>CM066322.1:41277644-51277644 GCA_033807775.1 Saussurea involucrata | reverse complement strand
TCCATCCCTCTATCTTTCCTCTCTGCTATTGAGAAAAAAAAAGACCATTAATTTATTTATTTTACATTATAAAGTTTTATCAAGTACATAGTTTAATAAAATAAAGAGTAAATTACATAAATTGTCCCGGAGGTTTGCTCACTTTTTGGATATAGTCCCTATTTTGAAAAAAATACACGGATCGTCCCTGTGGTTTGACAAACCGCACGGAATTGGTCCCTCCCTCTAACGCCGTCTAAAATGGCACCGTTAATGTCTTTACGCGCCTAAATTAAGAGGGGTAAAATCGTCATTCCACTTTTCTCCTCTCATTTACGTATAACCAATGTAATTAAGCTTTGACCCTTCATTTCTTATGTTAATCCTTACAATCCAAACCTACCATCATCCATCATCTTCATCGTCTCTGTAAAACCCATTTTCCTCAACACATGTTTCTCTGTGAAAATCCAAGCAAGATTCTTCATTTCTTATGTTAATCCTTACCATAAGAACCCACCATCATCCATCATCTTCATCCTTCTGTGTAAAACCCATTTTGTTCAAGCATTAGTCTCTGTGAAAATCCAAGGAAGATTCTTCTTCTTCGTGCAAAATGGAGGGTCCTTTGTGGCAGATTCGAAGCACCCCCATCAACTAACGAGTACGTTGACGTATATGGTATGTAATGCAGCTAACAGTTTATCATCCCTCCTTTTTAGTGTCATGCAATGGTTAGTTGGATATGGTAATGATAAAATCGGTTTTTTTTCCACAGATTGCTACCCTATGTTGGTTATGTTCAAGATCCATCATGGAGGGTTTTTCACTAAGAAACCTGGTAGGAGTTATGTTGATGGTAAGTTAAGTTATGTTGATTTAGTAAACACGGATGTGTTCTCTGTACATGAGTTGGATGCCATGATGATGGAAATTGGCTATATACAACCAATCCCTACTTATTATCACTTTAGACTCCCTGGTTGGGACTTGGACTTTGGTGTAAGAGCCTTGGTAAATGATCAGGATGTGATAAACATGTTGAAATGTGTTCATGAATGCAGAGTGTTTGAAATATACACTGGACAATGGAAAAGTAGGGTGGGTACTTATTTGGCTAGTCCTAGTGGTACTAATGTTGTTATAGAAGAGATTGAAGAAAATCCTTCACCTGAGTTAAGTAGACTCAAGAAAAAGGTGCATGGAGGAGTTGCTAGCTCTTGCAGGAAGAAACTAATGCTTGAATGGCATGACAATAGTGATCAAGTCCAACAAAATGCCAATGAGATAGGTGATCAAGTCCAACAAAGTGCCACTGAATTAGGTGATCAAGTCCAACAGAATGCCACTGAAATAGGTGATCAAGTCCACCTATATGCCACTGAATTGGGTGATAATCATGTCAATGTAATGGATCAAGTCCACCTACATTTCAGTGAATTGGATCCTAATGATGTCAATGTAATGGATTTCCAACACATTGGTCCTACTAATGATGTTTTGGATGATGACCAATTCAATGATTTGTTTGATAAACTTGAAACCCAAGGAATGTTTTCACATGAATTTAATGATTTGAGAGGTTATGAATTTGACCCCAATAGAACTGAAAGAGCATATGCAAGTGATCGGGATAGTAATAATGTACAAAGTGATGACTGCAAGAGTGATGATAGTGATGATACTAATTACATTGTGGATGAAGTAGACAAAGTAGACATAGACATCAGGGCCTTTGACATACACACATATTTTGAAGCAGAGTGGATTGGTAGGAGGGAGTCACAAGTGGCTGGAGAAGGAAACAACATTATTGTTAATGCATTGGATCATGATAATTTTGAAAGCAACACAGATGAGTCAGATTTGGAGATGGAAAGGAAAAGAAAGTTGAAACAAATTAGGATGGAAAGGGTTGTGGGTGAACAAACAGAAGGGGTTCCCAGTTTTTATGTTGGTAAGGTATTTGGTACCAAAGATGGCATTAAAAAAATGATTGATATGCATGCAATATTAACTAGAAGGCAGATTCAGGTAGTTAAGAATGATTCAATGAGGCTAAGGGCTGTTTATAAAGGCACCCTACCAGATTTGAGAAAAGAAAGTCAATGTGGTCCAAGCTTAGGGAAAAAAAAGCAAACAGTGGGCCCTCATGTCCTTGGGTCCTATTGGTTTCCAAAGGTAAAAATGAAGTGAATTGGATGGTCAAAACATATGTGGAGACCCATAAATGTCTCCAAACAAGATCTGTGAAGGCGTGTACAACTTCTTTCCTATCCCAAAATCTAGTTGATACCCTAATTCACAATCCACATATCCCTGTCAAGGCTGTTCAAATGGATATGCAGAAAAAGTATGAGCAAAACTGTTCAAGGATGAAATCACATAGAGCAAAGGCAATGGCCTTGAATAAACTTCGTGGATACTATGCTGAGCAGTACAAGAGTTTGAGGGACTACCTTCTTGACGTTCAGAGAACAAATGTTGACACAACTGTCAAGTTAGAGGTTGAGGTGGACCCTAACCCATCAATTGAAACAAGAAGATTCAAGAGGGTGTACGTGTGTCTTGGGTCTTTGAAGAGGGGTTTCAAGGCTGGCATGAGAGATTTTTTAGGGTTGGATGGAGCCTTCATGAAAGGTCCTTTTCCTGGACAGATTCTCACAGCTGTTGGAATTGATTCCAACAATGGCACATACCCCCTTGCATACGCCATTGTTGAGGCAGAAAACACAGATTCATGGACCTGGTTTTTAAGTTGCTTAGGAGATGATCTAGATCTGGCAAGAAATTCCAATTTCACATTCATTACTGAGAGACAAAAGGTACTTTTCTATTCTATACATCTCTTAGTTATTATATTAGTATATTTGTTTTACTCTTAAATATATATGTTTGTGTGACTTGTAGGGAATAGTACCTGCAATTGCACAAGTATTCCCTTGTGCAGAACACAGGTTTTGCCTAAGGCACATCCATGAAAATATGAAGAAGACTTGGAAAGGTAAACTGTACAAGGATTTGTTGTGGAAGTGTGCCTCAGCAACCACTGTCCATGAGTTTGATCGTCAGATGGAGCATCTAAAGTTGGTGAATGAACAAACATTTAATTGGTTGAAGCTGATACCCCTTCATCATTGGACCAGGTCTCATTTTACAAGTACTTGGGCTTATTTAACACATGTTACTTACAATTGGATTATAAATTAACACATGTTACTTACAATTGGTGAACACATGTTACTTACAGGAAGAAGTCATACAGATGTGTTGTTGAACAACATCTGTGAGGTATTCAACAAACAATTAGTGGAAGGAAGGGACAAACCCATTATCACCTGTTTGGAGTATATAAGGCAATACATCATGAAGAGAATAGAAAATGTGCAGACCCTAATTGACAAAGCACAAGGTCCCCTCACTCCAAATGTGACAAAAGTACTTGATCAGATCAAGAAGGATGTTGTGGATTACCAAGTCATATGGAATGGTGAATGCAGATACCAGGTTAGTGGTCCATGGATGGACCAATGCATTGTAGATGTAAGGGAAAAATGGTGTTCTTGCAGGAAATGGGAGATCACTGGAATTCCATGCAAACATGATGTTGCATGTATATGGAATATGCATAGCAATGGAGAACAAGCTGAAATTCTTGAGAACTGGGTGCATCAAACTTATTGGTTGGATACATGGAAACATATGTATAGTTACAAGTTGGAACTAATTAATGGAAGGATGTTGTGGGTGAAGTCTACTTGCTTAACCACTTTGATTCCACCCACCCATCACACTCAAGTTGGTAGGCCAAAGAAGAAGAGGAAAAAGGCTGTTGGAGAGCTGATTGAGTCAGGAAGGAAGCTGAAAAAGGTTGGAAAGACAGTAACATGTATGAAATGCAGGCAACAAGGTCATAACTCTAGGAGCTGCAAGGGACAAGCCCCATGATGTGGTTCTTATGTAATTTAATGATTAACAATAGCTTTTGGCTATTAGTGATGCAAACAATAGATGTTTAATGATGTTGGTTGTTGTTTTTGGATGTGGTTGTTAGGCAGTAACAATAGTTTATGGGATCCCCTGTTTTTGGTTGTTTTTTGGATGTACATGTAAATACTTTATGGGATCAATTAATGGTATATGTAAATTGTTTCTTATGGAAACTGTTGGTTATGCAAAGTTTTGCTTATGGAAACTGTTGGTTATGCAAATCTGTAAAAATCAAAACTGTTGGTTATGCAACTTCTTGGTTATGCAAATTGTTGCTTATGCAACTTGTTGCTTATGCAAACTGTTGCTTATGCAACTTGTTGCTTATGAACAAAACAAACTTATTACATTAAGCAAATTGCATTAGTATACATTCCACAATCTGAGTTTAAACAAATCAAATATATTACATTAAACCACTTGATCTTACAATAACCAATCTGAGATTACATTAAACAACAAAAATACTCATTAACTTATAGTTAGCCTAACCAAAACAACAAAAACTTACATTAACCAATAGTTGGCCTATTACAACAATTTAGGTCAACCAAAATACAAAAAACACTCCAATCGCCAACCATGTTAGACACACCAACAACTTCAGTCTGCGATTTTCTTGTTCCACCTTGTTCTTCGACTTTAACAACCCTGGAATAATCATCTTTGATCGATCACACAAAGCTGGGTCATACCAATCAATGAAACCATAGCTTCTTGCCTATTTATCATGGAAATTGAAGATGGAGAAATTAGGGAAAATCCAATCCCTGTTTCACAAAGATGAAGAAAATGAAATACCTTTCTTGAACAGCAATAGAAACGTCTTCCTGGGTTTGATGAGGTCCACGAAGTTCTCACAACTGCATCTGATCCACAACTGCATCTCTTCATAGGTGGAGCGAAAGAGGAGTGAAAGAGAAGAAGTGAAAGAGGACCGTTGAGAAGAATTAGCAGAGAGAGATTTGCTTAAATCATTTAAATGAGAGAGAAAATGTGGAAAGACTATTTTACCCCTCTGATTTTTGACCTTATGGGACATTAACGGTGCCATTTTAGACGGCGTTAGAGGGAGGGACCAATTCCGTGCGGTTTATCAAACCACAGGGACGATCCGTGTATTTTTTTTCAAAATAGGGACTATATCCAAAAAGTGAGCAAACCTCAGGGACGATTTATGTAATTTACTCTAAAATAAATTAACTAATAATAATATACCTAAAAAGGAAAAATTGAAAAACTTTAATCAAAAAATATATTATATTAGTAATAAATAATCTTCTTTTCCATAACGTTTATTTTTTCTATTATTATTATTGATATATGACTCGTCATGGTTGCTGGCTTTGTGGTCCCTCTTTTAACTTATTTATTTCATTTAATAAATTTTCTTGTACATTATTAATTATGATTCTTAGCTTTGTTTTATCAGAATATTTAATTAATTGTTAGTCTTTTCTAACATGTTTTTTAAACTTTAATCAATTATTATCTCTCCTAAAAGTATATTTGTCCCTATGGTTATCAAAATTTTGGATTGGGTCTCCAAACAAAATAATTACATGTATGGTCACCATGGTTTTACCTTTGTTACGGATTAGGTCCCTCCTCTAACTCCACTAACTGATACTGTGTTAAATCCGGGACATTTTGGTCTTTCTAACTTTTTTTCTTTAATAAAAATAAAAATACAATATAATTCATATATTTTGTGAAAACACCATACATACCCTAAAAACAACATATATATATGTATATATATATATATACACGTGAATCATTCTATCGTGTGTTCTTCCCTGCAATTTTTTGGGTTGTAATCTAAACATTCGTCTCTCCCATTTACAATATTTAATTTGAATAGCTCGTTCTCAATCTGTTGATTTTTTGAAGCATTCACATCCACATAGATACATAACGTATCTTTGTGTGTAAAATTAGAAGCAATATCCAACTACAATGGTGAAATCAAGATACAAAAAACCATATCTTTTTGTTTTTTAATCTAACCCCCAAATAATTTGATATCTAGAAATATAAAAATCCATTTCTTTTTGTGTTCAAGGACTAGTCAAAGTCATTATCCAAACCCCATGTATGAAAACTCTTGAGTAGTAAAAATCCAAACTCAAACTCAACTCGAAAGCCAATTCCCAAGCTCGAACTCAAACTCGAACTTGTTTCAAGGTCGAACTCGAATCAAACTCGAACTCGAACTCGAACCAAGTTCGAAGTCGTTTAATTCCCATAAGAACTCAAGGTGAACCCACTTTATGGGGGAACTCCTATTAAAATAATCCTATAGGCTCAAACCACTAATCCACTATGTTGATCAAGCCCTTAAGCTCAAGCCATTGAGCAAAGAAAGAGTATATATATAGTGGAGTTCAAAGCATTGGGTTCTATATTCCGCCAATGTGGGATGGAGTAGACACACACACCCATAAGAGTTCACTCATGTCTTTTACATGATTAGTTTCCAAAAAAATTTCCAAAAAACTTAAGTTTATTTTTTTTTATTATCAATTTTATTAAAATAGTATTACTAATTATTATTATTGTAATGTTTATTCATTATATTAGTAAATAAACTTAAACGTACACAAACATTTACGTACACTATTTTGCTTTAATTTCTCTAGTTATTATTACACGTACACTAACATTTAGGAACGTAAACGAACATAATTAAATGAACAAACTTTCACGAACATAAATAAACGAACGAGACTCTTCTTTATGTTCGTTCGTTTAACTAAACGAACAAAAAAACTTGTTCATGTATTATATTATTTTATTATTAAAGTATTATATTAAAATAATTACTATTAACTTTTTTACATTATATTCTATAACTTATAATATAAAATATATCCGAACTCACGAGCTTATTGAGTCGAGTATCAGTTCGATCGACTCGACTCGTTAGTATGTCGATTCGAGTTCGAGTCGAACCTATTCGAGCCGAGTGTTGACCGAGTCGATCTCGAGTAGCTCACAAGTTGTCTCGTCTCATTTACACCCCTAACCTTAATTCAATCAAGAACATTAAAAGTTGTTAAGATGTCATCAAGAACACAACAATATCAAGAATCCTAAGTGTTGATCAAAAACCCTAAAATTCATTGCATATCATAAAACCTTAACCAAAACGCTAAAAATCAAAACCTGATAAAAAACCAAATATCGCAGAGATGATGGAGCAGGTGCATAACGTTCTATTTTCGTCCAGAAGAAGCGATGGGTTAGATTTCTTCAACCAAAGGTTTCACCAGCAAAAACAATGAGTTTACTTTTTTTACTAGGTTGGGTTCCATTTTGAATACTTTGTCTCTCTGTTTTGATTGTCGCTCAGTCGATATTCAGAAGAAACGATAGGTTTGATTTCCAGGGGTTGTTTACCTAATCACTTATCCGGGTAAGTGTTTACCGGTAAAATTCAACACTATCACTTACTTCTCGGGTAAGATTTTAGTCCACTAAAATGGCATCGTATGCAACAATTTAACCGATAAGCACTAACCAAGTCTCGTTAGCTTATTGGATGAATATGACAAGGACTAAGAATCTTACCTGGTAAGAGCGGAAGCAAGGACCGAGAGTCTTACCCGGTAAGTGAGTGCGACGACTCTTACCACGGTTAGCACTTACCGGCTAAATTGTTGCATACGAAGCCATTTTGTGGAGAAATGGTAACCTTAACCCGGTAAGTCAAAATGGTAACCTTAACCAACTTAGATGTCCACCGTGGTTTGGATCAGGTGTTGCAGAAGGGTCGCAAGAGTTCATCCATGGTCCTTTGTGGGGTCAGTGTTTGAACGTGAAATCAAAGGAAGAGGATGAAGAACAACCGTCAAGCAAAGGCATATGAAGGTTTTTATTTATTTATTTTATTTTAGGTTTTCTTTTCCTTTTTCTTTTTAGTTTTAGGTTTTGTATTTAACTTATAACTTGTATATAAAAATCTGTTTAAAAAGACTAAAATGTCCCTCACATTGAGAGAGTTAACGGAGTAAATTTAAACGGGACCCAATCGGAAATAAAAACGAAACCACGATGACTATATTTGTAGTTATTTCGTTTTGGAGACTTAAATCCATAAATTTCATATAACCATAGGGACCAAATCTGTAATTTACTCTTAATAATATAATCTCTAAAGCAGAGAAGCTGTCAAAGTAGCATGCAGAGAAGTTGTCAAAGTCGCATGCAGTTTTTTATTAGATTTTTTAACTTTGATTCTCCATTTTAATTGTTTTTTGAGATTTTGTTGAAGATTAGACTAAAGTTTTAAAAACAACTATCAATGCATAGAGTAGTACTAATTTATTCATAAAATGGTAAAATCTCTTAATTATAAGTTAACAAGTGAGATGTAAAAATTGTGTTACTACTAAATGCAAGACTTTTACCTACGAAATTTTTCTTAAAAAATCGTCGCTAATAAGCGATTCGTCATAAAAACGTCATAAAAGTTAATGGGAGATTCAAATCAGATTACCTAGGGATATTGCGGGTGATCATAGAAACCATTGGTATATAAATATATGTGGATGATTTTTATGGGTAAAAGTCATTTGTTTTATAGCGATTTTTTTCTTCTTTTACACTCCCAATGCACCGTTTCAATTCTCCTACTTTCAATAATCTCTTTAGAGTCGTTATTGCCTCTTTCAGAGGAGGCTTTTCATTTCCCAAAGGCTCGCCTGATTTTAATCTCCACCTCTGCTTTACGTTTGGATTTTCACTGTCACTCTTTATCGTCCTTGTAGCTCTCCATTCTTCATGAGTCTTCGGTGTTATATGACAGATCTTGAATCATTTGGTACGAAATAATCAAGTGGTCGATCATTTGGAACGACCGGTCATGGAAATAGAAATTTGGGAGGCAATCAAAAATTGTGGGAAGAATAAATCCCCGGGCCCGGATGGAATATCGTTCACGTTCATACAAAAATATTGGACGTTAATAAAAAGTGATTTCGTAAAGGCAATCTTGTGGTTTTGGGACGAAAAGAAATTTAGCGCGGGTTGTAATGCATCCTTTATAACTCTTATTCCCAAATGCCCTAATCCGAACGACCTAAACGACTTTAGGCCGATTAGCTTAATTGGGGTGCTTTATAAGATCATATCGAAAATATTGGCGGATATAATGAAGTCAATCATGGGAAAGCTTATAGGGGAGACACAATCGACATTCTTAAAGGGGAGATTCATTCTAGATGGAGTATTGGTAGCAAACGAAGTGGTAGATGAAATTCGAAGATCGAAAAAGAAAGGCATGGTATTCAAAGTAGATTTCGAGAAAGCTTATGATAGTGTGGAGTGCGATTTCTTACTTGAAATCCTAAAAATATGGGTTTTGGGCAAAAATGGCGCGCATGGATAAAGGCTTGCTTAGAGTTCGCATCGGTATTTGTTTTGGTAAATGGGTCACCAACTAATGAATTCAAAATGAGCAAAGGACTCAGATAAGGCGACCCTTTGGCACCGTTTCTTTTTCTTGTAGTAGCGGAATCGTTGAACATCCTTATGTCGGAAGCAAATGAGAAAGGAATGTTTGAAGGAATGAAGATTGGAAGAGAAGAAGTAGTTGTAACACACCTTCAATACGCCGACGATGTCATATTTTTCGGTAAGTGGACTTCTCTAAACGTAAAGAACCTAATGAAAATCCTCAAATGTTTTCATTTGGTGTCGGGATTAAAAATAAATTTTGGCAAAAGCAAATTGTACGGAATCGGGGTGAACGATGTAGAAATCCAAGAATGGGCTAGCGGATTCGGTTGTGGTAGGGGAACATTTCCGTTCATTTACCTTGGTCTACTGGTTGGTGCAAGAATGAACAAAGTGGAGAGTTGAAAGATAGTGGTGAAAAAAATGAAACAAAAATTGGCGTCATGGAGAGCAAAAGTTATGTCGTTCGGTGGAAGATTGACGTTGACCAAATCGGTTTTAGGTAGCATCGCGTTGTACTACTTCTCGCTATTTTGCGCCCCGAAAGGAGTGATAGGAGAGTTAGAAAAGGTGAGATCTTGTTTTATTTTAGGGGGGGAATGGGTCGGTAACTAAGAGGAGCGTGTCATGGGTGAGTTGGGAAAAAACAATGAGGGAGTTCAAGAGAGGAGGACTTAACGTGGGAAGCCTTCAAGTGTCTAATTGGGGATTACTTGGGAAATGGTGGTGGAGATATAGGAGCGAAAAGGGGTCGTTGTGGGTAAAAATCATAAAAAGTATATATGGGGGCGAGGGAGGGTTAGATGGGAATGGTTTTGGTGTGTGGGGGGAATTCGGTTTGGAAAGGAATAATAAAAGTGGGTATAGAGTTAAGGAAATTGGGGGTGGAGTTCTATTCTTCATTTGGGGTCGAAGTGGGAAGCGGGGAAGCAACCAAGTTTTGGTCGGAGAGATGGGTCGGTGAATCCCCATTGGAAAATAGATTTAATCGACTTTGGCATTTAGAAACACATAAGGATGCCAAAGTCGCTGAGAAAGGCCATTGGGAAGGGGAGAATTGGGTATGGAATTGGATGTGGAGAAGAGAACCGAGGGGGAGAGAAAGAGGTGAACTTGAGGAACTTATTTCTTTGTTGCAGGGCTGGAAACCAAAGGCTAATACAAGGGACAGACCAAGCTGGAAATACGAACAGAACGGTGTATACTCGACAAGTGGGATGAAGCTATTAATTGAAGAAAAGAGGGCGATCGGAATGGAATCTGAACATGAAACGAGATGGCTGAAAAACGTCCCAAAAAGGTATGCATCCTAGTGTGGCGATAATGGAATAGGTGCATAACGTTCTATTTTCGTCCAGAAGAAGAGATGGGTTAGATTTCTTCAACCAAAGGTTTCACCGGCAGAAACAATGAGTTTACTTTTTTTACTAGGTTGGGTTCCATTTTGAATACTTTGTCTCTCTGTTTTGATTGTTGCTCAGTCGATATTCAGAAGAAACGATAGGTTTGATTTCCAGGGGTCGTTTACCTAATCACTTACCCGGGTAAGTGTTTACCGGTAAAATTCAACATTATCACTTACTTCCCGGGTAAGATTTTAGTCCACTAAAATGGCATCGTATGCAACAATTTAACCGATAAGCGCTAACCAAGTCTCGTTAGCTTATTGGATGAATATGACAAGGACCAAGAATCTTACCTGGTAAGAGCGGAAGCAAGGACCGAGAGTCTTACCCGGTAAGTGAGTGCGACGACTCTTACCACGGTTAGCACTTACCGACTAAATTGTTGCATACAAAGCCATTTTGTGGAGAAATGGTAACCTTAACCCGATAAGTCAAAATGGTAACCTTAACCAACTTAGATGTCCACCGTGGTTTGGATCAGGTGTTGCAGAAGGGTCGCAAGAGTTCATCCACGGTCCTTTGTGGGGTCAGTGTTTGAACGTGAAATCAAAGGAAGAGGATGGAGAACAACCGTCAAGCAAAGGCATATGAAGGTTTTTATTTATTTATTTTATTTTAGGTTTTCTTTTCCTTTTTCTTTTTAGTTTTAGGTTTTGTATTTAACTTATAACTTGTATATAAAATCTGTTTAAAAAGACTAAAATGTCCCTCACATTGAGAGAGTTAACGGTGCAAATTAAAACGAACTTAGAACAAGGGACCCAATCCGAAATAAAAACGAAACCATGATGACTATATTTGTAGTTATTTCGTTTTGGAGACTTAAATCCATAAATTTCATATAACCATAGGGACCAAATCTGTAATTTGCTCTTAATAATGTAATCTCTAAAGCAGAGAAGTTGTCAAAGTCGCATGCCGAGAAGTTGTCAAAGTCGCATGCAGTTTTTTATTAGATTTTTTAACTTTGATTCTCCATTTTAATTTTTTTTTGAGAATTTGTTGAAGATTAGACTAAAGTTTTAAAAACAACTATCAATGCATAGAGTACTACTAATTTATTCATAAAATGGTAAAATCTCTTAATTATAAGTTAACAAGTGAGATGTAAAAATTGTGTTACTACTAAATGCAAGACTTTTACCTACGAAATTTTTCTTAAAAAAATCGTCGCTAATAAGTGATTCGTCACAAAAACGTCATAAAAGTTAATGGGAGATTCAAATCAGATTACCTAGGGATATTGCGGGTGATCATAGAAACCATTGGTATATAAATTTATGTGGATGATTTTTATGGGGAAAAGTCATTTGTTTTACAGCGATTTTTTTTCTTCTTTTACACTCCCAATGCACCGTTTCAATTCTCCTACTTTCAATAATCTCTTTAGAGTCGTTATTGCCTCTTTCAGAGGATGCTTTTCATTTCCCAAAGGCTCGCGTGTTTTTAATCTCCACCTCTGTTTTACGTGTGGATTTTCACCGTCACTCTTTATCGTCCTTGTAGCTCTCCATTCTTCATCAGTCTTTGGTGTTATATGACAGATCTTGAATCATTTGGTACGAAATAATTAAGTGGTTGAACAATTTAAATTCATATAAAGTTATAAAGCTACAAAAGAAAGAAAAAAACTATTTATATCAAATATAACAACTAAGCTTATAAGAAAATGATATCAAGAGTGCAAAAAAATTGGGATTAAATCTCTTGAGTCTCTACTTACTATTTCTCTTGAAATCCTAGCAATCCCCATGGGATTTCAAAATCCTATGTTTGAAAGATTTCAAATCCGGACAATCCTGCAAACCAAACGCGAGACTGGAATAGATTCGAAATCCAAATCCCCCAAATCCATTCATATTCTGCAAACCAAACTGACCATAACAGTCTTTCAAATCCAATAAGAATCGCTTGAGAGACCGTCCACCCCACAGCTGCCTCCCGTAGGAGTATGGGCCATGTCTCAGTCCCGGTGTGGTTGTTCATCCTCTCGGAAGCACTCTCCCTCTCTTTGCAAACGATATTATAATATAATGGCCGTTCGGTCGCCTATGATACTAGGACCAGTAGGTCAAAATGGGTTTGTGGAACAAAGCTCTCTGATCAACTAAAGTCAGTATCCGGATCAAGAAAAGTCTCAGGTGGTAGATTTCCCCCAAAGCAATCCACAGATATTCCACGAATCCCTTGGTGGATAGTCCGACGACTTAGCGACTTGGGTCGAAAAAGTAGGTATAAAGATATGCATATTTGAACAAAAAATGTAACTAAGCCCTTATATTCATGTATATATACATATATATCATGTAAAAATGTTTTTATTAAGTATTTGCTAATGGAAATTTATGCCAAAAGCCACCAATCCAAGTGCCAACCATCAAAAACTGCATCTATATAGATATCAAGATACCGAATGCCTTCGATCTTTACCCGCTTTATTCCGCCCTCTCGTGGACGGTAAAAACCCATCCGCATGTAGAAACGGTGTAATTTTCCCAAGCTTTTTCGTCACCGAGCTTATCAATGACTTTTTAGGCAACGATGGCTTAGCAGTTGGATCGTTAGCCCTTGGTTTATGACCATTCGATCGCTCGATCTCTTTTAATCGTGTTTTCATCTTGAGAAGCTCAAACTTGAGATCTTGGTTTTGTTTTTTTAAGCTCGAGATTTCAACTGATATCGAGTTTTGACTTCCCATTGAGTTTGGTTGATCAAGGTATTCATTATCGTCCATTTCTCGTAAGCGTTGTTGAACCGGGAGCCTTTCGTTTTGGGCTGCGTGAGCACGAGCTTCACGGGATAACTTTTGACAGTCCATCAAACTGCAAACTTTCTTTCGATCCACGTCACTTAAAGCTGGATGAGCCTAAAAGATTCAAACATAAACATTTGATCCAGATGTTAGGCCTCCGTTGCAGGAAGCGTGTTAGGGTCCCACATTGGTTATATTTGGACTTTTTCTTCTGAATATGGTGCAGTTTTTCTTAACCACCTCAACCGGATCAAACATAAACAAGAAACGAATGCTGGAATCGTTTATTATAAACTTTTATTATCAAAAACTGAATCCTATGAGAGAAAAACCAAAACAATTTAAAGACTATCCTAAGCCAACAAAGTAGGAGATAACTTAGGGAAGGAGATAACTTAGGAAAAGGAAACTAAATATAGTCTAAATCAAATACCTAACAAAATAGATTCCAGCTGCAACTACCTTCATAACAGTCTAGCCTGGACCTTCGGCTGGGCTCTCCTCTCGGGTTGGGCCTGATGATCCAGGGACGTGACCTGGGCCTGGGTCGTTTGGGCCAACTGCATCATTCTCCCCCTCTTCGAAAGGACTCGTCCTCGAGTCAAACGGATCATCTATCTCGGGAACAAACGGTGAAAGGTCAGCGACATTGAAGGTGGCCGAAACATTATAATGCCCAGGTAAATCTATCTTATATGCGTTGTCATTGATGCGCTTCAGAACTTTAAACGGCCCATCCGCCCGAGGTTGTAACTTACTCGAACGACCACCCGGGAAACGTTCCTTGCTTAGGTGAACCCAGACGAGATCACCTTCTTGGAAAACAACTTTCTTTCGTTTCACATTAGCCCGTCGTTGATACACGATATTGTTGTTAATAATTTGGTCACGAACTTGTTGATGGATGAGCTTGATTTGTGCTGCCCGGTCCTCTCCTTCCGAGCTAAATTGCTCGGTAGACGACAAAGGTGCAAGATCTAAAGGTGTAAACGAATTCCGCCCATAAACAATGAGAAAGGGACTCATCCCGGTGGAGCGGTGAGTGGACCGATTATAAGCAAATTCAGCCTGAGGAAAAACTAAGTCCCATTGCTTTGGGTTGGACCCGACGAGGCTGCGTAACAAATTGCCCAAACTCCGATTTGTCACCTCAGTTTGTCCATCACTCTGCAGGTGATGCGCGCTACTAAAATTGAGACGAGACCCCAACCGTTTCCATAATGTGCGCCAAAAAAGCCCCACAAACTTAGCATCCCGATCCGAAGTGAAGGTTTTTGGTACTCCATGCAGCCGCACAATCTCGGTAAAGTATAAACGAGCGATCTGGCTTGCGTCATAAGTCTTAGCACACGGAACAAAATGTGCCATCTTAGAAAAACGATCCACAACCACCATGATCGAATCTTTCTGTCTTTGCGTCCGAGGAAGACCTACCACAAAATCGAGACTAACATCCTCCCACGGTCCGTCGGAAACTGGTAACGGTGTATATAGGCCAGCGTTGGAATGATGCGTTTTTGCAATGTGACATGTGCTACAACGTTCCACAATTCTTGTAACATCCATGCTCATCTTGGGCCAAAAAAACGTTCCTTCACTAGCTTTAACGTCTTGTCTCTACCAAAATGACCCGCGAGGGCTCCTTGATGTCCCTCTAGAATAATGGCGTCACGCAAAGAACACTTAGGGACACACAACCGAAGACCTTTGAACAAAACCCCATCTTGCAGTTAGTACCCTTGGGTGGGCGCCACGGTGGGCACCACTCGACACGCGACCCATAAAGGTGAAAATTCCGGATCATCTGGGTAGACTGTACAAAATGACTCGAACGCGTCTACCCGAACCTGTAAGGATGTTAATAGTGCTCGTCGTCTGCTGAGAGCATCGACAACCGTGTTAGTTGTACCGAATTTGTGTCGGATGGCGAACGAAAAGTCTTGTAAAAACTCGACCCATTTAGCATGACGCGGGTTGAGTTTGTGTTGTCCTTGAATAAAACGTAGCGCTTGGTGATCGGAAAATAGAATGAACTCTGTGTGTAGAAGATAATGTCGCCAAAATTCTAAGCTCCGGATGATGGCGTAAAATTCTTTATCGTACGTGCTGAAATTTTGCTTGGCTTTGCTAAGTTTCTCGCTGAAAAAAGCTATCGGGCGTCCCTCTTGGCTAAGGACGCCCCCAATCCCGAGCCCGGATGCGTCACACTCAACCTGGAAAGTAATATGAAAGTTGGGTAAGGCCAGGACGGGTGCCCGTGTAATGCAACGTTTTAATTCCTCAAAGGCCGCGGTGGCGGCGGGTGTCCAACAAAAAACCTTGCCCTTTAAGCAATCGGTAATGGGTGCTATGACGGTACTGAAATTACAAATAAATCGGCGGTAAAAGGATGCTAGCCCATGAAAACTTCGAACCTCATGAATCGTATTCGGTGTGGGCCACATAGTGATTGCTTCAATCTTGGACTCGTCCATACGAATACCCGTTCCCGAAATTAGGTATCCCAAGAATAAAACTTTCGATGACAAAAAACAACACTTGTTGCGGTTGGCATATAGTTTTTGGTCCCTCAAAATAGTGAATACCTGTTGGAGATGGTAGAGGTGATGTTGGAGATCACGGCTAAAGACGAGAATGTCATCGAAATAAACGACAACACATTGACCAATAAGTGGTTTATGATTCATTAACCGCATGAATGTGCTCGGGGCATTCGAGAGTCCGAAGGGCATGACCATCCATTCATACAACTCGTCTCTTGTTTTGAAAGCCGTTTTCCACTCATCACCGGGGCGCATTCGAATTTGATGATACCCACTTCGTAAATCAATTTTAGAGAAAAGCGTTGCTCCGTGTAGTTGATCTAGGAGGTCATCGAACCGGGGAATGGGAAACCTGTACTTGATCGTGATTTTGTTAACGGCCCGGCTATCAATACACATCCGATAGGCCCCATTAGCTTTAGGAACTAATAGTGCCGGAACCGCACACGGACTCATACTTTCTCGGATAAGACCTTTGTCGAGGAGTTCGGTTACCTGTTGGTGTAGTTCTTCAAATTCTTTCGAGTTCATGCGGTAAGCCGACTTATTCGGGATGACTGCTCCCGGCACGAAATCGATACAATGTTGAATTTATCTTCCGAGTGGTAGGCCGACGGGGATCTCGGTGGGGAAAACATCCTGAAAATCCGCTAGAAGCGGTTGCACTTCGGGTGGAGAGGCATCGGTTTTAGGATTGACTTCGGTGATGATCATGGCAAAGACTAATGGCGGTTTTGAGGACCTAGTAAAATCCAAGAACGTTGATTTGTTAAGCACAAGTGCCTCGGTTACCGTTTCACGTGCGTCGAGGGGAACTAACTGAACGTTAACTCCCTCTTTCTTGAAAGTGTAAGTGTTGAGGAACCCGTCATGTCTTGTACGCCTATCATATTGCCATGGTCGCCCCAACAAAATATGGCATGCGTCCATAGGAATAATTTCACACCAGACCTCATCCGAGTAACGAGTACCTATGCTGAACTGAACAAGGCACCTTTGATTAACTTTCACTACATTGCCCTTTTTTAGCCAAGTTAACTGATAGGGTTCGGGGTGGGGTTCAACTTTTAACCCTAATTTTTCTACCATGACTGCGGCCACCATATTCTCACAACTGCCCCCATCAATAATAATAGTACACACTTTTCCTTTTACTGTACAACGCGTTCGAAAGATGTTATTGCGAAGCCAAAGATTATCGTCGGTTGAACGAGTCGGGTTGGTGCTTAGAACTCGCTGAGCGATGAAGGATTCACCCTTATCCGGGTAAACGATTTCGGTTTCAATTGCTTCGGGTGGATCACCCTCCGTATCATAAACCGGCGGTGTATCTTCCGTGAGAGTAACGAGCTGAGTATTCGGACATTCCCGCGCAAAGTGCCCCAATCCGCCACACTTGAAACATCGGGGAGGTGCACGAGAGGAAACGGCGGGTGTGTTGGAAGATGTCGATCCTTCGGTTTTACTTGCACTGGATCGGTTTCCAGTAGGTACTCCCGAGACTCCCCTAGAGCTCTCGGTTTTGGCCGGGTTAGGTCTGGTCATCGTGGCCCTTCCTTTTGCTTTGAGTTGTTTCTCCACTTTTAGCGCTAACTGACATACGTCGTTAAACGTCCAGTAGGGTTGTAACTGGACGATGTCGGCAATCTCGGGTCGTAGAGTCCCGAAAAAAGGAGCAATAATTTGTTCCTCTTCCTCTTCCGCGCCGCATCTCATTCGTAACCTGTCAAACTCACAAATCAAGTCCTCAACGGTGGTCGACCGTTGGAAGAGGTTATGATATTCCAAGAATGCCTCTTGGCGAAAGTTGGGAGGGAGAAACCTCTCACGAAGGAGTTTCTTCATCTTGTCCCATGTTCTAACCGTAGATCTTCCCTCTTGAGCCCTCTTTTTTTCACATGTTCCCACCATAAAGACGCGTATTTACGAATTTTAATTGGCACGAGTTTTACCTTATATTTATCAGGAATATCACGTACATCGAAGACGCGCTCGACTGTTTGAAGCCAGTCAATAAACACATCGGGTTCAGCCTTCCCATCAAACTCCGGGACATCAATCTTGACTCCCAAGTTTCGTAGTGGATCGGTTCGTGGTTCCCTTATCGCAAAAGGGTTCCACCAGTCATCTTGGTCAAACTGATTATGAGGGCCACCCCTTCATCCCAGATGATGGAGTCAGTCTTAGTGTGTTCATCGGATTGGACCCCCCGCTGCAGTTCAAGGTCCCAGACCTTTTGTTGCAAGCGTGCGATCTCCTCGATGTCACGTGGATCCCGCCGATAATCCTCGTTGCCTCGGTCGGCGTTTCTACGGGAATGTCTATTCATGCGTGCTCCACGGTCGCCCATAACGGATCTTGTTGAGCGCTCTGATACCAACTGATGCAGTTTTTCTTAACCACCTCAACCGGATCAAACATAAACAAGAAACGAATGCTGGAATCGTTTATTATAAACTGTTATTATCAAAAACTGAATCCTACGAGAGAAAAACCAAAACAATTTAAAGACTACCCTAAGCCAACAAAGTAGGAGATAACTTAGGGAAGGAGATAACTTAGGAAAAGGAAACTAAATATAGTCTAAATCAAATACCTAACAAAATAGATTCCAGCTGCAACTACCTTCATAACAGTCTAGCCTGGACCTTCGGCTGGGCTCTCCTCTCGGGTTGGGTCTGATGATCCAGGGACGTGACCTGGGCCTGGGTCGTTTGGGCCGACTGCATCAGAATATGTCGGAACCTCCATTTTTTCCTCAAGGGCTCTTTCGGAAATTACTATAATGGGGTTCCACATATTTCCATTTGCCACATCAGGGGTTGGTTCTTTTGTTAACCCAATAATCAGTGTTAACTTTGTGAACCAATCTTAGCACTTCATCTTGTAAATCTATGGACTACATTCATTATGGCATTTTGTAATAATTTAAACTAACATGCGTTATAGACATAGATGAAGACTTATGAACAGTGGTATATTTGGAAAAAGATCATAAAGATTTTTGTAACATTTATCCCTGTGTAGGTTACTTTCCGGTAATCACCCCATCATTTTCGACATAAATTAAAGATTAGAGATGCTTATTATGGAATGTGTAACACTGTAACTTATGAATTGTGTAAACTATTGAACAATTGTCATATGTGAACAATGTTCAATACATAACATATGTCATATATGGAATCAGTAGCTATGAACAATCTTCGCCAATGAAAATATGGCATAGATGAACATGTTCATTAGAGCATCCCAATGGGGAGGTTTACAAACCTCCACCTCATCCTACATACCGATTCTTGAGAATTGATGCCATTGAGATGTGGTTGAGTTGGCAAACCGCTCCATGCAGATGGAGCGGTACATGCCACCCAAAAATGGGACCCGTCACATATATATACATTAAAATATTCTAAACTCTTATATATATATATATATATATAATATGTTAAATAAATAAATAATTTGATTTAGTTAATTGAAAAACAATTTAGTAATCAATTGAAAATAATTTAATAAAAGTAAATAAATTAATTAGTTATTAACTTTTTATTAAAATTGATGTAGATTTGTTAAAACTGCTTTTTAGTATTATAAGTTTTTTTTATTATTGTCATTTAATTAAAAATTTAACTATTATTATTTTTTAATTATTTAAATTATTTTTATTATTGAGAGTGAAAGGTTTATAAAATGAGTAGGAAGGAGAAAAATGATGTGGCAGAGAGAGAAAGCTGATTTGGCAAGGTGATGAACCTCTAAAGAGGTTCATGATTGGGGATGCTCTTAGTGAACACATACATGAATGTATACACATGTGTGACTGGTGAACAGTATTCAGTATTCACCACTGAACAAGTTGCCAATGTGTACAATGTTCACTAATGAACAATACTCATGCATATTGACTGTCACTATGTTCACGTTGATTATCCATCTTTGTTATTCAATGGTCTTGATCGCTAAGAAACTTTAAAAAAAATTGATATAATTAATATGCCTTAAATCATGGAATCATGTGTACATTGTAACGGTCATTTTAAGTCATAAAACAAGGATAAAACAGAAAATTACCCAATTACCGTCAATCAATACCTACATCCTTTGAAACAACCTTGTTTAAAATTGGTTTCTTATTGGTATAAAGTAGTTTGTAGAGTTAACACCAATGAATTAGTTAACAAAAGATTTTACCTCTGCCTGCAGTATATGATACCACCATAAAACGAAAAAAACTTGATCTAAATGACGGTAAATACGAAAAGAGACCATACCTTCAAGTAAATATCAATGGCTCTATACATTCCATCCTCGGTTACCCGTGCTTCTTCCGGAACACATTCAGCAAAACTTATAAATTTTGAAGCCATTAAGTTACGATCGGAAGCTATCTTAGCAAGAAAGCTCTCCATTAGCCTTCCAACGTTCTCCAAATCACTTTGTGTGGGTGAAACGCGATCTAAACCGCACGATTCTGCACAATTGTTTTCAACGTAATTTATTATGATTTGTTGCATTGTATCAACATCAAACATCGTATCACCATCAAAGCAAAAAGACGGAATCAAGATATCGTCTAAAACCGCCTGTGAAAGCTGTAAGCCGATCCTTTTCTCTAAATCTAGCTTGCAAGCCACCGTTGTGTCTAGATATTTGGCAGCTCGAAGCAGCATTGAAAGAAAGCTTATCGAGATGGCATTATTTTCCCTTGGCAAAAGGCCAACTGTCGTTTCTAAAACAACCCGCTTCTCGTGTTCTTGTTGTGGCTCGATCTTTTTCTTGGATTTCCCAAAGATTTTGTAACACCCGTAAATTTTTGGGATAAGTACAACTTCGAATCAATGCGGAATCGATATTCTAAGGAAAATATGAAAAATAGGATATTGGTGTAAATCCTAGATTTTATGGTCTTGTAGGATGGGGAATTCGAATACGAGTCCAACGATTCTTTCCGGAGCGAAAACGGAACTATAACGAAGAAGTTATGACCAAAACAGCGATTGGGAAATAAAACGAAAATCGGGCAGAATGTGGTACACGGGTCGCGACTATGACCAGCGACTATGACCTGGTCATTGTCGCGGTGTCATTGTCGCGCTTGTGGGGAAACTGGACGAAAACAAACAGAAAGAGGGCAGTGGAGGGCGACTATGCCCCGCGACATTGCCCAGGGCATAGTCGCGGTGGCATTGTCGCGGTCGGGAGCTGAAGTGATTAAAACCATTTTAACCTCTTTCTCTTCTCATTTCATTCTCACCCTCGACTCTCTTCATCTTCCTCACTCTCTCTCAGTCGATTTCTCTCAAAAACACCATCCCCTCCCCTCTCCTTTCTCATTTCTTCACCAAATCAAACCCTCTTCCTCCATTGATGAACATATTGGAAAGCTTGGAGCTTTTGTGAAGATTAAGAGTTGTTTTTGGAAGCTTCAAATGGTTAAGGTAATCTTTCCCTACCCTAAAGATGTTATTGTAGGTAATTTCATCTTCTTTCCATCTTGTGGTGATGTTGAACAATTTTGGTGATGATGGGTTAAGGAAATATGGTTTTATTCATCTACAAGAACTAGGGTTTGGTAAGTTGGGGGTTTTGATGTTTTATGGTTAGGGAATGATTCCTAATGGTTGGATTGTGATATTGATGGTTGGGATTTCATAAATCTAGGTTTTGGAAGTTTTGGCTTGAAGATGCAAACTTCATCAAAGGAGCATACGTTGGAGAAACCCTAGATTTAGCTAAATCTAGCGAAGGTGAGTTCAAGTTACTTTGCGAAAACTTTGTACATGCCAAAATGTTATTTTTCTAAGCAATTATGTGTTTTACTTGAAAATTATTAATGTTGAGTTATTTGGTGGATTTTACCTTTTGAGGTATTAATTGTGGTAAACATTGTAAAACACTACTTTTTGGATATTTTGGAAAAATGTGATAGATAAGTCTTATATGAAAATGGATTGTTGATTTATGTGATAAATGGAGTCTATTTATTATGAAAATGAATTTTGTGGATATTTGGAAATATGCATATAGTACATCAAGAGATGTTTTGAAAATGTAAAGGTTGAGTCCTTTTAGAAATGAGGGTTATCCCGATCCAAGGTTTTATTTCGGGTTTTTCACGGATTTGAAGTATTTACTGACAACCGGTGTGTGTTGTTATACTTAATGTCATTTTATGACTTTCATGAACTATCTTTTGAGTTAGTTGAGCTTGTGGCTCGGTATTGGATTTTATTAAGTTTTGGGGATAGTTGTCCAGTTTGATAACTCGAAGTTGAGTTGGATCATGATTTATGATTATTGGGGAATTGCATGTTTTGAATGCATCTGTTTGTTCATTTGGGGTCGTGTAATATTTTAGACCTTGTTAGCCATGGATCCATAGGCATTTGAGTTTCCCCTTAGTCTCGCGGGCAAGAGGTCGGGATTGATTGAGCTTAGTTTACGAGACGTTGGTTTATTTGGTGGCACGGAATAGGCATCAGGATCCATGATAGGTAAGGCGTGGACCTAGATGGTCGGACGTCGTCTCACGGACAGTAAGGTGTAATTCCATATATGTGCTTAGCACGGGATAGGCATCGAGTCCCATGATAGGTAAGGCGTGGACCTGGAGGGTCGGGCGTCGTCTCATGGGCAGTAAGGTGTAATCCTTAACGTGCTGTTGTGGATTTGGTGACCCAATGTATAGACCTGGAATGGTTGAAGTTGGGGGCATCCTAGTCTCGTGAGCAATAGATCTGGGGTGATTGAGCTCAGTTTTACGAGAGTAATCCACGTGGGTGTTTTTTATTACATAGTAAGTGACCCACTTTGGTGTTCCGTCACGTGCGATGTACATGGGTCTCCCCCGTCACCGAAAGGTGTTGTTTTGGGTATTTGTTACTACTCATGTTTTCGGTGATGTGTTCTATTTATATGGATTGTTTTCCATGGTACGTAAGTTGTGGTTTATATCTCATCCGTGTATGATGTTTTGGGGTTCTTATGTTACCTCCACCTTCAACGGATACGGGTCTTCCCCGTTTATGGTATTTGATATTTATTACATTTTTCGGTTGTGTGAGTATTGCTTCGTTTTATGTTTAACAAAGAGTGATATTTCAGGGACGATTTCCATGTTTGGTGAGTTGGATATATATATATATATTATCAACTGTATTTGAAGGAATTGTCTAAACTAGACTTATTCACGTATTTCAAATTATTTATGAAAGTAAGACAGTTTGGAAAACGTATTATAACTTTTGAGGACTTTCTCGTGGAAATGTGGAAATTGAAAATGGTTGGTTGGATTTAAAGTAAACTCTTTTGAAATCATGACTATAGCTTTCACTCTTACGATTTATGTTTTATATATAGTCATGATAAAATGCTTGAACTCACTAGGCGTAAGCCTAACACTTTCTATTTCTTTTATTTTGTCGGCGTGTGCAACAGGCTCAGGTTGGGGTAACTCTAGCTACACCGTGAAGTGGCGAATGCTAGAATAGTGCACGAGAGGTGAATAGCTTAAGTTATGTTCCGCAATTACCCTTGGAAAGTAGCACTTGTGTTTGGAGTAAGCGGTGTACGAAGCGAGTTTAGTCTTGGTACTAAGACTTATGTAGTATGTATTGCTTGGAGATAACCATTATTTGTAATTGGAAGTATGTTACTTATTGTTTCAGATGTAATATAAAAAAAAAAAAAAATTAGTTGCTCTTTCCAAATTTGGGGGTGTTACAAGTTGGTATCAGAGCATAAGTTTGAGAGATTTAGGTGTTGATTTTGGATACCTAGACTCAAACTAGCGTTTGTTTAAGTAAATGAGAGTGAAATTCACCTTTAGGCACTTTAAGATAGGATGTTTTGAAGTTGATGGATGTTGTTAGAAACGAGAGTCACGTCGAGAGTAACAAGGATAATCATGTATGGTGCGTTCATAGTGACACCTGGCCAGTGTCATGGTGAACCTACTAGTACATGTGCGTACTTGAATTACTTTAATGTGATGATCGTTGGGGTAGTGAAGAAGGTTCTAAGCTAGTAGTCGTTGGAATAGATGGACGATTCTAGTATTAGTCACTTGAAGTGACGATAAGCATGATACTTGCTTTAAGCAGACCGTTTCGGATCAAGATTGATGGTTGGACTAGAACCATAGGCTTATTGAGCCGACTTTGAATTGGGGAAAACCGTAGGGTTTATCGAGGTAATTTCCGACTTAGCCTTAAGAGGTTAAAGTATCCGGGTGAAAATAGTGGACCGGAGGATTTTGGAGGAGTATGAGCTGAGACGTTGAGTGCCGACTAAATTATGCACGAAATTTATTTTTGAAAATAAATTGCATTAATTATTTCTTGTGTTTCAAATCAATATATGGATTGTGTTACAATTTTGGGAAATGTTTAGCACACACACAAGATTTTAAATCATGGGTTTTGAACATGCACTAAAGTATTTTATTATGGGGGTTGTGAGCCCGTCGGAACTTGTTCCATTTTATAATTGTTCAACATTACTTTATGATACAGTGATATCCATATTTTATGACGTTTAAGATGTTGGGCAAGTGACTACGGCTTATAACTTTAACATTGGATCTCCTCCACATATGTTAGAGTTTGGACGGAAAGTTATCTTCCATTACTTCTATGAAAAGTTATTTTGGAGAATTTGTTTAATGTGAATTGTTAAACAATGTTGTTTATATGGTATTATCCTAGAAGGGGATTTTGGGATTTTGGCGTCTCATTTATGATTTTGCTTATAGCAATTTGGCTTTGAAAGCATAATGTTTAGCACCGTTTTATTGACTTGGAGTCATTGAGGTTCATGGAGTTTCGTTTTACGACATGTTGAGTCGTGTGAGTATGATTTCACGAGGTGAATGTTTTAATTACTTTCGGGGAAAAGTTTTCAATGTTTGTTACTTGCTGGTAGGAATTTATGCTAGTCCTGATAGGTTGTTAAGTGAATGCCTTATAAATTGTATGCAGTAGGAACCAAATAGCCTTAGAATGTTGGATCTAATTCTATTGCGCAGCTCTTGTTTGAGTCTAACCATTGTAGAATAGAATCTTTTATTCGAATGTCTATCTGATTTCACACTATATGCAACTGTGCATTCGCGAGGCGACTCGGGGGTTAAACATTTCTATTTACTCATCGTACGAGTTGATGACCGTTCGGTCATAGGGTGTTTTAGCGTTGTGGAAATCATGCATAGTTCGCGTTTTTGCACACTTTGAAAATACAAATGTGTGAGTCATTGACATTGGTCAATTTTGATTTTGCCAAGTATTTTGGAAAATTGGAAACCTTTTGGGTTTGGAGGAAATGTGTGTTTTGAGTATTTTTGTAACGTCCCAAAAATTACAAGGAATTTTAAATTTTAAAAATAATGCATTTCGTTACAATCAAATCATAAGTTAACAAATCCCATTACAATAAAAATAAACGTCGTTAATTAAAACCGTCAAATGAAATTTAAGCAGCGGAAAAGTTATATAATTAAATCCCCATTTAAAAAGTTAAACTTAAACAGCCTTCGTCTTGCGCCCGTGTGTACCGTCATGCCCGACTGCTACTCGCACCTGAAATCATAAGATATTGGAAAGGGTAAGCACGAAGCTTAGTGAATTCCATCACATGCGCAGATAGGAATTATATACACATCACCCCTATCCGCACATAAGCAACAACATCACGGTTACATAAAACGAGTAAACATCTACAAGTAATTATGCATCCAACACCTCGGTCCCACCGAGCCCTCGGTCCCACCGAGTTGTAATGTAACACACTCGTCACACCGAGTTCTCACAACGTTTCTTTCCACTTCCTCGGTCCCACCGAGCCCTCGGTCCCACCGAGTTGTAATGTAACACATTTATACTAAGCATTTAAACCAATCAAATATTACACACCACAAACAACTAGTTCACACCACAAAGACAGTAGTACATACAAACTACTATGACATGCATACAACCCCTAACTACACAGTGAGAGAACTCACCTCAAACGCACATCTTATGACCTCAACCGCAACACGAACCGGCCAACACCAGTTCACCTTGTTCCACCTAAATAAGCGTTAACAATTGTCAAAGTGACGCCCCAAACCAAAACCACGACTACTAACTTTAAAACACATCTTTCCAGTTTTTTACTCTCAACATGCAGGTCTGTTCGGGACCTGTTTAACCCCTTATAAACTGATTAAACCAGAAATATTTTTCCATAAACACAAAGTCCCACGTCTTAGGGTTCCAGGAACATATCGCACGCGCTCTAACGATTTTTCTACAATTTATTATGGGTTTTACAAAACCAACCTGCTGCACAGCGAAAAACAGTACCTTTCAGTACAAAACAGCAGTTTGACACTAGCTATGGTCCGAACTGGTTTTTCCGCAAAACATAAGAAACTTACTATACTCAAAATGGGAGATTTTGGCACTGGTTTCACCCCAATACGACGTTCCTATAAAAAGTTATGGCTTTCCCAAAACAGTGGCAGAAACTGTGACTTTTTTTTAAAAGAACGGAACGCGAAACTGTCAATTCCGGACCTGCTGTATAAACAGCCAATTTACGCCTAGCTAGAGGCCGAACCGGACGTCCGCTTAAACATGAAAAGTGTGCCCGGCACAGAATGTGAACCGTGGGCACCGGATTCGCCTCAATCCGAGCTACGACGGAAAAGTTATGGCCGTCGCAAAACAGTGGCAGAAAAACGTTTTCACATGAAATGACAAAAGTTGTTTATAAACCCATTAAGCCAAAGCTTAACCCAAACAGACCCGAACAGCCTACAAGCTTACTGGAAAGGGCTATACTACGCTGGACAACAACCGTGCACTACCCACTGCCGCCTCCGGCGGTGGTGGTGGTTGGCGGCGGCGACGGTGGTTACGGTAACACCCTCCGGCGGAACCTCCCAACATCCACCGAAACGACACACCCGCAACCTCACCCCGCACACACCCGCTCCTGCACACACCTGCACCCACCCCTCTGCCGCCACCCCGGCGGCGTGCAGCAGCGGCCCCACTGCCGGCAGCCGTGGTTGCGGCGGTGGTGGTGGCGGTTTGCGGCGGTTTTTAACAATTAACAAACGAAAGGTTTCCGAATTACCTCGACGCAACGTTTTCTCGTCCTCTAAACCGACCGAACTCGCCGGCGATCACCTTCTTCCTCCTCTCTCTTCGTCGCCGGCAGCAGCCTCTTTCTCTCTCTCGGCTTCTCTCTTTCCCTCTCTCTCTCTCTCTTTTTCTCTTCTCGGCCGAACTCAACAAGGAAAAAGAAAAGGGAGCCGTAGGGTTTTTTTTTATTTCTTTGTTTTGGTTTTCTCCTCACGCCACCAACACAAACAAATAAACATATGGAAACGGTTTATGAATGCATGGGCCGAACTATGGTTTAAGTTTTGGCCCTTGACACAAATGGTCCCTCAACTTAAACTTTCTCGCAACTAACCAAAATTACGACATTTTTACGATTAGGTCCAACTCGACTAACCCCGTTAACGGAAGCCACATTAAATCAAAGTTAAAAGAAAAGAATTAATACTAATAAATTACATACCGGGATACGGGCTTTACAACTCTCCCCCACTTGGATTAGACTTCGTCCTCGAAGTCTCTGCCTACGAATATCTCCGGATAGTTCTCCCTCATCTCTACCTCAGGTTCCTAAGTCCACTTGAAACCCCAACAATTGGAATCATTCCTAGCCAAGCGACTTCGGTTGTCTCCCAACCTTAGATATTCCATACATCCCGAGTCAAATCTCAAGCTCTAACCATTCTAAAGTTGCCCACCAGTATACCCAACTGGATACTCGGATCCGGTCATTCCTACCATTAACCGTCGATTAACTCCTACGAGTTCTAATAGACTCCCAAAACTTACCTTACACGCATCATCAAACCAGTAAATTTAAAATCACTCACGAAGGTCACTCCACCATAACCATTCACCACAAGCAAACATCTCAGGATTACTACTACCATCAACATAATTTCCTTAAAATCGGCTACCATTCCTCAATTACACTAAGGCGTTTGGCCTCAAGCCCAAAAGTCGACACCTAAGTATACTATTTACCTCAAAAATTCTACGCATTAATCCTCTTTATTACAAAGGGCATCATTCCCTAACCGATACTATTCGGTCTACACTAACCTCACGTGTGGAACACCCAAACATGTAAATGCTCAAAATGACACATAACACTTAAAAGCGCTTTTCCCAAATGGTTTACAAAATCATTTACAAAATATTTTCAACGTCAAGATTTCTCACTTCAAAAAGACCGTATGCAATAAACTACTATTACCAGGTCGGTGATTACGCAAAAATGAACACGTTCGTCTCACATAGTAAAATCATGTTGAAAATCATTCCATTGTCGTTCAGTTTACTTACAAATTTCAAAATGATATGGAACGAAGCTTACCAATCAAAATTTGCGCGCATCAGTTATTTATACAAAACAAGGAAATGGTTTGTTGACAATAAAACATTTAGCTGACTAAAAAGCGCACCAAACAACTCATGGTAAAATGCTACCAAAAATATTCTCTCAAAATTCTACAACACAATCCATAAGGATAGGAAACACAAGAGTTAGTTAAGGCAATTTTATTTTCAAAATCAAGCTTTGTGCATGACTTAGTCGGCATTCTATGTCTCGACTCGTACTACTCCAAATCTCTCCGGTCCACTATCGTCATCCGGACATTTAAACCTCTAAGGGCAAGTTGGAATTCACGTTCAATTATCTTACGGCTTTTCCTTAAAACAAAATCGGCTCAAAAGCCTAAAATTCTAGCTCAATCATCAATCCCGACCCGAAACAGTCTACTTAAAACACATATTACAACAGCAACCTCGACCACAAGTGGACAGCTTAGCCGTCCTATACTACGGCCCAACGCTCACTACAAGTGTGAGGCACGAAATAATGGGTAGCCCCGCTATCAAACATCACTACAGCAGACACCGAGTTAACTAAGAACGTACTTAATCATACAGCTTAAGCAAAAAGCAACTACATACCATATCCAATAAAAGGAAACAAGTGATGAAATATACCTGTCACCACTTTAGGCGTAGCCTGTGCCTCCTCCACCGTCAGTTGATGAACTCCACCTCGGCCGCCTCGGGTCCAGCCTGACCCACACGACCATCAGTAATACGCAAGGGAGCAACCACAAGGGCTTCTTGTGCCCCACTCCCAACAGAAATCCCTGGATTTTGGCAGTTGATCTTCACGTGGCCCGTCTGTTTGCAGTTAAAACAGACTGCTAGTGGTGCCCTGCAATCCCGACCGTAGTGTCCTACCTGGCCACACTTGAAACACTTGTCGTTTCTCCTTCCGCTTCCATCCTTGGTTTTAAACCCACCACTCCTTCGATTCAAAAGTGAGTCCGAAAACCTCGTTTTCTTTGGGACTGCGGATTCTGATGCAACGGCCTACGCCGTTTTCCTCTTCTTGGCCTGTTCCTCTAACTCGAGTCCCTGTCCCCGAGCAGCCTCCAGCATCATTACTACCTCATCACGAACGGCGGTAATAATCCCGGGGATTGCCTCCCTAATAGCATGCTTTACTTCAGCCGCGATCAACTCCCGTATCTGCTCACTAGCGAGTACAATACTAGCATTCGGTTCAACATCGATGTTCCTCCTTGTGATGGTCATCCTAGGTAATTAATACAACGAGCTAATAGCACATAATAACTCATACTAACAACGCTCACACTCAACTCCTCGGATTTCTCGTGACTTTCCCCGACTCGAACATTGATCCTGTGCTTCCGGTAGTAGGAGCTCTACTACTACCATCTACACCTATCACTGTTCGCTCTGAGTCCCATCCCGAGTACCCAAGTAGTTGCTCGCCCAAACAAAAACCATACACGTATGTCCATACTGACGCATATACACACTCTTCCTAGCTCCCTAGGAATAAACATAACACCCCACTACCCTTGCTAGGGCGGAACCCCCACTAACCCTGATGAGTCGCCTCGTAAACGCACAGTCGTATACAGTGGAAACCAGATAGACATTCGAATATAAGATTCTATCCTACAACGGTTGGACTCAAACAAGAGCTGCGCAATAGAACTAAATCCAACATTCTAAGGCTATTCGGTTCCTACCGCATACAACCTATAGTGCATTCGCTTAACAACCTATCAAAGTTAGCATAAGTTCCTAATAGCAAGTAACAACCATACAATACAGTGTATTAAGCACCAAGCAATCTAGCATACATACTCCTATGTTTTAGAAAGCAATTTTGCATACGTACTCATATGTAAACGCTATTCCCAGCTCACTAGGAATTTCATCTCATCCCACTACCCTTGCTACAACGGAATCCCTGTTAGCCATAACGAGTTGCCTCGCGAATACCCAGTCGCATGCAACGTGAATCAAATAGACATTCGAATACAAGATTCTATCCTAGAACGGTTGGACTCAAACAAGAGCTGCGCAATAGAACTAAATCAAATATTCTAAGGCTATATGATTCTTACTGCATATAACCTATAGGGCCTTCACTTAACAACCTACTATAACTAGCATTGATTCCTACTAGCAAGCAATCATAATACAGTACAGTGTAAACCACATAAGCAGTCTAGCATGCATACCCTATGATCTAGAAAGCGATAAATACACTAAGTATTGTACCTTCCCACTTAGTGTCGGCTGACTGTACACACTGCGCCCTCAATCACCGTTTTCTCAAACGCATTTTCCTTTCTTTTATTTTCCAAAAACTTTAAAGAAAATTCTATAGCCGCAAACTTGAGATCAAACACACCGAAATGTATTTGATTCGCTCAAGCTGTGCTCTGATACCAAGTTGTAACGTCCCAAAAATTACAAGGAATTTTAAATTTTAAAAATAATGCATTTCGTTACAATCAAATCATAAGTTAACAAATCCCATTACAATAAAAATAAACGTCGTTAATTAAAACCGTCAAATGAAATTTAAGCAGCGGAAAAGTTATATAATTAAATCCCCATTTAAAAAGTTAAACTTAAACAGCCTTCGTCTTGCGCCCGTGTGTACCGTCATGCCCGACTGCTACTCGCACCTGAAATCATAAGATATTGGGAAGGGTAAGCACGAAGCTTAGTGAATTCCATCACATGCGCAGATAGGAATTATATACACATCACCCCTATCCGCACATAAGCAACAACATCACGGTTACATAAAACGAGTAAACATCTACAAGTAATTATGCATCCAACACCTCGGTCCCACCGAGCCCTCGGTCCCACCGAGTTGTAATGTAACACACTCGTCACACCGAGTTCCCACAACGTTTCTTTCCACTTCCTCGGTCCCACCGAGCCCTCGGTCCCACCGAGTTGTAATGTAACACATTTATACTAAGCATTTAAACCAATCAAATATTACACACCACAAACAACTAGTTCACACCACAAAGACAGTAGTACATACAAACTACTATGACATGCATACAACCCCTAACTACACAGTGAGAGAACTCACCTCAAACGCACATCTTATGACCTCAACCGCAACACGAACCGGCCAACACCAGTTCACCTTGTTCCACCTAAATAAGCGTTAACAATTGTCAAAGTGACGCCCCAAACCAAAACCACGACTACTAACTTTAAAACACATCTTTCCAGTTTTTTACTCTCAACATGCAGGTCTGTTCGGGACCTGTTTAACCCCTTATAAACTGATTAAACCAGAAATATTTTTCCATAAACACAAAGTCCCACGTCTTAGGGTTCCAGGGACATATCGCACGCGCTCTAACGATTTTTCTACAATTTATTATGGATTTTACAAAACCAACCTGCTGCACAGCGAAAAACAGTACCTTTCAGTACAAAACAGCAGTTTGACACTAGCTATGGTCCGAACTGGTTTTTCCGCAAAACATAAGAAACTTACTAGACTCAAAATGGGAGATTTTGGCACTGGTTTCACCCCAATACGACGTTCCTATAAAAAGTTATGGCTTTCCCAAAACAGTGGCAGAAACTGTGACTTTTTTTAAAAGAACGGAACGCGAAACTGTCAATTCCGGACCTGCTGTATAAACAGCCAATTTACGCCTAGCTAGAGGCCGAACCAGACGTCCGCTTAAACATGAAAAGTGTGCCCGGCACAGAATGTGAACCGTGGGCACCGGATTCGCCTCAATCCGAGCTACGACGGAAAAGTTATGGCCGTCGCAAAACAGTGGCAGAAAAACGTTTTCACATGAAATGACAAAAGTTGTTTATAAACCCATTAAGCCAAAGCTTAACCCAAACAGACCCGAACAGCCTACAAGCTTACTGGAAAGGGCTATACTACGCTGGACAACAACCGTGCACTACCCACTGCCGCCTCCGGCGGTGGTGGTGGTTGGCGGCGGCGACGGTGGTTACGGTAACACCCTCCGGCGGAACCTCCCAACATCCACCGAAACGACACACCCGCAACCTCACCCCGCACACACCCGCTCCTGCACACACCTGCACCCACCCCTCTGCCGCCACCCCGGCGGCGTGCAGCAGCGGCCCCACCGCCGGCAGCCGTGGTTGCGGCGGTGGTGGTGGCGGTTTGCGGCGGTTTTTAACAATTAACAAACGAAAGGTTTCCGAATTACCTCGATGCAACGTTTTCTCGTCCTCTAAACCGACCGAACTCGCCGGCGATCACCTTCTTCCTCCTCTCTCTTCGTCGCCGGCAGCGGCCTCTTTCTCTCTCTCGGCTTCTCTCTTTCCCTCTCTCTCTCTTTTTCTCTTCTCGGCCGAACTCAACAAGGAAAAAGAAAAGGGAGCCGTAGGGTTTTTTTTTATTTCTTTGTTTTGGTTTTCTCCTCACGCCACCAACACAAACAAATAAACATATGGAAACGGTTTATGAATGCATGGGCCGAACTATGGTTTAAGTTTTGGCCCTTGACACAAATGGTCCCTCAACTTAAACTTTCTCGCAACTAACCAAAATTCCGACATTTTTACGATTAGGTCCAACTCGACTAACCCCGTTAACGGAAGCCACATTAAATCAAAGTTAAAAGAAAAGAATTAATACTAATAAATTACATACCGGGATACGGGCTTTACAATTTTGCCATATACATTTTGTAATGATGCTTTGACGTTTTATGTTCCAAGTACGAAAATTTGAGGAAATGCTTGTGATGAAAATTTTAGAAAGATTGTTTTTATAAAACTATGTTGCGTACAATTTCATATGTTTTGAACAATTACACGCACCGTTGGTGCAATTCGAGAACTGAAGTCGGTTTGACCTTTATTGGTGCCGACCATTTACTAGAAATTATTCCTTCCTAGTTTTCTTTTAGAGAGTACATGGTTGTGTACAGTTTGATCGGTAACGTTTTGCTCGTGTGTCGTTATGTGGCCATTTGAGAAAATTTTGGAAGTCAGTTTAAAGAATTTTATCTTTTGAAATTTTGATGTGAGCTATTTGATGTATATGTGTTATTATAAGAAATTTCTAAGAAGCATTACGAGCTTGTATATCTACTCCAATTTGAAGTTTTACGATGTTTTAAGTCGTTATTTTCGAATGGTGGAAACGTATTGATTTTGTTTAAATATGGAATTTGCACAAGTCCTTTTGTGTTTTGACTAAGGTGAGTTTGTAAATCGTTTCACCGTTTTGTATAATAAACTGACGCGCGCAAAATTTTGTTGGTAAACCTTGCCTCATGCCGTTTTATGGTGGACGAGGAAATGTTGGAGTCAATGTTGTTTAGACCTCTTTTGAAATACGTGCACACCTGGTGTCGCACCTCGTTTAAGGTCGAGCAGCCACTTTACATGCCTGTCGTGAGTCAATCCATACTAGAACCGTTGCGTCCACTTTAAAGAAATTGTTTATTATGTTTTTGCGTTTTGTGAATAATCTGAACTGCAATGAAATAATTTCAACATGACTTTCATTGGGACGAGCGTGCCCGTTTTGCGTAACTACCGATTTGAATGATAGTAGTTTTCTATATGTACGACTTATTTGATATGAAAATCCTTGCGTTGAAAATTTCTGTGAAAAGTTTTGTTGATTGGTATATTTGTTAAAATATTCGCTTGAAAAACCTTGAACTCGTTAGGACCTTGGAAGGAGTGAGCAACCCAGTTAAGGGTGAGTGCGTGTAGCACTTCAGCGGTGGAAGATTTGGGTATTCCACGTGTGATAATACCATAGACCGAATGGTATCGGCTAAAGGATGATACCCTTTGTAATTAAGAGAATAAATTCGCGGTAACCTATTTGAGGTAGGTGATATATATTTAGGCGTCGACTTTTAGACTTGAGGCCAAGCACCTTTAATGTAATCAGGGGATTGTAGCCCGATTTTAATGAAATAATGGTGATGGTAGTTGGAACCTTAAGACGCTCAATTGTGATGAATGATTTTGGTGAAATAACTTTCGCATATGGTTAAAGGATTTGTCGGTTCTATGATTGTATTGGATGAACTTTGGAGTCTATTAGAACTCGTTGGGGTAATCGACCGTTAATGGTAGGAATGATCGGGGTTAACGACCAGGTTGGGTTCGTTAGTGAACAAACCGTGAACTGATTTGGAGTTGAAACTAAATTGAGGAAGATGGAACACTTTAAGGTTGGGAGACAACCGAAGTCGTTTAACTAGGAGTTATTCCTATGGTTAGAGTGTTCTTCCGGACATGAGTAACGTGTACTTGAAGGGGTTTCGTTGGTAAGAAATTGGTTCGATGAACTGCCTTTATGGCGGTGTGAGAAATTTAGATTCCAGGTAGGAATTTAGGATTTATGGTCGACAATGAGTCGGATTAGCCTTGGGTTGTAGAGAATGTAGATTTCGAGGACGAAATCCTTATAAGGTTGGGAGGATTGTAACACCCGTAAATTTTTGGGATAAGTACAACTTCGAATCAATGTGGAATCGATATTCTAAGGAAAATATGAAAAATAGGATATTGGTGTAAATCCTAGATTTTATGGTCTTGTAGGATGGGGAATTCGAATACGAGTCCAACGATTCTTTCCGGAGCGAAAACGGAACTATAACGAAGAAGTTATGACCAAAACAGCGATTGGGAAATAAAACGAAAATCGGGCAGAATGTGGTACACGGGTCGCGACTATGACCAGCGACTATGACCTGGTCATTGTCGCGGTGTCATTGTCGCGCTTGTGGGGAAACTGGACGAAAACAAACAGAAAGAGGGCAGTGGAGGGCGACTATGCCCCGCGACATTGCCCAGGGCATAGTCGCGGTGGCATTGTCGCGGTCGGGAGCTGAAGTGATTAAAACCATTTTAACCTCTTTCTCTTCTCATTTCATTCTCACCCTCGACTCTCTTCATCTTCCTCACTCTCTCTCAGTCGATTTCTCTCAAAAACACCATCCCCTCCCCTCTCCTTTCTCATTTTTCACCAAATCAAACCCTCTTCCTCCATTGATGAACATATTGGAAAGCTTGGAGCTTTTGTGAAGATTAAGAGTTGTTTTTGGAAGCTTCAAATGGTTAAGGTAATCTTTCCCTACCCTAAAGATGTTATTGTAGGTAATTTCATCTTCTTTCCATCTTGTGGTGATGTTGAACAATTTTGGTGATGATGGGTTAAGGAAATATGGTTTTATTCATCTACAAGAACTAGGGTTTGGTAAGTTGGGGGTTTTGATGTTTTATGGTTAGGGAATGATTCCTAATGGTTGGATTGTGATATTGATGGTTGGGATTTCATAAATCTAGGTTTTGGAAGTTTTGGCTTGAAGATGCAAACTTCATCAAAGGAGCATACGTTGGAGAAACCCTAGATTTAGCTAAATCTAGCGAAGGTGAGTTCAAGTTACTTTGCGAAAACTTTGTACATGCCAAAATGTTATTTTTCTAAGCAATTATGTGTTTTACTTGAAAATTATTAATGTTGAGTTATTTGGTGGATTTTACCTTTTGAGGTATTAATTGTGGTAAACATTGTAAAACACTACTTTTTGGATATTTTGGAAAAATGTGATAGAATAGTCTTATATGAAAATGGATTGTTGATTTATGTGATAAATGGAGTCTATTTATTATGAAAATGAATTTTGTGGATATTTGGAAATATGCATATAGTACATCAAGAGATGTTTTGAAAATGTAAAGGTTGAGTCCTTTTAGAAATGAGGGTTATCCCGATCCAAGGTTTTATTTCGGGTTTTTCACGGATTTGAAGTATTTACTGACAACCGGTGTGTGTTGTTATACTTAATGTCATTTTATGACTTTCATGAACTATCTTTTGAGTTAGTTGAGCTTGTGGTTCGATATTGGATTTTATTAAGTTTTGGGGATAGTTGTCCAGTTTGATAACTCGAAGTTGAGTTGGATCATGATTTATGATTATTGGGGAATTGCATGTTTTGAATGCATCTGTTTGTTCATTTGGGGTCGTGTAATATTTTAGACCTTGTTAGCCATGGATCCATAGGCATTTGAGTTTCCCCTTAGTCTCGCGGGCAAGAGGTCGGGATTGATTGAGCTTAGTTTACGAGACGTTGGTTTATTTGGTGGCACGGAATAGGCATCAGGATCCATGATAGGTAAGGCGTGGACCTAGATGGTCGGACGTCGTCTCACGGACAGTAAGGTGTAATTCTATATATGTGCTTAGCACGGGATAGGCATCGAGTCCCATGATAGGTAAGGCGTGGACCTGGAGGGTTGGGCGTCGTCTCATGGGCAGTAAGGTGTAATCCTTAACGTGCTGTTGTGGATTTGGTGACCCAATGTATAGACCTGGAATGGTTGAAGTTGGGGGCATCCTAGTCTCGTGAGCAATAGATCTGGGGTGATTGAGCTCAGTTTTACGAGAGTAATCCACGTGGGTGTTTTTTATTACATAGTAAGTGACCCACTTTGGTGTTCCGTCACGTGCGATGTACATGGGTCTCCCCCGTCACCGAAAGGTGTTGTTTTGGGTATTTGTTACTACTCATGTTTTCGGTGATGTGTTCTATTTATATGGATTGTTTTCCATGGTACGTAAGTTGTGGTTTATATCTCATCCGTGTATGATGTTTTGGGGTTCTTATGTTACCTCCACCTTCAACGGATACGGGTCTTCCCCGTTTATGGTATTTGATATTTATTACATTTTTCGGTTGTGTGAGTATTGCTTCGTTTTATGTTTAACAAAGAGTGATATTTCAGGGACGATTTCCATGTTTGGTGAGTTGGATATATATATATATATTATCAACTGTATTTGAAGGAATTGTCTAAACTAGACTTATTCACGTATTTCAAATTATTTATGAAAGTAAGACAGTTTGGAAAACGTATTATAACTTTTGAGGACTTTCTCGTGGAAATTGAAAATGGTTGGTTGGATTTAAAGTAAACTCTTTTGAAATCATGACTATAGCTTTCACTCTTACGATTTATGTTTTATATATAGTCATGATAAAATGCTTGAACTCACTAGGCGTAAGCCTAACACTTTCTATTTCTTTTATTTTGTCGGCATGTGCAACAGGCTCAGGTTGGGGTAACTCTAGCTACACCGTGAAGTGGCGAATGCTAGAATAGTGCACGAGAGGTGAATAGCTTAAGTTATGTTCCGCAATTACCCTTGGAAAGTAGCACTTGTGTTTGGAGTAAGCGGTGTCCGAAGCGAGTTTAGTCTTGGTACTAAGACTTATGTAGTATGTATTGCTTGGAGATAACCATTATTTGTAATTGGAAGTATGTTACTTATTGTTTCAGATGTAATATCAAAAAAAAAAAAAATAGTTGCTCTTTCCAAATTTGGGGGTGTTACAGATTTCCTGTCTGATTAATAGAAAGATGTACAAGATTTGGTGTCAACTGCATGTATCAAAAAAAGGCACACTTCAAGAACATAGTAGTAAACAAATAGCAAATTAGTTCATTCTTGCAAAATGATTTTTGTACCAAAAAGATGTGAGAATATGTTGGAATTGTTTGCCAATTGTTGCGAATGAAGTGAAAGTTCATAAGATAATGAAGGGATCTTACCAAACCTCGAAGACATTTTTGGGCGTGAAGCATTAGAACTGGACCAAGAGCAAATTGTTTGAAACCTCTTGAAACCAATGCAAGAAGAACCCTTTTGAAGATATCGATTCTTAGAACAATCAAATCTTCAGCCAGTCAACCACAGATTTTGGGTGAGACAATGATGTGGAAGAATTTAAACCATCCGCGGTGCTATCTGTGCTGCCAAATAACGAAACTTGGCTTTCCTCGGTGACCATGAATGCTATAGTATCTATACATCGATTGATCAAATTTACTTTTTCGGATATTGGTAAGAGATTTCCTGATGATTGCAGGATGGAAACTGCACTAGATAAGTTTTTAAACCCCGGTTCATCTAAATAGGCCTCGGTTCTCGATACCAGGTTTCCAATTGCGTAGATTTATATATTGAGTTTGATCAAATCTCCATTCACCATAAGTAAAACCAAACCAAAACTCACCCACAAATAGACATGATCAAACAAATCAACCAATCGAACGGAAACGCAAAATAACTTTGATGGAAATAAAAACACACCAAAATTGAGTGGAATGACTGAAAAGAAACTCACATAAACTATACACGTAGTTAACGAATCAAATAAATATTCGAATTAGAAGTTCGTACACATATAAAAACGGATCAAATAAACACAAATGAGAGGACATAAAGAATCCGTAACTTAGCTCATATTTGAAAATCGTTAATGGAAACCACATCAGATTTCTTCAGCGAGCCTTTAAAATCACGATTAAAACTTCCAACACGAACCCAACCTCAAACTCTAATATTAACATATTATATTATTAATTTTTTCTGTAATATCTTGTTTGTATTAATTAACATATTATATTATTATAAATTTGTTTTAATTATATTATGAAATATTGTAATTAGTTATTTTTTAAATACGTCATTTTTTATTGTTTTACATGCTTATCGATCAGTTACTTGTTTTCAAACATGGTTTATTCATCAGCTATCAGTTAACTTATCAATCATCAGTTAACTTATCAGTTAGTTTGACAAATATAACCCATATCTTCTATATTCTCCTTTTCTGGGTGGTGTAAGCCATGGCCTGATTCTATTTTCTTTATTAGTTTGTTTATCGTTTTTTTTTCAAATATTTAAATTATACTCACATAATTTGTAACAATAATGATCAAGTAGATCAAAAAAATGATAAATAGTTTTAATCGTAAATCATAATATATCTTTGTAAAATAAAATTAAAAGAAGATGATCAAATATCTAAAGTTAGGTAGGCAAGGTTTGTATTTAAAAAACATTTACCGTCCAATGTTAATTACCTCTTTCATTAATTAATTAATTACTGAAATTTGCAAATATAAATATAATAATTTTGTAAGTTAGAAATGAGCCTTATGTTTTAATATTGATTAGACATGTAAATATAATGGTGGAAAATTAATATAATTTTCCTGTTAAAAATGAAAATTCAAAATTACAAAGTTTTGTGACGTTGGATTTTGCAGAATGAGTGAAGCCGACATTTTACGAATGGCACACCACCGGTACCAAGGGGATTTTGCGGTTGCTTTCACCCATGAACAAGCTTGGGATGTCCTAAAAAATTGTCCAAAATGGTCACCGGTTCCAACGATGTCGACAAATTCATCCCGGGGTTCAAAACGTACCAAACCTTCCGATGATGACGATGAAGATGTTCGGGTCGACGAGGTCGAGCAACTTCAACGACCCATCGGGAGAAATAAGGCAAAAAAAACATCAACGAGTAATACGACCGGGTCGAATCCGGACGAAAGTGTTACTCAGTTGTTGACGACCATAAGCTCGTTCAACGAGCATATTGAGGGTACAATGGAGTACAAAATAAAAAAACTCGAACTCGAACAAGATAAGTTGGAACTCGAACGAGAAAAACGATATCAACAAGACTTCGAGTTTTTCATAGCCCCGCATGATCACCTTTCGGGAGACGTTTTGAGGGCTACTTTAACGAGAAAAGAGAAAATTAGAAAATATCATAATTTTTAGTGTTTTGTATTTTGTAATTTTTATTTTTTTAGTGTTTTGTATTTTGTAATTTTTATTTTTTTAGTGTTTTGTATTTTGTAATTTTTAATTTTTTAATGAATGATATGAATGTTTATTTTTATTATTTATCTTATTTTTATTTATTAAAAAATATATAAATATTTTTATTTTGTTAAATAATTAAATGTATAAATAAAAGAATTAAAAAAGATGAGGTGGCAAGTGAGTTCATTGGATTCATTGGGTACTGGTACTCCACTTTTGGGTAAGGAGGGTAGAAAAGAGAAAAGCTGATGTGGCAAGTGGGTTCATTGGGTACGGGTACTCATGGCCTAATAATTTTGTAAGTTAGAAATGACTCTATGTTTTAATATTGATTAGACCATGAGTACCACTACCCAATGAACCCACTTGCCATCTCAGCGCCACATCAGATTTTCTCTTTCCTACCCTCCTTATTAGTACATTTATATACAAAAATTAAAAACTAATAACCCCTCCCTATCACCCTGACACATGTAGGCTCTATCTCTGGTTCATCCAACACCACCACTCCCTTGATTTCCTTCCTATTGTCTTCTCTTCTTTCCCTGTTCACCAGCACCTTTAAGGCCATCGTAGCGCAGCCCTTCAGCGCCACATCAGCTTTTCTCCTAACCCTCTCCTCAAACCCTCAAGCCCTAAAGTGGCGTACCCGTACCCGATTCTATAAGGAACCCGCAACCCCATCCCACCCTCCACCCTCCTCTCACACAACCCTCGGGTTTATCGGGTTTTCAAGCCCGCATGCCAAGCCCGAGCCCCCCGTACCACAACCCGCTGGAGCCCGCTCGCAAGCCCGAGCCCGAGCCCGTGGGCGATACTGATGGCCTTACCCAAAAGTGGAGTACCGCTAACCCACTGAACCCAATTGTCATCTCATCTTTTTTAATTTTTTTATTTATACATTTAATTATTTAACAAAATAAAAATATTTATATATTTTTTAATAAATAAAAATAAGATAAATAATAAAAATAAAAATTCATATCATTCATTAAAAAATTAAAAAATTAAAAATTACAAAATAAATTTAAAAATTACAAAATATTAAAAATCTAGTCGTCGTCGTTGTTGGGAACTTGGATACGCCAAATATGTTCGACCAAATCCGACCGAAGGTTATTATGAGTGTCCCGGTTTTTGACTTCTAGAAAATTTGCCGCGCGGTGTTCCTCACTGATTTGTGTTTCGATATCATCCGCTACAAGGTCGTTTTCATCGACACCACAAATGGCATGGTCTTCGTCTTCGAGTATCATATTGTGTAATATGACACAAGCGTACATAATGTTTCCCAATCTTGTCGGATGCCATCCGCGTGCCGGGTTATGAAGTATATGCCAACGTTGTTTAAGCACGCCAAAAGCTCGTTCAACATCTTTACGTGCCGATTCTTGCGCGGACTTGAACTTTTGTCGTTTAGGGTCATGTGGGCACGTAAATGATTTTACGAAAGTAGCCCATTCCGGATATATCCCATCCGCTAGATAATATCTGTGGTTGTAGGTGACTTCATTCACCTCAAAAGGGCACTCGGGTGCTTTTCCATCATATAGATCGTTGAAGATGGGCGACTGATTGAGAACATTGATGTCGTTGTTGGAACCGGCAACACCAAAGTATGCGTCTAAACATATCCGGTGTATAAACCGGGTTGTTGCCAAAGTAGTCCCGCAAAATCCACTCGTTTGCAGCTACCCGACCTCTTTCTATGTTCCCGGCCATCGGTTCTCTTCTTGACGATGAGGCGGTGCTACCATAAATTAATTTTGCAGCTTCTCGAACCAACCCTAAAAAAATTTCCCTTTGATGATGCAAGTACTCGTCGGTGTCTATGGATGATGATGATGCGGTCGATGAAGCAGGTTGTGGCGAATCCATATTGTCTAAAATTGAAGAAGTAAATGGAAGAAAGTATAGAGTTTTTTGGTGTGAAAAATAAGATGGTATATGTTAATATATATAGTGTGTATAATTTGAAAAAAAAAATTAAAAAAAAATATTGTAAAATAGCCGTTGGTAAACGGTATTGTTTAAAAAAATTAAAAATAAATAAATAAATTAAATATGAACGGGTATCATCGGGTTGGTGAATCCGCTCCCTACCCGACCCCCCCCCCCCCCCGTACCGCTACCCGATGTCCCCTTCCCGAACCCGCTTGCCACCTCGGCCTTACCCGATCCCGTACCCGAGGGCGGTACGGGTGGCCTTATACATGTAAATATAATGGTGGAAAATTAATATAATTTTCCTGTTAAAAATGAAAATTCAAAATTACAAAGTTTTGTGACGTTGGATTGTAAAGTTACTGTATATTAATGGTTAGAAATATATAGCCCTTGTTTGTGTCTACATTTCTTCATGAGTATGAATGTGCCAACTAGCATTCAAACACACAGAAATATGACATGAAAAACAGAGATCATATAGATATATATTTGCATTATAATTATTACTCCTTAATTAAGAGCATCTCTAATGGCGGGGTTATAAACCTCCACATCACCCATGGACCATTTCTAATTTTATTTAATCATTGTAGGGGAAATCGGTTCCTCTGCTTGAACTGATTCTTCTCCAAAAATGGCGGGATCAACAATTAAAATAATAATAAAAATTTAGAATTTAGGTTTTTAAATTTTATTTATACTTTATCCAAAAAAAACTATAATTCTAAATTTTAATTAGTTTAATTCCAATTTTTTTAATTTTAACTTATTGTAACTTTCAAATATATAATTTTTAATTATTGTTACTTTTATTATTATAATTATAATTATTATTGTCTTTTAATTTTATTTTTAAATTTATAAACTATTGACCTATTCATGATTGATAGTGAAAGGTTTATAAAATATGTAGGAAAGAGAAAACTGATGTGGCATAGAGCGAAAGCTGATGTAACTAAACCATGAACCTCTAAAGAGGTTCATGATTGGGGTGTTCTAATCTTTCACATTTGGTAAGAAAGAAAGTTCAACATTTTATAATACAAAGAATAAATATATCCATGGTATCTGCTACTAAATCTTTAATTTGTTAATCTAACAAGGGTGTTGGGGATCCAGGCAGTGGCAGATCCAGGATTTTTGCATAGTGTGGTCACTTTTAAGGTAGGCTAAAGGTCCGTGAAGTCGTTCGATGTGTTTTAGACTAATTCTACGGTGTCAAGAGATTTTTTAAGTTTTTCGGTTGATTTCGAGAGATTTTAAAGTTTTTTTTGTCGATTTCAAGGGACTTTTTTGTTTTTTGGGTTGATTTCAAGACTTTTTTTGTTTTTTGATTGATTTTAAAGTTCTTTCTTTAGTTTTTTAGCTAGTGGGGGAAATGCAAAAATTAGGGGGGGAAACCATACTATAACGCTAAAAAATAATTGTTTTTACACTAAAAAAATCATATATTTTTTATTTTAGTGGTTTTAGCCTCTGGGCCTGCCAAAGGATCCAGGGCGAGGAGTCATCGTTATTCAACAATGGCTGCAGTGCTTCAACCACACTGCTCATGTTAGGCCTCCAATCAGCTTCATATTCCACACACGACGCTGCAACTGCCGCCATCTGTCACACAAATACATACATACATTCTCTTATTTTATTTTGGATACCATGCATCTTAATTAATTTGCTCTCAACTAATTAAATACATAATAATAATAATCACACACACACACCCACACAAACCTTAGCAACTGCCTTGGGAGGGTATTCTCCATTCAGTCTACTGTCAGCATACTGTTTCACCTTATCTTTTTTTAGTTTTTGCGTTGCCTGCCATCATTTCACATTACAAATGCATGTTTAGCTAGATTGAACACAAGCTACTGAAAAGGATTAATAAAAATGAGACAATTATATACCCAATACACTAGACTCTGTTGATCAGGTGGCAATGTAAAGTCAAGAGGCTTTCGGCCAGTCAAGAGTTCCAAGAGAACGACTCCAAAGCCATAAACATCACTCTTTGAAGTGAGTCCTTCCATCATATTGCCATACTCAGGTGCATGACAACCAGTACTATGATAACGAGACGAAAGATGAGACGAACCAAAACTTGTTACCATGTCTGGGCCTCGCCTTGATAAATCAAAATCTGCAATTTTAACAACATCGTCGTCAAACAATAGAACATTACCTGACTTTACCTCCTTATGGATAATATGAGGTTGTGCCTTTTCATGCAAATATTCAAGCCCTTTTGCAGCCCCAACAGCAATTTTAACTCTTTGGGACCATGATAGAACTAGATCTGGCTGTGCACCATCAACACCTTTCCATCCTGCATCCACAAACAGAAGTATATATGTTAGTTTTCTACTTGGCCAAAAAAAACCCTCTTTTGCACTACCAATAGGCAATAGCTAGCTACATATAAAATCGATGATCAAGGTTAATGTGTGTCAATTACTTGCATTCGACAAGCTTGTTAATTAATTAATTAGCTTAAGAGATGAGTTTTTGTCAAGATTCAAGGAGATAGAATTAGGTCCATCAGTCTAATATTGTATTGTACTATGGGATAGGATTAATAGTTTACAAATTCAACTACCAAAATGGCTCCAAAATCCGTCATGTATCCGAGTCTGTAAAACAGAACAGGTACAACACTAACAACCAAGCTTATATAATAAGGAAGCTGTCATTTTGGCATGGCTTAAAACAATTTTTAACAGTACTATATGAATCTAATATAAATACACACTATGATACGCCGGGTTTCTGAAATATTTTGATGGAATTTTAGTATCATAAAAGTTCACATGTGATGTGCCTCAAGATGCCAGAAGTAACAGATGAGTTAATAACAAAAACATCTCTCAAAATTCCCAAAGTTTCATAGAGGAGGTAAAACATGACAGAGTTGGCTCAAAAAATGAAGTGCCAAAAAGACTTTAAGGAGGTAAAACACTTGCCATGAAGAATGTCGTGAAGAGATCCATTTGCAACTACTCTAAAACCACTGTCCACACAATATCCAAGTAGCTCCACGACATTATCATGTTTAAGCCGTGATACGATAGAAACCTGCAATAGCAAACCCAAATCAGAATATTCATGTAATTAATACCAACTTCATCATTAAATAAAGATCGATCTGAGCAACCATAATTATGTCTAACCTGAGCTAAAAAAACTTCGTCTGCTTGCTCTTTAGAGTTTAATTTTTTTATTGCTGCATCTTGGCCGCTTCTTAAGACACCATGGTACACTCTTCCACGTGGTCCGTTATCCGTAATTTCCTTCAACTCCTCCCATTGAAGAGCAGGGACAACAATAGGCTGGACAGGGACAGGGATAGGGACAGCCTGTGTGTCCTTTGGTGTGGCCTTACTGCCACCATAACCTGCATTGTTTCCTTAAGCAACTAATAAACTCACCATTAATTGTATTCCTTCATTTTTCAAATGCAAAGATGAGTTGCTAATTAAAGTTGTCCATTTCAGGTTAAAAAGAGTGATAGCATCAACTTCATGTGATTACAAAGTTAATTTTGTAACAGAGCAGCATACATGTTACCGTTTTCGATAAAAGATTAATTACCTGATGCATTATTTGCAGTGAACAATGATACCACTTCAACTTCTTTTCCTTCTCTATTGATTCAGATTTAACCTGTCAATTATATATATATATACCACACATTCATATATAAGCTTGGAATTACAAAAAAAAACATGTATTGTATTGTATTGTATTTAACATACTTGTATTTTCAATGATTCTGTTAGCTTTTTCACCACAAGATCCATGGTAGGGCGACTTCCTCGATCATCCTGTTTTCAGAAAACTTCTCTAAATAGATAATTTTTCCCCAAAACTAACTATTACCCCCAAAAAACAAAATTTTGTTCTCTTTAACTTTTCATATATTGAATATTTTAATAATATAATTAAATAAATTAAATATTTTAATAAAATAATTAATAATAGAGTTACTAAAATAGAATAACTGTTAAAGTTGTATGCAAAAAAAATTTACTCTATTTTAGAAAATTTTAGCATAACTGTTAGAGTCTAGAGTCTCTGCTATTGAGAAAAAAAAAGCCATTAATTTTTTTTACATTATAAAGTTTTATCAAGTACATAGTTTAATAAAATAAATTAACTAATAATAATATACTTAATAAAGACAAAATTGAAAAACTTTAATTAAAAATATATTATATTACTAATTAAATAATCTTCTTTTCTATAACGTTTATTTTTTCCATGTAAATGTTTTTTTTCTATTATTATTGACATATGACTGGTCATGGTAGATGGCTTCTTTTAACTTATTTCTTTCATTTAATAATCTTGTACATTATTAATTATGATTCTTATTTATCAGAATATTTAATTAATTGTTAGTCTTTTCTAACATGTTTTTAAACTTTAATCACTTATTATCTCTCCTAAAAGTATATTTGTCCTTGTGGTTATCGAAAATTTAGGATTGGGTCCCCCAACCAACATAATTACATTTATGGTCACCATGGTTTTACCTTTGTTATGGATTAGGTCCCTCCTCTAACTCCACTAACTGATACCTTTGTTGCATTTATGGTCACCATGGTTACATTTTGGTCTTTCTAACTTTTTTTTTCTTTAATAAAAATAAAAATAAAAATAAAAATACAATATAATTCATATATTATGTGAAAACACCATACATACCCTAAAAACAACATAGATATATACGTGAATCATTCTATCGTGTGTTCTTCCCTGCAGTTTTTTGGGTTGTAATCTAAACACTCATCTCTCACATTTACAGTATTTAATTTGAATAGTTTTGAACTTGTTGATTTTTTGAAGCATTCACATCCACATAGATACATATATAACGTATCTTTGTGTGTAAAATTAGAGCAAGATCCAACTACAATGGTGAAATCAAGATACAAAAAACCATATCTTTTTGTTTTTTAATCTAACCCCCAAATAATTTGATATCTAGAAATATAAAAATCCATTTTTTTTGGAAAGGGTAATCCAGGCACAGCCCGGACTAATCCCTGACAATTTTGAAACTTAAAGATGTCTTATCAATGTTGAGGATGCCTGGAATCGAACCCTGGGTAGATGGGATATTCCACCACATCACCCAAAGCGATTAACCACTGCGCTACAACCTGATTGACAAAATCCATTTCTTTTTGTGTTCAAGGACTTGTCAAAGTCGTTATCCAAACCCCATGTATGAGATTCAAATCTAAAAAAGGGAATTTAATTAGGGGTGTAAATGATGTGAGTCGAGCTCGAGTATCAATATACATGACTCAAACTCGAAAGCCAATACTCGAGCTCGAACTCGACTCGAAAACTATTGAGTAGTAAAAATCCAAACTCAAACTCGACTCGAAAGCCAATTCCCAAGCTCGAACTCAAACTCGAACTCGTTTCAAGGTCGAACTCGAATCAAGCTCGAAGTCGTTTAATTCCCATAAGAACTCAAGGTGAACCCACTTTATGGGGGAACTCCTATTAAAATAATCCTATAGGCTCAAACCACTAATCCACTATGTTGATCAAGCCCTTAAGCTCAAGCCATTGAGCAAAGAAAGTATATATATAGTGGAGTTCAAAGCATTGGGTTCTATATTCCGTCAATGTGGGATGGACTAGACACACACCCATAAGAGTTCACTCATGTCTTTTACATGATTAGTTTCCAAATTTTTTTCCAAAAAACTTAAGTTTATTATTATTTTTATTTTTATTATCAATTTTATTAAAATAGTATTACTAATTATTATTATGGTAATGTTTATTCATTATATTAGTAAATAAACTTAAACGTACACAAACATTTACGTACACTATTTTGCTTTAATTTCTCTAGTTATTATTACACGTACATTAACATTTAGGAACGTAAACGAACATAATTAAACGAACAAACTTTCACGAACATAAATAAACGAACGAGACTCTTGTTTATGTTCGTTCGTTTAACTAAACGAACAAAAAAACTTGTTCATGTATTATATTATTTTATTATTAAAGTATTATATTAAAATAATTATTATTAACTTTTTTACATTATATTCTATAACTTATAATATAAAATATATCCGAACTCACGAGCTTATTGAGTCGAGTATCAGTTCGATCGACTCGACTCGTTAGTATGTCGATTCGAGCTCGAGCTCGAGTCGAACCTATTCGAGTCGAGTGTTGACCGAGTCGATCTCGAGTAGCTCACAAGTTGTCTCGTCTCATTTACACCCCTAACCTTAATTCAATCAAGAACATCAAAAGTTGTTAAGATGTCATCAAGAACACAACAATATCAAGAATCCTAAATGTTGATCAAAAACCCTAAAATTCATTCCATATCAGAAAACCTTAACCAAAACGCTAAAAATCAGAACCTGATAAAAAACCAAATATCGCAGAGATGATGGAGCAGGTGCATAACGTTCTATTTTCGTCCAGAAGAAGCGATGGGTTAGATTTCTTCAACCAAAGGTTTCACCAACAGAAACAATGAGTTTACTTTTTTTACTGGGAAATTAATTAAAATACTCTAAGTTTGACCAAGTGTTACAAAAATGCCCTAAATCTCTCTCCCAGTTTGCCGAAATGCCCTTTTTTCCCGCGATGGGAGCCCGCGATCGCGGGTAGTGGCATTTTGGCAATTTAATTACCCGCGATCACGGGGAGAGGAGCCCGCGGTGGACCAATTTCATACGATTTTGTGATTTTAAATTGAAATTTTACACTTTCACCCCCTATACTTATTAACTAAATTTACTTTATACCTTTTACTTTCATAAATTTAATTTTACATTTAACACACATAATCGTTTATTAACTAAAACACGTTAAAAAAATACGTTTTAATTTTAACAAGTTACATCATTATAATCGTCTCTTCGATACGTTCGAAATGAGCCCAATCTTGAATTTTTTTGGATTTATATATTTTAATATATATCATATACACTACATAAAAATATTTTTTACCTGCGAAAATTCATTTTTTTAACGTATTCTCAATTTTGTTTTACACTCCTATCGCATTAACTATAAGAGTACCATAAATTAAATAATTAACTATAAAGGTATAAATTGTAAATATTAAAAATATTTTGATGTACTATATATGATATATATTAAAATATATAAATCAAAAAAATTCAAGATTGGGCTCATTTCGAACGTATCGAAAAGACGATTATAATGGTGTAACTTGTTAATATTAAAACGTATTTTTTAACGTATTTTAGTTAATAAACGATTATATGTGTTAAATGTAAAATTAAATTATGAAAGTAAAAGGTATAAAGTAAAGTTGGTAAATAAGTATAGGGGTTAAAGTGTAAATATCAAATCAAAATCACAATTTCGAATTGAAATTTACACTTTCAACCCCTATACTTATTTACTTATTTTACTTTATACCTTTTACTTTCATAATTTAAATTTTACATTTAACACATATAATCGTTTATCAACAAAAATACGTTAAAAAAATACGTTTTAATTTTAACAAGTTACACCATTATAATCGTCTCTTCGATACGTTCGAAATGAGCCCAATCTTGAATTTTTTTGAATTTATATATTTTAATATATATCATATACACTACATAAAAAATATTTTTTATATTTAAAATTCATACGCTTATAGTTAATTATTTAATTTATGGTACTCTTAGGTAGCGTTTGGTACGCATACTAGATGGGACGTGACGGAACTGGACGGGACTGAACTGGATGGGACGGGACGGGACTGAACTGGAGGAGATAATTTTAATCTAAGTTACGTTGGAAATACATCGATCCTTTTGTGCATACTCTGTAACTGCAAATACTTCAGCTCCAAACACACATGAATCATCATTCGCCAAATACCAATTTTCACAATATCTATAAACACATTCAAATAATAATAATTTAAAACGATTTAATGAATTAGTTAATATATGATTATTATGTTAATGCGATAGGAGTGTAAAACAAAATTGAAAAAAAAATAAGAGATGTACCATAAATTAAATAATTAACAATAAGAGTATGAATTTTAAATATAAAAAATATTTTTTATGTAGTGTATATGATATATATTAAAATATATAAATCCAAAAAAATTCAAGATTGGGCTCATTTCGAACGTATCGAAGAGACGATTACAATGGTGTAACTTGTTAAAATTAAAACGTATTTTTAACGTATTTTAGTTAATAAACGATTATATGTGTTAAATGTAAAATTAAATTATGAAAGTAAAAGGTATAAAGTAAATTTAGTAAATAAGTATAGGGGTTGAAAGTGTAACATTTTAATTTAAAAATAAAATTTGGTCGACCGCGGGTCAACGCGGGGTCAAACGCGGTTCAAATTTTCAAAAATGGTCCCTGGAATTTTTCAAAAATGGTCTCTTGCAATTGAAAAGTCACAAAAATAAAACCACTGCGGGATTCCTTCGCGATCGTGGGATTGAATTTTTCAAAAATGGTCCCTGCAAGTTTAAAAAAGTGTCAGAAATGGTCTCTGAGCCCGCGATCGCAGGCTCCCATCGCAGGAAAAAGGGCATTTTGGCAAACTGGGAGAGATTTAGGGCATTTTGGTAACACTTGGTTTGACTTAAAGTATTTTAATTAATTTCCCTTTTTACTAGGCTGGGTTCCATTTTGAATACTTTCTCTCTCTGTTTTGATTGTCGCTCAGTCGACTAATAATACTTAGAATTCAGAATTAAAGAATCTGCGGAATAGAACTTTAATTCACACAATCAAAGAACAATATATCAGAAAACACACAGCTGTTTGTATTCACTGATTCAACTCACAAGCTTACAACCAAACCTCAATCTTGATGAACAGGCTCAATCAAGACGACTTCTACTTCTCTAGAAATAGGGTTCTAAACCTTGAGGTTAATTCTCTCTAAAACAAAACGTATTCTAAAACTCTCGTATATCGCGTATCTCATATCTTGCTTTTTTTTATCAATAGCTATCTATCAACATCTATTTATACAAAATAATTACAAGATAACTATCAAAATACAATTGATCTTCAGAATATTCTTTCACGCATATCTTCAATCATTCCATCTTTATCTCCAACATTCTCGCATTCCAAACTTATGATCACAAGCAGCATTAACATCTTTATGCACGAGCAGTATTAACTTCATTCAGCATGAGCAGTACTAATATTCTCCAGCAGCATTAATTCATTCCAGCAGCATTAACTTGACTCAGCAGTACTAACATTCTCCAGCAGCATTAATGCATCAGCAGTACTAACCTTGTTCCAGCAACATTAATGCATCAGCAGTACTAACCTTGACAAGCAGTACTAACTTCACTTCAGCAGTATTAACCTTGACAAGCAGTACTAACTTCACTCTAGCAGTATTAATTATGCTCTGGCAGTATTAAAGTTGTTCTGGCAGTATTATCCATACTTAGCAAATCTTCAGTTCCCAACAATCTCCCCCTAACTTGACTTTTAGAAAGAGAAGTCAAGTTCTTCAGATGATGATGCTTCCAAAACTTAATCTTGAACACACAAGTCAGGATTCAATCCCAAACTTTGATTCATGATCCTTCTTACCAGGTATCTTGCCATCTTAGAATCTTTGTTACCCACCAACTTAGCTTTTAGCATTCCATTCAACCTTGTCATGCTGTGCTTGTATATTTTATCCACCAAATAATACTCATGATATGCATTGTCAAGTGTTATGACATACACACCACAGTTTTCAATAAGCATCCAGTTGGTAACAGCTTGAAATTGCCTTTCTGTCAAATACTTAACTGCTTCTGTATTGAACATTAGACACAAGTATTCAAGTACCATTTTGGTGATGGACATTCCATTCTCAGTCAGCAAATTTCCATAAAGCTTCATTCCCACCTTGAACATCTCTTCCAAGTCTGATCTAGAGCACATCCTTATAAGTCTTCCCCATGTAGAACTGACCTCAAACTTCCCATCTGCTCTTTTTACTCTAATGTACTCCTTTCTCTGATCTCTCAAAGTATCCCAGAAGATGATCTCAGGAGCCATAGAAGCTAATGGTTTAACTTTGATTGGACTAGTATCAACCACAGTAATATACATATCACATTGAGCATTTGTTGGTGATTGTACATTGCTTGGTTGACCTGATGGAGTTGCCACTTCTTCTTCAGCAACTTTTTGATCAGCTTTCTCTTTCACAACTTCCTCCTTAGCGTCTTCTACAATGGGTTCCACCCTAGGCTTCTTTACAACTTTCTTCTTTGAAGCTATAGACTTTGTTCTTGGTCTTTTGTTTGACACCATCTTGGTTCTTTTGAGTGATTTAACAGCTTCATGAATGGTTTCAGCTGTTTCCTTTGTTTCTGCTGCTTCAGGGATGGTTTCTGCTGCCTTATGTTTTTCAGCAACATTAACCATTTCTGCTGCTTGAATGGTTTCTGTTGCTTTTTGACTAGCAGCATTAACCATTTCTGCTGCTCTACCTGTTACTGCTTCTTTTACAATCTTTGATACTGCTGCTTCAACACTATTCTTCACAATCTCAAATACCTCTGCTTCAATCTCAGATTTAGTTACTGTAGATACAGATATTGTTTCCTTCTCACTTTCAGATACTGCTGCATCAACAAGACTCTTCATAATTTCAGTTACTGCTGCTTCAATCTCAGATACTGCAGCATTAACTGTTTCTACTGCTTTTTCTGTGGTTTCTGCTGCTTTAAACTTAGATACTACTTCCTTCTCATTTTCTGCAGTTTCAGTTACTGCTGCTTTCTCACTTTCTGCTTCCTTTGCAACTTCTGCAACCTGCTCAGCCTCCCCCTCAACCGTATGCTCATTCTCCCCCTCAACCTTTGCATCATCCATGTTTAGTTCAGTTTCTAACTCCCCCTTTTTGGAAGCATCAGTGGTTGATCTTCTCCTTTTCAGAACATACTGAGCTTTCTTCCTTCTTTGCAGCAGTTTGGTGATCATCTTCTTATTCTTCTCTATCTTGGTGTGTTGATAAAGAACCACCTTCTTAAGCTCATCAATCTCCTTCTGCTAATCCATGACATCAATGTTGATGTTGGCAATGGTTTCCATCAATTCCTCATAAGTATATCTATCCTCACCTGGTTTAGAAGTGTTTACCTCCCTTGCAGGATCATTGGAAGTTTTAGTAGGTGTCTCTTGCCTAGCAAAAGCACAACCTACTCCCATGGTTTCTTGGCGCCTGGGTCCTCTGAATGTTTTCACATTCTGAGTTGCCGTGGGGAAGGTCTTAGTGATGTTACCACTGTCCTTCTCTTTGCTAGCAGAAGTAGTGGCAGCCTTGCAGCCCACATGCTCATCCTTCTCCTTAGAGAGCACCTTCTTGGGGTTGGGAGACACCCCTGTGGTTACCCTTTTGATATTCTCTATTGGAGAATGCTCCAATAGAGGGCTTGTAGGATTTGGGCTATTAGGAGATACAACAAGGGAAGGAACCTTGTGTACCTTTCTTCTTTCAAACTTCTTGGTGATTTTGGGAGTGGGTCTTAAAAGAATGGACTGTGGGATTTCTTTGGTGATGGAAGGTTGGGATTGGTCATCAGTGGGTGTGTCTAATGGGGGCCTTGACCCTAATGCCATACCTTCAGTGGTGTGGGACACAACCATCATTGTAGAGAACAATGGTGTGTCAACTCCTTCCGAGTCCCTAGGAATTCTTCTCATATTTGAGAAAACCTTCCCTTTAGGGGGTTTTGGCACATATACCTCAGCAGACTGAGGTAAATCCGTCAATTCATGGTTAATTACTTCTTGGACAAACCTGGGATACATGTAAAAGCTCTTTTTGGATTCTAGGTTTGCCACAAGATCATTAAAAATCATTGCTGAAAAATTGAACTTTCTGGCAGTGGTTAAGCAGACCAAGGCATAAGCAATGGTACTGCTAAACTCACTCCATCCAGTTGTTTTCTTTGAAATACAGTGCATAAGAGCATGAACAAGAAATCGCCATTGGGTGAAAAACTTTGACTTGTAGAATTTAAAAATTCCAATGGGACCTTCATACCCCATTCTTGGTAAGGTCGAGAAAAGTTCATCATTAGAGAGATAGGTTATACCTGAGGCATCATCTAAGTGAAGAGTGATGCGAATAACCTCCTCTGTGACCTTCAAGGGTTTGTCACAAACCCTTGTTCGAATGATTTTCTGCCCATCTTCGAGTATAACAGTAGCATTCTCCCAAAATTTCTTTTGATGCTCGATATATATGGTTGGGCACACTGTTAGGGCATGAGAGATATGTGTGGACTTGAGAAAATCCACAATATCATGAAATCCTGCGGCCTGCTTTGGCTTCTGAAGCATCGCAATCTCATTGTGCTCATCGACAAACTCCATTGTCGTCATTCTTCCTGAGGATTTGGATAGAAAACACAGAGATTCTAGGGAAAAAAAGGTTAGAACGAGAGAGAGATGAATTGAATGCAAAGAGACGTTATGAACTTTGGCGGGCTGAAAGAGTATTTATAGCAGTACTAGCCCTGATTTTCTTTAGAAGCAGTATTAACGACTTAGCAGTATTAACGACTGAGCAGTATTAACTGCAAGGCAGTATTAACTACACAGTAGTATTAACTACACAAGCAGTATTAACTACTAAGCAGCATTAACAACAAAGCAGTATTAACTACACACAGTATTAACTACTAAGCGGTATTAACAACAAAGCAGTATTAACTACACATACAGTATTAACTACTAAGCAGTGTGAACTGCAAAGCAGTATTAATTACACATGCAGTATTAACTACTAAGCAGTATTAACTACAAAGCAGTATTAACTACTAAGCAGTATTAACTACAAAGCAGTATTAACCACTAAGCAGTATTAACTACAAAGCAGTATTAACTACTAAGCAGTATTAACTACAAAGCAGTATTAACCACTAAGCAGTATTAACTACAAAGCAGTATTAACTACACATTGGCAGTAGAAAATATGTACTAGCAGTAGTAACTCTGCACTGGCAGTAGTAACTATACTTACACTTTGCAGCACTTGTCATCATCTTACCTTTTGACACATCACCTATACCACTTATCTTACCTCCTGCAGGATTATTTCCAAAAGCAACATGTCCTCCATCAATTCTTTTGAAATTCTTGAGGCAGGCCATGTTACCTGTCATGTGCCTGGAGCAACCACTATCAACATGCCAGATGCTCTTCCCCTTGAGCTGTTGGTTGCCCTGCACATAAGATAAATCAGTTAGTTTTTATTGGGAACCCAAGCCACAGTGGTCTTGGGTCTCCCTTGCTCATCAAAGTACTTGCACTGGGTTTTGATGAGATTTTCAAACTTAGGTACTGCAGCACTGGAGTACTTTGTCAATATGATTGGTCTAGCAGCACAAAAACTAGAAGCAGTATTAACCTTAGAAGAAGTACTAACAGTGTTAGCAGCACTAACACTGCTAGCAGCAGTATTGTTCTTAGAAGAGGTACTATCAGAGTTAGCAGCACTAACACTGCTAGCAGCAGCATTCTCTTGAAAAGAAGTACTAACAGTGTTAGCAGCACTAACACTGCTAGCAGCAGTATTGGCAGTAGTATTGCTTCTAGCAGCATTATCCTTGTCAGCAGTACTATCTGAGGTAGCAGTACTAACATTAGTGCTTTTGGGGACCCATATATTGATACATTCCTTTTCAGTCTGTTTTCTCATGTGGCTTTTGGTTTCAGCTTGTTTCTTAGCCACATTATTCCTTGCAGGCTTCCTATAACCAGAAGATTTTTGAAAACTTCTTTGAAAATTTTTCTTTTGGTTAATAGGATTGAAATAACAGTGTTTGGCAAGATGATTCAATTTGCCACAAATAAAACAAGGTTTTGGTCTGTTAATCCTTTGCAGATCAACTCCTTGCTTTTGTGCCCACTGGTTATTCCAATTTCTTTGATTTCCCCTCTTTTTATCATGTTTTTGGGGCTTATTCTCTTGAGATTTCTTGCAAGAACAATGTTCACAAGTATTAGAGTTCACAACAGTGGTCTGTGTATAATGAACTCCCTTTCCCTTTCCAGTCCTTTTCATCTCATTGTTCTTAACACATGGACTTACACATTTCTCATCAGATCCTTCTTTTTCAGTCTTATCCTCAACAACTACTTTATCTAATGGATCTACTTCAGTGGCTCCTTCAGGTAAGTCCTTCCTATCCTTGGTTTCTAATAGGTCTGACTTAGGAGGGATGTAGTTGTTGTTGTAGGGTGGGGGTGTGGCATTGTACCCTATGCCTGGTTTCAACTTACTATGGATTTGAGAGTTGATTATGTTGTCCATGACTTTAGAGGCACAATTAAACTTTTCTACATCAAGTTTAACTTTCTCAAGCTCTCCTTTTAGTTTCTCACACTCTTCCCTGGATTCTCTAAACTGGAACTCTAGACCATCCTTTTCCCATTTCCAGTAGTTTGTATCATAGGAGTGTTGAAGTTCATTGGCTTGAAAAGCCCTAATCTGTTCTTCAAACTTCTCAACAATTACTACATAGTCTTTTCTGTCCTTTCTAATCTCTTAAGGTCATCACACATTCCCTGATTGTGATCTCTATACCTTTTAACAGTGTCTATACAAGCTTGAGTACAGAGATTAGATTTTACCTCAGTGGGAAGATCTGAAACTTCAGCCATAAGTGCTTGATTTTGGATGGCCTCTTCTTCTTGATCACTCCAATCAAATCCCATTCCTTGTTGAGAGACAAGAGCCTGAATAGAGTTTCTGTTTTGATTGGAACTTCCAGCCTGAGTTTGTTGATGGCTGTTGTGAGATGTTCCACCTCTGCATTCCCTGGCAAAGTGTCCCATCTTGTGACACTTGTAGCATTCAACTTTGGACTTGTCAAATCCAGCACCATCTTCTCTTCTTTGGGAAAAGTTGTTTCTCCCTGTCCTCTTTATGAATCTCTTCACCCTCATAGACAGCATAGCCATCTGCCACTTGATATCCATCTCTTCAAGATCATCAGCATTAATCTGTTCTAAGTCATCATTAATCAATGAGGAATTAACATGACTAGAAAAGAAGGTTTCTAGTACTGAATCATTGGTCTTTTCCTGATTGACTCCTCCAGCAGCACTAACTGATTCAGGGTTAGCAGTAGAATCAGGTGATGCTGAAAGGAGTGCAGCATTATGTACATATCCAGAGGGCTTCTTTTTGGCTTCAACCTCTGCTTCAAAGACTCTAAGATCATTGTAAAGATCATCAAGCTCTTTATCTTCCAATTGGTCATTCTGTCTGAAGGACACAGTATACATTGTCCACTCTTCACCTAATGATCTTAAGAACTTTCTGTTAACATCATCAGCCTCCATCTTGACTCCTACTGTGGCCAATTCTCCAATCAGCTTATTAAATCTATCAAAAGTTTGAGTCATAGACTCATTCTTAGTAGAAGTAAAGTTTTCATACTGCTGCTTGAGAATTGCCTTCTGATTCCTCTTGGTGCTTTTAGTGCCAGTGAATCTCTTTTCCAATGCATTCCACAGAGTCTGAGCATCAGTGCAGTGATGAAATTGATGCTGATATTCATTGGGGATAGCCAAAAGCAGAGTGCTTAAGGCCTTCATCTCTATTTGTCTGACTTTTCTCTCTGCATCCGTCTTTGGAGGAGGTCTTTTGCCATCTGGTCCAATTCTTCCTTCAGCACATGGACCATTCTCTATGATATCCCAGATGGAATAATCAGTAAGCAGAATATACTGCTTGATTCTAATTTTCCACATGTCAAACTCATTGGGTCTGAGCATGGGAACCTTAGAAACAAGAGTACTGTTTGATTCAATAGAATTGTCCATAATAATTGTAGAATTCTAAGAAACACAGGCTCTGATACCACTTATCTTACCTCCCGCAGGATTATTTCCAAAAGCAACATGTCCTCCATCAATTCTTTTGAAATTCTTGAGGCAGGCCATGTTACCTGTCATGTGCCTGGAGCAACCACTATCAACATGCCAGATGCTCTTCCCCTTGAGCTGTTGGTTGCCCTGCACATCAGATAAATCAGTTAGTTTTTATTGGGAACCCAAGCCACAGTGGTCTTGGGTCTCCCTTGCTCATCAAAGTACTTGCACTGGGTTTTGATGAGATTTTCAAACTTAGGTACTGCAGCACTGGAGTACTTTGTCAATATGATTGGTCTAGCAGCACAAAAACTAGAAGCAGTATTAACCTTAGAAGAAGTACTAACTTCACTTCAGCAGTATTAACCTTGACAAGCAGTACTAACTTCACTCTAGCAGTATTAATTATGCTCTGGCAGTATTAAAGTTGTTCTGGCAGTATTATCCATACTTAGCAAATCTTCAGTTCCCAACAATATTCAGAAGAAACGATAGGTTTGATTTCCAGGGCCATTTACCTAATCACTTACCCGGGTAAGTGCTTATCGGTAAAATTCAACACTATCACTTACTTTTCGGGTAAGATTTTAGTCCGCCAAAATGGCATCGTATGCAACAATTTAACCGGTAATTAAGCGCCAACCAAGTCTCATTAGCTTATTGGATGAATATGGCAAGGACCAAGAATCTTACCTGGTAAGAGCGGAAGCAAGGACCGAGAATCTTACCCGGTAAGTGAGTGCGACGACTCTTATCACGGTTAGCACTTATCGGCTAAATTGTTGCATACAATGTCATTTGGTGGAGAAATGGTAACCTTAACCCGGTAAGTCAAAATGGTAACCTTAACCAACTTAGATGTCCACCGTGGTTTGGATCGGATGTTGCAGAAGGGTCGCAAGAGTTCATCCATGGTCCTTTGTGGGGTCAGTGTTTGAACGTGAAATCAAAGGAAGAGGATGGAGAACAACCGTCAAGCAAAGGCATATGAAGGTTTTTATTTATTTATTTTATTTTAGGTTTTCTTTTTCTTATTCTTTTTCTTTTTAGTTTTAGGTTTTGTATTTAATTTATAACTTGTATATAAAAATCTGTTTAAAAAGACTAAAATGTCCCTCACATTGAGAGAGTTAACGGTGCAAATTTAAACGAACTTAGAACAAGGGACCCAATCCGAAATAAAAATGAAACCACGATGACTATATTTGTAGTTATTTCGTTTTGGAGACTTAAATCCATAAATTTCATATAACCATAGGGACCAAATCTGTAATTTACTCTTAATAATATCTATACTACCTTATAAAGCATGTAAGACTTTTATCTTAAAGTCTTAAAGTCTTAAAACATTTTCTTTTATCTATACTCTCTTTTATGCATCATGTACAACCCATTAAAGCCTTAAATACAAGTTATAATGCATTAAGTACTACTAACTTATGCATAGAGTCTTAAATTTTCTTAAAGTCTTAATTACAACTTTAAAAGCTTAAGTTACAACTTATCAATACACATTTGCAATTTGGGTTTCCAAGACCATCACGTGATTATTTTCCCAAGACCAAAGCACCCATCGCTCCTATCAGACTTCTCCTCCAGAATCGTCGCTTCAACTTCCCATCAGGTTCTCTTTTAACTTTTGGTTTCATTTCTATCTTCTCCAATTCGATTCTCCATGGATCCACTCATACGGTTTTGGTTTCGTTTCTATCTTTTCTGGATTCGTTTCTCTCTGTGGTTATCGAATCCTTTTTCCTCTCGCTCCTCTCCCTACATTCGAAGACAAAAATCAGGTATTTAGGGTTTCTTCTCTCAAACGAAGAAACCATGTGTTTGGTAGCAGTCTGATGGGCTTTCTTCTCTCAGGGTTTTTTGTGATTTTGATTCAGCAAACCATGTGTTAGGAAAAGCCACATTTGAGAAAGTGGTAGCAGTTTTATGGTTTTTTCTTTGTAGGTTTTCAACTTTAACATTTGAATGTTTCGATTTCTTTTGAAATACAAATTAAAAATTCGAAAGTTTCGATTTCTTTTGGAAAAGCTACATTTGAGAAAGTGGTAGCAGTACTTCAAAAATTTGTAGCACTCTTTTGGATTTTTTTGTAGCTTATAACGATGATATTGGATTTCTTTGCTTCTCTAGAACGAAAGTTTTCTGTGGTTTTTGGAGAATCTTAGTTGTATTTGGTTATAAGTAGATAGCTTATATGATGATATTGGTTTGTCTCTCACTCCGCTATCCCCTTGATTCATACGATATACTATCGTTCTCTTTTCTCTTCAAAATCTTGGTACAATTGTTCCTACAACCGGAATGGTGTTTTTCACAAAATAGCCGCCTGAGAAATGCCTACACCACTGTGGATGCTTTCTCCGAAGGTTGACTCAACCTGCATCCTTCGATGACGGGAATAAGGTTTGATTTATGTTCTCTTTTGTATTTCAATACACTTTGTGATCTAATGTAAATTTGCTTGCAGTTTATTCATTCCCTGTTTAATGTGTTTTCAACTTATATATATGTGTTTCTCCTTCCCTGTTTAACGAGAATACGATTGATTATGTGTTTCTCCTTGCCCGTTTAATATGTTTTCTGAGTTAGACGTTCTTCATCAATTGATTTATGTTTCTTTGGTGTTTGATGTCTAAATTAGGTTTCTCCATCGATCTTCAGGTTTGACCTCTCTCTTTAAAAATATTTTTTCTTCAATGGTGTTTTATTTTGGGTCTCTTCATGTTTGTGTTTTTCTTCAATTAAAGTTTACCAAATTTCATCTTTCTAACTCTGTAGTGTCGACATTCTCTTATGCTTATTGGGTATTTTATAGATTTCAATTTCTTATTTGGTTTTTTATTTATAATGTTCATATTCATGTGAATACAGGAAAGATGACTACTATCGTTACCTTGACGGACCATGAAAGGAAGGACGCTGCTGAACTGTCATTGAAGGGCTATGAGGCACTTTTTTTTTATCTTCATAGCAATATATGGATGCGGTTTTACAAATATTTGTACTAATTTCTGATTTATTTTCGTGTATAAGCTATTAACATTCTTAATTTATTGAACGTTTCTTTATTGGTCTCCTGACGTAGGTTGCTTTTACTGTTGCAAATACAAAACTTCCTTCAACCCACCCAGCGCTTGCCGAGAGCCTTGGTACACCAAGGAAAGTCCGAAAGCTTACAACCCTTACAAAAGCCGAGGAACCTTAGTATAATTCATGTATTTTGCTATTGACACTTACCATGTGCAAAATGACAATGACAAGTTCTATGGTTTTGCATCAGAAGCTCAGATGGATCCAACTATTGAGGTATGTTCATGGACCTTTTGACTTAATTTGTTTGTTAGCATTGTAATTACACAAAGAGTGATGAACTTTGCTATTTTGGTGTCCATTATCTAATTACCATGCCACCACTTAAACGAAGTCCAATTGACATCATGTTATAAGGCTCCTTTTAATATAGTCCAATCTAACTTGGAAGTCTAAACAAGCGAAACGATTCTCTTAAATTTAATAAATGTAAAACAAATAATGTACTCAAATCTGGCAATTCACAGGTGAGGTTATTTTTCATGTTTGGTTCCGTATTCTTAATATGTTAATGTGGTATCCTTGATTTCATTTTACTTTCCATGAAGCAATCTTACATTGTAGTAGTTTTGGTTTTAGTGGTTTTGAATTGGTTTAGGTCTTCTGGAAACTCCAATGGAAAAGATCAAAATCACCAAACACCTAACCTGGAATATACATCATTTTCACCAACATATTAGGTACATTTGAACATTTTTATTTAGCCTCTCTTGGTTAGCATGTTTAATTGTTTACATAAGGCACAATGAGTAGTGATCGTCGATCTCAGATCGATGCGTGACTGCGTGTGTATTTATATATATATATTTATAAAATAAAGGGAGATGTATGTATATATAGTTAATTGTGCTTATTTTAAATGTAGACGCAAAAACATACAAAAAGGCATAAAAACCAGTTCTTGAACCATCCTCAGGTATGTTTTATATTAAATGTTTGAATTGTTTTTTACAATACAAAAGATTATCTATACTATTTTATAAAGCATTTAACCCCCAAACTCTTAAAAACAAATTTTTAAGCTACATGTACCACTATTTATTGCATATTTACTTAATTTTAAGAGAGAGAAAGAAAACTTATGCATCAAGCACTCTTTCTCCTGCACACCGATTCAGAAATCGAGGGCAAAAGACTGAGATCGATTCAATGTCTTGAGGAGGCCTTTTATATTCCCGAGGTGAAAATTTAAGACTTCTTTCAAATTTCTTGCTAATTGCTATACATGTCTTCGTCTCACATTCATTCATTTTTTTTCCTTCAATCAAGTTAGAATCGTGGTTGTGCCTCAGTAACACACCGACATCGCATCCGCTTTCATTATCATCCAGGTCTGAAACTCAGGAGTTCGACTTTTTCTATCTTCATTATTTCCAGGTAAGAATTAACCTAATTTTCCCCATCTTTAATTTCGAACTCGACTTTCTTCATCTGGTTTACATATCTTGGTACCCCACCCCCTCTCTCTAGATACACACAAACACGTAGTTATAATCCCATGAGGCCACTCGATTGATTGCAGGTTGCAATTACAAGAGTTTTGCAGGCTGGAGAAGAACCCTTACTCAATCTTTCGAGTTCCATCTGATTTTTCCATCGATTGCTACTAAATCGGTTTGTTTGATTTCTATAAATTGCTATTGTAATCGATTTTCCTATCGATTAGTATCAATTGTTGTGGAATCGATTAGTTTTATTTTTGATGTTATTTCTATGTTTTGTGTTGTTTTGCAGGCTGGAATCGATTTTTCTATGTTTTCTATTAATAAGCCCCTTAATTATATATCAATTGAACTATATGGTAAGCTTTAACAAAACCCCACTTCTTTGCTTTCGTTCGTTTGTGATGGGTAATTGACAATTTTCTTCGTTGAATCTGATTTTTTCGGTTTTAGGTATTCCGCCAGAAATCTCTCAGATCAGGGAATCACTAAAATCAGCAGGTAGCATTTATAAGACCACGTGCACAAAAACGTAACTTTTATAGAGGAATTAATCAAGAAACGCTTTTAGGATTAACCTGTGTTGGTGGGTTGGTGGTTAATCAACGTGAGTCTTCCGGAATATTTAAACACTTTTAGATTGATCCATGTTTCTGTGCTGGTGGTTACTTTAAACCTGCTGTTTCAAACTGCTTAATGGACAAAGATGAGACTAAGTCATTGTTGTTGCTAACTGCTTAATCATAAGGATGATTAATTGCATGCAATGTTTTCTAGCCATTTGTTTTCTTTCTCATCCCTTGGTTTATTAATATGGTCCATTTATTTGTTTGGTGATTTGTTATGCTTCAATCCCCACTGGAGGTTGGAGGTTCTGATCGAGTATGATGGAGTCTGGTTTATGTTTATTGGGAGTTTGGGTCCGAGTTTGGTTTATGATGAAAGTTATTGGGGCCAATTGGAATTAAGTCAATGGACTTTCTTTTCAAATTAACTTTAGTGTTCTTCTATTTGCGTTTTTAGGGCTGTAACGTTGTCTAAAATGGTGCTGGAACGGTTAGGAAAGAAGGCTTGGTTTATTTGAATTGTAAGAAAGTAAGAAATATGATATATGGATTTGTTTTGTCCTTTGGAATTGCTTAATAAAATGTTTTGTTTAAGTTTCTTTGTTTTGACAAGGATTTGCTACATGTCATTATGTTCATCCATCCTTGTGTGGAAAACAATGTCGGAATTGGTTTTTATAATGTGGATAGTTACATTGGTTTCCTATTTCTAATTTACAAAAAATTATGACATCCCGCCGCATTGCGCGGGCACTCAACTAGTAATCTCTAAAGTAGAGAAGTTGTCAAAGTCGCATGCAGAGAAGTTGTCAAAGTCGCATGCAGTTTTTTATTAGACTTTTTAACTTTGATTCTCCATTCTAATTTTTTTTCGAGAATTTGTTGAAGATTAGACTAAATTTATAAAAACAACTATCAATGAGTACTACTAATTTATTCATAAAATGGTAAAATCTCTTAATTATAAGTTAACAAGTGTGATGTAAAAATTGTGTTACTACTGACTCTCCCCACACCGATCCAAGCCGGGTAGCCACATCTTCTACCAACGAGCGTACGTCGCCGTTGCGTATTGAACAAGCCATGGTGCACCCAGCCATGCAAAGCACATCCCCTCTAAGCCACTCGTCGGCATCTCAAATTGCCGGTGTTTCATTTTCCACAGGGGATAAAGCACAACTGCTATCGGCGACACACTTGGTGTCTGCTGGTATTGAACAAGGTAGGCTCCTGCCCCGGCCATCGAATTTTATTCGACGCACATTGAGTCTAGAGCTATTTGGACATACTTCTTTTCCTAGGCCACACGCGTCGGAATCCCAACAAGTTGTGAGCTTTCGTGCTCCAACCGGAACACCCCAAGTGCGGCCGCCATTTGTTGGTACCCCACGAGGACCGGGTCGAAGTCCTGTCATGGTCAACACTTTGCCAGCCATGAACACAGGCAGTACGGTTGCTACAACCGATACTTTAACCGAAAACCAAAGTGGTTCGGGCGTTAGTTCACCCTTTACCACGTACAATCTTGATCAGTTAATAGGGATGCTAGGCCCGTACCCGCATTATGTAACTCTGGATTTCCTGAAAGCTTCTCTTGCATCGATTAACTTTTCCTACAAACAACATCGTAATGCTATGCAACAAACTGTTGGCCGTCTTGCAAATGAAGTGAGCAGAGCCATAAAGGGCAAAGCGATTGCTGAATCATCATCAACCCCTCAGAATCAACCATCCAATACACAATCCGACCCACAAACACCACCAGTTCCATTACACCAAATCCCGGAAGACCATCTCAAATCAGAGCTTTTAGCCCGACTCCTAGCCAGAAGTGACACTAGTACAGCTGAAGAAGTTGACCTAATTGGTCTACTCCATCAACATATCCCACCTCATACACAAACCCCAACCCAATCACCTTCTAGCAACGACTTCCAGCGTCTAACCGACTCTATGAGAGATATGACGAATGCTATGATGAACGGATTCACCTCCATCTCTAACAGGCTTAAGGTAGTTGAAGAGAAGCGTGGGATTCAGGCTCAAGCTCCCCAGAAACGAAGACATGATGATCAGGATGTTCCTGATTCTCATGAGGGGGAGAAGAGAGCAAGGGTTGGTCAGTCCAGTGGTACAGCTACTGAAGATGTTGGGGGATCAGGTCTGTCAGCTGGTGAAAGGGAGACAGGGGCAGGTGGAACGGACACTGACATGGTCCAAGTGGATGAAACCCAAGTTCTAGCTAATGTCATAACTGGGGTTGAAAAGCCTTCGGTTGTTGACAATAGAACAAATGATGAACGGATGGCGGGTGCTTTGATTGTCGACTACATTGATATTGATTCTGAGGAAGAACCTGAGAGAACAACGGTCCAGATCAAAGAGGAAATAGAAGATATTTTTGACACCGGAGTTATTATGGTTGCTTCCGACTCCGACAACAAAAATCCAGATGATACATCTCAACCACAACTGTTGATTGATCAAAATGCAAGTACTTCCGCGCCTCCAGTAATTCCAGTAATACAAGAAGCTGCTCCAGTAATTCAGGCACAAGCCAATGGCAGAATCAGGGATCCTGTACTCGAAGCTGAATTGGAAATCTATCAGGAAGTGATAGACGCTGAACCAAGGTATGTGGCTACAGGTGAACGAGTTCGGATTCTGATTCCCTTTCAAGAAAGTATAAGGAGAGACCTGTTCGTTAAAGATGTTCAAAGGATCGATCTAGAGAAGCTGTACGGAATTGAAGATTGGCCTTCACTTCAAAAGATCTAGTTCTTACATGTAATGAGCAACAAAAACCTAGGATCAGCTGCCGTAAAATCAGATAGTGTGATTGTGAAAGTGCTGAAGGTTGAGTCAAACAGGCTTTTCAAAGTCTGGTACCCAGTGTTTACAGTTAGAAGAGCCAATGGTACTGAATGTGTCTTCTCCGAGGCAGATTTCAAAAGCTTGAAGCTAGACGATCTACTAAGCCTCTACAATTCTCTTGCCTGCCTTCCAGATAAAGATGTTGAATGGTCTGCCACGTATCAAAGTATAAAGAGATTCATGCGGAACATTCTGAAGTCTCTTATCTGAAAGACTTTCAGATAGCTCTGGAAGCACGCCAAGCCCGAGTAAACCTAAGAGCACCGAACCGGCGTCTTTCAGATATTCAAGGTGTCCCAGCTTTCACTGTATTGAAAAAACTGAACTCGGAGTTGTTTATTTCGATAGAGACTCAAAGAAAAGATTTATGAGAGTTATTGAAACCAACAAGTTCAGTGATGGAACTTTTAAGATCATTGAAGTTCACCTTGAAAGTAGATTGCGTCTGGATGCAACCGGGGAGGTAAAGCTGAAAGATACGGAGAAAGAGCTGATCAAGCAAGTACTGGATGCTATAACACACCGAAAGGATTACCGGAATGCACTGAGGAGGATTGAGATCATCTTCGGGATTCGGAAGAGGTATGTGGCTCCGGTGGACGCTTAAACTTTTTGCCTCTACTTTGTACAAAGGGGGAGAATGTTAGTGCCTAATATTCTTAGTTGTACTAAGTAGAGGGACTAATATTGTAATTCCTAATGTTACATAGTATATAATGTTTGCTATGTTTAGATTATCATTAGGTCATCCAATACACACACACTCAAGTACACACACATATCATTTGCTCTCTACATTCATCTTTGTACTTGGGATTGATCCTTATTGAATATATATTGGTGGCCATCTTATTGAAATCATGGATTGATTACTTGTTCTGGGATCACAGATTACCTACGGATATTGCGGGTGATCATAGAAACCACTGGTATATAAATTTATGTGGATGATTTTTATAGGGAAAAGTCATTTGTTTTACAGCGATTTTTTTCTTCTTTTACACTCCCAATGCATCGTTTCAATTCTCCTACTTTCAATAATTTCTTTAGAGTCGTTATTGCCTCTTTCAGAGAGGAGGCTTTTCATTTCCCAAAGGCTCGCCTGATTTTAGGCTATGTTTGGCAAACTACCTGATAAGCTAGCTGGTGGCTGATAAGCTAGCTGGTGGCTGATAAGCTAGCTGATGAAAAAGTCACGTTTGGCAAAAGTAGCTTATAAGCATGTAAAATGACCAAAAAGGGCATCTTCAAATAATTATCAATTACAAATTTAATTATGTAATTAAAACAAATTTATAATAATATAATATGTTAATTAATACAACCAATGTAATAAAGAAAATTAAATAATATAATATGTTAATTTAAAGAAATTTAAAATTCATTATTACATATATACTATAAATTTTGAATTTGTTAAAACAAGTTTTAGAAAGAAAAAAAATATTAACTTATGATTTTAAATAACCGTTACATACAATATGAAAATAATCAAATAATAATTAAAAAATAATACTAATTGATAATTAAAATATATTCATTAATATTAAAAAATAAATAAAAATAATTTATATGATTAACAATAATACTAAATAATTAAAATTTAATATCAATGTATAATTAAAATTTAATTTAATAATTTTCAGTTAATATGAATTAATATTTATTAATTAATTATAATTAAATTTAAAAAATTAATATTTATTAATAATAATACTTCAAGTAGCGTTTCAAAAAGCTAGCTTATGGTCATCTAAACATGTACACCAAAAAAAACTAGCTTATAAGCTAGCTTTTTTTTGCCAAACAATGCCTTAATCTCCACCTTTGTTTTACGTTTGCATTTTCACCATCACTCTTTATCGTCCTTGTAGCTCTCCATTCTTCATCAGTCTTCGGTGTTATATGACAGATCTTGAATCATTTGGTACGAAATAATTAAGTGGTCGAACAATTTAAATTCATATAAAGTTATAAAGCTACAAAAGAAAGAAAAAACTATTTATATCAAATATAACAACTAAGCTTATAAGAAAATGATATCAAGAGTGCAAAAAAAATCGGGATTAAATCTCTTGAGTCTCTACTTACTATTTCTCTTGAAATCCTAGCAATCCCCATGGGATTTCAAAATCCTATGTTTGAAAGATTTCAAATCCGGACAATCGTGCAAACCAAACACGAGACTGGAATAGATTCGAAATCCAAATCCCCCAAATCCATTCAATTTCTGCAAACCAAGCTGACCATAACAGTCTTTCAAATCCAATAAGAATCGCTTGAGAGACCATCCACCCCACGGCTGCCTCCCGTAGGAGTCTGGGCCATGTCTCAGTCCCGGTGTGGTTGTCCATCCTCTCGGAAGCACTCTCCCTCTCTTTACAAACGATGTTATAATATAATGGCCATAAACGGAATCTTAAGAAGCTTAAAATGGGCGACCGTTTGGTCGCCTATGATACTAGGACCAGTAGGTCAAAAATGGGTTTGTGGAACAAAGCTCATTGATCAACTAAAGTCAGTATCCAGATCACCAGATCAGGAAAAGTCTCGAGTGGTAGATTTCCCCCAAAGCAATCCACAGATATTCCACGAATCCCTTGGTGGATAGTCCGACGACTTAGCGACTTGGGTCGAAAAAGTAGGTAGAAAGATATGCATATTTGAACAAAAAATGTAACTAAGCCCTTATATTCATGTATATATACATATATATCATGTAAAAATGTTTTTATTATATGGACGTCAAGTATTTGCTAATGGAAATTTATGCTTACCGTCGCCAAAAGCCACCAATCCAACTGCCAACCATAAAAAACTGCATCTATATAGATATCAAGATACCGAATGCCTTCGATCTTTACCCGCTTTATTCCGCCCTCTGGTGGACGGTAAAAAACCCATCCGCATGTAGAAACGGTGTAATTTTCCCAAGCTTTTTCGTCACCGAGCTTATCAATGACTTTTTAGGTAACGGTGGCTTAGCAACACTAACAGTAGCAGAGTTCCAGTTGGATCGTTAGCCCTTGGTTTATGACCATTCGATCGCTCGATCTCTTTTAATCGTGTTTTCATCTTGAGAAGCTCAAACTTGAGATCTTGGTTTTCTTTTTTTATGCTCGAGATTTCAACTGATATCGAGTTTTGACTTCTGGGGGTACCCAATGAGTTTGCTTGATCAAGGTATTCATTATCGTCCATTTCTCGTAAGCGTTGTTGTTCGTAGTAAAGAACTTGAACCACGGTTTGAACCGGGAGCCTTTCGTTTTGGGCTGCGTGAGCACGAGCTTCACGGGATAACTTTTGACATTCCATCAAACTGCAAACTTTCTTTCGATCCATGTCACTTAAAGCTGGATGAGCCTGAAAATTCAAACATAAACATTTGATCGAGATGTTAGGCCTCCGTTGCAGGAAGCGTGTTAGGGTCCCACATTGGTTATATTTGGACTTTTTCTTCTGAATATGCCGGAACCTCCATTTTTTCCTCAAGGGCTCTTTCGGAAATTACTATAATGGGGTTCCACATATTGCCATTTGCCCCATCAGGTTTTTTTTTGATTCATTACCCACTTACTATATATACACACAATGTCTAATGTTATCATATTGTAATATTTTCAGGGATTTATATATGATTATATCTAAAAATCAAAGGAATAGTTGTACATTTATAGCCCCCGGAGGAGTTAATGCATCTGAAATTGAACGAGATGATGTAGGGGTCACAAACTCAATTTTCGGAACGATGCTGCACAACAAAGATAAGAACTTCTTTTTAACACCATATGTACAAGAGTAAGATATATGTTTAAATATAACTATATTAATAATATAAAAGTATATAGTTTACACTTTAAGTTGTATTGACCGTCATTTTGAACATTTTTAGGAACTACTGGTCATTGCTTATCGTTCAGCCTAGACGTCGTTTGGTCTATATATTAGATTCGATGATGTCAAGCGGAAAGACACCTAACGTTTACAAGATCAAAGACGTAATGGACGCGTAAGTAATATATTACATTGTACACAATTGATGTTTGTTTACATACTTCATCAACTATTGACACAAATGTATTGTTGTTTTTATCTTAGGGCCATTACAAAATATAATAATGCCACAGGGTCTTGTCAGGCCGACATGTCCGCTTCAGTTATATGGAAGATGACCAAGGTATAATTTATAAATATCCAAACAATCTATTTTGTACTTTGATTTGTCTGATCACTACTTCTCTTTACACTTTAGTGTAATCAACAAAAGTATGGTTGAGAGTGTGGCTACTATGTGGTGAAGCAAATCTTCCATTTTGCGATGAATGAACAATATGTTTCTCCTGTCAAGGTACATATTTATTACACTTAATTTATTTTAATTATATATTGCACGTAACACTTAATTTTCTTAGAATAACATCTACATTCAAATTTATATATAGGACACATGGACGACGGCAACCTCTTTCACACTTACACAAATAGAGGAGATGGCTTGCAATATCGCAATATCGTTTACTAAGCAACGACTGTTAGATGGTAGAATGTTGTAGAAAGGGTGATTAGTTTAAGTGCACTTCATCATGGGCTTTTTGATCATACGATAAATATTAATGACTTTTCATCATAAACTTTTTGCAATAACATTGTTGTTCTTTATATATAGTTCAATTCCAATTCAGGCTGAACCAATATCATCTAAGGCTCCTGAAATCATCTTTTGGGACACTTTGAAAGATGGTAGAAAGGAGTTCATTAGGATAAAAAGAGCAGATGGAAAATTTGAAGTCTTTTCAACTTGGGGAAAAATTGTCAGAACTTGCTCAAGATCAGACTTAGAAGAAATGTTCAAAGTTGGGATGAGGCTATATGAAAACATGCTGACTGAGCAAGGGATGTCAATCTCTAAAATGGTACTTGAATTCTTGTGCCAAATGTTCAAACCTGAAGCAGTTCAGCATAGGATAAACACACAGTTTCAAGCCATTACCAACTGGATGCTCTATGAAAACTATGGAGTATATGTCATCTCACTTGACTCTGCAACTCAAGAATACTATCTGGTGGATGAAATATACAATCACAGCATGAAGAGGCTGAAAGGAATGTTACATACTAAGCTGACCTGCAACAAGGATTCAGCAATGGGTAGATTCTTGGTAAAAAGGATTCTCAATCAAAGTCTGGGATTGAATCCTAATCTAGGCATGTATGATTAGGTTTTGGAAGCATCATCTGAAGAACTTGACTTCTTTTCCTAAAAGTCAAGTTAGGGGGAGATTGTTGGGAACTGAAGATATGCTAAGTATGGTTAGTACTGCTAAGACAATGTTACTACTGCCAGTTCTTCGTTACTACTGCTAGACAAGGTTACTACTGCTGGGCAAGGTTACTACTGCTAGACAAGGTTAGTACTGCTAGACCAAGTTACTACTGCTAGACCAAGTTACTACTGCTAGACACGGTTAGTACTGCTAGACCAAATTACTACTGCTAGACATGGTTAGTACTGCTGAGCTGAGATACTACTGCTAGAAGACTGTGAAGGTTAATACTGCTGAAGGTCGTTAATGCTGCTGAGCCAAATCATTGTTAATACTGCTGACTTGATAAGTTTGGTATGCGATACTTTTGGAGACAAAGAAGGAATTGATCAAGATATGTTTAACGAAGATTCAGAAGATCAATTTACTTTTGATAGTTATCCTGTAATTACTTTTGTATAAATAGTATTGATAGATAGCTATTAGAAAATATACAAGATACACGATATAGAGAACAATTATTCAAAAAGTTGTTTAGCTATTCAGAGAAAATCAACCTCAAGATCATAGATCCTATTTCTAGAGAAGTAGAAGTCGTCTTGTTGAGCCTGTTCAACAAGATTGAGGTTTGGTGTAAAGCTTGTAATACAGTTTGATATATACAGTGTGTTGAATTCTATTGATTGTTCTTTAATTGATTTAGAGTTCTATTCCGCAAGATTCTCTAAATTCTGTTTCTAAGAAGTTTAATTCTTGTTAAGAATCGATCCTGTCAAGTGGTATCAGAGCAAGGTTTTCTTAGAATTCTACAGTCAATATGAAAAATTCTATTGAATCAAACAGTACTTTTGATTGGAGTGATCAAACAGAAGAGGCAATACAGAATCATGCACTCATGGCAGACGTATCCGATATTCCCACTGAGGTACAATCTAAACTCTGTTCTCAATCTTGCATTGATGCTGTTAAAAGATATAGGGATCACAATCAGGGTATGTGTGATAACCTTAAGAGGCTAGAGAAAGATGTGAAAGATTATGTTAGGATTGTAGAAAGGTTTGAGGAACAGATTAGAGCTTTTCAAGCTAATGAACTTCAACACCACTATGATACTAACTATTGGAAGTGGGAGAAGAATGAGTATGAGATTAAGCTGAAAGTGTCTGGGGAGGAGAATGAGAAATTAAAAGAAGAGCTTAAGAAGGTTAAACTTGATGTTGAAAAGTTTACCTGTGCTTCTAAAACCATGGATACCATCATTAAGGCTCAAATCCATGACAAGATGAAAGTAGGGATAGGGTACAATGCCACACCTCCACCCTACAATAACAACTACATACCTCCTAAGTCTGATTTGTTAGAGACCAAGGATAGGAAGGATCCTGAATTAAAGATTAATATAGATCCGTGTGAAGAAACAGTAGTTGTTGAGGATGAAACTGACAAAGTAGACTCTGATGAGGAATCTGAAAGTCCGTGTGTTGAGAACACTGAGATCAAAAGGACTGAAAAGGAAAAGGGAGTTCATTCCACACAGCCCAAAGTTGTGAACTCCAATATCTGTAAACAGTGTTCTTGCAGGAAATCTAAAGAGAACAAGCCTCAAAAACATGATAATCAGAGGGGAAATCAAAGGAACTGGAATAACCAGTGGGCTATGAGACAAGGAGTTGATCTGAACAGAATTAACAGGCCAAAACCTTGTTTCATCTGTAGTAAGCTAAATCATTTAGCCAAACACTGTTATTTCAATCCTGTTAACCAAAGGTTTAATGCTCAAAGATCTTTACAAAAACCTGGTGGTTACAGAAAGAATGGTGGCTATAAAAAGCTTGCAAAGAAAAATGTGGCAAAGAAACAAGATAAACCCAAAAGCCACATAAAGAAAACGACTGAAAAGGAATGTGGTACTATGTGGGTTCCAAAAGGCACTAAAAACAATACTGCTGCTAGCAGTGTTAGTACTGCTAACACTGTTAGTACTGCTTCAAAAGTTAGTGCTGCTAGCAGTGTTAATACTGCTAGTAATCATTCCAAAGTTAGTACTGCTAATACTTTTAGTGCTTCTTCTTCAGATAGTACTGCTTCTAGCAGTATTAACTCTGTTAATACCGCTACCTCTGTTAGTACTGCTGATACTGCTGCTAACAGTACTGCTGCTTCCAGTATTAGTACTGCTAGCACTGTTAGTACTTCTGAGGTTAATACTGCTTCTAGTGCTGCTACACCAATAATTTTGACAAAGTACTCCAGTACTGCAGTACCTAAATTTGAAAATCTCATCAAAACCAAGTGCAAGTACTTTGATGAGCAAGGGAGACCCAAGACCACTTCGGCTTGGGTTCCCAACAAAAACTAATTGATTTATCAGATGTGCAGGGCAATCAACAGCTTAAGGGGAGAAGCATTTGGCATGTTGACAGTGGTTGCTCTAGGCACATAACAGGTAACATGGCCTGCCTTCAATATTTCAAATGAATTGATGGAGGACATGTTACTTTTGAAAATAATCCTGCAGAAGGTAAGAGAAGTGGTAAAAGTGATGTGTAAGATGACATTTGAGGATTTGACAAGTGACGCATAGTGCAGAGTTACTACTGCCTGTGTTCTAGTAGTTAATACTGCTTGTGCAGTTAATACTGCTTGTATAGTTAGTACTGCTCAGTAGTTAATACTGCTTATGTCGTTAATACTGCTTTTGATAATCTAGGGCATATAAATACCCATGTTTGCCCGCCAAAGTTCATAACGACTCTTCGCATTTACTTCTTCTCTCTCGTTCTAGCCTAGTCTCCCCAGAATCTTTGTGTTTTTCTTTCAAGAATCCTCAGGAATCATGGAGTTTGTGGTTGAGCACAATGAAATAGCCATGCTTCAGAAGCCGAAACAAGCTGCGGGATTCCACGATATCGTCGATTTTCTTAAATCCTCGCACATCTCCTATGCCCTAACGGTGAGCCCAACCATCTATATCGAACATCAGACGCAATTTTGGGAGAATGCCACTGTTAGTTTCGAAGAAGGGCAGAAAACCATTCGAACAAGGGTTTGTGATAAACCCTTGAAAGTCACAGAGGAGGTTATTCGCATCTCTCTTCACTTGGATGATGCCTCAGGTATAACCTCTCTATCTTCTGATGACTTATATTCGACTTTACAAAGAATGGGGTATGAAGGTCCCATTGGTGTTTTCAAATTCTACAAGTCAAAATTTTTCAACCAATGGAGATTTCTTGTTCATACCCTGATGCACTGTATTTCCAAGAAAACTACTGGATGGAGTGAGTTCAGCAGTCCCATTGCATATGCCTTGGTCTGCTTATCCACTGCCAGAAAGTACAATTTTTCAGCTATGATCTTTAATGATCTTGTATCAAACTTGGAATCCAAAAAGAGCTTTTACATGTATCCAAGGTTTGTGCAAGAAGTTATTAACAAGGAATTGATGGACTTACCTCAGTTTGATGAGGTATATGTACCAAAATCCCCTAAAGGGAAGGTTTTTTCAAATATGAAAAGACTTCCTAGGGACTCGGAAGGAGTTGACACACCATTGTTCTCTACAATGATGGTTGTGTCCCACCCCTCTGAAGGTATGGCATCAGGATCAAGGCCCTCATTAGATCATCCCACTAATGACCAATCCCAACCTTCCATCTCAAAAGACATCCCTCAGTCCATTCTTGAACAACCCACTCCCACAATCACCAAAAGGTTTGAAAGAAGAAAGGTGCACAAGGCTCCTTCCCTTGATGTACCTACTCAGAGCCCTAAGCCTTTATGCCCTCAGTTGGAGCATTCTCCAATTGAGAATATCAACAGGGAAACCACAGGGGTGTCTCCCAACCCCAAGAAGGTGCTCTCTAAGGAGAAGGATGAGCATATGGGTGCTAAGGCTGCCACTACTTCTGCTAGCACAGAGAAGGACAGTGGTAACATAAATAAGACCTTCCCCATGGCAACTCTAAATGAGAAATCATTAGGAGGACCCAGGTGCCAAGAAACCAAGGGGGCAGTTAGTGCTTCTGCTAGGCAGAAGGCTTCTGCTAAAACTTCCAAGGATCCTTTAAAGAAGGTAAACACTTCTAAACAAGGTGAGGATAGATATAACTATGATGAATTGATGGAAACCCTTGGAAATGTCAACTTGGATGTTATGGCACAGAAGAAGGAGATTGAGCAACTGAAGACTGTGGTCACCTACCAACAGTCTCAAATTGAGAAGCTCAAGAAGATGGTCACCAAGTTGTTGCACAGAAAGAAAAAGGCAAGATTTGTGCTGAGAAGAAGAATTCCAACTGATGATGCTCCCAAAAAGGGGGAGTCAGAATCAGAAGCAGAACTGAATAAAAAGGGTCTACAAGTTGAGGGGGAGACAGTTCAGATGGAGACTGAAATGGAAATTGAGAATGCACAGTTTAAGGGGGAGTCCAGTGCACAGAATAAGGGGGAGACAGAAAAGGGGGAAGAGCGTGTTAAAGAAGCAGAAACTACAACAGCAGCAGAAACCACAGCAGCAGAAACTGTTAATGTTGCTGAGTTTGAACAAGCAGCAGAAACAGTTAATGCTGCTGAAGGCCAAAAAGAAAAAGCAGCAGAAACTGAGCAGGAAGCAGTAACTACATCTCAAGCTGAAATTGATGAAGAAGTATACTGGATTGTGAAGAACAGTGTTGAAGCAGCATCATTACATGTTCTAAGAGAAGCAGTAACAGCCATAGCAGCAGAAATGGTTATTGCTGCTGAAAAACTTAAAACAGCTGAACCAACTCCTGAAGCTGTTAAAACTCTTAAAAGAACCAAGATGATGTCAAAGAAAAGACCAAGCACCAAGCCCATAACTTCACAGAAGAAAAATGAAAAGAAGCCAAGGGTGGAGCCAACTGCAGAAGAGGCCCAGGAGGAAACAGTGAAAGAAAAATTAACCTCAGAAGTTGCTGAAGAAGAAGTGGCAACTCCATCAGGGCAATCTAGCAATGTACAATCACAAACTGATGCCCAATGTGATTTGTATATTACTGGTGTTGACTCTAACCCAATTCCAATTCAGGCTGAACCAATATCATCTAAGGCTCCTGAAATCATCTTTTGGGACACTTTGAAAGATGGTAGAAAGGAGTTCATTAGGATAAAAAGAGCAGATGGAAAATTTGAAGTCTTTTCAACTTGGGGAAAAATTGTCAGAACTTGCTCAAGATCAGACTTAGAAGAAATGTTCAAAGTTGGGATGAGGCTATATGAAAACATGCTGACTGAGCAAGGGATGTCAATCTCTAAAATGGTACTTGAATTCTTGTGCCAAATGTTCAAACCTGAAGCAGTTCAGCATAGGATAAACACACAGTTTCAAGCCATTACCAACTGGATGCTCTATGAAAACTGTGGAGTATATGTCATCTCACTTGACTCTGCAACTCAAGAATACTATCTGGTGGATGAAATATACAATCACAGCATGAAGAGGCTGAAAGGAATGTTACATACTAAGCTGACCTGCAACAAGGATTCAGCAATGGGTAGATTCTTGGTAAAAAGGATTCTCAATCAAAGTCTGGGATTGAATCCTAATCTAGGCATGTATGATTAGGTTTTGGAAGCATCATCTGAAGAACTTGACTTCTTTTCCTAAAAGTCAAGTTATGGGGAGATTGTTGGGAACTGAAGATATGCTAAGTATGGTTAGTACTGCTAAGACAATGTTACTACTGCCAGTTCTTCGTTACTACTGCTAGACAAGGTTACTACTGCTGGGCAAGGTTACTACTGCTAGACAAGGTTAGTACTGCTAGACCAAGTTACTACTGCTAGACCAAGTTACTACTGCTAGACACGGTTAGTACTGCTAGACCAAATTACTACTGCTAGACATGGTTAGTACTGCTGAGCTGAGATACTACTGCTAGAAGACTGTGAAGGTTAATACTGCTGAAGGTCGTTAATGCTGCTGAGCCAAATCATTGTTAATACTGCTGACTTGATAAGTTTGGTATGCGATACTTTTGGAGACAAAGAAGGAATTGATCAAGATATGTTTAACGAAGATTCAGAAGATCAATTTACTTTTGATAGTTATCCTGTAATTACTTTTGTATAAATAGTATTGATAGATAGCTATTAGAAAATATACAAGATACACGATATAGAGAACAATTATTCAAAAAGTTGTTTAGCTATTCAGAGAAAATCAACCTCAAGATCATAGATCCTATTTCTAGAGAAGTAGAAGTCGTCTTGTTGAGCCTGTTCAACAAGATTGAGGTTTGGTGTAAAGCTTGTAATACAGTTTGATATATACAGTGTGTTGAATTCTATTGATTGTTCTTTAATTGATTTAGAGTTCTATTCCGCAAGATTCTCTAAATTCTGTTTCTAAGAAGTTTAATTCTTGTTAAGAATCGATCCTGTCAAACAGTTGTCATATGTGAACAATGTTCAATACATAACATATGTCATATATGGAATCAGTAGCTATGAACAATCTTCGCCAATGAAAATATGGCATAGATGAACATGTTCATTAGTGAACACATACATGAATGTACACAAATGTGTGACTGGTGAACAGTATTCAGTATTCACCACTGAACAAGTTGCCAATGTGTACAGTGTTCACTAATGAACAATACTCATGCATATTGACTGTCACTATGTTCACGTTGATTATCCATCTTTGTTATTCAATGGTCTTTATCGCTAAGAAACTTTAAAAAAAACCGATATAATTAAAATTCCTTAAATCAAGGAATAATGTGTACATTGTAACAGTCATTTTAAGTCATAAAACAAGGATAAAACATAAAATTACCCAATTACCCTCGGTCAATACCTACATCCTTTGAAACAACCTTGTTTAAAATTGGTTTCTTATTGGTATAAAGTAGTTTGTAGAGTTAACACCAATGAATTAGTTAACAAAAAATTTTATCTCTGCCTACAATATATATGATACCACCATAAAACGAAAAAAAACTTGATCTAAATGACAGTAAATACGAAAAGAGACCATACCTTCAAGTAAATATCAATGGATCTATACATTCCATCCTCGGTTACCCGTGCTTCTTCCGGAACACATTCAGCAAAACTTATAAATTTTGAAGCCATTAAGTTACAATCGGAAGCTATCTTAGCAAGAAAGCTCTCCATTAGCCTCCTAACGTTCTCCAAATCACTTTGTGTGGGTGAAACGCGATCTAAACCGCACGATTCTGCACAATTGTTTTCAACGTAATTTATCATGATCTGTTGCACTGTATCAACATCAAACATCGTATCACCATCAAAGAAAAAAGACGGAATCAAGTGTTAGGACACAAAATGTCCTAATTATAAGATAGTTTTGTAAAGGGGTATTAATTGTAATATGGGTTTGGGTTATGTTATAAGGGCTTGGGCTTAACTATGTAACAAGAGGTATTTATAGATAAGTGTGTGTAATTAGGGTTAGCAAGTGTGATTCACAATGTAGGCCAAGGTGTTTGTGTGTGTAAACTAGAGAGAGATCCATTCTCTCTCTAGGTGTTCTTCATCAATAATACACCATTTATCCTTATCTATCTTCTTGTTACTATCTCCATCAATATATGAATCGTTGCCTTGTCTAAATGGGACTAACAAGTGGTATCAGAGCCAAAATCGAAGAAATCATTCACCGATACGATCATTCTGCAACGATTCATCATCAACAGCCCAATCTGGTATGAAACAGTAATATTTTCGGAATTTTTGTTGCACACACTGTTTTGGGATTGAAAAACACTTTTCTGTTGGTTTTTGGACAAAACTCGAAGCATTAAAGTTGTCTAGAATACCCTCGCGCATCTGCGTACCAATTTTCAGCCCAAACAGATCATTTTTGAGGATTAGACTTAAGATTATTTGAATCTTCATCCATATCGCAACTGCAAATGTTCTTCATGTTCATCTATATCACAACCAACATGCATTCAAACATTCAACCATATCGCAATGGTCATAGATTCATCAATATCGCAAGGTGAACAGTATCATATCGCAAGGGTCACTTGCGACTTGAGCCATATCGCAAGGGTCACTTGCGACTTGCTCCATATCGCAATCCACAGCATTTTGAACAGTACCATATCGCAACCTTCAGTTGCGATACGGCAAGATTTTTTCTTGTTGCGATATCACCTTTTGCGACATCAGTTTATTGCGACATCAGTTAATTGCGACAGGGTTTGGGTTGCGACATAATTTGGGTTGCGACATGGTTTGTGTTGCGACAAAGGGTTAAAAATGTGTATCTGCGACTGTTTCTAGATATCAAGATGGTATCCTCGCCCAAGTAATCACCCATTCAATAAGAGATGTACCATAAATTAAATAATTAACTATAAGGGTATGAATTGTAAATATTAAAAATATTTTTATGTAGTATATATGATATATAATAAAATAAATAAAATAAATAAAATAAATAAATCCAAAAATATTCAAGATTGAGCTCATTTCGAACGTATCGAAGAGACGATTATAATTGTGTAACTTGTTAAAATTAAAACGTATTTTTTAACGTATTTTAGTTAATAAACGATTATATGTGTTAAATGTAAAATTAAAATTAGAAAAGTAAAAGGTATAAAGTAAAGTAACTAAATAAGTATAGGGGTTGAAAGTGTAAAATTCAATTCAAAAGTCACAATTGTGTGTGACACGGATTAAATTACAAGGGTCACGGATTAAATTACAAGGCCCACGGATCATGAGGGTTGAATGTGGGCTTTTTGAAACATAATCCGTGGGCCACGGCTTAGCCCACGAATTTTCAGGGTATTTTTGTTATTTGAAAGAGAGATAGGGCATTTGGATGAAACTGAAGCCAACTAAGGGCATTTCAATTAATTTCTCTTTTATTTATACTTTATCCAAACAAATCTATAATTCTAAATTTTAATTAGTTTAATTCCATAAAAAACTAAAAATTATGTGAAAATTAAAATTATCTGAAAATTATAAGAACCAAGTTTATATTAGTTTAATTCATTAAAAAATGAAAATTTATAATTTTTTTATAATTCCAATTTTTTTAATTTTAACTTATTGTAACTTTCAATTATATAATTTTTAATTATTGTTACTTTTATTATTATAATTTTTATTATTATTGTCTTTTAATTTTTTTTTAAATTTATAAACTATGGACCTATTCATTATTGAGAGTGAAAGGTTTATAAAATATGTAGGAGAGAGAAAACTGACGTGCAAAGAGCGAAAGCTGGTGTAACTAAACCATGAACCTCTAAATAGGTTCATGAATGGGGGTGTTCTAATCTTTCACATTTGGTAAGAAAGAAAATTCAACATTTTTTATAATACAAAGAATAAATATATCTGTCGTATCTGTTACTAAATCTTTAATTTGTTAATCTAACAAGGGTGTTGGGGATCCACGACGAGTAGTATTCATTTATTCAACAATGGCTGCAGTGCTTCAACCACAATGCTCATGTTAGGCCTCAAGTCAGCTTCATATTGCACACACGACACTGCAACTTCCGCCATCTGTCGATCACACAAATACATACATTCTCTTATTTTATTTTGGATACCATGCATCTTAATTAATTTGCTCTCAACTAATTAAATACATAATAATAATAATCACACACACACACCCACACAAACCTTAGCAACTGCCTTGGGAGGGTATTCTCCATTCAGTCTACTGTCAGCATACTGTTTCACCTTATCTTTTTTTAGTTTTTGCGTTGCCTGCCATCATTTCACATTACAAATGCATGTTTAGCTAGATTGAACAGAAGCATATATATATATATATATATATTGTAAAGGATTAAAAATGAGACAATTATATACCCAAGTCACTAGACTCTCTTGACCACGTGGCAATGTATAGTCAAAAGGCTTTCGGCCAGTCAAGAGTTCCAAGAGAACGACTCCAAATCTATAAACATCACTCTTTGAAGTGAGTTGTCCCATGATGAAATACTCAGGTGCAGGATGTAGAACATGAGTCGCAAGATGAGACGAACGAAAACGTGTTACCATGTCTGGGACTCGCTTTGATAAATCAAAATCTGCAATTTTAGCAACACCGTTGTCGAAAAGTAGAACATTACGAGACTCTATATCATTATGGATAATATGAGGTTGTGCCTTTTCATGCAAATATTCAAGCCCTTTTGCAGCCCCAACAGCAATTTTAACTCTTTGGGACCATGATAGAACTAGATTTGGCTGTGCACCTTTAACACCTTTCCATCCTGCATCCACAAACAGAAGTATATATGTATGTTAGTTTTCTACTTGGCCAAAAAAAACCTCTTTTGCACTACCAATAATCGATGATCAAGGTTAATGTGTGTCAATTACTTGCATTCGACATGCTTGTTAATTAATTAATTAATTAGCCTAAGAGATGAATTTTTGTCAAGATTCAAGGAGATAGAATTAGGTCCATTGATCAGTCTAATATTGTATTGTACTATGGGATAGGATTAATAGTTTACAAATTCAACTACCAAAATCCGTCATGTATCTGAGTCTGTAAAACAGATCGAACAGGTACAACACTAACAACCAAGCTTATATAATAAGGAAGTTGTCATTTTGGCATGGCTTAAAACAAGAAGCAAATGAGCAAGTTCCCATAAAGTGAAACAGATCTTCACCCAAAGATGTGGAATGGGAGAACTTGAATAAGTCCAGGAGACACCCATAAATAAACACATGAATTTAAATTTCCTTATTATAAATTTCATTTGATTATGTATATATGCAATAAGTTTCATATATATATATATATATATGCTTTCACTAACTTATTCATTAGCATTACTTTAACATGCACTTCTAATTAAGGAGTAGTCTTGCTATGATTTAGGAGGAGGCAATGATCATTAATAATTCATTAATAATTCATTCATGGTAAGATCATAATATGACAGAGTTGGCTCAAAAAATGAATTGCCCGCAAAAAGACTTTAAGGAGAGGAGGTAAAATGTACACTTGCCATGAAGAATGTCGTGAAGAGATCCATTTGCAGCGTACTCATAGGCAACTACTCTCAAACCGCTGTCCACACAATATCCAAGTAGCTCCACGACATTATCATGTTTAAGCCGTGATACGATAGAAACCTGCAATAGCAAACCCAAATCAGAATATTCATGTAATTAATACCAACTTCATTAAATAAAGATCGATCTGAGCAACCATAATTATGTCCAACCTGAGCTAAAAATTCTTCGGCTGCTTGGTTTCTAGAGTAAAAATGTTGTACAGCTGCATCTTGCCCGCTTCTTAAGACACCATGGTACACTCTTCCATATGGTCTGTTACGAATTATTAATGACTTTGTACCCAAGTTATCCGTAATTTCCTTCAACTCGTCCAATTGAAGAGCAGCTACAGCCTGTGTGTTCTTTGGTGTGGCCTTACAGCCACCATAACCTGCATTGTTTCCTTAAGCAACAAACTCACTAGTAAAGATAAGTCCCAATACATTAATTGTATTCCTTCATTTTTCAAATGCAAAGATGAGTTGCTAATTAAAGTTGTCCATTTCGGGTTGAAAAGAGTGATAGCATCAACTTCATGTGATTACAAAGTTTAATTTCGTAACAGAGCAGCATACATGTTACCATTTTAGATAAAAGATTAATTACCTGATGCATTATTTGCAATGAACAGTCTATGATGCCACTTCAACTTCTTTTCCTTCTCTATTGATTCAGATTCAACCTATCAATTATACATATATATATATATATATATCACACATTCATATATAAGCTTGGAATTACAAAAAAAAACATGTATTGTATTGTATTTAACATACTTGTATTTTCAATGATTCTGTTAGCTTTTTCACCACAAGATCCATGGTAGGCCGACTTCCTCGATCATCCTGCAAGCACCCATTAGCAACCGCTGAAAACTTTTTCATGGATTCCAAGCTCATCTCATCCCTTATATGAGGATCAATTATCTTTATTAGTTTCTTCTTTTTATAGTAATCTTTGGCCAAAGAGGCTGATAACAAGAGGCCATCATCATGTCTAGCTCTGCACAGTCTCCCACACAGAACTTCAAACAGTACCACGCCGAAAGAGTATACATCAGATTCTTTCTTCACGATAGCAGTAATAGAGTACTCTGGTTCACAATATCCTGGTGTGCCACAAGGACGGGAAACAACAGCACTTCTATGTAATCCTGCAAAACCTAACTTGGACAATCCAAGATCAGATACTTTAGCTACCCAATTCTCATCTAACAAGATATTTGCACTTTTGATGTCTCGATGGATTATGGTTTGATGTTTGCCAACGTGGTTATGGAGGTGGTCTAATCCCCGCGCAGCACCAATACATATTTTGAGTCTTTCCTGCCATGTAAGAGGAGTATACTTGCCATTGCTAATTAGATACCTATCAAGACTTCCATTCTCTGCATACTCATAAACGATAATCTTCTCGTTTCCCTTGTCGCAATAACCAAGAAGAGAGATCAAGTTTGGATGGTTTTGACCTGTTAGCAGCTGAATCTCCGTCAAAAACTCCTTTAAGCCTTGACCGAACCGCTCGTTTAACCTCTTGACAGCAACTGTAGTCGATTTTCCATCGATACAGAGTTGTCCTTTGTAGACCCAACCGTATCCACCCTTTCCGATGCATGTTTGGAAATTGTTGGTAGCTAATTGTATCTCCTGCAGTTGTATTTTAAGATGTTGTGACCCTCTCAGTCCCGACATTCTGTCAACTGTATGCAGATGAGCTCTCAATCAAGAGATGGGTATGAATTAGCCTTGATATGTAAACTTTGATTAATAAATTTATAGAACAACTTTATTTGCCGGCCAACTTTGCAATTAAGCATATATAATCACCAACTTGTATATTTAAATATTGAGCGAGTATATCGAAGATCTTATTTGTTAAAACTTATGATGTAAAACACACTTACCAATAATCAGTTTTAATAATGCTAGGGTTTTTTTTTTAAACCTCTTAATAACTCTGAAGTCTGAATTAGTCAGACGTTTTTAAGTTCATACCATTTGTTTTTTTTCCAGAAAACTTCTTTAAATAGATAGTTTTCCCCCAAAATTAATTATTACCTCTAAAAAGCAAAATTTTCTTCTCCTAACTTTCCACATATTGAATATTTTAATAATATAATTAAATGAATCAAATATTTTAATAAGATAATTAATATTAGAGTTGCTAAAATAGAATAAATGCAAAAAAGAATTAAAGATTTTGATTTTTTAACTCTATTTTAGAAAAATTTAGCATAACTGTCGGAGATACTCGAAGAGAAGTTCTCTCTATCCCTCTGTCTTTCCTCTCTGCTATTGAGAAAAAAAAGGCCATTAATTTTTTTTTACATTATAAAGTTTTATCAAGTACATAGTTTAATAAAATAAATTAACTAATAATAATATACCTAATAAAGAGAAAATTGAAAAAAATTAATTAAAAAATATAGGGAAATTAATTAAAATACCCAATGTTTGATTTTGACTTACCAAAATACCCACAATCTCGCTGATTTTATATAAATACCCAAAATTTCCGCGGTGGGTCCCGCGATCGCGGGCGAGTGCCCACGTGGCACCAATGTTTGGCCAAAACTTCCACTTTTGGCCCCTCAAGATTTCCCGCGGTACATTTTTATCCCCTCAAGATTGGTCGCGGTAGCCGTGGACCCCCCCCCCCCCCCTACCCCAACTTTAGCCGCGGTACAATTTTGGCCCCTGTCCGCGGAAGTAGCCCGCGGTAAGCCGAAATTACAATTTTGGCCCCTCCAGTTTGGGGCAAAAAAATTACATTTTTGGTCCCTATAGTTTTTAGGTTATCATTTTATGTAGTTGAGGTTTTTAATGTATTGTTTCCTTTCCATTTTAATGTATTTAATATATAAATTAATTAAAGAAATATTTTCCCCATTTTAAGTTATTTAATAGGGAAATTAATTAAAAGATGTATTATTGCAAATCATCTTCCCAACCGAAACAAATACAGTGCAGGTAAACAAAGAAATCTATTACTGTAAGGCGTCATGGATTCCAGTGATGAAGTTAACCTTTTCCTTGATCACGTCCTTCATTCCCGTGTAGTCCTCTTCGATTTCTTTTAGTTCCTCTTCTACTTCCTTAATCTATCGTTGCACCTCCCGAACGTGAGCCCTAGCCATGGCCATTTCTCGTTTCTTCTCCGCTAGATACTCCATTTTCCTCTGCTGAACCTCTCTGTTATGGTTCCACATACCCTTTACCGTTTCGATATCGGCGTTCTCCTGATCAATCGTTGACTTTGTGGAAGGCCCGTTGACTGGGTACAATGATACCTTGGTGGGCTTTTCCAGGCATTATCGAGGTAGTATTGCTCCCATGCCATCTCCTAGTCCTCTGTCTCCTCAGCCGTGAATGGATCATCGGCCGCAGTTCGCCCATGGTTTCTCCACTCCTCGTCTGTTTTCGGTACCTTCCAGGTACTCCGGCGAGCTCCATCGTTCAATGGTTGGTAGGCTGCCGAACGTGAAGTTTCAGCCCCATTCGCCGACTTGTTCCCCCTTGATCTTGAACCTCCAGCCATAGTGTTAAGAAAAGCGAGAGAATATTTGTAAACGGTGTAGAGGGTATAAAAGAGATAGCAAGTTGTGAATTACTACTTCATCATGCCATCTACTTATAGCCGTGAAAATGTATGTTTTTCATCAGGGATGTGGATATGGTCAAAGATTTCGTCTGAAAAGTTGCCTGCATGATTCGTCTGAATAGTTCACTGCAAGATTCGTCTGAAAAGTGGCATGTGAAGCCAATTTAAATGTTTTTATATATTCATACCATTTATTTACGAAAATTTATTTATGACTAGGAAACTCAAAAGAAAGATAAACAATTAAATAATTTAGCAAAGTTAAGGGACCTAATGTAACACCCTAAAAATCAGGGCTAATTTAAACCTCAATTGTACCAAGATTTAAACATAACCTTACAAAAATATATATATACTCGAAAGATAAGATAAACAATTAAGGCTAACTTCTCCATTTTCCTCCAAAAGTATATACTCGAATGCACTCGTCCCACAGCCCTTTACTTTCCCGAGCTAGTACATGGTAAGAAAATATAATTTGAAACGATTAGGCTAACACCTAGTGAGAACATTCAGTTTCAAAATAATATTTTAAATCAATTAAAACAAGGCATAACAAAACCTGGTTTACTCTCATTCTTACCCTACTCATACTCGTCTCATAATAACGAACATATACTCTATCCCATGAATATGCCTATCATACAGAAAGTCATATTATCGTATTAAATATCATACCACGAATCATCACGGATTCTGGTTTATCGATCAAGCCTAAGGGCTTACATTCAATCACATACTTTCTTCTTGGAATGGGGCAGATATATCACTTATATATATGTTGCCTACTTTAATCTGCCGAAATACAAAAGAACAACACTTACTCTTCGTCTAGTTCATACTTCCACATCTCCAATCTGAATAGCAACTATACTTTGCCTATTCACTTCAGTTAATATAATAACGATTTATACTTTACCTATCCCCTCATTTCTACATGAATAGTAATTCTATTTTATCTATTCAATTATTTAACATGAATAGCATTTCTACTTTGCCTATTCAATCAATCAACATGAATAGCAATTCTACTTTGCCTATTCAATCATTCAACATGAATAGCAATTCTACTTTGCCTATTCAACCATACAACATGAATAGCATTTATACTTTGCCTATTCAATCATTCAACATGAATAGCAATTATACTTTGCATATTCAATCATTCAACATGAATATAAATTATACTTTGCCTATTCAATCATTCAACATGAATAGCAATTATACTTTGCCTATTCAATCATATCAAGGATACACGGGAATAGCAATTATACCTTGCCTATTCCTCCTTTTCACTATGAATAGCAATTATACTTTGCCTATTCAATACTATGAATAGCAATTCTACTTTGCATATTCAATACTATGAATATCAATTCTATTTGCCTATTCATTACTATGAATAGCAATTCTACTTTGCATATTCATTACATTCCAATATAAACAGGAATTAGCAATTATACTTTGCCTATCCTACGTTGTCTAATGAAACTAGTGTCTATGGATCCATTCCACTATTTCGTACTCGTACAGGATAATGCTTAATATGGATTTCTCATATTATTCAGTATGAGCCGATCATATATTTACCACACAGATTCCTCATATCGTTCAGTAAAAGCAAACCTCCTTTATAGATCTCTTATATCATTCAGTATGAGCAAATCACATTTAATATGTCAATTTCTCGTAATATAAGTCTAGCTATCAATACCATCACTTACGGGTCCTTGATATAATTTTATATACACAATTGCCCATTAGAACAAATAGTTAAAATTCGTATAATCGTTCATCCAAAGTTCATTCAGGAAATATCTCTTTATAAAAATATACCTTACCGTAATTAAATACGTTATAAAAGGGTAAGGTAAGAATGAACTCACCTGATAGCAGTAGCGTCACTCTTATTTTACTTTCTTTACGCTGTAATAATTTCCGTCACCAACTTCACAAAGATCTGAAATACCCAAATACATATTGTACTGGTATTAATTAACTGATTAGGACTCTTAAAATCCTAAATAACCAAAATCCTCGACACTTATCGCAACCCATTAATTGCGATAACACTTGTCGCAACCTACTACTTGCGATAACCCCTCTTATCGCAACCCACTGTTGCGACATACATCTTATCACAACCTACTGTTGCGATATATAACTTTATCGCAATCAACTATTGCGATACAACTATCTTGTCGCAACCCAAAGTTGCGACATTCATCCTTATCGCAACTAACTGCGTTCATCTTTGTCTCAACTAACTGAAAACGTAATTAAGTCCAAATTGATATTTTTAAGCTATGCATGCATCTATAAATTTGCAGATATGCATAATACTACCAGAAGAACATATTCATAAACCCAAATATTCTATATCTTTCCAAAATTATCAAAACCCAAATTCTAAACCATTAGAAAATTCTAGCTATATGAAAGGAAGGATTTATGTGGAAGATATACCTTTGATTTCCTCAGTTTGCTCTTAAATCTCCAGCTTAATTAATCGGATTTGTTTCTTCTTCTTCTTTCTTTTTCTTGGTTCTCTCTCTCTCTCTCTCTTTGACACCGTAAACACACACACACACATGTAACAAAGATAAATGAGGAAGATAACTTACTTCCACCTATGTAGATGAGGTGGTGGATGACTCACCACTTAACCAAGCAGCCCCCTCAACTTTCATCATTTGACAAATTACACTCTCCAACTTATAAATTAAAATTAAAGTTTACCCCTTACTTAAATTCAATAAAACCCATAACGTACTTTATTCGAGGATAAACTCTAAAATTAATCTATCAAATAACCAAATCATAACTTATCAAATAATTATATTCGAATTATTTAATAAACCAAACGAAATCCTTTATATAGAAAATCGAGATGTTACACCTAAGTTTAGGGACCTAAGTTGTCATTCACCAAAGTTTAGGGACCGTCATTCACCAAAGTTTAGGGACCTAAGTTGTCATTCACCAAAGTTTAGGGACCTAAGTTGTCATTCACCAAAGTTAAGAGACCTAAGTTGTCATTCACCAAAGTTGTAATTTAGCAAAGTTTAGGGGACCTATAATCAAACATATATTTTTATAAAAAACACTAACTTTTTTTATAAAAAACACTCTAACATTTATTTTTATAAAAAACACTCATCTTTGTATAAAAAAAAAATCACTAACATCTTTTTTTATAAAAAAAAACTCTAACATTTATTTTTATAAGAAACACTCATCTTTTTATATAAAAAAACACTAACATCTTTTTTTATAAAAAAACTACATTTATTTTTATAAAAAACACTCATCTTTTTATAAAAAAAACACTAACATCTTTTTTTTATAAAAAAACACTCTAACATTTATTTTTATAAAAACACTCATCTTTTATAATAAAAAAAACACTAACATCTTTTTTTATAAAAAAAACACTCTAACATTTATTTTTATAAAACACTCATCTTTTTATTAAAAAAAACACTAACATCTTTTTTTTATAAAAAACACTCTAACATTTATTTTTATAAAAAACACTCATCTTTTTATAAAAAAAACACTAACATCTTTTTTTATAAAAAACACTCTAACATTTATTTTTATAAAAAACACTAATCTTTTTATATATAAAAAAACACTAACATCTTTTTTTTATAAAAAACACTCTAACATCTTTTTAAAAAAACTCTAACATCTATAATAAACACAACATTATAACATACAAATAACACATTCAAACATACAACTCTAACAATATACATATCATATATTTTAAAATTTAAAATAACAACATAAAGGAAAAGTACAAGAAACTTAAGAAAAACTTACCAAACTAGTAACACGAGTCATCTTCAAACAAACCGACCGCGTATTCCACACGACAAATTGAGAGAGTTTGGGAGAGAGATTTTATAATGCAAGTGGTGGCCAAATGAGGTCCCCCACCCTCTCTCTTATAGCGGCCGATTAGGTGGGTGGTGTAACACCCCATTTTAGGGGGTATCTAGAAATTTATATAATGAGATGGTTAAAAGGGGGAAGTTGTGTAAGTTATATAGTGTAAGGCCTAAAGTGTTCAAGGGTGAAAGTGAAGGGTTTAGATTGGAGACTTGCATGGTCAATGATGCAAAGTGGGATAAACCCATGTAGTGAGAAACGTCAGCCGAGAATTGAGGGTTTGATAACCACTCTCAATTCAAGTTTTAAATTTAAATAGAGAGCTTTTGCTTCTTTTATTTTCTCGGGGGTGCAAAACCAGAAGAGAGAGTCAACCGAACGCGATAAAGGTTCAAGCGTTCGTCAAGGGCCAAAAGCTGAAAGTAAGCAACGATTTTCAGATGGAGAATAATCGTCTATTAGGTATGTGTTTATTCCCAGTTGATTCGTTTTAGGTATGTGTTTGCAACCCAAGATAGTACACCGTTTTGTCTCGACTTAGTGAAATATATATATATATATATATATATATATATATATATATATATATATATATCCATGAGACCGAGAACCCTTTTGATTCGTTGAGTTGGTGTAAACCTCGTTAAAAAGGGTATAAAATCGATGGTCGAAGACTAACGTAAATGTTGTCGATTTTTAGACGCAATGTAGTTGGATGATAGGACGGGTATACACCCCCTAAATCTAACCGCAAGTGTACGGGTCGAAGTCAAGTAATAGTACTGAAAGTACGAGTATCGAACACAGGGAACTAGGAACTAAGTATCACAATGGCTACAATTGCTATTAACTGAACGATCGATATTTTGAGTTGTGGTTTATAACTTGATTTAAAAACTAAATAAGAACTAAATACTACTAGAATCGCTTGACATAAGGTTTTGAAAGAGCTTTTGATAGAGAAAAGGTTGAGGGTTGGATTCCCTATGGTTATATTACTGATGAACGAATACCCGAACAATAATTCTTACCGACTATTTTTCTATGAACCCTAGTTTATAAAAGTTACTGTTATTCTTTTTCAAGCAATAACAGATCTTATTTCAAGACTGTAAGTGTTATCTCTCGATCTACACCCAGGGTTTTGAAATACATTAAGTCAAACTATTCTGAGCGGAAAGTGATTCGGCTATCTCTGCCCGAATCATCTTTTTCGGTATTTGATTACTTGATCTAGTTCTTAATTAATTTTCTCAACCTTAATCAAAAACCATGAAAGTCAATTGGAGGTGATCAGACTACAACTGATAATGAAAACTGAATTCAAATACTTCATAGATCAAATCGGGTAAGAATAATCGTTCGTTTACACGTCATCCATCATAAATCCATAGTTCCTCCAACCCCCAACATCTAAAGATTAGTTCATGTTGGGGTGGGCAAAAACACAAGAAATAAGGTATAAAGTGGTGTGTGAAATCATGGTAAACGTAAACGGTAAGAATATATGATGAATCCCTTCTCTCTCGACTCTAATCCACTTCGCGTGGTGAACTCTCCTCAATCAGACCTCTATCGTGGCTCCAAAGTGTGTGGAAATACTCTGAAAATCGCCCCTTCGCTGCCTCCCGTCGCACGTGTCGTGATAATAACCTAAATCCACAAAACGCCAAAGTATAGAAAATCGTCCAGAGGGTTACGCGGATTTGCCCGCGGTTTGTAAACCGCGTGGAAAGCCGCGCGTCTTCTTTTTTATTCTGGTTCAGGTTTGGTTCGAATCTGGTTCGCGGATCTGGGTCGGTTCTTGGGCTTTCCATTGGGCTTCGTTCTGAGCTCTCTTTTGGGTCTTTTTCGCTCCTTTTCTCGATGCTCGTCGTATTTCGGATAACCTGCACAATTCACTAGATAGACCGTAAAATCTCGCCTTTTTGCTTAAATACAAGCCAATCTCATTGGTTTATGGACTGAAAATAACGCCAAAAAGTGGCGTTATCAACAACCCCAAACCGAGCGTTGCTTGTCCTCAAGCAAATTAGCGATAAAAATAGAAATAAAGCATATATCCATGAAATAATAATAACAAAACTCTCAATCGGTACCACGTAATGCACTGGTGATTTCCCAAACTCGTGAATGCTTATCTCATCCTAGCCTCATTCTTATTATGTTTGATCTATGGCCTTCCATTGTGAGTTGAACTCATTACTGCTCCGATTACATTAAGGTTGTACTAGGTTCAAACATACTGGGGAAAACATTTTGCCTCGACCCTACCTCACGGGATACTCTCATTTCACTCGAACCTAGGTTTTCGCACATGTTGTCATGTATAAGGAGAAAATTTCATGACAACTCTAATGAAAGACGCACAAATGTCCAAAAAGTTGATCTCAGAAGGGAATCAAGTAGCAAGACAGGGAATATTGGTAAAGATAGTCGTATACTCTAATCACATTTTCCAAAAGATCATCTAGGTCTTTACAAGGGTTGTAACGGGGCTAAGGTTATGGCTGAGAAAGGAAGGGTAAAAGGTTCAACAATCCTCGGTGTGTCAATCATGAGCAGCTTTGAACTTTCTTGCTTCACATTCTATCATTTGGCTCTCTTTGTCACTACCGGAGTCGCTTTGACTCTCTTATTTAATTGTTGTACTACTATCTAGCTAACTGTAATATTTATTTTTATTTTTATTTTTTTTGGGACTTCATTGGTCCTCTTTAATTGACTGGGGCAGCAATGGCCCTCTTTTCTTTTTCTTGGTTTTCATTGACCCACTTTATTCTCATGACTTGCCTGTACTTTTCTTTTCTGCTCTATTTTCGGCTGTTCATTACTGCTTCTGATCGACACACTTTCGGACAAGGGTTGGCTAAGGCTTTTAGTTCGGGTTCAAAGGTGGGTTTAGAAACGAACAAGGTGAGTGTTTGGCTACAAAATTGGGTTATGGATACACATATAATGGGTTAAAAGGCACGATAGCTAAAGATGGTTTAAACATACACACAATGCCTGGAATCATCTCTCAAGGTCCACACGATATGGTCTACTATACCCCTACCCAATATCCCAATGGCCGTCTTTGCTACTCAATGCAATAATATAGCGAGATCACTCTATATCCACGACAAGGAGCTCGACAAAAAGTGTATATGAATTTTGTGTTTAAATCCCTCGAAATGAAAAACGTCTTTTTAGGCTCAAATCTCGCTGTTGGGTGGTCTCCACTAATGTCCCTAGTCATGTCTTTTCTCGGTCCTTCCCTAATGGTCACGTTACTATCACAAGGTTCTCCCAACAATGGTCGGTCTCAATCATTCAAAACAAGAGAGTATTGGCTACCATGATCTAACCATTCTTAAGTATGGGGCATCAACGTGCATTAACGGGGGCCCAATTGGCAACCCCAAACCTTACCCACACATTGTCCCTAATGTGCAGATGAGTGATGCATAGTGCGATAGTATTGTTGTGTGTTATTATTACAGTCATCCGACAGAAACAAATAAAAAAACAGTACAGAATCATCAAGAACATAACAAATCAAAAGAGATCATGAAAACAAACCCATCTACCGGCGGGAGGATGATGATGCGCCCTCGTCTCGCCGGTCTCTAACTCTCCTCCGATCCTGTGGCTGCGTTGGCGGTGCTTGTGGCGCTGGTGGGGCTGGAAATCCAGCTTGGGTGAGGCGGGAGTCAAAGCCATCCAAACGGGTGTCGTAGCCGTCCATACGCAGGTTCAAGTTGCGGAACCCAAGATCCACATGCGCATTTATCCCACTAACTTGTGTCGTCATGCGATCCATAAATCGGCGTATGTAAGGAGGCGTGTTGCCACCGTGAACGGCCTCCTTCGCCGCTGGTGCCTCCGGATCAAAATCTGGATCACTATCCGAGGCACTCTCGGACGACAGATGGACCGGCTCGGCAAGACGCCGCATGTGAAAATGTGGGTCTACTCGCCTCTTCTCTTCTAACTTCCTCGCCGCCGTAATTTGGTGCTGATACTGTGTCTTCGTGAAGTCCTTCATCGACGCGGTGAGGTGTCCTATTGGGACACTGGCTTCCCTACAAAATTGAGTTATCAAACAAGGAAACGGTAAAATACCGTTGAGGGTCATACCGGCGTCTAGTATCTCCATCCAGATGATGTGGCCGATGTCCATCGGCAGATTGTTGTGCAGGGAGTATAAGACTTCCGCCACTTGGCTGTCGGCGGTGGTATTGTGCGAAGAGGGCTTTAGGGAAGCCTTGACAAACAGCATGAGGAACGCAATATCTGTGTGCATCTCGCTTTTTAATATGTGCTGGTCCATCTTGTTCCACCCCGTGTGTTCGTTCCGCCTTAGAGATGCGGCGATAATTGGGCTCAATTGCTCCCGGAATGCTTGGCTCGGAGATAGACCGTAGGTGGCGCTCAGCTCGGCCCGGCGGGGGGCGTGGAAGTATGCATCGATGTCGGCCAGAGAGATCCGGACCTCCCTATCACCCATCTTTACCACGCATCGGTCGTGGTATACTGCCGGGATCATACAAGCATAAAACTCTTCACTGTTTCAACACAATACATGGGGGGAGTTCGAATGAATCCCTCCCATGATTGTTGCTGTATGATCTCCGGCACTCGTGATCCAGCCGGTAGGTTCGCCAGTCTGATGCCTCTTTCCCCGAAGGGAGTGCATTCGTTCAACCTAATCTGCTCGTGGCGCACATTTTTATCGGGGTTCTCGTGATCGAACATCGCCCTCCGGTTGTTCGGATGAATTCGCTCATAGTCCGGAAATGATAAGTAGGTGCTCGGATGGGTCCTCATATCTGCACAAGTAAATGAACTCAAATGAGTTAACGTGCTCATAGCCACCCCAAACCTCGGTAAAACCGAGGTTTGCAAAGGGTCAAATGTGAGAGTGTGAATGTTGAGAAGTAAGGTACCCCAAACCTAAGTGAAACTTAGGTTTGTTGTACCTCCTTTCCTTTTCGTGTATGTACAGATAAAAACTCACAATTCCCATGCATGCAGATTATTAATAAAATACTGTGTAGCTCATGCATCTTATCCTTCAGCCACATAACCACAAAATTTCCTAGTGCATACATCTAACAGTTCATCAACAGTTTACACTGTGGACAATAAATCGAACCCCAAACCTAAGTGAAACTTGGGTTTGGCTATGCTTGCACTAAAAGACAGAACCCACAAAATTAACGTAGGGACTCCATGTTGCCAAGAAATCCCTTACGTAACAGTTAAGCATAAAATGGGGGTTATTCCACAGAATTATAGATCCTAACATTTAGCCCCATTTTACTTCCCCAAAAATTTCCCCTCACCTATTTTAAACACGTACTCTCACAAAAGTGTGCATACCCAGTTGCATAAAAGTATAATATCATCATATAACATACAACGAGCATGTAAGCAAAATCTAAGCATAAAACATCTATAAAACATACACATTTGTGAGAAATCAGAACAAAGGAGAACTAAGCCTATCAAAACTTAGAAGCAAGAAATGAAGGATGAAGCACATACTTACACCATATCATCACCAAAGAAGACCAAAAACGAAATAAGTAGCAGTTACATACCTTGGTCTTGAAGAATGGAGAGCACAAATTACTGATTATGGAGAAGGGGGCCTTGAAATTTGATGGAGATAGGGAGAGAGTTCTTGAGAGAAAAACGTGATAGAGAGAGAGTAGTTGCAGAAAAAGAAAGGAAAAAGAAGAAGAAATGAAGAAGAGAAGACATAAAGAAAAAGTGACTGCACACAAAAGACAAAACGAAACCTTAATGTCAGGGGACACGTGCGGTATGCTGCGCGGTTTATAAACCGCGGGTAATACCGTGTAACCCTCTGTTCGAAAATCACCTCATTAAGCCCCGCGGTTTTCCATGCGGTATTGAAGCCGCGTAAAATCCCGCGTATGTATCTGTTTCTAAACCACTTCAGGAAACCCTGCGGTTTTCCACGCGGTATGGAAACCGCAGGACATACCGCGTAAGCCTCTGTTTCACTTCTTAACTTTTCCAATTTTTTTTGTAAATAAAAACACACTAAACGAAATTTAAAACGGAACAAACCTCGATGGGTTGCCTCTCACCCAGCGCCTTGGTTTCGGTCGTGGCTCGACCTTCCTTCCGATTACTCCTTCGGTTCATCCAAGTACATAGTTTCAGATACCACCGTCTCTCCTCCATAATACGGCTTCACCCGCTGGCTGTTCACTTTGAAAGTCGCCCCGTCTTTTCCTTGTAGCTCCACTGTTCCATACGGGTATACCTCCTTGATGGTGAACGGTCTGGACCACTTAGACTTCAACTTTCCTGGAAATAAACGAAGACGTGAGTTAAATAATAGAACACTCATACCTGGAACAAGTACCTTTTCACGAATTCGCTGGTCATGGAATTTCTTGGTCCGCTCTTTGTAAATGGCCACGTTCTCGAATGCATCCAGTCGGAGTTCCTCTAATTCACACAGTTGCAGTAGTCTCTTCTTCCATGCTGCATCTAACTCCATGTTCAGTTTCTTGATCGCCCAGAATGCTCTACACTCGAGTTCCACTGGTAGATGGCATGATTTCCCAAACACATGTCGGTATGGTGTGGTGCCAATCGGGGTCTTGTATGCCGTCCGATATGCCCACAATGCGTCGTCTAACTTCAACGACCAATCCTTCCGTGATGAGTTCACTGTCTTTTCCAAAATCTGCTTCAACTCTCTATTGGAAACTTCTGCTAGGCCGTTGGCTTATGGGTGGTATGGTGTAGTGACTTTATGCTTTACCGAGTACTTCTTTAAAACTGCTTCTAGATAACGATTACAGAAGTGACTCCCACCATCGCTGATCAGTACTCTCGAAACTCCAAATCTCGCAAAGATATTATTCCGTAGGAAGTTAATCACTGCTTTGGAATCATTTGTAGGAGTCGCGATCGCTTCCACCCACTTTGATACGTAGTCCACCGCCACTAAGATATACTCATTTCGGTGTGAGTTTGGGAATGGTCCCATGAAATCTATGCCCATACGTCGAAAAGTCCGACTTCCATGAAAATTTGCATTGGCATCTCATCTCTCTTGGACATGTTCCCCGTTCTTTGGTACCGATCACACTTAGAGATGAATTCTCGAGTCTCTTTGAACATAGACGGCCAAAAGAAACCTGATTGAAGAATCTTTGCCACTGTTCTATCGGTGCTAAAGTGCCCCCCACATTCTAACGTATGACAGTGGTTTAGAATATCGGCCTTCTCTTTGTCCGAGACACATCTCCGGATCATTCCGTCGGCACATGACTTATACAAATACGGATCGTCCCAATAATACCTCTTGGCCTAAAAAAGAAATCTCTTCTTTTGGTGGGAGTTCATCTGATATGGCATTACTCCTCCCACCAAATAATTTACCATGTCTGCGAACCAAGGCTCAGAATGACTAACCTTGAAAAGCTGCTCATCCGGAAACGAATCGTTGATGATGGTCTTATCTTTCCTTTGCTCCTCACCTCCATCAAGTCTCGAGAGGTGATCTGCCACCGTGTTCTCGGAACCCTTCTTATCCAGAATTTCCAAGTCGAACTCTTGGAGTAGAAGTACCCAACGGATGAGTCTCGGTTTAGCATCCTTCTTGGCCATTAGATGCTTTAAAGCGGAGTGATCAGTGTAGACAATTACCTTGGCCCCCACTAGATATGACAGGAACTTCTCGCAAGCATAGACGACCGCTAACAGTTCCTTCTCGGTAGTAGCATAATTGAGCTGAGCATCATCAAGCGTCTTACTCGCATAGTAGATTACATGCATCCGCTTATCTTTCTTTTGACCCAATACCGCTCCAACAGCGGTGTCACTCGCATCGCACATCAACGTAAATGGCAAACTCCAATCGGGTGCCGTGAGAATCGGTGCAGATATTAACTCCTTCTTTAACCTGTCAAAAGCAGATATACAATCATCAGTGAACTCAAATTTAGCATCTTTAAGTAATAAGGAACACAAAGGTTTAGTAATTTTAGAAAAATCCTTAATAAACCGCCGGTAAAACCCGGCATGCCCCAAGAAGCTTCGGACTCCCTTGACGGAGTTTGGGTAAGGGAGATTCTCGATCACCGCCACCTTTGCCTTATTCACTTCAATTCCAGCCTTGGACACTTTATGACCAAGCACGATCCCTTCGGTCACCATGAAGTGACACTTCTCCCAATTCAAGACAAGACTTGTCTCTTTGCATCTTTGTTGGTCCCGAAGGGCTACACAAGTTTGTAGAAGGAGGGGGGTTGAATACAAACACACGTTTTTACTTTTCTAAATTGTTTATTGATAAATCATTAACAATTTACAGCTTGTTGCGGAAACAAGATTAAGGATAAACCTAAATCTAAACAAGTTGGAACACTAAGTTTCTTGCACTAAGAGAGATAAGGAAATTACTAATAATAACCTATCTTGAGATAAGAAGATGAACTTGTCCAGAGTTAGCAAGTTACTTCAAAATGAAGTGGGTTCATCTCTTTATATACTGCATGCATTTAATGCAAGTCAGTATACACTTTACACGCGTCATCAGCGGATTGGTTGCATGTCATTGACCTTTGTAGACAACCTTAGTAGCCGCATGAATGAACAGTGTAGTATCAGAGTGGTTGTACGATTTCAGACAATAAGGAGGTTCTTTTCTGACATATCGTACGGAGTCGTGCAAGGGTGGTTAAGACAAAAGTACTTTATACGGAGGACTTCATGATCAGCTTTCGTTGATTCAGAGCATTATCATTATGTATCAGCGAATGATAAAGTTCAGCGATAGCTAAAGTCTTGTACTTGATACTTCACGTTGAGTGGACAAATCTGAGCCTTCGCTGATCCGCATCAGTTCATTAGGAGACTTGTCGCTGGTTCTTGAGCTTGATCTTCGACTTCAGCGTAGAACCTTTGTTGACGTGAAACTTGTCTTCAGAGATCATAAGTAAACAACTAACTTATCAGCGATCATCATAAGGACTGAACAGGCTCAGAACATTATGGTGAACAGTTTTCGCTGAATGTTTAATCTAAAGAGCGAGAGTTCCTATCAGCGGTACTGTAAGATCTTAGTACTTATCAGCGATAGTGAAACTCTAATACATATTGTTTACTTACAATTTTCACTATGTATTTAAGATAGGGTCATTATCAAATCACTGAGGGTTTGGATCAACAATCTCCCCCTATTTGATTATGACATAGCAACAGAGAAAATTGCTATTTAATGAAAACAAAAGGATAAAAAGAACTCATAAAATATTTGTCCCTTTTACTGTTTTCTGGGATCTTTTCAGTACTGATGGAGTAAAGTACATTCGCTGAAATCTTTCTTTAAAACTTTGAATCAGGTTACAAAGGGAAATGGAAAGATTACAAGTACAAGCGAAATAAATTACAAGTACAGAAGAATAACTGATACAATAGAGAATTAGGCGATTCTATCAGCTTATAAAGGTTCTTCCTTAATGAGAAGTTCATCATGGGTCAGAGATGTGGGAATCATCCAGTCAGGAACTGTTATATTTTGATTTATTTTGTTCAGAGCTTCTTCGAAGATCAAGGGTTTCAGATGTCTTGCCTGAATGTCATTCTTGAAGTCACACCAGTAGATAAGATCTTTCAGCTGTTCGATGGGAGTGATGGGAAGTTCAGAGATACGTTGAAAACGCTTTCCTCCATCATTTTCAAAGAAGAATATCCCATAGGGTTCGCCTATGACTTTCCCAGGGACGAAAGTCTCACCTTCAGGAAGTGATGTATCAAGTCCGGGGAGATCAGGGTCAGGACCAAGGACTTCAGCACGAGAAAAACCAATACCAGTTTCATTTCTTATATGAGGACCATCATTTGAAGATTTATACTTCTTCTTCGCTGAGGCCTTTCTTTTCTGACTTTTGAGAGGAGGAGAAGGAGGAATATCCACACAAGAGTAGACCATGTCGATCTGCTTGATTATCAGCTTTTCGAAAGGTTCTTCGTACTTAGACTGAGACTTCTGTATGGCTAACCTGATCTCCAACCATTCAGAGAGACCATAGTTCGTGATTGCTTCAGCATAGAATTTTTCGTACTGGTCATCCTCTCTGAATATCTCAATTTCAGCGATTGAAACTTTAAGGGTTGATCTTCCAGTGATGAGTACCTTGATTATTCTGGAAGCTCGATGTCTGAAATGAACTTTTTCTTGACACCAGGCTAAGGTAGATTTTGACACTGTTCTCTTTTCTTCCACGATCTTCTTTGCATCTTCCCATAGCTGACGTTGAACTTCGATAGGAGCTCTTTTCAGCTTGGGGTCTTTCACTGATCGTTGAGAAAGCTGGATGGCGTATTCTATGTCCTTTTCTTCAGCTTCTCTTCTTTCAGCGAGTAGACGTTCAGCTCTGATGTGATCCTTGAATTCCTTTTAGAAATTTTGAACTTTTTAGGAATGGAAGGAAGTTGATCACGTCTCAGAATGATTCGCTGATCCTCGAATGCCTTTATTATTTCTTCTCTGATCCTCTTCACTTAGCTTTTGAGGAGCCAAGGAAGGTCTGTTTGTATGAGCGAGCATCTGTTCTTCTGGTTCATCAGTCTCAGAGATCAAATCCAAGACTGGGATTATTTCTTCAGCAGCAGCTGGTATTATTGTTGGTGAATTCGCAGTTGTGGAAACTTCAGCGATATCCTCAAACAGGGGAGAGGACTAGCTGAAACACAGCGATCTTACGAGTAAGAACTTGGGTAGAATCAGAGAAAGGAAATTGGTTTAAGTGTATAGGCTTGTGGATAGAGAACTGAAAGTGTATAGAGGAGGGATGGAGTAAGGAAGATTTAGTGTACCTGACAAACCGGCTTTTCAAGCAAGATCACCAGATTGTCATCGTCTTCAGCGACGCCTTTTCCTTTGCCTTTTTCAGCTTCAGATGCTGAGGGCTTTGATTTGGTCCGCTCCCCTGTGGATTCTTTTATTACAATCCCTTTAAGAGCTTTGATCCTCTGAGCAGGCTTGACGATAAAGGAGTCATCGTCATCTTCGTCATCATCATCATCATTCTTTGGAGAAGAGGATGGTTCATCATCAGAGATGTCGATGGCTTCATCATCTTCCGCTTCAGATTCTTCAGCTTCTTCTTCGAGTTGCTCCCCCTCAGATACAGAGGCAAGCTTCTCGGTTCCCTCAGGGTTTTCAACTCCCTGAGGTCCAGCAGTAGTTTCTTCAGCTATCTTCTCACTCTCTTCAGCGAGGGTGAGGTCTTCAGTCTTCTCCTCCTCGATAGATTCATCGTGGAGAAGGTCTTCAGAGTTCTTCTTCTCCCCCCCCCCCCCCCCCTTCTTCATGATGAATGGGGGAGGAATGTGTTGACTCAGCAACTGTTTTGGGTTCCCTGTCTTCTTGGCCAGGGATCCCCATAAAAACTTCAATCTTTCCTACTCTGTCTTCTAGGCCAGTAATAGCAGGACTGATCTTCAAGAGCACATCACGATCAGCCTTAGTGAAATGCTCAGGTGCAGGATCAGAAGTAGGAGTGTTCGCTTTGTTCAGTAGCTGCTCCATCATAGTTTTCATCGAACCAACGTCAGTCTTTACAGAGCCAATGTCAGTCTTTACAACGGACATATCTCCCTCGAGTTTTACAACCGATGTCTTCAGCGTTGTGACTTCGCTGGACATGGATGAAACTGAAGTCTTGATTGAGAGATAGTATGTGTAGATGTCAGCGAGCACTTTGGCGAAGTCGCTGAGGCTCTTATCAACCTTTTCCAAGTCATCTTTGGAAGCTTTTTTCTCTACCACTGTTGTCAACTTGTTCATATTCTCTCCAGCGTTTGTTACAGCTTTGTCTCCACGGCTTTCAGAGAGGCGTTGATGTCTCCCAAATTAGGACCTGTAACATATAAGTACTTGTGAACAGAGGAAAGCTCAGAAGTTTGGGGTTCAGTTACACTGTTTATGGGTTGGTGTGTACCTGCAGGAGGGTTGATGAAGTCGTCAAACTTTTCGTGTCCTGAAAAGTGTTCCATGTCGTCTTCAAGAGTGCGTGGACGCATGGTTAGTTCTGCAGGTCCTGTCTTCATCATTCATGGAGTATCAGCTTTAGTTTCCATAGGAATGACGGCAGCTCCAGTGATAACTGGAGGAGAGACCAATGGAGTAGAGAGAGAAGCAAATGTTGAGAATTTGGGTTGGGTGCTAAGTTCAGCGTTGGATCCGCTGAGAATCACTTCTTCAGTCTGTTGAGAGACTGGAGGAGGTTGGGTAGGTTCCAAGTTTGTAACCTCAGCGTTTAGAGACGCTGAAGTTGGGATGGAATGGATGGCTTGTTCAGGTGTGGCAGAGCGTACCACTGAACGATCCTTCAGCTCTTCTGAATGAGCTGAGGAGTCTTCAGCATGAGATTGTTGGGGTTGCTCCTTGGTTATCTTAGTCCTTTTAGAACTAAGTTTGGTAGCTGAGTGTTTCCTTTTCTTTGAAGGAGAGGATTTTGTGGCCTGGGTATCAGCGAGGGGTATTGTCGCTGAAGTAGCCACAGAAATAGAAGAAGTAGGGTTGAGAAGAGTTAAAAGGGTAGAAAGACGTACCTCGTTTTCCACTGGTTTGAAGTCAAGTACCTTAGGGCCAACCTGAGAGAGTTTCAGGTCACCCTCTTGCGGGTAGATTTTCTTTAGGCCAAATTGGAAGATGGCGCTGATGAATCTTGGGTATGGAACCCATGGAGGTCTGTCAGCGGCAGAGTCTACTCTTTGCACTAAGTCATCATAGATTATTGATGCCCAGTCAATATGTAGACCTTTCAGCAGCGTGTATACCATTGCTTGCTGAGGTTGAGCGGCTTGGTCAGAAGAGCCGGTCTTTGCAGTCATGCAGCTGATTAAGTAAGAGAAGATGAAATTCATCTCGCTGGGCATTTTCGACTTCTTGATCAGTGTCAGCTTCTTCTCGGGCTTCTTGTCCCTTCCAGTTTCCCATATGTAGCCCATTGCATCGAAGAATGCAATGATGGCTTCCTTGTCAGCGAGTCTTTTGTGGTCGGGGAAAGGAACAAAAGGTTTTTCTTTTGAGGCTAAGGGAAGGTTCATGGATTTGCGAATTATGGCAGGTGTGATCTTTATAGTGCCATACTCAGTATCGCTGAGGATGCAGTCGATTGTTTTTTAGGGATCTTTGGTGGATGGTAGCTGAGAGTGTCTGGCAGAGTACCAGAACTGGGAGAGTAGTAGCTGATTTGCAGGAGGTGTTATCGTCAGGGCTGTTGAGATACAACAGTTTTTCAGGAAATTCACAGCATCTTTCAGATGTGTGACTTGCTTACGAGGAGGAAACTCGAAAAGCGCATAAAGGTTGTTCGTCTTGGTCCAATCTAGTTCTTCCAGAGAGAACTTGACTTGAGGAGCCTTGATTATTTCCACTTCCTCAGTATCAGCGGCAATGTTCTCAGCGGTAGCAGGAATGTCAGAAGATGCCATGTCTGTATTATCAGTTCAACCAAAAATGTTAACAAATAAGAATTATCTTAATGTGGAAAGAATTTCCAATAAGATGGTTCGAATTTTGTCCATTTCATTCAGATGAAAATGTCTTAATGAAGATTAGGGTTTTTCTTGTTTTTGAAAAACGAAATGCAAACCCATTAAAAGTCTTGTTTTCCAGTTTCTTTTGACGATTTGAGATTCTGGAAACGAATGAAGAACAAGTTTAAGATTTTTGCATTTAAACTTGAAGAACAACCATGAAATGGTTGTGTTTATAAAACCATGAAAGAAATGATTTCATTTTTAAGAAGTTCTTTTGTTTGATCTTGTTAAAGCAATGAGAAGATCAGAAACAAGTTATACGCATTTGGTAAATAATAAGAACATATTAACCTTGATGTTTGATGAAGAAGATGGTGAACAGTTCTTGAAATTTTTGAGAGCACAAATGCAACAATGAATTCTTTCTTGCGGAGGAAGATTGTTCGCGTAAAAGGAAAATATAAACCAAGAGTTTGTTTATATAGAGAGATTAGAGAGAGAAAATCTTGAGAGGGAAAAGATTTTCATCATGACACGGACACGTGTTTGCATTTGATTGGAAGTTTGAACAAGACGTGCAAACGTGTGTCAGAAAGAAGAACGTGCCGTGGTTTATCCGTTGCGATGACGTCACAACTGTCCTTTCATATTCTTTTAGAATGTCTCTGAGGTTTTGAAAGCTCAGGGACTCTTTTTGAACACATGAAGCACTGAATAGAAATATTTTTAGAAATTTCAAAATATCGCTGATTAGGTAAAAGATTCAGCGATGCAATTTGTTGAAATCTTGCATTTACATGCGATTGTCAGAGAGAGAAAAACATACCTTGATATCAGCGAATCAAGTTTATTCAGAGAGAAGATGATGGAATAGGTTATACAAGTTGATTTTATCCTATCGTTGATCAAATGTGAACCGCTGAAGATTTTACTCTTCAAAGTTCAGCATTCCAAGCTCGCTGATGAGAAAGTTGAATCTTGTCTCATCAAGAGGTTTGGTGAACAAATCAGCTAACTGATAATCAGTTGGGATAAAGTGAAGTTCTATATCACCATTCATCACATGATCTCTGATAAAATGATATCTGATTTCGATGTGTTTTGTTTTTGAATGTAGCACTGGATTGTTGGCTATAGCGATGGCACTTGTGCTGTCGCAATAGATTGGAATTTTTGAGAACTGAAGATCATAGTCTAGTAGTTGATTTCTCATCCACAAGACCTGAGAACAACAGCTTCCAGCGGCTACATATTCAGCTTCAGCTGTGGAGGTGGACACTGAGTTTTGCTTTTTACTTGTCCAACTCACCAGCTTTCCACCCAGGAGCTGACATCCTCCTGTGGTGCTTTTCCTATCCAATTTGCAACCTGCAAAATCACTATCTGAATAGGCGGTTAGATCGAATCCTGAGTCTTTGGGATACCAAAGGCCTAGGTTCGATGTACCCTTAAGGTATCGAAAAATTCTCTTTACAGCGGTCATATGAGATAGCATAGGTTCATCTTGATATCGTGCACACAAACATGTTGCATACATAATATCGGGTCGGCTAGCTGTAAGATACAAAAGAGAGCCGATCATCCCACGGTACAGCGTGAAATTAACAGGTATTCCCTTTGAATCCTTGTCAAGTGTCAGCGGTGGTGCCATAGGGGTTTTCATAGCTGAACTCTGAGTTAAATCGAATTTCTTCAGCATATCTTTAACATACTTTCCCTGATTAATAAAAGTTCCTTTTTCAGTTTGCTTAATCTGAAGACCAAGGAAATATGTTAGTTCACCCATCATGCTCATTTTATACTCATCTTTCATTCTATCAGCGAAACGAGTACAAAGATCAGGGTTAGTAGAACCAAATATAATGTCATCAACATATATCTGAACTAGAATAATATGACCTTTCACTTTTCTAAAAAATAGAGTTTTGTCAATCTTACCTCGCTCAAATTTTTCAATATGGAGATAAGTAAAGAGTGTGTCATACCATGCACGAGGAGCTTGCTTCAAGCCATAAAGTGCCTTATCAAGTTTATAAACATAACCTGGACGCTTAGGATCTGAGAATCCTGGAGGTTGTTCCACATAGACTTCTTCATTCAGCTTTCCATTTAGAAATGCTGACTTAACATCCATCTGATGTACTTTGAAGTTTTTGTGTACAACGTATGCTAAGAATAGACGAATAGATTCTAGTCTTGCTACTGGAGCAAATGTTTCGTCATAATCTATGCCTTCCTCTTGTATGTATCCCTGAGCAACAAGACGAGCCTTGTTGCGGGTTACAGTTCCATGTTCGTCCAACTTGTTTCGATAGACCCATTTAGTGCCTATCACTGTTTTGTCAGTTGGTCTTCGAACAAGTTTCCAAACTTTGTTTCTTTCGAATTCAGTCAGCTCTTCTTGCATGGCGCTGACCCAGTTTGGATCTTTGAGGGCATCATCTATTTTCTTTGGTTCAGTTAGAGAAATAAAGTTAACAAATAAACAAATGTTACCTGCACTTCGTCGAGTCTGAACACCAGCATTTGGATCACCAAGAATTTGATCAATTGGGTGATTTACAGTCCATCGTTGAGCCGGAGCATAAGTCGCTGACTCATCCTGAACTGGAGGAGCTGAAGATGAAGCTTCAGCAACTTCTGGAGTATCAGCCAAGAGAGGAGTGCTTGCAGTTGTCATTTCATTCACTGATTGCTGAGAAATGGATGGAATGTCTGAGACATTTGGTTCAGCGGCAAGTATAGTGTTTAAAGGAACAGCTGAGACCCATGATGTTTCAGCTTCACTATTCTGCATATTTGGAATGATAGTAGGACTATCATCTTCTACTGTATGAGTACGAGGAGTGGGAACATCTTCTGAATCACCAAAATGAGAAAACATCCATTGATTCAGTTCTTCGGTATCAGCGGACGGTTTAGAGTTCGTTGAACGGGATTCATCAAACGTGACGTGAATAGTTTCTTCTACAGTTTGTCTTCTACGATTGAAGACTCTGAAGGCTTTGGAAACTGAGGAGTATCCAAGAAAGATTCCATCATCTGCCTTAGGATCAAACTTTCCAAGGGCATCTCTGTTGTTCAGTATAAAACACTGACATCCAAAGATGTGAAGAAAGCTGATTGAAGGCTTTCTCCCATGAAAAAGTTCATAGGATGTCTTATTGAATCTTTTGACTATCAGCGACCTGTTTTGCGTAAAACAAGCAGTGTTGACAGCTTCTGCCTAAAACTGAGTAGGCAGGTGAGAATCGCTAAGCATTGAACGTGCAGCTTCAATGATTGTTCTATTTCTTCTTTCAGCGACTCCATTTTGTTGTGGTGTTCTCACTGAAGAAAAGTTGTGAGAAATACCCTTACTCTCAAAGAAGGAATCAAGAGAACTATTTTTGAATTCAGTCCCATGATCACTCCTTATTGAGCGAACGGTCAAATTGTTCAGGGTTTCCATCTTCCGAACAAAGGTGATGAGTTCTTCAGGGGTGTCACTCTTAGAACGGAGAAACATTACCCATGTAAAGCGAGAGAATTCATCAACTATGACCAGCGTATATTTCTTTCCAGCGATGGATTGTTTGTTAACAGGGCCAAACAAATCCATATGGAGTAGTTGTAGAGGAGATGACACTGAGGAGACTTGCTTTGACTTAAAGCTTGCTTTGGTCTGCTTCCCTTTTTCACACGCTTAACATAAAGACTCTTTGGCGTATGAGTGTTAAGGTAGACCAGTGACTAACTCTTTTGAAGAAAGAGTATTCAGTGTCTTGAAATTCAAATGAGAGAGCCTCTTATGCCATAGCCAGTTGACATCAGATGAGGCTTTTGAGAAGAAACAGGAGTTCTCAGTGGTTGTTGAGTCCATGTTTATTACATAAACATTTTCCAAACGATAACCGCTGAGAGCTATCTTCTCCTTTTTGTCAGTGACAAAGCAGGATTCCTTAGTGAAAATCACTTTGTTATCCTTGTCGCAAAGCTGACTGATGCTTAAAAGATTATGCTTCAGCCCTTCAACATATGCGACTCTTCTGAAGGAGGTTGTACCATTTGAAAGTACACCATACCCTCGGGTATGTCCTTTTCCATTTCCACCAAAAGTCACAGAGGGACCCTTCTCTTCCTTGTATTCAGCGAGCAGGCTTTTCTTTCCAGTCATGTGTCTTGAGCATCCGCTATCGAGATACCAGATACCCTTCTTAACCTGCATTACAAAGGAAGATTAGTTTTTCTTGGGTACCCACTTTTCCATGTATACACATTTGTCAGTGGAAGTAGTTGGAATGGGAGGTTCAGCAATCTTCGCAACATTTGAAGATTCATCTTTGTCAGTCTTCACCTTGGTTAATTTCTTAACCTCAGTGGTCTTCTTTGCCTTGGGGGCAATCTTCACCTTAGCTATCTTTTCAGCTTTGGTGGTTGTGGGGCACTTACTAGCAATATGATCAGTGAGTCCACAGTGATAACATTTCCTATAACTAAAAGTAGTTCTAGGACCATTTGAATGCTGAGCTTTTAATTTTGAATTAGAAGTACCAGCACCAAGTAAACTATTGGCTCTAGAAATGGGAGGAACATTTAGTTCTTCATATTTCTTGCCAAGGACATCCACTCTGAGTCTAGGAGTAGATCGCTGAATAGATCCAGTAGATCGCTGAATAGATCCACGCTGAGTAGATCCAGAGATCTGATTCCTTGATCCAGAGGGGTAGGTCACTGAAGCTTTAGAAGCATTCAGCTTAGGTACTAAGGTACCCTTCTGAGGATTTTGGTAGATAACAATTCCTTTACCTTTATCTTTAGAGACATAGGTAGGTTTTGGATAAACCATTTTCTCTTTACCTTTTGAAGAGGTAGGAGTTTCCTCAGGGATAGTCGGTCTGGACGAGGAACACTGAGAGGATAAAGTGTCAGCGACTGAGGATACGAAAGTTCCAAATAGGAGTGTGGAACGATCAGTGGTTGGTTCTTGAGTATTAGCTTTGTAACCAAGACCACGTTTATCACTCAGGGGAATCTGAGACTTGATTATCTCAGTGATCTTTGTTGAGGAATTATACCATCCATCAACAGTAGCTTTTTCAGCTCTTAATGTAGCGATAGCTTCTTCGCGCTCGATTTTGACTAGTTGATTTAAGTGAACTTGATCTTTAAAATTTTCTTCAATTTTAGAAAGGTTTTCTATTTGAAGGTGACGGTTTTTGTAACACCCCAAAACAGGGGTTAACAAAAACTTCCATAAAACGGAAGAGTGGTACACATTACTAAAGTAAAAGTATACCTAATTAACATTTCATAATCATTAATACAAAGATTTAGTAATTTATAACTACTATTGGACCACTAGTTTATCTGATCACTACTATGGCAATCAAATTACAAAAAGGATGTCGGAAAGTTCTATCATAATCTTCCAATCTTTCACTCTCCAACAATGGTCCCATGCTCACAACCCCCGTTCTAGACCTTCTTGTGTTCGGAACCACTATTATCTGTAACACATAAAACACATAACAAGTGTTAGGCTTTTAAAGCCTGAGTGAGGTTTACACATAGCACATAGAGCATAATCATAGCATGTAGGAATAACAATTCGATACATTCACAAATTGGATTCCATGGAGAAGGTCCATATCGCTACCCAGTTACATCATAATCGAAGATATACCTTGATCGGTACCCCACGGTATTGTCACAAGGCATAACACAACGGAAAAAACCCACGGTATCCGAAGGTATGAATCAATTATACTTACCCCACGGTGTGTAAGAATATATCCTCCAATGCCTACTAGGTGCTCCTCCAATTATGTGAATACCAAATATGTTAATCCAAATAACATTCAAAGCATATTTAACACTTAACAATGGTCCAACCATTTAACATAATCAATACTACTTCCATGTAGTTCATATACATCCATATGTATCAAATCACGTTCTATATGACATCAATAATAAACATCCATGTTTACAATTCAATAATAAGTCCATTTTGACCATTAAGCCATCATTACTTCATTAAGACATATATTAAGCCCTCATCAAAATCACATACCATTGATATATAATCAAAGCCAAACTCTTAGCACCAACATTTAACATGGCATACTAAGTAATAAACACAATTTATCCACCATAACTTACTTGAACTCTTCTTGTTTCCCTCTTAACCATTAAGAGCTTATAAATCAAGATTTCACATTAACAATACCAAAATCAAGATAAAGAATGGTAGTAAAGTATAACACAATCAATTAGATACAAGTTACTCACCTTAAATCTTCAATCGATAAAACCCTAACTTAAATACTTGAGCTTAATCACTCCAACAAGAAAGATGAAGATGCAAAGCCCTAATTGAAGTTTAATTAAGTAAGATTCATTTACTAGTTACTTGAATTAGATTAAGATTGATGGATATGAACTTACCTTAAGCTTAAGATGGAAAATCGTCTGAAGAGAGCAGCAGTAGTGTTCTAATTTGAGAGAATACTGATTTAGGATAAAGAGGTGGGTTTAACCCCCTTTTGGCACGTCAGGTGCTTGGCGCCGATCACCCGCGCCGATGAATCGGCGCCAACCCATCGGCGCCAGCTTCTGTTTGCCAAACCTCCCAACTTCCACTAATTTAGCCGTAACTTCTTTGTTAGAACCCCGTTTTTACCCCGGAAAGTACCGTTGGCCTCGTATTCAAATTACCCATCCAACTAATCCATAAAATCTAATATTCCACTTTATCATCTATTTTTCATTAATTTTCTTAAGGAATAAACTTACTGATTTCTATCGGGAATTATCAAATAACAAGTAAAAAATCACGGAAATTACTTAGGATATCAATCATGATCTAAAAAGTCAAAATATTAAGAAATATTAAGACTATTATTACTTACTGGAATTTTCCGGGTGTTACAATTCTCCCCCACTTGAAATAGATTTCGTCCTCGAAATCTTAGATTAAGAAAACAAATGTGGATATTTAATCTTCATATCTTCTTCCAACTCTAAAATCACATTAACATTTTATTGATATAATACTATTGTACCTATAACCCCATTCCTCTATTACAATTTCTCATTGATCTCTCTAAGATTGTTTCCCCATTCCTTCACCCAACGACTCATACTATTCGCTCTCACTTTAACAAGTGAAATCACATCATTTCAATACGAAATATTTTGTATACATCTCTTCATTTCAAGTCTTATATACTTATTCACAATTGAAATCTAGAAGGAACAAGGATTCATCTTTCATATTTCCTGAACCTTACTTCTTTACTCATTATCCGCTCCCCAACTTATATTTGTAAGCCTCCTTAGAGTAACTGTTTATCATTAAACCTTTATCCGACTATTGCTTTGGTCTTCAATACCGTCATCATCCACATCTCAATCTCTAGGTCTCAAAATAACATTAACGTATACTGCTTGAAAATCCATACTTACTTTAAATTTAGCATACTTACCAGTTTTGAATACTTCTATAATTACGGCAATCATCACTACATCTATGACCCACACGTTTCTTCAGTATAAGGTACTACCACTTCCTCACATCAACATCGCACTACGCGACCACATTGCAACCAAGCACTAAAATATTATATATCAAAGGTGATAATTCCATTGAACCTATAGTATAAATACATTCTTAGGTCCGACCTTTCTATCATTACTTCCTACGTTAGCATGGAGTACTACCCTCCAATCATTATTTGTCTCTTTCTCCCAACTTTTCCACATACCGATAACGCTTTCTCATCTTTATTAAACTTCCTATGATTCAAAATCATAAACTTATTTAACGACTCACACAACCAAAATCACTTTGGATAAACTCACTGTCAAGATCGATTCCAAATAAGAATAATTATACTTAGAAATCAGAATTAAAGAATCTTGCGGAATAGAACTTTAATTCAAACACACTCAATGAACAACTAATCAGAAAACACAATCTGTTTGTATTCAATACTTCAACTCACAAGTTTACAACCAAACCTCAATCTTGTTGAACAGGCTCCACAAGACGACTTCTACTTCTCTAGAAATAGGGTTCTAAACCTTGAGGTTAATTCTCTCTAAAACAAAAACGAATTCTAATAAAAAAATCTCACCGAATAGCTATCTATCAAAATCTATTTATACTAAATAAAATTGATCTTCAGAATATTCTTTCATGCTTATCTTCAATCATTCCATCTTTATCTCCAACATTCTCGCATTCCATAATTATGATCACAAGCAGTATTAACATCGTTATGCACAAGCAGTACTAACATTGTTCCAGCAGCATTAACTTTTACTTGTAGTACTAACTTTGCTCTGGCAGTAGTATTGTTGTTCTGGCAGTACTAACCATACTTGGCAAATCTTCAGTTCCCAACAATCTCCCCCTAACTTGACTTTTTAGGTTGAGAAGTCAAGTTCTTCAGATGATGCTTCCAAAACCTAATCATGAACACATAAATCAGGATTCAAACCCAGGCTTTGATTGATAATCCTTCTCACCAAGTATCTTCCCATTTCAGAATCCTTGTTGCAAGCCAACTTAGCATGTAGCATTCCATTCAACCTTTTCTTGCTGTGCTTGTATGCAACATCCACCAAATAATACTCATGATATGTATAGTCAAGTGTGATGACATACACTCCACATTTTTCAATGAGCATCCAGTTGGTAATGGCTTGAAAATTTCTTTCTATCATATACTGAACTGCTTCTGGTTTGAACATTAGGCACAGGTATTCAAGAACCAATTTGGTGATAGACATCCCTTTCTCATTCAGCATATTTCCATACAGCTTCATTCCAACCTTGTACATCTCCTCTACGTCAGATCTAGAGCACATTCTGATAAGTCTTCCCCATGTAGAACAGACCTCATACTTCCCATCTGCTCTTTTGACTCTAATGTACTCCTTTCTCTGATCTACCAAGGTATCCCAGAAGATGATCTCAGGAGGCATGGAAGATAATGGGTCAACTTTGATTGGATCAGTATCAACCATAGTGATATACATATCACATTGAGCATTACTTGGTTGACCTGATGGAGTTGCTACTTCTTCTTCAGCAACCTTTGTATCATCTTTCTTTTCTGGAACATCCTCTTCTTTTTCTTCTTCTACCACTGGTTCTACCCTAGGTTTCTTGACAACTTTCCTCTTGGTAGCTATAGACTTGGTTCTTGTTCTTTTCAGTGACACCAGCTTTTCACCCAGGGTTTCTTCTTACTTTTTAGGGGTGTCATGTTTGGCTTTAATCAAAGCCTCTGCAACTTCAACTTCTTCCAAAGTAGGCATTTTAGTTTCTGTTGCTTCCTTTGTTTCTGCTACTTCTTTTGTTTCTGCTTCCTCTGGAATGGTTTCTGCCGCTTCTGCTTTTTGACTTTCATCAGCATTAACCGTTTCTGCTGTTGGTTCAGTTTCTGCTTCTTTCTGAATTTCAGCAGCATTAACCTTTTCTGCTGCATGATCAGTTTCTGCTTCTTTTGCAATTTCTTCAACACACTCATTCTCCCCCTTTTCCTGTGCACTCTCCATGTTGAATTCAGCTTCTGACTCCCCCTTTTTGGGAGCATCATTGTTGGGGCTTCTTCTTTTAAGAACATACTGAGCTTTCTTCCTCCTGTGCATCAACTTTGTAATCAGCTTCTTATGCTTCTCAAGCTGTGTTTGTTGATATAGGACCACTTTCTTGAGTCCATCTATCTCCTTTTGCTGACTTACAACATCTGTGTTGATATTGGCAATGGTTTCCATCAATTCCTCATATGTATATCTATCCTCACCTTGTTTAGGAGTTTTTACTTCCTTTAAAGGATCACTGGAAATTTTAGTAGGTGTCTTTTGCCTAGCAAAAGCACTGCCTACCCACGTGGTTTCTTGGCACCTGGGACCTCTGAATGATTTCTCATTCTGAGTTGCCGTGAGGAAGGTCTTAGTTATGTTACCACTGTCCTTCTCTGTGCTAGCAGAAGTAGTGGCAGCCTTGCTACTCACATGCTCAACCTTCTCCTTAGTGAGCACCTTCTTGGGGTTGGGAGACACCCCTGTGGTTTCCCTTTCGATATTCTCTATTGGAGAATGCTCCAATAGAGGGCTTAAAGGCTTTGGGCTTGTAGGAGGTACATCAAGGGAAGGAGCCTTGTGTACCATTCTTCTTGTGTAACATCCCAAATTCCATATAAGACAAACATAGCATTAAACATAACATTCTCATAACGGGGTCCCAAAGTTACATTACATTTCTTCTAAAACTGAGGTTGGCGGAAACAACCTATACACAACTGAGAACAACCTATTACTACATGTGGCACCGACTCCGTCTCTAGCTGCACCTGAACTGTATCTGGCTCTTGCTCACTTACCTGAGCCTTCTACTCTTAGTTTACCTGAAAAGGTTTTAGTTTTGAAAAGTGAGGGTTAGACCACGAGGTCTAGTGAGTTCCCTCCATAAACCATGTAAAACAACATTATAAAAATCATTTATAAAACAGTTCATACTCTTCACATAAACATCATTCATGGTACCGCACAGTGTTAAGGATCACATCGTCAACCGCGATCGGGGCCCAAGCAGACTCCCCTCTCGCCTCATATAGGGGCCCAAGCAGACTCCCCTATATCCATCCATGTAGGAAGGAAACGAATTCCCTCCTACGAGCTCATCACATTCCGAGTAGGAAGAAAATGAATTTCCTCCTACAAGCTTATCATAATTATCCAAGGAATCATCAGATCCCGAGGACTACATATCCCACTGTGCGGACCGACTTCACATAACATACACATAGTTTATCATCATCATAAAACATGAAATCCGCATAACACTTTACAATCCAATTTCATCTTGTTGAACAATCTTTTCATGGGAAAACATTCGTAAAAGCTCGTAATAAATCATGCTCATAAACATACCCTGATCAGTAGAATATTAAGCTTTCATTTACGTAAAAAGGCATGTAAAATAATAGGGCATATTCATATAATCACATTCCTTGGAAAACACGCAAGAGCACATATTTTAGTTAGAAAAACTCACCTGGCTTGCTCGCTCCGAAGCTTCACTCTTACACTTCCGATCTCTAGGTGGAACACCTATTATATTAGAAACGTACGTCATAACTTTTTCATTTGTCACTCGAGCTTGCTCCCAAACTTAACCCAATTTCCTTAGTTGATATATTACACTTCTAGTCCAAAATTAATAACTCATAATCTGATATGGTTGCATGGCCTTCGGCCCAACAACAACCCTTCTAATAATTATTAATAGTTTACAATTAGATTACCAAATCCCTTTTAGAATAAATTACCAATCAGATTGGCTCAACAAACTTTGACTTGGAAATTATTGATCCCAGCCACGTGGCTTGCCTAAATATGAACTTTCCAAAAATTCCCATTTCATAAACAAATCTATGGCTCACTTAAAATTGAAATAAGGTCACGTGGCTTCTCAAACCAAACGAATTGCAAAGAGAAAACACTGTACACGTGGTTGGTCCAATCACAAATCAGGCCCAAGGAGTATTAAATAAGCAAGTTCCGCCTATGCAGCCAAGAAACCCAAGCAAAAGAGGTCTTACGCAAATCTCTCTCTTGCGTAACATCCATGGTTGCGTAACCCAGTTTAATTGCATAACTCCACTTAATTGTGTAACCCTCACTTACGCAAATCAAAGAAAAAGACCACGTGAAGTGACTAATCAGATTCTCACTACTATTCAACCATCTTAATTAGCTTTTTAAGCAATTCTTCCGATTCAATTTATCCAATTAGAGAGATTCATTCCATTTTTGTTTCACATACAGACTCCAAAATTCCAATTCTACTCATAAAGAACGGATGCTAATGAGAAGATGGTTTAGGTTTAATACCTGGATCTTGATGCTAGAAATCTTCCTTCTCTTCTCTCAAAACCGAATGAAATAGTGCTCTGCTATTTCTTCAGCCGCCAAACTCTCCAAAAATCAGTGATAAGAATGAATTCCTAGGGTTGTGTGCCCTTTAAATACTCTATCCCAAAATTACCAGCTGACCCCTCAACTTCCATTATTTTACAACTTGACACAAAACATGGAAATCCTTTTCAGAACTAGACCCGGTCGTTACATCGAGCAAACTTCAACGACCCATCGGGAGAAACAAGGCAAAAAAACATCAACGAGTAATACGGGCGGGTCGAATACGAACGAAAATGTTACTCAGTTGTTCACGACGTTCAACGAGAAGATTGATGATACAATGTCTTACAAAATGAAAAAACTCGAACACGAACGAGAAATCGAACGAGCAAAACGATTTGATAAAGACTTCGAGTTTTTCATAACCCCGCATGATCACCTTTCGGGCCCCGCTTTGATGGCTACGGTAGCGAGAAAAGAGCAAATTAAAAAATATCATAATTGGTAGTGTTTTGTATTTTGTAATTTTTATTTTTAATTTTATTATTTATCTTATTTTTATTTATTAAAAAATATATAAATATTTTTATGTTGTTAAATAATTAAATGTATAAATAAAAGAATTAAAAAAAATGAGGTGGCAAGAGGGCTTGAGGGCTTGCGCTACGGGTCTTGAGGGCTTGAGGAGAGAGTTAGAAGAAAAGCTGATGTGGCGCTGATGTGGCATTGAGGGCTTAAGGGCTTGCGCTACTCATGGCCTAATAAAGAGTAAGGACATTAAGGTAATTTGAATTTTAATGATTATCTAATTAATTATTTTATTCTCTCAAAAATCTCATTATATCCTTAATTCGATTAATTTATTTTGGACTTTACATATTATCAAATTAATTCTTTTTTCATGTTTTTTTCATAATTGTTTTTTTTATGTTTTTCACACTAATTATTGTATCGACGAATGATGTTATACAATATCACATATGATAGTACATGATATCACATGTGATACTACAGTCAATATGCTATTATCACATGTGATTACATACATACGTCAATCTATTATCACATGTGATAATATACAAACAAGAACTTATTATCACATGTGACAATTAGTGTATCATCACAGATCGGGGTAATAAAAAAAGAAGCAAATTAAGGATAATCTTACACGATATCACATGTGATACTACAGTGAAAATTCTATTATCACATGTGATAATATACAAACATGGACTTATTATCACATGTGATAATTAGTGTATCATCACACATCTGGGTAATCAAAAAAGAATCAATTAAGGATAACCTTATTGAATTAAGTTATTGGATACATATGAGAAACACAAGTGTATATTGGATTAAAGTTTACAAATAAAACACTAACCTTATCGATTATTTTAATCGTACCTTGAAATTGAGTTTATCCGGGTGATTCTCTAATTGAACTAAAAACATAGATTTCTATGGAAATAAGATTTGTATCAAATGAAACCCTAACCTATCGACTACTTCAACCAAACCTTTAAATCGACGTTGTTGAAATCGTTGTTGTTGGTGAAATCGTTTAAATCGTTGTTGTCGGTGAAATCGATGTGATTGTTGGTGAAATCGTTGGAATCGGCCTTGAAACCTGTTGCTGGATCTATTGAAGATTTCGAACGAAGTACATGATTTAGACACGGGTCTAGAAACGTGAAAAAGATCGATGCTGAAAATCTGAATTCTTCTTCTTGAACGTGAAAAGATTGCCAAAAATACTATAATGTGATAAGATTGCTATTTAAAAAAATGGTTTGAAAATTAAATCAAATCCCAATTTAATTGGGATTGTCTCGCGGTTCATGATAAGCACTCCATGTAAAATGTCATATATACCCTTTTAATTTAATTTTAGTCTTTTATATTTAATTCATTAATTTAATGAGATGAGTGGTTGAGATTCCTTTTCGTCTTCTCGCATATTGACTTGTTTCTCGCATGATCCTCCCTATATATATATGTTAACATTTACTATATATATATATATATCAGGTTCATCGGGTTGGGTTGAGTTCAAATTATCATAACCTGATATCAACTCAATACATACGGTTTAAAAATTTTACAACTCGATTGCACATCAGGTTGTTTCGGGTTGGGTTATTCACGTCGGGTTAGGTTGAGTTGATCGGGTTTTTGAGCACCCTAGTGCCAACTAGCATTCAAACACACACAGAAATATGGCATGAAAAACAGAGATCATATAGATATATATTTGCATTATAATTATTACTCCTTAATTAAGAGCATCTCTAATTGCGGGGTTTATGAACCTCCACATCATCCATGGATCATTTCTATTTTTTTTAATCATTGTAAGGGACCGGTTTTTTGCCACTGGTTCCTCTGCTTGAACTGATTCTTCTCAAAAAATGGTGGGACCAACAATTAAAATAATAATAAAAATTTAGAATTTAGGTTTTTAAATTTTGTTTATACTTTATCCAAACAAAACTTTAATTCTAAATTTTAATTAGTTTAATTCCATAAATAACTAAAAATTATGTGAAAATTATAAGAACCAAGTTTATATTAGTTTTAAGAGTAAATTACATTTTTAGTCCTTGTTGAAAATTTCTATTTTCGTCCTTATGGTTTTGAAATTACAATTTTCATCCTTATGGTTTATAATTCATCACTTTTTTGTCCTTGTGATTTAAGTGTTGTTGCTATTTTCATCCCTATGGTTTACAATTCATTTCTATTTTAGTCCTTCATACTTAAAAGTAGTATTTTGGCCTCAGGGACGAAAATAGAAATGAAATACAAACCATAGGGACGAAAACCGAAATTTCTAAACCACATGGATGAAATCCGCAATTTATAGCAAACCACATCGACGAAAAACGTAATTTACTATGATTAATTCATTAAAAATGAAAATTTATAAATTTTTTTATAGTTCCAATTTTTTTAATTTTAACTTATTGCAACTTTCAATTATATAATTTTTAATTATTGTTACTTTTATTATTATTATTATTATTATTGTCTTTTAATTTTATTTTTAAATTTATAAACTATTGACCTATTCATGATCGAGGGTGAAAGATTTATAAAATATGTAGAAGAGAAAAAAACTGACGTGACAGAGAGCGAAAGCTGATGTAGCTAAACCATGAACCTCTAAAGAGGTTCATGATTGGAGGTGCTCTAATCTTTCACATTTGGTAAGAAAGAAAATTCAACATTTTTGATAATACAAAGAATAAATATATCCATGGTATCTGCTACTAAATCTTTAATTTGTTAATCTAACAAGGGTGTTGGTGTTGGAAATTTTAGTAAAAAAAAATTATGGTTTTTACTAAACTTTGGACACATTTAAATATATAAATATATATATGAGTTATATATAATTAACTCTTAGTGGGTTTATGTTCTCCTATAAGAGAGCTTCGAAACGATATATAATGCGTCCAAAACGGAGTATGTGTGAATGAGATATCGATGCTCAAAGTTGAGTAATTGGATGAAATTAACAAAAACCAAGTTGGGTGTGGGAAGGTGTCCCACATAGGAAGAGAGAGTAAAATTTCGTTGGTTTATAAATTATAACCAAAGAAGTGTGAGGAGTTGACAAGCTCCTTGATTGGTTTTACTCTAACTCCTACCCGTGCGCAGGGGGGTGCCGATTGACGATTTCGTAAGCTAAAATCGTCGAAATTGTGTGCGAGCGCGACCTGCAGACACGAACGCAGCTCGGTTTTGCTAATAATTCTTTTGACCAGCTTGTATTATTTTTGAAACTGAAACTGTATTTAATATATTTCGGTTACAGTTTTAAATACGAATTTATGATTGTCGGTTTCAAATTCCAATATAAATACATGGTATCTGTTTCATCCAATAAACACCAGAACTGAACACGAATTTCAGAACTCAACTCTCTCTCGGTATTCTCTCCATACGAAACTCGAACAGTAGCATACGGTTTTTCCGTCGAACTTTTTCAGTCAAGTTGTCATCTCCGGCAATCCTAAAACTATCAATGCATAGAGTACTACTAATTTATTCATAAAATGGTAAAATCTCTTAATTATAAGTTAACAAGTGAGATGTAAAAATTGTGTTACTACTAAATGCAAGACTTTTACCTACGAAATGTTTCTTAAAAAAATCGTCGCTAATAAGTGATTCGTCACAAAAACGTCATAAAAGTTAATGGGAGATTCAAATCAGATTACCTAGGGATATTGCGGGTGATCATAGAAACCATTGGTATATAAATTTATGTGGATGGTTTTTATGGGGAAAAGTCATTTGTTTTACAGCGATTTTTTTTCTTCTTTTACACTCCCAATGCACCGTTTCAATTCTCCTACTTTCAATAATCTCTTTAGAGTCGTTATTGCCTCTTTCAAAGGATGCTTTTCATTTCCCAAAGGCTCGCGTGTTTTTAATCTCCACCTCTGTTTTACGTTTGGATTTTCACCGTCACTCTTTATCGTCCTTGTAGCTCTCCATTCTTCATCAGTCTTCGGTGTTATATGACAGATCTTGAATCATTTGGTACGAAATAATAAAGTGGTTGAACAATTTAAATTCATATAAAGTTATAAAGCTACAAAAGAAAGAAAAAACTATTTATATCAAATATAACAACTAAGCTTATAAGAAAATGATATCAAGAGTGCAAAAAAATCGGGATTAAATCTCTTGAGTCTCTACTTACTATTTCTCTTGAAATCCTAGAAATCCCAATGGGATTTCAAAATCCTATGTTTGAAAGATTTCAAATCCGGACAATCCTGCAAACCAAACGCGAGACTGGAATAGATTTGAAATCCAAATCCCCTAAATCCATTCAATTTCTGCAAACCAAACTGGCCATAACAGTCTTTCAAATCCAATAAGAATCGCTTGAGAGACCGTCCGCCCCACGGCTGCCTCCCGTAGGAGTCTTGGCCATGTCTCAGTCCCGGTGTGGTTGTTCATCCTCTCGGAAGCACTCTCCCTCTCTTTGCAAACGATGTTATAATATAATGGCCATAAACGGAATCTTAAGAAGCTTAAAATGGGCGACCGTTCGGTCACCTATGATACTAGGACCAGTAGGTCAAAAATGGGTTTGTGAAACAAAGCTCTCTGATCAACTAAAGTCAGTATCCGGATCAGGAAAAAGTCTCAGGTGGTAGATTTCCCCAAAAGCAATCCACATATATTCCACGAATCCCTTGATGGATAGTCCGACGACTTAGCGACTTGGGTCGAAAAAGTAGGTATAAAGATATGCATATTTGAACAAAAAATGTAACTAAGCCCTTATATTCATGTATATATACATACATATCATGTAAAAATGTTTTTATTATATGGACGTCAAGTATCTGCGAATGGAAATTTATGCTTACCCTCGCCAAAAGCCACCAATCCAACTGCCAACCATCAAAAACTGCATCTATATAGATATCAAGATACCGAATGCCTTCGATCTTTACCCGCTTTATTCCGCCCTCTCGTGGACGGTAAAAACCCATCCGCATGTAGAAACGGTGTAATTTTCCCAAGCTTTTTCGTCACCGAGCTTATCAATGACTTTTTAGGCAACGGTGGCTTAGCAGCACTAACAGTAGCAGTGGTTCCAGTTGGATCGTTAGCCCTTGGTTTATGACCATTCGATCGCTCGATCTCTTTTAATCGTGTTTTCATCTTGAGAAGCTCAAACTTGAGATCTTGGTTTTCTTTTTTTAAGCTCGAGATTTCAACTGATATCGAGTTTTGACTTCTGGGGGTACCCAATGAGTTTGCTTGATCAAGGTATTCATTATCGTCCATTTCTCGTAAGCGTTGTTGTTCGTAGTAAAGAACTTGAACCACGGTTTGAACCGGGAGCCTTTCGTTTTGGGCTGCGTGAGCACGAGCTTCACGGGATAACTTTTGACAGTCCATCAAACTGCAAACTTTCTTTCGATCCATGTCACTTAAAGCTGGATGAGCCTGAAAGATTCAAACATAAACATTTGATCGAGATGTTAGGCCTCCGTTGCAGGAAGCGTGTTAGGGTCCCACATTGGTTATATTTGGACTTTTTCTTCTGAATATGTCGGAACCTCCATTTTTTCCTCAAGGGCTCTTTCGGAAATCACTATAATGGGGTTCCACATATTGCCATTTGCCACATCAGGGGTTGGTTCTTTTGTTAACCCAATAATCAGTGTTAACTTTTTTTTTTGAAATATCAGTGTTAACTTTGTGAACCAATATTAGCACTTCATCTTGTAAATCTATGGACTACATTCATTATGGCGTTTTGTAATAAATTAAACTAACATGCGTTATAGACATAGATGAAGACTTATGAATAGTGGTATATTTGGAAAAAGATCATAAAGATTTTTGTAACATCTATCCATGTGTAGGTTACTTTCCGGTAATCACCCCATCATTTCCGACATAAATTAAAGATTAGAGATGCTTATTATGGAATGTGTAACACTGTAACTTATGAATTGTGTAAACTATTGAACAGTTGTCATATGTGAACAATGTTCAATACATAACATATGTCATATATGGAATCTGTAGCTATGAACAATCTTCGCCAATGAAAATATGGCATAGATGAACATGTTCATCAGTGAACACATACATGAATGTATACAAATGTGTGACTGGTGAACAGTATTCAGTATTCACCACTGAACAAGTTGCCAATGTGTACAGTGTTCACTAATGAACAATACTCATGCATATTAACTGTCACTATGTTCATGTTGATTATCCATCTTTGTTATTCAATGGTCTTGATCGCTAAGAAACTTAAAAAAAACTGATATAATTAAAATGCCTTAAATCATGGAATCATGTGTACATTGTAACGGTCATTTTAAGTCATAAAACAAGGATAAAACAGAAAATTACCCAATTACCCTCAATCAATACCTACATCCTTTGAAACAACCTTGTTTAAAATTGGTTTCTTATTGGTATAAAGTAGTTTGTAGAGTTAACACCAATGAATTAGTTAACAAAAGATTTTACCTCTGCCTGCAGTATATATGATACCACCATAAAACGAAAAAAAACTTGATCTAAATGACGGTAAATACGAAAAGAGACCATACCTTCAAGTAAATATCAATGGCTCTATACATTCCATCCTCGGTTACCCGTGCTTCTTCCGGAACACATTCAGCAAAACTTATAAATTTTGAAGCCATTAAGTTACGATCGGAAGCTATCTTAGCAAGAAAGCTCTCCATTAGCCTCCCAACGTTCTCCAAATCACTTTGTGTGGGTGAAACGCGATCTAAACCGCACGATTCTGCACAATTGTTTTCAACGTAATTTATCATGATCTGTTGCACTGTATCAACATCAAACATCGTATCACCATCAAAGCAAAAAGACGGAATCAAGATATCGTCTAAAACCGCCTGTGAAAGTTGTAAGCCGATCCTTTTCTCTAAATCTAGCTTGCAAGCCACCGTTGTGTCTAGATATTTGGCAGCTCGAAGCAGCATTGAAAGAAAGCTTATCGAGATGGCATTCTTTTCCCTTGGCAAAAGGCCAACTATCGTTTCTAAAACAACCCGCTTCTCGTGTTCTTGTTTTGGCTCGATCTTTTTCTTGGATTTCCCAAAGATTTCCTGTTTGATTAATAGAAAGATGTACAAGATTTGGTGTCAACTGCATGTATCAAAAAAAGGCACACTTCAAGAACATAGTAGTAAACAATTAGCAAATTAGTTCATTCTTGCAAAATGATTTGTGTACCAAAAAGCTGTGAGAATATGTTGGAATTGTTTGCCAATTGTTGCGAATTAAGTGAAAGTTCATAAGCTAATGAAGGGATCTTACCAAACCTCGAAGACATTTTTGGGCGTAAAGCATTAGAACTGGACCAAGAGCAAATTGTTTGAAACCTCTTGAAACCAATGCAAGAAGAACCCTTTTGAAGATATCGATTCTTAGAACAATCAAATCTTCAGCCCACCAGTCAACCACAGATTTTGGGTGAGACAATGATGTGGAAGAATTTAAACCATCCGCGGTGCTATTTGTGCTGCCAAATAACGAAACTTGGCTTTCCTCAGTGACCATGAATGCTATAGTATCTATACATCGATTGATCAAATTTACTTTTTCGGATATTGGTAAGAGATTTCCTGATGATTGCAGGATGGAAACTGCACTAGATAAGTTTTTAAACCCCGATTCATCTAAATAGGCCTCGGTTCTCGATACCAGGTTTCCAATTGCGTAGTCTTCTGTCATTTCAAGAAACTCCGCCACACATCTTGCCATGGCAATGTTCTCTGTGGATAATTCGATATTTGTTTCGTAACAGAATTTTGCAGCAAGTTCAAATCCTTCGGGCCCACCTGGGATATCGGGGATTTCGAGTAGGGAAAGATCGGCATGTTTGGGATCTGATAACAGTTTCTTTATATAACCACACTTGGAGACTAAAGGAAACTGCACACATTGAAGGACCAAGTTTTAAGACCCACATTCACATCTTTATTTCTCCTTGCACTATATAAATGTGACCCATAAAATGAAAATGTTAACTTCTTAACAAAGTTCAAATCTTTATCAAGAACAAGATTTCTTTATCTTGCTTGCCAAGGATTCGAACCCAAGTCGAAATCTTGATTTACAAGAAAATTTTGAGAAATCATGTCAAAATATGAGTTATATAATAAGAAGATATAAAAAAGTGTACCTTGTGTATAGAAAAAGAAACACCTCTTACAGAAACTGTTACATCGCTCTCGGTCTCTTGGGAGAAAATCCTGCAAATTTTGCAAACAAGAAAGCGAATTGAGAGAAGATGAAGTAAGCAAACTTATGAACAAGAAAGAGAATTGGAAACAAAATGAAGAAGATTTGAAAACAAACCAATCACTAATCCTCTTCATGGCATCAGAGTTTAGCTCTTTTTTAGTAGCAGACATGTTAAGTGTTATGGGCAACTCAGGTGCTTCTTGATGAACATCCACCATGGCAATAGTTTCACAATCTCAACCTTAATCATGTCCTATACTTCACTAATTTTCTGACAAATTATGAATATTTCCCTTGGAGGTTTTACAAGGTTTAATTGAATTTCTGCTCTATAACCTCAAGCTTAGGCTCTGTAAAATGCCAGCTTCTGATGTTGTTGATTCAGAACGATCCATTTATTTAATGAAATACCCATAATGGGTATCAACATTAGGCCAAAAGAAGAGCAACATGTAGGGGTAAAAGAGTCTTATCAAGAATTTTGTAAGGTTAGGATTGTGGTATTTGGGAGTGTGTGGTGGTGGGTGCAAAGATTGGAACTTGGCAGTTTTCTCAGTGAGGCATTTTATCAACCACATAATGCTCATCTTTTACACGGTGAGATAAACACAGTCGCAATCACATTATTCGTCAAATTATAAATCAAGTTGGTTAATCACGCCGGTGAAAACATCGAACCAGAATTGTAAGCATCTGAGCTCCGTTGATGTTGATTCTTGGCCACACCCACTTGCCGTTGAAAAGGTAATGGGTGATTTTAGTCCCTTCTTAGGCCATCCGTAGCCCAGCGGGATGGAGGGCGGGATGGAGCGGGAAGGGCTACGGCCCATGCGGGGTTGGCGGGGCGGGGTTGATTCCGGGGATGGAATCCCGGATCATCCTGAAGAGTTTTAAAAAAAAAAATTTAATTAAATTTTTAAAAATAAAGCCGTTCAACGGCTCTTTGTAAAAAAAAAAATCTCAATTTAATCTCACTATATATTTAACCCTCAACCTCTTATTTCTCACAACTCTCAACCTCTTATTTCTCACACCTCTCAAATTCTCTCAACCTCTTATTTCTCACACCTCTCAAACTCTCTCAAATTCTCTCAACCTCTTATTTTTCACACCTCTCTCATCATGAATTCAAACAGAACACCTACATCCCGTCGTAACCGACCGAATACACCACAATCGCAAGAAGATCAAGAGCTTGGTTTCCAAGCGTTTACACAACAAGGTTATCATCCGCAATTTTCGCAACAAATTCCGCCACAACGGTCGCAACAAAATCCGCCACAATATCCGCAACAATTTCCCCAACAATTTCACCAACAATTTCACCAACAAATTCCTTACCAATTTACACGTCCCGGGTTGATTGAACAAGGTTTTACTCCGGCCAACTTCAATCTCGACGACTACATTGTTCCGGAAACCCAACCTTCTACCCCGAACACACCACAATCTATCCCGACACAACAATCTAACCCGGAACCATCAAATCCGAGACCAAAGAAAGCCGCCAAACAAACGTGGAGTAAAGCCGAGGAACTCGCGTTAGTGTCGGCGTGGGTTGACGTTTCGGAGGACCCCGTGGTCGGTAACGCACAAAGCGATGGTAATTATTTTTATTGTTATTATTATTATTATTATTATTATTATTATACTTAATTTTACATAAATGTAGGAAATTTTTTGGGCCGAATCGGGCATGTGTTCTTTACTCGCATGGGTCGTGAACCAGGTTATAGATCAACCCATCAACTAAATAGCAAGTTCAACGACCTCAATAAAAGAGTTAATTCGTTTGGCGGCATCTACAACAACTTGCTCAATAATAGATCAAGCGGGATGAGTGAGGCCGATATATCCCGAACGGCACACGAACGGTATCTAGCACGCCATAAAGTTGCTTTCACTCACGAACAAGCTTGGGACGTCCTAAAAAAATGTCCAAAATGGGGAGCCGTTCCAACGATGACGACAACTTCATCGCGGGGTTCAAAACGTACCCAACCTTCCGATGATGACGATGACGAGCAAATTCAACGACCCATCGGGAGAAACAAGGCAAAAAAATCATCAACGAGTAATACGTCCGGGGCGAATACGGACGAAAATGTTACTCAGTTGTTGACGACGTTCAACGACAAAATTGATGATACAATGAAATACAAAATGAAAAAACTCGATCTCGAAATCGAACGCTCAAAACTCGAACGACATAGGTTGGATCAAGAACGCGAAATCGAACGTGCAAACCGATTTGATAAAGACTTCGAGTTTTTCATGGCCTCACATTATCACCTTACGGGAAAAGCTTTGAGGGTTACTTTAGCGAGAAAAGAACAAATTCAAAAATTTCATGATTGGTAGTGTTTTGTATTTTGTAATTTTTATTTTTAATGAATGGTATGAATTTTAATTTTTATTATTTATCTTATTTTTATTTATTAAAAAATATATAAATATTTTTATTTTGTTAAATAATTAAATGTATAAATAAAAGAATTAAAATAAATGAGGTGGCAAAAGGGTTTGAGGGAATGGGGTACGGGTGTTTAGGGATTGTTAGGGGTGGAGTGAGGGATGGGAGAAAAACTGATGTGACGCTGATGTGGAGTGGAATATTTGAAAGATTCTTTCCATGAGGTACTTATGGCCTTACGGCAGCTGCAGCGGACAACGGGTTTCATTTCATCCCGTGATTTGCTCAATGAAAAAGCTCCTATCTTTGGGTTCATATGGCATGTCACTATGTTGTGGTAGAAAACTTTTCATATATATTTTTTGGGTTTACATGGCATATCTTTGGGTTCGGCTGCAGAACTTACATGACATGTTAACCCGACACACCATAAAAAATTTCAACTCGAAATGACCCAAATAACCCGTTTATATATATATTTTTTAAGTTTTCTTTTTATTGTTTTGGATTTTTAATGTTTTGTATTTGATTAGAACTTATAAATTTGAACTATAAAATTTGAATTTCTAATGTTTTCATTTGAATTTTGGATTTATATTTTTTTGTGAATTTTCGATATTTAATTTTTAGTTTATAAATGTTAAACGGGTTAGGCGGGTCGTGGCAGGTTGGGATTTTCGGACTCGTTTATTAAACGAGTCGGGTTAGGGTTAGACACATTCAACCCGTTTAACTTTGAACCCGACACGACACGTTTGTCAGGTCTAGTTACAAACCATAACCAGTTATCTGTTAACCGGGAGCGGTGATAAATACGACTTTACACATGTCTAGGTAGAGGTGATCAAAAACAGTTCATAGATCAGGCCCAAATAGTAATGCGGTAACCTGTCCCGGCGTAACCGGTCCGCTCCCAACCAAAAACATCTGACCCCGTTAAGGGGTCCTCATAACTGATTAGGGTAACTGGTCTCGGGTCGGGCCCAAACTGGTCCTTTGTAAAAAAATTCATTTTTGAAACATATATTTTTGAAATATTTTTAACAATACTTGTTATTCTAATACACTCTAAAAGATGTAATCGGGTCACTCAAATAAACTTTAAAAATGTTTTATTATAATTTTGATTTAGTAATAGTATACTACATTTAAAGTTACATTCAATAATTAAAAATACATTTATTCCTATGGCGGATTGAATTGAAGAGTTCCAATGGTGTCTTTTAAGAGCCTCAAAGTCATCAATGTCGAGTTCCTCATCATCATGATATAAGTGATGTCGGTATCGGTAGTTGGCGGCATACTTAGTCCCGTGACGACTTCATTTTCTTCCACGTCATCAATCTCCATCTCTAGTTTTGGCCAGTCCGAACCAAGCCGGTCCCTCGACTCCATTCAAATGCATAACCGATTCATAACTACGACCTCAAAACCGTTCCTTATCGAGTTACCGGTCCCGGTTCCGATTCTGATCCCAAGTTAGACCGGGTCCATTTGGCCACCTTTTATTTCTAGGTCACACACAACGCTACAAAATTCATTTTGAATATTGTCCGATTAAAGCAACTTAGCCCAAAAATTCAGCAACCTAAAAACAGCCCAGCCCATTTACGCGAATATCCTCAAAGGCTCAAACCATTACAATCGTCGTCAATGTATACAGTATACACAGAAGAACACTGGCTAAAACCTTATCCACCACAAAACCCCGAGGAAACCTCCATTATCGACCACCACGTTTCTCCATGTTCCCTATTCAATCTCTCAACAATCTTGATTGCTCACTAACCTAATTCAAAACTCAACCCTCGCTACCTCCCTTTTGATCTCCTCTCTCCATGGAGCTTTCTTCTTCATTCAAACCCTCAAATTCAAACATCTTTCACCGCACCACCCATGACCTCTCTTTCTCCTCTTCATTTTCACCCTTCCCAACCAAAACCCACTTCCAAAAACTCAAATTCCACAAACCAAATTCACTAAATCCCACCATTATCGCCGCCGTGGACTCCCAAGAGAAACGAGAACACTCGCTAGAACAACTCCCTCGAAACAGCCCACAAAGACTACTCAAAGAACTCTCCCAACGCAAGAAATTCATTTCTCCAAACAAAAGAGTACCACCAAAGAGATTCATTCTCAAACCCCCATTAGATGATGCGAAATTAGCCCAAAGATTCCTCAACAGCCCACAATTGTCACTAAAGCAATTCCCTTTACTCAGTTCTTGCTTACCATCAATGAGATTGAACAATGCTGATAAAACTTGGATAGATGAGTATTTACTCGAAGCAAAACAGGCTCTTGGGTACCCTTTGGAACCATCTGAGAATTATGGGGATGATAATCCAGCTAAGCAATTTGATACATTGTTGTATTTGGCTTTTGGGCATCCTCATTGTGAGAGGACGAATGCTAGGCACGTGAGGTCTGGGCATTCGAGGTTGGGGTTTATGGGACAATATGTTCTTGAATTGGCTTTGGCTGAGTTTTTCTTGCAGCGATATCCGAGAGAATCGCCGGGTCCAATGAGGGAAAGAGTGTATGCTTTGATTGGGAAAAGGTATTTGCCAAAGTGGGTTAAAGCTGCTAGCTTGCATAACTTGATTTTTCAGTATGATGACATGGATAAGCTCATTAGAAAAGAGCGAGAACCACCTGTGAAGTAAGTTTTTCCATCTTGGCTTTTATATTGAATCTATTTTGATGGTTGTTTTGATCTTGTTTTGAATACTAGTTGAGTTTTAAATTTGGAATCCATTGCTATTGAGAAGAAGATCTTATTTGGGTATTTAATCTTTAAATAAGAATTTGTTGGTTTAAAAGTGATCATATTTGACTCCATCTTAATCTCTACTTTAATCTTGCTTTGAACATTATGAATATATCATTTGGGCATTTGACCTTTAAATTGGAATAGGTTTTTTTCTGGAAGTTGATTTGATCAAGTGCTTTTGATATGAAGACTGTATCTGGGCTGATAATCATAGGAAGTGATTGCTGTAGAAGTTGAATGTTTTATGATAATGACAATCTTAATGAAATGTAGTTTTGGATATTACTTGATTTGAGAATTTTGACTCTATTGCTTTTGAGATGGAATATGGGTGTTGAGTTTTATCATTAATCGGAGAAAAGATGCTTCTAAAAGTTGGAATTTTGATTATATTGAGTGCATTTAGTGACCAATTTAATGTTGTTATGAATATTGGTGGAGTTTCGAGTCGTGCCTTTGAGATGGTGATCACATTCGGGATTAATCTTCACATCACAAAAAGCTGCAGTCACAGCTGGAATCAGATTATACAACCTTTGTGTCTTTTGTAGAAGTTAATTTGATGTTTTCGGGAAATGGTTATATGGGATTTGTGTCATTGTGTGGAAGAAGGAAGAAAAAAAAGATGTTAGTGTGTGTTTAGGTGTTGCGTGTGTGTCATATGTCTAATAATCGGAATGACTCCCAGATGTTATATTGATCGTTTATACCATTTACATATATTCTCCGTCCTCCCTTGTGTGGTCCCCATCCCAATTCTCCTCATATCAAGTAAATGGAACCCACAATACATCGTGATTATGTAGTATTCTTGTTACATAAAGCCTAAAATCAGGATTGCATTGGATACTTGACAAAAAGGATAAGACGGGAAACAATCGTCCTAGGTTTCTTAAAACCATTTTCTGACAACATTTGAGTTCCATAACAATGGCATTCCTTTGGTGTTTTTTTTTCCCAGCAAAATCCCTCAAACCCAAATCTGAATCCACAATACAAGAATGGCCCAAATATGTAGAACCTTGAATTTTCAAAAATTATGGGATTCAAGTTCGGATTTTTGAATAGCCAATGATAAGCAGAAGATAATATGATTGAAGTAATGGTGCTTCTGTGTAAGTTCCATTTAGCCAAGAGACACAAACTGCTACACTAAAAGAAATATACAAAGATGATGGATGGAGGGGTTGTAATGGGCAAATGTTGCCTTTATTTTGGGCAAAATGCAACAAAGTTTGGTTTAGTTCCTATTTAATGTAACAAAGTTTTAAAATTTTCTATTTTGTGTCCATTTTGACCGGTAACATGTTGAACTTGTAACATTTGATGACATGGACACACATTTATGAAAGGGTTACGGCGAAGTGGACTCTAAACTTGATATTCATATCATCAAATGTTACAAGATCGGCAGATTACTGGTAAAAATGGGGAAAAAATAGAAAATTTTGAAACTTCATTACATTTTGCCGATTTATTTTTTGGGAGGGAGGGGATTATAACAGCCCGTTATGCTGTTTCATTTTTAAATAGTACTAAAATTGCTTCTAAGAAAAAAGATTACATTTTTATTGGCAGGTCTGTAGTCTGGGCTTTGTTTGGAGCAATATATCTGTGTTTTGGGATGCCAGAGGTTTACCGTGTACTTTTTGAAGTATTCGGAATGGACCCTGAAGATGAAGAGTGCCAGCCCAAGTTAAGAAGACAACTTGAAGATGTTGACTATGTCTCTGCGGAATTTGAAGGAAAAAAACTCAGTTGGCAAGAAGTTGCTGCTTATAGGGTAAGCTCTATTAAGCTTCACAGTTATACCATCTTCAGTTTATTCATAAATTTACTCCCTCCGAGGCTCCGATACAAGAAAAGATATATGCTTTAACATTATGGTCAAATGGACTGAATTATACCTTCAAATGGGTATTATATGATTTCTGTAAATTTACAAATAAAATAATACAGCTAGATTTTTAATCGAATTGATGTTGGTGTTATATTTGTAACTAAATCAAAACATTTGTCAAATCTAAACTTATAAAATACTTGGTTTGACCTCAAAAGTCAAAGCATACCTTCTTTTAGAATTGAGTCTGAATTCTTGTTTTTATGATAAAGAGTAACAGATGTACGGATGTACCCTTTGACTTGGTCAAATGGGCTGAGTTGCACCTTCAAAAGGGTATATGATTCATTTAAATTTACAAAATAACAAAATACTGTTAGCTTTATTATAAATTACTTCAAATCGGTGTGTTGGTGTTGGATTTGTGATAAAATCAAAACCCATAACATATTTGAATTCGGAAAGTACTTGGTTTGACCTGAAAAGTCAAAGCATATATTCTTTCTTTGTGAATTTGAACTGAAGTTGTGAACTAATATTATCTTCATTTACGTTGTACAGCCTCCTGAAGACGCTCTTTTTGCTCACCCGAGGCTTTTCCGTGCTTGTGTACCACCAGGGATGCATCGTTTCCGGGGAAATATATGGGATTACGACTCGAGACCTCAAGTTATGAATACATTAGGATATCCTTTACAAGTTAAAGATAGAATCCCAGAAATTACTAATGCCAGAAACATAGAACTCGGCCTCGGTTTACAGGTGAATCATCTTTCCATACTCGTTTCTTTGATTAAATGTTTCTTAATTTATGTAACTCGGGATTCTTATTTGAGCTGCAGCTTGCTTTCTTGCACCCATCAAAGCACAAGTTTGAGCACCCTCGGTTTTGCTTTGAACGACTAGAATACGTTGGCCAAAAGATCCAAGTAAGCCTTCTTTTTGCGGTAACTTTAAGGGTGTGTTTGGTATGCATGCATGATAGAACAGGACGGGACAGAACAGTTGTCAAGCATTTGGTAAGACAGAATTGGACAGAACAGACAAGATAATGTTGCCCAATTTACCCTTAATAAATTGTTTATATATTTATATTTTGATTAATTATGTAATTTATTAAATTATAATGAAATAAAAAATTCTTTATAACAAAATAAATTATTAGAAAGTTTTCTTCAATAAGATTAAAGTGACACCAAAATAAAAAAGTTATGTAGTAGTTTCCAAATTTTATTTTCTAACCTTTCCTATATTTTTTTTAATATTAGTATTTAATAATTTACATAAATTAGTCAAAACATCGAAACCATATAAAAATAATATTTTGAGAAAAGTAAAGTGAAAGTTTAAAGTTCATAAAATACAATAAATAAAATATAAAATAGAAGCCGTATTTAGGGGTGTACAAAAAACCGTCAACCCGCGAAACCCGACCAACCCAATTAAACCCAACCCGCCGAACCGCCAAACTGCCAAACCGCTAATTATAAGGGTTGAAATTGGGTTAGGAAAACTCAACCCAACCCGCCAACCTGCCGCTAACATTTTTTATTTTAATAAAAATTATTTTATATATATATATACACACACACGATACTTGAAGGTGCAACCCAAATAAAAAAAATATTGTTAACTAGTATAATTCATAAGGCCCAAATTACTTTATAATAACAATCCAAAATACTTACCATTGAACAAGGGTTGCATCTTAGGATCATAATTGTTAGATAGTAAAAGAATTGGTACAAGTTTTTGTGGAATCACCTAATAAACCAATGTAAGAAGTATTTGGATAGTGTGTGCGATAAGAAACAAAAATTGCTTAGCTTTCGGTGTCGTTTAATAAAGAGTTGATACCGAAAAGTCGTGGCTAGCTTTGTGGTTAAGGACGAACAACTTACGCTTTAAATTGGATGCTACAATTTACGATTTTACGGTTTTGAAGTTTAAGACTAAAGAATTTTAATATCTATTTGGATGCTTGTAATAACTAATAACTTTGTTGGGTATATTTTTAGTTTAATTTACCGTATTTCAATCGTGAACTTTATGTATATTATCAAACCGCTCAACCTTGCGGGTTGGGTTGGGTTATACTTTTGAATGGGTTGAGATTTTCCAAACCGCCATAATTGGGTTGGGTTGTAAAAATGTCAAAAACCGCCCAATCCAACCCGCGTTTGATGTTTTAGAACAAAATTAGATTTTATTTTGAGGTTATATTGGTAAAACGTAAGTTTGTTCCGTTCCAGCTTGTTCCATGAGGTGGGGGTGGAACAAGTCTGTTCCACTTTGTTCTACTATGTTCCTGTCTGTTCCACATAAAAGTTCTGCCAAACGTGGGACAACGATATCTGCTCTGTCATGTCCAGTGTACCAGATGCACCCTAAGCTTTGAGATGAAATATTTGGACCCCCGATTTAAATGAATGTTTTGTAGGATCTTGTAATGGCGGAAAGGCTGCTGATAAAGCATATAGATGCTCCGGGAAAATGGTTGCAGGAGAAACACCGGCGGCTTCTTTTGAACAAGTTTTGCGGCAAGTACTTGAGGGAAAAACACCTCCACCGCTTCATTATTTACAGCGAGGAAGTTCAAGATTCTTATGAGCACAACCGTAGGCTCAGGAACCCAGCCACCACCGCTGTCCAACAAGCCATTCATGGACTTTCGTACACCGTTTACGGCAAACCGGATGTTCGGCGGCTCATGTTTGAGCTTTTCGACTTTGAACAAACTCAACCTAAAGCCGTATGACCGCACCGGTGGGTCTTGGGTTCCTTCTTTAAAAAGAAAGATTGGTGATGTACATATATCTATATGGGATGCTTGTTACTTACATTTAGATCAATGTACCATTTGCTGCTCTTGTTGGACAACATAATTTACATGGAATTGCAAAAAATGCTGGTGGGGAAGGGTAAAAATGGGATTTTGAAAAGATTACTGACTAGAGTAATCAAGAATATTGATTGTTCAACTGCCAAAGTGGCTTCAAATGTTCTCTTTGCTTACCAGATATTAAAGATGAGCATTATTATTTAATAAAAAATTAATATTCATATCATCTAATAAAATTTTGCTTGGTCTACTAGTTATATACATGATATATATGAAAGGTCATGAAGAATTGGAAATAATTGCAATTATTGATAAAGATTTGTTTGGATATTTATATTCACATGTGATAAAATGATTGGTTGTGAAATGAATAATGGTGTGATTAACATTAGGTACTGAAAAATGGGGTGCTTTTTTTTTTGATGGTATTTGGTATCATGTTTTTGTTTTTTATACCATATACCAATACATTATAATTGAAATAGAAATATCAATTATAATATTCCATCTTCAATAATAATACAAACAAAGTTAGGGCCTATTTGGAAGTGGCTTAATGAGCTCTTCAGCTTATTCGCTCAGCCATTCTTAGTGTTTGGAAGTGAGTTGAGCGAATAAGTTTTCAAGAGGTACACTTATGGAGACATACACCATATTTCTCAATGTTACCCCTCAAATCTCTCGCACCAAACCTCTCACCGTTCCTCCTCCCTACTCTTACCCCCTTCTCCCTGCTCTTCTACGTTGCCTCCCTTCCTCCATCTCAAAACCCTAAATTTCTAGTAATTGTACTTGCTAATTCACCATCACCTATATGACACAGGAGAGAGAGCGTAGGGGATCGATTGGGTGGGAAACAAGAAGAAAGTTAGATAGTTAAGCGGTTGTTTTTGTGTCTCAAAAACCTAGTGGACTTGTAAGTGTTGCGGGTTTTATGGGGAGTGGAACATTCGTGGATGGGGTTCTTCGATGGTTTCACAATCGCCGTTCTTCTTCTGTTACTACAACTAATAGTTCTGATGGCCTTGTGAATCTTGATTCTTAATCCAAATCATTACCCTCTTCATCATCATCATCATCGTCTGCAAACCATCTCACCGTCATCAAAGAGTCTGGTAAAGAAATTAGAGGAGGAATTTTGCTTGAACTTTTGCAGATCTTGTTTTCATCTCTGAAAATTGAAAAGATTTCAGGGGAGTTTTATTGTTGGAATCAGTGGTATCCGAAATTCAATTCTAGCGTACTTCGTAGGTGTCTATCAAAACTTTTTTGGTTTGGTGGTGTTGTTCTCCAATGGTGTTTATTAATGAATTGATATGGATGCAAAACTTTTTTGTAATTATAGGGATGCACATAAGTTGTTTGATGAAATGACATAGAGAAGTATAATTTGGGTTTAATAAAAATAAGGGTAAAATGGTCATTTAAATCATTCAGACAGATTATTAAGTACAACAAACAAACAACAAAATATCATAATCTATACAGACAGATAAATCCAGACAGACATCTATATCTATAGAGGACTTAATGAAAAACCAACCAAACATCCCATTAGACATTTAGATTAATACGAAAGAATTCATACTACCACCCAACTTGAATCCATACAAATTAAATTGATGCACTTGATATGTGTATTGGTTGTTTAGGTTTGGATAAAAATTGGCATCTTTACATTCTATTTATCTTAGTCATATAATGATGATATGTAACAAAGTGATAGTAGTTTTTGGATGTATGAGTTGATTTGTTGCTTTAGAAAAGATTAACCGTTATAATATTTTTGTTTTGCGAGATTCGATCTATTTTGTCTTAATTAAAACAAATAAATTTTCGTTGTAATTAAATGTTTTTAAGAATATTTACAAATATCAAAAAGTCGAGTTTAAACGTGGATGTAATATGTTATCATTGGTACAAAATTAGTCAAAATATATTGTATAATTAAATCTAATATTTAGTAATTACTAACTTAACAATATAAGTTTTTTTAATAACCACCATGGTGTCATTTGACCTAACGGTATGTGAGTCTCTTTCCTTCTAAGAGGTCAGGGGTTCAAATCTCACCAAATGTGAGAAGGGTGTGTGAGTTTATTTGTTGCATTTGTCGTATATAAATATTACATACTTCAAAAAAAACTAGCTTATAAGCTAGCTTTTTTTGTGTACATGTTTGGATGGCCATAAGCTAGCTTTTTTAAACGCTACAGTAATGTTTCAGTAGCTTTTTGTGAATATTTCAATATTGCCCCTTCTTATTATTTACTAACTATTATTATTAATAAATATTAATTTTTAAATTTAATTATTATTAATTAATCAAATTAATTAGTATTAACTGAAAATTATTAAATTAAATTTTAATTATACATTGATATTAATTTTTAATTATTTAGAGTTATTGTTAATCATATAAATTATTTTTGTATATTTTATAATATTAATTAATATATTTTAATTACCAACTACTATTATCTTTTTAAGTATTATTTGATTGTTTTTTTCATATTATATATAACGGTTATTTAAAATCATAAGTTAATATATACTTTTTTCTAAAACCTGTTTTAACAAATTAAAAATTTATGGTATATATGTAATAATAAATTTTAAATTCTTTTGATTAACATGTTGTATTATTTAAGTTTTCTTTACTACATTGGTTGTATTAATTAACATATTATATTTTTATAAATTTGTTTTAACCATATAATTAAATATCGTAATTGATAATTTTTTTGAAGATGTCATTTTTTATCATTTTACACGTTTATAAGCTAGTTTTGCCAATGACTTATCAGCTAGCTAAAGCTAGTTTGCCAAACATAGCCTTAATTTATATGGGGCCAAACATCAAGGCAAATCATACTTGGCCGGGAAATCAAGAAGAATCAAGCATTAAAGAGGACCATAAGCGGACCTGGATTTTTTTTTCATATGGTGACATCTTCGACGAACCTAAATTTTTTTTACATCGCCCGATGTTGTTTTATTCTAATTCCACCGCTTTGAGGAATTTTTTAAGTTTTTTTCTCGATTCGAGGAATTTTAAGTTTTTTTATCGATCTTGAGAGAACTTTTCGGGTTTTTTTTGTTGATTTCAAGAAGGGTTTTTTGGATTTTTTGTTGATTTCAAGATATATTTTTTTTTGGTGGAATGGATGCATAAGCATCAACGGTTGACCTTGAAGTTGAAGCTTTTGGTTTAATTTTTTTTTCCATAACAGCTAATCAACTATAAAAGAACAAAATTAAGTAATCAACTTAATGTCTTTAAGTCTTAATCAACTTTCTGTTAACTTAATGTCATAAAACAACAAAATCAACTTAATGTAATAATGTCTTAATCAAGTAAAGTAGTAAACCGAATAGCGCTTGCCCGGGTTCGAGCCCCACACGCAGCACTTGTGGCCACTGAGGATAATCCCAGGGCTGCATGCTTTAGCAGCTGGGCCAAAGGCCCGATTTGCCTAGGGATTAGTCTGGGCCCAATGTGGTATGGGATACCCTTCTAAAAAAAGTAGTAAACCGAGTAATCAACTTAATCAAGAAAACCAGCTTAATGTCTTATTGTCTTAATCAGGTAAACTGAATAAATGACTAAGGGGGTGTTTACCAAATTTTCTATTAAGTCATGTATGGATAAATTCGTCTGTCCGGATAAATTTATCTGTCTGGATAAATTGGTATTGTTGTTTACCTTTTTATCTGAATCAACAATCTGAATGATAAAAATGACGAATTTACCCCTTAGTATGAACTATGCATTGATTGATAAATTGTTAAGTTGTTTTTTAAGTAAATTGATATCACAGTGCTAACATAAACATTATTTAACAAATTTCACTGATATCATCCAAAAATCAAATCATAAACATTGTTTAACAAATTTCATATCACACTCCTAACATCAAAAATGGGTATTATAAAACAGTTAACATCAAAAATTTGTATCAAAAATCGGTGAGCATTCACTGAATATCATGATGCTAACAAATCAACCCAATACAACACCAAATTTTTATTTGAAATTTCATTGATCTTGATCCATACCAACAGAAGAACCCTAAAAAAACCCAAACATTGAAGAACCCAGCAGCTTGGTTCCTAAAAGAAAAACAGAAGAAGACGATGTATAGCCTGGAAATCGAACTGGAAAATCAGGAACTCCATGGAAATCGAACACAACTTGAAAAACCCATGGAAGTCGAACTAGAAAATCAGGAAATCCATGGAAATCGAACACAACTTGAAAAACCCATGGAGATTGAACTGGAAATCAGGAAAGATTAGGGTTTCGATTCTCGATGATGTATGGTTCCGATTATGAGAGAAGGAGATGTAGGGTTTCGATTGTGAGGATAAACAACGATGGAGGAAGGGGATGCAGAGAAGAGTGGGTGACCTGAGAAGCGATGTCACATGTGCGAGCATTGGCGAGGAGCAACAACGGCGAGAAGAGTGGCTGACCTGAGGAGAAGCAACAGCGGCGAGCATCGGCTGACCAGCGGCGACGAGGAGTTTCTTGCAACTAGGGTTTGAAGAGAAAAGGAGGCGTGAAAGGGTGAAGGAGACGATGGTGGGGTTTTTTTACAAATGAGAGCAGTGTTCTTTTTTATTAAGGGTATTTTTGTCAAAAGTTTGTCTTAATGGGGACAACACCTCAATTCTTACTGTGCGAATAAGCTATCAGATTAATCAAAAAGTCGTAAGTAAACACCATTGAGTCTCTGTGCGAATAAGCCATTTCAACCATTAAGATGATTAAGTCATTAGTAAACACACCCTTAGGGTAATCAACTTAATGTCTTAATCAAACAAACCGAGGTCTGAGTAATCAGTCTTAATCAACAAAGTCAACTTAATCAACTTAACAAAATCGACTTAATAACAGAGAGTAATCAACTTGATCAACAAAATCAACTTAGCAAAATCGACTCAATAACAGAAAATCAAAGTGAAATCGAGTAAATGAGTAGAGAAATTTACCTACTCGATTCAGGCGTGAACATCTTCGGTTCCTCTGTTCTTCACATCCATCGTCGATATTGATTCCTCTGTTTGTCCTCGAATTTGATTTGGCGCTGTCTGTAACTCAGTAAGATTATGGAAGGCAATAACTTTTGTAAATTGAAAGGAATGAAACGCCGATCGATTTGGGGGAAAAGGGAAGACGGTAACTTTTGGTAAATGATAATTGGGTATTTGGGACATTGGTGGGCTTTAAATGGTAATTAGGGCTTGGGATTCTATGTTAAGTTATAAATGACTAAATCAATTGGGAGGTGGGCTTTTATCAGTTAAGTTATAAATTTTTGACAAATGACTAAATCAATTGGGACATTGGGCGGGCTTTAAGCTTTTATCATTTAAGTTATAATTTTTTTTTCAGTTACAACCTTAAGGGTTCAAATTTAATTAGCTTGCACCCTCGAAAACGATACAGTTGCACATTTCATAGGAATAAATTTTTACCTTTTGTCGGATGATTAATCCCATGAAGAGGACTATAGGAGTGGATGACATTACCAATAATTCATTCACAATTAAGTTAGATCATTAGTGGATGGCCATTTTTGTGGTATTATGGCCATTAACTTTAAGGGGGTGTTTGGTTGGGGGTATTAAGAGGTAATCAATGGAAATGATTATCATTGACCATGTTTGGTTCAAACCAGGAATGGAAATGGAATGAAAAAATGAAAAGTGGTATTTGGTTTCTGATAGTTAATCGATCATTATAATTGATTTGGGTAAAAACCATTCCTCTCCAAATTGGGGAATGGAAAAATATTCTTCTAACAGATCACCCATCCCCTCCTCTTCCCGTCTCTATGGCAGCCATATCATCTTCCTCTCATGAGCCCTAGCCCAACCCCAACATGTCATCGATCTGATGAGGGATAAAAACAACCCTTCGTTCTTCAAGATGAAATATGAGACGTAAATGATTTCGATTTTTGTGTTAAAAGATGAAATAGGAGATGGAAATGATTTCGATTTTGGGTTTAAGGATGAAAATAGACAGATGTGTGGGGTACGTTTGTTGTTGAGTTCATGTGATGTAGAAGACGATTTGAGACTTGATGCAAATGAAGAAGGAGATGTGTTGGAGAAGCTTCCTGTGATGGAGATGAAGATGACACGTGATGGGCATGAAGATATGTTGTATGAGGATGATGTGCACTTTTCTTGTCTTGAATTTGAGGATTTATTTTTTGGATTTATTTTGAAGATGGATAGGTTCTGTTGGAGATAGAGATGGTTTTTTGTTGTTTTGGAGATGATGCTTGACGTTCTCTGATGGTGATAATGGGAGATGAAAAGTTTTTTTTTTTTAACACAAGGAATACATGGGAATATACCATAATATAATATAATACAATGAAAATAATCATTCCCATTCTACCCAAGTGTGGCATACTAGTCTCAAGTTAGGCTCACACCCACACCCATGAAGGTGCTTAGCTCATAATAAAGGACATAATGTAAGAAAGGAAATACTTGTTAACTACTTGCACTGAGATAACGATAGAAATAAACTACAAACTTAGACGAAAAGTAAATGCGGAAATTAAGTGCAAGAAAGTTAAAGACTATAAGGTAAACTAAAACTAAGATAACAAAATGCAAAGCTAAAACTACATTTTTGGAGCTCTCTTCAAGGCTTCCCCAAGGTCTCTATTTATAGTGAAAATCATCAACCTTGGGCAAATCTTCAAAATCCCTTGAACTAAGCAAGTAAGCATGGCCAAGCAATTGATGGATCTAAGGGTAAAGATGTAATTCTTTCTCAGTATAGTACAAACATTAAATATCAGTCAAGCATTCACCACCAGATGACTTAACCACGATTAGCATTTTACCACTTGAGTCTGCGAATGCCCACTGTGGGCAAAAGTGTGCCTACTCTACGAAAAGAGGCGTTTTTAACCCAAAAACGATGATTTTAACCATAAAAACATTCTCAACAACTCAAAAAAAGTAATAAAAGGAAAAAACACAAACAAATAAAAAGAAAAAACAACTCAAATGGAAGAAAACACACACAAACGGAATGTTAATAACGCTCAAAATGAGAGTTATCAGTACCTCTCAAAATCAAGCGAGTGGACGCCTAATTTGTTGCTCTTGCAATAGTCAAGTGAGCGGATACACGGAAGCCCGCTCAACTCTTAATAGGTTCACCCCTAGCTTTAAACAAAATTTCAACATTGCCATTGAACTGATTTTTATAGAATACAAAGCTTTAATTGGTCTTGATTTTAACCAATATTTAATTAACCAAACTTTTTTCTTGACTTTAAATCATCGCGGAGTAGACAAATCACTAACTCGATCATGACCAAACCGTATTGGCCAATGACATGTTAGTGACGGTAGCTTGATTAATTGTAAATGAACGATTGAGAAAAATATATAAAAAAGTAACCAACAATTGATTCAAATAAAATAATAACCGATAAACCATGGCCTAATTGACCCACTAACCATCACGATGGATCATGCGATTCCATCAACGATTTATAGTCAGTTTTCCTTTGAAGTTGTGCTTTAAAAAAGAATAATCGTTTTTCCTTATATCGAGGAATACTTTCACGGATCTATCCAAACAGGTTGGTATCACTTTCATTTATCGGGTTGAGTTGGATCGGGTTTTCAAATGATGGACTTTCATTTATCATGTCGGGTTGGAACAATTTTCAAATGTTTGCTTTCATTTATCGGGTAGAGTTGGATCGGGTTTTCAAACGTTTGCCTTTCATTTATCGAATCAGGTTGGATCGGGTTTTCAAATGCTGGTCTTTCATTTATCAGGTCTGGTTGGGTCGGGTTTCAAATGTTAGACTTTCATTTATCACGTCGAGTTGGATCGGGTTTTTAAATGTTTGACTTTCATTTATCAGGTCGGGTTGGATCGGGTTTTAATGCTGGAATCTTCTTAAAAAAATGGAATGAATTTATAGAAAACCTAAAAAGTGGCTTGTGTGGTCACCGGTTCACAGAGAGCACTTGTTGTTGATGATGAAATGGGCTTCGTTAGCGCACTGGATTGAGTGGTGCGATTTGGCGGTGGCAGCACATGTACAATGACTCACCACGCCGCCTTCTTTTCTTCTTAACTCACTCCTTCCTCTTCATACCCTTTCTCCTCCTCTCCTCCCCGGTGGTCGCCGCCGCTCTCCGCTTCCACCAACCCTGCCCTTCCTTTTTCCCCAACCCACTCCACGACTTCTCCGTCCAACAGATCGTTGATCACGGCTTCATCAACGGCTCCAGACCTATAAGCAACATGTCCAAATCTCGAGTCTACGCGGATGTCAACGTTGTTCGCCCCAGGGAATACTGGGATTACGAAGCGCTTACTGTTCAGTGGGGGTAATCTGACTAAACCCTAGATTTTAGTTTGATATTTGTGATTTATGATTTGAATTAAACATGATATATTAATCATATATGTAGTGACCTAGGTTAATTTGATTATGAAATTGTTTCAAATTGTGAATTGGGTTGAGATTTGTTTGAAGTTTTGTTTTGCATTGTCTCAACATTACACATCAAATAATTTTATATATCTAGCAGTAGCTACCTTTTTCCATATAAGCTTACATGTTATTTGTTGAGGATGGATACTGAATTGATATGCGAATACTTCCGTACTATTTTATTCATGAATGGGGCTGGAGGATTTATAATCATGAGTTGTAATGTTACTTAATAAAGAGCTTTAGATCTAGGCTTTGGGAAGATAGGGAGAGTAAAAGGATAGGGACCATTTTGTTATGTTTACAATATAATTAGGTCATTTGTAGATGGGTAGAGAACGCCAAAAAAACTATAATATCTGCACCATGTTGATAGACACTTGTTTTAGATTAAGGTCATTTGTAGTGTGGAAACTGATGTTGCATGTAAAATACCTCAGGGTTTGAGTGTGCTTTTTGAGTACCATTTGGTCTTGCATACCCTTGGAGGACATATGTACATGTCAATAACATAACATGGGTAAATCAGTTAAAGGGATAGTGTCAGGGGACTGTACAAGAACATCAAAAGCCATTATGATTTTCCTTGAATGAGGGGAAAATCTGGTACATCAGATTCTGAATTGCGTTGGAGCATATCTGATACCAAAATACATCAGAATGAACTCGAGCACCCAAAACATGGTCAGAAGCTAGTTTTTGGAGTTCCTTGTGATGGCCATTGCCGCTTGATGGTGTGTACAGGTAGGGTTTTAATTTGGAGAGGAACTTTAACCATGCAAGTCATCTGGGAGTTCATCAATAATAGGGTTAGAGGTTCCTGTACTGTACTCTATTTTTTATCTCTATGTAAGGTTTTTAACCAAAAGAATGGGTATGTTGCCTTAAGCATGCATCAACAAACTTCTAAATTTCGCTGCAGAGAATAGGATTGCATTTTGTTGAGGTCTATACGGTTTCCAAAGGTATCTGGGTCAATAATTACAATTAGATCTAATAAGTATGCGATATATCTGTTAATTTAGGACCCATATTTGGGATGCGTGTGTTTCCTAAGTCCTAACTCTTTAGGTACCATTCTTGGTATATTGCTCTCGAAAACACGATGGAAGGATAATTCTGTTCCACATTAGTACATTTGAAGAGTTTGAAAAATGATTTTCATTTCTGATTGCTTAAGGACTGGCCTAGTGTTGACCCTGCTCCCTTTTCAATTATACCTTATTGTACTCGCTACCACTGACATAGGCTTGGCATGCTTCAACAAGCATCGTGGTCTGCTTTTGTTAACTAAGAGGGAAATACTGCCTCCTGAACTCTGGAGTTATTACCACCTAAGCACTACAAATTGTATGTCTTTTAAAACCAATTTCTTAACTACCACAGAAAAATTGGCATTCAGGTCGTCAGAGGATTGTTGCCATGTAATGGCCTTCCCGACCATACAGGAGCTTTAGCAGTAGTTAGCTCTTGTAAAAGCATGCAGATAATGCATTATATGTTGAAGAATCTCATACAATCGATGGATGCTTACATGGATCATGCCTTTCCCAACAGTAGGGATTGCTCAATGGATCTCAGTTTATCCTGCTCTCTTCTTTCACAATAACCTGTTGTGTCTCTTCCGATCAGGAATGGTATCCTAAAGAGATGTTTTTCATCCCTATCTTCTTCATCATCCTGAAGAAAAGGATTGATGTTCTCATTCCTCTCAGACCATATATCCAAATGATTCATTGTGGCCTTAAAGTCTGGCTAAACTTTGTAGAACTGATGAAATAGTTGTGTAACATTTCATGTGGCCAACATCAAGCAGCCATGGTGATTCTTTATGGTTATCAGGGAGCCTTTTCAGAATCCACATATGAAAAATTAAGGGCTTGGAGTTTGAGCTATAATAACTGTGATAAAAATACTGTCATTCACCCTGCAGTATACGGGTTACCGGTAAAGCCTAGCCTCTCTGGAGGTCAAGGGTTCAAGCCCCACCGAAGGTGAGGAGTGTGCGTGAGTATTTGCCACATATAAATATTGCCAGAGTTATACCCGAATATAAAGCCTTGGCCATTTCGAGAGTGGGCCATATATATCATCGGAAAGATCTATCACAGATCTTAAAGAGGTCATACTTTTATCCTAGTATAGTAGCTACGGCCCAGTCTTCTCCACCTTCTTCCCGAGCCTTCCCCAGAAGTCCTATACTTAAAAAAACAATGATAAAAAACTGTTTTTATCCAAAAAAGTCCTATGCAGTTTCTTCCATTGTAACTGATAAATATTGCTGTTTGGAACATGCAGATGTAGAAAATCCCTTTTTTCATGCTGAAACACTGCCAGCACAGCTATTAATTTTGTACCCACAAGCTGTAGAAAGAATCATTTAAGCATCCTCATCTCTAAATTAAATATTAAAGGAAAGATACTTCCATTTGGTATTAGTGAAACTGTTTCTAAGGTTCTGAACTTGCATCTGTAACTTAAGTTTCTGGACGTTGTTACTTTATGCAGTGTCATATTACATTTTATTTTTGTAAGCCATGCAGCTTAGTTTTATGTGGGTTTTCAGTGATCAGGATGACTATGAGGTTGTTCGGAAAGTTGGAAGGGGAAAATATAGTGAAGTTTTTGAAGGGATAAATGTGAACAGCAATGAGAAGTGTGTAATCAAGATTCTGAAGCCCGTGAAGAAAAAGAAAGTAAGGTTTCTTTGCTTATTCATATGAGTAACACTACAGGATAAATTTAGGATGGTCACTGTACTGTTAAATTTTACTTAAAGTTTGTGGCAAAGACGGTGGATGCTTTTTTAAACTTTTTATGCAATGTCTCTATGATCGTTTTGCCGCCCCAAGTACAGTCATGAACTATCCTGTTCTGTGTAAACCTTTTAGTTGTTCATATGGAAGATGATAAGTCCAGAAGCGAAAAGGAAAGGAAAAATATCTCTATCAGTGGCAGGGCACAAGCTTACATCTACATAAACACATACAGATATCCAGTATATAGAGAAATATTCTCTAACATGTAGAAGTCACTGCGTTTTCGGAAAATCAGTAGATTATTGTGTGTTAATATATTCAATTTTCTTTGAATGGTTTTTGTGTAGATAAAAAGGGAGATAAAAATTCTTCAGAATCTCTGTGGAGGTCCAAATGTCATAAAACTTCTGGATATAGTCAGGGATCAGCACTCAAAAACTCCAAGCTTGATATTTGAGTATGTTAACAGTACAGACTTCAAGGTTTTGTATCCAACGTTGACAGACTATGATATACGTTATTACATATACGAGCTTCTCAAGGTAAATAGTTTCTTTGAATTTTGGAGTACATTATGCTTGTTCTAGCATTTCTGGTGATATATTTCTACTATTATTTGGGAGCCTCACCTTGTTGGAAGTAGATATTTTAGGTTCTAAATTTCAAGGAATTGCTTGATACGTGCATGTGTTCTTTGCTAGTCAACGCTTCTGGGGTTATTTGTTTTTTTACTTGCCTGGTTGGACACAATCTTCAAGCCTACTGGAATTAAACTTGATCCATCTTTAGCATTCCTTGATTTTGGTAGGCTTGGGGTAATTTCATCTCCGATAACATTTATTATCTGCAGTTTTCAATCTGACTGATTTTATCAATGCTCAAGCATACCCACAAATATAGCCTCAAATATAACAATGGATTATTGAGAAAGGGGAGATGGAGAATTGTTAAAGAACACCAAAATACCACCAAAAGGGGAAAATAACATATAGGGCTGTTTCATAGCCACTTAATGGCATGATTCAGATGTCTCCTCTGACTCGGTCAGATGGAGTTGTTTGTTTGGTAATTGCAAATTGTTCCCTTATTCGTACAGGAGGTCCCTGAATTGCTCATTTGATAGGTGGTTCACAATACCATTCATTGGTTAAAGTTTCACAAAATTACCCTTGCACAAGCCCACCTGCCTAAGCGCTTAAGGCACACATTCTTGCGCTTTTTTTAAGGTCGAGGCAAGGCGTATTCACGAGGCTACTAAGTCGCTGTTTGGGCCTAGGCATGCCTCATAAAGCGTTATTAATACTCATCAAACTTTAATATTAAATAAGTCTTCTCATCTCCCAGATTTCTACAAAAAAGAGTTATTAAATAAGTCAAACTCTAATACTAAGTACCCAATCCATAGTACTTCAAGACTTCTTTATAAATACGCTTCAGACCTTAAAACATCTCCTTCATGGTTTTAAACCCTTCTTTCCTTTGCCTCTATCAAAGTACTTTTGGTTGTTGCATTGGAGGCTTGTACTTGTTGCATTTGAGACTTTATTGAGCTATGTTTATATTAATGGTATTTGAAAATTAAAACTGAACTATGTTTTATATAATGCTATTTGAGCTGTGTGTAACTGTGTGTGTATACATTTATAAGATGCCCCTCATGTTCCCGAGGCCTGGGACTTGTGCCTAGGCCTTTTTGCATCTTGAGCCTTTAACAACTTTGGTCACCGCTGTGCGTCCTTGCTAATCTCATACAATTTGGGTTACATTTAAATTAGGGTTTTTATCTTTTGATTTTAATTATTTAATGTTTAACTGGATATTAAAAGTATAAATAAGAATCAGTATTATTAACGTATAAATAGGTAAATGTACCAAATTGTCAATTAAAAGGGTGAAATGGTAATTTGCTGTCATTTAGAACACTTACCAAAAGGTCATTTTTGAATGTGCATTATATCATGCAGAGCCTAAATCATCCTGAATCTATCAAGCAAGCCCATAGTTCAATGATGTTTTCATCCAACAATGGATATAACTTTGCATACATTTAGCATAGAGGACACTAAAGTAGCTCTTAGAGCAACATATACAGCAATGCCAAGCTTGTTAAAAAGAGGTGAACCCCTCCTAGGTCTTGGGAATGGAACATGAATTGCATTCAGTGTCCATCTTCTATCTTATGCAAATCCTTGTTTGACATATTCTAGTCTTTCAAATGGCTCTTTTTTTATGTTCCACGTGTTCCTCTTGACCCACCATATCTCTCGTGTCCTCTGCTTGGTACACGTCCCATCGTGTCATAGTTGTGCCCAAATGTCTGCAATACAGATAAAGTAAGCAAATCATCTAAGGGGCTGTTGCTTTCTCCTCAATTTCTGGTGCAGCCCTAACTTCTACTTTTTTCATTCTATTCGTTCTTGTGGTGTTTATTGCATATCCGGTGCGGTAAATTAACTTCATAAGTCATAGTAGGTATTATGTGGTGCCTATTTATTTATATGTGTTGAACTACATAAGTGAAAATCACACCTTAACCTTAGAATTACATAGGCAGTATTGATTTAAGAAATCAACAATGAGCCAAACTAGTAATTGAACCTCATCAAGTCATCAGTACTTGGTTGACTTTATTATTTTATCTATCGTTTTTGGTCATAGAAGCCTATTTCATTATTTAACATGAAGTTTATGTTCCTAAATCAAATCCTTCATTTTTTTGGAGATTGGTTAAATAATTCTATTTGTTCACTATGGTATTTGATCAACGGTAAATTGGCTTTATATGGGCTTTGAAATCTCAGGGTTGTGATTTTGTATTGTTCCAAGCTTCCAGCTATGTTTCTAACTTGTATAGGAAAAGAACCAAATTTCCACCTGTATTGATATATATATATATATATGTAGAAATTGGAGAAATCGTAAAGTTAGTACTAGTCTTGTATGTTTGCAGGCGTTGGATTATTGTCACTCGCAAGGAATCATGCACAGGGATGTGAAGCCTCATAATGTGATGATAGACCATGAGTTGAGAAAACTTCGGTTGATCGATTGGGGCCTTGCAGAATTTTACCATCCTGGGAAAGAGTATAATGTTCGTGTAGCTTCAAGGTATCAATGTTGTTCCGCCATTCAGATATTCGATATGCTTCTTTTCTTATCCAGTAATATTTTGTTATACACATATAATCTAGAATCACCCATCTATAGACCAAATACCCCCCCCCCCCTCCCTCTTTTACTCATAACTAGATGTTTGAATGTTTCTGATATTTTGGGAAATTTATTACTTATTCTTGCACTTCACGTTTAACCAGTCAATATTCTGAAAATTGGATGTTTTTTTTTTTCCATTACATAGATACTTTAAAGGGCCCGAACTTCTAGTTGACCTGCAAGACTATGACTATTCGTTGGACATGTGGAGTCTCGGTTGCATGTTTGCTGGAATGGTGAGTGTTTCAACACCCAATATTTTTAGTGTATGTATTTATGATAATGCTGACATGATTGCTGTTGCTTATGCTTTTTCTTTATCTGACATGTTGATAATATGACTTCTGCTATTGTGGTAATGTTTGATGCAGATATTTCGCAAGGAACCTTTCTTCTATGGCCATGACAACCAGGATCAGCTTGTCAAGATTGCCAGGGTAATGCATTTTCTGGACCTCAGTGAAATAATCATATATTGCATTCTGTATTCCTTTTCACCAGTTTTTGCCAAGTTCCAACTCCCTTGCTTTTATTAAGGTTTTGCTTCTCCTTGAGTTCTTGGTTTGTTTGATGATCTAAAGTTGTGACTACAGGTGCTGGGGACTGATGAATTAAATGCATATTTGAACAAATATCAGCTAGAGCTTGAGCCTCAACTTGAAGCTCTTGTTGGAAGGTAAAGCTTTACATGATGTTCAAAACTGAAATCCCTGATAAATGGTATAATGAAGTGGTGGGATGGACATATGGCCTAAAGAAGTGTTTAGGTATAAAGCTTTGTCTAAAAAGAAAAATCAATGGCGTTAACATTTGTTGTTATGTTTTTTTTCTTCTTCTGCAGGCATAGCAGGAAACCATGGTCCAAATTTATGAATGCAGATAATCAGCATTTAGTATCTCCAGAGGTAATTGAATGTGAAATTGGGATCTGGTCAAATTGATGATGTGTTTCTGGAGTCGCTAAAAATTCTTTTTTCTCACTTGATCAGGCCATTGACTTTCTGGATAAACTTCTTCGCTATGACCATCAAGATAGGCTCACAGCAAAAGATGCAATGGTAATAACTATATCTACTTTGGCTAGTTTCTATCATTCCCTATATATATATATATATATATATATATATATATTTAAACACCGTCCTGCCCAACCCAACCAGTTCTGTTAAACTGGCTGAACAGAAAACAGGTCAGAAATTAACCCCCAAAAGCCCATTTTTAAGAAACTTATATAACGTTGGTTGTTTGGGCCTTCGATTCGATGCTTTTTTTATACTCAAAATTCAGGATAGTTTTTTTGTTGAATCATGTATAATTGTGATGATAATATATAGGGACACCCTTATTTCATGCAAGTGAGGGCTGCAGAGAACAGCAGGATGCGGACGCAGTAAGCATGTTACTGGTATTGATATTGATATTACTGTGTACCTTGTTTGTTTGTGTTTAGATGATGAAATAATAATACAACTCTAATTTGAAATTTCTGCTAATCAAAACCATACTCTTGAATGCTGCTTGTTATTACTTAGCATGTTTATGTTCAAATAAACTGCATACATTATTATTAAACACGTGGACCGGGATTTATCTATATCTATCTATCTATCTCTTCCAACTTGTCTACTTTTTAGTGTTGGTTTTTGTTTATATGTTTATCAAAGTATAATACTTCTTACAAACCATTAAAAAGGTCAAATCTACCTTTAACCAATGTTCTAAAAAACTCGCCGCACCGCCGTCATGGCGCGCCATGACACCAAGGTTTGTGTCCCACGCCACGTTAAGCCCGTGGCACGCCATGGCCTAATACGCAGTTTTCGTAATGCGATATTTGATTTTTCTTTACGTTTTTAATGTCTTATTTGCAAGTTTTTTAATATATAACCTAATTTAACTTGCTTACTACTATTGGCTTATTGAGTAACACTACAAAACACATTTTTATATATAATATTATATATGAATTAGAAATTTGACGCCATAAGTCACGCCTTGAAAACGCGATGGCTTCGCCGTGACTCCTAAGGCTTGAGGCTTGGCCTCGCCGTCACGCCACGCCTCACGCCATTTAGAACCTTGCTTTTAACCATTGATGTCAATTTGTTTTGAGATTGAAGATCATTTTAGTTAGTTTGTTTTTCTAGTCTATTGGCAGTTTTGCTTCTTTGCCTCTAATTGATACATAGTTATTAGTTATTACACTTTTTTGGCTGATGACAACTTTACCTCAAATTAATATTCCTCTCTTCACAACTTTTAAATATTTGTTCGGTTATCTGTTTTTGAGACTGAACACTCGGCTTTAGGATACATATAAATAGAAATATGGACATGTCTTGGGAGGGAGGGAGTATATAATAGCAAGTTTAGACTTTAGAATTTGATTTATTTTGTGTTTTTGGATTCTAGAATTGAATTATCGGGCTTTAATGGTTAATGGGTGTTTAGGCCATCCGTACCCCATGGAGGAATCTTTCAAATATTCCAGCTCCACATCAGCGCCACATCAGCTTTTCTCTCATCCCTCACTCAATCCCTAACAATCCCTAAACACCCGTACCCCATTCCCTCAAACCCTTTTGCCACCTCATTTATTTTAATTCTTTTATTTATACATTTAATTATTTAATAAAATAAAAATATTTATATATTTTTTTAATAAATAAAAATAAGATAAATAATAAAAATAAAAATTCATACCATTCATTAAAAATAAAAATTACAAAATACAAAACACTACCAATTATGAAATTTTTGAATTTGCTCTTTTCTCGCTAAAGTAACCCTCAAAGCGTTTCCCGTAAGGTGATCATGCGGGGTCATGAAAAAACTCGAAGTCTTTCTCAAATCGTTTTGAGTGTTCGATTTCGAGTTCTTGTTCCAACCTATGTCGTTCGAGTTTTGAGCGTTCGATTTCGAGATCGAGTTTTTTCATTTTGTATTCCATTGTATCATCAATCTTGTCGTTGAACGTCGTCAACAACTGAGTAACACTTTCGTCCGTATTCGCCCCGGACGTATTACTCGTTGATGATTTTTTTGCCTTGTTTCTCCCGATGGGTCGTTGAATTTGCTCGTCATCGTCATCATCGGAAGGTTGGGTACGTTTTGAACCCCGTGATGAAGTTGTCGTCATCGTTGGAACGGCTCCCCATTTTGGACATTTTTTTAGGACGTCCCAAGCTTGTTCGTGAGTGAAAGCAACTTTATGGCGTGCTAGATACCGTTCGTGTGCCGTTCGGGATATATCGGCCTCACTCATCCCGCTTGATCTATTATTGAGCAAGTTGTTGTAGATGCCGCCAAACGAATTAACTCTTTTATTGAGGTCGTTGAACTTGCTATTGAGTTGATGGGTTGATCTATAACCTGGTTCACGACCCATGCGAGTAAAGAACACATGCCCGATTCGGCCCCAAAAATTTCCTACATTTATGTAAAATTAAGTATAATAATAATAATAATAATAATAATAAAAATAATTACCACCGCTTTGTGCGTTACCGACCACGGGGTCCTCCGAAACGTCAACCCACGCCGACACTAACGCGAGTTCCTCGACTTTACTCCACGTTTGTTTGGCGGCTTTCTTTGGTCTCGGATTTGATGGTTCCGGGTTAGATTGTTGTGTCGGGATAGATTGTGGTGTGTTCGGGGTAGAAGGTTGGGTTTCCGGAACAATGTCGTCGTCGAGATTGAAGTTGGCCGGAGTAAAACCTTGTTCAATCAATCCGGGACGTGTAAATTGGTAAGGAAATTGTTGGTGAAATTGTTGGGGAAATTGTTGCGGATATTGTGGCGGATTTTGTTGCGACCATTGTGGCGGAATTTGTTGCGAAAATTGCGGATGATAACCTTGTTGTGTAAACGCTTGGAAACCAAGCTCTTGATCTTCTTGCGATTGTGGTGTATTCGGTCGGTTACGACGGGATGTAGGTGTTCTGTTTGAATTCATGATGAGAGAGGTGTGAAAAATAAGAGGTTGAGAGAATTTGAGAGAGTTTGAGAGGTGTGAGAAATAAGAGGTTGAGAGAATTTGAGAGGTGTGAAAAATAAGAGGTTGAGAGGTGTGAGAAAATAAGAGGTTGAGGGTTAAATATATAGTGGGATTAAATTGAGAATTTTTTTTTACAAAGAGCAGTTGAACGGCTTGATTTTTAAAAATTTAATTAATTTTTTTTTTTTAAAACTCTTCGGGATGATCCGGGATCCCATCCCCGGAATCAATCCCGCCCCGCCAACCCCGCATGGGCCGTAGCCCATCCCGCTGATCCCGAGCCCCATCCCGCTTGGGGTACGGATGGACTTAGAAAGTTTGATTTGGTTATTTATCTTAGGATGTTACGTTTTAGTGGGTGATTAATATTTGTAATCACGATATTTGGGTTTCAAGTCTTAAAAGAACTTATATGAGATTCTTTATTGCTTGAAAAAATTTCAATATTTTACCTTTAAATTCTACAAGAGTTTTTTTTAAGTAATACCAAATAAAATTATCAAATATGGTATATTGTTATTTTTTGTAACAACTCAACCAACCAACAAACCAAAAGATCCAGTAACTAATTAAGAGAAATGCCAAACGGCCCCACACATTCAAAATCTTAAAAATATGATTTGGGTTTGCGGAAATAATCCTATTATAGTTGAAAATTTGTATCTATGACTATAAAAAGGGAGGTCTTCTAGATCCTTCTAGACGCAAGCTCCAGCTCATATCTTGCCCTTGTCCTTACTCGAGCCCTCAACTACCTGTTTACCTGAAAAGGAGTTTTACATTTTGAAAAACGAATGTTAGACCATGAGGTCTAGTGAGATTCCTCAAGATAACAACATCGCACCACACATATCAATTAAAGAGAGTTTAAATGAAATAACGAACAATTACGCCCTTATCAGTTTAAACAAACACACGTATGCTGATGTTCCACGCTTTGGTCACGTACACACTTGTGACATCGTGTTAGGGCACACACCCGCTCTTAATAATTATACGGAACCTATTCATTTATTCCGTATGGGACACACTCCCCATATCAATCATAATAATATTACCTCTTTAGCATGCGTAATTAAGCCACGTAAAGACATGCAGTTCAATATATAAATGAACAAGTAAATAAATCAAGTATCGCCCAAGCTTCAGTCACCTGGCGTCCACGTTAAATGTTCTCACTTGAAACTATTATTCTCTATCCGTACCTACATTTGCACCCAACACACAAGAGTGGATAAGTCACTCAACTACTCACGCAACGTCCCGACCCTCTAGGCACTCTCAAAAATGCTACTGACAACACAGAGTCCCAGACACAGGCAATCCGGATTCCGGATTTGCTTTTTCGGACCCTTCTGGACGCACCTAATCCGGACGTATCCGGATTCCTCCTTTCCGGTACCAACTTCCGAATTCCCCGACGGTTTCCGGGAAACTTCTTACGGACGACTACCGGCTTCCGGACTTACACAATCCCATTTCATCCGGATTCCCAAGGGTTTCCGGTACTTTCATTCGGACATTGGGTTTCCGGATAGAGTGACTTCCGGACAAGTGGGGTTTTATCGAACAACGACTCCCTCCGAAAATCCCAACCAGACATGAAATCCGACTGAACTACGATTTTAAGCTACTACAAAATGGATATGGCCATTCTAATCATTAATAGGAATAGGTTCCAAACCAAAACACACTTTAAACTCACTGATTCCTCCAATTAATACTCATTCCCAATTCTTACACCATTTTGAAGAGTTCCAAAGAGAAAACGTCATCAAACACACTATAGGCATAGAAATTTAAAGGAGACGTGATTACCTCGAAGAAGATGAAGATTCACAAACCTTAGCTCCAATACCAAACTCTTCTTCCTCAATGGCAAGGTTTGTTCCACACCAAGCTTCACACACACATCCGCACAATACTGATGAATGAAATGAGGGATTTTAGGGGTTTTAACCCTATTTCTCTTATTCTCACAAATGCCACCAAAGTTTCATTCTTTAAACCACACACACCATTATACTTTATTTACAAAACAAACCTGGTTATTACATTTTTGCAGCAATTTTGTAAGTTTAAATTGAATAATAGTTGATCTACATATGTGAAATTTGGGTTTTCATTTCAAGTGATTTGTCAAAGACTTTGCATACATTTAGTACAATGACTTTCTTTCATAGCTCAAATTTTTAAAGTTTTACGGGTGTTTGGTTTACAAAATAAAATTTGATTGAATTGGAACCCCTGAAATAACTCGACTCTGAAAGAATTGGAATAGAAATATAGAATATGATCACATGTCTGATTGGTAGAAATTGGAATGGTAAATGATGGAATTCAGCTATTTGACTTAAGTCAAGGAATGTTGAATTTTTAGTTCGTGGAATTCAAAAGATTCTACCATTTTTAATATGTAAATCAAATATAACATTTGAAATTTGGTCAAAGAAAGTATCTATTTCAATTCATTCCAATTCCTTCAAAATTGATGAAACAAAACATCCTACTAAATGTATTCAAATTCATCTTATTTCAAGTAAACTATAATTTTTATCTAAAGTTTGCGAATTTATAATATGTGTATTTTGTTCATAGATTCATAATTTAATTGATATATTATGGTAATTGCATACAAAAAAACGTGGTACAGTCCCTTGACAAAAAGTTTGCAATTGTTTTTCTTAAATATAAACTAAAGTAAAATACATCTCATTTTGAAGGTTGAGTGTTTCAAATCTTACAAAAGGTTGAGTGTTTCAAATCTTCGTTATAATATTGATTTGTACGGTTTTGTTCTACAATAAAGAACTACAATAGTGAAGTGTCTGGAAAAGTGTTTCGCTGTGGATTAACCCTAAGTTTGGGGTGAACCACATAATTTTGTGTAATGTATTTCTTTCTTATCTCTTTACATCCTAAACTGTCTGCATTATGTAACTGTTAAACAATCACGATAAATTAACGGGGCTCATCATATTTCTAGTTTTAAATAGACTTTTAAAATTAGGTTGTTATAACTCTATCGGGATTGATTTTTTATATCATTCAAAAATCAACCCATTAAAAATAGGTCTTTTAAATGTTGAAGATATATGAATTTTGTTTTTATTATACACATTATTTATCACGTCTAACATATATGGTTCAGAAAATTGTATGTTTATACAGTTTGTTTCAAATTGAGGAATTTAATTGAGATTTTGAAAATATTAATGTTAGGGTTTAACCCTAAAAATATAATTTACTCTTATTTTTTTTAGGACTTTCCCATTTTGGATCGAGCGACATGATTATATAACCTAATTCTGTCAGCTTCGTCAACAGTATCACAATGGTGGAGGGGAGGGGACAATTGGAATGATTAAAAACCATCCTGGAGTTATGATGACGTCATTATTCACTATTATTTAAGTTAGAAAAAGACTACAAATAATCTCTTATTTCCCGTATAAAATGATTTTATGGAATGATTTTTAATCATCTGTATATTTGGTTTGTAGAATATAAAATGAAATCGAGTTCCAGTGAATTATAAAAATAACTAAATAATATTTTTATAAATTGATTATTAAAAAATAATGTTTGAACATACAATTTACTTAGGGTGCGTTTGGTACGCACACAAGATAGGACAGGACAATGTGGGACAGAACAGAACATGACAGGACAGAACAATTGTTCCACGTTTGGTAAGACATAATTGGATAGAACATAACATATAACATTGACAAATTTACCTTTGCTAAATTTAAAGAATGAACAAAATATAAAATAGAAGGTTTATTTGATGTTTTAGAAGAGAATTAGATTTAAGTGTGTTCCACCTTGTTTCAGCTTGTTCAATGGGGTGGGGGTGGAACAGTTCTGTTCTAGTTTGTTCCACCTTGTTTCGATCTGTTCCACATAAAGATTCTGCCAAACGTGGGACAGTGGACCCTATTCTGTTCTGTTCTATCATGTCATGTCCAGTGTACCAAACACACCCTTGTTGACGTCATGTCCCGTTATTGAATTCCGTTATTCTAAATCTTATAAACCAAATACACAAAATATTAAAAATCCTTCTAAATCCAAATCCCTGCAATTCCGTATCCTTCCAAAAAAATCTAAATTCTTCAAAACTAGTTCATCAAACCAAATGCCCCAAGTGTTTGAATGAAATGAAATCGAACAAATTGATCGTTTTGACATATAAACCGGTTATTGTGGTAACACTATGAGAGAATCCAAACAAATCCATTGGCTTTCATATTTTGAACGATTAAGTTCTTGCGGGTTTTTTTTTGCATGAATAAAGCATTACTTATTGATGATCCACCCAAGGCAATCGATACCAATCACCTTGAATATGCCAAATGAAGGCTATCGGCAGTTGAGTCGCTAAGAGTGAAAGATATGATCGTGGAGTAGACGAGTCGTAAGAGGGGGCATATCGTTTTTATGCCATTTTTGTTCTTTCATTTTAAACGTAACGATTTTTAGTACAACATCTGATTTCTAATCATTTTATGGGTTAGAATGATCATTTTGTACAATTCAATAAGTGTCAAGATTTATTTGTTAAAAAATGTGTATCAACTTATTCGCTAGAAATATAGAAGTCCATTGGGTTCTTTAAAAATTCTCTAATGATTTTTAGCACAACAATCGGTTTCCAGACATTATTTCAAGCCAAAAGAGTCAATTTGTTCATTTCAGCAAGTGAAATTCATAATTTTGTTAAAAAAGTCCAATAACTTAACCGTCTAAAATACGGAAATTAAACATGGGTTTTTTTGACTTTTCTCTTTATCCTTATCTTTTATGATATTGTTCTATATCTCAAGAAAACTTATTATAATAGACTATGGTTCTCGAAATAAAAACAAGAACAACGTAATTTTCATTTTATCAGTAAATAGTATGTACATAAGACAAATAAAACCATATACATTCTTAGGCATGTGCATCGGTCGGGTCGGGTTGGGCCCAAAAACCCCCAACCCGATCGGGTTTCGGGTGGACAAAACAGGCCCCGAAACCCATCCATACTAATGTTCGGGGCTCGGGTAAGATCGGGTTTCGGGTCCCTTCGGGTTGGACCTCATCCCAAGCCCATTTTCAGCCATGTTTTTAGCCTTGTTCGTGTTTTTCAGCCCTGTTTTCGGCCTTATTTTTCGATAAGCAACAATATAACTTATAATTAAATAAACAAGTAACTTAAAAGTGATCATGTACTCTATTCATTGTTCTTTAGGATAAAAATTGATTGTATATACATTTCGATGCAAATGGTGGGATGTCGATGAAATCGTGAACACTGAAGAGTTCGATGTCGATTTAGGGTTTAGAAGTAGAAAGAATTAAAGAAATTAGAAAATACAATTATATATATATTTACGATTTATTAAATAAAATATATATATATATATATTTTAAAAACTTCGGGTTTCGGACGGGTTCGGGTTTGGAAAGACCCAACCCAAACCGAACCGTAGTATCCAACATCTAAGTACGGGTTCAAGCCATTTCGGGTTTCGGTTCATCGGGTGACTAAACTTCGGGTTAATCGGGTTACGGGGTGGTCGGGTATTTCGGGTTCATCGGGTTTTGCTCACCCCTATACATTCTTATATTTGGGGAGGTTGAAACTATCTCTTAAAAGGTTGGGTTAGTGATACCACTATATAAGTATTTATTGTTTTAATAATAGGTAATATTTTATTAAGTTGTATTGATAATTTTAATAATACATATAACATTCTAACTACTTGTTGGAGATGAGACTAAATTTTTTCGAGAAATTTTAACTTTTGATTCTCCATTTTAAATAATATGTTGAAAACGCTTTTAATCCTCAGTCCTCACTCCTCACCATCGAAAAGGTTAGGTTACTGCTACTGCTACCATTATGTCAATGTTTAAATATCTTAAATATAAAACATATGGGAATTAAAAAATATTAAATTTTTTGACTTTTGATTATCTTTTTAAAAAATATTATAGAGAAATGGGTAAGAGTGCTCAAATAAACAACCAAGGCAAACCCAAAAAAATTCAAAAAAACTTCACCTAAGAGCATCTCTATCAGGTTTCCTAAAATTTATCCAAAATGAAGAACTAAAAGCTAAAATCTCCACAAAAAAATCACATTCATCTTCAACAGATTCCTTATTTTGGAGAAAAGAACATTGATTATAATATTAAAATATTTCATTCATCTATTAAAATGTTATTTCTCTCTCAACATATTTATTTTTAAAGTTTTTTCTATTGGTCCTCACTTGGTAATCATGTTTGAGTGATCTCCATATTTGGAAGAAAACACATTCTCTCTCTTACTTTCTCCATTTAGAGATAGATTTAGGGAAGCTGTTGGAGCAAAAGTAGAGCTCAAAATACTCATATTCTTCATTTTCTCCAAAATGAGGATGCTGTTGGAGATGCTCTAAGGTAACTAGATAGCTAGTTGATACAAAATTAGAAATAGGTCAATGGTTATTGAAAGGATCGGGATCCCTACGGACCCCGCTCGACACCAACACAACGATGCGGTGCATAACCAAGATAAAACCCATTCAGGAAAAGCCTACCGACACCACCATCGAATTCGAATTGAAGTGAAATTAGAATTGAGACCAAAAGTTAAAATTAAATGATGTAGTCATCCTCACTACGACCATGAACCACATCAAACCCAATGAAATCAATGTCAATGAAGAGAGATACATATATCGGCTACAAGAGGATAAAAGGAAACCCTAACCACTCCCACACGCATCGCCATCGCTGCTTCCAACCAAATCTTGTAATTAAACTGAAAAAGAAAACTGATGAGGATCTACGGGATTGGACACCAGAAACAAGCAAGAATGAGATGCAATAATCGATTCTCTCGATTTCTTCCTTGAAGGAAAACGTCAGTTTATTCAAATTCTTTTTTTTTTCACCCAAAACACCAAAACAAACGTCTAAATAAAAGAGAAAATCCTCGATTTTAGGAAATAGAAAAAGGAATCCCAATCAAACACGAATTGGGTTTTATTAACTTACTAAATATAAATAAAGAAATAATCCTGGACCAAACAACCTTTACTCGATCTCCTTGAGCTGCAAGTTACCCATCGAATGGTTGTCCAAACACTCGCTACTTCCGTCTAACACATGCGCTGCATCCTCATCATACTCCCCGGCTTGAAAAGGACTCGTCCACGAGTCCGACCCGTCAACAGCATCATCAGTAGGAACATACGGAGTTAAATCCCCCACATTAAAAGTAGCCGAGACGTTATAATGACCGGGTAAGTCAATTTTGTAAGCATTATCGTTGATGCGTCGCAATACCTTAAACGGACCATCCGCCCGAGGTTGAAGTTTTCCAAAATGACCTCCAGAAAAACGATCTTTACGCAAATGAATCCAAACAAGGTCACCTTCATTAAAAACCACGCGTTTACGATGTTTATTAGCCCTCTGTTGATACTGAAGATTATGCTGGATGATTTGATCTCGAACTTGTGCATGAAGATCACAAATTTCTTGAGCTCGAGCATCCCCCTCAGCGCTAAAATGATCACGCGATGGACAGGGAGAAAGATCCAAAGGAGTAAAAGGATTTCGGTCGTACACGACAAAGAAAGGACTCTTCCCCGTTGAACTATGGTTAGACCGATTATATGCGAATTCCGCCTGAGGTAAAACCAAATCCCACTGTTTTGTATTTTTACCCACGAGGCTACGAAGAAGGTTTCCCAAACTACGATTTGTAACTTCGGTTTGACCGTCGGTCTGGGGGTGATGGGAACTACTGAACTGCAAACGTGAACCCAACCGTTTCCACAACGTACGCCAAAAATGGCTAACAAATTTAACATCACGATCCGACGTAATACTCTTGGGAATGCCATGCAAGCGAACAATCTCTTGAAAATATAGCTTCGCAACTTGACTGGCGTCAAATGTTTTAGCACACGGTAAAAAATGGGCCATTTTGGAAAAACGGTCAACGACAACCATAATCGAATCCTTGTGACGTGGAGTACGTGGAAGACCCAAAACAAAGTCAAGACTAACATCTTCCCATGGGCCAGTGGGAACAGGCAGCGGTGTATACAGACCAGAATTGTTATGAGTCGTTTTCGCGATGTGGCACACACGACAACGATCGATAATACGAGAAACGTCTTTAACTAGATGAGGCCAGTAGAACCGATCACGTACAAGACCAGTCGTCTTATCTCTCCCAAAGTGTCCACCCATACCACCTTGATGAAATTCCAAGATAATTGCATCTCGTAAGGAACACCGAGGGACACACAAGCGATTATGGCGAAACAAAAACCCTTCGTGTTTAACAAAGTCGTGAAAAGGCCGATGAGGACAACCTGCCCAGGCTAGCGCAAAATCTTGATCATCACTATATAAATGTTTAAACACGTCGAACCCGTGAACTTGCAAGCGGACAGAAGCGAGTAATGAAGTCCGACGGCTGAGGGCGTCGGCAACGGAATTTGCGGACCCGGCCTTGTGACGTATAACAAATGAAAAATCTTGAAGTAGTTCAACCCATTTGGCATGACGTGGGTTCAGCTTGGCTTGACCATTTATGTATCGTAAAGCTTGATGGTCGGAATATAAAATAAATTCCATAGGTAATAAATAATGGCGCCAATATTCGAGGCTACGGACGATTGCATAAAATTCTTTATCATACGTGCTGTACCTTCGTCTCGTATCATTGAGCTTTTCACTAAAGAAAGCAATTGGTCGCGTAGCTTGGCTTAGAACACCACCAATTCCCAAACCCGATGCATCACATTCTACTTGAAAGACGTCGTTAAAATTGGGGAGAGCAAGGACTGGTGCGCTTGTCACGCGCAATTTAAGTTCATCAAAAGCTTTTTGCGCGGCTGGTGTCCAAGAAAAAGTCCGCTGTTTCAAACACTCAGTTATGGGAGCAACGATGGTACCAAAGTTACGTATAAAACGGCGGTAAAACGATGCCAAGCCATGAAAACTTCGGACGTCATGTAAGGATGTGGGACGAGGCCATGAAGTAGTAGCGTCGACCTTGGTGTCATCCATGCGAATGCCGTTACCTGAGATAATATAGCCAAGAAAGATAACTTCATGTTGCAAAAAGTGGCATTTACCTTTATTGGCAAAGAGCTGTTGTGTCCGAAGCACGGAAAAAACGTCGCGCAAATGGAGGAGGTGCTGGTCAACAGTCTTGCTAAAAATTAAAATGTCATCAAAATATACAACCATGAACCTGCCAATAAAATCACGGAAAATATGGTTCATCAGTCGCATAAACGTGCTTGGTGCATTCGAGAGACCAAACGGCATGGCCATCCATTCATATAACCCGTCACGCGTCTTAAACGCAGTTTTCCACTCATCTCCCGGGCGTAAACGTATTTGGTGATAACCACTACGTAAGTCCACTTTCGAGAAAATTTTTGCCCCATGTAATTGGTCGAGTAAGTCATCAAAACGTGGAATAGGGAAACGGTATTTAACGGTGATCTTGTTTACTGCGCGACTGTCGATACACATTCTGTAAGCGCCTCCAGGTTTAGGAACAAGTAGTGCGGGCACCGAACACGGACTCATACTCTCACGAATAAGCCCCTTTTCAAGTAATTCTGTGACTTGACGGTGTAATTCTGTGTAATCTTTCGGGTTCATCCGATATGCGGGTTTGTTGGGGATGCTCGCCCCAGGCATAAAATCAATGCAATGTTGAATTTCGCGTGTGAGTGGCAATCCCGCTGGGATGTCCGCGGGAAATATATCCAAAAATTCAGTGATCAAAGGTTGCAACAATGGCGGAATATCATGGTTGGTGTTGGGATTGATTTCGGCCATAACCACAGCAAGTAAAAAAGGTATAGCGTTAGTTCTAGAAAAACTAAGAAAATCGGACCTTGAAAGGAGCATGGCGGAGGAAGGAGAGTCTCGCAGGTCCAATGGAGCAAGAACGATGTGTAGCCCATCTTTTTTGAAACTATACGTGTTGCGAAACCCATCGTGTTTGGTGCGTCTATCGAATTGCCAAGGCCGTCCCAACAGTAAATGGCACGCGTCCATGGGTATAACTTCACACCATATTTCGTCCGTGTATTTGTTGCCAATCGAAAAGTTGACGAGACATCGTTGTGTGACACGGATAACATTCCCTTTCTTTAACCAGGTCAATTGATAAGGTTCAGGATGATCTTGAACCTCTAACCCCAACTTATCAACCATCGTAGTTGCCACGATGTTGTCACAGCTGCCACTATCAATAATAACAGAACAAACCTTGCCTTTGGCGGTACATTTGGTACGAAAAACATTGTTACGAAGCCAACGATCGTCATCCGTTGTATCGGCAATAGTGGCGGACAGAACTCGCTGAACAACAAGCGATTCTCCTTTGTCGGGATAGACGATATGCTCCTCATGCTGAACACTCGTATCGTCTTCGTCGTGGACAACGTCATCAGTTAAGTCATCAATGAACGTAACTATTTGTATATTAGGACAGTCACGGGCAAAGTGACCGATCCCTTGGCACTTGTAACATCGTTTGGAAACGGGTTGGTTATTGGTGTTGCTCGCCGAGCCATCTGATCGCGTAACCGCCGGAGTTCTCGGGTTGGAAGTGGATGGTTGAAACGTTCGTGTTGCTGGGGGTGTACGGGTGGGTGTGGAATGGGTTTTAAGGCGTAATTGTTTCTCGACTTTAAGGGCTAAGCGGGTAACATCATCCAATGTCCAAAACTGTTGCAACTGGACAACGTCTGCGATCTCAGGTGTCAATGAGCCCAAAAACCGTGCTATAACTTGTTCCTCGTCTTCGTCCGCCCCACATCGCATACGTAAGCGGTCGAAATCAGCGATGAATTGTTCAACTGAAAGGTTGCGTTGTGCGAAACTATGATACTCCAAGAATGCTTCCTGTCGATAGTGAATTGGTAGGAATTTGGCCGTCAAAAGTTTTTTCATCTTGGTCCATGTTTCGACCCGGGATTTACCTTGTTGTTGACGTTTCTTTTTCAGGTGATCCCACCATAACGAGGCATATTTACGTAACTTGATAGCTACGACTTTGACCTTAAGATGTTCGGGAATGTCTTTGAGGTCAAAGACGCGTTCTACGGTACTCAACCAGTCGATAAAATCATCCGGTTGTGACGTACCTAAGAATTCCGGGATCTCAACACGCACTCCTAACGAACGAAGAAGTTCATTATTAGGCTGTTGATGTCGATGATGTGGTTGTGGTCGATGGCCAAAAGGATTCTCCTCTCTGTCAAACCCATCGTCCCAGACGACGGAATCCGACTCGGTTTCCTCATTGCGATCGTCCCGATGGATCTCGAACTCGCGGATTCGTTGCTGCAATCGCTCGATTTCCTCAATGTCCCGTGGATCACGGTTTGGAATAGGAACCTCAGCAGCACCACCTTGGCGGGTATTACGTGGTCGTCCTCTACCCACCATGAGTGATGAGACCTTGAATCTGATACCACTTGATGAGGATCTACGGGATTGGACACCAGAAACAAGCAAGAATGAGATGCAATAATCGATTCTCTCGATTTCTTCCTTGAAGGAAAACGTCAGTTTATTCAAATTCTTTTTTTTTCACCCAAAACACCAAAACAAACGTCTAAATAAAAGAGAAAATCCTCGATTTTAGGAAATAGAAAAAGGAATCCCAATCAAACACGAATTGGGTTTTATTAACTTACTAAATATAAATAAAGAAATAATCCTGGACCAAACAACCTTTACTCGATCTCCTTGAGCTGCAAGTTACCCATCGAATGGTTGTCCAAACACTCGCTACTTCCGTCTAACACATGCGCTGCATCCTCATCAAAAACGGATCCTGAAATCATCGTCCAAAAACCTGAAAGAAGGCTACGATATCGATGAAGTTAACAAAGAATCGAAGAAAAAGATGGATGTGTTTTCTGTCCATCAGCCATCTTAAAGTCCAAGAAGACGAAAGGTTGGAGGGTTCTAGACAGACCGACGCTATAAAAATTTGGCGTTTCCATTACGTTGGTCATGGTCAAGGTCAAGGAGATGGAAATCAAGCATTGTTCTAAAAGGCTCGCCGCAACAGCCGCCATGGCGCGCCGAGGCTTAAGGCTTGTGTCTCACGCCACACTATGCTTGTGGCACGCCATGGCTTAATGTGCGGTCTTTTATAATGCGATACTTGATTTTTCTTTACGTTTTTATGTCTTATTTGCTAGTTTTTAATATATAACATAATTTAACTTGTTTATCATAATTGACTCATCGATTAATAGTACAAAACATATGTTTTTGTATATAATATTATATAATATATAGAGAATTGCCGCCATAAGTCACGCCTTGATAAACGCCATGGCCTCGTCGTGGCTGTTGGATATAGTGTCCAGAGTCATTAACTATTGGTAATATTTCTAATAATAGCAGGGTCCTTTTGGGTTGCCCTTAAGACCCAAAATAAACAATCAGAAGAATAAAAGGGAGTTAAAGCAATTAGTTCAATTGATGATAAGCTGCAATATAATTAATTAGATTAATTATATAAAGTGCAGGGACTAATTGGTTAAAATAGTTTTAACAAGCTTATCGGTTCAAGAGGGCTAAGTGTAAAATAGAAGGTTATAAATAAACTGCTAGGGGTTAAACCCTAATGAGTTTTTTGATCTCTCTTGGAGCCGTCGATCTCCCCTCTCCCTCTCCCAAAATCGTAAACTCTAATTTAGGGTTTAGTGATTAAGCATCTTCCGGTTGTTGGTATTTTGGTGTTCTTAAGTGTGAGCCACTAGAGGGATTCATACTATTGGTCCTTGACATCCAAGAAGCGAGATCAAATGTTTGATTCATCATTGTGGTTTTCGACAATCGCAATAAACAAGTAAGTGTTCTTGATTCAATCTTTTGTAGTTAATTATCTAGAACGCATGTATTCATATAGGTTGATAGTTTGTATAACCATTGATGATAAAAATTAAAATATGCTTCCGTTGCCTATATCATGTGGTTGTATGTTTACTCAAAACCTTACAGTGGCTCCTAAGGCTTGAGGCTTGGCCTCGCCGCCACGCCACGCCTCACGCCATTTAGAACCTTGAAATTAAGACATAGATGGGATCTCTTGATTTGACGAAGATATGAAATGAAATGGGTATCCTCTAGACTCCAACTTAAATAAATATATTCATGACTTTAAGGGGTCGTTTATAAAACGCTTACCCAGGTAAGTGCTTACCAAGTCACATTAGCTTACCGGATGAATATGGCAAGGACCAAGAATCTTACCCGGTAAGAGCGAAAGCAAGGACCAAGAATCTTACCCGGTAAGAGCGGAAGCAAGGACCAAGAGTCGAAAACAAGTACCGAGAGTCTTCCCCGGTAAGTGAGTGTGACGACTCTTACCATGGTTAACGCTTACCGGCTAAATTGTTGCATCGATGCCATTTTGATGGACTAAAATCTTACCCGGAAAGTAAGTGATAGTATTGAATATTACCGGTAAGCACTTACCCGAGTAAGTGATTAGGTAAACGGCCCCTAAGCCAAATTACATATATCACCCTTTATTTCGGTAAATTTTAAATGGAAAATTGACTCAAATGTCCATTTTCTATTTTTAAATTGGTCTTCTAGTCATTCATTCTCGTTTTTATCCAAATGTCGCTATCTCTGCAATTTTCAGGCCTGGATCCACAAATTGCAGATCTAGATCCACAATTTTTTAAGAAAAATTAAACGAAGTTCGTTTTTTTTGTATGTCTTTTAACTAGGTCCGAAAATCACGGAGGGGTGCTCACGGGTTGGGTTGGTCGGGTTGAAGGCACTTTGATAACCCAACCCAATCATTGCGGTTTGAAAAATCTCAACCCAACCCAACTCAACCCAAAACCGTTCGGGTTGGGTTGGGTTAGTCGAGTTGGTCGGGTTGAAACTTTTATCGATTATTTCACCGTTTTACTAAGTTATCGTGTCTAAACAAATTACTAAATGTTACTAAATATTTAAATATTCAACCGATTTTTAAATCGTCTAATAAAAGATTTCTTATAAATATTTTGTTTATAAATGCGGCATCAAGAATCAAGAACAATAAGTGGCCAACAATTGTATGTTTATAAATTTTCAATATTAACAAGATTGCTTTGACGGTAACAAAAATGACGGTAACAAGAATTCAAAATTAGATTTAAATGTTTTTCATGGGTTGGCGGGTTGGGTCGGTTTGGTTTGGGGCTAACCCGTTATCAACCCAATATATGCGGGTTGATGAAAAATAGTATCGATTATACATCAGGTTGGCTCGGTTTGAGTTTTTTTTTTGTCTCGGGTTGGGTTGGGTTGGCCGGGTTGGTCGGAAATTTGAGCACCCTTAAATCACGGACCTAAATTTGCGGATGTAATGACATTTTAGTAAAATGAAAGAGAAATGACTAATAGACCAATTTGTTGGTCTGAAATAACTATTTAAGTCAATATCCCATTACAAAAACTATGGGTCCAATTGGCGAAAGGGGATGCTTGTTTTTCCTACTTGTATCAAGTTGTATATGATTTAAGTTGTGTATTATTAAAATAAAGCTGTGTGTATTATTAAAATAAATCGTGCTTTGTTTTATTTGATAAATAAATAACCTGAAACACCTAAAAATATGAATTAGATTGGGTTATAGAAAGTAATAAACTCATCTTTTTTTTTATTCTTCAAGTATAGTCATATACCTTGATTTAGCTTGTACCTTAGGTTGCATGTTATTTCGAATAAGTAGATAAGTTGTGAAATTTGTGGTTGTCAAAATCATTCCCTAGATCCTTAATTGAATGCTTTTTGAAGACATGTCTAGTAGGAACTAGAGGTGATTATCTCGACCGAACAAAAGCCAAGCCCATTGCCAATGGCGTGTAGCTCAGTTGGTAATGAGTGAAGGCATATTTGTACAAAAAACAGAAGGTCTCGGGTTCGAACCCAAGACACCCCCATAGCCACAGCCGCTGAGTGAGTCATGTATGCCCCCCACATTATGGATAGGCAGCCGATTGTGGACCGGTTGAGGTTGCCGGTATCAACCTTTTTGTACAAAAAGAGCCAAGCCCATTTTTTTTGTTTTGTGAGCCTTATATAGAAAAGTCAAAACATTTTTGTGGACTTGACAAGTTGTTATTACATATCTTATAGACAAACTGGGTTTACCGTGGAGGCGTGGACTAACAAACTTAAAAATGTCTTCTACTTTAAAAAATATATAAAAAAGGATGAACAAAATAAGAACGATAACATTATCACCTTATGTAACTTTATATCTTTGTGTGAAAATTATATTCTCATCGTGCTTATTTTGTATATCATTTTTTATTGCTTGACAATATCTTAATACATTAAGCAATAACAATTCTTTTTCATTTATTGGTTCATTAATTCCTCAATTTCGAATATAACTATGAAATTGTTATAAAATTAAGAAAGATTACCTCTAGATTAGCAATGAATTAAGAGATTTCTAAAGAAGTGATGAGAGAAAGTTTGGAGAATGCAAATACTTATGAAAATATATTGAGAGGTGTGTGTTTACAATGAAGGGGTATTTATACTACATGAGAGTTGAAATTCTCATCCACTAATTATACCTAACACAATCCACTAATTATACACAATATTACAATACTCCCCTTGGATGACAATTTCAAATCGAAGTTCAACCATTAAGTACTGCCTCGTTAAAAACCTTACTAAAAAAAACCCAGTGGGAAAAAACTTTAGCTAAGGGAAAAAGAGTGCAGCTGGTAGTTGACTCCCCCTGATATTGACATCCACGGATCATCACATGTTATGCACATGTCGCATACTGATATTGTGAACGTGTTTTCTGAAAATTGCAATCGGTAGCGCCTTTGGGAAAAGATCCGCTGCGTTGTTGCTCGATTGAATATATTTCATTTCAATCTGATTATCTTTTATAAGATCTTGAGTGTATGAGAAGAACCTTGTAGGTATATGTTTTGTCCTGTCACTCTTGATGTATCCTTCTTTCATTTGTGTGACACATGCAACGTTATCTTCATGGATCAAAATTGGAATTTTGTCCTTCTCTAGTCCGCATGAAGTCAAGATGAGTTGTGTCATTGATCTCAACCAAACTGTAATAACCAGGTATTTTATTTTTATTTTATTTATTTTATAAGTCTCTATTTTAAAATTATTTGGAGTTAGAAGTTAAGGGGTAAGTTTTAAAATTTATTTAGAAGGATAAGGGTGAGGTTTGCCAAAATGATTAAGTTTAAGGTTTGTTTGGTGAATGTGAAATATCTCATTCACACTCACCGCCCCAAATTGTGATACATCAGATAGGTGTCCTCTTAGGAAAGACTTAGCTTTCTTCTATGGTGTGTGTGTGTGTGTTACGTGAAGGAGAGAGAGAGAGAGAGAGAGATAGAGCCGTGAGAGAGATTAAGGGAAAGAAGAAGAAGGAATCAAGAATTTGCTGTTGTAATTCAAGGAACAATCTGAAGTAATCAAGGTAAACAATCCAAACCTTATTTGTGTTTTAATTCTTTAAAGTGTTCTTGAAATTGCTAGTTTAAGTTCTTGGTGGGTTTTGTTAAAAATGGATGTTTTTGGGAAGTTAAGCTTAAGGTTAGGATGTATTCTTGGTCTTAAACTGTTGGTCCCAAAATGGCTCAACAAGTATTGTAGAAGGGGGGGGGGGGGGGGGGGGGTTGAATACAATACTTAGATTTTTCACAATTTTAATTCTTTATATTGAAAAACTTTCAACAAGAATTACACATAGAAAACTTAAAGATTGTTGCGGAAAAGAACAGTTAAACTATTCTAACAATCTAACACAAAGTAAACTGAAAAACACTTAGAACAACTTGAGCACTTAGACACAAGATACAGTTTCAGTAAGAAAGGAGCTTGCACTTAGTAATCTTCAGAAGCGTGTTTTGCATGGGGAGTCTTCACCTCTATTTATAGTCCATGCATCATTTAATGCTTGGAACACTTGTCACTCTTCCATTCATTGCAGAGGTTGACTTCTGAAAAGCTGATATCTCCTTTTTAACTTATCCAAAGAACCAGGAGGACAGTCGTACCAGAAAAGGACCTTATCTGAGAATAGATAAAATGACAAACTGCCACTTTTATCTGACAATAGGATATTGTCTCATAATAAAAGATCTTTTCTTTTGTCTTCAGAGAATAAGGCTACCGACCTCCTGTATTGGAAACTACACTAATTTGAAATCTCACTTCTTTAGAGAAGAGAGATCCTTTACCGAAGTGTAGAATATTTCGGTGCAGTCTTCTTAAACTCCCACCGATCTCTGAACACATATCGGTGGACATCTTCTTGAACTCCCACCGATTTCTGAAAACATATCGGTGGAAGTCTTCTTGAGCATCTTCACCGAATTTCTTTAATTCGGTGATGCTTGTCCACCGATAGCACAAGCATATCGGTGGTGGTGTAACTTGTAGAAAGTTGCTGCCGATTTTCTCACTTCCGCAATGAGATAGTCTTCGCATTTGGTTTCGGTTGATCTTCGACTTCACCGAACAATTGATATGACAGTACAAGTTACACAAAAGAATCCAAACATATTCTAAGTACCTAAGAGGGTTTAAGTGAGTCAATTTCAAATCTGTGAAGACCCAACAATCTCCCCCTATTTGAATTTGATCTCTATCCTTAGAATATTAAAGAGTAAATGAAAAGAAATGCATTTTGACCCTTTTTACTCTTTTGGGTTCTTTTTCACATAGACCTTTCTTTTTGATTTTTTTTTTTTTTTTGATCTATGATTCTTTGAGTATATCTATACAGTATATATAAAGCAGGGAAATAAGGTATGTGCAGCAAAAAATAAACAAGACAAGCACTTTGAATTGCATAAGTCATTCTCATACATCGGTAAACAAAAGATTTTCAAAACTGCCGAAAGGTGAAAAAGAAAAGACCTACTTCTTTGACGATTGTCGGCGTTTGATCTCGTCCATTAAGATTCGGTAGTAGGGTTGAGCTTCGGGGATGTGAGGGAACAAGTTGTGGAGGCCTTCAAGAAACATGGTGTCGGCAACGGGGATTTGAGAGAATCTGAAGAAGGCTCGTTTGCCGAATCCATCGTTGAAGTATAGTCCAGGAATCGGTGAGAGAGCCAGAGTTGTCGTGGGATATGATGCCGAAGAGGGAAGAGAAAGACTCAAGTTACTTACATTCGGTATCTTTCCTTCCTTTGCCATATCCTTGAAGACGGTGTCGGGGGGATTCTGAACTTTAGGAAGACACACTTCTTCCTTCAAGGATTGCAGTTTCGATCTTTCATCGGTGGTAAGCACGATGCTATACTTCTTTTTGATCTCCTTCATCTTTGCCATTAGATCATCAATGTATTTGACAAAGATATCCTTTTTTGGGTTTTGATTTTTGGCCAAGTGTCGAGAGATTTCGTACCATTCGGGGAGACCGTAGGTTCTGAGTTGGTAGTCTCTCACACTTTTTAAGGAGCCATCTTCCCGATCAATGATAAGTCTGATGTCTTTTGGATTGGCTCTGGAGGTTGCGATCTTGACACCTGAGATTGGGGTTCTGTCGGATCGGTGGTGCATCTTTAACTTGTACCATCTAACCTCTTCATTTCTCTCTTGTTCAAATTCACTCAGTACCTCTTTCTGTGCCGACATGGCGTCGGTGGTCTTGGCTTTCTTGGCTTCTTCCTCTGCAACCTTTAAAGAGAGGGCCTTGGAATCATCAAGGGCTTTTTGGGCTAATCTGGCTTCCTCAATTTCTTGAGGAGTCAGACCGAGATTGGGTTCCTGCGGATGCGATGGAGGCTTAAGCTTGAGTTTGTCCGCATCGGTGGAGCGAATACCATACTTCATCTTTTCTTTCTCTAGTCTTTCTTGTTCGGCCAGTTGTTCGGCAGTGAGAGATTTCTTTCCCTTGTCAGATTCGGCCGCAGAAGACTTCTCCCCCTCAGTAGTTGACTTGTCTTTCGACTCTTTTTCTTTAGAGAGTTGCTCCCCCTCAATATCGGTGGTGTCAGCGTGAGTTTCGGGGGAAGATGGAGGCTTGGGGATGACCGACTGTCTAAGAGATGGCAACTTGGGTTGGGTGGTCTTTTTCTCCCCCTCAGCACCAGCCAGAATCTTCATACCCAGCTGTCTGAAAACGTAGTCGAATTTCTTATGAAGGAAAGAGAGTTGTTTCGGTACCTCTTCAGAAACCATGGTGAAGTCACCGAGATCCATCTCCAGCTGGCCGATGTTTGGAAGGTTGGCATGTAAGTCACGAAGGGAGTCGGTAGTGGCCTGGCTGAAGTCGCGATAAGACTTAGCTTCTTGAAGCAACTTCTGAAGTTCAGAATCTTTGACGTCGGAGGAAGCCTTGAAAGCACCGAAAGAGAAGGCAAGATCCCCATGAGATCGGGACAAAGAGTCCACCTTGGTACCCAAAGAGGTGATGTCGGTGGTGAGAGGCCGGACAACATCCGTAATAGCCTCCGAAATAATCTGTGGCATCCGGGACTCGATGTTGGACATGCGGGAGCTTGTCATAGCCATCATTGCAATAGTGGCCGCCTTGAAAGATTCAAATTGGGTGCCGACAAGCCGACACTGTCGAGCAGTTTCTTGTAAGTCTTCAATGAGAGAGGGTGCTGGAACAGTTGATGGACCCCCGATCTCCCCAGGAACAACGTAACGAATGCGAAAGGGATCCGCCGCCGAAATGGGAATGTTGCTAGGATATAGCATTTCATCGGGGAAAAGCGGCCTCGGTGGCGGAGTGGGAGATCGTCGGGGAGAATCCTGAATCGGAGGGGGTGATCGGTGTGGCGTAGGCGATCTTCGGGGAGAATGAACCCGGGGGGAACTTCAGGGAGAAGTTTGGTTCACAGGAGACTTCACCGGTGAGGGGGAAGCGGACTCAATGAGGATCGCTCCATCAGACGGGGAGGTTCGGGGAGAACCAGTGTCGTCAAAGAGACCTGCAAAGAAGTCATGGGGGGGAGTTAATGGGGGGAACCCTGATCGGGTTGAGCATCATCATCGATCAAGAACTGTCCAGGTGAAAGGGCGTGCAGCGCAGAGTCCAGGCTGTCGGAGGGAGATTCTAGGGATTCGTCGGGGGAAGCAGCATGGTCACTTAGAGAATGTTTTGGAAGAGGTATATTTAGAGAAGCCTTAGGGATGACCAGATGGTCGGTGGTAAACAAGAAGGATTCGGAAGGGGATGACTCACGGACGGGGCCCCGAGTTCGTTTTAAACGACTTTTCGGGGGGGGGGGGGGATGAAGAGTGCCTCCTCTTAGAAGGTTTTTGGACCGGGGCAGCCACCGATGGTTTAATCGGTGTCATGGTTCTGGCAGCAGCGGCGGAGGTGTCGGCGGCCGATTTCCTCTTCGCGCCGACTGACTTTGCTCTGGAACGGGGGGAAGAAGTCACCGCAGCAGCAAGGACTTCGGGGATATCGGGGTGGTGAAACCCTGGAATTTCATAATCGCCCCACTGAAGTTCTGGAGAGATGGCAAGAGTGATCATACCTCGGCGTAAAGGATTGTCGGTGTCTAGAGTACCGACGTTGAGGGTTTTGCTGCCGACGATCGGTGGGGCCCAGTCATAGGTGAATCGGGGAGTGGGAGACTTGCGGTCTTTGTCCAGAGCCTTGCCAAGAATGTGATGGATGATCATAGATATAAATCGGGGGTAGGCAACATGGCACTTCTTTGGATGGGAGATCACTTCCACTAATTCGGAGAAGAAGTACTGGGCGAAATCCACTCGGCGTTGAAAAATTAAGGCATGGGCAAGTTTTGTGATATAGGAGGGGGACTGATCATGGCCGCTTGTCTTTCGGGATAGGCAGTGGATCACATGGGCAAAGAAGAAGTTCCACACACCACCCATGTGACTCCGAAGAAGAGTTCCAGGACCTTTGGAGCTTTTGGAGGTGTCATCGACCACGCAACCTGTTGTACTAAGAACATCTTCGAGAACGGTATCGGAATGCCACTTGTCATATGGATCGAAAGCATCGATTTTAAGAGCAGTGCGAACATCATCGACCCCAAAGGTGAGGTCATGATCACCCTCGTCTTCAGAAAGGATGGATGCATGTATCGCATCATTGGAGGGGTCATACACACAGGTGAGCCAGAACTTCCCAACGAGCACTTTGCTCATCTTGAGATTACAAGTGAAGGCATGAAGAAGGGGAGATCGAGTGAAGAACTTGATCATGTGGTTAAACTCCGGATGAGAGGGGTCGGATTCAAATCTTGCAACGTGATTGCATGGGTTGAATTTCAGATCGGCAAACACGTTGGAGGGGTATTCTTGGAGGACGCCATTGATGATCGAGCTTGAAGAGGAAGCAGGGGTTATATTTTGAGAGAGAATGGAGAAGAGAGAAGGAAACGGAGAGGAAGACTGAGGAGGGGAGGAATATATATAGGGTTTTCAAAAAAAAACGGTTTAAAAGAATAAAATAAAATAAAATAAAAAGGTAATCATGACCACGTTGGAAAACGTGGTCATTGCGGCGTTTCACGAAAGGGGAGACGAAGGGACAGACAGGCTAGGGTGATAGGGTGTCAGAAGGATAAGTTTGAAATTCGGTGGACATCAGTGATGAAGATGAGGGGGCAATCGGTGGACATCGGTGGGAAACACACAGAAGATACGATTGTCGGGGAGGATCCACCGAGCCGATGACCCACCGAAAGAAAAATTACCAAGAGAAAATCACCGAAAGATGAATCACCGAAAGGATGAATCACCGAGAGATGAATCCACCGAAAAGATGAATCACCGAAAATTCACTTAGTATGACTCACCGAGAAAAAAGTCACCGAAGGTTGAATCACCGAGAGATGAATCCACCGAAGGATGAATCACCGAAAATTACCAGACTGATTTTTCTTTTTTTTTCTTTTTTTTTAAAAACTATTCTAGATACAACATGCCAAGTTCACCGATGAGGAAAGTGAACCTGGCTTCATCCAGAGGTTTAGTAAACAAATCTGCAAGTTGAAGATCAGTTGAGATAAAATGCAGCTCAATGTCACCTTTGGAGATATGGTCCCTGATGAAATGATGTCGGATATCGATGTGTTTGGACCTTGAGTGGAGAACAGGATTGTTGGCAATTGCAATTGCACTTGAATTGTCACATAGGATGGGTATTTTGGAGTAAAACTGATTGTAGTCTCGCAACTGGTTCTTCATCCATAGAATCTGTGCGCAGCAACTTCCAGCAGCAACATATTCAACCTCGGCAGTAGATGTTGAGACTGAGTTTTGCTTTTTGCTGGACCAGCTTACCAGTTTGCCACCAAGGAATTGACAACTGCCTGTAGTGCTTTTTCTATCATTTTTGGAACCTGCAAAGTCAGAATCTGAATATCCCATGAGTTCAAAACCTGAGTCTTTGGGGTACCAAAGACCCAGATGTATGGTACCCTTTAGATACCTGAAAATCCGTTTCACAGCATCCAAATGAGATTTCTTTGGATTTGCCTGATAACGAGCACACAGACACGTAGCAAACATGATATCTGGTCTGATATCAGTTAAATAAAGCAGTGAGCCAATCATGCCTCTATAATGAGTAACATCCACAGATTCACCATTTAAATCGGTGTCAAGTTTCAAAGGTGGTGCCATGGGAGTTTTCATGGGGGATGAGTTTTCAAAGCCAAATTTCTTCAGAAGGTCTTTAATGTACTTGCTTTGGTTTATGAATATTCCTTCTGAAATTTGTTTTACTTGAAGACCTAAGAAAAAAGTTAGCTCCCCCATCATGCTCATCTCATATTCACTTTTCATGAGAGAGGCAAAGTCATCACACAGAGACTCGTCGGTGGCACCGAAAATAATGTCATCCACATAGATTTGAACAAGAATGAGATTACCTGATGTTTGCTTGTGGAAGAGAGTGTTATCAATGGTACCTCTAGTATAGCCATGCTTGAGTAGAAAGATGGCGAGAGTGTCATACCAGGCCCGAGGAGCCTGCTTGAGCCCATACAGAGCTTTGTCAAGTCGGTACACATAATCTGGATGTGTGGAATCTTCAAAGCCTGGAGGTTGCTTCACATAGACTTCCTCAGCTAGTTCTCCATTCAAGAAAGCACTTTTCACATCCATTTGAAATACCCTGAAGTTCTTGTGAGCAGCATGAGCAAGAAAGATCCTGATAGCTTCAAGTCTGGCAACGGGAGCAAATGTTTCATCGTAGTCAATACCCTCTTCCTATCGGTAGCCTTGAGCTACGAGTCTGGCTTTGTTCCTGATGACCGTACCATCTTCATCCATTTTGTTTCTGAAGACCCATTTTGTGCCGATGATTGTTTTCTTTGAAGGTCTAGGCACAAGTCTCCAGACCTTGTTTCTTTGAAACTGGTAGAGTTCTTCTTGCATGGCCGAAACCCAACATGGGTCTCTTAGGGCTTCGTCAATCTTTTTAGGTTCAACCAGAGAGAGGAAATTCACATAGAGACAGATGTTACTGGTGCCTCTCCTTGTTTGAACACCAGCTAGCTGATCACCGATGATTTGATCAATGGGGTGATCTTTGGTCCATTTAAGAGCAGGAGGCATCGGTGGAGGAATGGCTGAGGTGGAAGGAAAGATTGAGGCTGGAGTATCGGCATGATGTGATGAAGGTGGGTTGTCAGAGGGATTATCGGTAGGAAGAGATTCGGTAAAGGGGTTAATTTCGGTGGATGATGGATAAAGTTCGGTGGAGGCAATTTCGGTAGAGGGGGTTTCAAGTGTTGAAGACGATGTCCCAGTTTGATTGTTTGGAACAGAAGAGATATTTGGAATGCAGGGTGGATCGGTGGAGGTTGAAATGGGAGATTCCCCGATGCATGATGATATCCATCTGTGTAGTTCTTCATCATCATTTGTCAGAGAATATGATCTTGAGTCATCACACTTTACATGGATGGATTCATCAATGCATTCTCTCCGAAGATTGTAAACTCGGTAGGCTCTAGAAGTCAAGGAATATCCCACAAAGATTCCTTCATCTGCCTTAGGATCAAATTTCCCAAGATTTTCCCTGTCATTTAGAATAAAGCACACACAGCCAAAGACATGAAGGAAACCAATGTTTGGCTTTCTTCCATGAAAAACTTCATACGGGGTTTTCTCATGCCTTTTAGTTATCACCGACCTGTTTTGAGTGAAACAGGCAGTGTTTACAGCTTCAGCCCAAAAATAGGTTGGCAGATTTGCTTCACTCAGCATAGATCTTGCTGCTTCACATAGAGTTCGATTTCTTCTTTCTACAACACCATTTTGTTGTGGAGTCCTGACAGCAGAGAAGTTTTGAGAGATTCCTTTTTCATTGAAAAAGTCTTCTAAACTGCTGTTTCTGAATTCGGTGCCATTGTCACTTCTTACTGATCTCACAAGCTGACCATTCAGAACTTCATTCCTTTTGACAAAGTTGATGATTTCTTCGGTTGCATCACTTTTGTACCTGAGAAAAGACACCCAAGTATATCTAGAAAATTCATCAACAATAACAAGAATGTACCTTCTTCCTCCTAGACTGGGAGTGCTGACTGGTCCACATAGATCCATATGCAGCATCTGAAGTGGGAGATTGATGGAAGAGCATTGCTTGGTTTTGAAAGAGGATTTGGTGAGCTTCCCTTTTTCACATGCATCACACAGCTTTTCTTTGACGAAGTTTAACTTAGGCATGCCAGTCACCAGCTCTTTGTTTGATATTTTATGAAGGGTTTTGAAGTTGAGATGAGACAACCGTTTATGCCACAGCCAGTTTCTTTTGACTGAATCGTCAGACACAAAGCAGACATTTGAGGAGTTGTTTTGGCTCATATCAATGATGTACACATTATGTAGCCTTCTTCCAGAGAGGACAACCTTCATATTCTTGTCTACAACAGTACAGATACGTAGTTCAAAGATGACTTTGTATCCAAGATCACACAGTTGGCTTATACTGAGGAGATTATGCATGAGACCTTCAACGAATGCCACTTTATTGAAGGTGAGGGTTCCGTTCGTGAGAGTTCCATATCCTTTAGTATGACCTCTGGAGTTGTCCCCAAAGGTTACAGAAGGACCCCTTTCTGACACATAGTTTACAAGAAGATGTTTGTTTCCGGTCATGTGACGTGAGCACCCACTATCTAAATACCAAACTTGTTGGTGCTCAAAAACCTGCAAACAACATCAAATCAGTTCTTAGGTACCCATTTGGTAATGGGTCCTTTTGGGTTAGAAGTGTGAGAAACCTTGTGTTTAGATCTGTCAATTCTTTCCTTTGGACAGTCTTTAGCAAGATGAAAGGTATCACCACAATTGTAACATTTTCGGTAGATAAAAGTTATTTTCGGTTTTTGTTCCTTTCCCTTTTCTTTTCCAATTATATCAACTTTAATCTTTGGACCGAGAAGAGGATTGCGAGGACCTCCAAAAAGTTTGGTTCTTGAGGTTGAAGCATGGTCAGGGATCTCTTTTGAAAAAGCTTTGGACTTTCCTTTTTGCACAAAATCGGTGAGGGGTTTTTCGATGGTGGGGTTTTCTTTAAAAGATTGAGGTTTTGTAAGACTGGAAGAGTTGTTGTCAATGGCTAGACCTTTGAACACATCATGAATAGGTTTGACCACATCTTGTATTTTATGGGTTTGATCTGATGAGGATTCTTTGGCTTTTATGAACATTCCATATTTCAAGGCTTCACCAAGATCAATAGAGTTTAAAGAAATGGAATCACAAGAGTTTGTCTCAGAGTCATCTTCCCAAGAATCGGTGATGGGAACAAGTGCATGAGTAGATTTTTCAAGCATGGATTTTTCATATCCTAACCCAGACTTGTTACCACCACTGATTTGATCTTGAAAGATTTGTTCAAGATTCTTAGAAGAGCTTGTCCATTTTCTGACAACTTCTTGTTCTTTCTTTAACTTTTTGAACAGTTTATTTTTCTCCTTTTCAATTGCATGATTTATGACTTTTAGATTTTCAAGCTCAGCTTTTATTTCTTCAAATTTTTCGAGTTTAGATAAGCAAGATTCAAGTTGAGATGTAAGAGCTTTAACTTGAGCAGATTTTCTTCTCTTGCTATCTTTGACAGTGTAAAAGTCTTGAGTTAAAGATTCATAAGCATTTATCTTTTCAATATCAGTCATGTCATTGAAGGGATGTACCTGAGAGTATGACGATGAGCCTTCAGTAGAAACTAATGCCATTGGAGATTTGGCCTTTTCTTCTTCCTCTTCTTCCACCTCTTCAGATATGGCCACAAAGCACTTGTTTGGAGAATCGCTGTCAGTGGTTTCTTCTTCTTCCCAGTCATGAGCCTCTGCTATCAATCCTTTTCCTTTTCTTTGAGATCCTTCATTTCTTTCTTTTTCCTTCTTGTACTTTGCCTTGTACTTTTCAGCACGTTCCTGATGTGAGAGTGAGGAGGATTGAGAATCTTTCTTGAAATGGGATTTCTCAACTTTAGAAGGATATTTGTCAGAGGACGAGGAATTGACTTTTGACACACGCTTGCTTCTGCACTCAGCTGCAAAGTGTCCTTTCTTACCACAGTTGAAACATTCTTCATTTGTCTTGTCAGACGAAGACGTTTTTGAAAATGAAGGTTTTCTGAAACTTCTGAGTTTGTTGAAATTTCGAGATTTGTTTTTAAAACCAGCCATCATAGCCATTTCATCAGTTATTCGGTCTACCGAAATTTCATCACCTTCATCATCGGCATCACTCAGATATGCCTCCGTTTGGTGAGAAGGATTGTTCTGATTTTCGGTATCAGAGTCAGATGAGGGATATGTGATACAAGGAACATTATGACTTTTCTTGGAATTTTCGCAAATAAGAGCTATTGAAGAGCTCTTTATCTCTTTGAAGATGGTTTTCCTATGAAGCTTGGTTTGTTCAAAGTTGAACAGAGTTCCATACAAAACAGTTAAAGGCATGTATTCCAAGTCCTTGGTAGTCTTTATGCAAGTGCAGATGTTTTCCCAAAAGTCAGGAAGACAATCCATAAACTTGCATAGAACTTCCTCATTGTCATAGACTCTACCTAGTAATTTTAAATCATTTAACAGAGAGTTAAACCGGTTATAAAAGCTTGGAAGAGATTCTCCCTTTTCATAGGCAAAGAGCTCATATTTTCGAATGAGGCCAATCTTTTTGCTTTTCTTTACTTCCTCTGTACCCTCATAAAGTACACACAAAGTAGTCCACATCTCTTTAGCTGTACCGAAGTTAACAAGAGAGTGATAGACTTCATCAGGAAGCGAGAGAGCAATAATTGATCTAAGCCTAGAATCCAGAGACACTAATCGTTTTTCTTCATCAGAATATTTTCTTGGGTTTTTGAGAATATAACGACCAGTAGCCTTTGTTTTTTCTATGTCGGAAGGTTCAGATTCATCAGAGTCACTTGATTTATCGACTGGTTCCTTACCAGACCTCTGCTTTTCATAGCGAGCCCAAACTCTCGGGTTGATAGGTCCCTCCTTGAGAATGGTTGGATATCTAGTATCCACTCCTTCCATAAATAGCATCATACGGCTCTTCCATAGAGAAAAGTTGTTAGGATTAAACTTGGGAGGTTTTGAAATGGAACCATTTTCAGCAAAATTATTTTGACCAGTGTTTTCAACAGTTAGGGATGAAGATGAGGCAGCCATTGCGGATCAAGTTTATGAATTAAACTTTCCGCTCTGATACCACTTGTTGGTCCCAAAATGGCTCAACAAGTATTGTAGAAGGGGGGGGGGGGTTGAATACAATACTTAGATTTTTCACAATTTTAATTCTTTATATTGAAAAACTTTCAACAAGAATTACACATAGAAAACTTAAAGATTGTTGCGGAAAAGAACAGTTAAACTATTCTAACAATCTAACACAAAGTAAACTGAAAAACACTTAGAACAACTTGAGCACTTAGACACAAGATACAGTTTCAGTAAGAAAGGAGCTTGCACTTAGTAATCTTCAGAAGCGTGTTTTGCATGGGGAGTCTTCACCTCTATTTATAGTCCATGCATCATTTAATGCTTGGAACACTTGTCACTCTTCCATTCATTGCAGAGGTTGACTTCTGAAAAGCTGATATCTCCTTTTTAACTTATCCAAAGAACCAGGAGGACAGTCGTACCAGAAAAGGACCTTATCTGAGAATAGATAAAATGACAAACTGCCACTTTTATCTGACAATAGGATATTGTCTCATAATAAAAGATCTTTTCTTTTGTCTTCAGAGAATAAGGCTACCGACCTCCTGTATTGGAAACTACACTAATTTGAAATCTCACTTCTTTAGAGAAGAGAGATCCTTTACCGAAGTGTAGAATATTTCGGTGCAGTCTTCTTAAACTCCCACCGATCTCTGAACACATATCGGTGGACATCTTCTTGAACTCCCACCGATTTCTGAAAACATATCGGTGGAAGTCTTCTTGAGCATCTTCACCGAATTTCTTTAATTCGGTGATGCTTGTCCACCGATAGCACAAGCATATCGGTGGTGGTGTAACTTGTAGAAAGTTGCTGCCGATTTTCTCACTTCCGCAATGAGATAGTCTTCGCATTTGGTTTCGGTTGATCTTCGACTTCACCGAACAATTGATATGACAGTACAAGTTACACAAAAGAATCCAAACATATTCTAAGTACCTAAGAGGGTTTAAGTGAGTCAATTTCAAATCTGTGAAGACCCAACATAAACATATCTGCATCTTTATAGCAACATGCATAGATTAAAAGTACAAAAATCTGGGTAAAGGATGAATTCCTGCAAATGAACTGAACTTTTCTGAAAAAGACGATGAACAGTGTTTTTGCGAAAAGTAGGAATTCGCAAGCCTTGGTTGCGAAAAGTCCACTTTTCGCAAGTAGCTAAAACGCATAGTTAAGTTTTCGTATCTGTTGGTTACGAAAAGTAGGGAACTCGCAACTGTGGTTTGCGAGAAGTTAAGTTTTCGTATCTGTTGGTTACGAAAAGTAGGGAACTCGCAACTGTGGTTTGCGAGAAGTGAAGTTTTCGTATCTGTTGGTTGCGAAAAGTAAGGAACTCGCAACTGTGGGTTGCGAAAAGTTAGGTTTTCGTAATAGTGGGTTGCGAAAAGTGTGAATTGTCTGTTTACGTGTTAAAGAGTATGTATACTTTAATTTGTTTCAGATACTAAGGATCGGGGTTAAAAGATAATATGTTTTGAGGAAAGTTTGAAGGACCTTTGCTAAATAGATCAGGTGAGTTTTACTTTAAAAAGTATTTTACTGGAATGCATTATGTGAATATTAAATGTTTGATAAAGTGTATGAATATGTCATACGTGAGTGATTATAATATATTGAGATATTATAATTACGTGAGTATTATATGAAAATATAATACGTGGCCGGGCTTTGGACCGGTGTGTTAAATTGGCTCGCAACCAATTGATATTGGCCATTGGTGGAGGGATAAGGTGGAATGAGACAGGTATGATGTATCAATCTTGACTGGTATTAATTTACGTGTGAAATATGTGTATTTATATAAAGAGTATTTTATATAAATGAAAGTTTTAATGATTTCCAAATGTCAGGGATTTACTCACTAGACCCTTAGGTCTAACCCTCATTTTCTGTTTTAAAAATTATGTATTCCAGGTGATGGTTCCAGTAAGAACAAGTAGATAGAGTACTTGTTGGCTAGCTTTTGAGAAGATGATCATCATGATACTATGGACGCTTTTGTATTTAAAATTTTTGTTATTACTATGTAACTTAAAGTAGATCAAGTTGTACTGAATTTTTTCTATGTCAGACTTTGGGGACCGAATGTGAAATATGAATTACCTATGTATTGAAATTATGTTACGAAATATATGATTATATGTACGTTTGGATTTGTGGGATGTTACAGATGGTATCAGAGCCATAGTTTAAGGGATTTAGGTATTAGTAATTGTACCTAGACTTAAACTGCATGTGAAGTAGGATGTCCTTATTATTTTTAGAACCTGGGGATGCTAAGTATAAGAGGTGGAAGGAACATCATGTAAGGTAATTTCAAATTACACCAGGCCAGTGTAATTATGATCTTACATGTGCATGTTTGAACTGGAATACCTTGTTATATGGGGTATGTGCTTATGTGTATATTAACTTTGTTTGAATCTACAGAATGGCAAGTGACACTAGACAAAGGAACCAAAGAGGAGGAAGGAATTCGGGTGGAGAGAATCCACCAATAGGAGCAGGGGGAAGAGGAGGAGATCGTGGTAGAGGCAGAACTGGAAGGGGAACTGGGGGCCGAACTGGAGGTAGAACACAACCGCATGGTACAGAGTTTGTTACACGGGATGATCTGACCGCTGAAATGGGGAGATTATAGGATAGCATTCAAGCCATGTTCGAACGTACTCGCCATAATGAAACTGAAAGACCAGATCCGGAACATGAAATGGAGATGCCACTTACCTCTACTGTTTTACCGGTAATGAAAAGGTGTGACTATAAAATGTTTCTTAGTTGTAAGCCCCCTACATACTCAGGAGATCGGGATCCAGTAAAAGCTATGAGATGGCTGAAAGAAATCGAGGCTATCTTCAAAACGTGTAAATGTGCTGAACAAGATAAAGTGCTTTATGGAACTGCAATGCTAAAAGGTGATGCTTTGTATTGGTGGGAGGCTCATACGGAATCGAGAGGGACGGATGTATATACTACCTTTTCATGGGAGGAATTCGTGTTGGCATTCACAACACACTTCTGTCCACAAGCTGCTGTCAGACAATTGGAAGAAGAATTTATGAATCTACAACAAGGGAATCTGTCGGTTAGAGATTATACTGCACGATTTTTAGAAAAATTTTGTTTTGCAGGATATTATGTTGCTACGGAAAAGATGAAAATGGAGAGATTCATCTATGGGTTGAATTCAGAAGTTCGAAGACTAGTGACTGCAACAAGGCCAGATACTTTTACAGCTGCAGTGGATGCTGCTGAAAATGTGGAACGAGATAACAAGAGGGATGCTGGGGATAAGAGTTCGGGGAAGAGAAAATGGAAAGGACCACCACAGGATTCAAGGAAGCCTAGACTTCAGAGGTTCGATAACCGTCCGCCGTTTAGACCAGCGGAAAGACCATGTCCAAGATGTAATCGCTACCATCAGGGAAGTTGTCAAGGGGAATCACGGGTTTGTTTTAAGTGTGGGAAAACCGGTCATGTTGTTAAAGATTGTCGATCGACGCGGTTTTGTTTTGTGTGTAATTCTCCGGATCACCTCCAATCAGATTGTCCACGAGGTAGAATACAACAAGGGGGTACATCCGGGAAACCAGCCATTACTAGACCAGTAGTCCCAAGATTAGAACCGCCGAAAACGAGGGGTCGTACTTTCCAAATGACAGCTAAAGATGCGGAGGAAACTCCGGATGTGGTCACAGGTACATTTTTCATAAACTCCACGCGTGCTAAAGTGTTATTTGATTCTGGTGCAAACCGATCTTTTGTGTCTCCCTCCTTTGCTGCTCACATGCATTTAGAGCCTAAAATGTTAAAACATGCTTTATTAGTAGACACTGCAAATGATAATCAGGTGGCAGTTAAAGAGGTTTTTGATCGTTGCATGATAAACATAGAGGGGTGTGGAGTACCGATACAATTGTTCCCAATAGCTTTGATTGAATTTGATGTGGTAGTAGGAATGGATTGGTTAGCTAAGAATCAGGCTAACATAGTTTGTGATAAGAAAATAATCAATGTTGTTTTACCTGATAAGAGATCAGTAGTGATTTATGGAGATCGTAAGAATCATCAGTCCAGTCTTATTTCTATGGTAAAAGCCCATAAATGTGTCAATAAAGGCTGCTCTAGTTATCTAGCTTATGTGATAGATAGTAGACCTGAAAAGATTAAGCTGGAAGATATTTCTATCGTTAGTAAATATCCAGAAGTTTTTCCTGAAGACTTGAATAGTCTTCCTCCTGTTAGACAAGTAGAATTTGGTATTGACTTAATCCCTGGAGCCGCTCCTATTGCTCGCGCGTCGTACCGATTAGCACCACCAGAAATGAAAGAAATGATGGCACAGCTTCAAGATTTATCTGATAAGGGCTTCATTGATAACGCCACTTTTTGGCGTTATTTCCGGTTCTCAAACCAATGAGATTGGCTTGTATTCAAGTAAAAAGGCGTGTATTTTACGGTTTATCTAGTGATTTACACAGGTTATCTAAAAGGCGGCATCCCTCGCGAAAAGAAACCAAAAAGAACCCAAAACGAGTCCAAACGAAGCCTAACGGAAGCCCAAAAGCCAAGCCCAAGACCCGCGACCGAACCAGGACCCGAACCACGAACCAGAAAACGACCCGCGCAACAAAAAGGACACGCGCGACTTGCTGCGCGACTTGCAAGTCGCGCCACAGGCCGCGTATCCCTCTGTTTGTCGAAAATCAGTTTTATAAGTCGGGATTTAGGTCACTTTATCGGTATCAAACATACGGCAGACGATTTGGAGCAGTTCGGGGGCGATTTTCAGAGCCACGTGACACCGTTTAGAGCGAAGATCGAGAACCAATTGAAGAAACGTTCAAGACGGGAAGGAGATTTCAGCACGGGAAAGGGAGTTCATCAATTCATCTTACACAATCACCACGATCACATTATCATGTCTATTTACACTTTCGTTTCTCTTTCTTTTGTGTATGAATCCCCCAACATCATGAACTAACTTTAAGATGTTGGGGGTTGGATTGAATTAGAATTGAACATATTATGGATGACGAATGATTTTTATCAGTTTTCCGATTTAATGAATGCATGTGATTTTGTTCTTAATGCCTTTGTGAGCGTAGCTAACTTGCAATTGTTCTATTGTTTTCAAGTATGTTCGAGAGAATTAATTGAGATCTAGAATTAGGAATTGCATGTCTAAGGTAAGAAAGGATAGAGATATACCGAGTAAACCTTAGTCTCATAATAACCTGCTCTTAATGTGTTTTAAACTACATCGGGTGAGATCGAGAGATTAATCTGGTGTTTCTTTGAAATAAACTTCATGGTAGCTTGAGAAAGCACCATGTTTTACAAATATAACTGTTGTTACTTGAGAGAGAGCAATGGTTAGATCAAGGTTGAGTATTTATTAACGGAATTAACTGGTATTTGTCATTAGTCTGATATGTATATGTGAAACCTGAGGATATCCAACCCTCAACTGTTTCTCCATCTGAATTCCAAAACTGCTTACTAGTTGTCTGGTGTTTGTTTGTCTTTAATTTCTGCAAGTAAGTAGTTATAAAACCAAATCTCCAAATTTGACAGTCCAATTAATAGTTCTTGTAGTAATTGTGATATTTAGTTCCTAGTTCCCGTGGATTCGATACTCGTACTTCCGTACACTATTACTTGACTTCGACCCGTACACTTGCGGTAAGATTCGCAGGGTGTCAAAACCCCGTGTCATTCATCAGACCTAGCTCTTCGCCGTGGGGTGCACCAGTTTTGTTTTCTTTAGTGCTTTGTGTGTTTCCTTTGCTTGCTTTGTTTTTCTTTCCCTTGTGTTGCATGTTCTCCCTTTCGTATCCGATTGATGATCAACTGTCAAGAATCCTCCGGCCGGGCAAAACAGGTATGTTCTAAATCCTTCTCCGCTAAAAGAGTGGTGTTGGATGTGTTATTCTATTTTAATTGCACGAGATGCAACAAACCTAAGTTTCACTTAGGTTTGGGGTGCCTCATTTTTGAACCATCTACTCACTCACATTAGACCCTGTGCAAACCTCGGTTTTACCGAGGTTTGGGGTTGGCTTGTAAATGGCAAACCTAGGCCACGACCTAGGTTTGGGGTGCCCACTTTAGAATTTTGGGATTTCTGTTGCTTGCTATGTTAATGTTTTACCCGCATTTTTTATTCCTGTAAATAACTGCACAATGATTGAGTCGCATCACCGACGACCTTGCTTGCACATTGGGGACAATGTGTGGGTAAGGTTTGGGGTTGCCCAATCGGGCCCAGGCTTATGCACGTAGATTTCCTACATTTCTGAGTGTCTAGATCACATAGGCTAAATTTTTCTTTTGTTTTGAATGATCGAGACCGACCATTGTGGGAAGAATCTTATGATAGTGACGTGACTGTTAGGGAAGGACCGGGAAAGGACATGACTAGGGACATTAGTGGAGACCACCCGATAGTGAGTTTTGAGCCTAATAAGACGTTTTTCATTTCGAGGGATTTATACACGTAATTCTTATACACTTTTCGAATTCCTTGTCGTGAATGTAGAATGATCTCGCTACATTATAGCATTGAGTATCAAAGACGAACATCGGGATATTAGGTAAGGGTATAGTAGACCATACCGTGTAGACCTTAAGAAATGATTCCAGGCGTTGTGTGTTTTGTTTTAACCCGTTTCAGCTATCGTCTTCCCTTTTACCCTTAGTGTGTACCCATAGCCCCTTTGCAGCCAAACACTCACCTTTTCGTTTCTAAACCCATCATTAAACCCTTAGCCATAAGCCTTAGCCAACCCAATCCGAAAGTGTGTCAATCGGAAGAAGTAATGAACTTAGAGAGATAGAGCGGAAAAGAAAGAAATCAGGCCAGTCAAGAAAGAGAAAAGAGCGCCAATGTTGCCCCAATCAATAAAGAGGACCAATGAAGTCCCAAAAAAAAATCGAGTTAATTTAGATTTTATCTATAGCAGCAAATAAGAGAGTCAAAGCAACTCCAATAGTGACGAAGAGGGCCTAATAAGAGAGTGAAAAACTATAGAGTTCGGAACTGCCAATGATTGACATGCCAAGGATATTTGAACCTTTTTACCCGTCTTTTCATAGCCTTAACCTTAGCCCCATTACAACCCATGTAAAGACCTGGATGATCTTTTGGAAAATGTGATTACGGTCTATGCCTACCTTTACCGATATTCCCTGTCTTGCTACTTGATTCCTTTCTGAGATCCATTTTTGGACATTTGTGCGTCTTTCAATAGAGTTGTCATGCAATTTTTGCGTATTCTTGTACATAACCTCCAAAACATGACAACACGAGCGATAACTTAGGTTCGAGTGCAAAGAGAGTATCCCGTAAGGTAGGGTCGAGGCGAAATGTTTTCCCTAGCATGTTTGGACTTAGTCCAACCTTAATGTAATCGGAACTGTAAGAGTTCAACTCCCAATAGAAGGTCATAGATCGGACAAATTAAAGAATGAGGCGAAAGTGAGATAGATATTCACATGTATGGGAAATCACCGATGCATCACTTGGTACCGATTGGAATTGTGCAGTTATTATTATTTCATAGTTATATGCTTTTATTATGTTTTTATCGCTAATTTGCTTGGGGACAAGCAACGCTCGGTTTGGGGTTGTTGATAACGCCACTTTTTGGCGTTATTTCCGGTTCTCAAACCAATGAGATTGGCTTGTATTAAAGTAAAAAGGCGTGTATTTTACGGTTTATCTAGTGATTTACACAGGTTATCTAAAAGGCGGCATCCCTCGCGAAAAGAAACCAAAAAGAACCCAAAACGAGTCCAAACGAAGCCTAACGGAAGCCCAAAAGCCAAGCCCAAGACCCGCGACCGAACCAGGACCCGAACCGCGAACCAGAAAACGACCCGCGCAACAAAAAGGACACGCGCGACTTGCTGCGCGACTTGCAAGTCGCGCCACAGGTCGCGTATCCCTCTGTTTGTCGAAAATCAGTTTTATAAGTCGGGATTTAGGTCACTTTATCGGTATCAAACATACGGCAGACGATTTGGAGCAGTTCGGGGGCGATTTTCAGAGCCACGTGACACCGTTTAGAGCGAAGATCGAGAACCAATTGAAGAAACGTTCAAGACGGGAAGGAGATTTCAGCACGGGAAAGGGAGTTCATCAATTCATCTTACACAATCACCACGATCACGTTATCATGTCTATTTACACTTTCGTTTCTCTTTCTTTTGTGTATGAATCCCCCAACATCATGAACTAACTTTAAGATGTTGGGGGTTGGATTGAATTAGGATTGAACATATTATGGATGACGAATGATTTTTATCAGTTTTCCGATTTAATGAATGCATGTGATTTTGTTCTTAATGCCTTTGTGAGCGTAGCTAACTTGCAATTGTTCTATTGTTTTCAAGTATGTTCGAGAGAATTAATTGAGATCTAGAATTAGGAATTGCATGTCTAAGGTAAGAAAGGATAGAGATATACCGAGTAAACCTTAGTCTCATAATAACCTGCTCTTAATGTGTTTTAAACTACATCGGGTGAGATCGAGAGATTAATCTGGTGTTTCTTTGAAATAAACTTCATGGTAGCTTGAGAAAGCACCATATTTTACAAATATAACTGTTGTTACTTGAGAGAGAGCAATGGTTAGATCAAGGTTGAGTATCCATTAACGGAATTAACTGGTATTTGTCATTAGTCTGATATGTATATGTGAAACCTGAGGATATCCAACCCTCAACTGTTTCTCCATCTGAATTCCAAAACTGCTTACTAGTTGTCTGGTGTTTGTTTGTCTTTAATTTCTGCAAGTAAGTAGTTATAAAACCAAATCTCCAAATTTGACAGTCCAATTAATAGTTCTTGTAGTAATTGTGATATTTAGTTCCTAGTTCCCGTGGATTCGATACTCGTACTTCCGTACACTATTACTTGACTTCGACCCGTACACTTGCGGTAAGATTCGCGGGGTGTCAAAACCCCGTGTCAAGTTTTTGGCGTCGTTGCCGGGGAGCTAGTTGCAGCTAATAGCACTACTAGCTATACGCGCTATTAGATTGGACATTTTTATTTATTTAATTATTACGTATTTTATTTCATCACTTTGAAATTCTGGATTGCTAAGCTTGTTATCTTCTCTTCAGGTGCTAGTGGTTTATGCCAAAGGAAACCCGAGGGAAAGGAATCGAGCCAATCGATCCGGAAATAGAAAGAACCGCTCGTCGGCTACGTAAAGAAGCGAAAGCTAGACGAAATCTTAAATTCGAAATGTCAGACGACGAGAGACCACCTCGCCGCAATAATCCACCACCACCACCTCCGGAGAGAGTTCCGATGCGGTCGTTCGCCGATCCTAATGTGGCGGCCGCACGGATAGGCATTCAAGCGCCCACTACCGGGGCGAACTATTTCGAGCTGAAACCGAGCACCATTGTGATGGTGCAACAGAACCAATACGGAGGGACGCCAACCGAGGATCCTCACGCACACCTTCGTGCATTCGAGAGGATCTGCAATACGTTCAAGATTAATGGTATGAACGAGGACGCGATCAAGCTGAGATTGTTTGGGTTTTCACTCAAGGGTCGAGCCGAGACATGGACCGAGAGCATCCAACCAGATTCGATCACTACCTGGGCACAGTTGAAAGCAGCTTTCCTCCAAAAGTTCTTTCCTCCGAGCAGAACCGCCCAACTAATGGCGGAGATCACCCATTTTTCTCAATGGGACCAGGAAACGTTATATGAGGCGTGGGAGCGTTATAAGGACATGATCAAGAAATGTCCGCACCATGGGCTACAAGGCTGGGTCATCATCCAGACCTTCTTTAGTGGGCTCCACCCACAATTTAAGAACGACATCACTGCTGCCGCGGGTGGAGCTTTAATGGACAAATCATATGAGGAAGCGTGCGAGCTGATTGAGAACCTAGCCGAACATAGTTTCTCCACGCCGAGATCAGCGGTAAGACGAGTCGCAAGTGTCCAAGAAGGTAATGAGATGAGTGAGCTGAAAGCTCAACTAGCCTTTCTCACGAATCAGCTGAATGGATGGAATCTTCAAGAACCTGATCAGGTTCATTTTGTGGCAAACCGGAACCAACCGAGAAACGATCCTTTCTCGAATACGTATAACAAGGGGTGGAAAAAGCACCCCAATCTCTCATGGAATTAGCCGGGTCCACAACCAGGTAACTTTTCTAACTCTTCCAATTCTTTTAATTCTAACAGTGTGTACCGCCCTCCAGGTTTTCAGCAAAGGAACGAGGGACCGTCCGGAGAGAAAAAGCCGGGACTCGAGGACATGATGATGAAGTTCATGTCTAAAATGGACACTACAGTCGGGGGGTTAGCAACTACAGTCGAGGGATTAGTCAGTACAGTCAACACTGTCAAAGCGGCTACCGAGCAAAACACCGCCGCCATCAAGATCCTCGAGAGGCAAGTGGGGCAGATTTCCGAGACCCTACAAAACCGAGCCCCTGGAAAACTGCCGAGTCAACCCGAAAGACAAAACCGGGAACACTGCAATGCCATCTACTATAAAGATGGCAAAGAGATGAAAGAGGAGCCAGCAGAGGAAGCCGAGAACGATGTGGAGATCGTTGATATGGATGCAGTAGAGGCTGAGAAGAGTGAGGAGAAGAAGAGAGAAGTACCACCGCCAGTCAAGTCGGAACAACCAAAAGTGCCTTACCCGAGCAGGCTGAAAGCGAATAAAGACCAGGTTCATTTTTCTAAATTTCTTGATGTCTTTAAAAAGCTAACCATTAATATCCCGTTTGCAGATGCGCTTACGCAAATGCCTTCTTACGCTAAGTTCATGAAGGAGATTATATCGAAGAAGAGGGCACTTGATCATCAAGCCACCGTTGCACTCACTGAAGAGTGCAGCGCTATTTTCCAGAATAAGCTTCCCCAAAAGCTTAAAGATCCAGGGAGTTTCTCTATCCCTATTCAAATTGGGGACTTTTCTTTTACTAAAGTTTTATGTGATTTAGGGGCTAGTATAAATCTGATGCCTCTGTCTATTTTCAGGAAACTTGGCCTGGGTGAGGTGAGCCTAACATATATGACTTTGAAGCTGGCTGATCGCTCGATAAGGTACCCGTACGGGGTGGTTGAGGATGTGCTGATAAAAGTAGGTAAGTTTTACTTCCCTGTCGACTTTGTAGTGATAGATATAGACGAGGATGAAGAAGTCCCGTTGATTCTGGGGAGATCATTCCTGGCTATGAGTCGAGCACTGGTCGATATGGAAAAAGGTGAGATAACTTTCCGGGTAGGCGGCGAGAAAGTGATTTTCAAGATGTTTGAAAAGGCGGGAGGTCGAAGTGAAGGAGAAGCTGGAGCTGGTCATGGAGGACCGAAGATGAAGGAAGCCGCGAAGAATCGCAAGTGTGGGCGATTTGACCCCGCGGACACTGAGCCGAGTTGAGAACCGCACAGTCGTGCCACGACTTTAAATAAGGCGCTGGGTGGGAGGCAACCCACCAAGGTTAGTTTCCTTTCCTTTTAATTTTTGAGTGTGTTTAAATAATGAAAAAGCCATAAAAATCAAAAAAAAATCAAAAAAGTCAAAAAAATAGCTGAACAGGGACATACACGGCCTTACACGCGGTTTGCATACCGCGCAGAAAGTCGCGGGGCCCTCTGTTGGTTTTCTGAAACAGAGGGTTACGCGGTTTTCCACGCGACTTGCAAGTCGCGGGCTAAACCGCGTGAGTCCCGATTGCCCCGTTTTTCGTTTTTCGTGCAGTTTTTGTTTTCTTTAGTGCTTTGTGTGTTTCCTTTGCTTGCTTTGTTTTTCTTTCCCTTGTGTTGCATGTTCTCCCTTTCGTATCCGATTGAAGATCAACTGTCAAGAATCCTCCGGCCGGGCAAAACAGGTATGTTCTAAATCCTTCTCTGCTAAAAGAGTGGTGTTGGATGTGTTATTCTATTTTAATTGCACGAGATGCAACAAACCTAAGTTTCACTTAGGTTTGGGGTGCCTCATTTTTTAACCATCTACTCACTCACATTAGACCCTGTGCAAACCTCGGTTTTACCGAGGTTTGGGGTTGGCTTGTAAATGGCAAACCTAGGCCACGACCTAGGTTTGGGGTGCCCACTTTAGAATTTTGGGATTTCTGTTGCTTGCTATGTTAATGTTTTACCCGCATTTTTTATTCCTGTAAATAACTGCACAATGATTGAGTCGCATCACCGACGACCTTGCTTGCACATTGGGGACAATGTGTGGGTAAGGTTTGGGGTTGCCCAATCGGGCCCAAGCTTATGCACGTAGATTTCCTACATTTCTGAGTGTCTAGATCACATAGGCTAAATTTTTCTTTTGTTTTGAATGATCGAGACCGACCATTGTGGGAAGAATCTTATGATAGTGACGTGACTGTTAGGGAAGGACCGGGAAAGGACATGACTAGGGACATTAGTGGAGACCACCCGATAGTGAGTTTTGAGCCTAATAAGACGTTTTTCATTTCGAGGGATTTATACACGTAATTCTTATACACTTTTCGAATTCCTTGTCGTGAATGTAGAATGATCTCGCTACATTATAGCATTGAGTAGCAAAGACGAACATCGGGATATTAGGTAAGGGTATAGTAGACCATACCGTGTGGACCTTAAGAAATGATTCCAGGCGTTGTGTGTTTTGTTTTAACCCGTTTCAACTATCGTCTTCCCTTTTACCCTTAGTGTGTACCCATAGCCCCTTTGCAGCCAAACACTCACCTTTTCGTTTCTAAACCCATCATTAAACCCTTAGCCAACCCAATCCGAAAGTGTGTCAATCGGAAGAAGTAATGAACTTAGAGAGATAGAGCGGAAAAGAAAGAAATCAGGCCAGTCAAGAAAGAGAAAAGAGGGCCAATGTTGCCCCAATCAATAAAGAGGACCAATGAAGTCCCAAAAAAAAACCGAGTTAATTTAGATTTTATCTATAGCAGCAAATAAGAGAGTCAAAGCGACTCCAATAGTGACGAAGAGGGCCAAATAAGAGAGTGAAAAACTATAGAGTTCGGAACTGCCAATGATTGACATGCCAAGGATATTTAAACCTTTTTACCCGTCGTTTCATAGCCTTAACCTTAGCCCCATTACAACCCATGTAAAGACCTGGATGATCTTTTGGAAAATGTGATTACGGTCTATGCCTACCTTTACCGATATTCCCTGTCTTGCTACTTGATTCCTTTCTGAGATCCATTTTTGGACATTTGTGCGTCTTTCAATAGAGTTGTCATGCAATTTTTGCGTATTCTTGTACATAACCTCCAAAACATGACAACACGAGCGATAACTTAGGTTCGAGTGCAAAGAGAGTATCCCGTAAGGTAGGGTCGAGGCGAAATGTTTTCCCTAGCATGTTTGGACTTAGTCCAACCTTAATGTAATCGGAACTGTCACGAGTTCAACTCCCAATAGAAGGTCATAGATCGGACAAATTAAAGAATGAGGCGAAAGTGAGATAGATATTCACATGTATGGGAAATCACCGATGCATCACTTGGTACCGATTGGAATTGTGCAGTTATTATTATTTCACAGTTATATGCTTTTATTCTGTTTTTATCGCTAATTTGCTTGGGGACAAGCAACGCTCGGTTTGGGGTTGTTGATAACGCCACTTTTTGGCGTTATTTCCGGTTCTCAAACCAATGAGATTGGCTTGTATTAAAGTAAAAAGGCGTGTATTTTACGGTTTATCTAGTGATTTACACAGGTTATCTAAAAGGCGGCATCCCTCGCGAAAAGAAACCAAAAAGAACCCAAAACGAGTCCAAACGAAGCCTAACGGAAGCCCAAAAGCCAAGCCCAAGACCCGCGACCGAACCAGGACCCGAACCGCGAACCAGAAAACGACCCGCGCAACAAAAAGGACACGCGCGACTTGCTGCGCGACTTGCAAGTCGCGCCACAGGCCGCGTATCCCTCTGTTTGTCGAAAATCAGTTTTATAAGTCGGGATTTAGGTCACTTTATCGGTATCAAACATACGGCAGACGATTTGGAGCAGTTCGGGGGCGATTTTCAGAGCCACGTGACACCGTTTAGAGCGAAGATCGAGAACCAATTGAAGAAACGTTCAAGACGGGAAGGAGATTTCAGCACGGGAAAGGGAGTTCATCAATTCATCTTACACAATCACCACGATCACGTTATCATGTCTATTTACACTTTCGTTTCTCTTTCTTTTGTGTATGAATCCCCCAACATCATGAACTAACTTTAAGATGTTGGGGGTTGGATTGAATTAGAATTGAACATATTATGGATGACGAATGATTTTTATCAGTTTTCCGATTTAATGAATGCATGTGATTTTGTTCTTAATGCCTTTGTGAGCGTAGCTAACTTGCAATTGTTCTATTGTTTTCAAGTATGTTCGAGAGAATTAATTGAGATCTAGAATTAGGAATTGCATGTCTAAGGTAAGAAAGGATAGAGATATACCGAGTAAACCTTAGTCTCATAATAACCTGCTCTTAATGTGTTTTAAACTACATCGGGTGAGATCGAGAGATTAATCTGGTGTTTCTTTGAAATAAACTTCATGGTAGCTTGAGAAAGCACCATGTTTTACAAATATAACTGTTGTTACTTGAGAGAGAGCAATGGTTAGATCAAGGTTGAGTATTTATTAACGGAATTAACTGGTATTTGTCATTAGTCTGATATGTATATGTGAAACCTGAGGATATCCAACCCTCAACTGTTTCTCCATCTGAATTCCAAAACTGCTTACTAGTTGTCTGGTGTTTGTTTGTCTTTAATTTCTGCAAGTAAGTAGTTATAAAACCAAATCTCCAAATTTGACAGTCCAATTAATAGTTCTTGTAGTAATTGTGATATTTAGTTCCTAGTTCCCGTGGATTCGATACTCGTACTTCCGTACACTATTACTTGAATTCGACCCGTACACTTGCGGTAAGATTCGCAGGGTGTCAAAACCCCGTGTCATTCATCAGACCTAGCTCTTCGCCGTGGGGTGCACCAGTTTTGTTTGTGAAAAAGAAAGACGGTTCAATGAGAATGTGTATCGACTACCGGGAGCTGAATAAACGAACGATCAAGAACAAGTATCCACTTCCAAGAATTGATGACCTTTTTGATCAATTAGTTGGAGCTTGTTACTTCTCCAAGATTGATCTCAGATCTGGCTACCATCAGTTGAGGGTTAAGGAAGAGGATGTTTTAAAGACTGCATTTCGCACAAGATACGACCACTACGAATTTTTGGTAATGCCTTTCGGATTGACGAACGCTCCGGCCGCTTTTATGGATCTAATGAATCGGGTATGTAAGCCTTATCTCGATAAATTTGTCATTGTGTTTATCGATGATATACTTATTTATTCCCGATCCAAAGAGGATCATGCGCAACATCTTCGTTTGATTTTGGAGTTATTGAAGAAAGAAAAGTTGTACGCTAAGTTCTCTAAATGTGAATTCTGGTTGCGGGAAGTTCAGTTTTTGGGTCATGTAGTTTCAGAGAAGGGTATACAAGTCGATCCAGCGAAAGTGGAAGCAATTGAAAGATGGGAACCGCCGAAGACGGCAACCGAAGTACGCAGTTTTCTGGGTCTAGCTGGATACTATCGGAAATTTATAAAAGACTTTTCTCGAATCGCGACACCATTGACCAAGCTGACTCGGAAGAATTTAAAGTTTGAATGGAAAGCAGAACAAGATGTGGCATTAAGAATATTGAAGGAGAAACTCTGCAGCGCGCCGATATTAGCATTGCCAGAAGGTTCCGATGATTTTGTGGTTTACAGTGATGCTTCTAAGCTGGGATTGGGATGTGTACTTATGCAACGTGGAAAGGTGATTGCCTATGCTTCTCGTCAACTAAAGGATCATGAAAGACAATATCCTACTCACGATATGGAGCTTGCAGCAGTTGTTTTTGCATTAAAGATTTGGAGACATTATCTTTATGGTTCTAAATGTCAAATTTTTACTGACCATAAGAGTCTCCAACATCTTTTCGATCAGAAGGAACTGAATATGAGGCAGAGAAGATGGTTGGAATTGGTAAATGATTATGATTGTGAAATTCTTTATCACCCCGGGAAGGCGAACGTGGTAGCAGATGCATTAAGTCGTCAAGAAAGAAGTGGAACGATAAAGACGATATCGCTACGAGCTGAACTCCTTCCAAATATCTTTGACGAATTACTGAAGTGCCAGATAGATGCTTATCAGGAAGAAAGTTTGAAATCAGAACGGTTAGTAGGAATATCAGCATTGCTTGGGAAAGATGACCGTGGGTTGCTGTGTATGGGAAATAGAATTTGGGTACCTCGTTTGGGTGGATTACGTGATCGTGTACTACAAGAAGCTCATCAATCTCGATTTTCTATTCATCCGGGTACAAATAAAATGTATAGAGATTTGAAACAATTCAATTGGTGGCCGGGAATGAAGAGGAGTGTTGCTAAGTATGTGGAAGATTGTACTACCTGCAAGAAAGTAAAGATTGAGCATCAGAAACCGTTTGGTCAGTTACAAAGACTAGATATACCAATGTGGAAATGGGATCAGATCACTACTGATTTTATTACTAAGTTGCCAAGAACTTCAAAGGGGTTCGATTCTATTTGGGTGATTGTGGATAGATTGACGAAGTCTGCTCATTTCTTACCGATAAAAGAAACTGATTCCTTGGAACGTTTGGCCAAATTGTACATTAATGAAATAGTAACTCGACACGGAGTTCCAATCTCGATTATTTCCGATCGAGATAGTCGTTTTACTTCTAGATTTTGGAGAAGCTTTCAAAAGGAGATGGGGACGCAGATAAAGTTAAGTACATCATATCATCCTCAGGCTGACGGGCAAAGTGAAAGAATAATCCAGACTTTAGAAGATATGCTTCGGGCTTGTATAGTTGATTTTGGGGGGTCATGGGATAAACATTTGCCTTTGATAGAGTTCGCCTACAACAACAGTTATCATTCTAGCATTCAGGCGGCACCGTTTGAAGTATTGTATGGTAGAAAATGCCGAACGCCTTTGTGTTGGAATGAAGTAGGGGAGAAACAATTAGCTGGGCCAGAAATAGTACAGTTAACGGCAGATAAGATTATTCAGATTCGGGACAGATTGAAAATGGCTCAAGACAGACACAAAAGTTATGCAGATCGACGCCGGAAACCGTTGGAGTTCCAAGTCGGGGAATTTGTGATGTTAAAAGTTTCGCCCTGGAAAGGAGTCATACGTTTTGGGAAACAAGGTAAACTCAGTCCGCGGTATATTGGGCCATTTGAAATTACGGAAAGAATTGGTGAGGTAGCTTATAGATTAAATCTTCCGTCAGAATTAAGCAGGATTCACAACGCGTTTCATGTATCGAATTTTCGGAAGTGTTTAGTTACACCAGACCAAGCAGTCTCACTACCAGATATTCAAGTGGACGAAAAGTTGAACTATGTGGAGGAACCGGGAGCGATAGTTGATCACAAGGTTAAAGTATTGAGGAATAAAGAGATCAGGCAGGTAAAGGTTCAGTGGAAACATCATAGGGGACAGGATGCGACGTGGGAATCAGAGTCGGAAATGAGAGCCAAATACCCTCATCTGTTCGCTTAAATCGAATTCCGGGACGAAATTCTTTTTAGGGGGAGATGTTGTAATAACCAGGTATTTTATTTTTATTTTATTTATTTTATAAGTCTCTATTTTAAAATTATTTGGAGTTAGAAGTTAAGGGGTAAGTTTTAAAATTTATTTAGAAGGATAAGGGTGAGTTTTGCCAAAATGATTAAGTTTAAGGTTTGTTTGGTGAATGTGAAATATCTCATTCACACTCACCGCCCCAAATTGTGATACATCAGATAGGTGTCCTCTTAGGAAAGACTTAGCTTTCTTCTATGGTGTGTGTGTGTGTGTTACGTGAAGGAGAGAGAGAGAGAGAGAGATAGAGCCGTGAGAGAGATTAAGGGAAAGAAGAAGAAGGAATCAAGAATTTGCTGTTGTAATTCAAGGAACAATCTGAAGTAATCAAGGTAAACAATCCAAACCTTATTTGTGTTTTAATTCTTTAAAGTGTTCTTGAAATTTCTAGTTTAAGTTCTTGGTGGGTTTTGTTAAAAATGGATGTTTTTGGGAAGTTAAGCTTAAGGTTAGGATGTATTCTTGGTCTTAAACATATCTGCATCTTTATAGCAACATGCTTAGATTAAAAGTACAAAAATCTGGGTAAAGGATGAATTCCTGCAAATGAACTGAACTTTTCTGAAAAAGACGATGAACAGTGTTTTTGCGAAAAGTAGGAATTCGCAAGCCTTGGTTGCGAAAAGTCCACTTTTCGCAAGTAGTAAAACGCATAGTTAAGTTTTCGTATCTGTTGGTTACGAAAAGTAGGGAACTCGCAACTGTGGTTTGCGAGAAGTTAAGTTTTCGTATCTGTTGGTTACGAAAAGTAGGGAACTCGCAACTGTGGTTTGCGAGAAGTGAAGTTTTCGTATCTGTTGGTTGCGAAAAGTAAGGAACTCGCAACTGTGGGTTGCGAAAAGTTAGGTTTTCGTAATAGTGGGTTGCGAAAAGTGTGAATTGCCTGTTTACGTGTTAAAGAGTATGTATACTTTAATTTGTTTCAGATACTAAGGAACAGGGTTAAAAGATAATATGTTTTGAGGAAAGTTTGAAGGACCTTTGCTAAATAGATCAGGTGAGTTTTACTTTAAAAAGTATTTTACTGGAATGCATTATGTGAATATTAAATGTTTGATAAAGTGTATGAATATGTCATACGTGAGTGATTATAATATATTGAGATATTATAATTACGTGAGTATTATATGAAAATATAATACGTGGCCGGGCTTTGGACCGGTGTGTTAAATTGGCTCGCAACCAATTGATATTGGCCATTGGTGGAGGGATAAGGTGGAATGAGACAGGTATGATGTATCAATCTTGACTGGTATTAATTTACGTGTGAAATATGTGTATTTATATAAAGAGTATTTTATATAAATGAAAGTTTTAATGATTTCCAAATGTCAGGGATTTACTCACTAGACCCTTAGGTCTAACCCTCATTTTCTGTTTTAAAAATTATGTATTCCAGGTGATGGTTCCAGTAAGAACAAGTAGATAGAGTACTTGTTGGCTAGCTTTTGAGAAGATGATCATCATGATACTATGGACGCTTTTGTATTTAATTTTTTTGTTATTACTATGTAACTTAAAGTAGATCAAGTTGTACTGAATTTTTTTTTATGTCAGACTTTGGGGACCGAATGTGAAATATGAATTACCTATGTATTGAAATTATGTTACGAAATATATGATTATATGTACGTTTGGATTTGTGGGATGTTACACAAACACACTCTCTATTAGTTTCATGAAGTGCAATAACTTCGGCATGATTTGAAGATGTGGCAACAAGTGTTTGCTTCTGAGAGCGCCATGAAATGGTAGTACCTCCGTTCATGAACACATATCCAGTTTGAGATCTAGCTTTATGAGGATTAGACAAATAACCTACGTCTGCATAACCAATCAAACCTTCTTTTGAATTGTTAGAATAAAATAGACCTAAATCAACAGTTCCTCGAAGGTATCGGAATATGTGTTTGATTCCATTCCAATGTCTCTTTGTGGGAGATGAACTGAATCTTGCTAACAAATTTACTACAAAAGAAATATCAGGTCTAGTGCAGTTAGTAAGATACATAAGTGCTCCAATTGCATTAAGGTATGGTACTTCTGGACCAAGAACCTCTTCATTTTCTTCGCAAGGGCGATATGGATCATTGTCGATATTAAGCGGTCTAACAACCATTGGAGTGCTTAAAGGATTTGCTTTGTCCATGTTGAAACGTTTTAAGACCTTTTCAACATAATTTGATTGATGCGCAAGTATTCCATTGTGCATGTGCTCAATCTGTAAACCAAGACAATATTTGGTTTTTCCAAGATCTTTCATTTCAAATTCTTCCTTCAAAAGCACAATCACTTCATGGATCTCTTTATCTGTCCCAATGATATTTAGATCATCAACATAGACATCTATTATTACATATCCAGATGTTGTTTTCTTAATAAAAACACATGGGCAAATAAGATTATTTATATAACATTTACTTATCAAGTAATCGCTTAAACGATTATACCACATGCGTCCAGATTGCTTTAACCCACATAAAGATCTCTGTAACTTGATTGAATACATTTCTTTGGGTTTTGTACTTAATGCTTCAGGCATTTTAAATCCTTCGGGGATTTTCATATAGATATCACTATCAAGTGATCCATATAAGTATGCTGTAACAACATCCATAAGACGCATCTCTAAATTTTCATAGACTGCTAGGCTTATTAAATATCTAAAAGTAATTGCGTCCATAACAGGAGAATATGTTTTTTTCATAATCAATTCCGGGTCGTTGAGAAAAACCTTGAGCCACAAGTCTGGCTTTGTATCTAATAATTTCATTTTTCTCATTTCTTTTTCGTACGAAAATCCATCTGTTCCGACAGGTTTCACGGCTTCTGGCGTGAGAACGATAGGTCCAAAAACCTTTCTTTTATTGAGGGAATCTAGTTCAACCTGAATATCATCTTTCCATTTAACCCAGTCATGTCTGTTTTGACATTCAATGATAGACATTGGTTCGGGATCATCATTTCCAAAAGTATCACATGCAACAACATAAGAGAATATGTCATCGATATTTCTCATTTCATTTCTGTTCCATAACTTTTTCGTACACCCATAATTGATTGCAACCTCTTTATCATTCATTTCCTCTTCTGGGGAAATTCTGATATTTTGTGTTTCTTCAGGAACACTTTGTTCGTTTCCAATTGAAATTTCAGTTCCCTTTCTTTTTTGGGGATTTTTATCTTTAGAACCCAATGGTCTTCCACGCTTCAAGCGTGCTTTAGACTCTTCATTGACTTTATCATTTGTTTGTCCAACTGGGACTTCAATTCGAGTTGAGCATTCATAGCTGGTATATAAGATTTTGTCACTCTTTTTGAATCAGTAAATGCATCAGGTAATTGACTTGCAATTTCTTGCAAATGTATTATTTTTTGCACTTCTGTTTCACATTGTTTCATGCGAGGATCAAGATACAAAAATGATGGTTCACGCCATGAAACATCATTTTCTTGGGTTTTCTTTTCTCCCCCTAATGCAGGGAACATAGCCTCGTTAAAATGGCAATCGGCAAAACGTGCTGTAAAAACATCACCCGTTAGTGGTTCAAGATATCTTATTAAAGAAGATGTTTCATATCCAACATATATTCCCAACCTTCTTTGAGGACCCATTTTTGTGCGTTGTGGTGGTGCAATAGGAACATATACTGCACATCCAAAAATTCTAAGGTGGGAAATATTTGGTTCTTGACCAAAAACGAGTTGTAGAGGAGTGTATGTGTGATATGCACTCGGTCTCATGCGAATTAATGATGCGGCATGTAAAATTGCATGACCCCATATAGAAACTGGAAGTTTTGTTCTCGTTATTAATGGTCTAGCTATTAGCTGAAGAGGTTTAATTAATGATTCAGCTAAACCATTTTGTGTGTGAACATGAGCAACTGGATGTTTAACAACAATTCCTACAGACATGCAATAGTCATTGACGGCTTGAGATGTAAATTCACCAGCGTTATCAAGTCTCACCTTTTTAATAGACTAATCTGGAAAATGTGCTCTTAATTTGATAATTTGAGCAAGAAACTTTGCAAATGCCACATTACGAGTTGACACTAGGCAAACATGAGACCATCTATTGGATGCATCTATTAAGACCATGAAGTACCTAAATGGTCCACTTGGTGGATGAATTGGTCCACGTATATCACCTTGAATTCTTTCAAGAAACATAGGTGATTCCTTTTCAATTTTAGATGGTGAAGGTCTCACAATTAATTTTCCAAGTGAACAAGATGTACATGGAGTAACTTTACCCTTTTGAGAGAACTTCTGGTCCTTCAGTTGATGTCCATGTGTACTTCCAATTATCCTGTACATCATTGTTGATCCGGGATGGCCTAATCTGTCATGCCATAAACTAAATATCGCAGGATCACAATATTTTTCTTTAACTACCATATTTGTTTCAACCATATTTATATATGTATAATGTAAACCGGAGTGAAGTATTGATAGTTTCTCTAGCACACGGTTTTTATCAATAATATACATATATTTCTCATTTTCTGAGGTCACTGTTCGAGTATCATATCCATTAAGATATATGTCATTGAAACTTAATAGATTTGTTTTCGATTTCGAAGAAAACAAAGCATTATTTATAATGAACTTTGTACCATTCGGTAATAGGAAATGAGTCATTCATATTCCTTCTATTATGTCTGCAGGACCTGATATAGTATTTATGGTTCCTTTTGTTGGTTTTAATTCAGAAAAATATTTCTTATCTTTCAGGATGGTGTGTGTGGTACCACTATCCGGTATACACAGGTCTCCAACATTTGCTTGATGTTTTGCTCCGATGGAATTCCTATCAAACTTCAAATATTAAACAAACGGTGAGTTTATAATGATAATAATAATAGTCGTAATAATATGACAAAGTTATTAGAATAAAAAGATCATTAAATTCATATAATCGGAAAAAAGGGAATACATAGTTACAAAAAAGGGGTATAAAGATCATAAACATTTAGATAAATCAAATGTCGGCATTGTCAATTAAATCAGAATCATTTAAATCATTGTTGGACAACTCCAGGTTGTCTATACGATTTATGAAATCAGAAACATTTAAAACAGTGTTGGGCAACTTCAGGTTGTCCATATGATTTACTTCCTTCTCTTTTCCTTTAAGAGATTCCTTATAAAGCTGACAAAGATGTTGAGGTATGCGGCATGTCCTTGACCAGTGGTCCGTGCTACCACATCTGTAACAAGAACCTTCAGGGTTCTAAGAATGACTTGTTCCGCCATCATGTTTTGTCGTTTTGAGCTTATTTTGTGGTTGGGTCTTATAGCCTTGTGGAGCATGATGATAATTTGCTCTTTGCCCATGACCACGATTAAAATTACGTCCACGACTGTAAGGGTGGCCTCGGCCAGAATTGTAGTTTCGACTATAAAAATTATTTTGACCGAAATAACCACGGCCTCGTCCATGACCACGTCAACGGAAATTATTTCTAGGACTATCATTATTTATAGCATTTTCTTCAGGAAATGCTAATGAACCTGTTGGACGTGATTGATGGTTTTTCATCAAAAACTCATTATTTTGTTTTGCAACAAGTAAACATGAATTAAACTCAGAATATCTTGCGAATTTCTGCAAGCGATATTGTTGTTGCAAAGTAATGTTTGATGCATGGAAAGTGGAGTAGGTTTTCTCCAACATATCCTTATCAGTAACATTCTCTCCACAAAACTTAAGTTGTGAACATATCTTGAACAAGGCAGAATTATAGTCATTCACTTTTTTAAAATCTTGAAATCTTAAATTCCTCCATTCATCTCTTGCAGCTGGAAGTAAAACTTCATTTTGGTGATCAAACCTCTCTTTAAGGTATTTCCATAGAATGTTTGGATCACTGATATTGAGATATTCAAATTTTAACATATCGTCAATATGTTTCCGAAGAAAAATGTTGGCCTTTGCTTTGTCTTGCGGCGAGCATTCATTTCCTTCTTCTAAGGTTTCTAAAATGTACATAGATTCAAGATGCATTTTGACATCCATAATCCATGACATATAATTCTTGCCATTCACATCAACAGCCGCAAATTCAATTTTTGAAAGGTTCGACATATTGTAACTATCAAACAACAAGAAAAATTAGAATCCATTTATGTCTATTAATAGTGACATACAAAGAAGTGGAAGAACCAAAAATACAAACATGCTTAATAATAAATAAAATTCATCAGGCGGAAGATTACTGACAGGAATGATTAGTAATATAATGACGAGAATTATAACGGGATGAAACATCTTTAGAAAAATCTTCTTGATTAGATGAACTTGAAAGAAGAGTTAAATGTGTATTGAGGAAGAAAACTTAATGGTTTATTTATAGGCTAAAAAATATAGCCGTTGGATATATATATATATATATAGCCGTTGTAAATGAGTATGTAAATGAAAAAGATAATTAATACATAAAATCTGTAAAGATTATAATATCGGTGATGGTAGATATATGATATAATTAGTGATATAAATAAGAAAGATAAGCAAATATTAGTATGCTTAGATAAAATTTAGCAGAAGAATAAACATACGCATAAATAAACGTTCAAAGATTAGTATGACTATAAAATTAAGTACTCGTAAATAAAAGTTAGTATGAACATTAAATTATAAATAATATTAGTATATGCATAAACAAAAATTAGTATGCTAGTAGCAATAATGTCTATAACAAGAATTCATCAACTTTTATTTTGTTTATTTTGGTATTTTACTTTCTTAACATATAGGATTAAGGAAATACATACCTTGATTAGAGCTCTCGTGCTGATAACGTGTTATAAAATTAAGAAAGATTACCTCTAGATTAGCAATGGATTAAGAGATTTCTAGAGAAGTGATGAGAGAAAGTTTGGAGAATGCAAATACTTATGAAAGTATATTGAGAGGTGTGTGTTTTTCATTTACAATGAAGGGGTATTTATACTACATGAGAGTTGAAATTCTCATCCACTAATTATACCTAACACAAAACACTAATTATACCTAACACAATCCACTAATTATACACAATACAATCCACTAATACAATCCACTAATTATACGCAATATTACAATATAAATGATATTGTTGTTATAAATTAAGAAAGATTACCTCTAAATTAGCAATAGATCAAGATATTTATAGAGAAGTTGATGAGAGAAAGTTTAGAGAATTTTGAAGAGAGCAAATACTTATGAAAGTATATTGAGAGGTGTGTTTTTTCATTTACAATGAAGGGGTATTTATACTACATGAGAGTTGAAATTCTCATCCACTAATAATACCTAACACAATCCACTAATTATACGTAACACAATCCACTAATTATACAAAATACAATCCACTAATTATACACAATACAATCCACTAATACAATCCACTAATTATACACAATATTACAATACTCCTCCTTGGATGACAATTTCAAATCGAAGTTCAACCATTAAGTACTACCTCATTAAAAACCTTGCTAAAGAAAAACCCAGTGGGAAAAAACTTTAGCTAAGGGAAAAAGAGTGCAGCTGGTAGTTGACTCCCCCTGATATTGACATCCACGGATCATCACATGTTATGCACATGTCGCATACCGATATTGTGAACATGTTTTCTGAAAATTGCAGTCGGTAGCGCCTTTGTGAAAAAATCCGCTGCGTTGTTGCTCGATTGAATATATTTCATTTCATTTCAATCTGATTATCTTTTATAAGATCTTGAGTGTATGAGAAGAACCTTGGAGGTATATGTTTTGTCCTGTCACTCTTGATGTATCCTTCTTTCATTTGTGTAACACATGTTGCGTTATCTTCATAGATTAAAGTTGGAATTTTTCCCTTCTCTAGTCCGCACGAAGTCAAAATGAGTTGTGTCATTGACCTCAACCAAACACACTCTCTACTAGCTTCATGAAGTGCAATAACTTCGACATGATTTGAAGATGTGGCAACAAGTGTTTGCTTCTGAGAGCGCCAGGAAATGGCAGTACATCCGTTCATGAACACATATCCAGTTTGAGATCTAGCTTTATGAGGATCAGATAAATAACCCGCGTCTGCATAACCAATCAAATCTTCTTTTGAATTGTTAGAATAAAATAGACCTAAATCAACAGTTCCTCGAAGGTATCGGAATATATGTTTGATTCCATTCCAGTGTCTCTTTGTGGGAGATGAACTGAATCATGCTAACAAATTCACTGCAAAAGAAATATCATGTCTAGTACAGTTAGTAAGATACATAAGTGCTCCAATTGCACTAAGGTATGGTACTTCTGGACCAAGAACCTCTTCATTTTCTTCGCAAGGGCGAAATGGATCATTGTCAATATTAAGCGATCTAACAACCATTGGAGTGCTTAAAGGATTTGCTTTGTCCATGTTGAAACGTTTTAAGACATTTTCAACATAATTTGATTGATGCACAAGTATTCCATTGTGCATGTGCTCAATCTGTAAACCAAGACAGTATTTGGTTTTTCCAAGATCTTTCATTTCAAATTCTTCCTTCAAAAGCACAATCACTTCTTGGATCTCTTTATCTGTCCCAATGATATTTAGATCATCAACATAGAAAGCTATTATTACATATCCATATGTTGTTTTCTTAATAAAAACACATGGGCAAATAAGTTTATTTATATAACCTTTATTTATCAAGTAATCGCTTAAACGATTATATCACATGCGTCCAGATTGTTTTAACCCATATAAAGATCTTTGTAACTTGATTGAATACATTTCTTTGGGTTTTGTACTTAATGTTTAAGGCATTTTAAATCCTTCGGGGATTTTCATATAGATATCACTATCAAGTGATCCATATAAGTATGCTGTAACAACATCCATAAGACGCATCTCTAAATTTTCATAGACTGCTAGGCTTATTAAATATCTAAAAGTAATTGCGTCCAAACAGGAGAATATGTTTCTTCATAATCAATTCCGGGTCGTTGAGAAAAGCCTTGAGCCACAAGTCTGGCTTTGTATCTAATAATTTCATTTTTCTCATTTCTTTTTCGTACGAAAATCCATCTGTTCCCGACAGGTTTCACGGCTTCTGGCGTGAGAATGATAGGTCCAAAAACCTTTCTTTTATTGAGGGAATCTAGTTCAACCTGAGTAGCATCTTTCCATTTAACCCAGTCATGTCTGTTTTGACATTCAATGATAGACATTGGTTCGGGATCATCATTTCCAAAAGTATCACATGCAACAGCATAAGAGAATATATCATCGATATTTCTCATTTCATTTCTGTTCCATAACTTTTTCGTACACCCGTAATTGATTGCAACCTCTTTATCATTCATTTCCTCTTCTAGGGAAATTCTGATATTTTGTGTTTCTTCAGGAACACTTTGTTTGTTACCAATTGCAATTTCAATTCCCTTTCCTTTTCGGGGATTTTTATCTTTAGAACCCAATGGTCTTCCACGCTTCAGGCGTGCTTTAGACTCTTCATTGATTTTATCATTTGTTTGTCCAACTGGGACTTCAATTCGAGCTGGAGCATTCACAGCTGGTATATAAGATTTTGTCACTCTTTTTGTATCAGTAAATGCATCAGGTAATTGATTTGCAATTTCTTGCAAATGTATTATCTTTTGCACTTCTGTTTCACATTGTTTCATGCGAGGATCAAGAACAACAATGATGGTTCACACCATGAAACATCCTTTTCTTGGGTTTTCTTTTCTCCCCCTAATGCAGGGAACATAGCCTCGTTAAAATGACAATCGGCAAAACGTGCTGTAAAAACATCACCCGTTAGTGGTTCAAGATATCTTATTATAGAAGATGTTTCATATCCAACATATATTCCCAACCTTCTTTGAGGACCCATTTTTGTGCGTTGTGGTGGTGCAATAGGAACATATACTGCACATCCAAAAATTCTAAGGTGGGAAATATTTGGTTCTTGACCAAAAACGAGTTGCAGAGGAGTGTATGTGTGATATGCACTCGGTCTCATGCTAATTAATGATGCAGCATGTAAAATTGCATGACCCCATATAGAAACATGAAGTTTTGTTCTCATTATTAATGGTCTAGCTATTAGCCGAAGACGTTTAATTAATGATTCAGCTAAACCATTTTGTGTATGTGAACATGAGCAACCGGATGTTCAACAACAATTCCTACAGACATGCAACAGCCATTGAAGGCTTGAGATGTAAATTCACGAGCATTATCAAGTCTCACATTTTTAATAGAATAATCTGGAAAATGTGCTCTTAATTTGATAATTTGAGCAAGAAACTTTGTAAATGCCACATTACGAGTTGACAATAGGCAAACATGAGATCATCTACTGGATGCATCTAATAAGACCATGAAGTACCTAAATGGTCCACTTGGTGGATGAATTGGTCCACATATATCACCTTGAATTCTTTCAAGAAACATAGGTGATTCCTTTTCAATTTTTGATGGTGAAGGTCTCACAATTAATTTTCCAAGTGAACAAGATGTACATGGAGTACTTTACCCGTTTGAGAGAACTTCTGGTCCTTCAATGGATGTCCATGTGTACTTCCAATTATCCTGTGCATCATTGTTGATCCGGGATGGCCTAATCTGTCCTGCCATAAACTAAATATCGCAGGATCACAATATTTTTCTTTAACTACCATATTTGTTTCAGCCATATTTATATATGTATAATGTAAACCGGAGTGAAGTATTAATAGTTTCTCTAGCACACGGTTCTTATCAATAATATACATATATTTCTCATTTTCTGAGGTTACTGTTCGAGTATCATATCCATTAAGATATATGTCATTGAAACTTAATAGATTTCTTTTCGATTTCGGAGAAAACAAAGCATTATTTATAATGAACTTTGTACCATTCGGTAATAGGAAATGAGCCATTCCTACTCCTTCTATCATGTCTGCAGGGCCTGATATAGTATGTATGGTTCCTTTTGTTGGTTTTAATTCAGAAAACTATTTCTTAGCTTTCAGGATGGTGTGTGTGGTACCACTATCCGGTATACACAGGTCTCCAACATTTGCTTGATGTTGTGATCCGATGGAATTCATATCAAACTTCAAATATTAAACAAATTGTGAGTTTATAATGATAATAATAATAGTCGTAATAATATGACAAAGTTATTAGAATAAAAAGACCATTAAATTCATATAATCGGAAAAAAGGGAATACATAGTTACGAAAACGGAATTCATATTTATTTAAATAAAAAGACTACCAACATTCATATAAATTAAGTGTTGACATCGTTAAGGAAATCAGAATTGTTTAGATTAGTGTTGGACAACTCCAGGTTGTCCATATGATTTACTTCATTCTCTTTTCCTTTAAGAAATTCCTTATAAAGCTGACAGGGATGTGAAGGTATACGGCACGTCCTTGACCAGTGGTCCGTGCTACCATATCTGTAACAAGAACCTTCAGGGTTCTGTGAATGACTTGTTCCGCCATCATGTTTTGTCATTTTAAGCTTATTTTGTGGTTGGGTCTTATAGCCTTGTGGAGCATGATGATTATTTGCTATTTGCCCACTGACAGGAATGATTAGTAATATAAGTAATATAATGACGAGAATTATAACGGGATGAAGCATCTTCAGAAAAATCTTCTTGATTAGATGAACTTGAAAGAAGAGTTAAATGTGTATTGAGGAAGAAAACTTAATGGTTTATTTATAGGCTAAAAATATAGCCGTTGGAGATCATATATAACGGTTATATATATAGCCGTTGTAAATGAGTATGTAAATGAAAAAAAATAATTAATACATAAAATCAGTAAAGATTATAATATCGGTGATGGTAGATATAAGATATAATTAGTGATATAAATAAGAAAGATAATCAAATATTAGTATGCTTAGATAAAATTTAGTAGAAGAATAAACATACGCATAAATAAACGTTCAAAGATTAGTATGACCATAAAATTAAGTACTCGTAAATAAAAGTTACTATAAGCATTAAATAATAAATAAGATTAGTATATGATAAACAAAAATTAGTATGCTAGTAGCAATAATGTCTATAACAAGAATTCATCAACTTTTATTTTGTTTATTTTGGTATTTTACTTTCTTAACATATAGGATTAAGGAAATACATACCTTGATTAGAGCTCTCGTGCTGATAACGTGTTATAAATTAAGAAAGATTACCTCTAAATTAGCAATAGATAAAGAGATTTATAGAGAAGTTGATGAGAGAAAGTTTAGAGAATTTTGAAGAGAGCAAATACTTATGAAAGTATATCGAGAGGTGTGTTTTTTCATTTACAATGAAGGAGTATTTATACTACATGAGAGTTGAAATTTTCATCCACTAATAATACCTAACACAATCCACTAATTATACACAATATTACAATAATTGTAATGATTTTTGAGTCATGTATTTTTTTAAATGAATAAATATATACATTAATTAATATAAATTATAGTTGGATTACATAGCATAAAAGGTCAACTCGTCTATAATTTTGTTAATTACATGCTCATAATTTATTAATCAAATAAATTAATAAGTTTTGCTTAATATTAATTTCACTATACACTCATCCCTTTACTGTTGTCAACGGTTGATCATTTAAATATGCAATTTAATTATTACAATAGAAAAATGGTTTTATGGTCAACAATTAACCAACAAGTCATTTTCTCCGGTGTACATGAATTATTCATTCAAAAGTATATAATTTTTTTGTCTTTCTTAGAGCATCTAAAATGCATAAGTCATTGAATTGTAACAACCCAATTCTGAAAATACAAGCTAGAAGCTTACATAATTAATTTCAAACGCCATAACGGTTCAACAAAGTCACACTATCCAGATTTACAACACAGGGTTCGCGGAAATAATCCTAAATACAGTTGAGAAATCTAACTAGGCATAAAAGGAAGTTTTTCTACTCCTTCTAAACACAAGCTCCGACCCACGTCTTGCCAAACCTCTAAACGTGCTCTCGGCTACCTGTTTACCTGAAAAGGTTTTTGTTTTGAAAAACGAGGGTTAGACCATGAGGTCTAGTGAGTTCCCTCCACACCAAGTCACACCAAAATATTTCAGTTTATAAAATCAGTTATGAAAGCATTTATACCAATCATAACAAGCACACTAAGATGATATGCACACACTGACACATGCTACTGGCATACGCAATGGTCACACACACCGTGACAGCGCAATAAGACACACACACACACACACACACTATAGTCACACACACCGTGACAGCGCAATAGGGCACACACCGCCCATATATGAAACAAATTCATATATATAAATATTATGGGACACACCCCCATTTCACACCAAAGCCAGAGCATGGTCACACACATATAAATCACACATATAGATCACACAATTAATCTTTGCTTTGAAATAGAAGCAGTTGAAAAGCATATTGTTAGATAATAACCATGCCACACACTTATTCATTGTTTTGAAATAAAAACAGTTGAAAAGCACACAGTTAAATAATAACCTTCAAACATGCTTATTCTTTGCTTTGAAATAATACAGTTGAAAAGCACACAGTTAAATAATAACCTTCAAACATGCTTATTCTTTGCTTTGAAATAAAACAGTTGAAAAGTGAACCGTTAGATAATAACCATCAACACACTTGTATAAAGATTTAGGTTTAAAAAGACTCACATGGGGTCCTGCTTAAAAGCTCTTACTCGTACCGATCATCTCTACGCGCACCTACAAATTAAACCCCTCACACATACCGGGTAAGGCACACTGGATCCTACTGCGTTTTATTAACTTGAAAAGTCTCAGTCGGATAAACACTGGATCCCAAGTCCCGGTCTCGAAATAAATAAATTTCGGATCTATATATTAAATACCGGACCTTAATGTAATTTAACAAATTACCGGATGTCAACTTAATAACTAATACCTAAACTCAAATTAATAATTAATACCGATTCTAAATTTGTTCAAACCCAATGGTTATGTCCACTACCAAGTCCATTTAATAAATACATATCGGACCCAACAACAATTCCGTCCACTATCGGAGTTAAAGTTCACGAGGCCCAAAATGAAATTCAGATCCACCACACCATTTCTAAAATCTCGGTCCACTAATGAATAAATTTCAAGTCCACCAAACAATTACTAATAATCTGGTCCAATTAATAATTGAAATTCAGGTCCACTAACTGCTATTGGACTCACGGCCCAACACTAAATGTACACCGACCTTGCTATGGATTGTCCGGATCCATGACTTGGAACAAACCCATTCCGGGACAGCTTTGGGTCGGTTCAATCTGATTTAACAGTTCCGGATTCTCCTTGGTTACAATCCGGATCCAACTAAAAACATACTCAATTCCGGAACTTTGTTTTGAATGAGTTCCGGATCCACAAATAAAATGACTTTCGGATCTTAAAATCATACCGGATCAAGCAAGTTTCGGACTACCCTTCGGCCTAATTCCAAAACATGGTCCATTTCGGATCTCACTTATTTAAATTCCGGATCTGATACAATTACTCACATTCCGGATCCTAAAACACTTTCCGGTTCCTAAAGGTTCCGGACTCTCCCCAACTAGTTCCGACTCTTGGTTTTCTCATCGAACTGCAGAATCTCCAAAACGTTAAATTAGCCACTCCACACAGTCCCAAGTTTACAGTTAATCTAGCAGGTTTAAGGAGTCATTATTACCAGTCGATATGTGGACTAAACTATCCAATTCCTTGCATTAAATTTATTTAGAAAGCACTCACTCCATTAATTTCTAATCATACCAGGGGATAGAAATTCCAAATCCCAACATTTAGACTCATGATCGCTATAATAAATTAATAATCAAGGGAATGATGGTTACCTTGAAATGATTTCCACATATCCAATTGAAGAACTTGGATTGATTGATCTCTATGAATTGCACCCACAATTACACCTAGCCGCACACATACAGTCTCCTGAGATAAAAATGGGATTTCTAGGGTTTTGGGCCTAATTAGATGCTTAAATACCTTCCATCCAAAAATACAATTCAGACCTTCAAATTTTGAACTTCACACTTTTCCACCCCAAATAAATTTTTATTCTCAAACATGACACGGTTATTACATCATCCTCCCCTCAAAAGAATTCCGTCCCCGGAATTCCATCTTCAAACAATCTAGGAAATGATTCCTCACCTTTCTAACCTTGCAATCTACAATCGCCAACGGTTCCCCCACATAATCTAACTTTCATTCACACCAGCGTCTTCTAACGGTACGACCATGCTTCCCTCGACCGAGCACTTCCAAAGATTCGACACGTGGAATGTCGAATGAGCTCCCACTATGCATAACCTTTCAACCTTAGGGTGTAAACCACGAATTAACACACTTACGGTTATCTACAACTCTTACTCCAAAAAATTCGCGTGGCGTCACGAAAACGCTTCAAATTAAGAGTTTCGCACAAAATTTCACTTTCTTAAAGAAACGGATTTTACCGAAGTTAACGTCACTCAACATGAATCCCTTATTAAAATAACGACGCTCAATTCGTCAACTAATCACAAAATCAACCTTGAATATCACCTTAACCCGCAGTTAAGATTTTCTTCAACAGCTCACACACAATCTACCATCACTTTCCCAACACAAAATTCGTCTTAAGGCAGATAACACTTCCTCACATTAATTAAACTGACCACAAACCATTGATAACAATCAATTCACACGCTTAAAACACAACGCCGCTCACATACTACCACTATGTCCAACCCAATGGTCCTTCACTCCGAGTACCACGTTCGACTACTTTCTTCCACTTCCTTATCAAGCATAAAACACACTTCCACAGAACAACTCACTAGAAGGTACACACTCCTGATCGGTCACATAAGCTAACTTTCTTCATCTCTTAAACTAATCACATATACACAATTCCTCTTTCTTATACTCCCACTAGAAATTCATGCACCCGACGGTGACGTTCTGAAAACCTTGCTTCCCACTTTCCGTGCCACTTGTCATACTTTCTACGTTACGCTTACTCACTTATTCCAACCTATCGTCCCAATTACCTTATGCTAACATGGAACATTTCCCATCCAACATTGACCACTCCATACACGCAATTTCAACGGTTACTATGCATATCCAACAGTTTCACTACACCTCATACGAGAAATTCAACCAAGTCAAACCGAACTCACACTCTATGCTTGAAGCGACCACACACTTCTCGTTTCTCAAACGACATAAACCCACACCTTTGCATTTCCTTTAAACACAAGGATTAGCTCATCACTTCCAAATATTCCGTATCTACTACGAACGTCATAAACTAACCAATCCAAGGGCACACAAAATTCCTTCTTAGTTAGCCACCAACTGCCACCCTATTCCTTCATCCTCGGATATTAATACCACACGTCACTTAGACATCCATGCGTCTCCACACATAATTTTACCACATCTGAACAACTTATAAGCAAATCCCGAGCAAAGATCTCCGCTTATGCTCATCCCATATCAACACTAATCCACCGCTTAACCTCATAGCAACTCATTACCACCATGCTTCGCATGCTCACTAAGTATAAGTTACCACCATCTTACCCACACAACCCCCACACACTAGGATGTTCCAACCTCACAGTTACCACTTGACTACTAATAACCCAAATTAAGTGTTTTAATTTAAATGGAAGTTAAGGGTGGTAATTTGCTTACAAACGAAAAGTAGGAGGGTAAAACATGTTAACTTGGGAAACTAATTCCCTTTCTTCTTATGAGGCGCCGTTTTTCTTTTTGGAGAGGAATCCATTTGTGTTTTTTAGGGTTAGGGTTATTTGGGAGTGGCTGCATATCGAGAAGAGGCAAGAAGAAAGAAAGCAGAAAGGGCTGATGTGTGTGCCTTATGTGGGTGTGCGTCGGGAACAAACCGCCGGCGAGTGAGAGAGAGAAACTGCCGGCGAGTGAGAGAGAGACGACGGGCGAGAGAGAGAGAGAGCCGGAGGGAGATAGATAGACGACGGAGAGAGACGACGGGCGAGAGAGAGAGAGACAGGCGGAAGGAGAGAGATAGGCGACAGAGAGAGACTGCGAGAGGGAGAGAGGGAGATCGCGTGAGAAAGAGAGCAGCGAGAGAGAGAGATAGAGCTGCGAGAGAGAGAGATAGACGACGAAAGAGGGAGATGGCGGTTGTGTTCGCCGGCGACGGAGAAGATGACCGGAATGGGGGCTGGTGAGCGCCGACAGTCGGCTGCCGGCGGCGGCGGCATGGCTGGTCAGTAACTTTCCGTTTCGTGAAGTTTTTCGCGGGTAAGAAACCATTCCCTTGCGTTTTCTCTTTAGCAAGTAATGTTAGTTTGGTTAAATTCTAATTGTGCTCGGTTATGTAAAGTGAGAAAGCAAGTAAAAGTATTAATAGAGTTTTCCTAATTCGTATTGTCAAGTTAAGCAAATGTTATGTGAATTCTTGGTTAGGGAATCGTGTATCGGTTAATTAATAAAAGAAGAGGTTGTCGCCAAATTTTGTGTAGAATTAGAATAATGGCGAAGAATGTGGGTTTTTGTTTTGAACCGTGGGTATCGGAGGTCGGTATGTTCCGGGAGTTGACCCGTAACTCAAGTTTGGGCCGGGTTTGGTTTATTGGGCCGAATTGAGTGTTGGGCCGAGAGAATTATTAAGTCCTTTTGGGCTTAGTTATTAAATTTGGGCTTAGTTAATTAATAAGGTCCATAATTATAATAAAGGTCTAGTATAGAATTGGTAGTCTAATAATTTATTTATTTTGGACCATATTAATAGTAACGCGATCCAGATTTAATATTAAGGGATCTAGTGATTTGATTATTATGTTGGAAACCTAGAGTCGGGTAAATCAATAGCATTTCTAATGGATGGGAGAGCAAGGACCATTAATTATGATTTTTGGACTAGAAGTGTAATCTACAGATCTAGATAAGTTAGGGTTGAGTTCGGGATTTAACTCGAGTAATAAATGAACGAATTATGACATACATTATTAATATAATAGGTGTTCCACCTAGAGATCGGAAGTGTAAGTGAGGAGCTTTGGAGCAAGCAAGCCAGGTGAGTTTTCTAAACTAAAATGTGTGGCTTTTAAAGTGTTTTCAAAAGGTGTTTTGAATGTTGAGAATTGCCATGCTTTATTATTATGATTTAATTGCATGAAAGTTGTTTAAAGTTTTATGTAGAATGTATGCATACGTTGTGATAGACGTAAACTGGCCAAGACGGGAGTGGAGACCCGCCAGTGCTCGTGCGGGAGTGGAGACCCTTTATGCCAGGGGAAGTGGCCCCAAAATAAGGCAGCATGAGACTGACTCGTTGTCACCTTTGGGTGGCTTCAGGGTGTCAGATTACGAGGAGCGGATTTATCCATGGAAGTTTTATGAGAAACTTTTATGAAAAGTTATACGGAAATTTTATGTGCAATATTTTGATATCTGATATGCGAAAGTTTATTATTGAAAGTTTATATATGAAAGATTTATGTTGAAAAGATAAACTGTTTTAAATGATTTTGAGAACTATCAGGAGGGACTCACTAGACCTCATGGTCTAACCCTCGCATTTCCATAATAAAACCTTTTCAGGTAAGCAGGCGATTAAGGACTCGAGCAAGTGAGTGGAGATTAGCAAGGAAGGTTGACAGCGTAGTGACACTATTATCCATTTAGTTATTTCTCAGTTGTGTAGGTTGTTTCCGCCAACCAAAAGTTTGAATATTGTAAGGAAATTTTTGAGACGTGATTTTGGGATGTCCGATTTATTTATATGAATTGTTTAGAAATGTTGGGTTGTTACCGTTGGTATCAGAGCCATAGTTTAAGGGATTTAGGTGACCGGACGGGCCTAAACTTAAACTTGGGAGTAGGAACCACAACTGAGAAACAGGAATGCGTTAGGAGGGCACTATTGTAAATACAGGAAATGCGTTAGGAGGACACTATTATAGAGATAGGACTAATAGGGTACTGAGGACTGTCATGTAAGGTAAGTTTGAAAATTCCACCTGGCTAGTGTAACTGCGAACTTACAGGTACATGTATGTGCTTAACCTACCTTATTAACCTACCCAGTGTTTATGTCGTGTTTCAGTACGTTAGAATGTCAACGAGATCTCTGAGGTGTAGACTGAGACCCCTTGTTGGGGAAGTTCATGGGAAATCATTTATGAAGTGAATAATATATACATCGTAGAGGCGAAATGCTGTTTAGAATGTTACGAATCATATAGAGATAGATCTTCGGGGGTTCGAAGAGATAAAATGATTGATTTTGAGTAAGACTCTTGTTTCTAGAAAGTCCCAGTTCTAGAAATAGTGGGGTGAGATCAGTTAGAATGGTAAGGAATAACAGTGTTGAAATTTTGAATGTATCAATAGAACCCTGACTTCTTAGTCGAGCTTTTCAAAGGCAGTGTAAACGAAATAAGATACTTATTGTGAAATGAAAGCATGTAGAAGTAGAAAATGAGATAGTGATTAAAACGAAATAGTATGAAAGGGATTGAGTAAGTGAGATGTGGAAAGTGTGTTCAGCAAGTTGTTGTGTGACCGAGAGGGCGACCGTTGGTCGTAGGTAGAATGTCAAGGATATGCTAAGCGAGTAAAGCAGTTGACCTTGTTAGAGTGAGTAGCCTTCAAATGCAGGTAGAGTCTCATGCATGGTGTCTTTTTTTTTTATGTAACATGAAATTTTCACGATTTAAGTTAAGTATGTAAAGATAAATTTTGATCGAAAATGAGTCAGAATGTGCATGCGTACGTTTTAAAGAAAAAAAAGGGGTGATTTCATTCACATGGCGCCATGAAGTTTCGAGTTTTATGATTTGTAAAGTATTTCCCTCTTTTCATGATGAGTTAAATTATTGCAAAAGTCAAGAAAACGATTAAATGCAAAACCAAAGTGAGTAATGGCATGTTGGAGTTATTTATGAGTACGAAAACCAACTGATTTACCTGGCGACGGTAATTCTTTCAAAATTGTGCCAAATAAAAAGATTTTCATGCAATATATCACTGTCGTATTGACATCGTTCGGTAGGAGTAAGATTAAGTTTATGGAAAGTTGCATGCGAACGATTCTCGAGATCGTTGTGCAGGGCGTTAAATTTATAAGAGTGATGGGGGGCATGTATACCCAAGATGTTTTCAAGTGTCGTTTATTTAAAATGATAAAGTGTGCGAATTGATTTATTTATTACGTGTGTCATGCATGAAGGCTATAAACTCACTAGGTCATCGGGTGTTTCATTTTAAAGCTAAAGGAGAACTCCGAGAGTGGAGAGTTGATGGTCAAATCAGGAGAGAACGTTGTAGTATCGGGATAGGTGTTCCGTCAGTAGTGGGTTATAGTATCGGTTGTATGAGTGTTTGTACCCTTGTTCGGCAACTGGAAGTACGGTTGTCAAGGTGATGGCTTAGCGATTCGTTAAAGAGTAGTGGGGTAAGGAAGAATGAAATGTCCGTGACGTGGAAATGCGAGTCTTGAGATGAGCTTGTAACGTCGATGTTACAGGAGTAGGTTACGAAAGGAGGGAGGCGGATCATGAAGATGATTCAATGTTGGTAGGAGTAGGTTTCGTAAGGGAACCATGTTTAAGAATAAGTTAAGAAAGTAGTTACAGGATTGTCAGTTGATGTAGAAGTCGACAGATGTGTACGTTGGCCGAGGCCGAAGACTTGAATTAGAAAGTTGAGAGTTGATAGAACACCTTGTAGGGGTTCTAAGGGGATGAGAAGTTATTGTTTGATTAAGCATTCTATTTACGAAGAGTGGAGGGTTCGTAGGATGATGATGTATGTAACTTGAGCGAAGCGAGTGTGTAGATTTTAGCAGTCAGTAAGAAAAGCAGTGTGTCTATGTAAGGACTCGGATCGTAAAGGGCTAGCCAGAACATTTGTGTTTGAATTAATTTAGAACTCGTGAGTTATAGTTCAACAGGTTGAGAAAGGACTACGTAGTGAGATAGGCTCAATTGTAATATGCGAGAGAATGTGAAAGCATGTATGAATTGTGTAAGAATAACCATGAGAGATTTGGTCTGCAGGGTGAGGTTATGGGTGAGGAATGTACAGTTATGTAATGGCATTAATTGCCAAGGTAAATGTATCAGCTAGTGTCGTAGTGATGTGGTGTTAGAGAGAAAGAAAGCATCAATTAGAAGCTTTTGGGGTTTTCAGATGAGATGTACGACCTGTTAGACAGATTGTTGGAACACATAGAGAGTAAGTTGACTTTATGGTGCGATTATGATCGGGATTGAAGGACGGAGTAGTGGTGGGATATTACCCAAAGGAGAAACCAAGTGTCTCAGATGTAATAGTCGCTAAGTAGGTATATGTTGAAATCATTAGAAGTTTAAAGAGGTTGAAGAGTGGATTAGTCAAACGTGTTATAGTGAATGCTAGATTCTTGCAGAACGCGAATTGCTCCTTATGAGAGAAGGAATGACCCTAGAAGGATATAGTTGGAAATTTGGTTATGTTTGAAGAATGACATGTTGATGACTATGGGTCGGAGGGGTAGTATGACCAATAGTTGGTTTGAAATGTCATGATAGATGTATAAGCCTTGTTGGCTGATTAAAATTTTATGGAATTGTTAAGTAATGACAATTATTTGTTACTACAGGATGTGTTGCATCCTACCGAGATTCTCACTAAGAATTGATAAGGGAGAACCGATATGTTAAAGTGAGAAGTTGATGATAATATGAAGGAATAGGTAATACTCAAATTATTTTGAAAATTTGGGATTTTTGAGTTACTCAGTGGGAGTTGTTAGCCAAGAAATCAGTTTAAACTGATGGATTTTGTGAATGCCAGCCTAACGAGATGTTGATGCTAAGTTGCTAAATATGATAATTTATGGTTAGTAGAAAGAAATGAACCGAGTCTCGATTGGAGTTTATCTTTCGAAATAAGTTGATAATTATAATTGAAATGAGTTGGTCAAGTTAAAGTTGTTGGTGATAAAGAGAAGAATTGTATCGTGTTGTGCGATAAGGATCAGTGGTTATATTGTACTAGCCGGAAAAGGCTGTTGAGTTCAGAAACTGTAATGTGGTCGTGAACCAGATAAGGATAATTAGGGAGTAGTAAGCCTTGAGATGCTTACAAATTCTGACCGTATGTTATAATTTATAAGATGGATTACGAGAGTTCGTGAGGAAGTGCTAGTGAGATTTAAGTCTTGATAATCAATTTCGTCGGTTATTTTGGAGTGAATTCCGGGACGGAATTCTGTTAAGGAGGGGAGATTGTAATAACTCAAATTAAGTGTTTTAATTTAAATGGAAGTTAAGGGTGGTAATTTGCTTACAAACGAAAAGTAGGAGGGTAAAACATGTTAACTTGGGAAACTAATTCCCTTTCTTCTTATGAGGCGCCGTTTTTCTTTTTGAAGAGGAATCCATTTGTGTTTTTTAGGGTTAGGGTTATTTGGGAGTGGCTGCATATCGAGAAAAGGCAAGAAGAAAGAAAGCAGAAAGGGCTGATGTGTGTGCCTTGTGTGGGTGTGCGCCGGGAACAAACCGCCGGCGAGTGAGAGAGAGACGACGAGCGAGAGAGAGAGAGAGACAGCCGGAGGGAGAGAGATAGACGACGGAGAGAGACGACGGGCGAGAGAGAGAGAGAGACAGCCGGAGGGAGAGAGATAGACGACAGAGAGAGACTGCGAGAGGGAGAGAGGGAGATCGCGTGAGAAAGAGAGCAGCGAGAGAGAGATAGAGCTGCGAGAGAGAGAGATAGACGACGAGAGAGGGAGATGGCGGTTGTGTTCGCCGGCGACGGAGAAGATGACCGGAATGGGGGCTGGTGAGCGCCGGCAGTCGGCTGCCGGCGGCGGCGGCATGGCTGGTCAGTAACTTTCCGTTTCGTGAAGTTTTTCGCGGGTAAGAAACCATTCCCTTGCGTTTTCTCTTTAGCAAGTAATGTTAGTTTGGTTAAATTCTAATTGTGCTCGGTTATGTAAAGTGAGAAAGCAAGTAAAAGTATTAATAGAGTTTTCCTAATTCGTATTGTCAAGTTAAGCAAATGTTATGTGAATTCTTGGTTAGGGAATCGTGTATCGGTTAATTAATAAAAGAAGAGGTTGTCGCCAAATTTTGTGTAGAATTAGAATAATGGCGAAGAATGTGGGTTTTTGTTTTGAACTGTGGGTATCGGAGGTCGGTATGTTCCGGGAGTTGACCCGTAACTCAAGTTTGGGCCGGGTTTGGTTTATTGGGCCGAATTGAGTGTTGGGCCGAGAGAATTATTAAGTCCTTTTGGGCTTAGTTATTAAATTTGGGCTTAGTTAATTAATAAGGTCCATAATTATAATAAAGGTCTAGTATAGAATTGGTAGTCTAATAATTTATTTATTTTGGACCATATTAATAGTAACGCGGTCCAGATTTAATATTAAGGGATCCAGTGATTTGATTATTATGTTGGAAACCTAGAGTCGGGTAAATCAATGGACCCGGTATAGCATTTCTAATGGATGGGAGAGCAAGGACCATTAATTATGATTTTTGGACTAGAAGTGTAATCTACCGATCTAGATAAGTTAGGGTTGAATTCGGGATTTAACTCGAGTAATAAATGAACGAATTATGACGTACATTATTAATATAATAGGTGTTCCACCTAGAGATCGGAAGTGTAAGTGAGGAGCTTTGGAGCAAGCAAGCCAGGTGAGTTTTCTAAACTAAAATGTGTGGCTTTTAAAGTGTTTTCAAAAGGTGTTTTGAATGTTGAGAATTGCCATGCTTTATTATTATGCTTTAATTGCATGAAAGTTGTTTAAAGTTTTATGTAGAATGTATGCATACGTTGTGATAGACGTAAACTGGCCAAGACGAGAGTGGAGACCCGCCAGTGCTCGTGCGGGAGTGGAGACCCTTTATGCCAGGGGAAGTGGCCCCAAAATAAGGCAGCATGAGACTGACTCGTCGTCACCTTAGGGTGGCTTCAGGGTGTCAGATTACGAGGAGCGGATTTATCCGTGGAAGTTTTATGAGAAACTTTTATGAAAAGTTATACGGAAATTTTATGTGCAATATTTTGATATCTGCTATGCGAAAGTTTATTATTGAAAGTTTATATATGAAAGATTTATGTTGAAAAGATAAACTGTTTTAAATGATTTTGAGAACTATCAGGAGGGACTCACTAGACCTCATGGTCTAACCCTCGCATTTCCATAATAAAACCTTTTCAGGTAAGCAGGCGATTAAGGACTCGAGCAAGTGAGTGGAGATTAGCAAGGAAGGTTGACAGCGTAGTGACACTATTATCCATTTAGTTATTTCTCAGTTGTGTAGGTTGTTTCCGCCAACCAAAAGTTTGAATATTGTAAGGAAATTTTTGAGACGTGATTTTGGGATGTCCGATTGATTTATATGAATTGTTTAGAAATGTTAGGTTGTTACAAGAAATTCAACCAAGTCAAACCGAACTCACACTCTATGCTTGGAGCGACCACACACTTCTCGTTTCTCAAACGACATAAACCCACTCCTTTGCATTTTCTTTACACACAAGGATTAGCTCATCACTTCCAAATATTCCGTATCTACTACGAACGTCATAAACTAACCAATCCAAGGGCACACAAAATTCCTTCTTAGTTAGCCACCAACTGCCACCCTATTCCTTCATCCTCGGATATTAATACCACACGTCACTTAGACATCCATGCGTCTCCACACATAATTTTACCACATCTGAACAACTTATAAGCAAATCCCGAGCAAAGATCTCCGCTTATGCTCATCCCATATCAACACTAATCCACCGCTTAACCTCATAGCAACTCATTACCACCATGCTTCGCATGCTCACTAAGTATAAGTTACCACCATCTTACCCACACAACCCCCACACACTAGGATGTTCCAACCTCACAGTTACCACTTGACTACTAATTTGCAAAATATATAGTTTCACTTCGACCCCAAATAGGTTAACCAACACTAGTGATACCAATCCATACATCTATCATTTCTCAACCACTCTTGTCATTCTCCCGTTAACTAGTGAGTGAGAAAGCACATCCCTATCATTCGATCCTTGAGCTGAAACTCTCAAGATCTCAATTCACCGACATCAAGAACTCCCAGAATAAAGACTCATCAGAGATTAGGGGCTCACCTCCAATCAATTATTTTTCTTAAGAACTCTAAAGGTTCTACTTTCCACGGACACTCACACCAAACATTCGTACAATGTTTCATCTAGATAGTATCATCAGTCACACCAAGGATAATCGGTACAACGCTAAATCGTTGCCATCATGACAAGATTAAACTTCACACACTATTGTTACTCTCCACACATTAATCACCACACTCCACACATTACTATTATTCTTCACACTCAATCCACCACACTCCACACACTAACAAAATCAGAACAACGGTAATCAAGCACACCCATGCACCTGTAAATTCATAATGACATTGGCCATATGTGATTTGAATTTACCTTACATGAGAATCCTCACTACCTTCGTCCTAAATTCTTAGTGATTAAGGTCTTCCCTAAAGGCTTCCTATATCTCAGCTGTGTCCTCCTATTCCACAGTTTAAGTTTAGGCCCATCCGGTCACCTAAATCCCTTAAACTAGGGCTCTGATACCATTTGTAACAACCCAATTCTGAAAATACAAGCTAGAAGCTTACATAATTAATTTCAAACGCCTTAACGGCTCAACAAAGTCACACTATCCAGATTTACAACACATGGTTCGCGGAAATAACCCTAAATACAGCTGAGAAATCTAACTAGGCATAAAAGGAAGTTCTTTTACTCCTTATAAACACAAGCTCCGACCCACGTCTTGCCAAACCTCTAAACGTGCTCTCGACTACCTGTTTACCTGAAAAGGTTTTAGTTTTGAAAAGTGAGGGTTAGACCATGAGGTCTAGTGAGTTCCCTCCACACCAAGTCACACCAAAATATTTCAGTTTATAAAATCAGTTATGAAAGCATTTATACCAATCATAACAAGCACACTAAGATGATATGCACACATTGACACATGCTACTGGCATACGCTATAGTCACACACACCGTGACAGTGCAATAAGGCACACACATGCTATAGTCATACACACCGTGACAGCGCAATAGGGCACACACCACCCATATATGAAACAAATTCATATATATAAATATTATGGGACACACCCCCATTTCACACCAAAGCCAGAGCATGGTCACACACATATAAATCACACATATAGATCACACAATTAATCTTTGCTTTGAAATAGAAGCAGTTGAAAAGCACACTGTTAGATAATAACCATGTCACACACTTATTCTTCGTTTTGAAATAAAAACAGTTGAAAAGCACACAGTTAAATAATAACCTTCAAACATGCTTATTCTTTGCTTTGAAATAATACAGTTGAAAAGCGAACCGTTAGATAATAACCATCAACACACTTGTATAAAGATTTAGGTTTAAAAAGACTCACCTGGGGTCCTGCTTAAAAGCTCTTACTCGTACCGATCATCTCTACACGCACCTACAAATTAAACCCCTCACACATACCGGGTAAGGCACACTGGATCCTACTGCGTTTTATTAACTTGAAAAGTCTCAGTCGGATAAACACTGGATCCCAAGTCCCGGTCTCGAAATAAATAAATTCCAGATCTATATATTAAATACCGGACCTTAATGTAATTTAACAAATTACCGGATGTCAACTTAATAACTAATATCTAAACTCAAATTAATAATTAATACCGATTCTAAATTTGTTCAAACCCAATGGTTATGTCCACTACCAAGTCCATTTAATAAATACATATCGGACCCAACAACAATTCCGTCCACTACCGGAGTTAAAGTTCACGAGGCCCAAAATGAAATTCAGATCCACCACACCATTTCTAAAATCTCGGTCCACTAATGAATAAATTTCAAGTCCACCAAACAATTACTAATAATCTGGTCCAATTAATAATTGAAATTCAGGTCCACTAACTGCTATTGGACTCACGACCCAACACTAAATGTACACCGGCCTTGCTATGGATTGTCCGGATCCATGACTTGGAACAAACCCATTCCGGGACAGCTTTGGGTCGGTCCAATCTGATTTAACAGTTCCGGATTCTCCTTGGTTACAATCCGGATCCAACTAAAAATATACTCAATTACGGAACTTTGTTTTGAATGAGTTTCGGATCCACAAAAAAATGACTTCCGGATCTTAAAATCATACCGGATCAAGCAAGTTCCGGACTACCCTTCGGCCCAATTCCAAAACATGGTCCATTCCGGATCTCACTTATTTAAATTCCGGATCTGATACAATTACTCACATTCCGGATCCTAAAACACTTTCCGGTTCCTAAAGGTTCCGGACTCTCCCCAACTAGTTCCGACTCTTGGTTTTCTCATCGAACTGCAGAATCTCCAAAACGTTAAATTATCCACTCCACACAGTCCCAAGTTTACAATTAATCTACCAGGTTTAAGGAGTCACTATTACCAGTCGATATGTGGACTAAACTGTCCAATTCCTTGCATTAAATTTATTTAGAAAGCACTCACTCCATTAATTTCTAATCATACCAGGGGATAGAAATTCCAAATCCCAACATTTAGACTCATGATCGCTATAATAAAATAATAATTAAGGGAATGATGGTTACCTTGAAATGATTTCCACACATCCAATTGAAGAACTTGGATTGATTGATCTATATGAATTGCACCCACAATCGCACCTAGCCGCACCCATACAGTATCCTGAGATAAAAAAGGGATTTCTAGGGTTTTGGGCCTAATTAGATGCTTAAATACCTTCCATCCGAAAATACAATTCAGACCTTCAAATTTTGAACTTCACACTTTCCACCCTAAATAAATTTTTATTCTCAAACAGGACGGTTATTACATTTCCATTAACTTTTATTTTAACAAAAATCTATCCCTAAAAACCTTCTCCAATGCAAAAAACCATTTCAAAAGCTTTTTCATCAATTACATCCTACCATCATATATTTAAAATGTTTTATAAAAGTCTCTCATTTAATTTGTCGTTTTAAAGTTCGCGTCATATTCTTTGAAAACAAAAATTACTGGACTTAAAAAAACCGTTAAAAAAATTAAAGACGATGAATATATTATATGCTTTTTATTTTTATTTTTATTTTTATGTATTCGATATTGGTGTCATTTTTATCGTCTTAATGAAAGCTTTTCAATAATATACTTTGTTATAAAATATATTTTGTTTTATTATAGATATTTAATATTTAATGTGTTAAGATAATTAGTTAAAATATATTAAAGTTTAAAAGAAAAATTATATTGAAAGAAGGGATAAAATAAAAAAATGAAAGGGTCAAATGTAAATTGAACACTATTTCAATAACATATTGAAGAACTATAAGCTTTTCATAAAAGCTTTTCAATTACCTTTTTATTTCAATGATAAAAAGCTATTCCAATAACTAATTGTAATAGTAAAAAGTTTTATAATAACCTCCCATTCTTATAACCCTTCTATCAAAATATTTATTTACCAAACTGTTATCACATAAAAAAACACCCACTAAATTAAAAAAAAGGTCCAATGGCTAAAAAGGTAAGGCCATCAGTACCCCAGGAAGGCATCTTTCAAAGATTTCATGTCCACATCAGCGCCACATCAGCTTTTCTCCCATCCCTCACTCGATCACTAACGATCCCTAAACACCCGTACCCCATTCCCTCAAACCCTTTTGCCACCTCATTTATTTTAATTCTTTTATTTATACATTTAATTATTTAACAAAATAAAAATATTTATATTTATATATTTTTTAATAAATAAAAATAAGATAAATAATAAAAATTAAAATTCATATCATTCATTAAAAATAAAAATTACAAAATAAATTTAAAAATCTACTCGTCGTAGATTCAACAACTCGTCGGTGTCTACGGATGATGATGATGCGGTTGGTGAACCGGGTTGTGGCGAATCCATATTGTTTAAAATATAGAGGTTGAGAGAATTTGAGAGAGTTTGAGAGGTGTGAGAAATAAGAGGTTGAGAGAATTTGAGAGGTGTGAAAAATAAGAGGTTGAAAGGTGTGAAAAATAAGAGGTTGAGAGGTGTGAGAAATAAGAGGTTGAGGGTTAAATATATAGTAGGATTAAATTGAGAATTTTTTTTTTAGTAATAGAGCGTTCAACGGCATGAATTTTAAAAAAATTAATTAAATTTTTTTTAAAAAAAAAGCCTTCGGGATGGATCGGGATCCCATCCCCGAATTCCATCCCTTCCCGCAACCATTCCCCGAGCCGTAGCCCATCCCCGCAACCCCGCTGGCCATCCCGAGCCCCATCCCGCTTGGGGTACGGATGGCCTAAGAGGGAAAAGAAACGCAAAATTGAGGGAGATTTGTGTAATTAGGATTCTGTTTATTAATTATTTAATTTCCATGAGACGACAAAAGGGACGGTTTAGTAAGCGGGTCAACGTCAAAGCCGGCCCACCTTCCCCCCAACCGCTTGTGTTGAATTCCATGGATCCTTCGTCCCGGTAAACACGGTTTCAAATTTCAATATATCTCCCACTTATTACTCCACCACTTTCTTTCACACTAAAAACATTTTATTTAGTCTTTTTTTATATATTTAAATAATCATAAGCTAACTTATAAGTTAATTTTTTAAAATATACTTGAAATAGCTTTTCAATAGTTTTTATGAATATTTCAATATTGTTCTCAACTATTTATTAACTATTTTTATAAACAAATATTAATTTTTTAAATTATTATTAATTAATAAATATTAACTAAAAAATATTAAATTAAATTTTAATTATACAATTATATTAATTTTTAATTATTTAAAGTTATTATTAATCATATAAATTATTTTTATATATTTTTTAATATTAATCAATATATTTTAATTATCAATTATTATTATCGTTTTAATTATTATTTGATTATTTTTTTATGTTATATGTAGCGGTTATTTAAAATCATAAGTTAATATATAATTTTTTCTAAAACTTGTTTTAACTAATTCAAATTTTATAGTATATATGTTATAATAAATTTTAAATTCTTTTATTTAACATGATATATTATTTATTTTTTATTTACTACATTGGTTGTATTAATTAATATATTATATTGCTATAAACTTGTTTTAATTATATAATTAAATATTATCAATGATAATTTTTTAAAGATGTCTTTTTTGGTCATTTTGCATGTTATAAACTAGTTTTTGTCAAACATAACTTCTTCATCATCTAGCTTATCAGCTACCAGCTAGTTTGTCAAACATAGCCTAAATCTATAAATATTTCCTGTATTTTAAATTTTTAATTACAATAAACCCAAATGATAACTTTTTTTAAACAAAAAGTATTTTACCAAGTAGGTTAAAAAGAAGTTGCATAATTATAAATAACATTAGTTTCATTGCTAAAAAATTTAGGCATGATCGTTTTTTATTCGTGCTTTTTTAAATATAAGACACAGTTGATTTTTTAATAATAAATTTGTCGGAAAGTAATTAAATATATATTTTTAAAATGATTCCTTTTATTATAATCAAATATATTTTTCGGTTAGCATTTTTGGAAAATGAATAAAATAAAATTGAATAATAATACGTCAAACATAAGAAATTCCACTCCTTTTGTTTCCAAATTCACACCTTTCTTCTTTCGGTCCTTCACGCTCCCAGAAAAATAATCAAAATCCAACCAACCAACAACTACAACGACATTCGCTAATCTTCTCTCACTGTGTGTAAAAGCGTGTTGCTGTGTGTGTGAGAGAGAGAAAGAGTAGTTCTAGAGAGAGAAAGGAGGTTGATTTGTGATGTTGGAGTCGTGTTACAAGCCGCTGGAGCGGTGTTTCGGTGGTGGTGGTGGCGACGGATTGTTATGGCACATGGGCTTGAAGCCCCACGCATCTGGTGAATACTCCATTGCCGTTGTTCAGGCGAATTCATTGCTGGAAGACCAAGGTCAAGTGTTAACTTCACCATCTGCAACTTACATCGGTGTTTACGATGGTCACGGTGGTCCCGAAGCCTCTCGATTCATCAATAATCACCTCTTCCTTTACCTACAGAGTAAGTAACCTCTCAAAACCCTAATTGTTTCTTATAACTGAACTGAGAAACGTCACTAAAACTCAGTCATTTCTGTTTTAGTCAAACCTGTCATCGTTTTGATCCAACTGTCTAAAATATGGCGGTGGAGAAGACCAACGATTAGGCAATGACTACAACAAGCCTCCACTATTGACGACCAATAAACTAAATTTCTTCACACTTTGCAACCACTAAAATTACCTTCATAAGAGGGGTACCTAGGTTTTTGAAGTGGAAACTTACCGATAAAAGGAGTAAAAACACTTGAATCGATATCCACCAAAACTTCCAATATATATCAGTAGAAATACTAGGTCATATTAAGCAAACTAGAGGTATAAAGTCCACCAAAACATTAAATATACCTCTACAGATGGTTATTAATACTAACAATCAACAGCAAAAGATAAATGGATGACCAAAGGAAAACAGGGGTCAGAAAATCGGATCAGCACTCGGATTTTGGTTTCCTTCGGTTGGGGGATACATGAGTCTCGGACCACATACTCAAAATTCAACTAGACCTCAGATACACTTGATTAACTTTTGGTGATCCTTCCTTTAGGAGGGAACGAAACCTAACAAAATTTCCTTTCACTTGTTTAGTGTGAGGTCTAGTGTCTTCTCTTTGTTAAGAGTAGCACATGTTGAGTTCACATTTAAATGAATCAAGATGGTGGTTGGGAGGCTTCTGTTTTCAAGATCTCCATGAGCTTTTTTTAGGTGCTTACTGTCTAAGTTCTGATTTTTCACTTACTTGATCGGGTATCATTAAAAGTATGACTTTACTGAGAGCTCGAATTGCTCTAGTTTTTATGGATCCAAATTCATAGCAGTGCTAGGTGACAAGCTCTTCCCAGGCTTTATGAAGCAGTATAGATTTCAATTTTATCAATCGTAATGCTTTGGTCTATATTGGTGGATAAAGATATGTCAAGAAGTAGCTGTAGATAGACTACAAATTCCAAGATATTGTGTGCTAAAAGAAAGCAAATTTGTGTCACTAGTTGAAATTTGGGATTTTGCAAATTGACTACGTAAAGTAAAAAATGCATCGGTAATTAATAGCACTATATCTGATGAGAGTTCAGATTCCTAAAGTCTAGAAAGAAAGCCAAAATGGTTCAGAAAACAAGCAAATAAAACACTTCTAAGGTTTCAAATGAGTTGTTGTCTTGTATTTTCTGCTCAAGTGAATGACCATTTACTGACCATCCATATGAATATATCAGAATTTGCTGCTGAACATGGCGGATTTTCCAAGGATGTGATAGAAAGGGCATTTGATGCAACTGAAACAGATTTCTTGCATCTAGTGAAAGAATCCTGGCTGGACAGACCACAAATTGTATCAGTAGGTTCATGCTGTCTCGTTGGCGTGATTTCAAATGGTACGCTATTTGTGGCAAACTTAGGGGACTCCAGGGCTGTGCTTGGTCGGCGTGCATCAGATAGCAGGATGGTTCATTCTTCAACTGTTGTGGCTGAACGGTTATCAACTGACCATAATGTTGGGGTTGAAGAGGTGAGAAAGGAGGTCAAGGCTCTTCATCCTGAAGATTCACATATTGTAGTGCATACTCATGGGGTCTGGAGGATAAAAGGCATCATTCAGGTACTAGTTTGATACTTTCTTCTATTTCTGTTATGTTAAGTCGATTTTATGTATCTCTTACAATATCCTTGTGATCAGGTGTCGAGATCAATCGGAGATGTCTACTTGAAGAAACCTGAATATAACCGAAATCCTCTCTTCCATCCGTATGCATCCCCCATACCATTAAAAAAAGCTGTTATGTCAGCAGAGCCATCAATATTGACTCGCAAGTTGAGGCCACAAGACCTGTTCTTAATTTTCGCTTCAGATGGCCTGTGGGAACAACTCAGTGATGACGCTGTTGTTGATATCGTTCACAAAAATCCAAGAAATGTAACCCACTGTGCATATATTTATGGCTCTCTTTTTTGTTTTTTACTTTTTTTGTTTTTAAAGTTGGAGAATATGAAGTGATGTTAGTTAACCCTTGATTTGTTTCAGGGAATAGCAAGGAGGTTAATACGAGCTGCAATCGAGGTGGCAGCAAGGAAAAGAGAAATGAGGTATGATGATATAATGAGAATCGAAAAGGGGGTGAGGCGTCATTTTCATGATGATATTACCGTGGTGGTTATCTACCTTGACTACCATCAAGGATGGGGCAACGGGGGCGGTAAATTGAAAGAAGATATTACCGATAACTGCACTACTGCCCCTCTTGATATATTCACCTTCAATTCAGATAATGGTGACCTTTCTCCCTGATCTCGCATACCATATTTTGTTGATACAATAAATGGGAAGATGGGTTTGTTTTGAGAAGTAATATAGAAAAAAAAGAGGGGTTGTACATAACTTATATTTAGTGTATTAGAAGGTTGAGTTGGAGCAAACCATCTTCTGTTGATGGTCTGATGAAAATGCTGGGGTCTAAACTATAATGGGTATATGTATAACTATATATATATATATATATCTATATAGGTACTAATCTGTTTTTGTGTTTGAGATATATACGTTTTGAATTAAACGGTTGGAAACTGAAATATTGTTCTCTTGTATTGTTGGTTTGTTTATTTTTTTGGTTGAAATGGAAACATGCCTGTAGTTCTCTTGTATTGTTAGTTTGTTTCGGGGACTAGTAGTAGTGGGGGCTGGGGCGAGCACAATTGGGAAAATTGCTTTATGGTTACAAGTCAATTAATTAGTGTCTTTCTTTGTCTTGAAAAAGTAATACTTTGCTTAATACATACTCCATTAAAGTATAATGGTTGGGTTCGGTGAGAATGATAAAAAATGATATTTTCTTATAGGTTGCAACACCCCAAAGTTTAAACACCCAAAACTAAGGGGTTGTTTGGCAGTTACTGAATGGTTTGGTGCAGAATGATTAAGAGGCTCTCATGATATAGTTTAAAGTGAAATATAGTTGTTTTGTAATTGTTTAGAATGAAATCAGAGCTCTTATTAGAGGGTTTTAGAACTATTAAGAGACATACTATTTTTTGCCAAACAAGATTCACCTCTTAGCGATTCAGAGATTGCCTCTTAATAGAACCATTAAGAGGTAAACAAACAACCCCTAAAGCAACATAATGGAACTTCAAGCGCAACTTAAAATTATGATAAAAATTATTGGTAGCCTACAACTTGAAACTTTTAATAACTAATTACGTAAGATGAAACATAAATGTATCACACTTTTAAATGAGTGATGCTATTTAATTACTCCTAATATTTCTTAAATGACAGCAAAAGGTATTTTATAAAATTTAGAGTAAATTTGGTTCAAAAATTTTTTTTAGAGTAAATTACGGATTTGGTCCTTGTGGTTTCAAAAACATAACGAAAATGGCCCCTACAGTTTTTTTATTCCAAATTAGGCACTGTGGTCTGTGTTTTCGTAACGATTTGGTCCCTGGCGCTAACGGACGTTAATTCCAACCGTTAAGTGAAGGGCATTTTAGTCCTTTTAATATGTTACCTTTTTCAATTAAATTATAAAACCACATGGCCCAACTTGGAGAATGTGCTTTTAAAATTTAAGAAAACATAATAGGTTGTCAATACAGTTGAATAAATATATAATATATTTGTAAATAAAAAAGGAAACGCGTCATAATTTTGTAAATAACAATTACTTTTATTAAAAATTTTAAACATTTATTTAATAAAAATATTTAGTTGTAGAATACATATAAACATTTCCAACTATAAATGACTATTTGTTAGTGACTTAATATATATAAAATTTATTCAATAAATTTTTATAGAAAATTTTATAAATAAATCAGACTTTTTTTTTCTTCTTCTAAACATGTACCTTTCAATTAACACGTTCCTTCTATTTTTAAGAACTTCTCCAAACAAAAAACTTTCAAATTTATCTATACTATATTATAAAGCATTTGAGAAAAACTCTTAAAATGAACTTTTTATGCATCAAGTACCGATTATTTATGCATATTACTTAAAATTCAAGATTACAAGTAATGATGCATGAATACAACTTTTTAAAGCTGCATGTTTGAATCCATAACTAACTGATAAACATAATCAAATGCATGATAAACATCTAATTTTAAATATAATCATGATAATTATTGAATTATAACAAAATAGTTAATTATTTTTTATAAAAAATATTGATATTAAATTTAAAATAATTCACATCATTTTTAAACCCAAATTACATTAAAATAAAAAATTAAACTAAACAAATTTAAAAAATATATATATTATTGTTTTCTCAAACCTACACAAAACCGTATTATAAAATCGTTATAGACAAAAAAATAAAAGAAACATTAAAATCAAGATGTATCGCGCTGCATTGCACAAGTAGACTTATAGTATAAACAAATTAATCTACGCAAACAACTCCATTTATACACATGATTTAAAATCAACTCCATCCATACACATAATTTAAAATATGATTTTTACCTTTGTGAACCTATTTTACCAAAGCCTTCTTTTCCCGGTGGCATATTAACTATCTTTGCTTTGAAGGTAGGATAGCATCAACATTCATTTGATAGTAAGGCGTTGAGTCACGTGCATAGCACAACTTTATCTTGACGGAACCCAAACTGACGGTAACGAAAGTTACGCCGTTAGCAACGACACGAGTTCACCCACTCGGTCACTCACTCACTCACCACCAAAGTAACTCATCGGTTTCATCCTATATCCCTCCTTCCTCCACGTGTAGTCGCTCCTCACCTTTACCGTCCGATTCCTTCAACGCCCCCCGTTCCCAGAAATTTCAACTCTATCCTGTTAACCCCCCCACTCAACAGCACCGCACATAAATCACGAATTTAAAACCTGCGTCACTTCCGATCTGTTAATCTTCGCCGCCGATGGCTTCAACGGTGACTCAACGAGCTGAACTCGCCAAGTTTTGCAGTTCACGTGACTGGTCCAAAGCCATTCGCGTTCTCGATTCTCTCCTCTCTCAATCATGCGTTATTCAGGATATTTGGTTTGTAGTTCGTTCTTCATTTCAATTTGTTACTCACTCTTTTAGAGTCAGCTGTTTTGTAATTGATGATGTGTTGATGTCAATTGATGTTTTTCCCCAGTAATCGTGCGTACTGTTATAGTAAATTGGAGCTTCACAAACATGTGGTTAAGGACTGTGATAGGGCTCTTCAGCTTGATCCTACGCTTCTTCAAGCTTATATCCTCAAAGGTACTTTTTTCTCCTTTACTTTTCTTTTTCATTTATGGATGTTGGGATTAGTTGCCTTTGTTAATTACACATGCTACAAGTGTTTGTAATCAAAACAATTCAGCAGGTGATTCGTTGAAAACTAATTCGTTAAATGTAGCATTTAGACGCTGTGAACCACTTTTTATTTTTATTTTTTATACTACTGCATTGTCTGGCCAGAAATTCATCTAATTGTCACTTCTACTTAAGTGTTGAATTTCAGTCGCCAGGATTAACGGACTGTTCAAGAGCTCGTAATTTGTTGCTCTGTATAACTATTTAAGTGTCCAAACTTTGGATTCTTTGGTGCATATGGTTTCTGTTTTCTAGTTAGATGATCAAACAAATGTTAGATGGAATGGAATTGTCAAATTCAGTAAGTTAAAGAATCATGCCAGTGAATCATTAGTTTTATACAGGAGTACTATGCTGCTGTACTAAAACATTCTTGAAAAGCGTTGGCCTCTTGCTGCCATGAATTAGCAGACTAATCAAGAAGTTAGAGATACAGCCTATTTATTTAATAAAAATTCATTTCAGTCCCATTCATATTTCTGTGACGTGGCTATGTGGAGAGGCATTTGCTTTTGTTGTAAATCGAGTTGTTCAAAGAGTTAATGGCATTGCAATATAATGTATTCTGTTGATACATTACTTATAACTATAAGTCCATGTTTCACTCTTGCATATATCTTTCCTAATTCATGTTTGTCTCATTTGACTCCATGAGATGCACAAAGTTAGCAATGGCATGGCGATTCTGTAGTTAAGCTACTCTTAAAAGCTTTTGTTTCCAATCCTTGCTCATACACTGTACAACTTATATTTTTGTGACATATCTACCTTTGATAAGTGCATCCAGTTTTATCTGCTTCTGTTTTATATGGACCTGGTTTATTAGATGCAGCACATGTCACTAGGTTTCATTTTCATGGAAATAGCTTGATACAAATGCGCCGATTTGCAAGGTCTCTTGAATGCCCTCATTCTTTACATGAGTGATGAGTTGAGTATACCAAAGGAGTTAACTTGGATAGGAGTGTGTGGAAAGATGCTATTCATGTTCAAAGACCCCTTGGAGCGGGTGTGTGATGGGAAGGTTCACCTCTTTATGCTTGATTTTGGGTCTCACTTCTTTATGATTTCTTGTGTTTATTTTTAGTCTATCCCATCTAGCTTGGGACAAAGGCTTGTTTCTGTGAATGTGTATGTCCCAAGGCAGGAAATCTTTCTACAGATGGAACCTTTTTAAAGTATCTATATTGCTAATAGTTACCATTTACCAATAAGATACACTGATACACTTAAAACCCTTGACACCAGAAGCTTAAAGTCTCTCGTACTCGTTGCCATCTCTCTTCTAGTTCTTTTTTGGTTCCTCTCACTCTTTGTTTACTTGAGGTACAGTTAAGGAAAAATCTTAGTATTAGGCAAGCTTCTTAGCTTATTAAATTTTGAGGATAGTTAAAGCCTGATACTTGACTTCACAGGAATGCTGGTAAAGAAAAGAAAACTTGTTATCTACCTCCCACACTGTGGCACACCAAAAAACGGAAAAAGAAGAAATACTCCAACGTACTGGTTATCCAACAATTATGTTCCACCTTTAATCCTAGAAAAGTTCTTGATTCATCAAATAGTTGCACTAGAGTAACTTCTGTTCAGTTTTAATGGCCAGATTATTATACAGATTTGAATTTTTTGTGGGAACACCTATAATGGCGAGAGATATTATTTTTGCAAGATCTTTATGCCATAGTTACCACCCATTGGTATGATAGAGAATACAACGATTCGAGAACTTGAATTGGTGATGCTTTTGAATGCAATATATATATATATAGGGTCTCCTTCTTTTGTTAACTTTTTCATGATGTGCATATATGCACATCGGGCATTGCATATATGCACATATTACAATTGCCTGATGTGCATATATGCACTGGTTAACAAAAGAAGGAGCCCCTATATATATATATAGCTGTCTAACATATGAAGAATGTGTGAAGGGCAAAAGAAAGAAAAAAGCATGCCTGGCACGTTAGCATCTTGGAAATATCTCGCCATACTTAAGGCAGTCAAACCAACTAGAGACCCCACTGGTTCATTCATCTCACCGTAAACTAGAGCCACTTTTGATTTTGCAATATTTCTTCCCTTAATTACTTCATTTCCATGTAAAAGGGCATTTTATTCACGAGTCCATTCACAGACTCCATCAAGCACATATATGCCTTTGTGAGCTTGACAATGTTGTGAATCAATTCCATAATGAGTATCTTTTACCCATGCCAGTTCACTTAGCTAGTCTGACTTTTCCTTGGTGATATATATTTGTATCAATTTTTAGGTTTGCGCCTTAACCACAAAATAAAAAATAAAAAAGAATGACTACTTTCATTGGTTCAATAACTTGTACTAAAGTCATGCATGAGAGAACTATTAGATTACATAGTGTTTGACAATGGGATGGAACAGTGGCAAAAAAGCACTCACTCCTCTTTTAAATTTTGCATCTGTAGTACTTTCGTGTAGTGGATGTCTCTTTAATTTATAAAAATCGGAGTCTTGTGTACTGATTGGTGGAATACTAGGCAGTCTGAAATTTCTTTAGATGGTGTTGAAGAAAAGATCATTCTAGAAAAAATCATAGAACTAGAGGATCTCTCTAGTGAAATGAAGGATTGCTTGGAGACACATCCACAAAACCTTTATATAGGAAATTATAACGAAAGAATTTGATTAATCAAGATACAAATCGAAGGTCATATATGTACTAAGTTGCTATTCTATTTTGGGTGATAAAGAAATTGTTGTTCTTAACTCTTGGGGATTAGGAATTCCTAGGTAACTTGAGTGACACTATATCATGATATTGTATGAATCTTCAAAAATGAAATAAAGGAACAATTTAAGATAGTTTTTCTCCATATGCAAAAACAAATGGATTTTTGTTTTGCTTGGTCATAAAAAAAGGACAACATTTATCACCACTATTCCACATATTGTCCACAAAGTTCAAATTTGTTTCTGACACTAAACATTTAGAAGAAACCGATGTGTCATCATGTTAACTTGAGTGCCCACTTCTGATCTTGCACAAGAAATTATGATTATGGGAAGACATTGTCGAAAGAGAAATGGATACTTGTAATTTGATTTCTATTAGAGTAAAACAGATGATAAAAATACAAACAACATGATGCAAGTGTTGTTTAAGATGGTAGAATGTCTTTTGGTTCATTTATTTTGGGACTAGCAGTCAATTTGTTTCGCTTGGGACACAAGTCACAACCGCAGTCGTCTTGCTCATTTAACTTGGGAGAGAGAGAGGGTGTGACTTGTATTCAACAAATTGAAAATCATAATGTGGTAGCTTTTTGGTTTTTATAATTTTAATTGGTAATGTAGAATGCAATTAGACACGTCATGAATATGAGAAAAAGAAGTGCTTGGACGATTTACTCATAAATTTAAAGCTTGTGGGTAGCAGTGGAACCAGGGGAAGTATGAATTGAGTTGTAGTAATGAAAGTTCAAGACCTCCATGGATTCCCTTCTTTGTGCATTACCTTACCCTATTTACTCCTTGATTTGAAACCCTTGAATTTTAAAGGTGTTTTTCTAGCTCCCAAACTCAGCATTCACTCATCAGTTAACCTTTCACCATACAGCATATGTCGTGTCATTTCTCCGGTGTAGATACAGTTCACAATTTAGTTAAGAAAGTTCACATTTTTTGTTATAAAGTTGTGTTAGGGAAGTATTGCCATGTGGAATAGTGAGAATTGGTACGGAAATGTGTTTACTTGTACTGTGAAATGGACTGCTACATAATATATCAATGCATGTATTAATGCTATGTATTTTTTGTGTGCCATGGAGTGCTCCTATCCAACTTCCAATAAAGCCAATTTCCATCCATTGTAGTCTCGACTGTTGATATTCTTTCGTATGGGGAAGTTTCTGTTGAGTGCAGGTCTCTCCCTAACTAGTTTTTGTTGATGAGAAGAATTATGTCAACCTTTCTATTATTTAACAATGCATGGATGTGCATCAAACGAACTGAGGTTTTATCTAATGCTGGATGGCCTATGTGCAATTTTATGGAATGTCCATTTATTACAAGCAGAAGCTCTTGCAAATGGGGGAACAAGCTACACAATCAGAGCCGTTCTCAGAGAGCGTCATAAAGCCTCATAAATTGGTTGTACATCGACATCAAGCAGTTACTAACCCAAGCAATTGACCCTTAAATAAATAGAAAAAGTAGGATGCCATTTGGTAATGAATAAGACTGCCATTGCAATATAAGATTGATGCAAAAGATTTTTTCATGATCTAACTGAACCTTATGCTTTTAATGTTCATCTTATCGATGCTTCCTCCCTTAATTTTCTTGTGAGTACTGTTTTATCTGCTTTAAATATCCCTTTGAGGTCTTAATCAAGTTTCAGACCTCCTGTTAAAAGTTGTGCTTGTAATTGCTGTCTAGGCCATGCATATTCTGCATTGGGAAGGAGAGATGATGCTGTACTGGTTTGGGAACAAGGTTACGAGTATGCTGTTCGCCAGTCTGCGGATTTGAAGCAGCTGCTCGAACTGGAAGAACTTTTGACAGCTGGAAAACAAAGCATTGCTGCTTCCCTTGATAAAGATGCTAAACAGTTATCTGAATGGTCTGTATCCAAACCTGAACCTGCTAATTCTGGGAAATCAAGTGAAACGTTTGATGATCATACTATGTCAAGTCTTGGTTATGAACCTTGTGGTGATTCAAGGGAGGCTTTGCAGATAGAAAGAAAGCCAAATGAGATATCTTATGTACCCAACGGGTCTAGTAAGAGAGTTGAGGGTTCTAAAAGTTTTCATGTGGGTCCAAATGGAAATCGTGACAAACAACAAAATGGATCCTACAACGTATCTGTTGAATTTGGTGCGAGATCTGAAGCACGTAGTAGTTCAAGTGACAGCCGCAACAAATCTGATCTGAGCACTACAATACCATCAATCCCTGTTAAATCTAGTGATATACCTGAGATACGTGGCAATTGGAGTGATAAATCTGACATGCACAGTGAACCAAGTAATGATGCTAAGGGGAATAAAAAGTTCTCTGTTACTAGGATCTCAAAGGCCAAGTCAATAAATGTTGATTTCCGGCTATCACGAGGAATCGCTCAGGTTTCTCAAATATCTATGTTTCCTTATTTAGTTTTTATATTTATTTATTGGTTTCTACAAAAGGTTAGCTACATGAAGGTTCCTGATTTAGTACTTCACCTTTTTCATTCATTCATGAGTCATGACAATGGCAGGACATAGATATTGGTTGGTACATGGGTGATCTTAGATAAAGAACACTTCTGTTTACCAGATTAAAGAACTTTTATAATTGTACAATACTACCATAGTTGTTTCCATATTGATTTATTAGTTTTGCGAGTTTAAAGTTGACCTTACGGCATGATAGCCTAATGTTTTTTTTTGAAACTTAGGAAACCCCCGAGACTCCGAGAGGGTGAAAATTTTGCCACCTGCTCATTGATGCACCCCCTGGTAGCTCATTGAGCATACTGATGGAGGAATTCCAACTGACGATCTCTAGATTATGACATTATCCTGAGAAAGACCAAACAGCAAGCCTAGCTGCACCTGAGAACCCAATGCTACAATAGAAACATGCAACATTTCATTGGTTTTGGGCAGCAATTTTAGTAGTCCGATCAATTTAACGGGGTAAAGTGGAGAATTAGTACAAAGAATATAAGTATAGCGATAAATGGACTCCTAGAATAGGACATAATTTAATATGGCCATATGAGATGGATAAAGGCATTCATTAGAAGCGGTTTTAAGGATATTAGAGACCTATGTGAATGGCTGAGTTCTGGCAAATCATTATGATAGGCTCTAACCCTAGCCCAAGCCCAGTTAGTAAGTTGCATATTTTAGAAAGGTTAATTATGGTATTGATTATGTAATAGCTGTTAATAAATAGGGAAAGAGGGGAGAATAGGGTATGGAGAAAAATATTGAGTCTGTTCTTGGGAGAGTCTAGCATCTCAAATAGCTAATTATCTATCCCTTTTCTTGTTAATCAAGCATCTGACTATTGTTTCTTCTACATTTATTTTATTTTAATTGTTTAGTAAATTTGGTTCTTATCACATTACTATTGTTCACGTACTCTACATATGAAAGTGTTAATTTCATCGTCTTGCACTAACATATTTGTCTTCTGTAACTTTCATCGTCTTTCCATCTTTATTACCTTGTACTTTTTTAAGGGTCTGGTTTGAAGTGAGCATTCTGTTATTTATAGGTGAATGAAGGGCAGTATGCTCGTGCCATATCCATCTTTGACCAGGTTAAACTTCTTTTGAACTTTATTCTATGTGTTATTTTTCTTACATATGTGGATATGGAATATGTTTCATGCTGCTCTTACTAAAGATTCTCTTGGTCTAAAGGGTGTTTTTGGCTGCAGCTGTGATGTTATAAACATGTGCATTATGATTCTCTTCTTATATTTAATAACTTTCTGGTTTCTCTTATTTCTCCATTTTTACTTTTCTGTTATATGATTACAGATATTGAGAGAAGATCCTACTTACCCCGAAGCACTAATAGGCAGGGGAACGGCCTATGCATTTAAAAGAGAACTCGATTCAGCTATTGCTGATTTTACAAAGGTACCCACAGCTTCAAGATACATGGCATGTGCTATCCAATTTTCACCTTCACTTACATTGTTTTTTTAGGCTATACAATCTAATCCGTCAGCCGGGGAGGCGTGGAAACGGAGAGGGCAGGCCCGGGCTGCTTTAGGAGAATCTGTTGAGGTCAGGGCTCTTTTTACTAACTCAGATTGTTAGCTACATGAATCCCTTTTAATTATACATCAACGCTTTTAGCAGAAGACGAACAACTGTTTCTTTCCTAGTTATCATTTTTCTTGTTAGGTGTTGAATATATCTACCTGAACCTTGATTATTTTAAAATGCCTTTGACATTCTTTATTTTTTTTGCATCTTTTGGCTTTGCTTGTCAATTATTTTAAAATGTTTGGTCTCCCTTCTGATTAGGTTTGATGCTTTCTGGTTGTGTGAATCATTCTACTATTATGAGATGGTCTAAGCATCGATTGTCAAACTTTTGGTGTATGACTACTAAATGCTGCATGGTCTTGAACAAGTGTGTCTGGAAGCAGGCAGGCTTGTAAGTGCTATTAGTCTGTTTTACTTTTGAAGTTGAATAGATGTCTATATGAAAGCATTCAGTCCAGGGAGAAATTATATTTATGTTGAAAGTGTTTCTATTAATCGTATATAGACACATAATCTAGCAAAGACAAATTAACAAACTCCTATTTTCTAGGAATAAAACTCTTAACTGAAGTTGACTAACTAACGTCTCTGCATCTTTCAGCATATAGATATCCATATGAAAACATTCAGTCCAGGAAGAAATTATATTTAATAAAGCGTTTCTATTAATCATATGTACTAGGTTTACAATGCACATGTATATACACACATCTAGCAAAGACAAAATAACAAACTCCTATTTTCTAGGAATAAAACTCTTAATGAAGTCGACTGACTAACATCCCTGCATCTTTCAGCAAGTCTAAAACATACTTACGTTAAATACAGAGTGGTTTCTTGCAATTTCCCTTCCTAAGTATCTTATGTGCCAAGATCTTTCATTTCAAAAAAGGCAGCCAGTTGAGTCTTGATTTTAGCAATGATAGAAACAATTTCACCCGTGTCTTTAGGCAGCTGAGATGGACATTGTGACTTTAGGCGCCTGAGACTGGATAGGGACGAGCAACTGATACTGGACATGGCAGCTTTAGGCATATTGGAAGACATGACCTCAGATAGGAGTTTGTGGAGACGCAGGATTAGGGGTGGCGAACTGTGTGTAATGACGTGTGGGGCAGGGGAGTGGGTGGAGGGGTGGAGGGTGGGTTGGGGGAGGGTTGGACAGTTGACAACTAGGTTTCAGGGCCCTAGGATGGTTAGCTAGGGTAAATAACCAAGCTGAGGGAACACTTTGAGGTTAGGAGAGATAATAGAACTGTTGGACAGTTGCTTATGTTCCCAAAAAAAAGTGTGATCACTATGAGCTTGCATATAACCAAGCTGCTTAATAGTTTGTGCAAATCGATTGGATCATGATTTTGGCGACTGTCTGAGGCTATTGAGGGCCTTTTTTAGACGACAAACTCTACCATTGCCATGAAACCAGGTGGTAAGTCCATGTATACGTCTTCTGTGAGTTTTCCATTGAGAAACACGTTTTTAACATCTAAGTGGTGGAGACTGGAGAGGCCAATCAAGGTTGGCAGGAGAGATAATAGAACCCTCATGGTATTAGTTTTGGCAACTAGTGCAAAGGTCTCCTGATTGTCAATGCAATATGTATGTGTGTAGCCCATGGCGCGTAACCTGTAAATTGGGTCAGATTCTGGACTGTACCAGTGTGTACCAACCATACATACCCACATCTATACCACAGGACAATGTGTACAGTAGAATTGGGTAACATTGCTTGAGACGTCTTCTTGCTTCATCCATTATCCAAGTATTTTGTGATTTCAGAAACGGTCATCAATTAGAAAAATTGTAAGACAAGTTGTGTTTCTGAACTAAATGGTCTTGTGCATCACTATAGTATATTGCTTGTTCTTATTAATATTGTTTCATGCATGCCTCTGCCATCTGATATAGTTATTGTACAGGCTATTGCAGATTTGACCAAGTCCTTAGAATTTGAGCCTGACTCGGCTGATATATTACATGAAAGGGGTATGTTGCGTGACTTACTTCAATTCAACTTTATCTTTGGACGCATTTAGTATACAAAGGAAAAGATACTCCAAACACTGCCAATAAATAGTATGAGTTTTGATATTGGTGTGGGTTTGGAATTTATGTTTAAAGTCGTGTTATTTTATCTTCTGTAGATTTTCCTTAGTGAGAGTGTACTAGTTTCAACAGTATTTCCATAGTACTAACATCGCAACTGATGCAGGAATTGTCAATTTTAAGCTAAAGGATTTCTATGCTGCCACTGAGGACCTGTCTGCATGTGTAAAGCTAGATAAGGATAACAAATCAGCTTACACATACTTGGTTAGTGCATGGCATTCACATTCTAAGTCAGTGGGTCATTACTTTTTTACATTCTGTGCCTGTACTATAAATGTGCTGACTAAAAAGACTATCATACAGGGACTGGCACTGTCATCAGTTGGTGAGTACAAGAAGGCTGAGGAAGCGCATATGAAAGCAATTCAAGTTGATCAAAAATTTCTTGAGGCATGGGGTCATTTGGCTCAGGTATTAACTGAGATGCTGAATCACTTCATTTTCGTAACCTGGAAGCCTCTCCGGCCGTTATATGGTTTCTCTTAGCAACAGATTCTATGCTGTTTAAATCATCACTCTTTAGCTACTTACCCCTGTAAGTACCTTTAAAATGTGCTAAAGTGTCGATGTTTGATCTTTTACTAGTTTTATCAAGATTTGGCAAATTCAGAAAAAGCTTTAGATTGCCTTCAACAGGTTTTGCAAATTGATGCGAGGTAAACATTCTGTCTGCATTAACCTTATTGGTGATAAACAAAAACTTGGATGCAAGTCTTTTTTGAAATCACTGCTGAAAGTTGTTACGATTTCAGTGACCTCTCCTCTTCTCTGATGATACAAAGTTTTGTGGTTCTTAAATAGGTTTGCTAAAGGATATCACTTGCGTGGGCTACTTTTTCATGCGATGGGAGATCACAGGCAAGACTCCCCCCCCCCCCCCCCCCCCTTAAAAAAGGTTTTGAGGAAGGCATCAAATACTGATTAATATTTGAACCAGCTTTTAATGGCAATACTCAACTTCCAACTCTATGATTGAAATGATATTATAAGTTGAGTGAAAGGGTCAAGTCTCCATATGGTTTTATGATGCCTATCCCATTGTACAAATACTGAATAGTCGGTTATCATAATGCTTCTGCGGAATGGTAGAAAAGTTTTAAATGCTTTTATAAATAGAAATCTGGTCTTGCAAATTTAAATTCAAATCATTTTGAGATAGAGCAGTATTAAGTTGCTAAACTAATACTATCTGGAATTATGTTATTTTTGTTCGTATAGCTTGACTTTTTACAATGTTAGTAACATTTCCATCTAAATACACCAGAAACGTGGATGTTATTTGAGAGAATCCTGAATTTCAGTATATTTACTCTTGAGTATTCTCAAATATACACACTAACCTATCTAAAGTCATGTTTACGAAAAAGAGAGAACAGTATTTGAGAAGTAAAATTATATCAAATTATTGTGTTCTGCGAGTTGATTACATATACCCTTAATATTGTGCCGTTTGCTTCTCCAGTCATCCTTGGCTAATCTTTTTAAACTATTGTTGCAGGAACGCGATCAAAGACTTATCAATTGGGCTTAGCATTGAAAGCTCAAACATAGAATGTCTGTATCTGCGGGCATCTTGCTACCATGCTGTTGGAGAATATAAAGAAGCTGTATGACATACTGTTTACTTCTTCCTGTCACTGATTTTTTTTGTACAGGTGCTGTATAGGCATTTTATTTCTTTTTGTATATCTATTTTGTGATGATCTTTGGTTTATGCAACAGGTGAAGGATTATGATGCTGCGTTGGATTTGGAGCTTGACTCGATGGACAAGTTTGTTCTTCAGTGCCTGGCCTTCTATCAGGTTTGGTTCACATTTTCACATAAAGGTTCCACATCAGATGTTCACACACTGTAAACAATATGAAACTGATAAATGCTATACCATGTGCAACTATGTGTTGGAAGTTGGAACAAGTTAATGCAATAGAAAATTTGATAGAATCATAGAATCTATGATTTGATTCACGGATTGATTACCATGGCCGAAACAATAATTAATTTATTTTAAATTTTCATACAGAAAGAAATTGCCTTGTATACTTCTGCGAAGATCAATAGCGAATTTTGCTGGTTTGATATAGATGGCGACATTGACCCCTTGTTTAAGGTATGTGTGAACGTTTTTAGTTCTAGTATACAATGTATTTGTTTTTCCTTTGAACTTGAATACTTCCCTATGATCGATGTTTTAATCTTTTATAGGCATCCATTAATTTATGCCGTCTTAATCTGGCTACTCATTGATCATAGGAACTAGTGGGGTAACCCGTGTGTTGCTAGGGAACAACTTCTTATAAGTAATAATAAAGGGTATTGCTGATTTGGTTTCTCAAATTCAAAAGTAATTTTTCTTTCAACCTTGCCTATTAAGAAAATGGTATGTTGATTTATGTACAAATTATTGTACTGTAGATTTGCTATTGTTGTCTAAGCGGCCGTTTAGGCATTTACTAAATGCTTACCGGGTAAGCACTTATCAATATCACTTACCTTACCAATTAAGCTTGACAAGACATATAATCATACCCGGTAAGGGGCATAACAAGGACCGAGAGTCTTACGCGGTGAGAGAAAAGATTCTTACCGGTGAGCGCTTACCGGGTTTAATATGCTTACCAACCTCCTATTTTGATGCCGAGGATGTCATACAATAAGGTAAGTGATGGTGATGTCTCTTGCCGGTAAGCGCTTACTGGGTAAGCGTTTGATAAACGGCCCCTAATTGTTTAGCCCAGTCAGATTAGTGATTGTGCACTGTGTCCATGTACATTATTTTCATTTTTGTGCAAGAAGATCTATTATAAACAGCTTTAGCCTGTTGGACAGTTACCCTGTTTTCATGTTATGGAAGATATGCAAATATTAGTAATTCTGTTTTCTTCTTTTTTAATATTCTGCAATTTGGTTGAAGAGGTGTACCCAATTTTTAATCTTTACAGGAATATTGGTGCAAAAGATTGCATCCCAAAAATGTATGTGAAAAAGTTTACAGACAGCCTCCTCTAAGAAAAGCTAAGTTGAGGAAGCAAGATTTTACTCTAACTAAGCCAAAGATTGCACTTCTGCATGCTGCTGATCGTATCGGGAAAGCAATCCAGTATCATTGCTCAGGCTTCTTGGCCAATAGGCGTCAGGTGATCTATGAGACCTATATCATAAATTAAGTGAAGCTATCTGTCATCATTCATGTGCAACTTCAAATTGAATTGCATTTCTTGTTAATTGGTCACTAATATATATTACACGCCTTCTCTCATTTGTGTTCCCGTTCTTGCTATCTAGTAACTTCCAGTCAACATAGTGGCTAATGTGAACTGGCTGCATGAATCCTTTATTCAACTCTTAACTCTTTTAATCATTAGAATCAGAGGTAATACCTGCTGTTTTTCTGAGTGCATATTCGCAGATAGATAAACAAATTTGCATGTCCACTAGTCTTGTTTCTTGTCACACATATTTCATTTGAAACGTTTGAACAGTGTTGGGGAGTGCACGTTCGTTTTACATACTTGAAGTTGGCATAATTGTTTTACATACTTGAAGTTGGCATAATTGTTCTTTTCAAAATTTTCCTACACATTTTCCTTGTTTTGTTTGACGATATCAAGTCTGTCTGATATATACCAGCATCGCATGGCTGGCTTAGCTGCTATTGAGATTGCACAAAAGGTGTCTAAGGTTTGGCGTTCACTGCAATCAGAATGGAGGTTTTCTACCAAGAATACATCAAAAAGCGGAAAGCGACCCCGAAGAAAAGAGAAGATAATCATTCCTAGCCATAACAGAGGCGGAGCTGGTTGTAGTACTAGCACTCACTCTGAAGCATCGACTTCAAGTGCCTTGGAAGAGAAATCACCAGGACGGTCTGTTTTCTCATGGCTTCATATTTACTCAATGGCCGTAAAATGGAGACAGATATCTGAACCCTGTGACCCTGTTGTGTGGGTCAACAAATTAAGGTATTTCATTTTTTATGCTATCTTATCATGACCATAGTCATCAAAATACAAATATTAGGGGTGTGTTATTGATTTACTAGGATATTGTCTTCTATCTTTTTCTTTATTTATGATTTTGTACTATTCCTGGCTTTTAGTGCTTACATAGCTTTTCCTTTTCTTTCAAACCAAGCGAGGAGTTCAATTCTGGATTTGGATCTCACACCCCTCTTATTCTTGGGCAAACTAGAGTTATTCGCTACTATCCACATTTTCAAAGGTACAGTCACTTTGCCTTTACCGTGACTTCCCTTGACAGCATGCTCATTTTTTGTTGTTTGTTTGTTGTTTGTTGTTTGTTAATCCTGCAGGACATTAGATGTTGCAAAGGCAGTCATGAAGGAAAATGGGTATGTGTGTAACACGGCAGACGGCGCCATTGATTTATCAAAAGATGGAAAATTGGAAGAAGTGAGTTGTACTTTTTGTAAAATTAATAAATATGTCTTTTGTAATTCTTTATGCTCAAACATTATGATCGGGAACATGCATGCTCTGGAACTGAAGGTTTGGAAGAAAGGAGGGTCATAAGTTTTTTGACTAACTACCGTCCGTCCTAGCTTTGAGCAGACACAATTTTATCTCATGCATAAAACGTTACCTTTTGTTGTCAAATTCTTATTTTCTACTTTATGTAATTGTCATAAATTAGACATGTTTATGTCTTGCAACTTTTACCTTTTCAATGACATGCTTAGGGTGCATGTGATACTATTAAATGGTCTTTGACTTTAACTTTACAGATTTTGAAAGCTGAGTCGTGCTCCGATCTGTATAAAGTTGTTGGCGAGGATTTTTGGTTGGCTACTTCGTGCAAGAGTACAGCATTTGAGGAGTAAGACCCATATACAAGTTTAGATCAACTCTTTTTCATGGGTTTGTGAATACGCATTTTTCATTCTGGGCAAGAGTAAAATTAACACTTCTCATGTTATGCCTTTGTTCTGTTTTTTCATCCCCTTTCATCTTACTCTTTTCAGGAAACGCCTGGAAGGAACGAGGATCACTCTAGTTAAAACGTAATTTGTTTCCCCAAATTGCTAATTTAGTGAACTCGTCTTTTTTTTTACTCGTCAAGTTTGAATTGTGTGTTTATGCCATCTCAGGGGAGAACGTGGATTTGACTTTGCAATTCGAACACCATGTACACCTGCTAGATGGGAAGATTTTGATGCAGAAATGGCGTCAGCTTGGGAAGTATGTGTTCTGAAATATATCTTTTCAATTTGTTTGTTGGGCCTAAATGTTGATTTTCCTAAACTAGTTTTTAATGTTTCAACATTGTTGTCCCTGTTGATCTCTTAAGATAAAAACTTTTTAATAATATCAAGCTTTGCCAAGGGACCACCAGCCAACAATGCAGCATCTAAAGTGAGAGTGTTTGTATAACTTGATTAATCTACATTTAGCGGCTTTTAGACCTCACTCTTGATTGTTGGATTTCATCCCCTTAAAATTAACCAAGCACAATAGCTTACTGTTTTAAGTCTTTAAAGAACTTTTCTTTATAAAAGTTGATTACCAGAAATATCAGAGTGACATTTTCCCTTAACAAGTTTTCTTATTTGATTTTCGGATGTTGATAACAATTTTCCCTGTTCTGGTATATCATCTTTGTTTTTACCTATGTCCCAAAAGAAGTCTCTACTTTTGATTAGAGATTCAAATCTAACACCTTTCAAGTTTAATTTTATAGTTTTCTCATCTCCAACATCTTTTCATTCGCTGCATATATATAGTTATATATTTGTGGTTGCCATTTTATTGTGGAAAGAAACAACGCTTCTAAAATTGGATGGAAAATAACTCTTTTAACACTCAATAGTCAAATTACACTTATTTTGGGACAGAAGTATTATAGTAGTGCCTTTGAAAATTAATGCACGTGTATCGACAGGTATTGTGTAATTCCTATTGTGGTGAGACATATGGGTCAAATGATTTTGGTACGCTTGAAAATGTCAGAGAAGCAATCTTAAGGATGACCTATTACTGGTAAAAACATTTGATCCTCAATTTACCATACATTTAACTTCTTGAGCAGTTTAATATTCACAATCACAGACAATTTATTGGTATTTGCTGCTTCTCAGGTACAACTTCATGCCACTTTCAAGAGGCTCTGCTGTTGTGGGTTTTACAGTCATGCTTGGACTTCTTCTGGCTGCTAATATGGAATTCACTGGGAGCATTCCAGAAGGGCGTCAAGTCGATTGGGATGCCATTCTGAGTTTGGAGCCAAAAACTTTCATGGAATTGGTCAAGAGTTGGATGTATCCATCTCTGAAGGTCTCTACTACATGGAAAGACATCCCAGATGTAACATCAACCCTCGAGACCACCGGTTCAGTTGTTGCAGCTCTTAGCTCCTTTTCAGGCTAACAGACATTTTTAATAAAAAGGTACGTAAGTTGCACCTCTTTGTTCGATGCATATCCTAAATGAGCTTTCTTAGAATGGTCAAATCCTTACTAGAAGAGAGCTGGTGTTTGACTTTTGAGTCTTAAATGAATCTGCTCCCTTCAGTCCAGTGAAAATTGCGACACTTTCCTTCTTCAGATGTCCATAAAAATTGCGGCATTTCTTTTTAGGCAAGTTTTTAATCTAAAAGATTACTTGATTGCCGTTGTCATCATCAAGAAGAGTTTATATGATTTGGGCTGCAAGGTTTCTCAATTTTAATTATCATATGATGTATCAAATATTTCTCCTAAACCATCTTTGGGATCTAATGTCGCACGTTTTATACTTTTTAAATTGACGAAAAGTATTTCATTGAAACTACAGATAGTTACGAGCGAACAACCACCCAACCATCGTTCTTGGCCTAACTATGTTGACCAACCTTATACTTTCAACAATGTAAAAAGAAACATAAAGAAGTTAGCTGGCAAAAAAAATGTGCTGAAATGGACAAAAGCTTATTAGCGTGATGCTTATTTTCGCACTTTCTTGCCAACTACAATGGTCATCTTCATGTATATGTGGTTGGTTAACCGGTATATGAGAAATAAAATAGAGAAAATCGCTATTCATTCATCTAATTGCATAGAAAGTGCTGGAATATAAACTTCAAACTTTTTGTAGATAAAAAACTTAAAGATGCCAAATTTGAACTTGAAATTACTAGACTTGCATCTTTAAAATAGAAATTGGATTGCTTTTCTTGGGCAAATGCGGATGTGTGAATAAAAATTATTCTACAGGTTTCACCATTTTGTTTGTGTTCATGTTTTTTTGCTCAAGTTATAACATCTTGATGTTTTGTTAAAATTGCAGCATTCCGCAGGACGATTGAACAAGAGGGCACAACTCTTACTGCATGACGGTATTGATGGTGGAATAGAGAAACCGAGGCTTGATTTGATTATCTATGGAGATATCGAGTTTGTGTTTGTATTCATTTACTTGTAACCATGTATTTCAGAAATGCAGTTTGTAGGGTTTTTCTTCTCATTTTATGTTATTTTTAGTCTTTCTCTGGTTATGATTTCGTTTTTATACAAATTAGCTTTATTAGGATCGTGTGAAGTTGTGATGGTACTTGTGTTGAAAAATGAACAACAAACAATTTTTCTGCCCCTCTTCAGATTCATTATGCATACCGAATACGAGCCGAACCTGCACAAAAGATTTTAGTACTGCACAAGTGAAATTCCATCAACTAAAGAATCAAGTAGGATAATGTAAAAAGTAAGTTAGGATGTTGATGTGTATTTTTACAATACACAGGATTCCATTTGGGTCACATCCTTTGTAATGTCAATGGTCAACCCCCATGTATTTTATTTAAAAAAAATGATGTCTCGTATTCTAAGGTCGCGTTTGGTTCGCTGAATGGTTTTTGTATGAAATGGAATCTGTCAAAGAAATTTGACTTCAAAAGAATTAGAATGGAATATTGTCAGGGTTGACCAGCTGGTTGACAGAATTGAAATGAAATATGTTAAAGGAATTGAAATCTGTCTGTTTGGTTCACATAATGTAGCTTTGGAATTGGAATGAAATTTGGGTAAATAACCAAAATACCATTTTGATAATTTTAATTTTTTTTAAACAAAAAATGCTTTAATAAAATATTCATTAAATACTTTAATAAAATTATTATTAAATACTTGAATGTGTAAACCATATAATATACACAACCCAAACATAATAATAAACCAAATGACGTTACTTGATCGATTTATAAATTGTTCCAAAAATACTTGAATTCCATCGTCACTAATCGATCATAGTTCAAATACATGTTCCAAAATAATTACATGCCACCAAAATAATTACAGGCCACCAAAATACAAAAGCATAGTCTAGTTCATGTTCCAACATATGCAAAAACCATTAATAATCAAGTGGTCATTCTTGCAACATATACCTCACAAACTCTTTCCGAGCTTCTCCTTCATAGTTCCAAAAACTTAACACGGCTTCAGGACCACGTGTTATTTTCCTCAATGCCGTAAACCTTTCCATTGAAGTAAGATCCATCTTGGCAAGTTCAGAACCAACTATGGACTTCTTTTGATGTATCTCCATCTCAACTTTCACCAAATTGTCCGATGCCTTTTCAAGTCTATCTCCAAGTATGACAACAACATTCTTTATTGCATCAACAAGAGGATCACCTCGACTCTTGCGCTTCCTACTATCTTGAGATGTACACTCTTGACTTGACATTCGACTATCTTCTAGCGGATACTGCATGTTTTCATCAGATTGTTGTTCTTGACTTGGCATCTGGCTATCTTCCATGACAACATTTTCATCTAACCCATCATAGTCTTTCGCTTGATTGCCATGAGCACGATCCTTTCCGAAAACGTAAGATTTCATCTAACCCATCATAGTCTCTCACTTGATTGCCATCTACACAACAGCTTCAGAAGTAAAATTTCAAAATTTCCAAAAATCTCCAATAGATTTCACTCTTTTTATAAATCATTTACTTATTTATAAAAACGTTCTTAATATAACTTTTAATAACTCAATCAAATCTTAGGCCTGCCCAATTTACTATTAGCTTTTTGGTAATACCCCTTTAGGTCAATTGGCAATGTTGTTTTTTTATATCGATCAATTTTTTTTTGTAAGAAAACAAACACATCGATATGTCCTTGCCAGTTGCCACGACTAGACGTAAACCACCATAATTTCTTAATTGTAAAATATTGACAACATCTTATCATTGTTTTAGTTAATCGACAAAGGACAATCATTGAACAAATCTAACAAATAAAAAAGTAAAGAGTAAATTACGGATTTGGTCCCTGTGGTTTGGGGATTATTACGAAAATGGTCCCTAATTTCGTTTATTACGGATTAGGACTTGACCTATGGATTTTTATAACGAGTTGGTCCCTCTGACAAACGGCCGTTTGTCAGCGTCCGTTAGAACCACCCACGTGCTTTGCACACGAGGGTATTTTTGTCCAATCCCTTTTCATCCCCCTTTTTGTCCCTCTTTTAAACGGGTAAAACCCTTATTTCATACAAAACCCTGTGCTTTGGCTATTCATCTTCTCCATAACAAAGCTTCAATGACGTTCATCTCCATGGTCGCTCCAATGTGGAACATTCGAAGAAGCAATGAAGATGTTGATATGCATTATGTGTATGGTATGTACTCGTAAATATAGATTTTTACATTGTGTGGTACGTACAAAATCAATATAGAGATGATAGTTTTTTTTTTGTTTTTTTACAGAGCATTACACGAACCTGATATCAATGAAGGTTCATCACGGTGGGGTTTTTACAAGATCGCCAGGTAGGGAGTACATTAAGGGTAAGATTAATTATGTCGACTTAGTAGATTGTGATGAGCTGAGTGTGCATGAAGTGGATGCCATGATGGTAGATTTAGGTTATAATGGTGAAAACCCAATGTATTATTACTTTTTGAAACCTGAATTTGACCTAGATTTTGGTCTTGAACCTCTAGGCAATGACCAAGATGTTTTGATTTTGTTGAAGTATACCAGTAGCTACAAAGTCATTAACATATATGTTGAACATGGTTTTACCACCTTGAAAACTTATTTCAAGTCTCCTACGTTTAGTCAAGTTGTTATTGAAGAAATCCCTGATGATGGACCTAGTGAAGTGAATACAAAAAAAGATAAATCATCTTGCAAGAAAAGGCTCTGTCTTGAATGGTATAAAACAGGGGAGGGTGAATAGGCTGTAAGTGGTGATCAAGAGCCTGTAATGGCTGAAGAACAGCCTGTAGTGGCTGAAGAACAACCTGTAAGTGGTGATCAAGGTGACAGAGTACTTGAAGAAGAGACTGTGAGGAGTGAACAATGGCATAGTATTGGTGATGACATGGTTGGGTTAGGTGAGTTCATGGTTGGTGACTTAGAGGACTTTGATCCTTTTAGTGAACCTATTAGTGACAAGAACCTTTTAGTGGATAGGGAGGAAAATATGTGTGAGAATGAGGAATTCTATGATGTTGATCCAATGGATATGGAAGATTTTGACAGTAGTGACGACTCTGATTATGAGAGTGGCAGGAAAAGGTCTTTGCACAGGCTTAGAAAGGAACAACAAAAAACAGAAGCTACTAGTGGTAATTTCTATGTTGGGCAGCATTTTGGAACCAAGGAAGAGGTAAGACATGCAATCACTTTGCATTCCATTGAGTCAAGAAGGGATTTGTGTATAAGAAAAAATGATAAGCACAGGATCAGGGTTGTATGCAAGGGTAGAAGCATTGGGACAACACAGGATGGGCCAACACAGGATGGGCCAACACAGGATGGGCCAAGTTGTCGTTGGGTTTTGTTGGTTTCCACAGTCAAACTGGACCAGACATGGGTGGTCAAGACCTACTTTGATAAACACACTTGTCTTCAGACAAGAAATGTGAGGCATTGCACAGCAACCTTCCTGTCTCAAGAGGTTGTACAAACCATTATTCCAAACCCTGAAATTCCCATTAAAGCTTTGGCAGAGGGACTACAAAGGAAGTTCTCAGTTGGTGTTTCTAACATGAAGGCTTATAGGGCAAAGGTTATTGCAGAAAACATGGTCAAAGGGGATTACACTGAGCAATACAAGGGACTGAGGGACTACATCTTAGAACTTCAGAGAGCCAACCCAGGCACGACAGTGAAGCTTGAACTGGAGGATGAGCCAAATCCAGAGTCAACCACAAGGCAGTTCAAACGAATTTACATTTGCTTGGGTGCTTTAAAAGAAGGATTCAGAGCATGTGGGAAGGATTTGCTTGGTATAGATGGAGCATTCATGAAGGGCCCTTATCCAGGCCAAATCCTAACAGCTGTTGGTGTTGATCCCAACCAAGGAATTTATCCACTTGCATATGCTATTGTAGAGGCAGAGACAACTGATTCATGGAGTTGGTTTCTGGAAACCTTGGGAGATGACCTTGAGTTGGGCAGAAATTCTAATTTCACTTTCATTAGTGATAGGCAAAAGGTATATCCTAATATAATGTCTATTTAATTGTATACAGTTTTAGATTTAGACTAATGTGTATATATAATTATTTGCAGGGGATTCTTCCAGCATTAGCTAGGGTTTTTCCTTGTGCAGAGCACAGATTCTGTGTGAGACACATACATGAAAACATGAAGAAGCATTGGAAGGGAAAATTGTACAAGGACTTGTTATGGAAGTGTGCCACAGCAACAACAGTATCAAGGTTTGATAAGTGCATGGAAGATTTGGAGAAGGTAGATAAATCCAGTCCACCATACACAGGTTGGAAGACCAAGAAAGAAAAGAAGGAGGAATGATGAAAAATTAAGTGAACCAGTTGTAAAGGGGTGTAGACTGTCAAGGGTTGGCAAGGCTGTGACTTGTGCAAAGTGCAAAAAGAGAGGGCATAACTCAAGGAGTTGTAAGGGACAAGAGGAAAGACCAACATGAAGGGCCAGCTTAATGGGAAATGCATAACTTTTGGTTTGTGTGTTGACTTAAAAACAAGTATTTATTTTTGGTATTTGATGTGTGTGTGCCTTTTGGTATTGGATGTTTTGTGTTAAAAACAAATTGGTAAACTATTAATGTATGTCCCTTTTGGATGTTTATAATCTGTTTGGCTTATTGGTTTCGCATACCAAACTTATCACATTAGCAGTATTAACTTCATTCATCATGAGCAGTACTAATATTCTCCAGCAGCATTAATTCTTTCCAGCAGTATTAACTCATTCCAGCAGCATTAACTTGTTCCAGCAGCATTAACTTGACTCGGCAGTACTAACCTTGCTTCAGCAGTACTAATCTTGACAAGCAGTACTAACTTTACTTCAGCAGTACTAACCTTGACAAGCAACACTAACTTCACTCTAGCAGTATTAATTATGTCTCGCAGTAGTAACTTTGTTCTGGCAGTACTAACCTTTACTGGCAGTAGTAACTTTGTTCTGGAAGTAGTAATGTTGTTCTGGCAGTACTATCCATACTTAGCAAATCTTCAGTTCCCAACAGTTTGGTATCCAATCACATTGTTTGGCTTAACAGAAGTTGGTATCCAATCACATTGCTTACTTGGTAATCTGTTTACTTACTTGGCTTAACAGAAGTTGGCTTAACATTGCTTATAATCTGTTTGCTTACTTAGTAATCTGTTTACTTGTTTACTGGTTTATTGAAGAAGTGCCAAAAACAATGTAAACAACTAAGGAAATTAACTTGCCACAAACCATGATTTAATATTGATGACCAATAAAGATTACATCAAAATGCTCTAAACAACAACTATGTCTAAACAACCAGTACTAGATTACCAAAAACAACTACACCAGCGGTTGAATCAGCTTCAATCAAATTACCAAAAACAAAATCCAACTGATCACCAACAACTACATCTAAGGGTTTACATCAGCTTGAATCAGAGTACCAAAAACAAAATCCAACTGATCACCAACAATATCTTCAACATTCGATTTTCCACAACTTTTTTCTTCAATTGGTCTTCAATGGCGTTCTTAGACCTTAATAATCCAGGTATAATAGCTGTAGCTCTACGACATAACGGTGGTTCAAACCACGCAATAAACCCACAATATGATCCATGTACAAATCATTTTGGTTGAGCTTAGGGATTATTCACCAAAATCAATGGACATTAGGGTTAAGAAATTAAACTTACACAACTGTAGAACCTTCTCCCTGGATTAGAGGTTGTCCACGATGTGCGAACCACCATTGAAGCTCCACAGGAACACATACGGTGAGCCATTGAAGAAGGAAGAAGATGATACGAGTTTTGGTCCCTCGTGTGCAACCAATTCCATTTAAAAGGGGGATGAAAAGGGATTGGACAAAAATACCCTCATGTGCAAAGCACGTGGGTGGTTCTAACGGACGCTGACAAACGGCCGTTTGTCAGAGGGACCAACTCGTTATAAAAATCCATAGGTCAAGTCCTAATCCGTAATAAACGAAGATTAGGGACCATTTTCGTAATAATCCCCAAACCACAGGGACCAAATCCGTAATTTACTCAAAAGTAAATGAATGGGTTTTTAAATGGTTTTTGGCATATTTAAAGGAAAAAAAATAACTTTTTGTGTCCGGAATGTTCTTGTAATTTTCCCTTTTGTTATCATATGGATGGTTTAAAAATTTACATCAAATTTTTTTAAAACAAAAAATTAATAAATAAAATCTTAAAAAAAGGGAAATTAATTAAAGAGTAAATTATATGAATGGTCCATGTGATATGGTCATATTTTGGATATGGTCCCTAAAATGCATAAATTACACTGGACGTCCCTGTGGTTCGACTAACCGCACGCAGAGGGTCCCTCCCTCTAACGGAATCTGTTAACCCAATTAATTCAAGGGGTATTTTGTCTTTTTACCCTCTTTTTTGTTCTTTTCCTAATAAAAAATAAAAAATAAATAAACAAATAACCTTTATAAATCAATGGACCCCACTCCACCCCACCATTACCACCTTCACCCCCCCCCCCCTCTTGGGCGTCCCTGTGGTTCGACTAACCGCACGCAAAGGGTCCCTCCTGTTGGACAACCTAAAGGGGGGGGAGAGGTTGTATTTTAAATCTTTTACTTTCAAAAAATTCTTTTTACAAATAAATACAGAATAAATAAAGCAGAGTATAAATAAATAAGTATACAACAATTATATAAACAGATATAATTTAAATGCACAGCGGAAATGTAAATAGATAAGGGAAAGAGAATACTTGACAACGGAATTTTTAAAGTGGTTCACCAAACACAAAGTTGGCTAGTCCACCTCGAGAAAATAACACTTCTCGGAGATCCAATACGAAACGTGTTCTTTACGGTAGAAACACAAACCTTAATACAACAAACGCGAATCACTCTACTTTGAGAGATTAATGTGGATCACTCACTCTTATTCAAACACTTACAAGAGGGTATAATTTTAATATGAATAATCACTCTTGAATAAGGTTTATCACTTGGATATTTTTAGAGAGTTTGATCACTTGAGTTGTGTTGCTGATTCAACTAATCGAGAGATTTTAATCTGCTATCAACTCAAGATTTCTTACTCAAAAATTAATTTTATCAGTTTAAGTGATTTAGTGTGAGTAAGAAGGCAGCAGAATAATAATCAAATGCTGAGGGAGAATATATTGCTGAAGTTGGTGTAGCATTGAAGGCTGGTGGTTGCATGATATTTATACTGGATGAGCAACAGGGCAGAAGCTTTCGCGGTATACCGGCTTTCCATCGCGGTATACCTGCGTCAGAAAAAAGGTACACTGCAGAGGAGAAGGTCAACCCTGCAAAAACAAACGGTATATGGTACCCGCGGTATACCGCGTTGCACACGGCGGTATACCGCCTGAAAAGGTTCCTGACAAGAGAAGCTTCATATGCAGAAGAACTGATGGGTGAACAGTATCGCGGTATACCGCGTGGACCTTGGCGGTATACCGCCTGACAGTCGTACAAAAGGGCAGTTGCGCTGGAAGACTTCTTTCGGCTGAACACTCTTTGCATTTAATGATGAACAGTAGCAGAGATTTGATTTTAATAAAATAACATATATATATATATATCATGCGATTTATATATATATTTAATAAAAAAAATATATATATTATATATATATTTGATTCAAATATATTTATATAGATACGAAATATCCAAGTGATAAAATATTTTAGGGTGTTTATCATTTTAAAATAAAATGACGAAACTCTTCAGACTTGGATTCTTCAGATAAAAAATTTATCGAGATCATTTAAATATCTGCACACTCAGATAAAATATTAGATAACAAATAATGCGGTGTGTTTTGTAATCATCAAAATAAATATGGAGATGTGATTTTATGTGTACCAAAAATATATCACAATATTTAAAGCTGGGTACACTTGCACCAACAATCTCCCCCTTTTTGATGATGACAAACACAACGCTAAACACGAGAGCATACTCGGTTTCTCTCCCCCTTTTGTCGAAGCAAAAAGGGTTTAAGAAAGTCGCTTATGCTCCCCCTCAAAAGATGCTCCCCCTCAAAATATGAAATATTTGAGAGTTAGTATTTATCAAGGGTTATACTCAAGCATGCCTAAACCAAGTCTTAATTTAAAGAACGCCTTCTTGTTTAGAGCTTTAGTGAAAATATCGGCCAAATTATCTTCCGAATCAACCTTTTCAAGCACGATTTTGCCTTTTTGAACATTATCTCGTAAAAAATGATGTCTCAATTCAATATGTTTTGTACGAGAGTGTAAAACGGGATTTTTGCTTAAGTTTATAGCACTTGAGTTATCACACATAATTGGAATTTTGGTTAGATGTACCTCAAAATCGGTAAGTGTGTGTTTCATCCAAAGGACTTGAGCACACGCTCTTGCGGCGGCTACATATTCCGCTTCGGTTGTAGACAAAGCTACGGATTGTTGTTTCTTAGAGAACCAAGACACAAGTGAGAGACCTATAAAGGCACATACCCCACTAGTACTCTTTCGGTCAACAATAGATCCACCAAGATCGGAATCGGCGAAACACGTTACTTCTAACTCGGGTTTCTTTGCGTACCATAAGCCAAGATTAGTAGTACCTCGTAAATATCGAAAAATACGCTTGACAGCTTCATAGTGAGTTTGTTTAGGTGAAGATTGAAAACGAGCACATAGACATACACTAAACATAATATCAGGTCTACTAGCAGTTAAATATAATAAACTACCAATCATACCACGATAAATCTTTTCATTAAAATCGTTTCCCTCCTCGTCACGAGATAATTGTAAGTTTGTGGTCATTGGAGTTTCAACGGATTTGACATTTTCAAAGTTAAACTTTTTCAACATATCTTTACAATATTTAGATTGACTAATAAAAATACCAGTTTCACATTGTTTTATTTGCAATCCTAAGAAGTATTTTAATTCTCCCATCATGCTCATTTCAAATTCGCTAGTCATTTTCGCAGAAAATTCATTACACAATTTTTCATTAGTGGAACCAAAAATAATATCATCAACATATACTTGCACAACCACAATATCATTTTGAACATATTTCACAAATAAAGTATTATCAATTTTACCCATAATATAACCACTAGAAATTAAAAAGGTTTTTAATCTATCATACCAAGCACGCGGAGCCTGCTTTAAACCATAAAGCGCCTTTTTCAATTTATAAACATGTGTCGGGTTTTCAAAATTTTCAAAACCGGGAGGTTGAGAAACGTATACCTCCTCATTTATAATACCATTTAAGAAAGCACTTTTAACATCCATTTGAAATAACTTAAAATCTTTAGCATTTGCAAAAGCGAGAAGCATTCGAATAGACTCCAACCTAGCAACCGGTGCAAAGGTTTCGTCATAATCTATACCTTCTTGTTGACTGTACCCCTTGGCAACTAAACGTGCCTTGTTCCGTGTGACTCCACCGTTCTCGTCTACCTTGTTACGGAAGACCCATCTTGTGCCAATAATGGTTTGACTACTAGGGCTAGGCACTAAGTCCCACACATCATTCCTAGTAAATTGGTTTAACTCTTCTTGCATGGCCATAATCCAATCCTCATCACCTAAAGCTTCATCTATGGTTTTAGGTTCTATGGTTGAGATAAAGGCATGGAAAGCACAATGGGTATGGATTTGTGATCTAGTTGTCCTTTGGTTTAGGTCACCTATAATTTGATCTACGGGATGGCCTCGAGCGGTTCTAAGGTTAGGATCATCTATACCTTGTGGAATAAAGCACGGAGGGGCATCACTAGATTCAATATTATTTGTGGAAGGTTGGGTACTTAAATCCAAGTTGCTAAGTTGTTGTGCTAAGACGTCTCCTTCACGGATATTGTCATTTGCTAAGGGTGCACTAGGTTTGGGAGGACTCTCGTCAAAGCTAACATTTAAGGATTCTTCTACTACCATGGTCTCCTTATTTAGGATTCTATAGGCTTTGCTATTCCAAGAGTAACCTAGGAACACTCCTTCATAGGCTTTAGGGTCAAATTTGGTTAAGTAGGATTTGGTGTTTAAAATGAAACATTTACAACCAAAAACTTTCAGGTGAGCTAGGGAAGGTTTTCTACCACGGTAAAGTTCATAGGGTGTCTTATTTAGGATACCTCTAATTAGGACACGGTTAAGCACATAGGTCGCGGTAGCAACGGCATCACACCAAAACTTTTGGGGAACTTGATGTTCGTTTAGCATGGTTCTACTCATTTCTTGCAACGTTCGATTTTTCCTTTCAACAACCCCGTTTGACTGAGGAGTTCGAGGAGCCGAAAAGTTATGAGTTATACCATGTTTATCACAAAAGACACCAAATTGTACATCATTATCGAATTCTCGTCCATGGTCCGTACGTATGGAAACAATCGTACAACCTTGTTGGTTTTGAATTCGTTTTCCTAAAATTTTAAACTTTTCAAAAGCCTCATTTTTATGTCTCAAAAATAAAGTCCAAGTATAACGGGAATAATCATCCACAATAACCAAAGTATAAAAATTTCCTCCAAAACTTTGAATAGCCATCGGGCCAAAAAGATCCATATGTAAAAGTTCTAAAACTCTTTGAGTAGAAATAACATTTTTTGATTTATGAGAAACGTGATGTTGTTTGCCGACACGACAAGCATCACAAAAATGATTATCAAACTTTAATTTTGGCAGGTCACTCACAAGCTCCTTATTTTTTAAGTTTTGCATTAATCTTAGATTAGCGTGACCTAAACGCCTATGCCATAAAGTAGAAACATCATTAATAGAAGATAAGCATACATTTTCAGATACAACAGTTTTACAAATATATAAATTTCCTTTTACAAAACCATTTAAAAGAACTTTACCATTTTTTATGATTTTACAAGAATCTTCTTCGAAGACAACAGTTATACCATTTTTACACAATTGGCGAACACTTAACAAATTAAAATGTAGATTGTCAACATGATTAACATTAAGAAATTGAACATTATTGCAAGAAACTGTACCTCTACCAATTATATTTCCTTTGGAGTTTCCTCCAAAAATTACCTGTCCACCATCACATGACTTATATGATGAAAAGAGATTATTGTTTCCGGTCATGTGACGTGTGCAACCACTATCGAGTATCCAGTCCATATCAAGGTCAATCTACAATAATGAAGATGTAACTTTTATGGTCCCCATTTCTCGTGGGTCCTTGACAATTAGTTTCAATGTCAACCAACATGCATATATATAAAGTCAAACAGAATATATATATATATAATACATTACACAATATTAATATATATATATAATACATCAAACCATATTAATATATATATATATATAACACATTAAACAAACACCATATATATATATATATATATGTAATACGTATATATATATAAACAAACAGTACATAGTAATATATATTACTTATATATATAATATATACAACAAATTATATTTAAACTATATATATATATAACATATATACATAACACATTTAAAACCATAAACGCATACCACCGGGATTATCATTACTAAACATTCCTTTTGGAATCCATTTATTTACCATTTTAATTTTGCGATTATATTTATCATACACATAAAAACAAGCATTTACATTCGCATTATTATTAGGTTTAGAATATTTATCATGGTACATGCGAGCATACGGTTTTCTCGTATTTACATTATTTATTTTACGCACATACGGATGTTTTTGCACATATTGATTTCTTGTATTAACTTTAGGTGATTCATAAAATCTTTTGATGGGTTTACATGAACATTTATCAACACAAGTATTGGAACCAATGCCTTTTCTACATTTTATACGGTTAGGCATATTTAGCATGTTAAGGACTTTCTCATTACTACTTTGAAAAGCTTTTGCTAATAAATCATCCTTTTCATACGCATCACATTTTGCTTTTAAACATGCAATCTCATTCTCAAGAATATCACATTTTGTACAAATAATATTTTCATGTGATTTTTTATTTAAGCATGCAATTTCTTTATTTAAAGTATCACAAGATTTACAAAAATCTTTTTCTCCTAATTTAGTTTCTAATTTAGCAATTATATCCATATCATTTTCAGATTTTTGTTTAACATTATTTATTTCCTTTTTACATGCATTTACAGTTTCTTTTAACATAGCATTCTCATCTTGGTAACGATTTGCAAGAGGGGCCATTTTATGAAAAGATTCATATAATTCTTCAAGATTATTTTCATTATCACTTTCATAATCACTATCGTAATCCGAGTAAGAAGATTTTACCTCGTCGTCGCTTTCGGCCATAAGACAAATGGCTTGATAGTCATCTTCTTCTTCACTCTCGCTCCACGCGCCTCCAATGAAGGCTTTCTCCTTCTTCTTTTGGAACTTGTTCTTTTTCGGACATTCATTGGCGTAGTGGTCTTTGTCACCACATGAGTAGCAAAAGCCTCTCTTTGGCTTAGCTTTATCGTCTTCACTCGAGTCGCCATTTTTCTTAACTTTTTCGTCTCGTTTATGGAACTTACGACTTCGATTTTCACCACCACGACGGTAGTTACCGTTTCTTTGAAATCTGCCAGTGTTAGAAAATTTATTATTATTATTAAGAAATTTGGAAAAGTTTCTTACCAACATGGCGACTTCATCGAGAGTTTCGGATGGATCTTTCGAGGAGCTAGCTTTCTCCTTTTTCTTCTCAACTTTTGGTGTTGAGACATTGAGAGCGATTGACTTCTTTTTAACTTGCTCCCGATCTTTGTTTCTTTTAAGTGCAATTTCATGCACTTTAAGATTACCGATCAAGTCATCTATCTTCATTATGGAAAGGTCACGGGAGTCTTCTAAAGATGTTATCTTTTGCATCCACTCCGAAGGAAGGGCTCGTAGAATTTTCCTTATATAGTCCTCGTTAGGATAAGTGCGATCCAAACCTTTCAAAGTAGTCACAATAAGGTTAAATCTTTTAAACATTGAGTCAATTGACTCATCTTGTTTCATTTCGAATAGTTCATAATCGTGAACTAAAATATTCACTTTACTAGATTTAACCTCCGTGTTTCCACGATGAGTATTATTTAAACTTTCCCATATTTGATTTGCAGTTTTATATGTATATACTCTTTCAATTTCATCAGTTGTTAAAGCAGCATATAATATATTCTTAGCTTCAAAGTTTAAACAAAAATGAGTTTCATCAGAAGTAGTCCATTCATCTATAGGTTTATCAATATAAACATCATCTTTCACAATGGTGGGTTTAAAATTCCCTTTTTCTATAATATTCCAAATCTTTTGATTTTTGCCACGCACGTGACATTCAAATAGCTCGGCCCAAATGCCAAACTTTTCAGTATCTATCAAAGGAGGTTTTGAAAACACGATATTAGTTTGTTGAGCCATTTAGAAGAATAAGAGAAATTTATGCAGAATATTTTTGAAAGACCCGCTCTGATACCAAATGTTGGACAACCTAAGGGGGGGAGAGGTTGTATTTTAAATCTTTTACTTTCAAAAAATTCTTTTTACAAATAAATACAGAATAAATAAAGCAGAGTATAAATAAATAAGTATACAACAATTATATAAACAGATATAATTTAAATGCACAGCGGAAATGTAAATAGATAAGGGAAAGAGAATACTTGACAACGGAATTTTTAAAGTGGTTCACCAAACACAAAGTTGGCTAGTCCACCTCGAGAAAATAACACTTCTCGGAGATCCAATACGAAACGTGTTCTTTACGGTAGAAACACAAACCTTAATACAACAAACGCGAATCACTCTACTTTGAGAGATTAATGTGGATCACTCACTCTTATTCAAACACTTACAAGAGGGTATAATTTTAATATGAATAATCACTCTTGAATAAGGTTTATCACTTGGATATTTTTAGAGAGTTTGATCACTTGAGTTGTGTTGCTGATTCAACTAATCGAGAGATTTTAATCTGCTATCAACTCAAGATTTCTTACTCAAAAATTAATTTTATCAGTTTAAGTGATTTAGTGTGAGTAAGAAGGCAGCAGAATAATAATCAAATGCTGAGGGAGAATATATTGCTGAAGTTGGTGTAGCATTGAAGGCTGGTGGTTGCATGATATTTATACTGGATGAGCAACAGGGCAGAAGCTTTCGCGGTATACCGGCTTTCCATCGCGGTATACCTGCGTCAGAAAAAAGGTACACTGCAGAGGAGAAGGTCAACCCTGCAAAAACAAACGGTATATGGTACCCGCGATATACCGCGTTGCACACGGCGGTATACCGCCTGAAAAGGTTCCTGACAAGAGAAGCTTCATATGCAGAAGAACTGATGGGTGAACAGTATCGCGGTATACCGCGTGGACCTTGGCGGTATACCGCCTGACAGTCGTACAAAAGGGCAGTTGCGCTGGAAGACTTCTTTCGGCTGAACACTCTTTGCATTTAATGATGAACAGTAGCAGAGATTTGATTTTAATAAAATAACATATATATATATATATATCATGCGATTTATATATATATTTAATAAAAAAAATATATATATTATATATATATTTGATTCAAATATATTTATATAGATACGAAATATCCAAGTGATAAAATATTTTAGGGTGTTTATCATTTTAAAATAAAATGACGAAACTCTTCAGACTTGGATTCTTCAGATAAAAAATTTATCGAGATCATTTAAATATCTGCACACTCAGATAAAATATTAGATAACAAATAATGCGGTGTGTTTTGTAATCATCAAAATAAATATGGAGATGTGATTTTATGTGTACCAAAAATATATCACAATATTTAAAGCTGGGTACACTTGCACCAACACCTTCCTCTAACGAAATCTGTTAACCCAATTAATTCAAGGGGTATTTTTGTCTTTTTACCCTTTTTTTGTCCTTTTCCTAATTAAAAAATAAAAAAACAAATAACCTAATTTAAATCAATGGACCCCCCTCCCCCTTCTTCTTCCTCCTCTCATATTGAACCTGCAACATGGGTTTTTAAGACACACACACACACACACACACACATATATATATATATATATATATATATATATATACACACTTTTAGTCTTTCTTTTCTTAAATCTTTTTGCTTCTTTTTTAGTTTATTCTGTAACTTGTAAATGGAGCGAAATAAGACAATAACTTAAAGTTGATACCTTGATCATTGTTTGTTATCTACGGACATTATACGATCATCTGAGAAGGTGGTTTTAGATGTCTCCACGTATAATCTTTCATCATAGCCACTTCCTGAGCTTTCTGTCGTTTTTCCATTTCGTTTTCCAGAATCTGGGCACGAGACGAGCAGCCTCTTTGATTTGTTTTGCCGAGTGATTGTTTATCCTCTCGAATCTGAAGTATTAACCTTTCTACAATTTCCTGCCAACATCTGCAGGAGAACGAGATAGTGATCAAATCATTTTCGATGGATTGTGATGTTTAATGAGAACAAGATTCGGGTTTTATGTTTTTTTTATATAACACCCTTTTCGGCAAATCAAAGGATCAGCTATTAAAACTACCTCGAGTTTGAATGTTTGACTTTTATCTTTCTCATCATGATTGTCGGTTTCTTGTTTACTTCCATCACCAACGGAAAAACGGATCTTGCCGGAAAGGTGGTCACCTGAGTTGCAGGTCCCGATGGCTGTGTGTGTTATGTGTTGGTGTGGTTTTTGCAGGTTTTTTAAATTAGATACACAAACAAAATAAATTATCAATCACATCCCTATACTCACATAATCATATCGATCAAACTGTATATGTGTGTGTGTGTGTGTGTGTGTATGGGTCTTAAAAACCCATGTTGCAGGTTCAATATGAGAGGAAGAAGAAGGGGGGGGGGGGTGTGAAGGGGTACCGGTGGGGTGGGGTCCATTGATTTAAATTAGATTATTTGTTTTTTTTATTAGGAAAAGGACAAAAAAAGAGGGTAAAAAGACAAAAATACCCCTTGAGTTAACTGGGTTAACAGATTTCGTTAGAGGGAGGGACTCTCTGCGTGCGGTTAGTCGAACCACAGGGACGCTCAGTGTAATTAATGCGTTTTAGGGACCATATCCAAAATATGACCATACCACAGGGACGATTTATGTAATTTACTCTTAATTAAAATACTCATACTTTGACTTTGACTTACCAAAATATCCACTTTCTCGCCAATTTTACCAAAATACCCATTTTTTCCGCGATGGAGTTCGCGATCGCGGACCAGGGACCAATTTGGAAAATTAATTTCCCGCGATCGAGGAGAGTGTCCCGCGGTGCACACTCAAAGTCTTCAATTTGGTGATTTTTGATTTCAAATTTACATTTTCAACCCCTATAATTATTTACTTACTTTACTTTATACCTTTTACTTTCCTAATTTTAATTTTACACCTTCATCACATTAACACATATAATCGTTTATTAACTAAAATACGTTAAAAAATACGTTTTAATTTTAACAAGTTACACCATTGTACTAGTCTCTTCGATACTTTCGAAATGAGATATTGAATATTTTTGGATTTATTTATTTTATTATATATCATATATATACTACATAAAAATATTTTTAATATTTACAATTCATACCCTTATAGTTAATTATTTAATTTATGGTACATCTTTTATTTTTTCAATTTTGTTTTACACTCTTATCACATTAATATAATAATCTTATATTAACTAAATGAAAAATAAAAAAACTAATAAGTATAAAGTAAACTAACTAAATAAGTATAATACAATTAAATCAAAAAATATTCAATATTGGGCTCATTTCGAGAGTATCGAAGAGGCGATATTAATGATGTAACTTGTTAAAATTAAAAAACATTTTTTAACGTATTTTAGTTAATAATTGATTAAATCGTCAAGTTATTTGGATTATACGTCTCGCTGCATTGCAGCGGGTAATTAACTAGTGTATATATATATATATATATATATATATATTTATATTTATCGGACTCCTTAACATATTTTAACGTAATTATGTATGTTAATGTGATATGTTAAAACGTACTTTTTTAACATATTTTAGTTAATATATGATTATTATGTTAATACGATAAGCGTGTAAAACGAAAATTGAAAAAGTAAGAAATGTATCATAAATTAAATAATTAACTATAATGTTATGAATTATAAATATGAAAAATATTCTTATGTAGTATATATGATATATAATAAAATAATTAAATCAAAAAATATTCAATATTAGGCTCATTTCGAAGGTATCGAAGAGACGATTACAATGGTGTAACTTGTTAAAAATAAAACGTATTTTTAACGTATTTTAGTTAATAAACGATTATATGTGTTAATATGATGAAGGTGTAAAATTAAAATTAGGAAAGTAAAAGGTATAAAGTAAAGTAAGTAAATAATTATAGGGGTTGAAAATGTAAATTTGAAATCAAAAATCACCAAATTGAATACTTTGAGTGTGCACAGCGGTACACTCTCCTCGATCTCGTGAAATTAATTTTCCAAATTGGTCCCTGGTCCGCGATCGTAAACCCCATCGCGGAAAATATGGGTTAGAAAGTAGTTATTTTGATAATTCAAAGTCAAACTTTAGGTATTTTAATTAATTTCCCTAAAAAAACATCTTATTCCAACAAAATATTAATTATATTATTAAAATATTTAATACTACAAGAAAATTTTAACATTCCTTACGAGAGTGACAATATTCGGTGGATTTTGTGTCAAAAGTTAAGACAAATTTGTAATTAACAAAAAAATAAGGACAAATATCAAATTTGAGAGTATCTCTAAGACTCTAGCAAATTCTCTAAAATAAAGCAAATAGAGTCGTTGTTCTCTATATTGGTTCATCAGATATTCTATTTTCCTCTAAAATAAAATAAAAAAATCGAACTTAGAGAGTTATCTAAAATTCTCACTAAGGTAGCATAGTGTTTGGTATGCAGACTGAATGAGATTGGACAGGACAGAATGGGACAAAATTAATTGTCTGTCATGCATTTGGTACAACTAGAATAAGATTGGATAAAATTATCAAAATGACCATATTACCCCTTGGACTAAAACCCAACAGACTTTCACATTAGGAATGATTAAGTCCTTGGACAATTTTTTGGAACAAAGAAACCATTGCACATTTAAAAAAATACTAAATATATCCTTACACTTTTAAAAACATATCAAATACATCCTAAGGGTAACCTGCAACCTGCCAAACAGGTTAATTAGAAATTTAATTTAAAAAAACCCTAATTACACGACCAGTTACACGACCCCCCTGCAACCTTCATTTCTTGCTCATCCAATTACACGACCCCCCTGCACACTCGACCGGCGCACACCCAGCCGGCGCACATGTAACATCCTGAATTTTCATTAATATTATTTTAATGAGGATTGAGATTTATTTGTATTTTGGATTAAACCTTGAATTATATGGAAATTTTATAATTCATTAGGATTAAAATACAAGAGATGGAAGTAAGATGTTACTTTTGGAATTAATGAAACTTGAGGGTGCTTTTGGTCATTTTGGAAAGTTTGTTTGGATAAAATATCTGAAAATCAGATATTATCTAATTTTTGGTCTTTGGGTCGGTCAAGAGAGAAAGAAGAAATAGAGAGAAAGAAGGGAAAGGAGAAAAGAAAGAAAAGCAAGGGTTTATTCATTTTGGTATGTAAATCAGTCAAGGTTTTTTGATTAAATCTGTTGTGGTTATATGATTATAAACGAATCTGTGTATTGGGTTGAATTACAGAATCGTTTACAACAGATTTGAAGTAGTAGATTTGTGTAGGAAGTGAGTATTTGCAAATATAAGGTGAGTTCATTGTTCCTTGCTTAAATCAGTGTTTTCATGTTAAATTAAACCTTGAAATAGATGTATAAATTGATTATGAACTGTATGGGATGGTTTGGAATGAGCTGAATCGAACAGACATGAAAATGGATCGAATTTTAGGCTGCAGAACCGAGTTTTTCGGATAAATCGTCGTATTCGGATACCTCTGGTGATGAATGTTTCCGGACGCAATAGTATCCGGGTAAGTTTTATTTTATTGCTTTAGTTTTCCGGATGATTGTAGTTACCGGATAGTATCCGGGTTGCGTTAGTTTCCGGGTGTTATCCGGATTAGTGAAGCGTCCGGAAAACTTAAGTTGTCCGGATTAGAAAAGTATCCGGAAAGTTGTGTTATCCGGGAAGTTTAGTTGTCCGGATAGTTTTGTTATCCGGAAACCCCTGTTGTCCGGACTCTTTTGGAGAAGCTGAGAAAGGTTAGGTTCTAAGGTCTGGATGTTGTCCTGGATGTTTTGTCTGGATGTTTTGTCTGGTTAAGTATCCGGAACCCCCGTGCTAAGTCGCCGAAGGGGGGCATTTGAGGATGAAAATACGATAGGTTATCTAGTATTCTTAGATTTGAGAATATGATATGAGCTGTAATATGTTGTTATGCATATACGTTAGTAAAGTGTAATGGATCCATAGGCACTAGTGTTTGGTAATCACATGGCGTGTGGTAATAATCGTTATTCCAGTGATGTGTGTAGTACTAATAGTTATGTGCACGTGGAATAGATGAAGTTCGTCATTATTCTGATGTGTGTAGTACTAATGGTTATGTGCACGTGGAATAGATGAAGTTAGTCATTATTCTGATGTGTGTGAGAAACCCTGGAATAGGCGTGTGGTAATAATCGTTATTCCAGTGTGTATGTGGAAATTGTGGAATAGGCGTGTGGTAATAATCGTTATTCCCAATTTCTAAGGAAGAAAATGGGATTGACATAAGTGCTTGTAATCTCTACTTCCTTTCCGATAAATGGGCATGTGTAATTGCGATTTATTGGATAAGAGCATTAATCTAGAATCTGTGAAAGATTCGTAGTGTGGCTCTGGAATAGGATATGAATAGAAATGGGCATGTGTATATTGCGATTTCTGGAATAAGAGTATTAATCTAGAATCAGTGAAGATTCGTAGTATGGCTCTAGGACATGATATGATGATGAAATGTGTGTCAGTCATATTCATGGGATTGGATGAAGATCGTGTTAACGGAATAGAGTTACACGTATGGTAAGAAAAAGGGTAATCAGATTTGATATAACTTGTTTACATTGATTTTGCAAAATATTATTATGGAAACGAATGTTCTCACTAGGCGTTGGCCTAATCGTTTCAAATGATGTTTTCTTACCAGGTACTAGCTCGGGAAGGTAAAAGGGATGTGGGACGAGCATTTTGGATTAGCAGAAAAGTCAATTAACAGAAGGAGTTTTTGAAGGATTGCTTAGATAACTTAGTTAATCTGATTATAGTGGCATAATTAGATTAATAGGTTATTTGGAGAATTATGTACTTGTAAATATACTCCTAGTGGTTAATTCACTTGCTATATATATGAAAGTGGAAGTTTATTTTATCATAACTTGTTGAAATTTAAGGTTTAAATTAGCCCGGATTTTGGGGCGTTACAGCACACCCCACTCTCCGGCTGCACGACTTTTCAATTCCATGTTCTAACTCCCCGCTGCACAACCCATCGGATTTTACCCCCTCACACCACTCCCCTCTCGCCGTCCTGCATCTCGCCGGCTGCACCACTCTCCGGCTGCACCACCGCACACCAGGTCTGAATATCATCACTGCTCTCAAAATTTCTGCCCTAAAAAACAGTGAGTATTTGGGTTTTGCTCTCATTTTTTCTGCCTTAAAAAACAGTGAGTATATTTAGGCCAAGTTCAAGCCACTTAATTAATTTTTTTGAATTCTTGTTTACAGAATGTCATCTGACAGCTGTGATGATTGTAGTGATGATCATAGCCATGATTTAAGCGATAATTCAAGTGAACATATGTCCGATTGTTTATCTTTAGACCTTGAAGATGAGGATGATGTAATCAACTTAAACAAAACAGTTGATGACAAATTTTTAAATGAACTTTGTAGTGTAAACACAATTGATAGTGTTGAGTTCGCTGTGGATGAAGAGGATGACAATGTTGGAGATCAGACTATACAAAAAGGTGTCCAATATCCGATACACGATCCTAATATTCCTTGGAAGATGATGAAGCCCAAAGTTGGTGAAAGGTATGAGAATCATGGTCAATTAAAGCAATGTTTGACAAACTATGCGGTGGCAAATGGCTACCAACTAGAGTTTGTGAAAAATGATTCAGAGAGGTTGCTTGTTACATGTGGAAAAGGTCAGAAAGATCGAACTTGTCCTTTTAGATTATGGGCATCTTGGATGCAAGAAGAAAAGTCATTTCAAATTGGGGAGAAAATCACAGGTACGCTTATCTATGTTGGTTATTATATTATGTACGGTTATCAATGATGGTTATTTTATTATGTATGCTTATCTATGATGGTAATTTTGTTATGTATTTTTTTCGTATGTAGATATTGGTATGTTATCCCTAGTGGTGGGAATGTGTTTGAAACACAAAATGGTTATGAAGCAATGGTAGTGGATTTAGATGCTAGAAAATGCAGTTGTAGATTGTGGGACATATTAGGCATTCCTTGTGTGCATTCCATAGCTGCCATACACTTTATCAGTAAGGATCCAATAGATTATTTTAGTAAATGGTTTACTAAGGATATTTTCAAAATGGCCTATGAGAAAGCTATAAGGCCATTGAATGGGAGCAACATGTGGACTCCAACACCTTACATCAAACCAAACCCACCTAAGGACAGAAGAATGCCTGGTAGACCATCTATCAAAAGAAAAAGATCAGAATCTGGGAGCCAAGGTACAAGAGTGACTCAATCTGGGAAGGCAATAACATGTAGCAATTGCTTGGAAGCGGGACATAATGCTAGGACTTGTAAGAATGAGAAGAAGGACCCGCCACCTAAACCTGTTAAGCCAAAAGGTAGACCAAGGGTCAACATTCCAAAACCGACTACAACAAGAAGAGGTGGAAGAGGTGGTAGAGGTGGAAGAGGCAATATAGTTGGTTATGGTGTTTCTTATAATCAAGTCACGGGAGAAGCAATGATTGGGGTAAGTCCTTTTTTTATTTTTAAGATTCAAATAACATTTTTATTGACAATTGTTTACACTTTATCTTTTTCATTGAAGACATCATCAGGTGTGCCACAACCAGCATGGCCCGAAGGCATCCAACCATATTCAAATTTCAAATGAAGAAGACCGTCAAGAAGAGTTACAAGAAAGTCAAGTGGTTGCATCTCCACCAAATGAAGAATAGTTTATGCCACGACCTTAGCATAGATTAGACATTACTTTTTAATATTTTAGCGCAACTTTTGGTAAATTTGGTGCAATTTTTGGCATTTTTTTTGTGCAACCTTTTGTAAATTTGGTAAATTTGGCGCAACTTTTGGTAACTTTGTTTGGTTTGGTTTGGTTTATTCGTATTTTTTGAAGTATTTTTATCAATTTTATAAGTCATAAGGATGTATGTAACAGGTTTTAGAAAGTCCAATGGTTTATTTAACAGATTTTAAAAAGTGCAATGGTTTATTTGTTCCAAAAAATTGTTCACGGACTTAATCATTCCTAATATGAAAGTCCAATGGTTTATTTAACAGGTTTTAATAAGTGCAATGGTTTCTTTGTTTCAAAAAATTGTCCAAGGACTTAATCATTCATAATGTGAAAGTCCGTTGGGTTTTAGTGTACTTTCCCCTTCTCTAAAATAAAGCAAATAGAGTCGTTGTTCTCTATATTGGTTCATCAGATATTCTATTTTTCCTCTAAAATAAAATAAAAAAATCAAACTTAGAGAGTTATCTAAAATTCTCACTAAGGTAGCATAGTGTTTGGTATGTAGACTGAATGAGATTGGACATGACAGAATGGGACAAGATTAATTGTCTGTCATGCATTTGGTACAACTAGAATAAGATTGGATAAAATTATCAAAATGACCATATTACCCCTAAAATGATATTTAATATATTTTTTTATCATGTAATAGTTATATATATATATATGATAAAATAAAGTAGATGGCAATTTTTTCCTTTAAAATTACATAAATAATTACATTGAATTACAAATATATAAATAATTTTATTTATTTACAAACCAACAATATATTATTATTTCCACTTTATTTGTAATATGAACAAACAGAAGTGGTAGGTTTTCAGGAAAATAAGTCAATTTGTAAAGAAATCGATCAGGGAAAGAAATCGACATGCTACATACTAGTGTTCAATTTCTATAGAAATCAAAAATCATTTTACAAAATCGATCGATTTGGGTGTCGAAGAAGTTAACTTATGTCTATTGAGGGGAGGGTCGATGGAAATGATTTTTATTTTAGATGTTGTTAAGATAAGAGGGCAATTAGGTAAATTTGTGTTTTGTCGCATGTTGTTCCACCTATTTTGGTGGAACAAAAAAACTTAAGTTTTGTCCCATAAAAAATAGATTTTGTACCATATTGTCCAACCTTATTATTGTCCCATGGCATACCAAACATAAGACTATTTTTTTTGTCTCGTCTCGTCTCATCTAATCTGCGTACCAAACTCACCCTAAAGGAGAGAAAAGCGAGTTCTTTTAATTCAATCTATCAATAATTCAATGGGAGTTGAATTAATATCATTTTATATAAAGTTTTTTTTTAAATTGTAATAGAATATTTAAATAACGTAACTAATGATGAATCTCTAAAATAATAATATGTTGGAATTGAATGTAATTTATTTTAAAGATTTGACTTCCAATTCTTTGATTTAGAGAAATTATAAAGAATCTATTAAAGATAGACTGACAAACGTGTCGGGTTCAAAGTTAAACGGGTTGAGTGTGCCTAACCCTAACTTGACCCGTTTAATACACGGGTCAAAATAATCCAACCCTAACCCGAACCGTTTAATTAACGGGTCAAAAAACCCCAACCCTAACTCGACCCACCTAACCCGTTAAACCCGTTTATCATTTATAAACTAAAAATCAAATATAGAAAATTCACAAAAAAATTAGAAATCCAAAATTCAAATGAAAGCATTAGAAATCAAAGTTTTATATGACTTATAAGTTCTAACCAAATCTGTAACAACCCAGTCTAAATTAAGCATAACTAACATTAATATTAAACAATTACAAAACTGGATCCATAAAATTTCTTTACATCTGACTAAATAACTTAGGTTGGCGGAAACAACCTATACACAACTGAGAATAACTATTACTAGAATATGAGTGACGATATCTCTATCTGCATCTGTGCTCTATCCTGCTCTTGCTCGACTACCTGAGCCTCATGCAGTCTGCTTGCCTGAAAAGGTTTAGTTTGAAAAATGCGAGGGTTAGACCATGAGGTCTAGTGAGTCCCTCCTGACAGTCCTCAAAACTTTTACAGACAGTTTCTAATTTTCAAATATCTTTGCATAAAACTTTCTCATAACTTTCAAATGTATACAAGACTTTCAATAATAAACTTTCACATAGTTGAACAGTAAAAATCTTTCACGGATAAATCCGCTCCCGTAAATGGCACCCTGAAGTCACCCGAGGGTGACAACGAGTCAGTATCACGCTGCCTTACTGGGACTCATTCCCATGGCATAAACGAAACCTCCCCCCGACGTGAGTACTGGCGGAACCTCCCCCCGACTTAGCCAATTTACGTCTACACAATGTATGCATACATCTCACATAAAACTTTCACATAAAAGCATTCACGGAATAGGTCCGCCCCATAAATCATACACAAATCTCATTTAAAACAGTTAAACAACTTTCATGCAATTTAAAGCATAAGAATAAAACATGGCATTTCTCATCATGTATTTGCTTTAGAAAACATGTTAAAATCCACACGTTTTAGTTTAGAAAACTCACCTGATACGTTTGCTTCCCTCCTACCTTGCTCTGTACTCCCCAAACGATCTACCTGGGTTAAAGGATAAACGCATAAGCTGACTAACCAAACGGTTCGGATACCACTTACCGGACACTCTCACTTTCCGGACGTTTCTACTTACCGGACACCTCTGATTTCCGGATAACCACACTTTTCCGGACAGGTTACCGGATAACCTCACTTTTCCGGACCGAATAGTACCCGGACAACGACTCTTATCCGGACGACATAGATTTTCCGGACAACTCTATGTCCGGACACCTTCTACACTACGGTCAAGAACTTCCCGGACACTCACCCAGACACCTTCATACTTGAAGGTTTCCGGGAGACTGCTGGGTGAACTAATTGGTTCGAAATCTTACTAAACACTCTGAAATCAGTAATATAATGCGACGAATCACTTACTTAAGCATCTATAATCATTTCTCCACAAACTTTACTGATTAAACTTGTTTTAATGATCCTTAACCTTCTTTAGGAGTCTTGAATGACTTTTAGCAAGAACTCACTAACATTCTAACAATCAAAACATAGCAACAAAGTAGGAATCTGGGCTTCGAATTACCTGGTCTGATTGATTGCAGTACGAAATCCAAATCTTGAATCCTTCTTCCAGTTTCAATGCTTGATGCTCCTCTCAATCAAATGCACAAAACCTTCACCAAAACCCTTTTTCTCCTCCCTTTCTCTCTAGAACCAGCCGCCAACAAACATACACAAATCAGGAAAATGGAATGTTGTCTAGGGTTTTGTGCCATTATATACTCCACCTCAATTTTACCAACTAGCCCCTCAACTTCCGCTTTTATTTCACTTGACCACGACACATTAAATTTAAATCCGTTTTGGTCCTGGTCGTTACAACTCTCCCTCCTTAAAGAAATTCCGTCCCCGGAATTCCATTTTCAAAGAGACGTGGGTACCTAGACCTCATCTCAGCTTCTACTTCCCACGTTGCTTCTCGTCCCTTATGATACTTCCACTGAACTGTAACCAAACGAACTTCCTTATTTCTTGTTTTTTTTGGATCTTACTGTCTACAAAAGGGACGTACATCACACTACAAATTTCTTCTCAAATTCACATCGAGTACCTCAAGATCGCTCATTATCTATTCAACTTTCATGCTTCGACGGATCCGCAGACATAGTCCACCTTACCTTGCTCTCAAACTTCAATGCTCAATTTTTTTTTTCAATCCAACCACTCAGTTCTACTCGGTTGCCTCAGACCGTTCAGATGGGAAACATAACCGCACCCCATACTTTGAAACCGCCCTCGGCGAGGCACCACTTGCTAAAACTACCTGATAAAACCAAGGCCAACCGCGCCTCCATTTGTTCGCCTCCGTCCACACATCGGGACTCACGGTTTTAAACACGTCTAAATAAGGTCTCTCATACATTTATACTTCCTTAAGAGAAAGAATTTGGCGGAAATTCCCGCCACAACAACGAGGATCTTCCACCGGGAAGACTTACTTACTAACAACTCGGCACAAGGCCAACCTTGTACATCCCGACAAGCTCACCCCCAGGAGTCCCCTCCTCGGTATACCTGAAATTTCTAGGTTACTTCTTCCAATCTACATTCGTCTATGCAGATCATACTCCTTTCCCGAATCACATCGGCTACAACTCGACAACTAATTCGTACGTTCTCACCACTTCATCATTTCACACTTAACGTGTCTAATAGTAGGAAACCTATATAATTCCTTATTGGAGTACTCACCTATCCGAATTGCACTTATCCTGAAAGCTCACAAATTTCTCGCTGCTTGCCACAAGCGTCCAGTCATATAACATAACCTCGGTTTCTCCCACTCAACTAGGAGGGGTAACCACGATCACACCCTACTATTCTCAATAGCTTACACTGAACGATCAGTTCGTTGAACGTTTCTCACGAAGTCACTAACTTAACTCATTCAGTTGTCTTATCCACTTCTTTCCTACACGAAATCATACACAATTTCCTTCCTCAATACTCTTTCCATAAGTTCGCACACTTATCAAGGACAATCTACACAACACTACGCCTATCGGCATTACTGTCAAGTTTACTACTTCCGATTTACTTACTTATTCCAACATACTGTCTTCACCTCCCCACGTTAGCGTGGAGCACTGCCCACCAACATTACTCGTCCCTCTCTTCCGACAATTCTGAATCTGCAAATGCTGTCTCATTACTATACATAACCAAACGGTTGCACTAAAATTCTAACTTAAGGCTTTCGACTAAATCACCTCGAACTGACACCAGAGTTCGACGTCACTATACATTCTTTAAACTCCAACTTTTACTTTCTCAGACAATTCGTTCACACATAAGCAACAGCTCACATTCTTTAAGGATTTCACATCTATTCCACCACATTTTGACTAATACATCCATCCTCTTCTTTAAACTTCCAATGATCCCAAAATATGCTTACTTAGCGACTCTTACAACTAAAAACACTTGGTTTCTCCTTTGGGTAACTACCCACAACCACTCCGTGATGCTATCCCGAACATAATCATATCACCACGTCAACTTACACCCTACGTGCTCCAACAACCTGGTTAATACTCAAACACCTCATCTGAAACTCCCAAAAACTTCTATTTGATGCTTCATCTTTCTCTAACATCACATCACTACGACGCTAGCTGGCACATTTAACTTGGCAATTATTGCCACTACATAACTGTACATTCCTCTCTCATAACATCACACTGCAGGCCAAAACTCTCATGGCCATTCATACACAACTCAAACTTATCTTCAAGACCTCATGCATAAATAACGAGTCTATCTCGCTACATTGTCTCTCCCCAGCTCTAGTTGAACCACAACATCCGAGTTTCTGATTGATTCTAACATACTCGATTCTTGCTAGCTCCTTGCAATACCAAACCATTACATCGACATGGCGCATTTCCTCACAGATCGACATAATCTATACCCTCACTTCGTTTGTGCTAAATACTTCATTCTTTACGAACCATCCATCTCATAAGTAAAACGCTTATCTAAACAGCAGCCTCTCACTATCTTAACACCCTACAAAGTGGTCCTTCAACTTTCAACCTTCTAATTCAAGTCTTCGGTCTCATACACCTTACACAACTGCCGACTTTAACGTCAATAGTTGACCTGTTGATACATCCTTAACCTATTCTTCAACATGAGTCCCTTATTGAGCCTAATCCTTCCAACATATCATAATCAAATTCGCATCCCGTCGTCCTCATTTCAATCTCACTCGTGAAACGTCAATATTACAAGATCACTTTAAAACTCTTATTCGGCGTCGAGGATATTTCATTCCTACTTCACCACACTACTCATAACGAGTTGCTAATACCAATACCTTGATGACTTCTAGTCCTTCCCCTGAACACTACCGTCTCTCGGCAACTGTATCTCCAGTCACCGCACGAGGGTACAGGCCCTCATGCAACCGACATTAAAGTCCACTTCTGACTCTTCCACTGCTCACCTCTCCTCTGGAACGCAATTACCAAAGCTACGGACATTCTCCTCTGATTGTCCAACACCTCTCCACTCTAGGAGTTCTTCCTTAGCTTAAAATGTAATACTCTACGACCTATTGAGTTCATAGCCTTCATGTCTGACAACGCAATAAATGAATCATTTCACACTTTTTATCATTTTAAAGAAACAACACTTGAAAACAACTTGGGTACACACGACCCCAACATTCTCATAACTCCAATGCCCTGCACAACGATCTTGAGGATCGTTTGCATGCAATCTTTCCGTAAAACTTAATCTTACTCAACCAAAAATATGTTGTTACGACAGAAATAAATACTGAATGAAAATCTTCCCATACGACAAAATTTTGAAAGAAATTTACTGACACGAAGTAAACTAGTCGGTCCTCACACTCATTTATATAACTTCGACATGTCAATACTCATTTTGGTTATAAAGGTTGCGCATTCAAACGTTTTCTTGGCTTATCATGAAAAGAGTGGAATATTTTGCAAATCGTAAGCCTAAAGACTTCATTGTACGATGTAAATGGATTTGTATTTTTCTTTAAACATACACTTGCACACGCCGACTCATATCCGATCAAATTTGATATTTACACGATTATGAAAAATCTCCTGTACACGTATACGAACTCAATGCATGAAACTCTACTTGCAATTGAAGGCTACTCACTCAAACAAGGTAAATTGCTTAACTCAAGCAACTTATCATTGACACTCTACTTCGACCAGTGGTCGCCCTCTCGGCCTTGCAACGATTTGCTATACATACACTCAACGGTCCACTTACTCAACCATTTCATACTATTTCGTTTTGACCAACTATCTCACTTTCCATTTCTACATGGTTTCATTTCACTATAGGTATCTTATTTCATTTATCCAGCTAATGGAAAGCTCGACCAAGAACCCAGGGCTCCATTGATAACCTTCAAGGTTTTGACACTGACTTTCCTTACCATCCTGACTGATCTATCCCATGATCTCTAGAATTGGGACTCTCCCGAAACAGGAGTCTTACTCAAACTCAAGCATTCTTCCTCTCCGAATCCTCGAAAAGCTACCTTTAGACGACTCGTAATACTCTATACAACATTTCTTCTCTACGATGTATACGTACATTACATCACCACGACTTCTCATGAAACTTCCCCAACAGGGGGTCTCAGTCTACCCCTCAGGGATCTTCCTGACATTCTAAAGTACTGGAACACGACATAAACACTAGCTTCTGACTACCACCTCGGAATAATAAGGCAGGTTAAGCACCTACATGTACCTGTAAGTTCGCAATTACACTGGCCAGGTGGAATCTCAAACTTACCTTACATGACAGTTCTAAGTACCCTATTAGTCCTATCTCTATAATAGTGTCCTCCTAACGCATTTCCTGTATTTACAATAGTGCCCTCCTAACGCATTTCCTGATTCTCAGTTGTGATTTCTACTCCCAAGTTTAAGTTTAGGCCCGTCCGGTCACCTAAATCCCTTAAACTATGGCTCTGATACCAATTGTAACAACCCAGTCTAAATTAAGCATAACTAGCATTAATATTAAACAATTACAAAACTGGATCCATAAAATTTCTTTACATCTGACTAAATAACTTAGGTTGGCGGAAACAACCTATACACAACTGAGAATAACTATTACTAGAATATGAGTGACGATATCTCTATCTGCATCCGTGCTCTATCCTGCTCTTGCTCGACTACCTGAGCCTCATGCAATCTGCTTGCCTGAAAAGGTTTAGTTTGGAAAATGCGTGGGTTAGACCATGAGGTCTAGTGAGTCCCTCCTGACAGTCCTCAAAACTTTTACAGACAGTTTCTAATTTTCAAATATCTTTGCATAAAACTTTCTCATAACTTTCAAATGTATACAAGACTTTCAATAATAAACTTTCACATAGCTGAACAGTAAAAATCTTTCACGGATAAATCCGCTCCCGTAAATGGCACCCTGAAGTCACCCGAGGGTGACAACGAGTCAGTATCACGTTGCCTTACTGGGACTCATTCCCATGGCATAAACGGAACCTCCCCCCGACGTGAGTACTGGCGGAACCTCCCCCCGACTTAGCCAATTTACGTCTACACAATGTATGCATACATCTCACATAAAACTTTCACATAAAAGCATTCACGGAATAGGTCCGCCCCATAAATCATACACAAATCTCATTTAAAACAGTTAAACAACTTTCATGCAATTTAAAGCATAAGAATAAAACATGGCATTTCTCATCATGTATTTGCTTTAGAAAACATGTTAAAATCCACACGTTTTAGTTTAGAAAACTCACCTGATACGTTTGCTTCCCTCCTACCTTGCTCTGTACTCTCCAAACGATCTACCTGGGTTAAAGGATAAACGCATAAGCTGACTAACCAAACGGTTCGGATACCACTTACCGGACACTCTCACTTTCCGGACGTTTCTACTTACCGGACACCTCTGATTTCCGGATAACCACACTTTTCCGGACAGGTTACCGGATAACCTCACTTTTTCGGACCGAATAGTACCCGGACAACGACTCTTATCCGGACGACATAGATTTTCCGGACAACTCTATGTCCGGACACCTTCTACACTACGGTCAAGAACTTCCCGGACACTCACCCGGACACCTTCATACTTGAAGGTTTCCGGACGACTGCTGGGTGAACTAATTGGTTCGAAATCTTACTAAACACTCTGAAATCAGTAATATAATGCGACGAATCACTTACTTAAGCATCTATAATCATTTCTCCACAAACTTTACTGATTAAACTTGTTTTAATGATCCTTAACCTTCTTTAGGAGTCTTGAATGACTTTTAGCAAGAACTCACTAACATTCTAACAATCAAAACATAGCAACAAAGTAGGAATCTGGGCTTCGAATTACCTGGTCTGATTGATTGCAGAACGAAATCCAAATCTTGAATCCTTCTTCCAGTTTCAATGCTTGATGCTCCTCTCAATCCAATGCACAAAACCTTCACCAAAACCCTTTTTCTCCTCCCTTTCTCTCTAGAATCAGCCGCCAACAAACATACACAAATCAGGAAAATGGAATGTTGTCTAGGGTTTTGTGCCATTACATACTCCACCTCAATTTTACCAACTAGCCCCTCAACTTCCGCTTTTATTTCACTTGACCACGACACATTAAATTTAAATCCGTTTTGGTCCTGGTCGTTACAAAATCCAAAACATTAAAAATCTATTAAAGCATTAAAAAGAGAAATTATAATATATATATATATATATATATATATATATATATGAGTCATTTTTGAGTTGAAATTTTTGATCCTGACCTTACACATTTAATTTTTGTGTGGTGTCGTGTCGTGTCAACCCGTTTACTTAAATGGGTTGAAATGTATTATCCAAACCCGTTTATTTCGTGTCGAGTTCATATTGGATTATCGTGTCGTGTAAGTGTAATAACCCCAAAAAAAAGAGAAGGATTTTATATGTTTAGGGACCTAGTATGTCAAGTGCAAGAAGTTAGGGAGTTATGGTTACAATTATTAAAAACTTGGCATGCATATGAAAGGTCATAAACTGCCATTGAATTAACTCAACATTGGCTCTTCATATGATCAAAACCGACGAAACCACCATGTATATAAAGGGGTTGAGCATGCAAGTATAGAGGAAAACAACAAATAAGAGAAGAAGCTAGTATAAGAGAAGAGGAGAACGGCGACGGGTGAAACGTCAAGAGTCCGGCAAAAATTTCGGTAAGCAGTTTTAACTCGATCACTTCGGTTTCATGTACATAAATTTTTAGTCATTCGGTTCGTTCGGATAGGTTCCAATAGGGTAACGATGGCCAACGGTTATCGTTAGCACCCTACCGTATGTAGTCTCCACGACACCGGTTCTCGGTCCCTATATGTAAAAGAGGGTCTGGACCGTCGCCATTTCGGTGGACTAAGGGGTCGAGAACTATTGTAATTAAAGGATTCGTTGGCAACGATAAAGTTAGATATTTCGTTTCGGTGATCACTATTGTTGAAAGAAAGGAAGAAAAGGTTTTTTAAAGTGTAAACAGTAATGTAGGAACTCATATTAGAAATTGAGATTGTTCCCATGGCATATATATATATATATATATATATATATATTTGTTAGATGTAAATGGAGATAGATTGATGGATGTGATAAGAAATTTATGCATGCAAGATAGAATGTAGAACTTGATATATGCGTATTTATATACAGGCATATGCATAGCATGGTAGTTGTTTAAAATTCCGGTTGACATATAAGCTTCAAAGTACAGGAGATGCATTCTAGTTTTAATACACATATATACATATATGTGACAGTTTATCCATGCATATATGACAGATTATCTATACATATATGACAGTTTACTTAGAGACTATTTATATATGTATATATATACATACATATGAAATGAGTTAAGCTATTCTCGTGGGTTACATATACCAATTTGGGGTTTTATCAAATATGTGTATATGTATATAAATATACACTTATGGCAACTCTAAGATTTATGAATGGAATTTCGAAGCGATTAGGTAATAGTAATCCATAATCGAAATCGGTTAATTTGAAGTTTAGTCCGGGTGTTGTGCCTTGGAGTTAAATGTGATCGTAAATTGTAGGGAAGGCGTAAGGAACTTCAAGAACGGTTCGGGCTCCGAAGAGTACTGTGAGTTAACGTGATTTAAACGGTTGCATACTTTTATAAAATTGCTTAATGTTCTCGAGAATTTTATTATGTCGTTTATGCAATAAATCATGGCATGTTTTATGATATATATGTGAAAATTTGTCTGGCAATGGAGGTGTACTATGGTAAGACGAGCATGCTGTGTGAGCTTGTCCAAAGCCGTAAGCGCGGACATGCTGTGTGAGTCCGCCAGGCAAAGCTGTGTGAGTTAGGCACCTTCCATGATGCCGATAGCTTTGTGAATTATATTGTTTTACCGTATGCATGTTAAACTATGATGCTTTGTGAAAATTGTTATTGATATTATTATCATGCATAAAACCGTGAATTCACTGGGCCTTAGGCTCACCCAACTCCTTTTCAAAATAACAATGCAACCAGGTCGTCACTCACTCGGGAGTAGTAGCAAGGGGAAAGAGAAGATCTAGAACCGATTTGGCGTTGGAATAAAGGCGTGATGAAGGATGATTCAAGACTTAGACAAGTTTTATTTTGTTATCTATTAACTGAAAACCTCTCGTTGCGTTGAACAATTAGACTTGCGGATTATTTATATGGATGTTTTATATATTAATATGTTCTAAGAAAAAAAAAATCGGGACGTTACAATTGGTATCAGAGCCATAGTTTAAGGGATTTAGGTGACCGGACGGGCCTAAACTTAAACTTGGAAGTAGAAATCACAACTGAGAATCAAGACATGCGTTAAGAGGGCACTATTGTAGATACAGGAAATGCGTTAAGAGGATACTATTATAGAGATAGGACTAATAGGGTACTGAGGACTGTCATGTAAGGTAAGTTTGAGATTTCACCTGGCCAGTGTAACTGCGAACTTACAGGTACATGTATGTGCTTAACCTGCCTTATTACTCCGAAGTGGTAGTCAGAAGCTAGTGTTTATGTCGTGTTCCCGTACTATAGAATGTCAGCAAGATCCCTGAGGGGTAGACTAAGACCCCTTGTTGGGGAAGTTTCATGAGGAGTCATGGTGATGTGATGTACGTATACATTGTAGAAAATAAATGTTGTATAGAGTATTACGAGTCGTCTAGAAGTAGCTCTTTGTGGATTCGGAGAGGAAGAATGGTTGAGTTTGAGTAAAACTCCTGTTTCAGGAGAGTCCCAGTTCTAGAAATCATGGGATAGATCAGTTAGGATGGTAAGGAAAGACAATGTCAAACCTTGAAGGTATCAATGGAGCCCTGGGTTCTTGGTCGAGCTTTCCATTAGCAGGATAAATGAAATAAGATACCTATAGTGAAATGAAACCATGTAGAAGTGGAAAGTGAGATAGTTGATCAAAACGAAATAGTATGAAATGGTTGAGTAAGTGGACCGTTGAATGTATATATATCAAGTCGTTTCAAGACCGAGAGGGCGACCACTCGTCGAAAGTAGAGTGTCCATGATAAGTTGCGTGAGTAAAGCGATTGACCTTGTTTGAGTGAGTAGCCTTCAATTGCAAGTAGAGTGTCATGCATTGAGTTCGTATATGTGTACATGAGATTTTTTTCATAAGAAAAGTAAACGTGTAAATATCAAATTTGATCGGGTATGAGTCGGCGTGTGCAAGCGTATGTTTAAAGAAAGATACAAATCCATTTACATCGTACAATGAAGTCTTGAGGTTTACAATTTGCAAAATATTTCACTCTTTTCATGATAAACCAAGAAAACGTTTGAATGCACAACTTTTATAACCAAAATGAGTATTGACATGTTGAAGTTATATAAATGAGTGTGAGGACCGACTGGTTTACTTCGTGTCGGTAATTGCTTTCAAAATTTTGTCGTATGGAAAGATTTTTCGTCTAATATTTATTTCTGTCGTAACAACACATTTTTGGGTGGAGTAAGATTAAGTTTTATGGAAAGATTGCATGCAAACGACCCTCAAGATCATTGTGCAAGGCATTGGAGTTATGAGAATGTTGGGGTCGTGTGTACCCAAGTCGTTTTCAAGTGTTGTTTCTTTAAAATGATCAAAAGTATGAAATGATTCATTTATCGCGTTGTCAGGCATGAAGGCTATGAACTCACTTGGTCGTAGAGTATTACATTTTAAGTTAAGGAAGAACTCCTAAGTGGAGATGTGTTGAACAAATCAGGGGAGAACGTTTGTAGCTTTGATATTTGTGTTCTAGAGGAAAGGTGAGTAGTAGAAGAGTCGGAAGTGGACTTTAGTTGTATGAGGGTATGTACCCTTGTGCGGTGACTGGAAATACAGTTACCGAGGGACGGTTGTGTTCAGGAGAAGGACTAGAAGTCATCAGGGTGTTGGTATTCGCAACTCGGTATGAGTAGGGTGGCGAAGTAGGAATGAAACATCCTCGACGTCGAGTAAGGGTTGTAAAGAGATCTTGTGATACTGACGATGCACGAGTGAGTTTGAAATGAGGACGGCAGGATGTGAATTTGATTATGATATGTTAGAAGGATTAGGTTCAGTAAAGGACCCTTGTTGAAGAATAAGTTAAGGAAGTATCAACAGGTCAGCTATAGGCGTTAAAGTCGGCAGTTGTGTAAGGTGTACGAGGCCGAAGTTTCAAATCAGAAGGTTGAAAGTTGAAGGACCATCTTGTAGGAGTGTTAAGATAGTGAAAGACTACTGTTTTAGATAAGCGTTTTACTTATGAGATGAATGGTTCGTAAAGAATGAAGTATTTAGCACAAACTAAGTGAGGGTATAGATTATGTCGATCTGTGAGGAACTATGCCCTGCCAATGTAATGGTTTGGACTTACATATAGCTAGCAAGAAATGAGTATGTTGGAGTTATACAGTAACTCGTGTGTTGTGGTTCAGCCAGAGTTGGGGAGAGGCAAGCAGCGAGATGGACTCGGTTATTTATGCGGGAGAACACGAAGGTAAGTTTGAATTGTGTACGAATGACCATGAGGGAACTAGTCTGCAGTAAGATGTTATGAGTGAGGAATGTACAGTTATGTAGTGGCAATAATTGCCAAGTTAAATGTGTCAGTCAGTGTTGTAGTAATGTGATGTTAGAAAGGGGAAGCCTTGTCAAAGATTTCGGTGGAGGTGTTCGATTTGTTAATCAAGCTGTTAGAATACGTGGGTTGTAAGTGGACGTGAAGAATGTTGGAGCGATAGTGGGTGGTTACCCAAATGAGAAACCAAGTATTTTTTTTAGTTGTGGGAGTCGCTAAGTAAGTATATTTTTAGGATCATTGGAAGTTTAAAGAAGATGATGGACGTATTAGCCAAATGTGGTGGAATAGATGTGAAATCCTTAAAGAATGTGAGTTGTTGCTTATGTGTGAACGAATTGTCTGAGAAAGTAAAAGTTGGAGTTTAAAGAATGTATAGTGACGTCGAGCTCTGGTGTCAGTTCGAGGTGTTTTTAGTCGAAAGCCTTAAGTTAAAATTTTAGTGCAACCGTTTGGTTATGTATAGTAATGAGACAACATTTGTAGCTTGAGAATTGTCGGGATAGAGGGGCGAGTAATGTTGGTGGGCCGTGCTCCACGCTAACGTGGGGAGGTGAAGGCAGTATGTCGGAATAAGTAAGTAAATCGAAAGTAGTAAACTTGACAGTAATGCCGATATGCGCAGTGTTGTGTAGATTGTCCTTGCTAAGTGTGCGAACTTTTGGAAAGAGTATTGAGGAAGGAAGTTGTGTATGATTTTGTGCAGGAAAGAAGTGGATAAGACAACTGAATGAGGGAAATTAGTGACCTTGTGAGAAACGTTCAAATAAATTGATCGTTTAGTGTAAGCTATTGAGAATAGTAGGGTGTGTTCGTGGTTACCCCTCCTAGTTGAGTGGGAGTAACCGAAGTTATGTTATATGACTGGACGCTTGTGGCAACCAACGAGAAATTGATGAGCCTGCAGGATAAGTGCAATTCGGATAGGTGAGTACTAAAATAAGAAATTATAGAGGTTTCCTACTATTAGACATGTTAAGTGTGAAATAATGAAGTAGTGAGAACGTACGAATTAGTTGTTGAGTTGTAGTCGATGTGATTCGGGAAAGGAGTATGATCTGCATAGACGAATGTTGGTTGGAAGAAATAACCTAGAAATTTCAGGTATACCGAGGAGGGAACTCCTGGGTGCGAACTTGTCGGGATGTACAAAGTTGGCCTTGTGCCAAGTTGTCAGTGAGTGAGTTTTTTTTGGTCGAAGATTCTCTTTGTTGTGGCGGGAATTTCCGTCAAGTTCTTTCTCTTAAGGAAGTATAAATGTACGAGAGACCTTGTTTAGACGTGTTTAAAACCGTGAGTCCCGATGTATGGACGGAGGCGAGCAAATGGAGGCGCGGTTGACCTTGGTTTTATCAGGTAGTTTTAAGCGTGTATAGTGATCGAAGAGGGTACAAGTAAATAGTGCAATAGGGCACGATACAACAAGTGGTGTCTCGTCGCGGTTATGTTTCAAAGTATGAGGTGCGGTTATGTTTCCCATCTGAACGGTCTGAGGCAACCGAGTAGAAGTGAGTGGTTGGATTGAAAAACATAAGACTTTGAGCCTTGAAGTTTGAGAAGAAATTCATAGTGTGATGCACGTCTCTTTTGTGGAGAGCCGAGGTGGGAAGTGAGATGATGGCGACCTTCCAAGAGATGCAGACGATAAGAAGTTGACTTTTGTCATTAGTGAGCGAGTTAGAGCAACGGCATACAAGTAAGACTGGTCAGAGGAATTAAAGAATGTTTCTCCGACACTTCATGTCTCGGGAAAAAAAGAGGGTGTTTGTCAGATGCCGAGGTGGCTGGTCCTTTGGGGGACATCAGTATAGATGAGAGGTCGACTTACATAGGAGAACCGATTGAAATCGGGAGCAGTAAGATCCGTAGAACAAGGTTATGCTCAAGATCTCACCATGGAAAGGTGTGGTTCATTTTGGAAAGAGAGGAAAGCTAAGTCCTCGTTATATTGGCCCTTACAAGATAACTAGAAGAGTAGGTGAGGTTGCCTATAAGTTGGAGCTTCCTGGAGAACTTCAAGGCATTCATAACACGTTCCACGTGTCAAATCTAAGGAAGTGTCTGGCTGATGAAAGTGCTGAGGTAACTCTTAAGGATGTGAAGGTGGACAAAACCTTGAGCTACATTGAGGAACCGGAAGCTATCGTTGATAGGAAAGTAAGGAAACTAAGAAATAAAGAGATTGCCCTCGTTAAAGTTTAATGGAGACATCATAAAGGGCCAGAAGCAACTTGGGAACTCGAGAAGGAGATGAGATTGAAGTACCCTCACTTATTTGCATAAGACAATTTTCGAGGACGAAATTTTGTTAAGGGGGGAAGTTTGTAATAACCCAAAAAAAAGAGAGAAGGATTTTATATGTTTAGGGACCTAGTATGTCAAGTGCAAGAAGTTAGGGAGTTATGGTTACAATTATTAAAAACTTGGCATGCATATGAAAGGTCATAAACTGCCATTGAATTAACTCAACATTGGCTCTTCATATGATCAAAACCGACGAAACCACCATGTATATAAAGGGGTTGAGCATGCAAGTATAGAGGAAAACAACAAATAAGAGAAGAAGCTAGTATAAGAGAAGAGGAGAACGGCGACGGGTGAAACGTCAAGAGTCCGACAAAAATTTCGGTAAGCAGTTTTAACTCGATCACTTCGGTTTCATGTACATAAATTTTTAGTCATTCGGTTCGTTCGGATAGGTTCCAATAGGGTAACGATGGCCAACGGTTATCGTTAGCACCCTACCGTATGTAGTCTCCACGACACCGGTTCTCGGTCCCTATATGTAAAAGAGGGTCTGGACCGTCGCCATTTCGGTGGACTAAGGGGTCGAGAACTATTGTAATTAAAGGATTCGTTGGCAACGATAAAGTTAGATATTTCGTTTCGGTGATCACTATTGTTGAAAGAAAGGAAGAAAAGGTTTTTTAAAGTGTAAACAGTAATGTAGGAACTCATATTAGAAATTGAGATTGTTCCCATGGCATATATATATATATATATATATTTTTGTTAGATGTAAATGGAGATAGATTGATGGATGTGATAAGAAATTTATGCATGCAAGATAGAATGCAGAACTTGATATATGCGTATTTATATACAGGCATATGCATAGCATGGTAGTTGTTTAAAATTCCGGTTGACATATAAGCTTCAAAGTACAGGAGATGCATTCTAGTTTTAATACACATATATACATATATGTGACAGTTTATCCATGCATATATGACAGATTATCTATACATATATGACAGTTTACTTAGAGACTATTTATATATGTATATATATACATACATATGAAATGAGTTAAGCTATTCTCGTGGGTTACATATACCAATTTGGGGTTTTATCAAATATGTGTATATGTATATAAATATACACTTATGGCAACTCTAAGATTTATGAATGGAATTTCGAAGCGATTAGGTAATAGTAATCCATAATCGAAATCGGTTAATTTGAAGTTTAGTCCGGGTGTTGTGCCTTGGAGTTAAATGTGATCGTAAATTGTAGGGAAGGCGTAAGGAACTTCAAGAACGGTTCGGGCTCCGAAGAGTACTGTGAGTTAACGTGATTTAAACGGTTGCATACTTTTATAAAATTGCTTAATGTTCTCGAGAATTTTATTATGTCGTTTATGCAATAAATCATGGCATGTTTTATGATATATATGTGAAAATTTGTCTGGCAATGGAGGTGTACTATGGTAAGACGAGCATGCTGTGTGAGCTTGTCCAAAGCCGTAAGCGCGGACATGCTGTGTGAGTCCGCCAGGCAAAGCTGTGTGAGTTAGGCACCTTCCATGATGCCGATAGCTTTGTGAATTATATTGTTTTACCGTATGCATGTTAAACTATGATGCTTTGTGAAAATTGTTATTGATATTATTATCATGCATAAAACCGTGAATTCACTGGGCCTTAGGCTCACCCAACTCCTTTTCAAAATAACAATGCAACCAGGTCGTCACTCACTCGGGAGTAGTAGCAAGGGGAAAGAGAAGATCTAGAACCGATTTGGCGTTGGAATAAAGGCGTGATGAAGGATGATTCAAGACTTAGACAAGTTTTATTTTGTTATCTATTAACTGAAAACCTCTCGTTGCGTTGAACAATTAGACTTGCGGATTATTTATATGGATGTTTTATATATTAATATGTTCTAAGAAAAAAAATTGGGACGTTACAGTAAGTTTTTGTCAGATGTAATTAAAGATTTAATATACCTAAGTTCAAAATTTATTCTTTAAAAGTCATTTAGATTTAGAAAACTACGATCATCAAATTATCATAAATATTATTATTAATCAAAAAACTAATTTACTCTAGGTTTTATTAATGAAAGGTTTATAATTGCAAATGGAATGAAAACTCCATATGTTAATAACTTAATGGTATGAAGTCTAAATCTAAAGTGTACATTTTGCAAACTAATCTAAACCTCAGGGTTTATCTTGCAATTCCTTTTATCTCCTTTCATGATTTCATCTAAATCTAAAGGGTACATTTTGCAAACTAATCTAAACCTCAGGGTTTATCTTGCTATTCCTTTTATCGGGAAATTGACAAAAATAGCCATAGCAACAAACCATTTTAAGAAAAATAGCCATTCCCTCTCCCACATTTTTCAATTTTGTTTTACACTCCTATCGCGCATTAACATAATAATCATATATGATATACATTAAAATATTTTTTATTAAAATTATTTGTTAAAAATTATTTTTTAAAACTTATTTTTTATGTAGTGTATATGATATATTAAAATATATAAATCAAAAAAATTCAATATTTGGCTCATTTCGAACATATCGAAGAGACGATTATAATGGTATAACTTGTTAAAATTAAAACGTATTTTTTTAACGTATTTTAGTTAATAAACGATTATATGTGTTAAATGTAAAATTAAATTATGAAACTAAAAGGTATAAAATAAAATAAGTAAATAAGTATAGGGGTTAAAAATGTAAAATGCAAATTCAAATACAATTCACATTGATTTTCCTCCGCAAGTGCGGTGCCGCATCCAGATTTAAGAAAAAATCATTTCAGCCTTTAAACGACGTCGTTTTGGGTTCGAGTGCGGTCCGCACTCGGGTCGGGTCGGGTCAAGTGCGGACCCATGGCTATTTTTGCAATTTGGGAGAGGGAATGGCTATTTTCTTAAAATGATTTGTTGCTATGGCTATTTTTGTCAATTTCCCCCTTTTATCCCCTTCCAATTATCCCACAATCAGACAACCCCAACAACGTCTATGAAAACCGCCGTCGGTCGGTGCCAGCTGCAATAAAAAGGCGGCCAAATAGTTTGCTGGAAAGGATGTTACCATGCTATTTACCGCGTACGTAAAAAATAATAATAGGTAAAACTTTTAATAAAAATAAATTTTTATTATTTTAGTTTGTCTTGAAAACAATGTTAAATTTTCAAAAATAATTGTTTATTTTTTCATTTTATACAAAAAAATATTTTTAAAAAATTAAGAGTAAAGTTAATTAAAAAAATGTAATAATCATAAATTACTAAAATTACTTATCTTTCTTATTTACGACACTTATTTTAAGACAGTCTGAATAATATTTTTAATGTTAAATTAATTCTTTCAAAAAAATATTATCTAGCAATACCTATACATACATATATTATTTGTAAAACTGCTTTTTCTTTCAAAAACTGTAGCATTTTGTTGGTTTAGATTCTTGTAAGACCATCCGTAGCGGCACCTCGGATATGTTTAGGCGGCGGTTCAGGATGAGGAAGCAGCTATTCGAACGAATAATTGAAGATTTACAAGGACAGTATTCATATTTTACACTTCGGTTGGACGTCAGTTACAAAAAAAGGTTTTTCTCCGATACAAAAGTGTACTTCCGCTATTCGGCAATTGGCGTATGGAGTAGCTGCTGACTCACTTGACGAGTACATCCGTATGGGAGAGAAAACGTCACGAGATTGCCTGCACCAATTCTGCACAGGTATTATTGAACTGTATGGTCAAAAATATTTACGCAAGCCTACTTTTATTGATATTCAGAAGTTGTACGCCACGCATGAAGCTAAACATGGATTTCCCGGCATGCTCGGAAGCATAGACTGTACTCATTGGGCGTGGGCAAATTGTCCGGTAGCATGTCGAGGTCAATTTATGAGAGGTGATCATGAGCACCCGACAATCATGCTAGAAGCAGTGGCCTCTCAAGATCTATGGATCTGGCACGCATACTTTGGTGTTGCCGGTTCCAACAACGACATCAATGTTCTCAATCAGTCGCCCATCTTCAACGATGTATATGATGGAAAAGCACCCGACTGCCCTTTTGAGGTGAATGGAGCCACCTACGAGCACGGATATTATCTAGCGGATGAGATATATCCGGAATGGGCTACTTTCGTAAAATCATTTACGTGCCCACATAACCCTAAACGACAAAAGTTCAAGTCTGCGCAAGAAGCGGCACGTAAAGATGTTGAACGAGCTTTTAGCGTGCTTAAACAACGTTGGCATATACTTCATAACCCGGCACGCGAATGGGAACCGACAAGATTGGGAAACATTATGTACGCTTGTGTCATATTACACAATATGATACTCGAAGACGAAAACCATGCTATTTGTGGTGGCGATGAAAACGACCTTTTCACGGATGATATCGAAACCCAAATCAGTGAGGAACAACGCGCGGCAAATGTTCGAGAAGTCAAAAACCGGGACACTCATAATAACCTTCGGTCGGATTTGGTCGAACATATTTGGCGTATCCAAGTTCCCAACAATGACGACGAGTAGATTTTAAATTTATTTTGTAATTTTTAAATTTATTTTGTAATTTTTATTTTTAATGAATGATATGAATTTTTATTTTTATTATTTATCTTATTTTTATTTATTAAAAATATATAAATATTTTTTATTTCGTTAAATAATTAAATGTATAAATAAAAGAATTAAAAAAAATGAGGTGGCAAGAGGATTTGAGGGTATTGGTACTCCACTTTAGGGTAATGAGAGGGTAAGGAGAAAAGCTGATGTGGCGCTGAGGTGGCAAGAGGGTTTGAGGGTATGGGTACGGATGACCTAAGATTAATATACCTTTATTTGTTTATTTTAATTTTTTGTCCTTGGTAACATTTAATTAAAATAATCATGTCGATTGTATCAACAAGTTTTTTTTTTCCTAAACATTTGATTGATAAATAGAATTTTGTTAAATTATATACATCAAGGGAAATATAATTTCATGAGAATATTTGGTTAAGTAACTGAAGATCAACCATTACATTTATAACTATGTATTTATCTTATAAACATTAAAAAGGACACTATTACTAAAAAATATCGGCAAAACACAATTTTAATATGCCTATACATACAGATAAACTTTTTTGTTAAAATTGATTAGAAATCTAGTAAACCTCGTAATGCATGCACAAGTCACTTTTTTAAGATAAATAATCATCATAAATAACACCTTCATGATGAGATAAATAATCATCATGAATAAATACATAAATTTTATTTATCATGAATCACACATTCGTTATAAATATATGGGCGTGTTATTCACTATTAATCATACATTCATAATAAATATTTACAGCATTCATGAAAAATAAAACATCAATATTCCTATTAAACAAGTCACTCGAATAGTCTTTTGTCCCAATTCCAAAGTTCCAAATTATTTTTAGATTTTTAACAAAACTTACCAACAAATAAATAAATATATATATATATATTTACACTTGTATAAAGGCCAATTTGCGTTAAAAAGTAACGTACTTTCATCTGATTCCTATTTTAGGTAACATACTTTTAAAACCTTTATTTTGGTACCTCAATAGTAAATTAACAAACTTGTAAGGACCTGGGTTACCTACTTATCAGGTAACCGGTAAACTTTAAAGACACATATTTTTTTTAAATAATGACATGGAAAATAAAAAAGATGACATGGAATTATAATATGGAAACTATTTTTTTTTGTAAAAGCAAACCCTCCCCAAAATTGAAACCCTTCAATCGCCTCAAACCCTTTCTCCTCCTAATCGATCGTCGGCCTAAACCCTATTCCCGTCGTCGAGGCTGCTCCCGACAGAAACTGTAATCGTGAGGTTGTTCCGTCGTGAGGCTGTTTCCGTCGATGTCGTGAGGTTGTTTACTTTGAACTGCAGATGAGTACAAGGTGGGTATTATCTACATTTGCGATTTCTCTTCTGTCTGATTTCTCCAACGAAGCCCCTCATCTGTTCATCTTCTCCCCTCGTTTTTTTTTCGATTTCTCTTCTCTTCTTTGTTCATCTTCTCCCCTAATCTCCAACTACTTACCCAAAAATTGAACCAAAAACTCTTGTGGGTTTGCTACTGTTTTTCCAAAGTTGTTGAACTTTAAGTCAAGAATCTCATCTTCTCTTCTTTAAGTGTTCGATTTCCATGGATTTTTCGATTTTGAAGTTTGATTTTTAGGAAGCAAGTTGTTGCTTCTTTTTTAGGGTTTTTTGTTCTCATGTATTTTGATTTCTTAGGGTTCTTTCTGTTGGTATAAATTCACACACACACATATATATATATATATATATATATATATATATATATATATATATATTGTTGGGATGGTTGAAGATTGGTTATATTGCTGGAATGGTTGAAGATTGGTTGGAATAGATGCTTGCTTGTTGAGTTTGATAGATTTGAAGCAAAAAAAATAAAATCAAAATGACTTCAAACTTTTATTAATAATATAGATCTTACAAAAAGAAAAAAAAACGAGGTGGACGTTTTCTCAAGTGAAAAATATAGATTTCACAAAAAGTATAAAGAAAATGATGTGGATTTTCTTTTCTCGGTTGTCATTTATAAAATAAATAAGTAACGCCACATCAATAAAAACCTGGTCCTAGTCATCATTTGTAGGTCATTAGGTAAATCAGGTACTTAAAAGTTTGATAATTTATAATTGAGGTACCAAAATGAAGATTTTGAAAGTATGTTACCTAAAATAAGAATCAGATGAAAGTACGTTACATTTTAACAAGTCACTCGAATAGTCTTTTGTCCCAATTCCAAAGTTCCAAATTATTTTTAGATTTTTAACAAAACTTACCAACAAATAAATAAATAAATAAATATATATATATATATAGGACGGTAATCAAATGAGAACCACAAAAAGGTTAAGAACCGTGAAAAGTGATCTAAGCCTTAATTTGGTTTTGATCCTAAGGTTTTAATTAAAAGTTGTTTTTAATTAAAAAAAGGGCATACTCGTCATTTTGGTAACAAGATTCATCAGATGAAACATACAACTTCATTCATTTGATGAAACACACAGATTCACCATATGAAACACAACGATTTTCCAGCCGAAACACAATCCAAATGAAAATCACAGATTCACCATATGAAACACATAGATTCACCATATGAAACACATAGATTCACCATATGAAACACATAGATTCACCAAGTGAAACACGCTTTCATCAGGTGAAACACAAATTCTTCATCAGGTGAAACACAAATACAATTCACCATATGAAATGCACAAACACAGTTTCATCAGGTGAAACACAGATTCTTCATCAGGTGAAACACAAATTTATCAGATCTGAAAAATCAAACATAAAAACCCCAAGTTTGGGAACATACTTCCAATATTGAAAAAACCCTAAAAACAAAAATTTGATATTAATCAACTAAAAAATTTTATTGTTAATGCTAACAATCTTCTTTGCAATAAAGAGAAAATAAAAAATCTAGAAGAGATTGCTAGATTGACTTAAAATTCGATGAAGAACATCTGTTATTCTGTCACCATATGAGGTTTAGAGAGAAGAAATCAAAGTTTCTGAGATGAAATCGATGAATGATTTGGGAGTTTTTGTCAGAGACGGTGGATGTGATCTTCTATGTTTCAAATCAATCGAAACCCTAATCGAGAAAGCATTCACTCATCGATCCTTTGTGGTGGCCTGCAACTCTGCCATTACAGGCTAGTTTACCTTTTCACCACTCACCGGAGTTCCATCTTTGGCGTCGTCTAGATCTTTTACGTTGGAGATTCAACCTCAGATTATTTCTCCGGCGAGAAGCCCTTCTCCACATAAAAGGTTCAATCTCCCGCCCTGAAATCCCTATCGTTATTCTCACCAAGCTCCTCCGCCGATTGTTGGTAACACCGGTAGATCAATGGCGACGCCACCGAGGCGATGGTTATAGAAAAGAAGAAGTGTGGTGTGTAGTGAACCCTGGTGTGCCATAAGAAAAGTTGAAGGAGACGATGTGAAAGAATAAGTTGCAGGGGGCGATGTAAAAGAGATGTGCAATTTGTATTTATTAAATTAATGTCTATTATACCCTTGAATGTCCTTTTAAATTCTCAAAACTACCCTTGTTTTTTGCTTTAATTACAAAAATGTTTTTTGTTTGATAACCCTTGATTTATTCTAATCAATGGATTATATTAGTCCTCAAGTCCTTAACCTTTTTTTGGTCCTCACTAGATTTAACCCCTATATATATATATATATTTACACTTGTATAAATTGGAAAAGTTAGTATAAAGACTTTAAATTAATCATTGTAGTATATGTTATTAGAGAGAACATTATTAAAAGCCCAACCCTCAAAATTAATAGGGTAAAGCGGTTCCGTTAATTTAATAAGCGTGTGTTAAAGTCTTCAATTACCTAATAATTTTTTGTAACAAATAAATACGATGCGGGCCCCACACAAGAATCGCCTTCAAACCTAACGGCTACTTATATCTCGCCTCCCCGCCTTCATTCGTGTCATCCATCCCCTTCCGGTACCGATCTAGTTTCCTTTATCTCAAAGAAACAAACATGGACCGAAGAATTGCGCTTGTTCTGGCGCTAATGTGCCTCATTGTGGCTACCGTCGGAGGTGAAGCTCCGGCTGCTTCTCCCAAGCAAGCTCCACCGTCCACCGCCACTACTACTCCTGCTAAGACACCGGTGAGGTCTCCACCTGCTCCAGTGACCGTTAAATCTCCACCTGCTGCTTCTCCTCCGGGTGATGACTTACCTCCAGCCACCATTCCCGAAGGCGTAAGAGTTTTCCGATTTCAATTACAGAATTCTTAATCACAACCATGTATAGATCATCTGCATCAAAAAGCATATAACAACTAATGCATAATACCAATCCGATTTGATAAGTTTCATCTTAATTCATCAATTTAGGTGTTAATGAATGCATAGATAGATCTGACCACTTTTCATTTTATAATTTGTCTGCTTTCCGTCGGATTCTATACATAGTGATTGATGCAACTAAATATTCTGTTTTTTTAAAGACAAGTTGATAATGCAATGATTTATTTTAGAGTAAATTACATTTTTCATACTTGTGGTTTGATGAACATTTCTATTTTTGTTCTTATGATTTTGAAATTACGATTTTCATCTCTATTGCTTATTATTTATTATCATTTTTGTTTTTATGGTTTAAACTTGATTGTTTTGTTCGTCTCTATGGCTTACAATTCATTTCTATTTTATTCCCTCGTACTTACAACAAGTGGTCATTAGTCCAAGGGACAATGTAAATTATAGGGACGAAAACAGCAATTATTAACAAACCATAGGGACGAAAAATCTAATTTACTCTTTAATTTATTTGTTTTATGCCTTTGAAACGTTTATCCGGGTAAGCACTTACCAATAAAATTTAACACTATCACTTATTTACCGAATAAGATTATAGTCCACCAAATCGGTTTCGTATGCAACAATTCACGCGGTAAGCGCTAACCGTGGTAAAAGTCATCGTCTTCACTTACCGGGTAAGACTATCGGTCCTTGCATCCGTTCTTACCAGGTAAGATTTTTGGTCTTTGCCATATTAATCCGATAGGTAATTTGACTTATAAGCACTTATCCGAGTAAGTGTTTGGTAAACGGTCCCTAAATATCTACCGTAATTTCACTCACAATGACTGTCGGTGATTTATATTGATTTATTTATATTGAAATGTAAATGCAGGCCGCAGCAGAGAGATTAAAGAGGGTGCAGACGGTGGTCGGGAGTTTGGTGTTGGGTTGGGCTGTCTTCAGCTGCTTCTAGGCCTTTTATTTATAAACATGAATATTTTACACAACATTCACAGATATTAAAAAGGAAACACACAAATGCGCATGAACCAAATAAGTGCATTCATTTTTTAGTTTCACTTTTATTACTAAATAAATCATGTACTTATTTATAAAAACGTTCCTAATATAACTTTTAGCTACTCAATCACATCTTAGACTACCCAAATAACTTTTTTTTGTAACCGTGGGTTTTCGAGCCAACGGCCTGACACAAGGGCTTTGACAGCGTCCGAAGATTTTCCACTACATCCTCCAAGAGCATTACCAGAAGTGGCTAATATTTGTAAACTTTATTTGAGTTAAAACAAGTATAATTTTACTTTTATATGTTTGACCTTTCATTCAAATCAAATATACTTTTTGTTGAATAATACAATCCGGCACAACATGAATTAGTAAGAATATTGATTTTGGCCAATAGATCAAAAGAAGGACTCGTGTGAGGAAAGAAAAATTAGGTGAAAGTTTATCACTTTTAATTTTAACCCAACCTATGAATTGTGTTTCTCAATGGAATTGATATAGTGCATCTCATTAATGTTAAACTTCAATTAGAGTTGGTCAAATATACCAGATCCCTTATTACACTTCTCATCACAATTTTTTTTTCTTATCGGAACCCCACCCCTAGATCCAAAAATAACTATTTTTGGTACAAAATTACTTTTTTTTTGCTTAAAAAAAGTTGTTTTTTTTTTGAGTAAATACAAAAACATCGATATCGTCGTGGCGGATCCCGCCCATGAAAGGTGGGGGATGGGCCCTTGTTAAAAAGAAAAAACAAATACTTTTTATTTAGCTTAAAAATAATTAAACTTATTTTTACCAAAGAGTGCCTACTACTTCTTAAAGTTAAAATTTTAAAATTAAAATCTCAAGGGAAACAATTCTTACTCCAGCATTTTTTTAGTTTAAAAAAACTACAATATAAATTATATAATTAATATATAAAATAGTTTTAATATCCTAAGAAAAATTTAACATTCATTGTAAGAATATGATATTAGGTGGATTTGTCAAAATGTAAAAGACATATTTGTAATAAGTTAAGAGTAAGGAATATTTTCATTGAAATTCATTGTTATTTCTGTTTATTAGTCTAATTGTTACCTTTAAGTATGATAGAATAAAACAATAATGAATCGTAATTCATAAAGATGAAAAACAACAACAAATTATAATACCTAAGAACAAAAACAACAATAAATTATAAATTATAGGGATAAAAATTGTAATTTTAAAAGTACAGTTATAAAAGTAGTAATTTTCAACAAACCATAAGGAGGCATAAAAATATAAGTACAAATATAGTAATTTTCAACAAACCATAAGGACGAAAAACGTAATTTACTCTAGGTTTTGTTAATCGAAGGTTTAGAAGGTGTTTGGTTAGAGGTATTAAACAACTCTTACGCTGCGTTCTCGAGTTTTAGAAGGAAAGAAAAGAAGAGAGATGGAAGAGAAAGAAAAGAAAGGAAAGGAAGGGGGAGGAAATAAATATTTATATTTGTGTTCTTGAGATTGAAGGAAAAGAAATGAAGGAGATAGAAAGAAAATAAATTTTCATGTTCTTGAGTAGGAGAGAAATGAAATGAAATATGTTACTTTTATCAATATACCCTCATTTATTTCAAAATGAAATGTAATTAATGGGTATATGTGTAATTTTATAAATATTTTTAATTCTTTTTATTTTATTTCTTTCCTTTCCATCCGTTTCCTCCCACATTTGGGAGGAAAGTTTTTGGAGAAAAATCAGCAATATTTCCCCTTCCCTTCCTTTCCCTCTTTAAAAAAACTCGAGAACACAACATTTTTTTTATTTTCCACCTACTTTCCTCCCCTTTCCGTTCCTTTCCTTCGTAAAAAAAACTCGAGAACATAGTGTTAGGGGGTGTTTGGGATTGCGTCTGCTTATCTGCTTCTCAAAAATCACGGCGTGGAAAAGTAGGTCTCAACCTACTTCTCAAAAAATCGCGTTTCTCCGGCGAGCTAACGCAATAAGGAGTTTTCAATCTCCAATCCAAACACTCACTCCGGCGAGCTAACGCAATAAGGAGATAAGCGCCTGTAAAACGCAATCCCAAACACCCCCTTAATGAGATTGAATATAAAAAAAATTGTTTGGTTTTTATATTCAATTTAATGTATCAATTCCTCTAAAATCCTAAATTTTCACTTCAAGTTAAATTAGAATGAATAAAAACTCATTTTTTTATTTCATGTTCATTTTCAATTCTTGTACCTAAACCAAATAGCTCCTAACAATTGCAATTTGCAAATAATCTAAAAGGTACATTTATTTTGCAAACTAATCTAGACATTGGGGTTTATCTTGCCATTCATTTTATCCCCTTCCAATTATAGATAGCCCCACAACCCCAACAACGTCTATGAAAACCGTCGGTGCCAGCTGCCAAAAAGCAGCCAAATAGTTGTGTTGGAAAAGATGTTTCCAATGGTATTTACTATAAATTTGATATTGATATATGTAAAAACAAATTAATATGTACGGTTTTTATTAACATTTTCTAGGGTTAATTAAATAAGTTCTTTTTGTCAATTTATACTTATACATACCAACCGTAAACCTTCTCTTTTAATCGGGCGTTTGGTTCATTTTAAAAAATGAGAATGGAAATGAAATTGTGAATGCAAGAGAATGGTAATAGGAATGGGTATTTCATTGATGCTGTTTGGTTAAACAAATATAATTAATCAAAAGATGTTTTATATAATATTTTTAATACAAGTATGTGACGTCTAACATAAAAATAAAAAATGTTTTTTATTCAACAATGAGAAATGAATGGATTCATGAGAAAAAATGACTGACGAGGAATAAAATTTCCATTCCCCCTAAGTTGGTCAGGAATGAAAATTAATGGGTTTGAGATAATTGACTCATTATATTATATCAAACCAAACAGCAGTTTTCATTATCATTTTCATTCTTTGTCCCTTAATTATCCCTAACCAAACACCACTTAAATATTTAATTAACTATGATTTAAAACAAATAATGTTCAATCAGCAATATCCATCCTACCTTAAAACAACTCACTTATAAGGTTATTTTAGAAAAACCACTCATTTCTTTCACAATTCTAATTAACACTCTATATATAACTTTTTTTCCTTTCAAAAAATGTAGTATTTTGTTACTTTAGGTTCTTGTAAGAGTAGTGCACTTTTTTTGGTAATATTACAAATTTATTTTAATTTTTGTTATTGGTAAAATTTAATTGAAATACTTATGTCATTTATATCATGTGATTGCGTATTTATTTATAATTTTGGTGTCCTCCTTACCTTTAAAAGCACACATAGATGATATGTTAACCAATATCAAATCATTATCACAATAAAATCATATAATAAACAAACATAGCGATGAACTAGTTTTCAGTTATCACAACATTGTCGCAACAAAAATTACCTGATTATCACATCATAATTTTTTTTCAATTTATCAATATATTATCATGCAAAATCAAATCATTATCAAAGTATTATCACATCATTATCGACACCGAACGCGTCAACATAAAAATTATGCGATGACAATAACAAAAATTAAGGGATAAAGATAAATCTAGGATTAAACGGAAATTTATGGATGAACAATAATTTGTTTTCATTTATTCTAATTTTTATTATGTGTTAATTAATTTGGAAGTCCATAAGGTTACGTTTGGTACGCAGACATGATATGACATGACAATGTGGGACATAACAGAACATGACAGGACAGAACAGTTGTTCCACGTTTGGTAAGACATAACTGGACAGAACAGAACAGATAACATTGACCAATTTACCCTTACTAAATTTAAAGAATGAATAAAATATGAAATGTAAGGTTTATTTGATGTTCTAGAAGAGAATTAGATTTTATTTGTGGTTATATTGGTAAAACACAAGTCTGTTCCAACTTGTTCCATGGGGGTGGGGGTGGAACATGTCTGTTTCAGTTTGTTCCAGTCTGTTCCACATAAAAGTCATGTCAAACATGGGACAGTGGACTTTGTTCTGTTGTGTTCTGTTCTGTCATGTTCAGTGTACCAAATGCATCCTAAGTGTTTTCGCATTTTCGTACAACATGACGTGTTTTCATTTGAACCCTTCCTCCCCCCTCTCTCTCTCTATATATATATATATATATATATATATACATATATACATATACACGCATATATATATATATATATACATATACACACACATATATATATATATATATATATATATATATATCCGTGTAAATATATATGTGTGTGTGCGCGCACGCGCATGCGGATATATTGGGAAAGTTAATATAAAGGTTTTGAGTTTATTATTGTACTTATTTAGTTTCAAAATCAATGTCCACATAACTATTTTAATTTGTCTAAGAGTATCTTCAATACATGGTTCTTACATGTAAAACGTGTAGTAGTTTGTAGGAACTATCATTGTGGATAATTTTTATAAGAACACAAACTCATTTTAGTTCTTAAATAAGAACATTGGTTCTTACTTTATTAATGTTGGTGTGAATGACATATTTGTTACTTTTAAAAAAAACTGACTTTATAATTATAATTGAAAAAATAAATAGAATTCACAAAAACAATGTTTTTATAAGAATTATTATTGTATTTGTAGACGTCTATGTCAATTGTTATTTTGATAAACTAAAAGTGAGGTGACAATAAAAAATATAAAAATAAGCTTCTTATAAAAACTTTCGTTAAAGATGCTCTAAGTGTCTAATTTTAAAAATAAATATTTGTTTTTATTACACTTCCAATTATAAGTTGATAATATTTTTTACTCTATAATAAAAAATATAATTACCTTATGACTTAAAAATATAATTATATATTTTTAAAACTATATTTTGGACATTTATTCTGATAAAGAAACCTAACCCTCAAATTCACATGGCAAGGCGGGTCCCAAATGTGTGTTACAGTCTACAATAATTTTTTTGTACCGATTATGGTGTGGGCCCCGCACAAGAATCGCCTTTCAACCCTAACGGCTACTTATATCTCGCCTCTCCGCCTTCTTCTTCTTCTCATCCCTTCTTTCGATTCCGATCTACTTTTCTTTATCTTTATCTTAAACAAACAAACATGGACCGGAGAAACGCACTTGTTCTCGCCCTAATCTGCCTCATTGTTGCTGCCGTCGGAGGTCAATCTCCCGCTGCTTCCCCCACGCAATATCCACCGTCCACCGTCACTACTCCTGCTGCTTCACCCAAGCAATCTCCACCGTCCACAATCACTACTCCTGCTGCTTCACCCAAGCAATCTCCACCGTCCACAATCACTACTCCTACTGCCTCACCTACCACCGCTACTGCTCCTCCGGAAATCGCTCCTGTTGCAGCGCCACCGACAATTACTGTTCCTCCTCCTGCTAAAACACCGGTGAGCTCGCCACCTGCACCAGTGCCGGTTACTTCTCCACCTCCAGTGGTTGAATCTCCACCGGTTCCGGAACCTGTTGCTTCTCCTCCGGCTGACTCTGGCTTACCTCCGGTGACTGCTCCATCTGCCGAAGTTCCGGCTCCTGCTCCTAGCAAGAAGAAGACTAAAGGTAAGAAGAAGCATACCGCATCGTCGCCGGCGCCTTCACCGGAGATGATGGGACCTCCTGCTCCTCCTAGTGAAGCTCCTGGACCTAGAGACTCTCTCTCTCCCGGTCCATCAGCCGCCATTGCCGATGAGGTATGAGTTAATTTTCCGATTGCATTCCTTCCATTACAGAATTCAAATTCAAAATCAGAATCATGAACAACCCTAGCCGATCAGATCTGCATCAAAGCATATATAACTAACGCATAAAGCCTAATTACGAATCCTACTTGAATTGTTTGATCTTAATTCATCAATTTTGGCGTTAATGAATGCATAGATTCATCTAGATTTGACAACTTTTCATTTTATAATCAATTAAATTTTGTCTGCTTTCCATCGGATTCTATACATAGTGATTGATGCAACTACTAAGATTACAGTGAAAGTGAAGTAGAAAAACAAAGGGGAACCGACAAGTTTTCCGATGGCTACAGCTGTCGTACTCGCTTTACTTTACTCAATATTCTGATTTTCATTTTTATTTAATATTAGTTCATGTTTTTTTACAAAAGACAAGTTGATAATTTAATGGTTTATTTTATTTGTTAAATGCATTGAATTAAATATGTAGCGTAATTGTCGTTGATTTATACTGAAATTTAAATGCAGAACGGAGCTGAGAGATTAAAGGGGCTGCAGATGGTGGTCGGGAGTTTGGTGTTGGGTTGGGCCGTATTCAGCTGGCTTTAGGCCTTTTTTTTACATTTATTTATTTTTTTATTTTACTGTATTTTTAAGATTTATATTTGTCGGTTAATCCATTTATATATAAATTTAAATTCCAGGCTTCATTTGGATGCCATTATGTGATTTATGTCTATTTTGTCTCCTGCTTTATTTATTATTGTTTTAACTTCAAATCAATAATTATATATTCAGTAAAAATCAGAAATATTGTTTCTTCTACAAGTATATATTTTCGCATCACAAATATTATTCTGAACTATTGTTTATGTAGAATGAATATGTAACCATTTTATTTAACAAGTATTGCAAAATACTAACGAACGGATTTTATTCATAAAGTATTTTTTTTAATTGTGGGTGTTCAGACCAATTTGTGTGCACCTTAGCTTAGGAGCCTAGAAAACAGTTGGAAAAATCCGAACCCATAATCACTTTAAGCTCAAGTCCATCCATGAATCGTGCTTGATACGATATGACACATCTCATTCTAATGTGTATTCAACGGTTGATAATCACTTCTTATGTTAACTCAACTTTACCCCCCATATATATAGCCATAGGTTTAAACGAGAAGTGATAAATATATGAGAAGTAGAGAAGTAATCATAGCCCTTCACACGGTCAAGATCGAATTTGACTGGTCAAAAATTGCAGTTTTTACTAATCAAAAATTGCAGTGAACTAATCAACGGGTTCATATGTGGATAAGTTAAAATAGAGTTCATATATGAATTACACGGATTTACATATGAACATATATTTCATACGTGAATCACACATGTTCACATATAAACCCGTTTGACGCCTATTTGTAAAAGTACGAAACTACCCGTTTATCTTCTGCAGACCATTCGAGGAATTATTCAGTGATACACAGTCAAAGCCGCAAATGTTGACCAAATAAAGGGCGATGACCACTTCTCTTACATTTAACACTTCTCATTTAAATATATATAGGAAGGATCGAATGAAAATGCTAACTATTTAAGAGAATACAAAAACGATCGAATCACTTGTAAAATCACATGTAATTTTACATTAACGGAAAAAAGGTGTACAAGCGACTTTGACCTCGTCTTTAATTCGCAAGGCTGCCAAGGCACAGTTATTTGAATCACATGCGAGTAAAATGCATAAATAACACTTCAGCATGCCAAAATTAACAATCTTTGGAAATCATGATGGCTATTTTTATAATAAAACCAAAAATACGATGCTTACAATTATTAACTACAACTAACCTTTTATTTTGCTTTTCAATTTGTTTGATTCTTTAATTCTTTTAGAACAAATAGAGCAAGAATGCTGATTAAAAAAACGGATCAAATACATTATAAATAAATCAAATATGTCTCTACAATATATTGAATATATTATTACTAAATACATTATTACATTTTTATGACACAATTCAAATACGAAGTATTTATGTCACCTTTCTTCTATTCTAAATATTTTTCATAAATCACAAGTTTAAAGTTATATCTTGATTTATTTATTTGAATAAAAAAACTATAAGTAATTGATTCTTATAATTTCGTTTTTCTGTAAATCGTTATAATCAAGTATTTAAATGCACATTTCTTTCCATCAAATAAAAAATGATTTTGCTACAAGGAATTGAATTTATAAATATAATTTCATTATTTGTTATGCACGTAGGTACACATGCATAGTTACATACATGTTTGAGTTTGGGTTTGGACTTATTAAACTTCTGATAGGCAACTTCAAAACCAACCCCCCCCCCCCTTCACACACACACACACACACACAAAACCAAGTGTGTTTTCTTAATCAATTGCATCATTTGTTTTTTAACGTACACCAAAATTGATCTTCGCCAGAGACTCAGTAAGATCGTCGGCTTCAACAAAATTGATGGCTAAAAGCAAAGTCGAAACACATGTCAGCTAAACGCACGATCGAAAGTAAAGAGATACAATAGACATGAGATAACTTACTATCGGTATTCCATCCAGCGACGATCCAGGTCGTGTCTTCTTCGAGAAGGTCGAGTGATTGGACTCGACCAAAGACGTATCGGGCCTTCCACCCACGGTCATTAACCTGAGTATTCTGCACCAACACCTAAGGGCCCCTGTGCTTGGAGAATAGGCTGTAACGGTAGTAGTTGTCCACCTTGACCATGTAAGCGGCGAGCAAGTCGTCCACGGTGAACGACGCTGCCCACTCGGCGGTGACCTTGTCGATCACATGCACGATCCGCCAGAACTGCGGTATAGTTTGAGCGGGTGACAGGTTGTACTTGCTCAGGAATTCCCGGGCCAAGGGAGAAAAGGGCCATTTGAAACCTATCTTGAACGGGTACTCGTATAAGACAAAGTGCCCGTTCGAACATTCGGAGGGCCGAAACTGATTTGGCAGATACAGTTGCAAGGCATCACGGATGCCCGCCAACGTCCTAAAAGCACTAAGGGCCTCCTTGCTATCGATTGAACTAGCAGGCTCTAAAGACATTGTTAATCTAGTGTTGGAACTGAACCTTTCGCTCGCCTTGCAAAAACCCAAAAACCACACTTAAAAGGAAACTCTGAATTGCAAGATCACACGGAATCTCTCTCTAAAAAACACACATGAAGCATAAAAGGAAAGAATCGCCTAAATCGGCCATTTATATGGTTATGGCATGCCAAGTCGACTCGACAGATGGTCGACACCTGTCCATCGCCTTTTCGTATGCCACTCCGGATGGTGACATCTGTAAAAAACGATTGCCACGCCACCCCCACGCCTCCATGATGTCGCAAAGACCTTTCAAGTCTTTGGTTTAAATCAAACCGGATCGCTTGGAATTCAACCAGTCTCTCTCCCTGCGTGACACGTGTCCACCCCAGGGCCCAGATTTGAAATTTAAAATTTGAATTTCACGCCAAAATTCAAATTTTGGGGGCAAACTGTTTGGGTAAAAATCCACACCTCACGACCGACGAAGAAAAATACATATGACATTTACATAAGACAAATCTTGTATTAAGGCAAAGTCGTATAGACTACTTACGATTTCATCATCCGTCGTACATTTCTTCGATGGTCGTAAGATTCTTACGATCGACAACCGTGACTTAAAGACGGTCGTACGACCATGCTAACCGTTAACAGTCAACCCGTTTTTCTTTGTTTCATTAATGCAGGTCCAAGAACAATTATTGCCCAACGGTCATAACGGACGAGCCATTAATGACAATTAAGGACCAAACAACGGTTACGACAATCATCAAAGACACATTAATTGCTACCAAAAGCTATATAATCGAAGGCTTGCACCACATTTCAGGGGAATTCATTCGCATACAACAGTTCATTCGCATACAACAGTTCTTTCACATACAACAATTCTCCACAACAGAGATCATCAGAGCAGTATCACTTACGAAAGCTACCCACGACAACAGTCTTTTACGTACGACACCGCACTGTTACGCACAACGCACGACATTAGTTTACGATTAAGTTTACTTTTATTCTTATTCTAACCTTCTGTACTCACGACACTTGTTACTAAAGGACGTCACCCCTGTTTGGCGATCATAGTGCACCGTCGACTTTTATAGTCGACCGCGGTTTTTACCCTCGACGGGGTTTTCCACGTCATCAAATTCCCTTGTCTTATTTACTTTCTGTCAACGATTGTATTGTTTGTCTTGAGATCCTTTTCTTTAGTTGTTAAATCTCTACACCGACCGTAAGTTATCCTTTGGGTGATTTTTGGCATTAACATGTATGTAGAAATTCACCTGTAATTACATCAGATACCAAATCTAGTTCCACAAAAACCTAATTTCAAAATGAAACGACAATTCAGAACTCTCTAAGCGGTAGTAAACTTAGTCACAACATGTTTAGCCAATTCACCAGGAAGAACAAGCCTCACCGCAGTCTGGATCTTCTTGAGAAAGCTTCTCGAAAATGTCGTTAATGAACAAGTTCACGGTCCCCATCGCCGCAGATGCTTCTTCTTTTTGTCTCGGCTACGGCTTTCTCTACCGAAGCTTTCTCCGCCATTGCCCTTTTTTCGGCTTCCACCGTTGGTGGGATTGCTACAGTCGATGGAAATGGAGAATCAAGATATGTGTAAGAAAGGGGAAGCAAATGGTTTTCGAAGTTATAGTTGCAATTTTGGGGGATTATGTTTATATAGGCTTGTAACATCCTGAATTTTCAATAATAGTAATTTAACGATATTTGGAATGTATTTGTATTTTGTATAAACCTTGAATTATATGGAAAATTTTATAATTCAATAGGGTTACAATACAAGAGATTAAAGTTTGGTGCTACTTTTGGAAATAATGGAACTAGAGGGTGTATTGAGTAAATGTGGAAATGTGTGTATGGTTAAGGGGTTGAAATCTGAGATATTATCTCAGATTTACTTTGGGTTGGTTTGGTGAATCAAGGGAGAAAGAGAGAAAAGGAGAAAAAGAGAAAAGAGAAGAAAAGCAAGATTTTGGTCTTCAATTGGTAAGAAACTGAGTTTAGTTGTTGATAAAATCTGTTGTAGCTTTATGATTGTAAACGAATCTGTGTATTGGAATGATTTTCAGAATCATAAACAGCAGATTGAAGTTTCAGATTTGTGCAAGAAGTGGGTTTTGCAAACATAGGTGAGTTCATTTGTTCCTTGCTTAAATCAGTGTTTTCATGTTAAATTAAACCTTGAAATAGCTGTATAAATTAGTTATGAACTATATGGGATGGTTTGGAATGAGCCGAATCGAACAAACATGAAAATAGATCAAATTTTAGGCTGCAGACCCGACTTTTCCGGATGAATCGTCGTATCCGGAAAACCCCAATGATGAATGTTTTCGGACGCAGGAAGTATCCGGGTAAGTTTTATTTTATTACAAGAATCCGGATGAAATTAGTTACCGGATGATATCCGGATGATCATAGAGTCCGGATGTTGTCCGGATTTGAAATATGTCCGGAGAAGTAGGAATTTACCGGAAAGGATGGGTTGTCCGGGAAATTATGGTATCCGGGAAAATGGAAATGTCCGGATAAGTTAGGTTATCCGGAAACACCTTGTTATCCGGACACTTTGTGCAGCTGGATAATTAATAGTCCTGTTAATCGTGCATTGTTGTGATTTAGTGATCAAGACATAGTTAGTTTAGCTTGAACGTACGTACGATCGAAGGGTAGTATGTTGGGCTTGATGACTGTGCTAGCTTGATACTAGGCAGGTGTTTGGTAAGTGAAATGGATCCATAGGCACTATGTTTGTTTTAGCTAGAAGTTGTCATCAAGTCATCGGGGGCACCTTATTACGGTCTAATGGGAACCGATTACTAGCCATTGACTATATGATATAACTTCTAGTGATGAGTGTACCTTGAATCATCGGGGGCCCCGATTGTGTATCGCGATATATTAAATCCCATTGGGGCCATTGATTCTGAGGTGGGGAGGACGTGAAATGTGGAATAGGCAGATTTTGATTTGTAATTCCCATTTCGAATGGAAGAGCGGAGATTTCCATTTTTATAGGGAAGATCAGAGATTTCCCAAATTGTGAAAGGAAGATTAGAGATAGGCATAAAGTAATTTGTAATCTCTACTTCCGGATTAAGAAATAGGCAGGTTTTGACTTGTAATTTCTTGAATAAGAGTATTAACCTTGAATATGGGATTATTCGTGGTAAACTCTTGGTAGCAATATTACGGCTAGATGAATTAGTCATAATTATGGAAGTGGGGTAGATTCCCAGTAGTGAAAGGAGTTGTTATACGGTAAGAAAAGGAGTAATCAGGTTTGTTGTAACTTGTTTACATTGATTTTGCAAATGTTTTTATTGAAACGAATGTTCTCACTAGGCGAAAGCCTAATGTTTCAAGTTGAATTTTCTTACCAGGTACAAGCTCCGGGAAGTAAGCAGGGATGCGTGATGAGAACTTTTGGAAAGATTCAAACTTAGAGATGACGGAGGATCTAGCTATTCTTTTGATGTTTTGGGACAAAAGCTAGATAACTTAGTTAATCTGATTATGATGTATGATTAGATTAATAGGTTATTTGAGTTAGATGCGTTGTATATAAAACCTTTACAATTGATCCTCAGGTTATCAAAGTTTGAATTTTTATGATCATAACTTGTGTATTATTCAAGGTTTAAATTAGCCATGTTTTTAAGGTGTTACAATATGGTATCAGAGCAGAAGTTTAAGCGAACTAGGTATGATTTTGAGATACCTAGACTTAAGCTGTGATGAATTAAGTTATGATCCGTGAGGTATGGATAGAATTACTAAGACTGGGTAGTCTTAGAGTCGACAGAAATACACGAAGTTAGTACTGTAACAATGGTAATGAGGATTCTCATGTATAATATGTTCGCAATTTCAATTAGCTATTGTTATTATGAATATATTATTACACAAGCATACTTGTTCCTAATTGTTACAGTGACTGATTAGCGGTAAAGTACGTTTTTGTATGTCTAGTTGTATAAACCATTACTGATGAGTATTCTGTTGTGCTCATTCAGATCAATGGTGAATACACCTCCGAGGTCTCCAAATTATTCTATGAATAAGACTTGGCTTGATGAGCCGGGAGAAAGACCATCTGGAGTAGGTGGAGTTCATGAGACGCCACCAGATTTTCTTTCCTTAGGAGGAGTGCGGAATCGGGTACATAGAGGGGGTACCAGTACTGCCGATCACACACAATCGGATTCGAGTATGGAAGGTCGTATAATGGACAATGTAACCAGATTGATGAATGCATCAATGGAAAGGCAAGCTGAAATGATGAACACCACTATAGGAAGACAAGCAGAGATGTTTATGAAAATGTTTAATGATCGGAGTGCGGAACCGAGGCGAACGGGGATTGATACCAGTGTGATAAACCCAACTGGTAACCTAGGTCCAGAGATGGAAAGAAGGGTTGATGGGAATTGCTCCTACAAAACGTTTTTGAGTTGTAAGCCGCCTGAATTCAAAGGAGAAGATAGTCCTGTAGCCTGTATGAACTGGCTAAGAGAAATAGAACAAGCCTTTCGGGCTTGTGAGTGTAATGATGAAAAGTCGAAAGTTAGATTTGGGTCACAAATGTTACGCGGTAACGCATTATCTTGGTGGAATGTGCTGTCAGCTTCTGTGCCAGCTACAGTTCTGAATGCCATGACTTGGGAAATGTTTAAAGCAAAGATTCTGGAGGAATATTGCAACGAAACCGAAATGGACCGAATCGAGGAAGAGTTCAGGAACCTCAAGAAAGGCAATATGACTGTGAGAAAGTATACTGAATCCTTCATGGAGAAGCTGAATCTGGTGGGGCATGTAGCTCCAGCTGAGAAAGACAAAATTAAAGCTTATTTGAAGGGTTTACCGGCGGATATGATGACGAGGGTCCGAAGTTCGAAAGCTACTACTTTAAGGGAGACAATCGAAGAAGCGAAAGTAATAGAAGAAATGTATGTTAAAGACAAAGAAGAGAAAGCGCACGTGGGAGAAAAGAGAAAGTGGGAAGGTCGTTCGGAATCTTCTCAGAAAACCAAATTATTTGGCAAGAATATTCGTTACGACTCTCGCAGGGAACCAAGCTGGTGTTCTAAATGTAAAAGCAAACATTTTGGTCCATGTCGAGTGGGTGGAAATGAATGTTATAAGTGCGGGAAGGCGGGGCATATAGCTGTGAACTGTCCAATGCCGGGATCAGTTTGTTTTGAATGTAAGCAACCGGGTCATTTTCGGAGAGACTGTCCGAAGTTGAAGAAAGAAGGAGATCAGGGAAAGAAGTTGGTTATTCCTAAACCAACTGGCCGTGCATTTCAAATGACTGCCGAAGAAGCGAAAGGATCAAAAGATGTTGTCTCGGGTACATTCCTTATAAATTCCATTCCTGCACGTGTGTTATTTGATTGTGGTGCAAACTATTCTTTTGTATCCAAGTTGTTCTATCGTAAGCTAGCTATGTATGTCACTACTTTAGGAGATGCCTTAGTAGTTGAGATAGCTAATGGAGTTCGAGCTTTGGTTCAGGAAGGATTGGTTGGTTGTACAATTTTGATAGAGGGAACATAATTTCCGATTGACTTGTTGTTAATGGAAATTAGGGGATTTGATATTATTGTTGGAATGGACTGGTGAGCAATAACCAGACAGAAATAATGTGTGCAAAGAAGCTAATTCGAATTCCGATGACTGAAAGAGATGATGTATTTATATTTGGAGAAAAGCAGAAAGGAGATATTCCGTTAATTTCAGTGGCAAAGGCGCGTAAATGTTTAGCGAAGGGATGTTGGTCATATCTAGCTTATGTTGTAGATACGAAGCTAGAAAAGAAACAGGTACAAGATATCAAAGTGGTGCGTGAATTTCCGGATGTATTTCCGGATGATCTTCCAGGTCTACCGGCTGAAAGACAAGTAGAGTTTCGCATCGATCTTATTCCTGGAGCAGCACCGATAGCTCGTGCACCTTACCGCCTAGCGCCAGCTGAAATGACAGAAATGATGTCTCAACTGCAAGAGTTGTTAGATAAGGGGTTTGTTAGACCGAGTTCTTTGCCTTGGGGAGCTCCGGTATTGTTTATTAAGAAGAAAGATGGTACTATGAGAATGTGCATAGATTATCGAGAGCTGAATAAGGTGACGATAAAGAATAAGTATCCGCTTCCAAGGATAGATGATTTGTTTGATCAACTCCATGGAGCGGGATGCTTTTCCAAAATTGATCTAAGGTCGGGGTATCACCAAGTACGAGTAAAGGAGGAGGATGTTCCAAAGACGGCGTTTAGAACTAGATACGGGCATTATGAATTTCTCGTGATGCCATTTGGGTTGACTAATGCTCCAGCTATATTCATGGATCTGATGAATAGGGTATGTCGACCGTTTCTAGACAAGTCTGTTATCGTTTTCATTGATGACATACTTGTTTATTCGAAGAATGAGAACGACCATGAACGCCATCTTCGTGAAGTTTTAGAAGTGTTACGAAAAGAGAAATTGTATGCAAAATTCTCTAAATGTGAATTTTGGTTGAAAGAGGTACAATTTCTCGGGCATGTGATTTCATCAGAAGGTGTGAAAGTAGATCCAACAAAAATAGAAGCAATGATGAATTGGGAGACTCCGAAAAGCGCGTCTGAAATAAGAAGTTTCTTGGGTCTGGCAGGTTATTACCGGAGATTTATTAAAGACTTCTCAAAGATTGCTTCTACTTTGACTATGTTGACTCGTAAGAATGTGAAGTTTGACTGGATCGAAAAACAGGAGTCAGCTTTCAGAACCTTACGACAGAAGTTGTGTGAAGCTCCTATTCTTGCACTGCCTGAAGGAACTGAAGATTTGGTAGTTTATAGTGACGCATCGAAGATGGGTTTAGGATGTGTATTGATGCAACGAGGCAAGGTGATTGCCTATGCGTCAAGACAACTGAAAGAACATGAAAAGAACTATCCTACCCACGATTTGGAATTAGCAGCTGTTGTGTTTGCTTTAAAGCTGTGGCGTCATTATCTCTATGGAACGAAGTGTACACTCTTCACTGATCATAAAAGTTTGCAGCATGTTTTTGATCAGAAGGAATTGAATATGAGGCAAAGGCGATGGCTTGAGTTACTGAAGGATTACGATTGTGAATTGCATTACCACCCAGGTAAAGCAAATGTTGTAGCCGATGCCTTAAGTAGGAAAGATTATAGTGGGTGTTTGAAAACGACCAACGCCAGAATTGACGTAATGTCAAGTTTGATTGAAAGGATAAAAGCTGCCCAAGTGGAAGCCTTGTTAGAAAACAACTTGAAAGAAGAAGTAATGAGCAAGCAACATCTTCAACTGAATGAAGATAGCCGAGGGATTAAATTATTCCAAGGCCGTGTTTGGGTACCAAAGATAGGTGGGAACCGGGAGTTGATTTTGGAAGATACGCATAGATCTAAGTATTCTATACATCCGGGGAGTACCAAGATGTATAGAGATTTGAAATTACACTATTGGTGGCCGACTATGAAAGTAGATGTGGCACGAATAGTAGAGAAATGCGGAACTTGTTCGTTGGTAAAAGCAGAACACCAAAGACCATACGGAAGTTTTCAACCTTTGGAAATTCCGGAGTGGAAATGGGATAAGATTACCATGGATTTCGTGACAAAGTTACCAAAAACGCAAAGAGGTAACGATACCATTTGGGTAATCGTCGATGGACTGACGAAGAGTGCTCATTTCTTAGCTATGAAAGAAGCATCACCAATAGATAAATTGGCGAAGTTATACATTGATGAAGTGGTGTCACGACACGGTATACCGGTGTCTATTGTGTCTGATCGTGATAGTCGGTTTACCTCAAGATTTTGGCAGTCACTACAAGAAGAGTTGGGTACGAAAGTTAATTTGAGCACTGCTTATCATCCGCAAACTGACGGGCAAATCGAAAGAACCATTCAAACTTTGGAAGATATGCTCAGGTGTTGTGTGTTAGATTTTGGAGGTAACTGGGATACACATTTACCTTTAGTGGAATTTGCGTATAACAATAGTTATCATTCTAGTATTGGAAGAGCACCTTTCGAAGCCTTGTATAGCCGGAAATGTAGAACTCCGGTGTGTTGGTTAGAAGCCGGAGAGAAATAGTTTGCTGGTCAAGAACTGGTACAACAAACGGCAGATAAAGTGAAAGAAATTCGGCAGCATATGAAAGCAGCTCAAGATAGACAAAAGAGTTATGCTGATCCGAAAAGAAGACCAAAAGAATTCCAAGTTGGGGAGCGTGTGATGCTTAAGGTATCCCCGTGGAAAGGTGTGATAAGGTTTGGCAAACGTGGGAAGTTGAGTTCTCGTTTTCTAGGACCTTTCACTATCACCAAGAGGGTCGGATTGCAGGCTTATCAGTTGGAACTTCCACCGGAGTTGGAAGGAATCCATAACACTTTTCATGTGTGTTATCTTCGGAAATGTCTAGCCGAAGAGGAAGATGTGATTCCACTTACTGATGTAAGAATGGATGAGAAGAGTCGCTGTGTGGAAGAACCAGAGGCAATTTTAGAAAGATCGGTTAGAAAGTTGCATAATGGTAAGGAAGTAGCTATGTTGAAAGTACAGTGGAAACACCATCGAGGTACTAATGTGACTTTAGATTCGGAAGAGAGTATGAAGGATAGGTATCCCCATTTGTTCACCTGATTCTGATTTCGAGGACGAAATCATTTTCAAGTTGGGGAGTATTGTAACATCCTGAATTTTCAATAATAGTAATTTAACGAGATTTGGAATGTATTTGTATTTTGTGTAAACCTTGAATTATATGGAAAATTTTATAATTCAATAGGGTTACAATACAAGAGATTAAAGTTTGGTGCTACTTTTGGAAATAATGGAACTAGAGGGTGTATTGAGTAAATGTGGAAATGTGTGTATGGTTAAGGGGTTGAAATCTGAGATATTATCTTAGATTTATTTTGGGTCGGTTTGGTGAATCAAGGGAGAAAGAGAGAAAATGAGAAAAGGAGAAAAGAGAAGAAAAGCAAGATTTTGGTCTTCAATTGGTAAGAAACTGAGTTTAGTTGTTGATAAATTCTGTTGTAGCTTTATGATTGTAAACGAATCTGTGTATTGGAATGATTTTCAGAATCATAAACAGCAGATTGAAGTTTCAGATTTGTGCAAGAAGTGGGTTTTGCAAACATAGGTGAGTTCATTTGTTCCTTGCTTAAATCAGTGTTTTCATGTTAAATTAAACCTTGAAATAGCTGTATAAATTAGTTATGAACTGTATGGGATGGTTTGGAATGAGCTGAATCGAACAGACATGAAAATAGATCAAATTTTAGGCTGCAGACCCGACTTTTCCGGATGAATCGTCGTATCCGGAAAACCCCAATGATGAATGTTTCCGGACGCATGAAGTATCTGGGTAAGTTTTATTTTATTACAAGAATCCGGATGAAATTAGTTACCGGATGATATCCGGATGATCATAGAGTCCGGATGTTGTCCGGATTTGAAATATGTCCGGAGAAGTAGGAATTTACCGGAAAGGATGGGTTGTCCGGATTGTGAGGTTGTCCGGGAAATTATGGTATCCGGAAAAATGGAAATGTCCGGACAAGTTAGGTTATCCGGAAACACCTTGTTGTCCGGACACTTTGTGCAGTTAGATAATTAATAGTCCTGTTAATCGTGCATTGTTGTGATTTAGTGATCAAGACATAGTTAGTGTAGCTTGAACGTACGTACGATCGAAGGGTAGTATGTTGGGCTTGATGACTGTGCTAGCTTGATACTAGGCAGGTGTTTGGTAAGTGAAATGGATCCATAGGCACTATGTTTGTTTTAGCTAGAAGTTGTCATCAAGTCATCGGGGGCACCTTAGTACGGTCTAATGGGAACCGATTACTAGCCATTGACTATATGATATAACTTCTAGTGATGAGTGTACCTTGAATCATCGGGGCCCCCGGTTGTGTATCGCGATATATTAAATCCCATTGGGGCCATTGATTCTGAGGTGGGGAGGACGTGAAATGTGGAATAGGCAGATTTTGATTTGTAATTCCCATTTCGAATGGAAGATCGGAGATTTCCATTTTTATAGGGAAGATCAGAGATTTCCCAAATTGTGAAAGGAAGATTAGAGATAGGCATAAAGTAATTTGTAATCTCTACTTCCGGATTAAGAAATAGGCAGGTTTTGACTTGTAATTTCTTGAATAAGAGTATTAACCTTGAATATGGGATTATTCGTGGTAAACTCTTGGTAGCAATATTACGGCTAGATGAATTAGTCATAATTATGGAAGTGGGGTAGATTCCCAGTAGTGAAAGGAGTTGTTATACGGTAAGAAAATGAGTAATCAGGTTTGTTGTAACTTGTTTACATTGATTTTGCAAATGTTTTTATTGAAACGAATGTTCTCACTAGGCGAAAGCCTAATGTTTCAAGTTGAATTTTCTTACCAGGTACAAGCTCCGGGAAGTAAGCAGGGATGTGTGATGAGAACTTTTGGAAAGATTCAAACTTAGAGATGACGGAGGATCTAGCTATTCTTTTGATGTTTTGGGACAAAAGCTAGATAACTTAGTTAATCTGATTATGATGTATGATTAGATTAATAGGTTATTTGAGTTAGATGCGTTGTATATAAAACCTTTACAACATAACACATCACAGACACATCTCTTCACTTCAGCAAAATCCATCGAGCTGCTCTTCACTTTAGCAAAAGCCATCGAGCTGCTCTAATCAAAATTGGGACGCGGATAACATCTTCATCCTTCCAAACTGCTTGAATCTCACAATTTGAAGTCGATTGAACGTTCAGCCGATTTGATTTCATTCACCAGTAAGTGAAATGCCTTTGTGTTGATTATTTTCTGCAGAATTAGTTGCTTTAGAAACCTAATTTTTGCTTAATGTGTAGTTAATCGTTTGAAATATTAAATTTGAATTAATTTCGTGTTTTGTCTCCGATATTTGGTTCATAGAAAGACGTCGTGTTCGGGAGGTTGAGTTCTGATGGTTTTGATTTGGAATTGGTGTGAAATCAGTTTAGAAATTTGAAGTGATTGAGCTTCAATTGTGGTTCTAAACCTAGAATTGGAGCCATGATTGATCAGGCATTGGCTATGGGGGAGTTTAGGGGATTCCTTAACTTGTTTTTGATTGTACTAATCCATTGACAAATTATCTTCAGGAAAGTAGTTGGATTCTATTGAGAAACTATATGTTCACAACTGATTTAAATTCGATGGGTGAAAGAGAATCGAGTAATACAAGGAGGAATCTCCAAATGCATGAGATAAAAGAACGTCCACACATTAATCTTCCGGCACTCTGTGGCTTCTTGTCACAGTTTCCTGGAAAACTTCAGAAACTTTTGAAGGCCAGTTGATTCTTTTGAAGCAGAAAAAGTGGGAGCAAACAGGTAGATGTTCAAACTGATTCAATCTAGAAAAGCAACTGCAGGCTTGGAGACGCCATTTTCACCTATGGCGAAGAAGATGTTGGAACTAGATGATCACAATGGGGTTCTAATAGCACACAATATATGGCTAATTTGCATGATCAAATCGCAAATGGACTAGTTAAAATGTTTGTAATTTTTAAATGTATTCGAACTATGACGTGGACTTGTTTTTATTTAAGTACTTATTGATGTTGTTTTCATTATAACATTGAATTCATATTATTATGTTAAATCAAGTTGTTTTTATTTAAAAACGTTTAAATTGATATTTTTTAATAATTATAAGTCATTTATTCAATATTTTTATCAAACAGTTTATTTATATAATAAAAAATAAAGACTGGGGGTAAAATGGTCACTTCTGACATTCTGACTGTTTATTCAGCACAACAACCGAACACCAACATATCTATTAACACTCAGACAACCATATCCATTCAGACAGCTATATCCATTCAGGTCTTAACAGCAAACGAACCGAACAACACCTTATACATGGATCATGATCTCTGGCCGTTGGTTTTCACGGTGCAGTTTGACAAAACTCAAAACACTTGGTGGTAGAATATTAAGTTGGTGCTCTTGGAAAAAGAGACAATTTTTGTGGAGGATAAAAAGTATGTTTGATGAAAGAAAATTTAACTCTTTCCAAAATGGTGGTGGGATAGTGGAGGTTAGGTAACCTATTCATAAAGAATGGAAACTCTTTTATATTTATTTTAGGAATAAAAGCTCAATAAAGAAGGAAGACTTTCTTAGAGGAAAAAAGAGAGTCTCAAAACTTCCTTAAACATAGTGTATGATAGGTGTTGAGAGGTACACATAGTGCATAAACAACTTGTACATTGTGCTTTGAAAGTAGTAATTAAGAGATTTTTCAAATTTGTTTAAATTGTTGTACATTATGCTTCAAGGATTGTAATTAAGACATTTGGTTTAAACCAATATTACGGTAGTATAGATATAGCCATAGGTTTAAACGAGAAGTGATAAATATATGAGAAGTAATCATAGCCCTTCACACGGTCAAGATGGAATTTGACTGATCAAAAATTGCAGTTTTTACTGATCAAGAATTGCAGTTTTGAACTAATCAACGGGTTCATATGTGGATAATATAAAATAGAGTTCATATGTGAATTACACGGATTCACATATGAACATATATTTCATACGTGAATCACACATGTTCACATATAAACCCGTTTGCCGCCTATTTGTAAAAGTTACGAAACTACTTGTTTATCTTTTGCAGCCATTCGAGGAATTATCCGGAGATTCACAGTCAAAGCCGCAAATGTTGACTAGATAAAGGGCGATGACCACTTCTCATACATTTAACACTTCTCATTTATATATATATATATATATAGGAATGATCGAATGAAAATGCTAACTATTTAAGAGAATACAAAAACGATCGAATCACTTGTAGAAGCACATGTAATTTTACATTAACGGAAAAACGAAGGTGTACGAACGACTTTGACCTAGTCTTTAAGTCACAAGGCAGCCAAGGCACAGTCACTTGAATCACATGCGAGTAAAATGCATAAATAACACTTCAACATGCCAAAATTAACAATCTTTGGTAATCATGATGGCTATTTTTATAATAAAACCAAAAATACGATGCTTAAAATTATTAACTACAACTAATTGGGAAATGCTCCTAGCTTCATTTGGAGAAGTATTTGGCATTCACAACTTGTCCTTAAAGCGGGTCTCCGTTGGAAGATAGGTAATGGTCACTCTATTAATGTTTGGAAAGATCCATGGCTCAAGGACGATTCGGGATTCTTTATTAGTACCCCGTTGGATAATAGTCGCCCCCTTTTGTCCGTCCATAACCTCGTGGACCCGCTATCTCAAAGTTGGAACGTCGCGCTTATAAATGATTTATTTTCCCTTGAGGATCGGATTAAAATTACCAATCTTCCCCCTCCTATCTCCAACCGGGAGGACTCCATCATTTTACATTGGTCGCATGACGGGATTTATTCCGTCAAATCTAGCTATCGCACTATCACGTAACAAATTGCCCCGTCAACTCACCTTTTTTTGAGCGGCGATTGGAATACTCTTTGGAACGCCAACATTCCCAATAAAGTAAATTTTTTGCTTGGAGAGCCAATAGAAACGTTTTACCCACTCGTCACGCTCTTCAATCGAAAGGCATTAGGACCGTGGCTAGTTGTCCCATTTGTAACCGCGACTTGGAAAATGTTTGGCATGCCTTGGTCGGATGCCCGTCGAATAGGCAAATTTGGAACGAGGTGTGTCTCGGGAATATCATTGAGGATTTACTCCTCTCGACCAACTCTTTCCATGTATTGGTCTTTAAGTTTATACGCGACAACCATGGTCAAAGCTGTGACCTTTTTCTCACGATTTTGTGGAGCATTTCGTTTCGTCGAAATGATGTTCTTTGGAATGTCGGCCCTCGAGATTCCTCTTCGGTAATTAATCGAGCTAATTTTATTCTTACGGATTGGAGGGTCTCGATTATTGGTTCTTCGCACCCTTCATATCATCCCGCACCCCCTCCCGTTCCTAGTTGGCAACCGCCGCGAGTTGGTTTTCTTAAATGTAATGTGGACGATGCGGTTTTCGTCCCGAACCAAAAAGCGGGTTTTGGAGCCGTCTTGCGTGACAACTCGGGTGCCTTCGTCTCGGCCTTCGCTTCACCATGTTCTTTCGTCCCACCCACGAGAGAATGCGAAGCCCTTGCTATATCTGATGCCATTCTTTGGATCATTAGTCGCAACGAGAGTCAAGTTATAATCGAATCTGATGCCAAGATTGTTGTGGATGCTATCTACGACACTTATGTGGACAACTCGGAGTTTGGTGACATCATCAAGGACATAAGACACATTCTTAACTCGAAGGACCATTTATCCGTTCATTGGGTCAACCGCCTCGCCAATGGGTCGGCTCATTTACTAGCTAGGCATGCTTGCACTCTCGACCGTGTAATTTATTTTGATAGCATACCCGCTTTTCTTAACCCTTGTAATGACTCCAATTGTAACGTCTCTTTTAATGATATAAACGAGTGTCGTCCGGCTGATGGCAATGCCGAAGCTCGGTAACGGTCTCCTTTGTTTTGTCAAAAAACTACAACTAACCTTTTTTTTGCTTTTCAAATTGTTTGATTCTTTTAGAACAAATGGAGCAAGAATGCTGATTAAAAAAAAACTGATCAAATACATTATAAATAAATCAAATATGTCTCTACAATATATTGAATATATTATTATTAATTACATTTTTATGACACATTTCAAATACGAAGTATTCATGTCACCTTTCTTCTATTCTAAATATTTTTCATAAATCACAAGTTTAAAGTTATATCTTGATTTATTTATTTGAATAAAAAAACTACAAGTAACTGATTCTTACAATTTCGTTTTTCTGTAAATCGTTATAATCAAATATTTTAATGCACACTTCTTTCCATCAAATAAAAAATGATTTTGCAACAAGGAATTGAATTTATAAATATAATTTCATTATTTGTTATGCACATATACATGCATAGTTACATCCTTACATAGGGGAGAGCATCGGACGGGTTCGGGCGGATCAGGGCCCAAAACCCAATCCCCGATCGGGTTTTGGATGGGTCTGATGGAACCCGAAATCCGTCCAAAGGAAGATCGGATAATCGGATATTGGGGTTGTTCGGTTTTGCACGGGTTGGTTTTTCGGGTTGGGCCTGGAATCAGCCCACTTCCAGGCCTGTTTTCAGCCCAAATTTACGTCTTCTTCGAACCTGTTTTTCGGTAACTACAATATATAAAAATTAAACAACAATAATTTAAAAACAAAGTAAAGTACCAAACATCCAAACGGCCAAACCAAAATACCAAATAAGTAAATAAGTCAAATTACAAGACCAAATAACTTAATAACTATTAACTAATAAGTGAATAACCAAATTAAGTAATTAACAGTTAACCACCAAATTAAGTAATTAACAGTTAACTGTTTTACAAACTACAAATTAAATAAACTGTTAAATTATACAAACCACAAGTTAAATAAACTGTTAAATTATACAAACCACAAGTTAAATATACATAATATGATAATACACATACACATACAAAGTTACAAACCAGCAACCAACTAACCACAAATTAAATATACATACATTTATGATTTATGAAGAATACACTTGCTGAGTTTAGCAATGAGCACAAGTTAAATAAACAAAAAGCAATTCGAATTTAGAATAGTAGAACTGTAGATAGAAGAATACAAACCGTGGTGGTGGACTGGTGGTGCGTGGTGGAAGACGTACTAGCGGTGGCCGGCGATGGGGTTCGTCGACGTCGATGGAGGAGAATCGGTGATGGGGTTGGGGTTGGGGTTGGGGTTTGCCTCCACTCTTCGTGTCCCGTCAAATTCGAAATTAGGTTTAGAAAATAGAAATGGGGTTGGGTAAATCCGTAAATCAGTAAATGGGTATATATATTTTATAAATTTTATTTTTAATTTTAAAAAACTTTGGATATTCGGGTCGGATCGGGTGGGTCCCAACCCGATCCTAAAAACCGAAAAAGAAACTGGGGATCGGATCTCGGGGGGTCGGGTTTCTCGAGTTGGACATTTTAGGGTGATTATCGAGTCTGGTTTCTCGGGTTTTGCTCACCCCTATACTTACATACACTGAGTTTGGGCTTGCGCTTATGAAACTTCCATTGGGCAACTTCAAAACCAAAACTATCCATAGAATGGCGTAGAGTTTATGAACGGTAAGTTTATTTATGAACGGTAAGTTGATTTATGTTTTTTTTACTTTAAAATTCTCATAACCATTTATCATATAATATTTTTTTTGTTTGTTGAAAGGTTGTAGGCAACCAATTTTAAAAAGTTCAATGATTTATTTATTAAAAAAATAAAAGACTTGATCCTTTAAAATTAGAAAGTTCAATATAATTCAAAAAATTAGTTTAAGGATTTAACCATTTAAAATAAAAAATTTCGTTAGTCTTTTTTTAAACTTTCCCCTCAAGTCTATTATCAATAAGGTTAATCAAGTGTCTTGTAAACCCGGCCTAAAAATATTTGAAACAAATAAAAGACTAAACATTAAACAGGACCAAGTAGCCATCCAACTGTTATATGGAAGTTTTAAATATCAAAGATAAAACAAACAATATTAGATTAACCTTGTAGGATAATTAGCTCAATTGGTAATAATACTTGAATCTCTATGGATTCTTCTTGGTAGTCACCATTTCCAGTTATGCAAGGCACTGGAGATTTTTCTAACTGCTCTCCAGAATACCTGAGATTAATCGAGATACGTACAAACTGGTTCGAACACCTACTGTTAACTATGAAAACAAGAGTGAATTGTGGATTTGGTCCCTGTGCTTTGATGATTTTTGTGACTAAAGTCCCTATGCTATGTTTATTGTGGATTTGGTCCTTGTGGTATTCAGTTTTTCTTGGCCATGGTCCCTCGACTAACGTTTTCGTTAACTTCGTTAAGTTAAGGACCATTTTAGCCATTTTTTCTAAATTTTGTCTTTCTACTATAAAAAAAGTAAAACAATATTTTTACACACACACAAATATATACATATATAACTATAGACACACAAATATATATATATATATATATAACTATACACAAATATATGTATATATATACATAACGATATATAACAATTTAATTTTATCATTTTATTGTAATGGTGGAAAAAGATATGGTTTTATTGTTATAATGTAATTAAATTTTTGATTTAAACAAATCAAATAATAAAATTGTATCTTATTTTATTTAGAGCGAAAAAATAAGATATTGTTTTATGATTTGATTTATTTAAATTAAAACATTAATTATGTTAAAGACGATTTAATTTTATTCTTCTTTTATTTTTCATTGTAACAAACAAGCTTATTATCGATATTTTAACACCAAATTATTGAAAACCACTGAGAAATGAACTCCAATTTTATCATTCTAAAATTAGGAGTTTCAATTTTAATATTGTTTCTCGTCTTTAACCTAATTAATGTTTTAATTTAAATAAATCAAATCATAAAACAATATCTTATTTTTTCGCTCTAAATAAAATAAGATACAATTTTATGATTTGATTTGTTTAAATCAAAATTTTAATTACATTATAACAATAAAACCATATTTTTTTCCACCATTACAATAAAATGATAAAATTAAATTGTTATATATCGTTATGTATATATATACATATATTTGTGTATAATTATATATATATATATATATATATATATATATTTGTGTGTCTATAGTTACATATGTATATATTTGTGTGTGTGTAAAAATATTGTTTTACTTTTTTTATAGTAGAAAGACAAAATTTAGAAAAAATGGCTAAAATGGTTCTTAACTTAACGAAGTTAACGAAAACGTTAGTCGAGGGACCATAGCCAAGAAAAACTGAATACCACAAGGACCAAATTCACAATAAACATAATATAGAGACTTTAGTCACAAAAACCATCAAAGCACAGGGACCAAATCCACAATTCACTCATGAAAACAAACTAAATTAAAACAAAATCATCTATGAATAAAGCATAATTTTATTGCACGTTCAATTAATATGGCGTATTTAAGTCGTTTCCTATTTGATCACGAGTTGCTTTTGTAGAAACCATGATTGGATTTGAGGCGTTACACATGTACATATTTACAAGGGTTTGAAGTGTAGTGAGTGTCAATCATATGAACACAATTGAAGTTGCTTGAAAGATGAATAAAATGGATTAGACCTTTCGAACCATTGACGCAAAACTTTTACGGGCACTCCAATGTAAACGGGCTAGAAGTCACTAGCTTTATGCTAGCCAACACAGGAAAGTGCCTCCGGAAATCTAGTCCGATCCGTGCCGTCTTGTCTATCCTGACTTGTAGCTCGGAAGATCCCGGATGGGATTTTCTTGGAGCTACCTAGTAGATAGGTTAACAAATCTCCTACGCTAATATGAGTTCTCTTTTTTTGGAAGAAGAAAATGAAATACGAACAACCGCGCTGGTTGTAATAGATCGACTTTCATGCTAGTTTTTGCTCCAGCATGAAAGTTCCATTTCAGGGAAGGACGACGTACTATGATACTTTCTGTTTTGTCGAGCCTTGATTTGGTATCTGGTTTGATGGTTGTACGTGCTAAAAATCCGGTACATTCCGTTTTGTTTCCCATCCCAGTCTTTCGGGGAATGAACGAAATACGAACAGTTAACATAATATGGTCATAGATCTTAGGTTGTAACTTGATCATGAGCGAATTTGTTGATGTTGCACCCATCAAGTATGGAAAGTGCCAAACATTGGGAACTACCCGGGGAGGAGTTAGGAACAGGAACAAGGAGAAGCGAGAACCACTTAAATGGAGGAATCGATTGTATTTCGTCCTTTGTTCCCCATAGCAAATGGGGATCAAAAAGCACCAAATTTGATGACTTATTAAGGGAAAGAGGAAGTGTCTTACGGCACGGTCACTATATCTTTTATTTTTCTTTATCTCTCTTCTAATTGACATTAATATATGACCATATCATTAAAGCAGAGTTGGCCCCACTTGAAAACATGTTATACGATGTGTTTTTGAATTAAACGTGTGATGTTAGAGGATCTCCAACAGCTTTGTTATAATTTTTCTAAATAGAGAATCAAGTCACGTTTGGCAAAAAGTAACTTATAAGCATTTAAATAACCAAAAAGGACATATTAAAAAAAATAGTTAATAAATAATAATTAATATTAATGAGGGCATAATAGGAATATTTACAAAAAACTACTCATAAGCTACTCCAAGTAGTTTTTCAAAAAACTAGTTTATGGTCATCCAAACATGTACCTCAAAAATAAGCTAGCTTTTTTTTGTCAAACAATGCCTAAGAAGAGTTACATTAATCTCCAATAGCTTTGCTATTTTAGAGATTTTAACACAAATTATATTATTTAATATTCTCTAATTTATACTCCCAATACACTTTAAAAGAAAAACTTAATATAAAATGATAAAAGAATTATGTTATTGGTGAGTTGAATAAAATAATTATTTCTCTCTCCTATTTAGAGAATTATAGAGAATTCTCCATGAATCTCTATTTTAGCAAACAAGATAGCAATGCTGTTGGAGAAGAATAGCAAACAAAAACCCATTTTTTTCTATTTTAGCAATGTTGTTAGAGATGCTCTTAAAATCCTATACATTTTGTGTTTTAAAAAAAATATAATTATAGTTATAAGTTATACCATATGGGTTAGGTTCACGTGAGACCAACCTGTTTTCGTGAGACCGCAAGACTAAAAAATAACACAAAAAACTTCACGGTGATTCATTATGAAGGTACGGAAAACAGGGAACCTTCACAGCAAAAACACTGTGAAGGTTTACCTTCACAGTTTTTTGCTGTGAAGGTTTAGTGTTATTTTTGTGGTCTCACGGGTCTTACGAAAATAGTCTGGTCTCACGAGTCTTACGAAAATAGTCTGGTCTCACGTGATCTCAAGTCTATACCATATTGTTAAATTGATAGATTATTTATAATACGTCTTTTATCTTTTTTTTAATAATTAACCTTTGGGCTTTAACAATGTTTGAAATCATTTAAATATTTTTAGGAGTCATTTACCAACACTTGTCGGGCAAATATTTATCGCTCTCACCATCACCAGTAAGACTCTAAGTTCTTGTCGATCATTGTCATATTTATCCGATAAGGTAAAATGAGTCGGTAAATTAAACTTTTAGTAAATGCGAGGGAGGTTAGATCGAGAACAGTAACAAAACAAGAGAATGAAAAAAACGTCAAAATCACGTGCAAAATTCACATGTGACTTTACACTAACGGTCAATACAAGAGTGTTCAGATGACGTGGCTAGCGACCTCAGGTCACATGCCAAAATCGTGTGAATTACATGTGATTTTACTTTGAAATTTTATTTATTTGGACATTTGATCAATAACAATTTATTTATTTGTATTAAATCAAACGTTTATATACGACTAGAAGTGTACTCGTGTAATACAGCGTGATACATCTACATTTTAATGTTTCGTTTTTTTTGTCGATTTTATAGATTCGTTTAATTAAGTTTACTAAAATTCTGTTTAAGTGTAATAATGATGTAAATCATTTTAAGTTTAATAATGTAATGGTTTTTATAAAATAATAATTAAGTTTTTCGTTAGAATTCAATCATTATTTTAATTATATTTAAAACTCTTTATATTTAAAATGAAATATTTATCTTGTATTTAATTATGTTTATCAGTCAGTTATAAATTCAAACATCTAGCTTTAAAAGTTGTATTCGTGCATCATTTTCTTAAATATTTCATAATACAATATGCATGTATTAAGTAAATATATAGACATAACATGGTTCTTTAATTTGCCCAAATGGTTCTTTAATCGTATTTAATAGTGTGGGATCATTTCATTAATTCAATACAAAATTTATTTTTGTAAAAGAAATCAATAATAACATATGTTTTAAGTATGAAAATTTGGATCATGGGAAAAACCTGGATTCGTATACTAAATTTTATTGCTAATTGTTATACTAACAAAATAATTACTCGATAAGATGGAAGATACTATTAGAAAAAGTGAGTTATAAAGAGAAGTTATGAACAAAGTTCTAAATAGCGTGAGGCGTGGCGTGGCGGCAAAGCCATACCACAAGCCTTAGGAGCCACGGCGAGGCCACGACGTTTGTCAAGGTGTGACTTATGGCGGCAAATGTCTATATCATATATAATATTATATATAAAAACATATGTTTTGTACTATTACTCGATGATTCAATGATAATAAATAAGTTAAATTAGGTTATATATTAAAAACTATGAAATATAACATTAAAACGTAAAGAAAAATCAAACATCGCGTCACAGAAGACCACACATTAGGCCATGACGTGCCACAAGCGTAACGTGGCGTGAGACACAAGCCTTAAGCCACAACACGCCATGTCGGCTGTTGCGGCGAGCCTTTTAGAACAGTGGTTATGAATATAGTACCTTAAGTACACTGGATAGGACATGATTGAATAGAACATGGATCACTACCTCAAATTTGACATGACTTTTATGCAAAACAGACAGAAACATATCCAATCCTACCTCATGAAACAAGGTGAAACAAACGTATGTTTTTACGAATATAACTTCAAAATAATTAATATAATTTTATTCTAAAATATCAAATACACATTTTTTTGGTTCATTCTTTAAATTTTATTTATTGTATTTTATGGTCTTTAAACTTTCATTTTATTGTTTTAAAATATCATTTTTATATATTTCTATGTTTTGATTAATTTATATAAATTATTATATATTTCTAATAAAACACAATTTATTTCATTATAATTAATAAATTACATAATTAATCAAAATATATAAACAATTTATTATTGATAAATTGGACATCTTATCTTTTCTAGTTTTCTTTTATATTTAAGAGTAAACTACAATTTTTGTCCTTGTATACCAAAAACCATGAAAGTAGTCCCTAAACTTCAAAAAGTGCAAGAATAGTCCCTGATGTCCTGATTTTGCTATGAAAATGGTCCATGCTCACAAACTCCGTTAAAAATCTCAGTTAAGTCAAGGGTATTTTGGTCTTTTCACATTTTTTTAGCTTTTTCTATTAAAATAAAATAAAATAAGAATATATTTTATATTTTATATATTTATATTATATATATATATATATACACTGTGTCTTCTCAACCACCATCACCACCATAACCACCGCCACAATCACCACCATCATCACCGGTGGTCTTCTCCACCACCATCACCACCATAACTAGTAATCAAAATTTTGAAATCAAAACCCTAAAATCATTTTTTTGTGTTCTTGACAAAAAGTGATTCGTGAAATTTTTTTGGTGAGTGATTTTGCAATTTGTTCATGTTTTGATCCGTTTTTGTGCAAAATCATTTCCAAAATGTGTTTTTAGACATGAATTCATCAATGATTTCGAGTTTCAATCCCTAATTTTCATTCTTGAAAATTTTGAATTTTTTAGTGTTCTTGAAGTGTTCTTGTTCAAATCTGAGTTTTAATTCGTTTTTGTTATTCAAATGTTATCAATATGTGTTTGAGACTCTTTTTATCCATAATTGATGACTTAATATTGTTTTTGGGAGTTTTTGAATTTGCAGAAAAATCATCAAATAAGCTTTTCGTGAAGTATCAAGGAAAACCAAAAGTCAAGTGGATTTGACTTTCAATTAACAATTGCAATTCTTATTTTGGTCATCAATTTCTGAATTGTGATCATCTTGATCATATTTGTGATCCACGTTGGCGTTTTTTGGTTGTGAAGCAATTTAATGGTTTTTTGAAATTCATTGAAATCAACAGTGGCTATTTCATGTTCATCATTGATATATTTCATGGTCATCGATATGCATAAGAAAAATATTATCGATCTCATATTTGGTTATGATTTGATCGATTTTTTTTTCAGATCCATATAATTTTCAATTTGGAATAGTTTGCAGCAGTTAGAATTGATTTCCAGCATCCAATCAGCGAGTTTCACGATCTGAAAGTCGTCGCCGGAGCACTCGCCGGAAAAATGAAATTCACCGGAAAAGTCGCCGGAGTTCATCTTTTGATGTTTTCGCAAGCTATTGAATCATGTTTTTGCAAGCATCTGAGCTGACCAGAAGGTTTTCGCAACCAACATATAGCTGGTTTTCATAAACAACGTCTGAAAACTTTTCGCAAGGCTCGTTTAAACACTTTTCGCAAGCATCTGAGAATACTTTTCGCAAGGATCTGAATGGAACTTTTCGCAAGGATCTGAATGAATCTTTTCGCAAAGGACTGAATACAAGTTTTCGTCGGAAAATCTCTATTATCGCCGGAGCAACTTCAAGCTACGTTCTAATCAATTTCCTGTTGCATGATCGTGATTGTGGCGGTGGTTATGGTGGTGGAGAAGACACAGTGTATATATATATATATATATATATATATATATATATAGAGGTGCTATAATTTGCAACCCTAAAAAAAGGTTGAAACCCTTACAACCCACATCTTAACCATTAAAACAAAACCAACGGTCTAGATGAAACACCTCATTTAATAATATTATTTATATTATTGATTTATCTTTTAGTAAAATAATTAGGCAAAAAGGGCAAAATGGGAAGAAGCTGAAAATCAATCCTTGACTAATCATGGCAACGTGTTCTATTCCATGTGCAATCCCGCAAAACACTCCATTTATTTCAGTTTTCGATTAAACTGCCTCATCAATTGATAACCATAATCTTCAAGCAAATCATTGATAACCATAATCTTCAAGCAAATCAATTGAAGAACACATATTCAATTTTTAACAGTGTATGGTGAAGAGCTATTCATGAATAACAACTTCATGAATAAGTCTTCATGCATAACATTGATAACCATAATCTTCAAGCAAATCAATTGAAGAACACATATTCAATTTTTAACTGTGTATGGTGAAGAGTTATTCATGAATAACAACTTCATGAATAAGTCTTCATGCATAACATTGATAACCATAATCTTCAAGCAAATCAATTGAAGAACACATATTCAATTTTTAACAGTGTATGGTAAAGAGCTATTCATGAATAACAACTTCATGAATAAGTCTTCATGCATAAGTTCTATATGGTTATATACTTATAGAAGTGAGATTAGAACTTCAGTTCATGATAACAACTTCATGAATAAGTCTTCATGCATGATAACTTTGACCTAATCGGACTTGTACGAACCAATTCCACTTCGCTTCCCCCTGCAGCAGCCAAATCCCTGGGCATCGAAGAGCTTCGAACCGGAGAAGGAGACAGAGACGACACACAGGCGGTTGTTTCCTCATAGACTTAGACGCAGAAGATTTAACAACCGTGACACGATTCCAAGTGGTGTTACGTCTAAGAAATGATGGATAAACATAATCACGATCAGCAAAACCGAAGGTTTGACCGGGGAAAGTATCACTGGTATTGGTAGTGGAGCTGTCAGAGGAGTCAAATGATCTTCTGGGAGACCAGTTGGAGGAGGAAGACGATGGAACAGGAGGAGTTGATGACTCATGGCGGTGGTGTTTTGGATGAGCTTCTTCTTGACCGTAGGCATTCTTCATAAAATTCAAAAAAAAAACTTCCTTAATACCTAAATTGCCCTTCCGAAAAAAACAAATAAAATGTAAAAATAAATAGGCATAAGATCAAATCGACGGTGATGATGAAGGTTGCAACGGTTGCAACCTTTTTGAAGGTTGCAAAATAGTCTTCCTCTCTCTCTCTCTATATATATATAATATAAATATATAAAATATAAAATATATTCTTATTTTATTTTAATAGAAAAAGCAAAAAAATGGGAAAAGACCAAAATACCCCTGACTTAACTGAGATTTTTAACGGAGTTAGTGAGCATGGACCATTTTCATAGCAAAATCAGGACACCATGGACTATTCTTGCACTTTTTGAAGTTTAGGGACTACTTTCATGGTTTTTGGTATACACCAGGGACGAAAATTGTAGTTTACTCTATATTTAATTCTACCTTAATAAACGCTAAACCACATTCTGTCTTATTTTATTGGGAAATTAATTAAAATACCCAAAGTTCAAAGTTGGTTTGCCAAAATACCCAAAATGCCTACATCTATTGCCAAAATACCCAAAATACCCGCGATGGGGTCCGCGATCGCGGGATGGGCCCGCGATTTGGGCTGCGATAGTCCCGCGGTGGGCCGAATTTTCACTTTTGACCCCTAATGTTTCATTTTTGGTCCCTCTAGTTTTTAGGTTATCATTTTATGTATTTTCAGGTGTTTTTGCATGTTTTTACTGTTTTTTTTTTCACACGTATTGTCTAAGTTGTTTCAGGTATTTAATATAGAATATAATTAAAGTAATGTTTTCCCCATTATAATTTTTGGTCCCTTTTTTCAACTTGGGTCTTTTTTGTTTGTTAAATTACAACATAGATCACTTATGTTTGATAAATTACACGGGACGATAAAGTAGATAAAATCATGTTATATATAAAACAAGAGTAGTAAGCATACAAGATTTATCGCCCCAATCAAGGGAAATCAATGTTCAGATCAACGATATCATATGTTATACTTCCATGTGGTTCACGCTCCGACGGGCCATGCGTGTTAGTTAGTTGGCTGACTGAACGTCTACTCCTTGGCACACTTGAAGGGGCGGGATTTGGACACTCTCCACCAGTATGTTCTACGTATTGGCACCGAGTACATTTTCGCTGTATCGAACCTTCACCACGTGATGGACGTCGGTCGTTCTTTCTCGGTCTCCCGGCTCTATTCTTAGTGTTTAATGGTGGGTAGCTTGGCGGAAGGGGGTCGGGTGGAGACACCCATGCTTCAGGGGGTCCAGTTGGATTTATTACCTCTATGTATGTTACCCGGTAAGTTTCGGACGTGAAGAAATTTACAGCCAAGTCGCTGCAATCTCTACGACCCATATGTCTTGCCGCAGCGATGGCATGGCCGCACGGTAACCCAGATTTTTGCCATTCAAAACATGAACAAAGATGGTCGGTCATATTTACAATCGCGTCAAATAGGTTATCACGAACCTCGTACCTCCGATACCCAATTTCGGTTGAGGATAATTATCTCCTTCGCCTTTGGTGTGAGTCAATTAAGCATCTCACCTCCTTTTTGGCGTCGAATTTGGTACCACTCCTGTTGAAAGGACCGAAAGTACTCCATAAGTTGTACAATCGGTAATCTTCGCGCAAAACGGGAGAGTGCATTCACCGACTCTGCACTATTGGAGGTCAGAATGTCATAACGTTGTGCATGAAAATGGGCCGTCGACCACCTCTCCGGTCCAACATCGTCCATAACTTTGGCTGCTTTGTTGGCACTAACCCGTAGAACATTCATGTACCGGTCAAACTCCTGAGCCATATACGCTCTGCATGCCTTCGAGTAGATGGTGTTGTAAGTTGTAATACGTTTGTCCTTGCTTTTGGCGTTCATCTCCAAATGTCGACAACATAAGGCGTGAGGGGCGTTTGGGTACGTGGCAGAGATTGCGGCGCTTATGGAAGGTGCCTTGTTGGACATAAACACCAATCCTTACGGGTCTCCGATAGCTTGTCTCAACATGGACAGAAACCAAGTCCACTCCTCCCCGGTCTCGGACTTGCCTACTCCGAAAGCTACGGGAACGATGGCGTTATTCCCGTCCATGGCAACCGCCAGGAACATCATACCCAAGTAAGACCCCTTTAAATGGGCAGCGTCTATTACTAGGACACGGCACAGATTTCTCAAAAATGTGCGGATCTGCAAAAACGTAGGTGGTTTCTGTTTGGGCAAAAAATCACGTCACTCGACCGCAACCAGAACATGTAAGACGTATGATTAAGGACTATATCTTGTATTAAGGTAAGGTCTCGACAAAGACCCAGAATACCATCGTCGTCCCTCATAAAAGATAAGTCGAGAGTCCCTTACGACGCTCGACCATAGCGTCGCCCGATCCACACGACTATTATATAAGGACGTGCGATTTCGACCAAAGCTAACGTTAACCATGACCGTTTATTAAGTGTTTAATGCAGGAGTAAAAGTCATTAAGGAGCAACGACTATAACCGACGCAATCATTAAACAGCCGGCGACCGTAACGGACGAAGATCATTACTCCGGCGACCGTTTCCAACCGTTAAGGCCATTAAAGGAGCATTTATGGATGAAGCTAAGGACGCGAAGACTATAAATATCAAGCTCAATCAACATTTCAACACATCGAATATCCGGCGATTAACAACCGAAGCAATATTCAAGAACACCTGAAGTGAAGAACCATTATTCTAAGTATCGCTCTTGACGCACGACAACAGCCCTCGACCAGCAGTTCACACTTTGTTTCGTACACGACAAACACCTGTTTTTACGTTCAAACACTTGTACTTTACATTTCGAAGCATTTTCTTCATCTGTATTGTAATCGTTGTACGATCGACACCAGTATCCAAGGACATCGCCCCTGATTGGCGACCATAGTATAGCGACGACACCCATTTTCGTCCGCAGGTTTTTTCCTCGTTTGAGGTTTTTCCTGCGTCATCAAATCCCTTGTTTCTTTATTTTGTTTATCGTCGCACGTCTCGTCGAAAGATTCTTTCTTTAGTTGTTTAAGTCCACATCGACCTTAAGTTGTCCCTTTGGTGCGATTTTTGGCATTAACAGTTTGGCGCCATCCGTGGGACTACATCTAGAGAAAATCTTCGACGAACGTGCATTCTACTAATAGTTTCTTGGAGTTTCTTCTGTTTTCTGTCGCAGGAAAATGGCGGATAACGGGAATCCAGAACAAGCCGTTATACCAGTACACGCAAGCTTAGAAAATGCACAAAACTCCCCAGCAGCTGTCGATGAGTATCATTTGGAGGAATCGTTCTAGATCAAAGCAAACCCGATCAAAAGATTCTTGTGGGTTCATCCCTTGATCCCCACATTAAAGAAAAACTCATATCCTTTTTGCAGGAACATGCTGATTGCTTCGCCTAGTCACATGAAGATATGGTCGGTATTGACCCCAGTGTCATTGCTCATAAGCACAACGTCGATCCATCGTTCAAACCTATCAAGCAAAAACGTCGCAAGTTCGCTCCTGAAAGAAATAAAGTAATAAATGATGAGGTCGACAACCTCCTCAAGACAGGAAAGATTCGGGAGGTAAAATATCTTGATTGGCTCGCTAACGTCGTGGTCGTAGCCAAGAAGAATGGAAAATGGAGGGTTTGTATCGACTTCACCGATCTCAATAAAGCCTGTCCAAAGCATCCATTCCCGTTACCTCATATTGACGCCATGGTCGATGCAACCGCGGGGCATGAGTTATTAACGTTCATGGACGCCTATTCTGGATACAACCAAATTTTAATGCACGTTGACGACCAAGAGAAAACCGCTTTCATGACGGATCGAGGTATTTATTGTTACAAAGTTATGCCTTTCGGACTAAAAAATGCAGGTTCTACCTACCAACGGCTGGTAAACAAGATGTTCAAAGACCATCTTGGAGACACGATGGAGGTATATATCGACGACATGTTAGTGAAGTCGAAGCAAGCGATTGATCACATTGATCACCTCAGGCAATCGTTCGACATCCTCCGGAAGTATAACATGAAGCTCAATCCGACGAAATGTTCCTTTGGCGTTAGTGCCGGGAAGTTCCTGGGTTATATGGTCACTCGTCGAGGCATTGAGGCTAACCCCGACCAAATCAAGGCCATCATTGAATCAAATCTCCTCGAAATTTCAAAAAAGTCCAGAAACTCACCGGTCGAGTAGCAGCTCTAAACAGGTTTATCTCCCGATCTTCAGATAAATGTCATCTATTCTATAATGTCCTCAGGAAAAATAGGGGCTTCGACTGGACCAATGATCATGAACAAGCCTTGCAAAAACTCAAGGAATACATGGCGTCGCCTCCTCTGTTGTCAAAACCTCACGATCATGAGATCCTACAATTGTATTTGGCTGTCAGCCCAAATGCAGTAAGTGCTGTTCTGACACGAGAAGATGAAAAACAGCAATTGCCGATCTACTATGTAAGTAAATCTCTTCTGGATGCAGAAACCAGGTATTCCTCTATGGAAAAATTGCTCTTGTCGCTAGTCACAGCTACTAAAAAACTGCGACACTATTTTGAGTCGCATCCCATTATTGTTATAACTAACTTTCCTCTTAAGTCTGTCTTAAGAAAACCCGAGTTGGCAGGCCGCCTGGCAAAATGGAGTATATATCTCAGCAGTTACGACATCGATTTCAAGCCCAGGACCGCGATCAAATCGCAAGCCTTGGCAGACTTCATTGCTGATTTCAGCCCTGAATTGGAGAAACAAGCAGAACTCGAAGTATCAACTGTGGCAACTCACGACGACGTGCCTTGGATCTTATATGTCGATGGATCATCCAACATTAGAGGCTCTGGATTGGGCGTCGTCTTAAAGTCGCCACAGGGGGGGGGGGAGATGGTATACTCGGTCCGATGCGACTTCAAAACCACCAATAACGAGGCTGAGTATGAAGCCCTGATCATGGGAATGAATATGGCCCACGACTCGGGGGCAACCGCACTGCATGTCAAGAGCGATTCCCTGCTGGTAGTAAATCAGGTCAACAGAGAATTCGCAGCCAAGGATTCAAAAATGACAGCATATCTAAGCGTGGCAAAAGAAATTTCCAAAAAATTTAAATGTTTTTCTATTGAACAGATTCCGCGAGACCATAACACTCAGGCCGACGCATTGGCAAACCTTGGGTCCGCTTTAGTTGAACCAATATTTGATGTTATTCCTATGATTCATCTGGCAACGCCGTCCATTGGAAACACATACGTCATCCAGATCGAAGACGAAGAAGATGATTGGTCACGCGGCATTCGAAATTTCCTCGTGCACGATGGTACGTGCGAAATATGTGCTTTAATCGCAGTGGGTTGCAAACTGTCCACAGTGGGAAGTGCAAGTGTACACTGTTCACTATGATCGTCACAGCAAGTAATAGTTGGTAAAATACCAGAATCGAATCCACAGGGACTGGACAATCAAGACAATATGGTTCTCATGAGCTCCTTTTACAGGTTTCAATTAGAGAGGAAAATAATACTTTGGTTTGGTTGGCGAAATAGACACTTTAACGATTTTACTAAGATTAAAAGGAGGAATGGAGGTTAGATTTTCCCTAGATTTTATACTAAATACTCGGTCCTAAAAAATGATCCTTGTATTCGAGGTAGACGTTTTCGCTAGAAAAGCCCGGTTACAAAATACTCACACCGTTTAGATAAAAATCCCATACTCTTAGTACTTATTGTTTTGTCAATGGTAATCTCAAGAATGGACCTTTTCAGGTCTCGATGGAATGTGTAGAGACAAATACTCTAAGTGTTTTTAATACACAAATTAGCTTGCCTACTACTCCAGTGGGTTGAGATTTGCTCACTGTGCCGACCTCACTTTCGTAAGTGTCATAAGAATTCTTTCGAATCCCCTAGCATCATTCAAGCTCGTGTCACTACGTTCTACTTATTTCTAAGTTAAGAACTCGACTTTAGATCCTTGCAAGTGATCGGCTTGTTCGCATCCTTGGGTAAATATCGAGAATGAATGACCAAAACAACAAATATTCTAAGTATAAAGATTACTCAAGCATTTTTAATAAAATCCAGGTTCTTCTCCTTCCTACATCCCAAAGGATGTTTAGCCCATACTTGAAGTAAAGAAAGCAAAAGAGTAGAAGTTGCACATAATTAAACTGAAAGTGACTTGAATAGAACTCACAGTGGGGAACGAGGGTTCGTCCCTGTCACTATGTATTGCGAACTACAATTAACCTAAGAAAGTAAATTACTGAAAATTAAAGCTAGTTACTGCAGTAAATAAAAGACTAAAGCTAATGTGGTAGTTGAGAGAATTTAAGGCTAAGCAAAAACTCTAGGATCCTAATAAATGATACCCAAGTGCTCCTTTATATACTAGGAGAAGGAGTTGGGTATTACACAAAAGATGTGGGTCTTCCAATGGGTAAAGACTGCTGTGTTGTGGCAGAAATCAGTTCCTTGTGTAATCCTTTTACCCAATGGACCATTTTCCAAGTCAATCTCCAAGTACAAGGAGGTGTACTTGATGCTATCTCCAATGAAAACTACCTTGTACTTCTCCAGCCCATATTTTCCTGCCATTTGAACCTTCTAAACTCCATGTTTTATATTTCCAGCCCATGGTTTTCTTTTGTTTTCTTGATCTGCTCGAAGAGTGGGGAACCGGAGTGGGCACAACAGTGATCACTGCTGGATAAAACGTGAAAACACCCAAAATCTACCGAATAGTTTATTAAAGACCATGGTTCACTCCTTTTGCTCGTTTTCGTGAAATATACCAAGAATGGGGGTTTTAAGATGTGAAATGGCTAAAATTGACAAAATAAAGTGGAAAATAAATGGAAATAATAACTCTAAAAATAGAGTTATCACACGACCAACTCCCCGAAGACAAAATGGAGGCTCGAAAAATCAGATTCAAAGCATCTAAGTACGTCATGATCGAAAATAAGCTTTATCGGCGATCATTGACGGGCTTAAATTTAAGGTGCGTCATCAGCAAAAATCAAGCCCATAAAATCCTCCAAGAGATGCACGACGGCGAATGTGGTAATCATTCAGGAGGCCGTAGCTTGGCTAATCGTATCTCCCGACAAGGGTATTTTTGGCCGACACTGCGACAAGACGCTATCAAGTACGTCCAGAATTGCGACCCATGTCAACGACACTCAGGTATGTCTCATAAACCTTCAGAACCTTTGCACTCGACACTTATCCCATGGCCCTTCATGAAATGGGGAATGGATATTGTCGGAAAACTACCACCCGCTCCAGGACAAAAGGTATTCCTCCTCGTACTTACTGATTATTTTTCCAAGTGGGTCGAAGCGGCTGCTTTCTCCCAAATCAGGGATAAAGAAGTCATCTATTTTATCCAAACTAACATCATATGCAGGTTTGGGATTCCATCCGAAATTGTCTGCGACAATGGATCCCAATTCATAAGCGACAGGACCCAACAGTTCTGTGAAGATAGGAACATCAAGCTGACGACCTCGACTCCCAGATATCCCCAAGCCAATGGACTTGCCAAGTCGAGTAATAAGACTATTGTAGCCTCGATCAAGAAACGATTAAAAGCTGCAAAAGGAAGATGGGTTGAAGAACTCCCTTCAGTCCTATGGGCAAATCGCACGACACCCCGCACATCCACAGGACAAACCCCCTTCTCTCTCGTCTACGGTTGTGAAGCCGTCCTACCAATCGAAGTTCATCTCCCGACTTCGAGGCACACTGTCATCGACCACAACATGGTTGATTTAAGTCATGACCTCGACGTCCTAGAAGAGCTCAGAGAATCCGCCTTGATCAGGATGGCGTCGCAGAAGCAGGCGGTCGAGCGACATTTCAATAAGCACGTCAAAATTAAAGTCTTTCAATAAGGCGATTACGTCCTCCGTCGAGTATTCCCAAACACCCAGGAGCTCAACGCATGTAAGCTTTCTACTAAGTGGTAAGGACCTTACTGCGTCTACGAAGTCGTTGGTAAAGGAGCCTATCGACTTCAGACCCTCGACAATCAAGAAATCCCGCGAAGTTGGAACGCGACGCATCTGAAAAAATATTTCTTTTAGAGTCGCCCTCCTCCCATGCAAAGTTTTTTTAACACGACAGTGAACGTCGTGAGATCGACCGACCTCTAACGAACTTTGTCGCAGGTACGCACGACATGAGTACCCGAGTGTGTGACTTAATTGTTTTACCACAGGGGCATACATTCTGGAATTTCATCATACGATACAGTCACATGTAAGGTCTAAACGATCCCTCGATCTAAGTTTCTGGAACTTAGAAAAACTTTGTATGTTCTAACACATCGATGATATATATTTGTGTTTATTATTACGGTCCAAATACATGATTTATGTTTCAACCGTTATATTGCAATAAAAGCCTAAGTCGCACGATCCTCCGTTTATTTCTTACTTAACGAATTTTATGATCAAAATTACATTTGTCCACGACATATGTAATTAAAAACACGAGTTCAGCAAATGAAGGAACTTCATTGAACGATTACATATGAACGACCGATAGTCGGACAAGTAAACACAAAGTCAAAAGTCGTTGCATACCAACAACCCGACCACCAATGATTGAACATAAAAAGTCTAGCTCGCAAACCCAAAAATCTACCCTAGAACTAAAGAAACACGTCGATGGCAAGCTCTGTTCAAAAATCTCGATCTTCGAAATCCTATCAATCCCGAAGAACTGATGCAAGGATCAAACGAGTATATTAGGAGTTATCTTCCAACCCCTTACGTCTCGACACTCTGAGAATATGGCTCTTAAGATTAATGTTAAGGTTGGAGGAAGGAATATATTCTTCTCGACGATTGACCTCCACTCCAACATTTTCTCTGCCTTCACATACTTAATGAGAAGAAACAAGAACATCTGTCAAATACAGAAGGAACACGTTAGCAAAACATTCAGCTAAAGAACATCGATAACACAAGTTTTGAAAGAAAAACTTACAAGGAACGCCAGTTCGGCTAAACACAGCCCTATCTCTTCAATAGAGATCCTTTAAAAACACTCCTCGGAAACTAAGGGCTGGTGTTTCCCCAGATGCGGAAGTGACTTCATCCTGACGAGGACATAGTCAAACGAGAGGGACGGCGACAGCGCAAAGCTGATCACCATAAGTTCCTCCTCGTTCTCTCCCGTCTTTACACCCCCGCCCCTGTCGGCAGACGAAAGGGTTGACGTGGCAGAAGACATCGTCTCCAGGTGCGCAAAATACACAGACATCGTGTTCATCGTAACCAACATCGTCAACGATTCGGGTATCGCAACCCTTGATAGATCTCCAACCACCCAAGATTTGAACAAAGTCGAGATTCTAGAGAAGGGCCTCATCAGAAACAGAAAACTTTTAAAGAAAATCTCTAAAGAAAACAACCCATTGTGATCTTTATTTATGCAGGAAATCGCAACAAGTCGAGTCCGCTGATGATCAGCACGCGTCCATACCTATCCGAATCTTCGACACCTGTCCTCGACAGCTGGTAAGCATCATCATGCGTCAGTATGACGTCACAACTTTTCAACTTCTCGTTCAGTTAAAGGCGAACCGGTCTAGTTCCACGACAACCAGGTAAGTCCCTCAACCCAGGTCATAAGTCTAAGCGTTCGACAAGCAAAATTTAAAACTTAAATTTGACATTTAATTTTCAAATTTTGGGGGCAAACTGTTTGGGCAAAAAATCACGTCGCTCGACCACAACCAGAACAGGTAAGACGTATGATTAAGGACTATATCTTGTATTAAGGTAAGGTCTCAACAAAGACCCAGAATACCATCGCCGTCCCTCTAAAAAGATAAGTCGAGAGTCCCTTACGACGCTCGACCATAACGTCGCCCGATCCACACGACTATTATATAAGGACGTGCGACGTCGACCAAAGCTAACGTTAACCATGACCGTTTATTAAGTGTTTAATGCAGGAGTAAAAGTCATTAAGGAGCAACGACTATAACCGACGCAATCATTAAACAGCCGGCGACCGTAACGGACGAAGATCATTACTCCGGCGACCGTTTCCAACCGTTAAGGCCATTAAAGAAGCATTCATGGATGAAGCTAAGGACACGAAGACTATAAATATCAAGCTCAATCAACATTTCAACACATCGAATATCCGGCGATTAACAACCGAAGCAATATTCAAGAACACCTGAAGTGAAGAACCATTATTCTAAGTATCGCTCTCGACGCACGACAACAGCCCTCGACCAGCAGTTCACACTTTGTTTCGTACACGACAAACACCTGTTTTTACGTTCAAACACTTGTACTTTACATTTCGAAGCATTTTCTTCATCTGTATTGTAATCGTTGTACGATCGACACCAGTATCCAAGGACATCGCCCCTGATTGGCGACCATAGTATAGCGACGACACCCACTGTCGTCCGCAGGTTTTTTCCTCGTTTGAGGTTTTTCCTGCGTCATCAAATCCCTTGTTTCTTTATTTTGTTTATCATCGCACGTCTCGTCGAAAGATTCTTTCTTTAGTTGTTTAAGTCCACATCGACCTTAAGTTGTCCCTTTGGTGCGATTTTTGGCATTAACAGTTTCCCTTTGTAAATGTTATAGTTTATAATGTGTAAACATATGATGTGCTAATATACGTACCGCGGGTCCAAGGGCAACGAAGCACAACTCAAAACGTCCATTTGACTCGGTCCTTATCTAGGTGACTGTACCTGGATTCTGTAGCTGCAAATTATATAAATACCCAGGGAGTCGTTTATACGACTCCTCGAACGTGCCTCTGACCATTAGCATTGCCCTGCATCGCGCACGCCAGCCTTGGTAGTAACCAATTGTGATCTCGCACTGCTGGTTTACATCGTTGACGATGTCCTTTGGACGAAATGACCTGCTAGCATCAAGAAAATTTTCTTTCAGTAATGCACCCAAAGTCCTTTTGGTGGCTTGTTTGTGGTTGGGATTCAGTTGCGTCCTCGAAAGTGTGTTCGTCGTGCAACTTTCTAATGACAAACACCCCTCCTTTCTCGCCCACGGACCTCGCGTACAGCCTCCACATACAATTTTCTCTCGCACATACAACTTTGTATCTGGTTTTGTCGGATCTCGGCGTGTAACTTTCGAAACCCTCTTGTATGAGCTTAATTCCGACTTGTGTGGCCAAGTCATCATTCGAATCAAATATTGCACCTACTTGTATCCTTGAACTGTGATTATAAGGTTGAGGTCCGTAGGTTTGTGTATGGGTATCCGGGGTTGGAAGAATAGGGGGCATATCAAAAAAGTCATTTAACTGACTAAATGATTTACCACTAGGGGTATATTTTTCTCCTTCTTCGTCCTCATCACTGTCGGTACCTGATCTGTCTATATCAGATCTACCCATTGTGAAAACATGGGTTTTGTCGTCAACAACTCCAACAAACGGCCTTCTTCGTCTTGTTGTTGCGTCTCCGGAACAAAATTACGATAACAGTCGTTAAGACCATATGCATGATCCGAATAAACTGTTGGGTCATAGGACGCCTGAAATTGAGAATCAGACTCCTCCATTTGGAGGTCTTCGTCATCACCGTCGTCATCGCCTTCGTCATCACCTTCGTCATCGCCTTCGTCGCACACCGATGATTCGGCATACACAAAAAGTGATGGAGGTCTTTCTGACTGGGCTGCAAAGTGCAGAAAACCAGAGATATCCTCATCGTTGGATAACTCCACAATAGACCCATCATCATTCTTGAACACTAACTTGCTGTAACACCCCAAACTTCCCAAGTAAGTGAAACCACTCGTCATTTCTTAAAGTCGACTCCTATAATTTCATTATCTAATCTTATCGTGAGTCGTTAGAACTGTCCGAATGAATTAAGTAAAATGGACAGTTGTGTTAAACCTTGGGGCTTAGATTTCATGCAATGTCGTGGCTTGATCTTCACCGGAAAGGCAAGAGTGTAGCTTATCGTTTCGGGCGTCGGACAGCAGCAAGGGCACGGGTCGCGACTATGCTCGACGACTTTGCCCGGGGCATAGTCGTTGTGGCAATCTCACGGTGGGGTGTGATGGACCGAATTCGAACAGTAGGTGGGTCAGGTGGGGCGACTATGCCTCGCGACTTTGCCTCGGGGCATTGTCGCGAGGGCAAGGTCACGACCTGCCCGTGGATTTCTGCTACTTGAGTCGTTTTTTGGGTTTTGAGCATCATTTGTTCTTTCCTTGATGCATCTGATTTCCTCTCTATTCCTTGGACGTTTTCTCTTATCTCTCTCCTCATTCATGCTTCTTTGAATGCTTGCATTTAATGGTTAAACCTAGAGCTTAGTGGTGCAAGTACAAGGAAGGATCTTGAGTGTGTCAAGTTAAAGTGGGTCAAGCTCTACTCAATCTTCTTACAAAGCCTAGGGTTCCTTATTTAGAGATTCTTACCTCCAAGTAAGTATTTAATGTCAATACTCCTACATTTTGTGTAAGGGTGCTATATTGAGAGTTATATCTTCCATTCCTAGGTTCCTCTCTTCAAGAACCAAGCATTTCAACTTTCTAAGGTTTTCTTAGAAGAACCCTTAGGTAAGTGTCTAGACCTCTATAACTCATTTATTTCATACTTAATGCTACCTAGAAATTGTATAACATGATTTGGGTCTTGATTTAGAATTCTTTGTTATTGTTCGAATATTTAAATCCTAGACTTTTGGTCTAACACTTGTGTGTATGCCGTGGATTACAGGTTCCACCTAGCGGCGTCTAGATCGTTGTGTTGCCGTCCATGCTTAGGAGCTTGGGAATGACGGGCTTTTTAGGAATCGAGATGAGAGACTTTTTGGAGATATAGTGACACCCGGATTAATCTAGATTATCATAATTTTAGATTAATAGGTTGTTGTGTATTATGTCTCAATACTCCAATGTTTATACTTGTAGCAACTACCCGTGGCATTTAAAGGGTTTTAGTTGATTTATATTTCAAAGTTTAAATTTACCCATTTTCCGGAATTTTTACCTATATTTAGTGTTTAAATTTTAGGGTGTTACAAGTTGGTATCAAAACTCTAGTTTAAGTGAACTAGGTGTGCTAGTGTGATGCCTAGACTTAAGCTGAGACCGTTAGGTGATGGAATGTGAGGAAATTGGGTAGGAACACTAAGATGGGACGTTTCGGAGTCAACGGAAATTACGTTATTGTGAATTATGAAAGTGGTAATGATAATTCTTATGTGTAGTATGTTCATAATTTCAATTAGCTACTGCTATTATGAATATATTGTCACGTAAGCATGCTTGGTTGCTATGATTATGAGGATCAATGATTGTTCTAGTACGTTTCTTTACGTATATCTCGTAGTCTATGTTCTTATCTTTATTCTCGGATGTGAGTTGTGACAGACAGAAATGGTAAATACTCGGTGCAGAACTCAGGAAGATAATGCCGTGAACGAATTCACGGCCGATCAACCAAACAACGACACGTCAGCTTTACCTCCTCCACTCCCAGTTTTGTTGGGCGGAAGAGTGGAAGAGGTTCCGAGAAGGAATATTGTCTCTACCAACCCAGTCATAACGGAAGTGACCCCTCAAACTCAGATGATGGACATGATGCGGGCCATGAACGACACTATGGCTAAGCAACAAGAGTTGTTCATGAAACTTTTGGAGGATAGAGATGCACAATCGCGTCGTCACGAAACGATTGAAGAAAATGTGGGATCCGGGGGAACCAGTGATGGAAACCGGACTGATGGATTGGTTACTTTGGAGACAAGGCCGACGGGAAGGGTATGCTTCTATAAAACCTTCTTATGTTGTAAACCGCCGGAGTTTGTCGGTTCTGATAACCCAGTTTCCTGCATGAACTGGATTCGGGAGATTGAACAGGCCTTCCGGGCTTGTGACTGTGAAGAGAATCAGAAAGTGAAGTTTGGTTCTCAAATGCTCCGAAGTTCGGCCTTGACTTGGTGGAATGTCTACACTTCCACCATAGAGAGTTCTGTTTTGACCAAGATGACGTGAGCTACTTTTAAGAAAAAGATCTTAGAAGAGTATTGCAACGAGCAAGAGATGGATTTGATCGAGGACGAGTTCCGGGAAATCAAGAAGGGAAATCTGTCGGTTAAAGAATATACCCGACTCTTCATGGAGAAGTTGAATCTTGTGGGGCACGTGGCCCCGACCGAGAAGGAAAAGATGAAAGCTTATTTGAAAGGATTGCCTGCTGACATGATGGCAATGGTTCGGAACTCCAAAGCTACGAATCTTCGAGAGACGATCGAAGAGGCTAAGGTTATGGAGAGAGTCTACGCGAGAGACAAAGAGGAGTAAGCAAAGGTGGGAGAGAAGAGGAAGTGGAAGAGCCCACAAAATTCGTTCAAGAGGCCGAGGTTCCAACCAAATGGTAGAGGAGGGGATAACCGCCGCGAGGCAAGGTGGTGTCCCGAGTGCAAGAGAAAGCACTTCGGGTCTTGCAATTCGAGCCAAGTTACTTGTTTCAAGTGCGGGAAGACGGGGCACACTAGTCCGAAGTGCCACATCAGGGGGACGGTTTGTTTTGAGTGCAAGGAGGTTGGTCACGTGAAGCGGGATTGCCCCAAGTTGAAGGGAGACTCTAGAGGGACCGGTTCAGGAAGTGAACCGAGGCGGGAGGCCATTCCCAAACCGCAAGGGAGGGCTTTCCAAATGACGAAGGAAGAAGCGAAGGAAACCACCGACGTGGTGTCATGTACGTTCTTACTCAACTCTTTACCCGCTAGAGTATTGTTTGATTCAGGTGCAAATTGTTCATTTGTTTCGAATGTGTTTTGCAAGTCTTTGAATGTGCCTAGTAGTACACTACAAGATGCTTTAGTCATAGAGGTAGCAAATGGGGAAAAGGTAGTCTTGCGGGAAATCTTGGAAAAGTGACGCCTTGAGATTAGTGGCGAAAATTTTGAAGTGGACCAACTCCCTATGTGTATTGGAAGTTTTGACGTGGTGATTGGAATGGATTGGCTGACCAAGCACAAAGCATAGATTTTGTGCTCAAAGAAGATTATAAGGATACCTCTCCTAAGTGGAGACTTTGTCCTTGTGTACGGAGAAAAGCGTAAAGGCGAGGTGGCTATTATCTCTTCCATCAAGGCAAGGAAGTGTCTAATGAAAAAGTATCCGACGTTTTTAGCCTATGTGGTGGACACCAAACTAGAGAAAAAGAAAGTGGAAGATGTAAAAGTTGTCAAAGAATATCCGGATGTATTCCCCGATGATTTTCCGGGTTTGTCACCCGACCGTCAAGTGGAATTCAAGATCGACTTGGTTCCGGGAGCGGCACCGATAGCACGCGCACCTTACCGTCTCGCTCCGACAGAAATGCAAGAAATGATGACACAACTGCAAGAACTCCTAGAGAAAGGTTTTGTAAGGCCGACCTCGTCACCTTGGGGAGCCCCGGTGTTGTTTGTCAAAAAGAAAGATGGGTCGATGCGGATGTGTATCGACTATTGGGAGTTAAACAAGGTGACTGTGAAGAACAAGTATGGAGCCAGATGCTTCTCCAAGATTGATCTCTGATCCGGCTACCACCAAGTGAAAGTTAAGGAAGAAGACGTTTCAAAGACGGCATTTAGTACTCGGTATGGGCACTACGAGTTCCTAGTCATGTCATTTGGTTTAACGAACGCGCCAGCAATTTTTATGGACTTGATGAATCGGGTATGTCGACCGTTTTTGGATAAGTCGGTTATCGTATTCATCGATGATATTTTGGTGTACTCCAAAGATGAGGCGGAGCATGAGCAACATCTCCGGGAGGTTTTGGAAGTATTAAGAAAGGAGAAGTTGTATGCCAAATTTTCTAAGTGTGAGTTTTGGTTACGGGAGGTGCAATTCCTCGGGCATGTGGTAACCCGGGAAGGTGTTAAAGTAGATCCCGCAAAGATTGAGGCAATGATGAATTGGGAGCCTCCAAAGAGCCCTACTGAAATTCGAAGCTTTTTGGGGCTAGCCGGGTACTACCGTAGGTTCATACAAGACTTCTCCAAGATTGCTTCGTCACTAACGGCTTTGACCCGAAAGAACGTAAAATTTGTGTGGACTAATGTGCAAGAGGAAGCATTTCGGATGTTGCAACAAAAACTGTGTGAAGCTCCAATCTTGTCCTTACCCGAAGGAACGGAAGACTTTGTTGTATACAGTGATGCGTCCAAAATGGGTTTGGGTACGCATCGAGACAGTTAAAAGAGCACGAAAAGAATTACCCAACTCATGATCTCGAATTGGCGGCGGTCGTGTTTGCCCTGAAGTTATGGCGATACTACCTGTATGGCACGAAATGTACGTTCTACACCGATCATAAAAGTTTGAAGTACATTTTCGACCAAAAGGAGCTGAATATGCGTCAACGAACATGGCTCGAGTTGCTTAAAGATTACGACTGCGAGCTACTATACCATCCGGGCAAGGCGAATGTGGTAGCGGACGCCTTGCATCGGAAGGAATATAGTGGGAAGGTGCAAACATCGTTAGCAAGAATTGAAGTCATCTCGAGCCTAATGGATATGATCAAGACCGCTCAATCAGAAGCACTACTTGAAGAGAACCTCAAGAATGAATCTATGGTGAAACACCATCTTTTATTGACGGAAGATGGTAGAGGATTGAAACTTTTCCAAGGAAGGATTTGGGTGCCTAAAATCGGAGGGTGTCGGGAGTTACTTATGAAAGAAGCTCACAAGTCAAAGTACTCTATACACCCCGGGAGTACCAAGATGTATAGAGATCTGAAATTGAATTATTGGTGGCCGGTCATGAAGCTTGATGTGGCCGGTGTTGTGGAGAAGTGCACCACATGCTCTTTAGTGAAAGCCGAGCACCAACGACCCTCTGGCAGTTTGCAATCACTCGAAATACCGGAATGGAAGTCATCACATTACAATGGATTTTGTGACAAAGCTACCAAAGACTTTGAAGGGTCACGACACCATTTGGGTAATTGTGGATCAAATGACCAAGACCGCTCACTTTTTGGCTATGCGGGAAACACTACCCTTGGACAAATTGGCAAGATTATATATCAACGAAGTGGTCTCAAGGCATGGGGTGCCATTGTCTATTGTATCTGACCGGGATAGTCGTTTTACTTCACACTTTTTGAATGCCTTCCAAAGGGAATTGGAAACAAAGGTGAAATTAAGCACGACTTACCACCCTCAAACTGACGAACAAAGCGAGCGGACAATCCAGACTTTGGAAGATATGTTGAGGGCGTGTGTAATTGACTTCGGGGGAAATTGGGATTCTCACCTCCCATTAGTGGAATTTGCTTACAATAACAGTTACCATTCGAGTCTAGGTGTGGCTCCATTTGAGGTTTTGTACGGGCGGAAATGTAGGACGCCCGTTTGTTGGCTTGAGGCGGGTGAAAAACAGTTTGTCAGACCCGAGCTTGTGCAAGAAACGACCGACAAGGTAAAGGGCATCCAAGAGCGGTTGAAAGCCTCTCAAGATCGTCAAAAGAGTTACGCCAATAAGAAGAGGCGACCTATTGAGTTCCAAGTGGGGGATCGTGTATTCTTGAAGGTTTCTCCTTGGAAGGGGATCATTAGGTTTGGAAAACGAGGGAAGCTTAGTCCCCGTTTCCTTGGACCTTTTCCAATTATCGAGCGTGTGGGACTTCAAGCCTACAAGTTGGAGCTACCGCCCGAGATGAGTGGGATCCACCCTACGTTCCATGTTTGCTACTTACGGAAGTGTTTAGCGGAGGAAAAGGACGTTATTCCATTATCGGAAATCCGTGTGGACAACAACCGGTGTATTGAAGAGCCGGAGGCTTTTTTGGGAAGGGAAACAAGGAAACTTCGCCACAAAGAGATAGAGAGAGTGAAAGTGCAATGGAAGCATCACCGTGGCACGAACGTCACGTGGGAATTGGAAGAGGACATGAAGAGGCGGTACCCCCATATCTTCGGATAGTGCCAAATTTCAAGGACAAAATTTTCTCCTAGGAGGGGAGGATTGTAACACCCCGAACTTCCCAAGTAAGTGAAACCACTCGTCATTTCTTAAAGTCGACTCCTATAATTTCATTATGTAATCTTATCGTGAGTCGTTAGAACTGTCCGAACGAATTGAGTAAAATGGACCGTTGTGTTAAACCTTGGGGCTTAGATTTCATGCAATGTCCTGGCTTGATCTTCACCGGAAAGGCAAGAGTGTAGCTTATCGTTTCGGGCGTCGGACAACAGCAAGGGCATGGGTCGCGACTATGCCCGGCGACTTTGCCCGGGGCATAGTCGCTGTGGCAATCTCGCGGTGGGGTGTGATGTAACACCCCGGATTTCATTCGGTAGGTAACTTAAAAGGCTAACATCATTTTTAAATATTTTGGATTCTCGTTTATATTAGATTTAACCATGTGTGACATTATTATTATTATCTGCATGCTTGTACATAATAATTGTGCATGAGTCGTCCGAAAACTTGCAAATGTTGGGTTTTGAGTTTTTGGGTTGGCGGACGTCCGTGAGGATGGGGCCGGACGTCCGTGTCATGTGGACGTCCGCATAGCATCCGCGGAAGCAACAGAGTGATTTGGGGAAAAGTCTGGTCAAGTGCCGGTCGGACGTCCGCAAGGTTCTTAGCGGACGTCCGCGAGTGGTCTGACGAAATTTTTCCTTTTATCCCTCTTTTCCTACCTCTTCTCACTCACTTTACCAAAACTCTCCCAAATCGTTTTCTCTCCTTTAAGGTGATTTTCACCCTAAAATCCACCATCTTTCTTCATTCAATCTTCCACAAGATTAGAGTTATTTATTATTCATCTTGGAGCTATTAAGAACATTTATTGAAGACTTCTCGAAGGGATTTGTCACCTACAACTCCAAGTCTCACTCGCATTTCCTCCAAAGCTAGGGTTTCATCCATTTTCTAGGTTTTGGTCTAAAAACCTAGATAGTGATTGTTCTAACTTTCCTTACTCTAGATCCATGATCATTTACTTGTTAACTTGTTCATTTCATCATTTTGTTGAAAACCCTAAGTTTGGGAAGTAGGGATGGTTGGATAAATGAAAATATTCTTGAGTTATGGAAGTATTATTAGACTCTATGTGTTGATATTATCATGTGTGTGACCTTGGTAATTTTGGGGATTCTTACATAAAAGCTACAAGCCATTTTAATGGTATTAAGTTTGTCTTAATGATTAAGTTATTCAACCCTGTGACTCATTGAGTATGTATGACTCCACATGGTTTATGCACATTCATATATATGGTACATGTATTACTAGATGGTGAGTTATGCACCATGGACTTGAAGCCCTTGCATTTATTGAGCATATGAATATTATATATGGCTATTAGGGCTTTGAATGAAACAAGTTAAGTGTTCACTAGGAGGACATAGTCTTGGGCACCACCTTTCGGGTATGTGCCTAGACCCTCGCCACTATGGGGCAATGCCTTCGTTGTATCCCCGGTGTGCCGGGCCTTTGGTGTCGCTTTTATGCGGATGGCACTAAGGTATCTCGACTCTTTGGGTGGAACTTCTTGGTGTTATGGGTCTCCCCTATTGACTTCAAAATACACTTGTGGAAAACTCTATGATGAATCTTACTTGATTATGTTATCACTATTATGTGTTTTAATTGGAATTACTCACCAAGCCTTGTCTTGACACTTGTTTGAATGTTGACTTGGATCTCAGGTTCTTGTGGTTCCATTTCCAAGAAAGAGTAGACGGAGCGTGTGAGCCGTGGGGATACTTTTGGTCGCTAACGATAGAAGACTTATACGAATAGATGTGACAACCCCTTTTGTAATCTTACCTCCTTTTTTGGAATTAGATTAGTTGGTTGTTGTAATCTAATTTTTATGCACAACTGTAACCTTGCCAATGTACTTGATATTCCTTTAATTGGGATGGCTCATTTATATTATACCGCTCTTTCGTATTATGAAAGTTTTTGTTCACCTCTATTTTTAGGGTGTTAGAAGTTGTTATCAGAGCACTGGTTTAAGTGAACTAGGTGATGACTTTAGCAAACCTGGACTTAAACTGAATTGCCCTTATGAAATTCCGTGACTATGGGTAGAAACCATAGGTGGGGAGAGTATAGGATCAACGGAATTGCGATTGTTAACATTTGTAGTGATGATGAAAAGAATTCTTATGTGTGATATATTCAAAATTTCATAGGGCCCGTGTTATGGTGAATATATTCATACGTGAGCATGCTTGAATTTGTTATTATAATGCTTAATGATTGTACTAGTACGTTAACCACCGTTAATCTTTTAAAGAATTAATCGGTATGGTGTTTAACGTGTGTGGCAGCTACCATGGTAAACAAGAGGAGCCATGTGGCGAATCGCGAAGCAGGTCAAGAAAACAGTGTCACAGCGCGGGAGAACCCAACACAACCAAATGCGGAGGTAATCCCCCTACTCCTCCGATTCCCCGAATGTTAAGAGGCATCGTCGACCATGTTCCTCAAAACGACATCGCAGTGGAGGAGCCAGTTTTGGAAGACGCCGACCCACAATCCGTCATGATGGCAAGTTTTCTGCAGATGATGAACTCTGCCATGGACAAGCGTGATGAAAGGCTCCTAAAGCTGTTAGAGGACCGAGATGGCAGTCGCTGAAGGAATGAAGCGGTTGCAGAAAACGCCCTACATGGTTCGGGTGGGATTGTACATGTTGTGGACACCGATGACCGTGTGGTCACCGAGGGAGAGAGGAGAGAAAATGGTTGCTCCTACAAGACGTTTCTCTGCTGTAAACCACCCGAGTTTGCGAGTTTCGATGATCCAGTGGCTTGTATGAACTGGATCCGAGAGATTGAGCAGGCCTTCCGGGCTTGTGATTGTGGGGAGAGCCAAAAGGTAAAGTTTGGTTCTCAAATGTTGAGGGGTGCGACCCTCACATGGTGGAACATCTTTACATCTACTCTGGAGGCCTCAGTTTTGGCCAAGATGAAATGGGAGACGTTCAAGAAGAAGGTTTTGGAGGAGTACTGCAATGAGCAAGAAATAGACCAGATCGAGGAGGAATTCCTATCACTCAAGAAAGAGGACTCGACTGTGAGAGAGTACACTCATCTATTTATGGAAAAGCTAAATTTGGTAGGGCATGTGGCCCCGACTAAGAAGGAAAGGGTTAAAACATACCTCAAATGGTTACCGGCGGACATGATGGCCATGGTCCGCAACTCTAAAGCGGTTACATTGCGGGAGACGATAGAGGAGGCAAAATTGATGGAAACCGTTTATGCAAAAGGGAATGAAGAGAAGGTAGTTGCGGGTGAAAAGAGGAAATGGGAAGGGTCGACCGGACCCGCTCGACAGTCTAGACCGTTTAATGGGGGAAGAAACGGTGATCCTCGGCGTGAGGTGAGGTGGTGCCATAAGTGTAAAAGCAAACATAGTGGCCCGTGTAACTCTAGGTCACGTCACAACCCGACCGAATGTGCTAAGTGCGGAAAGAGAGACCATGTTGTCCGAGATTGCCCTATCCGGGGGCCGGTTTGCTTCGAGTGCCGAGAACCGGGACATATCAAGAGGGATTGCCCGAAGTTGTCGGGAGGGAACCGTGTTGCATCAAGTGGGGTGCCGAATAGGAAGGAGGATCCACCGAGGGCGCCGAGTCGAGCTTTCCAGATGACCGATGCGGAGGCGAGGGAGACCGCCGATGTGTTGACGGGTACGTTCCTCGTAAACTCCTTGCTTGCTCGTATATTGTTTGATTCGGGAGCGAACCTTTCTTTTGTCTCTACTTCTTTTTGCAAGCAATTTACTATTCCGATTAGTACTCTCCCGGATGCCCTAGTAGTCGAGGTAGCTAATGGGGAACAAGCCTTGGTCCGTGAATTTTTTAGTAAGTGTCTCCTAGAAATAGATGGGGAAACTTTTGAGGAGAATCTGTTGCCTATGGCGATCAGGGGTTTTGATGTGGTTATGGGTATGGATTGGTTGGCCGAGAATAGAGCCGAAATCTTGTGTGCGAAAAAGATGATCCGATTTCCAACGTCGAATGGGAAGGTAGTGACAGTGTATGGGGAGAAAAGGGGAAAGACCACTTCGTTAATCTCTTCGTTAAAGGCGCGGAAATTTCTTGCCAAGGGGTACTCGTCATACTTAGCCTACATCATAGACGCGAAGTTAGAGAAAAAGAAGTTGGAGGATGTGAGTGTGGTATGTGACTACCCGGATGTTTTTCCGGAGGATCTACCCGGTTTACCACCAGATCGACAAGTGGAATTTCATATCGACCTTACCCCGGGGGCGGCTCCGATTGCACGCACTCCGTACCGATTGGCTCCAACCGAAATGCAAGAAATGATGTCGCAACTGCAGGAACTATTAGAGAAGGGGTTTATTCGGCCGAGCTCGTCACCTTAGGGAGCTCCGGTTTTATTCGTGAAAAAGAAGGATGGATCGACGCGAATGTGCATTGATTATCGGGAATTGAACAAGGTGACGGTAAAGAATAAGTACCCGCTTCCCCGTATTGATGACCTCTTCGACCAACTGCAAGGGGCGAGTTGTTTCTCCAAAATCGATTTGAGGTCCGGATACCACCAAGTGAGGGTGAAAGAGAGTGACATTCCGAAGACGGCTTTTCGGACGCAGTATGGGCACAATGAGTTCTTGGTGATGCCATTCGGTTTGACAAACGCACCGGCCGTGTTTATGGACCTAATAAACCGTGTGTGCCGTCTGTTCTTGGATAAGTCGGTGATCGTCTTCATCGACAATATCTTGATCTACTCTAGAGACGAGGCCGAACATAGTCAACATTTACGAGCGGTGTTGGAGGTTCTTCGCAAGGAAAAATTATATGCTAAATTCTCCAAATGCGAATTTTGGTTATGGGAAGTCCAATTCTTGGGACATGTGGTGTCTCAAGACGGGGTGAAGGTTGACCCGACAAAGGTTGAAGCCATGACAAATTGGAAGTCGCCCACGAATCCAACGGAAATTCGAAGCTTCTTGGGTCTAGCCGGTTATTACCGACGGTTCCTTCAAGACTTCTCAAAGATTGCTACGCCGCTTACTTCTTTGACAAGGAAGAACGTCAAATTTGTGTGGACAACCGCTCAAGAGCAAGCCTTCGAAACGCTCAAAAAGAAATTGTGTGAAGCGCCAATATTATCATTACCCGAAGGATCGGAAGACTTCATAGTTTATAGCGACGCTTCAAAAATGGGACTCGATTGTGTATTGATGCAAAGGGGGAAGGTGATAGCTTATGCGTCACGACAACTAAAGGATCACGAGAGGAATTACCCGACCCATGATTTGGAGTTGGCGGCGGTAGTCTTTGCCTTGAAGTTGTGGCAACACTATTTGTACGGAACGAAGTACACCCTTTACACCGATCACAAAATCCTCAAGTACATCTTCGACCAAAAGGAACTAAACATGCGACAACGGAGGTGGCTCGAACTTTTGAAGGATTATGATTGTGAACTACTCTACCATCCCGGGAAAGCTAACGTGGTGGCGGATGCCTTGAACCGAAAGGATCACTAGTGTTATGAACACATGGAATATGCGTGGATTAATAGTAATTCCAGTGTGTGTGAGAAATCGTGGAATAGGCGTGGATTAATCGTAATTCCAGATTTCTAAGGAAGAGAAGGGATTGGCATGTGTAATTGTAATCTCTACTTCCTTTTCAAGAAATTGGCATGTGTAATTGTAATTTCTTGGATATGAGCATTAATCTAGAATCTGTGGAGATTCGTAGTGTGGGCTCAGGAATATGATACAATGACTGACTTGGTGTCAGTCATAATCATGTAATCTGGTATAACCCCGTCATCGAAAGATGTTTACGCGTGTGGTAAGAAAAAGGGTAAATCAGGTTTGTTATGCCTTGTTTACATTAATTTTAAAAGTATTATTTTGAAATCGAATGTTCTCACTAGGCGTTAGCCTAATCGTTTCAAATGATATTTTCTTACCAGGTACTAGCTCAGTAAAATAAAGGGATGTGGGACGAGAGCTTTTGGATTAGCGGAGAAGTTAATGAATACTGAGGTTTTGGTGGATTGCTTAGATAATCTAGTTAATCTGATTATAGTGACATGATTAGATTAATAGGTTATTTGAAGAATTTCATATTTGTAAATATGACCCTCATAGTAATTCTCCGCTTATGTATAAAGTTTAGAAAGTTTATGTTTAAATCTTGTTATAAACTAGCCCTGATTTTAGGGTGTTACAATATGGTATCAGGGCATTAGTTTAAGTAAACTAGGTATGCTAGTGAGGTACCTAGACTTAAGCTGTGATGAACTAAGTTATGATTCGTGAGATATGGGTAGAAGTACTAAGACGGGATAGTCTTAAAGTCGACGAAAATACGTGAAATTAGTATTGTAACGATGGTAACGAGGATTCTCATGTATAGTATGTTCATAATTTCAATTAACTACTGTTATTATGAATATATTGTTACACAATCATACTTGTTTCTGAATTGTTACAGTGACTAATGATCGGTAAAGTACGTTTCGTATGTTTAGACATGTGTAACCATTTCTTATGGTTATCTCTTTGTGTTATATCAGAAGATGGTGAATACGCCACCAATGTCCCCTATTTCTTCGATGGATAGGTCCGGGATTGATTGGTCAGGAGAAAAGCGACCCGAAGTGGTTGGAATACATGAGAGTTCGCCGAGGATACCTTTTTCGGGAGGAGCGGACAGTCGGGTACGTCGAACAAGTACCAGTACAGCAAATCTGGAAACGCCAGAATCAACAATGGAGTCTCGTATGATAGAAAACATGACAAGAATGATGGATACATCGATGGAAAAACAAGCCGAAATGTTTATGAAAGCGCTGAACGATCGAAGTACGGAGCTACGTCGAACGGAAACTGATACTGGGGTAATAAATCCAATTCGTAACCTTGTGGTAGAGGCAGAAAGGAGGGTGGAAAGAATCTGCTCATATAAAACGTTTCTAAGTTGTAAACCGCCAGAGTTTATCGGAGCAGATAATCCAGTAGCCTGCATGAATTGGTTACGAGAAATGGAACAAGTTTTCAGAGCTTGTGAATGTTATGAGAAGTCAAAGGTCAGATTTGCGTCTCAAATGTTAATAGGTAACGCGTTAACTTGGTGGAATGTAGCGACGGCTACAATCACTGCTCCAGTCTTGACTGCTATGACTTGGGAGTCATTCAAGAAAAAGATTCTGGAAGAATACTGCAATGAAAACGAGATGGATAGGATTGAAGAAGAGTTTCAGACTCTTAAGAAAGGTACTTCAACTGTTAGAAAGTATACTGAATCATTTATGGAGAAGCTGAACTTGGTGGGGCATGTGGCTTCGACTGAGAAAGAAGAGATTAAAGCGTATTTAAAGGGTTTGCCAGCGGACATGATGTCCTGTGTACGAAATGCTAAAACTTCAACGCTAAGGGAGACAATTGAGGAAGCTAAAGTCATGTAAGAAGTCTATGCCAAAGATAAGGAAGAAAAGACCCAAGTAGGAGAAAAACGAAAATGGGAGGGCCGGTCAGAGTCTTCTCAGAAGTCAAAAGCATCTGGTAAAAGTGCTCATTATGAATCTCGTCGTGAGTCGAATTGGTGTCCGAAGTGTAGGAGTAAGCACTATGGACCATGTCGGGTGACAACGTTGGAATGTTTTAAGTGTGGTAAAAGTGGGCATATTATGAATAATTGTCCTGTACAAGGATTAACATGCTACGAGTGTAAACAACCAGGTCACTTCCGTCGGGATTGCCCAAAGTTGAAAAATAGTGGAGATCAAAGCAAGAAACCGAATGTTCCCAAACCGACAGGTCGGGTATTTCATATGAAAGCTGACGAAGCCAAAGAATCGAAAGACATCGTTTCAGGTACATTCCTCGTTAATTCCTTTCCTGCGCGCATTTTATTTGACTGTGGTGCAAATTTGTCGTTCGTGTCCAAGTCGTTCTTTCTCAAGTTAGCTATGCCTGTCACTACCTTGGAAGATGCCTTAGTAGTTGGTACGTGCGAAATATGTGTTTTAATCGCAGTGGGTTGCAAATTGTCCACAGTGGGAAGTGCAAGTGTACACTGTCCACTATGATCATCACAGCAAGTAATAGTTGGTAAAATACCAGAATCGAATCCACAGAGACTGGACAATCAAGACAATATGGTTCTCATGAGCTCCTTTTGCAAGTTTCAATTAGAGAGGAAGCAATAGTTTGGTTTGTTTGGTGAAATAGCTACTTTGACGATTTTAATAAGGTTTTAAAAGGAGGAATGTAGGTTAGATTTTCCCTAGATTTTATACTAAATACTCGGTCCAAAAAGTGATCCTTGTATTCGAGGTAGGCATTTTCGCTAGAAAAGCCCGGTTACAAAATACTCACACCGTTAGATAAAAATCCCATACTCTTAGTATTTATTGTTTTGTCAATGGTAATCTCAAAAATGGACCTTTTCAGGCCTCGATGGAATGTGTAGAGACAAATACTCTAAGTGTTTTTAGATACACCAACTAGCTTGCCTACTACTACAGTGGGATGAGATTAGCTCACTGTGCCGACCTCACTTTCGTAAGTGTCATAAGAATTCTTTCGAATTCCCTAGCATCATCCAAGCTCGTGTCACTGCGTTCTACCCATTTCTGAGTTGAGAACTAGACTTTAGATCCTTACAAGTGATCGGCTTGTTCGCATCCTTGGGCATAAATCGAGAATGAATAACCAAAACAACAAATATTCCAAGTATAAAGATTACTCAAACATTTTTAATAAAATCCAGGTACTTCTCCTTCCTACATCCCAAAAGATGTTTAGCCCATAACTAAAGTAAAGAAAGCAAAAGAGTAGAAGTTGCACATAACTAAACTGAAAGTGACTTGAATAGAACCCACAGTGGGGAACGAGAATTCGTCCCTGTCAATGTGTATGTCGAACTACAAATTAAACTAAGAAAGTAAAATACAGAAAATTAAAGTTAACTACTGCAGTAAAATAAAGAACTAAAGCTATCACTAATGTAGTAGTTGAGAGAAATTAAGACTTTCCCAAGATTCACACTTGTAGAAAAGATTACAATAAATGGTGCCCAACACCTCCTTTATATACTAGGAGAGGGAGCATGGGTACAAACAATGGGGTTGTCCAATGAATAGTAACAAACTAAAGATCAGCTCTTTGAATAGTGCTTTTACCCAAGTGGTCTCTTCACCTTTTGCCAAAAGTTAATTTAAGGTACAAAGTGTACTTTTGCTATCTTTTGTTAAGGAAGACTTGTACTACTTCCAGCTCATTTTTCCCTGCTATTTAAACCTTCCTTTCTCCAGAATATTTACATCCCAACTAGTAGTTTCTTTTTCCTTTGTCTTTTCGTCAGCTTGATAGTGGGATCCGGAGTGGGCACTCCGCAAGTCACTGCGGATAAAACGTGAAAAACAATCAAATTCCACCAAATAATTTATTAAAGACTATGGTTCACTCCTTTTGCTCGTTTTCGTGAAATATACCAAGAATGGGGGTTTTGAGAAGTGAAAATGGCTAAAATTGACAAAATAAAATATAAAATAAAAGGAAATAATAACTCTAAAAATAGAGTTATCACAACCTCAAACTTAAACCATTACTTGTCCCCAAGTAATAAAAAGAAAGAAATAAAATGAAATTGTGCACTATGAGTTTCAGGTACTTACTTATTTCTCGCTTTAAATGGGCGTTGATCTCCTTCCTCCGATACTTCATTCGGTTCCAAACTTGAAAACTTCACATTTGTACTTGACGAAATCTTTCCCTTGTTTACCATTAATCAATAGGACTTTCTTGGGTTCGAAGAGTTTATGGCTTTGAATATTTTCCCAAGGGTTTTGGCAAGTATTTCCAAACATGGACCGAAAATCTCGCTTTGAGATTTTTATTTCAAGAAGTGGGTGTTTTGTATTTTGCAAGGATAAGTACGTACACTTTCAGGCTTTATTTTGGGTATGGCTATTTTTGTGAGAGTGGGTATTCTGATGGTCCAGAATAGGCACACCATCTTTTTCTGGGAGTGAGCACTTTGATGGTCCGGAAAAGGCACACCATCAATTTTGTTAGTGACATTCCGATTTTCTTCTGTTTTTGTATTTTTGTTTGTTTTTATTTTTTGGGAGGGGGGTATGGCTTACCCACCTCAAACTTAGACTTCACAGTGTCCCCACTGTGGGAAGACTGGAAGTCACTCTAGAAATCCCCACCTAAAACTTAAGAGTTCACAGTGTCCCCACTGTGACATGGAAATATGGACCGAAGGAGGTGGTTGTGGGTACAAAAAGGGTCGTGTTTGGATGCGAAAAAACGTCCTATATCATTTCACGGGACAAGTTGAGATTTGTACTTACAAAAGTGACCTTTTTAAGTCGAAAGCCGAAAGTTGTACCTTGAAATGGAAACGAGATCAAACAAGCATTCAAACAACAAATACGTTAGTACCCAAAAGTACCTACCGAGCGGTAGGATTTCATGCATTATGAACCAAAATAAGAATTCAGCAAAGTGTCAAAAGCCTAGCCATAGGCATAAAATCAAACCAAACAGAAATTAAAATTGTTTTTGGGAGCATCATGAGTGGAAACCAAAGTTTTAACAAACCATTCAATGGGTCGGGGTTGCTTGCGGTGAACTTGCAGCGGAGTCTTCATCGAGTTCATCATCATTGGCATTTGTTGGGCAGATATCTCCGGGGAAGTCGGGGATTTGTGCCGCTAATTCAGGATTGGCACCTTCTAACATCTTGTTCATGACTTCATCCCGGTCTCGTGTGTACATCCAAAAAGATTGGGTCGCCCTGTTCTGATACTTCTGCTGGGCTTCCATGAGCTCGACGCGGTACGTGAGCTTCTTCAGTTGGGACAAGATCTCGGCCATGGGGTTGCTTGAACTACCTGCAGTGGGCTGACGGAGTGGGATACTAGCGGTTCTCACAGTGTGATCATCAGCGATCCTCACAGTGGGATCAGCATCGGCATGCTCTCGGGGAGGAGTGGTGATCGCTCGGCCCATCTTCTTGATGGTTAGCACGCTAATGTTGCTCATTGAAACGAGCCATTGATCCTCTGCAGCTGCGGGCACTCACGCTTCTATTAGTAATGAAGTGATAAGACAAGGGAGGGGCAAGATTACCTTCTTTCTCGTGCGGGCTGTATGGATGGCGGAAAACATGAGGGACCCCAGATTGATCGGCTTACCCGTAAGGATGCAGTACAACAAAGCGCACTTGTGCATCGATAGGGTAGTATCATGAGAAGTGGGGGATACGGTAGCCCGAACAAACGCAAACCACACAGCAGCCTCGGTAGTGAGGGAGCTAACGTGCAGGCATTTGCGCGTACCGTCCATATCCCAGGGCTTTCCCTCCACGGCTATTTCTCTTAAAATCAAATCTTCATCAGCAGGGCTTATTTTCTGCAAAAACTGTGTAAATGCACAAGTAGGTGGGGTCCGAATTCCAAGGACCTGGTTGATGGCACTAGCATGATAATACACTGTTTTTCCCCGAACAGTAACAAAGGAGTCTTTGGTTTGCGAGGCCTCGACATAAAATTCCCGAACTAGAGAGGCATTTGCTCGACGATTGGCGGATGCCACCGTCGTTCAGTCTTGTTCTAAAACCCGATTTTTGATGAATGGGTTTGCCTCTACAAATTCGGGGTCAAAACCCCTCTCTAAATTCAATCTCTGCTTATAAATTCTATCATAGTGGGCTGCTACTAAGGGAGTGGTGAACTGCCTAGGCACCCCACTGGGGGCATGTTCAGTCCCCACAGTGGACAGGTGTGGGTTGTTAGATGGCATTTGTTCACTCCCGGCATCAATTTCCACAGAAGATGAACTCAAAGAGGGTTCGAGACCCTTACCTTTCCCCGACGATTGTCTTCGCGGCTTTTTGGTTGGTGATTTCTGCGACATGGTCACCCTAGACCTGGTGACCATTCCTCTTTTCCTCATAGCCCGAATGATGGGGTTCTCCCCACTGTGGGCAGCCTTCCGCAGTGCTTCCATATCCACGGTATTGTCCATTTGGCTGTAATGGTGTTGGTATTCTTCCTCTACCTCTCTTCTCAACTCTTCTTCTTCATGGAACACTTCAGCCTCTGCCCTTTTTCTTTCTTCCTCGAATATCCTCTCTTTTTCGGCCTTAATCCTTGCTTCTTCCAATCTCCTTTCTTCCTCCTCTTTTCGGACCCTTTCCTCTTCCTCTCGCCGCCGTTTCTCGACTTCTTCTTTTCTTTTTCGAATGGCAGCCATTCTTAGGTTGAACTCCTCTTCCATTCTCCTTTCTTCCTCCTCGGCCTTTAATGCCTCTTCATCAAGATGGATTTGATTGGTGTCCGAGACCCGTGATGAAGACACAGCCCTCGGACTTTCTTGCTTGGAAGAACCCGTGTCTGGAATATCAGCGACTATCGGATTTTCGCCGGAGACCGGCGGCGGTTCGTTTAAATCGACGGTGATGGTTTCCGGCGGGTGGCTCTCGGCGGTTCTACGATGGACCGCCGCATGGTTGGGTTCTTCAGGGTGAGTGGTCAATCTTTTGCTTCTGGCCATTTCTAGGGGGTTTTTTGGAAGAATATTGTGGGTGGTTCGGTGTCTTTGAGAGAATGGAGAAGAAGAGTCTTTTTGAATATTTGGAAGTGAAAGTAGTTTTTAGGAGTTAAGTGGTTTTTGGAATTGAAGAGGTTTTGTTTTTCTTTTGGTATTGGAGGGAACGGTTGGGAGAGAGAGAAAAAGAAAAGAAATGATGGTTTTTTTCTTGGGACAAGGCAATAGGACATGTGGCAGCAAAAAGGTGACACCTTGTGTAAGAAAAGTTTATGTGTGTCAGCCTTGGGCCCCCCAAAAACTGTCCTATCGTCCGTCAGATTGGAAGTGGGGAACGCAGGGACTTGCATCTGCCCACTGCGAAGCTTTCTCTTGACTTTTCCTTCAAAAGTTGAAAATCTCTCCTACACACATTAAAACAAACTACCATGCAGAATTAAAAAGACTAAAAATAATAAAAAGGCAGCAAATAACTGAAATAAATTATTTACAAGCGGTTCGACTTTTCTTAACCATAGTGAGGTGGAGAGTGGGATGGAATGTGAGCACTCTCATTCAGAAAATGTTTCACCCTCTGCCCATTGACTTTAAACGTTTGACCAGACTGTGGGGACTTTAACTCCACTGTTCCAAAGGGACTCACCTTGACAATGGTATATGGTCCCGCCCATCATGATTTTAGTTTACCCGGAAAGAGTTTAAGACGGGAATTGAACAATAAGACCTGTTGGCCTTCCATGAATTCCCTATGGTTGATTCTTCGATCATGCCACATCTTGGTCTTTTCTTTGTATAACTTTGCATTTTCATAAGAATGGTATCGTAACTCTTCTAGCTCATGCAATTGTAAACTCCTCTTAATTTCTGCAGCACCCTCACTCATGTTAAGCTCTTTAAGGGCCCAAAATGCCTTATGCTCCAATTCAATCGGTAAATGGCAAGCTTTGCCAAAAACTAATTTATATGGAGACATTCCCAAAGGAGTTTTGTAGGCCGTGCGATAGGCCCAAAGAGCATCATCAAGTTTGGTTGACCAATCTTTACGATGTGGTTTAACGACTTTTTCTAAAATACTTTTGATTTCACGATTTGAAAGTTCGGCTAAACCGTTGGTTTGCGGGTGGTACGCAGTGGCCACTCTATGATGTATATCATATTTAGTAAGGACCGAGCTCATAACTTTATTTACAAAATGGGTGCCTTCATCACTAATTAATGCTCGTGGTGTTCCAAATCGAGTGAAAATATTTTTATGCAAAAATTTCACCACGGTGTTGGCATCATTAGAGTGACATGCAACGGATTCCACCCATTTCGAAACATAGTCTACCGCTACCAATATATAAAAATTATTGTTTGCATTTGGAAAAGGACCCATGAAATCGATCCCCCAAACATCAAAAAGTTCTACCTCTAAAATGTTGTTAAGAGGCATTTCGTTCCTTTGTGAAATGTTCCCGGTGCGTTGACATTGTTCACAATTTTTCACAAATGCAAAAGAGTCTTTAAATACAGTGGGCCAAAAGAAACCACTTTGCAAAATTTTTGCAGCGGTGCGGTTTCCACCAAAGTGGCCACCGTAGTGGGATGCGTGACAACCTTGGAGTATATTATATTGCTCACTCCCATGGACACAACGCCTCAATATTTGGTCCGTCCCTATCTTATATAAGAAAGGGTCGTCCCAAACATATTGACGGGTATCATGTAAAAACTTTTTAAATGGTTGTCCACTCATCCTGTGGGGCTTTAGTCCACTTGCTAAAAAGTTTGCAATGTCAGCATACCAAGGAATATTATTTTCGTGATGTTGAGCTGCTAACAATTGCTCATCGGGAAAATTCTCTTTGACCGGAGTGGGATCAACAGTGCCCACTATCTTCTCGAGCCTGGATAAATGGTCGGCTACCTGATTGCTTGTTCCTTTTCTATCAATGATCTCAAGGTCGAATTCTTGTAGCAATAAAACCCACCTAATCAACCGAGGCTTGGAATCAGCCTTGGTGATTAAGTATTTTATTGCTGCATGATCAGTGTGCACTATGACCTTCGTCCCAATCAAGTACGACCTGAAACGATCAAAAGCAAACACCACCGCAAGTAATTCTTTTTCAGTGACAGTATAATTAATCTGAGCTTCAATCAGTGTTTTACTTGCATAATAAATGGGGTGAAAACCTTGTTCTTTCTTTGACCGAGAACAGCTCCCACAGCCCACTCGCTGGCATCACACATCACTTCGAATGGGAGTGACCAGTCAGGAGTGGTCACTATGGGCGCTGTGACTAAAGCTGTTTTGATTTTTTCGAAAGCATCTCGGCATTCTTGGGTAAAAATGAATTCTTTTTCATGCTGTAACAGGTTACATAGGGGTTTTGTTATTTTTGAAAAATCTTTGATGAACCTCCTATAAAAACCTGCGTGACCCAAAAAGCTTCGAATGCCTTTTACAGTTGTGGGTTCGGGAAGTTGTGCCACTACCTCAAGCTTGGCTTTGTCAATTTCCAACCCTCTTTTTGAAACAAGATGACCTAGGACAATACCCTCTTCTACCATAAAATGGCATTTTTCCCAATTCAAAATAAGGTCGTGGGTCTCGCATCTCACTAGGCTTTTTTTCTAAATTTCCTAGGCAGTTGTCGAACGATGTCCCTATCACAGAAAAGTCATCCATAAAAACTTCTATGGTGTCCTCTATCATATCGGTAAAAATGGCCATCATACAACGTTGGAAAGTGGCGGGGACATTACACAATCCAAATGGCATCCTCCGGAATGCAAAAGTACCGTAGGGACAAGTAAAGGTGGTCTTTTCTTGGTCCTCGGGGGCGATATGGATTTGGTTGTATCCGGAGTATCCATCTAGAAAACAGTAAAATTCATTTCCCGCTAACCTATCAAGCATTTGGTCGATGAAAGGTAAGGGAAAATGGTTTTTCTTAGTGGCCAAGTTGAGTTGTCTATAGTCCTTGCATATTCGCCACCCCGTGACAGTCCTAGTGGGGATGAGTTCGTTCTTTTCGTTCTTCACTACGACCGTCCCTCCCTTTTTAGGGACACATTAGACGGGGCTTACCCAACTACTACTAGCTATTGGGTAGATGATACCGGCGTCTAACCACTTCAAAACTTCTTTCTTAACTACCTCCTTCATTATGGGATTCAACCTTCTTTGAGGTTGAACTTTTGCAGGGTGGTCACTCTCCAAGTTAATCTTATGTTGACATAAAGAGGGGCTAATACCTCTAATGTCCGCTATGGTCCAACCAATTGCTTTCTTATGCTTCATCAACAAATCAATCAGACGTTGTTCTTATTTCTCGCTAAGTTTGGAAGAGATAATAACGGGAAGTTTATTATCCTTAGCGAGATAAGCATATTTCAAGTGGAAGGCAATGGTTTAAGTTCTAACTCGGGAGGTTGTTCTATTGAAGGGGGCTGAACATTTCTGTCCTTAAAATCCAAAGGTTCAAAGGCTGCCACTATTTCGTTACACTCATCCTCAAAAGTGTCATCACTCTCAAGGTCGGAGTGCTCACTGTGGGCATTGTACGTCCCACTGTGGGCACTGTGTAAAGACTGTAGGATCCATAAATCGAACTTAAAGCAAAGCAGTCTTCGGTGTCTATATACTTAAGGGACTTGAAGACATTGAATGTTACTTCTTGGTCATTAACTCTCATCGTGAGTTCTCCTTTGTGCACATCAATCAAAGTTCGTCCGGTTGCAAGAAACGGACGTCCTAAGATGATTGGGATATCTTTATCGGCCTCATAATCTAAAACTAGAAAATCGGCGGGGAAGATAAATTTATCCACTTGGACCAAGACGTCTTCTATTTTTCCTTTTGGGTAGGCAATGGACCGGTCGGCTAGTTTCCTTTTGGGTAGGCAATGGACCGGTCGGCTAGTTGTAATGTCACGGTTGTGGGTCTAGCCTCTCCAATACCTAACTTGTTAAAAATGGACAATGGCATCAAGTTGATACTAGCTCCTAAATCACAGAGTGCTTGACCTACTTCTTGTCCTCCTATTGTGCATGGAATGGTGAAACTACTCGGATCTTTCAACTTAGGTGGAATCTTGCTAGTAAGGAGGGCACTACATTCCTCGGTCAAAGCCACAGTCTCAAACTCACCCAACTTTCTCTTTTTGTTCAAAATATCCTTTAAAAATTTAACATAGCTTGGCATTTGCTCGAGAGCCTCTACCAAGGGTATGTTAATGTGAAGTTGTTTAAAAATGTCTAAGAATTTTTTAAATTGAACATCGACATTTTTAGGCTTCATTCTTTCAGGAAAAGGAATACTTCGTGGGTCAATTTGAGCTGACTGTGGTATTGGCTTTGGAATAGTAGGTTTTGGAACAGGTTCAAAAGTGGGAAGGTCAGGGATGTCGGTCCCCACTGTGGGGATCACAGTGACTTGAGGTGAATCATCAGAATCAAAATTGATATCTTTCAGATCCTTTCCACTCCTAAGTGTTATTGACTTGACTTGTTCTTTTCCCATCACCCTAGCGTGTTCGGTATCACTAGGTAACGTCCCTGGTGGTCTATTCTTAACTTCAACGGCTAGTTGTCCTACTTGAGTCTCTATGTTCCTAATGGCTGCTTGAGTTTGATTCATCAAACCTTTGGGAATTGAATAGAGTGATTGGGGAGTCTCAGCGGGTTGAGTCGCTCGTGGTTGGTACTGTTGTGAGGACTGCCCTTGGTGAAAGTTCTGTGGGGGTTGCCCACTGTGATGTTGCTGAAATCCAGGGGGGTTGTGTGGTCTTTGCTGGATATGACTCGGCCCATGGGGTTGGAGTCCTTGATTTCCAGCCCATGAGAAATTTGGATGATTTCTCCAACCTGGATTATAAGTCTGTGAATATGGGTTGTTCCTCGGGTTGGTTCCTACAACATTAACGGCTTCGGGATTTGCGGGACAATAGTCAAAAACAGGCTCTTCTCCACAGAGGGAGCAGTTTTCGGCTATATGAGTTGCGAAGTTGACTTAGCCTCTATTTTGATTTAAAACTAGTTTGGTCAAGGCCACTAATTGCGCATTCATGGTTTTGAGTGCTTCAGAATCGATGGTGTTGGTCTTTGGTATGGTCGCTCTAGGGTTGGACCACTCGGTATTGTTGTTGGACACTTTTTCTAAAATTTGATATCCCTCATTGTAAGTCTTACTCGTGAATGTTCCACCGACTGTTGCATCTAAGATGATTTTGGCCGCATAGGAAAGACCATTGTAAAAGGTCTCCAATTAGATGCAATGGGGGATGCCATGGTGTGGGCACTTTCGAAGTAAATCTTTAAATCACTCCCATGCATCCGAAACAGCCTCATCTTCTTCTTGTCTAAACAAAATAATATCATTTCGAAACCTTACATTCCTTGTGGGAGGAAAGTATTTTTTGCAAGAATTTATCGGCAAGTTCTTGCCAAGTGGTTATCGAGTGAGGTGCATGTGAGTTTAGCCAAGCTTTAGCCTTATCCCTTAATGAAAAAGGGAAAAGCCTTAGCCTTAACGCTTCATCACTCACACCTTGCAGTTGAAAGGAATCAGTCATTTCCAAAAAAGATTTTAAGTGCGAGTGTGGATCCTCTACCGGTGATCCTCCAAACTGACCCATGGCTTGGATCATTTGAAACATCACAGGTTTGAGTTCAAAATGTTGTGCAACAATATTGGGCCTTAGAATCCCGGAGCTTAGGTCATTAGCTCCGGAAGTAGCATAGTCCCGTATTTTTCGATCTTTGTTATCGGCAATCATCACTGTGGTCTCCACTATAGGTGGTGGTATTGCTACCATGTTTACAGTGGGGATCACAGGGGGTTGTCGATTTGTGTTCTTGTTTTTACGTCTTCTTCGAAAAGCTTTTTTTCTATTTCAAGATCGATTGGTACCAAAGGTTCGTGTTGTTGCCGTGGCATGCAACACGAACAGCTTAGAAAAACGAGTTACTCGGGCTCGAACAAAAACTAATGTCTTGAGATTTAAAATCACGCCAGTCCCCGGCAACGGCGCCAAAAACTTGGTACGTGAGAAATATGTGTTTTAATCGCAGTGGGTTGCAAACTGTCCACAGTGGGAAGTGCAAGTGTACACTGTCCGCTATGATCGTCACAGCAAGTAATAGTTGGTAAAATACCAGAATCGAATCCATAGAGACTGGACAATCAAGACAATATGGTTCTCATGAGCTCCTTTTGCAAGTTTCAATTAGAGAGGAAGCAATAGTTTGGTTTGTTTGGTGAAATAGCTACTTTGACGATTTTACTAAGGTTTTAAAAGGAGGAATGTAGGTTAGATTTTCCCTAGATTTTATACTAAATACTCGGTCCTAAAAGTGATCCTTGTATTCGAGGTAGGCATTTTCGCTAGAAAAGCCCGGTTACAAAATACTCACACCGTTAGATAAAAATCACATACTCTTAGTATTTATTGTTTTGTCAATGGTAATCTCAAAATGGACCTTTTCAGGCCTCGATGGAATGTGTAGAGACAAATACTCTAAGTGTTTTTAGATACATCAACTAGCTTGCCTACTACTCGAGTGGGATGAGATTAGTTCACTGTGCCGACCTCACTTTCGTAAGTGTCATAAGAATTCTTTCGAATTCCCTAGCATCATCCAAGCTCGTGTCACTGCGTTCTACCCATTTCTGAGTTGAGAACTAGACTTTAGATCCTTACAAGTGATCGGCTTGTTCGCATCCTTGGGCATAAATCGAGAATGAATAACCAAAACAACAAATATTCCAAGTATAAAGATTACTCAAGCATTTTTAATAAAATCCAGGTACTTCTCCTTCCTACATCCCAAAAGATGTTTAGCCCATAACTAAAGTAAAGAAAGCAAAAGAGTAGAAGTTGCACATAACTAAACTGAAAGTGACTTGAATAGAACCCACAGTGGGGAACGAGAATTCGTCCCTGTCAATGTGTATGTCGAACTACAAATTAAACTAAGAAAGTAAAATACAGAAAATTAAAGTTAACTACTGCAGTAAAATAAAGAACTAAAGCTATCACTAATGTAGTAGTTGAGAGAAATTAAGACTTTCCCAAGATTCACACTTGTAGAAAAGATTACAATAAATGGTGCCCAACACCTCCTTTATATACTAGGAGAGGGAGCATGGGTACAAACAATGGGGTTGTCTAATGAATAGTAACAAACTAAAGATCAGCTCTTTGAATAGTGCTTTTACCCAAGTGGTCTCTTCACCTTTTGCCAAAAGTTAATTTAAGGTACAAAGTGTACTTTTGCTATCTTTTTCTAAGGAAGACTTGTACTACTTCCAGCTCATTTTTTCCTGCCATTTGAACCTTCCTTTCTCCAGAATATTTACATCCCAACTAGTAGTTTCTTTTTCCTTTGTCTTTTCGTCAGCTTGATAGTGGGATCCGGAGTGGGCACTCCGCAAGTCACTGCGGGTAAAACGTGAAAAACAACCAAATTCCACCAAATAATTTATTAAAGACTATGGTTCACTCCTTTTGCTCGTTTTCGTGAAATATACCAAGAATGGGGGTTTTGAGAAGTGAAAATGGCTAAAATTGACAAAATAAAATGTAAAATAAAAGGAAATAATAACTCTAAAAATAGAGTTATCAGTAGTTGAGGTAGCTAACGGGGGTCAAGTCTTAGTTCGCAAAAGACTTGAGGGTTGTTTTATTTCAGTAGGAGAAACGAAATTTCCGATCGACTTGTTGTTGATGGAAATTGGAGGATTCGATGTGATTGTGGGTATAGACTGGCTGACAGTCAACCAGGCTGAGATACTTTGTGCAAAGAAATTAATCCGGATTTCGATGGCCGATAAGGATGATGTACTCGTCTTTGGGGAAAAGCAAAAAGGGGAAGTTCCGTTAATTATTGTTGCAAAAGCGCGTAAATGCTTGATGAAAGGATGTTCATACTATTTAGCATGTGTTTTAGATGTAAAGTCAGAAAAGAAACAAGTGGAAGACATTAAGGTGGTACGTGAATTCCCGGACGTATTTCTCGATGATCTTCCAGGCCTACCGACTGAACGGCAGGTAGAGTTTCGTATTGACCTTATCCCTGGATCGGCGCCAATAGCGCGTGCACCGTATCATCTAGCGCCGACCGAAATGAAAGAGATGATGACTCAACTGCATGAGCTGTTGGATAAAGGTTTTGTTAGAATGAGTTCTTCAACTTGGGGAGCTCCGGTTTTGTTTGTTAAGAAGAAGGATGGCACTATGATAATGTGCATCGATTATCGCGAGCTGAATAAGGTGACTATTAAGAACAAGTATCCGCTTCCAAGGATTGATGACATGTTCGATCAACTCCAAGGTGCGGGATGCTTTTCCAAGATTGATTTGAGGTCGGGGTACCATCAAGTTTGAGTAAGAGATGAAGATATCCCTAAGACAGCGTTTAGAACAAGATATGGGCATTATGAATTTCTTGTAATGCCATTTGGGTTGACAAATGCTCCTGCTGTGTTCATGGATCTGATGAACAGAGTATGTCGACCATTCTTAGACAAGTTTGTCATTGTATTCATTGATGACATACTTGTTTATTCGAAGACTGAAGTAGATCATGAACATCATCTTCGTGAAGTCTTAGAAGTGTTGAGAAGAGAAAAACTGTACGTGAAGTTCTCGAAATGTGAATTCTGGTTAAAAGAAGTACAATTTCTAGGTCATGTAATCACTTCGGAGGGAGTCAAAGTAGACCGAGCAAAAATAGATGCAATGACGAATTGGGAGACACCAAAAAGTGCGTCTGAAATAAGAAGTTTCTTAGGCCTAGCCGGTTATTACCGAAGGTTTATTAAAGACTTCTCAAAGATTGCTTCTGCTTTGACTATATTAACTCGAAAGAATGTGAAGTTTGTTTGGACTGAAAAACAAGAATCGGCTTTCAGAACTTTACGTCAAAAGTTATGTGAAGCTCCCATTCTTGCTCTACCAGAAGGAACGGAAGATTTAGTTGTATATAGCAATGCGTCAAAGATGGGTCTGGGATGTGTGTTGATGCAACGAGGCAAGGTGATTGCTTATGCATCAAGACAACTTAAAGAGCATGAGAAGAATTATCCTACTCATGATTTGGAATTAGCAGCGGTTGTATTTGCATTGAAGTTGTGGCAACATTATTTGTATGGAATAAGGTGTACTCTTTATACTGACCATAAGAGCTTGAAACATGTATTTGATCAGAAAGAGTTGAACATGAGACAGCGGCGCTGGTTAGAGTTACTTAAAGATTATGATTGCGAATTGCATTACCATCCTGGTAAAGCAAATGTCGTAACTGATGTTTTAAGTAGAAAAGTATATAGTGGGTGTTTGAAAGCGACCAACGCCAGAATTGATGTAACATCAAGTTTGATTGAAAGGATAAAAGAGGCACAAGCGGAGGCCTTACTTGAAGAGAATCTGAAAGATGAAGTCATGAGCAAGAAACATCTTCAACTGACTGAAGATAGTCGTGGAATTAAACTATTCCAAGGTCGTGTTTGGGTGCCAAAAGTTGGAGGAAATCGAGAGTTGATTCTCGAAGATGCTCATAAATCTAAGTATTCTATACATCCTAGGAGTACTAAGATGTATAGGGATTTGAAGTTACACTATTGGTGGCCAGCTATGAAAGTAGATGTGGCACAAATAGTAGAAAAGTGTAGGACATGTTCATTGTTAAAAGCGGAACATCAAAAGCCTTACGGAAGTTTCCAATCTTTGGAGATTCCGGAATGGAAGTGGGAGAAGATTACTATGGATTTTGTGATGAAGTTACCAAGGACGCAAAAAGGTAACGACACTATATGGGTAATCGTGGATCGATTGACTAAGAGTGCTCATTTTCTAGCTATGAAAGAAGCGTCACCAATAGATAAATTGGCGAAGCTGTATATTGATGAAGTGGTGTCAAGGCATGTTATACCGGTGTCTATAGTGTCGGATCGTGATAGTCGGTTTACCTCGAGGTTTTGGCAGTCACTACAAGAAGAATTGGGTATAAAAGTTAATTTGAGTACTGCTTATCATCCGCAAACTGACGGGCAAAGCGAAAGAACCATTCAAACTTTGGAAGACATGCTCAGGTCGTGTGTGTTAGATTTTGGAGGTAACTGGGATGCGCATTTACCCTTAGTGGAGTTTGCGTATAATAATAGCTATCATTCTAGCATTGGAAGAGCACCTTTCAAAGCTTTGTATGGACGGAAATGTAGAACTCCGGTGTGTTGGTTAGAAGCCGGAGAAAAGTAGTTTGCTGGCCCGGAACTGGTGCAACAAACAGCTGACAAAGTAAAAGAAATTCGGAAGCATATGAAAGCAACTCAGGATCGACAAAAGAGTTATGCTGATCCGAAAAGAAGACCAAAAGAATTCCAAGTTGGGGAGCGCGTGATGTTTAAAGTGTCCCCATGGAAAGGTGTGATAAGGTTTGGTAAACGTGGGAAGTTGAGTCCTCGTTTTCTAGGACCTTTCACCATTACTAAGAGAGTTGGATTGCAAGCATATCAGTTGGATCTTCCACCTGAATTAGAAGGAATCCACAATACTTTTCTTGTTTGTTATCTTCGGAAATGTTTAGCTGAAGAGGACGATGTGATTCCACTTACTGATGTAAGAGTGGATGAAAAGAGTCGTTGTGTAGAAGAACCGGAGGCAACTTTAGAAAGGTCGATTAGGAAGTTACGTAATAATAAGGAAGTAGTTATGTTGAAGGTACAATGGAAACATCATCGAGGTGCTAATGTGACTTTAGAGTCGGAAGAGGATATGAAAATTAGATATCCTCATTTGTTTACCTAGCTTTGATTTCGAGGACGAACTCATTTTCAAGTTGGGGAGTATTGTAACATCTCGATTTTTTATAAAGGCATTACGTTTGGTTTATTAAATAATTTGAGTATAATTATTTGATAAGTTATGATTGGTTATTTGATAGATTAATTTTAGAGTTTATCCCCGATTAAGTTAAGTTAATTGTTTTGTGGAATAATAAGTTAAGGGGTAAACTTTGATTTTAATTTATAAGTTGGAGGGTTATTATTGCCAAGTGATGAAAGTGTGAGGGGCTGTTTGGTTAAGGTGATTAAAAGTAATCACCATCACCGCCCTAATTGTTTAAGAAGAATGAGGTGTCATCATATTAGCATTTTGAGATATCTTAAGTGTGTGTGAGGTGGTTTTACGAAAAGAGAAAGAGAGAGAATCGAGAGAGAAAAACAAAGAAGAAGAGGAAGAAAACTGAATTCTTTCAGCTTGGATTTTAGAAGCAAACTGAAGAAACAAAGGTAACCATCTTATACAAATTCTTCATTCTATGTTTATAAAGTTTTCTAATGGTTTAGAAATGGGTCTTGATGATTTTGGAAGGATATAAGAAATCTGAGTATATGATTATGTTCTGTTAGTAGTCTTAAGCATATATGCATATTTACAGAATCATTCATAGCTTAAAACATAGATTTCTGGGTTAAATACATTTTTTAGTTGGTTGAGACAGTTATGAATATCGCAGCAGTTAGTTGCGATAGTTATGAGGAGTGGCGATAGTTATGAATGTCGCAACCTTGGGTTGCGACAAGTAGGTTGTATCGCAACAGTTGGTTGCGATGAGATGTGTATCGCAACAGTGGGTTGCGATAAGAAGAAGATGTCGCAACAGTGGGTTGTGACAAGTACTGTGTGTTGCGACAAGGATTATCGCAGCTATTGTGTTGCGATAAAAGTCGAGAATTTAGGATTCTTAGTCTTTAAGGGTCCTGTTCAGTAGATTAATACCAGTACAATATATATATATATAGGTATTTCAGATCTCTGTGAAGTTGGTGACGGAAATTCATACGATATTAAGAAAGTAAAGTAAGAGTGACGCGACTACTATCAGGTGAGTTCATTCTTACCTTACCCTTTTATAACGTTTTTAAATTATGGTAAGGTGTATTTTTATAATGAACTATTTGGAATGGATTTTGGAAGAATGATTTTATGAAGTAAAATCGATTATCTTAAATTGAGAGTTTTGCTTAAATTCATTAATGTTATTGAAAATGAATTAGATTAAGCAATAACCTGCACGAATACTAATAAGTGTAATGGATCCATAGGCACTAGTGTTATGAACATATGGAATAGGCGTGGATTAATCGTAATTCCAGTGTGTGAGAAATCGTGGAATAGGCGTGGATTAATCGTAATTCCAGATTTCTAAGGAAGAGAAGGGATTGGCATCTGTAATTGTAATCTCTACTTCCTTTTCAAGAAATTGGCATGTGTAATTGTAATTTCTTGGATATGAGCATTAATCTAGAATCCGTGGAGATTCGTAGTGTGGGCTCAGGAATATGATACAATAACTGACTTGGTGTCAGTCATAATCATGGAATCGGGTATAACCCCGTCATCGAAAGATGTTTACGCGTGTGGTAAGAAAAAGGGTAAACCGGGTTTGTTATGCCTTGTTTACATTAATTTTAAAAGTATTATTTTGAAACCGAATGTTCTCACTAGACGTTAGCCTAATCGTTTCAAATGATATTTTCTTACCAGGTACTAGCTCGGGAAAATAAAGGGATGTGGGACGAGAGCTTTTGGATTAGCGGAGAAGTTAATGAATACTGAGGTTTTGATAGATTGCTTAGATAATCTAGTTAATCTGATTATAGTGACATGATTAGATTAATAGGTTATTTGAAGAATTTCATATTTGTAAATATGACCCTCATAGTAATTCTCCGCTTATGTATAAAGTTTAGAAAGTTTATGTTTAAATCTTGTTATAAACTAGCCCTGATTTTAGGGTGTTACAATATGGTATCAGAGCATTAGTTTAAGTAAACTAGGTATGCTAGTGAGGTACCTAGACTTAAGCTGTGATGAACTAAGTTATGATTCGTGAGATATGTGTAGAAGTACTAAGACGGGATAGTCTTAAAGTCGACGAAAATACGTGAAATTAGTATTGTAACGATGGTAACGAGGATTCTCATGTATAGTATGTTCATAATTTCAATTAACTACTGTTATTATGAATATATTGTTACACAAACATACTTGTTTCTGAATTGTTACAGTGACTAATGATCGGTAAAGTACGTTTCGTATGTTTAGACATGTGTAACCATTTCTTATGGTTATCTCTTTGTGTTATATATCCCGGGAGTACAAAGATGTATAGGGACTTGAAGTTAAACTATTGGTGGCCGGTAATGAAGCTTGATGTGGCTAAACACGTGGAATCTTGTGTGACGTGTCTCCGGGTCAAAGTACAACAACAAAAACCGTATGGAAGTTTACAATCTTTGAAGATTCTGGAATGGAAGTGGGACAATGTCACCATGGATTTCGTGACAAAGCTACCAAAGACCTTGCGGGGTCATGACACCATTTGGGTGATTGTGGACTGTTTGACTAAGAGCGCACACTTCTTGGCAATGAGGGAGACGTTACCGTTAGATAAGCTAGCAAGACTTTACATCAATGAGATAGTGTCGAGGCACGGAGTACCATTTTCCATTGTGTTCGATAGAGATAGCCGATTTACTTTCAATTTTTGGGCTAGCTTTCAAAGGGAATTGGGAACGAAGGTGAAGCTAAGTACGGCCTACCATCCCCAAACGGATGGACAAAGCGAACGAACGATTCAAACCCTCGAAGACATGCTTCGATCGTGCGTCTTAGATTTTGGTGGAAGTTGGGACACACATTTACCTTTGGTTGAATTCGCGTACAACAACAGTTATCACTCGAGTCTTAAGGCCTCACCGTTTGAAGCCTTGTATGGTCGTAGATGTAGAACTCCCGTCTGTTGGCTTGAAGCGGGGGAGAAGCAATTTGCGGGACCGGAAATTGTGCAAGAAACCGTGGACAAAGTAAAGGAAATTCGGGAACGTTTGAAGGCGGCACAAGACCGACAAAAGAGCTACGCGGACAAGAAAAGTCGGCCAATCGAATTTCAAGTAGGAGATCAAGTGATGTTGAAGGTGTCTTCATGGAAAGGCATTATCCGGTTCGGGAAGCGAGGGAAACTTAGTCCACGTTTCCTTAGGCCCTTCTCGATCTTGGAGAAAGTCGGTTTGCAAGCATATAAACTAGATCTACCGCCGGAGATGGATGAGATTCATCCCACATTCCACGTGTGCTACTTACGAAAGTGTTTGGCCGAGGAGGAGAACATGATCCCATTGACAGAGATTCGGGTCGACAATGGAAATCGTTGTGTCGAGGAGCTGGAAGCTATACTTGAGTCGGGGACTAAGGGACTCCGTTGCAAGGACGTAGCGATGGTAAAAGTTCAATGGAAACACCATCGTGGGGCCAATGTGACTTGGGAGCCCGAGGAGGTCATGAGGAAACGCTATCCCAACCTTTTTGTGTAAAACTGCGATTTCGGGGACGAAATCCTTCCAAGGTGGGGAGGATTGTAACACCTCGGATTTCATTCGGTAGGTAACTTAAAAGGCTAACATCATTTTTAAATCTTTTGGATTCTCGTTTATATTAGATTTAACCATGTGTGACAATATTATTATTATCTGCATGCTTGTACATAATAATTGTGCATGAGTCGTCCGAAAACTTGCAAATGTTGGGTTTTGAGTTTTTGGGTTGGCGGACGTCCGTGAGGATGGGGACGGACGTCTGTGTCGTGTGGACGTCCGCATAGCATCCGTGGAAGCAACAGAGTGATTTGGGGAAAAGTCTGTTCAAGTGCAGGCCGGACGTCCGCAAGGTTCTTGGCGGACGTCCGCGAGTGGTCTGACGAAATTTTTCCTTTTATCCCTCTTTTCCTACCTCTTCTCACTCACTTTACCAAAACTCTCCCAAATCGTTTTCTCTCCTTTAAGGTGCGATTTTCACCCTAAAATCCACCCTCTTTCTTCATTCAATCTTCCACAAGATTAGAGTTATATTTATTGTTCATCTTGATGCTATTAAGAGCATTTATTGAAGACTTCTCCAAGGGATTTGTCACCTACAACTCCAAGTCTCACTAGCATTTCCTCCAAAGCTAGGGTTTCATCCATTTTCTAGGGTTTGGTCTAAAAACCTAGATAGTGAGTGTTCTAACCTTCCTTACTCTAGATCCATGATCATTTACTTGTTAACTTGTTCATTTCATCATTTTGTTGAAAACCCTAAGTTTGGGAAGTAGGGATGGTTGGATAAATGAAAATATTCTTGAGTTATGGAAGTATTATTAGACTCTATGTGTTGATATTATCATGTGTGTGGCCTTGGTAATTTTAGGGATTCTTACATAAAAGCTACAAGCCATTTTAATGGTATTAAGTTTGTCTTAATGATTAAGTTATTCAACCATGTGACTCATTGAGTATGTATGACTCCACATGGTTTATTCACATTCATATATATGGTACATGTATTACTAGATGGTGAGTTATGCACCATGGACTTGAAGCCCTTGCATTTATTGAGCATATGAATATTATATATGGCTATTCGGGCTTTGAATAAATCAAGTTAAGTGTTCACTAGGAGGACATAGTCTTGGGCACCACCTTTCGGGTATGTGCCTAGACCCTCGCCACTATGGGGCAATGCCTTCGTTGTATCCCCGGTGTGCCGGGCCTTTGGTGTCGCTTTTATGCGGATGGCACTAAGGTATCTCGACTCTTTGGGTGGAACTTCTTGGTGTTATGGGTCTCCCCCATTGACTTCAAAATACACTTGTGGAAAACTCTATGATGAATCTTACTTGATTATGTTATCACTATTATGTGTTTTAATTGGAATTACTCACCAAGCCTTGTCTTGACACTTGTTTGAATGTTGACTTGGATATCAGGTTCTAGTGGTGCCATTTCCAAGAAAGAGTAGACGGAGCGTGTGATCCGTGGGGATACTTTTGGTCGCTAACCATAGAAGACTTATACGAATAGATGTGACAACCCATTTTGTAATCTTACCTCCTTTTTTGGAATTAGATTAGTTGGTTGTTGTAATCTAATTTTTATGCACAACTGTAACCTTGCCAATGTACTTGATATTCCCTTTTTTTGGATGGCTCATTTATATTATACCGCTCTTTCGTATTATGAAAGTTTTTGTTCACATCTATTTTTAGGGTGTTACATGTGATGGACCGAATTCGAACAGTAGGTGGGGCGACTATGCCTCACGACTTTGCCTCGGGGCATTGTCGCGAGGGCAAGGTCGCGACCTGCCCGTGGATTTCTGCTACTTGAGTCATTTTTAGGGTTTTGAGCATCATTTGTTCTTTCCTTGCTGCAGCCGGTTTCCTCTCTATTCCTTGGACGTTTTCTCTTCTCTCTCTCCTCATTCATGCTTCTTTGAATGCTTGCATTTAATGGTTAAACCTAGAGCTTAGTGGTGCAAGTACAAGGAAGGATCTTGAGTGTGTCAAGTTAAAGTGGGTCAAGCTCTACTCAATCTTCTTGCAAAGCCTAAGGTTCCTTATTTAGAGATTCTTACCTCCAAGTAAGTATTTAATGTCAATACTCCTACATTTTGTGTAAGGGTGCTATATTGAGAGTTATATATTCCATTCCTAGGTTCCTCTCTTCAAGAACCAAGCATTTCAACTTTCTAGGGTTTTCTTGGAAGAACCCTTAGGTAAGTGTCTAGACCTCTATAACTCATTTATTTCATACTTAATGCTACCTAGAAATTGTATAACATGATTTGGGTCTTGATTTAGAAAGCTAGGGTTTTCCCCCTAATTTGGTACTTGGAGAAAGTATGCATATTTGTTCATATTCATGATTTTTATACTTCTTGTATGCTACAAAACATAAACATGCAAAAATGTACATATATACATAGAGGGCCCTTCTTTTGTTAACCACTCAATTAGTGTTAACCTTGTTAACTAATCTGGGCCATTAATCATCAAAATCAATGGCTAAGATTAAAAGCATTTTTTAATTCATAATTAAAATAAACACACGTCTGGTTTCATTTGCAGCATATATGCATAGGGTTATTATTGTCATTTAACAATTCTGGGTAACAATCAGATAAGGAAACTATTGACCCAATCGCTACATTCAAGGAACTGATAAGTTATCTCTACTTGATTCTGATTTCAAACACAATCGATCGTACTCCCCCAAATTTCAAACAATACTTTCGTTTTCGCTCTCAATCTCTCCAAAAATTTAATGGCACCGAAGGCCGAGAAGAAGCCAGCGGAGAAGCCGACGGAGGAAAAGAAAACCGTCGCCGAGAAAGTACCGGCGGAGAAGAAGCCAAAGGCCGGTAAGAAACTGCCGAAGGAAGCCGGCGCTGCCGCCGGAGATAAGAAGAAGAAGAGATCGAAGAAGAGCGTGGAGACCTACAAGATCTACATCTTCAAGGTGTTGAAACAGGTGCATCCTGACATCGGAATCTCGAGCAAGGCCATGGGAATCATGAACAGTTTCATCAACGACATCTTCGAGAAACTCGCGCAGGAGAGTTTGAGGCTCGCGAGATACAACAAGAAGCCGACGATTACGTCTAGGGAAATTCAGACCGCCGTGAGGCTTGTGCTTCCTGGTGAATTGGCCAAACGCGCTGTGTCGGAAGGCACAAAGGCGGTGACAAAGTTTACCAGCTCGTAGATCTCGTTTCATTTTCTCTGTTGAACTTGATCTGTTCATGAAACAATCTAGTGTTAGGGTTTCGCAACTTTTGATGATCAGGTATTAATTTTTCATGGGGAAGAAGAAGAAGATTCGTGTTTTGGTGGGTTTACGGTGAGATATGGAATATGCTGATACCAACACAATTTGGGAATATGTTGAGCCGTTGGATGGTTCTTGAAGTGCATATATGCAATTTTAAGAGGTGCATATATGCAATTATATGATGTGCATATATGCACTTTTTTATCTTCATATATGCAACTGATGTGCATATATGCACATACACTGTGCATATGATTATTTGTCATGTTGGTTTGATTATTCTTATGGATACATGCTATTTTGTTTATGTGCATATGTGCATATATGCAGGTTTACACAAATTTATGGTTGTGCATATATGCAAGTTTACATAGATTTATGGTTTACACATATTTATGGTTGTGCATGTATGCAATTTTACATATATTTATGGTTTACACAGATTTATGGTTGTGCATGTATGCAATTTTACATAGATTATGGTTTACACATAGTTATGGTTATGCATATATGCAATTTTACATAGATTTATGGTTGTGCATATATGCAGCTTTACACATATTTATAGTTGTGCATATATGCACTTTTTGTCTTCATATATTCAACTGATGTGCATATATGCAATTCTATGATGTGTATATATGCAGTTCTAAGGTATGCATATATGCAGTATTAATATGTGCATATATGCAATTCTATGGTGTGCATATATGCATTTCTATGATGTGCATATATGTAGTTTGAAATCGTGCATCTATGCAAAAAAAACGTGAAAAGAATCTCTGGAACGTGAAGATGAAGATTATGTTTGAAAATGGGTTTTAGATGATTAAGATTATCATTAATAATTACCAAAAATGAAAATGGGTTTTAGAAGATTAAGATTATCATTAATAACTACCAAAAATATCTTGTGCATGAAATTAGGAAAGTAAATAACCCATAAATAATTAAAATTCTGAAATTCCTAAACTACCCCTACCAAACCAGTAACCTATCTTGATTCCTATTGGTCCAAAAAAGTTAACATGGTTAACACTAATTAGACGGTTAACAAAAGAAGGGGGCCCTCTCTCTCTCTCTATATATATATATATATATATATATAGGCTAGGTATCAAATACAAACCAAATGGATTGTACAAACCCGTACAAACTCAATCTACCTTCATGAATCTGCAATTTGTATAATTTGGCTTCATGAATCTATATTTTCCGGTGGAGCCCTAAAATACCCTTATATAATTTGGCTTTATATATGTATACATACATATATAGGGGCTAAATCATGTGAGAACCACAAATATGTTATAAACCGTGAGAACCGATATAAAAAATATTTTTTTACATGAAATTTTTTCATCAAATGCTAGGATTTATTATATTCTACTTCAAATATATGTGTTTCATAATATGATAGTTTCACATGGATTTGTTTCACCATATGAATATTTTTTACGAATATTTTTCATTTCACTAGGTGAAACAAAATTCGTTTTTCACATGTAAACTTATCATATGGTGAACACGAACATATGTGTAACAATATCTTAAATCATAGGTTTTGATGAAAAAAAATCATGTAAACAAAAAATTTTACATTGGTTCTCACGGGTTTATAACCTATTTGTGGTTTTCATTTGATTATCGTCCTACATATATATATATATATATATATATATATATGGGAGGTATCCGTTGCAAACCATACCATTCATGCAAACTATGTAAACCAATCCTATCCCTACATTAAATCAATCCACGGATCAAATTCATCCGGTGGCATTTCTGTAAATATAGGACAAAAACTAAATAATTTCATTGAATCATAAACGTGTGCGGGGTAAAATTGTCCAACAAAAAAACTGGACAATCATCTGACTTTGACTTTGCAAATAATCAGGGATACGTTCCTGCTTTAATGGCGATGGTAACTGGACAATCAACAGACGGTATTCACCTTCAAACAAACAATTCCACCCCATTGGCTTCTTCTTTTACCCATGAACCTTCAAAAATTTCTCACAGTGAGTGGAGGATAAGAATCGGCAAAACAGAGTGGAGGATTGTTAGGGTTTTAGAGAGTGTTGTTCTGGTTTGGTGTGATTGGCGGTGAGGAAGAAGAAGACAGGATAATAGGGAAGCCATAATATTATTCTAATCCATAACAGGAAAGCTTGATTCCTCCTCCCTACCCCTCGATTTCACCAATGAAATCCAAAAACAGTTCCAGACTTCAAACAAATATTTATCCTCATTTTTTTTCTACATCTGTTTCGTTCAAGGCAAAGAGATGTATGGGTTTTTTGGGCATCTGCACGAGATTTAATAGTTAATCTGTGTTTTGGTTTAGGGTTCTAGGTTTCTTTTAGTTCTGTATTACAACTTTTTTAAAATTATACAAATTCGTTGTTTATATTCTTGAGGCATTGGAGATTTAGGGTTTTCATTGTATCAATAGATTTAGGGTTCTTGATGCTCATATGTTTATATTCTTATAAGGTACATGTTAATCATGAATCTATGAGTTAATCATGAATCTTTGAGTTAATCATGAATCTATGAGTTCATCATGAATGTTAATCATGAATCTATGGGTTTAAAACATGATTAATATGACATCTTTGCAAAATGATTGAACCAACAAACAAAAGAGAATCAACAGTGTTGAATGTATATTCTCTGTTATTTATATTCTTGAATGTGTGTATTTCAAAACTGAAACATGAATTGCTTGTAAAGTTGTTGTTACATCCATGAATCTGTTAACATCTTTATTAGTGTAGTTATTGACCCGTGAATCTGGATGCTTACTCATGATTAACCACAGAAAACAATATGGCAGCGTGAAAAGATGGATATGCAGCGGTATGAAGAAGAAGATGATATGCAGCGTGAAAAGAACTCTGGATATGCAGCGGTATGAAGAAGAAGAAGATGATATGCAGCGTGAAAATAACTCTGGATATGCAGCGTTATGAAGAAGAAGAAGAAGATGAAGATGATATTTGCAATGGACATGGAAACCGAATCCCATGAAATTAGCGGTTACCAAACTTATCCAATAAAATAAATCATTAATCAATATATGATTAATTTGCAAATTACTAATTTACCCTTTTTAATTATAATTAATAATATTAAAACTGATTTGATCTAATGGCTGTAAATGGTTTGTAGAGTTTGTATGATCTGATTGGTTTGCAATGGATAATTTGCCTATATATATATATACGATCGTGCAAGAGACAAGTGTTGTGTGTATGTCTATATATATACATATATACATATAGAGGGCTGAAATTGGTTCTCACAGTTCTCACAAACTAATTAGTTCTCATTTGATTAAGCCCCTATACATACATATATATATATATATATATATATATATATATATTTATATATGTACGTGAATATGTATATAGGTATATATGTATATCCACCTATCAATGTTTATGGCTTGTGGAACAAATGTATTTGGTAGCTTAATTATAGAGGAATGGTGATGGGATTACATACCTTGTGTGCTTCATGGAAAACTTGATATGTTACCATGTAGAATCATTTACCATGCTAACTTATGTAATTTCTCTAGTATGCATTTATGATGTGATTTGGGTTGGAATTGGTCTATTCCCTTGTGCACGAGGATTTAGACCTTTATGGAATGTATGTATGTATCGGTTAAGCCATTGGTAGCTACTAGCGAGTATGCAATAAGGGACAATCGTCCTTGAGGTATAACTCGTCTAGGATGGATATGCAATATGGTCCCCGTAAGTCCTTGAGGTGTAACTCGACGGAGTATGCAATAAAGGCAATTTATTTATGGTTTGAGGTTGTGATGTCTATATGGCATGGGAACTAAGACCGGGACTTGAGTTATAATCCATCAACATCAAGGTGACCCCACTCACGTGTTCTCGTCACCTAGGTGGTAACGGGTCTCCCCCGTTTTGGAGAATTGTCTCTTTTATTTTATGACAGGTGTGGATCACAATAACTTATGGAAAATTGGTAATGTGGAAATTAAGTGGAGCCGGTATCTTTACTTTGGCATTGTTAGAATTCTTTGTTATTGTTCGAATATTTAAATCCTAGACTTTTGGTCTAACACTTGTGTGTATGCCGTGGATTACAGGTTCCACCTAGCGGCGTCTAGATCTTCGTGTTGCCGTCCATGCTTAGGAGCTTGGGAAGGATGGGCTTTTTGGGAATCGAGATGAGAGACTTTTTGGAGATATAGTGACACCCAGATTAATCTAGATTATCATAATTTTAGATTAATATGTTGTTGTGTATTATGTCTCAATACTCCAACGTTTATACTTGTAGCAACTACCCGTGGCATTTTAAGGGTTTTAGTTGATTTATATTTCAAAGTTTAAATTTACCCATTTTTCGGAATTTTTGCCTATATTTAGTGTTTAAATTTTAGGGTGTTACACTTGCAAACAGCCGAAGGGTCGATTCCACATTTTTGCATGGCGTATGCAACAAACTTCTGATAAGTATAGTTTACTGACAATTTTACACACTGCTTAGATTTATAAGCAAAATTCCACTCATTGTTGTCTTGCACCCATTCACCATCGAAACAGAAATATAGCTTAGCTTTTGCAACAAATGAACTCATTTTTTCAGTAGTATCTCAAAAAGAAAATACTGAAATGATGAAGAAAGAAAGCAAGAAAGAAGGATAAAAGAGATGTGAATTGCAACTACAATGAAATGGATGAATGATTATGGATTGCATTTTACTGATATTTATGGATGAAATCTCATTGAGGAAGATGAATTACAACCACAATTTGGTCTTCCAAGTACAATAATTCAATATTGATGAAACAAGCCAGTGAATTTCAACCACAATTTGGTCTTCCAAATACAATAATTATGGAAAAAAACAGTAAAAACATGCAAAAAAACGTGCAAAAAGGACCAAAACTGAAAATTCTGTCTCCAAATCGCGGCCCCCATCGAATGGGGGATCCAAAAGTGAAAATTTTGGCCCACCACGGGACTACCGCGGCCCAAATCGCGGGCCCATCCCGCGATCGCAGACCCCATCGCGGGTATTTTGGCAATAGATGTAGGCATTTTGGATATTTTGGCAAACCAACTTTGAACTTTACGTATTTTAATTAATTTCCCTATTTTATTCTATTCTATGTAGTCCTATTCTATTTTATGGACACAATAAAGGATGACAACTATGGGTGGACCAACAAATAATGCCAACTCCTAATTGGTGCACCAAATCCATATTTATATATATATATAGAGAGAGAGAGAATGGTTCAAACGAGGAGCGTAACAATTTAAGAAAATGTGAGGAGCACCTCCATGTACAAAATCACATGTGATTCACAACACAAGGACTAAAATCATATGTGATTACACGCGCGGTTTGTTATGCGGCTTGCGAAAGCGCGCGGCTTGTCCCGCAGTTTGTGTTGTGAATCACATATGATTTTGTACATGGACGGTGCTCCTCACGTTTTCTTAAATAGGTACGCTCCTCGTATGAACCCGCCTCTCTCTCTCTCTCTCTATATATATATATATAGAGAGAGAGAGGGATAATAAATTGTAAACCTCTAAATGTGTGTAAACTTTGTAAACTTTCGATTTCATAGGTTTTTTTGATGAAATTGTTTCATGAAATTGTTTATTTTGATAAAAGTGTTTCATATCATTCGTTTCATGATGAAATTGTTTCATATATTTTTGTTTTTATGTAAAAACGACAAAGTTTCATCAAACTGAAAAAATATATGAAACAGTTTCATAGGATTGAAAAAAAATATATGAAACTACATTAAAAACACAAATATATGAAACAATTTTATCAAGAAATGAATGATATGAAACAATTTCATCAAAATAAACAATTTCATCAAAAATACCTATGAAATCCAAAGTTTACACAAAAAAAAGTTTACAAAATAGTGGGCCTCTATATATATATATATATATATATATATATATATATATATGCGTATAAATATATACATGATCTTTTCTAGATTAGACTATAATATTTGTTTTTATCGAAATCTTTGATTTATTTAATATTTTGAATCACTTATTAAAAGGATGTTGTTATATATATATATATATATAACAATGTAAAAAGTAAGTTTTAATATTGATATATAGAGTTGGGTTTTAGTAAAAAGTTGAGTCAATATGAGAAGCGTGAGAATTGGTTATCAACCACTAGATACACATTAGGATAAGATATACCGAGATTCATCGGATCAATCCATGTATCAAGCACGAGTGATGGATGAGCTTGAGATTAAAAGTGATCAAGAATTCAGATCCACTTCTCACGCTTCTTATATTAACTCAACTTTTCACACGATCATTCACCTTGATATACATATATAAAAGAAGGGTTGGGTTCCGGTGAGAAGTGTCAAATTTGGTGAGAAGCCTGAGAAATGGTTATTAACCGTTGGATGAGAAATTGACGAACATTAGAATGATATACAACGAGATGTACAAGATCAATTCATGGAATAACATTTGATTAAATGTGATAAACGGTTCAAATCAAATTCTCATGTTAACCTTAACTTCTCACACGATCCTTCCATTCGCCTATTTAATAATTTATAGATGTAGACAAATAATCGTCCGAGAAGTTAAAATTAGCATGAGAAACATGAAAAATAATTAATAATTAATAAGCGATAACAATTTCTCACCTTCACATCAAATTTTCACCGGGACCAGCCCCGTAGATGTATAAATGATACAACAAAGTTGAAGTTCCCACGTGGATTTCGAAACAGAACACGTAGAGAAGAGGAGGTGTATAATGTATTTCTTTCTGAGAGATTCAGGCAGGTATCAAATGGATCCGTAATAAAGCAAGGACGACCTCAACTCACTATCAACACTCTCTCTCTCTCTCTCTCTACAAATTTAATGTGAGGAAGAAGAAGAAGTAGCAACTGCATAATCACAGCTAGCGATGTCTTCAACTCCACATATATCCGTTTTATACACCAGGTTTGTATGCATGTGTGTATTTTTGACGTTCTTCTTGTTCTGTAATTTTGATTCGGATTTTCGGCTGATTTCTGATAACGAGGGTAAAGTTTTGTGCATTCTTATGCCTCTGTTCATCCAAGTATACGAATTTAGAATTGATTTTACCTTAGTTTATTAAATGTGCAATTTTTGCTCCACTTTGTTTACTGTTACCGGCGAGCTCTTTGAAATAATCTTTAGGGCTCCAATATCAGAACAAATTGATAATCTAATGAAGTCGACTTTGGATTTTATATTCATATCAAAATTTCTCCGATGAACATATCCTCTGATTTACTTTTTGTTGATTAAGTTTTAATTTCTTACTTTTGGAAGATGAATGATGTATATTGTCTGAGCTGACCAGTTCCTCTGCTCAAAAGGTTTACTTCAAAGCTTTTAACTAAAAATGCAGCAGCTTGCTCCTTCCAAAAGTTGGTGCAAATTTGCGAACTATCACATTTAGATTATAACGTCAATTGTAAAATGATGAGTTTCTTTTCACCAAACATCTGCTATGAGCCTATGATCCATTGCTGTTTACAGAACATAAACCGTACGGCCGTGGGAAGAAAAACGATTTAACTTTAGAGATTAAACGTATTAAATTTTCATGATACTGCACAAATTTCGAGCTATCATTTTGGCAAATTTTGTGATCTTCAATTTAGTCATTGCTTTTTATTTTTATTTTTATAGTCGTTGTGTTAAGTAGGTGAACCGTTTGATACTTTAGAATAATCCAAGCAAACAAACCTTTTGCCCTCAAAACTCAAAATTTTATCTGGTTTTGGGAAATGCAGGGAGTAATATCTCTTCCCAGGTTCTTGTAAGGAAACCACAACCCATCATTTTATTTGTCAAGTCATTAGCAACCGATTTAGAGGGCAAGACCTTTGTTGGTCGATTTGGCTTATAATGCCGTATGGAAAGAATAACTCAATGATTTTGAAAATGCTGTTTCTTCCTTAACCTTGCAACTTATCTTGTGTGGGTGCTATAGGTACATGGAAATCTGCCAGGTGCATGAGGTGCAACCTAGCTCGGCTGTTCTATCATGGTTGAAGAAGGTCATATTTTCGTGCAAGTCTCTTTTTATCTTCACCGTCCCTATATTTTTGTTATTTTTTCTTCTTCTAACAATGGCATATAAATTGGGGGATGTGGTGGAATATCCCATCCACCCCGGGTTTGAGTCCAGGCGTCAGCATTCTGTGGCCAGGCTTAGTCTCACACGACCGCTTTGTTTGTTTGTTTCCAAATTGCCAAGGATGTAGTCTAGGCAAAGCCTAGATGAACCTTATCCAAAACAAACAATGGCATATAAAGATATTATTGTGAGATGGTAGAAAGAGTCGATGCCCTTTGTTCATTCCATTTCCTCCCATATATAGAGTACAAGGATTTGTAAAATAAAGGAAACTTGTACAAACTAGGAAACGTATTAAAACAAATATTGACAGAATATTTACAGAATATTTTCATCTAATTTAATTGATTTCCTATCACACCCCCGCAGTCGAAGCGGGAGATCGGCGAACGGTGAGATTGGACCGAAAATCCAAGAAAAGAGAGGAGGGTAATCCTTTTGTGAAAACATCAGCATATTGCGATGAAGAGGGAACGTGGAGAACGCGAACTTGGCCGAGGGCCACCTTTTCACGTACAAAATGGATGTCCATTTCAACATGTTTGGTACGTTGGTGTTGAACAGGATTGGAGGATAAGTAAACGGCACTGACATTGTCGCAGTAAACGATAGTGGCACGCCGAAGGGGGCAATGAAGTTCAAGTAGAAGGTTGCGGAGCCACGAAGTTTCGGCAACGGCATTTGCCACCCCACGATATTCTGCCTCAGCGCTTGAGCGAGAGAGAGTGGGTTGTCTTTTGGAAGACCAAGAGAGAAGATTATCGCCTAAAAACACACAGTATCCAGAGGTAGAACGACGAGTGTCTGGACATCCACCCCAATCTGCGTCAGAATAGGCCACTAGGCTAGAAAGAGACGAAGCAGAGAGATGGAGACCGTAGTCAAGGGTTCCACTTATATACCGCAAAATGCGTTTCATAGCCTGGAAATGGGGTTCACGTGGAGCGTGCATATAGAGGCAAATTTGTTGTACCGCGTAACTGATATCTGGACGAGTGAAAGTGAGGTACTGCAGAGCACCTGCAAGCCTGCGGTATAAAGTCGGGTCGGGTACGGGTGCACCGTCATGGGCACTAAGTTTGGCCTTAGTGTCGACCGGAGTATTAGCTGGCCGACAATTGCTCATCCCCGCACGCTCAAGAATCTCTTCACTGTACTTGCGTTGCGATAGAAACATAGTGCCCTTAGAATGATGAACCGAGATTCCCAAAAAATAGCTTAGAGGCCCCAAGTCTGTCATAGCAAACTCAGAACTCAAACGAGACATGATGTGCCGAAGGAACTGATCAGATGAGGCTGTAAGTATAATGTCATCAACATACAGTAGAAGAAAGGCTTTATCACCCCCGTGCTTATATATAAAAAGAGATTGGTCACTCTTGCTGCTTGAAAAACCAATCTGAACAAGATACGTTGAGAATCGATGGTACCATGCTCGTGGGGCTTGCTTGAGACCATAAAGGGATTTTCGTAGGAGACAAACATGTTTCGGAGCGGTAGGATCAACAAAGCCAGGTGGCTGGTGCATGTAAACAGTCTCGACTAAGTCGCCATGAAGAAACGCATTCTTGACATCCAGTTGATGAATGGGCCAAGAATGAGATAAGGCAATGCTGAGTACTGTCCGAATGGTAGCGGGTTTGACAACGGGACTGAATGTCTCAGCACAATCCACCCCAACCTGTTGGGATTTACCATTAACCACTAATCTAGCCTTGTAGCGTTGCAAGGATCCATCAGAATTATGTTTGTGCTTAAACAACCACATGCAGCGAATAATATTAGCATCAGACGGCCGAGGAACCAAGTCCCACGTACCATTTTTAATCAAGGCATTATATTCCTCATGCATGGCGGCATTCCAGTTGTGGTCCTGGAGGGCAGTGAGGTGGGAGCGGGGAAGAGGAGATATAGTAGTGGTATGGAGATTAAAAGCGGTTTTGGGCTTACGAACACCAGATTGACTTCGTGTGGTCATCGAGTGTCGGGACGGGGCAGGGGGAGGGGGAGGGGGAGGAGGGGGAGGGGGAGGAGGGGATGACGTATGAGGATTTGTAGGAACATGGTTGATGATGCGGGGTCGACGAGTATAGACACGTCCGCTAAACGGGGAGGAGGCAGGGTGAGGAGTGATCGGTATTTGTTGGATGGCAGGACGCTGATGAGAGGTGGTGGGTTTAAACATGGGGGTGGTCAAGAGGCGTTCAAGCTCAAGAGGTGAGGGTCTGAACTGTTGAGGAAATCGTATGATGACGGTGATTGGGGGGTGAGTCGAGAGAAGGGAAAAACATTTTCGTCAAAGGTGACGTGACGAGAGACAATTAATTTCTTGGTGGATAAATCGAGACACAAATAGCCACGATGGGAAATGGGGTATCCTAGGAATACACAAGGGGTAGAGCGAGGGGCGAGTGTGTGGGGGGCGGTGGCAGAGAGGTTAGGGAAGCAGAGACATCCAAACACCCGAAGATGGGAATAAGTGGGATGTCGAAGGTAGAGAACATATGTAGGAGTGTTAAACTGGAGAGCTTTAGTGGGAAGGATGTTGTGGAGGTAGACCGCTATATGAAGGGCTTCAACCCAATACTGAGGGGGGAGAGAAGCATGTGTAAGAAGAGTGCGAGAGATGTCATTTAGTGTTCGGATGATTCGTTCGGCTTTTCCATTTTGAGGGGAAGTTTTGGGACAAGAAAAACGGAAGACCATACCATGAGATTGGCAAAAAGAATGAAAAGATGAATTATCAAACTCACGTCCCATATCACATTGGAAGGATTTTATTTCACGTTCAAATTGAGTCTTGATAAGTGTACGGAATTGAAGAAATTTAGTATACACTTCAGTTTTGTATTTAAGAGGGTAAACCCACACAAAGTGAGTAAAATCATCTAACAAAACAAGATAATAACGATGACCTTGTGTACTAATAACCGGAGAGGTCCAAAGATCACTATGTATTATATCAAATGGTGCATAAGTAGGAGACATAGAGCGGGAGAAAGGCAAACGAGTACTTTTAGCAATGTGACAAGATTGACATAAGTTATTGGAGCAATGCTCCTTATTACAAGAAATGAAATGTTTGCTACGAAGAAAAGATAAAACATGATCCCCTGGATGACCAAGACGTTGATGCCAGACTTGAGAAGAAATAGTTGCAAGAGACACAGGTGGTGATGATTGGGAAGCAGGATGGACCGGATAGAGGTTTCCTGAGCTATTGCATCGCATGATTTTGTTCCCCGTTTGAAGATCCTTCACAGAGAAACCAACTGGGTCAAATTCGACGGATACGTTATTTTCAGTAGTGAATTGACGCACGGAAACAAGATTTTTAATAATCTGAGGGGTATAGAGTACGTTAGAGAGGATAAGGTTCGGGGTAAGTTGGGACATGCCAGATCCAGTGACCGGAATGCTAGAGCCGTTACCAACATAAACACAAGGAATATTACTCGAATTAAAAAAGGTACGAAGGTTACCTGGGTTTGACGTCATGTGTGATGATGCGCCTGTGTCCATATACCATGTATCATCTGATTGTTGTAGCGTCATTGCACTGAATGCATTGGGCAAGACGGTGGCTTGTAGCTCAGAATTGTTGTCTGGTGGAGAAGCAAAGAATGCCTGAGGAGCACGCGGAGCCGGGCCTAAAAGTCCTTGAGAGGAGCCACGAGGGGGCACGCCTGTAGTGATTGTTGGATAAGGACATGGAGGTAGGGCCCAACCACCCCAATAATATGGTGGCAATTGTGCAGCGGTGGGCCATCCAGAAGGTGACTGGTAGTTGCGGCCGGTTTGTGATCCACGAGTATTGCGGTTGGATCTATTGTTGTTGCGCCCACGGTTGCGATTTTGAGCATGAAACTGTCCCCGCTGGTTTGAGTAAGGCTGGGAAGATGCTGGTGGAGTTGGTCGGGGGAAAGGGGGTTGTAGCGGAGGGTTGGCAGCAACCATAGCCGTGGGTTCAGTAGTGCGACCACGACGAGCCTCCTCACGAAGTAACATACTTCGTGCGGTATCAAAGGACGGAAGGGGGCTGAGTTGGCTAATAATGCTACCAACCGTGTCAAAAACAGGTGTCAAGCCATTAATGAGTTGAAGTACCAGCCTTTGATCACTAACCTGCTGGTCCACATCTGAAAGTTGATCAGATAACATCTTTAGATGTTGACAATAAGAAGAGACCGAAGAGAATTTCTCCAATTTTGTGTGAATAAACTGTTGTTCGAGATCAGCAGCACGAGCACTTTTGTTATCGTGGAAGAGGTTCTTGATACGAAGCCACGCCTCACGGGCAGTAGAACCGGACTTAAGGATAGTAAGCAGAAGATCTTCCGAGATGGTGCCATAAATCCATGACAAAACAATGGCATCCCGTTGCTGCCATTTTGCCTCGGGGATGGTAGGATCTGGTGTAGTTCCATCGATATGATCTAGAACACAATGGGCTCGAGCAGTAACCTGGAATAGTTCAGCCCATGAGTGGTATTGAACTTTCTGTGTATCCAGGGTCAAGGGAATGAGGTTACGAATGTTGCTGACTGTTTGAGCGGGGTGAATGCGGGAGGCAGTCTCGGTTTTGTCAGAATTAGAATTCGTCATGGTGAGCACAACGATAAATACCTAGGTGCTGATAGGAGGTCGTTGATTTCACAGCAGGGGTGCACAAAATTGCTCTAACCAGAACCTAATCGGTTGAGATGGCAGAGCAATTGAGATCGACACTGGGAGGAGGGGGAAGAAAGCGTGCTCAATTGGACTAACTGCTGTGCTCAATTGAGAGAGGGGGAAGAAAGCGTGCTCAATTGGACTAACTGTTGTGCTCAATTGAGAGAGGGGGAAGAGGCAGCGGTGGTACCAGACCTACCAGTCGTTGTAGATGATGATAAATCACAGAGGTTGGAGCTTTGGCTCTGATACCATGTGAGATGGTAGAAAGAGTCGATGCCCTTTGTTCATTCCATTTCCTCCAATATATAGAGTACAAGGATTTGTAAAATAAAGGAAACTTGTACAAACTAGGAAACGTATTAAAACAAATATTGACAGAATATTTACAGAATATTTTCATCTAATTTAATTGATTTCCTATCAATTATATATATGAGTTACTTGAATTACTTAATTTATTTGCCACATTTGAAGAGATATTGTTTACAATTAAGGCTTACATGTTTAAAGGTCAGGTACAAACCGTTCTTTCCGATTAAGTTATTTATGAAGCTTAATCTATGCAAGGGCAACCTTGCAACAAGCATCCTTGGCTTTCTGAGGTTGGCTAGGGAAGTCTTCCCATGCAGCCTTTCTGTGGCATTTTTGCATATAATCTGTTTCCAACTCAAACTTGTGATCTTCCAATCACAAGGAGTAATTTTAGTAGTTTAATATATCAGTAAGAATAAAATCATCTTTCTCATATGCTTGTAGATGCTATATACTCTGTTACTTTCTGAGAATGTACCCTGAGATATTTTTAGGCTGGTGACATAGTTTCTGACACCTAACATTTTTCTTTCCTTCTTATTATACAATGCCAGGCCATGGTTCAGAAGGTCACGTGCCAAAAATGTACAATATTTATTGTACTGGACCAACTTAAAACTGCTGATTTGTTTCCCCTCATCGATCTTTTCCATTCAGATGACTCAAATGCACTCGACACTGTTGACTTGCTTCATGAATCAAGCGGTGACTTGAACGAATATCCTGTATTGTCATTGATGCATGCAATCAGCACAAGGCTTCATGTAGTTGATATCCGGGATATGCCGTTAAAGGAGGATATCTTGAGGTCTATTTTGTGGCTTCCGTCAGATTGACCATAAACTTCATACTCATATTCGTCACAGGTTTCATTTGCAATCACAATGTGGCTCCCCATCTCCTTATACAAAAGAAGAAATGGGAGAGGGACACAATATGCATAAATACTATTAATAGCCATGAAAAGGGAACATTGTTAGAAGCTTAGATGATTTATGTTAATGTGTCATTTTTATTCCACATGGTTAAGTGGTTTTTTATACTATGTATGGATTTGAAACATTCCAGGGATCTTTTTGAGAATGGTCTGGACTGCCGAGTTTTGAACATAAGGTCCACCGAGATTCAAAAGCTCAACATGGCTGGGAGATTTATGCATATGCACACCCTGAATCTTGATTTTTGCACCTCACTTAGTAGCATGGAGAAGGACTGCTTCACTTACATGCCTAATCTGATGCGCCTTTCAATGTGCGCGACAAGAGTGGCTAATCTGTGGACTACCGCTGCTGCCTTGTTGAAACTTCCTTCATTGCTGGAACTACGATTTCAAAACTGTTTGTGTTGCAAGGACACTGCCCCATGCCATTTGAAAGATTTCTCTGATGATAACACCACCAAAGCTTCAAGTAATATGCTAAATGAGGTCAGAACTTCCCACATCTAAATTATATGTTCCTTTGAAACATTTGCATTATATCTTGAGATTAATGAGTTCATGATCTGTTGTAGGTTTCTTTTGGTAAATTGCATGTTCATGAACATGATACTTCTCCCGAGGGCATGGTTGAAAGTGGCTTGGCACATGCTTCTACTGTTTCAAAAAAGTACAACTCACATCATCCTTCACCCATCTGCTTTCAGAAACATTATCGGGAGTATATGATTGCTTCATTGCCACGATTAGGAGTCTTGGACAATTGCCGCATAGGAAACTTTGATAGAGAAAGAGCTAAGACCGTCTTCTCAAGATACTACGAGTTATTACCAAATAAACGACAGCATAAAGAGAGCATCCTTAGTGTATTGCATATGCGTGAAACGGGAACAAGTAATGTGGTCAGCCATAAATCCTTGAGGTCCATGGGTACATCACTACATAAAAAGAGTCGAAGTTTCTACTCAAGGTCTCTTTGTGCTGCTAAACTTGGTTCTTCTGCATGGCCTGTTTTACATCCAATATCCAATATTAGCCAAATACCAAATGAAGAGGGCAAGATCCTTCGACCAAGGCAGTTCGAGTATCACCAAACTGATCCCAGTTTAATGGCTTTTGGGACGCTAGAAGGGGAAGTTGTTGTCATCAACCATGAGACGGGGAATTTGGTTAGTTATGTGCCATCCTTCGATACACATAAGAGCGTTCTCGGGCTTTGTTGGCTAAAGAGATACCCATCCAAGGTATGTTTATGCTCGAACAATAAGCATATTTCTAAGAGCAGCTCTGTTGGCTAAAAATTCGATTTGATTGGCTTCTTTATATCTAGCCTTAATTATAAAACTTTTCTACTGTGACAAACAGCTTGTTGTTGGTTATGACAATGGATCCTTGAGATTGTACGACATAAACGACACACTTCCAGGAGTTGCAGAAAGCTATTGCAGTTCTATTAGTGTCGGTTTTGATGACTTTCAACACTTGACTTCAGTTCATATCAATGCAACAGACGACCAGATTCTTACGAGTGGCTACTCAAAGAAAGTTGCGGTTTACGATATTTCCACTGGCAAACGTTTATACTTGTTCAGTGATATGCATCGAGAACCCATCAACGTGGCCAAGTTTGCACATCATTCTCCCTCCCTTTTTGTTACTTCATCATTTGATCATGATGTCAAGATGTGGGACTTGAGAAGAAAACCCGTAAACCCATGCTACACGGCTTCAAGTTCAAGTGGAAACGTGATGGTTTGCTTCTCTCCTGACGACCTTTATTTGCTTGTATCAGCTGTGGACAATGAGGTATTTTGCTTCAGTGTATTTGATGACTAAATGTTAAATGCTAAATGCTTTGATATATCTATAGCTAATGGCTGTTGGTGGCAGGTTAAACAACTTCTGGCTGTAGACGGGAGGCTTCATTCAAATTTCGATATAGCTCCTACAGGAAGTGCTCAAAATTATACTCGATCATATTATATGAACGGAAGAGACTATATAATTAGTGGGAGTTGTGATGAACCTGTTGTTCGTGTTTGTTGTGCTCAATCTGGAAGGCGACTCAGGGATATATACTTGGAGGTATCTCTTTCAGATGCTTTACTGATGATCTGTTATTCTCTTGAACACCATGGTAGTCGAAATTATTTTTGCTCGTTTGACTTTGGGTCCCCGTTATTTTCAGGGTCAGAACGCAAGAAGCCTGATGTTTGTGCAGTCTCTAAGAGGAGATCCGTTTAGAGTAAGCTGTTATTTTTTTTAATCTGAAATGAAAGATGGCCTACCTAGTACCTAGGCACTAACACAAGCACACGGACATGAATATACGAAACATGAGCATCATTGTGTTGACTTCCCGTTTATCTACACAAATTGGGTGAATAGTCCTGACTGAAAATAGTCGTTACCTTTAAATTCACAGAATGCAATAACTTTACAATTCTTTCATAGATGGAAGGAACATGTTGTTTAATTGGGTGGGGCAGGTTTGGAAAAAACATGACTTTCTGCATAAAGCTCCCCCTAAAGTATCCCCCTAAAGTACTGAATAAGCCTGTTTCTATATCATTAAGCTACTACCAATAGCTAACCGAATAAGCTATGAGTTCCATTAAGCTGCAAAGAAACAGGCATTGAACTGAGTTGGTCAAGTTGAAAAGATCTGAGTTGAAGTATTATTTCTCTGTATCTAGATAATGCTTAATTAGCTTGTTACGTTGGGTATAAGAATGTATGTATGTTTGTTGATAGCAGCATTTTCACATGGCCATCCTAGCAGCATATGTGCGTCCTAGCTCTAAATGGGAGATCATCAAGGTGATTCATCATCTTTCCTACTCATTGAATATATATGTGTGAATTGTGATAGCTCATGCTGAAAACGTAAACTCCATGATGACATCAATAATAAATGGCATGCAGGTCAATTTGCTTTCATCGGGACCCGATTCCTCTGAATATCATAAAGGTCAACATCTCTGCCCTTCCTATAGACTTGGAACTTAGACCTAAATCCTTTCCTCTGCATAAATTTGAAGCTTGGCATGGGATCTGGTGTTAAAACGTTTTGGTATATATGTAACAGAAATTCCAGGTAATCTCTCTGTATATATGTATAAGTATAAGGAATTCCCATCCACTTATCCTTGTAACTTGTAAGAACCGTGTCGAATTTACTGGATGGTTTGGTAATTATTACATTATCGCTGAATGTTGGATAATCTTAGAGCATCTCCAACAGCTTTTTCAAAATAGAGAAAATTAGACTTTTGTTCTCTAAATTGCTCCAACAACTTCTCTATATGGTTCTCTAAAATAGAGAAAACTAACAAAAACTCCAAATTTAAAGAATTCTCTAAAACGAGAAATTAATTTTCTATTCAGTTAATATTACTTTATAAAAAATCTTTTTAAAAAGTGTATTAGGAGGATAAATTTCTAGATTATTTTAATAATATAATGGATGTTAAAATCTCCAAAATAAAGAACCTGTTAGAGTTAAATGTAATTTTTTTAGAAATTTTGATTTTAAGTCCCTGTTTTAAAAAAAAAATTAGAAGACCTCTCTTAAGAACTGAACCACTTTGAACCAGCAGATAAGAGACAAGTTGGAACTCGGAAGGAAAACTGAAAAGTGATCAGAAAGTTACATTCAAGTCCCTGATCTTTTATACAATTGCATTTTATTTGTATTGTGATAATGATTGATGCAAATTTAGCCCTGTGTTGGATCAAAATCTAAAATTTTAACAACATACAGGATCAACCGATCAAGTTATTCCATTTTAGGTCTTTCTTATGAATATTACACGGCCCGCTAAGTTTTTGTCATTATTAAAAGAATGTACAAACATCTTTTATAGGAAATTCATTTTCGTAATACTTTATGAGCACTAATAAACAGTTTTAATTCCATTTAGTAAAAACTTCACCGTCCAAACAACTCTGATATTGTTTGCTTGGTCTGACTTGTCATGTAATATAGTAATAACATCTCCAACAGTTTCTCTAAAATAGAGAAAATTGCATTTTTATTCTCTATATTGCTTCAACAGCTTCTCTATATTGTTCTCTAATATAATGAATGTTGATTTCTCTAAAATAGAGAATTTTATGGAGCTAAACGTAATTCATTTTAAAGATTTTGACTTTTAAGTCTCTATTTTAAAAAATTATAGAGAATCATGCTCTAAAAACTTCATCGTTATTAAAGGTTAGTTGACGTACATTCAAATTTGTCCCGATATCTACGGTTTATCCAAAATATTGTATAAAAATTGCTTAGAACTAATTTTTTATTAAAAATCTAGTAAATAACATTATTTTAGGCCACCCGTAGCGGGTGGCGGGTTTCCTTCGGGTAAATGCCACATCACCATGGGCTTCCTTATGCAACCGGTACCGGGGGGGGGGGGGGGGGGGGGGGCTTATTGCTGGCTTCACCATCGGGTTCCCCAGCCCGAATGCCCGAGACGAGTGTGTGAGAGAGGAGGGTGTGAGGTGACGAGTGAAAAAATGACATGTGGCATCCGGGTTTATTTTATGTATTGGGTATTGGTACTTCACTTTTGGGTTTGGAGAGGGTTTATAAAAAAGCTGATGTGGCGCTGATGTGGCGCTGTAGGCTTTTGGGCTTTTACATAACGGGTACGGATGGTCTTAGAGTAAACGTTTTCGTAGTTTTTTAATTATTAAAATACAGGTTGTAGTATATGCATTACAGGTTGTATATAGGGAATGCAAAGTGATGAAAGATAGAGACAGAGAGACAGGCTGTAATGTTTGTAAATAATTGGTGCACATGACATAATTAGTAACAGATAATTGATGAACGTTTGTGTTTTTACCTCTTAAGTTATATCTATCAAATAATTCAATACAAAACATAAATGTTTGCAGGTCTTTAATACAATCTTCAAAAATAAGATTTAAACTTTTTTTTTCTTGTTTCAATGGAATCTTAAAACATTATGCCAAATTGAGAAAAGAGGACGGAAGATTTAAAAAAAAATCCTCCATCCTCAAAATAAAGAAAATAAATCTTCAAAATTAAATTTTAAATGCGATAGTATAATGATATCCAAAAAAATCGTCATTTTAAATGAGATGGTATAAGGGGTTAGCTCAACTGACAATAAGATTTAAGTCTTTGAATTAACATTTCAGAGTTATAAAAGGCCACTTGAAGAATTTCTTGATTGTTTTTCAAAGTCTGTGGCATTAGTCAAGATATGCACAAGATATCCATGGTTAACTACAAGAAATATATCCAAAAGATTATCTAAAGTGAAAGAGAACAAAAAATTTGGAGTTTTTCTCCTTTATTTTCTCCAACAAATTATCTAAATTGAGAAAATGAGAGAATATATAGAATTTCTAAAATTTTGGAAAACCTCCCTAAAGAAGAGAATTATATATATATATATTTAAATTTTCCCACAAATTATCTAAAAAGTTCTCTAAAATGTAAAAGAAAATGAGCGAATATATAGAATTTCTAAAATTTTGGAAAACCTCCGTAAAGAAGAGAAATATATATATGTTTGGTAAACTAGCTGATAAGCTAGCTGATGACTTATAAGCTAGCTGGTAACTGATAAGCTAGCTGATGAAGAAGTCACGTTTGATAAAAACTAGCTTATAAGCATGTAAAATAACAAAAAAGAACATCTTCAAAAAATTATCAATTACATATTTAATTATATAATTAAAATAAATTTATAGCAATATAATATGTTAATTAAAAAAACCAATATAGTAAAGAAAAATTTAATAATATAACATGTTAATTAAAATAATTTAAAATTTATTATTACATATATACTATAAGTTCTGATTTTGTTCAAACAAGTTTTAGATAAAATATATATTAACTTATGATTTTAAATAATCGTTACATACAATATAAAAAAAAATATTTAAATAATAATTAAAAAAATAGTAGTAATTGATAATTAAAATATATTGATTAATATTAAAAAATAAATAAAAATAATTTATATGATTAACAATAACTCTAAATAATTAAATATTAATATCAATGTATAGTTAACATTTAGTTTAATAATTTTCAGTTAATATTCATAATTAAATGTAAAAAATTAGTATTTATTTATAATAATGATTAATAATTAATATTAATGAAAACAATATTCTAATATTCATCAAAAGCAATTACAAGTAGTGTTTTAAAAACCTAACTTATGATCCCAAACATGTACTAGAAAATAATGCCAAACAATGCCTAAATTTCCACAAACCGTCAAAAGAGGGGGTAAAACTCTTCTATTTTCTCTTTTTTGACCGGCTGAATAATTGAATTTTGTTGCATTATTTAATTTCTTCGCTCTAATCATCCATCCATTTATGGGTAGCATCCACAATGGTGAAGCTATTGTAAAAAACTTGAAAAAAATAAAAATATATAAAAAATGTGTTGGTCCCACCATAATATACTTTCTCTCTCTTTTACCTCTCACATTCATTCTTGTAATGACTTGAAGAACATCAAGTGTTTGATAAGTAAAACCTTGTCAAGTCATTAGCAACCATTGGAGATGCTCTTACTATCCCTACTAGAGGTGGCCAAAAAACGGGTTCGGGCCGGGTCGGGTCGGGTCGGGGGACAACCCGGTTCCATACAGTAACAGCGAGAACCGGGTCAGCCCAGAACCGGGCCGGGTCGGGTCGGGTTTAAACCGAGATCCCCTGACCCGTTTAAGCGTAAATGAACCCGGTTTTAGGAAAACCGGGCCGGGTCGGGCCGAGAACCGGTTTTATGATCGGGTTCGCGATTTTTATGTTTTTTAACTACTTTCTTTGTATAATAATTAATTACTAAACTTTAACAAAAAAAAATTGGATTGGAATCATTAGATAAGTAAAATACACTTTAAAAATACGTTTTATTTATAATATATATCACTAAAATACACTTTTACGTTTTATAATTTATATATAAAGTTACAAGTTACAATACATAAATTCTAAACATTCGAAGGTCCCGCTCCCGAACTTCCACCCCCATCACCCGGATAGTAATTGAATGGATTATAGTTGAATGGATTGTATGGAGCGTAGTATGGATTCTGATCTGTATTGTAGACTTCAAGAGTATTGTACTGCATCAGTCGTGTAATAGCCGTTTGATCGTCAAGGGGGTCGATGTCTACTTCTTCGTCATCTACGACACTACTAACTTCAGAAGTATCGGATACGGACGGCGTACTTAGTAGTTCATCCGTCTCGTTTTCGAATAAGTTTTCTTCCACGCCTTCTAGATCATCCTCCAGGTTCGTTCGATTTTGAATGCGGTCTTCTCCATCCAAGTAATCCTTCAGACATACGCAGCACTCCACCGATTTTGGGGTTAATTTTGTCCGACGCTCCGATATGATCCTGCCACTAAGAGAAAAGGCCGACTCCGAAGCTACAGTACTAGCTTGGATTGTTAGTATATCAAGTGCAATAGTGGCCATAATTGGGAAACTTGATTGTTTACTTTTCCACCATTCTAATAAATCTAGGGATTCAACATCTACGACGTTTGTGAAGGATGCCGTTATAAAATTAGTACGTATGTATTGATTGAATTCACCCAAATTATCCCCATCATATCTAGCTTTTTTAGAAGATTCCATGACAACCGATTGCATTAAAGTTTGCATTAAGTCTTCTCGGTTTCGGCCACGACTGCTACTAGAACCCGGTGAAAACATTTGAGGTGTAGGGGTTTGTTGGCTTCCTCCCCCATAATTAACTCTATAAATCTCATATAATTGATGAAAATCAGTATTAAATTGTTGTATGCGTTTCCTTGAAAAGCTAGAATTTGTAAGAGAATCCAAACCAAACGATACACATATTGCGTGTATTAAAACTTCGACACCCGTAACATTTAAAAACGGGTTTAATGCCGCGGCACAAAGAAAAGTGAAGGGGATCTTTTTAAAATATTTTACCAATTTTTCTTTCATTGGTTTCACGACGTCGTGAAAGTGCAAATCCTGTTCGTATTGAGCAATTTTACTTGCCAAAATATAAAGTTGATTTAAAGGTAAAGGGCTCGTTGGATAATAAACACCGGATAACAAAGTTGTTGCAGTTTTGAAATCGCCCAAAATATCGTGAAAGTCATGAATCCTTGTCCAATCATCCTGAGTTATCGTGTTATCCGGGTAATAAATGTTATAAAATGCTTGAATATATTGTTGTTGTCTTAATAAATTATCCATCATTTTCCAAGTCGAATTCCATCGAACCGGCATATCGTGCGCCGGTCCCAAAGCTTTAAAACCGACTTGTTTGCAATAATCTTTATATAAGTTTTGCGTTTTTTTATTTCTTGTGAAAATTCGACGTAACATAAGCCTAAACTTAGTTAAAGGCTCATTAAGTTTACTTAAGCCGTCTTGAACGGCTAAGTTTATTATGTGTGCGCAACAACGTGTATGAAATAATTTTCCCTCTAAAATAGGGGATAAAGCCAAACGTAATCGGTCTACGCATGCCGTATTATTACTAGCATTATCAAACGAAATACTAATAACTTTATTTTTTAAATTATAATATTGAAGACATCTCATAATTATAGAAAACTGACGTTCACCCGAATGTGGCGAACCAAAGAGCTCAAACGTGATTACACGTTTGCATAATTGCCACGATGTCGGCACAATCCAATGTGCCGTTATGCATATATAAGAATCTGGCAATCCGAATGGTGCGCTCCATACATCACAAGTTAAAGAAACTTTGTTGGGTAAGTTTAAAAACATTTCTCGCATATTTTTTTGAACCTTATTCCAATATTTTAAAGCATCACGCTTAAGAGTTTGACGACTTACCGGAGTGTAGCGTGGTTGGAACCCATTTTTGATCATGTTTGTCATGTGAGGATTGTCGAAATGTCCGAACGGCAACGCCATTTGAATGGCACATTTCATTTGCATTTCTCGGGCGAGATCATTATCATACGACCATACTTGACCGGAATTGTCAAGTATGGGTTGAGTTGGATCGTCACCCGATTTCAACCTCTTGCATCTATCCTCGAAGTGGCGCTTTAACGTGCTATTTGATTCGGGTTTTAGGAAATCTCCACACCGTTTGCATTGAGCTTTTTTTGTACCGTCGGGAAATTTGACCAAGTTGAAATTATCCCAAACCGCTGCTTTTCGTGAATGATCGACAACAACGACGTAATTTTGTTCGGCCATTTTTTTGATACTAGAGAGTAGAGACTAGAGAGTAGAGAGTATAGACTAGAGACTAGAGAATTGTATGCGTTTTTTGCGAGAAACGAATATAAGAGCCGAGAAATGAGAATTGTATGCGTTTTTTTGCGTTTTGTAAGCAATGTAAGGTGGTGATGACCTCCATAACACCCCTAGTATTTATATGGGGTTTGGAGGGTGTTTTTTGATGAAAAAAACGGTCACAAGGGATATAAAACGGCTATAAAACGGCTAGCCAACGGATCTATTTTTTTCAAAAAAATCGGGTCGGGCCGGGTCGGGCCGAGGAAATCTATATATAGCCGAACCGGTCCCGGCTCTCGGGCTCAAAACCGGTTCTTGACCGGGCCGGGTCAGAACCGGTTCTTGGCCGGTTTCGGGTCGGGTCAGTTTGGCCATCTCTAATCCCTACCCTGCACATTTCTATACCCCTCCTACCCTCCCTACTAAGACCTATTCTCACTCACACACTAATTATTTTTTTATTTTTTTATTTGAAAGTTACATTTTACACCCATATATTTGTTTAATTAGTTTACTTTATACCTTTTACTTTTCTAATTTTCATTTTACACATTTCATCATATTAACACACATAATCGCATATTAGCTAAAATACGTTAAAAATACGTTTTAATTTTAACAAGTTACACCATTATAATCGTTTTTTCGATACGTTCGAAATGAGCCCAATATTGAATATTTTTTGATTTAATTATTTAATTATATATCATATATACTACATAAAAATATTTTTTATATTTACAATTCATACATTTATAGTTAATTAATTAATTTATGGTACATCTCTTACTTTTTCAATTTTCGTTTTACACTCTTATTACATTAACATAATAATCATATATTAATTAAAATATGTTAAAAAATACGTTTTAACATATCACAAAATAATATACATAATTACGTTAAAATACGTTAAGAAATTCGATATATACACACACACACCCATATATATATATATATAGGGGTGGTATCGGGTACAAACCAAATAGATTGTACAAACTGTACAAACTCACCTTCACCAATCACGTAACTTCTTTTTTATATCCATAAGGGTATTTTAGGGCTTTTAGCATATTTTTAATTTTTTTTAAATATATTAGTTTACCCTTTGTAACTGTTAGATGAAAACTAAATTCATCGTCCGGCACCGACGACCGGAAAATATAGATTAATGAAGCCAAATTATATATTCATGAAACAAAAATATAGATTCATGAAGCCAGATTACAGATTCATGAAGCTAAATTGAGTTTGTAGGGTTTGTACAATCCATTTGGTTTGTATTTGATACCCACCCTATATATATATCGAACGTCATTTCGTTTAATAATTTGATTTGAAATAAAGTAAAGTTGTTGATTTGAAATAAAGTAAAATTATTGACTCGAATTTTAAGTTTAGTTTTTCGAATTGTTTCGGGTTCAGATTAGTCGGATTTCGGGTTAGTGTCTGTTGGGTTCGGATATTATGATAATGCAAAAAGTATATATAAATTCAATCAATTTTGAGGACGAATTCAATCAACTGAAAGATTGATGAAATCTATAGTAAGTTTAAAAATTAGAAAACATTTCGATGGACTATAATTTACGATTTTCGGGATATTCAGGTTTTGCACAAACACATTATTTCCGGTTGAAATTCGGGTTTAGATTTTGGACTATTCGGGTTATGCATCTCACTTTTTTTGGTGTTGATCGAAAACTTTTTTTGGTGTTGATGCGTAAAAATGTTAATGTAGATGCGTGTAAAAAAGTGAGATTGTAACACCCCAAAATTTCTGGGCTAATTTGAACCTCAAATTTCCACAAGCTATGATAATATAAACTTCAAACTTACATAAATAGCAAGTGAATTAATCATCAAGAGTACATTTACAGATACAGGATCCTACAAATAACTTATTAATCTAATTATGTCACTATAATCAGATTAACTAAGTTATCTAAGCAATCCCTCAAAATCTCCTTCTGTTAATTGACTTCCTTGATATTCCAAAACGCTCGTCCCACAACCCTTATTTTCCCGAGCCGGTACCTAGTAAGAAAACATCATTTGAAACGATTAGGCCAACGCCTAGTGAGAACATTCGTTTCCATAATAATATTTGCAAAATCAATGTAAACAAGTTATATCAAACCTGATTACCCTTTTCTTACCATACGTGTAACTCTATTCCGTTAACACGATTTTCATCCAATCCCATGACTATGACTGACACACATTCCATCATCATATCATGTCTTAGAGCCACACCACGAATCTTCACTGATTCTAGATTAATACTCTTGTTCCAGAAATCGCAATTACACATGCCCGTTTCCATTCATATCCTATTCCAGAGCCACACTACGAATCTTTCTCAGATTCTAGATTAATGCTCCCATCTAAGAAATCGCAATATACACATGCCCATTTCTTAGGAAAGGAAGTAGAGATTACAAGCACTTATGTCAATCCCATTTTCTTCCTTAGAAATTGGGAATAACGATTATTACCACACGCCTATTCCACAATTTCCCCAAACACACACTGGAATAACGATTATTACCACACGCCTATTCCAGGGTTTCTCACACACATCAGAATAATGATTAACTTCATCTATTCCACGTGCACATAACCATTAGTACTACACACATCAGAATAATGACTAACTTCATCTATTCCACGTGCACATAACCATTAGTACTACACACATCACTGGAATAACGATTATTACCACACGCCTATTCCATGTGATTACCAAACACTAGAGTATATGGATCCATTACACTTTACTAACGTATATGCATAACAACATATTACAGCTCATATCATATTCTCAAATCTAAGAATACTAGATAACCTGTCGTATCTTCATCCTTAAATGCCCCCCTTCGGCGACTTAGCACGGGGGTTCCGCTACCCGGTTGGCGGATGGGGTCAAGGGGCAACGCCCTTGCGGGGTCTGGGGCAACGCCCCTAGAAATTTTTTAGAAAACTTAACCAGACAAAACATCCAGGACAGCATCCAGACCTCAGAATCTAACCTTTCTCAATTTCTCCAAAAGAGTCCGGACAACTTAAGTTTTCCGGACGCTTCACTAATCCGGATAACACCCGGAAACTAACGCAACCCGGATACTATCCAGTAACTACAATCATCCGGAAAACTAAAGCAATAAAATAAAACTTACCCGGATACTATTGCTTCCGGAAACATTCATCACCAGAGGTATCCGGATACGACGATTTATCCGGAAAACTCGGTTCTGGAGCCTAAAATTCGACCCATTTTCATGTCTATTCGATTCAGCTCATTCCAAACCATCCCATACAGTTCATAACCAATTTATACAGCTATTTCAAGGTCCAATTTAACATGAAAATACTGATTTAAGCAAACAACAAATGAACTCACCTTTTTGAAGAAAAACCCACTTTTGCACAATCTGATTCCAACTCAATCTGCTGCTAATGATTCTGAAATCGTATTCATCAAACAGATTTGTTTACTAACATAAATCTACAACAGATTTTTATCAAAACCAAGATCAATTCCTTACCAATTTGAAGTCAAAACCTTGATTTCCTTCTTTCTCCCTTTTTCCTTTTCTCTCTACCTTTCTCTCCTTTCTCTAAACCGACCCACACCAAGGATTCAGCTAAAATATCTGATTTTAGCTACCTTATCCATACACATTTTCCATCAATTACCAAACATACCCTCCTAGTTTCCAAACTTTCAAAAGTAGCACCAAACTTAATCCCTTGTATTTTAACCCTATTGAATTATAAAATTTCCATATAATTCAAGGTTTAATCCAAAATACAAATAAATCTCAATCCTCATTAAAATAATATTAATGAAAATTCAGGATGTTACAATACTCCCCAACTTGAAAATGATTTCGTCCTCGAAATCAGAATCAGGTAAACAGATGGGGATACTTATCCTTCAACATTACCCGCTCCCCAACTTAGATTTACAAACCTCCTTAAAGTAACGGTTATCATCAAATCTTTATCCGACTATTAATTGATCTACCATGCTGTCATCATATTCTCTCATGCCTACACCGAACATCTATTACACATAGCCACAGTTTAAAAGGATAATTTCTCCAAGATTATCAGCCAAAGCCTTTAGCCAAGTCCTCATAAAATACTCAACACCAAGAACTACCACGAGCTCATATCTTTCCAACACAGTCAATCCACCCATTACACTTCTTTACATCCATGTAGTATTCCAACACTCTCGACTAGAATTCATAACGAAACACCACAGCTTAACAGTTACAATATCTTCTTCCACAATTATGTGAAGTATGGAAACTCTCCTAAAAAGTCCAATGTGATCGTGAAGAACAAAGATTCTCTTTTCATTCTGTCACCAACCGCAACTCAACCTCCATATTTCAAAATAACATCAACGTATATTTCCTAAAAACCCACATACTTTAAAACGAGCATACTCACCACTTTTGTATACTTCAAAAATTATGGCACACTATCGTTACATCATGACTTACACATTTCTTCGGTACAAAGTGCTACCACTTTCTCACACCATTATTGCACCACGCGACTACATTGCAACCAAGCACTATTGTGTTGTATATCAAAGGTGATATTTCCATTGAACCTGTAGTATGACTACATTCTTAGGTCCGATCTTTCTATCATTTCTTCCCACGTTAGCATGGAGTACTACCTTCCAATCATTACTTGTCTCTTTCTCCCCAACTTTTCCCACATACTGATAACATTTTCTCCTTACTATGCATAACCAAACAGTTGTACCAAAATTCTAACTTAAGGCAATCAACTAAGTTATCTTGAAACGACATACCGTCCCAAGTTACTACACATTCTTTAATCTGCAACTAATACTTCCTCGGACAATTCTTTCACACACAAGAAGCAACTCATCTTCCTTAAGGATTTTGCATCTTTTACATCACATTTTGACTAACATATCCATCATCTCTGTTAACTTCCAGTGACTCAAGAACATAAACTTACCTAGCGACTCACACAACCAACATCGCTTTGGATAAACACCTACTACTTTTCCGCCATTCTATTCCGATATTAGCCATATCACTACACCATCTTACAAACCACATACTCCAACAATTTTATTTGACAAAATCGTACTCTTTATCTGAAATCCCCGAAAAGACTTCCATCAGATGCTTCCTCTTTCTAACTTCCCATTACATAATAGTTGACACACTTATCTTGGCCCTTGATGCCACTACTCGTTCGTACATTCTCCACCCATAACATCTCACAGCAGACCAGGTCTCTCATGGTCATTTGTACACAATTCAAACGTACATTCATGTTCTCCCGCATGATTAATTGAGTCTATTTCACTATTATAATCCTCCCCAACTTTAATTGAACCACAACTCGCGGTTTCTAATTAAGTTCAACTTACTTGTTTCCTGCTAGCTCTTCGTGATTCCAGGCTTAATATTCATACATGATCTCATAAATAACCAATGTATTCATATCATGTAAACTTCAATTATAACACAATTCATATAATTCCAACCCCAAGCCTACGTCGAGCTTATTTAAACCAGGCGAATGCTCCCAATACTCAACTGAGTCCAAAACCGAGCCATCCGCTCAAAGGATCCAATGTTTATTTATCAACATCTACTCATGCAATTAAAATACATCTAACTCACATCATGCAACACACGCTCTGAGGCGTGATAATCTCACAACCCCTTCATTGCTACCTTCCCAATGAAGTCAATCCATATATGTATCTATATGTACACGTATATGCAACTCTTTTATACTCAACAATGCATATCACTTACCAAGGTTCATTAGTCCCAAAGGTACTAAGAATACAAGATTATCAAACGGTCCTCTCACATAAGACCAATACTTAAAACGATACTCATTTAAATAAAATGCAATTAAGCACATATCACATCATAATTATTGTACAACCACAATAACTCTAAAAGCGTAATTTGACCACATAGCTTTCTCTTATGCAATAAATTAATCAAAGTTTCTTTCACTCGCGATTAATTTGTCAATCACTCAAATTCCCAAAAGTGGGTGTTTCACAAAATATATACCATTCGGTAACATCCCTAGTCCACCGTACACGATATTGTCCGCTTTGCGCATACCCTCTGCATAACAGCATACCGGTACCGCTCACGGTTTTGTTCCTGCAAGCACAGGCATACGCGGGACGCGCCCAGACCGCACCCTGTGACAGGCAAAAGGCCTCATACACCTTACACAACTGCCGACTTCAAAGTCAATAGTCGACCTGTCGATACCTCTTTAACCTATTCTTTAACAAGGGTTCTTAACTGAACCTAATCCTTCCAACATATCATAATCTAATTCACATCCCATCGTTTTCATCTCCAATTTATTCATGTAACGTTAATATCACAAGATCACCATAAATACTTATTTGACATCAAGGATGTTTCGTTTCTGTCTCACCACACTATTCCATCACCTTGACGACTTCTAGTCCTTCCTCCGGACACAATCGTTCCTTGGTAACTGTTTTTCTAGTCATCGAACAATGGGTACAGACCCTCATACATCCGACACTAAAGTCCACTTTCGACTCTCCCACTGATCACCTCTCATCTTGAACCCAAATTCCAAAACTACGAACATTCTCCCATGATTTATCCAACACCTCTTCACTCTCGGAGTTCTTTCTTAGCTTTAAGTGCAATACTCTATGACCTAGTGAGTTCATAGCCTTCATGCATGACAACTTGCTAAATGAATTATTTCGCACATTTTCTCATTTTAAAGAACAACACAAGGAACAACTTGGGTACCAATGACCCCAACATTCTCATAACTCCAATGTACTGCACAACGATCTCGAGAATCGTTTGCATACAACTTCCCGTAACACTTAATCTTTCTCAACTAAACTATATTGTTACGACAGTAATAAAATGAAAATCTTTTCATGCGACAAAAGTTTGAAAGAAAATTACCGACACGAAGTAAGCTAATTGGTTCTCACATTCGTTTATATGATATCATCAAGTTAATACTCTTGTTGGTTATAAATTTTTTTGTTGGCCAACGCTTTCTTGACCTTTTTGCTACCATTCTACTTTTCATGTAAAAATACGAAGTATTTTGCAAATTGCTAAACTCAAAATTTCCTTGTGCGCCGTAACTGGAATTTCCTTTTTCTTTAAATACACCCTTACACAGGCTGACTCAACCTTGACTAAAATTGTTGTCTATGCATTTGTTTTGAAATCATAAAAACTCATGTAACACACACTAGGACACCATACATAAAACTCTATTCGCAAAAGAAGGCTACTCACTCAAACAAGTTCAATCGTTTTACTCACGCGACTTATCATTGACATTCTACTTCTGATCAGTGGTCGCCCTCTCGGCTTTGTAACACTTACTATACATGCATTCCATGGCCCACTTACTCAACCATTTCGTACTATTAAAGTTTGCCTCGGCGGACTTTCATGAGTCCCGCCAGTTCCAGGTTGTCTTTCCAACCCCCAATCATTTACTGGTCTAATCTCCAAAGAATTGAAGGACCTTGGTGGCGTACCCACCATCGTTCTACTATAACACAAAGAGATAGCCATAAGGAATGGTTATACGAGTATAGACATGCAAAACGTACTTTACCGATCATTAGTCACTGTGACAATTTAGAAACAAGTATGCTCGTGTAACTCATATTCATAATAACATTAGCTAATTGAAATTGCGAACATACTTTACATGAGAATTCTCGTTGCCATTGCTACAATACTAAATTCACGTATTTCTGTTAACTCTAAGACTATCCCGTCTTAGTACTTCTACCCCTTTCTCACATATCATAACTTAATTCATCTCAGCTTAAGTCTAAGTACCTACTCAGCATACTTAGTTCGCTTAAACTATTGCTCTGATACCATATTGTAACACCCCAAAATTTCTGGGCTAATTTGAACCTCAAATTTCCACAAGCTATGATAATATAAACTTCAAACTTACATAAATAGCAAGTGAATTAATCATCAAGAGTACATTTACAGATACAGGATCCTACAAATAACTTATTAATCTAATTATGTCACTATAATCAGATTAACTAAGTTATCTAAGCAATCCCTCAAAATCTCCTTCTGTTAATTGACTTCCTTGATATTCCAAAACGCTTGTCCCACAACCCTTATTTTCCCGAGCCGGTACCTGATAAGAAAACATCATTTGAAACGATTAGGCCAACGCATAGTGAGAACATTCGTTTCCATAATAATATTTGCAAAATCAATGTAAACAAGTTATATCAAACCTGATTACCCTTTTCTTACCATACGTGTAACTCTATTCCGTTAACACGATTTTCATCCAATCTCATGACTATGACTGACACACATTCCATCATCATATCATGTCTTAGAGCCACACCACGAATCTTCACTGATTCTAGATTAATACTCTTGTTCCAGAAATCGCAATTACACATGCCCATTTCCATTCATATCCTATTCCAGAGCCACACTACGAATCTTTCTCAGATTCTAGATTAATGCTCCCATCTAAGAAATCGCAATATACACATGCCCATTTCTTAGGAAAGGAAGTAGAGATTACAAGCACTTATGTCAATCCCATTTTCTTCCTTAGAAATTGGGAATAACGATTATTACCACACGCCTATTCCAGGGTTTCTCACACACATCAGAATAATGATTAACTTCATCTATTCCACGTGCACATAACCATTAGTACTACACACATCAGAATAATGACTAACTTCATCTATTCCACGTGCACATAACCATTAGTACTACACACATCACTGGAATAACGATTATTACCACACGCCTATTCCATGTGATTACCAAACACTAGAGCCTATGGATCCATTACACTTTACTAACGTATATGCATAACAACATATTACAACTCATATCATATTCTCAAATCTAAGAATACTAGATAACCTGTCGTATCTTCATCCTCAAATGGCCACCTTCGGCGACTTAGAACGGGGTTTCCGCGACCCGGTTGGCGGATGGGGTCATGGGGCAACGCCCTTGCGGGGTCTGGGGCAGCGCCCCTAGAAATTTTTTAGAAAACTTAACCAGACAAAACATCCAGGACAGCATCCAGACCTCAGAATCTAACCTTTCTCAATTTCTCCAAAAGAGTCCGGACAACTTAAGTTTTCCGGACGCTTCACTAATCCGGATAACACCCGGAAACTAACGCAACCCGGATACTATCCGGTAACTACAATCATCCGGAAAACTAAAGCAATAAAATAAAACTTACCCGGATACTATTGCGTCCAGAAACATTCATCACCAGAGGTATCCGGATACGACGATTTATCCGGAAAACTCGGTTCTGCAGCCTAAAATTCGATCCATTTTCATGTCTATTCGATTCAGCTCATTCCAAACCATCCCATACAGTTCATAACCAATTTATACAGCTATTTCAAGGTCCAATTTAACATGAAAATACTGATTTAAGCAAACAACAAATGAACTCACCTTTTTGAAGAAAAACCCACTTTTGCACAATCTGATTCCAACTCAATCTCCTGCTAATGATTCCGAAATCCTATTCATCAAACAGATTTGTTTACTAACATAAATCTACAACAGAGTTTTATCAAAACCAAGATCAATTCCTTACCAATTTGAAGTCAAAACCTTGATTTCCTTCTTTCTCCCTTTTTCCTTTTCTCTCTACCTTTCTCTAAACCGACCCACACCAAGGATTCAGCTAAAATATCTGATTTTAGCTACCTTATCCATACACACTTTCCATCAATTACCAAACATACCCTCCTAGTTTCCAAACTTTCAAAAGTAGCACCAAACTTAATCTCTTGTATTTTAACCCTATTGAATTATAAAATTTTCATATAATTCAAGGTTTAATCCAAAATACAAATAAATGTCAATCCTCATTAAAATAATATTAATGAAAATTCAGGATGTTACAGAGATGCAAGAAACTAACTAAAATAGTCATTTTAGATTAACATCTTTACATTTTAGCCAAGTTTTTATCAGTTTAATCAAAATAACCAGTATTTCGCAAGCGTTTATTTTATAACTTACAAAATGTTTTTCTTCTTTTTTAATTAAGTATGATTATGGTGGGATTGGCCTGCGGAATGGGTGTGAGGGGTTGCATAATGGCCGAGGTGGCTTGAGAAATGGGAACGACAACTTGTGAAAACTCCTTAGTTGCGAAAGACGAATTTGCAATATCTTGATAATTTTAGTTCAAACATGAAAAAGTTAGCTAAGCTAACAAGTAAAAATACTTGTTTAAAATAGATAATTTATAATTTATCGGTGCTCATCAGGTGTCAATATTTATGAGATATAAAAGGTGATTATAAACAATCCAGCTAAAAATGTTAATTAACCGATAAATGTCTTGTGGGTCAATTTTCGTATCTTTCAAGTTTTTGAAGGTGACAGTAGAAAGTATATTTGAACTGCAATTTAATTAATTAATATATCCATGTGAAATCCACATGGATGGTCGTCATCACCATCACCGTCACCGACCACCACCCACTACCGCTATAAATATATACCTTACCTACCTACCTACTCACTCTCCCCCATCGCATCGCATCACCTCAACAACATGAAGCAGCATCTTCCATTTGCAGCTCTGCTAATCGCCACTTTGCTCTTCATCTCTTCCTTCTCCGTCGAATCTCTAGCCCCTGCTCCATCCCCAAGTAAATCAATTCATCATTTAATTTTCTTCTTTAATGTCTGTTGATTTGATTTGAAATGAATGATGAATTGCTGCTTGATTTGATTTGATTTGATTTGAAATGAATGATCAGGTGCAGGTGGATTTGGATTTGGATGCGATGGGAAGTGCTTGTATCGGTGTTCGAGATCTGGTTGGAAAGACCGGTGTCTCAAGTATTGCGGGATCTGCTGCGGGAAATGCAAGGGGTGCGTGCCATCAGGTCCCTACGCCGACAAGGCTCAGTGCCCTTGCTACCGTGATCTCAAGAACCCCAAAGGCAGAGACAAGTGCCCTTAGCTTAATTTGTAATCTTAATTTTAATTACATGGTTGAATATATATATATATATATATATATATAATTTTGTCAGATTATGGTTTTATTTTTGGATCGGAGCTTGAATAACAAGAAAATTATCTATTAAATAATATCATTGTTTTTAGAGTATGTAACCGATATTCAAATGAGTCTGGAGTTTGAGGCTTGTTAAGAAAATTTTGATTAGAGGATGACCGGTTATATATAACTATTGGTTACGGCGTTTCTTAGAAACTCTTGAGTATTCAGTCTTGGCATCAACAAAACAACTTCCATAACAGTTCATGTTTTTACGTTAAGTCGTCAACACCTCAAATAAAACACTTGGAAGAAAACGAATAAAACATCTAATAAAGGTATAAAACTAATACCACATCATTAAATATTTAAATATAATAAATATATAAATAGTTTTTATAAAAAAAAGCGGTGGTGTGGTGTGGAGTTTTAAATAAAAGGTGTAACGACCCAGACCTTTTTCGAAGTGTTTTGCGTTTGGTGTGGAATTTTAAATAAAAGCAGAAGTTGAGGGGCTAGTTCGTAAATAAGAGTTGGGGTATAAAAGGGCACAAAACCCTAGACAACATTCCAAAAATCCCTGATTTCATTGTGTTTGTCGGCTGAGTTCTTTGAGAGAAAAGAAATTGGAGTTTTGAAGGTGTTTTGTGAAATTGAAGAGAAGAATCATCAAGGCTTGGAAATCAGAAGAAGGATTAAGTTTGGATTTCGTTTCTTGCAAATAATCTACCAGGTAATCCTTAATCCATAACTCCATTTAAGATTCGTCTAATGATTTGTAGTTTTGAGAGTTTTCTTGCACCTTTGGATTGTGTCTTGTCAGTAAAACCTTGTGGGAGTTGGTAATAGAACTGTATGTAGTTAATCGTCGCACTATCTTTCTGATTAGTGAGCGTTTAGCAAGATTTCGAGCATTAAACTCGAACAGCGCTTTACCCGGAAAGCTTCTTGCGATGCAGGTGTCCGGAAGTTTGTCCGGTAAGCTTCGAATGTTATAGGTTACCGGGTAGAGTGTCCGGAAAGCTTAAGTATCCGGTAAGTTTAAGTGTCCGGAAAGTAGAAGTGCCCGGAATGTAGAGTTATCCGGGAAGTAGTGTTATCCGGAAAGCAGAGGTGTTCGGACAGTTCTGGTGTCCGGTAAGTAGAAACGTTCGGGAAGTAAGAGTGTCCGGTAAGTGGTATCCGGACAGTTTGGTTAGTCAGCTTATGTGTTTATCCTTTAACTCAGATAGATCGTTTGGGGAGTACAGAGCAAGGTAGGAAGGAAGTAAGCATATCAGGTGAGTTTTCTAACTAAAATACGTGTTATTTTAACATGTTTTCTAAAACGAGTACATGATGAGAAATGTCATGTTTTATTCTTATGCTTTTGACTACATGAAAGTTGTTTACAGTTTTAAATGAGATTTGTGTATGATTTATGGGGCTGGCCTATCCAGTGTATGATTTATGGGGTTGGCCTATCCAGTGTACGATTTATGGGGCTGGCCTATCCAGTGTATGATTTATGGGGCTGGCTTATCCAGTGTATGATTTATGGGGCGGGCCTATCCCGTGTATAATGTATGGGGCTGGCCTATCCAGTGTATGATTTTATGTGAAAGATTTTAAAGGTACAACTATGTGAAAGTTTATGCAAAGTTATGAGAAAGTTTTATGCGAAGATATTTGAAAGTTATAAACTGTTTTTAAATGTTTTTGAGAACTGTTATGTAACAACCCAGAAATTTAATAAAATATAAGATTTAACATTTCAATCAAAAACGGTCCCAAAGTCTACAATACATCTAAATTACTCTAAACTCGCAGCGGAAACTACCTTCACAACTGAGATACTACAAGAAGCTCGGCGGTACTCTACAAGTCTTCACTATCTCTCGCCCCTTTGCCACGACCCAACCTTCCAATATCATCAGATGCAACTCCATACACGGTTAATACCTGAAAATGGTTTTTTATTTTTGAAAAGCGAGGGTTAGACCATAAGGTCTAGTGAATTCCCTCCTAAAAGCGTGACCACAAAACATTTTTAGAAACACGTTTCCTTGCAAACAGTACTTAACAAGTTTGAGCTCAAACAAGGGTATACACAGTGGTACGGACCAATAACACCTTACAAAGCCAGGCACGGCAACTCATCACCTTACAAAGCCAGGGACGGCAACTCATCACCTTACAAAGCCAGGGACGGCAACTCATCACCTTACAAAGCCAGGGACGGCAACTCGGGGGTCCTCCACTGTGTAACCCGACTCTATCACAAGTATAAACACTTAGAACATGCTTTAAACTTACTCGAGGAATATCCTCCTTCCACATTACAAACTAACACTTTTCATGCATAAGAAAACATAAGATTCATGATAAACAAGTAACTCATTTTCAGACATATCAATTCTTCGCATTTCATTTTAAAAGATAGAAATAATGCATAAGGGAACTCACCTGATGCTCGGCTAAACGACTCACTACTTGGAGCTCACTTAAACACCAAACGATCACCTGGATTGGGGTTAACAAATGAGGTATTAGACTCCCCAATTATGCTCTAAAACATTCCCCATAATGTCCTAAGACAATCCCCTAAACCAAGCCTCGAACCCAAGCTCAAACGACCAACGAAGCAAAAACGGAAAACAAAGAAACAGAGCCTGGCGCCGATGGTGGCGCCGATCCATTGGCGCCGAGATCGGCGCGGATCTCTGGTTTGTTTTCCCTGCACGAATTTTCTTCCAAAAGCCAAGGGTTTCTCATCTCTAAATTCCCCCAACTCAGTTCTAATTCTCCCAAATCGACATCATGGATATAAACAACATTAAGAACCAATTACCAACAATTAAAATAATATCTAATCCATTAAATCCATCTAATGATTCACCACTTTTATCCTCAAAAACTCAAAACTCCATTAAAGCCCAAAACCTTGCTAGAATCAACTTCCACCATTGAATTGGTGAAGGATTCTCAAAGAAGGTAACAAAACCCATAATATAACTCTAGAATACTCCATTAATACTTCTAACTAAACATCACTGTTGGACAACCTAGGGGGGGTAAGGTTGTATTTAAAATCTTTTACTTTCAAAAAATCTTTGATAAATAAATACAGAATAAATAAAGCAGAGTATAAATAAATAAGTATACAACAATTATATAAACAGATATAATTTAAATGCACAGCGGAAATGTAAATAGATAAGGGAAAGAGAATACTTGACAACGATATTTTTAAAGTGGTTCACCAAACACAAAGTTGGCTAGTCCACCTCGAGAAAATAACCCTTCTCGGAGATCCAATACGAAACGTGTTATTTACGGTAGAAACACAAACCTTAATACAACAAACGCGAAACACTCTTCTTTGAGAGATTAATGTGGATCACTCACTCTATTCAAACACTTACAAGAGGGTATAATTTTAATATGAATAATCACTCTTGAACAAGGTTTATCACTTGGATATTTTTTAGAGAGTTTGATCACTTGAGTTGTGTTGCTGATTCAACTAATCGAGAGATTTTAATCTGCTATCAACTCAAGATTTCTTGCTCAAAAAAAATTAATTTTATCAGTTTAAGTGATTTAGTGTGAGTAAGAAGGCAGCAGAATAATAATCAAATGCTGAGGGAGAATTTATTGCTGAAGTTGGTGTAGACTTGAATGCTGGAGGTTGCATGATATTTATACTGGATGAGCAACTGGGCATAAGCTTTCGCGGTATACCGGCAATCCATCGCGGTATACCTGCGTCAGAAAAAGGTACAGCAGAGGAGAAGGTCAACCCTGCAAAAACAAACGGTATAATGTACCCGCGGTATACCGCGTTGCACATGGCGGTATACCGCCTGAAAAAAGTTCTGACAAGGGAAGCTTCATATGCAGAAGATGTGATAGGTGAACAGTACCCGCGGTATACCGCGTGGACCTTGGCGGTATACCGCCTGACATTCGTACAAAGGGGCAGTGCGCTGGAAGACTTCTTTCGGCTGATCACACTTATTCATTAATTGATGAACAGTAAAAGTAGGATTTGATTTTAATAAAATAACATATATATATATATATATCAGCGATTTATATATATATTTAATAAATAAAAATATATATATTATATATATATTTGATTCAAATATATTTATATAGATACGAAATATCCAAGTGATAAAATATTTTAGGGTGTTTATCATTTTAAAATAAAATGACGAAACTCTTCAGACTTGGATTTTTCAGATAAAAATTATCGAGATCATTTAAATATCTGCACACTCAGATAAAATATTAGATAACAAATAATGCGGTGTGTTTTGTAATCATCAAAATAAATATGGAGATGTGATTTTATGTGTACCAAAAATATATCACAATATTTAAAGCTGGGTACACTTGCACCAACAATCTCCCCCTTTTTGATGATGACAAACACAACGCTAAACACGAGAGCATACTCGGTTTCTCTCCCCCTTTTGTCGAAGCAAAAAGGGTTTAAGAAGGTCGCTTATGCTCCCCCTCGAAAGATGCTCCCCCTCAAAATATGAAATATTTGAGAGTTAGTATTTATCAAGGGTTATACTCAAGCATGCCTAAACCAAGTCTTAATTTAAAGAACGCCTTCTTGTTTAGAGCTTTAGTGAAAATATCGGCCAAATTATCTTCCGAATCAACCTTTTCCAGCACGATTTTGCCTTTTTGAACATTATCTCGTAAAAAATGATGTCTTAATTCAATATGTTTGGTACGAGAGTGTAAAACGGGATTTTTACTTAAGTTTATGGCACTTGAGTTATCACACATAATTGGAATTTTGGTTAGATGTACCTCAAAATCGGTAAGTGTGTGTTTCATCCAAAGGACTTGAGCACATGCTCTTGCGGCGGCTACATATTCCGCTTCGGTTGTAGACAAAGCTACGGATTGTTGTTTCTTAGAGAACCAAGATACAAGTGAGAGACCTATAAAGGCACATACCCCACTAGTACTTTTTCGGTCAACAATAGATCCACCAAGATCGGAATCGGCGAAACACGTTACTTCTAACTCGGGTTTCTTTGCGTACCATAAGCCAAGATTAATAGTACCTCGTAAATATCGAAAAATACGCTTGACAGCTTCATAGTGAGTTTGTTTAGGTGAAGATTGAAAACGAGCACATAAACATACACTAAACATAATATCAGGTCTACTAGCAGTTAAATATAACAAGCTACCAATCATACCACGATAAATCTTTTCATTAAAATCGTTTCCCTCCTCGTCACGAGATAATTGCAAATTTGTGGTCATTGGAGTTTCAACGGGTTTGACATTTTCAAAGTTAAACTTTTTCAACATATCTTTACAATATTTAGATTGACTAATAAAAATACCAGTTTCACATTGTTTTATTTGCAATCCTAAGAAGTATTTTAACTCTCCCATCATGCTCATTTCAAATTCGCTAGTCATTTTCGCAGAAAATTCATTACACAATTTTTCATTAGTGGAACCAAAAATAATATCATCAACATATACTTGCACAACCACAATATCATTTTGAACATATTTCACAAATAAAGTATTATCAATTTTACCCATAATATAGCCACTAGAAATTAAAAAGGTTTTTAATCTATCATACCAAGCACGCGGAGCCTGCTTTAAACCATAAAGCGCCTTTTTTAATTTATAAACATGTGTCGGGTTTTCAAAACTTTCAAAACCGGGAGGTTGAGAAACGTATACCTCCTCATTTATAATACCATTTAAGAAAGCACTTTTAACATCCATTTGAAATAACTTAAAATCTTTAGCATTTGCAAAAGCGAGAAGCATTCGAATAGACTCCAACCTTGCAACCGGTGCAAAGGTTTCGTCATAATCTATACCTTCTTGTTGACTGTACCCCTTGGCAACTAAACGTGCCTTGTTTCGTGTGACTCCACCGTTCTCGTCTACCTTATTTCGGAAGACCCATCTTGTGCCAATAATGGTTTGACTACTAGGGCTAGGCACTAAGTCCCACACATCATTCCTAGAAAATTGGTTTAACTCTTCTTGCATGGCCATAATCCAATCCTCATCACCTAAAGCTTCATCTATGGTTTTAGGTTCTATGGTTGAGATAAAAGCATGGAAAGCACAATGGGTATGGATTTGTGATCTAGTTGTCCTTTGGTTTAGGTCACCTATAATTTGATCTACGGGATGGCCTCGAGCGGTTCTAAGGTTAGGATCATCTATACCTTGTGGAATAAAGCACGGAGGGGCATCACTAGATTCAATATTATTTGTGGAAGGTTGGGTACTTAAATCCAAGTTGCTAAGTTGTTGTGCTAAGACGTCTCCTTCACGGATATTGTCATTTGCTAAGGGTGCACTAGGTTTGGGAGGACTCTCGTCAAAGCTAACATTTAAGGATTCTTCTACTACCATGGTCTCCTTATTTAGGATTCTATAGGCTTTGCTATTCCAAGAGTAACCTAGGAACACTCCTTCATAGGCTTTAGGGTCAAATTTGGTTAAGTAGGATTTGGTGTTTAAAATGAAACATTTACAACCAAAAACTTTCAGGTGAGCTAGGGAAGGTTTTCTACCACGGTAAAGTTCATAGGGTGTCTTATTTAGGATACCTCTAATTAGGACACGGTTAAGCACATAGGTCGCGGTAGCAACGGCATCACACCAAAACTTTTGGGGAACTTGATGTTCGTTTAGCATAGTTCTACTCATTTCTTGCAACGTTCGATTTTTCCTTTCAACAACCCCGTTTGACTGAGGAGTTCGAGGAGCCGAAAAGTTATGAGTTATACCATGTTTATCACAAAAGGCACCAAATTGTACATCATTATCGAATTCTCGTCCATGGTCCGTACGTATGGAAACAATCGTACAACCTTGTTGGTTTTGAATTCGTTTTCCCAAAATTTTAAACTTTTCAAAAGCCTCATTTTTATGTCTCAAAAATAAAGTCCAAGTATAACGGGAATAATCATCCACAATAACCAAGGTATAAAAATTTCCTCCAAAACTTTGAATAGCCATCGGGCCAAAAAGATCCATATGTAAAAGTTCTAAAACTCTTTGAGTAGAAATAACATTTTTTGATTTATGAGAAACGTGATGTTGTTTGCCGACACGACAAGCATCACAAAAATGATTATCAAACTTTAATTTTGGCAGGTCACTCACAAGCTCCTTATTTTTTAAGTTTTGCATTAATCTTAGATTAGCGTGACCTAAACGCCTATGCCATAAAGTAGAAACATCATTAATAGAAGATAAGCATACATTTTCAGATACAACAGTTTTACAAATATATAAATTTCCTTTTACAAAACCATTTAAAAGAACTTTGCCATTTTTTATGATTTTACAAGAATCTTCTTCGAAGACAACAGTTGTATTATTTTTACACAATTGGCGAACACTTAACAAATTAAAATGTAAATTATCAACATGATTAACATTAAGAAATTGAACATTATTGCAAGAGACTGTACCTCTACCAATTATATTTCCTTTGGAGTTTCCTCCAAAAATTACCTGTCCACCATCACATGACTTATATGATGAAAAGAGATTATTGTTTCCGGTCATGTGACGCGTGCACCCACTATCGAGTATCCAGTCCATATCGAGGTCAATCTACAATAATGAAGTTGTAACTTTTATGGTCCCCATTTCTCGTGGGTCCTTGACAATTAGTTTCAAAGTCAACCAACATGCATATATATAAAGTCAAACAGAATATATATATATATAATACATTACACAACTTTAATATATAATATATCAAACACAAATATATATATATAACACATGTCAAGTCAAACAAAATATATATATATAAGAATTAAAAAAAATTAAATAAAATATATATATATATTTGCAGTACGTATGTATATATATATATGAATAGTATAAAAAGTACAAATAACAATATTTTACTTATATATAATATATAACACATATACATAACACATTTAAAACCATAAACGCATACCACCGGGATTATCATTACTAAACATTCCTTTTGGAATCCATTTATTTACCATTTTAATTTTGCGATTATATTTATCATACACATAAAAACAAGCATTTACATTCGCATTATTATTAGGTTTAGAATATTTATCATGGTACATGCGAGCATACGGTTTTCTCGTATTATAATTTACATTATTTATTTTACGCACATACGGAGGTTTTTGCACATATTGATTTCTTGTATTTACTTTAGGTGATTCATAAAATCTTTTGATGGGTATACATGAACATTTATCAACACAAGTATTGGAACCAATGCCTTTTCTACAATTTATACGGTTAGGCATATTAAGCATGTTAAGAACTTTCTCATTACTACTTTCAAAGGCTTTAGCTAACATGTTATCTTTTTCATATGAAGCACATTTAGCCTTTAAACATGTAATCTCATTCTCAAGAATATCACATTTTGTACAAATAATATTTTCATGTGATTTTTTATTTAAGCATGCAATTTCTTTATTTAAAGCATCACAAGATTTACAAAAATCTTTTTCTCCTAATTTAGTTTCTAATTTAGCAATTATATCCATATCATTTTCAGATTTTTGTTTAACATTTTTTATTTCCTTTTTACATGCATTTACAGTTTCTTTTAACATAGCATTCTCATCTTGGTAACGATTTGCAAGAGCGGCCATTTTATGAAAAGATTCATATAATTCTTCAAGATTATTTTCATTATCACTTTCATAATCACTATCGTAATCCGAGTAAGAAGATTTTACCTCGTCGTCGCTTTCGGCCATAAGACAAATGGCTTGATAGTCATCTTCTTCTTCACTCTCGCTCCACGCGCCTCCAATGAAGGCTTTCTCCTTCTTCTTTTGGAACTTGTTCTTTTTCGGACATTCATTGGCGTAGTGGTCTTTGTCACCACATGAGTAGCAAAAGCCTCTCTTTGGCTTAGCTTTATCGTCTTCACTCGAGTCGCCATTTTTCTTAACTTTTTCGTCTCGTTTATGGAACTTACGACTTCGATTTTCACCACCACGACGGTAGTTACCGTTTCTTTGAAATCTGCCATTGTTAGAAAATTTATTATTATTATTAAGAAATTTGGAAAAGTTTCTTACCAACATGGCGACTTCATCGAGAGTTTCGGATGGATCTTTCGAGGAGCTAGCTTTCTCCTTTTTCTTCTCATCTTTTGGTGTTGAGACATTGAGAGCGATTGATTTCTTTTTAACTTGCTCCCGATCTTTGTTTCTTTTAAGTGCAATTTCATGCACTTTAAGATTACCGATCAAGTCATCTATCTTCATTATGGAAAGGTCACGGGAGTCTTCTAAAGATGTTATCTTTTGCATCCACTCCGAAGGAAGGGCTCGTAGGATTTTCCTTATATAGTCCTCGTTAGGATAAGTGCGATCCAAACCTTTCAAAGTAGTCACAATAAGGTTAAATCTTTTAAACATTGAGTCAATTGACTCATCTTGTTTCATTTCGAATAGTTCATAATCGTGAACTAAAATATTCACTTTACTAGATTTAACCTCCGTGTTTCCACGATGAGTATTATTTAAACTTTCCCATATTTGATTTGCAGTTTTATATGTATATACTCTTTCAATTTCATCAGTTGTTAAAGCAGCATATAATATATTCTTAGCTTCAAAGTTTAAACAAAAATGAGCTTCATCAGAAGTAGTCCAGTCATCTATAGGTTTATCAATATAAACATCATCTTTCACAATGGTGGGTTTAAAATTCCCTTTTTCTATAATATTCCAAATCTTTTGATTTTTGCCACGCACGTGACATTCAAATAGCTCGGCCCAAATGCCAAACTTTTCAGTATCTATCAAAGGAGGTTTTGAAAACACGATATTAGTTTGTTGAGCCATTTAGAAGAATAAGAGAAAATTATGCAGAATATTTTTGAAAGACCTGCTCTGATACCAAATGTTGGACAACCTAGGGGGGGTAAGGTTGTATTTAAAATCTTTTACTTTCAAAAAATCTTTGATAAATAAATACAGAATAAATAAAGCAGAGTATAAATAAATAAGTATACAACAATTATATAAACAGATATAATTTAAATGCACAGCGGAAATGTAAATAGATAAGGGAAAGAGAATACTTGACAACGATATTTTTAAAGTGGTTCACCAAACACAAAGTTGGCTAGTCCACCTCGAGAAAATAACCCTTCTCGGAGATCCAATACGAAACGTGTTCTTTACGGTAGAAACACAAACCTTAATACAACAAACGCGAAACACTCTTCTTTGAGAGATTAATGTGGATCACTCACTCTATTCAAACACTTACAAGAGGGTATAATTTTAATATGAATAATCACTCTTGAACAAGGTTTATCACTTGGATATTTTTTAGAGAGTTTGATCACTTGAGTTGTGTTGCTGATTCAACTAATCGAGAGATTTTAATCTGCTATCAACTCAAGATTTCTTGCTCAAAAAAAATTAATTTTATCAGTTTAAGTGATTTAGTGTGAGTAAGAAGGCAGCAGAATAATAATCAAATGCTGAGGGAGAATTTATTGCTGAAGTTGGTGTAGACTTGAATGCTGGAGGTTGCATGATATTTATACTGGATGAGCAACTGGGCATAAGCTTTCGCGGTATACCGGCAATCCATCGCGGTATACCTGCGTCAGAAAAAGGTACAGCAGAGGAGAAGGTCAACCCTGCAAAAACAAACGGTATAATGTACCCGCGGTATACCGCGTTGCACATGGCGGTATACCGCCTGAAAAAAGTTCTGACAAGGGAAGCTTCATATGCAGAAGATGTGATAGGTGAACAGTACCCGCGGTATACCGCGTGGACCTTGGCGGTATACCGCCTGACATTCGTACAAAGGGGCAGTGCGCTGGAAGACTTCTTTCGGCTGATCACACTTATTCATTAATTGATGAACAGTAAAAGTAGGATTTGATTTTAATAAAATAACATATATATATATATCAGCGATTTATATATATATTTAATAAATAAAAATATATATATTATATATATATTTGATTCAAATATATTTATATAGATACGAAATATCCAAGTGATAAAATATTTTAGGGTGTTTATCATTTTAAAATAAAATGACGAAACTCTTCAGACTTGGATTTTTCAGATAAAAATTATCGAGATCATTTAAATATCTGCACACTCAGATAAAATATTAGATAACAAATAATGCGGTGTGTTTTGTAATCATCAAAATAAATATGGAGATGTGATTTTATGTGTACCAAAAATATATCACAATATTTAAAGCTGGGTACACTTGCACCAACAATCACCACAAAGAGAAAGAAAGTGTAGAAGGAGAAATTATACCTTGAAGATGCTACCATCAATCCTTGAAGCCTTCCTTCTTCCACACCCCCACATTAGGGTTTTGGCTCTCAAACTCTCTTCTCCCCTTTTCTTCTATCGATCCACAGAACCAAACACAAAAGAAATGAAGAACATAGGGTTTCCTCTTATTTAACTCTCTCATTTCACCCTTGAGCACTAAAGTTTCAATCTTCTCACTTTGGCCACCAACTTTCAATGCCAACTAGAAAATCGGGTTATTACAACACTCCCCCCTTAAAGAATTCCGTCCCCGGAATTCCTCATTGGAAAAGATGCGGGTGCCTTGCCCACATCAAAACTGACACTTCTCCAGAGTACAACCACATTCTGACTCAGTCAACCACCTCACTAAATTCGAAACCCGGAACCATGGGTGCATTCCCTTCAGTTCTTACGGTACCCTAACTCGTAGGCTACCGCTCCTACCCGATCGGCCTTGACAACATAAGATTAACTAAGACTTATCATGCATCTATACTTCTTTTAAGGAGGGACTCGGTTAAATCCTCCGCCACAACACGAGATTCATCTATCGGAGACAAACACACCTTAGACAGCTTGACACAAGACCAAACCTGTACGTCCCGACGACTCACTACCCAAAATTCCTTCATTGCAATACTCTTCCCAAAGGTTCGCACACTTATGAAAGACAATCTACACAACGCTGCACCTTTTGGCATTGCTGTCAAGTTTATTACTTCCAAATTTACTCACTTAATCCGACATACTAACTTCACCTCCCCACGTTGGCGTGGAGCACAACCCACCAATCATTACTTGCCCCTCTCTCTCGACCTTCCCACATGCTGATACCACTTTCCTATTACTCGCCTAACCAAACAGTTGCACCAAGATCCTAACTTAGGGCATTCAACCAAGTCGTCTCGAAACGACACCAGTGTTCGACGTCACTACACATTCTTGATCTCCAACCTTTACTTCCTCGAACAATCCTTTCACACATGAGGAACCACTCACATCCCTTAAGGATTTCGCATCTACTACACCCCATTTTGACTAACATCTCATCACCTTCTTCAAACTTCCAATGATCCCAGAAACATGCTTACTTAGTGACTCTTACAACTAGAAACACTTGGTTTCTATTTTGGGTAACCACCCACCACCACTCCGTCATTCTATTCCTAACATACTCATACCACGACGTCAACTTACTCCCACGTGCTCCAACAATCTGGTTAACAAACCGAACACCTCATCTGAAACCCCCAAAAGGTTTCTATTCGATGTTTCCTCTCTTTCTAACATCACATCACTACGACACTAGCTGGCACACTTAGCTTGACAACTACGGTCACTACACATCCGAGCACTCTTGGCCCATAACATCACCCTGCAGACCAAATCTCTCATGATCATTCACACAATTCGAACTTGCCTTCACATCCTCCCGTATACACAATCGAGTCTATCTCGCTACTTAGTCCTTTCCCAACTTGTCGAACTATAACTCCCGAGTTCCTACATAACTCAAACATTCTCACTACCTTATCGACACGCTCACGAGGAGCATTCTCCCCAACAATACCGAATCTAATCCAAAGGTCTCTCAACCAGGGCACTCCATCCGACCACTTGTTTCCATTCTAACTTAATACGCTAAAGATGCCTCAAAAGAATGTCTCGCTAAAATGAGTCCACTTTTAGACCTGTCGCACGAACTTAGCTTCCTCAACCCTTTAACCATGACATACACAATGATCTCTTTTTCTTATGCCTTACAAATAACAGTTCCTTAATTATAGTCCACCTTTCCAGTGTCTCCTGACATCTTCTCACCGCAAGCCTGTCTACACTTGATCTACCATACCGTCCTCAGTTCCTCTCGTGCCTACACAGAACGCCCATCACACTCCGCTACAACCCAAAAGAACGGTTTCTCCAAAATCATCAATCAAGACCTTTAGCCAAGTCCTCATAAAGTACTTAGCACCGAGAACTACCACGAGCTCCTAACTTTCCAACACAGTCGACCCACTCAATGCAAACAAGCCTTCACGATGCCATTACACACCCAAAAGATACTACTCCCTTCATGTTGCGCACAACCCCTTTTCATTTGAAGTATAAATGTTTCCCGACCTTACCTATCCTGGGTCTAGACGAACCACATGCCCAGGTCAACTCCCCAAAGCACACCCGCTTCGATTACACTAATCATTTCGTTCTTATATGGCTCATCAAACCCCAAAAGAAATTACTTATGCAACCACGATCTATCACCTTTGAAACACTCACACAAGGTGGTCCAGCGTCATGCCGGATACACAACCTTCTCCGAACAACTTCTCACATCCTAGCACGAACACTCACAAGATAACCACACTATAGCTACTTCTCCAATACCAACCTCCTGACAACTATCCAACAGAACGGTCACTGATTCAACAACGGCAATCGACATGCAATTGTCCAGTCGCATCACGACAGACAGGGATTCCCGAAGGGATCTATTTCTCCTAACTCCTCGAACAATTTCTCGTTCCTCGCCAACTCATCGCGATTTATTTCCGCTGTGCTAGACACTTTACGCGCAAGCGAATCATCAAAACCTCAATGGACATCACATCTACATTGGTGATCTTCCGTTCTCCTAATGCCCTAACTAGGTGTTCCTACACCATATCATTTACACATTCTTGGACGACCTCCTTCGCTTGCCCGCAACGGGTTCATTCTCACGATTCAGTTTCCTGACAACGCCTCTAACTTAAGACATGATAAACAGTCGCAAACCTCCATATCAATGGACTACATGTGAAGATTCCATTCGTCCTAGACCACCTAGATTCCTAACAGAATCCACTTCGTCCAACTCTTCATAACCAACTTATACTCCACCGCTCTCACTTGAGGAAACACAAGACCTTTTTTTTTTAGCGTAGAAATTTAATTACCCAAACATCTTAGTACTCCGACTCAAAGCCGATAACATTACATCAAGTAACGTAACGCTACTTATTACCATTTCACCAACAGAAACACTCTAACCATTCAACTTTTACCGCAGTTAAAACTATTCTCACATAGCCAAGCGATAGCTAGAACTACAATCATACCGACATTCCCAAATTCACTGCCTGAGACTCCCGGTATTCACCCACTTCCTCTAACGGGAACACTAAGGTCATAACTCGACCACATCTTATCCAACTGAAAATTTTCCTCACCCAAAGCCTTTCTTCAACCTCAGTCGCAATACCCTTCCCGACCTAGCGAGTTCATAGCCTTCATGCATAATGACACCACGATTGAAATCGTTTTGAACACTTTTTTTTTTATAAAAAAAACAGTAGACACAAAATCATAAAACAAGCTTGAGTATGTATGACCCAACACCACTCAAGACGATTAGTAAAAACGCAACGATCGCAAGGATCGCTCACAGGCACTCTTACGATACTTCGTACCCTTGTCTATTCAACTCGTTGCCGACACAACGGTCATCTCCAACGAAACCTTTTCCAATACGGCTAGAGAATTCAGAACGAAATCACTTACCCAAAGTGGGTCAGTTAACTCCAACACTCGCTTACATGAAAATAACGAGTCAGCACTCATTTTGTTTGTAAAACAAACCTCGCAATAAAATGTTTTCAATATTTTCGTAACGAAGATTCTCTCCACAAGAAAAACGTGAAATAATTCGTAAATCACTAAGCTCAAAGCTTTATCGTATAATGAAAACAAGTTTGTCTTTTACTTTAAAGAAAACACGCTCGCACGCGTCAACTCATTTCCCCAAAACAAGAAAACATATCATGCACGCACATGCTTTTTAACATGAAAGAGTCTCGTATAATAGTTTTAGCAGCAAAATGCATGGAATTCAATATGCAAAAGGAAGGCTATTCACTCTAACTAAGTCAATCGTTGCACCCACTTTAACTCTTCACTGGTACCATACTACAACCAACAACCGCTTCCTTACTTATGCTACAACTTGTAGCACAAGTGCTTCATAACCCTCCTGACTGATCACTCTTACATGGTTTAACAATCGACCACTTAGCTCACCTTCTATTCTCATACATACCTCAAAACAACACTGATATCTTACAATCATTAACCTTGCTACTAAACCGTTTGACTAAGGAATCCGAGACTAGATTCCCTCACTCGATCTTGAATTGAAGGTTTTCAAGATGCCAACATACTTCTCACTTCCTATCCCAGAGAGTTTACCTCCAGACAGCTCATCAACATTCTAGACCACACTCCTTCTAGAAGTTACAAACACCACAATACAAGGGGTCTCCCACGACACATCAACTATTTGCTATCAAGCACAAGGTTAGAACCTTCTACATACTGCCACTCTCACCACCCATCCCGACAATAGCGATTGATTACACCCATGCACCTGTAAATCCATAATAGCATTGGCCAGATGCTACTTGAATTTACCTTACATGAGGGTTCTCACTACTATTGTCAAGATATCCTATGATCACGGTCATTCCTAATGGCTTCCTATATCTCAGTTGTGTCCCACTCTACTCCACAGTTTAAGTTTAGGCCCATCCGGTCGCCTAAATCCCTTAAACTATGGCTCTGATACCATTTGTAACAACCCAGAAATTTAATAAAATATAAGATTTAACATTTCAATCAAAAACGGTCCCAAAGTCTACAATACATCTAAATTACTCTAAACTCGCAGCGGAAACTACCTTCACAACTGAGATACTACAAGAAGCTCGGCGGTACTCTACAAGTCTTCACTATCTCTCGCCCCTTTGCCACGACCCAACCTTCCAATATCATCAGATGCAACTCCATACACGGTTAATACCTGAAAATGGTTTTTTATTTTTGAAAAGCGAGGGTTAGACCATAAGGTCTAGTGAATTCCCTCCTAAAAGCGTGACCACAAAACATTTTTAGAAACACGTTTCCTTGCAAACAGTACTTAACAAGTTTGAGCTCAAACAAGGGTATACACAGTGGTACGGACCAATAACACCTTACAAAGCCAGGCACGACAACTCATCACCTTACAAAGCCAGGGACGGCAACTCATCACCTTACAAAGCCAGGGACGGCAACTCATCACCTTACAAAGCCAGGGACGGCAACTCGGGGGTCCTCCACTGTGTAACCCGACTCTATCACAAGTATAAACACTTAGAACATGCTTTAAACTTACTCGAGGAATATCCTCCTTCCACATTACAAACTAACACTTTTCATGCATAAGAAAACATAAGATTCATGATAAACAAGTAACTCATTTTCAGACATATCAATTCTTCGCATTTCATTTTAAAAGATAGAAATAATGCATAAGGGAACTCACCTGATGTTCGGCTAAACGACTCACTACTTGGAGCTCACTTAAACACCAAACGATCACCTGGATTGGGGTTAACAAATGAGGTATTAGACTCCCCAATTATGCTCTAAAACATTCCCCATAATGTCCTAAGACAATCCCCTAAACCAAGCCTCGAACCCAAGCTCAAACGACCAACGAAGCAAAAACGGAAAACAAAGAAACAGAGCCTGGCGCCGATCCATCGGCGCCGAGATCGGCGCGGATCTCTGGTTTGTTTTCCCTGCACGAATTTTCTTCCAAAAGCTAAGGGTTTCTCATCTCTAAATTCCCCCAACTCAGTTCTAATTCTCCCAAATCGACATCATGGATATAAACAACATTAAGAACCAATTACCAACAATTAAAATAATATCTAATCCATTAAATCCATCTAATGATTCACCACTTTTATCCTCAAAAACTCAAAACTCCATTAAAGCCCAAAACCTTGCTAGAATCAACTTCCACCATTGAATTGGTGAAGGATTCTCAAAGAAGGTAACAAAACCCATAATCTAACTCTAGAATACTCCATTAATACTTCTAACTAAACATCACCACAAAGAGAAAGAAAGTGTAGAAGGAGAAATTATACCTTGAAGATGCTACCATCAATCCTTGAAGCCTTCCTTCTTCCACACCCCCACATTAGGGTTTTGGCTCTCAAACTCTCTTCTCCCCTTTTCTTCTATCGATCCACAGAACCAAACACAAAAGAAATGAAGAACATAGGGTTTCCTCTTATTTAACTCTCTCATTTCACCCTTGAGCACTAAAGTTTCAATCTTCTCACTTTGGCCACCAACTTTCAATGCCAACTAGAAAATCGGGTTATTACATGTTAGGAGGGACTCACTAGACCTTATGGTCTAACCCTCGCATTTTCCAAACTAAACCTTTTCAGGTAAACAGATAGTAGGAGGCTCCGGTAAGTGAACAGGCGCAGGATAGAGTACGGATGCAGATAGAGACAGTGCCACTCATACTTTTAGTGGTAGTTATTCTCAGTTGTGTATAGGTTGTTTCCGCCAACCTAAGTTATTTTGACAGATGTAACACAATTTTATAGACCCAGTTTTAAGAGTTGTTTATTAATAATGCTATGTATGCTTTATTTAGAGTGGGTTGTTACATGAAATATATTAATTATACATGGTCACAAATGTGGTTGATGAGTTGGTATTATATTTATTTATTTTCCACTTTTGAATTTCTAATTATTCAAGTCAAATACTGTAAACTTATATTTGCAATTATCTATACTATCTTATAAAGCATTTAGGATGAAAGTCTTAAAGTCTTAAAAACAATTTTTAATGCACAATGTACTATCTTTTAAAGCATAAAGTCTTAAAGTCTTAAAAAATTAATTTTATTTTTAAAAACTAAGCTGGCGATTTTAGTGTTAATAGTTATCTCTAATCTTATTTTACCCTGGATATATGCATACATACCCTGGATAACAGATTTTAGAATTTAAAAACTTAATAGTTATCTCTAATCTTATTTTACCTCTTATATAATTCTCTGCTCCTTTCACAGTTTTGCATCCCTGCTGCAAAAATAATTCTCTCCACTGGTAAGCTCTCTGCTGCTTCGTTTCCTGTGTGAATAATGCATTACCGGTCAGAAAGCTTTTTTCAAATGCCATTGGTTTATCATGGATTGTCGTTTGTCAAATTTGTTTTTGGAGCCAAAATTATTGATTTTTGGTTGAAATTCTTAAAGTCTTAAAAAATTAATTTTAATTTTAAAAACTAAGCTGGCGATTTTAGTGTTAATAGTTATCTCTAATCTTATTTTACCCTGGATATATGCATACATACCCTGGATAACAGATTTTAGAATTTAAAAACTTAATAGTTATCTCTAATCTTATTTTACCTCTTATATAATTCTCTGCTCCTTTCACAGTTTTGCATCCCTGCTGCAAAAACAATTCTCTCCACTGGTAAGCTCTTTGCTGCTTCGTTTCCTGTGTGAATAATGCATTACCGGTCAGAAAGCTTTTTTCAATTGCCAATGGTTTATCATGGATTGTCGTTTGTCAAATTTGTTTTTGGAGCCAAAATTATTGTTTTTTGGTTGAAATTCTTAAAGTCTTAAAAAATTAATTTTAATTTTAAAAACTAAGCTGGCGATTTTAGTGTTAATAGTTATCTCTAATCTTATTTTACCCTGGATATATGCATACATACCATGGATAACAGATTTTAGAATTTAAAAACTTAATAGTTATCTCTAATGTTATTTTACCTCTTATATAATTCTCTGCTCCTTTCACAGTTTTGCATCCCTGCTGCAAAAATAATTCTCTCCACTGGTAAGCTCTCTGCTGCTTCGTTTCCTGTGTGAATAATGCATTACCGGTCAGAAAGCTTTTTTCAATTGTCATTGGTTTATCATGCATGTACACATCAGATTCATTACTGTATCCATCCTGTTGTTTGATTAACCTAACAATAATGATATCTTAATGCTATTTTGTTACTTTTTGTGGCTTACAGTCGATAATGTTACCATAAGTTCATAACTGCTATTTGCTAAGATGTGCTTGATTGCTGTTGACTACTTTCAGTTGCTGGCAAACGTTACAGCCAGAAATACCCACAAAACAAATTTGAGGCATATTTCTAACGAGCTTTCCAATGCTGTACAATTGATATTTTGCATTTAATATCATGCATCAAATTCTAAACACCAGATATGTTGTTCAAAAAGACAGTTCTTTTACTTTTCATTTTAAATGTTCTATCTATCAACAGCATCTGTTTTCTAACTTTATAGTTAAATGAGGTTGCTTTGTAGTGCTCAAGAGAGAAACTATAAGGATGTCAAATGAATATTTTGTGTTCTCATAATTGTTTCATATAGCTATGGGCTATGAAATAGTCTTCAATTTCTTACTTATTGATGACACTGTTGAAGTACATTTATTTGTAAGTGTTTATAAGTAAATACTTCTTTTGATTATCCTTTTCACCTCAAGCAAGATAGTATTCTTTTGGGAAGGAGGAAGGAAGATATTATTGATTTTTGGTTGAAATTCTTAAAGTCTTAAAAAATTAATTTTAATTTTAAAAACTAAGCTGGCGATTTTAGTGTTAATAGTTATCTCTAATCTTATTTTACCTTGGATATATGCATACATACCCTGGATAACAGATTTTAGAATTTAAAAACTTAATAGTTATCTCTAATCTTATTTTACCTCTTATATAATTCTCTGCTCCTTTCACAGTTTTGCATCCCTGCTGCAAAAATAATTCTCTCCACTGGTAAGCTCTCTGCTGCTTCGTTTCCTGTGTGAATAATGCATTACCGGTCAGAAAGCTTTTTTCAATTAAAGAATATGGATTATTCCTTGGCTATATTAGAAGATTTGGCCACTTGAATGGCAATTGGCAATTATCTAGGATGGGTTTCTTCAAGTTAGACTTTTATTTTATTAGGTTTTTTGGGAGGTTTTGTTGGGCTTTTTCTTATTAAGATTATAAGATGTGTTTTTTTTTGGTTTCTAAGCATTTCTTGTAATCATTTTATATGCATGATGGTCTGGTCTTCGTAATTTTGCAATCTTCTTTTATCCATTGGGTGAAAAACTTTGACTTGTAGAATTTAAAAACTCCAATGGGACCTTCATACCCCATTCTTTGTAAAGTTGAGTATAGTTCTTCATTGGAAATAGAAGTTATACCTGAGGCATCATCCAATCGAAGGGTGATGCGAATGAGTTCTTCTGAAACTTTCAAGGGTTTGTCACATACCCTTGTTTGGATGACTTTCTGTCCATCTTCGGATTCTACGGTGGCATTGGCCCAGAATTGCGTCTGATGCTCGATGTAGATTGTCGGATTCACCGTTAGGGCATAAGAAATATGAGTGGATTTGAGAAAATCCACAATGTCGTGAAATCCTGCGGCCTGCTTCGGCTTCTGAAGCATTGCTATCTCATTGTGCTCATCGACAAACTCCATTGTCGTCGTTCTTCCTGAGGATTTGGATAGAAAACACAAAGATTCTAGGGAGAAAAGGGTCAGAGCGAGAGAGAGAAGGTGAATGCAAAGAGACGTTATGAGCTTTGGCAAATATAGCAGTATTAGCCCTAACTTTTCTTTTAAAGCAGTATTAACGACACAAGCAGTATTAACGTCTGAGCAGTATTAACTGCAAGGCAGTATTAACTACACAGCAGTATTAATTACTTAAGCAGTATTAACAACAAAGCAGTATTAACTACTTAAGCAGTATTAACAACGGAGCAATATTAACTACTTAAGCAGTATTAACGACTGAGCAGTATTAACTACACAACAGTATTAACTACACAAGCAGTATTAACTGCTAGGCAGTATTAACTACTCATTGACAGTATTAACTGTGCACTAGCAGTAGTAACTATACTTGCATTTAGTTTGAATGAGCTTTTCAACCTGAGGAACTGCAGTACTGGAATACTTTGTCAAAATGATGGGTTTAGCAGCACAAACAGTGTTAGCAGCACTAACTGAGTTAGCAGTATTAACACTGGAAGAAGTACTAACAGAGTTAGCAGCACTAACAGAGTTAGCAGCACTAACAGAGTTAGCAGCACTAACTGAGTTAGCAGCACTAACAGAGTTAGCAGCACTAACAGAGTTAGCAGCACTAACAGAGTTAGCAGCACTAACAGAGTTAGCAGCACTAACTGAGTTAGCAGCACTAACTGAGTTAGCAGCACTAACTGAGTTAGCAGCACTAACACTGCTAGCAGCAGTATTGACAGTAGTATTGATTCTAGCAGCACTATCCTTGTCAGCAGTACTATCTGAGGTATCAGTACTAACATTAGTGCTTTTGGGGACCCACATATTGACACATTCCTTTTCAGTCTGTTTTCTCATGTGGCTTTTGGATTTAGCTTGTTTCTTAGCCACATGATTCCTTGCAGGTTTCCTATAACCAGAAGATTTTTGAAAACTTCTTTGAAAACTTTTCTTTTGGTTAATAGGATTGAAATAACAGTATTTGGCAAGATGATTCAATTTGCCACAGATAAAACAAGGTTTTGGTCTGTTAATCCTTTGCAGATTAACTCCTTGCTTTTGTGCCCACTGGTTATTCCAATTTCTTTGATTTCCCCTCCTTTTTATCATGTTTTTGGGGTTCATCCTTTTGAAGATTCTTGCAAGAACAATGTTCACAGGTATTGGACTTCACAGATATTAGTGAAGCCTACCAAAAAGTTCAAACCGAAGGGAGTTTACACATCAAATGTGGTTTATCGAGAGGTTTTGAGTGATGATTGTATATGATTAAAGCATGATTGTAATTTCTATTTTGTTTAAACAAAAATTTAGACATAAAAGACTTCAGTTATAAACCAAACTCAAACCGTATGAATATTGCATGATTGTAATTTCTATTTTTATTTTTTGCTTACATTTATTTGAATATTGCATCCCGCCGCATTGCGCGGGTACTAAACTAGTAATAAATGAACGCGGAAATGAACACGGTCGGTATACTCCTAAAAGCATCTTTAACATATTCTTTAAATTTTTTTAAAATAAAAAATTAAAAGTCAAAATCTCTAAAAAAAATTACATTTATCTCCAATAAATTCTCCATTTTGGATGGTCTCCAAATTCGGAGAAAAATCATTTTATTTCTTACTTTCTCCATTTTAGATATAGTTTTACAGAAGTTGTTGGAGTTAAATTATAGTTCAAAATTCTCATTTTTCTTTATTTTAGAAAAGCTGTCGGAGATGCTGATAAATCCACTCCTAAAATTTAAACATTGTTCTCATCTACTTAAAATAAACATTCACATTATTCATTTATTTATTCAAAAAAAAAATATTGACTTTCAAAAGTAATATACATTTTCCACCTTATTCAATAAATGTTACTCTTTAGTCTTTACGATTAAGGTCAAACTTGTTATTTTATTATTACAAATAATAACTATATAATTCTAAAATTATATTTTTTTTCCATTGTGAACATTTAGGTGGCGTTTGTTTTTTTAAGAGGTCTGAAGTCTGAAATCTTATTTCACTTATGATTAATAAGAGATGGTGCTTTAAGAGGTTATAAGACATTAGTTTACCTCTTCTAATTTCAAACATATTTCAGACTTAAGAGCCTCTGAAATCCGGAGAAAAAATAAGAAGTTGTTTGAACGTAAAAACGTCTGACCGATTCAGACTTCGGAGGTATTAAGAGTTTTTTTCAAAAAACAAACAAACAACCCCTTAGTTTAAAATAGATTGAGCATCTTTTTAACATAATAATTTTTTTATTTAAAAAGATCCAACAAATAAAAACAACAATTCTTTTGAATAAGAATTTATTTTTTGAGATGTTAATATCATCAATATTTATAAACTTGAAACATTATTATTATTATTATTATTTTCTTTTCACACAACCTATTTCTTTTACATAACATAACGTATCAATTTGATTAAAAAGAATGAAAGAAGGAAAAAAGAATTCTTTATAATCAATATATATATTAAAGAAGAAACCATCAATAATGACTTGGCATTATAAGAATTGAGTATTGAGGTTTTGTTGAATTGTGAGTTTGAGAATGAATAATTGAGTGTGAAAAAGACAGGGGAGTTGTTAGATCGTACGTTTGTTTAATAAGATCCATGTGGAAAGCTGCAATTCCCATTCCCACTATAAATACACCTTCCCTACAAACACTCCAATTCCATAATATTTCAGATTCTACCAAACATGAAAAACCTCTTTCCATTTGCGTTTCTGCTCATCCTCCTAATCTCCTCCGCCGCTGCCACTTCTCCGGCGCCATCCCCTTCCCCTTCCCCTTCCGCCGACCAAAGTAGTATACACCTCCGATCAACATTTAATTATTTATTTAATTGCTTCATTTCATTTATATATATATATATATAACGTTTAATTAATTAACTATATATATATATATATATATATGTTTGATTTGATTTGATTTGATTAATCAAATCAGGTGGAGGAGATACGTTGGGATGCGATAACAAGTGTGGGAATCGGTGTGCGAATGCTGGTTACAAGGAACGATGTCTTAAGTATTGCGGGATCTGCTGTGATAAATGCAAGGGTTGCGTTCCATCTACTCCTTATGCACCCAAGTCTCAGTGCCCTTGCTACCAAAACCTTAAGAACTCCAAAGGCAAAGACAAGTGCCCTTGATTAATGATTAATTCTGTTGGTTGATTTTATATGAGATGTTAATTTGTAATACCTTTAATTTTATATGAAAAATATGCCTATTTAAGTATTTATACTTATACATGTTAGGTAACCCACAACTCCAAACAAGCATTAATGACTAATCCCAAAAATCACACATGTGATGTGATATAGGACATTCACAAATCACAAATGGGTTTTGTATCAACTTGTGTTACGTTTTTCGTCCCTATAATTTGTTAAAATTTACGATTTTCGTTTTTACATTTTCAAAATTACACTTTTCGTTAACTTGGTTTGTAACTTAATGTATTTTTATCCCTGAGTCTAGCTAACTCTATCAATGGTGTTAATGTTTAGCATGAGAGATGTATATAAACGTCAATAAATTATTTAAAAAATATGGACGAAAATGACAATAATTTATAATCATCAACAAATTATAAACCACATTGATGAAAACACAATAAATTATTATCAAGTACATGAACGAAACAACTCTGAACTATTTTTAATTGAAAGGTGGAAAATAATAAATAGAGCCCATATTTCGATCACTTGTTTATTTGTCTATTTCCAAGTATCAAAATTTAATGTACGCATGCGTAGCTCAGTTGGTAATGGGTGGGGACATCTTTGTACAAAAAAGCAGAAGGTCTCGGGTTCGAACCCAAGACACCCCCATAGCCACAACCGCTGAGTGAGTCAGGTATGCCCCCCACATTATGGATAGTCAGCCGGTTGGGGTTGCCGGTATCAACCTTTTGTACAAAAAAAAAATAATGTATGCAATGTATCATTTTTTAATTGAAACATGGAAAATAAATAATAATGAATGCGGTAAACCTACTTTCACCATGTGGAGAACTAATTTTTCTTTAATGATTAATATCTTCTTTGTCAAATATTATCATCAATTATTTGACATATAATTAATTAAAACAAATTTAATAACGACAAACTGAAGAAATTTGTAGACTAAATATAAAGTTATAGAAATGTGAAGTTGTTTGGTATGCTTTTCAGAAAAGAATTTGGAAGCATTGCGATTTTGAACAGCATAGAAATATTGCATTTTCTAGACAAAGAAAATAATACATGGGATTGTCTCTACGTTATGCGATTTTTAATACTTGTACTGAGATGATCCACTCTGGTAAATTTTTAAGGAGAAATTAATTGAAATAGACATTTTTTATGTGGTTTAACCGGTGTTCAAAAAGGCGCGTCATGGTGTAATATGACGCAAGACGCGTTTTTGCCGTTACAAAATTACCCATGGCGTTTCTATAAGGCGTGACTCATGCCATGGCGTCTTGAGCCGCGCCACGCCGCAACGCGTGTTTTTTCTAAGAAGTATTTTTTTCAAAAAAAAATATTTATATTTTTTATTTTTATGTTTTTATACTTTTAACTTTAGATTTTACACTTTTATATACTTATCTAATCATACCACTCCTAGTTTCACGAATTCAACGCTATGGACTCACGATTAAAACGAATTTGTAAAATTACATTTCTAAGTTCTATTTTAAAATATTTCATGAGAAAAAAAATTCTAGTAATAGTATATATTGATTTTTCTTCTTTTTATATGGATGTACATTTTTAATATCATTATTTTGATTAGATGATAATAAAAAAAACATATATGTATATGACATATAAATTTGCCGTCTTATGTCACGTCTTGAAAAACGCTGCATCATCATCGTGGCGCGTAAGACTTGAGGCTTGACTGGTTATAAGAAAATATAAATAGTTTGATCATTAGTTCATATTGATATAATTTTTTTATTTACTAAATGATACATTTAACATTAATATATTAAGATTATTTAAAAAAATGCAAATATAATTAATATTACCATACACTTAAAACATATTACACATTTGACACCCCTACCGGTTATGCATTTGAGCGATTCATCGGCCTGGCCCGGGACCGGTTGCAAGCCTGGTTTGGGACTGGTTATAAATACGCTTAACCGGGCCAACCCATATTGACGATGGCCCGGCCCGGGCCCGGGGCTGGTTTCACTTGGACCGGTTACGGGGTTCACTGTTTCGGCGCGAGACCGTATGGATCCGTCCTGTCCTATCCCGGGACCAAAATTTGGCCATCTCTACTTTACAAACGAGAGATTGTTATCTATTTATGGATCTAAAGCCCAAACCGAGAAAAGTGAAAAAAATATTTATGGTTCTTTGAATTCTATATAAACTTCCTTTATACTCGTCATGGCCTCAAGGGTTTAGGAGTTCCTTTGATATTGAATAAAGATTAGAGGTGATTAAATTAATTGAAAAGCAATCAGTATCATTTTGAATTAATTTGCAAGTATTCATATGTATACTTGCTTCACCTACAAATACAAATGCATGAATACAGTTACAAAAATATCTATTATAACTATCGATGAAAGAACTAGAGTTTGTAACTATCAATAACATACCAAAGGGCCTTTGGCCTAGTGGTATCGGAGCCCCTCACCTTCTAGGAGGTCAGGGGTTCAAACCTCACCAAATGTGAGGAGGGTGTGTGAGTTTATTTGTTGCATTTGCCGTATATAAATATTATATACTTCAAAAAAAAAACTATCAATGACATGCATATAAGTCATGTACTGTAATTATTAATCATCTAGAAAAATGACACCTAAAATTTGGTTGATGGCCTCATACCATGTAGGCTAAAAACTAGTTGAACTAAAATAGAAAATTTCCAAAATTTTTGCTACATTAATTCTGAAAATAGAAAACCATTGTCACATTTTGATATATTTTACCTTTAAAAAAATAAACCTTATGAAGCTAGTATTTTATAAGAAACTATTATCCTTGCAGCTAAACAAACATAATTTTTGGTGCTTTAACTATAAATCTAAATGCTCAAATGCTGTTGTTAAGTTTGCATACAGATATGAAGTGCCAAACAAGAAGAATTTATGAAAATGAAAAATGATTAAAAAATTTCAAAAACAAATAAAGAAAGTTACAATAAACATCTGCAGAAGCACGTATAAACTTTCAAAAAAATCACTAGAATATCAAACCCCTTCAAAAATCATGTAATTGACGACCTTAAATATACACTTGCATGCAAAACTTACCCGAAAAATGGCATTGAATCTCCGTTCCTTAGCCCCTCCCGCCATTTCCGTGCCGCTGGTTTCTAAAGTAGCTAACCAGTGATTGAGCCTGCAGCACAACAAAGACGATCCAAGATTATGTCAAGAAAACTTTAATAGTGTAACGTCCCATGGCCCAAAACAATAGACAGGCCCAATAATCCCAGATCAAATGCAAGTCATTGCTCCATGGGCCAAAATAACAGACTGGCCCAATAACCTCCACATCAAATGCAAGTCATTGGTAGGGCCTGTTTGTTAGCAGCTTAATGAGCTTAATGGGACTCATAGCTTATTCAGTCAGCTATACATGACTGTTTGGTAGTGGCTTAATGATATAGAAAGTGACTTATTTATTAAACTTTTAGAAGAGAGCTTTATGCAGAAAGCCAAGTTTTGTCCAAACCAGTCTCTCACAATTAAAAAACATGGTCCTTCCATCTATGAAAACACCTTCCCAAACAAAAACTTTTCCAATCTATACAGACAGATTAATCCACATTCCACACAGACAACTTTATTCATACAGGACTTAATGGAAAACCAACCAAACAGCCCCGTAGTCTACAACTTCAGCTTATAAAGAACTTATAAATCTAATTTTCTATTTGTTAAAAAAAAGGAATACCTTCTCCCTGGCTCTTGGAGTACCAGATTGTGACAAAGCCACCAATGGTGGAACTGCTCCTTCTTGGAGCACCATATTGCAAAATCTACTGCTATTAGTACACAGCTGTAAAAGCGCTGCTGCAGCATTCTCTTTCCCTCTGGCTGAACCTAATTCAACCACTTCAACCAGCAACGGTATGCCGCCCTCCTGACCAATCGCGGCTCTCCCCTCCGCGATCGTAGCAAGATTCGACAAAACCGCCACTGCCTTATCAACCATCCCACCTGCAGGATCCATCAACTCCACAAGATACTTAACAGCGCCAGCCTGGACAATTCGAGACTTATTTTCATGAAATATCGACAGGTTGAATAAAGCCGTGGCTGCATCCTTCTTCCCCCTTGGAGCCCCGTTCCCTAGTAAATCAACCAGCGGTCCAATCGCTCCAGACCGCCCGATTCTTATCTTGTTATCTTCGATAACCGAGAGACTAAAAAGTGTTGCAGCGGAATTCTCTTTCGCCTCCGCGCTTCCGGTCTCGAGGACGTGAATCAGAGGCTCGATTGCGCCCGCATTAGCAATAGCGGTTTTGTTGTTATCGTTTATCGATAAGTTCAGAAGTGCAGTCACTGCGTTTTCTTGGACTTTTTGGTCAGCTGAACGGAGCAGGCTGATTAATAAGGTGATGGCACCACAGTTGCCTATGACGATTCGGTTATCATTATTATGGCGCGCAAGTAACCTGAGTTCAGCCGTAGCATCTTTTACTGCATCAAGTGAAGTGCTACTCAAATCCTCAACTAACTTTTTGACTTGGGTTTCAACTCCACTGAGATCAGGTCTGGTTTCGGTGGCTGAAGGAGAAACTATTCTTGGTCCAAATCTATCAGATGGTCTGCGCCATATATGATTTCGTGATCTATTTCCTAGTCGAGGTGAAAATTCATCCCTTTGTGGGGGAATGGCGGTAGTAATGGCGGGCTGAGGCTCTGTCGCTGCCGCCACCTCACCACTGTTTGCCGCTGGTGAAGACTCCTCGTTTGCATCATGAGAGATCTCTTGAGAAAAGTGTCCACCGGTAGGTTCGCCGGAATTTGAACTACTCCTCTTATGGCCCTCCGGTGACCCTTCATCCACTCCACCACCGGCTGAAGGTCCACCTGAATCCAAGCTTCTCTCAGATTCAGCCAAATTGTCATTCTCATTGTTCAACTCATGCCCATTTCCAGTTATGGAATCTTCTGAAGATGAATGGACATGATGCACCATGGAAGATTCTTCCGGATGGGTCCCACCAGACACGATTAAGTTTTTCGGTGAACCTACGGTCCATGTTGATCTGGGTGAACTGGGTTTGTTCAAGCTCGTGATCTTTGCAGGGTCTGGCAGCTTAACGTTATTGGATTCGCACCAATTTGCAATCAGTGCCTTTACTGTGTAATTAGGAATAAGATTAGCGTGGACTAACGTTTGCATTGTCTTGGGGCAAACGGTAAGTCCAAGATCAATCCAATTACGGATGTAGGCCCGCTCATAAGTTTGTCCAGAAGCTACAATGACAGGGTCGGTCATTAATTCAAGTGACAGCGGGCAACAGAAGTCTGGAGGTATTGGTACAGGGCTGCAGCTCTGTGATTGTTTCATCTCCACAAAGCAATCATGCATGTGGGTAACAAGAGCAATCATTTCTTCGATATATTCTACATCTCCAATCTTTTCTGCTTGTTCGGCATTCTCTTTCAAGTTTTCAAGGGCAACGGCCTCGATTAGAAGTTCTTGATTTGACCTTAAGCTAAGCAGATCGGCAATTTTGGATCTGGTATCTGAGCTAGGTTCGGAGCCCTTCACCTGATACCTTATAGCTTCGGAGACGATAGCTGATGGATTTTCAAATCCCATATGCTTAATTTTCTGGATCGTGAGACGAAAAAGAAGTATTATAATTCAGTTATAATGATATCATGAATACAAAACTTTTATGTAGATGTTATAAAGATACCTCAACTGATGATGAACTCAGTTCAACAGGAAATCCTTCACAAGATTGCAGCAGCTCAAAGAGCTGTAGGCCGTGGGTCCGAACTTTTGCAAACAATGATTCGACTTTCAAAACCTTTAGAATACAAAAGCGAGCTAGTAAGACCTAATGAGTCAATAACCTCTGCACGAAAAGCATTATTTTGAGAATTGCATATATAATAAAGACAGAAGAAAATACCGATAAACACCAATAGACCAAAACTCCAACTTAATGAATCTTCTCCAAGCTTTACGCCATGTTTGGCAACCATAAGCTAGCTTGTTTTTTGAGCTTATTGAAAAAGCCCCAGGCATCAGCTAGCTTTTTGATATGCTACTTCAAGTAGCGTTTCAATAAGCTCCAAGGGTTTTTTGCCACTTCATTTTTTTTCTTCCAATTATGTCTCTAATGTTTTTCCAATTAATTTTTGACATGTCCTTTTAGGTCATTTTATGTTTTCATCTAGCTTATTAGGTAGTTTTTACCAAACATGACTAGTTTATAAGTTGGCTTATCAGTTAACAACTAACTTCTAGCCAACAACTAGCTTTTTCAGCTAACTGTTAACTTATCAACTAGTTTGCCAAACATAGCCATAGTTTAAACTAAATATATCCAAGCTTTAGTCTAACCAAATCTCTTGAATAGATCCTAAAATTTCTCCACCTACAATCAGTAGAACAGCACTTGAACCAACAGCTGGAAGGTGGGTATTATGTTTAAATGACACCCCCAAAGGCTACGGAATAATGTTATGTGAGAAATTTCTCTAGACACAAGCAACCATCTAAGAGTCTTACACACTGCTTTCGACTTAGACGTTATTAAACAGTTCCCTGCTAATTGCAAGCCGCCACCATTTCTGATAAGAAACAATAAACCTACTAAATTCTAGCAGCTTAAATTGATGCTCGGTTACCATAACATAATTCGTATCTGCTTAGTCAAGTCATACCTAATTATCTTAGGCAGAAAGCCATTCAGTAATTCCCAAAACTATGAAAAGAATAAAACAAATAGATATACATGAAGAATTGAAGATGAGAAATCAAGAATATGTTGGTATTTGAGCGATCGGTAGTTGCATTCAAGAATATTTAAAACATGAAAGTGTAGGTCGTTAAAACATACGAAGTAAAGTTTACTCATCAATGGATGACAATCTTCAAAAAGCTCCCTGAGCTCATCAACAGACTGGCTCATGCCTGCAGATTCCTTTTCTAGTGAGTCATCCGAAGCCACTGCAGCATCAATAATAGACTCAAGTACTGGCTTAATTAACTTCAGTACTTCTTCAATCTTGATGTAGTACTTTTCAACAATTTCACAGCACCCATTATCACGGCATGACAGGTGAAGAAAACTAGAAATGTTTTTGAGAAGCTCTTTGAATAGCGATATCTCCATCGCACCTGTGTAAATAAGTAGCAAATCATGCATAGATAGATAGACACATTTATCACAAAGGTTATAATGTTTGTGAAAATTTGACAAATTTACCTTTTTCACTAAAGAGAAACAGAACCAGCCCATGAAAAAGGGCAGGATAACCGGATCTTACAACAAAGTATGCAACTATAAAATGTCGGTGCAACTAAATTAGAAATCCACTACATATCTCAATGTGGGTATCATTTGAAAATGAGTTCAAAAAGAATCGAACTTTTGATTGATCCTGGTACTTAGGAGCCAGTGGATGAAGACATGGTTTCTCTGGTTCCCTTTGAATTTCAATCTAGAGTTTACTGAGTATGCATCCATGCTTTCCAGGAAGAAAGTAGTTCAATGACAAATTAATATGGGACATTATAGGATGCAAACTATTTTCTTGGGCAACCAATCAACAATCAACAATAAAGGTCGCATGCTATTGACATTATATGATCGCTAACTAATCCATATGTTGAATGATAAAAAGATTTTAAGCACACGTTCATTGTACCCTTTATGATGCATCCAACACAATTGCCCTTTATCATATTTCTAACTTAGCATGTTATTTATGTTCTTAAATAGATGATCTTACAAGAATTAATCGCCTATCTTCAGAAAACCTCTTTCAATTTGGAAAAAAGAAGTGAATATTTGTTGAACAGAAATGACCTAAGAATTGACAAAGGAGAGTTAGATAGGGAAGAAGCAATCATATATGGCTATGACAACAGTCTGCATCTTCAAGTAACCATCTCAAAACCCATTGGTTGCAAGTGGATTTACCCTAGAATCATATACATTGCTTGTGGAATACATGAAGTTGACAACCAACATCTATGCACAAGTTCCATTGCTGAAGAGCTAAACAGTACACATAAAATGAGAGTACCCATCATGGTTAACAACCAAGTTGGAGATGACAACCTCAGGAATACTTCTATGTTGATATTTATATCAAATGTGAAGGCCAGCAAACTATTAACGACAAAGAAAGTAAATGCAAACACCACTGACCTATCTTGGCAAACTTGTGATTTGTAATTTGATAGGATCTTGTTCACATTGGTGATCCCTAGAGAAGCCAAACTCCGCTGATGAAATTCTCCTGGAACTCGAACAAAACTGAAACAACAAATAAGATGCCTGGGAGTCAAACTCGCATTACAGATATCCTCCACAGAGAAAATATGAACCATGATTCAGTGGGGAATTAAATCAGTTTACAGGATGTAATGTTATTTACCCTTAAAATTGACCTAGTGATTCAACTCATTTCAGCCAAAAAAAAGACCTTTCAGTTTTTACATTATACTACAGGGGCAACAAGGAGATTATCAAATCAAATCCTCATTGGAATAATAGACAATCAAAAGGCAAACAGTGAAATAAACCAGATTTCATTTATACGCACCTTGAATAAACCAAATTCGACTCATGGTTATGATCTGAAGCAACTAAAAACGAAGCACATATATAAGATACAAAGTATCAATGCTTGAATTCAAACATAAGAACAAGGAAACTTTCAATAGCAAGTTTTTAATTGACTAGAAATTCAATTGAAAACGCGTCAAGTAGAAGAATTGAATTAGTCCACCGTCGATCAAAAATAGTAAAAAGCGGAACCCTAGAAATAACGAACGGATGAACTCAACATTAAGAGAGAGTAAGAGGTGAGGTGACCTGAAGAAGTAGGTAGGAGCAGGGGCAAAATTTCTGGTGGAAACTTGGGTGAAGAATTTGACACAAATTTTGAATATAATTTCTCACACAGGAGAGGAGATGAATCTTGGATTGGCTGTTTATTATGATTTTGTTTTCTGTCGTCATCATTCGATTCGACTACTGTCTTTCTATTATTTTCAGGTATTTAATACTACTACTCCAACTTCACACTTATTGGCAACTAGTATTGTGCACCCGTGCGCGTTGCGCGGCGACGATAAATATTTTTCGATTTTTTGTAGCAAGTTAAATAATTTGATCATTTACGTATTAGATATTTTTCTTAAAAAATTTTACGTATTAGATATTAAACTAATAAGAAGCAGTATTTGACTTTATATATATGAAACCACCTCATCATTTCTTGTTGATATTTTGGCCAAAATGTAGTCAAAGTTATCTCATCCGTTTTTCTCCAACCATCTATTATGACTACAGTTTCACCTAAGTCACAAAAACACGTTACAACATCTACATGAAAATATATATATATTACATAGAAATATTACTAAGGAATTACATTTGAAAATCGAAAACATTAACAATGCATATGAATTCAAATATACAAACAGATTAATGTAATAAGTTTTTTACATGAATAAAAATGAGAGGTTTTATCAATTAATGGGAGCTTTTAAAATACAATAAATTTTTTTAAAACTATATTTACATAGAGATCTAGTTGAATGAAAAAATTAGATATTTTAGATTAAATGAAAAGTTAGATAAAGATATATATATATATATATATAATGTTGTGTGCATAAAAAACGTAATAAAATAAATTAAAAGATTGATTCATGTGATAAAACTATTGATTTGTAATCATTGTTATCATACAATTAACAATTTAAATTATCTATAATCATTTAGTAAGTTATTGATTATAAAAAAATAAAAATATGAAGTATTGATTTATAAACATTTATTACCTTACTAAATAAATAAAGTAAAAAATAAAAAAATAATTTAATAAACGTTTAGATTTATAAGAATTGTTAGTGTACCAAAAAAAAATAAGATTTATATATTGATTATTTAATTGTTTATTGTATATATTGATGTTAAAGCAATATTAAACTTGGGTTGAAATTATTTTAAAATAATCAAAAAAATAATATAAATATAACATAATCATTCTTGGGTTTTGTTATATTAAGTCAAACACCATTTCACATTTTTCAACATCAAATAATCCCTTTATATATAATCTTCATTGCCTAAGTTTCCATCTTCATACCAATGTAGGACATTCTAAACAATACTATTGTTCCATCTTCACTAAGACTAATCTTTAAAAAATCAAAATTATGATAAATTAGAAAAATGACAATGGAGGTCTCTCATTGTGTCATGTCATCATGTTGACATTTTCCTTTATAGATATATATATATTGATGTTAGTGTACCAAAAAAAAGATTTATATATTGATTATTTAATTGTTTATTGTATATATTGATGTTAAAGCCATATTAAACCTGAGTTGAAATTATTTTAAAATAATCAAAAAAATAATATAAATATAACTTAATCATCCTTGGGTTTTGCTATATTAAGCCAAACACCATTTCACATTTTTCAACATCAAACAATCACTTTATATATACATCTTCATTGCCTAAGTTTCCATCTTCCTACCAATGTGGGACATCCTAAACAATATTATTGTTCCATCTTCACTAAGACTAATCTTTAAAAAATCAAAATTATGAGAAATTAGAAAAAGGGCAATGGAGGCCTCCCATTGTGCCATGTCATCATGTTGACATTCTCCTTTATAGGTATATATTGATTGTTAGTGTACCAAAAGAAAAAAAAAGATTTGTATATTGATTATTTAATTGTTTATTGTATATATTGATGTTAAAGCAATATTAAACTTGGGTTGAAATTATTTTAAAATAATCAAAAAAATAATATAAATATAACTTAATCATTCTTGGGTTTTGTTATATTAAGTCAAACACCATTTCACATTTTTCAACATCAAATAATCCCTTTATATATAATCTTCATTGCCTAAGTTTCCATCTTCATACCAATGTGGGACATTCTAAACAATACTATTGTTCCATCTTCACTAAGACTAATCTTTAAAAAATCAAAATTATGATAAATTAGAAAAATGACAATGGAGGTCTCTCATTGTGTCATGTCATCATGTTGACATTTTCCTTTATAGATATATATATATATTGATATTAGTGTACCAAAAAAAAGATTTATATATTGATTATTTAATTGTTTATTGTATATATTGATGTTAAAGCCATATTAAACCTGAGTTGAAATTATTTTAAAATAATCAAAAAAATAATATAAATATAACTTAATCATCCTTGGGTTTTGCTATATTAAGCCAAACACCATTTCACATTTTTCAACATCAAACAATCACTTTATATATACATCTTCATTGCCTAAGTTTCCATTTTCCTACCAATGTGGGACATCCTAAACAATATTATTGTTCCATCTTCACTAAGACTAATCTTTAAAAAATCAAAATTATGAGAAATTAGAAAAAGGGCAATGGAGGCCTCCCATTGTGCCATGTCATCATGTTGACATTCTCCTTTATAGGTATATATTGATTGTTAGTGTACCAAAAGAAAAAAAAAAGATTTGTATATTGATTATTTAATTGTTTATTGTATATATTGATGTTAAAGCCATATTAAACTTGTGTTGAAATTATTTTAAAATAATCAAAAAAATAATATAAATATAACTTAATCATCTTTGGGTTTTGCTATATTAAGCCAAACGCCATTTCACATTTTTCAACATCAAACAATCCCTTTATATATACATCTTCATTGCCTAAGTTTCCATCTTCCTACCAACGTGGGACATCCTAAACAATACTATTGTTCCATTTTCACTAAGACTAATCTTTAAAAAATCAAAATTATGATAAATTAGAAAATGGCAATGGAGGTCTCTCATTGTGCCATGTCATCATGTTCACATTTTCCTTTATAGATATATATTGAGTACCAAAAAAAGATTTATATATTGATTATTTAATTGTTTATTGTATATATTGATGTTAAAGCCATATTAAACCTGAGTTGAAATTATTTTAAAATAATCAAAAAAATAATATAAATATAACTTAATCATCCTTGGGTTTTGCTATATTAAGCCAAACACCATTTCACTTTTTTCAACATCAAACAATCACTTTATATATACATCTTCATTGCCTAAGTTTCCATCTTCCTACCAATGTGGGACATCCTAAACAATATTATTGTTCCATCTTCACTAAGACTAATATTTAAAAAATCAAAATTATGAGAAATTAGAAAAAGGGCGATGGAGGCCTCCCATTGTGCCATGTCATCATGTTGACATTCTCCTTTATAGGTATATATTGATTGTTAGTGTACCAAAAGAAAAAAAAATATTTGTATATTGATTATTTAATTGTTTATTGTATATATTGATGTTAAAGCCATATTAAACTTGTGTTGAAATTATTTTAAAATAATCAAAAAAATAATATAAATATAACTTAATCATCTTTGGGTTTTGCTATATTAAGCCAAACGTCATTTCACATTTTTCAACATCAAACAATCCCTTTATATATACATCTTCATTGCCTAAGTTTTCATCTTCCTACCAATGTGGGACATCCTAAACAATACTATTGTTCCGTTTTCACTAAGACTAATCTTTAAAAAATCAAAATTATGATAAATTAGAAAATTACAATGGAGATCTCTCATTGTGTCATGTCATCATGTTTACATTTTCCTTTATAGATATATATTGATATATTGATTGTTAGTGTACCAAAAGAAAATAAAAAAATAAGATTTATATATTGATTATTTAATTGTTTATTGTATATATTGATGTTAAAACCATATTAAACTTGGGTTGAAATTATTTTAAAATAATCAAAAAAATAATATAAATATAACTTAATCATCCTTGGGTTTTGCTATATTAAGACAAACACCATTTCACATTTTTCAACATCAAACAATTCCTTTATATATACATCTTCATTGCCTAAGTTTCCATCTTCCTACCAATGTGGGACATCTTAAACAATACTATTGTTCCATATTCATTGGAGGTGTTTGGGATTGCTTATTTTTTTGACTTATTTGCTTATTGCTTTTTCTCACAGCAAATAAACTATTTTTAGTGTTTGGATTGAAAAAAAGAAAAGTGCTTATGACTTTTTTCCCCACCACAAATAAGTTGTTTTTGATAAGTTAATTCATTTTAACTTATTTGAAACTGCTTATAACTTATTTGCCCAAATTACATTTTTACCCCCAACTTCTTTTTATCACAACATAAGTTGATAAGCACTTTTGAAAATAAGCATAAGTTGTTTTAAATAAGCAATCCCAAACACCCCCTAAGACTAATCTTTAAAAAATCAAAATTGTGAGAAATTAGAAAAATGGCAATGAAGGCCTCTCATTGTGTCATGCCATCATGTTGACATTTTCCTTTATAGATATATATTGATTGTTAGTGTACCAAAAGAAAATAAAAAAAATAAGATTTATATATTGATTATTTAATTGTTTATTGTATATATTGATGTTAAAGCCATATTAAACTTGTGTTGAAATTATTTTACAATAATCAAAAAAATAATATAAATATAACTTAATTATCCTTGGGTTTTGTTATATTAAGCCAAACATCATTTCACATTTTTCAACATCAAACAATGTATTTATATATACATCTTCATTGCCTAAGTTTCCATATTCTTACCAATGTGGAACATCCTAAACAATACTATTGTTCCATATTCACTAAGACTAATCTTTAAAAATCAAAATTATGAGAAACTAGAAAAATGGAAATGGAGGCCTCTCATTGTGCCATGTCATCATGTTGACATTTTCCTTTATAGATACTAGTGTGTGGCACCGCGCTCGCGCGGTGGCGAGAAAGTTCTATGAGGACCACAATATAATGTGAAATAAAATAAGAGTATCTTTTGAGTCATTCAAAGTATGTAATTTCTATTAAATATCGAAAACTTTTAGTATGCAATGTATATAAGTAATAACGTGAAGAAACAGAATGGTTAGTTGCATTTCATGAACCATTGAACTCTAACTTGCACTCTCGCATATAGAAGTCATCCACAAATTACGAACATGCGTTCAAAACGTAGAAACGGAAGGGCTTATCAACTAAAGAGGCTTGCAAAAGAAAGTAGAACATGTGGTTTTGGTTCTGCAAAGATTGATGAAATGAAATGATTTTAGATAAGATGCATATACCATAATTGAATAGTTACACTAAGTAAAATCAACAAATTTCAAATTTAATAACCAAATAGAAAAATAATATTTATTTACCTTCGGAACAGTGACAATTAGATTCATATGAGGAATGTTTTGAAGGCATCAAGAATAATATCCTCATTTTAATCCATGCCCCTGAACTCCGAACACCTTTCTTCATGAATTTATGTCCAAAAGTTTGTTTTCGGTTTGAATTTGCATGTTCTATGTTCCAAGTACCCATTGGAGCTTGACTTGCTTAAAAATGGGCACCATATAACTAAAATGAGAAGATAATGAGATATGATGTAAGCATTACCTTGATCACTTGATGTTTATTGGAACCCTTTTTTGTGAACATGGCATCTCTAAGCTGAAATGCAAGAACTATGTCACATATTTATGTATGCATAATGTTAGGTGTAAGTTTGGAATAGAATTAATCCTGATATCAAAGTTTTCCAGTCTAGATGTCGACAACATTTCAATCCCAATTTTTAATTTTATAGATGAAAGTGTTTTTATTTATTGTTTTTTTGTGAGAATAGAGGCGAGAAAAATGTGGGTTATTGGTTTAAAATTAAAATGGAGATTAGTATAGACAAATATTTAACTATTTATGTTAATAAAATTCACTAATAACAACAATTGTATGTTCGAATATAATCAAGAAATATTACCTTGAGTCAAATGTGGGAGGGTGAGACGTTGCTAAAAATTTCATGATAAACGATATTTTTTATGTATTTTCGGTCTTCCATATCTTCATCGTCATTAAGTATGGTAAGCCCTTCACGTGATGTGACTCGAGACACAGCAACATACAACTGACCATGTGTGAACACCTGTGTTTAAATATGTATTGATAATTAGTACCGTATAATGTGAAATGTGGCCATAAAATGGAATTTTAGACATGTAAATACGTGTTTTGGAATGTACAAACCAAGGAAGTTAACAGATAAAGAACACATGAATCAATAATTTCTATTTAGTAAAAATAAAAACAATATGCATTTCTGATAAGACTCATTTGGTTACCTGAAAAGGCAAGTGAGAGTGGTGAATCTTGTTGGTAAGTGTTTTGATAAACAACCCTGTGGTTGATTATAATGTTTAATTAGGACCAAAACATGACATTCATAAGATTTTTATTAACAACAGCAGCAAGTACGGTAAAATAAACCAAACCAACATATCTCACACAAAAATAGCATCACGTACTCTCCCATTTAGAAAGTGCACTTGTTTCCATGAATTAACAGCAAGTATACAATTTGATCACCATTCAAGTATGATCAACAGTGTTATATGTTCAATCACTTATTTACTGTTACAAAATATAAAATATTAATAACTACTATTTCACTGAAAAGCTTTTGGGTTAAAAATAAACTCGTACCTGTGTTGAAATTTTCATTTGAAGCAAATGCCTCTATTTCTGTACATCAATACATGTCGATCAGCCTAAACACGATCCAAAGGTGCTTAAATCTCCCCTAATGGTCTTAAACAAGTTTTAGCAAGAAAACTGTAAAGCCCGCGTCCCGGTATGTCCATTTTTGGTTATATGCTTTTATTTATTCAAAAAAAAAAAAATTAAATATTGTAAATCGTCCTCGTTGATTGGTCTCGTTTGCGATTCGGTGTCAAATAACCAATTCGCGAGCTTCTCGGGTTTGTTTCGAGTTGTGTAACTTTTGGGTTGTTAAGGGGCCTTTTATGTTTTTTTGGTGAAAGTGGGATAGAGGATCGGCCCATGCAAAGCATGGACCGAGAGCCTCTCAAACCTCTTAACTTCTTGGTATTTCCTTTCTTGCTAATCAAATCACTAACCCTAATTCCCCTCTCCTTCCTCTCAATCGTAACAAACAAAAAATTGAAACCCTACCCTTCTCTTTTCCGCCACCGTGAAGCAGCCCCCCCCCCTGTCGTGTTCGTCACCGCCGGAGAAAGGAGCAAGAGAGAGAGAGAGACGAGATCGCGAGAGGAGAGAGTTGATCGGAGGAGTCACCGGAGTTAACCGGAGAGCGTCGGGAACCGCCGGTAGTGTCGTATTTTTCGTCAAAAGGTAACCCTCGAAACCCCCTCCTCTTGTTGTAGTTGTTTTCTCGTCGAATCGGGGGCCCCGGCGGTGTGGCCGCCGTGCGCAGCGCGCTGCCGCCGTGCGCCACGCGCCACCGCCGGGAGCCGCTGCCGGAGAGCGTACGGTGGCGGGAGGGCTGCTGTGTTCGGTTGTATGCGTTCTTTTCCCTTGCGCGATTCGTTACGTAATTTTACGTTTATCCATATTTCGTTTCGTATCGTCTTTTGTTATGAACCGCCGTCGACAGCCGCCGGCGACCACCGTCGCCGGAGGGCCGTGGATGGAAGGTGGTGATGTCGGATTAAATTTTTTCAGTGTAGAGTATGTGTAATCGTCGTCCAATCGATCGGTCGTTTCGTTAATATTTGTTTTTATCGTCGTTAAATCGTCTATTTATAAAAATTAGTAGTGCAGCCCTGTTTTTGTGACGGCTGTAGTTTTTCCGTCGCAACTCCGTTTGGGCCGAGCTTGGTGTCCACGTTTAGAGCTCGAGACCGGGCACGTTTCCCGTGTTTTGACGGAAAGCCGGTTCGGCCTCGAGCTAGGAGAAATAGGGGCCGCAAGTTTGGAGATTCGTCATTTCATGTGATATTTTCTTAAATCTGTCATGAGCTTGCTAAATTCATAACTTGTTGCTCGTAGATCGTTTTAACCTGAAACCTGTGCCCGTTTTTCCTAATTTGAGTTAGGAACGTTTTTCGTGTTTCGCCGAAAGTCTAATTTGGCCCGGAACTAGGCTGTTCGGGGCTGTTTGTGTGAACTGGTCCGAAAACGGACAGTTTCGGTAGGCGATCTTTAGTAATTCGTAATTATTTGTAGAAAAATCGTTAGGAGGCGAATAGTATGTCCTTGAAAAGGTATTTCAGAGCACTATCCAACCGTATGATAAACCTGGAAATTTTCTGGGTTTATGGTAGTCGAATCAGGTCCCGAACAGACCTGTCCGGTGGGACCGAAAGTTAGTTTTTAGCGACAGTTTTGGGGTGTGTCGCGTCGTGGGGTCCGGGTCTCGTATTGACGTATTTTATCGTACGTTTAGGTGCCGGAAAGTGATCGTCGTTGTGTGGAGCTACTTACTATTTTTAGCTAGGCGCGCACCCGAGGTGAGTTCTCTCACTACAATTAATTAATAGTTGTTTATTATTACTGTAGCACGTGTGTGAAAATTATATGCGGGATTGTTGGGGGCTAGATAGTGGGACGTTTAGTTAACATTATGTGCTACATTATTCGGCGGGGCCGAGTCCCGACGGGGACGGAGGTGTTTTACGCAGTAGGCGTAAAAGGGGCGTTTACGCAGTAGGCGTAAAAAGGATGTCACACGCAGTAGGCGTAAAACGGGTGTTTCCCGCAGTAGGCGGAAACGTGCGGCGGGGCCGTAGACCCGACATCCGCCCGGGAATTTTGTTATGTGGTGGTTATTATACTTGCTTATGATTTGTTCGTAGACTTGGATGTGGTGGTGTGATCCTCTTTGCTTTAGGGGTAATATGAGATAACCATTGTTAATTGTTGTGTTTGAATTCACTAAGCTTCGTGCTTACCCCTCCCAATTTACAGTGGCTGCAGGTACAAGTGGTACGAAGGCATGACTGGCACACACTGACGCGCATGACGGATGGGTCGAAGGACTTGCTTATTAAACATTTTCCCGTTATTGAATAAACAATTTAATTTCCGCTGTTGACTTATGTTTTAATAACGCTCGTGATTGCAATTATTATTTTGGGTTTAATAAATGGAGACTTATTATTAAATATGCGTGTTTAAAATTTTTTTAAATTTTCTTGAAATTTTGGGGCGTTACAAAAACTCTCAAAACCACAAATCATCAGACGAATCTTAAATGAAGTTATGGATTAAGGATTACCTGATAGATTACTTGCAAGAAACGAAATCCAATCTTATTCCTTCTTCTGATTCAAGACTTGATGATTCCTCTCTTCAATTTCACAAAAACCTTCAAGACTCTAATACCCCTTTCTCTCAACAAAACTCAGCCGACAAACACCATAAAAATCAGGAAATTGCAAAGTTGTCTAGGGTTTTGTGCCTTTTTATACCCCATCTCCTATTTACCAACTAGCCCCTCAACTTCTAGTTTTGCTTAAAACTCCACACCAAACGCAAAACATTTCGAAAAAGGTCTGGGTCGTTACAACACTCCCCCCTAAAAAGAATTTCGTCCCCGGAATTCCATTCTCGAAAAGGTGAGGGTATCTGGACATCATATCTGATTTTACTTCCCACGTTGTCTCTCGTCCCTTATGATATCTCCATCGAACTATTACCAGTCAAACTTCTATGTTCCTCGTTTAGCAAACCTTACCGCTCACGATTTATATCGGTTCTTCTACGTAAGTCAACCTCTCATCTATACTGATGTCCCCTCAAAGGAACAGCCACAACGACCTCTGACAAACACTTCTTTAAGTCTGAGACATGAAATGTCGGATGAACACTCTTTAATTCTTCTGACCAGTCTAACTTGTATGCTGTTGCTCTAACTCGCTCACTAATGACACGGTCAACTTCTTATCGCTTGCATCTCTTGCAAGGTCGCCATCATCTCACTTCTCACATCGGCTCTCCACAAAAGAGACGTGCTTCACGCTACGAATTTCTTCTCAAATTCACATCGAGTACCTCAAGATCGCGCACTATTTATTCAACTTTCATGCTTCGACGGATCCGCAGACTTAGTCCACCTTACTTATCTCTCAAACTTCAAGGCTCAAAGCCTTATGTTTTATTATTATTTTTTTTAACTAACCACTCAGTTCTACTCGGTTGCCTCAGACCGTTCAGATGGGAAACATAACCGCACCCCATACTTTGAAACCGCCCTCGGCGAGACACCACTTGCTATATCGTGCCACCTTGTACTATTTACTTGCAACCTCTCCGAGTTCTATACTCGCTTAAATACAACTAGAAAATCCAAGGCCAATCGTGCCTCCATTTGCTCGCCTCCGTCCACACCTCGGGATTCACGGTTTTAAACACGTCTAAATAAGGTCTCTCATACATTTATACTTCCTTAATAGAAAGAACTTGGCGGAAATTCCCGCCACAACAACGAGGATCTTCCACCAGGAAAACTCACTTACTGACAACTTGTACATCCCGACAAGCTCACCCCCAGGAGTCCCCTCCTCGGTATACCTGAAATTTCTAGGTTACTTCTTCCAACCGACATTCGTCTATGCAGATCATACTCCTTTCCCGAATCACATCGGCTACAACTCGACAACTAATTTCGTACGTTCTCACCACTTCATCATTTCTCGCTGCTTTGCCACAAGCGTCCAGTCATATAACATATCTTCGGTTACTCCCACTCAACTAGGAGGGGTAACCACGATCACACCCTACTATTCTCAATAGCTTACACTGAACGATCAGTTCGTTTGAACGTTTCTCACAAAGTCACTAATTTTAACTCATTCAGTTGTCTTATCCACTTCTTTCCTGCACAAAATCATACACAATTTCCTTCCTCAATACTCTTTCCAAAAGTTCGCACATTTATCAAGGACAATCTACACAACACTGCGCCTATCGGCATTACTGTCAAGTTTACTACTTCCGATTTACTTACTTATTCCGACATACTGTCTTCACCTCCCCACGTTAGCGTGGAGCACTGCCCACCAACATTACTCGCCCCTCTCTTCCGACAATTCTTAAGCTGCAAATGCTGTCTCATTACTATACATAACCAAACGGTTGCACTAAAATTCTAACTTAAGGCTTTCGACTAAATCACCTCGAACTGACACCAGAGTTCGACATCACTATACATTCTTTAAACTCCAACTTTTACTTTCTCGGACAATTCGTTCACACATAAGCAACACTCACATTCTTTAAGGATTTCACATCTATTCCACCACATTTTGACTAATACATCCATCATCTTCTTTAAACTTCCAATGATCCCAAAATATGCTTACTTAGCGACTCTTACAACTAAAAACACTTGGTTTCTCCTTTGGGTAACTACCCACCACCACTCCGTGATGCTATCCCGAACATAATCATATCACCACGTCAACTTACACCCTACGTGCTCCAACAACCTGGTTAACACTCGAACACCTCATCCGAAACTCCCAAAAAGACTTCTATCTGATGCTTCCTCTTTCTCTAACATCACATCACTACGACGCTAGCTGGCACATTTAACTTGGCAATTATTGCCACTACATAACTATACAATCCTCACTCATAACATCACACTGCAGACCAAAACTCTCATGGCCATTCATACACAACTCAAACTTATCTTCAAGACCTCACGCATAAATAACCGAGTCTATCTCGCTACATTGTCTCTCCCCAGCTCTAGTTGAACCACAACACCCGAGTTTCTGATTAATTCTAACATACTCGTTTCTTGCTAGCTCTTTGCAATACCAAACCGTTACATCGACAGGGTACATTTCCTCACAGATCGACATAATCTATACCCTCACTTCGTTTGTGCTAAATACTTCATTCTTTACGAACCATCCATCTCGTAAGTAAAACGCTTATCTAAAACAGCAGCCTTTCACTATCTTAACACCCCTACAAAGTGGTCCTTCAACTTTCAACCTTCTGATTCAAGTCTTCGGTCTCATACAGCTTACACAACTACCGACTTTAACGTCAATAGTTGACCTGTTGATACTTCCTTAACCTATTATTCAACAAGGGTCCCTTACTGAACCTAATCCTTCCAACATATCATAATCAAATTCACATCCCGTCGTCCTCATTTCAAACTCACTCGTGAAACGTCAATATTACAAGATCACTTTAAAACTCTTATTCGGCGTCGAGGATATCTCATTCCTACTTCACCACACTACTCATAACGAGTTGCTAATACCAACACCTTGATGACTTCTAGTCCTTCCCTGAACACAACCGTCCCTCGGCAACTGTATTTCCAGTCACCGCACGAGGGTACAGACCCTCATACAACCGACGCTAAAGTCCACTTCCGACTCTTCCACTGCTCACCTCTCATCTTGAACACAAATACCAAAACTACAAACATTCTCCCTTGATTGTCCAACACCTCTCCACTCTAGGAGTTCTTCCTTATCTTAAAATGTAGTACTCTACGACCTAGTGAGTTCATAGCCTTCATGCCTGACAACGCGATAAATGAATCATTTCACACTTTTTTATCATTTTTAAAGAACAATACTTAGAAACAACTTGGGTACACACGACCCCAACATTCTCGTAACTCCAATGCCCTGCACAACGATCTCGAGGATCGTTCCGTAAAACTTAATCTTATCGACCAAAAATATGTTGTTACGACAGAAATATATTTGGATGAAAATCTTTTCATACAACAAAATTCTGAAAGGAATTACCGACACGAAATGAACCAGTCGGTTCTCACACTCAATTATATAACTTCATCATGTCAATACTCATTTTGGTTATAAAAGTTTTGCATTCAAACGTTTTCTTGACTTATCATGAAAAGAGTGCAATATTTTGCAAATCGTAATCCTCAAGACTTCATTGTACGATCTAAATGGATTTGTATTTTTCTTTAAACATACGCTTGCACACGCCGACTCATATCCGATCAAATTTGATATTTACACATTTACTTTACTTATGAAAAATCTCATGTACACATACACGAACTCAATGCATGAAACTCTACTTGCAATTGAAGGCTACTCACTCAAACAAGGTCGACCGCTTTACTCACACAACTTATCCTTGACACTCTACTTTCGACCAGTGGTCGCCCTCTCGGCCTTGCAACAACTTGCTATACATACATTCAACGGTCCACTTTCTCAACCATTTCATACTATTTTCGTCTCGATCAAATCATCTCATATTATACCTCTACACGCTTTCAGTCCTCTACAGAAATCTCTCTTCACTGATCATGCCACTGAACAACTCGACTAAAGGGTCAGAGCTCTAATCCTATGCTCGCTCTTGAATTGACACCTCCAAGATCTCGACACTGTCTTTCCTTACCCTTACAATGGATCTACCCCACGATATCTAGAACTGGAACTCTCCAGAAACAGGAGTCTTACTCAAAATCAATCATTCATCCTCTTCGAATCCACGAAGATCTACCTCTAGACGACTCATAACATTCTATACAACATTTCTTCTCTATGACGTATACATACATCACCTCATAAATGATCTCTCACCATACTTCCCCAACAATGGGTCTCAACCTACCCCTCAGGGATCTTACTGATATTCTAAAGTACTGGAACACGACATAAACACTAGCTTCTAACTACCACTTCGGAAATAAGGCAGGTTAAGCACATACATGTACCTGTAAGTTTGCAACTACACTGGCCAGGTGGAATCTCAAACTTACCTTACATGACAGTCCTCAGTACCCTATTAGTCCTATCTCTATAATAGTGTCCTCCTAACGCATTTCCTGTATTTACAATAGTGCCCTCCTAACGCATTTCCTGATTCTCAGTTGTGATTTCTACTCCCAAGTTTAAGTTTAGGCCCGTCCGGTCACCTAAATCCCTTAAACTATGGCTCTGATACCAATTGTAACGACCCAATCTAAATAAAGCATACTTAGCATTTATATTTAAATAATTACAAAACTGGGTCCACAAAATTTCATTACATCTGTCTAAATAACTTAGGTTGGCGGAAACAACCTATACACAACTGAGAATAACTACCACTAAAAGTATGAGTGGCACTGTCTCTAACTGCAACTGTACTCTATCCTGCTCTTGCTCGCTTACTGGAGCCTCCTATTATCTGCTTACCTGAAAAGGTTTAGTTTGGAAAATGCGAGGGTTAGACCATGAGGTCTAGTGAGTTCCCTCATGACAGTTCTCAAAATCAATTAAAAGCAGTTAATCACTTTCAAATATCTTTGCATAAAACTTTCACATAACTTTTACGAAACTATCATATAACTTTACATAAAACTTTCACGGATAAATCTGCTCCCGTAAATGGCACCCTGAAGTCACTCGAAAGTGACAACGAGTCAGTCTCACGCTGCCTTACTGGATACTCCCTTCCATGGCATAAACGGAACCTCCCCCCGACGTGAGTACTGGCGGAACCTCCCCCCGACTTAGCCAATTTACGTCTACCACAATGTATGCATACATCTCATATAAAACTTCAAATAAACTTTCATACAGTTAAAAACATAGGAATAAAACATGGCATTTCTCATCATGTACTTACTTTAGAAAACACGTTAAAAGTCACGTATTTTAGTTAGAAAAACTCACCTGGTATGCTTGCTTCCTTCCTACTCTGCTCTGTACTTCCAAACGATCTACCTGAGTTAAAGGACAAACACATAAGCTGACTAACCAAACTATCTGGATACAACTTACCGGACACCCTTACTTTCCGGACGACACTACTTACCGGACACCACAACTGTCCGAACACCTCTTCTTTCCGGACAACACTACTTCCCGGATAACTCTACATTCCGGGTAACTTCTACTTACCGGATACTTAAGCTTACCGGATACTTTTCCCGGCAACCTATATCATCCGAAGCTTACCGAACAAACTCCCGGACACCTGCGTCGCAAGAGACTTTCCGGACAAAACGTTGTTCGAGTTTAATGCTCGAAATCTTGCTAAACGCTCTATAAACAGAAGGATAAAGCGACGAATAACTACATACAGTTCCAATACCAAAACCACAAGGTTTTACTGACTAAACACAATCCAAAGGTGCTTAAATCTCCCCTAATGGTCTTAAACAACTTTTAGCAAGAAAACTCTCAAAACCACAAATCATCAGACGAATCTTAAATGAAGTTATGGATTAAGGATTACCTGATAGATTACTTGCAAGAAACGAAATCCAATCTTATTCCTTCTTCTGATTCAAGACTTGATGATTCCTCTCTTCAATTTCACAAAAACCTTCAAGACGCTAATACCCCTTTCTCTCAACAAAACTCAGCCGACAAACACCATAAAAATCAGAAAATTGCAAAGTTGTCTAGGGTTTTGTGCCTTTTTATACCCCATCTCCTATTTACCAACTAGCCCCTCAACTTCTACTTTTGCTTAAAACTCCACACCAAACGCAAAATATTTCGAAAAAGGTCTGGGTCGTTACAGCTTCTTTTGCTAAAGACGTGACTATGTTTAAAGTTTAGAGGGGATTTTTTCACGTGTATCTTCCTACCTAAACAAACATTATATCCCATAGACAATTGGCCTACATTATACCCCTTATTAGTGAATACCCATACCACCCATGTTCATCCCCATCAAAATTAAATTTTCATTTCTAAGAAACATTACCTGATACCTCAAAGTCTCCTCTTAAATCCTGAGTTCGTGTGATGTTCCACCTTTTAAACTCAAAGCCCATGAAACAACAATTATCATAAAAGAAGAAAACAAATGTTATATAGTCTGATCAAAATGACAACACTATCAATACAAAGAAGAAAACCAATGTTATATAGTCTGGTCAATCTACAACACTATCAGTACAATCAACTCCAAATTATTGCACGGAGGTAGAAACAAATAACAAAAAAGAGGATGAATAGATACATAAACAAACCATGCCATTAATCTAAGTTATCCACTTATCAAGTGGGGAAAAATAATGGGAGTTTTTTATTTTTGCACATTTTTATTGGGTGAAATTGCAGCACTTCCTTTCTTGACAAATCTTCATGCTGTAGGATATATATATATATATATATATATATATATATATATTATCCCATTGGAAAAGCTAGAATTTACTAAAGTCATGTGTTTAGCTAAATTGAAACACTTCCTTTCTTGACAAATCTTCATGCTATAGGTTATATATATATATATATTTCATGGGAAAGATGAACAATAATCTTTTCTTTGAATCCGCATAGAAAAGGGTGTAAGAAATTGTCAATTACAAACTGGGGATAACATGGTTACAATTGAAAAAGGCGGTAGAAACAAACCCATTTTGATGGAATTGACACGAAGACCGCAAGCCTGAAGATGAAGACCAATACCGCTAGCAGTCACTCCTTTTCCAAATGCCAAGTCCACTAACAACACCCCCAGTCACCAATACATACGTCATTCTTCCTTTTTACTATTGCCCCCACCTACCAATTTTACACCATTTTTAAAATCAGAATCAAACAAAAATGAAACAACATATTAGAAAGAAAAAAAACCAAGAAAAATATGTTTCCCCCTTTTTCCCTTATCCCAAACACCATTTCTTTCTACAAACATTAACAACAAAATCCCCTGTTCTCACCATTTCTTTTCTACAAACATTTATAAATCTATTTTCTCAATTTATAGAGACACCAACATATTTATAAGCAGCAAGAAGAAATAAATTAAAAAGAGAAGAGAAGTAGAAATCTTCTTACATGATCGAGCACAAAAGAAACCCTAAACCTATAATCACATAAGAAGAACAGATGGGGAGATGAGACAGCGTATCCGGAAGACGTAGATGCTCTTAATCGGATGCAGATACAGTCGATGTAGATGGAGATGGTCTTCATCGGAGGATTTAGTGCGACGATTGAAAACGGACAGAAGGGTGAGAAAGGGAAGCCGAATAGAATGAGATAGGGGAGGAAGGAAGATGTTAAATTACTGAAATGACCGACTTTAAAATAGAGTTAACAGAGTTGTATAGGGGTATAAGTGTCTTTTAAGATATAACTGATTTAATAAAATACAAAAACTGAGAAAATGTTTTAGAGGAATCCTGGTTTAGGAGTATGCCACGTCATAGGTTGGGGTTGTTGCTTTTATAGATATAAAAGATATATTGATTCATTTCCAAACGAGGTTCTTACAAGAACTTCATTTTTGCATTTTTTTAGTGCCACTTCATTTCCAATTTATTAAATCAAAATTTTATATAAAAATCTACGATGATAGTTCTTAGACCACCCGTACCGCCATCAGGTACGGGCTCGGGCTCAGCTGAGGTGGCCAGCGGGTTTCATCGGCAACGGTAAGGGGGGTGGCCGGGTAGCAAGCGGGTTCGGCTACCGGGTTCACCAACCCGATCAACCCGTTGTGGTTTTTTTTTTTATTTTTTAAATAATACCGTTTACCAACAACTATATTATTAATTTATTTATTTTTTTCAAATTATACACACTATATATATTAACCTCTATCATCTTCATTTTTTCACACCAAACAACTCTATACTTTCTTCCATTTATTTCTTTAATTTTAGACAATATGGATTCGCCACAACCCGCTTCATCGACCGCATCATCATCATCCATAGACACCGACGAGTACTTGCATCATCAAAGGGAAATTTTTGTAGGGTTGGTTCGAGAAGCTGCAAAATTAATTTATGGTAGCACCGTCTCATCGTCAAGAAGAGAACCGAGGGCCGGGAACATAGAAAGATGTCGGGTAGCTGCAAACGAGCGGCTTTTGCGGGACTACTTTGGCAACAACCCAGTTTATACACCGGATATGTTTAGACGGCGGTTCAGGATGAGCAGGCAACTATTCGAACGAATAGTTGAAGATTTAGAAGGAGAGTATCCGTATTTTACACTTCGGGTGGATGCCAGCAACAAACAAGGTTTTTCTCCGATACAAAAGTGTACTTCCGCTATTCGGCAATTGGCGTATGGAGTAGTTGCCGACTCACTTGACGAGTACTTGAGGATGGGAGACAAAACGTCACGAGATTGTCTGTTCAAATTATGCACAGGTATTATTGAACTCTATGGTAAAAAATATTTACGCAAGCCTACTTATGTTGATATTCAGAAGTTGTACATCGCGCATGAAGCTAAATACGGATTTCCCGGCATGCTCGGCAGCATAGACTGTACTCATTGGGCGTGGGCAAATTGTCCGGTAGCATGGCGAGGTCAATTCATGAGAGGTGATCATGAGCACCCGACAATCATGCTAGAAGCAGTGGCCTCCCATGATCTATGGATCTGGCACGCATACTTTGGTGTTGCCGGTTCCAACAACGACATCAATGTTCTCAATCAGTCGCCCATCTTCAACGATCTATATGATGGAAAAGCACCCGAGTGCCCTTTTGAGGTGAATGAAGTCACCTACAACCACGGATATTATCTAGCGGATGGGATATATCCGGAATGGGCTACTTTCGTAAAATCATTTACGTGCCCACATGACCCTAAACGACAAAAGTTCAAGTCCACGCAAGAATCGGCACGTAAAGATGTTGAACGAGCTTTTGGCGTGCTTAAACAACGTTGGCATATACTTCATAACCCGACACGCGGATGACATCCGACAAGATTGGGAAACATTATGTACGCTTGTGTCATATTACACAATATGATACTCGAAGACGAAGACCATGCCATTTGTGGTGGCGATGAAAACGACTTTTTCACGGATGATATCGAAACACAAATCAGTGAGGAACAACGCGCGACAAATGTTCGAGAAGTCGAAAACCGGGACACTCATAATAACCTTCGGTCGGATTTGGTCGAACATATTTGGCGTATCCAAGTTCCCAACAATGACGACGAGTAGATTTTTAATATTTTGTAATTTTTAAATTTATTTTGTAATTTTTAATTTTTTAATGAATGATATGAATTTTTATTTTCATTATTTATCTTATTTTTATTTATTAAAAAATATATAAATATTTTTATTTTGTTAAATAATTAAATGTATAAATAAAAGAATTAAAAAAGATGAGGTGGCAAGTGGGTTCATTGGGTAGTGGTACTCCACTTTTAGGTAAGGATTGGGTAAGGCCATCCGCAGCGCCCTTCGGGCTCGAGCTCGGGCTCGTGCGGGCTCGGGCGGGCAGCGGTGGGTAGGGCTGTAAACGAACCGAACGAACACGAACGGAGGCTTGTTCATGTTCGTTCGTTTAACTTAACCGAACAAACGAACGAACACGAACGGTAAACGAACGAGATTTTTTGTGTTCATGTTCGTTCGTTAAGAATTTTTGTTTGTTCGTGTTCGTTTATGTTCGTTCATTAAGAGTTAAACGAACGTAAACGAACGAACTTAAATGAACGTAAACGAACGAATTTAAATGAACATAAACGAACGAATTTAAATGAACATAAACGAACGGACGTAAATGAACATAAACGAATGAACCCAAATGAACAAAAAAACCACCATGCTCATCATTTTGTTCGTAAAAAATACCTTAACAAAATGAAAAACCGGGTTAACTTAGGAGGTATGAAAAATAAATTCTAAAAGATCAATTTACTTGATGATTTTACACATTAATTTCATATTATATAAATATGTTTATGTATAAACAAGCATAAACGAACATAAATGAACATAAATGAACATAAACGAACGTAAACGAACGAACATTAACGAACATAAATGAACGAACGTTCACGAACATAAATGAACGAACAAGACCATTGTTCATGTTCGCTCATTTAACTAAACGAACAAAAAAACGTGTTCATGTTCGTTCATTTATTAAATAAACGAACATAAACGAACTTCCCGCCGAACAGTTCACGAACGGTTCGCTGAACGTTCGGTTCGTTTACAGCCCTAGCGGTGGGGGTATGGCGGGCTTCATCCTCGGGCTCGGCCAGCGGGCTTTCAAACCCGAGGAACCAGAAAGAATTTGTTTGTTTTTAATTTTATTTTTTTAAAATTTTGAAAATAAATAAATCCAACGGCACTCCAACGGTAATTTTATTTTATTTTAAATTTTTTTCCAATTTAATCACACTATATATATTAATCCAAACCTCTTATTTTTTTACACCAAAATCTCTCAAACTCTCTCATTCTCTTCCATTCTCTATATTTTAAACAATATGGATTCACCACAACCCGGTTCACCGACCACATCATCATCATCCGTAGACACCGACGAGTTGTTGAATCTACAAAGAGAAGTTTTTCGACATACTGCACAATGGATTTATGGTAGCACCGCCTCGTCGTCAACAAGAGAGAGGGCCGCGAACATAGAAAGAGGTCGAGTAGCTGCAAACGAGCGGCTTATGCGGGACTACTTTGGCAACAACCCGGTTTATACACCGGATATGTTTAGGCGGCGGTTCAAGATGAGCAGGCAACTATTCGAACGAATAGTTGAAGATTTAGCATGAGAGTATCCGTATTTTACACTTCGGGTGGACGGCAGACGCAAACAAGGTTTTTCTCCGATACAAAAGTGTATTTCCGCTATTCGGCAATTGGCGTATGGAGTAACTGCTGACGCACTTGACGAGTACATCCGTATGGGAGAGACAACGTCACGAGATTGTCTGTACAAATTCTGCACATGTATTATTGAACTGTATGGTCAAAAATATTTACGCAACCCTACTTTTATTGATATTCAGAAGTTGTACGCCGCTCATGAAGCTAAACACGGATTTCCCGGCATGCTCGGCAGCATAGACTGTACTCATTGGGCGTGGGCAAATTGTTCGAATGCATGGCGAGGTCAATTCATGAGAGGTGATCATGAGCACCCGACAATCATGCTAGAAGCAGTGGCCTCTCAAGATCTATGGATCTGGCACGCATACTTTGGTGTTGCCGGTTCCAACAACGACATCAATGTTCTCAATCAGTCGCCCATCTTGAACGATGTATATGATGGAAAAGCACGCGACTGCCCTTTTGAGGTGAATGGAGCCACCTACGAGCACGGATATTATCTAGCGGATGGGATATATCCGGAATGGGCTACTTTCGTAAAATCATTTACGTGCCCACGGGACCCTAAACGACAAAAATTCAAGTCCGCGCAAGAATCGGCACGTAAAGATGTTGAACGAGCTTTTGGCGTGCTTAAACAACGTTGACATATACTTCATAACCCGGCACGCGGATGGGAACCGACAAGATTGGGAAACATTATGTACGCTTGTGTCATATTACACAATATGATACTCGAAGACGAATACCATGCTATTTGTGGTGGCGATGAAAACGGCCTTTTCACGGATGATAACGAAACCCAAATCAGTGAGGAACAACGCGCGACAAATGTTCAAGAAGTCCAAAACCGGGCCACTCATAATAACCTTCGGTCGGATTTGGTCGAACATATTTGGCGTATCCAAGTTCCCAACAATGACGACGAGTAGATTTTTAAATTTATTTTGTAATTTTTAATTTTTTAATTTTTTAATGAATGATATGAATTTTTATTTTTATTATTTATCTTATTTTTATTTATTAAAAAATATATAAATATTTTTATTTTGTTAAATAATTAAATGTATAAATAAAAGAATTAAAAAAATGAGGTGGCAAGAGGGCTTTTAGTTATGCGCTGCGGGTCTTTAGGGCTTGAGGGCTTAGCTGATGTGGCGCTGATGTGGCGTTGATGGCTTGAGGGCTTTTAGTTATGCGCTGAGGATGGCCTAAGGAGGGTAGGAAAGAGAAAAACTGATGTGGCGCTGAGGTGGCAAGTGGGTTCATTGGGTTCATTGGGTACGTGTACTCAACCCAATGAACCCACTTGCCACCTGAGCGCCACATCAGCTTTAATCTTTCCTACCCTCCTTACCCAATCCTTACCCAAAAGTGGAGTACCACTACCCAATGAACCCACTTGCCACCTCATCTTTTTTAATTCTTTTATTTATACATTTAATTATTTAACAAAATAAAAATATTTATATATTTTTTAATAAATAAAAATAAGATAAATAATAAAAATAAAAATTCATATCATTCATTAAAAAATTAAAAATTACAAAATACAAAGCACTAAAAAATTAAAAATTACAAAATACAAAACACTAAAAATCATGATATTTTCTAATTTTCTCTTTTCTCGCTAAAGTAGCCATCAAAACGTCTCCTGAAAGGTGATCATGCGGGGATATATAGAACTCGAAGTCTTGTTGATATCGGTTTTCTCGTTCGAGTTCCAACTGTTCTCGTTGAACCTGCAACTGTTGTTGTTCGAGTTCAAGTTTTTTTCATTTTGTACTCCATTGTACCGTCAATATGCTCGTTGAACGAGCTTATGGTCGTCAACAACTGAGTAACATTTTCGTCCGGATTCGACCTCGTCGACCCGAACATCTTCATCGTCATCATCGGAAGGTTTGGTACGTTTTGAACCCCGAGATGAATTTGTCGACATCGTTGGAACCGTTGACCATTTTGGACATTTTGGAAGAAGGTATTGAATTTGAGAGAAATGGAGGAAAGTATGTTTTGGTGTGAAAAAATAAGATGGTATAAGTTAATATATATAGTGTGATTAATTTGAAAAAAAAATTATTTTTTAAACTAGCCGTTCAACGGTATTTTTTCAAAAAATTTAAAAATAAAAAATAAAAAAATAAAGTGGCAACGGGTAGATCGGGTTGGGGAACCCGGTAGCTGAACCCGGCTGCTACCCCCCCTGTAGCGCTGCCCGTTTGGTACCCTTCGAACCCGATCGCCAACAAGGACGAGCCCGAGCCCGTACCCGATGCCGGTACGGGTGGTCTAAGAACCTCATTTTTATGGGTCCCATATATTTATCAACATAAAAAACTATTATATATTTATAAATAAACTATTATGGGAAATTAATTAAAATGCCACAAGTTTAACCAACACTTACCAAAATGCCACAAATCTCTCCCAGTTTGCAAAAATGCCATTTTTTCCCGCGATGGGAGCCCGCGATCGCGGGCCCAAGGACCATTTTTGACACTTTTTGAAACTTGCAGGGACCATTTTTGAAAAATTCCATCCCGCGGTCGCGGGCTCCCATCGCGGGGGTTTTATTTTTGTGACTTTTCAATTGCAAGGGACCATTTTTGAAAAATTCCAGGGACCATTTTTGAAAAATTGAACCGCGGTCACGGTTGAAAAGTCCCGCGGCACATGCTTTTTATTGATTTTTAATTGTAATTTACACTTTCTGTAACACCTCGAAAATTTCATTGTAATTTATAAAAGGTAAGTTGTATTTTGTTTAAAGTTGAAGTTTATTGAGAAACAAAACTTGAGGGTATGAAATGTCAATTATTGGAAATTGGGGGTTTAATGTGTAACCATGCTTGTGACTCATTAATTTGAAATGAGGTGTCAAGTAGAGAATAATCAGTATTTTGAATACTGATTTCTTTTGGTTAATTGTTTCACAAAAAGGAAACAAAATTAGAACAGAGAGATAGAAATCGAGAGAGAGAAAGACGAAAAGAAGAAGGAAGAAAAGAAGAAGAAAGGAGTTGATTTTGGGTAAGAAAATCTGATTTCTTGGTAAACTTGTTCATCTCTATAGAAATTAAGCTGTATCATATTGTTCAGGACTGCTCATTAAGCTGTTGATTAAGCTCGGTTTGTGAACCAGTGTTTGGAATTAAGCCAAAAGTGTTCAGATTATCTTTTAAGGTGAGTTTATTCAACTCTCTTTAAAATTAAGCAATTAGAATGATAATAGATATATTTTCCTTGGGATTGAACCATCTGTAATCTTAATTTGCTAAGAAATCGATACTGGTTTAAAGTTTGTGAAAGAGACGATGAACAGTAAACTTTGCGCAACAGTGGCTTGCGAAAAGTGATGGAATTCGCAAGTGTGGCTTGCGAGTTCTGAACTTTTCGCAACAGTGGGTTGCGAGTTCTGAACTTTTCGCAACAGTGGGTTGCGAGTTCTGAACTTTTCGCAACAGTGGGTTGCGAGTTCTGAACTTTTCGCAGCTTTGGCTTGCGAAAAGTGCAGCTTTTCGCTACAGTGGCTTGCGAAATATTTTGGACTTTCAGTAGCAGTTTTGAGGCTTTTATGTGAAATGCAATCTGATATTTATATACTATTTGCTATATGATTATAACTCAGGATTTGATACGAAAACCATATTACGAATAATTGTAAAGGACTTATTTATGAGTCCGATCATATAGTTAACATTTAAGATGTTGATCCCCAAGGCTAATTGGCAAAAATGGGGATAATTGTTGTAATTAATATTCTGTATATAAACATATAGAATACATGATATATCGTACATCTTTAGTACACGATAGAAAGGGTGATGATACACAGTTATTGTGTTACGTTGGCTAGCAATATTCATCCGGTCGTGGGGGCATTTAGTACGGTCTAATGGAAACCGTTTACTAGCCATTGACCATTGGGATGTTATTCTAGTTGTTGGAGTGAATTTTGAATCATCTGTGAGGGCCCTTGTTGTTAAGCGCTATATAAATTAAATTCCATTTGGGGGCCAGTGATTCAAGATGGTGAGATAGTGAAATGTGGAATAGGCAGACATAGAGTTTGTAATTCCCATTTCAGGCGGAAGATTTTGATATCTTCATTTTAAATTTGGAGATAAACAAATATTGAAATTTGTAATCTTTACTTTCGGACTAAGAAATAAGCAGGTATAGAAACTGTAATTTCTTGGGGTTGAAGATTGCTTATAATCAAGTGGGATTTAAAGTAATTGTTGGTTGATAGTGATACGACTAGATGAATTAGTCATAAGGATGGGAGTTGGGTGAATTCCTGTTGTTGAAAAGAGCTTTGGTACAGTAAGATGGTTGATAACAGGTTTGACATATCTGTTAATATTTTTAGTCGTTAAATTTTAATTTGATTTGAATATTCTCACTAGGCGAAAGTCTAATGTTTCAAGTTGAATTTTCTTACCAGGTACAAGCTCCGGGAAATAAGCGAGAAAGTGTGTTGAGAGCTTTTGGAAAGACTCAGACTTGGAGATAACAGAGGATCTAGTTATTCTTTTGATACTTTTGGGACAGATGATTAGATAACCTAGTTAATCTAATTATGATGTATGATTTGATTAATAGGTTATTTGATTTAGAAGATATTGTTTATAGAAAACCTTGATGTATGATCCTCTTGTTATATAAGTTTGAAGTTTTATTGTCATAACTTGTGGAATTTTTAAGGTTTAAATTAGCCCTGTTTTTAGGGTGTTACACTTTCAACCCCTATACTTATTTACCTACTTTACTTTATATTTTTTACTTTTATAATTTTAATTTTACATTTAACACATATAATCGTTTATTAACTATAATACGTTAAAAAAATACGTTTTAGTTTTAACAAGTTACGCTATTATAATCGTCTCTTCGATACGTTCGAAATGAGCCAAATCTTAAATTTTTTTGGATTTATATATTTTAATATATATCATATACACTACATAAAAAATATTTTTTATATTTAAAATTCATACCCTTATAGTTAATTATTTAATTTATGATACATCTCTTATTTTTTTCCAATTTTGTTTTACACTTCTATCGCATTAACATAATAATCATATATTAACTAATTCATTAAATCGTTTTAAATTATTATTATTTGTATGTGTTTATAGATATCGTGAATGGCAATAGGACAAACTTTCACGAGAAGGGTATGAATTTTAAATATAAATATTTTTTATGTAGTGTATATGATATATATTAAAATATATAAATCCAAAAAAATTCAAGATTGGGCTCATTTTGAACGTATCGAATAGACGATTATAATAGCGTAACTTGTTAAAATTAAAACGTATTTTTTTAACGTATTATAGTAAAAGGTATAATTAAAACCCCAAAGTTAATAATTATAATTCACCAAAAATAATACAACGGAAATTCGAGGTGTTACAGATTATAATGGTGTAACTTGTTAAAAGTAAAACGTGTTTTTAACGTATTTTAGTTAATAAACGATTATATGTGTTAGATATAAAATTAAATTATGAAAGTAAAAGGTATAAAGTAAAGTTAGTAAATAAGTATAGGGGTTGAAAGTGTAAATATGAAATCAAAATCACATTTTCGAATTGAAATTTACACTTTCAACCCCTATACTTATTTACTTATTTTACTTTATACCTTTTACTTTCATAATTTAAATTTTACATTTAACACATATAATCGTTTATTAACGAAAATACGTTAAAAAATGCGTTTTAATTTTAACAAATTACACCATTATAATCGTCTATTTGATACGTTCGAAATGAGCTCAATCTTGAATTTTTTTGGATTTATATATTTTAATATATATCATATACACTACATAAAAAAATTATATTTAAAATTCATACTCTTATAGTTAATTATTTAATTTATGGTACATCTCTTATTTTTTTTTCAATTTTTTTTACACTTCTATCGCATTAACATAATAATCATATATTAACTAATTCATTAAATCGTTTTAAATTATTATTATTTGAATGCGTTTATAAATATCGTGAATGACAATAGGAGAAGGTTTCACGAGAAGAATATGAAATGGGGTTTTAACAAATTGGTATCACTGGACTCATTTAAGAATTGTGAAAATGGGTATTTGTCGAACGATGATTCATGTGTGTTTGGAACTGAAGTATTTGCAGTTACAGAGTATGCACAAAAGGATCGATGTCTGTCCATCACAAAGCCTCCGCCAATTTGTAATACTTACACTTGGACCATCGATAATAAAATAAATAAAACGTATTTTAACTATAAGAGTACCATAAATTAAATAATTAACTATAAGGGTATGAATTTTAATTATAAAAAATATTTTTTATGTAGTGTATATGATATATATTAAAATATATAAATCCAAAAAAATTCAAGATTGAGCTCATTTCGAACGTATCGAAGAGACGATTATAATAGCGTAACTTGTTAAAATTAAAACGTATTTTTTTAACGTATTATAGTTAATAAACGATTATATGTGTTAAATGTAAAATTAAAATTATGAAAGTAAAATGTATAAAGTAAAGTAGGTAAATAAGTATAGGGGTTGAAAGTGTAAATTACAATTAAAAATCAATAAAAAGCATGTGCCGCGGGACTTTTCAACCATGACCGCGGTTCAAATTTTCAAAAATGGTCCCTTGCAATTGAAAAGTCACAAAAATAAAACCCCCGCGATTGGAGCCCGCGACCGCGGGATGGAATTTTTCAAAAATGGTCCCTGCAAGTTTCAAAAAGTGTCAAAAATGGTCCCTAGGCCCGCGATCGCGGGCTCCCATCGCGGGAAAAAAATGGCATTTTTGCAAACTGAGAGAGATTTGTGGCATTTTGGTAAGTGTTGGTCAAACTTGTGGCATTTTAATTAATTTCCCTAAATTAAATACCAATAGAAATGAAGAATATGTCATTTCACACAAAAAATCAAGGTAAGAACCAAAGTTCTTGTTTAAGAACCTAGAGTAGGTTGGGTTCTAATAAGAACTCACCACAATGGTAGTTCTTACAAGCCACTTCACTTTTTGCTTGTAAGAACCTTGCATTGGAGATGCTCATTTCTCTTTCCGTTCACATTTTGTTTTTAATTCAGAAATTATAAATTTATAATAATCAAACACATTATTACAAAAAAAAAAAAATAAACTTCATTTTGTTTTGATCAAGACAATATTTATAGTTTTGAATATATGGATTCTTATTATAGATGTTGTCAATAAAAGTAATTGATTATATTTGTAAAAAAACGGCGGAATGCATGCCTTGATATTTAACTGTGCCACCATCGTGGTTCGTTATGTACAACCTGAGAGATTGAATAAATATCTTCTATTAATGTATGGTTTAACATACAATGATACAAGTAGAATATCATTGGAGGCAACAAGTACATGAGAATTCTTGTTTTATATAATAAAGAAATAAGGGTGTGAATTTGGCCATAAAATTCAAGGCCAAACTTTTTAATTTATCATGGAAGCTACAACATTTCTTCTATAAGTTTGCCTTTGCAAACTGTTTTATGATGGATCCATGCAAGCCAAAACTTAAAAACTTTTTTTGTTCACAGCGGTTCAAGCTCTGCCTCAGCCAAACCCGTATTAACCGGCATGTACGGAATATTACCTAGTTGTCTCCAACGCCACCACGCCACAACCGCCCCCACTCCCATAAATGATGCCACCAGCAATACTATCACCACAACTGAGTACTTTTCCCACCATGTTCTGCATTTCATTTTCATTTTCATTTTCTTATATATTGAGGAGAAATGGTCAAGTAAACAAGAACATACCTATTTGGTTCAGAATCGGTAAACCAATTGGATATATGATATTTTCCAAAGCTTTTTGGAATGTGTATTTCACCTCCAGCTATCCGAGCAATAATAGCCTGACACCAAACAAAACAAATAATATTAAGTCAATAGCGTGGTGGATAAAGACAAGAGGATGATAAAATCAACTCGGGTTCTACTACATATGGCCCCGAGAGAGATTTACCTCAGGGATGTCTTGCCATGGGATTAGTGTGAGCGATCACCCATTTAGAAAGAAAAAAAAAAAAAAAAGATAAAAAGAGGATGCGGGAATAACTCACAGATGCAGTCGCTTTAGACATATATTCATCAGGTTTTGGTGGAACAATGGACCATATTGTAAGAGAAACATTTCCCTTGGATGTGAAATCTAATAACACAACCTGCAGACACCATAATTTCCAGGCGAAAATTTAGTAACATGGACATCAAAGGACGCAATCATAGCCTGAAAATGAATAAATACCTGTGAAGTGTTAACATGCAAACCCTTAGCAATTAACCGAGCAAGCTCCACGATGCGCGGTTCCAAAGTAGAGTGGTTAATATTCAGTGACATATAAAATACTATGCTTCCAACTTTTGATTCTCCTCCTGGAAGCCAAACATAATAAGAAATCAATAATGTTTGATGTAGGAAAAAACATAATAAGATTTCTTTTTGTCAAATACTGCATTGTTTCCATAATGCAACTACATTACTTGTTACAGAAATTAGAGATTTTCACTACAACCAACTATTACTACTCGACAATATCGCCACAGCAAGTTGTTCAAAGTGCTGCTAGTACACTGCCTCCGCTACCCCCCTCACCGCCCAAAAAGAAAGGAGGGAGTAGAAAGATGATATACGACAGTGGCTGCTTGTTCCAGCGGTGGCAGCTAGGTTTCCGGCAGATACCGGCGATGGCGGCTTGGATTCTGGCGAAGGCTGCTGTGGTTCCGGCGAAGGCTGCTGGGGTTCCGGCGACGGTTCCCGATACGGCTTCGATACATGGAATTCATAAGGTGATAGTATCTTTCTTAAGGAACTCTACACTAATATATATAGAACTAAGCAACCTATTTAAGGAAAGCATACTACTATTAGTACTATACTAAGAAAGTGAAACCCCAATTTACTCTATCTAACAGATAAAAAAGATAGTTCGGTAAATATTTGGTTATGAAAGGTTGGTAAATGTAGAAAAACTTGAATTAATGAATCGTCTTTCCTCTGTGCATAATAACAAGCACTAAATAATCAAACCAATAGCATCAAACAATTCAATCAATATGCATGGCGTTACACTGAAAATTAAGTAAATTATAAAACTTAAAGCTAGCAGCATATTTTACCTGGAGTGATATAGCCTGGTGTTCCGATTGGAGTCGAAGAAGGAGACATATCTTCACTTGAATGTGATCCGTCTGATGGGGAAGGAGACGAGGAAGGAGACGAAGAAGGAGACTTAGAAGGAGAAGGAGACGAAGCAGGAGACGAAGAAGGAGATGACGAAGGAGACGTATCTTCACCAGCAGCTTTAAGTCTTTCCCATAGCTCAGAACAGTTAGTTTTCCAAAATCCTACCTTGTCATGTTCGCGGTCATACATAACAAAAATATTGCGAGCAATGATGCCTGTAGTGACCATAGAATTACAAGCATAAAATTACACTCAAAACATTTTCGTGATGAGAAAAGAGATAAGGAACTTGAGCAGCCAAAGGTAAATATGTGAGTAACAATGACACTAGACAGTAACTACCGATCTGGTGAAGTTGATATACCTCCTAAAAGAGTTGTTGGATCCTTTATGTTCTCAAAAATCCCGAGGCAATATGCACCACGCACCTTTGAGTGCTTTGCAATAACAAACAAATGAGAAGGAAAAAGAGTTGGCATCAAATTCTAGAGATTCTTCTTTTTTTATGACAAACTATATGATCTGAAGATAAATGGTGCTTACCCTGAACAAGTAGTTCTCAGGGGATAGCGACAGCTTTTGTCCATTCCCAAAAACCATATCAACTGATGGGAAGCTTTTCCAGAGTTCTGAAACATCACTGAAGTAACAAACACTCAACATTAGTTCCTAGTTGAATACATAATCAACTTATGTGACTACATAGTTCAGAAACAATACTTTGAAGCACCAGAGAAGCAAGTGTCAAGATAATTTCGATCAGGACCATCGATCTGTTTGAGAGAATGGAGTTGTTTAATGAGCTGCATGCAAGTATCAAAAATCAATAACCATACGAATCAAATGGCAAGAAGATGGAAGAAGACTGTTGTTTTATGCAAGTAAATTACAAGTGTTCATCTTACCAAGGTATAGAAAGCCAATTAATCAAAGTTCAGTTGCAATATAAGACCAATTTCCTTGAATATTGTTAATGAATCAGCATTTGACAAACAATAACTTTGATCAAGATTAACCTTTACCTTCTTACAGCAATGAATTAAAAAACCCAAATGTTTAAGAGAACCGAATCTTACAGTATGCTTAAATGTAAGATAAGCATCTTCAGGTAGGTATGCATATGTTGTTCCACTGTCTAGGACTGTTCCATGTTTTGCATCAAAAACACTCGGACTTATAGGTAACTTCTTCCCACCAACATGCAATTCCTTCAGGTCGACGTTGTAATATGGGCTGTTGCCACCCCGAGACTAGAGTAAATGTGTGAGATGTATCAAATGTATTTTGTTAGAAAAGACATGAAGTTTTGTATCTATAAGAAGGATAGATACAAAACATACCTGCGTACAGGGTCTGAATAGGAATAGACCATCCCTTTGGGGGGAGAAACACCACCAAGAACCATGGCACCACCACCGACATCCATACCACCATAGCACAAGGAAAATGAATTGCTTATTACACCTTTATCAACAAGTTGATCAACTAGACTCAGATCACCACCACCCAAACCCATTATTCCATCAGCATGTTGACTGTAAAGATCGCCCGTTTCGATATTTTCACAGCCAAAAGTGGCACGCTGAGGTGAAAGTTCACTTTGGTTGCCAAAAGATATGATATCCTCACCAATCGCACCACTGCTAGAACTCATTTCAGCATATTCCCTTTCGTACACACAATGCTTCTTGTGCTTGTCACACACGCAATCACTATTACATTTCACATATTTATACGTGCTGGACTTCTCGGGATCAAACTTTGGGTCCTGGTGAGATTAACAATTAAAATCAACTGCTAATGAAGAATTAAGCTCTTAACGGGAAACTTGAAACGTTACGGCACTCAGAGAGGGAACACAACAATCTTGTGTTTTAAGAAAAAATGTATGCGCTATAACTTCTATGAACTTTTTAGCATTCATCCAAATGAAGGATTAACCAATGAACACCACGAATATATACATAAAAAGTACCTGATGCTTGCCACATTTTTCACACGTAGAACATGGAACATAAGTAACAGTACTCCCTGTGTCAACTATAAGAGCAAACTTCTGTGGTGGAGTCCCAATCCACAGCCTAGTCGAGTAATACCTAATAATCATCAATTCAATCAATCAAATATCTACATCACAATTACATGCTACAGTCTATTGCTTCTAAAATTGAAATGTGATGAAAACTGACAACAATTTAAAATTCAATGTGATCCAAGTGAATTCAATAATTCTACTCAATAATCATTACTTCTCCAACTAAAAATTCACATATACATATCATGATCGTGTATGCGTATGAAATCAATCGATAAAATAAACAGATATACCCATTGATAAGGAGTTCATCATGGAGAGCCATCCGCGCGTTCGGGCGACGAGTATCGGATTTCTGAAGGTGACGCCGAGACTTTCCGTCGCCGGAGAACGAGGAGATCCGGGAGGAGTTAGGAGGAGAAGGGTAAAGAGGTAAAAACATCGTGTGACGATTGCTACCTGCATGCGGAGGACGGATAATAATAGTGTTTGGATCATCGACAACCGCAGAAACAAACAAGGACGATAACAGATTATTAAACAACAACAAAATCGACATGATCACGGTAATGGCAGTAAACGATTCCGGTGTCCAGGTGAAGCGTGCCATAATTGCGCAATCACCGATTTATAGCGTCGGCGGGAATGTATGAAGATCGAGAAATCAAGACAACGAAATTGAGCCCTATATTATTAGATAAAGTACTAGAGGTAGAGCGAGGTGTGCCAAGTTTTCCGTTCCGGTAGGAGCTCCGATCAAGTGATCGACGACGGTGTGCAACGTTTATTGGGTGAGAGAGAAAAGGTTGTTGATGGTCATTCGTATTTACCGACAACGACGTTTACCGGATCTGGAAGGTAAAGAAATCCCCAAAGCCTTGTCTTATGCCGGTCACTTTTTAACTTAAATTTTTGAGTGAATTGTGGATTTGGTGCATGTGCTTTGATGGTTTTTTTTTTACTAAAGTCCCTATACTATGTTTATTGTGAATATGGTCCTTGTGGTATTCAGTTTTTCTTGGCCATTATCCCTTGACTAACGTTTTCGTTAACTTCATTAAGTTAAGGACCATTTTAGCCATTTTTTCTAAATTTTGTCTTTCTACTATAAAAAAAGTAAAACAATATTTTTACACACACATAAATATTTACATATATAACTATAGACACACAAATATATATATATATATATATATATATATATATATATAATTATACACAAATATATGTATATATATATACGTAACGATATATAACAATTTATTTTTATCATTTTATTGTAATAGTGGAAAAAGATATGGTTTTATTGTTATAATGTAATTAAAATTTTGATTTAAACAAATCAAATCATAAAATTGTATCTTATTTTATTTAGAGCGAAAAAAAAGATATTGTTTTATGATTTGATTTATTTAAATTAAAAAATTAATTATGTTAAAGACGAAAAACAATATTAAAATTGAAACTCCTAATTTTAGAATGATAAAATTGGAGTTCATTTCTCAGTGGTTTTCAATAATTTGGTGTTAAAATATCGATAATAAGCTTGTTTGTTACAATGAAAATAAAAGAACAATAAAATTAAATCGTCTTTAACATAATTAATGTTTTAATTTAAATAAATCAAATCATAAAATAATATCTTATTTTTTCGCTCTAAATAAAATAAGATACAATTTTATTATTTGATTTGTTTAAATCAAAATTTTAATTACATTATAACAATAAAACCATATCTTTTTTCACCATTACAATAAAATGATAAAATTAAATTGTTATATATCGTTATGTATATATATATATACATATATTTGTGTATAATTATATATATATATATATATATGTATATATATATATATATTTGTGTGTCTATAGTTATATATGTATATATTTGTGTGTGTATAAAAATATTGTTTTACTTTTTTTATAGTAGAAAGACAAAATTTAGAAAAAATGACTAAAATGGTCTTTAACTTAACGAAGTTAACGAAAACGTTAGTCGAGGGACCATGGTCAAGAAAAACTGAATACCACAAGGACCAAATCCACAATAACACATAGTATAGGGACTTTAGTCACAAAAACCATCAAAGCACAAGGACCAAATCCACAATTCACTCTAAATTCTTTTTTCTTAACGTATAACTAGGTTATTTATATCTATATTTAACGTCCACGATAAAATATAGGGAAATTAATTAAAATACCCTAAGTCCAACTTCGTGTTATCAAAATGCCACAAATCTCTCCCACTTTGCAAAAATACCCCTTTTTCCGCGATGGGAGCCCGCGATCGCGGGCCAGGGACCATTTCTGACACTTTTTTAAACTTGCAGGGACCATTTTTGAAAAATGGAATCCCGCGATCGCGGGCTAATCCCGCGATGGTATGTTTTTTGTGACTTTTCAATTGCAAGGGACCATTTTTGAAAAATTTCAGGGACCATTTTTGAAAATTTGAACCGCGTTTGACCACTGTTCACCCGCTCAAATTTAATGAATTTAAAATGAAATGTTACACTTTCAACCCCTATACTTATTTACTAAATTTACTTTATACCTTTTAGTTTCATTATTTTAATTTTACATTTAACACATATAATCGTTTATTAACTAAAATACGTTAAAAAATACGTTTTAATTTTAACAAATTACACCATTATAATCGTCTCTTCGATACGTTCGAAATGAGCCAAATCTTGAATTTTTTTGGATTTATATATTTTAATATATATCATATACAGTTATACACTACATAAAAAAAATATTTTTTATATTTAAAATTCATACTCTTATAGTTAATTATTTAATTTATGGTACATCTCTTATTTTTTTTTCAATTTTTTTACACTCCTATCGCATTAACATAATAATCATATATTAACTAATTCATTAAATCGTTTTAAATTATTATTATTTGAATGTGTTTATAGATATCGTGAATGGCAATAGGAGAAGGTTTCACGAGAAGAATATTAAATGGGGTTTTAACAAGTTGGTATCACTGGACACATTTAATAATTGTGAAAATGGGTATTTGGCGAATGATGATTCATGTGTGTTTGGAGCTGAAGTATTTGCAGTTACAGAGTATGCACAAAATGATCGATGTATTTCCAACGTAACTTAGATTAAAATTATCTTCTTCAGTTCAGTCCCATCCCGTCCCATCCAGTTCAGTCCCGTCCAGTTCCGTCCCGTCCCATCTAGTATGCGTACCAAACGCTACCTAAGAGTACCGTAAATTAAATAACTAACTATAAAGGTATAAATTGTAAATATTAAAAATATTTTGATGTAGTGTATAACTGTATATGATATATATTAAAATATATAAATCAAAAAAAATTCAAGATTGGGTTCATTTCGAACGTATCGAAGAGACGATTATAATGGTGTAACTTGTTAAAATTAAAACGTATTTTTTTAACGTATTTTTGTTGATAAACGATTATATGTGTTAAATGTAAAATTAAATTATCAAAGTAAAAGGTATAAAGTAAAGTTAGTAAATAAGTATAGGGGTTGAAAGTGTAAATATCAAGTCAAAATCACAATTTCGAATTGAAATGTTACACTTTCAACCCCTATACTTATTTACTAAATTTACTTTATACTTTTTAGTTTCATTATTTTAATTTTATATTTAACACATATAATCGTTTATTAACTAAAATACGTTAAAAAATACGTTTTAATTTTAACAAATTACACCATTATAATCGTCTCTTCGATACGTTCGAAATGAGCCAAATCTTGAATTTTTTTGATTTATATATTTTAATATATATCATATACAGTTATACACTACATCAAAATATTTTTAATATTTACAATTTATACATTTATAGTTAATTATTTAATTTACGGTACTTTTAGGTAGCGTTTGGTACGCATACTAGATGGGACGGGACGGAACTGGACGGGACTGAACTGGATGAGACGGGACTGAACTGAAGGAGATAATTTTAATCTAAGTTACGTTGGAAATACATCGATCATTTTGTGCATACTCTGTAACTGCAAATACTTCAGCTCCAAACACACATGAATCATCATTCGCCAAATACTCATTTTCACAATTCTTAAATGAGTCCAGTAATACCAACTTGTCAAAACCCCATTTAATATTCTTCTCGTGGAACCTTCTCCTATTGCCATTCACGATATCTATAAACACATTCAAATAATAATAATTTAAAACGATTTAATGAATTAGTTAATATATGATTATTATGTTAATGCGATAGGAGTGTAAAACAAAATTGAAAAAAATAAATAAGAGATGTACCATAAATTAAATAATTAACTATAAATGTATGAATTTTAAATATAAAAAATATTTTTTGATGTAGTGTATAACTGTATATGATATATATTAAAATATATAATTCCAAAAAAATTCAAGATTGGTCTCATTTCGAACGTATCGAAGAGACGATTATAATGGTGTAATTTGTTGAAATTAAAACGTATTTTTTTTAACGTATTTTAGTTAATAAACGATTATATGTGTTAAATGTAAAATTAAAATAATGAAACTAAAAGATATAAAGTAAATTTAGTAAATAAGTATAGGGGTTGAAAGTGTAACATTTCATTTTAAATTCATTAAACTTGACGAAATCGCGGGTGAACAGTGGTCAAAAATGGTCAAACGTGGTTCAAATTTTCAAAAATGGTCCCTTGCAATTGAAAAGTCACAAAAAACATACCATCGCGGTATTCCATTTTTCAAAAATGGTCCCTGCAAGTTTAAAAAAGTGTCAGAAATGGTCCCTGGCCCGCGATCGCGGGCTCCCATCGCGGAAAAAGGGGTATTTTTGCAAAGTGGGAGAGATTTGTGGTATTTTGGTAACACTTGGTCAAACTTAGGGTGGCGTTGAGTGCGGTTGGTTCTGCACTTCAAGGCTGTGAATATCGATGTGCGACACGGCTAAGTCACAACAGCTGAGTCGGGGTCTGATTGGCAGCAGGTTTTTGGTTGATATTCGGTTTGGAACTCGCAAATTGGATCAGGTTTTTAGTACATAACTTTCTGCTTGCTGGTCATTAACATACTGTTTGGTCTGCCTCAATTTGGCTCATTTTGTGCTGTTTGTAAATGGGGCTGCACCTTTGATTTGTGGTTGTAAAGTGGTTGGGTGGTATTAATAAAATGTGGTTGGTTAAAAAAAAATCCATTAATGATTATTACCATTATTTATTTATACATGATTATTCCATTCATGATACAAAACTAATAAGAGCACATATACCAATTGTTAAAATGAATAAACGACACATGCTTTTCGCAACGCTTTGACGCAGTCACTAAAATCAAAACCAGAAATAATATTAAGTTGCAAAAAAACAGCAAATCAAATTGTAAAACAAAAAAACAGTTTACATGCAATGATTTTAACAACTACATAAATTATATCATATTTACAATTGATTTTTTTTAAAATACACACCGGATTACTAAGTTTAATTAAATACATTGATTAATGAAAATTCACACCAGATTATTGGGTGTAACTAAATACATTAAATTCTGAAAATACACAACAACAGATTATTAGTTAACAAGATAACTACAATTGCATTCATGATTATAGGCTAAAAATATCAAATTAATTAATAATAAAAAAAACAATACGGTTACCATATATCGGATACATTATCTATGGTAAGGGATTAAAAAACTGCCTAATTTAAATTATTATTAAAACTCTAATTATAAAATACCGATAATACCCTTTTCTATGGAAAGAACCCTTAAGTAAGATTAGAAACTAATCTGTGGAGATCAATGGTTAAGATGAGGGTTGCAACGGTTTTAATTTTTTTGAGGGTTGCAAAATAGTCTTCCTCTATATATATATATATATATATATATATATATGATATATGGGGTGTTTGGGATTGCGTTTCAAACCTCCGTTTCTCCTTATTGCGTTTCCAGGAAGAAGGTGAGTGTTTGGATTGTGATTGAAAACTCCTTATCACGGTTCACGGCCGGAGAAACGCGATTTTTTGAGAAGTCAATACAGAGCAACTTTTCGGGGCCGGAGATAAGCGATAAGGAGAAACGGAGACGTGATTTTGAAACGCAATCCCAAACACCTTGATAGATTTAGAAATATGTAATTGTAATACTTTTTAATTAATAAAATAATAATTCTACTCTTAATTAAAAGCGGATAAATTTTCTTCAATTCATAATTAAAAGTAGAGTGAATTGCATTTTTGATCCCTGTGGTTATCTGATTTCTTTGAAAGAGGGACCTAAACTTCAGTATCTCAAGAAGTGGTCCCTCAATTTTTGTATTTGCTCCAAATTCAGGACCCCAACACTAACACCGCTTATTTCCTCTGTTACTAGCAGGGGTATTTTCGTCCATTCACCTTTCATGTCCCTCTTTTAAAGAAACCATATAACCACAGGTACCAAAAATGCAATTTACTATTTGTTCTATTTTGATTTCAAAGTTACATTTCATACCCCTATAATTATTTACTTAGTTTACTTTATACCCTTTATTTTTCTAATTTTAATTTTACACTTTTATTATATTAACACACATAATCGTATATTAACTAAAATACGTTAAAAAAATACGTTTTAATTTTAACAAGTTACACCATTGTACCCGTCTCTTCGATGCCTTCGAAATGAGCCCAATATTGAATATTTTTGAATTTATTTATTTTATTATATTACGTTTTAACACTCCTATCGCATTAACATAATAATCATATATTAACTAATTGATTAAATCGTTTTAAATTATTCGTTTTAAAAAATACGTTTTAACATATCACATTAACATACATAATTTCGATAAATATATATACGTTTTAAAAAATCGTTTTAAAAAATACATTTTAACATATCACATTAACATACATAATTATGTTAAAATATGTTAAAGAGTTCGATATATATATATATATATATATATATATATGTTTTAAAAAATACGTTTTAACATATCACATTAACATACATAATTACGTTAAAATATGTTAAGGAGTTCGATATATATATATATACGTTTTAAAAAATCGTTTTGACGTAACAAGTCACGTTTTAAAAAACCGTTGTAACAAGTCAATTATGCAATGCAGCGAGACGTATAATCCAAATAATTTGACGATTTAATCATTTAAATCAAAAAATATTCTATATTGGACTCATTTCGAAGGTATCGGCGAGACGATTATAACGGTGTAACTTGTTGAAATTAAAAAGTATTTTTTTAACGTATTTTTAAAAAAACGTTTTGACGTAACAAGTCACGTTTTAAAAAATCGTTGTAAATTTGACGATTTAATCAATTATGTATGTTAATGTGATATGTAACAAGTCAATTATGCAATGCAGCGAGACGTATAATCCAAATAATTTGACGTTTTAATCATTTAAGTCAAAAAATATTCTATATTAGGCTCATTTCGAAGGTATTGACGAGACGATTATAATGGTGTAATTTGTAAAAACTAAAAAATATTTTTAATGTAATTATGTATGTTAATGTGATATGTTAAAACGTATTTTGTAACATATTTTAGTTAATATAAGATTATTATGTTAATGTGATAAGAGTGTAAAACAAAATTGAAAAGAATAAGAGATGTACCATAAATTAAATAGGATATGAATACGTTAAAAAAATTTTTTAATTTCAACAAGTTACACCATTATAATCGTCTCGTCGATACCTTCGAAATGAGCCCAATATATAATATTTTTTGATTTAAATGATTAAATCGTCAAATTATTTGGATTATACGTCTCGCTGCATTGCATAATTGACTTGTTACAACGATTTTTTAAAACGTGACTTGTTACGTCAAAACGATTTTTTAAAACGTATATATATATATATAGAGAGCCTTAGGTTCAATAGAGAAGTGCAAATATTTAGAGAAGTAGAGAAGTAAAAAAACACGGGTCCGTTCATATATGAACGTTCATATATAAACAGTCATATATGAACGTTCATATGAACGTTCAGATATGACTGTTATATGAACGTTCATTTATGAACGTTCATATATGATTGTTTATATATGAACGTTCATATATGAATGTTCATATATGACTGTTATATGAACGTTCATATATGAACGTTCATATATGACTGTTTATATATGAACGTTCATATATGACTGTTTATATATGAACGTTCATATATGACTGTTTATATATGAACGTTCATATATGAACGGACCCGTGTTTTTTTACTTCTCTACTTCTCTAAATATTTGCACTTCTTTATTGAACCTTTCCATATATATATATATATATATATATATATATATATATATATATATATATATCGAACTCCTTAACATATTTTAACGTAATTATATATGTTAATGTGATATGTTAAGACGTATTTTTTAAAACATATATATATATATATATATATATATATATATATATATATATATATATATATATATCGAACTCCTTAACATATTTTAACGTAATTATATATGTTAATGTGATATGTTAAGACGTATTTTTTAAAACATATATATATATATATATATATATATCGAACTCCTTAACATATTTTAACGTAATTATGTATGTTAATATGATATGTTAAAAGTATAATGAAAAATTGCAATTCACTCTTAAAAGTATAATGAAAAATTGAATATTTATTTTGAGACACGATTAAATTAATAATGTCGACACTTATTTAATAAAGACGAAACTAGTATTTTAAAGAAATTATTATAAATCAATGTGACTTTGTTTTGATGATATTTATAAGATTAAAAAGTCACAATTTCTCAAAGACTATTATACCAATTCTTAAGTTTCTTAAAATTTGACAAAGAAATTGGTCTCAAATTGATGATACAATAGTAATTAGATCGTATAATCATTTACAAATCTAGTAAATCGCATAAATTTATAAACTAGATTTAATGTGTTGTTTCATATAAGAAACAATCCATGTAAAAATATAATGTTATCTCATATGTAAAACGTTCAATATTGGTTTGTGTGTGGAAAGAGATGAATATGAACATTTCACATATAAAACAACACTATATAAACACTGCATTTTCACATGTATTATTTTATATATGGAATGGCATACGAAATATGGGTTGGAAAGTTTATATGAATTATTAAGTTTGTAAAGATAAAACATGAAACTAAGTGGATATATTGTATAATGATTTCATCAGTAATAAGAGGTTATTTGTTTTATTTAATAAGTTTTTTTTTGTTAAAATAAGCAATGTTACATCTTTTAATAACCACAATGTGACTGCTTAATTAAAAAACATATTGTAGTTAAAATAACGTTATATTAAGCCGTCTGTTGTAATGCCAACCTGTAACATCTCGATTTTGTACAAAGTATTAAGATGGGTTTTATTGATAAATTATGTATGGTTATTTGATAGATTAATTTTAGAGTTTATCCCCGAGTAAGTTACATTATTTGTTTTACGGAGTTATAAGTTAAGGGGTAAACTTTGATTTTAATTTATAAGTATGAGGGTGAAAGTTGTCAAATGATGAATGTAGAGGGGGCTGTTTGGTTAAGGTGATGAAAGTTGTTCACCACCCACCGCCTCATTTACAATCATGGAGATATTTTTCTACTTTTGGTCATTGTGTGTGTGTGTTGGTTTTGTACGTCAAAAGAGAGAGAGAAGAAGAAAACTAATTCAACAGAAATTAAGAGTTACAAACTGGTATTAACAAAGGTATGATTCTCACTTGAATTAGTTCTCTTATGATTATGAAGTTTTCTATTGGGTTATATTTTGGGTTATGATGTTTTGGAAAGATATGGAAAATCTGGGTATATGAGTAGTTTAAGTTTATGTTCTTAAGCATATCTGCAAGTTTGTAGAATTTGATATGGCTTAAAAGTATCGTTTTTAGCTTAAATATGTTTACAGTTAGTTGCGATAAAGATGGTAGTTGCGATAAGGATGAATGTCACAAGCTTTGGGTTGCGACAAGGTTGTTGTATCGCAACAGTTGGTTGCGATAAGTTGTTGTATCGCAACAGTGGGTTGCGATAAGATGTCATGTCGTAACAGTGGGTTGCGATAAGATGTCATGTCGTAACAGTGGGTTGCGATAAGAGGGGATATCACAACAATGGGTTGCGATAAGAATTGTGTCGCACGTAGTAAGTTGCGACAAGTGTTATCGCAATTAGTGGGTTGCGATAAGTGTCGAGAATTTTGGTTAATTAGGATTCTTAGTCTTTAAGGGTCATGTACAGTAGTTTGATATCAGTACAATATGTATTTGGATGTTTCAGACTCTGGGAAGTTTAGTAGCGGAAAGTCTTTACAACTTTAAGAAGTGAAGTAAGAGTGACGCTACTGCTATCAGGTGAGTTCATTCTTACCTTACCCTTTTATAACGTATTTAAATTATGGTAAGGTACATTTTTATAATGAAATATTTTCTGGATGAATTTTGATGGATAATTATACAAAATAAGATTGGTTATCTTTAAATTAATGGTTTTGCTTAATTTCCTTAAACGTTATTTGAAAATGATTTATATTAAACAATAACCTGCACAAGTACAAATAAGTGTAATGGATCCATAGACACTAGTTTTATATGAACACATGGAATAGGCGTGGATTAATCGTAATTCCAACGTGTATGATAAACGTGGAATAGGCGTGGACTAATCGTAATTCCCGTTTAGGTGAAATGAGGAATAGGCGTGGACTAATCGTAATTCCCATTTCACATTGATGAGAAATCATGGGATATGCGTGGATTAATCGTAATTCCTGATTTCTATAGGGAGGAAAGAGATAGGCATGGTTTAATTATAATCTCTACTTCCTTTCCAAGAAATAGGCATGGACTAATTGTAATTTCTTGGATATGAGCATTAATCTAGAATCCGTGGAGATACGTAGTGGGCTCTTGAACGTGATATCAAACTGACTTAGTGTTAGTTATATTCATGGAATCGGGTATGATCCCGTCATCGTAAGATGTTTTTACATATTGGTAAGAAAGATGGTAAACCAGGTTTGTTATGCCTTGTTTACATTGATTTTAAAAGTATTATTTTGAAAACGAATGTTCTCATTAGGCGTTAGCCTAATCTTTTCAAATTATATTTTCTTACCAGGTACTAGCTCCGGGAAGTAAAGGGATGTGTGACGAGAGCTTTTGGGATAGCGAAGAAGTTATTTAAAAAATGAGTTTTTTTTGATGGATTACTTAGATAACCTAGTTAATCTGATTATAGTGACATGATTAGATTAATAGGTTATTTGAAGAATTCAATATTTGTATATATGACCCTCATAGTTAAATTCTCTGCTTATGTATAAAGTTTGGAAGATCTTTTGTTTAAATCTTGTTACAAATTGAGGTTTAAATTAGCCCTGATTTTTAGGGTATTTCAAATTTACAATATGGTATCAGAGCATTAGTTTAAGTGAACTAGGTATGCTAGTGAGATACCTAGACTTAAGCTGAGATGATTTAAGATATGATATGTGAGAAATGGGTAGAAGTACTAAGACGGGATAGTCTTAGAGTCGACGGAAATACGTGAATTTAGTACTGTAACGATAGTAATGAGGATTCTCATGTATAGTATATTCACAATTTCAATTAGCTACTGTTATTATGAATATATTGTTACGCAAGCATGCTTATTTCTAAATTGTTACAGTGACTAATGATCGGTAAAGTACGTTTCGTATGTCTAGATATGTGTAACCATTTCTTATGGTTATTTCTTTGTGTTATATCAGAACGATGGTGAATATGCCACCGAGGTCCCCTAATTCTTTGGAGGATAGGGTCGTAGTTGATTGGTCAGTAGAAAAGCGACCTGAAACAGGTGAAACTCATGAGAGTCCGCTGATGTTACCTTTTACGGGAGGAAAGGACAGTCGGGTACACATAACGAGTACTAGTACCGCCAACCAGGAAACGCCTGAATCGACGGTGGAGTCTCGCATGATAGAGAACATGACAAGAATGATGAATACAACAATGGCTCAACAAACAGAGATGTTTATGAAAGCGCTGAATGATCGAAGTTCGGAGTTACGCCGAACGGAGATTGATAGTGGGGTAATAAATCAAATTCGTAATCCTGTGATAGATGTTGAAAAGAGGGTGGAAAGAGTCTGCTCGTATAAAACGTTTCTAAGCTGTACACCGCCAGAGTTTACCGGAGCAGACAATCCAGTGGCATGCATGAATTGGCTCAGGGAAATGGAACAAGCTTTCTGAGCTTGTGAATGTGATGAAAAGTCGAAGGTCAGATTTGGGTCTCAAATGTTACGAGGAAACGCGTTGACTTGGTGGAACATAGTGACGTCTACTGTGACGACTCCAGTCTTAGCGGCTATGACATGGGAGTCATTCAAGAAAAAGATTTTAGAAGAATACCGCAATGAAAACGAAATGGATAGGATTGAAGAAGAGTTTCGGACTCTTAAGAAAGGTACTTCATCTGTTCGAAAGTATACTAAATCTTTCATGGAGAAACTGAATTTGGTGGGGCATGTGGCTCCAACTGAGAAGGATAAGATTAAAGCTTATTTAAAGGGTTTGCCAGCGGACATGATGTCCCGGGTAAGAAATGCTAAAGCTACAACGTTGAGAGAGACAATTGAGGAAGCTAAGGTTATGGAAGAGGTCTATGCTAAAGACAAAGAAGAAAAGACGCAAGTGGGAGAGAAACGGAAATGGGAAGGCCGGTCAGAGTCTTCTCAGAAATCAAAATCCTTTGGCAAAAATGTTCGTAATGAATATCGTCGGGAGCCGAATTGGTGCCCGAAGTGTCGAAGTAAGCACTTTGGTCCGTGTCGGGTGACCACACTGGAATGTTATAAGTGTGGTAAAAGTGGGTATACTTTGAATAACTGTCCTGTTCAAGGATCTACATGCTACGAGTGCAAACAACCCGGTCATTTCCGTCGAGATTGCCCAAAGCTGAAAAAGGGTGAAGACCAAAGCAAGAAATCTAATGTTTCTAAACCAGCGGGTCGGGCATTTCATATGACAGCTGACAAAGCCAAAGAATCAAAAGACGTCGTATCGCGTACATTCCTCGTTAATTCCATTCCTGCGCGCATTTTATTTGACTGTGGTGCAAATTTGTCGTTTGTGTCCAAATCGTTCTATCACAAGTTAGCTATGCCTGTCACTACCTTGGAAGAAGCCTTAGTAGTCGAGATAGCTAACGGAGGTAAAGTCTTAGTTCGTGAAAGATTTGAGGGTTGTTTATTTTCGATAGGAGAAATGACATTTCCGATTGACTTGTTGTTAATGGAAATTGAGGGATTCGATGTGATTGTGGGTATGAACTGCTGACAGTCAACCAGGCAGAAATACTGTGTGCAAAGAAATTAATTCGGATTCCGATGGCTGATAAGGATGATGTATTTATCTATGGAGAAAAGAGAAAGGGGGAAATTTCGTTAATTTCTATTGCTGAAGCGCGTAAGTGTTTGGTAAAAGGATGTTCATCCTATCTAGCGTATATTCTAGATGTAAAGGCAGAAAGAAACAAGTGGAGGATATAAGGGTGGTACGTGATTTTCCAGATATATTTCTCGATGATCTTCCAGGTCTACCATCTGAACGACAAGTAGAGTTCCGTATTGATCTTGTTCCTGGAGTGGCACCGATCGCGCGTGCACCGTATCGCTTAGCGCCGGCCGAAATGAAAGAGATGATGTCTCAGTTACAAGATCTGTTGGACAAGGGTTTTATTAGACCAAGCTATTCACATTGGGGAGCTCCGGTATTGTTTGTTAAGAAAAAGGATTGCACTATGAGAATGTGCATCGATTATCGCGAGCTAAATAAGGTGACTATTAAGAACAAGTATCCGCTTTCCAGGATTGATGACCTGTTCGATCAACTCCAAGGTGCGGGATGCTTTTCCAAGATTGATTTGAGGTCGGGGTACCATCAAGTTCGAGTAAGAGATGAAGATATTCCTAAGACGACATTCAGAACGAGGTATGTGCATTACGAATTCCTTGTAATGCAATTTGGGTTGACTAATGCTCCAGCCGTGTTCATGGATCTGATGAACAGAGTATGTCGACCATTCTTAGACAAGTCTGTTATTGTATTCATCGATGACATACTTGTTTATTCAAAGAATGAAGATGATCATGAATACCATCTTCGTGAAGTCTTAGAAGTGTTGAGAAAAGAGAAATTGTACGCAAAGTTCTCGAAATGTGAATTTTGGTTAAAAGAGGTACAATTTCTAGGGCATGTGATTACTTCGGAAGGAGTCAAAGTGGATCCAGCAAAGATAGAAGCAATGACGAACTGGGAGACACCGAAGAGTGCGTCTGAAATAAGAAGTTTCTTGGGTCTAGCGGGTTACTATCAGAGGTTTATTAAAGACTTTTCAAATATTGCTTCTGCTTTGACCATATTGACTCGAGAGAATGTGAAATTTGTTTGGACTGAAAAGCAAGAGTCAGCTTTCAGAACTTTACGTCAGAAGTTATGTGAAGCTCCTATTCTTGCACTACCGGAAGGAACATAAGATTTGGTCGTATATAGCGACGCATCAAAGATGGGTTTGGGGTGTGTGTTGATGCAACGAGGCAAGGTGATTGCTTATGCATCAAGACAACTTAAAGAACATGAGAAGAATTACCCTACCCACGATTTGGAATTAACAGCGGTCGTGTTTGCATTGAAGCTATGGCGTCATTATCTGTATGGAACAAAGTGCACTCTCTTCACTGATCATAAGAGCTTACAACATGTATTTGATCAGAAAGAATTGAACATGAGGCAAAGGCGTTGGTTAGAACTACTTAAAGACTATGATTGTGAATTGCATTACCATCCTGGTAAGGCAAATGTTGTAGCTGATGCTTTAAGTAGAAAAGAATACAGTGGCTGCTTGAAAACGACTAACGCTAGAATTGACGTGACGTCAAGTTTGATTGAAAGAATAAAGGAGGCACAAGCGGAAGCTTTACTGGAAGAAAATCTGAAAGATGAAGTTATGAGCAAATTACATCTTCAACTGACTGAAGATAGCCGTGGAATTAAACTATTTCAAGGTCGTGTTTGCGTGCCAAAGATTAGAGGAAATCGAGAGTTAATTCTCGAAGACGCCCATAAATCTAAGTATTCTATACATCCTGGGAGTACTAAGATGTATAGGGATTTGAAGTTACACTATTGGTGGCCAGCTATGAAAGTAGATGTGGCACAAATAGTAGAAAAGTGTAGGACATGTTCATTAGTAAAAGCTGAACATCAAAAGCCTTACGGAAGTTTTCAATCTTTGGAGATTCCGAAATGGAAGTGGGACAAGATTACCATGGAGTTCGTGACAAAGTTACCGAGAACGCAAAAAGGTAACGACACTATATGGGTAATAGTAGATAGATTGACCAAGAGTGCTCACTTTTTGGCTATGAAAGAAACATCATCAATAGATAAATTGGCAAAACTGTATATTGATGAAGTGGTGTCAAGACATGGTATACCGGTGTCTATAGTGTCGGATCGTGATAGTCGGTTTACATCGAGGTTTTGGCAGTCACTACAAGAAGAATTAGGTACGAGAGTCAACGACGTTTACCGGATCTGGAAGGTAAAGAAATCCCCAAAGCCTATTATTTTGAGACACGATTAAATTAATAATGTCGACACTTATTTAATAAAGACGAAACTAGTATTTTAAAGAAATTATTATAAATCAATGTGACTTTGTTTTGATGATATTTATAAGATTAAAAAGTCGCAATTTCTCAAAGACTATTATACCAATTCTTAAGTTTCTTAAAATTTGACAAAGAAATTGGTCTCAAATTGATGATACAATAGTAATTAGATCGTATAATCATTTACAAATCTAGTAAATCGCATAAATTTATAAACTAGATTTAATGTGTTGTTTCATATAAGAAACAATCCATGTAAAAATATAATGTTATCTCATATGTAAAACGTTCAATATTGGTTTGTGTGTGGAAAGAGATGAATATGAACATTTCACATATAAAACAACACTTTATAAACACTGCATTTTCACATGTATTATTTTATATATGAAATGGCATACGAAATATGGGTTGGAAAGTTTATATGAATTATTAAGTTTGTAAAGATAAAACATGAAACTAAGTGGATATATTGTATAATGATTTCATCACTAATAAGAGGTTATTTGTTTTATTTAATAAGTTTTTTTGTTAAAATAAGCAATGTTACATCTTTTAACAACCACAATGTGACTGCTTAATTAAAAAACATATTGTAGTTAAAATAACGTTATATTAAGTCGTCTGTTGTAATGCCAACCTGTAACATCTTGATTTTGTACAAAGTATTAAGATGGGTTTTATTGATAAATTATGTATGGTTATTTGATAGATTAATTTTAGAGTTTATCCCCGAGTAAGTTACGTTATTTGTTTTACGGAGTTATAAGTTAAGGGATAAACTTTAATTTTAATTTATAAGTATAAGGGTGAAAGTTGTCAAATGATGAATGTAGAGGGGGCTGTTTGGTTAAGGTGATAAAGTTGTTCACCACCCACCGCCTCATTTACAATCATATGGAGATATTTTTCTACTTTTGGTCATTTTGTGTGTGTGTGTGTGTGTTGTACGGCAAAAGAGAGAGAGAGAGAGAGAGAGAGAGAGAGAACCGAGAAAAGAAAGAAGGAGAAGAAGAAAACTAATTCAGCAGAAATTAAGAGTTACAAACTGGTGTTAACAAAGGTATGATTCTCACTTGAATTAGTTCTCTTATGATTATGAAGTTTTCTATTGGGTTATATTTTGGGTTATGATGTTTTGGAAAGATATGGAAAATCTGGGTATATGAGTAGTTTATGTTGATGTTCTTAAGCATATCTGCAAGTTTGTAGAATTTGATATGGCTTAAAAGTATCGTTTTTAGCTTAAATATGTTTACAGTTAGTTGAGACACAGATGAATATCGCAAACAGTTAGTTGCGATAAAGATGGTAGTTGCGATAAGGATGAATGTCACAAGCTTTGGGTTGCAACAAGGTTGTTGTATCGCAACAGTTGGTTGCGATAAGTTGTTGTATCACAACAGTGGGTTGCGATAAGATGTCATGTCGCAACAGTTGGTTGCGATAAGAGGGGATATCGCAACAATGGGTTGCGATAAGAATTGTGTCGCAAGTAGTAAGTTGCGACAAGTGTTATCACAATTAGTGGGTTGCGATAAGTGTCGAGAATTTTGGTTAATTAGGATTCTTAGTCTTTAAGGGTCCTGTACAGTAGTTTGATATCAGTACAATATGTATTTGGATGTTTCAGACTCTGGGAAGTTTAGTAGCGGAAAGTCTTTACAACTTTAAGAAGTGAAGTAAGAGTGACGCTACTGCTATCAGGTGAGTTCATTCTTACCTTACCCTTTTATAACGTATTTAAATTATGGTAAGGTACATTTTTATAATGAAATGTTTTCTGGATGAATTTTGATGGATAATTATACAAAATAAGATTAGTTATCTTTAAATTAATGGTTTTGCTTAATTTCCTTAAACGTTATTTGAAAATGATTTATATTAAACAATAACCTACACAAGTACAAATATGTGTAATGGATCCATAGGCACTAGTTTTATATGAACACATGGAATAGGCGTGGATTAATCGTAATTCCAATGTGTATGATAAACGTGGAATAAGCGTGGACTAATCGTAATTCCTGTTTAGGTGAAATGAGGAATATGCGTGGACTAATCGTAATTCCCATTTCACATTGATGAGAAATCGTGGGATAGGCGTGGATTAATCGTAATTCCCGATTTCTATAGGGAGGAAAGAGATAGGCATGGTTTAATTATAATCTCTACTTCCTTTCCAAGAAATAGGCATGGACTAATTGTAATTTCTTGGATATGAGCATTAATCTAGAATCCGTGGAGATTCGTAGTGTGCTCTTGAACGTGATATCATAACTGACTTAGTGTTAGTTATATTCATGGAATCAGGTATGATCCCGTCATCGTAAGATGTTTTTACATATTGGTAAGAAAGATGGTAAACCAGGTTTGTTATGCCTTGTTTACATTGATTTTAAAAGTATTATTTTGAAAACGAATGTTCTCATTAGGCGTTAGCCTAATCGTTTCAAATTATATTTTCTTACCAGGTACTAGCTCCGGGAAGTAAAGGGATGTGTGACGAGAGCTTTTGGGATAGCGGAGAAGTTATTTAAACAATGAGGTTTTTTTGATGGATTACTTACATAACCTAGTTAATCTGATTATAGTGACATGATTAGATTAATAGGTTATTTGAAGAATTCAATATTTGTATATATGACCCTCATAGTTAAATTCTTTGCTTATGTATAAAGTTTGAAAGATCTTTTGTTTAAATCTTGTTACAAATTGAGGTTTAAATTAGCCCTGATTTTTAGGGTATTACACAACCTAAGTCAAAAAAGTGGGTGTCAATAGACCCAACTTGAACCAAGACGAAACCTAATTGGGTTGTAAATCCTATAGATTAAGATAATTGTCAATAAAAAGTGAGACCCAAATCAACCCAACCTGATAAGGCTCACAAAAAAATACGTACTTAGGATCATGAATTATGTTTCAATATATTGCATGCAAGTAAACTTTTGTACATGAATAAGGTAAATAAAGAACATGAAGAACACCATATTTTTTAAATCCATTGGAAACCACAAAAAATCCATAAACCACCATTATCATCAAAAAGTATAATCAAATCTATTGGAAACCACCAAAAATCCATTGGTTTTTTGCTTGAATCTTCATCTTCTCAACAATACACAAAACCCTAAATTGAAGAACATGAAGAACACCATATTTTTAAATCCATTGAAAACCACCAAAAATCCATAAACCATCATTATCATCAAAAAGTATAATCAAATCCATTGAAAACCACCAAAAATCAAAAGTATAATCAAATCCATTGGAAACCACCAAAAATCCATAAATCCATAAACCACCATTACCTTCGTCCCTGTGAGATTGGAGATGGAAAACACCAAAAAGTATAATCAAATTCATTGGAAACCACCAAAAATCCATAAACCATCATTATCATCATCATCGTTTACAACCCACCACCATTAATGTAACACCTTAGGCATATCCCACATCGGCCGTGGACAGGAGAGATGCTGGGTATATTAGTAAACTTTAGCCTTACCAGACACAACGCATTTTGGGGCCACAAGCATGCGGGTTCCTTGGGAACTCTGTGGTTACGCGTGCTTGGGTGGGAGTAGTACCAGGATGGGTGACCTCCTGGGAAGTCCTTGCGAATTCCTTGCCAGGCCGCCAAGAATAAAGCCGTGAGCCAGTGGGGCAAAGCGGACAATATTGTGTCGTGGTAAGCAGGGTGTTACAAATGGTATCAGAGCCACTCCTGTGCCGTTCGGGATGGTGGGGCAAACCTCATCGAGGACGATGAGTCCCTAAGGGGGGGGGGGGGTGTGTAACACCTTAGGCATATCCCACATCGGCCGTGGACAGGAGAGATGCTGGGTATATTAGTAAACCTTGGCCTTACCAGACACAACGCGTTTTGGGGCCACAAGCATGCGGGTTCCTTGGGAACTCTGTGGTTAAGCGTGCTTGGGTGGGAGTAGTACCAGGATGGGTGACCTCCTGGGAAGTCCTTGCGAAGTCCTTGCCAGGTCGCCAAGAACAAATCCGTGAGCCAGTGGGGCAAAGCGGACAATATTGTGTCGTGGTAAGCGGGGTGTTTATTGATGATATACTAGTCTATTCAAAGAATGAAAATGATCACGAGGGTCATCTTCAGGAAGTTTTGGAAGTACTAAGAAAAGAGAAGTTGTATGCAAAATTCTCGAAATGTGAATTTTGGCTAAAAGAAGTACAATTTATGGGTCATGTAATTTCAGCTGAAGGTGTGAAAGTGGATCCAGCCAAAATAGAAGCAATGATGAATTGGGAAACTCCAAAGAATGCATCTGAAATAAGAAGTTTCTTGGGTTTGGCCGGGTATTATCAGAGGTTTATTCAAGATTTCTCAAAGATTGCTTCTGCTTTGACAGTGTTAACTCGAAAGAATGTAAAGTTTGTTTGGACTGAAAAACAAGAATCAGCTTTCAAGACTTTAAGACAAAAGTTATGTGAAGCCCCTATTTTAGCACTGCCTGAAGGTACAGATGATTTTGTAGTATATAGTGATGCTTCAAAGATGGGTCTAGGATGTGTATTGATGCAAAGAGGCAAGGTGATTGCTTATGCATCAAGGCAGTTGAAAGAGCATGAGAAGAATTATCCTACTCATGATTTGGAGTTAGCAGCGGTGGTTTTTGCTTTGAAGCTATGGCGTCATTATTTGTACGGTACGAAGTGTACTCTTTATACTGATCATAAGAGTTTAAAGCATGTCTTTGATCAGAAGGAGTTAAATATGAGGCAGAGAAGGTGGTTGGAACTACTTAAAGACTACGATTGTGAATTGCATTACCATCCTGGTAAAGCAAATGTAGTGGCTGACGCTTTAAGCAGAAAGGAGTATAGTGGTTGTCTGAAGTCAACCAATGCTCGGATTGATGTGATGTCAAGTTTGATTGAATGAATAAAGACTGCTCAGATGGAAGCTCTTTTGGAGGAAAACTTTAAAGGTGAAGTTATGGTCAAACAACGGTTTCAACTGACGGAAGATAGTCGTGGAGTGAAGTTGTTTCGAGGTACTGTTTGGGTACCAAGAGTAGGTGAGAATAGAGAGTTGATTATGGAAGATGCTCACAAATCTAAGTATTCCATTCACCCTGGAAGTATTAAAATGTATAGAGACCTGAAGCTACATTATTGGTGGCCAACCATGAAGTTAGATGTGGCTCGATGTGTAGAAAAGTGTGGAACCTGTTCTTTAGTTAAAGCTGAACATCAAAAGCCATACGGAAGTTTTCAATCTTTGGAAATTCCGGAATGGAAATGGGATAAGATTACCATGGATTTCGTGACGAAGTTACCAAAGACGCAAAGAGGTAACGACACTATATGGGTAATAGTTGACAGGTTGACAAAGAGTGCTCATTTCTTGGCAATGAAGGAAGCTTCACCAATAGAAAAGTTGGCGAAGTTGTATATTGACGAAGTGGTGTCAAGACATGGTATACCAGTGTCTATTGTTTTTGATCGTGATAGTCGGTTTACATCAAGATTTTGGCGGTCACTTCAAGAAGAGTTGGGTACAAAATTGAATTTGAGTACCGCATATCATCCACAAATAGACGGTCAGAGTGAAAGAACTATTCTGACATTGGAAGATATGCTTAGAGCATGTATACTAGATTTTGGAGGTAACTGGGATACGCATTTGCCATTAGTGGAATTTGCGTATAACAATAGTTATCATTCTAGTATCGGAAGAGCACCGTTCGAAGCCTTGTATGGTAGAAAGTGTAGAACTCCAGTGTGTTGGCTAGAAGCTAGAGAGAAACAGTTTGCTGGACCAGAAATGGTGCAACACACGGCTGATAAAATAAAAGAAATCCGACAACACATGAAAGCGGCTCAGGACAGACAAAAGAGTTATGCTGATTTAAAAAGAAGATCAGTAGAATTCCAAGTTGGGGAGCGCGTTATGCTAAAAGTATCTCCGTGGAAAGGTGTAATTCGTTTTGGAAAACGTGGGAAGCTAAGTCCTCGTTTTCTAGGGCCTTTTGTCATCACTAAAAGAATTGGTCAACAGGCTTATCAGCTAGATCTTCCACCTGAATTGGAAGGAATTCACAATGTGTTTCACGTATGTTATCTTCAGAAATGTTTGGCCGAAGAACAAGATGTGATTCCGATAACTGATGTCAAGGTGGACGAGAAGAGTCGATGTGTTGAAGAACCGGAAGCAATTCTAGAAAGATCGGTTCGGAAGTTAAGAAACGGCAAAGAGGTGCCTATGTTGAAAGTTCAATGGAAACATCACCGGGGCAGTAACGTGACTTTAGAGTCAGAGGAAGAAATGAAGAAACGATACCCTCAATTGTTTGCTTAGTTTGATTTCGGGGACGAAATCCTTTTAAGTTGGGGAGTATTGTAACACCCCGAAATTTCCGTTGTAAATTAATATTAGATAAATCGTATTTTGGTACAATTTATTTATGAGAAAATTAACTTAGAGGGTTGATTAGTCCTTATTTGAAAGTTTGAGGTGTATGTTGGAAATTGGGTTTGTGACTCATTATTTTGAAATGAGGTGTCATATGGAGAATAATCAGTATTTTGATTTCTGATTTCCTTGATTAATTGTTTCACAAAAAGAGAATTAAAATTAGAACAAAGAGAGATAGAGAAAGTGAGACAGAGAGATAGACATCGAGAAGAAGAAGAAGAAAGTAAGCATTTGATTTGAAATTGTGGTAAGAAACTTGAATCCTTCTACTGATTCTTGTAAGAAAGTTAATTAATTGTATAATTATTTGTTTAGAACTGTTTTGGGAAGTTTATCTTGAAGCTGTGAAGAAATCGAACAGAGTTCAGTTTCATTAAGGTGAGTTATTCAACTTTCTTTAAAATTAAGCAATGAGAATGTTAATAGACGTGTTGTATTGGTATTTGAATCACTTAGAATGCTTAATGGTTAAGAAAAATCGAGACTGGCTTATTAGATGAAAGTGATGATGAACAGTAAACTTTTCGCAATAGTAGGTTGCGCAAAGTAGAGCTTTTCGCAATAGTGGGTTGCGAAAAGTATAGTTTTCGCAACAGTGGGTTGCGAGTTCTGGGGTTTTCGCAACAGTGGGTTGCGAATAGTGGACTTTTCGCAGCTTTGGCTTGCGAAAAGTGTAGCTTTTCGCTACAGTAGCTTGCGAATTTCTGTGGACTTTCAGTAGTAGTTTGAGGCTGTTATGTGGCATGCAATCTGATATGTATATGCTATTTGTTATATGTTTATAACTCTGTTGATGATGTAAAAACCATGCTATGTTAAATTGTAAGGACTTATTTACGAGTCCGGAGCTGTAGTAGATTGTTGAGGTGTGGATCCCCGATGCTAAGTAGCAAAGTGGGGATAATCGTTGAAATTAATATTCTGTATATAGAGATATAGAATATATGTTGAATTGTATAACTTTAGTATACAATAGAATGAGTGTTGATACACATTTATTGTGTGGCGTTGGCTAGAAATATACATCTGGTCTAGTGGGCATAAAGTACGGTGTAATGAGAACCGTTTACTAGCCAGGGACCGTTGGGATGTATTTCTAGTTGTTGGAGTGAATCTTGAATCATCTGTGAGGGTCTCTAGTGGTTGTTGATCGCGATAAAATCTCATTTGGGAGACCAGTGATTCAAGATGGGGAGGAAATGAAATGAGGAATAGCAGACTTAGAGTTGTAATTCCCATTTCCCACGAAAGATGAGATATCTTCATTGTTGAGAAATTGTAATCTCAATTCAGAAAGAAGCAGGTTTGGAAACTGTAATTTATGGGAGTTGGAGTTACTTTTAAATCCGGTGGGATTTATAGTAATTCTTGTTGGTAGTATGATGACTAGATGAATTAGACATAAGTAAGGGAATAGGTGGATTCCAATGGTTGATAAGAGCTTAGTATGGTAAGATGGCTGATAACATGTTTGATATATCTGGTAATATTTTTAATTGTTAAATTTTAATTTGATTTGAATAATCTCACTAGGCGAAAGCCTAATGTTTCAAATTAAATTGTCTTACCAGGTACAGGCTTTGGGAAGTAGTTTGGGAAGTGAGACTACAGTGGAAGAAAATCAGACTTGGTGATAATGAAGGATCAGGATATTCTTTTGTTGACTTTTGGGACAAGCCTTAGATAATCTAGTTGATCTTATTGTGATGTATAATTAGATTGATCAGATTATTTAAGTTAATCTACCTTGTGTATATATAGAAACTTACTTATGATCCTTTGATTTATAAAAGTCTGATATTTTGATGATCATAACGCGTGTATTTTGAGGTTTAAATTGGCCCCGAACTTAGGGTGTTACAGAATGGTATCAGAGCCACTCCTGTGCCGTTCGGGATGGTGGGGCAAACCTCATCGAGGACGATGAGTCCCTGAGGGGGGGTGTGTGTAACACCTTAGGCATATCCCACATCGGCCGTGGACAGGAGAGATGCTGGGTATATTAGTAAACTTTGGCCTTACCAGACACAACGCGTTTTGGGGCCACAAGCATGCGGGTTCCTTGGGAACTCTGTGGTTAAGCGTGCTTGGGTGGGAGTAGTACCAGGATGGGTGACCTCCTGGGAAGTCCTTGCGAAGTCCTTGCCAGGCCGCCAAGAACAAAGCCGTGAGCCAGTGGGGCAAAATGGACAATATTGTGTCGTGGTAAGCAGGGTGTTACAATTAACATCCTCTTAAATTTTTAATTGATCTTCATCCCCTTTCACTGTTCAAAACCCACAATTTGATTGAAATCAAAATTGAAATCCATATCCAGATTAAAATCAAATCATAACCCACATCATATATATATATGTTTCAATGGAGAATGAGTTTCATACAAAAACCTCAACCAAAAACCCAATTGCGTTCAAAAACCTTAATGTAAGAACCCAATAAAAATACAAAATAAAATGTGAGACATAAAATCGTTGGTCATTCAATCAACTCTAACCGAATCTTGAAGACAACACAAATTAAGGAGCAAATATGGGCACCATCTCCATCATTTTTATGGAGGAGGAGTAGATCTATAAGATCAGAACATTGTAGTTCCTGGATCTGGATGAAGTTGAGAACCAGGGATCGAAATTTCGAAAAGAATGACTTAAAATCGGCGCATACCCAGATGAGATTGAATCGATCGAAAAAAAAGAAGCAAGAATAGGACGTGAAATTGGGAGATTTGAGATGAAATGAAGGAGTAAAGATATGAAATTGGACAAGGGTTTATGTATTGTTGAAGAAGATGAAGATTCAAGCAAAAAACCAACGGATTTGTGAATTTTTGGTGGTTTCCAATGGATTTGATTATAATTTTGATTTTTGGTGGTTTTCAATGGATTTGATTATACTTTTTAATGATACTAGTGGTTCCAATGGATTTAAAAAATATGATGTTTTTCATATTCTTCAATTTAGGATTCATGTTCTTCATAAAGAAGATGAAGATTCAACAAAAAAAAGTGGTTAAATAGTGAAAAGACAAAATTGCCCTTGGAGTTAACAGAGTAGTTGGACGGACGTTAGGGGTAGGGAGTAGGGACCAAATCCAATGGAAAGTGCAATCTCTTGGACCATTTCTGTAATAAATGAAGCACATGGACGAAATCCGTAATTTTGAACAAACCACAGGGACCAGATCCGTAATTTACTCTAAACTTAATAAACAAATTATTAAATTTTTAATTTCGAATAGTTAAATTCTTGAACTATTTTTTGAATGAAAAAACCCATTAAACTTTCTTCTTTTAAATGATTAAGTCTCTGAACATTTTTTTGAACAAATAAACTATCAAACTTTTAAAAATTGATCGCATACATTTTTTTAACAAAATAAAAAGTTGCATGTAACCGAATAAGAAGGTTTTAAAAGTAAAAAAGAAAAATTAAATCAATTTTACCGTTCTCAAACCCTACGTCATTCAAACCCCTCGCAAACAACAGTATCGCTCCCCTCGCCACTCTCGTTGCCCCATTGTGGTATATTCTCTGAATCAATATCCGTTGTTGGCTTTTGGCGTGGCTTTTGGAGGCGATGGGCTTCTATTCCTTTTTGGAGCCTTTATTGTTCGTATAGTCTTTGTTTGTTTTGGTTGATTGTTGCTTGGTATGGTGTTGTTACCAAGTTTTATTGTTTTGCCGTTTGGCTTGGGTACGGCTTTTGCTTTGAACGCTTGTATTCTTTTATTGTCTTTTATAATATTGTCTGGAGTTTTCCTCTAAAAAAAATCCGTTGTTGGCCTATATCATCGATCTTCCTCTTTTTGATCTATTTTTTATCCATCAAAAGAGGGAGAATTAAAAGATAAAGAACGAATTAAAAAATTATTTGATATTAGTGTTAACGTGGGGTTTAATAACGATAAAATTTATTTAAGTTTTTTTACTTTAAACTCTTCCTAGTCGTATACAAGTAGGTTTTTTTATGTTAAAAATATGTAAGTAACTAAATTTAGAAGTTCAATAGTTTAATCTACCGAAGAAAAAAATTGTTCAGGAACTTAGTTATTCAAAATTAAAAAATATAATGATTTTTCACTCAAAAAATAATTTTAGAGCTTAATCATCCAAAATAAAAAAATTTAACATGCATAAAATTAGATTGTGATATATTCTTTAGCATTGTTAAGTTTTGATTGTGGCAATACCTCACACGGCCACGCCTAAACCCGTCTCAAACTCGCACAGCCGTGTATTTTACACGAGGCCTGATTTTGGGTTCTCGATTCAACTATTTCATCGGTTTTTTACATAAAAACTCTACTAACGCACAACATCATGGCATGCTAAAACATGAATTAAATAGTCATCATATACCAAACAAAATCAGTAAATTCCACGCACAATAACTCAATAGAGTGTAAAATATAAGCAGATCTTTCTTCTACTCCAAATGGTAAAGAGACCGATTCCGAATCCAGTTGCTTAATCTTTCTAAAAAAGGTCATACATACTGCTACAGCGGTGCAACTTGATCTTCTACAGGCAACGTGATCGGCCTTCAAAAAGAGGTCGTAAACACGACGTTGCTACAACATAACCATGTTATTTTTCAGATGGATTTTCGGTTACTAGAGGTACGATCGCGTAAATTACATGTATACCAACGTGTAAAGCTCTACACTACTTGGCTTCTTGGCTTCAAGAAACCAAATGTAGGAACTGTAATGCTTCGCCAGATAAGGTATACCACGAATGCAACGTAGGCAACAGTAAAGACGATGACAACAGAAGTATATACCGGCCCGCTTACTTCTTCAGCAAAAAATTGTTGCAAGAGATACCCGTTTATCGCCATCACAAGCACAGCCACAAGCCACGAGATTGTCTGCAAATTTATATTCAAATCAGACATGAAATATCGATCATCTTGATCTGGTATGCAGGACAAGACATAACAAAAACTTGTTGTCCCACGTTCGTTGGGACACTGACCGGGACAAGACTGGGCCCGCGTTGGACAACAATGCATTTTTTTTGTCCCACCAAAATAGGTGGAACAAAAACTGGTAAATTATTAAACTACTCGTGTCAAATTAAATTCTAAAACCTTGAACAATTCTTTCTTGGGTCAAGTCCAGTCCAGTCGGTCCACTCCCATATGCGTACCAAGAGATGGCCAAATTGGCCTATCCCGGCCCGGGACCGCCCGCAGACCGTTTGGGACCGGTTTGGGCCCGTTGGTCCTTAACCGGTTATGATTTTCCACCAAAAAAAGGCCCGGCCCGTGACCGGCCCACTTTTTTATTTTAAATGTATTTTTAAGTGTATTTAATTGAAGACCAAAATGTATATTTAATTGTATTATATTAAGTGTGTTATAATAAAAATGTATTTTTTAGTGTATTAGGTTGACCCGATTAAATATCAAGTATATTTGATTGACCAATAATACAAACGTATTTTTAATGTATTTGATTGACCCAATTATAATAAATCCGTATTTGTTAGTGTATTTGATTGAGCAAATTCTCAAAAAATAAATTTTATATGTTAAAAATCAATTTAAAAAAAAATAAAAAACTAAGTGGGACTAATTTGGGCCCGGCCCGGGACCGGTCCTCATAACGAGGCTTCATACACCTTAACGAGGCCTTCTTATTTGGGTCTAGATCGGGACCCATTTTTGGCCACCTCCACGCGTACCAAACACACCCAAAAAGATGCAACAATAGACAATTTTCTCGTGAGCAAAAGATGATACCTTTAGGCCATGCGTACCCCAGAGCGGGCACCTGCGGGTTGGGCTGAGGTGTAATCGCCGGGTTAGGCGGGTTCCGGTACACACACCGCCGGGTTCGTGCGGGTTGGGCACCCCCGGGCTCCAGCGGCTTCCCCACCCCGCTCATACCCGCACGAGATTGTCTCACACCATCAACTTTATTTTGTATTTTTATTTTTATGTGGGTTCAAGAGGTTCAAAAGGTTGGGGTACGGGATTTGTGGGTTCAAAAAGGTTCAAGAGGGTACGCATGGCCTTAGGACAGGACCAATCTTGAAAACACCCATGAGATCGTCTTTAGCCACCTGCCACCAGACACAAAAGAGGAATAAGCGCAAACGGGATCTGAACAGACTGGAGGATGTTCAGCCATTCATTAAGTGAGTCCAACGTATCCTCAGAACTATCGAAAATTAGAGCAACTATCAATGTCGGAACTATAGCACAACTTCGTGTTATTAACGCCCTTGCCCATTTTTTCAAACACCAAGTGCTTCTAGCTTCCTCACGCCATAGTTTTCGAGAAATAAGAAGATGAAGCTGCATTTAAGATTATGAAATCAGATTGATGATAAATCTCGTTTCTTTTCGGAAAAACCCGAACCCAAAATCAAATCTTGAAAAGCTTGTTTTTTTTTACAGAACCCAATTCATGACAGATGGTATAATCTTGATTTTCTTTAGGGTTCAATACCAGCTGAATAAAAAAAAAATTATTGTATTCACTTGATATCAAAAGCAAAAAAACAGATGGAACATGACAATCAAATTAAGCACAGATACAGACATAGAGAATTTGACAAACTTTACAGAAACATCACATGAATCACAGAATCAAGCTATGTTATAAAAGATCCAATTATCAAGAACACCAAGAACCCTAATCAAATCATTATAAAAAAATAAATTTTCAAACCCAATTTCTGACAAACTGCAATCTTGAGAGCAATAGCACTCCCAATAACTTCTTGAATATCGGCTCCGATAAGTGCGAGCTCAGTCATGATCCACAGTAACTTCCCAGCCCAATTCGGGTATTCTTCCCTGCACAGCTCAGCCAAATGCCTCCCGGTGACGACGCCAAGCCGAGCCGATAAAAGCTGAACGAGCAAGCCGATAGCCGTAGCCCACAAAAGCAACCATAAGAGTGAATAACCCGCGATCGCACCCGCCTGAAGATCGCCCTCTAAGTTACCCGGATCCAAGAAGGCGATGCTCATCAAGAATCCGGGTCCGGTGAACAGCCATAGCTTCCGCCATGAGAACGGCGGCGTTTTGTCGCCGTACTCGTCGAAAAGATGTTGGTCGTCGTCTACTCCTACTACGTGTACTTTGTCGGTGGGGTCGTAGGCGGTTTCTTTGTTGTCAGAAGTGAGTAACGGTTGGTGTTGATCGGAAGGCATATTATTGGTTAATGGGTAATTTGAGAGTGGTGGGCGGAGTGAGGTGGTGGTGTGAGAGTTGAGAGAGGAATAAGTTAGAAAAGATTGTGGATGGTTTCTGCGTTTGAGGTCAATGAAACTGTGTCCCAAAAGAGGAAAGATGGCATGAACATATGCATCAAATCAAAACTATAATTTGAGGGGTTGCTATCGCTACCATGCAAATGTATACCCCTGCGAATGATGTCTAATCTCACAAACAAAGTTACTTTTTAGACCTTCCGTAGCGCCCTCGGGTAGGGGCTCGGGCTCGGGCTCCAGCGTGGCATCGGGTAAGGCAGGAAGGAGCGGGCAGCGGTACGGGGGGACCCGGGTAGCAACCGGCCGGTTCGGCTACCGGTTCACCAACCCGACGAACCAGTTACATTTTAATTTCTTTTTTATTTTTTATTTATTTTTTTTAAAAAACTACGGTTGGTAAACGGTTAGTTTAAAAAATAAATTTTTTTTTATTTTTTTTTCAAATTAATCACACTATATATATTAACCTATATCATCTTATTTTTTCACACCAAAACATATTTTCTTCCATTTCTCTCAAATTCAATATCTTCTTCCATTTCTCTCAAATTTCATCATGAATCCAAACACCACACCTACATCCCGTCGTAACCGATCGGATACACCGCAACAAGACCCGGAGCTTGGCTTCCAAGCGTTTTCTCAACAAGGTTATGTTCCGCAACAAGCGTTTTCTCAACAATTGCCGCAACACCCGTTTATTTCTCACCAATTTACATATCATGGTTTGATTCAACAAGGTTTCACTCCCGCCAATTACCAACTTCCTCAACCCGCAATCGATCTCGACGACGACTTTGTTCCTGAAACCCAACAACCGCACACACCACAATCATCAACTGAATACCAAGTTCAAAGACCTCAACAAGAAAATAACGTGTTTTGCCGGCATCTACAACAACTTGGTCTATAATAGATCAAGCGGAATGAGTGACGCCGACATTTTACGAACGGCACACCACCGGTACCGAGAGGATATTGGGGTTGCTTTCACCCATGAAAAGCTTGGGATGTCCTAAAAAATGTCCAAAATGGTCAACGGTTCCAACGATGTCGACAAATTCATCCCGGGGTTCAAAACGTACCAAACCTTCCGATGATGACGATGAAGATGTTCGGGTCAACGAGGTCGAGCAACTTCAACGACCCATCGGGAGAAATAAGGCAAAAAAAAACATCAACGAGTAATACGACCGGGTCGAATCCGGACGAAAATGTTACTCATGATCACCTTTCGGGAGACGTTTTGAGGGCTACTTTAGCGAGAAAAGAGAAAATTAGAAAATATCATAATTTTTAGTGTTTTGTATTTTGTAATTTTTAATTTTTTAGTGTTTTGTATTTTGTAATTTTTAATTTTTTAATGAATGATATGAATTTTTATTTTTATTATTTATCTTATTTTATTTATTAAAAAAATATAAATATTTTTATTTTGTTAAATAATTAAATGTATAAATAAAAGAATTAAAAAAGATGAGGTGACAAGTGGGTTCATTGGGTTCATTGGGTAGTGGTACTCCACTTTTGGGTAAGGATTGGGTAAGAATTGTAGGAATGAGAAAAACTGATGTGGCGCTGAGGTGGCAAGTGAGTTCATTGGGTTCATTGGGTAGCGGTACGGAAGGCCTTATACCCTTTTAATTATTTAATAATTTTATTTTATACCTTTTATTTTTCTAATAAATTTCATTTTACACTTTCATCATATTAACACATATAATTGTATATTAGCTAAAATACGTTTTAGTTTTAACAAATTACACCATTATAATCATCTTTTCGATACGTTCGAAATGAGCCTAATATTGAATATTTTTTGATTTAATTATTTTATTATATATATCATATATATACATAAAAATATTTTTTATATTTACAATTCATACCCTTATAGTTAATTATTTAATTTATGGTACATCTCTTACCGTTCTAACTCATTAAGTTAAAAATTTATACAAAACTTTACTGTAATAGCTTTTAGGAGAGTTTTTTTGTCTCATTTATTTTTGTAACGCCAATGATTATAGAAAACTATTAAGATGTTCAAAAAATATATATATTAAAAGTTATTACATCAATCGTATTTAAAAAAATTGGCTTTGTATTATTTAATAGATCATTATCATAATTATATCAAGAGATCTTGTTAATCATAGTCCGCCAACGTTTTAGAACGAAATCTTAATATTTTTTAGCATGAAAATAAAAGTGTTATATTGTTTTATAAGTAAAATATTTATCTTCGAAAGTATTTTCTCTCTAAAAATGTTAAAATTTACCATTTTACATTTTAAGGGGTATTTGGGATTGCTTATTTAAAACAACTTATGCTTATTTTTAAAAGTGCTTATCAACTTATGTCGCGCTAATAACGAGTTGGGCGTAAAAATGTAATTTGAACAAATAAGTTATAAGCAGTTTCAAATAAGCAACTTACAAAATACTTATATTTCAAACCTAAGTTTTAGATTTCTTTTAATTAAAATTTACAAATAGTTTTAAAATTTTGGTTTAAAATAGAATTTTATATTTTGCTTTGGTGTAAATTTATATTTTGCTTTGCTAGTAGGTTCATAGATATGGAAGAGTGGCTGATCGGAATCAGACCTGGTGGATGTTCCCATTAAGTCGGGTTTAATCTGGTTTGGTTTTATTTGCTTTCTGCTAAGTTTCGAATTGTTTCTTTTGGTTGGGTGTCACTGTGATGTTGGCTTTAATTGTGGTGGTGAATGTGTTGTAATTGGTTTTGTGATAATAAAAATTCATTACCGTTCAAAAAAAAGTTCTTAAATATTTCTATAAAATAAAAATAATATATGTGTTTATTATATACTGTAAAACATTTATTATAGCTAACTTATTACAATATTTGTTTATTATATAATGTAAAACAAAAATACTATAAAACATATATTATAGTAAATATTTCTTAAATTTATAGTATTTTTGTTTTATTCTTAATTTATATAATGAGTAAATTACATATTTGGTCCCTGTGGTATAGTGGTTTTAACACTCTAGGTCCCTAAAATGAAATAATTACTCTCTGCATCCTTGTGGTTTTCATTTTATAACGTGTTTGGTCCCTAAAATGAACGCCGTCCAAAATTGCTCCGTTAAAGTGCTCATGTGAAAGTGCCAATCGAAGAAGATTTACTATTAACACTAAAATTTACACTATTTTTACACTACTTTTGAGATTTGGTGTAAAATATAATGTGACCCATTGGAGATGCCCTTAATATAAGTTCTTAATTTTGTTTGAATTTTTCATAGAGAAAAGTGGGAGAAACACCTAATATACTATTCAGCTTTAACTGATTAAGTCTATAAAATCATTAAATTTTTTAATTTCGAATATTTAAATTCTAGAACTATTTTTTGAATGAAAAAACCCATTAAACTTTCTTCTTTTAAACGATCAAGTCTCTGAACATTTTTTCGAACAAATAAACTATCGAACTTTTAAAAATTGATTGTATGCATTCTTTTTAACAAAATAAAAAGTTGCATGTAACCGTTCTCAAACCCTACGTCATTCAAACCCCTCGCAAACAACAGTATCGCTCCCCTCGCCACTCTCGTTGCCCCATTGTGGTATATTCTCCGAATCAATATCCGTTGTTGGCTTTTGGCGTGGCTTTTGGAGGCGATAGGCTTCTATTCCTTTTTGGAGCCTTTATTGTTCGTATAGTCTTTGTTTGTTTTGGTTGACTGTTGCTTGGTATGGTGTTGTTACCAAGTTTTATTGTTTTGCCGTTTGGCTTGGGTACGGCTTTTGCTTTGAACGCTTGTATTCTTTTATTGTCTTTTATAATATTGCCTGGAGTTTTCCTCTCAAAAAAATATATCCGTTGTTGGCCTATATCATCGATCTTCCTCTTTTTGATAACTTTTTTATCCATCAAAAGAGGTAGAATTAAAAGATAAAGAACAGATTAAAAAACTTATTTGATATTAGTGTTTACGTGGGGTTAATAACGATAAAACTTATTTAAGGTTTTTTTTTTACTTTAAACTCTTCCTAGTTGTATACAAGTAGTTTTTTTTATGTTAAAAATGTGTAAGTAACTAAATTTAGAATTTCAATAGTTTAATCTACTGAAGAAAAAAATATCAGGAACTTAGTTATTCAAAATTAAAAAATATAATAATTTTTCACTTAAAAAATAATTTTAAAGCTTAATCATTCAAAATAAAAAAGTTTAATTGTGATATATTCTTTAGCATTGTTAAGTTTTGATTGTGGCAATACCTCACACGGTCACGCCTAAACCCGTCTCAAACTCGCACAACCACGCCTAAACCCGTCTCAAACTCGCACAACCGAGTCAAATTCAAGGCAAACCTTGCACGGCCGTGTATTTTACACGAGGCCTGATTTTGGGTTCTCGATTCAACTATTTCAGCGTTTTTTTAGCACAGAAGCGTTCTTTCTAAATTATTTTTCACTTGCCCTTTTTACATAAAAACTCTACTAACGCACAACATCATGGCATGCTAAAACATGAATTAAATAGTCATCGTATACCAAACAAAATCAGTAAATTCCACACACAATAACTCAATAGAGTGTAAAATATAAGCAGATCTTTCTTCCACTCCAAATGGTAAAGAGACCGATTCCGAATGCAGTTGCTTGATCTTTCTAAAAAAGGTCATACATAGTGCTACAGCAGTGCAACTTGATCTTTTACAGGCAACGTGATCGACCTTCAAAAAGAGGTCGTAAACACTACGTTGCTACAACATAACCATGTCATTTTTCAGATGGATTTTCGGTTGCTAGAGTTACGATCGCGTAAATTACATATATACCAACGTGTAAAGCTCTACACTACTTGGCTTCTTGGCTTCAAGAAACCAAATGTAGGAACTGTAATGCTTCGCCAGATAAGGTATACTACGAATGCAACGTAGGCAGCAGTGAAGACGATGACAACAGAAGTATATACCGGCCCGCTTACTTCTTCAGCGAAAAATTGTTGCAAGAGATACCCGTTTATCGCCATCACAAGCACAGCCACAAGCCACGAGATTGTCTGCAAATTTATATTCAAATCAGACATGAAATATCAATCATCTTGATCTGGTATGCAGGACAAGACAGAACAAAAACATGTTGTCCCACGTTTGTTGGGACACTGACCGGGACAAGACTGGCCCGCGTTGGACAAAAATACATTTTTTTTGTCCCACCAAAATAGGTGGAACAAAAACTGGTAAATTATTAAACTACTCGTGTCAAATTAAAATTCTAAAACCTTGAACAATTCTTTCTTCGGTCGACTCCCGTATGCGTACCAAGAGATGGCCAAATTGGCCTGTCCCGGCCCGGGACCGCCCGCAGACCGTTTGGGACCGGTTTGGGCCCGCTGATCCTTAACCGGTTATGATTTTCCACCAAAAAAAGCCTGGCTTGTGACGGCCCAATTTTTTATTTTAAGTGTATTTAATTGAAGACCAAAATGTATATTTAATTGTGTTATAATAAAAATGTATTTTTTAGTGTATTAGGTTGACCCGATTAAATATTAAGTATATTTGATTGACCAATAATACAAACGTATTTTTAATGTATTTGATTGACCCAATTATAATAAAACCGTATCTGTTAGTGTATTTGATTGACCAAATTCTCAAAAAATAATTTTTATATGTTAAAAATCAATTTAAAAAAATAAAAAAAACTAAGTGGGACCGATTTGGAAACGCCTGGGACCGGTCCTCATAACCAGGCTTCACACACCTTAACCAGGCCTTCCTATTTGGGTCGGGACCGGGACCGGGACCGATTTGGGCCCGGGACCCGTTTTTGGCCACCTCTATGCGTACCTACCAAACACACCCCAAAAGATGCAACAATAGACAATTTTCTCGTGAACTTTATGATACCTTTAGAACAGGGCCGATCTTGAAAACGCCCATGAGATCGTCTTTAGCCACCAGACACAAAAGAGGAATAAGCGCAAACGGGATCTGAACAGACTGGAGGATGTTCAGCCATTCGTTAAGTGAGTCCAACGTGTCCTCAGAACTATCGAAAATTAGAGCAACTATCAATGTCGGAACTATAGCACAACTTCGTGTTATTAACGCCCTTGCCCATTTCTTCAATCTCAAATCAAGAAACCCGCCCATAATAAACTGGCCCGCATACGTACCCGTGATAGTACTACTTTGTCCAGCCGCTAACAACCCGACAGCCCAAATATATAAAATCGGCACAAACCCACCACCAAACTTCTCTTGAAGAAACTGACCCGCGTTCCCAAGACCAATGGTGTCGGCTATTGCGGTACCAAAAAACGCCTTTGCAAATACAGTCGTTACAAAGAGGTTAATAATGAACGAGATAGCAAGTGCTATGGCTGATTCTATTGAGTAGTACTTGAGAGCTTCTCTGACTCGACCCGTTTTTCGTGGGTCGATTTCTCGCGATTGTACAAGTGCGGAATGCAAGAACACGTTATGTGGCATTATAATGCAGCCTACGACTCCCACTGCTTGTTGGATTGTTTTTGAATTGAGTTTTGGAACCACGATACCTTACGAAAAAGAAGAAAATGTTTGCGGTTTTTAGTCAAAACGAAACTAGAAACTGAATTGTTAAAAAGAGGTATCGGTTTCTTACCAACGAGAAGCTCTTTGCCATCGGGTTTAGTTTCGGCAAACATCCAAGCAAACGAGACAGCCATTACTGCAATTAGCACCGCAAAAAGTGCTTCTAGCTTCCTCACGCCATAGTTTTCGAGAAATAAGAAGATGAAACTGCATTTAAGATTAGAGGAAAGCAAAGAAATCAATAAAGTTTATGAAATCAGATTGATGATAAATCTCGTTTCTTTTCGGAAAAACCGAACCCAAAATCAAATCTTGAAAAAGCTTGTTTTTTTACAGAACCCAATTCATGACAGATGGTATAATCTTGATTTTCTTTAGGGTTCAATACCAGCTGAATCAAAAAAAAAATTATTGTATTCACTTGATATCAAAAGCAAAAAAACAGATGGAACATGACAATCAATTAAAGCACAGATACAGACATAGAGAATTTGACAAACTTTACAGAAACATCACATGAATCACAGAATCAAGCTATGTTATAAAAGATCCAATTATCAAGAACACCAAGAACCCTAATCAAATCATTATAAAAAAATAAATTTTCAAACCCAATTTCTGACAAACTGCAATCTTGATTTTGGGGGTTTACTATCAAATGATTTATAGATTAAATTAATTAACTAAAGATGCTCAAATCCCAAATAGATACGCACACATACAAACAAATCACAAACTGAGAAACAGACAAACAGACAGATGAATCAGATTAAAGAAACCATCATCACCAATTAAAATATTATGGATCCAATTTTGAGAAACACCCAGAATCCAAGTTAAATTTTTAAAAATGACGTTTTCTTCCAACGTGCAATTTTATTTTTTTATTTTTAGGGTTCGATATAAAATGTTCGATTGCTTACACCACTCTGAGATGCTCAAAATGGAAATTCAAAGCAGTTAAACTTCAATTAACTAATATCGAAAATGAAAACAGATTGTAATTTACCAATCGAAGGCAGTGATGAGGACACCAGCCCAAAGGGGCAAAAACCCAATTGTCAAAATCTTGAGGGCAATAGCACTCCCAATAATTTCTTGAATATCGGCTCCGATAAGTGCGAGCTCAGTCATGATCCACAGTAACTTCCCAGCCCAATTCGGATATTCTTCCCTGCACAGCTCAGCCAAATGCCTCCCGGTGACGACGCCAAGCCGAGCCGATAAAAGCTGAACGAGCAAGCCGATAGCCGTAGCCCACAAAAGCAACCATAAGAGTGAATAACCCGCGATCGCACCCGCCTGAAGATCGCCCTCTAAGTTACCCGGATCCAAGAAGGCGATGCTCATCAAGAATCCGGGTCCGGTGAACAGCCATAGCTTCCGCCATGAGAACGGCGGCGTTTTGTCGCCGTACTCGTCGAAAAGATGTTGGTCGTCGTCTACTCCTACTACGTGTACTTTGTCGGTGGGGTCGTAGGCGGTTTCTTTGTTGTCAGAAGTGAGTAACGGTTGGTGTTGATCGGAAGGCATATTATTGGTTAATGGGTAATTTGAGAGTGGTGGGCGGAGTGAGGTGGTGGTGTGAGAGTTGAGAGAGGAATAAGTTAGAAAAGATTGTGGATGGTTTCTGCGTTTGAGGTCAATGAAACTGTGTCCCAAAAGAGGAAAGATGGCATGAACATATGCATCAAATCAAAACTATAAGAGTAAATTACATGATTGGTCCACGTGGTTTACATAAAATTGCACTGTTAACCCCTAAAATGAAATAATTATGTGTTTGGTCCCTGTGGTTTACAATTTCTCACCTCTTTGGTCCTTCTATCCTAACTCCATTAACATGACTTTGTTAATTAGTTTAACTAAAAGGGAAATTTAGTCATTCATAATTTTATATTTCCAATTAAAAATACAAGGATTAGGGATGTAATATATAAATATTGTGGCCACTCTTTCACTATCAGATCTTTGTATACACAACACATATGTGTGTGTGTGTATATATATATATATCATATATATGTACATACACAAAAACACACACATATATAACATATATATATACACAGAGTAACATACCCATATCATCTCCCAACCAAAGATGATTTACAGAACATTGTCACACCATCTCTATCAGATAGTGAAAGGGGAGATTGAGGGAAATCAAAGATGATTTACCTCATGACCCACCAAGAAATTCTTTAAAAAGATCATTGATAGGGTTAATTTATTAACCCTATTTTAGCCAATTCTAGTAGGTTTTTAGTCTGTTTTATTTGCCCAAAGTCAGTAATTGAGTCATTTTTATTAGTTTTTAGCATTTTCTGTGTTTAGGTGTCAAGCATGATTTAATGGCATAATCTCTGTCTTTTGGATCTTATTGGGCCTGTTTTGGTTTCAGATTTTTGCTGGGCACTCCTACAGCAATGCTATAGGAATTGAAACGCTGAAGGAACGCTGAAGGAGTTAGCAGTTGGGCCCTTTTTGAAGAAACTTTGGGCCGAAGCCTTTTTCTTAATGACACAGCTGGAGTTGACTTTTGGAGGAGACAAGAAGTACATAAGGACATCAGTCTTAATAAACTTTTGATTGCTTTGTCTCCACTCAACTCCCCTATATAAAGAATGGCTTGTTGGCTCTTAAAAAACGGACTTATCACTTGTTACTTGTTAGAAAAAATTAGTTTCTTATATTTTGCTCTCAAACACTTATTATTAGTTGCTGAATATTATCTTTTGATCACGAATTTCAGTTGTAGTTCATATCTCGGTTTCAAATTAATCAAGTTAAGTTCGAAGTATTTCCGTGTGTTGTTATTTACGCTTCTCGCATTCTTTACTCCAAAGATCTCGTTTACTTCACAAAGTTTGTCACACCTAGTTTGTTTTCTCGACTCATCTCGTTTTCTAAGCATTTACTTTATCTTTCAAAGCTCTTAATCTTAGCTTGGATATCTTTCCTTCTAGATTTCGAAATCTTTGATTTGTAAAGATAAGTACTTCTAAGTTCCATTGTTTGCAAGGCAAGTAGTAGTTTTGTGACGTAACTTGTACGACAAGTTTCCATAACTTGGCGACCAAGTTACCACGTTAGTTGATAATTCTTGTTTCCTTACATTCTTAGTTCTTATTTCTGTCTTTATTTTCTTGTTGTTGAAATTCCTGCATTTTAATTTCTGTCTTTACATTTCCGTAATTTCCTTTCTTGCAATTTCCTTTCAGTATTTTCCATTTATGTCATTTACATTTATGTAATTTACTTTCTTGCAATTTCATTTCAGTATTCTCCATTTATGTCATTTACGTTTCTTACACCTTTCGAAAGAAGAAATCAAGCCATGATGGGCTAATCGCCTGAGCTTGGGGTGTAAAGCAAAGTTTAGATGTAAAATATGTGTTAAAGTGAAGAGGTGTATTGAATATAACATTGTATCTAACTATTTATTTCAGGTGATTGATCTTACATTGAAGATTGCATTTAATTAATTGACAACTAATTTTATGTATGAAAATGCATTAACATTCAGTGTTAAGGTTAAGGTTAATTAACTGAAATAATAAAAGAAGACTATAAAGAGTTTTAGTGCCTGACAAGTACTATACTTTTACGGTGTAGGATGGTAACACTGTGTTGTGCTAGGATTCACAAAGTCTAACATAAATGATATTGTATCGATAGCACGTTGACCAATGTGTACTCTTGGGAGGCCGTTTGAACCGATAGTTGGTGCTGTGGCAGTCCTATAGCACTTTTGCTGGAGGACTGGCTGGATGTTATAATACCTTTTTACTCAATCACTTGTTTTCATCTTTATAGAGCTTTGCACCCTGTGCTTCTTCTCTAGAATTGATTTTTAGCTGATAACTCAAACCAACCAATCAAACAATATGTTTTTGAAATCGCCATCTGAAATCGGTTTTTAAAGACTGGACTTTTGAAAAGCTTTCACAAGTTTTCCCTGTGGATCGATATCTGGTACTTTTACCATTATTACTTGTTACGAGATGATAGTAGTTCAAGGTGTATACTTGCACTGAGTTCTATTTTAAGTGAATCTCTAAGGTTGCATAAATCTTACAACAAGTTTTTGGCGCCGTTGCCGGGGAATACTTCGCTGAAAGAATTTCATTTTAAAGTAAAGTTGTTAAGCTCTGATTTTTCTACCACCTTTTTGAAAAACAGTGCATGCCCAGAATATTGCACGGAGAACTTTTTCAAATTGATCCTGAGATTGAACGCACTTTTAGACAAAGAAGGAAAGCACAAAGAGCTGTTTTAGCTCGCAGTTCTCCAATGATGTCTGAAAATGAGTACACATCGGATGAAGGTGAAAATAACTTCGAATTTGGGCCGGATGGTCATCCTGTTAATAGACCACCCAATAATGATGGAAACCCTGACATGAATTGGGAAAATTTCGAAAATCTTGAAAATCTTGAAAATCCCGATAATGGAAATCTTGGCAATGGAAATCCTGGAAATGGACCAATTCCTAGAAATGGACCTATTCCTAGGCAAATCCCTCGCCAAATTCCTCGTCAGATTCCTGAAAATAGGCCAATTCATAATCTTGAAGATGAGGAACAAAACATTTTCAGGCTTGCAAACTCCAAAAATGGAGGTATTATGGCGTATGTTGTTCCTGTTTTAAATCAACTACATTAAGGAATACTAAAGCCTACCCTCGAAACACATCATTTTGAACCCAAGCCGATAATGTTTCATATGCTTCAAATCAACGACCAGTACGCTGGTTTGGCGCATGAAGATCCTCATTCTCATCTCAGATCTTTCATGGAGATTACAGATTCTTTTAAACTGCCAGGTGTAGAGGATGATGCTTTAAAGCTAAAACTTTTTCCATACTATCTAAGAGATAAAGCAAGATCCTGGTACAACTCGTTGCAGCCAGATTCTATAATTACATGGAACCAAATGGCAGAAAAGTTTTTAAAAAAATATTTTCCACCCACCAGGAATGCTAAGTCCAGAAATGAAATCTGCACTTTTAAACAAATTGACAATGAAGCAGTCCCCGATGCATGGGATAGGTTTAAAGAATTGTTGAGAAAATGCCCTCACCATGGCATTCTGTATTGCATTCAACTAGAGACATTTACAGTGGCCTAGATATCAATGCTAAGCAAATGCTTGATGCTACTGCAAACGGATCTTTCACAGCTTGTACCTACAATGAAGGATATGAAATCCTTGAAAAGATTTCTGACAATAACGAACAATGGTCTGATCCACGTGCACTGCCACCTAAAAGAACAACAGGGACACCAGATTCTGATGCTTACTCAACATTAACTGTACAGTTGGCAAATATGGCTACTCTAATTCAAAATCTAGCCACACCTGTGCAGGCTAATGCTGCTACGGCTATCCCTGGTGTTTTGCCAGTACAGTGTACCTTTTATGGAGATGGACATTCTTTTGAAAATTGCCCAAGCAATCCAGAGCAAGTAAACTATGTGCAAAATAACCAAAAAGGAGGACCCTTTTCTCAGACTTACAATTCTGAGTGGAGGAATCATCCAAACTTTTCATGGCATAGTCCTTCTCTCAATCAACCATCGCAAAGACCACAAGGACAGTCCAACTATCAAGGACACTCCAACTTTCAAGGACAGACCAATTTTCAACAAAGAAATCACAACAACCAACAGTCAAATTTTCAAAATAGACCATCTTCTTTCCAAAACAACAAGCCCAATCAGCAGGCTGAGTCATCTACTTCTTTGGAATCAATGATGAAAGGGTTCATGACCCAAACTCAGGCCTCAATTAAAAACCTTGAGACTTTTGCTAAAGGTCTTGAGACTCAAATGGGGCAAATGGCTTTGGAAATGAAGAAAAGACCAGTAGGAACTCTTCCTAGTGATACTGAAATTCCACGACGAGATGGAAAAGAGCAGGTTAAGGTTGTGACTTTAAGAAGTGGAAGGCCTTTAGAGGAAAATCCCAGAAAAGAACAAACAGACAAAGTAGAGCCGGATAAGAAAAAGGCAAAACCAGATTCTGTTGCTACAATACCTATAGACCAGTCCTGTAGCACTAGTGGAACCAAAGCTAGCGATAAGCCTGTTAATATTCAAGTCATTCCTACTAGATCAGCCTACCCCTTGCTGTTCCCTGATGAGCCTAAGAAAGTCCAAAATACCAAAGAAAGTACAGTAGTTGATGTGTCACACTCTGGTGGCAGTCCTACAGTACCCCTTCAGCCCAGTCCTATAGCACCCTGCAGGACTGAAGCGATCCCAACTGTGAAACCCACACAAGCACCTCTCCTTCATAAGATTGACCCCTCCAGTTCAGTCATTCCTTACATTCCTTATCCCCAAAGGATGAGGAATAATAAGGAAGAAGTTCAATTTAAAAAGTTTCTTGATGTTTTTAAGCAATTGCACATAAATATACCTTTGGTTGAAGCTATTGAGCAAATGCCAAATTATGCAAAATTTCTAAAAGACATTTTGAGCAAAAAGAAAAAGTTGACTGAATATGAGACAGTAGCTCTGACTGAAGGATGTAGTGCCTTGTCCAGTAAAATTCCTCCTAAAATGAAAGATCCTGGATGTTTCACAATTCCATGCTCCATAGGAGGAAAGAAAGTAGTAAAAGCCCTTTGTGATCTAGGTGCTAGTGTAAACCTCATGCCCTTGTCCATTTTCAATACTTTAGGCATAGGTGAAGCTAGACCTACCACTGTTTCCCTACAATTGGCTGATAAGACCATAGCTTGGCCTAAAGGAAAAATCGAGGATGTCCTAGTCCAAGTTGATAAGTTTATTTTTCCAGCTGACTTTATCATCCTAGACTTTGAAGCTGACAAAGATATCCCCATTCTTTTAGGAAGACCTTTCCTAGCCACTGGAAGAACCTTGATCGATGTCCAGAAAGGAGAGTTGACCATGAGAGTGCATGACCAAAAAGTCACTTTTAACGTTTTTGATTCTCTCAGGTACCCTGAAGAAGTTGAGGAATGTTCAACTTTGAGCATGATAGAGAATTGGTGTCAAGACAAAAGCTTGGGAGAAATGTTGGGAATGGAAGACTCTGAAAAGGAAGAAGATTTTGAAGACCTGGAACCACCACAAGAAGTTGCTGCTTTTGAGACCCTAGATCATAAGGATAGGAAGACTCTCGTCCCATCCTTAGAAGTTGCACCAGACTTAGAACTGAAACAACTTCCCTCTCATTTAAAATATGTCTTTTTAGAGGACCCTGGGAAGTTGCCTGTTATTATTTCTTCCTCACTAGATCTAGAACAAGAGGAAAGATTGGTCAAAATGCTAAAACTTCACACAAAAGCCATAGGATGGACCATTGCTGATCTCAAGGGCATAAGCCCAACCATTTGTCAACACAAAATCATTTTGGAAGAAAAAGACTACTCATCAGTTGAGCCTCAAAGAAGACTCAATCATGTGATGAAGGAAGTTGTCAAAAAGGAGATTTTAAAATGGCTTGATGCATGCATAATCTATCCTATTGCTAGTAGTACTTGTGTCAGTCCTGTGCAATGTGTACCCAAGAAGGGTGGGGTAACTGTTGTACCAAATGAGAAAAATGAACTTATACCTACTAGGGTAGTGTCTGGTTGGAGGATATGTATGGACTATAGGAAGCTTAACAAAGCTACCCAAAAAGACCATTTCCCATTACCTTTTGTTGACCAAATGCTAGACAGACTTGCAGGAAAAGAGTTTTATTGTTTCTTAGATGGTTACTCAGGTTACAATCAAATCACCATTGCATCTGAAGACCAAGAAAAGACCACTTTCACTTGTCCATTTGGAACCTTTGCATTTAGAAGAATGCCTTTTGGACTATGTAATGCCCCAACCACTTTTCAAAGATGTATGATGTCTATTTTCTCTGACATGTTAGAAACTTCCATGGAAATCTTCATAGATGATTTTTCAGTTTATGGGACATCATATGACCTATGTTTACAGAACCTGGAAAAGAGTCTTAAAAGATGTGAAGAAACAGACTTGGTTTTAAACTGGGAAAAGTGTCATTTTATGGTAAAAGAAGGCATTGTGTTGGGACATCTCATCTCCAAAAGAGGCATAGAAGTTGATAAGGCCAAATTAGAAGTCATTTCAAATTTGCCTGAACCAACAACAGTCAAAGGTATCAGAAGTTTTTTGGGACATGCTGGTTTTTACAGGAGGTTCATAAAAGATTTTTCTAAAACTTCAAAACCTCTTTGTCTATTACTACAAAATGACCAAGTGTTTGATTTTAATGAAAATTGCAGAAAAGCTTTTAACACTTTGAAAGAAGCATTGGTCACTGCTCCGGTGGTAATAGCACCAGATTAGTCTCAACCTTTTGAAATTATGTGTGATGCCAGTGATTGGGCTGTTGGAGCAGTTTTGGGTCAAAAGAAAAATAAAATATTCCATCTTGTTTACTATTCTAGTAAAACTCTCAATGATACTCAAATCAATTACACCACTACTGAAAAAGAATTATTAGCTGTGGTCTTTGCTTTTGAAAAATTCAGATCATACTTGATTGGTACTAAGGTAATTGTTCACACAGATCATGCTGCAATCAAGTATTTGATTTCAAAGAAAGATGCAAAACCTAGGCTGATAAGGTGGGTCTTGTTGTTACAAGAGTTTGATTTGGAGATCATTGATAGGAAGGGTGTGGATAATCAAGTGGCTGACCATTTATCTAGATTGGAAAAACAAGACAAACCTGTTTTTAGTGGTGAGATTTGTGAAACATTCCCTGATGAGAGGATTCTGGCTATACAACATACCAAAGCTCCTTGGTTTGCTGACATTGTAAATTATTTGGCTTGTGGAGTCATTCCCAACGAGTTTACTAAACACCACAAGAAAAAGCTCATCTATGATTCTAAGAAATATTTGTGGGATGACCCATTTCTGTTTAAAATTTGTGCAGATCAGATGATCAGAAGATGCATACCACAAGAAGAAATGACATCAGTTTTACAGCACTGCCATACAGGACCTTGTGGAGGACATTTTGGAGGAAGTAGGACATCAGCAAAGGTTTTACAATTTGGGTTGTTCTGGCCTACTTTGTACAATGATGCTCATAACTTTGTAAAAAGTGTTAGTCCCAGATGGCTATAACAAGTATTGTAGAAGGGGGGGGGGGGGGGTTGAATACAATACTCAAAATTTTCACAATTTTAATTCTTTTATTGAAAATCTTTCAACAAGAATTACACATAGAAAACTTAAGACTGTTGCGGAAAAGAACAGATAAACTATTCTAACAATCTTACACAAAGTATACAACAAAATAACTAAGAACACTTAGAACAAAGCTATAAAGTTTTTCAAGCAAACTGGAAATTCTTGCACTTAGAGAATTCTTCCAGTTTGCGTAGAATATCAAGAGCTCACAGTAATCTTCAAAGTCTCTCAAGATGTGTATGTTTTCTGTATGGAGAGCTCTTCCTTTTATAGTGACAAGGAGTGTGCAAGCATTGAATGCTTGGGACACTTGTCATCTTCACACTTGCTGAGGATGTTGACTTCTGGAAAGTTGTGAAGTCCTTGTCACCTTTTACAAGGTACAGTCAGAAGAGCCCATGCATGAGAAAAGAGCTTTGCATGGAAATGGATAATAAGACAGAATGTCACTTTATCCATGTAGAAAATATCTTCTCAATTTGTCTTCTTATGTCTCTCATTTTTGTCTTCTTTTGCTTCTCAAAATCTCTTTCAACAAATGCACCACCGAAGAAAGGTTGTAAGATTTCTTCCAAGACAAAATGAATTTGCTTCTCATTTTGTCTTATTATGTCTCTCATTTTTGTCTTCTTTTGCTTCTCAGATTTTCTTTCAAGAAAAGCACCACCGATGGAAACTTGGGATATGTGACACATCTTTGGAGAAAACATCTTTGAAGCTTCTTTGAGGTCCCACCGAAATGTCATTTGGGATATGTGACACATCTTTGAGATATGTGACATCATCTTTGAGATATATGACATCATCTTTGGGAAAAGCTTCTTTGAGACTTGGCCGAAATAGAGAGAAGTTTCGGTGGAGATACCACCGAAATTGTGAGAACAATTTCGGTGAACAATGACTTGTATGTTTGAGAAAAGATCTTTCACTTCCACAATGAGAGAATCTTTAATCTTGACTTTGGTTAATCTTTGACTTCACCAAACATTTGATATCTTGTACAAGCCATTACAAAGAACCATGCATCCAAAATTTCTCTAAGTATAAAATGTTTTTCAAAGTATAAAAGGAGATCATGAGGTCATCTTCAAATCTTGATGACCCAACAAAAAGCTGTGATGAGTGTCAAAGAAGTGGGAATATCTCTCAAAGAAATGAAATGCCCCTAAATGGAATTCTAGAAGTAGAATTATTTGATGTTTGGGGCATAGACTTTATGGGACCTTTTCCAATCTCCAATAATTGTGCCTACATTTTACTTGCTGTAGATTATGTGTCTAAATGGGTGGAAGCTTTGGCTTGCCATTCCAATGATGCCCGGACAGTTGTCAAATTTTTGCAAAAACAGATTTTTACAAGATTTGGTACACCCAGAGCTTTGATAAGTGATGAAGGCACCCATTTCATAAACAAGTTGTTAGAGGAAGTTCTTGAAAAATACAACATTCAGCATAGGGTGGCAACTGCTTATCACCCTCAAACCAATGGTTTGGCTGAGTTGTCAAATAGGGAGATAAAAGGAATTTTAGCAAAAGTGGTTAAGCCACACCGGAAGGATTGGGCCTCCAAATTGGATGATGCCCTATGGGCCTACCAGACTGCTTTCAAAACCCCTATTGGAATGTCCCCTTATAAATTGGTTTATGGAAAGGCGTGTCATTTGCCAGTTGAGTTAGAACATAAAGCTTATTGGGCCATAAAAGAACTCAACATGAATCTGGATGAAGCTGGTAAGAAGAGAACTTTTCAACTCTGTGAAATGGAAGAACATAGGAACTTTTCCTATGAAAATGCCAAAAAGTTATATAAAGAAAACACAAAAAAATGGCATGACAAAAAGATTCTTCCAAAAGAGCTCTACGAGGGCCAAAAAGTCCTTCTGTTCAATTCAAGATTAAAGCTTTTTCCTGGAAAACTAAACTCCAGATGGACTGGGCCTTATCGGATTGCCAAAGTATACCCTTACGGTACAATTGAACTCATTGATCCAGAGCGGGGTACTACTTTCAAAGTCAATGGTCATAGAGTCAAACCATTTTTTGACCCCACTGAAGCACCACCACAACCTTATACGGTTGTCGAGCCTGATGAGTGATAAATAGTTTTTCTTATTTATGTCTGTATATATATGCATAAAATACAAAAACATTCATATAACCATAAAAAAAGGGATAAACATAAAAAGAACAAAAATATTTCCTTTTCATTGTGTAATTCTTTTAGAATAATTCTTTCTTTTTATTTTGGGCCTTGCCCTACTTTGCTGATTTAATCAAACCCATGTTGAAACAACTTGGGCCCGTGTGTTTTATAGATTGCAGGTAACTTAAGAAAGAAGCAGGCCCAGCATCCTGAAGCCCACTTCCACAACCCGAGTCGTTTAGATGACTCTTGCGGTCATTTCAAACGACTAACAAGAAGCCGCGTTGTCAGTCTGGCTTCATCATCATCTTCTGTCGAGAACTCATCGGAAACCAACACCATCGCCGTTTGCTTTCTCCTTCGTCCCCATCGTACAGTTTGGTACTCGTTTTTGCAGCAAAACCCTAGGTACAGTACACTTGCTTTACTATTTACCATCCTCCTCGTACCCAAAGTACAATACATCCCATTGTACTGTACTGAAACACCCTAAAAACCGGGTCAATTTAAACCTTAAAAATTACTACAAGTTATGATCATAATCTTCAAACTTATATAACTTGAGGATCAAAATGTAAGGTTTCTATATACAAACGACATTACTTAAATAACTTATTAATCTAATCATATCATAACAATCAGATTAATCAAGTTATCTAAACAATCGTCCCAAAAGCTTCAAAGAATAACTAGATCCTTTGTTATCTATAAGTCTGAATCTTTCCAAAAGTTCTCTTCTCTCTTTCCCGCTTACTTCCCGGAGCTTGTACCTGGTAAGAAGATTCAACTTGAAACATTAGGCTTTCGCCTAGTGAGAATACTCAATTCAAAATAAAATTTAATAATTAAAAATATGAACAGATAACTCAAACATGTTCTCACCCATCTTACCGTACGACAACACCTTTCCAAATCGGGGAAATTATCTCACTCCCATACTTACGACTAACTCATCTAATCATAACAACCAATTTAAGAGTTTACTATGAATCATCCTAGATTCACAGTTAATACTCTTTACACAAGAAATTACAAGTCAAAACCTGCCTATTTCTTAATCAGGAAGTAGAGATTACGAATTACTTTATGCCTATCTCTAAGCTTCCTCTCATCACTGGGAAATCTCCGATCTTCCCTATAACAATGGAAATCTCCGATCTTCCAAAATCAAAATGGGAATTACAAATCAAAATCTGCCTATTCCACATTCCACCTCAGAATCAATGGTCCCAATGGGATTATAATATCGCGATACTCAATCGGGACTCACGATGATTCAAGATACACCCAATTACTAAAAATTACATCCCTTTGGTCTATGGCGAGTAATCGGTTCCCATTATACCGTACCCAGGTGCCCTCGGTGACCGGATGCCTATTTTTAGTAAAAGCACATAACACATAATATTTAAATATAATAATCGATACTACTATATGCGTCCGGCATACAATATATCATTTCTCCGAACATATTCTATATATATAAAAATAAAGAATATTATTAGCTCCTCATCTCAATCTCTTAACTATCCCCTCTTTGCAACTTAACACGGAAGTTAATATCTCAATTGTTAATCTACATTTCGGACTCATAGATAGGTCTTTATAATCTATCATAATATAGCTTCAGAATCGTATTTAGAGTTCATGATCATATAACAGATTGCATATAGCAAATAATCATATTCATTATAAGGAATATTAATAACTCCGGTTCATCAACTTCTTAACTATCCCCTCATAGCAATTTAGCACGGGGATCATTATAGCATAACTTTTAATCGTCCTCTTGGACTTATCTCTGACTTAATCAAGTCCTTATAAACATATCCAGGCATACATATAAAACATCTATTTCAATATTAATTACTGAATTTTAAAGAGAGTTGAATAAACTCACCTGATGCGTTATCACTTCTTTTAATTCTTTTTAACTTGCAAGGGACTCCTTTCTTCACTACCACAGTTTACTGTAATATTCAATTTACAGATATACTAATATTAACATCTAAAACAGAACCCTCCACAACTAAGAATCCTTAATCTCTAAAAACCACATCTTAAATCGCAGTGCACTAAGCCAAGTCGCAACCAACTGTTGCGATTCCAACTCCAAATCGCAACTCACCATTGCGATTCCAACCCAAGTCACAGTCTTCTATTGCGATCTCAACTCCAAGTCGCAGTCAACTGTTGCGACTACAGTACCAAATCACAGTCAACTGTTGCGACTCCAACTCCAAATCGCAACTGTCTACTGCGACTTCACTACTGAGTCGCAACTGCCCATTGCGACAATCATGAATGTCGCAACTCAAGGTTGCGACTTCGATGATGTTCATCCAAGTCTCAGTCTACTAAGTTCATTCTTAAACCCAGATTTTGTACTTTTACTCTATGTATGTTTCTGAAAATGTGCAGATATGTTTAAGGTTATAAACCAAAGCTACTCATGTATTCAAATTCCCCAAAACATCTATATTTCATAACAACCCATTTCTAAACTTATCTAACAATTATGAACATAAAAATTAAGAATGGTTTACCTTGGATTTCCTTAATTACTTCCAAAACTCAGCTGAAAATTCTTTGTTTCCTCTTGCTTCTTCTTCCTCTCGATTCCTCTCTCTCTCTCTCGGCTTCTCTTTCTCAAAACCGAAAGAAAACACAACTCACACACACTCATTTAGTCTATAATGACTAATTAGATGACACCTCACCCTTAATTACATGAGTCATAAGGCATATTACCAAATGAACCCCCAACTTTAAGAGAATGACACTACAAACCCTCAAACTTTAAAGAAATATATAACACCTCATGCATAAATAAAACTCATAATAATAACCCTTAAGTTTAATATTCTCAAAAGAAATCTTTAAACTTTCAACATTTGTATTTTAACCCTAATTGAATTATAATACTCTATATACTTCAAGGTTACTCCAAATACAAATACATTCTAAATCTTATTAAAATAATAATAACAAAATTTAGGATGTTACATTACTCCCCAACTTGAAAATGATTTCGTCCCCGAAATCAAAGTCAGATAAACAAATGAGGATACCTATCCCTCATACTCTCTTCTGACTCTAAAGTTACATTAGTACCTCTATGGTGTTTCCACTGTACTTTCAACATAGCTACCTCTTTACCACTACGTAGCTTTCTAACCGATCTTTCCAAAATTGCCTCTGGTTCTTCTACACATCGGCTCTTTTCATCTATTCTCACATTAGTGAGTGAAATCACATCTTCCTCTTCGGCCACCCATTTCCGAAGATAACATACTTGGAAGGTATTATGTACCCCTCCCAATTCTGGCGGAAGATCCAAATGATATACTTGTAAACCAATCCTCTTAGAGTAATTATTATCATCAAATCCATGTTTGACTACTTCTTAGTCTAGCATACCGTTATCATTTCTTTCTTGTTTACACGGAATATCCACTACACAGCTACAGTCCAAAAGGACAGTTTTTCTAAAAAAAACGTCAGTTAAGATCTCTAGCCAAATCCTCGTAACACCGAGAACTGCATTCGATGTATTTCTTTTACATCTACTGAATACTCCAATACTATAGCTTAACGGTTACAGTATTCTCTTTACCTAAAACCAATAGGATTGAGAAGAACAAGAGTCTTCCTTTTACCCCATCATCATCACAACTCACTCTCCAGGTCTCAAAATAACATTAACATGTACCTACCTGAAATTTCCACGTATACCATAAATTAAGCATACTCGTTACTATTAAATACTTCAATAACTACGGCAGTCCATTATTACGTCCTTGACTTACACGTTTCTTCGGTATAGAATGCTATCACCTCCTCACATCACTATCTCATCGCACCACCACAATACAATCAAGCACCAAAGTATTGAACATCAAAAGGGATAACTCTATTGAACCTGCAATATGATTACATTCTTAAGTCCAATCTTTCTATCATAGGAAGCAACTCACACAATCAAAATCACTTTGGGTAAACACCCAATACCATTCCGACATTCTGTTTCGATATTAGCCATATCATTACCCCATCTTACAAACTACATGCCCCAACAACTTTAATGACAAAGCGGTACTCTTCATCCGAAATCCCCGAAAAGACTTCCATCAGATGCTTCCTAGTTCTAACTTCATAAAACATACTAGTTGACACATTTATCTTGGCAGTTGATACCAATACTCGCTTGTACATTCTCCACACATAACCTTTCACCACATACCAGGTTTCTCACAATCATTCATACACATATTACTCGAGTTTATTTCACTAAATATCTCCTCCCCAACTTTAGTTGAACTACCACTCTCGATTTGCTAAATAACTTGAACTTATTCGTTCATACTAGCTCCTTGTGATTCCAAACCAATACTAAAACACGGTACAATCCTTCACAGCTCAACATTTTCCATACCTCACTTCATTAGTGCCTAATACTTTCTCCTTTGTAAACCATCCACATCGCAAGTAAAATACTTCTATAACACAACAGTCTTTCATAATCTTAACACTCTTACAAAGTGGTCCTTCAGCTTTTATTCTTCTGATTTAAGACTTAACAATAATTAAATCCAAAAGAATACCCAAAACATTCACATCATGCAAACTTCTATTTTAATACAATCCATGTAATCCCAACCCAAGCCTACAACAAGTTTATTAAATCGGGTCAATGCTCTCAAGACTCAACTGAGTTCAAAACCGAGCCATCTACTCCAAGGATCAATGATCATTATGCAACATACGTTCCGAGGCATGATAAATCTATGACTCCTTCATTGCTACTTTCCCAACGAAGTCAATTTATATAGGTATATGCAACTCTTATATACTTCACAATGTATATACTCCGTTAAGGTTCATTAGTTCCAAAGATATTAAAAACGCGAGAATTATCAAACAGTCTTTACACTTAAGACCGACACTTATTCAAATAGAATGCAGTTAAGCATATAACACCACCAAGACTCCATCTCGAGTCATTAAAACTGACAAACATTCAAAAGACTCATTTGAATATCAATCAAGCCTTTAAGGCCAAAATAAACGTTTGGTTAAACATGTGTCACGCACACGATTACATAAACCAAAATACATTGTTACCCAAATCTTTACCTTTTTAATCCCTTAATTGGCCATCGGCCCCAAAACAAAGTTTTACCACTCTTAAAAACTTTACATGGTCGGATTTACCAAAATCCCCCAACTCACATTTTCACATTTTTAAAACGTAATACCTCATAAATATTGCACATCCACAAAAATATTAAAAACGTGTTTTTGACTACATATCTTTCGCTTGTGCAACAATAATTCGAAACTTCTTTCATTAGTGATTTATTCGTCAATCACTCAAAATCCTTAACCAAGTCGTACACAATAATATTTGCTTTGCGCATACCCTTTGCATAACAGCATACCGGTACCGCTCACAGTCTTTGTTCCTATCCGCACGGGCATACGCGGGACGCACCCAGACCGCACCCAATGACAGACGAAAGGTCTCATACACCTTACACAACTATCGACTTCAAAGTCAATTCGTGTTATGTCGACATTTCCTTAACCTTAAGGTCCTTAACTGAACCTAATTCTTCCTCCGGACACAACCGTCCCTCAGAAACTGTATTCCTAGTCATCAAACAAGGGTACAGACTCTTATGCAACCGACACTAAAGTCCACTTTCGACTCTCATACTGTTTATCTCTCATTTCAACACAATTACCAGAACTACAAACTTTTTCCCCAGGTTTATCCAACACTTCTCCATTCTTGGAGTTCTTTCTTAGCTTAAAGCGTAATACTCTACGACCTAACGAGTTCATAACCTTCATGCATGACAACTTAATACATAAATCAATTTACACATTTTTCTCATTTTAAATAACAACATTTGGAATAACTTGGGCACACATGACCCCAACATTCACATGACTCCAATGTACTGCACAACGATCTCGAGAATTGTTTGCATAATAAATTTCCATAAACTCAATCTTTCTCAACCAAAACAAAGTTGTTACGACTGTAATATATTAAATAAAAATCTTTTCATACAACAATAGTTCGAAAAAAATTTACCGACACGAATTAAGCTAGTCGGTTCTCCCACTTATTTATATGATGTTATTAGATCAATACTCCTGTTGGTTATTAAACGTTTTGCTGGCCAACGCTTTCTTGCTATAAATCAACTTTTCATGTAAAGTAAGAAATATTTTGTAACAACTCCAAAAATTTCGTTGTGCGACGTAAATGGGATTGCCTTTTCTTTAAATACTCACTTGCACATACTAATTCAATCCTTGACTAAAACTGTTATTTATGCATTTGGTTTGAAATCATGAAAATTCATATTACACACACTAAAACACCATGCATAAAACTTTACTCGCAAATGAAGGCTAATTACTCAACGAGGTCAATCGTCTCACTTACGTAACTTATCATTGACATTCTACCTCCGACCGGTGGTCGCCCTTTCGGCCTTATAACGTTTGCTATACATGCATTCCACGATTCACGTATCAACCATGTCATACTAATTTTGTCTTGATCAAAACATCTCATATTCTATCTCCACACACATCAACCACCTATAAAAGGTTACCTTGGCGGACGTTCATGAGTCCCGCCAATTCCAGGTTGTCCTTCCAACCCCCAATCATTTCCCGATCTGTCCTCCAAAGGATTTTGGTGGCATATTCACCAACTTTCTACTATAACCTAAAGGGATAACCATAAGAAATGGTTATGCACATACCCCTATACAAAACGTACTTTACCGATCGTTAGTCACTGTAACAATTTAGAAATAAGCATGCTCGCGTAACAATATATTCATAATAACAGTAGCTAATTGAAATTGTGAACATATCATACATGAGAATCCTTGTTACCATTATCACAGTACTAATTTCACGTATTTCCGTTGACTCTAAGACTATCCCGTCTTAGTATTTCTACCCAAATCTCACAAGTCATAACTTAATTCATCTCAGCTTAAGTCTAAGTATCTCATCAGCATACTTAGTTCGCTTAAACTATTGCTCTGATACCATATTGAAACACCCTAAAAACCGGGTCAATTTAAACCTTAAAAATTACTACAAGTTATGATCATAATCTTCAAACTTATATAACTTGAGGATCAAAATGTAAGGTTTCTATATACAAACGACATTACTTAAATAACTTATTAATCTAATCATATCATAACAATCAGATTAATCAAGTTATCTAAACAATCGTCCCAAAAGCTTCAAAGAATAACTAGATCCTTTGTTATCTCTAAGTCTGAATCTTTCCAAAAGTTCTCTTCTCTCTTTCCCGCTTACTTCCCGGAGCTTGTACCTGGTAAGAAGATTCAACTTGAAACATTAGGCTTTCGCCTAGTGAGAATACTCAATTCAAAATAAAATTTAATAATTAAAAATATGAACAGATAACTCAAACCTGTTCTCACCCATCTTACCGTACGACAACTCTTTTCCAAATCGGGGAAATTATCTCACTCCCATACTTACGACTAACTCATCTAATCATAACAACCAATTTAAGAGTTTACTATGAATCATCCCAGATTCACAGTTAATACTCTTTACACAAGAAATTACAAGTCAAAACCTGCCTATTTCTTAATCAGGAAGTAGAGATTACGAATTACTTTATGCCTATCTCTAAGCTTCCTCTCATCACTGGGAAATCTCCGATATTCCCTATAACAATGGAAATCTCCGATCTTCCAAAATCGAAATGGGAATTACAAATCAAAATCTGCCTATTCCACATTCCACCTCAGAATCAATGGTCCCAATGGGATTATAATATCGCGATACTCAATCGGGACTCACGATGATTCAAGAAACACCCAATTACTAAAAATTACATCCCTTTAGTCTATGGCGAGTAATCGGTTCCCATTATACCGTACCCAGGTGCCCTCGGTGACCGGATGCCTATTTTTAGTAAAAGCACATAACACATAATATTTAAATATAATAATCGATACTACTATATGCGTCCGGCATACAATATATCATTTCTCCGAACATATTCTATATATATAAAAATAAAGAATATTATTAGCTCCTCATCTCAATCTCTTAACTATCCCCTCTTTGCAACTTAGCACGAAAGTTAATATCTCAATTGTTAATCTACATTTCGGACTCATAGATAGGTCTTTATAATCTATCATAATATAGCTTCAGAATCGTATTTAGAGTTCATAATCATATAACAGATTGCATATAGCAAATAATCATATTCATTATAAGGAATATTAATAACTCCGGTTCATCAACTTCTTAACTATCCCCTCATAGCAATTTAGCACGGGGATCATTATAGCATAACTTTTAATCGTCCTCTTGGACTTATCTCTGACTTAATCAAGTCCTTATAAACATATCCAGGCATACATATAAAACACCTATTTCAATATTAATTACTGAATTTTAAAGAAAGTTGAATAAACTCACCTGATGCGTTATCACTTCTTTTAATCCTTTTTAACTTGCAAGGGACTCCTTTCTTTACTACCACAGTTTACTGTAATATTCAATTTACAGATATACTGATATTAACATCTAAAACAGAACCCTCCACAACTAAGAATCCTTAATCTCTAAAAACCACATCTTAAATCGCAGTGCACTAAGCCAAGTCGCAACCAACTGTTGCGATTCCAACTCCAAATCGCAACTCACCATTGCGATTCCAACCCAAGTCGCAGTCTTATATTGCGATCTCAACTCCAAGTCGCAGTCAACTGTTGTGACTACAGTACCAAATCGCAGTCAACTGTTGCGACTCCAACTCCAAATCGCAACTGTCTACTGCGACTTCACTACTGAGTCGCAACTGCCCATTGTGACAATCATGAATGTCGCAACTCAAGGTTGCGACTTCGATGATGTTAATCCAAGTCTCAGTCTACTAAGTTCATTCTTAAACCCAGATTTTGTACTTTTACTCTATGTATGTTTCTGAAAATGTGCAGATATGTTTAAGGTTATAAACCAAACCTACTCATGTATTCAAATTCCCCAAAACATCTATATTTCATAACAACCCATTTCTAAACTTATCTAACAATTATGAACATAAAAATTAAGAATGGTTTACCTTGGATTTCCTTAATTACTTCCAAAACTCAGCTAAAAATTCTTTGTTTCCTCTTGCTTCTTCTTCCTCTCGATTCCTCTCTCTCTCTCGGCTTCTCTTTCTCAAAACCGAAAGAAAACACAACTCACACACACTTATTTAGTCTATAATGACTAATTAGATGACACCTCACCCTTAATTACATGAGTCATAAGGCATATTACCAAATGAACCCCCAACTTTAAGAGAATGACACTACAAACCCTCAAACTTTAAAGAAATATATAACACCTCATGCATAAATAAAACTCATAATAATAACCCTTAAGTTTAATATTCTCAAAAGAAATCTTTAAACTTTCAACATTTGTATTTTAACCCTAATTGAATTATAATACTCTATATACTTCAAGGTTACTCCAAATACAAATACATTCTAAATCTTATTAAAATAATAATAACAAAATTTAGGATGTTACATGTACACAATCCCATCTCAAGTACGAGTGATACCTCGTACTCTCCCCATCTTCGGCTGAACTCCTCTTCTCCACGCATAATCCCCTCTCTAAAATAAGCCATCGATAAACCTAGTTTGCAAAACCCACCTTTCCCTTCGGTTTTTCATCCGACTCCCTTCCATCCCCTGTTTAACCATTCTCAATGGCGAAAACGAAATCCAAAGCTCGAAGACGACAGTTACCTTCTGAAAATCCTGATACACCCGAAGAAAACCCCATTGATGCCATTCCCATTATCCAAGCACCACCAACCCGGATTTTACCCCCTGTTCCCCCATTTAGACCCATTCGCAGAGTAACTCGAAGCAGTGGTTTCCTTAGGACGAAGCCAATGACACCAGAAGAGGGGCCTGCCATTCCACTTTCTGATGATTCCGAGTCTGAGGAAGACGCACCGCCAGTACAGAAGGCTAAATTTGAGGTGGGAAGTTCAAACCCACTGGATGATCTAGCGAATGCGATCCAAGCCATGGTTCGACCAATCTCTGAGGAACTTCACAGCCACAGTTATGGTAAAACCCCTCTTTCTCAATCTCGCAATTATGATATGACCACTTTACCCAGACCATACTCTGTGAACCAAGTGACCACCTTCCCTTCACACCCACAATCCGCTGTGGGTGTTGTTCTAAACCAGACTTTAGGTCCACACAGGGAGGTTCAGGCTCCCTCATTTTTCTCCCAGAGACCTCTAATGTTGATTACTCCATTCTCCAAACCAAGGTCCCTGTCAACCTTAAACCAAATCCCGGCTGGATTCGTATCCTTGTTGCACACAGGAAAGCCTAGGAACTTTCCTCCTCTGCCCAAACTACCTGTTATAACATCCATTAGAATCCCTGAGCTCACTGTCCAACCTGATGGAAGAACCTTCACACGACCCCCTGTACAATCTGCTACCATGACCCTTCCACGATTGGATGCCTTATTAGCTCGAATCACCCAAGCTTACCATGCTAGAATGCAGCATGTTAATCCCATCCCTGTGATTGAGCAGCAAAACCCCTCCCCTGTTGACATTCCAGTGACTGCTCATCCCTCTGAAAACACCCCTGTTATTGTGGAAACTAAATATCCGCAAAGTTCTGTAGTTGAGCAGCCCATCCCCATATCTGTTGAGGACCATGTGAGCAAAGAACCTGAAAAGGAAACTGCAAAAGAAAGCTCAACCAATCCCTCTGAGACCTTGGTAGACAAACAACCTGTAACAAATACTGTTCCTGTGAAAGCCCCTGTCTTTACAACTGCATCAGACAAAATCCCTGTGATCCGAGTCCCTTTTGGGGAGGCCACCAGTTATATTCCATTCTACATGGAAACACTGGACCCTCTTGACAAACCCATGGAACAACCCTTTATGGATTGGTCTGATGATGAGAGTCCTCAAGTAGATACCAGTATTAATTGGGGAGATGATGCGGTGGAAGAAGAGATAGTCATCACTCACACTAGGGATGCATCTCCTCCTCCTTCTAACCTTTAAATGCAGGAACAAACTCCCAAAGTGTCTTCACCAATAAAGCAGAGTAAGAGGAAAGCTGAGAAAGCTGTGCAGAGAAAGATAACCCCTATATCTCTTAAAATCAAGTTAAGGGGAATCTCCAAATCCGCACCCACAAAGAAAATACAGAAGGGGAAAGGTAAAGAATCCAAGGGCAAAGGGAAGAAAGCAGAGGCTGTCACTGCTAAGGTTACAAAAGAACAGGAAAAGGTTGTGGTTGAAAAGAAACAGAAGAAAAGAAAGAGGACAGAGGTTGATGAACACAGTATGGGAGATACCTCTAGCACTCCTCAGAGGATCACCAGACAAAGGGCCAGAAGTATTCAGCAAGATAGCCCAAACACTGCAGTCCTACAGCACTCCTCCAGTAGTGCTGCAGGATCAAAGAAAAACAAGAAGGTATCATCCTCCTCTTCTCCTACTGAATTGTTTAGCACTGCTGATGCACTGAAAAAGTATCCAATATTTGCTGATAAGATTGGCCACACACCTAAAGGATTTGCTTCTCAAACCATTTTGGCCAATCCTCAAATTAAAACCGTAATTGAAGAATTTGGGTGGGAAAAATTGTGTGCAATGCCTAACCAATTTAATGAGGACTGGGTAAGGGAATTCTACACTGAGATGGCAGTGATCGTTGGGGTAGATATCACTGTTAGGCAGACTCCCATGTCATACTCCCCTGAAGTTTTGAATGAACTGTTAGGATTGACACCACCTCTAGAGTCTGAATTCGATAGACTGCAGACTGGTGTCACTGATGAAGAATTAGATGTTATCCTTACTACCTTGGCCAATCCGGGAGCATCATGGACCTTAAAAGGAAGATGTAGAACCCTTAGAACCTGTTTTCTAAAAGCAGAAGCAAATGTTTGGTTTTATTTCATTAGACACACTCTCCATCCTACTAGTCATGATACAAATCTGTGTATGGAGAGGGTCTTTCTGTTGTATTGTATTATGGAAAGCTACCCAATTGATGTGGGTAGGCTCATATGTGGTTGCATGAAAACCAGTTTAGACAGATCCAATGGCAGGCTGCCATATCCTGCCATCATTCACACCCTCATGCACCAAGCCAAAACACCCGTGCTAGACTCTGATACTTTCTCCAGAGAAAGAACTGTGATTGATAAACAGACCATCCAACGATTGATGAGGTACAGTGACAACCATGCTGCTGATGCATTGGCTGTTGACCCTGTGGCTACCGCACTAGAGAAACTCAAAGAGGGGTTGGTGAAAGGAATGGACAAGAATACATAGTCCATGAGAAAGATGGTTAAGAAGAAGGTGAAGAAGTTGACTGGAAAGGTTGAACAGATTGGAAAGGAAGTGGAAGCGATCAAGAAGGACATATTGCAGTGGATCGAATACAAGCATCACAAAGCTCAGGTGAAGGAGGCATATGAAAGAGGAAGTTCTCAGCAGTCCATGACAGTACCACCACCCCCAAAATCCATGTTGCAGCTCCATTCAGCTCCTACTCAGCCTGAGTAGGACAGGTTCTGCCATTCTCTCCCTTGTAGTTGTAAAATAGTTTGATGTTTGTATTTTATATTTTGAGGTTTCAGCTTTGGAACCTAATTTGAGTCTGTGCTAAGTGTCTTATTCTGTGGTCAGTGCTTAACACACTGACTTGTTTGGATAATTTGCTGAATTCTGTGAAAATTGTTGTTTAAGTATGTTATGTCAAGCCATTAAGTCATGTGCAGAAAGCAAGTTTGAGGTGGGAGCTTCCCATTCTCATCTTTGCTTTTCTGCTTCAATGTTTTTCTTGGGAACTGATTTTCATGTCTTTGTTTCGCTCATAATCTGTATGCATGCACCACTGTTCTCCCTGCTGTTTCAACATGATTGGTGTGTACTTATAGCCACAATAATCTGATATGATGTTTGTATAAGTGTAAACTGCCAGCATAGCTCACTCACAGTTTTCCAACCTGTTAAGAGCTAATCATCAAGGGTATGTCTCCTCATTAAGCCATACATAAAAACCCCAAACAGACCTCTTCTGATCCTATTTTTCCTTGACAATGGGGACATTGTCCATTTCAAGTTTGAGGTGGGGTAAGATTTGTCTCACACACATTAAGGCAAACCTCACAATTATCTCATGATGCCTTACAAATCTTGCATGAGCAAAAGTGCTCTTTTTGTGCTTAATAGTGTGTCAAAGACACCAAAATTCTAAAAGAGACCAATGAGTCCACTTTATTCCTCAATATGAGATGAATGGCAGTAAAATTGTGCCATTGAGTGAACAAAGTGAGTGTGTGGAAAAAGGCAAAGCATTGAAATCAAAGAAAAAAGCCAAATGCATACCCCAATTCCAAACAGTGTATGCCTTGACGATTTCTGTTAACACTAGGGAAGTTCAGGTTGGTTATGAAGGTGTGCTTACATGCTTAGATGAATAAGTCAGTTTATGAAGGGCTATTGGTTTCATGCTAGGTATGCTTTGAACAGGTTTGTGCTTAAACAGTGGTTTGCATTATGATTATGGATAAAACAAGGGCTAATTTTTTTTAGGTTCTTAGTCTTTTTAGAAACTTGAGTCTTTATTTTCTGTTTATTTTTGTTGTTTGGGGACAAACAACGGTTTAAGTTTGAGGTTGTGATAGGGTTAATTTATTAACCCTATTTTAGCCAATTCTAGTAGGTTTTTAGTCTGTTTTATTTGCCCAAAGTCAGTAATTGAGTCATTTTTATTAGTTTTTTAGCATTTTCTGTGTTTAGGTGTCAAGCATGATTTAATGGTATAATCTATGTCTTTTGGATCTTATTGGGCCTGTTTTGGTTTCAGATTTTTGCTGGGCACTCCTACAGCAATGCTATAGGAATTGAAACGCTGAAGGAACGCTGAAGGAGTGCTGAAGGAGTTAGCAGTTGGGCCCTTTTTGAAGAAACTTTGGGCCGAAGCCTTTTTCTTAATGACACAGCTGGAGTTGACTTTTGGAGGAGACAAGAAGTACATAAGGACATCAGTCTTAATCAACTTTTGATTGTTTTGTCTCCACTCAACTCCCCTATATAAAGAATGGCTTGTTGGCTCTTAAAAAACGGACTTATCACTTGTTACTTGTTAGAAAAAAATAGTTTCTTATATTTTGCTCTCAAACACTTATTATTAGTTGCTGAATATTATCTTTTGATCATGAATTTCAGTTGTAGTTCATATCTCCGTTTCAAATTAATCAAGTTAAGTTCGAAGTATTTCCGTGTGTTGTTATTTACGCTTCTCGCATTCTTTACTCCAAAGATCTCGTTTACTTCACAAAGTTTGTCACACCTAGTTTGTTTTCTCGACTCATCTCGTTTTCTAAGCATTTACTTTATCTTTCAAAGCTCTTAATCTTAGCTTGGATATCTTTCCTTCTAGATTTCGAAATCTTTGATTTGTAAAGATAAGTACTTCTAAGTTCCATTGTTTGCAAGGCAAGTAGTAGTTTTGTGACGTAACTTGTACGACAAGTTTCCATAACTTGGCGACCAAGTTACCACGTTAGTTGATAATTCTTGTTTCCTTACATTCTTAGTTCTTATTTCTGTCTTTATTTTCTTGTTGTTGAAATTCCTGCATTTTAATTTCTGTCTTTACATTTCCGTAATTTCCTTTCTTGCAATTTCCTTTCAGTATTTTCCATTTATGTCATTTACATTTCTGTAATTTACTTTCTTGCAATTTCATTTCAGTATTCTCCATTTATGTCATTTACGTTTCTTACACCTTTCGAAAGAAGAAATCAAGCCATGATGGGCTAATCGCCTGAGCTTGGGGTGTAAAGCAAAGTTTAGATGTAAAATATGTGTTAAAGTGAAGAGGTGTATTGAATATAACATTGTATCTAACTATTTATTTCAGGTGATTGATCTTACATTGAAGATTGCATTTAATTAATTGACAACTAATTTTATGTATGAAAATGCATTAACATTCAGTGTTAAGGTTAAGGTTAATTAACTGAAATAATAAAAGAAGACTATAAAGAGTTTTAGTGCCTGACAAGTACTATACTTTTACGGTGTAGGATGGTAACACTGTGTTGTGCTAGGATTCACAAAGTCTAACATAAATGATATTGTATCGATAGCACGTTGACCAGTGTGTGCTCTTGGGAGGCCGTTTGAACCGATAGTTGGTGTTGTGGCAGTCCTATAGCCCTTTTGCTGGAGGACTGGATGGATGTTATAATACCTTTTTACTCAATCACTTGTTTTCATCTTTATAGAGCTTTGCACCCTGTGCTTCTTCTCTAGAATTGATTTTTAGCTGATAACTCAAACCAACCAATCAAACAATCTGTTTTCGAAATCGCCATCTGAAATCGGTTTTTAAAGACTGGACTTTTGAAAAGCTTTCACAAGTTTTCCCTGTGGATCGATATCTGGTACTTTTACCATTATTACTTGTTACGAGACAATAGTAGTTCAAGGTGTATACTTGCACTGAGTTCTATTTTAAGTGAATCTCTAAGGTTGCATAAATCTTACAACAATCATCAAGACCTCACAGAAAAACCATCTACAAACCTTCTCCAAAACACACTATTACTACTACTACTACTACTTCCCTCCTCCGAGTCAACTCAGTCAGGACTCGCTACTACTGCTTCCAGCTTGTGTACTTCTTGTAGGGCCAGTTCTTCCACTTCCAACATCATAATCGATCTCAACGACAAAAAGATCGATAATTCAACTGGGTTTCATTTGTCGCCGGAGATAGACCTGAAACTTCCTCCGATCATAACAAAACCCATCCCAAGAAACAGACAAACCTCACTTTCCGGCAAAAAAGTCAGCCAAACTCCGACGAGAAAATCAGTCACCGGAGTTAAACTGAGACCCAATTCTCCAAAACTAGCAGTAAGCAAGAGAATTGTTCATAAATATTCTGCACAGAAAAAGACGGAAAGCTTTGCAATTGTGAAAACATCTTTTGTTGGGAGGTGGTATGGGGATGATGGAGTTCATGTGACTATAAATATATATATATATATATATATATATATATATATATATGCTTATGTGTTATGTGTTATGTATATAAAGATCAGAGAGTGAAAGAGTGGACCCACAATATTTATGTATTACAACTAACATCCCTAGTCCTGGTATTTTTAATAGAAAAAAAATATGAATGACTAAATTGCCCTTTTAGTTAACCTATAATTTAAAGGTCACCGGTTAATCAAACCATCTTTCTATGAAATAAAGAAGAGTAAATTTCATTTTTTGTCCCTGTGGTTTGTTGTTTTTCTCATTTTTGGTCCCTACAAATTTTTTATTGCAAGAAAACCCCTGTGGTATGCATTTGTAACATCCTAAATTTTCGTTATTAGTATTTTAATAAGAATTGGGATGTATTTATATTTGTTGTGACCTTGGTATTGTATGGGATTTTTATAATCCAATTTAGGGGTTAAAATGCAAGTAATGAAAGTATGGATGTACTTTTGGAATTTATGGAACTTGAGGGTGTGCTTTGCTATTAAGTACAAGTGTGTATGAATAAAGGGTTAAGGGAATGAGATATTATCTCATTCCCCTGTTGTGAGTCGGCAAGAAATCAGAGAAAGAAAGAAAAGAGAGAAAGAAGGAAAGCAAGGGTTTGTTCATCAAATTGGTAAGGAATTGGTGATAGTTTTGATAAAATCTGTTGTGGTTGTATGTTTATAAACGAATCTGTATTTTGGGATTGAATTGCAGAATCATAAACAAAAAGATTGAAGTTCTTATTTGTGCAGAAGTCAGTTTCGCAGCATAAGGTGAGTTCATTCGATTCGTTGTACAAATCAGTGTTTTTAAGTTGTACTAACCTTAATATAGCTGTATAAATTGATTGAGGACTGAATAGGAATACATAGATTGAACTGATTTTACCAGTTAAGTTGATTTGTGGACTTATTGAAATAAACTGTACGTAGTCCCGGTAGTGAAGTCCCGGTGCAGTCCCGGTAGTGGAAGTCCCGGTAGTGGCAAGTCCCGGTAGTTGGAAGTCCCGGTAGAGGCAAATCCCGGTACTTATAAGTTCCGGTGAAGTTCCGGTACATGTGTTGAATACCGGGAGTTAGGGATACCGGGAGTTGGGAATACCGGGAGTTGGATAAAAACAGTCCGTTTACAGATGTTGGTAATAAATTTTGAAAATGAACTAAAGAATATAATAGTTAAGGTATCCAAAGACTTTGTATTATCTGTACTATTCTAGAAATTGGAAAGTATAGTTTCGTTAATCGTGGAAAGGTGCAATTTAAGAATTGATATACATACTTTATGTTGCTTGAACATACGTACCCTTAAAGAGTAGTATGTTAAGTTTATAGACTGCGCTAGTGTGATACTAGGCAGGAATGTGTTAAATGTGATTTGCCCATACGGTTGTTATGAGAAATCTATGTGAGATAAATAATTCGCTTATATGATTGATATAAGGAATTTATTAGGTATAAATATGATATTCGCTTATACAATTGCTATGAGGAATTTATATTGATTAAATACTTGTATGAGTACAATTAGGTGATACGGATCCGTAGGCACTAAAATTTGGTAATCACATGGAATAGGTGTGTGGTATTACTCGTTTAATCGTTATTCCAGTGTGTGTGGGAAATCATGGAATAGGCGTGTGGTATTTCTCGTTTAATCGTTATTCCTGATTTCTAAGGAAGAGAGTGAGGTTGACATAAGTACTTGTAATCTCTTCTTCCTTACTGATAAATGGGCGTGTGTAATCGCGATTTATTGGTGGAGAGCATTGATCTAGAATCTTTGAAGATTCGTAGTGTGGCTCTGGGGTATGATATGCTGATAAAATTGTTGTCAGTCATAGTCATGGGAATGGATAAAATTGTATAATGAAATAGAATTATACGTGCGGTAAGAAAAAGAGTAACCATGTTTGTTATAACTTGTTTACATTGATTTTTGCAAATATTATTATTGAAATGAATGTTCTCACTAGGCGTTGGCCTAATCGTTTCATATAATGTTTTCTTACCAGGTTCAGGCTTGGGCAAATAAAGGGTTGTGGGACGAGTGTTTTTGGAATAGCAGAAGTGGCATTTACCAAAAGGGAGATTTTGAAGGATAGCTTAGATAACTCAATTAATCTGATTATAGTGACATGATTAGATTGATAGGTTATTCGAAGTATCCTGTATTGTAATTACACTCTTGATGGTTAATTCCTTTGCTATCTATATAAGTTGTAGTTTTATTGTCATAACCTGTTGTAACTTGAGGTTTAAATTGGCCCGGATTTTGGGGCGTTACAACATTTTTGCTCGATTTTGGTCCCTGAGACTAACGTTCGTTAGTTTGCAGCTGTTAAATGCCCTCATGTGCCTTGCACATGAGGGTAAAATGGTATTTTTAAACCATATGTTCCTTTTAGACCTAGAAGACTTCCCTTTCCCCTTTTCTCTACCACCGACCACCCCCTTTCTCTACCACCGACCACCCCTTTTCTCTATCATTCCTTTTATTCATTTCACGGCCATCTCTTCTCCAAACCATACCACTGGTGACTGCTCTTCTCCACCACGACTGACTACACCATCACCGTCAACTATTCCCAATCGTCTCCGACATCCCCCCGTCTATAGTGTCCCTCTCGACTACGACGTCCCCCTTGTCTATGGTGTCCCCTATGGCCTTCATAAACCCCAACCTTTACCTTGGTCTTCTTCTTCTTTCATTTCTACAAATCCTTCTCGTCCAAAAACTGGGATGTATGTTTGAAACTAGGATGCCGCATTAGGATAGATTTAGGACATAATCAAGAGTAAGAGGGATGTTGGGATCGATCTGTTTTGTGGCCTCGAAGGGTTGTGAGTGAGATATGAAATCAAGAGTTCTGTAGGAGTTATAGAGTCCCCATTACCGGCCCCTTTCTCTGGTGCCTCCCCTCCGGTGAACCCCTGTCCCACAACCACCTCCGGTTAACCCTTTCTACCGCCACCCCTTCTGTCGACCTCCCTTTGTGAAATTATGTGCAAAAGATGAAATGTTTCCATTTTTTGGATTTAGAGAAATTAAGGGTTTTTGAGGACGTGGATATGGTTTTGTCGATTGTTTTGCACATATGAGAAAATGGTCGAAGACAATTCTGGATACAGCTTAAGGGTAGGGGTCGGAGGAGGCATGGGGATGGGTCTGTGCTTTGATCTCGTGGTTTATGTGTGTGTGTATATTAATAAATTATATTATATTTATTAATACAATATAAAAGAAAATTAAAGTAAAATAAGAAAAGACGAAAAAACCCTTCTTTTAACGGTTTGAAGTTAACAGAAGTTAGTAGAGGGACCAAAATCGAGCAAAAATTCATATCACATGGGTTTTTTTGCAATAAAAATTTTGTTGGAACCAAAAGTGAGAAAAACAACAAACCACAGGGACCAAAAATGCAATTTACTCAATAAAGAATTTAAAGATTTTTATGTCAATAAATTCTTCACAATCTTCTTCAAAATAAAAAATGTATAATTTTTTATTTATTTTACCAATAAAATTGTTTTAATTAAATATTTAGAATAAAGAAATAATATATTATGAGTTATATTTATATATATATTATAAAGCATTAAAAAAACTCTTAAAAATAACTCATAAAGCCTTATGTACTGCTATTTAATGTTGATTACTTAAAATCTCTTAAAAACAATCAATGAAGCTTTATGTACCGCTTTTAATGTTAATTACTTAATTAGTCTTTATCTGTAACTCCCTACAAATTCTCAAATCGTAAACCCCTAAAAACATAATTCTTTAATCCTCATTAATTATCCTTATCTCTAACCGTTTTCAAATTCTCAAATCATAAACCCCTCAAAAAGCGTCATTCTTTGTGCAAATTTATACAAAAAGAAAAATAGTTTTCTCAAAACTACGTTTTATAAAATCGACAATGATAGAAAATAAAACAAAACATTAAAATCAAGATATATCTTGTTGCATTGCGCGAGTACCCTTCTAGTAGTTTAATAATATAATTAAATTGTGTAATTTCTAAAATAAAAAATTTGTTGAAAATGAAGGTGATATTTTTATTGAAGATTTTGACTTTTACTTCTTCTCTGTTGAATAATCTGTCGGAGATGCTCTTAGTTCTCTTATTTTTAGTGGTAAATGAAGGATTTTCTTCAACATCTAAATCCACATTTCGATGCATTATACATCAGGGTCATACAATGGGGCCGAGTTTAATTGAAATTCAATTAAGATAACCAACGTTATTTATCTAAAATGGTGGTTGAGAATTTTCATGATGTATCTATACTATATTATAAAGCATGAAGCCCCCAAACTCTTAAAAACAACAATTTAAGCACTATGTACTACAACTTAAAGCATATTTACTTAATTTTTTTAGAGAGAGGAACCTAATTCTTTTGTTTTTGGAAACCATAAACTTTTTTTTGGAAACCAGGGACCCTCTACAAATACTTAATTAAATATTTCACTTAATACGTCCATAAATACATCCATAACAATTAATGATTTCAATTTCGAAATAATTAAGGAAATAATCAAAATTGATTAATACCATTTAAAATAAGCCCCAAAAATAACTGTCTATTTGGATGGGGAAATCAATTTCAAAATAATTAATAAATTTCGAAATTTGTTTAATTTTTGCAGTAATTTCGAAATAATTAATTTTGCCGCAAAAATAAAGGAAACTAAATGGTATTAGTTATATTCATAATTAAGGAAATAATCAAAATTGATTAACTTTGCCTAAAATAAGCCCCAAAAATAAGTCTCTTCTTCCTCCTATATATTATGGCTAAAAACAATGTTTTGGTTTGTGAGAATTCTGGAAATCCGGTAAGCACCTCCATCAAAACTCCAAAGAATTCTTGAAATGTGTATTGAGTGTTCATCATGATATCACACAGGCACGAGTGATTCTGTTTGCTGCTGACAATATACCACCACTCAAGGTTTACTCCGCTCTTTGTACTTAGATTTATATATTTCTCTGCTCCTATTATGTTAATTGTTAATGTTACTACTTATTTTTCATAATCTTATGTTCCTGATTTGTTATTTGTCCTCATTATGTTTTTGTCTAGATATGTCATTTTGTTGCATGCAACTTATATGGTCTCTCTGACTGAGATATAGTTAGCACAATGGCGAGCAGTAAGTCTTGTCTACTTGTATATTACTACTTGGTTTAACCATCTCCTGTTTGTTTTTTTTCTTCATATTTTGATGCTAAGTATGTATGCTTTTGTGTGTTTAGTCTCAAAATACTTTTATGGAGAAGATAATGAAATCTTTTATAAAAGAAAAAACATAATGAATTTTGTACGTATTTCATCTTTTTCAAACGTTGCAAGGATAAAAAAAGAAAACAAAATAAGATGATTTATTTTTATTTTAAACCTTTTGAACGTTGGTGCAGGAGTGGTTTGGTCATAAAGCAAAGAACAAAAATCAAGGATATGAGATTTAATGTACTGGTATTGAGAAGATGGATAGATGGAGACTGCACCACCAGATGGAGGTTCTTATGTTTGTAGCTGGATATTTGTTCGGCGTAGACCTTTTCAATGTTTATTCTATATTTGATTTTCTGTTTATTTAACATGGTCCTGTTTTTGTTCATGCTTGCTACAATCATGTGAAGTTTTGTTGACCACGTTTTGCACTTGCTTATATTAATGGAAATGAATGAAAAATTATTTGGTTTTGTTTTTGCTAAGGTATCTTGGTTATGTGTGTATGCATCTATAAATTCCCTTTGCATTAATTTTGAAACGTAATTTCCTTAAAAAAACATTCCTGATTTCAATTAAAAAAACATTAATTTCCATTTGCATTAATTTTGAAACGTAATTTCCTTAAAAAAACATTTATGATTTCAATTAGAAAACATTAATTTCATTTTGCATTAATTTTGAAACGTAATTTTCTTAAAAAAACATTTATGATTTCAATTAAAAAACATTAATTTCTTTTCGCGTTAAATTTGAAACCTAATTTCCTTAATAAACATTTCTGATTTCAATTATACTAATTTTTTTAATCTATACTATCTTATAAAACATTTAGGCTTAAAAGTCTTAAAGTCTTAAAAACAAAGTTTTAAGCATAGAGTACAACATATTTATGCATAAAGATGTTGGTAATAGATGACATTGTGGATATCTGAATAAGAAAAAGGATTTCATGTATCTTATTTTGTCTTGTGGGATGATTGTGACTCATCTATTTGCAGGTGATAAATTATTTTGATAATCTATTTTATATTATAAAATAGATAAGTAGAAGTGTTAAAAACAAAAAATTGACATTAGTTCTATATAATTCTATTGATTTCAATACATATTTTTAAATGTGTTTGAATGCCATGTAATAAACAATTGATTACTAAAGTTATAAATGATGTGAGCCTCAGGCCGTAGGCTTCAAGATAAGCCACAACGTTTTTTAAATTGTTATTTATGACGATAAATCTCTATATCATGTATATCTATACCACCATTGGTAAAATTTGTATATCATCGACTGGGTACATTGGTAATACCACTCGATCCAATCCACGAATCAATTTTGTTTATATGGCAAAAACACATTTGCATTGTTATATTATTTCTTATATTTATTAACAATTAACTATGAGGGGTGTTTGGGATTGCTTATTTAAAACAACTTATGCTTATTTTTAAAAATGTTTATCATCTTATGTTGTGTTAAAAAGAAGTTGGGGTAAAAATATAATTTAAACAAATAAGTTCTACGCAGTTTCAAATAAGTTAAAATGGATTAACTTATCAAAAATAACTTATTTGTGGTGGGAAAAAATCATAAGCACTTTTCTTTTTTTCAGTCTAAACACTAAAAATAACTTAAGTTGAAAAAATTAACTGTAACACCCCAAAATCCAAGCCAATTTAAAACTTAATTTACAAGTTATGACAATAAAATTTCATCTTATATAGATAGCAAAGGGATTTAACCATCAAGAGTGTAATTACAATACATGATACTTCGAATAACCTATCAATCTAATCATGTCACTAATATCAGATTAATTGAGTTATCTAAGCTATCCTCCAAAAATCTCTTCTTTGTTAATTGCCACTTCTGCTATTCCAAAAATGCTCGTCCCACAACCCTTTATTTGCCTGAGCATGTACCTGGTAAGAACACATCATATAAAACGATTAGGCCAACGCCTACTGAGAACATTCGTTTCAAATGCAAAAATCAATGTAAACAAGTTACAACAAACCTGATTACTCCGTTCTTACCGTACGTATAATTCTATTTCATTATACAATTTTATCCAATCCCATGACTATGACTGACAACAAATCCATCAGCATATCATACTCCAGAGCCACACTATGAATCTTCAAAGATTCTAGATCAATGCTCTCCACCAATAAACCGCGATTACACACGCCCATTTATCAGTAATGAAGCAGAGATTACAAGTACTTATGTCAACCTCACTCTCTTCCTTAGAAACCAGGAATAACGATTAAACGAGAAATACCACACGCCTATTCCATGATTTCCCACACACACTGGAATAACGATTAAACGAGAAATACCACACGCCTATTCCAAGTGATTACCAAACTTTAGTGCCTATGGATCCATTACACTATCTACTCGTGCAAGTCAATGCTTAATACAGATTTCGCATATCATTCAGTATGAGCAAATCACCTTTACCTATACCAAACACCTGCCTAGTATCAAACCGGCACAGTTATCAAGCCTAACATACTACCTTTCGAATGTACGTATGTTCATGCTAAACTAATTATGTCTCAATCACTAGATCATAACGATTCACAATTAACAGAACTGAAAACTGCCCAGTCTGCACAAAGTGTCCCGACAACCCAAAGTTTCCGGATAACCCATCTTATCCGGACGTTTCTATTTTCCGGATACCCTGATTTCCCCGGACAATCCCAACACCCGGACAACACATCCTTTCCAGTAAATTCCTACTTTTCCGGATAATATTCCAAATCCGGACAACATCCGGACTCTATGATCATCCAGATTCTTATATTAAAATACAACCTACCCGGATACTTCATGCGTCCGGAAACATTCATGATTGGACTTTTCCGGATATGACGATTCATCCGGAAAAGTCGGGTCTGCAGCCTAAAATTTAATCTAACTTCTTGTCTGTTCGATTCAGCTCATTCCCAGTACAACCATACAGTTCATAATCACTTTATACAACTATTTCACGGTTCAATTTAACATAAGAACACTGATTTAAGCAAAGTACAAATGAACTCACCTCTTGCTTGCAAAACCCACTTCCTGCACAAATCTGAAACTTCAATCTGTTGTTTATGATTCTGAAAATCATTCCAATACACAGACTCGTTTACAATCATATAACTACAACAGATTTTTATCAGAAACTAAGGCAAGTTCTTACCAATTTGAAGACAAATTCTTCTTTTCTTCCCTTCTTTCTCTTTTCTCCTTTTCTCTCTTTCTCTCTTTCTCTTGACCGACCCCAAAGAACCAAATAGGATAATATCTGATTTTCAGATATTATATCCAAACATACTTTACACTATTTACCAAACATACCTCCAAGTTCCAATAATTCCAAAAGTAACACCAAACTTTGAACCCTTGTATTTTAACCCTATAGAATTATAAAATACAACATAACTCAAGATTTAAAACCAAAATACAATTAGATCCCAATTCTCATTAAATCACTAATATTGAAAATTCAGGATGTTACATTAACCAATCCAAAACACCCCCATAAGCTTGGTTTTCAAGATATTTATCCGGTAAGCTCTTATCATTAATACTCAATAGTCAAAATTTTCATTTAAGTTATTTGGTAAAGTTTTAGTCCACAACATTGTATCCAACGTTTTATCCGATAAGCGCAATGAACCAAGAATTTCAAAGATATATTACAAAAAATTAGATGTTTAAAAATTGAATGCCCCGCAGCATTGCGCGGGTACACGGCTAGTTTATATCAATCCGCATAATGGCATGTGGTTTGTGATTTTGAATTATGAAATTGTGGTTCAAATCTAGTTGTTCACTTGCCTATATATAAATAAGGGAATTTAATTAAAATACCCAAACTTTGACTTTTACTTACCAAAATATTCATTTCTCTCATGAATTTGCCAAAATACCCATTTTTCCTCGATTGGGTCCGCGATCGCGGATAGGGACCAATTTTGAAAATATGCATCCCGCGATCGCGAAATAAATTCCCGCGACACACCCAATTCTTGAGATTTGATGACTTTTGAATTGAAATGTTAAACTTTCAACCCATATACTTATTTACTTACTTTACTTTATACCTTTTACTTTCATAAATTTAATTTTACATTTAACACATATAATCGTTTATTAACTAAAATACGTTAAAAAAATACGTTTTAATTTTAACAAGTTACACCATTATAATCGTCCCTTCGATACGTTCGAAATGAGCCCAATATTGAATATTTTTTGATTTATTTATTTTATTATATATCATATATACTACATAAAAATATTTTTTATCTTTACAATTCATACCATTATAGTTAATTATTTAATTTATGGTACTCTTATAGTTAAAATACGTTTTATTTATTTTATTATCGATGATCCAAGTGTAAGTATTAAAAATCATGAATACAAACATGAAGACAAACAACCCAGAAAAATCTAAACCCAAAATCATGAAGACAAACAATCCAGAAAAATCTAAACCCAAAATCATGAAGACAAACAACCCAGAAAAATCTAAACCCAGTGACAGCGGCGGCGGCGGCGGTGCTTGTGGTGGACAGCGGTGGTGGTGGTGGTGGTGTCGCCGATTTCTTCCATCTTCTTCTTGCAACCATGGATGCTTTTTTCTCTCTCTCTCTCTCTCTCTCTATCTCTCTCTCTCCCTCTCCCTCTCCTGATTTGGTAAACGAAAGCTTATGGAAGAAGCTTTTATGATTTCTCCTGATTTTGTGGGATATGGGAGACGCTTTATTTTTTGACAAATATGCCCTTACAAGGGGCTTTTGTTTAGTAAAATAATTACAAAAAGTAAAGTAATTACAATTTATGCCATTGGATGAATCATAGCCATTGGTTATTTAATCTTATGGTATATAGTTAGGTTGCATAGTTTTCACAAATGCAGTGGTTTGCAAAAAATACCACCCCTATATATCTCAAAATAGATGTACTTTCATGGGTATAAAAAGTATACATAAATATATATGTTTTGTTGAAAGTTCCGTGTAAGATGTATGATTTATGTATATATAATTATAAATAATAATATATATAAGGGAAATTTTATCCCTACCCCTGCCACCATTTGTATACCCCCTATCTCACACACTTATTTTTTTATTTTATTTTATTTAAAACTTACATTTTATCTTATATACTTACTTAATTAATTTACTTTATACCTTTTAGTTTTTTATTTTTCATTTTACACTTTTATTATATTAACACATATAATCGTATATTAACTAAAATACGTTTAAAAGACTTTTTAATTTAAACAAATTACGTCATTATAATCGTCTCGTCGATACCTTCGAAATGAGCTTAATATTGATTTTTTTTGATTTAATTATATTATTATGCGTCATACGTTTACGTTATTTTTTTATATTGTTATTCGTCGATATCTTCTTATTTTTTTTATTTAATTATATTATTTCGAAATGAGCTCAATATTAACTAAAATACGTTAAAAAAATACTTTTTATTCTAACAAATTCCAACTTTGATTACTCATTTAAATCAATATATTCACGAGTACGAGTACGCTCTATATATTCTTTATACATATCTAATCTACGTCTGTATGGGTCGATCCATGTACTTGCATCTGGAAATCGACAATGTGTCATATGCTGTGTGAGTGTGGGCATTGGGTATTCTCCGTTTAATACCACTTTTATGTAATGATTACCATTAACATGCACTATTGCAATTGACACGTGTTGGGATGGTGACGGCGGTTGTGTCCTGAATGGTAGGTATGTCATATTACCTGCCATATTGAGAACATGTAGTATGACATTGAACTTTGAAGCAGCTAGAATTCCCATTTCAGGCATAACGATCCAATTCATAGGTGGTGCAAAGACGCCCTTTTGGAAAAAATTCAACGCTTCGTAAATTCTTGGCCACTCGTCGCTCCCAAACACATAAGAGTAATACGGTTGATACTCAGTTAGTTCAGCAATTAACTCTCTGCGGATATCGTCCCATTGGTCTTCATGACCACCCAGACAAGTAGATATGGCTCGAAATCCACAATTTCCATCGCCCAATACATCTTGTATTTGTGTGATGTATGGATGAAATAAACTCGGGATTTGATTAAGATATGGATTTGGAGGGGTGGGTTGTCGTGGGGGGTGGGTTGTCGTGGGAAAAGAGTTTTTTTAAAAATTGATTTTTTTGTATATATAACAATTGTACACATTTTTCATAAGGGAAATTCTAAGTATACCTCCCTGCCACATTTTGTATACCTCCTCCCTCACACACTTATAATCGTCTCGTCGATACCTTCGAAATTAGCCCAATATTGAATATTTTTCATACCTTCACAATGAATTTATGTGAAGGTTTAGTGTTATTTTGTGGCCTCACGGTCTCACGAAAACATGTTGGTCTCACGTGAACCCAACCCCTTGTAAAAATAATAGTATTAATTTATTAAATTTAATAGGTCCCACGTCTTGCAAGACCTTGATAATTTAGCAAGTTTAAGGGTATCTTGCAAGATTTTACTATTCACTGGCAAGTCATGCCATCTTACAAGGTCTCTAGCCAGGATGGATGTGGATGCTCTTATAGAACGTTTTTGACAAGTTGGTATCACTGGACTCAAAACCCCATTTCATATTCTTTTCGTGAAACCTTGTCCTATTGTCATTCACGATATCTATAAACACATACAAATAATAATAATTTAAAACGATTTAATAAATTAGTTAATATATGATTATTATGTTAATGCGATAAGAGTGTAAAACAAAATTGAAAAAAATAAGAGATGTACCATAAATTAAATAATTAACTATAAGGGTATGAATTATAAATATTATAAATATTTTTATGTAGTATATATGATATATAATAAAATAATTAAATCAAAAAAATTCAATCTTGGGCTCATTTCGAACGTATCGAAGAGACGATTATAATGGTGTAATTTGTTAAAATCAAAACGTATTTTTTAACGTATTTTAGCTAATATACGATTATATGTGTTAATATAATAAAAATGTAAAATGAAAAATAAAAAACTAAAAAATATAAAATAAACTATTTAAGTAAGTATAGGGGGTAAAATGTAAATGTTGAATTGGTTTCGGTTTGTGAGAGAGGAAGGTGAAGAAGGTGGCCGACAATTGTTGCAGGGGTATATGCAGGGGTACCAATAGTAACACCCTATATATAAATGAATGATGGTGATGGTAGTTGTCAGGTCTTGAGATATGGAAGAAAGGGTAGTACAGCATGCCATTATATGTCAGATACAATGGATATAGAGGATGGATAGGTGTTTTTAAAAATATTTATATATATAAATATTTCATTTAAACATTTTTTTTTGAAGAAACGGAGAATAGGTTGCATTAATGAAAGGCGTTACAAGGGGGGTTTAACATCCCATGCAGAAAGCTAGGGCACCCGGAAAACGTAGTATGACTAGGGAAATTTTTAGCGTTTCTAGCCAGAGTGTGAGCCATGTCGTTAGCAAATCTACGAACAAAGTGGAGCGTGAAACCATTCGAGCGGGAGAGGAGAAGTCTGCATCTTTCGATAATAGAGCCGAATTCCGAGAGATCCTCAACATCGTTATTGATCGCGTCGACAACCAGTTTCGCATCTGTTTCGAAGATAACCGATTGGTGACCGTGAGTAGCCGCCCAATCAATTGCATAAGCAAGGGCCAAAGCTTCGCATTCCTTAACCGACGGGGTGCCCAAGTCGAGAGTGGAGTGCCCCGCGATGAAGGATCCCGTAGAGTCGCGGATAACTGCCCCGGATCCCCATTTGTTGGATTGGAGAAAAATCGCAGCATCGACATTACATTTGAGACGACCCGGCGGCGGAGTATGCCAGAGTTTGCAGTCGCCGAGAGTGTTAGGGGCCGGGGTCTTTGGTTGGGAGCAATTCAACGTGAGCCAATCAGACTGGGTTGCGAGGGCTGTCCCGATCGTCCACTTCGGAAACTTCACCGCTCCATTAATCCACGAGTCGTTCCTGGTTTTCCAAATACTCCAAAGAAGCATTAGGAATTTGTCGCGGAAGAGACCCCGGCTGTCGTTAATGCAGGTCCTAAAAAAAGAGGGGAAGTCTTCCGCCGAGTTCGCGATCGAGTTGATATCCTCCCAAAGGTTTGCTGCCTTCCACACTTTGACAGAGAACGGGCAGCCAACGAAGAGGTGCCAGTTATTTTCCGGGTTTGACTCACAAAGGGCGCACAGGCATGAGACGTTGATGCCCCGTCTTTGGAGGTTCTCTCTATGGGGGAGGACGTCAATTCCAACTCGCCAGGCGAAGTTCCTAACTTTATGTGGGATAGCGGCGTTCCAAATGCGATTCCAATTTAGATTCAGATGCGTGGGGGCTTGGATATGATTGGATCTCATCACGAAGTTATACCCACTTTTGACCGAGAAAGTGCCGTTATGGCTAAAATGCCAGATCAGCCGGTCCCGACCTCCCCTAGAGCGGGGTATCTTTTCGATCTCCATTTGATCACGGTGAGAGAGTTTACTGTTGAGGCGCTCTCGATCCCAACCATTAGAATCAGAAAATAAATGGCAGACACGGAGGCTTTCGTCACCCGGGTTTGGAGAGCTATCCACCCAAAAGTTGTTATCATCCCGGAGCCAAGGATCTTTCCAAACGGAGATAGACTCCCCGTTACCGACTTTCCATCGATATCCCATTTTAAGAACTTTATGAGCGTTCCAAATGCTACGCCAAACAAAACTTGGGTTTCGGCCTAATTTCGCAGCGTAGAAGTCCCCTTTTAGGTAGTATTTAGCTTTGAAGACGCGACTCACTAAGCTGTCCGGGTGTTGGAGGAGACGCCACCCTTGCTTCCCCAACAAGGCAATGTTAAAAGCCGAGAAATTACGAAACCCAAGACCTCCAAGTTGTTGGGGGACGCACAGTTTTTCCCAAGCTAACCAGTTTATGGAGCGAGAACCATCCTTTTTTGCACTCCACCAAAAGTTATTTAAGAGGCGCTGAATCTCTTTCAAGAGGGACTTAGGGAGTAAAAAGACACTCATAAAGAAGACCGGGATGGCTTGAGCCGCCGCCTTAATGAGAGTGAGTCTACCTGCACTCGAAATGGGTTTAGATCTCCAATTGGAAAGGCGACGCCATAGCATATCTTTAATGTGGCTGAAGATGGCTTTCTTGTTTCGTCCAATCAAGGAAGGGAGGCCTAAGTACTTCCCGGTATTTAGAGAATTTGTCACCCCAAAAATATTAGAGATAATGCCTTTGGAAGAGGGATCGAGGTTGTTACTACACATGATACCCGATTTATTGAAGTTAACCGCCAAACCGAAACCTTGCTCAAATAAGCCAAGGATCGACTTGAGGGTCAAACATTCCTCCACGTTTGCTTGACAAAAAAGGAAAGCGTCGTCCGCAAAGAGGAGGTGAGAGATGGCCGGAGCGTGTTTAGTAACACGGCACCCATGAGTGAGATTCCTAGCGTTTGCGTCAGCCAAAAGAATGGAGAGCCCCTCCATGCAGATTATGAAAATGTACGGGGAAAGAGGATCACCTTGGCGAAGACCCCGTTTAGGGTAGATCGGCCCCAAAATGTCATCATTGACCCGAACAAAGTATCGAACCGAGGTAATGCATAACATGATCATGTCCACCCACCTAGTGGAGAGGCCTAGCTTCGAGAGAATAAGTCGGATATAGTTCCAATCAAGCCGATCGTAGGCTTTACTAATGTCGATCTTGAGTGCAACATCCCCCGTTTTTTCCGAGTGTTTCGTTTCATGCTGTGGAGGAGTTCAAAGGCAAGAAGGATATTATCCGTTATGAGTCTACCTTTGATGAAAGCCGATTGGTTCTCTGAGATCACCTTAGGGAGAATTTTCTTGATCCGGTTAGCGAGAACTTTGGTAATAATTTTAAGAGTTACATTGCAGAGGGCGATGGGGCGAAGATCCTTCATATCTGACGGAGTGGCACACTTTGGGATGAGGGTGATAAGGGCGTCATTAACACCTTCGGGAAAAGAACCATTGTTGAGCCACGAGACTCCCGTAGAGAAAACGGTGTCCCCAATCAAGCTCCAAAAATGTTGAAAGAAGCGAGGGTTGAAGCCATCGGGGCCGGGAGCTTTATCGGGATGCATCTGAAAGAGGGCATCATGAAACTCTTTTTTGGTGAAGGGAGCGTCGAGGGCGGTGTTATCACTTGTCGAAATGCGCGTTGTCACTTTATCGGTTACGAGATGAGCCAACCCGCTACTTTCAGAGAAGAGTTTTGTGAAATAATCCATGGCAAGAGAGCAAAGACCCGCCTGGTCCGTTATCCAAGAACCGTCATGGTTTTTTAGGCGCCGGATAAGGTTCCTTTTTCTCCTTCCATTGGCGTGTGCGTGAAAGAATTTAGTGTTACGGTCTCCCTCCCGAAGCCAATGAACTTTCGCTCGTTGTCTCCAATGTTCCTCTTCTTTGACAAGAAGGGAAACGAAATGTTTGTTAGTGACTTCAAACTCGCGGGCGTTAGCGGGGGAGGCGTGCTCTCTAAGAAGAGTTTACCGGCCCCATTTGCGGAGTTTACCGGCCATCGCAGAAAGCCAACATGGGAGGTCATACCGAGAGCTGTGATGCCATGCTTTAGAAACCATCGGATGCAGGCCCTCTTCAAGGAACCATTTGTTTTCAAAGCGGAATAAGTTAAGCTTTGTGCGCCCAAAAACTGGTTTCTCCTGGGTGTGGAGAAGAATAGGCGAGTGGTCGGAAATAGGACAAACCAAGTTTTCCACCCACGCGTTTGGGAAGCGGTTCAACCAATCCCGAGAGCCCACGGCTCGGTCTAGACGTTCCCAAACTTCATTCGCTTTGCCTTTGTGTCTGTACCAAGTGAATGGGAAACCCAGCATTGGTATATCAGTTAGGTTGCAGTCCGAGAGGGCGTCGCGAAAACCATTGATGCACCAACCCGGATGTTCAAGGAGACCCTTTTTTTCGTGTTGAGATATGAGATCATTAAAATCACCGATAACCACCCAAGGGGAAGAGGATTGGGTGGCGAGGGTGCGAAGGAGGTTCCACGAATCTCTTCTTCTACCCCTCTCGGGGAACCCATAAAAACCCGTAAGTCTCCATATCCCGTTGACAATGTCATTAAGATGGAGGTCGATGAAGTTTTGCGAGTAAGACAAAAGCGAAATATTAGAGTTGTCATTCCACAAAACACAAATGCCACCACTGCGGCCGTTACAATTGACGACAATACAATTATCGAAACCCAAAAGAACTTTGATAACATCAATCCTAGATTGCGCAACAAGCGTTTCAAACAGAAAAATAATGTCGGGACGGTAGCTGCGGAGGAGGTCTTTCAAGACCGGAACTGCTCTCGGGTTGCCCAAGCCCCGGCAGTTCCATGCCATGATCTTCATTGATCTAGGCAGGCCCGTTGATGCGGGCCCGCCTCTGAATCGTTAAGGGGGGATTGTGAAGCCGTGGTCTGAGCTTCGGTATTTTCCAAAAGAGAATTTCCTGTCGATGTTTCAACCTTGGATTTTTTGCCTCCCGATGATCTTGCCCTTTCCTTGATGGAGATACGCTTGCGACCCGTAACACCCTCTGTGTGGCTTGTCAGGACCCCTGAAAAAATGTGCGTAGGTTCGGGGGTAAGAGGGTGGTGTAGCGGTGGGGTGGGGGTGGCGTGGGGGTGGTAAGGTTTGCATGGCTCGGTTTGCATGATGAATTCCATGCAAGCCGTTGGTGTGTTCAGCGTGGGAGGGGTGGGATTAGGGTTAGAGATTGGTGGGGTTCCAGTTTTATGAGAGGTATAGGGGGGGAGGGGGTAAGGGATGGAGGGGTAGGGGTAGTACATGGTGTGAGATGGTGAGTGCTGTCAGGGATAATTGTGTTTGTCTTGGTATTAGGAGGCAAAGGGGATGAAGTAGCTTCAATTGTCAAGTCACTATTGGTAGGGGTAGGGGGATGGTCCACGGTAGTACCGTGAGGTGGGGGTAGGGCATTTTTGTGGGTAGGGTCTAAGGAGTTACATAGTGGGTAAAAGGGGGTATGGTTTACTTTAGGAATTTCCAGGAGAGGTTTTTTGTGAGTAGGGTCTGCTGATAGGGGGGATAGGGGTTGAATTACCTTCTTTGGGTCTGACCTGCTTTCGAAGTAAAAAGTAATTTTACCTTTGTTACTGTTTTGGATGACAGCGTCCTTAGTCGCCGGCAAGCTTGAGGCAGGTACCGGTTCGCCGGTGCCGAAGCCGGTGCCGGCATCGCCGGGGGAATTAGCCGGAGTTTTTTTGGAGTGAGGGTCTTCCAGGTCCTGAACAATCCCGTCCTTATTGGCGAAAAACGGGGTGAAACAGTCTCCTGCATTGCTTCCTGAGAGCCATGGTCCATAGAGTTGCCAAAGTTTCCTGTCTGGGTCTTTCGGGTCTCGTATCGCCACCGCCTTGTTCGTGCATCCAATGTTGTCGTGACCCCATAATCCGCATCTGTAGCAGATTAAGGGAAGGCGTTCGTATTTGAATTGGAGCCATTTCTTCCTTCCTTCGAAGTTGATAAAAATTCCGACACAGGGGCGTGTATCGACCGGAACATTGATCTTTGTAACGGTATAGGCTCGTATCATGTCCAGATTGGACCCTTTCCATTTGAGTTCAGCATGTGGGTCGGCCGCCTTGATCCAAGAGGTGAGGTTGTTCCTTGTATAGAGACGTAACGGGATGTTGTTAATGATTAACGAGAGGGGAATGGTGTCGAGCTTGGTGTCTTGCCAGTTCCCGGATTCCGGCCAGGAGGAGCCTATGAGAAACCCTCCCGAGAAAATCCATGGGATGCGTTGGAGGACCCAGTCTTGGTCCGCCTGGGAGGCAAAAGAGATGCCGAAGTAGGAGCTTTTGCTGTCGTCCCCCAAGTGTTTTGCCTGCCACCCTCCTTTAAACTTCCACATGCGAGTGAGTATGGTTTTCAGAAATGTGATAGAGCATCGTTTTCGTGAGATTACCCTCGCCACCATTGAAGTCTCAGTGAAGAAGTTCAGGTCGCGTTCTTCCACCACAAAGGTGGGTTGGTTTTCAGTAGCATCTTCCACCGCTTCCTCAGGGTTGGAGACGTGCAGCTTATTTGTCAGCATGGTGATATTGTCTATGATTTCTGAAGGGGTGCCCATGATGAAATAGAAGACGGTGAAGAGAACCGGAATGGGGGGGGTCGCCGGAGCCAGGCGGAGGAGGGAGGTTGTCGTAAGGACAGGGATAAAACCCTTTTACCCACAGAGGGAAATCTCTAGAGAGAGAAGAGAGGGTTCATTTAAACATTTATATACATACTGTATGTACGCATGAAGAAATACTCCATTCTTCTTAACTATTAATTAACAGAAATATTATTAAATCATTAATAGTAGTCTGATATAATAATTTAACTAACATGGCATACCCGGAACGTAGTTGGAGCATTTTATTTGGAGCGGAGAACAATTATATACAACCATAAAATTAGAGGTTTAGTCTATAATTATATCACGGGGTAAACTTATAGGCTTGGGAGTTAAGTTGTAATTGGCCTTAGTTGACTTGTAATAAGTTGGGTTATTAATGAGATGTGATGTATAAATTGTAGGTTGTTTATCGGACGCAAAATCTAACCAATCTACGCAGTCAGGTGAGTTTTCATGTGATTTACTCTGGGATGTATGCATATGTATCTTATATGTTATTTTGGAGCATGTTTCGTGGCATGAAATATTATGGATATGAATATTAGCATTGGAGTTATTACATGTTATTGTTTGTGGTCATGACATGTATTTGGTGTTTGGTGATTCGCATGCTATTACTTTACTATTTTAAAGTCACTCGCATGCTATGTTATTTATGAAATTGTGGTGGTTATGAAACGGCTTCTTGGGTGCGTCGGGATTACAACCGGTACGCCGGTAAAAAAATAAGCGGGCTTAGTCCCGTAAAGGAGAACGGCCAGATGTGGGTCACGCCCACCAGAGCCAAATACAGGAGATTAAAGGAGGTAATCCCTACCGCACCAAGATCCGTTAGGAGATTCTTTTGGTGGAAATTATGTTGGCAAATAAATCGCGATATGTTATTCTTTTTATGCTTAAATATTTATTTGCTTGATTATGTGTGATTCTATGCACGAAAACCATGAACTCACTGAGCTTTTTAGCTGACTATAAGTATACATCTTAGGCGCGGGAGGTTCAGGTGTGGACAAAGGCAAGGGACCGACTTAGAAGTTTAATTATTACTTTTAAGTACTTTAATTGTGGTGGAAACCTTTATGTTTATTTGGTTTTATATTTTTTCACTTTAATCTAGTTCAGTATGGGACGAACTTAAACTAGGAAAAGTCGTTTTGGATTGAGAGTATTCCGCTGTGGTTTGGAGTTATGGATGAATTGGAGTAAGAAAGATGTAACATCTCTTATTTTGAAATTAAGGGTGTTACAAGTTGGTATCAGAGCTGTAGTTTAAGAGAATTAGGTTATAATTATAGTCTAAGCTTAAACTGAGCGGTGAAATAGGAGTTGAGATCGGGAATAGAGTGAGAGTATATGATTTTGTTATGACTTAGCAATGTTTTGCTTTTGCGTATAAGTTTTGAGCTTGTACTGATATGTAGTATATGAATAAGTGGAGAGAAGCATAAGGAATGTGACGAGTTAATATTTATTGTGTTTAAGGTGTTAAATTAAAATGTAACAGTGAAAGACAAGTGCTTTTATAAGGATATGAAGTGTTAGTTTTGTTAGCAAAATATATGCATAACTAGAGATCTTGGAGGGTGAAAGTTAGAGCAATGATCGTTCTACCAAGGTGTAATCTCGTAGTTATGTGATCTGGTAAGAGGAGCATTATTAGTAAAGGAGAGAGGTATTGTACGGACCTCAGGATATATCTAAGGAGTTATATGCTTGTATGTATGTAGACTCCTAGGTCGATTTTTATCATCTATCGAGCCAGTAAGGACTCGATATCATGTTATCAAGAGACAAGTATATACGCTAGTACACATTTTTAGGAGTTTAGGTCGGGCATCTATAACCAACATGGTGTAATATGATTAATATGGTGGTTATGTTAATAGAGGAAATTTAGAAATGTTTAGTCATATTATTATGTTGCGGCGTATAGACGTATGTGATATGATATATATAAATGATTTTTCTCGCAGTATATATATATATATATATATATATATATATATATATATATATATATATATATATATATATATATATATATATATATATGTGTGTGCGTGTGTGTGTGGTGCTTTACCTTGTATCCGAGTATTAGGAGTTCAATGGGCGATTGGAATATTGTCATTAAGGCATTATGAAATAGTAAGGTTATGGAGTTATTATAGAAAAAAATGACAGTATTTCATTGCGTCTATGTGGTGTCACATAGAATGGTGATGGTTTCCACCTTAGTGAAAGATTGCGAATGCAGGGGTGCAACAAATAACATCCGTGGGTCGAGGCTAAATTGTCAATGAAAGTGTAGTCTCGTCTACACATGTTAGCTCAACCACAGAGCGAGACCTTCAGGAATAGAAAAGATGAAAGACCTATTATAAGGAGTTGTCAAGTAGAAGAGTGAGGATGTAAATGAAGTAGGTGAGAAAGTTGAACCTGTAGTGGTGATTTCACCAGTTAAGGAGAGAGAGGGGTGGCTAAAAGGTTCTTTAGCACATACCCAAAGGAATGCAAAAGGATTAAGAAGGGATGACGTACACTTGTTAGCTCGACACTTCAGTGGTCAGACACCAAGTGTGATATGAGAAGAGAGAAAGGTGTTGCTTATATGTTTGGGGAGCACATGGAGGATTATATTAGTGGATAAGTACATCATGGAGACTGAGATTCGCCATTTATAGCAATCGATTGTAGACAAATCCACTTGTTTCATGGATGGTATGAGGTTGATGGCAAACAATATGTAGAATTGGAAACACCAATCACATTGTTCATGTTATGGAGATAATATCAATTATCAAAAGTTGATGTTGATAAGGACGAAAGAGATAATAAAAAGGAAGGCAAAAGAAAAATGAAGGTTATAATAATAGAGTGAAAAAGCCAAGAATGATTTCATCACGTGGGAAGAGACAAGATGAAGAGATATTATTCTTCAATATAACGGATGCATTCATAGGCACCTGGTGAATGTGGGGCTGGGAGTTTGACATGTTATAGGTGTCTAAAGCCAGGTCATCCGATGCAAGAGTGTTTCGAAAGTAAATATTGTTATGAGGTATAGCGAAAGGATGTCTATGATTTGAATGTGCCAAGGTTTATGGTGGTTTGGGGAACAATGCGGAAGCATCATGTAAAGGTACAAGAAACTGTTCTAAATGGGAAGGAGTTGCCCAAAGAAATGTGCTCATGCTAGTAATATGTGACTCATGGTATGTTTGCCTAGGAGTAGGGCTATACCAAGTAGCAGAAAGTTTAACTATAAGGGTATATCCAGTAAAATAAAGCATAAGAATTGTGTTTCGTGTAAGGTAAGAATGTGGTGGCATTATATAGATTTTTTTTATGTGCAAAGGATCTTGAAAAAGTGTAAACATCAGATGTTTTCTGGTAATTGAGATTAAGATAAGTAAGCTTCATCAAAATGAAGCATGTATGAAGGAAAGAAGTAAGAAGGTGTAGTTATAACTGCGAGCAAGGTGGGAAAAATACCATACAGATGGATGAGGAGACTAAGTGTATGACTTAGATCACTAAGAACAAATAATGATCTATGTGAATAGTTCAACTGGTTAGTTGGCAGAGCAGATAATAAATTCAAATAAAGATGTTTAACCAACTCCAAAGAAGATATAGTTGACGAAATGGTTTAGATTAAAAGACGAGGAGTCATGAGTGAGATGCGATAGAATGTAAACTTCAGATGAAGGATAAGCCATAAGTTAAACTATGTAATCTGAGTAAGGTGGATGCAAATATGACTCTGTGGAAGAATGAACGTACATTGGGAGATTGTTGACTGACTAGTGAGAGTGTCAAAGTTAATGAATAAGGGATGTGATTTATGAATGTGTGTAACTAGCTGGTGAAGTGATTAAAAGGGTGATATAACTAAAGAATGACAGTATTAATGTGTGGATGAATGCTTGGGAATCAGTAAGTGAATTTACATGGGAAGTGTCAAGTACGTGGTGTAATACAGGGTGGACATTTGTAGTCATTAAGAGAAACCAAAAGATAAGTAAACATTCATGTAATGTGAGCATAGTATATTTTTCGTGAAAGAGACTAAGAGTACTTATGAATGAAGTGAATCATCAAATAAGGGATAGCATAATAGATTTAAAGGTATGAGGTGATGCATGATGCAGATAGTATGCATGAATTAAAATATGTATATATATATACATATATATATAGTTTTCAAATATCTTCGAGGGAATAAACTAGAGAATGATGAGTGGGAAAATCCAGGGTGGTCGATTAAGTTATTTGTTTATCTTCAATAGCGTGTGAAGGAAAAGTTGTAAGTATGGATGCCACATAAGCACCTAATGGACTTAACGCTCCTTTGAGTATTTAAAACTCTTAAGGTATAAGCATGATTTGGGAGTTGTTGAATCCAACATTTGTGATATTACGATTGGGTGGTCAATTATTCATGTAACATGTCAACTTTTAGCCAAGGTTGATTATTAAAGTTAGCAATGATCCATGATGAATTTTGGTAAGTAGCATTGAATGGACCATTTGGTAGTGATCAAGATTAAGTGAGATAAGAATTAGATGGGAATTTCAGAGGTAGTCAATAGTCTTGGGGAATAATCCAAAGTATAGAATATGCTGAAATGGTTGGCATTTATGAAACAAAAGATGTCAAGTATTCAAGTTGGTTTACAAGCATATGATGATTGATACATTGAAGTGAAAGGAGATACAAAATTCTTGGGGTGAATTTGTGGTGTTATAGGGTATAAAGAATAAAAATAAAGTATGATGCACCTAATAAGATCGATACTGAGTAGCAAGAAGAAGAAAAAAATACGCTGACGAGCTTATTAACAATGTCCATGAGTGGATGTCGTTGGGAATCAGAAGCGGGATATAGTTCTAACCCTCGTAGTGTTGAAACAATAGTAAGAATATGACATGATGAATTAGCAGGAAAAGAATTATTGAAGGTTTCTAAACTTATTAAGTTAGCGACTTAAGAAGAGCGATAACCATATGGTTATGTTGTCTTTGGAAAGCATATGCAGCAAAGGTAAGAAAGTTAAAAGGTAATAGTATTTCTTTAGTATTGATAAAGTGGAGGTTTCCTGAAGGGTGAGAGATGATTTGGGATCTTAAGAAGAATTGAGATCAAAGCATTCTCAGTATTTTAACTCGATGCAAATTTTGAGGACGAAATTTCGTTAAGGAGGTGAGATTTGTAACACCCCATTTTAGGGGGTATTTAGAAATTTATATAATGAGATGGTTAAAAGGGGGAAGTTGTCTAAGTTATATAATGCAAGGTCTAAAGTGTTCAAGGGTGAAAGTGAAGGGTTTAAATTGGAGACTTGCATGGTCAAATGATGCAAGATGGGATAAACCAACGTAGAGAGAAATCAGGAAATAAACTTGTAGAGGTAGAAGTGCCAAAAAGATAGGAGAGATAAGGGGAAAGGGGTGGTGACCCTTGGTTATTTAAGATGCTAGGGTTTGCTAATTAGAGAGGGAGACGAGAAAAAGAAGTGAAGGTGGCAAGGAAGACTGTGGCGGAAGAGAACGGTGTTCAACGTCAAGCTCGGTTCCAGTTAACGTAACTACGTAAGGTATCTCCTTCTCGTCCCTTCTCGATTTGTTGATACTGGATAGTATCTCCTACCTTAGAAATCTGACTTTAAACAACGATGAGTCTAAGATAAGTTGCAGGTGGTGGAAATTATGTTGGCAAATAAATCGCGATATGTTATTATTTTTATGCTTAAATATTTATTTTCTTGATTATGTGTGATTCTATGCACGAAAACCATGAACTCACTGAGCTTTTTAGCTGACTATAAGTATACATCTCAGGCGCGGGAGGTTCAGGTGTGGACAAAGGCAAGAGACCGGCTTAGAAGTTTAATTATTACTTTTAAGTACTTTAATTGTGGTGGAAACCTTTATGTTTATTTGGTTTTATATTTTTTCACTTTAATCTAGTTCGGTATGGGACGAACTTAAACTAGGAAAAGTCGTTTTGGATTGAGAGTATTCCGCTGTGGTTTGGAGTTATGGATGAATTGGAGTAAGAAAGATGTAACATCTCTTATTTTGAAATTAAGGGTGTTACTGTAATACCCCGGGTAAGTCCGTTAGTTAAAAATATTATTCCGTTAAATTATTTAACCTAAAAGTTTCTATTTTAGGTAAGTTAAGTAAATTTATAAGTTAAAAGGGGGTTATGGTCATTAAAGAATAGAATAGGGTTAAAAGGGTAAAACTTAGTAGTTATTATCTAAAAGAAATTCAGATATTTCATAAAAATCAGATGTGCAGTGTGTGTTAGTGTGTGTTTTGAGAGAAAAGAAGAAGGAAGAAAGTTAAAAAGCTAGGGATCCAAATTGGTGCAATTGGAAGAAAAATTAAGGTATGTTTCTTGTATGTTTTATGTCTATAATTACCAATAGGTAGTTTCTATCGGAGTAGAATAACTGATTACACATCCAGTAGTGATTTCTGTTGATTCTGGGTCGAAAGTGGTGAAACCGACAGAGGTGTCCGGACACAGTTTGAAGGTGTCCGGATAGTTTTGTTGAAGGTGTCCGGGTAGTTCTTTGATGGTATCCGGGTAGTTCTTCGTCGGTGTCCGGACAAGTCTTTTTCCGGGTAAGTTCCCTTTTCTTGATTGTCCGGATGAAGTATGTTTCCGGATAGTGTCCGGATTACTTATGCTGTCCGGAAAAGGCATACTGTCCGGAATAGTCATGCTGTCCGGATTATTGGTGTTGTCCGGAAAATTCTGTTTTGTCCGGATACTTTTGCTGTTTGGCCAATTTTGAGAGTTTAGATGATGTCGAGTATACAGTCACCTGTATTTTTGTTAAATCATGGATAGGGAATGAATGAGGATCGAATGTACTGTGGACTCGACTTAAGTTCAGGTTTGGGGGTAACATTTAGGGACTAGAGTGCTTTAGAGTTCTTAGTCTTGGTAAGACTTGTGTGATCAAAGTGGTAAGGCAATACTTGTATATGATTGTTTCAGATTCTGTGAAATTGAAGTGAAGCTGAATTGTTTGAGAAAAGCTTGGTGGACATTTTGATAAGTCAAACAGGTGAGTTTTACTTTAAAAGTATTTTTAACTGGAATACATATACATATGGTTTGGGAATGTGATAATTGGTGATTACGTGTTTATATGTATGTTATATGTGAATTACAATACATTGAGGTATTATAATTACATGAGTATTATAATGTGCTATAATACGTTGGCCGGGATTAGGACCGGAGTGTTTGGCTATAGAATCTGTATAGCGTTGTTTGGCTGTAGATGTTGTACAGCGTTGTAAATTATTAGTTGGCTTGCAACCAACTAATATGGCCAGGAGGAATGAGAAAGGAAGGTACACGATGTGTGAGTTCAAATTGATATATTTGATTGTGCTGAATGATTTATATGAATAGGGTTTATATAAATGATTTCAAACTAACAGGGATTTATCTCACTTAGACCATCGTGTCTAACCCTCATTTTCGTTTAAAAAAATATGTATTCCAGGTGGTGGATCGCGTAAGAGCAAGTAATTAGAGTAATCGATGGATGGCTTATGTGAAGGATTATGTGACGAAGATTTTGGCATGTTTAGCAGTTGTATTATAATGATTAAATGTTATGTATGTACTTAGTAAGAAGTTTGTAGTAGAATGTCTTCTTTTGATTGTAAAAGTTTAAGGGACCGTCCTTGTAATATGATGTTTCGTTTGATTAATCAATGTTATGTTACATTATGTGATTTGTTGTGTATATGGGATTTGGGTCGTTACAAATGGTATCAGAGCCTTAGTTGAAGGGATTTAGGTATTTGTATCTGTACCTAGACTTAAACTACATGTGAGGTAGGATGTCCCTAGCATTATAGAACCTTGGGATGATGAAGTATAAAAGGTAGAAGGAACATCATGTAAGGTAATTTCATATTACACCTGGCTAGTGTAACTGTGATCTTACAGGTACATGTTTGAACTGGAATTGTAATACCCGGGTAAGTCCGTTAATTTATTTGACTAAGGGGTTTTGATATTAAAGGGAAATTTGAGATAAGTTATAAGATTTGGGGTGGGTTGGTAATTAGTGAGTAGTTTGTGCCAAAAGTGTAAATGGAGATATAAATATCTCCCACACTTCAATTATCTCTTCAGAAACCTAAACATAGAAAGACAGTGTGTGTGTGTGCGTGTTCGTGAGGCGAAAAAGGAGCAGAAGTGGAAATGCTCGGTTTGAGCATCGATTGAACGAGTTTGAGACAATTTTAAGGTATGTATCCTTTAGGTTTTATGTTTATAATCATCAATAGACAGTTTCTATCGGATTAGAAAGTTTAAATCATAGCTGTATAGATTTGATTTGGGTTCTGGATTGGAAAAGCGACCGACTGTGTTCTTGAGGGTCCCGGGGAAGTCCCGGTAGACTCCCGGTACGGACGACTCCCGGTAGTGTGAGTCCCGGTATTGCAGACTTCCGGTAGTGTAGAGTTCCGGTAATGTGAACTCCCGGTATAGGAACTCCCGGTACCATGGAGTCCCGGTACCATGGAGTCCCGGTACCATGAAGTTCCGGTAGTGTTGTCTCCCGGTACTCTGGGTAGTCCCGGTACCTTGTTATGTTTTGTTGATTAAGTCAGAAGGGTAAGAGTATAAGTGAAACATTGGAGGGCCGGAACTTAGTAGGCTTTATGTGTTTGGCTAGTAAAGCGATATATGTATCTTAATTGGTTTCAGATTCTGTGGAGTCAAGGTGAAGGATAGGATCTTTTTGAAAGGAACTTGCAAGTGTTTTTGGATAAGCGATCGAGGTGAGTTTTACTTTAAAACGTTTTCAACTGGAATACATATATGTGTTTATATGTGTATGTGAGTATGTGTGAAATATATATATTGTATTTATATCGCACGAAACGAGTATAGGTGAGCCGAATTATTATTCGGCGGGGCTGTATGGAAATACAGCGAGGCTGCATGAAATTGCAGTGGAGCTGTAGGTAAATGCAGCGGGGCTGTATGTAATTACAGTGGAGTCGACTGTATTGTACAGTGACGATAATTAGTTGGCTTGCTACCGACTAATGTGGCCAAGGGAAAGAAGATGGGATGAGGAGAGATACACGGTGCACGAGTCCTAATGTGGTATTTATATACGTGTGGTATATGCGTGCTTATACGAAAGGTTTTATGTAAACTATTTTGATACAAAGTATTATGTGAAAAGAGTTTTATATTGATTTTGGGAAAGACCAGGATTAACTCACTAGACCCGTTTGGTCTAACCCTCATTTTGTTTTCAAAAATATGTTTTCCAGGTCGAGGCATTGATAGCGGCAAAGGAAAGAATAAGGTGTAGACTGCTTTCGTGGACCGATGATGATTAGGAAGATGTTATGTATTTTGTAGTTACGAAACAAAAGGGACCGTACTTGGTTTATTATGTAATCTTTGTTGTAATTCAATGATATGCATGTATGTTATGTTAATTGTTGTATGATATGGGTAACCGGGTCATTACAAATGGTATCAGAGCCCTAGTTTAAGGGATTTAGGTATGTGTACCCGTACCTAGACTTAAACTGCATGTGAAGTAGGACGTCCTTGATATATTAGAACCTTGGGATGCTAAGTATAAAAGGTAGAAGGAACATCATGTAAGGTAATTTCAGATTACACCTGGCCAGTGTAATTGTGATCTTACAGGTACATGTTTGAACTGGAATACCTTGTTATATGGGGTATGTGCTTATGTGTATGTTAACCTTGTTTAAATCTACAGAATGGCAAGCGGAACACGAAATTCGAATCGAGGAGGAGGAAGAAATCCGAATAGAACTAATCCGCCAATAGGAACAGGGGACAGGGGAGGTAAAACTGGGGGCAGAGTCGGAGGTAGAACTGGGGGTAGAGCTGGAGGTCGAGCCGGAGGCAGAGTCCAGCCACAGGGTACAGAGTTCGTTACCAGGGATGATCTAATGGCAGAAATGGGAAGATTACAAGCTAATATCCAAGCTATGTTCAACCAAACTCGCAATACTGAAACAGAAAGACCAGATCCTACTCATGAAGAAGAGATGCCCATTACATCTATTGTCGTACCAGTAGTGAGGAAATGTGATTATAAAATGTTTTTAAGCTGTAGACCTCCGACCTACTCAGGAGACAGGGATCCCGTGAAAGCAATGAGATGGATGAAGGAAATAGAAGCTATTTTCAAGACAAGCAAGTGTGCGGAGGAAGATAGGGTATTGTACGGGGCAACAATGTTAAAAGGGGATGCTTTGTATTGGTGGGAATCTTTTATTCACTCTAAGGGATCTGATGTTTATTCTACCCTCTCTTGGGAAGAATTTGTGATAGCCTACAGGAATGCATTTTGTCCCCAAGCAGCCGTCAAACATCTGGAAGGGGAATTTATGAACTTACAACAAGGAAACTTATCCGTTCGAGACTATACCGCGAGCTTCCTGGAAAAGTCTCGGTTCGCATAATACTACGTTGCTACGGAGGCGATGAAGACGGAAAGGTTTATCTTCGGGTTAAATTCGGAAGTCAGAAAGTTAGTGACTGCAACAGGACCTGATAACTTCTCAGCCGCAGTAAATGCCGCGGAAAATGTAGAGCGAGATATTAAGAGAGGTGCAAATGATAAGAGTGTTGGGAAAAGAAAATCGGAAGAGATGACGCATGATTCAACGGGGTACGAAATTCAGAGGTTCGATAGTCGCCTACCTTTTATATCAAATGAAAGACTATGTCCAAAATGCAACCGCGTACATCAAGGAAATTGTTATGTTGATCCTAGAAGTTGTTATAAGTGTGGAAGGGCTGGACACGTCGCTAAGAATTGTCGCGCAAATCGATTCTGTTTCGTTTGCAATTCCCCTGATCATATTCAGTCAGACTGTCCACAAAGGAAAATACAACAGGGTAGTACGACGGGGAAACCAATAAGCGTCAGGACGGGAGAGATACAAAGGTCTGAAGAACCGAAAGCAAAGGGACGAGTATTCCAAATGACAACGCAAGATGAGGAGGAAATTCCGGATGAGGATACAGGTACATTTCTAATAAACTCTATACGTGCTAAGGTGTTATCTGACTTCGGTACGAAGTGGTTCTTGGTATTTCTGTGCTTATATTGCTGATCTGTAATAGAGACATAGGTGAGTGTGGGGTGGCTATTCAGTTAGTTTCTATGGTTTTGATTGAGTTCGAGGTAGTAGTGATAAGTATTCGTATCTTTTCGCTTAACCGAATTCCGGGACGGAATTCTTTTAAGGGGGAGATAATGTAATACCCGGGTAAGTCCGTTAATTTAATTGACTAAGGGGTTTTGATATTAAAGGGAAATTTGAGATAAGTTATAAGATTTGGGGTGGGTTGGTAATTAGTGAGTAGTTTGTGCCAAAAGTGTAAATGGAGATATAAATATCTCCCACACTTCAATTATCTCTTCAGAAACCTAAACATAGAAAGACAGTGTGTGTGTGCGTGTTCGTGAGGCGAAAAAGGAGCAGAAGTGGAAAGGCTCGGTTTGAGCATCGATTGAACGAGTTTGAGACAATTTTAAGGTATGTATCCTTTAGGTTTTATGTTTATAATCATCAATAGACAGTTTCTATCGGATTAGAAAGTTTAAATCATAGCTGTATAGATTTGATTTGGGTTCTGGATTGGAAAAGCGACCGACTGTGTTCTTGAGGGTCCCGGGGAAGTCCCGGTAGACTCCCGGTACGGACGACTCCCGGTAGTGTGAGTCCCGGTATTGCAGACTTCCGGTAGTGTAGAGTTCCGGTAATGTGAACTCCCGGTATAGGAACTCCCGGTACCATGGAGTCCCGGTACCATGAAGTTCCGGTAGTGTTGTCTCCCGGTACTCTGGGTAGTCCCGGTACCTTGTTATGTTTTGTTGATTAAGTCAAAAGGGTAAGAGTATAAGTGAAACATTGTAGGGCCGGAACTTAGTAGGCTTTATGTGTTTGGCTAGTAAAGCGATATATGTATCTTAATTGGTTTCAGATTCTGTGGAGTCAAGGTGAAGGATAGGATCTTTTTGAAAGGAACTTGCAAGTGTTTTTGGATAAGAGATCGAGGTGAGTTTTACTTTAAAACGTTTTCAACTGGAATACATATATGTGTTTATATGTGTATGTGAGTATGTGTGAAATATATATGTTGTATTTATATCGCACGAAACGAGTATAGGTGAGCCGAATTATAATTCGGCGGGGCTGTATGGAAATACAACGGGGCTGCATGAAATTGCAGTGGAGCTGTAGGTAAATGCAGCGGGGCTGTATGTAATTACAGTGGAGTCGACTGTATTGTACAGTGACGATAATTAGTTGGCTTGCTACCGACTAATGTGGCCAGGGGAAAGAAGATGGGATGAGGAGAGATACACGGTGCACGAGTCCTAATGTGGTATTTATATACGTGTGGTATATGCGTGCTTATACGAAAGGTTTTATGTAAACTATTTTGATACAAAGTATTATGTGAAAAGAGTTTTATATTGATTTTGGAAAAGACCAGGATTAACTCACTAGACCTGTTTAGTCTAACCCTCATTTTGTTTTCAAAAATATGTTTTCCAGGTCGAGGCATTGATAGCGGCAAAGGAAAGAATAAGGTGTAGACTGCTTTCGTGGACCGATGATGATTAGGAAGATGTTATGCATTTTGTAGTTACGAAACAAAAGGGACCGTACTTGGTTTATTATGTAATCTTTGTTGTAATTCAATGATATGCATGTATGTTATGTTAATTGTTGTATGATATGGGTAACCGGGTCGTTACAAATGGTATCAGAGCCCTAGTTTAAGGGATTTAGGTATTTGTACCCGTACCTAGACTTAAACTGCATGTGAAGTAGGATGTCCTTGATATATTAGAACCTTGGGATGCTAAGTATAAAAGGTAGAAGGAACATCATGTAAGGTAATTTCAGATTACACCTGGCCAGTGTAATTGTGATCTTACAGGTACATGTTTGAACTGGAATACCTTGTTATATGGGGTATGTGCTTATGTGTATGTTAACTTTGTTTAAATCTACAGAATGGCAAGCGGAACACGAAATTCGAATCGAGGAGGAGGAAGAAATCCGAATAGAACTAATCCGCCAATACGAACAGGGGACAGGGGAGGTAGAACTGGGGGCAGAGTCGGAGGTAGAACTGGGGGTAGAGCTGGAGGTCGAGCCGGAGGCAGAGTCCAGCCACAGGGTACAGAGTTCGTTACCAGGGATGATCTAATGGCAGAAATGGGAAGATTACAAGCTAATATCCAAGCTATGTTCAACCAAACTCGCAATACTGAAACAGAAAGACCAGATCCTACTCATGAAGAAGAGATGCCCATTACATCTACTGTCGTACCAGTAGTGAGGAAATGTGATTATAAAATGTTTTTAAGCTGTAGACCTCCGACCTACTCAGGAGACAGGGATCCCGTGAAAGCAATGAGATGGATGAAAGAAATAGAAGCTATTTTCAAGACAAGCAAGTGTGCGGAGGAAGATAGGGTATTGTACGGGGCAGCAATGTTAAAAGGGGATGCTTTGTATTGGTGGGAATCTTTTATTCACTCTAAGGGATCTGATGTTTATTCTACCCTCTCTGGGGAAGAATTTGTGATAGCCTACAGGAATGCATTTTGTCCCCAAGCAGCCGTCAAACATCTGGAAGGGGAATTTATGAACTTACAACAAGGAAACTTATCCGTTCGAGACTACACCGCGAGCTTCCTGGAAAAGTCTCGGTTCGCATAATACTACGTTGCTACGGAGGCGATGAAGACGGAAAGGTTTATCTTCGGGTTAAATTCGGAAGTCAGAAAGTTAGTGACTGCAACATGACCTGATAACTTCTCAGCCGCAGTAAATGCCGCGGAAAATGTAGAGCGAGATATTAAGAGAGATGCAAATGATAAGAGTGCTGGGAAAAGAAAATCGGAAGAGATGACGCATGATTCAACGGGGTACGAAATTCAGAGGTTCGATAGTCGCCTACCTTTTATATCAAATGAAAGACTATGTCCAAAATGCAACCGCGTACATCAAGGAAATTGTTATGTTGATCCTAGAAGTTGTTATAAGTGTGGAAGGGCTGGACACGTCGCTAAGAATTGTCGCGCAAATCGATTCTGTTTCGTTTGCAATTCCCCTGATCATATTCAGTCAGACTGTCCACAAAGGAAAATACAACAGGGTAGTACGACGGGGAAACCAATAAGCGTCAGGACGGGAGAGATACAAAGGTCTGAAGAACCGAAAGCAAAGGGACGAGTATTCCAAATGACAACGCAAGATGAGGAGGAAATTCCGGATGAGGATACAGGTACATTTCTAATAAACTCTATACGTGCTAAGGTGTTATCTGACTTCGGTACGAAGTGGTTCTTGGTATTTCTGTGCTTATATTGCTGATCTGTGTTAGAGACATAGGTGAGTGTGGGGTGGCTATTCAGTTAGTTTCTATGGTTTTGATTGAGTTCGAGGTAGTAGTGATAAGTATTCGTATCTTTTCGCTTAACCGAATTCCGGGACGGAATTCTTTTAAGGGGGAGATAATGTAATACCCGGGTAAGTCCGTTAATTTATTTGACTAATGGGTTTTGATATTAAAGGGAAATTTGAGATAAGTTATAAGATTTGGGCTGGGTTGGTAATTAGTGAGTAGTTTGTGCCAAAAGTGTAAATGGAGATATAAATATCTCCCACACTTCAATTATCTCTTCAGAAACCTAAACATAGAAAGACAGTGTGTGTGTGTGTGTGTGCGTGTTCGTGAGGCGAAAAAGGAGCAGAAGTGGAAAGGCTCGGTTTGAGCATCGATTGAACGAGTTTGAGACAATTTTAAGGTATGTATCCTTTAGGTTTTATGTTTATAATCATCAATAGACAGTTTCTATCGGATTAGAAAGTTTAAATCATAGCTGTATAGATTTGATTTGGGTTCTGGATTGGAAAAGCGACCGACTGTGTTCTTGAGGGTCCCGGGGAAGTCCCGGTAGACTCCCGGTACGGACGACTCCCGGTAGTGTGAGTCCCGGTATTGCAGACTTCCGGTAGTGTAGAGTTCCGGTAATGTGAACTCCCGGTATAGGAACTCCCGGTACCATGGAGTCCCGGTACCATGAAGTTCCGGTAGTGTTGTCTCCCGGTACTCTGGGTAGTCCCGGTACCTTGTTATGTTTTGTTGATTAAGTCAGAAGGGTAAGAGTATAAGTGAAACATTGGAGGGCCGGAACTTAGTAGGCTTTATGTGTTTGGCTAGTAAAGCGATATATGTATCTTAATTGGTTTCAGATTCTGTGGAGTCAAGGTGAAGGATAGGATCTTTTTGAAAGGAACTTGCAAGTGTTTTTGGATAAGCGATCGAGGTGAGTTTTACTTTAAAACGTTTTCAACTGGAATACATATATGTGTTTATATGTGTATGTGAGTATGTGTGAAATATATATATTTTATTTATATCGCACGAAACGAGTATAGGTGAGCCGAATTATTATTCGGCGGGGCTGTATGGAAATACAGCGGGGCTGCATGAAATTGCAGTGGAGCTGTAGGTAAATGCAGCGGGGCTGTATGTAATTACAGTGGAGTCGACTGTATTGTACAGTGACGATAATTAGTTGACTTGCTACCGACTAATGTGGCCAGGGGAAAGAAGATGGGATGAGGAGAGATACACGGTGCACGAGTCCTAATGTGGTATTTATATACGTGTGGTATATGCGTGCTTATACGAAAGGTTTTATGTAAACTATTTTGATACAAAGTATTGTGTGAAAAGAGTTTTATATTGATTTTGGAAAAGACCAGGATTAACTCACTAGACCTGTTTGGTCTAACCCTCATTTTGTTTTCAAAAATATGTTTTCCAGGTCGAGGCATTGATAGCGGCAAAGGAAAGAATAAGGTGTAGACTGCTTTCGTGGACCGATGATGATTAGGAAGATGTTATGTATTTTGTAGTTACAAAACAAAAGGGACCGTACTTGGTTTATTATGTAATCTTTGTTGTAATTCAATGATATGCATGTATGTTATGTTAATTGTTGTATGATATGGGTAACCGGGTCGTTACAAATGGTATCAGAGCCCTAGTTTAAGGGATTTAGGTATTTGTTCCCGTACCTAGACTTAAACTTCATGTGAAGTAGGATGTCCTTGATATATTAGAACCTTGGGATGCTAAGTATAAAAGGTAGAAGGAACATCATGTAAGGTAATTTCAGATTACACCTGGCCAGTGTAATTGTGATCTTACAGGTACATGTTTGAACTGGAATACCTTGTTATATGGGGTATGTGCTTATGTGTATGTTAACTTTGTTTAAATCTACAGAATGGCAAGCGGAACACGAAATTCGAATCGAGGAGGAGGAAGAAATCCGAATAGAACTAATCCGCCAATAGGAACAGGGGACAGGGGAGGTAGAACTGGGGGCAGAGTCGGAGGTAGAACTGGGGGTAGAGCTGGAGGTCGAGCCGGAGGCAGAGTCCAGCCACAGGGTACAGAGTTCGTTACCAGGGATGATCTAATGGCAGAAATGGGAAGATTACAAGCTAATATCCAGGCTATGTTCAACCAAACTCGCAATACTGAAACAGAAAGACCAGATCCTACTCATGAAGAAGAGATGCCCATTACATCTACTGTCGTACCAGTAGTGAGGAAATGTGATTATAAAATGTTTTTAAGCTGTAGACCTCCGACCTACTCAGGAGACAGGGATCCCGTGAAAGCAATGAGATGGATGAAGGAAATAGAAGCTATTTTCAAGACAAGCAAGTGTGCGGAGGAAGATAGGGTATTGTACGGGGCAGCAATGTTAAAAGGGGATGCTTTGTATTGGTGGGAATCTTTTATTCACTCTAAGGGATCTGATGTTTATTCTACCCTCTCTTGGGAAGAATTTGTGATAGCCTACAGGAATGCATTTTGTCCCCAAGCAGCCGTCAAACATCTGGAAGGGGAATTTATGAACTTACAACAAGGAAACTTATCCGTTCGAGACTACACCGCGAGCTTCCTGGAAAAGTCTCGGTTCGCATAATACTACGTTGCTACGGAGGCGATGAAGACGGAAAGGTTTGTTGGGTCACCAAAGATTTGAAATTGACTCACCGATGTTTTCCCTAAAATCTCTACTTAGAATATTTTTAGTTTGGTTCTTTAAATGACTTGTACAAAATAGCAACTGTTCGGTGAAGTCGAAGATCAACCGAAACCAAGCTTGAAGATTCTCTACTTGTGGAAAATAGAAGATTCTTCTCAACAAAAATATAAGTCATTGTTCACCGAAATTGTGATGGACACATCTCTCCACCGAAATTCTTCTATATTTCGGCCAAGAAGTTCCCACAATTGAAAGTCTATATTTGGTGGGAACTCCTACAAAGTCTCAAAGATGTTTACTTGGAAGATGTGTCAACAAAAGTTTTCAAAGATGCTTCTTGGAAGATGTGTCATCTTTGAAAGACAAATGCTTGGAAAATATGTCATCTTTGAAAGTTTCTCAAGTTTCCATCGGTGGTGCTTTTCTTGAAAGAAAATTTGAGAAGCAAAAGAAGACAAAAATGAGAGACATAATAAGAAAAAATGAGAAAGAAATTTGTTTTGTGACAAAACAAATTTGTCAAGATTTCTACCGAAGATATTTGTTTAAATTCGGTGGACTTGTTTGTCAAATGCTTTCTTTGAAGAAATATTTCAAGTCTCAAGAAACTTTGTCTTGGAAGACACATCAAGAAAGATCAGCTATTATGGGAAAATATCTATTACCAGATAAAAGTGACCATCTGTCATTTTATCTATATTCAGCTAAAGTCTTCCTCAGCATGGTTTCCATACCTTATTTCAAGGAAAAGGTGATAGTGACATATCAACTTTTCAGAAGTCAACAAATATGGTGATGACAAGTGTCTCAAGCATTTAATGCTTGGTACACCCATTATCACTATATAAAGAAGAAGAAGACTTCTTGCAAAGGAGACTTTTGGGTGATCTCTCTAAGTGCAGACGTTATACCTGGAATCCCTTGAATCTCTTGAAGACATCTATGTGTTCAAGATATTCTGTTCATCTCTCTCTTTAAACTTTACAGCTTTCTATCTTTGTGTTTTAGAAGTTATTTAGTTTTCAGTATTACTTTGTGAAGATTGTTAGAATAGATTTTATCTGTTCTTTTCCGCAACAGTCTTAAGTTTCTATGTGTAATTCTTGTTGAAAGATTTTCAATATAAAGAATTAAAATTGTGAAAATTTTGAGTATTGTATTCAACCCCCCCCCCCCCCCTTCTACAATACTTGTTATAGCCATCTGGGACTAACAAGTGGTATCAGAGCAGAAAGTTTAATTCCATAAACTTGATCTGCGATGGCTGCCTCCTCTTCCTCTACTGTTGAAAACTCTTTTCAAAATAACTTTTCTGAAAATGGCTCCATTTCAAAACCTCCTAAGTTCAATGCTAACAACTTCTCTTTGTGGAAAAGCCGCATGATGCTGTTCATGGAAGGAGTGGATACTAGATATCCAACCATTCTCCAAGAGGGACCCTTTATCCCCAGAGTTTGGGCTCGCTATGAAACGCAGAGGCCTGGTAAAGAAACCATGGAAAAAGATAATTCTGATGATTCGTCTGATGAAGAAAAATCTGCTGCTACTGGTCGTTACATTCTTAAAAATCCTAAGAAATACACTGATGAGGAAAAACGGCTTGTGTCTCTTGATTCTAAAGTTAGAACTATCATTGCTCTCTCTCTTCCTGATGAAGTGTACCACTCTCTGGTAAATCTCTCTACTGCCAAAGAGATGTGGTCCACTCTGTGTGTTTTGTACGAAGGTACAAATGAAGTTAAAAAGAGCAGAAAGATTGCTCTTGTTAGAAATTATGAACTCTTTGCTTTTGAAAAAGGAGAATCTCTTCCTAGCTTCTATAATCGCTTCAACTCTCTTTTAAATGATCTTAAGTTGTTGGGCAGAGTCTATGATAATGAGGAAGTCTTGTGCAAGTTCATGGATTGTCTTCCAGATTTTTGGGAAAATATATGTACTTGCATCAAAACTACCAAGGACCTTGAGTTCATGCCCTTAACTGTTCTTTATGGAACTCTTTTCAACTATGAGCAGACGAAACTGCATAGGTTTTCAAAGAACTCTTCTCTTGCTCTCCTAAGTGACTCTTCCAAAAAGACTAAGTGTTTACCAAAAATCACCTACCCATCTGACTCTGACCATGATAGTCAAGAAGATCCCAATGATCATTCAGAGGCATATCTTAGTGATGCTAAGGAAGAATGTGAGGAAACTTCTGTTGATAAATTATCTGATGAAATGGTCATGTTGGATGGGCACTCTAAATCCAAATCTCATCTCTCTTCTGGAAAATCTAAGTTTGGTAGAAAATCATCCTCTTCTCTCTCCAAACACTCTTGTTTGGACAAATCTAATGAGGAATGTTTTAACTGTGGTAAAAAGGGTCATTTTGCTTCTGAGTGTAAAAGTAAACATTTTGAAAGACCCAGAACTGCTTCCTCAGGCCGATTTTCCTCAAAATCGGAAATATCCAAATTTGATTCCTCCAATCTCTCCTCTTCTGCTCATTCTGACCGGGCTGAAAGGTACAAGGAAAAATACAAGAGAGAAAAGGAAAGAAATGACAGACTTGTCAGAAATGCAAAGGGTCTGCCTGCTAAAACTCATGATTTGGCAGATGAACCCACATCTGAAAGCGAATGACACCTCAAAAGTCTGTTTCATGGCCAAGATAAATAACATGGATGATTCAGAAGGCCACTCCTCCTCAACTGCTCTTGTATCAGCTAAGTGTCTCCCCTCCTCACCAGGTACACCCATTTCTATCTCTCTCTGATGCTGAAAAGATTGAAGCATTTAATTCTTTATCTATTGTCTTTAGATGATGCATCCTTCTCTTCTAACTCATGCAAAATATTTTCTAACTCTGAAAAATGAAAGTTTTTGGGTGTTGATTCCTTCTGAAAAATAAATTCCTTAATTTTTTTTAAAAATACCTGTGTGACATCTCCTACCGATTTGCTTTCTGCCGCTGAAAATCACATAAACAATTCATCGCCACCGATAAACACCCCACCGAAGCTCACATATTTTTCTTCACCACCGAAGTAGTACCTCCATCTTACCACCGACCACCAAACTACCGAACCTCATCTCTTCTTCTTTGACGGCTGCCGATCGACGACAGCAGCTGCCTACCACCGATGCCAACAAACGCCACCATCCACCGAAACGCCATACCCTACCGACGCCATACCGACGACCTACATTTCTTTTTCTACTCCCTTCTCAAAAATTCATTCACATGCAAATCACGATGACTTATATCCTAAGCATGCAAACCGTCGCATTTAATCCCAAGCAAACCCATGCAACTGTCGCATTTAAACCCATGCAACCGTCGCATTTCATTTCCATGAGAATACTTCTCACCATGCAATTTCTTTCCACCGAAAATCTCATTTAAACCCATCTCACATCCATAAACTTTTCTTTCTTTTTGTGGCCACCTTTATTTATTCACCCTCCTCTTCTTTTTTTTAAACCCATACCTACTGACAACCTTCCCTTCTCTCTTCTAACTCACCACCGAACCCTCACACCAAATCACACACACCGAAAACACACACATGCACACACACCACCTTTTCTTTCATCCCAATGACTTCATCATCCACACATCTCCTAATTTCTAAACCTCTACACCGAAGTTCAAGTCTACAAAATCCCTCCATTTCTTTCTTCATCTTAACAAATCATCACCCACCATCTTTTTGTCAACCACCTATTATTCATATTATATATATGTATATATATTTTAAATAACCACTTGTGGAAATTTAAATATGTATATATATAATAATAATAATAATCCTTTCTCTCTTTCTTTGTGCCGACAAAAACAAACCCAAAGCTCTTCTCTTAAAAATATCTCTTCTTTTGTCTCTAACTTTCTGTCTCCGATTTTAAATCACACTCACCTCCCAAAGTCTATTCATCTCTAAGGCCACCACCATATCAAAGAGCATCTCCACCGAAAATCTCTCTCCCTCCTTCTCACTGAACCTCTGATCCCACTCCATCATCAATTCTAAACACAAAATATTCCACCACCTTTCCTCCTACAACCAAATGGACCAAAGATCACCTCATAGATCAAATCATCGGTGATCAACAAGCAGGTGTCCAAAAATGTAGAGGAGTTGGAAATATTTGTCTCTATGTGAATTCTCTCTCTCTTATTGTTGGATCACTGCCATGCAAGAAGAGCTTTCTCAATTAGAGAGAAACAAAGTTTGGAGATTGGTTCCCAAATCCGAAAGAATCTTTATTGCCGACCGAAATTTCAGAGTCTTTCAAATGGATGTCAAAAGTTCCTTCCTCAATGGGAAACTTGAAGAGGAAGTCTATGTGAAACAACCTACTGGTTTTGAAGACCCAGCTCATCCAAACTATGTGTTTACTATTTTTCTTTGCATGGGATATGGTTCTTAGTTGGAAGACATCTTTTTTTTTGTGTTTTTCAACACAATACCCACCGATATTCTTGTGCCACCAAATCCACCCATCATTCTTGAATGCCGAACGTAAATCTTCCACGCCGCACTTCACCTACGATTGGTCTTCACCGCAAGTGGGCATTAAAACTCTCAGTGTCAAACCGCTCGCGACCGATCGCCCTCTACGACCAGGTATGATCTCTTTTGCCCTATCTCCCGATCTACTTTGGGGTGATGCGGAAATTCCCGTGTTTCAACACCTGGAAATTCCCGAGGTCACTCCAACAGTTGTGGTCCCTTCTCCCCGTCCTAGAGTAAAGTCGGGTGGCACCAAAAAGATACAAAGAAAGGCCCCCGACACCTCCGCACCAGATTCTAGAACCACGCCATCGAGAGAACACTCGAAGGCTTCCCCGGTTCAACAACCATTCAAGCGGAGGCACTCCTCTTCCCCCCCGAGATCTTCTCTAAAAAGATCTCGAGTACTTTTTGCTGAGCCATCATCTCTAAATACACTAACCATACAAACCCACCATAGTTTTGTGGCCATGCCATACCACCAATCAACCCCTGTGTGTATTCTCTAGACCCTCCATGGTAGACACCTTTCTCTTTTGATGACGTCACTCCATTTATTCATTTTAAGCCACTCAAACTCCCTTTCCATTTTCTTTCTTCATTTCTTTTCCACCAATTCCAACCTCAAACCACAAACCCCCTTTCCTTTGAATTTTCTACCAAAAAAAAAAACTACCGAAATTAGCCAAATTTCGGTGGAACCCATTATTTTAAGGTAGAGACTTAAAAAAAAAAAAAAAACTCTACCGAAATTCCACCGAAAATTTAGCAATATTCGGTGGAAAACCCTTCAATTTCGGCAAAGATTTCAAAAAAAAAATAAATAAAAAAATGGTTATAGCAGATTTCCACTTTCTCTTGATTTTTTCCTTCGTCGGTCGCTGAGGGGGAGAATTGATCTGAGGGGGAGCAACATCAACCCTCAGTACTCGTTTTCAGCATCCAACTCGGAAAAATGAGGAAATCGGGCGGACCGGTCAAGGGGGAGCTTATCAGTCCGGACGGATCTATCTGAGGGGGAGAAACACAAAGACCGGCTGATTCAACTGAGGGGGAGCAAATCAAATAATGATGCCAAAGATGCCAAGAAAAAGAAATAAAATGCTACAGATTGACAGAAACATCCTGAGGCTCATTCACTTAATCTCAATCCTCCCTCAAAGATTATCACCATAATGGGTTTGTCTCTTTCAAAAAATCACAAACTCATTTGGCTGAAAATCTTTTGGAGTAAGTGAATGACTTGAAGATTTGGAGCATATGAAGAAAAGCAAAGGTGCCTAAAAGATAATGTTCTCCAACAAATCAACAGGCTGCTGATCAAAATGAAGAATCCTCAAGTCAGACACAAGTTTCAACTCTCCTCTTCACAGATACAAGTAACATTTGTTTTGTTCATATTGTCTATACTTCCTTCCATTTTTTCATTCATTTGTACAGCTATATTGTTTTATTTTCTTCTCACTTGTAAATACTGTACATAGTATACACACTCATACAAAAAAAAAAAATACATACTCATACAAAAAGAAAAAGATCAAAAAGAACAAAAAGAATGGTCTATGTGAAAAGAACCCAAAAAGAGTAAAAAGGGTCAAAATGCATTTTATTTTATTTACTCTTAAATATTCTAAGAAATGAGCTCAAATTCAAATAGGGGGAGATTGTTGGGTCACCAAAGATTTGAAATTGACTCACCGATGTTTTCCCTAAAATCTCTACTTAGAATATTTTTAGTTTGGTTCTTTAAATGACTTGTACAAAATAGCAACTGTTCGGTGAAGTCGAAGATCAACCGAAACCAAGCTTGAAGATTCTCTACTTGTGGAAAATAGAAGATTCTTCTCAACAAAAATACAAGTCATTGTTCACCGAAATTGTGATGGACACATCTCTCCACCGAAATTCTTCTATATTTCGGCCAAGAAGTTCCCACAATTGAAAGTCTATATTTGGTGGGAACTCCTACAAAGTCTCAAAGATGTTTACTTGGAAGATGTGTCAACAAAAGTTTTCAAAGATGCTTCTTGGAAGATGTGTCATCTTTGAAAGACAAATGCTTGGAAAATATGTCATCTTTGAAAGTTTCTCAAGTTTCCATCGGTGGTGCTTTTCTTGAAAGAAAATTTGAGAAGCAAAAGAAGACAAAAATGAGAGACATAATAAGACAAAATGAGAAAGAAATTTGTTTTGTGACAAAACAAATTTGTCAAGATTTCTACCGAAGATATTTGTTTAAATTCGGTGGACTTGTTTGTCAAATGCTTTCTTTGAAGAAATATTTCAAGTCTCAAGAAACTTTGTCTTGGAAGACACATCAAGAAAGATCAGCTATTATGGGAAAATATCTATTACCAGATAAAAGTGACCATCTGTCATTTTATCTATATTCAGCTAAAGTCTTCCTCAGCATGGTTTCCATACCTTATTTCAAGGAAAAGGTGATAGTGACAGATCAACTTTTCAGAAGTCAACAAATATGGTGATGACAAGTGTCTCAAGCATTTAATGCTTGGTACACCCATTATCACTATATAAAGAAGAAGAAGACTTCTTGCAAAGGAGACTTTTGGGTGATCTCTCTAAGTGCAGACGTTATACCTGGAATCCCTTGAATATCTTGAAGACATCTATGTGTTCAAGATATTCTGTTCATCTCTCTCTTTAAACTTTACAGCTTTCTATCTTTGTGTTTTAGAAGTTATTTAGTTTTCAGTATTACTTTGTGAAGATTGTTAGAATAGATTTTATCTGTTCTTTTCCGCAACAGTCTTAAGTTTCTATGTGTAATTCTTGTTGAAAGATTTTCAGTATAAAGAATTAAAATTGTGAAAATTTTGAGTATTGTATTCAACCCCCCCCCCCCCTTCTACAATACTTGTTATAGCCATCTGGGACTAACAAGGTTTATCTTCGGGTTAAATTCAGAAGTCAGAAAGTTAGTGACTGCAACAGGACCTGATAACTTCTCAGTCACAGTAAATGCCGCGGAAAATGTAGAGCGAGATATTAAGAGAGATGCAAATGATAAGAGTGCTGGGAAAAGAAAATCGGAAGAGATGACGCATGATTCAACGGGGTACGAAATTCAGAGGTTCGATAGTCGCCTACCTTTTATATCAAATGAAAGACTATGTCCAAAATGCAACCGCGTACATCAAGGAAATTGTTATGTTGATCCTAGAAGTTGTTATAAGTGTGGAAGGGCTGGACACGTCGCTAAGAATTGTCGCGCAAATCTATTCTGTTTCGTTTGCAATTCCCCTGATCATATTCAGTCAGACTGTCCACAAAGGAAAATACAACAGGGTAGTACGACGGGGAAACCAATAAGCGTCAGGACGGGAGAGATACAAAGGTCTGAAGAACCGAAAGCAAAGGGACGAGTATTCCAAATGACAACGCAAGATGAGGAGGAAATTCCGGATGAGGATACAGGTACATTTCTAATAAACTCTATACGTGCTAAGGTGTTATCTGACTTCGGTACGAAGTGGTTCTTGGTATTTCTGTGCTTATATTGCTGATCTGTGTTAGAGACATAGGTGAGTGTGGGGTGGCTATTCAGTTAGTTTCTATGGTTTTGATTGAGTTCGAGGTAGTAGTGATAAGTATTCGTATCTTTTCGCTTAACCGAATTCCGGGACGGAATTCTTTTAAGGGGGAGATAATGTAATACCCGGGTAAGTCCGTTAATTTATTTGACTAAGGGGTTTTGATATTAAAGGGAAATTTGAGATAAGTTATAAGATTTGGGGTGGGTTGGTAATTAGTGAGTAGTTTGTGCCAAAAGTGTAAATGGAGATATAAATATCTCCCACACTTCAATTATCTCTTCAGAAACCTAAACATAGAAAGACAGTGTGTGTGTGTGTGTGTGCGTGTTCGTGAGGCGAAAAAGGAGCAGAAGTGGAAAGGCTCGGTTTGAGCATCGATTGAACGGGTTTGAGACAATTTTAAGGTATGTATCCTTTAGGTTTTATGTTTATAATCATCAATAGACAGTTTCTATCGGATTAGAAAGTTTAAATCATAGCTGTATAGATTTGATTTGGGTTCTGGATTGGAAAAGCGACCGTCTGTGTTCTTGAGGGTCCCGGGGAAGTCCCGGTAGACTCCCGGTACGGACGACTCCCGGTAGTGTGAGTCCCGGTATTGCAGACTTCCGGTAGTGTAGAGTTCCGGTAATGTGAACTCCCGGTATAGGAACTCCCGGTACCATGAAGTCCCGGTACCATGGAGTCCCGGTACCATGAAGTTCCGGTAGTGATGTCTCCCGGTACTCTGGGTAGTCCCGGTACCTTGTTATGTTTTGTTGATTAAGTCAGAAGGGTAAGAGTATAAGTGAAACATTGGAGGGCCGGAACTTAGTAGGCTTTATGTGTTTGGCTAGTAAAGCGATATATGTATCTTAATTGGTTTCAGATTCTGTGGAGTCAAGGTGAAGGATAGGATCTTTTTGAAAGGAACTTGCAAGTGTTTTTGGATAAGCGATCGAGGTGAGTTTTACTTTAAAACGTTTTCAACTGGAATACATATATGTGTTTATATGTGTATGTGAGTATGTGTGAAATATATATATTGTATTTATATCGCACGAAACGAGTATAGGTGAGCCGAATTATTATTCGGCGGGGCTGTATGGAAATACAGTGGGGCTGCATGAAATTGCAGTGGAGCTGTAGGTAAATGCAGCGGGGCTGTATGTAATTACAGTGACGATAATTAGTTGGCTTGCTACCGACTAATGTGGCCAGGGGAAAGAAGATGGGATGAGGAGAGATACACGGTGCACGAGTCCTAATGTGGTATTTATATACGTTTGGTATATGCGTGCTTATACGAAAGGTTTTATGTAAACTATTTTGATACAAAGTATTATGTGAAAAGAGTTTTATATTGATTTTGGAAAAGACCAGGATTAACTCACTAGACCCGTTTGGTCTAACCCTCATTTTGTTTTCAAAAATATGTTTTCCAGGTCGAGGCATTGATAGCGGAAAAGGAAAGAATAAGGTGTAGACTGCTTTCGTGGACCGATGATGATTAGGAAGATGTTATTTATTTTGTAGTTACGAAACAAAAGGGACCGTACTTGGTTTATTATGTAATCTTTGTTGTAATTCAATGATATGCATGTATGTTATGTTAATTGTTGTATGATATGGGTAACCGGGTCGTTACATGAATACCTTGTTATATGGGGTATGTGCTTATGTGTATATTAACCTTGTTTAAATCTACAGAATGGCAAGCGGTACACGGAATTCGAATCGAGGAGGAGGAAGAAATCCGAATAGTACGAATCCGCCGATAGGAACGGGGGACAGGGGAGGCAGAACTGGGGGCAGAGTCGGGGGTAGGACCGGGGGTAGAGCTGGAGGTCGAGCCGGAGGCAGAGCCCAGCCACAGGGTACAGAGTTCGTTACCAGGGATGATCTAATGGCAGAAATGGGAAGATTGCAGGCTAGCATACAAACAATGTTTGATCGGAACCGTCATAATGAAACTGGAATACGGGATCCCGGACCGGAAGATGAAATGCCAATCACATCGACTGTTGTACCAGTACAAAGGAGGTGCAACTACAAAATGTTTTTAAGTTGTAGACCTCCTACCTACTCAGGAGACAGGGATCCAGTGAAAGCAATGAGATGGATGAAGGAAATAGAAGCTATTTTCAAGACGAGTAAGTGCGCTGACGAAGATAGAGTATTGTACGGAACAACAATGTTAAAGGGGGATGCTTTGTATTGGTGGGAATCCTTTATTCATTCTAAAGGATCTGATGTTTATTCTACCCTCTCTTGGGAAGAATTTGTGATAGCTACAGGAACACATTTTGTCCCCAAGCAGCCGTCAAACAACTGGAAGGGGAAATTATGAACTTACAACAAGGAAACTTATCCGTTCGAGATTACACCGCTAGTTTTCTGGAAAAGTCTCGGTTTGCAGAGTACTACGTTGCTACGGAGGCGATGAAGACGGAAAGGTTTATCTTTGGGCTGAACTCAGAAGTTAGAAGGCTAGTGACTGCAAAAGGACCCGATACCTTCTCGGCTGCAGTTGATGCCGCGGAGAATGTTGAAAGAGATATTAGAAGGGATGCTGGCGATAAAAGTATCGGGAAGAGGAAGTGGGAAGGACCACAACATGATCCGAAGAAGTCCCGACTTCAGAGGTATGATAACCGTCCGCCGTTTCGACCAGCGGAAAGACCATGTCAGAAGTGCAACCGGGTCCACCAAGGAAATTGCCAAGGTGATTTACAAGCATGTTATAAATGTGGGAAGACCGGACACGTCATTAAAGATTGTAAGGTAACGCGGTTATGCTTCTTATGCAATTCTCCGGATCACCTTCAGTCGGATTGTCCGCGGGGGAGGATACAGCAAGGTGGGTCATCGGGCAGGCCAGCAATTGTTAAACCAGTAATACCAAGAATGGAACCGCCAGTAACCAGGGGTCGCGCATTTCAAATGACTGAGAAAGAAGCGGAGGAAACTCCGGATGTGGTCACAGGTACATTTTTAATAAACTCTACACGTGCTAAGGTGTTATTTGATTCCGGTGCAAACCGATCGTTTGTGTCTCCTGCTTTTGCTGCTTGCCTGTGTTTGAAACCTAAAGTGCTAGAACATGCTCTATCAGTAGACACGGCAAATGATAATCAAGTGTCAGTTAAAGAAGTATTTGATGACTGTGTGATAAATATAGAGGAATGTAGAGTGCCGATACAGTTGTTTCCTATAACTTTGATAGAGTTTGACGTCGTAGTGGGAATGGACTGGTTAGCCGAGAATCAGGCTAACATAGTGTGTGATAAGAAGTTAATAAATGTGGTATTACCTGAGAAGGGACCAGTAGTGATTTATGGTGATCGTAGGAATCATCAGTCTAGCCTTATATCTATGATAAAAGCCCGTAAGTGTGTGAATAAAGGTTGTCAGAGTTACTTGGCTTACGTGATAGATATTAAGCCAGAAAAGAATAGGATGGAAGATATTCCTATTGTTAGTGAATTCCCTGAAGTATTCCCCGAAGACTTGAATAGTCTCCCTCCGGTGAGACAAGTAGAGTTCGGTATAGACTTAGTTCCTGGAGCCACTCCTATTGCTCGTGCACCGTATCGTTTGGCACCTCCAGAAATGAAAGAGATGATGGCACAACTACAAGACCTATCCGATAAAGGCTTCATCAGACCTAGTTCTTCACCGTGGGGAGCACCAGTGTTATTTGTGAAAAAGAAGGATGGTTCGCTGAGAATGTGTACCGACTACCGAGAACTGAATAAGCGCACGATAAAGAACAAGTACCCGTTACCCCGAATTGATGACCTCTTTGATCAGTTAGTTGGAGCTTGCTATTTCTCCAAGATTGATCTAAGATCCGGTTATCACCAGTTGAAAGTTAAAGAAGAAGACGTCCTAAAGACAGCCTTTCGAACCAGGTATGGTCATCACGAATTCTTAGTAATGCCGTTCGGACTGACGAACGCTCCAGCTGCTTTTATGGATTTAATGAATCAGGTATGTAAGCCGTATCTCGATAAATTTGTAATTGTATTTATCGATGATATACTTATCTACTCCCGATCCAAGGAAGAGCACGCGCAACATCTTTGTTTGATTCTGGAGCTACTGAAAAAGGAAAAGTTGTATGCTAAATTCTCTAAGTGTGAATTCTGGCTACGGGAAGTTCAGTTTCTGGGGCATGTAGTTTCCGAGAAAGGTATACAAGTTGATCCGATGAAAGTGGAAGCAGTTGAAAAGTGGGAACCGTCGAAGACAGCAACTAAAGTACGTAGTTTTTCTGGGTTTAGCCGGCTACTATCGGAAATTTATAAAAGATTTCTCTCGTATCGCGACGCCTTTGACTAAGCTGACCCGGAAGAATCTGAAGTTTGAATGGAAGGCAGAACAGGACGAGGCATTCAGAATATTGAAAGAAAAACTGTGTAGCGCGCCGATTTTATCACTACCCGACGGTTCTGAAGACTTTGTCGTTTACAGTGATGCGTCCAAACTGGGATTGGGTTGTGTGCTTATGCAGCGCGGAAAAGTAATAGCTTATGCTTCTCGCCAACTGAAGGATCATGAACGGCAGTATCCTACGCATGATATGGAGCTTGCTGCAGTCGTTTTCGCGTTAAAGATTTGGAGACATTATCTGTATGGTTCCAAATGTCAGATTTATACTGATCATAAGAGTCTCCAACACCTCTTTGATCAGAAGGAACTAAATATGAGACAAAGAAGATGGTTAGAATTGCTGAATGATTACGACTGTGAAATCCTTTATCATCCGGGAAAGGCAAATGTGGTAGCTAATGCATTGAGTCGTCAAGAAAGGAGTGGGACCATAAAAGTTATTTCACTACGAACTGAACTCCTACCCAACATATTTGAAGAATTGCAGAAGTGTCAAGTGGAGGCTTATCAGGATGAACATCTGAAATCAGAACGGTTAGCGGGGATGTCAGCATTGCTAGTAAAAGATGATCGTGGGTTATTGTGTCTGGGAAACAGAGTGTGGGTACCTCGTTTGGGTGGGTTACGTGATCGTGTTTTACAAGAAGCTCATCAATCCCGTTTCTCTATTCACCCAGGTACAAACAAGATGTATAAAGACCTAAAGCAATTCTATTGGTGGCCGGGGATAAAAATAGGGATTGCTCAGTATGTGGAAAGATGTGATACTTGTAAGAAGGTGAAAATTGAACATCAGAAACCGTTTGGTCAGTTGCAACGATTAGAAATACCGATGTGGAAATGGGATCAAATTACTACTGATTTTATCACGAAGCTACCAAGGACTCCGAAGGGATTTGATTCTATTTGGGTGATTGTCGACAGATTGACAAAGTCTGCGCACTTTCTACCGATAAAGGAAACTGATTCGCTAGAACGTTTAGCTAAGCTGTACATTGACGAAATAGTAACTCGGCATGGAGTTCCAATCTCGATTATTTCTGACCGTGATAGTCGTTTTACTTCAAGATTCTGGAGAAGTTTTCAAAGGGAAATGGGGACACAGATAAAGTTAAGTACGTCGTATCATCCCCAAACAGATGGACAGAGTGAACGAACGATTCAGACCTTAGAAGATATGCTCCGGGCTTGCATTGTTGATTTCGGGGGATCATGGGATAAACATTTACCGTTGATTGAATTCTCTTACAACAACAGTTATCATTCCAGCATACAAGCGGCACCATTCGAAGTACTGTATGGTAGGAAATGCCGAACGCTCTATGTTGGAACGAAGTGGGAGAGAAACAGTTAGCGGGGCCAGAAATAGTTCAATTAACTGCCGATAAGGTTACCCAGATTCGAGAAAGATTGAAAGTGGCTCAAGATAGACAGAAGAGCTACGCTGACCGCCGTCGAAAGCCATTGGAATTTCAAGTTGGGGATTACGTAATGTTAAAGGTTTCGCCGTGGAAAGGAGTCATTCGATTTGGACGACAAGGTAAACTTAGCCCAAGGTATATTGGACCGTTTGCAATTACAGAAAGGATCGGTGAAGTAGCCTATAGATTAGATCTTCCACCGGAATTGAGCAGAATCCATAATGCATTTCACGTATCGAACTTCCGAAAGTGTTTGGTTACTCCAGATCAGTCGGTCTCCCTACCAGAAATACAAGTCGATGAAAGACTGAATTATGTGGAAGAACCGGAAGCAATAATTGATTATAAAGTCAAAGTGCTACGGAATAAGGAGATCAGGCAAGTGAAAGTTCAGTGGAGGCATCATAGAGGTCAGGTTGCCACGTGGGAATCCGAATCGGAAATGAGAACCAAATACCCTCACCTTTTTGACTAACCGAATTCCGGGACGGAATTCTTTTGAGGGGGAGATGATGTAATACCCCGGGTAAGTCCGTTAGTTACAAATATTATTCCGTTAAATTATTTAACCTAAAAGTTTCTATTTTAGGTAAGTTAAGTAAATTTATAAGTTAAAAGGGGGTTATGGTCATTAAAGAATAGAATAGGGTTAAAAGGGTAAAACTTAGTAGTTATTATCTAAAAGCAATTCAGATATTTCATAAAAATCAGATGTGCAGTGTGTGTTAGTGTGTGTTTTGAGAGAAAAGAAGAAGGAAGAAAGTTAAAAAGCTAGGGATCCAAATTGGTGCAATTGGAAGAAAAATTAAGGTATGTTTCTTGTATGTTTTATGTCTATAATTACCAATAGGTAGTTTCTATCGGAGTAGAATAATCGATTACACATCCAGTAGTGATTTCTGTTGATTCTGGGTCGAAAGTGGTGAAACCGACAGAGGTGTCCGGACACAGTTTGAAGGTGTCCGGATAGTTTTGTTGAAGGTGTCCGGGTAGTTCTTTGATGGTATCCGGGTAGTTCTTCGTCGGTGTCCGGACAAGTCTTTTTCCGGGTAAGTTCCCTTTTCTTGATTGTCCGGATGAAGTATGTTTCCGGATAGTGTCCGGATTACTTATGCTGTCCGGAAAAGGCATACTGTCCGGAATAGTCATGCTGTCCGGATTATTGGTGTTGTCCGGAAAACTCTGTTGTGTCCGGATACTTTTGTTGTTTGGCCAATTTTGAGAGTTTAGATGTTGTCGAGTATCCAGTCACCTGTATTTTTGTTAAATCGTGGATAGGGAATGAATGAGGATCGAATGTACTGTGGACTCGACTTAAGTTCGGGTTTGGGGGTAACATTTAGGGACTAGAGTGCTTTAGAGTTCTTAGTCTTGGTAAGACTTGTGTGATCAAAGTGGTAAGGCAATACTTGTATATGATTGTTTCAGATTCTGTGAAATTGAAGTGAAGCTGAATTGTTTGAGAAAAGCTTGGTGGACATTTTGATAAGTCAAACAGGTGAGTTTTACTTTAAAAGTATTTTTAACTGGAATACATATACATATGGTTTGGGAATGTGATAATTGGTGATTACGTGTTTATATGTATGTTATATGTGAATTACAATACATTGAGGTATTATAATTACATGAGTATTATAATGTGCTATAATACGTTGGTCGGGATTAGGACCGGAGTGTTTGGCTATATAATCTGTATAGCGTTGTTTGGCTGTAGATGTTGTACAGCGTTGTAAATTATTAGTTGGCTTGCAACCAACTAATATGGCCAGGAGGAATGAGAAAGGAAGGTACACGATGTGTGAGTTCAAATTGATATATTTGATTGTGCTGAATGATTTATATGAATAGGGTTTATATAAATGATTTCAAACTAACAGGGATTTATCTCACTTAGACCATCGTGTCTAACCCTCATTTTCGTTTTAAAAATAGGTATTCCAGGTGGTGGATCGCGTAAGAGCAAGTAATTAGAGTAATCGATGGATGACTTATGTGAAGGATTATGTGACGAAGATTTTGGCATGTTTAGCAGTTGTATTATAATGATTAAATGTTATGTATGTACTTAGTAAGAAGTTTGTAGTAGAATGTCTTCTTTTGATTGTAAAAGTTTAAGGGACCGTACTTGTAATATGATGTTTCGTTTGATTAATCAATGTTATGTTACATTATGTGATTTGTTGTGTATATGGGATTTGGGTCGTTACAGTTACAATACTTCTTTCCAAATTATTTAGTAATAAATCTTTAAAACTTATTACTTTATTAGAACTAGAATGGTTATGATACTACTTTGCATAAATAATGAGAATAAAACTCATTTTACCTAGACAACAACAAAATTATTGTTTTGTTTTTAAATCATAATAAACTTGTACTTATTTACATAAGGCATAATCAAACATATTCATCTTAACTAAAAGATTGTTTAGTAAAATGTCAATTTATTACGAAATCAAAACGCAAGCTAAAAAATTATGATGTACGACTTAAGTTTATATCTAAAAGTGTTACAACAAGTTTTTCAAAATATTTTAAACATAAAGTCTCATATTATCCATTTTATACGATGCCATTTAAATAATTGTTCTATAAAGATCGAGTTTACAAGACACTTTCTAGAATTGTAATATAAAATATCTAATATGACACTTTAGTTTAAAAATAACCTAAATATTGTTAAAATGTCAAAAGGCTTCTTTAAATTATTGTAGCACTTTTAGATATGATGTTTTATGGTTTAGTTTTTTGAAACTTAAATTTTATAAAATGCTCTATTATTACAAATCTTAGACATACTATAAATTCAAGTTGGTTGTATACTATAAATGTGTATAAATTAGATTATTTATCTTTAGATTGTAGGAATATAACTACTTTCGGTATGTGAAAATGACTCAGATCAAATGGATGGATAATATATATATATATATATATATTCTCAGTTAATAAAACTTTATCGTTTTTACATAAAAAAACACAAATATATGAAACAATTTCATCAAGAAATGAATGATATGAAACACTTTTATCAAAATAAACAATTTCATCAAGAAAACCTATGAAATCCAAAGTTTACACACATTTATTTATATATATATATATATATATATGTGTGTGTGTGTGAGTCTTTTATTTTTATTAAAAGAGTTTAAAAGAAGAAGCAACCTCCATATAATTTAATGGTGAGATGCAAAACCCATCTCATCAAGTGGCTAAACTTAAATCAAACGCTACGTATATTATACCATGATATTTGATTTTCTTTAAATCTTTAATTTTTACACTTTAGTAAGAATTCATCGTCTCAATGAACTTGCTTGTTCTTAGATCTATATATATGAGTTAGATCTAAACCAGGGTAGAATCAACTTACAATCAAAGACAGATTGACAGTATAATTAACTTAGGGGGATGGCTCCCATTAGAAAATAAAAAAACACAATTTTTTTTATAGTTAAAAACAACTTTTTTTTTTGTAATTCCTATCATAGTTCTAAGAGTGATTTTTCGTATGGGAGTTGGGACTTCATCAATAAAAAAAGTATCTCGAAATTAACCAAAAAAATAATCTCGAAATCAATTAATTTTTTTTATTGAAATCAACCAAAAAAATGAAAAAAAGTTTCCTAAGATATAAACAAATAAGTGAAAACAATAAGCAATCCCAAAACCCCCTAAGAATAAAAATATCCATCCACAAGTATCCGACTTGTTTGAGATTACGTGCAAGCTATTGGCACTTGGCACATGAAATGAGAGATCACTTTTTCTTTATTCAACAATATCAACATTGACTTTTGGACATTTTAATATTGATTTAGTTAAAATAAAAATAATAATATAACACGTGTTGGATAAAATAGAGTGCATTAGGCCATCCGTATTGGAGCCCTCAAGCCACCTCAGCGTCACATCAGCTTTTATTCTTACTCTTTCCTTACCTTAAAGTGGCGTAACGAAACCCTCAAATCTTCTTGCCACCTCATTTTTTTTAATTCTTTTATTTATACATTTAATTATTTAACAAAATAAAAATATTTATATATTTTTAATAAATAAAAATAAGATAAATAATAAAAATAAAAATTCATATCATTCATTAAAAATAAAAATTACAAAATACAAAACACTAAAAAATAAAAATTACAAAATACAAAATAACCCAAAATTATGATTTTTTTAATTTTCTCTTTTCTCGCTAAAGTAGCTCTCAAAACGTCTCCCGAAAGGTGATCATGTGAGGATATGAAAAACTCGAAGTCTTGTTGATATCGTTTTTCTCGTTCGAAACGTCAACCCACGCCGACACTAACGCGAGTTCCTCGTCTTTACTCCACATCTGTTTGGCGGCTCTATTTTCATATTTTTTGTTTTTTCCTTTTCTCGTTGGTGTCGGGTTTGATGGTTCCGGGATAGATTGTTGTGTGGAGATGGATTGTGGTGTGTGCGGGCTAGAATGTTGGGTTTCCAGAACAATGTCGTCGTCGAGATCGATTGCGGGTGAAGGAAGATTGTAGTTGGCTGGAGTAAAACCTTGTTGAATCAAACCGGGACGTGTAAATTGGTAAGGAATATGTTGCGGAAATTGTTGGGGAAATTGTTGCAAAAATTGTTGCGGAAATTGTTGCAAAAATTGTTGCGGAAATTGTTGCGAAAATTGCGGATGATAACCTTGTGGTGAAAAAGCTTGGAAACCAAGCTCCGGGTCTTCTTGCGGTTGCGGTGTATCCGGTCGGTTACGATGGGATGTAGGTGTTTTGTTTGGATTCATGATGAAATTTGAGAGAGTTTAAGAGAGTTTAAGAGAGTTTGAGAGATTTTGATGTGAAAAAATAAGAGGTTTGGGTTAATATATATAGTGTGATTAAATTGAAAAAAAAAAATTAAATATATCCGTTGCATAGCCGTTGGAGTAATTAAATACAAAAAATTTAAAAATAAAATAAAAAAACAAACAAAGCCATCGGGTACAACGGGTTGGGGAACCCGGGGCTAGAACCCGCCCCAAAGCCCGAGCCCCCCGTATTGGAACCCGCTGGAGCCCGCTCCCTACCAGAGCCCGAGCCCGAGACCGATACGGAAGGTCTTATACTGAAGGTCCTTATAGTTTGTTAAATTTTTGGATATGGACCTTTGAACGTATTATCTGTATTGTCGGTCCAAAATAGTTTATAAATAAGAAGTTGTATTTATTAAATTATTTATATTATATGTAACGGTTATTTAAAATCATACGTTAATATATATTTTTTTCAAAAACTTGTTTAACAAATTTAAAATTTATAGTATATACATTATAATAAATTTTAAATTCTTTTAATTAACATGTTATATTATTTAATTTTTCTTTACTACATTGATTGTATTAATTAACAGGTTATATTGCTATAAATTTGTTTTAATTATATAATTAAATATTATAATTGATAACTTTTTAAAGATGTTCTTTTTGGTCATTTTGCATGTTATAAGCTAGCTTTTGTCAAACGCGACTTCTTCATCAACTAGCTTATCAGCTACCAGCTAATTTATGAGTCAACAACTAACTTATCAACTTGTTTCCCAAACATAACCTTATATGATTTATATCGATGATCTCTAATTTCTTTTTCTTTTTTTATAATATATGTGATCCTTCAAGTTAATACCATTAATTTAAGGTATGTTAGCCACCTCATATGAAGGGTAGTTTCGTCAATTTTTAAATTTTTAAATGTTCAATCTTTACTCTTCATCTTCTTCATTTGTCTTAGTTAATAAAATCCCTAAGTTTAAACATATAATCCTAAATCAATTAAAAAAATCTAAATAAAAAACCGATTGCTGATGGTTGTTCATGTGTCGTTGATACCAACCTCAAATGTGTGAAGATGGTTGGTATGCAACGTAGGAGAGCAAGGTGCATGTGCACTATCGAAAGTGATGTCGGACGATCAGAGACGAAGGTGGAAACAGGCAAAACGGGAGGGGGCTTCTTCTTGACTCGATGGGTTTTCAACATAACCGAAAGAAAGAGGAAGGTTTTCAGTTTTCACCGTCGCCATCGACATGCAAAAAGGTGGGGAACCATGTTTGAGATGAGAGAGACACATATATCTAATAACTTAATTTATGCTATATGTAATAATTAATATTATGTTATTTCTTAAAAAGGGAAAAAGGGACGTAATAGTATTTGAACGTAATGTTTGTCGTCGTGTAAAAGGCACACGTATCAACGTCTCAAATCAGCAGACCTTGTACAATGTTAATTTGAAGGATCACATATGTTTTTAAATTAAAAGTTAGGGACTTCTCGGACAATATCCAAATTTTGAACAAAAGAACTTTTGATATAATTGCACTTTAATGGAGGTTTTTAAGAATGGAAATTAATTAAAATACCCTAAGTTTGACCAACGGTTACCAAAATACCCTAAATTTTTTCAATTTTGCAAAATACCCAAAATACCCGCGATGAGGTCCCGCGATCGCGGGATACGGTGACGTGGCACGTATTTTGGCCCCAAATGCCCCGCGAAGCCCCTCAACTTTGGCCGCGGTGCACTTTTGGTCCCTGCCCGCGATGGCCCGAATTTTACACTTTTGGTCCCTGAAAATTTACACTTTCAGCCCCTGTACTTAGACGAATCTTGCATGCTTTTACTGTTTTTTTCACAATTATTGTACTTTGAAGACGGATTTGTGGTTGAAATTCATTTGCACTTTTGAGATTTCATCCATAAATATCAGTAATATGCAATTCACAATTCACACTTGTTTCTTGCTTTCTTTCTTGATTTCTCTCTTGCTTTCTTTCTTTGAATTGCTTTCTCTCTTGATTTCTCTTCTCTCATTTCATCCACAAATGGCATCGTCATCAAACCCTAAGTCTACTCCTGAAACAATGCCACCTCAAATCGAGGTCGCCATAGCAAAAAAGGAAAAGGAGATAGATGAACTAACAGAAGAGTGGAAAAAAATTATGGACAGGAAGGCAGTCCATTTGAGAAAGATCGAAGAGGAAGACAGGGAGATCAAAAGGATGAAAGGGGATATAAAAGCTCGGGAGGCTCGTGTTCGTCGAGAACAAGAAGCAATTCACCATATTCTGCAAGACTTCGCAATTATTCAAGCGAAGGTAAACGAGAAGCAAGCTTGGATTGATGAAACTAAATCAATTTTTAAGTAGGTGGTGGTTGTTTTAGTTGTTTTGTATTTTTTTTTACTGTGTTGTTGTTTGTATTTTTTTGTTGTTGTTAATTTCTCTGAAAAGTAGTTTTTAAGCCGCTGAACCACAGTTAGGTTGGATACATCATGCAAGGTCAAGTCAGAGGTTACCTCATTCGTGGTTGCTAAAGTGTGTCCGGATTGTGGTACACAATGGCCATACGTGGTTGCAAAAGCAGAAGCCGTTGAAGAAGGGTCAAAAAGATTGAAGATGAAGAGCCTGTTGGTCAGCGTAGAAAAAAGGTTCAAACAACCTAGCCAAGGGTCAGAAAGATTGAAGATGAAGAGCCTGTTGGTGATGTTTCTTTTTATATATGTTTTATCTTTGTTCTTATTAGGTGTTCCAATCAATAATCTTTGTGTTTAAGTATGCCAAGTGTGGGTTAATTGAATTCAAGCTTGTGGATTATGTTTTAAGGTGTCAAAATCTTGATTGGCATTAGTACTGAAGAGAGTGGTAATCTAATTTGTGATCCATATTGGTTGTGCTTAAAGGGTAAGATATTCCTTTTGCTTATATGTAATAATGGGAAATTAATTAAAATGCCACAAGTCAAAGTTTGTGTTACCGAAATGCCACAAATCTCTCCCAGTTTACCGAGTAATAGGAAGATTTTATGAGGCGGAGGATTTTGCAACGAGTAATAGGAAGATTGAGGATCTCTATAATGAAGCCCTGGAAGGTCAATTCCTTTCAAACTAGATAGCATATGTATGTGTGTATATATAATATGAATATATATAGCTACATAGGCATTTCGGTAAACTGGGAGAGATTTGTGGCATTTCGGTAACACAACCTTTGACTTGTGGCATTTTAATTAATTTCCCTATAATAATATATATGATAATTCCATATCAACAACAATATCATTTACAAATCAACGTTTAGATCAACAGTATCATATGTGTTTGTTCCATATGGTTCAAGTTGTGACGGGCCCGTGGTGTGACTGACTAAATGTCTCCTTGGCACGGTTGAAGGGGCGGGATTTGGACACTCTCCACGAGTATGTCCTACGCATTGGCACCGAGTACATCTTCGTTGTATCGAACTTTCACCACGTGATGGACGTCGGTCGTTCTTTCTCGGTCTCCCGGTCCTGTTCTTATCCATTAAAAGTGGATAGCATGGTGGAAGCGGATCGAGTGGATACACCCATGCTGCAGGGGGTCCAGCTGGGTTTATTACCTCCACGTATGTTTTCCGGTAATATTCGGACGTGAAGAAAGGTACAGCCAAGTCGCTGCAATCTGTACGACTCGTATATCTTGCTACAGCGATGGCATGGCCGCACGGTAACCCAGATTTATCCCATTCGCGACACGAACAAATGTGGTCTTCCATATTCACAATCGCGTGAATATAGTCATCATGCACCTCGTACTTCCCATACCCGATTGCTCTTACCGGCCATGTCGCCGCACGACGCGCCCTGTACTGAACGATATTCTCCGTCGTTGGTGTGAGTGCATTTTGCATCTCAGCTCCTTTTAGGCGTCGAATTTGGTACCACTCTTGTTGAAAGGCCCGAAAGTAGTCCATAAGATTAACAATCGGACATCTACGCGCAAAACGAGAGAGTGCATTCACAGACTCTGCACTATTCGAGGTCAGAATGTCATACCGTTGTCCAGGAAAATGGGCCGCGGACCACCTCTCCGGTCCAGCATCGTCAAAGACTTTGGCTGCTTCCTTGACACTGTATCGTATCATATTCATGTACTTGTTAAACTCCTGATCCGTATATGCTCTGCATGCCGCCCAATAGACATCCTTGTAGGTGGTAATACGTTTGTCCTTGGATTTGGCGTTCATCTCCAAATGTCGATAGCATATGGCGTGAGGGGCGTTTGGGTACATGGCAGAGATTGCGGCGCTTATGGAAGGAGCCCTGTCAGACATAAACACCAACCCTTGCGGGTTTCCGATAGCTTGTCTCAACATGGACATAAACCAAGTCCACTCGTCCCCGGTTTCAGACTTGCCTACGCCGAAAGCTACTAGAACGATGGAGTTATCCCCGTCCATGGCAACCGCCAGGAACATCATACCCAAGTAACGGCCCTTTAAATGGGCTGCGTCTATTATCAGGACACGACGTAGATTTTCCAGAAATGTGCGGATCTGCAAAAACATAGGTTAAAATGTTATAGTTTATAATGTGTAAATGTTATAGTTTATAATGTGTAAACATATGACGTGTTAAAATACGTACCGCGGGTCCAAGGGCCATGAAGCACATCTCAAACCGTCCACGTGAATCGGTCCGTAGCTGCGTGACAGTACCAGGGTTCTGCAGCTGCAAATTATATAAATATGTCGGGAGTCGTTCATACGACTCCTCGAACGTGCCTCTCACCATAAACAGTGCATGACAGCGCGCACGCCACGCTTGGTGGTAATCAATCGTGACGCCGAACTGCCGGTGAACGTCGTGGACGATGTCCTTTGGACGCAATGACCTGCTAACATCAAGAAATTTGTTTTTCAGGATCGCACCCAAAGTCTTTTTGCCGGCTTGTTTGTGGTGGGGATTAAGTTGCGTCCTCGTACAAATGTGTACGTCGTGCAACTTTCTAATCATTATCGCCCCTCCTTTGGGACCTGTGTGAATCGCGTACAACCTCCACTCACACTTTTCTCTAGCACATTCAACTACGTATTTGCTTTTGTCAGATGCCCGCACACCACTTTAGAAACCCTCTTCCAAGAACTTGAGTCCGATCTGACTTGCTAAGAGATCCTTCGAATCGAATATCTGACCTGCTGTTAAACTTTCACTGCGAATATAAGGTGTAGGTTCATAGCTTTGTGTCTGGGTATGGGAGTCTGGAAGAATAGGGGGCATATAAAAAAAGTCATTTATCTGACTACATGATTTTCTACTAGGGGTATATTCTTCGTGATCATCATTATCGGTGTCTGATCTGTCTATTTCAGAATTACCCGTTCTGAAAACGTGGGTTTCGTCATCAGCTACTCCAGCAGTACGCCATTCGTGTGGTTGTGGTGGTTGTTGTTGTTGTTGAGAATCAGGCTGCTCTATTTGGAGGTCTTCGTCGTCGTCACCGTCGTCGTCACTGTCGTCGTCACCCCGGGATACACAAAGAGTAATGGGGGTCTTTCTGAATCGACTGCAAGGTGCAGAAAAGTAGAGATATCCCCATCGTTGGATAAATCCACAAATGACCCATCGCCATTTTTAAACACTAACTTGCAAACATCAGAAGAGTTGATTCCACATTTTTGCATGGCGTATGTAACAAACTTCTGATAAGTATAGTTTACTGACACTTTTACACCATGCTTAAATTTATAAGCAAAATTCCACTCATTGTTATCTTGCACCCATTCACCATCAAAACAGAAATATAGCTTAGCTTTTGCAACAGATGAACTCATTTTTTCAGTAGTATCTCAAACACAAAATATTGCAGAAAGAAATATTGCAACAATGAAATCGTTGTGTGGGGATTATGGCTTGCATTTTACGTCTATTTATCAATGAAACAACCAACATATCAGAAAACCAATCTCTCATTTCATCCACAAACTGGTATTCCAAAAACATTGATTTAACATTGATTCAAACATGCAAATGAATTTCAACCACAAATCGGTCTTTAAAGTGCAATAATTGTGGAAAAAAAACAGTAAAAACATGCAAAATTCGTCTAAGTTTAGGGGCTGAAAGTGTAAATTTTCAGGGGCTGAAAGTGTAAATTTCAGGGACCAAAAGTGTAAAATTCGGGCCATCGCGGGCTGCGATCGCGGGCAGGGACCAAAAGTGCACCGCGGCCAAAGTTGAGGGGCTTCGCGGGGCATTTGGGGCCAAAATACGTGCCACGTCACCGTATCCCGCGATCGCGGGACCTCATCGCGGGTATTTTGGGTATTTTTGCAAAATTGAAAAAATTTAAGGTATTTTGGTAACTCAATGTTTGACTTAGGGTATTTTAATTAATTTCTCTTTTAAGAAAGTAATTTTTACGCTTTTTGTTGTCACTTCATTACCAATTTCAATATATCAAATTAAAAACTATCCCAAGTCTATAATTATAGTTCTTACAAAAACTTTTTTATGGGTCTCGTGTGTTTTCTACTTCAATAGTTATTATTTATAATTAAATAAGGTCAAGAAAAAAAAACTAGCAAATATGCCATTTCACACCAACATCAAGGTAAAAACCAAGGTTAATATTTAAGAACCTAAAAAAATGAGGTTATTATAAAAACTCTTGACAATGATAGTTTTTGTAAGTCATTCACTTTTTGCTTCTAAAAACATTGCATTGAATATGTTCTTAAGAACCTAAAGAAAATAGAGGTGAGTTCAAACGAAACGCTAACTATTTAAGAAAACACAAGAACGACTGTCCATGTACAAAATCATACATGATTCACGTACAAAATCATATATGATTCATGCAACTTGCCACACGGCTTGCAAGTCATGACCAAAGTCGCCCGCGTCCAGTATTTTTGCAGTTAGTGTAAAATCACATATGATTTTATGCATGGACGACCGTTCTCGTGTTTTTTTAAATAGTCAGCGTTCTCGTTTGAACCTTCGTCAAAGAAAATAAGGTTCTATAAAGACTCTCCATTATAATAGTTCATACAACTCAATTTACTTTTTACTTATTAGTATTTTGCTCTAATTTACTCTTAAATATGCTATAATAAAAATAAAAATAAAAATTAACGCTGAATGTAGTGCGTGGTCCTAGCGTGCAAGCGTGTGCGATGAATGTCATTGTCGTACGATACCACGTTCTAAACGTTCCCTAACCCCACTCTCTTTTATTTGAATAATAATTTCATCATCAAATAAAATGCTACCAAACAAATTCATTTTTTAAATACAAATCTTTTAACAACTTTGGGTTGGTGGTTGTAAAACTAGGTGTATGTTTTGACAACCAAGCTATAGCTTCTAATGGCCTAACATAGAGCATATTACCAATGGTCTCTGGTTTAATCATATTAAGGGGATGTAATGAAACCAAAAGTCAAATTCGAACAAAAAATTAAGTGTTTTGCAAAACTCGAATGTCTCGAGGTCTAAAAATTCGAAATCTGGCATTTTTAGTTTCGAGTTGGGTTTAATTTTGGCCTCCGACCCATCCGGAAAACCCGATATATACCTTTTTTTAAATATTATATAAATATATTTATTTATCTAATTATCTTTCGAAAATTTTATATCCTAGTTGGTCGTAATGTTTTCAAATTTCCGAACCCGCTATCAATTTCATCAATTCTCTCAATTGATTGAATATATATATATAGGGGTTTAATCAAATGAGAACTATGTAATTTGTGGTAACTGTGAGATCCAATATCAACCACTCATTTGATTTAATTAATTTCATTTTTTAATTAAATATAAAAGGGCAAGTTAGTAATTTAGTTTTTTTGACAACTCATGCATCCATTATAATAGAAAAGTAATTAATTCTTTAATTTATTTCCCTAACAACCGTCACTAGATATTAGCAAAAATATTTCATTTTTTAAATTTAAACCAAAATTCAAAATCTCTCTCTCTCTCTCTTTTCCGATCAACCATTGTTATCGTCTTAAACTCTGATGAACATCCGTGTACATAAGACTCAGACTCTTATATGTTGTTTTCCTTCTATATCGAATTCTCGATCAACCATTGCCGATGCCGACAAACACCGACGTAAAAGAAACGTCGACCTTCACATATTTTTCTCCTATCTCGATCTCACAATCAACCATCGACCACGTCGTCGTCAAGATCTCTACGTTGATCTCGATGATGCACCATAACCCAAATCTTTCCGGAGACCTTGAAAGGTATCACAATATATATTTTCATTTATTTATGGAGTGTATCACAATATGTGTTTTTGAAATGTATTAGGTACCACTGTTATACAAATTGTATCACATATGTAGTTTTATGGAGTGTATCACATATGTATCATAAAGGTTGCTGTTAATTTCAGTCTACACACCTATTGACTATTGTGTATGGCTGCTGTCAATTTTTAGTCATACTTGGTATCAATTTTGGTCTACACAGTGGTATCACATATGGTATCATAGTGATACCATGTGGCTGTTGTCTTCTAGTAAGAATCACAGATACCATGTGTGTTGTCTTTTGGTATGAATGACAGTGGTATCGCCTGTGGTATCATGTGATGTGGTATCACAATCATGCTCGTTGTATGTATCTTCTTTTGATAGTGTCCCTTTTTTCCGGAATAATATTCACCGGAAACCGATTGTCGGAGGCCAAAAAGAGGAGAGGGGAGAGAGGAGAGAGGAGAGAAAAATGTAATACCTAATATGCCCTTTAAATTAAACTTTAGTCAAAATTACCAAAATTAATAATTTCCTAATTTATCTCTTAATATGTGATTCACATTGGATCTCACAGTTATCACAAACAACTCAGTTCTCCCTTGAATGATGCATATACCCATAACCGAACCCGATTGTCCCCAACCCGAAGCACTCTAAAATCCAAAAGCCAAAATTTGGGGTTGGTTCCATATCCGAAACCCACCCGCCCCGCCAAATGCACACCCCTAGTCATATCGGAGTATTTGGTCTCTTAAAAGACCATATATATAAATCTCACCAAAGTTGCGGAGAAGAATTGTATGCATCTATTGTTTGCATTTATCATATATATAAACTTTATCTACTACTATCTTATTAAAAGAATAGTAGAAACCGTTTTCAGCAAAACAGTTTTTCTAAACAATTCGGTTTCTTTCTAAGATTCAAGAGCAGTTGTTTTTATTAGCCACGTTTCCCCATTTCCCGTCTCCCTCTTCACCTTATACGCTGCCACATCCCCTCTCCAGTCTTCTTCTCCACAACCTCTCTCTCCTCTCGGCTCCTTCTTCCTCAAAACCACCTACTTTCTCTCGATTGATGGATATGAAGCTTCAACCGGATGAAGATCGAACCAGGTTAGTAAATCACAAAGAGAGGGTTTCATCCTCAAACTCCTGTTTCCACTTTCACTTTAGGAACTTTTATTGAGTTTCTCCGGCGGCGGAGCACGTCGGAGCAGCGGCAAAACCTCTCGATTTCAATCTCAATGGCCGCTATCTTCGGTTCACTTCTTTTGCTGCTCATTTTATCAGGTAACTCTTTAAATCCCCCTGTATTCGTTATTTAATTTCAATAATCTTCGAAATTCTGTGATGTTTGTTATCAGATTTCGACTGAATGTGGCATATATTTTTTTCACTTGATTTTGTTTGAATAGGACCGATTAAATTGGGATTTAAATCTGCACGATCGTTTCCTCCAATATTTTGGGTGTCGATTGCACAAGATATTCGACACCGATTTCAACGATGATTCGGCTAGGAGGAGGTATGATATTTAGGGTTTTTTGGTTCACATCTCATTGTCTTATTTACCCCCGGTTCAACCCTTTTCTTCATCAACTATTTTGAAACATGTCGAAAAAATAGCGAACGAATCAAGAAGAAATACACATTCAAGAGGTTTACAAACACACCAGAAAACCCACTAGACGAGGACGGGAATGAAATACTGCCTACCAAATAAGCGACTGTTTCAGTTAACAGGCGAGTTTCGAAGAAAAAACCTAAAAAGATGAAACGCGAGGATCATCGAGGTATGTTTAAGCATCCGAACACCATAATGAGTGTGTTTACAGTTTTCGATTAGTGAACAAATTGAAATCGAAAACCCCAATTTTTTTAACTTTTTTGGAATTTGGTTTTATGTTTTGTTATCAGGTAAGGTTAATGTATCAAAATTTGATAAATGTATCTGTAAAACCTTGAAATGGGTTGTTTATAGCATGTGAAATAATGAAATAGGATTTTAATAGTTTTTAAAATTTGTATGTGGGAACAGTGATGGATTGCATGAACTCTTTGACAATGGTGCGAATCTGATCCGAAGAGATTTGGAAAGACTGGCATAAACATTACCAATTTACAGGTGGTTGATGTTTGGGCCGAACTGTTGAACTATGAAGGGATATACAGAAATAAGGATTCTCTCAAGCGTTACTACTTCACGACAATTGTGATGGTATGTGTATAATTTCTACCCGCGCGATGGTGTGAAATTGTGTGTGTGTTGTGTGTTTAATTTTATAGGTTTCATTGTTATAATAATACAATTGCACTAAATATAAAAAGTAGGATTCATTGGGTATGTTTTATGGGTTTCGTTGTGCATATGTTTCGTGATTCACCATATAATTTTTAAGGTTTAGTGTATATTAAAAAACACAGTTTCACTGGATTTTTTAACTTGTTTCATTATGTATGTAAAATCTGCTTCATATGTGTAACGACCCAGACCTTTTTCGAAATGTTTTGCGTTTGGTGTGGAGTTTTAAGCAAAAGTAGAAGTTGAGGGGCCAGTTTGTAAATATGAGATAGGGTATATATGAGCACAAAACCCTAGAAGAAACTTTCCAATTACTGAATTTGATTGTTGTTGACGGCTGGGTTTGGTGAGAAAGGAGGAAAGGGTTTTCTTGAGGGTTTTTGTGCATTTGGAGGAGAAGAGTCTTCAAGTCTCGAAATCAGAAGGAAGAGAAGGATTTGGAATTCGTTTCTGCGAGAATCATACCAGGTAATCTTTAATCCATAACTCCATTTAGGATTTGGCAGATGATTATTGAAGTAGTTGAGAGTTTTCTTTGGTTAAAGTCATTTAAGGCCAAATAGAGGGATTTAATCACCTTTAATTATGTTTTGATAATGATAACTGATGGGAAATCGATTACAGATCATTTATTGACAGTTTATTAGCTTACCTTGAGGATTAAGAGGCATGTATTAGGATTTTCAACCATTAAACTCGTCCAGCGCTCGTCCGAACACCTTCAAGCATGAGAGTGTCCGGGTGAGTGTCCGGATAGCTTCTTGGTCGGGTTGTGGAGGTGTCCGGATATTGGGTTGTCCGGATGAATTAGTCGTCCGGATAAGTGTGCCATCCGGATAAATTAATCGTCCAGAAAAGTAGTGATGTCCGGAATTGAGTAGAGTGGCAAGTGAGAAGTGTCCGGATAGTTCTAGTCAGCTTATAAATCTGTCCCTTCGTTCATGTAGGCAATTTAGGAGTAAAGAGCAGAGTAGGAAAAAGCAAGCAAACGTATCAGGTGAGTTTTCTAAACTAAAACGTGTGGATTTTAACATGTTTTCTAAAGCAAGTACATGATGAGAAATGCCATGTTTTATTCTTATGCTTTAAATTGCATGAAAGTTGATTACAGTTTTAAATAAGATTTGTGTATGATTTATGGGGCGGGCCTATCCCGTGTATGATTTATGGGGCGGGCCTATCCCGTGTATGATTTATGGGGCGGACCTATTCCGTGAATGCTTTTATGTGAAAGTTTATTATTGAAAGTCTTGTATACATTTGAAAGTTATGAGAAAGTTTTATGCAAAGATATTTGAAAGTTAGAAACTGTTTTTAAAAGTTTTGAGGACTGTCAGGAGGGACTCACTAGACCTCATGGTCTAACCCTCGCATTTTCCAAACTAAACCTTTTCAGGCAAGCAGATTGCATGAGGCTCAGGTAGTCGAGCAAGAGCAGGATAGAGCACAAATGCAGATAGAGATATCGTCACTCGTATTCTAGTAATAGTTATTCTCAGTTGTGTATAGGTTGTTTCCGCCAACCTAAGTTATTTAGTCAGATGTAAAGAAATTTTATGGATCCAGTTTTGTAATTGTTTAATATTAATGCTAGTTATGCTTAATTTAGACTGGGTTGTTACAATTGGTATCAGAGCCATAGTTTAAGGGATTTAGGTGACCGGACGGGCCTAAACTTAAACTTGGGAGTAGAAATCACAACTGAGAATCAGGAAATGCGTTAGGAGGACACTATTATAGAGATAGGACTAATAGGGTACTGAGAACTGTCATGTAAGGTAAGTTTGAGATTCCACCTGGCCAGTGTAATTGCGAACTTACAGGTACATGTATGTGCTTAACCTGCCTTATTATTCCGAAGTGGTAGTCAGAAGCTAGTGTTTATGTCGTGTTCCAGTACTTTAGAATGTCAGCAAGATCCCTGAGGGGTAGACTGAGACCCCCTGTTGGGGAAGTTTCATGAGAAGTCGTGGTGATGTAATGTACGTATACATCGTAGAGAAGAAATGTTGTATAGAGTATTACGAGTCGTCTAAAGGTAGCTTCTCGTGGATTCGGAGAGGAAGAATGCTTGAGTTTGAGTAAGACTCCTGTTTCGAAAGAGTCCCAACTCTAGAAATCATGGGATAGATCAGTCAGGATGGTAAGGAAAGTCAGTGTCAAAACCTTGAAGGTATCAATGGAGCCCTGGGTTCTTGGTCGAGCTTTCCATTAGCTGGATAAATGAAATAAGATACCTATAGTGAAATGAAACCATGTAGAAATGGAAAGTGAGATAGTTGGTCAAAACGAAATAGTATGAAATGGTTGAGTAAGTGGACCGTTGAATGTATGTATAGCAAATCGTTGCAAGGCCGAGAGGGCGACCACTGTTCGAAAGTAGAGTGTCTATGATAAGTTGCGTGAGTAAAGCGATTGACCTTGTTTGAGTGAGTAGCCTTCAAATGCAAGTAGAGTTTCATGCGTTGAGTTCGTATACGTGTACATGAGATTTTTCATAATCGTGTAAATATCAATTTTGATTGGATATGAGTCGGCGTGTGCAAGTGTATGTTAAAGAAAAAAAAATACAAATCCATTTACATCGTACAATGAAGTCTTGAGGTTTACGATTTGCAAAATATTCCACTCTTTTCATGATAAGCCAAGAAAACATTTGAATGCACAACTTTTATGACCAAGATAAGTATTGACATGTTGAAGTTATATAGTGAATGTGAGAACCGACTGGTTTACTTCGTGTCGGTAAGTCCTTTCAAATATTTTGTCGTATGAAAAGATCTTCATCCAATATTTATTTCTGTCGTAACAATATATTTTGGTTGAGTAAGATTAAGTTTTATTTGAGTAAGATTAAATTGCATGCAAACGATTCTCGAGATCGTTGTGCAGGGTATTGAAGGGGTCGTGTGTACCCAAGTTGTTTCCAAGTGTTGTTTCTTTAAAATAATCAAAAGTGTGATGATTTATTTATCGCGTTGTCATGCATGAAGGCTATAAACTCACTAGGTCGTAGAGTACTACATTTTAAGCTAAGGAAGAACTCTTAGAGTGGAGAGGTATTGGACAGATCAGGGGAGAATGTTCGTAGTTTTGGTACTTATGTTCAAGAGGAGAGATGAGCAGTGGAGGAGTCAGAAGTGGACTTTAATGTCGGTTGCATGAGGGTCTGTACCCTCGTGCGGTGACTGGAAATACAGTTGCCGAGGGACGGTTGTGTTCAGGGGAAGGACTAGAAGTCAGCAAGGTATTGGTATTAGCAACTCATTATGAGTAGTGTGGTGAAGTAGTGATGAAGTATCCGCGACGTTGAATAATAGTTTTAAAGTGATCTTGTAATGTTAACGTTTCACGAGTGAGTTTGAAATGAGGACGACGGGATGTGAATTTGATTATGATATGTTGGAAGGATTTGGTTCAGTAAGGGACCCTTGTTGAAGAATAGGTTAAGGAAGTAGCAACAGGTCAACTATTGACGTTAAAGTCGGCAGTTGTGTAAGGTGTATGAGACCGAAGACTTGAATTAGAAGGTTGAAAGTTGAAAGACCACTTTGTAGGGTGTTAAGATAGTGAGAGGCTGCTGTTTAGATAAGCGTTTTACTTATGAGATGAATGGTTCGTAAAGAATGAAGTATTTAGCACAAACGAAGTGAGGGTATAGATTATGTCGATCTGTGAGGAAATGCGCCATGTCGATGTAATGGTTTGGTATTGCAAGGAGCTAGCAAGAATCGAGTATGTTAGAATCAATCAGAAACTCGGGTGTTGTGGTTCAACTAGAGCTGGGGAGAGACAATGTAGCGAGATAGACTCGTTATTTATGCGTGAGGTCTTGAAGATAAGTTTGAGTTGTGTATGAATGGCCATGAGAGTTTTGGCCTGCAGTGTGATGTTACGAGTGAGGAATGTATAGTTATGTAGTGGCAATAATTGCCAAGTTAAATGTGCCAGCTAGCGTCGTAGTGATGTGATGTTAGAGAAAGAGGAAGCATCAGATAGAAGTTTTTGGGAGTTTCGGATGAGGTGTTCGAGTGTTAACCAGGTTGTTGGAGCACGTAGGGTGTAAGTTGACATGGTGATATGATTATGTTCGGGATATCATCACGGAGTGGTGGTGGGTAGTTACCCAAAGGAGAAACCAAGTGTTTTTAGTTGTAAGAGTCGCTAAGTAAGCGTATTTTGGGATCATTGGAAGTTTAAAGAAGAGGATGGATGTATTAGTCAAAATGTGTGGAATAGATGTGAAATCCTTAAAGAATGTGAGTTGTTGCTTATGTGTGAACGAATTGTCTGAGAAAGTAAAAGTTGGAGTTTAAAGAATGTATAGTGACGTCGAACTCTGGTGTCAGTTCGAGGTGATTTAGTCGAAAGCCTTAAGTTAGAATTTTAGTGCAACCGTTTGGTTATGTATAGTAATGAGACAGCTTTTTGCAGCTTGAGAATTGTCGGAAGAGAGGGACGAGTAATGTTGGTGGGCAGTGCTCCACGCTAACGTGGGGAGGTGAAGACAGTATGTTGGAATAAGTAAGTAAATCGGAAGTAGTAAACTTGACAGTAATGCCGATAGGCGTAGTGTTGTGTAGATTGTCCTTGATAAATGTGCGAACTTATGGAAAGAGTATTGAGGAAGGAAATTGTGTATGATTTCGTGTAGGAAAGAAGTGGATAAGACAACTGAATGAGTTAAGTTAGTGACTTTGTGAGAAACGTTCAACGAACTGATCGTTCAGTGTAAGCTATTGAGAATAGTAGGGTGTGATCGTGGTTACCCCTCCTAGTTGAGTGGTGTTGGGAACTGAAGATATGCTAAGTATGGTTAGTACTGCTAAGTCTTCATTACTACTGCCAGTTCTTCGTTACTACTGCTGGGCAAGGGTACTGCTGCTAGATGAAGTTAATGCTGCTAGATGAAGTTAGTACTGCTAGACGAAGTTAGTGCTGCTAGACCAAATTACTACTGCTAGACATGGTTAGTACTGCTGAGCTGAGTTACTACTGCTTGAAGACTGTGAAGGTTAATACTGCTGAAGGTTGTTAATGCTGCTGAGCCAAATCATCATTAATACTGCTGAGTTGATAAGTTTGGGATGCGATGCTTTTGGAGACAAATAAGGAATTGATCAAGATATGTTTAACGAAGATTCAGAAGATCAATTTACTTTTTATAGTTATCTTGTAATTACTTTTGTATAAATAGTATTGATAGATAGCTATTAGAAATATACATAAACAGAAGATAGATAGTATACAGAATTCGATATTCAAGAGTGAATTAACCTCAAGATCATAGATCCTATTTCTAGAGAAGTAGAAATCGTCTTGTTGAGCATGTTCAACAAGATTGAGGTTTGGTGTAAAACTTGTGAGTTATAACTGTTTGATATATATACAGTTTATTGAATTTCTATTGATTGTTCTTTAATTGATTTAGAGTTCTATTCCGCAAGATTCTCCAAATTCTGTTTCTAAGAAGTTTAATTCTTGTTAAGAATCGATCCTGACAAGTGGTATCAGAGCATTGGTATCTTAGAAACTATGGACAATTCAATGGATTCTCACAGTACTTTTGTTTCAAAGGTTCCCATGCTCAAACCCAATGAATTTGACATGTGGAAACTAAGAATCAAGCAGTACATTCTTCTTACTGATTATGCCATATGGGACATCATAGAAAATGGCCCATGTAATGAAGGAAAGATTGGAGCAGATGGAAAGAGACCTCCTCCCAAGACAGATGCTGAAAAGAAAGTAAGACAAACAGAGATGAAGGCCTTAAGCACTCTGCTTTTGGCTATTCCTAATGAGTACCAACATCAATTCCAACACTGCACAGATGCACAGATGTTGTGGAATGCTCTGGAGAAAAGATTTACTGGCACAAAGAGCACAAAGAGAAATCAAAAGGCTATTCTCAGGCAACAATATGAAAACTTTATGTCTGCTAAGAATGAGTCTATGACTCAAACTTTTGACAGATTTAACAAGTTAATTGGAGAATTAGCAACTGTGGGTGTACACATGGATGCTGATGATGTCAATAGAAAGTTCCTTAGATCATTGGGAGAAGAATGGACCATGTACACAGTCTCATTCAGACAGAATGACCAATTGGAGGACAAAGAGCTAGATGACCTCTACAATGATCTGAGAGTATTTGAGGCTGAAGTTGAAGCCAAGAAAAGGCCATCAGGATTTGTTTATAATGCTGCTTTATTATCTTCATCCTCTGATACTGCTGCTAATCCTGATTCTGTTAATACTGCAGGTTCTGTTAATACTGCTGCTGGAACCAATCAAGAGAAGACCACAGATTCTGTACTAGAAGCATTCTTTTCTAGTCATGTCCACTCTTCTCTAATCAATGATGATTTAGAGCAGATCAATGCTGATGATCTGGAAGAGATGGACATCAAGTGGCAGATGGCTATGCTATCAATGAGGGTGAAGAAATTCATCAAAAGGACTGGGAGAAACAACTTTTCCCAAAGAAGAGAAGATGGTGCAGGCTTTGACAAGTCCAAGGTTGAATGCTATAAGTGTCACGAGATGGGACACTTTGCCAGAGAATGCAGAAGTGGAGGATCACAGACTCCAAATGGACACCAAAACAGAAGCTCCTCTCAAGCCCTTGTTTCTCAACAAGGAATGGGATTTGATTGGAGTGATCAAGCTGAAGAAGCCTGTCAGAATCAAGCTCTTATGGCAGAAGTGTCTGATATCCCCACTGAGGTACAATCTAAACTCTGTTCTCAAGCTTGCATTGATGCTGTTAAAAGATATAGGGATCACAATCAGAGTATGTGTGATGACCTTAAGAGGCTAGAGAAAGATGTGAAAGATTATGTTAGGATTGTAGAAAGGTTTGAGGAACAGATCAGAGCTTTTCAAGCTAATGAACTTCAACACCACTATGATACTAACTATTGGAAGTGGGAGAAGAATGAGTATGAGATTAAGCTGAAAGTGTCTGGGGAGGAGAGTGAGAAGTTAAAAGAAGAGCTTAAAAAGGTTAAACTTGATGTTGAAAAGTTTACCTGTGCTTCTAAAACCATGGACACCATCATTAAAGCACAAATCCATGACAAGATGAAAGTAGGGATAGGGTACAATACCACACCTCCACCCTACAATAACAACTACATACCTCCTAAGTCTGATTTGTTAGAGACCAAGGATAGAAAGGAACCTGAATTAAAGATTAATATAGATCCTTGTGAAAAAGAAATAGTTGTTGAAGATGAGACTGACAAAGTAGACTCTGATGAGGAATGTGAAAGTCCATGTGTCAAGAACACAGAGATCAAAAGGACTGAAGAGAAAAAGGAAGTTCATTACACACAGCCCAAAGTTGTGAACTCTAATACTTGTAAACAGTGTTCCTGCAGGAAATTCAAAGAGAACAAGCCCCAAAAACATGATAATCAGAGGGGAAATCAAAGGAACTGGAATAACCAGTGGGCTATGAGACAAGGAGTTGACCTGAAAAGAATCAACAGGCCAAAACCTTGTTTCATCTGTGGTAAGCTAAATCACTTAGCCAAACACTGTTATTTCAATCCTGTTAACCAAAGGTTTAATGCTCAAAGATCTTTTCAAAAACCTGGTGGTTACAGAAAGAATGGTGGATATAAAAAGTCTGCAAAGAAAAATGTGGCTAAGAAACAAGATAAACCCAAAAGCCACATAAAGAAAATGACTGAAAAGGAATGTGATACTATGTGGGTTCCTAAAAGCACTAAAAACAATACTGCTGCTAGCAGTGTTAGTACTGCTAACACTGCTAGTACTGCTTCAAAAGTTAGTGCTGCTAGCAGTATTAATACTGCTAGTAATCATTCCAAAGCAAGTGCTGCTAGCAGTGTTAATACTGCTAGTATTCAGTCCAATGTTAGTGCTGCTAATACTTTTAGTGCTTCTTCTTCAGATAGTACTGCTGCTAGCAGTATTAACTCTGTTAATACTGCTTCTAGCAGTGTTAACTCTGTTAATACTGCTACCTCTGTTAGTACTTCTGAGGTTAATACTGCTAGCACTGTTAGTACTGCTAGCACTGTTAGTACTGCTGCAAGTGCTGCTACACCAATAATTTTGACAAAGTATTCCAGCACAGCAGTACCAAAAGTTAAAAATCTCATCAAAACCAAGTGTAAGTACTTTGATGAGCAAGGGAGACCCAAGACCACTTCGGCTTGGGTTCCAAATAAAACTAACTGATTTATCTTGATGTGCAGGGCAACCAACAGCTCAAGGGGAAGAGCATTTGGCATGTTGATAGTGGTTGCTCCAGACACATGACAGGTAACATGTCCTGCCTCAAAAATTTCAAAAAGGTTGATGGAGGACATGTTGCATTTGGGGATAATCCTGCTGGTGGAAAGATAAGTGGTAAGGGTGATGTTTCAAAGGGTAAGATGACCTTTGAAGATGTATACTATGTTGAACAATTGAGATACAACCTGTTAAGTGTATCACAGGTTTGTGACAAGAAGCATAGTATATTGTTTACAGATTCTGAATGTATTATCCTTGCTCCTGGATACAAAGTGGTTGATGAAAACATGATACTTCTGAGAACTCCTAGGAAGGATAATGTTTATTGTTTAGATTTGGAAAGTGTTTCATCTGATTCATCTCTAAATTGTTTAGTTTCAAAAGCTTCTTTAGATGAATCATCACTTTGGCACAGAAGGATGTGTCACATGAACTTTAAAACAATAAATAAACTTGTTAAGAATAACCTTGTAAGGGGTTTGCCATCCAAAGTATATTCATGTGATGATCATTGTGTTGCTTGTCTCAAAGGCAAACAACACAAAACTTCTCATAAGTCCAAAGAGATAAACACTATATCAAATCCTCTTCAACTGTTACATATGGATCTGTTTGGTCCTACCAATGTGATGAGTATTGGCAAGAAATCATACTGCTTAGTTATTGTTGATGATTATTCTAGATTTACTTGGGTATATTTTCTGAGAACTAAAGATGAGACAAGTGGACTGATCAAATCTTTCATTCTCAAAATTGAAAACCAATCAAATCAAAGAGTGAAAGTCATTAGATCAGATAATGGAACTGAGTTTAAAAATTCTGATCTAAACACCTTTTGTGAAGAAAAAGGAATTGAGAGACAATACAGTGCTCCTAGGACTCCACAACAAAATGGTGTTGCTGAGAGAAGGAATAGGACACTGATTGAGGCTGCTAGATCTCTGTTAGCTGACTCAAAGTTACCAATTACTTTTTGGGCAGAAGCAGTTAATACTGCCTGCTATGTTCAAAACAGAGTTTTAGTTGTAAAGCCTAAAAACAAGACACCTTATGAGCTTTTCCATAAAAGGAAACCATATATTGGATTTTTCAAGCCATTTGGATGTCCTTGTACTATTCTCAATACCAAATCTCACTTAGGCAAGTTTGATAGCAAAGCAGATGATGGTTTTCTTGTTGGGTATTCATCTCAAAGTAAGGCCTACAGAGTTTTTAATACCTCTTCTAGAATAATTGAAGAAAGTGACAATGTCAAATGCAATGAGAACACACCAAATCCTATTGGTTCAGGTCCTAATTGGCTATTTGACATTGATTCACTCACTAATTCTTTGGGTTTCAGTGGTGATGTATATGCAGGACAAAGGGATACACCATCATCAGAACACAGAATTCAATCTGTGATATTTCCAATCCCTTCCATTGATCCTGTGGAATTCTGTGAACACCATGAGGAGACTGAATCTATTCAGAATGAAGAAGAGAGGAGAGCAGAGGAAAATCAGTCTTCAGGTTCAAATTCCAGAGAATCTGAGGTGACTGAAGAAGCAGAAACAAATCCAGAATTAAATGAGTCTAATCTGGATGAGGACTTACAAGAGGAAGCTGGTCATCAAACAAGAACTCAGAAAAATCATCCTCCTGAGTTGGTAATTGGAGATATTGCATCTCCCATGATGACTAGAAAGCAAAGCAGACTCCAAGAGTTGCAAGAGCAGCAAAATACAGTTAACACTGTTCTTACTTGCTTTCTGTCCCAGATTGAGCCCAAAAAGGCTTATGATGCCATGAAAGACCCAAGCTGGATAGAGGCAATGCAAGAGGAGCTGCTACAGTTCAAATTACAGGATGTTTGGGACTTGGTAGATCTTCCAAAAGGTCATAGAGCAATTGGCACCAAGTGGATTTTCAGGAACAAGAAGGATGACAGAGGGATTGTGATCAGAAACAAGGCTAGACTGGTTGCACAAGGGTACACTCAGGAAGAAGGAATAGATTATGAGGAAGTCTTTGCTCCTGTGGCAAGGATTGAAGCAATCAGGTTATTTCTAGCCTATGCCTCATACATGAAGTTCAAAGTGTACCAAATGGATGTCAAAAGTGCATTTCTGTATGGAAGCATTGAGGAAGAAGTATATGTCTGTCAACCCCCTGGATTTGAGAATCCATTGCACCCTGACAGAGTATACAAGCTGAAGAAGGCTCTCTATGGTTTGCATCAGGCCCCAAGAGCATGGTATGACACTTTGTCTACCTATCTCTTGAAAAATGACTTTGAAAGAGGAGTAATTGACAAGACCCTGTTCATCAAGAGGAGAAAGAGAGGTACTTTACTTGTTCAGATCTATGTGGATGATATCATCTTTGGATCCACCAATGATCAAATGTGTAAAGAGTTTGAAGAATTGATGCACAAAAGCTTCAAGATGAGCTCCATGGGAGAACTTACATTCTTTCTTGGGCTTCAGGTAAAACAGAGGAAAGATGGAATTTTTATTAGCCAATCCAAGTATGTGAAAGACATCCTGGACAAGTTTGGTTTATCAGACTCAAAGTCAGCAAGCACTCCAATGGAAACACATAAACAGATCACTGCAGATCTTGAGGGGGAGGATGTGGATGTCCATCATTACAGATCAATGATTGGATCTCTCATGTATCTCACAGCCTCTAGACCTGACATTATGTTTTCAGTCTGTGTTTGTGCCAGATTTCAGGTTTCTCCTAAGCAATCACACCTTCATGCTGTCAAGAGAATATTCAGATACTTAAAAGGGCAACCTAGATTAGGTCTCTGGTATCCTCATGAATCCTCTTTTGACTTGCTTGCATATTCAGATAGTGATTTGGGAGGAGCCAACATGGATAGGAAGTCTACTTCAGGTGGATGTCAGTTTTTGGGTACAAGACTAGTATCTTGGCAGTGTAAGAAACAAACCACAGTGTCCTTATCTACCACAGAAGCTGAGTACATAGCTGCTGCAAGCTGCTGCTCTCAGGTTCTATGGATTCAGAATCAGATGTTGGACTATGGGGTAACTTTTCTTCACACACCAATCTTCATTGATAACAACAGTGCTATTAGCATTGTTAATAATCCAGTCAAACACTCAAAAACAAAGCATATAGAGATAAGGTATCACTTTATAAGAGATTGCAATGAAAAGAAATTAATTCAGGTTGCTAAAGTTCATACAAATGACCAGTTTGCTGATCTATTCACAAAAGCTTTTGATGTGGGTAGATTCACCTTTTTGGTAACAAGTGTGGGCATGATCAACCTAGAGTAAATTTATGACTTTCTGTTTTTATACCTGTATTTCTTCATATATTTGGTGCTACTAACTTTCTTTCTCAGGATCCTCTGTTTTCCTCAGATTACCAAGTGAAGAAAAGTGTAAGTGTAGTTACTACTGCCAGAACAGAAGTTACTACTGTCTGTGTTCTAGTAGTTACTACTGCTTGTGCAGTTACTACTGCTCAGTAGTTAATACTGCTCAGCAGTTAATACTGCTAATGCAGTTAATACTGCTAGTGCAGTTAATACTGCTAGTGTAGTTAATACTGCTTGGTCGTTAATACTGCTCAGTAGTTAATACTGCTCAGTAGTTAATACTGCTAGTGCATTTAATACTGCTAGTGGAGTTAATACTGCTCGGTAGTTAATACTGCTAGGTAGTTAATACTGCTTGGCAGTTAATACTGCTCGGTAGTTAATACTGCTTGGTAGTTAATACTGCTAGGTAGTTAATACTGCTTGGCAGTTAATACTGCTCGGTAGTTAATACTGCTCGGTAGTTAATACTGCTAGGTAGTTAATACTGCTTGGCAGTTAATACTGCTCGGTAGTTAATACTGCGAGGTAGTTAATACTGCTTCTGATAATCTAGGGCATATAAATACCCCTGTTTGCCCGCCCATGTTCATAACGACTCTTCGCATTTACTTCTTCTCTCTCGTTCTAACCTAGCCTCCCCAGAATCTCTGTGCTTTTCTTTCAAGAATCCTTAGGCATCATGGAGTTTGTGGATGAGCACAATGAAATAGCCATGCTTCAGAAGCCGAAACAAGCTGCGGGATTCCACGATATAGTCGATTTTCTCAAATCCTCGCACATCTCCTATGCACTCACGGTGAGCCCAACAATCTATATCGAACATCAGAAACAATTTTGGGAGAATGCCACTGTTAGTGTTGAAGAAGGGCAGAAAACCATTCGAACAAGGGTTTGTGATAAACCCTTGAAAGTCACTGAAGAGGTTATTCGCATCTCCCTTCAGTTGAATGATGCTTCAGGTATATCTTCTATTCCTTCTGAAGACCTCTTTTCTACTTTACAAAGAATGGGGTATGAAGGTCCCATTGGTGTTTTTAAATTCTACAAGTCAAAATTTTTTAACCAATGGAGATTTCTTGTTCATACCCTGATGCACTGTATTTCCAAGAAAACTACTGGATGGAGTGAGTTCAGCAGTCCCATTGCATATGCCTTGGTCTGCTTATCCACTACCAGAAAGTACAATTTTTCAGCAATGATCTTTAATGATCTTGTATCAAACTTGGAATCCAAAAAGAGCTTTTTCATGTATCCAAGGTTTGTGCAAGAAGTTCTTAACAAGGAATTGAAGGACTTACCTCAGTTTACTGAGGTATATGTACCCAAATCCCCTAAAGGGAAGGTTTTTTCAAATATGAAAAGACTTCCTAGGGACTCGGAAGGAGTTGACACACCATTGTTCTCTACAATGATGGTTGTGTCCCACCCCTCTGAAGGTATGGCATCAGGATCAAGGCCCTCATTAGATCAACCCACTGATGACCAATCCCAACCTTCCATCTCAAAAGAAATCCCTCAGTCCATTCTTGAACAGCCCACTCCCACAATCACCAAAAGGTTTCAAAGAAGAAAGGTGCACAAGGCTCCTTCCCTTGATGTACCTACTCAAAGCCCTAAGCCTTTAAGCCCTCAATTGGAGCATTCTCCAATTGAGAATATCAACAGGGAAACCTCAGGGGTGTCTCCCAACCCCAAGAAGGTGGTCTCTAAGGAGAAGGATGACCATATGGGTGCTAAGGCTGCCACTACTTCTGCTAGCACAGAGAAGGACAGTGGTAACATAAATAAGACCTTCCCCATGGCAACTCTAAATGAGAAATCATTAGGAGGACCCAGGTGCCAAGAAACCAAGGGGGCAGGTAGTGCTTCTGCTAGGCAGAAGGCTTCTGCTGAAACTTCCAAGGATCCTTTAAAGAAGGTAAATACTTCTAAACAAGGTGAGGATAGATATAACTATGAGGAATTGATGGAAACCTTAGGGAATATCAACTTGGATGTCATGGCACAAAAGAAAGAGATTGAGCAACTTAAGACTGTGGTCACCTACCAACAGTCTCAAATTGAGAAGCTCAAAAAGATGGTCACCAAGTTGCTGAACAAAAAGAAAAAGGCAAGATTTGTGCTAAGAAGGAGAACCTCAACTGATGATGCTCCCAAAAAGGGGGAGTCAGAGTCAGAAGCAGAACTGAAACTGAAGGGTCCACAAATTGAGGGGGAGACTGTTCAGATAGAGACTGAGATGGAAATGGACTATGCACAGTTTAAGGGGGAGTCCAGTGAGACAGAAAAGGGGGAAGAGTGTGTTAAAGCAGCAGAAACCACAGCAGCAGAAACCACAGCAGCAGAAACCACAGCAGCAGAAACCACAGCAGCAGAAACTGTTAATGCTGCTGAGTTTGAACAAGCAGCAGAAACAGTTAATGCTGCTGAAGGCCAAACAGTCAAAGCAGCAGAAACTGAGCAGGAAGCAGTAACTACAACTCAAGCTGAAATAGATGAAGAAATTTACTGGATTGTAAAGAACAATATTGAAGCAGCATCACTACATGTACTAAGAGAAGCAGTAACAGCCATAGCAGCAGAAATGGTTATTGCTGCTGAAAAACTTAAAGCAGCTGAACCAACTCCTGAGGCTGTCAAAACTCTTAAAAGAACCAAGATGATGTCAAAGAAAAGACCAAGAACCCAGCCCATAACTTCAAAGAAGAAAAATGAAAAGAAGCCAAGGGTGGAGTCATCTGCAGAAGAGGCCCAGGAGGAAACAGTGAAATCTGATGGAAAAGTTGCTGAAGAAGAAGTGGCAACTCCATCAGGGCAATCAGGCAATGTGCAATCACAAACGGATGCCCAGTGTGATTTGTACATTACTAGTGTTGACTCTAACCCAATTCCACTTCAGGCTGAACCAATATCATCTAAGGCTCCTGAAATCATCTTTTGGGACACTTTGAAAGATGGTAGAAAGGAGTTCATTAGGATAAAAAGAGCTGATGGAAAATTTGAAGTATTTTCTACTTGGGGAAAAATTGTCAGAACTTGCTCAAGATCAGACTTAGAAGAGATGTTCAAAGTTGGGATGAAGATATATGGAAACATGCTGACTGAGCCAGGGATGTCAATTTCTAAAATGGTACTTGAATTCTTGTGCCAAATGTTCAAACCTGAAGCAGTTCAGCATAGGTTAAACACACAGTTTCAAGCCATTACCAACTGGATGCTCTATGAAAACTGTGGAGTATATTGTTGGTGCAAGTGTACCCAGCTTTAAATATTGTGATATATTTTTGGTACACATAAAATCACATCTCCATATTTATTTTGATGATTACAAAACACACCGCATTATTTGTTATCTAATATTTTATCTGAGTGTGCAGATATTTAAATGATCTCGATAAATTATTATCTGAAGAATCCAAGTCTGAAGAGTTTCGTCATTTTATTTTAAAATGATAAACACCCTAAAATATTTTATCACTTGGATATTTCGTATCTATATAAATATATTTGAATCAAATATATATATAATATCTTTTATATATAAATCTCTGATATATATATGCTGTCTGCTACTGTTCATCTGTTGCAAGAAGTGTGTTCAGCCGAAGTTTACCTGCGTTGCCATGCTCTCATTGGACAGATCTTCTGGCGGTATACCGCCAAGGTATACGCGGTATACCGCGGGTACTATTTCCCATCAACTTGTTCTGCATGAGAAGCTTCGTGTGTCAGGAAATTTCTTCAGGCGGTATACCGCCATGTGCAACGCGGTATACCGCGGGTACATTATGCCGTTGAGTTTTTTGCAGGTTGACCTTCTCAAGGAGTACACTTTTTATGACGCAGGTATACCGCGATGGTTCGGCGGTATACCGCGAAATTCTCAAGTCGGATTTTCATGCAGTATAAATACAAGCCTCCAGCAGCATTAAACTCCACACCAACTTCAGCATTAAGTTCTCCCTCAGCATTTGATTATTATTCTGCTGCTTTCTTACTCACACTAAATCACTTAAACTGATAAATTAATTTTTGAGCAAGAAATCTTGAGTTGATAGCAGATTAAAATCTCACGATTAGTTGAATCAGCAACACAACTCAAGTGATCAAACTCTCTAAAAATATCCAAGTGATAAACCTTATTCAAGAGTGATTATTCATATTAAATTATACCCTCTTGTAAGTGTTTGAATTAGAGTGAGTGATCCACCATTAATCTCTCAAAGAAGAGTGTTTCGCGTTTGTTGTATTAAGGTTTGTGTTTCTACCGTAAAGAACACGTTTCGTATTGGATCTCCGAGAAGTGTTATTTTCTCGAGGTGGACTAGCCAACTTTGTGTTTGGTGAACCACTTTAAAAATCTCGTTGTCAAGTATTCTCTTTCCCTTATCTCTTTACATTTCCGCTGTGCATTTAAATTATATCTGTTTATATAATTGTTGTATATTTACTTGTTTATACTCTGCTTTATTTTTACTGTATTGTTTGTACTGTATTTATTTGTTAAAAGATTTTTTTGAAAGTAAAAGATTTTAAATACAACCTTACCCCCCCCTTAGGTTGTCCAACATTTGGTATCAGAGCAGGTCTTTCAAAAATTATTCTGCATTTTTTTCTCTTTTCTTCTAAATGGCTCAACAAACTAATATCGTGTTTTCAAAACCTCCTTTGATAGATACTGAAAAGTTTGGCATTTGGGCCGAGCTATTTGAATGTCACGTGCGTGGCAAAAATCAAAAGATTTGGAACATCATAGAAAAAGGGAATTTTAAACCCACCATTGTGAAAGATGATGTTTATATTGATAAACCCCTAGATGACTGGACTACTTCTGATGAAGCCCATTTTTGTTTAAACTTTGAAGCTAAAAATATATTATATGCTGCTTTAACAACTGACGAAATCGAAAGAGTATATACTTATAAAACTGCAAATCAAATATGGGAAAGTTTAAATAATACTCATCGTGGAAACACGGAGGTTAAATCTAGTAAAGTAAATATTTTAGTTCACGATTATGAACTATTCGAAATGAAACAAGATGAGTCAATTGACTCAATGTTTAAAAGATTTAACCTTATTGTGACTACTTTGAAAGGTTTGGATCGCACTTATCCTAACGAGGACTATATAAGGAAAATCCTACGAGCCCTTCCTTCGGAGTGGATGCAAAAGATAACATCCTTAGAAGACTCCCGTGACCTCTCCATAATGAAGATAGACGACTTAATCGGTAATCTTAAAGTGCATGAAATTGCACTTAAAAGAAACAAAGATCGGGAGCAAGTTAAAAAGAAATCAATCGCTCTCAATGTCTCAACACCAAAAGATGAGAAGAAAAAGGAGAAAGCTAGCTCCTCGAAAGATCCATCCGAAACTCTCGATGAAGTCGCCATGTTGGTAAGAAACTTTTCCAAATTTCTTAATAATAATAATAAATTTTCTAACAATGGCAGATTTCAAAGAAACGGTAACTACCGTCGTGGTGGTGATAATCGAAGTCGTAAGTTCCATAAACGAGACGAAAGAGTTAAGAAAAATGGCGATTCAAGTGAAGACGATAAAGCTAAGCAAAAGAGAGGCTTTTGCTACTCATGTGGTGACAAAGACCACTACGCCAATGAATGTCCGAAAAAGAACAAGTTCCAAAAGAAGAAGGAGAAAGCCTTCATTGGAGGCGCGTGGAGCGAGAGTGAAGAAGAAGATGACTATCAAGCCATTTGTCTTATGGCCGATAGCGACGACGAGGTAAAATCTTCTTACTCGGATTACGATAGTGATTATGAAAGTGAAAATGAAAATAATCTTGAAGAATTATATGAGTCTTTTCATAAAATGGCCGCTCTTGCAAATCGTTACCAAGATGAGAATGCCATGTTAAAAGAAACTGTAAATGCTTGTAAAAAGGAAATAAAAAATGTTAAACAAAAATCTGAAAATGATATAGATATAATTGCTAAATTAGAAACTAAATTAGGAGAAAAAGATTTTTGTAAATCTTGTGATGTTTTAAATAAAGAAATTGCATGCTTAAATAAAAAATCACATGAAAATATTATTTGTACAAAATGTGATATTCTTGAGAATGAGATTACATGCTTAAAGGCTAAATGTGCTTCATATAAAAAAGATAACATGCTAGCTAAAGCTTTTGAAAGTAGTAATAAAAAGGTTCTTAACATGCTTAATATGCCTAACCGTATAAAATGTAGAAAAGGCATTGGTTCCAATACTTGTGTTGATAAATGTTCTTGTATACCCATCAAAAGATTTTATGAATCACCTAAAGTAAATACAAGAAATCAATATGTGCAAAAACCTCCGTATGTGCGTAAAATAAATAATGTAAATTATAATACAAGAAAACCGTATGCTCGCATGTACCATGATAAATATTCTAAACCTAATAATAATGCGAATGTAAATGCTTGTTTTTATGTATATGATAAATATAATCGCAAAATTAAAATGGTAAATAAATGGATTCCAAAAGGAATGTTTAGTAATGATAATCCCGGTGGTATGCGTTTATGGTTTTAAATGTGTTATATATATATATATAGTTTAAATATATTCTGTTGTATATGTTATATATATAAGTAATATATATTCTATGTACTGTTTGTTTATATATATACGTACTACATATATATATATATATATAGTGTTTGTTTAAATGTGCTATATATATAAGTAATTTTTTTTGTACCTTTAATTCTATTCATATATATATATACATACGTACTGCACATATATATATATATTTTATTTAATTTTTTAATTCTTATTTATATATATGTTGTTTGTCTTAACATGTGTTGTATATATATATTTGTGTTTTATATATATATATGTATTATATATTGTGTAATGTATTATATATATATATATTCTGTTTGACTTTATATATATGTATGTTGGTTGACTTTTGAAACTAATTGTCAAGGACCCACGAGAAATGGGGACCATAAAAGTTATATCTTCATTATTGTAGATTGATCTTGATATGGACTGGATACTCGATAGTGGTTGCACACGTCACATGACCGGAAACAATAATCTCTTTTCATCATATAAGTCATGTGATGGTGGACAGGTAATCTTTGGAGGAAACTCCAAAGGAAATATAATTGGTAGAGGTACAGTCTCTTGCAATAATGTTCAATTTCTAAATGTTAATCATGTTGATAATTTACATTTTAATTTGTTAAGTGTTCGTCAATTGTGTAAAAATAATACAACTGTTGTCTTCGAAGAAGATTCTTGTAAAATCATAAAAAATGGCAAAATTCTTTTAAATGGTTTTGTAAAAGGAAATTTGTATATTTGTAAAACTGTTGTATCTGATAATGTATGCTTATCTTCTATTAATGATGTTTCTACTTTATGGCATAGGCGTTTAGGTCACGCTAACCTAAGATTAATGCAAAACTTAAAAAATAAGGAGCTTGTGAGTGACCTGCCAAAATTAAAGTTTGATAATCATTTTTGTGATGCTTGTCGTGTCGGCAAACAACATCACGTTTCTCATAAATCAAAAAATGTTATTTCTACTCAAAGAGTTTTAGAACTTTTACATATGGATCTTTTTGGCCCGATGGCTGTTCAAAGTTTTGGAGGAAATTTTTATACTTTGGTTATTGTGGATGATTTTTCCCGTTATACTTGGACTTTATTTTTGAGACATAAAAATGAGGCTTTCGAAAAGTTTAAAATTTTAGGAAAAAGAATTCAAAACCAACAAGGTTGTACGATTGTTTCCATACGTACGGACCATGGACGAGAATTCGATAATGATGTACAATTTGGTGCCTTTTGTGATAAACATGGTATAACTCATAACTTTTCGGCTCCTCGAACTCCTCAGTCAAACGGGGTTGTTGAAAGGAAAAATCGAACGTTGCAAGAAATGAGTAGAACTATGCTAAACGAACATCAAGTTCCCCAAAAGTTTTGGTGTGATGCCGTTGCTACCGCGACCTATGTGCTTAACCGTGTCCTAATTAGAGGTATCCTAAATAAGACACCCTATGAACTTTACCGAGGTAGAAAACCTTCCCTAGCTCACCTAAAAGTTTTTGGTTGTAAATGTTTCATTTTAAACACCAAATCCTACCTAACCAAATTTGACCCCAAAGCCTATGAAGGAGTTTTCCTAGGTTACTCTTGGAATAGCAAAGCCTATAGAATCCTAAATAAGGAGACCATGGTAGTGGAAGAATCCCTTAATGTTAGTTTTGACGAGAGTCCTCCCAAACCGAGTGCACCCTTAGCAAATGATAATATCCGTGAAGGAGACGTCTTAGCCCAACAACTTAGTACTTTGGATTTAGGTACCCAACCTTCTCCAAATAATATTGAATCTAGTGATGCCCCTCCGTGCTTTATTCCACAAGGTATAGATGATCCTAACCTTAGAACCGCTCGAGGCCATCCCGTAGATCAAATTATAGGTGACCTAAACCAAAGGACAACTAGATCACAAATCCTTACCCATTGTGCTTTCCATGCCTTTATCTCAACCATAGAACCTAAAACCATAGATGAAGCTTTAGGTGATGAGGATTGGATATTGGCCATGCAAGATGAGTTAAACCAATTTACTAGGAATGATGTGTGGGACTTAGTGCCTAGCCCTAGTAGTCAAACCATTATTGGCACAAGATGGGTCTTCCGTAACAAGGTAGACGAGAACGGTGGAGTCACACGAAACAAGGCACGTTTAGTTGCCAAGGGGTACAGTCAACAAGAAGGTATAGATTATGACGAAACCTTTGCACCGGTTGCAAGGTTGGAGTCTATTCGAATGCTTCTCGCTTTTGCAAATGCTAAAGATTTTAAGTTATTTCAAATGGATGTTAAAAGTGCTTTCTTAAATGGTATTATAAATGAGGAGGTATACGTTTCTCAACCTCCCGGTTTTGAAAGTTTTGAAAACCCGACACATGTTTATAAATTGAAAAAGGCGCTTTATGGTTTAAAGCAGGCTCCGCGTGCTTGGTATGATAGATTAAAAACCTTTTTAATTGTTAGTGGTTATATTATGGGTAAAATTGATAATACTTTATTTGTGAAATATGTTCAAAATGATATTGTGGTTGTGCAAGTATATGTTGATGATATTATTTTTGGTTCCACTAATGAAAAATTGTGTAATGATTTTTCTGCGAAAATGACTAGCGAATTTGAAATGAGCATGATGGGAGAGTTAAAATACTTCTTAGGATTGCAAATAAAACAATGTGAAACTGGTATTTTTATTAGTCAATCTAAATATTGTAAAGATATGTTGAAAAAGTTTAACTTTGAAAATGTCAAACCCGTTGAAACTCCAATGACCACAAATTTGCAATTATCTCGTGACGAGGAGGGAAACGATTTTAATGAAAAGATTTATCGTGGTATGATTGGTAGCTTGTTATATTTAACTGCTAGTAGACCTGATATCATGTTTAGTGTATGTTTATGTGCTCGTTTTCAATCTTCACCTAAACAATCTCACTATGAAGCTGTCAAGCGTATTTTTCGATATTTACGAGGTACTACTAATCTTGGCTTATGGTACGCAAAGCAACCCGAGTTAGAAGTAACGTGTTTTGCCGATTCCGATCTTGGTGGATCTATTGTTGACCGAAAAAGTACTAGTGGGGTATGTGCCTTTATAGGTCTCTCACTTGTATCTTGGTTCTCTAAGAAACAACAATCCGTAGCTTTGTCTACCACCGAAGCGGAATATGTAGCCGCCGCAAGAGCATGTGCTCAAGTCCTATGGATGAAACACACACTTACCGATTTTGAGGTACACCTAACCAAAATTCCAATTATGTGTGATAACTCAAGTGCCATAAACTTAAGTAAAAATCCCGTTTTACATTCTCGTACCAAACATATTGAATTGAGACATCACTTTTTACGAGATAATGTTCAAAAAGGCAAAATCGTGCTTGAAAAGGTTGATTCGGAAGATAATTTGGCCGATATTTTCACTAAAGCTCTAAACAAGAAGGCGTTCTTTAAATTAAGACTTGGTTTAGGCATGCTTGAGTATAACCCTTGATAAATACTAACTCTCAAATATTTCATATTTTGAGGGGGAGCATCTTTCGAGGGGGAGCATAAGCGACTTTCTTAAACCCTTTTTGCTTCGACAAAAGGGGGAGAGAAACCGAGTATGCTCTCGTGTTTAGCGTTGTGTTTGTCATCATCAAAAAGGGGGAGATTGTTGGTGCAAGTGTACCCAGCTTTAAATATTGTGATATATTTTTGGTACACATAAAATCACATCTCCATATTTATTTTGATGATTACAAAACACACCGCATTATTTGTTATCTAATATTTTATCTGAGTGTGCAGATATTTAAATGATCTCGATAAATTATTATCTGAAGAATCCAAGTCTGAAGAGTTTCGTCATTTTATTTTAAAATGATAAACACCCTAAAATATTTTATCACTTGGATATTTCGTATCTATATAAATATATTTGAATCAAATATATATATAATATCTTTTATATATAAATCTCTGATATATATATGCTGTCTGCTACTGTTCATCTGTTGCAAGAAGTGTGTTCAGCCGAAGTTTACCTGCGTTGCCATGCTCTCATTGGACAGATCTTCTGGCGGTATACCGCCAAGGTATACGCGGTATACCGCGGGTACTATTTCCCATCAACTTGTTCTGCATGAGAAGCTTCGTGTGTCAGGAAATTTCTTCAGGCGGTATACCGCCATGTGCAACGCGGTATACCGCGGGTACATTATGCCGTTGAGTTTTTTGCAGGTTGACCTTCTCAAGGAGTACACTTTTTATGACGCAGGTATACCGCGATGGTTCGGCGGTATACCGCGAAATTCTCAAGTCGGATTTTCATGCAGTATAAATACAAGCCTCCAGCAGCATTAAACTCCACACCAACTTCAGCATTAAGTTCTCCCTCAGCATTTGATTATTATTCTGCTGCTTTCTTACTCACACTAAATCACTTAAACTGATAAATTAATTTTTGAGCAAGAAATCTTGAGTTGATAGCAGATTAAAATCTCACGATTAGTTGAATCAGCAACACAACTCAAGTGATCAAACTCTCTAAAAATATCCAAGTGATAAACCTTATTCAAGAGTGATTATTCATATTAAATTATACCCTCTTGTAAGTGTTTGAATTAGAGTGAGTGATCCACCATTAATCTCTCAAAGAAGAGTGTTTCGCGTTTGTTGTATTAAGGTTTGTGTTTCTACCGTAAAGAACACGTTTCGTATTGGATCTCCGAGAAGTGTTATTTTCTCGAGGTGGACTAGCCAACTTTGTGTTTGGTGAACCACTTTAAAAATCTCGTTGTCAAGTATTCTCTTTCCCTTATCTCTTTACATTTCCGCTGTGCATTTAAATTATATCTGTTTATATAATTGTTGTATATTTACTTGTTTATACTCTGCTTTATTTTTACTGTATTGTTTGTACTGTATTTATTTGTTAAAAGATTTTTTTGAAAGTAAAAGATTTTAAATACAACCTTACCCCCCCCTTAGGTTGTCCAACATATATGTCATCTCCCTTGACTCTGCAACTCAAGAATACTATCTTGTAGATGAAATATACAATCACAGCATGAAGAGGCTGCAAGGAATGTTACACACTAAGCTGACCTGCAACAAGGATTCAGCAATGGGTAGATTCTTGGTAAAGAGGATTCTAAATCAAAGTCTAGGTCTAAGTCCTAATCTGTGTGTACATGATGACTAAGTTTTGGAAGCATCATCTGAAGAACTTGACTTCTTTTCCTAAAAGTCAAGTTAGGGGGAGATTGTTGGGAACTGAAGATATGCTAAGTATGGTTAGTACTGCTAAGTCTTCATTACTACTGCCAGTTCTTCGTTACTACTGCTGGGCAAGGGTACTGCTGCTAGATGAAGTTAATGCTGCTAGATGAAGTTAGTACTGCTAGACGAAGTTAGTGCTGCTAGACCAAATTACTACTGCTAGACATGGTTAGTACTGCTGAGCTGAGTTACTACTGCTTGAAGACTGTGAAGGTTAATACTGCTGAAGGTTGTTAATGCTGCTGAGCCAAATCATCATTAATACTGCTGAGTTGATAAGTTTGGGATGCGATGCTTTTGGAGACAAATAAGGAATTGATCAAGATATGTTTAACGAAGATTCAGAAGATCAATTTACTTTTTATAGTTATCTTGTAATTACTTTTGTATAAATAGTATTGATAGATAGCTATTAGAAATATACAAAAACAGAAGATAGATAGTATACAGAATTCGATATTCAAGAGTGAATTAACCTCAAGATCATAGATCCTATTTCTAGAGAAGTAGAAATCGTCTTGTTGAGCCTGTTCAACAAGATTGAGGTTTGGTGTAAAACTTGTGAGTTATAACTGTTTGATATATATACAGTTTATTGAATTTCTATTGATTGTTCTTTAATTGATTTAGAGTTCTATTCCGCAAGATTCTCTAAATTCTGTTTCTAAGAAGTTTAATTCTTGTTAAGAATCGATCCTGACAAGTGGGAGTAACCGAAGTTATGTTATATGACTGGACGCTTGTGGCAAGCAGCGAGAAATTTATGAGCCTTCAGGATAAGTGCAATTCGGATAGGTGAGTACTCCAATAAGGAATTATAGAGGTTTCCTACTATTAGACACGTTAAGTGTGAAATGATGAAGTGGTGAGAACGTACGAATTAGTTGTCGAGTTGTAGCCGATGTGATTCGGGAAAGGAGTATGATCTGCATAAGACGAATGTAGGTTGGAAGAAGTAACCTAGAAATTTCAGGCATACCGAGGAGAGGACTCCTGGGAGTGAGCTTGTCGAGATGTGCAAGGTTGGCCTTGTGCCGAGTTGTTAGTAAGTGAGTCTTCCTGGTGGAAGATCCTCGTTGTTGTGGCGGGAATTTCCGCCAAATTCTTTCTCTTAAGGAAGTATAAATGTATGAGAGACCTTATTTAGACGTGTTTAAAACCGTGAGTCCCGATGTGTGGACGGAGGCGAACAAATGGAGGCGCGGTTGGTCTTGGTTTTATCAGGTAGTTTTAAGCGAGTATGGTGATCGAAGAGGGTACAAGTAAGTAGTGCAAGAGGGCACGGTTTAGAAAGTGGTGTCTCGCCGAGGACGGTTTCAAAGTATGGGATGCGGTCATGTTTCCCATCTGAATGGTCTGAGGCAACCGAGTAGAACTGAGTGGTTGGATTGAAAAAAAGAAAAAAAGAAAAAGAAAAAAAATGAGCATTGAATTTTGAGAGCAAGGTAAGGTGGACTATGTCTGCGGATCCGTCGAAGCATGGAAGTTGGATAGATAGTGTGCGATCTTGAGGTACTCAATGTGAATTTGAGAAGAAATTCGTAGTGTGATGCACGTCTGTTTTGTGGAGAGCCGATGTGAGAAGTGAGATGATGGCGACCTTGCAAGAGATGCAGGCGATAAGAAGTTGACCTTGTCATTAGTGAGCGAGTTAGAGCAGCAGCATACAAGTTAGACTGGTCAGAAGAGTTAAAGAGTGTTCATCCGACATTTCATGTCTCAGACTTAAAGAAGTGTTTGTCAGGGGTCGTTGTGACTGTTCCGTTGAGGGGACATCAGTATAGATGGGAGGTTGACTTACGTAGAAGACCCGATATAAATCGTGAGCGGTAAGGTTTGCTAAACTAGGAACATAGAAGTTTGTCTAGTAAAAGTTCAGTGGAGATATCATAAGGGACGAGAGACAACGTGGGAAGTAGGATAAGATATGATGTCCAGATACCTACACCTTTTCGAGAATGGAATTCCGAGGACGAAATTCTTTTGAGGGGGAAGTGTTGTAACGACCCAGACCTTTTTCGAAATGTTTTGCGTTTGGTGTGGAGTTTTAAGCAAAAGTAGAAGTTGAGGGGCCAGTTTGTAAATATGAGATAGGGTATATATGAGCACAAAACCCTAGAAGAAAGTTTCCATTTACTGAATTTGATTGTTGTTGACGGCTGGGTTTGGTGAGAAATGAGGAAAGGGTTTTCTTGAGGGTTTTTGTGCATTTGGAGGAGAAGAGTCTTCAAGTCTCGAAATCAGAAGGAAGAGAAGGATTTGGAATTCGTTTCTGAGAGAATCATACCAGGTAATCTTTAATCCATAACTCCATTTAGGATTTGGCAGATGATTATTGAAGTAGTTGAGAGTTTTCTTTGGTTAAAGTCATTTAAGGCCAAATAGAGGGATTTAATCACCTTTAATTATGTTTTGATAATGATAACTGATGGGAAATCGATTACAGATCATTTATTGACAGTTTATTAGCTTACCTTGAGGATTAAGAGGCATGTATTAGGATTTTCAACCATTAAACTCGTCCAGCGCTCGTCCGGACACCTTCAAGCATGAGAGTGTCCGGGTGAGTGTCCGGATAGCTTCTTGGTAGGGTTGTGGAGGTGTCCGGATATTGGGTTGTCCGGATGAATTAGTCGTCTGGATAAGTGTGCCATCCGGATAAATTAATCGTCCGGAAAAGTGTGGTTGTCCGAAAAAGTGTGGTTGTCCGGAAAAGTAGTGATGTCCGGAAAAGTGTGGTTGTCCGGAAAAGTAGTGATGTCCGGAATTGAGTAGAGTGGCAAGTGAGAAGTGTCCGGATAGTTCTAGTCAGCTTATAAATCTGTCCCTTCGTTCATGTAGGCAATTTGGGAGTAAAGAGCAGAGTAGGAAAAAGCAAGCAAACGTATCAGGTGAGTTTTCTAAACTAAAACGTGTGGATTTTAACATGTTTTCTAAAGCAAGTACATGATGAGAAATGCCATGTTTTATTCTTATGCTTTAAATTGCATGAAAGTTGTTTACAGTTTTAAATAAGATTTGTGTATGATTTATGGGGCGGGCATATCCCGTGTATGATTTATGGGGAGGGCCTATCCCGTGTATGATTTATGGGGCGGACATATTCCGTGAATGCTTTTATGTGAAAGTTTATTATTGAAAGTCTTGTATACATTTGAAAGTTATGAGAAAGTTTTATGCAAAGATATTTGAAAGTTAGAAACTGTTTTTAAAAGTTTTGAGGACTGTCAGGAGGGACTCACTAGACCTCATGGTCTAACCCTCGCATTTTCCAAACTAAACCTTTTCAGGCAAGCAGATTGCATGAGGCTCAGGTAGTCGAGCAAGAGCAGGATAGAGCACAGATGCAGATAGAGATATCGTCACTCGTATTCTAGTAATAGTTATTCTCAGTTGTGTATAGGTTGTTTCCGCCAACCTAAGTTATTTAGTCAGATGTAAAGAAATTTTATGGATCCAGTTTTGTAATTGTTTAATATTAATGCTAGTTATGCTTAATTTAGACTGGGTTGTTACAATATGTAAAATCTGCTTCATTGGGTATGTGTTTGGTGTTTCACTACACATAGTAAACTGTTTCATCATGCATATTAGAACTGTTTTGCTATAAATGTTTTAGGGGCTTGACATGTTATAAAAATGATGCTTGTAATGAAACAGTAATGATACATGTTTTAGGGTTTTCACAGCAAATATGTTTCACTCAGTATGTTTAGTGTATTTCATGTGCATGTAAAACTCTGTTTCATTGTGTATGAATATGATTCAATGTGCATGTCAAAACAATGTTTCATTGTGTATGGATCTGTTTCATTATGCATGGGATATCGTTGGCAAATCTGTTTCACTGGAATTCGTTTCACAACATATAGGAATATGTTTCATTGTGTATGTGAAATTTGTTTCACATGTACACGGGCACCCACGTCTTCAAACTCCGTTTCTAGATTTCAAAACGCAATATGAAATGTTCAGCGCGAACTTGGCAAGATCGGCTCATTTTAATACGGAAGTGCTTAGATTTCGAACAATGACCCGGTAAGCATGTTGTTTCTTGACTATTGTTTATATAAAATTATGAAATTGTGATTAGTATATATATATATATATATATATATATTCACTATGTTAGCTATTTTCCCTATTTTGGAACTTCTAAAATATTTGGGGTTTTTTCTCGGCTTTTGATGAAATGTGACATTTATTAGTTTTCTGGTGATTTTGTTGTGATTTTTCACTATTCACTGTTTAATTATTTATGATTTGTTGATATGTTCCATGGGAAAAGTTATGATGAGGTGATCTGATCTAATAATATTTCTGCTGTTATATACATATATATATATATACATACATATATATATATATATACATACATACATACATAGGGGAGGTATCCGTTGCAAACCAGTCAGTTTGTGCAAACTATACAAACCACTATATTAGGAAACAATAGATGTATTTATGGATAATCATTATGATTCATTAATTAAGACTGAGATATATATGGAAGATGATAAGATTCATTCATTATGATCATGACTTTAGATTAGGAAACATAATAAAATCAGATATTTATTAGACTTGATCAACGGCTAAGATTGGTTTGTATAGTTTGCACAAACTGACTGGTTTGCAACGGATACCTCCCCTACATACATATATATATACATATATATATTCACGATTGGTATCGCACATACTGCATTGTTTAGTTTGTAGAATGTTTCTATATCAGAAACACCCATTGAAATCAATCGACTTGTCATCTTTTTACCATGACAAGTTTGTAAGATACTAACCCTCCAACAACACAAATTCTCTTGAAGATGTGCACTGGGAGTACCATACATCTTTGGTCAATTATACGGATTTTTAATTTTTACTTGCACAGATAGGAAATGATTGAGTAAACAGATTCCAAATTAGAACGCCTTGTGTATCTTTGTAGGCAAGAAAGTAGTTCATGAATCAGCCATCCGTGAAAGTATTTATGTGAACGAATGACTGATAATATAATGTTTGAACACTCAGAAGCACTCAGAAGCACTATTATAATAGAAAGAAAACCTTTTGAGTTTGTCCTTTAAAGTTTGAACACACTCTGCATGCTGCTTACAATGCCCTTATGCTTGCTTTAATTATTATGAGATGGTGTGGTACTGTACAAAAGTAAAGGAAATTAATCTACTGCATATAAGAAAAGAATTCCAATACTTATGCTCTGAACCATGCTGGAAATTTGAGGGATGAAATATTTAGAGCTTAAGGGGTGGTTTGTGCTTAGTATCAGAGAACAAGGTAATTTCGCTTGAATTTTGTATAACTACCTTCACATATATTTCTTTCAGCAATGCCAAGAATCCAAGCTGCTTCTTCCCAATTCCTCAAGCTGCGGAATGCATTACCCGTTTTGTTGAAAGAGCCAATATGCCAGTGATATATCTTTCTACGGATGCTGCAGAGAGTGAAACTGGTTTATTGCAATCACTTGTTATGCTGAATGGGAAGACTGTGCCACTCATTACACGACCAGCTCGTAACCCAGCTGAAAAGTGGGATGCATTATTGTATAGAAAAAAACTTGATGGAGATCCTCAGGTCAGTTTATCAACCCATTCCTCTTTATACTGTCTTATCTGTTGTATAGTAATATGATGTATTTATTAGCAGTTGGCTCATAGCCATCAAGTAGCCCTTTTTGTGTCATTTGGCTGCTGATCGACCAAACTTTATAGTCATCTTTATTATATACGTTTCATAACAGATACTTTACAAATTGAGTCGAAGAATAGTTTAGTGTAGTTATGCATGATTGATGTTGAAGGTGGAGGCGATGCTTGATAAGACTATTTCTGCATTATCTGGCGTGTTCATTGGAGCTCCGGGTTCAACCTTCACAGAGGACATTCTTCGGTTACGCAGAGGCTGGGGAACAGCATCAACGTGCGACGAACATCTGTGTCAGGGTGAGGTGCCAAATTTCATTGCAGGAGATGAATGAATGCATGTGTATGTCATGTCCCTGCCCCATGCAGGAAGGTTAAATTTGTAATTGTAACATATTATATGATAATAATAGCATTAGAATTAGATTTTTTTTGTTTTAATTCAAATTAAGAGCTTGGCTGAGTGTTTTTGTTGTGCTTTCTGGATTCCATATTTTTAATTCTTTTTAGACAATAAAAATGAAAGTTTAAAGGGTTTTTGAAACTCATTACCTTTTTTCCATGTGAACTGAACAAGTTTTGGAGACTTATAGACTTATTTCAATTTGGAAAAATCTAAACTATCATACATTTAATTAATTTGTTGATTAAAAAAGTTATATAAAAAATCCTATATTTTATTCTATTTAATTTGAAACCCATATTAATGTATACATCTATGTTCAATTCTTTTAACTGGGTTTTCAAAATTGCAATTACAAGTATATTTTCATGGAGAGTATTTATTGTGTTATATAACATTTACAATTTATTAATACGTTGTGAACTTTATAAAACCAACTCATAACAATTAATAAATACGTTGGTTCCTACGATCACGACAAAATACTCCCTGCATTTCTTATTGTAAAAGCATACAAATTTATAAAATGAAAACAAAATAGAAATACAATTATACAACACCCTGCATTTCAAATACATTAATCATTCATTTTTATGCCAAATAGAAAATATAATGATTCAAAATGTAATTATCTTTTTCAAAATGTTAAGAACACAATAAAAATAGAAATTATGGAAAATAATGTCATCAATGTTATATCTCAAATTTGGATGCATCTACTTCTTTCCATTTATATCAGCGCTTTAATTTTCATGTACCGTAGCCCTTTAGAAAATTGAAAGAAGGCACCATAGCCATTCATTGCTCAGGTACACAATTTCTCATATGAATCAACCAAATCGCCAGTAAAATGTTATTTTGCATCTCAAGTTTGACACTTTTCACCGTAATCCAACCCAAACAGTTATTTCGGTGATTAAAGACTTGACACAATTGATTTATTTGATCAAAAACTCTTCTATTTTTGTCTAAAGATTATATGTCATTCAAAGTTTCTAACTAAAAAAAGTAACACTTTTGATATGACGATCAATAAAGTTTATGGTCTCACAAACTTGAATGCAAATTATCTCATAATCGGTATAATTGCTTAGTTTTATTTAAATTTCACACCCTGCGGCATCACGCGGGTAGAATGACTAGTATACTTAAAAAAAACAAAGCATATTTGTTTTAGAATAAAATAAAAACGTGACAATGCTTCAATTAACAAGATCATGAATTAGAGTCATGAACTTGATTCATGAATAATTCGACTTGTTAATGTAAACCGTTCATTTGGTTTATGTTGAAAATGTATTAGTTAATACACATAACATCAAGCATATACTATATGACATAAGAATATTGGTTTGTGATTCTATCACCATTTTTTTTCTTTAAAGTACTAAACTAAATATTGGTTGGTATCTTAAACTACCCTTACCATATTCAAAGACAGTGACATGTGAGAACTCACATGTAATTTATAAAGATGTACTGAAAGTATCGTTTCAGAGATCTAAAAAAAATATAGTTATGAGGTATAAGTTGTATTATTACATTTTTATATCATAACGTAGATAAATATATAAGGGTTACAACGATGTAATATAAATTTATATCAAGACAAAATCATTTGGGTTTAGACAATGAAAGGACGGTCAAAACGGGGATCAACAAACCGTAAAATCACTAGATACCACGGCAATTGGCAAGGGGTCGTGTGTGTGATGGTCACGGTAATCTAACGAAAGTTATTGTTATGTTTACGAAAGGGAATACCGTATACTTTGTTGCTTAATTAATACATATAATCACAGATTGAAAAAATCAAGCTCATATTGACCATTGAAATAGTGAGAAGCTCGAAAAAACTATGCAAGAGAATCAATAGAACCCAGGTTCAATTCCAACAAAAATTCCCAATTCAGAATATATGGGCTCTGGACTTGTAACAAATAATGGGCCTGCAATTGTTACATAGTACATACATGGATACCCCTTTGTGTTATATTTGGGCCCAATTCCAACAAAAATTGTAAACTATTTTCTTCATTTTGATGGAAAAAATATGTTGTTTCAAAACTTTATGTCTCGTCTTTGTCTACCAATCACATGAATATATATCATCAGATAAAGAATATGAGCTTGAATTAAATAACTTACAAAAATTTGACGTGTTTTAATTTCAATTAGTGAGATATGAATAAGACGTGAGATTTTGATACATTGAATTTGGTACATCAGATTTTTATGCCCTTCCTAAAATTATACGTTTAATAAATTTTGCTTTATCAATTTTTTTTATAAGCTAAAAAAATGTGCCGAACGACTTATAGTGATGAGATCAAGTGTTATTGATAATGTCGGTTTTCGACATTATTTTGACTCTCGAATCAGTTACGTGATGGGTGTTTTCAAGGGAAATAGAGACTTTTTCTAATGCGTTTCATGAGATTTTACAGTTCATCGAATGTTTGGTGGAAACAAGATGATCACTTCTAATTCAAGGAAAGTCACGCAAATCTGGAAGGAAAACCCGAAACTAGTCAGAAAAGTGAGTGGCGCGACCAAGCCATCAGTGCAATGCGCGCGACTTCCAAAACCGTGCATCCCAGTAGATGGCGCGACTTGTGGCGCGGTTTCACTGGCGCCAAATCTAGCGCCGCGTGCCTGTTGGTTTTTAATGCATTCTTTTCCAATTTAGGGTGATCATTCAGTCTAGGGAGGCAGCTGTAGGGCAGAGGACGATTTTTTGGGGAAGAAAGATATTTTTGAAGGGAGAGATCAAGGGAGATAACGAATTGAATCGGGGAATCGAAGAACACAACGAGTACGTGAAAGTGAAGGAGTGCTTCTCAGGGAGTTTTATTTACAGCATAGTTTTTTCCAACAATGGTTGTGATATCTATTTACTCCATTTACAGTTTGTCTTCCATGAGTCCCGACATGAGCTAACTTGCGAATGTCGGGGGTTTGATGGATTTTTTGAGTTTTCTTCTTGTAAACATTGGGACAGTCATGATTTGGGTTTAATCTCTAATGAAGCTTATGAGTTGTTTTTAATGCTTTTAATAGCCTGATCAACTATTGAATGATCTGATAAATCTTGATCAATTTCGAGAGAAGGATTAAGATTTGAGAGTAACTTATAGGCCATAGATGGGAATTGGATAGAGATATACCAATTCCATCTATGTTGTTAGCCAATCTTTGAAATCGAAGAATTGAATGTTGAGGTTGAAAAACGAAGCATGTGTTTTTCTTAGATAAATTCATTATAGCCTAGAAAGGTATAGTGATGATAAAAAGATTTACCAATCATTAAATTAAATCCATTCGATGGCCACATCCAACTATGCAAGAACTAACTTTCTAAAAACATCAAACCTCTGGCAATTTTGCATTCTTCTAATTCATTTCTCTTCGAAGTCGTCGTATGTTTTGTTGTCTACTTTCAGTTCTATATTCTAGTTTTCAAAATACCAAATCAAACCAATTTCGATCGTTCAGTTAATAGTTAATACAGTCATTATGGTACTTAACACCTTGTTCCTTTGGTTCAATACTCGTACTTCCGTACGTATTACTTGAGACGATACCGTACACTTACGGTTAGTCAAAGGTGGGTGTAAACCCGCCTATCAGTTATCATCATATTTTATAGACGTATCTGGAAAAAAAATGAAAATCTCAAAAATCATACACGTTGAATCTTAATTTTGGATGAAACTCATTAAATGGTTACGAATTGATTCTTAATATTTTAAATGTTGCTATTTGATTTCTTCCCTATAGAGACACGTATATATGTTTATGTCATTAGATATATGCATGTATAATGTATTTATATCAACCAAAACAAATTGTATGGAAGGTTGGGACAAATGAGTATGGGTTAAAGCCACCATGCTTCCTCCCATCTCCTGTTTTTGGGGAACACGTCTTCAACAAAAATATGGCATCCTAACAAAATTCTGTTTGCAGCAAACATCAACAAACCCATCACAAAAACTTTGTACTATTACACCATCCACTGCAACCATTTCATATTTTTATATTATTGAATACGTCGCATCTAATCGTCCTAAGTTTCCACAACAAGTTCTTGATTTTAAATCGAGTTTAACAGAGACCACCTCGTTGTTGCAAATTAGGTTACGACTCTCGTATGTTTTACGAATAAATGTTTTTGGTTATGGTTTACATTATGTAATTTAATTAATGTAAATGGGAGATGCTTTCATGAATTCTTTGTGTTAAGCATTGGTGATTGGGTGGTGGAAGAGAAACCACATTGCTACTCATTTAACATCCATTTAAAAGTAAACTATGAAAGATCGATGATGACTAGTGAGAGAGTTGCCATGTAGCAAGACAAAAATGGCCCATTTTTCGAATAAACATTTCATCTCACGTTATTATCTAGTAATCATGTGATCACACGGTTTCATTTTCTTGAAGAGAAAAAACAATGAAAAAAATTCAGATGAATGTATAGTAAATAAAGTGTTGATGTGTCAACACATGATTGATACGACACCGAAGAGACAGAGTTACAGATTTTTATGCCGTTCTTTTTTTGTGGAGTAGGGCGCACAAGAAACCGATCAAACTGTCAACCCACTCAACCTTGAACATGAAAAATATAATGACCAAGGGCCCGTTTACCAAACCCTTACCCGGGTAAGATTTTAGTCCACCAAATCGGTTTCGTATGCAACAATTCACACGGTATGGGTTAGGCACATGTGAATATATGGTTGAACATTTCCCAAATCAAGATCATCCAATATAAACACTGTAGGGTGAGGCTGGGCCTAGGTTAAAAGAATTTAATGTGATCCATAATAATCTGTATCCGTAATTGTTAGGGCCACATTCAACAATGGATTGACTTAATTTGCCACTTTCGAGATCCATTTATATTTTGCCAAAATTGGTCCATCCCACGACCTCCATATGTTCTGAATGAAAAGTTATTGTCTGCAACCTTCTCAAGATTACGTTTGTGGAATTCAAGATAGATTTTCAATCTACATTAAATCATCTTATTTAATTTTACTAGTAGTTATCCGTCAAAAAGGAATGTATTTTATATCAGTATGATTTATAATATAGGGTTAGGGGAAACTAAAAAAAAATGGAAAACTCCTGATACTCCTTCATCTGGATGGTATGCACATGTGTATACAAGTAATTTGTAACATACACACATGTGCATATACACAAATGCATAATGCACACGTGCATAAAAACAAAAAACAACAACTTAATTTATTTGTATGCATAAATACATACCGTTCAGATAAAGGACTACCAGGGTGTTCCTTAGTTTTTCCTTTAATTTAATTGAAGTAAAATATTTTCATTTTTAACACAATTTGGTCTTTTTTTCACCTGATGGAAAATATGGAATCATGAAAACATTTTTGTCCACTATGAAACAAAATTTATAATATTTAATAACACTATCTTCAATCTATTGTACTGTATTCTACGCTATTTTATTTTTACATTAAATTTTTTCCAACATATAATATTATTTTTACATCAAAAATAAAATATTCTTACTTAATTATTTTGATATTATTTTAACCAAACTAAATTGTCCGCAATAATATCGTGTTAATATATCTTATTTTCTAAACAAGCATTCTTCAATTAAATAAAAGACATGAATAAAAAATAGTATCAAATTTGGCGTTTTCGTTGGCAATACTAAATTATAAACAAAAGTTTCAAAATTGTTTTTCATCCTTCAAAAATCACTGAGAGCATTTCCAACAGATTCTTTATTATTTTTTTTCAAGATAGGGACTCAAAATCAAAATCTCTAAAAAGAATTACATTTAACTCCAACAGATTCTCTATTTTAGAGATTTTAACATTCATTATATTATTAAAATAATCTAGAAATTTATTCTCCAATACATTTTTTTAAAAAGTTTTTTTATAAAATAATATTAACTCAATCCTATTGGTGAGAATGAATAAAATATTAAGTTCTCTCTCCATATACCAAGTTTTAGAGAATTATCCAAACTTGGAGCTTTTGTTAATTTTCTCTATTTTAGAGAACCATATAAAAAAGCTGTTGGAGCAATATAGAGAATAAAAGTCCAATTTTCTTTATTTTAGAGAAGCTGTTGGAGATGTTATGAGATATCAATGATGGCAGAAAATTCATTTCATATCATCGGAATCATTTAAATTTTTTAGGCTATATCTTTTTTCTTTTATCCAATTATGGTATTTATCCAACAATCATGTTTTATTTGGTAATAAACTCATAATATATCAAAAAAGAAATATGTTGCCATCGATTCTATAGAATCACTCACTCGACACCCTGTCATGGAAAACTAGGCATGGTGGGCGATAGTTTCAAGATTACATGGCATGAACCATGTCATAAAACTCAAACGGTTTTCGACAAATTGATGAGTTCCCTTCAATTTTTAAATATATTTTTCTCAAATGTTATTTAATAGAGTATATTTGATTGAATTGTGGTATTAATTTGTTGTGCGGTTTGGGGTTAAACTGTAAATGGTATTGTATATATGGTTTAAGTATATTTCTAAACTGTAAATTGTACTGTATTTACCGTATATTATAAAAAATTATACCGTAAATTGTGGTAGGGTTCAGTGGTGGATCCATATTTTTTGTCTAGTAGGGACATTTTTAATGTAGATTAGAATTCTACAAAGTCGTCCGATGTGTTTTTAACCTAATTTCACGGTTTCGGGAGATTTTTAAAGTTTTTTGGTTGATTTCGAAGGATTTTAAAGTATTTTTGTTGATTTGAAGGGTTTTTTTCGGTTTTTTGGTTGATTTCGAGAGATTTTTTTAGTTGATTTTACTGTACTCCTTTTGGTTTTTTGGTTGGTAAGGGCATAGACGGGAAAATACTTCGGCAACTATGGTAGAACGTTAACAAATTTGTTTTTAAACTATGTAAAAAAGAAAAAAAATCTTTGGTGGGGGGCCATCCCCCCAATATCTATATGGTGCATACTTATGTAATAACTAACGTAATTTACATATACAACTAAATACTTATAAGACTAAATTTTTATTACAAAATTAACATAACTTGAACTAGTCCAAACAAATAAAAGTTTAAGTACGTCTTATTTCCAAATATATTTTATATAATAAACAATAGTTTTAGAAGAAAAAAATCTACTTCAAACTAAAAATATTACATAAATTACCACAATTATATATATATATATATAGGTTCTTTGGGTGTGTTGGAGGATCTTGGGGCATTGTTTAGCATCGCCCCTTCGAGTTCTTTCAAGGAAGATACTTCGACTTGGTGGCTTGCGAGGATGGTACTTTCTAATAAGTACCATTGATCGTTGCTTTGTCAAATGTATAACAACCCAACATTTTAAACATTTCGTTTCATGTAAATAAAACACGCAAGGTCAAATATCGTAGAGTATCCCAGAATCAGGACCCAAAAACTTCTTTACATTAACAAAATTGGCTGGCGAAAACAACCTACACAACTGAGAAGTAAACTAAACAGTACTATAGTGTCGCTATACTATCAAACTGCCTCGCTAGCTCCTTGCTCTCTTGCTAGAGTCTTTCATCACCTGCTTTCCTGAAAAGATTTTAGTTTGAAAATGCGAGGGTTAGACCATAAGGTCTAGTGAGCCCCTCCTACAGTTATCAAAGCATTTAAGACAGTTTATCATTTTCAGCATAAAACTTTCATAAGACTGCTCAGATGAAATCATTTTCGGATATAGATCCGCCCCTCATAAATTGACACCCTGAAGTCACCCTAAGGTGACAACGAGTCAGTCTCATGCTGCCTTACAGGGTCACACCTCCCTTGGCATAAACGGGAACACCCTCCCGGCACGAGCTGGCGGGCACACCCCCCCCCCCCCCCCCCGACTTAGTCAATTTACATCAAAATTAATGTATGCATACACCCCACATATAAAGCTTTAAGCAACATTCAAATAGATAACGCATTAATAAAATAACATGGCATTAATCATCATGTCTTACTTTAGATAACACAATAAAAGCCACACGTTTTAGTTAGAAAACTCACCTGGTGCTCTTACTTCACGTTCCTAAACAGTTCCAAACTTCCAAATCGACTTCCCTGAATAAACGGGCATAAAACAACAACTCAGCAAAAGTATCCGGACAACTCAGGTTTTCCGGACAACCCTACTTTTCCGGACGCTAAAGAGTCCGGACGCCCACACTAACCGGACGACAACCTAGTTCGGACAACACCCTTATCCGGGTAACTACTACTCTCCGGACGATACCCCTTTCCGGGTACCGAACTTACCGGACACAACTCTTACCCGGAAAACCCAACCTATCCGGTAAACTTCCTCGTCCGGGACCTTCTCCCAAGCAAGGAGTCCGGACGCCCAAGAAGGTTTCCGGACGTCCAGGGCGGTTTCCGGACGACGACCTGGACCCTTTTTAAGGCTGAAATCTACTGGTTAGCTCGATTCTCTCGAAGTAAAGATTAGCAATAGCAACAACATCACTAAACTTAACAATTACTGAGTTATTAGCAATCGAAACACACTCTAAGACCCGATTTCTCTCATTTTAGCTTCAAACTTCACTTTTGAACAAAAACCCCAAGACTAACCATTCTGCTCCCTAATCAAAGATAAATCGATGAAACAAGGGGGTGTTACCTGGTTGATTGCTTGCGATAAACGAAATCCAAATGCTATTTCTCCTTCAAATCCCAAGGTTTGATGGCTCCTTTCTTCCAAATGCACCAAAAACCTTCAAGAACTTCTCCTCTTCTTTCCCCTCACAAATCCAGCCGACACACACACACACTAAAATCAGGAAATGGGAAGGTTGGCTAGGGTTTTGTGCCCTTTTATACTTCCTCTCTTATTTATCAATTGGCCCCTCAACTTCTACTTTTATTTAAAACTCCACACCAACCGCAAAACTCTTCGAAAAAGGTCTGGGTCGTTACAACACTCCCCCCTCAAAAGAATTCCGTCCCCGGAATTCCATTTTCGAAAAGGAGAGGGTACCTAGACTTCGTATCGGATTCTACCTCCCACGCTGCCTCTCGCCCCCTTATGATACCTACACTGAACTTTTACTAGCCGAATTTCTCTATTCTTGATTTCCGAACCTTGCTGTCCACAATCTCTATTGGTTCTTCTTCGTACGACAGTCTCTCATCGATGCTAACATTTTCAAATGGAATGGCTACATCGGTCTCAACCAAACATCTCTTCATATTTGACACAAGAAAAGTTTGATGCACTCCTCTTATTTCTTCTGGCAAGTCTAACTTATATGCCGCTGCTCTAACTTACTCACTAAAGACAGAATTCAACTTCTTATCGCCTGTAATTCTCGCAAGGTCGACATTACTACAGCTTCCCTCATCTGTTCCTCGTAACAGAGGCGCACATCACACCACGAAATCCCCCAAAATTTCATCTAGTACCTCAAGATCGCGCACTATCTATTCAACTTTCATAACTCCGACGGATCCACAGACGTAGTTCACTTTACCCATCTCTCAATTCTCGAGGTTCCACAGTCTTCAATTCAACCACTCAGTTCTACTCGGCTGCCCCAAATCGTTCAGATGGGAAACATAACCGCACTTCATACATGAAACCGCCCTCGACGAGTCATCACTTGCTAAAACGTGCCATCTTGCACTATTTACTTGTACCCCATTCAATCACTATACTCGCTTAAAACTACCTGATAAAACCAAGGCCAACCGTGCCTCCGTCCACACATCGGGACTCACAGTTTTAAACACGTCTAATTAAGGTCTCTCATACATTTACACTTCCTTAAGAAAAAGGACTTGGCAGAAATTTCCCGCCACGACAACGAGAATCCTCTACCAAGAAAACTCGCTCACTGACAACTTGACACCAGGACAACCTTGTACATCCCGACAAGCTCACACCCATGAGCCTCTTCTTGGTATACCTGAAATTTCTAGATTACGTTTTCCAACCGACATACGTCTAAGCAAATCATAATCCCTTCCCGAATCACATAGGTTACAACACGTCAACTAATTCGTACGTTCTCACCACTTCATCATTTCACACTTAACGTGTCTAATAGTAGGAAACCTCTATACTTCCTCATTTGAGTACTCACCTATCTGATTTGAACTTATCCTTAAGGCTCATCAATTTCTCACTGCTTGCCACATGCGTCCAGCCATATAACATAACTTCGGTTACTCCCACTCATCTAGGAGGGGTAACCACGATCACGCCCTACTGTTCTCGATAGCTTACACTGAACGATCAGTTCGCTTGAACGTTTCTCATAAAGCCACTAACTTAACTCCTTCAGTCGTCTTACCCACTTCTTTCCTGCACAAAAAACATACACAATTTCCTCCCTCAATACTCTTTCCAAGAGTTCGCACACTTACCAAGGACAGTCTACACAACACTGCACCCATCGGCATTACTGTCAAGTTTACTACTTCCGATTTACTTACTTACTTAATCCGACATACTGTCTTCACCTCCCCACGTTAGCGTGGAGCATTATCCACCATCATTACTCGTCCCTCTCTTCCGACAATTCCCAAGCTGCAAAAGCTTTCTCATCACTATACGTAACCTAACGGTTGCGCTAACATTCTAACTTAAGGCTTCCGACCAAATCACCTCGAATTGACACCAGAGTTCGACGTCACTATACATTCTTTAAACTCCAACTTTTACTTTCTCCGGCAATTCAATCACACATAAGCAACAACTCACATTCTTTAAGGATTTCACATCTAATCCACCACATTTTGACTAATACATCCATCATTTTCTTTAAACTTCCATTTATCCCAAAATATGCTTACTTAGTGACTCCTACAGTTAAAGACACTTGGCTTCTCCTTCGGGTAACTACCCACCACCACTCCGCGATGCTATCCCGAACATAATCATATCACGACGTCAACTCACACCCTACGTGCTCCAACAACCTAGTTAACAACACGAACACCCCAACCGAAACCTCCAACAGGCTTCTATCTGAAGTTTCCTCTTTCTCTAATCTCTCATTGCTATGACGCTAGCTGGCACATTCAACTTGGCAATTATTGCCACTATATAATTGTACATTACTCACTCATAACGTCACACTGCAGACCAAGACTCTCATGGCCAATCGTACACAACTCAAACTTATCTTCAAGACCTCATTCATAATTAACCGAGTCTATCTCGCTACATTGCCTCTCTCCCAGCTCTAGTTGAACCACAACACACGAATTTCTGAGTAACTCTAACATACTCGTTTCCTGACAGCTCTTTGCGATCCCAAACCAATATAGACAGGGCGCACTCCCTCACAGATCGACATAATCTATACCCTCACTCCGTTTGTGCTAAATACTTCATTCTTTACGAACCATCCATCTCGTAGGTAAAACGCTTATCTAAAACAACAGTCTTTCACTATCTTAACATCCCTACAAAGTGGTCCTTCAACTTTCAACCTTCTGATTCAAGTCTTCGGTCTCAAAAACCTCACTCAACTGCCGACTTTAACGTCAATAGTTGACCCGTTGATACTTCCTTGACCTATTCTCCAACAAGGGTCCCTTACTGAACCTAATCCTTCCAACATATTATAATCAAATTCTCATCCCGTCGTCCTCATTTCCAACTCACTCGTGAAACGTTAACATTACAAGGTCACTTTAAAACTATTATTCAACGTCGCGGATACTCCATCTCTACTTCACCACACTACTCATAATGAGTTGCTAATACCAAAACCTTGCTGACTTCTAGTCCTTCCCCTGAACACAACCGTCCCTCGGCAACTGTATTTCCAGTCACCGCACGAGGGTACAGACCCTCATACAACCGACATTAAAGTCCACTTCTGACTCCTCCACTGCTCATTTCTCCTTTTGAACATAAGTACCAAAACTACGAACATTCTCCCCTGATCTGTCCAATACCTCTCCACTCTAAGAGTTCTTCCTTAGCTTAAAATGTAGTACTCTACGACCTAGTGAGTTTATAGCCTTCATGCATGACAACGCGATAAATAAATCATCACACTTTTGATTATTTTAAAGAAACAACACTTGGAAACAACTTGGGTACATACGACCCCTTCAATACCCTGCACAACGATCTCGAGAATCGTTTGCATGCAACTTTCCGTAAAACTTAATCTTACTCAACCAAAATATATTGTTACGACAGAAATAAATATTGGATGAAAATATTTTCATACGACAAAATTTTGAAAGGACTTACCGACACGAAGTAAACCAGTCGGTTCTCATATTCACTTATATAACTTCAACATGTCAATACTTATCTTGGTCATAAAAGTTTTGCATTCAAACGTCTTCTTGACTTTTGCAACAATTTAACTTATAATGAAAAGAGTGGAATATTTTGTAAATCGTAGTCCTCAAGACTTCATTGTGCGATGTAAATGGGTTTGCATTTTTCTTAAAACATACGCTTGCATACGCCGACACATATCCGGTCAAATTTTATATTTACACATTTACTTTACTTATGAAAAATCTCATATGCACATATACGATCTTAATGCATGAAACTCTACTTGTAATTGAAGGCTACTCACTCAAACAAGGTCAATCGCTTTACTCACGCAACTTATCATTGACACTCTACTTTCGACCAGTGGTCGCCCCCTCGGTCTTGCAACAACTTGCTATACATACGTTCAACGGTCCACTTACTCAACTATTTCATATTACTTTCATCTTGACCAATTTATCTCATATTATACTTCTACACGCTTTCAGTATTCTACAGAAATCTCTCTTCAATGATCCTGCCACTGAATAACACGACTAAAGAGTCAGGACTCTAATCCCCTGCTCGCTCTTGGATTGACACCTTCAAGATCTCGACACCGTCCCGCCTTACTATCCGAACAGATCTATCCCACGATTCCTAGAATCGAGACTCTCCTGATCCAGAAGACTTACTCAAAAGTAATCACTCATCCTCTTCGAACCACGAAGGTCTACCTCTAGACGGCTCATAACATTCCAAACAACATTCTGTCTCATCGATGTATACATACATCACATCATCCATGACTTCTCAAGAAACTTCCCCAACAAAGGTCTCAGTCTACCCCTCAGGGATCTTGCTGACATTCTAAAGTACTGGCACACGACATAAACACTAGTTCCTTACTACCACTTCGGAATAATAAGGCAGGTTAAGCACATACATGTACCTGTAAGTTCGCAATTACACTGGCCAAGTGAAATTTCAAACTTACCTTACATGACAGTCCTCAGTACCCTATTAGTCCTATCTCTATAATAGTGACCTCCTAACGCATTTCCTGTATCTACAATAGTGTCCTCCTAACGCATTTTCCTGGTTCTCAGTTGTGATTTCTACTCCCAAGTTTAAGTTTAGGCCCGTCCGGTCACCTAAATCCCTTAAACTATGGCTCTGATACCAACTATAACAACCCAACATTTTAAACATTTCGTTTTATGTAAATAAAACACGCAAGGTCAAATATCGTAGAGTATCCCAGAATCAGGACCCAAAAACTTCTTTACATTAACAAAATTGGCTGGCGAAAACAACCTACACAACTAAGAAGTAAACTAAACAGTACTATAGTGTCGCTATACTATCAAACTGCCTCGCTAGCTCCTTGCTCTCTTGCTAGAGTCTTTCATCACCTGCTTTCCTGAAAAGATTTTAGTTTGAAAATGCGAGGGTTAGACCATAAGGTCTAGTGAGCCCCTCCTACAGTTATCAAAGCATTTAAGACAGTTTATCATTTTCAGCATAAAACTTTCATAAGACTGCTCAGATGAAATCATTTTCGGATATAGATCCGCCCCTCATAAATTGACACCCTGAAGTCACCCTAAGGTGACAACGAGTCAGTCTCATGCTGCCTTACAGGGTCACACCTCCCTTGGCATAAACGGGAACACCCTCCCGGCACGAGCTGGCGGGCACACCCCCCCCCCCCCCGACTTAGTCAATTTACATCAAAATTAATGTATGCATACACCCCACATATAAAGCTTTAAGCAACATTCAAATAGATAACGCATTAATAAAATAACATGGCATTAATCATCATGTCTTACTTTAGATAACACAATAAAAGCCACGCGTTTTAGTTAGAAAACTCACCTGGTGCTCTTACTTCACGTTCCTAAACAGTTCCAAACTTCCAAATCGACTTCCCTGAATAAACGGGCATAAAACAACAACTCAGCAAAAGTATCCGGACAACTCAGGTTTTCCGGACAACCCTACTTTTCCGGACGCTAAAGAGTCCGGACGACAACCTAGTCCGGACAACACCCTTATCCGGGTAACTACTACTCTCCGGACGATACCCCTTTCCGGGTACCGAACTTACCGGACACAACTCTTACCCGGAAAACCCAACCTATCCGGTAAACTTCCTCGTCCGGGGACCTTCTCCCAAGCAAGGAGTCCGGACGCCCAAGAAGGTTTCCGGACGTCCAGGGCGGTTTCCGGACGACGACCTGGACCCTTTTTAAGGCTGAAATCTACTGGTTAGCTCGATTCTCTCGAAGTAAAGATTAGCAATAGCAACAACATCACTAAACTTAACAATTACTGAGTTATTAGCAATCGAAACACACTCTAAGACCCGATTTCTCTCATTTTAGCTTCAAACTTCACTTTTGAACAAAAACCCCAAGACTAACCATTCTGCTCCCTAATCAAAGATAAATCGATGAAACAAGGGGGTGTTACCTGGTTGATTGCTTGCGATAAACGAAATCCAAATGCTATTTCTCCTTCAAATCCCAAGGTTTGATGGCTCCTTTCTTCCAAATGCACCAAAAACCTTCAAGAACTTCTCCTCTTCTTTCCCCTCACAAATCCAGCCGACACACACACACTAAAATCAGGAAATGGGAAGGTTGGCTAGGGTTTTGTGCCCTTTTATACTTCCTCTCTTATTTATCAATTGGCCCCTCAACTTCTACTTTTATTTAAAACTCCACACCAACCGCAAAACTCTTCGAAAAAGGTCTGGGTCGTTACAAAATGTGTGCTTGTTTTTCAATTGTGGACATATGTCTATTGTTGGTGGGGTTGGAGTCTATCATCGGTGTTATCAATTAAGGATTTGCTTTTTTATACGGACTCACACTTTATCCCTAAGTCGATGCGGCATATTTGGAAAACGATAATCGTTTGGGTTACTTTCGACCTGATTTGGATGCATGCTTCGTAACAAACAGATTTTCTCCAACAAGTATGTTTAACTTATTGATCGTTGTTTTGAAGTTCAACTTTTATTTTTTATATTATAACCATTAACTTATTTATATTATAAAAACAAGATAAGATATTTTTTATATAAATCAAACATCTTAGCATTTAATTTAATTGAGAAAGTTAAGCATTACCTGTTTAATATGGATGTTGTTAGGAGTGACACAAGCAAAGCTTAAAATTTGCCCTTTTTAGTTATGGATTGTGTCTTTTAAGTGAAAAATATATTCATCTGGCGTCTCAATTTGAATATTAACCAGTACTTATATTATCATCCAATCATCAAGTGTTAATTAATCGCGACTAAAAAGTAATTAAGTGACTTTCATAGCCATTAATTATAATATTGTAGGCTTTAAACAGAAAGTGACATTGTCTCTAATCAGGCTAGAACTAGGGTAATTAATTAGTTATGTGGAAATAAATGCCAAAATTCGTTATGTTTAGATGGGATAATTATTATTGAATAATTAAATGACACTTGTTAACATAATTCCAAAATCGTTAATGAACCCGGCCGTGGTACCCGATGGCGGTACGCACGGCCTAACCCCCCTCCTTTTTTACCCACTATGTCTGATCTCGTGAACCTCCATCGATTTTATTATAAGTTTGCCAATAATAACAATAACAATAACAATAATAATAATAATAATAATGTAAATAATTATTTGCTAAAGAGGTTTTTTAATTGTCATACTTATTTTTCATCGTAAATTAAAAGAAAATAAAAAAACACATAAAAGTACGTAGATAAGTAATTTTATCATTTATTAAGTTTTTTATTCAACTTCATCACAATGTGTTCTCAAAGCTCTTTTACGAATAAAAAGTGATGGGAAAGATTATCGGGGAAACTCAAACGGCCTTTTTAAAAGGAAGATTCGTTTTGGATGGTGTCCTCGTTGCAAACGAGGCGGTGGAAGAGCTAAGAAGATCAAAGAAGAAAGGGATGGTATTTAAGGTGGATTTCGAGAAAGCATATGATAGTGTGGAATGAGATTTCTTAATCGAGTCGTCGAAGATGATGGGGTTCGGAAGTAAGTGGTGCGGTTGGATTAAGACATGCTTAGACTCGGCGTCGGTTTCGGTCTTGGTGAATGGGTCATGTAACAACCCAGTCTAAATTAAGCATAACTAGCATTAATATTAAACAATTACAAAACTGGATCCATAAAATTTCTTTACATCTGACTAAATAACTTAGGTTGGCGGAAACAACCTATACACAACTGAGAATAACTACTACTAGAATATGAGTGACGATATCTCTATCTGCATCTGTGCTCTATCCTGCTCTTGCTCGACTACCTGATCCTCATGCAATCTGCTTGCCTGAAAAGGTTTAGTTTGGAAAAATGCGAGGGTTAGACCATGAGGTCTAGTGAGTCCCTCCTGACAGTCCTCAAAACATTTAAAAACAGTTTCTAACTTTCAAATATCTTTGTATAAAACTTTCTCATAACTTTCAAATGTATACAAGACTTTCAATAATAAACTTTCACATAACTGAATAGTAAAAAAATCATTCACGGATAAATCCGCTCCCGTAAATGGCACCCTGAAGTCACCCGAGGGTGACAACGAGTCAGTATCACGCTGCCTTACTGGAACTCATTCCCATGGCATAAACGGAACCTCCCCCCGACGTGAGTACTGGCGGAACCTCCCCCCGACTTAGCCAATTTACGTCTACACAATGTATGCATACATCTCACATAAAACTTTCACATAAAAGCATTCACGGAATAGGTCCGCCCCATAAATCATACACAAATCTCATTTAAAACTGTAAACAACTTTCATGCAATTTAAAGCATAAGAATAAAACATGGCATTTCTCATCATGTACTTGCTTTAGAAAACATGTTAAAATCCACACGTTTTAGTTTAGAAAACTCACCTGATACGTTTGCTTCCCTCCTACCTTGCTCTGTACTCCCCAAACGATCTACATGGGTTAAAGGATAAACACATAAGCTGACTAACCAAACGGTTCGGATACCACTTACCGGACACTCTCACTTTCCGGACGTTTCTACTTACCGGACACTAAAATGTACGGACACCTCTGATTTCCGGATAACCACACTTTTCCGGACAGGTTACCGGATAACCTCACTTTTCCGGACGGAAAGCACCCGGACAACGACTCTTATCCGGACGACCTAGATTTTCCGGACAACTCTATGTCCGGACACCTTCTACACTACGGTCAAGAACTTCCCGGACACCTTCATACTTGAAGGTTTCCGGACGACTGCTGGGTGAACTAATTGGTTCGAAATCTTACTAAACACTCTGAAATCAGTAATATAATGCGACGAATCACTTACTTAAGCATCTATAATCATTTCTCCACAAACTTTACTGATTAAACTTGTTTTAATGATCCTTAACCTTCTTTAGGAGTCTTGAATGACTTTTAGCAAAACTCACTAACATTCCAACAATCAAAACATAGCAACAAAGTAGGAATCTGGGCTTCGGATTACCTGGTCTGATTGATTGCAGAACGAAATCCAAATCTTGAATCCCTCTTCCAGATTCAATGCTTGATGCTCCTCTCAATCCAATGCACAAAACCTTCACCAAAACCCTTTTTCTCCTCCCTTTCTCTCTATAATCAGCCGCCAACAAACATACACAAATCAGGAAAATGGAATGTTGTCTAGGGTTTTGTGCCATTATATACTCCACCTCAATTTTACCAACTAGTCCCTCAACTTCTACTTTTACTAAAACTCCACACCAAACGCAAAACACTTCGAAAAAGGTCTGGGTCGTTACAATACCCCCCCCCCCCCCCGCCCCCCCCTCAAAAGAATTTCGTCCCCGGAATTCCGTTTTCGAAAAGGTGTGGGTATCTGGACATCATATCTGATTCTACTTCCCACGTTGTCTCTCGTCCCTTATGATATCTCCACTGAACTTTTACTAGTCAAACTTCTATGTTCCTCGTTTAGCAAACCTTACCGCTCACGATTTCTATCGGTTCTTCTACGTAAGTCAACCTCTCATCTATACTGACGTCCCCTCAAAGAAACAGTCACAACGACCTCTGACAAACACTTCTTTAAGTCTGAGACATGAAATGTCGAATGAACACTCTTTAATTCTTTTGACCAGTCTAACTTGTTTGCTACTGCTCTAACTCGCTCCTTAATGACAAGGTCAACTTCTTATCGCCTGCATCTCTTGCAAGGTCGCCATCATCTCACTTCTCACATCGACTCTCCACAAAAGAGACGTGCATCACCCTATGAATTTCTTCTCAAATTCACATCGAGTATCTCAAGATCGCGCACTATCTATTCAACTTTCATGCTTCGACGAATCCGCAGACTTAGTCCACCTTACCTTTCTCTCAAACTTCAAGGCTCGAAGCCTTATGTTTTTCAATCCAACCACTCAGTTCTACTCGGTTGCCTCAGACCGTTCAGATGGGAAACATAACCGCACCCCTTACTTTGAAACCGCCCTCGGTGAGACACCACTTGCTATATCGTGCCATCTTGCACTACTTACTTGTACCCTCTTCGATCACTATACTCGCTTAAAACTACCTGATATAACCAAGGCCAACCGCGCCTCCATTTGTTCGCCTCCGTCCACACATCGGGACTCACGGTTTTAAACACGTCTAAATAAGGTCTCTCATACATTTATACTTCCTTAAGAGAAAGAATTTGGCGGAAATTCCCACCACAACAACGAGGATCTTCCACCAGGAAGACTCACTTACTAACAACTCGGCACAAGGCCAACCTTGTACATCCCGACAAGCTCACCCCCAGGAGTCCCCTCCTCGGTATACCTGAAATTTCTAGGTTACTTCTTCCAATCTACATTCGTCTATGCAGATCATACTCCTTTCCCGAATCACATCGGCTACAACTCGACAACTAATTCATACGTTCTCACCACTTCATCATTTCACACTTAACGTGTCTAATAGTAGGAAACCTCTATAATTCCTTATTGGAGTACTCGCCTATCCGAATTGCACTTATCCTGAAAGCTCATAAATTTCTCGCTGCTTGCCACAAGCGTCCAGTCATATAACATAACCTCGGTTTCTCCCACTCAACTAGGAGGGGTAACCACGATCACACCCTACTATTCTCAATAGCTTACACTGAACGATCAGTTCGTTGAACGTTTCTCACGAAGTCACAAACTTAACTCATTCAGTTGTCTTATCCACTTCTTTCCTACACGAAATCATACACAATTTCCTTCCTCAATACTCTTTCCATAAGTTCGCACACTTATCAAGGACAATCTACACAACACTACGCCTATCGGCATTACTGTCAAGTTTACTACTTCCGATTTACTTACTTATTCCAACATACTGTCTTCACCTCCCCACGTTAGCGTGGAGCACTGCCCACCAACATTACTCGTCCCTCTCTTCCGACAATTCTCAAGCTGCAAATGCTGTCTCATTACTATACATAACCAAACGGTTGCACTAAAATTCTAACTTAAGGCTTTCGACTAAATCACCTCGAACCGACATCAGAGTTCGACGTCACTATACATTCTTTAAACTCCAACTTTTACTTTCTCAGACAATTCGTTCACACATAAGCAACATCTCACATTCTTTAAGGATTTCACATCTATTCCACCACATTTTGACTAATACATCCATCCTCTTCTTTAAACTTCCAATGATCCCAAAATATGTTTACTTAGCGACTCTTACAACTAAAAACACTTGGTTTCTCCTTTGGGTAACTACCCACCACCACTCCGTGATGGTATCCCGAACATAATCATATCACCACGTCAACTTACACCCTACGTGCTCCAACAACCTGGTTAATACTCGAACACCTCATCCGAAACTCCCAAAAACTTCTATCTGATGCTTCCTCTTTCTCTAACATCACATCACTACGACGCTAGCTGGCACATTTAACTTGGCAATTATTGCCACTACATAACTGTACATTCCTCTCTCATAACATCACACTGCTGGCCAAAACTCTCATGGCCATTCATACACAACTCAAACTCATCTTCAAGACCTCACACATAAATAACCGAGTCTATCTCACTACATTGGCTCTCCCCAGCTCTAGTTGAACCACAACACCCGAGTTTCTGATTAATTCTAACATACTCGTTTCTTGCTAGCTCTTTGCAATACCAAACCATTCCTCACAGATCGACATAATCTATACCCTCACTTTGTTTGTGCTAAATACTTCATTCTTTACGAACCATCCATCTGGTAGGTAAAACGCTTATCTAAACAGCAGCCTCTCACTATCTTAACACCCTACAAAGTGGTCCTTCAACTTTCAACCTTCTAATTCAAGTCTTCGGTCTCATACACCTTACGCAACTACCGACTTTAACGTCAATAGTTGACCTGTTGCTACTTCCTTAACCTACCCTTCAACAAGGGTCCCTATCTGAACCAAATCCTTCCAACATATCATAATCAAATTCACATCCCGTCGTCCTTATTTCAAACTCACTCGTGAAACGTCAATATTACAAGATCACTTTAAAACTCTTATTCGGCGTCGAGGATATTTCATTCCTACTTCCCACACTACTCATAACGAGTTGCTAATACCAACACCTTGATGACTTCTATTCCTTCCCCTGAACACAACCGTCCCTCGGCAACTGTATTTCCAGTCACCGCACGAGGGTACAGACCCTCATACAACCGACATTAAAGTCCACTTCCGACTCTTCCACTGCTCACCTCTCCTCTAGAACGCAATTACCAAAGCTACAAACATTCTCCCCTGATTTGTCCAACACCTCTCCACTCTAGGAGTTCTTCCTTAGCTTAAAATGTAATACTCTACGACCTATTGAGTTCATGGCCTTCATGCTTGACAATGCGATAAACGAATCATTTCACACTTTTTATCATTTTAAAGAAACAACACTTGAAAACAACTTGGGTACACACGACCCCAACATTCTCATAACTCCAATGCCCTGCACAACGATCTTGAGGATCGTTTGCATGCAATCTTTCCGTAAAACTTAATCTTACTCAACCAAAAATATGTTGTTACGACAGAAATAAATATTAGATGAAAATCTTCCCATACGACAAAATTTTGAAAGAAATTTACCGACACGAAGTAAACTAGTCGGTCCTCACACTCATTTATATAACTTCGACATGTCAATACTCATTTTGGTTATAAAGGTTGCGCATTCAAAGAGTGGAATATTTTGCAAATCGTAAACCTCAAGACTTCATTGTACGATGTAAATGGATTTGTATTTTTCTTTAAACATACGCTTGCACATGCCGACTCATATCCGATCAAATTTGATATTTACACGTTTATACTTTTCTTATGAAAAATCTCATGTACACATATACGAACTCAATGCATGACACTCTACTTGAAATTGAAGGCTACTCACTCAAACAGGGCCAATCGCTTTACTCATGCAACTTATCATCGACACTCTACTTCGACCAGTGGTCGCCTTCTCGGCCTTGCAACGATTTGCTATACATGCATTCAACGGTCCACTTACTCAACCATTTCATACTATTTCGTTTTGACCAACTATCTCACTTTCCATTTCTACATGGTTTCATTTCACTATAGGTATCTTATTTCATTTATCCAGCTAATGGAAAGCTCGACCAAGAGCCCAGGGCTCCATTGATAACCTTCAAGGTTTTGACACTGACTTTCCTTACCATCCTGACTGATCTATCCCATGATTTCTAGAATTGGGACTCTCCCGAAACAGGAGTCTTACTCAAACTCAAGCATTCTTCCTCTCCGAATCCACGAAGAGCTACCTTTAGACGACTCGTAATACTCTATACAACATTTCTTCTCTACGATGTATACGTACATTACATCACCACGACTTCTCATGAAACTTCCCCAACAGGGGGTCTCAGTCTACCCCTCAGGGATCTTGCTGACATTCTAAAGTACTGGAACACGACATAAACACTAGCTTCTGACTACCACTTCGGAATAATAAGGCAGGTTAAGCACATACATGTACCTGTAAGTTCGCAATTACACTGGCCAGGTGGAATCTCAAACTTACCTTACATGACAGTTCTCAGTACCCTATTAGTCCTATCTCTATAATAGTGTCCTCCTAACGCATTTCCTGTATCTACAATAGTGCCCTCCTAACGCGTTTCCTGATTCCCAGTTGTGATTTCTACTCCCAAGTTTAAGTTTAGGCCCGTCCGGTCACCTAAATCCCTTAAACTATGGCTCTGATACCAATTGTAACAACCCAGTCTAAATTAAGCATAACTAGCATTAATATTAAACAATTACAAAACTGGATCCATAAAATTTCTTTACATCTGACTAAATAACTTAGGTTGGCGGAAACAACCTATACACAACTGAGAATAACTACTACTAGAATATGAGTGACGATATCTCTATCTGCATCTGTGCTCTATCCTGCTCTTGCTCGACTACCTGAGCCTCATGCAATCTGCTTGCCTGAAAAGGTTTAGTTTGGAAAAATGCGAGGGTTAGACCATGAGGTCTAGTGAGTCCCTCCTGACAGTCCTCAAAACATTTAAAAACAGTTTCTAACTTTCAAATATCTTTGTATAAAACTTTCTCATAACTTTCAAATGTATACAAGACTTTCAATAATAAACTTTCACATAACTGAATAGTAAAAAAATCATTCACGGATAAATCCGCTCCCGTAAATGGCACCCTGAAGTCACCCGAGGGTGACAACGAGTCAGTATCACGCTGCCTTACTGGGACTCATTCCCATGGCATAAACGGAACCTCCCCCCGACGTGAGTACTGGCGGAACCTCCCCCCGACTTAGCCAATTTACGTCTACACAATGTATGCATACATCTCACATAAAACTTTCACATAAAAGCATTCACGAAATAGGTCCGCCCCATAAATCATACACAAATCTCATTTAAAACTGTAAACAACTTTCATGCAATTTAAAGCATAAGAATAAAACATGGCATTTCTCATCATGTACTTGCTTTAGAAAACATGTTAAAATCCACACGTTTTAGTTTAGAAAACTCACCTGATACGTTTGCTTCCCTCCTACCTTGCTCTGTACTCCCCAAACGATCTACCTGGGTTAAAGGATAAACACATAAGCTGACTAACCAAACGGTTCGAATACCACTTACCGGACACTCTCACTTTCCGGACGTTTCTACTTACCGGACACTAAAATGTCCGGACACCTCTGATTTCCGGATAACCACACTTTTCCGGACAGGTTACCGGATAACCTCACTTTTCCGGACCGAAAGCACCTGGACAACGACTCTTATCCGGACGACCTAGATTTTCCGGACAACTCTATGTCCGGACACCTTCTACACTATGGTCAAGAACTTCCCGGACACTCACCCGGACACCTTCATACTTGAAGGTTTCCGGACGACTGCTGGGTGAACTAATTGGTTCGAAATCTTACTAAACACTCTGAAATCAGTAATATAATGCGACGAATCACTTACTTAAGCATCTATAATCATTTCTCCACAAACTTTACTGATTAAACTTGTTTTAATGATCCTTAACCTTCTTTAGGAGTCTTGAATGACTTTTAGCAAAACTCACTAACATTCCAACAATCAAAACATAGCAACAAAGTAGGAATCTGGGCTTCGGATTACCTGGTCTGATTGATTGCAGAACGAAATCCAAATCTTGAATCCCTCTTCCAGATTCAATTCTTGATGCTCCTCTCAATCCAATGCACAAAACCTTCACCAAAACCCTTTTTCTCCTCCCTTTCTCTCTAGAATCAGCCGCCAACAAACATACACAAATCAGGAAAATGGAATGTTGTCTAGGGTTTTGTGCCATTATATACTCCACCTCAATTTTACCAACTAGTCCCTCAACTTCTACTTTTACTAAAACTCCACACCAAACGCAAAACACTTCGAAAAAGGTCTGGGTCGTTACAGGTCACCTACAAAGGAATTTATAATGGAGAAAGGACTAAGGCAAGGAGACCCACTAGCTCATTTCCTATTTTTGGTGGTAGCGGAAAGCCTTAACGTGTTGATGTTGGAAGCATGTGACAAAGGGATGTTCGAAGGATTAAAAATCGGGAAAAGGAGGTATTATTGACGCGCCTACAATACGCCGATGACGCTATATTTTTTGGTAAGTGGGACTTGGCAAACTTAAAGCAGCTCATGAAAATACTCCAATGTTTTCATTTGCTTCCGGGACTAAGGATCAACTTAAGCAAAAGTAAACTATTTGGAGTGGGAGTAAAAGTAGATGAAGTTCAAGCATGGGCTAGAGGATTGGGTTGTGGGTATGGGGCATTACCATTCTCATACCTTGGACTTCCGGTCGGCGCATCAATGAGCAAAAAAGAAAATTGGAAGATTGTGGTGGAGAAATTAAAGAATAAATTGGCGTCGTGGAAATCAAAGCTCATATCCTTCGGTGGTAGATTAACGTTGGTGAAGTCGGTCCTCGGGTCTATCTCCTTGTATTTCTTCTCGCTTTTCCGAGCTCCGAGAAGTGTGATTAGGGAGTTAGAAAGTGTAAGGAGTAAATTTTTTTGGGGTGGTGGGAAAGGGTCGGTTCCAAACAAAGGGTTGGCTTGGGTTCGGTGGGAAAATGTGGTAAGGGACTTCAATAAGGGGGGGGGGGGGGGGGGGTTAAAAGTGGGAAGTCTTCAAGACACTAATTGGGGCTTATTGGGGAAATGGTAGTGGATGTTTGGGGTAGAAAAAGGGGCTCTTTGGGTAAAAATTATAAAAAGTATATATGGGGAGGAAGGTGGTCTAAAGGGGTTGTCGGGTAACAACTTGGGGAGGTCGTCGGTTTAGGTAAACATCACTAAAATAGGAAAAGAATTGGGAAAGGTGGGTATTGACTTCCCGGTATCTTTCGGGATGGAGGTTGGAAATGGGCGGGAAACTAAGTTTTGGAAGGACAGATGGTTAGGAGGGGTGGATTTGGGATCTCGCTTCAAAAGGCTAATGCTATTAGAGACAAATAAAGATGTCTCGATAGCCGAGAGGGGAGCGTGGGTGGGAAACGAATGGGTGTGGAATTGGGGGCGGCGAAGAGATTCGAGGGGAAGAGAGTTAGGAGAGTGGGGGAACCTTAATTCGCTGGTTCAAGGTTGGAAACCGAATGGAGATAGGGAAGATCGGGCCAATTGGGGGTTGGGTGATGATGGGAAGTTCTCGGTTCAAAAACTTAAGGCATTAATAGAAGAAAAAGGGGGTAATATAGGAGGAGGAGTGGAGGAAACGTGGTGGTCCAAGGTGGTTGCAAAGAAGGTCACGATATTCGCGTGGAAAGTTAGGCGTGGTCGCATCCCGTGTAGATCGCTACTTGACAACATGGGTATTGACATGCCTTCCACCCTATGTCCGCGATGCAAAAAGGTAGTAGAGTCACTCGATCACGCACTTGTATCATGTGAAGATGTTCGCAATCTATGGGAGAAAGTCTTCCGGTGGTGGAACATTAATCACAACAATTTTGTGTCGATATCTGATGTTTTAGGAACTCATACTTCTGCAGGAGGAAACACATTTCGCCCGTCCTTGTGGACATATGTGGTTTGGACGATGCTATACTTCATTTGGGGAAATCAGAACGAGATCGTTTTCAAAGGTGGCAAAAAAGTCTAAATGACACCTTTTTCGACCTCCAAAGACGCAGTTTCGAATGGCTAGAGCGAAGGAATCAGGTGGTTAAGATCGAATGGCAGATCTGGTTGGCTGCACCAAACAACCTGTTAAAATCGTGATTTATGCTGGAGGATGGTGTCGGTGGCGGTTAGATACAATGAGATCGAGTCGGCTGCGGAGTGGGGTGGAAAAGGCTGTGCACACAGTAAGCTTTTGCTGTTCGATCGTGTTCTGCTGGAATAAGACCTGGTGGATGAAAGGGCTGGTTGGAGTAAGACGGGGCACCTGTCCAGAAGCAACAACCCACAATTGTTTGATTCTGCGTAGCTATCCTAGCTGCTAGGGTGTGTTGGGTTGTTTGGACAACTTATGTGTTTGTCAGGGGCTGTTTGGACAACTTTATGTTCGACATGGGCTGTATGGACAACTTGTCAGTTGACAGGGGCTGTTTGGACAGCCTAATATGTTTGACGGGGGCTGCGGTAGAAGATCTGGGCGCTAAGGTGTGGTGTGGTAAACAGGAATCGGGCGTTGGCGAAGGGTCCTAATCCCTACTATTTCTGCTTCAAAGGCTGGATAATCTAGTTGTTCGGTAATGTCAGCAGCTGAATGGATTCAGCTCGTGTTGTTGCACAGCAGCACCGTTCAGTTGTGTTGGAATAGTCGTATAAGGTCGGGTTGAGGCAACAATGGTTGTGGGATCGGATCAGGATTAACTAAGTGCTGGTTGGGGCTGTTCGGGTTCAACAGGCGTGTGAGCCTGCTTATTCAATTCACTGCAACATTCTGTTTTGTTAATTCTGCTTTGGAATTTTGCGGTCTCGTTTTTCGTCTCAGGTTTGCCTCTGGCAAGCTTTAGTGCGCTGTAATTTTGTGTTGTGCGGGTCCGTTGGGTGGTTGCTTGCTTTGTATTGGTGGTGAACTGTGGTTTGGTTTGGTAATAAAATGCTTGCCTTAAAAAAAGCTCTTTTACGAATGAAATGAAAGGAAAAGAAGAGAGGGAAATTGGTGGAAAGCAAAATAAACTCGTGTTCTCGAAACTTTTTGAGAAGATAAAAGAAAGGAAACAAAAGGAAAATAATACAATTTTCCTTCCAAAACTTAGGAAAGAAATTAAAAGAATTTAAAAAATTATTAAATTATTAAATTACAAAATTACTTAATTTTTCATTTAAAAAAATATATATTTTAAAGGGAAATTAATTAAAATGCCACAAGTTTGACTTTGCTTTACCAAAATACCATAAATCTCGTGCAGTTTACCAAAATGCCACATTTTTCCGCGGTGGGCCCCGCGATCGCGGGCTAGGGCGTACGTGGCACTGAGGTTTGGCCAAAGTGTCCCGCGGTGACACCTTTGGTCCCTCCCCGCGGAGGTTGGCCGCGATCGCGGGCTAACCCGCCACGTGTCCCACAACTTTGGCCCAAAAGTCCCGCGGAGGTCCCTCAAGAATGCATGCGGTACAAGTTTGGCCCCTGCCCGCGATGGGCCCGCGATCGGCTGAAAATTTTCACTTTCAGCCCCTGTACTTGAACGAATCTTGCATGCTTTTACTGTTGAATCAGTGTTTTTGGAATACCAATTTGTGGATGAAATGAGAGATTGGTTGTCATCAATGTTGGTTGTTTCATCCATAAATAGATGTAAAATGCAATCCATAATCCATACTTCTTTCTTACTTTCTTTCTTAAATATTTTGTTTTTGAGATACTACTGAAAAAATGAGTTCATATGTTGCAAAAGCTAACCTATATTTCTGTTTCGATGGTGAATGGGTGCAAAACAACAATGAGTGGAATTTTGCTTATAAATCTAAGCATGGTGTAAAATTGCCAGTAAACTTTGCTTATCAGAAGTTTGTTGCATACGCCATGCAAAAATGTGAAATCGACCCTTCTGCTATTTGCAAGTTAGCGTTCAAAAATGGTGATGGGTCATTTGTGGAGTTATGCAACGATGGGGATATCTCTGGTTTTATGCACTTTGCAGCCGAATCAGAAAGGCCACCATTAGTTTTTGTGTATGTTGAATCCGGCGAAGACGATGACGACGACGACCTCCAAATAGAGCAGCCTGATTCTCAATTTCAGGCGTCCCACGACCAAACAGTTCATTTAGATCATGCATATGGTCTTAACGACTGTATTCCTGATTATGTCCCGGAGACGCAACAACAACAAGCACAACCACAAGAAGGGCGTTGTGCTGGAGTTGCTGATGACGAAGCCTATGTTTTCAGAACGGGTAATTCTGATATAGACAGATCACATACCGATAGTGATGATCACGAAGAATATACCCCTAGTAGAAAATCATGTTGTCAGATAAATGACTTTTTTGATATGCCTCCTATTCTTCCAGACCAGAATACCCAGACACAAACCTACGAACCTACACCTTATAATCGCAGTGAAAGGTTAAGAGTAGGTCAGATATTTGATTCGAAGGATCACTTGGCAAGTCAGGTCGGACTTAAGTTCTTGGAAGAGGGTTTCGAAAGTCACACGCCGAATTCTGACAAAAGCAGATACATAGTTGAATATGCGAGAGAAAACTGTACGTGGAGGATGTACGCGATTTCCGCGGGAGGGAAAGGAGGGGAGTTACTTATTAGAAAGTTGCACGGCATACACACTTGTTCGAGGACGCAACTTAATCCCCACCACAAACAAGCCACCAAAAGGACTTTGGGTGCGATCCTGAAAGGCAAATTTCTTGATGCTAGCAGGTCATTGCGTCCAAAGGACATCATGGACGATGTACACCAGCAGTTCGGCGTCACGATTGGTTACCACCAAGCTTGGCGTGCGCGATGCAGGGCACTGCTATTGGTGAGAGGCACGTTCGAGGAATCGTATGAACGACTCCCAGCATATTTATATAATTTGCAGTTGCAGAATCCAGATACTGTCACCCAGCTAAGGACCGACTCACATGGACGGTTTGAGATGTGCTTCGTGGCCCTTGGACCCGCGGTACGTATATTAACACGTCATATGTTTACACATTATAAACTATAACATTTACAAAGGAAAACCACCTATGTTTTTGCAGATCCGCACATTTCTGGAAAATCTACGTCGTGTCCTGGTAATAGACGCAGCCCATTTAAAGGGCCGTTACTTGGGTATGATGTTCTTGGCGGTTGCCATGGACGGGGATAACTCCATCGTTCCAGTAGCTTTCGGCGTAGGCAAGTCCGAAACCGGGGACGAGTGGACTTGGTTTCTGTCCATGTTGAGACAAGCTATCAGAGACCCGCAAGGGTTGGTGTTTATGTCCGACAGGGCTCCTTCCATAAGCGCCGCAATCTCTGCCATGTACCCAAACGCCCCTCACGGCATATGCTGTCGACATTTGGAGATGAACACCAAAACCAGGGACAAACGTATTACCACCTACAAAGATGTCTACTAGGCGGCATGTAGAGCATATACGGATCGGGAGTTTAACTTAGTGCCAAGGAAGCAGCCAAAGTCATGGACGAAGCTGGACCGAAGAGGTGGTCCGCGGCCCATTTTCCTGGACAACGGTATGACTTCTGACCTCCAATAGTGCAGAGTTGGTGAATGCACTCTCCCGTTTTGCGCGTAGATGTCCGTTTGTTAATCGTATGGACTACTTTAGGACCTTTCAACAAGAGTGGTACCAACTTCGACGCCGAAAAGAAGCTGAGCTGCAAAGTAGACTCACACCAGAGGCGGAGGAGATAGTTCTCTTCAGGGGGCGTCACGCGGCGACATGGAGGGTAAGAGAAATCGGGTATGGGAGGTACGAGGTTCTGAATAACCAGCTTCACGCGACTGTGCATATGACCGACCATGTTTGTTCGTGTTGCGAATGGCAAAAATCTGGGTTACCGTGCGGCCATGCCATCGCTGCGGCAAGACATATGGGTCGTAGAGATTGCAGCGACTTGGCTGTACCTTTCTTCACGTCCGAATATTACCGGAGAACATACGTGGAGGTAATAAATCCAGCTGGACCCCCTGAAGCATGGGTGTATCCACCCGACCCGCTTCCGCCATGCTATCCACCTTTAATCGATAAGAACAGAGTCGGGAGACCGAGAAAGAACGACCGACGTCCATCACGTGGTGAAGGTTCGATACAGCGAAGATGTACTCGGTGCCAATGCGTAGGACATACTCGTGGAGAGTGTCCAAATCCCACCCCTTCAACTGTGCCAAGGAGTAGACGCACAAGCACTCAACTAAGTAACACCGCGGGCCCGTCAGAGCTTGAACCACATGGAACTATATCATATGATACTGTTGATCTAAACGTTGATTTCCCTTGATTGGGACGATAAGTATTGTATGTTTAGTGCGTTATAATTTATCAAACATAACTTATGTGCGTTGATTTCCATTCATCTTTGTTTCACAGACCCACAATTTGTGCTTTCACTTTACCATTTTTTCTTGTAATTTATTTCTGCAAACACCCGTTTGGAATCCTTTCTTTTTACCGAACATGGGATGAAATAATCTTGTATAACATTTATGAGTTGTATTTTTTACATGAACCACTTTTCAAACAAATTTCAGACTACTTAAAAACAAATTTCAGACAAATTAAAAACCTTTATTCAAGAGCAAAAAAGTACAAAACAACAACACAGTAAAAAAATACAAAACAACAACACAGTAAAAAAATACAAAACAACAAAAAACAAAGGTACTTGAAACAGAACATGGGATGATGATCATAATGGTAGTAGTCTAAATGGAGAGAATAGTAATGGTAGTAGTCTAAATGGAGAGAATAGTAATGGTTATACAGAAATGGAACGAAACAACAATGTCGAACTGGAAAACTACAAAACAATAACACATAAACAACAAAGTACTAAAGCAACACCCGTACCACCACCTACTGAAAAATTGCTTTAGTTTGATCAATCCAACTTTGCTTGTCGCTTATCTTCGCTTGAAGAATTGCGAAGTCTTGCGTACAGTGGTGAATTTCTTCTTTTTCTCGACGAATACGAGCCTCCCTATCTTTTATATCCCCTTTCATGCTTTTGATCTCCTTTTCTTCCACTTCGATCCTTGTCAAGTGGACTTTCTTCCTGGCGATAATCTGTTTCCACTCTTCTGTCAGTTGGTATCTCCTTTTCCTTTGCTGCTATCGCCTTCTGGAGTTTAGGTGACATTTCTTCACGTGTCGACGATGGGTTAGATGACGATGCCATTTGTTTACTGAAGAAAGAAAGCAAGAAAGAAAGCAAGTGAAAGAAAGCAAGAAAGAAGGATGGAATGGTGTGAATTATGAATTGCATTTTACTGATATTTATGGATGAAATCTCAAACATGCTAGTGAATTTGAACCACAAATTGGTCTTCAAAGTACAATAATTGTGGGAAAAAAACAGTAAAAGCATGCAAGATTCGTTCAAGTACAGGGGCTGAAAGTGTAAATTTTTTGCCCATCGCGGGAATCCTCCGCGGGACTTTTGGGCCAAAGTTGTGGGACACGTGGCGGGTTAGCCCGCGATCGCGGCCAACCTCCGCGGGGAGGGACCAAAGGTGTCACCGCGGCCATAGTTGAGGGGCTCCGCGGGACACTTTGGCCAAACCTCGGTGCCACGTACGCCCTAGCCCGCGATCGCGGGACCCACCGCGGAAAAATGTGGTATTTTGGTAAACTGCACGAGATTTATGGTATTTTAGTAAAACAAAGTCAAACTTGTGGCATTTTAATTAATTTCCCTATTTTAAAGGTATATTTGTAAAGTAACATTTTTCATTTTCTTTATCTCCTGTTCAATGTTATGAAAAAAATATTTTCTTTATTTTCTTTCTTTTTCCCTAACTTTCTTTTTCCCTAACTTTCTTTTTCATCCAATTTTTTCTCTCTCTCATGATTAGAGAACACATCGTCAGATTGATATAAAGACGAATTATAAAACAAAATCTAAAAAGGAGAACTTTTAAAAAGGGGGATTTGTGTTCAAAAGAAACTTTTTAAACAACATATTAAGAGGCTGCTAAATGCACCCTAAAATTACTTAGTGCACCCTTAAAATAAGTTTTTAATTGCTAAAAATTCCGAACCAATCATTACTTTATTTAAATAATATATATATATATAATATATATTTATATTATTATTTATTTGTTTTATATATATATATTAGAAATATATATATATATATTAGAAATATAAATATATATATATATATATATATATATTTGACATATATTTATATTATTATTTATTTGTTTTACATATATATATATATATATATATATATATTAGAAATATAAATATATATATATTAGAAATATAAATATAAATATATATATATATATCGTAATATATATATTACTATCCGACAAAATTGTGATTTTTATTTGAATTTTACATTTTCACCCCCTATACTTATTTACTTACTTTGCTTTATACCCTTAACTTTCATAATTTAAATTTACATTTAACACATATAATCGTTTATTAACTAAAATACGTTAAAAAAATACGTTTTAATTTTAACAAGTTACACCATTATAATCGTCTATTCGATACGATCGAAATGAGCCTAATATTGAATTTTTTTGATTTATATATTTTAGGGAAATTAATTAAAAAGCCAAAAGTTTGACCATCTCTTACCGAAATACCATAATTTTTTTCCATTTTGCAAAAATGTCATAATCCCCCGCGATATACTCTTAATCATCCCGCGGTCGCAAATTACTTTATGAATTTTAAATATAAAAAATATTTTTATTTAGTTTATATGATATATATTAAGATATATAAATCCAAAAAAATTTAAGATTGGGCTCATGCACTTCACAAAGCATCTTCATCGTATAACACACTTCCAACAGTTGTGTGGGAAAGTTTCACTTCATGCACTAGACATAATATTCAAAGAATATCAACATGCTCAATCTGTTGGCTTATTCTCTGGATATTGTAATTGTCTGCTACGTACAAGTTATGGGTTACCGTGTGCGCATGAACAAATGTCATATTTGAACAAACGCCAGTCTATCCCAATTGATTCGATTGATGTATTTTGGAGGAAGCTTGATTTATCACCGTGCCAATCCTTACAAGATGATGATATTGGCTGTGAAGATGAAATCAAAAACTTTACCAAGGAATTTAAAAAACAATCAAGATCTGGTAAGTTTAGTTTTCTGAGGAAGATAAAAGAGATAACGAATGCATCAAAAACATGGGTTCGAGAACCTGCTGTTAACAAGACTACTCGTGGACGTCCCTCGTTAAAGGATAAACTTTTCAGAAAACCTCATGTTGACCCGTCTTTTACAGCTCATGTTGAACCGTCTTTTACAGCTCATGGTGAACCGTCTTTTACACTTTCAACCCCTATACTTATTTATTTATTTTCCTTTATACCTTTTACTTTCATAATTTAAATTTTACATTTAACGTTGAACCGTCTTTTACAGCTCATGGTGAACCGTCTTTTACACCTCAAGGACCCCTTACACGTAGTTATTCGAACGCATCAACATTTGTTGACCCGTCTTTTACAGCTCATGGTGAACCGTCTTTTACACTTTCAACCCCTATACTTTTTATTTATTTTACTTTATACCTTTTACTTTCATAATTTAAATTTTACATTTAACGTTGAACCTTCTTTTACAGCTCATGGTGAACCGTCCTTTACGACTCAAGGACCCCTTAGACGTAGTTCTTCGAACGCATCAACATTTGTGGGAAAGAATTATAATGTACATCCATACGTTAATCAATTTCCAGAAATGTTTCACCGTTACATCACACATGTACATGATGTGATAGGGGATGGAAATTGTGGATTCCGAGCAATAGCTGTATGGTTGGGTCTTCATGAAGATGCATGGCCCACAATTCGGTTTCAATTGATGGAAGAGTTGGACGCATACAAGGCAGAATACCTCGACATGTTTGGAAGTGAACATTGGAATACAACTTATAACACTTTAAACTTCTTTCGAACAGATCAAGGTGCACCATTTGACCACTGGATGACAATACCTGAAATACCCGTCTTGATTGCTTGCAAATATAATGTGATATTACACGTTATGTCGTCAGGTTGTCAGACGTACTTACCGCTTAGATCTACTCCGCCGGCGTGGTATCAACATGTTGTTTATACAATTGGGTATGTCAATGGTAACCATTATGTGAAACTAGTTTTAGCAGAAGGATACCCGTTTCCTACCATTTCATCAATTTTCTTCCGTTACAGTTATCCGTGTGCTGCTGCATGGGCTACCCCGTATAAAGATCGAATACAGAAGTACAATCGTCTTTTACGTGTTAATTGTACTACAGATAATGTTATTTTAGAATAAGTAAAAATGTAATAAACAATATGTTATGCTTTATTTATATGTAAAATCTCAATGTTTACTTTTTATTTTTCTAATTATTTTAGTTTATGTATGTTGATATGAGAAAGATGTAACATAAAAATGAAAGAAGAAGAGATAAAGTAAATTAAATAACTAATTATAATGGTATAAAATGTAATTTAAAAATAAAAAATTATTTTTAAAAGAGTATATTAGATAAATATAGATAAGAACGTAAAATGTACAAAAAAAGAATAACTATATATATATATATTTCTAATATATATATATATATATAACAAAATAATAATAATAATAATAATATATATATATTTAAACAAAAAGAATAACAAAATATATATATATATATATATATAAACATATAAAACAAATAAATAATATATATCAAATAATATATATATATATATATATATATATCTTATTATATTATATATATATTATTATTTAAATCAATATTATATATATATATTATTATTTAAATAAAAAATGATTGGATCAAATGATTGACACGGAAAAAAAAACTTTAAGGGTTCATTTAGTAAAATTTAGGGTGTATTTAGCCTCACCCCATATTAAACCAACGATCAATTAGTTCAAACTTTTGTCATGAATGTAGTTTAAAAAGATATAGGGATACATAATGTAATATTATAGTGATATCTTTTAAGGACCTATTTTTCCTACTAGGATAAAATCAAGAAACAGTAGTATGGCTCTATATAGGTTCATCTTAGGGCCGACAATAGGTAAAGGTAAACCCGTTATCCGTTATGTTTTGACCCGTTGAATAAGGATATGGATAAATAAAATTTTATCTATTTATCCACTTATCCATTACCCATTAACCCGATAATTTAGTGGATAGTATATGGATAAATGGTTTTTTTCGTTATCCGTTACCCGTTACGATATAATAAATATATATAATTAAATATCAATGTGTATATATATACATAATTATATATTATTAATATTCTTTATAATGTTATGTACTTTAATTTATTTTTTATATGTATCGAGTAAAATATTTCATGATGATTAAGCGAGAAACCAGATGAGTTCAAGAAAATAAATACAATGAAAAGTGTTAGTCTTGTAATTTTTATATTTTTTAATATTATACTATGATTATTCTTTGAAAATAATAAAATGTTTAGTATACATATTAGATATAAAATAGTAACTATATTTATGAACATATGTTTTACTTATATATTTGAGATTTAACGATATCAATTATAGTTTAAAATAAAATTTTGTTTTACCATTTGTCCATTCCCCTTTTCCTTACCCGATATTTTTAATGGGTAGGGTGGGATATGGATAAGAGTTTTATGAGATGGACAATTACCCGTTTCGTTACCCGTTATTTTAAATGGATTGGATAACGGATTAACCCTTAGAGCATCTCCAATGGAGGTTCTTACAAAAACCTCTTTTTTGCACTTTTTGGTGTCACTTCATTTCCAACTCATTAATATAAAATTTTATATAAAAATCCACAATGATAGTTCTTATAAGAACCTCATTTTTGTGGGTCCCATATATTTAACAACATCAAAAACTATTATATATTTATAAATAAATATCAAGTATTTAAATTAAATACCAATAGAAATGAGGAATATGTCACTTCACACCAAAAATCAAGGTAAGAACCAAGGTTCTTGTTTAAGAACCTAGAGGATGTTGAGTTCTTATAAGAACTCTCCACAATGGTAGTTCTTACAAGCCACTACACTTTTTGCTTGTAAGAACCTTGTATTGGAGATGCTCTTACCCTACCCATACCCTACCCGTTACCAGCCCTATTCACCTATGTATTGCAATTAAACACTTTCTTTGAAATACTTGTTAGATCATGTATTAGATATTTTTTTTAACATAAGCTATTGTAACAACCCAGTCAAAAGTAAAGCATGCAATTCATATAAACCTGAACATCCCAAAAATGGGTCCCAAAATTTCTTACATAAGTCTCAAAATTTAGGTTAGCGGAAAACAACCTATACACAACTGAGAAATACTAAATTAGAGATAATAGTGTCTCTGTCTCTACTGCACTTATCCATTTACTGCACTGCTCACCTGCCAGAGCCTTTCACTATCTTTATTTGGAAAAGAGTTTTATTTGGAAAATGCGAGGGTTAGACAGTTCTAAAAAAACATTTAAAACAGTATAAAACTTTCAATAGTAAACTTTCATTTAACTGTACATTTAAAATCTTTCACGGATAAGATTCGCTCCCGTAAATGGCACCCTGAAGTCACCCAAGAGTGACGACGAGTCAGTCTCACGCTGCCTTACTGGGTCACACTTCCCATGGCATAAACGGAACCTCCCCCCGACGTGAGTACTGGCGGAACCTCCCCCCGACTTAGCCAATTTACGCCTATCACAATGTATGCATACATCTCATATAAAACTTTAAATAAACTTTCATGCAGTTAAAAGCATATGAATAAAACATGACATTTCTCAGCATGTACTTACTTTAGAAAACACGTTAAAAGTCACGTATTTTAGTTAGAAAACTCACCTGGTGCGTTTAACTTCTTTTCTTACACTGCTCTGGCTTTCAATCGGTCTACCTGAGATATGGGTGAAACATAAACTGCTCAGATCCTAAGCCAGCTTTTCGGACACTAATAAACTTACCGGCTAACTCACTTTACCGGATAGCTTACCGGTAAAATGCCCCTTACCGGAACTATCCGGATCTCTCCACACTTATTGGGTAAAATACCCCATACCGGAACTATTCGGATCTCTCCACACTTACCGGGTAAAATACCCCATACCGAAACTATCCGGTAAACACGAACTTACCGGGATTTACCTACTTACCGGGCATCTATTTACCGGATGCCACAACGGTACCGGATGCAGCTACTTACCGGGCGACCACTGACCGGTAACTACACTAGTCGGATACTTACCCGGAACACGCATAAGCTTACCGGAACTTACCGGATTCCTCACCCGATAACCATCGCCAGGGCGGTTCCCGGGTATCGCGGCTGGGTGATTTCGGGCACGAAAATCTTTGCTAAGAGTCCTTAATCGAAACGTTAAAGTGACAAAACCACAACAAAACATTTGGAGTCCGTTCCTTACAACTCTTTGCTACACAAGCACGATTAAGGGTGTTTAATCTTTCCTTTAGGGCATCATTTTAACCTTCTTAGCAAGAACTCCCAAAACAACCCAACAATCCATCCAAACATCAAAACAAGAGTTAGATTTAGAAATTACCTGATAGAAGCGGTGTATCGGTGTAGGGATTGAACTCCAATGCTACCTCTTCTTCCAAATCAAAATGGTTGATGCTTCTCCCCAAATTAAAATTGAAATCTGCTTTTCCTCCTTCTCTACTCTTGCCCAGCCGCCAAACAAAAGAATGAAATGCTCACATAAGGTATTGTGCCCAAATGGAGGCCTTTATACCCTCTCCAAAACTTACCAACTGGACCTTAAACTTTCTAATTTACAACTTCTACCACAAAACTCAAGTCTTTTAAATTTAAGGTCTTGGTTATTACAGCTATGATATAATTTAATGAAAAATCGATCATGTTATATAATTATCATACAAATATAAAGAACCTAAAGAGTAGAAGCACATAAAGCCCGCATAATACAATAGTCGCCCCTTGACAATGAGGCAATTTACAATAAAGCCCATTGAGAATAATACAAAACAATAACCCCCCTAGAAAATAAATCACCTTACAACAATGCCCAGCAAACTAAAAAGGTTCAATATAACATGCAGAAAAAAAGTAATCATCATTTCAACAAAATTACATTATTGGTACATGACTTTCTAAACCTGCACAATACACGCTTCACTTTCCTGAACCTACACATTATACCCTTCGTTTTCTGAACCTACGCCACAGAAGCTTGTTTAATTTAAAGATGATCAACCAAATCTTTGTTCCAACTTCATTTTGATTTTGTTGCTAACAAAATTGTTGTCTTAGAAACATCGTTCCGGGACCCAATGCGGCGCATTTGGGCTAAAGTGGGTCGATATGACCCTGGAATCCAAAAGTTCCATAATGGGTGTGAAACTGACACACCTTGGAACTTTATACTGGTTAATGGATGCGCCTCGTGAGATGGCGTAATCCATTAACTCCTCAAAGGTTCCATTTTTCACGACCCGAATCTCTAACGGGCCAATGGAATTATCCGCAACCCGACTCTGTCGATAAACCGAATTCAAAGACTCCTCCATCGCCAAACAACACTGATCCAACACCTCCTTAATGGGCCCGTGACTCGGGTCTTTCACCAACAACTCCCAGTAAATAACGTAATGGCCCGGAATTGTTTTCGTGTCTCCGTAGCTCGTGTACTCCACGACCGCAGTGTTGAATTCCTTTAAAAGCTCAGAAGCCTTTTCAATTGCGTTTTGCAACTCCGTTTCATCGGTTTTATCGGATTCGATACTTAGTAAAACATTCTTCCTTCTAATGAACTTGAATTGCGGGGCGGAATTGTGGAAACCCGTAACCCGGAGAATGTCCCCGACCCGGTACCGACAAAGACCCGCGTAGGTCGAAATAACGAGTTCGTACTCCTTTCCGAGTTCCACGTCAGCTAGGTCAACGAGTTGAGGAGGCGAGTCATCTGAGTCGGACACCGAGTCGACCAGGTCATGTGGGATAAACTCAAAGTAACCCATGTTTGGCATGATGGTATACGAAACCTCAGACGGTTTTACCATGGGGGTTAAATTTAACCCAAAGTAACACTCGGAGGAAGCATACATCGTACAAGTTTGAGGTAAATTACCGCTGTAAAAATCCAAGATTGGAATGTACTGCGCCATGGCACCCGTCACGATGACGTCAAGGTACTTGGTATTGGGCCAAACCCGGGTTATAATCCCTTCCCAATTCCCTTCACAACACTGAAACGTAACAAACCGGGCGTGGTCCGGGTCAGGCTTCAGAATGTTGGACATGCATGCACGGATATCCGGGTCGGTGATTTTAGGGTTCAAACATCCGGTTCGGATATCTAGGGCGAGTTGTTTCCAGTTTAACGTGAGGAACTTAATGGCCCGGACTAGACCGGATGCAAAAACCGCCCCACAACGGAGGACTTGTTGACGGTAAATAAGACCACAGAGCATTTGAGAGTACATGCTTTGGAAGGAATCGACGCAGAGGATGGTTTCGTTGGGACTGGTGTAGACGTTGTAGGGGTCGTAGGGCCGGGTTTTGAATTGTTGGCTTTTGTAGTAACTGGTGAGAACCGGTCTAGCTACTAAACCGCTTGGGGTTTTGGTCTCGGCTTTGATGAATAGGAAGTATAGACCCTTCCCTTTGTCTAAACCGGGCACGTACAGGTTCATAACCGGCATCAGAAGACTATACAGCTTCTGTCTCCGGTTCATCTCGTCAGCAATTGTGGGCATCAGCTTTCTTTCTCCGGCTGATGTCCCAGAACTGTAATTAATAATAAAACTAAAAAATTAGAATTTAAAATCTTGAAAGAAATCTGAAATAAATTATTAATTATTAATTATTAATTAATGATATATATAGATGGAGGTTAAGGAAAAACCTAAAAAAAGAAAAACTAAAGAATACTATGGTGACTCTTAATTTGGACGGTATGCACTTTGGATACAGGTAAATATGTTGTTTTTTTGATATTTATACAATTATATATATATATATATATATATATATGCACTTGTACATGTTACAAATTACTTGTATGCACAAATGCATACCGTCCCAATAAAGGGCAATTAGGGTGTTATTCAGTTTTCGGTTGTTTCAAAGATTTCTCCAGAACCTGACCATATATATATATAATTTATAATATATAACCTTGTAAGGAATTCAGAAATGGGGTGAGTGGAGAGGATGGGAGAACGATCGCCGTTGACGATACGTTGGATGTACGGCTGGAGATCGTCGTAAGAGACGACCGGAACTTTGGACTTGAAAGTTTTCCGGTCGGCGGCGCCACCGAGGTTCCATTTTTTAAGGTATTCAGCGTCGGCATTTTGGGTGAGAATTTGACACAAAACATTCTCCTGAACGGAATCACAGTTCTTAGTCATCTCTTCTATGAACTGAAGAGCCTTTGCATCTTTCTCGGTGGCCGGAGGGCCGAGGGATGAGGACGTGGCAGAATCAACGGCCATGATTAATTAGAGAGATGTGTGTGTTTATTAAGTTTGCTGTGAATGTGAATGGGAATGGAGGGAGGTGGTAGCGTATATATAAGGTGGTGAAGGCTTGTTTTGGGTTGCATGCCACGTCAAAAGGCCATGTCAGAAAGCTTATAATAAACTAGGCGACGAAATTCTTTGTTTTTCCTTTTGTGTGTGGAGTAAGGGGGCAGGTGGGACCGGTCCACGTCATCATGTCTGGAAGCGGGATGGTAAAATGGGGACCAGGGTATGGACACGTCAGAATGAGATTTGTTTGGTTACAGGAGCAAACGACTGTTTATGGTCAGATTCTTCTGTCGGCGAACTGACCTATTCAACAGTGAAGAACCCGTTGGTTTTTATATAGGGCATTGCTATTGGCACTAGAGATGGCCATATGGGCGGCCGGGCTAGTCTGGATCGGGCTTTGGTTGGGACCGGACCTAAACACTATTTAAAAGACTGGACTTTGGTCGAGCCCGGGCTGGGCCGGGCTTGGGTGTTGAAGGTCCGACCCGTTTAGGCTTTTCAAAGACCGGGCAGGGACCGGGCCTAAACCGGGTTTTTAAAAATATATATATATATACAATTTTTAATAAATATTATTCGTATTAAAAAATACTTAATTGGGTCACTCAAACATACTTAAAAATATGTTCTATTAGAATTTCATATATATATATATATATATATATATATATATATATTTAAATTATAAAGAAAAATACATTTAAAGAAGTACATTTATTGAATTATAAAGAAAAATACATTTAAATAACTACATTTATTGAATTCCCGGGCCAACATGTTATCGTATGACCATATTTGACCTTGGTTGTCAAGTATGGGTTTAGAATGCAAAAAAACCAAAAAACGCCTACAAATCGATCCCAACGGCTATATTTTTTGAAAAAACCGATATATTGGCGGACCGGGACCGGAATTTTGGCTGAAATCAGGGCCCAGTAAGGCCTGTCGGGCTAGGACCAGGCTTCAATCGGGTCGGGCCGGACCCAGGCTTTGGGCGGGCTGGACTCGAGCCTCCATCGGGCTTTTTCGGGACCGGGCCCATTTGACCATCTCTAATTGGCACCCCTAACAGAGGGTGTTGAATGCTTTGAAAATTAAGCAATCAATTAAATTCATGAAATGTCAAATCATTTTATAATATATTATTATTTTTATTTATTGTTTTATAATATATATATATATATAAATATATATATTACTATTCTATTAATAATTATTATTAAATATATCTATATATATTATCCCTCGTATATGGCATGTATACATATATTCTATATCATTTTTATATATATATTATTATACATAATTTATTTTTACTTTTTTATTAAATACATATGTCCATATTATATATATATAGGGGAGGTATCCGTAGCAAACCAGTCAGTTTGTGCAAACTATACAAACCACTATATTAGGAAACAATGGATGTATTTATGGATAATCATTATGATTCATTAATTAAGACTGAGATATATATGGAAGATGATAAGATTCATTCATTATGATCATGACTTTAGATTAGGAAACATAATAAAATCAGATATTTATTAGACTTGATCAACGGCTAAGATTGGTTTGTATAGTTTGTACAAACTGACTGGTTTGCAACGGATACCTCCCCTATATATATATATATAATGATTTAATACTATTATATATTATCTACATTACATGAAGAATAGATGATTCATTCTACCAAAATCTCTACAAAATCATCTTCAATATTGAATAACGTTTCTAAAGTCATCCCACCAGAACCTATATATAGTTTTAAACGTCTCTCAAGTTTGACTAAGGGGGAGTTTGGGATTGCTTATTTAATGACTTATCTACTTATTTTATTTTGTCACCGTAGATAAGTTATTTATAGTATTTGGATTGGAAAAAAAGAAAAATTGATTATGACTTTCTTTCATCGCAAATAAATTGTTTTTAATAAGTTAGTTCATACTGACTTATCAACTTATGACCTTTTTGGTTATTTTACATGTATAAGCAATCCCAAACACCTCTAAATAACAAATTATTAGTTTAGTACGTTTTGATACCACAATAAGTTAATCCAAACACTTTTTATAAAACTCAATTTTGTCACCACATAAGTTGATAAGCATTTAAAAAAAACGAAAGTTGTTTTAAATAAGCAATCCCAAACACCCCTAAGACATGATATACATGTCAAGAATACTAATACAACACATTTTGTTCCTTTCAGTTATCTCTTTGCTGATATATGGACTACATCGTATTTAGATCGAATAAATAAGAATAGACAACTTTTACGTATTAATTGTATTACAGATAATGTCATTTTAGAATATGAAAATGTAATATAAATTATTTTATGTTTTATATATATACTTTTTATGTTTTATTTATTGTTAACTCTTAACGTTTATGCCTTATTTTTATATCAATAAAAAATTATTTTCTTTAAATAAAAGCAAAAAAATAAAAGTAGATAAAAATAGAAGAAAACCAGAAAATACGTGGACATAAATGGTGGAATGTTATAACATAAATATTAAGATATAACAGGAAATATAATATACATAATATAAAAGAAACAAATATCTTTATAAATAATTCTTATTAATTAAAATTTAATATACATAAATAAAAGAGAAAAAAGCTAACAAGAAAAGTTAATTAATAATTTATATTAATACAAATATAATACAAATAAAATCCAAAAAATTAGAAACAAAGGAAAACCATAAAAAATGGGAATTTAATTAAAATACCCAAAGTTTGACTTTGACTTGTCAAAATACCCATTTTTTTCGAGTTTGCCAAAATACCCAAAAATCCCGCGATGGGTCCCACGATCGCGGGATAGGGCACACGTGTCCCGCTTTTTTGGCCAAAACGTCCCCCCCCCACTATGCCCGCGGTGACACATTTGACTGAATATACATGAACATAAAATTAAAGAATTAAAAATTTAGAATTTGAATTTGAAGAATAAATTATAAAAAAAAACTTATTAAAAAGAGTTATATAATTTAATTATTCAATTAATAAAGAATTGGGAAAAAAATAAATTAAATTTTTTGATATTTAAGCCATCCTTTAAAATAGAAAAAAGAAGAAATTGTTAAAATTTTGTATATTTAATTAATCTCAAGAAAACTTGTAATAAAAGATAACTAATTGAAAACATTAGTTTACAACAAAAACTACAAAAACAACTACTGAGGGATTCGAACTTGGGTATACGGTAGGGGTGCTAAAAACCCCGACTAACCCGACCAACCCAACCCAACCCAACCCGACGTGAAATAATCCAATCCAAGCAACCCGATGTTCAATCGAGTTGTAAAAACTTCAAAGCGTATGTATTAGGTTGATATCGGGTTACGATAATTTGAATCCAACCTAACCCGATGAACCCGATATACTTTTATTTCTTGAATTTAATATGATTGCTAAGTCTCTACTAATATGTACATTAAACAATTACACCACTACGTACCCTATATATATATATATATATATATATATATATATATATATATATATATATATATATATATATATATATATATATATATGGGTGGTTTAGGGTTTAAAACAACGGTTAAAACAACAACAAAAACTATATCGAGATAGATGTTATATCGAAGAGCACGAAATTCTCATTTCTTTTGATGTAATTTGTTTGATTAAAATGTTAGTAATTTTCAAGTTAATTTATTTTAAACTTTAAGGGGGGTAAAAAAATTTAATTAAAAAAGAAAATAAAAAGTCAAACATGGTAGGCGTGGGTTTTAATTATCTTACATTTTTACCCCTAATCACCTTAATTAATAATTTCAATTAAAAACTCTATTTAATATGAGTCATTGAATCAATATAGATGGAAGGGTCAAAATCCGTCCTCATGTTCACAATTGAAAATGAGTTTTTATTTGAACTTTCCTCTCTCTCTCTCTCTCTCTCTCTATATATATATATATATAGGGGCAGGTTCAAACGAGAAGCTAAACTTTATGCGATAATGCAAGAAGTGTGTAATCATATATGATACACAAGCTTAATCATATATGATTAAGAATAGGTTACATTGACAATACATAGACGTTTAATCATATATGTTTAACTTCCCGCATGATCCTTCCTCTCTATATATATATTCAATCTCTTATCCATCTCTATATAACTCCTTCACACACACACACATATATATATAGCCTTAGGTTCAAATGAGAAGTGCAAAATTTTTTAGAAATAGAGAAGTGATCTTGGTCATTTATCCAGTCAAGATCGGTTATAATTGGTCAAAAGTTGCGGCTTTGACCGGTAAAAAGTTGCGGCTGTTCCAAAAATAGAAGGGCAATTTCGTAACTTTTACAAAAAACACGGGTTGAGTTCATATATGAATCTGTGTGATTCACATATGAACTATATGTTCATATTTGAACTCTTTATAACTAATGCATATATGAATCTTGTGATTCATATATGAACCTTTGTATTTCATATATGAAACTAATTAACTGTAGGTTCATATATGAATCAGTTGAACCAATTAACTGATTCATATATGAATCTTTGTGTTCATATATGAACCTTTGTGATTCATATATGAATTTTTTAACTAATTCATATATGAACCTTTGTGATTCATATATGAAGTTTTTTTTAACTACTTCTCATATGAAAAAATTAACTGATTCATATATGAATCACAAAGGTTCATATATGAATTAGTTAAAAAGAGTTTATATGTGAATTACAAAGGTTCATATATGAACACAAAGGTTCATATATGAATCACACAGATTCATATATGAACTCGTTCCGTGTATTTTTTATGAAACTACCCCTCTATCTTGTGCAGACCACGCGAGGAATTATCCGATGCTTCTCGGTCAAAGCCGCCGATGTTGACCGAATAAATGGCCAAGATCACTTCTCTATTTCTAAAAAAATTTGCACTTCTCATTTGAACATCTCCCTATATATATATATATATATATATATATATATATATATATATATAGTCTTAGGTTCATTTGAGAAGTGCTAAATATATGAGAAATAGAGAAGTAATCTTGGCCATTTATTCGATCAAGATCGGATTTAATTGGTCAAAAGTTGCGGTTGTTCCAAAAATAGAAGGACAGTTTTGTAACTTTTACAAAAACACGGGACGAGTTCATATATGAACATGTGTGATTCACATATGAACTATTGTTCATATGTGAACCCATGTAATTCACATATGAACTCCTTTTAACTAATTCATATATGAACATTTGTAATTTATATATGAACCAGTTGAACCAATTAACTGATTCATATATGAACCTACAGTTAATTAGTTCATATATGAAACACAAAGGTTCATATATAAATCACAAAGGTTCATATATGAATTAGTTAAAAAGAGTTCATACGTGAATTACAAAGGTTCATATATGAACGTATAGTTCATATGTGAATCACACAGATTCATATATGAACTCGTCCCGCGTATTTTTATGAAACTACCCCTCTATCTTGTGCAGACCACGCGATGAATTATCCGTTGCTTCTCGGTCAAAGTCGCAAATGTTGACCGAATGAATGACCAAGATTACTTCTCTATTTCTCATATATTTAACACTTCTCAAATGAACCTCTCCATATATATATATATATATATATATATAGTCCGTTTCATTTGCAAACCAATCAGATTGTGCAAACTTTGCAAACCCATCTCCACCAATCACGTAATTTCTTTTTTCCTTTTTCTTTTTTATATACATGAGGGTATTTTAGAGATTTTAACATATTTTATTTTATTTAAATATATAATTTTTTTGGAACTAATCATCCAAAAATGTTATTCATTGGAGATCCGGAAAAAATAGGATTCAATACCCAATTTACAATCTTGATGAAGATCGAAATCATGAAGACAAAATCATCAACCTAGATAACAATCATGAATCCAATATAAGCTTGAATCCATAAAATCATGAACCAAATAAAATCATGAATCAGTTAAAAATCATGAACCAGAAAATCATGAAGCAGATAAAAATCATGAACCAGAAAATCATGAACAAGAAAATGGGTTAGTTTCATTCAAGAATAAAACTTCATGAAACCCATCATCGTCGAGACTGATCTTCATCGAACAAATCTTCATGAAACCGATCTCCATCAAAACTCGTCTTCATGAAACCGTTCTCCGAAACCCATCTTCAACTAGGATCTGTTGATACAGATCTGTTTCGTCACTTGGCACCCCTCCACGCCTGTGTTTCAACCGCTTCCCCCCACCACAAAAACAACATCGCCTCCCGCAACGGTTGTAACCCGTCCTGCCCCGATTTGCACACCAACGACGCCGTTTGTAAATCTGGGAGGCTGAAATTCGCGGCGATACTTGTCAGCACGTCGTTCGGAAGCACCGAGAAGTCACGGTGGTCGAAGTTTCTATAACACGGCGAGAAAGACGGCCAGAAATGGGCGATTCTAATGGTTGAGAAGTGAGAAGTTTTTGATCGATATGGCCACGAGGACGACGTGTGAGAGTGTTTGATTTGCAGGGGAGGGTTTGATTGGCAGGGGAGGGTTGAAAACTTGAAGATGGAGGCTGGCTTGGTGAGGGAGGATGAAAGAAAGGGATCGGGAACCCCTAAACTGATGGAAGCGTAGGAGGGAGAGGGAGAGAGAGAGGGTTGATTTTGTTATACCCAATATACCCTCAAGGGTCTCTCATTTTTATAAAATAAAATTAAAAATTTCACTTAATTGCAAAGTTTGTACAATCTGATTGGTTTGCAAAGTTTGTACAAGCTGATTGGTTTATATATGTAACACCTCGAATTTCCATTATATTATAATTGAATATGAATGGAGTCGATTTGTATTTTAGTCTAAGTTTGTGGAGTAATTATAAGTGTAAACTTCAGGGTTGAATCTGTATTTTGACCAAAGTTTAAAGTTAATATGGAAAATTAGAACTTGAAGGGCTGTTTTGTCATTCCTTGTAAGTTGAGTTTACTTAAGGTTTGGGTAAGTAATTTGATTGAGAAAATATCTCAAATACATGGTCTGGAGTCGGTCAAATACAGAGAGAGAGAGAAGGAAGAAGAAAAAGAGACGAGAAGAATTGGAACTGTGGTTTCTTGTGGTAAGGGTTTTGAAATCTTCTTCTTTAAATTTCTTAATCAGCTTAGTAATTGCAATCTGAATCACCTTCCAATAGGCTACTGGATCAGTTGGGAAAAGATTGGAATCAGTTTGGTTCAGAATTTGATTATCCAGGTGAGTTCATCTCTCCATCTAAAATATTCTCAGTTGGAATTGAATCAGATTTTGTAGGTAAACTGTATGAATGAATTGGTATATCTGTATTGAAACAAAATCGACTTACAAACTGAATTTTAGATGAGCTTTTGAGCAAATTTGAAATGCAATTGAACACCCAGTATCGACGTCCCGGTATAGGATCCGGTATGGATTAATTCCGGAAATGGGTGGATCCGGTATGGATTAATTCCGGAAATGGGTGGATCCGGTATGGATTAATTCCGGAAATGGGTGGATCCAGTATGGATTAATTCCGGAAATGGGCTGGATCCGGTATGGATTAAATTCCGAAAATGGGTGGATCCGGTATGGATCAATTCCGGAAATGGGTGGATTCGGTATGGATCAATTCCGGAAATGGGTTGGATCCGGTATGGATCAATTCCGGAAATAGGTTGGATCCGGTATGGGTTAAATCCGGAAATGGGCTTGGATCCGGTAAAGATTATTTCGAAAATGGGGCTTGGATCCGGGATAGGTTAATTCCGGAAATTGGGCTTGGATTCGATATGGGTTTTATTTTAGGATCCGAATTCGATTTAAGCTACTGTCTCAATTTGAGTCCTGGTTTCGGATAGTTCCAAACTTTGAATTCGGAATACTTTTCCGATTATAGTTTTCGGAGGGGAAACAATTGAGATTAAATATACGATAGATTATTTAATATTCTTATAATTAAGAATATGTTACGAGATGTAGCGTGATATGTTATTATACATATACATTAATAAGTGTAATGGGTCCATAGGCACTAATAGTGTTGTAACGTGGAATAGGCATAAAGTAAATTGTAATTCCCGTTGACCTGAAATGTGGGATAGAGATAAAGTAACTTGTAATTCCCATTCCGTAAAGGTGTTGTGAAATGAGGAATAGACATAAGGTAAATTGTAATTCCTATTTCATAGTGTGGCGTGAAACGCGGAATAGGCATAAAGTAAATTGTAATTCTTATTTCATAGTGTGACGTGAAACGCGGAATAGGCATAAAGTAAATTGTAATTCCCGTTTACGTGGAAATGGGGAATAGGCATAAAGTAAATTGTAATTTCCATTTCGTAGTATAGAAATCGAGGAATAAGCATAAAGTAAATTGTAATTCCTGATTTTTATGGGAAGGTAAGAGATAGGCATAAAGTAAATTGTAATTTCTACTTCCACTCCAAGAAATAGGCATAAAGCAACTTGTAATTTCTTGGATATGAGCGATGATCTAGAATCTATAATGATCGTAGTTGGCTCTTGAATGTGATGATATGACTTTCTGAATGTTAGTCATACTTATGGGATCGGGTATGTTCCCGTCATCGCAAGATGAGCATGTGTACGGTAAGAATGGTGGCAAGCCAGGTTTGTTTATACGCTTTGAATATTTGAGTTTCCAAAGCTGTTAATGTTTTAATTTGAAAATGGATGTTCTCACTAGGCGTAAGCCTAATCGTTCAAATTAAATTTTCTTACAAGGTACGAGCTCGGGGAGGTAATGGGAAGAGAGACGAGAGCTGTTGGTATTCAACTTTTGATGATAAGCGGAGAAATTAGCTGATGCGAGGAGGCTTTTGATGAATTACTTAGATAACCAATTTAATCTAATTATAGTTGACAGGATTAGATTAATAGGTTATTTTGAGAATTCGAGATGTGTATATATGAACCATCATAGTTAATTCTCTGCTTATATATAAAAGTTTGAATGATATTATGATTAACCTTGTTGAATTTTAAGGTTTAAATTGGCCCTGATTTTAGGGTGTTACAATATATATATATATATATATATATATATATATATATATATATATATATATATATAATGTGAACATATATATGCAATTTGAGAAAAACAGTTAAAGTAATATGTTTAAGATTTAAGAAATATGGTAAAATGTATCAAATGATTGATGCTGAAAAGTAATTATAAGGAGAGAAAACAACATATCATAAGTTACGAAAATATTTTGATATGCCAAAATATTAACCCGACTAACCCGAGCAACCCGTACGGTTTGGGTTGGGTTGAGATTTTTCAAACCGCCAAACATTGAGTTGAGTTGTTCAAATGTCTTCAACCCGATCAACCCAACTCGTGAGCACCTCTAGTATATGAAGAGTAGCAGCATACATTAATATTGTTGCCACTGCGCCAAGAGCGCTGCTTTGTTGATTCTTTGTCTTAATTAATTTATATACAATATTATTAGAGGTAAAAAAGTTAAAATATATTCGGGCCCCCGACGATCGGAGACCCTGTTCGGTCAAACCTTTTCGAACACCCTAAGAAACGTGCCTGTATATCACTATATGCATCCATATTTATAACAAATTATATATTAAAAACGTATAACAATATACGAATCAACAAAAACTTTGTAAGAAATTATTTGAAAACGTAAATATTATTTACATATTTTTTTTGGGAAGGATGTCATAGCCTCATAGGTTATGCCTAAATTAATCATTTAACAAATTATAACTGCAAGATACTTGTCTCGATAAATTCAATGACCACAATTACCATGTATGTCTGGATTGGATTCGAACTCTTGACAATGGAAAATTATTTACAAACTTGTGTCAAATTAAAAATTCTCTATTTATATATAGATCAAGTTGGAAGAAGAAAGGAAAGATAAAAGTGACTTTAATTTAGTGATAAGTAAGTTAAAGTTAAAAATTGACATGAAGTGATTGGTAATCTGAAATTAATAAGATTATCATGAACAAAGTTTGATTAGTACTAATTAATTAATGTGAATATGGTAATTTTACTTTTATTCAATGTTTCAGTTCTATTCATATGTCATTTTGTTGTTGGTCTTGTCGACACTATATACCATATATGTTTCTTTATTATGTAACAACCCGAATTTCTAGGATGTAGTGAAAGTTTGGTGGCTAAATTCTAAGAAATTAAAGTAAAGTTAAAGGGCCTTTGTGCAAATTGTGAAAGATACAAATAGGGCTCAAAACCCTAGTTTTTCAATCATTTGGTGGTGGTTGGTGGCTGGAAAGAACTAGAGAGAAGAGAAAGAAGGGTTTTGATGTCTCAACAACAAATTGAAGAGAAGGAATCATTAATCAACAAAACTGGAAAAGGATGTGGATCTGGAATTCGATTCTACGAGTGATTCTAGCAGGTAATTCCATATCCCAATTCGTATCTGGTTGTTTTGATTAGATTTTTGAGTATTTGGAGAGTTTCCTTAAAGTGGTAAAAGATACCTTGAGAGAGGGATTTAAACACTCTAATCATGTTTGAGTAGCAAGGAATGGTAAGGAATGGACCTAGCATGTTTATTAAGTCGTTTGCCGCCTTGTCGGTAAGCTCTTAGTGATGAGGGTTACCGGGAGAGTGTCCGGTAAGCAGGATTGTCCGGTAAGCATGGTTGTCCGGTAAGTAGGATTGTCCGGTAAGCATGATTGTCCGGTAAGTAGGATTGTCCGGTAAGCATGGTTGTCCGGTAAGCATGGTTGTCCGGTAAGCGTGGCTATCCGGTAAGCGTGGCTATCCGGTAAGCGTGGCTATCTGGTAAGCGTGGTTGTCCGGTAAGCATGGTTGTCCGGTAAGTATGGGTGTCCGGAAAGTAGTACCCGGAAAGTAGCGAGTGTCCGGTAAGTCGAATCCGGATGGTGTCTGGACTGTCGGGTTAGGCATCTGAGTAGTTTTTATCTCATCTATTTCTCAGGTAACTCAATCGTAAGCCAGAAGAAAAGTAAGAAAATATCTTATAAGCATCAGGTGAGTTTTTCTAACTAAAATACGTGATTTTACGTGTTTTCAAAGAAATTGATTATGTAGAAATGCCATGTTATTTTACATGATTTTACGTAAATGAAAGTTAAATGTTTTTCTGACTAAGGTTCGTTTACGAGCATGAACTGTTTTACAACTGTTACGCATGTTATCCATGAAATATACGCTTCTATTTTGAAAGACGGCTTTTAGCAATATGGAAGGATGTGCAAGGATTTCACGTTTGTGATTTTACGTTATGCTATGTGTATGCTATGTGAAGTCGGTCTGCACAGTGGGATCGTATGCCTCGGGATCTGATGATCCCTTGGACATGAGTGATGAGCCGATAGGTTGGAATTTGTTTCCCTCCTATTCGGGTAGAGGGGAGTCTGCTTGGGCCCCGATACGAGGCGAGAGGGGAGTCTGCTTGGGCCCCGATCGTGGCTAGAGGGGAGTCTGCTTGGGCCCCGATCGTGGTTAGCTATGTGATCCTTAAACACTGTGTGCAGTACCATGCCTGATGCTTATGTGGAAAATGTGAAAAGTTTTATAAAATGATTTTATGATGTTAATGTACATTGTTATGGAGGGAACTCACTAGACCTCATGGTCTAACCCTCGCTCTTCAAAACTAAAACCTTTTCAGGTAAGCAAATAGTAGGAGGCTCAGGTAGGTGAGCAAGAGCAAGATAGAGTACTGATGCAGCTAGAGACAGTCCAAGTACTTCTTGTAGAAGCTATAGATTATTCTCGGTTGTGTATAGGTTGTTTTCGCCAACCTCCGTTTTAGAAGTAATGTAATGAAATTTTGGGACCCAGTTATGAGAATGTTTATGAGTTACTGCTATGTATGTCCTATTGTGTTTTTGGGATGTTACAAATGGTATCAGAGCCATAGTTTAAGGGATTTAGGTAACCGAATGGGCCTAAACTTAAACTTGGGAGTAGAAATCACAACTGAGAATCAGGAAATGCGTTAGGAGGGCACTATAGTAGACATAGGACTAATAAGGTACTAAGGACTGTCATGTAAGGTAAGTTTGAGATTCCACCTGGCAAGTGTAATTGCAAACTTACAGGTACATGTATGTGCTTAACCTACCTTATTAACCTGCCTTATTATTTCCGAAGTGGTAGTCAGAAGCTAGTGTTTATGTCGTGTTCCAGTACTTTAGAACGTCGGCAAGATCCCTGAGGGGTAGATTGAGGCCCCTTGTTGGGGAAGTTTCATGAGAAGTCACTTATGATGTGATGTTGGGAACTGAAAATGAGCTAAGTATGGATAGTGCTGCTAGTCCATGATTTCTACTGCTAAGTCTACATTAATACTGCCAGAAGAAAGTTAATATTGCTGGGCAAGGTTACTACTGCTAGACAAGGTTAGTACTGCTAGACCAAATTACTACTGCAAGACAAGGTTAGTACTGCTAGACCAAATTACTACTGCAAGACAAGGTTAGTACTGCTAGATCAAATTACTACTGCAAGACATGGTTAGTACTGCTGAGCTGAGATACTACTGCTAGAAGACTGTGAAGGTTAATACTGCTGAAGGTCGTTAATGCTGCTGAGCCAAATCATTGTTAATACTGCTGACTTGATAAGTTTGGTATGCGATACTTTTGGAGACAAAGAAGGAATTGATCAAGATATGTTTAACGAAGATTCAGAAGATCAATTTACTTTTGATAGTTATCTTGTAATTACTTTTGTATAAATAGTATTGATAGATAGCTATTAGAATTGACAATAGATAATATACACGACAGAGAGAACAGTTATTCAAAAAGTTGTTTAGCCATTCAGAGAGAATTAACCTCAAGATCGTAGATCCTGTTTCTAGAGAAGTAGAAGTCGTCTTGGTGAGATCTGTTCATCAAGATTGAGGTTTGGTGTAAAATTTGTGAGTAATACAGTTTGATATATACACTGTGTTGAATTCTATTGATTGTTCTTTAATTGATTTAGAGTTCTATTCCGCAAGATTCTCTAAATTCTGTTTCTAAGAAGTTTAATTCTTGTTAAGAATCGATCCTGACATGTGATGTATGTATACATCATAGAGAAGAAATGTTGTATAGAGTATTATGAGTTGTCTAGAGGTAGCTCTTCGTGGATTCGGAGAGGAAGAATGTTTGAGTTTGAGTAAGACTCCTGTTTCAGGAGAGTCCCAGTTCTAGAAATCATGGGTTAGATCAGTCAGGATGGTAAGGAAGGACAATGTCGAAATCTTGGAAGTGTCAATGGAGCCCTGACTTCGTAGTCGAGCTTCTCAATGGCAGGGTAAATGGAATAAGATACCTATATTGAAATGAAAGCATGTAGAAGTAGAAAGTGGGATAGTTGATCAAAACGAAAGTAGTATGAAATGGTTGACTCAAACTTTTGACAGATTTAACAAGTTGATTGGAGAATTAGCTACTGTGGGTGTACACATGGATGCTGATGATGTCAATAGAAAGTTCCTTAGATCATTGGGAGAAGAATGGACCATGTACACAGTCTCATTCAGACAGAATGACCAATTGGAGGACAAAGAGCTAGATGACCTCTACAATGATCTGAGAGTATTTGAGGCTGAAGTTGAAGCCAAGAAAAGGCCATCTGGATTTGTTTATAATGCTGCTTTATTATCTTCATCCTCTGATAATGCTGCTAACCCTGATTCTGTTAATACTGCAGGTTCTGTTAATGCTGCTGGTGGAACTAATCAAGAGAAGATTACAGATTCTGTACTAGAAGCATTCTTTTCTAGTCATGTTCACTCTTCTCTAATCAATGATGATTTAGAGCAGATTAATGCTGATGATCTGGAAGAGATGGACATCAAGTGGCAGATGGCTATGCTATCAATGAGGGTGAAGAAATTCATCAAAAGGACTGGGAGAAACAACTTTTCCCAGAGAAGAGAAGATGGTGCAGGCTTTGACAAGTCCAAGGTTGAGTGTTATAAGTGTCACAAGATGGGACACTTTGCCAGAGAATGCAGAAGTGGAGGATCACATCAACAGGCTCCAAATGGAAACCAAAACAGAAGCTCCTCTCAAGCCCTTGTTTCTCAACAAGGAATGGGATTTGATTGGAGTGATCAAGCTGAGGAAGCCTGTCAGAATCAAGCTCTTATGGCAGAAGTATCTGATATTCCCACTGAGGTACAATCTAAACTCTGTTCTCAAGCTTGCATTGATGATGTTAAAAGATATAGGGATCACAATCAGGGTATGTGTGATAACCTTAAGAGGCTAGAGAAAGATGTGAAAGATTATGTTAGGATTGTAGAAAGGTTTGAGGAACAGATTAGAGCTTTTCAAGCTAATGAACTTCAACACTCCTATGATACTAACTATTGGAAGTGGGAGAAGAATGAGTATGAGATTAAGCTGAAAGTGTCTGGGGAGGAGAATGAGAAATTAAAAGAAGAGCTTAAGAAGGTTAAACTTGATGTTGAAAAGTTTACCTGTGCTTCTAAAACCATGGATACCATCATTAAGGCTCAAATCCATGACAAGATGAAAGTAGGGATAAGGTACAATGCCACACCTCCACCCTACAATAACAACTACATACCTCCTAAGTCTGATTTGTTAGAGACCAAGGATAGGAAGGATCCTGAATTAAAGATTAATATAGATCCTTGTGAAGAAGAAGTAGTAGTTAAGGATAAAACAGAGAAGGAAGAATCTAAGAAGAATAAGAGTGTTAGTAGTAAGGTTCCCTTAGACAATGAAATTGTGACCAATGAGAAAGATGGAAATCCTTGGGGAAAGAACAATGAGATGAAAAGGACAGAAACAGAAAAGGGAGTCCAATATACACAGACCACAGTTGTGGATCCCAATACCTGTAAACAGTGTTCTTGCAGGAAATCTAAAGAGAACAAGCCCCAAAAACATGATAATCAGAGGGGAAATCAAAGGAACTGGAATAACCAGTGGGCTATGAGACAAGGAGTTGATCTGAACAGAATTAACAGGCCAAAACCTTGTTTCATCTGTGGTAAGCTAAATCATTTAGCCAAACACTGTTATTTCAATCCTGTTAACCAAAGGTTTAATGCTCAAAGATCTTTTCAAAAACCTGGTGGTTACAGAAAGAATGGTGGCTATAAAAAGTCTGCAAAGAAAAATGTGGCAAAGAATCAAGATAAACCCAAAAGTCACATAAAGAAAACGACTGAAAAGGAATGTGGTACTATGTGGGTTCCAAAAGGCACTAAAAACAATACTGCTGCTAGCAATGTTAGTACTGCTAACACTGTTAGTACTGCTTCAAAAGTTAGTGCTGCTAGCAGTGTTAATACTGCTAGTAATCATTCCAAAGTTAGTGCTGCTAGCAGTGTTAATACTGCTAGTAATCATTCCAAAGTTAGTACTGCTAGCAGTGTTAATACTACTAGTAATCAGTCCAATGTTAGTGCTGCTAATACTTTTAGTGCTTCTTCAGATAGTACTGCTGCTAGTAGTATTAACTCTGTTAATACTGCTTCTAGCAGTGTTAACTCTGTTAATACTGCTACCTCTGTTAGTACTGCTGATACTGCTGCTAACAATACTGCTGCTCCCAGTATTAGTACTGCTAGCACTGTTAGTACTTCTGAGGTTAATACTGCTGCTAGTGCTGCTACACCAATAATTTTGACAAAGTACTCCAGTACTGCAGTACCTAAATTTGAAAATCTCATCAAAACCAAGTGCAAGTACTTTGATGAGCAAGGGAGACCCAAGACCACTTCGGCTTGGGTTCCCAATAAAACTAACTGATTTATCTTGATGTGCAGGGCAACCAACAGCTCAAGGGGAAGAGTATTTGGCATGTTGATAGTGGTTGCTCCAGGCACATGACAGGTAACATGGCCTGCCTCAAAATTTTCAAAAAGATTGATGGAGGACATGTTGCATTTGGGGATAATCCTGCTGGTGGAAAGATAAGTGGTAAGGGTGATGTTTCAAAGGGTAAGATGACCTTTGAAGATGTGTACTATGTTGAACAATTGAGATACAACCTGTTAAGTGTATCACAGGTTTGTGACAAGAAGCATAGCATATTGTTTACTGATTCTGAATGTATTATCCTTGCTCCTGGATACAAAGTGGTTGATGAAAACATGATACTTCTGAGAACTCCTAGGAAGGATAATGTTTATTGTTTAGATTTGGAAAGTGTATCATCTGATTCATCCCTAAATTGTTTAGTTTCAAAAGCTTCTTTGGATGAATCATCACTTTGGCACAGAAGGATGTGTCACATGAACTTTAAAACAATGAATAAACTTGTTAAGAATAACCTTGTAAGGGGTTTGCCATCCAAAGTCTATTCATGTGATGATCATTGTGTTGCTTGTCTCAAAGGCAAACAACACAAAACTTCTCATAAGACCAAAGAGATAAACACTATCTCAAATCCTCTTCAACTGTTACATATGGATCTGTTTGGTCCTACCAATGTGATGAGTATTGGCAAGAAATCATACTGCTTAGTTATTGTTGATGATTATTCTAGATTTACTTGGGTATATTTTCTGAGAACTAAAGATGAGACAAGTGGACTGATCAAATCTTTTATTCTCAAAATTGAAAACCAATCAAATCAAAGAGTGAAAGTCATTAGATCAGATAATGGAACTGAGTTTAAAAATTTTGATCTAAACACCTTTTGTGAAGAAAAAGGAATTGAGAGACAATACAGTGCTCCTAGGACTCCACAACAAAATGGTGTTGCTGAGAGAAGGAATAGGACACTGATTGAGGCTGCTAGATCTCTGTTAGCTGATTCAAAGTTACCAATTACTTTTTGGGCAGAAGCAGTTAATACTGCCTGCTATGTTCAAAACAGAGTTTTAGTTGTAAAGCCTAAAAACAAGACACCTTATGAGCTTTTCCATAAAAGGAAACCATATATTGGATTTTTCAAACCATTTGGTTGTCCTTGTACTATTCTCAATACCAAATCTCACTTAGGCAAGTTTGATAGCAAAGCAGATGATGGTTTTCTTGTTGGGTATTCATCTCAAAGTAAGGCCTACAGAGTTTTTAATACCTCTTCTAGAATAATTGAAGAAAGTGACAATGTCAAATGCAATGAGAACACACCAAATCCTATTGGTTCAGGTCCTAATTGGCTATTTGACATTGATTCACTCACTAATTCTTTGGGTTTCAGTAGTGATGTATATGCAGGACAAAGGGATACACCAACATCAGAACACAGAATTCAATCTGTGATATTTCCACTCCCTTCCATTGATCCTGTTGAATTATGTGAACACCAAGAGGAGACTGAACCTATTCAGAATGAAGAAGAGAGGAGAGCAGAGGAAAATCAGTCTTCAGGTCCAAATTCCAGAGAATCTGAGGTGACTGAAGAAGCAGAAACAAATCCAGAATTAAATGAGTCAAATCTGGATGAGAACATACAAGAAGAAGCTGGTCATTCAACAAGAACTCAGAAAAATCATCCTCCTGAGTTGGTGATTGGAGATATTGCATCTCCCATGATGACTAGAAAGCAAAGCAGACTCCAAGAGTTGCAAGAGCAGCAAAATACAGTTAACACTGTTCTCACTTGCTTTCTGTCCCAGATTGAGCCCAAAAAGGCTTATGATGCTATGAAAGACCCAAGCTGGATAGAGGCAATGCAAGAGGAGCTGCTACAGTTCAAATTACAGGATGTTTGGGACTTGGTAGACCTTCCAAAAGGTCATAGAGCAATTGGCACCAAGTGGATTTTCAGGAACAAGAAGGATGACAGAGGGATTGTGATCAGAAACAAGGCTAGACTGGTTGCACAAGGGTACACTCAGAAAGAAGGAATAGATTATGAGGAAGTCTTTGCTCCTGTGGCAAGGATTGAAGCAATCAGGTTATTTCTAGCCTATGCCTCATACATGAAGTTCAAAGTGTACCAAATGGATGTCAAAAGTGCATTTTTGTATGGAAGTATTGAGGAAGAAGTATATGTCTGTCAACCCCCTGGATTTGAGAATCCATTGCACCCTGACAGAGTATACAAGCTGAAGAAGGCTCTTTATGGTTTGCATCAAGCCCCAAGAGCATGGTATGACACTCTGTCTACCTATCTCTTGAAAAATGACTTTGAAAGAGGAGTAATTGACAAGACTCTGTTTATCAAGAGGAGAAAGAGAGGTACATTACTTGTTCAGATCTATGTGGATGACATCATCTTTGGATCCACCAATGATCAAATGTGTAAAGAGTTTGAAGAATTGATGCACAAAAGCTTCAAGATGAGTTCCATGGGAGAACTTACATTCTTTCTTGGGCTTCAGGTAAAACAGAGGAAAGATGGGATTTTTATTAGCCAATCCAAGTATGTGAAAGACATCCTGGACAAATTTGGTTTATCAGACTCAAAGCCAGCAAGCACACCAATGGAAACACATAAACAGATCACTGCAGATCTTGAGGGGGAGGATGTGGATGTCCATCATTACAGATCAATGATTGGTTCACTCATGTATCTCACAGCCTCTAGACCTGACATTATGTTTCCAGTATGTGTATGTGCCAGATTTCAGGTTTCTCCTAAGCAATCACACCTTCATGCTGTCAAGAGAATATTCAGATACTTAAAAGGGCAACCTAGATTAGGTCTCTGGTATCCTTATGAATCCTCTTTTGACTTGCTTGCATATTCAGATAGTGATTTGGGTGGAGCCAACATGGATAGGAAGTCTACTTCAGGTGGATGTCAGTTTTTGGGTACAAGACTAGTATCTTGGCAGTGTAAGAAACAAACCACAATGTCCTTATCTACCACAAAGGCTGAGTACATAGCTGCTGCAAGCTGCTGCTCTCAGGTTCTATGGATTCAGAATCAGATGTTGGACTATGGGGTAACATTTCTTCACACTCCAATCTTCATTGATAACAACAGTGCTATTAGCATTGTTAATAATCCAGTCAAACACTCAAAAACAAAGCATATAGAGATAAGGTATCACTTTATAAGAGATTGTAATGAAAAGAAATTAATTCAGGTTGCTAAAGTTCATACAAATGACCAGTTTGCTGATCTATTCACAAAAGCTTTTGATGTGGGTAGATTCACCTTTTTGGTAACAAGTGTGGGCATGATCAACCTAGAATAAATTTATGACTTTCTGTTTTTATACCTGTATTTCTTCATATATTTGGTGCTACTAACTTTCTTTCTCAGGATCCTCTGTTTCCCTCAGATTACCAAGTACAGAAAAGTGTAAGTGTAGTTACTACTGCCAGTGCAGAGTTACTACTGCTAGTGCAGAGTTAATACTGCCCTTGCAGTTAATACTGCTTGTGTAGTTAATACTGCTCAGCAGTTAATACTGCTTGTGCAGTTAATACTGCTTTGCAGTTAATACTGCTCAGTGGTTAATACTGCTAGTGCACAGTTAATACTGCTTGTGTAGTTAATACTGCTTGTGTAGTTAATACTGCATATGTAGTTAATACTGCTTGGTAGTTAATGCTGCTAGGTAGTTAATACTGCTTGGTAGTTAATACTGCTTGGTAGTTAATATTGCTCGCTAGTTAATACTGCTGTGTAGTTAATACTGCCTTGCAGTTAATACTGCTCAGTAGTTAATACTGCTTATGTCGTTAATACTGCTTTTGAAAATCTAGGGCAAATACTGCAATAAATACCCCTGTTTGCCCGCCAAAGTTCATAACGACTCTTCGCATTAACTTCTTCTCTCTCGTTCTAACCTATTCTCCCCAGAATCTTTGTGTTTTTCTTTCAAGAATCCTCAGGAATCATGGAGTTTGTTGATGAGCACAATGAAATAGCCATGCTTCAGAAGCCGAAACAAGCTGCGGGATTCCACGATATCGTCGATTTTCTTAAATCCTCGCACATCTCCTATGCCCTAACGGTGAACCCAACCATCTATATCGAACATCAGACGCAATTTTGGGAGAATGCCACTGTTAGTTTCGAAGAAGGGCAGAAAACCATTCGAACAAGGGTTTGTGATAAACCCTTGAAAGTCACAGAGGAGGTTATTCGCATCTCTCTTCACTTGGATGATGCCTCAGGTATAACCTCTCTATCTTCTGATGACCTATATTCGACTTTACAAAGAATGGGGTATGAAGGTCCCATTGGTGTTTTTAAATTCTACAAGTCAAAATTTTTCAACCAATGGAGATTTCTTGTTCATACCCTGATGCACTGTATTTCCAAGAAAACTACTGGATGGAGTGAGTTCAGCAGTCCCATTGCATATGCCTTGGTCTGCTTATCCACTGCCAGAAAGTACAACTTTTCAGCTATGATCTTTAATGATCTTGTATCAAACTTGGAATCCAAAAAGAGCTTTTACATGTATCCAAGGTTTGTGCAAGAAGTTATTAACAAGGAACTGATGGACTTACCTCAGTTTACTGAGGTATATGTACCCAAATCCCCTAAAGGGAAGGTTTTTTCAAATATGAGAAGACTTCCTAGGGACTCGGAAGGAGTTGACACACCATTGTTCTCTACAATGATGGTTGTGTCCCACCCCTCTGAAGGTATGGCATCAGGATCAAGGCCCTCATTAGATCATCCCACTGATGGCCAAACCCCACCTTCACTCACTATAAATATCCCTCAGCACATACTTCAAAAGCCCACTCCTGCTTTATCCAACAAGTTTCAAAGAAGAAAGGTGCACAAGGTTCCTTCCCTTGATATACCTACTCAGAGTCCAAAGCCTTTAAGCCCTCAGTTGGAGCATTCTCCAATTGAGAATATCAACAGGGAAACCACAGGGGTGTCTCCCAACCCCAAGAAGGTGCTCTCTAAGGAGAAGGATGAGCATATGGGTGCTAAGGCTGCCACTACTTCTGCTAGCACAGAGAAGGACAGTGGTAACATAAATAAGACCTTCCCCATGGCAACTCTAAATGAGAAATCATTAGGAGGACCCAGGTGCCAAGAAACCAAGGGGGCAGTTAGTGCTTCTGCTAGGCAGAAGGCTTCTGCTAAAACTTCCAAGGATCCTTTAAAGAAGGTAAATACTTCTAAACAAGGTGAGGATAGATATAACTATGATGAATTGATGGAAACCATTGGAAATGTCAACTTGGATGTTATGGCACAGAAGAAGGAGATTGAGCAACTGAAGACTATGGTCACCTACCAACAGTCTCAAATTGAGAAGCTCAAGAAGATGGTCACCAAGTTGTTGCACAGAAAGAAAAAGGCAAGATTTGTGCTGAGAAGAAGAATTCCAACTGATGATGCTCCCAAAAAGGGGGAGTCAGAATCAGAAGCAGAACTGAATAAAAAGGGTCTACAAGTTGAGGGGGAGACAGTCCAGATGGAGACTGAGATGGAAATGGATAATGCACAGTTTAAGGGGGAGTCCAGTACACAGAATAAGGGGGAGACAGAAAAGGTGGAAGAGCTTGTTAAAGAAGCAAAAACTGTAAAGGCAGCAGTAACTGAAGTTCCAAAAGAAGCAGTAACTGAAGTAGCAGCAGAAACTGTTAATGCTGCTGACTCTAAGCAAGCAGCAGAAACAGTTAATGCTGCTCAATCTACAAAGAAAGCAGTAACAGAAACAGAAGCTGAAACAGTAACAGAGAAGCTTACAGTAGAAGAAGTGGAGGTTGCAGAGGCTTTAATCAAAGCCAAACATGATACACCTCCAACTGCCAAGAAACAGGAAGAAACTAAGGATGCAAAGATGGTTTTCAGCAGAAAGAGAACAAAGTCTGTGGCTACTAAAAAGAAGCTTGTAAAGAAGCAAAGGGTAGAACCTGTTGAGAAACCAGTGGTAGAAGAGAAAGAAAAGGAAGAAGTTGCCAAGGATGAAGGACAAGGAGATAGTAAGACAGGTCAATCCAGTAATGCACAATCACTTAGCAATGAACAATGTGACTTGTACATCACTATGGTTGATACTGAACCAATCAAAGTGACTCCATTAGATTCAAAACCTCCTGAAATCAGTCACTGGGATACTTTGATAGATGAGAGAAAGGAGTATATCAGACTCAAGAGAGCTGATGGGCAGTTTGAAGTCTACAGAACATGGGGACAAGTTATAAGAAGATGCTCAAGATCTGACTTGGAAGAGATGTTCAAAGTAGGCATGCAGATCTATGGTAACATGTTGACAGAAAGAGGTATGTCTATCACAAAGATGGTGTTAGAATACCTATGCCTAATGTTCAGACCAGAAGTAGTTCAGCACATAACAACAAGACCTTTTCAAGCAGTAACCCACTGGATGCTCTATGAAAATTGTGGAGTGTATGTTATATCAATTGACAACACATATCAGGAGTATTATCTGGTGGATGAAATCTACAAACACTGCATGAAAAGACTGAACGGGATGTTACATGTAAAACTGGTCTGCAACAAAGACTCTGCTATGGGAAGATTCTTGGTAAGAAGGATTGCAAATCAGAGTCTAGGTTTAAGTCCTGATCTATGCTTATATGATGACTAAGTTTTGGTAGCATCATTTGAAGAACTTGACTTCTTTTCCTAAAAGTCAAGTTAGGGGGAGATTGTTGGGAACTGAAAATGAGCTAAGTATGGATAGTGCTGCTAGTCCATGATTTCTACTGCTAAGTCTACATTAATACTGCCAGAAGAAAGTTAATACTGCTGGGCAAGGTTACTACTGCTAGACAAGGTTAGTACTGCTAGACCAAATTACTACTGCAAGACAAGGTTAGTACTGCTAGACCAAATTACTACTGCAAGACAAGGTTAGTACTGCTAGATCAAATTACTACTGCAAGACATGGTTAGTACTGCTGAGCTGAGATACTACTGCTAGAAGACTGTGAAGGTTAATACTGCTGAAGGTCGTTAATGCTGCTGAGCCAAATCATTGTTAATACTGCTGACTTGATAAGTTTGGTATGCGATACTTTTGGAGACAAAGAAGGAATTGATCAAGATATGTTTAACGAAGATTCAGAAGATCAATTTACTTTTGATAGTTATCTTGTAATTACTTTTGTATAAATAGTATTGATAGATAGCTATTAGAATTGACAATAGATAATATACACGACAGAGAGAACAGTTATTCAAAAAGTTGTTTAGCCATTCAGAGAGAATTAACCTCAAGATCGTAGATCCTATTTCTAGAGAAGTAGAAGTCGTCTTGGTGAGATCTGTTCATCAAGATTGAGGTTTGGTGTAAAATTTGTGAGTAATACAGTTTGATATATACAGTGTGTTGAATTCTATTGATTGTTCTTTAATTGATTTAGAGTTCTATTCCGCAAGATTCTCTAAATTCTATTTCTAAGAAGTTTAATTCTTGTTAAGAATCGATCCTGACATGTGATGTATGTATACATCATAGAGAAGAAATGTTGTATAGAGTATTATGAGTTGTCTAGAGGTAGCTCTTCGTGGATTCGGAGAGGAAGAATGTTTGAGTTTGAGTAAGACTCCTGTTTCAGGAGAGTCCCAGTTCTAGAAATCATGGGTTAGATCAGTCAGGATGGTAAGGAAGGACAATGTCGAAATCTTGGAAGTGTCAATGGAGCCCTGACTTCGTAGTCGAGCTTCTCAATGGCAGGGTAAATGGAATAAGATACCTATATTGAAATGAAAGCATGTAGAAGTAGAAAGTGGGATAGTTGATCAAAACGAAAGTAGTATGAAATGGTTGAGTAAGTGAGATGTGGAACGCAGGTTCAGTAAGTTATTGCATGACAAAGAGGGCGACCATTGGTCGAGGGTAAAGTGTCAAGGATAAGCTGCGTGAGTAAAGCGGTTGACCTTGTTAGAGTGAGTAGCCTTCAGTTTCAAGAAGAGTCTCATGCATGACGTTCTTTTATGTAACATGAAATTTTCACGGTTTAAGTTAAATGTGTAAATATAAATTTTGATCGAAAATGAGTCAGAATGTGCACGTGTATGTCTAAAGAAAAGGTGATTTCATTCACATCGCACGTTGAATTTTGAGATTAACGATTTGCAAAATATCCCACTCTCTTCATGATAAGTCAAATTTGTCGCAAAAGGTCAAGAAAACGATTACCTGCAATTCATTATAACCAAAATGCTTCTTGACCTATTGATATCGTACGAATGAGTATGAGAACCGACTGATTTACTTTGTGTCGGTAGTTCTTTCAGAATTGTGTCATATGAAAAGATTTTCATACAATATATTATTGTCGTAATAACATCGTTCAGATTGAGCAAGAGTGAGGTTCACGGGAAGATGCATGCAACCGATTCTCGAATCGTTGTGCAGGGCATTGAAGTTATAATAGTAATGGGGTCATGTGTACCCAAGTTGTTTCCAAATGTTGTTTATTTTATAAAAAAAGGATAAAATGTACGAAATGATTTATTTACTGTGCCGTCATGTATGAAGGCTATGAACTCACTAGGTCGTAGAGTATTACGTCTTAAACTAAGGAAGAACTTCGAGAGTGGAGAGATGATGGACAAGTCAGGGGAGAACGTATGTAGTTTTGGGAATATGTGTTCAAGAGGAGAGTTGGACAGTGGAAGAATCGAGAATGGATTATAGTGTCGGGTATATGAGGGTCCGTACCCTTGCTCGGTGACTGGTAATACAGCTGCCAAGGGACGAGGGTGTCCGGAAGAAAGGCTAGGAGTCGTCAAGGTGTCGGTTTTAGCAACTCGTTATGAGTAGTGTGGTAAGGAAGAATGAAATGTCCATGGCGTAGGAATATGAGTTTCGAGGTGAGCTTGTAATGTTGATGTTACATGAGTAGGTTTCGAAAAGAGGGAGTCAGATCATGAAGTTGATTATGATATGTGGAAGGATTAGGTTCCGTAAGGAACCCATGTTAAAGAATAAGTTAAGAAAGTAGTTACAGATTTTCTGTTGTTGTAGAAGTCGACAGTTTTGTAAGGTGGCCGAGGCCAAAGACTTTAACCAGAAGGTTGAAAGCTGATAGAACAACTAGTAGGGGTGTTAAGAGGATGAGAAGCCATTATTTTGAACAAGCGTTCTATTTACGAGTTATGGAGGGTTCGTGGAATGATAAGGTATGTAGCACGAGCGAAGCAAGTGTGTAGATTGTATCGTCCAGTGAGGGACGGTGTCCAGCGTATGTAAGGGCTCGGATCGTAAAGAGCTAGCTGGAATTTTTATGATTGGGCTAATTGAGAACTCGGGAGTTATAGTTCAACAAGTTGGGAAAGGACTAAGTGGCGAGATAGACCCGATTATGTATACGGAAGGATTTTAAGGCAAGCTCGAATTGTGTGAATGATCATGAGAGATCCGGTCTATAGCGTGATGTTTTAGGCAAGAGTGTACGGATGTGTAGTGACAGTAATTGTCAAGCTAAACGTGTCAACTAGTGTCGTAGTGATGTGATGTTAGAAAGAGAGGAAACATCAGATAGAAACCTTTTTGGGGGTTTCGGTTGAGGCATTCCGTTATTAACCAGATTGTTGGAGCACGTAGGTGTAAGTTAACGTTATGGTACTATTATGTTCGGGATAGAATGACGAAGTGGTGGTGGGTGGTTACCCAGAGGAGAAACCAAGTGTTTTGTAGTTGTAAGAGTCGCTAAGTAGGCATATTTTGGGATCATTGGAAGTTTAAAGAAGATGATGGATTTGTTAGTCGAAATGTGGTGAAATAGATGTGAAATCCTTAAAGAATGTGAGTTGTTTCTTATGTGCGAAAGAATTGTCTGAGAGAGTAAAAGTTGGTGATTAAAGAATGTGTAGTGACGTCGAACACTGGTGTCGTTTCAAGACGACTTGGTGGAATGCCTTAAGTTGGAATCTTGGTGCAATTGTGGGGTTATGTAAGTAATGAGAACGTGATAGCAGCATGTGGAAAGGTCGGGAGAGAGAGGCAAATAATGATTTGTGGGCGGTGCTCCACGCTAACGTGGGGAGGTGAAGATGGTATGTCGGATTAAGTGAATGAATTAGAAGTAGTAAACTTGACAGTATTGTCGAAAGGTGCAGTGTTGTGTAGATTGTCATTGATAAGTGTGCGAACCGTTGGAAAGAGTATTGAGGAAAGGAATTGTGTATGATTTTGTGTAGGAATAGAGTGGATAAGACAGCTGAATGAGTTAAGTTAGTGACCTTGTGAGAAATGTTTAAACGAATTGGTCGTGCAGTGTTTAAGCTAGTGAGAATAGTATGGTGTGACCATGGTTACTCCTCCCAGTTGAGTGAGGATAACCGGAGTTATGTTTCAGGATAAGTTTAATTTGAGTAGGTGGACACTTCAACCATGGGTTTAGAGGTTCCTACTCTTAGTTACGTAGGAGTATGGAGTAGTAAAGTGGTGAGGATATGAGAGATGGCTGACGAACTGTCATCGAGGTGGTCCGAGAAAGGGAAAGGTTATCTGCATAGACGATTGTTGGTTGGGATACGATAAAAGAACTCTGGGTTGTGAGTGGTCGGGATGTACAGGGTTGGCCTTGTGTTGTGGCGGGGGACGCAACCAAGTTCCTTCTTAAAGGAAGTATGGATGCATGATAAGCCTTAGTTAATCTACTGTTGTCAAGATCGATCGAGTAGGAGCAGTAGCCTACGAGTTAGAGTACCGTAAGAACTGAAGGGAATGCACCCAATGTTCCATGTTCCAAATTTAGTGCGATGGTTGACTGAGTCAGAATGTGGCTTTACTTTGGAGAAGTGTCAGTTTTGGTGTGAGCAAGATACCCGCATCTTTTCCCAATAAGGAATTCCGGGGACAGAATTCTTTTAAGGAGGGAGTGTTGTAACAACCCCGAATTTCTAGGATGTAGTGAAAGTTTGGTGGCTAAATTCTAAGAATTTAAAGTTAAGTTAAGGGGCATTTGTGCAAATTGTGAAAGATACAAATAGGGCTCAAAACCCTAGTTTTCCAATCATTTGGTGGTGGTTGGTGGCTGGAAAGAACCAGAGAGAAGAGAAAGAAGGGTTTTGAGGTCTCAAGAACAAATTGAAGAGAAGGAATCATTAATCAACAAAACTGGAAGAGGATGTGGATCTGGAATTCGATTCTACGAGTGATTCTAGCAGGTAATTCCATATCCCAATTCGTATCTGGTTGTTTTGATTAGATTGTTGAGTATTTGGAGAGTTTTCTTAAAGTGGTAAAAGATACCTTGAGAGAGGGATTTAAACACTCTAATCATGTTTGAGTAGCAAGGAATGGTAAGGAATGGACCTAGAATGTTTATTAAGTCGTTTGCCGCCTTGTCGTTTCGTTTATGGGGCGATTAGAAAGATTTCGGCATCTGAAATCGTCACAGCGCCTTGTCCGGTAAGCTTCAGGTGATGAAGGTTACCGGAAGGGTGTCCGGTAAGCTCCTAGTGATGAGGGTTACCGGGAGAGTGTCCGGTAAGCAGGATTGTCCGGTAAGCATGGTTGTCCGGTAAGTAGGATTGTCCGGTAAGCATGCTTGTCCGGTAAGTAGGATTGTCCTGTAAGCAAGGTTGTCCGGTAAGCATGGTTGTCCGGTAAGCGTGGTTATCCGGTAAGCGTGGTTGTCCGGTAAGTATGGGTGTCCGGAAAGTAGTACCCGGAAAGTAGCGGGTGTCCGGTAAGTCGAATCCGGATGGTGTCTGGACTGTCGGGTTAGGCATCTGAGTAGTTTTTATCTCATCTATTTCTCAGGTAACTCGATCGTAAGCCAGAAGAAAAGTAAGAAAAGATCTTATAAGCATCAGGTGAGTTTTTCTAACTAAAATACGTGATTTTACGTGTTTTCAAAGAAAGTGATTATGTAGAAATGCCATGTTATGTTACATGATTTTACGTAAATGAAAGTTAAATGTTTTTCTGACTAAGGTTCGTTTACGAGCATGAACTGTTTTACAACTGTTACGCATGTTATCCATGAAATATACGCTTCTATTTTGAAAGACGACTTTTAGCAATATGGAAGGATGTGCAAGGATTTCACGTTTGTGATTTTACGTTATGCTATGTGTATGCTATGTGAAGTCGGTCTGCACAGTGGGATCGTATGCCTCGGGATCTGATGATCCCTTGGACATGAGTGATGAGCCGATAGGTTGGAATTTGTTTCCCTCCTATTCGGGTAGAGGGGAGTCTGCTTGGGCCCCGATCGTGGCGAGGGGGAGTCTGCTTGGGCCCCGATCGTGGCGAGAGGGGAGTCTGCTTGGGCCCCGATCGTGGCGAGAGGGGAGTCTGCTTGGGCCCCGATCGTGGTTAGCTATGTGATCCTTAAACACTGTGCAGTACCATGCCTGATGCTTATGTGGAAAATGTGAAAAGTTTTATAAAATGATTTTATGATGTTAATGTACAGTGTTATGGAGGGAACTCACTAGACTTCATGGTCTAACCCTCGCTCTTCAAAACAAAAACCTTTTCAAGTAAGCAAATAGTAGGAGGCTCAGGTAGGTGAGCAAGAGCAAGATAGAGTACTGATGCAGCTAGAGACAGTGCAAGTACCTCTTGTAGAAGCTAGATTATTCTCGGTTGTGTATAGGTTGTTTTCGCCAACCTCAGTTTTAGAAGTAATGTAATGAAATTTTGGGACCCAGTTATGAGAATGTTTATGAGTTACTGCTATGTATGTCCTATTGTGTTTTTGGGATGTTACAAATTACTAGTTTACCATAATATATCATTGATTATATTTATACCAAAAAAAAGAAAGAAAATAAAAACAATCTTGTTAATGATTATTTATTTAGTTTTGTCTATATATTATCCTACACTTTCTTTTCTTTTTGAAGTTTAGAAGGATATATTTTTATTTAAATAATAGTTTTTTAATTAAAAAATTATGTATGTTTTGTAGAAATACTAATTCCCTTAAAATAATATTTTGAAAGATGTGTTTAAAAAAATATTTAACTGATTGATTTGAGCTTATATAATACAATTCAAATATGGGAAATTAATTAAAATACCCTAAGTTTGAAGTTGACTTACCAAAATAACCCAAAAAATGAAAAGTTTACCCAAATGCCCCAAATTTCCGTGGTGGAGTCCCGCGATCGCGGGCAGGGACCATTTTTGAAATTTTATGTGCTTCATATTTACACTTTCAGTCCCTGTCCGCGGTGGAATCCCGCGATCGCGGCCCGCGGCGGTCCTGCGGTGGGGACTGAAAGTGTAAATAATCTTGCAAAAAAAATCACAATTGGTCCCTGCCCGCTATAAAGGGCCCCCTCCGCGAAAATTTGGGGCATTTGGGTAAACTTTTCATTTTTTGGGGTATTTTGGTAAGTCAACTTCAAACTTGGGGTATTTTAATTAATTTCCCTTCAAATATTGTATTCAAGTATAAAATATTAAATTATTAAACATATATGAAGAGATAGACAACATAAATTGTAGGGAAATTAATTAAAATACCCAAAATTTGACCAACTGTTACCAAAATACCTAAAAAAAATTTCATTTTGCAAAAATACCCGCGATGGATCCCGCGATCGCGGGCTAGGGCTGACGTGGCACGTATTTTGGCCCCAAATGCCCCGCGAAGCCCCTCAACTTTGGCCGCAGTGCACTTTTGGTCCCTGCCCGCGATCGCAGCCCGCGATGGACCAAAATTTTCACTTTTGGTCCCTGGAAATTTACACTTTTGGTCCCTGTACTTAGACGAATCTTGCATGCTTTTACTGTTTTTTTCCACAATTATTGTACTTTGAAGACCGATTTGTGGTTGAAATTCATTTGCATGTTTGAGATTTCATCCATAAATATCAGTAATATGCAATTCACAATTCACACTTGTTCTTGCTTTCTTTCTTGATTTCTCTCTTGCTTTCTTTCTTTGAATTGCTTTCTCTCTTCTCTCATTTCATCCACAAATGGCATCGTCATCAAACCCTAAGTCTACTCCTGAAAAAATGCCACCTCAAATCGAGGTCGCCATAGCAAAAAAGGAAAAGGAGATAGATGAACTAACAGAAGAGTGGAAAAAAATGATGGACAGGAAGGCAGTCCATTTGAGAAAGATCGAAGAGGAAGACAGGGAGATCAAAAGGATGAAAGGGGATATAAAAGCTCGGGAGGCTCGTGTTCGTCGAGAACAAGAAGCAATTCACCATATTCTGCAAGACTTCGCAATTATTCAAGCGAAGGTAAACGAGAAGCAAACTTGGATTGATGAAACTAAATCAATTTTTAAGTAGGTGGTGGTTATATTTTTTTTTGTTTTGCATTTTTTTTACTGTGTTGTTATTTGTATTTTTTTACTGTGTTGTTGTTTTGTATTTTTTGTTGTTGTTAATTTCTCTGAAAAGTAGTTTTTAAGCAGCTGAACCACGGTTAGGTTGGATACATCATGCAAGGTCAAGTCAGAGGTTACCTCATTCGTGGGCCTACTCCTCTTGTAGAATATATGACAACCCTCAACTCATTTGCTAAAGTGTGTGCGGGTTGTGGTACACAATGGCCATACGTGGTTGCAAAAGCAGAAGCCGTTGAAGAAGGGTCAGAAAGATTGAAGATGAAGAGCTTGTTGGATGGAATACAAACTAGCTGTGTTATCAATGTTAATTTAGAAGCATATGTATGTGTGTGTATATATATAATATGAAATGGGGTTTTGACAAGTTGGTATCACTGGACTCATTTAAGAATTGTGAAAATGGGTATTTGACGAATGATGATTCATGTGTGTTTGGAGCTGAAGTGTTTTAAACACACATGAATCATCATTCGCCAAATACCCATTTTTACAATTCTTAAATGAGTCCAGTGATACCAACTTGTCAAAACCCCATTTATAAACAATTCTACCTTCTCCTATTGTCATTCACGATATCTATAAACACATTTAAATAATAATAATTTAAAACGATTTAATGAATTAGTTAATATATGATTATTATGTTAATGCGATAGGAGGGTAAAACAAAATTGAAAAAAAATATGAGATGTACCATAAATTAAATAATTAACTATAATGGTGTAATTTATTAAAATTAAAACGTATCTAATATGAATATATAAACAGACATGTGTACTCAGAGTTAACATTCACTGCCATGGATGCAAGAACAAGGTCAAGAAAAATACTAAGAAAAAATGAAGGTCTCCTATTTTCTTTATGTGTGTAAATATATAATATGAATATATATATATCATTTACAAACTAGTTGTGTTATCAATGTTCATTTAGAAGCATATGTATGTGTGTATATATATCATTTACAAATCATTGTTTAGATCAACAGTATCATAAGGGTTTGTTCCATATGGTTCAAGCAAAACTGGGTTTAAGTATGAAATTAGTGGACTGAGACTTGGATGAATATCATCGAAGTCGCAACCTTGGGTTGCGACATTCATGATTGTCGCAATGGGCAATTGCGACTTGGTAGTGGAGTCGCAGTAGACCGTTGCGACTTGGGGTTGGAGTCGCAACCGTTGACTGCGACTTGGCTTTGAAGTCGCAACAGTTGGTTGCGATTTGGGGTGGAATCGCAATGGTGAATTGCGACTTAGTACTGTAGTCGCACCAGTTGGTTGCGACTTGGAATTGGAATCGCAATAGGCGATTGCGATTTTAGTTGGTTGCGACTTGAGATGTAATTTTTAGAAATTAAAGATTTTCAGTTGTAGAGGGTTCTGTTTTGGAAAATTAATATCAGTATATGTAAACTGAATAATACAGTAAGCTGTGGTAGTGAAGAAAGGAGCCTTACGAGTTAAAAAGGACTAAAAGGAGTGATAACGCATCAGGTGAGTTTATTCAACTCTCTTTAAAATTCAGTAATTAATATTGAATTAGACGTTTTATATGTATGCATGAATATGTTTTATATGGACTTGATTAAAATCCGAGATAAGCCAAGAGAGCAATTAAAAGTTGTGCTATGTTGATTTCCATGCTAAAATTTCTAAGGTGAGTTACCTATGAAGTTGATGATCTAGTACTTATTATTATCTTGTATGCTAAGCTGGATTAACTACTATATGCAATTTGCTATATGGTTATGAACTCTAAATATGATTTGAAGCTTTATTGAGTTAAACTATAAAGATCCATCCATGAGTTCAAAAATATAGATTAACAACTGATATATATGATTAACTCTCGTGTTAAATTATTATGAGGGGATAGTTAAGAAGTTGATAAACCGGAATTATTCATATTCCTTATAATGAGCATGATTATCTGCTATATGCAATATGTTAGATGATTATGAACTCTAAATGTGATTGAGAAGCCAAATTAAGATATATTATAAAGGCCTATCTATGAGTTCTAAAATATAGATAACAATTGATATGGTGATCTCCGTATTAGATTTCAGAGAAGGGATAATAAAGAGATTGAGATGAGGAGATAATAATATTCTTTATTTTATATATAGAATATGTTCAGAAAAATGATACATTCTATGCTGGACGCATATAGTAGTATCGATTATATTATATTATGTGCTATGTGCTTTTACTAAAATAGGCACCCGGTCTTCGGGGGCACTTGGGTACGGTATAATGGGAACCGATTACTCGCCATAGACCAAAGGGGTGTAATTTTAGTAATTGGGTGAACCTCGAACCATCGTGAGTCCCGATTGAGTATCGCGATATTATAATCCCATTGGGACCATTGATGCAGAGGTGGAATGTGGAATAGGCAGATTTTGATTTGTAATTCCCATTTCGATTTATGGAAGATCAGAGATTTCCATTGTTTTCGGGAAGATCGGAGATTTCCCTGTGATGAGAGGAAGATTAGAGATAGGCATAAAGTAATTTGTAATCTCTACTTCCTGATTAAGAAATAGGCAAGTTTTGACTTGTAATTTCTTGTGTGTGAATATTGATTGTGAATCTGGAATGATTCAGAGTTAACTCTTATTTTGTTGTTACAATTAAATGAGTTAGTCGTAGGAATGGGAGTGGGGTAGATTCCCCGATTTGGAAAGGAATTGTCGTACGGTAAGATGGGTGAGAACAGGTTTGAGTTATCTGTTCATGTTTTAATTATTAAATTTTATTTTGATTTGAGTATTCTCACTAGGCGAAAGCCTAATGTTTCAAGTTAAATCTTCTTACCAGGTACAAGCTCCGGGAAGTAGCGGGAACGAGAGAAGAGAACTTTTGGAGAGATTCAAACTTAGAGATAACAAACGATCTAGTTATTCTTTGAAGTCTTTGGGACAGTTGTTTAGATAATTCGATTAATCTGATTGTTATGAGGTGATTAGATTAATAAGTTATTTAAGTAATGTCAATTGTATATAGAAACCTTACATTTGATCCTCAGGTTATATAAGTTTGAAGATTTTGGTCATAACTTGTGGAAATTTCAAGGTTTAAATCGACTCTGTTTTTAGGGTGTTTCAGTATGGTATCAGAGCATACTGAAACACCCTAAAAACAGAGTCAATTTAAACCTTGAAATTTCCACCAGTTATGATCAAAAACTTTCAAACTTATATAACCTGAGGATCAAATGTAAGGTTTCTATATACAACTGACATTACTTAATATAACTTATTAATCCAATCACCTCATAACAATCAGATTAGTCGAATTATCTAAACAACTGTCTCAAAGACTTCAAAGAATAACTAGATCCTTTGTTATCTCTAAGTCTGAATCTCTCCAAAAGTTCTCTTCTCTCGTTCCCGCTACTTCCCGGAGCTTGTACCTGGTAAGAAGATTCAACTTGAAACATTAGGCTTTCGCCTAGTGAGAATACTCAAATCAAAATAAAATTTAATAATTAAAACATGAACAGATAACTCAAACCTGTTCTCGCCCATCTTACCGTACGATAACTCTTTTCCAAATCGGGGAATCTACCCCACTCCCATTCCTACGACTAACTCATTTAATTGTAACAACAAAATAAGAGTTAACTCTGAATCACTCCAGATTCACAATCAACATTTACACACAAGAAATTACAAGTCAAAACTTGCCTATTTCTTAATCAGGAAGGAGAGATTACAAATTACTTTATGCCTATCTCTAATCTTCCTCTCATCACTGGGAAATCTCCGATCTTCCCGATAATAATGGAAATCTATGATCTTCCATAAATCGAAATGGGAATTACAAATCAAAATCTACCTATTCCACATTCCACCTCTGCATCAATGGTCCCAATGGGATTATAATATCGCGATACTCAATCGGGACTCACGATGGTTCGAGGTTCACCCAATTACTAAAATTACACCCCTTTGGTCTATGGCGAGTAATCGGTTCCCATCATACCGTACCCAAGTGCCCTCGGTGACCGGATGCTTATTTTAGTAAAAGCACATAATCACATAATATAATACAATCGATACTACTATATGCGTCCAGCATAGAATGTATCATTTCTCTGAATATATTCTATATATAAAATAAAGAATATTATTACTCCACATCTCAATCTCTTTATTACCCCTTCTCTGAAATCTGATATGAGGATCATCATCTCAATAGTTATTTATATTTTCGAACTCATAGATAGGCCTTTATAATATATCTCAAGTTGGCTTCTCAATCACATTTAGAGTTCATAATCATCTAACATATTGCATATAACAGATAATCCTGCTCATTATAAGGAATATGAATAATTCCTCTTCATCAACTTCTTAACTATCCCCTCATAGTAATTTAACACGAGAGTTAATATATATCAGTTGTTAATCTATATCTTTGAACTCATGGATGGATCTTTATAGTTTATCTCAATAAAGCTTCAAATCATATTTAGAGTTCATAACCACATAGTAATTTCATGTAGTAGATAATCAAACTTAGTATGCAAGATTAATAATAAATACTAGTTCATCAACTTCATAGATAACATTTCTTAGAAGTTTTAGCATGGAAATCCACATAACACAACTTTCAATCGCCTTCTTGGCTTATCTCTGATTTAATCCAATCCACATAAAACATATTCATGCATATATATAAAGCATCTAATTCAATATTAATTACTGAATTTTAAAGAGAGTTGAATAAACTCACCTGATGCGTTATCACTCCTTTTAGTCCTTTTTAACTCGTAAGGCTCCTTTCTTCACTACCACAACTTACTGTATTATTCAGTTTACATATACTGATATTAATTTTCCAAAACAGAACCCTCTACAACTGAAAATCCTTAATCTCTTAAAATTACATCTTAAATCGCAACCAACTGAAGTCGCAATCACCTATTGCGATTTCACTTCCAAGTCGCAACCAACTGTGCGACTACAGTACTAAGTCGCAATTCTCCATTGCGATTCCACCCCAAATCGCAACCAACTGTTGCGACTTCAAAACCAAGTCGCAACTGTCCATTGCGTTTTCGACCCAAGTCGCAACCAACTATTGCGATTCCAAAGCCAAGTCGCAATGGTCTGCTGCGACTCCAACTCCAAGTCGCTATTGCTTATTGCGACAATCATGAATGTCGCAACTCAAGGTTGCGACTTCGATGATATTCAACCAAGTCTCAGTCCACTCAGTTCACTCTTAAACCCAGAATTTTGCAGTTTTACTCTATGTTTGATTATGCGAACTTGCAGATATGTTTAATACACTTATCTTAACACATCCAAAAACTCAGATTCTCATTATCATTATATTTTACCCAAAATCCGTCAAAATCTTCTAAGAACACTTTTACTACTAAGATGAAGAATTAAAATGAATGGCTTACCTTATGATTCTTCAAACCAACAACAAATTTAATGATTTCTGCTATTCCTTCTCCTTCTTTTTGCTTGATTTCTCTATCTCAATCTCTCTCTCTCGGTTTATTTCTCAAACCGTACACACACACACCATAAACCATACTCATACCTCACAATTAGTCTATATTGTCTAAATAATGACACCTCATCCTTAATCACTCATGAGTCATAAGTAAGTTACCAAACAAACCTCCATCTTTTAAAGAAATAACAATACAACCCTCACATTGAAAGTTTATCTCAAGTAACACTTTTAAACAATTTACAAACTTAACCCCAAGTTAATTTGTAATTCACAAAATAATATAACTGAAAATTTGGGATGTTACACGGGGTCCAGCTGGGTTTATTACCTCCACGTATGTTTTCCGGTAATATTCGGACGTGAAGAAAGGTACATCCAAGTCGCTGCAATCTGTACGACCCATATATGTTGCTGCAGCGATGGCATGGCCGCACGGTAACCCAAATTTATCCCATCCGCGAAACGAACAAAGGTGGTCTTCCATATTCACAATCGCGTGAATATAGTCATCATGCACCTCGTACTTCCCATACCCGATTGCTCTTACCGGCCATGTCGCCGCACGACGCGCCCTGTACTGAACGATATTCTCCGCCGTTGGTGCGAGTGCATTTTGTATCTTAGCTCCTTTTAGGCGTCGAATTTGGTACCACTCTTGTTGAAAGGCCCGAAAATAGTCCATAAGATTTACAATCGGACATCTACGCGCAAAACGGGAGAGTGCATTCACAGACTCTGCACTATTCGAGGTCAGAATGTCATACCGTTGTCCAGGAAAATGGGCCGCGGACCACCTCTCCGGTCCAGCATCGTCAAAGACTTTGGCTGTTTCCTTGACATTGTATCGTAGCATATTCATGTACTTGTTAAACTCCCGATCCGTATATGCTCTGCATGCCGCCCAATAGACATCCTTGTAGGTGGTAATACGTTTGTCCTTGGATTTGGCGTTCATCTCCAAATGTCGACAGCATATGGCGTGAGGGGCGTTTGGGTACATGGCAGAGATTGCGGCGCTTATGGAAGGAGCCCTGTCAGACATAAACACCAACCCTTGCGGGTCTCCGATAGCTTGTCTCAACATGGACAGAAACCAAGTCCACTCGTCCCCGGTTTCGGACTTGCCTACGCCGAAAGCTACTGGAACGATGGAGTTATCCCCGTCCATGGCAACCGCCAGGAACATCATACCCATGTAACGGCCCTTTAAATGGGCTGCGTCTATTATCAGGACACGACGTAGATTTTCCAGAAATGTGCGGATCTGCAAAAACATAGGTTAAAATGTTATAGTTTATAATGTGTAAATGTTATAGCTTATAATGTGTAAACATATGATGTGTTAAAATACGTACCGCGGGTCCAAGGGCCACGAAGCACATCTCAAACCGTCCACGTGAATCGGTCCGTAGCTGCGTGACAGTACCAGGGTTCTGCATCTGCAAATTATATAAATATGTCGGGAGTCATTCATACGACTCCTCGAACGTGCCTCTCACCATAAACAGTGCATGGCAGCGCGCACGCCACGCTTGGTGGTAATCAATCGTGACGCCGAACTGCCGGTGAACGTCGTGGACGATGTCCTTTGGACGCAATGACCTGCTAACATCAAGAAATTTGTTTTTCAGGATCACACCCAAAGTCTTTTTGCCGGCTTGTTTGTGGTGGGGATTAAGTTGCGTCCTCGTACAAGTGTGTACGTCGTGCAACTTTCTAATCATTATCGCCCCTCCTTTGGGACCCGTGTGAATCGCGAACAACCTCCACTCACACTTTTCTCTAGCACATTCAACTACGTATTTGATTTTGTCAGATGCCCGCACGCGACTTTGGAAACCCTCTTCCAAGAACTTGAGTCTGATCTGACTTGCTAAGAGATCCTTCGAATCGAATATCTGACCTGCTGTTAAACTTTCGCTACGAATATAAGGTGTAGGTTCGTAGCTTTGTGTCTGGGTATGGGAGTCTGGAAGAATAGGGGGCATATCAAAAAAGTCATTTATCTGACTACATGATTTTCTACTAGGGGTATATTCTTCGTGATCATCATTATCGGTGTCTGATCTGTCTATTTCAGAATTACCCGTTCTAAAAACGTGGGTTTCGTCATCAGCAACTCCAGCAGTACGCCATTCGTGTGGTTGTGGTGATGGTGGTGGTGGTTGTTGTTGTTGAGAATCAGGCTGCTCTATTTGGAGGTCTTCGTCGTCGTCACCCTCCTCGTCACCGTCGTCGTCACCGTCGGATACGCCGGGATACACAAAGAGTAATGGGGGTCTTTCTGAATCGACTGCAAGGTGCAGAAAAGTAGAGATATCCCCATCGTTGGATAAATCCACAAATGACCCATCGCCATTTTTAAACACTAACTTGCAAATATCAGAAGAGTTGATTCCACATTTTTGCATGACGTATGCAACAAACTTCTGATAAGTATAGTTTACTGACACTTTTACACCATGCTTAGATTTATAAGCAAAATTCCACTCATTGTTATCTTGCACCCATTCACCATCAAAACAGAAATATAGCTTAGCTTTTGCAACAGATGAACTCATTTTTTCAGTAGTATCTCAAACACAAAATATTGCAGAAAGAAATATTGCAACAATGAAATCGTTGTGTGAGAATTATGGCTTGAATTTTACGTATATTTATGAATGAAACAACCAACATATCAGAAAACCAATCTCTCATTTCATCCACAAACTGATATTCCAAAAACATTGATTTAACATTGATTGAAACATGCAATTGAATTTCAACCACAAATCGGTCTTTAAATTGCAATAATTGTGGAAAAAAACAGTAAAAGCATCAAGATTCGTCTAAGTATAGGGGCTGAAAGTGTAAATTTTCAGGGACCAAAAGTTAAAAATTTCAGGGACCAAAACTGTAAATTTTGGCCCATCGCGGGCCATCGCGGGCTGCGATCGCGGGCATGGACCAAAAGTGCACCGCGGCCAAAGTTTAGGGGCTTCGTGGGGCATTTGTGCCCAAAATACGTGCCACGTCAGCGTATCCCGCGATCGCGGGACCCCATCGCGGGTATTTTGGGTATTTTTGCAAAATTGGAAAATTTTAGGGTATTTTGATAACAGTTGGTTTGACTTTGGGTATTTTAATTAATTTCCCTAAATTGTATATTATTTAGTGTACTTTTTTTTCTTTTGAATTCTTTTCATGAAAATATTTACATATTAATTTATTTTGAAGGTTTATTTCAACTCCTCACACACGTAGAACCAGTCAACTTTACAATATTTCTCCATTGGAAGTTTGTGTTTTTAAACTGTTTTAATTTTATACGAAAATTATATATAGAGGCTCCTTCAAATGTAAATATTTTTTTATGTAAACAATGATACCAAGGGTATTTAGGTCTTTTTCTTCAAATTCATAATTTTAGGAATATCCATAATTTTAGCAACTAACAAACTTCCTTAATTTTCTCAATTATCTTCATCTCTCTCTCTCTCTCCGGCGACCTACACTCCGGCGACCTCCTCCTACTCCGGCTATCTCCAATCCGGCGACTTGCTCTCACTCCGGCGACCTCCCCCAAAATTCCGGCGAGTTTCATAATTTTTTCGAGTTTCATAACAGTTTTTTCATAAACAATTTTTTCATAAGTTCGAGTTTTTTAAGTTTCATAAACCGTTTTTTTCGAAATTTTCACATTTCATAGATAAAAAACAATATGAAACTGGCGAGTTTCATAATTTTTTCACGTTTCATAGGAGAAAAAACAATATGAAACCGGTGAGTTTCATAATTTTTTCGCGTTTCATAAGAGACGTTTCATAGGAGAAAAAAACATTTTTTTTCATAAAATGTTTTTTTAGTATATGAAAATCGATATGAAACCCAGAAACATGAATCATAATGAAAAACATAATCGATATGAAACCCAAAAATAATGAAACCCATAATCAGGGTGGTAGAGATCGATGTTCTCAAGCTCCACATCAGCCTGGGCATGAATAAAATCAACACCACGGTTATTACAGAGCAGCTCCGGTTCACCATGGCTGTTCTGGACAACTTCTCCGACGAAGGGGTAAAACGATGTGCAGCCGTGATGATCTCTTTCTGCTTTATACTCACTGGATAGCTTCTTCCACATGAAACCATTGTGTAGAGATTGTTTTTGACTCTTCACCGGTGGTTTGGAATCATGGTGGCCGGAATTTTGTGAGAGAGAGAGGGGGATGGTGGCCGGAATTTTGTGAGAGAGAGAGAGGGATGGTGGCCGGATTTTGTGTGAGAGAGAGATAGAGATTGATTCAAATCAATTAATATATTCCAAAATTAATAGATTCCAAAATTAAATACCTAAAAACCTATTCCCAAAATACTCTTTCCCTATTTTTTTAAATTAAAAAATCCCTCAACCGTTGATCAAAAAATCGGATGGCCTAGATTGGTTTACAAGGTTTACATAAAAAAATGTTTACATTTGAAGCTCCCTCTATATATATATACCCTATATATAGAGGTCTCTTCTTTTGTTAACCAACCTATTGGTACTAACCGTGCTAACCGATCACAACCATGCTAACCGATCACAACCATAGATTATTAAGATCAACGGTTATAATTAAATCAAGGATTATAATATTATTTAAAATTAAAAAAGAGAAAGTTGACATTTGTGCATAAGTGTAGAGGGGCATTTTTGTCCAAAACAACAAAGATTTAAAAACAGAATCACCTAATTATCAGGGCATGGTTATCAAAAATAACATCTCTTCCAAAAAGAGGAAATCGCCGCTATCTTCAACCAAAACCCACGAGATTAATGACTATAATCAACAAATAATCTTTTCATATCTTCGATCAAAAAGATTTTCGAAGGAAATCAAGAAGATATTGGAAGCTACTAATCGATGACAAGAATGGCTGGAACGAAGTTATGAGAGGTATGTTCGACCACTGTTAATGTAATATCAATCGACCACTGTTAATGTAATATCAATCGACCACTGTTAAGGTTCGGTTTTAATTAGGGTTCATTCGTTGGTTCGATAAAAATTTAGGTTCAATCGTTGGGTTAGACTAAAATTAGGGTTCATTCGTTGGGTTAGATAGAAATTGGGGTTCATTCATACAAATCGACTACAAATGGGGTTCGAAATCATTTATATAACTAGCATACAAATCTCTGTTATGGTTCATTGGTATTTTTGATTTTCAAAAAATTGTGATACTTGATTATCAACAATTTGCTTATGTGCATATGTGCACATAAACTGTGCATATGATTATTCTGGCATGTTGGTTTGATTATTCTAATGGTATAGACAATATTTGTTTATGTGCATATGTGCACATAAACTGTGATACTTGATTATTCAACAATTTGCTTATGTCATATGTGCACATAAATTGTGAATATGATTAATTTGGCATGTTGGTTTGATTATTCTTATGGTATACACGCTATTTGTTTTTGTGCATATGTGCACATAAACTGTCGTACTTATTTATTCAACAATCTGATTATGTGCATATATGCATTCTGGCCTGTTGGTTTGATTATTCTTATGGTATAAACGATATTTGTTTATGTGCATATGTGCACATAAACTATCATACCAGATTATTAAACAATTTGCTTATGTGCATATGTGCACATAAACTGTGCATATGATTCTTCTTAAAAAAATCGAATAACCGAATTAAAAAAACGTATTAGTTATTTAAATTCTTATATGTTGATCGATATCTTCTTTGAAATTAAAAAACTTATTTTAAATAAAACAGATTTTGATAAGTTTGTTTATTAATTAAGAGAAAAAATGGCACAAATAAAGCAAGAGAATCGTGACATGATTTGAGAAATATATGACTATAAAAAAAGAAAGAGAATATTAAAATTCAAATGCCCATTTTACCCTCATTTGAAGTAATTAGCGTGAAACTAAACAAGACAAAATGGAGCATTATGATTGGTCAATAATTGGTTAGCATGGTTAGTACCAATATGTTGGTTAGCATAAGAAGGGGACCCTATATATATATGTATATATGGTTTGTTTCGGTAAGAAGAGAAGTTATGGTGAGAAACAAGTTTTTATTTAAGTTATCGTGCCAAACACGGTACAACATGCTTACCCGGTCTAAGTATGATGTAACATCGTGCCAAACACGATACGACAAGTTTTTATTTAAGTTGTATCATGTTCTGTCTTATTTCATTAACCAAAGACACCCTAAAAGATCTAATGCAAGTTAGATTACACTACTCTTTAAGAAAATTTGTTTCTTCAAAGTTCTATCTTCATTTTCCAACGATGACTACTTTAAAAACGACTAAACCATACATACATACATACATAAATACATACATACGTGATGCTTCATCATTTAACTTGTTACTTTAATTCGTTGACTTTGACAACTCTGGTTACTTGCCAAAGCAAATGTCTTAATAAAATTCTAAAATATTATATTCCCGGAATACTTTTATTTGTTCCGTAGAGAACACATAAGGAATTCCCACACTTCAACTTGAAAACGACATGAATTCTTTATTTACTTTGTTATATCACAACGCTAACACATTATATTATATGTGTATGATGCATGCTTATAAATTGATAATAGTTTTTTAGGGATGAAGTTAATTCAATCTAAGATTGTAAATTAAACTACATTTTTTTCGTTCATGTGGATTGCTAAAAATTGTATTTGGGTTATTGAGGTTTTGAATTTACGGTATTTGTCTTTATCGTTTATAATTCATTGTTGTTATTTATAGAACGAAAAAAATAATAAATTATAAACCATGCAAAAACTACAACTTCAAAAATACACGGACGGAATTCAAAAAACATAATTTAGTAATTTCTGGAAATGGAATTTGTCAAAGGAATCTAAAGAAATTGAAATGGAATTTAATCATATTTGACAATGTGTTTGGTTGGCAGGAATTGAAATTAAATCTATCAAAAGAACTTGAATCTCTGTCTGCTTGGTTCATTATATATTATATTGGTGGTGGGATGGAGGTGGTCGTGGTAGTGGTGGAGAAAACGACGATGACATGTGGTGATGGTGGCGATGACGAGTGGTGGTGGCAGCGACGACGACGGGTCGTGGTGGCAGCAACGACGATGGGTGGTGGTGGTGATGATTGTGGTGGCGGCGACGACAACAACAAGTGGTGATGGAAGTCACGACATGTGGTGTGTTGGTCGCGACGACGGGTGGTGTGTTGATGGTGACGACAGGTGGTGGTAGCGGCAACGGTGATAGGTGGTGTCGACAGCGGCGGTGACTGGCGATAGTGGCAGAGACAGCGACAGGCGGTGGCGACAAGTGGTGGCGGCGGCGAGGACCACGGTGGTGACATCCATCTTGGTGGACTACAATGGAATGAAGTTATATAAAGTGTATGATAATATTTTTCTTAATACATAGTAGAAAGAAATTGAAATTCCTTGCTAAAATCTATGGAATTTACATTCCATCATTTGTGGAATTCGAATTCCTAATGAAAACTCAAAAGATGAACCAAACGCATCAATAAAATTTTGGCATTAACCATTTTAATTCCTTCAAATTCCGTCAGATTCCAACACACCAAACTTCACAGTAGTAAGTAAATTAAAAGCAATAAACATCTCTTTAATAATTAAAATTGAAGCTCTCTTTCACCCTTTCATAAGTTCATTCTCGTATAATATTTTGTGAGTCTTGAAAATAATTAAATATTAGAGTAAACTCTAATTTTGGTCCCATCCACAATGCATAATTCATTTAAACTTTTTACTTTTCACACGTAGATTTCCACCAACTTCTTTTGTTAAAAACTCATTCTTTAAAACCTTTTTCGATGCAAAAGCTTTTTTAAAAGGCTTTTTCATCAACCTTTTTACCAAATGTATACACCAATCCTTTTATCAAAAAGTTTTTCACTTCCTTTGAAAAACTTTTTGTAATAGTAAAAACTTATAAAAGACGTAAGCATTTCAATTGTAGATTTTTCAAAAGCTTTTTACTATTCTAAAAAGTTTTTTTTAATGTGTTAATGGATTGGAGTAAAAACTTTTTACAAAGTTTATTGTACAATGACTTATTGTGCAATGAGTTGTTGATGAAAAACTTTTTAGCCTCCTCCGCTCTATGATATTTTCATTTTAATTTTTTTAGTATTGATAATTAAATACAAAAAACTTTTGAAAAGGTTGATAGCATTGGAGAGAATTTTTAAAGACAATTTTTTTGCTAGATAAAATTAGTGGAAATCCAATGTGGCAAAAATAAAAAGTCATTAATGACTTAATGCATTGTAATTGCTTGTGAAATATTTGAAGGTCGGAACTAAACTTTGGTAACTCTAAAAATTATCCTCATGGTTCTTATTCTACTTTGAAAGTGATCCTTGGTCACTAACTTTGTATATTTTCTTTGTTAGAGGGAGGTACATTTTCGTCTATCTAGTTTCTTTTTTACCTATTTTCTTTCTTTCCTTGTTTTGTCTTTTGTCTATTAATCATTTCTCTTTTATTCTACTAAAAGTAGAAAAAACGATTATTAAATAATATTTGTTTAATATTATATATATATATATATATATATAGAGGCGGGTTCAAACGAGGAGCGCATCAATTTAAGAGAACGTGAGGAGCACTCCCATGCTTCTGATCACATGTGATCAACAACTGCTAAAAAATCGGAACAAATCGAAAATTCGCGCAAGATGTGGCGCGAGGTGGCAAGTCGCGGATCATTAATGATTCACAACTGTTAATCATATGTGATTCATAACTGTCAATTGCTCCTCCAGATCAGTTGTGAATCACATGTGATCCACAACTGCCAATCACATGTGATTCATAACTGTCAATTGCTCCTCACGTTCTCACGTTTTGGTGCGCTCCTCGTTTGAACCTTCCTCTATATATATATATGTATGTGTGTATGTATAGGTCATATTTTTGTTAACCAAATAAATAATACAAACTTTATTAACCGGGACATCGCCTTTTCCATATATTGACATCAAATTATTTAAATATCTAATTCAATTAATTATTACATTACTTAACTATTAGGTTCCTTAATCATATTGATACAAAATTCCTTAAATATCTTATTCAATTAATTGTTACATTCCTTAAGGTTTTAAGAGGAGAAATTGACGACGATAATTATTCGCAGGTTTCGATTGAAGATAAGGTGAACGGATTTGGGAGGGAACGTGGCCGCCTGGTATAACCGTAAAATATTTAGAATGATCGAAAACAATGTATGCTTATGTACTATCTATACACAGTTATTTAAACTGCTAGTATTTCTTTCTTTACTTAATATATTTAATGAAATGATCTAATTTTGAAATTAGAAAGAGGTAAATCTAGTAGGCATTTTGGTAAGGATATTGTCCCCCAATTAGCAAATAGATCAAACTACCCGATAACTAGGATGACAATAAACAAGTTTTTATGTCTTGTTTTACATTATATAATGAGTATCAAAACTTAATAACGTAAAAGAGGATCAAAGACATGACCAAAGAAAAATATTATTAAATAGAAAACAAGGATAAAACATATATATATATATATATATATATATATATATATATATATATATATATAAAACCCAGAAAACGACACCCTTTTGGATGTTATGATAAACGGGTTGTCGTTCATTTCAAAGTTTCCAAGCTAGTAATTAAAAGTATTATACCTAAGTTGAGCATAATAAGCTATAGGATTAGGATTCCTTCTCGTGAAGCCTTCATGTATTTGACACCCCATTGAAAGGGCAAGAACCCTCACCCTCACCCTCACCCTCACCCTCACCCTCCCTATACATATTCTCTTACATGTCTACTAAGGACTTTTAGCAAGTCTTGTCTCCTGTTTCTAGTTACAACTTTAAATGATTATGTTAACAAAGGTTTTGTGATATGTACAACTCTACAATACATTTTAATGTCTTTCGTTTATTTTGTTGTTGTACAACTTAACATTGCATCTGCAAACGTGTTCGAAATTTGATTTGTTTGTTCCAACGTTGCATTGCTTGCATTTGTGATCGATAAACCAAAATTCCGAACCTATCTTTCTTATAGTTATAGAAGAAGATTATACCTTTCAAATTGCACATTTTGAATAAAAAAATCACCATCATACACACTTGTCCAAACTAATTATAGCCAAAACAAAGTGACACTTATTATGGCACAAAAGGCGAAATAAACAAATATAAGGTAAACATGACATTTTTACTTTATTTTATATTTGATCAGTGTAGTTTAAGGTTGCTACTAAAGCTAATATACTTTCAAAATTGATTATTTTGGGTAATTTTGGCAAAAATAAATCCGCACTGACCAAATCGAAGGGTTTCAAATCTGATTATTTTATATCGTAGGAGTTAAACGATCTTAATCAAAATGAGTTTTGGAGTCGGTTTGATTGGTTTTTCATCAAGTCGTATATGGATAAAGTTGTTTGTATAGATTGAGAAGGTTTTTATTTAGGAGAGTTTTTTAATTGGGATGAGCATGTTTGGAAAAAAATAACTTAGTTTTTTGCATAAAGTTCCACCTATAAACTTACTGAATAAGTCAATTACTATATGATTAGGTCATTATCAAACAGTCAGTTGATCGAATAAATCATGACTCTCATTAAACTGCTAACAAACCTGTCTATACCAAAACATTACAAAGCTTATTATTGTAATATGTTTATATAACACATCCAAAGACAACTTTTGTGGCGTTTAAAGTTTATTTTTTAGAGTTTGCATGATACTAAAAAGAGTAAGAAGAGTAACATAATGTATGACATATGGTGTGGAAATGGGAAGTTGTAGATGTGATATGATTGAGGCATCGGATTCTTTGAGGTTTTTGAATATTTTAAGGTAAACTATGTTATGTACTCTACTACCTAAGATTTATTAAAAGATTCCTAGGCCTACAAAATCTTTCCAATCTTTTTTTTAAGTAGAAAATATTGTTATTTAAAAAAATCATAATATTTAAAATATAAAAAGAATTGAAGTTTGATATTGATGGGTATGGATATGGGGATGAAATTTGTAAGTGTTCAATTAGTACATGGACTAGTTTCATTTGTAAACCATTCTAATTGTATAAACCGTGTAAACTGACAATTTCATTGGTTAAGTTAATGAAATTTGTTTATGGGTTGTTTAATTTGATGAAATTGTTTCATATAATTTTTTTCCTGGTGAAATTAATTTATATATTTGTGTTTTTCATGTAGAAATGAAAAAGTTTCATCAGACTGAGAAAATGCATGAAACGGTTTCACCAGAATGAGAAAAATGCATGAAACTACATAAAAAACACAAACATAGGAAACAATTTCATCAAGAAAAGAAATATAAGAAACAATTTCATCAAATTAAACAACTTCATGAACCAATTTCATTAATTTAACCAATGAAATCGATGGTTTGCACGATTTGCAAAATTAGAGTGGTTTGCATTTGATCGCTCCCCGTAATACATGAGGGTATCCATTTAGCATAGCGGTTAAGTCGATAACACCACCAAATCAACTAATTTCATTCCAAGGACTATGTAACAGCCTGATTGCATGTATAAATCATTGTTAGATGTAACACTGTGGAATACTCAAGACCAAATGTCGGACATATAGTTTTTTTGGGAAGGGTGTAAGACATAACCTCAGCGGCCATTTTCTCCATTTTGGAGAAGCTGTTGGAGATGCTCTTAGTTGCTACTATAATTTTGGGAAACATGGTGTTGCTCCTTTTAGGCTTTGGTGATGAAGCTTTTGGCTCTGTTTTGTTTTAGTTGATTCCATGTGGTGTTTGTCCTACATCAAGGATTGGGTCTTAATCTATAAATAAATGAACTGATGTTGTTCTTTGAATTTATTGATTTGGGTACATATTTTGGTTAACTATGCAATATGTGAATAAATAGCCTGAGGTTCAGATTGTTAATTCAGCACAACCAGCGTAAAACAATTTATCCTATATCATCCCGACAATATTATTAATACAAACATATTTATTTATACATGATTTAATGGAAAATGAACCGAACAACCTCTGATACGATCTTACCCGTTATTGTTATTGTATTTGTGTATTAGTCAAATTAGGAACACAACTAATCAAGTTTGAACAAGATGGAGAAAACAAGAAAAAAATGAATAACAATGTTATATGTACAAAATAAACAACATTTTCATTTAAATATAATTGAAAATTATGAATATCGAGACAATTTTATTTATCAAAATATTTTCTTAAAGAACTCAACAAAATAATTCAAATATAGAAAACCTGCCCCCTAGTTCATAGTCCAATTATTACTGCGTTGAATGCTTGAATTGCTTTGCAACTCAAATGAAATATGCGTTCGTTGAAATGACAATACTTCCGATCATCATGTACGAATTGGATTTCTCAGACGACATATGGGGGCTGTTTATTAAGTCTTGTATGAATAAAATTGGCTATATTTATAAAGTTATCTGTATGTATTAAATAAAATTATTGTTTGTTTGTTGTGCTTAATAACCCATCTGAATAATAAAAATGACCGTTTTACCCTTTTATTAATCCAAAAACCATTAGAGTTGAGAAAACAAAAACAAAACTCATTGAATCAATAGATAGATCTCCAAACATCAAAATCCAAACACAACATTAATATGAAAAAACAAACCCAACATCAATATCTTGAAGAACCTTGGGATAAATGAAAAAGCAAACCCAGCAAACCCAAACACAGCATCAATAGGTAAGCTAAGATAAATGCATTTTTTGGCCCACCAAGATAGATGAAACAAGATATGGCATGATTGGTAAATTAATAAACTAAAACTACTAACATACAATGTTTTAAAAGGCTAGGCCACAGCACCGCCATGCCTGACGTCACGTTGAGTTTGTGGCACGCCATGAGTTAAATGTTTAGTTTTTTTGTAACACGATATCGGTTTTTCTTACCTTTTAGTTTCTTACGTTTTAGTTTTTAATATATTACTTTAACTTAAATTGTTTAATATCATCGACTCATTGAGTAATATGTATATGATTTATATATATGAGATAGAAAGATATGCCACGCCTTGCAAAACAATACCTAAAACTTGACGCTTGACCTTGGTGCCATCTCACGCCTCATGTCATTTAGAATTTTGGTGATATCAAATTAAAACCCTAAAACCTTGTACAACTATTTGACCCACCGACCTAACTTTTGCCCGGTTCTATCTAGACGCAGCTAGGGCTGTAAACGAACCAAACAAATACGAACGGAGGTTTGTTCATGTTCGTTCGTTTAACTTAACCGAACAAACGAACGAACACAAACGGTAAACAAACGAGATTATTTGTGTTCATGTTCGTTCGTTAAGAATTTTTTTTTTTTATCGTGTTTGTTTAAACGAACGATTTTAAATGAACATAAATGAACGAACTTAAATGAACATAAACGAACGAACCCAAATGAACAAAAAACAACCACCATACTCATCGTTTCGTTCGTAAAAAATACCTTAACAAAATGAAAAAACGGGTTAACTTAGGAGGTATAAAAAATAAATTGTAAAAGATCAATTTACTTGATGATTATACATATTAATTTCATATTATATAAACATGTTTATATATATAAACGAACATAAATCAACATAAACGTATGTAAACGAACATAAATAAACGAACGTTCACGAACGAGACCATTGTTCATGTTCGTTCATTTATTAAATAAACGAACATAAACGAACTTCCCGCTGAACGTTCGGTTCGTTTACAGCCCTAGACGCAGCCCAAAAAAATAAACAAGTAAAATAGAGGGCAGGAAAGAAAGAAAAGGATGCATATAAACAAGGGTTTGATTTGAGACCAAAATCTGACATGTTTATACATAATTGCAAAAACAACCTTAAAAGAGTTTCACCAGAGAATAAGTCAGACATTATTTACATCCATAATTTTGTTCAATAACTAAACCATACCCACTTCACGCTTTTAAAGATGCCTTCCTACAACCTATTGTTCAATGGGTTTTTACAATCTCTCTTTCTGCTTTTACCAAAATAAATTATAAAAGCAGCAGTCAGCTTCCTATTGCCAACTTCATTCTTTTTGTATTATTATTATTTTAATAATGCCATAGGGTTCAAAGTTTGGAGGCAAAACTTTAGCAAAATGGTTTCAAACCAGAAGAGATGGGTGAGAATTGCCAAATCATATGTGATTCTATAGTAAATCACATGTGATTACCACAAGGGTACCCATCCATTGAAGTATTTTGCAAGTCACATGTGATTTACTATATAATCAAAAGTGATTTGGCCCTTCTCGCACTTTCTCCTTCTACTAGACTAATAGCGCAAATAGCACATATGGCATGTATATGATACAAATTGATACTAGTGCATTATATCATTTTCTGCTATATAAATAAGGAACGCACCTGATTTCGTTAACCTCCAAACGAGAGTTGTCCCATTTTTACCAATCTCTGAAGCACCATAAAAAAATCCATTAGATCAAGGACAAGGTGGTGGCTCGCAATATGCACCTTCTGAACCAAACCCTGACCAGTGTCCACTTTTTAATAATAATAAATAAATAAATAAAAACAGGATGTATAATGCTTGTTCAAACTATTGCAACATAATGAAGACACAGTTGTAATAATCATTGATACAGAAACAGAACAGAAAATCAAATTTACTGATTCTGGATATCACAACTAAATCTAAAAAAAATGCAATTCGTTAAATAAGAATATAAAATAACGATTGTAAGGGAGTTCATAACAAAAAACCGTTATCAATTTGTATAGACTATGGCATTCTTATACAACTGTTTTGTTGCCACCAGGATCCAGGCCCGTAGCAAGTACCAGAAAAAATAAACCACGAAATACAAGGAGCAATCAATGATGAATCAAACCTACAAGGTATAAAAATAGTAGTGATACAAGGTTCTCTAACTCTTGGTATAAAAATATTTAAAAATGTAGAAAAAACTACAGGCTCACAATCTGAGCGAAAGGAACCTCATGCCGGTGTCACTTCTGAAAAGAAGTTGCACATGAATATTTTAACTCTCAGATAACGAACAATGCTTGAACAAAGGATCCAGAAGCAACATCAAGTACCTACATCACAACAAATAGCAAGAATTACGTTGCCAAATATGGTTTAAACATAAGTCCATAACAAACAATGATACGTAAACCAATACAACCACGTATTCAAAATATGGAAGTTTACGGCCGTTTGGTTTGACGAAATGTTCATAGATTTGGATTTCATGGAAGGATTTGGAAATTTATTGAATTCCATTTTTATAGATTATTTATAAAAAAAATTATAAGAATAATTATATTACCTTTTATTAATTGATTATTGCAAATCGAATGTTTTAAACATATATTAAAACATTATCAAAATTAAATCCTATGAAATAGCATGAAGTACTAACTACCTCTATGGGATTTCTAAATCCAATGTTTGTAAGATTTCATTTCCTAACATTCTTTTAAACCAAATGTAAGATAGGAATGAAATTCAATACGAAAATCGCGCAAACCAAACGAGCCCTTAATAGTCTTGGACTTATTTATCCAAATCTGCGTACTAGCCATTCTAGATTTCTTTATCACTCTAAAAAACGATGTTTAAAGCCAACTTTGCAAAGATTGGAACCAGTTTCGGGAAGTCTTCGGATCTCAACAAAACTTATTTCAAGAAGCATACCGCAAAGAGTTTATTGAAGATTTAATCTGAGTCAAGTTCCTGTAGGTGTATCGTCTTCAGAATATTAATCAATAAACACTTTAGATAAAATCAGTACTTTCTTGGACGAGTTTTTATAAAATAAATCAACTTGAAATCTTGAGAACACAAATTAAGCAGAAAGCCAAATCAACTTTAAACATTATCATCACCTTTTAAAATCAGATTTCAAAAAGTGATATGTTGAGTGTTTTAGAATTGTGGTATTTAATTCAAAGTTGGTGAATTAATGTTATGAATATGCAAAAAAATTGCTAATGCTATTAGAGTTGGAATCAAGTTACACGTTTTACTGCATTTTGGGGTGATGAAGTTAATTAACCCAATAGCAAATTGTTCACAGTTAGAATCCCATTGGCTTCAATATTTCTATAGAGAATTGCTTTAGAAACTACCAAGGATTATACACATTTGACTTCGATTTCAAAACACGTATAAATGGGTTTGATCATTTGTATACGTTTTAGTTGATTTAATTGTTTTTTGCTTGACCATAACCCGGAGGCACCAAACCTGAAACTCGATTTAGTCGGTTTGTTTGATCCACCCAAGAACCGGCGGCACCAAACCAATCACCGGAGGTGGCAGACAAACCATTGGAACGATATTTCATTGGTTTGATAGACGGTAAGTAGTTAAACTTACTTTACATTATTACTTGTCTCAGAAATCAATTTGTAGTAACAAATTAAACAAACATATATACTTCTCTTTTGAGTGCTTGAATGAAATTTTGAGGTTCTGGAACATAAGATGTAATTGTTACAACAATTTGATTTTTGAGACAAGTAACTATTTACCGTCTATCTAACCAATGAAATCTTGTTCCATTTGTCTGTACGCTACCTCGGATGAATGGTTTGGTGTCATCAGGTTATGATCAAGCAAAACCGACTAAATCGACCATCAGATTTGGTGCCTCCAGTTTTGCGTTGTGATCAAGCAAATCGACTAAATCAAGCTCCATTACTGGGTTTTCTTCAGTGCCGGTTATATATGTTCTATTGGTTCTTGATTTGTTGGTGGTGGTCCAAATTCATCATTTTCTGGCTTCGTTTCCGTCCCTGGGTTCCTGGGCGTTCTCCTGTGCATGTGGTGATGCTTCTCTTTATACGTCAGCAACCTAAGACCTCGTAGTTTATTTTGCTACAAATCTCTACATTCGTTGCCATTAATAGCTCTCTTTCAGATTCCTGCACATTTTATTGCTACATGGAATCATGCATTTTGAACGTGGACTTGTTCAATACTGCATGTCTACTATACATCCCTCAACTCCTTCACTAGAACCCATAATTGTATGTGACGTGCAAAAGCAAACCAAACAAGCACATTATATCCACATGGAGGCGGGGGGTCGAGGAAGAGCCTTTAACAGAGCCAATGGTCGAGTACTACAACTGACACAAGTTGGGACATTTCCAATATGAATGTCCTAACTATGCTCGTTAAGTCTAGCAAACAGAGTTTGCTGATGATCAAGAATGGTTGCTCATGTCTTGTGTTGAGATACAAAATTCCAATAGAAAAGTGTGGTTCCTAGCTATGCTGTCAATATCGCGATATATCGGCGAGATATCGGATATCGGACCTAAGAGGAATATCGGTGCAAAATATCGGAGATTATATCGCTGGCCGATATATCGGCGATATTGACCGATATTGGTCAATATATCGGCCGATATATCGGTTTTTTAGACTTTTTTTGGACTCTTTTTTTGGGCTTTACTAATGTTGTGGGCTTATTAATGAAGGCTTCTTTTATTTTTTTAGTTTTTTACTGATTCAGTAAGTTAGGTTTTTAATGCTCCTCTTCCTCTTTTAGTCTTTTTTAGATCGATGCTCTTCCTCTTTTCTTCCAGTTCGTAAAAGCACCTCTTCTGTTCTTCACTTCTTCTTTTCACGAACCAAGACAGCAGCCCAGCAGATTCTTTCTTCTCTGCTGTTCACAAACCAAGCCAGCAAATCATTGTTGTTGTTCTTCCAGCCACGGTCACGATCAAAGCCACAGCAGATTCTTTCTTCTGTTCACGAACCAAGCCACATGTCTATCTTGATTCTTGCATTCTTGCTGAGTTGCTTCTTAGCTCGTTTCATTCATGAACACTTGTCCTATTTTGTTTTGTGAAACCTTAACACCTTATTTACGTTGATGTTGAATTATGTTTTTAAATTTTAATTAATGCATATCATATGTTTAAGGATGCATATATATTTCTAAGAAATATTATATGAACCGATATTCTTGGACCGATATATCAACGATATCGCACCGATATCCGATATTAACAGCATACGTTCCTAGATACAAAATGCAGCAACCACACGAGGGGAGACAAGTTCATTGAGTTGGATCAATCATTCAGGCACTTAATAAAGATGGGAAACGACTCAAAGATGGCAGTCATGGGAAAAGATAGTACCATAATGCAAGTTGAAGGCATGACTCGTACCATCATTGAGGAATTTTACATCTCGAGCTAAAGAATAATTTATTTAGTATTTGGCAGGAGAAAAAACAAGCCATATTGAATCAATAAAATGTTTGTAAAATCTACCACTCAATTAATGGGTTGATTATGCAAACGAGTATGTCTGCAAACCGGACGTTTGTATTGCTTGTTGTAACCATTGGTGTTTCAAAACCACAATGCCTCCAAGCATCATCAGAGGTATCAATTACAAACTTGTGGCACAAAAGGTTTGGTCCCCTCAAGAAAGGATTGCGCCTAATAACACCTTGGGCCTTTAACAACTCTGATAATAGCCACTCAGTTATCTTTTTCCTTGTTTTGTATGGCTATATAACATTATGGTTGTTCAATAAACTGATGCTTTAGAGTTACCCAATTGAGTGATGCAATTACAATTTACAACAATGGTAACAGAGTGCTCATCATAAGGGCCTAATTGGCGAGTGTAAGAGAAACATGAGAAAGAGAGATATAAGAAGTAACAGGAAATATGTAAATCCTAACATTCATATCTTCAATGGACGCTACTAACACAATGCAGAGCTAATGAAGAACTTTAATCATTCCAAGGAGTATCGGAAGCTTATGCAAAATGGTGTTCCTAAGGTGAGAGGAAACCAAGGACCGATTGATGAGCAGAAATTGAAGGACTTCCAAGATTAAAGAAGCTATCTTTATCATGCCATCTCTCAAGAAATTATAGACATTCGTGGAAGATGATACGTCCAAACATACATGGGATGCAATGATGCAATGAAATAGAAGTATCAAAGTTCATCAAAGGTTCGGCAAACACAACTCCAAGCATTGATAAGGGTTTATGAACTGTTGAGCATGAAAGAGGAAGAACCCATAGACAACTACATTTCAAGAACTCTACCTGTAAACGTGTGGTTAACAAGATAAAGATCAATGGTGAGCAAATGAAGCCAAGTGCACTGGTGAGAAAAATTTTGAGATCAATGACGACTAGGTTCAATTATGTTGTTTCTTTGATAAAAGAATCGCATAATTTAAGCACCTGAAGCATTAACAAGCTTCAAGGGGTTCAATTGTCCACGAACAAAGAATGCATGCGAGAGAAGAGAGATGAGCCTTGAAAACTGTCACACAACATGTGAGCAATCGGAAGGAAAAGACAGGTTTGGTGCAAGAGGTCAACGTCGTGGAATATTTAGATAAAGAGGTCGAGGAAGAACCTTTAACAAATCCATCAGTTGAGTGCTACAACTGAAACAAGTTGAGACATTTCAAATATGATATGGCCCAACTATGCTCATTACGTCAAGCAAGCTGAGTTTGATGATGACAAAGAGATGTTGCTCATGTCCTATGTTGAGATGCAAAAAACAACACACCTTCCAATTTAGGGTACATGTACACATTTGGCCTAACGTTGATCTCATGCTAACTTTCATTTTAATTACCTTTTGTCATCCATATTCAAATGAGGCAATTGGCTTGTGTGTTTTTCTTCCAATAAAGTAACTTAGGCATACTCAGAAGGCATGTATGATGAGAGTTATATTATTTAATTTAGATTGAGATTTGAATGTTAGGTTGCAACTTATTTTTGTTTAGCATTATTCATGCATTCATTATTGGATGATGGTAAGGATCTCTTCACTTTCTAATGGGATGTTTACGCTCTAACAAGGTTCGTCACAGAAGATTTATCCTTGGTAAATTTCCAGAATAAGTTGAAAACAAACGATTAGTTGTTTGCAAGGCAAAAAAACATTACCCTGAGAAAGCTCGCAACAAGCGCGCAACTCCACGGCGACGTGAGACGTCAAGCGAGCAGCAGCCACCACACTGTGCAACGGCAGCAGCGATTGAGTGCACCCAATTACTCCTCCAATAGTCCTTTTTTTCAAATAAATCACAAAAAAGAATGAAACTTAATGATCATGTTACATTGAGAACTTAATGGTGATGCAAATTGGGACTTATTTAACCCGAAATTAGGGACGGAAGCTGTGCGATCGGGGCGGAGTCGGCGACCGTGAAGTGGTGGTTGTGGTGGCGGAGGACGTAGACGAGGGAGGGGAGTGGTGGCGGAACGACGGATGGTTGACGATCTTGCGGTGGAGATTAGCGACCTTGGCAGAGATCCATAACGCCAAGCCATTGTTTTTGTGCGAATATTGGAAACAGTTTCAGGGTTTAAGCCGCAATCTATTTGGGCTGGATCTATGTGGGCCTGTTGATGATTATTTCTTATTCATAAACTTTGATTTACTTAAAACGTTTCATATTTACGCTGTGTTCTTTTAATCAGGAGAGAAAAAGAAATGAATGGAAAAGAAAGGATGGCAAAATAATTTTTTTATTTGTGTTCTCGAAAGCGGAGGAAAAGGAAGGAAATGAAAGAAAAGAAAATATTTTTCGTGTTCTTGAATAGGAGAGAAAGGAAAGAAAATACGTCATTTTTACTAAAATACCCTTAAAAATATTTCTTTTATAATGAAAGATTAGGTAGTTTTGTAATTTTAATAATTTTAGTAAATTTTTTCCTTTCCTTTCCTTCCCTTTCCTCCCACATTTGGGAGGAAAGTTTTGGAAGGAAACTTATCATTATTTTCCTTCCGTTTTCTTTCCTTTCTCTCCTAAAAAAGTTTCGAGAACACGAGTTTTTTTTACTTTCCTCCCCTTTTCCCTCCCTTTCCTTTCATTTCCTTCGTAAAATGAGTTTCGAGAACACAGCGTTAATCTTTTTATTTTCTTTAATAAATCAAATTTAAGAAAATATATTCTCAAAAAGATGAATTTGGTATGGTTGATGTCTTTGAATGCCACAGCGTTTTCAATTTTGGATCTTGTTCGACTTCAAGTATCATTCATCTATTTTTAAAGGGAAATTAACTCATATAGCTAAAGTGTATTTTAGAATTGGTCTTGAAATATCCTTTAACTTTGGATCTTTTAGTTATTTGTTTCTCATTTTTATCAAAATATTACTACATCTGCAATATATAGATCCATAGTTGGCTGTTAATTACCCATATTAAGTACTAGGGTTGGGTTCTGGTGAGAGGTGTCAAATACGATGAAAAGTGGTTATCAACCGTTGGATGAGAAATGGATAAACATTAGGATGAGAAAAATGTATTGCGTGATTTATTCAAAGGTGGAATCACTAGAATGGATTGATAATGTTATGTATTGAAAAATATATATTAGACAATACTGTTTTTAAACAAGGAAAAAATGATTGAAATTAGATTACGATTACAAAGGTTAAAAATAATCCAAGTTTCTACTCTCAAATAAACAATAAAACCAGAGTGGAGCATACCCGAACTTATTTAGGCTCTAATGGAAAACGAAGCTGATTAATTTTGTATATAAGAATACGCAAAAATAGTAATTTATATGAATTATTATCATTTTTAGTATTCAATTTTATGTTTGATGATAAAAATTGTTTATGAAAGACCTATAAAATATAAGGAATGGACATTATCTCCTTTTAAGAGATTCATTTGATAGACAAAGCAAGTACACAACATCTTCCGGACTTAAGAAATAAGAAACGAGCGTACACAACACAACACAAGAATACCAATATGAAATAAATAATACGGTTGGGTTTTGGTGAGAAATGTCAGATTTGCTGAGAAGCGTGAGAAATGGTTATCAACTGTTTGATGAGAATATTAAGATGAGATGTATACACCGGATCAATTAACTTTTAAGCCGCAATTCATGGAATGGTATTTGATTAAAACTATTTTTCAGTGTGAATAATAATTCTTACAAATCCTAAATAAATAGTAATTTTGTGAGACTTTGTATATATTATGTCAACTCAAAACCCATCTTCACGATACATGAAAATCATTGAAAAAATACACTTTATTCTAAATATATTTTAACTATACGTAAATATACTATGATGGCAAATAAAAATAAAGGTGGCAATTAAATTTTTCTAATACACATACTACCGAATCCCCTGATGGTTAGAATTACACAATCAACTAAAATGTCGGTTTCGTACGGAACAACATATATTCAATTTCCGGCGACATTAACGGCGGAATCTCGCCGTCGTTGATCTGTTTCCGCCTTAATCCTCCTCAAAACCCCATCCACTGCAATTTCAAATGCGTCTTTCATGTCGCCATTGCTACAACCTCCATCACTATACACGATCTTAGGTATAATTTCGATAACTCTTTCTCTCATCTTCCTCAACTCTTCCCTACCATAGCTCTCCAACACCGCCTTTATCGATTTCCTCCCCTCTGAGACATCACCGTGATCTATGAAAACCGAGTAACTCTCCGGTTCCTCCGGCAAGTACCATTCGTATTGGTCGTACATCGTCCTGTTCCAGAACAAAACCGGCACCGCACCGGCCACCATGCAATCAAACACCGAACGTCTCGTGTAACTATCCCCTCTCGGCTGCAAACAGAATTCCGATCCAAGCAAAGACTCCATTATCGCCGAGCTTCCATTAGCGCATGGAGTCACTGCGCAATCCACCACTCTGCAAGTACCGGTAACGGACTCGTTCCGGCAGGTTCGCAACAATAGTCCTCTGATATCATCTCCGACGTCATCACGCGCCGCCCCGACGAAAGTGAAAAGGCTGGTTCGGTTGTAGGTTCGGACGAAGGTTTGCCAGGTTCGGATATCGGTGATGGAACGAGGGTGGAATCCGGTGGGGTAAGGTATACCGATGTCGTGGTAGTCCCCCGGTGCTCTCTCGATTGTGAGGCGCGTGACGTTTTGCATTTCTGGCATGTTTAAGAACTTGGAGCCCCATCGTTTTTCCGGGTCGGTTAACCGGCGGAAATCCCATGTGATTCTGCCTAGTACTATGACATGATCAGAACCGTTGGATCTCCGCCAGTACGGTTGTGTCTGGACCCACTCTATTAACTTCTCGGCATGAAAATCACGTTGTTCAGTAGTACTGTCGGAAAAGAGATATTTTCCGACCGCGAGTCCAGCGTAAAATGGTATATAGAAAACCGTAGCAGATTCCGGCTCCATGGTTCTACATTTATGCTTCAGGATCCGGTTATGGAAAATAATCTCCGAGGAAAACTGATTTGTCCGGTACCACACCTGAGCTAAACTCTCCGGTATAATCCCGGCGAGCTCGACGGCAGTCATGCCGTAACCGGCGTTGGTGGCGACGCCGCACTGCCAATGCCAGGGGTCTAAATCTTCGCAGCTACCCACTAAATCGGAGTTGAAGATGGTTGGGAGCTCGTAGACGTAGACCTTACCGTAGTGGCATATGTCGTTATCAACCGGAGATGGAGGTGATACCGGCGGCGGGGAGCGAGAACAGAAGATGAAGATTTGGATGAGTACAAGGGAGAAAACGGAGAAGGAAATTCTGGGGTGTGAAGTGATTTGAGAATGGATTATGAGTTGGAGGGTTTTGGATTTCTTTAAGATGAACATGGTGAAATCGGGAAAGATTTTAGAACAAAGATGCAGCGGTTTCTTTTTATGCTCGTAAATTTAACGACCGACGTTTTATTATTGTTTTTTTTTTTTTGAAATTTCAGAAAATAATTTTTTTTACCCAGAGAATATGTGATGTATATAATTCCATCTCAATCTTATACTAAGGGTCCGTTTACTAAACGCTTACTCGGATAAGTGCTTACCAAGTCATATTAGCTTACTGGATGAATATGGCAAATATTAAGAATCTTACCCGGTAAGAGCGGAAGCAAGTACTGGAAGTCGAAAGCAAGGACCGAGAGTCTTACCCGGTAAGTGAGTGTGACGGCTCTTACCACGGTTAGCGCTTACCGGCTAAATTTTGCATACGATGCCATTTTGGTGTACTAAAATTTTACTCGGAAAGTAGATGATAGTGTTGAATTTTACCGGAAAGCACTTACCCATGTAAATGATTAGGTAAACGGCCCCTAAATTTCCAATCGATATAAACAAAATTTAGGCGTAGCATAGTATGATATTATTTATATGACTCGACTCAATTATGAGCGCAATTAACGATTACTTTTTGAGTTTAAAGTGTAAAATTGACTTTACTGTCCCTGCTTTCCACTTACTTCCCCATCTTTTTGCGCACCATAACCTTTCTTCACCTTGTATTGTTGTTGTACACATTTGATTTAATACATAATTAAGATCAATAATAAACCACCCAAATATATTAATCATAATGGATCTCATCTCACAAATATTTATGTAACAATTATTAGCGGATAAATTATAAAGTACTACCGACCACCATTGCTTACCTTATTAGGTAACATTCTCGGCCATTAAAATTGAATGTTGACGAACATCTTTTACCCGGTAAGCACTTGCTAGGTAAGATTATAAGTCATTGCTATGCCTCTTACTAGGTAAGGTAAGTGACACTAGCTAGCATTTGGTAAACAGCCCCCAACACATAAACACAACACATCCATGGTTCAGAAACAAGCACCAGCAATGAATGTATATTCAATTCAACAAGAAAAGGAAGTTAAGAAGTTGTTTGATGATATGAGTTTTGAGTTTGATGTTGTAGTCAGTAGTATGTACACTAACCAACCATTACAACAAACATACATTCATGCATGCAACAATTACCATTACAATTACTCCTAATCATTATCATGATAGATGGAAAAAACACCAACAGTTTTACATTCTGAAATCCAAAACACAAACAGTGTTGTTATTGGTACAAGCTGCAATCTTGTCACCTTCTTTGTTCCAGCATACTTCAAATATGCTTCCATTACCTGAATAGGTTTTTATAATCTTCCCATCTTTTAGCGACCATACGTGCATACATCTGTCCAGAGAACCACTTGCCAAATACTCCCCATTTGGACTAAACGACAAAGCATATACCGCATCCCTACAATCATTTCAATTCAATTCAATTTCTATTCTTCTATGAGTATAATGAGCATGACAATTAGCATATATAAGTTAAAAGTTACACACCTGTGGCCGTTCAAGCTGCGCAGGAGTCTTCCATGCTCTACATCCCACAGCTTTACTGTTGAGTCAAATGATGCACTGCAAACACACACACACACATACAAAATTAAGCCAAACTGAGAAGATCGTTCACAAGAAATAAATGGTTCGATAAACATACCTTGCCAACAACAGCTGCTGGTTAGGATTGTTTGTGCCCGGTCCACTTGGACTCCATCTGATTGTGTATATCTCCTGCAAATAAGAAATTAAAGATTATTTATTCAAACGCCTACCATGCTACAGTCCCATTTGAGATTTCCAAACCAAAAGTATGTGTCATGAACCCACCTACAGGCCCAAGCCCGTCCCCAAGTAATTTTCTAGAATAGCAAGGAGGGGTATTTTGGGTATTTCTGATAATCAAATAGCTAGTATAAAGAGAGGGATAGATGAGGTGTGTGGTATGAAGAAAATAGTGAGTTTTGTATGGGAGATACTAGCATCTCGAATAGCTAGACGTTTTCTTTTATAGTTGCTTTCAACTTATTCTAATATATGTTCATAACAGTACGATTCCAGATATACCAGTAATTAATGATTAAAAAGATTCAACGTTGGTAGGCAATAGTAATGTGGTTAGAAAGAAGACTCGTTTTTAAAACTATTAAAAAATACAGAGTAATAAGAAGAAAAAACAACAAAGAATCACCTTGGCATGCTCTCTTAAATCATGAATGTGCTTGTCCTGCTTCATACTCCATATCTGAAAAAAAATTATAATTCCATGCCAAGTCGCAATGAGATAAATTTCAAGTTATGGGTAGCAAAGGATAAGCAATGACTAAAAGCCTCTCTCAGACGTGGTAAAATATAGGGATAAAAACAAAGGGTGCAGCTTGAAAAATCACCAAACTAACCTTTGCAGTGATATCATCAGAGCAGGAGGCCAATAATGAACCTGTTGGGTCCCATTTCACACAATTAACTTCACCCTGAAATTGAATAAAGTTTTAAACATAATGACCATTGCAATATCGTAATATTTCTATAAACCTTTGCAGTGATATCATCTTACAAACCTTATGGCCAGCAAAAAGTTTGATGGGCCGATTTTCTCCAATCTTGCAAACATAAATCATATTATCTGTTGAGCTCGAGGCAAATGAGTGATTGTTCCGCCAATCAACATCAAGAGTAGGACCTATCAGATTGAGACACATGGAGTCTAGTTCAGACAAGGGTAATTATTTTTCAAGTCACACATGTCATTTAACACTGCATAAATAAAATAGTACCTGAATGGAATTTAAATTGTTGCTTCCATTCATCCGCCTTTACATCCCATACTATGGCAGTTTCATCAAAGCTTCCAGTAAGAAGGTAATCACCCTTCTTATTCCATTTAATAGAAAATATGGGTCCCTTGTGTTTGCTTAAAGTACTCTTTAGTTCACCATTTGTATTCCATATTCTAGCTTGCCCATCATATGAACCGGTGGCAAGGAGTGTTCCCTCCAACTGCACATAGGGCAAAAGATTATTATGTTCAGGGGTCATTAACGAAATTTAGCATGAACCTTTATATGGAATATTCTTTAAAAGAGGGCAAAAATGCTTTTGGTGGACAGCAGAAATGGATTGATATTTGATGGATAGGCTGAGTAATGATTTTAAGTTTTTGAATTTCATTATTTTTCTCAGTTATGTTTATTTCTTTCGCTTCCACCTTTGATTCAACAAACCATTTTTTAGCTATGCAGCAGGAAGGTACACACATCATAGACAAAAAACCATAACTATTGGATGTACATAACTATAGATAACTTGATTATAACTCCAGATGATAATTATTCTGATGAAAGAATAGCACTCACATTCCAATCAAGTGTTGTGACGTCTTTGCCTTTGTCGTTTGTTTTACCTTTAACATGCTTCAGTACAAGCACGTTGGCAGGCCCGTTTTGTAAACTAGATCTATTACTCCTATCTGCAATTGTCCAAATCCTAGCTGTAGAATCTCCAGACCTAAAGTATCACCACAAACAAATATGGATTAGGCAAAAAACAAATACAACATGAAGATGGTAAATTGAATCAGATGTGGAAGAAAAGATGAAAGATGGTTGTTTCAATTGAATCCTAGCAGAATAAGATTATCAAAGGCTGTGAATAATGATGGTTATCAAAGAGAATTTGGTTTATTAGATAACACACCCTGAAGCAAGAAGGGAACCTGCTGGACTCCAAGCACAAGCGCAAACCTAAAGAAAGATAGAAAATACGCATGTTATTGATCAAGTAAGTAATGCATTAGGACCAACGCTCAATATATTATAACCATGAGAAGAATCAAACCTCAGAAGTATGTCCTTCCAAGATTATCACATCTGAACTAGGAATCCCAGAAGCTTGAGGTGTTGCAGAAGTAGAAATATCCATTGGTTCAGGTCCTACAACATATCCCCAGAAAGATTAAACATACCATTAATATACGCTATCAAGGCAATTATACAAGGTTGAAATGCAGCTTGGGATGCATTTATTTCTAAGCAAGTGCTTGGAAGTGTATAAGACATTATATGCATAGTTAAGTTGTGAAGAAATTCAAGTATGTCCATCTTTCGTCAAGGTTAGTATGTCCTTATAACCAAGCTTCTTCTATACATTCTTTATGCCAATTGATTATCCGTTCCCTTTACTCATTGTTCACTAGAATATGAATATTCACTTACAATGAATCTAACATGATCCAAATGTCCAATTAGGTTTGAGGTTCATCAAATCTTTGAAAATGTGAGTCCAGATGCCAAAAATATATTATTTATTTATTAAATTATACGCAATTAGTATATCAATGCATGTATGTATGTGTGCATGTATTGAATACATAAGATGAAGCAAATCTTTGTGGTTCAAACATAGCAAACCTTATTACCAGCCAAATTTCAATATAACAAACTCATACAAAACTATAGTCGGTGTAAATAGTGTGTAAAGCTGGGAGAAACAGGATTCCTGATTAATAAGTTAAATATATGTAGACACAAACACACAAAGATGCGCACATTTAACCTGATAAGGATCATTGCTATGGTGGTCAAGGTCAACATAATAAAAGGAGAAACAAGCATCGATAGTATCACCAGCAAGGTTAGGAAGAAAATAACTAATACATAAATAATGAAGAAGATGAAGATGACGGAAACGCACAGTGAATATCCAATTGCCGTGGAAAGAAGTATCGTCCAACTGTGTTTGTATCATTTTTGGTTCATGTCTCTCTTCCTATCCCAATCCAAGGTTCGAATCACAATTGAAGCCCTAATTATTAAACGGGTAAGAGTTAATTTAAATTACTTTTTTACTTTCTTAGGTGGGAAATATACAACTTACACCACCATGGCGCCCAAAAGAACCCTAAGTCAACTTAACAACCTCCTTGTACACACAGATTTGAATAGGTTATATGCCAATAAAACCAAAAGGGCAAAATCTTTCACAGAGCGATGGAAGGGGGCAGAGGGAAGCTTTATGCAAAGAATTTGATCAGATACTATACTTCGATTCTAAAATTAAAGTGGACTTTTAAGTGGACTGTGGATTGATGAAATATTTCCAAATAGAAGAAGCATATATTTTGTATGCTTATACTTTGTTCAAACATAAAGAGGAAATTAAAGAAACATACCTCCAAATGTCCCATTTTCTTCGAGTTTGATATTAACGTTGTCTTGTTGATCTACAAGAATTAATCTATCAGCAACATCCTCATGTTTCTTTTCTCTTTGCTTATCCTTATCAACTCTCTCTTTCTCCTTCTCACTTTGTCTGTCCCTCTCTATTGCAAGCGCAGTTTGTTTTTCTTGTTCTTTGGCACGCTCCTCTGCAGCCTTCTGTTGATTTTTCTTTTTATCTTTTACAATTTGTCTTAGTTGGTAGACATCCTTGGTGAGGAGATCTAGTGGTTGTAGGAAGGAGAAATCTTCGTCTACATCAGCATCATTCTGGCAATCTTGAAAAAACATGATCAGCATTGTAATCGATGGAAATAAAAGACAGTGGAACTTTTGAAGGAGTTAGCAGCATACTAACATTGTTTAAATTTGCTTCCATCTCAAGATATTGAAGTCCTTTCTGTACAAGCGTGACAAGGGCTCCAGGTGGAACCATATTTCCATCAATAGACCCCTTGTTGATACCTGCCTCATATCCTAGATTAAAAGCTGAATGTATGAAACCTGAGAGTAAGATAAGAAACACGTCATAAGTCCATGAGTTTTGGAACACACAGCCTAAAACAGTTTTAGGTACAAATGAGAACCCAAACCATTAACACCCTTATCATGCATTCATGCTACATATCTCCACTTCGACCTTAAAGGTGACCACAATGTCTTGGGCTGTGTTCTTTAATTTTTTGGCATCAATTTAACACCTCCCATAAATATTAATCTTTTATACTGAACATCAAAGAGGTACCACACATCCACATTTCTGCAATGCATTGGTGTATCTTGGTGGCCTAGCCTTCTGACAGATAAACACAATAATCTCATAGTTCCCCTGTACACCACTCGATGATTATTGATTTAAATCAATCTGAACGAAATGTTAAAAGAGTTCAGTTGTAAGCCTATGCCCATAGACTAATGCAACAGTATATGTTCTATCCCCAATTACCCATCTCGCTAAAAAGAACCCAAGTTTACAAAGCTAATTGCGAAATTAAAGCGACAGGGTGTCAGTTAATGCTTCCTCGACCAACTACTTACAAACCCTAAAAATTCTTTTTCGCAAGAAAAGAACCCCTTCCCCCGAGTTAAAACTCTACATTAACAAAAATCCTAAAAGGAAATCAATCACACAAACTCTCAGATCCATAAATCCAGAGTACAAGTGCTTAAATTAGACGATATCGTGAATTACAGATTTTCAGCCCCAAAAAACAGCAATTTCAGCGTGCGAACATCAACAAACAGTAAGACACATGCATGGATGAACGAAATTGTGCTTTGTCTATGTAAATTGTATACATATGTGTATAATTATGTACCAATTACCTGATTCCTGAAGGTAACGGAAGACGATGTAATTCAATTCGACGGAAGTGATGGATGTCATGTTTCTTGGGGAAATTTGGTACGAATGCCGATTGATGATGAAAGAAGGGGAGAAATTTGTTAACAGTAGCCGGAGTTTCAAAGATGTAATGGAAAAGAAGAAATTATGTCTTCATCGTCTTCTATGAACCTTGCCGGAAAAAGTGGGCGCCTTCAATTCTGAGGAGTGACATCGATACCTCTTTTAACTCTTTTGTCCTTGCAAAAATACCGGCGAAACCCCGTGATGGCGTAATACAAACTTACAAAGGAATTAATTGGGACTTTATTGCAATTGAGTCCATGCACTTTTAACTTTTGTACATACAACACCCTTCAAGTATGGAAAATGGACAAAAATGTTGTTTTATTTTTTATGTTTTTCAATCGCACGTTCAAGTTGTCAATATATGTTAAAATTCTCAAAATATATTATTTTTGTTAGATTTTGTTTGAATACCATAAACTATAGTGTTTAGAAGAAGAGCATATAACAAATAATAGTTTAACAAATACAGTCTTAAGGATTTTCTTGATCATAAATAGTTACAAATGAGACAACCAATATGGATGAAATTGTCAAACAATTACGGCCAAGAGATGCATTATCGTATAGCCAATGCAAACATGTCAACGACATCGTAAGTATACAAGAAAATAGCATAATTTTATCTGGGTTGTGCAATGAGAATGGATGTTAATGTCGTCTTTAGATAGATTTGATACAAGAATGCAACATAAATCACTCCAGTATTAGAATGTTAACAGTGAAAATGGTTGGGCACTCGCGTTACTAGCAATGCCAGTTGGCACTGGTATAATATTGAGATGCAGATGTAGAGTATGGATTTTGAGGATGAAAAATCTTAGAAACCTTGTGTGGGACGAAGCTTGATAGTCCAAATACATCATACATCTAGCAAGTGATAAGATGTACAGTAATATGAAAGAAGGTTACTTATAATCAATAATGACGAAGTCGGTATCACTATATATAAAAAAATTCTTAGTGTGTTTGTAAGTTGAGATTAAATACCTATTAGCTAATGCATACGGTTGTTTTTTTCCTATAAAATATATTAGATGTTTGTTTATATATTTGTGTGCATCCGATGCGAGTTAAATATTTTTAAATAACATTATTATCAATAACTGTGGTAAACCATAAAAAGTTATGTATTTCAATGAAACACCGTTTTATTCATTTTGTTATACATAAAAAATAGTCTTCTAAAACTTGAACAAATTGTTTAAAAATCATAAATATCAACTTAATAGGATGATAGGTGTCGTTTTTATATATATTTTTGTGTCAAAACCCCTTACAATTAGTGTCGATTAGTTGCCTAAAGTACCCCTATTATATTAAGTTCTAGTATTTTATCATTTGTAAATAAATAAAAAAGAAAAAAAAGAGTTTAATTTTGATTCTTGTGGTCTCGTGAACCTGCAAGGTAAAAGAAAATGAAAACAAAATATATATATATATATATATATATATATTAAATTACTTGTGTGTGTGGTTGAAGCAAACAAACAGAAAAATAAAAAGAAACTTAATATTTTTGGGTCTATTGGTTTGTGCCAACGCAGCAAGCAAAATGAAGAAAAGAAAAGGCCCACTTCTCATGTGCAACCCAAAAACTTGAAGAAGGAATCGCAGCCTCTCTCCTTCTCACGTCGGCAAGAAACAGCGGCAAGCAAAATCGAACAGAGACATACGCGGCTTCTCCCGCGGTTTCAGGTCGCGCCTCATCCCGCGCGCCCTAAAATCAGTGCGTGTGTGTTTTGGCGGTTTCATTCGATTGGGGGTTAAAACAAAGCAAAAACTGCAATTAAGAGAAGAGAACACTTGGAAGAAAACGATTTTTGGAGACAGGAGAGCAAAAGGAGATCGATTGAGGAGCAATTTCTTGTCAATTCCTTTGGTAATTTCTTTTAGTTGTAACCCTAGTTTTTATATTCCATCATTAGGTTGATTAGATTTTGATGTTTGCACTAGGAGATTCCATTGTAATCGTTTGGGATAAACCTATTTGCTTGATTTCCATTTTTAATGTCAATTTCGTTTGGGTTTTCAATTAATCTGATCAATTAGTTGAATCTCTCATGGAAGATTGTTAGTCAAAACCTTGATACGTAATAGTCTTGGATTTTTTATAAAGTAACAATAGATTTCATTCGGTTTCAATAAGGTTTTCGAATCGAAATCTTGAAATCTTGAAATCTTGAAATCTCGCAATCAAAGCAATTATAAGCCGAGCTTACGAGCTTATAGCTTTGAGTTGGTGTTTTTCTAGTCCGATAAAGCTAATCACATCTAAGAACTTAAGAGCTTATTTAATTTCTATTTGTGATTAAGATCCGGTTAAAGAGCTTATTTTAACCGGTGTAGATTAAGGAAAAATGGAGGTCGTTAGAGCTTGTTAACGACTCTAATCAACTTAGGTTCGTTCTTTTTGTTTACGTCTTTGGAATCAATGATAAGTGTCATCATCTTAATCGAAGTCAAGCTAATGTTGGAATTTTATTTCATTGTTTATAATTAATTTTAGTCGCATTTTTAGTTTAGTTAATCAAATCCAACCCCCCTTTTTTACGTAACGTGTAGAAGTCAAAATAATTGTCACAACTAATCCCTGTGGATTCGACCTGACTTACCACTATTACAATTTATATTGTATTTTGGGACAGTTAGAACATACTTATTATTTGACGGCCTCGACGCCCGTCATAGGAATATAAAATGAAAGTATTTGAAGCTCTTAAAAAATAAGAATGTAAATCATCGTCTTCAAACTTCAATCATCTTTTACAAGTTTAATATCGCCATCATTGGTTGTCATCATCGTTGGTTGTGGAGTCATGAAGTATTCGCTTGCCTTTTCGTCAACTATATTGTCTTCAACATATGGAAGTTCAATATCTGAGTAATTGTGTGTCTTGTATCTGACTGTAATCCTTAAGGTAAATGCAAACCTCGAATCGCGTCCTTCACTCACAATGCATCATGCAACTAAAAGAAGAAGAAGAAGAAGAAAAAGTACTATAAAATAACCAGGGGCGGAGCCAGGAATTTAGCCAAGGGTGGTCCTCTTTAATAAACAAAAAGTAGATGTACGATACGACGATATTCATGCCAAATTTCGATCAAAAAGTAAACATACATTTTCAAAAGCCGTAACACTAACCTTTAAGGATTCGACAATAATTTCGACACGTTTATATCAATGATATCTTCATTCTCAACGTCTGCAAACACATCCTTTTCAATATAAGCTACCAAGTTATCGTTCATCCATTGATCTTCCATTATATTACGCGCACTAGGATGAGTTGCACCGGATAAATTCCCTTCTAAGGCGCAATTCATGGGAAGACATTTGATTAAAAGTGGTCAACGGGTTAGATCCACTTCTCACTCTTCTCACATTAACCTCATCTTCTCACACGATCCTTTGCCTATGGTAGGCAACACTAATCGCGATAACTACAATCATTTCATAAATCGAAATGAAACTACTAATGCTTGCACCCACCGCCATAAAGCAGGGAAACCAAGCCCCTTTAGTCCTTTACTGCCTACGAGCATCTACCCTAAATTAAAACCTGGGCTGTTGGGATTTGGTGCTAGATTTAAATAGCATTTATGAGATTAAAACTCCATCAACAAATTAAAACGACACGAACCTGGGATAGTAGTCCAACAAAGGTTGAAAATGCATTTTGCACATTTTGCAATCGTGTGCATGCTCTAACTGCCTACATATAAGAACCATCAATGTAACTAAGATTTGGCATGATATCTACAATCACTAGGTTGTTCTTTATGCAATTCACAATTTCACATACTCACAGTGAAAGTGAAACATATTGTATTTCTAAAATTCTCACACAATAATCAAATACAATTACAACTGAATAGTTACTAATTACATAAACAAAATCAATAGAAAACATATGTATTTCTCATACAGAAACTGAGAAACGTCAAAACAGAATGTCAAATTGTGGAAAGTGAAACCCTAGGCTAGAAATTAGAAACTCACAACAACCATGATTTGATTTTTGAGTTGATGATTCATGATCAGTAAACAATCAAGCGCCGAGAAGTGAGAATCGAAGACTGATATGCGAGAATCCAGAAGCGAAGTCGAGAACAGAAGCGAAGTCAAGAACAGAAGCGGTCTAATTTCTAATCTCATTCGTCTGACTCTGAGGGATAAGCGAAGTCTGAGAGGGTTGGCCGATAATAAGTCTGAAGTAATGGGCCGATGCTGATTTGGGCTTTAAAAAAATTAACAAAAAGATATCAGACTTGAGGGTGGGCCAATGCTAATTCTAGGCCAAGGCCCTAGGGGTGAGCAAAACCCGAAATATCCGAGATCCCCGACCCGACCCGATCCGATCCGAATTTGTGGCTAAAATCCGCACCCGAGAAACCCGAAACCCGAATGCCCCGATCCGCTATTTTGTTCGGGTAAACTAGGATCGGGTTGGGTTTGGGTTTTACCCACCCGACCCGTCCGAATATCCGAATTTAAAATAAATAAATTTTATTTAATAAATTTAAAATATAAGTTATACCTGAACCTGTTGATTGACTTGATTAGTTGATTTTGTATTTCTAACCTAAAGTCCTAAAACCCCAAATCGCCACCACCCACAGTCCCACACCTCTCGCCGGCCAGTGTATCTGAGGGACTGTCGGACTGAGGTCTTCGGTCTTCCACCGCCGCCCACCGTTTCCATCGCCGGCCATTCTCCACCACGGCCCCACGCAGAGTCACATTAGCATACGCGTTTGACGCCGCCCACCGCTTCCATCGCCGGTCTTTTTGTAAGCCATGACTTATTAAATTTTATGTAACCCTCAATTTCTCCTACCTGCAATTTTACTTTTGTTCAAAAATACTAATGTCGATTTTGTAACACCCCAAAACAGGGGTTAACAAAAATTTCCAGAAAACGGAAGAGTGGTACACATTACTTAAAGTAAAAGTATACCTAAATAACATTACATAATCATTAATACAAAGATTTAGTTAATCATAACTACTATTGGACCACTAGCTTATTTGATCACTACTATAGATATCAAATATCCAAAGAATGCCGGAAAGTTCTATCATCAATCTTCCAATCTTTATCTCTCTAACAACGATCCCATGCTCACAACCCCGTTCTAGACCTTCTTGTGTCCGGAACCACTAAAATCTGTAATACATAAAACACATAACAAGTGTTAGACTTTTAAAGCCTAAGTGAGATTCTATGTAATATTCAAATATGTTAATCCAAGTAATATTCAAAGCATATTAAGCACTTAACAATGGTCCAACCATTTATCATAATCAATACTACTTCCATGTAGTTCACATACATCCATATGTAATAAATCATATTCTAGATAATATCAAGCATATTTAACACATAACAATGGTCCAACCATTTAACATGATCAATACTACTTCCATGTAGTTCATATACAACCATATGTATCAAATCATATTCTATATGACATCAATAATAAACATCCATGTTTACAATTCAATAATAAGTCCATTTTGACCATTAAGCCATCATTACTTCATTAAGACATATATTAAGCCATCTTCATAATCACATACCAATGATGTATAATCAAACCCAAACCTTTAACACTAACTTTATCATGGCAATATAGTTAATGAAACACAATTAATCCTTCATTACTTACTTGAACTCTTCTTGTTTCCCTCTTAACCATTAAGAGCTTATACATCAAGATTTCTCATTAACAATACCAAAATCAAAAGAAAGAATGGTAGATAAGTGTAATACAATCAATTAATTACAAGTTACTCACCTCAATTCTTCAATTAGTATAACCCTATCTTGAAGTCTTGAACTTAATTTCTCCAACAAGAAGATGAATAATGCAAGCCCTAATTGTAACGTCCCAAAAATTACAAGGAAATTTAAAATTTTTAAACACATGCATTCCATTATAAAACAACCATAATTCATGTCTTAATCAAACTTAACGTCTTTAACCCAAATCGTCAAACAAGGTTTATGCAGCGGAAAAATTATAAAGGTTAAATTCCAAAGTTCGAAAGTGTAATTTAACGATCCTCGACGCTCCGCGCTTATTGTGTGTACGGTCATGCCCGACTGCCACCCGCACCTGAAATCACAACATGATGGGAAAGGGTAAGCTAACGCTTAGTGAATTCCACCACACACGTAGGTAGCAACCCCATGCGCATCGCCCCTACTCGCAAGTAGGCCACATCACTAATATCATGAATACAACTCACAAATTAGTTTTTATATAAACACAGACCTCGGTCCCACCAAGTACACAAAATATAATAATATAAGCTCAGTCCCACCGAGCCCTCGGTCCCACCGAGTAAATAGAGTTGTACTAGCTCAGTCCCACCGAGCCCTCGGTCCCACCGAGGTGTACACATGCATAAATATTCCACGTCACAATCCAACAATATGCAACCAATAAATACATCCCAAATACTTCATGTAAGCACATAATCACACGTAACATCACGTAACACAAAAGAGCAATGTACATGAAGTTTCTAACTACGCGGTGAGAGAACTCACCTCAAAGCTAAACGACGTGCTCACGAATCGCAGCACCAACCCAGCAACTTCCTTCACTTTTTCCCACCTAAATACGTATGAAAAATATCAAAGGAAAGTCCCGACCCCTAACACATTACTAGATCTAAATATTCCAGCTTTTGCTTAAAAATACGGGTCTGTTCGGGACCTGTTTTACCCCCTTAAAACTGATAAGTACAGAAATCAAAATTCATAATTACAAAGTTCTATGTCTTACGATTTCAGAGACGTATCGCACGCGTCCTAACGATTTTTCTATAATTTAATATGGATTTTACAAAAGTGGTTCACAGAACAGCGAAACACCGGACCTTTCGGTACAACATGGCAATTTCGCCCAAGTTACGGTCCGAACTGGTCTTTCCGCAAAACAGAGGAAACTTAATAGACTCCGAAACGGAACTTTCGGCACCAGTTCCAACCCAACCCGACATTCCTAACAGAAGTTATGCGCCATACAAAACAGTGACAGAAAGCTGGAAGTTTTTCGGACCAGGCTGTATAAACAGCCCCATATGGCCTAGCTACGGGCTAAATTAGATTTTCGACAAGCCACGAAAAACCTTCCCAACTCAGTTTGGAAATTTTGGGCACCAATTTCACGGCAAAACGAATTACGAGTCAAAAGTTATGGCCTTCGCAAAAACAGGGCAGATTCCAGAATTTTACATAAAATGACGAATCACCAAACTTGCGGCCACTGTTTCACCTAGCTAGAGGCCAAACCAGTTTTCCGCTAAAACACGGAAAGCGTGCCCGACCCCGAGCTTGAACCGTGGGCGCCAGTTTCGGCTCAAACGGAGTTATGACGGAAAAGTTATGAGCTACACAAAACAGTGGCAGATTACCATAATTCACATGAAATGATAAAACGGTTCGAGATTAGGATTAACGGTTCAAGATTTAAGGTTACGGTCAGGGTGGTTTTAGGGTTACGCCACGGGCACCACCCACTGCCACCTCCGGCAGTGGGGCACGGCGGCGGCGGCGGCGGCGTTCCGGCGACACCCACACCCACACACACCCCTCGTCTCACCGTACCACCCTCACCCTCTCGCTCCCCATCACGGCTGCCACACGCGACTCCTACCAGCACACACACACATACACTCACGTGCACACAGCCACCGCCGTCCACCCACGGCCACCGTAGCGGCGGCGTGCGGCGGTGGTTGCCTCGCCGGAAAAATAAACAAGAAAGAACAAGATGGAGCGAGGGAACGGCTTACCTTGCGATGGTGGTTTCTCTCCCCTCGACTTCTCCGGCGAATGGTGATGGTGACAGCGACTTCTCCGGCGACTGGAAAACCTCCGGCGACTGGAAAACCTCCGGCGACCACTCTCTCTCTTCTTCTCTTGGTCCTCTCTACTTGCGATCTCTCTCTCTCACTTACTATCTATCCCTCTCGGCAATTCCAAACCAAAAGAAAAACCCACAAACAATCAAAGGGGCTGTTTTGTTGCTGCCTTTGGAAACCGACGAGAAGAAAGAAGGGGGGGGGGTCGGTCCCCCTTCCTTGGCCGTTCACCCCACAATAATCCCCTATGTCCACAATTGACCCCTAAACTCCAACACCTTGGCACTTTTGATCCCTAAGTTTCCATAACATTGTAAAAAAAAGAGTAAGGTTTGCCATACCTAACATTCGAGGTCCCTTTGACAACTTCCGTTAAAGAGACTCGCTTTAAAAAAAACATTAAGGATTTTAAAAACCATACCGGGACACGGGCTTTACAACTCTCCCCCGCTTGAATCAGACTTCGTCCCCGAAGTCTACTCCTGCAAACAGCTCCGGATAATTCTCTCGCATCTCCGCTTCAGGTTCCCAAGTCCACTCGGAACCCTTTCGGTGTCTCCATTGAACCTTCACCAACCCAACAACCTTGTTCCGCGAGGTTCTCGTCCTCCTGTCAAGAATAGCAATTGGCTTTTCCACATAATTAAGCCGCTCATCGATCTGAATATCTTCGAGCGGTACTACTGCAGACTCATCCATCACACACTTCCGCAATTGCGAAACGTGGAAGGTGTTGTGAATCAAGTTCAGTTCCTCCGGTAACTCCAACCGGTAAGCCACTTTCCCCACGCGGGCGATGATCCGGTAAGGTCCAATATAACGAGGCCCTAGCTTCCCCCGCTTACGAAACCGGATCACCCCTTTCCAGGGTGAAACCTTCAACAATACATAATCACCCACCTGAAATTCCAAGTCGGATCGCCTTTTGTCGGCGTAGCTCTTCTGCCGACTCTGTGCAGTAACCAAACGATCCCGCACCATCTGAATTGTCTCGGTCGTCTTCAACACGATGTCAGTACTCCCTAATACTCGATGCCCAACCTCGCCCCAGCAAACGGGCGTCCTGCATTTCCTACCGTACAACAACTCGTATGGCGGCATGCCAATACTAGAGTGGTAGCTGTTGTTGTAGGAAAATTCCGCCAAGGGTAAGTACTGATCCCAACTACCTCCAAAATCGATGACACAAGCTCGAAGCATATCCTCGAGGGTCTGAATGGTTCGCTCGCTCTGCCCGTCCGTCTGTGGATGAAAGGCCGTGCTAAAGTGTAACCGTGTACCCATCTCCGACTGGAACTTCTCCCAAAATCGAGAGGTAAAACGAGTATCCCTGTCGGAGACAATCGAAACTGGCACCCCGTGCCTGGCCACGATCTCACGCACAAACACCTCCGCAAGCTTCTCCGCCGAGGAGCTCTCCCTGATGGCCAAGAAGTGAGCACTCTTGGTCAGACGGTCAACAATCACCCAGATGGCATCATTCCCACGGGGAGTCCGTGGGAGTTTCGTTATGAAGTCCATGGTAATTTCTTCCCATTTCCAAACCGGAACCTCCAACGGTTGCAATTTCCCATGAGGTCGTTGATGTTCCGCTTTGACCTTCCGACAGGTCATACATACCTCCACACATCTAGCCACATCCCGCTTCATGCCGGGCCACCAGTAACCTTCGCGCAAGTCCCTGTACATTTTTGTAGCCCCCGGATGAATCGAGAACTTGGACTTATGCGCCTCATCCATTAGTACCTGCCGGTTCCCCCCGATGAATGGAACCCACACCCGACCATGTCGAGTTAACAACCCCCGACTATCACGGACCAAATTCGAGATTTCCCCCGACACTCTTTCCCGCTTTGCATTTTCCTCCAAGACAGCCACCTCTTGGGCGCTTCCTATCGACTCCAGGATAGGTGTAATCACTGTCAATCGCTGACAATAACTCCTCAATGGCTCACCGACCGGATGTCGGCTGAGTGCGTCCGCGACCACGTTCGCCTTACCCGGGTGGTAAAGTATCTCGCAGTCATAATCCTTAACCACATCGAGCCACCTTCGCTGGCGCATATTAAGGTTCTGCTGGTCCATCAAGTACTTGAGGCTCTTATGGTCAGTGTAGATTGTACACTTGACACCATAGAGATAGTGCCTCCAAATTTTAAGGGCAAACACTACCGCTCCTAACTCCAGGTCATGCGTCGGGTAATTTGCTTCGTGAGGCTTCAGCTGTCTAGAAGCGTAGGCTATGACCTTGCCGCGCTGCATAAGCACGGCACCCAAACCCTGATGAGAGGCGTCACAATATACTACCAAATCCTCCATGCCCTCAGGTAAGGTTAACACGGGAGCCTCACACAACCGCCTGCGTAGCTCCTCGAACGCCTTCTGTTGTTCCTCACCCCAACTGAAAGCCGCAGATTTCTTTGTCAATCGCGTCATGGGTAACGCGATCTTAGAGAAATCCTGAATAAACCTTCGATAATACCCCGCTAATCCCAGAAAGCTTCTCACCTCAGTAGGAGTCTTCGGCACCTCCCACCGCATCACAGCTGCAATCTTAGCTGGGTCAACCATAATACCGTCCTGATTCACGACATGTCCTAGGAACTGGACCTCTCGTAACCAGAATTCGCACTTGGAAAACTTAGCGTATAACTTCTCTCGCCTCAATACTTCCAACACTTCTCGAAGATGCATCTCGTGCTCCTCCTTGGTCTTCGAATACACCAGAATGTCATCGATGAACACAATCACCGAACGGTCCAACATCGGACTACACACTCGGTTCATGAGGTCCATGAACGCTGCAGGTGCATTGGTGAGTCCAAAAGGCATCACCACAAACTCGTAATGACCGTATCGCGTACGGAAAGCCGTCTTTTCCGTGTCCTCACTCCTGACCCGCATCTGGTGGTACCCCGATCGTAGATCAATCTTGGAGAACCATGAGGCCCCCTGAAGCTGGTCGAACAAATCGTCAATCCTTGGCAAAGGGTAACGATTCTTTACCGTAAGCTTATTCAGCTCTCGATAGTCTATGCACATCCGTTGTGATCCATCCTTCTTTTTCACGAATAAGATAGGTGCTCCCCACGGCGAACAGCTCGGTCTAATGAACTCCTTTTCGAGTAGTTCTTGCAGCTGGGCGTACAACTCTTTCATTTCCGGTGGAGCCAGGCGGTAGGGTGCCTTGGCCACCGGAGCAGCACCCGGAATCAGATCGATTCGAAACTCTACCTGTCGTTCAGGAGGTATCCCCGGTAACTCGTCGGGAAACACATCGGCAAACTCCCTCACGACTGGCACATCTTCGGCGGTCTTCTTCGCCTCGTCAACACGCGTATCTACCACATACGCTAAGTACCCATGACCACCATGCTGAAGGTGTCTCCGAGCCCTCGCCGCGGAACATATTGCCGTAGACCGTCTGGGCGAGTCTCCCTGAATCAACAGTTCTCCCCCGCTTGGGGTTCGAACTCGCACTTGTTTGTGACGACAAACAATCTCTGCATCGAACTTATCCATCCAATCCATGCCCACAATCACACAAAGCTCCCGCATAGCAATCGGGATCAGGTCGATGGGAAACCTCACCCCTGAGATCTCTAAGGTGCACCCGCGAAACACGTCTGTGACCGTCAAGGTCCTATCATCAGCCACCTCAACAACTAGAGGATAACCCAAGCGTCCTACAACTCGGCCTAAGCCCTCGCTAAAAGTGCGAGACACAAAAGAGTGAGTAGCCCCGCTATCAAACATCACAACTGCAGGCACCGAGTTAACTAGGAGTGTACCTAACATATAAATTAACCACAAATAAATACATGACATGGAAAGGAAAGACAAGAGGAAAGAAGTAAGGGATATACCTGTAACCACTTTAGGCGTCGCTTGTGCCTCATCCACCGTCAACTGGTGAACTCTACCTCGGGCTGCTCTCGCCCCTGACTGACCAGCTCGACCATCAGTAATACGCAGCGGGGCATTCCCAGGCGCCCTCTGAGCTCCACCCTCAGCAGCTACCCCTGCTCTAGGGCAGTTGGCCCTTACGTGGCCCGTCTGATTACAATTGAAACAGACCATTAACGGCGTCTTACAATCCCGGCTAAGATATCCGGGTTGACCACACTTAAAGCACCCCTCCACTCTCCTTGCTCCGGTATCTCGGGGCTTAAACCCGCCACTCCTAGAACCCGTGCGCGTATCAGTGAACCTCGAACGCTTCGGCACTGCCGAGATGGGCGTCACTGGCTGTGCCGCCTTCCGCTTCTTCGCTTGGGTCTCTAGCTCAAGCTCCCTCCTCCGAGCAGCGTCCATCATGGCAGATAACGAAGCATAATGTGCGGTGCTAACAAATTCCCGGATCTCCGTGCGTAACATATCTTTATAACGCGACATCTTCATCTCTTCCGAGGCTGCATACTGGGGACAAAATAATGCCATCTCAGTAAATTTTCTGTTCATCTCTTTTACCGATTCGGTTGTCTGCGTGAGCTCCAGGAATTCCTTAGCGATTCGCTCCATCTCTACGGGCGGTACATACTCTGCGCGGAAACGAGCGACAAACTTGTCCCAAGTCAAGGTAGTGCGCTCGGCAGGTGTCAATGCCGTGGCGCACCAATCCTTCGCGCCGTCACGAAGTAGGTTCACTGCAAAACGGACCTTTAGATTGTCCGGGCAGCCACTAGTCAGAAAAGCGAACTCCATGTCGGATACCCATCGCATGCTGGTAATCGGATCCGGGTCTCCCTTAAACTCTGGCGGGGAACAGGCAGAGAGATCCCGATACTGGAACTCTCGGGTACGGTGCTGACCCTCCGTAGGCAGTGGAATAGCTGCAATACGTTCCTCTAGCAGGACCACCACCTCATCACGAATGGCGGTGATGATCTCGGGAATCGCCTCCCCGATCGCGTGAGATACCTCAGTAGCAATCAGCTCCCTAATACGGTCCTCAGTAATCCCTGCCTCGGCCCGCGGCTCCGCCGCGTTGTTTCTTCTAGTATTGACCATTCTAGAAAGAGAATTTTCAGAGAGCTATTAGCACAAATAACTCACCCTACTGCGCTCACGTTCCACCCCTTGGTTGCCTCGTGACTCTCCCCGACTCGAGCATGGATCCTGTGCTTCAGATAGTAGGAGCTCTACTACTACCCTTCACACCTATCCTTACTCGTTTCGAGTCCTGTCCCGGGACGTCCAAGTAGTTAGTCACCACAAACAAACACATATAGCCAATCCAGCACATACAAACACCTTTCCTAGCACACTAGAAAGGTCATATCACCCACTACCCCTTGCTAAGATGGAAACCCCACTAACCCTGACGAGTTGCCTCGTAAATGCACGGTCGCATACAGTGTAAAACCAAATAGGCGTTCGAATAAGGGATTCTATCCTAGAACGGTTGGACTCAAACAAGAGCTGCGCAATAGAACTAAATCCAATATTCTAAGGCTATTCAGTTCCTACTGCATACAACCTAAAGTGCATTCGCTTACAACCTATCAAAGCTAGCATGAGTTCCTATAAGCAACAATCAGCATACGGTACCATACAATTCACATAAGCAATCTACCATGCATACACTATGCCTGAAAAGCGATAAATTCACTAAGTTCCTTACCTTCCCAGTTGGCGTCGGCTGACTGTACACACTGCGCCCTCAATCACCGCTTCCCACACGAGTTTTCTCTTTTTATTTAATTTTAATGGATTTTAGTAAAAGAATTTTAAAGACTTCTTAGCCGCAACTTGAGACCAAACACACCGAGATGTGCTTGATTCACTCAAGCCGTGCTCTGATACCAAGTTGTAACGTCCCAAAAATTACAAGGAAATTTAAAATTTTTAAACACATGCATTCCATTATAAAACAACCATAATTCATGTCTTAATCAAACTTAACGTCTTTAACCCAAATCGTCAAACAAGGTTTATGCAGCGGAAAAATTATAAAGGTTAAATTCCAAAGTTCGAAAGTGTAATTTAACGATCCTCGACGCTCCGCGCTTATTGTGTGTACGGTCATGCCCGACTGCCACCCGCACCTTAAATCACAACATGATGGGAAAGGGTAAGCTAACGCTTAGTGAATTCCACCACACACGTAGGTAGCAACCCCACGCGCATCGCCCCTACTCGCAAGTAGGCCACATCACTAATATCATGAATACAACTCACAAATTAGTTTTTATATAAACACAGACCTCGGTCCCACCAAGTACACAAAATATAATAATATAAGCTCAGTCCCACCGAGCCCTCGGTCCCACCGAGTAAATAGAGTTGTACTAGCTCAGTCCCACCGAGCCCTCGGTCCCACCGAGCCCCTCAGTCCCACCGAGGTGTACACATGCATAAATATTCCACGTCACAATCCAACAATATGCAACCAATAAATACATCCCAAATACTTCATGTAAGCACATAATCACACGTAACATCACGTAACACAAAAGAGCAATGTACATGAAGTTTCTAACTACGCGGTGAGAGAACTCACCTCAAAGCTAAACGACGTGCTCACGAATCGCAGCACCAACCCAGCAACTTCCTTCACTTTTTCCCACCTAAATACGTATGAAAAATATCAAAGGAAAGTCCCGACCCCTAACACATTACTAGATCTAAATATTCCAGCTTTTGCTTAAAAATACGGGTCTGTTCGGGACCTGTTTTACCCCCTTAAAACTGATAAGTACAGAAATCAAAATTCATAATTACAAAGTTCTATGTCTTACGATTTCAGAGACGTATCGCACGCGTCCTAACGATTTTTCTATAATTTAATATGGATTTTACAAAAGTGGTTCACAGAACAGCGAAACACCGGACCTTTCGGTACAACATGGCAATTTCGCCCAAGTTACGGTCCGAACTGGTCTTTCCGCAAAACAGAGGAAACTTAATAGACTCCGAAACGGAACTTTCGGCACCAGTTCCAACCCAACCCGACATTCCTAACAGAAGTTATGCGCCATACAAAACAGTGACAGAAAGCTGGAAGTTTTTCGGACCAGGCTGTATAAACAGCCCCATATGGCCTAGCTACGGGCTAAATTAGATTTTCGAAAAGCCACGAAAAACCTTCCCAACTCAGTTTGGAAATTTTGGGCACCAATTTCACGGCAAAACGAATTACGAGTCAAAAGTTATGGCCTTCGCAAAAACAGGGCAGATTCCAGAATTTTACATAAAATGACGAATCACCAAACTTGCGGCCACTGTTTCACCTAGCTAGAGGCCAAACCAGTTTTCCGCTAAAACACGGAAAGCGTGCCCGACCCCGAGCTTGAACCGTGGGCGCCAGTTTCGGCTCAAACGGAGTTATGACGGAAAAGTTATGAGCTACACAAAACAGTGGCAGATTACCATAATTCACATGAAATGATAAAACGGTTCGAGATTAGGATTAACGGTTCAAGATTTAAGGTTACGGTCAGGGTGGTTTTAGGGTTACGCCACGGGCACCACCCACTGCCACCTCCGGCAGTGGGGCACGGCGGCGGCGGCGGCGGCGTTCCGGCGACACCCACACCCACACACACCCCTCGTCTCACCGTACCACCCTCACCCTCTCGCTCCCCATCACGGCTGCCACACGCGACTCCTACCAGCACACACACACATACACTCACGTGCACACAGCCACCGCCGTCCACCCACGGCCACCGTAGCGGCGGCGTGCGGCGGTGGTTGCCTCGCCGGAAAAATAAACAAGAAAGAACAAGATGGAGCGAGGGAACGGCTTACCTTGCGATGGTGGTTTCTCTCCCCTCGACTTCTCCGGCGAATGGTGATGGTGACAGCGACTTCTCCGGCGACTGGAAAACCTCCGGCGACCACTCTCTCTCTTCTTCTCTTGGTCCTCTCTACTTGCGATCTCTCTCTCTCACTTACTATCTATCCCTCTCGGCAATTCCAAACCAAAAGAAAAACCCACAAACAATCAAAGGGGCTGTTTTGTTGCTGCCTTTGGAAACCGACGAGAAGAAAGAAGGGGGGGGGGGGGGGGTCGGTCCCCCTTCCTTGGCCGTTCACCCCACAACAATCCCCTATGTCCACAATTGACCCCTAAACTCCAACACCTTGGCACTTTTGATCCCTAAGTTTCCATAACATTGTAAAAAAAAGAGTAAGGTTTGTCATACCTAACATTCGAGGTCCCTTTGACAACTTCCGTTAAAGAGACTCGCTTTAAAAAAAACATTAAGGATTTTAAAAACCATACCGGGACACGGGCTTTACACTAATTGAAGTTTGATTGTTAAGATTCATATAACAATTACTTGGATTGGATTTAGATTTATGGATTTGAACTTACCTTAGGATTTAGATGGGGAATCGCTTGAGAAGAAAGTAGCAGAGCATAAATCTGATTTGAGAGTTCTTAACTGGAAGAATGGATGTCTAAGGATAAAGAGGTGGGTTTAACCCCCTTTTGGCACGTCAGGTGCTCGGCGCCGATCACCCGCGCCGATGCATCGGCGCCACTCAATCGGCGCCAGCTTCTGTTTGCCAAACATCTAAACTTTTACTAATTTAGCCGTAACTTCCTCGTTAGAACCCCGTTTTTACCCCGGAAAGAACCGTTGGACTCGTATTCAAATTACTCATCCAACTAATCCATAAAATCTAATATTTAACTTTATCATCTATTTTTCATTTATTTTCTTAAGGAATAAACTTACTGATTTCTATCGGAAGTTCTCAATTAACAAGTAACGATCACGGAAATTACTTAGGAAATCAATTATAATCTAAGAAGTCAAAATATAAATGAATATTAGGACTATTATTACTTACAAGGATTTTCCGGGTGTTACAATTCTCCCAACCTTAAAACGATTTCGTCCTCGAAATCTATATCCTTTACAACCCAAAGTCAACCGACTCACTGTCGACCAAAATTTAACAATTCCTAACGGGAATCTAAATTCCATCCACACGGTTTATATAGACAATTCCTCGAACAATTATTTATTAACAAAGCCCCTACACATACTTTGTATTTATGTACGGATAAACGTTCCAACCATAGAGAAACTCCCAACCATACGACTTCAGTCATCTCCCAACCTTAAGATGTTCTATACATCTTGATTTCAGTTTCTAACTCTAAATCAATTTAAGGCTCAATTAATACTGAGACCAACCGAATCTCTAATTTCAATTGCCCCTATCGTTAACGGCCATTCTCATTCAAAGAGCTCTAATAGACTCCAAAATCCATCTCAATAATTAATCATCTAACGGACAGGTTCACTAATCATACACAAAGGTTAGTTCACTAAAACCACTCATCACTAATGAGTATCTTAAGGTTACTACTACCATCACCATCATTCTTTTTAAAATCAGCTACAATTTCCCGATTACACTAAAGGTGTTTGGCCTTAAACCCAAAAGTTGACACCTAATTATCACCAACCTTTGCACTTTAACCAAACCCACACATGAATTCCATTCACTAATAAAATCTAGAAGGAACAAGGATTCATCTTTCATATTTCATGAACCTTACTTATTTCCCCATTATCCGCTCCCCAACTTAGATTTGTAAACTTCCTTAAAGTAACCGTTTATCATTAAACCTTTATCCGACTATTGCTTGGTCTTCAATACCGTCGTCATCCACATCTCAATCTCTAGGTCTCAAAATAACATTAACATATACTGCTTGAAAGTCTATACTCACTTTAAATTGAGTATACTCACCACTTTTGAATACTTCTATATCTACAACTCCCATCACTACATCTATGACCCATACATTTCTTCAGTATAAAGTACTACCACTTCCTCACATCAATATCGCACTACGTGACCACAATGCAACCAAGCACTAAAATATTATATATCAAAGGTGATAATTCCATTGAACCCGTAGTATAACTACATTCTTAGGTCCGACCTTTCTATCATTACTTCCTACGTTAGCATGAAGTACTACCCTCCAATCAATATTTGTCTCTTTTCCCCAACTTTTCCACATACCGATAACACTTTCTTTTCTTTATTAAACTTCCTATGATTCAAAATCATAAACTTATTTAGCGACTCACACAACCAAAATCACTTTGGATAAACTCATACTACCGCTCGACATTCTATTCCAATAATAGCCAAAACACTACACCATCTTACAACCACATATTCCAACAACTTTATTGACAACTAGCACTATTCATCTGGAATCCCCAAAAAGACTTTCATCTAATGTCCCCTCTTTATCACTTATTATTACTTCTTTGTGACTCCAAACCATTATATATATAGTGCACACTACATCACAACTCGACATAGTCCATACCCTTACTATGTTCGTGTTTATTTCTTCATTTTATATAAACCATCTACATCATAAGTAGAATGTTCATCTACTACAATAGTCTTTCACTATCCTAACACCCCTCCACAAGGTGATCCTTCAACTTTTATCTTCCGATTCTATCTTGACATTCATACATGATCTCAAAAGAAGAAATTAATGTATTCGCATTACGTAAACTTTAATTATAATACAATTCATGTAATTCCAACCCTCAAGCCTATGTCAAGTTAATTAAACCTACGAATACCCTTAAGACTCAACCGAATCTAAAACCAAGCCATCCGCTCAAAGGGTCTATCGTTTAACTCACGCAACTTATCATTGACGCCCTATTTTCAACCAATGGTTACCCTCTCAACATTCTAACACTTGTTATACATGCCTTTCAAAGCTCACTTACTCAACCATTTCAGACTATACCCGTCTTGATCAAACATCTTACATTCTATTTCCACACATTTTAATCCACTTACTTAAGGTTGTCCTGGCGGACTTTCATGAGTCCCGCCAGTTCCAGGTTGTCCTTCCAATCCTCAATCATTTACCAATCTTTCCTCCAAAGAATTGAAAGACCTTGGTAGTGTTTTTACCATCACTACGCTATCGAACAACAGTTAACCCTGAAAAATGGTTATATAAATATAAACACACGAAACGTACTTTACCGATCATTAGTCACTGGAACAATTTAGAAACAAGTATACTTATGTAACAATATATTCATAATAACAATAGCTAATTGAGATTGTGAATATATCATACATGAGAATCCTCATTACCGTCGTTACCGTACTAATTTCACGTACTTCTGTCGACCCTAAGGCCATCCCGTCTTAATACTTCTACCCAATCTCACGATTTATAACTTATTTCATCTCAGCTTAAGTCTAAGTACCTTCTTATCATACTTAGTTCACTTAAACTAAAGCTCTGATACCAACTTGTAACACCCCAAAACAGGGGTTAACAAAAACTTCCAGAAAACGGAAGAGTGGTACACATTACTTAAAGTAAAAGTATACCTAAATAACATTACATAATCATTAATACAAAGATTTAGTTAATCATAACTACTATTGGACCACTAGCTTATTTGATCACTACTATAGATATCAAATATCCAAAGAATGCCGGAAAGTTCTATCATCAATCTTCCAATCTTTATCTCTCTAACAACGATCCCATGCTCACAACCCCGTTCTAGACCTTCTTGTGTCCGGAACCACTAAAATCTGTAATACATAAAACACATAACAAGTGTTAGGCTTTTAAAGCCTAAGTGAGATTTACACATAGCACATAGAGCATAATCAAAACATGTAGGAATAACAATTCGATACATTCACAAATTGGATTCCATGGAGAAGGTCCATATCGCTACTCGGTTACATCATAATCAAAGATATACCTTGATTGATACCCCACGGTATTGTCACAAGGCATAACACAACGGAAAACCCCACGGTATCCGAAGGTATGAACAAAATACATTTACCCCACGGTATGTATGATTATATCCTCCAATGCCTACTAGGTGCTCCTCCAATTATGTGAATACCAAATATGTTAATCCAAGTAATATTCAAAGCATATTAAGCACTTAACAATGGTCCAACCATTTATCATAATCAATACTACTTCCATGTAGTTCACATACATCCATATGTAATAAATCATATTCTAGATAATATCAAGCATATTTAACACATAACAATGGTCCAACCATTTAACATGATCAATACTACTTCCATGTAGTTCATATACAACCATATGTATCAAATCATATTCTATATGACATCAATAATAAACATCCATGTTTACAATTCAATAATAAGTACATTTTGACCATTAAGCCATCATTACTTCATTAAGACATATATTAAGCCATCTTCATAATCACATACCAATGATGTATAATCAAACCCAAACCTTTAACACTAACTTTATCATGGCAATATAGTTAATGAAACACAATTAATCCTTCATTACTTACTTGAACTCTTCTTGTTTCCCTCTTAACCATTAAGAGCTTATACATCAAGATTTCTCATTAACCATACCAAAATCAAAATAAAGAATGGTAGATAAGTGTAATACAATCAATTAATTACAAGTTACTCACCTCAATTCTTCAATTAGTATAACCCTATCTTGAAGTCTTGAACTTAATTTCTCCAACAAGAAGATGAATAATGCAAGCCCTAATTGAAGTTTGATTGTTAAGATTCATATAACAATTACTTGGATTGGATTTAGATTTATGGATTTGAACTTACCTTAGGATTTAGATGGGGAATCGCTTGAGTAGAAAGTAGCAGAGCATAAATCTGATTTGAGAGTTCTTAAGTGGAAGAATGGATGTCTAAGGATAAAGAGGTGGGTTTAACCCCCTTTTGGCACGTCAGGTGCTCGGCGCCGATCACCCGCGCCGATGCATCGGCGCCACTCAATCGGCGCCAGCTTCTGTTTGCCAAACATCTAAACTTTTACTAATTTAGCCGTAACTTCCTCGTTAGAACCCCGTTTTTACCCCGGAAAGAACCGTTGGACTCGTATTCAAATTACCCATCCAACTAATCCATAAAATCTAATATTTAACTTTATCATCTATTTTTCATTTATTTTCTTAAGGAATAAACTTACTGATTTCTATCGGAAGTTCTCAATTAACAAGTAACGATCACGGAAGTTACTTAGGAAATCAATTATAATCTAAGAAGTCAAAATATAAAGGAATATTAGGACTATTATTACTTACAAGGATTTTCCGGGTGTTACAGATTTAGAGAGGTAACTCTTATTATTATTATACAATACCGATTTCATGATCCAAATCTCATAGGGTTTTATATACTACTATGATTCATCACAAAATGTGATGTTTTTTTTTACTATTGGACCTATTTTTTTTGTGACACTCAGCACAATAAGTTTTTATATGTGGGAGCTGAGATAACATGGAACTGTTGCATTACGAATTGAAGACTTGTGGTAGAAATTGTAATAGTTGCTTCTGGTGTAGCTATTTTAGTTCTGTTGGTCAAAATAAGAATCCACTTAGGTAGGGTTGTTTGGTTCGTAGTTCAACTTGAATCAAGTTCACCATGTGATTCATTTGTGATTCAACTTGAATCAAGTTCACCATGTGATTCATTTGTGATTCATCACTGTTGAGGATTTGATCTTTTGTATACACTATTGTGATTCATCATGTGGCATTTGTATGTTCTTTGGTATGTGATTTATATGTTCACCATAGTTTGATATTACAACTTGTATGCTCACCATATTTTGGTATGTGATTTGTATGTTCATCAATCTAGTGATTTGTATGTTCATCGATCTCAAGGCTGCAAATATTTATATGTTAGAAACGCGGCAACCAAGTTTAGATAGTTAGTATGGTATGTTAGTAACAAGGCAAGTATTTATATGTAACCAAAGCCATGACTTATTAAAGGAATGTATGCAAAATAATTGTTAGTATGTTACTTTGTTACTTTGTTAATTGTTAGTATGGTATGTTAATAAGGCAAGTATTTATATGTAACCAAAGCAAGTATTTATATGTAACCAAAGCCATGACTTATTAAAGGATAGTTAGTATGGTATGTTAGTAACAAGGCAAGTATTTATATGTAACCAAAGCCATGACTTTGGAATGTTAGTATGTTACTTTGTTAATTGTTAGTATGTTTTATGTTACTTTGTATGTTACTTTGTTTATATTTTATGTTTTATGTTTATGTTAGAATGTTAGTATGTTGAATTGTTGATTTGGTATTTGGTGTTTATTAGTTATTACTTTATTTATTTAATAGATTTGGAATGTCTCAATTCGAAGTCAATAGTAGTACACCGCCACCACCGGAAACAAAAAAACGTAAAGCGGCGGAAAAAAGGTCAGTTTATTGGGAGCACTTTGATGAAGTTTTAGATGACAAAGGTAATACCATAAAAGGAAAGTGCAAGTATTGTGCAAAAACATACGCCGCTGACCCTAAAAAGCACGGGACTTCCTCCCTAAAAAACCATGCCCTTGCATGCCTTAAAAACCCTCAGGCAAAAGAGACTAGACAGTCCATGTTAGCATTTGCCTCAAATTCTCAAAGCGAAAGCGTGTTGACTAATTGGACCTTTAATCAAGAGAGGGTTAGAAAAGCAACTGCTAAGATGATTATAATAGATGAACTACCTTTCAAGTTTGTAGAGGGTAGGGGGTGGAGACAATGGGTTCAAGAAGCGTGTCCCATGTTCAGAATACCTTCTAGATGGACGATTAATAGAGACATATTTTCCATTTATTATGAAGAGCGGAATAATCTTAAAAAGTTTTTTAAGGAACACTCCCAACGGCTTAGCTTAACCACAGATACTTGGACATCCGTGCAACAGATCAATTATATGTGCATAACTGCACATTATATTGATTCCCAATGGAGATTGACCAAAAAAATAATATCTTTTGTGCCAATCCAATCGCATAAGGGGGATGCAATAGCCAGAGCGTTAGAGATTTGTTTGGTTGACTGGGGCATCAAAAACATTTCTACCATCACGGTAGATAATGCAGCTTCTAACAATGTTGCCATAGGGTTCTTGAAAAACAAACTGGTATCTTGGGGGTGTTCACCTGTTAGGGCACAACACTTACATATGAGATGTGTGGCACATATTTTGAACTTGGTTGTCCAAGATGGGTTGAAGATGGCAGATTCATCTGTTAAGAAGCTTAGAGAGACTGTTAGGTGGGTTAGGGGTTCGCCGGCTAGATTGTTCAAGTTTAGAGAACTGGCTACGTTACTTGGGGTGGAAGAAAAAAGTTCTCTTTGTCTTGATGTTCCTACTAGATGGAACTCAACTTATATGATGCTCAGGAATGCCATCCCTTATAGAACCGTGTTTGAAGCATATGATGGACATGAACCCTCGTTTAGGTCGGATTTGGGTAAATCTATGTTGGCGCATTTTGATTGGGTGTATTTAGAGAGCTTCATACCCCTTTTGAAGACCTTTTATGAGATGACGCTAAAAATCTCAGGCTCTCTGTATATCACTTCCAATTGTTACCTTACCGAGATATGTGATTTGGAGTTCACGCTTGCGGAGATGATTGCTTCTCAGGATTTGACTGAAAAGGTACATTGTTATAATTTATTTACATTGTTATAATTTATCTACATTGTTATAGTTTATTTACATTGTTATAATTTATTTACATTGTAACAACCCAATCTAAAATAAAGCATACATAGAATTAATATTAAACAATTACAAAATTAGGTCCATAAAATTTCATTACATCTGACTGAATATCTTAGGTTGGCGGAAACAACCTATACACAACTGAGAATGACAATCACTAAGGGTACGAGTGGCACTGTCTCTATCTGTATCTGCTCTACCCTGCACTTGCTCACTTACCTGAGCCTCTTACTATCTGCTTACCTGAAAAGGTTTAGTTTGGAAAATGCGAGGGTTAGACCATGAGGTCTAGTGAGTCCCTCCTAACAGTTATCAAAGCATTTAAAAACAGTTTATCTTTTCAGCTTTAAACATTCATACTCAACACGTCAAAATCATATACGGACTAAAGTCCGCCTCCTCGTAATCTGACACCCTGAAGCCACCCGAAGGTGACAACGAGTCAGCCTCATGCTGCCTTGCGGAGCCTCGCTCCTGGCATATAGGGACCTCCCTTCCCGCACGAGAGCTGGCGGAACTACTCTCCCGTCTTTGCCAGTTTACGTCTCCTTGATGTATGCATACATTCTACATAAAACTTTAAACAACTTTCATGCAATTAAAGCATAATAATAAAGCATGGCAATTCTCAACATTCATAACACATTTTGAAAACACTTTAAAAGCCACACATTTTAGTTTAGAAAACTCACCTGGCTTGCTCGCTCCAAAGCTCCCCACCTACACTTCCGATCTCTAGGCGAGATACCTAATATATATAATAACGTTCGTCATAATTCGTTCATTTATCACTCGTGTTAAATCCCGAACTCGACCCAAACTTATCTAAGTTGGTAGATTCTACTTCTAGTCCAAAAATCATAATTAATGGTCCCCATATACCCATCCAAGTGAAATACTACACCGGATCCATCAGTTTACCCAACTCTAGATTCTCAACATAAAAGAAATAACATTGGGTCCTAAATGTCAATACTGGACCACGCTACTAACAATATGGCCCAAAAATAATTAAATAATTAGACTACCAATTATATATATGAGGCCCTTATTAAAATTATAGACTTCATTAATAACTAGGCCCAACTTTAATAACTAAGCCCAAAAGGGTTTAATAATTCTTTCGGCCCAACACTCACTTTGAATTATCAACCAAGGAATCCGAGCAGTCTACCGGGACATGCACACCAGGTCATTAGAATCATATAGAAAAATACCGGGACTCCACTAACTCAAACTTAACTTAAAAGATATATAATTAATAATTCCATTTCAACCCAAAGATTACCAATGGTCCTAAGCCTTAAATTTCAGCATAGATTAACTAAATCCCAAACCTCATATAAACATTTAATTCGGCTTCGACAATAACAATATGAATCAAGACTCAATTGATATATTTATTTGATTTCTCAACCCACATAACCGAGAGCAACTAGCAACCTACATTACCATTACTTGAAAAAGAGAATAAGCAAGGGAAAGGTTTCTTACCCGAAAACTCACGAAGCGGAAAACTGCTGCCAAATACCGTCACCGTCGGCGACCACCGCCGGCAGCAGCAACGGCCGGCGACCACCACCAGCAGCAATCGCCGGCGACCACCAGCAGTAGCAACCGCCGCCGACCACTAGCAGCAGCAACCGCCGGCGACCACCAGCTCAGTTGCCACCACCGGCGACCACCACCCCAGTCGCTACCATCGGCGACCACCACATCCGCCGCCACCACCTTCTCGCTGGCTTTCTCTCTCGAAGTCTCTTTCCCTCGATGTTGTCTCTCTCTCTCTCTCTGTTTCTTCTCGGCGTCCAGCAACACACATACACACGCAACTCTTCATTTTGTTCATTCTCTTCTCTTTCTCAATGTGTTGCAGGTTACTCCTACACACTACTAAAACCCTAAAAACAATCGTGTTTCCCAAATTCAGCAAAACGGCGCCCCAAAAAGAGGAAAGGGAATTAATTTCCCAATTCTCACATTTTACCCTCAAACTTTTCTCAGCAACCAACTTTACCCCTCAGCTTTCTTTTATGATTTTATTAAAAACACACGACTTAATTTGGGGTTATTACAATCTACCCCCCTTAATGGAATTCCGTCCCGGAATTCACTCTAACACTAACCGGTGCAATTGATTATCAAAACAAGAATCTCCATTCTCGGAATAAAACTTTCTGTCAACAAACAATAACAACGTACTTTCACGCTTTCGCTAAGCAAATCTGATTAAGCTCATAATCTCTGCTTATAACCGTATCATGCAATCATTTTATTTGTCATCTTCCAGTCGGACCTATTACTTCAGGAACCCCATAACTCGGGTCCTATGATTCTTTCGATTAACCACAACGACCATAAGATCGGATAGACACGTAAAAGTCATCCCGGCTTCCTTACTTGGGTTTTCCTTAAGTAATTCCTTAACGATCAGTGTGATAATCTCAAAACACTTTCCCACGAACTCTCGTAACCCGTCTTATAAATCATAACATGTGAACAAAAGTTGTAAGCATCTCAATACTTACCACTCCCTAATTATCCTTATCTGCTTCATGACCACATTAACAATTTCCGAACTCAACTGCCTCTCTCGGCTAGTGCAAAATAACCACCGATCCTTGTCGCACAAAACAATTCAATTTCCTTCTCTTTATCACTAACCACTTTAACTCGACCGACTCGCTTCCATTATAATTATCAACCTGTTTCAAAAGAGGAACTCCAATTGAGATGCAATTCACTTCTTTCTATTCACCATAAATTATCATATAATAACTTAGCATCAACATCTCGCTATGCCGGTATTTACAAAACCCATTAGTTAAAACTGATTCTTTAACTAACAACTCCCATCGAGTAACCCAACAATTTACAATTTTCGAAATAAATTGAAAATTACTCATTCCATCGTACTATCATCAACTTCTCACTTTAGCAAATCGATTCTCCCCTATCAATTCTTAGTAAGAATCTCGGTAGAATCATAACACCTTCTGTAATAACAATAAATGTCATTACCTAACGAATCCACAAAATTTTGGTCAACTAATCCAAGACTTATACATCTATCATAACATTTTAATTCAACTAATGATCAAACTACAATTCCAATCCATAGTCTTCATCATGTCATCCGTTAAACTTTAACCATATCTCTAAGTATCTCTTACTAGGGTCATTCCCTCTCACCTACGAAACAATTCACGTTCTTCAAAGTTCTAGCGTTTACTATAACACATTTTGACTGATCCACCCCTCATCTTCCTTTAAACTTCCAAAACATGCTTACTAAGCAACACTTACAATCATAACATTTGGTCTCTCATTTGGGTAACCACTCTCTACCACTCTGTCATTCTATCCCGAACATAATCATACCACAACGTCACCTTACACACTACGTGCTCCAACAAACTGGTTACAAACCGTACACCTCATCCGAAACCCCAAATAGGCTTCTATCTGATGTTTCCTCTCTAACATCACCTCGTTACGATACTAGCTGATACAATTAACTTGGCAATTAATGCCATTACATAACTGTACATTCCTCACTCATAACATCACACTGCAGACCAAATCTCTCATGGCCATTCTTACACAAATCATCCTTGCCTTCACATTTTCTTGCGTACGCAATCGAGTCTATCTCGCTACTTTGTAACATTCTAGCTGAACTATAACTCCCTAGTTCTCAATTAGTTCAAACACAACCATTTTAGCTAGCTCTTTACAATCCGAGCCCTTACATAGACACGACACATTTCCTTAATGACTGATAAAGTCTACACACTCGCTTCGTTTGTGCTACATACCTCATCCTTCTCCGAACCTTTCATCCCTCGAGAATAGAACGCTTATTCCAAACAATAACTTTTCGACCTCTTAACACCCTTACAAGGTGATCTATCAACTTTCGACCTTCTGGTTCAAGTCTTCGGCCTCGGCCACTTTACACCGCTGTCTACTTCTACATCAACCGACAACCTGTAACTATTTTCTTAACTTACTCTTAAACATGGGTTCCCTTACGGAACCTAATCCTACCATCATATCATAATCACTTCATAATACGTCTCCCTCCTTTCTGAACTCACTCCTGGAACATCAATATTACCAGCTCACCTCAAGACTCATACCCAACACCGTGGGCACTTCGTTTCTTCTTCACAATACTACTTATAACGAGTTGCTAATACCAATACCTCGATGACTTCTAATTCTTCCCTTGGACCCTACCGTCCCTCGGCAACCGTACTACCAGTTACCGAACAAGGTACAAACCCTCATATACTCGACACTATAATTCACCCCTGACTCTTCCACTGTTCAACTCTCTTCTTGAACACCTATACCAAAAATTACAAACGTCCTCCCTTGATTTGACCAACACCTCTCCACTCTCGGAGTTCTTCCTTAGCTTTAAAATGCAACATCCTACGACCTAGTGAGTTCATAGCCTTCACGCATGACAACGCAATAGATAAATCATTTCGTACTTTTCATCATTTTCAATAAGCAACACTTGAAAACATATTGGGTACACATGCCCCCATCATTCTTAAAATTTAATGCCCTGCACAACAATCTCGAGTATCGTTCGCTTGCAACTTTCCATAAACTTAATCTTACTCCACCCAAAATATGTCGCTATGACGGAAATATATTAAGTGAACATCCTTTCATACGACCACATTCTGAAAGAAATTTCCGACACAAAGTAAACCAGTCGGTTTTCGTACTCATAAATAACTCCGACATGTCATTACTCACTTTGGTTATAAAAGTTTTGCATTTAATCGTTTTCTTGACTTTTGCAATAATTTAACTCATCATGAAAAGAGCGAAATACTTTACAAATCATAAAACTCGAAACTTCATGGTACCATGTGAATGAAATCACCTTTTTTGTTTAAACATACACGTGCACATTCTGACTCATTTTCGATCAAAATTTACCTTTACATATTTAACTTAAATCGTGAAAATTTCAAGTTACATAAAAAGGACACCATACATGAGACGCTACTTGCATTTGAAGGCTACTCACTCTAACAAGGTCAACTGCTTTACTCGCTTAGCTTATCCTTGACATTCTACCTACGACCAGCGGTCGCCCTCTCGGTCGCGCAACAACTTGCTGAACACACTTTCCACATCTCACTTACTCAACCCTTTCATACTATTTCGTTTTAATCACTATCTCAATTTCTACTTCTACATGCTTTCATTTCACTATAGGTATTTTATTTCATTTACACTGCCTTTGAAAAGATCGACTAAGAAGTCAGGGTTCTATTGATACATTCAAAATTTCAACACTGTTATTCCTTATCATTCTAACTGATCTCATCCCACTATTTCTAAAACTGGGACTTTCTAGAAACAAGAGTCTTACTCAAAATCAATCATTTTATCTCTTCGAACCCACGAAGATCTATCTCTATACGATTCATAACATTCTAAACAACATTTCTCCTCTACGATGTATACATTATTCATTTCATAAATGATTTCCCATGAAACTTCCCCAACAAGGGGTCTCAGTCTACACCTCAGAGATCTCGTTGACATTCTAACGTACTGAAACACGACATAAACACTGGGTAGGTTAATAAGGTAGGTCAAGCACGTACATGTACCTGTAAGTTCGCAATTACACTGGCTAGGTGGAATCTCAAACTTACCTTACATGTCAGTCCTCGGTACCCTATTAGTCCTATTTCTATAATAGTGTCATCCTAACGCATTTCATGTATCTACAATAGTGCCCTCCTAACGCATTTCCTGATTCTCAGTTGTGATTTCTACTCCCAAGTTTAAGTTTAGGCTCGTCCGGTCACCTAAATCCCTTAAACTATGGCTCTGATACCAACTGTAACAACCCAATCTAAAATAAAGCATACATAGAATTAATATTAAACAATTACAAAATTAGGTCCATAAAATTTCATTACATCTGACTGAATATCTTAGGTTGGCGGAAACAACCTATACACAACTGAGAATGACAATCACTAAGGGTACGAGTGGCACTGTCTCTATCTGTATCTGCTCTACCCTGCACTTGCTCACTTACCTGAGCCTCTTACTATCTGCTTACCTGAAAAGGTTTAGTTTGGAAAATGTGAGGGTTAGACCATGAGGTCTAGTGAGTCCCTCCTAACAGTTATCAAAGCATTTAAAAACAGTTTATCTTTTCAGCTTTAAACATTCATACTCAACACGTCAAAATCATATACGGACTAAAGTCCGCCTCCTCGTAATCTGACACCCTGAAGCCACCCGAAGGTGACAACGAGTCAGCCTCATGCTGCCTTGCGGAGCCTCGCTCCTGGCATATAGGGACCTCCCTTCCCGCACGAGAGCTGGCGGAACCACTCTCCCGTCTTTGTCAGTTTACGTCTCCTTGATGTATGCATACATTCTACATAAAACTTTAAACAACTTTCATGCAATTAAAGCATAATAATAAAGCATGGCAATTCTCAACATTCATAACATATTTTGAAAACACTTTAAAAGCCACACATTTTAGTTTAGAAAACTCACCTGGCTTGCTCGCTCCAAAGCTCCCCACCTACACTTCCGATCTCTAGGCGAGATACCTAATATATATATATATATATAATAACGTTCGTCATAATTCGTTCATTTATCACTCGTGTTAAATCCCGAACTCGACCCAAACTTATCTAAGTTGGTAGATTCTACTTCTAGTCCAAAAATCATAATTAATGGTCCTCATATACCCATCCAAGTGAAATACTACACCGGATCCCTCAGTTTACCCAACTCTAGATTCTCAACATAAAAGAAATAACATTGGGTCCTAAATGTCAATACTGGACCACGCTACTAACAATATGGCCCAAAAATAATTAAATAATTAGACTACCAATTATATATATGAGGCCCTTATTAAAATTATAGACTTCATTAATAACTAGGCCCAACTTTAATAACTAAGCCCAAAAGGGTTTAATAATTCTTTCGGCCCAACACTCACTTTGAATTATCAACCAAGGAATCCGAGCAGTCTACCGAGACATGCACACCGGGTCATTAGAATCATATAGAAAAATACCGGGACTCCACTAACTCAAACTTAACTTAAAAGATATACAATTAATAATTCCATTTCAACCCAAAGATTACCAATGGTCCTAAGCCTTAAATTTCAGCATAGATTAACTAAATCCCAAACCTCATATAAACATTTAATTCGGCTTCGACAATAACAATATGAATCAAGACTCAATTGATATCTTTATTTGATTTCTCAACCCACATAACCGAGAGAAACTAGCAACCTACATTACCATTACTTGAAAAAGAGAATAAGCAAGGGAAAGGTTTCTTACCCGAAAACTCACGAAGCGGAAAACTGCTGCCAAATACCGTCACCGCCGGCGATGTAACGTCCCAAAAATTACAAGCAAATTTAAATTTTTAAATAAACATTTCATTTATAACAACTCATTAAATGATCCCAACGTTTCATTTGCAAACTCATAATTAATATCTTCATAATAAAAACCAGCGGAGTAAACGTTTAATTATTAAACACCATAAAGCAACCAGCTCTCCTCGCGCGCCAGTGTGTACTCGTCACGCCTTGGAGCCGCCCGTACCTGAAACCACAATCTATTGGGAAAGGGTAAGCACGAAGCTTAGTGAATTCAACACCATAAGTAACACAGTTATTTCCACACCACCATAAACAGGTAATTGCACATAAACAGCATACAAGTCTACGAACAAATCATAAACATGTATATCCACACCCACCCACCTAAAAGACACAAGTCGGTCCCACCGACCACATGATAACATCTCCGGCCCCGCCGAATCCCCGGTCCCACCGAGTCTCTATGCCACCCGCGTATAAAATCCCCGGCCCCGCCGGATCCTCGGTCCCACTGAATTACTACGCCACCCGCGTATGTGACCCTCGGCCCCGCCGAACTCCTACGCCACCCGCGTAGTCACAACAATAAGGTCCGACTAGACACCCCACTATTTAACCCCGCATCAAAAGCAAATAGAACTACCACATACATACACAACGTAATGTAAAAATAACCGACATTAGTTATAGTGGGAGAACTCACCTCGAATGCGCGCCTAGCTCAACAATACAAATTCAAGCTTCCCACTTACGGTCACTTCCCAGCACCTAAACGCACGTTAAAACGTATCAATACGAGACCCGGACCCTACGACACGACACCCGCTTAAACCGTCACTAAAACTACTTCCCGGTCTCGCCAAATAGGTCTGTTCGGGACCTGTTTCGACCTCCTTAAACCCAGTAAATCCTCAATATTATTACATGGTCAGAAAGTACTATGAGTTAGGGTTCCAAAGACATATTATACGCCTCCTAACGATTTTTCTATCATTTATTATGGATTTTACAAAAACAGTTCCCCGAACAGCGAAAATCAGCACCTTTCAGTATAAAATGACATTTTGACCAATGCTACGTCCCGAACTGGGCTTCGCACAAAACACAGAAAAGTTTATAGACTCAAAAAGGGAACTTTTGGCGCTGGTCTCACCCAGATACGAGTTACGAGCAAAATGTTATGGCTTTCACAAGGCAATGGCAGATTCCAGAACTTTTTCACATGAAATGACGAATCACTGAACTTACGACCACTTTTTCATCTAGCTAGAGGCCGAATCAGTTTTCTGCTAAAACACGGAAAACGTGCCCGACCCCGAGCTTGAACCGTGGGCACAGGTTTCGGCTCAATCGGAGTTATGACGGAAACGTTATGGCCGACGCAAAACAGTGGCCGAAACGATTATTCCACAAAAATGACGATTATAAAAACGGTTTGGGGTTTAACGAGTCGAGTTACACGATCGGTTTAGATTTCTCGATTAGGATTAAGGTTCCACTAATTGGACAGATACCAGCACCACCCACTGCCACCTCCGGCAGCGGTGGTCGCCGGCGACGGCGGCGGCGATGTCGCGGTGGTTGTTTTGCCGGAAAAAGAAAAGAAAAAGGAAACGAAACGAAAGAACGACTTACCTCGCTGCAACACCGCACACCCGCACCTGCTCCTCTCACTCTCGAAACTTCCGACGAACAGCAGTGGCGGCGGTGGTCTCCGGCGACAGCAGCGGCTCCGACGACCTCTCTCTACCACCCTCTCTCGCGCTGCTCTCTCTCTCTACCTCTCTCTCTCGCGCGCTGCTCTCCCTCTCTCTACCTCTCTCCCTCGCGATGATCTCTCTCTCTCCGGCCAACACCAGCAGCGGCGCTGGTGTGGTGGGGGGGGGGGGTTTCACGACAGCAGCACACAACACCAAAAAGAGGGTGATGTTAGGGTTTTGCTTAGTGTTTTTCTTTTCTAGTTCATTGTGTGCAAAGTAAGAAACGAGAACGAGTAAAAGGGGTTCTCGGTCCCCTATTGCATGGGCCGAGACCCATGCCCATCTATTGCTTAAGTCCACGAATAGCCCCTCAACTTTCATCAACTTGCCTTAAACTACTCAACTTAAGAATTAACAACGAAGGCTAACGGTGCTACTCTCGCTAAACGCGAATATTACTAAATACAAGCAGTTATATTAACTGAGCAAAAGAGAAAAATAAATTAACGAACCAAACCAAGACACGGGCTTTACAACTCTCCCCTGCTTGAATTAGACTTCGTCCTCGAAGTCTACGCCTGCAAACAGCTCCGGGTAGCTCTCCCGCATACCATTCCCGGGTTCCCAAGTCCACTCGGACCCCCTTTCGGTGTTGCCACTGGACTTTCACGAACTGGAATCTAAATTTCTCACTCCGTCTTAAAAAAAAATCTCGAATACATTTCTTACCAACAAAACTCCTTCAAGAACGCTGAAAATATGATCAGGAGAACACTCCAACAACTGGAATCATTCCTAGTCAAACGACTTTGGTTGTCTCCCAACCTTAGATATTCTATACATCCCGATTCAATTTCAAGCTCTAACCCTCCTAAAGTTGCTCACCAATCTACCTTACAGGATACTCGGATCCGATCATTCCTACCATTAACCATCGATTATCTCCTACGAGTTCTAATAGACTCCAAAGATTTTCAATAAATTATATTAACAAAACATCGACCCCCTGCCGAACATCGGTCCAACCGATTACAATAACAAACATCGGCCACCCGCCGAACATCGGTCCAACCGATTACCATAACAAACATCGGCCACCCGCCGAACATTGGTCCAACCGATTACAATAACAAACATCGGCCACCCGCCTAACATCGGTCCAACCGATTACCATAACAAACATCGGCCACCCGCCGAACATCGGTCCAACCGATTACAATAACAAACATCGGCCACCCGCCAAACATCGGTCCAACCGATTACCATAACAAACATCGGCCACCCGCCGAACATCGGTCCAACCGATTACAATAACAAACATCGGCCACCCGCCGAACATCGGTCCAACCGATTACCATAACAAACATCGGCCACCCGCCAAACATCGGTCCAACCGATTACCATAACAAACATCGGCCACCCGCCGAACATCGGTCCAACCGATTACCAGGAATCACATAAGTGTGGTATTATCCTAGATACTAACACAAATAGATATCCCCCACAATCAAGTCAACTAACACACACGTAGGTCATTCCCTTAACCGATACTACCCGGTCTACATTACCAACACGCGTGGAATACCCAACCTCCCACCGTCGACGTATCCCCCACACTCGCTCTACAAAGCTAATTTATCTGAACCGAGGATACACCCTGACGCCTACCTCTTAGGTAACGCCTCCGGGCCCCTCACATCGGAATTACCTCTCAGGTAAGTGCCCACAACTATATCCTCCTAGCACCTACTAGAAAGCCTAGGCTATAACACCTGAACACCGGGGCCTCACCCCGAGATACCCAACCGACCACTACCAGCGACTGACTAACGTGCCTAAGGATCCATAGCAAAAGAGCCTACCCACAAGTGCCTATCCCGGATTGACTCACTCACCCAACATGTAGATACGCAACGTGCACTAAGTGCAAAACTGTGCAACAAAACAACCCATCAACAAAACTTCACATCGAGCCATTAAAAATCGTGCAATTGACCCATGACTATCTCAAAGTCAAAACCGAGCTAACTGCTCCACGCTTGCTAGACCCATAAGTCGGTCAAAAACGCGTTTAAATAAAGTTTAAGCAAGCAATACTCTTAAATAACATTAGTCCCAAACTCGACACGAGTTAAACAAAAGCGTTTTCCAAAAGGACTCACACCCTCAAAATTCTCAAAATGACACATAACACCTATAAACGCACTTCCCAAATGGTTTACAAAATCATTTACAAAATATTCTCAACGTCAAGATTTTTCATTTCAAAAAGACCGTAAGCAATAATACTACTATTACTAGGTCGGTAATTACGCAAAAATGGACACGCTCGTCCCACATATGAAAATCATGTTGAAAATCATCTCATTGCAGCTTAATTTACTCACAAAACGTAAGCGAAATAAATAATTTCTTTGAAAATGAACCGTCACGGTTCTAGTATGAATTGACTCATGACATGTATTTAAAGTAACCGCTCGACCTTACACCGGGTGCGACAAAAGCGTGCACATAGTTTCAAAATCAGTCCCACGACGTTTGACCCCAAAATTCCTCTTTTTCAACATAAAATGTCGTGGCACAGGGTTCACTAACAAATCTTACGCACGTCGGCTAGTCATACAAAACGATAAAACGATTTACAAATATATTTTTGTTAAAACACAACTGTCTCGTGTAAGTTTCAAACTTAAGATAAAAAAACCAATCCGTTTCCACCATTTGAAAATATCGACTAAAATCTCATAAAATCTCAAAAGGTGGGGTTCTTTAAATTAATTTTTAAGATTTCCCCAAATGGTCACATAAACAAATAATATATGCACCTCGTGAAATTAAACCCACACGACTCAACATGCCGTAAAACAAAACTTATTTTAACCGAATCACTCAAATAGCTTTATACAGACATCGTGGAATGTAACTTTCCGTCTCAACTCTAACATATGTGGAGGAGTTCCAATGTTAAAGTCACAAGCCGTAGTCACTTGCCCAACATTTTAAACACCACAAAACACGGATATCATCATACCCGAAAGAACCGTTAAAAAATAACGAAATGAGACAAATTCTAACAAAGCTTGCACTCCCGTGATAAAACGGTTTTATACACTTTCAAAACCATATTTCAAAATCTTGTGTGTGTGCTAAACACTTCCCAAAATTTCAAAACACCATCCATAAAAATGATTTGAAACACAAGAATTTGTTAATGCAATCTATTTCAAAATCAAACTTTGTGCATGACTCATTCGGCATTCTACGCCTCGACTCCTACTCCTCCAAATCTCTTCGATCCACTAACGTCATCCGGACATTTAAACCTCTTAGGCAAGTTGGGAAATTACGTCAAATAATCCCTGCGATTTTTCCTCAAATCAAAGTCGGCTCTATAAGCCTATGATTCTAGCACAATCATCCATCTTGGCCCGAAACAAACATCATCCTTATCGTCACTCCAAGTGACTAATACTAGAATCATCCTTTTATTCCAATGACTACTAATTTACAACCTTCGTCACTACCCCAACGATCATCCCATCAAAGCACATCAAGTACACACCTGTACCAGTGGATCTACTATAGTTGTCTCTCCTCGTGACGGCTATTCTGGGTAGATAATACAACGCGTTATCAGCACATAACAACGCACACTAACAACACTCACGCCCAACTCCTTGGATTCCTCGCGACTTTCCCGACTCGAGCACTGATCCTGTGCTTCCGGTAGTAGGAGCTCTACTACTACCTTCCACACCTATCATCGCTCGTTCCGAGTCCCATCCCGAGGGGTCCAAGTAGTTCCTCGCCGCAACTACACACATATGCCCGCACCGGCATATATACTCACTCTTCCTAGCTCCCTAGGAATTCCATCCCCACCACTACCCTTGCTACAACGAAATTTCTACTAGTCATGACGAGTCGCCTTGCGAATGCACAATCGCACACAGTGCAAACCAGATAGACATTCGAATGTAAGATTCTATCCTACAACGGTTGGACTCAAACAAGAGATGCGCAATAGAACCAAATCCGACATTCTAAGGCTATTCGGTTCCTACCGCATACGACCTATAGTGCATTCACCTAACAACCTATCAAGGCTAGCATAACCTCCTATTAGCAAGCAACAAACATGCAATACAGTGTAATAAGCACCAAGCAATTTAGCATACATACTCCTATGTTCTAGAAAGCAATCTAGCACACATACTCATACATAAACACCCTTCCCAGCTCTCTAGGAACTTCCTCTTATCCCACTACCCTTGCTACTACCGAATCCCTACTAATTATAACGAGCGACCTCGCGAATACCCGATTATATGCAGTGCGAAATAAATAGACATTCGAATACAAGATTCTATCCTAGAACGGTTGGACTCAAACAAGAGCTGCGCAATAGAACTAAATCAAATATTCTAAGGCTATAAATCTCTTACTGCATACAACCTAGAGGGCATCCACTTAGTAACCTATCATAATTAGCATAAATTCCTAATAGCAAGCAGTACAACATACATCATAGTGTCCACAACAGGCAATCTAGCATGCATACTCTATGATCTAGAAAGCAATAAAACACTAAGTACTGTACCTTTCCCCTTTGGCTCCGGCTGACTGTACACACTGCGCCTCCGATCACCGTTTCTCAAACGGATTTTCCTTCTTTTTTATTTCCCAAAAAAAACTTTAAAGAAAATTTTTATAGCCGCAAACTTGAGATCAAACACACCGAAATGCGTTTGATTCACTCAAGCCGTGCTCTGATACCAAGTTGTAACGTCCCAAAAATTACAAGCAAATTTAAATTTTTAAATAAACATTTCATTTATAACAACTCATTAAATGATCCCAACGTTTCGTTTGCAAACTCATAATTAATATCTTCATAATAAAAACCAGCGGAGTAAACGTTTAATTATTAAACACCATAAAGCAACCAACTCTCCTCGCGCGCCAGTGTGTACTCGTCACGCCTTGGAGCCGCCCGTACCTGAAACCACAATCTATTGGGAAAGGGTAAGCACGAAGCTTAGTGAATTCAACACCATAAGTAACACAGTTATTTCCACACCACCATAAACAGGTAATTGCACATAAACAGCATACAAGTCTACGAACAAATCATAAACATGTATATCCACACCCACCCACCTAAAAGGCACAAGTCGGTCCCACCGACCACATGATAACATCTCCGGCCCCGCCGAATCCCCGGTCCCACCGAGTCTCTACGCCACCCGCGTATAAAATCTTCGGCCCCGCCGGATCCTCGGTCCCACCGAATTACTACGCCACCCGCGTATGTGACCCTCGGCCCCTCCGAACTCCTACGCCACCCGCGTAGTCACAACAATAAGGTCCGACTAGACACCCCACTATTTAACCCCGCATCAAAAACAAATAGAACTACCACATACATACACAACGTAATGTAAAAATAACCGACATTAGTTATAGTGGGAGAACTCACCTCGAATGCGCGCCTAGATCAACAATACAAATTCAAGCTTCCCACTTACGGTCACTTCCCAGCACCTAAACGCACGTTAAAACGTATCAATACGAGACCCGGACCCTACGACACGACACCCGCTTAAACCGTCACTAAAACTACTTCCCGGTCTCGCCAAACAGGTCTGTTCGGGACCTGTTTCGACCTCCTTAAACCCAGTAAATCCTCAATATTATTACATGGTCAGAAAGTACTATGAGTTAGGGTTCCAAAGACATATTATACGCCTCCTAACGATTTTTCTACCATTTATTATGGATTTTACAAAAAACAGTTCCCCGAACAGCGAAAATCAGCACCTTTCAGTATAAAATGACATTTTGACCAATGCTACGTCCCGAACTGGGCTTCGCACAAAACACAGAAAAGTTTATAGACTCAAAAAGGGAACTTTTGGCGCTGGTCTCACCCAGATACGAGTTACGAGCAAAACGTTATGGCTTTCACAAGGCAATGGCAGATTCCAGAACTTTTTCACATGAAATGACGAATCACTGAACTTACGACCACTTTTTCATCTAGCTAGAGGCCGAATCAGTTTTCTACTAAAACACGGAAAACGTGCCCGACCCCGAGCTTGAACCGTGGGCACAGGTTTCGGCTCAATCGGAGTTATGACGGAAAAGTTATGGCCGACGCAAAACAGTGGCCGAAACGATTATTCCACAAAAATGACGATTATAAAAACGGTTTGGGGTTTAACGAGTCGAGTTACGCGATCGGTTTAGATTTCTCGATTAGGATTAAGGTTCCACTAATTGGACAGATACCAGCACCACCCACTGCCACCTCCGGCAGCGGTGGTCGCCGCCGGCGGCGGCGGCGATGTCGCGGTGGTTGTTTTGCCGGAAAAAGAAAAGAAAAAGGAAACGAAACGAAAGAACGACTTACCTCGCTGCAACACCGCACACCCGCACCTGCTCCTCTCACTCTCGAAACTTCCGACGAACAGCAGTGGCGGCGGTGGTCTCCGGCGACAGCAGCGGCGAAAGGCAGCGGCTCCGGCGACCTCTCTCTACCACCCTCTCTCGCGCTGCTCTCTCTCTCTCTCTCTCTACCTCTCTCTCTCGCGCTGCTCTCCCTCTCTCTACCTCTCTCCCTCGCGATGATCTCTCTCTCTCCGGCCAACACCAGCAGCGGCGCTGGTGTGGTGGGGGGGGGGGGGGGGTTCACGGCAGCAGCACATAACACCAAAAAGAGGGTGATGTTAGGGTTTTGCTTAGTGTTTTTCTTTTCTAGTTCATTGTGTGCAAAGTAAGAAACGAGAACGAGTAAAAGGGGTTCTCGGTCCCCTATTGCATGGGCCGAGACCCATGCCCATCTATTGCTTAAGTCCACGAATAGCCCCTCAACTTTCATCAACTTGCCTTAAACTACTCAACTTAAGAATTAACAACGAAGGCTAACGGTGCTACTCTCGCTAAACGCGAATATTACTAAATACAAGCAGTTATATTAACTGAGCAAAAGAGAAAAATAAATTAACGAACCAAACCAAGACACGGGCTTTACAGGCGACCACCGCCGGCAGCAGCAACGGCCGGCGACCACCAGCAGCAGCAATCGCCGGCGACCACCAGCAGCAGCAACCGCCGGCGACCACCAGCTCAGTTGCCACCACCGGCGACCACCACCCCAGTCGCTACCACCGGCGACCACCACATCCGCCGCCACCACCTTCTCGCTGGCTTTCTCTCCCGAAGTCTCTTTCCCTCGATGCTGTCTCTCTCTCTCTCTCTCTCTCTCTCTCTCTCTCTGTTTCTTCTCGGCGTCCAGCAACACACATACACACGCAGCTCTTCATTTTGTTCATTCTCTTCTCTTTCTCAATGTGTTGCAGGTTACTCCTACACACTACTAAAACCCTAAAAACAATTGTGTTTCCCAAATTCAGCAAAACGGCGCCCCAAAAAGAGGAAAGGGAATTAATTTCCCAATTCTCACATTTTACCCTCAAACTTTTCTCAGCAACCAACTTTACCCCTCAGCTTTCTTTTATGATTTTATTAAAAGCACACGACTTAATTTGGGGTTATTACATACATTGTTATAATTTATTTACATTCTATAAACAGAATATGGGTATCAAAATGAAGGAGAAGTTTGATAAATACTGGGGTGATCCGGATAAGATGAACTTGGTGATTTTCTTTGCCAATATTATGGATCCAAGAGATAAAGTGGACTTCATGCCCGACCAGACCCGATATCCGATATACCCGATATCCGATATCCGAAGGGTATATCGGTCGGATATCGGGTGAACCACACACGCCCCGATCCCTGATCGGGTTTCGGGTTTTGGGCCCCGATCCGCCCGACCCGTCCGATTGCACAGCCCTACAAGGCCCGCTCCGCCCTTGAAAATAACAGTGCTACCTTGGACGAGACAATAATCTTTCATAAAAAAAGTTAACAAATAAGAAGGTTACAACCAGATTAAATTTAACCGTTTATCTTGTAGCAAGTCATCGATCATGGACTGTAGGACTGGTTCGGTCTATTTAATTAGGCCCTTTTACACATCTTTGTGGCGCTTGGCTAATTTGGGCCACAAATTTTCTTACCTTCTCACTTCAACTCTTTTTCTCACACAATCCTTCGTCGTGCATCTTAATATTTTTTTTACTAAAAATGTAAAAAAAATGAAGAAGGTAGAAAAGATCAAAATGCTTTTAATTTAATAGGAAAAAATTTAACGGCAAAGGGACGAAATTTAAAAGTAGCTTCAAACCACATCGACGAAAACCATAATCTTAAAAGACCAATGACGTAAGTAGCAATTTTCAAAAACTACAGGGAGGGAAATTTTACTTTGCTCTTAAAATATTCGATAAATATATTATTCGACAAACTTTTTTCACAAATTGTTAAATCTTATATTATGGCATTGTTTGCAAAAAAAAAAAACTAGCTTATTTTTTTGAGTACATGTTTGGATGATCATAAGCTAGCTTTTTGAAAATATTCCAATTATACCCTCATTAATATAAATTATTATTTATTAACTATTTTTTAAGATGTCCTTTTTGGTCATTTAAATACTTATAAGCTAGTTTTTGTCAAATGTGATTTTTTCATCTGCTAGCTTATCAGCTACCAACTAACTTATCAGTCAACAACTAGCTTATCAGTCAACAGCTAGCTTATCAGCTACCAGCTAGCTTATAAGTCATTAGCTAGCTTATTTCTCATCATTTTATTTCTCTCTCCTCCAAAACAATTAATATATCATCTCTCCTCCAAAATTAAGGGGGTGTTTTATTGGGGGTATTAAAGAGTAAGGCCTTCGGTACCGGGTGCGGGATGGGGTGCGGGATGGGGAGGGATGGGCTACGGGCTCAGCGGGGTTGGCGGGGCGGGATGGAATCCGGGGATGGGGTCCCGATTCATCCCGAAGATTTATTTTATAAAAAAAAATTATTTAATTTTTAAAAATAATGCCGTTGAACGGCTCTTTGTAAAAAAAAATTCTCAATTTAATCCCACTATATATTTAACCCTCAACCTCTTATTTCTCACACCTCTCAACCTCTTATTTCTCACACCTCTCAAATTCTCTCAACCTCTTATTTTTCACACCTCTCAAATTCTCTCAACCTCTTATTTCTCACACCTCTCAAACTCTCTCAAATTCTCTCAACCTCTTATTTTTCACACCTCTCTCATCATTGGTAGTGTTTTGTATTTTGTAATTTTTATTTTTAATGAATGGTATGAATTTTTATTTTTATTATTTATCTTATTTTTATTTATTAAAAAATATATAAATATTTTTATTTTGTTAAATAATTAAAAGTATAAATAAAAGAATTAAAATAAATGAGGTGGCAAAAGGGTTTGAGGGAATGGGGTACGGGTGTTTAGGGATTGTTAGGGATGGAGTGAGGGATGGGAGAAAAACTGATGTGGCGCTGATGTGGAGCTGGAATATTTGAAAGATTCCTCCATGGGGTACTGATGGCCTAAGGAATGAGAATAATAATGAAAACTGCTGTTTGGTTTGATATAATATAATGGAATCATTACCCTAAACCTGTTAATTTTCATTCCTGGCCAAATTGGGGGAAATGAAAATTTTATTTCCGTTAGTCATTTTTTCTCATACGTCATTTCTCGATGTTGAATGAAAAATATTTTTTATTTTAACGTTGGAAATCACATATTTGTATTAAAAAAACTTATATAATTTTTTTTATTAATTATATTGGTTTAACCAAACAGCATCAATAGAATGTTCATTCCTATTCTCATTATCATGCATTCCCATTTTCATTTTCATTCTGAATAATTTATCTCTATATACTTGAAAGACATTAATTGTTTCTTATTTTGGTTAATAATTTCGAGAAACATGAAATTTCAATTTCTTTTATTTTATAGATTTTGCTAATAAATCATGACTTGTAAAAATAGATAGATAACTTTGGTACATGTAAATTTCGTTTTCATATGCATTTCAATAGTTTTCAAAAACCTGTAAATCAAGTTTTCGACAATCATGAATCAATTTATGATATGTATATGGATAATTAAAAATCACCTATAGAATTCTACTAGAATTTTCATAAATATTTTAAAATGGATGATCAAAAATCAAAATAATTAAAAAAAATTACATCTATCTTTTAATTTTTAAAAATAGCATCATTTATTATATTATTAAAATATTCAACATATTTAATAGAGTATTATATTATATTATTATTTTTGTTTTCATTGCTATTGGTGAGAATACTAAAAATATACTTTGATAAACATTAATTTTTAAGGAGTTCTAAAAAAACTAGAGAGTTTTGTCATATCTTTTGTATTTTCTCAATTCAAGAGAGGCCTTGCGAAGAATTTTCTGAAACAAAAAATTAACCGACAATCTTGATTTTCTCCACTTCAAAGATTCTATTAGAAATGTCAGCATCTCCAATGCATAAGTCTTTTATAGTTTTTTACTATTACAAAAAGCTTTTTAAAAAGTTTTTATGCATTGGAGTGGAAAGCGTTTGGTAAAAGGGTTGGTATATATCAACCTGTTATTGAATAACTTTTTGATAAAAAAAAGGTTGAGGAAAAAACTTTTGAAAGACTTTTTGCATTGGAGAAGATTTTTAAAATAGGTTTTTGTTAAAGAAAATTAGTGGAATTCTTATATGGCAAAAAGAGAAAGTCATTGAATAACTTATGCATTGCGAATGCTCTTAATACATATTGAAAACAAATTAATTTGATTTTTATAAGTAGTTAAATTTAACTCTTTATCATAATAAATAAAAATTATTACGGCTATTTTCTTTTAGAAAATTAAAAAAATATTACATGTGTTCTCTAATATGGACAAAAAAGAAAAGAAAAGGAAAGTGGGAGAAAAAGAATGGAGAGAAAATAAAGAAAATATAAATAAATTTTTATTTGTGTCCTTAAAAGGAAATGAAAATGATAGAAAGGAAAAAAATGAATTTTTTATGTATGTAATTTTACAAATATACTCTTTAAAAATATAACTTTATAATGAAAGAGTTAGGTAGTTTTGTAATTTCATTAATTTTAGTAATTTTTTTAAATGGTTTTTCTTTATTTTCCCCCTCATTCCTCCCACATTTGGGATACAAGTTTTAAAAGAAAACTTGTCATTATTTTTTTTCCGTTTCTTTCTCTCTCTCTCCCTCTTAAAAAAGTTTTGAGAACACAAATTTTCTTCACTTTTCCTCCCTTATACTCTCTTTCTTTTGTGTTCCTTCGTTATAAGAGTTTCGAGAACGCAACGTTAATATGAATACTTTCTTTTGAAAAATTATGACCCAAGTCTTTGCCAGGACCGGTTATTCCCAAATCCCAACCACACCAAGGCCATGAAGGCATGTAGCGGTTCACGCCTCACGGACCGCAGATAAATGTCCACAGCGCATGTTCTTGGTATTTTATTTTCAGATAGCTTAACCATCATTGTATTATTAGAGCATCTCTAATGGAGGTTCTTACAAGAACCTCATTTTTGTACTTTTTGTAATAACCGAGGTTCAAATCGAAAAGAATAAGTCTTTGTGAGAATTTTAGTAAAATTTTAAGTTCAGGGGCTGAATTTGTAATATGTTTTGAAGGTATAAAATCACTTTTGGGCTCAAAACCCTAGAACTCCAATCTTTTGGTGAGTGTGACGGCTGGTGTAAGAGTGAGCAAGAAACATCTAATTTCAATCAGATTGGAGAAGGAGGAAGGAGAATTTCAAGCAATCAACACCAGGTAATGACATAAACCATTTTATTCTCATCTTCTATTAAATTGAGTTGGGATAACTGAGACGTAAGGGAAATTGGAGTTCTGATAATAAATGAATTTTTGTTAATAGAGTTTGGTGTACACAAGAATCAATCGACTGTAATTGTACTACATAAGATTAAGGGGATTAGTAGAGTTGGATTAATCTTGTGTTTAGGAGTGGACTTGTTAATCGAGTTGAAACGGATTAATAATTAGTACTAATGATTTCTGTATCGTTTCGTCGAAATTAATTGTGACTTTCGGAATAAAAACTGATCCGGAATGGTTGGGTTCCGGAATCAAAGTGAGATCCGAAACTGATCGAAAGTTGGACCGACCAAATGGGTTCCAGAATGTATATTTATTAAAGATCCGGAATTAATCTTAAAAAACAGATCCGAAATTTAATTTTAAAACAAGCCCTGGAATTATCAAATGTGAAATCCAGAATTAGTCTTCACGTGGATCCGGAACCTGCTGGGCCTAAAGAGATCTGGTGTTTTAATAATTGAAATCCGGAAAGTGAACATTAATTGCAAAGAACCGGAACTTGGGCTCAACAGCCAAGATCCGGAATGTTTAATTTAAAATGAAGATCCGGAAGGAAAGTTGTTGGTTCTTAAGAAAAGGAATCCGGAAGCTCAATGTGGAGATCCGGAATGATTTCAAATGCAGGCCCTGGATCCGGATGTCCTGATTTTATAATGGACCCGGTACTTTAGCAAACCGGAGATTGGGCTTCCAATTTAAATTCGGTGTGATGGGGCCAACTAAAAGAAACAAAATAGGGCTAAATTAATGACATTCGGTAATTGGGCCACGTGATCCAGAGATTTCGTATGGGATCCAGAAAGCAAATTGGTGATTGGGCCTGACACATGGATACCTATTTAACACTAAAACAATCGAAAGTGGGCCTGGTCTTTCATGATCTGATAATTGATTTTGCAAGATCCAGAAGGTGTTAAAGGGGATCCGGAATGGCAAATTTCTTGGGTCGTGATCCGTCAAAGACATTTAATATATATATCTGGTTTTAATCTAAATCTGTTGTCCCATAATCAATCGACAAATTCAAGTATATTGAGAGATCGAGATACAAACGTCATCCTCATATTAGATTTTAATCAAGTTAGTACACAGGGAAGACTCTCTCTTCCTCTCACACTTTAGCTCTCACATTGTGCCACACCTTACAAATGAGCCTCCTAACACTTTATATAGTCAAGCCCAAGGCCCACTAAGTGCTAAGCCCAAACCCATTACAAACATAAGCCCTTTACAAAACTTTCATATAATTAGGACATTTTCGGTCCTAACATTATCCCCCTAAAGTTTTGTAAAGCAAAATCATATTAATCTTCAAAAGCTTTAGCTCCTCTCCCCCTTGATTTTCTTGGAAAAACTTTAGCGATGTTTTTTCTTCGAAAGAAGTCTAGGCTCCCCCTTGAAAGAATCTCTTACTCTTCTTATTTTCAACCATGAAAAACCGGATTCGATGTGCGCCATAACCTCGATTGGATGCACGAGCACATCTTCAAAAAGTAGAAACTCAAGCTCGTTCCGATAAGCTCACAAGAAAGATAACGAGCGAGTTTTGAGTGACAAACCGAGTGCAATCACAGTGTATAACAAATAATCTGTCAATGAACCGTGGGTCGAGTAGGAATTCGGCTTAAGAGCTTGGTTCGGATTTGCTCGAAGGAGGAACGTCATGTAGCACCCACGTTTTATGATCAAGTCCAAGAAAAATGTCCCCCTCCCGAGACTTCGCACGGGGGTTCCGCTACCCGGTTAGCGGATGGGGTCAAGGGGCAGCGCCCCTAGAGAAAATTTTTCACTCTTTAAAATGGGCTAAAATCAACTCAAATCTGTGTGACTAGAAGTTGTAATCTGGCATCTTTTGTGCGAAAACTTCCAGTGAACAGTAACTATCGGACAGGCCTTGTACGACAAGCTTGAATGAACAGTAACTGTCGTATGGGTCTTGTACGACTAACTCAGGTGAACAGTAACTGTCAGATGGGTCTTGTACGACTAGCGCAAATGAACAGTCGTAGTCGTATGCCACTTGTACGACTAGCGCACATGAACAGTAACTGTCGTACGTGTCGTGTGCGACTAAAATATGAAGTCGGTCAAATGTTGTACGACAGTTATGAGTGATAGTATCGTGCGCCAGTTATGATTATGATGAACACTTAAGCGTACGACAATTATGAGTATTTGAAGACCTTTGTTGTCCGACGGTTATGAGTATCATCGTGCGAGAGTTACGAACATTTCTGACGAACACTTTTAACAGCCCCAAATCCTCGATTTCTTGCTGAATTTCACCCCAAATGACTGCAAACAGATCGTTACTTTATACCGAACAGATCTGTGAGCATCTAACATCAAAACTCCGGTGAAACTAGCAAATTCCGGCCAAAATCGCTTTTCTGACGAGGAACGCACTGTTCATTTTTAAAAATCTTAATTCGCACATTTCTTCACCAATTTCGGATCTGATTGTTGCATTCTCTTCATAATCAATAGAGAAAATGATCTGAATGGCTAAAATCAATCCATGCACTTCAAAATCTTCTAGATCTTAAGATTTTCCGAAAAACTCAAAAACATTCAAAATCACCAATTTGTTCACGTTGATCGATTCTGAATATAGGAATTGATCTGGAATCGAACAACGAACATATCTTTACGAGATCAGGTGATTAGAACATACTAACTTGAAGATCAAACTCCAAAATCTTCAAATTCTTCAAAATTCAGCACTTTTTCACTTTAATTGATTTTGAAGATTTTCGAATCTCGACAAATTCAAGTATATTTAGAGATCGAGATACAAACGTCATCCTCATATTAGATTTTAATCAAGTTAGTACAAAGGGAAGACTCTCTCTTTCTCTCACACTTTAGCTCTCACATTGTGCCACACCTTACAAATGAGCCTCCTAACACTTTATATAGTCAAGCCCAAGGCCCACTAAGTGCTAAGCCCAAGCCCATTACAAACATAAGCCCATTACAAACATAAGCCCTTTACAAAACTTTCATATAATTAGGACATTTTCGGTCCTAACAAAATCAATTCAAAATTTATTGGACCCGAATTAGCCATGTGACCCATGATTTCTAATTAGTTGGGTTAAAGTCACGTGACCCTTAAATGTTTGATTCTTGGGGCTAAAACCACACGGTCCGTATTGTATTTTTAATAGATCCGGAACTCATTTATTTGGGCCAGTAAGCATAATCTAGAACCGGATTTTTGGTCTAAAAGTGTAACGTACCAAACTTAGATAAATTTAGGTTAAGTACGGAAGCAAGCTCGAAAAATAAATTATAGATTTGTGACGTACGTTTATTAAAATTATAGGTGATCCACCTAGAGATCGGAAGCGTAAGTAAAAAGTCTTGAAGCGAGAAATTGTTAACGCGGCAGGTGAGTTTTTCTAACTAAAATACGTGGTTTTATACATGTTTTCCAAGTAAGTGGTTGAGTAGAAATACCATGTTATTTTACATGATTTTTACTTGTTGGAAAGTTATATGAAATGTATGCATACATTGTGGTAGACGTAAACTGGCTAAGTCAGGGGGGGTGGCCCGCCAGTGCTCATGTCAGGAGGAGTGACCCGTTTATGCCATGGGAGGTGTGACCCAGTAAGGCAGCGTGAGACTGAAGCATTGTCACTCTTGAGTGACTTCAGGGTGCCATTTACGGGAGCGGATTTATCCGTGGAAGTTTTTATGTAAAGTTATGTGAAAGTGTTTATGTAAAGTTACGTGAAAGTTTTGTATGTAATGATATGAGAAAGTTATAAATTGTTTTAAACGATTTTGAGAACTGTCAGGAGGGAGCTCACTAGACCTCATGGTCTAACCCTCGCATTTTCCAAACTAAACCTTTTCAGGTAAGCAGATAGTAGAAGGCTCAGGTAATTGAGCAAGAGCAGAATAGAGAACAGATGCAATTAGAGACAGTGCCACTCATACCTTTCGTAGTTAGTTATTCTCAGTTGTGTATAGGTTGTTTCCGCCAACCTAAGTTTTAAGACGAATGTAACAAATTTTTGGGACCAATTTTTGTAATGCGTATTATTTAATGCTATGTATGCTTTATTTTAGACTGGGTCGTTACAATTGGTATCAGACCTATAGTTTAAGGGATTTAGGTGACCGGACGGGTCTAAACTTAAACTTTGGGAGTAGAAATCACAACTGAGAATCAGGAAATGCGTTAGGAGGGCACTATTATAGAAATAGGACTAATAGGGTACCGAGGACGGTCATGTAAGGTAAGTTTGGGATTACACCTGGCTAGTGTAATTGCGAACTTATAGGTACATGTATGTGTTTAATCTGCCTTATTATTCCGATGTTGTAGTCTTAAGCTAGTTTATATGTTGTGTTCCAGTATTCTAGAATGTCACCAAGATCCCCAAGGGATAGATTGAGACCCATTGTTGGGGAAGTATCGTGAGAGATCATTATGATGTGATGTATGTATACATCATAGAGACAGAATGCTGTTTAGAATGTTATGAGCCGTCTAGAGGTAGATCTTTGTGGATTCGAAGAGGATGAGTGATTGATTTTGAGTAAGACTCCTGGTTCTGGTGAGTCCCAGTTGTAGAAATTGTGAGGTAGATCAGTTGGGATAGTAAGAAGGACAGTGTCGAAATCTTGAAAGTGTCAATTCAAGAGAGAGTGGGGGATTAGAGTCCTGACCCGTTAGTCGAGCTTTTCAGTGTCGGATTGAAAGCGTGTAGAGGTAGAATATGAGATAATTGATCAAATAGTATGACATGGTTGAATAAGTGGGCCGCGGAACATATGTACAACAAATTGTTGCAAGGCCGAGAGGGCGACCACTGGTCGAGAGCAGAGTATCAATGATAAGTTGCGTGAGTACAACGGTTGACCTTGTGGAATGAGTAGCCTTCAATTGCAAGTAGAGTTTCATGCATTGAGTTCTTATATGTGTACATGAGATTTTTTGTAAGTAAAGAAAATGTGTAAATATCAATTTTGATCGGAAATGAGTCAGCGTGTGCAAGCGTATGTTTAAAGAAAAATGCAATTCCATATACGCCGCGCAATGAAATCTTGAGGTTTACGATTTGCAAAATATTCCACTCTTTTCATGATAGGTTAAATTGTTGCAAAAGTTAAGAAAACGTTTGAATGGAAAACTTTTATAACCAAAAGGGGTATTGACATGTTGATGTCATATAAATGAGTGTAAGATCCGACTGGTTTACTCCATGTCGGCAATTTCTTTCAGGATTCTGTCGTATAAAAAGATTTTCATTCAATAGATTTCTGTCGTAACAACATCGTTTTAGTTGAGTAAGATTAAGTTTACGGAAAGTTGCATGCAAACGATTCTCGAGATCGTTGTGCAGAGCATTGGAGCTATGAGAGTGTTGGGGTCATGTGTACCCAAATCGTTTTCACATGAGATTTCTTTAAAATGATAAAAGTGTGAAATGATTTATTTAGCGCGTTGTCATGCATGAAGGCTATGAACTCACTAGGTCGTAGAGTATTACATTTTAAGCTAAGGAAGAACTCCGAGAGTGGAGAGGTGTTGGACAAATCAGGGGAGAATGTTAGTAGTTGTGGTATTTGTGTTCAAGAGAAGAGGTGGACAGTGGAAGAGTCGGAAGTGGATTAGTGTCGGTTGTATGAGGGTCTGTACTTTTGTTCGGTGACTGGAAATACAGTTACCGAGGGACGGTTGTGTCCAGGGGAAGGACTAGAAGTCATCAAGGTGTTGGTATTAGCAACTTGTTATGAGTAGTGTGGTGAGGCAGAAATGGAATATCCTCGACGTCGAATAAGAGTTGTAAGGTGATTTTGCAATGTTGACGTTGCACGAGTAAGTTTTAAAACGAGGACGACGGGATGGGTAGATGATCATGATATGATGGAAGAACTAGGTTCTGTTAGGAACCTTTGTTGACGAAAAAGTTAGGAAAGCATCCACAGGTCGACTATTATTATTAAAGTCAACAACCATTTATATGTCTGGATTTGAAGGCGTTGTCAAGAGGTTGGAAGCGGTGAGAATTACCACGGAGTGTGTAAATGTAGGAGGTCGTTCGGGAAAGATGTATCCATAATAAAGGAACGCCTCGTGTGGGCGTATAGATTATATCGATCTGTGAGGGAATGTGCCCTGTATATGTAATGGTTTGGAATCGCAAAGAACTAGCAAGAATCGAATATGTTTGAGTTAGTCGGGAACTCGTGAGTTGTTGATTTGGAGTTGGTAAAAGTCAAAGTAGCGAGATAAACTCGGTTATCTATGCGGGAGAATATGAAGGCAAGTTTGAATTGTGTACGAATGACCATGGGAGACCTGGTCTGCAGTGTGATGTTATAGGTGGAGAATGTACGATAAGTAGTGGCATCAATTGCCAAGATAAATGTGTCAGTCAATGTTGTAGTAGTGTGATGTTAGAAAGAAGAAGCATCAGATGGAAGCTTTTTTGGGGTTTTCGGACGAGATGTACGATTTGTTAAACAAGTCGTTGGAGCACGTGGTTTGTAAGTTGGTTTGGTGATATGGCTATTATCGGAATATAATGTCGGAGCAGCAGTGGGTGGTTACCCAAATGAGAAACCAAGTGTTTTTTTTTGTTGGGAGAACGCTAAGTAAGTATATTTTTGAAATCATTGGAGATTTAAAAGAGATGATGGATGGGTTAGTCAAAAATATGGTGTAGTAGATGTGAAATCTTGAAAGAAAGTGAATTGTTTCTTATGTGTGAAAGAATTATCCGAGAAGGTAATAGTTGGAGATCAAAGAATGTGCAGTAATTTCAAACACTGGTGTCATTTCGAGATGATTTGGTTGAATGCCTTAAGCTAGAATTGTGGTGCAACTGTTTGGTTATGTATAGTAATGAGAAAGTGTTATCAGCATGTGGAAAGGTCAGAAGAGAAGGGCAAGTAATGTTTGGTGGGCGGTGCTCCACGCTAACGTGGGGAGGCGAAGATCGTATAAGTGAGTAGGTTGGAAGTAGTAAGCTCGACAGTAACACCGAAAAGTGGAGTAGTGTGTGTAGATTGCCATCGATAAGAGTGCGAACTCCTGGAAAGAGTATTGAGGAAAGGGATTTGTGTATGTTTTTATGCGAGTATGAAGTGGAAAAGGCAGTTGATTGAGTTGAGTTAGTGACGTTGTGAGAAATGTTCAAACGAATTGGTCGTTCAGTGATAAGCTATTGGGAATGGTTTTGTGTGAGCATGGTTACTCCTTCTTGTTGAGTGAGGGTAACCGAAGTTTTGTCATATTTGATTGGACGCTTGTAGGATGCAGTGAGAAATTGATGTGACTTCTGAATAAGTTCAATGCGGATAGGTGAACACTTGAATGAGAGATTATAGAAGTTTCCTACTTTTAGTTACGTATAAGATTGAAGTGTTGAAGTGCTGAGAATGTATGAATTAGTTGTCGAGCTATAGCCGATGTGATTCGGGAAGGGAGTATGATCGGCTTAGTCGTATGTCGATTGGGAGAAGTAATCTAGAATTGCATGTAATCCGATGAGAGAACTCTTGGGTGTGAGTTCGTTGGGGATGTACGAGGTTGGCCTGGTGCCAAGTTGTCGAGTGAGTAACCGTTTCCTGGTAAAAGATTCTCGTGTTGTGGCGGGGATTCCGCCAAGTCCCTTCTTTTAAGGAAGTAAAGATGTGTGAGAGACCTTAATTAGACGTATTTTAAAACCGTGAGTCCCGGTGTGTGGACGGAAGCGAGCAAATTGAGGTGCGACTGACCTTGAGTTTATCAGGTAGTTTTTGCGAGTATAGTGATCGGAGAGGTTACAAGTATTTGGTGAGATATGGCACGACATAGCAAGTGGTGACTCACCGAGGCGATTCCGAAGTATGGAGTTCGGTTATGTTTTCCAATAGAATGGTTTGGGAGAAAAGTGAAATGGACTACGTTTGTGGGAACCGTTGAAGTTATGGAAGTTGAGAAGGTAGTGTACGATCTTGTGGTGTCCGATGAGATTTTAGAAGAATTCATAGTGCGATGCACGTCTTTATTTTTGGAAAGCAAATACCGGAAGTTGAGATGATGGCGACCTTGCAAGAAATACTGACGTTAAGGAGTTGATTTTCGCCATTATTGAACGAGTTGGAGCCGAGGCATACAAGTTAGACTTGTCGGAAGAATTAAAGGAAGTTCATCCAACGTTCCATGTCCCGAATCTAAAGAAGTGTTTGGCAGGAGCAGATATGGTTGTTCCCTTGGTGGATATCAGCGTTGATGAGAAGTCGACTTATGTCGAGGAACCGATAGAAATCGTGGATGGTAAGGTTCGCAAAACGAGGGACATAGAGGTTCGTTTAGTAAGGGTTCAATGAAAATGTCATAAGGGACGGGAGGCAACTTGGGAAGTAGAAGCGGACATGAGGTCCAAGTATCCTCATCTCTTTGATAAAGGAATTTCGGGGACGGAATTCTTTTGAGGGGGGAGTGTTGTAATAACGAGGTTTAAATCGAAAAGAATAAGACTTTGTGAGATTTTTAGTAAAATTTTAAGTTCAGGGGCTGAATTTGTAATATGTTTTGAAGGTATAAAATCTCACTTTTGGGCTCAAAACCCTAGAACTCCAATCTTTTGGTGAGTGTGACGGCTGGTGTAAGAGTGAGCAACAAAACATCTAATTTCAATCAGATTGGAAAAGGAGGAAGGAGAATTTCAAGCAATCAACACCAGGTAATGACATAAACCCTTTTATTCTCATCTTCTATTAAATTGAGTTGGGATAACTGAGACGTAAGGGAAATTGGAGTTCTGATAATAAATGGATTTTTGTTAATGGAGTTTGGTGTACACAAGAATCAATCGACTGTAATTGTACTAAATAAGATTAAAGGGATTAGTAGAGTTGGATTAATCTTGTGTTTAGGAGTGGACTTGTTAATCGAGTTGAAACGGATTAATAATCAGTACTAATGATTTCTGTATCGTTTCGTCGAAATTAAATGTGACTTCCGGAATAAAAACTGATCCGGAATGGTTGGGTTCCGGAATCAAAGTGAGATCCGGAACTGATCGAAAGTTGGACCGACCAAATGGGTTCCGGAATGTATATTTATTAAAGATCCGGAATTAATCTTTAAAAACAGATCCGGAATTTAATTTTAAAACAAGCCCTGGAATTATCAAATGTGAAATCCGGAATTAGTGTTCACGTGGATCCGGAACCTGCTGGGCCTAAAGGGATCTGGTGTTTTAATAATTGAAATCCGGAAAGTGAACATTAATTGCAAAGAACCGGAACTTGGGCTCAACAACCAAGATCCGGAATGTTTAATTTAAAATGAAGATCCGGAAGGAAAGCTGTTGGGTCTTAAGAAAAGGAATCTGGAAGCTCAATGTGGAGATCCAGAATGATTTCAAATGCAGGCCCTGGATCCGGATGTCCCGATTTTATAATGGACCCGGTACTTTAGCAAACCGGAGATTGGGCTTCCAATTTAAATTCAGTGTGATGGGGCCCAACTAAAAGAAACATAATAGGGCTAAATTAATGACATTCGGTAACTGGGCCACGTGATCCAGAGATTTCGTATGGGATCCAGAAAGCAAATTGGTGATTGGGCCTGACACATGGATACCTATTTAACACTAAAACAATCGAAAGTGGGCCTGATCTGATAATTGATTTTGCAAGATCCAGAAGGTGTTAAAGGGGATCCGGAATGGCAAATTTCTTGGGTCGTGATCCGTCAAAGACATTTAACATATATATCCGGTTTTAATCTAAATCAATTCAGAATTTATTGGACCCGAATTACCATGTGACCCATGATTTTTAATTAGTTGGGTTAAAGTCACGTGACCCTTAATTGTTTGATTCTTGGGGCTAAAACCACACGATCCGTATTGTATTTTTGTAAGATCCGGAACTCATTTATTTGGGCCAGTAAGCATAATCTAGAACCAGATTTTTGGTCTAAAAGTGTAACGTACCAAACTTAGATAAATTTGGGTTAAGTACGGAAGCAAGCTCGAATAATAAATTATAGATCTGTGACGTACGTTTATTAAAATTATAGGTGATCCACCTAGAGATCGGAAGCGTAAGTAAAAAGTCTTGAAGCGAGAAATTGTTAACGCGACAGGTGAGTTTTTCTAACTAAAATACGTGGTTTTATACATGTTTTCCAAGTAAGTGGTTGAGTAGAAATACCATGTTATTTTACATGATTTTTACTTGTTGGAAAGTTATATGAAATGTATGCATACATTGTGGTAGACGTAAACTGACTAAGTCGGGGGGTGTGGCCTGCCAGTGCTCATGCCGGGAGGAGTGACCCGTTTATGCCATGGGAGGTGTGACCCAGTAAGGCAGCGTGAGACTGACTCGTTGTCACTCTTGAGTGACTTCAGGGTGCCATTTACGGGAGCAGATTTATCCGTGGAAGTTTTCTATGTAAAGTTATGTGAAAGTGTTTATGTAAAGTTACGTGAATGTTTTGTATGTAAAGTTACGTGAATGTTTTGTATGTAATGATATGAGAAAGTTATAAACTGTTTTAAACGATTTTGAGAACTGTCAGGAGGGAGCTCACTAGACCTCATGGTCTAACCCTCGCATTTTGCAAACTAAACCTTTTCAGGTAAGCAGATAGTAGAAGACTCAGGTAATTGAGCAAGAGCAGAATAGAGAACAGATGCAGTTAGAGACAGTGCCACTCATACCTTTCGTAGTTAGTTATTCTCAGTTGTGTATAAGTTGTTTCCGCCAACCTAAGTTTTGAGACGAATGTAACAAAATTTTGGGACCCAGTTTTGTAATGCGTATTATTTAATGCTATGTATGCTTTATTTTAGACTGGGTCGTTACACTTTTTTGTGTCATTTCATTTCCAACTCATTAAATTGAAAATTTATATAAAAATCTACAAAGGTAGTTCTGATAAGAACCTCATTTTTGTGGGTCCAATATATTATCAAAATTAAAAACTATTATATATTTATAAATAAATATCAAGTATTTAAATTAAATACCAATAGAAATGAGGAATATGTCACTTCACACCAAAAATCAAGGTAAGAACCAAGGTTCTTATTTAAGAACCTAGAGGAGATTGGGTTCTTATAAGAACTTTCCACAATGGTAGTTCTTACAAGCCACTACACTTTTTGTTTGTAAGAACCTTGCATTGAAGATGCTCTTAATTGTATTGCTTATTTTTTATTATTTTTTGAGTAGTCATGGGTTTCGGTTAGTTTACGTGCATCGATTAATTCCCCAGGTAATCACAAACTGCCTGGAGTCTCCTTTATTTTTATTAATTGTAGCAATGATACCGTAAACTAAGTTGAGAGTTTGATTAATTAATTAAGTGTGTCTCGAGGTGAGTCATATTTGAATGCACCAATTATAAGACCTAGTATGATATGCAACAATTAAGATTGAAAACCATGTCTCGTTGTGATTGATAACCATGTCAATGTGCAAGTTATTTCAGTTACGAATATGAAAGGGTGAAATTAAAGTTCGTTAAGATGCATATATGAATGTCTTAGGCATTGTTTGGCAAAAAAAAAAACTAACTTATAAGCTAGTTTTTTTTAGGTACATGTTTGGATAACCATAAGCTAGTTTTTTAAAACGTTATTTGGAGTAGCGTTTCAATAGCTTTTTGTGAATATTTCAATATTGCCCCTTATTATTTACTAATTATTATTATTAATAAATATTAATTTTTTAAATTTAATTATAATTAATTAATATTAACTGAAAATTATTAAATTAAATTTTAATTGTACATTGGTATTAAATTTTAATTATTTAGAGTTATTGTTAATCATATAAATTATTTTTATTTATTTTTTAATATTAATGAATATATTTTAACTATCACTTAATATTATTTTTTAATTATTATTTGATTATTTTTTCATATTGTATAAAATCATAAGCTAATATATATTTTTTTTCCTAAAAAGTTGTTTTAATAAATTCAAAATTTATAGTATATATGTAATAATAAATTTTAAATTTCTTTTAATTAACATGTTATATTATTTAATTTTTCTTTGTTACATTGGTTGTATTAATTAACATATTATATTATTATAAATTTATTTTAATTACATAATTAAATATTGTAATTGATAATTATATGAAGATGTTTTTTTTGGTTATTTTACATTCTTATAAGCTAGTTTTGCCAAACATGACTTTTTTCATCAGCTAGCTTATCAGCTAGTTTGCTAAACAAGTAAACATGGGTCCTTGGTTGAGAGTATTGTGGTGTGAGGAATAAGAATAAAAATAAATAATAGTAATATTTTGTTAAATACAAGGATTGATTAATTAAAAGTGGTATTGATTCATACCCCTAGTAAATTGAAAGGAATAACATTTCATACAAGTTTAAAATAATATTTAGGTCAATAACAATCAATTACAACTTTACAATTTGACGTGATTATAATAAGTTTACACGCATAAAGTGAGATGTATAAGAAAACAAATATTACAAATGAATATGAATTTCCATAATAAATCAAGACATCAATCACACAATTTAATTGTTTTTAGCTACAATAACAATATATGTACTATAAATTACTAACAAATCGAAACATATGACGCATACTCAAACATAATTTGTTTCCTAAGACTTAGAAACGATATCAAACAAATGAAACTCTCTTGTTGCTTCCTCACTAGCTACATGTCAATTTTGATTTAAGACCTTTGTACTGTACTGAAGAAGTGTAACCGAGTCTCAAAAGAATTGAATACAACGCAACTGTTACAGTTACATTTACCTATGACCTCTGCCTCTGTCACTAGGACCAGAAGAAGCTGTGTTGTACGCTTGAACTTTTCTTGCAACCCGGTGAACTGGAACTACGCTTATGACTGCCGCCCTTGTCGTCCTAGCCATCATGTGATCATCGTTGTTACTGTCCGGAAGTGGTAGTTGCGTGTTTCGTGAAACTACGGAAGCCACCATGATCATGAACACCAATGAGAAGGTAGTTCTTGTTGTCACCGATGGTAGGTTGTTGGCCATGTGAGGATGAATGTGTGTGTGTGTGTGTGTGTTAAGTTGTTGGTGAATTAAGAGAATATTATGGAGCAAATTAAGGGGTGGTGGAGAAATTGGAGTGGAAAAGAATGGTGTTTGATTTATAGAGGAAGATACGATATGCTTCTTTATATAACAAGGGGAAAAGGACGGTGAAGGGCTTTTCGGAGTGTAGGGACCTCTTTTTTTGGTCTTTGATTTGAATGATGGAGATTTTATATTTGGGAAAATATTATATTCTTGAAATTAATTATGTCCTTCACTTATTAATCTTTGTATTTTGGCTCTTCAATGTGTTTATTTCGTTTTATTTTTTTAAACATGTAAACAAAATATTTGTCATTAATGGCTTATAATTAGATTACATCACTGTTCTAAAAAACTTGCCGTCATGGCGCGTCATGACACCAAAGCTTGTGTCTCACGCCACATTAAGTTCGTGTCACGCCATGACCTAATGCGCAATTTTCGTAATGTGATATTTGATTTTTATATACGTTTTTAATGTCTTATTTGCAAGTTGTTAATATATAACTTAATTTAACTTGTTTATTACTATTGACTCATTGAGTAACACTACAAAACATACATTTTTATATATAATATTATATATGAATTAGAAATTTGACGCCATAAATCACGTCATGGCTTCGCCGTGACTCCTAAGGCTTGAGGCTTGGCCTCACCGGCACACCACGCCTCACGTCATTTAGAACCTTGGTTTACATGCGTCTTTGTCTAAGTTTATGGGGTCCTAAATGATTGAACCAGTGAGAAACAAACCAAACAGTAATGAAAATTTTAACTTTTAAGACGTAATCAAACCAAATATATAAATATAAATCAACTTTTTTTTTTGTCTATTTATATTTGTTATGTTGAAGTTTTATTAAAACAATAAAATATAAATATAAGATAAAGTATTATACATATGTGTAGAATTTGTTTGTGTAAAAAAGAAAGAAAAAGTTTTAATTTTGGTACGTTCAAATGGTGAGTTTGACTAGGAATTGAAAAGGATTTTGGTTGGTGGAGTTTTGAGAATGAAATTTGCATCTCCAGCTTTCAGACTGTTCTCCGATACATTTGGGAACTGAGATTCCCTTTTCTTTATAACCTTTCTTTTTATAGTGAATTCCATATATTATTATTGAATTACTATATCATTTTAAAAACTATTATTAATCCACTATTTATTTTTATTTTCATATATTTTAAATTTAATTAATTAATATAAATAATAGTTTATAACAAGAGGTTAAGATAAATAACAATCAAGAATAATAAGTTAATTATTTGGATTATTAACAGTAACTCTTTCTAAGTGAATTTATTCCAGGTAAGATTTATATCACATTAGATGTATTTTGTCATATATCCTTAAGATAGATACACTCCGTCTCAAAACGTTTTTTACGAAAAATATGTAAGGATATCGGATGAAAGTAACAAAACTCATGTTTTTTTCAACTTTTCTCCAAAATATGCGAGAAAAATGAAGAAAATAAATTAAAACCCTTTAAAAGTTGTTAAAATTGCAAATACTTAATCTTTCATATTAAATGGTATATTATTAAAGCATAAATCAATAATATGACAATTTTTCCTTTCTCTTATATTTAACAATATAAAAAATATTTTTTTTTCTCTTTCCATTCCTTCCTTTTTTTCTTCTAACTCTTTTTTATTCTCTCCAAATTCAAGAACACAACAAAAAAGAAACGATAAAGTAACCATCATCATAGTTGAGTACGAATGATCATGTGAGAAAGATAGTTAAGATGAGAATGTAACAACAGATTTGGACTTTAATTATTTTTAATCTTAAACCCACCCATGAATTATGTTTGATACGTGGATTAATTCGGTGCATCTCATTAGAATTCTAATATGAAAATACTTTTTTAATTAACTTCGCACGATAACTTACATTTTTTTATCGGAATTCAACCATAAAAATAAATAAAAGGATTAATTAATTACCATATATATATATAATTAATATTTAAAATATATTTTTTCTTTGATTCAAATGGAAATTTATCATATCCAAAACATTCTTAAATTGACATTTTGCTATATCCTTCCAAATCATGGGAATGGGAATGGGAATGGGAATGGGAATGGGAATGGAAGACCGTTGATTGTGAGATTTGTTTTGGTCCGCCCAAGGACCAACTATGCACGTGACCAACCGGCATACTCGCGGCCGTCCGTGTCTTTCTAGAATTCCACGTGAACAAATCTTCACCTTCCGTCCATGATTACATTTTGTTATAAAAAAATATATAATAAGAGCATTTCTATCAGTTAATTTTTATTACCAAACTTTAACCAACAGGTACATATAAAAGCCACAATCCACAGCCACAAATTTGGGCAAACAAACCCACGACCCAAGCACAGACACCTAACAAGAACTATGCAAAACAAAACAGGAAGCAGGCATCACTAGCAGCATTGGACCGGAATGACACCCTGCACCAAGTTTGCGAGATTTAAACAAAGTCGAAGAGGTATTACCGCCCCTCGTCTGCCGCTGATCCAGACCTCGGAACCATTTTATACTCTGTGAAACAGCCGACCCCAACAGAAATTTAAGGCCACGATCAAAACAGCTTAGTTAAGCCGAACAGCTCCTGCCCAAATTCAGCTGAGTAACATCCAGCTTTTTATGACAAGCACCCACGAACCGAAACAGAAACAGGTCACCAAAGCAGCATCCAAACAGCCCGAAGGCTGCAGACCAGCAGCATAAACAAACAAGCGACTGTTTTCAGCATAGCTTAATCGGGACAGCCGCTGGCAGACCTGTAGGATATCCGTATTTTTTGTTTCAAACAGCCACAATCCGCAACAGACCCGAAACCAACCAGATTCCACCTGATTTGTGCTAGCAACCACGCGATCTGGAAGATTAATGAAGAATTTGATCCGGACACTTTAACCAAACCGTCCAGTCTATTTTCTTGTCTCTAATTCTACTGGAAATCCATTCGAAACTGCGACGTTGGAAATCTAGAACTAGATCCGTCACCTTTCTCTTGTCTTCCTTGAACACTATTTGATTGCGATGCGTCCATATAAAGTATAGAAATGACCACCAGACTGCTTTCGTATCTCCGATAGTTTTGAAAATACCCACCGAATTATAGTCTTGGTTTATTACCTCCGTTACCGACGAGAATGTTTGTTGTTTGATGTTCCACCACTTGAGAGCCTCCTTCCACACCGCTTGTACCTCCCTGCAAGTTACCAAAGCGTGGTCTATGGATTCCACCTCCATTCCACACCTTGGGCAAAGTGTGGAATGAAGATCCATACCTAATTTGTCAAGGTCTTCTCTACAAGGCAACCTCCCCAACCCCGCTCTCCACACGAAAATCCCCACCTTTTTTGGGACTGTTTTTAACCATTTTGTTTCACCGCCATCGACTCCTCTTACCACCAACTTCTCCTTAATTTTTTCTTTTAGCTTTTGGGTTGAGAACTCGCCCTCGTTATCTAACCACCATCTCGCCTTATCTATCATATCTCTCCTAGGCGCATTTCCGCCTATCAAGTACTTCCATTTCACCCTCTTCCCTACCTCTCGGTTGCCTCCTCCAACTCCACTTCCACACCCATTCGTCTCCTCTCCATTCCCCTCTTTCCGCCACAATCGCCTCTCTATTTGTTTCTAAAAGAAATAACCTTTTTAGCCTATCCCCCAAGACCATGTTATCAACCCATCTATCTCTCCAAAATTTTGTGTGTCCTCCATCCCCTGTCTCTTTCCCGAAAGATGAAGTAAATTCAAGCCCCACCTTGTCTAACTCTTGTCCTACCCTAATGACATTCACCCATGCCGAATTACCCGAACTCCTCCTATATGCATCCCCTTTTAAGCCCCCCTCGTCCCCGAAAATACTTTTCACCACTTTTACCCAAAGCGCTTCTTTTTCACTCACGAACCGCCACCACCACTTTCCCAAAAGTCTCCAATTGGCTACTTGGAAACTACCAACATTTAACCCCCCCCCCCCTTATGAAAATCTCTCAACACCCTCTCCCAATTAACCCAAGCCATCCCCTTTTTTCGCTCGATCCTTTCCCCCTCCCCAAAAAAATTACTCCTCACCCTCTCTAACTCACGGATCACTCCTTTCAAGGCCCGAAACAGCGCAAAGTAGTACAACGAGATACTTCCAAGGACCGTTTTTACCAATGTAAGACGACCACAAAAAGAAATAAGCTTGGATTTCCAAGAGGCTAATTTATTTTTTACCTTTTCGATGACCGTTTTCCAACTTTCGACCCTTCTCATTGAAGCGCCAACCGGCAATCCAAGGTATGTGAACGGTAATACTCCGCTACCGTACCCTAGACCTCTCGCCCACTCTCTTACCACCTCATCCTCGATTCCCACCCCGTAAAGTTTGCTCTTACTCAAATTTATTCTCAAACCCGACAAGATGTGAAAGCACTTCAAAATCTTCATTAAATTTTTGAGATTATTCAAACTCCATTTACCGAAGAAAATTGCATCATCAACATATTGGAGATGCGATACCTCCAAATCCCCTACTCCAATTTTATTCCTTCAAACAATCTTTTTAATTTCGCTTCCGAGATTAGAATGTGTAGGCTTTCCGCAACCACCAAAAACAAAAACGGAGCCAAAGGGTCTCCTTGTCTAAGTCCTTTCTCCATGCGAAATTCTTTTGTTGGAGATCCATTTACCAATACCGAAATCGTCGATGACGCCAAACAAGCCTTCACCCATTTACACCACCTTTCGCCAAAACCCATTTCTTCAATTACAGAAAGTAGAAACCCCCATTCCACGCTATCGTACGCTTTTTCGAAGTCGACCTTGAATATCAAACCTTTCCGTTTCGATTTTTTCAAGTATTCCACCGTTTCATTGGTGACAAGCACCCCGTCGAGAATATATCGTCCTTTTATAAATGCCGTTTGCGTCTCACTTATTATCTTCCCAATAACCGCTTTCATTCTTTCCGCTAGGATTTTTGAAAGAATTTTATAGTATACTCCGATTAGACTGATCGGCCGAAAATCACCAAGACCAACCGGCTTGCGATTTTTCGGAATGAGTGCTAAAAAAGAAGCGTTGCAGCCGCCGTTAATTTCCACCGCCTCCCAAAATCGCATAAGAGCCTTCATGAGATCCCCTTTCATTATGTGCCAAAACTTTTTTACGAACAAAAACGTGAAACCATCCGACCCGGGTGATTTGTTATTCCCGCAATTTTTTACCGCATTCCAAACTTCCTCTTCCGAGAACTGGATTTCGAGTTTATCCGCATCTTCCTTTGCCAATTTCTTGAAAAGGTCACTCTTTAAGCTTGAACCGACCTGAAAGTTGGAAGAGAAATTATTTTTAAAAAAGTCGAAGGTGAAATTTTTTATTGTTTTCGGATCTTCCGTCCACATCGAGTTGATCTTTGCCTTTTGTTTTGCGATATCCAACTTTCTTTTTTCCGCTTCCAACCATTTTTCCCTCTACCAAATCCCAATCCTTCCACTTTTTTTCCATTTCCTTTTTCCTTGAAATTCTGACCTTGATTTCCTTTTTACTAAATCGTCAGATTTAGGGTCCTTGATCCAATGATGTAGCTCGTGAGTTTTATTTTCCAGAATTTTCATCATCTTCTCTTCTCCTTGGAATTGCAGCAGTATGTTCCTCCCGCCGAGGTATTTCATTTTGCAATCCACAATATTCTCCACCTTACATAATCTTTGAATTGCTTCCAGATGATCAAGAGTCTTCACATTTCCTAATATACACTTTCGCAACTTGGTTTTCTGAGTATTCCACTCTCCGATCACTTCCGGTATGCTAATGCTGTGCTTTCCTTCTCCCGTGTTTTCTTCCTGTATTCTGCCTTCTTTAACCACTTCACTATAAGATTTCTTTTGCATTTGGGGTTGCTCTACTACATCTTTCTTCCTTCTTGCATCTCCTTGTTTCGATCTCCGATGATCCTCTTCCGCTAAGAACACCCGCATTTTATATGAGCCTATCCAAATTCCTCCCAATTGTTGTTCCATCTTTCTAGTATCATCACGAACCCGAATTTCTTACCGTTCCGCATCCTCTTCCTCGCCATATAGATATCGATCACATCTCCATACATTTTGAATGTCCTCCACAGATTTGATACTTCCCATTTTTCTGGAAAATTGAAGAATAAAAATGACGTGACGTTCCTCCGTCTGGACTCTAACCGGTAGAACCTATCCCGAGTGACTGTGTTCGCCCCGAAAATCTCTCTGAGATTCTCTCCTCTCTCGCTCTCGTGTTTCTCTCTCTCTCTCTCTCTCTCTTTCTCTCATCTCTCTTTCTATCAGTTATTGTTATATTTATTTTTAAAATAAAATATTAAAGAATCATTTATTTAAAAATTGTAATAATTATTATTTTTAAAAAATGTAAATTAATTATCTATACTATATTACAAAACATTTATTAAAAACTCTTAAAAATAACCTCTAAAGCTTAATGTACCGCTATTTAATGTTAATTACTTAAAAACAACTAATGAAACTTTATGTACCGCTTTTAATGCTAATTACTTGATTAGAGGGAGGATCATACGAGAATGACATCAATGTAAAATAATAAAGGGACAAATCTCAACCCCTTGTTAGATTCATCTTGGTGTTTCATCTAGGAATTGAAGACGCCCCTGATTCCATGTCTTCCATGGATGTGAAATCCTCCATCGAAGGTGTAACATCCTAAATTTTACTGTTTCTATTTTAATAATAGAATGTTTTGGTATTTGGAGTAACCTTGAATTATATAGAGAAATTATAATTCAAATAGAGTTAAAATGCAAATGAAGAAAGTTGAAAGATTTCTTTTGAGAATAAATAAACTTAAAGATTATTATGATTTTATTTATGTATAAGGTGTGTTATGTTTTTAAAGATTGAGGGTTTGAAGTGTCATGCTATTAAAATTGGGGGTTCATTTGGTATTATGCCTATGACTCATGCTTAACTTGGTGAGGTGTCATTAATTTAGACATATAAGCTAAGTAATTGAGTTTTGTGTGTATCTTATGTTGGTGAGTGTGTTACGGTTTGACAAGGAGAAAACCGAGAGAGAGATTGAGAGAGTGAAGTCGAGAAAGGAAAGGAAGAACAAGGAAAAACAAGGAATTCAGTTGAGGTTTTGGTGTTAGTTGAAGAATCATAAAGGTAATTATATCATTTAATTCTTCATCTTCTTAGATTAAAGTCTTCTATGGAGTTTTTATGTTGGGTTTTGGTAAATTTGATGATAAAGAGAATCTGAGTTTTAGGATATGTTAAGATAGGTGTAATAAACATATCTGCAAATTGGCATAAACAAACATGGATTAAAAGTATAAAAATCTGGGTTTTAGATGAACTTAGTGGACTGAGACTTGGATGAACATCATCGAAGTCGCAATAGGCAATTGTGACTTGGAGTTGGAGTCGCAGCAGACCATTGCGATTCGGCTTTGGAATCGCAACAGTTGGTTGCGATTCGGAGTGAAATCGCAATGGGCAGTTGCGACTTGGCTTTGGAATCGCAACAGTTGGTTGCGACTTGGGTCGAAATCACAATGGGCAGTTGCGACTTGGTACTGTAGTCGCATCAGTTCACTGCGACTTGGAATTGAAATCGCAATAGAGGACTGCGACTTCAGTTCACTGCGATTTGGATATGAAATCGCAATAGTGGACTGCGATTTCAGTTCATTGCGACTTGAGACGTGATTTTTAGAAATTAAGGATTTTCAGTTATAGAGGGTTCTGCTTTGAGGATTAATATCAGTATATGTAATTGAATAATACAGTAAGCTGTGGTAGTGAAGAAAGGAGCCTTACGTGTTAAAAAGGATTAAAAGGAGTAATAACGCATCAGGTGAGTTTATTCAACTCTCTTTAAAATTCAGTAATTAATCTTGAATTAGATGCTTTATATGTATGCATGAATATGTATTATGTGGATTTGATTAAATTAGAGATAAGCCAAGAGGGCGATTAAAAGATATGTTATGTTGGTTACCATGTTAAAGTTCCAAGATGAGTTATGTATGAAATTGGTGAACTAGTATTTACTATTAATCTTGCATGCTAAGTTTGATTATCTACTACATGAAATTATTATGTGGTTATGAACTCTAAATATGATTTGAAGCTTGATTGAGATATTAACTTCTATGCTAAGTTAAAGAGGAGATAATTAAGAGATTGAAATGAAGAGATATTAATATTCTTGATATTTTATATATATATAGAATATGTTTGGAGAAATGATATACTATATGCTGGACGCATATAGTAGTATCGATTATTACATATATTATATTATGTGATTATGTGCTTTTACTAAAATAGGCATCCGGTCACCGAGGGCACTTGGGTACGGTATGATGGTGTAACACCCCGCTTACCACGACACAATATTGTCCGCTTTGCCCCACTGGCTCACGGCTTTGTTCTTGGCGACCTGGCAAGGACTTCGCAAGGACTTCCCAGGAGGTCACCCATCCTGGTACTACTCCCACCCAAGCACGCTTAACCACAGAGTTCCCAAGGAACCCGCATGCTTGTGGCCCCAAAACGCGTTGTGTCTGGTAAGGCCAAGGTTTACTAATATACCCAGCATCTCTCCTGTCCACGGCCGATGTGGGATATGCCTAAGGTGTTACAGATGGGAACCGATTACTCGCCATAGGCCGAAGGGATGTAATTTTAGTAATTGGGTGAACCTTGAATCATGAGTCTCGATTTGAGTATCGCGATATTATAATCCCATGGGGACCATTGATCCTAAGGTGGAATGTGGAAAAGCAGTTATGCTTAATAGTTCCCATTTCGATTTGGGAAGATCGGAGATTTCCCTGTGATGAGAGGAAGATTAGAGATAGGCATAAAGTAATTTGTAATCTCTACTTCCTGATTAAGAAATAGGCAGGTTTTGACTTGTAATTTCTTGTGTGTGATTATTGATTGTGAATCTGGAATGATTCAGAGTTAACTCTTATGTTGTTGTTGCGATTAAATGAGTTAGTCGTAGGAAATTGGGAGTGGGGTAGATTCCCCGATTTGAAAAGGAGTGTCGTACGGTAAGATGGGTGAGAACAGGTTTGAGTTATCTGTTCATGTTTTAATTATTAAATTTTATTTTGAATTGAGTATCCTCACTAGGCGAAAGCCTAATGTTTCAAGTTGAATCTTCTTACCAGGTACAAGCTCCGGGAAATAGCGGGAATGAGAGACGAGAACTTTTGGAAAGATTCAGACTTAGAGATACCGGAGGATCTAGAGATTTTTGATGCTTTTGGGACGGTTGTTTAGATAACTGGATTAATCTGATTGTTATGTTATGATTAGATTAATAAGTTATTTAAGTAATGACGTTTGTATATAGAAACCTTACATTTGATCCTCATGTTATACAAGTTTGAAAGTTTGATCATAACTTATGGTAAATTTCAAGGTTTAAATTGACCCTGTTTTTAGGGTGTTTCAGTATGGTATCAGAGCTTTAGTTTAAGCGAACTAGGTATGAATTTGAGATATCTAGACTTAAGCTGAGATGAGTTAAGTTATGATCCGTGAGTTTTGGGTAGAAGTACTAAGAATGGGTAGTCTTAGAGTCGACAGAAATACGCGAAGTTAGTACTGTAACAATGGTAATGAGAATTCTCATGTATGATATGTTCGCAATTTCAATTAGCTACTGTTATTATGAATATATTATTACACAAGCATACTTGTTTCTGAATTGTTACAGTGACTGATTAGTGGTAAAGTATGTATTGTATGTTTAGTTGTATGAACCATTAACTGATGAGTATTCTTTTATGCTCCATCAGAACGATGGTGAATACGCCCCCGAGGTCTCCAAATTCTTCGATGAATAGGAATTGGTTAGACGATGCTGGAGAGAGACAAACTGGATTGGGCGGAGTTCCTGATACGCCATCAGATTTTCTTTCCTTGGGAGGAATGCGAAGTCGAGTACATCCAGGAGGTACTAGTAATATTGATCAAACGTCGTCAGATTCAGGTATGGAGGGGCGAATAATGGATAATGTGACTCGGCTGATGAATGCTTCAATGGAGAGGCAAGCAGAGATGATGAATACTGTAATGGGGAGACAGGCAGAGATGTTTACGAAATTGATTAATGATCGAAATGTGGAGCCAAGGAGAACAGTGGCCGATACTAATGTGATCAATCCGACTGTAAATCCAGGAGTGGAGACAGATAGGAGGGTTGACAGAAACTGTTCCTACAAGACGTTTCTAAGTTGTAAACCACCAGAATTCAAGGGAGATGATAATCCTGTGGTTTGTATGAACTGGATAAGAGAAATCGAGCAGGCTTTTCGTGCCTGTGAATGTACAGATGAGAGATCTAAGGTGAGATTTGGGTCGCAAATGTTACGTGGAAAAGCGTTACAGTGGTGGAATGTGTTGTCATCAACTGTGACGGAAGCAGCTTTGAATTCCGTAACTTGGAGTCAGTTTAAAGCAAAGATTTTAGAAGAATATTGTAACGAGCACGAGATGGACCGAATTGAAGAAGAGTTTCGGAATATTAAGAAGGGTAATATGTCGGTGAGAAAATATACCGAGGTCTTTATGGAGAAGCTAAATCTTGTGGGGCACGTGGCTTCAACAGAGAAAGAAAATATTAAGTATTACTTGAAAGGTCTACCAGCAGATATGATGACAAGAGTTCGCAGTTCAAAATCTGCTACTTTGAGGGAGACGATTGAGGAAACTAAGGTCATAGAGGAAATGTATGTGAAAGATAAGGAGGAGAAAGCGCAGGTTGGAGAAAATAGAAAGTGGGAGGGTCGTTCCGAACCTTCTCCGAAATTGAGATTATTCGGAAAGAACATTCGTAATGATTCTCGTAGGGAACCGAGTTGGTGTGCAAAGTGCAGAAGTAAACATTTTGGCCAATGCCGTGTGGTTGGAAATCAATGTTTCAAGTGTGGGAAGATGGGACATATGGCGTCGAGTTGTACAGTGCATGGGTCGGTTTGTTTTGAATGTCAGCAACCGGGTCATTTTCAAAAAAATTGTCCGAAGTTGAAAAGAGGAGGAGATCAGGGAAGAAAGCTGTATATTCCCAAACCAACCGGTCGTGCATTCCAAATGACTGCTGATGAAGCGAAAGGGTCAAAGGACGTGGTCTCGGGTACATTTCTTATAAAGTCTGTTCCTGCACGTGTGTTGTTTGATAGTGGTGCAAATTATTCTTTTGTATCCAAGTTGTTTCAACATAAATTAGCTATGCCTGTTACTACTCTAGGAGATGCCTTAGTAGTCGAGATAGCTAATGGAGTTCAGACTTTGGTTAAGGAGAGCCTGGCTGATTGTAAGATTATGATAGAGGGAACAGAATTTCCGATTAACTTGTTGTTAATGGAAATTGGGAGTTTTGATATTGTGGTAGGAATGGACTGGTTGAGCAACAACCAGGCAGAAATTATGTGCGCAAAGAAGCTGATTCGAATTCCAATGGGCGAGAAAGATAGTGTATTTGTGTTCGGGGAAAAACAGGAAGGAGAAATTCCGTTGATTTCAGTGATGAAGGCACGGAAATGTTTATCGAAAGGGTGTTGGTCTTATCTAGCCTATGTTATTGATACAAAGTTAGAAAAGAAAAATATTCAAGATATCAACGTGGTGCGTGAGTTTCCGGATGTATTCCCGGATGACCTTCCAGGTTTGCCAGTTGAAAGACAGGTGGAGTTTCGTATCGATATTATTCCTGGATCGGCACCGATTGCACGAGCACCTTATCGTTTAGCACCTGCTGAGATGAAAGAGATGATGACTCAGCTTCAGGAGTTATTAGATAAGGGTTTCGTAAGACCGAGTTCTTCACCGTGGGGAGCTCCAGTTTTATTTGTCAAGAAGAAAGATGGTACCATGAGAATGTGTATTGATTACCGAGAGTTGAATAAAGTAACTATTAAGAACAAGTATCCGCTTCCGAGGATTGATGATTTATTTGATCAACTCCAAGGTGCGGGATGCTTTTCAAAGATAGATTTAAGATCTGGATACCATCAAGTGCGAGTAAGAGATGAAGACGTTTCAAAAACAGCGTTTAGAACAAGATATGGACATTATGAGTTCCTTGTAATGCCATTTGGGTTGACAAATGCTCCTGCGATATTTATGGATTTGATGAACAGAGTGTGTCGACCATTTTTAGATAAGTTTGTCATCGTGTTTATTGATGACATGCTTATTTATTCAAAGACTGAAGAAGATCATGAGCAGCATCTTCGTGAAGTCTTAGGAGTTTTAAGAAAAGAGAAGTTATACGCGAAGTTTTCAAAGTGTGAATTTTGGTTGAAGGAAGTGCAGTTTCTAGGTCATGTAGTTACTTCTGAAGGAGTTAAAGTAGATCCTTCAAAGATTGAAGCGATGACAAATTGGGAGACACCTAGAAGTGCATATGAGATAAGAAGTTTTCTGGGATTAGCAGGTTATTATAGAAGATTCATAAAAGATTTTTCTAAGATTGCATCTGTTTTGACGTTGTTAACCAGAAAGAATGAGAAGTTTGTTTGGACGGAGAAGCAAGAAACAGCTTTCAGATTATTACGTCAAAAACTGTGTGAAGCACCTATTCTTACCCTGCCAGAAGGGACAGAAGATTTTGTTGTATATAGTGATGCTTCAAAGATGGGTTTAGGATGTGTGCTAATGCAAAGGGGCAAAGTGATTGCCTATGCCTCAAGACAGCTTAAAGAGCATGAAAAGAATTATCCTACCCATGATTTAGAGTTAGCAGCAGTGGTGTTCGCTTTGAAGTTGTGGCGACACTATTTGTATGGAACGAAGTGTACTCTTTTTACCGATCACAAGAGTTTGCAACATGTTTTTGATCAGAAAGAATTAAACATGAGGCAGCGAAGATGGTTAGAATTGCTTAAGGATTACGATTGTGAATTGCATTACCATCTTGGTAAAGCAAATGTCGTGGCTGATGCCTTAAGTAGAAAAGAGTATGGTGGGTGTTTGAAATCGGTAAACGTTAGAATTGATGTAACGTCAAGTTTGATGGAAAAGATTAAAGAAGCACAAGTGGTTGCTTTGCGAGAGGAAAATCTGAAAGAAGAAGTAATGGGTAAGCAACATCTTCAGTTGACTGAAGATGGCCGGGGGATTAAATTATTTCAAGGAAGAGTTTGGGTGCCTAAAATTGGAGGAAATCGAGAGCTGATTCTCGAAGATTCTCATAAATCTAAGTATTCCATACATCCTGGGAGTACGAAGATGTATCGAGATTTGAAATTGCATTTTTGGTGGCCAGCGATGAAAGTAGATGTAGCACGAAAGGTAGAGATGTGTACAACATGTTCGTTGGTGAAAGCTGAACATCAGAAACCTTACGGAAGTTTCCAATCCTTGGAAATTCCGGAGTGGAAGTGGGAGAAGATTACCATGGATTTTGTGACGAAGTTACCCAAGACGCAAAAAGGTAACGACACAATATGGGTAATCGTGGATAGATTAACTAAGAGTGCACATTTTCTAGCAATGAAAGAGGCATCACCAATTGAGAAATTAGCAAAGTTGTATATTGATGAAGTGGTGTCAAGGCATGGTATACCGGTGTCGATAGTGTCAGATCGTGATAGTCGGTTTACCTCGAGATTTTGGCGATCATTGCAAGAAGAATTGGGTACTAAAGTTAATTTGAGTACTGCTTTTCATCCCCAGACCGATGGACAGAGTGAGCGGACTATTCAAACTTTGGAGGATATGCTCAGGTGTTGTGTTTTAGATTTTGGTGGTAACTGGGATACGCATCTACCGTTGGTAGAATTTGCGTATAACAATAGTTATCATTCGAGCATCGGGAGAGCACCCTTCGAAGCGTTGTATGGTCGTAAGTGTAGAACTCCGGTGTGTTGGCTAGAAGCCGGGGAGAAACAGTTTGCTGGTCCAGAGTTAGTACAACAAACGGCGGATAAAGTAAAAGAGATTCGGCAGCACATGAAAGCAGCCCAAGATAGACAGAAAAGTTATGCTGATCCGAAGCGGAGACCAAAGGAATTTCAAGTTGGGGAGCGTGTGATGCTCAAGGTATCCCCATGGAAAGGTGTGATAAGGTTTGGAAAACGTGGGAAGTTGAGTCCTCGCTTTCTAGGACCTTTCACCATTGTTGAGAGAATAGGGTTACAAGCTTACAAGTTAGATCTTCCACCCGAGTTGGAAGGAGTTCATAATACTTTTCATGTATGTTATCTTCGGAAGTGTTTGGCCGAAGAAGAGGATGTGATTCCACTCACAGATGTGAGAATAGATGAAAAGAGTCGTTGTGTAGAGGAACCAGAGGCGATTTTAGAAAGATCGGTTAGAAAGCTACGTAGTGGTAAAGAGGTAGCTATGTTGAAGGTACAGTGGAAACATCATAGAGGTACTAATGTAACTTTAGAGTCAGAAGAGAGTATGAGGGCTAAGTATCCTCATTTGTTTACCTGACTTTGATTTCAGGGACGAAATCATTTTCAAGTTGGGGAGTATTGTAACATCCTAAATTTTACTGTTTCTATTTTAATAATAGAATGTTTTGGTATTTGGAGTAACCTTGAATTATATAGAGAAATTATAATTCAAATAGGGTTAAAATGCAAATGAAGAAAGTTGAAAGATTTCTTTTGAGAATAAATAAACTTAAAGATTATTATGATTTTATTTATGTATAAGGTGTGTTATGTTTTTAAAGATTGAGGGTTTGAAGTGTCATGCTATTAAAATTGGGGGTTCATTTGGTATTATGCCTATGACTCATGCTTAACTTGGTGAGGTGTCATTAATTTAGACATATAAGCTAAGTAATTGAGTTTTGTGTGTATCTTATGTTGGTGAGTGTGTTACGGTTTGACAAGGAGAAAACCGAGAGAGAGATTGAGAGAGTGAAGTCGAGAAAGGAAAGGAAGAACAAGGAAAAACAAGGAATTCAGTTGAGGTTTTGGTGTTAGTTGAAGAATCATAAAGGTAATTATATCATTTAATTCTTCATCTTCTTAGATTAAAGTCTTCTATGGAGTTTTTATGTTGGGTTTTGGTAAATTTGATGATAAAGAGAATCTGAGTTTTAGGATATGTTAAGATAAGTGTAATAAACATATCTGCAAATTGGCATAAACAAACATGGATTAAAAGTATAAAAATCTGGGTTTTAGATGAACTTAGTGGACTGAGACTTGGATGAACATCATCGAAGTCGCAATAGGCAATTGCGACTTGGAGTTGGAGTCGCAGCAGACCATTGCGATTCGGCTTTGGAATCGCAACAGTTGGTTGCGATTCGGAGTGAAATCGCAATGGGCAGTTGCGACTTGGCTTTGGAATCGCAACAGTTGGTTGCGACTTGGGTCGAAATCGCAATGGGCAGTTGCGACTTGGTACTGTAGTCGCATCAGTTCACTGCGACTTGGAATTGAAATCGCAATAGAGGACTGCGACTTCAGTTCACTGCGATTTGGATATGAAATCGCAATAGTGGACTGCGATTTCAGTTCATTGCGACTTGAGACGTGATTTTTAGAAATTAAGGATTTTCAGTTATAGAGGGTTCTGCTTTGAGGATTAATAGCAGTATATGTAATTGAATAATACAGTAAGCTGTGGTAGTGAAGAAAGGAGCCTTACGTGTTAAAAAGGATTAAAAGGAGTAATAACGCATCTGGTGAGTTTATTCAACTCTCTTTAAAATTCAGTAATTAATCTTGAATTAGATGCTTTATATGTATGCATGAATATGTATTATGTGGATTTGATTAAATTAGAGATAAGCCAAGAGGGCGATTAAAAGATATGTTATGTTGGTTACCATGTTAAAGTTCCAAGATGAGTTATGTATGAAATTGGTGAACTAGTATTTACTATTAATCTTGCATGCTAAGTTTGATTATCTACTACATGAAATTATTATGTGGTTATGAACTCTAAATATGATTTGAAGCTTGATTGAGATATTAACTTCTATGCTAAGTTAAAGAGGAGATAATTAAGAGATTGAAATGAAGAGATATTAATATTCTTGATATTTTATATATATATAGAATATGTTCGGAGAAATGATATACTATATGCTGGACGCATATAGTAGTATCGATTATTACATATATTATATTATGTGATTATGTGCTTTTACTAAAATAGGCATCCGGTCACCGAGGGCACTTGGGTACGGTATGATGGGAACCGATTACTCGCCATAGGCCGAAGGGATGTAATTTTAGTAATTGGGTGAACCTTGAATCATGAGTCTCGATTTGAGTATCGCGATATTATAATCCCATGGGGACCATTGATCCTAAGGTGGAATGTGGAAAAGCAGTTATGCTTAATAGTTCCCATTTCGATTTGGGAAGATCGGAGATTTCCCTGTGATGAGAGGAAGATTAGAGATAGGCATAAAGTAATTTGTAATCTCTACTTCCTGATTAAGAAATAGGCAGGTTTTGACTTGTAATTTCTTGTGTGTGATTATTGATTGTGAATCTGGAATGATTCAGAGTTAACTCTTATGTTGTTGTTGCGATTAAATGAGTTAGTCGTAGGAAATTGGGAGTGGGGTAGATTCCCCGATTTGAAAAGGAGTGTCGTACGGTAAGATGGGTGAGAACAGGTTTGAGTTATCTGTTCATGTTTTAATTATTAAATTTTATTTTGAATTGAGTATCCTCACTAGGCGAAAGCCTAATGTTTCAAGTTGAATCTTCTTACCAGGTACAAGCTCCGGGAAATAGCGGGAATGAGAGACGAGAACTTTTGGAAAGATTCAGACTTAGAGATACCGGAGGATCTAGAGATTTTTGATGCTTTTGGGACGGTTGTTTAGATAACTGGATTAATCTGATTGTTATGTTATGATTAGATTAATAAGTTATTTAAGTAATGACGTTTGTATATAGAAACCTTACATTTGATCCTCAGGTTATACAAGTTTGAAAGTTTGATCATAACTTATGGTAAATTTCAAGGTTTAAATTGACCCTGTTTTTAGGGTGTTTCAGAAGGCGCCACAGATTTAAAGTTTCTCATCGACTTCTCTCCATCGAAACACTACCGTCAAAAGCAGGTATGTACCTTTCTGTGAATCGGATTCTCTCTATCGATGGTGTTGATATTTGTGTGTCGATTTCACATCTATGTGTATCGATTTCAACAGACATCTGCCTTATATGACCATCGTGGTCGACTCCATCTCGTTCTTCTTCGATTCAAAGCAACTCTCGATCGAGCATAGAAGAGATTTCGTCAACGAGTTCAGAAACATGGCATCGTATCTTCATCCTACATGTTGTAGACGCCCCTGTTTCCATGTAAAATCCATGGATGTAAATCCATGTCTTCCGTGGATGTGAAATCGCGCATCAAAGGCGCAACTGTTTCAAGACATCTTATCGACTTCTTTCCATCGAAATCCTCCTGTAATAGGTAAATACCTTTATGTGAATCGACTTCTCTCCATCAATGAAGTTGATATCTGTGTGTATCGATTTCACACAGCTCATGAACATAGTGAGGGCTCAACACAAGTCAAGAAGATGAATTGGGTCAAGGAGATGAACCGGGTTTTTAAGATGAACTGGGTTTAGAAGATGAATTAGGTTCTTGAGAATGTCATGAAGCACAATGTGGTTATTTGGAATGTTATATGTATGAATTTTTCAGGAAATTAATCATGGTCATTTGTGTTTTAGTTTTATCACTTATGATCTTATTTGGATGATCACATATGATTTAAAGATACAAAATTAATAGAAACATTTTGTCTAAGTTAATTGGAACAAAATCACATATGATTTTGGTGTTAAGTATTATAGCTAAGCATTCTATTTAATTCATTTGAAGTCTAATCACTTGTGATTTAGGGTTGCAAACTAATAACATAAAATCACTTGTGATTTATCATAAAATCACATATGATAAAGTAAAAGATATCAAATAGAAGAATCTCTCTAATTACTATAAGGTATAATCACATGTGATTTAGTGATGCATACTACTTAAACATTATGTCCAATTTCTTTACAATATAATCATATATGATTTTGGTTTGCGTATTGTACCTAAACAATTTTCCCAACGTATTTATCATATAATCATCTGTGATTTTGGGTTGCATATTTGGGAATTGCTTGAAGAAACAAATAGAACCACATGAACTACCCAAATGGATGAACCAGATTTGTTTGAATAAAGGACGAGGATAAATACGATTTTGATTTGAATGAGATATTGTGATCCTTATTTTTAGGAAATCAATATCATCATAAATTAATCCATAGCATAATATGACCTTAATACCCTTTTAATCTTAATTTTGGAAACTCTTATTTTCGGAATTCTTTTTAAAAAACGAATGGATGAGAGTCGTTCCTTTATTCTTTTAAATAACATTCATTCTCGTTTGAACCCACCTCTACTTGATTAATACTTATCTATAACAACCTTCAAATCCTTAAATCGTGGACTTTAATTAATTAAGCCTTATCTCTAAACACTTTCAAATCCTCAAATCATGAACCCCTTAAAAAGCGTCATTCTTTAAACAAATTTATAAAAAAAACATTACCGTTTTCTCAAAACCACACATTAAAATAAATTATAACATTAAAATCGAGATATACAGCGCTGCATTGCGCGGATAGACTTATAGTATTATTAAAACATTTGATTCATTAAATAATATTATGACTTTCTCTTAAATGTTTAATTTTAAAGTATTTTATCAAATTTTAAATATTTTCTAAATTTAAAAGTTTCCAAATTATTTTTTTTCTTTATTTTGGCATACATTATACACATTGGAGCAAAAAATCTCTAAAATCATCAAAATTTCTATTTTAAAATAACTATTGGAAGATGCTTTAAAAGGAAATAGTTTTCTCTTTTTGTAATTTTCATTTTTAAAATACTTTATCCGTTCCAAAAAAATGTTCAAAAAAAATGCACACCGTTTTTAAGAATGTGTAATTATTTACAATCAATGTATATATATATATATATATATATATTAAAGAAGAAACCACTATGCATGACGTGACATCTTCTAAAGGCTAAGAACACATCTATCTTTTTATCCTTTTTTCAACTTATTAAAATGCTAATTAAGTTAAAGACTTTTGTGCCCTATGGACAAATGTATGCTTCATAATAAATGGGATTTTTGTAATAACCCAGTTTAGGGAGTATGAAATAAAAATGAAGTTTAGTGGCCAAAGTGTGATAAATAAAAGTTTGGTGGTGGAGACAAGAAAAAGAGAAGTGTAATGTTTCTTGTGAGAACTATAAATAAGGATAAAGCCCTAATAACCCTGATTTCATCTATATCACTGTATGCGGCTAAGGGTGCGATTAGTGTGTGCAAAGGATTGGAGGCTCTCGATGTAAGGTTGAAATCAAATATATTGGTGTGTGTAATCTGCATTCTCCAAGAAGGCAATCTCAACTTAATCCTTAAATCCATGAGTCTGTGCTTGAAAAACTTATGTGCTGAGTTCTACTCTTGTAATCTCATGAAATCTGTTTCCACTCAAAGAAATGAGACTCTTGCATGATTTAAATGCGTTATATAACGATAAGGAAGGATGAGGTGATAACCCATCGACGTTATTAATGTAAAACTTGTCATTTTGGAAAAGGATCGATGTTTTGGGTTTCTAATCATCGCTATGTCTGAGAATCGCCGTACCCGGATACTAGGAATCCAGATCTAATCGACGTCCAGGAAGTGTAGGTGTCCGCAAGTCGCTACCCGGGAATGTGTAACCAGGACTAGTGTCCGGATTGTTTTAATATCCGAAAAGGGGATGTGCGATCCGGAAATCGGATTTATCCAGTAACTTGGATCCGGATACTGTGGGAATCCGGAACCTTCCGAAAAGTGAGGAGCCGGACAAACTTGTCCATATGAGTTGTACGGGAACTTTTAGGTATCCTCTGTGGAGCGTTTTAAAGGATCGGTTTATCGTTTAAGGTTAAACTTTGAGAGACTTATCACTCTCGGTGTGGTGTGGAATTGTAGGTGTGAAACTCGAGTGTGGTGCTTATTATTTAAGAGGAAAAGTAGCGTGAACGTCAGGTGAGTCCCCCTAACCAAAGATTTTTATCAAATGTGTTTATATATGCAAATATTTGTTAAACTGCATATTTTTACTTAACGATGTTGAACATGCATAATAGTGTGATTTAAAGGTGTGATTAGTTGAGTGTGGGCATGTGATGGCTTTGGTGTGTATATGGGGGGTCCCATAAAGAATGTGTGTATATATATATATATATATGAATTTGTTTCATATAATTTATCAAGGGAAGGTGTGTGCCCTAACATGCTGTCACGTGTGTGTGTGTGTGTGACCATAGCATGGGCCATCAATGCATGTCGTTTGTGTGCATATTCTGAAATAAAGGTGTGATGTTCATGATTCCTTATATCTTGCTTTATAAATTATGTTATTCGTGGCGTGGACCTATATTGAGGGAACTCACTAGACCTCATGGTCTAACCCTCGTTTTTCCAAAACTAAACCATTTTCATGAAGGCGCTTAGTAGAAGGTTCTAGTAAGGGCAAAGGAGAAGGTGTGAGCGGGAAGTTTCAGACTAGAAGGATGTCACTTTATTTAGCATGCCAAACATAGTTCTTTAGTGATCTCAGTTGTGTAACAGGTTGTTTCCGCAAACCTTGTGATGTACTCGTTGTATTGAGATGATACTTTGAGGTCGTTCCGGCGAGTTATCTAATTATTGTTGTTTATGCTTTATTTGTTGAGTTGGGTTGTTACAATTTTTTTTGGTAATTTTACATCCACCATAAGTTTAACCTACTAAACTATTCAACTTCTTCATAAGCATTCAACTTAAGTTCAATTTCTCAAACTATTCAACTTCTTGATATACATTTTCTTTATTGTTTTGTTGCAATTGATTTATTTTCTCAAGCTCTTCATCTCTCTATTTTCTGATTTCTTAATCTCTTTATCTCCATTTAGTTTTGGCATAATCAATCAATATATATATTAAAGGAGAAACCAAAGACAATGATATGACATCTCTTAAGCATCATAAGACTATTTTTCTTTTTTCTAAGATTTTTGATTTTTTTAAACATTTGATATGGTAAAGACTTTTCCATCCCTATACTAAAGATAAAATTCATTGAGTTAAGGTTGTTTTGGTAATTTTAAAAAGTAACATCCTAACCTTTTCATCTTCATTTCAAAGGTGAAACCTCCTAATCTTTCCAAATTCATTATTGAAAGTGAAAAACTCAAACCCCCTTCATTTTGTATTATAATTTATTCATAACTACATGTCTTCATATTCCTCTCCATATCACTTAATGTATTATTCATTTCACAAGTTATGCATTGTTCTTCAACAAGATCGTTTTCCAGGTAAACACTTTTTCCCCTCTCCGTCGATCACTTGATTATAATGGATATAAATAAAATTCAGATGAAGATGATCACTAATCACGTCAATGTAATAACTTTTAATTACGCATAAAAAATTCCTTTTTGCCATCAATATACACTATATAAAGGAGAATCATCAAAAGATAATGTGGCATCTAGAGAGAACTTGAAATAGTTATTATTTTCTCCAAATTGAGTTATTTGAAAATAAAAATATATCGTTAAATGAATGAACCTTTCATTTACTTTTCACAAGTAACATGTAAAATCTTATTATATAGATATATAGGTTAATTTATATAATATATCTACATCTATATAAAAAAGAATCATCAAAAGATGATGTAGCATCTTGAAAACGTCTATATCTATAAAAAAAATGATTATAAAGAGATGATATGGCACATTATAATAATTAGAATGTCTTCTCCACTTTTCAATTTTTCAAAATTTTAAAATGTTGAATATGTTAATAACTTATCGATCCTCATATATATAAGTTATATTTTCATTAAAAAATGAAGGTATTTTCAGTAAATTTACAAGCCCATTGAAATTTATGTTATTAACAATTTATTTCCCCTTTTTATTCTATTAACCACTGTTTTCATTATTTATTGTAATTGATCATCCAGTTTATTGCATTTATGTAAATTAACTTTTTTATTTTCATTTTTTATGTTACTAACCATTCATCTTCCTTTCTTTATTTTGATTAATTATTCATTTCTCTTATTTAAGCATAGTGTTTTTTGGTTTTTGTTGGCTATGTTATTGGTTTTTTTTTAACTTTTTTTGTCATACAACAATCCACCTCTCAATCTCTCCATCTAACACATTTTCTCTTACTAGATTTGTATTGCTAAATGATTAATATTAGTTTATTGTTAAGTTATTTGTTATTGTATTGACTTTATATAATTTTTATGTTGTTGCTACAATCTAATGAGATCCATACCACTGTCAACAATGTATTCGAGACAATCAAGTTAGAAAATGAAGCTGATGAATCACATTTACACAAGAAAAGTAAAAAACTGACTAACAATGTTATATAATCGTGTTTATGTGACCCCATTAACTGATAGAAATGCTCTTTAATATGCAGTAAAAGTCTAAAATACAACTCACAATGCAGGTAATTTTTGGTTAAAGTTTGGTAATAAATCAATAATTTTAGACTTTATAAAAAAAATTACCCAATTAGACTTTATAAAAAAAATTACCTGATAGACTACTTTAATTACCAAAACTACTCTCGAAATCGACTAAAAACCCAAAACAATCCCTCAAAATCTCTTAAAATCTACCAAAGAAACATTACAAAGCCCTCGAAACGTTGGATTTAGGCTAAAAATATATCGGGCAATTTTACAGACATTTAAGTTATCTTAAAGAAGACCTAGTAGAAAGAAACTCTGGATCCGCCAGCGAAAAGTACACTATCATGATTTTAAAATTTTGATAAAGAAGAATAAAATATTGCAAGAAAATAAGTAAGTGACAAAACGAAAAAATGAGGTGAATTTTTGATAAAAACATTTCTTAAAATATGAACACTTCATTACATTTAATTATGTGTTATCGTATTTTTTTAAATGATTATAATTTTAGAAATAATCATATTACTGGTTTTTAATATGAAGATTATTTAAGTTACTTATTTTAATGTAATTTTATTCGGTAATTATTGATACAATTTGTATATATGTTGTTTCTTAAAAAAATATAGAATATTTATTCTAAATCTAATCATCAATCAATCATCAATCATCAATCAATACATATATAAAAACAAAAACCAAAGACCTGACGTGGCACCTCCTCAGGCCAGACCTCCCTCTTTTCTTTTTTCTCCTTCTTCCGGGTTTCACCGCTTCGTTCCTCTTCAACCCGTCTAGGGTTGTCTTTTCGAATTCCTGTCGCCCAAAACCTGCATACGAAAGATGAACGAACCACAGAAAGAAAAAAACACTCTCAGTTGGGTTGTTCATTGTCATCTCTTTTACCCTGATGTCTTCTTCCATCATATCTAATTATCAATTCAGTTTTTTGCTTGATTTGAAGTAATCATGTCAGGATCATCCGCTGTTGAAATCGATTTCTTTCGTCTCAGAGGCGAAGCATCCGTCATTTCACCCGCTCCGAAGAAGCTTTCTGATCGTCGAGGTAGGTTTATACATTTTGGTGTTTATTAAATAGTTTGATTTCTGTATGTTAATCGGATTGTTACTGATCGGAATCTATATATACTTTTGCAGAAGGAAAAAACACTCTCAATTGGGTTGTTCATTGTCATCTCTTTTACCCTGATGTATGGTATAGGTCTTCTTCCATCATATCTAATTATCAATTCAGTTTTTTTGCTTGATTTGAAGTAATCATGTCAGGATCATCCGCTGTTGAAATCGATTTCTTTCATCTCAGAGGTGAAGCACCCGTCATTTCACCCGCTCCGAATAAGCTTTCTGATCGTTGAGGTAGGTTTATACATTTTGGTGTTTATTAAATAGTTTGATTTCTGTATGTTAATCGGATTGTTACTGATAAGTGGATGAATCAGATGGGAAAAAAGAGATAGAAAACTGACCATCTCCATCCTTATTGAATAGACTTAAAGCCTCTTTATAGCCTCCTCAAATTCAAAGATCTTATCATCAGTAAGTTGATTTGGTGAGGTGATACTGTAGTTTGAAACGATCATGATACGTTGTTTGCTGCAACAATTGGTTTAAGTACAATCAACAAAAAGCTAAACCAGTCAACACCTTGAAATATCTTTCTTCTCAATTGCATATATTTTCCATCTATGTTTTATATCAAGTGTATGTTTACAACAAACTCTTTAACTTAATCATACACATTTTGAAACACATTTATAATAATGGATTAAACTAAACCTGGTCTTTTGTGACTATATAAAGCAATCATTAGAATCACATACATTGCTTCGTTCTATCTATCTGGTACAATGGCAAATGCATAATGTGACTTAAATAATTTATATATCATTGATCGGGTGACACTTGAAAATTCAATATGGATAACAATGTCATTCAGAAACATCTCTCCAATATAGGTAAATCCATCAAAACCTTAAAAAGATGGGACAACTTGGTACAAAAAGATGGACTTTGCGGAAGAAATGATTACCCTCAAGAGATTGTTTTGGTGCCAAGGTGATAAAGATCCGACTTGCATCGGTATTATTAAATAGTTTGATTTCTGTATGTTAATCGGATTGTTACTGATCGGAATCTATATATACTTTTGCAGATATTCAAGGCGTGATATCGAAGATCAATCCGGAGTCGTGTCAAACTCAAACTCAAAGTCATACTCTGCCTGTTTATAGTCAGGATTGTGGCAGTGTTAAAAATGCTAGATGTGCTGCTCCATTGACTATATTCTACAACGGAAGCGTTTCAATTTTTTGAAGTTTCTCCTGACTTGGCGGAGAGAATCATGAGACTTGCTGAGTGTGGAAGTTCAGGTTCTAAAACTGTTGTGGAATCAACAGCTGTGAATTCGAAGCCTGGACCGTCTCCAAACAATCAAAATCAAGCGATAGCCAGGTCACTCAACAAAGGTATGTATAATTTATATAACAACTTTTGATTCTTAAATAGTTTTTCGTGAATTACTTCAATATTATATATGTCCTTTGTTTATGTTTATTTGGCTAATTTTCGCAGATCTACCATTGTCACAGAAGAAATCATTGAGGAGGTTTTTGGAGAAAAGCAAAGAAAGGTTCGTATTAATATTTGAGTCAGTTATGTTTATAATTATCAGATCACAAAATATGAAATATTTTAAATTTCTTAAACATGTGATATTATATTTTAAAACTTAGCATCTCCAGCCAATCAAACATAATTTACAAATCAAACACAATAATATACTCCATATTATATACATTTAATTGATACTTCGTCGAAGGTCAATCAACAACCCCCACAAATGGTTGTCAAACATCATTTTCTGCAGTTTACTTCTTTAAAAATAATCAATTGACCGCCAAACCCCCTTCACCCACCCAGGGTTCTTTCTCTGCGTTTTCATCAATTGAGATCTCTATTCTGATCCACAAATTGATGTTGTTTTACAAGCTAAATTTTTCTGGGTTGCCATTTGATTTTTGGGGTCTTTGTGTTAGGGGTCTTTGTGTTTTTTAGGTTGAGTTTCTTCGAGCAACGTTTTCAACGACTAGAAGCGTGTACAACCATGACCATTATTTGAATTACGGAGTTTCGGATGTAATTGCTGAGAATTTGAAAGAATTCTTTCCAGTTGATAACGATGGTCTTAGTTACGAAGAGGTTCTCTTACAACAGGTAATCTTAAACATCAAGATCTTACCTTTTGTGGTTCTTGAATTACGCCATGAGTTAGATTCAACTTACATTTAACCGAATCAGGATTAAGACCCTTTAATCGTATAACGTGCTTAACGAAGGTCTTCTGTTGACATTTTAGGCAGCCATGTATCAATCATTTCAAGAAGGTGAATCCTCGAGGCGTGTAGGTGGCATGTCACAAGAAGCGTTACATGAAGCTTTGGCTCGATCTTTGCAGGAATTAGGGGAGGAATTTGACGATTTTCTTATATCTGAACACAATGGGAGTGCAAGTGGTGTGTTAAAATTTTATCCCATTTCTTCTTTCGCTCTAAACCGAAATAAAACTCAAGTCTATGGCAAATCTTTATCCTGAAATGTACAAATATATGTAAACATGCTATTTTTACATGTTGTGCAGGTAGCACATAAAGTCGTATAGCAACTCCTCCTTCGATGGTATGGATACTTTTATTTGGGGTTTAACGTTTTACTCGCCCGCTTTTATATTGTAACGACCCAGTTTCCATAAAATAACATTAAACAATATTACAACCAAAACGGTCCCCAAAGTATGCATTACATCAGATCTACTCTAAACTCGCAACGGAATACACCTCCACAACTGAGATTGCTACAGGAAGCCCGACGGTAATCTACGAGTCTTCACTAAACTCAAGCTATTCTACAACGCCACAGCCCTTCCAGCAACACCCGATGGAATCCCAACACGACTATCACCTGAAAATGGTTTTTGTTTTTGAAAAGCGAGGGTTAGACCATGAGGTCTAGTGAATTCCCTCTTAAAAACAGTTCCACACAAATAACAATATAAAATATTTAACCGTTATAAAATAATCGAAAATCCAGTTTCAATACTCGACTCCACATGAGGGGATAACACAGTGGCCGCAACTTTCATCACCTTACTAAGCCAGGTACGACATTCACCTTACAAAGCCAGGTACGACATTCACCTTACAAAGCCAGGCACGACATTCACCACTGTGCAACCCGACTCCACACATAGCAACAACATCGAAATAACATGTAATCAACATTCACGCATAACTGAACGTATAAACAACTTGCATGCATTAGTAAACATTTCCATGTCATGTGTAATAAAGCCTTTCAAAACGTTTAATCATGCCATCATGCTCGTAACCATAATCAGTTAAGAAAACCTTTCGCAAACATTTCATTCACGTAAAGAGGGTAAGGGAACTCACCTTAGCCTTAGCACATCGACACATGCTCCGGGACACACTTTAGCTCAAACCGAACACCTGAATTGACGCCATAAGAATGGTGTTAAACCATCTAATTACATCCCAAAACATTCCCAATAATCTCTAAGACCAAACCCCCAATCGACGCCTCGATCCTAGACCCGAACGAACAACGAAACGGAAAGAAGGTTTGGGGGCCAGAGCTTGGCGCCCCTGGTGGCACGCCTCCAAACGCGCAGCCAGGCGCGCAGAGCACTGGTCTGCCCCTTCACGAGATTTCTTCCCAAAACCAAGGGTTTCTCATCCCCAAACTTTCCCAAACCAGTTCTAAGCCTCACAAATCGATATTTTAGATATCAAAAACATTAAGAATCAATAACCAACACTTTAAACAACATAAAACCCAACAAATTCATCTAGTGATTCATGAATTCAAACCTCAAAACTCCAAAAACTCAATCCATGGAAAACTGGAGATTACCAAGCAAACATGATGAAGTTTCTTACTGATTTGATCAAAACTCATAGGGAATCAGTCTCAAAATCAATTGCCTTCTTTCTTATGGATTAAAACCCCACCAACACATGGATTATCAAATCCCCAAACTAAATGCTCGACTAGCCAAACATAAAGAAGAGGAAGAAAAAGAATGAGAGATCATACCTTGGATATGATAACTCTATCATTTGCTGCAACTCTTCCCTTCACACCTCCAATTAGGGATCTCCTCTTCTCTCAATCTCTCCTCTCAAACGTATGAACCAAGATGAAATGAAGAACATAGGGTTTTCATCTCATTTTAACTTCCTCAATTCACCCCCTTGGCACCTAAGTCTCAAGTTTCACACTTTGGCCACCAAATCTTCCATTTTATTCTAAAATCACAAGAGTAGAAAATATGGGGTGTTACATCACCTCCCCCTTATTAGAATTTCGTCCTCAGAATTCCATTGTTGGACCCATGCTGCTATAGGAGTTAACTTATGACTTCCAATACTTACATTGCCCAGAACTCTTAAGGAATTGCAATTTCATCTCTACAAGACCAACTTCTTTGCCTTCCGAAATCAAGACCATTCGTCCCCAATGATTGCCTCTAACGATGTGACAAAATCTGACTCCTCAATTAATCACATTGTCTTCGAAGATACACCATATTGCTTTCCAACCAACACTCCCTAAACACCCCAAAACATAGCTTAACGATCCAACTTTTCACCAAAACACAAAACGATCCAACTTTTCACCGAGTGCAATTGACTCATCCATTATCTCTCCAATTCTTTCTATGACTGCCATTAATTCATTATAATGTAACCCAACTCAATTTCCTCTTGGAACACACTCCTCCAACCATGGGAACGTTTTTCTATCCAGCTGTTTCCCCTGACTTGAGATTGAAAATACTCATACTTTCCCAAACCAATCATCTTAGTCTCATTCTCCTTATCCATACATTTCTGATCAGAACCGCCATTGTACGACATTCTTGAAATCGCTCCTCGGCTAACTACACTAATTTACTCTTTCAAAAAAAAAGCAACTCTACTGGAGTCAACGCCGCATCAACCCGAATCTCTAAACGGACACTGACCACTCCCTTCATCGACATTACACAAGATTGCCCTCAAATCGTTACCGCATTCTCACCACTATATAACATTCATATCAAAAGGAAGAACACCCTTCCACCAATATAACTTTTGCCTGGCATAAATTGCGTGTCCCCAAAATCACACCGATCACACGTGCCACAACAGTTACCAATCAACGGTCCAAACTCACAACAATCATTAAGCCATAACTCGTTTCTATACACAATTATATTCCTCACCAAATCCACCGAAAGGTTATACTAATTAGGAACTACCACCAAAATTCACTTGCCCTCCCACAAGGAGGAGTGACAAAGCTCACTCAAACTATCTCAATTAATCGAATACTGAACGACATGCTCACGTGAAACATTCTCCCCGACAATACCGAATCTAATCCCAAGGTCTCTCGACCAGGGCACCACATTCGACCACTTGTTTCCATCCTAACTTGATACACTAAAGATGCCTCAAAAGAATGACTCGCTATCATGAGCCAGCTTTTAGACCGGTAGCACGAACTTAGCTTCCTCAACTCTTTAACCATGACATACACAACGATCTCTTTTTCTCATGCCTTAGAAATAACAGTTCCTTAATTACAGTCCACCTTTCTAGTGTCTCCTGACATCTTCTCGCCGCAAGCCTGTCTATACTTGATCTACCATACCGTCATCATTTTCTCTCGTGTCTACACAGAACGCTCATCACACACCGCTACAGTTCAAAAGAACGGTTTCTCCAAAATCATCAGTCAAGACCTTTAGCCAAGTCCTCGTAAAGTATTTAACATCGAGAACTACCACGAGTTCCTAACTTTCCAACACGATCGACCCACTCATTGTATTCCTTTACATCCACGGTATGCTTCAACACTCCTGACTAAACTCCAATATTACGGTAAACCATCATTACATCTATGGCTTACACGTTCCTTCGGTACCAAATACTACCACTTCCTCACGTCACTATCGCACCACGCGACCACATTGTAACAAGCTAACAAGATGCCTTTTCATACACAAACGATATAACTACTCTCATGCCATCTATAACACAATTCTATGTGAAGTAAGATCGTTTCCCGACTTTGTCTTTCCCGGGTCTAGACGAACCACATGACAAGGTCAACTATTCAAAGCACACCTGCTTCGATTACCCTAACATTTCGTTCTTATATGGGTCATCATCCCCACAAGAAAATACTTATGCTACCACAATCTTTCACTTCTGTAATACTCACACGAGGTGGTCCAACGTAATGCCGGATACACGCCTTTCTCCGATCAACTTTTACATCTTTGCAAGAAAACTCAACAAGGTAACCACACCATAGTTACTTCTCCAATACCAGCCTCCTGGCAACCATCCAACAGAACGGTCTTTGATTTCAACATCGCCCGCCGACATGCAATTGTCCAGCCGCTTCATGACAGATAAGGATTCCCGAAGGAATCTACTCCTCCTAATTCCCCGAACAAGTTCTCGTTTCTCGTCAACTCCTCGCGATCCATCTCCGTTGTGCTAAACACCTTACGCTTAAGCGAATCAGCAAAACCTCAATGGACCTCACATCCATATTGATGACCTTTCGTTTTCCCAATGTCCTCACTAGGTGTTCCTACACCATATCATTTACAATCTAGGACAACCTCATTCGTTCACACACAACGGGTTCATTCTCACGATTCAATCTCCTGGCAACGCCTCTAACTTGAGACATGTTAAACAGTCACAAACCTCCATATCAATGGACTACATGATGATTCCATTCCTTCCTGACAATCTAGGATTCCTAACAGAACCCACTTCGTCCAACACATCATAACCAACTTATACCCCACCGTTCTCACTTGAGAAAGAACACAAGACCTTTTTAGTGCAAAATCCAAATACTGACCTATCTCAATACTCCGACCCAAAGCCGACGACATTACATCAAGTAACGTAACGCTACTTATTACTATTTCACCAAAAGAATCACGTTGATCCTTTCAAATCTTACCGCAATTAAAACCATTCTCGCATAACCAAGTAATAGTTCACACTACAAACATACCGATATCCCGAATTCCCTGCCCGAGACTCCCGGTATTCACTCACCTCCTCTATCGGAAACACTAAGGTCATAACTCGGCCACATCTCATTCAACTGACAAATCAACTCTCAAAACCTTTCCTCGACCACAAGCGTAATACCCTTCCCGACCTAGCGAGTTCATAGCCTTCAAGTACAATGACACAACGATTGAAATCATTTTGCACTCTTAAAAAAACGCAATAGATACAAAATCATAAAACAAGCTTGAGTATGCATGAAACAACACCACTCAAGATGAATAGTAAAAACACAACGATAGCAAGGATCACTCACAGGCACTCTTACGATATTTCGTAACCTTGTCCATCCAAATCGATGCCGACACAACGGTTGTTCCCAATGGAACCCTTTCACATACGACTGGAAAATTTTCAAACGAAATCACTTACCCAAAATGGGTCTGTCAATTCCAACACTCGTTCATATAATAATAACGAGTCCATACTCATTTTGTTTATAAAACAAAACCTCGCAATAAAACGTTTTCTATATTTTCGTAACGAAGGTTCTCTTCCACAATTAAAAGTGTGAAATAATTCGTAGATCACTAAGTTCAAAACTTTACCATATAGTGAAAACAAATTTGTCTTTTATTTTAAAAAAAATACACACTTGCGAGTGTCAACTCATTTCCCAAAACAAGGGAAGTTTGTTATGCACGTACATGCTTTTAACATGAAAGAACTAGTGTCATACATTTACTGACATGATGCAAGGATTCAACATGCAATTGAAGGCTACTCGCTCTAACTAGGTCAACCGTTGCACTCACTTCAACTCTTCACTGACTCCATACTATGACCAACAACCGCTTCCCTACTTTTACCATAACTTGTAGCACAAGTGCTTCACGACCCACATGATCGACCACTTATCTCACCTTCTACTCTTATGCATACCTCAATACAACACTGATAACTTTCATTCATTAACCTTGCCACTAAACCGATTGACCAACGAATCCAAGACTAGATTCCTTCACTCGATCTTGAATTGAAGCTTTCAAGATGCCAACATAATTCTCACTTACTATCCCAACTAACCGACACATCCCTTCCAAGTATCAAACGCCTAGCCGGCTCAAAGACATACCAAAAATCACTTCACCTAAACGGTAAAAGCATCGCATCACAAGCGATCTCCCATGACACATCAGCCTTTTACTATCAAATACAAGGTTAGAACCTTCTACATACTGCCACACTCACCACTCATCCCGATAATAGAGATTGATTACACCCATGCACCTGTAAAACCACAATAGCATTGGCCAGATGCAAATTGAATTTACCTTACATGACAGTTCTCACTACCATTTTCAAGATATCCTATGATTAAGGTCTTTCCTAATGGCTTCCTATATCTCAGTTGTGTCCCACTCTACTCCACAGTTTAAGTTTAGGCCCATCCGGTCACCTAAATCCCTTAAACTATGGCTCTGATACCATTTGTAACGACCCAGTTTCCATAAAATAACATTAAACAATATTACAACCAAAACGGTCCCCAAAGTATGCATTACATCAGATCTACTCTAAACTCGCAACGGAATACACCTCCACAACTGAGATTGCTACAGGAAGCCCGACGGTAATCTACGAGTCTTCACTAAACTCTAGCTCTTCTACAACGCCACAACCGTTCCAGCAACACCCGATGGAATCCCAACACGACTATCACCTGAAAATGGTTTTTGTTTTTGAAAAGCGAGGGTTAGACCATGAGGTCTAGTGAATTCCCTCTTAAAAACAGTTCCACACAAATAACAGTATAAAATATTTAACCGTTATAAAATAATCGAAAATCCAGTTTCAATACTCGACTCCACATGAGGGGATAGCACAGTGGCCGCAACTTTCATCACCTTACTAAGCCAGGTACGACATTCACCTTACAAAGCCAGGTACGACATTCACCTTACAAAGCCAGGCACGACATTCACCACTGTGCAACCCGACTCCACACATAGCAACATCGCAATAACATGTAATCAACATTCACGCATAACTGAACGTATAAACAACTTGCATGCATTAGTAAACATTTCCATGTCATGTGTAATAAAGCCTTTCAAAATGTTTAATCATGCCATCATGCTCGTAACCATAATCAGTTAAGAAAACCTTTCGCAAACATTTCATTCACGTAAAGAGGGTAAGGGAACTCACCTTAGCCTTAGCACATCGACACACGCTCCGGGACACACTTTAGCTCAAACCAAACACCTAAATTGACCCCATAAGAATGGTGTTAAACCATCTAATTACATCCCAAAACATTCCCAATAATCTCTAAGACCAAACCCCCAATCGACGCCTCGATCCTAGACCCGAACGAACAACGAAACGGAAAGAAGGTTTGGGGGCCAGAGCTTGGCGCCCCTGGTGGCACGCCTCCAAACGCGCAGCCAGGCGCGCAGAGCACTGGTCTTCCCCCTTCACGAGATTTCTTCCCAAAACCAAGGGTTTCTCATCCCCAAACTTTCCTAAACCAGTTCTAAGCCTCCCAAATCGATATTTTAGATATCAAAAACATTAAGAATCAATAACCAACACTTTAAACAACATAAAACCCAACAAATTCATCTAGTGATTCATGAATTCAAACCTCAAAACTCTAAAAACTCAATCCATGGAAAATTGGAGATTACCAAGCAAACATGATGAAGTTTCTTACTGATTTGATCAAAACTCATAGGGAATCAGTCTCAAAATCAATTGCCTTCTTTCTTATGGATTAAAACCCCACCAACACATGGATTATCAAATCCCCAAACTAAATGCTCGACTAGCCAAACATAAAGAAGAGGAAGAAAAAGAATGAGAGATCATACCTTGGATATGATAACTCTATCATTTGCTGCAACTCTTCCCTTCACACATCCAATTAGGGCTCTCCTCTTCTCTCAATCTCTCCTCTCAAACGTATGAACCAAAATGAAATGAAGAACATAGGGTTTTCATCTCATTTTAACTTCCTCAATTCACCCCCTTGGCACCTAAGTCTCAAGTTTCACACTTTGGCCACCAAATCTTCCATTTTATTCTAAAATCACAAGAGTAGAAAATATGGGGTGTTACATATATGTTTATTAATCTTCATGTTTAATGGTGGGCCCAGGCTGCAAGCTCGGATTTGGGACAAGACTCCATTGATCCTGATAATATGCAATATGAGGTACATGTTTCAAAATTTCTTTTATTTATGAAATAACTTCCGTTAAAACATGATTTTGTGTGTGTGTGTGTGCAGGAATTGTTGAACTTAGGTGAAGCCCTTGGTGTTGAAAACAGAGGAATATCAGCGGCCCGAATTTCTCGGTTACCGATTTTCAAGTACAAATCTGGATTGTTATCAAAGATTAAGAAAAAGGAAGAAAAGTAAGAACATTTGTTTGTATGATATATCTTTTGGTTTTTTTATGTATTTAAGTGATGGGGTCTTAAAGCATGAGACTATAATAGTTTAACTCATTATACATAAGGGTTGGTTCCAGTGAGAATTTGAGGTTAATGTGAGAAGTGGTTATGAACCGTTGGATGAGAAATAGACGCACATTAGGATGAGATGCACCGAGATAAGATACACCGAGATGCACCGAGATAAGATACACCGAGATGCACCAGATCATTTCTCTTCTAAAGCGCAATTCATAGGAGGGCATTTGATTAAATGTGATCAACGGTTTATATCCATTTCTCACACTTCTCACGTTAACCTCAACTCCTCACACGACCCTTCGCATTCGCAATGCATAATTGAGGGTATATATGCCAAAACTTTTGGATTGAACATGATTCTTTACAATATGCATTGTGAATGTGAATCAAGAAATAGATTTTGAATCAGTTTCATGATGTTTTAACATGTGTGTGTGTTTAGATGTGTTATATGTCAAATGGAATGCCAACCAATATTTAAAGTCAAGTTCTCCACTCTTCTCTTTTGCTATGTTCACAATCAGAAACACAAAATATTGAGTTGTGTAGTTCAACATCACAACTTATCAATTCATCATTTTTTTTACCAAGCATGATGCACAAATAGAAAGTAGCCTGTCACCCATGATACATAAACAGGTGCCGAACCAAACAGCTGATTGGTTTCTTCAAAGCTCTAATAAAATGTGATCATGGAGAGTAATTTGCATTTAACATTAAAAAGTTGCATCAGAATTAGATACATAATCAATAGCACAATGTTGATATCAAAACACTACCTTTACTAAGGCGATATTTACTAAATCCTTACCCGGTAAGTGCTTACCGGATCACTTTACCTTATTTGATGAATGTGGCAAGGATTGAGAATCTAACCCAGTAAATGCGATGACAAGGTCTGTGAGTCTTACCGATAAGTGACTGCGGAGGCATTTTTGTGGTTACCTCCATTTTAATTTTTCAGGTGGTCTATTGCTTTAGATGTACTTGGCATTTTTGGGGTAATGTGCTAAACAACCTTACTGTACTTAACATTATCGGGGTAATGTGCTAAACAATGTATATTTGTAAGTCAGTCAAAAGATAGTTTTTTTTATTTCAAGTTTGATTTATGTATGCATTTGGTGCCTTTTCCTTATCTTTGTGTACAATCTTTTTCCAATGATTGTTTTGTTTTCTTTGCATTTATATAGGTTTTATGTAACACCCTAAAAACAGGGCTAATTTAAACCTTAAACTTTCACAAGTTATGATCAAATAACGTCAAACTTATATAACAAGAGGATCAACAGTAAGGTTTTTATATACAATAGACATCTACTCAAATAACCTATTAATCTAATCATTACATCATAATCAGATTAACTAGGTTATCTAATCATCTGTCCCAAAATAACAAAAGAATAACTACATCCTCTGTCATCTCCAAGTTTGAATCTTTCCAAAAGTTCTCATCACACATCCCTGCTTACTTCCCGGAGCTTGTACCTGGTAAGAAAATTCAACTTGAAACATTAGGCTTTAGCCTAGTGAGAACATTCGTTTCAATAATAACATTTGCAAAATCAATGTAAACAAGTTACAGCAAACCTGATTACTCCTTTTCTTACCGTATAACAACTCCTTTCACTACTGGAAATCTACCCCACTTCCATAATTATGACTAATTCATCTAGCCATAATATTGCTACCAAGAGTTTACCACGAATAATCCCATATTCAAGGTTAATACTCTTATTCAAGAAATTACAAGTCAAAACCTGCCTATTTCTTAATCCGGAAGTAGAGATTACAAATTACTTTATGCCTATCTCTAATCTTCCTTTCACAATTTGGGAAATCTCTGATCTTCCCTATAAAAATGGAAATCTCCGATCTTCCATTCGAAATGGAATTACAAATCAAAATCTGCCTATTCCACATTTCACGTCCTCCCCACCTCAGAATCAATGGCCCCAATGGGATTTAATATATCGCGATTCACAACCGGGGCCCCCGATGATTCAAGGTACACTCATTCCTAGAAATTATATCATATAGTCAATGGCTAGTAATCGGTTCCCATTAGACCGTACTAAGTTGCCCCCGATGACTTGATGACAGCTTCTAGGTAAAACAAACACAGTGCGTATGGATCCATTACACTTTACTAACGTATCTGCATAACATCATATTACAGCTCATAACATATTCTCAAATCTAAGAATACTAGATAACCTATCGTATCTTCATCCTCAAATGTCCCCCTTTAGCGACTTAGCACGGGGGTTCCGCTACCCGGTTAGCGGATGGGGTCAAGGGGCAGCACCCCTAGAAAATTTTTAGAAAACTAAACCAGACAAAACATCCAGAACTGCATCCAGACATCAGAACCTAACATTCTCAATTTCACAAAAGGTGTCCGGACAACAGGGGTTTTCCGGACAACTAAACCTTTTCCGGATACTTTTCTAATCCGGACGTCATCCGGATACTAACATCATCCGGATACCATCCGGTAACTATATTCATCCGGATCCTTACAATAAAATAATATCTTACCCGGATTCTATTGCGTCCGGAAACATTCATCGTCAGAGGTATCCGGATACGACGATTTATCCGGAAAACTCGGTTCTGCAGCCTAAAATTCTATCCATTTTCGTGTCTGTTCGATTCAGCTCATTCCAAACCATCCTATACAGTTCATAACCAATTTATACAGCTATTTCAAGGTTTAATTTAACATGAAAACACTGATTTAAGCAAGGAACAATGAACTCACCTATTTGAAGAAAACCCACTTTAATCTCAAACTGCTGCTCCAAATCTGATGTTACTGATTCTGTAAATCGATCCAAAACACAGATTCGTTTACAATTCTATAGCTACAACAGTCTTTATCAAAACACAGATTAATTTCTGTAACATCCCAGACCAACCGTACCAGATATTGTTCGCTTTGTCCGCACACCTGGACTCACGGTTTTAAAACGCGTCTGATAGAGGAGGTATCAAGTCCCTTATAAGGCAACCTTTGTTCCCCTCCCCAACCAATGTGGGATCTTACAATCCACCCCCCTTGGGAGCCCAGCGTCCTCGCTGGCACACCAGTCCGGTTCCCGGCTCTGATACCATCTGTAACATCCCAGACCAACCGTACCAGATATTGTCCGCTTTGTCCGCACACCTGGACTCACGGTTTTAAAACGCGTCTGATAGAGGAGGTATCAAGTCCCTTATAAGGCAACCTTTGTTCCCCTCCCCAACCAATGTCAAGTTGTAACGTCCCAAAAATTACAATAAATTTTAACTTTTAAAAATAAACATTTTATTATATGAAACCTCATTAAATATCCAAAACCGTTTCGTTTGCAACTTAACAATAAATATTCTCATTACAGATAAACAGCGGAATTAAATCGTTTAAATGATAATTCTAAATCTCATAAATATATAATAAACCCTTCGCACGCGCCAGTGTGTACCCGTCACGCCTTCGAGCCAATCGTACCTGAAACAACATTTTATAGGGGAAAGGGTAAGCACGAAGCTTAGTGAATTCAATACCACATATAATCCAATTATATCACACTACCCCTAAAACAGGTAGATACACTTAACCAAGCATGCAAGTCTAAGAACGCATCCTAAACAAGCATACCCACACCAACCCACCTAAACAGGCATCCATCGGTCCCACCGATGACACACGATAACCGTGCACGTATCCCTCGGTCCCACCGAGTTCCTACGACACTCCTGTACACAATCCTCAGTCCCACCGAGTTCCTACGACAATCCTGTACACAATCCTCGGTCCCACCGAGTCCTCGGTCCCACCGAGTTCCTACGACACTCCTGTACACAATCCTCGGTCCCACCGAGTTCCTACGACACTCCTGTACACAATCCTCGGTCCCACCGAGTTAACACAAAGTCCAAGATCCATACTAGACACCCCCTATCTAGTACCACACAACAAGTAATAACACTATCACACACGTGCTACAACAATGTAAATATAACCGTTATTATACGTAGTGAGTGAACTCACCTCGAAAGCGCGTAGAATTCACGAACCACCACACGAGCTATCCAACTCCAAAATCACTTCTCGACACCTAATTAAATGCTATAAAGTGTCAACTCGAAGCCCCAACCCTTAATTATAAACGTACGATTAAACGATCGATATATCAACTTTTCGGCCTAAACTGCAGGTCTGTTCGGGACCTGCTTAGCCCTTCCTCGACCCTCTAAACCAGAGATTATTTTCAATAAGCAGACAGGTCTAGGTCTTAGCTTTCCAGGGACATATTAAACGCGGTCTAACGATTTTTCTACAATTTTAAACGATTTTTCTAAGAATGGAACGCGAGTCTGCCGCATTCAGACCTGCTGTAAAAACAGCTATTTTACACCTAGCTAGAGGCCGAACCAGACTATCGCTAAAACACGAAAAGTGTGCCCGACACAGAATGTGAACCGTGGGCACCAGTTTCGCCTCAAACCGAGTTACAACGGAAAAGTTATAGCCGTCGTAAAAACAGTGGCTGCACCATTTTCCACATGAATTGATGATTATAAAAACGACGGTTTTAACGAAACGGCTTAAACGATTAAGTCAAGGCTTAACGGATTCTACGGTGATTATTAATAAGACATGGCCACGCACCACCCTCTGCCCTCCGGCATTGGTGGTCGCCGGCGGCGGCCGGCGGCGCGGTGGTTGCTTTGCCGGAAGAAAAACGAAAAGGAAAGGAAACGAGACGAAGGAAAACGATTTACCTCGCTCCAATACCACGCACCCGCACCTGCTCCTCTCTCTCCCGAAACCTCCGATGAACAGCAGTGGCGGCGGTGGTCTCCGGCGACAACAGCGGCGAACGGCAGCAGATTCCGGCGACTATTCAACGCTCTACTCTCTCTCGCGCTGTTCTCTCTCTCGCTCTGCTCTCTCTTCGGCCAGCGGCGGCGCTGGTTGCGGTGATGGGGGGGGGGGGGGGGGGGGTTCACGGCGGCAGGAAAAAGGAATGAAACCGGTGTTCTTCGTTCTTCCCTTGCGTGCGGCAGAATTCCAGCAACAAGAATGGTTGTTTAGGGTTTCTATGCTTGTGCCGTGAGAAAAACGAGAAAGAGATAGGTCGATTTGGGTTGTGTGTGCAGCAAGGTATAAGACTAAGACACCAAAAGAAATACAATTTTCGGTCCCCTCAATGCATGGGCCGAAACCCATGCTCACATTGGACTAAAGCCAAGACTAGCCCCTCAACTTCACCATCTTGCCTAAAACCACTTAGCTTAGGAATTAACATATTTGGTCCTTCTCATTAATCCCGCTAACAAGTTCATTTAACGTAAAAAAAAATAAAATAATAAAAATACGCAATATAAAATCTAATCGGGACACGGGCTTTACAACTCTCCCCCACTTAGATTAGACTTCGTCCTCGAAGTCTCTGCCTACGAATAGCTCCGGATAGTTCTTCCCCATCCCAACTTCAGGTCCCCAAGTCTCTTCCGGTGTTGCCACTGGACTTTCACTAACTGGAGTCTAAATTTCTTACACCGTCTAAAAAAAAATTCCTCGAATACTTTTCTTACCAACAAAACTCCTTTAAGAACACTGAAATTATGATCAGAAGAACACTCCCACAACTGGAATCATTCCTAGTCAGACGACTTTGGTTGTCTCCCAACCTTAGATATTCTATACATCCCGATTCAATTTCAAGCTCTAACCCTCCTAAAGTTGCTCACCAATATACCTTACAGGATACTCGGATCCGATCATTCCTACCATTAACCATCGATTATTTCCTACGAGTTCTAATAGGCTCCCAACACTTAGTTAACATGAACCATCAAACCAGTAACTTATAAATACCCACGAAGGCCATTCCACCATAACCATTCATCACAAGAAAGCATCTCCGGGTTACTACTACCATCAACATAATTTCCTTAAAATCGGCTACAATTCTCCAATTACACTAAGGTGTTTGGCCTTAAGCCCAAAAGTCGACACCCTAATATACTACTTACTTCAAAAAGGTTACTACGCATTTATTCTCTTAAATACAAAGGGCATCATTCCCTTAACCGACACTATTCGGTCTACACTAATAACACGTGTGGAATACCCAATCTTCCATCGTCGACATATCTTCCACACTCGCTCTAAGAAGTCTAGTTACACCGTAACAAGATACACCTTAACGCCTACCTCCCAGGTACGTCCCAAGTCCCGGCACATCGGAACTACCTCTCGGTAAGTGCCCAAGACTGTGCCCTCTTAGTACCTACTGGAAAGTTAAATTCATAACACATGGATACCGGGGTCCCACCCCGAGATACCCAACCGACCGTTACCAACGACTGACTGACATGACCAAGGATCCAATGCAAACAATCTACCAACAACATGCCTATCCCGGAATGACTCACTCACCCAAACATGAAAATATTTAACGTGCAATAAATGCAAAACTGTGCAACAAAACAACCCATCAATAAAACTTCACACCGAGCCATTAAAAACCGTGCAATTGACCCATGACTATCTCAAAGTCGAAACCGAGCAAAATGCTCCACGCTTGCTAGACCCATAAGTCGGTCAAAAACGCGTTTAAACAAAGTTTAAGCAAGCAATACTCTAAAATCAACATTAGTCCCAAACTCAACACGTGTTAAACAAAAGAGTTTTCCAAAAGGACTCACACCCTTAAAATTCTCAAAATGACACATAACACTTAAAAGCGCATTTCCCAAATGGTTTACAAAATCATTTACAAAATACTTTCAACGTCAAGATTTTTCATCTCAAAAAGATCGTATGCAATAAAACTACTATTACCAACTCGGTAGTTACGCAAAAATGGACACATTCGTCTCACATAGGAAAATCATGTTGAAAATTATTCCATTGCAGTTCAGTTTACTTACAAAACACAAAGCGTAATGAATAATTTCTTTAAAACGAACCACCACGGTTCTGGTATGGATTGACTCATGACATGCATGCGAGGTAACTGCTCAAAATACTCGCTCCCTCCAAAGCAAAAGTTTTTAATTTCCCAAAAATAATCGGCAATTCTAAATTAACCGAATGTCAACAAGCAAGAAAAGGAGTAGGAGAAAAGAAACCCTACGGCCTCCCTCCCTCACGATTCTCTCGACCGAGACCCCCCCCCCTTCCGGTCTTCTTCGCCGCTGCCGTGCAACCCCACCGCCGCCGCCGGCGTTATCGACTGCCGGAGAGAGAGAGGAACAGCGAGAGGGCGAGAGAGGAAGAAGGAGCCAACCTGTTGTTGCTGCGTTCTCGTTATAGAGGTAAGACCGTCTCTCTTTCTTTCTCGTTTTTATTCGTCGCCTTCAACCGCAAACCACCGTCGGCGCCGCCGCCGACGTGACCGCCGTGCACCACCAGTGAGGTGGCTGTAGTGGCGGGCTTGCGGCTGTAAGACATGCTCGGGGTGAGGTGTGTAGGAGATGGGGTCGTCGGGTTATGCTTTTGGCCTTATCGGGTTGTTTTGCCGAACCACCACCACCGTCGTCGGTGGCTGCTGCCGCCGCCGCCGTCGTCTGCCGCTGCCGGAGGTGGCAGTGGGTGGTGATAGTAGTAGCCCAGCCGTGGCTACCTAGACCGAACCTTTATAGCTAAACCGTAACCCCAATCGCGAAAAGATTAACCGTTTCAAAATCGTCATTTTATGTGAAATCGCCTTTTCTGCCACTGTTTTATTTCGATCATAACTTTTCCGTCGTAGCTCGGATTGAGGCGAAACCGGTGCCCACGGTTCACATTCTGTGCCGAGCACACTTTTCGTGTTTTAGTGGAAGTCTGGTTCGGCCTCTATCTAGGCGTAAAATGGCTGTTTGTACAGCAGGTCTGAATATGACAGTTTCACGTCCTGTTTTTAGAAAATTCATAGTAAATTGTAGGAAAATCGTTAGAACGCGTACGATATGTCCCTGGAACCCTAAGCCATGGAACTAACTGATTATGGAATAATAATTCTGGGTTGATGAGTTTAAGAGATGCTAAGCAGGTCCTGAACAGACCAGTAAATCTTAGAGTAAAAGCTGGATTTTTCGTGTGTAAGCTTATAGTTGTGACTTTGGACGAGAACTTCGTTGTGACGTTTGATATCACTTATTTAGGTGGAAAAAGGTGAGTTGGTGTTGGCCGGCTCGCTTTGCTGTTGAGGACATCTACTTTGCGTTGAGGTGAGTTCTCTCACTGTGTAGATAGGAATTGTATGCATGTTATGGTAGTTTGTATGTACTACTGTACTTGTGGTGTGAACTAGTTGTTTGTGGTGCGTAATATTTGCTTGGGTTAAATGCTTAGTATAAATGTGTGTTATATTACAACTCGGTGGGACCGAGGAAGTGGATAGAAATGTTGTGGGAACTCGGTGGGACGAGTGTGTTACATTACAACTCGGTGGGACCGAGGACTCGGTGTGACCGAGGAAGTGGATAGAAACGTTGTGGGAACTCGGTGGGACGAGTGTGTTACATTACAACTCGGTGGGACCGAGGAAGTGGATGGAAGTGTTGTGTGAACTCGGTGGGACCGAGAACTCGGTGGGACCGAGGAGTTGGGTACATAATTACTTGTATGTGTTTTCTTGCATTATGTAACTGTGGTGTTGTTGCTCATGTGCGGATAGGAGTGATGTGTATATAATTGCTATCTGCGCATGTGATGGAATTCACTAAGCTTTGTGCTTACCCTTTCCTATAAATGTGGTTTCAGGTGCTAGTGGCTCCAAGGCGTGACGGGTACACACCGACGCGCATGAAGAGTTTTGATAATCATGAGATTAGAGTTATTATTAAACGATTTAATTTCCGCTGTTTATTATTAACGAGAATATTTATTATTAAGTTTGCAAACGAAACGGTTTTGGATATTTAATGAGGTTTCATTTATTAAAATGCTTATTTTTAAAAGTGAAAATTTATTGTAATTTTTGGGACGTTACAACTTGGTATCAGAGCACAGCTTGAGTGAATCAAACGCATCTCGGTGTGTTTGATCTCAAGTTGCGGCTAGGAAATTCTTCTCTTAATTTTTTTTTTGGAAAAATAAAAGAAAGGAAAACCCGTTTGGGAAACGGTGATCGAGGGCGCAGTGTGTACAGTCAGCCGGAGCCAAAGGGAAAGGTACAGTACTTAGTGTATTTATCGCTTTCTAGATCATAGGGTATGCATGCTAGATTGCCTATGTGGTTTACACTGTACTGTATGATGATTGCTTGCTAGTGGGAATTAATGCTAGTTATAATAGGTTGTTAAGCGAAGGCCCTATAGGTTGTATGCAGTAAGAATCACATAGCCTTAGAATATTTGATTTAGTTCTATTGCGCAGCTCTTGTTTGAGTCCAACCGTTCTAGGATAGAATCTTGTATTCGAATGTCTATTTGATTCACGCTGCATGCGACTGTGCATTCGCGAGGCGACTCGTCATGACTAGTGGGGATTTTGTCATAGCAAGGGTAGTGGAGTTGGGTGGAATTCCTAGGGAGCTAGGAAGAGTGTGTACATATGCCGGTGCGGGCATATGTGTATAGTTTTCGGCAAGGAACTACTTGGGCACTTCGGGACGGGACTCGAAACGAGTGAGGATAGGTGTGGAAGGTAGTAGTAGAGCTCCTACTATCTGAAGCACAGGATCCGTGCTCGAGTCGGGGAAAGTCACGAGGAATCCAAGGAGTTGAGCGTGAGCGTTGTTAGTGTAAGTTATTATGTGCTAATAACTCGTTGTAATATCTACCCAGAATAGCCATCACAAGGAGGAACAACAATAGTGAACCTACTAGTACAGGTGTGTACTTGATTTGCTTGAGGAGATGATCGTTGGGGTAGTGATGAAGGTTCTAAACTAGTAGTCGTTGGAATAGAAGGACGATTCTAGTATTAATCCCTTGGAGTGACGATAAGGATGAGGTTTGTTTTAAGTAGGCCATTTCGGGTCAAGATTGATGATTGTGCTAGAACCATGGGCTTATGGAGCAGACTTTGAATTGAGGAAAAACCGTAAGGATTATTGGACGTAATTTCCCAACTTGCCTAAGAGGTGTAAATGTCCGGATGACGATAGTGGACCTGAGAGATTTGGAGGGGTACGAGTCGAGACGTCGAATGCCGACTGAGTCATGCACAAAGTTTATTTTGAAAATAAATTGCATTAACTAATTCTTGTGTATCCAATCCTTTTATGGATTGTGTTTTGGAATTTTGGGAAATGTTCAGCACACACGAAATCTCGAATTATGGTTTTGAAAGTAGATGAAATCGTTTTATCACGGGAGTTGCAAACTTTGTTAGAATTTGTTTCATTTCATAATTTTCCAACGGTTCTTTCGGGTAAGATGATATCCGTGTTTTGTGGTGTTTAAAATGTTGGGCAAGTGACTACGGCTTGTGACTTTAACATTGGAACTCCTCCACGTATGTTAGAGTTGAGACGAAAAGTTACATTCCACGATGTCTGTATAAAACTATTTGAGTGATTTGGGTAAAATGAGTTTTGTTTTACGGCATGTTGAGTCGTGTGGGTTTAATTTCACGAGGTGCATATCTTATTTGTTTATGTGACCATTTGGGGAAATCATGGAAATCAATTTAAAGAACCCCACCTTTTGAGATTTTATGAGGTTTTAGTCGATATTTGCAAATGATGGAAACGTATTGGTTTCTATCTTTAAGTTTGAAACTTGCACGAGACCGTTGTGTTTTATCAAAAATATATTTGTAAACCGTTTCATCGTTTTGTATGACTAGCCAACGCGCGTAAAAATTTGTTGGTGAACCCTGTGCCACGACATTTTATGTTTAAAAAGAGAAATTTTGGGGTCAAATGTCGTGGGACTGATTTTGAAATTATGTGCACACTTTTGTCGCACCCGGTGTAAGGTCGAGCGGTTACTTTAAGTACATGTCATGAGTCAATCCATACTAGAACCGTGACGGTTCATTTTTAAAGAAATTATTTATTTCGCTTTGCGTTTTGTAAGTAAACTGAGCTGCAATGGAATGATTTCCAACATGATTTTCATATGTGGGACGAGCGTGTCCATTTTTGTGTAACTACCGACCTGGTAATAGTAGTTTTATTGCATACGATCTTTTTGAGATGAAAAATCTTGACGTTGAAAATATTTTGTAAACCATTTGGGAAATGCGCTTTTAAGTGTTATGTGTCATTTTGAGAATTTTGAGAATTTTAAGGGTGTGAGTCCTTTTGGAAAACTCTTTTGTTTAACCCGTGTTGAGTTGGGACTAAAGTTGATTTTAGAGTATTGCTTGCTTAAACTTTATTTAAACGCGTTTTTGACCGACTCATGGGTCTAGCAAGCGTGCAGCATTTTGCTCGGTTTTGACTTTGAGATAGTCATGGGTCAATTGCATGGTTTTAATGGCTCGATGTGGAGTCTTGTTGATGGGTTGTTTTTGTTGCACAGTTTTGTATTTATGGCATGGTGAGTATTTACATGTTTGGGTGAGTGAGTCATTCCAGGATAGGCATGTTGTTGGTAGACTGTTTTGCATTAGATCCTTAGACACGTTAGTCAGTCGTTGGTAATGGTCGGTTGGGTATCTCGGGGTGGGACCCCGGTATTCATGTGTTATGACCTTGACTTTCCAGTAGGCACTGGGAGAGTATAGTCTTGAGCACTTACCTGGGAGGTAGATCCGATGTGCCAGGCCTTGAGGCGTTACCTGGGAGGTAGACGTCAAGGTGTATCCTCGATTCGGTGTAACTAGGCTTCGTAGAGCGAGTGTGGAGGATAAGTAGACGGTGGAAGGCTGGGTATTCCACGCGTGCTGGTACTGTAGGCACTACTGTACTTGTGGTGTGAACTAGTTGTTTGTGGTGCGTAATATTTGCTTGGGTTAAATGCTTAGTATAAATGTGTGTTACATTACAACTCGGTGGGACCGAGGACTCGGTGGGACCGAGGAAGTGGATAGAAACGTTGTGGGAACTCGGTGGAACGAGTGTGTTACATTACAACTCGGTGGGACCGAGGAAGTGGATAGAAACGTTGTGGGAACTCGATGGGACGAGTGTGTTACATTACAACTCGGTGGGACCGAGGAAGTGGATGGAAATGTTGTGTGAACTCGGTGGGACCGAGAACTCGGTGGGACCGAGGAGTTGGGTACATAATTACTTGTATGTGTTTTCTTGCATTATGTAACTGTGGTGTTGTTGCTCATGTGCGGATAGGAGTGATGTGTATATAATTGCTATCTGCGCATGTGATGGAATTCACTAAGCTTTGTGCTTACCCTTTCCTATAAATGTGGTTTCAGGTGCTAGTGGCTCCAAGGCGTGACGGGTACACACCGGCGCGCGTGAAGAGTTTTGATAATCATGAGATTAGAGTTATTATTAAACGATTTAATTTCCGCTGTTTATTATTAACGAGAATATTTATTATTAAGTTTGCAAACGAAACGGTTTTGGATATTTAATGAGGTTTCATTTATTAAAATGCTTATTTTTAAAAGTGAAAATTTATTGTAATTTTTGGGACGTTACAACTTGGTATCAGAGCCGTGGGCTTTACAATTTCTTACCAAATTGATGACCAAAACCCTTGTTTCCTTCCTTTTCTCTCTTTTCTCCTTTTTCTCTCTTTCTCTTCTTCTCTCTTGACCGACCCAAAACAAGATATCAGATAAAAATCTGATTTCCAACTACCTTATCTATATACACTTTCCAAATGTGACCAAACACACCTCTAGGTTTCAATATTTTCACAAGTGACACCAAACCTTAAACCCTTGTATTTTAACCCTATTGAATTGTAAAATTTCCATATAATTCAAGGTTTACACAAAATACAAATACATCCCAATCCTCATTAAAATACTATTGTTGAAAATTCAGGATGTTACATTTTAGGGCAGAAACACAAATGAGTTTGAATGTTTATGGAGTTTCAGGTTGCAAAAAAAGGCCCTCAACATCTTAGTGAAATCAGGCCAATTCTTCCATAACTAATTGATGTTATGTATTTTGAAGAAGTTCTATTGATTCATTTCACAAATTTGGTTTTTCCTTCACATTGGTTTGCTTTCAGATTTTTCAAGCTAATGGATGAAGTTGAAAATGACAATCTGGCCAAGTTCTATTCTTCCATACCCTTGAGACTATTGTTGACAAGTTTAGAGAGGTTATGGCACCCAGGTGATACTTTACTTATCAATAAAAATGTGAAATGCACTTGCTGCTATCTTTTTTCCCATTCTAACTTCCACTGTTGATGTGATATAGGTTGATACAGTTTAGAGGTCTATCAATGCCCCTAAAGCAGACAATCAAGACAATCCTGGTGCTTTGGCTGTTGGCCGTTGTTTACGTGCTATTAGTACAATACTTGAATAATGTATATATGTAAAAGGTATTGTCTAATCTTCATTTCCTATAAAAATGGATGTCAATAAATGGTACTAATCCAATTTCAAAACATATATGCTATTTTGTCTCAGACATACTTGGTGCAAGCTCTAATTTGGAGGTGGGCAATGACAATTTAAAAGATGATAATAAATCAGGGGAACCCGAATAAAAAACAATAAATGAAAGGCAATCTGGAAAACTATGATTGAAGGCGTTGGATTTTCTATTACTCTTCGAGTTGGTGCTTCATGTGTTTTAACTTCCCGTTCATTGTTATTGTTTTTGCTTCCTTCCGACATAGATTGCGTTATTGTTTATATGTCTTACATCGGACAACTTTTTCATGTTTAATGGATACTACATTCTTAATCTTATGTCATTTCACATTGTTTATTTTTTTATTTACACCGGACATGTTATTGCAACTGTGGCTATATGGTCATAAATTTATAAACAAAACTTTCTAATAATATATCGTCTATTATCTTTAATTTTTGTCACAGTGTTTTTCTAATCACTTAAGTTTTGTATGATGTTAATTTTATTACGTATCAAAGATTTTCATAATTGTTTTAATTAATTAGTTTGTAAAAGAACGTGACTACTTTGCCCAAATACAAGACATGTTAGGTCTCAACCTTTGAGTAAGTTAAAAAAGTGCCTCTATAACATAAGTTGTCAATTAACAAATTACATTTGATTCTAACTTAGTTACGTATTTCTAATAAATATATATTTTTGTCACCGTGCAACGCACGGTGTCGAACACTAGTTATGTATAATTTTTATTTATTGTAGTGTTGAGTCTTGGTTATCCGAAATCTTCCATCATGTTAGTGATTTTTAATTTATTTTTCAATTTTATATTATTTTGTATTGATTTATTTTAAACATTCATTAATGTTATATATAAATATTTAAATTATAGTTATTACTAATAATTTTCATCACACGTCCAACATATTTCATAAATCTATTGACTGAATATGTTCCAAGCCAATCTTTATCTAGAATAAATTTGAAACATCCTAAAAAAACACAACGAATTTAAACCTTAAAATTTATCAGAGTTAACCACAATTTCGTCCAAACTTTTATACATAAATGGTGAATTAGCTATGAAGGTTCACATATACAATTTGAACTAACAAAACAACCTGTTAATCTAATCCTTAACACTAAGATCAGATTATATTGATTGTTTAGGCCATTCATCAAAACATTCTCGTATACGTTAACTTCTCCATTTCATCACCAAAAGTAGAATTCTGATACCACTCGTCACTCTTCCCTTTATAACTTCCCCGATCTAGTACCTGGTAAGAAAATTTAATTTGAAAAGATTAGGCTTACGCCTAGTGAGAACATCCAGTTTTTAAATTAAAACTTTATAACTTTGAAAACCCTTTGTAAACAAAGCATATAAACAAACCTGATTTGTCATCTTTCTTACCGTACACTTACATCTTTCAATGACGGGAATATACCCGATTTCATGAATATGACAAACACTAAGTAAGTCATAGCTTCATGTTCGAGAGCCTACTACGAATCACCACAGATTCTAGATTATTGCTCATATCCAAGAAATTACAATTAACTCATGCCTATTTCTTGGAGTGGAATGCATATCTCTTATCTTCCCATAGAAATCAGGAATTACGATTAAGCCACGCCTATTCCAAGATTCCACGTCACAATACGAAATGAGAATTACAATTAAATCATGTCTATTCCTCATTTCACGTCAACGGGAATTACAATTTACCTTGTCTATTCCACGTTTTCAAATAATGTCAGTGCCTATGGATCCATTACACTTAGGTGCTGTTTGTTTTTTTAGAGGTCTGAAGTCTTATTTCACTTCTGTTTTATAAGAGGTGGTGCTGAAGTCTGAAATCTGAATCATAAGACTGTTTGTTTTTGTAACGTCTGAAGTCTGAATCTGAATCAACAAGACTGTTTGTTTTTGTAAATTGAAACGTTTGAATATGAATCTGAATCTTTTTATTTATTCTCTTCCTTTCCTTAGGGCATCCACAATGGTCAAATAGATAAAAGACTTGAGAGTAATAAAAAATAATAAAAAAATGTGGGACCCACCAAAGACTTGAAAGACTTGAGATTGTCTCTCACAAACAATTGTTCAACCACTTGAGAAAGACCAAGTCTTTCATTAGTAAACCCATCTTCAAGTATTCACTCCAATCATCAACCCTTCTTCAAGCCTTTCCTCAAGTCATCTTAAAATGCCATTGGAGACGCTCTTAGATTTTAACACACATATTTTTATGATTAAAGAAATAAGTTTGGAATATTTTATATTACTTTGTTGTAAAATTTCAACTGTATTTTTCTTACCAAGGTATCTTGCATCTATCTCTGTGTCCAAAAATGTGCCCATCACGTGCTACCATTAGCAGACCTCATCATCTCTCACTATCAAAAATCAACACTACACAACCACTTTTTCATCCCTCTCTCTCTCTCTCTCTCTCACACACACACACACACACACACACACACACAAAAACAAGAAATTTCTTCTTCTTGTTCCATCAATGGAGTCCAATTTCACCATCCAAAAATACCCATCTAAAAACCTCCTCCATTTTTTAACCAAAACCCTATCTTTCAACAACAAGAAAAGTTATCTCTCTTGCAGATCTGGAAGATGAATAACAAATCGGGAACAAATCGAACGTCAAGGGTTGCTGGAAGAGAACAAATGGGGAAAAAAACGAACAAATGAGAAGGTTATAGAGGTCTTCGACCTGCAGGTGGGATATGGAGGTCTTCGATCTGCAGGTGGCGATGGAGGGATATGGTGGTCTTCGATCTGCAGGTGGGATATGGAGGTCTTAGGGCTGTCAGAGCTTTTAAGACTATTATTCACCTCTTGTGAAATAAGAGATATTCAGAGGTTTTAAGATCTTATTCAATTAAAAAAAACGGTCTTAAAGTGAGTAGCTTTGACCGAAAAAGATATAAGAGGAATTAAGATCTTTTTTTTTTAAAAACAAACACACCCTAAAGCATATGTGCCTAATAACTCTAACATATAACATCTCGTATCATTCTTTCAGTCGAGTTATATTTATATTTATATTTGTACTGTAAGATTAACATACGTTTCGTAATCATAGAATATTTTAAAAGTACAACTTTACATGAAAATATACCAGAAAAGCTTGTCCAGTAAACCTAATCCGGAATCAAATCCGGAACTCAGTCAGGAATCCTATCCGGAAACCAAATCTGGAACATTTATCCGGAAACACCCGGAAATCAAAGTAGTCCGATACAATCCGGAAAAAGTATCCGGACTCAAAGTCCGGACCCATTCGGAAAACATATCCGGTATCCGGTAAAAACTATCCGGTATCCGGAAACATCCGAAAAATCGTCCGGACAACTATCCGGTATCCGGAACCAATCCGGAAAACATCCGGATTCCGGAACTTTCTAAAATTCATCTTTTGGACTCTTTCATACCTAGTTCGATTCATACCATTTTCATTCAATTTTTACAACCGATTATTTTAATCTATTTAATAGATCAATAGCTCACAAAACCAATTCAATTTGAATCATCAATTTTATTAAAAGCGATTCGGATAGATGAACTCACCTGAGTTTAGAACTCGAACACAAACTGCAAATCAATTCAACCCAACACTTCAAACTCGAATATGATTTTCAACGATTCAAAACCTAATTGAAATTCAACCCTTACTCATACTATCAATCTTAATCAAATAAGATTGAAAAAGATCACCAAAATTCTTACCTGATGAAACTTTTCACGTAAATTCTCTCTGCCTCTAAACCGACTCCAAACAACAAAAGAATATGAGATAATTCTCAATTTAGCCGACTCATTCTTTAAATACAAACACAACTATCAATAAATGACCAAATCAACCCTGAAGTTGCATTTTATAATTAGTCTAACACTTTGACTAATTACTCTTTCGACCCCTTTATATAAAAACATAATATAATGAAAATTCGAGGTGTTACAAAATTGTTGTATGTAAATTTGCAACATATTTCATAGACTATAGTTTTGTTAACATAAAATCTGATCATCGTGCGAACACTAGTTTATAATTAACAAAATAACACTTTTACCATTGATTTTAGAGGGAGAAAAGGTATCATCTCATAACTAAAGGTATGACAGAAAAATAAACATTAGTTTTGAAAGTGAACACTTATTTTGGAATAAGTTAAAATAGTAATGTAGACATTCATTTTTGGACAAACAAAATAGATGCTTTATTTTTAAATTATATGTTTCATATGATATAAATGTCTATATTACTATTTTAGTTTGTCACAAAATAAGTGTCAACTTTAAAAAAAATACATTGTCTAATTTCCTATTATAAAACTTAATTATGATATGAATAAATTTTCTCTCTCTATAATTAAGGGTAAATTTATTCTTTTGTTTATACATTTCCTAAAATTGTGTGATTCTTTTATTTTGGAACAGAGGAAATATAATGTTATCGGAAAAGTTAGAAATTAAAGAATGACAAGTGAGTGTTGTATGTGCCAATTACCTATACTATGGACCCAGTTGAGTCCAACCACCATTGGATCAATCTGGGCCCTTTAAACTCATTCCAGATTTTAATCCTGGCCATTTAAATTCATTAAGCCACTCATTCAGCCCATTCAGTCACGGTTACTAGCTACCTACCAGACTCTCCCTCTCCCACGTTCTGCAAACCGGTCTCCGCCTTCAACCTCCCCTCCTCCACGTTCAATCCACGTTAAATCCCTAAATTTCTCACAGGAACTCCCCCACAAACTCTCTAATTTTCTCCAAAGCCTCTAATTTCTCTCTACCTCTTCTTCTTTTCTTTCTTTTTTGTTTCAACATTTGAGATGGAATACCTAAATCGGTAAGTTGTTTATGAGTTGGATAAGTACATATGTGGGTTTCGATTGGTTTGCCCTTTCAGGTTTTCGATTGATTTTTGTTTTTTTGAAGATTTCTACATCAAATCGACAGTGGGAAGGAGAAACATCCATATACGAACTTTAATTTTGTAGGAGAACCAAGGCGGTGGGAAGGAGATGCATCCATATACGAAGCTACAAATCGATTTTCACACCAGGTTCGATCATTCTGTTGTTGGATTTCTCTATTCTTCATCTTTTAATAGGTTCGATTATCTGGTTGGTTTTCATTCTTCATTTTCGATTTCAGGTTCCAGCTTCTAAAGATATATGAAACAGGTCAAAAAACCCAACACCCATCTCTCGAATTTCATCCCTGTCTTATCGATAAGAAATCCATTAAAGTTGAAGTGTCACTGACACTATTTATTCGTGAACTTGGTGGTGGAAATCAACCTGTAGAGTAAGTTCAAATGTTTTGAAATGTCACTTTATGTTCTAAAGTTTGATAATTTTTGGATTTTTAACTTATTATTTGCTTAATTAATTTGTAGGTGAGTCTTTTCCAAATCCCAAGCAAATAAGTTTAACTGAAAACTGAAACTCTTAAATTTTGTAGTTTTTCCCCTAAAAGTTGCTTCTCCATCATCTTCTTACATGAAGTTTTTGTTCTACTTTCTCAACCACCAAGTGTTTGTGTTATTGTTTGTGTGACTATGTGTGTAGGAACACACAGTTTCAAACACAGAATATCATTTCAATTGCAAATGTTTCATGTTTTGAGGCTGGTAAATAAAAAGGGTAATCTCAACTGAGGACTAATTCCTCTCAATATTTTCAAACACAGAATATCATTTCATTGGCATTCTATTTGACTTTGTTGTTTTAGCTATTCTTACTTCTTAGAGGTCATACAGTTCATTATCTAAGCTTTTTATTATGCCAATGTTGTGGAAAAATCATAAATCTCATGATTCATTGTGCTCTTCAGTGATTCCTGAATGGCAAATAGCTTCCAGGTTTATAGGAGTCAGCCCATTCAATGGAGTAGTTATTAGGAAAGAATTAATCTAAAATTTTCAGCCACTTTCTTTACTTGCAGCGTGTGGTATCATAGGAAATTTCAAGTTCCTCTCTGCAGCCACACATATGTAAAATGTGAAGCATATTGGAACTCTGATTCAAACAGCAACAACTTCCAGAAACTAAAACTGAACAGGCCCATTCAGAATAGAGGTTTAGCTGGAAAAACCTTTTGTTCAGTGGGGATATGCGCAGATCCTTTGAGTGATAATGAATGTCATTCACATGTCTAGGAGGAAAAAGTTGGAGTACTGCTTTTGAATCTTGGAGGCCCAGAGACACTTCATGATGTTCAACCCTTTTTGTATAATCTATTTGCTGACCCAGTATGTGTATTATTACATTTAATTTCTTTTGTATAAAAAAAGATCCCATGCTAATTAGTTTCCATTTCTTTCATGCTAACATTTTAGTGTTTGGCACAGGATATCATCCGTCTACCAAGGTTGTTCCGTTTCCTACAACGACCTTTAGCACAACTTATTTCTCTACTAAGGGCACCGAAAAGTAAAGAAGCATATGCCTCTATTGGAGGTGGTTCGCCTTTGCGAAAGATAACAGATGACCAGGTAAGATATGCTGAACTGGAATATGGTTATTATTGTTAATATTTCAATTTTCTGTATTATATTTAGTCTGTAATCTCTTTGTGAAGGTTACTTATATACTTATGATTCTTATTGTTACAGATTTAGCAATAATGATGTTTGCTTATGTTGCTTGCTGATTATGTTGCACTTTTGTTTTACTTTGATCTGATTTTTAAACTAAATTTCAGTACATATTTATGATTATAGTTGTTTGTTGTAGGCTGATGCTCTTAAATCAGAACTCGAAGCAAAGAAATTGGCTACTAACGTCTACGTTGCAATGCGTTACTGGCATCCATTCACTGCGGAAGCTGTTCAGCAGGCAAGTAAAAAATATGAGATAAATATTCATTTGTCTTTATTCTTTAAAATTTGGCATGAAAAAATTGAAGGGTATCCTAGCCACAATCTAGTGTGCATCAATTGAGATTGTTAATGGCAATGTTATTTTTTTTTACGTCATGTTTGTATACCCGGCCACCGGACGGGTTTTCATTCTTCATTTTCGATTTCAGGTTCCAGCTTCTAAAGATATATGAAACAGGTCAAAAAACCCAACACCCATCTCTCTAATTTCATCCCTGTCTTATCGATAAGAAATCCATTAAAGTTGAAGCGTCACTGACACTATTTGTTCGTGAACTTGGTGGTGGAAATCAACCTGTAGAGTAAGTTCAAATGTTTTGAAATGTCACTTTATGTTCTAAAGTTTGATAATTTTTGGATTTTTAACTTATTATTTGCTTAATTAATTTGTAGGTGAGTCTTTTCCCCTTAACCATCCTCTCTCTCTCTATATATATATATGTGTGTGTGTGTATATATATATATATATATATATATATATATGTAGAGGAATCACCTCTACAACATACAAGTCAAATCTTTTATTTGTACTTGCCCATCTCTTGACAGACTATGGTTTCATGAGCTTCTCCTTTCATTGGAATAATCCATATGCGAAGTCTTCCTAATAAATGATTTATGGTCATCATCATACTTGATGAACAACATCATGAGAAAAATAGTATGAAGCAAGGTTTGGAAAATGGTAGATGATTGATCAGGTGACGAAAACCATACTACCTAGATATGTGTTATTCAAAATTATCAAATTAAGAAGCTGAACATAATAACATGGTACCAGTGTAATAAAGCTAAACACTATTGTTAATAGCTGAAAATAGAAAATAGCACGGAGTTCCTTGGTTGAATGAGAATCTAGCCATTAAGCCACAAGGTGTACGGGAATGCCATCTGGAGCAAAGGCATATACTTCATAAACGCATCAATTAAAAAAGTATCCGAAAGGATGCTACAATTTCACTTGACACTTGCATTCAAACTCGATAAATTGATGATTTCACTAACATATTTCTAAGATACCAGTTCTTATAGCAAGTGTAAATGAGATAATGAAGAACAAGATGAAGATAGTCGTGAAGATAGACAAAACGAAGAAAATAGCCTTTAATATATTAAAACATTTGTAGTAATTTGTGCTTGCTTAGGCATTCTTCATCCATTGAAATCCTTATGTAGTGATTCTCTATTTTTGGCCTACCTGCTTCCTTACACCCCCACCTAAACATATCTTTACATGCTTTATAATGAAGAAAATATGCCCTTCATGGGCCACATGTAATCCTACTACACATGCCATTAAATTAAGTAAATTTTAAAAAATTATACACCTTTGCTTACCTACATAAAAACTGAGGCTTGGGACATATGCAGATCTTGCATCAAATGTTAGAAGCGCATGCAACATAATACTTTGTGGAAGATCTCTGCTTATATAATCAGTTTTTTTGTGGAAATTATAGTGAATAATTTGACGTTTTTAGTGATAAATATAATCCACTGACTTACTTTTAGATTGATTTTGAATTCAATGATGCTGACATTGTGGAAGAAGGAAGCCTAAATGCAGGCATTGGCAATCAGAAACCTCAAGGAGACGAGTCTATAATGGAAGAGAAGGTCAGTAAAAAAAAATATTCAATTCTTATTCCTGTGCATTGGTCAGTAAAAAAATATTTTATATTATAGACTTGATTCTTAACTTTTGTTTCTTGGTTGTTGTTCCATGTTACATCTAAATTGATGTTTTCCTTACGTATTTAAGTGTTTTTTTTATATAAACCAGGCAACCATGAAACACTTGACACAGAGGATCGAGAACTTGGATGGAAAATTTGATCAGCAAGTGGAAATATCAAAGTTGATTAAAAGTGAGGTACATTTGTGAGGCCGAATGATTAGACCAATGTAATAGTTTTTTTTAGGATTGGCTCAAGCATAATATAAGGTGGGTCTGGAGGAGAATGTGGTTGGTATTTGCATTGATTTCTAAGTAATAACAGTAGGTCAATGAGGGAAGTCTAGCTTATGCTATGAACTTACTATAGAAGTATAATTAACTTGCTGAACTTGTGAAACGTGCAACTGATGTCCGTAATAATTTTTCCTAAATAGGCTACGACTTGGATTCAATAAATAGAATGGTTTCTGGTTTGGTGAGTATTCTTTCATGCAACATCTATAATTGAGAGTTCTTTCATAGTCAAATTATTGAAAGTAACGAGTACAATTAAATGACATGAATGTGAAAAGAAGGCCGTATAAAGGGTCAATAAATTATTTATTTGACAACTACAGTTTTTCGTTTGCTATATTTAACACTTTTATGTGGACAACAACGTAACCCACATACACCATTAATTTAAATGTACTTTTTATATGTTGAATCGGTTATTAGAGTTGTGCTACTGTTTCAGTACAACTGTCTAGCTTTTATGACAGGGCATTCCAGTGGCATATATGGGAGACACCGCCTCATTTGATATATGTGTCCCTCAAGGATGTATTATGTTGATGACTTATAGAAGCATAACATTAAATTTTTTTGGCATTTTTGTGAAATATGGATTTCAATTAACAATAATTGAACTTGTATGTTTAGGACAATTTATACTATGCATTATTATTTACTTTTATTTGGGTTTTACGTCTTGCTGTATTACAGTGAGTATATAATAATTAGTATATATATTAATGAACTAAAGGAAAGAAAAGAGTAATAAGTAGTATATATATTAATGAACTAAAGGAAAGAAAAGAGTAATAATACTTAGTAGGTTGAAAGGGAAGGAAATGGACACATATATCAAATGAGGCGAGATGTGCATATATGCTTGTATTCTTATGCCTTATGGAAAATCCATATTTATTGTAATATTTATCAAGTATACTTCATGATTTTTTATTTCTCACTTTAAAGTTTGTAACGGTTTACATTTTGATAAATTGCTTAAAATCACACTGAATAACTCCGGTTTCAATTTCCAAAGTGTGGTTCGCTTTGTTGTGTATATTATTAGGCGGCAAATTTTGAGTACATTGAGGAGGCAGAGTCAAGAGTGGAAGAGAACAAGAGCTGCAACAAACAATCTATGGGTAGAGTTGCTAAAAGATCGATATGGAAAATTCATATGTTTGTACTATTTACATCAATTCCTCTTCTAAAACATTTGTTGATTTAAATGTATACAAAGATGATTCTTGGATACCATAACATATAATAAAGAAACATAACTTTTGAAATATTGAATCTAAATTAAAGTTATATCGTGTACCCGACAACGGACGGATATAATACTAGGTTAATAGTTCAAAGTTTCATGAGAGATATCATTCAACTTTGTTTTTACATTTACTAGAATTTTAAGTCATGTTGTATACCCGGCCACCGGACGGGTATAACACTAGTTTTATGGGTTCCAAATATAACAATCAAGAAAATCATAGCAATCCTGAATAAACAACTCAAACTATTGATCTGTATATAGGATCCTCGAGATCTAACATTTATTTACCAGTTTAATTGATCCTCGAATATAATATTAACGAGCAGAATGACCTGTAGATGGATAAAGCAATAAAATCGCAATTGAGGTTGAAATTACGTAAATCACAACAAGCTGAAACGAACTTTCATTTCATTGGTATTCTGTGCAACCGTGAAGAAGCAATGGCTTCATTTTGGAAGACTATGATTCAAAACTTATCATTTTAAGGAACCAACATTCACATTTTATGATTTTTTTTGGGAACAAAAACGAAATCAACTTTTATTTCATTCATATTTTGGGAACATGAATTTGGTCATCGAATCACTTAGACAATAAGTTTTGAATTATGATTCTACAAAATTAGTATTTTGATTAACGAATCCACACAGTATGAATGAAACAAGATTGATTACGTCATGTACTTTCGTGGCTTTTCGATTCTACATTGAATAATTTCTTTTAGCAACTATGTGTTTATATCGTCTCATCTGTACCAAATTCTTACCATCCTACTAAAAAAGTAAATAACACACGTGCAAAATATATAAAGTGGATATATTTTGTTTCAGTTTATTTAGAAAAAAACTTACTGTGAAAAGTTTCATTTACAAAAACATATCATATGTCTGATACAATCCATGGAACATACTGTGACTTATTGAACGAAATATAACACATATTAAACTTCTTAAACAACTTATCAAACCTTGATATACATGATAAGGTCAACGTTAGAGTTAATGGTCCACGTAAAAAAAACGTCGACATATCAATTCTTTCAGCAATATATAATGCACGCATTGAGAAAACGTCATCGTCAAAAACATGCATGCAAATAAATCATTTTGACATATAAAATCATCAAGTACTTTGTGGGTCAACATTGTCGGAAATATCAGTTCTCCAGATACAGAGGTATATATACCTCGATACATGTACTATTTCAAATCAATCGATTGGGTACAAATGTACTTCGCCACATGTACCGATCAAAATACTGTCAATCACATCGAATCTCCAAGTACATATGTATACCTTGCGATACGTATACCAGATAGCACCAATCGATATGTACATAGATAATTCACAATATATACCAGTTAGAACATTATTACGGTTCCCCACCATCTTTACCGACCAAAAAATACATAAGAAAACTCTTCACGCATTTCAAATTACTTCATTCATGTCAATAAAACACAAGACATCATAAACTATTCGTAAAACATCTTACTATATAAGCATACATCCAACTTCAAGATCACATAAAACTCAAATGAACTAAGAAAGAATTATATGTCACTTGCTCCCTTCAAATCTTACACGCATTAAAATAAAACTAACGTATGTTTATATGTCACTTACTCCCTTCAAATTTTACACGCATATCAATTCAAGCTCTAAATACACGTACCACATTCATCACACTTATATCCATTTGACTCAATTTAACATTCCATATTAATCACGTTGTGATTCTTTCACGTCAATTTATCATTCAATTAATCTTTATATAAAGAGAGTTTTATCATACTCACATGAGAACAATAATCAAAGAACATGGAAATTGATGAATTTACATGTGTTGTGATCAAATAAAATCATACGCGCAACTTTTGGCCGTGACATGAGGTCATGGCCCAATGTTCACCCTTGCGTTGACCATGGTTCGTAATTGCATTTAAAATCACATGTGATTTACATGTCATTTAGTCATTTGCTTGTTATCTTATTTTGACATGTTCTCGTTTGATCTACGATTCCACCCTCCATTCGCACCCCCATCTCCTACCCTAAACCCCTATAAATAGATGGCTTCCAACTCTCACCAGAGTTTCTTCAGCATCGATTCACAGGTCACTTTTCTATTCTTTTGCTATATGTCTCTCCAACTATGTTTGCCTAATATCGTTGTTTACATTTCCAGTATTTAATTGAATTTTACCTTTCTTCTGTGATTTTTGGTGTTTACACAGGTGTTGGCCATCTTTGCCCATAGTGACAATCGAGTATTAAGAAAGCAATTGACTCAAATAGGTAACTGATGTAGGCGACGATCCTTTCCAAAGCAATTGTCAATCGGTATTTATTTTGCATTCATTCTTGGTTTCAAGCTTACTGATTGTTTCTGTTTGCTTTGGCAGTTCCATATTTACACTTTGTGAACCATTCAAGTTTCCCAAAATCGATAGTATCCCTCTTTCCAACAAGGTAACAACTTGCTCCCAATTTCACCTCAAACTGCCACAAATGGTAAGGATTCCAACCTACACCTGATTTCTTCGTTTGAATAACTGATTGTTTACTGGAATCGGTATTTATTTTGCATTCCTTCTATTTATTTTGCATTCCTTCTTGGTTTCAAGCTTACTGATTGTTTCTGTTTGCTTTGGCAGTTCCATATTTACACTTTGTGAATCATTCAAGTTTCCCAAAATCAATAGTATCCCTCTTTCCAACAAGGTAACAACTTGCTCCCAATTTCACCTCAAACTGCCACAAATGGTAAGGATTCCAACCTACACCTGATTTCTTTGTTTGAATAACTGATTGTTTACTGGAATCGGTATTTATTTTGCATTCCTTCTTGGTTTCAAGCTTACTTTTGTTAATTAAAATGCTCAAAGTTGTTTGGTCGTTGTGGGTTACATGAAATTATGGCTTCGTTATGATGCTTCTGGTATGGCTTCCGATTGATCTGTTCATTTTTATTGGATATCTAACAAAATCATATGAGGGGTTGAATGATTCTTTTTCTTCCTTTAAGAAAAACTAAGCAGGAGTTCAATTTCAGAACATAATTAGCAAAACTAATCAAATTATGTTTTTTTCATGTTTTAAAATGAAATTATGGTTTTTTTTCATGTGGGAAATTTGTTAAAACATTATGCAGGCTTGATACAGTGATTTTGAATCAAATTTTGGCTTTTTTTCATGTGGGAATGTTGTGAGCAGAATTTTTTGGATGATATTTGATCAAATATGGTGTGGTTCTTTTCAATCAAATTTTGGTCAAATACACTGATTTTGGTCAAATTTTGGCTTTTTTCATGTGGGAATGTTGTAAGCAGAATCTTTTGGATGATAGAGACTGTTAAGTAAAAGACATTATAGAAGTTTTACATGTTTCCATGTTTTGATTTGTACAACAGGGTCTTGGAAGTCAATTTGCTTGGAGGACCACTTCATCAAAACATTGGGAGTTTGACTCAACTTAGAAGATTGTAAGATTATGTGACCTTGCTTCTGTTTACGCTTTAAAATTTCAGGTATTAATCTACGAGAAGTGAATCTTTTGTTTTCTTCTAACTATTACCAAATGCTTACAGAACCTTGCATCTCTAGGTGTTGCTTATTTTATCTTTTTGTTAAATATAATGGATGTCATTTGAGTTTTAATTTATTGCATACTTTTTTTATGTTCATCCTGATTTTAAGTTGAACGCGTCGCGTATATATATAGGTTATTTAGAATCTGAGTTACTGATATTAATTTCCTAATTCAAAGCATTACCCAAGAAGCTAGCTTTATATTTATATTTGGGTTAAAGTGTGATGCACTTCAAAGATGATACGTGTTTTCACTTGGCACATAAGCCAATTACTTATACACCAAACTTTGCTAATTATGTTATTTTAAACTAAGCATGCATCAGATTGGCACATAAGCCAATTACTTATACACCAAACTTTGTTTCCTTATTAGTCTTTCGGTTAATTGTTAATAATTTCCCCTTAAAGAGTTCTAATATATATGTCAAGGAAAATCTCTCACTGCTTATAAAGTAACTTATAAAGCCTTAGGCCAAGGAAAATCTCTCACTGCTTCTGACGGGAGCTATCTACAACTGCGTTTTTATATCTTCTCTGCAATGTTATTTTCATATTTTGTGCCACAGAGAACTGCTTGAACTTTCCTGCTTCCTCACTAAAAATTCTAAGAATTTGACTATGCATTCTTTAGATCCAGTGTACAATGATGCATGAATATCGGATTTTATAATAGCTAAATATAAACTATACTTATTTATTGTATTGTTGTTGTATCTTAGGTAGAATTATCATATTGGTTATAGTATGCTTTAGTGGCATGGAGAATGGTTTGAATGTATGAGTTCTTTCTCTATATCTCTTGCTCATTACTAGGAAGGGCTTAAGAATCTTAAGATGACAACTCAGATAATCTAGAATGTCTTTTGGAGAAGCCCCCGAGATTAGCACAAGACTGCCAATCAAAAAACTAAATCTAAATTAAATGTTAGAACTTTTGTAATTGTATGATGGTGTCGAGACCGGATAATCTTAAGAATCGTGTCGGAAATGCACTTTCCGAATACAACAATTCGACCCTATAAGCCTTGGGTTCACGAACTTTGTATTGGGATAATTCTTAAGATTTTTCTCACACCAAAGGCTATGATATGAGAACTATCGCGTTATCCAAATTCTCGATCACATATTTATAGAAAGAAATCGACGGTTACAAGCGGTTACAAAACGGTTACAACCGCTTATGGATAAGATCAAAATTGACAGCACTTATTAGCGACAGCCGATAGCTTTCAGCGACAACTTTCAGCTTTTCAGCGACAGCTTTCAGCTTTTCAGCGACAACCCTCAAAGAAAATTCTAGTCTTTTCGAACTTCGACACCGCTTTAAGGCGATCTAAGATGATAATGGAAACTTGTAAGTGTGCACTCCGCACCTCCTAACTTACGTATGTTTGCCTTATCGTCTTAATCGATCTCAATTAAATCACAATTACACCAAAATGATTGATGACACTAAAATCACCAACATTCCTCCCCCATTTTAGTGTAATCCTTTGATTTACAACGTACTATAAATATGCAAAATTCAAACACACGCATAAATGAAAATGTCACGAAGATTGAATTTTCATTTTAGTATATTACACATTCCAAATATTCGAGAATCGGGGTGTTCTAAGAATTGAACCCTTCAACCCATTTGAATACATGAAGATAATATACACATATGTTCGTACAAATCTAGATAACACAACTTGACACATTTGTAAAGGCCTTGTGTCCTTATCCATTCATGAACGTATAGAAAGCCAAGTCGAAAACTTTCTTGAAGCGGCCACACTTCACGTCCACTTAGGTGATTCTTTTATATCTTGCACCTGCATATGCAATTTTTCAAAAGAATCATTAAGAAATAAAATTTTCAGCCTTACAACACTTGCAGGTCTAAGCACATACCTTGGGATGATAATATTATGTGCTTCAATTTTATTAATAAGCCTTCCATATTGAATTCAACCTTTAACGTTATATTAAAGGGGAATTGGGTATCTTATTAATAAAGATCTATATGGACTTTAAACCCATCCCGATCACGGACTTGTGCACTAAGTCCCTAGCCAATGCCTTTGTTAAGTGGTCGGCTAAATTGTTATGAGTTCTAACGAACTCTACGGATATCACTCCATGCATGATTAATTCTCTAACCATGTTATGTCTCACTCCCAAGTGCCTCGACTTTCCATTGTATACTTGGCTATATGCTTTAGCCAAAGTTGCAGCACTATCACAATGAATACATATAGGCGATATCGGCTTCGGCCACAAAGGAATCTCATAAATTAAATTCTTTAGCCACTCTGCCTCTTTACCGGCGGCTGCCAAAGCTACAAATTCAGATTCCATGGTGGAATTTGTGATGCAAGTTTGTTTCTTTGAGGCCCAAGAGATGGCGCCTCCACCGAGCAAGAATGCCCATCCACTAGTAGAAGAATGATCCTCTACATTGGATATCCAACTCGCATCCGTGTAGCCTTCGATCACCGAAGGAAACCCAATATATGTTATACCATAACTCATGGTTCCCTTTAAATATTTGAATACCCTTCTTACCGCTTGCCAATGATGAGTACTCGGTCTACTCGTAAACCGACTCAACCTACCAACGACATAGGCAATGTCCGGACGTGTACTTGTCATGGCATACATCAAGCACCCGATTGCCTTAGAGTATTCTAATTGTGAAACGGCTTCACCCTCGTTAGGCATAAGCTTTTCACTTGGATCCATCGGAGTACTCACGGGCGAACAATTTAACATATTAAACTTCTTTAACACTTTCTCGACTTAGTGAGATTGCGTTATGGCCAAACCTTTGTTCTCCCGTTTAATCCTTATCCCGAGGATCACTTCGGCCTCCCCCAAATCCTTCATCGAGAATTGGGATGACAAAAATTCTTTTGTCAAGTCGACCTGTCTTTGGTCCGTGCTAAAGATTAACATGTCGTCAACATATAAACAAATTATGACGCCTCTACCGGAATCGTCAAATTTGCTATACACACATTTGTCCGATTGGTTTAAATGAAAACCATTAGACAAAACCACTTCATCAAACTTTTGATGCCACTGTTTTGGGGCTTGCTTCAAACCATAAAGTGATTTAATTAATTTACATACTTTATGTTCATTCCCCGACATCACAAAGCCTTCCGGTTGCTTCATGTAAACCTCTTCCTTTAAATCACCATTAAGAAATGCCGTCTTGACATCCATTTGGTGAATTACCAAATTATTAATAGCTGCCAACACTATCAATAATCGAATGGTGGAAATTCGAGCGACCGGTGCATAGGTATCGAAATAATCAATACCTTCTTTTTGCCGAAATCCTTGAATTACCAACCGGGCTTTAAACTTATCGATGGTACCATCGACTTTCATTTTCTTCTTGAAAATCCACTTGCAACCCAAAGGTTTGCAACCCGGTGGTAAGTCGGCCAACACCCATGTGTTATTCCCCATGATAGACTCCATCTCATCATTTATTGCCTCTTTCCAAAAGGCGACGTCTTGAGACTTCATAGCCTCATCATAGGTTCTTGGATCTTCCTCTATGCTATAACAATAAGCATATTGAGATTCAATTTCATCTCGTGAACCTTCAACTAAGTATAGTTGAAAGTCGGAACCAAAAGATTTCTCAATCCTTCCTCGTTTACTTCTTCGAGGTTCGGGAATTTCCAAAGAAATTTCCTTTTCTTTTCCACTATCTTTGATTCCACTCATACTTGGAATCACATCTTTTGGTCTTGGAATCGAGGTGAATCGATTCTCATCGAATATTGCATCCCTTGATTCTATAACGGTGTTAACCGAAATAGAGTCGTTGGGTTCAATAACATAGAACCGATATGCCTTTGAATGCTCGGCATATCCGATGAATATACAATCGATTCCTCTTTCTCCCAAAGTTTTTCTTTTGGGATCCGTTAACCTTACCACAACTCGGCAACCCCAAACTCGTAAATAATTTAAGTTTGGTTTCTTCTTGAACCAAAGTTCATAAGGAGTATCCTTACTCCTTTTGTTTGGTACCTGGTTCAAAACATAGCAAGCCGTCAACATGGCTTCACCCCAAAATCCGTCACTAAGACCGGAGTAGGATAACATCGAGTTAACCATTTCTTTTAAAACTCGATTCTTTCGTTCCGCAACACCATTTTGTTGAGGTGTATACGGTGCCGTGGTCTCGTGTATAATTCCAACAGATTGGAAATATAGAGGATCAAAGTATTCACCGCCTCTATCGGTTCTCAACTTTTTAATTAAAATATTTTGCTGCAATTCCACTTCGGTTTTATAAATCTTAAATTTTTCTAAAACTTCGTCTTTCGAATGGAGTAGAAAAATATAACAAAATCTCGAAGCGTCGTCTATAAATGTAGCAAAATACTTTTTATTTCCAAGTGAAGGAGTCGCATGCAAGTCACACAGATCACTATGGATTAAATCCAAAACCATAGATGATCTTTTAATTTTAGGGAAAGGTTGACGTGTGATTTTTGTAAGCATGCAAGTCTTACATTTTTCCAAATTTAAATTAAAGGAAGGTATCATGCCATTCTTGGACATTTCATGCATTCTTTTGTAATGCACGTGTCCAAGTCTAGCATGCCAAAGAAAGGACAAATTGCTATTATCTACCATGCAAACAGAATTTTCACAACCAAATTCATTTATTATATTTAACATAAACATCCCAGAATTGTAGTAACCAAATCCAATAAACATACCACACCGCGATAGTACATACTTATCGCTTTCATATACTTGTTTAAAACCTAATTTGTTCAACACACTTCCGGAGACTAGATTCTTCCGGATATTAGGTACAAATAAAACATTGTTTAATTTCAACAAATTCCCAGAGCTAAACTTCAAATCCACACAACCACGACCCAAGATTGGAGCACTAGACTCGTTGCCCATATGCAATACCGATCCATCTTCCACCGGTTCGAACTTCTTGAACCATCTTCGATCCTTGCACACGTGACTCGTGGCACCCGAGTCTACCCACCACGCAATATTATCATCCTGTACATAAAATGCATAGGAAATTAGTGGTACATAATTCTTACTTGAATTATTAGAAATGATCGAGTTTTGACCTTGATTTGGGGGTTGGTCGTTCGACCCTTGTCCCGCACCACTCGTACTCGCTCCATTCTTGATACCTTTACCAACTCGACAATCTCGTTTGAAATGTCCTGTTCGACCACAGATCCAACAAGTCATTTTTGACTTTTTGTTGGGTCCATGTTTGGGATTGTCGAACATCCGTTTTTTACCTTTGTCGAATTTCTTCTTGGTCGTGTTCTTACGCTCCTCAACCTTGTTGACATTGGATGAACTTGGGATATCCTTATCCTTGGTCTTACCACTTTCTTGCACACGTAGTGATTCCTCAATACGTAAGTGGCTCCCAAGTTGCACCAAAGAAAGTTCTTCCTTTTTGTGTTTAAGTGTATGTTTGAAGTCTTTCCATGATGGTGGCAACTTGTCAATTATGCTCGATACCGATATGGATTCATCCATATGCATATGGTGTTGAGTATATTGACCAAGGATCCGGAGCAATTCGTTGTATTGCTCCATTACGGGCCTGGAATCGATCATCTTGTAATTATTAAAATTACTTACAAGGAACTTCTTACTCGAAGCATCCTCGGCCATGTATTTCGATTCCAAGACATCCCACAATTCTTTTGATGATTCTACATTTTAGTAAACATCAAATAAAGCATCAGACATACCGTTAAGAATATGCCCACGACATATGTAGTCGTCGTTCTCCCATTTGTTTTTACGTCGGATTGCCTCCAAAGGTGAATCTTCATCGATCTCCGGCATGGGGGTGCTAAGAACATACGCAACCTTCAAAGTGGTGAGAAGAAAATGCATCTTCTTTTGCCATCGACGAAAATCGTTTCCTAGAAACTTCTCTAGTTTACCGAATTTCGAAGTCATATCACGAACGGATTCCTCTCGATTTGCCATCGTTAATCAAACAGAAATTGTTGTATTCGAATGTTAGAACTTTTGTAATTGTATGATGGTGTCGAGACCGGATAATCTTAAGAATCGTGTCGGAAATGCACTTTCCGAATACAACAATTCGACCCTATAAGCCTTGGGTTCACGAACTTTGTATTGGGATAATTCTTAAGATTTTTCTCACACCAAAGGCTATGATATGAGAACTATCGCGTTATCCAAATTCTCGATCACATATTTATAGAAAGAAATCGACGGTTACAAGCGGTTACAAAACGGTTACAACCGCTTATGGATAAGATCAAAATTGACAGCACTTATTAGCGACAACCGATAGCTTTCAGCGACAACTTTCAGCTTTTCAGCGACAGCTTTCAGCTTTTCAGCGACAACCCTCAAAGAAAATTCTAGTCTTTTCGAACTTCGACACCGCTTTAAGGCGATCTAAGATGATAATGGAAACTTGTAAGTGTGCACTCCGCACCTCCTAACTTACGTATGTTTGCCTTATCGTCTTAATCGATCTCAATTAAATCACAATTACACCAAAATGATTGATGACACTAAAATCACCAACATTAAAGTCATGTTGTATACCCGGCCACCGGACGGGTATAACACTAGTTTCTATTATAATGATTGATTATATTACTTGCAACCAAACATTACCAATCATTCCATTTTCATTCCTTTTTTTAACCAAACAAATGCAATGGATATCATTCCCCATTAATTACCTTCTAATACCCCCAACCAAACGCCCCCTTAATGTTTAAAATGGGAAATTTTATAAAGTTTTCCAACTTTTCGTTATCACTTTTTCATAAAGTTTTTTAAAAAATTATATTAAAATGATTACTTTAGAGCATCTCCAACAACTTCTCTAAAATAGTGAAAATGGAAGTTTTGTTCTCTATTTGTCTTCAACAACTTCTCTATCTTGTTCTCTAAAATAGAGAAAACAAGAAAAAACTTCAAGTTTAGAGAAGTTTAGAGAATTCTTTAAAACTTGGTGGGAGGTGAGAGAAATTATTATTTTATTGATTTTCACCAATAAGATTAAACTGTCATCATTATATATATATATATATATATATATATATATATAGGGGAGGTATCCGTTGCAAACCAGTCAATTTGTGCAAATTATACAAACTAATCTTAGCCGTTGATCAAATCTAATAAATATATGATTTTATTATGTTTCCTAATCTAAAGTCATGATCATAATGAATGAATCTTATCATCTTTCATATATATCTCAGTCTTAATTAATGAATCATAATGATTATCCATAAATACATCTATTGTTTCCTAATATAGTGGTTTGTATAGTTTGCACAAACTGACTGGTTTGCAACGGATACCTCCCCTATATATATATATATTTTAAATGTGCATTGAGATGATAAAGTTTATAATATTTTAATAATATAATTGATGTTGAAATCTCTAAAATAGAGAATCTGTTGGATTGAATTATAATTTGATTTAGAGATTTTGACCTTTGGTTCTCTATTTTAGAGAAATTATAGATAATATGTTGGAGATGCTCTTATAGAATACAATTAATGCTATTATTTTTATGTTTAAATAGTAATTAATGCTATCATTATTAAAATATGAGTAAATTACTGTTTTGGTCCTCGTGGTTTGTCAAAAATTACGAAATTGATCCTTTAACTTCAAAAATTACAATTTTGGTATATGGGGTATGCATTTTGTTACGAAATTGGTCCCTCAAGCTGACGACCGTCTATTTTCTCCGTTATCTCGAGTGCAATATGGTCTTTTTACCCTTTTTCATTTATTTAAACATTTTTTAATTAATTATAGAGTAAATTACAATTTTGGTCCCTCAGTTTTTCCATTTTTCTTGAATCTTCATCTTCTTCATGAAGATCTTGATGAACACCATGAAGAACATCATCCTTTATGTGAATAGTCATCTTCTCTAGCGACTTGTGATCCCCAATTCCTCTGACCATGATTGAAATTGTTTCGTGGTTTGAAGGGTAACGATACATGGAGTTAGAGAAATTGAAGTTGAGAGGATTCAGAGCTCTCAAAACAGAGTATCTGCAACTTCAAGCACTTCGACAGAAGTGGAAACTGAAGGTGGAAAACAAAGTATCAAGAATCACGAAATTTCTCCAACTCCGTGTTCAATGTTTGAAACACTTTCAATTTAAAGATAAACGATGAATTCTATTTTACTATGTAAAATACTCAGTAAGTTTATGTTTTTTCAACAAAAATTAAATTAAACTTTTTCCTCGATTACAAGAAAATTTTACATTTCATGGAGGAAATTGACCTGAACCCAGATCATGATATCAATTCCTTATCTCAATGATTTGACACAAAAAAAATCAAAAATTTTGATTTCAGTTTGGAATGGGGTAAAAAACATAGTACAAGTTATGTTTAATGCTTATCTTACACCATTTGCAGTGTAGAAAGCATCAGGCAGAGAACCAAGTTTCAATAACTTCATCACTAAGTTTGAGATGGTGCTGCAATTCTGGGTTGCACCCTTTTAAATAAGCAACCCAAACAACACTTAGACAGAGAGATAGAGATAGTGATAGAGATGGAGAGAAAGAGAATAAGCAAAAATGATGTTAAATTAGAGGAATTGGGGATCACAAGTCGCTGGAGAAGATGATTATTCAAGTAAGGATGATGGTGTTCATCAAGAAACCCATTGGAGAAGATGAAGATTGAAGAAAAGAAATTAAAAAATAAAAGGAAAATTGTATAATTGATTAAAAAAATGTTTAAATAAATGAAAATGGTAAAAAGACCATATTGCCCTCGATATAACGGAGGAAATAGACGGCCGTCAGCTCGAGAGACCAATTTTGTAACAAAATGCATACCACATATACCAAAATTGTAATTTTTGAAGTTAAAAGACCAATTTCGTAGTTTTTGACAAACCACAGAGTAATTTACTATTAAAATCCTTATATATATAAAAGCAAAAACCATGAAAAATGACATGGCACAATGTGGATTGAAATTTCTCAAATATTGAATTGTGGTTTACTTTGGCTATCCTACATTGATAAAAAGTTGAAATGTTGGAACATAAAGTTGATTATAAAAAAAGAATAATGCCAACTTTTTTTACATGACTTATGATTTATTTTAATCCCTTTTGGATTAAAGAGTTAATTTTAGTTGCAAATTTTCTTCATGTTGAATATATAGTATATATATTGCATTACAATTAAGAGCATCTCCAATGGAGGTTCTTATAAGAACCTTCTTTTTGTACTTTTTGGTGTCACCTCATTTCCATCTCAATCTTTATAAATATATATATATATATATATATATATATATATCTTTATATATATAAAAGTAAGATCCAATGATAATGATGTGGCACTCTAAGATTTGAGTATTCTATATTTCTTGGATGGAGAATGGTTTTTGTCTATCCCACATTGATGGAGAGACGGAAAATTGACAATTGATGTTAGGTATATGAAAGGAGGTTGAGATGTCTATGTTTCAACTCTTGGGTTGGGACCTCTTGGCTAATCTTCTAAAGCTTATGTTGTTGGTTCATGTTGGCTAACTCTCCAATACTTTATATTAAAAGAAAAACCAAGAGAAATGACTTGGCTTCATAAGATTTTGAGTAGTCCTCAAACATCGAAATGTGGTTGTGTTTGCTTATCTTTATATATATAAAAGTAAGATCCAATGATAATGATGTGGCACTTTAAGATTTGAGTATTCTATATTTCTTGGATGGAGAATGGTTTTTGTCTATCCCACATTGATGGAGAGACGGAAAATTGACAATTGATGTTAGGTATATGAAAGGAGGTTGAGATGTCTATGTTTCAACTCTTGGGTTGGGACCTCTTGGCTAATCCTCTAAAACTTATGTTGTTGGTTCATGTTGGCTAACTCTCCAATATCAATATATATATATAAAAACAAAAACCAAGTGTGATGACATGGAGCCTTCTCAAGCCTAGAATCTCTTCTTTCTTTTTTCTCAAATTTTTTATTTTTTAAATGTTGAAATATGTTAAAGACATTTCCACCCCTATATGGGAAATGTGTAATTCATTATTAAGTTGGGTTTCTTGGTAATTTTACATAACTAAGTTTAACTTCCAACTTTTGATTTGCTTCTTCATTTCCATCAACATTGATTATCCATCATGTTTGCATTTAACATTGTTCTCTTCATTTTCTTTAACTCATCTTTATCTCTCAATCTATATATCTATATAAACCACCATTACAAGGAATGAGGTGGAAGCTCTAAACATGATAATCACTACTTTTTTTTCTCTCAATCTATGATAGTTTCCCCATTTCCATCATTCTATGTCTTTTCAATATGTATTTATAACTCTACATGTCATTTCAAATGTCATCGTACTTTGATTTACTTACTCTATGATAATAAGTTCAAAGGTCTTCACGAATTTTTCAAGGTGCAACATGTTGGTTCTTGACATACAATTGCAACCATTGTTGTCCATACTTCTCGACATACAAGATGCTTACTCTTCTCACACCGCTTAGTTTTTTTTAGCTTTCTGAGGTTAGTTATGTATAATAAAAATATATTTTGTAATAAATTAAGTTTGTTTTTCTATGTTGCAATAATAAACAAAGTGAAATTCTAAAACTTACTTTGTGTAACAACCCAGTCTAAATAAAGCATACTTAGCATTTATATTTAAATAATTACAGAACTGGGTCCACAAAATTTCATTACATCTGTCTAAATAACTTAGGTTGGCGGAAACAACCTATACACAACTGAGAATAACTACCACTAAAAGTATGAGTGACACTTTCTCTAACTGCATCCGTACTCTATCCTGCCCTTGCTCGCTTACCGGAGCCTCCTATTATCTGCTTACCTGAAAAGGTTTAGTTTGGAAAATATGAGGGTTAGACCATGAGGTCTAGTGAGTTCCCTCCTGACAGTTCTCAAAATCATTTAAAAGTAGTTCATCACTTTCAAATATCTTTGCATAAAACTTTCACATAACTTTTTATGAAACTATCATATAACTTTACATAAAACTTTCACGGATAAATCCGCTCCCGTAAATGGCACCCTGAAGTCACTCGAAAGTGACAACGAGTCAGTCTCACGCTGCCTTACTGGATACTCCCTTCCATGGCATAAACGGAACCTCCCCCCGACGTGAGTACTGGCGGAACCTCCCCCCGACTTAGCCAATTTACGTCTACCCCAATGTATGCATACATCTCATATAAAACTTTAAATAAACTTTCATGCAGTTAAAAGCACAAGAATAACACATGGCATTTCTCAGCATGTACTTATTTTAGAAAACACGTTAAAAGTCACATATTTTAGTTAGAAAAACTCACCTGATGCTTATAAAGTCTTTTCTTACTTTCTTCTGGCTTACGGTCGAGTTTCCTGAGAAATAGATGAGATATAAACATATAAGCCGACTATCCAACTTTTCGGACAACTCTACTTTCCGGACAACTCTATTTTCTGGACAGCTCTACCTTCCGGACAACCATACTTTCCGGACAACTTACACTTACTGGACACTTTTCTACTTACCGGACACTAGAATCACCGGACACTCATACTTACCGGACAAACACTTACCGGGTACCCTTCTCATCCGGACAGTTTCCGCATCCGGAAACCTTCAATCGGTTCAACGTGTCCGGACGTCCAGAGGACTTTCCGGACGCCGACCTGACTCCTATTTGGACCGAGAATTCACAGATACGATCGAAATCTCACGGATTAAAGATTAGCAACAATATTAAGATCACTAAGCTCAACTAATACTGAAACCTTAGCTGCAAAAACACGATTTGACGCCTAATCTCTCCCATTTAGCTTCAAACTCAACTTTTAACAAAAACCCCAAAAGATATTCATCTTAACAACATTCCACATATTAGAGATGAAAAGAAGAGATTACCTGTTTGATTGAGAATGAAGAACACCTTCCTTTTCTCTCCAATAATCTAGAATTTCTTTCTTCTTACTTGCTCTATCTTTCTTTCTTCTTTCTTCTTTCTTCCCCCATTTCTCTTTCTTGTTCTTTCTCTCTTTTCTTTCTACTTCAGCCGACAACCATAACAAATGGGGTGCTCTCCTAGGGTTTTGTGCCCCAATCATTAGGTTATCACACCCTAACCCTTATTTACAACTCACACCCTCAACTTTCAGTTTTATTACACCTTTCCACAAAACATTAAAACTCTTCCACTTTTAATAAAACATGACACAAGGCTTTAAAATCTTTCCAAAGCTAGTCCTGGTTGTTACAACACTCCCCCCTCAAAAGAATTCCGTCCCCGGAATTCCGTTTTCAAAAAGGTGAGGGTACTTGGACTTCATATCAGATTCTACTTCCCACGTTGCTTCTCGTCCCTTGTGATACCTCCACTGAACTTTTACTAGTCAAACTTCTATGTTCCTCGTTTAGCAAACCTTACCGCTCACGATTTCTATCGGTTCTTCTACGTAAGTCAACCTCTCATCTATATTGATGTCCCCTCAAAGGAACAACCACATCGACCTCTGACAAACACTTCTTTAAGTCCGAGACATGAAATGTCGGATGAACACCCCTTTTAATCCTCTGGCCAATCTTATTTGTAAGCCACTGCTCTCACTCGCTCAAAAATGGCGAAAGTTAACCCCCTATCGCGTGTAATTCTTGCAAGGTCGTCGTCACTACAGCTTCCCTCATCTGTTCCCCATAACAGAGGCGCACATCACTCTACGAATTCCTCCAAAATTTCATCGAGTACCTCAAGATCGCGCACTATCTATTCAACTTTCATAACTCCGACGGACCCACAGACGTAGTCCACTTTACCTATCTCTCAATTCTCGAGGTTCAACAGTCTTATGTTTTCAATCCAACCACTCAGTTCTACTCGGCTACCCCAAATCGTTCAGATGGGAAACATAACCGCACCCCAACATAAACTGCCCTCGGCGAGTCATCACTTGATATATCGTGTCATCTTGCACTATTTACTTGTACCCTTATCGATCACTATACCCGCTTAAAACTACCTGATAAATCCAAGGCCAACCGCGCCTCCATTTGCTCGCCTCCATCCACACATCGGGACTCACGGATTTAAACACGTCTAATTAAGGTCTCTCATACATTTATACTTCCTTAAGAGAAAGAACTTGGCGGAAATTTCCCGCCACAACAACGAGAATCTTCTACCAGGAAAACTCACTCACTGACAACTTGGCACAAGGCCAACCTTGTACATCCCGACAAGCTCACACCCAGTAGTCCTCTCCTCGGTATAACTGAAATTTCTAGATTACTTCTTCCAACCGACATTCGTCTATGCATATCATACTCCTTTACCGAATCACATCGGCTACAACTCGTCAACTAATTCGTACGTTCTCACCACTTCATCATTTCACACTTAACGTGTCTAATAGTAGGAAACCTCTATAATTCCTTATTGGAGTACTCACCTATCCGAATTGAACTTATCTTGAAGGCTCATCAATTTCTCACTGCTTGCCACAAGCGTCCAGTCATCTAACATAACTTCGGTTACTTCCACTCAACTAGGAGGGGTAACCACGATCACACCCTACTGTTCTCAATAGCTTACACTGAACGATCAGTTCGTTTGAACGTTTCTCACAAAGTCACTAACTTAACTCATTCAGTTGTCTTATCCACTTCTTTCCCGCACAAAATCATACGCAATTTCATTCCTCAATACTCTTTCCAAAAGTTCGCACACTTATCAAGGACAATCTACGCAACACTGCACCTATCGGCATTACTGTCAAGTTTACTACTTCCGATTTACTTACTTATTCCGACATGCTGTCTTCACCTCCCCACGTTAGCGTGGAGCACTGCCCACCAACATTACTCGCCCCTCTCTTCCGACAATTCCCAAGATGCAAATGCTTTCACATTATTATACATAACCAAACGGTTGCACTAAAATTCTAACTTAAGGCTTTCGACCAAATCACCTCGAACTGACACCAGAGTTCGACGTCACTATACATTCTTTAAACTCCAACTTTTACCTTCTCAGACGATTCGTTCACACATAAGCAACAACTCACATTCTTTAAGGATTTCACATCTATTCCACCACATTTTGACTAATACATCCATCATCTTCTTTAAACTTCCAATGATCCCAAAATATGTTTACTTAGTGACTCTTACAACTAAAAATACTTGGTTTCTCCTTTGGGTAACTACCCACCATCACTCCGTGATGCTATCCCGAACATAATCATATCACAACGTCAACTTACACCCTACGTGCTCCAACAACCTGGTTAACAACTCGAACACCTCATCCGAAACCCCCAAAAGTCTTCTATCTGATGCTTCCTCTTTCTCTAACCTCACATCACTACGACGCTAGCTGGCACATTTAACTTGGCAATTATCGCCACTACATAACTGTACATTCCTCACTCATAACATCACACTGCAAACCAAAACTCTCATGGCCAATCATACACAACTCAAACTTATCTTCAAGACCTCACGCATAAATAACCGAGTCTATCTCGCTACATTGTCTCTCCCCAGCTTTAGTTGAACCACAACACCCTCTGATTAATTCTAACATACGCGTTTCTTGCTAGCTCTTTGCAATACCAAACCATTACATCGACATGACACATTTCCTCACAGATCGACATAATCTATACCCTCACTTCGTTTGTGCTAAATACTTCATTCTTAACGAACTATTCACCTCGTAAGTAAAATGCTTATCTAAAACAGCAGTCTTTCACTAACTTAACACCCCTACAAGGTGGTCCTTCAACTATCAACCTTCTGATTCAAGTCTTCAGCCTCATACACTTTACACAACTGTCGACTTCAACGTCAATAGTTGAAATGTTGATACTTCCTTAACTTATTCTTCAACAAGGGTCCCTTACTGAACCTAATCCTTCCAACATATCCTAATCAAATTCACACCCCTCCGTCCTCATTTCAAACTCACTCGTGCATCGTCAGTATCACAAGATCTCTTTAAAACCCTTATTTGTAATACCCCGGGTAAGTTCGTTAGTTAAATATTAGTTCCGTTAAATCTATTTAACCTTATAATTGATGTTTAGGGTAAGTTTGGATTAAATTATAAGAAAAAGGTAGTTTGGTCATTTATGGATAGTATAGGGACTAAAGAGGTATTTTGATTTGATAATATCCCTTTTGATGAAATCAGATATTTCATAATTCTAATAATATCCAGAAATATCCTAGGGTGTATGTGTGTGTGTTTGAGAGAGTAAGAAGAAGAAGAAAGAAAGGGTTTTTGGCTAAGACATCAATTGGTGCACTTAGAACTGAATTCATGTATGTTTCCTTTACAATTTATGTGTGTAATTGCTATTAGGTAGTTTCTATCGGATTAGAATAGGCAATTACACCTCTGGTAATAATTCAGTCGGATTCTGGGTTGAAAAGATGCAAACCGACAGAGGTGTCCGGACACTATGAATGTGCCCGGGTGATTTTGTTGGTAGTGTCCGAGTAAATTAGCTGGTGGTGTCCGGATGGTGTTCTAAGGTGTCCGGACGAGTCAAGTAACCGGGTAAGTTCCTTTTTCCTATGTTTTCCGGATAGAATTGGATACCGGATAGCATCCGGGTTACTCTTGTGTCCGAACGTTGTCCGGAAAAGTCACGCTGTCCGGAAAAGTCACGTTGTCCGGATAATTTGAGGTATCCGGATACTTTTGCTGTTTGGTCAAATTGGGGAGTTTAGATGCTTTTAAGTATCCAGTAGCCTGTGTTTTGTTAATTCATGGATAGGGAATGAATGAGGACCGAATGTACTGTGTACTTGACTTAAGTTCGGGCTTGGGGAAGACAATTGAGGATAAGAGTTAGATAGAGTTATCTAAAGCTCTTAGTCCTAGCAAGCCCTATCTGTTCAAAGTGGTAAAGCAATACTTGTATATGATTGTTTCAGATTCTGTGGAATTGAAGTGAAGCTGAATTGTTTGAGAAAAGCTTGGAGAACGTTTTGATAAGACAAACAAGTGAGTTTTTATTTAAAATGTTTTCAACTGGAATACATATATGTGAATGAGTGTAATAATGTGCATATGTTATTTATATGAGTATTACACTGCATGGGTGCTAGTTGGCCGGGCTTAGGACCGGTGAAGTTGGCTGTACAGAGGGACAATGGTGTTGGCTGTATTTAGTACAATGGTGTAAATTAATTAATTGGCTTGCTACCAATTAATATGGCCAAGAGAAAGAGAAAGAGATGGAAAGATACATGGTGCATGAGTCATAGTTGGTATTTTGTTATATGCATTATGTGTACTGAATGTTTGTAAAGATGATTTTTGACTAACAGGGATTTTCTCACTAGACCACTAGGTCTAACCCTCATTTTGTTTTAAAAATATGTATTCCAGGTGGTGGAACGGGTAAGAGCAATTGAAAAGATTAGCTGGTGGATAGCTTTTGTGAAGACTTTTGTTATGAAGATTTAGATGCGTTTTTGTACTTATGACTTTGTTGTTAGTCATAATGTAAATTACTTAGTCAAAAAGTTTGTACTGATTTGCTTATTATGTTTAGCAAGACTATGGGACCGAATATGAAATATGATGTACTTTTGATGAAATTATGTCATGAAATGTATGTTATTTGTATATATGCAAATCGGGTTGTTACAGATGGTATCAGAGCCCTAATTTAAGGGATTTAGGTATTAGTACCTGTACCTAGACTTAAACTGCATGTGAAGTAGGATGTCCCTATTATTGTAGAACCTGGGGATGTTAAATATAAATAGGTAGAAGGAACATCATGTAAGGTAATTTCAGATTTACACATGGCCAGTGTAATTGTTATCTTACAGGTACATGTTGAACTGGAATACCTTGTTATATGGGGTATGTGCTTATGTGTATATTAACCTTGTCTGAATCAACATAATGGCAAGTGGTACGAGACAAACAAATAGGGAAGGAGGAGGAAGCCCGAATAGAACCAATCCAACAGCCGGAGGAAGGGGAAGAGGGGGAGAAAGAGGCAGGGGCAGGACTGGAGGCAAAGTACAGGGGCGAGGCACAGAGTTTGTTACAAGAGACGACTTGGCTGCTGAGATGGGAAGATTACAAGCCAATATTCAAGCCATGTTTAACCAGATGCATAATACTGAAACGGAAAGACCAGATCCTAACTTGGAAGACGAGATGCCTATCACACCTACTATCATATCAGTACCAAGAAGGTGTGACTATAAGATGTTTTTAAGCTGTAAATCACCAACTTTTGGAGGGGATAGAGATCCAGTGAAGGCGATGCGGTGGCTGAAGGAAATTGAAGCTGTATTTAAAACCAGCAAATGTGCAGAAGAGGATAAGGTGTTATACGAAACTGCAATGTTGAAGGCAGATGCTTTATATTGGTGGGAGGCCCTTATTGACTCTAAGGGATCTGGTGTATACTCAACCTTTACTTGGGGAGAATTCTCAAGGGCATTCAGGCTGCGTTTGGTTGCAGGACAGGAGTGGAAGAGAACAGAACAAGGGCTCTTGTCCCATGTTTGGCGTGACTTAAGATGGAACAGAACAGAACTAAGTAGAACAAACATGGAACAAGTGTGTTCCACCAAAAACCATGGAACTAAGTAGAACAAGGATTTTTTGACAAAAATACCCCCTTCTTCTTCTTCTTCTTTGTTTCCCACCGCCACCACCACCACCACCACCACCACCACCACCGCCACCACCTTCGCCACCACCACCACCGCCGCCACCACCGCTGCCACCACCGCCGCCACCACCACCACCACCGCCACCACCACCGCCACCGCCACCACCACCGCTACCACCACCACCACCACCACCACCGCTGCCACCACCACCACCACCACCGTCGCCACCACCACCGCCACATCCACCACCACCACCGCCACCGCCGCCACCACCACCGCCACCGCCACCACCACCACCGCTGCCACCACCACCACCACCACCGTCGCCACCACCACCGTTCCCACCACCGCCGCCGCCCCTACTAAACATTATTTGGTAAAAAAACACTAAATAACTCACTGGGGGTAAATTGGTCATTTTGTCAGTCCTGTTCTGTTCTGTCCAGTTTAGTTATGTTCTACCAAACGCTGGACAGCTGTTCTGTTCTGTCCTGTTCTGTTCTGTCCTGTTCTGTCCTGTCCTGTCCTGCAACCAAACGCAGCCTCAAAGAACAGTTTTGTCCTCAAGCAGCAGTCAGACAATTGGAGGAGGAATTCCTGAGCCTACAACAAGGGAATTTATCAGTCAGAGACTATACTGCCCGTTTCCTAGAGAAGTCGCGTTTTGGAGAGTATTATGTTGCCACGGAGAAAATGAAGATGGAAAGGTTCATATTCGGATTGAATTCGGAAATTCGAAAGTTAGCGACTGCAACGAGACCTGATACCTTTTCAGCAGCAGTAAATGCCGCGGAAAATGTGGAGCGGAATAATAGAAGGGATGCTGGTGATAAAAGTATGGGAAAGAGAAAATGGGAAGGACCACCACATGATCCGAAGAAGTCCAGGTTTCAGCGATTTGATAGCCGTCCACCTTTTCAACCAGTTGAAAGATCTTGCCCAAAGTGCCACCGTTTTCATCAAGGAAGTTGCCAAGTGGATCCTAGAAACTGTTATAAGTGTGGAAAGATCGGTCACATTGCTAAAGACTGTCGGGTAGTTCGATTTCGTTACTCGTGTAATTCTCCTGATCATCTTCAGTCCGATTGTCCACTGGGGAGAATACAATCGGGAGGTACGTCAGTAAAACCAACGGGTGTCAGACCAGTAGTACCGAGACTAGAACCAGTAAGAACGAGGGGTCGTATATTCCAGATAACAACAAAAGAAGCGGAGGAAACTCCGGATGTGGTTACAGGTACATTTTTCATAAACTCTACACGTGCTAAAGTGTTATTTGACTCCGGTGCAAACCGATCTTTTGTATCTCTTGCTGCTTATCTGCATTTGAAGCCTAAAGTGTTAGAACATGCCTTACTGGTAGATACTGCAAATGATAACCAAGTGTCGGTTAAAGAAGTATTTGATAGCTGTGTAATAAATATAGAAGGGTGTGGAGTACCGATACAACTATTTCCTATAGCTTTGATCGAATTTGATATGGTAGTGGGGATGGATTGGTTAGCTGAAAATCAGGCTAACATAGTATGTGATAAGAAAATAATTAATGTGGTATTACCTGAAAAGGGACTGGTAGTGATTTATGGTGATCGTAGAAATCATCAGTCTTGCCTTATATCTATGATAAAAGCCCGTAAGTGTGTGAATAAGGGTTGTCAGAGTTATTTAGCTTATGCGATAGATATTAAGCCAGAAAAGAACAAGTTGGAAGATATTCCGATTGTTAGTGAATTTCCGGAAGTGTTCCCTGAAGACTTGAATAGTCTTCCGCCCGTTAGGCAAGTAGAGTTTGGTATAGATCTGATTCCTGGAGTCGCTCCTGTAGCCCGTGCACCGTATCGTCCGGCACCTCCAGAGATGAAAGAAATGATGACACAACTGCAAGATTTATCCGATAAAGACTTCATCAGACCTAGTTCTTCGTCGTGGGGTGCACCAGTGTTGTTTGTGAAAAAGAAGGATGGTTCGATGAGGATGTGTATTGATTATCGGGAACTGAATAAGCGCACGATCAAGAACAAGTATCCGCTTCCCAGAATCGATGACCTCTTTGATCAATTGGTTGGAGCTTGTTATTTCTCCAAGATTGATTTAAGGTCTGGTTACCATCAGCTGAAGGTGAAAGAAGAAGATGTTCTGAAAACTGCTTTTCGCACAAGGTATGGTCATTATGAATTCTTAGTGATGCCGTTTGGATTGACGAACGTTCCAGCTGCTTTTATGGATTTAATGAATCGGGTATGTAAGACGTATCTCGATAAATTTGTAATTGTATTTATCGATGATATACTTATCTATTCTCGATCCAAGGAAGAGCACGCACAACATCTTCGTTTGATTCTGGAATTGTTGAAGAAGGAGCAGTTATACGCTAAGTTTTCTAAATGTGAATTCTGGCTACAGGAAATTCAGTTTCTGGGGCATGTAGTTTCCGAAAAAGGTATACAAGTTGATCCGATGAAGGTAGAAGCGATTGAAAAGTGGGAACCACCGAGAACGCCAACCGAAGTACGTAGTTTTCTGGGTTTAGCCAGCTACTATCAAAAGTTTATAAAAGACTTCTCTCGTATTGCCACGCCTTTGACTAAGCTGACTCGAAAGAATCTGAAGTTTGAATGGAAAGCAGAACAGGATGGAGCATTCCGGGTACTGAAAGAGAAACTCTGTAGCGCGCCGATACTAGCATTACCTGAAGGTTCTGAGGACTTTGTGGTCTATAGTGATGCTTCTAAGTTGGGATTGGGTTGTGTACTAATGCAACGTGGAAAGGTTATTGCTTATGCTTCTCGTCAGTTAAAAGACCATGAAAGACAATATCCTACACACGACATGGAACTGGCAGCAGTTGTTTTCGCGTTGAAGATTTGGAGACATTACCTTTATGGCTCTAAATGTCAAATCTATACTGATCATAAGAGTCTCCAACATCTTTTCGATCAGAAGGATCTAAATATGAGGCAAAGAAGATGGCTAGAATTGGTGAATGATTACGACTGTGAAATCCTTTATCACCCGGGAAAGGCGAATATGGTAGCTGATGCACTAAGTCGTCAAGAAAGGAGTGGAACAAAAAAATCTATTTCACTAAGGGCTGAACTCTTGCATAACATCTTTGACGAACTGCTGAAGTGTCAAATAGAAGCTTATCAGGAAGAACATTTGAAGTCAGAACGATTAGTGGGGATATCAGCATTGCTTGTAAAAGATGATCGTGGGTTGTTGTGTCTGGGGAACAGAATTTGGGTGCCTCATTTGGGTGGTTTACGTGATCGGGTACTACAAGAAGCTCATCAATCTCGATTCTCTATTCATCCAGGTACGAATAAGATGTATAAAGACCTGAAACAATTTTATTAGTGGCCTAGGATAAAAAGAAGCATTGCTCAGCATGTGGAAGCTTGTACTACTTGTAAGAAGGTAAATATTGAACATCAGAAGCCGTTTGGGCAGTTACAGCGTTTAGAAATACCGATGTGGAAATGGGATCAAATTACTACATATTTCATCACGAAGCTACCAAGGACTCCGAAGGGATTTGATGCCATTTGGGTGATCGTTGACAGATTGACGAAGTCTGCTCACTTCTTGCCAATAAAAGAAACTGATTCCTTGGAACGATTAGCCAAGTTGTACATCAATGAAATAGTAACTCGACATGGAGTTCCAATCTCGATTATATCTGATTGTGATAGTCGTTTTACTTCAAGATTCTAGAGGAGCTTTCAAAAAGAAATGGGTACACAGATAAAGTTAAGTACATCGTATCATCCTCAAACTGACGGTCAGAATGAGCGGACGATTCAGACTTTAGAAGACATGCTCCGGGCTTGCATTGTTGACTTTGGGGGATCTTGGGATAAGCACTTGCCACTGATAGAATTTGCCTACAACAACAGTTACCATTCCAGCATACAAGCGGCACCGTTTGAAGTTTTGTATGGTAGAAAATGCCGAACGCCTCTGTGTTGGAACGAAGTGGGAGAGAAACAGTTAGCAGGGCCAGATATAGTTCAGTTGACCGCGGATAAGATTTTTCAGATTCGGGAACGTTTGAAAGTAGCTCAAGACAGACAGAAAAGCTACGCTGACCGACGCCGAAAACCGTTAGAATTTCAAGTTGGAGATTTTGTGATGTTAAAAGTCTCGCCTTGGAAAGGAGTCATCCGATTTGGGAAACAAGGTAAACTGAGCCCGAGGTACATTGGACCGTTTGAAATAACAGAAAGGATCGGTGAAGTAGCTTACAGGTTAGATCTTCCGCCAGAGTTAAGCAGAATCCACAATGCATTTCACATGTCAAATTTCCGAAAGTGTTTAGTTACGCCAGATCAGGCAATGTCTCTACCAGATATTCAAGTGGATGAAAAGCTGAATTATGTAGAGGAACCTGAAGCCATAGTTGACCACAAGGTTAAGGTGTTGCGAAATAAGGAGATCGGACAAGTGAAAGTACAGTGGCGACATCATAGAGGTCAGGATGCTACTTGGGAATCAGAATTAGAAATGAGAACTAAGTACCCGCACCTTTTTGCTTAAACCGAATTCCGGGACGGAATTCTTTTAAGGGGGAGATGATGTAATACCCCGGGTAAGTTCGTTAGTTAAATATTAGTTCCGTTAAATCTATTTAACCTTATAATTGATGTTTAGGATAAGTTTGGATTAAATTATAAGAAAAAGGTAGTTTGGTCATTTATGGATAGTATAGGGACTAAAGAGGTATTTTGATTTGATAATATCCCTTTTGATGAAATCAGATATTTCATAATTCTAAAAATATCCAGAAATATCCTAGGGTGTATGTGTGTGTGTTTGAGAGAGTAAGAAGAAGAAGAAAGAAAGGGTTTTTGGCTAAGACATTAATTGGTGCACTTGGAACTGAATTCAGGTATGTTTCCTTTACAATTTATGTGTGTAATTGTTATTAGGTAGTTTCTATCGGATTAGAATAGGCAATTACACCTCTGGTAATAATTCAGTCGGATTCTGGGTTGAAAAGATGCAAACCGACAGAGGTGTCCGGACACTATGAATGTGTCCGGGTGATTTTGTTGGTAGTGTCCGGATAAATTAGCTGGTGGTGTCCGGATGGTGTTCTAAGGTGTCCGGACGAGTCAAGTAACCGGGTAAGTTCCTTTTTCCTATGTTTTCCGGATAGAATTGGATACCGGATAGCATCCGGATTACTCTGGTGTTCGAACGTTGTCCGGAAAAGTCACGCTTTCCGGAAAAGTTGTGTTGTCCGGATAATTTGAGGTATCCGGATACTTTTGCTGTTTGGTCAAATTGGGGAGTTTAGATGCTTTTAAGTATCCAGTAGCCTGTGTTTTGTTAATTCATGGATAGGGAATGAATGAGGACCGAATGTACTGTGGACTTGACTTAAGTTCGGGCTTGGGGAAGACAATTGAGGATAAGAGTTAGATAGAGTTATCTAAAGCTCTTAGTCCTAGCAAGCCTTATGTGTTCAAAGTGGTAAAGCAATACTTGTATATGATTGTTTCAGATTTTGTGGAATTGAAGTGAAGCTGAATCGTTTGAGAAAAGCTTGGAGAACATTTTGATAAGACAAATAAGTGAGTTTTTATTTAAAATGTTTTCAACTGGAATACATATATGTGAATGAGTGTAATAATGTGCATATGTTATTTATATGAGTATTACACTGCATGGGTGCTAGTTGGCCGGGCTTAGGACCGGTGGAAGTTGGCTGTATAGAGGGACAGTGGTGTTGGCTGTATTTAGTACAGTGGTGTAAATTAATTAATTGGCTTGCTACCAATTAATATGGCCAAGAGAAAGAGAAAGAGATGGAAAGATACATGGTGCATGAGTTATAGTTGGTATTTTGTTATATGCATTATGTGTACTGAATGTTTGTAAAGATGATTTTTGACTAACGGGGATTTTCTCACTAGACCACTAGGTCTAACCCTCATTTTGTTTTAAAAATATGTATTCCAGGTGGTGGAACGGGTAAGAGCAATTGAAAAGATTAGCTGGTGGATAGCTTTTGTGAAGACTTTTGTTATGAAGATTTAGATGTGTTTTTGTACTTATGACTTTGTTGTTAGTCATAATGTAAATTACTTAGTCAAAAAGTTTGTACTGATTTGCTTATTATGTTTAGCAAGACTATGGGACCGAATATGAAATATGATGTACTTTTGATGAAATTATGTCATGAAATGTATGTTATTTGTATATATGCAAATCGGGTTGTTACATTATTTGACGTCGAGGATATTTCATTCCTACTTCACCACCCTACTCATAACGAGTTGCTAATACCAACATCCTGATGACTTCTAGTCCTTCCCTTGAACACAACCGTCCCTCGGCAACTGTATTTCCAGTCACCGCACAAGGGTACAGACCCTCATACAACCGACACTAAAGTCCACTTCCGACTCTTCCACTGCTCACCTTACCTCTAGAACACAAATACCAAAGCTACAAACATTTCCCCTGATTTGTCCAACACCTCTCCACTCTAGGAGTTCTTCCTTAGCTTAAAAATGTAATACTCTACGACCTATTGAGTTCATAGCCTTCATGCCTGACAACGCGATAAATGAATCATTTCACGCTTTTGATCATTTTAAAGAAACCACACTTGAAAACAACTTGGGTACATGCGACCCCAACATTCTCATAACTCCAATGCCCTGCACAACGATCTTGAGGATCGTTTGCATGCAATCTTTCCGTAAAACTTAATCTTACTCAACCAAAAATATGTTGTTACGACAGAAATGAATATTGGATGAAAATCTTTCCATACGACAAAATTTGGAAAGGAATTACCGACACGAAGTAAACCAGTCGGTCTTCACACTCATTTATATAACTTCAACATGTCAATACTCATTTTGGTTATAAAAGTTGTGCATTCAGACGTTTTCTTGACTTATTATGAAAAGAGTGGAATATTTTGCAAATCGTAAACCTTAAGACTTCATTGTACGATGTAAATGGATTTGTATTTTTCTTTAAACATACGCTTGCACACGCCGACTCATATCCGATCAAATTTGATACTTACACATTTACTTTACTTATGAAAAATCTCATGTACACATATACGAACTCAATGCATGAAACTCTACTTGCAATTGAAGGCTTCTCACTCAAACAAGGTCAATCGCTTTACTCACGCAACTTATCATTGACACTCTACTTTCAACCAGTGGTCGCCCTCTCGGCCTTGCAACGACTTGCTATACATACATTCAACGGTCCACTTACTCAACCATTTCATACTATTTCGTTTTGATCAACTATCTCACTTTCCACTTCTACATGGTTTCATTTCACTATAGGTATCTTATTTCATTTATCCTGATAATGGAAAGCTCGACCAAGAAGCCAGGGCTCCATTGATACCTTCAAGGTTTTGACATTGTCTTTCCTTACCATCTGAACTGATCTATCCCCCGATTTCTAGAACCGAGACTTGTAATACCCCGGGTAAATTCGTTAATTAAAATCTCCTTTCCGTTAAGTTTAGTTAATTTTAAAAGTTGAATATTAGGGTAAGTTTGGGTAAATTATAAGTTTAGGGGTGTTTGGGGCATTGTTGGGAAGTTCAAGGTTTAAATGGGTAATATAGGTGGATATTATCTCTTAAGCAACTCAGATATTATCCAGATTCCAGTGTGTGTGTGTGTTTTGAGGCAAAAAGGAGAAAAGAAAGAAAAGTGAAGTTAAGGCTTCAATTGGTGTACTTAGAAGTGATTCAAGGTATGTTTCCTTTACATTTTATGTTGGTAATTGCTATTAGATAGTTCCTATCGGAGTAGAATCATAGATTTCATGATTTGGGTTGATTCAGCCGAATTTTGGGTAGAAAATGCATAAACAGACAGTGGTTTCCGGATAGAATGAATGTGTCCGGATACTTTTGTTGGTAGTGTCCGGGTAGCTTTGTTGATGGTGTCCGGACGAGTCAAGTGTCCGGGTAAGTTCCTTTTTGTTGTAAGTTTCTGGATGGAATGAAATACCGGATGGTATCCGGATTGCTTGCTGTCCGGATAATTCAGGTTGTCCGGATTGTGTATGTATCCGGAATGTTGTGTTGTCCGGAAAGGTTGGGTTGTCCGGGTTATTTTAGGTTGTCCGGGAACTTTAACTGTTTGGTCATTTTGAGGATGAGAATTAGGTAGATTGATCCAGAGTTCATAGTCTGTTAAGTATATCTTTTGTGTTCTTTTGGTAAGGAGATGCTTGTGTCTATTTGTTTCAGATTCGTTGGATTTGGGGTGAAAGCTGTGCCGTTTGAGAAAGGTTTGAAAGCATTTTGGTTAAGCAAACCGGTGAGTTTTTATTTAAAATGTTTTCAACTGGAATACATTGTTATTGTTGTGAGAATTTTAATGGTGTCTTTTACTTCATTCCTAAAAAAGCATCCTTAAATCTTAGTGAAAAAATCTTTCACGATTAAAGGTTGATTTTTTTTTGTCGAAAAGTTTCATAAATTTGGTTTGTAACAACCTAATTTTTTTTACCTCTAGGTTTTCAAATTTTATTTACATAACAATCAATACGAATAATCTTTTTATTTTCTTTTATTTTATTAGTTTAACATTAATATGTATTTACCATTATTTTTTATTTATAAAACAATCAATATAATATAATTAAAAAAGTTTTTTGTTTACGTTTCATTTTTTATTTTATACGAGTCTATTTATATAAATTTTATACTATTAGTTTGACAATTAATTTAATTAAAATATTTTAGCTTTATTTACTATATATTCATTTTCTATTTACATAACAATCAACAAATTAGCTACTATGAAAAAAGTTAAGGAATGTGTGTACGCATTTTGAGAATGATCGAATTATCGTTTTTTATTATTTATCAAGTTTTTAGTTTTTTTAATTTATATATATATATCATTAAATGATCAAATATTCATGTATTTTCGTATTTAATATATATTAATACACCTCATTATTAATCTAACATTTCATATTCTTTTTCTGATTACCATAAATCAATACATACAAACGAAATAGTTATGACAATTTAATATATTTCAATATGATATTTACAATTTTTTTTATTTACACAACAATCAATACATCAATATCCATATATTATTATAAAAGAACGCAAAAAATGTATGTTGAAATTTTGTGAGTGCTTGAATTATTGTTTTCTATTATTTATTTTTTTAGTTTTTGAAACCTATATATTTATATCACATTAATTGATTAGATAATTCATGTATTTTTGTAACTATAATATATCAATATACCTCATTAATTGATCTAACTTTTCATATTCTTCTTTTAATTATTATGAATATATATACATAAATAAAATACTTATGATAATTTAATACATTTCAATATACATGATAAAAAAAATTAATGAGTATGTGCACTCATATTTATATATTTGTTTTGTCATTTTGATTTATTTTTAATCTAAACTCAACACATTAATTTCTAAACCTTTCATTTTCATTTTTTTTATTACATAACAATCAATATATAAAAAAACCAATTTTATTACCCTTTATTTCGGTGACAATATATAATAAAAAACTATTAATGTTGTGATAAAACACATTTGAGATTATTTCTCTCATCAATTGAAGAAACCTATCATTAATTCAATAAAACTTTGTGTTGATAATCTATCTATCTTTTTTTTATAAGGTGTAAGATTAGTTTTGATATGGTTTTAATTCACGAAAATGTGTTTTTTTATATTACTTTATTCTTATGGTCATACCATCTATTAACAAAATTTGTTATGCTTATTATTTGATTGTTTTTTTTGTTGTTGTTTAGGCACCGATGATACTTTGGTTCGAAAAAACTTGGCCACTAAGTTTCACCGTTTTGTTACAAGAAGGAAATGTATATATTTTGCAAAATTTCAAGGTTGTAGAGAATTTTAGACCATTATTTCAACCATTTGTTTGTTTAGCTGTCTGAAGTAGTGTAATCCATGTCAACTTTTAGGTCCTCTCCCATTTGAAGAGTAGACATACGTTTGGTCGAAAGTTATCGTATCATCTAAGTGTGTATTTGTTCATTTTTAACAAATTGTCAGAGCTACCCCTCTTTTTAAAAGAAAAACATCGTGCAAAGGTATAAATTATACAAACAATGCAAAATTTATCCTCGGGCCCATTGTTAATGTTACTAATTTAATTCAGTTTACAAGTTATTTACTTAACTTATATATATATATATATATATATATATATATATATATATATTAAAATTCCACTAATTAAATTCTTCTAGTTTTTACAAGTGATATGAATGTGATTTGTTTACAGTTATATTTACCAACTAAGATGTATTTGTATGTTTATCTACATATTACCACCTAAATTACCGACGCTACCGCATAGCACACGGTTTCCACACAATTACTATTAAAGATAAAAAAATCACCATCAATAAGCCCTTTATGATTTGAATATACAATACATTCTTATTGATATGCATAAAATAGAATTTCTTTAACATTTGTGGAAAAGGTAGGTTTTGTCGTCCATATTATTGATATTTAATGGATTGAATAAAGTTGAAATTGTTGGGAGCTAATGAATGTTGAGCGATTAAGTTCTGGAGTCTTTGAACTAAAAAAGACCAAGAATTAATTAGTTTGGATATAGTTCTTATTGAAATGGTATGCCCACTTTGTAATATAGATTGATTTATACCAACTTACTTCAGAGAGCCCTAATAGCTACAGTAGTATGGAAGATTTGGTGTCGAAGTTCAAGCAGTTGTTGAAGGAGGGTTTGGTGTATACCATGAAAATTTTTCAGGTGGTTGCGAATTCTTGAAATATAGGGTTGTTAATTCAAATAACAAAATTGTACACTCTTTTAACAATAGTCAATAAAGCAGAGGTCAAATGCACATTTGTATTAAATTTACATGATTTATGAATAGATTCGTGTATATGTTTGTTGAATGCGGTAGATAATTGCATTGTTGATGAATAACCTTTTAGTACTCAAAAACTATAACTTTACCATGTTGGTCATTTTAATTTTTATATTAAGCTATGCTACTATTAAAAACAACATGTTTTCTTAATACCGCGCAACGCGCGGTACAGACCACTAGTTTTATATTAAAAGAAAAACCAAGAAAAATGACTTGGCTTCATAAGATTTTGAGTATTCCTCAAACATCGAAATGTGGTTGTGTTTGCTTATCCCACATTGGTTTGAAGAAGGAAAAGTGAATGTTGAAAGTGTGTTTATAAAACGAGGAATACATTATTTTGTAGCAAATTATGTTGTTGGCTCAAATGAGTAAACACTCTTTTCTTACAAAATACTTTCTTTAAATCTTGAAATGTGGTTAAGTTAACTTATCCCACATTGGTGAGATAAAAAATAATTGAAAGATGAAAATGTGTATATGAAAGGGAGGAGTCATTCTTTTCTAGCAAGTCATGTTGTTGGCTCAAATAAGTTAACACTTTTTTTGCAAAAAAAAAATCAATTGAAAGATGAAAATGTGTATATGAAAGGGAGGAGTCATTCTTTTCTAGCAAGTCATGTTGTTGGCTCAAATGAGTGAGGGAGGCAAGTACAAAAGAAATGGCTAACATGGAAGCTAGAACAAACCTATCTTTTTCTATTCTCAACATTTTGGTCAAACTCAAGTATAGTATATGTTTTTCATAGTTTAACATACATTTCCCGGTTTTCGGCCTTTTAGTTAAGATCAAGTATATTATTGTTTTTAGTTTCTCATATCATTGTTTGCATCCTAAATTGGATGAAAGAATGAAAGAGGCACGAGGGATGTGAATACAAAAAAAAAGGCCAAGTTTTTTCTTAATATTGTTTGCATCCTAGATCGGATGATGGAATGAAAGTGGCAAAAGGGAGGTGAGTACAAAAGAATTGGCTAACAATAGAAAAAACATATTTTTCCCGAATCTCGATCTTTTGGTTAAGATAAAGTATAATATATGTTTAGTTTAATATCCAATATCTTGGTCATCGTCCTACTTGGTATTCTTTTTATGAGGCATGCCCATTATACTAGCCTGATGAAGTGATTATTTATGCGTCGTCTTGGTCTTAAACTACTACCAAGGTTTGGCGTAACCCTCTAATTTACAATTCAAATATTGTAGAATGGTTGTTCATAAAGATGAACTTTACTTTTTGAAAATATCTTCATACCGTCTATTCTCTCACATTATTATTTGCATCCCACATTAGATAAGATAATGAAAAAGACATGAGGAAGGTGGATACAAAAACAAAATGCCATTTGTTTTCTCAAATTATTCTTTGGATCCCACATCGGATGATAAAATGAAAGTTGCAAGAGGGAGATGAGTACAAAAATAAAGAGCCAACAATGGGATAAGCATACATTTTCTTGAATCTCAACATTTTTGTTAAACTCAAGTGTATTTGTTTTTATCTGTTTAATATTTGATATGTGAGTCATCGACCCCACTTGATATTAATTTTATTTTCTATGTGGGAATGTCTATTATCCTAGCATGGTAATGTGGTTCTTAATTGTGTGTCTTGAGTTTACACTACCAACACAATTGGTGCACCCTTCTAATTTTCACTTGAAATATAGAGTAGTAGAATGTTTCTTCTTTTTCATAGATATAAATGAGATTTCAATTAAATTTGTTACAAAATTAAAATCGTCCCTTTTACAATCTTAAATAAGTGTTGAATTAAAATCGTGAATTCTAAAAAAACAAATTACTAACATTTATAGAGTAACTTGACGAGCATAGTTAGGAAACCAAATTTAGCATATGGTTTTAAGATTGTTGTCAACTTCTTTTTTTTTATTTAAATGTTGATGAGTAGTTGTCGCACACATTTGCCTAAAATTCGTTTAGACTAAAAGGGCATCAAACTTAGGATTCTACATTCATCCATAAGAATAAGATAAGTATGTGTTAATAATTTGTATTGTAATAAAGTAATATCATTAGTTTTTAATAATTTTCGTCAATATACTTTTAGTTTGTTCTAAGATGTATCAATTTCATGATTGAAGTTTGTGCATATGACCATCACATCTTTATTATAAAAATAATAAGATTAGGCTAAATTTTATATACAATCTAGGTTTTGATTACTTTATAATCTTAATATGTTGGTATCATCTTTTGCCGTCACTTGGGAACTATTTGGCAGTTGTTGAATGGTTTGGTGCACGATGACTAAGTCGTCAGAATGATTAAGAGGATCTTATAATATAGTGCAAAATAAAATATGGTTGTTTGCTAATTGTTCATAATTAAATTTAGAGCGTTGAATGGTTAAGGGAGACCCAAGATACAAAATCATTCAGAGGGTTTTAGAACCATTAAGAGACAGACATTTTTGTCTACCAAACAATATTCTCCTCTTAGTGATTCAACTGTTGCCTCTTAATGGAACTATTAAGAAGTAAACAAACAGCCCCTTAGGCTAATATAATAATTTTCATGTGACACTTACTAATTTTTTTAGTTTATGTTTTGTAGGTTATTAGACACACTTAACATATCCTTAAATAAATAACATAAGGTGTTAACAGATAAAAAACAACAATGACGGTACATACACATATATCCCAATCTTGTATATTAATTAACTAATTTGCACACATACACACACACACACACACATATATATATATATATATATATATATATATATATATATATGTGTGTGTGTGTGTGTGTGTGTGTGTGTATCTTATACTATTTGTAACAAAACTATTGTCGAGATACGCAAACTAATCACTTTTACAATGCATTCCTTTAAAAACAATGAGTAAACTACAATTTTGGTCCTGGTGTATACCAAAATCTCCGAAAGTGGTCCCTAAACTTCAATAAGTGCAAGAATAGTCCCTGGTGTCCTTATTTTGCTATGAAAATGGTCCCTAGCTACAGTAACTCCGTTAAACACCCAGTTAAGTCCCAGTTAAGTCAGGGGTAAAATGGCCTTTTTACTTTATTTATTTATTTTTCTATTAAAATAAAATAAAAATAAATTTTATATTATATATATATATATATGGCCATCGTCTTCGTAAACCACCTCCGTCGGCCACCATCTCCGGCGATGGTCCGGCCACCACCTCCGTATATATATGTAGTTTACTCAAAAACTTCTTTCAAGTGAGTTGCGAAAACATTTTTTCAGTTTCATTCCTTCAGCATGCAAAAACTTATTTCAAGTGAGTTGTGAAAACATTTGATTAAGATCTGTATTGTTTGAGAAAATTGAACTGAGCTATGAGTTGTAGCTTGCGAAAACCTCAAAATATGAACTCCGGCAAACATTTCCGGCGAAAACGATTTTCCGACGAATGAACTTTCAGACCAAATAACTTGCTGATTTACTCTTCTTTTTCGATTCTGAAACATGCAGAATGACTGAAACTCAAAACTAAATCGATCTGTGATATCAAGCTCGATCAACAAACACAAGAAATTCAACATTGATCATCATGTTCGTGAACTACTTCGATGATATTTTAAACACTAGACTATTGATTGTTTTTCACATCGACCAGTTGCTATATGTACGAAATCAACAATAAATTCGATGTGTGGAGACAAATTGAATCAATCAACACAAACAAACTAGATCGATCAATATCTTCTTGAGAAATGTCGATGAACACTAACTGTTGATCTTCAAAATCTTAACCAAACAGATTTTGTGATATAAAACGATTTTGGAAGCTGTAAGATGTTAGAAATCATCAAAGAAACTGATTTTGGAAGCTGTAAGATGTTAGAAATCATCAAAAAAACTGATTTTGGCTTTTGCTCTTCTCAGAATTCAACCCATTAATGACAGAGTTTACTTTCCCAAATGGTACATTAATGGCGGCCGGAGATGACCACCGGAGAAGACCATCATAACCACTCCACCACCATCACCACTCCACCACCATCACCCCCATAACCACCATATGGTCAAACTCTATTTTGTTCGTTATAATCGTTTCTTCCAATCTCCCATTTCTTCCCCAATCATCCAAACCCTAACCCTAGACGATTCTTCCAATTCCTCTTCAATGGAACACCAATCTTCGAAATTGATCTTCCATGACGATAGTAGCAACGTAATCGGAGGCTAGGACTCTAAATTCCACGACGCCCTTGAAGAATTCCCTTTTGTCGATGCTTCAAATTCCCTTGAATCCGAACAATCGCTTTTTAGTTCCTAGCTCGATAGCAGTAAACACGAGGAAGCTACGATTTCTGTCTTATCTGAGCACACGCCGGACTCGCCATCGTCTCCTTCGTCCGCCGCCGGCCGGCCTCCGTCATCGTCGACTTGTTTCCCAGCGGAGTGACAAAGGATTCTCTGGGTCTCAGTTTTTCAAAAACAATCCTGATGGATTGAGAGATTTTGATCCTCATGGTGCTACTGTTTCTCCGAGGAAGAAGTACGAACGGTGATGGTGGTGGAGTGGTGATGGTGGTCTTCTCCACCACTATATATATATATATAATAAAAATATATAAAATATATTCTTATTTTAATAGAAAAATAAATAAAAAAAGTAAAAAGACCATTTTACCCCTGACTTAACTGGGTGTTTAACGGAGTTACTGTAGCTAGGGACCATTTTCATAGAAAAATAAGGACACCAGGGACTATTCTTGCACTTATTGAAGTTTAAGTACCACTTTCAGAGATTTTGGTATACACCAGGGACCAAAATTGTAGTTTACTCAAAAACAATTATCGCCACCGCGCAACAGCGCGGTGACCAACACTAGTAAAAATAATTGGAAAACATTTGTAATCACCGTATGACTTGCAGAAAGGACATAAAAAAGGCATTGACGATGAATCAAATACAAACACACCGACTCCGGAAGCCACGAAATCAAAAAGAGGCGGGCTCATCGCGAACCAAAACTCCACTAATGGACGATTCCGCCACCGATGCCCACAATTCCGCCCCTGATTCCAATTGCAAAATCTTCTCCGATGGCGAGAAAGTTCTCGCCTACCATGGCCCTCGTATCTACGAAGCTAAGGCATGTTCATTGTTTTCATCTCCATAACTCGTTTGCTTTTCATCTCACACTCTCATGTCTTCACTTCGATTTCATTTATATGCAGTTAGTTTTTTAATTTCGACCTTAAAATGGCTTGAAGCATCCAGGTAATGAGGGACGACGTTAGAACAGAAGTACTAGTTAGTTTCTGAATAAACCTGAATAGATAGGTTTTCTTATGTTTGTTACTTGATTATTTCTATATGGCTCAAACAGAATGTTAGGGTTCTCAATTCATAAAATAGGGATTTACAAATTCCACAACTATAGCTTACTTGCGGATGGTTATTGTAACAACCCAATTTCAATAAAATAAAACTTGTAACAATACAACCAAAATTGGTCCCAAAGTATACAATTAATGCTACTTATACTCTAAATTCGCAGCGGATAACACACCCACAACTGAGATGCTACAGGAAGCCCGACGAAATCTACAAGTCTTCACTAGACTCTAGCTCTTCTACAACGCCACACCCTTCCATCATCGCCAGATGAAATCCCAAACACGACTATCACCTGAATATGGTTTTAGTTTTTGAAAAGCGAGGGTTAGACCATGAGGTCTAGTGAATTCCCTCTTTAAAACAGTTCCACACAATAGCAGTATAAAACATTTAACCGTTATAAAAATACTCGGAAATCCAGTTTAAATACTTGACTCAACGTAAGGGGATAGCATAGTGGTCGCAACTTTCATCACCTTACTAAACCAGGTACGGCATTCACCTTACTAAGCCAGGTACGACATTCACCTTACAAAGCCAGGTACGGCATTCATCCACGCCGACCCACTGTGCAACCCGACTCCCCACATAACAACCTCATCACAAGCATATGCAATCAACATTTACGTATAAATGAACGTATAAACAACTTGCATGCAATTATAAACATTTCCATGTCCTGTTTAATAAAACCTTTCCAAAACGTTTAATCATGTCATCATGCTCGTAAATGTAATCAGTTAAGAACCTTTACCAAAACGTTTAATCATGTCATCATGCTCAAACCAAAATCAGATATGAAATCTTTAGCAAGACATTTCATTTGCACCAAAAAGGGTTAAGGGAACTCACCTTAGCCTTAGCACATCGACACACGCTCCGAAATCCACGTTTGTTCAAACCGAACACCTGAATTGGACACCATAAGAATGGTGTTAAACCATCTAACCATACTTCCAAAACATCCTTAACAAACCCCCAAAACAACCCTCCAACCGACGCCTCAATCCTAGACCCGAACGAACAACGAAAAGGAAAAGAGAGTTGGGAGGCCAGAGCTTGGTGCCAATGGTGGCGCTGATCCATCAGCGCCGAGATCGGCGCGGGGCTCTGGTCTGCCCTGCACGATTTTTCTTCCAAAAACCCAAGGGTTTCTCATCCCAAACCATTTCTAAACCTCCCAAATCGATATTTTGGACACAAGAAACATTAAGAATCAACCACCAACACTATAAACAACAAAAACCCATCAAATCCATCTAATGTTTCATGAATTCAAACCTCAAAACTCAAAAACTCAATCTCCATAGAAAATGGAGATTACCAAGCATACAAGATGGAGTTTCCTACTGAATTGGTCAAAACTTATAGGGAATCAATCCCAAAATCATTTGCCCTCTTTCTTCCATTGATTAGAACTCAACAACAAATGGATTATCAAATCCCCAAACCCTAAACTAGTCTAGCCAATCATAAAGAAGAAGAAGAAGAAGAAGAAGAAATCAAACCTTGGAGAGGATGACTCAAACCATGTGCTGCAACCCTCCTCCTTTCTCTTCCAATTTGGATTCTCCTCCTCCCTCAATTCTCCTCTCAAAAACGCAAGAACCAAAATGAAATGAAGACAATTAGGGTTTTCACCATATTTATGTTTCCAATTTCATACTCTTGAGCACATAAGTTTCAAATTTCACACTTTGGCCACCCAATTCTCATTTTATTCCAAAATACTACTTTAAAAAAAATATGGGATGTTACATCACCTCTCCCTTATTAGAATTCCGTCCTCGGAATTCCATTGCCGGACACATGCTGCAATTGGAGTTAACTTCCGACTTCCAATACTCACATACCCAACCAAAATTTCTTAAGGGGTTGCAAATACATCTCTATATGATCAACTTCTCGACCATCCAGCCCCAAAGATTGTTTCTAACGATACTGCGAAATCCGACTCCTCAACCATCCTCATTGTTGCAAAGATACACCATCCTGCCTTCCGACCAACACTCCCTAAACAAGGGTTAAGACACACCAAAAGTTCTCTACTTCCCGAGTACCTTTAATTCATTCAATAATTCCCCCAATCCTTTCAATAACTGCCACTACTCCAATACAATGCGGTCCAACTCAATTTCCTATTGTAACACACTACTCCAACCAAAGGAATGTTTTCCCATCCAACTGATATCCCGACTTGAGATGGAAACTACTCATACTTTCCAATTCACTCCTCTTAGTCCCAATCACTTATCCATCTCTTTTGATCAGATTTGACAATGTACGACATTCCTAGAAATCGTCCCTCAGCCGACGACAACGCTCTCTTTAAGAGAAACGACTCTACTCGAGTCAACGCCGCAATAACCCAAATCTCTAACGGACACCTACCACTCCCTTCATCGACATTACACAAGATCACCCTCATAGTTAACGCATTCTCACCACTGTATAACATTCTTAACAAAAGAAAGAACACCATCCCACCAATACAGCTTTCGCCTGGAACAATTACGTTTCCCTAAAATCACACCGATCACACGTGCCACAACAGTTACCAATAAACGGTCCAGACTCACAACAATCATTAAGCCATAACTCGTTTTTATACACAATTATATTCTTCACCAAATCCACCGAATGGTTCCACTAATTAGGAACTACCACCAACATTCACTTGCCCTCCCACAAGGAGGAATGACCAAGCTCACTCAATCTATTCCAATTAATTGAATACTGAACAACACGCTCACGGGAAACAATCTCCCCGACAATACCGAATCAAATCCCAAGGTCCCTCGACCAGGGCACCACATTCGACCACCTGTTTCCACTCTAACTTGACAACATCAAGATACTTTAAAAGAAAACTTCGCTAACACGAGCCAGTATTTAGACCGGTCGCACGAACTCATATTTTCCAACTCTTTAACCATGACATAAACAACAATCCCTTATCTTATGCCCTTCAAATAACAGTTCCTTAATTATAGTCCACCTTTCTAGTGTCTCCTGACATCTTCTCGCCGCAAACCTGCCTATACTTGATCTACCATACCGTCACCATTTTCTTTCGTGCCTACTCGGAACGCCCATCACACACCACTACAATCCAAAAGAACGGTTTCTCCAAAATCGTCAGTCAAGACCTTTAGCCAAATCCTCGTAAAGTACTTAGCACCAAGAACTACTAAGAGTTCCTAACTCTCCAACACTGCCATCTCACTCATTGTATTTCTTTACATCCACGGAATACTCCCACGCTCCTGACTACACTTCATAACGAAGCACCACAGCTTAACTGTTACAGTATCCCCTTCGACAATCAAGTGAATTATGGAAACTCACTCAAAAAATCCAATGGCATCGAGAAGAACAAGAGTTCTCCTTTCATCCCGTCGTTAATCGCAACTCAATCTACAGATCTCAAACTAGCATTAACGCATACTGCCGGCAAAACCACACATTTCAATTGAGCATACTCACCACCTTTGACTACTTCCATATTACGGCAAACCACCATTACATCTATAATTTACACGTTCTTCGATACCAAGTGCTACCACTTCCTCACGCCACTATCGCACCACGCGACCACATTGCAACAAGCTAACATGATGCCTTTCCACACACATAAGATATTACTTCCTTCATGCCACCCATAGCACAAATTCATACGAAGCAAAAACGTTTCCCGACCTTGCCTTTCCCAGGTCTAGACGATCCACATGTCAAAGTCAACTATTCAAAGCGCACCTGCTTCGATTACCCTAACATTTCGTTCTTATATGGATCATCATCCCCATAAGAAATCACTTATGCAACCACGATCTTTCACTTTTGTAGCACTCACACAAGGTGGTCCAGCGTCATGCCGGATACATACCTTTCTCCAAACAACTTCTTTCACCTTTGCAAGAAAACTCAACAAGATAATCACACTATAGTTACTTCTCCAATACCAACCCCCTGACAACTATCCAACCGAACAGTCACTGATTCAACATCGACAATCGACATGCAATTGTCCAGTCGCCTCACGACAAACAAGGATTCCCGAAGGAATCTACTTCTCCTAACTCCCCGAACAAGTTCTCGTCAACTCCTCGCGATCTATCTCTGCTATGCTAGACACCTTACACATAAGTGAATCATCAAAACCTCAATGGACATCATATCCACATTGGCGATCTTCCGTTCTCCCAATACCCCCACTAGGTGTTCCTCTACCATATCATTTACACAATCTCGGACAACCTCATCCGTTCGCCCGCAACGGGTTCATTCTCACGTTTCAATCTCCTGACAAAACCTCCAACTTGAGACGTGCTAAACAGTCCTAAACCTCCACATCAATGGACTACATGATGATGATTCCATTCCTTCCTGACAATCTAGGATTCCTAACAGAACCCACTTCGTCCTACGCATTATAACCAACTTATACCCCACCGTTCTCCCTTGAGAGAAAATAAACACAAGATCTTTCTTAGCGCAAGATCTAATTATCAAACCATCTCAGTACTCCAACTCAAAACCGATAACATTACCTCAAGTAACGTAACACTACTTATTACCATTCCACCAACAGAAACACTCTAACCATTTCAACTTTCACCGCAATTAAAACTATTCTCACATAGCCAAGCAATAGCTCAAACTACAATCATACCGACATTCCCAATTTCACTGCCCAAGACTCCCAGTATTCACCCACTTCCTCTAACGGAAACACTAAGGTCATAACTCGACCACATCTTTTTAACTGACAATTCAATTTCCAAAGCCTTTCCTTAACTTCAATCGTAACATCCTCCCCGACCTAGCGAGTTCATAGCCTTCATGCACAATGACACAACGATTGAAATCATTTTGCACACTTTTAAGAAACACAATAGATGCAAAATTATAAAACGAGTTTGAGTATGCATGAAACAACACTACTCAAGATGAATAGTAAAACACAACGATCGCAAGGATCACTCACAGGCACTCTTACGATAATTCGTAACCTTGTCCATCCAAATCGATGCCGACACTACGATTGTCTCCAATGAAACCCTTTCGCATACGGCCGGAAAATTTTCGAACGAAATCACTTACCCAAAGTGGGTCTGTCAACTCCAATACTCGTTCATATAATAATAACAAGTCAATACTCATTTTGTTTATAAAACAAAACCTCGCAATAAAACGTTTTCAATATTTTCGGAACGAAGGTTTTCTTCCACAAATAAAAGCGTGAAATAATTCGTAGATCACTAAGTTCAAAGCTTTATCATATAATGAAAACAAGATCGTCTTTTACTTTAAAGAAAACACACGCTCGCAAGCGTCAACTCATCTTCCAAACAAGAAAACCTGTCATGCACGTACATGCTTTTAACATGAAAGAACTCGGGTAATACGTTTAATGACAGAATGCATGAAATTCAATATGCAATTGAAGGCTATTCACCCTAACCAAGTCAACCGTTGCACTCACTTCAACTCTTCACTGATACCATACTATGACCAACAACCGCTTTCTTACTTATGCTACAACGTGTAGTACAAGCGCTTCACAACCCACTTGATCGACCACTCAACATGGTTTTACAATCGACCACTTAGCTCACCTTCTATTCTCATACATACCTCAAAACAACACTGATATCTTGCAATCATTAACCTTGCCACTAAACCGTTTGACTAAGGAATCCAAGACTAGATTCCCTCACTCGATCTTGAATTGAAGGCATTCAAGATGCTAACATAATTCTCACTTCCTATCCCAGAGAGTTTACATCTAGACGGCTCATTAACAATCTAGACAACACTTCTTCTAGAAGTTACAAACATCATATCTCAAGGGATCTCCCAAGACACATCAACTCTTTGCTATCAAACACAAGGTTAGAACCTTCTACATACTGCCACCCTCACCACCCATCCCGACAATAGAGATTGAATACACCCATGCACCTGTAAATCCATAATAGCATTGGCCAGATGTTACTTGAATTTACCTTACATGAGGGTTCTCACTACCATTGTCAAGATATCCTATGGTTACGGTCATTCCTAATGGCTTCCTATATCTCAGTTGTGTCTCACCCTACACCACAGTTTAAGTTTAGGCCCATCCGGTCACCTAAATCCCTTAAACTATGGCTCTGATACCATTTGTAACAACCCAATTTCAATAAAATAAAACTTGTAACAATACAACCAAAATTGGTCCCAAAGTATACAATTAATACTACTTATACTCTAAATTCGCAGCGGATAACACACCCACAACTGAGATGCTATAGGAAGCCCGACGAAATCTACAAGTCTTCACTAGACTCTAGCTCTTCTACAACGCCACACCCTTCCATCATCGCCAGATGAAATCCCAAACACGACTATCACCTGAAAATGGTTTTAGTTTTTGAAAAGCGAGGGTTAGACCATGAGGTCTAGTGAATTCCCTCTTTAAAACAGTTCCACACAATAGCAGTATAAAACATTTAACCGTTATAAAAATACTCGGAAATCCAGTTTAAATACTTGACTCAACGTAAGGGGATAGCACAGTGGTCGCAACTTTCATCACCTTACTAAGCCAGGTACGACATTCACCTTACTAAGCCAGGTACGGCATTCACCTTACAAATCCAGGTACGACATTCATCCATGCCGACCCACTGTGCAACCCGACTCCCTACATAACAACCTCATCACAAGCATATGCAATCAACATTTACGTATAAATGAACGTATAAACAACTTGCATGCAATTATAAACATTTCCATGTCCTGTTTAATAAAACCTTTCCAAAACGTTTAATCATGTCATCATGCTCGTAAACGTAATCAGTTAAGAACCTTTACCAAAACGTTTAATCATGTCATCATGCTCAAACCAAAATCAGATATGAAATCTTTAGCAAGACATTTCATTTGCACCAAAAAGGGTTAAGGAAACTCACCTTAGCCTTAGCACATCGACACACGCTCCGAAACCCACGTTTGTTCAAACCGAACACCTGAATTGGACACCATAAGAATGGTGTTAAACCATCTAACCATACTCCCAAAAAATCCTTAACAAACCCCCAAAACAACCCTCCAACCGACGCCTCAATCCTAGACCCGAACGAACAACGAAACGGAAAAGAGAGTTGGGAGGCCAGAGCTTGGCGCCGATCCATCAGCGCCGAGATCGGCGCGGGGCTCTGGTCTGGTCTGCCCTGCACGATTTTTCTTCCAAAAACCCAAGGGTTTCTCATCCCAAACTTTCCCAAACCATTTCTAAACCTCCCAAATCGATATTTTGGACACAAGAAACATTAAGAATCAACCACCAACACTATAAACAACAAAAACCCATCAAATCCATCTAATGTTTCATGAATTCAAACCTCAAAACTCAAAAACTCAATCTCCATAGAAAATGGAGATTACCAAGCATACAAGATGGAGTTTCCTACTTAATTGGTCAAAACTTATAGGGAATCAATCCCAAAATCATTTGCCCTCTTTCTTCCATTGATTAGAACTCAACAACAAATGGATTATCAAATCCCCAAACCCTAAACTAGTCTAGCCAATCATAAAGAAGAAGAAGAAGAAGAAGAAATCAAACCTTGGAGAGGATGACTCAAACCATGTGCTGCAACCCTTCTCCTTTCTCTTCCAATTTGGATTCTCCTCCTCCCTCAATTCTCCTCTCAAAAACGCAAGAACCAAAATGAAATGAAGACAATTAGGGTTTTCACCATATTTATGTTTCCAATTTCATACTCTTGAGCACATAAGTTTCAAATTTCACACTTTGGCCACCCAATTCTCATTTTATTCCAAAATACTACTTTAAAAAAATGGGATGTTACAGTTATGATGTTTGCAAGTGTGAATGGTTTGTAACACTGAAGAGACTGGGTTGATTTACACGAAACGAGACATATATTTGGTGAATCTTACATGTACATTTCTCAGGCTAATTGGACTATATGTTAGGGAGATGTTTTAAGGTGATAGATTACAGGCATGTCCCATTTGTAACGATACCAACGACAAGCAAACCATCAAATGGGTTTTTATCATTGCTGAATTTGCAACTTTCCGCGGAGCTAATTCAAGGCTTACTTATTCTGATTTCGTTATGTTTAGTAAGTTTTTGGATCATATGATAACTGGCTGTCTGGCTATCTGAAGAATCAACGTCGGAATTCTTTAGTAAGTAGCAAGTAGCATTGATCTTCTTTACATATGTAAAGTAGAACAAAGAATACTCATTTAATCAGATAAAGTATTTGTCGATATTGTAGGATTTATGCACGTGGATTGGGATTGGATATGATTTATATAGATGACGAATCATACGGGAGGGTGAATATACTTGTTTCTTTTATTAGACACCGTAATCATCAGTATTATAATAGCTATACATGTGGATTGGGATATGATCTTTCTCCATGGTGGTTCATAGGGGTGGGCGAATGCCGAATAGTGCACATAAAGTTGAACAGTGGGTAATACTTGTTTTCCTTATCAATGATTTTCTCCTTTGAAATGTCCTGATCACATGTCTTTGCTTTACCAGGTTGGATTTGCATCTGGGGTATATATAATGTACATGCCATAGTAATTAATTGATTGTAACTTTACCAAGGTTGTTGCTTTTGTGGGGAATAAGAAAGATAAAGTGACTGAGGATGATTTGTAATAGCACTACAAAGGCCTTAAAAAGAGCAAAGGCACTACACATGCATTGGCTATAAAAACAAAGTGGGGGTGTTGGAAAACTCATTACGTGATAATAAAACCAGATAACGGATTAGCTGGCAATTAACGACGCATAAAATTTCTTGTTGTATGCAATTGTTATGCTGTTAACTCCAAGTCGCGATTCTCTACTAAATTGACATTGATTCTTATGCCATAGACAACATATCATGTTTTGAGAGATGTTCCACAAAACAACTCAATTAATAATTTTACAGTTGTGGATGGAAACTTATAGTTTTTCCAAAACCACTTATTTTGAATCATTTGATCTCAAAAAGTTAACCTTGTAAATGCTATTCTTTAGTTTAGTCTTTTTTATCATGTTACTAAAATGATACAAGTACTTTGATCAGATCTCGTCATGCTTTTGTTTTATTCTTCTATCTTGAAGGTACAAAAATCAGAGATGCGGAAGAATGAGTGGAAATATTTCGTTCATTACCTTGTAAGTTTGAGACTTGCCTTTTACTTACTGTTCCACAAATAGTATCTCATACACACACACACACATATATATATATATATATATATATACTGTTCAACTGCTAGTTTGTGTTTGAACACTGATGTAGGTTAGTACATTACATTACTTCAAACCTTTATTTGAGTGGCTTAATCTAATTAGGCCTACGTAATAATCACAAAAAGGTATAGAGGGGAGGACACAATTTAAATATGATGCAAACCAACCACCCCTCTCCTCAAAAAAGGAAAACAAAATAATTATTTCATTCAAAGGGCATGCTAAGAATTTGTGGTATCTTGTAACTTGGTCACAATGTGTGTTTTTCTTTATGGGTTAATATGACCACAGAGAAAGACTTTTGGACAGACTTGTGTGTACATACGATATGTGCTGGCTGACATGCATAATCTATAGAAGATTGAGTTGTCTTTCCATTATACGAGTTCTTTGTACAAAACTCCAGGACTTGAGTTTTTGTAGAGCCCCTCAGCATTGAGAAATGTCCAAGATAAGTTATTAATTGATTTTCAAAGTATCCTTGTAGTTCATCTACTCATCTAGAGCAGGTTTTGGGTGTTTTTTTCTAATGAACCTGACTATATACTAAAAATCTAAGTGCTGGTGGTAGATAGGGAGTACATATGTACCTCAGCACTTACATAGGAATGCTAAAACATTTTGGTGTACTTTTATGCACTTTGAGCAATGTTCAATCCTTTAGACTTTTATTTTTGTTCACCTTTTAGAATGTGTGCTGAATGGTTATTGAAGATTTTTTTTAATCTTGGTAACAGTTGGGATGAATGGGTAAGTGATTTTTTTTTAATCAATTACAAATTACATTGCAATTTTTTTAACTTCTGTTTGGTTTTTGTCATCAAAAGGAGATGCATATTAGGACCAACAACATCAAAATGGAATGTTGTTTTTAACTTTATATGGTTTCCTATTTCTGGGAACTTAGCTTCAAAATCTCAAACAAAAGTTTAATAAAAAAATTGAGATGAAAATTTTGTTTACAAAGTTATAAATTAAAATACATTCTTTTTTTCTTCACAAAGTTATAGTATGTTCATTAATTTCATCAAAGATATATAGTATGTTCCCTTAACTGCATCAAATACATAGTAGATAGATCTCTAGGCTTAGTTTTTTCTGATTTTCCAAAGAATAGCTAGTCATCTTTCTCATGTCATCTTTAAATACTATAGAATCTGGTACATTGCGTCCACATGATCTAGCTGTGAGAGCCAATCTATGAGCAATTATATTCCTCTTGGTATGACCAAAATAAACAACACAGTCAAAAGATAGTTCGTCTTAAACAAAAAAACTATAACTATAAGCATAGCAATAGCTCCTTCACATTCCAGTTTTAGGTTCAATAGCAATAATCTAAAAGAGTTCGTTTTAGGTTCAATAGGAGTCCTTCCTTCACGGAAAGGACTTAGTTTCTTAATAGGTTAATTATTTGGATTATTATTGATAACTATTTGTAAGTGAATTTATAAGCATTTTTAGATAAAATTTATATTACATTAAATGTATTTTGATATGTATCGTTAAGATACACTTTGTCTCAAACCCTTATTTATGGAAAAAAAAACCCGTGTTTTTTTTAATCTTTTTTAAGAGTTGAAAAAAACTGAAAGAAAATAATGATAAATTTTCTCTCACAACTTTTCTCTGAAATATATGAGAAAATGAAGAAAATAAAAAGGAAAAAAAATTAAAACCCATAAAAATTTATTAAAATTATAAAATACTATTAAATGGTATATTATTAAAGGGTATGTCAATAAGGGACAATTGAAACGAGAATGCTAACTATTTAAGAAAACATGAGAACTACAATCATGTGCAAAATCATATGTGATTTTACACTGACGACAAAAATTGGATGTAGACGACTTTGGCCGTGAGGCAAAGTCGCATGAATCATGTATGGTTTTGTACGTGAATCATGTATGGTTTTGTATGTGAATCATGTATGATTTTGTACATTAACGATCGTTCTTGTGTTTTTTTAAATAGTTAACGTTCTCGTTTGGACCCACCCCATATCAATAAACATGACATATTTTAGTTCATTTCTCTCGTATTTAACGATATACTCTTTCTTTTCATTTTCTTCATTTTTTTCGGAGAACATACAAAAGTCGTTTCCTTTCCTTGTTTCCTTATATTTCTTTTCTATTCTCTCCAAATTCAAGAACATAGCAACAAAGAAATGATGAAATAACCATCATTATAGTTGAAGACGAAATATAATGATCTTCATAAATGTAGAAAACGGTCCTGGGATTGAATGCGCTTAATTGCGGTCTTCAGTTATGACCGTTGTCATTTAACGTGTTTGACATGCATTGAATATCCATAAAGGAAACACCTGTCGACCGTTAGTAAATAAATGTCGAGGATAATCCTACGACGGTCGCACGTTTCGGTGGAGATCTTGGTCCGTCGCAGATATCTTATAAGCGACGACTATGGTCACGGTAGTGCATAGTTTTCAGGACCTTATCTTAATACAAGACTTGTCGTACGAAATAAGTCCTTTACTACACAACATTATCCGAAATATCAGTTCTCTAGGTATAGAGGTATACCTCGATACATGTACTATTTAAGTCAATCGATTGTGGTGCAAATGTACTTCGCCAATGTCCGATCAAAACATTGTCAATCACATCAAATCTCCAAGTACATAGGTGTACCTCGTGATACATATACACCATATAACATCAATCGACACACACCTAGGTAATTCACAACATATAACAGTTAAAACATCATTAAGGTTTCCCGCTATCTTTACGGACCACAAAATACATAAGAAAAGTCTTCATGCATTTTGAATTACGTCATTCATGCCAATAAAACACATCAACAGGACATATCAAACATGTACTTGCATAAGACATCATAAATAAATAAACTGTTCGTAAAACATCTTATTATATAAATATGCATCCAACTTTAAAATCACATAAAACTCAAATGAACTAACATAGAATTATATGTCACCTACTCCCTTCAAATCTTACATGCATTTCAAATGAACTAACGTAGGATTATATGTGACTTTCTCCCTTCAAATCTTACACGAATATCAATTCAAGCTCTAAATACACGTACTACATTCATCACACGTATATTCGTTCGACTTGATTTAACATTCCATATTAATCCTTTTAACTTATCATTTTTATTAATCACTATATATATAGAGAGAGAGTCTTATTCATATGAGAACAGTAATTAAATAAAAGAACATGAAAATTAATGAATTTATATTTGATGTTACACTAAAATCATGTGTATAATCATATGTGATTCACGTAACTTTGGCTGCGACATGAGGTCACGGTCCAGGTCGCCCGTTCACCCTTGTGTTGACCGTGTTCCATAATTGCATGTAAAATCATTTGTGATTTACATGTGATTTGGTCATTTTTCTGTTATCCTATTTTGTCATGTTATCGTTTGACCTACCCTCTCTCTCATTCTCTCTCTCTCTGTCCCTATATATGTATTCGCAATTCAATGCATGATATGGCAGGGGCCGACAACAACGATGATGGTGATGGAGAGACGGACGACGATATGGCGTCAAGGGTAGCAAAGGGGAACAATATCGGTGGGTGGTGCTCGGGGAGGGGAAGGGGTTGTACGACATAGGCATTAAAACGATAAAACCGACTTAATATTTTTATTGTATTTTAGAACCTTTTTAGATGATTACAAGTATTTTTTATATTAAAATAATGTATGCAATTAATTTCTAAAATTTTGTTAGCTTATTTATTCAAAAAAAATTTAAAGTCAATGGTCTATTTATTGAAAAGTACCATAACAACTTAATCATTTAAAATAGGAAATGTTATAATGTTTTTTCCAACTTTTTCTTATTATTTTTTTATAAAGTTTTTTTTTAAAAGTAAATTTAAATTATTACTTTATAGAATATAATTAATGCTATTATTTTTATTTTTAAATGGTAATTAATGCTATCATTATTAAAATAAAAATAATTATTGGAGTTAAATATAGGCTTTTCAAAGATTTTGATTATAAAAAGCTAGTTTATGGTTGAGTGAAATAAATCTAACGGTAAACATTTGTAATCACCGTATGACTTGCAGAAAGGACAGAAAGAAGGCATTGACGATGAATCAAATACAAACACACCGCCTCCGGAAGCCACGAAATCAAAAAGAGGCGGGCTCATCGCGAACCAAAACTCCACTAATGGACGATTCCGCCACCGATGCCGACAATTCCGCCCCTGATTCCAATTGCAAAATCTTCTCCGATGGCGAGAAAGTTCTCGCCTACCATGGCCCTCGTATCTACGAAGCAAAGGCATGTTCATTGTTTTCATCTCCATAACTCGTTTGCTTTTCATCTCACACTCTCATGTCTTCACTTCGATTTCATTTATATGCAGTGAGTTTTTAAATTTCGACCTTAAAATGACTTGAAGCATCGAGGTAATGAGGGAGGATATTAGAACAGAACTAGTAGTTAGTTTCTGAATAAACCTGAATAGATAGGTTTTCTTATGTTGGTTACTTGATTATTTCTATCTGGCTCAAACAGAATGTTAGGGTTCTCAATTCATAAATAGGGAGTTACAAGTTCCACAACTATAGCTTACTTGCGGATGGTTATGATGTTTGCAAGTGTGAATGGTTTGTAAGACTGAAGAGACTGGGTTGATTTACACGAAACGAGACATATATTTGGTGAATCTTACATGTACATTTCTCAGGCTAATTGGACTATATGTTAGGGAGATGTTTTAAGGTGATAGACAAGCAAACCATCAAATGGGTTTTTATCATTGCTGAATTTGCAACTTTCCGCAGAGCTAATTCAAGGCTTACTTGTTCTGATTTGGTTATGTTTAGTAAGTTTTTGGATCATATGATAACTGGCTGTCTGGCTATCTGAAGAATCAACGTCGGATTTCTTTAGTAAGTAGCAAGTAGCATTGATCTTCTTTACATATGTAAAGTAGAACAAAGAATACTCATTTATCAGATAAAGTATTTGTCGATATTGTAGGATTTATACACGTGGATTGGGATTAGATATGATTCATATAGATGACGAATCATACGGGAGGGTGAATATACTTGTTTCTTTAATTAGACACCGTAATCATCAGTATTATAATAGCTATACATGTGGATTGGGATATGATCTTTCTCCATGGTGGTTCATAGGGGTGGGCGAATGCCGATTAGTGCACATAAAGTTGAACAGTGGGTAATACTTGTTTTCCTTATCAATGATTTTCTCCTTTGAAATGTCCTAATCACATGTCTTTGCTTTACCAGGTTGGATTTGCATCTGGGGTATAATGTACATGCCATAGTAATTAATTGCTCTCTCGTGATTGTAACTTTACCAAGGTTGTTGCTTTTGTGGGGAATAAGAAATATAAAGTGACTGAGGATGATTTGTAATAGAACTACAATGGCCTTAAAAAGAGCAAAGGCACTACACATGCATTGGCTATAAAAACAAAGTGGGGGTGTTGGAAAACTCATTACGTGATAATAAGACCAGATAACGGATTAGCGGGCAATTAACGACACATAAAATTTCTTGTTGTATGCAATTGTTATGCTGTTAACTCCAAGTCGTGATTCTCTACTAAATTGACATTGATTCTTATGCCATAGACAACATATCATGTTTTGCGAGATGTTCCACAAAACAACTCAATTAATGATTTTACAGTTGTGGATGGAAACTTATATTTTTTTCAAAACCACTTATTTTGAATCATTTGATCTCAAAAAGTTAACCTTGTAAATGCTATTCTTTAGTTTAGTCTTTTTTATCATGTTACTAAAATGATACAAGTACTTTGATCTGATCTCGTCATGCTTTTGTTTTATTCTTCTATCTTGTAGGTACAAAAATCAGAGATGCGGAAGAATGAGTTGAAATATTTCGTTCATTACCTTGTAAGTTTGGGACTTGCCTTTTTCCACAAATAGTATCTCACAAACATATATATATACACACTGTTCAACTGCTAGTTTGTGTTTGAACACTGATGTAGCATTCTGTAAGTTACATAAATTCTTATAACGTGTATTTCCGTCCACCTTGCAATTTTAATTGATGGATGCCTTTTGTTTTGTTCTGCAGGGTTGGAGTAAAACGTAAGTATGTTTTCATTTCCCCTATGGCTCTATGCCTTGCAGTTAAAGAAATTTCAAGGTCATATCATGCATTGAATTGAGAATGGATATATTCTTAAATCTTAATAAGCTTTTACTACATGTTGAGCTCGACCTAAATGGCTAGATCAACATATAGTAAGAGAAATTAATTTGTGGATATTCAAAAATTGTCATACGAGGCTCATATTCTAAGTAATTGACCTTAAGTATTCATCATGTTGTACATTAATACATTACATTACTTCAAACCTTTATTTGAGTGGCTTGATTCTAATTAGGCCTATGTAATAATCACAAAAAGGTATAGAGGGGAGGACACAATTTAAATATTTTGCTTTATGATGCAAACCAACCTCCCCTCCCCTCAAAAAAAGAAAAGAAATAATTATTTCATTTAAAGGGCATGCTAAGAATTTGTGGTATCTTGTAACCTGGTCACAATGTGAGTTTTTCTTTATGGGCTTATATGACCACAGAGAAAGACTTGTGGACAGACTTGTGTGTACATACGATATGTGCTGGCTGACATGCATAATCAATAGAAGATTGAGTTGTCTTTCCATTATATGAGTTCTTTGTACAAAACTCCAGGACTTGAGTTTTTAGAGCCCCTCAGCATTGAGAAATGTCCAAGATAAGTTATTAATTGATTTTCAAACTATTCTATATTTGTACTTTGTTACAAATATCCTTGTAGTTCATCTACTCATCAAGAGCATGTTTTGGGTGTTTTTTTAATGAACCTGACTATATACTATAAATCTAAATGTTGGTGGTAGATAGGTCATAATGTGATTTATACCGGGTACATAGGGAGTTCATATGTACCTCAGCACTTACATAGGAATGCATTAACATTTTGGTGTGCTTTTATGCAATTTGAGCAATGATCAATGCCTTAGACTTTTATTTTTGTTCACCTTTTAGAATGTGTGCTGAATGGTTATTGAAGATTTTTTTTTATCTTGGTAACAGTTGGGATGAATGGGTAGGTGTTGAGCGCCTAATGAAATACACCCCAGAAAACATCCTAGAACAGCAAGCCCTTGGCAAAAAACATGGTGTCGACAGGAATCCGAAGTCGGGACGCTCAACTCAAACGAAGCCGAAAATATCTAGTGGTATTCCCTCATCTTGTCACAGGTCATGTTGGCCAAAGATATTTCCGTCGTTGCTTAGTTATCTATTTTTGTCTATGACGCTTGGCGGGGCATGGGGATATATGAACTTTGGACCTTGAGGTAGTTGTTCTAAACAAATATTTGCTGATAATTAATACCCACCAGATTTTATGCAGTAAATCTAATCAGCAAAATATATGTTTTACCGTCAATACTTGCAAAGATTTTTTTTTCCTATAATAGGATAAGCTTTTTTATAGCCTAGAATATGTAGTTTTGTTGCATTTTAGGGCTACTAATTTAGTAAAACGAGAATTCTTTTTTGTCATGGTATCAAAGCCACAATTCTGATACATGCCTCGGTTTTTCCATGAATCTTTGGGCTGAAAGTGAATATACAGATGTTATTTAGGCTGCTTAACCTCCAGGAGGTCTTAATTCTGTTAAATCACCCACATTCTATGAATCCCACAAGTTTGTGATTTTACAGGTTGAAAATTTGTATTTTTGTTGTACAAGTTTGTGATCTTTGGGCTAATAATTAGCTTGTATGTTGAGTATATAACGAAATTTTTTCTCAAAGAGAAGACGCTTTTTGCCCAAAAAAATTTAGCGAAACTACGTGGTGTCATGGAAATATTTGTACTTTGGAACCTCGAGTAGTTGTGAAGATATGTGGTCAACTAGTCAATTATGTAGGGTGTTCGCGTTTAGTTATATACTTATTCGTTATATTGCTTGATCAAAAAAATCCCCATTATAGTTTATATGTTGTCTTTTTCCATCAGTTTTGGTGATGTTCAACAGCAAATTTGATATTTACTCTGCAATTTTTGTGGTGTTCAATGTTTATGACGTAAATTTTGTGTTATTGAACCTTCCAGATATAAAGGCGGATAAGGAAGATGTGAAAAGCAATGGTATTTCCTTTAAACTCAAATTTTCACTTTGACCAAGTTTTTTTTAATCAATTACAAATTACATTGCAAGTTTTTAAACTTCTGCTTGGTTTTTGTCCATCAAAAGGAGATGCATATTAGGACTAATAACATGCTATCTGATGATAATGTTGCCTAGTTGTTGAGCCTTTGGGATAGGTGTTCTATTGCCTTTGACTTTGTTATATTTTATTTCAAAAGTAAATAACAATAGTTGTTGACTCAATGTTCCTTTTTAGGGTAAACTGCATCAAAATGGAATGTTGTTTTTCTGGTTCCTATTTCTGGGAACTTAGTTTCAAAAGCTCCATTTTGGTGCCTACGACAAGATATCTCAAACAACTTTAACAAAAAAAATTAGATGAAATTTTTGTTTTCAAAGTTATAAATTAAAGAGTAAACTCTAATTTTGGTCCCTGTGGTTTATAGAAATCTTTGAAAGTGGTCCTTGTGGTTTAGACGTTTAGTAAGTCTTGAAATTGTCCGGTGGCTCTCATTTTGCTTTGAAAGTGGTCCCCCATCACTAAGTCCGTTAATTTTCTTCTAACTCCGTTAACTTTCTTTTAACTTCGTTAACTTTCTTCGTTAGAACAAAGGGCATTTCAGTCTTATTATTATTTTTACAATTTTCTTTTAAAAACTAATAAAATATAATATAATTATATATATATATATAAATATTATTCAAAAAATAAAAGTATATTATCTAGTTCATATTTATAAGTTAGCATTAAATTTAAACCTGAAACGTTAAATTTATTAATTATATAATTTTATTAAATATATATTGTTTATATATTTTTAATATGAAAGTGTTAACGAAGTTGATCAAGAAAATTAAATATTAATTATATATATGAAAATACTATTACAAAATTATAATATTATTAATATACATATATATATATATAAATATGAATTAGATTATATATTTTTATTTTCTTAATAATATTTATATATATGTGATATAATTATATTTTTATTAGTTATTAAAAGAAAAATGTAAAAAAAATAATAAGACTGAAATGCCCATTGTTTTAACGGAGAAAGTTAATGGAGTTGGAAGAAAGTTAATAGAGTTAGTGATGGAGGACCACTTTCAGAGCAAAATGAGAACCACATGGACCACTTTCAAAGATTTCTATAAACCACAAGGACCAAAATTAGAGTTTACTCTAAATTAAAATACACTCTTTTTTTCTTAACAAAGTTGTAGTATGTTCATTAATTTCATCAAAGATATAGTATGTTCCCTTAATTGCATCAAATACATAGTACGTTCCCCAGATAGATCTCTAGGTTTAGTTTTTTCTGATTTTCCAAAGAATAGTCATCTTTCTCGTGTCATCTTCAAATACTATTGAATCTAGTACATTGCGTCCAATTGATCTAGCTGTGAGAGCCAACCTATGAGCAATTCCTCTTGGTATGACCAAAATAAACAACACAGTCAAAAGATAGTTCGTCTTAAACAAAAAAACTATAACTATAAGCATAGCAATAGCTCCTTCACATTCCAGTTTTAGGTTCAATAGCAATAATCTAAAAGAGTTCGTTTTAGGTTCAATAGGAGTCCTTCACGGAAAGGACTTAGTTTCTGGTTCTCACTTTTTATTTCCTCTATTAAGTGTTTGCAAATGCTTTACTTTCCTAACTGTTGAATTTTAACTGTAGTCTGTTGCTTATTATTTGAATTTTTTTAGGGGCAAAAGGGAAGAAGCGAAAGAATGATTCAAGCACCGAGGTATCCTCAACTTTATCTTATCTTATGCTGAAATGTATAATGTATTCCCTACATTCCAAACTTAAGGTCCACTTTGCATCGTGTAGAAAACCTCTAAAAGATGGAACTTATCTTGTAAACTTGTGCTTATTTGGGGTTGATTGTGCCAGAAGGAGATTGCATCTATCACAAAACTTGTGAACATTGAAATTCCATCAACTCTAAAGAAGCAACTTGTGGACGATTGGGAATTTGTCAATGAGCAGGATAAGGTACATATTATCTAGCTGCCATTTCTATCCATAAATATATATTAAACGTTTTGCAATGTTCTAGAACAGAGAAAGAAAAAAAATGGGACTTTGACTGCTACATGCTTTGATATGTGGATCTTATTTATTCAACATTGTTTACCTATAGACAATGTCGCAAATTGGGTCATTCACTTTCATTGCTGATTTATTATATCTAGAATTAAAGACTAGTGCATTCTTTGACTGATGTGAGAAAGAGTTGAACTATTGATTTTTTGTTGTTGTTGCAGCTTGTTAAACTTCCACGTTCTCCAAATGTCGATGATATATTGGATAGCTACCTGGAATACAAGTCAAAGAAGGATGACATGTAAGTATTGCAAGTGCATGATTTAAGATTGATACTCATCTAGAGGCAAGTAATAATGGTTTTATCCACTATGATGCCTTGAATACAGGATGACAGATTCAATTGGAGAGATTTTGAAGGGATTACGGTGTTACTTTGACAGGGCCTTGCCTGTTATTCTTTTATACAATAAAGAGCGCCAACAATATCGTGAATCAGTTGTAGACGATGCTTCCCCTTCAACCATATATGGTGCTGAACATCTACTGCGCCTCTTTGGTATGTTTCTTTATAACCATTTTTCATTCATGTTATCTCCCTGGGCCTGTGTACTTCCTATTTTCCTTATATCCATTGCAATAGTTAGCAGACCTCATGTTTCTTTCACCTGATTGGCTAAACACCCACTCGTGTACATATGTGGCTTTAGTCCAAATGCACTTGTACCATACAAACTACAGATGCACAACTACCTTACAATTTTTTAAATTAACAACTCGACGTTTAAATTTAAAACATTTGCTACAGCTTGTACCATACAACATACAAATTTGTACTAGTGCTTGGACCATACAAGCTTGTAACAGATAAGACCTTATATTTTATAACCACTTAGCCTTACTACAGTACTTGTACAGTACCACAAAAATTATACTTATTATATAAAGACTCTGAAACATAGCACCTCAAGGTACTATTTTTTTTTACTGGCCAGACACATATTACCATAACACTTGTACTACAACTGCCACCTCAATTGTTCTTTTACCATACAAGTCTGTAAGACATAACACCTAAGTTTTTGTAAGGTAACCTATTTTACAGATAACTAGTACAATGCAACAGACAAGTACTACATCACCTGTTTTACATAGCTGGAACATACTAGAGTAAATTCTAATATATTGGAGTAATTTGATACCAACAAGGTAAAAAATAAATATGGAATGGCTAGAAAATACAAAACTAATGCAAACATAATAAAATGAAGAACAAATATTGGAAAACAAAGAAGAACAATCTTGAAAAGAAAAACCAGTAGTATACAAACATAGAAATTGTGGATGAGATAATAATGAGCTTTTTGTAGCTTTTGAAATTAGAGAAGTACTAAGAACAATAAAACCAGTACAGAGCTTTCAGGCGAGGTTTTATATTCCTGTTTCAGAGCATGTTTGAATCAAGTCAAACTTAGCAAAAGTATAGAATAAAAATTATCACTTAGACCATATCCAATGGGGTCACTAAATCTTACACTAAACACTAAATTTGGTGTAAATGACACTATTTACATCTCCAATGGGGTCTCTATTTTTCACACTAAATTTGGTGTAATGAATAGTTTTACACTATATTTGGTGTAACACTATTCATTTACACTACTTTTTACATCACTTCTAAAAAATAGTGTTACCCATTGGAGAAGATTTACTATTAACACTAAATTTTACACTACTCTTTACACTACTTTTGAAATTTGGTGTAAAATATAGTGTGACCCATTGGAGATGCCCTAATTGCATTTATCAATGTACAATAAATGTTGTGTAAAGTTATATGTTTATCGTTAGAATTGAGTTAGACAATATGTTGATTTCCTAATAAGAGTTATATCCTTTGCTTCGTTATTTGATCCGAATCATATGATTCCAATCATAAATTGCAAGAGTTTTGAAAAAACTATGATTTGATGCGGTATTTTATTTATGCAGTTAAATTGCCGGAGCTATTACCATATTTGAACATAGAAGAGGATCTGTTGATATGCTTGCAGCAAAAATTTCTTGACTTCCTCAGGTACAACTTTTTTTCTTCTAATAATTATGATCATTATTCTGAATCTTTATCCTCACCTTATATCACCAATTTGTGTTGATGTAGGTTTTTGCAAAAGAAACAAAGCTCTTTCTTCATTTCCTCATATGACGATGATTCAAAAGTTTCTGAAGCTTCTTCAGTAGTAAGGGCCAAAACGAGTCGGGATTAGAGATGTCACTCCACCAGTTCATGTAACATTGATTATCGATGCTAGCTGGGTCAATTTTGTGCAACTGTAACTCATTATTTTCTTTTTGTTTTTTTTTTCTTATCCGGTCGACCCCCCACCCCACCCCACCCCCTCTTTGTACTTATAGTATGAAATAGCGAAAGTAAAGTAGCATAATCAAACTTGAAAATTGGTGATTTTTATTGGCTCTTATTTATGTTTTATTTGTGAATTCAGAGGGCATGTTCATTTGGAAGTTGATTTTTCAACAGTAGCTGATACTTGCCTTGGAAGCCAGGCTTCAGCTGTTGCAGGTAACAATACAATCTTTTTGGTGATCACATGAGTCCCACCTCACCTCACTACCATGTGAACTACTAGTTCTTTTTAATGAATATAGTTATAGGTCAACAAGATGTTGAGGTCAACCCCATGAATTGGTTAATTAGTTGGGGGTTTTTTGGATGTTAAATGACGAAAATGACCCTTACTTTATATTTCTTCTAACCGATCCATCTTGTGGAAAAAGCCAAAAGAAGTGGTGAATGGTCAAAGATAGGGGACCAATTCCTTTGCTTTAGAAGGGTTGATTCATGCACCATCCAAACCCAAAATTGAACGACAAAAGGAAGAAAGAAAGATGAAGTAAAAAATCAATACACGAGGAAAAACAATAACTCGAAACAAGAAATCGAACCACATTTAATATACATTTTGAAGTATTTTTTTGGAGTAAACTATGTTTACGTTTTTCATTACCGTGGTATGCAATTCGTTTCACTTTCTGGAAAAACTTATTCGAAATAAATTCCAATCGTAATTTCGAAACGACAGAGTTAAAAAAAATGTGACTTATTTTTTATTATATATATTTGTTGATTAAATTTTGTGTGTTGAAGTAACAAGTATTTAAGATATTTTGGTTTAGTTGGGGGATTGGGAAAGTGTAAGAGGAGATAATTTAATTATTTAAAGAGTAAATTACATGCTTCTTGTGGTTATAATTTATGACAGTGATGGTGTCCCTTTTTTAAAAATTCATTGGAACATATTTGTGGTTGAGTTTTTTAACGAGTACATTCCCTAAATAAATTAACGAACTGAGTCCTTATGGTTGTTTTAAGGACCAAACTTTTTGTGAAAATATAACCATAGAGACATGATCTGTTAACTTTTCGAAAAGGGGGTCAAGAACTCTTAAAAACATAACCACAAGGGTTGTGGCGTACTTGTTAAGGCCCTGGGGGATGTGGTGGAATATCCCATCTGTCCAGGTTCGAATCCAGGCGTACATAACAATTGTGGCCACTGAGGTTTAATTAGGACTGATGTCTTACAGTCATAATTTGTCAGGGAATAGTTTGGGTTTAGCCTAGGACACCCTTCCTATAAAAACTCTTAAAAACATATAACCTCGTGGACAAAACATGTGATTTAGGGGCTGTTTGGCAGTTGCTGAATGGTTTGGTGCTGAATGCTTAAGTGGTCAGAATGATTAAGAGGCTTTTATGATATAGTGTAAAATGAAATATGGTTGTTTGGTAATTGTTTAGAATGAAATTAGGAAGCTAAATGGTTAATGGAGGCTCAGGATGCTAAATCATTCAGAGAGTTTTAGAACCATTAAGAGGCAAATATTTTTTTTGCCAAACAGAATTTACCTCTTAGCGATTCAGAGGTTGCCTCTTAATGGAACTATTAAGAGGTAAACAAACAATCCCTTACACTTATTTGAAATATATATTTGATGTTAACCGTTAAACGTGACCATCATGCTTTATGAATTATGATTGCCAACCCCTGTCCCACCATAAATCCTTAACAAAATGGTTTCTTCTTCAACCATATTTCTATATTTCAAAAAATATATAATGTTTTCTTAAAAGCTTTTTAATCTATGGAATTATTGATTTTAGTTTATAAATATTGTCCCTTTGTCTTCTAAAAGTAATTTTATTAACATTATTCTATACACAATTGACGTTGGATAATTTTATTACAATGTGACATAAACAATCATTATTAGCATTGTTTTAAAGTTATAAGTATTTAGTTAATAAGAATATCAAATCGAACAAATATACAAGAATTTTTTACGTGCCTTGTGTTTTCTAAATTGAAAAAATAAGAAAAAGAAACTTGTTAAAATCGGATCATATACTTATTGAGAATTTTCTCGGGCTCGTTAGGCATCGTTGCAGGAATGCTCAAGTAGTTATTTAGAACCTGTATTAGAAAGACTATTCTCTAGGTTATAGGTTATAGGTTATAGGTTATGTTTTATATGTATAAGATTGTGTGAGGAGTTGAGTTAATGTGTGAGAAGTAGATTTGAACAAGTGATCACTTTTAATCTTAAGCCCACCCGTGTGTGTTGGGGGGGGGGGGGGGGGGGGGGGTAACACCCCAAGTCCATAAAATCTGAACCTTTTAGAATTTTGGGGCTAAAGTGTGAAGTGTGCAACTTTAAGGACTTAGTGGCAAAATCTGAAAATATATATATGTATAAAATGGGGTAAAACCCCTAAAATCCTTTCATTCTTCATCATGGACGGCTGGAGCATTGAGGAAGGGGGAGGTTGAGATGAAGAACCCTAATTAGGAGTGTAGAAGAAGGATAACTTCAAGGGGATTGGTAGTTTCATCTACATGGTATGATTTATCCTCCTTATTTCCCAATTTGTGGTTAGTTTGATTGATGGTTTAGAGTTTTGTTAAACCATGAGATTTTGAGTTATAATCAATGGAAAAAGGAAAACAAAATAGTTTGTGATTGATTTCCTCATGAGTTTTGGTTAAACCATGGAGAAACTTCATCTCCTTGCTTGGTAATCTCCATTCTTGTCAAGGAGTGAGTTTTTGAGTTTTTAGGTTTGAAATCATGAACCAATAGATGAGTTTTGAATGAGTTTCATTGGATTAAATGATGTTTTAATGTTTGGAAATTGAGGGGAAAAGTTTAGAACATCAATTATCTCATTTTGGAGGCTTAAATCCGATTGAGGATGAGTTGGGATTGAGAAAGGGTGAGTTTTCGGCTGAAAAACGAGTGCAGAAGCTTCGTGCGGATCTCGGCGCGGGTCAACCTGCGCGAGCATCAGCGCCAAAGTCTGTCTAGTGCTCCGCGCGGGTCTTGGCGCGGGTGTGTACCAGCGCGAGCATTAGCGCCAAGCCCTGTCGCGTGTTTTGGCTCTTATTTCGCGTACTGTTTAAGGCTAGGAGTGTGGCATCGTCTAAGGGTTGTCTTGGGCTCTATTAGGGATGTTTTGGGATGTAATTAGATGGTTTAACACCACTTTTATGACGTCCAATTCAGGTATTCGGTTTGAGCTAAAGTGAGTTTCGGAGCTTGTGTCGATTTGCTAAAGCTCAGGTGAGTTCCCTTAAACCTTTTTACTTGTGATAAGATTGGTATGTGTTTTTCAGCAATGATTATGGTAAAGCATATGGACATGGTTTTCACTCATGAATGATTGAACACGCTATTGCATATGAAATGTTTTCCTAAAGTTTTCATAACTGAATTTGGTATTGAGCATGATGGCATGATTAGACATTTTGAAAAGCCTTGTTGTTATACGATGTGGAAATGCTCATTAATGCAGGCACGTTATGAAAATGTTTATAAATGTACATGTTTGGCTTACATGTTGTTATCCATTACTTGACATGATGTTTTGGAGTCGGGTTGCACAGTGGGAGTTGTGTACCTTGGGATATCACATATCCCTTGGGAGTGGATTTATACACCACATACGCTTGGAATATGTTTCTTGTGTATGTGGGAATGGGGAGTCTGCTTGGGCCACGTAGGCGTAAGGGGAGTCGGCTTGGCCCCCGATCGTGGATACTACCGCGTGGTAGAGATTGTCTATGAACACTGTGCAAATATCCAAGTGTGATGTAGATTGGTTGAATTGATTTTGATGGGCCTTTATGGCGTTTTGCATAATGATATATGTGGTTTGTTAAACTGTTTTCGAGAGGGAATTCACTAGACCTCATGGTCTAACCCTCGCTTTTCAAAAATTAAACCCATTTTAAGGTAAGAGTTTTGTTTGGGGTTTCATCTGGAGAAAATGGAAAGAGGTGACATTGTAGAAGAGGTATAGTCTAGTGGTGGGTAGTAGTAGTTCACCGTCGGGCTTCCTGTAGCATCTCAGTTGTGAAGGTGATTATCCACTGCATACCTAGAGTTAGAATTGATGTAATTTGTATACTTTGGGACCGATTTTGGTTGTAATGTTGAGAATTAATTTTGATGGAATTTGGGGTGTTACAAATGGTATCAGAGCCATATGTAACACCCTCAAAATTGGAAAGAGCAACTACTAAAAACTTCGATACAATAACCAAATGAGGATAAAAATCCCTTCTACAAACCATCCTTGGAAACACCTCAAAATTTAAAACGTAAAAACTCTCACGATTAATAATTCAAGTCATACAACATGACCAAATAAAGTCGATGTTACTTAATATAACACCCGTAATTTTCGGATAAGTACAATTTCGAATCAGTGTGGAACCAATTTTTTAAGAAAAATATGAAAAATAGGATTTTGAGTTAAATCTTAGATTTTATGGTCTTGTTGGATGGGGAATTCGAATACGAATCCAACGGTTCTTTTCGGAGCGAAAAGGGGGCTAAAACGAAGAAGTTACGGTCAAAACAGTATCAGATCAAAAAAGGGGCCGCACGGGCTGGTGCGCGACTTTGGGCCGCGGCCCAAGCCGCGTAACCCTCTGTTTGATGACCCGCGCGACATTCCACGCGACTTCAAGTCGCGGGACAAACCGCGGAAGTGGTCTGGAGCTTTAAGTCGCGAATCTCAAACCCTCAAACTTCATTTCTTCATAACTTTCTCACCACAACTCCGATTTGAGTGATTCAAGTTGCTATGGTTTCGTTTTTGGGAGCTCTTCAAGGATCTAGAAAGAGTTTTGAAGTATGATGAATGATCCAAGCATATTTGGTGGTGGTTGAGGTAAGCTTCTCACTTTTCTTCATCTAAGAAGTTAGGGTTTTGGTATTTTGGTGATTTTAGATGTTTTATGTTGGGGGAAACATATATAAGTGTTTAGAGATGATTATTTATGGTTGGAAACTTGTGGATCTAGGTTTTGGAAGTATTGGCTTGAAGATCCGAGTTTCTCCAAGGGAGCTCACGTGTGGGAAAAATCTAGATTTAGCCTAAATCTAGCAAGGTGAGTTTAAGTTGATTTACGAAAACGTTGTACATGCCAAAAATGTTATTTTCCAAGTATTTGTGTGTTTTACTTAAAATTATCAATTGTTGAGTTATTTGGTAAGTTTGACCCTTTTAAAGTGTTTAACTTTATAAAGTTTGTAAAACACCCATATTTGGGATTTTTGGATATTTTGATGTGTGGAAATCATAAATACGTCCTTAAATGATTTATTGCTCAAATGGAGTTTATTCAATGGTTTAATCATGTTGGTATATTTGATTTTATAAACCGTTTGGGGAAAATGCACAATTTAGTGTTATGAGTCATTTTGAGAATTATAGAGGGTATGAGTCCATTTGGGGAAACCCTTTGTTTTAACCCGTGTCGAGTTTTGGGTTAATGATGGTTTTGTGGTACATGTTTACCTAAACAATGTTTAAATGCATTTTTATGCTATGATGACCGTTATTTATGGGTCTAATGAGTTTTGAGCATTTTGCTCGGTTTTGACTTTAAGGAAGTCTTGGGGACATTTTATCCGGTTTTTATGGCTCAATGTGGAGTCTTATTTATGGTTTACATTTATTGCAACATATTGCATATTAGTGCACATTATTGATATTTACATGCTCGGGTGCTTTAGTCATTTCGGGATGGGCATGTTATTGTAGACTGTGTTGCATTGGATCCATAGGCATGTAAGTCAGTCTTTGTTGGATGGTCTATCTCCTTGTGCACGAGGAGTGGACTATTGGAATGCATGGTTATATGCGTTAGGCCGTTCGGGGCCACTAGCGAGTAGGCAATGGGGGACATTGGAGTCCTTGAGGTGTAACTCGTCTAGACTGGATAGGCAATGTGGTCCCATAAGTCCTTGAGGTGTAACTCGACGGAGTAGGCACTAGAGGCATGCTAAATGGAAAGGTTTGAGGTTGTGATGTCTTTATGACATGGGAACTAGGATCGGGACTTGAGGTGTAATCCAGTAACATCATAAGTGACCTAACTTTGTGTGCCCGTCACTTCAGATGGAATCGGGTCTCCCCCGTCACCGAAAGGTGTTGTTTTTGGGTATTTATTTTTATCCATATTTTCGGTGACGCAATTTATTCATATGAAATGTTTCCATGGCTTATTGGCGGAGTTCTACGCCTCGTCCTTATTGGAGGTTTTGAATATTGGGTTTTATTCACGTTTATAATTACTTGGGATATTTATCGTCAAAGCACGTTTTGAGTGTTTGGAGTTGGAATTCATTTTGGAAAACACCTTATACATTTTGGGAACTTTTCTCATTGATTTTATGTGCGTTGGAAAATGAGTCGTTTACATCCTTTCATAAACCCTTTTGGGAATCATGATTTATGTTGCAAACTTTCATTCTACAAATTATATAAATCATGTTATAAACTCTTGAACTCACTAGGCGTTAGCCTAACCTTTTTATTTGTCGGCATGTGCAACAGGTTCAGGTTGGGAATAGTTCTAGTGACACTGCGAAAGGTCGAGTGCTAGTAGTGTGCTCGGGAGGTGAATTGGTAGTGAAGTCTTTCGCATTAAGTTTTGGGAATAGCAATTGTACTTGTGTTAAGTAACACCCGACGTGAACTTAGTCTTTGTATTTAAGACTGGAGTTATATGTATAGATGGAAGTATTTCCCGTATTGATTTATAGGGAGAAATCCTATTATTTTGGTTGTATTATCGAAAATTTTATTTAGTTGCTCTTTCCCAATTCGAGGGTGTAACAAGTTGGTATCAGAGCATAAGTTTGAGAGAATTAGGTGTTGATTTTGGATACCTAGACTCAAACTAGCATTCTTTTAAGTAGATGAAAGTGAAATTCATCTTTAGGCACCTTAAGATATGATGTTTTGAGGTCGATGGAGTTGCTAGAAACGGGAATCACATCGAGAGTGGCAAGGATAAGCATGTACGGTGCGTTCATAATGACACCTTGCCAGTGTCATGGTGAACTTACTAATTACATGTGCATACTTGAACCACTTTAATGCGATGACCGTTGGGGTAGTGAAGAGTTTCTAAGCAAGTAGTCGTTGAAAGAGATTGACGATTTTAGCATTAGTCACTTAGGGTGACAATAAGCATGACAATTGCTTTAAGTGGACGGTTTCGGGTCGAAATTGATGGTTGGATTAGAACCATAGACTTATTGAATCGACTTTGATTCGAGGAGAAATCGTAAGGTTAATCGAAGTAATTCCCAACTTTGCCTTAAGAGGTTAGAGCATCCGAATGACGGTAGTGTGACCGGAGTATTGGGAGGAGTATGGCTTGAGACGATTGAGTGCCGACTAAGTTCATGCACAAAATTTATTTTTAAAATAAATTGCATCAATCATTTTCTTGTGTTTCAAATCCTCATGTGGATTGTGTTACAAAATCTTGGAAGCACACACAAGATTTTAAATCATGGTTTTTGAATCTGCACGAAATTATTTTATTGCGGGAATTGCAAATTTTGTCGGGACTTGCTTTATTTTGTCGAGGTCCAACGCTACTTTCGGACACGGTGATATCCATATTTTAATGTCGTTTAAAGTGTTGGACAAATGACTACGGCTTATGGCTTTAACATTGGATCTCCTCCACATATGTTAAGGTTTGGACGAAAAGTTATCTTCTATTATGTCTATGTAAAGTTATTTTGGAGAATTTATTTAATGCAAGTTTGTTGATCAATGTTGTTTATTTGGTATTACAACAAAAAAAGATTTTTGGAATTTTGACGTTTTAGTCATTATTTTGTATATTGCAATTCGATTTTTGGAAACGAAAGGTTTGGTGCCATTTTGTTGACTTGAGGTCATTGAGCCCATTGAGTTTCATGGAGTTTTGGTCTTACGACGTTTTGTGTCGCGTGAGTGCAATTTCATAATGTGCATACTCCATTTATTTATGTGATAATTTATGAGTTATGTTGGGCATTTTGTCTCACACGGGTTTTGTTGAGAAATATTATTTTATGCCATAAGACGACCAAGAGTGATGAGTTTTGAAACTTTGGTGTCGAGTGATTTCTCTTTCAAAGATTTGTGTTAGCACAGTTTGTTGCAACTTGTTCAGTGTATGGATTGATTTATACGTGACGTAAGGAATGCATGAAAGAACGTCTTGATAGCATTTCATAACAATTTGCTTATTGCACTTTCGGTTAATTGATTATTTTATCATCATTTCATGCAAATGCATTATATCGACCTAGGGGTATACATAGCTTGGTAACCACTACTTCTCGATATTTTGATAAATAGACCGTGAATGAAAATGTTTTATTAACTCATTGCATAATTAAAGGCCATTGGTCAAAGTATGTTTTAGTGTTGTGGGGATCATGCATGGTTTACAATACGGTATATTTTGAAAACACGAATATGTGAGTCGTTGACATTTGGTCAATTTTGGTTTGATGAACATTTTGGAAAATTATAAACCTTTTTGGTTATAGAGAAAATGGGTATTTTGGGTATTTCAACGAGTAAACTTTTAAGCATTGACGTTTTAACGTTTTATATTACGAGTGTGTCTATTTTGCGCAACTACCAAACTGATAGTAGTAGTGTTTATGCGTACGATTAACTTGATATGAAAATCTTCGTGTTGAAAATTTCTATAAAAAGTTTTTGATTGTCATATTTGTTAAATAATCCACTTGAGAACCTTGAACTCATTAGGACCTTGGAAAGGTTAAGTAACCCCGGTTAAGAGTAAGTGTGAGTAGGACTTCGATTATGAAAAGTTGGGTGTTTCGACGCGTGATGGTGCTATAGGCCGGATGGTATCGATGGCATAGTCGATGTATTTGTTGTAACTGAAGGGTTAGATTCGCAGTATCTTATTTTTGAGGTTGGTTATAACCGTTATTGTTGACAACTTGTTTTGGGTCTTAGTCAATTTTCGCATAAAGGACATGTAGGACCTTATGGACACCATATTGATAACCTTGGTTTTGTGGGAATGCTCGGCGAATGGAACTCGTGTGTAGAGTACTGCAGTGGTTTGAATCTTGGTGGTATAATTAGGTGTCAACTTTGGATTTTGAGGCCATGAACCGTCAATGTATTTGGAAGTGTTGTAGTCCAATCTTAAGGGACAATCGTATCGCTTGTAGTGTTTTTAAGAAGTTCGAATTGTGATAAGTGAATTAGTAGGACGACTTTCCTTGAAGGGTAAAAGAATCTGCAGATTGGGTGATCGGTAATGGGATGTGTTCTTGGAGTTGCATAAATCGTTGGGTCAGGGACGACCACAAGTTTTGGGGCCTATTAGTGCTCGTTAGGTTCAATGTCAATTCAGCATCGGGACGGTTGGATTTGAAGATTTTGTTGGTTTTGGTGGTAATCAAACCTCGGGTTGGTTGGGGAAGAAACTTTAAAGCGTGTAGACCTGGGCTGAGTGGAAGTCGAGATCGGACGATGAGGAAGTATGGATCACCTAAGGTTGGGAGATGACCGAAGTCATTCAGTTAGAGGCTACCTTGATAAAATTAAGCATTCACTCGGGCTTAAGTGTAGTGGGTCTAACTGGTCATTGATCGTGAGTATCGCCATGAAGTTGTCATAGCAGTCATGGCAAGAAGGGATTCGAAGTTCAGTTGGAAACTGAGGCAACATGGAAATGGTTGAGTTCGATAACCCTTGCGTGTTTGGGGGCTAGATTTCGAGGACGAAATCATCCTAAGGTTGGGAGGATGGTAACACCCGTAATTTTCGGATAAGTACAATTTCGAATCAGTGTGGAACCAATCTTTTAAGAAAAATATGAAAATAGGATTTTGGGTTAAATCTTAGATTTTATGGTCTTGTTGGATGGGGAATTCGAATACGAGTCCAACGGTTCTTTCCGGAGCGAAAACGGAGCTAAAACGAAGAAGTTACAGCCAAAACAGTATCGGATCAAAAAGGGGTCGCGCGGGTTGGTGCACGACTTTGGGCCGCGGCCCAAGCCGCGTAACCCTCTGTTTGATGACCCGCGCGACATTCCACGCGACTTCAAGTCGCGGGACAAACCGCGGAAGTGGTCTGGAGCTTTAAGTCGCGAATCTCAAACCCTCAAACTTCATTTCTTCATAATTTTCTCACCACAACTCCGATTTGAGTGATTCAAGTTGCTATGGTTTCATTTTTAGGGGCTCTTCAAGGATCTAGAAAGAGTTTTGAAGTATGATGAATGATCCAAGAGTATTTGGTGGTGGTTGAGGTAAGCTTCTCACTTTTCTTCATCTAAGAAGTTAGGGTTTTGGTATTTTGGTGATTTTAGATGTTTTATGTTGGGGGAAACATATATAAGTGTTTAGAGATGATTATTTATGGTTGGAAACTTGTGGATCTAGGTTTTGGAAGTGTTGGCTTGAAGATCCGAGTTTCTCCAAGGGAGCTCACGGGTGGGAAAAATCTAGATTTAGCCTAAATCTAGCAAGGTGAGTTCAAGTTGATTTACGAAAACGTTGTACATGCCAAAAATGTTATTTTCCAAGTATTTGTGTGTTTTACTTAAAATTATCAATTGTTGAGTTATTTGGTAAGTTTGACACTTTTAAAGTGTTTTAACTTTATAAAGTTTGTAAAACACCCATATTTGGGATTTTTGGATATTTTGATGTGTGGAAATCATAAATATGTCCTTAAATGATTTATTGCTCAAATGGAGTTTATTCAATGGTTTAATCATGTTGGTATATTTGATTTTATAACCGTTTGGGAAAAATGTACAATTTAGTGTTATGAGTCATTTTGAGAATTATAAAGGGTATGAGTCCATTTGGGGAAACCCTTTGTTTTAACCTGTGTCGAGTTTTGGGTTAATGATGATTTTGTGGTACATGTTTACCTAAACAATGTTTAAATGCATTTTTATGCTATGATGGCCGTTATTTATGGGTCTAATGAGTTTTGAGCATTTTCTTGGTTTTGACTTTAAGGAAGTCTTGGGGACATTTTATCCGATTTTTATGGCTCAATGTGGGGTCTTATTTATGGTCTACATTTATTGCAACATATTGCATATTAGTGCACATTATTGATATTTACATGTTCGGGTGCTTTAGTCATTTCGGGATGGGCATGTTATTGTAGACCGTGTTGCATTGGATCCATAGGCATGTAAGTCAGTCTTTGTTGGATGGTCTATCTCCTTGTGCACGAGGAGTGGACTATTGGAATGCATGGTTATATGCGTTAGGCCGTTCGGGGCCACTAGCGAGTAGGCAATGGGGGACATTGGAGTCCTTGAGGTGTAACTCGTCTAGACTGGATAGGCAATGTAGTCCCATAAGTCCTTGAGGTGTAACTCGACGGAGTAGGCACTAGAGGCATGCTAAATGGAAAGGTTTGAGGTTGTGATGTCTTTATGGCATGGGAACTAGGATCGGGACTTGAGGTGTAATCCAGTAACATCATAAGTGACCTAACTTTGTGTGCCCGTCACTTCAGATGGAATCGGGTCTCCCCCGTCACCGGAAGGTGTTGTTTTTGGGTATTTATTTTTATCCATATTTTCGGTGACGCAATTTATTCATATGAAATGTTTCCATGGCTTATTGGCGGAGTTCTACGCTTCGTCCTTATTGGAGGTTTTGAATATTGTGTTTTATTCACGTTTATAATTACTTGGGATATTTATCGTCAAAGCACATTTTGAGTGAGTTGGAGTTGGAATTCATTTTGGAAAACGCCTTATACATTTTGGGAACTTTTCTCATTGATTTTATGTGCGTTGGAAAATGAGTCGTTTACATCCTTTCATAAACCCTTCTGGGAATCATGATTTATGTTGCAAACTTTCATTCTACAAATTATATAAATCATGTTATAAACTCTTGAACTCACTAGGCGTTAGCCTAACCTTTTTATTTGTCGGCATGTGCAACTGGTTCAGGTTGGGAATAGTTCTAGTGACACTGCGAAAGGTCGAGTGCTAGTAGTGTGCTCGGGAGGTGAATTGGTAGTGAAGTCTTTCGCATTAAGTTTTGGGAATAACAATTGTACTTGTGTTAAGTAACACCCGACGTGAACTTAGTCTTTGTATTTAAGACTGGAGTTATATGTATAGATGGAGGTATTTCCCGTATTGATTTATAGGGAGAAATCCTATTATTTTGGTTGTATTATCGAAAATTTTATTTAGTTGCTCTTTCCCAATTCGAGGGTGTAACACTTAACCCAAATACAAGTTGCTATTCCCAAAAAAAAATGTGGAAGACTTCACTAAGCAATTCATCTCTCAAGCACACTACTAGCACTCATCTCTTCAAAGTGTCACTAGAACTACTCCCAACCTGAACATGTTGCACATGCCGACAAATAAAAAAGGTTAGGCTAACGCCTAGTGAGTTCAAGAGTTTACATCATGATTAAATAATTCGTTAGACAAAAAGGATGCAACTTAAATCATGATTTCCGAAAAGGGATTTGTATTAAATACCAACAACCCATTTTCCAAACGCACACAAATTCTGTGACGAAAGCTCCAATGAAAATCATTTCTCAAACAATTGACTCAATTCCAAAACTCACTCAAGATATGAATAAATATTAAATTTCCAAATAATATCCACGCGAATAAAGCTCCAATAATCGAAACATCCAAACAAGGACGATGCATAATATATCGCCCACAAATCATGGAAAACAATCCATATAAATATAATACGTCACCGACAACATGGATAACAGAAATACCCGAAACAACACCTTTCGGTGACGGGGGAGACCCGATTTCATCGAATGTGGCGGATACACCAGTTAAACCACAATTATAAGTTACAAGCATGTTTCATGGATGGAAAAGCCTATGACATCAACCCTATCCGGGTCTTTAGTCAATCTTGGACATCAACCCAAACCGGATCTTTAGTCCATGGAAACATCAACTCAAACCGAGTCTTTAGTCTAAGAAGACATCAATCCAAACCGGACAAATGTCCTCAAGACCCAACAGAGTCAAAAACCGAGCCATAAGCTCAAAAGATCAAGTGACCATTTATTAAAAGTCAACATATGCAAATTAAGTGTATCTAACCCACATTATGCAAATACATGCTCCAAGGCATGACTAGCTCAAAACCCCTTCATTGCCACTTTCCCATGAAGTCAAACCATATATACATATATACCCAAATACTTTATAACTTGATAATGTATATAATTCACAATGGTTTGTAAAACCCAAAAATACCAGTAGTGCATAAATGTCAAATGGTAATCACTTATGAAGCAAAACACTCAAAAGGGCATATTCTCAAATAAAACACAATTAAGTGCATAACACATCTAAAGCTCCATCTCGAGCTACTAAAACCGGCAAACACACCAAAGACCCATTTGAGTTCAAATCAAGCCCTTAAAGGCAAAATAAACATTTGGCTAATTACGCGAGCCATTACAGTTACATAAACCAAAATACATCGTTACCCAAAATCTTTGTCTCTTGAATCTCAATTGGCCTTCGGCCCAAAATCAAAGGGTTTACAATTCCTAAAAGGTTCATAAGGTCGAGATTGACCAAAATCCACAACTCACACGTTCACATTTTCAAAACGTAACATATCATAAACTTTGCATAGTCTCAACAAACACTAAAAGTGTATTTTGATCAAACAACCTCCACTTATGCAATAAATTAACAAAGCACTTCCATTCGTGATTTATTTATCAATTACCCAAAAATCCCAAAGGTGGGTGTTTTACAAGATTTGTAAAGCTCAAAACTTCAAATAATCAAAACCCACCATATAACTCAACAATTGATAGTTTTATGTAAAACACTTTAAAATAAACATTTTGGCATGTACAACGTTTTCACAAATCAACTTGAACTCACCTTGCTAGATTTAGACTAAATCTACATTTTACCCCAATAAGAGCTCCTTGTAGAAACTTGAATCCACAAGCAATTCTTTCAAACCCTAGATTCAAAAGTTTTCCAAACATAAATATACATGTTCAAGCACTTAGAATCATTCCCCAAACATCTTATATCAAAATCTCCATTTTGACCAAAACTCCAATTTGACCTAACTTCCCCAAAATCATCCAAACCGAGATTTGAGAAATATAAACACTAGGAAGTCATCAATGGAGCATTTTAAACTCATATGAAAGTTTATAAGCTATGAGGATGAACTCGCCACTTAGGTTTTGATGAAAACCTAGAAACCCTAATTTTCTTGAAGATGGAGGTGATGATGATGAACTCTTGATCTTTGCTTCCACTCCACCACCAAATACCTTTGGATCTTCCCAAAACTAACACCCAATCCTCAAAAATCTCTCAACGACGAAACCATGGCAATTTGAATCGCCAAAAACGGAGTAGAAATGAGATAGATGTGACCAAATGAAGAAAAATCGGATTTTATGCACTATAGTCGCCCGCGAGAGTGACATGCGAAAGTGACAGTGTCACTTTAGCATGTCACTTTCGCCCAAAATGTACCGAGGGCCATATTTCTCTGCGAAAGTGACATGCTAAAGTGCCAGTGTCACTCTCGCATGTCACTTTAGCCCCGAAGGTACCGAACACTGTTTCGGTCGTAACTTATTCGTTTTAGCTTCGTTTTCGCTCCGAAAAGGCCAGTTGGATTCGTGTTTGAATTCTCCATCCAACAAGACTATAAAATCTAGAATTTAATCCTAAATCCTATTTCTTCTATTTCTCTTAAAAGATCGATTTCCACACCGATTTGAAATTACACTTACCTGAAAATTACGGGTGTTACACCATAGTTTAAGGGATTTAGGTGACCGGATAGGCCTAAACTTAAACTGTGAAGTAAATGAGGCACAACTGAGATATAGGAAGCCAATAGGAAAGACCTTAATCATGGAGAATCTTGACGATGGTAATGAGGTCCCTCGTGTAAGGTAAATTCAAAATCACACATGGCCAATGTTATTATGAATTTACAGGTGCATGGGTGTACTCATAGGTGCATATGGCCAATGTTATTAATGAATAAACATTGGTATCTTACTAACAAAATAAAACAATTTAAAAAATTTGGTTTATAATCAATATTAGCTTACTAAGAAAAACAAAAATTAAATAAATAAAAACTAGTCTTTATAAAATAAAGTTTGATTTATAACACAATTGTTAGCTTATCCAAAAAAAAGTTGTAAATAAATAAAAATATACCATATTGAAAAAAATTGATTTATATGCATTTTTAGCTTACTAAAAGAAAAAATATATATACTCTATTAAAATATGTATTTGTTTTGTAATCATTGTTATCTATCTTAATAAAATAAGTTAATATAATATTTAATTCAAATAGGCTTAGGAAATAAAAATAAATCAATAAGCTTAATAATTATAATAAAGTAATCATTGTTAAAAAAATAACAATTATAAGTATTTAAAAAAAGTCAAAACTCTTAATAAAATTCTAAAGTTTTAATGGAGGTTTCTTCTTAACCCTCTCTCCTACGTTTTATATATATATATATATATATATATATATATATATATATATATTGATTTTCTCAAAATAAATATATATTTTTAGAAGTAAATGGCTACTTTTTTCATTATAATTTTAAGAAATCTCTCTTATATAATTAATGATAAAAAAAATTATAAACTAAAAGATATAATAAATATACATTTTTAAAATTGTTTGTTAAAATTTATTTTGGAATGGAGTATAAAAAACGGAACTTCTTTTAGAAATTTAACTTTTGTTGTTTATATGCTTAACGCTATTTTACGATTTTCATTGCAACCGCCTACTGATAATACTACTAAAAAGACAAAAACTAATTAAAGAGCGTCTCTATCATCTTCTCTAAAAAATAAATAAAAAAAAAATAAGAGAAACAAAAGTCAAAATCTAAAACAAAAAAATACATTCATCTCCAATAAATTTTCAATTTTCGAGTAAAAAACGTTGATTATAATATTAAAATATTTCATTTATTTATTAAAATATTATTTATCTATGTATATATTTATTTTCAAAGTTTTCTATGGTCGTCCCACTTACAATCATTTTTGGAATGATCTTCATATTTAAATAAAAACTCATTCTCTCTACTACTTTCTCTATTTTAAAGATAGTTTAAAAAAACTGTTGAAGCAAAAGTTAAGCCCAAAATCTTCATATTCTCAATAAATATATATATATATATATGCTATAAACTATCTAATAACATATCACACAAATCAATCTGGAAGGCTTTTGGACAGTTCCGAATTAGTTGCAGATAAGATCAACAATAAATTCTGTAACTAATTTAATGCATTTCATTAACATTGATAATTTACGGTTATAATTATATTATAGCTTATACCATTTATAACATTTACCTGATCTGTATTTGTTACTTATTTCTTTAGAAACCAGAAATACCATAAACACCTTTGTTGTTTATAGCATCCTTACTATTTATCAACATAAAAATGTGTTAAATTGAATATAGATAATTAGATATACCAACCATTTGGTTGAAAATAACCTAAATTCAAATTAATAGTTTAAATATAAATTTGTGATTGGTTGTAATAATTCATATGAACCTCTTTCTGTCTCTCCTTCCCTCTACACAATTTTATTTCTTTTTTTTTAATTGAAAAAAAAAAAGAAAAAAGAAAAGCAGAGCGGAGCGGAGCGGAGATCAATATTTATAAAATTAACAATCAACAAAGATTCTTCCTTTCCCTATCCTTTTTCCTCATTTTCAAAACTACCCTAATCGATCTTCTTTATCCCGGGTCGGGTCACTCTCCCAAACCCACCGCCATTGCTGGCCTGTTGCATACACATTCCCACCCCTCCTTGCTCTAGACCTCTCATGTACTTCCGTACCTCTTTCCTTATCATATCTTGCATCACTGACAAAAACTCCGCACTAAAAGGCTCAAACGCCTTCTCCGCCGGCGACACTTGAAGCTGCTGCATCGCCGACGATATCGCCGCCGGAATCGATGACATAAACTCGCCATCGTTGTTTAGGTTTAGGTCTTGAATACGATTCACCGGAACCTGCTGCAGCGGCATCGCCGGTATTGGAACAGGGGACGGAGACGGCGGCATTAACTGCATCGGCGTCGCCGTTGGCTCTTCGCTAAAATCAACCCCGGGAAGCGAGAGGCTCAACGACGTCAGAGGATCATTCACCGGCGGTTGAGGTGGAGGACGCGGAGGCGGCGACGACGACGTTCCGACTTCGATCTGCGGCGGAGCAGAGACAACGCACGCCCTAGGAACTGGCCGGTACACGTGCGATGACGACATCGCAGCCACGCTTGAATCGCTAATATCGGATCCGGTTGGGCTACCCGGGTTCAAACAAAGACCCGAAACCGGAACGGCCGAACCGGCACTAACGGACCGTTTTAACAACGGCTGTTGAATCGCAAACTCATTAAACTCCTCATTCGTCATCGACGAACATTTCCGTTTCAAAGTCGAGTTCCAGTGATTTTTAATCGCGTTATCGGTCCGACCGGACAAAAGCCGGGCTATGGTGGCCCATTTGTTACCGAACCGGGCATGTGCCCGGAGGATAGTCTCATCCTCCTCCGGCGTAAACGCACGGTGTTCCACCTGCGGTGACAGCTGGTTGCACCACCGTAACCGACAAGATTTTCCGGATCTACCGGGTATAGATTTGCTGATCAGCGACCAATTTCTTGGCCCATGCTTTTCAACGAGTTGCTGAAGCATATCATCTTCATCGGGGCTCCACGGACCTTTGATCCGATCCAAATCTTTCTTCGAACTATTAGCCATAATATAACCAAAAAGATGTATAAATTACTCGATCTTCAGCATAAACCCATGAAAAAAATTTGATCTTTGAGGTTGATTTTTTGAATTTGTGGAGAATTTTAGAGAGAGAAAGTGGAGGAAGGGATGATGAAGGTGTTAAAGGGGGGAGCGATGGTGGTTTTATACGGGAGTGAGGGGTATTTAAGGGGTAGGAAAGACCGGTTGAACCGGTGAGAAAGGTAACGAGTGAGGGTGATTTTATGTGGTGACCGTCTGTGAGTTTAGTAAGCGGTTGCATTTGGTATAATTTGGAATACAGCTGGCTAACGGACACGCGTCATATCATGGCCTTGCACTGATACTTACTCTCATCTTCGTAATCTTTTCTTTCACCTCTCTATTTCCTCACTCTCCTAAGCAGTGCGTGTTCAACACGTTTTTTGTCTTCTTCTAATCGAACGGGTACAAGATATTTGTGTTTTCTTTCTCAACAAAATTATATATCAAATGTTTATTTGATCCGTTTTTATTTTTATTTTTAAATTAGTTAATTACGGATTTAGTCCCTATGGTTTACACTTTTGACCCATTGTGGCCCAAAATCAAAATAAATATACAAATTAGACTTTTGGTTTGCATTTTCGCAAGCTTTTAGTTAGTCCCTCTAATAAAATTAAAAAGATATATTAACTCAGTTAAATACAAGGGTATTTTAGACTTATAAACATTTTTCTTGTGTTTATCCTATTTTGTCTTTTGTTGTATATACACACACATTTACCTATATACATTAACATGCATATATAAACACATGGGAAGGGGATGGCAGGTGAAGCCCTTATCCGGCGACCATCAAAGAAGGGCCAAGGAAGGGGGTCGTCGATCAAGCTCAACATTTCTCATACCTAATCGATATCACCCATTTTCCTCTGTTACTTTTCTCTAAATCATTGTCACAACACGACCTCATCTTCGTCCCGACACCACCTCCACACCACAGGAACGTCGTCTTCCATTCCTCCACAGTGTAAGCATACTTGTTATATGTACAAGAAATATGAGGGCACAATTATTTCAGTTAGAACGTCACGAACAAATCTATGCAAATTTACTTAATAAATTTGTGGTACAATAAAATGAAACATCAATATCCCTGAAATCAAAAGTCTAAAATAATTTTGGATCCCTAAAATCAAAATCCAATAACTCCAAATCAAAACCCTAAAATTTAGGAAAAATACACCATGGTTTTGTTGGAAATTGTTTTCAATACATAAAATCGACGGTGAGGTGTTCGAAGGACGTGTAGGTGGAGAGAAGTTTGTTCAAAATGTTGTTGAGGTCTTGAGTTGGGATGAGAAGATGAGGTGGTGTGGGGTTTGCTGCGATGCATAAGATGGGGTGTAGGAGGAAGGAATATGATGGTGATCAGTGATGTTGAAAAGACTCAAGATGGAGGAGATCGTACTAAAGAGAAGATGATGTGCGGAGGAGACATACAACCACCGTTGTAGGGTGGTGGATGACCGGAGTCGGGAAATGTTTTCGTAGGGGATTTACCGAGTGGTGGTTGGAGGTGGTAAGGATTTATCTGCTAGTCATAGTGAAGGCAACATGGTGGATAACGTATGTAATGTCTAATTGTGTGTATGTATGTATATATGATATTTTTAACATGGTAATAAATAGTTTAAAGACTAAAATTGAAAGGTTTTGAGCAAACTTACAACCATATGATATAGGCAACGAAAGCATATTTAAAATATCATCTATGGCAATACAAACTAACAACCTATAAGGATACATATGTTCTAGATAATTAACTACAAAAGAATGAACCAAGAATACTTACTTGTTTATTGTGATTGTCGAAAACCACAATGATGAATCAAACCTTTGATCTCGCTTCTTGGATGTCAATGACCAATAGTATGAATCCCTCTAGTGGCTCACACTTAAGAACACCAAATGCCAACAATTAAGAAGAGGCTTAAACCCTAAACCCTTATTAGGGTTTATGATTTGGGAGAGAGAGAGAGAGAGGGGAGGTCGACGGCCACCCGAGAGAGATAGAAAAAACCCACTAGGGTTTGACCCTTAGCAATTTATTTATAACCCCTCTTCTGCTTCTCGACCAAGTTATCTCTATTTTACAACTAGCCCCCTTGAACCGATAAGCTTGTTAAAACTATTTTAACCAATTATCATTTAGTCCATGTACTTTATATAATTAATCTAATTAATTATATTGTAGCTTATAATTAATTTATCATCAAATGACAAATTAATAAACTAATTGCTTTAACTCCCTTTTATTCTTCTGGTTGTTTATTTGGGTCTTAAGGGCAACACAAAAGAACCCTGCTATTATTAGAAATATTACCAATGGTTAATGACTCTGGACACTATATCCAACAGTCTCCCACTTGGGCAAGTTATTAACTCTATTTGGTTCAACACTTTCAAATAATCAGCAGAGAGCAAGCCATCCAATGCAGCTGCCGAACTCTGATAAAGATTCGGTCCTAAAATAAGTGATTTAATGTTCCTTTGTTCTACAAGATATCATATGAACCTGAGACATGGATAAATGTCTATCTCATGGATCAAAATTATGTTTCCCGATTTCCGATATGTGTTGAATTCATCAGACTACTCAATTGGACACATCAATTCTAGTCAGGGTTTGGCCAAACACTTAATGTCAACACCAAATCATCGAGGGGCCCATGGATATCGCTTATCCTGTTTAGGCAGAAGGAACAAAATAACTTTGACTACACAGTTCATTTCTACTCATCATATTATACATGGACATACCCTGTATAGCTGCCAGTTACGGTCAGCGTTGGAGCACACCAAAGCATAACAGAATCCTAGAGCAAAACTCTATGTATCTCCGTTTGAAGAACATAAAATATTATCATCTCAAAATTACTTTGACTTAATCCATGAAGTAAACTTTTGAGTGCGGGTTGTTCCAATACCCGAATCACCATTAAGTACTCATGAGTGTTAGTTGCATTCTCTATGCCTCTAACACTCCATGACAGTCTTGAATCACTACTTACTTCCAGGAGTATGACTGACTGTGGAGGTTTAAGTAAATTAATACTCAGGAAGTTGGTTCTAAACATGCAAAACGAAACACGATAATAAATTAAATGTAAATGGACGCAATCCAGCATATATTATAATCTTCATATAATAATCTCCAAATCAAATACAATTTATTACGTTTTTAATACATCAAACTAACAACTAAAACATTCAAGGTATATTGATAATTATAACACCTATGGCTTTAGTATGATACTCATGTTTGGGTCGAGTTAATGCTTTCGTGAAAGGATCCGTCGGATTCTCTTCAGTCGGCACTCTACTCACCACGATCTGGTTTTCTACAACCTTGTGTCGCACAAAGTGATACTTCCTCTCTATGTGCTTTGACTTCCCATGGTCTTTAGGTTCTTTAGTCAATGCGACTGCACCTTCGTTATCACAGAAGATTTCAATGGGTTCACTGATGCTTGGTACAACGCCCAGATCACCTATGAAATTCTTCAACCATGCAGCCTCTTTCGCTGCTTCACTAGCTGCGATATATTCTGATTCACACGTGGAGTCAGCCACGGTGTCCTGTTTGGAACTTTTCCAAGTCACGGCCCCACCATTCAACAAGAACACCCATCCTGACTGCGAGCGGGAATCATCCCGATCTGTCTGGAAACTCGCATCAGTATAACCTGTTACTCGTAATTCATTTTTTCCACCATAGACTAAGAACACATATTTAGTCCTCCGAAGATACTTAAGAATGTTCTTTACAGCCGTCCAATGACTTTCGCCTGGGTTCCCTTGATATCTACTCACCATGCTTAAAGCAAATGAGACATCAGGTCTAGTACATGTCATGGCATACATGATCGATCCTATAGCCGATGCATATGGAATTCGACTCATTCTGTCCAGTTCTTACTAGTGCTGGGACATTGATCTTTACTCAATCTTATGCCATGTTGCATGGGCAAATACCCTTTCTTGGATTCACTCGTATTGAATTTCTTCAATATCTTATCCAAGTATGTACTGTTGGTGCAAGTGTACCACATCTCTATATATTTATATATATTTATTTTGATGATTACAAACACAACGCATTATTGTTTATCTAACAATTTAATCCAAGTGTGCAGTTGTTGAAGAACACGAAGATTTAATCTGAAGGGTTCAAGACGGAAGTGTTTACGTCGTCATTATTGTTTATAACTAATAATGATAAACACCCTAAAATAATATACCACTTGGATATTTCTAAAAACCCAAACAATTAATTTTAATAAGGTTTTAAGAAGATCTAGCAAGATTTGGTTGCTGTCCTGGAAGGTTCTTTTCTGACGGCGGTATACCGTGGAGAATACTCGGTATACCGCGGGTACACTTTTGCCGGTATACCGCGGGTGTTCAGCCGGTATACCGCGGCAGTCCGTGTGCAATTCCTATTGGTTGAAGTTGTTTTTCCTGACGGCGGTATACCGCGAGACCCAGCCGGTATACCGCGGGTACTTTTTCCTGCCAACTTTGCATGTAGCCGTTGGTGTGTCAGCACACTTTTCTGACGGCGGTATACCGCATGCATTTGGCGGTATACCGCGGCTGCACAATGCCGTTGGAGATGCTATGTATAAATGATGCTTGCTGGTAATGAAGACCTCAGACCAACAACAACAACAGTAACAAGCAACAACAAACAGCACCTCTCAGCTCTCTCATCTATTTATAATATATATTTTATAAAACATTTTTTATAAAATATCCAAGTGTGAGATATTATACAAGAGTGATTACCCATTGTGAGTTATACTCCTCTTGTAAGTATTTGAATAACGGGTGTGTGATCCTGTACATCTCATAGCAGAAGCTTGAGAATCAATTACGTTACCTTTGTACTTGGTTTGTATTTCTACCGTAAAGAATACATTTATTGGATCGTGTCGGGAAGTGTCTCGGCTGCTGGTTTATCACAGTTGGTGGTAAATCAGTAAATCTCTGTGTCAAGTATCTCTATCCCTTATCTCTTTATTTATTCCGCTGTGCTATATTATATTTATTTATATAAACTGCTTTGCATTTATATTTATTTATATAATCTCTGTGCATTTTAATTATATCTGTTTATATAATTGTTGTATATTTATTATTTGTATACTCTGATTTATTTATACTGTTTCTGTACTGTATTTATTTGTAAATTTATTTTTGAAAGTAAAAGATTTTAAATACAACCTTACCCCCCCTAGGTTGTCTAACATTTGGTATCAGAGCAGGGCTTTCAAAAATCGTCTATTTAATTTTTTTTAAAATCCGTTTTTGTTATGGCTCAACAAAATGCTTGGTTTTCTAAATCTCTTCTTATTGATTTCGAAAATTTTGATCTTTGGGCAAAATCTTTTGAACGTTGTGTTCGTGGGATAAATCAAAAAATTTGGGATATTATTATTAAAGGAAATTTCAAACCCACAAAATTTCAAAACAACAAAGTTGTTGAAAAACCTAGCTCGGAATGGTCCGACGAAGATGAGGCTAATTATTGTTTAAATTATGAAGCCAAAAATTTTCTCTTTTCGGTTCTTACTAACGATGATATTGAGCGTGTTTATCTCTTTGAAACTGCTCGTGATATTTGGAAGAACTTGAACACCACCTATGGTGGAAACTCAAAAGAAAAGAGAGACGAAACCCGAGATCAAAGAAATGAAGAAACGTGTCTCATCGTCGACTGCGAGAAAGAGGTAAACAAATCATTGCATGTGATAATAAAATCAAAAATGAGTTAAATGATAAAGTTGTCACTTTAGAAAAGAAAGCATGCGAAAATATTGTTTGCAAATCTTGCATTGTCTTAAATAATAAAATTGCATGTTTAGAGAAAAGAACATGTGAAAATATTTTATGTACAAAATGCGATATACTTGAAAATGATAATGCATGTTTAAAAGCTAAATGCGATTTATATGAAAAAGATAATCTGTTAGCTAATGCATTTCAAAATAGCAATGATAAAGTGCTTAAAATGCTAAATATGCCTAATCGTATAAATTGCCGAAAAGGCATTGGTTCCGATACATGTGTTGATAAATGTTCGTGTAAACCCATTAAAAGATTTTTTGCATCTCCTAAAGTTGAAACGAGAAAACCCTATGTGCAAAAACCCCCATATATGTCAAAAATGAAAAATGAGAATTATGGGAGGAAACCGTATGCTCGTATGTATAATAGTAATTTTTCTAGACCTAATGCGAATATAAATGCTTCATTTTATGTGTATGATAAATACAATCGCAAAATTAAAATGGTTAGAAAATGGATTCCGAAAGGAATGTTTAATGTTGATAATCCCGGTGGGATGCGTTTGTGGTTTTAAACCATTTTTATGGCTTTGTATGTTTGTCGTGTTTGTTTTATGTCGACAACATATTTTTTTTTGCAGTTTATGTTTTATACTAACTGTTAAAAGGACCCATAAGAAAAGGGTACCACGAAATATTTTCTTTGCCTTTTATACGTGGTTTCCTGACGAGGTTATAATACGTGTTTCCTGACGAGGTTATAATACGTGTTTCCTGACGAGGTTATAATACGTGTTTCCTGACGAGGTTATAATACGTGTTTCCTGACGAGGTTATAATACGTGTTTCCTGACGAGGTTATAATACGTGGTTACCTGCCGAGGTTATAATACGTGGTTACCTGCCGAGGTTATAATACGTGGTTACCTGCCGAGGTTATAATACGTGGTTACCTGCCGAGGTTATAATACGTGGTTACCTGCCGAGGTTATAATACGTGGTTACCTGCCGAGGTTATAATACGTGGTTACCTGCCGAGGTTATAATACGTGGTTACCTGCCGAGGTTATAATACGTGGTTACCTGCCGAGGTTATAATACGTGGTTACCTGACGAGGTCATAATACGTGGTGATTTTTTTAATCACATAAAATTAACCGAATATTGAAGCCTTAAGATCCGTTTTGGTGCAAGTGTTTCGTATTGGTTTGTATATCTTTGTCTCTATTGCTTTTTGCATTTTATTTTATCCCTCAAATTTTATAAAATCAATTTGATGTCGTTATTAATTTGAGGGGGAGCGTTTTAGCTCTTTTACCCATGAGTGTATGCTACCTCAATTATATGCATATTTTGAGGGGGAGCATCTCTCGAGGGGAAGCATACCGTCTTTCTTGACCCTTTTTGTTTCGACAAACGGGGGAGAGAAACCGCACATGCTCTTGCTTAGCGGTTGTGTTTGTCATCATCAAAAAGGGGGAGATTGTTGGTGCAAGTGTACCACATCTCTATATATTTATATATATTTATTTTGATGATTACAAACACAACGCATTATTGTTTATCTAACAATTTAATCCAAGTGTGCAGTTGTTGAAGAACACGAAGATTTAATCTGAAGGGTTCAAGACGGAAGTGTTTACGTCGTCATTATTGTTTATAACTAATAATGATAAACACCCTAAAATAATATACCACTTGGATATTTCTAAAAACCCAAACAATTAATTTTAATAAGGTTTTAAGAAGATCTAGCAAGATTTGGTTGCTGTCCTGGAAGGTTCTTTTCTGACGGCGGTATACCGTGGAGAATACTCGGTATACCGCGGGTACACTTTTGCCGGTATACCGCGGGTGTTCAGCCGGTATACCGCGGCAGTCCGTGTGCAATTCCTATTGGTTGAAGTTGTTTTTCCTGACGGCGGTATACCGCGAGACCCAGCCGGTATACCGCGGGTACTTTTTCCTGCCAACTTTGCATGTAGCCGTTGGTGTGTCAGCACACTTTTCTGACGGCGGTATACCGCATGCATTTGGCGGTATACCGCGGCTGCACAATGCCGTTGGAGATGCTATGTATAAATGATGCTTGCTGGTAATGAAGACCTCAGACCAACAACAACAACAGTAACAAGCAACAACAAACAGCACCTCTCAGCTCTCTCATCTATTTATAATATATATTTTATAAAACATTTTTTATAAAATATCCAAGTGTGAGATATTATACAAGAGTGATTACCCATTGTGAGTTATACTCCTCTTGTAAGTATTTGAATAACGGGTGTGTGATCCTGTACATCTCATAGCAGAAGCTTGAGAATCAATTACGTTACCTTTGTACTTGGTTTGTATTTCTACCGTAAAGAATACATTTATTGGATCGTGTCGGGAAGTGTCTCGGCTGCTGGTTTATCACAGTTGGTGGTAAATCAGTAAATCTCTGTGTCAAGTATCTCTATCCCTTATCTCTTTATTTATTCCGCTGTGCTATATTATATTTATTTATATAAACTGCTTTGCATTTATATTTATTTATATAATCTCTGTGCATTTTAATTATATCTGTTTATATAATTGTTGTATATTTATTATTTGTATACTCTGATTTATTTATACTGTTTCTGTACTGTATTTATTTGTAAATTTATTTTTGAAAGTAAAAGATTTTAAATACAACCTTACCCCCCCTAGGTTGTCTAACATGTACTTTGGCTAAGTCCAATTAAACGCTTGGTTCTATCTCGATAAATTCTTATTCCAAGTATGTATGCTGCATTTCCCAAATCTTTCATAGCGAAACATTTCCCGAGCCAGACCTTTACATCTTGCAACATCGGAATATCGTTTCCTATGAGTAGTATGTCATCAACATACCAGACTAGAAATACAACATTATTCCCACTAGCCTTAACATATACGCAGGACTCATCTTCGCTTCGAGAAAATCCAAACTCTTTGACCTTTTCATGAAAACAAAGATTCCAGCTACGAGACGCTTGTTTAAGTCCATAAATGGATCTTTCAAGCTTACACACCTTATCTGGATACTCGGTATGTACAAAACCTCCAGGTTGTGCCATATACACATCCTCATCAAGTTTCCCATTGAGGAAAGCGGTTTTTACATCCATTTGCCATTCTTCATAGTCATGAAATGCAGCTATGGCAAGCAATATCCTGATAGACTTAATCTTTGCCACTGGTGAGAAGGTTTCATCATAATCAATCCCTTGAGTTTGAGTGTAACCTTTCGCAACCAGTCTAGCCTTGAATGTGTGCACATTCCCATCCATGTCGGTCTTCTTTTTGAAGATCCACTTACACCCAACTGTCTTGCGACCTGGTGTATGATCAACCAATTTCCAAACTTGGTTATCGTACATAGATTGAATCTCGCTCTCCATGGCCTCTTTCCACTTGGCAGCCTCAGGGCCTGCCATCGCTTCCTTGTAGTTGGATGGCTCATCCGCACTATCAAATGTTTTATCATTGACTAGTGTATCTCTTTCCTTTGTAATATGAAAACCATAATAAAACTCAGGAGGTCGATTAACTCTACTAACTCTACTAGTTCTGCGAAGAGGTGGTGGAGGTATGTTAGTTTCCTCAACAGGTGGTTCAACCTCATGTTGAGGGCTAGTGTCAACTATAGGTTCATCATTGGTTGTTTCTTGAATTTCTTCAAGATCAATACTGCTCCCACTATCCTCTTTGGAAATGTTCTCCCTTTCTTGGAAGACTCCCCTTCTAGCTACAAACACTTTGTTCTCAAAAGGTTTGTAAAATATATATCCAAAGGATTTGTAGGGATAACCAATGAACCAACACTTCTCTGCTCTAGGTTCTAACTTGTCGTAAGTTTCGCGCCGAACGAAGACTTCACAACCCCAGACCTTTATATGTGCTAACGAGGGACGAGTCCCAGTCCACATTTCAGAGAGTGTCTTTGCAACCTTCTTAGTTGGAACGAGGTTTAAGATATGAGCTGCAGTTTCTAAGGCATAGCCCATAACGATATTGGAAGTGTAGCACGACTCATCATGGACCGAACCATATCAAGTAGCGTTCAATTTCTTCTCTCAGCAACACCATTGAGTTGTGGTGTTCTGGGAGGAAATAATTGCGAAAATATTCCACAATCCCTTAGATAGTCGTAGAATTCATGACTCAAGTATTCTCCACCCCTGTCGGACTGAAGCATCTTGATCTTCTTGCCCAGTTGGTTTTCTACTTCGTTTTTGAATACTTTGAACACTTCAAAGGTGTCCGATTTGTTTTTCATCAAATAGATAAATCCATATCTACTGAAATTGTCAATAAAGGTAACAAAGTATCTCTTACCGTTTCTCGTGGCAGATCTGAACGGTCCACATACATCTGTGTGGATTAAGTCCAACAGATCCTTACCCCTTTCCATTTTTCCTTTGAAATGTGTTTTTGTCATCTTGCCTAGTAAGCAAGATTCACATTCTTCATCCGACTTTAAGCCAAATGGTTCCAAGATCCCGTCCGATTGGAGCTTGGCGATGCGTTTCTTGTTTATGTGGCCAAGACGATGATGCCATAACGACGATTTATCCAATTCACTATTGGAGGAACCAACATTTAGAGTTAAGTTATTATTATTTCTACCAACACAAATCACGCTTTCATACACGCCATTACAATGAGAGGCTTTAAAATAAAAACAACCATGTTTATAAACCAAAATGCAACCATTATTATTATCAAATTGAAATTCAAAACCATCCTTGTACAATGCATGAAAAGAAATAATGTTTCGAGCTATTTCCGGCGAGTAGCAACAATCTAATAACTTTATTGAAAAACCACTACTAAGCACGAGCTCAAAATCTCCAATCTTGGTAACAGCGGCAGTCATCCTGTTTCCCATGATCAGATTCAGCTCCCCATGCTTCATCGTCCTACTTCCCTTTAGTCCCTGGAAATTAGAGCAAATGTGAGTACCACATCCCGTATCAAGGACCCAAGAGTTAGAAATCGAAGTATTATGGAGTTCAATTGTAAAAATACCTGAGGTGTCACACCCTTTGACCTTGTTCATTTTCAAGTCCTCCAGATATTTTGGGCAGCTTCTCTTCCAATGGCCCCTTTCTTGACAGTAAAAGCATATGGCCTCTTTAGGGTCACTTATGGGCGGTATGTCAGAAGAATCAGTTTTTCTCTTAAGGCCTTTGTTGCGAGGAACAACTTTAGCCTTTCCCTTCCCTTTGGGATGAGAAACTTTCTTCTTCTTACAGCCACCTTCCCTAATGGCCAGGACGGGAGCAGTTGAGTGAGCACTTTGGGTCTTACCCATACTTGCTTCAGCAGATCTCAACATGCCATGGAGCTCCATCAAGGTCTTGTCCATATTGTTCATATTGAAGTTCACTATGAACTGTTTATATGCCCCACTAAGAGAGTTTAGCACCATGTCAATGGCAAGCTCTCTTGGGAAATCGACACCTAGATTGCCTAACCTGTCAATGTACGCTTTCATCTTTTGCACATGCGCACATACAGGGGCACCGTCCTGTTGCTAACATTCCACAAGCGATTTTACGACTTGGAACCTTTCTTGCCTCGCTTGCTCCTGAAACATTTCACGAAGCTGCTCATTTAGTTCAAACGCCCCCATGTTCTCGAAACTCTTTTGAAGTTCCGGGGACATGGACGCCAACATGAGACACGCGACTTTTGTGGATCCGCGAATTGCTTGTTATATTCAGTTACTGCTTCAGGGCTTGCATCATCATTTAGTATAGGAAGATCCTCGTCGAGCAAATATGCTTTGTCTTCGTACCTCAAGGCAATTCTCAAGGCACGAATCCAATCCAAGTAGTTTGGCCCAGTCAGCTTATCTTTACTTAGGATAGAGAGTAACGTAAGGTTGGATGTTGAGTGAGTAGGAGGAGGAGGAGGAATATTTTCAGCCATCTGTAGATATAGTTTTTTTAGTTAGTTTGATATTTAACCCTTAAAAAATAATTATCCAAAAATATTTAACAAGGCTAGGATCCATATTTTACTCTATGATGCGAAAAGGGATGCCGTAATCACATCACAAGGTTATTTAGGTAAACAAATGCTATTTGTTAATTTCATTCACTATTAAACTCCTAGGTCTTTTGAGATTCACTGACTTATGTCAATGGCATGTTAATCTCGATTATGCTTATCTTCTATTTGTGACTGGGATACCGAGGATCACAAACTAGATGGTGAATCGACCATGCAAAAACAGATGGACCCCTCGGCTCAAGTACATTTGAGAATCACGAGCGCCACATCATTTTCGACTATAGTTTCACATTAACGTGCCGGCAAACCGCACACGCTCCGTTAACAAACTATAAGAATATGTGTGTTCTTCTCATGGATAGCATAAGACTTTCACATTTCTTAGTATATCTAAAACGAGATTTTGGTTTTATACTTCATAGTTAATACTTTTAACTTGTCACATTGACCTATCAAACATTTTCGGTAATTCCACTAGTCCACACAAGAGGCGGTGAGTATGGTAACGCAGGGCGTTTTAAAAACCATTGACTCATTCGGCAACCATATTATAGGTAACCTCCTTAAACCCCCTTAGAGTGCTTATAGTGAGTACGCCTAGTCTCGGTTTGACTATCAATGTATAATTTAATTTTATATATAATTAAGGTCTAATATATATATAAATTGAATGGAATTTTAAACAATTTAAAATTATGATTATCTAATTAATTCTAATTAACCATGTGAGGACACATTTAATAATTAATATAATCGTTTCCATAATTAATTCTAATTAAACATGTAAAGATACACATGCTAATAATTAATGTAATATTTGACATACAATTTATATTCACTATATAAATAATGTTAATATTTATCTTACAATATTATTCAACCTTTAAATGTATCTATATAAGGTAAGAGAATATGTAAGATTATCTATTCAATATTTGCCAAAACTCAATATTTTGTGTTTTTTTAGGCAAGTTAGGAAACTAACAAAAAACAATTAGGGTATAACATTGCATAAAAAACGACTACCCTATACCCTTTAGGGTTTCGATAAAACTTAATCGCTAATAATACAAAACTTTTTATGCAAGTAAAAAATTTTAGTTTCCAAAAAATTAGGTTTTGAGGTTATGACCATGAAACCCTAACTTAGGGATTAAGCAATCCAATGGCCGCAAAAAATTTTGAAATCGATTTTGTAACCTCAAACCCTAAATTTCGAAAACCCTAAACCAACACAAACAGTTTTGCAGATCAAATTGAAACTACTTTTGAGCTAATATCTAAGAACTATGGCTCTGATACCACTGAAAGGTTTTGAGCAAACTTACAACCACATGATATAGGCAACGGAAGCATATTTAAAATATCATCTATAGCAATACAAACTAACAACCTATAAGGATACATATGTTCTAGATAATTAACTACAAAAGAATGAACCAAGAATACTTACTTGTTTATTGTGATTGTCGAAAACCACAATGATGAATCAAACCTTTGATCTCGCTTCTTGGATGTCAAGGACCAATAGTATGAATCCCTCTAGTGGCTCACACTTAAGAACACCAAATGCCAACAATCAAGAAGAGGCTTAAACCCTAAACACTTATTAGGGTTTACGATTTGGGAGAGAGAGAGAGAGAGGGGAGGTCGACGGCCACCCGAGAGAGATAGAAAAAACCCACTAGGGTTTGACCCTTAGCAGTTTATTTATAACCCCTCTTCTGCTTCTCGACCAAGTTATCTCTATTTTACAACTAGCCCCCTTGAACCGATAAGCTTGTTAAAACTATTTTAACCAATTATCATTTAGTCCCTGTACTTTATATAATTAATCTAATTAATTATATTGTAGCTTATAATTAATTTATCATCAAATGACAAATTAATTAACTAATTGCTTTAACTCCCTTTTATTCTTCTGATTGTTTATTTGGGTCTTAAGGGCTGTCCAAAAGGACCCTGCTATTATTAGAAATATTACCAATAGTTAATGACTCTAGAGGTTTTTTTGTTGGATATAGTGTCCAGAGTCATTAACTATTGGTAATATTTCTAATAATAGCAGAGTCCTTTTGGGTTGCCCTTAAGACCCAAATAAACAATCAGAAGAATAAAAGGGAGTTAAAGCAATTAGTTTATTAATTTGTCATTTGATGATAAATTAATTATAAGCTACAATATAATTAATTAGATTAATTATATAAAGTACAGGGACTAAATGATAATTGGTTAAAATAGTTTTAACAAGCTTATCGGTTCAAGGGGGCTAGTTGTAAAATAGAGATAACTTGGTCGAGAAGCAGAAGAGGGGTTATAAATAAACTGCTAAGGGTCAAACCCTAGTTGGTTTTTTTCGATCTCTCTCGGGTGGCCGTCGACCTCATCTCTCTCTCTCTCTCTCCCAAATCGTAAACCCTAATAAGGGTTTAAGGTTTAAGCCTCTTCTTGATTGTTGGCATTTGGTGTTCTTAAGTGTGAACCACTAGAGGGATTCATACTATTGGTCATTGACATCCAAGAAGCGAGATCAAAGGTTTGATTCATCATTGTGGTTTTCGACAATCACAATAAACAAGTAAGTATTCTTGGTTCATTCTTTTGTAGTTAATTATCTAGAACATATGTATCCTTATAGGTTGTTAGTTTGTATTGCCATAGATGATATTTTAAATATGTTTCCGTTGCCTATATCATGTGGTTGTAAGTTTGCTCAAAACCTTACAGTGGTATCAGAGCCATAGTTCTTAGATATTAGCTCAAAAGTAGTTTCAATTTGATTTGCAAAACTGTTTGTGTTGGTTTAGGGTTTTTGAAATTTAGGGTTTGAGGTTACAAAATCGATTTCAAAATTTTTTGCGGCCATTGGATTGCTATCTCTAAGTTAGGGTTTCATGGTCATAACCTCAAAACCTAATTTTTTGGAAACTAAAATTTTTTACTTGCATAAAAAGTTTTGTATTATTAGCGATTAAGTTTTATCGAAATCCCTAAAGGGTATAGGATAGTCGTTTTTTTATGCAATGTTATACCCTAATTGTTTTTGGCTAGTTTCCTAACTTGCCTAAAAAACACAAAATATTGAGTTTTGGCAAATATTGAATAGATAATCTTACATATTCTCTTACCTTATATAGATACATTTAAAGTTTGAATAATATTGTAAGATAAATATTAACATTATTTATATAGTGAATATAAATTGTATGTCAAATATTTACATTAATTATTAGCATGTGTCTTTACATGTTTAATTGGAATTAATTATGCAAACGATTATATTAATTATTAAATGTGTCCTCATATGGTTAATTATAATTAATTAGATAATCATAATTTTAAATTGTTTAAAATTCCATTCAATTTATATATATATATTAGACCTTAATTATATATATAAAATTAAATTATACATTGATAGTCAAACCGAGACTAGGGGTACTCACTAAAAGCACTCTAAGGGGTTTAAGGAGGTTACCTATAATATGGTTGCCGAATGAGTCAATGGTTTTTAAAACGCCGTGCGTTACCATACTCACCGCCTCTTGTGTGGATTAGTGGAATTACCGAAAAGGTTTGATAGGTCAATGTGACAAGTTAAAAGTAATAACTATGAAGTATAAAACCAAAATCTCGTTTTAGATATACTAAGAAATGTGAAAGTCTTATGCTACCCATGAGAAGAACACACATATTCTGATAGTTTGTTAACGGAGCGTGTGCGGTTTGCCGACACGTTAATGTGAAACTATAGTCGAAAATGATGTGGCGCTCGTGATTCTCAAGCGTACTTGAGCCGAGGGGTCCATGTGTTTTTGCATGGTCGATTCACCATCTAGTTTGTGATCCTCGGCATCCCAGTCACAAATAGAAGATAAGCATAATCGAGATTAACATGCCATTAACGTAAGTCAGTGAATCTCAAAAGACCTATGAGTTTAATAGTGAATGAAATTAACAAATAGCATTTGTTTACCTAAATAACCTTGTGATGTGATTACGGCATCCCTTTTCGCATCATAGAGTAAAATATGGATCCTAGCCTTGTTAAATATTTTTGGATAATTATTTTTTAAGGGTTAAATATCAAACTAACTAAAAAAACTATATCTACAGATGGCTGAAAATATTCCTCCTCCTCCTCCTCCTCCTACTCACTCAACATCCAACCTTACGTTACTCTCTATCCTAAGTAAAGATAAGCTGACTGGGCCAAACTACTTGGATTGGATTCGTGCCTTGAGAATTGCCTTGAGGTACGAAGACAAAGCATATTTGCTCGACGAGGATCTTCCTATACTTAATGATGATGCAAGCCCTGAAGCAGTAACTCAATATAACAAGCAATTCGCGGATCCACAAAAGTCGCGTGTCTCATGTTGGCGTCCATGTCCCCGGAACTTCAAAAGAGTTTCGAGAACATGGGGGCGTTTGAACTAAATGAGCAGCTTCGTGAAATGTTTCAGGAGCAAGCGAGGCAAGAAAGGTTCCAAGTCGTAAAATCGCTTGTGGAATGTTAGCAACAGGACGGTGCCCCTGTATGTGCGCATGTGCAAAAGATGAAAGCGTACATTGACAGGTTAGGCAATCTAGGTGTCGATTTCCCAAGAGAGCTTGCCATTGACATGGTGCTAAACTCTCTTAGTGGGGCATATAAACAGTTCATAGTGAACTTCAATATGAACAATATGGACAAGACCTTGATGGAGCTCCATGGCATGTTGAGATCTGCTGAAGCAAGTATGGGTAAGACCCAAAGTGCTTACTCAACTGCTCCCGTCCTGGCCATTAGGGAAGGTGGCTGTAAGAAGAAGAAAGTTTCTCATCCCAAAGGGAAGGGAAAGGATAAAGTTGTTCCTCGCAACAAAGGCCTTAAGAGAAAAACTGATTCTTCTGACATACCGCCCATAAGTGACCCTAAAGAGGCCATATGCTTTTACTGTCAAGAAAGGGGCCATTGGAAGAGAAGCTGCCCAAAATATCTGGAGTACTTGAAAATGAACAAGGTCAAAGGGTGTGGCACCTTAGGTATTTTTACAATTGAACTCCATAATACTTCGATTTCTAACTCTTGGGTCCTTGATACGGGATGTGGTACTCACATTTGCTCTAATTTCCAGGGACTAAAGGGAAGTAGGACGATGAAGCATGGGGAGCTGAATCTGATCATGGGAAACAGGATGACTGCCGCTGTTACCAAGATTGGAGATTTTGAGCTCGTGCTTAGTAGTGGTTTTTCAATAAAGTTATTAGATTGTTGCTACTCGCCGGAAATAGCTCGAAACATTATTTCTTTTCATGCATTGTACAAGGATGGTTTTGAATTTCAATTTGATAATAATAATGGTTGCATTTTGGTTTATAAACATGGTTGTTTTTATTTTAAAGCCTTTCATTGTAATGGCGTGTATGAAAGCGTGATTTGTGTTGGTAGAAATAATAATAACTTAACTCTAAATGTTGGTTCCTCCAATAGTGAATTGGATAAATCGTCGTTATGGCATCATCGTCTTGGCCACATAAACAAGAAACGCATCGCCAAGCTCCAATCGGACGGGATCTTGGAACCATTTGGCTTAAAGTCGGATGAAGAATGCGAATCTTGCTTACTAGGCAAGATGACAAAAACACCTTTCAAAGGAAAAATGGAAAGGGGTAAGGATCTGTTGGACTGAATCCACACAGATGTATGTGGACCGTTCAGATCTGCCACGAGAAACGGTGAGAGATACTTTGTTACCTTTATTGACGATTTCAGTAGATATGGATTTATCTATTTGATGAAAAACAAATCGGACACCTTTGAAGTTTTCAAAGTATTCAAAAACGAAGTAGAAAACCAACTGGGCAAGAAGATCAAGATGCTTCGGTTCGACAGGGGTGGAGAATACTTGAGTCATGAATTCTACGACTATCTAAGGGATTGTGGAATAGTTTCGCAATTATTTCCTCCCAGAACACCACAACTCAATGGTGTTGCTGAGAGAAGAAATCGAATGCTACTTGATATGGTTCGGTCCATGATGAGTCGTGCTACACTTCCAATATCGTTCTGGGCTATGCCTTAGAAACTGCAGCTCATATCTTAAACCTCGTTCCAACTAAGAAGGTTGCAAAGACACCCTCTGAAATGTGGACTGGGACTCGTCCCTCGTTAGCACATATAAAGGTCTGGGGTTGTGAAGTCTTCGTTCGGCGCGAAACTTACGACAAGTTAGAACCTAGAGCAGAGAAGTGTCGGTGCATTGTTTATCCCTACAAATCCTTTGGATATATATTTTACAAACCTTCTGAGAACAAAGTGTTTGTAGCTAGAAGGGGAGTCTTCCAAGAAAGGGAGAACATTTCCAAAGAGGATAGTGGGAGCAGTATTGATCTTGAAGAAATTCAAGAAACAACCAATGATGAACCTATAGTTGACACTAGCCCTCAACATGAGGTTGAACCACCTGTTGAGGAAACTAACATACCTCCACCACCTCTTCGCAGAACTAGTAGAGTTAGTAGAGTTAATCGACCTCCTGAGTTTTATTATGGTTTTCATATTACAAAGGAAAGAGATACACTAGTCAATGATAAAACATTTGATAGTGCGGATGAGCCATCCAACTACAAGGAAGCGATGGCAGGCCCTGAGGCTGCCAAGTGGAAAGAGGCCATGGAGAGCGAGATTCAATCTATGTACGATAACCAAGTTTGGAAATTGGTTGATCATACACCAGGTCGCAAGACAGTTGGGTGTAAGTGGATCTTCAAAAAGAAGACCGACATGGATGGGAATGTGCACACATTCAAGGCTAGACTGGTTGCGAAAGGTTACACTCAAACTCAAGGGATTGATTATGATGAAACCTTCTCACCAGTGGCAAAGATTAAGTCTATCAGGATATTGCTTGCCATAGCTGCATTTCATGACTATGAAGAATGGCAAATGGATGTAAAAACCGCTTTCCTCAATGGGAAACTTGATGAGGATGTGTATATGGCACAACCTGAAGGTTTTGTACATACCGAGTATCCAGATAAGGTGTGTAAGCTTGAAAGATCCATTTATGGACTTAAACAAGCGTCTCGTAGCTGGAATCTTTGTTTTCATGAAAAGGTCAAAGAGTTTGGATTTTCTCGAAGCGAAGATGAGTCCTGCGTATATGTTAAGGCTAGTGGGAATAATGTTGTATTTCTAGTCTGGTATGTTGATGACATACTACTCATAGGAAACGATATTCCGATGTTGCAAGATGTAAAGGTCTGGCTCGGGAAATGTTTCGCTATGAAAGATTTGGGAAATGCAGCATACATACTTGGAATAAGAATTTATCGAGATAGAACCAAGCGTTTAATTGGACTTAGCCAAAGTACATACTTGGATAAGATATTGAAGAAATTCAATACGAGTGAATCCAAGAAAGGGTATTTGCCCATGCAACATGGCATAAGATTGAGTAAAGATCAATGTCCCAGCACTAGTAAAGAACTGGACAGAATGAGTCGAATTCCATATGCATCTGCTATAGGATCGATCATGTATGCCATGACATGTACTAGACCTGATGTCTCATTTGCTTTAAGCATGGTGAGTAGATATCAAGGGAACCCAGGCGAAAGTCATTGGACGGCTGTAAAGAACATTCTTAAGTATCTTCGGAGGACTAAATATGTGTTCTTAGTCTATGGTGGAAAAAATGAATTACGAGTAACAGGTTATACTGATGCGAGTTTCCAGACAGATCGGGATGATTCCCGCTCGCAGTCAGGATGGGTGTTCTTGTTGAATGGTGGGGCCGTGACTTGGAAAAGTTCCAAACAGGACACCGTGGCTGACTCCACGTGTGAATCAGAATATATCGCAGCTAGTGAAGCAGCGAAAGAGGCTGCATGGTTGAAGAATTTCATAGGTGATCTGGGCGTTGTACCAAGCATCAGTGAACCCATTGAAATCTTCTGTGATAACGAAGGTGCAGTCGCATTGACTAAAGAACCTAAAGACCATGGGAAGTCAAAGCACATAGAGAGGAAGTATCACTTTGTGCGACACAAGGTTGTAGAAAACCAGATCGTGGTGAGTAGAGTGCCGACTGAAGAGAATCCGACGGATCCTTTCACGAAAGCATTAACTCGACCCAAACATGAGTATCATACTGAAGCCATAGGTGTTATAATTATCAATATACCTTGAATGTTTTAGTTGTTAGTTTGATGTATTAAAAACGTAATAAATTGTATTTGATTTGGAGATTATTATATGAAGATTATAATATATGTTGGATTGCGTCCATTTACATTTAATTTATTATCGTGTTTCGTTTTGCATGTTTAGAACCAACTTCCTGAGTATTAATTTACTTTAACCTCCACAGTCAGTCATACTCCTGGAAGTAAGTAGTGATTCAAGACTGTCATGGAGTGTTAGAGGCATAGAGAATGCAACTAACACTCATGAGTACTTAATGGTGATTCGGGTATTGGAACAACCCGCACTCAAAAGTTTACTTCATGGATTAAGTCAAAGTAATTTTGAGATGATAATATTTTATGTTCTTCAAACGGAGATACATAGAGTTTTGCTCTAGGATTCTGTTATGCTTTGGTGTGCTCCAACGCTGACCGTAACTGGCAGCTATACAGGGTATGTCCATGTATAATATGATGAGTAGAAATGAACTGTGTAGTCAAAGTTATTTTGTTCCTTCTGCCTAAACAGGATAAGCGATATCCATGGGCCCCTCGATGATTTGGTGTTGACATTAAGTGTTTGGCCAAACCCTGACTAGAATTGATGTGTCCAATTGAGTAGTCTGATGAATTCAACACATATCGGAAATCGGGAAACATAATTTTGATCCATGAGATAGACATTTATCCACGTCTCAGGTTCATATGATATCTTGTAGAACAAAGGAACATTAAATCACTTATTTTAGGACCGAATCTTTATCAGAGTTCGGCAGCTGCATTGGATGGCTTGCTCTCTGCTGATTATTTGAAAGTGTTGAACCAAATAGAGTTAATAACTTGCCCAAGTGGGAGACTGTTGGATATAGTGTCCAGAGTCATTAACCATTGGTAATATTTCTAATAATAGCAGGGTTCTTTTGGGTTGCCCTTAAGACCCAAATAAACAATCAGAATAATAAAAGGGAGTTAAAGCAATTAGTTTATTAATTTGGCATTTGATGATAAATTAATTATAAGCTACAATATAACTAATTAGATTAATGGTATGATTAATGGCGTAATCTTCAAAAGATAAGTTGTTGAAATTAAATATTTTATTTATTTATTTTTGTGAAGACCTTTACTGGTTTCATACTAATTTACTCTAGTAACCTCTTTACGGATTTTCATTGGCTCAACCATACCGTCTTCAAGAACCCTCAACATCATCGGTTTATGTGGTTCAAAGAGAACCACTACATGTCCATATGATTAAGTGGAACAGAGGAATATACCATCGATCGAGACTCTTAATGCTTCGAATTACAATTTACCATGAACAATTTCTCAATCTCCTACACATGATTGTGTCAAGAGCAATCCGGAGGGTTTTACTTAACTCTACATGTGGTAGACATTTGTTACATATATATAAGAAGATGGTCATGATTGTGGTATCTCTTGACCATGTATGACATTTTGTTTAAATGTGGGTTGATAGTTTTTTTTTTAATGAAAATATAAGAGTATCGTACTCTCCGATGCATAACCTTTTTATAGCTTTTTACTATTACAATAACCTATTTTAAAAGCTAATTATCATTGGAGTAAAATGTTTTTTGAAGAAAGACTTTTAAATGACCGACCTTTTGTTTGAAATTATTTTTCCAACCCAATTTTTCATTTTATCATCCTTTTCAACTCTACTTTTTCATATGAATTTTCACATTAACCCCTTCATACAATCATGTTTTCAATTTAAACTTTTTTTTAGTATTTAGTAATTAATCTAATTTGTTAATAGATGTAATATTTATAATAAAACCAAATATATTTTATAACAAAATACATTATTAAAAAGCTTTCGATTAAAATGACACCAATATCGAATACCTAAAAAATTTATAAAAATCATATCATATATTTATCGTCTTTAATTTTTTTAACGAATTCATTTTTTTATAAGTTAAGTAATTTTTGTTTTCGAAAAATATGACGTGAACTTTAAAATGACAAATTAAATAAGGAGCTTTTATAAAACATTATAAATAGATTAGGATAGATTATAATAAAGTTGATAAAAAAGCTTTTGAAAATGTTTTTGCATTGGAGAAGGTTTTTAAGGATAGGTTTTGTTAAAAACAGTTAGTGGAAATATGGTGTAGCAAAAACAAAAAGTCATTGAAAAAGTTATGCATTGTGGATGCTCTAAGCTACAACAAAAATCACCATGCATATACATAATCATTAAAAGTAATCAAGAGAAACAAGTATACTCGAGGTTGGTCCTGATGATTAGCTCGGTTACAAATATATGAGAGCATGGGCGGACCTAGCTTAGTGGTTACGGTGGCACGTGCCACCGTATTATTTCTCCGACGAAGGGTAAAAAAGTTTAGGTTCGTGAACGGTGCAATCGTATCAATTTATTTTGTGTCACCGTATATATTTTGAAACTACAATAAAGACATAAGTTTTCTTTGGTAGAGTTGGTTTGGAAGGCTCTTGCTACATTTCAAACCCGGGTTCGAGTCTTGTTAGAGTCTTTTTTGTAGTTTTTGGCAGGCCCGTTCCTGACATTTTTTAGGCTCTGGACGAGATGTAAAAAATGGGCCCTCGTGTTATACTAATTAAAAAAAAAACTGTTTTTTCCTGGTATTACTAGCGCAAGATCAATCAATAATTATTTCTAAATTAATATTATCTGTCATATCATCAAAGTTGTTAAAGGCTTAAGGCGTACTTAGGCGCAAAGGGGTCTCGGACCTGGGTGCAAACGTGAGGCGCATGTAATAAAAATGTATGTATATACATATAAACACACACACACACACACAGTTACAGAACTCAAATATGCAGCAAGTAGAAGCCTCCGATGCAGCAACCAAAAACACTTCGAGTTTAACAACTAGCCTCGACTTTAACAACTATGCATGCCATTCTTACATAACATCGTGAATCCGTTTCACTATCAAAGACATCTTATGATATACCATATATAGATTAAAATTATATAGATTAAAATCATTTAAGGTCACTTTGTTTACCATTCGGAGTAACATTTTAAGTAAATCAACATAAATCAGTTAAGTTTCCACATGTTACCTGATGTTAACCTTTTTCATCACCATTTTAAACATTTATAGTTGAAACAAACTTTTTAAGAATCATGAAACTTAGAATTAAAAGTCCATGTTGGTTATAGATTGAGATCTTATTCTTGTTTTAGAGGTAAGAGATTACTTAAGAATTATGCATTCAATATTAGGTGATAAGAAGTGAATAAAATATGAAAAAAGAAGAAAAGAAGATAGTTTTGAAATCTTAAATATAGATATAAGTTGGGTCGTCTCATATAGTTTGTAATCGTTTTCAAAAGATAAAGAAATTTCTTAGTTAATTAATAACAAGAAATCTGTTATATACTAACACAAATAAAATTCATGCAGATTGAATAATACCAAGAGTATATGGAAGATAAGTAATGGAGTATATATCAAGGTTTCTAAGCAAAAATAATTTTTAGATTTTAGTACTAGATAAAAAAGCTTAGAGCAATAATAAGCAGTACTATAAAATGAAAGATCAACTAACTTTTTATAAATTGTATTGTTCAATATAATTAATTAATACATATTTAGACCTTTAATTGAATGTTATATTCTATTTGGGTCCTGTTATATATTATTTTTTTGGTTTTTTTATCTACAATTTCTTTTAACTAATAATACTATATAGCATATATTTAAAAAAATTGGGCCCCCATTTTATTTGGGCCCTAGACGTGCGGCCCTGGTTTTTGGCATTTAATTTCGTATTTATTATGTTTCTAAAAAAGTCACAATAATAGGAATCGAACCTGAGACCTCAAGTTTGAAAAGCAAGGGACTAACCACCAAACCAATACTGATTTAGTAAAAAATATCTTTATATTTGTTTTTTATAGTCATATGATGCCACCGTTTAAAAAAAATTATGGGTCCGCCCCTGTATGAGAGAGTAAAACGATCATATATGTATACATATGACAAAAGTCTTTCCTATATGTACATGTTGCTATCTACATCTTGATAAACTAATTATCAAAAAAATGATTTGTCTGTTAAAATTGATGTCGTTGTTGCATTATTAATGCTCATCTGGCAACAAAGTATATATAATTACATCATGTTAAAGGAGAAAATTGATTGATTTGAATATTATATGAAAATGAAAGGAGAAATAACTAGAATCAACCGTTAGTGGGTGAGGGAAATGATTTTCCTTGAACAACTATTTAAAAAAAACGAATCTAACTAATTGATTTGTCTTGAAATCGACTATTAACATGCTAGTAATAAAGAAGCAATCAAATTCAATTCATCGATTCATCTAGATGGCCGGTTTACAAGTCAATTAAGTATTTGTACTTTAAGGGCCATATGATGGGGCAGTGCACGGGAGAGAGAAAAGTCAGTACCCGTAGGACGCTTGGGCCCCCCATAAAATATTTTGTGGTGTTCGAAAATGGTGGGAGTAGTTGAAACGGCTGATTACGACAAATACATACATCTGTAAATTTACTAAAAACAAAATTGCTTTGTTTGATATTTAAGATGACTGATTGATTCATTACGAAGAAATTGTTTGGCTGTTTAGGCTAGTCCAATAAATTGCTCTTCCTCGTGCTTGTTTCACGTTAACTTGTTATTTCACATGGGACAAGGGTAAAGTTGTTTCTAGACATCATGTTAGATTAATTCACGTAAAATTGATACATATACGTAAAAATTGTTGATATATATCATACAATAATAATCCCGTACATACATACAAAGACATATACATACATCCTTGTAACATAGAGTTATATGAAGAAGAAAAAATAAGTTAATGGATTTTGTTATGGTGCTTGAAAACTAAAGTCTTAAATGCAGATTCATTTACATCTTTTATATAATATCGATTTTTATACAACATGTCAACATGTATGTAAATATACATTGACTTTTTGGGTTTCTTTTATTTAACTAATTGATAGATTTATGTGATATCGATTTCATACAATCATGAATGTAAATGGTTTGGTAACTCATTTCGATTTTATAAATTCTTGTGCATGATGACTTCTATAGCATAACCTAATTCTTAAGGAGGTGTATCCATCATGGAATAGAAAGAAAAAAATAGACTCTCAACAAGCCTACATTGCCTCGGGCATTGTGGGACCGGTGCAATAGGTGCACCTCAAAAAGTTGCGTCAACCCTTTTTTTTATTTGCCTTGGGATCTCATCAACGCCAAACACTTGTAGCTTCCGTTAAATACTAACAAAAGTAACTATAGGTTTGGTCGTTTGGATGACTATAATAAGAGAATCATAAAAAAAAACACACATATTCATCTCTAGAGCAACGTGGGTGATATGATTTGTTTATTTTTCTTGTATTCGAACTAATCTTATCTTATTTTTCTATTCGAGTTTTTATATTTTCCTACTAATAATTAATATAAGATATTAATTAGATAATTTTATGTTTATAAAAGACATGTGGAGAAAAAAAGTGGTCTCAAGTAGAAACTGAGTATTAGGTTTAAGAAGATTTCTAACAGATTATCCAAAATAGAAAATATGAAGATTTTGGTCATATATTTGTTTCTATAGATCCTCTTTTTAATTGAGAAAACTTGAAGAGAAAGTCAATTTCTCCACTTTATAAAAGAAAACTTCGGTTACAAAATGATTACAAAGAGAGAGAAACATTTTTATTATATTTCAACCGATAGAAAATCTTGATATTAAATGTTTAAGATATAAAAATATTATTGTATTACATTATTATTTTATAAATATAATTAATATTTTAATTTTCAAAATACAAAATTTGTTAAAAATATTATTTTTAAAAGAATTTAAATTTTAATTCATCGTTTTAAATAAAATTTTGTTAAATATGTTATAATACCCAACAATATATGTAGTGTGTTGTCTCTCATATCATAAATATGGGTGAAACATCCTAAAAACCACCATAAATTTAAACCTTAAATTTATCAGAATTTACTATCACAAATTTCAAACTTTCATTTACATCGGAGAATTGGTGACAAGTTTCAAACCTACAAAAGTTTATCATGACAACCCGCTAATCTAATCCATAATTAATGAAATCCGATTATAATGGTTGTTCATAATATCTCTAAAATATCTCCGATGACACTAAGTTCTCCGTTACAATTCCAAAAGCATAACTCTGGTACTCCTCGACACTCATCCCTTCATATCCCTTTCCGTGCTAGTACCTGGTAAGAAAATTTAATTTGAAACGATTAGGCTTACGCCTAGTGAGAACATCCAATTTTCAAATCAAAATCTTTATGAGCTTTGAAAACCAAATTCGTAAACAAAGCATATACATTAACTTGATCATAACCTTTCTTACCGTACACATAACATCTTTCGATGACGAGAATCATACCCGATTCCATGAGTATGACAAACACTAAGTAGGTCATAGTATCATGTTCAAGAGCGCCACTACGAATCACCACAAATTCTAGATCATTGCTCATGTCCAAGAAATTACAATTAGCGCCATGCCTATTTCTTGGAGTGGAAGTATGGATTACAATTAAGAGTCATGCCTATCCTTTATCTTCCCATAGAAAATGGGAATTACAATTAAGCGCTCTGCCTATTCCACGATTTCACATCACAATACGAAATGGGAATTACCATCAAGAGCCCGACCTATTCCTTATTTCAAATCAACGGGAATTACCATTAAGAGCCGGGCCTATTCCACGTTTATCACATTACAATTCGACATAGGAATTACCATTAAGAGCCCGACCTATTCCTCATTTCAAAACAACGGGAATTACCATTAAGAGCCCAACATATTCCACGTTTATCACATCACAATTCGACATAGGAATTACCATTAAGAGCTCGACCTATTCCTCATTTCAAAACAACGGGAATTACGATTAAGCATCACGCCTATTCCACGTTTATCAAGTCACAATACTAAATGGGAATTACCATTAAGCGTCCGACCTATTCCTCATTTATCAAATAATACTAGTGCATATAGATCCATTACATTTCTAGTATGCGTGTGTACCAAATCAAAACACATATCAAATCGTATCATACTCATAGTTGAGTTATAATTATGTCCGTACTGTTAAAACAATTAAGATATGTTTCATATTCGAAAAACATTTGATCAGGAGAACCTCATACAGAATTATCCAGGAAAACTTGTCCGATAAACTAATAATATCTTATTTAGTTAAAATTTTACTCGGAACTACACTATCCGGATATCCCCCTCCGGAGATATAACTTCCGAATATCTCCTTATGGAGATATTGTAAAGCCCGTATCCCGGCACGATTTATTTTATTATAGTTTAAGTTTTTCTCTTAACGTTGTTTTGTTAACGGGGTTAGGCGGCAAGGACCAAATGTTAATCTATCTTAAAACTCTATTTGTTTTGAAAGGGTATGGAAGTGCAGGGGTTAAAAGTGTCAAATGGGTAAAGTATTGCATGGGATCGGCCTTAAGAGACCGACCCCCACCCATTCTTGTTTCTGGTTTGTGCCGCACGCAAGAAAAGAACGGAGCAAACCCTAAATCGCCATCCCCTTCCTTCCCTTCCCTACCTGCTGTCACCGCCGATCCCCCCCCCCCCCCCTTCTTGCTGTCGCTACTGTTCCACCAGAGATCACCGGCGCCGTCGCCGCTGGTTCTTGCCGGCGAAGTTTAAAGTTTAGCGAGAGAGGGAGAGAACGAGAGAGAGGGGCAGCCGGAGTCGTGTGTCGCTGCTGTGTCGTCGCGAGGTAAGGTCTCATTCCCTTTTCGTTTTCTTTCTTTGTCGTTTTCAACCGCAAACCACCACCGCCGCCGCTGCAGCCTTGGCTGCCGGCGGTGTTGCCACCGACGTGCACCACAGTTGGTGGTGGCTTTGTGCGTAGTCAGGAATGCTTGGTCGAGCGTGGTGTATGTGTAGCGAGATAGGGTAGTTGGGTTGTTTTTCTTGTCTCGCTGAAGGATTTTCGAACCACCGTGAAAACCACCACCACCGTAGGTGGTGGCTGCCGCCGCCGCCGCCAACCACCACTGCCGGAAGTGGCAGTGGGTGGTGCTTGGTTTTGTCCGGCCATTAGTTTCTGAACCCTAACCCAAATCCTAAATCGTGAAACCTTAAACCTAAACGCGAAAACCCTAATCCGTTAAAACCTCGTTTTGATTACTTTTCGGGCGTTTCATTTTGTTAGGGTAGAAACCCTAACCGACCTGGTACACTTGCACTTCATCGGGGCTGATAAGACATAACTCCAGGTCTGAATGCATTAAGTCATAGCTTAATGGGTTGAGAATTAAAGTTAAGCCATGTTATCATTTTATGTGAAAAACGTCCGTTTTATCCCTGTCTTGTAAAATCCGTAGTTTATTCTAGGAAGCTCAGATTGGGGTGAAACCAGTGCAAAAATTTCCCAAATTGTGTCTAATGAGTTTATTGTGTTTTATAGAAAAATAAATTCGGCCTCTAGATAAGGCCAAAGTGGAAATTAGTACATACTGGTCCGGAATTTCCTGTTTCGGGTAGTCTGTCTTAGAAAAATCATATAAAATAGTAGGGACCTCGTATGAACGCGTGCGATATGTCCCTGGAAACCTAAGACATAGAAATTTCTATTTATGGAATAATATTTCTGTGTTGATGAGTTTAAGGGGGGGCTAAACAGGTCACGAACAGACTTGTAGTGTTAGACCAAAAACCGGGAAAGTACGCGTTTAGACTTGTAGTTGTATTTTCGGGTTGGGACTTCACTTTAACACTTGATAACACTTCTTTAGGTGGAAAGAAGTGAGTTGGAGTTGTCGGGCTTCTTTTGCTGTTCGTGGAGTTCTGCATTGCGTTTTGAGGTGAGTTCACTCACTGCGTAGGATAGAGATTGTATGCGCATTACTGTAGTTCGTGTGTTATATTTGTGTTGTTGTGTGTAGTACTAGGCCGAGTAGTGTCTAGTATAAGGTATTGGGTGTCGTATAAATCTCGGGGAGATCGAGGACTCGGGGAGACCGAGGAATACGTACACAGGTGTTGTATGAACTCAGGGAGACCGAGGGATGCATACACGAGTGTTGTGTGAATTCGGGGAGACCGAATGATACATGCATGGGTGTTCTTGCATGAGTGTGCTTGTATTATTTAACTGCATGTGTTGGTTGTTATATCTATCTGCTGATAGGGGTGGTGTCGATATGATTGATATCGTATGCATGTGTTTGAATTCACTAAGCTTCGTGCTTACCCTTTCCCTACAAATTATTGTTTCAGGTACGAGTGGCAGCAAGGCGTGACGGTACACACTGGCGCGTTGAGACTTTCGGCATTTTTTTTCCTTGAGACATTATGTTTTATTATTTACATTTCCGCTGTGTTAATTGGTTGGTTATTTCACTTAATGAGTTTTGGGAAAACGTTGATTGAATTTGAATACTTATGGTTTGTTTTAAATAAAATGGTATCTTTAAAAGTTCAAATTTATTGTAATTTTTGGGACGTTACAAGTTGGTATCAGAGCACAGCTTGAGCGAATCAAACACATTTCAGTGTGTTTGAACTCAAGTTTGCGGCTCGGGATTATCTTTTTCCTTTTAAAATTTTTGAGAAAAAGGAAAGAAAGGAAAAGTACGTTTTAGAAACGGTGACCGGAGGCGCAGTGTGTACAGTCAGCCGATGCCAAGGGAAAAGGTAAAGTACTTAGTGTAATTTATTGCTTTCTAGAACATAGGAGTATGTATGCTAGATTGCTTGGTGTTTATTACACTGTACTGCATGTTTGTTACTTGCTAGTAGGAATTTATGCTAGTCCTGCTAGGTTGTTAAGTGAATGCCTTATAAGTTGTATGCAGTAGGAACCAAATAGCCTTAGAATGTTGGATTTAGTTCTATTGCGCAGCTCTTGTTTGAGTCCAACCGTTATAGGATAGAATCTTTTATTCGAAAGTCTATCTGATTTCACATTGTATGCAACTGTGCATTCGCGAGGCGACTCGTCATGACTAGTGGGGATTTCGTCATAGCAAGGGTAGTGGAATGGGGTGAAATTCCTAGTGAGCTAGGAAAAGTGTTTACATATGCTGGTACGGGCATAAGGGTGTAACTGTCGGCAAGGAACTACTTGGGCACTTCGGGACGGGACTCGAAACGAGTAAGGATAGGTGTGGAAGGTAGTAGTAGAGCTCCTACTATCTGAAGCACAGGATTCGTGCTCGAGTCGGGGAAAGTCACGGAGAATCCGAGGAGTTGAGCGTGAGCGTAGTTAGCAGGATTTATTGTGTGCTAATAAATCGTTGTAATAATTACCCAGAATGGCCATCACGAGAAGGAGCAACAATGCTGATCCAGATGCGGGTACTGGATTTTCTGCTGAGCAGATTCGTGAGATGATTGCGGCTGAGGTGACGCATGCTATTGGGGAGGCGATCCCCGAGATTATTACCGCCATTCGTAATGAGGTAATAGTGTTGATGGAGGAGCGCATCGCGTCGATTCCACCCCCTGCTGGTGGGCAGCCCCGAGCGCGAGAGTTTCAGTATCGGGATCTCTCTGCTTGTTCTCCTCCTGAGTTCAAGGGAGACTCGAACCCGATCGTCAGTATGCGCTGGATCTCGGATATAGAGTGCGCATTCCTTACTAGTGGTTGTCCTGAGAATGTGAAGGTTCATTTCGCGGTGAACCTGTTACGAGATGGAGCGAAAGACTGGTGTGCTACTGCCTTGACGCTTGCTGAGCGCACTACTTTGACCTGGGAGGAGTTCGTTGTACGATTTCGTGCCGAGTATGTGCCTCCAGTAGAGATGGAGAGGATTGCTAAGGAGTTCTTGGAGCTCACTCAGACTACGGAGACTGTGAAGGAGATGAACCAGAAGTTCACGGAGATGGCACTATTCTGTCCCCAGTATGCTGCTTCTGAGGACATGAAGATGACGCGGTACAAGGATATGTTACGTACCGAGATCAGGGAGTTCGTGAGTACTGCGCAGTATGCTTCGCTTGCTGCGATGATGGAGGCTGCCCGGAGACGGGAACTTGAGCTGGAGACGCAGGCCAAGAAGAGGAAGGCGGTGCAGACCGTGGCACCAATTTCGGCTGTTCCAAAGAAGACAAAGTTCTCAGACTCGCGCTCGAGTCAAAGGAGTGGTGGGTTCAAGCCCAGGGATAATGGCGGGAAGAGAGATGACAAGTGTTTCAAGTGCAGGCAGGTAGGACACGTTGGCCGTGATTGTAGAGTACCTCTGATGGTCTGCTTTAACTGCAGACAGACAGGCCACGTGAAGGCCAACTGCCCGAATCCGAGGGTTACTGATGGGGGTGGGGCACATCGAGTTCCTGTGGCTGCCCCCTTCCGTATTACGGATGGTAGTGCGGGTCTGTCTAGACCCGAGGCGGCCCGAGGTAAAGTTCATCAGCTGAAAGTGGAGGAGGCGCAGGCTATGCCTAAAGTGGTGACAGGTACGTTCTTAGTTAACTCGGTGCCTGCTGTGGTGATGTTTGATAGCGGGGCTACTCATTCGTTCGTGTCTCACACTTTTAGTGAGTGTTTGGGCCGAGTTGTAGGACGATTAGGTTGTCCACTTGTGGTTGAGGTTGCTGATGACAGGACCTTGACGGTTACTGACGTGTATCAGGGATGCACTTTGGAAATCTCTGGTGTGAGATTTCCTATTGATTTGATTCCGATTGCTATGCGTGAGTTGTGCGTGATTGTGGGCATGAACTGGATGGATGCTTTCGATGCTGAGATTGTTTGTCGTCGCAAACAAGTACGAGTTCGAACCCCAAGCGGGGGAGAACTGCTAGTTCAGGGCGACTCGCCCAGGCGGACCTCAGCAATATGTTCGGCTGCGAGGGCTCGGATGTACTTGCAGCACAGTGGCCAGGGGTATTTAGCGTATGTGATAGACACGCGCGACGTCGAAGAGAAGAAGACTGCCGAGGATGTGCCAGTTGTTCGGGAGTTTGCTGACGTATTCCCCGACGATTTACCGGGGATACCTCCCGAACGACAGGTAGAGTTCCGCATTGACTTGATTCTGGGAGCTGCACCAGTGGCCAAGGCACCTTATCGCCTGGCTCCACCGGAAATGAAGGAGTTGTACACTCAATTGCAGGAACTTCTCGAGAAGGAGTTCATCAAGCCGAGTTGTTCACCGTGGGGAGCCCCGTTTCTGTTTGTGAAAAAAGAAGGACGGGTCCCAACGGATGTGTATAGACTACCGTGAGTTGAATAAGCTTACGGTGAAGAATCGTTATCCTCTGCCAAGGATCGATGACTTGTTCGACCAGCTTCAGGGAGCCTCGTGGTTCTCTAAGATTGATTTGAGATCGGGGTATCATCAGATGCGAGTGAGGAGTGAGGATACGGAGAAGATGGCATTTCGTACACGTTATGGCCATTACGAGTTTGTGGTGATGCCTTTCGGGCTCACCAATGCACCAGCAACGTTCATGGACCTCATGAACAGGGTGTGTAGCCCGATGTTGGATCGGTCGGTGATTGTGTTCATCGACGATACCCTCGTGTATTCGAAGTCGAAGGAAGAGCACGAGATGCATTTGCGGGAAGTTTTAGAGGTTCTGAGAAGGGAGAAGCTTTATGCTAAGTTCTCCAAGTGCGAGTTCTGGTTACGAGAGGTCCAAGTCCTAGGACATGTCGTGAACCAGAAGGGCATTATGGTCGATCCGGCCAAGATTTCAGCAGTAATGAGGTGGGAGGTACCGAAGACTCCCACTGAGGTACGGAGTTTTCTTGGGTTAGCAGGGTACTACCGGAGATTCATTCAGGATTTCTCCAAGATTGCACTACCTATGACCCGATTGACGAAGAAATATGCGGCTTTTAGTTGGGGTGAGGAGCAGCAAAGGGCTTTTGAGGAGCTGCGCAGACGTTTATGCGAGGCTCCGGTGTTGACTTTGCCCGAGGGTATGGAGGATCTGGTAGTGTATTGTGACGCTTCTCACCAGGGTTTGGGCGCCGTGCTCATGCAGCGCGGTAAGGTCATAGCTTACGCTTCGAGGCAGTTGAAGCCTCATGAGGCGAACTACCCGACTCACGACCTAGAGTTGGGAGCAGTGGTGTTTGCCCTCAAGATTTGGAGGCATTACTTGTATGGCGTCAAGTGTACGATATACACTGACCATAAAAGCCTCAAATACTTGATGGACCAGCAAAACCTCAATATGCGTCAGAGGAGGTGGCTTGACGTAGTCAAGGATTATGATTGTGAGATACTTTACCACCCGGGTAAAGCGAATGTGGTTGCGGACGCACTTAGTCGACATCCGGTTGGTGAGCCACTTCGGGGTTTGTGTCAACGATTAACAGTGGTTGCACCTCTCCTTGAGTCGATAGGTAGCGCTCAGGAAGTGGCAGTTCTGGACGAGAATGCCAAACGCGAGAGAGTTTCGGGTGAAATTCCGAATTTTGCCCGTGATAGTCGAGGTTTATTGACCCGGTATGGTCGAGTGTGGGTTCCCTTCACTGGCGGGAACAGGCAGGTATTGTTGGACGAGGCATGAAGCGGGATGTCGCCAAGTGTGTAGAGGTATGCTTGACTTGTTGGAAAGTCAAAACTGAGCATCAGCGGCCGCATGGGAAGTTGCAGCCTTTAGAGATTCTGGTATGGAAATGGGAGCAGATCACGATGGATCTCATTACGAAGCTCCCAAAAACTCCACGTGGGAATGATGCTATTTGGGTGATCGTCGATCGTCTGACCAAGAGTGCTCACTTTTTGGCCATCAGGGAGAGCTCCTCGGCGGAGAAGCTCGCATAGATTTTCGTGCGAGAGATTGTAGCCAGGCACGGGGTGCCAGTTTCGATTGTCTCTGACAGGGACACCCGTTTTACCTCCCGGTTTTGGGAGAAGTTTCAGGTGGAGATGGGTACACGGTTACATTTTAGCACGGCTTTTCATCTACAGACCGACGGGCAGAGTGAGCGGACTATTCAAACACTCGAGGATATGCTTCGGGCATGTGCCATTGATTTTGGAGGTAGTTGGGATCAGTACCTTCCGTTGGCGGAGTTTTCCTACAACAACAGCTTTCATTCTAGTATTGGCATGCCGCCGTACGAGATGTTGTATGGTAGGAAGTGCAGGACGCCCATTTGCTGGGGCGAGGTTGGTCAGCGAGTATTGGGGAGCACCGATATTGTGCTGAAGACGACGGAGATGATACAGATGGTGCGGGACCGTCTGGTTACTGCACAAAGTCGGCAAAAGAGTTACGCCGACAAGAGACGATTAGATTTGGAGTTTCAGGTGGGAGATTATGTTTTGTTGAAGGTTTCACCCTGGAAAGGGGTGATTCGGTTTCGTAAACGGGGAAAGTTAGGACCCCGTTACATTGGACCTTACAAGATCATTGCTCGAGTGGGAAAGGTAGCTTATCGCTTGGAGTTACCGGACGAGCTGAGTTTGATCCACAACACTTTCCACGTGTCTCAGTTGCGAAAGTGTGTGGTGGATGAGTCTGCGGTGATTCCTCTCAAGGATATTCAAATCGACGAGCGGCTTAATTACGTAGAACAGCCGATCGCCATTATTGACAGGAGGACGAGGACCTCGCGTAACAAGGTAATTGGCTTGGTGAAAGTCCAGTGGCAGCACCGAAAGGGTTCCGAGTGGACTTGGGAACCCGAGGATGAGATGCGGGAGAACTATCCAGAGCTATTCGCGGACATAGACTTCGAGGATGAAGCCTAATTCAAGCGGGGGAGAGTTGTAAAACCCGTATCCTGGTACGATTTATTTTATTAGTTTAAGTTTTTCTCTTAACGTTGTTTTGTTAACGGGGTTAGGCGGCAAGGACCAAATGTTAATATATCTTAAAACTCTATTTGTTTTGAAAGGGTATGGAAGTGCAGGGGTTAAAAGTGTCAAATGGGTAAAGTATTGCATGGGATCGGCCTTAAGAGACCGACCCCCACCCATTCTCGTTTCTGGTTTGTGCCGCACGCAAGAAAAGAACGGAGCAAACCCTAAATCGCCATCCCCTTCCTTCCCTTCCCTACCTGCTGTCACCGCCGATTCCCCCCCCCCCCCTTCTTGCGGTCGCTACTGTTCCACCAGAGATCACCGGCGCCGTCGCCGCTGGTTCTTGCCGGCGAAGTTTAAAGTGCAGCGAGAGAGAGAGAGAACGAGAGAGAGAGAGGGAGCCGGAGTCGTGTGTCGCTGCTGTGTCGTCGCGAGGTAAGGTCTCATTCCCTTTTCGTTTTCTTTCTTTGTCGTTTTCAACCGCAAACCACCACCGCTGCCGCTGTAGCCTTGGCTGCCGGCGGTGTTGCCACCGACGTGCACCACAGTTGGTGGTGGCTTTGTGCATAGTCGGGAATGCTTGGTCGAGTGTGGTGTATGTGTAGCGAGATAGGGTAGTTAGGTTGTTTTTCTTGTCTCGCTGAAGGATTTTCGAACCACCGTGAAAACCACCACCACCGTAGGTGGTGGCTGCCGCCGCCGCCGCCAACCACCACTGCCGGAAGTGGCAGTGGGTGGTGCTTGGTTTTGTCCGGCCATTAGTTTCTAAACCCTAACCCAAATCCTAAATCGTGAAACCTTAAACCTAAACGCGAAAACCCTAATCCGTTAAAACCTCGTTTTGATTACTTTTCGGGCGTTGCATTTTGTTAGGGTAGAAACCCTAACCGACATGGTACACTTGCACTTCATCGGGGCTGATAATACATAACTCCAGGTCTGAATGCATTAAGTCATAGCTTAATGGGTTGAGAATTAAAGTTAAGCCATGTTATCATTTTATGTGAAAAACGTCCGTTTTATCCCTGTCTTGTAAAATCCGTAGTTTATTCTAGGAAGCTCGGATTGGGGTGAAACCAGTGCAAAAATTTCCCAAATTGTGTCTAATGAGTTTCTTGTGTTTTGTAGAAAAATAAATTCGGCCTCTAGCTAGGGCCAATGTGGCAATTAGTACAGACTGGTCCGGAATTTCCTGTTTCGGGTAGTCTGTCTTAGAAAAATCATATAAAATAGTAGGGACCTCGTATGAACGTGTGCGATATGTCCCTGGAAACCTAAGACATAGAACTTTCTATTTATGGAATAATATTTCTGTGTTGATGAGTTTAAGGGGGGGCTAAACAGGTCACGAACAGACCTGTAGTGTTAGACCAAAAACCGGGAAAGTACGCGTTTAGACTTGTAGTTGTATTTTCGGGTTGGGACTTCACTTTAACACTTGATAACACTTCTTTAGGTGGAAAGAAGTGAGTTGGAGTTGTCGGGATTCTTTTGCTGTTCGTGGAGTTCTGCATTGCGTTTTGAGGTGAGTTCACTCACTGCGTAGGATAGAGATTGTATGCGCATTACTGTAGTTCGTGTGTGATATTTGTGTTGTTGTGTGTAGTACTAGGCCGAGTAGTGTCTAGTATAAGGTATTGGGTTTCGTATAAATCTCGGGGAGACCGAGGACTCGGGGAGACCGAGGAATACGTACACAGGTGTTGTATGAACTCGGGGAGACCGAGGGATGCATACACGAGTGTTGTGTGAATTCGGGGAGACCGAATGATACATGCATGGGTGTTCTTGCATGAGTGTGCTTGTATTATTTAACTGCATGTGTTGGTTGTTATATCTATCTGCTGATAGGGGTGGTGTCGATATGATTGATATCGTATGCATGTGTTTGAATTCACTAAGCTTCGTGCTTACCCTTTCCCTACAAATTACTGTTTCAGGTACGAGTGGCAGCAAGGCGTGACGGTACACACTGGCGCGTTGAGACTTCAATTTTTTTCCTTGAGACATTATGTTTTATTATTTACATTTCCGCTGTGTTAATTGGTTGGTTATTTCACTTAATGAGTTTTGGGAAAACGTTGATTGAATTTGAATACTTATGGTTTGTTTTAAATAAAATGGTATTTTTAAAAGTTCAAATTTATTGTAATTTTTGGGACGTTACAGATATAAATTCCGTATATCTCCCCACGGAGATATAACTTCCGGATTTCGATATCCCCTCCGGAGATATAACTTCCGGGTTCCGGATATCTCCCCACGGAGATATAACTTCCGGATTCCGATATACCCCTCCGGAGATATAACTTTCGGATTCCGGTATCTCCCCGCAGAGATATAACTTCTGGATTCCGGTATCCCCCTCCAGAGATATAACTTCTGGATTCCGGTATCTCCATACTAAGATATAACTTCCGGATTCCGGTATCCCCCTCCGGAGATATAACTTCCGGATTCCAGTATCTCCCCATGGAGATATAACTTTCGGATTCTAGTATCTCCACACTGAGATATAACTTCCGGATTCCGGTATCTACACACGGAGATACAACTTCCGGATTTCATTGATTTCTAACCTGTTTCGATTGATTTCAGCTCAAAATTCATACAACCCTTTAAAATCCAATTCTTAAAATATCAGTAAGTTTACAAAACCATTTCAATATACTGATATTTTATTAAAGCAAAATAGGGTAGATGAACTCACCTTAGAAATCAGAACTCAAATACAATCCTGTAAAACACTTCGATCCAGTTCTCCAAATTCAAACTTGATTCTCACTGATTCAAAACCGTTTAAGAGTTCAAAACCTTGATTTCTTCTACTTCTTTAGACCGACTTCAAAACCAAAAGCAATTGAGATAATCTCAATTTAGACGACTCCATCCATTTAAACCTCAATTTTTCAACAAAAGACCAAATCAACCTCCAAGTTTCATAAATCCACAATTGGCTTAAACTTTGGGTCAATTATGTTTTCAACCATTTCAACATTCCGGTTAAAATAATACCTTCCCATTATTTAACATTTTTCCAAAATAACTATAAAATAGTTATGAAATTTTCGAGGTGTTACAGTGGGTGCACGTTTAGTTACAAATAGAGTGGTAAAACTTCACCACAACAAATGTAGTCTATTGCGACGACTTTTGTTGTTGCTAAAGATCAATTTTCATCTTTAGCAACGACTTTTGTCGTCGCTAAAGATCAATATTGATCTTTAGCAACGACTTTTGCCGTCGCAATAGATTACATTAATAAATAGGTGGTGAAAATAGATACTAAATAGTGTAGTGTTTGGTAATAAATGATAACTAAAACTACATTAATAAATAGGTGGTGAAAATAGATACAAAATAGTTGAAATTGATGATGATATTAGAACATTTTCAACAACTATATTATAATTGTTTTAAACGGAAAAGTCTAAGAAAACTCAATATACTTTAGTGTTTGGAATTATTAAGTAAATGGACAGTTTTTTAGAACAACTAAGTCATTGGACTTTTTAAAACATGTTAAATAAATCTTTAGACTTTCTAAAGCTTATTACATACATCATCGCTATTTAAAAATGTAACCCGCAAGTTGAATAGATAGTAAAATTAAAGAGAGTAAATTACAAATCTTGTCCTTATGGTTTAATGCTAATTACGATAGGGGTCCCTTACTCTAACTTCTGTTAAATAACTCTGATAACTCAAATGAACCAACATTCACAACACAAATCTATGTACTGTCATCCAGAATCACATCATATTGGTTCAAATGAAACCAAGATGGGGGGTCAGGTTTTGGGTAGTAAAGTTAAAATAAGGGGCTTGTGTAACACCTCTCAAATTTCCATTGTATTATATTTAATATGAATGGGGTCCAAATGTAATTTAGTCTAAGATTTGGACTATTTGTAAATATAAAACTTAAGGGTTGAAATTGTAATTGACCAAAGTTTAAGTAAATTGTGGAATATTGAAACTTCAGGGTTGATTTGGTCAAGTATTGATAGTTGATTTGGTATTAAAAGAGTAGGTCGGCTGAATTGTGATTATCTGAATCACTTTTTGTTGGAAGTCGGTCTAGAAGAAGAAGCGGAGAGAAATCCTAAATTGATTCGATTGAAGGTGAAATCAATTGGAATTGCAGGTTGTGTTCAAATTTAAATCCCAGGTGAGTTCATCTTCTTCTAATGATTTCAATTGAAATTGAATAAGATATTTGGTAGCAAACTATCTGAATGACTTGGTAAATATGTATTGAGATGGAATCGACCAAGAAATTGAACTTAGATGAGCTTTTAGAGTAAAAATTGACGTGCAGATCGAAGTCCCAGCTTCAAAGTTCCAGTCTCGTTGAGATCCGGTATGGGATCCGGTTTGGGATCCGGTCTCTTTGAGATCCGGTTTGGGATCCGGTCTCATTGAGATCCGGTTTGGGATCCGGTCTCGTTGAGATCCAGTTTGGGATCCGGTCTCGTTGAGATCCGGTTTGGGATCCGGGTTCGATTTAAGTTCCGGTGTCAATTTGAGTCCCGGTTCCGGACTTGGTACTGGATTCCGGATGGTTTCGGACTTTGACTCTGGAATACCTTTTCGGATGAGTTTTTCCGGATAGTTCCGGATTTGGGTTTCGGATAAGGGATTTTTCCGGATATAGTTTCCTGATGTGTTATCTGGTTCGCCGAAGAGGAACAATTGAGAATAAGGGTATGATATTATTTGAGATTCTCAACTTTGAGAATATGATATGAAATGTTTGTGCATTCAAGTAAATATGCACGTATGCTAGTAAGTGTAATGGATCCATAGGCACTGGCATTAAGTGAAAAGTGGAATAGGCATAAAGTAACTTGTAATTCTCGTTGACCTGAAATGTGGAATAGGCATAAAGTAAATTGTAATTCTCATTTCGTATGGTGATGTGAAAGGAGGAATAGGCAAGGTATAATTGTTATTCCCATGTATCCTTAAAAAGATGGAATAGACAAAGTAGAATTGCTATTCATGTTGAAATAACTGAATAGACAAAGTAGAATTGCTATTCATGTTGAAATGATTGAATAGGCAAAGTAGAATTGATATTCATGTTGAAATGATTGAATAGGCAAAGTAGAATTGCTATTCATGTTGAAACAATTGAATAGGAAAAATAGAATTGCTATTCATGTTGAAACGATTGAATAGGCAAAGTAGAATTGCTATTCATGTTGAAATGATTGAATAGGCAGAGTAGAATTGCTATTCATGTTGAAATGATTGAATAGGCAAAGTAGAATTGTTATTCATGTTGAAATGATTGAATAGGCAAAGTAGAATTGCTATTCATGTTGAAATGATTGAATAGGCAAAGTAGAATTACTATTCATGTTGAAACGATTGAATAGGCAAAGTAGAATTGTTATTCATATTGTAACAATGGAATAGGCAAGGTATAATTGCTATTCATACTGTGACATGGAGGTGTGAAATAGGCAAGGTATAATTGCTATTTTTGCTTCCTTTCCAAGAAAAAGGCTTGGCGCTTAATTGTAAGTTCTTGGTCATGAGCTATAAAAAGGAATCATTGGTGATTCGTAGTGGCGCTCTCGAATATGATACGATGACATACTTAGTGATGTCATGTTCATGGAATCAGGTATGATTCTCGTCATCAAAAGATGCTATTGGGTTCGGTAAGAAAGTTGGATCAGGTTACTTTATACGCTTTGTTTACAATTTTGGTTTTCAAAGCTTATAGGGTTTTAATATGAAAAGTAAATGTTCTCATTAGGCGTAAGCCTAATCGTTTCAAATCAAATTTTCTTACCAGGTACGAGCTCGGGGAAGTAGCGGGAAGAGGGACGAGTGAGTTCTGGTATTCAACTTTTTGTGATAAGTGGAGAAGTTAGTATATACGAGGATGTTTTGGAGAATGGTCTAAACAACTAGAATAATTTGATCTTAATGTTCAGGATTATATTAGTAGGTTGTTTTGATAAGCTCAATTTGTATATATGTGAACCCTCACAGCTAATTCTCCATTTATGTATAAAAGTTTGGATGAAATTATGTATAACTTTGATAAATTTTAAGGTTTAAATTTATCCTGGTTTTTAGATGTATCATCTTGAGTTAGAGAGGGGAACTCAAAATCATTGATGAAACTAGAGAAGCAAGAAACCCAGATTTAGCCATGGATTTCAATTTCTGGAACTAGAGAAACGAACGTAATGTAACACCCATAATTTTAGAAGGGAACCTTCTCTTTTAGGAGGATGGAGGACATTTAATTCGTGAAATGATAAAGCGTACCTTGAGTCAGGAGCATTGATAGTTCTTTTTATACACCAATAGACGTGTGCAAATTAAACCTCAAAGCAAGTATACAATGAGATCTAATGTCGTCATTCAAGTAAAAAGATGGTGAGAGCCACGTATCGTCCCACAGAGATTGGAGTAAAAGTGCAATAAAAGTCTAAGAAAAGAAATGATTTCAGAGGACCAATTCGAAGATATTGTTTTGGTTGGAGTTATCACAGATTGATTAAACAAATAATAAAAGAAAGCAAGGGTGCAAGATGTTGGGGTGAAGCTTAAACACAAATTCCAGCAGACCAATGTTGTGGCAATGCTACAACATTTGTCTATCAACAACTAAGTTCACCATCTACTTTTCAGGATGCCCTTCCGGATCTTCATCATTGTACTACTGATCTAGCTTTCAATCAACACATTCCTGTAGTTGTATCAGGACTATCAATAGTATCAAATGGTGCCTTCCAAGTATATGGATAAACAAATTACTTTGCTAAAAATCACTTTTCCAAGTTGATCCCATATCAGTTAAGTTGACGTGTTCTGAGTGGTCCATTCCTGATACTCACTCAACACTTTTACCACCACTAAAGATGACCAACTTATTGGGAAAAATCAAACCGGAAGACAGAGATGACAAATTCCTTTATCAGTAGCTCTTCCAAGTCTTACTTCATTTGTCATTCGGATTGACGTGCATATCAATGGCTCATTCCTGATTCCATGGCACTTTAACACTTTCAAAGTGATCAAAACGTCATGGAGTAAACTGGATCTTTTATAAAACTTAACATGAAATGGTGAACATCATTATTGAGAAACGATGTCCACCTTTCTTTGTGTTTAAAACCTCACCCTTTAATCTCACGCCCAAGTTATAAGAATTAGCTACTCATGCTTGAAAGTAAATTACAATAATGTAAAGGACAAAAATTAAATGCATAACAGAAATATAAATGACAGAAATTAAAGACAAGAATGTAAAGTGCAGAAATTAGAAATAATATAATGGAGCAACAATGTTGTCAGTAATGTTGCAGCACTCTACCACTATAGATTTAGATGAGAAAAGAATTAAGGATTCAAAAGTAACTTGCATAAACTTCAAATGTAAACTAAAGAAATATTCACATCAGTTTAGAAGTGATTGAAGATATCTAAAACAATACCCAAGCACCTCTATTTATACAAGAAAGAGATGGCAAAAGGGTAATATCAAAAAGCAAATATAAAAAGTACACTACTTGTACTTTTGCCTACAAAACCTTATCTCTAACAAAAGAAAAGGAACAATATCCATTACTTTCAAAATGACATCAGATTTAATTATTGACTAAGCTAGTTGGAATTGGATTGCTTAGTTTGCTCCAAAAGATAAGTTGCCAAGTCATCAATCCTTCTCCATCTTCATATATCCAATATTGTAGCAATGAGAGTAGTAACAGCCTGCACTAAGAACAAGTTAGCCATTCTATGTTGTAAAAACAGGTAAAATCATATACTTAGCTCCATGAATAAGAAAGATGAAAATAAGAGAATAAAATGACTCAAAGGTTGGAATAAATCAAAATACCTATCTTAAATAAAGTAAAAAGGCACTTTATGCATGAATAATCAATGCATATCAAGCATCGCGACACAAGAAGAAACTAGAAGAAAGTTCGGGCCCGAGGCACTGTGGGCGACAATGCCATAGGGCATAATCGCCTGGCAAAGTCGCGAGGCTGGAGGGACCGGCGGTATAAACCCCGCAATAGTGCCCGCGAGAATTACAAGCCATTATCGCCGAGTCACTCTAGTCGTAGAGGGTCTGAACACACGGTACGTAGCGGGCGAGAGTGCCTCGCGAGAATGACTACAACACAATCGCGTGTCATTCTTGCTGACGGGCTCTTAAGGTTTTAAAAGTCACGATTTCAACCTCTTTTGCCATTTAATCTCATCCCTATCTCTCTAAACTCTCCCAAACCGAACCCCCTTCCCCATTTAAGTTTTTGGAGCCTCCAAGGCACACGAATTTTGGAGTTCTAAAGTGATCCCACATAATTTGGAAAAGAGATTTGGAGACTAAGGTGTGGAGCTCTTATTCGTGTTCTCTTTAGAGGTTTCTAAGCTTTTAGGGTTCACCGAACCCTCATCTAAACCCTTCCATTCTTTTGATAACTTGGTGATTGAAGTCCATTTTAGTAAACCTATAGATGTTTTGTTGGTAGATTCAAGTGGTGGTTGAGGTAAGTTCCTATTTTCTTCATATAAGGAAAGTGGGGTTTTGGTATGAATTGAGATATTGATGTAAAATGTTAGGGGAACGATTCTAAGTGTTTGGATATGGATATTTATGTTTGGAAACTTGTGGATCTTGGTTTTTTGAAGTTTTGCTTGAGGATTCAAGTTTCTTCAAGGGATCTCAAGTTTGAATCTAGATTTAACCTAAAGCTAACAAGGTGGGTTCAAGTTGATTTGTGAAAACGTTGCACATGCCAAAAATGTCCATTTTAAAGTGTTTATGCGTTTTTCATGAAATTATCAATTGTTGAGTTATTTAGAAATTGTAAACCTTTTTGGTTTTGGGAAAAGATATATTTTGAGTATTTTGATGAATAAATCTTAAGTATTGATATTTTAATGATTTATCAATCTTTTGGTATAAATGTACTTTGATGGGTGCTTGGAAAAATGATTTGTCTTGATCGAGAGTTGTATTGAGTTATTCATGTCTATGGAGCATGTTTCGCATAGGCGTGAGTTATTTACGTTTATTGCATTATTTGACTTTTTATAAGTGGTCAATTGATTTTGGTTGAGCTTATGGCTCGGTTTATGACTTTATTGAGTCTTGAGGACATTTGTTCGGTCTTAATAATTTAATGTGGAGCTTTGGATGTGAGTTGCTTTTATTGCATTTTATTTGGAGAATACATGTTTGGAGTGCGTGTGTCATTCAAGTGGGGTTGTGTACTATTAGGCTGTAATACATTGGATCCATAGGCATATGAGTCTGTCATATTTATATAGTGGAGAGTCTTGGTATTCTCACTTTGGGAAATATGGCATTTTGTGTCCCAGTGTTGTGGAGAGGAACCTTATTGGGTTGTACTCCGGAATTTTGGGCTTTGTGGTTTGATGTTCTAACACCTGTGCACGAGGGTTGAGCATCTTGAGTTATCAAGTAAGGAGTCGAGACTCCGATCCTTGAATGCTTGTAAGTAGACAATAAAGGTCCAACATAAATCTTGAGGTGTAACTTACTAGAGAATGAATAGACAATAAGATCGTGTATCCTTGTGGTGTAGCTGGGCACAACGGGTAATAAAGGATACGGTGGTGCCACCCGTTGCTGAGTGTGGGACTTGAGGTGTAGCTTTTTATGGCAGACAAAGAAGTCCAACTTGAGTTGTAGCTTATTAAGTCAGACAGTAGAGTCGCGATCTGAGGTGTAGTTCAAGAACATAGCTGTGCGGCTTAACTTTGTGTTCCGTCACATACAATGGAAGCGAGCCTCCCCCGTCACCGAAAGGTGTTGTTTGGGTATTTATTTTGTATCCATGTTTTCGGTGACGTATTATATTTATATGGATTGTTTTCAATGATTTATGGGCTCTGTTTTATGCCTCATCCGTGTTTGGATGTTTCAAATAATAGAGTTTTATTCACGTTTACATTATTTGGAGATTAAACATTTATTCACGTTTTGAGTGAGTATGGAATCGAGTTCATTTTGGGGAAATGTTATATATTACGGAGCTTTCGTCATAAGAATTTGTGTGCGTTGGAAAATAAGTTGTTTTCATATTTAATATAAACCATTTTGGAAATCATGATTTAAGTTGCACTCTTTTCGTTTAACGATGAAAACTATTGAACTCATTAGGCGTTAGCCTAACCTTTTTATTTGACGGCATGTGCATCAGGTTCCGGTTGGGGAATAGTGCTAGCGACACTGTGGAGAGATGAGTGCTAGTGGTATGCACGAGAAAAGATTAGCTCGGTGAAGTCTTCCGCACTTTGGGAATAACAACTTATATTTGGGTTGATTAACACCCGACCTTGTTTTAGTCTTGGTGTTTGACTTAAGTTATTTAATGTTGAAATTATTTTATGTTTTAAAGTTGAGGTATTTCCAATGATGGATTTGTAGAAAGGATTTTATCCTTTATTTGGTTATTTTATCAATGTTTTTATTTAGTCGCTCTTTCCAAATTTAAGGATGTTACAAGTTGGTATCAGAGCTTAAGTTTGAGAGAATTAGGTGTTGATTTTGGATACCGAGACTCAAACTAGCGTTCTTTTAAGTGAATGAGCGAAATTGCACCATTAGGCACTTTAAGATAATATATTTTTGAGGTCGATAGTGTCATTAGAATCAGAAATCACGACGAGGGTATCAAGGATGATCATGTACGGTACGTTCATAATTGCACCTGGCCAGTGCTATGGTGAACTTACATGTTACATGTGTATGCTTGAGCTGCTTTGATGTGATGATCGGTGGGGTAGTGAAGAAGTTTCTAAGCGAGTAGTCATTAGAAGAGGTTGCTGTTTATGGCATTGTCGCTTGGAGTGACACTTAGTATGATGATTACATTAAGTGGATCGTATCGGTTCGAAATTGTTGGTTGGATTAGAACCATAGACTTTTTGAATCGACCTTAATTCGAGGAGAAATTGTAAGGGTACTCGATGCAACTTCAGATTATTGCCTTAAGAAGTTTGAGCATTTGGATGACGATAGTGTGACTGAGAAATTGAGGAGTGTGGTCTTGAGACGTTGAGTGTCGACCAAATGCATGCATGAAATTTATTTCTAAAATAAATTGCATCAATTGTTTCTTATGTTCCAAATCGTCATGTTGATTATAACGAAATTTTGGAAAACGTTTGACACACACAAGATTTTAAACCATGATTTTTAAACATGTATGAAATCATTTTATTGCAGGAGGTTGCAAACTTCGTTGGGACTTTCTGAATTTTCGTTGTTGTCCAACGCTGTTTTTCGGATATTGTGATATCCATATTCTAATGTTGTTTAGGGTCTTGGACAAGTAACTACGATTTATGACTTTAGCATTGGATCTCCTCCATATATGTTATGGTTTTGGATGAAGAGTTAACTTCCATTATATTGGTGTTCGAGTTTTATTGAGAATTTTATTTCATGCGGGTTTTGTTGAAAAATGTTACTTTATATCGTATTGCAACAATTTTTTTTTGGAATTATTATATTTCAATCATAACTTTGTCTTATCTGATTTGATTATTGAGGACGGAAATTTTGGCACCACTTGATTGTTTGGGTGCCATTGAGTTTCATCGAGTTTTATGGAAGTTTTGTTGAGTCTTATGAGGTTTTATTTTACGGCGTTTTGCGACGCATGGATGAACTTTGAAATGTGTAGGCGTGAATTTTGGTGCGTGTTAGTTTATGAGTTTTATTGAGCATTTTGTCTCGTGTGAGTTTGTGGAGAGGTGTCGTCTCATGTCTTTTCACAACCAAAAGAGACGCTTTGGGGTCTTGATAGTATGTGGATTCACTTTTAAGTTTTGTGCTAGTATATTTCGTCGCACACTGTTTAGTGCACGAATTGGTTTACACTCATGACGTGAGTAAGTGTATGAGTAGTCCGTGATAGTTCATACTAATATTGTGTTTTGTGTATTTTTGCTTGTCGTTATAATTATTATTCGTTTCACGAAAATTTATCACATGTCATTATATGGCTAAATGAAAAAAAATGGAATTGGAATTAGTGAATTTCCTCTTTTGAAATTTCCTATAAACCAACTGCTGCATGCTATCTTATTTCTGGAAAATTATCATGTGTGCATTCCATAAATAAATATATGCTAGGACCATAGCGGTTCATTTTAAAAGTTTGTTGAGCATACTTTTACGTTTCGTTAATAACTCGAGTAGCGATCAAGTAATTTTCAAAATGATTTTCATAAGTAGGACGAGTGTGTCCATTTTGCACAACCACCGGATAAATGGTAGTAAATTTTTACACGTACAATTAATTGTTATAAAAACCTTCATGTAGAAAAATCTTATGAAACAAAAAATCTCAAATTCTCTATTTAAAATAAAATTGAAAATGAGCTTATATCTTTAAATAATGTTTTGAATATTTTGTTAATAATAAATAAATTATGTTCATCTTCCATAAATATTTTATTTATTTCAAATATAATATACATAGTATAAGATTTATGATATTCACATAATTTATATTAAAAACTCTCTCGCTATATGTTTAATTTGCTAAAATTCAAATATTTAAGACAATATAAAAAAGAGAAATAAATAGATTTGATGGTGTTGCCTAAAAATAGAAAATGAGAAGAAGATAAAAATATGTAGTTATGATGACGTAGGAAAATAAGAGTTAAAAATAGAAAGGAGTGGGTGGGATACAGCCTGGCTCTCTCCCATTGAGCGACCACTTTTGTCTTTATTCACTCTTCCCCTTTTTATTACTTTATTTTTAAATAAAATAAGTAGTTGTATAATTCTTTTATTAAAAATAATAGAGTAAATTATATCGGTGGTTCGTGTGGTTTATCTAAAATTTGGATTTGATTCCTAAAGTACATTATCTATGGTGATAATCCATAATTTTTTGATTTACTTTTGAAAGTAAATTAAACTTAGGAAGACAATGAGTGAAAGTAAATAAAACATATAAGGACCATGAATGAAATTAAATTAAAAAGTTAAGAATCACCAGCATAGATAACGTATTTTAAGGACCAAATCAAAAATTTAAGTAAACCACATGGACCACCTGTGTAATTCACTCGAAATAATATAATAAAGGACTAACATTTCAAGTTGTTATTAAAATTTTTATTTGTAAATAGTAAAAAGGTTAAAATATTGGGATTTCTGTTCACACAACGGCGGTTTGCGTTTTCACACATTGGACCGGTTACCTAAACCTTTTGTCCGTCCGGCTTTTTATGCGTACGGAGTCATTAAGCCCACGCTTCCCAATAAGTCCACACCTTCCTTCCTATTTCCCTTTCCCTAATTCTTAATTATTTTTAAATTTATTTAATCGACTTTAACTTTAAAATTTAAAACCTCGTCATTTATTTACTTTTTTTACAGTGTCTTGCTGTCATTTATATTAGAGCATATTTAATAGTTTCTTCAAAATAGAAAAAATAAATTTTCATTTCAACAAGTTCACGAAAGTTTTTTCAAAAAAAAAAAAAATAGGAGAGAGACTATAGTTTTCTTTAAATTTAAAGATATCTAAAATATATTATAAAGAAAGAGAAATAATTTTTTATAATATATCATACCAATGAAACACTTTGAAATAAAATATTTAGGTGATAGAAATAAAATTTTATTAAATATATAAAATATTTTAATAATATAATTAATAACTAATTATCTCCAAATGAAGAATTTATTGAAGAAATTTTGAAATATTTTGATTTTTAAATCTTCATTTAAAAGAAATTTTAAAAACTCTATTAACAATGTTCTTCATCAACAAATATAGATAATTTACTAGTATAAAAATTATAAACCCAGATCAATATTCAATCATTGGTTATATGAATTTATAAAAAATTGCCAAAAAAAGGCAACCTACTCAACTTTGAGTAGGGGACTATCATTGTTGATTATAATTCTTTTTAGAGTAAATTACACGATTGGTCCTTGTGGTTTACATAAAATTGCACTGTTGATCCTTAAAATAAAATAATTACGTGTTTGGTCCATGTGGTTTACATTTTCTCATGCCTTTGGTCCCTATGTCCTAACACCGTTAAAATATTCTGTTAACTAAGTTAACTAAAGGGACATTTTAGTCATTTTATCTTTTCCTTTGTCTTTCACACAAACCCAAAAGTCTTGATTTTTTGGCAGCAACTTGGTGTTTCAGTCCTCAAACTCAAGAAATAAGAATTGGGTATTTGATAAAACTAAGCAAGAACGGTGGTGTTTCAGGATCTTGACTTGATAATTTTTTTTTGAGACTGAATAAGCGGATGTTTGAGGCTGAGAACTGGCGGCAGTTGGTGAATTTCGTGAGAAGTATGTCGGAAGATGGTAGGGCGAGGCTGCCGGAAAGTGACTCGAGCACGACGGATCTGGGGAAAGTAGTTGCAGATACGGATCTGGGGAAAATAGTTGCCAGAAACACCTCACAACTCGTGGAGATAAACTCAAATCAGTTCAAAGTTGTTGCGTTGGATCTTAAAAACTGCCCAAAATCGAAAAGGATGAAAAACCGCTGTGTTGTGCGTTGTTCACATTGCTTAAAGGTTGCTGGAGAGAGGAGAACCACGGTGGTCGAATGGTGAGAAGGCCGAGTCTGGAGATGGTCGCCGGTGGAACGAGTGCCCGTTGGTGGTGGTTGCTGGCGGTGACGAGAGAGAGGGAGACGGATGGAGGCGCCGATTGTGATGGGTGGCGTAGGGTTTTAGGAGAGAGAGAGAGGGAGTTCATTTGGTCACGGCGTTGGAGTTGGAGGTGGTTGTTGGCGGTGACGAGAGAGAGGGAGGCGCCGGTGGTGATGGGTGGCGTAGGGTTTTGGTGATGGGTGGCGCCGGTGGTGATGGGTGGCGATGGGTTTCAGGAGAGAGAGAGAGAGGGAATTCATTTCAAAAAAAAATTACAATACTTGAAATTAGCTTATCCATTTTTGAAAGGTTTTTATGTTTCTTCTGTCTCATCTTGTTTACCCTTTTTATGTATTGTTGTTTATGATGATGGTGAATGGTGGTTGTAATGATGGGTGGTAGGGGTGGATGGTGGTGGACTGGTGGTTATAATTGGTGGGTGATTATAACAACCCAAACAAAATAAACATTTCAAATCATAAATATTAGATTATCCCAAAACGGGTCCCAAAATTTCTTACATCAATTCAAAATCTGGTTGGCGGAATCAACCTACACAACTGAGAAATAACTAAATGACTACAGTGTTACTATGAGGTCAAGCCTTTCTGCTACGCCCTGCTCACTTGCCAGAGCCTTTCACTACCTGCTTTCCTGAAAGGTTTTTAATTTAAAAGAAAGCGAGGGTTAGACCATGAGGTCTAGTGAGTCCCTCAAACAATTATCAAAGCATTTAAACAGAATACCATTTCAGTATAAATCGTTCATAAAACAGTTTAGATTAAATCGTTTCGGATATAAATCCGCCCCTCATAAATTGACACCCTGAAGTCACCCTAAGGTAACAACGAGTCAGTCTCATGCTGCCTTGCAGGGTCACACTGCCCTTGGCATAAACGGGAACACCCTCCCGGCACGAGCTGGCGGACCACTTCCCGACTTAGTCAATTTACATCAAAATCAATGTATGCATACATCCCACATAAATTTTCAAACATCAATTCATGCAATTAAAGCATAAGCATAAAGCATGGCATTTCTCATCATATATCCGCTTTAGAAAAACATATTAAAAACCACACGTTTTAGTTTAGAAAACTCACCTGATATGCTTACTTCCTTCCTACCTTGCCCTGTACTCCCCAAACGATCTACCTGAGTCAAAGGATAAACACATAAGCTAACTAACCGAACCGTCCGGACATCACTGACCGGGCACTCTTACTTCCCGGACATTTCTACTTACCGGACACCACAATGTCCGGACACCTCTGCTTTCCGGATAACACCACTTTCCGGATAACTCTACATTCCGGACGCTTAACCTTTCCGGACAATTAACCTTTCCGGACACTTAACCTTTCCGGACACTATACCTTTCCGGACACTTAACCTGCGACAAGAAGCTATCCGGACAACTTCCGGACACCTGCTTCGCAAGAAGGTTTCCGGACGAGGCGCTGTTCGAGTTTAATGCTCGAAATCATGCCAAACACCCATTAAACAGTAATATAATGCGACGATTAACTACTTACAGGCCCATTATCAAATCCCACAAAGTTTTACTGCCTAAACACAACCCAAAGATGATTAAATCTCCCTTAAAGGTCTTAAACAACTTTTTGCAAGAAGACTCTCAAAACCACAAATCACCAGACGAATCTTAGATGAGGTTATGGATTAAGGATTACCTGATTGATTGTTGCAGGAAGCAAATTCCGAATTCCGATCCTTCTTCTGATTCTACCACTTGAGGATCCTTCTCTTCTCTTGCACCAAAAACCTCAAGCTCAAGTGCCCTTTTCTCTCTAAATCTCTCAGCCGACACACACACCAAATCAGGGAAATTGAAATGATACCTAGGGTTTTGTGCCCTTTTATACTCCCTCTCTCATTTACCAAATGGCCCCTCAACTTCTACTTTTATTTACAACTCCACACTAACCACAAAACACTTCGAAAAAGGTCTGGGTCGTTACAACACTCCCCCCTCAAAAGAATTCCGTCCCCGGAATTCCATTTTCGAAGAGGTGAGGGTACTTGGACCTCATATCAGATTCTAACTCCCACGTAGCTTCTCGTCCCTTGTGGTAACTCCACTGAACTTTTACTAGACAAACTCCTATGTTCCTCGTTTAGCAAACCTTACCGCTCACGATTTCTATCGGTTCTTCTACGTAAGTCAACCTCTCATCTATACTGATGTCCCCTCAAAGAAACATCCACAACGACCTTTGACAAACACTTCTTTAAGTCCGAGACATGAAATGTCGGATGAACACTCCTTAATTCTTCTGACTAGTCTAACTTGTATGCTGCTGCTCTAACTCGCTCATTAATGACAAGGTCAACTTCTCATCGCCTACATCTTTTGCAAGGTCGCCATCATCTCACTTCTCACATCGGCTCTCCATAAAAGAGACGTGCATCATTCTACGAATTTCTTCTCAAATTCACATCGAGTACCTCAAGATCGCGCACTATCTATTCAGCTTTCATGCTTCGACAGATCCGTAGACTTAGTCCACCTTACCTATCTCTCAAACTTCAAGGCTCAAAGCCTTATGCTTTTCAATCCAACCACTCAGTTCTACTTGGTTGCCTCAGACCGTTCTGATGGGAAACATAATCGCACCCCATACTTTGAAATCGCCCTCGGCGAGACACCATTTGCTATATCATGCCATCTTGCACTACTTACTTGTACCCTCTTCGATCACTATACTCGCTTAAAACTACCTGATAAAACTAAGGCCAACCGCGCCTCCACTTGCTCGCCTCCGTCCACACATCGGGACTCACGGTTTTAAGCACGTCTAAATAAGGTCTCTCATACATATACACTTCCTTAAGGGAAAGAACTTGGCAGAAATTCCCGCCACAACAACGAGAATCTTCCACCAGGAAAACTCACTTCTGACAACTTGGCACAAGGCCAACCTTGTACATCCCGACAAGCTCACCTCCAGGAGTCTCCTCATCGGTATACCTGAAATTTCTAGGTTACTTCTTCCAACTGACATTCGTCTAAGCAGATCATACTCCTTTCCCGAATCACATCGGATACAACTCGACAACTAATTCGTACGTTCTCACCACTTCATCACTTCACACTTAACGTGTCTAATAGTAGGGGACCTCTATAATTCCTTATTGGAGTACTCACCTATCCGGATTGCACTTATCCTGAAGGCTCATCAAATTCTCGCTGCTTTGCCACAAGCGTCCAGTCATATAACATAACTTCGGTTACTCCCACTCAACTAGGAGGGGTAACCGCGATCACCCCCTACTATTCTCAATAGCTTACACTGAACGATCAGTTCGTTTGAACGTTTCTCACAAAGTCACTAACTTAACTCACTAAGTTGTCTTATCCACTTCTTTCCTGCACCAAATCATACACAATTTCCTTCCTCAATACTCTTTCCAAAAGTTCGCACACTTATCAAGGACAATCTACACAACACTGTGCCTATCGGTATTACTGTCAAGTTTACTACTTCCGATTTACTTACTTATTCCGACATACTGCCTTCACTTCCCCGCGTTAGCGTGGAGCACTGCCCACCAACATTACTCGCCCCTCTCTTCCGACAATTCTCAAGCTGCAAATGCTGTCTCATTATTATACATAACCCATCTGTTGCACTAAAATTCTAACTTAAGGCTTTCGACTAAATCACCTCGAACTGACACCAGAGTTCGACGTCACCATACATTCTTTAAACTCCAACTTTCACTTTCTCAGACAATTCGTTCACACATAAGCAACATCTCACATTCTTTAAGGATTTCACATCTATTCCACCACATTTTGACTAATACATCCATCATCTTCTTTACACTTCCAATGATCCCAAAATATGCTTACTTAGCGGCTCTTACAACTAAAAACACTTGGTTCTCCCTTTGGGTAACTACCCACCACCACTCCGTGATGCTATCCCGAACATAATCATACCACTACGTCAACTTACACCCTACGTGCTCCAACAACCTGGTTAACACTCGAACACCTCATCCGAAACCCCCAAAAAGGCTTCCCTCTGATGCTTTCTCTTCCTCTAACATCACATCACTACGACGCTAGGTGGCACGTTTAACTTGGCAATTATTGCCACTACATGACTGTACATTCCTCACTCATAACATCACACTGCAGACCAAAACTCTCACGGCCATTCATACACAACTCAAACTTATCTTCAAGACCTCGCGCATAAATAACCGAGTCTATCTCGCTACGTTGTCTCTCCCCAGTTCTAGTTGAACCACAACACCGGAATTTCTGATTAATTCTAACATACTCGTTTCTTGCTAGCTCGTTGCAATACCAAACCATTACACCGACAGGGCACATTTCCTCACAGGTCGACATAATCTATACCCTCACTTCGTTCGTTCTAAATACTTCATTCTTTACGAACCATCCATCTCGTAAGTAAGACGCTTATCTAAAACAGCAGCCTTTCACTATCTTAACACCCCTACCAAGTGGTCCTTCACTTTCAACCTTCTGATTCGAGTCTTCGGTCTCATACACCTTACACAACTGCCGACTTAACGTCAATATTACAAGATCACTTTAAAACTCTTATTCGGCGTCGAGGAAATTTCATTCCTACCTCACCACACTACTCATAACGAGTTGCTAATACCAACACCTTGACGACTTCTAGTCTTTCCCTCCGGACACAACCGCCCTTCAGCAACGGTATTTCCGGTCATCTATCCAGGGTACAGGCCCTCATACAACCGACGCTAAAGTCCACTTCCGACTCTTCTACTGCCCACCTCTCCTCTTGAACACAAATACCAAAGCTACAAACATTCTCCCCTGATTTGTCCAACACCTCTCCCCTCTAGGAGTTCTCCCTTAGCTTAAAATGTAATACTCTACGACCTATTGAGTTCATAGCCTTCATGCCTGACAACGCGATAACTGAATCATTTCACACTTTTGATCATTTTAAAGAAACCACACTTGAAAACAACTTGGGTCCACACGACCCCAACATTCTCATAACTCCAACGCCCTGCACAACGATCTTTGAGGATCGTTTGCATGCAATCTTTCCGTAAAACTTAATAATACTCAACCAAAAATACGTTGTTACGACAGAAATAAATATTGGATGAAAATCTTCCCATACGACAAAATTTTGAAAGAAATTTACCGACACGAAGTAAACCAGTTGGTCCTCACACTCATTTATATAACTTCGACATGTCAATACTCGTTTTGGTTATAAAAGTTGTGCATTCAAACGTTTTCTTGGCTTATCATGAAAAGAGTGGAATATTTTGCAATTCGTAAACCTCAAGACTTCATTGTACGATGTAAATGGATTTGTATTTTTTTTAAACCTATGCTTGCACACGCCGACTCATATCCGATCAAATTTGATATTTACACGTTTACTTTTCTTATAAAAAAATCTCATGTACACATATACGAACTCAATGCATGAAACTCTACTTGCAATTGAAGGCTACTCACTCAAACAAGGTCAATCGCTTTACTCACGCAACTTATCATTGACACTCTACTTTCGACCAGTGGTCGCCCTCTCGGCCTTGCAGCGATTTGCTATACATACATTCAACGGTCCACTTACTCAACCATTTCATACTATTTCGTTTTGATCAACTATCTCACCTTCCACTTCTACATGGTTTCATTTCACTTATTTCATTTATCCTGCCAATGGAAAGCTCGACCGAGAACCCATGGCTCCATTGATACCCTCAAGGTTTTGACACTGTCATTCCTTACCATCCTGACTGATCTATCCCATGATTTCTAGAGTTGGGGCTCTCCCGAAATAGGAGTCTTACTCAAACTCAATCATTCTTCCTCTCCGAATCCACGAAGAGCTACCTCTAGACGACTCGTAATACTCTATACAACATTTCTTTTCTACGATGTATACTTGCATCACATCACTATGACTTCTCATGAAACTTCCCTGTCAAGGGGTCTCAGTCTATCCCTCAGGGATCTTGTTGACATTCTAAAGTACTGGAACACGACATAAACACTAGCTTCTGACTACCACTTCGGAATAATAAGACAGGTTAAGCACATACATGTACCTGTAAGTTTGCAATTACACTGGCCAGGTGGAATCTCAAACTTACCTTACATGACAGTCCTCAGTACCCTATTAGTCCCATCTCTATAATAGTGTCCTCCTAACGCATTTCCTGTATCTACAATAGTGCCCTCCTAACGCATTTTCTGATTCTCAGTTGTGATTTCTACTCCCAAGTTTAAGTTTAGGCCCATCATAACAATCCAAACAAAATAAACATTTCAAATCATAAATATTAGATTATCCCAAAACGGGTCCCAAAATTTCTTACATCAATTCAAAATCTGGTTGGCGGAATCAACCTACACAACTGAGAAATAACTAAATGACTACAGTGTTACTATGAGGTCAAGCCTTTCTGCTACGCCCTGCTCACTTGCCAGAGCCTTTCACTACCTGCTTTCCTGAAAGGTTTTTAATTTAAAAGAAAGCGAGGGTTAGACCATGAGGTCTAGTGAGTCCCTCAAACAATTATCAAAGCATTTAAACATAATACCATTTCAGTATAAATCGTTCATAAAACAGTTTAGATTAAATCGTTTCGGATATAAATCCGCCCCTCATAAATTGACACCCTGAAGTCACCCTAAGGTAACAACGAGTCAGTCTCATGCTGCCTTGCAGGGTCACACTGCCCTTGGCATAAACGGGAACACCCTCCCGGCACGAGCTGGCGGGCCACTTCCCGACTTAGTCAATTTACATCAAAATCAATGTATGCATACATCCCACATAAATTTTCAAACATCAATTCATGCAATTAAAGCATAAGCATAAAGCATGGCATTTCTCATCATATATCCGCTTTAGAAAAACATATTAAAAACCACACGTTTTAGTTTAGAAAACTCACCTGATATGCTTACTTCCTTCCTACCTTGCTCTGTACTCCCCAAACGATCTACCTGAGTCAAAGGATAAACACATAAGCTAACTAACCGAACCGTCCGGACATCACTGACCGGGCACTCTTACTTCCCGGACATTTCTACTTATCGGACACCACAATGTCCGGACACCTCTGCTTTCCGGATAACTCTACATTCCGGACGCTTAACCTTTCCGGACACTTAACCTTTCCGGACACTTAACCTTTCCGGACACTATACCTTTCCGGACACTTAACCTGCGACAAGAAGCTATCCGGACAACTTCCGGACACCTGCTTCGCAAGAAGGTTTCCGGACGAGGCGCTGTTCGAGTTTAATGCTCGAAATCATGCCAAACACCCATTAAACAGTAAGATAATGCGACGATTAACTACTTACAGGCCCATTATCAAATCCCACAAAGTTTTACTGCCTAAACACAACCCAAAGATGCTTAAATCTCCCTTAAAGGTCTTAAACAACTTTTTGCAAGAAGACTCTCAAAACCACAAATCACCAGACGAATCTTAGATGAGGTTATGGATTAAGGATTACCTGATTGATTGTTGCAGGAAGCAAATTCCGAATTCCGATCCTTCTTCTGATTCTACCACTTGAGGATCCTTCTCTTCTCTTGCACCAAAAACCTCAAGCTCAAGTGCCCTTTTCTCTCTATATCTCTCAGCCGACACACACACCAAATCAGGGAAATTGAAATGATACCTAGGGTTTTGTGCCCTTTTATACTCCCTCTCTCATTTACCAAATGGCCCCTCAACTTCTAATTTTATTTACAACTCCACACTAACCACAAAACACTTCGAAAAAGGTCTGGGTCGTTACAACACTCCCCCCTCAAAAGAATTCCGTCCCCGGAATTCCATTTTCGAAGAGGTGAGGGTACTTGGACCTCATATCAGATTCAAACTTATCTAAGTTGGTAGATTACACTTCTAGTCCAAAAATCATAATTAATGGTCTTTGCTTACCCATCCAATTGAAATGTTATACGGATCCATTAATTTACCCGACTCTAGGTTCCCAACATAAAAATAACACTGGATCCTAAATATCAAAACTGGATCATGTTACTAATAATATGACCCAAATTAAATAAATAGACTATCAATTACGTACTAGGCCCTTATTATATAATTATAGACTTTAATAATAAACTAAGCCCAATTTAAATAACTAAGTCCAAAAAGGACTTGAGAACCTTTCGGCCCAACTCTCAATTCGGTCCATCAAACCAATCCAGGTCCAAGCTTGAGTTACGGGTCAACTTTCAGAACATACCGACTTCCGGTATATACATTGCGGAACTCGGAGATTACGAACTAAAACCCACATTCTTCGCTATTATTCTAACTCTACACGATTTCGACGACAATTCTTCTTTTATTAACTGATACAAATTATTCCCTAACCAAGAACCCACAACAACATTCGATTTAACTTCGACAATAAGAATTAGAATCAAAACTCTATTAATACCTTTATCGATTTCTCCGCTTACATAGCAACTAGAAACCTAACAATTTAATATTACTTGCAAAAGAGAAAACACAAGGAATGGTTTCTTACCCGATTAAGACCTCACGAAACGGGAACCGATGTCCAACCGTTCTTCTTCTTCCTTGTTTCTCTTTATCTCTCGCTAATGAAAGGACAAAACGATTTTTAGGGTTTAGACACCACCTCAGCCACTAAAACAAAAATGTTTTTCCTATTCTAATGATAAAAACGGCGCACCAAGAGGAAGGGAAATAATTTCCCAAATCTTCATATTTTACCATCCTATCTTATCACAATAACAAATACAACCCCTAACTTCCATTTTAAACACATTCTTTATTTTGGGTTATCACAATCTCCCCTCCTTAAAAGAATTCCGTCCCGGAATTCACTCCAAAGACAACCGGCGACAAAAGATTATCAAAGCTTAACTCTAACTCTCAGAATAAATCTTTCTAATAGCAAAACAATAACAACATACCTTCACGCCTTTGCTGCGCAACTCTGATTCAACTCACAGTCTCTGATTATAAACATAACGTGCAATCATCTTATTTTTCATCTTCCAGTCGGATCTATTACTTCAGGGACACCACGAAACTCGGGTTCTATAATTCTTTCGATTAACCACTACGACCATAAATCAGATATATACATAAAAAGTCATCCCGGCTTTCTTACTTAGATTTACCTTAAATAATTCCTTAACGATCAGTATGTTAATCTCAAAACACTTTCCCACGAACTCTCGTAATCCATCTTATAAATCATAACGTGTGAACAAAGGTTGCAAGCATCTCGATGCTTACCACTCCTTAATTACCTTATCTGATTCATGACCACATTAACAGTTTCCGAACTCAACTGCCTTTCCCGGCTAGTGCAATATAACCACTGACCCTTACCGCACCAAACAGTACAATTCCTTCTCTTTATCACGGGCAACTTTAACTTGACCAACTCATTTCAAAATATAACTCCAATTGAGAAACAGTTCATTTCTTTCTATCAACTATAAATTATCATATATAATAACTTAATATCATAACTTAGCATCACATCTCGTTATGCTGGAATTTACAAAATCCATCAGTCAAACTGATTTCTTAATTAACAACTTCCACCGAGTAATCCATCAATCCACAATTTCCCAAAATAAATTTTGAAAATTACTTATTCCATCACACTACTATCAACTTCTCACTTTAGCATATCGATTCTCCCTTATCAGTACTTAGTAAGAATCTCGATAGAGTCATAACATATTCTGTAATGACAAATAAATGTCATTACTTAACAAACCCATAATTTTTTTAACAACCAATCAAAGGCTTATACATCCATCATGACATTCCCAATCAATTAATGATCATACTACAACTCCCCCCATATTCATCATCATGTCATTCATTAAGCATAACCCAATCTCCAACTATTTCTTCTAGGTTTATTCCTTCACATATAAGAAACATTTCACGTTCTTTAAAGATCTAGCATTTACTATAACCTATTGGCTAATCCACTCTTCATCCTCTTTAAACTTCCAATGATTCCAACATATACCTACTTAGCGACTCTTACAACCAAAAATACTTGGTTTCTCCTTTGGGAAATCTCACACCATAAAGTCAACTTACACCCTATGTGTACCAACAATCTGGTTAACAGATCGCACATCTCATCCAAAGCCCCCAAAGACTCCTATTTGATGCTTTCTTTCCCTCTAGGATCACCTCACTACGATACTAGTTGGTACATTTAACTTGGCAATTAATGCCATTACATAACTGTACATTCCTCACTCATAACATCACACTGCAGACCAAATCTCTCATGGTCATTCGTACCCAATTCCTACTTTCCTTCATATGCTCCCGAATACTACAATCGAGTTTATCTCACTACGTAGTCCTTTCCCAACTTGTTGAACTATAACTCACGAGTTCTCAATTAGCTCACACGCAAAATTTTAGCTAGCTCTTCACGATTCATGCCCTTATAAAACAGGGGCCCGCCCTTGACTGAACGATAAGCTCTACACCCTCGCTTCGCTTGTGCTACATACCTCATCATTCTACGAATCCCTCCATACCTCGTAAATAGAACGCTTATTCAAAAAAAAAATGATCACTTCCCATCCTCTTAACACCCCTACAAGGTGCTCTACAAATTTTTCAACCTTCTGGTTTACGTCTTCGGCCTCGGCCATCTTACACAGCTATCGACTTCCACAACAACAGACAACCTGTAGCTACTTTATTAACTCACTCTTAAGCATGGGTTCCCTTACGGGACCTAATCCTATCAACATATCATAATCATTTCATAATACGTCTCCCTCTTTTCTGGACTTACTCCTGTAACATCAATATTACCAGCTCACCTCAAAACTCATACCCAACACCGCGGGCATTTCGCTTATGCCTCTCAACACTACTCATAACGAGTTTCTAATACTAACACTTCGATGACTTCTACTCTTTCCCCTGGACTCAACCGTCCCCCGACAACCGTACCTCCAGTTACCGAACAAGGGTACAGACCCTCATGCAATCGACACTATAATCCACTTCTGACTCTTCCACTGTCCAACTCTCTTCTTGAACACATACCATACTATAAACGTTCCCCCCCTGATTTGACAAGTGCCTCTCCACTCTCGGAGTTCTTCCTTAGCTTAAAATGTAATACTCTATGACCTAGTGAGTTCATAGCCTTCATGCTTGACGACACGGTAAATAAATCATTTCGTACAATTATCCTTTTTAAATAAACAACAGTTGGAAACAATTCGGGTACGCATGAACCCATTACTATTATAACTTCACTGTCCCGCACAACGATTCGAGAATCGCTTGCATGCATCTCTCCGTGAACCTCACTCTTGCTCAAACCGAACAATGTTATTACGACAGTGTTACCTTGCATGAAAATCTTTTCCATACGACACAATTCTGGAAGAATTACCGACAAAGAGTAAACTAGTCGGTTCTCACACTCATTTATATGATATCAATAGGTCAAAAGCATTTTGGTTATAAATGATTTGCAGGTAAGCATTTCCTTGACTTTTTGCAACAAATTTGACTTATCGTGAAAAGAGTAGGATATTTGCAAATCGTTAGGCTCAAAATTTCAATGTGCAATGTGAATGAAATCTCCCTTTTCGTTAAACATGCTTGTGCACATTTGACTCATTTTCGATCAAAATTTATATTTACACATTTAACTTAAATCGTGAAAATGTCATGTTACCTATAAGAATGTCATGCATGAGACTCTACTTGAAAATGAAGGCTACTCACTCTAACAAGGTCAGCCCCTTTCCTCTCGCAACTTATCATTGACACTATACCTTCGACTAATGGTCATCCATCTCGGTCCTGCAACAACTTGTAGTACATACGTTCTTGACACGGGATTTTCACACCCCGCGAATCTTACCGCAAGTGTACGGGTCGAAGTCAAGTAATAGTACTTGAGAAAGTACGAGTATCGAATCACGGAGAACTAGGAACTAAGTATCACAATTACTATAGGCTCTATTAATTGGACTATCGAATTTAGAGATGGTTGGCTTGAAACTAATTAAATGCAGAAGTAAAATCAAATCAAACACAAGACAAACAGAACAGCTTTGAAAACTTTGATAGAGAGGAAAGTTGAGGGTTGGAAATCCTCAGGTTTTCCACATGCAAACAATCGACTCAAAACAATTACCAGTTAGTCCCCTAAATGATTCCCAAATCTTTTAAGATCACCGTCGTTTTCTTTCGAATAACAACGGATTTTATTTTGAAAAGGATTAGTTCAATCTCTCGATCTCACTTCTGGATTCCAAAACACATTAAGCACTCGATTTATATTAAATTGGCTAGATTTTATCTCTCGATATTAACCTAACGGTTTAAATGGGACTAAAGCTTACTTGGTATATCACTATCACCGTTTTGGGCTTTAGGCATGCAATTCCTAATTCTATATAGCAATTAATTCTCGCGAACTTAATTACTAATCCACAAATCAATTGTGTTGGTGCAAGTGTACCACATCTCAATATATTTTATATATTTATTTTGATGATTACAAACACACCGTATTATTGTTTATCTAACAATCCTATCCAAGTGTACAGTTCTTGAAGAACACGAAGATTTTATCTGAAGAGTTCAAGACGGAAGTTTTACGTCGTCATTATTGTTTATATCTAATAATGATAAACACCCTAAAATAATATACCACTTGGATATTTATAAAACCCTAAACTGTTTTTAATTAAAGATATTTAAAATTATTTAAAACTAAAGTTTTATTAATTTTTATTAAAATAATCTTTAAACCATTTTGTCAAAATCTCAAATCAGGTTTTCATATCTTAGCACTGTTCATCATTAATGTGGAGATGGTACAGCCGAAAGCTTCCTTTGTCAGATGCACTATTCATGGGCGGTATACCGCCTTGCTCTTGGCGGTATACCGCCACCTCATGTAGCCGTTGGAAGTCTTGAGCTATATATATGCGACGGTGGTGAAGATCAACAGCAACACAACAGCAACAACAAACAGCAACTCCATCAGCTCTCTCTCTCATTATTTAATATATATATTTTATAAAACCTTTTTTTATAAAATATCCAAGTGTGAGATATTATACAAGAGTGATTACCCATTGTGAGTTATACTCCTCTTGTAAGTATTTGAATAACGGGTGTGTGATCCTGTACATCTCAATAAGCTGAGGCTTAGAGAACCGTTTACTTTGCTCTGTATTTGGTTTGTATTCTACCGTAAAGAATACATTTATTGGATCGTGTCGAGAAGTGTCTCGGCTGCTGGTTTATCACAGTTGGTGGTAAATCAGTAAATCTCCGTGTCAAGTATCTCTAACCTTTATCTCTTTATTTATTCCGCTGTGCTTTTAATTATATCTGTTTATATAATTGTTGTATATTTATTATTTGTATACTCTGATTTATTTGTACTGTTTCTGTACTGTATTTATTTGTAAAAGAATTTTTGAAAGTAAAAGATTTTAAATACAACCTTACCCCCCCCCCCCCCTAGGTTGTCTAACATTTGGTATCAGAGCGGGTCTTTCAAAAAATTTCTGTTTAAATATTTTTTTAAATGGCTCAACAAACTAATTTTGTGTTTTCTAAACCTCCTTTGATAGATACTGAAAAGTTTGGCATTTGGGCCGAGCTATTTGAATGTCACGTTCGTGGCAAAAGTCAAAAAATTTGGGATATTATAGAAAATGGGAATTTTAGACCAACCAAAGTTGAAAATGATCTTATTGTTGATAAACCCATAAAAGATTGGACTCCCGCTGAAGAATCTCATTATTGTTTAAATTTTGAAGCTAAAAATATATTATATGCTGCTTTAACCTCTGATGAAATTGAAAGAGTTTATACTTATAAAACTGCTAATCAAATCTGGCAAAGCTTGAGCGACACTCATCGTGGAAATACTCAAGTTAAAAGCTCTAAAATAAATATTCTTGTTCATGATTATGAATTATTTGAAATGTCAAAAGATGAGTCAATCGACTCAATGTTTAAACGTTTTAACCTCATTATGACTACTTTGAAGGGATTAGGTCGTACTTATCCTAATGAGGATTATGTAAGGAAAATTCTTCGAGCACTTCCTTCGGAGTGGATGGCAAAAATCACATCCTTGGAAGACTCCCGAGATCTCGCAACTATGAAGCTCGATGATCTCATCGGCAATCTTAAAGTGCACGAAATTGCACTAAGAAGAAATCAAGTCCGGGAGCAAGTCAAAAAGAAATCCATAGCTTTAAAAGTCATTGCCTCAAAAGAAGAGGAAAAGGAAGAGGAGGAAGAAGCTAGCTCATCCGATGACGAACCCGAAAATCTTGACGATTTAGTCAAGTTGGTAAGAAAACTTTCTAAACTTTTATCTAACAAAAAGTTTGCTAATAATGATAGGTTTCAAGAAAATGGAGACTACCGTCGTGGTGGTAAAAACCAAAGTCGCAACGTCCATAAAAGTGAAGACAAATATGACGAATCTAGCGACGATGAAAAAGCCAATAAAAAGAAAGGCTTTTGCTATGTGTGTGGTGATAAGGATCACTATGCAAGTGTGTGTCCAAAACGAGCAAAACAAATCAACACACCAAAAGCTCTCGTTGGAGGCGCGTTGAGCGCAAGCATAAATGAGGCCAAAAATTTTTGTTTCATGGCCGACCATGATAATGAGGTATCTTCATCATATTCTTCTAAAAATAATTGTGATAGTAATTATAGTGATAATTATTATAGTGACGATGAAAATAATCTTGACGAATTATATAAATCATTTCATGATATGGCCGCTCTTGCAAATAGGTATAAAGATGAAATCTCTAATTTAAAAGAAACCGTATCCGCATATAAAAAGGAAATAGATGACGGTAAACAAAAATCTGCTTATGATTTAGATATTATCACTAAATTAGAAAATAAATTAAGTGAAAAAGATATTTGCAAATCTTGTGATATTTTAAAAAATAAAATTGCATGCTTAAATAAAAAGACACATGAAAATGTTGTATGTACAAAATGCGAGATTCTTGAAAATGAAATTGCATGTTTAAATGCTAAATGTAAATCGCATGAGAAAAATGACTTATTAGCAAATGCTTTTAATAGTAGCAATGATAAAGTGCTTAAAATGCTAAATATGCCTAATCGTATAAATTGTCGTAAAGGCATTGGTTCCGATACATGTGTTGATAAATGTTCGTGTAAACCCATTAAAAGATTTTTTGCATCTCGTAAAGTTGATACGAGAAAACCTCCATATATGTCAAAAATAAAAAATGTGAATTATGGGAGGAAACCGTATGCTCGTATGTATAATGGTAATTTTTCTAGACCTAATGCGAATATAAATGCTTCATTTTATGTGTATGATAAATACAATCGCAAAATTAAAATGGTTAGAAAATGGATTCCGAAAGGAATGTTTAATGTTGATAATCCCGGTGGGATGCGTTTGTGGTTTTAAACCATTTATATGGTTTTGTTTGTTTGTCGTGTTTGTTTTATGTCGACAACATATTTTTTGCAGTTTATGTTTTATACTAACTGTTAAAAGGACCCATAAGAAAAGGGTACCACGAAAAATTTTCTTTGCCTTTTGTAGGTGTTTCCTGACGAGGATATAATACGTGTTTCCTGACGAGGTTATAATACGTGGTTTCCTGGCGAGGTTATAATACGTGGTTACCTGCCGAGGTTATAATACGTGGTTACCTGCCGAGGTTATAATACGTGGTTACCTGCCGAGGTTATAATACGTGGTTACCTGCCGAGGTTATAATACGTGGTTACCTGCCGAGGTTATAATACGTGGTTACCTGCCGAGGTTATAATACGTGGTTTCCTGACGAGGATATAATACGTGTTACCTGACGAGGTCATAATACGTGGTGATTTTTTTAATCACATAAAATTAACCGAAAATTGAAGCCTTAAGATCCGTTTTGGTGCAAGTGTTTCATATTGGTTTGTATATTTTTTTTGTCTCTATTGCTTTTTGCATTTTATTTTATCCCTCAAATTTTATAAAATCAAATTGATATCGTTATTAATTTGAGGGGGAGCGTTTTATTATCTTTACCCATGAGTTTATGCTACCTCAATTATATGCATATTTTGAGGGGGAGCATCTCTCGAGGGGGAGCATACCGTCTTTCTTAACCCTTTTTGCTTCGACAAACGGGGGAGAGAAACCGCATATGCTCTTGCTTAGCGGTTGTGTTTGTCATCATCAAAAAGGGGGAGATTGTTGGTGCAAGTGTACCACATCTCAATATATTTTATATATTTATTTTGATGATTACAAACACACCGTATTATTGTTTATCTAACAATCCTATCCAAGTGTACAGTTCTTGAAGAACACGAAGATTTTATCTGAAGAGTTCAAGACGGAAGTTTTACGTCGTCATTATTGTTTATATCTAATAATGATAAACACCCTAAAATAATATACCACTTGGATATTTATAAAACCCTAAACTGTTTTTAATTAAAGATATTTAAAATTATTTAAAACTAAAGTTTTATTAATTTTTATTAAAATAATCTTTAAACCATTTTGTCAAAATCTCAAATCAGGTTTTCATATCTTAGCACTGTTCATCATTAATGTGGAGATGGTACAGCCGAAAGCTTCCTTTGTCAGATGCACTATTCATGGGCGGTATACCGCCTTGCTCTTGGCGGTATACCGCCACCTCATGTAGCCGTTGGAAGTCTTGAGCTATATATATGCGACGGTGGTGAAGATCAACAGCAACACAACAGCAACAACAAACAGCAACTCCATCAGCTCTCTCTCTCATTATTTAATATATATATTTTATAAAACCTTTTTTTATAAAATATCCAAGTGTGAGATATTATACAAGAGTGATTACCCATTGTGAGTTATACTCCTCTTGTAAGTATTTGAATAACGGGTGTGTGATCCTGTACATCTCAATAAGCTGAGGCTTAGAGAACCGTTTACTTTGCTCTGTATTTGGTTTGTATTCTACCGTAAAGAATACATTTATTGGATCGTGTCGAGAAGTGTCTCGGCTGCTGGTTTATCACAGTTGGTGGTAAATCAGTAAATCTCCGTGTCAAGTATCTCTAACCTTTATCTCTTTATTTATTCCGCTATGCTTTTAATTATATCTGTTTATATAATTGTTGTATATTTATTATTTGTATACTCTGATTTATTTGTACTGTTTCTGTACTGTATTTATTTGTAAAAGAATTTTTGAAAGTAAAAGATTTTAAATACAACCTTACCCCCCCCCCCCCCCCTAGGTTGTCTAACAAATTGTAAACTGGCCAAATTCACAAAAGCATTAAGAACAAAATCACATGCTTCATTTAATAAGGAAAACTGATAAACGTTCAAATCAATTCGTTACATGCTTAAAACCGGATTCATTCCAACCCCCAACACGAACCGGTTAGTTCATGTCGGCAGTGGATTCAAACATAAGAGAAAAGGATTCAAAAGTGTATGCAAACATGATTATGAATGAAAAGATGAAATCGTGGTAACAAATGATAACAACTCCCTCTTCTCGTGTCCGTCTCTACGTTCCGTCTTGAATGCACTCGTGATCGGCTCTGTATCGTGACCTCGAGGACTCCGAAAAGTCGCCCAAAATCGCCCCGGGGACTGCTCTGGCCGTAACGTGAAAACTCGATACCGAACGAATGACCTAAACCCCGAATAAAATAGCCGATTTTCGACAAACAGAGGGTTACGCCACTTGCCACGCGACTTGCAAGTCGCGTGGTAAGTCGCGCGTGTTGTTTTTGCAGTGTGGGTCGATTTCTGGTTCGCGGGTCGGGTCCTGGTTCGGTCGCGGGTCTTGGGCTTGACTTTTGGGCTTCCGTTAGGCTTCGTTTGGACTCGTTTTGGGTTCTTTTTAGCTTCTTTTTCTCGAGGAGTGCCGCCTTTTGGATAACCTGTGTAAATCACTAGATAACCCGTAAAATACACGCCTTTTTACTTGAATACAAGCCAATCTCATTGGTTTGAGAACCGGAAATAACGCCAAAAAGTGGCGTTATAAACAACCCCAAACCGAGCGTTGCTTGTCCCCAAGCAAATTAGCGATAAAATAGAATAAAAGCACATAGTGAAATAACAATAACTGCAAAATTTCCAATCGGTATCAAGTGATGCATCGGTGATTTCCCATACCCGTGAATATCTATCTCACTCTCGCCTAATTCTCATTTCGTTTGACCTATGACCTTCCATTGGGAGTTGAACTCGTGACTGTTCCGATCACATCAGGGTTAGACTAAGTCTGAACATACTAGGGAAAACATTTCGCCTCGACCCTACCTCACAGATACTCTCGTTTCGCTCTTGAACCTAGGTTATCGCTCGTGTTGTCATGTTTATGGAAGTTATGTACAATAATATTCGAAATATTCCATGACAACTCTAAAGAAAGACGCACAAATGTCCAAACTTATGATCTCAGGAGGAATCAAATAGCAAGACAAGGAATATCGGTAAAGGTGGTCATAGACTCTAATCACGTTTTCCAGAAGATCATCCAGGTCTTTATAACGGTTGTAACGGGGCTAAGGTTAAGGCTAAGAAACGAAGGGTAAAAGGATCAAAAATCCTCGGCGTGTCAATCATTTGCAATTCCGAACTTCTCGTTGCTTCACATTTGCTCACTTGGTCCTTTTTCGTCACTATTGGAGTCGCTTTGACTCACTTATTATGCAGCTCTACTAACGGTATATATATATATTTTTTTTGTGGGACTTCATTGGTCCTCTTTATTTGATTGGGGCATCATTGGCCCTCTTTTCTATTTCTTGACTGGCCTGATTTCTTTCTTTTCCGCTCTATCTCTCTAAGTTCATTACTTCTTCCGATTGACACACTTTCGGATTGGGTTGGCTAAGGCTTATGGCTAAGGGTTTAATGATGGGTTTAGAAACGAAAAGGTGAGTGTTTGGCTGCAAAGGGGCCAAGGGTACACGCAGAAGGGTAAAGGTACGATAGCTAAAAACAGGTTAAATAAAACACACAATGCCTGGAATCATATCTTAAGGTCCACACGATATGGTCTACTATACCCTTACCTAATATCCCGATGTTCGTCTTTGCTACTCAATGCAATAATGTAGCGAGATCATTCTACATTCACGACAAGGAACTCGAGAAAGTGTATATGAATTTAGTATATGAATCCCTCGAAATAAAAAAAACGTCTTTTAGGCTCAAAACTCACTATCGGGTGGTCTCCACTAATGTCCCTAGTCATGTCCTTTCCCAGTCCTTCCCTAACGGTCACGTCACTATCACAAGATTCTTCCCATAATGGTTGGTCTCAATCATTCAAAACAAATTTTTTGGCTAATGTGATCTAAATACTCAGAAGTGCAGGAAATCTACGTGCATAACTTGGGCCCGATTGGGCAACCCCAAACCTTACCCACACATTGTCCCCAATGTGCAAGTAAAGTCGTGGGTGATGCGACTCATTGTGCAGTTATTAAAAGAACAGGCAAGGCATTACATATATAGCATAAAAAGACTACCCAAATTTTCTAAAACTAGGCACCCCAAACCTAGGCCGTGGCCTAGGTTTGCCAAATAAAAGCCAAAAAGAAGCCAACCCCAAACCTCGGTAAAACCGAGGTTTGCACAGGATCTAATGTGAGTGTGTAGATGGTTCAAAAATGAGGCACCCCAAACCTAAGTGAAACTTAGGTTTGTTGCATCTCGTGCAATTAAAATAGAACAACACATCAAACACCACTCTTTTAGCAGAGAAATGATTAGAACATACCTGTTTTGCCCGACCAGAGGAGATTCTTGAAAGACTGAGCATTTGGAGACGGAGGGGAGACGGAGAGAACAAGCAAAACAAGGGAAAGACACAAAACAAAAACAAGAAGCACACAAAGCAAGAAAGGAAACAAAAACTGCACGAAAAAAATGAACATGGGACACCCGCGGTTTGCTGCGCGGCTTGCAAGCCGCGTAACTCACTGTTTCAGAAAACCAAACAGAGGGTCCCGCGGCTTACCACGCGGTATGCAAACCGCGTGGAAAGTCGCGTATGTCCCTGTTCCATTTATTTTTGGTTTTTTCAATTTTTCGATTTTTATGGTTTTTCTGGAATTAAAACACACACAAGAAGAAAAATAATAAACGGAAACTAACCTTGGTGGGTTGCCTTCCACCCAGCGCCGTATTTAAAGTCGTGGCACGACTATGTGGGTTCAGTTCGGCTCAGTATCCGCAGACTCGAATCGCCCACACTTGCGATTCCCTGCGGACTCTTTCACAATTGGTCTTCCATGACCAGCTCCGCCTTCTTCTTCTCTCTGACCTCCTCTTCTTTCTAGCAACTTGAATCTCACGTTCTCACCGCCGACTCTGAACGTGATCTCTCCCTCTTCCATATCAATTAACGCTCTCCCGGTGGCTAGGAATGATCGTCCCAAGATCATCGGGACCTCCTCATCCTCATCTATATCTATCACCACAAAGTCTACCGGAAAGTAGAACTTACCGACTTTGACGAGCACATCTTCTATCACTCCGTAAGGATACCTTATCGATCGATCAACCAGCTTAAGCGTCATGAATGTGGGGCTCACCTCGCCTAATCCAAGTTTCCTGAAAATAGAAAGGGGCATCAAGTTAATACTCGCCCCTAAATCACATTACACTTTATTAAATGAAAACTTCCCAATTTGGATAGGGATAGAAAAACTCCCTGGATCGTTGAGATTTTGGGGAAGCTTATTCTGGAAGATGGCGTTGCACTCTTCAGTGAGTGCAACGGTGGCCTGATGATCGATTGCCCTCTTTTTGGAAAGGATCTCTTTCATGATTTCATGTAAGAGGGCATTTGGGTGAGAGCATCTGCAAAAGGAATATTAATCGTTAGCTTTTTAAACACCTCAATAAATTTGGAAAAATTAACCTGATCCTTATTTGCTTTCAACCTGCTCGGGTAAGGCACTTGTGGGATTTCCGGCTTGACCGGCGGTGTCACTTCTTTCTTTTTCTCTTCTCTCCTCATACGCTCTTCATCAGCCTCTAATGCATCCATGTCAATGATCTCCGCCTCATTCTCGGCTTCCTTTGCTGGCTCTTTATTCAGTTCCTTGCCATCTCTCAGATAGATGGCATTGCAATTCTCTTGATTCCTCTTCTCAGCCATACTCGGGAATGCTCCGGGAGGTCGGGTTTGTAGGGCTTCAGAAATCTGCCCCACTTGCCTCTCGAGAATCTTTATTGCAGCCGTATTTTGATCAGTTGTGGCTTTGACTGTGTTGACCGTATTTGCTAATTCCCCAACCGTGCTGTCCATCTTTGACATGAACTTCATCATCATGTCTTCGAGGCCCGGTTTCTTCTCCCCGGATGGTCCTTCGTTTCTTTGCTGAAATCCTGATTGTGGTTGACCGGGCTGATTCCACGAAAGATTGGGATGCTTTTTCCACCCCTCGTTGTAAGTGTTCGAGAAAGGATCGTTTCTCGGTTGGTTCCGGTTTGCCACAAAATGGACTTGATCAGGTTCTTGAATACTGCTTGCTTGCAAATGGCTCGTAATCGCTGCTAATTGGGTTTTAATCTCCTTCAGCTCATCCGATTCCCGAACATTCGCTACTCGTGTAATGGATGATCGTGGAGTGGAGTAGCTATGTTCGGCAAGGTTCTCGATCAGCTCGACTGCTTCTTCATAGGTTTTGTTCATGAGAGCTCCCCCCGCTGCAGCCGTAATATCGTTCTTGAATTGTGGGTGAAGGCCTCCAAAGAATGTTTGGATTATGACCCACCCATGAAGACCGTGATGTGGACACTTCTTCAACATGTCCTTATACCTCTCCCAAGCTTCGTATAACGTTTCCTGATCCCATTGCGCGAAGTGCGTAATGTCGGCCATTAACTGTGCGGTTCTTCCCGGTGGGAAGAATTTCTGGAGGAAGGCTGCCTTTAATTGTGCCCACATGGTGATAAGGTCTGATGGTAGGCCTTCGATCCATATTTCAGCTCGACCTTTTAGTGAAAAACTGAACAGCCTCAGTTTGATTGCGTTCTCCTCCATCCCGTTGATCTTGAAGGTGCTGCAAATCCTCTCGAATGCGCGGAGATGTGCATGAGGATCTTCGGTCGGTGCTCCTCCAAACTGATTTTGCTGCACCATTACAATGGTGCTCGGCTTTATTTCGAAATAGTTAGCCGTAGTGGTAGGCGGCTGAATACCTATGCGGGCCGCTGTCACATTCGGGTCGGCAAATGACTGCATAGGCACTCTCTCAGGAGGCGGTCTCTCGTCACCCATCTTTAATTGTCGCTTAGCTTTGGTCTCTTGGCGTAGGCGACGAGCAGTTCTTTCAATTTCCGGATCAAAGTCTTCAATCTCTTTCACTCGAGTCGTCCTTGGCATAAACCAAGTGGTACCTGAAAAGAAAACAAAGTCAATAATCCAAAACTGAAAGTGGTGGAAAATAACAAGAAAAGAAAATGCCCAATCTAATAGCTCCTATAGATGGTAGTGCTATTAGCTACAACTAGTTCCCCGGCAACGGCGCCAAAAACTTGACACGGGATTTTCACACCCCGCGAATCTTACCGCAAGTGTACGGGTCGAAGTCAAGTAATAGTACTTGAGAAATTACGAGTATCGAATCACGGGGAACTAGGAACTAAGTATCACAATTACTATAGGCTCTATTAATTGGACTATCGAATTTAGAGATGGTTGGCTTGAAACTAATTAAATGCAGAAGTAAAATCAAATCAAACACAAGACAAACAGAACAGCTTTGAAAACTTTGATATAGAGGAAAGTTGAGGGTTGGAAATCCTCAGGTTTTCCACATGCAAACAATCGACTCAAAACAATTACCAGTTAGTCCCCAAAATGATTCCCAAATCTTTTAAGATCACCGTCGTTTTCTTTCGAATAACAACGGATTTTATTTTGAAAAGGATTAGTTCAATCTCTCGATCTCACTTCTGGATTCCAAAACACATTAAGCACTCGATTTATGTTAAATTGGCTAGATTTTATCTCTCGATATTAACCTAACGGTTTAAATGGGACTAAAGCTTACTTGGTATATCACTATCACCGTTTTGGGCTTTAGGCATGCAATTCCTAATTCTATATAGCAATTAATTCTCGCGAACTTAATTACTAATCCACAAATCAATTGTAAACTGGCCAAATTCACAAAAGCATTAAGAACAAAATCACATGCTTCATTTAATAAGGAAAACTGATAAACGTTCAAATCAATTCGTTACATGCTTAAAACCGGATTCATTCCAACCCCCAACACGAACCGGTTAGTTCATGTCGGCAGTGGATTCAAACATAAGAGAAAAGGATTCAAAAGTGTATGCAAACATGATTATGAATGAAAAGATGAAATCGTGGTAACAAATGATAACAACTCCCTCTTCTCGTGTCCGTCTCTACGTTCCGTCTTGAATGCACTCGTGATCGGCTCTGTATCGTGACCTCGAGGACTCCGAAAAGTCGCCCAAAATCGCCCCGGGGACTGCTCTGGCCGTAACGTGAAAACTCGATACCGAACGAATGACCTAAACCCCGAATAAAATAGCTGATTTTCGACAAACAGAGGGTTACGCCACTTGCCACGCGACTTACAAGTCGCGTGGTAAGTCGCGCGTGTTGTTTTTGCAGCGTGGTTCGATTTCTGGTTCGCGGGTCGGGTCCTGGTTCGGTCGCGGGTCTTGGGCTTGGCTTTTGGGCTTCCGTTAGGCTTCGTTTGGACTCGTTTTGGGTTCTTTTTAGCTTCTTTTTCTCGAGGAGTGCCGCCTTTTGGATAACCTGTGTAAATCACTAGATAACCCGTAAAATACACGCCTTTTTACTTAAATACAAGCCAATCTCATTGGTTTGAGAACCGGAATTAACGCCAAAAAGTGGCGTTATCAGTTCTACATCTCACTTACTCAACCATTTCCCTACTACTTTCGTTATGATTAGCTATCTCATTTTCTACTTCTACATGCTTCCTTTTCACTATAGGTATCTTATTTCATTTACCCTGCCAAAGAAAAACTCGACTAAGAAGTCAGGGCCCTATTGGTATACTCAAGATTACCAAACTAACTGATCTTATCCCACGAATTCTAGAACTGAGATTTTCCAGGAACATGAGTCTTACTCCAAATCAATCATTTTATCTCTTCGAATCCACGAAGACCTACCTCTAGACGACTCGTAACATTCTAAACAACATTTATTCTCTACGATGTATACATACATCACCTCGTGAACGCTCTCTCAAGATACTTCCCAACAATGGGTCTCAATCTACCCCTCATAGATCTTGCTAACATTCCAGAGTACTGGAACACGACACCTGACTAGCTTCAGGCTACAACTTCGGAATAATAAGGCAGGTCAAGCACATACATGTGCCTGTAAATTCACAATTACACTGGCCAGGTGTAATTCCAAACTTACCTTACATGACCGTCCTCGGTACCCTATTAGTCCTAGTTTCACTATAGTGTCCTTCTAACGCATTTCTTATATCAATAATAGTGCCTTCTTAACGCATTTCCTGATTCTCAGTTGTGATCTCTACTCCAAAGTTTAAGTTTAGGCCCGTCCGGTCACCTAAATCCCTTAAACTATGGCTCTGATACCAACTGTAACGACCCAATCTAAATAAAGCATACATAGCATTATTAATAAACAACTCTCAAAACTGGGTCCATAAAATTTTGTTACATCTGTCAAAATAAGTTAGGTTGGCGGAAACAACCTATACACAACTGAGAATAACTACCACTAAAAGTATGAGTGACACTGTCTCTATCTGCATCCGTACTCTATCCTGCGCCTGTTCACTTACCGGAGCCTCCTACTATATGTTTACCTGAAAAGGTTTAGTTTGGAAAATGCGAGGGTTAGACTATAAGGTCTAGTGAGTCCCTTCTAACAGTTCTCAAAAACATTTAAAAACAGTTTATAACTTTCAAATATCTTTGCGTAAAACTTTCTCATAACTTTGCATAAACTTTCACATAGTTGTACATTTAAAATCTTTCACATAAAATCATACACTGGATAGGCCAGCCCCATACATCATACACGGGATAGGCCCGCCCCATAAATCATACACTGGATAGGCCAGCCCCATAAATCATACACTGGATAGGCCAGCCCCATAAATCATACACTGGATAGGCCAGCCCCATAAATCATACACAAATCTCATTTAAAACTGTAAACAACTTTCATGTAGTCAAAAGCATAAGAATAAAACATGGCATTTCTCATGATGTACTCGTTTTAGAAAACATGTTAAAATAACACGTATTTTAGTTAGAAAACTCACCTGGCTAGCTTGCTCCAAAGCTCCTCTCTTACACTTTCGGTCTCTAGGTGGAACACCTATTATATTCATAACGTACGTCATAATTCGTTTATTTATTACTCGAGTTAAATCCCGAACTCAACCCAAACTTATCTAAGTTGGTAGATTACACTTCTAGTCCAAAAATCATAATTAATGGTCTTTGCTTACCCATCCAATTGAAATGCTATACCGGATCCATTAATTTACCCGACTCTAGGTTCCCAACATAAAAATAACACTGGATCCTAAATATCAAAACTGGATCATGTTACTAATAATATGACCCAAATTAAATAAATAGACTATCAATTACGTACTAGGCCCTTATTATATAATTATAGACTTTAATAATAAACTAAGCCCAATTTAAATAACTAAGTCCAAAAAGGACTTGAGAACCTTTCGGCCCAACTCTCAATTCGGTCCATCAAACCAATCCAGGTCCAAGCTTGAGTTACGGGTCAACTTTCAGAACATACCGACTTCCGGTATATACATTGCGGAACTCGGCGATTACGAACTAAAACCCACATTCTTCGCTATTATTCTAACTCTACACGATTTCGACGACAATTCTTCTTTTATTAACTGATACAAATTATTCCCTAACCAATAACCCACAACAACATTCGATTTAACTTCGACAATAAGAATTAGAATCAAAACTCTATTAATACCTTTATCGATTTCTCCGCTTACATAGCAACTAGAAACCTAACAATTTAATATTACTTGCAAAAGAGAAAACACAAGGAATGGTTTCTTACCCGATTAAGACCACACGAAACGGGAACCGATGTCCAACCGTTCTTCTTCTTCCTTGTTTCTCTCTATCTCTCGCTAATGAAAGGACAGAGCGATTTTTAGGGTTTAGACACCACCTCAGCCACTACCGCCGGCGACCACCACCTCAGCCGCCACCGCCGGCAACCACTGCCGGCGTTCCTCCGCCGCAACCTCCGGTCTCCTTCTTTGTCGCCGGTGACCTGCAACAACCAGCTCCAATCTCCTTTTCCCCGACCTGCAGCATCTCCTCTCGATATTTCTTTCTCTCGTCGACCTTCTCTTTCTTGCTGCTTCTTCTCGGCGCACACCGGACATACACACACAAAACTATTATTCCTTTCTCTCTGTTTTCTCCTCACGAAAACAACACACAGGCCTCCCATGGTGCTTTCTTTCTTTTCTCTTCTCTCTCTCTCTCTCTCTCTCTCTCTCTCGGTGTAGCAGGTCACACAATACCAAACCCTAAAACAAAAATGTTTTTCCTATTCTAATGATAAAAACGGCGCACCAAGAGGAAGGGAAATAATTTCCCAAATCTTCATATTTTACCCTCCTATCTTATCACAATAACAAATACAACCCCTAACTTCCATTTTAAACACATTCTTTATTTTGGGTTATCACAGTTTTTCAAAAATATAACACTTAAAAGAAAATTCAAATATAACTATAAGAAAAGTTTAAAAAAAGTTATTTAGATTAAATGATTTTATTACAATTTGGGTCAATTTCACAAGGCCAATGATCAAAGATAATATCCACGGCCATGCATGAGCTCGACCACCATACATCATTTGTCGAAACAGAAAAACTTAAGGAACAAATAAGAAAATCAGAAAATGATCATGAAGTTGATGGAAATGGAAATGGATCCCACAACAATAAGCGAACCACAACGAAAATTGTACGAACATCAACTTGAAGAACTTCTAAACGAACAATGATGTATTTTTATGTGTTAATTTTGTATTTTTTTTAATATGTAATTATTTTATTGTACTTTAGTATAAATTATATTTTGCATTTTTTAATATTTATGCCTTTCAAAAAAAATATTTTTATTAACAAATAAAATTATTCATACATTTTATCATAAACATACTTTATAAAACATCACAAAACATGATTTGACATAAAGCAATTTCTAATTTAGAAATTATTCTCTTCAATTTCTTATACTATTCACTGCCACATCAGCAAAAAATACTGATTTGACATTTGCAAATTACCAAAACCAATTTCTAATTTAGCAATCATACTCACAATCACTACAATTTTTAAAATAGAAATCCTAGTTGGCACATTTGCAATCCATATGAAATCCAAATGATATTTTTGTTATGGATGCTCTGATTGATTTTTTATTATTTTATATAAATTGTTTTTAAAAAGAGTATTATAGTGATAAATTTATAGATAATTTTATTAATACAATGAATGTTTAAATCTATAAGTTCTGTTGGAGTTAAATTTATATATTTTTAGAGATTTTGACTTATAGTTTTAAATAAAACAATATATAGAATTATAAAAAATATGTTGGAAATGCACTTAACTATTATTTTTTCGTCGCAAAATAAATGTCACCAATAAAAAAATACACGATCTTCTTATATTTTTTGCCTAACAAAAGAACAATTTAGTTTTACCCTTTAATTGTAGGCAAGTGGATTTTCTAGACCTCATAATTAAGGGTAACATGGGGAAATGGACATGTTCTTTTGAAAATCAACATTTATTTTGAAACAAAATAAAATAATAACGTAGAAACTTAGGTCGCGTTTGGTTCATATATTATAAAGGAGTTTAATGGAATTAGAATATTGAATTTCATTGACCAAATTTCATTAACTCGTTTGGTTCAATTTTTTTACGGAAAGAATTTTCAAAATCCTATAAAATTCACAAATAAAGAAATTTAACATTTCTTAGAGCAACTCCAACCCAAAACACCAAAAATAACATCAAAACATTAAAATTAATGGGACCCTTAATACTAAAAAAACATCCCAACTCCAATCATACTTCAAAAAAAACACCAAATTGGTGGGCCCATCTAAAAAACCATTTTCCATTATTATTAAACATTTCTAATAAATACAATATCTATGATTTATAAGTAATTATGTAATTTTAATTTCAAGTATTATGTAATTTTAATTTCTTATGAAAGTATATTTTGTCAAATTTCTTTAATGGTATATTTTATTTATAAATTAATTTTAAATAAAAAAAACGAATTAACAAAAACATATAAAATGTTAACTTAGATTAATATTTATTAAAACTAATATCATAAATAATAATTATATTATTTAAAACATAAAAATAAATGAAGTAAAGTGATATTGGTGGGGTCCTTTAAGTTTTGCGGTGTGAATAGTTATACTAAATTTGATGTGTTTTGAAAATAAAAATTATGGGTCACCAAAAAATTTGAAGTTACGGTGTATGGTTGGGTTCCACCATACTGCAAGTCTCCTCTTTTGCAGTATGGTTGGAGTTGGTCTTGGTAAGTACAAGTACATGGTCTTTTGATGATACGAAATTTTCTATTTTCATAATACCAGATATTCCTTTAACCCAATATACCCTAATTTGTTTGCTCGATATTTGGTCTTGTTTTACACCTTAAATGATAAATTTATTAAAGTGTTATCATTCTTTGGTATTTTGGTCGTTACCAACATTTCATTCAAATTGCAAAACTATATTACGTGAATAAACTGACAAATTTCAATGCTTTTAAAGGATTCCATTCTAATTCTGCTAATCAAATAAAGGGTCAAATCTTACAACATTCCATTTCAATTTCTTCAAAGACAGGTTCATGTAACATATTCCATTTCATCCAAAATCATCATGCAAACCAAACACGACCATAGTTGTAAGACGGAAAGAGGTATATAGTTCTTAGTTTTTATTTATTGGCTTAAGATGAATTTTGTATGGTGAGTGCGTATATCTTATGCAACAAACGATTAAATCTTGTTTTAATAGGTAATTATTGACTAGTTTTTATATCATTATGTTTTTAAAATTTTATGAATGATTATCCACCAACTTTATATAATAATCGTTATTTCAGCTTAATTAATAACGATTACTTGGGGATTATGTTATTTAATATTTATATTATACAATCCAATTTATTTGTTGTAAGATTTAAAGTAGGAAAATGGATATAACTTGAAAAGCCCAAAAACAAAAGGAACAATAATTTGTTATATTTCATTAATAATTAACCAAAAACTCAGTTAAAGTTGTATGTTACTAAAAATATGACAATTTTTGCCAACTAAACAACCATTTGTTTGTGTTCATAGTTAGACCATCAGTACCCCATACCTTCAATCTTTCAAATATTCCCTGCCACGTCAGCGCCACATCACCCTTTCATCCATCCCTCACTCAATCTTTCAACACCCTTACCCCATACCTCCAATCTTTCATTCCACCTCATTTATTTTTATTCTTTTATTTATACATTTAATTATTTAACAAAATAAAAATATTAAATAAATAAAAATAAGATAAATAATAAAAATTAAAATTCATATCATTCATTAAAAATAAAAAATACAAGATACAAAACACTACCAACCATGAAATTTTTTTAATTTGCTCTTTTCTCACTAAAGTAGCGGTCAAAGCGTTTCCCGTAAGATGATCATGCGGGGTCATGAAAAACTCGAAGTCTTTCTCAAATCGTTTTGTTGCGGATGGCCTAATGAGTTGTAAAAATATTGTGGCGGATATTGTTGCGAAAATTGTGGACGATAACCTTGATCTTCTTGCGATTGGGATGTAGGTGTTCTGTTTGGATTCATGATGAGAGATGTGTGAAAATTAAAAGGTTGAGAGAGTTTTAGAGGTTGAGAGAATATGAGATGTGTGAGAAATAAGAGGTTGAGAGAATTTGAGAGGTGTGAGAAATAAGAGGTTGAAGGTTAAATATATAGTGGGAATAAATTGAATTTTTTTTTTTTTTACATATAGCCGTTTACAAACGGATAGATTTTTTAAAAATAATTAAAAAATTGTTTTTTTTTTAAACTCTTCGGGGTCAAGCGGGGATGTAACCCCGAGACCCATACCGCATGATCAATACCGAAGAGGCCGTAGCCCATACCGAGCCACACCGCCCCATACCGCGTTGCCACCTCGGCTTCCCCGAGCCCCATACCGCATGGGGTACGGGTGGCCTTACTTGTGGAGGAAAAGGGATGCTCAAATGCTTATCCTATCAATACATTGTACCAAGTTCCAACAACCTACTAACATTTTTGGATATTTTCACTTTCAATCAAAACTTTGTCCTTTGTTTTTAATAATGTACAATTTTCGTCTTCTATACAGATGTACAGTTTGCTTCGATGATGACATACCCGCATATTTTATGGTTTCGAATGCAAGAATTTTTAACAACAGATATATGTATAGGGAGTTTTATGATCTTCTCAATTTCTTCTATATAAAATTTATATTTTATATTTTTGAACTAATCTTTTGTATCAATGACATATAGATTTTTGTATTTTGAAACTTGAGAGCATTTCCAATATTATGTTATATTTTTATTTACATTAATATGTCAAAATCAAAATCATTAAACAAAATTACATACATATCAGACAAATATTTTATTTATTAATTTTAAAATTGATTATATTATATAAATTCACTATCCTAATATATTTTAAGTAAACTTTTTTAGATTGTTTTTTTTCTATGTTAAATTGTCATTACAAAAAAAAGAAAATTACTGTTTTGGTCCCTATGGTTTGTCAAAAAATACGAAATTGGTCTTTTAACTTCAAAAATTACAATTTTGGTGTCTGTGGTATGCATTTCCTTACAAAATTGGTCCCTCGAGCGGACGACCGTCTATTTCCTCCGTTAAGCTCGAGGGTAAAATGGCCGTTTTATATATTTTTATTTCTTTTAACATTTTTTAATTAATTACAGAGTAAATTACAGTTTTGGTCCCTTAGTTTTTCCATTTTTCTTCAATCTTCATCTTCTTCAATGGGTTTCTTGATGAACACCATGAACACCATCATCCTTACTTGAATACTCATCTTCTCCAGCGACTTGTGATCCCCAATTCCTCTGACTGAACATCATTTTTGCTTATTCTATCTATCTCTATCTCTCTCTCTCTCTCTCTATATATATATATATATATATATATATATATATATAAGGTGCTGTTTGGGTTGCTTATTTAAAAGGGTGCAACCCATAATTACAGGACCATCTCAAACTTAGTGATGAAGTTTATGAAACTTGGTTCTTGGCCTGATGCTTTCCTACACTGCAAATGGTGTAAGGTAAGTATTAAACATAATTTGTACTCTGTTTTTTTTACCCCATTCCAAATTGAAATAAAAAAATTGGAATTTTTTTTGGTGTCAAATCATTGAGATAAGGAATTGATATCATGATCTGGGTTCAGGTCAATTTCCTCAGAGGTTTGCACCGATCTTATAATCCAAGTAAATGAAGCAAGATATTTGGTTCACAAGGTGACGTTTTTCATTAATTTCCTCGAATCATTTGTGGGTTTTAGGCGAATTTCGTGATTCTTGATACTCCGTTTTTCGTTAAGCTTTATAATTGTTTTTTCAATTTTACCTTGATTATACAAATGGGTTGTTGAATTGGATGAAATAATTTGGTAACACCGAATCAAATTTGTGGGTTTTAGGCGAATTTCGTAATTCTTGATACTCCGTTTTTCACTAATTTTCCACTTATATGATTGTTTTTTCAATTTTACCTTGATTACACAAAAGGGTTGTTGAATTTGATGAAACAATGCAATAAAACCGAATCAAATTTTGTGGGTTTTTGACGAATTTCGTGATTCTTGATACTATGTTTTCCACCTCCAGTTTCCACTTATGCCGAAATGCTTGAAGCTGCAGAGACTCTGTTTTGAGAGCTCTGAATCCTCTCAACTTCAACTTCAATTTCTCCAACTCCATTTATCGTTACCCTTCAAACCACGAAACGATTTCAATCATGGTCAGAGGAATTGGGGATCACAAGTCGCTGGAGAAGATGAATATTCACATAAAGGATGATGGTGTTCATGGTGTTCATCAAGAAACCCATTGAAGAAGATGAAGATTCAAGAAAAATGGAAAAACTGAGGGACCAAAACTGTAATTACTCTATAATTAATTAAAAAAATATTGAACTAGGCCTTCTGAAGCATACCTTGCATCGTCTAACTGCCCCCCGCAAGGACGGTTTCACTTATAGGTCAAGGGTCTCGCCCATCTCTATTCGCCTATCCTCTCTCCTCTGGTCGAGCTAGTTTTTATTGTTTAAATAAATGAAAAGGGGTAAAAAGACCAAATTGCCCTCAAGATAACGGAGGAAATAGACGGTCGTCAGCTTGAGGGACCAATTTCGTAACAAAATGCATACCACATATACCAAAATTGTAATTTTTGAAGTTAAAGGAACAATTATGTAATTTTTTACAAACCACAGGGTCCAAAACAGTAATTTACTCAAAAAAAACTCCAAATTGTATTTTTGCTATGTTGACTTTTTGACTTCCCCACCTTCCAGGCTTCCAGTCGGTGGTTTTCTTGATGGAATAATTGGATACCATGAGATCGGATATTATTCCCACACGCTTTTCTCAATTAATTATTTAATATCATTTGCTTTAACCCCCCTCACACTTTAGCAAATTTACATACCTGCCCCTTTGCCTTTTCCTTTTCTTTTTCAATAACATGTTCGACCTTTTTCATGACAGTAAGATCCTTGAAGCTATAAAATGGGGAAAACATATTTTTTTGAAGTATATGATATTCATATACGGCAAATGCAACAAATAAACTCATACACCCTCCTTACCTTTGGTGAGGTTTGAACTAATGACCTACTACGAGGACAAAGACTCTCATATCGCTAGGCCAATGGCCCTTTGGTTGGGGAAAACATATTGATTATGACTTTATGAGTGGAATTGAAGTTGACCATTTGTGGCATTTTCTAACAAGGGTAGTAATTGTAATTTCATTAAAACACGTGGATAAGAATGCAAATAAAGAGTTAGGTCCAAGGCCATATTGGTTGCCAGATGTTAAGTAGTTTTCAAACATATCCATTCACTAAAAATGTGAATTAAAGTTTTAAGTAGCTTTCAAGTGTTTGTATATAATTAAACACGTAAAAGATGGTCAACTTAACAACGATCGTATATTTAAGAACGTAACATCACATGTTGCATTATTTGTTTTTGTGTCACATTAACTTTTTATATAAAAAAGTTTTTGATCAGATTTAATGACATAAAAGGGGTGAGGTGAGTTTGTCCAAATACATAACAGGTCTTGGGTTCGATCTCAGGCCTCTCCACTAGCTTCAGCTGCTGAGTGAGTCAAAAAATGTCCCTCACATTGTTGTCCTTGGAGGCAGGTTTCATGTGGGGCCGGTTAAGGTTGCCGGTAATCAACTTTTGTCCAAATAAAAGAGATTCACATATCATGGATTTAATCGAGACGTCACAATTAGCAATATCAAAAGCTATTATATTATTTATTTTTAGAAAATAAGCAACACATTCTTGAGAGAAACTTGGATTACATTTTTTATTTGTTGTTTTGAGATCTCTATGGTTGGAGTAAATATATCAAATTGTGTAACGATGGATCTCAAGTACCGTAATAAATCTATAACTGTTGAAGGATATGTGCCATCATCATTGAAAGAATATTTTTCTATTATTAGATATTACCATAATTAATGTTTCCTTTTCGTTGTAAACTCCTCCCTATTTAAAGGGCTTATGATTAATGAGAAAGATAGATTTTCGTGCTCTCTATTCTATTGTTATGTTGTTTCGTTTTTCTTTTAACACGTTATCAACACGTACGCTCAATCAGTTCATGGATAGATTTTTGGGCTCCAACTTCATCAATCAGTCTGGAATGCTTCTACAATCCAAGTAAGCATCTTTATATGAATTCACGTTTTTTGTGTATGGATTAATATTAACCAAGCCTCATAAATGTTTCTCATCCATAATAACATTGTTGTTAATTTTCCATCTACTTGATTATGCATTGGATTCACTTTTAAAAGAAAATACAATTTCTAATCTTGTTTTTTTTACGTTTTGTTTATCATAACAATCTAATGAGTAAATATGCCCTTATGTGATATTGGTTATTAAAAAAAACTAAAATATATAAAGTGTTATCATCTATATTAATGTTTGAGTTTATACAATTTTCACTGTTTTTTATATGCATTCCTGGTAGCCATAAATGACCTTCACTGTAAAACTAAAACCTAATGATAATATTTTTTATTTATTATTTATTTATTATTATTTGTTTATATATATGTATATGAACATACAATCTTTTATATAAAATATTTTAGTAAATTAAGGTCTCTTCGTAGATGGAAATTTCTTTGACCAATAATAAATGAAAATGTTTATTTTTCTTTCCATGGAAAACAAGATTATGTGAATTTATTAGATTGTATTGTGATTTCAATGAATTTTTAATTTAATAATTATGTGATTATTTTTATTTTTTTGCCATAAATTAAAAAAATCTTAAATAAATAAAATATCATGATCGTATTGGAATGTATTTGACCACCATACTAGTTAATAGGGAACCAAAAAAAATACACTTTATGGATTTCTTTTAATTGGTTGATTAATTTGGACCAATCGGTTGTTATTTATTTTGGATCATTGTATTTTTAGCTTTGTTTAGATAAGTTAATTTGTACTAAATTTGTTATTTATTTTGGTATGTTTAATTAGTTTACAATATTGATATGTTTATTTGATTGATATAACTATGTCAATGATATTTACTTATTTGGCACACTAATTCGATTTAGACTATTTAAATTAGATTAATATATTATTTTTTGATATAATAACTGATTAATTCAAATGTTTATTTAGCTTCTTAAATTGATCTTTTCACATAATATTAAAACGCTTACCTTATTAATACTTATCTTGATTGTGAGTTCCTATTCACAACTCTCAACTTTATAGTTAATTTTTGGAAGTTACACCTCCAACCCCCATATTTTTTGGTCTTTTACCAAAAGCTCCAAAAATACTATTAAGAAGTTAAAAGTTTGAAGTTGGCTTTATGTTAAAACCCATATTTATTTGTATAATGGCAAAATCTCTAAAAATACTATTAAGGTATTGAAACATTGAAGTTGGCTTTATAAGCCAAACTCATATTCATTTTGGCCTCTTGCCAAAAGCTCTATAATTAACAATGTTATATTCATTAAATCGCAAGATATCGATTTAGATTTTGTCAAACGAGTGTAAATAACTCTAAGGTTTGTAGGGACTTAAAAAAATCCATGTGATTCCCCTACTACCTGGAAATCCAATAGATTAAGCGATTTCTATTCGCAAATTGAAATAATGATGAAATATTATCAACAAAATGTAAGCATACAAAAATCCAATACTATTATGATAATGAAATTTCATGCATAACATAATAAGTATAAACCATAATTCACTATTTTAGAAATAATATGTTCTCCATTTTCTACGACATCTTTGAATCAAAAGTACTTGATTACCATAAGATAGGTTCGGAAAAACACAAGAAAATACGCAAAAGTCATCGAACCATTTTGACCCTAAAGAAAAAAAACACTAGATGTAAAGATACAAGAAAATATTTTAAAACTTTTGAGACGATAGATCAGTCACAACCTTCAGAGAGAATAACTAGAAACCCCTAAGAACCGTGGGTAGTCCCAAAAAGGAAATTCGAGAATATTCAGTACCATATACTTCTCAAACTAATCATACAGTGGAAAGAAACCTACTTACTTGATTACAAGAAGGTAACTGATTTTGACAAAGAAATGGCATGTCTCAAAATGCATCTCAATCTTTGTGGCAAGGAACTCACAAAAGATTATGCGAATCATAACATATTTTCATCTTTCCTATATCACCAATCATACTAATGAAACAGTATAAGCTGCAATATAACCTTTAACAAACTCATTAACTTAATGCAAGTGGCTAAGAGTTGTAGCAATGTTTTTTTTAACAACGCTAGACATACCCGAATAAAGAAAATTCTTGGGGTTAATAAGGCAAGCGTTGGAGATGGAAAGAACTCCAAAGGATAGTGAGTTGAACATATCCACACACATATGCTAAATATGTACCATATGGACAAGGTTGTGGAAAGGGTCAAATTCATGGAAAGAGTCGGGAACGAACTCCTAATAGAAAATGGAACAAATTATAAATGAACTATGTCATATCTAAGATTGTTTAAGTATGAGTTTATTTAAATATAATTTAACTATCAAATTAATTGCATTTGTGTATATATACACCTGAGTTTATAACCATTAGAGATGTAAATGAACACATAAAAGAACAAATGCAAAACTCTCAATGTTCTTCGTTCCATGTAGGAATGTATCGAGGAGAACTTGATTGTTTTTGTGACATATCATACAATCATATAGATTGTTATTCATTGAATTAATAATTTTTAATTCCTCTAAACACTTAGACGATGGACTGTCATTTGTTGCTAAAGCACTATATTAATAGGAACCTTGTTAAGATATTCATACAAATGAGAAATCATCTTATAAGAATGGAAATGGGTATATGTACATCAACTCTAATGATATGAAAGCAAAATATATTAGAGAAATTAATGTAACAAATTACTGGATTATCTAATCATATTTTATCACCAATAAAGAACTTTGGAACAATGACACATACATGTTTCGGCATGACCACGTGGGACACCATGGTCATGACATAGTGATCTATGTATTGCAAAATACACTTAGATACATTCTCTTTCGAGTGGAAGATAAAACGAGGGAATTAACCAAATTGTAACTGTTGACTTCTACTGCACAAGAAGCAACACCACCATCATAACATGCCCTCTCTAATACCTAGAACTTTAATATACCCTGATCCTTAGCCAAATCAGGAATGAGACCATCCTAAAGCTAAGGACATAATATAAAAATATTTCATTCTTACAACGAATACAAAGTGATATTTATGGACATAAAAATCCAGAATGCGGACCATTAAAGTACTTATGGTTCTGGTTTTGACACGATGAACACGTGTCGTATTATTGTCCACATGAAATGTTGCACTCCTAGCACTAGTTATACGTTTAAGGACTAACCACCCTGATTTTCTCATCAAGTCTGCATGACTTAGAATGCTGGAGAATTTACATCATAAGGATTTGATGATTATTGCATATGTATAGAGGTTAATGTAGAGTTTCCTATACCCCTTGTGTATATATAAAACGGTCTCGTAGAATAATAAAAGTTATCATCAAAAGAATATAGATGGTAGCTAGGGCATTGGTTATGCGCACCAATTTATCCAGATCTACATGGGGTTATGCAATATTACATGCAACTTTAATTATTCGTGTTTAGACCCACAACCAACCAACCAATCTTATGTGTACCAGTTGGTAACTGGATATAAGCCTGATGTTTTACATTTACGTATGTTTGGTTGTGTTGTATATGTGCCAATTACGCCCCCACAGCGTACCACAATGGGTCTTAAAGACGATTCATCAAATGTTGGATATGAATTCCCAACAATTATCCGCTAATTAGAACCTTTGACGAGTGATCCATTTACCGCTAGATTTGCGGGTTGTCACTTTGATGAGACAATCTTCTTGTCGTTAGGGGGAGATAGGAAAAATGATTTTCCATGGGAATGACAGGAAGTGCCATTGAATATTTCAATTGTGTCTCATTTTGATCCCTAAAAACTTCACAATGTAAAGTTGAAGTCAAACGAATCAGACTCGATACCTGATATGTTTAATATTATCTAGAGTGACAATATCACATATACGAGCTGCAAGGTCAAAAGTCCCCAAACAAGGGCACAACGTCGCTGGAAGTACGTTGCAATCACACATGGTGGAGGTGTGGTTGAGGTCGTAGTTCCCAAAAGGAAATGGGGGAAGCTACTTGGTTCGATAGATACTCATCTAAAGGAAGAGAAGAGTAAGGCACGACTATATATCATCAATACATGAGATTATCTCTGATTAAATCTATGTCTATGAATCATTACTGGAGGACGCTCCGAAGTTAATACTGATTCCAGAGATCAAAAGAATCTCAAATGAATATGAGTCGATGGACAGATCATACATACTCAATGATGATATATTTGCATATACCGTTGCTTATGAGATAACAGAGCACGATGTCATCGAACCTTGCTCAGTTGAAGAATGTCAACAAAGAGCAAATTGGCCTAAATGAAAAGAAGCAATCCAGGATAATTATTTGACAAATGAACAGGTATTTGGCTCGGTAGTGCTAACGACCAAGTGTAAAGCCTGTAGAACATAGATAAATCATTTGTCAGGGAAGCGTAATGAGAATAATTAAGTCATAATATATAAGGCTCTCCTTTGGCGCAAGGTTTCTCACAACGCACTGGATTGACCATAATAAGACTTACTCTCTCGTGATGGACAACGTTCTGCTAATTAAGTTAGCCAAGTAGTTTCCGAAGCACTGGAAATTGCAGTTCAACGATGTAGTTACTACATATCTCTATGGGGATCTAAATTCAGAGATATAAAAGTGCTTGATGGCATTATACCAATATCAAGTAACTCTAAACCATGAAATGCGTTTACAATAAAATTAAAACACTCGCTTTATAAAAGCAATCTATGCGGATGTGGTATACCAGCCTGAGTGAATACTTGATTGGGAAACGATATATAAGAACGATGAACTGTGCCCTTGCGTATTTATATAAGAAAATAAGTCCCAGATTTTCATAGTAGCTCTATATGTCGATGTTATGAACATAATAGACACTCTTGATGAAATAAGAGAAAACACAAGCTACTTGAAATCTGAATTTGAGATGAAAGATCGTGGGAAAACTTGATTTTGTCTAGATACTTGAGCTACGACACCGAGTTTGTGGAATATTAATCCACCGATCCGCATATGTCTAGAAAATGATCAGGCGACATAATATAGACAAAGCGCATCCGATTAGCACTCCCATGATCGGTCAATGTGTTGGATATAAGGAAAGACCCATTTCGTCGAAAGGATGAGGACGAAGAGGTGTTAGGAGCTGGAATTCCATACCTAAGTACAATAGGCGCATTATTGTACTTCTCACTGAACTTTTCAGCTAGATTTAGCTCAGCGCCAACGCAACGTCATTGGAATGATTTCAAATTAATCTTTTGGCACCATTGACGTGGGCTTATAATTTCCCTACTGATAGGTGAGTTTCACCCCCCCTAAATCTAACCGCAAGTGTACGGTGTCGAAATCAAGTAATAACGTACGGTAAGTACGAGTATCGAATCCACGGGAACTAGGAACTAAGTATCACAATTACTACAAGCTCTCTATTAACTGAACTGTCGAATATTGGAAGATGGTTGGTTTAAAACTAAACAATTGCAAGAACTAAAGAAAACGCAAACGAAACAGTAAACAGCTTTGGAGACTTCAGATAGAGAAAATAGTTGAGGGTTGGACATCCTTAGGTTTTCACATGCAAACATCTGATTCACAACAATTACCAGTTAATTCCCATTAATGAATCCAATCTTCGAAATCACTGTTGTTCTCTTTCGAGCAACAACGGGTTTTATTTTGAAAAGGATAAGTTTTGTCTCTCGACCTCAACCTATGGATTTCAAAATACATTAAGCGTCAGATTTATGTTAAACGGTTAAGTTTTATCTCTCAATCTCAACCTAACGGTTCAATTAAGGACTAAGACTTACTCGGTATATCTCTATCACCGATTTATTGTCTTAGGCATGCAATTCCTAATTCTAAGTAGCAATCAATTCTCTCGAACTTAATTACTAACAAACAATTCGAATGCAAATTGGCCAAATTCACATAAGCGTTAAGAGCAAAATTGCATACTTCATTAATTAAGGAAAAACTGATAAAATCATTCGTCGTCTGTTCACATGCTTACAAACCTAATTCAATCCAACCCCCAACATCTTAAAGTTAGTTCATGATGTTGGGGGACAAAAACGCAGGAGAAGAGAAGTAAACAATGAATGCAAACATGGTAAACGTAAAAGATGTAATGGCGAAAACTATGAAGAACTCCCCTCTCCCGGCTTTAGTCCGCTATGCCTCGTGACTTCCTCCTCGATCTATCCTCTATCTTGGCCCCAAACGGCGTGAATGGTCTCTGAAATTCGCCCCTGAACTGCCCATCGTCGTCTCTTGAAAGTTTCCCCCGAAAAGTGACCTAAAAATCGGATTTAAAAGCTGAAATTCGCAAACAGAGGGCCCTGCGACCTTCCACGCGACTTGCAAGTTGCGTGGAAAACCGCGCGCCTTTCAGAAGGTGCGTGGGTCGGTTTCTGGGTCGCGGTTCGGGTCCTGGTTCGTTCACGGGTCTTGGGCTTGGATTTCGGGCTTCCGTTGGGCTTTGTTTTGGCTCTTTTTGGGCTCTTTTTGGGCTCTTTTTAGCTTCTTTTCTCGAATATTACTACCTGTCAAAGAACCTGCACATTCCACTAGATAAACCATAAAATACCCGCCTTTTTACTTGGACACAAGCCAATCTCATTGGGTTGAGTACCGAAAATAACGCCAAAAAGTGGCGTTATTAACAACCCCAAACCGAGCGTTGCTTGTCCCCAAGCAAATTAGCGATAAAAATAGAATAAAAGCACATATCAGAGAATTGTAATAACTGTACAACGCCCCATCGGTACCATGTAATGCACTGGTTATTTCCCATACCCGTGAATGCCTATCTCACTCTCGCCTCATTCCTATTCCGTTTGATCTATGACCTTCCATTGTAAGTTGAACTCGTGACTGCTCCGATTGCACTAAGGTTGTTCTAGGTCCAGACATACTAAGGGAAACATTTCGCCTCGACCCTACCTCACAGGATTCTCTCAATTCGCTCGAACCTAGGTTATCGCACATGTTGTCATGTATAAGAGGTTATGTACAAGGATATTCAAATATTACATGAAAACTCTAATGAAAGACGCACTAATGTCCAAAAATTGATCTCAGAAGGGAATCAAGTAGCAAGACAGGGAATATCAGTAAAGGTGGTCGCATACCGTAATCACGTTTTCCAGAAGATCATCCAGGTCTTTACATGGGTTGTAACGGGGCTAAGGTTATGGCTAAGAAATGAAGGGTAAACGGGAACAAAGATCCTCGGTGTGTCAAAATGAACAGTTCTGAACTTCATCACGTTCTAACTTATCACTTGGCCCTTTTGTCACTATTGGAGTCACTTTGACTCTCTTATTTTCTGATGTAAGTAAAATCTAACTAACTTTTTTTTGGGACTTCATTGGTCCTCTTTATTTTCATTGGGGCTGCATTGGCCCTCTTTTCTATTTATTTTCTTGACTGGCCTGATTTCCTTCTTTTCCGCTCTAGCTTTGTTAGTTCATTACCGCTCAGATTGACACACTTTCGGATAAGGTTGGCTAAGGTTTTTGGCTCGGGTTTAACAGTGGGTTTAGAAATGAACAAGGTGAGTGTTTGGCTACAAAAGGGCTATGGTTACACACAAATGGGTGAAATGGGTACGATAGCTAAAAACAGGGTTAAACATACACACAATGCCTGGAATCATCTCTTAAGGTCCACACGATATGGTCTACTACACCTTTACCTAATATCCCGATGGTCGTCTTTGATACTCAGTGTAGTAATATAGCGAGATCATTCTATATTCACGACAAGGAACTCGAAAAAGTGTATACGATTTTCGTGTATGAATCCCTCGGAATGAAAGAACGTCTTTAAGGCTCAAATCTCACTAATGGGTGGTCTCCACTAATGTCCCTAGTCATGTCCTTTCCCGGTCCTTCCCTAATGGTCACGTCACTATCACAAGATTCTTCCTACAATGGTTGGTCTCAATCATTCAAAAACAAAATTTTTAGCTAAAGTGGTCTAGGTACTCAGAAGTGCAGGAAATCTACGTGCATAACGTGGGCCCGATTGGGCAACCCCAAACCTTACCCACACATTGTCCCCAATGTGCAGGTGTCGACGTAGGCGATACTAAAACAAGTATCGTTGTGCGGTTATTACAGGTAACAGACAGGCATACATAACACTAAGCACAAGCATCAAAGAGCTATTCTAGCATTTTCAAAACATGGCCACCCCAAACCTAGGCCTTGGCCTAGGTTTGTCAAACAATGCCAACCCCAAACCTCGGTGAAACCGAGGTTTGCACAGGGATAACAAGTTGAGTGTGTAGATGTTAAAAATGAGGCACCCCAAACCTAAGTGAAACTTAGGTTTGTTGCATCTCGTTCACTATTAAGGAAAAAGCATCGTACACACTCGTTAACAAAAAGATTTAGAACATACCTGTTTTGCCCGGCCGGAGGAGATTCTCTTAAAAAGTTTTGAGCACTCAGAGGAGATGGAGAGAGCATGCAAAACAAAGGAAATCAAAGCAAAAGACAAAAATGCAGGAAAATAAAACACACAAAGCAAGAAAGGAACAAAAATTGCACGAACAACGAACAAGACACAACAGGGGACTCCTGCGGTTTTGGCCGCGGGATGTAAGTCGCGGGATAACCCGCGTATGTCCCTGTTTCAGAAAACTAACAGGGTGCCCCGCGGCATGCTGCGCGGTATGTAAGCCGCGTGGCAAGTCGCGTATGTCTCTTTTTGTTTTCCGCTTTTTCGATTTTTTCGATTTGTATGGTTTTTTCGGAAATAGAAACACACTCAAAATAAAAATAATAAAAGAAAACAAACCTTGGTGGGTTGCCTCCCACCTAACGCCGTATTTAAAGTCGTGGCACGACTGTGCGGCTTTCAACTTGGCTCGGTATCCGCAGACTCGAACCGCCCATACTTGCGGTTCTTCGCGGATTCTCCCACAATTTGCCTTCCATGACCAGCTCCGGATTCCTTTTCTCTTCCATCTCGCACCTTCTCGAACATCTTGAACATAACCTTTTCGCCACCAACTCTGAATGCTATCTCACCTTCCTCCATGTCGATCAATGCTCGGCTTGTGGCTAGAAACAATCTTCCCAATATCAATGGGACCTCTTCGTCTTCGTCTATGTCGATCACCACAAAGTCTACCGGAAAATAGAACTTGCCGACCTTGATCAATACGTCCTCGACGACTCCATAGGGATATACGATCGATCTATCCGCGAGCTTCAGCGTCATGTACGTTGGGCTCACTTCACCCAATCCGAGCTTCCTGAAAATAGAGAGAGGCATTAAGTTAATACTCGCTCCTAAATCACATAACACTTTATTAAAAGAAAACTTCCCAATTTGAATAGGGATAGAAAAACTCTCTGGATCTTTAAGCTTCGGGGGAAGCTTGTTTCGAATGATCGCGCTGCACTCCTCGGTAAGTGCAACTGTAGACTGGTGGTCGGTTGCCCTCTTCTTGGATAAGATCTCTTTCATGAACTTCATGTAAGAGGGCATTTGTGCTAAGTCATCTGCAAAAGGGATGTTAATAGTTAGTTTTTTAAATACATCAATAAATTTCGAAAAATTAACATCATCCTTATTCGCTTTCAGTCTATTCGGGTATGGCACTCTTGGAATTTCCGGCTTAACCGGTGGTTGCTTGAGCTTCGTCTCTCCACTCTTCTTGTTCTCTTCATCACCCGGGTTCTCCTTAATCACGAACTCTTTATCAGCCTCTAACTCATCCATATCTATGGTCTCGACCTCTTTCTCCTTGGGATCGGCTCCTTTTGATGTAAGCTCTTTGCCACTTCTCAGATATATGGCATTGCACTCCTCTCTTGGTTTCCTTTCAGCCATACTCGGGAAAATTCCGGAAGGTCGGTTTTGTAGGGCTTCAGAAATTTACCCCACTTGCCTCTCCAAGATCTTGATGGACGCGGTGTTCTGATCAGTGGCCGCCTTTACAGTATTGACCGTGCTTGCCAACTCTCCAACTGTGCTGTCCATTTTGGCCATGAACTTCATCATCATGTCTTCCAGTCCCGACTTCTTCTCCCCGGATGGTCCTTCGTTCCTTTAGTTGAAACCTGGAGGACGGTAAACATTGTTAGCATTGGGAGAATTGGAAAAATTAAAATTATTACCTTGCGATGGTTGACCGGGTTGAATCCATGACAAATTCGGATGCTTCTTCCACCCCTCGTTATAAGTATTCGAGAAAGGATCGTTCCTCGGTTGATGGTTCCGGTTTTGCATAAACTGGACTTGTTCAGGCTCTTGAGGACTGCCTCCTTTCGGATGGCTCGTAATCGCTGCTAGTTGGCCTTTTATCTCTTTAAGTTCATCCGACTCTTGGACACTAGCGACTCTTCTAACAGCTGATCTTGGAGTAGAGAAGCTATGTTCGGCTAGATTCTCGATTAATGCGACGGCTTCTTGATATGTCTTTTCCATTAACGTTCCACCTGCCGCAGCCGTGATATCATTCTTGAATTGTGGGTGAAGGCCTCCAAAGAACGTTTGGATTATCACCCAGCCATGTAACCCGTGATGTGGGCACTTCTTCAACATGTCTTTGTATCGCTCCCATGCCTCGTAGAGTGTTTCCTGGTCCCATTGGGCAAAGTGTGTGATGTCCGCCATTAGCTGGGCGGTTCTTCCCGGTGGAAAGAACTTTTGAAGGAATGCGGCTTTCAGATCTACCCATGTAGTAATCTGATCCGACGGTAGGCTCTCTATCCATATTTCAGCTCTTCCTTTGAGTGAAAAGCTGAATAACCGCAGCTTGATCGCATCTTCATTCACCCTATTGATTTTGAAGGTGTTGCAGATTCGTTTGAATGCTCGTAGATGCGCATGGGGATCTTCAGTCGGTGATCCCCCAAATTGGTTCTGTTGTACCATGACTATGGTACTCGGCTTGATCTCGAAGTAATTGGCCCCGGTAGTGGGAGGTTGGATCCCTATACGTGCGGCTGCCACATTTGGATTGGCAAAAGACCGCATAGGTACCCTTTCCGGAGGTGGTGGTGGTGGATTGTTGCGAGGTGGTCTCTCGTCACCCATATTTAACTGTTTCTTGGCTTTTGATTCTCTTTGTAGGCGACGTGTAGTTCTCTCTATTTCCGGATCGATCGGCTCGATTCCTTTCCCTCGGGTTTCCTTTGGCATAAACCACTAGCACCTGAAGAGAAAATAAACAAGCTTAGCAATCCAGAAATTGAAAGGGATAAAATAAAATAACGAAAATAAAAAATGTCCAATCTAATAACGCTTATAGATGGTAGTGCTATTAGCTACAACTAGTTCCCCGGCAACGGCGCCAAAAACTTGATAGGTGGGTTTCATCCCCCTAAATCTAACCGCAAGTGTACGGTGTCGAAATCAAGTAATAACGTACAGTAAGTACGAGTATCGAATCCACGGGAACTAGGAACTAAGTATCACAATTACTACAAGCTCTATTAACTGAACTGTCGAATATTGGAAGATGGTTGGTTTAAAACTAAACAATTGCAAGAACTAAAGAAAACGCAAACGAAACAGTAAACAACTTTGGAGACTTCAGATAGAGAAAATAGTTGAGGGTTGGACATCCTTAGGTTTTCACATGCAAACATCTGATTCACAACAATTACCAGTTAATTCCCATTAATGAATCCAATCTTTGAAATCACCGTTGTTCTCTTTCGAGCAACAACGGGTTTTATTTTGAAAAGGATAAGTTTTGTCTCTCGACCTCAACCTATGGATTTCAAAATACATTAAGCGTCAGATTTATGTTAAACGGTTAAGTTTTATCTCTCAATCTCAACCTAACGGTTCAATTAAGGACTAAGACTTACTCGGTATATCTCTATCACCGATTTATTGTCTTAGGCATGCAATTCCTAATTCTAAGTAGCAATCAATTCTCTCGAACTTAATTACTAACAAACAATTCGAATCCAACCCCCAACATCTTAAAGTTAGTTCATGATGTTGGGGGACAAAAACGCAGGAGAAGAGAAGTAAACAATGAATGCAAACATGGTAAACGTAAAAGATGTAATGGCGAAAACTATGAAGAACTCCCTTCTCCCGGCTTTAGTCTGCTATGCCTCGTGACTTCCTCCTCGATCTATCCTCTATCTTGGCCCCAAACGGCGTGAATGGTCTCTGAAATTCGCCCCTGAACTGCCCACCGTCGTCTCTCGAAAGTTTCCCCCGAAAAGTGACCTAAAAATCGGATTTAAAAGCTGAAATTCGCAAAACAGAGGGCCCCACGACCTTCCACGCGACTTGCAAGTCGCGTGGAAAACCGCGCGCCTTTCAGAAGGTGCGTGGGTCGGTTTCTGGGTCGCGGTTCGGGTCCTGGTTCGTTCACGGGTCTTGGGCTTGGATTTCGGGCTTCCGTTGGGCTTTGTTTTGGCTCTTTTTGGGCTCTTTTTAGCTTCTTTTCTTGAATATTACTACCTGTCAAAGAACCTGCACATTCCACTAGATAAACCATAAAATACCCGCCTTTTTACTTGGACACAAGCCAATCTCATTGGGTTGAGTACCGAAAATAACGCCAAAAAGTGGCGTTATCACCTACGAAGATAAATGGATTGATAATGAAACTTCAATACCTACTTAGATTGTGAGCGGCAAAAGTACTGGCTCTTATAGAAAAACACCAAACAATGCCTTGGTATATATTTGCTGATATTAGGTATATGTTTGACTGATATAAAGGTTGTTCCCAAACTGAATAAGAAATTATCATATGGAACATGCCGATTGCTTGGAAGTAAACTAAGCAAACCCTTAATAGCTATCTTCTTATATTATCAGCAATCTTACTCTCCATGAGACTATTCAAGAGTGTATATGGTTAAGGACTATCATTACACATATAAGAGGAGCTGGTAATTTTGAGTTTAACCATTATACAACTTGCATGTATGGAAATAATGCATCATGTATCGAAGAAATGAAAGTAAGATATATCAAGGGTTATAACACAAAGCATACTTTGCATAAGTTTTTATTCTCCTCAAGATTCAAGTGAACTGAATAAAACGCGAGGAAAATGTGACATGTTTGTTTACCAAATAAATACGTAAAACCATATTTGGGAAACATGTAGAAAGTATTGAAATGGAAATGTTTTAAACCTCCTTTGATTAATGCACAAATCAGGGGGAGTGGTAGACAAAAGGGGGAGTCTACTATATATGTAATATTGGTATGTCGTGCTCTTTCCTTCAACCAAGGTTTTATTTTTCCCATTGGGTTTTGTTCCTTGGTGCAAGGCTTTAGTGAGGCAACATTTTATACATCATCTTGATTTCTATACCTCTTGATTGATGCACAAATCAAGAAAAATGGTAAACTAAAGGAATTGTTTATTGGTGTCTTGTACTCTTTCCTTCGCCTAAAGTTTTTATTTTTCCCACTGGGTTTTGTTTATTTGGCGTAAGGTTTTAATGAGGCAAGAACTATGCACCATCACTCATTTGATTCGGCACAAGGGGGAGTGTTGAAGGATATGTGCCATCATCAAAAGGAAGTGATTGAAAGAATATTTTCCTACTATTAGATATTACCATAATTAATGTTTCATTTTCGTTGTAAACTCCTCCCTATTTAAAGGGCTTATAATTAATGAGAAAGATAGATTTTCGTGATCTCTATTCTATTGTTATGTTGTTTCGTTTTTCCTTTAACAATAACTTTTTTTTATTGTATACTAAATTAGATTGTTAACCTGTATAGTTTATAAGAGCATCTCCAACTAATTTTCAAAATAAAAAAAATTATTTAAGCAATTTTTTGTTCTTATAAATTCTCTAAAATGGATAAAATAGAAGAGAAAAAGTGAAAAATTTCAAATCTGGATAAATGCAAAAAATAATTATTATGGAAGATAAATAAAATACTACATATTTTATACAAAAATATAGTATTTTATATGTAAATATTAAATATTTATAGGAAAAATATAATCGTAAGTATGGAGAAAATGCTATTGAAATTGATATGATCTTAATAAAAAAATAATTATATTCAAAAAACTGATAATTGTAAACTATATGAAAATTTATGATAGCAATTAGAGATGGAAATTTTACCCTAATGGGTGGGTATTCGTCGGGTTGACGGGTAACGGGGCGGGAACGGGGATTTATTTTCATACCCGAAGTGGGGTCGGAGATGACATTACCCACCCCTAATCCGTCCCCAAATAAGATTTTATTTTATTTAATACGTATATTGTGTGCATATAAATAAATATAGATATGAATATATGTCTATAATTATTATTAAATGACAAATATATTTGATATTTAAATATTGATAATTAATGTAATTTTAACTTTAAAATACATTATTTTTTACTAAACAAGTACCCAACGGGTTTCCAAACCCGCCTGAGATTCCTTCCCCCGAACCCGTCAGGGATTAGTCGGGACTGGGACAGGGGATGCATTACCCGCCCAAAACGTCCCGTTTTCATCTCTAATGGTAATTGAAAGACATACATTACTTCTTTTACATATAAAATTTAATTGTATTTCGATATTGTTTAAAACCTTTTTCTTTAAAATTTGAAAAAACGAAATGGGAAACTAGTTTAAGGGGTGAAAATAAAAAAAACAGAACAAAAAAAGTATTGGCAAAAAAAGAAAAAAGAGAAGTATGGTGTACAATTTCGAATGATATGAATTATTTTGAATTTTTCTCCTAAAACAATTTGATGCTAATTTTACAAATTCATATTCTATTATAGATCTATAATTTTTTATAAATTAATTAATAAAACTAAAAAAAAGGTTATTGTAGTATTTGTTTGATGAGAAAAACATAATGATGGAAAAAATATTTGTTAGTTTACAAACAACTTTAGAAAATTAAAAACTATTATTTTCTTTTAACCAACGAAAATAAAATGTTTGGTCTTTTTTTTCTTTTTAAAACATTTTTTACAGAATACATGTTGAAATTTATTTCATATTTTGTGAAGTCAAGTTTATAAGTACATATATATAGGTAAAAGATATAGGGAGAACCCTGAAAAATAAAAGAACCGGAAAACCAAAAAGAAGGTGATGATTTTTTTTATCAAAATTGATCTCAAGTTAAATATACTAACGCGATCATTTTTTTGTGCAATTTGTTTCACTCCATTTTTTGTTGTTTTCGTTGGTTTTCGATTTTGAAATATTAGGAGAAAATGTTTTTATGTTTTGAAAAAAAGTGGTTATAACCACTATTTTAGTCTTATCCGTTGGATGATCTCAATCTAACGGTTTAGAAGAGTTCTTCGGTTCTTTTATTTTTAAGGGTTCTTTCTCGATCTCATCTCCATATATATATATATATATATATATATATATATATATATGATATTTTGTTAATAATTGGAGTGATTAGAAAAGTACGTTTAAGAACAAAAAAAATTGTTTAAAGAAAAAAAGAATATAAGAGATAAAACGAGCGTTACAATTTACGGTTAGAAGCGTTTGAGGGGCATGTGGGAGTGGGAAGAGAACATAATCACGTGGGGAGAGAGACACACGTGCGGTTTGTATCCTATGGTGCGGCAGTCAAAATTAACTGCCAACTTAAATCTAAAAATCCCTTTTTAACCCTTATCCACGTGTTGGCGAAACCCAAGGCTAATAAAGTAATTTTAAATACAAGGAATCCCGATCTGCTTTGAGATTATACGGTTGTCTTGTACGGTGGATCTAACCACCGAACTGCACGTGCTTTGAACCCTCCTTGAACGTTCCTTTCCTTTGTTTTATTCTTTATATTTACATTTTACACCTCCCCTTTTCATTTATTTTTTGTACCTTTTAATCACTAATATTAAGCTATTAAGATTTTCATTGTATAAATTAACATGATAAATTTTAAAACAAAATTGAAATAAGATAACATTATAGGATGAAGACCAGAGATTTTAATTTCAAAACATGCCTTCTCATTTTAGAAAAATGAGTATGTAGTTATTTCAAAACATCGTAACATATTCACTAGGCGCAGTTGTTGTAGAATAGAATTAAGCGAGTTTGTATTATTCGCTTAATTGTTTTTAATACCTCGAGTAACTCCTGTTATAAAAAACCCCTTACGGGAGCTGTTATAGTATGATGTATTCATCAGGAATACGGTTGTCTAGTTATGTGTTCAAGTCACTCTTAATGGATACGGGTCTACCTCGTTACGGTTGAACGTTATTTTAGGATAGTGTAATATCCATGTTTTAATATTATTTGGGTTTTGGAAAATAACAACAATTTATAACTTTGATATTGGATCACTTACATATATTAAGAGTTATTCCCATGTTTGTAACACCCCAAAATAGGGGTTAACAAAAACTTCCATAAAACGGAAGAGTGGTACACATTACTAAAGTAAAAGTGTTCATAAACATCATTACCAAACCATTAATACAACCATTTAGTTAATGTATAACTACCAAAAGACTACTAGCTTGATTGCTCAATACTATAGCAATCCAAGATCCAAAAAGGATGTCGGGAAGTTCTAATGCAAATCTTCAAATTCTTTAACCTTCCAACATCAATCCCGAGCTCACACCCCACACTAAACCTTCTTGAGTCCGGAACCACTAATATCTGTAACACATAAAACACATAGCAAGTGTTAGGCTTTTAAAGCCTAAGTGAGGTTTACACATAGCATAAATAGGCATAGTCATAGCATGTAGGAATAACAATTCGATACATTCACAAATTGGATTCCATGGAGAAGGTCCATATCGCTACCCAGTTACATCATAATCGAAGATATACCTTGATCGATACCCCACGGTATTGTCACAAGGCACTACACAACGGAAAACCCCACGGTATCCGAAGGTATGAACGAGATACGTTTACCCCACGGTATGTATGAATATATCCTCCGATGCATACTAGGTGCTCCTCCAATTAAGTGAATACCAAATATGTTAATCCAAATAAGATTCAAAGCATATTAAGCACTTTAACTATGGTCTAACCATTTATCATAATCAATACTACACCCATGTAGTTCACATACATCCACATGTGTTAATTCCAATTCCATTTAGATTCAATAATAAACCACCATGTTTACAAATCAAGAATAAATCCATTTTGACCATTAAGCCACCAGTTCATCATTAAGACGCTTATTAAGCCATCATGTCAATTTCACATTTTGATGATATATACACTCAAACCAAACTCTTACATCAACATTCATCATGTCATACTAAGTAATAAACACCATTAAACCATATTAACTCATTTAAAACCCATCTTGTTTCCACCTTAACCATTAAGAACATACAACTCAATATTTTACCTTAATAACACAACATCAAGAATAGAATTGGTAAATAAGTATAATAAGAACATTTAATTACAGATTACTCACCTTTAGATCTTCAATTTGTATAACCTTACTTGAAGACTTGAGCCCTAATTCTCCAATCAAGATAATATGAAGATTCCAAGCCCTAATTGATGTTTAATGGAGTAAGATTCATCTATTTGTTACATGAATTGAAATTAGAACTAGGAGATGAAATTACCTTAGGTTAGATAAAGGAAATTCGTCTGGAGCAGAGTGAGTTCGTTTTTGAGAGTTCTAATTAGAAATGAGAAGTGTAATGACTAAGGGGTGGGTTTAACCCTCTATTTGGCACGTCAGGTATTCGGCGCCGATGCATCGGCGCCACCCTCTGTTTGCCAAAACTCCTAACTTCCACTAATTTAGTCGTAACTTCTTCGTTAAAACCCCGATTTTACCCCGGAAAGTACCGTTGGCCTCGTATTCAAATTACCCATCCAACTAATCCATAAAATCTAATATTCTACTTTATCTTCTATTTTTCATTAATTTTCTTAAGAATTAAACTTACTGATTTCTATCGAGAATTATCAAATAGCAAGTCAAAGTCACGAAAATTACTTAAGATATCAATCATAATCTAAAAAGTCGAAATATCATGAAATATTAAACTTACTAGTACTTACGAGGATTTTCCGGGTGTTACAATTCTCCCCCACTTGAAATAGATTTCGTCCTCGAAATCTTAGACTAGGAAAACAAATGTGGGTATCGCCGCTTCATATTTTCTTCCGTCTCCCAAGTGATATTAGCTCCACGGTGATGTTTCCATTGAACCTTAACCATATTGATCTCTTTTCGTCGAGTTCTCTTAGTCAAACGCTCCAAAATAGCTTCAGGTTCTTCTATACAATGCTTGTTCTCCACTCTTACTTCCGATAATGGTATCACATTTTCTTCATTACCAAAACACTTACGCAAATAACAAACATGAAAAGTCGGGTGAATTCCGTTCATCTCGGGAGGTAAATCTAACTTGTAAGCTTGCAAACCTACACGTTCCAAAATAGAAAATGGACCAAGGAAACGAGGACTCAACTTTCCCCTTTTTCCAAAACGGATCAGCCCTTTCCACGGAGATACTTTTAACATTACCCGCTCCCCCACTTGGAATTAAATTGGTTTCCTCTTCTTGTTTGCATAACTCACTTGTCGATCTTGGGCCGCTTTCAATCGTTCTCTAATAATCTTGACTTTGTCTGCCGTTTCTTGAACAATTTCCGGGCCAGCGAACTGTTTCTCTCCCGCTTCCAACCAACAAGCCGGAGTTCTACACTTTCTCCCATAGAGTGCTTCAAATGGTGCTGCCTTCAAACTAGAATGGTAACTATTGTTGTAAGCGAACTCTATTAACGGTAAATGTGCGTCCCAATTTCCACCAAATTCGATTACACAAGCCCTCAACATATCTTCTAGAGTCTGAATGGTCCTTTCGCTTTGACCATCTGTCTGCGGGTGATAAGCCGTGCTCAGATTCAGTCTAGTACCAAGTTCTTCTTGCAATGCTTGCCAAAATCGTGACGTGAACCGACTGTCCCTATCAGAAACTATCGACACAGGCACACCATGACGTGAAACCACTTCATCAATGTAAAGTTTTGCTAACGAGTCCATTGATGAGGTTTCCCGCATTGCCAAGAAATGCGCACTTTTCGTCAATCGATCTACGATTACCCAAATCGTATTATTACCTTTCAAAGTTCTAGGTAACTTCGTCACGAAATCCATTGTGATATTTTCCCATTTCCACTCGGGTATTTCCAATGGCTGCAATTTACCATAAGGTAATTGATGTTGAGCTTTTACTTGTGAACAAGTTGTGCATTCTCTCACATAATGCGCCACATCCAACTTCATAACCGGCCACCAATAAAGCGGCTTTAGGTCTCTATACATTTTGGTGCTTCCGGGATGAATAGAGTACTTAGATTTATGAACTTCATCCATAAGTAACTTTCTATTCTCACCGATCTTTGGCACCCATACTCGCCCATTGAACAGTTTAACCCCACGGCTATCTTCAGTTAACAACTGTTTCTGCTTCACCATCACTTCATCTTTAAGATTTTCCTCTTTCAATGCTTCGACTTGCGCGAGTTTTATTCGATCAATCAAGCTTGATACGATGTCAATTTTTGCAAAATCTGCTCGTAGACCCTTACCACGCTCTTTCCTGCTTAATGCATCAGCAACGACATTAGCTTTACCGGGATGATAAAGCAGTTCACAGTCGTAATCCTTGAGTAGCTCCAACCACCTTCGTTGCCTCATGTTCAACTCTTTTTGGTCAAAAATGTACTTCAAACTTTTATGATCAGTATATAAAGTACATTTGGTACCATAAAGATAGTGTCGCCACAACTTTAAGGCAAAAACTACTGCAGCCAATTCTAAGTCATGAGTGGGGTAATTCTTTTCATGCACCTTGAGTTGTCTTGAAGCATAGGCTATTACTTTTCCTCTTTGCATTAAGACACAACCCAAACCCAATTTAGATGCATCACTGTACACCACAAAATCTTCCGATCCTTCAGGCAAAGATAAAACAGGTGCTTCACACAATTTCTTTTGAAGGACTCGGAAAGCCTCTTCTTGAGCTTCAGACCAAATAAAGTTCACATTCTTTCGAGTCAAAGCTGTCAAAGGAGATGCGATCTTCGAGAAATCTTGGATAAACCTTCTGTAATATCCTGCCAATCCTAAGAAGCTTCGTATTTCACTCGGACTTTTGGGCGGTTCCCATTTCATAACTGCCTCAATCTTCGAAGAATCTACATTTACTCCATCTTGAGTAACCACATGTCCCAAAAACTGAATATCTTTCAACCAGAAATCATACTTAGAAAATTTTGCGTAAAACTTCTCTTTTCTTAATGTCTCCAACACTTCACGGAGATGAAATTCGTGATCCGATTCATTCTTAGAATACACCAAAATATCATCGATAAAAACTATTACCGATTTGTCAAGATAAGGTCGGCACACCCGATTCATCATATCCATGAATACCGCCGGTGCATTTGTCAAACCGAATGGCATTACTAGGAATTCGTAATGACCATAACGAGTTCGAAACGCCGTTTTCGGAATATCGCCTTCTTGCACCCTTACTTGGTGATAACCCGAACGTAAGTCGATCTTTGAAAAGCAAGTCGCTCCTTGCAACTGATCAAATAAGTCATCGATTCGGGGAAGTGGATATTTATTCTTCACAGTCACCTTGTTCAGCTCTCTATAGTCTATACACATACGCATTGAGCCATCTTTCTTCTTAACGAACAAGACTGGTGCTCCCCACGGTGACGAACTTGGTCGCACAAATCCCTTATCCAAAAGTTCTTGCAACTGAGCCATCATCTCTTTTACTTCCAATGGAGCCAAGCGATAAGGTGTCTTAGCAATCGGAGACGCTCCCGGCATCAAGTCTATCCTGAACTCTACTTGACGATCTGGCGGTAAGCCTGGCAATTCCTCAGGAAATACATCAGGAAACTCGCACACTACCTTCACATCCTCCACTTTCTTCTTTTCCATCCTAGCATCAATCACATATGCCAAGAATGCTTTACAACCTTTTTGTACACATTTGCGCGCCTTCAACATAGTCATGAACGCCATTTCTCCCTTCCTCCGATCCCCATATATAACAATAGGGTTTCCTTCAGAAGATGGTATACGAATTAGTTTCTTAGCGCACACAATTTCAGCTTGAAATTCTGCTAACCAATCCATCCCAACTACTATATCAAAATCCCCAATCAGAATTGGCATTAGATTTATCGGAAAGTTTTTCCCTTCTATTTCTAACGGACATCTCCGCAAAACATCCCTTACCACCACACTTTCACCATTCGCTATTTCTACTAATAAGGCTTCTTCTAACTGACTAATAGGCGAATTCAACTTTTGAACAAATGATACTGACACAAATGAATAACTTGCACCAGAATCAAATAAAACACGTGCAGGTACGGAGTTTAGAAGAAACGTACCCGACACCACATCCTTTGAACTTCTAGCCTCATCAGTCGACATCTGAAATGCCCTTCCTGTTGCCTTTGGTGGTTCTGACTTGGGCTTTCCCGATCCGCCCGTCTTCAACCTTGGGCAATCCCTCTTCATGTGACCCGGCTCGCGGCATTCAAAACAAATTACTCCTTTTATGGGGCAATCTCGCATTAAGTGCCCAACCTTTCCACATTTGCTACAAGTTAAGGGACCCTGAAATTGACGAGTGTTACACGGACCCGAATGAGATCTCCTGCACCGATTACACCATTTTGCTTCATTACGACTCCCTCCACCTTTATTTCCCATGAATGATCTTTGTTGGCGAACATTTCCTGTTGGCCCTTCCCATTTCCTTTTCTCACTCACCAAACCACTTTCTAACTTTCCTTGAACCATATCGTCTTCTATACGTAAGGATTCTTCAATTGCTTCTTGAATGGTTGAAACCTTGGCATTCCTCAAAGCAGTCTTCATACTAGCCGGTAATCCCCTTTGATAAGTCTTTATCTTGGTTTTCTCGTCCGGAGCTAAGTGTTCGACCAAGTTTAGCTTCTCTAAAAACAATCTAGAATATTCCATAATTGACATGTCTTCTTTCTTCAACCCACGGAACTCATCTTCGATCTTATCAAGTGCCCGCTCACTGCAATATTTTTCCAAAATCTTCCTTTTAAAAGCTGCCCAAGTGAACTTGGCCAATAATGCTGGTGCAATTGATGATCGCGTAAGATTCCACCATGTAAGAGCTTCACCCTTAAGGAGATGAGATGCAAATTTAACTTTCTGAGAATCTTCACATTCACTAGCCTCAAAAGACATTTCCACCTCACGAATCCAATTCATACACTTAGTAGGATCCGTAGTTCCTGCAAACTCTGGAGGTCTACATCCCAAAAACGTCTTGTATGTGCATCTCCTTTCCTTTCTTCCTTCCCGAATAGTTGTCTCCGTTTCCGTATTCAAAGTATTTTCCAAATTACCTTGCCCATTCAAAGCATTTTCTGCTATCGCCTCGCGTTGCCGAATGCTGTTATCTCTGTCATCCAACATCTTCATAATTCGTTCCTGCTGTTGAGTCATAGCAGATTCCATAGCTCGGAGCATACTATTCCTCAACCGAGTTTCAAGCGCGTCTTCTTCCACTACTGGGTTCGATGGACCAATGTTAAGTCTTGATACATTTTCTGCTCCTCCGCCTAAATTACGTGGTCTCGGAGAATGTCTAACTGTCGCTTGAATTCCAGGTTGGTCAGCAGTAGATTCAGATGCTGACTGACCATCACGCGGTTGCTGTACTTGACTACGAGTATTTACCATTTCAGTCTGCCAAGCACACGAGAATGAGGTAAGAATCAGACTAATTTTGAGTACTTATACGCTTGTCAATTTCCATAATAATAGAGATCAAGTACACTTACATAACAACACATTCATAATAACATTAGCTAGATGAAATTATGAACATGTAATATACAAGTATTCTTATTACCATCATTATAATTTTCGACAATTGTATTTCCACAATTCCTATCACTCTCCCATCCTATGTTGTCTACCCATTCGAAAATATTTCAATCTTTTTGTTCTCAGCTTAAGTCTAGGCATACTATAGTCATACCTAGTTCACTTAAACTAGAGCTCTGATACCAACTTGTAACACCCCAAAATAGGGGTTAACAAAAACTTCCATAAAACGGAAGAGTGGTACACATTACTAAAGTAAAAGTGTTCATAAACATCATTACCAAACCATTAATACAACCATTTAGTTAATGTATAACTACCAAAAGACTACTAGCTTGATTGCTCAATACTATAGCAATCCAAGATCCAAAAAGGATGTCGGGAAGTTCTAATGCAAATCTTCAAATTCTTTAACCTTCCAACATCAATCCCGAGCTCACACCCCACACTAAACCTTCTTGAGTCCGGAACCACTAATATATGTAACACATAAAACACATAGCAAGTGTTAGGCTTTTAAAGCCTAAGTGAGGTTTACACATAGCATAAATAGGCATAGTCATAGCATGTAGGAATAACAATTCGATACATTCACAAATTGGATTCCATGGAGAAGGTTCATATCGCTACCCAGTTACATCATAATCGAAGATATACCTTGATCGATACCCCACGGTATTGTCACAAGGCACTACACAACGGAAAACCCCACGATATCCGAAGGTATGAACGAGATACGTTTACCCCACGGTATGTATGAATATATCCTCCGATGCATACTAGGTGCTCCTCCAATTAAGTGAATACCAAATATGTTAATCCAAATAAGATTCAAAGCATATTAAGCACTTTAACTATGGTCTAACCATTTATCATAATCAATACTACACCCATGTAGTTCACATACATCCACATGTGTTAATTCCAATTCCATTTAGATTCAATAATAAACCACCATGTTTACAAATCAAGAATAAATCCATTTTGACCATTAAGCCACCAGTTCATCATTAAGACGCTTATTAAGCCATCATGTCAATTTCACATTTTGATGATATATACACTCAAACCAAACTCTTACATCAACATTCATCATGTCATACTAAGTAATAAACACCATTAAACCATATTAACTCATTTAAAACCCATCTTGTTTCCACCTTAACCATTAAGAACATACAACTCAATATTTTACCTTAATAACACAACATCAAGAATAGAATTGGTAAATAAGTATAATAAGAACATTTAATTACAGATTACTCACCTTTAGATCTTCAATTTGTATAACCTTACTTGAAGACTTGAGCCCTAATTCTCCAATCAAGATAATATGAAGATTCCAAGCCCTAATTGATGTTTAATGGAGTAAGATTCATCTATTTGTTACATGAATTGAAATTAGAACTAGGAGATGAAATTACCTTAGGTTAGATAAAGGAAATTCGTCTGGAGCAGAGTGAGTTCGTTTTTGAGAGTTCTAATTAGAAATGAGAAGTGTAATGACTAAGGGGTGGGTTTAACCCTCTATTTGGCACGTCAGGTATTCGGTGCCGATCATCCGCGCCGATGCATCGGCGCCACCCCATCGGCGCCAGCCTCTGTTTGCCAAAACTCCTAACTTCCACTAATTTAGCCGTAACTTCTTCGTTAAAACCCCGATTTTACCCCGGAAAGTACCGTTGGCCTCGTATTCAAATTACCCATCCAACTAATCCATAAAATCTAATATTCTACTTTATCTTCTATTTTTCATTAATTTTCTTAAGAATTAAACTTACTGATTTCTATCGAGAATTATCAAATAGCAAGTCAAAGTCACGAAAATTACTTAAGATATCAATCATAATCTAAAAAGTCGAAATATCATGAAATATTAAACTTACTAGTACTTACGAGGATTTTCCGGGTGTTACATTTTGGTACTTGGATTTTAATCTTGTTTATACTTCGTGTGAATATTGGGTTTGGCTCCATGATTGTGTAGTATTCTATTCAATTGTTTTGTCATGAAAATGGGGTTTGAAAAATATATCACTTTTCATTCTAAATATTTTTTATATTGGAAATTGTGATTTAAATAACATTCTTTATGTTTTATCATTTTACATTTGAGATGAAAACTCTTGAGCTCACTAGACGTTAAGCATAACATTTTTATTTGTCGACATGTGCATCATGTCCTTGTTGGGGGAATGGTACTAGATACACCGTGAAGAATTGAGTGCCAGTTATATGCACGTGAATGATCTAGTTATTCGATGATGTCTTCCACATTATGAGATAGTGACTGTTATTTGGTTTACCTATTGTTAATGTTGAATCCAGTTTCGTTATTCGAATTTAATTTAGGTATTGAGTTATAGAAAGGGAATTAGCTATTATTTGATGTATTATTGAAAGTTTTAATTTAGTCGTTCTTTTCAGATTTGATGGTGTTTCAAATAGACAATAAACATTTTACATAACTGCTGCTCTTTTACATGAATACATTTGTGAATAAAGTATTCAACTAAACTAGATTATTAGGTTTCTTTCAGACTTACAATTTTAGATACTAAAAGTGCTTTGGTTATGTGATGGGATTTACGTCAAATTGTGATGGTGTGGCCGTGCTAATATTAAAGAAAATCTTTTTTCATAAATATACACTTGGTCTAGGATCAATTGGGGTTGCTGGTAATCAATATTTTTGTCCAGATACATACACAAAGGATATTGGGTTTAGGTCGAGTGTTTGGGGGTTGGACACTAGCATGCGCTATGTCTTTGCCTTTGATTTGGTTGATTCGTTATTTCATGTTTGTAGAGTTAGAATTATCACTGCTATACAACCGGATTTATCGGTTTTGAAAAAAAAATCAAGTGTCCCAATAGTTTGCTTTGTAAGACTTAATTATATATGTTCAAATGATAAAATGTCATATATAAAGGTGTTGCAATAAGTTTATAAAGCGTTTTTAGGCATGTTAACAGGTTTTTAGGACATTTTTATATAACATATTGTATTAGCAAATTTATCATAACGAGACCTATTTTATAAAAAAAATGTTCATTTTTTAAGACATTTAAAAATATCCTATAACCTTATCACAACACTTTCAGATATAACGCTTATTAGTTGGTCCTATAAAATTAAGTATTATAAAATAGTTTATTTGAATACTTAGACGATGTTGACGTCCTATAAATTCAATATTATTATAATATATATATATATATATATATATATATATATATATATATATATATATATATGGATGAATTAGTCTCTCAAAATACATTGAGCTATTTTATGTATCCTTTGATAATAAAGATTTGTAGATTATATCCAAGTTTTCTACATTAGCTTAATGAGGATGTCAACATTTTAGATAACAGGTCTTGTTGTAAGTTTAATATGACCTCATTAATATGCTATCAATAACTTTTAATCATAGTTTTAATCGTACAAAAAGTTATTAGACATGCTATTTGTTTTTTTGTTTTGGAAATGGGCTAAGATGGATCGTAAAGCAAATGGACTCATTGGGTTGGTTGATCCAATAACCTTTTCTTTTTGGCAAAAAAAAGTGAAGAATATATTTATGTAATATACAAAACTATTAAACTAATTAATACTAAAATAAAATAAAATAGATGTAAATATTTATATTCATAAAAAAATTTATATTATATTATATAGGTACCTAAATAACAATAGAAAGTTCTAATAAATAATCTATACATATAATAAATGAGTAACTAGCATGCCACATGTAACGACCAAGACCAAAACGGATTTAAATTTAATGTGTCGTGGACAAGTGAAATAAAAGCGGAAGTTGAGGGGCTAGTTGGTAAAATTGAGGTGGAGTATATAATGGCACAAAACCCTAGACAACATTCCATTTTCCTGATGTGTGTATGTTTGTTGGCGGCTGATTCTAGAGAGAAAGGGAGGAGAAAAAGGGTTTTGGTGAAGGTTTTGTGCATTGGATTGAGAGGAGCATCAAGCATTGAAACCTGGAAGAAGGATTCAAGATTTGGATTTCGTTCTGCAATCAATCAGACCAGGTAATTCGAAGCCCAGATTCCTACTTTGTTGCTATGTTTTGATTGTTAGAATGTTAGTGAGTTCTTGCTAAAGTCATTCAAGACTCCTAAAGAAGGTTAAGGATCATTAAAACAAGTTTAATCAGTAAAGTTTGTGGAGAAATGATTATAGATGCTTAAGTAAGTGATTCGTCGCATTATATTACTGATTTCAGAGTGTTTAGTAAGATTTCGAACCAATTAGTTCACCCAGCAGTCGTCCGGAAACCTTCAAGTATGAAGGTGTCCGGGTGAGTGTCCGGGAAGTTCTTGACCGTAGTGTAGAAGGTGTCCGGACATAGAGTTGTCCGGAAAATCTATGTCGTCCGGATAAGAGTCGTTGTCCGGGTACTATTCGGTCCGGAAAAGTGAGGTTATCCGGTAACCTGTCCGGAAAATGTCCGGAAAAGTGTGGTTATCCGGAAATCAGAGGTGTCCGGACATTTTAGTGTCCGGTAAGTAGAAACGTCCGGAAAGTGAGAGTGTCCGGTAAGTGGTATCCGAACCGTTTGGTTAGTCAGCTTATGTGTTTATCCTTTAACCCAGGTAGATCGTTTGGGGAGTACAGAGCAAGGTAGGAGGGAAGCAAACGTATCAGGTGAGTTTTCTAAACTAAAACGTGTGGATTTTAACATGTTTTCTAAAGCAAATACATGATGAGAAATGCCATGTTTTATTCGTATGCTTTAAATTTGCATGAAAGTTGTTTAACAGTTTTAAATGAGATTTGTGTATGATTTATGGGGCGGGCCTATCCCGTGTATGATTTATGGGGCGGGCCTATCCCGTGTATGATTTATGGGGCGGACCTATTCCGTGAATGCTTTTATGTGAAAGTTTTATGTGAGATGTATGCATACATTGTGTAGACGTAAATTGGCTAAGTCGGGGGGAGGTTCCGCCAGTACTCACGTCGGGGGGAGGTTCCGTTTATGCCATGGGAATGAGTCCCAGTAAGGCAGCGTGATACTGACTCGTTGTCACCCTCGGGTGACTTCAGGGTGCCATTTACGGGAGCGGACTTATCCGTGAAAGATTTTTACTGTTCAGTTATGTGAAAGTTTATTATTGAAAGTCTTGTATACATTTGAAAGTTATGAGAAAGTTTTATGCAAAGATATTTGAAAGTTAGAAACTGTCTTTAAAAGTTTTGAGGACTGTCAGGAGGGACTCACTAGACCTCATGGTCTAACCCTCGCATTTTTCCAAACTAAACCTTTTCAGGCAAGCAGATTGCATGAGGCTCAGGTAGTCGAGCAAGAGTAGGATAGAGCACATATGCAGATAGAGATATCGTCACTCATATTCTAGTAATAGTTATTCTCAGTTGTGTATAGGTTGTTTCCGCCAACCTAAGTTATTTAGTCAGATGTAAAGAAATTTTATGGATCCAGTTTTGTAATTGTTTAATATTAATGCTAGTTATGCTTAATTTAGACTGGGTTGTTACAATTGGTATCAGAGCCATAGTTTAAGGGATTTAGGTGACCGGACGGGCCTAAACTTAAACTTGGGAGTAGAAATCACAACTGAGAATCAGGAAATGCGTTAGGAGGGCACTATTGTAAATACAGGAAATGCGTTAGGAGGACACTATTATAGAGATAGGACTAATAGGGTACTGAGAACTGTCATGTAAGGTAAGTTTGAGATTCCACCTGGCCAGTATAATTGCGAACTTACAGGTACATGTAGGTGCTTAACCTGTCTTATTATTCCGAAGTGGTAGTCAGAAGCTAGTGTTTATGTCGTGTTCCAGTACTTTAGAATGTCAGCAAGATCCCTGAGGGGTAGACTGAGACCCCCCTGTTGGGGAAGTTTCATGAGAAGTCGTGGTGATGTAATGTACGTATACATCGTAGAGAAGAAATGTTGTATAGAGTATTACGAGTCGTCTAAAGGTAGCTTTTCGTGGATTCGGAGAGGAAGAATGCTTGAGTTTGAGTAAGACTCCTGTTTCGGGAGAGTCCCAATTCTAGAGATCATGGGATAGATCAGTCAGGATGGTAAGGAAAGTCAGTGTCAAAACCTTGAAGGTTATCAATGGAGCCCTGGGTTCTTGGTCGAGCTTTCCATTAGCTGGATAAATGAAATAAGATACCTATAGTGAAATGAAACCATGTAGAAATGGAAAGTGAGATAGTTGGTCAAAACGAAATAGTATGAAATGGTTGAGTAAGTGGACCGTTGAATGTATGTATAGCAAATCGTTGCAAGGCCGAGAGGGCGACCACTGGTCGAAGTAGAGTGTCAATGATAAGTTGCTTGAGTAAAGCGATTTACCTTGTTTGAGTGAGTAGCCTTCAATTGCAAGTAGAGTTTTATGCATTGAGTTCGTATACGTGTACATGAGATTTTTCATAATCGTGTAAATATCAAATTTGATCGGATATGAGTCGGCGTGTGCAAGTGTATGTTTAAAGAAAAATACAAATCCATTTACATCGTACAATGAAGTCTTGAGGTTTACGATTTGCAAAATATTCCACTCTTTTCATGATAAGCCAAGAAAACGTTTGAATGCGCAACCTTTATAACCAAAATGAGTATTGACATGTCGAAGTTATATAAATGAGTGTGAGGACCGACTAGTTTACTTTGTGTCGGTAAATTTCTTTCAAAATTTTGTCGTATGGGAAGATTTTCATCCAATATTTATTTCTGTCGTAACAACATATTTTTGGTTGAGTAAGATTAAGTTTTACGGAAAGATTGCATGCAAACGATCCTCAAGATCGTTGTGCAGGGCATTGGAGTTATGAGAATGTTGGGGTCGTGTGTACCCAAGTTGTTTTCAAGTGTTGTTTCTTTAAAATGATAAAAAGTGTGAAATGATTCATTTATTGCGTTGTCAGGCATAAAGGCTATGGACTCAATAGGTCGTAGAGTATTACATTTTAAGCTAAGGAAGAACTCCTAGAGTGGAGAGGTGTTGGACAATCAGAGGAGAATGTTCGTAGCTTTGGTAATTGCGTTCCAGAGGAGAGGTGAGCAGTGGAAGAGTCAGAAGTGGACTTTAATGTCGGTTGCATGAGGGCCTGTACCCTCGTGCGGTGACTGGAGATACAGTTGCCGAGGGGCGGTTGTGTTCAGGGGAAGGACTAGAAGTCATCAAGGTATTGGTATTAGCAACTCGTTATGAGTAGTGTGGTGAAGTAGGAATGAAATATCCTCGACGCCGAATAAGAGTTTTAAAGTGATCTTGTAATATTGACGTTTCACGAGTGAGATTGAAATGAGGACGACGGGATGCGAATTTGATTATGATATGTTGGAAGGATTAGGCTCAATAAGGGACTCATGTTGAAGAATAGGTTAAGGATGTATTAACAGGTCAACTATTGACGTTAAAGTCGGCAGTTGTGTAAGGTGTATGAGACCGAAGACTTGAATTAGAAGGTTGAAAGTTGAAGGACCACTTTGTAGGGTGTTAAGATAGTGAGAGGCTGCTGTTTAGATAAGCGTTTTACTTATGAGATGGATGGTTCGTAAAGAATGAAGTATTTAGCACAAACGAAGTGAGGGTATAGATTATGTCGATCTGTGAGGAAATGCGCCATGTCGATGTAATGGTTTGGTATTGCAAGGAGCCAGCAAGAATCGAGTAGGTTAGAATCAATCAGAAACTCGGGTGTTGTGGTTCAACTAGAGCTGGGGAGAGACAATGTAGCGAGATAGACTCGTTATTTATGCATGAGGTCTTGAAGATAAGTTTGAGTTGTGTATGAATGGCCATGAGAGTTTTGGCCTGCAGTGTGATGTTATGAGATAGGAATGTACAGTTATGTAGTGGCAATAATTGCCAAGTTAAATGTGCCAGCTAGCGTCGTAGTGATGTGATGTTAGAGAAAGAGGAAGCATCAGATAGAAGTTTTTGGGAGTTTCGGATGAGGTGTTCGAGTATTAACCAGGTTGTTGGAGCACGTAGGGTGTAAGTTGACGTGGTGATATGATTATGTTCGGGATAGCATCACGGAGTGGTGGTGGGTAGTTACCCAAAGGAGAAACCAAGTGTTTTTAGTGGTAAGAGTCGCTAAGTAAGCATATTTTGGGATCATTGGAAATTTAAAGAAGAGGATGGATGTATTAGTCAAAATGTGGTGGAATAGATGTGAAATCCTTAAAGAATGTGAGTTGTTGCTTATGTGTGAACGAATTGTCTGAGAAAGTAAAAGTTGGAGTTTAAAGAATGTATAGTGACGTCGAACTCTGGTGTCAGTTCGAGGTGATTTAGTTGAAAGCCTTAAGTTAGAATTTTAGTGCAACCGTTTGGTTATGTATAGTAATGAGACAGCATTTGCAGCTTGAGAATTGTCGGAAGAGAGGGACGAGTAATGTTGGTGGGCAGTGCTCCACGCTAACGTGGGGAGGTGAAGACAGTATGTTGGAATAAGTAAGTAAATCGGAAGTAGTAAACTTGACAGTAATGCCGATAGGCGTAGTGTTGTGTAGATTGTCCTTGATAAGTGTGCGAACTTATGGAAAGAGTATTGAGGAAGGAAATTGTGTATGATTTCGTGTAGGAAAGAAGTGGATAAGACAACTGAATGAGTTAAGTTAGTGACTTCGTGAGAAACGTTCAACGAACTGATCGTTCAGTGTAAGCTATTGAGAATAGTAGGGTGTGATCGTGGTTACCCCTCCTAGTTGAGTGGGAGAAACCGAGGTTATGTTATATGACTGGACGCTTGTGGAAAGCAGCGAGAAATTTATGAGCTTTCAGGATAAGTGCAATTCGGATAGGTGAGTACTCCAATAAGGAATTATAGAGGTGTCCTACTATTAGACACGTTAAGTGTGAAATGATGAAGTGGTGAGAACGTACGAATTAGTTGTCGAGTTGTAGCCGATGTGATTTGGGAAAGGAGTATGATCTGTATAGACGAATGTAGATTGGAAGAAGTAACCTAGAAATTTCAGGTATACCGAGGAGGGGACTCCTGGGGGTGAGCTTGTCAGGATGTACAAGGTTGGCCTTGTGCCGAGTTGTTAGTAAGTGAGTCTTCCTGGTGGAGGATCCTCGTTGTTGTGGTGGGAATTTCCGCCAAATTCTTTCTCTTAAGGAAGTATAAATGTATGAGAGACCTTATTTAGACGTGTTTAAAACCGTGAGTCCCGATGTGTGGACGGAGGCGAACAAATGGAGGCGCGGTTGGCCTTGGTTTTATCAGGTAGTTTTAAGCGAGTATGGTGATCGAAGAGGGTACAAGTAAGTAGTGCAAGATGGCACGATTTAGCAAGTGGTGCCTCGCCGAGGGCGGTTTCAAAGTATGGGGTGCGGTTATGTTTCCCATCTGAACGGTCTGAGGCAACCGAGTAGAACTGAGTGGTTGGATTAAAAAAAATAATAATAAATAAAAAATTGAGCATTGGAGTTTGAGAGCAAGGTAAGGTGGACTATGTCTGCGGATCCGTCGAAGCATGAAAGTTGAATAGATAATGCGCGATCTTGAGGTACTCGATGTGAATTTGAGAAGAAATTTGTAGTGTGATGTACGTCTCTTTTGTAGACAGTAAGATCAAAAAAAAACAAAAAATAAGGAAGTTCGTTTGGTTACAGTTCAGTGGAAGTATCATAAGGGACGAGAAGCAACGTGGGAAGTAGAAGCTGAGATGAGGTCTAGGTACCCACGTCTCTTTGAAAATGGAATTCCGGGGACAGAATTCCTTTAAGGATGGAGAGTTGTAACGACCAGGACCAAAACGGATTTAAATTTAATGTGCCGTGGACAAGTGAAATAAAAGCGGAAGTTGAGGGGCTAGTTGGTAAAATTGAGGTGGAGTATATAATGGCACAAAACCCTAGACAACATTCCATTTTCCTGATTTGTGTATGTTTGTTGGCGGCTGATTCTAGAGAGAAAGGGAGGAGAAAAAGGGTTTTGGTGAAGGTTTTGTGCATTGGATTGAGAGGAGCATCAAGCATTGAAACCTGGAAGAAGGATTCAAGATTTGGATTTCGTTCTGCAATCAATCAGACCAGGTAATTCGAAGCCCAGATTCCTACTTTGTTGTTATGTTTTGATTGTTAGAATGTTAGTGAGTTCTTGCTAAAGTCATTCAAGACTCCTAAAGAAGGTTAAGGATCATTAAAACAAGTTTAATCAGTAAAGTTTGTGGAGAAATGATTATAGATGCTTAAGTAAGTGATTCGTCGCATTATATTACTGATTTCAGAGTGTTTAGTAAGATTTCGAACCAATTAGTTCACCCAGCAGTCGTCCGGAAACCTTCAAGTATGAAGGTGTCCGGGTGAGTGTCCGGGAAGTTCTTGACCGTAGTGTAGAAGGTGTCCGGACATAGAGTTGTCCGGAAAATCTATGTCGTCCGGATAAGAGTCGTTGTCCGGGTACTATTCGGTCCAGAAAAGTGAGGTTATCCGGTAACATGTCCGGAAAATGTCCGGAAAAGTGTGGTTATCCGGAAATCAGAGGTGTCCGGACATTTTAGTGTCCGGTAAGTAGAAACGTCCGGAAAGTGAGAGTGTCCGGTAAGTGGTATCCGAACCGTTTGGTTAGTCAGCTTATGCGTTTATCCTTTAACCCAGGTAGATCGTTTGGGGAGTACAGAGCAAGGTAGGAGGGAAGCAAACGTATCAGGTGAGTTTTCTAAACTAAAACGTGTGGATTTTAACATGTTTTCTAAAGCAAATACATGATGAGAAATGCCATGTTTTATTCTTATGCTTTAAATTTGCATGAAAGTTGTTTAACAGTTTTAAATGAGATTTGTGTATGATTTATGGGGCGGGCCTATCCCGTGTATGATTTATGGGGCGGACCTATTCCGTGAATGCTTTTATGTGAAAGTTTTATGTGAGATGTATGCAAACATTGTGTAGACGTAAATTGGCTAAGTCGGGGGGAGGTTCCGCCAGTACTCACGTCGGGGGGAGGTTCCGTTTATGCCATGGGAATGAGTCCCAGTAAGGCAGCGTGATACTGACTCGTTGTCACCCTCGGGTGACTTCAGGGTGCCATTTGATAGGGCGGGTATCACCCCTCCTAAATCTAACCGCAAGTGTACGGTGTCGAAATCAAGTAATAACGTACGGTAAGTACGAGTATCGAATCCACGGGAACTAGGAACTAAGTATCACAATTACTATAAGCTCTATTAACTGAACTGTCGATATTGAGAGATGGTTGGTTTATAAACTAATTAAGTGCAATAACTAAAGAAATCGCAAACGGAATAATAGACAGCTTGAGGAAAATTCAATAGAGAAAATAGTTGATGGTTGGAAATCCTAAGGTTTTACACATGCGAACACTTGACTCGAAACAATTACCAGTTAATCCATCTAATGATTCCCAAATCTTTTAAGATCACCGTTGTTCTCTTTTGAGCAACACGGGTTTTATTTCAAAAAGGACAGGTTTTATCTTTCGATCTCAACCTATGGATTTCAAAATACATTAAGCACAAGATTTATGTTGAACGGCTAGGTTTTATCTCTCGATTTCCAACTAACGGTTCAATTGGGACTAAGACTTACTCGATATATCTCTATCACCGATTTATCGTTTTAGGCATGCAATTCCTAGTTCTATTTAACAGTTAATTCTCTCAAACTCAACTGAAAATAACAAAACAATTGAAAGCTAGCTAGACTCTCAAAAGCATTAAACACAAAATCACATGCTTCATTAATGAGGAAAAACTGATAAAGTGTCAAGTCAATTATTCACATGCTTACAAACCAAAATCATTCCAACCCCCAACATGAACAGGTTAGTTCATGCCGGTGGTGGATTCAAACACAATAGAAACGGATGAAAACGAGTATGTAAACATGATAAACGAAAAAGATGAAATCGTGATGAATGTGATGACTCCCTTCTATCGTGCTCGTATCTACTTCGCGTGATGAATCGCTCCTCGTTTGAACCTCTATCGTGCCTCCAAAGACCCCGAAAAATCTCCAGAAATCGCCCCCTAAACTGCTCTGGCCGTCCTCGAAAAGTTGCGCGAATAATGACCTAAAATCTACAAAAAACGACTTTTATTTCTGCGTGCCGCGGTTTGTGCCGCGGTTTGCAAACCGCGCGGCGGCGTGGAACAGTGTGTGCCGCGGCTTGTGCCGCGGTTTGCAAACCGCGCGCCGCGGTTTGGGAAAACTGCACGCCGCGGTTTGGGAACAGTGCGCCGCGGTTTTGGGCTAGGATGTCGGGTTTTCGGTGGGCTTCGTTTTGGCTCTCTTTTGGACTCTTTTTAGCTTCTTTTCTCGAGGATTACCGTCTTTTAGAATACCTGCACATTCCACTCGATAAACCGTAAAATACACGCTTTTTTACTTGAACACAAGCCAATCTCATTGGTTTGAGAACCGAAAATAACGCCAAAAAGTGGCGTTATCACCATTTACGGGAGCGGACTTATCCGTGAAAGATTTTTACTGTTCAGCTATGTGAAAGTTTATTATTGAAAGTCTTGTATACATTTGAAAGTTATGAGAAAGTTTTATGCAAAGATATTTGAAAGTTAGAAACTGTCTTTAAAAGTTTTGAGGACTGTCAGGAGGGACTCACTAGACCTCATGGTCTAACCCTCGCATTTTTCCAAACTAAACCTTTTCAGGCAAGCAGATTGCATGAGGCTCAGGTAGTCGAGCAAGAGCAGGATGATAGAGCACAGATGCAGATAGAGATATCGTCACTCATATTCTAGTAATAATTATTCTCAGTTGTGTATAGGTTGTTTCCGCCAACCTAAGTTATTTAGTCAGATGTAAAGAAATTTTATGGATCCAGTTTTGTAATTGTTTAATATTAATGCTAGTTATGCTTAATTTAGACTGGGTTGTTACACCACATGTCGTCTTCTGGTGAGCCGACTTCAGTATTTTCACGCCTAAACATGTATCTGGACGCAGTTTACATTATAAATTCAATTAGCACACCCACATTCACTCCTCCTTAATTCAATTTTTTTTTAATTTGTACGTTACATTTACTACCCTTATAATTAGGTATGTAGTTTACTTTTAATCCCTTATTGTTTTATTTTTCATTTTAGACTCATATCATATAAACATAAATAATGTATATGAAATAAAATGCATTAAATAAACATTTCTATTTTTTACAAATTATACCATTGTAATCGCTTTGTCAATACCTTCGAAATTAGCCCAATATTGAATATTTTTGAATTTAATTATATTATTAAATATCATAAATATATATGAATTAATGTGTCGTGATTAGTATGAGATTTGTTGAAATTAGTATGGGATTTGATACAAATAATCACTAAATTGTCGTGATTTTCTTTTTGCAATTTCATATCAATTTTTACTTCAAAGTCGAGTTATTTCGACGAATTACAATTCTGTCAAATTTTATTTTGTCAACGAAACACCCTTAGAATTATCATAAGAGATTTAATTACTTGGAAAAAAAAGATATCACGTATCAACTGACTTTTGGATTATGAGTTCGAACATTTTTCAAAAATATAAATATGCAATTATTGTGTATTCGTTTGATAAATTCATTTAGTAACGACATTTATAATAGGTATCAAACTTAATAGACATATTTTTATCTTCAAGATAATATTCCCTATTTGTGGAATTTTTGTTTTCTTTTTATCAATTATTGTATGTGTCACAAAATTATTCAACAACTATTAAACATCAAATAATTAACTTAAAACACAAATTTGATCGTCGCGCAACGGGCGAGTCAAAGACTAGTAATAAGAATAAACATCATGAAAATGTTTAAAAGATACGGTTAATATACATATTGAAAAACCGATCTTTATATCTTATCTTTTACAACATTTAGGGGTCGTGTATCTAATCACTTAACCGGGTAAGTGCTTACCGATAAAATTCAACACTATCACCTACTTTCCGGGTAAAATTTTAGTCCACCAAAATGGCATCATATGCTACAATTTAGCCGGTAAACGCTAACCGTGGTAAGAGTCGTCGCACTCACTTACCGGGTAAGACTCTTGGTCATTGCTTTCGACTCTCGGTCTTTGCTTCCGCTCTTACAGGGTAAGATTCTTGGTCTTTGCCATATTCATCTGTAACACCCTCAAATTTGGAAAAAGCAACTAACTTTAATTTCAATAAAATAACCAAAATAAGATAAAATCCTTTCTACAAACCATCCTTGAAAATACCTAAAAAATTAAACATCACGACTTCTACAATTAACAACTCAAGACGGGTTATACCTAACACAATACCAGTTGCTAATCCCAAATAAATGCGGAAGACTTCACTAAGCAATTCACTGCTCGCACTCTATTAGCACTCATCACTTCACAGTGTAGCTAAAGTTATTCTCAACCTGAACATGTTGCACATGTCGACAAATAAAAAGGTTAGGCTAACGCCTAGTGAGTTCAAGAGTTTACATCATGATCAAATAATTTGGTAGACAAAAGGTTTCAAACGTAAATCATGATTTTCCGAAAAAGGATTTGAGTAAAGTACACCAACACCCATTTTTCAAACGCACGCAAATTCCATGACGAAAGCTTCCAATGAAAATCATTTCCCAGCAATAGACTCAAATCCAAAACTCACTCAAGATGTAAATAATTATTAAAACCTCGATATAACATTAATGCGAATAAAACACCAATATTCGAAAACGTCCAACCAAGGATGAGGCATAAAACGCCACTCATAATTCATGGGAAGAACCATCCCTACGCGTATAAAACAATGCCGACACATGGATAAACAAAATACCCAAACAACACCCTTCAGTGACGGGGGAGACCCGATTCCATCGAATGTGGCGTAAACACAAGTTAAACCACAATTAATACATACAAGTAAGCATCTTGGATGGGAAAAACATATGACATCAACCATACTAGGTCTTTAGTCCATCTTAGACATCAACCATACTAGGTCTTTAGTCCATCTTCGACATCAACCCTACTAGGTCTTTAGTCCATTTTCGACATCAACCATACTAGGTCTTTAGTCCATCTTCGACATCAACATACTAGGTCTTTAGTCCATCTTAGACATCAACCATACTAGCTCTTTAGTCCATCTTCGACATCAACCATACTAGGTCTTTAGTCCAAACCACCAAGTTCAATCCTAGTGGATCTTTACCTTGGAAAAACCCCACCATCCAAAACAAGCTTACTCGACTTAAATATATATATATATATATATAGAGAGGCGGGTTCAAACGAGGAGCGTACCAATTTAAGAGAACGTGAGGAGCAATTGATAGTTATGAATCACATGTGATTGGCAGTTGTGGATCACATGTGATTCACAACTGATCTGGATGAGAATCGACAGTTATGGATCACATGTGATTGGCAGTTGTGGATCATTAATGATCCGCGACTTGCACGCGTCGCGAACCAAGTCGCGCTACTTTTGCGCGAAAATTCGATTATGTCCGATTTTTTAGCGTTGTAAATCATATGTGATCAGAAGCATGGGAGTGCTCCTCACGTTCTCTTAAATTGGTACGCTCCTCGTTTGAACCTTCCTCTATATATATATATATATATATATATATATATATATATATATATATATATATATATATATATATATATATATATATATATATATATATATATATATATGACCCCAAAAGAATAATCAATGCATTCAAAACATGTGAATCTCAAATACAATGCAATCCATGCAATTCAAACCCCAAGCCCACGACGAGCTTATTAAAACCGGGCGAATGCCCTCAAGTCTCAACCGAGTCCAAAACCGAGCCATCTGCTCAAAAGATCTAATGATCGCTTACCAACATCAACTCATGCAAATGAAGTGCATCTAACCCACATCATGCAACACATGCTCCGAGGCGTGATAATCTCACAACCCCTTCATTGCCATCTTCCCAATGAAGTCAAAATCATACATGCATCTATATGTATGTGTGTATACGTATACGCAAATCTTTTATAACTCAACAATGCATATAACCCATCATAGTTCATTAGTCCCAAGGGTGCTAAGAATATAAAGTCATCAAACGGTCTTCACATATAAGACAAAACACTCAAGGGATGCACATACTCAAATAAAACGCAATTTAGGCACATAACACATCCACGGTTCCACCTCGAGCTACTAAAACCGACAAACACTCAAAAGACTCATTTGAGTATAAATCAAGCCCTTAAAGGCAAAATAACCATTTAGCTAAATACGTGTTGTCCACCCGTTTCGTAAACCAAAACACATCGTTACTCAAAATCTTTGCCTTTTAAATTCTCAATTGGCCTTCGGCCCAAAATAAAAGGTTTACCACTCTCAAAATATTCATATGATCAAGATTGACCAAAATTCCCAACTCACACGTTCACATTTTCAAAATGTAACCCGTCATAGTTATTGCATAATCACAACAAACACTAAAAGTGTATTTTGACCAAATAACCTTCACTCATGCAATAAATTAACAAAACCATTTTCATTCGTGATTTATTTATCAATTTCTCAAAATCCCCAAATGTGGGTGTTTCACAAGATTTGCAAAGTTCAACACTTTGATTAATCAAAACCCACTAAATAATTCAACAAGAGATAATTTCATATAAAGCACACAAATACTTTAAAATAAACATTTTGGCATGTACAATGTTTTCACAAATCAACTTGAACTCACCTTGCTAGATTAGGCTAAATCTAGATTTTTCCCAAATGTAAGCTCCTTTGAATAAACTTGAATCTCCAAGCCAAAGCTTTCAAAAACCTAGATCCATAAGTTTCCAACCATCAAAATCACATTCCACCATAAGAAATCGTTCCCCAACATTATCATCAACAACATCTCCATTTATACCAAAAACTCTAATTTTGACCTAACTTTCACAAAATCATCTAAACCAAAAACTTGAGAAATAAAACACTAGGAAGTCATAAATGGAGCATTTATAACCATTGTTCTAAAAAACTCGCCGCACAGCCGCCATGGCGCGCCATGGCACCAAGGCTTGTGTCTCACGCCACGTTAAGCCCGTGGCACGCCATGGTCTAATGCACAGTTTTCATAATGTGATATTTGATTTTTCTTTACGTTTTTAATGTCTTATTTGCAAGTTTTTTAATATATAACTAAGTTAGCCTGCTTACTATTATTGGTACATTCAGTAACACAACAAAACATGTGTTTTTACATATAATATTATATGTGAGTTAGAAATTTGACGCCATAAGTCACGCCTTGAAAACGCCATGGCTTCGATGTGGCTCATAAGGCTTGAGGCTTGGCCTCGTCGTCACGCCACGCCTCACGCCATTTAGAACCTTGTTTATAACTCGCGAGAAGCTTTAGAAACTAGGAGGATTAACTTACCACTAAGGTTTTGATGAAAACCTAGAAAACCCCAAAATCTTCAATGTTGGAGATGAAACTTGATCTTTGCATTAAGAGGTGAAACCACTAGCATAAGATGGTGATAGAATACTCGAATCTTCAAGAAAGGACCCCATAATCAGTTAGGGTTCGTGAGGGAGGAAGGGAAAACGATTTGGGAGAGAAAGGGAAGAGGTTGGAAGTGAGAAATGAGAAAAAGACTGAAAATTCGTATTTGACAGCACCCTGCACCCTTGGCACGACAATGCCACGCGACATTGACATGGTCATAGTAGCACAAGGTGTACCGAGGGTTGTCCCTTCCCCGCGACTATGTCACGTGACTGTGACACTGTCATAGTCGTCGGTCATTGTAGCTTGACCCGTACCAAGCCCCGAAACTCGACTTTTTCAATGCCAAAACTCCTGATACTCTTAGGGACTTTAAGTAATGTCTCCCCAACATAAATTCCACCATTTTTAAGCTGCATGACGTTCGGGTGATATTTACTTACCGAAATTACGGGTGTTACATCATCCGATAAGCTAATATGACTTGATAAGCATTTACTCGGGTAAGCGTTTTGTAAACGACCCTTAGTTTTTTTTGTTTTTTTTAATCAATCCTTATTTTGATGGTAGAAAATAAAAAATGGAGGGTTGAAAGAGCAAGTGGCAGCAATATGTCGTTGCCAACGTGGCATAATATCTTCCGTTTATCGGTGGTTTGTTTTATTGTAGCAATGTATTTTACACCGTTAAATTGTTTTTTTTTAATCAATCCTTATTTTAATATCCATTGATTAAGACGTTAGAGCATCCACAACAATGAAATTTCATCACAATTGCAAATGGGCCACATCAGCGCCACATCAGCTTTGCAATTATCTTGAAATTATACCCCACAACAATGAAATTTCACCCAATTGCAAATGTGACACCTCATCATAAAAAACTATATTTTAATCAAATAACAACAACACTACAATTAAATACTCTTTACTATAATTTAATATGAAATGTTTTATTAATTAAATAACTATAATTAAATACTCTCTACAAAACTACAATTAAATATTCTCTACAAAACATTACAAAACATGATTTGACATAAAGCAATTTTTAAGTTAGAAATTATTCCCTACAATTTCATATACTATTCACTGTCACATCATCAAAAAGTACTGATTTGACATTTGCAAATTACCAAAACCAATTTCTAATTTTGCAATCATACTCACAACCGCTACAATTTCTAATTTTGCAATCCTACGTGTCACATTTGTTGTGGATGCTCTTATGCTCTATGTGCCAAAACCATTGGAATACGGGACCTGTTCTTTTCCTTACCTTTTTCTTAAAAAATTAATATACTTTAATGTCAAAAGAAAGTAGTTTAATGGGGTCACAAAAGCTTAGGTGGTAAAAACATTATCTATTTAAAAAACATAATGCATAGTTGATATAATATTGCATCCGGCGTGTAACTCAGTTAGTAAAGGGATGGGGTGACTAGGTTACGTGGTTGTCAGGAGCTTTAAACTTCGGTAATGGGGTGAACACAACACGCCGCTGAGTAAATTAGTGGGATGTTTCTGATCGATTAACAGACTTGTTTCGGGCTGTTTGGGTCCAGCAGACTGCCTGGGCTGTTTGGGTCGAGCAGCTCTTTCACTTTGGATTCAGCATCGGCTGGTTCGATAAAGCCGCGCAGTTTTGATTTCGTTTGCCTCTCGCAAACTAGTTCACTGCCTTTGGTTTTGTTTTTCTTACGTTACGTGGTCTCGTACTTTTCTCATTTAGTTGGTTCGATATGGTCTGCTTATGTTGGTTTGGCTGTATGTACATTGTTTGTGGCTGGTTGGTTAATATATTGATGCCTTTTTTAAAAAAAAGATGGGTGACTTTGCTCAATACATAACAGGCCATGGGTTCGATCCCAGGCCCCTCCACTAGCCTCAACTGCTGAGTGAGCCAAAAAATGCCCCCTCACATTGACGTACTTGGAGGCAGGTTCCGTGTGAGACCGGTTAGGGTTGCCGGTAATCAACTTTTTGCCTAACAGTTAAAATAATATTAAACATCGATAATATGATTACCAAGACAATATATACAACTTTGTGTATTTATATTATGACGACTAAATGCACATTTTGATTTGATGTTTGCCTAATTAACCACTCCATTTCGTATCTTCATTTTATCCCTTTTTGGTTTTTCGCCCATAAGGTTGTGCGTATCGCCATCGGGTACCACGGCCGGGTTCACACCGGGTTGGGGGCGGGTAGCAGGGTAGGCGGTACGGGGTAGCGGGTTCAGTGGGTCGCGGGTAAGGGTGTGTTCGGGAACCCGGTGTAATTTCAAGGTGTAAACGGCTATTTTTTTATTTTTATTTTCAGAGGGTATGATAGGTAGCGGTACTCCACTTTAGGGTAAGGAGGGTAGGAAAGAGAAAAGCTGATGTGGCGCTGAGGTGGCATCAGGGTTCAGAGGGTATGATAGGAAGCGGTACTCATGGTCTAACATGTTTCAAGTGGTATTTGAAGATATAATGGAAAATTAGCATTCTTTTTCTCTCAAATTAAACTAAAGTGTTTATGGTCTGTTCCGAACGAGGCAAGTAATTTTATGACTGATCAAATAATAAGTGACGGTTTGAGTTAAAGTATCTAGATCGGTCAAACAAAACCACAAAGATGTGGTATGCTATAACTGGTTTAGACTAACTAGTGATCCGGCTCGCGCGTTGCGCGGAGTTCCAAAAACATTATATGAAAAATTTTAAGCTTTTTTTATAGATCGTTTTCATTTTTTGTTGTATTAATAAACTATATTGCAAGTTATTGAGTGTTGTTATCATCATCCGATGCTTCGTGATTGTGATTTGGATGATCACCAACGATAACCAAATCAAAATAATAAACAATTTCAAGAAGGTTTAAGGATGATAGTAACATTCAACATTGCTTACCATATAAATAATAAATAATAACAAAGATGGGCTTAGTTGCAGAAAAAATACGGGTTAAGTTTAGCAACTAAAAACACAAAATAAAAATAAGCTAAGCCTATCTTGTAGAAGCTTTTTGTTTGTTCTTATTTGTTCTTCAAACCCCATTTTTTCAATGATTTAGCCCGCCACCAAGAAACTTGCGGTCAACATTGCTTAATAATAGAAACAAATTTAATTATTCTTCTATATGAATAACCAATCAAAGATAATCTGTTGTCGAACCTTCTTGCCGAGAGCTGGATATACACGATGTTTTATCATCATGGTCAGAAATAAATAGTTGCAAATAAATATGGAACTGATGGTTCACGATGTCGAACCATATCAGATTTGAAACAATGGAATTATTTGTTGGTGTTAGGAACAGTTAAGTAACAACAAAATTGAGTAATGGCATTGATATCAGACTCATTAATCTCAATAAAAACAACACTAATATTGGCTTTGGCTGAAAAAACATGAGTCAAATTTAAAAATATCAATTCAAAAAATGAATTACATGTATTTAAGCAAAGTAAAACATTAACACATCCATCCAAGCATGTTCATGCATATGCATAGGGGTGTCAATTTTGTACCGAAACAAACCAACCAATTCTCGTACCAACCGTACCAATTTAGTTGGTACCAACCTAATTGGTTGGTATACCGTACCAACTATTTTAACTTGGTTGGTACGTGGTATTAGAAGTCGTGTACCACGGTAATACCGTACCGTACCGACTTATTTTTTAATTATTTATTAATTAAATTTAATGAATAATACAACATATTTTGATTTATAAAATTTTTAATCATCTTGTTTTACATTTTGTTAAATTGTGATACAAATTGATATATAGAACTTAATTGAATTCATTCGCTTATCATTAACAACTCTGATAACTCGCCTACACATCCACTCTTCATGGTCCATTTTTGCTCCTTAATTGTCGCTTGTATTAGACTATTAGTGAATGTTTGTGTTATATGAAGATTATTTGAATGTTTCTATATGTAATGATAAATGGTACAACGCATATCAACATGCTATTAATGCTCGACATTGGGGAAGGCTAACTAGTGTGATGGGTTAGGAGTGTGTACCTTCTAGTGAGTCGTTCTTTAGAAGCATGTTTTATGTTTGGGAAGTAAGGGGAAGGAAGTGGTTGAACTATTAGATTTGGTAATGGGATGAGAGTGACGTTGTGGTATAAGCGTGTGACTTGTTGCTATTATCGGATTGTGGACAGTATAATTAATGTGAGAAAGTGGTAACTGCCCTAGATGTACTTGGTGTTAGGGAAGTGATTGTAGATAGCAAGGTTAGGAACATGAGGACCCGTTTCCTCGATTGTTTAAAGATGGAATTTCGGGGACGGAATTCTTTTAAGGGGGGAGTGTTGTAACAACCCGATTTTCTAGTAAGTCTTGAAAGCTTAGTGGCCACTGTGGAAATAAAAGAAGTTGTAACTAAGGGGCCTATTTGCAAATTTAAAGGAGTATAAAAGGGGTGATGATTTCTAGGTTTTCACTTACTGTTCATATTATTTTTGGGTGATTGGCGGCTGAGGAGGAAAGAGCAAAAGAGAAGGAATCGGTTTGGCAAATCGTGAGGAGAAACTTGTTTCTGGTAAGAAATTATTTTCTTTTGGGTAAATTCCTGTTTAGTGGATGAGTATTTGAATCTATCTTTGTTTTTCTATTGGACCGAAACTTGTTTAGTATTAAATCAAAGGATTATGTGGGCTGCTGTGGTTGGGCCACGATTTCGGTTGTAGCATGTAATTGGACCAAAAAGTCTGTGGACCAAAGCAAAGATGGTTTGGGAATTAAATTATTAAGTGGATCGGTGGAGTCCATCTCTTTTATTTTGGGATTAGACCTTGGACTTTGTTTAGTGGACCTAACTTTTAAGCTAAGGGCATCCACAATGGTCTACCCTTTCAAATGACTTGAAACAATATAAAAAAATAAAAAATTCAGTGGGACCCATCAATGACTTGAAGCAATTTTGGGTTGCCTCTCACAAACCCTTCTCCAACCACTTGGTCTGCACCAAGCGATTTGTACCAAGTCTTCCATTTAATTAATAAACAAATGGTGGACCCCACCAACCAATGACTTGATCAAGTCATTCATGGTCACCATTGGAGATGCTCTAATGTAAACTGAATAGCAATTTTGTTGTTTGGACCGTAGGATTGATTGTTAGTTGGGCTAAAACAAAGAAGTCTATCATTTTTGTTAGTGGACCAACTTCATTTATTTACCTAAACCAAAATATAGGAATTGTTAGTGGACGTGAACTTCAAATTATTTAGTGGGATTAATTAATTTGGTTGAATTAATTAATGTGGCTCAATTAAATAAATTTGGTTAGGGTTGTTGCAAGTTAGTGAACCTAATTAAAAGTATGGGTCCGACGTTTAAGTTATTGAATCCGAAATTTTGTTTTGAGTTGGGGTTTAATTTAAGTATGGATCCGGTAGATAATTATTTAAGTGAGATCCGGCATATGTTTATTTATATGGGAACTAGAGTTGGACTTTAAATCTAACTGATCCGGTGTGTAAGGGTCGGGTACTTTCGGTTGAGAGTTTTCGAGGTTATAAAATCCAGTGTGTCTTACCCGGTATACGTGATGGGTTTAATTGTAGGTGTGTGTGGAGACGATCGGTACGAGTAAGAACTTCTAAGCAGGACGTCAGGTGAGTCTTTCTGAACCTAAATTTTATACAAGTGTGTGGTTGAAGCTTATTGTTTAACTGTAGATTTTCCAACTTGTTGGTGCAAGTGTACCCAGCTTTTAATATTGTGATATATTTTTGGTACACATAAAATCACATCTCCATATTTATTTTGATGATTACAAAACACACTGCATTCTTTGTTTTCTAATATTTTATCCAAGTGTACAGTTCTTGAAGAACACGAAGATTTTATCTGAAGGGTTCAAGACGGTAGTTTTACGTCGTCATTATTGTGTATATTTAATAATGATAAACACCCTAAAATAATATACTACTTGGATATTTCTAAAACCCAATACTGATTTTAATTAAAGGTATTAAGTTTTATTAATATATTATGAAAGTTTTTGGAAGCTAGGTTCAACTCTCAAGGTCAACCATCCTTCTCATCTCATTAGCTGTACAACAACTCAAAAGTGAAGATGTAGGCTTTGTTGTGGCTCCCTGATTGGTTGATACTTCAAAGTGTTTGCAAAATTTCTCCTATAAATACATACAGGGGACGAGAGCCTTAAACACACCAAAATTCACATTTCAGCATTTGATATTACTCTGCTGAAATCTTTCTTCCTCTCATCACTTATTAATTTTTATAAAACATTTTTTTGAGTAAGAAACCTTGAGTTAAATAAGCAGATTAAAATCTCTCGATTAGTTGAATCAGCAACACAACTCAAGTGATCAAACTCTCTAAAAATATCCAAGTGATAAATATTATACAAGAGTGATTACCATATTAAAATTATACACCTCTTGTAAGTGTTTGAATAACGGGTGTGTGATCCATTATATCTCATAAGCAAAAGCTAGAGAATCAGTTACGTTTCTTTTGTACTTGGTTTGTATTCTACCGTAAAGAATACTTATATTGGATTGTGTCGGGAAGTGTCTCGGCTGGTGGTTTACCCGGTTGGTAAATCACTAAATCTTGGTGTCGGTATCTTTTATCTCTTTCCTTTATTTCTTTATATTTCCGCTGTGCATTTAATTATATCTGTTTATATAATTGTTGTATATTTATTTATACTTATACTCTGCTTTTATTTATACTGTATTTATTTATAAAAAGATTTTTGAAAGTAAAAGTTCTTAAATACAACCTTACCCCCCCTTAGGTTGTCCAACACAACTGCTTTTATTACAAACTGAAGACTTATTGTGTGGCATGGTTAGTATTTAACTGTGTGCTTTTCAATGACTTTTACTGAAAAATGACGAGTGAGTGTGTGATGTGGATGTTATCTAACGGTGTGTTTTTCAACTGTTTCTATTTGAAAGCGATGACTAATTGTGTGACACTATGTGTGAATTAAATGTGTGTGACCATGCTCTGGCTTCGGTGTAAAATGGGGGGGGGTGTCCCATACAATTTAAATATACGAATTCGTTTCGTATATGGGCGGTGTGTGCCTGGTGCGCTGTCACGGTGTGTGTGACTTTAGCGTGTGTTTTGTATATGGGCGGTGTGTGCCCGGTGCGCTGTCACAGTGTGTGTGACTAGCGTATAAGCTCGATTGCGCTGTCACGGTGTGAGTGACTTTAGCGCGTGCCAGTAGCATGTGTCAATGTGTGCATATAAATTTTATGTGCTTGTTATGATTTATGCAAATGCTTTCATAACTGATTTTTTATAAACTGAAATGTTTTGGTGTGACCCAGTGTGGAGGGAACTCACTAGACCTCGTGGTCTAACCCTCGCTTTTCAAAACTAAAACCTTTTCAGGTAAGCATGTAACCGAGAGCACGTTTAAAGGTATTGGGCAAGGCGTGAGTCGGAGCTTTGCGTATAAAGGAAGTAGAAGAATTTCCCTTCATGTTTATTAGATTCTCAGCTGTATGTAGAGTTATTTCCGCAAACCCCGTATTGTAAATCTTAATAGTGTTATCAGATTGAGCCATTTTTTGCGTTTTTATGCAAAGAGATAGCTTTAGCTTGTATATTGGATTTGGGTCGTTACAAAAAGTACAAAATTGAAAAACAAAATAACAATAAATATAGAGGTGGGAAAAGTTGAGTTAAGGAGAAAAAAAATAAAGGATGTTCTAGGCATGAGAATATGCCACCTCACTACACTTGGTTTTTGTTTTACTATATATATTGATGATTAAGAGTGTTAAAATTTAAACTATGAATAAAATAATTAAATTCAAGTATATTGCTTAATAATGCAAAAATGCATGTAAAATCTAGAAAACAAATGTTTTAAACATACTATATAGTTTATACCTCATATGTACTTGCAAATTGGTACTTGGTAAATTAAAGATGTAATGTTTAAACTGTAATAAAATCCTAAATTGGTAATTGGTAAATAAAATTACAATCACAGATAAAATGTAAATCTAATAAATAATAAATATAATATTCAACGATTAAAATTTAAAAGACACAAGTATTAGCTCAAACTGTAAATCTAAATGTCTAATTTAAACAACTCGTCTCACATGTATTAAAAATAAGATTTGTGAGCTCCTTACAAGACTTGAGTTGTGGGTTACAAATAACTTCCACCATGGTTTTAAGTTGGATTCGAAGTTATTGGGCTAGTGTGTTGCTTTAGGGTGTTACAAATGGTATTAGAGCCGATCTTCGTAGTTTGTACCATTAAGAATTCAAGATGGTGGGACAAACCTCATCTTTTATGATGAAGCCTCAAGGGTGTCGAATCCCACATCATCGATTACAAGAAGGAAGATCCTGGACAAACCTTACGACTTATAACCTTCAAAGTTGTTGACTACAAATAACTTCCACATTTAGGCTTTGGGGTGCTAATATAAAACAATAGAAAATTTTATATACACTTCTCAAGCTTCTCACATTAATGCAACTTCTTACATGATCATTCAGCTTGCGATGAAAAAGTCCAATTAACGATCGCTGACCTTTAGTTTTTTCGCCTATGACCAGTTATGAGGAAAAGAGTAACGGGTTAAGGCCTGCGTACTAGTCTTGCGACAAACGACACTCGCCAATGGCACCATTCTAGGAGTGCAACGACGTTAATTCAATTTTCCACGATTGTAGGACTATGAGTGTAGGAATGGCGTTAGGAATTGGAGATCGTGAGGAAAATGAATGTGAAGCTCTTCCCGGTGAAAGCGAAATTGCGGCTATAATTTGTCGGGATTAGTCTGTAAGTTTTTTTTTAATTTATAAAAAAAAGTTATTCTAATTAATTTTTATTATTATATCTTTTAATGTGATGCAATAGCAATACTAGTTTAAAAATAGCAAGTTTCGAATTAATTTAATTTATCTTCTAGTACCCTAAGGTCTCATCACCAACCCAATCCCATAGACGATAGCCAACGTCAACCTCAGCTACCCAAAAGAGTGGTGGTTTGCGGTGGAGGAATCGTCGGAGTTTGTACGGCTTACTTTTTAGCCAAAAAAGGCGTCGCCGTAACACTCATTGAGAGATCATCCATAGCCTGCGCCGCATCGGGCAACGCCGCACTTCATATGTGCGACGGTGGGCCCCTCTCATCCTTGGCCCGTGCCAGCTTCAATCTCCACCGTTCATTCGCCCAAGAACTCGACGGATCTCGATCCTACGGTTACCGTCCACTTACTGCCCTCACCGTCTCCGTCGACCAATCGGAACCACCACCACCACCACCAAAAAGCCCTATTCTGCCGCCGTGGGTAAACGGCAGAGTTAAAAGCGGGTAAGTCATTGGTACCACGGAGACCACAGCGCAAATCAACCCGCAGCTGTTCACCCGTGCGCTATTAGCCAAGGCGGTGTCGGAGTATGGGGTGGAGGTTGTGACGGTGAAAGTGGAGAGTGTGGCGGCGGAGGAAGAGGGTGTGGTGGTGAAAGTGGATGGTGGTGGTTTTGGCTCTTGGGCCGTGGACTAGTAAGTTGTCGGAGCTATCGTCTATATGTAGGGTGTATGGTAAGAAAGTGCACGGCGTAGTATTGGAACCTAAAGATGGTGATGAAATCACTCCTCATGCGTTATTTGCTACTTATTATCCGGCCCAAGCAATGGGCCCAATAGACCCAGAGATTTATCCAAATATTATTGTATTTTTATTTTTATATTCATATTAATTTGATTTATTCTAACTGTAATGTTTTAAAGACAATAGAATATAAAGGATCTTGCGAGGAGAGAATTATGACAACTGGTTATCCTAACCGAGTACGGTCATCCGCTTGTTATTAACATATTTTTAGCTGACAATTGGTTATAACTGGGATCCGAAACCTACTTAACTGGTTACGTTTTTCAGTCATCATGACCGGGCCTGATACAGACCAATTACATACCCAACCGGTTACTTGATTTGCCCATGTTTGAAACGAGGAGTGTGTTTTTTTATTGAGGTAGGTTTGGAAAAACCTTGGCTTTCTGCATAAAGCTCCCCCTTAGAAGCGTACTAGATAAGCCAATTTTTATATCTTTTAACCACTACCAAACACAGGAATATATAGCTTATTGTGAGCGTCATTAAGTTCATTAAACTGCTAGCTGATCTATTGATACAGGAGAGGTTTATATATGTGGACCTTCTGTCAAAGCCGATATCCCAGACAGTCCAGAGCTAGTTTTTCCGGATCCGGAATCAACACAGGTGCTAAAGAGAGAGGCCAACGTGAGAGTGAAAACCGAGCAAGCTTGCTACATGCCTTGCACCGACGATGAGTTACCCATCATGGGTGAAGTTCCCGGGATGAAACGGTGCTATGTGGTTAGTGGACACGGTTGCTGGGGCATTCTTTTTGGTCCAGCCACCGGTGCTGCCATGGCAGAGCTTGTGGTGGATGGTAATGCTACCATTGTCGATCTTAATTGCTTCAGTCCTGATAGGTTCCTTTGAAGCCAAGCCTGATTCTGAATCTATACATCCCCACATTGTTTTTAGGTTATGATTTTTATGGTGTGTTTTGATGTGAATTTACTAATTCCTCGCAATCGGGAAGTAAAAAAGTCTTTTAACATTGCAATCAGTACATTAAAGAAACAAGTAGCAACAGAACCTTAGATTTCTAATAAATACTAAAGCAAAAGGGATGATCTGATGTGTGTATTTGTAATATTGTTCCATGTACCTCAAAGATCTGCTCTTCCTGGAAACCTTGGAAAGGGAATTACGTCCCTAATGTTGTCGATTCCGGTTGCAAAAAGAATCATCCTTTCGAATCCTAGACCGAACCCACTATGCTTCACGGTCCCATAGCGACGCAGGTCAAGATACCACTCATATGGCTCAAGTGGCAATCCCATCTCAAGAATCCTGCAAATATCATTATGGTTTATGCAGCCATTTAAATGTTGGCAATAAAGCTTAGCAAACAAGAAGTGGGTTCGTTAAAATACAAGGTCTACCACCTCCTATATTCTTGTTGGATATGGAGCTTATACACCAACTCACCAAGGCCTATCTTTCCATCGGTATAATAAAATTTCAAAATTTCTTATTTTATACCCATTTTGACCGTGGTCTTGTAACATTTGATAATTTAATGATATAGATACCGGTTAATGAAAAGTTCATGAAATGTTTCTAAAAAGGGTTACCGCAAAAACATGACACTCACGTCATCAAATGATACAAGATCAGCAATTTACCAGTCAAATGGAAAAATCCAGAAACTATTGAAACTTTTTACATCAAATAGAAATTAGAACTTTGTCACATTGATTGTATGATAGGAACCAAGGCAAACTCCATTGCATTTTAATCATTTTGCCCATCAGAAAAAAAAGAGAATTAGATTGGTGTTGTCTACTTCTCATACCTTTCTTTGATGACCTCATAATTCTCTTCTCTTTGGCTTCCTCCAATTAGTTCACCCACCTATTGAAAAATAGCGCATCGTACATTTAGCGTAATCCAAACTTTTGCTATATGATTCGATAAAAACAAATTTTGCTGTAAAAAGAATCTCTTCAGGGAAAAACCTACCTTTGGCACAAGAACGTCCATAGCAGCTACAGTTTTCTTGTCGGGGTTGAGTTTCATGTAAAACGCTTTGATCCCCTTAGGATAGTTATATACAATCACAGGCGACTCAAATTTCGTCTCTGTCAAGTATCTATGCAATGCAAAGTCATGAAATTAGTTATATATATGTAAGGTGGTACAACAAATATGAAACGTGTAGTAAAAAAATGGCAAAACCATACTTTTCATGTTCTGATGCCAAATCAATTCCCCATTCTACTTTGTTCTCAAACTTGTGGCCTTTAGAAACAGCTTCCTCGAGAATCTTCACTGCTTCTGTGTATGAAAGCCGTATGAAGTTGGTTGAAGCAACCATTTGTAGCCGTTGAATAGCTTTTTTATCGAACTTTTCAACCATAAATTCCATATCATCATAGCAGTTGTCAAGTAACCATTGGCATAGAAATCTAACATATGCCTCTGCACACTTCATATCATCCTGCATAAGTGTATGAATATGCATTTAGTAAAGTTAAGACAAACATCAGTTTGCTCAAAGTGACTATAGAATAAGATGATCGATGTCAAAAAAATGGAATGAGAATTTTAATGATGGGTTGGAAGTGAACTTAGGGGCTGTTTGCTAGTAGCTTAATGAGCTTAATGAAACTCAGCTTATTCGGTCAGCTACACATGACTGTTTGGTAGTAGCTTAATGATATAGAAAGTGGCTTAGTAAATGTGTACTGGAAGGTTACGTTCTATTTTGCAAAGGTGGTAACCTCCACGTGCCTTCACACAATATAAAGTTATTTTCCCAGGTTTAATGGTAAGTTTACATTATATTATATGAAGGTTATCATTTCTCCTTCTCGCGAAGAAGAATATTTCACACATGAGCCCAAGTGCCAAACCCATACAATAATACGTTACACATACCTAATTGATATCATCTATCAACATCAAATACGTACTTTAATAACAAGAGACAATATGATAAGTATCATACCTCGATATCTGCAAATGCTATTTCGGGCTCGACCATCCAGAATTCAGCAAGATGCCTTGAAGTATGAGAATGTTCAGCTCGGAAAGTTGGCCCAAAAGTATAAACACTACTAAGTGCACAAGCATAAGTCTCAACTTGAAGCTGTCCAGAAACAGTTAAAAACGCCTGGCGGGCAAAAAAATCTTGACCATAATCAACCTTCCCATCCTTCTTAGGAATACCAGGTTTCTGATTAAATCTCTCTTCAAGCTTCGAAAGATTCTCTTTTGCTTTAGTAAGTTCCGCAACTGCAGCTGTTATTGCAGGTTTACCAGCTTTATCAGACTTTAACTTGGCAACTATTTCACCTTTTTCCTTGACAACACCCTTAGCAATATCCACTTCTTCTTGGGATGGAGGAGGATTCTTGATCAGTTCCTTTTCCAATTTTTCTGCTTCATTTATCAGAGTTGTTACCTGAAACATCTCTCCAGCACCTTCACAATCGCTGGTGGTGATGATTGGAGTATGCACGTAAAGAAACCCATGCTTTTGGAAGAACGTGTGAGTTGCAAAAGCCAGTGCATTACGAATACGAGCAATAGCAGAAATCTGAAACCATAATAAAACAGATTATGAACAGTACCGTCTTAAGAAATAATTGTAAGTTGGAATAAAGGGAGTCTGAGAGAGAAATATATGAAGAGATAATAAATATCACAACCTTTGATATTCGATTCTCATTTCAAACTGTTAACAGTAAATGATGTTATCCTAGATCAGTTAGTTTGTTCAATTTATAATCCTACTACATCAGAGCCCTCTGATGACACAACTTGAGTTTGTTCTTTTATAAATAAACTTACTATAGTTGATTTGTGTCGTGTATAACTATTATACGATAAAATAAACGTTAAAACAATATTCTAGGGGCAACCAAGTCATATTAACAGTTTTGTCCTGTCTAACTTAACAAACGCAAAAGCTCACTTGGTGCTTGTAATACATATTTTATTGTATATAAATTTCTTGTCAGGATGAATAGACAATAGTTCGGTCTTGTTCTAGTAGTACCAATCGTAAACAAACAATTAGTCTTGTCCGGTCCGGTCCTTCACCATTATACATGGATGTGTACCATGCCACGCAGGTGCGAAATTCACATTCATTAATCCAGCAGTTTGACATTGACCTTCACAGGTTTCCACATAACATGAACTCCAAAATTCAATCATAATAAGAAGTTTCGAGCCTGTCCTGTGTGCATTTCTAGCCACTACCACTAAAGAAAGCGATCTATTTTCACTTGTATGCTCACAACATTTATGGCCTATATGATTGCAAGCTTAAATAGAACAAACGTTTCAGCAATTGTAAAGCTTAAAAAGAAATGCGTACTAGTATTCAAAAAACGGAGAGATTGACATACATACATACAGGCTACAGCGCTAGAAACTTACAGTGTTAGTTCTGGGCCGAAGATGAACGTAATCCCTTAAAAATTCAAGTGTCAATCGCGTTTTGGGCAATGGATACTTAGCGGGATCCGCAGGCCCAACATCTAGGACCTTCGAAACCCTAAGTTCAATCGACTGCTTCCCCTGCTTATCTTCAGGAGGCATCTGAAGCACGCCCTCCACGTGCAGGCACGTGCCAGTGGGAGTGAACTGGCCTAGCGGCGCTACATCGGAGTAAATTATCAGCTGGAGGTTCGCCGGACAAGATCCATCGTTAAGTTCGAGGAAGGCAAATGATCCCTTGCCTTGTTCTCGCCCTTTCTTCACCCAACCGCCTACCTTCAAGGTCTTCCCAGCAAGGCCAGCGCCGCCATCAGGACGGCCTAAAATTGATCGGATCAGAACACGTTGTGAGAATTCGGCTTCTTCGACGGTATCGGAAATAGTTAACTTATCGACCGGCAGCACTCCGTTATCTGCCATTGTTGGTTGCTTGAAGCAAAACTGAGTGCTTCTTGTGTCTCTAAACCCTAACTACTGCGTTACTCTCTTGTGTCCGTATTATACCGCTCGTATCTCATTGTTACATATTTACCCCTCCAAGTATTGCGTTATTGTCATGTATCAATACTATGTAATTTATGTTTGGAAATTGGTTTTCGATAGTTATTCTAGACAAAAATACAAATATAATATAATTGCAATCTATTTTTTTAGAGTAAATTACATGATTAGTCCTTGTGGTTTACACAAAATTGCACATCCTTAAAATAAAATAATTATGGGAAATTGTCAGTGTGGTATACAGTTTCACTCTTTTTGTATTCGTGGTTTACATGTTTATACGCAACGGATCCCTTTGTCCTAACACCGTTAAATGTCTTTTGTTAAGTGGATTAAGTGGGAGGACAATTTAGTCTTTTTATCATTTCTTTTAGTTTTATATCAAAAACTTGTATTTTGATTTAAAACTAGGGACTAATAATGTAATATTATATATATATATATATATATATATATATATATATAGGATGGGTATCAAATACAAACCAAATGGATTGTACAAACCCTACAAACTCAATTTGGCTTCATGAATATATATAATTTGGCTTCATGAATCTATATTTTGGCTTCATGAATCTATATTTTCCGGTCGTCGATGCCAGACGATGAATTTAGTTTTTCATCTAACAGTTACAAAGAGTAAAATAATATATTTAAAAAAAATAAATTTAAAAATATGCTAAAAGCCCTAAAATACCCTTATGGATATAAAAAAAGAAGTTACGTGATTGGTGGATATGAGTTTGTACGGTTTGTACAATCTATTTGGTTTGTACCTGATACCACCCCTATATATATAAACATAGATTGGTCGTGAAACCAAATCCTATATACAAAGACCATCTCCGGCAATCTCCGTCTTCGTCTCCGGGCATTCTTTCCTCGTCGTGCTCATATAAACAGCAGCCATCTAACTTATCTCTTAGCTTCCGTGAAGAAACAAATCGGTCTTTACAAACATGTCTTATTTCTGAGGTGTGGTTCTCGATACGAACTCAAACGTTTGAAGTTTTAATGTAATGAACTCAAAGTCATCCATGCCTTACACGTCTTGTCTCCAATTAGCAACCACGTGAAAGCTATCCCCAGCTCCATCCATCCTTCTCGATGTCTTTCGACCACCACCTGGTTCTCCGACCCCCATGGCCACGGAAAACTCCGTACCGCCAAACGCTCCTCCCCCGGTTCCTATACATCCACCGTCACTACCCTCGTCTTTGTATTCATTTGCAGTATAATGAATCTAAGAAGGGATTTTCAACGAGCATTAGAGTGTGTATATGTATATATGATATATCCAGGCTATGAAAGTGACACGTGTCTAAGGGGCTGTTTGTTTACCTCTTAATAGTTTCATTAAGAGGCAACCTCTGAATCGTTCAGAGGTGAATCTTGTTTGGCAAAAAAAAATATGCCTCTTAATGATTTAGCATCCCCCTTAACCATTCAGTACCCTAGTTTCATTCTAAATAAATACCAAACAACCATGTTTCATTTTTCACTATATCACAAAAGCCTCTTAACCATTCTGACCTCTCTTAATGATTTAGCATCCTAGACTACCCTTAACCATTCAGTACCCTAGTTTCATTCTAAACAAATACCAAACAACCATGTTTCATTTTTCACTATATCACAAAAGCCTCTTAACCATTCTGCACTAAACCATTCAGCAACTGCCAAACATCCTCAAACAGTGTTGCATTAGTGGATATCATTCTTCATTGCTACCTTCGTTTCAAAGTTTGATATGTACATTTTGACTTTTCTAGTCTAATTATTTTTCACTTTCTGGATACAAAACTGAAATGAATGAACCCTCAACTTCAAGATTAAAGATACCATCAACCATGTTTTCACTCCAAAAATCAAAAGAAACTGATTATGTTGATCCTAAGAAGTGTTTGCTTGAAACTAAAGTCAACAAATATATCCATGTTTAGATTTTGTTCAAGCTAATTTATCCACAAACACAAGAAATGAATGCATATTAGAACTTGTTCAAACTAATTTATACAAAACATGCTGCAAGAGTAAACTTTGGTTATGATATCTCGGTTTTTGCGATGGCAAGTGAGCTTGTAAAACCACCTTTCATCATTGTAATACAAAAACAAAGATCGCTGGAAGTCTACCAGATCTTGATGCCTTTGAACTCATCGGTAACTTCTTCATAATCTTACATACTGAGGACGACAACTTTGTAGTCTTTGATGACGTTTGCTTTGAGGTGTTTGGCTCGATTGAGGAGTTGGCGTTGAGATACGCCTTGCTTCGCTCGAACCACCCATCTCCTTTATACTCATGGAAAGTGATCTGGAGATAAGGGTAAATGTAAGTAACAAGTTTGTGAAAGTATTTTTGGATTAGGTTACTGAGTTATTCGGTTTCAAAATCGAACTTCAGACCTGCTCAACCCCAATCTGAACCTTAAATCTGAAAACCCCAAAACTGAACTTCGATGGAGAACAGGGTTTCATCAGGGGGTTTGAAAAGAGAGGGGGAGAGACGGGAGGAGATGTGACGGATGAGGAGATAGATTGAGAGGTGGTGACCGGAGAAGGGATACATCTCGCCAGAATCTTCTTGGGGGATTTTATCGGAGAAAGGAATGAAGGTAATTATTGTTAGAGTTTGAATAGAAAATATGGGGTATTGTTGGGATAATCTCATTCATAGTAAAAGTACTAGATATGTAAATAGGGCAAAGATGAAAAGGTATGACCTTTTATATGAAAAGGTGTGACCTTTCATATGAAAAGGTGTGACCTTTCATATGAAAAGGTGTGACCTTTCATATGAAAAGGTGTGACTTTTCACCCATAACCGCCACCATATGAAAAGGTGTGACTGTTTAGTGAACAGTTGCAATGGTTCATTGGCACCGGTTGATCTAGTATAAATATGAAGCATATGTAACAGATTATCATATACAAAAACACATATTCTCTCAAATTCTCTCAAAGTTCTTCATTGTTCTTCATCATGGAAACATAGTTTGATTCGTCAGGTTCGAGAGTTCGATTCTTGAACGGGTTGTTGTATCCTCTAGATAGACGTCCAATCGATACCATACGAGGGACGAATTTATGTCTAAGGACACTGCTTTGCAAGCCTCAATACAACAAACGTTCTTCTTCAATTTTGTGATCAAGAAACTCGAGTTAGTCATTTTCTCCTTGAAACTTTGATTATGTATTTTTCGTTTATATGTAAATTTCATATATACATATCTATATAAATAAATTCAGTTTTCCATTTGATTCAAGATTGTGTGTTACGAATTTCAATTCATGTATATAAGTTCTAACAATCTTAGACAGAAATTTCATTGACGATGGAAAACTCTTCTTTGTTGAAATCAAATGTGGAGAAACCCGAAAAATTTAAGGGTTCCGATTTTAGAAGATGGCAACAAAAGATGCTCTTCTACTTGACGACGTTGAAAGTGTCTAACGTGCTTACCGATCAAGCACCGACACCACCGGTTGGAGAGGGAGAAAACATCCCATCCTAAATTGAATTGGCTATGTTCCAACGATCCTTGGATATTTGGAACGCCAACGAATATAATTGTCGGAATTTTATTCTTAATGGTTTGGATGATGGTCTTTATGACATATATTCATCCTTCACCACGGCAAGAGAAATTTGGGAGTCGTTGGAATCAAAGTACAAGACGGAAGTCGCTTGTTCCAAACGATTTATCGTGGGCAAATTCCTGAACTATAAGATGACGGATTCCAAACCGGTCGTGAAACAAGTAGAAGAAATGCAAATCTTGGTCCATGAATTGGAAGTCGAAGGTATGGGCATCAACGCTAATTTTGTTATTGGTTCAATTATTGACAAGTTACCTCCATCCTGGAAATTTTTTAAAACTCTATCTTAAACATTTGTCCGGGGATATGAGTTTTGAGCAATTGATACTCAAATTGCGGGTGGAGGAGGACAACCGGATGAACGAGAAAGCGGATGCTATCTCGTTGGAACCAAATACAAACATGGTTACCGGTAACTCATCAAAGACGAAGTTCCAAAAAAGGAAAGGGAAAGGAGACGGGTTTCAAGCATAATCTCAATGCTTCAAACCCACTATCCGTACAACGAAGGCCTTTCAAAAAGCGTGTGATGAGTTGCTGGGTATGCGGAAAGCCGGGGCATCGAGCCAAGGATTGCCGCCATAGAAGAGACCATAGTGGTCCCGGAGGAGGAGGTGCCGGTGGAAACCCCCATCAAGCCAACGTGGTCAATGCTCCAAATCAATTCGTTGGAGTAATTGAGGCTTTTATGGTTACAAACGTGACCGATTGGTGGGTTGATACCGGTCCCACCAAACATATTTGCAACTCCAAAAACATGTTTGCCATCCACACAAATCTGTTGAAAAGTCTAATCAAGTACTTGGACTTATTCACAACGATTTATGTGATTACAAAGCCACACCCACACGTGGAGGAAAGAACTATTATGTATCATTTATTGATTATTGCAGTAAATATTGTTATGTATACCTAATACATACCAAAGATGAAGCTTTGAATATGTTTAAGACATACAAGGCTGAAGTTGAAAACCAACTTGACAAAAGAATAAAAATTCTGAGATCCGATAGAGGAGGAGAATACGAGTCTAAGGACTTTGCAGAATTTTGTTCTCATCATGGCATAGTTCACCAAACAACAGCTCCCTATACTCCACAACAAAATGGAGTAGCCGAAAGGAAAAACAGAACATTGAAGAACATGATTAATTCAATGTTGATTACTTCGGGAGCACCACATAGTTTGTGGGGTGAAGCATGCTTAACTGCAAATATGATACTTAATAGAATTCCTCATAAAAAGAGCGATAAATCTCCTTATGAACTATGGAAAGGAAAACTTCCATCATACAAAAGGATGAAAGTGTGGGGTTGCCTTGCAAAGGTTCAAGTACCTTTACCCAAAAGGACAAAACTTGGACCAAAGACCATTGATTGTATATATCTTGGTCCTGCAAGTAATAGTGCTGCTTATAGATTTCTGGTCTATAAGTCAAACAACGAAGATATCCACAATAACACAATTATGGAATCAATTGAGGCTGAATTCTTTGAACACATATTTCCTTTCAAGGATAAAGAGAAAGAAATTTCTAATCCAAGGAAGAGAGTATGTGAAGTAGAAAACACCGATAGTGTTGAGAAACCAAATGAAGAAGACACATCGAAGGCTCAAGAAGAAAACTTGGAGCCTTGAAGAAGTAAAAGGGGAAAGATTTCTAAAGACTTTGGACCCGACTTCATGACATTCGTTGTCGATGAAGAACCTCAATCCTATAAAGCCGCCATGGATTCATCGGAGGCACCTTATTAGAAAGAGGCTATTCAAGGCGAGATAGACTCCATTGTTCAGAATAACACATGGAAATTGGTAGATTTACCACCAGGACACAAGGTAATTGGGCATAAATGGATCTTCAAGCGGAAACTAAGACATGATGGTACTATAGAGAAATATAAAGCTCGATTAGTTGCCAAAGGTTACCGCCAAAAGGAAGGTAAAGATTTCTTTGACACCTATTCACCGGTAACACGAATCACGTCCATTAGGACATTGATGGCTATAGCAGCAATTCACAACCTACACATACATCAAATGGATGTGAAAACTGTTTTCTTAAATGGTGAATTAGATGAAGAAATTTATATGCAACAACCGGAAGGTTTTGTTGTAAAAGGCCAAGAGAATAAAGTATGCAAACTTGTGAAGTCTTTATATGGACTTAAACAAGCCCCAAAGCAATGGCATGAGAAGTTTGATAACACTCTTCTATCAAATGGTTTCCAAATTAATGAATGTGACAAATGCGTATATGTGAAACAAAGCAAGAACGCATGTGTCATAATATGTCTATATGTAGATGATATGCTAATCATGGGGACCAACTTGGATGTAATCAATCAAACCAATAAGATGTTGCACTCCTCGTTTGACATGAAGGATCTTGGAGTAGCAGATGTAATTCTTGGGATAAAGATCCAAAGAGATCCTAACGGTTACATTCTGACTCAATCTCACTATGTTGAGAAAGTTCTTAGGAAATTTGGTCACTATGATGATAGACCGGTAGTCACTCCTTTTGATCCTTCAAGCCAACTTAAGAAGAATCAAGGAGAGAGTGTATCTCAATTGGAATACACTCAAGTGTTTGGAAGTTTAATGTGCATTATGAATTGTATGAGACCGGATCTAGCATATACCGTGAGTAGACTTAGTCGATACTCACATAACCTAAGTAAGAATCATTGGTATGCACTTATAAGAGTGCTTCGATATCTGAAATACACAATGAACTATGGGTTATACTATACCAAATATCCTCCCGTACTAGAAGGATATTGTGATGCAAATTGGATTTCCAATCATTCTGAAAGTAAGTCCACAAGTGGCTATGTGTTTACACTTGGTGGTGCAGCCATATCTTGGAAATCTTCAAAGCAAACCGTAAATACACGGTCCACCATGGAAGCTGAATTCGTAGCCCTAGATAAAGCTGCTGAAGAGGCAGAATGGCTTAAAAGCTTCCTAGAGGGTATTCCCTTGTGGCCTAAGCCTGTTACCGCCGTGTGCATACATTGTGATAGTATGGCTGCTCTTACAAGAGCAAAGAATCAAATTTATAACGGCAAATCGAGACATATCAAGCGTCGCCACAAAACAATACGAGACTTGCTAAAGAATGGAATAATTTCCATCGATTATGTAAAGTCAAAGGAAAATATCGCAGATCCTTTGACAAAAGGCCTTAATAGAGAACAAGTCTCTTATACATCGAGGGGAATGGGCTTAAAGCCAATCCAATGAGTTATACTCAGCGAAAACCTAACCTAGCAACATTGGAGATCCCATGGTCTAGGTTCAATAGGACAACTAGTTGAGGAAAACTCAAGACTGAATACACAGGTACGCCTATTCCTATGATGTTTATTTAGTGTATTTTTCGTTGATGATTTAAGGGTTGAATTCTTATTCTTAATAATACTGATAGCTTATTGGTGGAACACTACAGAATGTTCTTGATCAGTATTACCTATATGAGATTGATGTGGGGTCGCATCTTTGAGGACGGATATGGCTACGTCTTCTAAAATTCTCATGAAGAAGGATTGTTCACGACCGAAATGAACACAACGGTAAGAGTCAACTATGCATAAACATGATATGTGTGATATTCATTGCCTTGACTTACTACAAAACGTGGTTAGTTCAAGACTCTTCGTCACTACCCACAAAGTAGGTCCGATGAATACTCACTAAGAACGGTTCAAGTCACCTAGACACCTTTTCTGATGCATTTCATGTTTATTTCCTGAATAAGAACAATAAATACTTTGAGAATATCTTATTTTCTATTCAAATGTGGGGTATTGTTAGAGTTTGAATAGAAAATGTGGGGTATTGTTGGGATAATCTCATTCATAGTAAAAGTACTAGATATGTAAATAGGGCAAAGATGAAAAGGTATGACCTTTTATATGAAAAGGTGTGACCTTTCATATGAAAAGGTGTGACCTTTCATATGAAAATGTGTGACTTTTCACCCATAACCGCCACCATATGAAAAGGTGTGACTGTTTAGTGAACAGTTGCAATGGTTCATTGGCACCGGTTGATCTAGTATAAATATGAAGCATATGTAACAGATTATCATATACAAAAACACATATTCTCTCAAATTCTCTCAAAGTTCTTCATTGTTCTTCATCATGGAAACATAGTTTGATTCGTCAGGTTCGAGAGTTCGATTCTTGAACGGGTTGTTGTATCCTCTAGATAGACGTCCAATCGATACCATACGAGGGACGAATTTCTGTCTAAGGACACTGCTTTGCAGGCCTCAATCCAACAAACGTTCTTCTTCAATTTTGTGATCAAGAAACTCGAGTTAGTCATTTTCTCCTTGAAACTTTGATTATGTATTTTTCGTTTATATGTAAATTTCATATATACATATCTATATAAATAAATTCAGTTTTCCATTTGATTCAAGATTGTGTGTTACGAATTTCAATTCGTGTATATAAGTTCTAACAATTATCTGGTGGAGATGGTGCTTTTGTGGTGGTTGGACGTTGAGGCCAAAGTGCGACCGCCGATCAGAAGGTGGGGAGAAGACACGCCAAGGTTGTCCCTGTCAAGGCTTATGTGTGAAGGCAAATACAAATCTTATATAAAATAAAGAGATATTTTATTTATTTTTTGTAAAGGAAATATACAAAAGGATGAAAAGACCAAACTAACCCTTAGTTAACAGACTTTTTAACGGTGTCAAGGTAAAGGGACCAAAGACGTGTGAAAATGTAATTCATAGGGATGTTTTCCATAATTATTTTGATTTAGAGATACATAGTGCAATTTTATGTAAAACATAGGACCAATCATGTAATTTACTCAATTTTTTTAAATAGAGTAAATTTCGAAAACTGTCCATATGGTTTGCAAATCTTGACCTCAATGTTAAGCATCTAAGGTGATTTGGTAGTTTTACATATATCTTTATTAAAAAACTGTACAAATTTACATTGTATATACACAAGTGTTAAAACATTTAAGGAAAAAAAGACTAAATTTATTAAACAACCTTCGCCTCCCCCCGTCTCTCCGACTCCCATCACCTTTTTCGGAGAGTCCAATGACACCACCACTAGTCTGCACTCCGTCTCCGGCTTCCTTCCTTTCTCTTAAACTCACAACTTTTCATCTTATCTTCTTTTGCTTACCATTTTCTATATATATATATATATATATATATATATATATATATATATATATATATATATTTACCTCAATCTTTTTACGGAAATCCAAAATAAACCCACAAAGATTTATGGATGAGCATCCATTTAAGTTCGGTACGAGAAAGAAATGTAAGAGTCGATGATTTCGTCCCCTATTGTTCATTAAGAACATCAACATAAATACCCTTCAAACGCAATGAGAGCTATTTAAGATGTAAATGAAACCTTTCGGTGTTGTTAAAACATGTGTGTAAGAAGAGAGGTCTTGACCCAGGAAATATAGATTTCTTGAACCACCTACCAAACTTATGCTATAAATTTTATGGAAATCTAGGGGATTTGAAGATGGTGGTGATTTTTGCTGCAAATGAACACAAACGGGGGACATTGTTGGGCAAGGTGGGGAGGTGTTTTTTTTTGGGTGGGGAGGGGCTCACCGGCATTAGGGAGGAAGAAGGAGGAGGTAACGTGGGTTTTAATTAGGCGATATTATGGTATATTTTTAACGATCATTAGCCTTAACAACAAAATTCATAACAAAATGTAAATAATAAAGAAAACTCACATATTTTAAAATTTTAAATGTAGGGAAAAGCCTCACAATATTGACAAAACCACATCAACAAAATTTATAATTTAATCTAAAAGATGAAGGGAAATTAATTAAAATACTCAAAGTTTGACTTTGATTTACCAAAATACTCATTTTCTCGCTGATTTTACCAAAATACCCATATTTTCCGCAATGGGTCCCGCAATCGCGGACCAGTGCCCACGTGGCACCCATGTTTGGCCAAAATGTCCCGCGGAGCCCCCCAAATATGCCCGCGGTGACAGGATTGGACCCTGTCCGCGGTGGTTGTCCGCGATAGGCAAAAAGATTACACTTTTGGTCCTTTTTTGCACGAATCTTTGCATGTTTTTACTGTTTTTCCCACAATTATTGTACTTTGAAGACCAATTTGTGGTTAAAATTCACTGGCTTGTTTCATTAATGTTGAATCATTGTACTTGGAAGACCAATTTGTGATTGCAATTCATGTTGGTTGTTTCATCAATGTTGGTTGTTTCATCAATGAGATTTCATCCATAAATATCAGTAAAATGCAATCCATAATTCACACCCATTCCATCCTTCTTTCTTGCTTTCTTTCTTCAGTATTTTGTTTTTGAGATACTACTAAAAAATGAGTTTATATGTTGCAAAAGCTAAGCTATTTTTCTGTTTCGATGGTGAATGGGTGCAAGACAACAATGAGTGGAATTTTGCTTATAAATCTAAGCATGGTGTAAAATTGTCAGTAAACTATACTTATCATAAGTTTGTTGCATACGCCATGCAAAAATGTGGAATCGACCCTTCTGCTGTTTGCAAGTTAGTGTTTAAGAATGGTGATGGGTCATTTGTGGAGTTATCCAACGATGGGGATATCTTTGGTTTTCTGCACTTTGCAGCCGAATCAGAAAGACCTCCATTACTTTTTGTGTATGCCGATTCATCGATGTGCGACGAAGACGATGACGAAGGTGATGACGACGGTGATGACGAAGACCTTCAAATGGAGGAGTCTGATTTTGTTACGGAGAGGCAACAACAACAACCACAAGAAGAAGAAGAAAAAGAAGACCAAGAAGGACGCTTTGCTGGAGTTGCCGACGACGAAACCCATGTTTTCACAATGGGTAATTTTGATATAGACAGATCAGATACCGATCGTGATGAGGACGAAGAATATACCACTAGTAATAAATCATTTAGTCAGTTAAATGACTTTTTTGATATGCCCCTTATTCTTCCAGACCTGAATACCTATACACAAACCTACGAACCTACACCTTATATGCGCAGTTCAAGGATACTAGTAGGTCAGATATTTGATTCGAATGATGACTTGGCCACATAGGTCGGAATTAAGTTCATAGAAGAGGGTTTTGAAAGTTACACGCTGAGATCCGACAAAACCAGATACGAAGTTATATGTGGGAGAGAAAATTGTAATGGGAGGCTGTACGCGAGGTCCGTGGGCGACAAAGGAGGGATATTTGTCATTAGAAAGTTGCACGACGAACACACTTGTTCGAGGACGCAACTGAATCCCAACCACAAACAAGCCACCAAAAGGACTTTGGGTGCGATACTGAAAAACAAATTTATTGATGCTAGCAGGTCAATGCGTCCAAAGGACATTGTGAATGATGTACACCAGCAGTACGATATCACAATTGGTTACCACCAAGGCTGCCGTGCGCGATGCAGGGCACTGCTAATGGTCAGAGGCACGTTCGAGGAGTCGTATGAACGACTCCCTGGGTATTTATATAATTTGCAGCTGCACAATCCAGGTACGGTCACCCAGATAAGGACCGATTCAAATGGACGGTTTGAGATGTGCTTCGTTGTCCTTGGACCCACGGTACGTATTTTAACACGTCATATGTTTACACATTATAAACTATAACATTTACAAAGGGAAACCACCTACGTTTTTGCAGATCCGCACATTTGTGGCAAACCTGCGTCGTGTCCTGGTAATAGACGCTGCCCATTTAAAGGGCCCTTACTTGGGTATGATGTTCCTGGCGGTTGTCATGGACGGGAATAACTCCATCATTCCCGTAGCTTTCGGAGTAGGCAAGTTCAAAACCGGGGAGGAGTGGACTTGGTTTCTGTCCATGTTGAGACAAACTATCAGAGACCCGCAAGGGTTGGTGTTTATGTCCGACATGGCTCCTTCCATAAGCGCCGCAATCTCTGCCATGTACGCAAACGCCCCTCACACCTTATGTTGTCGACATTTGGAGATGAACGCCAAAGGCCAGGACAAACGTATTACTACCTACCACGATGTCTACTGGAAGGCATGCTGACATCTGGAAGGCATGCATAGCATATACGGCTCGGGAGTTTGACCTGTACATGAATGTTATACGAGTTAGTGCCAACAAAGCAGCCAAAGTTATGGACGATGTTGGACCGGAGAGGTGGTCCGCGGCCCATTTTCCTGCACAACGGTATGACATTCTGACCTCCAATAGTGCAGAGTCGGTGAATTCACTCTCCCGTTTTGCGCGCAGATGTTCGATTGTTACTCTTATGGAGTACTTTCGGGTCTTTCAACAAGAGTGGTACCAACTTCGACGCCGAAAAGGAGCTGAGTTGCGTAATAGACTCACACCAGCGGCGGAGGAGATAGTTCTCCTCAGGGCGGGTCACGCGTCGACATGGAGGGTAAGCGAAATCGGGTATGGGAGGTACCAGGTTCGGGATAACCAACTTTACGCGATTGTCAATATGACCGACCATGTTTGTTCATGTTTCCAATGGCAAAAATCTGGGTTACCGTGCGGCCATGCCATCGCTGCGGCAAGACATATGGGTCGTAGAGATTGCAGCGACTTGGCTGTAAGTTTCTTCACGTCCGAAACTTACCGGGCAACATACGCAGAGGTAATAAATCCACCTGGACCCCCTAAAGCATGGGTGTCTCCACCCGACCCCCTTCCGCCATGCTATCCACCGTTAAACACTAAGAACAGAGCCGGGAGACCGAGAAAGAATGACTGACGTCCATCACGTGGTGAAGGTTCGATACAACGAAAATGTACTCGGTGCCAATGCGTAGGACATACTCGTGGAGAGTGTACAAATCCCGCCCCTTCAACCGTGCCAAGGAGTAAACGTTCAGTCAGGCAACTAAGTAACACGCAGGGCCCGTCTGTAACACCCTAAAAATCAGGGCAAATTTAAACCTGAATTAAAAGGGTTTACATAACTAATATCCATAACATAAATATTCTATATGAGTGTAAATAGTAACTGTTTGGGCAAAAAATCACGTCGCTCGACCGCGATTAGAACATGTAAGACGTATGATTAAGGACTATATCTTGTATTAAGATAAGGTCTCGACAAAGACCCAGAACACCATCGTCATCCCTCATAAAAGGTAAGACGAGAGTTCCTTACGACGCTCGACCATAGCGTCGCCCGATCCGCACGACTATTATAGAAAGACGTGCGACCTCGACCAAAGCTAACGTTAACCATGACCGTTTATTAAGTGTTTAATGCAGGAGTAAAAGTCATTAAGGAGCAACGACTATAACCGACGCAATCATTAAACAGCCGGCGACCGTAACGGACGAAGATCATTACTCCGGCGACCGTTTCCAACCGTTAAGGCCATTAAAGGAACATTCATGGATGAAGCTAAGGACGCGAAGACTATAAATATCAAGCTCAATCAACATTTCCACACATCGAATATCCGGCGATTAACAACCGAAGCAATATTCAAGAACACCTGAAGTGAAGAACCATTATTCTAAGTATCGTTCTCGACGCACGACAACAGCCCTCGACCAGCAGTTCACACTTTGTTTCGTACACGACAAACACCTATTTTTACATTCAAACACTTGTACTTTACATTTTGAAGCATTTTCTTCATTTGTATTGTAATCTCTGTACGATCGACGCCAGTATCCAAGGACATCGCCCCTGATTGGCGACCATAGTGCAGCGACGACACCCATTGTCGTTCGCAGGTTTTTTCCTCGTTTGAGGTTTTTCCTGCGTCATCAAATCCCTTGTTTCTTTATTTTATTTATCGTCGCACGTCTCGTCAAAAGATTCTTTCTTTAGTTGTTTAAGTCCACATCGACCTTAAGTTGTCCCTTTGGTGCGATTTTTGGCATTAACAGTTTGGCGCCATCCGTGGGACTACATCTAGAGAAAATCCTCGACGAACGTGCATTCTACTAATAGTTTCTTGGAGTTTCTTCTATTTTCTGTTGCAGGAAAATGGCAGCCCCTGGAAATCCGCAGCAAGCCGTCGCTCAGATGTATCAGGAGCTCGAGGTTGCCAGGAATCAACTCAATGCAATGGCAGAGCAGAATCGCAGAGCAGCTGAAGAGATCGCGCGACTAAGGAATCCTTTTGGACCCCAGAATGGTCCTAGACCATTCATCCAGAATCCAGGTTCGGGACCAGGCCCGTCCGCACAGAATCAGCATCCAGGTACATTCATGCAGAATCAGCAGCCGGGTCCGTTCATTCTGAATCCCCAGTCTGGGAAAATTCCCCCTCAACACATCCGACCACCACCCTTGAACAATGGATCCCAGCCATTGCAAGGTGGCGCCCAACCGTTTCAGAATGAATCCCAGCCGTTTTCCCAGCCGTTCCAAAGTGGTCCGCAACCTTTCCAGCAAGGATCGCAACCTTTCCAGCAAGGATCGCAATCTTTCCAGCAGAGATCGCAGCCATTTCAGCATGGACCACAATCATTTCAGAATGGACCGCAGTAATTCCACTATGGGTCGCAGCCATATTTTGTTCCGTTCAACGGGGACACCAATGGTTCGTCGCATGGTAATGGCACTAGTCCAGGGACCAATCCCTCGACAGGGGCAAATCCTGATCTTAACGATCCCGTCACCCAGTGTTTGAAGATGTTAGAAGACCAAAATGAGCGCGTCCTGTCCTTGCTCGCCAAGTTGCCTGGGGCAGCCGTGCATGTCGACGTTGAGCCTCGCTTGGGGTATCAGGCGTCGCCCTTCATCGACGAGATCGCCACCGTCGAGGTCCCAAAGAAGTATAACATTCCTGCCTTCACTCCCAAGTATTCGGGTGTGACCGATCCAACCGAGCATGTCGCGCAGTATAAGCAGCTCATGTGGACAATCTCGATTCCACACATGTACCAGGAAGTATGCATGTGCAAGAGTTTCGGGGCGACTCTCACTGGTCCAACTCTCCAGTGGTTGATCAATCTCAAACCCAAATCTATCGGGTCGTTCGCCGAATTGGTCAACCAATTCTCCCGGCAATTCGCCAGCAGTCGTAAGATGGAAAAGCAGACTAGTGATCTGTACTATGTCGTGCAGAAGACCAATGAGTCTATTCGAAGTTATTTCAATAGATTCAATGCCGAAATGATCAGTATCCGCAATTGTGACATCAAAACTGCGATCGAAGCTTATAAGCGTGGTCTAGACGATAGTTCAGGTCTATATATCGATCTGACCAAGTATCCCCCAGAGACTTTCGAAGACGTCCGAGCTCGAACCTTAGCATATATGAGGGTCGAAGACGACGCATCCTTTCGTCGCAAACACACTGACGACAAGAAGCCGTTAGGTGTCAAGAAGCCAGAATTCAAGCCGAAAGCCATATCCAGAATAGAGCCAGCGCGTCAGATTTTAAACGTTCGTTTCAAGACGAAGGCAAAAGCTAAAACCGCGACTAAATTCCCCGTGTACCCCAAGATATCCTCTTATGGGTTCAAAGGGTCAGCTAAAGATTTAGTCGAAGCTCTGAAGACCACCCAAGCAACCATCCGGTGGCCGAAGAAGTCTGACTTGGACGATGCTAAGAAGGATAAATCAAAGTGGTGCGACTTCCACGTCGACCATGGTCATGCGACATATGATTGTATCGCACTCAAGAAGGAATTGGCATATCATGTTTCACAAGGTAATCTCAAAGATATTATTGATAATGTCGTTATTAACAGCCATCAACCGTCGACTCCCGAGCATGCAAAAGTTATCAATTAAAATCCCCTACGCCATTGGGAACCCTGAAGATCGAGAATAAGTCGTAACGTCGCTATGGTGCCTTGTCGTACGACGACATGATCAATCACAGACAGTATCTCATCGGATCGTCGTGTCGTCCTGTCATTTAAAACCTATCTTTCTTTCCAAAAAGAATAGGATAATAAATGACAGGGGGGCAATACCCCATGAAGGAGAAATGTATGATTTCTAACTCTTTTCCATACAAATTTTTCTCACAAACAACTACTGACTTAAGCATTGGAGGGTCGTTGGTGAGCCAACGACCAACCCTCGACATCGTTTTATCGCAGGATCGCACGACATAGACAATCAGGTCCATGGCTTGATCACACCTTACAGCTAGTCGAACGACTTGGTCGCACGATCGCATAGACGGCTTCGCAGCTTGAGCTTCTTAACTTAGAAAAACTTCGCGTTTTGAATAATTACCTTAGTCGCATGTATTGGTGTTTGATTGGCATACATTCTAAACGAATGCCTTATTTTTTCTTTCTTATACCCTGTATGGATGCTTTGATCGTATGTTCTCATATTTTATAAGTGCCTGGGTCGCATGATTTCTATGTATCTTATGTTCAATCGATGCGATAGTTGTTTACCAAAAAAGTTCAAACCAAAAAAGTGCATTCATCAGAAAAATTGCCAAAAACGCGCTCGACCACCAACGGTCGAGCAGTAAAACAAAAAAGAAAGAGAAAATTCTTAAACTAAAGAAGGAGCATCCGCTGCATCCTTGCCTGAAGTTTCATCTTGAGGACCTTCGCCTACCATCTCTTTCTCGACGTCCTTCTCATCATCTGAGTCCAGATCCCTCTCGGTCCCGACGCCATTCAAATAAATGTCCAGTTCCTCCTTTGCAGAGGCAAGAGGATCTTTTCCCAGCAAATGCCGCCGCATGATAGTAGCCCGAGCAGTCAAACGAGCTATGGCAAAAACAGACTTACCCTCGTCTTTAGCAGCCCGCACTTCTTTCTCCAAACTCTCCACCTTGGACTTATAATCCTCAGCCTCTTTCGAAACAGCAGCCAAGGATTCCTTAATCTTTTCCATCTCCTCCCTTTGCTCGACAGTCATGGACAAGGACTGCGTCAAGCGATGGCTAAGATCCTCCTTCGCATGATTAACGATCTCCATATGTTTTAAAGCGTCAGCAAGACGCTTCGATAGATCCTCCGTGCGACCAGTAGCATCGTTTGCTCGATCCAATGTTGCATTCTCCCTTTCGCGCGCAGCAGACAAGAGATCTTTCACCTTCGCCGTTCCACTTCGCAAGGCCTAGGAAGCTTGAAGTGCCTGCGAAATCATAAAAGACAGACATCATCAGTGGACAACGACAACGACAACGACAACGACAACGAAGTCTGGGCCTAGACAAACTAAGTCTTGAAAGAAAGACTTACCATGAACACCAAGCCGGCTACATGGGCACCCGTCTCCTCGATAGGAAACCCCTCAAAACGCTCCCTGAAAGATGGAAGCAGGAATTTATCCAGGTGAGGGAACAGGTTCGTCCCGTCTAGGACATTACCTGTCATAAAGTCCGATGGCAGCGTAAAGTTGACCGTCGTGACCTTCTCCCCTCCCGTCGAGTGTTCCTTGCCCTTGTCGGCTGACAAAGGATTCGACGCGGCAGACGGGGACTTCACCGTTTTCGCCGGAGGCGCAGAATTGATGGGTGTCGCTGCAATCACCTTCTTGGGAGATGCGACCCCTACCTCTTCGGGTGTAACGACTCTCGACGAGTCATTAACCCCTGCCGAAAACTCCCTCGGAGTCGTCGTCCTCGTCTTCTTCGGAATTTCAGGGCCAGCAGACATGACTTTTAGCCTCTTCTCTCTACCCTGACGAGCACGCTCCAGCTCAGCTGCTCTCTTAGTAGAAACATTCAACACTTTAGGTTGAGACTCTCCTGGAAAAAAGTAATGTCATAAAACACGTAAAGGAAAAAGACTCGAGGTAACATAGGAAGAAAAGGAAAGTAAAGCTTACCCGTCATCCCTCTCCTTCCTCTCGACTTATCTTCCTCCTCTTCTCTTCCTTTCTCTTCACACTTCTCCCCCTGGTTCTCTCCTGAAGATTCTAAATCGTCGTCATCCGCCGAGTGTCGCACGACGAAAGACCTTTTGGCGACGCTAAATTCTAAAAAACGAATTGATCTTCGCTTGAGAGTTAGCGTCTGGCTTCACGACCTCGAATTTTATGGCTGTCAACATACAAAAAACAAGTTAAAAATCATATGTAAATCATCTACAACGCACGCTAGATGAAATGACGAGGCTCACCCGACATATTCCAGCCCGTCCTAATCCACTCACTCTCGGAGTCAAGAGACAACTTACGCACGAATACATATCGAGTCTTCCACTCACGGTCATTCACAGCTGTCCCTAAAACCAGGACACTATCACCCTTGAGCCTAGAGTGTAAGCTACAACGATGACAACTATCCTTTTTGGCCTGATAAGCCAAGAGAAGATCACGTACACCCATAGGATTCCCCCATCCTCTCGACAGACGCTCAATCACTTGAATAACTCGCCAGAATTGGGGCATTAATTGGCCTGGTGCTAAATCGAACTCCAGCATAAAAGCTTTGGCTAGGGGCGAATATGGCCATTCAAAGCCTATCTTAAAAGGGTATTCGTAGATCACGATGTACCCCTAAGGACATTCATTTGAGCGGATCTGACCTGGACGAATCAATTCGATCCACGCAGGAATTTTCGCTAACTTTCTAAAGTCACGGAGGTCTGATAGCTCTTGAATAACACTCTCAGGATCCCTCGACATTCCTAAACACAAAATTTACATGAGTCAAAGAAATCGTACCTTACTTATAGGCGCTCTAGACCCCGGAGAACCTAATCAAATCAAAGAAATTCACAAGTTTGGAAAGTATCCAGCGAAGAATGGCAAGGAAATCACAGCACAAACCCTTCAAAGGCGAAACAAGGAAGGATTCGTCATATCTTTTACTTATACGAACAAACCGAATTCCTTGATGATCAACACGCGTCCATGTCCTTTCGTATACCTATCCGAATCTTCGACACCTATCTTCGACAGCTGGTAAGCATCATCGTGCGTCAGTATGACGTCATAACTTTTCAACTTCTCGTTCAGTTAAAGGCGAACTGGTCTAGTTCCACGACAACCGGGTAAGTCCCTCAACCCAGGTCACAAGTCTAAGCGTTCGACAAGCAAAACTTGAAACTTAAACTTGACATTCAATTTTCAAATTTTGGGGGCAAACTGTTTGGGCAAAAAATCACGTCGCTCGACCGCGACCAGAACAGGTAAGACGTATGATTAAGGACTATATCTTGTATTAAGATAAGGTCTCGACAAAGACCCAGAACACCATCGTCATCCCTCATAAAATGTAAGACGAGAGTTCCTTACGACGCTCGACCATAGCGTCGCCCGATCCGCACGACTATTATATAAAGACGTGCGACCTCGACCAAAGCTAACGTTAACCATGACCGTTTATTAAGTGTTTAATACAGGAGTAAAAGTCATTAAGGAGCAACGACTATAACCGACGCAATCATTAAACAGCCGGCGACCGTAACGGACGAAGATCATTACTCCGGCGACCGTTTCCAACCGTTAAGGCCATTAAAGGAACATTCATGGATGAAGCTAAGGACGCGAAGACTATAAATATCAAGCCCAATAAACATTTCAACACATCGAATATCCGGCGATTAACAACCGAAGCAATATTCAAGAACACCTGAAGTGAAGAACCATTATTCTAAGTATCGTTCTCGACGCACGACAGCAGCCCTCGACCAGCAGTTCACACTTTGTTTCGTACACGACAAACACCCATTTTTACATTCAAACACTTGTACTTTACATTTCGAAGCATTTTCTTCATTTGTATTGTAATCTCTGTACGATCGACGCCAGTATCCAAGGACATCGCCCCTGATTGGCGACCATAGTGCAGCGACGACACCCACTGTCGTCCGCAGGTTTTTTCCTCGTTTGAGGTTTTTCCTGCGTCATCAAATCCCTTGTTTCTTTATTTTATTTATCGTCGCACGTCTCGTCGAAAGATTCTTTCTTTAGTTGTTTAAGTCCACATCGACCTTAAGTTGTCCCTTTGGTGCGATTTTTGGCATTAACAGTAACAAGAGTCAATTTACATCAACTTGTCGCCACTATAAACTCTCCGCTCGTCCCATTACTTCCCTGAGCTCATACCTGATAAGAAAATGTTATTTGAAACGATTAGGCTAACGCCTAGTGAGAACATTCAGTTTCAAAATAATACTTTTAAAACAATGTAAACAAGGTTTATCAAATTTGACTTACGCTCGTTGTTACCGTACTCGTACTCGTCTCATAATAACATAATCATATTCAATCCCACGAGTATAACTACCATTCATAAAGTCATATCACCATATTCAATAGCCTACTACGAATCATCACGGATTCTAGTTTATCGATCAATCCTACAGACTTTCATTCAAACATCATACCTTCTTCTTGAAATGGATACATAAATAGCACTTATATATTGCCAATTTTTAATCCGCCGAAAACACATGAAAACAACACTTACTCTTCGTCTAATTCATATTTCCACATCTCAAATACGAATAACAACTCTACCTTATCTATTCAATCAACCAACCTGAATAGCAGTTATGCTTTTGCCTATTCAACCGTTCCTATATGAATAGTAATTCTATATTACCTATTCAATCATTCCATATGAATAGTAATTCTACTTTGTCTATCCAATCATTCAACATGAATAGCAATTCTACTTTGCCTATTCATTTCATTCCTAGTTAACGGAAATATGACTAACACTAAGTCAGTCATAATATCATGTTCCAGAGCCGCACTACGAATCTCCACGGATTCTAGATTAATGCTCACATCATATTCCAGAGCCGCACTACAAATCTCCACGGATTCTAGATTAATGCTCACATCATATTCCAGAGCTGCACTACGAATCTCCATGGATTCTAGATTAATGCTCATATCATATTCCAGAGCCGCACTACGAATCTCCACGGATTCTAGATTAATGCTCATATTATATTCCAGAGCCGCACTACGAATCTCCACAGATTCTAGATTAATGCTCATATCATATTCCAGAGTCGCACTACGAATCTCCACGGATTCTAGATTAATGCTCATATCCAAGAAATTGCAATTACACATGCCCATTTCTTGGAAAGGAAGTAGAGATTACAATTACACATGCCAATCTCTCCTATTCCTTAGAAATCGGAAATTATGATTAATCCATACGCCAATTCCACGATTTCTCACACACACTGGAATTACGATTAATCCACACGCCAATTCCATGTGTTCATAACAACTAGTGTCTTATGGATCCATTACCCTTAACCATACTCATGCAGGTTATTATTTAATATAGATTCCTCATAGCATTCAGTATGAGCAATTCATGTTTATACCACATAGATTCCTCATATCATTTAGTATGGGCAAATCTCTTTTATAAATCTCTCATATCATTCAGTATAAGCAAATCACATTTAATATGTCAATTTCTTATAACATAAGTCTAACCATCAATATCATCATTCACAGTCCTTGATATAAATATTATTGTAACCCATTTGCCCATTAAATCCAATAGTTAAAACCCGTATAATCGCCCATCCAAAATTCATTCAAAACATTTCATTATAAAATTGCACCTTACCATAATTTAAAACATTATAAAAAGGGTAAGGTAAGAATGAACTCACCTTATAGTAGTCGTGTCACTCTTACTTTACTGTCTTAAGATTTTCCGTCACCAACTTCACATAGATCTTAAATACCCAATTACATATTGTACTGGTATTAATCTACTGTACAAGACCCTTAAAGATTAAGAATCCTAAATTCTCGACTCTTATCGCAACACACTAGCTGCGATAACCCTTGTCGCAACACACAATACTTATCGCAACCCACTGTTGCGACATCATCTTCTTATCGCAACCAACTGTTGCGATACACATCTCATCGCAACCAACTGTTGCGATACAACCTACTTGTCGCAACCCAAGGTTGCGACATTCATAACTATCGCAACTCCTCATATCTATCGCAACTAACTGTTGCAATATTCATAAATATCTCAACCAACTGAAATAATATTAAACCCAGAAATCTATAGTTTTAAGCCATGCATGTTTCTATAAATTTGCAGATATGTTTAAGACTACCAATAGAACATAAACATGAACCCTTATTTCTCAAAATATTCAAAGACCTCATAACCCAATTTCTAAACCCATTTTAAAACTTCTTAAACATAAAGAAAGTAATTTAAAAGTAGATATACCTTTGATTTCCCAAGTTACACCTTTATTTCCAATCAAATAAATCTGCTTTGCTTCCTCTTCTTCTTCTCCTTTCGATCCTCTCTCTTTCTCTCTATTTTGCACCAAAAACACACACACACACTTAAGACACTCCAAATGATAATATTTGGACACCTCACCTCTCTTTAATCAAAAGAGACGGTGGAAGTGATCATATTTCATCAATTAAACCAAACAGCCCCCTCAACTATCAACACTTGACAATTACACCCTTTACCTTATAAATTAAAATTAAAGTTTACCCCTTAACTTATAACTCCACAAAACAATTAACGTAACTTAATCGGGGATAAACTCTAAAATTAATCTATCAAATAACCAAACATAACTTATCAAATAATTATACTCAGATTATTTAATAAGCCAAACGTAATCCTTTATAAAAATCGAGATGTTACAATACTCCCCAACTTGAAAATGATTTCGTCCCCGAAATCAAAGCTAGGTAAACAACTGAGGATATCTAATCTTCATATCCTATTCCGACTCTAACGTCACGTTAGCACCTCGATGATGTTTCCATGGGGATACCTTTCACATTACTCGCTCCCCAACTTGAAAACGACCTAAAAATTCTATCGGTCTCCTTTGGTTATTAATCCAAATCCCACTACCGGGCAAAATTATCCATAAGTGTGTCGTTGAAGCTCTAACACCACTACAAAAACTCAACTATAACATGACACTAAGAGGCCTTCCTTCATACTCGAGGAATATAATAACATTTCAATTCAAAGTTCTTAATCAAATATCAAACATTCTTAACAAATCGAATGACATTTTCATCAAAATTTAATCAAAACAAAATAAACTCATCTTTAATGGTCAATAAATACCGACACCTTTTTCAACTTACTTTTCAACCTTGACTTACCATAAAGAACATCTCAAGAGATATTTCAATCTGGAATAAAACTATAATTTAAAATATTATCTATATCACATACCATGCATATATTCGGTCTCATCTAAAACGCACATCTAATCACAATATCATACCACAAAAATCACTGCACCCTTTTAAATATTCATTAGACGATGATCACACCGACCAATAAATCAACATCAAAATAAAATATAATCATATCATGACTTAATTTTTCTCCAGTCTATATGAAAGACAATCTTAAATAATTTTATTCATCCCAAAGGTATCATAACCATAATTTTTACCAATGTCCATCCTATAATATCAACACAATTCAAATTCTTAAACGTACCGGCAAACCCGTTATCACTTCATTGATTTACACAAGAGACTTAACATACAATACCAAGCACAAAGTCTAAATTAAAACAACTTTTTCACTTAAACAACTCTTTCGGTTCATATCTCGCACCTCATCAATCCCACTTGTCCAATCTCTGTTTTCCATCCGAAATCAAAATAAGACGCGGTTACTTAGGAGACAAACTATTCTAGAATCGGGTTGGGTCACCATCACTATTGAAATTAATCTTATGACTTAGGAATTCAACTTATTAATCGAGTGACACGAATTCGTCGTGCAAAAATTAAAATTCTTTTATGTGCATAACATCGTCATCTCCCGACTTATATCCTATCTGCTTACAGTTCCGTTCTTCATTTTTTCATAAAATTTGTTCATTGCTACTTTTCCTTTCCTCTTTACGTCTTTGCATCAAGACCTCCCTTTCCGTCACCTTTTCTCTTTGCAAACTTTCTTGTATACTTTCAAATTACTTATTGTCTTTTGGCTCATAGATTTCAAGAAACCATTGTTGTCAAAATAATCTTACCAATTTGTACACATTCAACTAACTAAACGAAATAAGTAGATAATGGTTAAGTTATCCTACTTTCACTCAGGAATCTTCAAAGGTTGTAAACTTTCATTTGTTAGGTCAACTTGCAAAGTATCTTCCAAAAAATAGTAACTGGTATAGCTAACTTTTAACAAAAGATTGAAGTACAAAAGACAAGTTAGTACTACCATTACATAACATACACACTTATATATTATATAACAAGGAATGTATCATAAACTACACCCACTCATTCCTTAACGTCCTCCACCTTCCTACGAAACATTCATCCTTTTGATCTTGAAATGTTGGATTTCTTCTCTTGATTTCCGCTATTTTTCAACTTTGGACAATCCCTCCGGTAATGACCAGGTTTCTTGCATTCATAGCAAGTTGACCCTTGAATATGACAGTTTTTAATCGTGTGGCCAGCTTCTCCGCACTTAAAGCATTTCACATACAATTTGGCTTCTTGACGGGATTCAATACAATGATTCTTAGCAAAAGTTTCAAACATCTGGCAAGGTTCTGATCTGTCCTCCCACTCTCTTTTCTCTCCCACTTGAGTTATTTCAACTCTATTTCCAGCATAAACTTCTTCCATTCTATCATTAGTATTTAATACTGGATTAACAGGTGGAATCCCTGTACCAGTACTCACCTTTGGTCTTTGTGACTTGTCGATACGATCATTCAACATTTTTGTAAACATTTCCTGTTGTTGAGTCAAGGCAACATTCATGACCCGCATCACATTTTCCATTATACGTGACTCCATATTAGATTCTGTCGTCACCAGATCAGAAATACCGACATTAAGTTGATGAGTTTGACTTCCTCCTTCTCCCAAAATAAGAAACCTTGATGGATTTTCATTAACTTCACCTCTTTCAGGTTGACCTTCCACAATTTCATTTGCCACACGACCCTCCAAAGAATTAGAAGGCTTAATTGGTGTATTAACCATCGTATTCTGGTAAGCACAAAAGATAACCATAAGAATTGATTATTCACAACCCAAACACAAAGAAACGTACCTTACGTTTGTTAATCACTATAACTATCATAAACAAGTATGCTTACGTAACAATATATTCATAATACCAGTAGCTAATTGCAATTATGAACATACTTCACATAAGAATTCTCGTTATTATCATCATAGTTTTCAATTCACGTATTTCCATCGACTCTAAGACTATCCCGTCTTAGTATTTCTACCCATTTCTCACATATCATAACTTAATTCATCTCAGCTTAAGTCTAGGTATCTCATTATCATACCTAGTTCACTTAAACTAAAGCTCTGATACCATATTGTAACACCCTAAAAATCAGGGCAAATTTAAACCTGAATTAAAAGGGTTTACATAACTAATATCCATAACATAAATATTCTATATGAGTGTAAATAGTAACAAGAGTCAATTTACATCAACTTGTCGCCACTATAAACTCTCCGCTCGTCCCATTACTTCCCTGAGCTCATACCTGATAAGAAAATGTTATTTGAAACGATTAGGCTAACGCCTAGTGAGAACATTCAGTTTCAAATTAATACTTTTAAAACAATGTAAACAAGATTTATCAAACTTGACTTACATTCGTTCTTACCGTACTCGTACTCGTCTCATAATAACAGAATCATATTCAATCCCACGAGTATAACTACCATTCATAAAGTCATATCACCATATTCAATAGCCTACTACGAATCATCACAGATTCTAGTTTATCGATCAATCCTACAGACTTTCATTCAAACATCATACCTTCTTCTTGAAATGGATACAGAAATAGCACTTATATATTGCCTATTTTTAATCCGCCGAAAACACATGAAAACAACACTTACTCTTCGTCTAATTCATATTTCCACATCTCAAATACGAATAACAACTCTACCTTGTCTATTCAATCAACCAACCTGAATAACAGTTATGCTTTTGCCTATTCAACCGTTCCTATATGAATAGTAATTCTATATTACCTATTCAATCATTCCATATGAATAGTAATTCTACTTTGCCTATCCAATCATTCAACATGAATAGAAATTCTACTTTGCCTATTCATTTCATTCGTAGTTAACGGAAATATGACTAACACTAAGTCAGTCATAATATCATGTTCCAGAGCCGCACTACGAATCTCCACGGATTCTAGATTAATGCTCACATCATATTCCAGAGCCGCACTACGAATCTCCACGGATTCTAGATTAATGCTCATATCATATTCCAGAGCCGCACTACGAATCTCCACGGATTCTAGATTAATGCTCATATCCAAGAAATTGCAATTACACATGCCCATTTCTTGGAAAGGAAGTAGAGATTACAATTACACATGCCAATCTCTCCTCTTCCTTAGAAATCGGAAATTACGATTAATCCACACGCCAATTCCACGATTTCTCACACACACTGGAATTACGATTAATCCACATGCCAATTCCATGTGTTCATAACAACTAGTGTCTTATGGATCCATTACACTTAACCGTACTCATGCAGGTTATTATTTAATATAGATTCCTCATAGCATTCATGTAACACCCTAAAATCAGGGCTAATTTAAACCTCGATTTATAACAATATTAAACATAAACTTTCTAAGCTTTTATACATAAGTGGAGAATCAAGCATGAGGGTCATATTTACAACATAGAACTCTTCAAATAACCTATTAATCTAATCATGTCACTATAATCAGATTAACTAGATTATCTAAGCAATCTATTCAAAACCTCAATATTCATTAACTTCTCCGCTAATCCAAAAGCTCTCGTCCCACATCCCTTTATTTTCCCGAGCTAGTACCTGGTAAGAAAACATCATTTGAAACGATTAGGCTAACGCCTAGTGAGAACATTCGTTTTCAAAATAATATTTGTACAAATCAATGTAAACAAGGTATAACAAACCTGGTTTACCCTTTTTCTTACCACATGCGTAACTATACTTTGATAACGGGTTAAACCCGGTTCCATGACTACAACCTGACAATAAGCCAGTCATTTCTCATGGTCCAGAGCCCACACTACGAATCTTCACAGATTCTAGATTAATGCTTTTATCCAATAAATTGCAATAACACATGCCCATTTATTGGAAAGGAAGTAGAGATTACAATCACTCATGTCAATCCCTTTTTCTTCCTTAGAAATCGGGAATTCCGAATAAATCTACGTCTATTCCACGATTTCCCACACATACTGGAATAACGATTAGTACCACACGCTTATTCCATGTGATCATAAAACACTAGTGCCTATGGATCCATTACACTTAATATAGATTCCTCATAGCAATCAGTATGAGCAAATCACATTTATACCACATAGATTCCTCATAACAATCAGTATGAGCAAATCGCCTTTATAAATCCCTCATATTATTTAGTATAAGCAAATCACATTTAATATGTCAATTTCTTATAACATAAATCTAACCATCAATATTATCACTCACGGTCCTTGATATAAATATTATTGTAACTCATTTGCCCAATAAATTCAATAGTTACAACTCGTACAAGTTATTGCTATAAATCATTTTCCAATATCATTAATGAATTTAAGCACAACCATCAATTTAAGATAATAAATTTTACTTTATAAAATCATTCTTCCAAAATCCATCCAAAACAGTTCATTTATAAAATACACCTTACCATAATTTAAAACATTGTAAAAAGGTAAGGTAAGAATGAACTCACCTGATAGCAGTAGTATCACTCTTATTTTTCTTCCTCAAAATAATATGAACTTTTGTCACCAACTCCACAGAGATCTGAAATACTCAAATACATAATGTACTAGTATCAATCTATTGTACAGGACCCTTAAAACTAAGAATCCTAAAAATAACCAAATTTCCAACCACTTATCGCAACCCACTAGTTGCGATAACCATTGTCGCAATACACAGTACTTGTCGCAACCCATTGTTGCGACATCTACTTCCTATCGCAACCAACTGTTAAGATACATGCCTCATCGCAACCAACTGTTGCGATGTATACCTTGTCGCAACTAATTATTGCGATACTAATGAGCTTGTTGCAACCCAAAGTTGCGACATTCATAATTATCGCAAATCTTCAAAACTATCGCAACTAACTACGGCGACATTCATAACTGTCTCAACCCACTGTATTCATACTTAACCCAGAAATTCATAAATTTAAACCATGTTTGTTTCTGTAAACATGCAGATATGTTAAAAACTACCAATGGAACATAAACATGAACTCAGATTTCTCATAACCTTCCAAAAATATCAAAACCCATTTCTATATCCATAGAAAACTTTTAGCTACATAATAAGAAAGATTAACATGAGATGTTTACCTTTAATTTCACAAGTTTGAACCCTCAAATTACAATTAAATCTTCCAGCTAACCAAACTTGCTTTTTCTTCTTCTTCTTTCTTCGTTTTCTTTCTTTCTCTCTCTCTCTTTTGCCGTACACAATCATACACACACACACACTTAAGACTCCACAAGTGTTTTGCTTGTGTGACACATCACCCCTTTTTACTAAAAAGAGGCGGTGATTGTGATATCTCATATCACATTTACCAAACAACCCCTCCAAGTATCAATACTTAACAAGTTTAATCCCTCCACTTATAAATTAAAATTAAAGTTTACCCCTTAACTTATTACTCCACAAACAATTAACGTAACTTAATCGGGATAAACTCTAATATTAATCTATCACACAATAAATCATATTTTATCAAATAATTATACTCAAATTATTTAATAAACCTAAACATAATCTTTTATGAAAAATCGAGATGTTACAATTCAGTATGAGCAAATCATGTTTATACCACATAGATTCCTCATATCATTTAGTATGGGCAAATCTCTTTTATAAATCTCTCATATCATTCAGTATAAGCAAATCACATTTAATATGTCAATTTCTTATAACATAAGTCTAACCATCAATATCATCATTCACGGTCCTTGATATAAATATTATTGTAACCCATTTGCCCATTAAATCCAATAGTTAAAACCCGTATAATCGCTCATCCAAAATTCATTCAAAACATTTCATTATAAAAATGCACCTTACCATAATTTAAAACATTATAAAAAGGGTAAGGTAAGAATGAACTCACCTTATAGTAGTCGCGTCACTCTTACTTTACTGTCTTAAGATTTCCCGTCACCAACTTCACAGAGATCTGAAATACCCAATTACATATTGTACTGGTATTAATCTACTGTACAAGACCCTTAAAGATTAAGAATCCTAAATTCTCGACTCTTATCGCAACACACTAGCTGCGATAACCCTTGTCACAACACACAATACTTATCGCAGCCCACTGTTGCGACATCATCTTCTTATCGCAGCCAACTGTTGCGATACACATCTCATCGCAACAACTGTTGCGATACAACCTACTTGTCGCAACCCAAGGTTGCGACATTCATAACTATTGCAACTCCTCATATCTATCGCAACTAATTGTTGTGATATTCATAACTATCTCAACCAACTGAAATTATATTAAACCCAGAAATCTATAGTTTTAAGCCATGCATGTTTCTATAAATTTGCAGATATGTTTAAGACTACCAATAGAACATAAACATGAACCCAGATTTCTCAAAATATTCAAAGACCTCATAACCCATTTTAAAACTTCTTAAACCTAAAGAAAGTAATTTATAAGTAGATATACCTTTGATTTCCCAAGTTACACCTTTATTTCCAATCAAATAAATCTGCTTTGCTTCCTCTTCTTCTTCTTCTCCTTTCGATCCTCTCTCTTTCTCTCTATTTTGCACCAAAAACACACACACACTTAAGACACTCCAAATGATAATATTTGGACACTTCACCTCTCTTTAATCAAAAGAGACGGTGGAAGTGATCATCTTTCATCAATTAAACCAAACAGCCCCCTCAACTATCAACACTTGACAATTACACCCTTTACCTTATAAATTAAAATTAAAGTTTACCCCTTAACTTATAACTCCACAAAACAATTAACGTAACTTAATCGGGGATAAACTCTAAAATTAATCTATCAAATAACAAAACATAACTTATCAAATAATTATACTCAAATTATTTAATAAGCCAAACGTAATCCTTTATAAAAATCGAGATGTTACAATACTCCCCAACTTGAAAATGATTTCGTCCCCGAAATCAAAGCTAGGTAAACAACTGAGGAGTAAAAGGGACAGGGACCAAAAATAGCCAACATGCAGTAAAAGCATCCACATGTGCATATAAATAACCCACGTTAGATTAGTCGTAAAACACATATACGGGAACATATTATTCGTTATCGTATTCTTACATGGCATCCCCAAACCTTCATGTTTGGTGCTTTAGGCGTTTATCTGAATCGCTTCCAGACACTGGCAAAGAGTTATATGGTTAGTGTGCATGTTTCATTGAGTTTTGCTTGTTACTACCGTTGTTCTACGACCTAACTATATTAATTAATGTTCATCAACAGATGCATATCCACAGTTGTTCACCATGAAAGTCCACCATGGTGGGTACTTCACGGAACCACCCAGAAGACATTATTTTCGTGGTCTAGAAATTTATGTTGACATGTTAGATGTGGAGGATCTTTTTATGCAACTGCTTGAACAGATCATGAAAGAGCTGGACTATGAAGAACAAAAATATAATAGGCTGTATTTTAAGAGGCCGAATGCAGACTTCTTGACTGGGCTGGTAGAATTGAGTACCGACGAAGATGTAGCCAACATACGCCAGTATGTTGACGACCATACTGTGATTGAAGTGTACATCGAGAAAGTAGAGCTTAACACTTTGAGACTCGTCTCGCCAGAGCATGTAAGAAGTCGACCAGGATTGTCAAAATCCAAACCATCGTCTAGCCGCAGTCTCAAATTTGGATAATTTTGTACTGTACTGACTAGTATGTGTTTGTTCTTAAATAATCTTGTATAACATCTAGGAGTTGTATTTTTAATATGAACCACTTTTCAGACTACTTAAAGACTACTTTTTAGCCTAAGGAAAGACCTTTATTCATGAGCAAACTTCAACATGTAACATCAACATAAAAACTCCAGGAACGAAACAACAACATAGAAACAGGAAAGGAACGAAACAATGTTGAACTGGAAAAGTACAAAACAACAACACATAAACAACAAAGTACTAAAACAACACCTGTACCACCACCTACTGAAAAATTGCCTTAGTTTGATCAATCCAACTTTGCTTGTCGCTTACCTTCGCTTGAAGAATTGCGAAGTCTTGCATAATGTGGTGAATGTCTTCTTTTTCTCGACGAATACGAGTCTTCCTATCTTTTATATCCCCTTTCATCCTTTTTGTTAGGACTAAAAGTCCTATAAAATAGAAAGTGATATAAAGAAATAATTAGTGTTATTTATTGGTTTGTAAAGCCTCTCAAGATAATGGGCTTTATGGCTAATGGGCTTGGGCCTGTCAAGCCCTTGGTATTTAATGTGTGATTTGAGTGGTAATTAGGTTAGTAGTGGTGAGATTAGCCGTGCGCTTAACAGAGTTTAGAAAGAGAGTTTGTTCATCATTCTAATCTTGTAACTCTCTGCATTCAATCACTAAAGGATTAATCGCTTCATATTCATTGTTACTTGACCAATCTGGGATCCACAATTGGTATCAGAGCAGAGGGACAAAGCTATCGATTCAAAGGTATTTTTCTGGTTTTTCTTGATCATTCAAAGTACGTACTGTGTTCATCTCAAGAATTTTTGATTGCTTTGATTTTGGTGTTAAAACCCAAAATTGAGGCTTGATAAATTCTTCTCATAGGTTTTCTAAGATCTCTGTGTTTTCAAATCGTTTGGTTGAGTAAAAATCCCTGATTTTTTAAATTCTTGATCTGGTTGGTTTTTTTGCTCCCTTTCGTGAGAATTATCAATTTTTCTTGTCAAAAGTACTAGTTGATTCGATTTAGTATTGTTTTCGTGTGTTTTTGGGCTAGTTTTCTTGTTAGTACTAAGTTCTTGCAGATTATTTCTCCTCAAGACTGCAGAAATTCATCGAACCGGGTAAGTTTTTCTTGTTTCTGAATTGGTTTCGAAGTCCCGGTACTTATATCTCCCGATAGTAATAACTCCCGGTGCTGATATCTCCCGGTAGTGTCTACTCCCGATATCTCCCGGTAGTAATAACTCCCGGTGCTGATATCTACCGGTACTTCATCTCCCGGTACTCCATCTCCCGGTATTACATCTCCCGGTACCTAACTTAGTCCCGATATTACTCAGTTGCGGGACTCGGTTTGCCAGTCCCGGTATCACAACTCCCGGTATTTCTCTGTGACTTCTCAGTTGCGGGACTTCCTAGTTGCGGGACTTCTCAATTGTGGGACTTTCCATTTGCGGGACTTGCTTCTAATACCGGAAGCTGTAACTTTCGGATTTTTAGGTTTTGTGATTTTTGAACTTTCATAACTTCAAATCATCATAACTCGCTCAAAAATCAGTATTTTGCAATGAAATTTTACAGGGTTACTCAAGATGTGATTCTGAACATATTCTCTGGGAATGTTTTCTGCTAAAAACACCTACAACTATGAGTTCGATCACACCACAGTAAACTGAACAGGCTTTCAATTTCGGATCAGTAAACCCTGTCTGCTTTTGATCAATATCTTGAATTGTCTCACGATCACTTTTGTCAAGTAACAATGTCCTATCCGACTTACTCTGAGCTCAAAGAGAAAGTTTCTCTTTTAGAAGCGCATATCTCTAAGCTAGAAGCCGAGGCTAAGATCAAATATGATGCCATAGGCAGGCTAGCGATTGAAAAGGCTGAGGACAAATGTGTGATAGAAAACTATCAAACTGAGTGCTCGGTCTATTCAGAAAGAGCTAAACTCCTCGAGACCCAAATATCTGAATATTCTCAAAAGTTAGAGAAGTCTCAGGAGGAGTATTCTAAAAGCATCTTAGTTCAAGAAAATGTTTTAAAAGAAAATGAAAAGTTGACCACTAAGCTTAAGGAGGTTGAATCCAAACTTTACAAACTTGGTCAATCTGAACAAACCATCCACTTGAACAAGCCTAAGGAGTTCAAATATTACAACTCGCTTTGGGGACTCAAATATGATAATCCGTGCTACCTAAAGAAGGTCTTGTCTAAGGTTCCCACTCTTTATGAATTTGATTTCATGGGCTTAGACAAGATATATCCAGAGTACAAAATCAAATGGACTACGACATCTAAGGAAGATGAGGAGTTTGAGGACTTTAAAAGACAAACAGCCATACCTCTACCTCCAATAGAGGCAAAACCTAAAACGGATAATTCCTCTTCGGAAAATGACACGAAATCGGATGATGCGCCGCCTAGGAAGAACATAAATGTACAAATTCCTTTCGTGTACGAAACGCTTAATGCATCGTATTTAAAAAGCAAAATTCCTTATCTCCCCAATGACTATTTTGACATCTGCTCTCTTGCCAAAACGGTTGAGACTCCGCCTCCTGTTCCGGCAACCGCAGATGAAGACTCTAATGATCAAACAGAGTTGAAACGTTATGTTCCACCTCTGATTTTGGAAAACATTATTTTTAAACTGGAAGAGTCAATTGCGAGAGATAAGGTCAGTTATGAAACCGAAAGGATTGTACTTTTAGATTCTATTGAAAAGCTCAAACAGAATAAACCCGACACACTACCCGAATCTGAAAGAGAGTCCTATCGAACCGAGATTGATAAGTTGACGTCTCAACTGGCTGTTTTGGCATCTGAAGCCTTAACGCTGAGAATGGCTAAAGGGAACTCTATGGATACCCCACTTACGCCGGTCACTCCTGAAACAATCTCGTTTGATGATGCTCAGATCTTTTCGAATAGTTCGTCGTGCAAAGCCTTTATGGGAGTGTTAAGGATAAAGGTAAGGCCATCGAACCCGATTTTGTTCAAAAGGATCTATTGCAAATTTTTGACAATCCATTTGCGGATAACTCCTTATCTGACTCTGATGGAGACACTTCACCTGATTCTGCAAGAAGATTTTCTGAGTTTATGAACTCCACTCCTTGTCATGAAGATGATTTTTCTAAGATTGATGTTGCTCCTAAGCTTGCAAGTCACATTCAACTTCATGAGAAAATGCCTTCACCGGTTAATTTTAAAAAGGGAGAATGTTCCAACTCCAAATATGTTTCTAAGACCAATTCTTCAAATTCAAAATCTAAAAGACGGTCAAAGAAACGCCCGAAAACCGGTAAGTCTCACAAAAGACAATCTTATTACTCTAGTTCTTCTAACAGTGAGCTTCATGATTCTTCAGATAATCATGTTCTTAGAAAAGTAAAAAGGGTTTGGAGAAAGAAATCAACTACAGAAGACAGTGATGGAAACAAGTCTCATAATTATCCTGTAGTTGATACAAAGTCATTTACTTCCAAGACTGGCTCACGTGCTCATGTTTACCCTATAGTTAAGCTAATCAGTCTAAATCGAGCAAAGATCTGCTGCACTTATTGTGGAAAAAGTGACTTTGTACATCCAAGGTATGTGAACAACTGGTATGGTACCTATAGCATCCCCAATCCCCATATTAAAGTCAAGACATCTAACCACCAAGGATCCATCAAAAGCATGGATACCAAAATCTTTTTGATCTGTTTTTGCAGGGATTTCATGTGTGATAATATACATAATTTTATTTTCACATGACTGCGTTCGAAGGTTGTGCCACATTTGAGGGGGAGCATCAGGTATTTGACATATACATGAATTTTTTGTGAATTCAAAGAACCGTGGCAATTCATCCTGAAAAACTTACTCGAGTTTGTTTTTCTCCATTTTTAAATTCCAGAATTGCCACGTGTTATATTTTCTTTGATTTAGTTATTTCCATGTCTCACATATTTTGTTGATTTTTCGATGGAAATACACCCGCTTGAATTCCAATTTTGTTCTCATAGTACGTCCTTACTTACTAATGATTCAGTTCTTCTCTGGTAAATTAATTGTGACTTGTTCTTCACAATTAAACTTTCTGATCAATTGTTTCATTTGTTGCAAACACTGTGCTTACTGAGTCATCCTAGTCGCGCTTGAACTTGTTCTTTGATCTTCATTCACATTTTATAATGACTTCTGATCAACTCAGATCAGGACTCGTTCTTAAAAGATTGACTTCTAAACATGCCAATTTAGAACTCGTACTTCAATGTGTGCTTAATGTTTTATTGGTTCATTCAAAGAGTGTTAGGAATTACATCGTTTCTATGGTCTATCCAGAACCGGAAGGACCTACCCAAGAAACACATCCTTTTTAGATAACAGTGAGGGGTCTAGATGTATAGACGAGTTTGGAGTGAAAAAAAAAATGGTGAGGATGTGACAGGACTTAAAAGACATATTGGTCCTTACCAAACCGAGTCAGTTAGCCGGGTAACCACACAATCTATTCATTCTCGTTCTTTGGAGATGAATATTGAAGCAGACATGGACCCAGTGTCGACAACTCGTGTCACCCTACCTAGCCACTCAAGCATCTCACAAAAGATGTTTGTTTCATAAATGCACGGAGATTTAGCACATAATCTATCTATTCCTCACTCGGAGGTCTTAGATATTGAAAAAGGAAGACATCAACTCCGGTCTCCGAACTTCATATTCTATTCACTGTGTCAATTGATTTTTAACTTGAGTCCCAGGTTAAATCATTTTTTGAGCCAAATCGATATAATTTATTTATTTCACACATGCACGAGTCTTTGTGATTCCCATTGCATATCTTCGTGATATTGCCGGAACAGTTTGAGAGGTAATTTTTAATATTTTACTTCAGTGATAACTGGAAGTCCTATCAGAGATACCCCGATGCCAACTCTGAACATAGGCCACACAATTATTTTAATTGTTGTGATAACAGTTACTATTGGGTTTATGTGTTAGATGATTACCCTATTTTGGTTACTTACCGTTTTATCTGGTACTTTTGCTACTCATCAGTGTTGTCTTTGAAGTTACATGATGCTCAAGATGCTCCTAATCATCATGAGGGGGAGAACTGATACAAATTCAAAGACAAAGATCATCATCATGAGGGGGAAAAACGTTATAAAAGTTCAAAGACCAAGACTATCAAGTTGAGGGGGAGTAAGCAAAAGTTGAGGGGGAGTTACTGTTATAACTTGTGCTGAAAATATTACAACGTGCATGGTTCTTCTATCCGTTTAACAAAGTGCTGAAGTTTTCAAAGCTAATTCAACTCGTGGTTCAACTCGTGATACTAAGAAGACCAAGAGCATATTTCAAGGGGGAGCGTGAAAGATATGAAGACAAACAACACTAAAGTGCTTCAAAGATTCAAGACGAAGAGAAGATCAAGATCGGAAGAGTTCAAGTTCGTATTTTTTCTTTATATAACTTTAGGGGGAGATTGTTAGGACTAAAAGTCCTATAAAATAGAAAGTGATATAAAGAAATAATTAGTGCTATTTATTGGTCTGTAAAGCCTCTCAAGATAATGGGCTTTATGGCTAATGGGCTTGGGCCTGTCAAGCCCTTGGTATTTATTGTGTGTTTAGAGTGGTAATTAGGTGAGACTTGGTGAGATTAGCCGTGCGCTTAACAGAGTTTAGAGAGAGAGTTTGTTCATCATTATAATCTTGTAACTCTCTGCATTCAATCAATAAAGAATTAATCGTTTCATATTCATTGTTACTTGTTAATCTGGGATCTACACTTTTGATCTCCTTTTCTTCCACTTCGATCCTTTTCAAGTGGGCTTCCTTCCTGGCCATCATTTGTTTCCACTCTTGTGTCAATTGGTCTATCTCCTTTTCCCTTTCTGCTATCGTGATCTGGAGTTTCACGGGCATTCTTTCAGGTGTAGACGATGGTGGGTTAGATGACGATGCCATTTGTTTACTGAAGAAAGAAAGCAAGAAAGAAGGATGGAATGAGTGTGAATTATGGATTGCATTTTACTGATATTTATGGATGAAATCTCATTGAGGAAGATGAATGGCAACCACAAATTGGTCTTCAAAGTACAATAATTGTAGAAAAAAACAGTAAAAACATGCAAAGATTTCGTGCAAAAAAGGACCAAAACTGTAATTTTTTGCCTATCGTGGACCATCGCGGACAACCACCGCGGACAAGGTCCAATCCTGTCACCGCGGGCATAGTTGGGGGGCTCCGTGGGACATTTTGGCCAAACATGGGTGCCACGTGGGCACTGGTCCGCGATCGCGGGACCCATCGCGGAAATATGGGTATTTTGGTAAAATTAGCGAGAAAGTTGGTATTTTGGTAAGTCAAAGTCAAACTTTGGGTATTTTAATTAATTTCCCAAAAATGAAACTATAAGTCACAAATGATTATTTTGAAATGAAATTCAATACGAAAATGGGATCGGTTTATTTATGGGTTCAAAATTAGGGGTGAGCATCGGTCGGGTCGGGTCAGGCCGAAAACCCCCCAACCCGATCGGGTTTCAGGTGGACAAAACAGGCCCCGAAACCCGTCCTAAGTAAAGTTCGGGTTTCGTACTTCGGGTCTAATCGGGTTTCGGGTTCATCGGGTCTCAGACTTAGATCTAAGCATAAAGTTCAGTTTGTTGAAAAATCCGTATAAAATCATTCATTGGTCTGATTGAGTTGTATAATATATCGATGAAAAGCTCTTTGTGTCTAGAACAACTTTCTAGTTTACAACGAGATCTAATTGTGACTTTAAGGGGCTCGAAATAGTGTATTTCCAAAACTGGTCCTGTTAAAACGGGTTTTGCGCACTGTTTTTGTAAAATTCATATAAAATTGGTCATTGATCCAAATAAGGTGCATTTTATGCGATTAGATTCCTAAGAGATAGTAGTACGTTTTTAATTTAGATGTCAAATCTTAATTTGTTCTTTAAGTATGAGTAAATCGTCAAAACTTTTGAAGGACAGAAGCTGTTTTGTGCAGTAAGTAGTAGTTTTTTAAAAATTTCGGGTTTCGGACGGGTTCGGGTTTGGAAAACCCAAACCCAAACCGAACCGTAAGTGAAGTTCGGGTTGATCGGGTTCGGGTAATTCGGGTGTCGGGTTGTCGGGTTTAGTGTTTTTGGGTTAGTTCGGGTTTCGGGTCGGCCGGGTTCTTCGGGTCGGTCGGGTTTTGCTCACCGCTATTCAAAATGGGGACAAAAAATTCAATTCAACACAGGGTAAGGTTTGTTTGGGCTTTGTATTAATCTTTTTAGAGCCCAGTTGTTATAGCCGTTAGGCCCATTAACGTTTTGAATTCCATTAAGCTCTACAAATCCCGCCTTGCCCTCTTATTTCGAACCCTCACATTGTTCTCTCTATCCACAGGAGCGTTGCCTCACCAATTCCATCCTCTCTCTCTCTCGAACAGTAGGAAAGAGAGACATCGGAGATGGCCACTAACATCGGAATGATGGACGGTGCTTACTTCGTTGGCCGATCGGAGATCTTAGCCTGGATCAATTCCAGTCTCCAACTCAGTCTATCCAAAGTTGAAGAGGTTTGTTTTACCCCCAAAATTAAACCCTAGATTAATTGTTGAATTATTACTATTTTGAATGTTTTGTCATCTATCACCGTGTATCAAAATCTAGAGTTAGGTTTCTGTGTGGATCGTCAATTTTTATGCGCGTTGAATTGACTAAATTAGCTATTTGATTCCATCTCATTATGTGTAGGCGTGCTCCGGCGCAGTTCACTGTCAGCTTTTGGATGCTGCACATCCGGGAATGGTACCTATGCACAAGGTCAATTTCGACGCCAAGACAGAGTACGATATGATTCAGAACTATAAGGTTCTTCAGGATGTTTTCAACAAATTGAAAATCACAAAGGTTCTTCTAATTTTTGATTTCTTCACTTACGTTTTAGATTATTGGAATTGGATTTTGTTTAGAAATTGTTTCTGGTAACAAGTAACTAGTATTTCATGGAGTACGTTGTTTTGGGGGGCATGGTGTGTATTTTTATTGAATTTAATTATGCTTGGTAAAATGCATTGAACATATAGTTTTTTTATGTGGAATGCTAGTAGTAAGTAGTAATTATTTTATCTTTCAGCACATTGAGGTGAGCAAACTAGTGAAAGGAAGGCCGCTGGATAATCTTGAATTCATGCAATGGATGAAGAGATATTGTGATTCTGTTAGCGGGGGTGGTAGTCACAAGTAAGTTCTTACTGTCTCCCAGTAACTGTTAGCTTACATGAACCCTCTTTCAATCCGTGTATCATATATGCAAAATGTTATTGTTTGTTTAAATTTTCTTCATTTCCTGTTTCTGTTCTGCGTTGTTTAAGGAAATGATTCCTAATCCTTAGGGGGCATTTGGTTTGATAGAATGGCTTTGAGGAATTTGGATTTCGTGCAAGTATTTGGAATCTATAGTGTTTTTGGTTTGTAGGATTTGGAATGTAACTGAATTCCATTGTTTATAAATAATTTATCAAAACAAATTATGACTAATCTTTTAATTAAATTACCTTTTTTATTAATTGTTTCTTAATATTTTTTAAAACATTATTACATATGACTTGTCCAATTCTTTGCCAGGAAGTAGGCAGCTTGTCCAATTCTTTGATTGCCTTTGATTGCATGTTGTTCTTGCATTTAGGATGCTTAAAATAAGAGCAAGACTATAGCAGTTTGCTTCATCCCTCTTTGTTAACTAATTAGCATAGACAAGAATGTTAATTTTTCATGGAATAACTTTCACCATTTAACATCTCCACTTGAAGTTTTTTTAATTAACTTCTTGCATTTATATTATAGTTACAACCCCATGGAAAGAAGAGAGGCTTGCAAAGGTGGGAAAGATGTGAGCAAGAAATCTGCACCAACACAATCCTCCAGGGGATCCACAACTGCACCTAAAGCTCACCCTTCCCGAAGAGGTGATGCACCTTCTGCGCAGCCAACAGGTCCACCGGTCAAGGCCGCTAAACCCTCTTCGACTCCAAACGTCTCTGCATATGATCAACAGGTACCCGTGTTACACAAAACAATGATCCATATTGTACATAAATGAGAGACTTACATTTTATTGTCATGCAGATCACTGAGTTGAAGTTAACAATGGATAGTCTTGAAAAAGAGAGAGATTTCTACTTTGCAAAGCTGAGAGACATCGAAATCCTGTGCCAGTCTCCCATTATCTCAAACTTGCCTGTATTGTTTCTCACCTCAATTTAACATCTTTCCCACCTTTAATTTTACATACATATTAACATTACATACATAATCGTATATAAACTAAAATTCATTAAACAAATATGTTTTTTTTTCTTTAAATTATACCATATAATCTCGTCACATCAAAACCTTCAAAACAAGCTCAAATGTTATGGGTTTGAAGACCCCACTATCGAATGAATGTTTTTCAATTTTTTTGACCAATGGACCAGATTGACCCTTAATTTTATACATTCGATATGTTGTATCTTATAATATCCAATTTGCAGATCATTGATGCCATAAAGAGGATATTGTATGCGGCAGAAGAAGATGCATCAATCGTGGAAGAAGCTCAAGCAATGCTTCTTAACCAAGAGAAGCAAGGAGTGTCGTTGAACCCGGTATCTGAGGATGTAGAAGAAAACAAAGCAAGATTGGATACTCAAAAGCGGAAAAGCATCGTGAATCTTGAGGTGGAAGTGGCGGCAAACACGACATTGTCTCCAAGACAAAGGATCTCTGATGCTTCTGATGTTCATTGCAGTGGGTCACCTCTTATGACATACTGATGGTGATCATCATCATCTATTTTCTACCCTTTTGCTGCTATCTAGTTTACTACATATCTTCTTGTCTTTGATGCAAACTATCTTCCATCGTTTCTTTTATTTTTCTATTGGTTTTGTTATACACAATGTTTAGCTACAACTTGTTGGAGATGGCTTTTCTCCTTTTGTTGTTCTAAAAGGATGATGGAGTTGAAGGGGGGGTTGTGTTTTTGTTGTATAATATTGATATACATCATTTGCAGCCTTTTCGTTATATAAGAAGTTGGTCATTCAATATTCGTAAAAGTCACGGTTCTCATTTAATAACATTCTCGGTCACCAAAATAAATTATTGGTAAACATCTTTTACCGATAAGCATTTCACCTCTCTCAATTACTGTTCTTACATTTAAGATTCTCGATCTTTACCATGTTAACCAGGTAAATGGCAATCGGCCGTTTGATAAACAATCATTTAGATTATACTGGTTATATACCCGCGCAATACGGCGGGATGCAAATATTCTTATCAAGATACATTTCATTTCTTGTACTTGGTATAGTAAAAGTTTTTTGTGGTATAAACAAGACAGTAAAAAAATATGAAAATGTAAAAAAGAATGAATAGTACAAATACAATTTTTTCAAATAAAACAACATAGTTTGACACATATACAAGGTAAAAAATTACAAAACAGACAGAATATTTTAGATACTATAAGCTATGAAATAATATTTAGTGATTATTGACAGACCTAACCCAATAAAAAAAGTGCATACTACATCATATGGCATCAATTTTTGAACCCCAAACAAAACTACATATAACCATTGCAAAGCTGCATTGATGCCCGATTGTCTTCCTTTATAGTTCAATTGAAGCCTCAACAAATGCATTTCAAAGAGTCATTGACAATCTTCAAGAAGCTGAACATGAACATGAACATGAAGTTGTACACCTGACAGTCCATGGATAAGATTTAAAATTTACATTATAATTCGTTCGGAATGATTGCGATTAACTCCGGATTAATAGTCGTTTGACATGAAGTCTAGAAGCAACATACAAGTTGAGTATCATGTGCAATCCAACAAAATCGTATATGTATATATGCGTAAGTGTGTAATATCTGTAATGACCATAACGAAAAATTTATACTGAAACATGGGAACACCTTTAATGTAAAGGCTTTCGATAGTATACACGCTAAGATTAAGGGGCCGTTCACCTAATCACTTACCCGGGTAAGTGCTTACCAGTAAAATTCAACACTATCACTTACTTCCCGGGTAAGATTTTAGTCCGCCAAAATGGTGTGGTATGCAACAATTTAGCCGGTAAGCGCTAACCGTGGTAAGAGCCGTCGCACTCACTTACCGGGTAAGACTCTCGGTCCTTGCTTCTGTTCTTACCGGGTAAGATTCTTGGTCCTTGCCATATTCATCCGGTAAGCTAATGTGACTTGGTAAGCACTTACCCGGGTAAGCGTTTTGTAAATGGCCCCTAAGAGGCTGTTTACTAAACACTTACATGGTAAGTGCTCAACGGGTCACCTGAATCTTACCCGGTATGAACAACTACTTACCGAATAAATTGTTACATACGATGCCGTTTAATGGACTAAAATCTTACCATTAAATAATTGTCGTTCAAATAATGTCAAACCAAAAAAAGGATTACTTGTCAAAAGTTAAAAGAAAAAACATGGCTGACACAATAAAATGCATGTAAACAAAACTTCAATATGCAAACAAAGAAATATAAGAAGCAAGAAGACAGAGAGTGTCAAGATCAAATAAAGAGTACCTCGGCAAAGAAATACATCTCCCAGCAAGAAACCAACTTGTTAGGATCTGTAACTACAAAAGTGAAAAAATAATGTAATAGAGTTAATACAACAAAACAGATGATGGACGACAAACAAAGGAAAAACATCAACCACTGTGTTATCCAGTTCTTTTATTGTCACAATTCAAACACCATACAGAACTACAGAAAACTAAAACAAGACAACGAAAAGCCTAAGAACAAAATTATTGATTAAATACTATTTTACAATCAGCTATGCATACAACCTGCAATTTTAAAACCCATATGCCAGCTATACTAATACCAATACCAATACCAATACCAATACCAATACCAATACCATATGATCAAGCATAAATAATGTGCTCCTTAATACGGTGAATGAGAATGTCTTGTTTGCATGTTAATCTCAACCCAGGTGCAACACTCTCTTAGCATCCTCATTCACTTCCATGGAAACACTGAAAATGAAAGGGAAAAAATGAATCTGGAAGTTTTAGATAAAATATTAATTGAAAAATTAGAAATACTCAAAATAATGTAATGAAGAACAAGAGTTATGGATTTCCTCTTATTGGAGAGATTAGCAAAATCTAACACAAGGAAAAAAATCAACACACGGAGAGTGATGAACTTACAGAGAGTGAGAGCTCCGGCCGATTTCTCCAACCAGAACGATAATGTAGGAAGGGGTCGAGAGCTCCAGCCGAACCAGAAACGATAATGGAGGAAGATGTCGAGAGCTCCAGCCGAACCAGGAACGATAATGGAGGAAGATGTCGAGAGCTCCAGCCGATTTGTTGAACGGAGAATAAACTCAAATCGTCATTTTGGGGAGGAGCTGATGGAAACCTAAATCAGTTTGCTTTTTAAGGGATGGTATGAATTCTAAATTTTAAATTAAAAGTTTTTAAGTTTTTAAGACCAAGACTTTTGGTGTATATGTGTTATAAGATAGTATAGATATAGATAATTTGATTGAAAACAAATGAAAATTGGCATTTTTTTGTATTTTTGTAAAAGGGAAAAATTCTAAAAAAGAAGTCGAACAAACTTTTCTATCTAATTGTTGAAATTTTACAATAAACCATTGAACTTTTTTATTTTAAATATTAAGTCATTGTACTGTACATTATTTTAATAAATAAACAATCAAAGGTTTAGAACATTGGTTACCGACTTACCTATGTCGTTTTAACCCAAAAAGGTTACAATTAAAGCTATAAAATTTTAAAGTATAAAAAAAACTAAGACATTATTTATTGCTCCCAAATCCTATCTCATTCATACCCGTCGTCCGCTTCTCACAATTCTTATGCTTCTCACGTTTTTCATGTTAACCTCAACTGCTCACACAATCCATCACCTATATATATGTAATAGTGTAGGAGGGTTGAGTTCTCGTCAGAATGAAAGTTATGGTGAGAAGGGTAAGAAAGAATCTCCACCCTTTTGGATGCACATTACTACATTAGAATGTTATGCACCAGATCAATTCTCGTGAGAAGAACAACTCATGGGAGGTAAGATTAAAGGTGATCAAGGGGTCAGATCACTTCTCACCTTAACTTTTTTTCTTACACGATCTTTCATCTTATAATGTAACACGTTATTTTTTTTGTCATTTATAATGGATATGTGATATTATGGTGGTATATCGTTGTTACTATCTTTGTTTGTGGGAGGATGCAAAAGGTTTATTTAATGTAATTATCTTAGATCATCAAAACATGAAGAGTTAAGATTCAAATGCTGGGGCAGAATACAATGAAAGGCCAAAGGGGGCCATGGCCCCTGTGGTTTAAGGAACAAATAGAGCATGTTAACACTAAAAGTCATATATGGTATTGTACCTGGATGGTTAACAACACTTGCCACTTGTGTGATATCAAGGGTTCAAATCAAGCCATCGATTTCATTTTTTTTCCTTTTATTATTGATTAATAACCTCATGTTCCACTTACTTATCATATATAATCATCAATCTATATATATTATAAAGCTGAATCTTAAACTGCTTACGTGGCATCTTCTAATCACGGGAATGACTCCTTTTTTTTCTCAGATTTTTAAATTTTAAAAATTTCAACAATTTTAGGATTTAACTCGGGCCCTTTCATCTCCTCTTTTTGATATTGATCAACTCAAAACCCTTCGTCTCCTCTTTTTTTGGATTCTTATTACACATAACCCATACCATGTAGAAGCAAACGTCAATGGACAAACGGTCGCTGAAGCCGATTGAAAAACGTCGGTGGAGAAGCCGATTCTGTAGTCCAACCCTCAGGATTCTCCATCTCCTCTTCTCCAATTTCGAGAGGTGCATCCTCATCCCAATCATCAGTTCTGTTGCATTTGGATCATTAATCTTTATTTAGTTTTCCCAATCTGTGTGCATCTTATCTTGTGAATCAGAAATGCTCTTTTCAGCCCTTACCAGTGGATGGAAGTCTTCAGGTGACAAGATATTGGCCTTATTTCCTCTTTAACATCCATCGACCAAGGTAATCAACTTATTAACATCAATTTTCATTGTGGAGGTGTATACATGGCAACTCAGGGTAAGTTTTAAACGTGGTAGATATGTGATATGAATGCATATGTATAATTATCCAGAGACCTATTTTTCTCTTCCGGGAGCATAACAAAAAGTTGATTTTGTAGGATTGGAATAGATTTGAATTTGAATTTCATTGAAATCCTACAAACGGATTTTGGAAATCCCACGGGAGTAGTTGGTATTTTGTGGAATTTTGTACTATTTGTATGTAATAATTGTTTGGGTAAAATTTCACCAGTCTCGACCACGACCAAGGTAAGGAAAATATTTATTACACTTTTTTATAGAAGGGTAAAATCATAGTATTTTATCCCCTGATCAAAGGTAAAGTTGAAAGTTATTTCACCTCACGACACTCGACGTCGACGTCGTATAGTTCACACGTCCGTCGCGTGAAACCTTGCGACCTCGACTGACTAACGTATGACATTTCTGTTACTTTCTCAGTGTTTAAATGCAGGAATCAATGACATTAATGATCAACGGCTATAACCGACAAAGGCCATTAACGGAAGTAAAGTCGACGACCGTTACCAAAAACATTTAAGATTATAATCAATGCACCCGAAGACTATAAAAGCAAAGGTTCAACCAACATTTCGGGACATCTGGCATCACACTTCATCCTAGCACAACCGAACTCTGAAGAACTCTTAAAGCAAAGAACTCTCTCTCTCTCGAAGAGTCGCTCTCGACGCACGAACCTTCACGCACGACGCTTAGTTTCTACACACGACTCACTTGTTTTACACACACGATACACTTGTTACTTTACATTTAAAGTATTTTCTTTCATTTGTATTGTAATCACTGTACGATCGACACCCGAAACATAAGGATATCACCCCTGTTTGGCGACCATAGTTCAGCGACGACTTCCACAGTCGTCCGCGGGTTTTTTCCTCGTTGAGGTTTTTCCCGCGTCATCAAATTCTTTGTCTCATTTACATTTCTGTCCTCGTCGCACGCTTTGTCGTAAGATCAGGCCCGACCCTGGGCACGTGCAGCCCGTGCGGTCGCACAGGGCATCAAAGCCTATAGGGGCATCAAAATTTTATTATAAGTTATATATATATATATACATTATTAGTTTAGGCCAAATAACCCAAATACTGATACATTATAACTTATAAGTTAAAACTTAAAAGCCCAACCTTCCAATTTCCAAATAGCCCAAATTTTGAAGCCTGCCACCAACCTTTCAATTTGGCCGCTAAATCATAAATTACACCTAAATGAAAAATTCAATTTGGCCGGCCGCTACTTCTCTCTAATCGACTTCTCAGTTCTCTCTAATCATAAAGCCACACATGAATCTACACCTAAATCGCTTCTCACTTCTGTAGACTGTAGTTCTGTGTTCGAGAATCGAGACTTCAAGTTTGAGAAGATGATTCGTCCGTCGATTGGGTTTTCAAAAAGAAAACGACGTTCAAAAGTAAGTTTTCTCAATCTCAATTAACAGTTTAACAGTTAACACCAACAGTAAGTTTTCTCAATCTCAATCTTTCTCAAACACCAACACAAACGATTCTGATTAGTGATTAGTCAAACGATTCTGAGCAGTAGCCTTCAGGTATGAATTGGAAACCCTAGTCCCTAGTTTTACTGTATGAATTTTAGAAATTGGAAACCCTAGTTTTAAGAAATTGGTCATTTTTTCTTCAATAATGCTCCTGTTTGATTTTTTTAGAGTACCAAAATGCTCCTGTTTGATGTTTTTTACTAATTTTGTTTGCTACTTTTTGCTTGTTTTAAAGTTGCAGATTGATTATTGAAGTAAAGGTACTAATCAATTTGAAGAAAGCCAAGGAAATCTAGAAAGGAAGCAAACACGCACATAATCCAGGTTTTATCCTTCTATGCTCATTAAACAATAAACATGTTTCCTAGATCACAACCATCAGGTGCACAAAACAGAAAAAAAGAAAAAACAACAAGAAATTGCTCAATCCTTACATGGTTCATTAAATAGATATTTTCTTAGAAATGCAAATGTTTCTGAAAATGTGCGTGAAAATGTGCCTGAATCTGTGCCTGAAAATGTGTCTGAAAATATGCATGAATCTGTGCCTGAAAATGTGTCTGAAAATATGCATGAATCTGTGCCTGAATCTATGCCTGAAAATGTTCCTGAAGTTGATAATTTTGTTGAAAATGTGCCTGAAAATGTGCCTGAAAATGTTCCTGAAGTTGATAATTTTGTTGAAAATGTGCCTGAAAATGTTCCTGAAAATGCTGATGTTAATTTGAATATTTTTGATCCACGTGTTTGGGATGACTTAGATTCAAAAATGAAAGATTTGCTTGCTGAAAAAGGGCCTATAAGGGAAACCAACATCAATTTTCCAAAAGATAAAGTTGGTAGACACTTTTCTTGTGAACATTATGTCCGTAAGCTACGAAATGGCGATTCTTATGATAGAAAATGGTTGGTTTATTCAAAATCTTTGGATAAAGTTTTTTGTTTTTGTTGTAAGATATTTAAAACTGCTTGGTCGAGAAGTCAATTAGCTACCAAAGGGATAAATGATTGGAGACATTTAGGTGAAACATTATGTTTACATGAAAATAGTTCTGAGCATATGATTAACTTAAGAACTTGGTCTGAGTTGCGAGTGAGATTGAATAAAAATCAAACAATTGATAAAGAATTACAAGAATTGATTAAGAAAGATACAGATCATTGGAAAGAAGTCTTGATTAGAATAATTGCTGTTGTGAAATGTCTAGCACAATATAATTTAGCTTTTCGTGGATCAAATGAAAAAATTTATCAAAATTCTAATGGGAATTTTTTAGGTATACTTCAAATGATTGCTGAGTTTGATCCTGTCATGAAACAACATTTTCGGCTAATTAAAGACAAAGAAACTCATTATCATTATCTTAGCCATAAAATTCAAAATGAATTGATTCAAATGTTGGCATCCGAGGTTAAGAGTGCGATTATTAAAAAAATAAAAGAGGCAAAATATTTTTCAGTAATTCTTGATTGCACTCCCGATGCAAGTCACAATGAACAAATGACTTTGATTATAAGATGTGTTGATATGTCGTGTGCTCCCATATGTGTAGAAGAGTTTTTCTTAGAATTTTTGGTTGTAGAGGATACATCTGGTTTGGGTCTTTTTAACGTGTTACAAGATGTTTTAAAATCTCTAGATTTAGACATTAATTGTGTGCGCGGACAAGGTTATGATAATGGATCTAATATGAAAGGAAAAAACCAAGGTGTTCAAAAAAGATTGCTTGATATAAATCCTAGAGCATTTTATATGCCATGTGGTTGTCATTGTCTTAACTTAGTTTTGTGCGATATGGCGAATTCTTGTCATAAAGCAAAAACGTTTTTTGGAACATGTCAAACAATATACAATGTGTTTTCTAATTCTACCAAACGTTGGAGTGTTTTACTTGAGTTTATTGATGATTTGACTTTGAAATCTTTGTCTACTACTCGTTGGGAAAGTCATATCGAAAGTGTTAAAGCTATAAAAAGTCAATTTGCTCAAATACGGGAAGCTTTGTTAAAATTATCTCAAGTTAGTGATGATGGAAAATTATGTAGAGATGCCGAATCTTTGGTAAACGGTGAACTTTCAAGTTTTGAATTTATTGTAAGTTTGGTTGTTTGGCATGAAATTTTATTTAGGATCAATTTGGTTAGCAAAAAATTACAATCTAAAGATATGCTACTTGATGTTGCGGTGAAAAATTTAGAGGCATTGGTTTGTTATTTTGAAAAATATAGGGAAACCGGGCTTAATTCTGCCATTATTGAAGCCACGGAAATTGCAAATGAAATTGGAGTTGAGCCCGAGTTTCCTAAAAAACGTTCTTATTTTAGAAAAAAACAATTTGATGAGATTCCAAATACTGAAAGAGAACAACAATCTGCTCAACAAACATTTCGAACTGATTATTTCCTTGTTTTAGTAGATATGGCTCTATCTCAATTGAAGACTAGATTCGAGCAAATGAAAAATTTTGAATCAATTTTTGGTTTCTTGTTTGATGGGTCAAAACTGTTTTATTTAGATGATGCTGAATTGAAAAGTTGTTGTAAGAATCTTGAAGTTGCATTAACAAATGGGGATGATTGTGATATTGATGGGATACATTTGTTTACGGAATTGCAAATTTTGCAGGAAATGTTATCGTCGGAAGCATATAAAGGAGAAAAGCCATGGACATCAATTCAAATTTTGGAGTTTGCAAAGAAGATGGATATGTTTCCAAATGTGTTGCTTGCATATAGGATTTTGTTGACCGTGCCCGTCACGGTAGCATCCGCTGAAAGAAGTTTTTTAAAGCTAAAATTATTGAAGTCGTATTTACGATCTACCATGAGTCAAGAAAGGCTAAACGGGCTAGCAATTTTGAGTATTGAAAGTAAATTTTTAGCGAATGTCGAATATGAAAAGTTGATTGAAATTTTTGCTTCAAAAAATGCACGACGACATCGTTTTAGGTGATGTATTTTTGTAATTTGGGGTTTTGGTTTTTATGTCCCCCCCTTTGTACTTTTTATTTTAGTTAATAAAAATCGGCGTAGGGATGAGCCGCCTAGCTTGACTAGGTTCCAAACCCTTTAAAAAATCGTATCTTTTATCGTTTTATTTATTTGAAACTGTTTGGGGGCATTTTTTAGCATCTTCGCACAGGGCATCAAAATCCTTAGGAACGGCCCTGCGTAAGTGTTGGTGCAAGTGTACCACATCTCTATATATTTATATATATTTATTTTGATGATTACAAACACACCGCATTATTGTTTATCTAACAATTTAATCCAAGTGTGCAGTTGTTGAAGAACACGAAGATTTAATCTGAAGGGTTCAAGACGGAAGTGTTTACGTCGTCATCATTGTTTATAACTAATAATGATAAACACCCTAAAATAATATACCACTTGGATATTTCTAAAAACCTTTTAAATAAATAAGAAAATTTTGGTTCTAGAAGTATCTGCCATGCGTACTGTTTCTGCAACCTTTTTCTGACGCAGGTATACCGCGAAGGTAGAGCCGGTATACCGCGGGTACATATTGGCCGGTATACCGCGGGTGTTCAGCCGGTATACCGCGGCAGGCTCCGTGTGCATCTCTGATTGGTTGCAAGTACCTTTTTTCTGACGGCGGTATACCGCGAGTCCTAGCCGGTATACCGCGGGTACGTTTTCCAGAAGTCAACTTTGCATGAGAGCCGTTGTGTGTCAGTGTCCTTTTTACTGCACGGTATACCGCGTGCATTTGGCGGTATACCGCGCCTCATATTTCCGTTGGAGATGCTGATATATAAAGAAGCATGCTGGTGATGAAGAAGGCAGACCATACCAACAGCAACATCAACAATCCAAACTCTCAGCTCTCTCACTCTCACTTATTTTATATATATATATTTTATAAAACATTTTTTATAAAATATCCAAGTGTGAGATATTATACAAGAGTGATTACCCATTGTGAGTTATACTCCTCTTGTAAGTATTTGAATAACGGGTGTGTGATCCTGTACATCTCAATAAGCTGAGGCTTAGAGAACCGTTTACTTTGCTCTGTATTTGGTTTGTATTCTACCGTAAAGAATACATTTATTGGATCGTGTCGAGAAGTGTCTCGGCTGCTGGTTTATCACAGTTGGTGGTAAATCAGTAAATCTCTGTGTCAAGTATCTCTATCCCTTATCTCTTTATTTATTCCGCTGTGCTTTATTATATTTGTTTATATAAACTGCTTTGCATTTATATTTATTTATATAATCTCTGTGTATTTGTTTATATTTACACTCTTCGTTATTATTTGTATACTCTGATTTATTTATACTGTTTCTGTACTGTATTTATTTGTAAAAGATTTTTTGAAAGTAAAAGATTTAAAATACAACCTTACCCCCCCTAGGTTGTCTAACATTTGGTATCAGAGCAGGGCTTTCAAAAATTATCTGTTTAAATTTTTAAAGTTATATCTTTTATTTAATGGCTCAACAAAATACTTGGTTTTCTAAATCTCTTCTTATTGATTTCGAAAATTTTGATCTTTGGGCAAATTCTTTTGAACGTTATGTTCGTGGGATAAATCAAAATATTTGGGATATTATTATTAAAGGAGATTTCAAACCCACAAAATTTCAAAACAACAAAGTTGTTGAAAAACCTAGCTCGGAATGGTCCGACGAAGATAAGGATAATTGTTGTTTAAATTATCAAGCCAAAAATCTTCTCTTTTCGGTTCTTACTAACGATGATATTGAGCGTGTTTATCTCTTTGAAACTGCTCGTGATATTTGGGAGAACTTGAACATCACCTATGGTGGAAACTCAAAAGAAAAGAGAGACGAAACCCGAGATCAAAGAAATGAAGAAACTTGTCTCATCGTCGACTGCGAGAAAGAGGTATGTACTTCATACTCAAGTTATTCTAGTTGTAGTGATAACGATGATGATATTGATATGTTAAATGTCTCTTTTCAAAAATTGATTGTTCTCGTAAATAGTTTTAAAAATGAGAATGCTAAATTAAAAGAAGAATTATTATTATGTCAAAATGAGTTGAATAATTGTAAACAAACCATTGCATGTGATAATAAAATCAAAAATGAGTTAAATGATAAAGTTATCACTTTAGAAAAGAAAGCATGCGAAAATATTGTTTGCAAATCTTGCATTGTCTTAAATGATAAAATTGCATGTTTAGAGAAAATAACATGTGAAAAAGTTGTATGTGGTAAATGCAATATTCTTGAAGATGAAATTGCTTGTTTGAAAGCAAAATGTAAATCGCATGAAAAAGATAATTTATTAGCAAATGCTTTTCAAAATAGCAATGATAAAGTGCTTAAAATGCTAAATATGCCTAATCGTATAAATTGTCGTAAAGGCATTGGTTCCGATACATGTGTTGATAAATGTTCGTGTAAACCCATTAAAAGATTTTTTGCATCTCCTAAAGTTGATACAAGAAAACCCCCATATATGTCAAAAATGAAAAATGTGAATTATGGGAGGAAATCGTATGCTCGCATGTATAACGATAATTTTTCTAGACCTAATGCGAATATAAATGCTTCATTTTATGTGTATGATAAATACAATCGTAAAATTAAAATGGTTAGAAAATGGATTCCGAAAGGAATGTTTAATGTTGATAATCCGGGTGGAATGCGTTTATGGTTTTAAACCATTTATATGGCTTTGTATGTTTGTCGTGTTTGTTTTATGTCGACAACATATTATTTGCAGTTTATGTTTTATACTAACTGTTAAAAGGACCCATAAGAAAAGGGTACCACGAAAAATTTTCTTTGCCTTTTGTAGGTGTTACCTGCCGAGGTTATAATACGTGGTTACCTGCCGAGGTTATAATACGTGGTTACCTGCCGAGGTTATAATACGTGGTTACCTGCCGAGGTTATAATACGTGGTTACCTGCCGAGGTTATAATACGTGGTTACCTGCCGAGGTTATAATACGTGGTTACCTGCCGAGGTTATAATACGTGGTTACCTGCCGAGGTTATAATACGTGGTTACCTGCCGAGGTTATAATACGTGGTTTCCTGGCGAGGATATAATACGTGTTTCCTGACGAGGATATAATACGTGTTCCCTGACGAGGTCATAATACGTGGTAATTTTTTTTGCTCACATAAAATTAACCGAAAAATCGAAACCTTAAGATCCTTTTTTGGTGCAAGTGTTTCTTTTTGGTTATTTTGTTTCATGTCAATTATATGCGTATTTTTTTTATGCATATTTTTTTTCCCTCAAATTTTTTTAAAATCAACAATTGATATCGTTATTAATTTGAGGGGGAGCGTTTTAGCTCTTTACCCATGAGTTTATGCTACCTCAATTATATGCATATTTTGAGGGGGAGCATCTCTCGAGGGGAAGCATACCGTCTTTCTTGACCCTTTTTGTTTCGACAAACGGGGGAGAGAAACCGCATATGCTCATGCTTAGCGGTTGTGTTTGTCATCATCAAAAAGGGGGAGATTGTTGGTGCAAGTGTACCACATCTCTATATATTTATATATATTTATTTTGATGATTACAAACACACCGCATTATTGTTTATCTAACAATTTAATCCAAGTGTGCAGTTGTTGAAGAACACGAAGATTTAATCTGAAGGGTTCAAGACGGAAGTGTTTACGTCGTCATCATTGTTTATAACTAATAATGATAAACACCCTAAAATAATATACCACTTGGATATTTCTAAAAACCTTTTAAATAAATAAGAAAATTTTGGTTCTAGAAGTATCTGCCATGCGTACTGTTTCTGCAACCTTTTTCTGACGCAGGTATACCGCGAAGGTAGAGCCGGTATACCGCGGGTACATATTGGCCGGTATACCGCGGGTGTTCAGCCGGTATACCGCGGCAGGCTCCGTGTGCATCTCTGATTGGTTGCAAGTACCTTTTTTCTGACGGCGGTATACCGCGAGTCCTAGCCGGTATACCGCGGGTACGTTTTCCAGAAGTCAACTTTGCATGAGAGCCGTTGTGTGTCAGTGTCCTTTTTACTGCACGGTATACCGCGTGCATTTGGCGGTATACCGCGCCTCATATTTCCGTTGGAGATGCTGATATATAAAGAAGCATGCTGGTGATGAAGAAGGCAGACCATACCAACAGCAACATCAACAATCCAAACTCTCAGCTCTCTCACTCTCACTTATTTTATATATATATATTTTATAAAACATTTTTTATAAAATATCCAAGTGTGAGATATTATACAAGAGTGATTACCCATTGTGAGTTATACTCCTCTTGTAAGTATTTGAATAACGGGCGTGTGATCCTGTACATCTCAATAAGCTGAGGCTTAGAGAACCGTTTACTTTGCTCTGTATTTGGTTTGTATTCTACCGTAAAGAATACATTTATTGGATCGTGTCGAGAAGTGTCTCGGCTGCTGGTTTATCACAGTTGGTGGTAAATCAGTAAATCTCTGTGTCAAGTATCTCTATCCCTTATCTCTTTATTTATTCCGCTGTGCTTTATTATATTTGTTTATATAAACTGCTTTGCATTTATATTTATTTATATAATCTCTGTGTATTTGTTTATATTTACACTCTTCGTTATTATTTGTATACTCTGATTTATTTATACTGTTTCTGTATTGTATTTATTTGTAAAAGATTTTTTGAAAGTAAAAGATTTAAAATACAACCTTACCCCCCCCCTAGGTTGTCTAACAGTAAGATTTCTTTCTTTAGTTGTTAAATTCCACAATCAACCTTAAGTTATCCTTTTGGACGATTTTTGGCATTAACAGTTTGGCGCCATCCGTGGGACCCCATCTAGAGAAAATCTTCGGCAAGTGTGCGTCTTACTAACGGTTTCTTGTAGTTTCCTCTGTTTTCTATTTCAGAAAAATGGCAGCCCCTGGAAATCAAGAGCATGTCATTGCCTAGATGCCCGAGGGGCTTGAGAAAGCGCAAAATGTTCCTGAGATAGTCAACGACTATCGCCTGGAGGAAGTCATCCTGGACCAGAGCAAGCCTGACCAGAAAGTTCTCGTGGGATCATCCCTCGATCCCTGCCTAAAGGAAAAGCTCATATCTTTTTTGCAGGAATATGCCGATTGTTTCACCTGGTCGCATGAAGACATGGTCGGCATAGACCCTAACATCTTTTCCCACAAGCTCAACATCGACCCGTCGTTCAAACCTATTAAGCAAAAACGCAGGAAATTTGCTCCTGAAAGGAATAAGGTGATAAACGATGAGGTCGACAACCTCCTCAGGACGGGAAAAATTCGAGAAGTAAAATACCCCGACTGGCTTGCTAATGTCGTGGTCGTGGCAAAGAAAAATGGCAAATGGAGGGTCTGTATCGATTTTACAGATCTCAACAAAGCCTGTCCAAAAGATCCTTTCCCATTGCCACATATTGATGCCATGGTCGACGCGACGGCAGGACATGAACTCTTGACGTTCATGGATGCTTATTCTGGATATAATCAGATCCTGATGCACGTCGAAGACCAGGAGAAAACTGCATTTATAACACCCTAAAAACATGGCTAATTTAAACCTTTAAAACTCCACAAGTTATGATCATAAAACTTCAAACTTATATAACAAGAGGATCATCAGTAAGGTTTTTATATACAACAAATGTCTAAATCAAATAACCTATTAAACTATGTTGGATGAATTCGAAAATTGGGGAGAGAAAGAGATGTAGAATGACTTGGATAAACGCAGAGATCGCGTGAGAGCTCGCTTTCCGTAAGAGATATTTCGACCCTATATGCCTGGGTATCACGAAGTTCTCTAGGGGATAATCTCTTTGTTTCGGTGTCTCGATTAAGGCACTAATCGATCCATACTTATACACCTTTAGAGAATCGTAACCTACATTGTATTGAACCAGGAAATAATCTCTCATTTAATGAGATTTGATTGTGGACTTAATGACGTCGGTTACAAAAATCGGGAGTTACAAAGTGAGAAAACATCCCTGACGTCGGCGCTACTTCCCGTGCTAGATAAGTAGCCCCAAAAGGAGCGCGGGCAACATTCCAGAGCCCGGCGCTACTTCCCGCGCTAGATAAGTAGCCCCAAAAGGAGCGCGGGCAACATTCCAGAGCTTGGGGCTACTTCCCGCGCTAGATAAGTAGCGCCACAAGTGGCCCCGACGCCCAGCTCAAGAAACCACTTTGTAACTTGTCGATTTTAACCGTCCAACAATCCCGGGTTCTAGTTAGCTTACACGAGTGTGCACTCCACACCTCCTAACTCATGTTATAACTTAGCTACCAACCCCATTATTACCTTTGTGAATCCAACTACACAAAATGGACCGATGATTTCACTAAAATCACCAACATTCCTCCCCCATTTTAGTGCAATCCTTGATTCACAAAATAAAATTACAATACAGGTAAACAAACTCATGCATAAATGAAAATATCTAAAAGATTGAATTTCCATCTTAGTACATTACACATTTCAAATACTCGAGAATCCGGGTGTCCTATGGATTGAACCCGTCAACCCATTTGAGTACCAGAAGATAACATACACATGAATTTAAAAGACTCTCTAACGTATAAACTTGACACTATACAGGCCATGTGTCCTTATCCATTCGTGAGTGTATCAAAGCCAAGTCCAAGATTTTTGAAGCGGCCACACTTCACACTCATATAGGTAGTTCTTTTCCTCATGCACCTGCACATGCATTTTTACAAAAGAACAATTACCTCCTTCACTTGCAGTACCGAGCACACACCTTGGGATGACCGTCTTGTGCTCCAATCTCTTAGGGTGAGCTTTCCCATTGAATTCATCTTCTAACGTTGTATTAGAAGGGAATTGGGTATCTCACCGTTAGAGATTTAGATGGACTTTAATCCCATCCCTATTACCGACTTGTGAACCAAGTCCCTAGCTAACCCCTTAGTCAAGTGGTCCGCTAGATTTTGTTGCGACCGAACAAACTCAACCGAAATCACCCCATTCGTGATTACCTCACGAATCATGCTATGTCTAACACCTAAGTGTCTAGACTTGCCATTATACATTTGGCTATAAGCTTTAGCCAAAGTAGCCTCACTATCACGACGAATAGAAATTGGTGATATTGGTTTCGGCCATAATGGAATTTCATGGACCAAAATTTCTTAGCCATTCCGTCTCTTTACCGGCAGCGGCTAACGCCACAAATTCCGACTCCATAGTCGAACTCGTGATGCAAGTTTGCTTCTTGGAAGCCCATGAGATGGCACCTCCCCTAAGCAAGTACACCCAACTACTCATAGAAGAGTGGTCTTCCAAATTGGTAATCCAACTTGCATCCGAATATCCCTCCAAAATTGAAGGAAACCCGACATATGGCATTCCAAGTTTTACATGCCTTATGCTCCATCTCGGGCATAACAAAACCTTCCGGTTGTTTCATGTAAACTTCCTCCTCCAAATCACCATTCAAGAATGTCGTTTTGACATCCATTTGGTGAATCACTAAATTGTGAATAGCACCTAAAGCTATCAACAATTTAATCATGGAGATTCTTGCAACCGGGGCATAAGTAACAAAATAATCTATGCCTTCCCGTTGCCTAAAGCCTTGGATCACTAATCGAGCCTTGAACTTGTCGATTGACCCATCCGCTTTCATCTTCCTTTTGAAGATTGATAACGCCACTTTTTGGCGTTATTTCCGGTTCTCAAACCAATGAGATTGGCTTGTATTCACGTAAAAAGGCGTGTATTTTACGGGTTATCTAGTGATTTACACAGGTTATCCAAAAGGCGGCACTCCTCGAGAAAAAGAAGCTAAAAAGAACCCAAAACGAGTCTAAACGAAAGCCCAAAAGTCAAGCCCAAGACCCGCAACCGAACCAGGACCCGACCCGCGAACCAGATATCGACCCAAGCAGCATTTAAGACACGCGCGACTTACCACGCGACTTGCAAGTCGCGTGGCAGGTCGCGTAACCCTCTGTTTCGCGACTTTCAGCTTTAAATCCGATTTTAGGTCATTGTTTTCGGTATCGAGTTTTCACGTTACGGCCAGAGCAGTCCCGGGGGCGATTTTTGAAGCTAAGTGACACCCGTTGGAGCAGAGATAGAGAGAGGATCAGATACACATTCATCGCGCGACGTAGAGACGACCACGATAGAAGGGAGTAACCATTACATTCACCGTTATCACGATTATCATGTTCACATACTTATTTTCATCTTTTTCTATTGTGTTTGAATCCGCCACCGATATGAACTAACCGGTTCATGTTGGGGGTTGGAATGAATGTGGTTTGAACTTATAAACAGATGACTTGAAACTTTTATCAGTTTTCTTATTGAATGAATGAATGCAATTTGGTGTTTAATGCTTTTGTGAGATTAGCTACCTTGCAACTGTTTTATTGTTTTCAATTAATGTTCGAGAGAAGTAATTAAGAAACAGAATTAGGAATTGCATAGCTAAGGTAAGAAAGGATCGAGAGATACTGAGTAAATCTTAGTCCCGTTTGAATCTTAATCTTAATGCATTTTGAAACCTGTATGTTGAGATCGAAAGATAAAACTATTGTTTTCGAAATAGAAATTACGGTTGCTTGAAAAAGGAATCGTGCTTTATAAATAAAATCGGTGTTACTTGAGAGAGAACAACGATTAGATAAAGATTGGGCATTCATTGATAGGAATAACTGGTAATTGAATTGAGTCAGACGTTTGTATGTAAGAACCATAGGAGTTCCAACCCTCAGCTTTTCTCTCTATCAAAGTTTTCAAAGCTGTTCTGTTTTGTCTTGTGTTGATTTGATCTCATTTATTGCAATTTAATTAGTCTATAAACCAATTTCTAATTTCGACAGTCCAGTTAATAGAATCTATAGTAATTGTGATATTTAGTTCCTAGTTCCCCGTGATTCGATACTCGTACTTCTCCAGTACTATTACTTGACTTCGACCCGTACACTTGCGGTAAGATTCGCAGGGTGTCAAAACCCCGTGTCAAGTTTTTGGCGCCGTTGCCGGGGAGCTAGTTGTAATTAATAGCACTACCATCTATAGGAGCTATTAGATTGGGCATTTTCTTTTCTTGTTATTTTCCACCACTTTCAGTTTTGGATTATTGACTTTGTTTTCTTTTCAGGTACCACTTGGTTTATGCCAAGGACGACTCGAGTGAAAGAGATTGAAGACTTTGATCCAGAAATTGAAAGAACTGCTCGTCGCCTACGCCAAGAGACCAAAGCTAAGCGACAATTAAAGATGGGTGACGAGAGACCGCCTCCTGAGAGAGTGCCTATGCGGTCGTTTGCCGACCCGAATGTGGCAGCGGCCCGCATAGGTATCCAACCGCCCGCCACTGCAACAAACTACTTCGAGCTCAAACCGAGTACCATTGTCATGGTACAATAGAATCAATATGGAGGAGTGCCAACTGAAGATCCTCATGCACATCTCCGTGCATTCGAGAGGATCTGTAACACATTCAAGATCAATGGCATGAACGAGGATGCCATCAAGCTGAGGTTATTCGGTTTCTCTCTCAAAGGCCGAGCCGAGACATGGACCGAGAGCATCCAACCAGACTCGATCACCACTTGGGCGCAACTGAAGGCAGCCTTCCTTCAGAAGTTCTTCCCACCGAGTCGGACCGCCCAACTAATGGCGGAGATCACCCATTTTTCTCAATGGGAGCAAGAAACGCTATATGAGGCGTGGGAACGTTACAAGGACATGATCAAGAAATGTCCGCACCATGGGCTACAAGGCTGGGTCATCATCCAGACCTTCTTTAGTGGGCTCCACCCACAATTCAAAAATGATATCACTGCTGCCGCGGGTGGAGCATTGATGGATAGATCATACGAGGAAGCATACGAGCTGATTGAAAACTTGGCCGAGCATAGTTTTTCTACACCGAGATCAGCCGTTAGAAGAGTGGCAAGTATTCAAGAGTCAGAAGAGATGAAGGAACTGAAGGCTCAACTAGCCTTTATCACAAATAGGCCGAATGGTGGAAATCTTCAAGAACCTGATCAGGTCCATTTTGTGGCAAACCGGAACCAACCGAGAAATGATCCGTTCTCGAATACGTATAACGAGGGGTGGAAAAAGCATCCCAATCTTTCGTGGAATCAGCCCGGTCAACCACAACCAGGTAATTTTTCTAACTCTTCCAATTCATTTAATACTAACAGTGTGTACCGCCCTCCAGGTTTTCAGCAAAGGAACGAGGGACCATCCGGGGAGAAGAAGTCGGGATTAGAAGATATGATGATGAAGTTCATGTCAAAAATGGACAGCACGGTCGAGGGATTGGCGAACACGGTGAATACAGTAAAGGACGCAACTGAGAAGAATACGGCTGCAATCAAGTTTCTCGAGAGGCAAGTAGGGCAGATCTCTGAAGCCCTACAAACCCGACCTCCCAGAGCATTTCCAAGTATGGCCGAAAAGAGGAATCAAGAAAATTGCAACGCCATCTATCTGAGAGATGGCAAGGAGCTGAATGAGGAGCCAGCAAAGGAAACCGAGAATGATGTGGAGATCATTGACATGGATGCGTTAGAGGCTGATGAAGAGCGTAAGAGGAGTGAAGAGAAAAAGAAAGAAGTGACACCACCGGTCAAGCCGGAAACTCCACGAGTGCCTTAACCAAACAGGCTGAAAGCAAACAAGGATGATGTTCATTTTGCTAAATTTCTTGATGTCTTTAAAAAACTAACCATTAATATTCCGTTTGCAGATGCTCTCACCCAAATGCCCTCTTACATGAAATTCATGAAAGAGATTCTCTCCAAGAAGAGGGCAATCGACCATCAGGCTACCGTTGCACTCACTGAAGAGTGCAGCGCCATCTTCCAGAATAAGCTTCCCCAGAAGCTCAACGATCCAGGGAGTTTTTCTATCCCTATCCAAATTGGGAAGTTTTCATTTAATAAAGTGTTATGTGATTTAGGGGCGAGTATTAATTTGATGCCCCTTTCTATTTTCAGGAAACTTGGATCGGGAGAGGTGAATCCCACATTCATGACGCTTAAGCTAGCTGATCGGTCGATAAGGTATCCATATGGGGTGATCGAAGACGTGCTAATCAAAGTTGGTAAGTTTTACTTTCCTGTCGACTTCGTGGTGATAGACATAGATGAGGACGAAGAGGTCCCGATGATCTTGGGACGATCTTTCCTGGCCACGAGCCGGGCTCTGATTGATATGGAAGAGGGTGAGATCACGTTCCGAGTTGGCGGTGAGAACGTGAGATTCAAGTTGTTGGAAAGAGGAAGTGGTGAAAGAAAAGAAGGAGGAGAGAAATCCGCGGGAAATCGCAAGTGTAAGCGATTCGAGTCCGCGGATACTGAGCCGAGTTGAAACCGCATAGTCGTGCCACGACTTTAAATACGGAGCTGGGTGGGAGGCAACCCACCAAGGTTAGTTTCCGTTCTTTATTTTTAGTTTTACGCGTGTGTTTAAATAATGAAAAAGCCATAAAAATCGAAAAATCGAAAAAAGCGAAAAACGAACAGGGACATACGCGACTTGCCACGCGGTTTGCAAACCGCGGGGCACTTTGTTGGTTTTCTGAGACAGAGAGTTACGCGGTTTGCCACGCGACTTGCAGGTCGCGGGCTAAACCGCGGGAGTCCCCTGTTGGCTCTCGTTCGTTTTTTTCGTGCAAATCTTTGTTCCTTTCTTGCTTTGTGTATTTCCGCTTTCTTGTTTTTCTTTCGTCGTTTGTTTGTTTCTTTTGTGTGTGCGTGCGCTCCCCTCCTTCTCCAAATGCTCAATCTTTCAAGAATATCCTCTGGCCGGGCAAAACAGGTACGTTCTAATCGTTTCTCTGCTAAAAGAGTGGTGTTTGATGTGTTGTTCTATTGTAATTGCACGAGATGCAACAAACCTAAGTTTCACTTAGGTTTGGGGTGCCTCATTTTTGAACCATCTACACACTCACATTAGACCCTGTGCAAACCTCGGTTTCACCGAGGTTTGGGGTTGGCTTTTATTTGGCAAACCTAGGCCACGGCCTAGGTTTGGGGTGCCTAGTTGTAGAAAATTTGGGTAGTCTTTTTATGCTATATACGTAATGCCTTGCCTGTTATTTTAATAACTGCACAATGACTGCGTCGCATCACCTAAGACTCTACTTGCACATTGGGGACAATGTGTGGGTAAGGTTTGGGGTTGCCCAATCGGGCCCAAGTTACGCACGTAGATTTCCTGCACTTCTGAGTGTCTAGATCAAAGTAGCTAAAATTTTTGTTTTGAATGATTGAGACCGACCATTGTGGGAAGAATCTTGTGATAGTGACGTGAAAGTTAGGGAAGGACCGGGAAAGGACATGACTAGGGACATTAGTGGAGACCACCCGATAGTGAGTTTTGAGCCTAAAAGACGTTTTTTGATTTCGAGGGATTCATACACTAAATTCATATACACTTTCTCGAATTCCTTGTCGTGAATGTAGAATGATCTCGCTACATTATTGCATTGAGTAGCAAAGACGAACATCGGGATAGTAGGTAAGGGTATAGTAGACCATATCGTGTGGACCTTAAGATATGATTCCAGGCATTGTGTGTTTTATTTAACCTGTTTTTAGCTATCGTACCTTTTACCTTTCTGCGTGTACCCTTAGCCCATTTGCAACCAAACACTCACCTTTTCGTTTCTAAACCCATCATTAAACCCTTAGCCATAAGCCTTAGCCAACCCAATCCGAAAGTGTGTCAATCGGAAGAAGTAATGAACTTACAAAAGACAAAGCATAAAAGAATAGAACAGGCCAGTCAGGAGAATAAAATGGGTCAATGTAACCCAGGAAATGGAAAAGAGGACCAATGAAGTCCCAAACTCAAAAAAAAAAAATTCGAGTTAATTTAGATTTTATCTATAGCAGTAAATAAGAGAGTCAAAGCGACTCCAATAGTGACGAAGAGGGCCAAATAATAGAGCGAAAAGCTATAGAGTTCGGAACTGCAAATGATTGACACGCCAAGGATTTTTGAACCATTTTACCCTTCGTTTCATAGCCTTAACCTTAGCCCCATTACAACCCTTGTAAAGACCTGGATGATCTTCTGGAAAATGTGATTAGAGTCTATGACCACCTTTATCGAGATTCCCTGTCTTGTTACTTAATTCCTTCGGAGATCAACATTTTGGACAATTGTGCGTCTTTCTTTAGAGTTGTCATGTAATTATTGCGTATTATTGTACATAACCTCCATACACATGACAACACGAGCGATAACCTAGGTTCGAGCGAAAAGAGAGTATCCTGAGAGGTAGGGTCGAGGCGAAATGTTTTCCCTAGCATGTTTGGACCTAGTCTAACCTTAGCGTAATCGGAACGATCACGAGTTCAACTCCCAATGGAAGGTCATAGATCGGACAAAATAAAAATGAGGCGAGAGTGAGATAGATATTCACGGGTATAGGAAATCACCGATGCATCGCTTGGTACCGATTGGAAATTTTGCAGTTATTGTTATTTCACTATGTGCTTTTATTCTATTTTATCGCTAATTTGCTTGGGGACAAGCAACGCTCGGTTTGGGGTTGTTGATAACGCCACTTTTTGGCGTTATTTCCGGTTCTCAAACCAATGAGATTGGCTTGTATTCAAGTAAAAAGGCGTGTATTTTACGGGTTATCTAGTGATTTACACAGGTTATCCAAAAGGCGGCACTCCTCGAGAAAAAGAAGCTAAAAAGAACCCAAAACGAGTCCAAACGAAAGCCCAAAAGTCAAGCCCAAGACCCGCGACCGAACCAAGACCCGCCCCGCGAACCAGAAATCGACCCAAGCAGCATTTAAGACACGCGCGACTTACCACGCGACTTGCAAGTCGCGTGGCAGGTCGCGTAAACCTCTGTTTCGCGACTTTCAGCTTTAAATCCGATTTTAGGTCATTGTTTTCGGTATCGAGTTTTCACGTTACGGCCAGAGCAGTCCCGGGGGCGATTTTTGAAGCCAAGTGACACCCGTTGGAGCGGAGATAGAGAGAGGATCAGATACACATTCATCGCGCGACGTAGAGACGACCACGATAGAAGGGAGTAACCATTACATTCACCGTTATCACGATTATCATGTTCACATACTTATTTTCATCTTTTTCTATTGTGTTAGAATCCGCCACCGATATGAACTAACCGGTTCATGTTGGGGGTTGGAATGAATGTGGTTTGAACTTATAAACAGATGACTTGAAACTTTTATCAGTTTTCTTATTGAATGAATGAATGCAATTTGGTGTTTAATGCTTTTGTGAGATTAGCTACCTTGCAACTGTTTTATTGTTTTCAATTAATGTTCGAGAGAAGTAATTGAGAAACAGAATTAGGAATTGCATAGCTAAGGTAAGAAAGGATCGAGAGATACTGAGTAAATCTTAGTCCCGTTTGAATCTTAATCTTAATGCATTTTGAAACCTGTATGTTGAGATCGAAAGATAAAACTATTGTTTTCGAAATAGAAATTACGGTTGCTTGAAAAAGGAATCGTGCTTTATAAATAAAATCGGTGTTACTTGAGAGAGAACAACGATTAGATAAAGATTGGGCATTTATTGATAGGAATAACTGGTAATTGAATTGAGTCAGACGTTTGTATGTAAGAACCATAGGAGTTCCAACCCTCAGCTTTTCTCTCTATCAAAGTTTTCAAAGCTGTTCTGTTTTGTCTTGTGTTGATTTGATCTCATTTATTGCAATTTAATTAGTCTATAAACCAATCTCTAATTTCGACAGTCCAGTTAATAGAATCTATAGTAATTGTGATATTTAGTTCCTAGTTCCCCGTGATTCGATACTCGTACTTCTCCAGTACTATTACTTGACTTCGACCCGTACACTTGCGGTAAGATTCGCGGGGTGTCAAAACCCCGTGTCAAAGATCCACTTGCAACCCAAAGGTTTGCAACCCGGTGGCAAGTCCGATAATACCCAAGTATTATTCCCCATGATGGAGTCCATCTCATCATGTATTGCTTCTTTCCAGAAAGCAACATCTTGAGACTTAATAGCCTCATCAAATGATTTTGGATCCTCCTCAACACTATAACAGTAAGGAATTGGGATCCAATCTCATCTCTTGATCCCTCTACCAAATACACTTGGAAATCGGGACCAAAGGATTTTTCAATCCTTCCTCTTTTGCTCATTCGAAGCATCGGTGATTCGGTTGGAACAATTGCTTGTTCATCAACCTCACTAGTTTCACTAGTATTTGGAACTATGTCCTTAGGCCTCGGCATTGAAGAGAATCTAGTCTCATCAAATATCGCATCTCTCGATTCTATAACGGTGTGAGTCGCTATAGAATCATTAGGTTCAATAACATAGAACCTATATGCTTTGGAATGCTCGGCATATCCAACAAAGATGCATCACCCAAAGTCTTCCTTATGGGCTCGGGTGATCGAACAACCGCTCGTCACTCCCAAACTTGAATAAAACTCAAGTTAGGCCTTTGAACCAAAGTTCATACGGGGTAATCTTGTTCCTTTTATTGGGAACTCGATTCAACAAGAAACAAGCCGTTAACATGGCTTCACCCCAAAATCCATCAAGCAATTCATAAAGTAGCATAAACAGAATTTTAAAACAAAATTCACATGCAACATGAACAGAATTGTAAACAAAAATTCACATGATATGCAACATAAACGGAATATTAAACAAGATTCATATGCGACATAAACCGAATTTTAAACAAAAAATTCATAAGTAACATAAACAGAATTTAGACAAAATTCAATTGCAACATAACCAGAATTTTAAACACAAAATTCATTTGTATCATAAAGCAATTTATAAAGCAACATAAGGCAATTCAATTGTATCATACACAAAATTTGAAACAACATTCTTTCATTCAAATTTAATTCAAGCATGTTATTCAACATAAAATCAAATCCTATACAAGAGCCATCCTTTGACAAGATAAACTTGTCCGACTCACAAACTTGCCTATATCCTAACTTATTCAAGATGTTACCGGAAACCAAATTCTTTCGAATTCGTAGTACATACAAACATTAAAAATTCAACTATTTTGCTAGAACTAGATTCTAGCCTAACTAAGCCTCTTCCAAGAATGGTAGCACTCGACTCGTTCCCCATGTGTATCATTAATCCGTCTTCAACCGGTTCCATATAGGCGAACCAACGGCGATCTTTGAACACACGACTTGTTACACCCGAGTCGATCCACCAAGCAACATCATCATCCTGTACATAAACAGATTAGGATATTAGTGGTACATAATTCACAATTGAATTAAAAACCAAAGTCAAGAAACTGACCTTGCCGTGGGTTTTGATCCTTGGATCCTTGCCCACCACCACTTGTGCTTGCACCATTCTTATTCTTGACAACCCGACAATCCCTCTTGAGATGGCCGGTCATCCCACATGTCCAACAGGTTAATTTAACCTTCTTGTTGGACCCTTTCTTGGCTTCGTTGAACTTTTGTTTTCCCTTGAAATTATTAGTCTTTCCCTCTTTCACCATGTTCACCGAAGGTGCAGAAACCTCCTTTACTTTAGGTTTTCTCAGCCTCTTGCGCCCGGAGAGATTCCTCTATGCGCAAGTGACTACCGAGTTGCACAAGAGACAATTCTTCCTTCTTATGTTTCAACATGTGTTTAAAGTCTTTCCAAGAGGGAGGCAATTTATCAATTATGCTCGATACGGAGATGGATTCGTCCATCTTCATATTGTGTTGAGCATATTGGCCTAAAATGCGAAGGAGCTCGTTGTATTGCTCCATCACCGGCCTTGAGTCCACCATTTTGTAATTGTTAAAATTACTAACGAGGAACTTCTTACTAGAAGCATCCTCGGCCATGTATTTGGACTCGAGAGAGTCCCATAGCTCTTTGGAGGATTCCACATTTTGATAGATATCGAAGAGGGAGTCACACATACCGTTCAAGATGTGGCCACGACAGATGTAGTCGTCATTCTCCCACTTGCCGCGACGCCGGGTAACCTCCAACGTCTCGTTCTCCATCAGCTCCGGTATCGGGGTGCTTAGTACATACGCCACCTTCAAAGTTGTCAATAAGAAGTGCATCTTCTTCTGCCATCTACGGAAGTCCACGCCTTCAAACTTCTCAAGTTTCGTGAACTTGGAAGTCATGTCTCTTACAGTTTGATCATTCGCCATCTCTCTCGCGATAAGCAAATATCTCTTACGATTGTTGGAGGAATTCGAAAATTGGGGAGAGAAAGAGATGTAGAATGACTTGGATAAACGCAGAGATCGCGTGAGAGCTCGCTTTCCGTAAGAGATATTTCGACCCTATATGCCTGGGTATCACGAAATTCTCTAGGGGATAATCTCTTTGTTTCGGTGTCTCGATTAAGGCACTAATCGATCCATACTTATACACCTTTAGAGAATCGTAACCTACATTGTATTGAACCAGGAAATAATCTCTCATTTAATGAGATTTGATTGTGGACTTAATGACGTCGGTTACAAAAATCGGGAGTTACAAAGTGAGAAAACATCCTTGACGCCGGCGCTACTTCCCGTGCTAGATAAGTAGCCCCAAAAGGAGCGCGGGCAACATTCCAGAGCCCGGCGCTACTTCCCGCGCTAGATAAGTAGCCCCAAAAGGAGCGCGGGCAACATTCCAGAGCTTGGGGCTACTTCCCGCGCTAGATAAGTAGCGCCACAAGTGGCCCCGACGCCCAGCTCAAGAAACCACTTTGTAACTTGTCGATTTTAACCGTCCAACAATCCCGGGTTCTAGTTAGCTTACACGAGTGTGCACTCCACACCTCCTAACTCATGTTATAACTTAGCTACCAACCCCATTATTACCTTTGTGAATCCAACTACACAAAATGGACCGATGATTTCACTAAAATCACTAACAAACTAATCATGCAACATAATCAGATTAACTAGGTTATCTAATTATCCGTCCCAAAATATCCAAAAGAACAAATAGATCCCCTATCATCTCCAAGTTTGATTCCTTCAAAAGTTCTCGTCTCTCATCCCCACTTATTTCCCAGCAGCTTGTACCTGGTAAGAAGATTCAACTAGAAACATTAGGCTTTCGCCTAGTGAGAATATTCATATCAAATTAAAATTTAACAATCAAAATATTAACAGATATATCAAACCTGTTATCAAACATCTTATCGAATCAATGTTCAATTCAACAACAGGAATCTATCCAATTCCCTTCCTTATGACTATTTCATTTAGTCATATCACTATCAACCAACAATTACTTTAAATCCCACTTGATTATAAGTAATCTTCAACCCCAAGAAATTACAGTTTCTATACCTGCTTATTTCTTAGTCCGAAAGTAGAGATTACAAATTTCAATATTTGTTTATCTCTAAACTTAAAATGAAGATATCAAATCTTCCGCCTGAAATGGGAATTACAAACTCTATGTCTGCCTATTCCACATTTCACTATCTCACCATCTTGAATCACTGGCCCCAAATGGGATTTAATTTATATAGCGCTTAACAACAAGGGCCCTCACAGATGATTCAAGATTCACTCCAACAACTAGAAATAACATCCCTTCAGTCAATGGCTGGAAATTGGTTCCCATTAAACCGTACAAAGTAGCCCCCTGATGACCGGATGCCTATTTCTAGCCAACGCAACACAGTAACTGTGTATCAACACTCTTTCTATCGTATACTAATTTGTACGATATAACATATATTCTATATGTCTATATACAGAATATTAATTACCACAATTATCCCCAATCTTGCCAATTAGGAACGGGGATCAACATCTCAAATGTTATCTCTAAGATCGGACTCATAAATAAGTCCTTTACAATTATTCATAACATGGCTTTCGTATCAAAATCTGAGTTATAACCATATAACAAATAGTATATAAATATCAGATTGCATTTCACATAAAAGCCTCAAAACTGCTACTGAAAGTCCACAAAATCGCAAGCCACTGTAGCAAACAGCTACACTTTTCGCAAGCCAAAGCTGCGAATTCCTCACTTTTCGCAAGCCAAAGCTGCAAATTCCTCACTTTTCGCAAGCCACTGTTGCGAATTCCTCACTTTTCGCAAGCCACTGTTGCGAATTCCTCACTTTTCGCAAGCCATTGTTGCGAATTCCTCACTTTTCGCAAGCCATTGTTGCGAAAAGCTATACTTCTCGCAAGCCACTGTTGCGCAAAGTGTACTGTTCATCGTCTCTTTCACAAACTTTAAACCAGTATCGATTTCTTAGCAAATTAAGATTACAGATGGTTCAATCCCAAGGAAAATATATCTATTATCATTCTAATTGCTTAATTTTAAAGAGAGTTGAATAAACTCACCTTAAAAGATAATCTGAACACTTTTGGCTTAATTCCAAACACTGGTTCACAAACCGAGCTTAATCAACAACTTAATGAGCAGTCCTGAACAATATGATACAACTTAACTTCTATAGAGATGAACAAGTTTACCAAGAAATCAGATTTTCTTACCCAAAATCAACTCCTTTCTTCTTCTTTTCTTCCTTCTTCTTTTCGTCTTTCTCTCTCTCTCGATTTCTATCTCTCTGTTCTAATTTTGTTTCCTTTTTGTGAAACAATTAACCAAAAGAAATCAGTATTCAAAATACTGATTATTCCCTACTTGACACCTCATTTCAAATTAATGAGTCACAAGCATGATTACACATTAAGCCCCTAATTTCCAATAATTGACATTTCATACCCTCAAGTTTAATATTTCCTAAAGGAATCTTTAAACTTTCAACATTTGTATTTTAACCTTAATTGAATTATAATACTCTATATAATTCAAGGTTACTCCAAATACAAATACATGCCAATCTTATTATAATAATAATAATAACGAAGATTTAGGATGTTACATCATTTATGACAAATCGAGGTATATACTGTTATAAGGTTATGCCTTTAGGACTAAAAAATGCAGGTTCTACTTACCAACGTCTGGTGAATAAGATGTTCAAAGATCATCTCGGCGACACAATGGAAGTGTATATTGACGACATACTCGTCAAGTCAAAGCAAGAAGTCGACCATGTCGATCATTTAAAACAGTCGTTCGACATCCTCCGGAAGTATAGCATGAAGCTCAACCCGACGAAGTGTTCCTTTGGTGTTAGTGCTGGAAAATTTCTGGGTTACATGGTCACTCGTCGAGGAATCAAAGCTAATCCCGACCAGATCAAAGCTATTATCGAGATCAAATCTCCGAGAAATTTCAAAGAAGTCCAAAAGCTCACTGGTCAGGTGGCAGCTCTGAACAGGTTTATCTTTCGATCCTCAGATAAGTGCCATCTATTTTACAATGTCCTCAGGAAAAATAGAGGCTTCGACTGGACCGACAGTCATGAGCAAGCATTGCAAAAACTTAAGGAGTACATGACGTCGCCTCCTCTGTTATCGAAACCTCACGACCATGAGGTCTTGCAGCTATATTTGGCTGTTAGTCCTAATACAGTAAGTGTCGTCCTAACACGAGAAGATGAAAAGCAGCAACTACCGATCTACTATGTAAGTAAATCTCTCTTAGACGCCGAAACCAGGTATTCCTCTATGGAAAAGTTGCTTTTATCGCTAGTCACAGCTGCCAAGAAATTGCGGCATTATTTTAAATCGCATCCTATTACGGTTGTGACTAACTTTCCTCTTAAGTCTGTCTTGAGGAAAACTGAGTTGACAGGTCATTTGGCAAAATGGAGTATATATCTCAGCAGTTATGACATCGATTTCAAACCCAGGACCGCGATCAAATCGCAGGCGTTGGCGGATTTCATTGCTGATTTCAGCCCTGAATTGGAGAAAGAAGCAGAGCTCGAAGTGTCTACTGTGGCGACTCACGACGACGTGCCTTGGACTCTGTATGTCGACGGTTCATCGAACACTAGGGGTTCAGGACTGGGCGTCGTCTTAAAGTCGCCACAGGGGGGCAAGATGGTATATTCAGTCCGTTGCGACTTCAAAACCACCAACAACGAAGCTGAGTATGAAGCCCTGATCGTGGGAATGAAGATGGCCCACGACTCGGGGGCAACCGCGTTGCACGTCAAAATCGATTCTCTCTTGGTCGTAAATCAGATCAATGGAGAATTCGTGGCCAAAGATTCAAAAATGACAGCGTACCTAAAGGTAGCAAAAGAAAGTTCCGAAAAGTTTAAAACTTTTTCTATCGAACAGATTCCAAGAGACCAGAAGACTCAAGCCGACGCTTTAGCAAACCTTGGATCTGCCTTGGTCGAACCAGTATTCGACAGTATTCCCATGATCCATCTGGCGACATCGTCCATCGAAAATGTCGACGTCGTCCAGATCGAAGACCAAGAAGACGATTGGTCGTGCGACATTCGAAATTTCCTTATACACGACCAACTCCCAGAAGACAAGATGGAAGCTCGAAAGATCAGATTCAAAGCATCCAAGTATGTCGTGATCGGAGATAGGCTCTATCAACAATCATCGACGGGCTTAAACCTTAGATGCGTCATCAGCAAAAGTCAAATTCAGAAAATCCTTCAAGAGATGCACGACGGGGAGTGTGGCAATCACTCAGGAGGTCGCAGTCTGGCCAATCGTATCTCTCGACAGGGCTATTTTTGGCCAACCCTGCGACAAGACGCGGCCAGGTATGTCCAGAACTGTGACTCCTGTCAACGACATTCAGGTACGTCCCACAAACCTTCTGAACCTTTACACTCGACACTTATCCCATGGCCCTTCATGAGGTGGGGAATGGATATTGTCGGCAAGCTACCACCTGCTCTAGGGCAAAAGGTATTCCTCCTTGTACTTACGGATTATTTTTCCAAGTGGGTAGAAACGGCTGCTTTTTCCCAAGTTCGGGACAAGGAAGTCATCTCTTTTATCCAGACTAACATCATATGCAGGTTTGGGATTCCATCCGAAATTGTCTACGATAATGGATCCCAGTTCATAAGCAACAGGACTCAACAGTTCTGTGAAGACCGTAACATCAAGCTGACAACCTCGACCCCCAGGTATCCCTAAGCAAATGGACTTACCGAGTCGAGCAATAAAACCATCATTGCTTCGATCAAGAAAAGGTTAAAAGCTGCAAAGGGAAAATGGGTCGAAGAGCTCCCTTCGGTCCTGTGGGCGAATCGCACGACACCTCGCACGTCCACGGGACAAACCCCTTTCTCCTTGGTCTATGGTTGCGAAGCAGTCTTACCGGTCGAGGCCCAAATCCTAACCTCAAGACGTACTTCTGTCGACTATAACGTGGTCGACTTAAGTTATGACCTTGACGCCCTTGAAGAGCTCAGAGAATCAGCATTGATTAGAATGGCGTCACAAAAGCAAGCGGTCGAGCGACATTTCAATAAAAATGTCAAGACTAAAGTCTTTCAAGAAGGCGACTATGTCTTGCGTCGAGTGTTCCAAAACACTCAAGAGCTTAATGCAGGTAAACTTTCCATTAAGTGGGAAAGTCCTTATCGTATCTCAGAAGTCGTGGGTAAGGGTGCCTATTGGCTCCAAACCCTCGACAATCAAGATATCCCACGTAGCTGGAATGCGACGCATTTGAAAAAGTATTTCTTCTAAGTCTTTTCCCTTTTTCTCAAGAACGATTTCTTACCACGAAAATCACTGACTTGAGCATCGGAGGGTCGTTGGTTAACCAACGACCAAACCTCTGACATTGTTTATCGCAGGACCGCACACCATAAGTTGCTAAGTCTATGACATGATGTCATCATACTTTCGCAGGGTCACAGGACTTAATTATCTGGTCGCATAGACGTATGGTTCAGATTCGTCGCACCATTTAAAATTCGCGATCGACCCACAATCTAAGTGCTTTAACTTAGAAAAATTTCATGTTCTACATGTATGCTTTGAACGCATGTATATGTTTACTTACACGATTTAAAATATTGAAATCTTACGATTCATGTTTTAATCATTGTGTTTTAATAAAACGCCTTTGTCGCAAGTACCTACGTTTGTTACATGTACGACTTATGATCTAGCCATCATAATAAATTCCTAAGTCGCACGTTTTTCTTTGTTCATTTTCTCCCACTAATTGATCTTATGTATGTCTGCGATATATATGCACGAGTTCAACGGAAAAGTAAATTTCATTCATGAAATAGTTAGTTACATCTGATGCAACTCGACCACCAACGGTCGAGCATTCAAAAGCAAAACTAAAAAGCTTTTTTTTAAGGTAAAGCAGTATCAACGGCCACATCCTCACCAGAGGCTTCACCCTTTGAGCCCTTATCCACCTCCTCCTCCTCAATCTCCTTCTCGTCATCGGAGTCGAGATCCCTCGCAGAACCAACATCACTCAGGAAGTAGGCAAGCTCTTCTGTTGCCGAAACAAGAGGATTCTTCCCTGATAAATGTCGCCTCATGATCGCCGCCCGAGCAGTGAGTCGACCCAAGGCAAAAATAGACTTAGATTCGTCCTTGAGACCTCTCATCTCACCCTCTAACTTTGTCACCATGGATTTGGAGTCTTCAGCCTCTTTTTCTCTCTCGGACAAAGACTCATTGACCTTGTCCAGCTCTTCCCTTTGGTCGACAATCGTGGACAGAGACTGTTGCCAGCGCAGGTTTACCTCATCCTTCGCACGTCCGACGACCTCTAGCTCTTTCAGAGCCTCGTCGAGACGTTTGGACATGGCCTCTTTATGCTATACGGCGGCATTTTCCCTGTCCAACGTTGCGTTCCCCCTCTCGTGAGCAGAAGAAATCCGACCCCTTATCTTCTCCGTCTCTACATGCAAGGCGAGAGAAGACTGAAACGCCTGTAAGACATAAGACACACATTAGTACACATACAACAAAGTTAGAACCACGATAACATAACACAAGTTTTGGAAGAAAAACTTACCAAAAACGCCAGTCCAACAACGTGAGATCCCGTCTCCTCGATCGGGAATCCCTCGAAACGCTCCCTGAAAGAAGGAAGCAAGTACTTCCCCAGATGGGGAAACAAATCCGTCCCGTCCAGGACGTTGGCAACCATAAAGTCCGACGGCAACGTAAAGTTGACCGTCGTGACCTTAGCCTCTCCTGTCGCCTCTCCCTTACCCTTGTTGGTCGATGAAGGGGTCGACGTAGCAGTGGGAGATTTCGCCGGTGGTGCCGAACTAATAGGTATCGCGTCTATCGCACCTGAAGACGTCTTCGACTTCGTAGGTGATACGACCGACACCTTCGCCTTCTCAGGCGTACCGACTCTCGACGAGTCGTCCGCCTTCGAAGACGGTTCCCTTGGAACTGTCGTCCTCGTCTTCTTCGGAACCACAGACTCAGTGGTCGAGGTCTTTTGCCTCTTTTCCCTGCCCTTACGGGCGAGCTCAAGCTGAGCTGCCCTCTTAGCACTGGCAGACAATGCCTTTCCTTGAGATTCCCCTGGAAACAACGAAGGAAAAAAGAACATTATACGATGAATATCAAGGCAAAGATCGAGGTCGAATAGATGCGAATAAGACACTTACCAGTCATCTACTCTCTTGACTCTTCCTCTTTCTCCTCTGTCTCCTCTTCTTCCTCGAGTTTCTCTCCCATATTCTCTCCTAAATACACCAGATCGTCGTCGTCGTCCACCAAATGTCGTGTGAGAAACGATCGCTCCACAGTATTGAATTCCAAGAATGTATCGACCTTTGCTTGTGAGTTGGCGTAGGGCTTCACGTCCTCAAATCTGATACCTGCCGACACATAGAAAAATGGGTTAGAAGTCAGTGATAAATAAACACTCGACATGAGACAGAAAGCTAGAAAATCTCACCCGACATATTCCAGCCGGCCCTAATCCAGTCGCTCTCAGAATCAAGAGTCGACTTACACACAAACGCGTACATGGTCTTCCACTTACGGTCGTTTACGGCGGTCTTTAAAACTAAGGTACTGTTTGGGCAAAAAATCACGTCGTACGACCACGACTAGAGCAGGTAAAACGCACGCTATAATCCAAATCTTGTATTAAGATAAGGTCTCGACAAGAACCCAGAAAACATCCGTCGTCTCCCGTAAAAGGTAAGTCGTACGTCTACCATGACGCACGACCATAGCATCGCCCGTCCCGTACGACCATCGCGTAAGATCGTTGCACCTTCGACCGAACTAACGTTAACCTTGACTGTTACGTTTGTTAAGTGTTTAATGCAGGAGTCAAAGTCATTAAAGAGCAACGGAAATAACCGATGCAACCATTAACGATCGATAGCCGTAACGGACGAAGAGTATTATGAACATTCATCTCGGCGACCGTTTCCAGCCGTTGTAGCCGTTGATCAAATCATTAATGGAGCTAATTAATGACGCGGAGACTATAAAAGACAAGCTGAAGCCTCATTTCGGGGGAGATCACTTAACATCGAATATACATCAGCGAACATCACCAAACAGCAGAGAAAATCATCCAAACTCATAGAAAAGAACATTCAAACTCTGAAGATCAAGTACTGAAAGCCAGAACCCTACTGCGAACTCAAGAACACTCGAGGGAAAGCTCAAGTATCGCTCTCGACGCACGACAAACAGCCCTCGACCAGAAGTTCACACTTTGTATTCACACACGACAAACACCTGTTTTTACATTCAAACACTTGTACTTTACATTTTGAAGTATTTCCTTCATTTGTATTGTAATCATCGTACGACCGACGCCAGTACCAAGGACGTCGCCCCTGATTGGCGACCATAGTGCAGCGATGACATCCCTTGTCGTCCGCAGGTTTTTTCCTCGATTGAGGTTTTTCCTGCGTCATCAAATCCCTTGTCTCGTTTATTTTTTCCCTCATCGCACGTCTCGTCGAAAGATCCTTTCTTTAGTTGATTAAGTCCACATCGACCTTAAGTTGTCCCTTTGGTGCGATTTTTGGCATTAACAGTTTGGCGCCATCCGTGGGACTACATCTAGAGAAAATCCTCGACGAACGTGCATTCTACTAATAGTTTCTTGGAGTTTCTTCTGTTCTCTATCACAGGAAAATGGCAGATAGCGAAAACTCAGAGCAAACCACTGACCCAGCGCATGGAAAGCTTGAAAAGGTGCAAGATGCTCCTAAAGCCATCGGTGATTATTGCCTAGAAGAAGTTGTCTTAGACCCAAGCAAGCCCGAGAAAAAAGTCTTGATAGGATCATCTCTCGATCCCCATCTTAGGCAAAGGATAATATCTTTCTTGCAGGAATATGCTGACTGCTTCGCCTGGTCGCATGAAGATATGGTTGGCATTGACCCTAACATCATTTCTCATAAGCTCAATATCGATCCATCGTTTAAACCCATCAAGCAAAAGCGCCGTAAATTCGCTCCTGAAAGAAATAAGGTAATAAACGATGAGGTCGATAACCTCCTCAAGACAGGAAAGATCCGAGAAGTAAAGTATCCCGACTGGCTTGCTAATGTCGTGGTCGTGGCTAAGAAGAATGGAAAGTGGAGGGTCTGTATCGACTTCACCGATCTCAATAAGGCTTGCCCGAAAGATCCTTTCCCATTACCGCATATCGACGCCATGGTCGACGCAACCGCAGGACATGAACTATTGACCTTCATGGATGCCTATTCAGGGTATAACCAAATCTTAATGCACGTCGAGGACCAGGAGAAAACCGCTTTTATGACGGACCGAGGTATTTACTGTTATAAAGTTATGCCTTTCGGACTAAAAAATGCAGGATCCACCTATCAACGTCTGGTGAATAAAATGTTCAAAGACCATCTCGGAGACACAATGGAGGTATATATTGACGACATGCTCGTCAAGTCAAAGCAAGCGGTCGATCATGTCGAGCATATAAGACAATCGTTCAACATCCTTCGGGAGTATAGCATGAAGCTCAACCCTACCAAATGTTCCTTCGGAGTCAGTGCTGGAAAGTTCTTAGGCCACATGGTCACTCGCCGAGGAATCGAGGCTAACCCCGATCAAATCAAAGCCATCATCGACATCAAATCTCCTCGAAATTTCAAGGAGGTCCAAAGGCTCACTGGTCGAGTAGCGGCCCTAAACAGGTTTATCTCCCGATCTTCAGATAGATGTCATATGTTTTATAACGTCCTCATGAAAAACAAAGGTTTCAACGGGACCAACGATCATGAGCAAGCATTGCAAAAACTCAAGGAGTATATGGCGTCGCCTCCTCTGTTGTCGAAACCTCACGATCATGAGGTCTTACAATTGTATTTAGCTGTCAGTCCAAATGCGGTAAGCGCCGTACTCACACGAGAGGACGAAAAACAACAATTACCAATCTACTACGTAAGTAAATCTCTCTTGGACGCAGAAATTAGGTATTCTTCCATGGAAAAACTGCTTTTGTCGCTAGTCACAGCTGCTAAAAAATTACGACACTACTTCGAATCGCATCCTATTACTGTCGTAACTAACTTTCCTCTTAAGTCTGTTCTAAGGAAACCTGAGTTGACAGGTCGCTTAGCAAAGTGGAGCATATATCTCAGCAGTTACGACATTGATTTTAAACCCAGGACCGCGATCAAATCACAAGCCTTGGCAGACTTTATCGCCGATTTCAGCCCTGAGTTGGAAAAAGAAGCAGATCTCGAAGTGTCCACTGTGGCGACTCACGACGACGTGCCTTGGATCCTACATGTCGACGGATCATCCAACATTAGAGGCTCTGGACTGGGTGTCGTCTTAAAGTCGCCACAGGGGGGTAAGATGGTATACTCGGTCCGATGCGACTTCAAGGCCACCAACAACGAAGCCGAATATGAAGCCCTGATCGTGGGAATGAATATGGCCCACGACTCGGGGGCAACCGCACTGCTTGTCAAGAGCGATTCCCTGCTGGTAGTAAATCAAATCAATGGAGAATTCGCAGCCAAGGATTCAAAAATGACAGCATATCTAAGCATGGCAAAAGAAATTTCCAAAAAATTTAAATCTTTTTCTATTGAAGAGATTCCGCGAGACCATAACACTCAAGCCGACGCATTGGCGAACCTTGGGTCAGCTTTAGTTGAACCAATATTTGATGTTATTCCTATGATTCACCTGGCAACGCCGTCCATTGGAAACACAGACGTCATCCAGATCGAAGACGAAGAAGATGATTGGTCACGCGACATTCTAAATTTCCTCGTGCACGACCAACTCCCCGAAGACAAAATGGAGGCTCGAAAAATTAGATTCAAAGCATCTAAGTACGTCATGATCGAAAATAAGCTTTATCGGCGATCATCGACGGGCTTAAATTTAAGGTGCGTCATCAGCAAAAATCAAGCCCAGAAAATCCTCCAAGAGATGCATGACGACGAATGTGGTAATCACTCAGGAGGTCGTAGCTTGGCTAATCGTGTCTCCCGCCAAGGGTATTTTTGGCCGACACTGCGACAAGACGCTGTCAAGAACGTCCAAAATTGTGACCCCTGTCAACGACACTCAGGTATGTCTCATAAACCCTCGGAGCCTTTGCACTCAACGCTTGTCCCATGGCCTTTCATGAGGTGGGGAATGGATATTGTCGGCAAACTACCACCTGCTCCGGGGCAAAAAGTGTTCCTCCTCGTACTCACGGATTACTTTTCTAAATGGGTCGAAGCAGCTGCCTTCTCCCAAATTAGGGATAAAGAAGTTATCTCCTTTATCCAGACTAACATCATATGCAGGTTTGGAATTCCATCCGAAATTGTCTGCGACAATGGATCCCAATTCATAAGCGACAGGACCCAACAGTTCTGCGATGACAGGAATATCAAACTAACAACCTCGACTCCCATATATCCCCAAGCTAATGGACTTGCCGAGTCAAGCAATAAGACTATTATAGCTTCGATCAAGAAACGATTAAAAGCCGCAAAAGGAAGGTGGGTTGAAGAACTCCCTTCGGTCCTATGGGCAAATCGCACGACGCCATGTACGTCCACTGAGCAAACCCCCTTCTCTCTCGTCTATGGTTGCGAAGCCGTCCTACCGATCGAAGTTCATCTCCCAACTTCGAGGCATACATCCGTCGACCACAACTTGGTTGATTTAAGTTATGACCTCGACGCCCTTGAAGAGCTCAGAGAATCGGCCTTGATCAGAATGGCGTCACAGAAGCAGGCAGTCGAGCGACATTTCAATAAGCATGTCAAAGTTAAAATCTTTCGAGAAGGCGATTACGTCCTCCGTCGAGTATTCCCGAATACCCAGGAGCTCAACGCAGGTAAACTTTCTACCAAGTGGGAAGGTCCCTATCGTATCTCCGAAGTCATTGGTAAAGGAGCCTATCGACTTCGAACCCTCGACAATCAGGAAATCCCACGAAGTTGGAATGCGACGCACTTGAAAAAATATTTCTTTTAAAATCGCCTTCCTATCATACAAAGTTTTCAGCACAACGGTAGGCATCGCAAAATCGTTGGAAAAACCACGACCGACCTCTAACGAACTTTATCGCAGGAACGCACGACATGGGTATCCAAGTGCATGACTCGATTGTTTGATCACAGGGGCATATATTCCAAAGTTTCATGATACGATACAGTCATACGTAAGGTCTAAACGGTCCCTCGATCTAAGTTTCTGGAACTTAGAAATACTTTGTATGTTCTAACACATCGATGATATATATTTCAACCGTTATATTGCAATAAAAGCCTAAGTCGCACGATCCTCCGTTTATTTCATACTGTTATGATCAGTATTACATTTATCCACGACATATGTAATTAAAAACACAAGTTCAGCAAAAGAAGGAACTTCATTGAACGATTACATATGAACGACCGATAGTCGGACAAGTAAATACAAAGTCAAAAGCTGTTGCATACCAACGACCCGACCACCAACGGTCAAGCATGAAAATCCTAATTCATAAACCCAGAAAAAAGAAACTACCCTAAGATCTAAGGAAACATGGCAATCGTAAATTCTGCCCAAAGAAAACCCAGCCTTCGGAATCCTGACAATCCTGAAGAACGAAGAACTGATGCAAGGATCAAACGAGTATAGCCGGAGTCGGCTCCCAACCTTTCGCGCCATGGCATTCCGAGAATGTGGCTCTTAAGATTAATGTTAAGGTTGGAGGAAGGAATATCTCCTCTTCGACAATCGACCTCCACTCCAATACCCCCAGTTTCCTCACGTGTTTAGTGAAGGAAAATAGAAACATCTGCACAATTACAAAAGGGACGTATTAGCAAAACGCTCATCGAAAGAATAAACGTCGGTAAACACAAGTTTCGAAAGAAAAACTTACGAAAGACGCCAGTACGGCTAAACACAGTCTAATCTCTTCGATAGAGATCCCTGGAAAATGCTCCTTGAAATATAAGAGCTGATATTTCCCCAGAAGCGGAAGCGACTTCGTCCTGACGAGGACATAGTCAGTCAAGAGGGATGAAGACAACGCAAAGTTGATCTCCATAAAATCCCCATCATTCTCTCCCGTCTTTACACCCCCGCCCCTGCCGACTAACGAAAGGGTCGACGTGGTAGCAGAAAACATCGTCGCCAGATGCGCAGAATCCACGGACATCGCGTCTATCGCAACCAACATCGTCATCGATTTGGGTATCATAGCCCACGGTAGATCATCAGTCACCAAAGATTTGGAAAAAGTCGAGATTCTAGAAAAGATGACTTTTCGAAAGCTTGAAGAAAACAATCCATTTTGGTCTCTATTTATGCAGGAAATCGTGACAGGTCGAGCCCTTCAAAAGATCGACATGCATCCCCGACTTTCATATGCCCCAGTAAATCACCGACACCGGGCATCGACAGCTGGTAAGCATCATCGTACGTCAGCATGATATCACGACCTCGTTCTCCTTTCGACTTCTCGTTCAGTTAAGAGCGGACCAGCCTAGTTCCAAGGTAACTAAGGTAATTTCCATCACTCGTCATATTTTTTCGACTGACAAAATTTAAAACTCGGATTTGCTATCCTTCTTTCAAATTTTGGGGGCAAACTGTTTGGGCAAAAAATCACGTCGTACGACCACGACCAGGGCAGGTAAAACGCACGCTATAATCCAAATCTTGTATTAAGATAGGTCTCGACAAGAACCCAGAAAACATCCGTCGTCTCTCGTAAAAGGTAAGTCGTACGTCTACCATGACGCACGACCATAGCATCGCCCGTCCCGTACGACCATCGCGTAAGATCGTTGCACCTTCGATCGAACTAACGTTAACCTTGACTGTTACGTTTGTTAAGTGTTTAATGCAGGAGTCAAAGTCATTAAAGAGCAACAGACATAACCGACGCAACCATTAACGATCGATAGCCGTAACGGACGAAGAGTATTATGAACATTCATCTCGGCGACCGTTTCCAGCCGTTGTAGCCGTTGATCAAATCATTAATGGAGCTAATTAATGACGCGAAGACTATAAAAGACAAGCTGAAGCCTCATTTCGGGGGATATCAGTTAACATCGAATATACATCAGCGAACATCACCAAACAGCAGAGAAAATCATCCAAACTCATAGCAAAGAACATTCAAACTCTGAAGATCAAGTACTGAAAGCCAGAACCCTACTGCGAACTCAAGAACACTCGAGGGAAAGCTCAAGTATCGCTCTCGACGCACGACAAACAGCCCTCGACCAGAAGTTCACACTTTGTATTCACACACGACAAACACCTGTTTTTACATTCAAACACTTGTACTTTACATTTTGAAGTATTTCCTTCATTTGTATTGTAATCATCGTACGACCGACGCCAGTACCAAGGACGTCGCCCCTGATTGGCGACCATAGTGCATCGACGACATCCCTTGTCGTCCGTAGGTTTTTTCCTCGATTGAGGTTTTTCCCGCGTCATCAAATCCCTTGTCTCGTTTATTTTTTCCCTCATCGCACGTCTCGTCGAAAGATCCTTTCTTTAGTTGATTAAGTCCACATCGACCTTAAGTTGTCCCTTTGGTGCAATTTTTGGCATTAACAGGTACGATCGCCCTTATACCTAGAAAACAGGCTATAGCGATGGTACCCATCCTTCTTGACTTGATAAGCCAAAAGAAGGTCGCACACATTCATGGGAGACTCCCATTTTTCGGTAAGGCGCTCAATCACTTGTATGACTCGCCAGAATTGGGGCATTAATTAGCCCGATGCTAAGTCGAACTCAAGCATGAAAGCCTTGGCCAAAGACGAAAAAGGCCATTCGAAACCTATCTTAAAAGGGTATTCATATATCACGATATACCCTTCAGGACACTCATTTGGTCAGGTCTGACCTGCTCTAATTAATTTCACCCCCGTAGGGATTTTCGCTAGACTTCTAAGGTCGTCTAGATCCTTTTGTTCTCGAATAGAACTTATAGGTTCGGTCGACATTTTTAACAGGCCTGCAAAAGATCAAAGAATCGTACCTTATATAGGCGGTACAAATCTTCGAAAACTCTAACTCTTGCAGGTTTGGAAGCAAATCGCTAGAAGAACAGCAAGGAAATCTCTCTCTTAAATCTCTCTGAAATCGTAAAAGGAAAGGATCCGTCAAAGGTCGCTATTTATGTAAAATATCATGTTAGGTCGAGTCCCTCGATGATCGACACGTGCCCTTGCCTTTTCGTATGACCACGCGGATCATCGACACCTGGCAATGACAGCTGCTAAGCACGATCGTACGTCAGCGTGACGTCACGATCTTATCCCCTTTTCGACTTCCTCTCTAGTTGGAATTGGACCAATCCAGTTCCAAGGCGACTAAGGTAACCTTTAAACACGTGTCACGACCCTGGACGTCCGACTAGCAAAATTTAAAATTCGATTTTGTCCTTCTATTTTCAAATTTTGGGGGCAAACTGTTTGGGTAAAATTTCACCAGTCTCGACCACGACCAAGGTAAGGAAAACATTTATTACACTTTTTTATAGCAAGGTAAAATCATAGTATTTTATCCCCTGATCAAAGGTAAAGTCGAAAGTTATTTCACCTCACGACACTCGACCTCGTCGTCGTATAGTTCACACGTCAGTCGCGTGAAACCTTGCGACCTCGACTGACTAATGTTTGGGCAAAAAATCACGTCGTACGACCACGGCCAGAGCAGGTAAGACGCATGTTATAGTCCAAATCTTATATTAAGATAAGGTCTCGACAGGAACCCAGAAAACATCCGTCGTCTCCCATAAAAGGTAAGTCGTACGTCTCCCATGACGCTCGACCATAGCATCGCCCGTCCCGTACGACCATCGCGTAAGATCATTGCACCTTCGACCAAAGCCAACGTTAACCTTGACTGTTACGTTTGTTAAGTATTTAATGCAGGAGTCAAAACCATTAACAGCAAGCAGCCGTAACGGACGAAGAGCATTATGGATAATCACTCCGGCGACCGTTTCCAGCTGTTGTAGCCGTTGATCAAATCATTTATGGAACTAATCAATGGCACGAAGACTATAAATACCAAGCTAAGTCTTCACATCAAGGGACATCAATTAACATCCAATATACATCAGCGACCATCACCAAGCAGCAGAGAAAATCATCCAAACTCATAGCAAAGAACATTCAAACTCTGGAGATAAAGTACTGAAAGCCAGAACCTTACAACGAACTCAAGAACATTCGGAGGAAAGCTCAAGTATCGCTCTCGACGCACGGGAACAACTTTTGACCAACAGTTGATTACACTTTGTACTCACACACGACAAACACCTGTTTTCACATTCAAACACTTGTACTTTACATTTCAAAGTATTTCCTTCATTTGTATTGTAATCATCGTACGGCCGACGCCAGTACCAAGGACGTCGCCCCTGATTGGCGACCATAGTGCAGCGACGACACCCCTTGTCATCCGCAGGTTTTTTCCTCGATTGAGGTTTTTCCTGCGTCATCAAATCTCTTGTCTCGTTTATTTTTCCCTCGTCGCACGTCTCGTTGAAAGATCCTTTCTTTAGTTGATTAAGTCCACATCGACCTTAAGTTGTCCCTTTGGTGAGATTTTTGGCATTAACAGTTTGGCGCCATCCATGGGACCTCATCTAGAGAAAATCCTCGACGAACGTGCACCCTACTAACAATTTCTTGGAGTTTTTTTCTGCTCTCTATTACAGGAACAATGGCAGCCCTTGGAAATCCACAGCAAGCTGTTGCTCAGATGTATCAGGAGCTCGAAGTCGCCAGGAATCAGCTCAATGCAATGGCAGAGCAGAATCGTAGAGCAGCTGAGGAGATCGCGCGGTTAAGAAATCCTCCTGGGCCTCAAAATGGTCCTAGGCCGTTCGTGCAGAACCCAATTCCAAGATCGTTCGACCAGAATGGACCTAGACCATTTGTCACGAATCCAGGTTCATCCACGCATAATCAACATCCAGGCCCGTTCATGCAGAATCAACAGCCAGGGCCGTTCAACCCAAATCCTCAGTTTGGGACAGTTCCTCCTCAGCACATAAGGCCACCACCCGTGAATAATGGGTCTCAGCCATTACAAGGGTCGCAGCCTTTCCAGCAGGGGTCGCAACCATTTCAGCAGCCATTTCAGAATGGACCTCAAGGTGAATTTCAGCCACTCCACGGTGGATCGCAACCTTTTCAGCAAGGATCGCAACCGTTTCAGAATGGACCGCAACAATTCCACTATGGGTCGCAACCATATTTTGTCCCATTCAACGGGGGCACCAATGATTCATCGCATGGTAATGGCACTAGTCCAGGGACCAATCCCTCGATAGGGGCAAATCCTGATCTTAACTATCCCGTCGCCCAACGTTTGAAGATGTTAGAAGACCAAAATGAGTGCGTCCTGTCCTTGCTCGCCAAGTTGCCTGGGGCAGCCGTGCCTGTCGACGTCGAGCCTCGCTCGGGGTATCAGGCGTCGCCCTTCATCGACGAGATCGCCACCGTCGAGGTCCCAAAGAAGTATAACATTCCTGCCTTCACTCCCAAATATTCTGGTGTGACTGATCCGACTGAGCACGTCGCGCAGTACAAGCAGCTCATGTGGACAATCTCGATCCCACATATGTACCAGGAAGTATGCATGTGTAAGAGTTTCAGAGCAACTCTCACTGGTCTAGCTCTCCAATGGTTAATCAATCTCAAACCCAAGTCCATCGGGTCGTTTGCTGAGTTGGTTAACCAGTTCTACCAACAATTCGCCAGCAGTCGTAAGATGGAGAAGCAGACCAACAGCTTATATTACATCGCGCAGAAAGCCAATGAGTCTATTCGAAGTTATTTCAATAGATTCAATGCCGAAATGATCAGCATCCGTAATTGCGACGTCAAAACCGCGATCGAAGCCTATAAGCGTGGGTTGGACGATAGTTCGGGTCTATACACTGACCTGACCAAATATCCCCCGGAGAATTTTGAAGACGTCCGAGCTCGAACCTTAGCATATATGAGAGTAGAAGATGATACCGCCTTTCGTCGCAAGCACACTGACGACAAGGAATCGTTAGACGTCAGAAAGGCAGAGTTCAAGACAAAGGCTGTCTCCAGAATAGAGCCAACGCGCCAAATTTCAAATGTTCGTTTCAAGACGAAAGCAGAGGCCAAGACCGCGACTAAGTTCACTCAGTACCCCAAGATATCATCTTACGGATTCAAAGGATCTGCTAAGGAATTAGTCGAAGCTCTGAAAGGTACCCAAGCTACCATCCGATGGCCAAAGAAGTCCGACCTGGACGATGCTAAGAAAGACAAATCAAAGTGGTGCGACTTCCATGCCGATCATGGTCATGCGACAGACGACTGTATCGCATTGAAAAAGAACTAGCATATCATTTCCCGAAAGGAAACCTCAAGGACATCATCGACGGTGTCGCTGTTCCAGCTAATGGCCATCGACCGTCGACCCCCGAGCACGCGAAAGTCGTCGATTGCATCACCGGTGGTTCAGATGTATGTGGTCTGTCGTATTCCGCGGCCAAGCGTCACGCCAGTCAGGCACCCAACGATCGGCATATCCCTCGCTCGTCTAGACCCAAAGGAGATTTGGAGCTAGAAGCCATGAAGATTGTGTTCGACCACGTCGACCTTGGCGACTCGTATCAGAAGCATCATGATGGGTTAATCATTCAGCTCACAGTCAGTAACTGCCTAACGCGTCGAGTCTTGATCGACGGGGGCAACTCAGCAAATGTCATTTTTCTCAACACCATCAAAGCCATGGGAATCGATCGCTCGGAAATCACCCGACGTTCGACAACTTTGGTCGGTTTCAATGGAGAAGCGACGAGCACTTTCGGAGAGATAATCTTGCCTGTCTACGCCGGAGGAGTCAACAAGTAGACCAAGTTCAGCGTCATCGATTGTGCGTCGGCCTATAACATCATCTTAGGTCGACCATGGATCCATGATATGAAAGCTATTCCTTCGACGTATCATCAAATGTTGAAATTCCCGACGCCATGGGGAATCCAGGAGATCAAGAGTGAGCCAAAAGTCGCTCGTGAATGCTACAAGTCTACCTTGAAGCCGCGAAAATAAACTGAAGTCGCAAGATTAAGCTCTCGACAGGTGCGTTCTTCTATCCCTAAATTAATATCTCTTCCACAGGGATAAATCTACTATGGTGCCTCGTCGCACGACAACATAGTCGACCGCAGGACAATATTTCTCCGTGTCATTCTGTCATTTAAAACCTATCTTTTCCTCCCAAAAAGGGTACGATAATAAATGACAGGGGGCAAATAGAGAGAGTCTGAAGTGGTACGTTCTCTAGCTCCTTCTAGCTCTTTTCTCATACGATTTTTTCTCACAAAGCATCTACTGACTTAAGCATCGGAGGGTCGTTGGCTAGCCAACGACCAAACCCCGACATCGTTTTATCGCAGAATCGCACGACAGTAAGCATTAAGTCTACTAGATGACTTTAAATTCGCAGAATCGCACGATATAAACAATCAGGATTTTCTTTCCTGACCATCCCTCCACAGGGGCATACGACGCAAATTCCTCGTACGATCTCGTCGTACAATCGCAAAGCCTAAAAAAAACCTACATATAAGTTTCTTAGCTTTTATACCCTGAATGGATGCTTTAATCGCGTGTTTTTATATTTGTTTTACGTTCTTATCATCGTATTACAATGAATGCCTTAGTCGCATGATTTCATATGTATTTTATGATCAAATTCACAACAAATATGATTTGAATAAAGCATAAGATTCAAAGAAAAAGATATGTTCGTTGAGTAAACCATCATATACATACTCAACCCCCGATAGGTCAAGTGGCAAAAACAACAAAGAAAGAAAAAATTCTAGACGACAGGGGGAGCAACAGTCGTATCCCTGCTCGAAGTCCCGACCTGAGGGCCTTCACCTGCCACCCCTCCTGCACGAATCTCCTGCAGTTCATACTGAGCATCGAAAAGCTGGATGGTTAGCTCGTCAGCACGCGCCCAGGCAATCCTATCCCTATCTAAAGCCGCCTTCTCTCTCTCCAACGCCGCAACTTCTCTTTCAAGGGCAGACGCCATCAACCCTTCAACTTTCGACATCCCAGCGTGCAATGCCAAAGACGACTGGAACGTCTGAAAAATAACACAAGAAAATATTAGACGACTAAACGAATGAGACAAGTCATGAAAGATTGATACTCACCGTAAACGCCAGATTGGCAACTTGAGATCCAATCTCTCCGGCCGGAACTCCACGAAAACTCTCCCCGAAATACGGGAGCAAATACTTCCCCAGATGAGGGAACGACGCCGTCCCGTCTAGGACACCATCTGCCATAAAGTTAGACGGCAATGTAAAATTGACCGTCATAACTTCGGCCAATGATCCCTCGCCCCTGTCGGCAGACATCAGGATCGACACTTGAGACACCGATTTCGTCACCGTAACCGGAAGCGCAAAACTTGCTGGTGTCGCGTCCATCACGCCAGGACGGCTAGATGACGCCCTCGCCTTCTTAGGCAGAACAACTCCCGGTGAGTTGTCAACCCTCGACAACGGTTCCCTCAGGACTGTCCTCTTGGTTCTCTTCTGGCTCGACCCAGCTGTCGAAGCATTTTCACCCCGAAGGGCGTGCATAACCTGCTTTCCTCTCGCCCTAGAAACCGATTTCTTCTCGGTTGGCACTGATCAGGAAATACATGAAGCGTCAGACATACAAAATAAACAAAATAAAATAAAGACTATGGTGTGCTCACCAGTCGCCTCTTCCTGAACGTCCTCATCTCCCTCATCTTCTTCTTCAGAACCTTCTATCACGTCCTCGTCCTCGACCGCCGATTGTCACGTAACGAAAGATCGGTCGTCAATGCTAAGACTTAAGAACTTGTTAATCTTAGCCTGGGAATCCACATTCGGCTTCACTCCGTCGAACCGGATCTCTGAAGGCAACGGCAGGAGAATGATAAGTAAAAGTCACAAAAATAAATGAAACTCAGAAGCAACAAAGTATACTTGTCTTATTCCAGTCTGGCCGCATCCAATCGCTGCTGTAATCCAATGAATCGGTACGAACAAATACATACCTTGACTTCCACCCGCGATCATTGACACCAGTTCCCAAAACCAAGGTACGATCACCTCTGAACTTAGAATAAGGACTATAGCGCTAGTTCTTATCCCTTTTAACTTGATACGCCGCCAAGAAATCATTCATGATCATAGGGGATTCCCATTTCGCGGACGCCCGCTCAACAACCAAAAGAACTCGCCAAAGTTGAGGCATCAACTGCCCTGGCGACACATTGAAGTCTTGCATGAATGACTTGGATAAACCCGAAAACGGCCATTGAAACCCTATCTTAAAAGGATACTCGTACAAAACGAGATATCCCTCAGGGCAATCCTTAGAACGAACAATCCCCGGACATCTCAACTCTATATTTGCAGGAATTTTTGCTAAACTCCTGAAAGCATCTAAGTCTACGTGATTCATGATAAGACTAGCAGGCTCCGTCGACATTGCGGGTCAGAGGACAGAACAGGGTCTTATATAAACGCTCTCAAATGCGGGTTGAAGATTTACAGCGATTCGAGTAAAGTTCGGACGAAGAATGGAAAGGAATCAAGGCGAAATCTCTTCCCAGATAAACACTTCGAAGTATAGCAAGAAAATATCCGTCGTGATCTTTATTTATACAAACAAACGCATCAAATCGAATCACTGGATAATCGCCACGCATCCCCGTCCTCTCGCATGCCCGCCCGGATCTTCGACACCTGTCCTCGACAGCTAGTATGCATCATCGTGTGTCAGTGTGACGTCACGACCTCGTTCCCTTTTCAACTTCTCGTTCAGTTAAAGGCGAACCGGTCCATTTCCACGACAACCAGGTAAATCCCTCAACCCAGGTCACAAGTCTAAGCGTTCGACAAGCAAAATTTAAAACTTAAATTTGACTTTCAATTTTCAAATTTTGGGGGCAAACTGTTTGGGCAAAAAATCACGTCGTACGACCACGACCAGAGCAGGTAAGACGCATGTTATAGTCCAAATCTTATATTAAGATAAGGTCTCGACAGGAACCCAGAAAACATCCGTCGTCTCCCATAAAAGGTAAGTCGTACGTCTCCCATGACGCTCGACCATAGCATCGCCCGTCCCGTACGAACATCGCGTAAGATCATTGCACCTTCGACCAAAGCTAACGTTAACCTTGACTGTTACGTTTGTTAAGTATTTAATGCAGGAGTCAAAGCCATTAACAGCAAGCAGCCGTAACGGACGAAGAGCATTATGGATAATCACTCCGGCGACCGTTTCCAGCCGTTGTAGCCGTTGATCAATCATTTATGGAGCTAATCAATGGCACGAAGACTATAAATACCAAGCTAAGTCTTCACATCAAGGGACATCAATTAACATCCAATATACATCAGCGACCATCACCAAGCAGCAGAGAAAATCATCCAAACTCATAGCAAAGAACATTCAAACTCTGGAGATAAAGTACTGAAAGCCAGAACCTTACAACGAACTCAAGAACATTCGGAGGAAAGCTCAAGTATCGCTCTCGACGCACGACAGCAGCTTTTGACCAACAGTTGATTACACTTTGTACTCACACACGACAAACACCTGTTTTCACATTCAAACACTTGTACTTTACATTTCGAAGTATTTCCTTCATTTGTATTGTAATCATCGTACGACCTACGCCAGTACCAAGGACGTCGCCCCTGATTGGCGACCATAGTGCAGCGACGACACCCCCTGTCGTCCGCAGGTTTTTTCCTCGATTGAGGTTTTTCCTGCGTCATCAAATCTCTTGTCTCGTTTATTTTTTCCCTCGTCGCACGTCTCGTCGAAAGATCCTTTCTTTAGTTGATTAAGTCCACATCGACCTTAAGTTGTCCCTTTGGTGCGATTTTTGGCATTAACAACTAACGTATAACATTTTTGTTACTTTCTCAGTGTTTAAATGTAGGAATCAATGACACTAATGATCAACGACTATAACCGACAAAGGCCATTAACGGCAGTAAAGTCGACGATCGTTACCAGAAACATTTAAGATGATAATCAATGCACCCGAAGACTATAAAAGCAAAGGTTCAACCAACATTTCGGGACATCTGACATCTGGCATCACACTTCATCCTAGCACAACCGAACTCTGAAGAACTCTTAAAGCAAAGAACTCTCTCTCTCTCTCGAAGAATCGCTCTCGACGCATGAACCTTCGTGCACGACGCTTAGTTTCTACACACGACTCACTTGTTTTACACACACGATACACTTGTTACTTTACATTTAAAGTATTTCCTTTCATTTGTATTGTAATCACTGTACGATCGACACCCGAAACATAAGGATATCACCCCTGTTTGGCGACCATAGTTCAGCGACGACTTCCACAGTCGTCCGCGGGTTTTTTCCTCGTTGAGGTTTTTCCCGCGTCATCAAATTCTTTGTCTCATTTACATTTATGTCCTCGTCGCACGCTTTGTCATAAGTTTTCTTTCTTTAGTTGTTAAATTCCACAATCAACCTTAAGTTATCATTTTGGACGATTTTTGGCATTAACAATAATGTTTTGAGATAGATTGAAAACATTTGTTTTCTTTATAATCAACTAATAAAAAGGTAATTTAATTTCTTAAATTATTTATAGTTTGTTTTTTATAAATTATTCATAAAAATGTAATCTAAACCCCATAATATTTTATAGTAAGAATGATTTTTATGTGATTTTTTTATTGGTTTTGCCAGGTGAAGAATCGTTGGGATTTTCAGATGTTATTTGTTAAGCATTTGATGCACTTGTTTTTTCAAGCTGAATTAAAGTGTTTGTTATATATGTACTGAAAGGTTTACTAATTTTCATACATTATGTGCTTGATTATAATGTGTATTACTGCATTAAGACTCCAAGTTGGGTCAGTGGCTGTTACTCTATAAAATAGACTCCAAGTCCTCCAAATCCTTTCACGAAATCCGAATCTCTCAAAACCTTTCTATCAAACCAAATGCCCCCTAAGAGTTCCTTATGTTTATGCCCTGTTGACTTAATGCTATCGGAAGAGAATCAAAGTTTCTCCAATTTATATGACGGGTTAATCTTTGATGGCCTCAACGGATATCCTACCAAATCTGCAGAGATGATAGGGTTGAGTAGTGATGCGGATTTTCTATAAGATGGTTTATGTACTGACCTATACTCTATGATTTTTTTCTATTCATTTTGCTGTCAACTTTGTGACAGTCAAATGATTTTTTTCATCAACTTTGAGGGTTTGTTGGCTTTGGGGCTCATTTGCTCTCACTTATCCAAATTCAATTATCCCTTGAAAAAGGTCTTCCAACAATCATTGACAACTTCATTTGAAGAAAACTGCAGTTTAGGCTAACTTAACTTCCATCTATGTATAATAGTTCATATATATATATATATATATATATATATATATATATATATATATATATATATATATATATATATATGACTGTTCACAATTTGATTTAATTTAATTTGATTATTGTTATTATATGTTTGTTTTATTTGTATAATAGTGATATTTTTTCTATCTCTAATGATATTTTCATAGATTAGATGAAATGTTTCTTATTGAAGTTGTTATGAACCTGAAGCCATGGTACTTTGTTTTACATGGATTTTCATCTAAGTACAAGCCAGGGGTTGATTCTATATATCCAAGAAAACAAGAAGAAACATTGATATCGTAAAAATCTATTACCCTTTTTCTGTTGTCGGTGAATGGATTTGGGTTGCTATGGTATTTTCTTAGTTTTCAAATTTCTTGTGAATGGATTTGGCGATTCCCGTAAAGGCCCACTGATGGTATTGTTTGTGAAATCCAGCATTGGGTGATCGAGAGTTTCTTAGCATAGTATTTTTTTACTTCTTTCTTCTTTGTTTCTTACGGTTATGATTCATATTTAACCACTCTTGGTGTTTTGGTATCAGGTCAAGAGACAAAATGCAAACTTGAAGTGACATGACACTCCGAAGCAGCTCTGGTGGGTCGACAAAATATTTGGATCAATTTACCCCTGTTAAATGTCAGGTATCTACTAGATTGTACCACCTCTTACAGGATTTCAAATTCATAAATTGTTTGTGAAATCCAGGATTGTGTGATCGAGAGTTTCTGAAAGATTTTATATATTCATGTTGGGTTTTCATTCATATTCATAAAGAATGCATGGCCAATGGCATGCAATATCAAATTAAAATCTCAAGCCTACAAACAACTCATATTCGTAGCATTGCTTAAATCTAAACACATTGTCAACTCAATTTGCTAAATTTCAATCGGTTTGAAATTCATATTTGGGTTTTGTAATTCAAAAATCAAAGAGGAAGCATGTTGGATTAGATGACACAAGATGTGAAGGATTAGAAGAAAAATATGATAAGACTGATAATAATCACGAGCTATATATGAGGTGTTTGGAGCTTTCTAGAAACTGAAGTTGTCTGGAGAAGAGGGTATGATATTTCACCAACTTATCTCCATTTGACACTGTGTAGGTGTTTTATGTGCTTCTTTTTATTTTGCAGAAATTGGAGGCTTAAGAAGGAAATTGTCAAGAAAACTTGCTGGTTATTCACCTAATATGCAAGTATGCAACTAAATGGCAGGTTTGTTCATGTGCTTCTTATCATTTCTACTAGGTGAAATGCATGTTCATTTGCTACCTATTACTTTGAATTACTTGAAAATATGACTAGATTATCCTACTATCGCTCAAACTATTTTTACTTGCCAATAGTCCCATTATTTTTAATTATTTATTTTTGTCTTTGAGGTAAAATATTCACTTGGATAAAGAATCGTATTCTCCTCTTATTGACCAAATGTGGTTAAGGAACCAAATGCGATAACAAGCTGTTAAGAAATGCAAATTTTCTTATTTGTAGTCATCCTACATTGGTGCAGATACCTGATTTTTGTTTTTTGTATTTACAGATTGTTCTCAAGTCTTAGGTGTTATTCTAAATGTATTATGCAATGAATCTGGATTGTTTCAGATCCACATGAACTTGGTGAGTAGGTGGTGAGTGGTTGTGATGTCTATCTGTTGTTTAAGCCCAATACAAGTTGGGAGCGAGAGTTGTAGTTTTCATAACTAACCCTTCCATGTGCAATGTTTATATTCTTGATGAAACCTTTGGACATGTACATCCAGATTTAGAAAAGGAAGAAAGAATGTTTGAATGCTTTGAAATATCACTTGACTTGCACATACTTATAGATAATACAACATTTGAAAAATAATTAGGCCATAAGGATTCTGTTCTTATAATGTATATGTAGCTTTGTTGAAGAATACAGTAAATCCACTATTTTGAAATTAAAGGTTCTGGATATCTAATAAGATAGGGTCTGAATGCCTAATTGAAAACTGGTGGATAAGATTTTGTGTATTTCTTCTCATCAAATGTTTTTGAGTTTTGTTATAATTGTATTTCGTTAGTTTGCAATCAAAAAGTTATGTTTAATCTTAATGTACCTACATGTTTTATAACAAAAGGTTTCACCACCGCGCAACGCGCGGTCCATACACTAGTATATATTAAAACAAAAACCACGTGTGATGACGTGGATCGTCCTTAAGCCAACAACCCTTTTTTCTTTTTTCTCCTTCATCCCCCTTTTAACCTTTTTTTTATTTCCAATGCTATAAACATTGATTATTTATTTATGTTTGTATTTAACATTATCCTTTTCATTTTCCTTAACACCTCTTCATTTAATCACCTCTCAATCTTTTCATTTTTCCAAGCTTTTGGTTTTCTCCATCTATCAAACAATATCTCAAGAATCAATTTAATATTCATATTTTACTTTATTTGGTTATGTTTTGAGTTGAAGACTTCCCTTCACTATCCCCTATCTCGACTCCGATGGATCGTATACACAATGTCTTTTGGTTCTCTCAAATCAATCTTTTGATTTTAGTTACGGAGTTATTTGATTTGATTGTTTCTTCTTTTGAAGGTTTAATTTCAAGAAACAAAACACAATTCTTCAGATTTCAAGCAATCTCAAGTAAGATTTCCATATGCTAAGTATATTGTTACTACAAGCTTCTTATCACCTACAAATTTCGTTTGACTACTAATATATAGTTTCTACTACGTTTCATTCTCAACGAATGTATGTTTTGTACATATGATATGCGCTGATTGTATATCGTGTAATGTGTTGGAATAAATGTTGATGCTTATACTTTATTTTAAGAAGTTTCCTTTAAAAAATTGCTACCTTAAATATATTGATTTTAATTATAATGGAACTCTTGCTTTTTCATTCATCTTTTAATTTAGCGTTGATGTTTGCATGTCTTTTATGTTTTGTTACTAAAAGTTTGTTTTTTTCATGCCTCCCTGATGATGATGCCATTGTAAAGTTTCGTGAAAATAATAGGTATTCTTTCAGCCGTACTTCTTTGAGTTTCAACAAATCATTTTGCATACTATTTCAATCTATTAATTCCAGTTCGTATTTTATTTTATTTCATCGTATTTCTCAAGTAATCAATGTTAGTGTTGGATTTCAAGAAATAGTTTGAAACTTATCATCAAGTTCTATGAAATTTTGGTCATGGAAATGGTGAAATTTTATCTAAAAAACAATTGTTATCTTCACATTATCTATTTTCCCACCCGAGATTATATGATTAGTTCAATATGCATAACATACATGTTGAAATAAAAAATGTTCATGAATCTTATAAACAACGATCCATCACCTAATCAAATATTTTTGTAACACTACCATTTATGGGTTTTTTCTTTATAGTTATTAATTTCAACATTTTATAAGAACTTTAGAATCTCATCTTTTAGTATTTTTTCCCATTCTCTTAACTTTACATACTTCATGTTCTATATTCTTGAAAAGGCTACTCACTTGCTAATTCTACCAATACTATTTTTATGCTTATGTGAATTCAAATCACATGGAGAATTCTAGATTATATTTTAAGCACATTTGATTGTATTAGTTATTAGTAACATCATCGAATCAAGAAACTTGAGACTTATCTACAAGCTAAACAAAACTACTAATGATTTCTATGAGTTTTGCTTTGAATTAGTAGGAGACTTATCTTCTAGATCATCTTCCTTAACTTGAATTTTTACCTTCCTAATATGTGAAGAGTGTGTGTGAGTTTTGCAATATAAAATTATAAACTTAAAAAAATCATTTGATGTTGTTTTGTGATTGAACTTTGGTTTATAGAATGATTCTTATTTCTTTATATTCAGAAGATTATTTATATATGATAAGATCGTGAGATTTTCTTAAATAGTTTTCAATTAGTAAGTGTCGTACACAATTTTGTAACTCCTTTTTTATGAGGTGTACCAAAACTATCATTTTTTAGAAATGAGGATTTGATTAGTTTTGATATGGATTTTATTGATGAAAATGTTAGTTTTTATATTACCTCATTCATATGCTCATACCAGATTATTAACAAATTGTGTTATGCTTATTGTTTGGTTAAAATGTTTATGTTGTATAGGTGTTTCTGATGACGACAATAGTTTGGAAAACTTGGTCACTAAGTTTAACTATTTATTATAAGAAGGAAATGCACATGTTTTGCAACATTTCAAGGTTGTCGAGAATTTTAGACCTTTGTTGTTTCAAGCACCTTTGTTTAGCCTGTTAGATTAGTGCGGTCCATGAAATCCTTTAGGATATGTATCTCCAATTTGGAGAGTGAACATATGTTTGGCCGATGGTTATCTTGCCATGTAAGTGTACATTTGTTTCCTTCTTAACAAAATTGTCAGAGATACTGCTCTCTTTCTCCAAAAAGAAAAACTCCGTGCAAGGTTATAAATCATACAAGCAATGCAAAAATTATCCACTGACCAATTTTAATGTTACTAATTTTATTTATATTAAAAATCTACTAATAAAAGTATACTAATTTTTACAAATGATATGAATACGATTTGTAGATAATTGTGTTTATTGACTAACATTTGTTTATATATATAATCTACATATTACTAAACTCAAATTATCCACACTACTGCGCAACGCGCGGTTTCCACACTAGTTATGTTAGTTGTATAAAACATCATAAATTGGTCAATTGTATCTAACTTGTTTCTATTTTTAAGTTCAAAAAGTTTATTAGTATAAACCTATCGCTATTTTTTAATGGTATGAAGGTTGTTCGATTTTTTTGTGATTATTTTTCGGCCCCTGAACTATAATGTCCGTGTTTCGCTACTGTTCAAATGTATCTTAGATCACCAAAGAAAATATGTATCTTCTTGTGGCGAGCTAAACTCGGGAGGATCCCCTCACGTGTGGTCTTGGACAAATTGGGGGTTGACTTACATTCCACCCTTTGTCCGAGATGTGCAAGTGAGGTGGAAACGGTCGACTACGCGCTTGTCAAGTGTGTGAAGGTGAAAAAGTTGTGGGAACAAGTGGGAAGGTGGTGGAACATCAACACGGGATCTATAGTTTGCTTGGGGGACTTTCTAAATAGCGGGAGTAGCGCGGGACTTTCTCCAAGAGGACTAAGAAGGTGGCAAGGAGTGGTATGGTGCGTCTTGTACCTCGTATGGGATAGTCGGAATAAAATGGTCTTCAATAAGTCTAGCGGCTGCTTGGATGACCGTTTCTTCGATTTTCAAATGAAAGCTTTCGAGTGGGTGACAAAAAGAGATAGAGATCTAGTGATGGATTGGGCGTCGTGGCTGTCGTGCCCAGCCGTGGACTGATTCGGGAGCGTGCTTCAAGAGGAGGATCGTGTGCGGGGGTCTGCTTCCCTTAGGTACTATTAATGCCAAAAATCGTCCAGAAGGATAACTTAAGGTTGATTGTGGAGCTTAACAACTAAAGATAGAAATCGTTCGACAAATCAATGCGACTAAGACAAAAAATATAAACGAGACAAAAAGATTTTGGTGACGCGGGAAAAACCTCAACGAGGAAAAAACCCACAGACGACTGTGAGTGTCTTTGTTGCACTATGGTCGCCAAACAGGGGCGATGTCCTTATGTTTCAGGTGTCGAGAGTACAATGGTTACAATACAAATGATAAAAATGAAATAATTTATAAAGTAGAAAAGTGTATCGAATGTAAAAATAAGCGTGTCGTGTGTAAGGACTATGCGTCGTGCGTATAAGTTGCGCGTCGTCTGCTTCGGGAGAGAGAGAGTTTTGTTTCAAGTGTTTTCGCTGTGTGATTCTTGAGAGTTCAGATTGTGCGCCCAATGATATTGAGCCTTCATATATATAGCCTTCGAATGCTTTAAATGATCTTCATGAATATCGGAGTAACGGTCGTAACGACTGCTGGGATTAATAAATATCGTAATTACCCTTGTCGGTTATATCCGTTGGCCATTAATGGTGTTGATCCTGCATTAAACATAGAGATCATAACAGTTGTCTTACGTTAGTCGGTCGAGGTCGTAAGGTCTCTTACGACGGTCGAGTGTCATGAGTACATTTTTCGATTTAAACTTTGATCAGACGATAAAGTGTTCATGATTTTATCTTATCCTAAAAAGTGTAATAAATGTTTTCCCTCTTTTTGGTCGTGGTCGAGACTGGTGAAATTTTACCCAAACAGTTTGCCCCAAATTTTTTAAAAATAGAGTGGCAAATTCAAATTTCGAATTTTAAAATTTTTTGTCAGTTGGACGTCTGGGGTTGTGACACGTGTCGAAAGTTGCTTCAGTTGCTGTTAATGCCAAAAATCGCACCAAAAGGACAACTTAAGGTCGATGTGGACTTAATCAACTAAAGAAAGGATCTTTCGACGAGACGTGCGATGAGGGAAAAAATAAACGAGACAAGGGATTTGATGACGCAGGAAAAACCTCAAACGAGGAAAAAACCTGCGGACGACAGTGGGTGTCGTCGCTGCACTATGGTCGCCAATCAGGGGCGATGTCCTTGGTACTGGCGTCGGTCGTACGATGATTACAATACAAATGAAGGAAATACTTCGAAATGTAAAGTACAAGTGTTTGAATGTAAAAACAGGTATTTGTCGTGTGTGAATACAAAGTGTGAACTTTTGGTCGAGGGCTGTTTGTCGTGTGTCGAGAGTGATACTTGAGCTTTCCCTCGAGTGTTCTTGAGTTCGCAGTAGGGTTCTGGCTTTCAGTACTTGATCTCCAGAGTTTGAATGTTCTTTGCTATGAGTTTGGATGATTTTCTCTGCTGTTTGGTGATGTTCGCTGATGTTTATTCGATGTTAACTGATGTCCCTTGAAATGAAGTTTTAGCTTGTCTTTTATAGTCTTCGCGTCATTAATTAGCTCCATTAATGAATTTATCAAAAGCTACAACGGCTGGAAACGGTCGCCGGAATGATTATCCATAATGCTCTTCATCCGTTACGGCTGCTTGCTGTTAATGGCTTTGACTCCTGCATTAATTACTTAACAAACGTAACAGTCAAGGTTAACGTTAGCTTTGGTCGAAGGTGCAATGATCTTACGCGATGGTCGTACGGGGCGGGCGATGCTATGGTCGTGCGTCGTGGGAGACGTACGACTTACCTTTTATAAGAGACGACGGATGTTTTTTGGGTTCTTGTCGAGACCTTATCTTAATACAATATTTGGATTATAGCGTGCGTCTTACCTGCTTTGGTCGTGGTCGTACGACGTGATTTTTTGCCTAAACAGTTTGCCCCAAAATTTGAAAATTGAATGTCAAATTTAAGTTTTAAATTTTGTCAATCAGACGCGTAGGAAATAAGACAAGAGTTAGAAATTACCTCAATCGCCTTGGAGCTAGACTGGTTTGTTTCTAACTGAACGAGAAGTCGAAAAGGGAACGAGGTCGTGACGTCATACTGACACACGATGATGCTTACCAGCTGTCGAGGATCCCTGTGGTCATACGAAAGAACGGGGATGCGCAGCGGTTATCCAGGGATTCGACCTGACATGATCGACTGCATAAATAAAGATTACGATGGATCTTTTCTTGGCGATTTTCGTTCGATTAGAACTTGCAAGGATTCTTGACCTAATTTAAGTTTTCCTGAGATCATATAAGATACGACCCTCCAGGTTGCGTATGCGTCGTAAGTCTATTGCTAGAAAGCCTAGAAAAAACTGGGATATCTGGGGCCTTTCAGAAGTGCAAATCAATTTTGGCAATGTCGACAGAGCCTAGAAGCACCATTAAAAACAAAGAAGATCTCGACGACTTTAGAAGTCTAGCGAGGATTCCCATGGGGATTACCGTAAGCAAGGTTGGCAAGGTTCGACCGTAAATGTGCCCCGAGGGGTACATTGTTATATACGAATACCTGTTCAAGATAGGCTTTCGCTGGCCATATTCGCCTTTAATCAAAGAGTTCATGTGTGAATTTGATCTTTCGCCGGGGCAATTGATGCCCCAGTTCTGGCGAGTTATCTTGATCATCGAACGACTTACCTCCAACTGGAATCCACCGATGAATGTGAGGGACCTTCTGACGGCGTATAAGGTCAAGAATGATCAATACCGTCGCTATAGCTTGTTTTCAAGGTTCAAGGGTGATCGTACCCTGGTTTTAAATACTGCGGTCAACGACCGTGGATGGAAGAAGAGGTATGTATTCGTACGGACGTCAACGCTCGACACTGATAGTGACTGGATTAGGGAGGGTTGGAATATGACGGGTGAGCCTTCAACTGTACGTTTTCATGTTATTCTGTTGCTCGATTGTTTTTTCGACTGATCTTCTTTTTTATGCGTAGATATTGATTTCGAGAAGGTAAAGCCGGATGATGCTTCTTGAGCTAAGGTCGAAAAGTTCTTGGAATTTAGTACCGAAGACCGGTCGTACGTCACGCGTCATTTAATAGACGAGGATGATGACACCATTTTCTTGAGCGACAGAATGAGGATGGGTCGAGAGGAGAAAGAAGAAGAGGAGGATTCTGAGAAGACTGAGGAGGAAGAGAAGAGCGAAAAACTAGAGGTGGAGATAATTGGTAAGTATCCTTTTGTCTTATTTTCGCTTGACCTGGTCTTTCTCTGTTCTGAATCATCTAACTTCTTTCTTTTACCGTACAGGTGAATCTCAAGTACTGGTGACGTCTTCTGTTGCTAGGAAGATTGCCCAAGTCGAAGTAGCTCGCGAGGCGAGGGAGAAGGACGTTTCAACAACTGGGTCGGGCCTCTTAAAGAGGACAAAGGTGTCCGTTCTGAGGGAACCGTCTTTGAAGACAGGTAACCCATCGAGGGTTGCCTTGTCCAGGAAGGCGAAGGCATCGGTTGCGACCGGCGCGAAATCTGTGGATACTGCGCAACTGGCGACGATGTCTCCCGTCGTCCTATCCGGCCCTTCATCGGCCGACAGGGGCAAAGGCGCGCAGAAGGGACTTTTGGGGGAAACGACGGTCAACTTTATGTTGCCGTTGGGTTTTCTGGACGACAATGTCTTGGACGAGACGAAGTTGTTCCCCCATTTGGAAAAATATTTGCTTCCGTCTTTCAGGGAGCGTTTTGACGGGTTTTCTTTCGAGAAGAAAGAGTTCCATACAGCTGAACTCTTATTCTTGGTAAGCCTTTCTTTCAAGACTTGTCATTTGTCGTTGTCGTTGTCGTTGTTTACTAATGTTGCTCATATTATGATTCTTCAGGCGTTCCAAGCTTCCCTGGCATTACATGCCGAAACGACGAATATAGAGGTTTCAACGGCTTCTGTTACCAAAGATGAAGATGCAGCGTTAGCTAAAGAGAAAGTTGCTTTGGAGCATGAAGAAGTGATGTCGGTGCGCCTTGACCATGCTCTGGACGAATTGGATGCCCTCAGTCATACAAGAGACGAGATAAACTCACGTTTGAAGGAGTCCCTGACTTTGATGCGCGACCAGAGAGAGGAGCTGGAGGGGATGAAGGAATCCGTAACCGCAAAGAGGAAGGAAGTCGAGGGAATCAAGGCTAAGGTGATAAATTTGAAGTAGGAGTCTGATGAGTTGAAAGACGAAAATAAGTCTTTCTTTTCTTATGCTCGACTTACTGCGCGTGCGGCAATTATGCGACGTCACCTGCAGGGCAAGGATCCTTTGGCTTCAGCGTCAGATGAGCTGCGTTTCTTTTATGAAAGAGTCGGGACTGAGAGAGATCTCGACTTGGATGACCAGAAGGAGGTCGAAGAGGAGGCGGCTAGCGAGGGTTTTCAGGATGGGGTATCGGACACGGTTGTGACCGATGCTCCTCCACAACCTTAGAAAAAATGTATTTGTTTGTTCGTGTTGCTCGACCGTTAGTGGTCGATTATGTACTCGATGGCTTATATAATGAACGCAACTTTTGTTTATGCTTTATCCAACCATGTTTAATTATGAATTTGAACATAGGACACACAGGAAATCATGCGACTGAGGCATACATTGCAATACGATGATAAGAACGTAAAACAAATATAAAAACACGCGATTAAAGCATCCATTCAGGGTATAAAAGCTAAGAAACTTAGAGGTATCGTACAACCAGATCGTACAGTTAGTTTGTGTCGTATGCCTCTGTGGAGAAATGATCAAGTTAGAGGTCTGATCGTTCATGTCGTTCGACCTTGCGATACTAAAGTCATATAGTAGACTTAATGATTACTGTCGTGTGATTCTGCGATAATCTGTTATGCGATTCTGCGATAAAACGATGTCGGGGGTTGGTCGTTGGCTAGCCTCTGATGCTTAAGTCAGTAAACGTTTTGTGAGAAAAAATCGTATGAGAAAGAGTTAGAGAACGTACCATTTCAGACTCTCTCTATTTGCCCCCTGTCATTTATTACCGTATCCTTTTCGGGAGGAAAAGATAAGTTTTAAATGACAGAATGACACGGAGAAATATTGTCCTGCGGTCGACTATGTTGTCGTGCGACGAGGCACCATAGTAGATTTATCCCTTTCGAAAAGATATTAATTTAGGGATAGAAGAACGAACCTGTCGAGGGCTTGATCTTGCGACTTCAGTTTATTTTCGCGGCTTCAAGGTAGACCTGTAGCACTCATGAGCGACTCCTGGATTCCCCATGGCGTAGGAAATTTCAATTGACAACTTTTGCATGCTTGGGAGTCGATGGTCGATGGCCATCAGCTGGAACAGCGACATCGTCGATGATGTCCTTGAGATTTCCTTTCGGGAAATGATATGCTAGTTCCTTCTTCAATGCGATACAGTCGTCTGTCGCATGACCATGATCGGCATGGAAGTCGCACCACTTTGATTTGTCTTTCTTAGCATCGTCCAGCTCGGACTTCTTTGGCCATCGAATGGTAGCTTGGGAACTTCTCAGAGCTTCGACTAGGTCCTTTGTAGATCCTTTGAATCCGTAAGAGGATATCTTGGGTTACTGAGTGAACTTAGTCGCGGTCTTGGCCTCTGCTTTCGTCTTGAGACGAACATTTGAAATTTGGCGCACTGGCTCCACTCTGGAGACAGCCTTTATCTTGAACTCTAGCTTTCTGACGCCTAACGACTTCTTGTCGTCAGTGTGCTTGTGACGAAAGGCTGCATCGTCTTCGACCCTTATATATGCTAAGGTTCGAGCTCGGACGTCTTCGAAATTCTCCGGGGGATATTTGGTCAGGTCGGTGTATAAACCCGAACTATCGTCCAGACCACGCTTATAGGCTTCGATCGTGGTTTTGACGCCGCAATTGCGGATGCTGATCATTTTGGCATTGAATCTATTGAAATAACTTCGAATAGACTCATTAGCTTTCTGCACGACGTAATATAAGTCGATGGTTTGCTTCTCCATCTTACGACTATTGGCGAATTGCTGGGAGAACTGGTTAATCAACTCAGCAAACGACCCGATGGACTTGGGTTTGAGATTGATTAACCATTGGAGAGATGGACCAGTGAGAGTTGCTCCGAAACTCTTACACATGCATACTTCCTGGTACATTAATGGGATCGAGATCGTCCACATGAGCTGTTTATACTGCGCGACGTGCTCAGTCGGATCAGTCACACCAGAATATTTGGGAGTGAAGGCAGGAATGTTATACTTCTTTGGGACCTCGACGGTGGCAATCTCGTCGATGAAAGGCGACGCCTGGTACCCCGAGCGAGGCTCGACGTTGATAGGCACGGCTGCCCCAGGCAACTTGGCGAGCAAGGACAGGACGCGCTCATTTTGGTCTTTTAACATCTTCAAACGCTGGGCAACGGGATCGTTAAGGTCAGGATTTGCCCCTGTCGAGGGATTGGTCCCTGGACTAGTGCCATTACCATGCGACGAACCATTGGTGTCCCCGTTGAACGGGACAGGATATGGCTACGACCCATATTAGAATTGCTGCGGTCCGTTCTGATACGATGGTGGTCCCTGCTGGAAAGACTGCGATCCACCGTGGAGTGGCTGAGACCCATTATTCATGGGTGGTGGCCTTATGTGCTGAGGAGGAACTGTCCCAAACTGAGGATTTGAGTTGAACGGCCCTGGCTGTTGATTCTGCACGAATGGGCCTGGATGCTGATTCTGCGCGGATGAACCTGGATTCGGGACAAATGGTCTAGGGCCATTCTGGTCGAACGATCTTGGAATTGGGTTCTGCACGAACGACCTAGGACCATTTTGAGGCCCAAGAGGATTTCTTAACCGCGCGATCTCCTCAGCTGCTCTGCGATTCTGCTCTGCCATTGCATTGAGCTGATTCCTGGCGACTTCGAGGTCCTGATACATCTGAGCAACAGCTTGCTGCGGATTTCCAAAGGTTGCCATTTTCCTGCAATAGAAAATAGAAGAAACTCCAAGAAACTATTAGTAGGGTGCACGTTCGTCGAGGATTTTCTCTAGATGAGGTCCCACGGATGGCGCCAAACTGTTAATGCCAAAAATCGCACCAAAGGGACAACTTAAGGTCGATGTGGACTTAATCAACTAAAGAAAGGATCTTTCTACGAGACATGCGATGAGGGAAAAAATAAACGAGACAAGGGATTTGATGACGCAGAAAAAACCTCAAACGAGGAAAAAACCTGCGGACGACAGTGGGTGTCGTCGCTGCACTATGGTCGCCAATCAGGGGCGACGTCCTTGGTACTGGCGTCGGTCGTACGATGATTACAATACAAATGAAGGAAATACTTCGAAATGTAAAGTACAAGTGTTTGAATGTAAAAACAGGTGTTTGTCGTGTGTGAATACAAAGTGTGAACTTCTGGTCGAGGGCTGTTTGTCGTGCGTCGAGGGCGATACTTGAGCTTTCCCTCGAGTGTTCTTGAGTTCGCAGTAGGGTTCTGGCTTTCAGTACTTGATCTCCAGAGTTTGAATGTTCTTTGCTATGAGTTTGGATGATTTTCTCTGCTGTTTGGTGATGTTCGTTGATGTTTATTCGATGTTAACTGATGTCCCTTGAAATGAAGTTTTAGCTTGTCTTTTATAGTCTTCGCGTCATTAATTAGCTCCATTAATGATTTGATCAATGGCTGGAAACGGTCGCTGGAATGATTATCCATAATGCTCTTCATCCGTTACGGCTGCTTGCTGTTAATGGCTTTGACTCCTGCATTAATTACTTAACAAACGTAACAGTCAAGGTTAACGTTAGCTTTGGTCGAAGGTGCAATGATCTTACGCGATGGTCATACGGGGCGGGCGATGATATGGTCGTGCGTCGTGGGAGACGTACGACTTACCTTTTATGAGAGACGACGGATGTTTTCTGGGTTCTTGTCGAGAACTTATCTTAATACAAGATTTGGATTATAGTGTGCGTCTTACCTGCTCTGGTCGTGGTCGTACGACGTGATTTTTTGCCCAAACAATTGCCTTGGAACTGGATCGGTCCAATTCCAACCGAATGGGAAGTTGAAAAGGGGATAAGATCGTGACGTTATGCTGACGTACGATCGTGCATAACAACTGTAATTGCCAGATGTCGACGATTCGTGCCTGCATACGAAGAGACATGGGCACGTGTCGATCATCGAAAGGTTCGATTGTTAATGCCAAAAATCGTCCAGAAGGATAACTTAAGGTTGATTGTGGAGCTTAACAACTAAAGAATAGGAATCTTTCGACAAAGCGTACGACAAAGACAGAAAAGCGTAAATAAGACAGAGATTTTGGTGACGCGGGAAAAACCTCAACGAGGAAAAAATCCGCGGACGACTTTGGGGGTCGTCGCTGCAGTATGATTGCCAAACAGGGGCGATATCCTTATGTTTCAGGTGTCGAGAGTACAATGATTACAATACAAATGAAAGAAAGACTTTAAATGTAAAGTAACAAATGTATCGAATGTAAAAACTGGTGCGTCGTGTGTAAAACTAAGTGTCGTGTGTGTAAGTCGTGCGTCGCGAGCGTTCTGTTGAGAGAGAATTCTTTGCTTCGAGCATTCTTAAGAGTTCAGATGTGCTAGGATGTCAGATGTGAGATGATAGATGATCCGCGAAATGATGTTTTAGCCTTTGTATTTATAGCCTTCTATCGCCTTGAATGATTCCTTAAATCCTTCTGGAAACGGTCGTAACGGCTTTTTGTGTTAAATGCTCATAATTGTCTCTGTCGGTTATGTCCGTTGGTCATTAATGATATTGATTCCTGCATTTAAACACTGAAAACGTAACAGTAATATCGCATGTTAGTCGGTCGAGGTCGTGAGGTTCCATACGACGGTCGTGTGAGCTAGATGACGTCATGGTCGAGTGTCGTGAGGTGGATAACTTTCGATTTTAACTTTGATCAGGGGATAAATATTGTGATTTTACCTTATTATGGAAAAGTGTAATAAATGTCTTCCCTATCTTGGTCGTGGTCGAGACTGGTGAAATTTTACCCAAACAGTTTGCCCCTAAAATTTAAAAATAGAGTGGCAAATTCGAATTTTAAATTTTGTCAGTCGGACGTCTAGGGTCGTGACACGTGTCAAAAAGTCACTTCAATTGCCTTGGAACCGAATCGGTCCAATTCCAACTAAAGAGGAAGTCGAAAAGGGGATAAGACCGTGATGACACGCTGACGCACGATCATGCTTAACAGCTGTCAACGCCAGGTGTCGACGATCCGTGCGGTCATACGAGTAGACATGGGCACGTGTCGATCATCGAATGACTCGACCTGACACGATTGATTACGTAAATAGAGACCCACGATGGATCTTTTTCATTTTACGTTTGCAGAGAGTTTTAAGAGAGAGATTTTCTTGCTATTCTTCAGCGATTCGTTTCGAAACCTGCAAGATCTTGATTAGAGTTATAGTTTTTCGGGGATTTAGAGCGCCTATATAAGGTACGACATCTTCTTCTTTGCATGCGTCGTAAATCCATAGCTAGGAATCCTAGGAAGAATTGGGACATTTGGGGTGTCTCTGATCGACAAACTTTGTTAACAGGATTATCGATGTCGACTGAACCCAGGAGTACCATTCGAAATCAAGATGATCTCGACGACTTTAGGAGTTTAGCCAAAATCCCTGCGGGGATTATAGTGAGCAAGGCCGGTCAAATTCGACCAGAAATGTGTCCAGAGGGGTATGTCGTGATATACGAGTACCCATTTAAGATAGGATTCCAATGGCCATATTCGCCTCTAGCTAAGGCGTTTATGTGTGAGTTCAACCTCTCGCCGGGGCAGCTAATGCCCCAGTTCTGGCGTGTTATCCAGGTCATCGAGCGACTTACCTCGAATTGGGAGTCGTCGATGAACGTGACAGACCTGCTGACGGCTTACCAGGTCAAGAAGGATACATACCGTCGCTACAACATGTTTTCGAAACATAAGGGTGATCGTACCTTGGTTCTGAAAACCGCGGTCAACGACCGTAAATGGAAGACCAGGTATGTACTCGTGCGGGTAGCGATGCTGGACCCTGAAAGTGACTGGATCAGGTCCGGTTGGAACATGGCGGGTGAGTTTCCAGCTTTGGTCGAGTGTTTTTATTACTGGTATTGGTTTGCGTCTCGACTAACCTTTCTTCCTTATGTTTTCAGACATCAATTTCGACAAGGTGAAGCCCAACGACGATTCCAAAACCAAAATCGAGAAGTTCATGGAAATTAGCACCGACGATCGATCATTCGTCACACGTCATTTGATAGATGAAGACGACGACTTGGTCTTTTTAGGCGAGAATCGTCAGGAAAATCGAGAGGAAGAGACGGAGGAATAGGAGACAGAGGAGGAAGGAGAGAAATAGGAGAAGGAGAGAGAAGTGTCGAGGGAAGAAAATGAAGTAATGACTGGTAAGTGTTCATTTGCTTTCTCGCTCGACTTAGTCTTTCTCTTCTTTTAATTGTCTAATTGTTCTATCTTTTTCCTTATTCTATAGGAGGATCCCAGGCGAAGATGACGCCTGCGACTGCCAAGAAGGCAGCTCAAGCTGAGCTGGCCCGTCAGGGCAGAGAAAAGAGGAAGGTGATCCCGACAACTGGGTCGGGTGTCCTAAAGAAGACGAGGACGACGATACTGAGGGAACCGTCTTCGAAGGTAAGCGACTCGTCGAGAGTCGTTAGTCCTGAGAAGGCGAAGGTGGCGATCGCGACTCCTGAGAAGACGAAGGTGTCTTCAGACGCGAACGACGCGACGCCAGTCAGCCCGATGCTTCAGGAGACAAAGACGGCGTCTGCGTCTGCGACGTCGACCCGTACATCGGCCGACAAGGGCAAGGGTCACGCGACCGAGGATAAGGAAGTCACGACGGTTAATTTTACGTTACCGTCGGACTTCTTAGCTGACAACGTCCTAGACGGGACGAGATTGTTTCCGCATCTGGGGAAATATCAGCTCCCATCTTTCGAGGAACGTTTTCGAGGGGTCTCCGTCGAGGATACAAGAGCGCATGTTGTCGGACTGGCGTTCATGGTAAGTCTTTCTTTCAAGACTTGTTTTATTTTATCGATGTTTACTTTGTCAAATATTCACTAACAACGCCGAAACGACAAAGATAGAGGGCCTAGTGTATTCTGCCCTTAAAAGAGAAGACGCGGCATTAGAGAGGGAGAGGTCTGCTCTGGAACGTGAAGAGGCTATGTCGATACGACTCGACGACGCTCTGAACGATTTGGAAGCTGTTGGACATGCTAAGGATGAGGTGAACTCTCATCTGAAGCAATCCCTGTCTCTGATCGCCGACCAAAGGGAGGAGATGGACAGTATGAAGGAGTCCTTGGCTATGAAGGGAAAAGAAGCCGAGGATTCCAAGTCCAAGGTGGCGGATCTGGAGAAGGAGGTCGAGGAGCTGAAGGACGAGGCTAAGTCTGTCTTCGCTTTTGCTTGTTTTACTGCGCGAGCGACGATCATGCGACGACACCTGTCGGGCAAAAATCCTCTCGCCTCTGCGTCGGAGGAGTTGGCGCTTGTTTGGGCAAAAAATCACGTCGTACGACCACGACCGGAACAGGTAAGACGCACGTCATAATCCAAATCTTGTATTAAGATAAGGTCTCGACGAGAACCCAGAAAACATCCGTCATCGCCCGTAAAAGGTAAGTCGTACGTTCCTCACGACGCTCGACCATAACGTCGCCCGTCTCGTACGACCATCGCGTAAGATCATTATACCGACGACCAAAGCTAACGTTAACCTTGACTGTTACGTTTGTTAAGTGTTTAATGCAGGAGTCAAAGTCATTAAAGAGCAACGGATATAACCGACGCAACCATCAACGATCGATAACTGTAATGGACGAAGATCATCATGGATAATCACTCCGGCGACCGTTTCCAGCCGTTGTAGCCGTTGATTGAATCATTAATGGAGTTAATTAATGACGCGAAGGCTATAAAAGATAAGCTAAAGCTTCATTTTAAGGGACATCGATTAACATCCAATACACTTCAGCGAACATCATCATACAGCAGAGAAAATCATCCAAACTCATAGCAAAGAACGTTCAGACTCTGGAGATTAAGTATTGAAAGCCAGAACCCTACTGCGAGCTCAAGAACACTCGAAGGAAAGCTCAAGTATCGCTCTCGACGCACGACAACAGCCCTCGACCAACAGTTTACACTTTGTATTCACACATGACAAACACCTGTTTTCACATTCAAAACACTTGTACTTTACATTTCGAAGCATTTCCTTCATTTGTATTGTAATCATCGTACGATCGACACCAGTACCAAGGACATCGCCCCTGATTGGCGACCATAGTGCAGCGACGACACCCCTTGTCGTCCGCAGTTTTTTTCCTCGATTGAGGTTTTTCCTGCGTCATCAAATCCCTTGTTTCTTTATTTTTGTCCTCGTCGCACGTCTCGTCGAAAGATCCTTTCTTTAGTTGATTAAGTCCACATCGACCTTAAGTTGTCCCTTTGGTGCGATTTTTGGCATTAACAGTTTGGCGCCATCCGTGGGACCTCATCTAGAGAAAATCCTCGACGAACGTGCACCCTACTAATAGTTTCTTGGAGTTTCTTCTGTTCTCTATCACAGGAAAATGGCAGATAGCGGAGACTCAGAACGAATCGCTGACCCAGCGCATGGAAAGCCTGAAAAGGTGCAAGATGTTCCTAAAGCCATCGGTGAATATTGCCTAGAAGAAGTTATCTTAGACCCAAGCAAGCCCGAGCAAAAAGTCTTGATAGGATCATCTCTCGATCCCCACCTTAGGCAAAGGATAATATCTTTCTTGCAGGAATATGCTGACTGCTTCGCCTGGTCGCATGAAGATATGGTTGGCATTGACCCTAACATCATTTCTCACAAGCTCAATATCGATCCATCGTTTAAACCCGTCAAGCAAAAGTGCCGTAAATTCGCTCCTGAAAGAAATAAGGTAATAAACGATGAGGTCGATAACCTCCTCAAGACCGGAAAGATCCGAGAAGTAAAATATCCCGACTGGCTTGCTAATGTCGTGGTCGTGGCTAAGAAGAATGGAAAATGGAGGATCTGTATCGACTTCACCGATCTCAATAAGGCTTGCCCGAAAGACCCTTTTCCATTACCGCATATCGACGCCATGGTCGACGCAACCGCAGGGCATGAATTATTGACCTTCATGGATGCCTATTCAGGGTATAACCAAATCTTAATGCACGTCGAGGACCAGGAGAAAACCGCTTTTATGACGGACCGGGGTATTTACTGTTATAAAGTTATACCTTTCGGACTAAAAAATGCAGGATCCACCTATCAACCCCTGGTGAATAAAATGTTCAAAGACCATCTCGGCGACACAATGGAGGTATATATTGACGACATGCTCGTCAAGTCCAAGCAAGCGGTCGATCATATAGAGCATCTAAGACAATCGTTCAACATCCTTCGGGAGTATAGCATGAAGCTCAACCCTACCAAATGTTCCTTCGGAGTCAGTGCTGGAAAGTTCTTAGGCCATATGGTCACTCGCCGAGGAATCGAGGCTAACCCCGATCAAATCAAAGCCATCATCGACATCAAATCTCCTCGAAATTTCAAGGAGGTCCAAAGGCTTACTGGTCGAGTAGCGGCCCTAAACAGGTTCATCTCCCGATCTTCAGATAGATGTCATCTGTTTTATAACGTCCTCAGGAAAAATAAAGGTTTCAACTGGACCAACGATCATGAGCAAGCATTGCAAAAACTCAAGGAGTATATGGCGTCGAATCCTCTGTTGTCAAAACCTCACGATCATGAGGTCTTACAATTGTATTTAGCTGTCAGTCCAAATGCGGTAAGCGCCGTACTCACCCGAGAGGACGAAAAACAACAATTACCAATCTACTACGTAAGTAAATCTCTCTTGGACGCAGAAACCAGGTATTCTTCCATGGAAAAACTGCTTTTGTCGCTAGTCACATCTGCTAAAAAATTACGACACTACTTTGAATCGCATCCTATTACTGTCGTAACTAACTTTCCTCTTAAGTATGTTTTAAGGAAACCTGAGTTGACAGGTCGCTTAGCAAAGTGGAGCATATATCTCAGCAGTTACGACATCGATTTCAAGCCCAAGACCGCGATCAAATCGCAGGCCTTGGCAGACTTTATCGCCGATTTCAGCCTTGAGTTGGAGAAAGAAGCAGAGCTCGAAGTGTCCACTGTGGAGACTCACGACGACGTGCCTTGGATCCTACATGTCGTCGGATCATCCAACATTAGAGGCTCTGGACTGGGTGTCGTCTTAAAGTCGCCACAGGGGGGTAAGATGGTATACTCGGTCCGATGCGACTTCAAGGCCACCAACAACGAAGCCGAATATGAAGCCCTGATCGTGGGAATGAATATGGCCCACGACTCGGGGGCAACCGCATTGCATGTCAAGAGCGATTCGCTGCTGGTAGTAAATCAAATCAATGGAGAATTCGCAGCCAAGGACTCAAGAATGACAACATATCTAAGCGTAGCAAAAGAGATTTCCAAAAAATTTAAATCTTTTTCTATTGAACAGATTCCGCGAGACCAGAACACTCAGGCCGACGCATTGGCAAACCTTGGGTCAGCTTTAGTTGAACCAATATTTGATGTTATTCCTATGATTCACCTGGCAACACCGTCTATTGGAGACACAGACGTCGTCCAGGTCGAAGACGAAGAAGATGATTGGTCACACGACATTCGAAATTTCCTCGTACACGACCAACTCCCTGAAGACAAAATGGAGGCTCGAAAATTAGATTCAAAGCATCTAAGTACGTCATGATTGAAAATAAGCTTTATCGACGATCATCGACGGACTTAAATTTAAGGTGCGTCATCAGCAAGAATCAAGCCCAGAAAATCCTCCAAGAGATGCACGACGGCGAATGTGGTAATCATTTAGGAGGTCGTAGCTTGGCTAATCGTGTCTCCCGACAAGGGTATTTTTGGCCAACACTGCGACAAGACGCTGTCAAGTACGTCCAAAATTGTGACCCCTGTCAACGACACTCAGGTATGTCTCATAAACCCTCAGAGCCTTTGCACTCAACGCTTGTCCCATGGCCTTTCATGAGGTGGGGAATGGATATTGTTGGCAAACTACCACCTGCTCCGGGGCAAAAAGTATTCCTCCTCGTACTCACGGATTACTTTTCTAAATGGGTCGAAGCAGCTGCCTTCTCCCAAATCAGGGATAAAGAAGTCATTTCTTTTATCCAGACTAACATCATATGCAGGTTTGGGATTCCATCCGAAATAGTCTGCGACAATGGATCCCAATTCATAAGCGACAGGACCCAACAGTTCTGTGAAGATAGGAACATCAAACTGACGACCTCGACTCCCAGATATCCCCAAGCCAATGGACTTGCCGAGTCGAGTAATAAGGCTATTGTAGCCTCGATCAAGAAACGATTAAAAGCTGCAAAAGGAAGATGGGTTGAAGAGCTCCCTTCAGTCCTATGGCAAATCGCACGACACCCCGCACGTCTACAGGACAAACCCCCTTCTCTCTCGTCTACGGCTGTGAAGCCGTCCTACCAATCGAAGTTCACCTCCCAACTTCGAGGCACAATTCCGTCGACCACAACTTGGTTGATTTGAGTTACGACCTCGACGCCCTTGAAGTGCTCAGAGAATCGGCCTTGATCAAAATGGTGTCACAGAAGCAAGCAGTCGAACGATATTTCAATAAACACGTCAAAGTTAAAATCTTTCAAGAAGGCGATTACGTCCTCCGTCGAGTATTCCCGAATACCAAGGAACTCAACGCAGGTAAACTTTCTACCAAATGGGAAGGTCCCTATCGTATCTCTGAAGTCGTTGGTAAAGGAGCCTATCGACTTCGAACCCTCGACAATCAGGAAGTCCCCTGAAGTTGGAATGCGACGCATTTGAAAAAATATTTCTTTTAGGATCGCCTTCCTATCATACCAAGTTTTTAGCACAACGGCAAGCACCGCAAAATCGTTGGTAAAACCGCGACCGACCTCTAACAAACTTTATCGCAGGAACACACGACATGAGTATACAAGTACATGACTCGATTGTTTGATCACAGGGGCACATATTCTAAAGTTTCATCATACGATACAGTCACACGTAAGGTCTAAACGATCCCTCGATCTAAGTCTCTGGAACTTAGAAATACTTTGTATGTTCTAAACACATCGATGATATATATTTGTGTCCAAATACATGATCTATGTTTCGACCTTTATATTGCAATAAAAGCCTAAGTCACACGATCCTCCGTTTATTTCATACTTAATGAATCCTATGATCAACATTACATTTATCCACGATACATGTAATTAAAAACACGAGTTCAGCAAAAGAAGGAACTTCATTAAACGATTACATATGAACGACCGATAGTCGGACAAGTAAATACAAAGTCAAAAGTCGTTGCAACAACCCGAACATAAAAAGTCTAGCTCGTAAACCCAAAAATCTACCCTAGAAGCACGTCGATGGCAGGCTCTGTTCAAAAATCTCGATCTTTGAAATCCTATCAATCCCGAAGAACTAATGCAAGGATCAAACGGGTATAGCCAGAGTTGTCTCCCAACTTTTCGCGCCATGGCATTCCGAGAAAATGGCTCTTAAGATTAATGTTAAGGTTGAAGGAAGGAATATCTTCTCTTCGACAATCGACCTCCACTCCAACATCTCCAGTTTCCTCACATGTTTAGTGAAGGAAAACAAAAACATCTGCACAATTACAAAAAGAACGTATTAGCAAAACACTCAGCAAAGGAATAAACATCGGTAACACAAGTTTCGAAAGAAAAACTTACGAAAGACGCCAGTACGGCTAAACGCATTCCAATCTCCTCGATAGAGATCCCTGGAAAATGCTCCTTGAAATATAAGAGCTGATATTTCCCCAGAAGCGGGAGCGACTTCGTCCTGACGAGGACATAGTCAATCCAGAGGGATGAAGACAACGCAAAGTTGATCTCCATAAAATCCCCATAATTCTCTCCCGTCTTTATACCCTCGCCCCTGTCGGCTGACGAAAGGGTCGACGTGGTAGCAGAAAACATCATCGCCAGGTGCGCAGAATCCACAGACATCGCGTCTATCGCAACCAACATCGACATCGGTTTGGGTATCATAACCCACGGTAGATCATCAGTCACCGAAGATTCTGGAAAAGATGACTTTTTGAAAACTTAAAGAAAACAATCCCTTTTGCTCTCTATTTATGCAGGAAATCATGACAGGTCGAGCCCTTCAAAAGATCGACACGCATCCTCGACTTTCATATGCCCCGGTAAATCATCAACACATGTCCTCGACAGCTGGTAAGCATCACCGTGTGTCAGTATGACGTCACGGCCCCGTTCCCTTTTCAACTTCTCATCCAGTTAGAAACGAACCAGCCTAGATCCAAGGCGATTGAGGTAATTTTTAACTCTTGTCTTATTTCCTATGCGTCTGATTGACAAAATTTAAAACTCGGATTTGCTATCCTTCTTTCAAATTTTGGGGGCAAACTGTTTGGGCAAAAAATCACGTCGTACGACCACGACCGGAACAGGTAAGACGCACGTCATAATCCAAATCTTGTATTAAGATAAGGTCTCGACGAGAACCCAGAAAACATCCGTCATCGCCCGTAAAAGGTAAGTCGTACGTTCCTCACGACGCTCGACCATAACGTCGCCCGTCCCGTACGACCATCGCGTAAGATCATTATACCGACGACCAAAGCTAACATTAACCTTGATTGTTACGTTTGTTAAGTGTTTAATGCAGGAGTCAAAGTCATTAAAGAGCAACGGATATAACCGACGCAACCATCAACGATCGATAACTGTAATGGACGAAGATCATCATGGATAATCACTCCGGCGACCGTTTCCAGCCGTTGTAGTCGTTGATTGAATCATTAATGGAGTTAACTAATGACGTGAAGGCTATAAAAGATAAGCTAAAGCTTCATTTTAAGGGACATCGATTAACATCCAATACACTTCAGCGAACATCATCATACAGTAGAGAAAATCATCCAAACTCATAGCAAAGAACGTTCAGACTCTGGAGATTAAGTATTGAAAGTCAGAACCCTACTGCGAGCTCAAGAACACTCGAAGGAAAGCTCAAGTATCGCTCTCGACGCACGCCAACAGCCCTCGACCAACAGTTTACACTTTGTATTCACACACGACAAACACCTGTTTTCACATTCAAAACACTTGTACTTTACATTTCGAAGAATTTCCTTCATTTGTATTGTAATCATCGTACGATCGACACCAGTACCAAGGACATCGCCCCTGATTGGTGACCATAGTGCAGCGACGACACCCCTTGTCGTCCGCAGGTTTTTTCCTCGATTGAGGTTTTTCCTGCGTCATCAAATCCCTTGTTTCTTTATTTTTGTCCTCGTCGCACGTCTCATCGAAAGATCATTTCTTTAGTTGATTAAGTCCACATCGACCTTAAGTTGTCCCTTTGGTGCGATTTTTGGCATTAACAGCGCTCTTCTTGTCGAAGGTCGGGATTGAAAGAGACCTCGACTCAGATGACGAGAAGGAGGCCGACGAGGAGGTGGCGGAAGAAGGTTCTAAGGGCGAGGCTTCAGGCAAGGATGCGACCGACGCTCCTCTTCAGCCTTAGGAAAATCTTTGTTATTTTTTGTTTTTTATTACTCGACTGTTGGTGGTCGAGTTATTTGGATGTAACTGACCGACCATTCAATGAACGAAACTTATATTTTTCTTATGCATTATTTCGACTCACGTATGTCGTAGACAGATTTAATATCGATTGTGACATTCATTAAGTACGGAATGAACAAGAAGACGTGCGACTTAGGCATTCATTGTAATACAACGACTAGAATATAAGTCATAAGACTTTTATACTTTTCAAATCGTGCTAGCAAACGTAAGCACATGCAACCAAAGCATTCATTCAAAACACGAAGTTTTTCTAAGTTAAAAAACTTAGATCGAGGGGTCGCTAGACCTTATGATCATACAACTAGATCATACGATGAACTTGGATCTTGTGTCCCTGTGAAAGGATAATCAGGTCATAGACCTGATCACTTATGTCGTGCGATCCTGCGAAACTAAAGTCGCATAGTGGACTTAGCAACTGATGTCGTACGATCCTGCGATAAAACGATGTCAGCGGTTGGTCGTTGGCTAACCAACGACCCTCCGATGCTTAAGTCAGTAATCGTTATGATGGATAAAAGATCGTGTGAAAGAAGGAAAAGGACTTAGAAGAAATACCTTTTCAGAGGCGTTGTATTCCAGCTACGTGGGATATCTCAATTGTAGAGGGTTTAGGGCCGATGGGTACCTTTACCCATGACTTCTGAGATACGACTAGAACCTTCTCATTTGATCACGACACTAGCAAGTCAGTCTTGAATTTCCTTGTCTCGAGGAGGTGGTCGACCTCGCCATTTATTACCTTATTCCTTTCAGGAGCCAGCTTCCGCCACTTTTGTTTGATAAGCTTAAAGGACGGGTCGACATTGAGGAGCCAACTTCCGATGAGCAATCAATGATGTTGAACTTGGTTTTCTTGTTGATTCCTCCGGCATAGACAGGCAAGGTGATCTCTCCAAAGGTACTTGTCGCGTCCCCATTGAAACCGACCAAGGTTGTCGAACGTCGGGTGATTTCCAATCGATCGATTCCCATGGCCTTGATGGTATCAAGGAAGATGACGTTCGCTGAGCTGCCTCCATCGACCAAGACCCGTCGGGTTAAACAATTACCAATCGTGAGTTGAATGATCAACCCGTCATGATTCTTCTGATACGAGTCACCGAGGTCGTCTTGGTCGAACATGATTTTCATGGTCTCCAACTCTAGATCTCCTTTGGGTCTCGATGAGCGCGGGATAGGCCGATCGTCAGGGGCTTGGCTGGCATTTCGTTTGGCTGCAGAATACGTCAGACCGTATACGTCGGAACCACCAGTGATGCAGTTGACGACCTTTGCGTGCTCGGGAGTTGGCGGTCGAACGTCGTTAGCTGGGGTCACGATGTCGTTGATGATATCTTTGAGGTTGCCCTTCGGAACATGATATACTAGCTCCTTTTTTAGAGCTATGCAATCATCTGTCGCATGACCATGGTCGACATGGAAGTCGCACCACTTCAATTTATCTTTCTTATCATCGTCTTGATCGGACTTCTTTGGCCATCGAATGGTCGCCTGGATGGTTTTCAGAGCCTCGACCAAGTCCTTAGTAGTCCCTTTGAATCCGTAGGAGGATATCTTAGGGTACTAAGGAAATTTGGTCGTGGTCTTGAACTCCGATTTCGTCTAGAATCGGACGTTTGAGATTTGTCGTGCAGATTCTGGTTTGGGTATTGCCTTCGTCTTGAACTCTGGCTTCCTTACACTTAACGACCTTTTGTCATCGGTGTGCTTACGACGAAAGGTAGCGTCGTCTTCCACCCTCATATAATCAAGGGTTCTGGCTCGGACATCTTCGAAATTCTCTGGGGGGTACTTGGTCAGATGAGTGTATAAACTCGAACTGTCGTCTAGACTACGCTTGTAGGCTTCGATCGCGGTCTTGACATCTCAATTGCAGACACTGATCATCTCCGCATTGAACCTATTGAAATAACTCCGGATCGACTATCCAGCTTTTTGTACGACATAGTACAAATCGCTGGTCTGCTTCTCCATCTTGCGACTACTGGCGAATTGCTGGGAGAACTGGTTGACTAACTCGGCGAACGACCCGATGGATTTAGGTTTGAGGTTAATCAACCATTGGAGGGCAGGACCTGTGAGGGTTGCCCCGAAACTCTTACACATACAGACTTCTTGATACATATGTGGGATCGAGACCGTCCACATTAACTGCTTATACTACGCGATGTGCTCCGTTGGATCGGTTATCCCCGAATACTTGGGAGTAAAAGAGGGGATATTATACTTCTTCGGGACGTCGACTGTTGCGATCGTGTCGATGAAGGACGATACCTGGTATCCCGAGCGAGGCTCGACGTCGACAGGTATGGCTGCCCCCGGCAGCTTAGCAAGCAAAGATAGGACACGCTCGTTCTGATCTTCTAGCATTTTCAACCGCTGAGCGACGGGGTCATTAGGAACATGATTTACTCCTGCTTGAGGGTTAACTCCTGGACTAGTGACATTGTCGTACGACAAACTATTGGCGTCCCCATTGAAAAGGACGATATACAGCTGAGACCCATTGTTCATGGGTGGTGGTCTCAGGTGCTGAGGAGGGATCGGCCCGAACTGGGGATTTGGGATGAACGATCCCGGCTGCTGATTCTGCATGAATGGGCCTGGCTGCTGATTCTGACCGAACGACCCTGGTCCTGGATTTTGAACGAATGGACCTGATCCCGGATTTTGGACGAATGGAGCGGACCCTGGATTTTGAACGAACGATCCTGGACCGGGATTTTGAATGAATGGTCTAGGACCGTTCTACGGTCCGAACGATTCATTCGGATTTTGATTTCTCAGCCGTGCGATTTCCTCAGCTGCCCTTCGACTTTGATCAGCAAGGACGTTGATTTGATTTCAAGCAGCTTCCAACTCTTGATACATCTGGGCAATGAGCTGCTCTTGATTTCCATGGGTTGCCATTTTCCTGAAACAGAAAAAAGAGAAGGAAACTCCAAGAAATCGTTAGTAAGACGCACGTTTGTCGAAGATTTTCTCTAGATGGGGCCCCACGGTGGGCGCCAAACTGTTAATGCCAAAAATCGTCCAGAAAGATAACTTAAGGTTGATTGTGGAGCTTAACAACTAAAGAATAGGAATCTTTCGACAAAGCGTACGACAAAGACAGAAAAGCGTAAATAAGACAGATATTTTGGTGACGCGGGAAAAACCTCAACGAGGAAAAAACCCACGGACGACTTTGGGGGTCTTCGTTGCACTATGATCGCCAAACAGGGGCGATATCCTTATGTTCCAGGTGTCGAGAGTACAATGATTACAATACAAATGAAAGAAAGAAAGACTTTAAATGTAAAGTAACAAATGTATCGAATGTAAAAACGGGTGCGTCGTGTGTAAAACCTAAGTGTCGTGTGTGTAAGTCGTGCGTCGCGAGCGTTCTGTTGAGAGAGAATTCTTTGCTTCGAGCGTTTTTAAGAGTTCAGATGTGCTAGGATGTCAGATGTGTGATGATAGATGATCCGCGAAATGATGTTTTAGCCTTTGTATTTATAGCCTTCTATCGCCTTGAATGATTCCTTAAATCCTTCTGGAAACGGTCGTAACGGCTTCTGTGTTAAATGCTCATAATTGTCTCTGTCGGTTATGTCCGTTGGTCATTAATGATATTGATTCCTGCATTTAAACACTGAAAACGTAACAGTAATATCACATGTTAGTCGGTCGAGGTCGTGAGGTTCCATACGACGGTCGTGTGAGCTAGACGACGTCATGGTCGAGTGTCGTGAGGTGGATAACTTTCGATTTCGACTTTGATCAGGGGATAAATGTTATGATTTTACCTTATTATGGAAAAGTGTAATAAATGTCTTCCCTATCTTGGTCGTAGTCGAGACTGGTGAAATTTTACTCAAACAGCTGTAATTGCCAGGTGTCGACGATCCGTGCCTGCATACGAAGAGACATGGGCACGTGTCGATCATCTAAAGGTTCGATCTAACACGATCGACTACATAAATAGAGACCCACGGTGGATCTTTTCCATTTTACGATTTCTGAGAGTTTTAGAACTATTTTTCCTCCCCGATTTCTTGCCATCTTTCAACGAATTCTTTCCAAAACCTGAAAAAAATCTTAAGTCGGTTTGTAGAGTTGTTGAGGATTAGAGCGCCTATATAAGGTACGATCTCTCATCCCTTTGTATGCGTCGTAAGTCTATCGCGAGAAAACCTAGAAAAAACTGGGATCTTTGGGGTTTTTCTGACCTGCAAACTTGGTTAACAGGGTTAGGAATGTCCATTGAACTTGCGAGTTCTATTCGAGATCAAGAGGATCTCGATACTCTTAGAAGTTTAGCAAAAATCCCTGCGGGGATTACATTAAGTAAAGCCGGTCAGATTCGGCCGGAGATGTGCCCCGATGGATATGTCGTGATATACGAATATCCATTTAAGATAGGCTTCCAATGGTCTTATTCGCCTCTGGCCAAGTCCTTCATGTGCGAGTTCGACCTCTCGCTAGGGCAACTAATGCCCCAGTTCTGGCGTGTTATCCAGGTCGTCGAGCGACTTAGCAGAAATTGGGAGTCGCCGATGAACGTGCGCGACCTGCTGGCGGCGTACCAGGTCAAAATGGACGGGTATCGCCGCTATAGCCTGTTCTTAAAACACAAGGGCAATCGTACCTTAGTTCTAAAAACTGCGGTCAACGACCGCAAGTGGAAGACTAGGTACGCATTCGTGCGTGTGGCGATGCTAGACCCTGACAGCGACTGGATTAGGTCCGGCTGGAATATGGCGGGTGAGTTTTTAGCCTTTGTCGAGCGTCTTGTATTACATTACGTTGTCTTATGTTTTTACTTACTTTTTCTAATTGTCGACAGATATCAAATTCGAGGACGTGAAGCCCTATGCCAATTCTCAAGCCAAGATTGACGAATTTCTGAAGTTTAGTATCGACGAACGGTCGTTCGTCACTCGACATTTAGTGGACGAGGACGACGACGTGGTGTACTTGGGCGATAATCAAGAGGAGAGACAGGAGGAGGAGGAAGAGGAGGAGACATAGGAAGAGGAGAAAGAAGAGTCGAGAGAAGAAGAAGAGGAGATGACTGGTAAGTGTACCTTCGACTTTTCTGTTCAATTTAATAATTTATGTATTTCGATCGTATAACACATTCTTCCTCTTGTTTTTCAGGGGGATCTCAGGCGAAGATATCGTCTGCGGCTGCCAAGAAGGCAGCCGAAGCTGAACTGGTCCGTCGGGGCAGAGAAAAAAAGGAAGGGGTCCTCGACCACTGGGTCGGGGATTTTGAAGCGGACCAGGATGTCGGTCCCGAAGGAACCGTCTTTAAAGGTGGGCGACTCGTAGAGAGTCATCACGCCTGAGAAGACGAAGGTGTCGGTTGCATCCCCTAAGAAGACGAGGACGTCTTCTGGTGCGATCGACGCGACACCAGTTAATTCTGAGCCTCCGGCGAAAACGGTGGTGTCTCTCACTGCCACGTCGACCCCTTCGTCGGTCGACAAGGGCAAGGGCCACGCGACGGGAGAGGCTGAGGTCATGACGGTCAACTTTACGTTGCCGTCAGACTTCATGGCTGATAATGTCCTGGACAGGACAAAACTTTTCCCCCATCTGGGGAAATATCATCTCCCTTCCTTCAAGGAGCGCTTTCAGGGAGTCGCCATCGAGGAGACGGGATCCCATGTCGCCGGAATGGCGTTCTTGGTAAGTTCTCTTTCAAAACTTTGTTTTTTTATGCTTTGTAATCTTTGTTGGGCGTTTACTAACCTGTATCCCGTGTTTTTCAGGAGTTCCAATCCTCCCTTGCCTTGCACTCCGAAATGGAGAAGATAAGGGGTCGTGTGTCCTCTGCTCTCGAGAGAGAGAATGCGGCGCTGGATAGAGAGAAGGCCGTTCTGGCACGTGTCGAGGAGATGTCCATACGGCTCGACGATGCCCAGAACGAGTCAGAAGCTGTCGGGCGTGCAAGGGATGAGGCGAACTACCGTCTGAAGCAGTCCTTATCCCTGATCGCCGACCAAAGGGCGGAGCTGGACAGGACTAAGGAATCTTTGGCAGCGAGTGAAAAAGAAGCTGAGGAGTCCAAGTCCAGGGTGGCGAAGCTAGAGGGAGAGGTGAAGGAGCTAAAGGATGAGGCGAAGTCTGTCTTCGCCCTTGCCCGACTGACCGCTCGGGCGGCAATCATGCGACAACACTTGTCGGGCAAGTATCCCCTTGCCTCTGCGTCGGATGAGTTGGCGTTCTTCTTGTCAAACGTCGGGACTGAGAGGGACCTCGACTCGGACGACGAGAAGGAGGTCGAGGAGGAGGAGATGGATGAAGGCTCCAAGGGAGAGGCCTCAGGCAAGGACGCGACCGATGACCCTCCTCAGCTTTAGAAAATTTTGTTTCTTATCGCTCGACCGTTGGTGGTCGAGTCGTTTGATGTAATCGACTTTTTGGTGAATGAAAAATATTTTTCTTATGCATTACTTTGTCTTATACATTTGTACAATATCATCAAGCAAACATTCATCATATAAAAATGAACATTATAACATGCGACATAGGCATTCATTGTAATACACCGACTCTTTTAAGTTAAAACGCGGGCTGTAAGATCAGGAGACCTTTAAGTCGTGTAAAGCAAACATAGGTACATGCGACTTAGGCACTTATCAAAACATGAAAATTTGTCTAAGTTAAAAAACTTAGATCGTGAAGTCATTAGACCTTATGATCGCATCATTAAGTCGTGCGATACACTTAAGTTATGCGTCCCTGCGATAAGGTGGTCAAGTCATATAGTAGACCTGATTGCTTATGTTGTGCGATCCTGCGAAAGTGTACTGAAGTCGTACAATAGACTTATGTCGTGCGATCCTGCAAAAAATAAGGTCAGAGGTTGGTCGTTGGCTAACCAACGACCCTCCGATGCTTAAGTCAGTAATCGTCGTGATGATTAAAAAATTGTATGGAAAAAAGGGTTTAGAAGAAATACCTTTTTAGATGCGTGGCATTCCAGCTACGTGGGATATCTCGATTGTCGAGGGTTTGGAGCTTATAAGCACCCTTGCCCACGACTTCTGAGATACGATAAGGACCTTCCCACTTGGTGGAAAGCTTACCTGCATTGAGCTCTTGAGTGCTCTGAAATACTCGTCGGAGAACGTAGTCGCCTTCTTGAAAGACTTTAGCCTTGACGTTCTTATTGAAATGTCGTTCGACCGCTTGCTTCTGTGATGCCATTCTGATCAATGCTGATTCTCTAAGCTCTTCAAGGGCGTCGAGGTCATAACTTAAATCAACCAGGTTGTGGTCGGCGGAAGTATGCCTCAAGGTTGGGAGCTGGACCTCGATCGGCAAAACTGCTTCACAACCATAGACCAAAGAGAAAGAAGTTTGTCCTGTGGACGTGCGAGGCGTCGTGCGATTCGCCCACGGGACTGAAGGGAGTTCTTCAACCCACTTTCCTTTGGCAGCTTTTAATCTTTTCTTGATTGAAGCAACAATGGTCTTATTGCTCGACTCAGCAAGTCCGTTTGCCTGAGGATACCTGGGTGTCGAGGTCGTTAGCTTGATATTGCGGTCTTCATAGAACTGTCGAGTCCTGTTGCTTATTGTAATAACCAGGTATTTTATCTAATTTAAAATTGGAATTTTATAAGTCTTTATGTAGCGTTATATGGAGTTAAGAAATTAAGGGATAACTTTTTATTGTGTAATAGAAGCTTAAGGGTGTGTTTTGGTCAAGTGAAGCAAGTTTAGGGTTTGTTTGGTATTTTACCCAAACCTTGTTAGCCAAAACCGACTCAGTAGTTTAAAGTATAGGAATATCCCAATTTGAGATATTAAAGCAAAAACCCAAATAGTGTGTGTGTGTGTGTGTGTGTGTGAATTCGTTCACGGCAGAGAGAGAGAGAGAGAAGAAGAAGAACCATCGAAGAAGAAGATTAAAGTTACTCAGCTGGGATTTTGTGTTTACTGCAGTAACATCATAAAGGTAATTTTCTGATTAAACTCTCTTTTATGAGAATTAGGCTTCTTTTGGAATTTGAGGTGGGTTTAGGTAATTTTAGAAGAAGTTGTAAATTTTAGTTACAATTAGAGTGTTAAAAAGAGTTTAGAACACTTCTGTGCAAAATCTGGGTAAAAGATGGATTCCTGCAAATGAGCTGAACTTATCTGAAAAAGACGATGAACAGTGTTCTTGCGAAAAGTAGGAATTCGCAAGCCTTGGTTGCGAAAAGTCCACTTTTCGCAAGCAGCTAAAGCGCATAGTTAAGTTTTCGTATCTGTTGGTTACGAAAAGTAGGGAACTCGCAACTGTGGGTTGCGAGAAGTGAGGTTTTCGCATCTGTTGGTTGCGAAAAGTGAGGAACTCGCAACTGTAGGTTGCGAAAAGTGAACTTTTCGTAATAGTGGGTTGCGAAAAGTTGGGTTTTCCTGTTTATGTGTTAAAGAGTATGTATGCTTTAAATTGTTTCAGATATTAAGGATCTGGGTTAAAAGATAATCTATTTTGAAGAAAGTTTGAAGGACCTTGCTTAAAAGATCAGGTGAGTTCTATTTTAAAGAGTATTTTACTGGAATACAATATGTGATTAATGAATTGTGATAAGTGTATGAATATGTCATACGTGAGTGATTATAATGGGATATTATAATTACGTGAGTATTATATGAAAATATAATACGTGGCCGGGCTTTGGACCGGTGTGATAAATTGGCTCGCAACCAATTGATTTGGCCATTGGTGGAGGGATAAGGTGGAATGAGACAGGTATGATGAATAATTGTTAGTTGGTATTATCTTACGTGTGTGGTATTTGTATTTATATAAATAGTGTTTTATATAAATGAGTTTTGAATGATTTACAAATGTCAGGGATTTACTCACTAGACCCTTAGGTCTAACCCTCATTTTCTGTTTTAAAAATTATGTATTCCAGGTGGTGATTCCAGTAAGAACAAGTAATTAGAATAATTGTTGGCTAGCTTTGGAGAAGATTATCATCATGATGCTACGGATGCTTTTGTAGTTATAATTTTGTTATCACTATGTAATTCAAAGTGGATCATGTTGTAATGAATTTTTATGTTCAGACTTTAGATGGGACCAAATGTGAATGATGAAGTAATTTGTTGTAAATACGTTATGGAATGTATGTTATATGTATGTTTCGTTTTGCGGGATGTTACACTTATGAATTGGGATCCATTGTCGCAGACAATTTCGGATGGAATCCCAAACCTGCATATGATGTTAGTCTGGATAAAAGAGACGACTTCCTTGTCCCGAACTTGGGAAAAGGCAGCTGCTTCTACCCACTTGGAAAAATAATCTGTAAGTACGAGAAGAAATACCTTTTACCCGGGGGTAGGTGGTAACTTGCCGACAATATCCATCCCCCATCTCATGAAGGGCCATGGGATAAGTGTCGAATGTAAAGGTTCAAAAGGTTTATGGGACGTACCTGAATGTCGTTGACAAGGGTCACAGTTCTGGACATACCTGATGGCGTCTTGTCGCAACGTTGGCTAAAAGTAGCCTTGTCGGGAGATACGATTGGCCAATCTGCGACCACCTGAGTGGTTGCCACACTCCCCGCCGTGCATCTCTTGAAGGATTCTTTGGACTTGGCTTTTGCTGGTGACACGTCTCAGGTTTAAGCCTGTCGATGATCGTCGATAGAGTCTATCTACGATCACGACATACCTGGATGCCTTGAACCAGATCTTCCGAGCTTCCATCTTGTCTTCTGGGAGTTGGTCGTGCATAAGAAAATTTTTGATGTCGCACGACCAATCATCTTCCTGGTTTTCGATCTGGACGACATCGTTATTTTCGATGGACGATGTCGCCAGATGGATCATGGGAATACTGTCGAATATTGGTTCGACTAGTGCAGACCCAAGGTTTGCTAAAGCGTCGGCTTGAGTATTCTGGTCCCTTGGAATCTGTTCAATGGAAAATGACTTAAACATTTCAGATTTTTCTTTTGCTACCTTTAGGTACGCTGTCATCTTTGAATCTTTGGCCGCGAATTCTCCATTCATCTGGTTCACGACCAGGAGAGAATCGCTTTTGACATGTAGCACGGTTGCCCCCGAGTCATGGGCCATATTCATCCCCACTATCAGGGCCTCATACTCGGCTTCATTGTTGGTAGTTTTGAAGTCGCATCGCACGGAGTACACCATCTTGCCCCCCTGTGGCGACTTTAAGACGACACCTAGTCCTGAACCCCTAGTGTTGGATAAACCGTCGACATGTAGAGTCCAGAGCATGTCGTCGTGAGTCGCCACAATAGACACTTCGAGCTCTGCTTCTTTTTCCAGTTCAGGGCTGAAATCCGCCAAGGCTTGCGATTTGATCGCAGTCCTGGGTTTGAAGTCGATGTCGTAACTGCTGAGATATATGCTCCATTTCGCCAAATGACCTGTCAACTCAGGTTTCCTCAAGACAGACTTAAGAGGAAAGTTAGTCACGACAATAGGATGCGATTCAAAATAATGGCGCAATTTCTTTGCGGCTATAACAAGCGACAAAAGCAATTTTTCCATAGAGGAATACCTGGTTTCAGCATCCAAGAGAGATTTACTTACATAGTAAATCGGCAGTTGTTGCTTTTCATCTTCTCGGGTCAGGACTTCACTTACTGCATTAGGACTGACAACCAAATACAGCTGCAAGACCTCATGATCGTGAGGCTTTGATAACAAAGGTGGCGACGCCATGTATTCCTTTAACTTTTGCAGTGCTTGCTCATGATCGTCGGTCCAGTTGAAGCCTTTATTTTTTATGAGGACGTTATAAAATAAATGGCATCTATCTGAGGATCGAGAGATAAACCTGTTTAGAGCTGTCACCCGACCAGTGAGCCTTTGGACTTCTTTAAAATTTCTTGGAGATTTGATCTCGATGATGCCTTTGATCTGTTCGGGATTGGCCTCGATTCCCCGGCGAGTGACCATATAGCCCAGGAATTTCCCGGCACTGACACCAAAGGAGCACTTCGTCGGGTTGAGCTTCATGCTATATTTTCGGATGTAACATCTCGAATTTTCATAAATAATAATGATGGGTTTTATAAATTAATTGATAAGTTATGATTTATTATGTGATAGATTAATATTAGAGTTTAACCCCGAATAAGTTACGCTAATATTTATTATGAAGATTAGAAGTTAAGGGGTAAACTTTATTTTAATATTGGAAGTGAAAGGGTTAAAGTTGTCAAGTAAAGGAAGTTTGAGGGCTTGTTGGTAAATGGTAAATGAGGTGTCTCATTTACAGCAAAAGAAAGGTTAAGTGAGGAGGTGTCCTCACATTGTTTTGAGTTAAACAAAATTTGAGAGTGTGTGTGTGTGTCGTACGGCTTCCAAAAGAAAGAAAGAAATCGAAGAGGAAAGAAGAAGAAGGAACAAGGAGGCTGTTTTGGTGCTGAAATTCTTAGAGAAAAGTGCAGAATTTAAGAAGGTATGTTATTTATAAAACAATCCTTCTATGTTTTTAAAGATGTATTGGTTAAAGATGGAGTTTTAGATAGGTTTTGATGATTTTTGGATGATTATGAGAATCTGAGTTTATAGATATGTTATGTTAGGGGTATTAAACATATCTGCATGTTTACAGAATCAAACATAGCTTAAAAGTATAAAATCTGGGTTTTAGATATTTTCAGTGGGTTGAGACATTCAAGCATGTCGCAACAGTGCATTGCGACATTCATGAATGTCGCGGCCTTAAGAACAACTTGGTGATGAAGTCGCAATAGAAGGTTGCGACTTGGTGATGAAGTCGCAATAGAAGGTTGCGACTTGGTGGTAAAGTCGCAATAGAAGGTTGCGACTTGGTGTTTAAGTCGCAATAGAAGGTTGCGACTTGGAGTTGAAATCGCAATAGAAGGTTGCGACATGGTGACCATGTCGCAGTAGTTGATTGCGACTTGCACTGTGCATTGCGACAAGAAATTTTAATATTAGTTGGTTGCGAATTAAGACGAAGATTTTTAGATGATAAGGATTCTTAGTTTTAGAGAGTTCTGTGCTGTAATTTAATATCAGTATATTTGTATATTGGATATTACAGTAAACTGTGGTGGTGAAGACAGAAGTTCCCACGTCTTTAAAAGAAATAAAAGAAGTGTGACTTCATACCAGGTGAGTTTATTCAACTCTCTTTAAAATTCAGCAATTAATATTGAAATAGATATGTATTATGTATGTCTGAGCATGTTAATAAAGGACTCGTCTTAATCAATAATGAGTCCAAATAGATGGCTAAAAGTTATGATATGTTGATCCCCGTGCTAAATGGCAATGAGGGGATAGTTAAGAAGTCGAGGTGTCAAAACTATTAATATTCTTTATAAATGTTTATATATATAGAATATGTTTTGGAGATGAATATATTGTATGTTATGCACATATAATAGTAAGGGTAATAATACTTATGTATTGTGTGGCGATTGCTAGAAATAGCATCTGGTCATAGTAGGGCACCTAGGTACGGTCTAATGGGAACCGAAATACTTGCCATTTGACCAAGGGATGTAATTTCTAGTGAACGGGTGTATCTTGAATCATCGTGAGGGCCCCGGTTGTGTATCGCGATATATTAATCCCATTGGGGTCAGTGATTCTGAGATGGTGAGGACGTGAAATGTGGAATAGGCAGATTTTGATTTGTAATTCCCATTTCGAATGGAAGATCGGAGATTTCCCGTTGTGAAAGGAAGATTAGAGATAGGCATAAAGTAATTTGTAATCTCTACTTCTGGATTAAGAAATAGGCAGGTTTTGACTTGTAATTTCTTAGATAAGAGTAATAACTTTGAATCTGGGATGATTTATAGTAAACTCTTGATAGTGATATTATGGCTAGACGAATTAGTCATAAGTATGGGAGTGGGGTAGATTCCCAGTATTGAAAGGAGTTGTTGTACGGTAAGATGGGCGAGAGCAGGTTTGTTTTATCTGTTGAGATTTTAATTGTTTAACTTTAATTTGATTTGAATATTCTCACTAGGCGAAAGCCTAATGTTTCAAGTTGAATTTTCTTACCAGGTACAAGCTCCGGGAAGTAAGCGGGAAACTGTGATGAGGATCTTTTGGAAAGACTTAAACTTAGAGATAACGGAGGATCTAGCTGTTCTTTTGATGCTTTTGGGACAAAGGATTAGATAACTTAATTAATCTGATTGTGATGTATGATTAGATTAATAGGTTATTTGAATTAGATGCATTGTATATAAAACCTTTACATTTGATCCTCAGGTTATAGAAGTTTGAAGTTTTACGATCATAACTTGTAGCAATTTTTAAGGTTTAAATTGGCCCTGTTTTTAGGGTGTTACAATATGGTATCAGAGCTGTAGTTTAAGCGAACTAGGTATGATTTTGAGATACCTAGACTTAAGCTGTGATGAATTAAGTTATGATCCGTGAGTTATGGGTAGAAGTACTAAGACTGGGTAGTCTTAGAGTCGACTGAAATACGCGAAGTTAGTACTGTAACAATGGTAATGAGAATTCTCATGTATGATATGTTCGCAATTTCAATTAGCTACTGTTATTATGAATATATTATTAAACAAGTGTACTTGTTTCTAAATTGTTACAGTGACTGATTAGCGGTAAAGTACGTATTGTATGTCTAGTTGTATAAACCATTACTGATGAGTATTCTGTTGTGCTCATACCAGATCAATGGTGAATACACCTCCGAGGTCTCCAAATTCTTCTATGAATAGGAATTGGTTAGACGATACGGGAGAAAGGCAAACTGGAGTAAGCGGAATTCAGGAGACGCCACCAGATTTTCTTTCTTTAGGAGGAATGCGGAATCGGGTACATCGAGGGGGTGCCAGTACTGCCGATCAAACACCATCGGATTCAAGTATGGAAGGCCGCATAATGGATAATGTAACCAGATTGATGAATGCATCAATGGGAAGACAAGCAGAAATGTTTATGAAAATGTTAAATGATCGAAGTACGAAACCAAGACGAACAGTAGTTGATACTAGTGTGATAAATCCAACTGGTAACCCAGGGTCGGAGACGGAAAGAAGGGTTGAAAGAAACTGCTCCTACAAAACTTTCCTGAGCTGTAAACCGCCGGAATTCAAAGAAGATGATAGTCCAGTGGCTTGCATGAACTGGATAAGAGAAATAGAACAAGCCTTTCGGGCTTGTGAGTGTTATGATGAAAAGTCTAAAGTTAGATTTGGGTCACAAATGTTACGCGGTAACGCGCTATCCTGGTGGAACGTACTGTCATCTTCTGTGACGGAGGCAGTTCTGAATGCCGTGACTTGGAAACAGTTCAAAGCAAAGATTTTGGAAGAGTATTGCAACGAAACGGAAATGGACCGAATCGAGGAAGAGTTCAGGAATCTCAAGAAAGGTAACATGACAGTGAGAAAGTATACCGAATCCTTTATGGAGAAGCTGAACCTGGTGAGGCATGTGGCTCCAGCTGAGAAATACAAGATTAAAGCTTATCTGAAGGGTCTACCGGCGGATATGATGACAAGGGTCCGAAGTTCAAAAGCTACTACTTTAAGGAAAACGATCGAGGAAGCGAAAGTGATAGAAGAGATGTACGCCAAAGACAAAGAAGAGAAAGCACATGTGGGAGAAAAGATAAAGTGGGAAGGTCGTTCAGAATCTTCTCAGAAAACCAGATTGTTTGGCAAGAATATCCGTTATGACTCTCGTAGGGAACCAAGCTGGTGTTCTAAATGTAGAAGCAAATATTTTGGTTTGTGTCGAGTGGGTGGAAATGAATGTTACAAGTGCGGTAAGGCGGGGCATATAGCGGTGAACTGCACAATGCCGGGGTCAGTGTGTTTTGAATGTAAGCAACCGGGCCACTTTCGGAAAGATTGTCCGAAGCTAAAGAAGGAGGGAGATCAGGGAAGGAAGTTGGTTATCCCTAAACCAACTGGGCGTGCTTTCCAAATGACTGCTGAAGAAGCGAAAGGATCGAAAGATGTTGTCTCGGGTACATTCCTTATAAACTCCATTCCTGCACATGTGTTATTTGATAGTGGCACAAACTATTCTTTTGTATCCAAGTTGTTCTACCGTAAGCTAGCTATGCCTGTCACTACGTTAGGAGATGCCTTAGTAGTTGAGATAGCTAATGGGGTTCGAACTTTGGTTAGCGAAAGTTTGGTCGATTGTAAGATTTTGATAGAGGGAACAAAATTTCCGATTGACTTATTGTTAATGGAAATTGGGGGATTTGATATTATTGTGGGGATGGACTGGTTGAGCAATAAACGGGCATAAATAATGTGTGCAAAGAAGCTGATTCGAATTCCGATGACCGACAAAGACGACGTATTCATATTTGGAGAAAAGCAGAAAGGAGATATTCCGTTGATTTCAGTGGCAAAGGCGCGTAAATGTTTAGCGAAAGGATGTTGGTCCTATCTAGCTTATGTTATAGATACGAAGTTAGAAAGGAAACAAGTGCAAGATATATATGTGGTGCGTGAATTTCCGGATGTATTTCCGGATGATCTTCCAGATCTACCAGCTGAAAGACAAGTAGAGTTTCGCATCGATCTTATTCCTGGAGCAGCACCGATAGCTCGTGCACCTTACCGCCTAGCGCCAGCTGAGATGACAGAAATGATGTCTCAATTGCAAGAGCTGTTAGACAAGGGTTTTGTTAGACCGAGTTCTTCGCCTTGGGGAGCTCCGGTATTGTTTGTTAAGAAGAAAGATGGCACTATGAGAATGTGCATAGATTATCGGGAGCTGAATAAGGTGACGATAAAGAATAAGTATCCGCTTCCAAGGATTGATGATCTGTTTGATCAACTCCACGGTGCGGGATGCTTTTCCAAAATTGATCTAAGGTCGGGGTATCACCAAGTGCGGGTAAGAGAGGAAGACGTTCCAAAGACGGCGTTTAGAACGAGATACGGGCATTATGATATATTCATGGATTTGATGAATAGAGTATGTCGACCGTTTTTAGACAAGTCTGTTTTCGTTTTCATTGATGACATACTTGTTTATTCGAAGAATGAGAACGACCATGAATGCCATCTTCGGGAAGTTTTAGAAGTGTTACGAAAAGAGAAATTGTACGCAAAATTCTCTAAATGTGAATTTTGGTTGAAAGAAGTACAATTTCTGGGACACGTGATTACTGTGGAAGGCGTGAAAGTAGATCCAGCAAAGATAGAAGCAATGATGAATTGGGAGACTCCGAAAAGCGCGTCTGAAATAAGAAGTTTCTTGGGGTTAGTAGGTTATTACCGGAGATTTATTAAAGACTTTTCAAAGATTGCTTCTACTCTGACGATGTTGACTCGTAAGAATATGAAGTATGTTTGGATCAAAAAGCAGGAATTAGCTTTCAGGACCTTACGGCAGAAGTTGTGTGAAGCTCCTATTCTTGCACTGCCAGAAGGGACTGAAGATTTGGTAGTCTATAGTGACGCATCGAAAATGGGTTTAGGATGTGTATTGATGCAACGAGGCAAGGTGATTGCCTATGCGTCAAGACAGTTGAAAGAACATGAAAAGAATTATCCTACCCACGATTTGGAATTAGCAGCTGTTGTGTTTGCTTTAAAGCTGTGGCGTCATTATCTATATGGAACGAAGTGTACACTATTTACTGATCATAAAAGTTTGCAGCATGTTTTTTATCAGAAGGAGCTGAATATGAGGCAAAGGCGATGGCTTGAATTGTTGAAAGACTACGATTGTGAATTGCATTACCACCCAGGTAAAGCAAATGTTGTAGCCGATGCCTTGAGTAGAAAAGAGTATAATGGGTGCTTGAAGACGACAAACGCCAGAATTGATGTAATGTCAAGTCTGATTGAAAGAATAAAAGTTGCTCAAGTGGAGGCTTTGTTAGAAAGCAACTTGAAAGAAGAAGTGATGAGCAAGCAACATCTTCAGCTGACTGAAGATAGCCGAGGGATTAAATTGTTCCAAGGCCGTGTTTGGGTACCAAAGATAGGTGGAAATCGGGAGTTGATTTTGATGGATGCGCATAGATCTAAGTATTCTATACATCCGGGGAGTACCAAAATGTATAGAGATTTGAAACTGCACTATTGGTGGCCGGCTATGAAAGTGGATGTGGCACGAATAGTAGAGAAATGCGGAACCTGTTCGTTAGTAAAAGCAGAGCACCAAAGACCATACGGAAGTTTTCAATCTTTGGAAATTCCGGAGTGGAAATGGGATAAGATTACCATGGATTTTGTGACAAAGTTACCAAAGACGCAAAGAGGTAACGATACCATTTGGGTAATCGTCGATAGACTGACGAAGAGTGCTCATTTCTTAGCTATGAAAGAAGCATCACCAATAGATAAATTGGCGAAGCTATATATTGATGAAGTAGTGTCACGACACGGTATACCGGTGTCTATTGTGTCTGATCGTGACAGTCGGTTTACTTCCAGGTTTTGGCACTCGCTTCAAGAAGAGTTGGGTACGAGGGTTAATCTAAGTACTGCTTATCACCCACAGACTGACGGCCAAAGTGAAAGAACCATACAAACTTTGGAAGACATGCTCAAGTCTTGTGTACTGGATTTTGGAGGTAACTGGGATTCTCATTTGCCATTAGTAGAATTTGCTTACAATAACAGTTACCATTCCAGTATTGGAAGAGCACCTTTCGAGGCATTGTATGGTAGGAAATGCAGAACTCCGGTGTGCTGGTTAGAAGCCGGAGAGAAACAGTTCGCTGGTCCGGAACTTGTGCAACAAACCACGGACAAGGTAAAGGAAATTCGGCAGCATATGAAAGCGGCTCAAGATAGACAGAAAAGCTACGCTGATCCGAAAAGGAGACCAAAAGAATTTCAAGTTGGGGAGCGTGTAATGCTTAAAGTATCCCCATGAAAAGGTGTGATACGGTTTGGAAAACGTGGGAAGTTGAGTCCTCGTTTTCTAGGACCATTCACTATTACCAAAAGAGTTGGTCTTCAAGCATATCAACTGGATCTTCCACCTGAGTTGGAAGGGATCCATAATACATTTCATGTGTGTTATCTTCGGAAATGCTTAGCCGAAGAACAAGATGTGATTCCACTTACTGATGTAAGGGTGGATGAAGGTAGCCGATGTGTAGAGGAACCAGAGGCAATCCTGGAAAGGTCAGTTAAGAGATTACGAAGTGGTAAAGATTTGGTAATGTTGAAAATTCAATGGAAGCATCATCGAGGTGCTAATGCGACCTTAGAGTCAGAAGAAGATATGAAAGTTAGATATCCTCATTTGTTTAGCTAGATTTGATTTCGGGGATGAAATCATTTTCAAGTTGGGGAGTATTGTAACATCTCGAATTTTCATAAATAATAATGACGGGTTTTATAAATTAATTGATAAGTTATGATTTATTATGTGATAGATTAATATTAGAGTTTAACCCCGAATAAGTTACGCTAATATTTATTATGAAGATTAGAAGTTAAGGGGTAAACTTTATTTTAATATTGGAAGTGAAAGGGTTAAAGTTGTCAAGTAAAGGAAGTTTGAGGGCTTGTTGGTAAATGGTAAATGAGGTGTCTCATTTACAGCAAAAGAAAGGTTAAGTGAGGAGGTGTCCTCACATTGTTTTGAGTTAAACAAAATTTGAGAGTGTGTGTGTGTGTCGTACGGCTTCCAAAAGAAAGAAAGAAATCGAAGAGGAAAGAAGAAGAAGGAACAAGGAGGCTGTTTTGGTGCTGAAATTCTTAGAGAAAAGTGCAGAATTTAAGAAGGTATGTTATTTATAAAACAATCCTTCTATGTTTTTAAAGATGTATTGGTTAAAGATGGAGTTTTAGATAGGTTTTGATGATTTTTGGATGATTAAGAGAATCTGAGTTTATAGATATGTTATGTTAGGGGTATTAAACATATCTGCATGTTTACAGAATCAAACATAGCTTAAAAGTATAAAATCTGGGTTTTAGATATTTTCAGTGGGTTGAGACATTCAAGCATGTCGCAACAGTGCATTGCGACATTCATGAATGTCGCAGCCTTAAGAACAACTTGGTGATGAAGTCGCAATAGAAGGTTGCGACTTGGTGATGAAGTCGCAATAGAAGGTTGCGACTTGGTGATGAAGTCGCAATAGAAGGTTGCGACTTGGTGGTAAAGTCGCAATAGAAGGTTGCGACTTGGTGTTGAAGTCGCAATAGAAGGTTGCGACTTGGAGTTGAAATCGCAATAGAAGGTTGCGACATGGTGACCATGTCGCAGTAGTTGATTGCGACTTGCACTGTGCATTGCGACAAGAGATTTTAATATTAGTTGGTTGCGACTTAAGACGAAGATTTTGAGATGATAAGGATTCTTAGTTTTAGAGAGTTCTGTGCTGTAATTTAATATCAGTATATTTGTATATTGGATATTACAGTAAACTGTGGTTGTAAAGACAGAAGTTCCCACGTCTTTAAAAGAAATAAAAGAAGTGTGACTTCATACCAGGTGAGTTTATTCAACTCTCTTTAAAATTCAGCAATTAATATTGAAATAGATATGTATTATGTATGTCTGAGCATGTTAATAAAGGACTCGTCTTAATCAATAATGAATCCAAATAGATGGCTAAAAGTTATGATATGTTGATCCCCGTGCTAAATGGCAATGAGGGGATAATTAAGAAGTCGAGGTGTCAAAACTATTAATATTCTTTATAAATGTTTATATATATATAGAATATGTTTTGGAGATGAATATATTGTATGTTATGCACATATAATAGTAAGGGTAATAATACTTATGTATTGTGTGGCGATTGCTAGAAATAGGCATCCGGTCATAGTAGGGCACCTAGGTACGGTCTAATGGAAACCGAAATACTTGCCATTTGACCAAGGGATGTAATTTCTAGTGAACGAGTGTATCTTGAATCATCGTGAGGGCCCCAGTTGTGTATCGCGATATATTAATCCCATTGGGGTCAGTGATTCTGAGATGGTGAGGACGTGAAATGTGGAATAGGCAGATTTTGATTTGTAATTCCCATTTCGAATGGAAGATCGGAGATTTCCATTTTATAGGGAAGATCGGAGATTTCCCGTTGTGAAAGGAAGATTAGAGATAGGCATAAAGTAATTTGCAATCTCTACTTCTGGATTAAGAAATAGGCAGGTTTTGACTTGTAATTTCTTAGATAAGAGTAATAACTTTGAATCTGGGATGATTTATAGTAAACTCTTGATAGTGATATTATGGCTAGACGAATTAGTCATAAGTATGGGAGTGGGGTAGATTCCCAGTATTGAAAGGAGTTTTTGTACGGTAAGATGGGCGAGAGCAGGTTTGTTTTATCTGTTGAGATTTTAATTGTTTAACTTTAATTTGATTTGAATATTCTCACTAGGCGAAAGCCTAATGTTTCAAGTTGAATTTTCTTACCAGGTACAAGCTCCGGGAAGTAAGCGGGAAACTGTGATGAGGATCTTTTGGAAAGACTTAAACTTAGAGATAACGGAGGATCTAGCTGTTCTTTTGATGCTTTTGGGACAAAGGATTAGATAACTTAATTAATCTGATTGTGATGTATGATTAGATTAATAGGTTATTTGAATTAGATGCATTGTATATAAAACCTTTACATTTGTTCCTCAGGTTATAGAAGTTTGAAGTTTTACGATCATAACTTGTAGCAATTTTTAAGGTTTAAATTGGCCCTGTTTTTAGGGTGTTACATCGGAGGATGTCGAACGACTGCCTCAAATGCTCGACGTGGTCGACCGCTTGCTTTGACTTGACGAGCATGTCGTCGATATAAACCTTCATCGTGTCGCCGAGGTGGTCTTTGAACATCTTGTTCACCAGACGCTGGTAGGTAGAACCTGCATTTTTCAAACCGAATGACATAACTTTATAACAATAAATACCTCGATCTGTCATGAATGCAGTCTTTTCCTGGTCCTCGACGCGCATCAGGATCTGATTGTATCCAGAATAAGCATCCATGAACGTTAATAGTTCATGTCCTGCTGTCGCGTCGACCATGGCATCGATATGTGGCAATGGAAATGGGTCATTCGGACAAGCTTTGTTGAGATCTGTAAAATCGATACAGACCCTCCATTTGCCATTTTTCTTCTGTACGACCACGACATTGGCAAGCCAGTCGGGGTACTCTACTTCTCGAATTTTCCCTGTCTTGAGGAGGTTGTCGACCTCGTCATTTATCACCTTATTCCTTTCAGGAGAAATTTTTTGTCGCTTTTGTTTGACAGGCTTAAATGACGGGTCGACATTGAGCTTGTGGGAAATAACGCTGGGGTCTATGCCGACTGTTTGGGCAAAGTTTCACCAGTCCCGACCACGACCAAGACACTAAGAACATTTAAAATGCATTTTTCCATAACGAAGTCAAATCATAAACACTTTACCCTTTGACCAAAGTAAAATCGAATGTTGCGCACGACACTCGACCGACGTGACATGCCTCACGACCTCGACCGACTAACGTCCGATATTTCTGCTATGTTTTCATCATTCAATGTAGGGTCAATGTCATTTATGGCCAACGGACGTAACCGACAGAAGCAATTATGAGCATTAACAGCAGTGACCGTTACGACCGTTACTCTTGTATTCATGAGGATCAATTAAAGCTACGAAGACTATAAAAACGAAGATCACAATCTCATCTGGAGGACATCTGCTTTCCGAAGAACACTCGAAGCAAAGAAATCTCTCTCAACAGTTCGCTCTCGACGCACGACTCCCACGCTCGACGCATAATTTTTACACACGACATACAGTTTATACACACGACGCACTCGTTTTTACATTCTAAGCACTTGTTACTTTACATTTAAAGTCTTTTCTTTCATTTGTATTGTAATCTTTGTACGATCGACACCCGAAACATAAGGATATCGCCCCTGTTTGGCGATCATAGTGCAGCGACGAGCCGACGACCCCCAAAGTCGTCTGCGGGTTTTTTCCTCGTTGAGGTTTTTCCCGCGTCACCACAATTCTTTGTCTCATTTACATTTCTGTCTTTGTCGCACACTTTGTCAAAAGATTCCTATTCTTTAGTTGTTAAGCTCCACAATCAACCTTAAGTTATCCTTCTGGACGATTTTTGGCATTAACAGTTTGGCGCCCACCGTGGGGCCCCATCTAGAGAAAATCTTCGACAAACGTGCGTCTTACTAACGGTTTCTTGTAGTTTCTTATGTTTTTTGTTGCGGGAAAATGGCAGCCCCTGGGAATCAAGAGCATGTCATTTCCCAGATGTATCAGGAATTGGAAGTTGCGCGAAATCAAATCAATGCCATGGCTGAGCAGAGTCGAAGAGCAGCTGAGGAAATCGCGCGGCTAAGGAATCCCTTCGGACCGCAGAACGGTCCAAGACCATTCGTCCAGAATCCAGGTCAAGGATCGTGTTTGGTTAAAAATCACACCCTCGACCGACTTGGGAAATTCCCCCGACATGACCCATGACCAAGGATATCTACGATGGTCATACCCAAAGGTAATACCCATTATTGCCATATCCCCGACATACGATAGTTGGTTATTAAAAGACATCTTGTATCAACAATCATTCAAGATGGTGTATTTACATCTCATGATCGCACGTTACGTGTCGCATGTTACACGTCACATGTCTCACATCGTTAGCGACGTGTCGCCAGTCACACGTCACTAGTCTTACGTTATTAGTCTTACGTCACTAGTCTTATGTCGTCAGTTACGTGTCGCCAGTTACGACTCGTCGGTCTTACGTCGACAGTCTCCTATCTCGGTCTTATATCTCTCTGGTCCTACGACATAATCCTACGACATCTTCATCTTGGTCTTACGACCTGGTCTTACGACATTTTCATAAGACCATTCTTATATTGAGATAAGGTCTTACAAGACATTTACAGTCATATACATGGTCTTATATTTCGGCGACGGTCGTATGCTCCATAAGACCGACGTTTAAAACTTAAGACGGTCTTACGATTATACTAACCATTAATGGTCAACAGCCGTTTCTCTTGTTCATTAATGCTGGTCTATGGACATTCATGGCATAACGGACAGTAACGGACGAGCCCTTAATGACATTAAAGACTCGACAGCGGTTACAAAACCAAACATTCAAAGCGCATTTAATGCCCGACAGTGGTTACAAGACCAACCATTAAAGCTCATTAATGTCCAGCGAACCCTATATAAAGGCTTGCTCCATCTTCGAGGGGGGGGGGGGACATGAGTCTACATGCATCTGAACATTTACGCTTACACTCATTTCCACATTTCTTTCACAATACAACAGTGATCAACGAAGCATTTGAACACACATCGCTAACGCAAGTTTCGCACGACCGCAGTTCTAACCACCCGACGACGGCAGTTCAAACCGCACGACAAGCATACTTTTTCGCACGATTTACGCACGACATACGTCATTTGCACACGACTAAGTTTACTTTTTCTATAATTGTAACTTATTGTACACAAAATACTTGTTTCCAAAGGACTGTCGCCCCTGATTGGCGACCCTAGTGCACTGTCGACTCTCACAAAGTCGACCGCGGTTTTTTTCCCTCGTTTTGGGGTTTTCCGCGTCGCCAAATCTCTTGTCTCTTTTACTTTTTCCTCGCAATTATGTTGTTTGGCTTGAGATACGTTTCTTTAGTTGTTAAAAGTCCATATCGACCTTAAGTTGTACTTTTGTGCGATTTTTGGCATTACCAGTTTGACGCTTACCGTGGGCCCCCATCTAGAGATACTCTAAGTATATATTCTCCTCGTTCAATTATTATGATCTAATATATAAATGTTGATCTAAGCGTCAAAAGATCATTGGTCAAAACCAATGACCACCCCCGATTTTTACATTGCAGGCTCGCAAGATCATATGAATACAGGTCTTACGATTTACATCGTGAGAAACCAAAGTCTCTACGACTTAAAAAACACAGGTCCTACGATTTATAGTCGTCAATAAAAGACGACTCGCATTTTTTCTCATGATCGCCAGTGATGGCAAACGCAAGTTGCGATTTATAGTCGTCAATAAAAGACGACTCACATTTTTTCTCATGATCGTCAGTGATGGTAAATGCAGGTCCTACGATTTATAGTCGTCAATAAAAGACGACTCGCATTTTTTCTCATGATCGCCAGTGATGGCAAACGCAGGTTGCAATTTATAGTCGTCAATAAAAGACGACTCGCATTTTTTCTCATGATCGCCAGTGATGGCAAACGCAGGTTGCAATTTATAGTCGTCAATAAAAGACGACTCACATTTTTTCTTATGATCGCAAGTCACGACAAACGCAGGTTGAAAATTTTTGGTCGCTAATAAAAGCGACTCGCATGATCGCTAGTCATGACATGTGCGTTGTCGTCAATAAAGACGACTCGTATCTTACAATCACCAGTCATGGTAAGACGTATGTCAAAACGCAAAAGTCGCCAATAAGTGTGACTCGCACATTTTAATCTCATGATTGCCAATAAAGGCAAGTCGCAAGATTAGCCGTATAATCACAAGTAAGGTAAATTTTTTACCGATTATCGCTAAAGCAAAACTTACACAACGTAACACAAGTCTATAACGACCGTATCGGCTCGAAACGCTAGATCATAGGTCTCTAACGACCATATCGGCTCTAAACGCCAGATCACAAGTCTATAACGACCGTATCGGCTCGGAACGCCAGATCATAGGTCTCTAACGACCGTATCGGCTGTAAACGCCAGATCATAGGTCTCTAACGACTATATCGGCTGTAAATGCCAGATCATAAGTCTATAACGACCGTGTCAGCTCGGAACGCCAGATCATAAGTCTCTAACGACCATATTGGCTACGAACGCCAGATCAGAAGTCTATAACGACCGTATCGGCTTGGAATGCCAGAACATAAGTCTCTAGCGACTGTATCGCAAGATTTTTAAATTTTATTTTGGTCCGATCATCTTATGATCGTCACCAAACTTTATTTCGGCCCAATCGTCTTACGATTGTCTCCCGTCCCATACGTCTCATTTTGATAAAGATCGTCTTACGATCACCATCGGTTCCTTACATTTTAAGGTCGTCTTACGATCGTCGTTAATTCCTTCACATTAGCGGATGAATACCACAAGTATCTTGCGCATTAAAGATCATCTTTCGATCGCCGCAACTTACTTAATACTATCGACTGGTCTCGCGATTTTAACTGACCAGGTCGGTTTTCTTTTAATGATCCAATTAGCAGAAATGACACGACTCATCATTTTACTTTGGTGCGAGATCTGAAATTCAAATGGCTTTGAAATTCAGATCTCGGGGGGCTAACTGTTTGGGTAAAAAATCACACCCTTGACCGACTTGGGAAATTCCCCCTACATGACCCATGACCAAGGATATCTACGACGATCATACCCAAAGGTAATACCCATTATTGACATATCCCCGACATACGATAGTTGGTTATTAAAAGACATCTTGTATCAACAATCATTCAAGATAGTGTATTTACATCTCATGATCGCACGTTACGTGTCGCATGTTACACGTCACATGTCTCACATCGTTAGCGACGTGTCGCCAGTCACACGTCACTAGTCTTACGTTATTAGTCTTACGTCACTAGTCTTATGTCGCCAGTTACGTGTCGCCAGTTACGACTCGTCGATCTTACGTCGACAGTCTCCTATCTCGGTCTTATATCTCTATGCTCCTACGACATAGTCCTACGACATCTTCATCTTGGTCTTACGACCTGGTCTTACGACATTTTCATAAGACCATTCTTATATTGAGATAAGGTCTTACAAGACATTTACAGTCATATACATGGTCTTATATTTCGGCGACGGTCGTATGCTCCATAAGACCGACGTCCAGAACTTAAGACGGTCTTACGATTATACTAACCATTAATGGTCAACAGCCATTTCTCTTGTTCATTAATGCAGGTCTATGGACATTCATGGCATAACGGACAGTAACGGACGAGCCCTTAATGACATTAAAGACTCGACAGCAGTTACAAAACCAAACATTCAAAGCGTATTTAATGCCCGACAGTGGTTACAAGACCAACCATTAAAGCTCATTAATGTCCAGCGAACCCTATATAAAGGCTTGCTCCATCTTCGAGGGGGGGACATGAGTCTACATTCATCTGAACATTTACGCTTACACTCATTTCCACATTTCTTTCACAATACAACAGTGATCAACGAAGCATTCGAACACACATCGCTAACGTAAGTTTCGCACGACTGCAGTTCGAACCACCCGACGACGGCAGTTCAAACCGCACGACAAGCATACATTTCGCACGATTTATGCATGACATACGTCATTTGCACACGACTAAGTTTACTTTTTCTATAATTGTAACTTATTGTACACAAAATACATGTTTCCAAAGGACTGTCGCCCCTGATTGGCGACCATAGTGCACTGTCGACTCTCACAAAGTCGACCGCGGTTTTTTCCCTCGTTTTGGGGTTTTCCGCGTCACCAAATCTCTTGTCTCTTTTACTTTTTCCTCGCAATTATGTTGTTTGGCTTGAGATACGTTTCTTTAGTTGTTAAAAGTCCACATCGACCTTAAGTTGTACTTTTGTGCGATTTTTGGCATTAACAGATCGTTCGGTCAGAATCCAGGATCCGCTCCATTCGTCCATAACCCTGGTTCGGCTCCGTTCGTCTATAACCCAGGACCAAGTCCATTCATGCAGAACCAGTAGCTAGGGACGTTCAACCCAAATCCCCAATTCGGGACGGTTCCTCCTCAGTATATAAGGCCGCCACCCATGCAGAATGGATCTCAGCCATTTCAGAATGGATCTCAGCCATTTCAGAATGGGTCTCAGCCGTTCCAGAATGGGTCGCAGCCATATTTTGTCCCTTTCAACGAGGACAATAATGGCTCGTCGTACGGCAATGGCACCAGTGCAGGAGTCGATCCACTAGCAGGTGCGAATCCCGATCCTAATGATCCTGTCGCCCAGCGATTGAATATGCTAGAAGACCAGAATGAGCGCGTCCTGTCTCTACTCAGTAAGCTACCTGGTGTAGCCGTGCCCGTCGACGTCAAGCCTCATTCGGGGTATCAAGTGTCGCCTTTCGTCGACAAGATCGCGACCGTCGATGTCCCGAAGAAGTATAACATCCCCGCCTTCACGCCTAAGTACTCGGGGGTGACCGATCCAACGGAGCACATCGCCCAGTATAAGCAGCTCATGTGGAAGGTCTCGATCCCGCACATGTATCAAGAAGTATGTATGTGCAAAAGTTTTGGGGCGACCCTCACAGTCCTGCCCTCCAGTGGTTGATTAATCTCAAACCCAAATCCATCGGGTCGTTCGCTGAGCTGGTCAACCAGTTCTCCCAGCAATTCGCCAGTAGTCGCAAGATAGAGAAGCAGACCAGCGACCTGTATTATGTCATACAGAAGGTCAATGAATCCATTCGAAGCTACTTCAATAGGTTCAATGCAGAAATGATCAGTGTCCGTAACTGTGACGTCAAGACCGCAATCGAAGCCTACAAGCATGGTCTAGACGACAGTTCGGGTCTATACACCGATCTGACCAAGTATCCCCCGGAAAACTTTGAAGACGTCTGAGCCAGAACCCTTGCTTATATGAGGGTAGAAGATGATGTTGCCTTTTGTCATAAGCACATCGACGACAAGAGGTTGCTTGGTGTTAAGAAGCCAATATTCAAAATAAAGGCAACATCCAAGTCAGAGCATGTGCGACAAATCTCGAACGTCCGGTTCAAGACGAAGGCGGAGTTCAAAACCGCAAACTCTACCAAGTTCCCTCAGTACCGTAAGATATCCTCTTACAGATTCAAAGGGAATACTAAGGACTTGGTCGAGGCCCTGAAGACCGTCCAGGCGACCATCCGGTGGCCAAAGAAGTCCGACCAGGATGACGATAAGAAAGATAAATCGAAATGGTGCGACTTCCACGGCGACCATGGTCATGTGACGGACGACTGTATAGCTCTCAAAAAGGAGCTGGCGTATCATGTCTCGAATGGCAATCTCAAAAGTATCATCGACGACGTCGTTACTTCAGCTAACGACGCTCGACCGCTGACTCCCGATCACACGAAGGTCGTTAATTGCATAACTGGTGGGTCTGGCGTATGTGGTCTGACGTACTCCACGGCCAAACGTCACGCCAGCCAGGCACCTGACGACCGGCCTATCCCGCGTTCAACGAGACCAAAAGGAGATCTAGAGTTGGAAGCTATGAAGATCACGTTCGACCAAGGCAACCTCGGCAACTCGTATCAGAAGCATCATGACGGGTTGATCATTCAACTCACGATTGGTAATTGTTTAACCCGACAAGTCTTGGTCGATGGAGGCAGTTCAGCGAACGTCATCTTCCTCGACACCATCAAGGCCATGGGAATCGATCAATCGGAAATCACTCGACGTTCGACAACCTTGGTCGGTTTCAATGGAGAAACGACGAGTACCTTTGGAGAGATCATATTGCCTGTCTATGTCGGAGGATTCCACAAGCAGACCAAGTTCAGCGTTATTGACTGCTCGTCGGCCTATAACATCATCTTAGGCTGACCATGGATCCATGAGAAAAAAGCAGTCCCCTCGACGTACCACCAGACCATGAAGTTCCCTACGCCGTGGGGAGTCCAAGAGATCAAAAGTGAGCCAAAAGTCGCCCGTGATTGCTATAAGACCACCCTGAAACCGCAAAAGTAGGCCATCTTGCAGTTACGGGTCGACAAAGGCGTCCTAGATCAAAGAAAGCACGACCGGAAAGTCTCGACAGGTTCGTCTCTCGATTCCTACTATAAAAACAAACTAATATCTTTCCTACATGAACATACCGACTGTTTCGCCCGGTCGCACGAAGATATGGTCGACATAGACCTTGGCATCAATTCCCAACAACTCAGTGTTGAACCCGTCATTTAAACCTATTTGCTCCTAAAGGGAATAAGGTGTTAAATGACGAGAGGGCAAATATCCCCCCTTAGACAGGAAAAGTAATTTTCTTTTTTCTGACTCCTTTCCTTCTTTCATACTGTAACACCCTAAAAATCAGGGCCAATTTAAACCTTAAGTTTAACAAGGTTAATCATAGAATCATCCAACTTTCATATATTAGTAGAGAATTAACTATGAGGTTTAATACATACAATTCGAATTCTCCAAAACAACCTATTAATCTAATCTTTTCAACTATGAAAAGATTAAACTGGTTGTCTAAGTCATTCATCAAAACATCCTCATATCAGCTAACTTCTCTTCTTAACATCAACAAGTTGAATACTCAAAAGCACTCGTCCCTCTTCCCTTTACTTTCCCCGAGCTAGTACCTGGTAAGAAAAGTTAATTTGAAACGATTAGGCTTACACCTAGTGAGAACATCCAATTTCAAATTAAAACATTAACAACTTTGGAAACTTAGATAATTAAAGCATATCATCAAACCTGGTTTGTCACCATTCTTGCCATACTCGTACTCGTCTCATAATAACAGAATCATACTCAATCTCATGAGTATAACTATCATTCAAAAAGTCATAACACCATATTCAATAGCCTACTACGAATCAGCATGAATTCTAGTTTATCAATCAAGCTTAAAAGACTTACATTCAATCGCCATTCCTTCTCTTTGGAATAGAAGCAGAAATAGCACTTATATATTGCCTATTTCTAATCCGTCGAAAACACAGGAAACCACACTTACACTTCGTCTAATTCAGATTTCCACATCTCAATTACGAATAGCAACTATACCTTGCCTATTCGCTATAATCAATATGAACAACAATTATACTTTGTCTATTCAATCATTCAACCTGAATAACAATTATACTTTGTCTATTCAATCATTCAAGGATACACAGGAATAACATTTGTCTATTCCTCCTTTCTACATGAATAGTAATTCTACTTTACCTATTCAATCATTCAACATGAATAGCAATTCTACTTTGCCTATCCAATCATTTAACATGAATAGCAATTCTACTTTGCCTATCCAATCATTCAACATGAATAGCAATTCTACTTTGCCTATCCAATCATTCAACATGAATAGCAATTCTACTTTGCCTATTCATTACTTTCCAATATAATCAGGAATTAGCAATTATACTTTGTCTATCCTACGTTATCAAATAAAGCTGATGTCTATGGATCCATTACATTTTTCTAACATATATGCATAACAACTTATCACACCACTCTCGTATCATATTCTCAACTCTAGGAATATTAGATAACATATTTTATCCTCATTCTCAATTGTCCCCCCTTCGGCGACTTAGTACGGGGGTTCTCAGATAGCACATCCAGAAACTATATCCGGACATCAGAATTGTCTGGACAACAAAGGTTACCGGACACCACAAACTATCTGGACATCATAACTTACCGGATACACACAGCTTACCGGATACACACAACTTACCGGATACACACAACTTACCGGATGTTTACCGAAAACTTATTCAATCCGGATGCCGTCCGGAAACCAAGGTAATCTGGATACCATCCGGTATCTTTTTCATCCGGAAACTACTGAAAAGGAAACTTACCGGATGTTGAGCTTCGTCTGGATACCATCGATCAGAGGTTTCCGGATACTTTCTTTTTATCCGGAAACTACGGATGTGTTCTTATTTTCTCATCAAACAGTCTCAATAATTCATCCTTAAATGCAATACACATCCTTATAACAGTTCTATAACATATAAGCAAGATAACAACACCGAAAACATCCAATTTTAATGTTTATAACTCAAAATGAGATGAACTCACCTTTAAAAAGGATAAACCCACTTTATGCACAATCAATTGCTCCAGTCTGCTGTCAATAATTCTGGAACCAAATTTTGAAGACCAAAGCTTGTTTTCTCCTTCCTTTTCTTCTTTCTCTCTTCTTTCTCTCTAATCTCTTTCTCTCTGATTTTCCTTAAACCGACCTCAACCAAAAGTAGCTGAGATATTTCTCAAACTCAGCCTTTTTATCCGTACACACTTTTAATACTTGACCAAACACACCCTCTAAATTTCATAACCTCAAGATTAACTCCAACTTTGATTTTTTTATACTTGTAACCCCATTATGAGTTATCACTTGCCAAAATAGCACAAGCTTACAACTAAAAACAAATCAACTTCATTTATATTAGAACATAATATAACTAAAATTCGAGATGTTACACATACGATTTTTTACCACGACGATTACTGACTTAAGCATCGGAGGGTCGTTGGCTAGCCAACGACCAACCTCTGACATTGTTTTATCGCAGATCGCATGACATAAGTTGCTAAGTCTACTACATGACTTTAATCTCGCAAGGTCGCATGACATAAATGTTCAGGTCTATACTATGATTATTCTATCACAGGGGCATACGACTCAAGTTTCGTCGTATGATATAGTCGTACGATTATCCAGGCCTAGCGACCCCATGATCTGAGCTTCTTAACTTAGAAAAGTTTCGTGTTCTGAATGAATGCCTTGGTCGCATGTACTTATGTTTGCCAACATGATCTTAAAATATGAAAGTCTTATGACCTGTGTGCTAGTCTTTGTAATTACAATAGATGCCTAAGTCGCATGATTCCTTATTTGTTCTATAATTAATGAATTTCACGGTTGGTATTATATTTACCCACGACATGTGTACATCGAAGTAAAAGCACGAGTTCAGCAAAAGGGTAAATTTCATTTACGAAACGAACGATTACACCTAAAGTGACTCGACCACCAACGGTCGAGCATTCAAAGCTAAGATAAACAATTATTTAAAGATTAGAAGGAGCGTCGGTAGCATTCTTGCCCGAAGCATCACCCTGGAGGCCTTCGTCCACAACCTCTTCTTCCTCAGCCTCTTTCTCATTGTCAGAGTCGAGATCCCTGTCGGTCCCGACCTTGGCTAGAAAAAAGGCTAACTCCTCAATTGCAGACGCGATGGGATTCTTCCCTGACAGGTGCTGTCGCATGATTGCCGCCCGAGCTGTCAAGCGAGCAAGGGCAAAGGTCGACGCAGCCTCTTCCTTAAGCTCCCCTACCTCCTTCTCCAGGTCTGCCACCTTGGACTTGGACTCCTCGACCTCCTTCTCCTTCATGTCCAAAGACGCATGTCTCCTGTCCAACTCCTCTCTCTGGTCGGCGATTATAGAGCAAGATTGTTTCAGACGAGCGTTCACGTCGTCCCTCGCATGTCCGACGGCTTCTAGCTCGTTCAGAGCATCATCAAGCCGTACCGACATATCCTCAGCACGTGCCAAAGCGGACTTCTCCCTCGCTAGTGTCGCATCCTCCCTCTTGAGGGCCGAAGATACTAGGCCCTTGATCTTCAACGTCTCGGTATGCAGGGCCAAGGAAGACTGAAACGTCTGAAAAACATAAAAACTTGTTAGTATAATACACGACAACGACAACGACAACGACAAACGAAAAACAAAGTCTTGAAAGATAGACTTACCATAAACGCCAGTCCGACAACATAGGACCCCGCACTCTCCATAGAGACCCCGTTAAAGCGCTCCCTGAAAGAGGGGAGCTGAAACTTATCCAAATGGGGGAACAAGCTCGTCCCGTCCAAGACATTGTCCAATGTGAAATCCGACGACAACGTAAAGTTTACCGTCGTTTCTTATCTTTCTCCCTCTCCCGTTTGTGCGCCCTTGCCCTTGTCGACCGTCTAGGGGCCCGACTTGGCACCGTCGACTTCGCAGGATGTGCAGGGTCGACGGATGTCGTGTCGATCGCGTCGGAAGCCTCCTCAACGGATGCGGTCGACGCCTTCGCTTTCTCAGGCGAGATGACTCTCGATGAGCCGCCCGTCTTCGAAGACGGTTCCCTCAGAATGGACGTCCTCGTCCTCTTGAGGACTCCTGACCCAGACGTCGGGGCCTCTTTCCTCTTTAGGACCCCCGACCTAGCTGTTGGGGCCTCCTTCCTTTTCTCCCTCGCCTTGCGAGCCAGTTCAGCCTGGGCCGCCCTCTTGGCCATCGTCGACAACACTTTCGGCTGTGATTGCAGAGATTCTCCTGTGGAACAAAGAAGAAAGGACAATTAAAATACTGAGGCAAGAGAAGGAATATGTTGAAACAGAGTAGGGTACACTTACCGGTCATCTCTACCTCTGTCTCCTCTTTCTTCTCCTCCTCAGTCTCCTCAGTATCCTCAGACTCGTCCTCCTCTTCTTTCTCCTCTTCTTCTTTCTCTCTCTCCTCTTGACCCAACTGTAGCCTATCGCTCAGGAAAACCACGTCGTCGTCTTCGTCTATCAGATGGCGTGTGACGATTGATCGATCGCCTGTGCTAATTTCCAAGAACTTCTCGATTTTAGCCTTGGAATCGTTGTTGGGCTCTACGTTGTCAAAGTTGATGTCTGAAAACACAGAGAAAGGAGATTAGCCAAAAAGCAAAAGTATAACAAAGCAAACACTCGACCAAAGCTAAAACTCACCCACCATGTTCCATCCGGACCGGATCCAATCACTGTCAGTGTCCATCGTCGCTACCCGTACGAAGACGTACCTGGTCTTCCACTTGCGGTCGTTGACCGCAGTTTTTTGGACTAAGGTACGATCGCCTTTATACCTCGAGAAGATGCTATAGCGACGGTACATATCTTTCTTGACCTGATAAGCGGCCAAGAGGTCTTTTACGTTCATCGACGACTCCCAGTGTGAGGTAAGTCGCTCAACGACTCCCAGTGTGAGGTAAGTCGCTCAACGACCTGTATTACCCTCCAGAATTGGGGAATCAGTTATCCAGGAGAAAGGTCAAACTCGCACATAAAAGACTTCGCCAGAGGAGAGTAGGGCCACTCGAAGCCTATTCTAAAGGGATACTCGTATATCACAACGTATCCTTTGGGGCACATCTCTGGTCGAATATTTCCGGCCTTACTCACAGTAATCCCCGCAGGGATTTTTGCTAAATTCCTAAATTCGTCAAGAGCATCTTGATCTTGAATGGTGCTCCTAGGCCCTGTCGACATTGATAAACCCGTTAACAAAATTTGCCGCTCTGAAAAGCCCCAGATATCCCAGTTCTTCCTAGGTTTCCTAGCAATCGACTTACGACGCATACAAAGACTGGAGAATCGTACCTTAGGCATGGAAATGGGGCGAGGACCTCAATCCCCATCCCCGTCCCCGATCCGGCGATCCCTCATCTTATCCCCGTCCCCATCCCCATCCCCATCCCCGTCGGGGAATATAATCACATCCCCATCCCCAACGGGGAATGGGGATCCCCAACGGGGAAACGGGGATTTTTTCCCATTTATATAACTATTTTAAATTAAATATATGAGACACCGTACATGCTTAAATCTCGTATGATTTCAATAAACCTAAAATCGAAAGGAATTTAATTTATTAAAACAAAAAATTCACAAGATCATATAACAATTGGTAACTAAAAACCAAAATAAAATCAATTTAATCTAAAAAGAAACTTAGCGTCATACGTACCAAAAATATCGACTAATATTTAAAACCATGTCGAGTAATATCCAAAACCATATCGAGTAATATCCAAAACCATATCGAGTAATACCCAAAACCATATCGAGTAATCGTATTTAGATTTGACATCCAAAATACATACTAACATCCAAAAAATATCGAAAAAATATTTTTTTAATATATAAACGGGGACGGGGCGGGGAGTGTGTTGATCCAAAACCTCAGTGATTTGATAATGACCCTCTCTTATATACTTAGTGAAAATTGTAAGTAAACAATATGTATCAGAGTTTAACTATCGCTGATAAGTACTAAGATCTTCCAGTACCACTGATAGGAACTCTCACTCTTTAGATTAAACATTCAGCGAAACTGTTCACCATAATACTCTGAGTCTGTTCAGTACTTATGGTGATCGCTGATAAGTTAGTTGTTTACTTATGATCCCTGAAGACAAGTTTCACGTCAACATAGGTTCTACGCTGAAGTCGAAGATCAAGCTCAAGAACCAGCGACAAGTATCCTAATGAACTGATGCGGATCAGCGAAGACTCAGATTTGTCCAATCAACGTGAAGTATCAAGTACAAGACTTCAGCTATCGCTGAACTCTATCATTCACTGATGAAGAATGATAGATCTCTGAATCAACGAAAAGATGATCATGAAGTCCTCCGTACAAAGTATTTTTGTCTTAACCACCCTTGCACGACTCCGTACGATATGTCAGAAAAGAACCTCCTTATTGTCTGAATTCGTACAACCACTCTGATACTACATTGTTCAAACATGCGGCTACTAAGGTTGTCAACAAAGGTCAATGACATGCAACCATTCAGCTGCTGCCACGTGTAAAGTGTAAACTGCAATGCATTAAATGCATGCAGTATATAAGAAGAAGAACCCACTTCATTTTGAAGTAACTTGCTAACTCTGGACAAGTTCATCCTTCTTATCTTGAGATAGGTTATTATTAGTAATTTCCTTCTCCTTCTTAGTGCAAGAAACTTAGTGTTCCAACTTGTTTAGATTTAGGTTTATCCTTAATCTTGTTTCCGCAACAAGCTGTAAATTGTTAATGATTTATCAATAAACAATTTAGAAAAGTAAAATCTGTGTGTTTGTATTCAACCCCCCCCCCCCCCCCTTCTACAAACTTGTATAGCCATTCGGGACCAACAAGTGGTATCAGAGCGGATTTGTTTAAACTCATAAACAAGATCTAATCTATACTAAGATTTCTCTCCCTTGCTATTTCTGAAAAATGGCTACCAACACAAACACAAATTACATCGACAATGGTTCTCTTGCAAAACCCCCTAGATTCTCCAGAGATAATTTTAATCTATGGAAAAATAGGATGACTCTCTTCTTAGAAGGTGTACACCCTACTATGCCTTATTATCTTGAAAACGGCCCATTTATTCCTGTAAGAATTGATGCCGCAGTACCTGCCGCTGAGAATAGACCTGCTATTCCAGAAAGGCTGGTACCTAAAGAAGTTCATACGTGGACTGACGAAGATAAGAAGAAAGTGGCTATCCATACAAAAGCCAGATCCATACTATCCATGGCTCTTCCTGACGAAGTCTACCATTCCGTCATGAACCTGAAATCCTCAAAAGCCATGTGGGACACAATATGTGTTCAGTATGAAGGTACTGCTGAAGTCCAGGACTCTCGAAAGATCAACCTGGTAAGACAGTATGAAAGTTTCATTTTTGGTAAGAATGAGACTCTCTCTGAAGTTCACCAACGTTTTAATTGCTTAATAATAGATCTGAAAACTGTTGGTAAGGAATATTCTAACTTTGAAGTGCTGACAAAGTTTCTAGAATGTTTACCTAAAAGCTGGGACAGTTATTCTATGTGTCTCAAGCTGTCAAAAGATCTAAGATCAATGACCCTTGCTACCTTATATGGCACGATGCTGAATCATGAGCAATCAAGCCATCTTAAGAAGAATCTTGTAAAAGATTCCAAAAGCACCCATGTTGCTTTAATCTCAGAGGAACCCTCTACTCAGCGACCCTCAGTCACTATCATTGAGTTAGAGAGTAACTCTGAAAGGTCGTCAGATTCTGACTCTTCAGATGATGATGAATCTTTGGCTCTCCTAACTAAAAAGTTCAGGAGATTCGCCAAAAAGAAAATGATCAGAAAGAACAAACCTCTTTCTATAACTGATAAGCCAAGATCATCAGCTACCGTTGATAAGGCTACTGCTACTTGTTTTAACTGCGAAAAGATGGGACATTTCGCTAACGAGTGCAGGTCTAAGAAAGTATCGAGAAACTCAGCGTTTCCCAAGAAATCCTTTATTCCCAGGAATAAAGATGACAAATATTCTAAGCTGAAAGAAAAATATGCAAAGCTGAAAAACTTCAAGAAGAAAGGCAAAGGCCTGATGGTTTACGATTGGGCTGCTTCTGAAGAAGAAGAATCATCATCTGATTCTGAGGATGATGAAGCAAATCTCTGTCTTATGGCAAAGATTGAAGATGGGGAAGAAAGTTCAGACATTCCCTCTACTTCAACATCTGCAATTCAGGTATCACCTTCCTTCTTCACAAATATTGCAAATATTGATGAAGCTGATAGTCTCCGCAAAATCGATCTCTTGACTAGAAGTTTATATGAAGCCATGAATGGCAAAACAATAGTTGAAAACCAAAACCTTGATCTCGCTGAACAGCTTAAAAACTGTCACCTTCAAATAGAAAAGCTTTCTAAAATTGAAGAAGATTTTAAAGATCAAGTGCATTTAAATCAGCTAGTCAAGATCGAACGAGCAGAAGCTATTGCTGCTTTGAAAGCTGAAAAAGATACTGTTGAAGGATGGTGTAACTCTTCAACAAAGATCACCGAGATAATTAAGTCTCAGATACCCCTGAGTGATAAACGTGGTCTTGGTTACAAATATGAAACTAAAGAACCAACCACTGATCGTTCCATGCTCTTATTTGGAACTTTCGTATCCTCAGTCGCTGACACTTCATCTTCTCAGTGTTCGTCCTCTAGACCGCCTATCCCTGAGGAAATCTCTGCCCCTTCAAAAGGTAAAGAGAAAATGGTTTATCCAAAACCTACCTCTGTCTTTAAAGATAAAGGTAAAGGAATTGCATTGAACCAAAATCCTCAGAAGGGTACTTTAATACCAAAGCTGAATGCTTCCAAAGCTTTAGTGATTTATTCCTCTGGATCAAGGAATCAGATCTTTGGATCTACTCAGCGTGGGTCTATTCAGCGATCTACTCCTAGACTCAGAGTGGATGTCCTTGGTAAGAAATCTGAAGAACTAAATGTTCCTCCCATTTTGAAAGCCAAAAGCTTATTTGGTGCTGGTCCTTCTAATTCAAAATCAAAAGCTCAGCATTCAAATGGTCCTAGAACTACTTTTAGTTATAGGAAATGTTATCACTGTGGACTCACTGATCATATTGCTAGTAAGTGCCCCACAACCACCAAAGCTGATAAGATAGCTAAGGTGAAAATTGCCCCCAAGGCAAAGAAGACCACTGAGGTTAAGAAATTAACCAAAGTAAAGACTGACAAAGCTGAATCTTCAAATGCTGCGAAGATTGCTGAACCTTCCATTCCAACTACTTCCACTGACAAACGCGTACACATGGTTAAGTGGGTTCCCAAGAAAAACTAATCTTCCTTTGTAATGCAGGTTTAGAAGGGTATCTGGTATCTCGATAGTGGATGCTCTAGACACATGACTGGAAAGAAAAGCATGCTCGCTGAATACAAGGAAGAGAAGGGTCCCTCTGTGACCTTCGGTGGAAATGGAAAAGGACATACCCGAGGGTTTGGTGTACTCTCTAATGGTACAACCACCTTCAGAAGAGTCGCATATGTTGAAGGGCTGAAGCATAATCTTCTAAGCATCAGTCAGCTTTGCGACAAGGATAACAAAGTAATCTTTACTAAGGAATCCTGCTTTGTCACTGACAAAAAGGAGAAGATAGCTCTCAGCGATTATCGTTTGGAAAATGTTTATGTAATAAACATGGACTCAACAACCACTGAGAACTCCTGTTTCTTCTCAAAAGCCTCATCTGATGTCAACTGGCTATGGCATAAGAGGCTCTCTCATCTGAATTTTAAGACACTGAACACTCTTTCTTCAAAAGAGTTGGTTACTGGTCTACCTCAACACTCATACGCCAAAGAGTCTCTATGTTCAGCGTGTGAAAAAGGGAAGCAGACCAAAGCAAGCTTTAAGTCAAAGCAAATTTCCTCAGTGTCATCTCCTCTACAACTACTACATATGGATTTGTTTCGCCCTGTTAACAAACAATCCATCGCTGGAAAGAAATATACATTGGTCATAGTTGATGAATTCTCTCGTTATACATGGGTTATGTTTCTCCGTTCCAAGAGTGACACCCCTGAAGAACTCATCACCTTTGTTCGGAAGATGGAAACCCTGAACAATTTAACCGTTCGCTCAATAAGGAGTGATCATGGGACTGAATTCAAAAACAGTTCTCTTGATTCCTTCTTTGAGAGTAAGGGTATTTCTCACAACTTTTCTTCAGTGAGAACACCGCAACAAAATGGAGTTGCTGAAAGAAGAAATAGAACAATTATTGAAGCTGCACGTTCAATGCTCAGCGATTCTCACCTGCCTACTCAGTTTTGGGCAGAAGCTGTCAACACCGCTTGTTTTACGCAAAACAGGTCACTGATAGTCAAAAGATTCAATAAAACAGCCTATGAACTTTTTCATGGGAGAAAGCCTTCAATCAGCTTTCTTCACATCTTTGGATGTCAGTGTTTCATACTGAACAACAGAGATGCCCTTGGAAAGTTTGATCCTAAGGCTGATGATGGAATCTTTCTTAGATACTCCTCAGTTTCCAAAGCCTTCAGAGTCTTCAATCGAAGAAGACAAACTGTTGAAGAAACAATTCACGTCACGTTTGACGAATCCCGTTCAGCGAACTCTAAACCGAACGCTGACACTGAAGAACTGAATCAATGGATGTTTTCTCATCTTGGTGATTCAGAAGATATTCCCATTCCTCGTGCTCACACAGTTGAAGATGATGGTCCTACTATCATTCCATATATGCAGAATAGTGAAGCTGAAACATCATGGGTCTCAGCTGTTCCTATAAACACTATACCTGCTTCTGAACCAAATGTCTCAGACATTCCATCTACTTCTCAGCAATCAGTTAATATAATGTCAACTGCATCCATTCCTCTCTTGGCTGATACTCCAGACGTCGCTGAAGCTTCATCTTCAGCTCCTCTAGTTCAGGTTGAGTCAGCGTCTCACGCTCCGGCTCAGCGATGGACCGTAAATCACCCAATTGATCAAATTCTTGGTGATCCAAACGCTGGTGTTCAGACTCGACGAAGTGCAGGTAATATCTGTCTATTTGTTAATTTTATTTCACTAACTGAACCAAAGAAAGTAGATGATACCCTCAAAGATCCAAACTGGGTCAGCGCCATGCAAGAAGAGCTGACTGAATTCGAAAGAAACAAAGTTTGGAAACTTGTTCGAAGACCAACTGACAAAACAGTGATAGGCACTAAATGGGTCTATCGAAACAAGTTGGACGAACATGGAACTGTAACCAGCAACAAGGCTCGTCTTGTTGCTCAGGGATACAGATAAGAGGAAGTCATAGATTATGACGAAACATTTGCTCCAGTAGCAAGATTAGAATCTATTCGTCTATTCTTAGCATACGCTGTACACAAAGACTTCAAATTATATCAGATGGATGTTAAGTCAGCGTTTCTAAATGGAAAGCTGAATGAAGAAGTCTATGCGGAACAACCTCCAAGATTCTCAGATCCTAAGCATCCAAGTTATGTTTATAAACTGGATAAGGCACTTTATGGCTTAAAGCAAGCTCCACGTGCATGGTATGACACTCTTTCTACTTATCTCCATATTGAAAAATTTGAGCGAGGTAAAATCGACAAAACTCTATTTTTCAGGAAAGTAAAAGGTCATATCATTCTTGTTCAAATATATGTTGATGATATTATATTTGGCTCTACTAACCCTGATCTTTGTACTCGTTTCGCTGATAGAATGAAAGATGAGTATAAGATGAGCATGATGGGTGAACTAACATATTTCCTTGGTCTTCAGATAAAACAAAATGAAAAAGGAACTTTCATTAATCAGGGAAAGTATGTTAAAGATATGCTGAAGAAATTTGACTTAACTGAAAGTTCAGCTATGAAAACCCCTATGGCACCACCGCTGACACTTGATAAGGATACTAAGGGTATTCCTGTTAATGTCACTTTGTACCGTGGGATGATCGGCTCTCTTTTGTATTCTACAGCTAGTCGACCCGATATTATGTTTGCAACATGCTTGTGTGCACGATATCAAGCTGAACCTAAGATATCTCATATGAAAGCTGTAAAGCGAATTTTTCGATATCTTAAGGGTACAGCGAATCTAGGTCTTTGGTATCCCAAAGACTCAGGATTCGATCTAATCGCCTATTCAGATAGTGATTTTGCAGGTTGCAGAATGGATAGGAAAAGCACCACAGGAGGATGTCAGCTCCTGGGTGGAAAGCTGGTAAGTTGGACAAGTAAAAAGCAAAACTCAGTGTCCACATCTACAGCTGAAGCTGAGTATGTAGCCGCTGGAAGTTGTTGTTCTCAGGTCTTGTGGATGAGAAATCAACTACTGGACTATGACCTTCAGCTCTCAAACATTCCAATCTATTGCGACAGCATAAGTTCCATCGCTATAGCCAATAATCCAGTGCTACACTCAAAGACAAAACACATCGAAATCAGGTATCATTTTATCAGAGATCATGTGATGAATGGTGATATAGAACTTCACTTTATCCCAACTGATTATCAGTTAGCCGATCTGTTCACCAAACCTCTTGATGAGACAAGATTCAACTTTCTCATCAGCGAGCTTGGAATGCTGAACTTTGAAGAATAAAATCTTCAGCGGTTCACATTTGATCAGCGATACGATTATACAAACTTGTATAGCCTTCTAGATAGAATCAACTTGTATAACCTATTCTATCATCTTCTCTCTGAATAAACTTGATTCGCTGATATCAAGGTATGTTTTTCTCTCTCTGACAATCGCATGTAAATGCAAGATTTCAAAATAAATTGCATCGCTGAATATCTCTTCCTTATCAGCGATACTTTGAACTTTCTAAAAACCTTCACTGATATTTCTAAATTCAGTGCTTCATGTTTTCAAAAGTGTCCCTGAGTTTTCAAAACCTTAGAGACAACCAAGAATATGAAAGGAAAGTTGTGACGTCATTGCAACGGATAAGCCCTGGCACGTTCTTCTTTCTGACACATGTTTGCACGTTTCGTTTACTCGCCAATCAAATGCAAACACGTGTCCGTGTCATGATGAAAATCTTTTCCCGCTCAAGATTTTATCTTTCTAAAATCTCTATATAAACAAATTCTTCGTTTATATTTTCCTTTTACGCGAACTTCTTCTCCAAGCAAAGATTCACTGTTGCATTTTGCTCTCGATTTTTCAAGAACAAGTGTTCATATTCTTCAAACATCAAAGGTTACTATGTTCTTATTTTTTTACCAAATGCAAATTACTTGTTTCTGATCTTCTCATTGTTTTAACAAGATCAAACAAAAGAACTTCTTAAAAATGAAATCATTTTCTTTCATGATTTTATGAACACAACCATTTCATGGTTGTTCTTCAAGTTTAAATGCAAAAATCTTAAACTTGTTCTTCATTCGTTTTTCCAGAATCCCAATCTTCAAAGGAAACTGGAAAACAAGATTTTTATTGGTTTTGAAATTTTGTTTTTCAAAAACAAGAAAAACCCTAATCTTCATTAAGACATTCTGTCTAAATGAAATGGACAAAATTCGAACCATCTTATTGAAAAACCCTTTCCTCATTAAGATTATTCTTATTTGTTAATCTTTGGTTGAACTGATAATACAGAAAATGGCATCTTCTGACATTCCCAAAAACACCAACGCTGAAAACACTACTGCTGATGATACTGCTGAGGAAATGGAAATCCTCAAGGCTCCTCAGGTCAAGTTCTCTCTTGACAAACTGGATTGGACTAAGGTAAACAATCTTTATGCGCTTCTCGAGTTTCCTCCTCGAAAGTAAGTCACACATCTAGATGATGCTGTGAAATTCCTCAAGAATTGTTGCATCTCCACAGCCCTGACCATAACCCCTCCCGCACATCAGCTTTTGTTATCCCAATTCTGGTACTCTGCCAGACACTCTCAGTTACCATCAGCCAAAGACCCCTCCAAAACAATTGACTGCATCCTTTGCGATATCGAATATGGCACCATGAAGATCACCCCTGCCATCATTCGCAAAGCCCTCAGCCTTCCCATCGCAACCAAAGAAAAACCCTTCGTTCCCCTCCCTGACCCCAAGAAAAACTCAGACAGGGAAGCCATCATTGCATTCTTTGATGCAATGGGCTATGTATGGGAAACTGGAAGGGATATGAAGCCCGAGAAGAATCTGACCATTATAAAGAAATCGAAAATGCCCAGCGAGATGAATTTCATCTTCGCTCATCTGATCAGCTGCATGACTGCCAAGAGCGGCTCCTCTGACCAAGCCGCTAAACCTCAGCAAGCAATGGGATATGCATTGCTGAAAGGTCTACATATAGAATGGGCATCGATCATCTATGATGACCTGGTACTTAGAGTGGACACCATCGCTGACAGACCTCCATGGGTTCCGTATCCTCGATTCATCAGCGCCATATTCCAAAAGGGTCTGAAGGACAGCTATCCTCAAGAGGGTGACCTGAAGCTTTCTCAGGTTGGCCCTAAGATACTCGACTTCAAACCAGTGGCGAATGAGGTACGTCTTTCTACACTCTTAACTCTTCTAAATCCTTCTACTTCTTCTACTTCTGCAGCTCCTTCAGCGGACAAACCCACCGCTGATACCCCCGCTGCAACCTCCATTCCTCTTAAAAGGAAACATTCTGACACCCAACTTGGTTCCAAAAGAACTAAGAAAACCAAGGAGCAACCCAAGCAATCTCCTGCTAAAGACTCCTCAGCTCCTCCTGTTGAGCTGAAGGAAAGTTCAGTGGTATGCTTTGCCACAACTGAAAAAGCCACCCCTTCTATCCAAACTTCAGCGTCTCTAAACGCTGAGGTTACAAATTTGGAAACTACCCAATCTCCCTCAGTCTCTCAAAAGACTGATGAAGTGATTCTCAACGAATCCAACGCTGAACTCAGTAACCAACCTCCATTCTTACCCTTCGCTTCTCCATCCACTCATTTGGACACAACTCCAGTTATCACTGAAGCACCTATCATTCCTCCAGAAGCTAAAGAAAATACTCTTCAAGGAGTGATGGGTATAGGACCTGCAGAGCTGACCATACGTCCACGTACTCTCGCTGACGATATGGAACTTTACTCAGGAACCCGTGATTTTGATGAATTCACCAATCCTCCTGTAGACTGTAGAGACAAAGCTGACAGGTCTCACGTCTACTCTTTCCGGCAACTCTTCAGCGGTAAAAATCGCTGGAGAAAATCTTACAAAGCTTACAACCGTTGTCGAAAAGAATGCCTCCAAAGCTGATGTGGAGAAGGTTGATAAATCACTTGGTGATTTTGCCAAAGTTCTAGCTGACATCTACACAGACTACCTCGACATCAAGAAATCAGTTGACACCATGTCCAGCGAAGTCACAACGCTGAAGACATCGGTTGGCACACTCGAAGGTGATATGTCTGCTGTAAAGGCTGATGTCAGTTCAGTAAAAACTGATATGAGTTCTCTGAAGACTGATGTCAACACGATGAAGAATGACATCTCTTCTATTCAAAACTTGTTGCAGCAGATTCTGACCAACACGACCTCCCCTGCACTTGCCCCTGCACCTCATTCTTTTACTACGGCGGATCGTGCTGAACTTGTGAAGATCAATCCTGGTATTTCTGACATAGAAAACAGATTATCAGCGATTGAAATGTATATAGGGATCCCTGGCCAAGAAGACAGGGAAACCACACGAGCTGCTGAATCTTCTCATTCCTCCCCCAGTCATCATGAAAAAGAGGGGGAGAAGAGCGCTGAAGACCCTTCCAAGAGCGCTGAAGACCTTTCCTATGATGAATCTATCAGGGGAGAGAAGAATGAAGACCTCACCTTCACTGAAGAGGGTGAGAAGACTATTGAAGCTGAAGCAGCTGCTGGACCTCAGGGAGATGAAAACTCTGAGGGAACCGAGAAGCTTACCTCTGTTTCTGAGGGGGAGCAACTCGAAGAAGAAGCTGAAGAATCTGAGTCTGAAGCTGAAGATGAATAATCCATCGACTTGTCTGATGCTGAACCATCCTCTTCTCCAAAGAACGATGATGACGAAGATGACGATTCTTTTATCGTCAAGCCTGCTCAGAGAAATAAAGCTCTTAAAGGGATTCTGATAAATGAACCTTCAGGGGAGCGGACAAAGACAAAGCCATCAGCATCTGAAGCTGACAAAGGCAAAGGAAAAGGTGTCGCTGAAGATGAAAATCTGATGATCTTGCTTAACAAGCCGGTTTGTCAGGTACATTAATCTTACACAAAATCCCTCCTCTATACACTTTATCAGTTCTCTACCTCTGAAAACCTCTATACACAATCCCATTCTTTCCATCTCTGTTCTACCCATGTTCTTACTTGTAAGATCGCTGCGTTTCAACTAGTCCTCTCCCCTGTTTGAGGATATCGTTGAGGTTCCTACAGCTGCGACTTCATCAACAATAATCCCAGCTCCCATCGCTGAAGAAATAATCCCAGTCTTAGATTTAATCTCTGAGACTGATGAACCTGAAGAACAGATGCTCTCTCACAAAACAGACCTTCCTTGGCTCCTCAAAAGCTAAGTGAAGAGGATCAAGAAAAGAGAGATGCAATGATCAAGAGACTCGAAGATCAGCGAATCATTCTGAAGCGTGATCAACTTCCTTCCGTTCCTCCAAAGTTCAGAGTTTCCCAAAAGGAATACAAGGAACACCTCGGAGATGAACGCTTAATCGCTGAAAGAAAGGAAGCTGAAGAAAAAGATAGAGAATACGCCATCAAGCTTACTCAACGATCAATAAAAGACCCCAAGCTGAAAAGAGTTCCCATTGATGTTCAACGTCAGCTATGGGATGATGCTCAAAAGATCGTTAGAGAAAATACTAAGGTCTCTGACACGACTTTGGAATGGGCTAAACAAATGCTGACCTATCGATCTAGACCATCCAAAATCATCAAAGTAAACATCAGAGGAAGACTGTACGCCGACGTTCCTGTTGTTGAAGTGGATGTCTGCAGAGAAGACAAAACCAAGCAAACTTTCTATGCTGCTACCTTAGAAAAGTTTGGTCTCTCTGAATGGTTAGAAACGAAATTAGCCATTCAGGGATCGCGCTCAAAGTTCAAAATCCATGTCGAGAAGATCTTAAACAAACAGATCGACCTGCTTTCCTCTGTTGTGGATATTCCTCCTCTTCCTCCTCAACAAAGAAAAGTCTCTGCTAAGAAAAAGAAAGTCTCTGATTCAGGTCCTCCTATACGAAATGAAACAGGTATTGGTTTCTCTCGTGCTGAAGTTCTTGGCCCTGATGCTGATCTCTCAGCGCTTGACACCTCCCTACCACCTGGAGAAACTTTCATTCCTGGCACAGTTGTAATCGATCCATATGGTATATTCTTTCTAGACTACGATGGAAACCATCACTTTCAACGTATCTCTGAGCTCCACATCGCTCCCATCGAACAACTCAGAGATCTCTTATACTGGTGTGAAGTCAGACGCGACATCAAAGCTAGACACCTGAAGCCCTTGATTTTTGAAGAAGCTCTGAAGAAAAAGAATCAAGGAGTAGATGTCCCTGATTGGATGATTGCCACGTCAATGACCCTTGATGAACAACTCATTAAGGAAGAACCTTTTGACGGATAGGATCGCCTTGTAATTCTTTCTATCCTTATCTGTCTACATCTTTTGTACTTGTAATTTTATTCGCTGTACTTGTAATTTTTCCACTTCCCTCTGTAATCTTTACAAAGTTTAAAGAAAAATTTCAGCGAATGTACTTTACTCCATCAGTACAGAAAAGATCCTAGAAAACAGTAAAAGGGACAAATATTTTATGAGTTCTTTTTATCCTTATGTTTTCATTAAATAGCAATTTTCTCTGTTGCTATGTCATAATCAAATAGGGGGAGATTGTTGATCCAAACCCTCAGTGATTTGATAATGACCCTCTCTTATATACTTAGTGAAAATTGTAAGTAAACAATATGTATCAGAGTTTCACTATCGCTGATAAGTACTAAGATCTTCCAGTACCACTGATAGGAACTCTCACTCTTTAGATTAAACATTCAGCGAAACTGTTCACCATAATACTCTGAGTCTGTTATGTACTTATGGTGATCGCTGATAAGTTAGTTGTTTACTTATGATCCATGAAGACAAGTTTCACGTCAACATAGGTTCTACGCTGAAGTCGAAGATCAAGCTCAAGAACCAGCGACAAGTCTCCTAATGAACTGATGCGGATCAGCGAAGACTCAGATTTGTCCAATCAACGTGAAGTATCAAGTACAAGACTTCAGCTATCGCTGAACTCTATCATTCACTGATGAAGAATGATAGATCGCTGAATCAACGAAAAGATGATCATGAAGTCCTCCGTACAAAGTATTTTTGTCTTAACCACCCTTGCACGACTCCGTACGATATGTCAGAAAAGAACCTCTCTATTGTCTGAATTCGTACAACCACTCTGATACTACACTGTTCAAACATGCGGCTACTAAGGTTGTCAACAAAGGTCAATGACATGCAACCATTCAGCTGCTGCCACGTGTAAAGTGTAAACTGCAATGCATTAAATGCATGCAGTATATAAGAAGAAGAACCCACTTCATTTTGAAGTAACTTTCTAACTCTGGACAAGTTCATCCTTCTTATCTTGAGATAGGTTATTATTAGTAATTTCCTTCTCCTTCTTAGTGCAAGAAACTTAGTGTTCCAACTTGTTTAGATTTAGGTTTATCCTTAATCTTGTTTCCGCAACAAACTGTAAATTGTTAATGATTTATCAATAAACAATTTAGAAAAGTAAAATTTGTGTGTTTGTATTCAACCCCCCCCCCCCCCCCCCTTCTACAAACTTGTATAGCCCTTCGGGACCAATAGAGTGCGATACCCGTCCCCGTCCCCATCCCCGGTTTGAGATAAACGGGGATCCCCGTCCCCATCCCCGGTTTAGCTGGGAATCCCCATCCCCGATCGGGGCGGGTAGACCGAGAATCCCCATCCCCCATGCCTAGCTGCAGTTGGATCGTCGCTGGAAGTGCTGAACGGCAGCAATTGGTGTGATTAAGTTGCTGTTGCGCGGACAGGCTGCTTAGTTTGCTCCTTGCAAACGCATTCAGCCCCGATTTGGAGTGTTGTTCGATATGGCTTAGTTTAGTCTGTATTGTTTCGTTGGGTCCGGACTGTTTTGCTAACCTGGGTTGTGTTCGTGTTTGGTCCGTGTAATTGTTGTACCGTTTTTGACATTGTTGGTAATATAATTGATCTGTTAAAAAAAAGATTCAAATGTTATGTCATTGGTAGAAATACTTTTACCATAACAAGATTCTTTGTTTAAGTGATGCAATTACTTGGAACAAAATTTATAGACTCTCACACGTTTGAGAAAATTCAATTGATATCGTTTGAGTTCAAAATATGATTTAAATCCCATTATTTTTAATTCTTGAATTCAAAGATAAGTTGCTAATCCAAGCAGAAGGTCAGTTGGTAATGGGTGGGGGCATCTTTGTACAAAAAGCAAAAGGTCTCGGGTTTGAACCCAAGACACCCCCATAGCCACAACCGCTGAGTGTAACACCTCGATTTCTGGAAGGTATCGATCTTTGGTGATAAACATGAAAAATAGAATTTTGCAATAAATCCTAGATTTTATAGTCTAGTTGGATGGAAAATTCAAATACGAATCCAACGGTCCTTTCCGGAGCGAAAACGGAGATAAAACGAAGAAGTTATGGCCAAAACAGTTTCGGTACCCCTGAGCTACTATGATCAGCGACTATGACCAATGTCAAAGTCGCTGTCATAGTCGCGGACGGGTACCTGGTTGCTGTCAAATGCGATTTTTCAAGCTTTTCTCTCATTTCTCACCTTCCCAATCAACCCCTTTCTCTCCCAAACTATCTCCAACCCTCTCATATGAACCCTAAGTGATTTTAGGGCATCTTCTTGGGGTATCAAAGTGTTCTTTCATCATCAAACTAAGAAGTGGATGCTAAGATCAAGAGTTCATCTTCTCCATCTCCATCTTCAAGCTTCATCTCCATTTTCTTGGGATTCTAGAGTTTTGAGGTTTTACTCAAGATCAATGGGGTAAGTTCATCATCTTCTTTTCTAAATCCTTATTTGAGTTACAAATACTCCATTTATGACTTCCTAAGTTCCTAGTGTTTCATTTCTTCAATCTTCGGTTTGGATGATTTTGGGAAAATTAGGTCAAAATTAGGGTTTTGGTATAAATGGAGATTTTGATGTAAGATGTTTGGGGAACGATTCTAAATGGTTGCATATGGATATTTATGGTTGGAAACTTGTGAATCTAGGTTTTTTGGAAGGTTTGGCTTGAAGATTCAAGTTTCTTCATAAAAGCTTAAATGGGGGGGAATCTAGATTTAGCCTAAATCTAGCAAGGTGAGTTCAAGTTAATTTGCGAAAACGTTGTACATGCTAAAAATGTTATTTTCCAAGTATTTGTGTGTTTTACTTATAATTACCAACTGTTGAGTTTTTTGGTGAGTTTGACTCTTTTAAGTGTTTAACTTTATAAAGATTGTAAAACACCCATATTTGGGATTTTGGGATATTTTGATGTGTAGAAATCATAAATATGTCTTCAAATGATTTACTGCTTAAATAGAGTTCATTTAATGGTTTATTCATGTTGGGTAATTGATTTTATAAACCATTTAGGAAAAGGCATATTTTAGTGTCATAAGTCATTTTGAGAATTATAAAAGGGTATGAGTCCGGTTGGGGAAACCCTTTGTTTTAACCCGTGTCGAGTTTGGGTTAATGATGATTTTGTGGTACATGTTTACCTAAACGATGTTTAAATATATTTTATGCTATGATGACCGTTATTTATGGGTCTAATGAGTTTTGAGCATTTTGCTCGGTTTGACTTTGAAGGAGTCTTGGGGACATTTTATCCGAGTTTGGTGGCTCAATATAGAGTCATATTTATGGTTTGCATTTATTGCAACTTGACGCATTTCATTACATATTATTGATATTTACATGCTCGAGTGCTTTAGTCATTCCGGGATGGGCATGTTATTGTAGACGGTGTTGCATTGGATCAATAAGCACGTAAGTCATTCTTTAATTGATGGTCTATCTCTTTGTGCACGAGGAGTGGACTATTGGAACACATGGTTTTGTGCGGTAGGCCGTTCGGGGCCACTAGCGAGTAGGCAATGGGGGACATTGGAGTCCTTGAGGTGTAACTCGTCTAGACTGGATAGGCAATGTGGTCCCATAAGTTCTTGAGGTGTAACTCGACGGAGTAGGCAATAAAGGCATGGGAAAGGTTTGAGGTTGTGATGTCTTTATGGCATGAGAACTAAGACCGGGACTTGAGATGTAATCCAGTAACATCATAAGTGACCTAACTTTGTGTGCCCGTCACTTTCGATGGAATCGGGTCTCCCCCGTCACCGAAAGGTGTTGTTTTTGGGTATATGCTTTTATCCATATTTTCGGTGACGCGTTTTATTTATATGAAATGTCTTTCATGGTTTATTGGCGGGTACTATGCCTCGTCCTTATTGGACATTTTGAATATTGGAGTTTTATCTACGTTTATAATTACTTGGGATATTTAACGTCAAACCACGTTTTGAGTGAGTTGGGATTGGAATTCATTTTGGAAAACGCTTTGTACATTTTAGGAACTTTTCTCATAGATTTTGTGTGCGTTGAAAAATGAGTCGTTTACATCCTTTCATAAACTCTTTTGGAAATCATGATTTATGTCGCAAACTTTCATTCAACAAATCATATAAATCATGTTATAAACTCTTGAACTCACTAGGCGTTAGCCTAACATTTTTATTTGTCGGCATGTGCAACAGGTTCAGGTTGGGAGTAGTTCTAGTGACACTGCGAAAGATCGAGTGCTAGTAGTGTGCTCGAGCGGTGAATTACTTAAGTGAAGTCTTCCGCGTTAATATTTGGGAATAGCAATTTGTACTCATGTTAAGTAACACCCGACATTATGTGGTCTCATAGTATGATTTGAGTCGTTAATTGTAGGAATTGTTATGTTTAATCTTGAGGAATTTCCAAGAATGGTTTGTAGAAGGAATTTTATTCCTTAAGTGATTATTTTTTTTATCGAAATTTTATTTAGTTGCTCTTTCCAATTTTGAGGGTGTTACACTGAGTAAGTCAGGTATGCCCCCTAATTTATGGATAGGCAGTCGATTATGGGCCGGTTGGGGTTGCCGGTATCAACCTTTTGTACAAAAAGATAAGTTGCTAATCGAAAACTGAAAACTTCTAACTTTTCGGCATTTGATTGAATGATCCAGACCAAGTGATACGATAAAAAGACGTTTAACATCTAGGCAACCAGTTAAATAACATTCGTTAGAGATGCTATTTATTAAATGATAATATTTTAATTTTGTGGCGAGGAGAGCTCGGATCGAATCGGTATTGCTATCCGAGCTCTCATATTAAATTGCTCATTCAATGAGCATTCTCAATGCGTAAACATAATAATTTTCATATGATGTAAACATAATAATTTTCCCTTGGTTGGACATAATGTAATCTATTGAAGGCGGAATTTGACTTCAAAAGTCTATTTAACCAAATATCATATATCATGATGACAAAAGATAAAACTATACGTTTAAAATGTACCGATTATAATGTTACCAATGCAATGTTAAGTCATCCGTCCAATAAAACCGCAAATTTGCAAAATTTACATTAAAATCAAAATATTCAAAGCACAATAAAAAAAACTTGTAAGCTACCACCCCATAATCATTTTATTGGTAGCTTATAAATAGGGAAATTAATTAAAATGCTCCAAGTTCAAAGCTCACTCACTGAAATAACCTAAACTCTCCTTAATTTAATCAAAATACCCAAAATTTTCGTGAAAAAGTCCGTGATCACGGACTCCTTAAAAAATTGGATTTTTGTTCATGAAAAATAATTTTTTGGGTATTTTAGTCCGTGAGATGAAATAAAAGTCCATGAACAAAAAACCGTGAGATGAAATAAATCCAATTTTTTAAAATCCATGAAAAAATGATTTTTTTGTCAAAGTGCATGAGTTTTTTTTTAAACCCGTGAAGCATTTTTATTTAAAGGAGTCCGTCAAACTTGGGGCATTTTAATTAACTTGATTTGGGTATTTTGGTTCAATTGAAAAGAGTTTGGACATTTTAGCAAGTCAAAGTCAAACTTATGGCATTTTAATTAATTTCCCTTATAAATATCTAATGCTTTGTAAACTTGAAATTCAAAATGATTTTTCTTAAATCAAACATTGCGTGTTTTTTTTTTAAACTCATTCTATAAATTTGTATTTAATCATGTTATGTGCTTTATTTTAGACGCAATTGCACATTAAAAGGTTTTTTCGGTTCGTGCCAAAGTCATCAAAGGTAATAAAATTTCCAAATTACCTTTTAGAAAGAACACTTATTTTCAAATAGTCGATTATGATGATTAGAGAAATAATTTGTTCATAAGATCCTTTTGATCAATTTATGAGATTTAATTCTACTCTGGTTTGAAGAAAAAGTTTGAATTCTAAATTTGAAACGTTTATAACTTAGGGAAATTAATTAAAATACCCCAAGTTTGAAGTTGACTTACCAAAATACCCTAAAAATTAATTTCTTACTAAAATGCCCTTTTTTCCCGCGATAAGATCCCGCGATCGCGGGCAGGGACCAATTGTGAATTTTTTTGCAAGATATATTTACACTTTCAGTCCTGACCCCCGCGATCGAAGCCCACGATGGCTCTATCGAGGCCTGCGATGGCCCGCTATGGGGACTGAAAGTGTAAATAATCTTGCAAAATTTTACACTTTCAGTCCCTGCCCGCTATAGAAGGTTCCCTCCGCGGAAAAAAGGGCATTTTGGTAAGAAATTAATTTTTTTGGGTATTTTGGTAACTCACTTTCAAACTTGGGGTATTTTAATTAATTTCCCTATAACTTAAGAGTTAAGAATATCTTGAACAAATTCTCTAAAATAAGAAATACTACTTTTGTATCTATTTTAATTTAACATATTTTTTACATTGTTTTTTATTAAAATGGATTATATTTTACTTATTGGAAAATATATTTTTCCAGTTTAAAAATAAATGCTAGTAATTATTTTGTAAAAAATAAAAAAGATACCTTTTAGTAAAATTTCGATTACCCTTGCAAAATCACAGGCATATTCCGTCCCCTGTATCTATCCCCAAATCGGTTTCATCACATAGGAGAGACGACGACGACGGTAAAACATGATGGATCCCGGAGCCGGCCCCACCACAACTACTCCCAACACCGACGCTCCACCGTCAGTCACTCCGTTGCAGGAAACGGAGACACCTGCGGCTGCCGTGCAACGGTGGGCTTTTGTGGTGTCACAACGCTACCAACATTTGCTTGACAAGTCAACGCCGTTCTTGCTCTACCGGTGGATCATTTTCTGTGCCATCGCCATCATCTACGCTGTTCGCGTGTTCTTCGTGCAAGGGTTTTACGTCGTCTCGTACGCTCTCGGAATATACATCCTTAATCTTCTCATAGGGTTTCTGTCTCCTCAGGTTGATCCGGAATTCCAAGACCTTTCCGATGGTCCCACTCTTCCCTCTCGGAGCTCCGATGAGTTCCGTCCTTTTGTTCGTCGTCTTCCAGAGTTTAAGTTTTGGTAATTACAGTTTCTTTAGTGTATTTAATTACACAATTTTTTATTTTGTTATCTAACATCTGATTTCATTTGCATTATTAACTTAGTTACGTACTGATTTAGTTATATTAGATTTAGGTTTTAGGTAGAGTAGGATCAAGTTATGAATTTAGGGTAATAAGAACTGGTTTAAGATAGTCTGGTTGTAGCATAACTAGGGTTAGAAACGACGATCTTTGTACTGCAACTGTGGATGAGAATTTTTGAAAGCCACCAGTTAGATTGTTCTGCTGCTGCTGATTTTTAGTGATGTTAATTACTTGAATCTACTTGATAAAATTTCGGTCTGGAAGATGAGGTAGGGTTTTGAGCAATTCTGGTAAGTTCTTCATATTGAAGTTTCACCAATTTGCAGCAATATGTGCAATACACCAATATTATTCAGGTATAAATGAATGTCTCCTTAAAAAACTATAACACTGTTATCAGACATTCAAATCTCGTTTGTATACCCTGAACGAGGGAGTCACTATATCAAAAGCTAGCAAAGGAATTATCCTGTTAACGGTTGACCCCATATTGGCATATTGAGCTAAATGGATTTCCTGAAGATTTGTATGCTTATTTGTATAAGCTTTTATAATCCCTGGATGGATTACTATGATGTTTAGCGTTATTCGTAATGCAGAATTCGGCATTAGAAAGGAGGATTATGGGTTATCCAATTGATTAGCTTGCCTCATGAATATTTTGTAATGATGCGGTGAAATCTATGGATGGCATTGCAATAAAATGAAGTGTTTGAATGGGGACATGTTTTTTGTTTTTAAACCTTGAGAAAGGGGATGGTTATAGAAACTGGTCTTTGAACAAATATGTGGGCTATGGCCTATGGCTGTATAGATGATGGTTCAGTTTTGGTATGACTGTGGTCCAAAAAGAAGAGGAGTTGAAGCTATAACAATGGCTTAATGAAATCACATTGCTTATGAAATTTTGTTGAAGTTATAACAATTATAGTACAGGTACAAAAGTACTAGCTTAACCATTACAAATTTACTATTGTTTTAAGTTTTTGTTCTTGCTATTGCTGCATTTCTAGCATGACCTCTTTCTAAATCAAATTCCGTAATTGAAATACGTACAATATTGTTTAAGAGATTTAAGTGTATTTACATTACATAATGGCCGGTGATACTTCCTGGTTTCAATTCTATCTTAAACCCAGACTTGATTGGATTTGGGAGAATTAAGTGAATTGCAAAATAAAATGAAGATTGGGGGTTGAAACTCGTTATCTCTGTGTAACATCAGTCCAGGTAATGCGTTTCACCCTTGATTATTGTTTTATTTTTCCATTCCCTTATTTCTACCAACTTTAATCAAGTCTGTCTGGGTAATGGTCGATTTTGAGTCATGAGGTTAATGTTGAACACATTTTGAATCTCTTAAGCAGTATTGTATGTATTACAGTTATGGAATTTAATTTAGAAAGGGTTATGCTGGAAGCAGGGGGAATAACAAGAACACAAACTTAAAGCGGTAGCATATATGTATCGGTTAACCGGTATTTGTACTATGATTGTTTATACCTTCACATTTCGTAAACAATGTGATTTCACCAAGTCATTTTTTGACACAATTATATGGCTGGCTATTAATTTTGAAGTGGACATTCATGCGATGTGTTAGCTCTTCTGGTACTAATATTGGATATTTTTGGCTATGAAAAGCAGAGGAGTTGTTCCGTGTAGGAGAGTTTTAAGTTAAGCTATTAATGTTGTTGAAGCCTTGATGAGAGAAAACAACATTTTTCCATGTGGCAATGTTGTGTGGATAAACAACACTTTTGATATTTCCACTAAATGGTTTACCGATTGAATGAAGAGTAGGATCCCATACCTTTGATCTATGAAGTTTCTTGAGGAGGGTTATCTTGCCTGTTCAGATTTTGGTGTTTTTCTAAAGATGGAGTTGGGATACCTCTTTAGGAGATATTTGTGCATTGAAGAACTCAACCAGACTTTGCTTTTCATGAGTTATAAGTTTCACTAGAGCTGTGTTTGTGCGCCCCACTGATTTTCTTGATTTCAGTTGACTTCACAGGTTGGTTCAGATTGGATATACTTCTTTATGGAAGTATATAATAATTATATACGGCAAATATTCACAAACACACTCCTCACCTTTGGTGAGGTTTGAACCCTTGACCTTGCAAGTCAAAAATTGTTTTTGCAGTCACATAAGTTTCTCTTCGACTTTCTAAGAACCTGAAAAAGTTCCTATTTAAGGCTATTTTTTTCTTAGTTTTTCTAAATGACCAATACATAATAATATTTTAGCTCTAATATAGTAAAATGCATTATCTCGGCATGGGTGTTGGTTTTAGAGAAGTTTGCAAATTTTGAACGAGTTGTTAAGACTTAAGACATCATCTGCAGCCTTTAGTATTAGTTAAGCTCAACTGGTATCTTGATGCAAGATAAAGGCCACAAGTTGTCCTTGCAATTTCGATGATCTAAATAATCTTGTTTCCTTTGCTGATAGGTACTCCATAACAAAAGCCTTCTGCTTTGCTTTTGTCTTGACATTTTTCACCATATTCGACGTGCCCGTTTTTTGGCCCATACTCCTTTTTTACTGGGTCATCTTATTTGCTCTCACCATGAAGAAGCAAATACTGCATATGGTCAAATACAAATACGTCCCATTTTCCTTCGGAAAACAGGTACTCTTTACCCTCAAATTTACTACAATTATTTCGTTATACATCTATTTGTTAAGTAGTTTCTTTTACAGAGGTACAACGGAAAAAGGGCATCATCAACCGAAAGTGCAAGTCTTGTTCCCAGAGACTGAAAGATCGAACTATTTCATAGGTTTCATTTCCTGTATGATCCCTTGACACACATCTTAGTAGGGAAAGAAATTAGCCGTAACTTTAATGTTTTGTTCGATCATTTTTATTTCGTACAGGTTTTTCATTAGCCGTAACATCATAGACAAATGAAGCTCTTCAGTTTAGTATCATCAAATATTACAAATATCATCTTATTATTCTGTGGTCCCTTTGCCAATCCAAATATCCAATGGAGTTAAATACCCCAATTATGTCACAATACAATATCATCAAACCATCGGCAATTTTCCTGATTGTTATTTTCAGGGGCCCGTGGAAGCTGGCCTGGACTCCCACGGTTACCAAATAAAAAATAAAATAAAAATGTTGCAAATAGAAAGGAGAAGGTACTTTTAGGTGGACTTAAGGTGGCTTGTAATACCCATAAACACCATAAAATGTCTGTGCAGAAGTGAGGATTAGCAGAATCACAGCTGCTATAAAGGAGATAATAGCCCATGGATTGCTGAAATAGTTATGCATTAAGCTCGCTCGCCATGAATTCCAACGATGATTATAGAACCGATTAACCTTTTCCGATAACTCCGAAAGATAACTATTGTTGATGTCGAAAACGACTTCTTGACACAGGCGGTTGAAGAGATCAGCCACGTCTGAATCACTCCCTAACCAGTGCTCAATAATTCCACAGTAATGGAGGTAGCCCACGTCTTTCTCAGAGTTTATCAAATTGTCCATAAAGATCACGTACGACATGATCTCATTCCCGCAGTCTAAATGCGACTGCTCGAATGCTATTAGGTTAAGAAAAAGCGATTTGGTTCCATCGTGGATCAAGAGCCGAGGGATCTTTAGAATCCCGTTCTTGAACTTAATATCCCAAAATCTATCTGTTTTTCTTTTTTTTGAACTTGATTCCAGCTTCTTTAAGCTCGGTTACACAGTGAATAAGCTGTGTGCGCCGCTTATCAGCAACCCGACTGTTATGTGACCACCGCTTGATCCATCTTCTCGGTTCAAGCTGTGGTCCTCTCCGCAATAAGCTCTGTCTGAACACATGAAGACAGTGAAGGTACGATTGGTCCGATAACGGGTCAAACGGGCTAGTGAACCCGAGCGACGATTCCATTTTATTCCGGTCACTTTTCGTCAGCGGTTCATCTGTCGGCATTAACGGGTCAAAGAAATGTAGAGCCAACTTTGCAACTAACCCTTTCTGGTCAGGCTGCCCGAACTGCAGCCCTAATATTCTGTCAAGTATGAACAAAGGAATCTGATTCTCGAGCATTACCATATCCCTCTGAATTGAGTGCATCGATCCGCGCATCGCAAACACAGGATCACATCGAGAATACCCGAGCTTAATGAACCCTTCAGCCGCCCCACGAAAAAGCTCTAGAGCGAAACAGCCATCAAGAACCATCATTTCTACAAACTCGTTACTGCTAATCATAATCTGTCCTTGGTAGCAGTCTCTTGCCCGTTCTTCAAGTTCTTTGACTGAATCAATATACAGTTTCGCGTCTTGTTCACAACGTTTGAGAATCTGGTAAAATGCACGCCATTTATGGCGGTCCATGTTTCTAAGGCGGCGTTTTCCGTGATGGTAAGGCCCCAAAGAGACGATATTTGGGATATAAGCTTTATCTTCACCATCTCGTAAATACTGAGGAACTTTATAGATGCAGAGTTTTCCCCACGTACCTGCCACGTCATCATTTTGGGCAAGATCGAGCCTTTCTCTGACTGTGATCATCCATTCAGATTCTGGTGATCTTGGATCTTCTTTCGGGTGTTGATTCTCTGGGGGCGGAAGTTGGATTGTATGGCTTGAACTTGGGATTCCGGCATCTACGGTACCAGCTCAATAGCTCCTTGTTGAACACAGCAACCATTATTTTTCTTTTGAAGAAATGAAACTTCAATAAGATTATTATTAATACTTGCAAAAACAGAATGATGGGAAGAAAGTGACATTACAACTGCACAAATAATGAATATTAAACTTATCTAATCCAATTAAAATGCATAGAAGCAAGATATATTCCACCACATCCTCCTAGATCTTTTGCCACCACCCTTGTGGCTTATTAAACCGGATTTGATGTCGAATCTAGTATTTGATGTTTCCATTAAGTTTGCTTCAATTGCTTGCTTGTAGCATTTGGTTTGTAGAAAGTAGAGAGAATTATTATCTCATTCTAATTCTAATGGGGTGGGGTCAATGTAAGAGCTGGATGACCCAACATTCATTCCCTCCACTAAAACTCACGAAAATGATATGAATATGATTAAGCCATGTGAATTAATGAAGTCGCATTTCTGTTTCATGTGATGTGAAGATAGATAGTTGTTCTATATTGACCAGACCACCAGCCAAATAAAAGTATATGACCCTAGTTTCAAAATTAGACTTTTACTAGCAACAACGTTTCTACCTTTCAAAATAGAGGTAAGATATTCATTTATACCCTACTGATGGATCTATATTTTCGGTTTCTGGGGTCAAATTACCATCATTGATTTTCAAGAACAAATGTTTTGTTGATATAGATTTTATTTTTTTTAACACCAAAAAAAGGGGTAAGTATTGTAACGTTTATTACTTGACGTCTAATTGTTTTATTAAATGCATTTCTTTTATACAAAATACTAACATCTGGAACAGTAGCAGCGATAATAATTATTCTAGTCACATTTCTTAACTCACCTCCGCTCTTTCAATACATTGAGAAGTTGATTTAAATGACTTATGTGAGATCCATCCAAACTAGTGGTATGTATACCCGTCCGCTGGTCGGGTATACAATATGACGTTAATCTAGATTCAATTATTTGATTAGTCACTCATTACCATGTTATTACAATGCCCTTTACTGAAATAATGACAAATCTTTGATGAGATTCCATCTCTTCTTCCTCTTAATCCAAAATTCTCATCTGGGATATAACAATCTTCAGAAAACTTGTGATTTCATGACTAAAAGGTTTGAATCGAGCTCCTGGTTCTATAAAGAAATCTTGATTTTGGTATCTACAATAATCGGAAACCATATTCAGGTACGGAAACTACATCGGGGACGGGATTTGTGAGGACAAAAAGGGTTGATTCGGATGCAAAATCGGGTGAAATTGAAGCGATGGCAATATAGGCGAAGTAATCGGTTCCGTGACTAAATTGAGCTCGATGAGAAACCTTAATGGTTTTTTCATTCAGAGTGAGAAGTTTTAACGGTTTTTCATTCAACAAAATAGTTTAGGGACTTAAATCATTTAAAATGAGAAAGGTTAATGGTTTTTTCATTAAAAAATATAGTTTATGAACTTAATCAATCAAAATGTGATAGTTCGTTGGGTACTTTTAAACTTTTCCCTTTTTTAATACGTAAAATTTGTTCGCACATCCATATTGGTATGGTAGGATGAGCACTTGAAACTAAATTCGGTTTTGGTTTGTTGCTCTTCTCGTTGCCATCCTTCTTCCTCTTCTTCTTCTTCTTCTTCTTAGCATATTTACCAGGGATAGCACAACAAATTCCCATAATTCAAATTAAAAAAATTCAAATTTCCGAAAATTAAAAATCACATCAAACAAAAATATGAAACTCAAACCCCAGAAACTTCATCTTTTCCATATAACAAAAAAAATGACCTAATTTCAAATTCAAATAAGAATTCAAGAATCTTGAAACTCTCAATTACAAAACCAAAGATAACAAAATAACAAAACAAAACAAAAAAACATGTTTTTGTACATATTCAACTTATGTATGGTTATTAGAGACCCTGATTAAATTCAAGAAAACACCTTCAAATGAAAACCATTAATCTTGACAATAAATTTAAATCCCATAGACAAATGTGACTCCAAATGTGAAATTTTGTAACTTCCGCATATGTTTTGGACCCTAAGCTATCAACGAAAAAGAGAAACGAAAATATATTTCTAAAGATGATGCTTCTTCATTTATTCATACTTGCAACGTCATATGTAATAACAACAACCAAAGAATCCCTTATATAACTTGGTATGAGACTCCTAAATCTCTCTTGCCCAACCGTATCCGTGAGATAATACCGGGTATTTTAGTAAAAAATACTCATCAAAAGAAAAGTGCAAGAATTGTCAAGACAAGTAAATTCTCCGGTAATAATGATTAGGGCATCTCCAATGGGTCACACTATATTTACACTAAATTTCAAAAATAGTGTAAAAGGTAGTGTAAAATTTAGTGTTAATATTAATCTTCTCTAATGGGTAACACTATTTTTTTAGAAGTAATGTAAAAGTAGTGTAAAAGGTAGTGTAAATGAATATTGTTACACCAAATATAGTGTAATGCTATTCATTACACCAAATTTAGTGTGGAAAATAGAGACCCCATTGGAGATGTGAATAGTGTGATTTACACCAAATTTAGTGTTTAGTGTAAGATTTAGTGACCACATTGAAGATGGTCTTAGAATGATAATTGCATAATAAAGCACCATATTTCTACTAAGCAAGTGTTAGTAAAAAAGTTCCTAACAATAGCAAGCTAATGAAACACAATTTTGAGTTGAGACCTGCGTTGTTGTAACACCCTCAAATTTGGAAAGAGCAACTAATTTAAAATTTTTGATATTACATCTGAAACAATAAGTAAAATACCTCCAATTACAAACAATGGTTATCTCCAAGCAATACATACTACATAAGTCTCATTACCAAGACTAAACCCACTTCAGACATCACTTAATCCAAATACAAGTGCTACTTACCAAGGGTAAATGCGGAAAACATAACTTAAGTTATTCACCTCTCGTGCACTTTACTAGCACTCGCCACTTCACAGTGTAGTTAGAGCTACCCCAACCTGAGCCTGTTGCACATGCCGACAAATAAAATGGTGTTAAGTGCATTTTATGCACCTAACTTTGTATATAATAGTTGCATTTTCGTTCTATTTCTAGTGTTTAGTTTAGCCTTTCCATGCATTATTATTCATCTCTTCTTACTTTCTTTAATCACGGTTGGAAATTCTTTTGGGAATTGTTTTTATGCTTTTGATATATATTTTGTGCAGATTGTGCGTAATTTGAAAGGCGAGATGGGCGGAGGCATGCTCTTGAAGAAGAAAGAACGAAAAGATGAAGTGTACGTGGGCGAGGAAGCGGAGAACGAAGGAAAGAAGATGAAAGGACGCGAAGAAAACACTTGATTTGATGCTGAAAGTTTCTGCTGTACTTTTGCGGGCGTGAAAGAAACTCCCCGGCCGTGAAAGTCATTTGGGCTTTTAATTTTCTAGACTTTTAATCTTATGGGCTTTTTAACTTTGGGCTTTGGGCTTTGTCTAAACTCTTTTAGTTTTAAGTATATTAGGCATGTGTTTTCCTTTGAGAGAGGGGCGATCTCAATTACACGACATTTTATCAGTTTTCTTGGGTGGTTTTCAACTTTGAACGAGTTCTTTGAAGAGATTGGGGAAGAAGATGAATTTTCTACAAGCCTAGGCCATTGGAATCCGCTTTGCTACCGGTTTCCATACTAGTATCTTCTTCCCTATCTTCTTAGTTTATTTGTTGAATTCTAGTTTTATTTGGTTGAATGTTATGATTTGTTCATCAATTTATCTTTATTGTTAATTGAAGTATTAGGTTTAGTTTCTCTTCATCTCTTTTGTGTTTATTGTATTTTCTTTACTCTCTTGCATCTCTATTCCTTCTCTTTCCACCCTAATTTTCTACTCCTAGTTTAAAATTCTGCACTTTGTTAAATTTCTGCATTTAGTTTTAGGTTAATTTATTTTCTGCACATGTTTGTTTAGTAGCTTATTGTTCATCTCTCAATTGTTAGTGTAATTGTAGTTAGATTGAGTCTAATGTAGTTTCTTTGTGAGTCTAGATTTAATTTTGGTTTTAATTTTGTTAGAGTCTAATTAAGTAACTGGTCTTGTTTAAATAGTTCGTTTAATTGGGTAATCATCGCCTTAGGATTGAAGTTTTGGGATTGATCAATTGTTCTTAAAATGGATGTTGAGTTTTAATCCATTTCGATTGTAACGAAAGTTGAATTGATTTAATTGGGTTTTAACAAAATGTCTAGTAATTCAATTGGTTGTTGATAAAAACGAAAGTTTAGTCTTCACTTGAGTCGAATTGATCAATGACAACGGTTCTAACATGTGAATAGTTAGGGACGTTGATTGGGAAATACATTCGTTTTAAATCTTAATGTTTTTTTTCCAATGTATATGTGTTGTGAAAGTAAATACATATCTTGGTTAGAAAAGCTTTCTCACCTCGAAAGAGGGTTGAAGTAGCTTTGAAAAAAATGAATTCCCACCACCAAAATCCAAGGTTGATATTACTCAATGTTCTTAGTTTTAGTCGTCTTTTCTCTTATTTAATTTTAGTCTTAATTGCTTATTATTGTCTCTTTCCCTTAATCTCTTTTGTTTTAAGTTCAATTAGATAAAAATCAAACCAATTTATCTGATTCGCATAACTAGTCATGATTATTAAGTAGTTAATGTTTAGACCGTCACCTCCCTGTGATCGACCCGTATGCTACATAACCCATACGCTTGCGGTATAAATTTAAAACACATCAAAAGGGTTAGGCTTACGCCTAGTGAGTTCAAGCATTTTATCATGACTATATCAAATCATAAATCGTCAGTTAATAATTATAGTCATGATTTAAATAAATCTTTAAATGAAAGCTTGCGACAAAGACTGTCATTTCCCAAAAAGGTTTCCCAAACGGCATAAGCGACTCATTTTCCAACGCACTCAAAATCCATGGGAATCCTTCCCAAAAGTGTAAAGCGTTTTCCCAAAAATGAGTTACAATCCCAATTCACCCAAATACGCGAATAAATCTAAATTAGGCAAAACCTTCACGTACGGTTAACAAAACATACTCAACCCATAAAACATGGAAATCGTCCATTAAATATAACTCTTTATTAAAATATAATACGAAGCAATACGCACGCAACCGTAAAATGTAATAAAGATCAAATACCATAAACGGGGGAGACCCGTATCCGTTGAAGGTGGAGGTAACACATAAGTACACCACCCGTACAACGTTCATCGCACAACTGGGAGTAGAGATTACAAGTTACGTTATGCCTATCTCTTATCCTCCCAACGAAATCGGGAATTACCACATACGTCTGGCCTATTCCACGACTCTGCTCTACGAAACCGAGTTGCACCATAATTGAGGATACACCTTGACGTCTACCCACTCGGTAACGCCTCAAGGCCCGACACATCGGGACTACCTCCAGGGTATACATCCCGAAGGCGTGGATCGCTACACAGACCTCCAAGGTAAGTGCCCAAGACTATGTCCTCCTAATGCCTACTCGTAAAGTCCAGGTCATAAAACATGAGTTCCGAGGTTCGTCCTCAAGATACCCAATCGACCATTACCAATGACTGAACAACATGCCTATGGATCCAATGCAACACAGTCTACAAACATCATGACTATCCCGGAATAACTCACTCACCCAAGCATGTAAATACTCAAACGTGCATTAAATGCAAAACAGTGCAATAAAAGCAACCCATCATCAAGACTCCATATTGAGCCATTTAAACCGGACAATTAACCCCAAGACTTTCTCACAGTCAAAACCGAGCAAAGTGCTCTAAGCTTGCTAGACCCATAGCGTCGGTCAAAAACACGTTTAAACATTGTTTAGGTAAGCAATACCACAAAATCATCATTAACCCCAAAACTCAACACGGTTAAACAAAAAGGGTTTTCCCAAAGGACTCACACCCTTATAATTCTCAAAATGACCCATAACACTAAAGATGCATTTTCTCAAATGGTTTATGAAATCATTTACACATATATGATTAAACCATCACTTTAAACCTCATTTTGAGCAATTAATCTTTTAAAGACAAATCATGGTTTCTAACCATCCAAATATCTAAAAGTCCCAAATATGGGTGTTTTACACATTTATGAAGATAAACACTTCAAAAGAGTTAAACCATTCAAATAACTCAACCATATACATTTTCAAGTAAAACACACACATATTTGTAAAATACTCATTTTGGCATGTACAACGTTTTCGCAAAGTAACTTGAACTCACCTTGCTAGATTTAGCTAAATCTAGAGTTTCTCCAATGTAAGCTCCTTTGATGAAGTTTGCATCCTCAAGCCAAAACTTCTAAAACCTAGATTTATGAAATCTCAACCATCAATATCACAATCCAACCATAAGGAATCATTCCCTAACCATAACACATCAAAACCCCCAAATATATCAAACCCTAGTTCTTAAATATGAGGCAAACCATATTTCTTAACCCATCATCACTAAAATCGTTCAACATCACCACAAGATGGAAAGAAGATGAAATTAACAACAATAACATCTTTAGGTGGGAAGAGATTACCTTAAATCACTCAAATCCTCCAAGACGAACTCCTAATCTCCACAACAGCTCCAAGCTCTCCAAGTGCTCATTAATGGTGGAAGAGGGTTTGATTTGGTGAAGAAATGAGGAAGGGGAGGGGAGGGGATGGTGTTTTCTTGAAAGAAATCGGCTGAGAGAGTGAGGGAGATGAAGAGAGTCGAGAGTGAGAATGAAATGAGAAGAGAAAGAGGTTAAAATGGTTTTAATCACTTCCAGCTCCCGACCGCGACAATGACACCGCGACAATGACCAGGTCATAGTCGCTGGTCATAGTCGCGACCCGTGTACCCGTTTCTGTTTGATTTCTCGTTTTGTCCCACCATCGCGACAATGCCACCACGACATTGACCAGGCCATTCTCGCTGGTCATTGTCGCGCCCCGTGTACCACATTCTGTCTGATTTCTCGTTTTATTTCCTAATCGCTGTTTTGGTCATAACTTCTTCGTTATAGCTTCGTTTTCGCTCCGGAAAGAACCGTTGGACTCGTATTCAATTTCCTCATCCAACAAGACCATAAAATCTAGGATTTAAACCAAAATCCTATTTTCCATATTTTTCTTAAAGATCGGTTCCACACTGATTCGTAATTGAACCCATCCAAAAATTACGGGTGTTACAATCCTCCCAACCTTAAAACGATTTCGTCCTCGAAATCTATATCTTTTACAACCCAAGGCGAACCGAATCAACGTCGACTATAATTTATCAGTTCCTAACTGGAATCTAAATTCCTTCCACACAGTCTATAAAGACAATTCCATGAACAATTGCTTACCAATAAAGCCCCCTTCACGTACACTGCAGTTACGTTCGGAAGAACACTCTATCCACCGGAATAACTCCTAGTTAGCCGACTTCGGTTGTCTCCCAACCTCAGATGTTTCATACATCTTGATTTCAATTTCAAACTCTAAATCACTCCAAGGTTTGTTCACTAATAACCCAACTGAATCATCAATTTCGTTCGTTCCTACCATTAACTGCCGATTAACTCCAACGAGTTCTAATAGACTCCGAAATTCATCTCACATGAATTATCAACTGATAGGTTCGTCAACCACGCCCGAAGGTTATTTCACCAAAACCGCCTGTCACAATTAAGCATCTTAAGGTTACCACTATCATTACCAATATCCTTTTAAAATGGGCTACAACCCCCGTTTACACTAACGGTTTCCGATCTCAAGACCACAAAGGTTGACACCTAATTATATCACCAAACTCGGAACACACAAGTTCCGTTTACCGAGGGTTTCCACAAAATTAATGTCGTCATCAAAACGGTTATACCAACCTCGAAATGCGTTACCACAAGTATGCCCTCTATTTACCACCAATACATTTACTTTGCTACCGATATCATTCGGCCCTTAATACCAACACGCGTGGAATGCTCAACCTTCCACCGTTAAAGTGCTACACGCACCTACTTTTAACCGGGTTACATACCCTTTCCAAGGTCCTAACGAGTTCAAGATTTTCAAGTGCGTTACTCAATAAATATGCCAATAATCAAAATCATTTGTAAAACATTTTCAACACCAAGATTTTCATCTCAAATACCCGTACGCACAAAACTACTACTATCAGGTAGTAACGTAAAACTGGACACACTCGTTCCACCTGTGAAAATCATGTTGAAAAATCATTTCATTGCAGTTCCGTTTACCCACAAAACGCAAAAGCGTAACAAACAAATTTTCTAGAAGGAACCGCTACAGTTCTAGTATGGATTGACTAATGACATGCATGTAAAGTGATTGCTCGACCTTAAACGGGGTGCAACACAAAGTGTGTACGTATTTCAGAAGCGTTCCAAATGACATTCGACCCCAACATTTCCTTGCCAACCATAAAACGGCATGAGGCAAGGTTCATCAACAAAATTTTGCGCGCGTCAGTTTATTACACAAAACGATGGAACGGCTTAACAATACTCTTAGCCAAAACACAAAATGGCTTGTGCAAATTCCTTAGTTAATACAAAAACTCATACGTTTCCATCACTCGAAAATATCGACTAAAACATTATACAACTTCACATTGGGGTAGACATGCAAGTTTGTAACATTACCATTACAAATTTCCTTGAAACGAAATTACACGCATCAAACAGTTCGCGACCAATTTTCCCAAAAGAGGAAACTATTTAAATCAATTTCTCAAAATTTCTCGTCCGGTCCTATAATGCCATTTGAATAAGACGTTCTCGGCAAACTTGCACTCAACAGTGCGTTTTCCAAAACATACAAGGAATTAAGTGTTAATAATTGTTGGCACCAAAAAGGGTTCTAACCTATTTTCAAATCCCAAATTGCACCAACGGTGCGTATCAATGTCCAAAACATAAGAAATCCCACGTACTATAATTTTATACAAAAATTTTCTAAAATCTTCCTCACGAAGCATTTTCTCAAGGTTTCGTACTTGGGACACAAAACGTCAAAACGTAATTGCTTAAAATGTATTTGTCCAAATACTCAAAATACACATTTCTTCCAAACCAATAAGATTTTCAATTTTCCAAAATACTCGGTAAATCAAAATTGACCGATGTGAACGACTCATACCTTTGTGGTTTCAGAATGTAAAATACTGCGAACTATGCATGATTTCTACAACCCCAAAACACCCTTTGACCAAATGGTCATCATTTATACAATGAGTTAGTAGTCAGTCACGATTCTTTTAACAAAGTGTTGCGAGACAATGGTTACCAAGCTATGCATACCCCGAAGTCGATATAACACATTTTACATAAAATGATAATAAACATTTAACTGACCAAAGGCGCACTAAGTAAATCATTATGAAATGTCACCAAAATGTTCTTTCATGCATCACTTAAGTCATGTATAAATCAATCCATACATTGAACTATTTGCAACAAAATGCTTAATAACACCAACTCTTTAAGGAAAAGTTACGCGACGCTAGAGTTCCAAACTCATCTCTTCTTAGTCGCCTTATGGCATAAAATTAACTTTTCTCAACAAAACCTCGAGCGGGACTAAATGTCCAACATAACTCGTAAACTTTTCACATAAGCAAATCATTAAGAAATACAATCTGCATTTTCTTTCATGCACTACTCACGCCACATATGAGTCAATTTGTACAATTAGGTAAATTGCAACCAAAACGTGCTGACACAATTCTTTAAAAGAGAAACAACACGACATCAAAATTCTCAAGCGTCCCGTTTGGTTGCCTTCCGGCTCAAATAACACTTCTCGACAAAACCCAATTGAGTCAAAATGCCCAAATAAACTCCAAAATCAACATACGTTATAACTAAGGTGTGCACCTTATAAACCTTGCACTCACACGACCCGACATGTCGTAAAACGAAATTTCATGAAACTCAATGGATTCAATGACTCCAAGTCAATAAACGGCGCTAAACATCATGCTCCCAAGCCAAATTGTTATAAGCAAAATCACGGCAAAATGCCAAATTCCAAAATCTCTTCTATGGCAATACCGCATAAACAACATTGTTTAACAACTCACATTAAACAAATTCTCCAAAATAATCATACACAGACATCATAGAAGATAACTTTTCGTCCAAACTTTAACATATGTGGAGGAGATCCAATGTTAAAGTTATAAGCCGTAGTTACTTGCCTAACATCTTAAACATCACAAAATACGATTATCATTATATCCAAAACAATGTGGAACAACAATGAAATAAACAAAACAAGTTCCGGCGGAGTTTGCAACTCCCGAAATAAAAGGGTTTCATGCACCTTCAAAACCATGATTTGAAATCTTTTGTGTGTGCTAACCATTTCTCAAAATTCAAAACGCAATCCGCATAAGGATTGGAAACACAAGAAATAGCTGATGCAATTTATTTTCAAAATAAATTTTGTGCATGACTTAGTCGGCATTCAACGTCTCACTCATACTCCTCCAAATCCCTCCGGTCCACTATTGTCATCCGGATAATCAAACCTCTTAAGGCAAGTTGGAAATTACATCCATTAACTTTACGGTTTTTCCTCAATTCATAGTCGGCTCAATAAGCCTATGGTTCTAGTCCAACCATCAATCTCGACCCGAAACGGTCTACTTAAAGAAAATATCGTGCTTATCGTCACTCCAAGTGACTAATACTAGAATCGTCCATCTATTTCAACGACTACTATTTAGAACCTCCTTTACTACCCCAACGATCATCACATGAAAGCAATTCAAGTATAAACATGTACTAGTAGATTCACCATGACACTGGCCAGGTGTCACTATGAACGCACCGCACATGATTATCCTTGTTACTCTCGACGTGATTCTCGTTTCTAACAACATTCATCAACCTCAAAACATTCTATCTTACAGTGCCTAATGGTGAATTTCACTCTCATTTACTTAAACAAACGCTAGTTTGAGTCTAGGTATTCAAAATCAACACCTAAATCTCTCAAACTTATGCTCTGATACCAACTTGTAACACCCTCAAATTTGGAAAGAGCAACTAATTTAAAAATTTTGATATTACATCTGAAACAATAAGTAAAATACCTCCAATTACAAACAATGGTTATCTCCAAGCAATACATACTACATAAGTCTCATTACCAAGACTAAACCCACTTCAGACATCACTTAATCCAAATACAAGTGCTACTTCCCAAGGGTAAATGCGGAAAACATAACTTAAGCTATTCACCTCTCGTGCACTTTACTAGCACTCGCCACTTCACAGTGTAGTTAGAGCTACCCCAACCTGAGCCTGTTGCACATGCCGACAAATAAAAAGGGTTAGGCTTACGCCTAGTGAGTTCAAGCATTTTATCATGACTATATCAAATCATAAATCGTCAGTTAATAATTATAGTCATGATTTAAATAAATCTTTAAATGAAAGCTTGCGACAAAGACTATCATTTCCCAAAAAGGTTTCCCAAACGGCATAAGCGACTCATTTTCCAACGCACTCAAAATCCATGGGAATCCTTCCCAAAAGTGTAAAGCGTTTTCCCAAAAATGAGTTACAATCCCAATTCACCCAAATACGCGAATAAATCTAAATTAGGCAAAACCTTCACGTACGGTTAACAAAACATACTCAACCCATAAAACATGGAAATCGTCCATTAAATATAACTCTTTATTAAAACATAATACGAAGCAATACGCACGCAACCGTAAAATGTAATAAAGATCAAATACCATAAACGGGGGAGACCCGTATCCGTTGAAGGTGGAGGTAACACATAAGTACACCACCCGTACAACGTTCATCGCACAACTAGGAGTAGAGATTACAAGTTACGTTATGCCTATCTCTATCCTCCCAACGAAATCGAGAATTACCACATACGTATGGCCTATTCCACGACTCTGCTCTACGAAACCGAGTTACACCATAATTGAGGATACACCTTGACGTCTACCCACTCGGTAACGCCTCAAGGCCCGGCACATCGGGACTACCTCCAGGGTATACATCCCGAAGGCGTGGATCGCTACACAGACCTCCAAGGTAAGTGCCCAAGACTATATCCTCCTAATGCCTACTCGTAAAGTCCAGGTCATAAAACATGAGTTCCGAGGTTCGTCCTCAAGATACCCAATCGACCATTACCAATGACTGAACAACATGCCTATGGATCCAATGCAACACAGTCTACAAACATCATGACTATCCCGGAATGACTCACTCACCCAAGCATGTAAATACTCAAACGTGCATTAAATGCAAAACAGTGCAATAAAAGCAACCCATCATCGAGACTCCATATTGAGCCATTTAAACCGGACAATTAACCCCAAGACTTTCTCACAGTCAAAACCGAGCAAAGTGCTCTAAGCTTGCTAGACCCATAGCGTCGGTCAAAAACACGTTTAAACATTGTTTAGGTAAGCAATACCGCAAAATCATCATTAACCCCAAAACTCAACACGGTTAAACAAAAAGGGTTTTCCCAAAGGACTCACACCCTTATAATTCTCAAAATGACCCATAACACTAAAGATGCATTTTCTCAAATGGTTTATGAAATCATTTACACATATATGATTAAACCATCACTTTAAACCTCATTTTGAGCAATTAATCTTTTAAAGACAAATCATGGTTTCTAACCATCCAAATATCTAAAAGTCCCAAATATGGGTGTTTTACACATTTATGAAGATAAACACTTCAAAAGAGTTAAACCATTCAAATAACTCAACCATATACATTTTCAAGTAAAACACACACATATTTGTAAAATACTCATTTTGGCATGTACAACGTTTTCGCAAAGTAACTTGAACTCACCTTGCTAGATTTAGCTAAATCTAGAGTTTCTCCAACGTAAGCTCCTTTGATGAAGTTTGCATCCTCAAGCCAAAACTTCCAAAACCTAGATTTATGAAATCTCAACCATCAATATCACAATCCAACCATAAGGAATCATTCCCTAACCATAACACATCAAAACCCCCAAATATATCAAACCCTAGTTCTTAAATATGAGGCAAACCATATTTCTTAACCCATCATCACCAAAATCGTTCAACATCACCACAAGATGGAAAGAAGATGAAATTAACAACAATAACATCTTTAGGTGGGAATAGATTACCTTAAATCACTCAAATCCTCCAAGACGAACTCCTAATCTCCACAACAGCTCCAAGCTCTCCAAGTGCTCATTAATGGTGGAAGAGGGTTTGATTTGGTGAAGAAATGAGGAAGAGGAGGGGAGGGGAGGGGATGGTGTTTTCTTGAGAGAAATCGGCTGAGAGAGTGAGGGAGATGAAGAGAGTCGAGAGTGAGAATGAAATGAGAAGAGAAAGAGGTTAAAATGGTTTTAATCACTTCCAGCTCCCGACCGCGACAATGACACCGCGACAATGACCAGGTCATAGTCGCTGGTCATAGTCGCGACCCGTGTACCCGTTTCTGTTTGATTTCTCATTTTGTCCCACCATCGCGACAATGCCACCGCGACATTGACCAGGTCATTCTCGCTGGTCATTGTCGCGCCCCGTGTACCACATTTTGTCCGATTTCTCGTTTTATTTCTTAATCGCTGTTTTGGTCATAACTTCTTCGTTATAGCTCCGTTTTCGCTCCGGAAAGAACCGTTTGACTCGTATTCAATTTCCTCATCCAACAAGACCATAAAATCTAGGATTTAAACCAAAATCCTATTTTTCATATTTTCCTTAAAGATCGGTTCCACACTGATTCGTAATTGAACCCATCCGAAAATTACGGGTGTTACAGTTGTACACAGTTTCCTTAAAGAGAGAGGCCTGCAAGGATATTAATTATTGTTAGATAGAAAGACAAAGCGTTTCTCTCCGAAAATATAAGTAGAGGGGTTGGGTTCTGGTGAGTTGCCAAATTTGGTGAGAAGTGGTTATCAACCGTTGGATGAGAAATGGACGAACATTAGGATGAGATGCACCGGATCAATTCCCTTTTAAGCCGCAATTCATGAGAGAGTATTTGATTAAAAGTGATCAACGATTTAAAAGTACTTCTCACAAAAAATGGCACTTCTCTTATGATCCCATGCCTATAAGTAGAATGTTGGCATTCCAACACTTTTAAAAACTTTTATTATGATACTGAATGGAAAAACTAACCATGAACCATCTGACAACTGCATTTTCTGAAGGTATTCACCTGCACTATTGCACTATTAATGAGTCTCTCTATTTCTTTACTCCCGTGTTTAAGGTATGACTTTTTAAACAATACCAGACATGTATTATTGATGATGTGCATTCAATGTACCTAATCAACAACTTTGGTCAGTCTCATAGCATTATAAAGTAATTGTCAGAAAATTTAGAAATAGTAACCTGTGTTCGAGTTTTACTCATGCTCAATGAAAATGCCAACAAAGAACTATGTAGGATTAAGTATTTGAAATAGATGAAAATTTTATTAAGTAAGGGTACCTACTGTATTCAATAAAACCCACTTGAAAAACCTCACAGATTTGTAAATAAGACATTTAATTTCAAAAAGTAGAGTTAGAAGCACACACCTCCTCAGCAACCCTTGCAGCATCAACATAAGCATCTTGAAGGTTTTCTGCAAACTTATGGAGAAACAAATTTGAAATCCCACATGCAGCAATGACTATTGGACCTGTCGCTAATGCTACAAGTGAAATCTGCCAGCAATTCACAAATGCGATGACGAGCCTGCCCAAAAATGTTGCAATGTTGTGAATATAATTTCCAACCTGACAACATAAAATTCGTTCTCTAGATTAAATATGCCAGAACCAAAAGAAAATTGAAACAAATACAAATTGTTTCCAAAAGAAATTAACTACACCTTTTCACCAAGAATGTAACACCCTCAAAATTGAAATGAGCAACTAACTTTAATTTCAATAAAATAACCAAAAGTAAATAAAATCGTTTCTACAAATCATTCCTTTAAATACCTTGGAATTTAAACATCATAATTTCCACAACTAATAACTTAAGGCGGGCGTTACTTAACACAACACAAGTTGCTAGTCCCAAATATATGCGGAAGACTTCACTAATCAAATTCACCTCTCGTGCATTCTACTAGCACTCGTCACTTCACAGTGTAGCTAAAGCTACTCCCAACCTGAGCCTGTTGCACATGCCGACAAATAAAAATGGTTAGGCTAACGCCTAGTGAGTTCAAGAGTTTTATCATGACCATTTAAATTCATAAACCGAGAGAGAAGCAATTTAAGTCATGAGTTCAAAAGAATTTACTTTAGATGCAAATCACCCATTTTGCAACTCACACAAATCGCGTGCTAAATACTTAAATATAAAATGATTTCTCAAGATGGACTCGTCCCCAAAACCAACGTGAAAGGTGAAATAGTATTTGAGTTCCAAAACGGTTAAGTTCATAAGTAAATCGTTATTATTCCAAAACATCCCAAACATGGATAAAGCATGGTATCACATAACGTGGAAAACAATTCATATACAAATAACGTCACCGAAAACATGGATAAACACAAATACCCAAAACAACACCTTTCGGTGACGGGGGAGACCCGTATACATTGCACGTGACGGAACACAAAAGTGGGTCACCTACTATGCAATAAAACACCCACGTGGATTACTCTCGTAAACTGAGCACAATCACTCCAGATCTATTGCCCGCGAGACTAGGGAGCCCCCAACTTCAACCACTCCAGGTCTATACATCGGGTCACTTCAAATCCACAACAGCACATTTGGGATTACACCTTACTGCCCATGAGATGACGCCCGACCATATAGGTCCACGCCTTACTTATCATGGAACCCGATGCCTATCCCGTGCCACAAAAGAGAAACTAACGTCTCGTAAACTGAGCTCAATCAATCCCGATCTCTTGCCCGCGAGACTAGGGAACTCAAACGCCTATGGATCCATGGCTAACAAGGTCTAAAACATTACATGACCCCAAATAAATAAACAAGTGCATTCAAAACATGCAATTCCCCAATAACGTAAATCATGATCAAAACTCAACTTGAGCTATCAAAACTGGACAATTGTCCTCAAGACTTAACAAAATCCAATACCGAGCCATAAACCCAACTGTCTCAAAAGATAATTCATGAAAAGTCATAACATGAGGTTAAACGTAGCAACACACACTTTTGCCAATAATATTTCAAATGCATGAAAACCCGAAATAGAACATTGGGTTGGGACAACCCTCTTTTCCAAAGAACTCACACCGTACATTTCCAAATCGTCCCATAATGTATTAAATACATGTTTCCAAAATATACACAAATGCATTTTCATTACAAATAGACTCCACTTTTAACATAAATCAACAACCCATATTCATGTATGATTTATCTATCACATTTTCCAAAAAATTCCACATGTAAGTGTTTTACCATATTTCCAACCATAAATACTCACATTCAACCATATAAAATCGTTTCCCAACACTTTTATCAACAATATCCCCTTATACCAAAACCCTAATTTTCATAGGTGAAGAGAAGAGAAGATTACCTCAACCACAACTTAAATCCACCACAAGAACCCCTCTAGATTTGCCAAGGTGAACTTTAAACCTCACTTCTTGAAAGAGATGGGAGAGGGTTGGAGAAACCCTAGAAAAGAGATACAACTTCTCAAAATGGTATTTCTTAAGCAATGTGTAGTAAGATTACTAAAATGGAACTTACCTTGGAGAGTTGAAAACGAGAAACCTCTTCATAAGGAAACCCTAGATTTCCAAGGAACTTTTCTTCAAGATATCATGGAAGGAGAAGGTAGCTAACAAGAAATAATTGCCAAAATGCTAACTAACTCCCAGTAATCATTAACTTGGAGCTCTAACATTAAATGAGGTGAAAGAATGAGAGAAAGAGAGCAAAATCGCCCCAAGGAAGATGAAAGAATCGTGGGTTGATGCTGGAAAGAAGTGAGAAGAGAATGAAGATAAAAACCCCCAAAAACGATTTATGTAGCTGCACTTCTCGGGCCGATCGCGACTATGACACCGCGACTATGCCCTGGGCAATGTCGCGGGCATAGTCGCCCTCCAACCCCACCTTTCTGTTTGTTTTAAGGCCAGAAATCCCCCATCGCGACAATGACCAAGCGACTGTGACCAGGGCATTGTCGCCGGTCATAGTCGTGGATCGCGGCTCACTTGCTGCCCCGAATTGTCGTTAGCCCAAAACTGAAATATCCTTCGGGTTTGATCACGGACCAATTGCCATGCATGCGAAAGCTATGTAACCCAAGTACGGAACTTCAGAATCCAGAAATACAATTGCGAATAAAATCAGTTTTACTTGCTTGAAGTTTTCGGGGTGTTACAAAGAACATAATGGATAACTTGAACATCTGTCAACACTTGGTTCACTATGTCCCCATCGTGTCAATAGGCATCGAAAAAGCTCATGTTCTGGTTTAATATTACTTGAACATATTTAGTCCTAATTACAGCAGTTTGTCTTTCCACAGTTAGAATCCAACACCAAACCTCTACAAGATGAACACATTCACATTTACAAAAATAAATGAATGCATAAAATCATACCCCAATTCAAAAAGTAACGATTTTCTTACAAATTTTAACAATTGCTACAAAGATTCATATGCAATTTGCTGCAAAGATAACTGCAGTTCTTTTCTATGACTATGGAAAGTAACTTCTAAAATGGAACAAAATTTATATCTTACCAATCCATCTAGCAGGAAAAACAGCCAAACCTGTATACACAATATACACACATACACCAAAAAACCAGGCCAAAAGAAGCAAGAATCGATGAAAAATGGAACAAACCCAAGTTTGGGATTAGCGTTTTACCATCCACAAATTGAGAAAGAACTGACTGTTTTCCTTGCAGACAAGAACCCTAGATCGCAAAATTTGATTTTACCTTGTTCAAGACGTTTGATTTCTGAGTTTTGAAACTCCATCTATTTATAGGGGGAGTTGAAGAGAGAAACCTGCAGAAACGGAGTTGAAACTGAGGAAGACTTACGGTTAATTGAACGTGGGTTGAGTTAGAAGTTAAAGGAGAGAAATCCGATAAGGGAAACCTGCAGGGAATGTTTGTGTGAGAGAAAATGAGGGCGTGAGGGCAGGGGCGGAGCCAGAAATTTATACGAGGGGAGCACCATATAAAATAGAATAAAAATATTAGTTAACATTATGAAAAAAGCAAAACGCTACAAAGCAAATTACTTTGACCCACAAAAATCACCCATAAAATTTTTCGTTGATCTCCCATAAATCTGTTGTTTTTAAGAAAATAAATAAATCAATACTCTAGGTAATGATTGAGTTTTCTACCAACAATTTATTCACCAACTTTTGTGAAGGTTTTATGACCTTGCGACGGATTTTCCAGGAAAACTTTCATAGGTAAAAGTATTCCATTTAGTCGTGAAAATAACAATATCATATATTTATATTGATGATATTCGATCTTTATAGATTTAACAAGGAGTCGTTTGTTTTCTTTATGTGAAAGCGTGATCGATTTTACAATTAGGAAACGACGACAAACAAGAGACCAATTTTCTAATTTGTCATTCTTATTAGTAGAGCCTAAATAATTGGAGGAGGAGCCAAATCCATTAAAAATTAAAGTGTTAAATATTTGGGTTAATATCAAGACATTAATTATTATTTTTGAAAAGGTAAGGAGGTGCCAATGCACCTTCTCGTTCTTACATGGCTCCGCCCATGGTGAGGGGGTTGAATGGGGGTTGCAGCGTGTCATGCCTGAACTGAATTTGGGGAGAACGTGAAGAGAGGAGAGGGGTTTGTGAGATGTGGGAGAGAAATCAGGGGAGTGTGTGAGGGGGATCGTAACCAAGTGAGGAAGATGATCGTGTGTAGAGACGTGGTCAGAGGGGGAAGGCAAAGAAGGCGAAGACGTGAAAGGGAAACGGAGTTGAGTTGGAGGTTGCAGACGAGGAGGAAGGAGGGGGGTGTTTTAGATGTCTGGATGGACTGGGACGGTTACTAAAGCCTAAATTGAGTTTAAACGATCCAAATTAAAAATTAGGATGAGTTTAAACGGCCGAGATCTAACCAAAAACGGTTAGACTCGGCTGCGTCAATAGTACAAGTAATTGAAAGAAAATAAATTATGTTATTTGATTTTTGAACCCCATTAGCAAAATAATATTGTTAGAATATATTTGTGTATATTCAGATGATGTATACTTTTATATTTGAGATCGTTAGCATCCGATATTTCAAGAGTATATTATGAACTGGATCCTAACTATCTCAAATACAAAGGTATACATCATCTAAGTATATATAAAATACATCTGATTTTCATAAATTGAAGATTATACTATAAGGAGGTGTTTGGTTTGTAGATTCCTAGAACTGGAATTCATTTAATTCTTAGGGGCGCTTGGTTTTGCAGACTGAAATTTGGTGGAATTAGAATTTACCAAAAGAAATGAACTTTGAAAGAATTGGAATGAAATTTGACCACATGTTTGGTTGGTAGGAATTGGAATGGAATATCTTAAAAGAATTGAGGGTAGCTGTGATGACGACGATTACCTCTACCCACCCACCACCGTCTCGCCCTATCCCCACTGCACCCTACCCCCACACCACACCCCACCGAACACCATGCTAGTATTGTCGTTGTCATAGCTACCACCCTACCGTCGGTAGGGTGGGGCAGAGCCATAGAGGCAGTGTGGGGTGGTAGTTGTGACGACGACAGTAGCGTCATGGTGGGGTGGAGGTGGTGGTTGTGTTGGCGACAATAGTGGCATGGTGGTGTAGGCGGGATGGGTGGTAGCTATGACGATGACTTTGGTGGCATGGTGTTGGGTGGAGCTGTGGAGGGGGTGGGTAATGTTGTTTAAATTGGATGTCAACGGATTGAATTCAATTCTTTGATTTTATGCAAGGAATGATGACTTCCTTAATTTGTGTAATTCAAAGGATTCATCCATTCCAATATGTAAACAAACAAAGGTGTTGGAATTTGGTCAAAAGAATCGATCATATTCCTCCGGTTCTCTTGAAATCCTTTGAATTTTGGAAACCAAACCGCATCTTAGATCGATTTGGGTGGTATTCATTTCCTCGAAATGGCATGAAACTTCCATTTCTTGAATCACAAATCTTTTTAGTTCCTGAGAAATTAATAAGCAAAGAAAGACTATAATAACAAGCTGCTTCCTTCCTTCTCTTCCACAAAAGCCAATGCCAAAATTAATACAACAAATTTAATTGAATCGAATCGAATCAAATCAAATGGAAACTTTAGAAAAACAACTACCATCCATCCACTCAGGATTTTCGATTCCAGAATATAAATCTGTATCAAATCAACACCAAAGATCTACTTCTCGGTTCTTTCTCTGGAACTCCTTACTGAGATACGTTCGTGTTTTCTCTTACCTCGTGAACTGCGTCTTGATCTTGGTGTCTGAGTTTTTGTCCCGTTTTCTTGGACCACTTTAGATGGGAGCTCCGGGGGTGCATCAGGCCATGGTGTTCTCTTAGCCGCCACTGTCACCTCTAACCCAGGCTCAATTCTCCATCTGCCTCAAAATAGTAAGAGAATTCTCAAAATCTTCATCTTAGCATGCATACTTGATATTTACTTACTTGCTAAATGATTTGTGTGCATCTAACACAGCCAAACAATAATATCTATATTGGAATCTATAAATACTCCATCTGCCTGCACATCAATTTCATGGTCTATTTTCTATTTATTGTTCTTCATTTAATGAACACTCATTTGCCACTATCCCAGGTAAAATGCATGTGATTGTTCATCTATGCATGCATATATACAATCTGTGTATATCCTGCTAAACCAATTAAAATAGCGTAAATCCATCTATAATAACAATTGCGGCAACTGAGTTTATCAGGGCTGATGTCCGGAATACCTTTCCAAGCTATAATGGTTGATAGTGAGCTAAATTCTAAACTTCCATATTAGTTAAATAGCGTAAATCCATTACAGATCTAGCAATTTTCTAGCAGATAGATATATGTAAATTCCTTTTGCATCTATAACCAGGATTTATCTGTTTGAGTTTGAGTACTCGTGGGACTAAATCTATATCGGAGTCTACAAATACTCCACGATCTTAATGGTTAGGACTATCAGTTTGTTCTTTATTGTTTTCTCCATATTGCGAATATGCATTTGCCAATCCCAATTGATGTTAGCCCTATTTAGCAAACCACATAAATCTCTACGAATATGAGTAAAAATGGTATATTTAACACAATATAATCAAGTAATCTATAGGCAATATCTAAAGAATTAGGAATATTAAATTATAACTCGAGTAAGAAGACCAACCCGGAGGGAAATTTGCTATCTGCACGAGCCTCAGCACGAAGCCACCATAGCATCACTTTCTTCCCGCAACTCCCTAACGGCTCCACCATAGAAGACTCTTTAAGGAACGAAAGAGGATTCTCAATTTCTCCATCACCACTCACCACCACATCCAAATCCTTAATCCACTCTGGTCTGAACTCAGATTCTTCCCATACCAACCTCGAATTCATCACAAACCCACACCATTCCAGCTTCCGCGGCAACACAATTGCCATGTCACCAATGTAATTCGCCCTCTTTTGTCGGTATGCAACAGAGTTAAAAGTGTGCCACCCGATTAACTGATCAGACGAGTTGCAAGCCGGACCTTGGATCGGCAAGGATGATTTCTTCTCGTCTGATTCATTCAGAGTCTTCAGACCCTCAAAAGGGTCTTCATCAGAGTGACTTGAATGAGCAAGAATCCCAACCGAAAAAGCACCAATCCATTCGACTTTTTGGATCTCATCAAAGAGTTCCAAACTATGCATATTGCTATCATCAGCAAACATAATAATCCCATCTAGCTTCTCTTCTCTCACAACTCTGAATCATCAAGAATTTACATCTAATATACAATTTGAATTGATTTTGATATTAAAATTTAAACAGGAATTGGTTAAGTTTACCTCAAAGCCTGCAATCGCATCTGCGATTCCAGTTTGTGACGAGCGTCCCAGAAAATGGGCATCTTCTTGTCGTAACCAATATGCTTAATTTGAAGTTTGGATTTGGACAGCAACGACGCCGTTTCATTGGTGGCGCCACCAGCTTCCACCACGATCCATACGACGTCGTAGGGCAAATTCGTCAGTGTGTGCATCAATCCAGTTAGATGTAAAGCTTGAAAAGTTCGAACATAGGTTGGAGTGATAACAATCAGAGTTCTAGGGTTTTTGATCCCGTACTGAACCCTCTGTTCTCTCTGAACAGTTTGTATAATTGTATGAGCTTTCATTACCTCCTCCGGATTCGGGTGGGGCCATGGCCGGATCCGGATCCCGTGCCGGCCAACCACCACTCTACTACTACTAGCTACGGCGTCCGTTTTAAGCGGCGGCGAGATGTTCCTGAGAGAAGTGGTGAAAGAGAGGGTTTCGGCGATATCGGCGGCAAACGGAGACGTTAATGTCGATGTGTAGAGATTGTTAGTGGAAGAAGTTGAGAAGAGGAGGAAGAAAACAAGACGAGAGAATCTGAATCCAAGAACAAGAGAAATAAGACAGCATAAACAGTGTAGTAGTATCCAGAATATAGCCGCTGCAGATTTCATCGTGCCGCCGCCGCCGTCGGCGGACGAATCTAACGGCGATGCGCCTCTGCAGCTGTTGCTCCGGCCACGGTTAGCGTGGCTCTGCTGCAACACCTGGAATTTCATCTTACTCCAATTAATTACTCCGGTGGTATGATTGCAGCAGAGAGAGAGAGATGCAGATGAGTTGCGATCTTTGAAGTTTGAAGAGGTATTCTGATGGTTGTTGAAGAAGATGGTGATGGTGATGGTGATGGTGATGGATTGAGCGAATGATGGAGGTGGGCTCAGCTAACTCGGTACAAGGGTTGTTGAATTGTACAAATCAAGCAAGAATGCTTTGAATCTAAGGATGAATCTGATAGTAAACTGGTATCTGAATTTCAACGGCAGGTAGAGGTAGAAGGTGAAAGGAAGGATTGTCGGCCAACGAACTCGGGTCGTTTTCGTTCCAGATGATTCCGATGTACATCGTATATATCGGCGTTCTATATTCCGACATGGTTTAGCTTCTTTGAGCAGACGTTGTAAAAATCCAGCTGTGTCTTGCTTTTAATTTACAATAATTTTTTTCCCAAAAAACACCCCCTCCTTTTTTATTTTATTGCAAATCGATATGGAAAATATTAAGGGAAATTAATTAAAATGCCAAAAGTCAAACATCAACTTACCAAAATTCCACAAAAATTTTGCGGTTTACCAAAATGCCCTAATGGCCCGCGATGGAGTCCGCGATCGCGGGATAGGGCTGACGTGGCACGACCTTTGGCCAAAAGTGTCCCGCGGAGCTCCTCAAATTTGGCCGCAGTGCACATTTGGCCCCTGCCCGCGATGGACCAAAATTTTACAGTTTTGGTCCCTGAAAATTTACACCTTCAGCCCCTGTACTTAGACGAATCTTACATGCTTTTACTGTTTTTTTCCACAATTATTGTACTTTGAAGACCGATTTGTGGTTCAAATTCACTGGCATGTTTGAGATTTCATCCATAAATATCAGTAATATGCAATTCACAATTCACACTTGTTCTTGCTTTCTTTCTTGATTTCTCTCTTGCTTTCTTTCTTTGAATTGCTTTCTCTCTTGATTTCTCGTCTCTCATTTCATCCACAAATGGCATCGTCATCAAACCTTAAGTCTACTCCTGAAAAAATGTCACCTCAAATCGAGGTCGCCATAGCAAAAAAGGAAAAGGAGATAGATGAACTAACAGAATAGTGGAAAAAAATGATGGACAGGAAGGCAGTCTATTTGAGAAAGATCGAAGAGGAAGACAGGGAGATCAAAAGGATGAAAGGGGATATAAAAGCTCGGGAGGCTCGTGTTCGTCGAGAACAAGAAGCAATTCACCATATTCTGCAAGACTTCGCAATTATTCAAGCGAAGGTAAACGAGAAGCAAGCTTGGATTGATGAAACTAAATCAATTTTTAAGTAGGTGGTGGTTGTTTTAGTTGTTTTGTATTTTTTTACTGTGTTGTTTTGTATTTTTTTTACTGTGTTGTTGTTTGTATTTTTTTGTTGTCTTTTTACATCATGTAAGGTCAAGTCAGAGGTTACCTCAACTCATTTGCTAAAGTGTGTCCGGGTTGTGGTACACAATGGTCATACGTGGTTGCAAAAGCATAAGCCGTTGAAGAAGGGTCAGAAAGATTGAAGATGAAGAGCATGTTGGATTGAATACAAACTAGCTGTGTTATCAATGTTCATTTAAAAGCATATGTATGTGTGTATATATAATATGAATATATATATCATTTACAAACTAGCTGTGTTATCAATGTTCATTTAAAAGCATATGTATGTGTGTATATATAATATGAATATATATATCATTTACAAACTAGCTGTGTTATCAATGTTCATTTAGAAGCATATGTATGTGTGTATATATATAATATGAATATATATCATTTACAAACTAGCTGTGCTATCAATGTTCATTTAGAAGCATATGTATGTGTGTATATATAATATGAATATATATATATATATATATATATATATATCTTTTACAAATCAGCGTTTAGATCAACAGTATCATATGTGTTTGTTCCATATGGTTCAAGTTGTGACGGGCCCGGGGTGTGACTGACTGAATGTCTCCTTGGCACGGTTGAAGGGGCGGGATTTGGACACTCTCCACGAGTGTGTCCTACGCATTGGCACCGAGTACATCTTCGTTGTATCGAACTTTCACCACGTGATGGACGTCGGTCGTTCTTTCTCGGTCTCCCGGCTCTGTTCTTATCCATTAGAGGTGGATAGCATGGCGGAAGCGGGTCGGGTGGATACACCCATGCTGCAGGGGGTCCAGCTGGGTTTATTACCTCCACGTATGTTCTCCGGTAATATTCGGACGTGAAGAAAGGTACAGCCAAGTCGCTGCAATCTCTACGACCCATATGTGTTGCCGCAGCGATGGCATGGCCGCACGGTAACCCAGATTTTTGCCATTCGCAACACGAACAAAGGTGGTCTTCCATATTCACAATCGCATGAAGATAGTCATCATGCACCTCGTACTTCCCATACCCGATTGCTCTTACCGGCCATGTCGCCGCACGACGCGCCCTGTACTGAACGATCTTCCCCGCCGTTGGTGTGAGTGCATTTTGCATCTCAGCTCCTTTTAGGCGTCGAATTTGGTACCACTCTTGTTGAAAGGCCCGAAAGTAGTCCATAAGATTAACAATCGGACATCTACGCGCAAAACGGGAGAGTGCATTCACAGACTCTGCACTATTCGAGGTCAGAATGTCATACCGTTGTCCAGGAAAATGGGTCGCGGACCACCTCTCCGGTCCAGCTTCGTCAAAGACTTTGGCTGCTTCGTCGGCACTATATCGTAGCATATTCATGTACTTGTTAAACTCTCGATCTGTATATGCTCTGCATGCCACCCAATAGACATCCTTGTTGGTCGTAATACGTTTGTCCTTGGATTTGGCGTTCATCTCCAAATGTCGACAGCATATGGCGTGAGGGGCGTTTGGGTAGATGGCAGAGATTGCGGCGCTTATGGAAGGAGCCTTGTCAGACATAAACACCAACCCTTGCGGGTCTCCGATAGCTTGTCTCAACATGGACATAAACCAAGTCCACTCATCCCCGGTTTCGGACTTGCCTACGCTGGAGTTATCCCCGTCCATGGCAACCGCCAGGAACATCATACCCAAGTAACGGCCCTTTAAATGGGCTGCGTCTATTATCAGGACACGACGTAAATTTGCCACAAATGTGCGGATCTGCAAAAACATAGGTGGTTTTCCTTTGTAAATGTTATAGTTTATAATGTGTAAACATATGACGTGTTAAAATACGTATTGCGGGTCCAAGGGCCACGAAGCACTTCTCAAACCGTCGACGTGAATCGGTCCGTAGCTGCATGACAGTACCAGGGTTCTGCAGCTGTAAATTATATAAATATGTCGGGAGTCGTTCATACGACTCCTCGAACGTGCCTCTCACCATAAACAATGCATGGCATCGCGCACGCCAAGCTTGGTGGTAATCAATGGTGACGTTGAACTGCTGGTGAACATCGTGGACGATGTCCTTTGGACGCAATGACCTACTAACATCAAGAAATTTGTTTTTCAGTATCGCACCCAAAGTCTTTTTGCCGACTTGTTTGTGGTGGGGATTCAGTTGCGTCCTCGTACAAGTGTGTACGTCGTGCAACTTTCTAATCATGAACGCCCCTTCTTTGCCACCCGTGTCAATCGCGTACATCATCCAGTCACAGTTTTTTATGGCACATTCAACTATGTATCTAGTTTTGTCAGATTTCGACGTGCGCCTTTCGAAACCCTCTTCCAAGAACTTAAGTCCGACCTGACTTGCCAAGAGATCCTTCGACTCGAATATCTGACCTACATGTAACATTTCACTGCGAATATAAGGTGTAGGTTCATAGGTTTGTGTCTGGGTATGGGAGTCTGGAAGAATAGGGGACATATCAAAAAAGTCATTTATCTGACTACATGATTTTCTACTAGGGGTATATTCTTCGTGATCATCACTATCGGTGTATGATCTGTCTATTTCAGAATTACCCGTTCTGAAAACGTGGGTTTCGTCATCAGCAACTCCAGCAGTACGCCCTTCGTGTGGTTGTGGTGGTTGTTGTTGTTGCGTCTCCGGAATACAGTCGTTAAGACCATATGAATGATCTAAATGAACCGTTGGGGCGTCGGACGCCTGAAATTGAGAATCAGACTGCTCTATTTGGAGGTCTTCGTCGTCACCGTCGTCGTCGTTTTCGTCAGGATACACAAAAAGTAATGGGGGCCTTTCTGAATCGACTGCTAAGTGCAGAAAAGTAGAGATATCCCAATCGTTGGATAAATCCACAAATGACCTATCGCCATTTTTAAACACTAACTTGCAAACAGCAGAAGGGTTGATTCCACATTTTTGCATGGCGTATGCAAGAAATTTCTGATAAGTATAGTTTACTGGCACTTTTACACCATGCTTAGATTTATAAGCAAAATTCCACTCATTGTTATTTTGCTCCCATTCACCATCAAAACAGAAATATAGCTTAGCTTTTGCAACAGATGAACTCATTTTTTCAGTAGTATCTCAAACACAAAATATTGCAGAAAGAAATCAAGAAAGAAGTATGAAATCGGTGTGTGGATTATGGATTGCATTTTACATATATTTATCAATGAAAAACCAACATTGATGACAACCAATCTCTCATTTCATCCACAAACTGGTATTCCAAAAACACTGATTTAACATTGATGAAAACATGCAAATGAATTTCAACCACAAATCGGTCTTCAAAGTACAATAACTGTGAAAAAAACAGTAAAAGCATGCAAGATTCGTCTAAGTACAGAGACTGAAAGTGTAAATTTTCAGGGACCAAAACTGTAAAATTTTGGTCCATCGCGGGCTGCGATCGCGGGCAGGGGCCAAATGTGCACCGCGGCCAAAGTTGAGGGGCTCCGCGGGACACTTTTGGCCAAAGGTCGTGCCACGTCAGCCCTATCCCGCGATCGCAGGGTCCATCGCGGGCCATTAGGGCATTTTGGTAAACCGCCGAAATTTTGTGGCATTTTGATAAGTGTTGGTCAAACTTTTGGCATTTTAATTAATTTCCCAAATATTAATGGAGTTTCTGATAACAATTAAAATAAAATTCACAATTAATGTTTGAATAAATTAAATTTATGAGTAAGAATTGGATATATTTTGTAAATCCAAAAATCCAATAAGAAAACCTAAAAAAATGTTGATATTGATGATGAATTAAACATTAAAAGTTTTTAATTTTTAGTGTAACTTGTTTAATTCAAAAATTTTGGTATAATAAAAATATTAAAAAAAAATATGTAGTTGATTTTAATTTTAATGGTGAATTGTTTTTGAATAAAAAAATTATGAAATATTATGTTATGGTTTGATAATTATTCTATCTATATTATATTATAAAACATTTATAAAAAACTCTTAAAAATAATCCTAAAAGTTTCATGTATCGCTATTTAATTTTAATTACTTAAAATCTCTTAAAAACAACTAATAAAGCTTTATGTATCGTTTTTAATGTTAATTACTTGATTAATACTTATCTTTAATATTCTTCAAATCCTTAAATCGTAGACTTTTATTAATTAATCTTTATCTCTAGGCACTTTCACATTCTCAAATCATGAACTCTTTAAAAAACGTTATTCTTTAAACAAAGTTATAAAAAAACATGACAATTTTCTCAAGACCACACATTAAAATAAATTATAACATTAAAATCGAGATATATCGCGCTACATTGCACGAGTAAACCTCTAGTATTTGTACATATGTATTAAATAGTTATTAGATATTAAAAAAAGGGAAATTAATTAAAATACCCCAAGTTTGAAAGTGACTTACCAAAATACCCCAAAAAATTAATTTCTTGCCAAAATGCCCTTTTTTCCGCGATAAGATCCCGCGATCGCGGGCAGGGACCAATTGTGAAATTTTTTGCAAGATATATTTACACTTTCAGTCTCTAGCCCCCGCGATCGAGGCCCGCGATGGCCCGCTATGGGGACTGAAAGTGTAAATAATCTTGCAAAAATTTACACTTTCAGTCCCTGCCCGCTATAGAGGGCTCCCTCCGCGGAAAAAAGGCCATTTTGGCAAGAAATTAATTTTTTGGGGTATTTTGGTAAGTCACTTTCAAACTTGAGGTATTTTAATTAATTTCCCTTAAAAAAAAAGCGTCTGAAATTGTAATTATTTGTATTCTTTTCCCTTCAAACTATTTACTTTCAATATTATATTTGTTTGAGTATAAAGCTTAATTTGAAAACGAGATCTTGAAAACCTTTCTTACCATATTTCACTAACACATAATTTGTCTAATATTAAACTATACGAGATCTATGTTATATTTATTTGAGTATAAAGCTTAATTTGAAAACGGGATTTTGATAACTTTTTTTTAACCATATTTCACTAATATATAATTCGTTTGATATTAGCACCAAGCCAGTCGGCCTATATTTAAACGAAAAATGCCGGGTCGCTGCTATATATCGTGCTCCTCCTCGAGAAGCACTCTTCCATCTGAGCTGGAGATTCTATGTTGCCTTAGACCTAGCAGAGTTGATCGCTCGCCTTCGATAAATTATATAAAAAATTTACACCGGTGTGCTAAATTAATTAAAAAATGGAAATCACACATCAAAATATATGCCAAAAAGTCGAGGTATGAAGAGGCTCTCAACCAAGGAAAGAAAAATGTGTGCAAACAATTATGTCCAAGCAATAGCGTTCAAATGAACGTGTAGGTTACTCATCAAAATTAAAAATTAAATGTTTTTTCAGAAAATAACTTGTAATATCTTTTCTAGATCCCGTTATGATAAAGTGACAAATAGGTAACAGACAAACTATAAACAAATATACCACGATGTTTCATTCATTACATTCGATAATCTATCATAGTGGAAATCTTACAAATCGAAATAAATGTCTAACAAATTATTTTGTTTCATACCGAACTAATTATTACAACATAAATAAATAAATAAAAACAAACTAAAGTGATCTAAACCAAGTCATTCCCTTTGCCAAGTCACGAAATCCTCGTATATAGCGAGTTATGGCTAGTTCCATAAACATTGAAATATATATTTTCATAAATACTTATCTGTCTCAAAATAAGTGCATATGTCACTATTTACAATTGTCTCTAAAATAAATGTATAGATTCAAAAAGTGAACAACCATATTCTTTAATCTACTAATGCACAAATATTTAAGATTGTGAAGAAAGATAAATTATAGTTCATTAGGTTTATGGTCTATGTCTTTTATTTGGGTTTCTCTTTTATTCAAACAAGTTGGAACTCGAAAAAGTATAGATTAGGTTTATGATTTAGGGTTTGTTTGATTTTTGTTGTTTATGGTATACATTATTGATTTATGCTGGATTTTAGGGTTTGAATATGAGATGATAATGATAACGAGGGCGTTGTAAGTTTGCAACAGTGGGTTTGAATTGGAGAAGAATACCAAATCAACCTCGACAAGAGGGACTTGGACGATGGAAGGTGGTGGATCAGGTTAATTTAACTTATTGTTTTTTATGTTGCTTATGGTATCTCCAATCCAACCACTAAAAAACAACACTAAAAAAACACTTACAACACTAAAAATAAACGGGTCTATTAAACACTAAAAAAACTAACTCGAACCACACACTAAAAATCATCTTTAATATTATAATAGCAATAAACATCTCAATATATTAAACCTTTAATCAATACATAGGTATATAATTATGAAAACCTAATATTATATTAATATATATTTTAGAGGTTAGTGGCACCAGCTGACCTAGCTTGAAGCATACGGTGGCACGTGCCACCGTATCGTTCTTCCGGCGAAGGGTAAAAAAATTTAGTCGTGTGAAGGGTGCAACCATATCGTTTTAAATGGTGCAACCGTATAAAAAAACTCTTAAAATCAACTAAAAATCCCAAAAAAACTCTTAAAATCAACCAAAAAACCCGAAAAGTTCTCTCGAAATCGATTTTTTTTAAAGTTCCTCGAAATCGAGAAAAAATTAAAAAAAATCTCTCAAAGCGGTAAAATTAGGCTAAAACAACATCGGGCAATGTGGAAAACTTTTAGGTTCGTCAAAGATGTCACCGTAAGAAAAAAATTCTGGATCCACCTATGTTAATGGCCTCCATTTTTTGAGTGTTGGATTGAAGATGAGAAGGTCATCATTTTTATCTTGGGTAGCTGGGTTGGAAATGATCTTACAACTTAAGCATTAACCATATTTGAACACTAACATCACATTTCAAAGAATGTTGCAAAATGCTTAAAATACCCTTAACCCTTTACATAACTAACATGCCAAAATATTTAACGGACGTTTGAGTCATGGACCAGCAGTGAAAACAAATTAAAACAATGAAAAGAATGTACTTTAGGGACTATTTATGCAAACCCCTCTAAGTTAAATGTTAATTGCAGTTCGATAAATTCCTACTTCAGGATCCATCCACAATTCCACATCACAGCTAGAATACAGAAAAACCGAAAAGTGTCTCCTGCTCTCCCCGACGTCGCAACTCTTAAACCGTCTTATTCTCAATAACTGCGGCACTTAAATCCTGTAAGAAATCCAGTGAGAGAGAGAGCGGTCGCAATGGCAGGCGGTGTTGCTCTTGGGCGTCTTACCGAGGAACGAAAAGCATGGCGAAAGAATCATCCATATGTCAGTCTCCTTCATCTTCATCCTACTCTACATTAATCACAATGCGATTATAAGTTTTTGCTTTTTTTTAATGATTAATTAGGGTTTTGTGGCGAAGCCGGAATCTCTTCCCAATGGTTCAGTGAATTTGATGGTTTGGCATTGTACTATCCCCGGGAAGGTTGGGGTAAGTTCTCATATTATTCTCTTCTTTGATGTGTGTTTTTTATTTTATTTTAGTAGGTCGGGAACATGCAATCGCGCCGCCGTAGCGGTGGTATTACGGTGAATCGCGGTGGAGATTAGTGGCACCGCTGATTGCCGCTTTTTGACCGCCTTTTGCTATATGATACAGCGCAATTTAGCCAATGGCCTTCTTCTGGTTTTAATTGGGGCTAAAAGTGTTTGTCTTTTTAGTGATGTTATGGATTCATCCGATTCGCTTTTTTTAAAACCTCATCGATCCTTTTCTTTGGTTTCAATATTTTTGGACGCCATGTTACATTTATATAATATAATATTTATACAAAATATTATATTATGTGGTGTTAAACCGGAGTTTTATAAAAAGTGTTTGGATTAGCTTAAGGTGATATCAAAACGTAATAAGCTTATAAGTTGTTATTTAGAGACTGTTTGGGATTGCTTATACATATAAAATAACCAAAAAGTTGATAAGTTGTTTCAAATAAGCCAATAAGTTAGAATCAAAAACTCATTATCACCGATGCCAAACCGCTATAAACAGTTTTCTTTATAACCATCCAAACACGAAAGCCACTTATTACCGGTACCACACCGGAATTAGTTAATAAGCACTTTAAATAAGCATTCCCAAACACCCCCAATAAGAAGTCAAATAACCCTAGCCTCACCGCCTTAGTGGCTCAAGGCATATAACTCGACTAGCCCACGAGATGCACCTCCTCAGACTCGATTTTCCAGCGCCTCACCTCAAGGCTTGATCGAGCGCTTTTTAGATATATATTTAATTATAGCAATTACAAATTATAAAACTAAGAATTGCATGTGCCTGAATCGGCTAAATGAGAGTCTACGGGGCCGTTTACTACATAAGAATTGCATGTACCTTGGTAAGCACTTACTAGTTAGATTATCTAACAGGATAAACCATAATAAGGACCGAGAATCTTATCCTGGAAGGGGAGATCGTGAGTCTTACCCGGTAAGTGAGAGTGATGACTCTTACCCGGTAAGCACTTACCGGGTTATAAATGCTTAACATCAATGCATTTTGATGGTTGAGAATGTTAACCCATAAGGTAAATGAGAGCGATAACTCTTGCCGATAAGCACTTACCCGGTAAGCGTTTGGGGGTTCTGTTATCTCCTAACAGTACACCCTTAAGCACGATCTCGGAAGTGGTGGTGGAGAATTTGATGGATATGAGGTGGGAGAGTAGTCATTTTCACCTCAATAAATTGGGTAATGGTGCATTACCACATATAAAGTAATGATTCATCATACTACACCACACCAACCCCTATTTTTTTATTTCATTCCCTTTCCCATTATACATAACATAACCCCCAATGTTGTATTGGGTTCCATATCCAACATCTAGACATGAGTTCAACAGTTGCTTCTTGTAATTATAAATGGCTAGATGGACCTTTTTATTTCTAAATGTAACTTTTGTCTTTGTTTGCTTCTATTACTAATTTTGTGGCTGTGTGATTATTTTAAAGACTGATTGGGAGGGAGGGTATTACCCACTTACAATCAATTTCACGGAAGATTATCCCAGCAAACCACCGCTGTGTAAATTCCCTCAAGGCTTTTTCCACCTTAATGTTTATGCATCTGGAGCTGTTTGTCTCTCCATCCTCAATGAACAAAGTGTAAGCTACTTATTAATTAAGACACAATGAAAGAATATATATATATATATATATATTTGTAATGTTTATATTTCATTGGTAATGTTTATATTTGTAGGGCTGGAGACCAGCAATAACAGTTAGACAACTTCTTGTGGGTATCCAAGAACTGTTGGACACCCCCAATCCTGCATCACCTGCCCAAGGTGATTTACACCGCCTCTTTACCAAGGTAATTAATCATGCTATCTTTAATTTATTACTCCCAACCCAACTGTTGTGCTGGGATTTTTCGTTGCACACAAACCATTGTTTGTGCAAAAATGTTGGAAGAAAACACACCACAACGAGCATTTTCTTATGGAAAATGAGAGATATGATGTCTAGTGTAGCTAGTTCTTGTAAACTCTAGTGTTTTCTGCAAGAATATTGGTTGGTTTTCAACAAAAACAGAACTTGGACTATTCTATGATTTTATCGTTTGGGTCTTTTTTTATAGTTTAGCCGTGTTTGGTGCAGGATTTGGTCGAGTACAAGAAAAGAGTCCGGCAGCAGGCGAAGCTATATCCGCCTCGTGTCTAGATGTAAATCTATGGTAGTTTGCATTGCATTAGTTTCATGTAGTCTGATTAACACTTTTTTTGTTTTGTTTTGTTTTGTTTTGTGTTGATATTTTGGGGAAGGAAGCACATAATTGGCAGCGAAAGATGGTTGTTGATTATTGCATTGGAGACATAGAATCAAACCTTTATTTTGTCTATGACTGTTTGTTATTAGGGTGGATGGATATATGTTAATGGTTTAAATTATATCCAATCCCGTTATTGCATGTTATTTATATGTTTGCATCTTTTCTGTATCATGTAAAATCTATATTGCTATATTAAAACTAGTGCTATACCCGTCCGGTGGCCGGGTATACAACATGACGTAAAATTCTAGTAAATGTAAGGACAAAGTTGGGTGATATCTCTCATGACAACCCCACGTAAGGATACTAATTTCGGCTATTAATAGGGTAAGTTAGATTTGTAAACAATATTTATTGATTATAATACCAAAGGCAATAATCAAGTCAAAAGCAATAATCAAACCAAACACATTGCAAATTTTCGCTGGTCGGCTATACAACATGACTTTAATATATAATCGTTTTTCTGATTGATTACTCGTTTCATTATTGTCGAATGTTTTTTTTCAGTCGGGTATACAACATGACTTTAATATATAATCAGTTCTTTGATTGGTCACTCGTTTCATCATTGTCGAATGATTTTTTCTAGTCAAGTAAGAAGCTTTCTTGACTTTAATCTATGTATCAATAAGCTCAATTGTTATAGGTTTATCATCTAAAGTGATATGTCAACTCATAAGAAAAATCATACAAACATGAATAATGCATATTAGCACACCTTGAAATTTAGTTTGATTTTTAGATACACGACATGACTAATTTAGATTCAGATGTAAATCTTTAGATGTCATTTTATTTTTCTTTTAATCTTTCTTTTCTCAAATTCATGTGAACGGAATGAATCCAGATTAATCTACAAAACTCACATATTATAGCTTGTTTTGGAAAGTAGATTAAGGGGTCGTTTACCCAACACTATGCACTTACTGGTAATGATCAACACTTTACTTAGCTTGACAGATAAAATTTTAGTCCATTAAAATAACATCGTATGCAACATTTTTATCATAGTATTATACCCGTCCGTTGGTCGGGTATACTGTATGACTTTATTTAATTGGAGATCCATTATAAAATAACACCTCATCTCTTCTCATGAAATTTGATCAGTAGATTTGATTAAATGACACTTCATTATTAATCAATCCATGAATCTCCCAATCCCTTTCTTTCCAAAAGTAACCGACTATCTTTTAGCACAAACATGCGACTTCCATTTGAAAGAACCTTGTGACAAAGATAATATAAAACCGCAATAAGCCAAACAGCACAGTGCTTAACCCAAACAGCTCAGCGCTGAGACCAAAAAAGAAAAAAGGGACTCCCTGCAGCTTAACCCGAACAAAAGTGACACTTAAACCACAGTAGAGCTTAACCCGCGCAGCAGAGCTTAACCCAAACAATACTTAAACCAGAAAAGAAAGCCACACCCCGCTGTCTTAACCCGCGCAGCAGAGCTTAACCCAAACAATACTTAAACCAGAAAAGAAGGCCACACCCCGCTGTCTAGACTCAGTCAGAGTGCTTAATCCAGACAGCAGCAGCCTTAAACCAGCGATCAACACCAAAAATCACCCAGGCCTGACCGCCTAATACTCGAATTGTCCCTCTTTTTCCACCGAACGTGATATATTTTCTTATTTGTTAGACCTATTTGTGCTGTAAATACGATACATTGCGAGTTTGCACATTTGTTCTCTAGTTGTGTACCTGCTATAATTTTTTTTATGTAAATTGAGGATGAAAAACTCAGATTCATCGTTAAAAATAGAATATCTAAAATTAATTGTTGAACAAAATACAAATTACAATCATATGTCAAAGGCTTCTTGAACTATGTATCAAACCAAACATCGCATATTTTTACACATTGAGAGTTATTATCGTCATTCTCATTTGATAAAAACATCAAAAAATCTCGTTTGGTCCAAGTCCTTGCAAACTGTAATTGGCATACAAAGATGACTTAAAAACTTATACATATGCATGTACATATATAAAGCCTCAAACAACCCAACTGCAAAACATCGATTTTGTTCTCTGCATGACTGAGGATAATATGATGGCTATGCTTCCAATCAAAACTTTGCTCAATCTATCCACCTGCCATAGAAAATATACTGGAAGGATATATGCACATATTTAAATCAATTTGTACTTAATAAGGATCGACAAAGTATTATAGCCGCAATAGACCTTGAATTTTTGTCGACCAAGTGCACCATAAAGGCCATATCTAACCAAATTCCACGGTTTCCAAATATCTTTTTCAATGTTTTTTGGTTGATTTTGACACATTTTTTAAAGTTTTAGGGTTGATTTCAAAGGGACCTTTCAATTATTTGGTTGATGTCCCTTGTATTTTCTAATATCAGAGCACCCCTCAAAGCTCAAAGCTCGGTGTGTGCACCTTTCAAGCCAAATAAAATTTTATACTTACGAAAATTGGTTGAGTGGGTGCATGAAATCCCACTAGAGCCTTCATAGGTCTGCCCATGTAATATAGTGTTGGGTTGTTGACATAAGAATATACAACGGCGAGATGAGAAACTATAAAAAAGATTATCATGCAATGATTAAAACATTGTAAGAATGTTGTCATGACATAAGATGGTTGTGATGTGTTAGATGTAAAACATGGTAGTTCATAAGAGCAATGAGCTCAAAGAAGTGGTGGTAGGGTTAAAAACAGTTGTACATAGCCACTTATCTTGTAACCATATGGTATTAGCTATTATGTAATTTTTGCCTTCACAAAGTGAAAGCAAAAACTTGTCTTTAACGTGACTTTTTCTAACAGTTAATTCCAATAAGTTTGCTACATAAATGACCATTGGAATAAGAAAATAATATAGGTTAATAGTATTTCAAATATGAGTATCAAAAGATAACCTGACATATCCTTATATACTTTCCTCTGCCTTAGTGAATGAGCAACTCCACCTCCTGCATATTCATGAAAGAAGAGTTTTTCTCCGAAAATAGTGAATAAACTTCAGATAGTTTAGAGGCTGAGGTAGTAGAAATTAATATGTTGATGAAATGGAGAAATAGCACCTTCCAATTTTGTGAGGTTATATGAACGCATATCATGTCATCATCTTCACAAAAGATATTGAAAAATGCTCAAGTTGAAGATCCAAGCACCAAGTTTCAGAGGTAAAATGAGAAACGCAATTAATCTGATGATTGGCTATATATTCTACATTCAAGACATAATTTTTTTTGAAAGGCATGAAAATTTCAATAACCACCGAAGCATAAACATACCGGTTTACAAACAAAACAACCCATGAGAGCAAAGGAAGCAATTACATATGTGACCACAAGCAAGCCATGGCCGGACCAAAAAACAAACACACAACAACAACCTAATACAGAAAGCAAAAATAGATACACAGCATACCACTGCATTAATATTCTAATTAATTAATTATAACTGGTACCCATCCACTTACATTAATATTCTAATTAATTAATTATAACTTGTACTCATAATGGCAAAACACTAATTAGCAAAAGAACAAAACTAACAAAAGCAAATTGTTTACATAGAATATATGATGATTGATGAAAAACTCAAACAGTAAGACTAATTGCTAAATGGCTATTGCCTGATACAAATTGCAAAACATTAACTCAACTGAATAGGTTATCAAGACAAAAGAGTTCAAGAAGCAATTTCATACCTTGGAACCCCCCAACACATATACCTGAACTTGGAAGTAGATAAGGATCCAGAAATACTCCTTGGAACCACCGTTCAGCCCTTTCTTGTCGCCTATTGTTAACAGCAAAAACCATATTTTACCGAAAGGGTAGAGTTAAAAAAGGACAGGTTAAGAAGAATTTGCATGTTGCTGCAAGCTGAATTTTGACACATTAAAAAACACACATCACCTGGCTGAAACCGTTCCACCCTGTAGCATAAAAAACTTATTAGTAGCTCAACTTGTTCATAATATTATATAAAGTTCTTCATAAGCAAGGGTTACAAATTGAAGCAATCAATGGCGTTAGAACCCTCAAATAGTCAAATAAACAATAATTTAAAAACACCCACAAATTGAATTAAGCAACAAATTGGGGAAAAAATCAAAGATAGATTTAAATAAAATCAGAACTCGTATCAATAACCCAAAATTCACGATGTAAATTGGAGCTATGTTTGAAAACATCAAAACTAAACAAATAATTAAAGAAAATCAACAAAAAGTTGAATCAAATTTAACCCCAAGAACAATCTAGATTATAGGAATGGAAATTATACTTTTCTTCCCCAAAAGCATCTGGGTGGTTGGGAAGAACATTGTCAATTTCGAAGAACAGATGGTTGCTTGTGTGTTGATTCATCATAAAGCTTCTGCAATGAAGGTGCAAGTGTCGTTTGATTCTTCAAAACCCGACCATAAGTTGGTGATTCAATCTTCCCCAATTAGCGGTAAGCTTCCCATCACGAATGACCATCTCAGTCACCGACTGCAAAACTCCATCTATTTATGGAGGACCGGAGGTTGAAGGCAGAGCGTTCGTGGAAGAGAAACCCGCAAGAGAAACTCCTTGAACGTGGAATGGAGGTTGAAGGCGGACGTGGGTTGAGTTGGAGGTTGAAAGCGAGAAGAAAAGTCATATGTGTTGAAGGCGAATAACCGTGGGAGATAGCTTAATCGTGTAAAGTGAAGTGCTTAATGAATTTAAACGGTGGAGATCAAAAGTTGGAATGAGTTTATACGGCCCAGATTCATCCAAAAACAGCTGGACTTGTATGGGTCCATAGTATAGGTAATTAGCGGTAAGCTTCCCATCACGAATGACCATCTCAGTCACCGACTGCAAAACTCCATCTATTTATGGAGGACCGGAGGTTGAAGGCAGAGCGTTCGTGGGAGAGAAACCCGCAAGAGAAACTCCTTGAACGTGGAATGGAGGTTGAAGGCGGACGTGGGTTGAGTTGGAGGTTGAAAGCGAAGAAGAAGGAGTCATATGTGTTGAAGGCGAATAACCGTGGGAGATGGCTTAATCGTGTAAAGTGAAGTGCTTAATGAATTTAAACGGTGGAGATCAAAAGTTGGAATGAGTTTATACGACCCAGATTCATCCAAAAACAGTTGGACTTATCTGGGTCCATAGTATAGGTAATTGTATTACGGTTATTTTAAACTTTTAAGATAATAGCGGTAGGTACAGTCCTTTAGGGTGCGTTTGGTACACTGGACATGACAGAACAGAACAGAGATCATTGTCCCATGTTTGGGAGGACTTTTATATGAAGCAGACAGGAACAAAGTAGAACAAGCTGGAACAGGCCTGTTCCGCCCCATGGAACAAGCTGGAACAAGATGGAATAGACTTATGTTTTACCAATATAAGCTCAAAATAAAATCTAATCATTTTCTAAAACATCAAATACACGTTCTATTTTATATCTTATTAATTCTTTAAATTTTATTTATTTGTATTTTATCTAATGTTATATGTTATGTTCTATCCAGTTCTGTCTACCAAACACTGAACAACTGTTCTATCCTGTTCTATTCTGTACTATCTCGTCCTGTTCTGTTCTATGCTGACTGCATACCAAACGCACCCTTAAAAGCACAATTCCTTCAATTTCACAACCACTTTAAGTGAATTTCTCCTAATTCAATATTTTTTAATTTATAAATTACATTTAATACCTTTAGATTTAGGGGCTATTTACCAAATTTTCTATTAAGTTCTGTATGGATAAATTTATCTGTATGGATAAATTTGTCTGTCCGGATAAAAATGTATTGTTGTTTACTTTTTTACCTGAATCATAGATCTGAATGAATAAAATGACCGATCTACCCCTCAATCAATTTTTGTTAATTTTTTTGTTTAAACCAGTTAAATCAAAATCAAACTCAAACTCAAAAACAAAAACAAAAAAACTATTGTTCATCTCACCAATAAACCACCATTCATCAATCTAGTTAAACATCAAAACATTAAAATCAACCAATCTAAAAGAATAAAACCCAAAAAACAAGATAAAACCCAAGATATCAGTTGCAACAACTGAATCAAAATCAAAACATAAAAGTCATATCTCATCAATGAATGGAAGCTACGAAAGAGGTGCATGTCACCAGAGACGAGAAAGCATCAACGAAGGAGGTACATTTCGCCGGAGACGAGAAAGCAACAACGAAGGAGGTGCAGGTCGCCGGAGACGAGCAGCAACTACGAAGGAGGTGCAGGTCGTCAGAGACGAGCAACAACGACGAAGGAGGAACTGTAGGTCGTCGGAGATAGAAGTGGAAAAAGCGATGGAGATAGAAGTATTATCGGACAAAAACGAAGCAAAAGCAAAACAAAAACTTACGGGAGGAGATAGCCGGAGAGAGAGAAGTATTTTTAGTCCTTACTTTTTTATTTTTTATTTTTCGATTCTTATCATATTAACATAAATAATGGTATATAATTAAAATGCATTAAAAATACATTTTTTTACAAATTATACAATTGTAATCGTCTCGTCAATACTTTCAAAATGAGCCTAATATTAAATATTTTTCTATTTAGTTATATTATTAAATATCATGAATATGTACGAATTAGTTTGTTGTATATTTTTTACGTTTTTATTTTTCATTTTACACCCTTATCATATTAAAAATAAGTAAAATACATTATAAAATATATTTTTTTAAGTTATGTTATTATAATATTCTCAATAATTTCAAAATAAATTATTAATGAATATTTTTTTAATTTAATAATATTATATAATATCATAAATACGTATCAAGATTTTTAAAGAATGACGGATCGAGATTCTTTTTAAACTTGTTCATTTTTACATCTTTTTCTATATTCATTTACAAAATTATATTTTTGGTTATTCTTGAATTTTTAAGAGGTACAAATCTAAATACATCATGAAGAAGTTTACAAGCTTCAAAACCTCCCGTTTAACATTATAATTAAAAATAAAATTATTTTTATTTTTCAGTTACATTTTATACCATCATAATTAGTTATTTAATTTACTTTATATTCTTCTCTTTTTATTTTTCATTTTACAACTTTATCATATTAACATACATAATCGTATATAAATAAACTACATTAAACAAACAAATATGTTTCTTTTGTTACAAATTACACCGTTATGATCGTCTCATCAAAACCTTTAAAATTATGGGTTTGAAGACCCCACAAACAAACGAATATTTTTCAAACTTTTTTGACCAGTTGACCATATTGATCTTTAATTTTATACATCTGTTATGCGATTTAAAAACACATAAAACCATAAAATTGACATCGTGTGATGGAGAATAAAACTGAACATGAAACAAGAATATTTCTTTCGAGTTCTTGGTTATAGATTCGAAATGATACGCGTCGCATCGCGCGCGATTGCGTATCTAGTATTTGGTTAAAAGTTTTCTAAAACTAAAATTTATACCGCATCGTATTACACAAGCAGACAACTAATATATAGGATAATAGGAATAAGTATAGTAGGGCATTATCAAATAAAAATCACAAAATGTTACAAACTCATGAAAACCAATCTTAAAAATATTGTTTAACATGATCATTTTAATTAACACCTATAGTTTACGGTATTGTTTTATATGTGTGCGTTCACATTATGAAAAAAATGCATGTGAAACTTCCTTTTGGTTTACTTGTGAAATAAAAAATACAAGTTTTCATGTTTATGAACAAGAAAAAAAAAGATGTGTGCGTTCACATTGTTTTCTCATATCCGGAGAGAAAAGAAAAGAATCAGAAAAAAATAGAGGGAGGGAAAAGAAAAGAAATTATTTCTTTTTCTTTGAGTTCTCGAAAGGAAAAAAACAAAATTTCACGTTTCTGAACAAGAAAAAAATGAAAGAACATATATCGTTTTATAAATATGTCTTTGAAAATATTCAATTTAAAAAAAGATTGGACAGTGTTGTAATTTTGATAATCTTTTAAGGGTTTAGTTTATTTTATTTCATTCCCTTTCCTCCCACGTTTTGGAGAAATTTTATGATAATCTTCCTTCGGTCCTTCCATTTCATTTTCCTTTCCCTGTCAAAAAAGTTTCGAAAACATGAGTTTTTACTCTCGTTTCCTTCTCTCCTCTTTCTTTTCCTTCATAAAAAAAAGTTTGAGAATGCATCGTAAGACCTATATTAGGGCTTGTGTGGTTGATTTTACATTAAATTATCGAGTATGGATAAAGTTGCATGTATTGATTAATCTGTTCGTATATATTGAGATTTTTTTATTTGTGAGGGTTTTTTCATGGATGGAATGAACATGTTTTTTAATGGGGAGGAGTAGGTTTAAAAAACATGACTTTCAACATAAAGGTATCGTTTGACAAAAGAAAATTAGCTTATAAGCTAGCTTATTTTTTGATACATGTTTGAATGACCATAAACTAGTTTTTTGATAAGTTACTTGAAGTAGCTTATGAGTAACTTTTTGTAAATATTCCAATTATGTCCTCATTAATATTAATTATTATATATTAACTATTATTATAAACATCTATTGATTATTAAAATATAATTGTTATTAATTAATATTAACTGAAATTTATTAAATTAAATTTTATTATACACTAATATTAACTTTTAATTATTTAGAGTTATCGTTAATCATCAATTAGTTTATATATATTTTATTATTAATTATCAATTACTATTATCTTTCTAATTATTATTTGAATTTTTTTCCCACACTATATCTAACGGTTTTAAAATCATAAGTTAATATATATATATATATATATATATAAAGTTAAATCATGTGAGAACCAAAAATAGGTTGAGAACCGTGGGAACCGATCTAAACCGTCATTTGGTTTTGATCCAATGGTTTTAAAAACATAAAAATTCATTCATTGGTTATCACAGTTCTCAACCTATTTTTGCCTATAAGGCCTTCCGTACCGGAGCGGCTTCGGGCTCGGGTTCACCACGCGGGTTGGCGGGTAGCGGGTACGGATGAAGCGGGTTCGAGCGGGTAAGGGGCGCGGGCTCGAGGCTCGGGTTCCCCAGCCCGCATACCCGAATATAATTATTTTTTTTTTCATTTTTTTTTAATTCCAAACGGTAATAATTCAAAAATCCAAACGGTCATTTTTTCTATATTTCCAAACCCTATAAATTAACCTCAAATCTCATTCATTTTTCACACCAATTCTCTCAATCCTTTAAATTCTCTCAATTCATTTTTCACTCTCAATCCTCTAAATTCTCTCATCATGAATTCAAACACCCCACCCACACCCCGTAGTAACCGATCGACGAGCTCGGGTTCACCGCAAGAAACCCAAAACGTTGGTTTCCAACCATTTCAACAAACTCCTTATTTTCCGCAACAAACTCCATATAATCCTTATTATCCGCAATATGCCCCGAACGTTGGTTTCCCACAATCTATTCATCCAATGTCTCGTGAAGGCATGATCCTACAAGGTTTTGCGCCTCCAAATTTTGAACTTCCTCAACCCGCTTTCAACACCGGAATCAATCTTGAAGAGATTGTTCCGGAAACACCACATACGATCTCCACACAACAATCATCCCCGGATCGACAACCAAGCCCAAACCCGTCACGACAAAAGAAAAAGTTTGAAAAAAGAGCCACTCGACAACAGTGGACTAGAGAGGAGGAAACGGCTTTAGCAAAGGCGTGGATCGACGTTTCGGAGGACCCAAAAACCGGTAACGCACAAAGCAGAGGTACTATTAATATTATTATTATTATTATTATTATTATTATTATTATTATTATTATTATTATTATTATTATTATTATTATTATTATTATTATCATAATTATTATTATTGTTATATAAATATAGATAGCTTCTGGGGTCGCATCGAGAATGTGTTTTATACGTTGATGTGTCGTGAAAAATATAGAACACATCATCAACTAAGCACCAAATATTCAGACTTAAACAAAAAGGTACAACAATTCGCCGCCATCTACAACAACTTGTATAATAGTAGATCAAGCGGATCGAGTGAAGCCGATATTTTAAAAGCGGCACACGTCCGGTACGAAAATGAATATCAAGCGGCCTTCAACCATCAACAAGTTTGGGATATCCTCAAATTTTCTCCAAAATGGAATACGGTTCCAACTATGACAAATACATCCCGGGGTTCAAAACGTACCCACACTTCCGATGAAGACGCTGAAGTCGAACGACCCATCGGGAGAAACAAGGGAAAAAAGGCAGCAACGAGTAGTACGGACGACAACCGCTATCACTCCGACATAAGTGACTTGCGAAATAAATTTGAAGATACGTTTGATTACAAAATGAAAAAACTTGAACTCGAACAAAAAAAGTGTGATATCGAACAAAAAAAGTATGAAATCGAGTTAGAAAGGCAATATGAAAAAGACTGCGAGTTTTTCCTTGCCCCGCACGATCACCTTACGGGAGCTGCTTTGCAGGTTACTTTGGCGAGAAAAGAGAGAATTCGACAAAAACATAATTGGCAATTTTAATTTTATTTTGTAATTTTTAATTTTATTTTGTAATTTTTAATTTTATTTTGTAATTTTTAATTTTATTTTGTAATTTTATTTTTATTTTTATTTTGTAATTTTATTTTTATTTTTATGAATGTTATGATTTTTTATTAAAAAATTAGATGATGTGGCATGTGGGTTCAAAAGGTTCAAAAGGTTGGGGTACGGGATTAGAGGGTTCAAAAGGTTGAAGAGGGTTCAAAGTGGAAAGCTGATGTGGAGCTGATGTGGCATTGAGGGTTCAAAAGGTTTGAACCCATGGGTACGGATGGCCTAATAATGTTCATAGATTAAAATCAATTAACGGCTTAGATTGGTTTTCACGGTTCTCAACCTATTTTAGGTTCTCATTTGATTATCGTCCTATATATATATATATTAAAACTTGTTTTAAAAATTTCAAAATTTATAGTATATATGTAATAATAAATTTTAAATTCTATTAATTAACGTATTACATTATTTAATTATTGTATTAATTAACATATTATATTGCTATAAATTTTTTTAATTATATTATTAAATATTGTGATTGATAATTTTTAAAGATTTTTTTGGGTCATTTTACATGCTTATAAGTCAGTTTTCGCCAAACATTACTTTTTCATCAGCTACTAATTTAGTAAACAATTAACGAGATAAGCTACAAGTTTTATTAAGCTCCTAACAAACATCAAATATGATAATTGACTATTCTATTTGCTCAATGTAAAATATTGTTGCGATGAGGGACTGAAAAAGACATATGTATTTAAACTAGCTGAACAAACAAAAGGCAACACTGATGCTCTTATAAAAAACGGAAAATGCGAAAAATAGAAAAAAAACTAGGGCTCAGAAATAAAGGCGTCGTCGACGATGGCTGCTTACTACCAACCACCCCCGGCGGGTCCCCACGCCGCCCAGTATGCTTACTACCAACAACCACCACCTCCTCCTCCTCCAGGAGCAGCACAACCACCTCCTATCGGAGTACCTCAATTGCAACACCAGTATCACATTCACCAGCAGTCCCCATTCGGTTCTTATTCAACACCATTACATACGCCTTCTTTTCAAGAAGAGGTTCGAACGCTATTCATCGCCGGACTTCCCGACGACGTCAGACCTCGCGAAATGTACAATTTATTTCGCGAGTTCCCAGGATACCAATCTTCGCACCTCCGTAGCCCTAATGCAACACAAACACAGGTATTGAAGTTTATTCTAACATTTTCCCTATTTAACTGATATCCGAGATGTTTAATTAGAGTGGCTGTTATGTATCTCGCTCTCTATCCTAGAAATCACATTTGATGAAAAAGAACTACAGATCGTTCGTGCACTGGATCGACTTTGCGTTGGTACTTATAAAAGATCCATGTATTATAGAAGGGCGAAATGCATAGTAAAAAATCGCTTGCTAACTACAATTCAATGCATCTAATGCCTCCCTGAGCTCCACTCTGATATTGGAATTACCACTCAATCTTTAGATTGATGTGAATGTTAGTTTTGTTATAGATAAAATTTGATTGCTTGTTAAACTGGTGGCACTGAGGTAGGTTAGTAACAATATCGATTTCAGTTGTAATTTCACATTATTAAGATTGATATAAAAAACCAAGTATAGTTTTTTTTTCTTTTTCTTTTCTATGAAGGGAGGCCATTATTTTAGAGGGACATTATATTCTTTGTTGTTGAAATCATATTTGGTGAAGACAATGGCCTAGTTAATTAGCTAGAGTACTAGAGCTAAAGACTGAAATGGGTGGTTGGGAATGTCAGGTGTTTTCTGATGCACTGACTTAGCTGGATTTGGGTGCCTTGTACATTGATCATGCCTTGTCTATAAACTGTAAAGAACTCTAAATCTCTTTAGCTTCAAAGTTTTTTTTTTTTTTTTTTTTTTTTTGCAATGGTTCTATTAGATTGAAATGAGATAGAGTGTTGTGTAATAACCAAATTTATCTGATCTTTGGCTCTCTTTGTTACCATGTCCAGGCTCATTTTGCATTTGGACCAGAGAAAACGATATTATAATCTCTCCATCTATGCCCTAGATAATAAAGTTGATAAAAGCATTAAACTACATGACAAACAATGCAATTAGAAAACAATGGTGTTCAAAATGCAAGAGGAACATTAAAATTGTATTCACTAAAATTTGACATTCAAATATGATGCTAAAATACATACCAAGGAGCCTAGGGAGTAACTTGTAAGCTATTATTGTTTATTTTTCCTTGTGTTTTTCCTTTTTCTTTTTGTTTCCAGCTATTTTAAGTTAAATGTAAGATTTATTAGGAAGGGTTTGGTATTAAGTTCTTTACATATCTTTTGTTATTGATCTTGTTTCTAATCTACTCTTTGGGTGCTAAACAGCCATTCGGGTTTGCCGTTTTTTTGGATCAACAATCGGCGCTTGCAGCATTGCATGCCTTAAATGTAAGAACAATCACATCATGTACACATCAGATTCATTAAACAAACACTTACTGTATCCATCCTGTTGTTTGATTAACCTAACAATAATGATATCTTAATGCTATTTTGTTACTTTTTGTGGCTTACAGTCGATAATGTTACCATAAGTTCATAACTAGTTAACTACTATTTGCTAAAATGCATTTGATTGCTGTTGACTACTTTCAGTTGCTGGCAAACGTTACAGCCAGAAATACCCACAAAACAAATTTGAGGCATATTTCTAACGAGCTTTCTAATGCTGTACAATTGATATTTTGCGTTTAATATCATGCATCAAATTCTAAACACCAGATATGTTGTTCAAAAAGACAGTTCTTTTACTTCTCATTTTAAATGTTCTATCTATCAACAGCATCTGTTTTCTAACTTTATAGTTAAATGAGGTTGCTTTGTAGTGCTCAAGAGAGAAACTATAAGAATGTCAAATGAATATTTTGTGTTCTCATAATTGTTTCATATAGCGATGGGCTATGAAATAGTCTTCTATTTCTTACTTATTGATGACACTGTTGAAGTACATTTATTTGTAAGTGTTTATAAGTAAATACTTCTTTTGATTATCCTTTTCACCTCAAGCAAGATAGTATTCTTTTGGGAAGGAGGCTAAGGGACAAATATAGATCTAGTTTCCAGGGTTGTAGATAACTGCAAATCATATATGAAGCTTATTTTAGTTATGGTTATTTATTTTGCAGGGTATGGTCTTTGACCTTGAGAAGGGTTCAACCTTATACATTGATCTTGCAAAATCAAATTCAAGGTCTAAGCGTTCAAGAACAGGTAATTTGATAGTTATGTTATGTTCCTCAATCTACTGTGGTATTTGGTTCACTTTTTGCTCTGTCAGTAGTGAACTTATTTCTTTGTACGTGTTGATGTTAACAACTAGATGATGAAAGACATGGATCCGAGAAGAGGTTAAAAGGACCCACTACATTTTCAAGGGGATTTCCTGATCCTGGTGAGAGTATACTGTGAATTGTTTCAGAAAAAAATGAGATAAGGAAACCTATAAGTTCACATAAATTCCACACCTCCCCACCCTCATCAACGTGCACACACAGCACACATCTGTATTCTATGTAACACTCACTGCCTTTTTAGTTAGTCGTGCAGTGTTTTGCTTATATTTTACGTGGGATGTTAGCCAACTAGTCAGGGGTGAACACATTATTCTAGATGCTCATATTGCACATCTTTTGCACGCTTGGGCACTAGCAGGTGTTGGCAGCGTTCACATGCATGGAATGAGTAATTCTGCTTACAACATGATTGGTTATCCATCTGCACAAAGGTCATCTGCACTACTTAAGCACGTTTTCATTACTTAGATTGGAAGAGATTGCTTCTATCTGGCTTGCACTCGTTCTTACTTGATTAGTTCAGTGCTGAAAAGTTGAAGGATTGGAAAAAATTACTCTTCTCACATGTCTTATTGGATAATGTATTCATGCGCTGGGGTAATATCGAATTGTTTAACACTATCTTTCTTTTTACTGATTCAGTCATGGAAGTTTGGATGGCAGACATGAGAATATTGCTGCAAGATCGGTATGCTCCACCTGTCATTCTTCTCTCTCTAATAGTAACCAACTTGTTAAATCATGATTTTTTTTTGTTGATGCTTGCTTCCTGTGCTTCCTTTAACCTGAAGAAAAATGCAAGACAGGTTTAGACATCTAAGGAAGAAGGGTATGACTTCTTCATTTTAGATCTCCAAGAGCATGGCTCATGGGGAATTGACTAGATTCTGTTAATGAAGGGTAAGGAAAAAATGCATTTAGTGACTAACATAGTTCCAAAAGACTCAAGTCTCCTACAACGTCTATGGCCCTTCATGTACTATTAACTTTGCCAAAAGTAAAGGAAAACTTGTCTGTAGATCCACAGATATATTGGATGATTGGAAATCATGTTTAGAAGAAAGCACATGCTGATAAGCCTGCAAAACTAGAAAATGCGCAAGCTAATCCAAGGAGGCCAAGTTTTGACTTTTGAATTCTAGCATTCTTATTGCGACACAGTCCAGATGAAGGGGCCCAGAGAAGAAAAACTCTTGGTGCTTTGTGACTTTTGGCTTCTTTAGCAAGAAAGTTGGCTTCTGGCCTTTCAAAAGAAGGGCAATAGCCATATTAAAAGCAGAGATAAGGTTTCTTAATGTAATCTCTGACACTCAAAGGAGGAGATGATTTCCTAAAAGCAATTGACAAATAATAAGTAATGAAGACTGACACTCTATAGTTATATAAATAAACCCTTTTGATGAGCAATTTAAATTCTCTCATGACTGCTAGAGCTTGTTCAAGGTTATTAATGTCTGCACCTTACAAGTCAGAAGAAAGCAAAGGCATGCTATCACGGGAGTCTTTAAGCATCCTCACTACTGTTCATATAGAAACCCATTGGTATATTAGCATGTAAATTCCTTCTATCTGAAGACTCTAAGATATCCGTCATCCAGCAGGATTATAATAGCAATATTCCACATATATTGAAGATATTAAGCGCTTGAGGATTGATAAAATTAGAGATTACTGAGGCGGTACATTTTTTCAACATAATATCTTGCTTCAAAACAAATAGGGTTGATGGTGCCTCTAATTTTAATGGGAGCATCTTCAAAGATAAATTTATGCCTATGAACTAATAGTAGGGAGTGCAGTGCAGGTCCATGCTCTTGAGTCAGAACCTAATCGGAGGGAATAGTACTTTTTAATTTTACTACAAATTGTTTGGGATTCTTGGGATAACAGTAAAGGACCTTCTAACTATTGGACTTAGATGTCTTATTATTATGGGATTCTATCAGTAATTTTAGGAATTAGAATTGTTGAGGGAGGACTGCCAGATGATCGAACTAGCATAGATGTCTTTCCAGATATAAGAGGGGTTCCAGCAACAACAACAAGCCTTTTATCCCAAACTAGTTGCGCAATGGTAAATGAAACCAAACTACTTCGAATTTCAACAGCAAGAAACCATGACTCTTGATGCTGCAGAATTACTATTTCCTGTTCTCACTCCTGAGAGAGATTTTAAGTGGTAATCTTTTGGGTGAAGGACATGTAGGTTTGTTTGTGGTTCTAGATTACCAGATATCATAATGGTGTTGCCTCAAACATCAAATTCTAGACATGAGGATACATACATAAACACATACATGTGTGTATGTATATATACATATATGTAAAGGCCAAGGTTATTTTACAAAGCACTTAAACTAACAAACCATACAACCCTCATCTTAGCCATCCCTTTTGTTGATCAACCGTTTTTTCTATTTTTCAATTAATTAATTAGCAAAAGGGTAATTTAGGAAATTAGAGTAAATTATTTAGATTTATTTTAATAATTCATTTACTATGCAGGCGATTTCATGGAATTAAGGTTCATATCATTATTTTATTTAAAACAGTTAATTAGGGTAACATAAATATTATATCTTTTTCATCCTTTCCATCGATTATATTTCTGTGTTCTTCATCCTTTGCACCGTTTTCCTTTTTCCTGTAGATATCTAGATATCATCACCAACAGAAAAACCATTTCAATTAATTCAAAAGCAACATTGATAGGACTTCTCATGTGTTCATTATTTCTTTATCATTTCTGTCTATTATATTTCTTTGTCTTAGAATTCGTGGGTCATTTGAAGTTATATGTTTTTCTTGTTTATGACAATGGATTCGTTGATTTTCTTGTAACAAGATTTTTCGCTGATTTTGGTTAGGGCGGGTTTGGGGCGGGTTTATCCTTACCCGGCCTCGGCCCCGGTCCCTGGCGGGTACGGGGATTGAACACCCAACCCCGGTTAATTTCCCGGTCAACACCCGGTCCATCCCCGCCCCCGTCCCCGGTTTGTACCCGGTTACCCTGAGTTTGGACTGTTGAGTAGAGTGTTGAGCAGTGAGCAGGCGAGCAGCACTCTGCAGGCCGACGATACGAAGGACGGAAGGAGACTGTTGAGTATTGAGCAGTGTAGGAGACGATTGAGTTCTGCACTTTGCAGGGCGATGATACTAAGGACGGAAGGGTGACTGTTCTGTTGGACGAAGGAGACGACGGTCTGTTATGTGGACTGTGGTTGTCAACTCGTGGTCCTGGGTTGATGGATTTACTAATGTTAAAGGGGGGTGGGGTAGGAGGGAAAGTAATTGGGAATTAAAATAATATAAACTAAATATATATTAAACCAAAATATTATATATATATATTATATACATACTAGGTACCGGGTGGGTTGGGGGGCATGTCACCCGGCCCCGGTTTGAGACTACCGGGTATCCCCGGCCCCGTCCGGGTCGGGTGAACCGGGTTCCCCACCATCCCTAATTTTGGTAATGAAATCTAGTTTGGTCCATGAATCCATTGAATAATTTGCGTTTTTCATCTTCATCGTCTAAAACCACCGGTGAATCCGTTGCGTTCTTTATCTTCATCGTCTAAAACACCGGTGAATCCACCGCGTTCTTCATCTTCATCGTCTAAAACCACCAATGAATCCGCCTCGTTCTTCATCTTCATCGTCTAAAACCACCAATGAATCCGCCACATTCTTCATCTTCATCGTCTAAAACCACCGGCGAATCCGATGCGTTCATCTTCATCGTCTAAAACCACCGGTTAATCCGCTGCGTTCTTCATCTTCATCGTATAAAACGACCGGTGAATCCACGGTGTTCTTCATCGTCTAAAACCACCGGTGAATCCGCTGCGTTCATCTTCATCGCCTAAAACCACCGGTGAATCCGCTGCGTTCTTCATCGTCTAAAACCACTGGTGAATCCGATGTGTTCATCTTCATCGTCTAAAACAACTTCAGACTTGGATTCATTTCATCCTTGAAAATCTGATACGATGGAGAAGAAGGAATGTGAAGAAAAGGGATATGATGAAGATGATTACAATATTAAATATTAACCACAATTTATTATTTCCAAACAAATAGATATAATGCAATCCCATGAATGCCGTTGGGTGGTAAATGAAATAATTAAAAAAATTAAACTCAATTGTCTAAACTACCCTTTTACTAATTAAATTATGAAGAAATTTCTTTTGGTCAATTTTCACTTGGCGAGCTATGAGATGGTTTGCATGGTTTGTCAGATTTAGAAGGTTTGTAAATTAACCCACCCCTATATGTAAATATGTGTCATATATATACAAATACTTGTATGTATTATGATTTTTTTTTATCCTTAAAGTGGTCAATATACAAAAAATGAAGGGGGAAAATATCGGGCGATGAAGGCATCCTGCCAAGTCTTAACCCATCGCTTTGGGGTGATTGAGGGAATGGATTGCTGTTTGGAATCCTGTATTAATTTTTACCAGTTCCTTTATATAGGTAGAAGGTTTGTTAGTCATATGGTTTTATTCGTCTTCCTTATGGTTGGCGTTCTTAGTAATCTAACTGGACTGGTGTACCGAGTTTGTGAAGAAATTGTAGATTTATGCTATTGTTACTGATAGGGCTATGCTGATTTTGTGTTCTCAATTTCTCTTACATGTTTAATGTATGAATTTGGGTAGAACTTCTGGCAAGTTTTTTCTCAGAAAATATTCTCAATACAGTTACTAAACATTGTATTTTTTGCGTATATATTGTGGTGTGTTTTCCTTGTGTTAAATTTGTCCACTAAGTTATCTCTACACAGTTTTCTCTATTATGACATCAATAATCATGGGCATCGTCCTCATTCTGGTGTTGCACTAACATATTGTTTGAATCAGAACAAAGATGTATATTCTTATGGCAAGAGATCATGGAAACATATCATATCATTGCATGCAGTTTTCCCATCTCAAATGCTAAAAGACATCATTAAGAAGTTGACCTCTCATCTTTCTGATCTCACTTCTTGAGATGACATATAACTCTGTTATTTGTAATTGTCTATTAAATCCTAGTCCTGTGACACGATTTGAATCATCAGTTGATATATTCGCTAGTCTAACCTCTTGACATGCATGATCAGCGAAACTCATCGGCTCCTCCATGTCCAACAATATTTGTGGCTAATCTAGGACCAAGTTGCTCAGAACAAGAGCTAACTCAAATATTTTCAAGGTTTGTAGAAGTTGAAACTTTTTGGTTTTTCTAATACTTGAATCGAAGCTTGGCATGAAATTTTCATTTGTTTCTATCATTGACACTTGACAGGTGCCGTGGGTTCCTAAAATTGAAGATGCAAGGTACATATGGGACACCGGTGGCATTTGTTGACTTTCAGGTAGTTTCTGTCCCTAGATAACTTTTCTATTGGCTTTGGTTCGGCACGGAAAATGTTGAATTGGTGACATTTGTGATAACACATGTACTGCTGCGGTTGCAGGATACTGCCTGTTCAAGTGAAGCACTAAATCATTTACAAGGCACAGTTCTTTATTCATCAGTATCTGGCGAGGGAATGCGGCTGGAGTATCCTTACAAACTGCATTTACATTCTCTATCGACCTTTTGTTCATTTGTGCATCTTTATCTTTCCAAGAAAATGGCAAGTGGTTCTTGAGAACCCCATTGACATTTGACATATTGCATCAGTTTGCTTGCTTTACTGTGTTTGTGAAGGTTTTTCTTAACCAGGAATTTAGGTTTGCGAAATCAAGGATGGGGATGCGAAGTAAGAAGTCAAGGTAACCGTAATCTGATTTTGTATTGTACCTAATAGAAACTGTTGTTTTTTCTTTATTTATTTTTTAAGAAACCTTATGGGTGCTGTTTAGTTGCAGAATTTGTTTTAAAATTTGAGTCGTTATAAGTTGATTTTTGTCAATCATCATTCTTTTGCCTTTTGACCTATTTATTATTATTATTTTGTTTTTTGTTGATTGGGTAGAAAGAAGAGTAGAGTATGGTGTTCTGTTGGAGAGTGAGGGAAGCAAAAGCAAAAGCAAAAGGAAAATCAAGAATAAAAAAGAGCGTTGGTGGTATTATGACCACCCCCACCCACACCCACACCCACACCCACACCCACCACAGGGCATAGGCATAGGCTAATAGGCTATGACCATACTTTGAGTCGTCACCATCATCATAGAGAGGAAAGTGTTGGATGATTCACTTCTATTTTTAGATATACTCTACACGTCATCAACATGTTCATAACTTCTTTAAGAAGTCGGTCATTGTTAGCACCTGGCCTAGGTATACTGTACACATCATCGTCATCGTCATCATATTATAATAAGGGCTGCGTTTGATAGGACAGAACAGAACAACTGTTCAATGTTTGATAGACAGAACTGGACAGAACATAACATATAACATTATATAAAATACAATAAATAAAATTTAAAGATTGAATAAAATATAAAATAGAACGTGTATTTGATGTTTTAGAAGAGAATTAGATTTTATTTTGCGGTTATATTGGTAAAACACAACTCTGTTCCAGCTTGTTCCATGGGGTGGGGGTGGGGGTGGGGGTGGAACAGACCTGTTCCAGCTTGTTCCACATAAAAGTCCTGCCAAACATGGGATAATGATCTTTGTTCTGTTATGTCCACATAATACCCTAAAACGAAGAAAATAGGAGATACATGATTTTTTTTAATTCTTTTTGTCTATGTGAATCCTTGAAATGAAATGTTTAAGAGAGAGAAATTATATTTTGTGAATTGTATTAAATATTTTAATAATGTAATTAATATTGTAAATTTTGAAATGGAGAGGAGAAACTATTAAAGATAAACGGTAGATGTTCTTTGGAAAATTTGATTTTGATTCTGCATTTTGTACTTTGTAAAATGGCATATATCTCCCTCCTCAATGGTTGAACTTTTTTATTGGAGTTTTTCTTCAAAAAGGCGGGACCTACAACTCTTAACAGTTGGTGGATAAAATTTAGATAGTACAATCATGTCAGTAGCAATTCTAGATTGTTGTTGGAGCTTAAGGGTGCGTTTGGTTTGTCGGATTCCGACGGAATCTGGTGGAATTGGAATCGTCAATTTCATTGACCAAATTCCATTCCGACGTTTGGTTATCCATGTAATGGAATTGAATTCCAAACATTCCCTCAAATTTGGATTTCATCATTCCTTTACAAAAGAGATGGAATTGAAATCCATTCCATCCAAAATCTTCAAAATGACAAAAACACCCTCAATTCCAAAATCTCTCTGTTGAGTGTTATTGAGGGTGTTTTATTGATGGAGGAGCCGATGTATATAATTGTTGTCAATGATAACTACAACGTCGGAAATATTTGATGGAACGCAGCTCAATCCTAATGAAGAAAGGATGACACAAAATGACAACACGAACAACTCGGAAATATTCGAACCCAATATAACTTTTTGTACCGGTTAGAATATTTGTTCGTGTCAATGTTTGTTGAAATAGATTTGAACAAACAACGTTTTAGTTTTATGATTCATTTTTATGAATTATGTATCAACGTTTCCAATGATACATTTTGTAAAAAATATTTACTTTTATTCTGAATATTTAACAACTTATATTAATAAATCAAAGATGTAAAATGAAAATATGATTTGAGGAACCAGACAAAAATAAATATTCAATTATGAAAACCGATCTCATCAGTTAATCGAAGATTTATAATCATTTTTGTGTAAAAAGTCATCTTTAACCCTTCCATAAATGCTATCAATCCAATCAAATACTTTTTAGAATAGTAAAATGCTTTGTAATACCTTCTCATTAATTAGATATGTTTTAAGAAGTATCTTTACAAAGCTTAGATGCTCGATTTTTTTTAAAAAAGTTCTTCAAAAACCTTGTGGATATTCTAAGCAATGTCCTAAAAAACTCGCCGCACAGCCAGGGACGGACCCAATTAAGGGCACACGGTGGCACGTGCCACCGTGGTATTTCTCCGACGAAGGGTAAAATATTTTGGTTTCGTGATAGGTGTAACCGTATCGTTTTAGTAGGTGTTTTCGTATTCTTTTGAAAGTGCAAGCGTACCTCGTAATCAACCAAAAATACCGGGAAACTCTTGAAATCAACCAAAATTACCGAAATCAACCAAAAATACTGAAAAAGTCTATCGAAATCGATAAAAAAACTTAAAAATCCCTAAAATCAAAACAAAAACTTTAAAAATCCCTCGAAATGTCGAAATTTGGCTAAAAACACATTGGTCGATATTGAACGTTGGTATAAAAAATATACAGTCGATAAAAACCGTATAAAAAAATATGGTGCCATCGTATGAAAAAGTTTCTGGGTCCGTCCCTGCGCACAGCTGTCATGGCGCGCCACTGTATCAAGGCTTGTCTCACGCCATGTTAAGCTCGTGGCACGCCACGACCTAATGCGTCTTTTTGGTGATGTGATATTTGATTTTTCTTCACGTTTTAATGTCTTATTTGCAAGTTTTTTGATATATAACCTAATTTAACTTGTTTATTACTAGTGGTTCATTGAGTAACACTACAAAACATATGTTTTTATAAATTTGACGTCATAAGCCACGCCTTGAAAACGTCATGGCTTTGCCGTAACTTTTAAGGCTTGAGGCTTGGCCTCGCCGCTACGCCTCACGCCATTTAGAACCTTGATTCTAAGCAACAAGAGGCGGTTAAGATGAAAGTCAATCGTACACCTCATCACGTTTCCGATCTGATGAAACTTATAATTAACTTTTATTTAAATATCATGTTTGATTAAAAAGAAAATTTAAAATTAAAATTTAATAAATATCGGGTTTAGTATAAATGAAAAAGTATGATGTGGTGGATGTGACTTGTTGGCCATCTAGAAATATAATAATATGGTTGTTAATTAGGTTAAACAATCACCACTTCTTTTGACCCTTTTTTCTTGATTATATCTCATTAAAAAAATATGTTTTAAGTAACTGTATTTGATTCTTGGTTATTATAAATATATTTATCACATCAAACGTTATATTTTTAATAGTTTATTTCTTGTGTGCATCATGTTTAAGATTTTAAATCACGTGTGGCATAACAGCGACGTGACAATGGTAATGGTAAATGAAGAAGATGACGGGTCTTACTTGCTAAGCGGTTATCGGAAAAATTGTTGTATACGATACCGTTTTTGATGAACTATAATCCTACCCGATAAAGTAATATTTACTGGATAAGTGTTTAGATAAACGCTCCCTTACTCCGTATAAATCTTTTTTCTAACGAGGAATTACATTTATTTTTCATTTCTATTTACAATAAAACTTCTCATCCCGTTCATCGCGCATTGCACGGGTAAACTGCTATTATATATATATATATATATTCTGAAGTTTTTTCTTTTATATTTTAAAACAATTATCGATATGATGATCATGAAACGCACACAAAATTTCATTTCAAAATATAGCATGTCCAACTACAAAACAAAAATGTTATTTTGTTTTGAAAAGATTCGTCTTTTTGGTTTTAATATGTTTATGCTTGTAAATATTTAAAATATAATTTTTAATTAAATTACATGGTTAATTAAATATTGATTTATTTTATATGCGATATTAAGACTTCTTATTACATTAAAAAAATTCAAAAAAATAGACATGATTAAGATTAAATTTACAAAACAATATATTTATTTTAGTACAAATATATAAAGTGGACTGCTCTAACAACATGCTTTGTATCCACCAAATCCCTCGTTAATTGGTTTTTGGTTGGTACATCTTCCCAAACCAACATTTCCATACTACTCTTCTTTTTTATATATATATGGGTTAAATCATGTAAGAACCAAACAAAATTGAGAACCTAGAGAACCAATCTAAACCGTAATTTGGTTTTGATCCCATGGTTATAATTAAAAAATTTATCTCATGGTTATAATTAAAAGATTGAGAACCGTGAGAACCGATCTCAACCGTAATAGATTAAATCAATTAATGGTTTAATCTATATATAAGACTTCTTTTATATATACATATATATATATATATATGTATATATATACATATATATGAGGTCATTCAAGGAAGAACTAGTTATTTTGTGGTAACTGTAAGAACCAATGTGAGCCACATATTAAGCTATAAATTAGGAAATTATTAATTTTGGTAATTTTGTTTGAAATTTAAATAAAAGGGCATTTTAGGTATTTTTAAAATCTCATCTCTCCTCTCTCCTCTCTACTCTCTCCTCTCTCCGACCTCTTGCCTCCGGTCTCCGGTGACACCAAGATGCCTTTGAAAATGCACTGTGATACCCTTTGCCTGTGATACCCTTTGAAACTGCACTGTGATACCTGTATGTTACAGCCACATGGTATATGTGATTCATACTATAAGACAACAACTACATGGTATCAATGTGATACCACATGTGATACCACTTTGATTCATATGTGATACCACATGGAATGGAGGGAGCAAAACGATTACTAAAAAATAGCACAATCTGTACTCACGATGGTTGTTGGTTGCGTTGGTGATGCTCACGGTCGTGGAAACAGCCGGTGACGGCTATGATGGTGGTTCTCGAAGGTGAAAAGAAGAGGAATAGAATAAGGCGTTCGAAGCCTGGTACAGGGGCGACGACGACAATTTTCCAGATGGAAAACGAAGAAGAACGGGAGAAGACGGTGTCAGGAATGTGGCGGCGGTTTGCTTGGCCAAGCAGAAGGTTTAGAGGGGGTGGCCGACGATTACGATTGTCGCCGGTGTGTGGTCATGTGGTTATTGTTGTGTATGGCGGTTGTTGAACGGAGAATCGAGAGGAGAAGAGGAAGGAGACGGCAGCAGGAAGCGGCGATGGTTGAAGACTGGGTGGTTACCGGATGGAGACGGCTTTCAACGCAGATCGTGGAGAAGATGGAGAAACGAGAGGAGAGGCGGAGATGGAGGGCGTCGGCGACCGGCGGTGGCTGGAGGTTACTGACGGCGGCGGTTCGCCGACGACAGATGTTGGCTGGTGGCGATGGGAAGGTGAAAGGGGTGGGATGAAAAGTGAAATTAGGGTTTCTAAAAAAACACTTTATATTAAAATACATCAGTTATAAGTATGAGTTGTCAAAATAAATCAAATTACCAATTTGCCCTTATTTTTATTTTTGGAAGTAACATTAATTATTTTAAATGTGTGGCTCACATTGGTTCTTACAGTTACCACAAACTAAATAGTTCTTATTTGATTAATCCCCTATATATATAGATAGATAGATAGATAGATAGATAGATAGATAGAGATAATAAATTGTAAACCTCTAAATGTGTGTAAACTTTGGATTTCATAGGTTTTCTTCATGAAATTGTTTATTTTGATGAAAATGTTTCATATCATTCGTTTCATGATGAATTTGTTTCATATATTTGTGTTTTTTTATGAAAAAACGTCAAAGTTTCATCAAACTGAGAAAATATATGAAACAGTTTCATAAGAATGAAAAAAATATATATGAAACTACTTAAAAAATGCAAATATATGAGACAATTTCATCAATAAATGAATGATATGAAACAATTTCATCAAAATAAACAATTTCATGAAACAATTTTATCAAGAAACCCTACAAAATCCAAAGTTTACACGAAAAAAAAAGTTTACAAAATAGTGGGTCTCTCTCTCTCTCTCTCTCTCTCTCTCTATATATATATATATATATATATATATATATATATGATGCGTTTCATTTTGCAAACCAAGTCATTTGTACAAACTATACAAACCCATCTTAGTCGTTCATCAACTCTAATAAATATCTGATTTTATTATGTTTTCTAATCTAAAGTCATGATCATAATGAATGAATCTTATCATCTTCCATATATATCTCAATATAATTAATGAATCATAATAACTATCCATAAATATATTTATTGTTTCTTAATATAGAGGTTTGTATAGTTTCTACAAATGGTTGTTTCTTTGCAAACCGTATAGAACGTCGATTTCATTGATTAAGTTAATTATTTTATATAATTTTTTCTTGATGTATTTGTGTTTTTTTTATGTAAAAATGATTTTTTTTATCAGAATGAGAAAATACATGAAACAATTTCATCAATAATAGAATTATATTGAATCAATTTAATCAAATTAAACAACTTCATGAACCAATTTTATCAACTTAACCAAGGAAATCGTCAATTTATAAAATTAAGGTGGTTTGCATTTAATCTCTCATATATGTAATTAAAAACAAACTAAAAGTATGTAACAAAAACTTTATATAATGCATAGATCTAATCCATAACAAAAATGAAACCAGAAATAGCCAATGTATCTATTTATACGTAGAAGAGTGTCAGGGACCCAATCTAATATATATAGATAGATAGATAGATGGAGGTTATTTTGTTAACCTCCCAAAGGGTGTTAAATTTACTAACCATTTTAGACCAATAGGATTTCACATTTCTAATAGGTTAGTGTCAACATATTAATTAGTGTCAAAGGGTACATTTGGTATTTTGTAAAAGAGTTTTTTTTGTGGACTTTTAAAATGGGAGTTACAAAAACAAATATTAATTTTTCATTACATTGGGGAGTTACAAATTTGATATAGGTAATTTTAATTTTTTAAAAATAAGTTGTTGGTTTGTGGGAGCTCTCGTTCATCATAGTTCGGTTTGCATGAAAATGGATTTTCATCGTCATCAAGAATATATTCAACCCGATATGTTGGACTATTCTACTAATTCCGCAAAGTTCGACGTTGTCGTTGGAGTTTGTTGATTTTTTTCTCACTTGATATTTTGTTAATGAGGGACGTTTTTGCAAAACCATTATTAACAGCAGAATTGATCTAATGGTCAACTGTGCACTCAATTAGTGTTAACCTTGTTAACTAATCTGGGCCATTAATCATCAAAATCAATGGCTAAGATTAAAAGCATTTTTAATTCATAATTAAAATAAACCCACGACTGATTTCATTTGCAGCATATATGCATAGGGTTATTATTGTCATTTAACAAATCTAGGTAACAATCAGATAAGGAAACAATTGACCCAATCGCTACATTTAAGGACCTGATAACTCATATCTAATTGATTTAGAAACAAAAATACCAAACGTACTCTCTCTCTCCAATCTCGATTCAAAATGCCAAAGAGGTTTAATGTTGCTATGTTGAGTAAGAAATTCACCGGAGAAGATGATAATTCTCCGGTGACAGCCATGAATCTGCCGCCGTGGAAACAAAAATACCAAACGTACTCTCTCTCCAATCTCGATTCAAAATGCCAAAGAGGTTTAATGTTGCTAACTTGCTATGTTGAGTAAGAAATTCACCGGAGAAGATGATAATTCTCCGGTGACAGCCATAAATCTGCCGTCGTGGCCGCGGAATTCGGGGTTAAAGCAGCAACATAGCGTGGAGTATTAGATGATGGATTCGCTATTGTGTGGAAACTGTACCGATTCTGAGAGTAACGAGGTGGTTAGGGTTTCTGATCCGGAGGCAACGAACGTGTTTTTCGTACCGTTTTTTTCTTCGTTGAGTTTTAATACGCATGAGAGGAACATGACGGATCCGGATACTGAGATTGATGGGCAATTGCAGGTGGTGAAGTAAGGATTAATCGATAAATTTAAGTTGTAGTTGCTCATCTTACTATTTGACTTTTTGCACATCATTGTTGATGATCTACTCATCTGTAATCAAAAGAGGTGTATATTTGATTTGATTATGGATAATAATCGAGAGTGAGGTTGGATGAGGAGGAAGAAGGGATGAAGGAGGAGAGTAATTAAGTTGAGCCGTTGGATGGTTCTTGAAGTGCATATATGCAGTTTTAAATGCATATATGCACTTTTTTGATCTTCATATATGCAACTGATGTGCATATATGCACATACACTGTGCATATGATCATTTGTCATGTTGGTTTGATTATTCTTATGGATACACGCTATTTTGTTTACACAGATTTATGGTTGTGCATGTATGCAATTTTACATATATTTATGGTTTACACATATTTATGGTTGTGCATGTATGCAATTTTACACAGATTATGGTTTACACATAGTTATGGTTGTGCATATATGCAATTTTACATAGATTTATGTTTGTGCATATATGCAGCTTTACACAGATTTATAGTTGTGCATATATGCACTTTTTATCTTCATATATTCAACTGATGTGCATATATGCAATTCTATGATGTGTATATATGCAGTTCTAAGATATGCATATATGCAGTATTAATATGTGCATATATGCAATTCTATGATGTGCATATATGCATTTTTATGATGTGCATATATGTAGTTTGTAATCGTGTATCTATGCAAAAAAACGTGAAAAGAATCTCTGGAACGTGAAGATGAAGATTATGTTTGAAAATGGGTTTTAGATGATTAAGATTATCATTAATAATTACCAAAAATGAAAATGGGTTTTAGAAGATTAAGATTATCATTAATAACTACCAAAAATATCTTGTGCATGGAATTAGGAAAGTAAATAACCCATAAATAATTAAATTCTGAAATTCCTAAACTACCCCTACCAAACCAGTAACCTATCTTGATTCTTATTGGTCCAAAAAAGTTAACATGGTTAACACTAATTAGACGGTTAACAAAAGAAGGGGACCCTATATATACCCACATGAACATATATGTAGTTTACTCTACGCATTGTTTGGCAAAAAAAAAAACTAGATTATAAGCTATCTTTTTTTGGGTACATGTTTGAATGACCATAAGCTAGCTTTTTAAAACGTTACTTGGAGTAGTTTTTTCAGTAGTTTTTTGTGAATATTCCAATATTGCATTTATTAATATTAATTATTAATTATTAACTATTATTTTAAATAAATATTAATTCTTTAATATAATAATTATTAATTAATAAATATTAATTAATATTAACTGAAAATTATTAAATTAAATTTTAATTTTAATTATTTTTAATTTTTAATTATTTAGAGTTATTGTTAATCATATAAATCATTTTATTTATTTTAATATTAATCAATATATTTTAATTATCAATTACTATATATCTTTTCAATTAGATTTTTTTTATATTGTATGTAATGGTTGTTTAAAATTATTAATTAATATATATTTTTTCTAAAACTTGTTTTAAAAATCCAAAAATTATAGTATATATGTAATAATAAATTTAATTTTTTTAATTAACATGTTACATTATTTAATTTTTTTTATTACATTGGTTGTATTAATTAACATATTATATTGCTACAAATTTGTTTTAGTTATATAATTAAATATTGTAATTGATAATTATTTGACGATAGGGGTGTTCGCGGTCCGGTTTGGGCGGTTTAACCCCTCAAACCACAAACCAAACCACTAGTGGCGGTTTGGTAAATTTTGAAACCGAGCGGTTTAACATCAAGTGCCTAGACCGGTCAAATCGGACCGCGGTTTAGGCGGTTTGGTCCGACCGGTTTAGGCGGTTTGGGCCCTTTATGGCCTTTAAAACTTAAACTAAAAAAACATATATAATTTGGAATTTTAATGCTTCTTTGCCTCGAGTCCACAAAAAAGTAAACAAAGTCGACACAAAAATAAACATAGTCCACTTATATTTATTCCTATTGTTACGGAGAATAAAAAGAATAGAAATAATAATATGATAAGTAATTACAATTTATACAAAATGTTAGTTGTAGAGATTAAATCTTTCAAACTCTCAATTTCAATCAAATCACGGATTTTCATATGCTTAAACGAAGAACTTCAAAATCACATAAACCCTTTATTTTTGGTTTCTATAAAACATTGTTAACCAGACGTCTACACGCCCTTTCCACGAACACCTCTAACATGTAAGTACTAATCTAAATGTTTAGTTTAAATCTAAACAATCAAATTACGTGATATGTTAATGCTAGTAAATTAAGATAGTTGATATAAAATTTTCTCAATTCTTTAAGAAAATGTCTAAAACTTTAAATGATATACATAAAAAAAATAATATATATATATATATATATGGCGGTCGGTTTGGTCCAAACCGCCCAAAAAAACCGCCAAACCACGGACCGGACCGTCCGGTTTGACAAATTTTCAAACCAAACCGCTCAAACCGCCAAAAATGGTCCGGTTTGACTTGGTTTGACCTGTTTGAGCGGTCCAACGGTTTTTTTGAACACCCCTATTTGACGATGTCATTTTTGGTCATTTTACATGTTTATAAGTTAGTTTTGACAAATATAACTTCTTCATCAGCTACCAGCTAGCTTATGAGTCAGCAACTTACTTATTAGGAAAATTAATTAAAATACCCCAAGTCAAACCAACTGTTACCAAAATACCCTAAAATTTTTCAACTTTGCAAAAATGCCCAAAATACCCGCGATCGCGGGATACGCTGACGTGGCACGTATTTTGGGGCCAAATGCCCCGCGAAGCCCCTCAACTTTGGCCGCGGTGCACTTTTGGTCCCTGCCCGCGATCGCAGCCCGCGATGGCCCAAAAAAGTACAGTTTTGGTCCCTGAAATTTTACACTTTTGGTCCCTGAAAATTTACACTTTCAACCCCTATACTTAGACGAATTTTGCATGCTTTTACTGTTTTTCCACAATTATTGCAATTTAAAGACCGATTTGTGGTTGAAATTCATTTGCATGTTTCAATCAATGTTAAATCAATGTTTTTGGAATACCAGTTTGCGGGTGAAATGAGAGATTGGTTTTCTGATATGTTGGTTGTTTCATTGATAAATAGACGTAAAATTCAAGCCATAATCCCCACACAACGATTTCATTGTTGGAATATTTCTTTCTGCAATATTTTGTGTTTGAGATACTACTGAAAAAATGAGTTCATCTGTTGCAAAAGCTAAGCTATATTTCTGTTTTGATGGTGAATGGGTGCAAGATAACAATGAGTGGAATTTTGCTTATAAATCTAAGCATGGTGTAAAAGTGTCAGTAAACTACACTTATCAGAAGTTTGTTGCATACGCCATGCAAAAATGTGGAATCAACTCTTCTGATATTTGCAAGTTAGTATTTAAAAATGGCGATGGGTCATTTGTGGATTTATCCAACGATGGGGATATCTCTACTTTTCTGCACCTTGCAGTCGATTCAGAGAGACCCCCATTACTCTTTGTGTATCCCGGCGTATTCGACGGTGACGACGACGGTGACGAGGACGGTGACGAGGAGGGTGATTCTCAACAAATAGAGCATCCTGATTCTCAACAAATAGAGCAGCCTGATTCTCAACAACAACCACCACAACCACACGAATGGCGTACTGCTGGAGTTGCTGATGACGAAACCCACGTTTTCAGAACGGGTAATTCTGAAATAGACAGATCAGACACCGATAATGATGATCACGAAGAATATACCCCTAGTAGAAAATCATGTAGTCAGATAAATGACTTTTTTGATATGCCCCCTATTCTTCCAGACTCCCATACCCAGACACAAAGCTACGAACCTACACCTTATATTCGCAGTGAAAGTTTAACAGCAGGTCAGATATTCGATTCGAAGGATCTTTTAGCAAGTCAGATCGGACTCAAGTTCTTGGAAGAGGGTTTCCAAAGTTGCGTGCGGGCATCTGACAAAAGCAAATACGTAGTTGAATGTGCTAGAGAAAAGTGTGAGTGGAGGTTGTACGCGATTCACACGGGTCCCAAAGGAGGGGCGATAATGATTAGAAAGTTGCACGACGTACACACTTGTACGAGGACGCAACTTAATCCCCACCACAAACAAGCCGGCAAAAAGACTTTGGGTGCGATCCTGAAAAACAAATTTCTTGATGTTAGCAGGTCATTGCGTCCAAAGGACATCGTCCACGACGTTCACCGGCAGTTCGGCGTCACGATTGATTACCACCAAGCGTGGCGTGCGCGCTGCCATGCACTGTTTATGGTGAGAGGCACGTTCGAGGAGTCGTATGAACGACTCCCGACATATTTATATAATTTGCAGCTGCAGAACCCTGGTACTGTCACGCAGCTACGGACCGATTCACGTGGACGGTTTGAGATGTGCTTCGTGGCCCTTGGACCCGGGGTACGTATTTTAACACGTCATATGTTTACACATCATAAACTATAACATTTACACATTATAAACTATAACATTTTAACCTATGTTTTTGCAGATCCGCACATTTCTGGAAAATCTACGTCGTGTCCTGATAATAGACGCAACCCATTTAAAGGGCCGTTACTTGGGTATGATGTTCCTGGCGGTTGCCATGGACGGGGATAACTCCATCGTTCCAGTAGCTTTCGGCGTAGGCAAGTCCGAAACCGGGGACGAGTGGACTTGGTTTCTGTCCATGTTGAGACAAGCTATCGAAGACCCGCTGCAGCATGGGTGTATCCACCCGACCCGCTTCCACCATGCTATCCACCTTTAATGGATAAGAACAGGGCCGGGAGACCGAGAAAGAACGACCGACGTCCATCACGTGGTGAAAGTTCGATACAACGAAGATGTACTCGGTGCCAATGCGTAGGACACACTCGTGGAGAGTGTCCAAATCCCGCCCCTTCAACCGTGCCAAGGAGACATTCTGTCAGTCACACCCCGAGCCCGTCACAACTTGAACCATATGGAACAAACCCATATGATACTGTTGATCTAAACACTGATTTGTAAATGATATATATACACACATACATATGCTTCTAAATGAACATTGATAACACAGCTAGTTTGTAAATGATATATATATATATTCGTATTATATATTTACACACATAAAGAAAATATGAGACCTTCAATTTTTCTTAGTATTTTCTTGACCTTGTTCTTGCATCCATGGCAGTGAATGTTAACTCTGAGTACACATGTCTGTTTATATATTCATATTAGATACGTTTTAATTTTAACAAATTACACCATTATAGTTAATTATTTAATTTATGGTACATCTCATATTTTTTTTCAATTTTGTTTTACACTCCTATCGCATTAACATAATAATCATATATTAACTAATTCATTAAATCGTTTTAAATTATTATTATTTGAATGTGTTTATAGATATCGTGAATGGCAATAGGAGAAGGTAGAATTGTTTATAAATGGGGTTTTGACAAGTTGGTATCACTGGACTCATTTAAGAATTGTGAAAATGGGTATTTGGCGAATGATGATTCATGTGTGTTTAAAACACTGATTCAGCTCCAAACACACATGAATCATCATTCGTCAAATACCCATTTTCACAATTCTTAAATGAGTCCAGCGATACCAACTTGTCAAAACCCCATTTCATATTATATATATACACACACATACATATGCTTCTAAATGAACATTGATAACACAGCTAGTTTGTATTCCATCCAACAAGCTCTTCATCTTCAATCTTTCTGACCTTTCTTCAACGGCTTCTGCTTTTGCAACCACGTATGGCCATTGTGTACCACAACCCGCACACACTTTAGCAAATGAGTTGAGGGTTGTCATATATTCTACAAGAGAAGTAGGCCCACGAATGAGGTAACCTCTGACTTGACCTTGCATGATGTATCCAACCTAACCGTGGTTCAGCGGCTTAAAAACTACTTTTCAGAGAAATTAACAACAACAAAAAATACAAAACAAACAACAACACAGTAAAAAAAATACAAATAACAACACAGTAAAAAAAATACAAAACAAAAAAAATATAACCACCACCTACTTAAAAATTGATTTAGTTTCATCAATCCAAGCTTGCTTCTCGTTTACCTTTGCTTGAATAATTGCGAAGTCTTGCAAATATGGTGAATTGCTTCTTGTTCTCGACGAACACGAGCCTCCCGAGCTTTTATATCCCCTTTCATCCTTTTGATCTCCCTGTCTTCCTCTTCGATCTTTCTCAAATGGACTGCCTTCCTGTCCATAATTTTTTTCCACTCTTCTGTTAGTTCATCTATCTCCTTTTCCTTTTTTGCTATGGCGACCTCGATTTGAGGTGGCATTTTTTCAGGAGTAGACTTAGGGTTTGATGACGATGCCATTTGTGGATGAAATGAGAGAAGAGAGAAATCAATTCAAAGAAAGAAAGCAAGAGAGAAATCAAGAAAGAAAGCAAGAGGAAGTGTGAATTGTGAATTGCATACTACTGATATTTATGGATGAAATCTCAAACATGCAAATGAATTTCAACCACAAATCGGTCTTCAAAGTACAATAATTGTGGGAAAAAAACAGTAAAAGCATGCAAGATTCGTCTAAGTACAGGGGCTGAAAGTGTAAATTTTCAGGGACCAAAAGTGTAAATTTTCAGGGGCCAAAAGTGAAAATTTTGGTCCATCGCGGGCTGCGATCGCGGGCAGGGACCAAAAGTGCACCGCGACCAAAGTTGAGGGGCTTCGCGGGGCATTTGTACCCAAAGTACGTGCCACGTCAGTCCTAGCCCGCGATCGCAGGATCCATCGCGGGTATTTTGGGTATTTTTGCAAAATGATTTTTTTTTTGGTATTTCGATAACAGTTGGTCAAACTTTGGGTATTTTAATTAATTTCCCTACTTATTGGGCTAACTTATTAGCTAATATATTAATTAAGTTTTAATATATAAAAAACAACGCTTTCATATCTTTTATGATTAATTTAATTTGGCCAAAATTTTCTCTCTCTCGCATCCACACCAACAAACCCCTGATCCATCCATCAAAATCACCCCTCCAGTCGACCTGAAATTTACACACACCACAATAATCTCTCTCTCTCTCTCTCTCTCTGTGTGTGATTAAATCTGTTGGATTGATTCATTAATAGACACACCCACAGCTTTGCCAAGAAGAACCGGTGTCGGTGCTGTTGATTTGACTTTTGCTCATGGAAGAGATAGGCGGCCGATGTAGTTGTTCGTCGACGGGGAAGAGGAAAATCGATGAGAGGCCTTACAAGGGAATACGGATGAGGAAGTGGGGAAAGTGGGTGGCCGAGATTAGGGAGCCAAATAAACGCTCCAGGATTTGGCTCGGATCCTACTCCACACCCGTTGCCGCCGCCAGAGCCTACGACACCGCCCTCTACTATCTACGTGGCCCCTCCGCCCGCCTCAACTTCCCGGAATTGTTGGCGTCCGATGGCGGTCTGGATCAGTTGTCCGCCGCTTCTATTCGGAAGAAAGCGACGGAGGTTGGGGCTCGGGTGGACGCTGAGACGAGTTGTACGTTGTTGAGTGGGAGTGGTACGCATGCACCCACTTCTGAACTCAACCCCTTTTGGTTTCAGGAAAAGCCCGATTTGAACAAGATACCCAAACCCGAACCCGGGTCCGAATATCCAGATGGGGATGGTAACTGTTGAAGGGGTTGAACACAAGCAATTTTTTTGGTCAAAATCTTTTCTTGGAAAAAGAACGATAGGTTGTAATTGGGGTTTTGATGAATAAACACTCTTGTGCAAGATTCCAATACCCATCCATGCTTCTTAACGTCATTTTAAAACTTATATATATATATATATATAGAGGCGGGTTCAAACGAGGAGCGCATCAATTTAAGAAAACGCGAGGAGCACCGTCCATGTACTGAATCACATGTGATTCACTACACAAACCGCGGGACAAACCGCGCGCTTTTGCAAACCGCGGGTGTCCGAATTTTAATCATAGTTGTGAATCACATGTGATCCACTACATGGGCGGAAGCCCCCCCCGATCAGTTGTGAATCACATGTGATTCGGCAGTAGTGAATCACATGTGATTCAGTACATGGGCGGTGCTCCTCGCGTTTCTCGTAAATTGTTACGCTTCTCGTTTGAACCTTTCTCTCTATATATATATGGGTTAAATCATGTGAGAGAAAAAAAATGTGAACCGTGACTCCGTGAGAATCGATCGAAGCCGTAATTTGGTTTTGATCATACGGTTTTAATTAAAAGTTGTTTCACCATATGGAAAGGGTATAATCGTCATTTTGGTAACTGAGATTTACCATATGAAACACACTTCACCTCATAAAATAAAAACATTTTTTTCCCAAAAAATGATATTTCACCATATGAAACCAAACACTATATGTTATTTCATCACATGAAACCAAACAGTGAATGTTATTTCACTACATGAAATCAAACACTAATGTTATTTCACCACATGAAACCAAAAACTCAATGTTATTTCACCATATGAAACAAAACACTAAATGTTGTTTCACCACATGAAACCAAACACTAAATGTTGTGCGTTTCGACTATACGAAAGATTGATCCTCTGGGAATCCATTCTTGAACGTGAGAGCTCATATCCACCTACAATACCACGATTCACTAGCTGATGAAGGAAACCTAATGTCAATTTAGATTAGACTAAAATGAAACCTAAAGTGATTAAGAATTTAGAAAAAGTAATGAAGGAATCGACTGCATAATGAAAGGTGATTCACACGAATCGATTAAATTAAAAACTGCAAAAATATAATTTAAACAAATGAAATTCAATTTGAAAACCTAATTGCACTAATTAACGAATATGGGTTGCCAGGTAAAAAAAAATAAAACAGTTCACCTGATTGGAAGTTGGGGTGGCTTTGGAAGAGAAATTGCTAAAGATTTGACTCATGCATTAGAAAACGAAGGATCAGAAAAGCAACAATCGAAAGAAAATAATAAACAGTTTACCTGATTCGAAACTAGAAGGCATATATGAAGGGGTTGGATTGAGAAACAATGGAATCGTCTTAGCCTACCGATGAAGAAGAAGAACACTTTACCTGGATGGAAATTGGAAGGCAGATACGAAAGGTGGTTTGGCTCCGTGACTGTTGTAGTCCTCTCGGCGGTGGCATAAGAAGCGTTAATCGAGGGTATTCGAAATCTGACGAAAGTTGAAGGCGCTAGTGACGATGGATGTGAATTGAAAAAAATAATTGTAGATCTGGAAAAGAGGAAATGACTTGAATACCCTTCCAATTTGCCATTTATTCAATAAATGGTTTTAGGTTTCAAAAAAATCACAAAAATGCCATTGTCTTTAATATCCATAGATTAAAACCAATAAATGGCTTAGATCGGTTTTCACGGTTCTCAACCTATTTTTTGTTCTCATTTGATTATCGTCATATATATATATTAACCTATAATATATAATCTTTCAGAAATATCTAAATTATAATAAATAATTTTTCATCATTACTATAAATATGTCAATTAATTAGTTTGTATCGTTTTATATTAAGAAATGAGTTCCGGTAAGAAATTGTTATCAACTATTGGATACACATTAGAATGAGATGCACCAAAATAAGATGTACCGGATCAATCTTCATATTAAGCGCGATTTATGGGTGAGTTTGAGATTAAAAGTGATTAAGTGCTCATATCAAATTCTCACGTTAACTCAACGTTTACACGATCCTTCGTGTGTGTGTATATATATATTATAAGACTTGTTTTCTTAACTATATATATTTTTTTATAACAAATGTTACAATGAAAAATAGGACCACTTCTGATGTTGTTATCCGAGAATGAAGTTGTCTTATATTGGGTTTTCAGTTGCAAGTCTCGTTCAGAATTAATAAGTTTTGTCACATGTGCCATCATTTTTTGTTATGTTAAAGAGTAAATTATAGATTTGGTCCTTTCCGTATGTGGATTTTTATGAAAATGATCCTTAAGTTTCTTTATTACATGGCTAACCTATTGGTATGTAGTTTTATGCGGATTTGGTCCCCGGCCAAAACGAGAGTTAACATCCTACGTTAAATTTCCTATTTTAATATTAATATTTTCTCTATTTTTTTTCTTCCTGAAATGCAAATAGCAAACTTTTATTACCCACAACATTACCAAGCAACCTTACAGGCACAGCAGAGTACAAACAAAGAGGGCATTAACCCAACAACAGTAGCAAGCAACATACAGATACAAAACCAAATCCATCTGTTTGCAAGGGGCAAACCATATGGAGACCACGAACTGGACTGCACGGAACAGCACCAGACACCTCGTCTTAACTCAAACAGCCGATTTAAACAACCAAATGTTTAGTTCTTTTCTTATTTTAATGGACCAATTATCCCAACTATTTTTTAATTGTGTTTTTCCTTGTAAAAATATAAACTTTATTATATACTAATATTTAATTGTATACCATCTTCCCCACTATAACCATCATCTCCATCACTACATACGCTCATACACCCCCGTTGTTCTACTTCTACATCATTTAAGACTCGTCTCTCATCCTCATCAAATTCCCTAATTACCCTCCTACCCAAATGCTTGTCCCCAGCCGGGCGTACGCCCAAGGCCCATCAAGAAACACGGATCCAAACTTCTTTTTTTAGATATAACAGTAGTTAAAAGATTAGTAAATAAACGAGACACAATTTTTTTCCAAGTTTTTTTTATCTAATACCAAAGTCTTTTATCAGCACCAAAGTCTAAAACAATTTGCCGAAAAAATCTTGATATATTCTCCATCACTCATCTCCCACCGACTCTTTTGATTATTTCATCAACATGATTTCTATATTTGTATTATTATATAGTTATTTCTTGTTATTAACTAAAAAAACTTCCACCTTTTTGGAAAAAATTACTTATCATATGAGACGGTGAAACTTATATCTATGTTTAAGATTTCAAAACTACCATACCATTGTTTTTCTTGTTTTTCAACATTATTGATCGACCCCTTATTATTTAATATTGAGGGCATGAATCTTAAGTACTCTCATATCTCTAAAAATAAGATCTTAAGCTATAACTGACATAAGGTTTTGATTCAAAGATTGATGGTTCCGAAAAAATTTTGTTTTAACCCCTAAAAGTTTAAAACGATTATGAAAAACCTTAATTTGAGGTGAGATGGAATCCAAACCGATTTATATTGATTTACAAAGAGTGTTACTCCGAATACTCAACATTGTGACCCTAAACGATGTCTATATATATATTAAAGGTAACAATGGAACAGATCGACGATGCTATATAAAAACGATATGATGGATACTATTAATTTAGAAATAATTATTGATTAATTTTGCGTATATGAATACTTGAAAAATAAATTTATATGAATTATTAGTATTTCTTGAATTCAATGTTATTTCTTATGATAAAACGATATATTAATTTTTCCCCCGTATATATGGAGGGCCATTTTTAGATCTTGCGCAATGCCTAGAAAATGTTAGGAACGGACATGGTAGTGTATGTCTTGCCGTAGTATCTGTGTGCAAGTGGTGTGTGCATGTCAAAGGTGGTGCAAGTGGCCGACGGTGGTGTAGGAAAGGGAGAAGGGCCGAAGGGTGTTGATAGGAGGGGTGCGGTGAGTTTGGGACGCCTGTGATTGTGGCGTCACGAAAGGGAGGCGTGTGGAGGGCGAAGATTTTTGAACGGAGTGGTAGAGAAACGACGCAGAATTACCGGATTGTGAATGGAGGTGGGTTGAGCGGGTTTTGCCATCGATAGATGTAACACCCAAAAAAAATTTAAGATGCTGAAATCTGACTCATGGACGTCCACAAGGGGCAAGGCCGGACGTCCGCATAGTGCGGAAGTCAGCACATCATCCGCGGAAGCAACAGAGAAATCTGAGGGTTCGGATCAGCTCAAGCCGGACGTCCGCGTGGTGTCAATCTGGACGTCCGCGATGCATCTGAGATATTTTTGTTTCCTCTTAAGCCCCCTTTCCTCCCTCTTTCCTCCCACTTTCCCCATTCCATTTCTCAGCTCTCTCTCTCTAAAAACCGAACACTCTCTCTAGAAACCCTAAATCTCCCATCTTCTCTTCATCCTTCTTCCCCAAAACAAACCCTCACCATTGTTGGAAACCTTAACCTTTCAAGAAACCTTGCACTTCATCTCCTTCACCAAGTTTCTAAGGTTTCACCCAACCCTTTTCACTCCACTTTGAAGATTAGAAGTTTGTGGTTCATCTTGGTGGTTTCTAGAGATATTTTGGTTGGTGGATTCAAGTATGGTTAAGGTAATCTTCTCTTCTCTTCATTTATCATTTGTGAAGTTAGAGTTTTGATATAAGTGGGTATTTTGGTGTAAAATGGTTGGAGGATGATTCTACATGGTTAGATCTAATTATTGTTGGTTGGAAACTTATGGATCTAGGTTTTGGAGATTTTGGCTTGAAGATTAAAGCTTTTTCAAAGGAGCTTCGTTTGGGGAAAAATCTAGATTTAGCCTAAATCTATCAAGGTGAGTTCAAGTTGATTTGTGAAAACTTTGTACATGCCAAAAATGCTATTTTCCAAATATTTGAGTGTTTTACTTGAAATTATCAATTGTTGAGTTATTTGATGAGTTTAACTCTTTTGAAGTTTTTATCTTCATAAATGTTGTAAAACACCCATATTTGGGGGTTTTGGATATTTTGATGTGTAGAAATCATAAATATGTCCTTAAAAGATTTATTGCTCAAAATGAAGTTTATTTAATGGTTTAATCATATTGATGTAATTGATTTATAAACTATCTGGGAAAATGCACTTTTTAGTGTCATGAGTCATTTTGAGAATTATAAGAGTATAAATCAATTTTGGGAAACTCATTGTTATTAATCCGTGACGAGTTTTGAGTCGATGAGGATTTTATGGTATACGTTTACCAAAACGACGTTTAATACGTTTATATTTTAAGGACCGTTATTTATGGATTTTCAGCATTTGCTCGGTTTGACTTTGAGGAAGTCTTGGGGACATTTTGTCCAGTTTTGTTGACTCAATGTGGGGTCTTATTCATGGTCTGCATTTATTGCATCATGTCGCATATTATTGCGCATTATTGATATTTACATGTCCAGGTGCGTTAGTCATTTCAGGATGGGCTTATTATTATAGACTGTGTTGCATTGGATCCATAGGCACGTAAGTAAGTCTTTACTTGATGGTCTATTGGGTGTCGCGGGATTTGACCGGGCCCCATGTTATATGACCTTTACTTTTCAAGGATACGATAGGAGGGCTGAGTCTGGTTGAACATATTTGGGCGTTTATGACATTCGCCATGTCGGGGAAATGCCATAGTTATATCCCCGCTTGTGCCGGGCCTTTGGCGGTATTCTTAGTAATATTTCGCTAAGGTCAGCTGTCTCTTTGGGCGTAACTTGAAAGACGTCGTATGGGACACTTGGGCTTTTATGCAGTGATGTGTCGTATGATTAACATTGTTTGAGTGGCGTACTTTTGTGTTCATCCACTCTCAATGGATACGGGTCTCCCCCGTCGTTGGCCAACCTTACTTGGGATTTTATAATGTCCATGTTTTATTATTGTTGGTCTTATACATTTGACTGCGATTGGATGACTTTAATATTGGATTCCCCTCCATGTATATTAAAGTTTAAATGAAGCAGGTCATTTCCATATTTACGGTATTTGGATTTTATTACATTTTACGTTCGCGTGAGTATTGGTTCGTATCATGTCTTCAATGAAGTATTATATTTAAATGGATGGTTTTCCATGATTTATGGGTTGAGTATCTTGTCGTCAACCGTATTTGAAGGTTTTGCATAATATAGATTTATTCACGTGTCGAGTGAGTTTGGATTGGAATTCATTTTAGAAAACGCTTTATGTCTTTGGGAACTTTTCTCAACAATTTTGGGTGCGTTGAAAAATGAGTTTAGTCTTTGTAATAAGACTTCAATTATATATTGTTGAGGTTGATCATAGTTTTTATATTTTTGAGGTATTTCACCTATTGAATTATAGGGAGAAATCCTGTTATTTCGGATGTATTATCGAAAATTTTAATTAGTTGCTCTTACCCAATTCGATGGTGTTACAAGTTGGTATCAGAGCATAAGTTTGAGAGAATTAGGTGTTGATTTTTGGATACCTAGACTTAAACTAGCGTTCTTTTAAGTAAATGAAGTGAAATTCACCATTAGGCACTTTAAGATAGGATGTTTTGAGGTCGATGGAGTTGTTAGAAACGAGAATCACGTCGAGAGTAGCAAGGATAATCATGTACGGTGCATTCATAATGACACCTGGCCAGTGTCATGGTGAACCTACTGGTTACATGTGCATACTTGAACTACTTTAATGTGATGACCATTTGGGTAGTGAAGAAGTTTCTAAGCGAATAGTCGTTGGAAAAGATTGACGATTTTAGTATTAGTCACTTAGGGTGACAGTAAGCATGATATTTGCTTTAAGTGGACCGTTTCGGGTCAAGATTGATGGTTGGATTAGAACCATAGACTTATTGAACCGACTTTGATTCGAGGAAAAACCGTAAGGATTATCAATGTAATTCCCAACTTTGCCTTAAGAGGTTTGATCATCCAGATGACAATAGTGGACCGGAGAGATTTGGAGGAGTATGGGTTGAGACGTTGAGTGCCTACTAAGTTATGCACAAAATTTATTTTAAAATAAATTGCATCAATTATTTTTTGTGTTTCAAATCCCTATATGGATTGTGTTTCGAAACCTTGGAAAACATTTAGCACGCACAAGATTTTAAATCATGGTTTTGAACCTGCACGAAATTATTTTATGGCGGGAGTTGCAGACTCCGTCAGGACTTGTTTTATTTTGTTATTGTCCAACGTTACTTTCGGATACAATGATATCCATATTTTTATGATGTTTAAGACGTTGGGTAAGTAACTACGGCTTATGACTTTAACATTGGATCTCCTCCACATATGTTAAAGTTTGGACGAAAAGTTATCGTCCATCATGTCTATGTAAAGCTATTTTGGAGACCTTGTTTAATGCAAGTTTATTGATCAATGTGGTTTATATGGTATTACAACGAGAAGGGGATTTTTGAAATTTTGGCGTTTTAGTCATGATTTTGCTTATTGCAATTCGACTTTTGGAAGCAGAATGTTTGATGCCATTTTATTGACTCGAGGTCATTGAGCCAATTGAATTTCATGGAGTTTTGTTTTACGACGTTTTTTGTCGTGTAAGTGCAATTTCACAATATGCATACTCCATTTATTTATGTGAAAATTTATGAGTTATGTAGGGCATTTTGTCCCACTCGAGCTTTGTTGAGAAATATTAATTTTATGCCATAAGGCGACCAAAAGGGATGAGTTTTGGAACTTTAGTGTCGCGTAATTTCTCTTTCAAAGATTTGTGTTAACACATATTTTGTTGCAACTTGTTAAGTGTATGGATTGATTTATACGTGACGTAATTGATGCATGAAAGAACACTTTGATAGTATTTCATAACAATTGCTTACAGCGCTTTCAGTCAGTTGATTGTTTTATTATCGTTTCGTGTAAATGCATTATATCGACCTAGGGGGATGCATATCTTGGTAACCATTACTTCACAAACACTTTGATAATTGGATCGTGAGTGAAAACGTTTTATTAACTCATCGCACTAGAGGTAGTCCATTTGGTCAAAGTACGTTTTAGTGTTGTGAGATCATGCATAGTTTACGATACGGTATATTTTGAAAACACGAACGTGTGAGTCGTTGACATTTGACCAATTTTGATTCGATGAACATTTTGGAAAATTGTAAACCTTTTTGGCTTTGGAGAAAATGTGTATTTTGGGTATTTTTAACGAATAACCTTTTAAGCATTGGCGTTTTAACATTGTATTTTACGAGTGCGAAACTTTGGATGAAAATGCTCCGTGATGAGGATTTTGGAAAAAATTATTTGCCTAAACCTAGAGTGCGTGGAATTATTTATGTTTTGAACATTGAAGCGCACTGTTGGTGCAATTCGAGATTTGAAGTCAGTTTGAACCCTTTTTGGTGTCAACAAATTACAAACACTTATTTTTTCCTAAGTTCTCGGAAAACACATTGATGTGTGAGTCTTGTCAAAATGTTTCACTCCTATGTCATTATATGACTAAGTGAGGAAATTTTGAGATTTGATTTAAATAATTTCATCTTTTGAAATTTTGTCGTGAACTATTTAATGCATGTCATTTCATTTCAAGAAAGCTACTAGGAAAGTGTTACAAGCTTGCATGCATACTCCGATTTGAGATTTCCTCATGATGTTTTAGTCAATATTTTCAAATGATGAAAACGCATTGATTTTGTCCTTAAACTTGGAACTGACACCGGTCATTTCATGTTTTGACCAAAAGTATACTTATGATTCGTTTCATTGTTTTTGTGAAATAAACTGACGCGCGCAACTTTGTTGGTAAACCTTGTTCCAAGCCATTTCATGGTTGAAAAGAAATTTTTGGAATCGAATGTCGTTTAAACTTCTTTTGAAGCACGTGCAAACCTTTTGTTGCACCCTATTTAATGTAGGCAGTTACCTTACGTGCATGACATGAATCAATCCATACTATGACCGTAGTGGTTCATTTCAAAGAAGTTGTTTATTACGCTTTTGCGTTTTGTTAATAATCTAACTGCAATGAAATAGTTTTCAATATGATTTTCATATGTGGGACGAGTGTGTCCATTTTTGCTCAACTACCGAACTGATAATAGTAAGTTTTGTTAGACAACCTAGGGGGGGTAAGGTTGTATTTTAAATCTTTTACTTTCAAAAATTCTTTTACAAAAAAAATACAGTACTGAAATAGTATAAATAAATCAGAGTATACAAACAATAAAGAAGAGTGTAAATATAAACAAATACACAGAGATTATATAAATAAATATAAATGCAAAGCAGTTTATATAAACAAATATAATAAAGCACAGCGGAATAAATAAAGAGATAAGGGATAGAGATACTTGACACAGAGATTTACTGATTTACCACCAACTGTGATAAACCAGCAGCCGAGACACTTCTCGACACGATCCAATAAATGTATTCTTTACGGTAGAAATACAAACCAAGTACAAAGGTATTTGTAATAGTTTCTCAAGCCTCTGCTATGAGATAAACAGGATCACACACCCGTTATTCAAATACTTACAAGAGGAGTATAACTCACAATGGGTAATCACTCTTGTATAATATCTCACACTTGGATATTTTATAAAAAAAAGTTTTATAAAATATATATATTAATTGAGTGAGAGAGCTGAGAAATGGTTGCTGCTTGTTGTTACTGTTGTTGTGGTCTGAGGTCTGCTTTTCTTCATCACCAACAGCTTCTTTATATATCAGCATCTCCAACGGCATTGTGCATCCGCGGTATACCGCCAAATGCATGCGGTATACCGCCGTCAGAAAAGGTGACTGACACACCAACGGCTACATGCAAAGTTGGCAGGAAATATGTACCCGCGGTATACCGGCTGTACCGCCGCGGTATACCGCCGTCAGGAAAAGGTAACTTCAACCAATCAGAGATGCACACGGCCTGCCGCGGTATACCGGCTGAACACCCGCGGTATACCGGCAAAAGTGTACCCGCGGTATACCGGCTGTATCGCCGCGGTATACCGCCGTCAGAAAAGACAGCTTCCAGGACTGCAACCAAATCTTGCTGAATCTTCTCAAAACCTTATTAAAAAATAATTGTTGGGTTTTTAGAAATATCCAAGTGGTATATTATTTTAGGGTGTTTATCATTATTAGTTATAAACAATAATGACGACGTAAACACTTCCGTCTTGAACCCTTCAGATTAAATCTTCGTGTTCTTTAACAACTGCACACTTGGATTAAATTGTTAGATAAACAATAATACGGTGTGTTTGTAATCATCAAAATAAATATATATAAATATATAGAGATGTGGTACACTTGCACCAACAATCTCCCCCTTTTTGATGATGACAAACACAACCGCTAAGCAAGAGCATATGCGGTTTCTCTCCCCCGTTTGTCGAAGCAAAAAAGGGTTAAGAAAGACGGTATGCTCCCCCTCGAGAGATGCTCCCCCTCAAAATATGCATATATTTGAGGTAGCATAAACTCATGGGTAAAAGAGCTAAAACGCTCCCCCTCAAATTAATAACGATATCAATTTGATTTTATAAAATTTGAGGGATAAAATAAGCATAATAAAAGACATGAAACAAAATAACCAAAAAGAAACACTTGCACCAAAAAGGATCTTAAGGCTTCGATTTTCGGTTAATTTTATGTGATTTAAAAAAAAAATCACCACGTATTATGACCTCGTCAGGTAACCACGTATTATAACCTCGGCAGGTAACCACGTATTATAACCTCGGCAGGTAACCACGTATTATAACCTCGGCAGGTAACCACGTATTATAACCTCGGCAGGTAACAACGTATTATATCCTCGCCAGGTAACCACGTATTATAACCTCGGCAGGTAACAACGTATTATATCCTCGCCAGGAAGCACGTATTGTATCCTCGTCAGGAAGCACGTATTGTATCCTCGCCAGGAAGCACGTATTGTATCCTCGTCAGGAAACACCTACAAAAGGCAAAGAAAATATTTCGTGGTACCCTTTTCTTATGGGTCCTTTTAACAGTTAGTATAAAACATAAACTGCAAAAAAAATATGTTGTCGACATAAAACAAACACGACAAACATACAAAACCATAAAAATGGTTTAAAACCACAAACGCATTCCACCGGGATTATCAACATTAAACATTCCTTTCGGAATCCATTTTCTAACCATTTTAATTTTACGATCGTATTCATCATAGACGTAAAAAGAAGTATGCGGATTAACATTTTTCTTAGGATTCGCAAACTTATTATTATACATAAACGCATGTGATTTTCTCGACATATAATTCACATAATTCATTTTAGGAACATACGGAGGTTTTTGCGTTTTATTTTTAACAACAAATTTAGGTTTTTCAAAAACCTTTTTAATTGGCATACAATCACATTTTTCAATACACGTATTTGAACCAATGCCTTTTCGGCAATTTATACGATTTGATATATTAAGCATTTTAAGCACTTTATCATTGCCACTATTAAAAGCATTAGCTAACAGATTATTTTTCTCATGCGATTTACATTTAGCATTTAAATATGCAACTTCATTTTCAAGAGACTCGCATTTTGTACATGCAACACTTTCTTTTTTATTTTCACTTAAGCATGCAAATTTATCATTTAAAACAATGCAAGATTTGCAAATATCTTTTTCACTTAATTTATTTTCTAATTTAGTGATAACATCTAAATCATGAGCAGATTTTTGTTTACCGTCATCTATTTCCTTTTTATATGTGGATACGGTTTCTTTTAAATTAGAGATTTCATCTTTATACTTATTTGCAAGAGCGGCCATATCATGAAATGATTTATATAATTCGTCAAGATTATTTTCATCGTCACTATAATAATTATCACAATTATTTTTAGAGGAATATGATGAAGATACCTCATTATCATGGTCGGCCATGAAACAAAAATTTTTGGTCTCATTTATGCTTGCGCTTAACGCGCCTCCAACCAAAGCTTTTGGTGTGTTGATTTGTTTTGCTCGATTCGGACACACACTTGCATAGTGATCCTTGTCACCACACACATAGCAAAAGCCTTTCTTTTTATTGGCTTTTTCATCGTCGCTAGATTCGTCATAATTGTCTTCACTTTTGTGGACGTTGCGACTTTGGTTTTTACCACCACGACGGTAGTCTTCATTTTCTTGAAACCTATCAATATTGGCAAACTTTTTGTTAGAAAGAAGTTTAGAAAGTTTTCTTACCAACTTGACTAAATCGTCAAGATTTTCGGGTTCATCATCGGATGAACTTGCATCTTCCTCCTCTTCCTTTTCTTTTGAGGCAACGACCTTGAGAGCGATGGATTTCTTTTTGACTTGCTCCCGGACTTGATTTCTTTTTAGTGCGATTTCGTGCACTTTAAGATTGCCGATGAGATCATCGAGCTTCATAGTTGCGAGATCTCGGGAGTCTTCCAAGGATGTGATTTTTGCCATCCACTCCGAAGGAAGTGCTCGAAGAATTTTCCTTACATAGTCTTCGTTAGGATAAGTGCGACCTAATCCCTTCAAAGTAGTCATGATGAGGTTAAAACGTTTAAACATTGAGTCGATTGACTCATCTTTTGACATTTCAAATAATTCATAATCATGAACTAAAATGTTTATTTTAGAACTTTTAACTTGAGTATTTCCACGATGAGTGTCACTCAAGCTTTGCCAGATTTGATTAGCAGTTTTACAGGTATATACTCTTTCTATTTCATCGGAAGTTAAAGCAGCATATAATATATTTTTAGCCTCAAAATTTAAACAAAAAAGAGATTCTTCAGCGGGAGTCCAGTCTTTAACAGGTTTATCAACAATAACATTATTTTTTATGATGGTAGGGTTAAAATTCCCATTTTCTATAATATCCCAAATTTTTTGACTTTTGCCACGAACGTGACATTCAAATAGCTCGGCCCAAATGCCAAACTTTTCAGTATCTATCAAAGGAGTTTTAGAGAACACAAAATTAGTTTGTTGAGCCATTTAAAAAAAATTAAAGAAATGACTTTAAAAATTTAAACAGAAAAAATTTTGAAAGCCCCGCTCTGATACCAAATGTTAGACAACCTAGGGGGGGTAAGGTTGTATTTTAAATCTTTTACTTTCAAAAATTCTTTTACAAAAAAAATACAGTACTGAAATAGTATAAATAAATCAGAGTATACAAACAATAAAGAAGAGTGTAAATATAAACAAATACACAGAGATTATATAAATAAATATAAATGCAAAGCAGTTTATATAAACAAATATAATAAAGCACAGCGGAATAAATAAAGAGATAAGGGATAGAGATACTTGACACAGAGATTTACTGATTTACCACCAACTGTGATAAACCAGCAGCCGAGACACTTCTCGACACGATCCAATAAATGTATTCTTTACGGTAGAAATACAAACCAAGTACAAAGGTATTTGTAATAGTTTCTCAAGCCTCTGCTATGAGATAAACAGGATCACACACCCGTTATTCAAATACTTACAAGAGGAGTATAACTCACAATGGGTAATCACTCTTGTATAATATCTCACACTTGGATATTTTATAAAAAAAAGTTTTATAAAATATATATATTAATTGAGTGAGAGAGCTGAGAAATGGTTGCTGCTTGTTGTTACTGTTGTTGTGGTCTGAGGTCTGCTTTTCTTCATCACCAACAGCTTCTTTATATATCAGCATCTCCAACGGCATTGTGCATCCGCGGTATACCGCCAAATGCATGCGGTATACCGCCGTCAGAAAAGGTGACTGACACACCAACGGCTACATGCAAAGTTGGCAGGAAATATGTACCCGCGGTATACCGGCTGTACCGCCGCGGTATACCGCCGTCAGGAAAAGGTAACTTCAACCAATCAGAGATGCACACGGCCTGCCGCGGTATACCGGCTGAACACCCGCGGTATACCGGCAAAAGTGTACCCGCGGTATACCGGCTGTATCGCCGCGGTATACCGCCGTCAGAAAAGACAGCTTCCAGGACTGCAACCAAATCTTGCTGAATCTTCTCAAAACCTTATTAAAAAATAATTGTTGGGTTTTTAGAAATATCCAAGTGGTATATTATTTTAGGGTGTTTATCATTATTAGTTATAAACAATAATGACGACGTAAACACTTCCGTCTTGAACCCTTCAGATTAAATCTTCGTGTTCTTTAACAACTGCACACTTGGATTAAATTGTTAGATAAACAATAATACGGTGTGTTTGTAATCATCAAAATAAATATATATAAATATATAGAGATGTGGTACACTTGCACCAACAAGTTTTTATGCGTACAGTTAATTTGATATGAAAATCCTTGTGTTAAAAATTTCTATAAAAAGTTTTTGATTGACATATTTGTTAAATAATTCACTTGAGAACCTTGAACTCATTAGGGCCTTAGAAAGGTTAAGTAACCCCAGATTTGTGGGGAATGCTCGTCGAATGGAACTCGTGTGTGGAGTTCTGTTAGAGTTCAAAGCTTAGTGTTATGACTAGGTGTCAACCTTTTGGGTTCGAGGTCGAGAACCGTTAGCGTATTCGGAGAGTGTAGTCCGATTTTAAAGAGATAATGATAACAGTTGTAGTAATCTTAAGATGCTCAATTGTGATGAATACTTTTGGCGGAATAACTTTCGTGTGTGGTTAAAGAACCTGTCGGTTTGATGATTAATGTTGGGACGGATTCTTGGAGTCTACTAGAGCTCGTTGGAATTAAATCGACAGTTGATGGTAGGGACAATTGGAATTAGAGATTCGGTTGGTCTCGGTATTAATTGAACCTTGGATTGATTTAGAGTCTGGACCACAATCGGGGAAGTATGGAACATTCTAAGGTTGGGAGACAACCGAAGTAGTCTGATCTGGAGTTACTCCAGTGGATGGAGTGTTCTCCCGGACATAAGTACAGTGTACTGAGAGGGCATTGTTGGTAAGAATTTGCTTGAGCATTTGTCCTTATAGTCTGTGTGGGGGAAATTAGATTCCAATTGGAATCTATTGGAACATGATCGGTGTAGAGTTGGTTAGCCTTTGGTTGTAAAGGATCTAGATTTCGAGGACGAAATCATTCTAAGGTTGGGAGGATTGTAACACCCAAAAAAAAAGATGCTGAAATCTGACTCACGGACGTCCGCAAGGGGCAAGGTCGGACGTCCGCATAGTACAGAAGTCCGCACATCATCCGCGGAAGCAACAGAGAAATCTGAGGGTTCGGATCAGCTTAAACCGGGCGTTCGCGTGGTGTCAATCCAGACGTCCGCGATGCATCTGAGATATTTTTGTTTCCTCTTAAGCCCCTTTTCCTCCCTCTTTCCTCTCACTTTCCCCATTCCATTTCTTAGCTCTCTCTCTCTAAAAACCGAACACTCTCTCTAGAAACCCTAAATATCCCCTCTCCTCTTCATCCCTCTTCCCCAAAACAAACCCTCACCATTGTTGGAAACCTTAACCTTTCAAGAAACCTTGCACTTCATCTCCTTCACCAAGTTTCTAGGGTTTCACCCAACCCTTTTCACTCCACTTTGAAGATTAGAAGTTTGTGGTTCATCTTGGTGGTTCTAGAGATATTTTGGTTGGTGGATTCAAGTATGGTTAATGTAATCTTCTCTTCTCTTCATTTATCATTTGTAAAGTTAGGGTTTTGATATAAGTGGGTATTTTGGTGTAAAATGGTTGGAGGATGATTCTACATGGTTAGATCTAATTATTGTTGGTTGGAAACTTATGGATCTAGGTTTTGGCTTGAAGATTCAAGCTTCTTCAAAGGAGCTTACGTTTGGGGAAAGATCTAGATTTAGCCTAAATCTAGCAAGGTGAGTTCAAGTTGATTTGTGAAAACTTTGTCAATGCCAAAAATGTTATTTTCCAAATATTTGAGTGTTTTACTTGAAATTATCAATTGTTGAGTTATTTGATGAGTTTAACTCTTTTGAAGTATTTATCTTCATAAATGTTGTAAAACACCCATATTTGGGGGTTTTGGATATTTTGATGTGTAGAAATCATAAATATGTCCTTAAAAGATTTATTGCTCAAAATGAAGTTTATTTAATGGTTTAATCATATTGGTGTAATTGATTTATAAACTATTTGGGAAAATGCACTTTTTAGTGTCATGAGTCATTTTGAGAATTATAAGAGTATAAATCAATTTTGGGAAACCCATTGTTATTAATCCGTGACGAGTTTTGAGTCGATGAGGATTTTATGGTATACGTTTACCAAAACGACGTTTAATAGGTTTATATTTTAAGGACCGTTATTTATGGGTTTTGAGCATTTGCTCAGTTTGACTTTGAGGAAGTCTTGGGACATTTTGTCCGGTTTTGTTGACTCAATGTGGGGTCTTATTCATGGTATGCATTTATTGCATCATGTCGCATATTATTGCGCATTATTGATATTTACATGCCCGGGTGCGTTAGTCATTTCAGGATGGACTTATTATTATAGACTGTGTTGAATTGGATCCATAGGCACGTAAGTCAGTCTTACTTGATGGTCTATTGGGTGTCGCGGGATTTGACTGGGCCCCATGTTATATGACATTACTTTTCAAGGATACGATAGGAGGGCTGAGTCTGGTTGAACATATTTGGGTGTTTATGACCTTCGCCATGTCGGGGCAATGCCATAGTTGTATCCCCGCTTGTGCCGGGCCTTTGGCGGTATTCTTAGTAATATTTCGCTAAGGTCAGCTGTCTCTTTGGGCGTACCTTGAAAGGTGTCGTATAGGACACTTAGGCTTTTATGCAGTGAAGTGTCGTACGATTAACATTGTTTGAGTGACGTACTTTTGTGTTCATCCACTCTCAATGGATACGGGTCTCCCCCGTCGTTGGTCAACCTTACTTGGGATTTTATAATGTCCTTGTTTTATTATTGTAGGTCTTATACATTTGACTGCGATTGGATGACTTTAATATTGGATTCCCCTCCATGTATATTAAAGTTTAAATGAAGCATGTCATTTCCATATTTACGATATTTGGATTTTATTACATTTTACGTTCGCGTGAGTAATGGTTCGTATCATGTCTTCAATGAAGTATTATATTTAAATGGATTGTTTTTCATGATTTATGGGTTGAGTATCTTGTCGTCAACCGTATTTGAAGGTTTTGCATAATATAGATTTATTCACGTGTTGAGTGAGTTTGAATTGGAATTCATTTTAGAAAACGCTTTATGCCTTTGGGAACTTTTCTCAACAATTTTGGGTGCGTTGAAAAATGAGTTGTTTATATCTTTTTTGGTAAATTCTTTTGGAAATCATAATCTATGTCGCAAACTTTCATTTAAAGAATTATTTAAATCACGCTATAAACTCTTGAACTCACTAGGCGTTAGCCTAACCCTTTTTATTTGTCGACATGTGCAACAGGTTCATGTTGGGAGTAGTTCTATTGACACATGTGAAAGATTGTGTGCTAGAAGTGTGCTAGAGAGGTGAATTGACTAAGTAATGTCTTCCGCATTTACCCTTGGGAATAACACTTTGTATTTGGGTTAAGTAGTACCCGAAGTGAGTTTATTCTTTGTAATAAGACTTGAATTATATATTGTTGAGGTTGATCATAGTTTTTATATTTTTGAGGTATTTTACCTATTGGATTATAGAGAGAAATCCTGTTATTTCGGGTGTATTATCGAAAATTTTAATTAGTTGCTTTTACCCAATTCGAAGGTATTATAATAGACGAGGGAATAGACTGAGAAAATTTTAAATTCTATGTCAGGTTGCATCATTTGATTGGTGTTTAAGAAAGACAATGAGACAACATGTAAAATGAAGACATAAATGCCCTCGAAATTAATGGAAGAAAATGATGGCCTTTTGAGCCATGGACCATATCCATGAAAGAGTGCACACAACCGACTTATCTACATAATAAATGAAGCTTAAAGTCTAACATTAGCGTAAAACCTGCATACCAGATGCACCATGTTGATAATTTGCTCTTTATCTTATAATAGTTTATATATACTTGAGTAAACTCTAATTTTGGTCCCTGAGGTTTAGTGATTTCTTTGAAACAAGTACCCGTGGTTTCATAAGTCGACTTATGGTCCTCATGGTTTTGATTTTGCTCTAGATTCAGGACCTGGTCACTAACGGGGTTAAATGGCTTCGTTAGAGGCAGGGGCATTTTCGTCATTTCACATTTTTGTCCCATTTTTGTAATTCTATTTGTTTCTTCTTAATTCTGTCAAGAATATCAAACTTTAGGGACCAACTTGTAACACTCTCTTTCTCTCTTCATCTTCTTCCCAAATCTTAAAGTGTGTGTGTGTGTGTGTGTTTGAGCTGTGTGTGTGTGTTTACTGTGTACGAGTGCAGTGTGTGTTTTTTAGCTGTGTGTATGTGTTTAATGTGAGTGTGTGTACTGTGTGTGAGTGTGTGCTGTGTGTGTGTTGCGTGTGTGAGTGTGTGATGTGTGTGTGTGTGTTTGACAGCTTTTCGGATCAAGAAACAAGTTCTAGTGGTTTTGAGCTACAGAAAGTAGTTCATTGGAAAACCGTTTTTGCCTGAGAAATCACCGAAAAAACGGGTTTAGTCGAAAGTTGATTTTTCCATTGAATTTTTGCTTTCATTTCATCACATATCTCTTCGTCAACTTAATTCAATCAGAAAGAAACATTCAGAAATAATTTATGTCAAGAAATCAGTGGTTTTGGGTTGTGGAAAGCTTCTCGTCGAAAAAACGAGTTGACCGGAAAACCTCACCGGAGTTTGTATTTTGAACTTTTCGCAATGGTGGGTGGTAGTGGTGGATGGTGGTTGTAATGGTGGGTGGTAGTGGTGGATGGTGGTTGTAATGGTGGGTGGTAGTGGTGGTGGTGGATGGTGGTTGTAATGGTGGGTGGTAGTGGTGGATGGTGGGTGGTAGTGGTGGTGGTGGATGGTGGTAGTAATGGTGGGTGGTAGTGGTGGATGGTGGGTGGTGGTAGTGGTGGATGGTGGTTGTAATGATGGTGGTAGTGGTGGATGGTGGGTGGTAGTGGTGGTGGTTTGATTGTATATATATATATATATTAGTGTATATATATTAGTTAATTTTTACATATAGGTCCTTAAGGTTTGATTGTTTTTACAAAAAAAACATAGAAACAAATAGAATTACAAAAAAGAGACAAAATGGTGAAAGGACGAAAATACCCCTGCCTCTAACTGAATTTTTTAACCCTGTTAGTGACCAGGTCCTGAATCTAGAGCAAAATCAAAACCATGAGGACCATAAGTTGACTTATGAAACCACAGGTACTTGTTTCAAAAGAATCACTATACCTTGGGTGCGTTTGGTGCGCAGACTGGATGGGACGAGACAAAAAAATAGTACTGCGTTTGGTATGACAGTTGGGACAAGATGGGACTAAAATCCATTTTCATGGGACAAAATGAGGCATTTTTTTGTTCCACAAAAAAAGGTGGAATAACATGGGACTAAGCATAAAATGACACATTTACCCTTCATTTTCAATTATATATTATATAAAAATTATTTTGCAAACATTTTTTGAAAAATTATATATTATATAAAATTACATTTTTTGCAAACATTTTTTGAAAAATTATATATTATATAAAATATCCAGATCTGTCTTATATAATATTTTGTAAACATTTTTTGAAAAATTATATATTATATAAAATTACATAAACGTGATTTATATAATTTACTTTAATTTTGATGTATATAATAGTTTATTATTTAATTGATTTTATGTTATTTATAATTATTACATGATGAAAAATATTAATCTATATTCTAGGGCAATTTGGTCATTTTAACAGTTTTGTCTTATTCTAGTCGTACCAAACGCAGAACAGAAAATTAGTTCTGTCCCGTCCAGTCCTGTCCCGTCTTGTCCAGTTTTGTCATGTCTCATCCAGTCTGCATACCAAACGCTACTTTAGGGACCAAAAGTAGAGTTTATTTTAAAATATCATTAAATACATGATCGATTTTTAACTTTAAAAAAAGAAATATTGATCAGTCCACAACCCAAAACAAAGGTATCGTGTTGGATAATGCCACTAGAGTCGACAACAAAACCTTTTATCAAGCAATAATGAATGGTTGAGGCCTAGATAGTTACAACGAAAATGGACCACTTCTTTACGTTAGCCAAATTAAAACACATTTGATCGACATCTATAAGATGGTACATTGCAAAAGGATGGAAGTCGGTGAGGCATGTGTTATTATACCCATGCTTCTAACTTAGCAGATAGTGTGAGATGTTGACGATTATAAATGTTTAAAAGAATTCAAAATTAAATTTTAAAGCGGTCCCATTGGATAAAATCCTAACACCTCAACACATAGCACAACAATAATCAACTTTACTGTTCTATATACATTCCTTAATCAAGAGATCAACATAAAAGTCGTAGTTAAAATACATAATCTACACTATATTTCTTTAAACATAAGAGGAAAAGAAATAAAATACTCAAACAGTCAAGCACTTTTTAGTTTGTATTTTATCGTTTCATATTCATTTATTGTCACAAGCGTTATAACCATTTTGGTGGTTTGAGTTTTACTCTTGCATGTTATTTTAATCAAAATTATTTTACCAGTTTAATTAATTCGTCATCCTTTAAATCAATCATGTGCAACAATATATGTTATTTGATGAAGGTTAAGAATGACCAAAATAAAAGTGAACTTTATTGACTTTTGTTATTGATTCACCTAGCTTCATCTTACGTGTGATTTAGTTATATAACCTTTCAGAAACCTTCATTTTGTAAAATGACCCTCTTTCATTCTCTTAACAAGTAATGACCATCCTAACCCTAGTAGAAGCAGTTTTCATGGCGGACCTGCTCCGACCATCACCGTCCGATCCAACCACCACCACCACCGTCTGACGAAGAACGAGGACGCCAAACCACAGTCTAATGAAGAAGAAGAGAGGGGGGAAGAGCCGTCCGATGAAGAAGAAAGGGAGGGGCTGGTCTGGACTGATCTGGAGAAGGGGGGAGGGAGCAGATCTGGGGAGGAGGGTTTGAGGAAGATGGGTCCAACAAAGAAGAAAGGGAGGGGGCTAGTCTAGAAGATGATTCATTAAGGGTAGTTTAGGAATAACACATTTATAAGGTTACTGATTTAATTTTAGATTTTAAAAGGTCATGAACTTAATTAAAACCTCATTTAAGGTTACTTAACTAATTAATCCCCATCGGACCCACCACACGCCAACCCTAAATTGTAGGTAGCATCCTCAGTAATCTTGTGAGCTAATCAAGACCAAAATTTGGATCTATCACCGGGGTCTTGCCCCCAATCAATAAACTTCTCCATAATTAATGCTTGCATTCTTGTTCTCAATGCATAATATGTACCACAGTATGGAGAAAAGGGTATGTTGGCGATTCTAGATCTGGTATCAGAGTATGGAGAGAAGGGTATGATGAAAATTTGAGACAAAATTTCCATGGTAAAGTAACACGATTACTTTAGTGTAATTTAATTAAAAGAAATTTGATGATGCTTATAGGTTTAAGTGGATACATTTTAGAATTAACCTTTCAGAATCAAATTGATGATGCTTATATTACGTTAAAAGAAAATGGAGCAAAGGTGTAAGGTGTCGAAAGACTGTGTTGTTGATAGAATTTATTGCAAGGGTCGAATCTGGATAAAGAGATCTGACATGCCGCTAACCTTCTCTCGATCGGCTTGCCATCTTACTCAATACATATAGCAAAAATAATTTCATAGTACATCCTTCTTTTTTCATCTTAAAAATTTTGATGATAGACTTAAACCACTATTGTATCGATATATAATGTTAATAATAATGATTTTCCTTTCGTATTAACCGGGCCATCAATAACGTGATTTTATGGGTCGTGATGATACCTAATGGCAACAGTGAACGAAGTGGCATGCAGTTGTGATAAATGGGCTGAGAAGGCCCAGTGAAATTTGTAGAACTTGAAACATATATTAACATATGAATCAGGAAAAGAATTCCAGAATCGATGATGTACGGCAAATTTACGACTTCTTGCAAAAATAGTTGATCTTCGAGAGTTCAGTTGATCGATTGAAAGCTTTTACGGCATTTTTCAGCCATCTCGTCAGAAATCGGTGTAGAGGGTTGCGGAAGCCACACCGCACCAGTACCGATCAGCGAAACTTCCCTACTTCTATCGCCATCATCGCACCAGTATCTCTCTAGCCCTCGTCACTATCCCTCTCCCGTCTTCGCCATCCATCTGCGGTTTCAGGTATTAACAATTCTATTTTTATTTTTCTGCTGGGTTTCGATGATTTGGGGGTTGTTTATTATTTTGTATTTTTTGAAATATGCTTTTGATTTATATGATGTTTGATTGTTGTTGATAAAAGTTCTGGAAGTTTCACTCTTCTCTTTGTGTTTTGATTACCACATGAGTTGGAATATTGATTTTGTTATGTTTTGCTTAAAGTCTTACACTGTTCTAGTTGATCAAAGATATAAAGCCTATCAGAGTTCATTGGGTATGTATGTCAAGTGTTTGTAAAAATGCCTGACTTGTCTGCTTCTCCTACTTCATGTTCTCTATGATAAAAACCACCACATCATCTTAATAGATATAAAATTAACTAAATCAAACATCTTAAAGTAAATAACCAAATGAACTTGAAAATTTAGGAGAGTGAAGTCAAATCCTAACCCATAATCAATGTACATAAAAACATAGTAAAGGAGGATAATGATGAATTATAAATGGACATTTAACTCGTTTAGGTACTCCTACTCTTATAAATTCAAGTGGTCAAAGCTTGTTTGCATCGGCATTGGATTTATGTTATCCACCGAAAGCCATGCAGTCTTCACCTCTAATCCAAGAAGATTATGACATGCATCAATGACTAAATGCTGTAAGGCCAACTAAAACTACCAAGTTAATGCAAATATTTTTTTTAATCAACATCATCCAATTAGGAACATTTTTGTACATTATATGACAGTACCAAAGGATTTAATATGGTCAGATATCTTGTATAACCCACAAATCAAGGTTTTATAAAGTGGAATCGGGCCTCGAGGTGTTTTCCCTCCATGAGGCGAGGCGTAAGCCTCAAGGCGGTCCGATAGTAATGCCTGATGCATACACACACACACACATATATATATATATACAGCTGTGTTTGTGTGTCTTTAATACAATATGTATACACTAAATACGTACAAAATGGGAGACTAGAGAAGAAATAATATATATATATATATACATATGTATCTTGTAACGTCTTAGGCCAACCGTATCAGATATTGTCTGTTTTATCACACACCTGGACTCATGGTTTAAAAACGCGTCTGTTAGAGGAGGTATCAAATCCCTTATAAGGCAATCTTCGTTCCCTCCCCAACCAATGTGGGATCTTACATATCTACTAGATACTCTTTAAAGTGGGAAATAAAATATATAATTGTGATGCTCTTCAAATTGGGAGACCGGTGAAAACGTTGGAGAAGACAAATCAAAACTACAAGCAGCAAGAGAGTAGGAGAAGACGAAAATAAGAGAAGATGAGCAAGAGAAGGCTTATTTTATAAAAAGTAAAATAAGTATTTATAACCCCCGCCTCAGGCTTCTCAAGGCGTACTACTCAACTAACCCACGAGAGGCGCCGTCTCAGACTCGCCTCAAGGCACGCCTTTAGGCGTACGTCTCAAGTGCTTTTTAAAACCATGCCACAAATCAATCAATTCTTCGTCATCATTAATAAGCCCTTATCCAAGATAACTGGGACTAGCTAAAAGATGAAACATGATTGAAAATTTGAAATTATGAAAAGGTGACCGGGGGTAACTTTTAGGAATAGTTAACCATGATTGTTAATACGAACCACAGGTATATTGTTTCTCCTTTGAATTGATAACAGTGCAAAATTACCAGGATAGAACTAAGATCTAGTAACTAGGATCATAGAGAACTCATATACAATACAAAGTAGAGCACGGCATAGAGGCAGGTCAAAAGAGAGCAAAACAATAGGCAAAACCCCCGGAAAATAGAGTTATGGTCACAGGGTCTCACAAAGAGTTTAAGACAAAGTGATCTTTCTTTGTTGGTGATTCTCAAAAATCTGTTGAGCGCATCGATGGAGGAAGTGCAAAAAGGGTCTCTACTGTTATTTCCAATGATACTCATTCTTTCCCTCGGGTTTTGGCTGAAGGATTCCAACATTTGTTTGCCCAGTTTCTGTACATCCTCAGTCACTACCTAAAATTTCTGGAGAACGTATAAACACACAGTAAATATTTGAAAATATTAAGTATAAGATACTCTGGATTATTCCCGGTAGTCAAGTTTCATAACCATATTCTCATATATGATTAATTAAAGAAACACTTGGGCTTTTTAAATTCAGGAATAAGTAATCTTCTAATTGCTGGGGAAGGCAATAGGGAGCATGAAAAGATGTGTGTATAGACCCTTTGACCCATGAAAATGAAAAGATGTGTTATTAACTTATTATTGGATGGTGTTATAGTGAAAGTTAGTAACAAAGTAGGAATCATGTTTCTGGGAAGTTGGATCAAGATCCTTGATGATGTGTTTGAATTGTGAACCAGAAAATTAACTATATCAAGATTATGGTTGAGTATCGAGTGAAAGTCTAACAATGTATTATATCATTTGATTGCGACTGTCTGCAAAAAAACTTGTTATTGCATAAAAGGCTGGTTGGTGATGTTTGTTATTTCATCGACTTATTGAACATATGTCTGTAATTGTTAAAAAATAATGATATGTTGCTTAGATTTTTTAGATATGCACATATTTGGTGAATCTTCACAACCCAAGAAACATAGGATTAACTGGAAATAAGAAAAGGTGGCAAAAAGGTTTATCGAATCGTGTTTACTTGAGGTACTGCCCCTAATCTGTTTGATAATCATAATTATTGAAATAAAGTTAAATTACTAAGGTTGTTACCTTGTATTAAATGAAAACCCTAATTACATATTTACATCAAGTTATGTGCAGTAGGAAATATATGTATCATGGGCCTATCATAGCCTATCATAGTGGTTCCATTAAAGGTGGCATATAAGTATGTTGTAGATAACCACAAGGGTTGTGGCGTATTGGTTAAGGCCCTGAGGGATGTGGTGGAACATCCCATTTGCCCAGGGTTCGAATCCAGGCCTACACAACAATTTTGGCCACTGAGGTTTAATCAGGGCTGATGTTGGCTGATGTTTTACAGTCATAATTTGCCAAGGGATTAGTCTAGGCATAGCCTAGGACACCCTTCCCAAAAAAAAAGTATGTTGTAGATTGTATTTGTATTCATCATTCTCTCGAAACTATATTTTATGTTGCAAATCCAGTTACACAAATTGCATTGTTGAGGTTAGTGGGAAATTATGTTATTTTGTTTATTTAAAAGATAAACTTTTAAGCCAAGTAAATACAACTTGCCTTTAAACCTTATCATGTATGCTCGATGGATTTGGTTGCATTTACATTTTTTGTGCAAGTTTGGTTTCTAATGGTGTCATGTCTTATCTAATTAATAGATCAAGTTTTAGCAATATCATCATCTAATGGAACCATCAGCTGAGGCAGAATATGCGGCCTTCGAAGAAAAGGTGAAGAGGACGATTTACCTTGACAACCTCTCCCATCAGGTTACTAAGTCTGTTCTAGAAAATGCACTCGATCAGTTTGGGAACGTCACCAATGTTCAGTTTATTCCCGCCTACTTTGTGTCCAGCGTTTGTGCTGCTTTGGTGGAGATGGAAAACATAAAACAGGCTGAAGAAATCATCCGTGATTTGGGCGACTCCCCTTTTATGATATCTGGGATGCCAAGGCCTGTGAGGGCCCAAAAAGCCCAAATGGAAATGTTTGATGATCGTCCTAAGAAGTCTCGTAAAAAGATAGTATGCCATTGGATCGACCCAACCCATCCAAACTTTGACGTGGCAAAGAAGTTTAAGAACCTGACCAAAAAGCATGCTGCTGAGGCCGCATTTGTAATGGAGGTATAATATGCTAATAACTATTTTCATTTAACTCGTGAAACATTTCTGGATGCCATACGTTAACGACTTATTTGGACACATGAGTGCGTGAAAAATGAAGTTTATTTGTGTTCTGCAGCAACAACTGGGGGAAGAAGAGAAGCTGCATAATCAGCAGGCAGAGACCTTGAAAGTGAATTACAAGAAGTATGATCTGATCGATGGTGCACAAAACGATGGAAAGGTTAAGCGATTGGCAGCTTGTTATAACACAAAACTCATCGATGGTTGATTTTGGGTTCTTAGATTGTAAATGATACCTATCTGTTCCTTTTGCCTTTATCAGATTGTCTTCCCAACCTTGGAAATCTTATGTCAATTGTCAAAGGTCACCTCTTAGATTTGTGCGACAAAAGTTCAAAGGGTGCTTTTAAGAAATATATTTCTATATATATATATATATAAACGATAAACAGGCTCACTCGGGATATAAATCAGTCCGTAATTCCAGGTCAACACCTCTATATTACTATATATATAGGCGAATGATCACGTGAGAAGCATGAAAAGTGGTTATCAACCGTTGGATGAGAAATGAACGCACATTAGGATGAGATGCACCGAGGTCAATTCCCTTCTTAGCCTCAATTCATGAGAGGGCATTTGATATTAAAAGCGATCAACGGTTCAGGTCCACTTTTCATGCATGTTAACCTCAACTTCTCAAACGATTTTTCGTCTATATATAATGCTAAGAGCATTATTGAGGTCATTTTGGAGTTTCCCAGATGATGAAGTTTTGTTTGTTATGTACTCAATGACTTGGTTCTTTAAGCATTTTCAATGAACCAAATGCCAGAAACCAAAAGATACATAAAAAATCAGGGAAGAACTGCATAAGGATTCAAGTATTCTCAAAATTGGTGTCTACGTATTGTTGTGTACAAGGGATATCGAAGTAAAAAAAGATTGAGAACTATTAAAAAAGAGTTGAAAACTATAGGAATAAAAAAACGTTTTTAATGTATATTTTTTATTATACATACTATTATAATATTCATTATTTCATAATATAAAAGAGTATATTATTAGTGGTTCCCACTTTTCATTTATAAATGGCTTATGCTGTATCAATACCGATATATATATATATATATATATATATATATATATATATATTGGAAGGATATTTTAAGGGAAATTAATTAAAATGCCAAAAGTTTGACCATTTGTTACCAAAATGCCACAAATCTCTCCCATCTTACTGAAATGACACAAAAAACCGCGGTGGGCCCCGAGATCACGGGCCCCAGGCCCACGTGTCACCAAAGTTTGCCCACTTTGCCCGCGTTGGTCCTTCAAGAATGCCCGCGGCCCAGCTTTCCCCCCTCAAGAATGCCCGTGTTGGCAGTTTTGGTCCCTGCCCGCGTTGGGCCCTCGCGATCGCGGGCTAACCCGCTACTTTTCGAATTTACAGTTTGGTCCCTGAAGTTTGTTGCAAATTTAAAAAAACATTAATGGTCCCTATAGTTTTTAGGTTATCATTTTATGTGGTTTTTAATGTATTGTTTCCTTTCCATTTTAATGTTTTTAATATAGAAATTCACTTAAGTTATTTAACAAGGAAATTAATTAACAACATCATATAAAAATTATTGCAAATCATCTTCCCAACCAAAACGGATACAGTGCATGTAAAAAAAGAAATCTATTACTGGAAGGCGTCCTGGAGTCCTGTGATCAAGTTAACCTTTTCCTTGATCACGTCCTCCATTCCTATGTAGTCCGATTCGAGTTCTTCTAGTTCCTCTTCAGCTTCCTTAATCTCTCGTTGCAGCTGCCGAACGTGAGCCCTAGTCATGGCCAGTTCTCGTTTCTTCTCCGCTAGATACTCCATTTTCCCCTCCTGAATCCCTCTGTTATGGTTCCACATACCCTTTACCTTTTCGATATCGGCGTTCGCCCCATTAATGGCTTTTTGCACTGCGGGAGTAATTTGTTGACTTTGTCGAAGACCCGTCGGCATAAAATCATACATTGGTGGGGTTCTCATGCCATTATCGAAGTAGTAATTGTCGGATGCCATCTCCCAGTCTGCTTCCTCCTCAGGCGTGAATGGAAAATCGGCCGTAGTTCGCCCACAGTTTCTCCACTCCTCGTCTGTTTCCGGTACCTTCCAGGTACTCCGGCGAGCTCTATCGTTCAGTGGTTGGTAGGCTCTCGAACGTGAAGTTCCAGCCACATTCGCCGACCTGTTCCCCCTTGATCTTGAACCTCCAGCCATGGTGTTAAGAAAAGCGAGAGTGTGTTTGTAAACGGTGAGGAGAATGTCTAAAAGATAGATAGGAAGTTGTGAATTACTACTTCATCATGCCATCTACTTATAGCCGTGAAAATGTATGTTCTTCATCAGATATGGTCAAAGATTTCGTCTGAAAAAGTTGCCTGCATGATTCGTCTGAATAGTTCACTGCAAGATTCGTTTGAAAAGAGCCTGTAAGATTCGACTGAAAAAGTAACTGCAATATTCATCTGGAAAAGAGCCTGTAAGATTCGACTGAAAAAGTAACTGCAATATTCGTCTGCTCTTGAATAAAGGTCTTTCATTAGACAGAAAATTAGTCTTTAAGTAGTCAATCACAATACTTTAACAAAATAAGTTAATAGTAAAAATAACAATTATTTAATGTTACATAAACAACCTAACTAATTAGACAATGCACATAAATTGACTCCGCCATATGTCAGCGGAAATTCATGGCCTCATCGTCGGTTTCGTTAGGGTGTACCCATATCTCCTCGTTATTTATCAACTTTTGGGCATTACGGCATACCCATACACCGCAATCCGCATATAACCCGGTCTGCTGGGGTACTTGGTCGGCGATCTTTGTGCGAAAGATACTTGTCAATTCGCGACGTTTAGTATCCCCTATCAATGAAAAGAACGTATATAGTTTTGTTTTAAACGTTTTCATCTGCTCTGCCAATTGTTGTTTGCAGAGACCGTCCTTGTCACTGTCATATAGGGTCATGATCATAGTGTCTAGTTCAAACACTCCAAGCAGCCAATGTCTGGGATGCAAGCATATGGGGATGTACACCTGAAATATTACAATATATGTCATATATGTTATTAAATAAAATAACAGTAAAACGATTTACATACCCTATCGAGGAGAGCCCAAGAAGTCCCTTCCGAGCCATTGCATATTTTGAACACGGAGGCGGGACCTTGATGTTCAAACAGTATGTACTGAAAGAACATACTGTGCATGATGGTCCACCTCGTGTCTATGCCACGATGTTTTTGCAACAGGCTAACCCAAGAATCGATGTGCTATACATAAAAAATAGATGGTTAGACATGTAATATAAATATATTTGATTATATATGACTATAATTTAACTTCATACTAACCATATCCTCTAAGTCATAGTTCACAGGGTCATCCGCAAGCAATATTTTGAAAAACTCGGCATTGATTACCAAGCCCACGTAATGGGTGAATGTCAAGTTGGGGAGGCGACCAGTCTTGCACATCCTCAATATTTCTGGTCCCGTGTGAGGCTCCAGTGAAGGCTCATTTCCCTTTTTGTTCTTTCGTCCCTTCTTTCCCCACACTTTCTTTGCTTGCTTTTTAGCGGCCGGTGGTGTCGTAGATCCTTGTTGCCCAAACGGCAAACGAAGAAATTGTGAAATGAAGTGCGACCGCTTTTGAGGGAGCGGGGTCACCTGTGGTGGTGGACCTACAACCTCCATCGGGTCATCTTCTGGATCCGGCTCCGAGAAGTGCTCATCGATAATTGGAGACCCCATCGTCTGAAAATTAAGTTATTAGATGTTTTAAGTACAATTTAGGAAATGTTCACAATTAAACCAAAACTACCAAAATAACTTACAGTATGCATGGAAGGTGGCTGTGTGACGTACGACGACCCCGACATTTCCGACCTGTAATACTCTCCGGCCGAACCGCCAAAGATGTCCGTGAATGTTGTGGTGGCGAACGGCGGCATCTGCGAGGTGTATGCCCCCGACATCCCGGTCTGCGTGACATTGATCATTAAAATAGTTACAAACTTAGGAACAAACATATAACTATAATGGTTACTTAGTGTGACTTACACTCTCCGGGATAGTAGAATAAGATGTCGTGCCAAAAGGCGGCATCTGCGAGGTGTATGCCCCCGACATCCCGGCCTGCGTGACATTGATCATTATAAGAGTTACAAAATTAGGAACTAACATATAACTATAACTAACATATAACTATAATGGTTACTCAGTGTGACTTACACTCTCCGGGATAGTAGAATAGGATGCCGTGCCAAACGGCGGCATCTAGGAGGTGTATGCCCCCGACATCCCGGCCTGCGTGACATTGATCATTATAAGAGTTACAAAATTAGGAACTAACATATAACTATAACTAACATATAACTATAATGGTTACTCAGTGTGACTTACACTCTCCGGGATAGTAGAATAGGATGTCGTGCCAAACGGCGACATCTGGGAGGTGTATGCCCCCGACATCCCGGCCTGCGTTACATTGATCATTATAAGAGTTACAAACTTATGAACTAACATATAACTATAACTAACATATAACTATAATGGTTACTCAGTGTGACTTACATTCTCAGGGAATGACGGATAGGATGTGGTGCCAAACGTCGCCTGTGCCCCCTGTCCCATCGGAGCGTGGATCGGCGTCGTACTCGACAACTAAAACAAATTTAGAACGTAATATTAATATACAAACTAAAAGATCGTGGCCGACAAATTAAGTTAAACACTAACATGAACAACGCCAAATTGTCTTTGGAAGGCCTCCAGATTATCAATATGCAGTGTTATATCCCCCCGAACGTAGTCCCACAGGTCGTGTAAGGTGCCATATGGCTCGGTGGAAGTCGGATCTTGATGGGAGGAGGAAGGGTGCGGCTGATAGGAGGAGGAAGGGGGCGGCTGATAGGAGGAGGAACGGGCCGGCTGATAGGAGGAGGAACGGGTCGGATGATAGGAGGAGGAAGGGGGCGACGGATAGGAGGAGGAAGGGGCCTGCTGATATCCACCGGAAGGGGGCCTGTCGTCGTCTTCCTCATCTTCGTGAGATGTGGAAGGAGAGGGACGTCGAGCCCTTGCCGCCTCTGCGTCAATAAAGGCCACGCTGTCTCTGTACCAATCCGTGTCCATCTCGTCGGCAGTAGGCTGAAGGCGAGCGAAAGGCAAGAGTGGCAGCTAAATATATGATAAAACATAAAAAAAAATAATAAGCGGGACTAACGTATGCAAATTGTAAACATAGTAAAAGAACTTACATTTCTAGATTCATTGAAGAACTGAACCCAAAGCGACCTACTTAGGGTAACTGATAGGCGGGTTTACACCCCCTAAATCTAACCGCAAGTGTACGGTGTCGAGTCAAGTAATAACGTACGGCAAGTACGAGTATCGAATCCACGGGAACTAGGAACTAACTATCACAATTACTATAAGTTCTATTAACTGAACTATCGATAATTGAACGGTTGGTATTAAACTACTTAAATGCAAGAATTAAATCAAACACAAGACAAAACAGTAAACAGCTTTGGAAAATCAGATAGAGAAAACAGTTGAGGGTTGGAAATCCAATGGTTCTCGCATACAAACGTCTGACTCAATTCAAATACCAGTTATTCCTATCAGTGAACACCCAATCTTTATCTAATCATTGTTCTTTCTCAAGCTACAATGATTTTATGTGCAAAGCATGGTTCGTTTTCAAGCAACCGTGATTTCTATTTTGAAAACATAAGTTTTATCTTTCGATCTCAACATATAGGGTTCAAAACGCATTAAGCTTAAGATTCAAATGGGACTAAGATTTACTCGGTATATCTCTATCCTTTCTTAACTTAGACATGCAATTCCTAATTCTACTTCTCAATTACTTCTCTCGAACATAAATTGAAAGCAATAAAACAATTGTAAGGTAGCTAATCTCACAAAAGCATTAAACACCAAATTGCATTCATTCATTAAAATAGGAAAACTGATAAAGGTCTCAGGTCATCTGTTTACAAGCTTAAACCACATTCATTCCAACCCCCAACATGAACCGGTTAGTTCATGTCGGTGGTGGATTCAAACACAATAGAAAAAGATGGAAACAAGTATGTAAACATGATAATCGTGGCAACTGTAAATGGAATGGTTACTCCCTTCTATCGTGCTCGTCTCTACTTCGCGTGATGAAAGTGTATCTGATCCTCCCTCTATCGTGGCTCCAACGGGTGTCACTCGGCTCTGAAAATCGCCCCCGGAACTGCTCTGGCCGTCGTGTGAAAGTTGCGTCTCGAATGAATGACCTAAATCCCGAAATTAACAGCTTAAAATCGACAAACAGTGGGTTACGCGACCTACCACGCGACTTGCAAGTCGCGTGGCAAGTCGTGCGTATGCTTTTTGCTGCGTGGGTCGATTTCTGGTTCGCGGATCGTGTCCTGGTTCGGTTGCGGGTCTTGGGCTTGACTTTTGGGCTTCCGTTAGGCTTCGTTTGGACTCGTTTTGGGCTCTTTTTAGCTTCTTTTCTCGATGATTGCCGCCTTTTAGATAACCTGTATAAATCACTAGATAAACCGTAAAATACACGCCTTTTTACTTGAATACAAGCCAATCTCATTGGTTTTAGAACTGAAAATAACGCCAAAAAGTGGCGTTATCAACAACCCCAAACCGAGCATTGCTTGTCCCCAAGCAAATGAGCGATAAAAACAGAATAAAAGCATATATCTGTGAAATAGTAACTGCACAATTCCCAATCGGTACCAAGTGATGCATCGGTGATTTTCCATACCCGTGAATGTCTATCTCGCTCTCGCCTCATTCTTATTTCGTCCGATCTATGACTTTCTATTGAGAGTTGAACTCGTGACTGTTCCGATTACATTAAGGTTAGACTAGGGCCGAACATACTAGGGAAAACATTTCGCCTCGACCCTACCTCACGGGATACTCTCATTTCGCTCAAACCTAGGTTATCGCTCGTGTTGTCATGTGTAAGGAATTTATGTACAATAATACGCAAAATATTACATGACAACTCTATAGAAAGACGCACAAATGTCCAAAAAGTTGATCTCAGAAGGAATCAAGTAGCAAGACAGGGAATATCGGTAAAGGTAGTCGTAAACCGTAATCACATCTTCCAAAAGATCATCCAGGTCTTTACAAGGGTTGTAATGGTGCTAAGGTTAAGGCTATGAAACGAAGGGTAAGAGGATCAAAAATCCTTGGCGTGTCAATCATTGGCAGTTCTGAACTTTTCTACTTCAACCTCTATCATTTGGCCCTCTTTGTCACTATTGGAGTCGCTTTGACTCTCTTATTCAGCTGCTGTAAACACTAACAACTGTACTTAATTTTTTTTCAGTTGGGACTTCATTGGTCCTCTTTATTTGTTTGGGGCATCATTGGCCCTCTTTTCTATTTCTCGGGTTACATTGACCCGTTTTATTCTCATGACTGGCCTGTTCTATTCTTTTCTGCTCTATCTTTCGTAGTTCATTACCAATTCTAATTTACACGCTTTCGGATGAGGGTTGGCTAAGGTTTATGGCTAAAGGTGTACTGGTGGGTTTAGAAACGAATAAGGTGCGTGTTTGGATGCAAAAGGGCTATGGATACACACAAAAGGGTGAAAGGGAACGATAGCTAAAAATGGTTAAAAATAAACACATAATGCCTGGAATCATATCTTAAGGTCCACACGATATGGTCTACTATACCCTTACCTAATATCTCGATGTTCGTCTTTGCTACTCAATGCAATAATGTAGCGAGATCATTCTACATTCACGACAAGGAATTCGAAAAAGTGTATATGACTTAAGTGTATGAATCCCTTAAAATGAAAAACGTCTTTAGACTCAAAACTCACTATCGGGTGGTCTCCACTAATGTCCCTAGTCATGTCCTTTCCCGGTCTTTCCCTCACGGTCACGTCACTATCACAAGATTCTTCCCACAATGGTTGGTCTCAATCATTCAAAACAAAAATTTTAGCTACTATGATCTAGACACTCAGAGGTGCAGGAAATCTACGTGCATAACTTGGGCCCGATTGGGCAACCCCAAACCTTACCCACACATTGTCCCCAATGTGCAAGTAAAGTCGTAGGTGATGCGACTCGAATCATTGTGCAGTTATTACAGTTATCAAAAGGACGGGCAAGGCATTACAAAACATCAAAAAGAAATCCCAAAGTTTCTAATATGGGCACCCCAAACCTAGGCCGTGGCCTACGTTTGCCAAATAAAATCCAACCCCAAACCTCGGTGGAACCGAGGTTTGCACCGGGTAAAAAAAAGTTGAGTATGTGTAGATGTTTTAAAAACAAATTTTGGACACCCCAAACCTAAGCGAAACTTAGGTTTGTTGTGTCTTGATTACTAATAAAAGCCTACACATCGTACACCACTCGTTAACTAGAGGGTTTAGAACGTACCTGTTGCCCTGAGCGATTCCCTTAAAAGATGGAGTTGACAACGACGCACCGGAGAAAGGGAGGGAGAAAACAAAAACAAACAAAACAGAAACAGAACGAACAAATAAAGCAGGAAAAGAAAGCATCAAAAGAGAAAGGAATTCCACAACAGGGCTCCCCGCAACTTGGAACGCGGTTTATAAACCGCGGCACAAGCCGCGTAAGATACTGTTTCAGAATCCAACAGAAGGCCCCGCGGTTTGGCGCGCGGCTTGTAGGCCGCGGCACAAGCCGCGTAAGCCTCTGTTCAGCTATTTTTTGGCTTTTTTCGTTTTTCGATTTTTATAGGTTTTTATGCTAAAACACACTAAAAATAGAAAAATTAAAACACAACAACTAACCTTGGTGGGTTGCCTCCCTCCCAGCGCCGTATTTAAAGTCGTGGCACGACTATGTGGGACTCAGCTAGGCTTGGTATCCGCGGGATGAAATCGCCCACATTAGCGATTGTCCGCGGACTTCTCTACTCCTTCCTCTCTTTCACCACTTCCTCTTTCAAGCATCTTGAACCTTACGTTCTCACCGCCGACTCTGAACGTGATCTCACCCTCTTCCATGTCAATCAAAGCTCTCCCGGTGGCTAGGAACGATCGTCCCAAGATCATCGGGACCTCTTCATCCTCATCTATGTCTATCACCACAAAGTCTACCGGGAAGTAGAACTTACCAACCTTAATTAGCACGTCCTCAATCACGCCGTACGGGTATCTTATTGACCGATCAACAAGCTTGAGCGTCATGAACGTTGGACTCACCTCGCCCAATCCAAGTTTCCTGAAAATAGAAAGGGGCATCAAATTAATACTAGCCCCTAAATCACACAAAACTTTATTGAAAGAAAACTTCCCGATTTGGATAGGGATAGAAAAACTCCCTGGATCATTGAGCTTCTGGGGAAGCTTATTCTGAAAGATTGCGCTACACTCTTCAGTGAGTGCAACAGTGGATTGGTGATCAATTGCCCTCTTTTTGGAAAGGATCTCTTTCATGAATTTCATTTAAGAGGGCATTTGGGCGAGAGCATCTGCAAAAGGAATATTGATCGTTAGCTTTTTAAATACTTCAATAAATTTTGAAAAATTGACCTCATCCTTATTTGCTTTCAGCCTGCTCGGGTAAGGTACTCTCGGTACCACCGGCTTGACCGGTGGTTGCTTCAGCTTGGGCTCTTCACCCTTCTCGACCTCTTTCATCACGACTTCTTCTTCAATCTCTCTAGGCTCTTCTAGATCATCCGTTGTCTCGACCTCTTTCTCCTTGGGCTCGGTCCTCTTTCCGCTTGTCAAATATATCGCGTTGCATTCTTCTCTATTCTTCTTCTCCGCCATACTTGGAAAAGTACCGGGAGGCCGGTTTTGTAGGGCTTCAGAGATTTGCCCCACTTGCCTCTCTAGGATCTTAATTGAAGCTGTGTTCTGGTCGGTTGCGGCTTTGACGGTATTGATCGCGCCCGCTAATCCCTCAACCGTATTGGCCAATCCTCCGACCGTGCTCTCCATTTTAGACATGAACTTCACCACCATGTCTTCTAGCCCCGGCTTTTTCTCTCCCGATGGTCCTTCGTGTCTTTGGTTGAAACCTGGAGGATGATAAGCATTATTAGTATTAGAAAAAGTATGAAAGTTAGGAGAGTTACCTGGTTGCTGTTGAGGTTGACTCCATGACAGATTAGGGTGCTTTTTCCACCCCTCATTATATTTGTTGGAGAATGGGTCATTCCTCGGTTGGCTCCGGTTTTGTACGAATTGAGCTTGTTCCGGTTCTTGAGGATTGCCTCCTTTCAGGTGATTTGTGATGAAGGCTAGTTGAGCTTTTAGCTCCTTCAGCTCATCTGATTCCCGAACACTCGCAACTCTTCTAACATCGGCTCTTGGAGTAGAAAAACTGTGCTCGGCCAGGTTCTCGATCAGCTCGCATGCTTCTTCATAAGACTTGTCCATCAGTGCTCCACCCGATGCGGCAGTGATATCGTTTTTGAACTGCGGGTGGAGTCCACTATAGAAGGTCTGGATAATTACCCAGTCGTGTAACCCGTGGTGTGGACACTTCTTCAACATGTCTTTATACCGCTCCCAAGCCTCATATAACGTCTCTTGGTCCCATTGAGCGAAATGGGTGATCTCGGCCATTAACTGCGCGGTTTTTCCCGGTGGAAAGAATTTCTGAAGGAAGGCTGCCTTCAGTTGCGCCCAAGTGGTGATCGAGTCTGGTTAGATGCTCTCGGTCCATGTCTCGGCTCGGCCTTTGAGAGAGAAACCAAATAATCTCAGCTTTATGGCATCCTCGTTCATGCCATTGATCTTAAAAGTATTGCAAATCCTCTCGAATGCACGAAGATGTGCATGAGGATCTTCCGTCGGCGTTCCTCCATATTGGTTCTGTTGCACCATCACGATGGTGCTCGGTTTAAGCTCAAAATAGTTTGCTCCGGTCGTGGGAGGTTGGATCCCTATGCGTGCGGTTGCCACATTTGGGTTGGCAAAAGACCGCATAGGTACCCTTTCCGGAGGTGGTGGTGGTGGATTGTTGCGAAGAGGTGGAGGATCGTTGCGCGGTGGTCTCTCGCCTACAGGTCTCTCGTCACCCATTTGTAACTGTCGCTTAGCTTTGGTCTCTTAACGTAGGCGACGAGCGGTTCTTTCAATCTCCGGATCGAATTCTTCAATCTCTTTCCCTCGGGTCGTCCTTGGCATAAACCAAGTGGCACCTGAAAAGAAAGAAAGTAAAGTCAGTAATCTAAAAACTGAAAGTGATGAAATAAAGCAAATAAAAAAAATGCTCAATCTAATAGTTCTTATAGATGGTAGTGCTATCAGTTACAACTAGTTCCCCGGCAACGGCGCCAAAAACTTGATAGGCGGGTTTACACCCCCCTAAATCTAACCGCAAGTGTACGGTGTCGAATCAAGTAATAACGTACGGCAAGTACGAGTATCGAATCCACGGGAACTAGGAACTAAGTATCACAATTACTATAAGCTCTATTAACTGAACTATCGATAATTGAACGGTTGGTATTAAGCTACTTAAATGTGAGAATTAAATCAAACACAAGACAAAACAGTAAACAACTTTGGAAAATCAGATAGAGAAAACAGTTGAGGGTTGGAAATCCAATGGTTCTCTCATACAAACGTCTGACTCAATTCAAATACCAGTTATTCCTATCAATGAACACCCAATCTTTATCTAATCATTGTTCTTTCTCAAGCTACAACGATTTTATGTGCAAAGCATGGTTCGTTTTCAAGCAACCATGATTTCTATTTTGAAAACATAAGTTTTATCTTTCGATCTCAACATATAGGGTTCAAAACGCATTAAGCTTAAGATTCAAACGGGACTAAGATTTACTCGGTATATCTCTATCCTTTCTTAACTTAGACATGCAATTCCTAATTCTACTTCTCAATTACTTCTCTCGAACATAAATTGAAAGCAATAAAACAATTGTAAGGTAGCTAATCTCACAAAAGCATTAAACACCAAATTGCATTCATTCATTAAAATAGGAAAACTGATAAAGGTCTCAGGTCATCTGTTTACAAGCTTAAACCACATTCATTCCAACCCCCAACATGAACCGGTTAGTTCATGTCGGTGGTGGATTCAAACACAATAGAAAAAGATGGAAACAAGTATGTAAACATGATAATCGTGGCAACTGTAAATGGAATGGTTACTCCCTTCTATCGTGCTCGTCTCTACTTCGCGTGATGAACGTGTATCTGATCCTCCCTCTATCGTGGCTCCAACGGGTGTCACTCGGCTCTGAAAATCGCCCCCGGAACTGCTCTGGCCGTCGTGTGAAAGTTGCGTCTCGAATGAATGACCTAAATCCCGAAATTAACAGCTTAAAATCGACAAACAGTGGGTTACGCGACCTACCACGCGACTTGCAAGTCGCGTGGCAAGTCGTGCGTATGCTTTTTGCTGCGTGGGTCGATTTCTGGTTCGCGGATCGTGTCCTGGTTCGGTTGCGGGTCTTGGGCTTGACTTTTGGGCTTCCGTTAGGCTTCGTTTGGACTCGTTTTGGGCTCTTTTTAGCTTCTTTTCTCGATGATTGACGCCTTTTAGATAACCTGTATAAATCACTAGATAAACCGTAAAATACACGCCTTTTTACTTGAATACAAGCCAATCTCATTGGTTTTAGAACTGAAAATAACGCCAAAAAGTGGCGTTATCAGTAACACGCTTGTCCCAACGGGTTCCCCTAAGTACTCGGTCGTCGCGCTTGACGAAATATCGGATTGATGCGGGAAACATCTCCAAGATCCATATCTGGAATTAGACAAGAAGAGCAAGTACGTAAAAAGAAATGCCAAACAGTTTGTATGTATTATTAACAATTGTTATACTACGTATCTAACCTTGAAGGCGTATGTAAAACCACAAAGGTTCATCTTTCCATGTCGATCGGAGTCGCGTCTGGTTATGGCTCGGTGCAAGATTGAGTAGCAATGTGTCCAGATATGGCTACCCCACGGGTAGCTGTTAAACAGCTCAAGGTCCTCGACGGCCCTAAGGACCGTCGAGGAAGCATACTGGCTATACTCACGACCCATGAAGCCCATATCCACGATCACCACCAAGCATACACGGACAGCATCGGCGTCGCTTAGGGCACTAAGGCCCTCTTTCATCATGTCCCGGGCTGCCTTCAGCTTCAAACGAGATGCTGAAATGCCCCAAACCCTAAGAACGAAGGAGCAGTCTGCTAAGGGAGAAAGGGGGGGGGGGGCTCTCCAAAACGTAGTCCTGTAATTAGACAGAACTCACGACGCCCAAAATGCAATCGATTGCCGAAGAAATCAAAATGCATCTCCTCCGGCTCAGCGTTGGCGTCCTCGACCTCCAACTGTAGAAACATGTGTACTAGCGTAGGGTCGCCAGCAGAGTAAGACACATCCATCCATGGCCCGAACGGTGTCCCTCTAAAGATGGCCTCAAGGGTATCCGCGCGATCACCTAATCTCCTAAAGCGCTATCCTAACTCCTCGATGTAGGCAACTTTGCACTTTAGCGTCAAGTCGATGTTAAAGAAATCCCTCTACATAGTCATTCACAGATGTTATAGTTAGTGTTATATATAGATGTTGCGGTTTATTTTATTTCAACGTATAATAGTGTTATAAATAGATAAAGTGCGGTTTATTTTATTTCAACGTATAATAATGTTATATATAGATGTTGCGGTTTATTTTATTTCAACGTATAATAGTGTTATATATAGATGTTGCGGTTTATTTTATTTCAACGTATAATAGTGTTATATATAGATGTTGCGGTTTATTTTATTTCAACATATAATAGTGTTATAAATAGATAAAGTGCGGTTTATTTTATTTCAACGTATAATAGTGTTATATAGATGTTGCGGTTTATTTTATTTCAACGTATAATAGTGTTATATATAGATGTTGCGGTTTATTTTATTTCAACATATAATAGTGTTATAAATAGATAAAGTGCGGTTTATTTTATTTCAACGTATAATAGTGTTATATATAGATGTTGTGGTTTATTTTATTTCAACGTATCATATTGTTATATATAGATGTTGCGGTTTATTTTATTTCAACGTATCATAGTGTTATATATAGATGTTGCGGTTTAGGGACCCTAGTTGTCATTCTTAAAAGTTTAGGGACCTAATTGGCATTCTTAAAAGTTTAGGGACCTAAATTGTCATTCTTAAAAGTTTAGGGACCTAAGTTGTCATTCTTAAAACCGTAGGGACCTAAGTTGTCATTCTTAAAAGTTTAGGGACCTAATTGGCATTCTTAAAAGTTTAGGGACCTAAATTGTCATTCTTTAAAGTTTAGGGACCTAAGTTAACATTTTTTTATAAAAAAACACATTCTTAACAAATTTTTTTTATAAAAACACACTTTTAACAATTTTTATAAAAAAACACATTCTTAACAATTTTTTTATAAAAACACACTCTTAACAATTTTTTTTTATAAAAAAACACATTTTTAACGTTTTTTATAAAAACACACTCTTTAGAATTATTTTTTATAAAAACAATCTCTTAACAATTTTTTTATAAAAAACATTCTTAACAAGTTTTATTTATAAAAATACATTCTTAACAATTTTTTTATAAAAACACACTTTTAAGAATTATTTTTATAAAAACACATCTTAACAATTTTTTATAAAAAAACACATTTTTAACAATTTTTTATAAAAACACATTCTTAACAATTTTTTTATAAAAAATACATTCTTAACAATTTTTTTATAAAAACACTCTCTTAACAATTTTTTTTATAAAAACACACTATTAAGAATTATTTTTATAAGAACACACTCTTAACAATTTTTTTTTTATAAAAACACATTGTTAACAATTTTTTTATAAAAAAACACATTCTTAATAATTTTTTATAAAAACACACCTTTAAGAATTATTTTTATAAAAACACTCTTAACAATTTTTTATAAAAATACTCCTATAACAACATACACATTATAACATACAAATATCACATTCAAACATAAAACCATACATATCATATATCTTAAAAATGTTAAACATAGAACATATTCAAACATAACAAAAGTTATAAACACTCTAACAACATACAAATCATATATCTTAACTTAAAATAACATACAAAAAATAACAAAAAACATAAGGAAAACATACCATAGAGGTAATACGAGACATCTTCACAAAACTCGAACACGTGTTCCACACGACAAAATTGAGAGAGTGGAGAAAATTGAGAGAGAGTTATTAAAATTTTTGAGATGGTTTAAAATAATGAGAGGTGGCAGAAAGTTGGTCCCCCCACCCTTTATATAGTGCGGCTATGAGTATAAAATTAGGGTTTTTGTCTTCAATTTTTTTTAGGGTTAACCCTGTGCCGACGCGTGGCGGGTTAGCCCGCGATCGCGGGCTCTCAACGCGGGCAGGGACTAAAACTGTCAACACGGGCATTCTTGAGGGGGGAAAGCTGGGCCGCGGGCATTCTTGAGGGACCAACGCGGGCAAAGTGGGCAAAGTTTGGTGACACGTGGGCCTGGGGCCCGCGATCGCGGGGCCCACCGTGGTTTTTTGTGGCATTTCGGTAAGATGAGAGAGATTTGTGGCATTTTGGTAACAAATGATTAAACTTTTGTCATTTTAATTAATTTCCCTTTTACAAACCATTAAAAGATGATAAACCATACAAACCATCCTACAGCCATCAGATCAAAACAACCTTGTTTTCATCCTCTTTTCCGTTTGCATACTAGCACAGGGGTAGTATAGGTAATTAACAATTTAGTTTTTTTTTAATTTTAAAAAAGTGACCGGTTTCCTTAAAGGTAGGAGATATGCATTGATTATATGATTAGATAATAAGGGAAGTTATTCCCTTTCAGTTTCTGATAAACCTTACGGAGAAGAGATTAAATATTCTTCCACGTTAGTGTTTGTAAATCATAACCTACCAGAAAACTGCAACCGGAATATTTCTGTTTTTTTTTTCCGATGGATTCTCCGGTGAATAATGAGTTACAGGTAGTCGCAGAAACTAAGAATGTCGCGTGTTCATCATCTACGGTTCATACTGTAATTTTTGTCGTCGTTGTTGTTCACCCTTCGTCTTCTGAAGTTCATGCCGCCCCTTTTCTTTCCGATACTAATGCTCTTACTATGACTGCACCAAGTCATTAGCATCAACCCTTCACTTTTATTAATAAACAAATGATGGGGTCCACCAACCAAAGACTTGATCAAGTCTTTAACCTCCACCATTGGAGATGCTCTAAGGAAGCCAAATTCAGGCATTTTGATTCACAACATTTCACTATCTGATTTCAAATTCTTTTAATGAAACAACATTCATTGAATGATGTGTAGTGTATGGGTCCTGATTCTTAATTATTCACTGGTTTATTAAGTCATCACACCATGAAATAAACTCAATTAAAGATTTTCATAATCTGGTCTTTTAATGCACTACAAGATTTCATATTCACATAATGAAATTACAAACATGACATAATTTTCAAATTCTGATTATTGATGCATCACATGCATCCTTATTCATTTATTCACCAAATGAAATACTAAACAGTTCATGAATTTATTCACCAAATGAAAACGGTTTCAGTTCTTACTGAATGAAAAAAAAATCAAGCAATGAATCAACACTTATCACTGTTTTAAGGATATTTAATCGAAAAATCGATTACCATTTTGTACTGTGAATCACATGTGATTTTGTACATGGACGACCGTTCTCGTGCTTCTCGTAAATAGTTAGCGTCCTCGTTTGAACCCACATCTCTCTCTCTCTCTCTCTATATATATATATATATATATGGGGATAATAAATTGTAAACCTCTAAATGTGTGTAAACTTTGTAAACTTTGGATTTCATAGGTTTTCTTGATAAAATTGTCTCATGAAATTGTTTATTTTGATGAAAGTGTTTCATACCATTCTTTTCATGATGAAATTGTTTCATACATTTTTGTTTTTATGTAAAAACGACGAAGTTTCATCAAATTAAGAAAATATATGAAACAGTTTCATAGGAATGAATAAAAATATATGAAGCTACATAAAAAACACAAATATATGAAACAATTTCATAAAAATGAATGATATGAAACAATTTCATCAAAATAAACAATTTCATGAAACAATTTGATCAAGAAAACCTATGAAATCCAAAGTTTACACGAAAAAAAGTTTACAAAATAGTGAGCCTCTATATATATATATATATATATATATAGAGGGTGACTATTTTGCAACCCTTAAAAAGGTTGAAATCTTTGCAACCACGATCTTAACCGTTGATTAGATTTCAATGGATTTTGATTATTTAATAATTAATAGAGTAAATTATGGATTTGGTCCCTACTGTTTGAAAAATGTAACGAAAATGGTCCCTAGAAAATTTTTATTCCAGCAGAGGCCCTGCAGTTCTTATTTTCGTGAAAATTTGGTCCCTAGCGCTAACTTCGTTACTCCATCCTCCGTTAGGACAAGGGCATTCTAGTCATTTCGATATGTTTGCCCTTTTCAATTAAAAAATAAAGAGTAAATTATGGATTTGGTCCCTGTGGTTTCAAAAACGAAACGAAAATGGTCATCTTCTTCAATGGAATTTCGCCGGAAAAACGAATTTCGCCGGAAAAGTCGAATATCTCCTTCGTTTCTCGTCCAAATCGACTGATTTTTGTTGCGTTGCAATCCTTAAATGAATACCAATCAAATGCAAGCAAAAAATCTCGATCATGCGACGACTTTCGGTGACCCACGTTTTTCCGGTGAAACTCCGGCGAGTTTGAAAAAAATGATGAATGATCTGAAACCTTGTTTGAATGATCCGAAACCTTGTTGAATGATCCGAAAAGTGGTCCTCAAGACTCTTCCATATATATATATATATATTTGGTTTATGTGAGAAATATGTGTTTATGTGAGATTTGTAAATTAACCTTCATATGTGAGAATTAATGAAATTAAGAGTTTATGGTGATGAATAAATGAAGACTTGTAAAATGCAGGTGGATAAAGTTTATGTTCTCATGTTCTCTACAAAAAATTGAAAAATTCATTCTCACAAAAACGCATTATATATATATATATATATATATATATATATATACACCGAAAGATTTAATAGTAAAATTTTAGACAACAAAAGATATATATAACTTTTTGTGTAAATACAAGAAGGAATATGAAGATAATGTTCATGGACAAACTGAAGCTCATAACTCTTTGCTCCCCGTGAAATCAGATGTAGAAAAATCTTTACTTGGTTCTAATCTACAAGAGTTGATAAAGTTTATCTCTGCCAATCATGGTTTACCCATGAAAACACCACCGGAAATGGAAACTCCTGAATATCTGAGACTTGTTGAGATCTTGCACCAGAGTTCTGTTCAACAAGAAGGAATATGAAAATCAAACACCACTTTTCGGATCATTCAACAAGGTTTCGGATCATTCATCATTTTTTTCAAACTCGCCGGAGTTTCGCCGGAAAAACGTGGGTCACCGAAAGTCGTCGCATGATCGAGATTTTTTGCTTGCATTTGATTGGTATTCATTTAAGGATTGCAACGCAACAAAAATCAGTCGATTTGGACGAGAAACAAAGGAGATATTCGAGTTTTCCGGCGAAATTCGTTTTTCCGACGAAATTCCATTGAAGAAGATGACCATTTTCGTTTCGTTTTTGAAACCACAGGGACCAAATCCATAATTTACTCTTTATTTTTTAATTGAAAAAGGCAAACATATCGAAATGACTAAAATGCCCTTGTCCTAACGGAGGATGGAGTAACGGAGTTAGCGCTAGGGACCAAATTTTTACGAAAATAAGAACTGCAGGGCCTCTGCTGGAATAAAAAATTTCTAGGGACCATTTTCGTTACATTTTTCAAACAGTAGGGACCAAATCCATAATTTACTCTAATTAATATTTAATTGCAAGGTCAATTTAGTCATTTGTAAAATTCTGTTTAATTAATTCATTAGATAATTGTGAATCTAATCCTAATTTCATGGTAACCGTAATCTAATCCTAAGAAGACTTAATTTAATCATTATATTTAGTTATTATTTTTTTATTTTCTAAGTGTGTTTGTGTTTCCAATACATGCAATCATCACATGTCTTTTAGGTATTTTTAATTTTGTGTTTATTGTTAGGGGTAGGCTATTTACACCGATTGATTTGCTAAATACATCCAAAAAGGTGATTTGACACCATATTATTCCGTGCCAATCATTTTAATATTTATATATAATATATAATATATAATATATAATATATATATATATGTATATATATATATATTTTGTTATTCTTTTTATTTAAATATATATATTTAAATATATTTTAATATATATAATATATATACGTGCCAATCATTTTAATATATAATATATATATATATATATATATATATATATATATATATATTAATAATATATATATTATAATATTTTGAATAATTATATAATTAGAAAAATAAAAAATAAACATTGAGATTTTACATATAAATAAAGCATAACATAATGTTTATTACATTTTTACTTATTCTAAAATAACATTATCTGTAGTACAATTAACACGTAAAAGACGAGTGTACTTCTGTATTCGATCTGTATACGGGGTAGCCCATGCAGCAGCACACGAATAACTGTAACCGAAGAAATGTGATGTAATGGTAGGAAACGGGTATCCTTCTGCTAAAACTAGTTTCACATAATGGTTACCATTGACATACCCAATTGTATAAACAACATGTTGATACCACGCCGACGGAGTAGATCTAAGCGGTAAGTACGTCGAACAGCCTGTCATTGACATAACGTGTAATATCACATTATATTTGCAAGCAATCAAGACACCTATTTCAGGCATTGTCATCCAGTGGTCATATGGTGCACCTTGATCTGATCGAAAGAAGTTTAAAGTGTTATAAGTTGTATTCCAATGTTCACTTCCAAACATGTCGACGTATTCTGCCTTGTATGCGTCCAACTCTTCCATCAATTGAAACCGAATTGTGGGTCATGCATCTTCATGAAGACCGAGGCAGGCAGCTATTGCTCGGAATCCACAATTTCCACCCCCTATCACATCATGTACATGTGTGATGTAACGGTGAAACATTTCTGGAAATTGATTAACGTATGGATGTACATTATAATTCTTTCCCACAAAAGAACTATGTCTTGCTGGATCCTGGTAGCTCATTTTATCCAAGTCAACAAATGTTGATGCGTTCGAATAAGTACGTCTAAGGGGTCCTTGAGTCGTAAAAGACGGTTCACCATGAGCTATAAAAGACGGTTCAACGTTAAATGTAAAATTTAAATTATGAAAGTAAAAGGTATAAAGTAAAGTAAATAAATAAGTATAGGGGTTGAAAGTGTAAAAGACGGTTCACCATGAGCTGTAAAAGACGGTTCAACAAATGTTGATGCGTTCGAATAACTACGTGTAAGGGGTCCTTGAGTCGTAAAAGACGGTTCACCATGAGCTGTAAAAGACGGTTCAACGTTAAATGTAAAATTTAAATTATGAAAGTAAAAGGTATAAAGTAAAGTAAATAAATAAGTATAGAGGTTGAAAGTGTAAAAGACGGTTCACCATGAGTTGTAAAAGACGGTTCAATATGAGCTGTAAAAGACGGGTTCAAAAATTACGAAACTGATATTTTAACTTCAAAAATTATCTTTGTGGTACATGTGGTATGCATTTCGTTACGAAATTGGTACGATTGGTATGGAAATTGATTGGTTTGTCTCGGTATAAAATTGACACCCCTATATATATATACAAAAAGAATAATAATATATATATATTGCAATATTTCTAATATATATATATTATATAAAACAAATAAATAAATAATATATATATATATTATATAAAACAAACAAATAATATATATATATATATATATTATATAAAACAAATAAATAAATAATTATTATATAAAACAAATAAATAATATATATTTTTATATTATATATTTAAATAAAAAATGATTGGGCACGGAATTAAATGCACCCAACACCCCTACTTTTTGGGTGCATTTAGTAAATTTGGGTGTAATTAGCACACCCCTATTGTTAATGATGAACTTAAATGTTCTTTAAATAGTTAAATGGTTTCAATGGTTTTAGAGAATTAAGTGTAGTCTATGTTTTGTTCCAGTAGTTTCTTACATTGCATAATGATTTTTTAATTTATTTACATTTTTATAGAAAATCTAAAACCGTTTTAGTTCATTAATAACCAATAAAAGGATTCATGAAGCTTCATTATTGGAGAGTAAATTATACTTAATATGGACCCAATGGAGTCCAACCACTTTTTATTTAATCTCAACCCTTTAAATTAAACTCAACTTTCAATCTTGGCCGTTTAAATTCAAGAAGCCCTTCACCCAGCACGATTAAGCCATTCATTAAGCCCGATTTCCCCCTCCTTCCTCACGTCTGCAACCTCCCACTCTCACAAACCCCTCTCATCTCACATAAACTCTCCCTGGTTTTCTCTCCCACGTCTCAGGCTTCAGTTTCAACTTCCCACGTATCCCCTGAATTCACTCAGTCTTCAACCTCCCATCCTCCTATAAATACACTACCTCTCCATGGCTGCTACTCTTTATTGAATCGATGGAGTTTTGCAGTTGTAGAGGGCATCATCGGCCCAACCCAATTTTCACCCTGGTAGGCTCAGTTATCGTTTCATTTTTCATGCCCTTGATCGATGCTCCCACGACTTCAACCTGATTTCTCTCAATTTTCTCTCCCACGAACTCTCTTCATCCGCTCTATAAATAGCGATTTTCTTCAAATGGGTATTCAATTGTGTGTTTTTCTGCTGTTACAAAGACTCTGGTGGTAAGACTTTTGTTTACATAGTTCTTTGTTTAATATTAGGTTTTCAAAGATTGTGTATATGGCCAATTTCAAGCTCCAACACTCAACGTCCAACTCTCTCTCTCTTTATATATATATATATATCTATTTTGTGATGATCTTTGGTTTATGCAACAGGTGAAGGATTATGATGCTGCGTTGGATTTAGAGCTTTACTCGATGGACAATTTTGTGCTTCAGTGCCTGGCCTTCTATCAGGTTTTCAGAAAAACAAATCCTGATTTTTTATGTGTTTGCTTTTGTGTTAATTACTGTATAAATCGAGAAGATGAACATTTTGGTTTCTGAGTTGAATTACTAGGTTTGCGTGCATGTTTGACACAGTCAATCATGGATTCTGGTGATGGATTGCAGATGAATGTAATCAGGTAAATTTTCATCACTGAGATCTTGCATAATAGATTGGACTACATAATGTTTTGGGGGGTTAGTATATAGTGTTGATAGATTTTATATACAACTGTACAATTGTATAGTATATAGTTTTATTTTTTGGGGGTAGTTTTATTTTATATTATGCTAATCATATGGTGTCATTACCATAAATACTTTCTGGGTCTGCCTCTGTTTAAGTATGTTGATGGGAGGAAATTTATGTAACAAACAAGACTCATAAAAACAATATATAGCTCATGTTAACAGATGACAAGTGATGTTATCATATGATAATAGTTGATTATAAGCTCTCGACGGGTAAATGATTTATCAATTTCTTCTCTACTTTTTCCTTTGTTTATTTCATTTGTTGACGTCGTTACCTTTCACAATGAAACCTACATTTTCTGGAGAGAGCATTGATGTTTAGTACTCTCTGGTTGTTTCTTCACAGGGTAACAATTTCGACTCTTGAACCAGTTGTTTCTTGTGGTTTCTTCTCAACAAGGTAAGGATTGAAGGATTTTTACCTCTGTGTCAATTTTTATTCTGCCTCTGGTTGTCCATTACTCTGTATAAATTGAGCATTATTAGTTTAAGCATCAAGAAATAGTTGAGCATTAGGTTCCATATTTATAGAGATTATGACACACATGTAACTAAAACCATTGTATACAAGGAAAACTAAGCTTTATTAACATTTAGTGGCTTTTGTTTATGAGAAGTGTCAGGTGAATGAAAGATGCTCTAGCATGTGAAGAGCTCCACAAATGGCTCTATGTAACTTATGTCTATTAAAGTAAATAAAATAAATGTAAACAACACATGACAACATCTGAAGTACAAATCATTATATTTCTATTTTGCAGCTAAATATCCATTTCCGTTTTGCAGCTAAATACCATAACATGTTTTTGATGTAGCTTTCACATATACCTGCGAAAGTTGGAGAAATCTAGCTATTCAAATGATGATCTATTTAGGGGTTGTTTGGCAGTTGCCGAATGGTTTGGTGCACGATGATTAAGTGGTCAGAATGACTAAGAGGCTCTTGGTGCAAAGTGAAATATGGTTATTTGGTAACTATTTAGAATGAAATTAGGGTGTTGAATGGTTAAAGGAGGGCCAAGATACAAAATCATTCAGAGGGTTACCATTAAGAGGCAAACTTACTTTGCAAACACGATTCACCTCTTAACAATTTAGAGGTTGTCTCTTAATGGAACTAATAAGAGGTATTCAAACAGCCCATGCCCCCTTAGTCGAGATAGGGATGAGTTTATCTGTATAATTGATAACAAAGCATATCAGTTGGTGTTAAAGAAAACTAATTTCATTCACATATGAAGATATTTAGCTATTTGTTTCTTTTGCTTTGTGTCTCAGGCTATCATTGGGACAATTGTTGTCATTTTTGGTGTTACAAATGATGGCTGGAACTGGTAGTCACGACATGGCTAGCAAATCAGCTGTACATAATTAATGAAGGGGTTGATGTATATATGAAATCAATTCAGTTTCAAGGTTTGATCTCGATTTCTATTTTTTTTTTGGAAAGGCAAACAAATTTTATACCAACTGCACAGATATACAAATGTACAAGGATACAAACTGCACAGATATACAAATGTACAAGGATACAAACACAGGCAATAAAACCACCTGTACCAACCAACCGACCACAAAACACATCACACATCAGAAAACACAATAAGCAAAACCAAAACAGCAGCTGCCACGGTTAAGCACAAACCAAACAACCCCCCAACAGCCCCTGCAGATGGACTGAAGCTGCACTGACTGTAGTTGTCAGGCTGCAGCTTATCTGAACAGCCACAGACCCCGCACAGCCGTGACTTAATCCTGCAGATTAAGCCATACCAGCCGCTGTCCACGGCAAATTCAGCCGAACCTGCATCCAATCAGCCTGCGCTCCTCTGCAACCTCGATCAATCAGATTTCGATATCTCTCATATTGTCTACATGACCTTCGGTTGACAGCCCCTCCGGTCTTGCGAGCCACTGATTCCAATCGAGGTGTCTTCTACCGATTCCAATCGATTTCTATTGTAACATGGTGGTGAACTTGTAACATCAATTATAAATATAAGCGATTACTCTTCCTTGGAAGGAACGCGGTTGTTACAGTTCATTTTCGTATGCAAAGCCTTGAGTGTGTCACGATAGTTTGTAATCCTTAGGTTTGTCGTTGTAAAAGTGACTTCCATTTGGGTGGTCTTTATTATTATTTATGTATTATTATTTAGAATGTGGCACAAATATTAGTGTATTTCTATATTTCAAAATCAGAAGTTGTCTTGTGTGCATATTATGAATAGCCCTTGATTAACTTCTGTATAAGAATTACATCTAATTTTGAGATATTCTATCATACATTGAACATAAAAATGTTAAGCATTTAAAGGGTGCATCTTCACCAGTTATTTGATCTTTAGAACATAAAAAATTCTTGCTTCAAAGATTCATTATGAATTTGATGCACCACAATGTTTAAAGAGAATACACATGGATACATAACAATAATGAACAAATCTTTTTGTTTATAGGTCAGTTGGTAAAAAGGTGAAACACAAATACAAGGCAAGTCCAAGGTTTGATCCCAAAGCCTCTACCATAATGCCGTTTCCTATAACTCAGATATACAACTTATTAGATATAAACATTTTTTAGAACTTTAAACTCCCATGAAAACTAATTGAAATGCGTTCAATTTAAAGATAGATGAATAATCCTACTTAACAATGTAAAATACTCGATGAGTTTATGTTTTCCAATAAAAAATGAAATTGACTTTTTGTCCTCGGTTACAAGAAATTTGACATCCCGTGCATTGCACGGGTAGATAGCTAGTATGTATATATATAGGGGCAGGTTCAAACGAGAAGGGATACCATATGCGAGAAGGCGAGAAGTAATCCTAGCCAATCATTTATTAGATTAATTTTTTATTTAATAATCATTAATTAATAATTAATAAGGGTATTAATGACTTTTCAGTTATGTTCATATCTTGATCCGATTTTGCATTCCTTGTAAATCGGGATTTCATTCCAAATCACCAAATTGTTATCTATCTAATTCAATTGAAGATTCTACAAAGGCGATAACATTTATTTGATGATTAATCATCGTCTTCTCCTCAAGTCGTTCATCTCCAGAAGTTGCTTCGATTTTAGAAAAAAAAACATTCAATAAATCCAAGCCTTTCGAGTTTGAAGTTTCTTCGCTTAACGTATCTGATGATGATAATTGTAGGATGAGATGGAGTTGTTTTTAGATGATGAAGATGCAATAGGACTTTATTAACATATTGTATATGTGGTTGTTACATATGTAATCATATATGATTGTCTTCTTTACTCACACATTATTACTTTGTTAATCATATATGATTACACTATGTAATCATATATGATTACACTGTGTAATCATATATGATTACACTGTGTATCATTTTTGCACTTCACTATTAATCATGTGTGATTACACTGTTTAATCATGTGTGATTACCCTGTAAATCATGTATGATTACAACATCAGTGCTATAAAGAAATCTATGTCAATATGGAGAGAGTATCATCAATGTCAAACCATACATCGCTTCAAGTGGTGATTAAGTGAGAAGGTATGGTCTAAAATACAAGTATACCTTATGTTATTGTAAATAGTTTACTTTTGTTTTATTTCTAAGCTTTGTGTTGTTTTATTTGTTTTGTGTTCTTGTAGAATGAAGATGATGATGATTGATGTGGGTGTTGTAATGCAACCGTTCGAGTGGTGGGACTACTGTTATGATTGGGCTTTTTGTTCCAGACTTCTTATTTTGATTGATCTATGGTTTCTACTCCAATTTTTTTATGCTTTCGTAGTCTTTTGGATCAGAGTTAGACTTTTGTTTCCCGGTTGTTACAAACTTTGATTTCTATTTTTTGTTCAACCCTATTTGGACTTTTGTTTGCCATTGTTCTTATGTTGGATTTAAAAACAGCATTCGCGAATGTTGAAATAATTGACCAATCTATGATGTTTCCTTGTCTTTTGGTTTCTAGAGATGCATACTAGGTTAATAGTTCAAAGTTTCATGAGAGATATCACCCAACTTTGTTTTTACATTTACTAGAATTTTACGTCATGTTGTATCTTAGGTAGAATTATCATATTGGTTATAGTATGCTTTAGTGGCATGGAGAATGGTTTGAATGTATGAGTTCTTTCTCTATATCTCTCGCTCATTACTAGGAAGGGGTTAAGAATCTTAAGATGACAACTCAGATAATCTAGAATGTCTTTTGGAGAAGCGCCCGAGATTAGCACAAGACTGGCAATCAAAAAACTAAATCTAAATTAAAGTCATGTTGTATACCCGACCACCGGACGGGTATAGCACTAGTTAAGTTTGTTTGTGTGTTTAACATTGTAAAATTTTTAGGTTGTTTTATACACTTCTATGGTGTGTTACGTTTTAGTGTGTGTGTTTAATAAATCATATATTACGTGCAGTTAAAATATTGAAGCATAATAATTTAAATGATGTTCACCCACATCAACTAAACTTACAACTCAACATTCAGAGAACTTACTTAAATCATCGATAGCACAAAAACATTTCCAAACATAATAGTTGTCCAACTAAGATTAAAAACCAAAGTTAATTAGTTCATATGAGAATTAGTTAAAAAAGAGTTCATATATGAATCACAAAGGTTCATATATGAATCAGTTAATTGGTTCAACTGAGTCATATATGAACCTACAGTTAATTTAGTTCATATATGAAACACAAAGGTTCATATATGAATTAGTTAAAAATAATTCATATGTGAATTACACGGGTTCACATATGAACAGATAGTTCATTTGTAATCATACAGGTTCATATATGAAATCGTTCTGTGTTTTTGAAAAAGTGACGAAACTGCCCTTCTATTTTTGGAACAGCCGCAACTTTTTTTGTGTGAAGGAAACCTCCAGGCAAAAATATTAAAAACGCGAAAAGAAAGGAAATACAACTGAGTCTAGGCCCACGGCCTCACCCCTAAACACCAACACCATTGGTACTCAACTTGTACCACACCACAATAAGCCAAAACCAACACAGCTCACAAGAACCCCAACTCATGCATCTAAGAATAATACCCACCCATGAAGTACAAAAACACACCCACCACAAGTAACCCATCAAGCATTCATATCGTTCCACCATTGACTGTCTGTCTAGGGCGCCTTCCTTTCCACGCCAACCGGACTTGGACCACCTCCTTTATGCTCTTGGTAACCTGCTCCACCAATCTTTTCTTCCCTTGATAAAGCCTTTCATTCCTTTCGCGCCATATAAAGTAACTAGAAGCTCCCATGTACAGTTTAACCACCACCGAAATATTTCTCGCGTTCGACATATGGGATAAAATGTCCTCCCACTTATCCGGCCAATCCGTGATTTTAGCATGGCTTTTAACTTGCTTCCACACCATCAATGAGAACCTGCACAAAAAGAAAAGATGATTGTGTGAATCCATCTATTCCTCGCAAAGTGGACAAGTCCAAGCATGATCATCCCGCGACCACACCGCCAACCGGTCTTGGGTAGGGAGCCGGGAGAAACACGCCACTCATACACAAAAAGCACGTTTAGGGATGTGGCCTGAGAACCACACACACCCATGCCAAGGCACTTTCGGATAGGGACCATCCAAGGACTGCGATGCCCCACTAACCGAAAAATCAACCATCTGATTAAGGTGATCCACCCAACACGGCCTATCGCTGCGATCGATCTCCAGCACCGGAAGGCGATAGTTCTCAAGATGTGGGTATATTTGAACCCACCTTCTTGGCCATGCACCCCCAAAACGGTTAACCACATCACGAAGTGAAGAAGTCGGCGAAAGACCGACTGCAATAATAAACCGATACGAGATGGTCTTCGAAAGAGGGTCACCATGCGCCCAACGATCCTCCCAAGCGTTAATCGTCTCCCCATTTCCCACACGCATCATTATAAATGGACGTAAACGCGGCCGTAAATCCATCAATTTACTTAGGCTCCAAGACCACCTTGAACTTTTTCTCACTAACCAAAAATGATCCGTGCGAAGGCAATAGAGATACACCCACCGCACCCATAGGGATTTCCTCCGATTAAGCAATTCCCAAACATTTTTTTGCTAAAAGGGCACGGTTCCAATTAGCAAGGCCTTTTATACCAAGCCCACCACAATCCTCGGGCCTACAAATTTGAGCCCAAGATATTTTGCACTTTCCTTTCGAACTATCGCCTTGCGCCCACAAGAAATCACGAAAAAGGGATTCGAGCTCATTAATCACACTAGTCAGAATGGAAAACGTGGTCATCCAATAAAGTTGGAGGGATTGGAGAACCGACCGAATAAGTTGGCGCCTCCCACCAAAGGAGAGGAATTTAGCCTTCCAATTTTGAATCCGACCTTTCACTTTGTCAATAAGAAACCCAAAATCGTCCACTTTTAGACGAGTTGGCGAAAGAGGAACACCAAGGTATCTTATTGGGAACATACCATTGCGAAACGGTAGGCACTCAAGAATGGCCGCTTGGGTGTTAGCCGACACATTTCCTGTAATACCCCGGGTAAGTTTGTTAGTTAAAGTCTCGTTCCGTTAAAATTTATTTAACTTTATAATTGATGTTAGGGTAAGTTTAGGAGAGTTTATAAGTTTAAGGGTGTTTGGATTAATATTAAGAAGTCCAAGGTCTAATTAGTAAATATGGTTAGATATTATACTCTTGGTATTCAGATATTTTCACAAAAACCAGAAACATCAGTGTGTGTAAGTGTGTGTTTTTTAAAGCAAAAGGAGAAGAAGAAGAAAGGAAAAGGCTAGGGCTTTAAATTGGTGGACTTGGAAGGGATTTAAGGTATGTTTTCTTTGTGTTTTATGTCTATAATTGCTATTAGGAAGTATCTATCGGATTAGAATTATCACATCTGGACTGGGGTTGATTTCAGTTGAATTCTGGGTTAAAAATAGGCAAACCGACAGAGGTTTCCGGATAGAATGAATGTGTCCGGATAGTTTTGTTGGTGGTGTCCGGATGATGTGTTAAAGGTGTCCGGACGAGTTCATTATCAGGGTAAGTCTTTCTTTTCTATAGTTTCCGGATGAAATGAGATACCGGATGGTGTCCGGATTGCTTTGATGTTCGGGTGTTATCCGGATTACTTATGTTGTCCGGAAAGGTTATGCTGTCCGGGTTGTATGAACTGTCCGGAAAGTTGTGTTGTCCGGATAGTTAGAGTGTCCGGGAACTTTGAGCTGTTTGGTCACTTTTGAGGGTTCAGATGCTTTTGAGTATCCAGTAAGCTGTGTTTTGTTAGACCTTAGATAGGGAATGAATGAGGACTGAATATTCTTTGGACTAGACTTAAGTTCGGGCTTGGGGATAACGTTGGAGGAGTTGAGTTATTTAGAGTTCTTAGCTCTAGTAAGTCTTATGTGTTCTATTTGGTAAAGAGGTACTTGTATCTATTTGTTTCAGATTCTGTGGATTTGGGGTGAAAGCTGGACTGTTTTTGAGAAAGGATTGGAAGCGTTTTGATAAGCAAAACATGTGAGTTTTACTTAAAAATGTTTTTAAACTGGAATACATATATGTGTGTATTGGATATGTGATTGATGATGTGTTTATATGCTTATGTTGGAAATATAATATGTTGAGATGTATATTATATTTACATAAGTATTATACGAGAGTATATTGGCCGGGCTTAGGACCGGTGGTGTTGGTTGTAATACTCGTACGGCGGTGTTGGCTGTAATCGTCGTACATCGGAGTTAATTTATTAGTTGACTTGCAACCAACTAATATGTCCATAGGAATGAGGAAGGAAAGTACACGAAGTGTGAGTTCTAATCGGTATCTGTGGTTGTGTTATGTGTATGGGATTTATGTAAATGGTTTCAAACTAACCGGGATTTTCTCACTTAGACCATTAGGTCTAACCCTCATTTTGTTTTACAATATGTATTCCAGGTCGTGAAGCAAACAAGGACAAGTGATAGGAAAGATCTAGGAATTTCTTTTGAAGAACCATGAAGCATTTTTGTATCTATCATGTTTAGTAGATATTATGTAAAAAGTTTGTACTGAAAGACTTATTTTGTTAAGCTAAGGGACCGTAAATGAAATATGATGTATCTTTGTGGTGAAATTATGTTATGAAATATGTGTTATTTGTATGTTTGGGAATCCGGGTTGTTACAGATGGTATCAGAGCCTTAGTTTAAGGGATTTAGGTATTCGTATCTGTACCTAGACTTAAACTGCATGCGAAGTAGGATGTCCCTAATAATTTTAGAAACCTTGGGATGTTAAATATAAAAAGGTAAAAGGAACATCATGTAAGGTAATTTCAAATTACGCTTGGCCAGTGTAATCGTGAACTTACAAGTACATGTTTGGACTGGAATACCTTGTTATATGGGGTATGTGCTTATGTGTATATTAACCTTGTCTGAATAAACAGAATGGCAAGTGGTACTAGACAAACGAATCGGGAAGGAGGAGGAAATCCGAATAGAACAAATCCAACAGCCGGAGGAAGGGGAAGAGGGGGAGAAAGAGGTAGGGGCAGAACAGGCGGCAGAGTTCAGCCGCGAGGTGCTGAATTTGTAACAAGGGATGATTTGGCAGCCGAAATGGGAAGATTACAAGCGAATATCCAAGCCATGTTTAATCGAACTCGTGGTACTGAAACAGAAAGACCAGATCCTACTCATGAAGACGAAATGCCTATTGCTCCTACTGTTGTACCAGTAATGAAAAAAATGTGATTATAAAATATTTCTCAGTTGTAAGCCTCCGACCTACTCAGGAGACTGGGATCCAGTGAAAGCTATGAGATGGCTGAAGGAAATAGAAGCTATCTTTAAGACTAGTAAGTGCGCGGAAGAGGATAGGGTACTTTATGGAACCGCAATGTTGAAAGGCGATGCTTTATACTGGTGGGAAGATCATATTTCTTCGGGAGGTTCTGACATATATTCTACCTTTCTTTTGGGAAGAATTCGTTATAGCTTTCAGGAAACAGTTATGTCCTCATGCAACAGTCAAACAATTGGAGGAAGAGTTTATGAACTTGCAGCAAGGAAATTTATCTGTTCGGGACTACACTGCTCGTTTTCTGGAAAAATCTCGTTTTGCGGAGTATTATGTTGCCACGGAGGCCATAAAGATTGAAAGGTTTATCTTTGGGTTGAATGCAGAAGTCAGAAGTTTTGTAATTGCTAAAGAACTAGAAACCTTCTCCACCGCAGTAGACGCCGCGGAAACCGTGGAGCAGGATAAAGGAAGAAATACTAGCGATAAAGGTGCGGGAAAAAGGAAGTGGGAAGGACCACAGTATGATCCGAAAAAGTCCAGGTTTCAGAGGTTTGATAACCGTATGCCTTTCCGAACAGCGGAGAGACCTTGTCCGAAGTGCAACCGTAACCACCAAGGAAATTGTCAAGTAGATTCTCGGATTTGTTATAGGTGTGGGAAGACCGGACATGTTGCTAAAGACTGTCGAGTAACGCGGTTTTGTTTCTCGTGTAATTCTCCGGATCACATACAGTCTGATTGTCCGAGAGGAAGAATACAGCAAGGGGGTACGTCAGGGAAACCAACGATTGTCAGACCAGTAATACCAAGAATAGAACTACCAAGAACAAGAGGTCGTTCATTTCAGATGACAGCAAAAGAAGCGGAGGAAACTCCGGACGTGGTTACAGGTACATTTTTAATAAACTCTACACGTGCTAAGGTGTTATTTGACTCCGGTGCAAACCGATCGTTCGTATCTCCTTCATTTGCTGCTTATATGCATTTAAAGCCTAAAGTGTTAGATCATGCTTTAATGGTAGATACTGCAAATGATAATCAAGTGTCGGTTAAAGAAGTATTTGATAGCTGTGTGATAAATATAGAAGGGTGTGGAGTACCGATACAATTATTTCCTATAGCTTTGATCGAGTTCGATGTGGTAGTAGGGATGGATTGGTTAGCTGAGAATCAAGCTAACATAGTTTGTGATAAGAAGCTAATAAATGTTGTCTTACCTGAGAAGGGGCCGATAGTGATTTATGGTGATCGTAGAAATCATCAGTATTGCCTAATATCTATGTTAAAAGCACGTAAGTGTGTCAGTAAAGGTTGCCCGAGTTACTTAGCTTATATGATAAATACTAAGCTAGAGAAGAGTAAGTTGGAAAATATTCCAATTGTTAGTGAATTTCCAGAAGTTTTCCCCGAGGACTTGAATAGTGTTCCGCCCGTTAGACAAATAGAGTTTGGTATAGATCTGATTCCTGGAGCCGCTCCTGTAGCCCGTGCACCGTATCGTCTAGCACCTCCAGAGATGAAAGAAATGATGGCACAACTGCAAGAGCTTTCAGATAAGGACTTCATCAGACCCAGTTCTTCGCCGTGGGGTGCACCAGTTTTGTTTGTGAAAAAGAAGGATGGTTCGATGAGAATGTGTATTGACTACCGGGAACTGAATAAGCGTACGATCAAGAACAAGTATCCACTTCCCAGAATTGATGACCTCTTTGACCAATTAGTTGGAGCTTGCTATTTCTCCAAGATTGATCTAAGATCCGGTTATCACCAGCTGAAGGTTAAAGAAGAAGATGTTCTGAAAACTGCTTTTCGCACAAGGTATGGTCATTATGAATTCTTGGTGATGCCGTTTGGACTGACGAATGCTCCAGCTGCCTTTATGGATTTAATGAATCGGGTATGTAAGTCGTATCTCGATAAATTTGTTATTGTATTTATCGATGATATACTTATCTATTCCCGATCCAAAGAAGAGCACGCACAACATCTTCGTTTGATTCTGGAATTGCTGAAGAAAGAAAAGTTGTATGCTAAATTTTCTAAGTGTGAATTCTGGCTACGAGAGGTTCAGTTTTTGGGGCATGTAGTTTCCGAGAAAGGCATTCAAGTTGATCCAGCGAAAATAGAAGCAATTGAAAAGTGGGAACCGCCGAGAACGCCAACCGAAGTACGTAGTTTTCTGGGTTTAGCCGGCTACTATCGGAAGTTTATAAAAGACTTCTCTCGTATCGCGATGCCTTTGACTAAGCTGACTCGGAAGAATCTAAAGTTTGAATGGAAAGCAGAACAGGATGAAGCATTCCGGATATTGAAAGAGAAACTGTGCAGCGCGCCAATTTTGTCATTACCTGAAGGTTCCGAGGACTTTGTTGTTTACAGTGATGCTTCCAAACTGGGATTGGGATGTGTAGTTATGCAGCGTGGTAAAGTGATTGCTTATGCTTCTCGTCAACGAAAAGATCATGAAATACAGTATCCGACACACGACATGGAACTTGCAGCAGTTGTTTTCACGTTGAAGATATGGAGACATTATCTTTACGGCTCTAAATGTCAAATTTATACCGATCATAAGAGTCTCCAACATCTCTTTGATCAACGAGAATTGAATATGAGGCAAAGAAGATGGCTAGAACTGGTGAACGATTACGACTGCGAAATTCTTTATCATCCGGGAAAGGCGAATGTGGTAGCTGATGCATTGAGTCGTCAAGAAAGAAGTGGAACAATAAAAGCCATTGCACTACGAGCTGAACTTCTACCTAACATCTTTGACGAATTACAGAAGTGTCAAGTAGAAGCCTATCAAGAAAAACAATTGAAATCAGAACGGTTAGTGGGGATATCAGCATTGCTTGTAAAAGATGATCGTGGGTTATTGTGTCTGGGGAACAGAATTTGGGTGCCTCGTTTGGGTGGTTTACGTGACCGGGTACTTCAAGAAGCTCATCAGTCTCGATTATCTATACATCCAGGTACGAATAAGATGTATAAAGATCTAAAACACTTTTATTGGTGGCCGGGAATCAAAAGAAGCATTGCTCAGCATGTGGAAGGTTGTACTACTTGTAAGAAGGTAAAGATTGAACATCAAAAGCCGTTTGGTCAGTTGCAAAGATTAGAAATACCTATGTGGAAATGGGATCAGATTACTACAGATTTCATCACGAAGCTACCAAGGACTCCGAAGGGATTTGATGCCATTTGGGTGATCGTTGACAGGTTGACAAAGTCTGCTCACTTTCTACCGATAAAGGAAACTGATTCGTTGGAACGATTAGCCAAGTTGTACATTGATGAAATAGTAACTCGACATGGAGTTCCAATCTCGATTATCTCTGATCGTGATAGTCGTTTTACTTCAAGGTTCTGGAGGAGTTTTCAAAAAGAAATGGGGACGCAAATAAAGTTAAGTACAACGTATCATCCTCAAACTGACGGACAGAGTGAACGAACGATACAGACTCTAGAAGATATGTTACGGGCATGCATTGTTGACTTCGAAGGATCGTGGGATAAGCATTTGCCGTTGATCGAATTTGCCTACAACAACAGTTATCATTCCAGCATACAAGCGGCACCGTTCGAAGTTCTGTATGGTAGAAAATGTCGAACTCCTTTGTGTTGGAACGAAGTGGGAGAGAAACAGCTAGCGGGGCCAGATATAGTTCAGTTAACAGCGGATAAGATTACTCAGATTCGGGAACGTTTGAAAGTGGCTCAAGACAGGCAGAAAAGTTACGCGGCCCGACGCCGGAAACCGTTAGAGTTTCAAGTTGGAGATTTTATAATGTTAAAAGTCTCACCTTGGAAATGAGTCATTCGGTTTGGAAAGCAAGGTAAACTGAGCCCAAGGTACATTGGACCGTTTGCAATTACAGAAAGAATTGGAGAAGTAGCCTACAGGTTAGATCTTCCGCCAGAGTTAAGCAGGATTCACAATGCGTTCCACGTTTCAAATTTTCGAAAGTGATTGGTTTCACCAGATCAGGCAATATCTCTACCAGATATACAAGTTGATGAAAAGCTGAATTATGTGGAGGAACCTGAAGCCATAGTTGACCACAAAGTTAAAGTATTGCGGAACAAAGTAATCAGACAAGTGAAAGTTCAGTGGAGACATCATAGGGGTCAGGATGCTACTTGGGAAACAGAATCAGAAATGAGAACCAAGTACCCGTACCTATTTGCCTAACCGAATTCCGGGACAGAATTCTTTTAAGGGGGAGATGATGTAATACCTCGGGTAAGTTTGTTAGTTAAAGTCTCGTTCCGTTAAAATTTATTTAACTTTATAATTGATGTTAGGGTAAGTTTAGGAGAGTTTATAAGTTTAAGGGTGTTTGGATTAATATTAAGAAGTCCATGGTCTAATTAGTAAATATGGTTAGATATTATCCTCTTGGTATTCAGATATTTTCACAAAAACCAGAAACATCAGTGTGTGTAAGTGTGTGTTTTTTAGAGCAAAAGGAGAAGAAGAAGAAAGGAAAAGGCTAGGGCTTTAAATTGGTGGACTTGGAAGGGATTTAAGGTATGTTTTCTTTGTGTTTTATGTCTATAATTGCTATTAGGAAGTATCTATCGGATTAGAATTATCACATCTGGACTGGGGTTGATTTCAGTTGAATTTTGGGTTAAAAATAGGCAAACCGACAGAGGTTTCCGGATAGAATGATTGTGTCCGGGTAGTTTTGTTGGTGGTGTCCGGATGATGTGTTAAAGGTGTCCGGACGAGTTCATTATCCGGTAAGTCTTTCTTTTCTATAGTTTCCGGATGAAATGAGATACCGGATGGTGTCCGGATTGCTTTGATGTCCGGGTGTTATCCGGATTACTTATGTTGTCCGGAAAGGTTATGCTGTCCGGGTTGTATGAACTGTCCAGAAAGTTGTGTTGTCCGGATAGTTAGAGTGTCCGGGAACTTTGAGCTGTTTGGTCACTTTTGAGGGTTCAGATGCTTTTGAGTATCCAGTAAGCTGTGTTTTGTTAGACCTTAGATAGGGAATGAATGAGGACTGAATATTCTGTAGACTAGACTTAAGTTCGGGCTTGGGGATAACGTTGGAGGAGTTGAGTTATCTAGAGTTCTTAGCTCTAGTAAGTCTTATGTGTTCTATTTGGTAAAGAGGTACTTGTATCTATTTGTTTCAGATTCTGTGGATTTGGGGTGAAAGCTGGACTGTTTTTGAGAAAGGATTGGAAGCGTTTTGATAAGCAAAACAGGTGAGTTTTACTTAAAAATGTTTTTAAACTGGAATACATATATGTGTGTATTGGATATGTGATTGATGATGTGTTTATATGCTTATGTTGGAAATATAATATGTTGAGATGTATATTATATTTACATGAGTATTATACGAGAGTATATTGGCCGGGCTTAGGACCGGTGGTGTTGGCTGTAATACTCGTACAGCGGTGTTGGCTGTAATCGTCGTACAACGGAGTTAATTTATTAGTTGGCTTGCAACCAACTAATATGTTCATGGGAATGAGGAAGGAAAGTACACGAAGTGTGAGTTCTAATCGATATTTGTGGTTGTGTTATGTGTATGGGATTTATGTAAATGGTTTCAAACTAACCGGGATTTTCTCACTTAGACCATTAGGTCTAACCCTCATTTTGTTTTAAAATATGTATTCCAGGTCGTGAAGCAAACAAGGACAAGTGATAGGAAAGATCTAGGAATTTCTTTTGAAGAACCATGAAGCATTTTTGTATCTATCATGTTTAGTAGATATTATGTAAAAAGTTTTTACTGAAAGACTTATTTTGTTAAGCTAAGGGACCGTAAATGAAATATGATGTATCTTTGTGGTGAAATTATGTTATGAAATATGTGTTATTTGTATGTTTGGGAATCCGGGTTGTTACATTTCCAAAAAACACCTCGCTCTTTTGGAGACTTGGAGTGAGACCCGATTTGACTTTAAACAAGTGGAGTGCTTTTTTTAGTACCTCAACGGACGGAAAATCACCCCTCGTAAAAACGAAAAGGTCATCGGCGAAGCATAGATGCGTGATTTCCAACGCTTGACAATCTTTATGATACCCAAAATTCGCCGCCTCCATACATATATATTTTAGGCTATGTTTGGCAAACTAGCTGGTGATTGATAAACTAGCTGATTAAAAAATAAAAGTAAAAATAAAAAGAATGATTTGAAAAAAAAATGACATGAAAGGAAGAGGATCTCTCAAAGATTTGGAAAATGATAATACCAAAAGAAACGCATATGGTAAGATGTCCTTTACATGATTTCAATATTGGCGTACGATAAATGGAACTCTTTTAGATATTTCTTATAATTGGAATCTTTTTATTATTGTTTTGTGGTACAAATTTACTATAAATAGTATGTGACATGATGGGATGTGCCCCCGAGTAATTATCATAAATGGTCATATTTGGTTGAGTTTTTTTAGAATTTAGCCATCGATTTTTTTTTAAATGTTCGGAATTTCGTAAGCCATTTTTTTTTACGGTATCAAACTTTTTATGATAAATAATGAGAAAAAAATATTTTACATCCTCCAAGTCAAAACCACAGCATGTGGTTTTCCTAGAATTCCGTACTTTTGTTAGAAAAACAAATTTCTATTTTGTCATAAAAAGTTTGATATAGCAAGAAAAATGGGATTTAGTGTCAGACTTGCGTGATTCTGAACATTTTAAAAAATAATAATTTTAATAATCAAATTTTTAAAAACATATCCCAATATAACTATTTATGTTAATTTCTGATAAATTAACATGATTTCAATATTGGCGTACGATAAATGGAGCTCTTTTAGATTTTTCTTATAATTGGAATCTTTTTATTATTATTGTAATTTACTATAAATAGTATGTGTGACATGATTGAGATGTGACCTCATCTCCTTTATTCAAACCTTTAATAAATACTTACTTTTAATATAAAAAAAGTACTATTAGTACACTTTTGATCAGTAAATTTTTAATGTTTTTGTGGTCATTATAATAAATTCAGGAAAATAGATTAAAATTTAAAATCACTCGTCTTGTGCCTTCTCGTTTTGCTTTAAAACTGCAAAAAAATAGGCGATTTCTTGCATCTAATTTGATTTTCGAACAACAACATTTTTTCTTTTATAGAATAGAGTGAATTGTGGATTTGGTCACTGTGGTTTTGTGTTTTCTTTGACTATGGTCCTCATTCTATGTTTATTATGAATATGGTTCCTATGATATTCAATTTATTGTGGCTAGGGTCCCTCATCACTAACACCGTTAAGTTTGAAAGGTTTAAACTTTATTTTTGGTCCATGTGGTTATAGAAATCTTTGAAAGTGGTCCATTTGGTTTATTATTATTCTTACATTTTCTTTAAAAACTATTAAATATATATATATATATATATATATATATATATATATTATTAGAGAAATTAATTAAAATACCCTAAGTTTGAAAGGGACTTACCAAAATACCCCAAAATTTGAAAAATTTACTAAAATGCCATAAATTTCCACGGTGAGAGCCCTCTATAGCGGGCAGGGACTGAAAGTGAAAATTTTTGCAAGATTATTTACACTTTCAGTCCCCACTGCGGGCCATCACGGGCCTCGATAGAGCCATCGCGGGCCTCGATCGCGGGGGCCAGAGACTGAAAGTGTAAATATATCTTACAAAAATTTTCACAATTGGTCCCTGCCCGCGATCGCGGGCTCTTATCGCGGGGAAAATGGCATTTTGGCAAGTCCCTTTCAAACTTGTGACATTTTAATTAATTTCCCTTATTATTATTAATATCTATATATATTAAAAATATAAAAACTTATTTATATATATCAATAAAATATAATTATATACTTTATATTATATATATAAATATAAAAACTATTAAAAAATAAAAATAAATTATCCAATTCATATTCATATTTATATATTATTATTAAATATATATATATTAAAAATATTATAATCTTGTTAAAATATTTTTATATATAAAATTAATATTATATTTTCTTGATCGATCTTGTCAACACTTTCAATTAAAGGTATATATAATAGGGAAATTAATTAAAATAATTCAAGTTTGACTTTAACTTAACAAAATGCCACAAATCTATTTCAGTTTGCCAAAATGCCATTTTTCTCCACGATGGGAGCCCGCAATCGCGGGGCAGCGACCATTTTTGACACTTTTTGAAACTTGCAGGGACCATTTTTGACACTTTGAGAAACTTTTTCCCCGCGATCGCGGGGGAGTGTCCCGCGGTGGACCAATTTTGATGATTTTGAATTGAAATGTTACACTTTCAACCCCTATACTTATTTCTACCTTTACTTTATAACTTTTACTTTCATAATTTTATTTTACATTTAACACATATAATCGTTTATTAACTTAAATACGTTAAAAAATACGTTTTAACTTTAACAAGTTACACCATTATAATCGTCTCTTCGATACATTCGAAATGAGCTCAATCTTGATTTTTTTTGGATTTATATATTTTAATATATATCATATACACTACATAAAAAAATTATATTTAAAATTCATACCCTTATAGTTAATTATTTAATTTATGGTACATCTCTTATTTTTTTTCAATTTTGTTTTACACTCCTATCGCATTAACATAATAATCATATATTAACTAATTCATTAAATCGTTTTAAATTATTATTATTTGAATGTGTTTATAGATATCGTGAATGGCAATAGGAGAAGGTTTCACGAGAAAAATATGAAATGGGGTTTTGACAAGTTGGTATCACTGGACTCATTTAAGAATTGTGAAAATGGGTATTTGGCGAACGATGATTCATGTGTGTTTGGAGCTGAAGTATTTGCAGTTACAGAGTATGCACAAAAGGATCGATGTCTGTCCACCACACTCCGCCAATTTTTAATACTTACACTTGGACCATCGATAATAAAATAAATAAAACGTATTTTAACTATAAGAGTACCATAAATTAAAGCTTTTTACTATAATAAAATGAATTTTAAATATAAAAAATATTTTTATGTAGTGTATATGATATATATTAAAATATATAAATCCAAAAATATTCAATGTTGGGCTCATTTCGAACGTATCGAAGAGACGATTATAATGGTGTAACTTGTTAAAATTAAAACGTATCTTTTTTAATAAACGATTATATGTGTTAAATGTAAATTAAAATTATGAAAGTAAAAGGTATAAAGTAAAGTAAGTAAATAAGTATAAGGGTTAAAAGTGTAAATATGAATTCAAAACTCACCAAATTAGAACCACCGCTCCCCGGGTAAATTTATTACAAAAATGCCACTGCCCGCGATCGTGGGCTCACATCGTGGAAAAAAATGGCATTTTGGCAAACTAAAAGAGATTTGTGGCATTTTGGTAAGTCAAAGTCAAACTTGGGGTATTTTAATTAATTTCCCTATATAATATATATTTATTAAAATTATATAATATTAAAATTTTATGTTTAATGTTTAATGTCAAAATTTAAATTTTAAATACTAAATTTAAACATGAGACATTAAATTTATTATTTATAAAATTTTAATAAATATATATTATTTATATATTTTAAATATGAAAATCTTAACGTAATCGATCAAGAAAAATATATATTAGTTACATATATGAAAATATTATTAAAAATTTATAAATTTTTAATAAAGAAATATATATATATAAATATGAAATAGACTATATATTTTTATTTTTTGAAAATTTATATTAGTTTTTAGAGAAAAAATGTAAAAACAATAATAAACCACATGGACCACTTTCAAAGATTTCAATAAACCATAGGGACCAAAATTAAAGTTTAAACCTTTCAAACTTAACGATGTTAGTGTTGAGGGGCCCTAGCCACAATATATTGCATACCACAAGGACCATATTCATAATAAACATAGAATAGTCAAAGAAAACACAAAACCACAAGGACCAAATCCACACTTCACTCTATAAAATATTATAATTTCATATTACTTTTTTCTTATTTGTTTTAACTTCGTCTCGTGATGTTTTAAATTTTGTTAAGAATATTTTTATTTATAAATTTGTAATCAAAAAATTCTTTCTTTTGGTTTGTGAAGTATGATGATTATTATGCATGCCTATGTGATCTTTATTATTGGTATGCATGTCATCATAATAAAATAAAATTCTTTAAATTTAGAGAATTCTCTAAAATTTAATATGAGAATAATGAACTGGTATTAATTTTTCCTTCCAATCAGACGTTAATAATAGTAGGACAGTCAGCTTTTATAGTATCAGGATGATGGAACGTATCTCATATGGATTTTGTAATAACCTAAATTAATATTTCGATTTAAATAAAAGATAGGGGTTGAATTGGTTCTTTGTGAGAAAGATTGAGGGCAATATGTGAAAATGTAGGAAATAAATTTCCTTTCTTTTTGGAGTGTGCAGTATTTTGGTATTAGAAAAGAAAAAAATCAGTTTTAGGGTTTGTGGAGGCTGCCATGTAGATAGACAAAAAGAGAGAAAGAGAATGGGTCTTGTGTGTGTGTTTTGTGTGTGCAGCCGGCAGAGAGGGACGACGAGGGAGAGACTGCCGGCGAGGAGAGAGAGAGAGATGACGAGGGAGAGACCGTCGGCGAGGGGAGAGAGAGATGACGAGGGAGAGACCGCCGGCGAGGAGAGAGAGAGAGAAACAGCCGGAGAGAGAGACTGCGAGAGAGAGAGAGCAGCGAGAGGGAGAGAGAGCTCGCGTGAGAGAGAGAGAGAGAGCAGCGAGAGAGAGATAGAGCTGCGAGAGAGAGATAAACGACGAGAGAGGGAGGGTGGCTGTGTTCGCCGGCGACGGAGAAGATGACCGGAGGGGCGGCTGGGAGCGCCGGCAGTCGGCTGCCAGCGGTGGTCGTCGGCGGCGGCATGGCTGGTCAATAACTTTCCGTTTCGTGAAGTTTTTCGCGGGTAAGAAACCATTCCCTTGCGTTTTCTCTTTAGCAAGTAATGTTAGATTGGTTAAATTCTTATTGTGCTCGGTTATGTAAAGTGAGAAAGCAAGTAAAAGTGTTAATAGAGTTTTCCTAATTCATATTGTCAAGTTAAGCATTGTTATGTGAATTCTTGGTTAGGGAATCGTGTAACGATTAATTAATAAAAGAAGAGGTTGTCGCCAAATTTTGTGTAGAATTAGAATAATGACGAAGAATGTGAATTTTTGTTTTGAACCGTGTGTATCGGAAGTCGGTATGTTTCGGGAGTTGGCCCGTAACTCAAGTTTGGGCCGGGATTGGTTTATTGGGCCGAATTGAGTGTTGGGCCGAGAGAATTATTAAGTCCTTTTGGGCTTAGTTATTAAGATTGGGCTTAGTTAATTAATAAAGTCTATAATTATTTAAAGGGGCCTAGTACGTAATCGATAGTCTATTTATTAAATTTGGTCATATTATTATTATCATGAACCGGCTTTGATATTTAGAATATGGAGTTATAATTTTATGTCGGGGGGAAATCTAGAGTCGGGTAAATTAATGGATCCGGTATGGCATTTCAATTGGATAAATAAGCAAAGACCATTAATTACGATTTGTGGACTAGAAGTGGAAGTTACCAACTTAGATAAGTTTGGGTTAAGTTCGGGGCAAGTTCGAATATAAATTTTAGATATTGATATACCTTCCTATATAATAGGTGTTCTACCTAGACATCAGAAGTGTAAGTGAGGAGCTTTGGAGCAAGCAAGTCAGGTGAGTTCCCTTAACCCCTTTTTGGTGCAAATGAAATGTGTTGCTAAAGTTTTTCATAACTGAATATGGTTTTGAGCATGACGACATGATTAAACGTTTTGGAAAGATTTTATTGTGCATGACATAGAAATGTTTACAATTGCATACAAGTTGTTTATACGTACCGTTATGCGTGAATGTTGAATACATGCTTTTATGATTATTGCAATGGTAGAGTCGGGTTGCACAGTGGAAGACTCCTTGAGTTGCCGTGCCTGGCTTTGTAAGGTGTCGAGTTGCCGTGCCTGGCTTTGTAAGGTGTTGAGTTGCCGTGCCTGGCTTTGTAAGGTGATACTAGTCTATGCCACTGTGTACACCCTTGTTGAGAACATGATTGATATGTTACTGTTTTGAAATGAAACGTGTTTCTTTAAATGGTTTGTGGTCACGCTTTTAAGGGGGAATTCACTAGACCTTTTGGTCTAACCCTCGCTTTTCAAAACTAAACCATTTTCAGGTAAGCTTTTAGTGGAAGGCGCAGGTAAGTGAGCAAGAGCAAGATAGGGTGCAGACGCAGCTAGAGACTGTACCAGTATCTCTTATAGAAGTAGACTATTCTCAGTTGTGTATAGGTTGTTTCCGCCAACCTTAGTTTACGTATGATGTGACGAAAATTTTGGGACCCAGTTTTGTAAATTTATGCTTAAATGCCATGTTTGTTCTATTGTACTTTTGGGCTGTTACAAATGGTATCAGAGCCATAGTTTAAGGGATTTAGGTGACCGGACGGGCCTAAACTTAAACTTGGGAGTAGAAGTCACAACTGAGAATCAGGAAATGCGTTAGGATGACACTATTATAGGAATAGGACTAATAGGGTACTGAGGACTGTCATGTAAGGTAAGTTTGAGATTTCACCTGGCCAGTGTAATTGCGAACTTACAGGTACATGTATGTGCTTAACCCACCTTATTAACCTACCCAGTGTTTATGTCGTGTTTCAGTACGTTAGAATGTCAACGAGATCTCTGAGGTGTAGACTGAGACCCCTTGTTGGGAAAGTTTCATGAGAAATCTTTATGAAGTGAATAATGTATACATCGTAGAGGCGAAACGTTGTTTAAAATGTTATGAATCGTATAGAGATAGACCTTCGTGGGTTCGAAGAGATAAAATGATCGATTTTGAGTAAGACTCTTGTTCTAGAAAGTCCCAGTTCTAGAAATAGTGGCATGAGATCAGTTAGAATGATAAGGAATATCGGTGTTGAAATTTTGAACGTATCAATAGAACCCTGACTTCTTAGTCGAGCTTTTCAAAGGCAGTGTAAATGAAATAAGATACTTATTGTGAAATGAAAGCATGTAGAAGTAGAAAATGAGATAGTGATTAAAACGAAATAATATGAAAGGGATTGAGTAAGTGAGATGTGGAAAGTGTGTTCAACAAGTTGTTGCGTGATCAAGAGGACGACCGTTGGTCGTAGGTAGAATGTCAAGGATAAACTAAGCGAGTAAAGCAGTTGACCTTGTTAGGGTGAGTAGCCTTCAAATGCAAGTAGAGTCTCATGCATGGTGTCCTTTTTTTTATGTAACATGAGATTTTCACGATTTAAGTTAAATATGTAAAGATAAATTTTGATCGAAAATGAGTCAGAATGTGCACGCGTACATTTAAAGAAAAAAAAAGCGATTTCATGCACATGGCGCCATGAAGTTTCGAGTTTTATGATTTGTAAAGTATTTCGCTCTTTTCATGATGAGTTCAATTATTGCAAAAGTCAAGAAAACGATTAAATGCAAAACTTTTATAACCAAAGTGAGTAATGGCATGTTGGAGTTCTTTATGAGTACGAAAACCAACTGATTTACCTGGCGAAGGTAATTCTTTCAAAATTGTGCCAAATAAAAAGATTTTCATGCAATATATCACTGTCGTATTGACACCGTTCGGTAGGAGTAAGATTAAGTTTATGGAAAGTTGCCTGCGAACGATTCTCGTAATCGTGGTGCAGGGCGTTGAATTTATAAGAGTGATGGGGGCATGTGTACCCAAGATGTTTTCAAGTGTTGTTTAATAAAAATGATAAAGTGTGCGAAATGATTTATTTAATGCGTTGTCATGCATGAAGGCTATGAACTCACTAGGTCATAGAGTATTACATTTTAAGCCGAAGAAGAACTCCGAGAGTGAAGAGATATTGGTCAAATCAGGAGAGAACGTTGTAGTATCGGGATAGGTGTTCCGTCGGTAATGGATTATAGTCTCGGACGTAGGAGGGTTTGCACCCTTGTTCGGTAACTGGGAGTACGGTTGTCAAGGGACGGTTGTGTTCGGAGGGAGGGCTTGAAGTCATCAAGGTGATGGTCTTAGCGACTCGTTAAAGAGTAGGGTGGCCAGGAAGAATGAAATGCCCGTGGTGTGGAAAGGGGAGTTTCGAGGTGAGCTTGTAATGTTGATGTTACGTAAGTAGGTATCGAAAAGAGAGAGACAGATCAGGGAGTTGATTTTGAGATGTTGGAAGGATTAGGTTCCGTAAGGAACCCTTGTTAAAAATTAAGGTAAGAAAGTAGTTACAGGTTGTCAGTTGATGTAGAAGTCGGCAGTTGCGTAAGATGGCCAAGGCCGAAAGCGTGACCCAGAAGGTTAAAAGTTGATAGAACACCTTGTAGGGGTGTTAAGAGGACGAGAAGTTTTCATTTTGAATGAGCGTTCTATTTACGAGGTATGGAGGGATATGTAGAATGATGAGGTATGTAGCACAAACGAAGCGAGTGTGTAGATTTTATCAGTCAGTAAGGAATGTGTCGTGTCTATGTAAGGGCTCGGATCGTACAGAGTTAGCTAGAGTGGTATGTTTGAATTAATTGAGAACTCGTGAGTTATAGTTCAACAATTTGGGAAAGGACTACTTAGCGAGATAGTCTTGCTTGTGTTTACGGGAGGATATGAAGACAGGTTTGAAGTGTGTACGAATAACCATGAGAGATTTGGTCTGCAGGGTGAGGTTATGGGTGAGGAATGTACAGTTATGTAATGGCATTAATTGCCAAGGTAAATGTATCAGCTAGTGTCGTAGTGATGTGGTGATAGAGAGAATGAAAGCATCAAATAGAAGCATTTTGGGGGCTTCGTGTGAGATGTATGATTGTTAACCAGAATGTTCGAGCACGTAGGGGTAAGTTGACGTTGTGGTATGTTTTTGTTTGGGATGGAATGACAGAGTGATGGAGGGTGGTTACCCAATTGAGAAACCAAGTGTTATGATGGTAAGAGTCGCTTAGTAAGCATGCTTTGGAATCACTAGAAGTTTAAAGGAAGATGAGAAATGGATCGGTCAGAATGTGTTATAGTAAACGCTAGATCTTTAAAGAACGTGAAATGTTTCGTATGTGAGAGGGAAGGACCCTAGTAAGAGTCAGTTAGAGATATGGTTAAAGTTTAACGAATGGCATGATGACGTTTATGGGTCGAAATGGTAATGTAAGCATTAATTGTTTGGAATTGTCAGGTTAGATGTATAAGCCTTGGGCTGGTTGATTAAAATTATGGAATTGATAAGTAGTGACATTTATTAGTTACTACAGGATGCGCTGAAATTCTACCGAAATTCTTACTAAGAATTGATAAGAGAGGATCGTTATGTTAAAGTAAAGGGTTGATGATAGTAGGATGGGATAAGCAATTCTCAATCTATGTTGAAAATTGTAAATTGCTGGGTTACTTAGTGGATTTGTTTGGAGTAATCTAAATAAGAAAGCCGAGATGACTTTAAATATATCTATCTGATTTTATGGTCATTGTGGTTAATCGATAGAGTTTTAGAACCCGAGTTTCATGGTGTTCCTGAAGTAATAGATCCGATTTGGAAGATGAAGGATGGGATGATTGTATGTTTCAGTTATAAGCAAAGATTGTGAGTTTAATCAGGATTGTGCAGCTAGGGCGTGAAGGTATGTTACTATTGTTTTGTTATTAGAAAGACTATTTCGAGAGCTGAGATTTAAGCTTTGTTAATAATTTTCGCCAGTTATCCTTGGAGTGAATTCCGGGACGGAATTCCATTAAGGAGGGGAGATTGTAATAACCCAAATTAATATTTCGATTTAAATAAAAGATAGGGGTTGAATTGGTTCTTTGTGAGAAAGATTGAGGGCAATATGTGAAAATGTAGGAAATAAATTTCCTTTCTTTTTGGAGTGTGCAGTATTTTGGTATTAGAAAAGAAAAAAATCAGTTTTAGGGTTTGTGGAGGCTGCCATGTAGATAGACAAAAAGAGAAAAAGAGAATGGGTCTTGTGTGTGTGTTTTGTGTGTGCAGCCGGCAGAGAGGGACGACGAGGGAGAGACTGCCGGCGAGGAGAGAGAGATGACGAGGGAGAGACAGCCGGAGAGGGGAGAGAGAGATGACGAGGGAGAGACCGCCGACGAGGAGAGAGAGAGAAACAGCCGGAGAGAGAGACTGCGAGAGAGAGAGAGAGCATCGAGAGGGAGAGAGAGAGCAGCGAGAGAGAGATAGAGCTGCGAGAGAGAGAGAGAGATAGACGACGAGAGAGGGAGGGTGGCTGTGTTCGCCGGCGACGGAGAAGATGACCGGAGGGGCGACTGGGAGCGCCGGCAGTCGGCTGCCGGCGGTGGTCGTCGGCGGCGGCATGGCTGGTCAATAATTTTCCGTTTCGTGAAGTTTTTCGCGGGTAAGAAACCATTCCCTTGCGTTTTCTCTTTAGCAAGTAATGTTAGATTGGTTAAATTCTTATTGTGCTCGGTTATGTAAAGTGAGAAAGCAAGTAAAAGTGTTAATAGAGTTTTCCTAATTCATATTGTCAAGTTAAGCATTGTTATGTGAATTCTTGGTTAGGGAATCGTGTAACGGTTAATTAATAAAAGAAGAGGTTGTCGCCAAATTTTGTGTAGAATTAGAATAATGACGAAGAATGTGGGTTTTTGTTTTGAACCGTGTGTATCGGAAGTCGGTATGTTCCGGGAGTTGGCCCGTAACTCAAGTTTGGGCCGGGATTGGTTTATTGGGCCGAATTGAGTGTTGGGCCGAGAGAATTATTAAGTCCTTTTGGGCTTAGTTATTAAGATTGGGCTTAGTTAATTAATAAAGTCTATAATTATTTAAAGGGGCCTAGTACGTAATCGATAGTCTATTTATTAAATTTGGTCATATTATTATTATCATGAACCGGCTTTGATATTTAGAATCTGGAGTTATAATTTTATGTCGGGGGAGAATCTAGAGTCGGGTAAATTAATGGATCCGGTATGGCATTTCAATTGGATAAATAAGCAAAGACCATTAATTACGATTTGTGGACTAGAAGTGGAAGTTACCAACTTAGATAAGTTTGGGTTAAGTTCGGGGCAAGTTCGAATATAAATTTTAGATATTGATATACCTTCCTATATAATAGGTGTTCTACCTAGACATCAGAAGTGTAAGTGAGGAGCTTTGGAGCAAGCAAGCCAGGTGAGTTCCCTTAACCCCTTTTTGGTGCAAATGAAATGTGTTGCTAAAGTTTTTCATAACTGAATATGGTTTTGAGCATGACGACATGATTAAACGTTTTGGAAAGATTTTATTGTGCATGACATAGAAATGTTTACAATTGCATACAAGTTGTTTATACGTACCGTTATGCGTGAATGTTGAATACATGCTTTTATGATTATTGTCATGGTAGAGTCGGGTTGCACAGTGGAAGACTCCTTGAGTTGCCGTGCCTGGCTTTGTAAGGTGTCGAGTTGCCGTGCCTGGCTTTGTAAGGTATCGAGTTGCCGTGCCTGGCTTTGTAAGGTGTTGAGTTGCCGTGCCTGGCTTTGTAAGGTGATATTAGTCTATGCCACTGTGTACACCCTTGTTGAGAACATGATTGATATGTTACTGTTTTGAAATGAAACGTGTTTCTTTAAATGGTTTGTGGTCACGCTTTTAAGGGGGAATTCACTAGACCTTTTGGTCTAACCCTCGCTTTTCAAAACTAAACCATTTTCAGGTAAGCTTTTAGTGGAAGGCTCAGGTAAGTGAGCAAGAGCAAGATAGGGTGCAGACGCAGCTAGAGACTGTACCAGTATCTCTTATAGAAGTAGACTATTCTCAGTTGTGTATAGGTTGTTTCCGCCAACCTTAGTTTACGTATGATGTGACAAAAATTTTGGGACCCAGTTTTGTAAATTTATGCTTAAATGCCATGTTTGTTCTATTGTACTTTTGGGTTGTTACAGATTTGGGGGGGGGGGGGTGTAACAACCCACGTCGCATATATTGGTTGTGCTTGACCCACGTCGCATTTATAGGTTGTGCTTGAAATTTGTGAGGTATTTTATAAACTTGAAATTGTAAGTTACCAATAACTTTCTCAATGCTTAAGTAATAAACAAAAGTCTTGTCAAAATTAAAACATTTTCAAATGATTTCTTTACATGAGTTTGAATTGCCATGAATAGCCAGAACTTGTATGTATAGGTATAACTTTGAAGATAACTTCATTGGTTTACATATGTTTGGGTGTGCAGATAATACATCATCGATGTTTTAATATAATCATTAGCAAACTATATGTTATTATGTAAAAATCGAGAACTCAAAGCAATTCATAAAATAAGATAATGCGAAAGCACCCTAAATTTGACAAGTCAAATTCAAATACATCTTGATAGTCTACTACAAGTAATACCTCCACCACAGATGTTCATGATGTTACCTCATGGAGGTCAATGTACCATTAATGTAGCTAAACAACATTGTTTTCAATTAGACTCGAACCTGACCACGGTGGTGGATGTGGATCTACAGGGGAGGTCAACCGCCCTCAATCAAAACCTAAAAGAATTACCCAACGTTTATTGTTCTAGCCCCATCTCAAAAAACATTCTTCTAATTACCAAAAATCTTGAATATAACACTACCTTACAACCTAAAAAAATGTAAATCCTAGCTCAGACTTAAAGACTCAAAAAATACCTGAGATATGGCTTGCTTGTCAAGATCAGACTTTGAGTCTTGAATGAGTGTTGTAGACAATCAAGTTCGTTATTAACATTAGGAGCTAGTGTGCTAATCTTAAAAATGTAATTTTGATACTTTTAAAATATTGTACACATTTAGAACATATTTTAAAATCTTATTTTATGAAAACATTACTTTAATAGGTCAATAATTTCAAATTTTAAAAGCATTTAATTATCAACCAGTTAGAGCTAACTAACGACCTATCCACGAAAGTCAAGGAAAAAAAATTATGAACCGAAATCTACCGTAGGGTGATAATCAAACGTTTACTCTATGATGTTATTATGTTATCAAGATAACAACCTAAGATTAGATAGACAGTATTGAAATCTTAGAATTAAAAAAACAATCTTATAGTGTGGAGCCATCTATAGAAGTTAAATGACATTCGATATTGTGTGTTTAAGAGATCGTGGTCGGGCAATTCGGCTTAGGTTTACTTCTGGCAAACCTGTGCTGTTCCGCTTTCTTTTGAAAACTATTTTTGCTCCAGCCGTTCTTTTCAGCCGTTTGTGGCTTGTTGTTGCTGTTGTTTCTCTTCTTTGGGTCGGTTGTCTGTTTTGTTGGAACTATATTGTATTTGGTTGGTATATATTGCATGCTTTTAAAAAAAAATATTTCAGCTACCATCAAATACATCATATATCATTTATACAACGGCCGCTAATCTTGATAGCTTTTTTTCTATATAGGCAGAAGTAGATTCAATTAATTTTAAGAAAAAATAATTCAAATAATATTTAATAGTAATAAAAATGAGAAAATGCATAGATCTTATTATAAAAAAGTATATATTTAGGGGCTAAATAGAGGTTATATTTTTTAGAGGAGGGAAATAAATGAAAGGTTGATTGTCCTATGTACTATAGGGTAATTACAATATGGACCACGACTTTCCATATAATCATGTATATTTTCTAATTTATTCATGTATAAAACAAATATTATAATATAATATTTTAATCCAAAATTTGTAAGCTAGAAAAAAATGTGTTTCACTTCAAGAAAGTATTATGGAGATATTAGATGTAATTTAGCTGAATCCTATGGTTTGAAGGGATTCTTTTAGGATCTTTGGTTGATTTCATTGGACTTTTTTTTTGGCATTTTAGTTGATGTTTATTGTATTTTTTAATATCTTAAAGCATCATTTGAAATTTAAGCAACTTTTATATCGGAAAACAATCTACTTTAACAAATAAGTTTTTAAGTGTAAAAACAATTAATTTTTAGCGTTATAGTATGGTTTTCCCTCAGTGATTTTTTGCATGTCCCCCTACTAGCTAAAAAACCAAAAAAAAAGTACTTCAAAATCAATCAAAAAACAAAAAAAGTCTTTTGAAATTAACCAAAAAAAAGAAAAAGGCCCTTGAAATCGACAAAAAAAAACTTTAAAATCTCTTGAAATCAACCGAAAAACTTCAAAAATCTCTTGAAACCGTAGAATTAGGCTAAAACACATCGAACCACTTTGCGGACCTTTAACCTACCTTAAAAGTGATCCCACTATACAAAAATCTTGAATCCGCCACTGGTTGGGACTTCACAAATATTGAACGAAAACTCCCCCCCCCCCCCCCCCCCCCTGAAGAACACTCATTGGTTACATTCGTAATCTTTGAGTTGAGAAACGCTAACCATGCGTTCAAATAACCGAAACATTACACCCTGAAAATGCATTTTAACCCTGTGGTATGTGGAGTAAATTTTTATATTTAAATATTTAATCAATAAAATATTGCAATTTATATTTTCAAAAAAGAAAAGGGGAATTTATTCTTTTCCAAGTAAATGAGTAAAAACATGGCAGAGGTGATGACACCTGAATCTAGAACAAAATCTAACCTAGCTATTTTGAAGTTGGAAAACTAGAACAAAATCTAACGGTACCAACGCAAGTGACGGAACACAAAAGTAATCTACTTGACAAGTTGGTAAAGCCAAACACTTAGTAACATATAACGGATGCCGGGTGTGGCCACTTAAAACCACATCCAATTTGGGCCAACATCCTTAACGTATTCGCACGTAGGACTTATACCATACCGTCGATGCCTAACCGTGCCGCGATGTGGAAAACTAGCGTCCCAACATCGGCATAAAGACTATAGTGCTTATGGATCCATTGCATTACAAATATAACATTACATGACCCCAAACGAATGAACTAGCGCATTCAAATCATGTAATTCTCAAATAAGATGCATTAAATGCAAAACATAACCAAACGCCCAACATTGAGCTATCAAAATCGGACAAATGTCTCCAAGACCCAACGGAGTCAAAACCGAGCTATGGGCTCAATAAATCAAATGATCATTAGTAAAAACATAAAATGGATTAAACGTAAACAATACATGTTTATGCGAACACCCGTTTTAAATTCATGAATAACCCAACACACAACATTTAGGTGGGACATCCCATTTTTTCCAAAGGAACTCATACCGTTTACACTTTCAAACAGTCCCACAACGTAATCTATGCATATTTCCAAATTATCTATAAAAATGCATTTTCGTAACAAGTAGACTCCCTTTATAAAATAAATCATCAAAACATTTTATTTATGATTTATCTATCAAATCTTCCACAAATTCCAAATATAGATGTTTTACCATATTTACAACGTTAAATACTTCAAAAGTCAAAACCCACCAAATAATTCAACAATTAATAATTTTCATGTAAAACACACAAGTACTTGGAAAAATAACATTTTTGGCATGTACAAAGTTTTCACAAATCAACTTGAACTCACCTTGCTAGATATAGGCTAAATCTAGATTTCTCCAAACGTAAGCTCCTTTGATGCAACACGAATCCTTAAGCCAAATCTTCCAAAAACCTAGATCCATAAGTTTCCAACCATGAGTATTCATATTCAACCACTTTAAAACCATTCCCCAAACATCTTATATAAAAATCTCCATTTTGACCAAAACCCCAATATTAACCTAACTTCCCCAAAATCATCCAAACCAAGATTTGATAAGCATACAAACTAGGAAGCCATCAATGAAGTATTTATAGCTCATATGAAAGTATAGAAGCTGGGAGGATGAACTCACCACTTAGGTTTTGATGAAAACCTAGAAAACCCTAAAAATCTCTAGTGTTTGGATGAAACTTGCTATTACATCAATAAATGAAACCACTAACATAAAATGGAGAAGGAACACATTAATCTCCATGAAAAAACTCCAAAATCAGTTAGGGGTTGTGAGGGAAAGAGGGGAAACGATTTGGAGAGAAGAGAAAGAGATTCGAGAGTGAGAAATGAGAGACTTACCACCACCAAACAATCTTGAATCTTCCAATAACCTTCCAAACTCTTTCTAGATCCTTGAAGAGCTCTAAAAAACGGAACCATAGCAACTTGAATCACCAAAATCGGAGTTGAAATGAGAGAGATATGAAGAAATGAAGTTTGGGGGGTGAAATTCGCGTTTTATGCTGATCAGGTGCTCCGCGCGGGTCTCCGCGTGGGTTCATCGGCGCCATGACCCGCGCAAGACACTGGTCGCCCGGTTTCTTCCAAAACACTGTTTTGGCCATAACTTCTTCGTTTTAGCTTCGTTTTCGCTCCGAAAAGAGCCGTTGGACTCATATTCGAATTCCCCATCCAACAAGACCATAAAATCTAGGATTTAATCCAAAATCTAGGATTTAATCCAAAATCCTATTTTCCTTATTTATCATAAAAGACCGATACCTTCCAAAATCGGGGTGTTACAATCCTCCCAACCTTAAAGAGATTTGTTCCTCGAAATCTAGTTCCTTTACAGCCAAGGTCAACCCATATACGTTAGCCTCACATCCGAATGTATGTTCAACTTGCTAGAGTAATTTCTAACCGCATGGATTGGGTTGCCTCCCAGCCTCAGGTGTTCCATACTTCCCCAACGACAGATTCCAACTCCCAATCAGTCCAAGGTTGATCACTCTGAAACCAACCAAATCTCCGAATCCAAATGTTCCTGCTACCGAACTGCTCTTTACTTTAACGAGTACCTCTAGTCACCAAACGGACGGTCATCCTCGACCCAAAGATTATACAACTCCTAGAATACGCCCAATTACCAACCATCTAATCTACAGATTCTTTTATCATTCAAGGAAAGTCATCCTACCAAGTCCAATTATCACAATATGAGCTTCTTAAAATCACCACAAGCGATACGATTGTCCCTTAAGATTGAACTACAACACTCCCAATACACTGACGGTTCATGGCCTCAAAATCCAAAGTTGACACCTAACCATACCACCAAGATTCAAACCACTGTAGTACTCCACACACGAGTTCCATCCGTCGGGCATCCCCACAAAACCAAGGTTATCAATACGGTGCCTAAAGGGTCCTGCACGTTCCTTATGCAAAAATTTACCAAGACCCAAAACAAGGTTGCCGATAAGAACGGGTACCACCAAGATTAACAGAAAACATCGTGAGTCTAACCCTCCAGTTACAAAAGTACGCCGTCTATGCAAACGATACTACTCGGCCTACGGTACGATCATGTGTCGGAATACCCAACCTTCCACTGTCGAAGTTCTACACGCACATACTCTTAACCGGGGTTACTTAACCTTTCCAAGGTTCTAATGAGTTCAAGGTTTTCAAGTGAAACACTTAACAAACATGACAATCGAAAACTTTTATAGAAATTTTCAACACAAAGGTTTTCATAACAATTTGATCGTATGCACAAAATCTACTACCATTCACTCGGTAGTTGTGCAAAAATGGACACACTCGTCCCACATATGAAAAATGTCCTGAAACTATTTCATCGTAGTTTAGATTATTAACAACACGCAAAAGCATAATAAATAATTTCTTCAAAATGGACCGCTATGGTTCTAGCATGGATTTATCTATGTCATACATGTAAGGTAATCTCCTACTTTAAATAATGAGCAACCAAAAAGGTTTATACGTACTTCAAAAGAAGTTTGAATGTCATCCGATTCCCAAAGTTCCCCTTTTAAGTCATGAAATAGCATGAAACAAAATTCACCAACAACATTCGCACAAGTTAGTTTATTTCACAAAAACGGTGAAACAATTCCATAAATATACTTTGTTTAAAACTTAAAATGATTTGTGTCTATTCCAAGTTTAAAGGCAAAATCAATACGTTTTCATCATTTGAAGATATCGACCAAAACATCAAGAGGAATCTTAAATTGGAATATGCATGTAAGCTTATAACACTCTCTTGGTAGTTTTCTTGAAATGAAATAACATGCATCAGATAGTTCATACGAAATTTCAAAAGATGAAATTCTTTAAATCAATTTCGAAATTTTCTCATTTAGTCATAAAATGACATACGAGCAAAACCTTTTGACGAGACTCACACACATCAATGTGTTTTTCCCAAATCTTAGGAGAATAATAAATGTTTGTAAACGGTTGACACCAAAAAGGGTTTAAATCGACTTCGAATGTCGGATCGTACAAACAATGTGCATTAGTGTTCCAAAACATCAATAGTTTCACGCACTCTAGGTTTAGACAAATATTTTCCACAATCCCCATCACGGAGCATTTACACCAAAAGTTTCACACTCGCAATATAAAACGTTAAAATATCAACGCTTAAAATTTACCCATTAAAATACTCAAATTACACATTTTCTCCAAAACCAAAAGGTTTACAATTTTCTTTCCAAAATGTTCATCAAGTCAAAATTGATCAAAGTTCAACGACTCACCCATTCGTGTTTCCAAAACGTACCGTATCACCATGCATGATCCCCACAACACTAAGACATGCTTTGACCAAAAGACTTTCACTTATGCAATGAATTAAATTCACGATTCATTTATCAACTTTTCGAGGATCAGTGACTACCAAGTTATGCATACCCCTAGATCAATACCATGCACTTGCGTGGAATGAAAGTAAAAGAATCAATTAATCAAAAGCGCTGAAAGCAATTTGTTAAGAAATACTATCAGAATGTTCTTTCATGCATTACTCACGCCACGTATAAATCAATCCGTACATTGAACAAGTTGCAACGAAATGTGCTAACACAATTTTTTTCAAAAGAGAAACATACGACGCCAAAGATTAAAAAACATTCCTTTTGGTCGCCTTACGGCATAAAATAATATTTCCCAACAAAACCCGCACGAGATAAAATGCCAAATACAACCCATAAATTCCCACATAATAAATGGAGTATGCACATTACGAAATTGTACTACGCGACACAAACGTCGTAAAACAAAACTCCGTAAAACTCTATGGGCTCAATGGCCTCAAATCAACTAAATGACGCTAAACCTTTTGTCTCCAGAAATCAAGTTGCATAAAGCAAAAATCATGACTTCAAATGTCAAAATTTCGAAAATTCCCTTTTGTAGTAATGCCATATAAACAACACAGTTCAGCAAAAGTCGCATTAAATAAATTTCCAATAAAGCTGGACATAGGCATAATGGAAGATAACTTTCCGTCCAAACCTTAACATATGTGGAGGAGATCCAATGTTAAAGTCATAAGCCGCAGTTACTTGCCCAACATCTTTAAACATCAATAAAATATGGATATCATTGTATCCGAAAGTAGCGTTGGACAACAACAGAATAAAGCAAGTCTCGACAAAATTTGCAATCTCCACAATAAAATAATTTTCATGCATGTTCAAAACCATGATTTAAAATCTTGTGTGTGCTAAACGTTTTCCGAGATTTTGTAACGCAATTCACAGGAGGATTTGAAACACAAGAAATAACTGATGCAATTTATTTTAAAATAAATTTTGTGCATGAATTTAGTCGGCACTCAACGTCTCAAAACCACACTCCTCCAATCCCTTCGGTCACACTATCATTATCTGAAGATCCAAACATCTTAAGGCAAATTGAAAGCTTCAACGGTTAACCTTACAATTTCTCCTTGAATTAAAGTCGATTCAACAAGCATATGGTTCTAATCCAACCATCAACTTTGACCCGAAATGATCCAATTAATTCGATCACCATGCTTACCGCCACTCCAAATGGCAAATGCTAAAATCATCAATCTCTTCTAACGACTATTCGCTTAGAACTTCTTCGTTACCCCAACGGTGTAACACCCCGATTTTTAGAAGATATCAGTCTTTTATGATAAATAAGAAAAATAGGATTTTGTATTGAATCCTAGATTTTATGGTCTTGTTGGATGTAGAATACAAATACGAATCCAACGAGCCTTTCCGGAGCTAAAACGAAGAAGTTATGACCAAAACAGTGATCGAGAAATAAATCGGGAAACCAGGGTCATGTGGACGTCCGCATGGTGTGGAAGTCCACGTATGCTTCCGCGGAAGCAGCAGAAAGTTGGTTGGGTGCTCGTGGACGTCCGCATACTCCACGCGGACGTCCGCATCGCGTCTGATGAGCATAAAACACGAATTTCACCCCCTAAACTTCATTTCCTCATATCTCTCTCATTTGAACTCCGATTTTGGTGATTCAAGTTGCTATGGTTCCGTTTTTGAGAGCTCTTCAAGGATCTAGAAAGAGTTTGGAAGTTTATTGGAAGATTCAAGAGCATTTGGTGGTGGTAAGCTTCTCATTTCTCACTCCCAAACTCCATCTCTTCTCTCCCAAATCATTTCCTCTTCTCCCCCCTCAAACCCTAACTGATTTTGGGGCTTTTCATGGAGATTAAAGTGTTCCTTCTCCATCATATGTTAGTGGTTTCATCTATAGATGCAAGAGCAAGTTTTCATCTCCAACACTAGAGATTTTTGGGGTTTTCTAGGTTTTCATCAAAACCTAAGTGGTAAGTTAATTTCCTCCATTTACAAGCTTCATTATGAGTTATAAATGTTCCATTGATGATCTCCTAGTGTTTTGTTTCTCCAATTTCGGTTTGGATGATTTTGGGGAAGTTAGGTTAATATTGGGGTTTTGGTCAAAATGGAGATTTTTATATAAGATGTTTGGGGAATGGTTTTAAAGTGGTTGAATATGAATATTCATGGTTGGAAATTTATGGATCTAGGTTTTTGGAAGATTTGGCTTAAGGATTCGTGTTGCATCAAAGGAGCTTACGTTTGGGGAAAATCTAGATTTAGCCTAAATCTAGCAAGGTGAGTTCAAGTTGATTTGTGAAAACGTTGTACATGCCAAAATGTTTATTTTACAGTATTTATGTGCTTTATATAAAATTATCAATTGTTGAGTAAATTAGTGGATTTTGATTAATCAAAGTGCTGAATTTTACAAATCTTGTAAAACACCCACATTTGGGGATTTTGGTCAATCTCGACCTTATGAATGTTTTGAGGGGAGTAAACCTTTTGTTTGGGCCGAAGGCCAATTGAGAATTAAAAAGGCAAAGATTTTGGATAACGATGTATTTGGTTTACGTAACCGTGTGGGCAAAACGTATTTAGCCAAGCGTCTATTTTGCCTTCAAGGGCTTGATTTCTATTCAAATGGGTCTTTTGAGTGTTTGCCGATTTTAGTAGCTCGAGGTGGAGCCTTGGATGTGTTATGCGCTTATTGCCGTTTTATTTGAGTATGTGCATCCTTTGAGTGTTTTGTTTTATATGTGAAGACCATTTAACAATAATGCATTCATGGTACTTTTGAGTCTAATAAACCATTGCGAATTATATGCATTATCGAGTTATAAAGGATTTGGGCACACATACGTACGTGTATATATATACATATATATGTATATATGATTTGATTTCATTGGGGAGGTAGCAATGAAGGGGTATTGAGCTAATCATGCCTTGGAGCATGTGTTGCGTGATGTGGGTTAGACATACGTCATTTGCATGAGTTGACTTTTAAACAAACGATCATTGGATCTGTTGAGCTTAGGTTTTGAACTCGGTTGAGTCTTGAGGGCATTCACCCGGTTTCGATAAGCTCGGCGTGGCCTTGGGGTTTGATTTGCATGAATTGCATTATATTTGAGATTTACATGATTTGAATGCATTAGTTATTCTTTTGTAAGTCATGTATAAATTTTAAGTTAAGTAAGCTTGTTTTGGATGGTGGGATCCCAAGGTAAAGATCCAGTAGGATTGAACTTGGTGGTTTAGACTAGAGATCCGGTTTGAATTGATGTCTCCGTGGACTAAAGACCCGGTTTGGGTTGATGTCGCACTAGGCTAAAGACCCGGTTTGGGTTGATGCCTCACTTGACTAAAGATCCGGTTTGGATTGATGTCACATTAGACTAAAGATCCGGTTTGGATTGATGTCTCACTAGGCTAGAGATCCGGTCTGGGTTGATGCCTCAATAGACTAAAGACTCGGTTTGGGTTGATGTCTAAAACTGACTAGAGACCGGGATATGGTTGATGTCATGTGTGTTCCCATCCATGAGGCTTACTTGTGTTTATTAATTGTGGTTTAATTTATGTGTTCGCCACATTCGAGGAAATCGGGTCTCCCCCGTCACCGAAGGGTGTTGTTTTTGGGTAATTGTTTATCCATGTTGTCGGCGTCGTGTTATATGCATATGGATTGTTTTTCCATGATTGATGGACGGTATTTTATGTCTCATCCTTGATTGGATGTTTTCCACTATTGGAGTATTATTCGCATTGATGATTATTTGGGAATTTATTATTTATTTACCTCTTGAGTGAGTTTTGGATTTGAGTCCATTGCTGAGAAATGATTTTCATTGGAGGCTTTCCTCACGGATTTGGTGTGTGTTTGGAAATTGGGTTGTCGGTGTATTTTTATACAAATCCCATTTTCGGAAATCATGATTTACGCTAAACTCTTTTGTCTAACCAATTATTTGATCATGATGTAAACTCTTGATCTCACTAGGCGTTAGCCTAACCTTTTTATTCGCCGGCATGTGCAACAGGTTCAGGTTGGGAAATAGCTTTAGCTATACTGTGGAGTGATGAGTGCTAGTAGGGTGCACGTGAAGTGTTTCGCTTAGTGAAGTCTTCCGCACTTATTTGGGATTAGCAACTTGTATTGTGTTAAGTAACACCCGTCTTGAGTTGTTAATTGTAGAAGTCGTGATGTTTAACTTTTGAGGTATTTTCAAGGATGGTTTGTAGAAAGGATTTTATCCTATTTTGGTTATTTTATTGAAATTAAAGTTAGTTGTTCTTTCCAAATTTGAGGGTGTTACAAACGGTCATCACACTAGAGTTGGTCAAGTACTCTCATGTAACTGGTAGGTTCACCATAACACTGGCCAGGTGTCATTATGAACGCACCGTACATGCTTATCCTTGCCACTCTCGAGGTGATTCTCGTTTCTAGTAACTCCATCGACCTCAAAACATCCTATCTTAAAGTGCCTAATGGTGAATTTCACTTTCATTTACTTAAAAGAACGCTAGTTTGAGTTTAGGTATCCAAAATCAATACCTAATTCTCTCAAACTTATGATCTGATACCAACTTGTAACACCCTCAAATCTGGAAAGAGCAACTAAATAAAATTTCGATAAAATAATCACTTAAGGAATAAAATTCCTTCTACAAACCATTCTTGGAATTACCTCAAGATAAAACATAACAACTCATACACTTAATAACTCAAGTCATACTAAGTGACTAAATAAAATCGGGTGCTACTTAACACAATTAGAAGTTGCTAATCCCAAACCAAGTGCGGAAGACTTCACCAAGCAAATCATTTCTCATGCACACTACTAGCACTCATCTCTTCACAGTGTCACTAGATCTACATCCCAACCGGATCCCGTTGCACATGCCGACAAATAAAAAGGGTTAGGCTAACGCCTAGTGAGTTCAAGAGTTTTATCATGATTATGTAATTCGTAAAAAGGAAAGAGTGAGACTCTAATCGTGATTCCCAAAATGATTTACATTAAATATGAAAACAGTCTGATTTCCAAGAATACGTATTTTAGACGATGACAACGCCACGTAAAACATTTCTTTACGATGTAAGCTCAAACTCAAAACTCACCCAAAGTGTGAATAAACATTAAATTCCCAAATGATATAAACGTGAATAAAACTCCATTATTTAAAACATCCCAACCAGGATTAAACATAATACATTGCCCATAAATCATGGAAAACAATCAATTTAGATATATAATTACGTCACCGAAAACATGGATAAAAGTAAATACCCAAAACAACACCTTTCGGCGACGGGGGAGACCCGCTTACCAACGCAAATGACGAAACACAAAAGTAAGCCACTCGACAAGTTGGTAAAGCCAACCACTTAGTAACATATAACGGATGCCGAGTGTGGCCACTTAAAACCACACCCAATTTGGGGCAACATCCTTAACGTATTCGCACGTAGGACTTATACCATACCGTCGATGCCTAACCGTGCTGCGATGTAGAAAACTAGCGTCCCAACATCGGCATAAAGACTATAACGTATTCGCACGTAGAACTTATACCATACCGTCGATGCCTAACCGTGTCGCGATGTGGAAAACTAGCGTCCCAACATCGGCATAAAGACTATAGTGCTTATGGATCCATTGCATTACAAATATAACATTACATGACCCCAAACGAATGAACTAGCGCATTCAAAGCATGTAATTCTCAAATAAGATGCATTAAATGCAAAACATAACCAAACGCCCAACATCGAGCTATCAAAATCGGACAAATGTCTCCAAGACCCAACAGAGTCAAAACAGAGCCATGGGCTCAATAAATCAAATGACCATTAGTAAAACATAAAATGGATTAAACGTAAACAATACACGTTTATGCGAACACCCGTTTTAAATTCATGAATAACCCAACACACAACATTTGGGTGGGACATCCCATTTTTTCCAAAGGAACTCATACCGTTTACACTTTCAAACCGTCTCATAACGTAATCTATGCATATTTCCAAATTATCTATAAAAATGCATTTTCGTAACAAGTGGGCTCCCTTTATAAAATAAATCATCAAAACATTTTATTTATGATTTATCTATCAAATCTTCCAAAAATTCCAAATATAGGTGTTTTACCCTATTTACAACGTTAAATACTTCAAAAGTCAAAACTCACCAAATAATTCAACAATTAATAATTTTCATGTAAAACACACAAGTACTTGGAAAAATAACATTTTTGGCATGTACAAAGTTTTCACAAAGCAACTTAAACTCACCTTGCTAGATTTAGGCTAAATCTAGATTTCCCCAAATGTAAGCTCCTTTGATGCAACACGAATCCTTAAGCCAAATCTTCCAAAAACCTAGATCCATAAGTTTCCAACCATGAGTATTCATATTCAACCACTTTAAAATCATTCCCCAAACATTTTATATAAAAATCTCCATTTTGACCAAAACCCCAATATTAATCTGACTTCCCCAAAATCATCCAAACCAAGATTTGATAAGCATACAAACTAGGAAGCCATCAATGGAGCATTTATAGCTCATATGAAAGTATAGAAGCTGGGAGGATGAACTCACCACTTAGGTTTTGACGAAAACCTAGAAAACCCCAAAAATCTCTAGTGTTGTGGATGAAACTTGCTCTTGCATCAATAAATGAAACCACTAGCATAAAATGGAGAAGGAACACATTAATCTCTATGAAAAAACCCCAAAATGAGTTAGGGTTTGTGAGGGAAAGAGGGGAAACGATTTGGAGAGAAAAGAAAGAGATTCGAGAGTGAGAAATGAGAGACTTACCACCACCAAACACTTTTGAATCTTCCAATAACCTTCCAAACTCTTTCTAGATCCTTGAAGAGCTCTAAAAAACGGAACCATAGCAACTTGAATCACCAAAATCGGAGTTGAAATGAGAGAGATATAAAGAAATGAAGTTTGGGGGGTGAAATTCGCGTTTTATGCTGATCAGGTGCTCCGCATGGGTTCATCGGCGCCATGACCCGCCCGAGACAATGGTCGTCCGGTTTCTTCCAAAACACTGTTTTGGCCATAACTTCTTCGTTTTAGCTCCGTTTTCGCTCCGAAAAGAACCGTTGGACTCGTATTCGAATTCCCCATCCAACAAGACCATAAAATCTAGGATTTAATCCAAAATTCGATTTTTCTTATTTATCATAAAAGACCGATACCTTCCAAAAATCGGGGTGTTACACCGGAGCAGATCGAAGTTGGCTGTGGCCAGATCTCTTCTCTCCCTCTCTCAATCTCTCGATCTCTACCTCTCTTCTCTCGATCTCTCTCAATCTCTCAGATCTATTCTCTCGATCTCTACCTCTTTCTCTCTCTTTTTTTCTCAGCTATTTTTTTTAATTCTATATAGGTTAGGTGATATTAATTTAGGGTTTTCAATCTATGTTTGATTTAGCTTTTTAAATCTGGGTTTAGTTTAGGTTGTTAAATGTTATTAATGTTATTGAGATTAGATTTGAATTTAGGGTTTGATTTATGTTGGGTTTTGATATTTTTTTCTTGGTGTTCATGATGTGTTCCTGTAGAAGATGAATGTTCAAGAAACAAGAAAGCCTATCAGAAAATTAAAGTAAATTACAAGTTGGGCCCCTGTGGTTTTATAATTTAACTGAAAAAAGGTAAACATATTGAAAGGACTAAAATGCCCTTCACGTAACGGCTAGAGTTAACGCCCGTTAGCGCCAGGGACCAAATCGTTACGAAAACACGAACCACAGAGCCTAATTTGTAATAAAAAAATTGTAGGGACCATTTTCGTTATGTTTTTGAAACCACAGGGACCAAATCCGTAATTTACTCAAAATATAATTATATATATATAAGTATTATTAAAAAAAGTAAAAAAGTATATTATCTAATTCATATTTATATATATTAATATATATATATATATATATTAAAAACTTTATAACTTTTTAATAATATTTTCATATATATAATTAATATTTTCTTTTCTTGATCAATATTTTCATATTTAAAATATTTAAATAATATATATTTATTAAAATTATATAATTAATAAATTTAATGTTTAAGTTTAATATCTCATGTTTAAATTTAATGTTTAAAAATTAAATTTTGACATGAAGCATTAAATTTAAACATTATATAATTTTAATAAGTATATACTATATATACTTTTAATATGAAAGTGTTCGGTCAGTCAAGAAAAAAAATATTAGTTATATATATAAAAATATTATTAAAAATTATAATATTTTTAATAAATATATATTAATAGATATAGATATGAATTAGATAATATACTTTTATTTTGTTAATAATATATATATATATAGAATATATAATTATATTTTATTAATTTATATAAATAAGTTTTATATTTTTAATATATATATGTATAATTTATATATATATATATATAATTATATTTATATTAGTTTTTAAAGGAAAAATGTAAAAATAATAATAAACTACATGAATCATTTTCAAAGATTTCTATAAACCACATGGACCCAAATTAGAGTTTAAACCCATCATGTGCAAGACATATAATGTCTTTAACATTTTAAACTTAACGGTGTTAATGTCGAGGGACCCTATCCACAATATATTGCGTACCATAGGGATTATATCTATAATAAACATAAAATAAAGACCATAATTAAAGAAAACACAAAACCATAGGGACCAAATCCACATTTACATTTCTAAATTGTGGATATATGTTTTGGATAGGGTGTGAGAAAGGTGGTGTAATGAACGCTCCAAAAAACGAGAGTGAGGGAAAAATAAGGGAAAAGGGGGAGTATTGTTGAAGAGGAAGACAGTGGAGGTGGGAATCCCGTACTCTTGGATTGGACATTTCTGGAAAGTTTTCCATTTCTTTTACGAAATTACTCCTTTATCCCCCTTCAACCCTCTTCGGTCAAAGGTTTTTAATAACAAAATAATTATCTTAAAATAAAATGAATATAATACAAAACATAATAAACAGGCCCGTAATAGGTCCTACCGGCTACCGCACAGGGCCTCCGATTGTCGGGGGCCTCCGAATATTTTTTTCTAATTTTTTATATGTCTAAACTGACTATATATATTAGTTATTGCTTTTAATTAATTTTGTTTTATCCAAAAAAATTGTGTTTTAAATTAATGCTTTTAATTAATATTTTGTTTTATTACAAATTTTCATTAGAATTAACTATATATACAAAAATTTCATTGTAATTAAATGCTTTTAATTAATTTTGTTTTATTCAAGAAAATTGTGTTTTAAGTTAATGCTTTTAATTAGTTTTGTTTATCTAAAAAAATTGTGTTTTAAATTAATATTTTGTTTTATTACACATTTTCATTTGAAATAATTATATATACAAAATTTTTACGGTTCCTATATTTTTGAATTTCATTTTTTGGATGACTTAAATATATTTTTTTATCTAATTTTTTTTAATCTATTAATTAAATTATATTATGTTATATTTTTCTAGAAGGTTTTTTAAAGGTGTATTGTTATCTAAGTTTACAAAATATTTTTAAATATACCGAATGTTAAACTTGATAAAGTACAATAGTGATTGAAATTGAATGTAGTTTTTCTTAAAAAATTTAAATTTAGATTCTCTATTAAAAAATAGAATACTTGTTAGAGATTTTGTGAATAATTTTGATAGTTTAATGCTTTTTAATTACGTATTTTATACTTGTATTTGAATATTTGGTTGAATTTGGATTTTTTTAATATTTATTGATTTTATACTATATGTTTTTTCTCGAACACTTTATTTTTAACATAGTGTTTTTCAATTACAGAGATTAATAAACGGTTCTCGTTGATATGTATTTTCGTAATAAAGGGGTTGCTATTCATTCTCTTTCATCACTCAAATACATGTTATTTCTTACCATTTACTTCACTCATCACCTCTTATTTATTAATCGTTGGCTTATAGTCGTTCTGTGTGTGATTTATAGTTAGAATATAGGTGTAACAGGGCCTCCAAAACGATTGGCACGGCCCTCATAATAAATTAAGATTAAATTTCAACAATTTAGAGCATCCAAATCCATCTTGTATAAGTCTTTGCATGATGATATGACACGTCATGTGAATTAAAAAGGTCTTTTAAGTTTAACAAGATCTTTCAATATTTTTTTTGGAAAGGCAACTGTATGATTATAATTAAAACCAAACCAATAATAGTACAAAATACATACAGCAAGATACAGCTCCTCTGAAAGCCACAAGACCAACTAAGCCCAAAATACAACAACACCACCTATCAGTTTGCCAGTTGCAAACCTGCAAGGGCTAACAGCAGCCACGAACAACACTGAACCAAACCATTAAGCAGCGATCACAGCTGGACAGTCACTGCCCTCGTCTTAATCTGCACAGTCCCAAGCGCGCAGCTTAATCTGGGCAGCCTCAATAGAAACAGCAGAAACCTTAATCGATCAGCAGCAGCCACAGAAAACAGCAACCGCCTTATGTCTTAATCTGGACAGACATTAATGATACAGCAGCCGCACCTTACCACAGACATACTTCTGAACCTCCGTAGCCTTAGCGTGGGCAGCCTTGAGACTATCGCAGAAGGCTTTCGGGTTCCGCTAGCCACACGGGCCACTCGATCTTTTTGTCGTGACACCTTCCCGCGATCCATTCGAAACTCCTCCTTTGGAACTCGAAAAACGATTCTTCCAGCCTCTTATCTTCACCTTTGAATACGATGCTATTACGGTTTCCCCAGATTAAGTACAGGAACGACCAAACCGCATCTGTCCATCGGTTCGGCCTGAATTGGTTCCCCTCATACGAATCTGGAGGCTGCAACACATCATTTAACGAATCCAAACCGTGATAATCTCTTCTCCACCACCGGAACATCTCCCGCCATAATTTCTGCACCTCGTGGCACTTTACGAAAGCGTGATCAATCGTTTCTTCTTCCTTCTCGCATCTTGGACATAACACCGACGGGATATCTAACCCCATTTTGTCTAGAATTGTTCTACAAGGTATTCGGCCTTGTCTAACTCTTTCAACTTTAGAAAGACATTTCACAATAAAATATATAAAACAAGTACATTTTTGTCTAATTTAATTTATTTATTAATTTGTTCAAACAAAAGTTAATTAATATGTTTATTAAATTTAATTCATTTATTAATTTATTTAAACATTATTTTTATTCTTTTTATTAAAAGTTCTACCATTATTTATTTTAAATAAATGATATTCATATGCGATGTTTTTTATTTAAACTATTAAAATAAAAATACATTAATATAAAAAGTTACAAAAATACAAAATACTAATAGATAAACGTACTGTTTATTGTGTAGTTTGTGTAATATTTGTATTTTAATAAACGTTGCATACTTTTAATATATCCGTGTGTTTTATTTGTTAATTAAATTATATTTACTATATTTAATTCTTTTATGTTATACTATTATTAACCATTAAAATTCAAAATTAGCATTCGATTTTTATTGTAACATTTCAATTTTTTGGCAACAATATAGTAAGTAGGATTGCACATAGATTGAGTTGGTCGGTTTGAAACATTTGAACAAACCAACACAATATTTACGGTTTAAAGAATCTCAACTCAACTTAATCCAATCCAACCCAACCCAACGTTAAACCGTACGAGTTAGGTTGGGTATGATCGGGTTGGTTGAAACTTTGATATTATTTTACAATCTAGCTAAACGTTTGTGCTTAAACGAAGCAAACAAAATGAGAACATTGAAAAAAGACTAACAAACTAAAAAAGAGGTTGAAAGTTCATTCAAATAAGAGAATGTTAAAATTGGGATTTAATTTTAAATATAAACTAACTATGGATTGATCTAATGTACATATATTAATCATTGACCTACAATCATATTATATCCCTAGTATATAAAAAATTGAATTATTTGAGTTGAGTTGGAACAAATTACTCTAACCTAATTTTAAGCCACAATTTGACCTAATATTATATCAACTTAGGGCCGACCCTGGGGTGTGTCGGTAGTGCCGCCGTACAGGGACTCGGATCGTCCGAGGCCTCTAAATTTTTTTTAATTAATTAATTTAAATTAAATATGTACATAAATTAATTAGAACATTATTTGTACACAAACAAATATGTAGCGCATCGGGAATGGTGTTATAAGTTTAGGGAAGTGTTAGAATAACCGAGTTTAAATCTCTTAGGACCGTTTGGTTCGCGAAATTTGAATGACAAATTCATTTGACCAAATTCTAATTCATTTGTTTGGTTCAATTGTTGAAATGAATGGAATCATTTGAATTCCATTGAATTTCACTAATTAATGAATTCATCATTCCTTCACCTAATGGAATGAATTAAATTCCTTCGTTTTGCATTCGATTAACCAACACCGACCACCTCCTGCCCCATCACGACCATGCAACTATGGTCACTGACACGCCCCCATCACCCACCCACCTGTCCTAATACCCACCTTCTATCCCTGCCTACCCTCACCCCCACACCTGTCACAACCCCTACTCAGTCGTGCCCCTTACCCCACCCCTACCCTAACGTGCTCCTTACTCCACCTTACCCAAACGTGCCTTTACATTCCCCACCTTGACCACCCACTCCAGCCATGCCTAGCTCAACCATTCTATAATAAAACCAATCAATGACCGCATTTAGTTCATCGTATAGGGACCTTAAAATATCAGGACCGACCCTGTATCAACTATGTGTCATATTAACTCGTATTAGGTTTTTTAAGATAACGTTGACCAAATTGGTCTATTTTTTAAGCATAGTAAGGTACAAGTTGGAACACATCCAATAGAGACGATGCAAACTTAAATGTCAAAAAAAAGGTCCATTACGTCATGATGGTTGAATGACTCCTAGGCCCTTGCCCCTACTTAGAATCCATCCTTGTTTAACCCCTTACATAATAAAAATAAATACAACTTTAAAAACGGATTGTTTAATTAGTAGTTGATGAATATATAGTTTGGTACAAGATGACAGAAAATCACAAGGCTTGTGGCGCACTGGTAGAGCCTGTGGGGGGAGCTGGCAAAAAACCCCTCCACCCTGGGTTCGATCCCAGGCGTTAGCAACCTGTGGCCACTAAGGATTAACTCAGGGCTGCACGCTTTAGCAGCTGGGGCGAAGCCCCGCCTTGCCAGGGATTAGTCGGAGCAATGTCCTCGGATACCTTAAAAAAAAGATGACAGAATGATTAAGAGGTTCTTAGAATGTAGTTTGTAGTGTAAAATGAAATATAATTGTTTGGTAATTGTTTAGAATGCAACCCGGACGTTAAATAATTAAAGGAGACCCAAAATACAAAATTATTCAGAAGGTTTTAGAATCATTAAGAGACAAAAGTTTTTATGTCAAACAAGATTCATCTCTTAATAATTCAGAAGTTATCTCTTAATAAACTATTAGAAGATAAACATACAGCTCATATGTCTCTTTCTAAAAAATAGTAAATAAATATGTTACTAATTATACATGGTAGATATTCTTATAAGAGCATCTCCAACAGCTTTCCCATTTTAGAGAAAATAGATAATATAAGGATTTTGGGCTCTATTTTTGCTCCAACAACTTCCCTAAAACCATCTCCAAAATGAAGAAAGTAGGAGAGAGAATGAGTTTTTCTCCAAATATAGAGATCACTCCAAAAATGATTACCAAGTGAGAGGACCAATAGAAAACTTTGAAAATAAATATGTAGAGAGAAAAATAATATTTTAATAGATGCATGAAATATTTTAATATTATATATAATCAATGTTTTTTTCTCCAAAATAAGGAATTTGTTGGAGATGAATGTAATCTTTTTTGGGAATTTTGGCTTTTGTTTCTCCATTTTGAAAAAATTGTTGGAGATGCTCTAAAAATCCTATTATTATTATTTTCATTCAATACCACCCCAACAAACAAAAAACTTGATAAAACATGAGAATAGAAATTTTCAACAATAATCTCATCATTCTATTTTTTTTAATAAACTTATATAACCTTGTTTGGTTGCTATTTACATAGCAAATTCAAAAATAATAGTCATTAGTTTACACTTTCATATTAGATTTAATGTTCCTAATGATATATATTTCGATAACATATTTAATGAGATATTTAAAGTATAAACATAAATTTACACTATAATTAGAAAAGTGTATTGTTATGTAGATATTTAACTTAATGAAAAGTAACATATTTATTAAATGTTTGCAACAATTTCATTATTTCCATCCAAATCCACTTTGTGTTTTGGGGGCGGGATGGGACCCCGTTAAAAAGAAAAAAGGAACTTTTTAAGGGTAGATACATAGTTTTTTTTAGTTTATAGCCTAGTGTCCTTCCAGTAATTTTTCGTCCGAAACCCCATCAACCAAAAAACCAAAATAACTCTTGCTATTGATCAAAAAATAAAAAAAGACCATTGAAATAGACAAAAAAAACTTAAAAAAACACTCGAAACGTTGAATTTAGGCTAAAAATACATCGGATAACTTTACGGACATTTAAACTATCTTAAATGTGATCCAACTAAGAAAAAAATCCTGAATCTACCACTGATTTTAATGGGATTTCATTTAAATTTGATAAAATTTATATTTGTAAACAAGGGAGGGGGGGGGGTGTTTGGTGTGATACTGCTAGACTAGGTAAAGGGCAGGGTAATGGCCTTATTCCAGGGTGAGGCGAGGGGTGTGATGTTGAGACATTGAATGAATGACATGAGTGTGCATAGGATAAGGGTAAAATTAAACATTTCTAAATAAGGAAATTTATCAACCACTCATCTTTCTACTCATTCCCCTGTCCTTTTCCTTTTATGTATAACAAATAATAATCATAATAATTATATTTCTTCATCTTTCTACTCATCCTCCTGTCCTTTTCCTTCATCTTTCTACCACCTCATTTGACCACCAACGCATCCACCATTGTCACTGTAAGTCTGTAACAACCTCCTTGCATCCACCAATTCATAAGGATCTTCTAAATCGAGTAAAATGTAAAGTCCTTTGTGCGAATTGGGTTTTGTCAAACTATCATCAATTATATCCGATTATTCAATCAAATTTGGTAATATTATATATTTATGCATATATATATATATATATATACATGAAAATTGTCTAAAAATGTTTATAAATTAAATTATATACTTGATTTATGTCATTTATAACAATTACATGATATATAAAATTATTAAAAACTTTTATAGCTAGAGCTACTTGTCAAGACCTGTCATGTCCAATACTAATCGTACAAACACCAAATAAACAACTTATCATGTCCTATCCAACCCCTTGTTTTATCTAGTCATGTCCAATCTTTTAAATCTGCATATCAAACACTACATGTAACGCCAGAAATTTTAAAAGGTAAAATTCCTTAATTTATCTGAGATTAACTTCAACACTTTTACTTCAATTAGTTTAGCATAATTGGAACTTAGTTCACGCTAAAATACCTTAACGGGTAAAAATTGCCAAAATAGCAAAAATGAGATTTCGGTTTTGGGACAATCAGTGCTAAAGTGACAGTGGCACTTTAACATGTTATAATCGTACAAGGGGAACAAGCCACGGTACATTCGGTGCTAAAGTGTCATGTTAAAGGGATAGTGACACTTTAGCATGTCACTATTGCACACGAGCTCCAGTGGGTTTTAAAGTCCGGTTTGTATAAGCTTCCTCTCATAACTTTGCACCTACTTCTCCCCCAAGTCTCTCAACTTGAAACCCTCCATTAAAATCGAAAGTAATATAATTTAATACAAAAAAATCACAACATCAAATAATGATTAATAACCTAAAACCAAAAGAAATTCAATTTAATCGGAAAAACTAAAAACTTAGTGTCACACGTACCAAACAATATCGTTGTTACCAAAACCACATTGAGTAACTATATTTTGATTGGACATCCATAATAGTACACAGTGGCGGATCCATGATTTTTTCCTGTGGGGGTCCCCTTTAAGATAGCTTAAATGCCTGTAACTATAGCCGGTATATTTTTAGCCTAAATCCAACGTTTCGAGAGATTTTAAGTTTTTTTGGTTGATTTTAAGGGATGTTTAAGTTTTTTTTGTTGATTTTGAGAAACTTTTTTGGTTTTTCAGTCGATTTCGAGACTTAAACCTAATTAGGAAATATGAAATTCTGAATCACTAATTTAGTTAAATAAATAATATATATTTAATTTATTAATTAAAATATATAACCTATTTATCTTAAACCGGAGATGGGTTTGGAGCCGGGGAACACACCCCCATCCCCAATTTAGCAAGGAATTCTTATCCCGGCCGAGGTAGGTGGACCGACTTCTCAGACGAATGAGAAACCATTCACATACCTATTGACCGGTAAAAGTTTTGAAAGGTAAGACCATCCACACACCTGCAAGACCATACTCCTTTCTAAAGTGTCACATCAGCTTTGCAACAACACATTCCACACACATGCAAGACCAAACTCCTTTCTAAACTAATAAATTATAATATAAATAACATAGATAATTATAATATAAATAATATAGATAATTATAATATAACTAATAAATTAATTATAAAATACAGATAACTAACATTTTACTTTTGTTTTCTTTTACTATATTTTGTGTAAATATAATGTAATTAATAAATAAAATACATGGATATATTGAAAGCATACAACGTTTACTAAAATACAAATATTACTACTTATACCCCGACAAGTAATATCCCAAAATTTCCAGAATATTCTACCCAACCAGAAGAGCAAGAGAAAGGAACTGATCGCGTTACAACGGGAAAATATCGTTGGACAACCCAAGATGACATATTGTTGTGTAGTGCATAGCTTAACGTAAGCAAAGACGCAACAATCGGTGTTGATCAAACTAGGCCCAATTTTTGGATACGCATGCATGAATATTACGACATGTATCGTGTCTCTCCTCAAAAAAATGAGAAATAGTCAAGGACTTCAAAATCGTTGGAGTAGACTAAATCATTCTGTTTCAAAATTTGTAGGGTGCTATGAACATATTCTAAACAGACGTGAAAGTGGGCTCAATGAAGATGATAAGAAAAATAGAGCAATAGAATTATACGAAAAAGACAATGGAAAGTTCGATTTTATGCATGCTTGGATGATATTGCGTAATGAAGAAAAATGGTGCACTCTTCATGTGAGATTGGATGACGCTCATGAAGACATGGGGCCGAAAAGGACTAAAAATAGCACGTTTGGTCAATATACCTCGTCGTCTTCAAATACAAACATGTCGATCTCTGAGTCAATGTCAACTCCTCGTCCAGCAGGAAGAAAAACTTCCAAGGAGAAAGGTAAGCAAAAATCTTTGTCATCCGAATCTGTTGAAAGTATACAGCTAGCAATCGAAACACAATTTAAAATTGACAAGGAAAAAATACACGCAATAAACAAATTCACGAATATTGTGAAAGAACGAGAAAGGAAAAAAGAAGAACGTGAGAAAAAAAAAACGTGAGAAGAAAAAGGAAGAACATCGAAAACAAAAGTTGGCAATTAAATTGATGGAAATGGATACATCAACAATGACTCCGGCACAACGAAGTTTGTACGAAAAATGTAACGACCCAACTCGAGAAATACAACATAAACAACAATAATTGTATAATTCGCCGAAATAGCCTCATAACATCAACTTCTTACAAATTTTTAGAACAGAAGGTTGGCGGAAACAACCTATTACACAGCTGAGATTTCTAAAGACTAAGTTGAACATACTAAGTAAATCTGCTTCTTTCTAGTCCAACGCTTCACGCTCACACTTTCTCTTTGCCCTTATTAGAGCCTTCTACTAAGCGCTTACCTGAAAAGGTTTAGTTTGGAAAATGCGAGGGTTAGACCATAAGGTCTAGTGAGCTCCCTCAAAACAACAGTTCTCAAAACGTTTCAAAACAGTTCATAACTTTCATAAACAGTTTATAACTATCAAAACAACTTCACATAAAACTTTCACGGAAAATTCCGCTCCCGTAAATGGCACCCTGGAGTCACTCGAAAGTGACAACGAGTTAGTCTCACGCTGCCTTACTGGGTCACTCCCTCCCATGGCATAAACGGAACATCCCCCCGGCATGAGCACTGGCGGGCCTACCCCCCGACTTAGCCAATTTACGTCTATCATAATGTATGCATACATCCCATATAACTTTACATTAAACTTTCATACAATTAAATCATGCGAATAAAACATGGCATTTCTCTTCATTTACTCACTTCAGAAGAACACGTTAAAAGCACGTATTTTTAGTTTAGAAAAACTCACCTGACGCTTTAGCAATTCCTTCTCACAAAACTTCAGTTTTTAAGGTGAACACCTATTGATATTAAAAGAATAATAATAGTGAGTCCTGAGTTAATCTTAACCACCCTGAACAGTTTTCTACGCAATCCGACTCCCACAAACCCCCCTTGGGCTCATACTCAGGTTCGACCCAACAAAATAAATTCCGGATTCCCTTATTTGAATTCCAGATTATCGGCCCAAAGTAAATAACCTTCCGGATCCTTTAATTGGATTCTGGATCACAACCCAACTCAAATAACACTCCGGATCCATAATTGGATTCCGGATCACGGCCCAACTCAAATAACACTCTGGATCCATTAGTCAATTCCGGATCCCCGGCCCACCATCTAATTCCGGATCTTTGTTATAAATGCCCAATTTCGGTTCCTTTGTATTAAAGCCAACTCCGGATCCTTTTGGCCCAAACATTAATTCCGGATCTATATGGGTTCCGGATTCAACCCATTCCGGAATTACTACACCGGAACTGTTCTGGAAGACGAGGTCTGCGTCTAAAATGAAAATAAACATTGCTAGCAACTCTTATTCAAGACGGTTCGCTGCTAGAAACACATTATCAACTTGTATAGTCCTTCCCTTATCAATTCTTGGTTACTTAGCAAAAATTACGATTTTCTAATCCCTTCTTAAGCTTGCTTTTCAACTCTTAAACAAAACCCTCAAACAAAACATTCAGACCTACTCTAACAGTGGAGGTCAAATGCAAGAATAGAAATCAGAGGTTTTACCTGGACTCTCTTGATGAGGAGTTCTTCTTCCCAATTGTAGATTGATGATGTTTCTTTCTCCAAATTGCTACTTGAATCAATTTCTCTCTTTCTCTGCTCTTTCTCTCTAAGCCGCCACACACACTCACACATTGATTAGCTTCTAGGGTTTTGTGCAAAACCTTGAGGGTTTTATACCTTTCAGCTATTTACACCAAGGCCCCTCTAACTTTAGACTTTAAAATTCTTCCACCCATGTTTTATTTCTTTAGCAAAAGGGAAAATAAAAACTTGGTTATTACAATACCTCCCCCTCAAAAGAATTCCGTCCCCGGAATTCCACTTTCGAAAAGTTATGGGTACTTGGACCTCATGTCCGCTTCTACCTCCCAGGTTGCCTCTTGTCCCTTGTGATACCGCCACTGGACCTTTACTAGTCGGATCTCTTTGTTCCCTGTTTTGCGAGCCTTACTATCCACGATTTTTATTGGTTCCTCTCCGTACGTCAATTTCTCGTCAATGCTGACATCCTCTAATGGAATGGCCACACCGGCCTCGGCCAAACACTTCTTTAAGTTCGAGACATGAAACGTTGGGTGAACACCCTTTAACTCCTATGGCAAGTCTAGCTTGTAAGCTAATGCTCCAACTCGTTCAATAATAATGAAGGACAGCTCCTTATTGTCTGCATTCCTTGCATGGTCGCCATCATCTCAACTTCCAACATTTGCTCTCCAAAATATAGACGTGCATCACATTATGAATTCTTCCAAAATCTCATCGGGCACCCCAAGCTCGTGCACTATCTATCCAACCTTCAAAATTTCGACGGATCCACAAAACATAGTCCACTTCACTTTTCTCCTGAATGTACCACTCCAACTATGGCGTCTTTCGCATCAGACTGCCCCTTTCCTAAAATCGAGGTTCAGAAGTCTTAAGCTTTTCAGTCCAACCAACTTAGTTCCACTCGGTTGTTCCAAACCGTTCGGATGGAAAACATAACCGTACTCCATACTTTGGAACCGCCCTCGGTGAGTCACCACTTTGCTATATCGTGCTATCTCGTACCAAATACTTGTAACCTCTATGATCACTATACTCGCTTAAATACCACCTGATAAATCCAAGGCCAACCGCACCTCAATTTTCTCGCTTCCGTCCACACGCCGGGACTCACAGTTTTAAAACACGTCTAATTAAGGTCTCTCATACATCTTTACTTCCTTAAAAGAAGGTGTTGGTCCCAGCTATGGATTAGCAATGGTAAACAAGTATTGTAGAAGGGGGGTTGAATACAATACACAAAAAAATTTCACTTAATTAATTCTTTATTGATTTAAAATCAAGAATTACACACAGAAAACTTAAACATTGTTGCGGAACAAAACAGATAAAATCTGCTTAAACAATCTAACACAAAGTCACACAGAGAATAAGAACAATTGTAAAACACTAAGAAAACAAATGAACTTCTGAGAGAGAAAAACGCCAGCACTTGAGAGCTTAAGAGTATGTAATCTGGTAAGGTTGCAAGGAAGGAGAGGGCCTCTTTATATAGTGCCTCATGCATTAAATGCATGGACACTTGTCAAGCAGAGCCTGGAAGGCAGGATGGAAGCAGGTCTTCTGAAAAGTACTGGATATACTTTAGTCTTTGCTCATCTGTCTTGATGCGTTGACCTGTTTGTTGAAGTTGAACTTACTTGAATGAGATAAGAAATCCGAAGAACCTTTTTCTGATCCTCGGATTATGTCTATGTCATTGCAAGATATCCTAAATATATTTTGCAGATAAAGTAGAATATACCTGCTGTAAACTCTTGGCCTAAGATCTCTTCAAGATATCTTCAAGAATTCTTTCTTAAGGAATTCTCTGCCGATCATGTCTTCAAACTTCAAGTGATCCTGCCGATCATGTCTTCAAGATTATCCTTGCTCTTCAAGTGTACTGGCCTAAGACCTTAGGAGGTCTCAAGTAGCAGCTTAATCTTTGGTTGAGAAGTCTATCTTCAATCCGATTTGAAGATATACTTCTACTTTGTTTCTTCGGTTGATCTTCGACTTCACCGAACATTTTTATACAATTAAACTGCTTGTAAAGAACCTAAAAATTATTCTAAGTATGAACTGTGTAGAAATGAGAGACTGGGGTCATCTTCAAATCTTAAGTGACCCAACAATCTCCTCCTATTTGAGGATGACATCCATACTTAGAATCTGAAAAGTAAACACTGAATAATTCATTTTTGACCCTTGTTTACTCTTTTTGGGCTCTTTTCACATAGTCCATTCTTTTTGTTCTTTTTGGATTTTTTAAGTATATCCGACGTTTACAAGTATAATGAAAGAATAAGGTATATCTGTACACACTATTAACAAAAATGTACTTGTATTGAAAACTTGAAAGAGCAATAACTTAAGTTTACAAGTACATATCAGAAACATATAAAATAAAAAGATGATCAATTCTTCCTTTTCTGAAGTTCAGCTAGGATGGCATGATGTAGTGGAGAGGTGTTAGGAGCAATGACAAGGATGGCTTCAAGGAAGATAGACTCAGCAATAGATATCTGCTCATGTCGGAAGAATTGTTGTGTGCCTTGGGAATTGTTGAAGAAAATGCCCGGATACGGTCTGCCGATCACAGAAGGAGATTTTCTGATGGGGAATGAGAGGGGCTTTAGATTCAGTTTCTTGAGATCAGGAAGAATTCCTATTGCAGCAAGATCTTGGAAGATGGTTTGATGGAATTCTTTCCTTATCTTATTTAGATTGTCAAAAAGTCCTCTAATATACATGGTTGCAGCAAATTTGTTCGGACCTTTTGAACCTTGAAGACATTCATCAATTTCGTACCATTCTAACATACCATAAGAATCAAGGTCATGAAATCTTACCGGTGTGATGGAGTTGTCAGCCCGGGTAAGTATCACATAGACATCCTGTGATTCTTTGTGAGTAGCCAGTTTGGCTTCAACGATTTTAGAGATACTGGTCCTTCCAAGTAACTTCTTCTTGCACCATGCTAACTTTTTGGAGAACTCAGATTGCTCCCCCTCAACAAGTGTACCTGCATGTTCAGAATGTTGCTCCCCCTGAGCTGGTGAATCTGCTTGTGCCGATTTGGATGGGTCAGAAGGACTAGGTCGGCCAAAGGGACCCGGTCTGTCACTGGCAGATATGTCTGGTATTTTCTCCCCCTCAACGGCAGACAGGTAATAACGTTTCACCCACCCAGCAAAGGTGGTGAGTGTGCGAGCCTGATCTTCAGGAAGAGCATCCATCTTTTGGTGAAGAGAGGTAATAGAACTAAGGAGCTGAGAGTTGATGCCCTGTTGGCTTTGAAGTTCAGACTGGAGCCTATGATCTTCTTGGTCACGAGCATCAAAGGCGGCTTTCATAGTAGTCATGTAGAGAGTGAGACTGGCATTGGAGTCTAGGAGAGACTGAAGCTGAGAGTGTAAGCCAAAGAGAAAACCCTGGATGGATTCAAGTTGGCTTGCTGTGGAGACATATTTGGTGATGGGAGCTTCATACCTGTGATGAGTAGGTGTAGGAGGATGATGAGGAAGATACCTTGAAGATGGAGGAAAGGATGGCACCAGCATGTCAACTATAGGATCTCCAGAAGGTGGAAGACTTGTAGATGAGTCAGCAACATAAGAGCTGGAATGCTCAATTTCTTCATGTGGAGGGGGGCCAGGAGGCGTGAAGACAAGAGGATAAGGTGAGCCATGGAAGCTTGCAGAGGAGTTGTCATTGGATGTAGACAACTGAACTTCTTCGGTGGTAGTTGGTGAGTGATACCGATATGCAGAAGCGGGAAGATCCTCTGGAGAATCTTCAACAAGAAAATCAAGTAAACATGTATGACCCGTAGTAGGTCGTGTAGAGACAGCATCGATCGCAGGACGATCGGGTGATAGGCCGTGCAGTGAGAAAGCAGTACCTTGGGCTGGAGAGAGTCCCAATTCATCTTCATCCACCAAGAAGTTGGTAGAAGAAGGAGCATTGTGGGTCTCCAAATTTTCAACCAAAACCTGTTGGGAGGAGACGGAGGAGCTAGCTAAGAGGTCAGCAGATTCCCTGGGCCTGGTTGGGACAATTTCAACAGCTTCAGATTGTTGAGAATCTGTTGCTGGATGGGTGGTTATGGCCCTCAAAGGATCCTTATGCCTCTTTGGATGAGACTTAAGGGGGGATAAGGAGTGACTCCGCTTCTTGGAAGGGGTGTTGACTTGGGTAGCCACCAAAGGTGATTTTGGTGGCATAGTCATAGAAGCGAGTGCGGAGCTACCGAAAGCTTTAGATTTTTTGGATTTGCTTGCCGGTTTCACTCGGGTAGGGGGAGGAGGGTCCACTACAGTGGAGGAAGCCACAATAGGACGAGGGTCCCGGGCATCTCCTCATTGCAGATTGGGAGAGTTAATGAAAGAAGACATACCTGGAAGAATGGTGGTTCCATCCTGTTCGTGTTGCAGAATTAGTTTGGTGACTGTTGGAGGAGAGTAGTCATACACAAATTTAGGAGTAGCTGACTTTTGATCAGCTTCAAGAGCAGCAGCCATCTTGTGGGAAATGATGAGAGAGAGAAATCTGGGATAGGCCACATGTAGCCTCTTGGAACTGTCTATTACACTAACTATTTCATCAAAGAAATATTTAGCAAAATCTATCCGTCTTTGAAACAGAAGTACATGGGCAAGCTTGGTGGCATAAGATGGAACTTGGTCATAACCGCTTGTTTTACGACTAAGGCATAAAAGGATATGAGTAAAGAAGAAGTTCCATACCGGGCCCATGTTTTTGCGCATGAGAGTTCCAGGCCCTTTATCACTTTCTTTGGGTTCCTACTGGATTGCACTTACCACCTCACCATGTTCAATGTCCAAAAGAGATGTAGCATCTTTGCCTAGAGGAAACTTTTCATAAGAAGGAAAAGTTGGAAGATGTAGAGCAGACCGATTATCTTCAACCCCAAAGCTAAGATCAGGTTCAGCATCAGAAAGGATGGAAGCCTTGATTTGTGCATTGGCTTCATCATAGAAGCATGAAATCCAGAAAATTCCAAGAAGCATTTTGCTCATTTTGATGCCTTTGGTGAAGGCATATTGAAGAGGAGACTTTTGAAGAAAAAAGGAGACTGGGTTGTGTTCTGGATGTTGCGGGTCATTAGCATATATTGCAAGATGATTGCAAGTGTTGAAGACCAAGTCTTCATGCTTGTATGTGGGAGGAGAAGATGAAGATGCCATTAGAGAGGTGGAAGGTATAGAGGAGAGTTGAGAGGTGTGAAGAAAAATGAGAGATGGAGATGGGGTATTTATAGTGGGGTAGAGATGGGTAATAAGGAAAGGAAAAAAATGTTGGATAATAAGATGTAGGAGGTGGAGTGTGATGGGAGATGATAGGTTTAGGGTTTAGGTAGGAGAGAGAATAGAGTCTAGAAAATGGACCAAAAAAAGAGTTATTTGGAAGGGTGGTTTCGGTGGGGGGGGGGGGGGGGATTGGTGGTCTTCGGCAGAAAGTTGAAAGGAGAGAGAGGGGTAGGTATTGTCGGCGGGGGGGGGGGGGGGGGGGGGAAGGTCAAAGGCGTCGGTGGGGGTGGGGTCAAAGGCGTCGGTGGGGGTGGGGAATCAAAGGCGTCGGTGAGGGGTGGGGATTTCGGTGGAGATGCTGTCGGTGGAAGAACACAGCCGAAGGGTTGAGGGGGGGGGGTCTCGGTGGGTATGGTGTCGGCAACGACGAGGGTAGCGAAGGGGGTGGGCGTCGGCAGGAAGGAGCTGCTGTCGGCGGTTTTGTGCGGGGGTGTTGATCGGCAGCCGACAAGGTGGAGGGTGTCGGCGGTTGGAAGACAGCCGGCGGTTGTCAGTGGTAGGGAGGTAGCAGCGTCGGTGGAGGGTGTCATGGGTTGTGTTTAGGATCAGTGGAAAGGGATGTATGAGGGAAATGAGAGATTTTTATGAGATGTGTTTAGGAATAGGATATTGACCGAAAATATATACAAGGAAGGGATGGTTGATTTAGGATAGGAGTAGGTTGTTTTAGAAGAGTAAGATAGGGATAATAGGTTGTTTTTGTTGAGATGGAAAAAGAAGGGTGAGGATGAGAAGTAATTTTGGATTGGTAAAAGAATGGATGGTAGAGATTGAGTGTGACTTGGATTGAGGAGGGTAAAAGAGATGTGTTTGTTGTGTGAGGGAGATATGGTAAAAAGAGAGAAGGTAGGAGATGAAAGATAAAATTGAAAAAGGGTTGACTTTTCTTGTACCCAATATTTTATCAGTATTTGAAGTTTCTAACTGATAAAATAATAGACACAGTAATTATTATTTTTTTTGATTTTTTTTACTTTTCTATTTTTTTTTTGTCTTTTTCTCTCTATTTTTTTTTAAATTTTTTATACATCTAAATTTAACATACCAAGTTCTCCTAAGAGAAACTTGAACCGAGCTTCTTCTAGAGGCTTTGTGAAGAGATCCGCCAGTTGAAGATCGGTGGGGATGAAATGCAGTTCAATATCACCTTTGGAGATGTGATCTCTTATGAAGTGATACCGAATATCAATGTGCTTGGATCTGGAGTGAAGCACCAGATTGTTGGCAATGGCAATTGCACTGGAGTTGTCACATAGTATGGGGACTTGAGAGTAGATCTGATTGTAGTCCCTCAGTTGATTCTTCATCCATAGGATTTGAGCACAACAGCTACCAGCAGCAACATATTCAACTTCAGCCGTGGAGGTGGAGACTGAGTGTTGCTTCTTGCTAGACCAGCTAACAAGTTTACCACCAAGGAGTTGGCAGCTTCCAGTAGTGCTTTTCCTATCAACTTTTGATCCTGCAAAGTCAGAATCTGAACAACCCATTAGATCAAAACCCGAGTCTTTGGGATACCAAAGACCCAGATTCATGGTACCTTTCAGATACCGAAAGATGCGTTTAACCGCAGCCAAATGGGATTCCTTAGGATTGGCCTGGTAACGCGCACATAGACAAGTAGCAAACATAATATCAGGTCTACTAACAGTAAGATAAAGAAGTGACCCAATCATGCCTCTAAACTTTGTTACATCAACAGATACACCAACTGTATCAGCATCAAGTTTTAGAGGTGGTGCCATAGGAGTTTTCATGGGAGAGCAGGTATCAAATTGAAACTTTTTCAAAAGATCACGAATGTAATTGCTTTGGTTAATAAAGATACCTTCAGAAGATTGTTTTACTTGGAGACCCAAGAAAAATGTTAGCTCCCCCATCATGCTCATCTCATATTGGCTCATCATGAGAGAGGCAAACTCATCACACAGTGATTCATCGGTGACACCAAAAATGATGTAATCCACATAGATTTATACAACAATAAGATTACCTAGGTTTTGTTTGATGAAAAGAGTGTTGTCAATCTTACCCCGAGTATACTTGTTCTTCAGAAGAAAGTCTGCTAGAGTGTCATACCAGGCACGAGGAGCTTGTTTAAGGCCATAGAGAGCCTTATCCAATCTGTACACATAGTCAGGATGAGATGGATCTTCAAATCCAGGAGGTTGCTTCACATAGACTTCTTCAGCTAGTTCTCCGTTCAGGAAGGCACTATTGACATCCATTTGGAAGACTCTGAAGTTCTTGTATGCAGCATGAGCAAGGAAGATTCTGATTGCTTCAAGTCTGGCAACTGGAGCAAAGGTTTCGTCATAGTCAATTCCTTCTTCTTGTCTGTACCCTTGAGCAACCATCCTGGCTTTATTTCTGATGACCGTGCCGTCTTCATCCATCTTGTTTCTGAAGACCCACTTGGTTCCTATGATTGTTTTTCGGGGAAGACGCGGAACCAGCCTCCAGACCTTGTTTCTCTCAAACTGAGATAGTTCTTCTTGCATGGCAGTGATCCAACATGGATCAGCTAGAGTTTCTTCAACCTTCTTAGGCTCTATAAGGGACAAGAAGTTCACATAGAGACAAATATTGCCTACTCCTCTTCTGGTTTGGACACCAGCCTGTTGATCACCAATTATTTGATCAATTGGATGATCCTTGGTCCATTTTATAGTGTAAAGCCCGTATCCCGGTAAGATTTAAGTTAATTTAATTTAAAAATTTTCTTTCTCTTGCTATTCTTTGTAGCTAGCGGAATTAACGAGAAAGACCTAATCGGGTATCGATGGGAAATCTTAAGTTAAATTGTAAAGTGTTGAAAAGGGAAGGGACCAAATGTGTCTTTTGGGGATTTTGGTAACATGGGGGTCGGCCCATGCAAATGTTAAACTGAGACCCATTATTGTTTTGGTTTGGTATTTCGTGATGTGCAAGGGAAGGAGAGAAAAGGACACCCTAAACTTGGTTTCTCGTTTGTTTTGATGCGGCGCCATGAAGACCCCCCCCCACCGTGTGATCATTCTCCCATCCTTGCTGCCGCTGCTAACCACCGAAGCAACCACCAGCGCCGCCACTATCCTTGCCGGCGAGAGAGAGAAGTGCAGCGGGAGAGAGAGAGAGGTGCAGCGAGAGAGAGGTGCAGCGGGAGAGAGAGAGAGGTGCAGCGAGAGAGAGAGGTTCCATGAGAGAGTGAGCGAGACAAAGGGAAGAACCGGAAATCGAGAGGGTGTCGGGTTCGTGCGCCGCTGCTAGTCGTCACGAGGTAAGGTTCCGTTTCCGTTTCGTTTTCCTTTCGTCGCCTCCAACCGTTAAACCACCGCCGTCGGTGTCTGCTGCCGCCGTCTACCGCTGCCGGAGGTGGCAGTGGGTGGTGATGGTAGTAGTCCAGCCGTGACTACCTAAGACCTGAACCTGATTAGCCAAACCCTAACCCGAAACCTTAATCGCGTTACCGTTTATAAAATCGTCATTTTATGTGAAACGTCGTATCTGCCGCTGTTTTACGTAAGCTGTAACTTTTTTCCTCGTAACTCGGATTGGGGTGTTTTCGGTGCCAAAAGTTCCCAATTGGAGTCTAGCAACTTTTCTGTGTTTCGTGCAAAATCCAGTTCGGAACGCAGCATAGGCCAAATCGTCGTTTTATACCGATAGCTGTTGTTTTTCACTGTTCTGCGAACCATTCTTATAAAATCCGTATTTAAATGTAGAAAAATCGTTAGGGGGCGTATAATATGTCCTTGGAACCCTATCTCGGAGTACTTTCTAGTTATGTATTTTAATCGAGGATTTTCTGGGTTTAAAGAGGTCGGATCAGGTCCCGAACAGACCTGTTTGGTTAGACCGAAAAGTCGCTTAAGTGACGGTTTAAGCGTGCGTCGTATTTTAGGGTCCGGGTCTCGTGTTAATACTTTTTAACGTTCGTCTAGGTGTCGGGAAGTGATCTTGGATTTGTGGAGCTTGATTTATTAATTGTGAGCTAGGCGCGCTTACGAGGTGAGTTCTCTCACTATATCTAATAACGGTTGTTTTATCATTGCTGTAGTACGTGTGTGGTAGCTTTATGTGATTGTGTTGTGGAACTAGATAGTGGGGTGTCTAGTTGATACTATGTTGTCATGTTAACTCGGTGGGACCGAGGATCCGGCGGGGCCGAAGATTTTATACGCGGGTGGCGTAGAGACTCGGTGGGACCGGGGATTCGGCGGGGCCGGAGATGTTATACGCGGGTGGCGTAGAGACTCGGTGGGACCGGGGATTCGGCGGGGCCGGAGATGTTATCATGTGGTCGGTGGGACCGACTTGTGCCTTTTAGGTGGGTGGGTGTGGATATACATGTTTATGATTTGTTCGTAGACCTGTATGATCGTTTTTGTGTCACTATCTGTTTTAGGGGTAGTGTGGAATAACTGTGTTATTTATGGTATTTGAATTCACTAAGCTTCGTGCTTACCCTTTCCCAATAAACTGTGGTTTCAGGTACAAGTGGCTCCAAGGCGTGACGGGTACACACTGGCGCGCGGGAAGAGCTGACTATTTTATGATCTTAATATCTAAAACAATTATTCCGCTGTTTATTGTTCGTAATAATTTTATTTAGTGGTTTACGAATGAAACGATTTAATTATTAAATGCGTTTTTATTAATGAAGGGTTACTTTAAAAATTATAAATTCCTTGTAATTTTTGGGACGTTACATATAGCAGGAGGCAAAGCTGAGGGTTGTGAGTGAGATGTAGAAGGTAAATCTTCAGGCGGATTTAAGGAGGAAAGATTAGGTGGATTTGATGAAGAAGGGATATTTGAGGGATGAGAGAGAGTGGTGTTTTGAAGAGAATTTTGATTTTGGGAAGTTTGGATCGGCAAAGGATTTTCTTCTTGGTTTGAGGAATGATGTGAGGATGTGGAAGGGTTATTATCTTGAGAGGTAGGATTTTGAGGAGAAGGTATAGGAATAGTTGGGTTAGGTGGAGAAGGAGAAACATCACCGATGCAAGAGGTGATCCAACTATTTAATTCATCATCATCTGAGGAGAGGGATGATACCTTGAGGTCATCAAACTTGACATGTATTGATTCATCAATACATTTTCTCCTAAGGTTGTAGACCCTGAAAGCTTTGGAGGTGAGAGAATAACCCATAAAGATGCCTTCATCTGCTTTAGGATCAAACTTGCCCAAGTTTTCTCGGTCATTTAATATATAGCAGACACACCCAAAGACATGAATAAAACTGATGTTTGGTTTTCTACCATAAAAGACTTCATAAGGAGTCTTATTATGCCTTTTTACAATAATGGACCTATTCTGGGTAAAGCATGCAGTATTAATTGCTTCAGCCCAAAAGTAGGTCGGTAGGTGAGATTCACTCAGCATGGATCTGGCAGCCTCACACAGCGTCCTGTTCTTTCTCTCCACCACACAATTTTGTTGTGGAGTCCGTACAGCTGAAAAATTCCGAGAGATGCCCTTTTCAGTGAAGAAGTCATCCAAGACACTGTTTTTGAATTCAGTGCCATTGTCACTCCTTACTGATCTCACCAGCTGCCCATTCATCACTTCAGATCTTTTGATGAACTTTATGATTTCTTCAGAAGTATCACTTTTGTACCTGAGAAAAAAATACCCAAGTGTAACGTGTAAATTTATCAATAATAACAAGAATGTACCTTCTTCCACCAAGGCTTGGAGTGCTGACTGGTCCATACAGATCCATGTGTAGCATCTGAAGAGGTTGGGAAATGGAGAAGCATTGCTTGGATTTGAACAAGGATTTTGTGAGCTTTCGCTTCTCACAAGCAGCACACAGCTTTTCTTTCACAAAGGTCAGCTTTGGCATTCCAGACACGAGCTCTTTAGAGGAGAGAGAGTTCAAGGTCTTGAAGTTGAGGTGAGAGAGACGCTTGTGCCAAAGCCAACTGATCTTAGCAGAGTTTTCAGAGACAAAACAGATGTTTGTTCCAAAAGATGAACTCTGTCCCATGTCTATAACATAGACATTTTCTTTTCGGTACCCGGAAAGTACAGCTTTCATGTCTTTGTCAACCACCGTGCAAATGGACAGTTCAAAGATTACTTTATAACCGAGATCACACAGCTGGCTTATGCTCAAGTGGTTGTGCATCAAGCCTTCAACATACGCTACTTTATTAAAGGTGACAGAACCATTAGAGAGAGTTCCGTAGCCTTTAGTACTGCCACGAGAATTATCGCCAAAGGTAACAGATGGTCCTTTAGCGGACACAAAGTTAACAAGAAGGGATTTGTTTCCAGTCATGTGACGCGAACATCCACTATCCAGATACTAGATCTGGTGATGTCCATAGACCCGCAATCACAGAAAAATTAGTTCTTTGGTACCCACTTGGAGATGGGTCCTTTTGGGTTAGAAGAAGAAGTAGGGAGATCTTTAGAGATCCTATCCATTCTTTCAAGAGGACAATCTTTAGCCATATGAAAGGTGTCACCACAGTTATAGCATTTTCTATAGATAAAAACCTTTTTAAAACCATGACCATTTTCCTTGTTTTGACCTTTCACATTAATTTTTATGATCTTGGCTGAAGAGGATGAGGTAGGAGGTTTGGATCCTAGAATTCCTTTGTTAGGGTTGTAGGTTGGTGAATGAGAGGATTCCTTGGAATTTGACTTTTTCAAAAGCACAGATCTAGGAATGGGAAAAGTGGAAGAGTTACCAGAATATTTCTTTGGAGTTTTTCTTTTGGGATGGAAGTCGGCAACTGATTTTCCTTTGTCAGAAGTGGAAAATCTGTTTGAAGGAGGTTGAGGTTCTCTCTTAGGGATCTTTGAAGGCTTAGGTTCAGAGGAAGAGGCTTCATCTATGTGTAAAGATTTCATCAGCTCATGAATAGGTTTGGGAAGGTCATTTGAGCCCTGAGCTTCTTCAACTTTAGAAGTTGAGGCATCACCTTTAGCTTTAATGAACATCCCAAACTTCAAGGCTTCAGAAAGATCACCAGAGTTCATTGACTGAGTATCACTTGAATGGTGTTCAGAAGACTCATAGAAAGGAGAAAGCACAAAGGAAGTGGAAGCATGAACATTTGAGGAAGAGTCAATGTCCATTTTGCCAAAGCCAAGTCTAGATTTGTCATCACAGTTCATTTGGTCTTTAAAAATCTTTTCCAAATTCTTAGAAGAGTAAGTCCACTTTTTCACAGTTTCTTGTTCCTCTTTAAGTCTTTTGAGCAGCTTATTTTTCTCTTTAGCAAGTGTAAAGTTTATGGTTTTCAGATCTTCAAGCTCAGCTTTGATTTTGTCAAAATGTTTTAGTTGAGAGAGACAGATTTGAAGTTGAGAAGAAAGAGATTTTATCTGAGCATTTGCCTTTTTCTTAGCATCTTTAGCATCAATGAAGTCAACAGTTAAAGAGTCAAATGCTTCAATCTTTTCAGCATCAGTAAGAGAGTGAAAGGGATGTACCTGAGTGGATGAGGAAGAACATCCTGTTGAGACTAGAGCAAGAGTGGAAGGAGTTTCCTCACAGTCATTGATGTCATCAATCTTTGCCATGAAACAAATATTGGCCATGTCCTTATCACTGTCAGATGTGGGTTCATCTGCCCAGTTATGAGACTCAGCCAGCAGACCCTTTCCCTTTTTGGAAAGAATTTCTTTTCTCTCCTTATCTCTTTTGTATTTAGCCTTGTACTTTTCAGCACGTTCAGAGTTCTCAGAGGAAACAGATTGGCCAAATTTTTTAGAGGAAGAGAAATTTGAATTAGGTCTGGATCTGCTAGATTTTGAAAGAGAACGACCAGAAGAAGAGTTCTTAGATCTTTCAGAGAGCTTGCTTCTGCACTCAGAAGCAAAGTGACCTTTCTTCCCACATTTAAAGCATTCCTCATTTGATTTATCAGTTGAAGAGTGCTTGGGGAAATTTTGAGAAGATTTTCTAGAAAATTTAGATTTACCAGAAGAGAAGCGGGATCTAGGTTTAGAGTAACCTGCCAGCATGGCCATGCCATCTGTCAGTTGGTCAACAGGGGTTTCCTCACCTTCATCATCAGCATCACTAAGATATGCCTCTGAATGATCATTGGTATCTTCCTGACTATCATGGTCAGAATCAGAAGGATATGTGATTCTAGGAATGCACACAGATCTTTTGGAAGAGTCACTCACAAGAGCTAGAGAAGAGCTCTTGATGTCTTTAATGATAGACTTCCTTTGGAGCTTGGTTTGTTCAAAGTTAAAGAGAGTACCATAAATAACAGTGAGAGGCATATGATCAAGGTCCTTGGTTGTCTTAATGCATGTGCAGATTTTTTCCTAGAAATCAGGAAGACAGTCCATAAACTTGCATAAGACTTCCTCATTGTCATAAATGCGACCCATCAACTTAAGATCATTAAGCAGACCGTTAAAACGGTTATAGTAGTCAGAAAGAGATTCTCCTTTTTCATGAGAAAACAGTTCATATTTTCGAACAAGAGCGATCTTTTTGCTCTTTTTTACTTCCGAAGTACCTTCATAAAGAACACACAAGGTGGACCACATTTCCTTAGTAGTAGAAAAATTCACAAGAGAATGATAAACCTTATCAGGCAAAGAGAGGGCAATGATGGCTCTGACTTTAGTGTCAAGAGCTACAAGACGCTTGTCTTCATCAGTGTACTTACTGGGGTCCTTTACCATGTATCTCCCAGTAGCAGGTGTTCGTTCTTCCTCATCAGAAGAAGAATCATCACCATCCTCATCTTTGTTTTTGGCATTATAACGATCCCAAACTCTAGGGACAAGAGGTCCTTCATGGAGTATAGTAGGATATCTGCTGTCAACTCCTTCTAGGAAGAGCATCATACGACTTTTCCACAAAGAGAAGTTATTAGGGTTAAACTTTGGTGGTTTGGCTATGGAGCCATTTTCGTATGATCGAGCATTTGAGTTTTGAGAAGAAACATTGTTTAAGGAAGAAGATGAAGCCATTGCAGATCAGATCAAGTTTATTAAATTAAACTGACCTGCTCTGATACCACTTGTTGGTCCCAGCTATGGATTAGCAATGGTAAACAAGTATTGTAGAAGGGGGTTGAATACTATAACAACCCAAAATTTTTAAAACATTTCATTTCTTACAAATAGAACATGCAAGGTCATAAGTAGAGAATATCCCAAAATCGAGTCTCAAAATTTCCTTACATCATAACAAAATTGGTTGGCGGAAACAACCTACACAACTGAGAAATAAACTAATTAGTACTATAGTGTCGCTATACTATTAAGCCTCCTTGCTAACTTCTTGCTCACTTGCTATAGCCTTTCATCACCTGCTTTCCTGAAAAGGTTTTAGTTTGAAAATGCGAGGGTTAGACCATAAGGTCTAGTGAGTCCCTCCTAACAGTTGTCAAAGCATTTAAAACAGTTTATCATTTTCAGCATAAAACATTCATAAATCTGCTCATTTAAAATCATTCACGGAATAAGGTCCGCCCCTCATAAATTGGCACCCTGAAGTCACCCTAAGGTGACAACGAGTCAGTCTCATGCTGCCTTACAGGGTCACACCTCCCTTGGCATAAACGGGACACACCCCCCGGCACGAGCTGGCGGAATACACCCCCCGACTTAGCCAATTTACATCAAAACCAATGTATGCATACATCCCACATATAAATCTTTAAACAACTTTCATGCAGATAAAACATTTATAAAAAAATAAACATGGCATTACTCATCATGTCTTGCTTTAGAAAACGCATTTAAAGCCACACATTTTAGTTAGAAAACTCACCTGGTACGTTACTTGTTTTTCCCTACTCTGCCCCGTACTTCCAAACTGTCTACCTGAACAAGGGGTAAAAATGTATAAGCTGACTAGACAACTGTCAGGGTACTTCTCACCGGATACACACTTTTCCGGACGGCTTACCGGGTAAACACAACTGTCCGGATACCGCCTCTTTTCCGGACACAACTCTTTTCCGGACAACTATCCGGGAACTAATACGTCCGGACACTACCGAAATGTTTACCGGACACTCACCCGGTAACATTCATCCTATGATGTTTTCCGGATACAGCGCTGGTCGAGTTTTGGTGCTTAAAATCCCACTACATGACTCCCAAACCGAAAGATAAGGCGATACTTAACCACCTAATGTTCCATAACCAAACCCCACAAGTTTTACTAACAAACACTAGTTAAAAGATGATTAAATCTTCCTATATGGTCTCAAAAGACTTAAAACAAGAGAAACTCTCAAAACCCAACAATCATCAAACAAATCTTAAATGGAGTTATGGGTTAAGGATTACCTGCTAGATTACTTGCAAGAAACGAAATCCACTCCTAATCCTTCTTCTGATTTCAAGGCTTGTTGATTCTCTTCTTCAATTGCACAAAACTCCCACCAAGACCCCTTTTTTCCTCTTCTTCAAGAATTCAGCCGTCAAACACATACACAATCAGGAAAATTAGAATGTTGCCTAGGGTTTTGTGCCCTTTTATACCCCATCTCCTATTTACCAATCCGCCCCTCAACTTCCACTTATCAACAAAACTTAAAGTAAAACATAAAACCTTCCAAAAATGGTATGGGTCGTTACAACACTCCCCCCTCAAAAGAATTCCGTCCTCGGAATTCCATTTTCAAAAAGGTGAGGGTACCTAGACTTCATATATGATTCTACTTCCTACGTTGCCTCTCGCCCCCTTATGATACCTCCACTGAACTTTTACTAGTCGAATTTCTCTATTCTTGATTTCCGGACCTTGCTGTCCACAATCTCTATTTGTTCTTCTTCGTACGACAGTCTCTCATCGATGCTAACATTTCCTAATGGAATGGCTACATCGGTCTCGGCCAAACATCTCTTCAGATTTGACACATGAAATGTTGGATGAACTCCTCTTACTTCTTCCGACAAGTCTAACTTGCATGTCCTTGCTCTCACTTGCTCACTAAAGACAAAAGTCAACCACTTATCGCCTGTAATTCTTGCAAGGTCGACATTACTACAGCTTCCCTTACCTGTTCCTCATAACAGAGGCGCACGTCACACTACGAAGTCCTCCAAAATTTAATCTAGTACCTCAAGATCGCGCACTATCTATTCAACTTTCATAACTCCGATGGACCCACAGACGTAGTCCACTTTACCTATCTCTCAATTCTCGAGGTTGCACAATCTTATGTTCTCAATCCGACCACTCAGTCCTACTCGGCTGCCCCAAATCGTTCAGATGGGAACATAACCGCACTCCATACAAGAAACCGCCCTCGGCGAGTCATCACTTGCTAAAACGTGCCATCTTGCACTATTTACTTGTACCCCCCTTCGATCAATATACTTGCTTAAAACTACCTGATAAAATCAAGGCCAACCGCGCCTCCGTCCACACATCGGGACTCACAGTTTTAAACATGTCTAATTAAGGTCTCTCATACATTTATACCTCCTTAAGAGAAGAACTTGGCAGAAACTTCCCGCCACAACAGCGAGAATCTTCTACCAGGAATACTCGCTCACTGACAACTTGGCACCAGGCCAACCTTGTACATCCCGACAAGCTCACACCCATTAGCCTCTCCTTAGTATACCTGAAATTTCTAGATTACTTCTTCCAACCGACATTTGTCTATGCAGATCATACTCCTTTCCCGAATCACATTGGTTACAATACGTCAACTAAATCGTACGTTCTCACCACTTCATCACTTCACACTTAACGTGTCTAATAGTAGGAAACCTCTATAATTCCTTATTTGAGTACTCACCTATCCGAATTGAACTTATCCTGAAGGCTCATAAATTTCCCACTGCTTGCCACAAGCGTCCAGTCATATAACATAACTTCGGTTACTCCCACTCAACTAGGAGGGGTAACCACGATCATACTCTACTGTTCTCAATAGTTTACACTGAACGATCGGTTCGTTCGAACGTTTCTCACAAAGTCACTAACTTATCTCATTCAGTCGTCTTACCCACTTCTTCCTGCACAAAATCATACCCAATTTCCTTCCTCAATACTCTTCCCAAAGTTCGCACACTTACCAAGGACAGTCTACACAACGCTGCACCTATCGGCATTACTGACAAGTCTACTACTTCCGATTTACTTACTTAATCTGACATACTGTCTTCACCTCCCCACGTTAACGTGGAGCACTGCCACCATCATTACTCGTCCCTCTCTTCTGACAATTCCCAAGCTGAAAAAGTTTTCTCATCACTATACATAACCAAACGGTTGCACTAACATTCTAACTTAAGGCTTCCGACCAAATCACCTCGAATTGACACCAGAGTTCGACGTCACTATACATTCTTTAAACTCCAACTTTTAATTTCTCAGACAATTCGTTCACACATAAGCAACAACTCACATTCTTTAAGGATTTCACATCTATTCTACCACATTCTGACTAATACATCCATCATTTTCTTTAAACTTCCAATTATCCCAAAATATGCTTACTTAGCGACTCCTACAGTTAAAGACACTTGGTTTCTCCTTTGGGTATCTACCCACCACCACTCCGTGATGCTATCCCGAACATAAACGTATAACAACGTCAACTTACACCCTACGTGCTCCAACAACCTGGTTAACACTCGAACACCTCATCCGAAACCCCCAAAAAGGCTTCCCTCTGATGCTTTCTCTTTCTCTAACATCACATCACTACGACGCTAGCTGGCACATTTAACTTGGCAATTATTGCCACTACATAACTGTACATTCCTCACTCAACATCACACTGCAGACCAAAACTCTCATGGCTATTTATACACAACTCAAACTTATCTTCAATACCTCGCGCATAAATAACCGAGTCTATCTCGCTACGTTGTCTCTCCCCAGCTCTAGTTGAACCACAACACCGGAATTTCTGATTAATTCTAACATACTCATTTCTTGCTAGCTCGTTGCAATACCAAACCATTACACCGACAGGGCACATTTCCTCACAGATCGACATAATCTATACCCTCACTTCGATTGTGCTAAATACTTCATTCTTTACGAACCATCCATATCGTAAGTAAAACGCTTATCTAAAACAGCAGCCTTTCACTATCTTAACACCCCTACCAAGTGGTCCTTCACTTTCAACCTTTTGATTCGAGTCTTCGGTCTCATACACCTTACACAACTGCCGACTTTAACGTCAATAGTTGACCTGTTGATACTTCCTTGACCTATTCTTCAACAAGGGTCCCTTACTGAACCTAATCCTTCCTACATATCATAATCAAATTCACATCTCGTAGTCCTCATTCAAACTCACTCGAGAAACGTCAATATTACAAGATCACTTTAAACTCTTATTCGGCGTCGAGGATATTTCATTCCTACCTCACCATACTACTCATAACGAGTTGCTAATACCAACACCTTGATGACTTCTAGTCATTCCCTGAACACAACCGTCCCTCGGCAACTGTATTTCCAGTCACCGCACGAGGGTACAGACCCTCATGCAACCGACATTAAAGTCCACTTCCGACTCTTCCACTGCTCACCTCTCCTCTAGAACGCAATTACCAAAGCTACAAACATTCTCCCCTGATTTGTCCAACACCTCTCCACTCTAGGAGTTCTTCCTTAGCTTAAAATGTAATACTCTACGACCTATTGAGTTCATAGCCTTCATGCCTGACAACGCGATAAATGAGTCATTTCACACTTTTGAGCATTTTAAAGAAACAACACTTGAAAACAACTTGGGTACACACGACCCCAACATTCTCATAACTCCAATGCCCTGCACAACGATCTTGAGGATCGTTTGCATGCAATCTTTCTGTAAAACTTAATCTTGCTCAACCAAAATATGTTGTTACGACAAAAATAAATATTGGATGAAAAATCTTTCCATACGACAAAATTCTGAAAGCAAGTACCGACACGAAGTAAACCAGTCGGTCCTCACACTCATTTATATAACTTCAACATGTCAATACTCATTTTGGTTATAAAAGTTGTGCATTCAAACGTTTTCTTGACTTATCATGAAAAGAGTGGAATATTTTGCAAATCGTAAACCTCAAGACTTCATTGTACGATGTAAATGGATTTATATATATATATATATATATATATATATATATTTTTAAACATACGCTTGCACACGCCGACTCATATCCTATCAAATTTGATACTTACACATTTACTTTACTTATGAAAAATTCTCATGTACACATATACGAACCCAACGCATGAAACTCCACTTGCAATTGAAGGCTATTCACTCAAACAAGGTCAATCGCTTTACTCACCCAACTTATCGTTGACACCCTACTTTCGACTAGAGGTCGCCCTCTCGGCTTGCAACGACTTGCTATACATACATTCAATGGTCCACTTACTCAACCATTTCATACTATTTCGTTTTGATCAACTATCTCACCTTCCACTTCTACATGGTTTCATTTCACTTATTTCATTTATCCTGCAAATGGAAAGCTCGACCAAGAACCCAGGGCTCCATTGATACCTTCAAGGTTTTGACACTGTCTTTCCTTACCATCCTGACTGATCTATCCCATGATTTCTAGAATTGGGACTCTCCCGAAATAGGAGTCTTACTCAAACTCAAGCATTCTTCCTCTTCGAATCCATGAAGAGCTACCTCTAGACGACTCGTAATACTCTATACAACATTTATTCTCCACGATGTATACGTACATCACATCACCAGGACTCCTCAAGACACTTCCCCAACAAGGGGTCTCAGTCTATCCCTCAGGGATCTTGCTGACATTCTAAAGTACTGGAACACGACATAAACACTAGCTTCTGACTACCACTTCGGAATAATAAGGCAGGTTAAGCACATACATGTACCTGTAAGTTCGCAATTACACTGGCCAGGTGGAATCTCAAACTTACCTTACATGACAGTCCTCAGTACCCTATTAGTCCTATCTCTATAATAGTGTCCTCTTAACGCATTTCCTGTATCTACAATAGTGCCCTCCTAACGCATTTCCTGATTCTCAATTGTGATTTCTACTCCCAAGTTTAAGTTTAGGCCCGTTTGGTCACCTAAATCCCTTAAACTATGGCTCTGATACCAACTATAACAACCCAAAATTTTTAAAACATTTCATTTCTTACAAATAGAACATGCAAGGTCATAAGTAGAGAATATCCCAAAACCGAGTCTCAAAATTTCCTTACATCATAACAAAATTGGTTGGCGGAAACAACCTACACAACTGAGAAATAAACTAATTAGTACTATAGTGTCGCTATACTATCAAGCCTCCTTGCTAACTTCTTGCTCACTTGCTATAGCCTTTCATCACCTGCTTTCTTGAAAAGGTTTTAGTTTGAAAATGCAAGGGTTAGACCATAAGGTCTAGTGAGTCCCTCCTAACAGTTGTCAAAGCATTAAAAACAGTTTATCATTTTCAGCATAAAACATTCATAAATCTGCTCATTTAAAATCATTCACGGAATAAGGTCCGCCCCTCATAAATTGGCACCCTGAAGTCACCCTAAGGTGACAACGAGTCAGTCTCATGCTGCCTTACAGGGTCACACCTCCCTTGGAATAAACGGGTCACACCCCCCGACACGAGCTGGCGGAACACCCCCCCCCCCCCCCCCCCGACTTAGCCAATTTACATCAAAACCAATGTATGCATACATCCCACATATAAAACTTTAAACAACTTTCATGCAGATAAAACATTTATAAAAAAATAAACATGGCATTACTCATCATGTCTTGCTTTAGAAAAAGCATTTAAAGACACACATTTTAGTTAGAAAACTCACCTGGTACGTTACTTGTTTTTCCCTACTCTGCCCCTTACTTCCAAACTGTCTACCTGAACAAGGGGTAAAAATGTATAAGCTGACTAGACAACTGTCCGGGTACTTCTCACCGGATACACACTTTTCCGGACGACTTACCGGGTAAACACAACTGTCCGGATACCGCCTCTTTTCTGGACACAACTCTTTTCCGGACAACAAACTTTTCCGGACAACAAACTTTTCCGGGCAACTATCCGGGAACTAATACGTCCGGACACTACCGAAATGTTTACCGGACACTCACCCGGTAACATTCATCCTATGATGTTTTCCGGATACAGCGCTGGTCGAGTTTTGGTGCTTAAAATCCCACTACATGACTCCCAAACCGAAAGATAAGGCGATACTTAACCACCTAATGTTCCATAACCAAACCCCACAAGTTTTACTAACAAACACTAGTTAAAAGATGATTAAATCTTCCTATATGGTCTCAAAAGACTTAAAACAAGAGAAACTCTCAAAACCCAGCAATCATCAAACAAATCTTAAATGGAGTTATGGGTTAAGGATTACCTGCTAGATTACTTGCAAGAAACGAAATCCACTCCTAATCCTTCTTCTGATTTCAAGGCTTGTTGATTCTCTTCTTCAATTGCACAAAACTCCCACCAAGACCCCTTTTTTCCTCTTCTTCAAGAATTCAGCCGTCAAACACATACACAATCAGGAAAATTAGAATGTTGCCTAGGGTTTTGTGCCCTTTTATACCCCATCTCCTATTTACCAATCAGCCCCTCAACTTCCACTTATCAACAAAACTTAACGTAAAACATAAAACCTTCCAAAAATGGTCTGGGTCGTTATAAATACCATACACAAAATTTCTTCACTTAATTAATTCTTTATTGATTTAAAATCAAGAATTACACATAGAAAACTTAAAGATTGTTGCGGAACAAAACAGATAAAATTTGCTTAAACAATCTAACACAAAGTCACACAGAGAATAAGAACAATTGTAAAACACTAAGAAAACAAATGAACTTCTGAGAGAGAAAAACGCCAGCACTTGAGAGCTTGAGAGTATGTAATCTGGTAAGGTTGCAAGGAAGGAGATGACCTCTTTATATAGTGCCTCATGCATTAAATGCATGGACAGTTGTCAAGCAGTGCTTGGAAGGCAGGATGGAAGCAGGTCTTTTGAAAAGTACTGGGATGTACTTTAGTCTTTGCTCATTTGTCTTGATGCGTTGACATGTTTGTTGAAGTTGAACTTACTTGAAGGAGATAAGAGATCCAAAGAACCTTTTTCTGATCCTCGGATTATGTCTCTGTCATTGCAAGATATCCTAAATATATTTTGCAGATAAAGTAGAATATACCTGTTGTAAACTCTTGGCCTAAGATCTCTTCAAGATATCTTCAAGAATTCTTTCTTAAGGAATTCTCTGCCGATCATGTCTTCAAACTTCAAGTGATCCTGCCGATCATGTCTTCAAGATTATCCTTGCTCTTCAAGTGTACTGGCCTAAGACCTTAGGAGGTCTCAAGTAGCAGCTTAATCTTTGGTTGAGAAGTCTATCTTCAATCCGATTTGAAGATATACTTCTACTTTGTTTCTTCGGTTGATCTTCGACTTCACCGAACATTTTTATACAATTAAACTGCTTGTAAAGAACCTAAAAATTATTCTAAGTATGAACTGTGTAAAAATGAGAGACTGAGGTCATCTTCAAATCTTAAGTGACCCAACAGAAGGAACTTGGCGGAATTCCCCGCCACAACAACGAGAATCTTTTACCAGGAAAAAATCACTCACTTGACACTTGGCACAAGGCCAACCTTGTACATCCCGACGAACTCACACCCAAGAGTTCCTTCATTGGATTACATGCAATTCTAGATTACTCCTCCCAACCGACATACGTCTATGCGGATCATACTTCCTCCCCGAATCACATCGGCTACAGCTCGACAACTAATTCATACATTCTCACCACTTCATCCCTCCACACTTATACGTAACTAAAAGCAGGAAACTTTCATAATCCCTCGTTGAAGTGTTCACTTATCCGAATTGAACTTATCCTGAAGCCACATAAATTTCTCACTGCATCTCACAAGCGTCCAATCATATATGACATAACTTCGGTTACCCTCACTCAACGAGGAGGAGTAACCAAGTTCTCACAAAACTATTCCCAACAGCTTATCACCGAACGACCAGTTCGTTTGAACATTTCTCACAACGTCACCACTCCTAAATCCAATGGTCCTACATTCTGAGCACCACATTCAACTACCTTTTTCCACTTCCTTCCCGAACTTAGAACATACACAAATCCCCTTCCTCCATACTCTTTCCAGGAGTTCGCACACTTACCGATGACGATCTACACACTACTCCACCTTTTCGGTGTTACCGCCAAGCTTACTACTTCCGGCCTATTCACTTATTCCGACATACTATCTTCACCTCCCCACGTTAGCATGGAGCACCGCCCACCAAACATCATCTGCCCCTAATTTTCGACCTTTCCACATGCATCGATTACACTTCCTCATTTCTATACATGACCGAATGATTGCACCAAAATTCTAACTTAAGGCATCCAACCCAGTCATCCCAAATGACATCGGTGTTCAAAGCCACTACACACTCCTTGATTTCTAAACCGTTACCTTCTCGGATAATTCCTTTGCGCATAAGAACAATTCACCTCCCGTAAAGATTTCGCGTCTACCTCGCCACAACGAGGAATAATCAACCAACATCTTCTTTAAACTCGCAACGATCCAAAAAATATACTTACTTAGCGACTCACACAAACAAAAACACTTGGTTTCTCATTTGGGTAACCACCCACTACCGCTCCTCCATTTGGTTCCGAGAATAGCCATAACCTAACGCCGACTTACACACCACGTATCCTAACAACTTGTTTAATAAATTGTATAACTCATCCAAAATCCCCAAAAGGCTTTCATCTGATGCTTCACCTCTTCTAATCAACACATTACCATATCGCTGGCTTGCACATTTATCTTGGCAAATGATGCCACTATCTCATCCATATATCCTCCACCCACAACATCACACCGCAGACCAGGTTCTCACGATCATTTGTACACAGTTCAAATGTGCCTTCATATCCACCCGCATATAACCAAGCCTATCTCACTACTTTGTCTTTCTCCAACTCTAGATGAACAACTCACGAGTTCCCAAATAACTCAAACATATTTGTTTCTTGCTAGTTCTTTGCGATTCCAAACCATTACATAGACAGGGCACATTCCCTCACAGATTGATATAATCTATACGCCCACACGAGGTGTTCCATCGTTATGTATACATCTTTCCAGAACGACCTCCTATATTTACCCACACCGCGGTAATTCTTTCCACTTCCAACCTTTTGAGAACGCCTTAAGTTCCAGACATTTTAAATAGTTTTCGACTTTAACATTAGTAGTCGACCTGATGATGCTTCCCTAACTTTCCCGTCAATAAGGGTTCCTATCAAAACTTAATATTTCCAACATATCATAATCATCTTCACATCTTGTCGTCCTCAATTAAAAGGGAAATTTCAAGACTTACTCGTGAAATGTCAATATTACAAGATCACCTTAAAACTCATATTCGACGCCGAAGGCATTCCATTTATGTCTCTCAACACTACTCACAACATGTTGCTAATACCAACAGCTTGATGACTTCAAGCCCTTCCTTCGGACACAACCGTCCCTTGCCCACTGTATCTTCAGTTACCAAACAAGGGTACAGACTACCATACAACCGACACCAAAGTCCATTTCCGATTCTTCCACTGTTCACCTCTCTTCTTAATCACACATACCCAAAATTACAAACATGCTCCCCTGGTTTGACCAGCACCTCTCTGCTCTCGGAATCCTTCCCTATCTTAAAATGTAATTACTCTACGACCTAGTGAGTTCATAGCCTTCATGCATGACAACGCGATAAATAAATCATTTCACATATTTTATCATTTAAAGAAACAACACTTGGAAACAATTTGGGTACACATGACCCCAACACTCTCATAACTCCAATGCCCTGCACAACGATCTCGAGAATCGTTCGCACACAACCTTTCAGTAAAACTCAATCTTACTCAACCAAAACGACGTTGTTACGACAGTAATATATGAAATAAAATCCTTCCTTACGGAAATTTTTTGAAAGAAATTACCGACACAAAGTAAACCAGTCGGCTCTTACACTCATTTATATGACATCAACATGTCAATACTCATTTTGGTTATAAAGCTTTACAGGCAAACGTTTTCTTGACTTTTTGCAACAACTTAACTTATCATGAAAAGAGTGGGATATTTTGCAAATCGCTAAGCTCAAAATTTCATTGTGCGACGTAAATGGAATTGCCTTCTTCTTTAAACACACGCTGACTCATTTCCGACCAAAAATTTGCTATTTACACACTTACTTTTAATCACGAAAAAGTTCATATAACACATATAAGGACACAATGCATGAAACTCCACTTGAAATTGAAGGCTACTCACTCTAACAAGGTCAACCGTTTTACTCATGCAACTTAACATTGACACTCTACCTTCGACCAGTGGTCGCCCTCTCGGTCTTGCAACAACTTGATGTACATGCGTTCCACGACCCACTTACTCCACCATTTTATACTATTTTCGTCTTAATCAATTATCTCACATTCTACCTCTACACATTTTCAATCCACTACTGATATCTTTCCTTCATTGATCTTGTCACTGAAAACTCGACTAAAGAGTCAGAGCTCCAATCCTCCACTCGCTCTTGAATTGACGCTTTCAAGATTTCGACACTGTTCTTCCTTACCATCCCTACTGATCTTCCCCACGATTTCTAGAACTGGGACTCACCAGAAATCAGGAGTTTTTCCCAAAGTCAATCATTCATTCTCTTCGAATCCATGAAGATCTACCTCTAGACGGCTCATATCATTCCAAACCACTCCTTTTCTACAAGATATATATACATCATATCATAAATGGTCTCTCGCGATTCCTCGGCTCATTGCTACCACTGCAAGGCCAAAACCCACTACACACTACCACACTCATCGATCTTCTCAACGAGAGCAATTGAGCACGCTCATGTACCTGTAAATTCGCGATTACATTGACCAGATGTAATTACAAACTTACCTTACATGATAGTCCTCGCTACTCTATCACTAGCGCACTTATAGTGATCTTTCCTAAAAGCATCCTCTATCTCAGCTGTGTTCCCTTCTACTCCACAGTTTAAGTTTAGGCCCATCCGGTCACCTAAATCCCTTAAACTATGGCTCTGATACCAATTGTAACGACCCAACTCGAGAAATACAACATAAACAACAATACGTGTATAATTCGCCGAAATGGCCTCATAACATCAACTTCTTACAAATTTTTAGAACAGAAGGTTGGCGGAAACAACCTATTACACAGCTGAGATTTCTAAAGACTAAGTTGAACATACTAAGTAAATCTGCTTCTTTCTAGTCCAACGTTTCACGCTCACACTTTCTCTTTGCCCTTATTAGAGTCTTCTACTAAGCGCTTACCTGAAAAGGTTTAGTTTGGAAAATGCGATGGTTAGACCATAAGGTCTAGTGAGCTCCCTCAAAACAACAGTTCTCAAAACAGTTCATAACTTTCATAAACAGTTTATAACTATCAAAACAACTTCACATAAACTTTCACGGAAAATTCCCCTCCCGTAAATGGCACCCTGAAGTCACTCGAAAGTGACAACGAGTCAGTCTCATGCTGCCTTACTGGGTCACTCCCTCCCATGGCATAAACGGAACATCCCCCCGGCATGAGCACTGGCGGGCCTACCCCCGACTTAGCCAATTTACGTCTATCACAATGTATGCATACATCCCATATAACTTTACATAAAACTTTCATACAAAAAATCATGCGAATAAAACATGGCATTTCTCTTCATTTACTCACTTCAGAAGAACACGTTAAAAACACGTATTTTTAGTTTAGAAAAACTCACCTAGCGCTTTAGCAATTCCTTCTCACAAAACTTCAGTTTTTAAGGTGAACACCTATGATATTAAAAGAATAATAATAGTGAGTCATGAGTTAATCTTAACCACCCTGAACAGTTTTCTACGCAACCCGACTCCCACAAACCCCCTTTGGGCTCATACTAAGGTTCGACCCAACAAAATAAATTCCGGATTCCCTTATTTGAATTCCAGATTATCGGCCTAAAGTAAATAACCTTCCGGATCCTTTAATTGGATTCCGGATCACAGCCCAACTCAAATAACACTCCGGATCCATAATTGGATTCCGGATCACGGCCCAACTCAAATAACACTCCGGATCCATTAGTCAATTCCGGATCCCCGGCCCACCATCTAATTATGGATCTTTGTTATAAATGCCCAATTCCGGTTCCTTTGTATTAAAGCCAACTCCGAATCCTTTTGGCCCAAACATTAATTCCGGATCTATATGGGTTCCGGATTCAACCCATTCCGGAAGTACTACACCAGAACTGTTCTGGAAGACGAGGTCTGCGTCTAAAATGAAAATAAACATTGCTAGCAACTCTTAATCAAGACGGTTCGCTGCTAGAAACACATTATCAACTTGTATAGTCCTTCCCTTATCAATTATTGGTTACTTAGCAAAAATTACGATTTTCTAATCCCTTCTTAAGCTCGCTTTTCAACTCTTAAACAAAACCCTCAAACAAAACATTCAGACCTACTCTAACAGTGGAGGTCAAATGCAAGAATAGAAATCAGAGGTTTTACCTAGACTCTCTTGATGAGGAGTTCTTCTTCCCAATTGTAGATTGATGATGTTTCTTTCTCCAAATTGCTACTTGAATCAATTTCTCTCTTTCTCTGCTCTTTCTCTCTAAGCCGCCACACACACTCACACACTGATTAGCTTCTAGGGTTTTGTGCAAAACCTTGAGGGTTTTATACCTTTCAGCTATTTACACCAAGGCTCCTCTAACTTTAGACTTTAAAATTCTTCCACCCATGTTTTATTTCTTTAGCAAAAGGGAAATAAAAACTTGGTTATTACAAAAAACAAATTCACATGCTTTTAAACGAATGATGATGTAATATTTATGTTGTATTTACTTATGTAATTTTTTTTGATGTTTGTGTAGGTTTATCTATTAGTATTTGTATTTTCGTAATTTTTATATTAATGTACTTTCAATTTAGTAGTTTAAATAAAAAACATTGGATAAAAATATCATTTTTTTAAAATAAAGCGTGGGTAAGAAATTTTAATAAAAATATTAAAAAAATAATGTTCAAATAAACTAATAAATGAATTAAATTTAATAAACATATTAATAATTAATGTTTAAACAAACAAACAAACTAATTAATTAAATTAAAAAATGCTATTGTTTAATATATCTAGTTTGTGAAAGAGCTTTCTAATTTAGAAAGATGAGGTTGGTCTTGCAATGCCTTGCAAGCCACATGGCATGCCATATCATCTTGCAAGGGGTCTTGCAAGACTTGTATAGATGCTCTAAAATTTTGTTTTTCTGAAAGGTTGACATGGGTCGGTTGACCCACCCTTTATTAGGTGGATCCCACCTTCACATAGTATTTGAAAAAAACGCAACATTTCTTCAATATAGTTTTAGAAAATGATAAAATGTATCAAAATACATTGAATTTTATAGTTTCTATATTGTAATATTCCAAACAAAAGGTACATTAAAATGGATGGCGGTAAAGTGGTCTTTTCTCTATCTAATTTGGTCTTACGGAAACAAGTTATTGTTTAAAAAGGAAAAGAGCTACATTATTGATTTATTTTTCAAGTTTCAAAGGAAAACGTTTGAATGAGTGAGTAAAAGAGTCAAGAAGACGAATTTGGATTGGGCTGAGTGGCTATCGAATCCATCGGAGTAGGGAGAAGTCTCGATGAGGACAAATGCGCTTTCAGAGTCGGGTCGGGGGCTGATTGAGATCAACACTCCTACAGTAATGATTTTCGATCCTCGAGGCTATGGGTTTGCTTCTCACAAACGGGCCTGACTCTTATTTTGTTCATGGATTTTGGTGCGGTATTTTGTCTGTATTTTTGTTTTGGACTGATAGATTCTAGTTGGATTGGATATTTTGATGGTGTATGGTTTTTGGTTGATTCTTAATGCAAAGTTTACTGTTAAAAAAAACACATTCACTAAGATAAAGTTTCGAAAATACCTATTTGACATAAAAAGTTTCTAGTTTTTTATTTTTTGTAATAATTTTTTATTGATAATATATTGGTCTTGTAATATTTATGATTTAAATGTTAAGTTTATTTTCCATTATGTATAGACTTGTTTATATAAATGGGGAGTAAATTGCATTTTTGGTACCTGTGGTTATATGATTTCTTTGAAAGGAGTACCTGAACTTCAATAAGTCAAAGAGTGGTCCATGAGTTATACGATTTTGCTCCAAATGTAGTCCCTGGTCACTAACCCCGTCTATTTGGTTCGTTAGTGCCAGGGGTAGTTTCGTCCATACAACTTTTCCCTCCCAAATTAACCAAACCCATCTCATTAATTTAGGAAACTAAGTCGTTTCGTATGACCCAGAATCTAACTAAACTCACTCTCACTCTCACTCTCACTCTCACTCTTGCAAACGGATAATCATCAACAACAACCCTCTGAAATGTCATCATCGTGGATACTAAGAACTGAGTTAGATGAAGATTAGACTCTAGCAGATGTTTATAGTAAGTATTTTGCTCTGTTTTGAGTGTTTACTTATGGTATTACACACATGCAAATTGTATCCTGATTTTTCCTCTTTTTTGCCTTAGGTATGTACCCAACGTTGATAACAACAAAGATCAACCATGGAGGTTTGTTTACAAGTGCTCCAGGAAGAAGATACCTAAATGGTAAGGTTGGTTTTGTTGATTTGATCAACACTGATCACCTTGCGGTGCATCAGTTCCATACTATGATGAGAGCATTAGGTTACAAGGATGAGGTAATGTTTTTCCATTTCTTGATTCCATCCACTGACCTTGATACTGGGTTGCAAGGTTTAAGTAATGATGATGATATAAAAAACTTGTTAAAGTATGTCCCTATGGTCAGAGAGATTGAGGTATACATTGAACATCACAAAACAAATGTTGAGGAAAAGATTGACTTGAACCAAAGTTTTGATAATTTGCACTTTTCCTTTGATCCTTTCATTGCATTGGAATCTGATTTACCAGAAGTAGGACAAGGGCAGGGGATACCAGAAGTAGGACAAGGTGAGGGGGTTCAGTTGGAGTAGGGGGTAGATTTGAACAATGGCATTGATGTCAACCATGTAGTTGACTTAAACAATTTGGTTGACAGGAACAATGGCATTGACTTGAACAATGATATGAGTCAGGGAAGTGGGAACCATGGGGACCTTGAGAGTTATGATAGCAATCCATATGATTCATTGGATGAGTTTGATGCATTAGCAGATGATTATGTAGATACAGAGGGAGACTGGATGGGAGTAGGTGGAGAAGATAGTGATAGCCAGAATGTAGATGGTGAGACTAGGAGAGACATAGTTGTGATCAAGAATGATGGATACAGACTCAGGGCAGTTTGCAGGGGTACATGGCCTCACTTAAAGGATGATTGTGGGCCTAGTGGGCCTGGAAAAGGAAGAAAGAGTAAATGGAGAAAGTCCAATGAGCCCACTTGTCCATGGGTTTTATACCTCTCCACTTCTAAAAGGGAAATAACTTGGATTGTCAAAACCTACTTCTCCACTCACAAATGTTTCCAAACAAGAGAGGTAGGTATGGCTACTACAAGTTATCTTTCACAGCATATCACCGAGCAGCTGAAGCTAGATCCAAATATGCCTTTGAAATCACTTCAATCCCATTTGTCTGAGAAGTTTGAAATTATGGTATCACCTTCCAAAGCAATGTTGATATTGTTTATGTGTTGCTATTGTAACTGTGTTGGTAAGGATGGTTGTAATGTCAACACATATTATGTCAATGTACCATTTTGTGCACTTTCCAAATAGAAACCATTTCAAAACAAGGGCTATTGTGTCAAACATAAAGCATTTCATTGATTCTAATTTTCACTTACCATTACATCATAAACAAAGCAGTGGCTATATTGATCTTTAACCAAAATCCCAAAACTACCTTAACATCTACTCACTGCTTTACATTGATCTTAAACCAAAATCCCAAACCTAACTTCACTGCAATTACTTCATACAACTATACATGCAAATCCCAAAAAAAACCCAACTAAGAACCAAAAGCAGCTGCAATCTCCAAATCTCACTTTCTCTTGAGTTGATAGTTAATTCAAGTTTGTGCTTTGACCTCAGTAACCCAGGGACAACATCTATAGCCCTAGCACAGATTGGTGGATCAAACCATCCCAAGAAGGAACACCTTTTACCCTGTACAAGTGAAAATAGGGAGAATTTTAGAGTTTGGTGGTAACAAACCAGAAAATCCATGAAATGTTAAGAAATTGGAGGAAACAGGGGCCTTACCATAGCTCCACAAGAATAGAATCTGCGTCCAGGGTTTGCACGTGTCCAAGATGTTTTTAAACTTGCTTCACAACCATAGTAGCATATCACTATTTTTGGAAGAATATGAAGAAAGCAGAGTGTGAGAGGTGGGAGAAGGAAGAAAGCAGGTGTCTTGGTTCTTATGGTCGAGTTAATGAGATGGGTTCGAGTTAATGAGATGGGTTTGGTTAATTTGGGAGGGAAAAGTTGTATGGACGAAACTACCCTGGCACTAACGGACCAAATAGACGGGGTTAGTGACCAGGGACTACATTTGGAGCAAAATCGTATAACTCAGGGACCACTCTTTGACTTATTGAAGTTCAGGTACTCCTTTCAAAGAAATCATATAACCACATGGACCAAAAATGCAATTTACTCTATAAATGGGTATTTGTGTGATCAAAATTACAAGATCAACATTTCAATATATACGGCAAAAACATGTAGATGAAAATACTATCAGTTAAAATAGACAGAGAATAGAAAATTTAAATATTTTATTAAATTGATTTAGAAAAAGGACAAATTTTATCGTATTTTGTTTTTGGCAGGTTTCAAATTCTAAAAAGATGTCTTTGTTGATTTTATCAGGTTAAAATAATAATTTTAATTTTTTATTTACTCAAATTTTTTTACTAAATTAAAGGTATTTTATGATATTTCTTATATAAAAACGAGGGAAATTAATTAAAATACCCTAAGTCAAACCATGTTTTACTGAAATACCACAAATCTCTCCCATGTTATAAAAATACCCCAAAAATCCGCGATAGAGCCCGCGATCGCGGGCCCCAGGCCACGTGTCACCAAAGTTTGCCCACTTTGCCCGCGTTGGTCCCTCAAGAATGCCCGCGGTCCAACTTTCCCCCCTCAAGAATGCCCGCGTGTGCAGTTTTGGTCCCTGCCCGCGTTTGACTCTCGTTGACCCCCGCGATCGCGGGCTACACGTGTCACCAAAAGTTTGCCCACTTTGCCCGCGTTGGTCCCTCAAGAATGCCCGCGGTCCAGCTTTCCCCCCTCAAGAATGCCTGCGTGTGCAGTTTTGGTCCCTGCCCGCGTTTGACTTTCTTTGACCCCCCGCGATCGCGGGCAAAAGTGCCACGTGTCGGCACATGGTTAACCCTAAAATCACTTTGACGAACCAAACCCTAAATGTTTTCTTCGGCCGCACTATATAAGGGGGGGGGACCAAAAACCGGCCACTCTCATTTTTTTAATAACTCTCTCAATTTTTAATCAAACTCTCTCAATTTTCTCCCACTCTCTCAATTTTGTCGTGTGGAATACGCGTTCGGGTTTTGTGAAGATGTCTCGTATTACCTCTGTGGTATGTTTTCCTTATGTTTTTTGTTATTTTTTGTATGTTATTTTAAGTTAAGATATATGATTTGTAGGTTGTTATAGTGTTTATAACTTATGTTTGAATATGTTCTATGTTTAACATGATATGTATGGTTTTATGTTTGAATGTGATATTTGTATGTTATAATGTGTATGTTGTTATAGTGTGTTTTTTATAAAAAAATTGTTAAGAGTGTGTTATTATAAAAAAAATTGTTAAAAATGTGTTTTTTTTTATAAAAACACACTCTTAACAATTTTTTTATAAAAACACACCCTTAACAATTTTTTATAAAAACAGTTTTTTATAAAAAATTGTTAAGAGTGTTTTTATAAAAAAATTGTTATAGTTTTATGGTTTTATGTTTGAATGTGATATTTGTATGTTATAATGTGTATGTTGTTATAGTGTGTTTTTTAATAAAAAAATTGTTAAAAGTGTTTTTTTATAAAAAAAATTGTTAAGAGTGTGTTATTATAAAAAAATTGTTAAAAATGTTTTTTTTTATAAAAACACACTTTTAACAATTTTTTATAAAAACACACCCTTAACAATTTTTTATAAAAACAGTTTTTTTATAAAAAATTGTTAAGAGTGTGTTTTTATAAAAAAATGTTATAGTTTTATGGTTTTATGTTTGAATGTGATATTTGTATGTTATAATGTGTATGTTGTTATAGTGTGTTTTTTCATAAAAAATTGTTAAGAGTGTATTTTTATAAAAAAATTGTTAAGAGTGTGTTTTTATAAAAAAATTGTTAACAATGTGTTTTTATAAAAAAAATTAAAAACGTGTTTTTTATAAAAAAAAATTGTTAAAATGTGTTTTTTTTATAAAAACAGACTCTTTTAAAAGTGTGTTTTTATAAAAAAATTGTTAAGAGTGTGTTTTTATAAAAAAAATTGTTAAGAATGTATTTTTTATAAAAAATTGTTAAAAATGTGTTTTTTTATAAAAAATTGTTAAGAGTGTGTTTTTATAAAAAAAAATGTTAAAAATGTGTTTTTTCATAAAAAAAATGTTAAAAGTGTGTTTTTATAAAAAATTGTTAAGGGTGTGTTTTTATAAAAAATAAACCGCACTTTATCTCTATATAACAATATGATACGTTGAAATAAAATAAACCGCACTTTATCTCTATATAACAATATGATACGTTGAAATAAAATAAACCGCACTTTATCTCTATATAACAATATGATACGTTGAAATAAAATACCACCGCACTTTATCTATATATAACACTATTATACGTTGAAATAAAATACCACCGCACTTTATCTATATATAACAATATGATACGTTGAAATAAAATAAACCGCAACATCTATATAAAATAAAATAAACCGCAGCATCTATATATAACACTAACTATAACATCTGTGAATGACTATGTAGAAGGATTTCTTTAACATCGACTTGACGCTAAGGTGCAAAGTTTCCTACATCGAGGAATTAGGAGCGCTCTTTAGGGGATTAGGTGATCGCGCGGATACCCTTGAGACCATCTATAGAGGGACACCGTTCGGGCCATGGATGGATGTGTCTTACTCTGGTGGCGACCCTACGCTAGTACACATGTTTCTACAGTTGGAGGTCGAGGACGCCAACGCTGAGCCGGAGGAGATGCATTTTGATTTCTTCGGCTCTCAATTGCATTTTGGGCGTCGTGAGTTCTGTCTAATTACAGGACTACGTTTTGGAGAGGCTCCCCCCCTTCCTCCCTTAGAAGACTGCTCCTTCGTTCCAAGGGTTTGGGGCATTTCAGCATCTCGTTTGAAGCTGAAGGCAGCCCGGGACAAGATGAAAGAGGGCCTTAGTGCCCTAACGGACGACGATGCTGTCCGTGTATGCTTGGTGGTGATCGTGGATATGGGCTTCCTGGGCCGTGAGTATAGCCAGTATGCTTCATCGACGGTCCTTAGGGCCGTCGAGGACCTTGAGCTGTTTAACAGCTACCCGTGGGGTAGCCATATCTGGACACATTGCTACTCTATTCTGCACCGAGCCATAGCCAGACGCGTTGATCGACATGCAAAGATGAATCTTTGTGGTTTTACATACGCCTTCAAGGTTAGATACGTAGTATAACAATTGTTAATAATACATACAAACTGTTTGGCTTTTCTTTTTACGTACTTGCTCTTCTTGTCTAATTCCAGATATGGATCTTGGAGACGTTTCCCGCATCAATCCGATATTTCGTCAAGCGCGAAGATCGAGTACTTAGGGGAACCCGTTGGGACAAGCGTGTTACCCTAAGTAGGTCGCTTTGGATTCAGTTCTTCAATGCGTCTAGAAATGTAAGTTCTTTTACTATGTTTACAATTTGCATACGTTAGTCCCGCTTATTAATTTCTTTTATGTTTTATCATATATTTAGCAGCCACTCTTGCCTTTCGATCGCCTTGTGCCTACTGTCGACGAGATGGGCACAGATTGGTACAGAGACATCGTGGCCTTTATTGACGCAGAGGCGGAAAGGGCTCGACGTCCCCCTACTTCCACATCTGACGCAGATGAGGAAGACGACGACAGGCCCCCTTCCGGTGGATACCAGCCGCCCCCTTCCTCCTCCTACCAGCCGGCCCGTTCCTCCTCCTACCAGCCGCCCCCTTCCTCCTCCTACAATCCATATGAGGCGGCCCCTTCCTACGAGCCACAACGTGGCTCTCATGAGCACCTGTGGGACTACGTCCACGGGCCGCTAGAGTCACGTGTACAGCTTCTGGAGGGATTCTACAGACAGTTTAGCGCTGTCAATGTTAGTGTTTAACTTAATTTGTTGGCCACGTTTATTTAGTTTGTATATTAATATTACGTTCTAAATTTGTTTTAGCTGTCGAGTACGACACCGATCCCCGCTCCGTTCGGACAGGGGGCACATGCGACGTTTGCCACCACATCCTATCCGTCATTCCCTGAAAATGTAAGTGACATTGAGTAACCATTATAGTTATATGTTTGTTCCTAAGTTTGTAACTCTTATAATGATCAATGTCACGCAGGCCGGGATGTCGGGGGCCGGGATGTCCCAAACGCCGTTCGCCACCACATCCTATTCTACTATCCCGGAGAGTGTAAGTGACACTGAGTAACCATTATAGTTATATGTTTGTTCCTAATTTTGTAACTATTTTAATGATCAATGTCACGCAGGCCGGGATGTCGGGGGCATACACCTCACAGATGCCGCCGCCGTTCGCCACCACATCATATTCTACTATCCCGGAGAGTGTTAGTGACACTGAGTAACCATTATAGTTATATATCGATAATCCTAATTTTGTAACTATTTTAATGATCAATGTCACGCAGGCCGGGATGTCGGGGGCAAAGCACATGCCGTCGTTCGCCACCACAGCAATCACAAACATCTTTGGCGGTTCGGCCGATGACTATTACAGGCCGGAAATGCATACTGTAAGTTATTTTGGTAGTTTTGGTTTAATTGTGAACATTTCCTAAATTGTACTTAAAACATTGAGTAACGTAATTTTCAGACGGGGTCTCCTATTATCCAGGATCACTTCTCGGAGCCTGACGATGACTCGATGGATGTTGTAGATCCACCACCACAGGTGACCCCGCTCCCTCAAAAGCGGTCGCATAAAATTTCACAATGGTTTCGTCACCCGTTTGGCCAACAAGGATCTACGACACTACCGGCCGCTAAAAACAAGCAAAGAAAGCGGGGGAAAGAAGGGAGGAAAGAAAAAGGGAAATGTGTCTTCACCGGAGCCTCAACCGGCATCAGAAATATTGAGGATGTGCCGGACTGGTCGCCTCCCCCCCTTGATCTTCATCCCTCACTTGAATTTGGAAATCACCCCCTCGTTTTTCAATGTATTGCTAGTCGTTGACCCTTTGGAGTCTGACTTACTGGATGTGGTTAGTATGAAGTTTAATTATAGTCATATAATCAAATATATTTATTTTACATGTCTAACCATCTATTTTTTATGTATAGCACATCGATTGTTGGGTCTCGCTGTTGCAAAGACATCGTGGAACAGACACGAGGTGGACCATGATGTTCAGTATGTTCTTTCATTACTTGTTGATTGAGCATCTAGGTCCCGCCTCCGTGGTTAATTCATGCAATGGCGTGGAATGGACCTCTTGGGCTCTCCTCGATGTGGTATGTAAATCGTTTTACTCTTATTTTATTTAACTTGTTTTGTTGCTAACTAAGTTGTCTAATATTGTAATATTTCAGGTGTACATCCCAATATGCATTAATCCCCAACATTGGCTGCTTGGAGTGTTTGAACTTGACGCTATGACCTTGACCATATATGATAGCGACAGTGCCAATCTCTTCAGACAGCAATTGGAAGAGCAGATGACAAAGTTTAAAGCTGTGCTATTTGACTTCTTTTGTCGGGTCAAGGATGATAGACGTCGCGATATGACAGGTGTCTTTCGCTATAAGTTCGCCAAGAATGTACCCCAGTAGGCCGGGATAAATGCGGATTGCGGTGTCTGGGTATGCCGTAATACCCAAATGTTGATAAATAACAATGAGGTATGGGTACACCCTGACGAGGCCGAGGATGTTGCCAAAGATTTTCGCAAACATATGGCGGAGTCTATTTATGAGCATTGTCAAATAGGGCCACGTTAGGTTGTTTATGTAACATTAAATAATTGTTATTTTTAGTATTAACTTATTTTGTTAAAGTATTGTGATTGACTTACTGTTTACTTCATTTAGTTTTTACTAATTTCATCCATTTACTCAACTTTGAGTATCGATATTTCTTTCACACATACTCCATTTTGGACGCATTATATATCATTTCGAAGCTCTCATATAGGAGAACATAAACCTACTAAAAGTTAGTTATATATAACACATATATATAAATTTAAATGCGTCCAAAGTTTAGTAAAACCCATATTTCCAACACCTAGTAAGTAGGTTTATGAAACTTGCGATAATCCTAATACAGAGATTATTGGATGAACAAGCATTTATTTCTTGATTATTGGTGTATTGGTTCTTGTTGTCTGGAAGTGATTCATATGATGCAAAAATTGGTATCATGTAATGTAGAACAGTATCTATATTATAGAAACTTGCATTTGACAGTACCATATAAATCTGATCTAAATTCTCATTAATTAGCTATGTTTGACTACTTAAAGACCTTTATTCAAGAGCAGACGAATATTGCAGTTACTTTTTCAGTCGAATCTTACAGGCTCTTTTCAAACGAATCTTGCAGTGAACTATTCAGACGAATCACAACTTCCTATCTATCTTTTATACAAACACACTCTCGCTTTTCTTAACACAATGGATGGAGGTTCAAGATCAAGGGGGAACAGGTCGGCGAATGTGGCTGGAACTTCACGTTCGGGAGCCTACCAACCACTGAACGACGGAGCTCGCCGGAGTACCTGGAAGGTACCGGAAACAGACGAGGAGTGGACAAACTGTGGGCGAACTGCAGCCGATTTTCCATTCACGCCTGAGGAGGAAGGAGACTGGAAGATGGCATCCGACAATTACTACTTCGATAATGGCATGAGAACCCCACCAATGTATGATTTTATGCCGACGGGTCTTCGACAAAGTCAACGAATTACTCCCGCAGTGCAAAAAGCCATTGATGAGGCGAACGCCGGTATCGAAAAGGTAAAGGGTATGTGGAACCATAACAGGGGGATTCAGCAGGGGAAAATGGAGTATCTAGCGGAGAAGAAACGAGAACTGGCCATGACTAGGGCTCACGTTCGGCACCTGCAACGAGAGATTAAGGAAGCTGAAGAGGAACTAGAAGAACTCGAATCGGACTACATAGGAATGGAGGACGTGATCAAGGAAAAGGTTAACTTCATCACAGGACTCCAGGACGCCTTCCAGTAATAGATTTATTTGTTTACATGCACTGTATCCGTTTCGGTTGGGAAGATGATTTGCAATAATTTTTATATGATGTTGTTAATTAATTTCCTTGTTAAATAACTTAAGTGAATTTCTATATTAAAAACATTAAAATGGAAAGGAAACAATACATTAAAAACCACAAATTAAATAATTAACTATAAGGGTATTAATTTTAAATATAATTTTTTTTATGTGGTGTATAACTGTATATGATATATATTAAAATATATAAATCCAAAAAAATTCAAGATTGAGCTCATTTCGAACGTATCGAAGAGACGATTATAATGGTGTAATTTGTTAAAATTAAAACGTATTTTTTAACGTATTTTAGTTAATAAACGATTATATGTGTTAAATGTAAAATTAAAATAATGAAAGTAAAAGGTATAAAGTAAATTTAGTAAATAAGTATAGGGGTTGAAAGTGTAACATTTCATTTTAAATTCGTAAAAATGGACGAAAGCGGGGTGAACAGTGTCAAAAATACCAAAATTTTCATAAATGGTCCCTGGAATTTTTCAAAAATGGTCACTTGCAATTGAAAAGTCACAAAAATAATCCCATCGCGGGATTCCTTCGCGATCGCGGGATTTCATTTTAAAAAAATGGTCCCTGCAAGTTTAAAAAAGTGTCAGAAATGTCCCTGGCCCGCGATCGCGGGCTCCCATCGCGGATTTTTAGGGTATTTTTACAAAGTGCGAGAGATTTGTGGTATTTTGGTAACACATGGTCAAACTTAGGGTATTTTAATTAATTTCACTAAAAACAAAGACATGCTAATTAAAATTAAAAAAAACAGCTACCGGTTTTTGTTCCCAAAATACCACCCCACTTTTTCTTTTCGATTTGATTAACGTGGGAGAGATGTGTAAGAAAGAGATGGTCCTCTCTCTCTCTCTCCTTAAATACAAACACACAGCAATTGTGGGTTTTGTGCGTGTGAATCAAGATATTTATACAAACCAAAGCAGGTAGATTTCTATTTCAGTAAAGTACCTCCCACCTTTCATATATAGTAACATATACAGAGAGAAAGGAGAATATTATATATATATATATATATATAGAGAGAGAGAGAGAGAGAGAGAGATTTGCTGGTTTGGGCTATTTAAGGTCACTAGCCGTCAATGCCGTATTGGGGAGTTAAGCAGATAAATTTTTTACAGATACAAGATCCACCAACAGAGGGAGAAAAGAGATAACCTAGCTAAAAACATCCCTCTACCTACGCTTCAATTAATCCCCACCCCACAACAATACACACACACACACATATATATATATATATACCTATATATATATATCTACAGGAAAGAAAAACGAACCCAATCCCATTTGATCATCAAATGTAGAGAGAGAGAGAGAGAGAGAGAGAAAAAAAGAGGGAGAGAAATAAAAAGAGGGTGTTTCAGGGGTGCAAGTGGTTTTTGATCTTGAAATTAAAAAAAATGTGGGATCTAAACGGTTCACCTGATCGGAGAGGGGATGAGCAAGAGAGATGGGTGGTAGAAAAGGAGTATCAGGAAGAATATTATAATATTAATAATAATAATAAAGGTAAAGGGGTGGGAGGATCCGTATCTAATTCCAGTTCATCCGTCAAGGTTTTTGATCAGGACGACGGTTCCGACGAGGATGATCAGGAGTACTACTCCAACAAGGCTGGTTTAAAAAAACGGACAACCACCGGCGATAGCAGGTTATTTGGTTTCTCCGTGACTGACAACTCATCCTGCTGGGACTACAATCCACCGGTCACTCATCAGTTCTTCCCTTTGGATGACTCTGAAGTGGGGTCGACCAACACCTCCGTCAAATTCTGCCACCAGTTGTCGGAAACTCCACCTTTCGGAGGTGTGGTCGCCGGTAGTAACAGAGGAAAGGTGATGAGTGATGTCCCTCAACCCCTGAAGAAAAGCCGCCGTGGACCCCGCTCTAGAAGTTCTCAGTACCGTGGAGTCACCTTTTACCGGCGAACCGGCCGATGGGAATCCCATATATGGTTATTTCTCTTCTTTAATTATTTCCCCCCCATTATTTACTTTCATTCCCGATTCTTTATTAATTATTTAATTAAAAACAACAACATATATAATCTTTTTATTTTTTGGACGGAAAAAATCAGCAATTATTATTTTTTTAGGGAATTTAATTAAAATACTTATTTGTTGACTTTGACTTATTAAAATGCTTAATTTTTTTTTAATTTTACAAAAATACCCATTTTTCTTGCGATATGTCCTGCGATCGCGGGATAGGGTACTTTCTGAAAATTTTGATCCCGCTATGGCGGTACATTCAATCACACACATTAAATTGTGATTTTGATTTGAAAGTTACACTTTTAACCCCTATAATTATTTACTTAATTTACTTTATATCTTTTACTTTCCTAATTTTAATTTTATACCTTCATCATATTAACACATATAATCGTTTATTAACTAAAATACGTTAAAAAAATACGTTTTAATTTTAATAAGTTACATCATTGTACTCGTCTCTTCGATACCTTCGAAATGAGCCCAATATTGAATATTTTTGGATTTATTTATTTTATTATATATCATGTATACTACATAAAAATATTTTTAATATGTACAATTCATACCCTTATAGTTAATTATTTAATTTATGGTACATCTCTTACTTTTTTTATTTTGTTTTACACCCTTATCGCATTAACATAATAATCATATATTAACTAATTGATTAAATCGTTTTAAATTATTCGTTTTAGAAAATACGTTTTAACATATCACATTAACATACATAATTACGTTAAAATATGTTAAGGAGTTCGATAAATATATATATATATATATATATATATATATATATAATCCAAATAATTTGACGATTTAATCAATTAGTTAATAAATGATTATTATGTTAATGCGATAGAAGTGTAAAACGAAAATTGAAAAAGTAAGAAATGTACCATAAATTCAATAATTACTTATAAGGGTATGAATTGTAAATATTAAAAATATTTTTATGTAGTATATATGATATATAATAAAATAAATAAATCCAAAAATATTCAATATTGGGCTCATTTCGAAGGTATCGAAGAGACGAGTACAATGGTGTAACTTGTTAAAATTAAAACGTATTTTTAACGTACTTTAGTTAATAATACGATTATATGTGTTAATATGATGAAGGTGTAAAATTAAAATTAGAAAAATAAAAGGTATTAAGTAAAGTAAGTAAATAATTATAGGGGTTGAAAGTGTAACTTTCAAATCAAAATCACAATTTAATGTGTGTGCCATAGCGGGATCAAAATTTTCAATAAATACCCTATCCCGCGATCGCGGGACATATCGTGAGAAAAATGGGTATTTTTGCAAAATTGATTTTTTTTTTTGGATATTTTGACCAGTCAAAGTCAACAAATGGGTATTTTAATTAAATTCCCTATTTTTTATTTATAAATCTTGTTATGATCATTTTTTGAACTAATTAAATCATTTTTTCGTGACTCAGGGATTGTGGAAAACAGGTGTATCTTGGTATGTTATATTTTTATTTTCAAATTAACTAGTATTTCTATTTCTATTTCATAAATAAATTGATTTTTATTTTTATTTTTATTTTCTTAACAAAGGTGGATTTGACACAGCACATGCAGCTGCACGGTGAGCACAAACCCCAAACTCAATTTCTTTTTAATTAGTTTAATTTAAATATCGAGATATATATAGGGTCAGGTTCAAGGGAAAACTTCAAAAAAACGAAAAAATGAAGAAAATCCTAGGAGCCCTTCATCTGGATAGTATGCACTTGTACATACAGGTTTTTTGTAACATGCATTTGTGCATATACGCACAAATGCATAATGCACTTGTGCATAAAACCAAAAAGTCAACTATTTACCTGTATGCACAAGTGCATACCGTCCAGATAAAAGGCTCTTAGGGTGTTTTTCAGTTTTCCGTTTTTTTGAGGTTTTCCCTTAAACCTCTTGCGCTCTCTCTCTCTCTCTATATATATAATTGATGAAGAAAATTAATTCCCTACGGTTGCAGTGCTTATGATAGGGCAGCAATCAAATTCCGGGGGCTGGAGGCTGACATTAACTTTACTCTTGATGACTATGAAGATGACCTAAAACAGGTGTCTTTTTGTTCTTGGTCTACATATGTTTAATTAAATTTAATTTCACCTTATATTGAATAGTGGTTCTGCAGCCTTATCTTGAAACACCTTTTTTTTAGCTGATGTTTTTTAAGACAACACAAAACACAAAAAACACTTTTTATTTGTTTCTTATTGTTCCTCGACAATTAATAAGACACAAATACTAGCAATCACTTGGTGTTTTTGGTTTTGCTTTTGCTTTTTGTAATATGCGTTGTTTTCATAAAAAACAGACGATCAATTTGACAAAGGAAGAGTTTGTTCATGTACTTCGAAGACAAAGTACCGGTTTTCCTCGGGGGAGTTCAAAATATCGAGGTGTTACGTTGCACAAATGTGGTCGATGGGAAGCCCGAATGGGCCAATTCTTAGGCAAAAAGTATGTATATACCATTTCTTTCTCCATCTTTCAAAAATGATCATTAATAAATTAACTAACCTGATAATATATAGTCATTATAATCAATTTATATTTTTGATAAATTTATTTTAATTCTTTTATTATTAAAGAAAAAGGCAAAAAAAAAAGTTGGTTTTTTGGGTGTCTAGCTATATGGCTAGAACCATCTATCCGGCCAGTATCACAAGATCAAGAAACAAGACACTTTAGATCTGCAGTTTTTTGCTATTTTTGGGTTAGTTCAATTTAATAATGTCCATGGACAAATTTGGTTTTTTTTCTTCTTTCCTCTTTTATATCAGGTACGTGTATCTGGGTCTTTTTGACACTGAAGTTGAAGCTGCCAGGTAAATGTGTGTTTTCTTGAGGGACTTTAACCGTCAATCTTCAATACTAAAGGGTCTGAATTGAAATTTTATCATTTCAATTTTAATTATAATTAGGGCTTACGATAAAGCTGCAATCAAATGCAACGGGAAGGATGCTGTTACCAATTTTGATTCCAGGATTTACGAATATGAGCTCCATTCCTCTGGTAACACATTTATTAATTTTGTATAATTATTAATTTTAAAATTAGCAATAATTAAGTTTTCTTAATCGTATTTAATGATTTATATAGTTATTTTTTCATAACGTTCAGATAATAACAACAACAACTCCTCGTCATCAAATCATAATCTTGATTTGAGTTTAGGGGGAAGTTCCACCTCGAATGAGCCACAAAGCATCAGATTCGAAGATAATCAACCAATCGCCTTAAGTCATCATTCTAAATTGATCCAGTTTGATTTTAGTCGACCCCCGGTATGTTTGTATCACTTTAGAAAATTTTAATTAGCAACAAATGTTTATATTAGCCATAACATCCGACATTTGTATCAACTAAATGTAAAATATAAATGATTGCTACTGAAATTTTATATTTATATAGGGTTGGGTTCCGATGAGAAGTTGAGTTAACTTGAAAAAAACGTGAGAAGTTGTTATCAAACATTGGAATTGGATGCACATTAGAATGAGATGTACCAAGATGCACTGAATCAACCCCCATATCAAGGGCAATTCATGAGTGAGCTTGAGATTAAAAGGGATCAAGGGTTCAAATTCACTTCTCACGTTTCTTATGTTAACTTAACTTTTCACGCGATTCTTCGTCATACTATATATATATATATATAGAGAGAGAGAGAGGGTGGTTTTCAGGGGAAAACCTCAAAAAACGGAAAACTGAAGAAACACCCTTCATCTAGACAGTGTGCATTTGTGCATACGGGTAGATTATGTTGTTTTTTTTTGTTTTTATGCACAAATGCATTATGCACTTGCACGTATGCATGTTACAAATTACTTGTATGCACAAGTGCATAGCGCCCAGATGAAAGGCTCTTCAATTTTTCGTTTTTTAAGTTTTCCCCCTGAACCTGACCCATATATTAGGGGTGTTCAGAAAAACCGGAAAACCGAGAAACCGAGCCAACCCGCTTGATCCGAAACTGGAAAAAGCCGAAAATCGGAAAAACCGAAAAACTGGGTATTCACGGATCGGTTTCGGTTTTAAGTTATAGGTATCCGCGGGTAACCGATCCGAACCGATATATATAATACAATTAATAATATTATATTTAATATCAACTATTTAATTTTTGAGTAGTCATCAACCAAATATTAGATATTTTTAAGCAATTAAACGTATTTTAATTTCTTGTTGTTGGATTATTTTTATATATTTGTTATGTAATTGGTTTAAATTTTCTATTTTGATATTAATTTTATATTGCAAATAATATTTTTCGATAACTTCGGGTAACCGTGAACCGAACCGCGGGTAACCGACTAACTGCGGTGCGGTTCGGTTCGATTTGGTTAACCCGCGGTTCGGTTTCGGTTCAGGTAACTAGGTATCCGTCTCTTGCGGTTCGGTTCATATTTTTCTACTAACCGAACCGTCAACACCCCTACCATATATATATATATATATATATATATATATATATATAGAGAGAGAGAGAGAGAGAGAGAGAGAGAGAAAGGTGTGTTCAAACGAGAACGCTAACAATTTAAGAAAACACGAAAAAAGTCGTCCATGTACAAAATCACATGTGATTTTACACTACACACGTACAAAATCACATGTGATCGCGCGGCTTGCCACACGACCTGTAAGCCGCGGCCTAGGCTGCGCGTGTCTAGGCAGTGCAAAATCACATGTGATTTTGTTTATGAACTACCTTTTTCTTCTTTCTTAAATAGTTAACGTTCTCGTTTGAACCTTTCTCTATATATATATATATATGACGTAGGTGGTATATGTATGTGTAAATAAAAAGGCATGTGGGTGGGTGGGTGGGTATGATGGAAGGAAAAGAGAAAGTTATAATGAAATGGAGACACTACAGGTTTTGAGGCAGACAAACCTTCATCATTCGAACTCTGCTACTACCACCGGATCTCTTATGGGTAACAATGAAAGACATGGATATGGCGGATATGGGCATCTTGTGACATCTTCTCACCCCACCATGCTTCATAGGTTCAAGTCGGCACCCATCAACTCACTGAGTCATCAGGTGAGCCTCTCTCACACAATTCTATTCTTTTACAATCATAATTATAAGAAATGAATATACGAAATTGGACAACCTAAAAAGTTGACCGTTTATAATTTTGTTTTAAGATTTGGTGTTGTATAGTAATGATGATAATATATACTCCTTCCGTCCTAAATCAAGTGTCCGTATTTTTATTTTAGTTTGTTTTAAAATAAGTGTTAACTTTCAAAAGTAAGTTTTTATTTTCCCAATCTACCCTTAATTATGAGGTGAAGAAAATTTCTCCCACTATTATTAAGGGTAAAGTGTAATTTGGTTATTTAAGAAGTGTAATAGTTATACATTTCTAAAACTGTGTGTCATTTTTATTTTGGACATTTATTTTAAGACGGAGTGAGTATATACATAAAATATATATAGGGTAGGGGAGAGATCAGATGCAAACGACCATAAATTGTGTAGATCATTGATTTCATTGGTTAATTTAATGAAATTGTTTAGTTTGATCATGAACTTATTTCATATAATCTCTTTTTGATGAAATTGTTTCGTATATTTTTGTTTTTATGTAAAAAAATAGAATTGTTTCATTATTTTCTCGTTCTAATGAAATTGTTTCATGTATATTCTCATTCTAGCGAAACTTATTTCATATATTCTTAACTAGTCAACCCTCATAATTAAGAAAAAGCAGGAAAAAATTGATTGATTGGCTTGAGTTTGCACAAGTATGATGGTTTGCAAATAAAGGATTGTGTGAGAGGTTGAGGTGAACGTGTTGATCACTTTTAATCAGATGCCCTCCTATGAATTAAACTTTAGAAGAGAATTGGTCTGGTGCATCTCGGTGCATCTAATATTATGTATATATATATATATATAGAGAGAGAGAGAGAGAGATAGAGATGGGTGGGGGAGGAAGATTATGGGAAAAACTCAAAAAAATGGAAAATTGAGCCACACCCTGCTAACCCTTCATGACATGCACTTGCGCATACAAGTAAATTAAGTTGTTTTTTGGTTTTATGCACATGTGCATGTTACAAATTACTTGCATGCACAAGTGCATATCGTCCAGCTGAATGGCCACCAAGGTATTCTTTAGTTTTTCTTTATTTTGAGGTTTTCTCCTGAACGGATTGGGTTTTGGTACGAATCGTAAGAAATGAAGGGATCTGGACCCTTGGATTAATCCTAGTTGAAAAATGAAAAGAAATGTACGGGATCAATTCCCATGAGAAACACAATTTATGGATGAGTGTGAGATTAAAAGTGATCAAGGATTCAAGTCTCTTTTTACGTTTCTCACCTTAACTTTTTTTCCTCACATAATTCTTTGTCTACAAATATATGTATATATATATATATATAATGAATTGATATTAATTTGAATGAATGTATATGCAGTTGAGTGCACACGGCGGAGTAAGTGATTCATCTGGACAGTACTACCAAATGCATGCCAATAGTTATAGTGGTGCAGCATCATCAGGATTCCCACATAAATATATTTAACATATATATCAACTCCACCGTTTTTGTGTTGTTTATGTGTCTATGTGACCATGAAGATGAATATTGTAATCGACCTGCTTAATTAATTAGCTAGCTACGGTTAGTCGTTGAGTTATCATATAAAGACGAAGCCACGCACGAAGGGATCGAAGAGGGATTTTCTTTTTCAATCGAGATTATAGTTTTGTAAATAAATAATTCCGTGTTATTGTTGTTGTATTTCACTGATAACTATTTAGCTAAAGATATAATCAGTGTTTAGAATTATGGTTTAAAAGCATCTTCAATGCAAGGCTCTTACAAGCAAAAAGTGTAGTGTCTTGTAATAACTATCATTGTGCAGGGTTCTTATTATAAGAGCTTAAAACCCTTTATGAGGCTTGTGTGAATTGACATATTTCTAGTTTTTTATTATACTTTTTTTACTTTATAATTAATATAATATAGGGAATTTAATTAAAATACCCAAAGTTTGACTTTGACTTACCAAAATACCCAATTCTCTCCTGAATTTGCCAAAATACCCATTTTTTCCGCGGTGGGCTCTGCGATCGCGGGCTAGGGCCTACGTGTCACCCTTGTTGGGCCAAAGTGTCCCGTGGAGCCCCCTAACTATGCCCGCGGTGGTTGCCCGCGATAGGCCCGCGGTGGGCAATTTTTGCCCGAATCTTTGCATGCTTTTACTGTTTTTTTCCACAATTATTGTACTTTGAAGACCAATTTGTGGTTCAAATTCACTGGCTTGTTTCATCAATGTTGAATCATTGTACTTGGAATACCAATTTGTGGTTGCAATTTATGTTGGTTGTTTCATCAATGTTGGCTGTTTCATCCATAAATATCAGTAAAATGCAATCCATAATTCACATGCCAGTGAATTTGAACCACAAATTGACATTCAAAGTACAATAATTGTGGAAAAAAACAATAAAAACATGCAAATATTCGTGCAAAAAAGGACCAAAAATGAAAAAAAAATTGCCCACCGCGGGCAACTACCGCGGGGAGGGACCAAAAGTGTCACCGCGGGCATAGTTGGGGGCTCCGCGGGACACTTTGGCCCAACAGGGGTGACACGTAGGCCCTAGCCCGCGATCACGGGGCCCACCGTGGAAAAAATAGGTATTTTGGTAAAATCAGAGAGAAAATGAGTATTTATATTTATATAATTATTAATTATTGATGTTGAAAAAATCAATGAGACTCAAAAAATGAGGTTCTTATAATAACTATCCTTGTGAATTTATGGTATTGTGATTTATACAATTACCTTACAAGATGTAATTTTCGTAATCTATGATGCCATCAATCCCATTAATTATTTAATTAATTAGAGGATCCCTTATTTATATTTATCTCATAATCCTAATCGATGATAGTTTACACAGTCTTCAATGTCCATATATGTTCTATCAAACCAAACCAGATGCTGTTTGTAGGGAATTTATTCCCTTTGAAATTTCAATACCTACGAAGATGATTAAAATATATTAATAAATATATTAATAAAATTCGATGCACACATGATACAATTTACGATTATTAAATTTTAATTATTTAATCAAGTTTACGGATCTTAGTGAGTATTTTATTTACTCATTCAGGGATAATTATATATATATTTATATCCCAAAAAAAAATGACTGCAAGTACAACATATATTTTTTTGAACGATAGTAGAACACACACGCACGTTCCCAGGGTATCGGGCTTCCACTTAAGGCGCCACCCACTAATCCCCGTCGACTCGGCCCAGGCTATGCCTGGCCCAGCCAGCCTTTCAGCTGGCCCAAGACCCGGCCCAAAGGCCGTCTTGAAGTCTGGATATCGCAGAGTGCAAACCACGGGGCTCGAACCCTGGTAGTCAGGCCTTCCAGCACTGACCCTCCAGGGATGTTACCTTGCCACTGGGATGCGTCCTCTTTGATAAGTACAACATATATATATATATATATATAACAAATTAAACTTTACATAAATAGGAGAATTTTATGGATATTTATAAACTTATGTTTTAATATATTGGTGAAAATATGATCTGAATTTACTGTTCGTTTTATAATTAGATTATTTTAGAATATCAATTAATTATATAATCTTATACGTTTCAATTTAAAATATTAGATTTATTGTAATTTAATATAAGTCATTCATGTCGGCCTGTACAATGTACATCTTTTAATTAAGGCGACAAAAAAAAGTAACTTGCTACCACAATTATGAAAAGTAATTTATAATCTTAGGGGTTGTATGTTTATCTCTTAATAGTTAAGAGCAACATCTGAATTAGTAAGAGGTCAATCCTGTTTGGTAAAAAAAAATATGTCTCTTAATGGTTCTATTCAGTATCCTGATTTCATTCTAAACAATTACGAAACAACTATATTTTATTTTGTATCATATCATAAAAGTCTCTTAATCATTTTGACCACTTAATTATTATGCATCAAACCATTCAGCAACTGTCAAACAACCCATTAATTAAAGACCAGATATGTTATATTCCCATCATAAATAAATATATGATTACCATTATTTTATATACAGCCAATGATGTTTATATGTTATATGAAATAATAGACATTTGGGCTTTTTTAAAAAGAAAACCCAATTTGAACTAATTAATTGTATGTATTATTTACAGGTTGATGATCCGTGATTTTTTGTTTTGATTATAATAAAATATTTTTAGATATTTAATCAATCTGTATACATACATAATTGGGTGAATATTATATTAAAATGGGGTGCAATTCCGTCATGTGGTGCGTCAGCAACCTCAAAATATCATGTGGGTAGCATATTCGGATTGGGGAGGCTATTTGCATCAAAAATAGTGTTAAGGGCATCTACAATGGTTAACCCTTTGAATGACTTGTTTAAAATGAAAATAATACTAAAAAAATAGTGGGGTCCACCAAAGACTTGAAAGGCTTGAAGTTTTCTCTCACAACCAAAACTTCAAACATTTGAGCTTTTTCAACCCTTTGAGAAGTAAACTCATTTTCAAGTTGTTGCTCCAATCATCAAGTCATCATCAAGTTTTTCCTCAAGTCATCATCAAATGCCATTGGAGATGCTCTATGGGCACCAAAAAATATCACTTTTTTTTGTTTTTTGTCCTTTTATTGTCTTTTTATTTATTTATTTATTTGTATTATTTATTTTTATTTAATTGTATTATATAGTTTAAAAATGTTTGTTTTTCTTTTTCTTTTTGGTTTTATTTAAAAATAAATAAAAATTTATAAATATAAATATTACTAATTTTTTATAATTATATAATTATAAAAATAAAACATAAACATTGCGATTTAACATATAAATAGAACATAAAATAATCTATATTACATTCGATTATTCTAAAATAACATTATCCGTAGTACAATTAACACGTAAAAGTCGCTCGTACTTCTGTATTCGATCTGAATACGAGGTAGCCCATCCTGCAGCACACAGATAATTGTAGTGGAAAAATGTGGTACAATAGTAGGGAACGGGTATCCTTCTGCCATATCTAATTTCACATAATGGTTACCATTAACGTACCCAATTGTAAAAGCAACATGTTGATACCACGCTGGCGGAGTGGACCTAAGCGGCAAGTACGTCCCACAGCCTGCCATATTTATAACGTGTAATATCACATTATACTTTGAAGCAATCAAGACACCTATTTCAGGCATTGTCATCCAGTGTTCAATTGGTACACCTCGATCTGATTGAAAGAAGTTTAAAGTGTTGTAAACAATATTCCAATATTGACCTCCAAAACCATTGATGTATTATGTCTTGTGTGTATCTATCTCTTCCATCAAGTTAAACCGAATTGTGGGCCATGCATCTTAATGAAGACCGAGACAGACAGCTATTGCTTGGAATCCACAATTTCCATCACCTCTCACATCATGTACATGCGTAATGTAAGGGTGAAACATCTTTGGAAATTGATTAATGTATGGATGTGCATTATAGTTTTTGCTCATGAAAGAACTGTGTCTCGGTGGTTCCTGGTAACTCATTTTTTCCAAGTCAACAAATGTTGACGCGTTCGAACTACTACGTCTAAGGGGTCTTTCACTTGTAAAAGACGGGTTAACATGAGTTGCAACAGACGGATCAACATGAGTTGCAAATGAGGGATCAACATGAGTTTTTCTGAAAAGCTTATCCTTCAACGAGGGCCGTCCACGAGTAGTCTTGTTAACAACAGGTTCACGAACCCATGTTTTTTATGCACTGGCTATCTCTTTTATCTTCCTTAGAAAATTGAACTTACTAGATCTCGATTGCTTGTTAAATTCCTCAGTAAACATTTGGACTTCAGCTTCACAACCTACGTCATCATCTTGTAAAGATTGGCACGGTGATAAATCAAGCGTCGTCCAAAATACATCAATTGAATCAATTGGGATAAGATGACCTTTGTTCAAGTATTGCATTTGTTTGTGCGCACATGGCAACCCATAACTTGTACGTAGTAGACAACTACAATTTTCAGAAAATAAGCCAACAGATTGAGCTCGCTCATACTCTTGGAATATTATGTTTAATGCATAATGTGAAACGAAACCACACAATTGTTGGAAGTGTGGTATGCGATGACGATGTTTCGTGACACTTTTTCTCACTTGAATACTTGCTTTAATTTATGTATATTGTGACTGAATGAGTTGATTGATCTTGCTCATAAATATCGGTAGACTTGATTGCGCTGAATCCAAGTAAATTTTCAACTTGGAATGTTGACTCTCCATTATGTTACTTGTCTGATTTCCAAAATGGAGAAATTTGTCAGTCCAAACAGAAACAAACATTTCTTTATATTTCAACCATGTGTCATTCAGATAAGCAAGAACACCTGAAAATTAGAACAATTTAACTTTTTTTAGTAATTGTTAAACTTACATATAACATTTTACTTATAATAATATATTAAGGTGTACCTGGATAGCTTCGTAATACTGCTTCAAGTTGTGAGAAATTAAACATGTAAGTTTCATCCGTTACCGAGTCAACTAATGTCACCCATGCATTGTAAAAGGAACCCCAATCATGATTTGATGTTATTATTGGTTTACAAAAAAGAATAACTATATATATATTTCTATATTTCTAATATATATATATATAACCAAAAAATAACAATATATATATATATATATATATTATATATTTCTATATTTCTAATATATATATATATATAAAACAAATAAATAACAATATTTATATATGTGTCAAATAATATATATATATATATATACATATAATATAATATATATATATATATATATATATTTAAATCAAAAAATGATTGGTGAGGAAAACAATGCATTCAATAATAAATCTTCTTCAATAGTAACATTACTTTAAAAAGTGATGTGAAAATAGAGACCCCATTGGAGATGTGAATAGTGTTATTTACATCAAATTTAGTGTTTAGTGTAAGATTTAGTGACCCAATTGAAGATGGTCTAATGGAACATTTTAGCATAATGAGATGTAGGGACCAAAATCAAGAAAAACTACAAACCATATGGATTAAATCCGTAATTTATTATTTCTTGTAGTTACAAGTTGTTCAAAATGGTTGAAAGTTGAAAAGACCATAGCAGAAAATGACGTGTACAAATTTGGCTGGTTTTGAAGATGGGGGACATGTTTGTCCATATTTGGAATTTTACTCTCCATCAATTATTGACCATTTTTGTTGAAAAAGTATTATTACTATTTCTGTTCATTTAATGATGAAATAGATATCAACAAAAAAATGTCACCCAACTATAATTGAATGAAATAGAAATTTATAAAAATTACACACACACACACACACACACACACACACACATATATATATATATATAGACTCTCTCTCTCTCTTCTCAATCTTTGACCTATATACACACCTATATTTTGACAGAAAGTGTGTGTATTTTTTATAGCTATGCTTCAAAAGAGACCACATGAAACATGAACAGACATGTGCAAGATCACAATAAAGAAACATTTAGGAAACCCTAATTTGAGGGGTGGGAAAGAAGAGGACATATCTGCAAATTGGAGCTTGCAAAAGTTAAAAGAGAGATGAGGGGTGATGTTCTGGAGCTTGCAAAAGGTAAAAGAGAGAGGAGGGGAAACAAAGAGTATTTATTGGATGGGAGAAGGGAATGAAGTCAAAAGAACAAAGGTAATAAATTTAAAATAGAAGAGGTACAATTTCAATTCAAATTATTATACAAGATATATATGATCACTATACAAAAACACCATCTACTAGAAAATATGAATACCACCAAGGATAATTTACTCAATCAAATAAAAATTATTTTAAGATCAACCATGGAAGGAACATTTGACTAACATAAAGAAAAACATATTTTACAAAGTTATAATAAAATTAAAAGTTACAAATTTATAAAATAAAATAAAATCAAAAGTTACAAATTTATAAACAAATTTATAAAATCAAAACATATATAAAATAAGATCAACCATGAAAGGGACATTTGACTAGCATAAAGAAAAATATATTTTACAATGTTATAATAAAATCAAAAGTTACAAAATAAAATAAAATCAAAAGTTACAAATTTAAAAAATCAAAACATATATATATACTAATTGCACCAAAAAGGGGTGTTGAATGCATTGTTTTTTGTGCCAAAATAAAACAATTGGCACAAAAAACAATGTATTCAACACCGCAATTTTGATGCAATTAGCACTCCCCATTCTCATTTTACTCAATTGGATGATTTAACGTATTTATTATCTTCATTCTTGATCTAAGAGATTTACTTTTAATAGGCGTACTTTTCTCGTATCTAGTTTTTAATCGAAAAATGTGACATTCTTGATGTTACACGATTATAATCAATATTTTCCCTCTAAAATCTAACTCATTTTAAGGTTTACACATTCCGACAAACGAGCGCAGTTCTTAAAGCTTGGTGGGGTGAATTCTCGTTCCTCGGAACAAGGTTTACGTTCAACTAAGAGGGTGTTTGGTTCAATTCGCCAAATAAAATTTGATGGAATTTGATCACGCGTTTGGTTAGTAGGAATTCTATTATTTCACTCAAGCCAATGAATGATGAATTCCCTATTCAATCAAATTCAAAGGATTCCATCACTTTGATTATGTGAACCAAATGATTTGGAATTTGGTCAAAGAAATTATGTATTCCAATTCTTTCAAAATTCATGAACCAAACACCCCCTAAAAATACAACAATCCAAATAAATTATAGTTATTTTGTCATTGTATGTATTTGTTTCCATGAGTTGAAGAGAGTAAAAACCTAAATAAGAAGAAAGAGAAAAATGTATGTGTATACTAGTCCTAGTCAAGTAAAAGGTTTATCCATCCCCTTCTCGCCAAATCGCTCAGGGCGTGACAAGTAAAAGGTTTATGTACGCCACACCCCCTTCATGCCAACTCGCTTAGGGAATGACAGTGTGCTAGAATGACTATTTCTTATGAGCAATGATCAATCGGAATACCAAACATGTGCAAGTCTTTACATAATAAACTACAATTGAAATCAAGGGACTTAAAATTGGTTAAGTCAATACAACTAGTAGCTTAGCCTCTGAATCTTATTCAAAAACCTCTTAAGTCTTCTTTAGTAGCTTCTGATTCTAAAGTATATTTTGAAATCTGAAATGCCTTTTAATCCGTGTTTGATCTTATCCATAAGCAGTTGCCCATAAATTGTCTAACTACAACGTAAGTGTAAATAACTTGTATAAATATATGAAACATTGTATTTGGGTGAGTGATTCTCTACATCTTACAAGTTACAACCTTAATATATTGTTATCATTTGGATTTCCCAATACTCGATTCATGATACTCAAAGCAATAAGGGTCGAATTAGTGTATTTAGAAAGCGGACTATATGTGATCCAAGTGATTTATATAGTCTGATTGATCAGGAACCCTCAATTTCTAACAATACAAATCATTACTTAACTGCATAGTAAGAGAGTTCACGCTTTTCTTGTTAAATTAGTTTAAAACATATCATATAATATATTGGAATCTCATATACCAACTTGTCTTTCGTACTAATCATAGTACTGAAAATCATGCACGTAACACATGCGTCGTGGTGTTAAATACAACTCCATAAAACATCCACGCATTTGCGGGAACATTATTGTATAAATACACATATAAATTGCTCCAAGACACTCACCAAACGACTGTTTTCCATCATAAACTACAATCGTTTTAATCATAAATAGTCAAAACATTGCAACTTTCATGGCCAGCATAAAGATCCTATCATCTTACAGCTGGAGCTCTTGATGGAAACATTCCACATTGGCAGCGCTCAAGATGATTTGAGGCGATATGTATTCAGATTTCATGGTGGATCAGGACGAGAATAAATATGGTAATATAGTACCTTGAGGTGTGTAACAACCCACTCCAAAACATGCCAAAACCAGACATCATAATTAAAATAAAATGCCAAACATGGCCCACAATTCACAAAGTCAAAATTTCAAAACTTGGGTTCGCGGAATAAACTCTAACTACAACTGAGGATATCTAAATAATAATTTCAAAAGGGAAGGTCCTCTAATGACATTAATCACGCCCGCGCTCACACCTTCTCTTTTCCACTAGCGGAACTGCCTCTAATCTGCTTACCTGAAAAGGGTTTCAGTTTTTGAAAATGCGAGGGTTAGACCACAAGGTCTAGTAAGATCCCCCAATTATTTTCACACCACAAATAGTATTTAAAAGAATTTGCGAAAACAATAAACATTAATTAGTTTTGGCAAATCAACATCCACACACATATAACTGCAATCCCTGCCCGGTCACACACACCCGTGACCTGATCCATGGCACACACCCGCCCTTTAGAACAGACCAAGTCCGTTCGGATAATTCATATGGGACAACCCCCCCCCCCCCATATTCATCACACCATGCATAAATAAGTCATATGCAAACACACCATAAACAAGTATACACGTACGAGTAAATAAACAAGTACCATCAAGCTTTAGTTTAGAAAAACTCACCTGGAGTCCTTGCTAGGAATTCCTTACTCGCAACCAATTGTCTTTACTCGCACCTACATTTGGACCCCACACATATTTCCCTGTAAGACTCTGACACACTCGAATTTCTACTACTTGAAAAGTCCCAGCCGGCCGGATAAATACTGGATCCTAAGTTTCAATCTCAAAATAATTGAATTATGGATCTATTTATTTAATTACAACCCAACTCGATATTCCGAGTCCATTATTTTTAATACTCAACTCCGGTACTCATTTAATGAAATACCAGATCCAAAAGTTTAAGCTACTGGACCTTTTAATACAAGGCCTAATTTCTGGGCCTATTTAATTAAAGCCCAAGCCAGGCCGGTTTCTTTCGTGAATACCGGGTCCACATACAGAGTGCAGGCTATTTCGGATTTCATTTGAAATTTCGGATCCATCCAACAACACTCCAAATTCCGGATCTAGTCCCCGGCCCAATTTCGGAAGTAGGCCCAAATTAATTACCACTCCGGATCCAATCATACTTTGATTTCCGGATCCACTAGACAAACTCCGGTTCTTTCATAATTAGGCCCAAAGCTAAATAAATTCCGGATCCGACACTTTTATTTTAAACACTCCGGATCCCTTTTTAACCATTTCGGGTCACGGTCCAATAAATTCAATTTCGGATCGTATGGTGATTCCGGATCCATTAATCATAAATTCCGGATTTTAAGTCCAACAAGTTTCGGATCCACAAATCCAAGGCCCAACTCCGGAACTATGGTTCCGGATCTAATTTCAGTCCAATACCGGAACTATGGGTTCCAGACTCTCTACAAACAGTTCCGGACTTGGCGACTCCGGAACTACTGGGTTTTCCTTAACGAGCTACGCAACCTCGCACACCCTAATCGGCCATTTCACACAGTCCCAAATTGATGTTAAGTTATCAGGATTAAGGGAACACCACTTTACCAACCAATTAATTTAGCTAAACATGATTCTTTACTTTTATCGATTAGAAAATCATCCAGACTCTTTTCTTCATTCTTAACAGGAGATAACAAAATACCAAACTCCACATTCTAAACTTTTGATTTCAACAAGATGATAGTAAACAAGGGATATTGATTACCTTGCAAGATGATTCCACACACCCAATTGAAGAACTCTGGATTGATTCGATCTCCTTGATTTGCACCCAAAATCACACCTCAGCTGCACACAGTGTTCTTGATAAATTTTGAGAATCCCTAGGGTTTTACACCCATTTATACCTTAACACAAGCACACTAAACTTATCTATTTTTCACACTTTTCACCCCAAACTCATATTTAATTAAAATTAGAACACGGTTATTACAAGGTGTTGTCGAGGAGCTGAGGGACCTTCTTGAGCACATGGAAATTCATATCCCTGCAAAGTTGAAAATCAAATGGTTCAACTCTAATTTGACGAATTACCCTTTTATGTCAAATATGAAAAGAACTAATTACCCGGATGAAATCGTATCCATTGCTTGAGTTAGCAACGCACTGTAGTAGAGTTGAAGCCTTACTAAGAAGGGCTACAAAATACTAGCTTCTATCACTCCTTGCTCGCAAAGCAACATAATCAAGTATTTTCACCTTTTAATTAAACTGATTTATCTTTCCAGTCCACTTCCTTGCAATTATCAGATGTACTTATAAAGTTGTCGTGTACTATTTATATAAACAGAAAATCAGATCCACCACCTGGAGGAATGGGCATAGACGAAAAAAAGCAGAATTACATATAATATGTCAAATACCTCTTCAATTAGGTCAAATATGAAAAGCGCTCTACATGGCTTTGAAAAATTCACCTTGTTATGATTAAGTCAAGTGAACAAATGCACATGTGTATATATGTTACAGTCGTCCTGGATATATTTAAAGCAATCTTGCATTTGGGATGTGTATCCCCCTGCCCCCGACATCCCGACCTGCATGACATTGATCATTATTAGTCCCACAAATTTAGGAACTAACATATAACTATAATGGTTACTCAGTGTGACTTACACTCTCCTGGATTGACGAATAGGATGTGGTGACAAACGGTGGCATTTGGGATGTGTATCGCCCTGCACCCGACATCCCGACCTGCGTGACATTGATCATTATTAGTCCCACAAATTTAGGAACTAACATATAACTATAATGGTTACTCGGTGTGACTTACACTCTCCAGGATTGACGAATAGGATGTGGTGACAAACGGTGGCATTTGGGATGTGTATCCCCCTACCCCCGACATCCCGACCTGCGTGACATTGCTCATTATTAGTCCCACAAATTTAGGAACTAACATATAACTATAATGGTTACTCAGTGTGACTTACACTCTCCGGGATTGACGAATAGGATGTGGTGCCAAACGTCACCTGTGCCCCCTGTCCGAACGGAGCGGGGATCGGTGTCGTACTCGACAGCTAAAACAAATTTAGAACGTAATATTAATATACAAACTAAAAGATCGTGGCCGACAAATTAAGTTAAACACTAACATGAACAACGCAAAACTGTCTGACGAATGCCTCTAGATGGTTTAAACGTGTGTCTTGGGGCCCGTGGACGTAGTCCCACAGATCATCATGACTACCCCGAACTGGCCCGTAGACGTGTGTCGGATCTTGATGGGAGTAGGAAGGGGCCGCCTCATATGGATCGAAAGGGGGCGACTGATATCGATCAGAAGGGGGCAGCTGGTATCGATCGGAAGGGGGCCTCGCATCGTCTTCCTCATCTTCGTCAGATGAGGAACCAGACCCAGATGGGGAAGGAGAGGGACGTCGAACCCTTGCCGCCTCTCTGTCAATAAAGGCCACGCTGTTTCTGTACCAAGGTGTGTCCCTCTGGTAGGCAGTAGGAACAAGGACCTCGAAAGGCGTAAGCGGCGGCTAAATATATGGTAAAATACAAAAAAATTAATAAGCGGGACTAACGTATGCAACATTGTAAACATAGTAAAAGAACTTACATGTCTAGATTGGCTGATGTAACATCCTGAATTTTCAATAATAGTATTTTAATGAGAATTGGGATCTAATTGTATTTTGGTTTAAAACCTTGAATTATGTTGTAATTTTATAATTCAATAAGGTTAAAATACAAGGGATTAAGGTTTGGTGTCAATTGTGGAAATAATGAAACTTAGAGGTGTGGTTGGTCAATGTTGGAAAGTATGTATGGATAAAGTAGCTGAAATGAGATATTCTCTCATTTCATTTGTGTTGGGTCGGTTTGGAGAATCAAAGAGAGAAAGAAATAGAAAGGGAAAAGAGAGAAAAGGGAGAAAGAAGGAAAACAAGGGCTTTGGTCTTCAATTGGTAAGGAACTGAGTTTGGTTTTGATAAAATTTGTTGTGGATTTATGATTGTAACCGAATCTGATTTATGAATAGGATTTCAGAATCATAAACAGCAGATTGGAGTTGGATTTGTGCAGAGAAGCAAGTTTTGGTAACAAAGGCGAGTTCATTTGTTGTTTGCTTAAATAAGTGTTTATATATTAAATTAAACCTTGAAATAGTTGTATAAACTATTTTTGGACTGTATGGGATGGTCTGGAATGAACTGAATCGAACATACATCGAATTAGGTCGATTTTTAAGCTGCAGGTCGAAGGTTTCCGGATAAAACCAAGTATCCGGAAACCGTGGTGTTGAAGGTCTCCGGACGCAATTAAGTATCCGGTAAGTTTAGTTTTATTGTAGTTTCCGGATAAAATAGTTATCGGATAGTATCCGGGTTGCTTTAGTTTCCGGGTGTTGTCCGGATTAGACGGTATCCAGAAAGTATGATTTAACCGGTAAGTTGTAGTTATCCGGAAACCCCTGTTGTCCGGATAGTATAAGGTATCCGGAAACCCCTGTTGTCCGGACACTTTTGAGAAATTGAGAATGTTAGGTTCTGATGGCTGAATGCAGTTAGCGGAACCCCCGTGCTAAGTCGCCGAAGGGGGAGCATTTGAAGATGAAAATACGATAGGTTATCTATCATTCTTAGAGTTGAGAATATGAGATGAGATGTGGTGTGATATGTTATTATGCATATACGTTGGTAAAGTGTAATGGATCCATAGGCACTAGTGGTTATGTACACGTAGAATAGATGAAGATTAATCATTATTCTGATGTGTGTGAGAAATCATGGAATAAACGTAATTCCTGATTTCTAAGGAAAAGAAGAGATTGGCATGTTGTAAAGCCCGTATCCTGGTATGTATTTTCGTATTATTAATCTTTTTTTTAAGCAATTATTTAACGTGGTTTCCGTTAACGGGATTAGACGATTTGGACCTAATTGTTAAATATGTCAACTATTTTGTTGGTTTGCGAGAAGAGTTTAGTTGAGGGGCCAAAAGTGGCAAGGGGGCCAAACTTGTGCATGGGATCAGCCAAGAGACACCCCTTCCCCTTCCCCTTCCCCTTCCCCTTCCCCTTCGGTTTCATGTTAGTAACCCCCAAGAACCTTTAGCCATCTCCCCTCCCCCTTCTTGTTGTTTTCGGCCGAAAAAGGAAAAGAGAGAGAGAGAGGAATCGGAAGAGAGAGGGATGAAGAGAAAAACCGAGAGAGAAAGAGAGCAAGGGTCGAGAGGAGGAAGGAGGCGATCGCCGGCGTGAGGGAACCAACGTCGGGAGTGGTCGGAAAGCAGGAGGAAGAGGGATTCCGTTAAGGTAAGTGTCCCGTTCGTTTTATTTGATGTTTTTCCTCGTCGGAGAATGTAAACCGCCACCACCACCGCCGTAGCCACGGCTGCCGGTGGTGGGGCCGCCGCTGCACGCCACCGCGATGGCGGCAGAGAGTGCGTGCGCTTGCGGGTGTGTGGGTGTGTGCGGGTGTGGGGTTGCGGGTGATGTTGGGAGGTTTCGCCGGAGGTTATCGACCGCAACCACCGTCGTCGCCGCCAACCACCACCACCGCCGGAGGCGGCAGTGGGTGGTGCATGGTGTGGTTCAGCCCATGTCAACCCTAAAACAGTAAGTCATGTTGCTTTGCGGGTCTGTTTGGATTAAGACATCTCATTGGGTTCAAGTTCAAAAGGTTATCATTTTATGTAAATTGTACAGTTTCTGCCCTGTGTTGTAAAAGTTATAACTTTTGCTAGGAATGTCGGATTGGGATGGAGCTGGTGCCAAAAGTTCCCATTCTGAGTCTAGTAACTTTTATATGTTTTGTGGAAAAACCAGTTCGGGCCATAGCTAGTGTCAAATTGCCATTTTATACGGACAGGTCCTATTTTAGCTGCTCTGAGAGGTGTTTTTGTAAAATTCATATAGAGTGCTAGGAATATTGTTAGGACGCGTGCAATACGTCCCTGGAACCGTAAGACATTGAACTTCCGGAATGTGGAATTAGATTTTTGGGTTGATCAGTTTAGCAGGGGTAAAATGGGTCCCGAACAGACCTGCGTTTTTAGTATAAAAGCTGGAATTTTTAGTTTCGTTAAACTAGTAAAAGTGTCGTGAGTTGGGACCTTCCGTTGACGTTTTTAGTGCGTAATTAGGTGGGAAAATGTGAGGAAGGTTGACGTGCTGGTGTTGCGGCTCGGGAGCGCGTCTCTTTGCTTTGAGGGGAGTTCTCTCACCGCGTAGTTAGGAATTTCATGCATATCGTTATTTTGTGTTACGTGTTATTATGTGTTATTACGTGTTTACGTGAATTAGTTGGGATGTGATATCTAGTTGTGATCTGTTGAATGTGTATGTGAATTATGTATGCTTGTGTACACCTCGGTGGGACCGAGGGCTCGGTGGGACTGAGCTAGTACAATTGTATTATCTTTACTCTGTGGGACCGAGGGCTCGGTGGGACCGAGGGCTCGGTGGGACTGAGCTTGTATCAATGTCTTTACTCGGTGGGACTGCGCTTGTAACAATGTCTTTACTCGGTGGGACCGAGGGCTCGGTGGGACTGAGCTTGTATCAATGTCTTTACTCGGTGGGACCGAGGGCTCGGTGGGACTGAGGTTGTATCGATATATTTTTGGTGTGCTCGGTGGGACCGAGGTTCGTATTTATACGCTAATTGTTATGAGGATTTATATCCGTGGTGATGGTGATGTTGCCTACTGGCGAGTAGGGGCGATATACGTGGGGTTGCTACCTGCGTGTGTGATAGGATTCACTAAGCGTTTAGCTTACCCTTTTCCCAATATGTTGTGATTTCAGGTGCGAGCGGCAGTCGGGCTTGACGGTACACACACTAGGCGCGGAGTGTCAAGAATTGTTTAAGTTTCACTTTCAAACCTTTGGATTTTATTTTATGAAATTTCCGCTGCATAAACTTTATTGACTGTTCGAGTTAACGACGTTAACTTCATTTGAGTTACGAATTATTAAATTGTGATTGTTTTAGAATGAAATGCATGTTTTTAAAATTTTAAATTCCTTGTAATTTTTGGGACGTTACAACTTGGTATCAGAGCACAGCTTGAGTGAATCAAACACATCTCGGTGTGTTTGGTCTCAAGTTGCGGCTATGAAGTTTTTTAAAACTCTCTTATTAAAATCTTTGAAAATAAATGAACGGAGAAAGCCCGTTTGGGAAACGGTGATCGTGGGCGCAGTGTGTACGGTCAGCCGACGCCAATTGGGAAGGTACAACACTTAGTGTATTTATTGCTTTCTAGGCATAGGGTATGCATGCTAGATTGCCGAGGTTGTTTACACTGTACTGTACGATGACTGCTTGCTAGTAGGAATCAATGCTAGTTATAGTATGTTGTCAAGTGAAGGCCCTATAGGTTGCATGCAGTAAGAATCATATAGCCTTAGAATATTTGATTTAGTTCTATTGCGCAGCTCTTGTTTGAGTCCAACCGTTCTAGGATAGAATCTTGTATTCGAATGTCTATTTGATTCACGCTGCGTGCGACTGGGTATTCGCGAGGCAACTCGTTATGGCTAACAGGGATTCCGTTGTAGCAAGAGTAGTGGGATGAGATGAAATTCCTAGTGAGCTGGGAATAGCGTTTACATATGAGTACGTATGCTAGATTGCTTTCTAGAACATAGGAGTATGTATGCTAGATTGCTTGCATGGATTTTGTGGTACTGTATACTTGTTACTTGCTATTAGGAACTCATGCTAGCCTTGATAGGTTGTTATGTGAATGCACCTTAGGTTGTATGCAGTAGGAACCGAATAGCCTTAGAATGTTGGATTTAGTTCTATTGCGCAGCTCTTGTTTGAGTCCAACCGTTGTAGGATAGAATCTTATATTCGAATGTCTATCTGGTTTCACTGTATACGACTGTGCGTTTACGAGGCGACTCGTCAGGGCTAGTGGGGGTTCCGTTCTAGCAAGGGTGGTGGGGTATTACGACTTTTCTAGGGAGCTAGGAAAAGTGTTTGCATATGCCAGAATGGGCATATGTGTTTGTTTGTGGTAAGCAACTACTTGGACGTCCCGGGACAGGACTCGAAACGAGTAAGGATAGGTGTGAAGGGTAGTAGCAGAGCTCCTACTATCTGAAGCACAGGATCCGTGCTCGAGTCGGGGAAAGTCACGGAGAATCCGAAGAGTTGAGTGTGAGCGTAGTTAGCAGGTTTTAATGTGTGCTAGTAGCTCGTTAAGGAGGAACAATAACGTTGATCCAGATGCTGATGCTGGAATTATTGCTGATCAGATTCGTGAGATGTTTGCGGTCGAGGTGACGCCTATTTTGAGGAGGCGATCCTCGAAATTATTACCGCCTTTCGTGATGAGGTAATAGTGTCGATGGAGAAGCGCATCGCGGCGATTCCACCCCCTGCGGGTGGGCAGCCCCGAACAAGAGAGTCGGGATCGGTTATGGAGTGCACATTCCTTACCGATGGTTGTCCTGCGAACTAGAAGGTTCGCTTCGCGGTGAATCTGTTATGAGACGGAGCGAAAGACTGGTGTGCTACTGCTTTGACGCTTAACGGGCGCACTACTTGACCTGGGAGGAGTTCGTCGTATGTTTCGTGTAGAGCATGTGCCTCTATTGGAGATGGAGAGGAGTGCCAAAGAGTTCTTGGAGCTCTATCAGACTGCGGAGGCCATAAAGGAGGTGAACCGAAAGTTTACGGAAATGACATTATTCTATCCTTAGCATGCTGCTTTTGAGGACATGAAGAGGACACGGTGCAAGGATATGTTACGTACCAAGATCAGGGAGTTCGTGAGTACCGCGCAGTATGCTTCACTTGCTGTAGTGATGGAGGCGGCCTGAGGTAGAGTTCGTCAACTGGGAGTGGAGGAGGCACAAGCTACGTATAAAGTGGTGACAGGTACGTTCTTGGTTAACTCGGTGCTTGCTGTGGTGACGATTGATAGCGGGGCTACTCATCCTTCCGTGTCTCACATAGTCAGTGAGTGTTTGGGGCCGAGTTGTAGGACGGTTAGGCTGTCCACTTGTGGTTGCAGTTGCTGAAGACAGGACCTTGACGGTTACTGACGTGTACCGGGGGTGCACTTTGGAGATCTCTGGTGTGAGGTTCCCGATTGATTTGATTCCGATCGCTATGCGGGAGTTGTGCGTGACTGTGGGCATGGGTTGGGTGGATGCGTATGATGCGGAGATTGTTTGTCGTCGCAAACAAGTACGAGTTCGAACCCCAAGCGGGGGAGAAATGCTAGTTCAAGGCGGCTTGCCTAGGCGGACCTCAGCGATATGTTCGGCTGCGAGGGCTCGGAGGTACTTGCAGCACAGTAGTCAGGGATTTTTGGCGTATGTGATCGACACGCGCGTCGACGGAGAGAAGAAGTCTGCGGAGGATGTGCCAGTTGTACGGGAGTTTGCTGACGTATTTTCCCGAGGAGTTACCGGGGATACCTCCCGAGCGACAGGTAGAGTTCCGCATTGATTTGATTCCGGATGCTGCTCCGGTGGCCAAGGCACCTTATCGCCTGGCTCCACCGGAAATGAAGGAGTTGTACACTCGTTGCATGAACTTATCGAAAAGGAGTTCATCAAGCCGAGTTGTCCACCGTGGGGAGCCCCGATTCTGTTTGTGAAAAAGAAAGACGGGTCCCAACGGATGTGTATAGGCTACCGTGAGTTGAATAAGCTTACGGTAAAGAATCGTTATCCTCCGCCAAGGATCGATGACTTGTTCGATCAGCTTCTGGGAGCCTCGTGGTTCTCTAAGGTTGATTTGAGATCGGTGTATCATCGGATGCGGGTAAGGAGAGAGGATACGGAGTAGACGACCTTTCGTTCACGTTATGGCCATTTACAAGTTTGTGGTGATGCCTCTCGGGCTCACCAATGCACCCGCAGCGTTCATGGACCTCATGAACCGGGTATGTAGCCCTATGTGGGATCGATCGGTGATCGTGTTCATCGACGATATTCTTGTGTAATCGAAGTCGAAAGAAGAGCATGAGATGCATTTGCGAGAAGTTTTGGAAGTTTTGAAGCGGGAGAAGCTGTATGCTAAGCTCTCCAAGTGTGAGTTCTGGTTACGAGAGGTCCACTTTCGAGGGCATGTCGTGAACCAGAATGGTATTATGGTGGATCCGGCCAAGATTACGGCTGTGATGCGGTGGGAAGTTCCAAAGACTCTCACTGATGTACGGAGTTTTCTTGGGTTAGCAGGGTACTTCCGGAGATCCATTCAGGATTTCTCCAAGATTGCTTTACCGATGACCCGATTGACGAAGAAATCTGCGGCTTTTAGTTGGGGTGAAGAGCAGCAGAGGGCTTTGAGGAGCTATGCCGGCGTTATGCGAGGCATCGATGTTGACTTTGCCGGAGGGTATGTAAGATTTGGTGGTGTTTGCTCTCAAGATTTGGAGGCACTATTTGTATGGCGTCAAGTGTATACACTAACCATAAAAGTCTCCAGTACTTGATGACCGGCAAAACCTCAACATGCGTCAGAGGAGGTGGCTTGACGTGGTCAAGGATTATCATGGTGAGATACTTTACCACCCCGGTAAAGCGGATGTTGTTACGGACGCACTTAGTCGACATCTAGATGGTGAGCCACTGCGGGGCTTGTGTCAAAGGTTAACAGTGGTTGCACCTCTTCTCGAGTCGATAGGTAGTGCTCAGGAGGTGGCAGTTTTGGAGGAAAATGCCAAACGCGAGAGAGTTTTGGGGGGAAATTCCGAATTTTGTCCGTGATAGTCATGGGTCAATTGCTCGGTCTTAGTGGAAGGTTGGGTATCCCACGCGTGTGGGTACTGTAGGCCGAATAGTATCGGTTAGGGAATGATGCCCTTTGTAATAAAGAGGATAAATGCGTAGAATTTTTGAGGTAAATAGTATACTTAGGTGTCGACTTTTGGGCTTGAGGCCAAATGCCTTAGTGTAATTGGGGAATTGTAGCCGATTTTAAGGAAATTATGTTGATGGTAGTAGTAATCCTGAGATGTTTGCTTGTGGTAAATGGTTGTGGTGGAATGACCTTCGTGGGTGATTATAAATTTACTGGTTTGATGATTCGTGTAAGGTAAATTTTGGGAGTCTATTAGAACTCGTGAAAGTTAATCGACGGTTAATGATAGGAATGATCGAATTCGAGTATCCAGTAGGGTATATTGGTGAGCAACTTTAGAATGGTTAGAGCTTGAAATTTGAATCGGGATGTTTGGATTATCTATGGTTGGGAGACAACCGAAGTCGTTTGACTAGGAATGAAACCAGTTGTTGGAGTGTTCCTCCGATCATACTTGCGGTGTACTTGAAGGAGTTTTGTGGTAAGAAAAGTATTCGAGAGATTTTTAGGCGGCGTGGGAAATCTTAAATTCCAGTTAGTGAAGGTCTAGTGGAAACACCGAAAGTGTTCCGAGTGAACTTGGGAACCTGAGGTGGAGATGTGGGAGACCTATCTATAGCTATTCACGGGCATAGACTTCGAGGACGAAGTCTAATCCAAGTGGGGGAGAGTTGTAAAGCCCGTATCCCGGTATGTATTTTCGTATTATTAATCTTTTTTTAAGCTATTATTTAACGTGGTTTCCGTTAACGGGATTAGACGATTTGGACCTAATTGTTAAATATGTCAACTATTTTGTTGGTTTGCGAGAAGAGTTTAGTTGAGGGGCCAAAAGTGGCAAGGGGGCCAAACTTGTGCATGGGATCAGCCAAGAGACACCCCTTCCCCTTCCCCTTCCCCTTCCCCTTCGGTTTCATGTTAGTAACCCCCAAGAACCTTTAGCCATCTCCCCTCCCCCTTCTTGTTGTTTTCGGCCGAAAAAGGAAAAGAGAGAGAGAGAGGAATCGGAAGAGAGAGGGAGGAAGAGAAAAACCGAGAGAGAAAGAGAGCAAGGGTCGAGAGGAGGAAGGAGGCGATCGCCGGCGTGAGGGAACCAGCGTCGGGAGTGGTCGGAAAGGAGGAGGAAGAGGGATTCCGTTAAGGTAAGTGTCCCGTTCGTTTTATTTGATGTTTTTCCTCGTCGAAGAATGTAAACCGCCACCACCACCGTCGTAGCCACGGCTGCCGGTGGTGGGGCCGCCGCTGCACGCCACCGCGATGGCGGCAGAGAGTGCGTGCGCTTGCGGGTGTGTAGGTGTGTGCGGGTGTGGGGTTGCGGGTGATGTTGGGAGGTTTCGCCGGAGGTTATCGACCGCAACCACCGTCGTCGCCGCCAACCACCACCACCGCCGGAGGCGGCAGTGGGTGGTGCATGGTGTGGTTCAGCCCATGTCAACCATAAAACAGTAAGTCATGTTGCTTTGCGGGTCTGTTTGGATTAAGACATCTCATTGGGTTCAAGTTCAAAAGGTTATCATTTTATGTAAATTGTACAGTTTCTGCCCTGTGTTGTAAAAGTTATAACTTTTGCTAGAAATGTCGGATTGGGATGGAGCCAAAAGTTCCCATTCTGAGTCTAGTAACTTTTATATGTTTTGTGGAAAAACCAGTTCGGGCCATAGCTAGTGTCAAATTGCCATTTTATACGGACAGGTCCTGTTTTAGCTGCTCTGAGAGGTGTTTTTGTAAAATTCATATAGAGTGCTAGGAATATTGTTAGGACGCGTACGATACGTCCCTGGAACCGTAAGACATTGAACTTCCTGAATATGGAATTAGATTTTTGGTTTGATCAGTTTAGCAGGGGTAAAATGGGTCCCGAACAGACCTGCGTTTTTAGTATAAAAGCTGGAATTTTTAGTTTCGTTAAACTAGTAAAAGTGTCGTGAGTTGGGACCTTCCGTTGACGTTTTTAGTGCGTAATTAGGTGGGAAAATGTGAGGAAGGTTGACGTGCTGGTGTTGCGGCTCGGGAGCGCGTCTCTTTGCTTTGAGGTGAGTTCTCTCACCGCGTAGTTAGGAATTTCATGCATATCGTTATTTTGTGTTACGTGTTATTATGTGTTATTACGTGTTTACGTGAATTAGTTGGGATGTGATATCTAGTTGTGATCTGTTGAATGTGTATGTGAATTATGTATGCTTGTGTACACCTCGGTGGGACCGAGGGCTCGGTGGGACTGAGCTTGTATCAATGTCTTTACTCGGTGGGACCGAGGGCTCGGTGGGACTGAGCTTGCAACAATGTCTTTACTCGGTGGGACCGAGGGCTCGGTGGGACTGAGCTTGTATCAATGTCTTTACTCGGTGGGACCGAGGGCTCGGTGGGACTGAGGTTGTATCGATATATTTTTGGTGTGCTCGGTGGGACCGAGGTTCGTATTTATACGCTAATTGTTATGTGGATTTATATCCGTGGTGATGGTGATGTTGTCTACTGGCGAGTAGGGGCGATATACGTGGGGTTGCTACCTGCGTGTGTGATAGGATTCACTAAGCGTTTAGCTTACCCTTTTCCCAATATGTTGTGATTTCAGGTGCGAGCGGCAGTCGGGCTTGACGGTACACACACTAGGCGCGGAGTGTCAAGAATTGTTTAAGTTTCACTTTCAAACCTTTGGATTTTATTTTATGAAATTTCCGCTGCATAAACTTTATTGACTGTTCGAGTTAACGACGTTAACTTCATTTGAGTTACGAATTATTAAATTGTGATTGTTTTAGAATGAAATGCATGTTTTTTAAAATTTTAAATTCCTTGTAATTTTTGGGACGTTACACATGTGTATATTGTGATTTCTGGAATAGATGTGTACAGAAATGGGCATGTGTATATTGCGGTTTTTGGAATAGATGTGTACAGAAATGGGCATGTGTATATTGCGGTTTCTGGAATAGATGTGTACGGAACTGGGCATGTGTATATTGCGATTTTCGGAATAGAAACATTACTCTAGAATCAGTGCAGATTCGTAGTGTAGCTCTGAGACATGATATGATGATGGAATATGTGTCAGGCATATTCATGGAATTGGGTAAAATCGTGTTAACGGAATAGAGTTACACGTAAGGTAAGAAAAAAGGTAATCAGGTTTGTTATAACTTGTTTACATTGATTTTGCAATTATTATTGGGGAAACGAATGTTCTCACTAGGCGTTGGCCTAATCGTTTCAATATAATGTTTTCTTACCAGGTACCGGCTCGGGAAAGTAAAGGATTGTGGGACGAGCGTTTTGGAATAACAGAGAAGTCATTTAACAGAAGGAGATTTTGAGGGATTGCTTAGATAACTTGGTTAATCTGATTATAGTGAAATGATTAGATTAATAGGTTATTTGAAGGATTCTGTATTTGTAAATATACTCCTTATGGTTAATGCACTTCCTATATGAAAGTTATTATATCATAACTTGTTGAAATTTGAGGTTTAAATTAGCCCTGATTTTTGGGGTGTTACAGCTGAAGAACTCAAGCCAAGTCTGCCTATTTAGGGAAAGACCCCGGTCCCAACGGGTTCCCCTATGTAATATGTCGGTGCGCTTGTTGAAATATTGAACGGCTGCGGGAAACATCTCCAAGATCCATATCTGGAATTATACAAGAAGAGCAAGTTCGTAAAAAGGAAAGCCAAATAGTTTGTATGTATTATTATTTATGTTATGCTACGTATCTAACCTTTAAGGCGTATGTAAATCCACAAAGATTCATCTTGGCAAGTCGATCGGGGCGTCTGGCAATGGCTCAGTGCAAAATAGTGTAGCTATGTGTCCATATGTGGCTACCCCACGGGTACCTGTTAAACAAATCCAAGTCCTCGACGGCCCTAAGGACCGTCTCGGAAGCAGTCTGGCTCAACTCACGGCCCATGAAGCCCATATCCACGATCGCCACCAAGCATACACGGACAACATCCTGGTCGCTTAGGGCCCTAAGGCCCTGTTTCATCGTCTCCACGACTGTCTTCAACTTCAAACGAGATGCTGACACACCCCAAACCCTACGAACGAAGGAAATGTCTGCTAAGGGAGGAAGGGGGGAGCCTCTCCAAAAAGTAGTCATGTAATTAGACAGAACTCACGACGCCCAAACCGCAATTGATGCCCGAAGAAATCAAAATACATCTCCTCCGGATCACCATTGGAGACCTCGACCTCCAACTGTAGAAACATGTGGACTAGCGCGGGGTCGCCACCAGGGCAAGTCAGATCCATCCATGGACCGAAAGGTGTCCCTCTAAAGATGTCCTGAAGGGTAGCTGCGCGATCACCTAATTCCACGAAGCGGTCTCTCAACTCCACCATGTAGCCAACGCGGCACTTTACGTCAAGTCGATGTGAAAGAAATACCTCTACATAGTCATTCACGGATGTTATAGTTAGTGTTATATATAAATGTTTTTGCTTGTTTGGTTTATTGTGTTGATAATTATTCGTTTCTTTTAGTTTTAGAAAAGAAACCACTCAATCTACTGGACTTCCAGGTAGCAGGGGAATCACAAGGATTGCTTAAATCCCCACATACCTTAGGGCTATTTACACCCGTTTGACAAAATCCAAATAGATATGTTGCGGTTTATTTTATTTCAATATATAATAGTGTTATATATAGATGCTTTTGGCAAAAGGCCAAAATGAATTTGAGTGTGGCATGTGAAGCCAATTTAATATTCATACCATTTATTTACGGAAATTTATTTATCAAAAGAAGTTAGGGGACCTAAGTTGTCATTCACAAAAGTTTAGGGACCTAAGCTGTCATTCACCAAAGTTTAGGGACCTAAGTTGTCATTCACCAAAGTTAGGGGACCTAAGTTGTCATTCACAAAAGTTTAGGGACCTAAGTTGTCATTCACCAAAGTTAGGGACCTAAGTTGTCATTCACCAAAGTTAGGGGACCTAAGTGGTCATTCACCAAAGTTAGGGACCTAAGTTGTCATTCACCAAAGTTAGGGGACCTAAGTTGTCATTCACAAAAGTTTAGGGACCTAAGTTGTCATTCACCAAAGTTTAGGGACCTAAGTTGTCATTCACCAAATGTAGGGACCTAAGTTGTCATTCACCAAAGTTAGGGGACCTAAGTTGTCATTCACCAAAGTTTAGGGACCTAAGTTGTCACTCTTAACATCTTTTTTTTTTTATAAAAAACACTCTTAACATTTTTTTATAAAAAACACTCTCAACATTTATTTTTATAAAAAAACACTCATCTTTTTATAAAAAAACAGACTTTTAACAATTATTTTTATAAAACACACTCTAACATTTATTTTTATAAAAAACACTTTAACATCTTTTTTTTATAAAAAAAAACACACTCTTAACATCTTTTTTTTTATAAAAAAAAACACACTCTTAACATCTTTTTTTATAAAAACACATTTAACATCTTTTTTTATAAAAAACACTCTCAACATTTATTTTTATAAAAAGACTCATCTTTTTATAAAAAAACACTCTTAACAATTATTTTTATAAAAAACACTTTAACATCTTTTTTATATAAAAAACTCTTAACATCTTTTCTTTTTTATAAAAAAACACTCTAACAATTATTTTTATAAAAAACACTTTAACATCTTTTTTATATAAAAAACACACTCTTAACATCTTTTTTTTTTATAAAAAACACTCTTAACAATTATTTTTATAAAAAACACTTTAACATCTTTTTTATAAAAAATACTCTTAACAATTATTTTTATAAAAAACACTTTAAGATCTTTTTTATATAAAAAAGCACACTCTTAACATCTTTTTTTATTATAAAAAACACTCTTAACAATTATTTTTATAAAAAACACTTTAACATCTTTTTTTTATAAAAAACACTCTTAACATCTTTTTTTTTATAAAAAACACTAATTTTTTTTATAAAAAAAACACTAACATATATTTTTATAAAAAACACTCTAACATCTTTTTAAAAAAACCACTATAACATCTTTTAAAAAAAAACTCTAACATCTATAATAAAGACAACATTATAACATACAAATAACACATTCAAACATACAACAAACTTAAAAACACTCTAACAACATACATATCATATATTTTAAAATTTAAAATAACAACATACAAGAAAAGTACAAGAAACTTAAGAAAAACTTACCAAACGAGTAACACGAGCCATCTTCAAACAAACCGAACGCGTATTCCACACGACAAATTGAGAGAGTTTGGGAGAGAATTTTTTTAATGAAAGTGGTAGGAAATAAGGTCCCCCCACCCTCTCTCTTATAGCGATAGCGGCCGAATAAAAAAAGTGGTTGGGGGGGTTTGATGCATTAAAGAAATTAGGGTTTCAACCCTGTGTCGACATGTGGCACCGAGATCCCGCGATCGCGGGGTTCCTCCGCGGGCAGGGACCAAACGCGTACCGCAGGCATAGTTGAGGGGCTCCGCGGGACTTTTGGCCAAAGAGTCGTGACACGTGGGTGTGGGCCCGCGATCGCGGGGTCCACCGCGGAAAATTTGGGTATTTTGGTAAAGTGGCCGAGATTTTAGGTATTTTGGTAAGTCATGGTCAAACTTTGGATATTTTAATTAAATTCCCTAAAAACAAACCTACCTATTTTATGTATATGACTAGCTAGTTATAAATGCAAATTTTCCAAAATGGGACCAGTAAATAATTAAGTTATGGTTTCCAAAATGAAAAGATGCCATGTTTCCTTAAATGGAAGGTACATGAGATACTTGAAGAAATTGACATCTTAATTAAATACTACTCTTCATTAATTAATTACTTAGTTAATTACTTCCCTGCCCCATATTTAATTGTTGTGTTATCAAAATATTCACAAAAATAGTTAAATTGTTTCTGAATTATCAAAATTACCCACTTTCAATACTTCTTATGTTCTAATATAAATATATTTATTTATATTCCTTATTTATCTTTGAAAATATTCCATTTATACCTTAACACAAGCACACTAAACTTATCTCTTTTTCACACTTTTCACCCCAAACTCATATTTAATTAAAATTAGAACACGGTTATTACATCATCCTCCCTCAAAAGAATTCCGTCCCCAGAGTTCTATCTTCGAACAATCGAGGGAAACGGGCCCTCATTTCTGATTCCAACTCCCACGTGGCTTCTGGTCCCTTATGGAAGCGCCACTGAACTTTCACCAATGCGATTTCCTTATTCCTCGTCTTTCGGACTTTGCGAGCTACAATCGCCAATGGTTCCTCTTCATAGTTTAATTTCTCATCCACACTAATATCTTCCAATGGCACTGCCATGTCATCATCGGCCATACACTTCCTTAAATTCGACACATGGAAGGTCGAATGAACTCCCCGGAGTCCCTCAGGCAACTCCAACTTGTACGCCACTTATCCCACACGCTCGATGATGGCGAACGGCCCGACATATCTAGGCCTTAACTTCCTCTTTTCCCAAATCGGAAAACTCCCTTCCACGACGATACTTTGAGCATCACTTTATCCCCTACCATGAACTCAATTGGTTTTCTTCTTTTATTCGCGTACTCTTTTTGACGATCCTGAGCTACCTTCAACTTCTCCCTGATCACACTAATCTTATCGGCAGTTAATTGCACGATTTCCGGTCCTGCCAACTGTTTCTCTCCCACTTCATTCCAACATAACGGCTGTTTGGGCAAAAAATCACGTCGCTCGAACGCGACCAGAACAGGTAAGACGTATGATTAAGGACTATATCTTGTATTAAGATAAGGTCTCGACAAAGACCCAGAACACCATCGTCATCCCTCATAAAAGGTAAGACGAGAGTTCCTTACGACGCTCGACCATAGCGTCGCCCGATCCACACGACTATTATATAAAGACGTGCGACCTCGACCAAAGCTAACATTAACCATAACCGTTTGTTAAGTGTTTAATGCAGGAGTCAAAGTCATTAAGGAGCAACGACTATAACTGACGCAATCATTAAACAGCCGGCGACCGTAACAGATGAAGATCATTACTCCGGCGACCGTTTCCAACCGTTAAGGCCATTAAAGGAGCATTTATGGATGAAGCTAAGGAAACGAAGACTATAAATATCAAGCTCAATCAACATTTCAAGACATCGAATATCCGGCGATTAACAACCGAAGCAATATTCAAGAACACCTGAAGTGAAGAACCATTATTCCAAGTATCGCTCTCGACGCACGACAACAACCCTCGACCAGCAGTTCACACTTTGTTTCGTACACGACAAATGTTAATGCCAAAAATCACACCAAAGGGACAACTTAAGGTCGATGTGGACTTAATCAACTAAAGAAAGGATCTTTCGACGAGACGTGCGACGAGGGAAAAAATAAACGAGACAAGAGATTTGATGACGCAGGAAAAACCTCAATCGAGGAAAAAACCTGCGGACGACAGGGGGTGTCGTCGCTGCACTATGGTCGCCAATCAGGGGCGACGTCCTTGGTACTGGCGTCGGTCGTACGATGATTACAATACAAATGAAGGAAATGCTTCGAAATGTAAAGTACACGTGTTTGAATGTGAAAACAGGTGTTTGTCGTGTGTGAGTACAAAGTGTAATCAACTGTTGGTCAAAAGCTGCTGCCGTGCGTCGAGAGCGATACTTGAGCTTTCCTCCGAGTGTTCTTGAGTTCGCTGTAAGGTTCTGGCTTTCAGTACTTGATCTCCAGAGTTTGAATGTTCTTTGCTATGAGTTTGGATGATTTTCTCTGCTTGGTGATGTTCGCTAATGTATATCCGATGTTAACTGATGTCCTCTGAAATGAGGCTTTAGCTTGTCTTTTATAGTCTTCGCGTCATTGATTAGCTCCATTAATGATTTGATCAACGGCTACAACGGTTGGAAACGGTCGCCGGAGTGATTATCCATAATGCTCTTCGTCCGTTACGGCTGCTTGCTGTTAATGGCTTTGACTCCTGCATTAAATACTTAACAAACGTAACAGTCAAGGTTAACGTTAGCTTTGGTCGAAGGTGCAATGATCTTACGCGATGGTCGTACGGGACGGGCGATACTATGGTCGTGCGTCGTGGTAGACGTACGACTTTCCTTTTACGGGAGACGACGGATGTTTTCTGGGTTCTTGTCGAGACCTTATCTTAATACAAGATTTGGATTATAACGTGCATCTTACCTGCTCTGATCGTGGTCGTACGACGTGATTTTTTGCCCAAACAGTTTGCCCCCAAAATTTGAAAATTGAATGTCAAATTTAGGTTTTAAATTTTGCTTGTCGAATGCTTAGACTTGTGACCTGGGTTGAGGGATTTACCTGGTTATCGAGGGTTGACAACTCACCGGGAGTTGTTCTGCCTAAGCAGGCGAGGGCGTCATCTAGCCGTCCTGGCGTGATGGACGCGACACCAACAAGTTCTGCGCTTCGGGCGACGGTGACGAAACCGGTGTCTCAAGTGTCGATCCCGATGTCTGCCGACAGGGGCGAGGGATCATCGGCCGAAGTTATGACGGTCAATTTTACATTGCCGTCTAACTTTATGGCGGATGGTGTCCTAGACGGGACGGCGTCGTTCCCTCATCTGGGGAAGTATTTGCTCCCGTCTTTCGGGGAGCGTTTTCGTGGAGTTCCGGCCGGAGAGATTGGATCTCAAGTTGCCAATCTGGCGTTCACGGTGAGTGTCAATCTTTCATGACTTGTCTCATTCGTTTAGTCGTCTAATATTTTCTTGTGTTATTTTTCAGACGTTCCAGTCGTCTTTGGCATTGCACGCTGGGATGTCGAAAGTTGAAGGGTTAATGGCGTCTGCCCTTGAAAGGGAAGCTGCGGCGTTGGAGAGAGAGAAGGCGGCTTTAGATAGGGAGAGGATTGCCTTGGCGCGTGCTGACGAGCTAGCCATCCAGCTTTTCGATGCTCAGTATGAATTGCAGGAGATTCGTGCAGGAGGGGTGGCAGGTGAAGGCCCTCAGGTCGGGACTTCGAGCAGGGATACGACCGATGCTCCCCCTGTCGTCTAGAATTTTTTCTTTCTTTGTTGTTTTTGCCACTTGACCTATCGGGGGTTGAGTATGTATATGATGGTTTACTCAACGAACATATCTTTTGCTTTGAATCTTATGCTTTATTCAAATCATATTTGTTGTGAATTTGATCATAAAATACATATGGAATCATGCGACTAAGGCATTCATTGTAATACGATGATAAGAACGTAAAACAAATATAAAAACACGCGATTAAAGCATCCATTCAGGGTATAAAATCTAAGAAACTTAGATGTAAGTTATTTTAGGATTTGCGATTGTACGACGAGATCGTACGACGAATTTGCGTCGTATGCCCCTGTGGAGGGATGGTCAGGAAAGAAAATCCTGATTGTTTATATCGTGCGATTCTGCGAATTTAAAGTCATCTAGTAGACTTAATGCTTACTGTCATGCGATTCTGCGATAAAACGATGTCGGGGTTTGGTCGTTGGCTAGCCAACGACCCTCCGATGCTTAAGTCAGTAGACGCTTTGTGAGAAAAAATCATATGAGAAAAGAGCTAGAAGGAGCTAGAGAACGTACCACTTCAGACTCTCTCTATTTGCCCCCTGTCATTTATTACCGTATCCTTTTTGGGAGGAAAAGATAGGTTTTAAATGACAGAATGACATGGAGAAATATTGTCCTGCGGTCGACTATGTTGTCGTGCGACGAGGCACCATAGTAGATTTATCCATGTGGAAGAGATATTAATTTAGGGATAGAAGAACGCACCTGTCGAGAGCTTGATCTTGTGACTTCAGTTTATTTTCTCGGCTTCAAAGTAGACTTGTAGCATTCACGAGCGACTTTTGGCTCACTCTTGATCTCCTGGATTCCCCATGGCGTCGGGAATTTCAACATTTGATGATACGTCGAAGGAACAGCTTTCATATCATGGATCTATGGTCAACCTAAGATGATGTTATAGGCCGACGCACAATCGATGACGCTGAACTTGGTCTGCTTGTTGACTCCTCCGGCGTAGACGGGCAAGATTATCTCTCCAAAAGTGCTCGTCGCTTCTCCATTGAAACCGACCAAAGTCGTCGAACGTCGGGTGATTTCCGAGAGATCGATTCCCATGGCTTTGATGGTGTTGAGAAAAATGACATTTGCTGAGCTGCCCCCGTCGATCAAGACTCGACGCGTTAGGCAGTTACCGACTGTGAGCTGAATGATTAACCCGTCATGATGCTTCTGATACGAGTCGCCAAGGTCGACGTGGTCGAACACAATCTTCATGGCTTTTAGCTCCAAATCTCCTTTGGGTCTAGACGAGCGAGGGATAGGCCGATCGTCGGGTGCCTGACTGGCGTGACGCTTGGCCGTGGAATACGTCAGACCACATACGTCTGAACCACCGGTGATGCAATTGACGACTTTCGCGTGCTCGGGGGTCGACGGTCGGTGGCCATTAGCTGGAACAGCGACACCGTCGATGATGTCCTTGAGGTTTCCTTTCGGGAAATGATATGCTAGTTCTTTCTTCAATGCGATACAGTCGTCTGTCGCATGACCATGATCGGCATGGAAGTCGCACCACTTTGATTTGTCTTTCTTAGCATCGTCCAGGTCGGACTTCTTTGGCCATCGGATGGTAGCTTGGGTACCTTTCAGAGCTTCGACTAATTCCTTAGCAGATCCTTTGAATCCGTAAGATGATATCTTGGGGTACTGAGTGAACTTAGTCGCGGTCTTGGCCTCTGCTTTCGTCTTGAAATGAACATTTGAAATTTGGCGCGCTGGCTCTATTCTGGAGACAGCCTTTGTCTTGAACTCTGGCTTTCTGACGCCAAACGACTTCTTGTCGTCAGTGTGCGTGCGACGAAAGGCGACATCATCTTCTACTCTCATATATGCTAAGGTTCGAGCTCGAACGTCTTCGAAATTCTCCGGGGGATATTTGGTCAGGTCGGTGTATAGACCCGAACTATCGTCCAAACCATGCTTATAGGCTTCGATCGCTGTTTTGACGTCGCAATTGCGGATGCTGATCATTTCGGCATTGAATCTATTGAAATAACTTCGAATAGACTCATTGGCTTTCTGCGCGATGTAATATAAGTCGCTGGTCTGCTTCTCCATCTTACGACTGCTGGCGAATTGCTGGGAGAACTGGTTAACCAACTCAGCAAACGACCCGATGGACTTGGGTTTGAGATTGATTAACCATTGGAGAGCTGGACCAGTGAGAGTTGCTACGAAACTCTTACGCATGCATACTTCCTGGTACATAAATGGGATCGAGATTGTCCACATGAGCTGCTTGTACTGCGCGACGTGCTCAGTCAGATCAGTCACACCAGAATATTTGGGAGTAAAGGCAGAAATGTTATACTTCTTTGGGACCTCGACAGTGGCGATCTCGTCGATGAAGGGCGACGCCTGATACCCCGAGTGAGGCTCGACGTCGACAGGCACGGCTGCCCCAGGCAACTTGGCGAGCAAGGACAGGACACGCTCATTTTGGTCTTCTAACATCTTCAAACGCTGGGCGACGGGATCGTTAAGATCAGGATTTGCCCCTGTCGAGGGATTGGTCCCTGGACTAGTGCCATTACCATGCGACGAATCATTGGTGCCCCCGTTAAACGAGACGAAATATGGCTGCGAACCATAGTGGAATTGCTGCGATCCATTCTGAAACGGCTGCGATCCTTGCTGAAAAGGCTGCGATCCACCGTGGAGTGGCTGAAATTCACCTTGAGGTCCATTCTGAAATGGCTGCTGAAATGGTTGCGACCCCTGCTGGAAAGGCTGCGACCTTTGTAATGGCTGAGACCCATTATTCACGGGTGGTGGCCTTATGTGCTGAGGAGGAACTGTCCCAAACTGAGGATTTGGGTTGAACGGCCCTGGCTGTTGATTCTGCATGAACGGGCCTGGATGCTGATTCTGCGTGGATGAACCCGGATTCGTGACAAATGGTCTAGGGCCATTCTGGTCGAACGATCTTGGAATTGGGTTCTGCACGAACGGCCTAGGACCATTTTGAGGCCCAGGAGAATTTCTTAACCGCGCGATCTCCTCAACTGCTCCGCGATTCTGCTCTGCCATTGCATTGAGTTGATTCCTGGCGACTTCGAGCTCCTGATACATCTGAGCAACAGCTTGCTGCGGATTTCTAAGGGCTGCCATTGTTCCTATAATAGAGAGCAGAAAAAAACTCCAAGAAACTGTTAGTAGGGTGCACGTTCGTCGAGGATTTTCTCTAGATGAGGTCCCACGAATGGCGCCAAACTGTTAATATCAAAAATCGCACCAAAGGGACAACTTAAGGTCGATGTGGACTTAATCAACTAAAGAAAGGATATTTCGACGAGACGTGCGACGAGGGAAAAAATAAACGAGACAAGAGATTTGATGACGCAGGAAAAACCTCAATCGAGGAAAAAACCTACAGACGACAGGGGGTGTCGTCGCTGCACTATGGTCGCCAATCAGGGGCGACGTCCTTGGTACTAGCGTTGGTCGTACGATGATTACAATACAAATGAAGGAAATGCTTAGAAATGTAAAGTACACGTGTTTGAATGTGAAAACAGGTGTTTGTCGTGTGTGAGTACAAAGTGTAATCAACTGTTGGTCAAAAGCTGCTGCCGTGCGTCGAGAGCGATACTTGAGCTTTCCTCCGAGTGTTCTTGAGTTCGCTGTAAGGTTCTGGCTTTCAGTACTTGATCTCCAGAGTTTGAATGTTTTTTGCTATGAGTTTGGATGATTTTCTCTGCTTGGTGATGTTCGCTAATGTATATCCGATGTTAACTGATGTCCTCTGAAATGAGGCTTTAGCTTGTCTTTTATAGTCTTCGCGTCATTGATTAGCTCCATTAATGATTTGATCAACGGCTACAACGGCTGGAAACGGTCGCCGGAGTGATTATCCATAATGCTCTTCGTCCGTTACGGCTGCTTGCTGTTAATGGCTTTGACTCCTGCATTAAATACTTAACAAACGTAACAGTCAAGGTTAACGTTAGCTTTGGTCGAAGGTGCAATGATCTTACGCGATGGTTGTACGGGACGGGCGATACTATGGTCGTGCGTCGTGGTAGACGTACGACTTACCTTTTACGGGAGACGACGGATGTTTTCTGGGTTCTTGTCGAGACCTTATCTTAATACAAGATTTGGATTATAACGTGCGTCTTACCTGCTCTGATCGTGGTCGTACGACGTGATTTTTTGCCCAAACAACAAACACCTATTTTTACATTCAAACACTTGTACTTTACATTTCGAAGCATTTCCTTCATTTGTATTGTAATCTCTGTATGATCGACACCAGTATCCAAGGACATCGCCCTTGATTGGCGACCATAATGCAGCGACGACACCCCCTGTCGTCCGCAGGTTTTTTCCTCGATTGAGGTTTTTCCTGCGTCATCAAATCCCTTGTTTCTTTATTTTATTTATCGTCGCACGTCTCGTCAAAAGATTATTTCTTTAGTTGTTTAAATCCACATCGACCTTAAGTTGTCCCTTTGGTGCAATTTTTGACATTAACAGTTTGGCGCCATCCGTGGGACTACATTTAGAGAAAATCCTCGACGAACGTGCATTCTACTAATAGTTTCTTGGAGTTTCTTCTATTTTCTGTTGCAGTAAAATGGCAGCCCCTGGAAATCCGCCGCAAGCCGTCGTTCAGATGTATCAGGAGCTCGAGGTTTCCAAGAATCAACTCAATGCAATGGCAGAGCAGAATCGTAGAGCAGCTGAAGAGATCGCGCGGCTAAGGAATCTTTTTGGACCCCAGAATGGTCCTAGACCATTCATCCAGAATCCAGGTCCGGGACCAGGCCCGTCCGCACAGAATCAGCATCCAGGTCCATTCATGCAGAATCAGCAGTCAGGTCTGTTCATTCCGAATCCCCAGTCTGGGCAGATTCCCCCTCAGCACATCCGACCACCACCCTTGAACAATGGATCCCAACCATTGCAAGGTGGCGCCCAGCCGTTTTCCCAGCCGTTCCAAAGTGGTCCGCAACCTTTTCAGCAAGGATCGCAACCTTTCCAGCAAGGATCGCAATCTTTCCAGCAGAGATCACATCCATTTCAGCAGGGACCACAATCGTTTCAGAATGGACCGCAACAATTCCACTATGGGTCGCAGCCATATTTTGTCCCGTTCAACGGGGACACCAATGGTTCGTCGCATGGTAATGGCACTAGTCCAGGGACCAATCCCTCGACAGGGGAAAATCCTGATCTTAACGATCCCGTCGCCCAGCGTTTGAAGATGTTAGAAGACCAAAATGAGCGCGTCCTGTCCTTGCTCGCCAAGTTGCCTGGGGCAGCCGTGCCTATCGACGTCGAGCCTCGCTCGGGGTATCAGGCGTCGCCCTTCATCGACGAGATCGCCACCGTCGAGGTCCTAAAGAAGTATAACATTCCTGCCTTCACTCCCAAGTATTCGGGTGTGACCGATCCAACCGAGCATGTCGCGCAGTATAAGCAGCTCATGTGGACAATCTCGATTCCACACATGTACCAGGAAGTATGCATATGCAAGAGTTTCGGGGTGGCTCTCACTGGCCCATCTCTCCTGTGGTTGATCAATCTCAAACCCAAATCTATCGGGTCGTTCGCCGAATTGGTCAACCAATTCTCCCGGCAATTCGCCAGCAGTCGTAAGATGGAAAAGCAGACTAGTGATCTGTACTATGTCGTGCAGAAGACCAATGAGTCTATTCGAAGTTATTTCAATAGATTCAATGCCGAAATGATCAGTATCCACAATTGTGACATCAAAACTGCGATCGAAGCTTATAAGCGTGGTCTAGACGATAGTTCAGGTCTATATATCGATCTGACCAAGTATCCCCCAGAGACTTTCAAAGACGTCCGAGCTCGAACCTTAGCATATATGAGGGTCGAAGACGACGCAACCTTTCGTCGCAAACACACTGACGACAAGAAGCCGTTAGGTGTCAAGAAGCCAGAATTCAAGCCGAAAGCCATATCCAGAATAGAGCCAGCGCGTCAGATTTCAAACGTTCGTTTCAAGACGAAGGCAGAAGCTAAAACCGCGACTAAATTCCCCGTGTATCCCAAGATCTCCTCTTATGGGTTCAAAGGGCCAGCTAAAGACTTAGTCGAAGCTCTGAAGACCATCCAAGCAACCATCCGGTGGCCGAAGAAGTATGACTTGAACGATGCTAAGAAGGATAAATCAAAGTGGTGCGACTTCCACGTCGACCATGGTCATGCGGCAGATGATTGTATCGCACTCAAGAAGGAATTGGCATATCATGTTCCACAAGGTAATCTCAAAGATATTATTGATAATGTCGTTATTAACAGCCATCGACCATCGACTCCCGAGCATGCAAAAGTTATCAATTAAAATCCCCTACGCCATTGGGAACCCTGAAGATCGAGAATGAGTCGAAACGTCGCTATGGTGCCCTGTCGTACGACGACATGATCAATCACAGACAGTATCTCATCGGATCGTCGTGTCGTCCTGTCATTTAAAACCTATATTTCTTTCCAAAAAGAATAGGATAATAAATGACAAGGGGGCAATACCCCATGAAGGAGAAAGGTATGATTTCTAACTCTTTTCCATGCAAATTTTTCTCACAAACAGCTACTGACTTAAGCATCGGAGGGTCGTTGGTGAGCCAACGACCAACCCTCGACATCGTTTTATATCAGGATCGCACGACATAGACAATCAGGTCCATGACTTGATCACACCTTACAGCTAGTCGAACGACTTGGTCGCACGATCGCATAGACGGCTTCGCAGCCTGAGCTTCTTAACTTAGAAAAACTTCGCGTTTTGAATAAATACCTTAGTCGCATGTATTGGTGTTTGATTAGCATACATTCTAAACGAATGCCTTATTTTTTCTTTCTTATACCCTGTATGGATTCTTTGATCGTATGTTCTCATATTTTATAAGTGCCTTGGTCGCATGATTTCTATGTATCTTATGTTCAATCGATGCGATAGTTGTTTACCAATAAAGTTCAAATCAAAAAAGTGTATTCATCAGAAAAATTGTCAAAAACGCTCCGACCACCAACGGTCGAGCAGTAAAACAAAAAAGAAAGAAAAAATTCTTAAACTAAAGAAGGAGCATCCACTGCATCCTTGCCTGAAGTCTCATCTTGAGGACCTTCGCCTACCATCTCTTCCTCGACGTCCTTCTCATCATCTGAGTCCAGATCCCTCTCGGTCCCGACGCCATTCAAATAAATGTCCAGTTCCTCCTTTTCAGAGGCAAGAGGATCTTTTCCCAGCAAATGCCGCCGCATGATAGCAGCCCGAGCAGTCAAACGAGCTATGGCAAAAACAGACTTACCCTCGTCTTTAGCAGCCCGCACTTCTTTCTCCAAACTCTCCACCTTAGACTTATAATCCTCAGCCTCTTTCGAAACAACAGCCAAAGATTCCTTAATCTTTTCCATATCCTCCATTTGCTCGGCAGTCATGGATAAGGACTGCGTCAAGCGATGGCTAAGATCCTCCTTCGCATGATTAACGATCTCCATGTGTTTTAAAGCGTCAGCAAGACGCTTCGATAGATCCTCCGTGCGACCAGTAGCATCGTTTGCTCGATCCAATGCTGCATTCTCCCTTTCGCGCGCAGCAGACAAGAGATCTTTCACCTTCACCGTTCCACTTCGCAAGGCTAAGGAAGCTTGAAGTGCCTGCGAAATCATAAAAGACAGACATCATCAGTGGACAACGACAACGAAAACGACAACGACAACGACAACGACAACGACAACGACAACGAAGTCTGGGCCTAGACAAACTAAGTCTTGAAAGAAAGACTTACCATGAACACCAAGCCGGCTACATGGGCACCCGTCTCCTCGATAGGAAACCACTCAAAACGCTCCCTGAAAGATGGAAGCAGGAATTTATCCAGGTGAGGGAACAGGTTCGTCCCGTCTAGGACATTACCTGTCATAAAGTCCGATGGCAGCGTAAAGTTGACCGTCGTGACCTTCTCCCCTCCCGTCGAGTGTTCCTTGCCCTTGTCGGCTGACAAAGGATTCGACGCGACAGACAGGGACTTCACCGTTTTCGCCGGAGGCACATAATTGATGGGTGTCGTTGCAATCACCTTCTTGGGAGATGCGACCCCTACCTCTTTGGGTGTAACGACTCTCGACGAGTCATTAACCCCTGCCGATGACTCCCTCGAAGTCGTCGTCCTCGTCTTCTTCGGAATTTCAGGGCCGGCAGACATGGATTTTAGCCTCTTCTCTCTACCCTGACGAGTACGCTCCAGCTCAGCTGCTCTCTTAGCAGAAACATTCAACACTTTAGGTTGAGACTCTCCTGGAAAAAAGGAATGTCATAAAGCACGCAAAGGAAAAAGACTCGAGGTAACATAGGAAGAAAAGGAAAGTAAAGCTTACCTGTCATCCCTCTCCTTCCTCTCGACTTATCTTCCTCCTCTTCTCTTCCTTTCACTTCACACTTCTCCCCCTGGCTCTCTCCTGAAGATTCTAAATCGTCGTCATCCGCCGAGTGTCGCACGACGAAAGACCTTTTGGCGACAGTAAATTCTAAAAACGAATTGATCTTCGCTTGAGAGTTAGCGTCTGGCTTCACGACCTCGAATTTTATGGTTGTCAACATACAAAAAACAAGTTAAAAATCATATGTAAATCATCTACAACGCACGCTAGATGAAATGACGAGGCTCACCCGACATATTCCAGCCCGTCCTAATCCACTCACTCTCGGAGTCAAGAGACAACTTACGCACGAATACATATCGAGTCTTCCACCCACGGTCATTCACAGCTGTCCCTAAAACCAGGACACTATCACCCTTGAGCCTAGAGTGTAAGCTACAGCGATGACAACTATCCTTTTTGGCCTGATAAGCCAAGAGAAGATCACGCACACCCATAGGATTCCCCCATCCTCTCGACAGACGCTCAATCACTTGAATAACTCGCCAGAAATGGGGCATTAATTGACCTGGTGCTAAATCGAACTCCAGCATAAAAGCTTTGGCTAGAGGCGAATACGGCCATTCAAAGCCTATCTTAAAAGGGTATTCGTAGATCACGATATACCCCTCAGGACATTCATTTGAGCGGATCTGACCTGGACAAATCAATTCGATCCACGCAGGAATTTTTGCTAACTTTCAAAAGTCACGGAGGTCTGATAGCTCTTGAATAACACTCTCAGGATCCCTCGACATTCCTAAACACAAAATTTACAGGAGTCAAAGAAATCGTACCTTACTTATAGGCGCGCTAGACCCCGGAGAACCTAATCAAATCAAAGAAATTCACAAGTTTGGAAAGGATCCGGCGAAGAATGGCAAGGAAATCACAGCACAAACCCTTCAAAGGCGAAACAAGGAAGGATTTGTCATATCTTTTACTTATACGAACAAACCGAATTCCTTGATGATCAACACGCGTCCATACCTATCCGAATCTTCGACACCTGTCTTCGACAGCTGGTAAGCATCATCGTGCGTCAGTATGATGTCATAACTTTTCAACTTCTCGTTCAGTTAAAGGTGATCCGGTTCAGTTCCACGATAGCCAGGTAAGTCCCTCAACCCAGGTCACAAGTCTTCGACAAGCAAAATTTAAAACTTAAAATTGACATTCAATTTTCAAATTTTGGGGGCAAACTGTTTGGGCAAAAAATCACGTCGCTCGACCGCGACCAGAACAGGTAAGACGTATGATTAAGGACTATATCTTGTATTAAGATAAGGTCTCGACAAAGACCCAGAACACCATCGTCATCCCTCATAAAAGGTAAGACGAGAGTTCCTTACGACGCTCGACCATAGCGTCGCCCGATCCGCACGACTATTATATAAAGACGTGCGACCTCGACCAAAGCTAACATTAACCATAACCGTTTGTTAAGTGTTTAATGCAGGAGTCAAAGTCATTAAGGAGCAACGACTATAACCGACGCAATCATTAAACAGTCGGCGACCGTAACGGATGAAGATCATTACTCCGGCGACCGTTTCCAACTGTTAAGGCCATTAAAGGAGCATTCATGGATGAAGCTAAGGACACGAAGACTATAAATATCAAGCTCAATCAACATTTCAAGACATCGAATATCCGACGATTAACAACCGAAGCAATATTCAAGAACACCTGAAGTGAAGAACCATTATTCTAAGTCTCGCTCTCGACGCACGACAACAACCCTTGACCAGCAGTTCACACTTTGTTTCGTACACGACAAACACCTATTTTTACATTAAAACACTTGTACTTTACATTTCGAAGCATTTCCTTCATTTGTATTGTAATCTCTGTATGATCGACACCAGTATCCAAGGACATCGCCCCTGATTGGCGACCATAGTGCAGCGACGACACCCCCTGTCGTTCGCAGGTTTTTTCCTCGATTGAGGTTTTTCCCGCGTCATCAAATCCCTTGTTTCTTTATTTTATTTATCGTCGCACGTCTCGTCGAAAGATTCTTTCTTTAGTTGTTTAAGTCCACATCGACCTTAAGTTGTCCCTTTGGTGCGATTTTTGGCATTAACAACGGCGTTCTACACTTACGCCCATACAACGCTTCAAACGGTGCTGCTTGAAGGCTGGCGTGATAACTATTGTTATACAAAAACTCGATCAACGATAGGTGGGATTCCCACGAACCTTTGAAGTCTATCACACACGCACGCAACATATCCTCTAAGGTCTGTATAGTCCTCTTGCTTTGTCCCTCCGTCTGAGGGTGATAAGTGTGAATGCCAAAAATCGCACCAAAGATGGCAAAAATTGCATTAAACTATCTTATGCCGAAAATCATATAAAAATACGATTTAAGGTACGGTTTCGGACCTTATCAACTAAAGATTGAACCATTGAAATAAACAAGATAAATAACAAATAAAATGTAGACGAGACAAGAGATTTTGATGACGCAGGAAAAACCTCGAACGAGGAAAAAACCTGCGGACGACAGTGGATGTCGTCGCTATACTATGGTCGCCAATCAGGGGCGATGTCCTTGCATCGATCGTACAGATGATTACAATACAAGTGAAGGAAAGACTTCGAAATGTAAAGTACAAGTGTTTTTGTATGGAAAACAGTGTGAGTCGTGTGTGAAAACATTGTGTCGTGAGTGGTTGTCGTGCGTCGAGAGCGAATGTCATGCGTCGAGAGTGATCACTTGAGAGAAAGTTCTTCACTTCGTGTGTTCTTTAGTGTGTCTCCAGAATTCTGTCTCCTCTCCCTCTTGCTCGGAGCATGCCTTTATATAGGTTCTGCCTGTCATTATTGGTGCCTTGATGACTCTCTTTTGTAACCGCCGTCGGTATTGAATGCTCTTTAATGATTGGTCTTGTAACCGCTGCTAGGCCTTTAATGCCATTAATGACTCGTCCGTTATTGACCGTTTGTGCCATGAATGTTTGTGGTCCTGCGTTAATGAACAACAGAAATAGATGTTTGACTATTAACGGTTAGTATAATCGTACGACCGTCTTAAGTCTCGGATGTCGGTCTTATGGAACATACGACCGTTGCTGAAATACAAGACCATTTATATGGTTGTAAATGTCTTGTAAGACCTTATCTTAATATAGGAATGGTCTTATGAAAATGTCGTAAGACTAGGTCGATATAAGACTGTCGACAGAAGGCTGTCGACGTAAGACCAACGGGTCGTAACTGGCGACACATAACTGGCGACGTAGGACTAATAACGTAAGACTGGCGACGTGCGACGTGCGGCACATGATGTGCGACACGTGACGTGTGATCATTAGACGTAAGATGACTATTGACCCAATATGTCCGTTAATAACCAATTATCGTGGTTATTAACGTATGTCGGGGATATGATAATAATGGGTATTATCATTGTCGGTCGAGGGTAACCAATGTCCATGGGTCATGTCGAGAGAATTTCCCAAGTCGGTCGAGGGTGTGATTTTTTACCCAAACAGTTAGCCCCCCGAGATCTGAATTTCAAAGCCTTTGGAATTTCAGATCTCGCACTAATACGTTGCTATGGAGACGTGTTACTGTTAATGCCAAAAATTGCACCAAAGGGACAACTTAAGGTCGATGTGGACTTAACAACTAAAGAAAGGAACCTCTCGACAAAGCGTGCGACGAAGATAAAAATAAATGAAACAAGGGATTTGATGACGCAGGAAAAACCTCAATCGAGGAAAAAACCTGCGGACGACAGGGGGTGTCGTCGCTGCACTATGGTCTCCAAACAGAGGCGGTGTCCTTGGTGTTCCGGGTGTCGATCGTACAATGATTACAATACAAATGAAGGCAATACTTCGAAATGTAAAGTTCATACTTTAAATAGTGTGCAACCAAAAGGTTTACAGTGGACGACAGAGGTCTTTATGGTCTTTGACGGGACCTTATCTTAATACAAGATATGGTTCATAACAAGTGTCTTACCTTTTCTGGTCGTGGTCAAGACCTGCATTGATAAACAGAAGAAACGGATGTTTAACGGATAGTATAATCGTAAGACTAGGTCGTAAGACCAGGATGTCAGGACGATGTTGTCGCAGAGCCAGAGCAATATAACACCGATGGCAGAAGACTGTCGACGTAAGATCGACGAGTCATAACTGGCGACACAAGACTAGTGACGTGTGACTGGCGATGTGCGGCGTGCGACACGTGACGTACGATCATTAGATGTAAAGACACTATCTTGAGTAACTATTGACACCAGATGTCTTTCAATAAGCAATTGTCGTGGTTATTAGCGTATGTCGGGGATATGATAATAACGGGTATTATCCTTGTCGGTCGGGGGTAATCAATGTCCATGGGTTATGTCGAGGGTGTTTCCCAGGTCGGTCGAGGGTGTGATTTTTTACCCAAACAGTTAGCCCCCCGAGATTTGAATTTCAAAGCTATTTGAATTTCAGATCTCGTACCAAAACATGTGTCTCTACGGAGACGTGTTACTTTTGCTAAGATCATCAGAGGAAAACTGACTTGGTCAACCAAAGAAGGCGACACAAGTTCTCTTGCCCTTCGAGGCCGGGAAAGGAGAAAGAATGCCCCGAAAGCTGGGTTGGGAATCTTGAAGAAGACAAGGACAGAAGTCCTGAAGGAACCGTCTTTGAGGGCTGTCGTTTCATCGAGAGTTGTCACGCCTAAGGAGGCGAGGGCGTTATCCAGCCGTTCTGGCGCGATGGGCGCGATACCAGCAAGTTCGGTGCTTCTGGCGACAGTGACGAAGCTAGTGTCCAAGGTGTTGTCCCCAGCGTCTGCCGACAAGGGGGACAGGTCATCGGCCGATGGTGTCCTAGACGGGACGACGTTGTTGGTGTCCTAGACGGGACGACGTTTTTTCCTCATCTGAGGAAATATTTGCTCCCATCTTTCAGGGAACGTTTTTCCTATCGAGGAGACAGGGGCCCATGTCGCCGGGTTGGCGTTCCCGGTCGACGTGGTCCTGTGATCTGGCGTTCATAGCCGATACGGTCGTTAGAGACATATATTCTGGCGTTCGGGCCGATGCAGTCGTTAGAGACCTATGTTCTGGCGTTCGAGCCGATGCGGTTGTTAGAGACCTATGTTCTGGCATTCGAGCCGATACGGTCGTTAGAGACCTATGTTCTGGCGTTCGAGCCGTCGTGGTCTGGCGTTCACAGCCGTCGTGGTCTGGTTGTTGGAGACCTGAGTCACGTTGTGTCTAGCTTTTTTAGCTAATTGTAAGTTTAGCGATAATCGGTAAAAAATTACCTTTCTATTGAACCTGCGTATTACACGTCATGGACAGATGTAATATTAACTGAAAAAATTCATTAAGTACAAAAATGAATATGAAGTCGTGCGACTTGGGCATCCATTGTAATACAACGATTAGAACGTAAGTCATAAGACTTTCATATTTTTGAATCGTATAAGCGCGCGTGATCAAAGCATTCATTCAGAACATGAAATTTTTCTAAGTTAAAGAACTTAGATTGTGGGGTCGCTAGACCTTACGATCGTGTGGTTCGATCATACGACGAACTTGAATCATGTGTTCCTGCGAAAGGATAATCAAGTCATAAACCTAATCGTTTATGCCATACGATCCTGCGAGAGTGTACTAAAGTCGTACGATAGATTTAGCAATATATATCGTGCGATCCTGCGAGACTAAAGTCGTATGCAACTAATGTTGTGCGATCCTTTTCATATGTGTTGCATTCCAGATGCGTGGAATATCTCGACTGTCGAGGGTTTGTAGCCGATATGCATTTTTACCTACGACTTCTGAGATACGATAAGGATCTTCCTACTTGGTAGAAAGTTTACCTGCGTTTGAGCTTTTGAGTGTTTTGGAATACTTGACCGGGGATGTAGTCACCTTCTTGAAAGACTTTAGCTTCGACGTTTTTGTTGAAATGTCGCTCGACCGCTTGCCCCTAGGTGTCGAGGTCGTCAGCTTGATGTTGTTGTCTTCACAGAATGGTCGAGTCTCAGCTTATGAACTGGGATCCATTGTCGTAGACGATTTCGGATGTCGTTCGACCAATTATCTTCTTGGTCTTTGTTAATGCCAAAAATCGCACCAAAGGGACAACTTAAGGTCGATGTGGACTTAATCAACTAAAGAAAGGATCTTTCGACGAGACGTGCGATGAGGGAAAAAATAAACGAGACAAGGAATTTGATGACGCAGGAAAAACCTCAAACGAGGAAAAAACCTGCGGACGACAGTGGGTGTCGTCGCTGCACTATGGTCGCCAATCAGGGGCGATGTCCTTCGGTACTGGTGTCGATCGTACAGAGGTTACAATACATATGAAGGAAATGCTTCGAAATGTAAAGTACAAGTGCTTAAATGTGCAAACAGGTGTTTGTCGTGTGTGAATACAAAGTGTAAACTGTTGGTCGAGGGCTGTTGTCGTGCGTCGAGAGCGATACTTGAGCTTTCCTTCGAGTGTTCTTGAGTTCGCAGTAGGGTTCTGGCTTTCAATACTTAATCTCCAGAGTCTGAACGTTCTTTGCTATGAGTTTGGATGATTTTCTCTGTTGTATGATGATGTTCGCTGAAGTGTATTGGATGTTAATCGATTTCCCTTAAAATGAAGCTTTAGCTTATCTTTTATAGCCTCCGCGTCATTAATTAACTCCATTAATGATTCAATCAACGGCTACAACGGCTGGAAACGGTCGCCGGAGTGATTATCCATGATGATCTTCGTCCGTTACAGTTATCGATCGTTGATGGTTGCGTCGGTTATATCTGTTGCTCTTTAATGACTTTGACTCATTCATTAAACACTTAACAAACGTAACAGTCAAGGTTAACGTTTGCTTTGGTCGTCGGTATAATGATCTTACGCAATGGTCGTACGGGACGGGCGATGTTATGGTCGAGCGTCGTGAGGAACGTACGACTTACCTTTTACGAGCATTAACGGATGTTTTCTAGGTTCTCGTCGAGACCTTATCTTAATACAAGATTTGGATTATGACGTGCGTCTTACCTGTTCCGGTCGTGGTCGTACGACGTGATTTTTTGCCCAAACAGTTTGCCCCCAAAATTTGAAAGAAGGATAGCAAATCCGAGTTTTAAATTTTGTCAATCAGACGCATAGGAAATAAGACGAGAGTTAGAAATTACCTCAATCGCCTTGGAGCGAGGCTGGTTCATTTCTAACTGGACGAGAAGTTGAAAAGGGAACGGGGTCGTGACGTCATACTGACACACGGTGATGCTTACCAGCTGTCGAGGACAGGTGTTGATGATTTACTGGGGCATATGAAAGTCGAGGATGCGTGTCGATCTTTTGAAGGGCTCAACCTGTCACGATTTCCTGCATAAATAGAGATCAAAAGGGATTGTTTTCTTTAAGTTTTCAAAAAGTCATCTTTTCCAGAATCTTCGGTGACTGATGATCTACCGTGGGTTATGATACCCAAACCGATGTCGATGTTGGTTGCGGTAGACGCGATGTCTGCGGATTCTGCGCACCTGGCGACGATGTTTTCTGCTACCACGTCGACCCTTTCGTCAGCCGACAGGGGCGAGGGTATAAAGATGGGAGAGAATGATGGGGATTTTATGGAGATCAACTTTGCGTTGTCTTCATCCCTCTGGATTGACTATGTCCTCGTCAGGACGAAGTCGCTCCCGCTTCTGGGGAAATATCAGCTCTTATATTTCAAGGAGCATTTTCCAGGGATCTCTATCGAGGAGATTGGACTGCGTTTAGCCGTACTGGCGTCTTTCGTAATTTTTTCTTTCGAAACTTGTGTTACCGATGTTTATTCCTTTGCTGAGTGTTTTGCTAATACGTTCTTTTTGTAATTGTGCAGATGTTTTTGTTTTCCTTCACTAAACATGTGAGGAAACTGGAGATGTTGGAGTGGAGGTCGATTGTCGAAGAGAAGATATTCCTTCCTCCAACCTTAACATTAATCTTAAGAGCCACTTTCTCGGAATGCCATGGCGCAAAAAGTTGGGAGACAACTCTGGCTATACTCGTTTGATCCTTGCATTAGTTCTTCGGGATTGATAGGATTTCAAAGATCGAGATTTTTGAACAGAGCCTGCCATCGACGTGCTTCTAGGGTAGATTTTTGGGTTTACGAGCTAGATTTTTTATGTTCGGGTTGTTGCAACGACTTTTGACTTTGTATTTACTTGTCCGACTATCGGTCATTCATATGTAATCGTTTAATGAAGTTCCTTCTTTTGCTGAACTCGTGTTTTTAATTACATGTATCGTGGATAAATATAATGTTGACCATATGATTCATTAAGTATGAAATAAACGGAGGATCGTGCGACTTAGGCTTTTATTGCAATATAAAGGTCGAAACATAGATCATGTATTTGGACACAAATATATATCATCGATGTGTTTAGAAGATACAAAGTATTTCTAAGTTCCAGAGACTTAGATCGAGGGATCGTTTAGACTTTACGTGTGACTGTATCGTATGATGAAACTTTAGAATATGTGCCCCTGTGATCAAACAATCGAGTCATGTACTTGTATACTCATGTCGTGTGTTCCTGCGATAAAGTTTGTTAGAGGTCGGTCGCGGTTTTACCAACAATTTTGCGGTGCTTGCCGTTGTGATGAAAACTTGGTATGATAGGAAGGCGATCTTAAAAGAAATATTTTTTCAAATGCGTCGCATTCCAACTTCGGGGGACTTCCTGATTGTCGAGGGTTCGAAGTCGATAGGCTCCTTTACCAACGACTTCAGAGATACGATAGGGACCTTCCCATTTGGTAGAAAGTTTACCTGCGTTGAGTTCCTGGGTATTCGGGAATACTCGACAGAGGACGTAATCGCCTTCTTGAAAGATTTTAACTTTGACGTGTTTATTGAAATGTCGCTCGACTGCTTGCTTCTGTGACTCCATTCTGATCAAGGACGATTCTCTGAGCTCTTCAAGGGCGTCGAGGTCGTAACTCAAATCAACCAAGTTGTGGTCGACGGAATTGTGCCTCAAAGTTGGGAGGTGAACTTCGATTGGTAGGACGGCTTCACAGCCGTAGACGAGAGAGAAGAGGGTTTGTCCTGTAGACGTGCGGGGTGTCGTGCGATTTGCCCATAGGACTGAAGGGAGCTCTTTAACCCATCTTCCTTTTGCAGCTTTTAATCGTTTCTTGATCGAGGCTACAATAGCCTTATTACTCGACTCGGCAAGTCCATTGGCTTGGGGATATCTGGGAGTCGAGGTCGTCAGTTTGATGTTCCTATCTTCACAGAACTGTTGGGTCCTGTCGCTTATGAATTGGGATCCATTGTCGCAGAATATTTCGGATGGAATCCCAAACCTGCATATGATGTTAGTCTGGATAAAAGAAATGACTTCTTTATCCCTGATTTGGGAGAAGGCTGCCGCTTCGACCCATTTAGAAAAGTAATCCGTGAGTACGAGGAGGAATACTTTTTGCCCCGGAGCAGGTGGTAGTTTGCCAACAATATCCATTCCCCACCTCATGAAAGGCCATGGGACAAGCGTTGAGTGCAAAGGCTCCGAGGGTTTATGAGACATACCTGAGTGTCGTTGACAGGGGTCACAATTTTGGACGTACTTGACAGCGTCTTGTCGCAGTGTTGGCCAAAAATACCCTTGTCAGGAGACACAATTAGCCAAGCTACGACCTCCTGAATGATTACCACATTCGCCGTCGTGCATCTCTTGGAGGATTTTATGGGCTTGATTCTTGCTGATGACGCACCTTAAATTTAAGCCCGTCGATGATCGTCGATAAAGCTTATTTTCAATCATGACGTACTTAGATGCTTTGAATCTAATTTTTCGAGCCTCCATTTTGTCTTCGGGGAGTTGGTCGTGTACGTGGAAATTTCGAATGTCGCGTGACCAATCATCTTCTTCGTCTTCGACCTGGACGACGTCTGTGTCTCCAATAGACGGTGTTGCCAGGTGAATCATAGGAATAACATCAAATATTGGTTCAACTAAAGCTGACCCAAGGTTTGCCAATGCGTCGGCTTGAGTGTTCTGGTCTCGCGGAATCTGTTCAATAGAAAAAGATTTAAATTTTTTGGAAATCTCTTTTGCCACGCTTAGATATGCTGTCATTCTTGAGTCCTTGGCTGCGAATTCTCCATTGATTTGATTTACTACCAGCAGCGAATCGCTCTTAACATGCAATACGGTTTCCCACGAGTCGTGGGCCATATTCATTCCCACGATCAGGGCTTCATATTCGGCTTCGTTGTTGGTGGCCTTGAAGTTGCATCGGACCGAGTATACCATCTTACCCCCCTGTGGCGACTTTAAGACGACACCCAGTCCAGAGCCTCTAATGTTGGATGATCCGTCGACATGTAGGATCCAAGGCACGTCGTCGTGAGTCGCCACAGTGGACACTTCAAGCTCTGCTTCTTTCTCCAACTCAGGGCTGAAATTGGCGATAAAGTCTGCCAAGGCCTACAATTTGATCGCGGTCTTGGGCTTGAAATCGATGTCGTAACTGCTGAGATATATGCTCCACTTTGCTAAGCGACCTGTCAACTCAGGTTTCCTTAAAACAGACTTAAGAGGAAAGTTAGTTACAACAGTAATAGGATGCGATTCAAAGTAGTGTCGTAATTTTTTAGCAGCTGTGACTAGCGACAAAAGCAGTTTTTCCATGGAAGAATACCTGGTTTCTGCGTCCAAGAGAGATTTACTTACGTATTAGATTGGTAATTGTTGTTTTTCGTCCTCTCGGGTGAGTACGGCGCTTACCGCATTTGGACTGACTGCTAAATACAATTGTAAGACCTCATGATCGTGAGGTTTTGACAACAGAGGAGGCGACACCATATACTCCTTGAGTTTTTGCAATGCTTGCTCATGATCGTTGTAACACCCCGCTTACCACGACACAATATTGTCCGCTTTGCCCCACTGGCTCACGGCTTTGTTCTTGGCGACCTGGCGAGGACTTCGCAAGGACTTCCCAGGAGGTCACCCATCCTGGTACTACTCCCACCCAAGCACGCTTAACCACAGAGTTCCCAAGGAACCCGCATGCTTGTGGCCCCAAAACGCGTTGTGTCTGGTAAGGCCAAGGTTTACTAATATACCCAGCATCTCTCCTGTCCACGGCCGATGTGGGATATGCCTAAGGTGTTACACACACCCCCCCTTAGGGACTCATCGTCCTCGATGAGGTTTGCCCCACCATCCCGAACGGCACAGGAGTGACTCTGATACCATTTGTAACACCCCGCTTACCACGACACAATATTGTCCGCTTTGCCCCACTGGCTCACGGATTTGTTCTTGGCGACCTGGCGAGGACTTCGCAAGGACTTCCCAGGAGGTCACCCATCCTGGTACTACTCCCACCCAAGCACGCTTAACCATAGAGTTCCCAAGCAACCCGCATGCTTGTGGCCCCAAAACGCGTTGTGTCTGGTAAGGCCAAGGTTTACTAATATACCCAGCATCTCTCCTGTCCACGGCCGATGTGTTGGTATCAGAGCATAAGTTTGAGAGATTTAGGTGTTGATTTTGGATACCTAGACTCAAACTAGCGTGTGTTTAAGTAAATGAGAGTGAAATTCACCTTTAGGCACTTTAAGATAGGATGTTTTGAAGTTGATGGATGTTGTTAGAAACGAGAATCACGTCGAGAGTAACAAGAATCATGTACGGTGCGTTCATAGTGACACATGGCCAGTGTCATGGTGAACCTACTAGTACATGTGCATACTTGAATTACTTTAATGTGATGATCGTTGGGGCAGTAAAGGAGGTACTAAGCTAGTAGTCGTTGGAATAGATGAACGATTCTAGTATTAGTCACTTGGAGTGACGATAAGCATGATGTTTGCTTTAAGTAGACCGTTTCGGGTCAAGATTGATGGTTGGACTAGAGCCATAGGCTTATTGAGCCGACTTTGATTTGAGTAGTGAATACTTCCGCACTTGTTTGGACTAGCAACTTGTGTTGTGTTAAGTGACACCCGTTTAAGTTATTTTATTTGGGGAATTATATTGTTTAAATTCCGAGGTATTGTTTGAAGAATAAATTGTAGAAATGAATTTATCTATTTTAGTTAATTTATTGAATTTTAAAGTTAGTTGCTCGTTCCAAATTTGAGGGTGTTACAAGTTGGTATCAGAGCCACTCCAGTGCCGTTCGGGATGGTGGGGCAAACCTCATCTAGGACGATGAGTCCCTAAGGGGGGGGTGTGTGTAACACCTTAGGCATATCCCACATTGGTCGTGGACAGGAGAGATGCTGGGTATATTAGTAAACCTTGACCTTACCAGACACAACGCGTTTTGGGGCCACAAGCATGCGGGTTCCTTGGGAACTCTGTGGTTAAGCGTGCTTGGGTGGGAGTAGTACCAGGGTGGGTGACCTCCTGGGAAGTCCTTGCAAAGTCCTTGCCAAGTCGCCAAGAACAAAGCCGTGAGCCAGTGGGGCAAAGCGGACAATATTGTGCCGTGGTAAGCGGGGTGTTACAATCGTTGGTCCAGTTGAAACCTTTATTTTTCCTGAGGACGTTATAAAACAGATGGCATCTATCTGAAGATCGGGAGATGAACCTGTTTAGGGCCGCTACTCGACCAGTAAGCCTTTGGACCTCCTTGAAATTTCGAGGAGATTTGATGTCGATGATGGCTTTGATTTGATCGGGGTTAGCCTTGATTCCTCGGCGAGTGACCATGTGGCCTAAGAACTTTCCAGCACTGACTCCGAAGGAACATTTGGTAGGGTTGAGGTTCATGCTATACTCCCGAAGGATGTTGAACGATTGTCTTAGATGCTCGACATGATCGACCGCTTGCTTGGACTTGACGAGCATGTCATCAATATATACCTCCATTGTGTCGCCGAGATGGTCTTTGAACATTTTATTCACCAGGCGTTGATAGGTGGATCCTGCATTTTTTAGTCCGAAAGGCATAACTTTATAACAGTAAATACCTCGGTCCGTCATAAAAGCGGTGTTCTCCTGGTCCTCGACGTGCATTAAGATTTGGTTATACCCTGAATAGGCATCCATGAAGGTCAATAATTCATGCCCTGCGGTTGCGTCGACCATGGCGTCGATATGCGGTAATGGAAAAGGATCTTTCGGGCAAGCCTTATTGAGATCGGTGAAGTCGATACAGACCCTCCATTTTCCATTCTTCTTAGCCACGACCACGACATTAGCAAGCCAGTCGGGATATTTTACTTCTCGGATCTTTCCGGTCTTGAGGAGGTTATCGACCTCATCGTTTATTACCTTATTTCTTTCAGGAGCGAATTTACGGCGCTTTTGCTTGACGGGTTTAAACGATGGATCGATATTGAGCTTGTGAGAAATGATGTTAGGGTCAATGGCAACCATATCTTCATGCGACCAGGTGAAGCAGTCAGCATATTCCTGCAAGAAAGATATTATCCTTTGCCTAAGGTGGGGATCGAGAGATGATCCTATCAAGACTTTTTGCTCGGGCTTGCTTGGGTCTAAGATAACTTCTACTAGGCAATAGTCACCAATGGCTTTAGGAACATCTTGCACCTTTTCAGGCTTTCCATGCGCTGGGTCAGCGATTCGTTCTGAGTCTCCGCCATCTGCCATTTTCCTATGATAGAGAACAGAAGAAACTCCAAGAAACTATTAGTAGGGTGCACGTTCGTCGAGGATTTTCTCTAGATGAGGTCCCATGGATGGCGCCAAACTGTTAATGCCAAAAATCGCACCAAAGGGACAACTTAAGGTCGATGTGGACTTAATCAACTAAAGAAAGGATCTTTCGACGAGACGTGCGACGAGGGAAAAAATAAACGAGACAAGGAATTTGATGACGCAGGAAAAACCTCAAACGAGGAAAAAACCTGCGGACGACAGTGGGTGTCGTCGCTGCACTATGGTCGCCAATCAGGGGCGATGTCCTTCGGTACTGGTGTCGATCGTACAGAGGTTACAATACAAATAAAGGAAATGCTTCGAAATGTAAAGTACAAGTGCTTAAATGTGAAAACAGGTGTTTGTCGTGTGTGAATACAAAGTGTAAACTGTTGGTCGAGGGCTGTTGTCGTGCGTCGAGAGCGATACTTGAGCTTTCCTTCGAGTGTTCTTGAGTTCGCAGTAGGGTTCTGGCTTTCAATACTTAATCTCCAGAGTCTGAACGTTCTTTGCTATGAGTTTGGATGATTTTCTCTGCTGTATGATGATGTTCGCTGAAGTGTATTGGATGTTAATCGATGTCCCTTAAAATGAAGCTTTAGCTTATCTTTTATAGCCTTCGCGTCATTAATTAACTCCATTAATGATTCAATCAACGACTACAACGGCTGGAAACGGTCGCCGGAGTGATTATCCATGATGATCTTCGTCCGTTACAGTTATCGATCGTTGATGGTTGCGTCGGTTATATCCGTTGCTCTTTAATGACTTTGACTCCTGCATTAAACACTTAACAAACGTAACAGTCAAGGTTAACGTTAGCTTTGGTCATCGGTATAATGATCTTACGCGATGGTCGTACGGGACGGGCGACGTTATGGTCGAGCGTCGTGAGGAACGTACGACTTACCTTTTACGGGCGATGACGGATGTTTTCTGGGTTCTCGTCGAGACCTTATCTTAATACAAGATTTGGATTATGACATGCGTCTTACCTGTTCCGGTCGTGGTCGTACGACGTGATTTTTTTCCCAAACAGTCTTCCATCTGGATGTCATCGTCATTTTCGATGGACGACGTCGTCAGATTGGAATGCTGTCGAGTATTGGTTTGACCAAAGCAGACGCAAGGTTTGCTAAAGCATCGATTTGAGTATTCTGGTCCCTTAGAATCATGACTGATGATTTGCGAGTTTCAATGTATGAGTTGTCTTTATTGACGACATATGAAATGACTAGCGATCACGTGATTTCAACATGTGAGTCGCTTTTATTGGCGACCGAAAGTTTTAACATGTGTTTGCCATGAGTGGCGATCATAAGATTAAAAATGTGGGTCGTCTTTAATTGACGATTATAAGTTGCAAGTCGTAGAGACTTCGTTTCTCACGATATAAATCGTAAGACCTGCGTTTTATATGATCTTGCGAGCCTGCAATGTAAAATCGGGGGTGGTCGTTGGTTTGACCAATGATCCTTTGATGCTTAAATCAACATTCATATGTTAGATCATAATAATTGAATGAGAAGAATATACTTAGAGTATATATATAGAGTTGTTTATACCATATTCCATCCAAGCGGGATGTCACAGTTACCGTAACTTGGAGTCGATAAGCGCCTTTTTCTCCAAGGATTTTTGAAATTGAAATATGGTGTTTTCTATTTTATGACGGGCGTTCCGAGCCCCCGAGCCCTTCGAACGATGCGATCCATGCGATATTTTGACGGAGCATTTCTTTTAAGGTTTGAATCTGGCTTCGAGCCGCATTTGATTCCGATTGAAGTTGAATCACAGGATCTTGAAGATTTGTTCGCTTCTGTTTGACAGGCTTGAACGATGGGTCGACATTGAACTTGTGTGAGATGATATCGGGAACAACATATTCTTGCAAAAAAGATATAAGCTTTTCTCGGAGGTTGAGATCGAGGGATGATCCGATGAGGACTTTTTGCTCAGGTTTGCTTTGATATGGGATGACTTCTTCCATGCGATAATCATTGATTGATTCGAGAGTGCATTGAGCATTTTTTAATCCTCCAGTCACCGGGATAGCGGTTCGTTCTGGGTTTCCCTTATCCGTCATTTTCCTGCGATGAAAGTAGAGGAAACTCCAAGAAACTGTTAGTAAGGTGCACGTTTCGTCGAGGATTTTCTCTAGATGGGGTCCCACGGATAGCGCCAAACTGTTAATGCCAAAAATCGCACCAAAGGGACAACTTAAGGTCGATGTGGACTTAACAACTAAAGAAAGGAACCTCTCGACAAAGCGTGCGACGAAGATAAAAATAAATGAGACAAGGGATTTGATGACGCAGGAAAAACCTCAATCGAGGAAAAAACCTGCGGACGACAGGGGGTGTCGTCGTTGCACTATGGTCGCCAAACAGGGGCGATGTCCTTGGTGTTCCGGGTGTCGATCGTACAATGATTACAATACAAATGAAGGCAATACTTTGAAATGTAAAGTACAAGTGTTTAAATGTGAAAACAGGTGTTTTTCGTGTGTGAATACAAAGTGTAAACTGTTGGTCGAGGGCTGTTGTCGTGCATCGAGAGCGATACTTGAGCTTTCCTTCTAGTGTTCTTGAGTTCGCTGTAAGATTATGGCTTTCAATACTTAATCTCCAGAGTTGGAATGTTCTTTGCTATGAGTTTGGATGATTTTCTCTGCTGTGTGGTGATGTTCGCTGAAGTGTATTGGATGTTAACCGATGTCCCTTAAAATGAAGCTTTAGCTTGTCTTTTATAGCCTTCGCGTCATTAATTAACTCCATTAATGATTCAATCAACGGCTACAACGGCTGGAAACGGTCGCCGGAGTAATGGTCTTCGTCCGTTACGGTCGCCGGCTGTTTAATGAATACGTCGGTTATAGCCGTTGCTCCTTAATGACTTGGACTCCTGCATTAAACACTTAAACATAACGGTTAAGTGAACGTTAGTCTGGTTAAGGTCGCAAGTCCTTATGCGTTGGTCATGCGGGACGTACGACATTATGGTTGAGCGTCGCTAGGATATCTCGACTTACCTTTTACAGTGGACGACAGAGGTCTTTCTGGTCTTTGACGGGACCTTATCTTAATACAAGATATGGTTCATAACAAGTGTCTTACCTTTTCTGGTCGTGGTCAAGACCTGCATTGATAAACAGAAGAAACGGATGTTTAACGGATAGTATAATCGTAAGACTAGATCGTAAGACCAGGATGTCAGGACGATGTTGTCGCAGAGCCAGAGCAATATAACACCGATGGCAGAAGACTGTCGACGTAAGATCGACGAGTCATAACTGGCGACACAAGACTAGTGACGTGTGACTGGCGATGTGCGGCGTGCGACACGTGACGTACGATCATTAGATGTAAAGACACTGCCTTGAGTAACTATTGACACCAGATGTCTTTCAATAAGCAATTATCGTGGTTATTAGCGTATGTCGGGGATATGATAATAACGGGTATTATCCTTGTCGGTCGGGGGTAATCAATGTCCATGGGTTATGTCGAGGGTGTTTCCCAGGTCGGTCAAGGGTGTGATTTTTTACCCAAACAGTTACTTTTGCTAAGATCATCAGAGGAAAACTGACTTGGTCAGCCAAAGAAGGTGACGCAAGTTGCGCTTGCCCTTCGAGGCCGGAAAGAATGCACCGATAGCTGGGTCGGGAATCTTGAAGGAGACAAGGACGGTAGTCCTGAAGGAACCGTCTTCGAGGGCTGACGTTTTCGTCGAGAGTTGTCACGCCTAATGAGGCAAGGGCGTCATCCAGCCGTTCTGGTGCGATGGACGCGACACCAGCAAGTTCGGCGCTTCCGGCGACAATGACGAAGCTAGTGTCCAAGGTGTTGTCCCCAGCGTCTGCCGACAAGGGGGACGGGTCATCGGCCGATGGTGTCCTAGACGGGACGACGTTGTGGGTGTCCTAGACGGGACGACTTTGTTGGTGTCCTAGACGGGACGACGTTGTTTCCTCATCTAAGAAAATATTTGCTCCCGTCTTTCAGGGAACGTTTTCCTATCGAGGAGACAGGGGTCCATGTCGCCGGGTTGGCGTTCTCGGTCGACGTGGTCCTGTGATTTGGCGTTCACAGCCGATACGGTCGTTAAAGACATATGTTCTGGCGTTCACAACCGATATGGTCGTGAGAGACATGTGTTACGTTGTGTAATTTTTGCTTTAGCGATAATCGGTAAAAAGTTTTACCTTTCTATTGAACCTGAGTATTATTTCGATTTATACATGTCATGGACAGATGTGATGTCGACTGTAAAAATTCATTGAGTACAAAGAGTCGTGTGACTTGGGCATCCATTGTAATATAACGATTAGAACGTAAGTCATAAGACTTTCGTATTTTTGAATCGTAGAAACAAACGTAAGCGCGTGCGATCAAAGCATTCATTCAGAACATGAAATTTTTCTAAGTTAAAAAACTTAGATTGGGGGGTCGTTAAACCTTACGATCGTGTGATTTGATCATACGATGAACTTGGATCATGTGTTCATGTAGTTATACAATCGAGTCGTCTAATAAAACTGATTGTTTATATCGTACAATCCTGTGAGAGTGTACTAAAGTCGTACAATAGACTTAGCAACATATGTCGTGCGATCCTGCGAGACTAAAGTCGTATAGTAGACTTGGTAACTAATGTCGTGCGATCCTGCGTAAAACAATGTCAGAGGTTGGTCATCGGCTAGCCAACGACCCTCCGATGCTTAAGTCAGTAATCGTCGTGATAAAAATCGTATGAAAGAAGGAAAAGGATTTAGAAGAAATACATTTTCAGATGCGTTGCATTCCAGCTTCGTGGGATATCTCGATTGTCGAGGGTTGGGACCCGATAGGTGCCTTTACCCACGACTTCTGAGATACGATAAGGACCTTCCCACTTGGTGAAAATTTTACATGCATTAAACTTTTGAGTGCTTTGGAACACTCTACAGTGGACGTAGTCGCCTTCTTGAAAGATTTTAGCTTTGACGTTCTTGTTAAAATGTCGCTTGACCGCTTGTCCCTGGGTGTTGAGGTCGTCGGCTCGATGTCTCGATCTTTATGGAACTGTTGAGTCTTGTTGCCTAAGATCCATTGTCGCAGACAATTTCGGATGTCGCACGACCAATTAATTTAAATTTCTTATGGATGACTTTTGCGTTTTGACGTGCGTCTTACCATGACTGGTGATTGTGAGATTCAATGTACAAGTCGTCTTTATTGACGACATATGTCATGACTAGCGATCATGAAATTTCGATATGCGAGTCGCTTTTATTGGCGACCGAGAATTTTAACATGTGTTTGCCATGACTGGCGATCAGAAAAATGTGAGTCGTCTTTTATCGACGACTATAAATCGTAGAACCTTTAAGTCGTAGAGACTTTGATTTCTCACGATATAAATCGTAAGACTTGTGATGTAAATCTTAGAGACTTTCGTTTTTTCACGATATAAATCGTAAAACCTGTACTTAAGTCGTAGAGACTTTTTATTTCTCACGGTGTAAATTGTAAGACGAGCTTGCAATGTAAAATCAGGGGTGGTCGTTGGTTTTGACCAATGATCTTTTGATGCTTGAATCGACGACCATATATTAGATCAAAATAATTTAAACGAGGAGAATATACTTAGAGTATATATATAGAGTTGTTTTACCATATTTAGTTACCGTAACTTGGAGTCGATAAGCGCCTTTTTTCAAGGACTTTTGAAATCAAAATATGATATTTCCCATTTTGTGACGGGCGTTCTGAGCCCCCGAGCCCTTCGGATGATGCGATACCTGCGATACATTGACTGAGCATTTTTTATGATCAGTGTCTTCCAACTTCACTTAGATCTTCGTCGTGTGGTCAAGACTTGAAGTCGACAAATGGAAAACGAAGATCTACACAAGAGGAAACGTTAGTAATACGATGTTTATTTCGAAGGAAATCCTTAGTTGGATCCCACGGATGGCGCCAAACTGTTAATGCCAAAAATCGCACCAAAGATGCCAAAAATTGCATTAAACTATCTTATGCCGAAAATCATATAAAAATACGATTTAAGGTACGGTTTCGGACCTTATCAACTAAAGATTGAACCATTGAAATAAACAAGATAAATAACGAAGAAAATGTAGACGAGACAAGAGATTTTGATGACGCAGGAAAAACCTCGAACGAGGAAAAAACCTGCGGACGACAGTGGATGTCGTCGCTATACTATGGTCGCCAATCAGGGGCGATGTCCTTGCGTCGATCGTACATATGATTACAATAAAAGTGAAGGAAAGACTTCGAAATGTAAAGTACAAGTGTTTTTGTATGTAAAACAGTGTGAGTCGTGTGTGAAAACATTGTGTCGTGAGTGGTTGTCGTGCGTCGAGAGCGAATGTCGTGCGTCGAGAATGATCACTTGGGAGAAAGTTCTTCACTTCATGTGTTCTTTGGTGTGTCTCCAGAATTCTGTCTCCTCTCCCTCTTGCTCGGAGCATGCCTTTATATAGGTTCTGCCCGTCATTAATGGTGCCTTGATGACTCTCTTTTGTAACCGCCGTCGATATTGAATGCTCTTTAATGATTGGTCTTGTAACCGCTGCTAGGCCTTTAATGCCATTAAGGACTCGTCCGTTATTGACCGTTTGTGCCATGAATGCTTGTGGTCCTGCGTTAATGAACAACAGAAATAGATGTTTGACTATTAACGGTTAGTATAATCGTACGACCGTCTTAAGTCTCGGATGTCGGTCTTATGGAACATACGACCGTTTCTGAAATACAAGACCATTTATATGGTTGTAAATGTCTTGTAAGACCTTATCTTAATATAGGAATGGTCTTATGAAAATGTCGTAAGACTAGGTCGATATAAGACTGTCGACAGAAGACCAACGGGTCGTAACTGGCGACACATAACTGGCGACGTAGGACTAATAACGTAAGACTGGCGACGTGCGACGTGCGGCACGTGATGCGCGACACGTGACGTGCGATCATTAGACGTAAGATGACTATTGACCCAATATGTCCGTTAATAACCAATTATCGTGGTTATTAACGTATGTCGGGGATATGATAATAATGGGTATTATCATTGTCGGTCGGGGGTAACCAATGCCCATGGGTCATGTCGAGAGAATTTCCCAAGTCGGTCGAGGGTGTGATTTTTTACCCAAACAATAAGCGGTGCTCAAACAAAGCTGCGTGCCTAACTCCCTTTGCAGACTCCTCCAAAAAGACGACGTGAAGCGACTATCACGATCGGAGACAATGGACGACGACACGCCGTGCCTTGTCACTATTTCATTGACATATAACCTCGTCAACTTCTCTAACGAATCGCTCTCTCGAATGGGTAGAAAGTGAGCCGACTTGGTGAGACGGTCAACTATCACCCATATAGCATCATGCCCCTTCGGGGTCCTTGGTAGCTTCGTAAGAAAGTCCATTGTAATACAGTCCCACTTCCACACCGGTATCTCTAAGGGTTGCATCTCCCCGTAAGGTCTTTGATGTTCCGCCTTGACCTTTAGACATGTCACACACCGTTCCATAAAATACGCGACATCCTTCTTTAAACCCGGCCACCAGTACAGTTTCCTTAGGTCTCGATACATCTTATTAGTCCCCGGATGAACCGAATATCTCGACTTATGCGCTTCTTCCAATATTCGTTCACGCAAACCTCCCAACTTAGGAACCCACACTCGGTTCCCAAAACACTTCACACCACTCCTGTTACACTCCAGGGATGTCGCATAACCGACAATCCTCTCACTTTTCCACTGATCTTCTATAAGAGCCTCTTCTTGGAGCTTCTTAATCTCGTCCAATAGGCTAGGAATCACATCGACTCGAAAGGCCACCACTTTCGTTGGTTCCCTTCTCTCCTTCCGACTCAAGGCATCGGCCACAACGTTCGCTTTACCTGGATGGTAAAGGATTTCACTAAATCTATTGTGATCATAATAAACCTGACACTTGACTCCATAAAGATAGTGCATCCAAATCTTTAGTGCAAAAACCACCGCCGCTAACTCCATGTCATGCGTAGGATAATTTTTCTCGTGCTCTTTCAACTGACGGGATGCATAAGCGATCACCTTTCCGCCTTGCATCAAAACATACCCTAGCCCCAGCTTGGACGCATCACTGTAGATTACAAATCCCTCGGTCCCATTAGGCAAGGACAGAACCGGGGCGCTACTCAACTTGTCTCTCAATAAACTGAATGCTTCTTCTTGGACCTTCGTCCATTCAAACTTAGAATTTTTCTTGGTCAAAACAGTTAACGGCATAGCTATCTGTGAAAAGTCCTGAATGAACTTCCGATAGTAGCCTGCTAAACCAAGGAAACTCCTCACCTCGGAAGGTGATCTCGGGGGTTCCCATCCTCTAATGGCCTCTACCTTGGCCGGATCTACCTTGATACCATCTTCTGTAACGTCCCAAAAATTACAAGGAATTTAAAAATTTTAAAACATGCATTTCATTATAAAATAACCCCAATTTAATAATTCGCAATTCAAATTAAATTAACGTCGTTAACTCAAACAGTCAATAAAGTTTACGCAGCGGAAATTTCATAAAATAAAATCTAAAGGTTTAAAAGTGAAATTTTAAACACTCTCAGCACCCCGCGCATAGTGTGTGTACCGTCAAACCCGACTGCCGCTCGCACCTGAAATCACAACATATTGGGAAAAGGTAAGCTAATCGCTTAGTGAGTCCTACCACACACGCAGGTAGCAACCCCACGAATATCGCCCCTACTCGCAAGTAGGCAACGTCACCATCACCACAAATATAAAACCACATAATGATAAATGCATAAATACGAACCTCGGTCCCACCGAGTACACCAAAAATATATCCACACAAGCTCAGTCCCACCGAGCCCTCGGTCCCACCGAGTAAAGACATTGATACCAGCTCAGTCCCACCGAGCCCTCGGTCCCACCGAGCCCTCGGTCCCACCGAGCCCTCGGTCCCACCGAGTAAAGATAATACAATTGTACTAGCTCAGTCCCACCGAGCCCTCGGTCCCACCGAGCCCCCCAGTCCCACTGAGGTGTACGCAAGCACAAATAATCGACATATAATTTCAACAATCACAGCTAAATCATTTCAACCAAATTGGTCCACGTAAACACGTAATAACACGTAATAACACATAGCACAAAAACAACGATATACATGAAATTCCTAACTACGCAGTGAGAGAACTCACCTCAAAGCAAAGCGACGCGCTCCCGAGCCGCAACACCAGCACGTCAACCTTCCTCACATTTTCCCACCTAATTACGCACTAAAAACGTCAACGGAAGGTCCCAACTCACGACACTTTTACTAGTTTAACGAAACTAAAAATTCCAGCTTTTATACTAAAAATGCAGGTCTGTTCGGGACCCATTTTACCCCTGCTAAACTGATCAAACCAAAAATATAATTCCATATTCAGGAAGTTCAATGTCTTACGGTTCCAGAGACGTATCGCACGCGTCCTAACGATATTCCTAGCACTCTATATGAATTTTACAAAAACACCTCTCAGAGCAGCTAAAACAGAACCTTTCAGTACAAAACGACGATTTGACCTAAGCTACGTTCCGAACTGGTTTTTGTACAAAACATAGAAACGTTACTAGACTCAAAATGGGAACTTTTGGCACCGATTTCGCCCCAATCCGAGTTACGAGGAAAAAGTTACGGTTTAAGCAAAACAGTGGCAGATTACTAAATTTTCACATGAAATGACACTATTGATTATTAACCCATTAAGTCGTGGCTTAATCCCAACAGACCCGAAAAGCATATGAACTACTGAATATGGGTTACCCTAGGCTGGACAACAGCCGTGCACCACCCCCTACCGCCTCCGGAGGTGGTGGTGGTTGGCGGCGTTTCTTTGACATACGATAACAACAAACGAGAAATAGACGAACTTACCTCGACGAACCCTTCTTCCTCCTCTTTTCCGACCAAACTTGCCGGCGATCGTCTCCTTCCTCCTCTCTCCTCGTCGCCGGAAGCAACCTCTATCACCCTCTCGGTTTCTCTCTCCCTCTCTCGGCTTCTTTCTTTCACTCTCTCTCTCTAGTTCTCTTCTTGGCCGAACACAACAAGAAAGGGGGAGGGGATGACTAAAGGTTGTGGTGGTTACTAGCATGAAACCGAAGGGAAGGGGAAGGGGAGGGGGTGACTCTTGGGCGATCCCTTGCCAAACTTTGGTGAGATGCCCCAATTAGCCCCTCAACTTTCCTTTCCTTGCAAAAAACCCACAAAGGTTGACTCATTTAACTTTTTGGTCCGATTCGACTACCCCGCTAACGGAAACCACATTAAATCAAACTTAAAAAGAAAAGAATTAATAAAAGAAATTACATACCGGGATACGGGCTTTACAACTCTCCCCCACTTGGATTAGACTTCGTCCTCGAAGTCTATGCCCGTGCATAGCTAAAGATAGTTCTCCCACATCTCAACCTCAGGTTCCCAAGTTCACTTGAGACCCCTTCTAAAACTTCTCGAATACTTTTCTTACTAACGTACTCCTTCTAGGACACTCAAATTATGATCGATAGAACACTTCACCAATTGGAATCATTCCTAGCCAAGCGACTTCGGTTGTCTCCCAACCTTAGATATTCCATACCTCCCGATTCAAATCTCAAGCTCTAAACATTCTCAAGTTGCTTACCAATATACCCAACTGGATACTCGGATCCGATCATTCCTACTATTAACTGTCGATTAACTCCTACGAGTTCTACTATACTCCCACAAATTACCCTACAAGAATCGTCAAACCAGTAAATTTAAAATCACTCACGAAGGTCACTCCACCATAACCATTCATCACAAGCAAACACCTCAGGATTACTACTACCATCAACATAATTTCCTTAAAATCGGCTACAATTCCCCAATTACACTAAGGTGTTTGGCTTCAAGCCCAAAAGTCGACACCTAAATATACTATTTACCTCAAAAATTCTACGCATATATCCTCTTTATTACAAAGGGCATCATTCCCTAACCGATACTATTCGGCCTACAGTACTAACACGCGTGGAATACCCAACCTTCCACCGTTGACGTATTTCCTACACTCGCTCTACGAAGCCTAGTTACACCGTATCAAGATACACCTTAACGTCTACCTCCCAGGTACGTGCTCAAGACTATATCCTCCTAGTGCCTACTGGAAAGTCAAAGTCATAACACATGAATACCGGGGTCCCACCCCGAGATACCCAACCGACCATTAAGACCGAGCAATTGACCCATGACTATCACGGACAAAATTCGGAATTTCCCCCGAAACTCTCTCGCGTTTGGCATTTTCCTCCAAAACGGCCACCTCCTGAGCACTACCTATCGACTCGAGAAGAGGTGCAACCACTGTTAACCGTTGACACAAGCCCCGCAGTGGCTCACCATCCAGATGTCGACTAAGTGCGTCCGTAACAACATCCGCTTTACCGGGGTGGTAAAGTATCTCACCATCATAATCCTTGACCACGTCAAGCCACCTCCTCTGACGCATGTTGAGGTTTTGCCGGTCATCAAGTACTGGAGACTTTTATGGTTAGTGTATACACTTGACGCCATACAAATAGTGCCTCCAAATCTTGAGAGCAAACACCATCAAATCTTACATACCCTCGGGCAAAGTCAACATCGGAGCCTCGCATAACGCCTGTGTAGCTCCTCAAAGCCCTCTGCTGCTCTTCACCCCAACTAAAAGCCGCAGATTTCTTCGTCAATCGGGACATCGGTAAAGCAATCTTGGAGAAATCCTGAATGGATCTACGGAAGTACCCTGCTAACCCAAGAAAACTCCGTACTTCAGTGAGAGTCTTCGGCACTTCCCACCGCATCACAGCCGTAATCTTGGCCGGATCCACCATAATACCATTCTGGTTCACGACATGCCCTCGAAAGTGGACCTCTCGTAACCAGAACTCGCACTTGGAGAGCTTAGCATACATCTTCTCCCGCCTCAAAACTTCCAAAACTTCTCGCAAATGCATCTCATGCTCTTCCTTCGACTTCGATTACACAAGAATATCGTCGATGAACACGATCACCGATCGATCCCACATAGGGCTACATATCCGGTTCATGAGGTCCATAAACGCCGCGGGTGCATTGGTGAGCCCGAAAGGCATCACCACAAACTTGTAAATGGCCCTAACGTGAACGAAAGGTCGTCTACTCCGTATCCTCTCTCCTCACCCGCATCCGATGATACCCCGATAACTCATCGGAAAATACGTCAACAAACTCACGTACAACCGGCACATCCTCCGCAGTCTTCTTCTCTCCGACGCCGCGCGTGTCTATCACATATGCTAATTACCCCTAGCCACTGCGCTGCAAGTATTTCCGAACTCTTACACCCGAACATAACGCTGGGGTCCGCCTGGGTGAGTCTCCCTGAACTAGCATTTCTCCCCCGCTTGGGGTTCGAACTTGTACTTGTTTGCGACGACAAACAATCTCAGTATCAAAAGCATCCATCCAATCCATGCCCACAGTCACGCACAACTCCCGCATAGCGATCGGAATCAAATCAATCGGGAACTTCACACCAGAGATCTCCAAAGTGCACCCCCGGTACACGTCAGTAACCGTCAGGGTCCTGTCTTCAGCAACCGCAACCACAAGTGGACAGCCTAACCGTCCTACAACTCGGCCCCAAACACTCACTGACTATGTGAGACACGGAAGGATGAGTAGCCCCGCTATCAATCATCACCCCAGCAAGCACCGAGTTAACCAAGAACGTACCTGTCACCACTTTATATGTAGCTTGTGCCTCCTCCACTCCCAGTTGATGAACTCTACCTCAGGCCGCCTCCATCACTACAGCAAGTGAAGCATACTGCGCAGTACTCACGAACTCCCTGATCTTGGTACGTAACATATCCTTGTACCGTGTCCTCTTCATGTCCTCAAAAGCAGCATGCTAAGGATAGAATAATGTTATTTCCGTGAACTTTCGGTTCACCTCCTTATGGCCTCCGCAGTCTGAGAGAGCTCCAAGAACTCTTTGACACTCCTCTCCATCTCCACTAGAGGCACATGCTCTACACGAAACATACGACGAACTCCTCCCAGGTCAAGTAGTGCGCCCGTTAAGCGTCAAAGTAGTAGCACACCAGTCTTTCGCTCCGTCTCGTAACAGATTCACCGCGAAGCAAACCTTCTAGTTCGCAGGACAACCACCGGTAAGGAATGTACACTCCATAACCGATCCAGACTCTCTTGTTCGGGGCTGCCCACCCGCAGGGGGTGGAATCGCCGCGATGCGCTCCTCCATTGACACTATTACCTCATCACGAATGGCGGTAATAATTTCGGGGATCGCCTCCTCAAAATATGCGTCACCTCGACCGCAAACATCTCACGAATCTGATCAGCAATAATTCCAGCGTCAGCATCTGGATCAGCATTGTTGTTCCTCCTTAACGAGCTACTAGCACACATTAAAACCTGCTAACTACGCTCACACTCAACTCTTCGGATTCTCCGTGACTTTCCCCGACTCGAGCACGGATCCTGTGCTTCAGATAGTAGGAGCTCTGCTACTACCCTTCACACCTATCCTTACTCGTTTCGAGTCCTGTCCCGGGACGTCCAAGTAGTTGCTTACCACAAACAAACACATATGCCCATTCCGGCATATGCAAACACTTTTCCTAGCTCCCTAGAAAAGTCGTAATACCCCACTACCCTTGCTAGAACGGAACCCCCACTAGCCCTGACGAGTCGCCTCGTGAACGCACAGTCGTATACAGTGGAAACCAGATAGACATTCGAATATAAGATTCTATCCTACAACGGTTGGACTCAAACAAGAGCTGCGCAATAGAACTAAATCTAACATTCTAAGGCTATTCGGTTCCTACCGCATACAGCCTATAGTGCATTCGCTTAACAACCTATCAAGGTTAGCATAAGTTCCTAATAGCAAGTAACAACCATACAATACCACAAAATCCACGTAAGCAATCTAGCATACATACTCCTATGTTCTAGAAAGCAATCTAGCATACGTACTCATATGTAAACGCTATTCCCAGCTCACTAGGAATTTCATCTCATCCCACTACTCTTGCTACAACGGAATCCCTGTTAGCCATAACGAGTTGCCTCGCGAATACCCAGTCGCACGCATCGTGAATCAAATAGACATTCGAATACAAGATTCTATCCTAGAACGGTTGGACTCAAACAAGAGCTGCGCAATAGAACTAAATCAAATATTCTAAGGCTATATGATTCTTACTGCATGCAACCTATAGGGCCTTCACTTGACAACCTACTATAACTAGCATTGATTCCTACTAGCAAGCAGTCATCGTACAGTACAGTGTAAACAACCTCGGCAATTTAGCATGCATACCCTATGCCTAGAAAGCAATAAATACACTAAGTGCTGTACCTTCCCAATTGGCGTCGGCTGACTGTACACACTGCGCCCACGATCACCGTTTCCCAAACGGGCTTTCTCCGTTCATTTATTTTCAAAGATTTTAATAAGAGAGTTAAAAAAAAAACTTCATAGCCGCAACTTGAGACCAAACACACCGAGATGTGTTTGATTCACTCAAGCTGTGCTCTGATACCAAGTTGTAACGTCCCAAAAATTACAAGGAATTTAAAAATTTTAAAACATGCATTTCATTATAAAATAACCCCAATTTAATAATTCGCAATTCAAATTAAATTAACGTCGTTAACTCAAACAGTCAATAAAGTTTACGCAGCGGAAATTTCATAAAATAAAATCTAAAGGTTTAAAAGTGAAATTTTAAACACTCTCAGCACCCCGCGCATAGTGTGTGTACCGTCAAACCCGACTGCCGCTCGCACCTGAAATCACAACATATTGGGAAAAGGTAAGCTAATCGCTTAGTGAGTCCTACCACACACGCAGGTAGCAACCCCACGAATATCGCCCCTACTCGCAAGTAGGCAACGTCACCATCACCACAAATATAAAACCACATAATGATAAATGCATAAATACGAACCTCGGTCCCACCGAGTACACCAAAAATATATCCACACAAGCTCAGTCCCACCGAGCCCTCGGTCCCACCGAGTAAAGACATTGATACCAGCTCAGTCCCACCGAGCCCTCGGTCCCACCGAGCCCTCGGTCCCACCGAGCCCTCGGTCCCACCGAGCCCTCGGTCCCACCGAGCCCTCGGTCCCACCGAGTAAAGATAATACAATTGTACTAGCTCAGTCCCACCGAGCCCTCGGTCCCACCGAGCCCCCCAGTCCCACTGAGGTGTACGCAAGCACAAATAATCGACATATAATTTCAACAATCACAGCTAAATCATTTCAACCAAATTGGTCCACGTAAACACGTAATAACACGTAATAACACATAGCACAAAAACAACGATATACATGAAATTCCTAACTACGCAGTGAGAGAACTCACCTCAAAGAAAAGCGACGCGCTCCCGAGCCGCAACACCAGCACGTCAACCTTCCTCACATTTTCCCACCTAATTACGCACTAAAAACGTCAACGGAAGGTCCCAACTCACGACACTTTTACTAGTTTAACGAAACTAAAAATTCCAGCTTTTATACTAAAAATGCAGGTCTGTTCGGGACCCATTTTACCCCTGCTAAACTGATCAAACCAAAAATATAATTCCATATTCAGGAAGTTCAATGTCTTACGGTTCCAGAGACGTATCGCACGCGTCCTAACGATATTCCTAGCACTCTATATGAATTTTACAAAAACACCTCTCAGAGCAGCTAAAACAGAACCTTTCAGTACAAAACGACGATTTGACCTAAGCTACGTTCCGAACTGGTTTTTGTACAAAACATAGAAACGTTACTAGACTCAAAATGGGAACTTTTGGCACCGATTTCGCCCCAATCCGAGTTACGAGGAAAAAGTTACGGTTTAAGCAAAACAGTGGCAGATTACTAAATTTTCACATGAAATGACACTATTGATTATTAACCCATTAAGTCGTGGCTTAATCCCAACAGACCCGAAAAGCATATGAACTACTGAATATGGGTTACCCTAGGCTGGACAACAGCCGTGCACCACCCCCTACCGCCTCCGGAGGTGGTGGTGGTTGGCGGCGTTTCTTTGACATACGATAACAACAAACGAGAAATAGACGAACTTACCTCGACGAACCCTTCTTCCTCCTCTTTTCCGACCAAACTTGCCGGCGATCGTCTCCTTCCTCCTCTCTCCTCGTCGCCGGAAGCAACCTCTATCACCCTCTCGGTTTCTCTCTCCCTCTCTCGGCTTCTTTCTTTCACTCTCTCTCTCTAGTTCTCTTCTTGGCCGAACACAACAAGAAAGGGGGAGGGGATGACTAAAGGTTGTGGTGGTTACTAGCATGAAACCGAAGGGAAGGGGAAGGGGAGGGGGTGACTCTTGGGCGATCCCTTGCCAAACTTTGGTGAGATGCCCCAATTAGCCCCTCAACTTTCCTTTCCTTGCAAAAAACCCACAAAGGTTGACTCATTTAACTTTTTGGTCCGATTCGACTACCCCGCTAACGGAAACCACATTAAATCAAACTTAAAAAGAAAAGAATTAATAAAAGAAATTACATACCGGGATACGGGCTTTACAACTCTCCCCCACTTGGATTAGACTTCGTCCTCGAAGTCTATGCCCGTGCATAGCTAAAGATAGTTCTCCCACATCTCAACCTCAGGTTCCCAAGTTCACTTGAGACCCCTTCTAAAACTTCTCGAATACTTTTCTTACTAACGTACTCCTTCTAGGACACTCAAATTATGATCGATAGAACACTTCACCAATTGGAATCATTCCTAGCCAAGCGACTTCGGTTGTCTCCCAACCTTAGATATTCCATACCTCCCGATTCAAATCTCAAGCTCTAAACATTCTCAAGTTGCTTACCAATATACCCAACTGGATACTCGGATCCGATCATTCCTACTATTAACTGTCGATTAACTCCTACGAGTTCTACTATACTCCCACAAATTACCCTACAAGAATCGTCAAACCAGTAAATTTAAAATCACTCACGAAGGTCACTCCACCATAACCATTCATCACAAGCAAACACCTCAGGATTACTACTACCATCAACATAATTTCCTTAAAATCGGCTACAATTCCCCAATTACACTAAGGTGTTTGGCTTCAAGCCCAAAAGTCGACACCTAAATATACTATTTACCTCAAAAATTCTACGCATATATCCTCTTTATTACAAAGGGCATCATTCCCTAACCGATACTATTCGGCCTACAGTACTAACACGCGTGGAATACCCAACCTTCCACCGTTGACGTATTTCCTACACTCGCTCTACGAAGCCTAGTTACACCGTATCAAGATACACCTTAACGTCTACCTCCCAGGTACGTGCTCAAGACTATATCCTCCTAGTGCCTACTGGAAAGTCAAAGTCATAACACATGAATACCGGGGTCCCACCCCGAGATACCCAACCGACCATTAAGACCGAGCAATTGACCCATGACTATCACGGACAAAATTCGGAATTTCCCCCGAAACTCTCTCGCGTTTGGCATTTTCCTCCAAAACGGCCACCTCCTGAGCACTACCTATCGACTCGAGAAGAGGTGCAACCACTGTTAACCGTTGACACAAGCCCCGCAGTGGCTCACCATCCAGATGTCGACTAAGTGCGTCCGTAACAACATCCGCTTTACCGGGGTGGTAAAGTATCTCACCATCATAATCCTTGACCACGTCAAGCCACCTCCTCTGACGCATGTTGAGGTTTTGCCGGTCATCAAGTACTGGAGACTTTTATGGTTAGTGTATACACTTGACGCCATACAAATAGTGCCTCCAAATCTTGAGAGCAAACACCATCAAATCTTACATACCCTCGGGAAAAGTCAACATCGGAGCCTCGCATAACGCCTGTGTAGCTCCTCAAAGCCCTCTGCTGCTCTTCACCCCAACTAAAAGCCGCAGATTTCTTCGTCAATCGGGACATCGGTAAAGCAATCTTGGAGAAATCCTGAATGGATCTCCGGAAGTACCCTGCTAACCCAAGAAAACTCCGTACTTCAGTGAGAGTCTTCGGCACTTCCCACCGCATCACAGCCGTAATCTTGGCCGGATCCACCATAATACCATTCTGGTTCACGACATGCCCTCGAAAGTGGACCTCTCGTAACCAGAACTCGCACTTGGAGAGCTTAGCATACATCTTCTCCCGCCTCAAAACTTCCAAAACTTCTCGCAAATGCATCTCATGCTCTTCCTTCGACGTATCGCACGCGTCCTAACGATATTCCTAGCACTCTATATGAATTTTACAAAAACACCTCTCAGAGCAGCTAAAACAGAACCTTTCAGTACAAAACGACGATTTGACCTAAGCTACGTTCCGAACTGGTTTTTGTACAAAACATAGAAACGTTACTAGACTCAAAATGGGAACTTTTGGCACCGATTTCGCCCCAATCCGAGTTACGAGGAAAAAGTTACGGTTTAAGCAAAACAGTGGCAGATTACTAAATTTTCACATGAAATGACACTATTGATTATTAACCCATTAAGTCGTGGCTTAATCCCAACAGACCCGAAAAGCATATGAACTACTGAATATGGGTTACCCTAGGCTGGACAACAGCCGTGCACCACCCCCTACCGCCTCCGGAGGTGGTGGTGGTTGGCGGCGTTTCTTTGACATACGATAACAACAAACGAGAAATAGACGAACTTACCTCGACGAACCCTTCTTCCTCCTCTTTTCCGACCAAACTTGCCGGCGATCGTCTCCTTCCTCCTCTCTCCTCGTCGCCGGCAGCAACCTCTATCACCCTCTCGGTTTCTCTCTCCCTCTCTCGGCTTCTTTCTTTCACTCTCTCTCTCTAGTTCTCTTCTTGGCCGAACACAACAAGAAAGGGGGAGGGGATGACTAAAGGTTGTGGTGGTTACTAGCATGAAACCGAAGGGAAGGGTAAGGGGAGGGGGTGACTCTTGGACGATCCCTTGCCAAACTTTGGTGAGATGCCCCAATTAGCCCCTCAACTTTCCTTTCCTTGCAAAAAACCCACAAAGGTTGACTCATTTAACTTTTTGGTCCGATTCGACTACCCCGCTAACGGAAACCACATTAAATCAAACTTAAAAAGAAAAGAATTAATAAAAGAAATTACATACCGGGATACGGGCTTTACATCTTCCGACACCACGTGTCCTAAGAATTGAACTTCCTTAAGCCAAAACTCGCGCTTAGAAAATTTTGCAAACAACTTCTCTCGCCGCAACAGGTCTAACACTAAGCGAAGATGCTCTTCGTGCTCACTCTGAGATCGGGAATAAATGAGGATGTCGTCGATGAATACAATCACACACTTGTCTAATAGCGCACTACACACTCAATTCATCAGGTCCATGAATATCGTTAGAGCATTAGTCAACCCAAAGGGCATGACTAGAAACTCATAATGCCCGTACCTCGTACAAAAAGCCGTCTTCAGCATATCCTCTTCCCTCACCTTCAGCTGGTGATAACTGTTTGGGCAAAATTTCACAGGTCTCGACCACGACCAGAAACGGTAAGACGCATGTCATGAGTTATACCTTGTATTAAGATAAGGTCCCAACGAAGACCCTAAGAACCTCCGTCATCCCTCCTAAAAGGTAAGTCGAGAGTTCCTCACGACACTCGACCTCGACATCGCCCGTTCCGCATGACTGTCGCATAAAACCGTACGACCTCGACCGACTAACGCGTTAAACAACTGTTATATTTGTTTAAGTGTTTAATGCAGGAGACAAAGTCATTTATGGACAAACGGCTATTACCGACGAAATCAGTTATGAGCATCTAAACTCACATTGAAGACGACGACCGTTACAAACAATCTTCAAGGCACTTAAAGATTCAATTAAAGTCATCCGAAGACTATAAAATCCCAGCTCAATCATCAGTTCAAGACACCTGATCAACACCGAATAACACAGAGAGAGATAGAACAAGAGCATCGAACAACAGAAACAAACGCAAACATTCGAAGAATATTCATTCGAAGCAAAGAGATCATTTATAGAAGATCACTCTCGACGCAAGACTCTCGCTCTCGACCAACAGTTTATACACAGTTTTCACACACGACGTACACTGTTTTTACATTCCAAACACTTGTACTTTACATTTCGAAGGCTTTCCTTCATTTGTATTGTAATCTATGTATGATCGACACCCGGAACACCAAGGACATCGCCCCTGATTGGCGACCATAGTGCAGCGATGACATCCACTGTCGTCCGCAGGTTTTTTCCTCATTGAGGTTTTTCTTCCATCATCAAATCCTTTGACTCATTTACATTTTTGTCTTTGTCGCACGCCTTTGTCGAAATATTCCTTTCTTTAGTTGTTAAAGTCCACATCGACCTTAAGTTGTCCCTTTGGTGCGATTTTTGGCATTAACAGTTTGGCGCCATCCGTGGGACCCCATCTTGAGAAAATCTTCGACAAACGTGCGTCTTGCTAACGGTTTTCTTGGAGTTTTCTTTATTCTCTGTTGCAGGAAAATGGCAGCCCCTGGAGATCAACAGCATGTCATTGCTCAGATGTACCATGAGCTTGAAGTCGCCCGAAATCAGATCAACGCCATGGCGGAGCAAAGCCGTAGAGCAGCTGAAGAGATCGCACAGTTAAGGAATCCCTTCGGACCTTAGAGTAGTCCTAGGCCATTCGTTCAGAATCCCGGCCAAGGATCGTTCGGTCAGAATGGTCCTCAACCATTCGCGCATAATCCAGGTCCAGGATCAAGTCCGTTCGCCCAGAATCAGCATCCAGGTCCGACCATGCAAAACCAGCAGCCAGGATCGTTCAATCCAAATCCCCAGTTCGGGACGGTCCCTCCTCAACATATAAGGCCACCACCCATGCAGAATGGATCGCAGCCATTTCAAAATGGGTCGCAGCCATTTCAGGACGGGCCGCAACCGTATTTTGTTCCTTTCAACGGATATGCCAATGGCTCTTCGCATGTCAATGGCACCAGCCCATGAATCAATCCGCAAGCAGGAGCAAATCTCAACCCCAATGACCCCGTCGCCCATCGATTGAAAATGCTAGAAGATCAGAACGAGCGCGTCCTATCTTTGCTCGCCAAGGTGCCTGGGGCAGCCGTGCCCGTCGACGTCGAGCCCCGATCAGGATTTCAGGCGTCACCATTCATCGATGAGATCGCGACTGTCGAGGTCCCGAAGAAGTACAATGTCCCCGCCTTCACGCCCAAGTACTCGGGAGTGACCGATCCGACAGAGCACGTCGCGCACTATAAGCAGCTCTTGTGGACGATCTCAATCCCACACATGTATCAGGAAGTCTGTATGTGTAAAAGCTTCGGTGCAACTCTCACTGGTCCTGCTCTCCAATGGCTGATTAATCTCAAACCCAAGTCCATCGGGTCGTTCGCTAAATTAGTCAATCAATTCTCCCAGCAGTTCGCCAGCAGTCGCAAGATGGAGAAGCAGACCAGTGACTTGTATTACGTCATGCAGAAGACCAATGAGTTTATCCGCAGTTATTTCAATCGATTCAATGCAAAGATGATCAGCATTCGCAATTGTGACATCAAGACCGCGATCGAAGCTTATAAGTATGGTCTGGACGACAGTTCAGGTTTATACACTGACATGACTAAGTATCCTCCGGAGAATTTTGAAGACGTCCGAGCTCGAACCTTAGCATATATGAGAGTAGAGGACGACGCTGCCTTTCGTCGCAAGCATACCGACGACAAGAGGTCGTTAGGCGTAAAGAAGCCAGAGTTCAAGGCGAAATCGATTTCCAAAGTGGAGCCCGCCCGCCAGATGTCGAACGTCCGATTCAAGACAAAAGCAGAGGCTAAGACCGTGACCAAATTTCCTCAATACCCCAAGATATCCTCTTACGGATTCAAAGGGTCCACTAAAGATTTGGTCGAAGCTCTGAAGACCGCCCAGGCGACTATTAAATGGCCAACGAAGTCCGGTCAGGACGATGCTAAGAAAGATAAATCTAAATGGTGCGACTTCCATGTCGACCATGGTCATGCGACAGATGATTGCATAGCCCTCGAAAAAGAGCTAGCATATCATATCCCGAAAGGAAATCTCAAAGATATCATCGATGACGCCGATACCCCAGCTAACGATGTTCGACCGTCAACCCCCGAACATGCAAAGGTCGTCAATTGCATCACCGGTGGTTCAGCCGTGTGTGGTCTGACGTAGTCCGCAGCCAAACGTCACGCCAGTCAAGCGCCTGAGGATCGGCCTATCCTGCATTTGTTAATGCCAAAAATCGCACCAATGGGACAACTTAAGGTCGATGTGGACTTTAACAACTAAAGAAAGGAATCTTTCGACAAAGGCGTGCGACAAAGACAAAAATGTAAATGAGACAAAGGATTTGATGACGCAGGAAAAACCTCAACGAGGAAAAAACCTGCGGACGATAGTGGATGTCGTCGCTGCACTATGGTCGCCAATCAGGGGCGATGTCCTTGGTGTTCCGGATGTCGATCGTACAGAGATTACAATACAAATGAAGGAAAGACTTCGAAATGTAAAGTACAAGTGTTTGGAATGTAAAAACAATATGTGTCGTGTGTGAAAACTGTGTATAAACTGTTGGTCGAGAGCGAGAGTCTTGCGTCGAGAGTGATCTTCTATGAATGATCTCTTTGCTTCGAATGAATATTATTCGAGTGTTTGCGTTTGCTTCTGTTGTTTGATGCTCTTGTTCTATCTCTCTCTGTGTGTTATTCGGTGTTGATCATGTGTCTTGAACTGATGATTGAGCTGGGATTTTATAGTCTTCGGATGACTTTAATTGAATCTTTAAGTGCCTTGAAGATTGTTTATAACGGTCGTCGTCTTCAATGTAAGTTTAGATGCTCATAACTGATTTCGTCGGTTATAGCCGTTTGTCCATAAATGACTTTGACTCCTGCATTAAACACTTAAACAAACATAACATCGACTATAAACGGACATTCTCGTCCTCTTGCGGAGACCCGATCCAGATGTCGGGACTTCTTTTCTCTTTAAAACCCCCGACCCGGCTGTCGAGGTATCCTTTCCCCTGTTTACACTCGCCTTGCGAGTTAGCTCGATTTGAGTCATTTTCTCGACGGCTACAGGCGCCCGAGATTCTCCTGTATGGTAAAAGAAAGAAACTAGACGATTCAGAACAAAGAAAGACCAGGTCAAGCGAAAAGAAGGCAGAAGGATACTTACCGGTTATCTCTACCTCTGGTTCTTCACTCTTCTCTTCCTCCTCAGTCTTCTCAGAGTCCTCTTCTTCTTCTTTCTCCTCTCGACCCATCCTCACTTTGTCGCTCAAGAAAACGGTGTCATCATCCTCATCTATCAAATGACGCGTGACGTATGACCGGTCTTCAGTACTAAATTCCAAGAACTTTTCGACCTTAGCCTGGGAAGCATCGTTCGACTCTACCTTATCGAAATCAATATCTACGCATAAAAAAGAAGATCAGTCGAAAAAACAACCGAGCAACAGAATAACATAAAAACGTACAATCAAAGGCTCACCTGTCATATTCCAACCCTCCCTAATCCAGTCACTATGAGTGTCCAACGTCGACACCCGTACGAATACATACCTCTTCTTCCATCTACGATCGTTGACCGCAGTATTTTAAACCAGGGTACGATCACCCTTGTACCTTGAAAACAAACTATATCGACGGTACCGGTCACTTTTGACCTTATACGCCGTCAGTAGGTCCCTAACATTCATCGGTGGATTCCAGTTGGAGGTAAGTCGTTCGATGATCAGGATAACTCGCCAGAACTGGGGCATCAGTTGCCCCGGCGAAAGATCGCACATGAACTCTTTGACCAGAGGCGAATATGGCCAATGAAAGCCTATCTTGAACGGGTATTCGTATATAACGACGTACCCCTCGGGGCACATTTCCGGTCGAACCTTACCAACCTTGCTCACGGTAATCCCCATGGGAATCCTCTCCAGACTTCTAAAGTCGTCGAGATCTTCTTCGCTTTTAATGGTGCTTCTAGGCTCTGTCGACATTGCCAACCCCGTTAAATTGATTTGCACTTTTGAAAGGCCCCAGATATCCCAGTTTTTTCTAGGCTTTCTAGCAATAGACCTGCGACGCATACACAAACTGGAGGGTCGTATCTTATATGATCTCAGAAAATCCTAATTTAGGTCAAAGATTCTTGCAAGTTTAGAAATAATCGAACGAAAATCGACAAGAAAACCCCTAAAGAAATCTTTGCTCAAAACCCTCTAAAATCGTAAACAAGAAAAGATCCATCGTAATCTTTATTTATGCAGTCGATCATATCAGGTCAAGCCCTTTGATGATCACCGCGTTTCCCTGACCTTTGGAATAACTGCACGGATCGTCGACACCTGTCAAAGACAGCTGGTAAGCACAATCGTACGTTAGTATGACGTCACGACCTCGTTTTCTCTTCAACTTCTCGTTCGGTTAGAATTGAACCAATTCAATTACGAAACAACCAAGGTATTTTTAACGCAAAACCCTAAGCACCCGACGAGCAAAATTTAAAATTCGAATTTGCCATCCTACTTTCAAATTTTGGGGGCAAACTGTTTGGGCAAAATTTCACAGGTCTCGACCGCGACCAGAGAAGGTAAGACGTATGTCATGAGCTATACCTTGTATTAAGATAAGGTCCCGACGAAGACCCAAAGAACCTCCGCCATCCCTCCTAAAAGGTAAGTCGAGAGTTCCTCACGACAATCGACCTCGACGTCGCCCGTTCCACACGACCGTCGCATAAAAACCATGCTACCTCGACCGACTAACGCGTTAACAACTGTTATGTTTGTTCAAGTGTTTAATGCAGGGGTCAAAGTTATTAATGGACAACGGCTATAACCGACGAAATCAGTTATGAGCATTTAAACTCACATTGAAGACGACGACCGTTACAACAATCATCAAAGATCTTAATGATTCAATTAAAGTCATCCGAAGACTATAAAATCCCAGCTCAATCATCAGTTTCAAGACACCTGATAAACACCAAAGTATCAGAGAACATCAAACACAGAAGCTAAACATCCGAGCTCAGAAGAACACTACAAGCGAAAGGATCTCACTCGAAGAACTGCACTCGACGCACGACTTTCGCTCTCGACCAACAGTTTTACACATTGTTTTCACACACGACATACACTTTTTTTACATTCCATACACTTGTACTTTACATTTCGAAGTCTTTTCCTTCATTTGTATTGTAATCTCTGTACGATCGACACCAGTAACACCAAGGACATCACCCCTGATTGGCGACCATAGTGCAGCGACGACATCCACTGTCGTCCGCAGGTTTTTTCCTCGTTGAGGTTTTTCCTGCGTCATCAAATCCTTTGTCTCATTTACATTTTTATCTTTGTCACACGCTTTTATCGAGAGATTCCTTTCTTTAGTTGTTAAAGTCCACATCGACCTTAAGTTGTCCCTTTGGTGCGATTTTTGGCATTAACAGGTACTATTAGAAATGAAGACGATCTAGATGACTTCATAAGTCTATCGAAAATTCCCATGGGGATTACTGTAAGCAAGGATGGCGGGGTTCGACCAGAGATGTGTCCCGAGGGGTATGTCACGATATACGAGTACCTGTTTAAGATGGGCTTCTACTGGCCGTATTCGCCTCTGGCCAAGGCATTTCTATGTGAGTTTGACCTGTCTCCAGGGAAACTGATGCCCCGGTTTTGGCGAGTTATTCTAGTCATCGAGCGACTTACTTCGCACTGGGAGTGGCGTATAAAGTCACGAGCGATCAATATCGTCGTTATAATTTACTTTCAAGGCTTAAAGGTAATCGTACCTTAGTTTTGAACACCGCTGTCAATGATCGTAAATGGAGGACGAGGTATGTACTTGTGCGGGTGGCGATGCTGGATATGGACAGTGATTGGATTAGATCCGTAGATACTGCACAACTGGCGACGATGTCTCATACTGTGCAACCGGCGACGGTGTCTCATACTGCGCAACCGGCGACGGTGTCTCATACTGCGCAACCGGCGACGTTGTCTCATACTGCGCAACCGGCGATGATGTCTCATATTTCCTCGTCGACCCTTTCGTCAGCCGCCAGGGGAAAGGGTGTAAAGACGGGAGAGGATGAGGAGGAAGTCATGATGATCAACTTTACGTTGTCGACGATCCTCCTGACTGACTATGTCCTTGACGGGACGAAGTCATTTCCGTATCTGGGGAAATATCAGCTCTTATCTTTCAAGGAACGTTTTCAAGGGACCTCTATCGAAGAGATGGGATCGCGAGAAGGAGATTGAGGAGGAGGAAGGTCTCCAGGGTGAGGCGTCAAGCAGGGACGCGACCGACGCTCCCCCTTTGCCTTAGGAAATGTTTTTGTCATTTGTTGTTTCTTTTGCTACTCGACTGTCAGTGGTCGAGTTATTTTGAATGTAAATGACAAACTATTCAGGGAATGAAATTTAAATTTCCGTCGTACTCATTGTTAAATTCATGAAGTATAAGGAATCATGCGACTTAGGCATCTATTGTAATACGACAATTTAGAATGTAAGAAACAATACTTTTGAGTCGTACACACAATTATAGGAGCGTGCGATCAAAGCAGACATTCAAGGTATGAAATTTTTCTAAGCCAAGAAACTTAGATCATAAGATCGTTAGACTTTGCGATCGTACGACTGAGTCGTGCGATGAATTTGAATCGTGTGTCCCTGTAGAAGGATGATCAAGTCATAGACCTGATCGTTTATGTCGTGCGACCTTGCGAAACTAGAGTCGTGCGATTCTGCGGAATAAACAATGTCAGAGGTTGGTTGTTGGCTAACCAACGACCCTTCGATGCTTAAGTCAGTAACCGTCGTTGTGAAAAAATCGTATGAAAGAAGAAAAAGAAATTAGGAAACGTACCTTCTTAGATTCTTCTTAAATTAACGGAGTATTTGCCCCCCGTCATTTAATATCCTATTTTTTCTAGGAGGGGATAGGTTTCAAATGACGGATCGACACAGAGATCTTGGGAAATGCCATCTAGGTGTGCATTGATTGTGTTTTCGCGCGACAGGGCCATATGGTCATTTTATTCCTGTAGACAAGGCGTAAGTTTGTTTCTAAGGATAGAAGGACGAACCTGTCGTGCCGCATCTGCTAAGCGATTTACTTTCACGGTTTCAGAGTCGATTTATAGCAGTCACGAGCGACTTTCGGCTCACTCTTGATTTCCTGGATGCCCCACGGCGTAGGGAACTTCAGGATCTGATGATATGTCGAGGGAACGGCTTTCATTTCATGGATCCATGGTCGACCTAGAATGATGTTATAGGCCGACGCACAGTCGATGACGCTGAACTTGGTCTGCTTGTTGATTCCTCCAACGTAGACTGGCAAGATGATATCTCCATATGTGCTCGTCGCTTCTCCATTGAAACCGACCAAAGTTGTCGAGCGTCGGGTGATTTCCGAGTGATCGATTCCCATGGCTTTGATGGTGTTGATAAAAATGACGTTTGCTGAACTGCCCCCGTCAACCAAGACTCGACGAGTTAGACAGTTACCAACAATGAGTTGAATGATCAACCCGTCATGATGTTTCTGATACGAGTCGCCGAGGTCGACTTGGTCGAATACGACCTTCATAGATTCCAACTCCAAATCTCCTCTGGGCCTTGATGAACGCGGAATAGGCCGATCGTCTGGTGCCTGACTGGCGTGACGTTTGGCTGCAGAATATGTCAGACCACACACGTCTGAACCATCGGTGATGCAATTGACGACCTTTGCATGCTCAGGGGTTGACGGTCGACGACCGCTAGCTGGGGTATCGGCGTCATCGATGATATCTTTGAGATTTCCTTTCGGGACATGATATGCTAGCTCTTTTTAAGGGCTATGCAATCATCTGTCGCATGACCATGGTCGACATGGAAGTCGCACCATTTAGATTTATCTTTCTTAGCATCGTCCTGACCGGACTTCGTTGGCCATCGAATAGTCGCCTGGGCGGTCTTCAGAGCTTCGACTAAATCCTTAGTGGATCCTTTGAATCCATAAGAGGATATCTTGGGGTATTGAGGAAGTTTAGTCGCGGTCTTAGCCTCTGCTTTTGTCTTGAATCGGACGTTCGAGATCTGGCGGGCGGGCTCCACTTTGGAAATCGCTTTCGCCTTGAACTCTGGCTTCTTTACGCCTAACGACCTCTTGTCGTCGGTATGCTTGCGACGAAAGGCAGTGTCGTCCTCTACTCACATATACGCTAGGGTTCGAGCTCAGACGTCTTCGAAATTCTCCGAAGGATACTTAGTCAGGTCAGTGTATAAACCTGAACTGTCGTCCAGACCACGCTTATAGGCTTCGATCGCGGTCTTGATGTCACAATTACGAATGTTGATCATATCAGCATTGAATCGATTGAAATAACTGCGGATAGACTCATTGGTCTTCTGCACGACGTAATACAAGTCACTGGTCTGCTTCTCCATCTTCCGACTGCTGGCGAATTGCTGGGAGAATTGATTGACTAATTCAGCGAACGACCCGATGGACTTGGGTTTGAGATTAATAAGCCATTGGAGAGCAGGACCAGAGAGAGTTGCACCGAAGATTTTGCACATACAGACTTCCTGGTACATGTGTGGGATTGAGATCGTCCACATGAGTTGCTTATACTGCGCGACGTGCTCTGTCGGATCGGTCACTCCCGAGTACTTGGGCGTGAAGGCGGGGATATTGTACTTCTTCGGGACCTCGACAGTCGCGATCTCATCGATGAATGGTGACGCCTGAAATCCTGATCGGGGCTCGACGTCGACGGGCACGGCTGCCCCAGGCAACTTGGCGAGCAAAGATAGGACGCGCTCGTTCTGATCTTCTAGCATTTTCAATCGCTGGGCGACGGGGTCATTGGGGTTGAGATTTGCCCCTGCTTGCGGATTGATTCCTGGGCTGGTGCCATTGACATGCGACGAGCCATTGGCATCTCCGTTGAAAGGAACAAAATACGGTTGCGACCCGTTCTGAAATAGCTGCGATCCATTCTACATGGGTGGTGGCCTTATATGCTGAGGAGGGACCGTCCCGAACTGGGGATTTGGATTGAACGGTCCTGGCTGTTGGTTTTGCATGGTCGGACCTGGATGCTGATTCTGAGCTAACGGACCTGATCCTGGACCTGGATTATGCGCGAATGGTCGAGGACCATTCTGACCGAACGATCCTTGGCCCGGATTCTGAACGAATGGCCTAGGACCACTCTGAGGTCCAAAGGGATTCCTTAATCGTGCGATCTCTTCAGCTGCTCTACGGATTTTCTCCACCATGGCGTTGATTTGATTTCGGGCGACTTCAAGCTCCTGGTACATCTGAGCAATGACATGCTGCTGATCTCCAGGGGCTGCCATTTTCCTGCAACAGAGAACAAAGAAAACTCCAAGAAAACCGTTAGCAAGACGCACGTTTGTCGAAGATTTTCTCTAGATGGGGTCCCACGGATGGCGCCAAACTGTTAATGCCAAAAATCGCACCAAAGGGACGACTTAAGGTCGATGTGGACTTTAACAACTAAAGAAAGGAATCTTTCGACAAAGGCGTGCTACAAAGACAAAAATGTAAATGAGACAAAGGATTTGATGACGCAGGAAAAACCTCAACGAGGAAAAAACCTGTGGACGACAGTGGATGTCGTCGCTGCACTATGGTCGCCAATCAGGGGCGATGTCCTTGGTGTTCCGGATGTCGATCGTACAAAGATTACAATACAAATGAAGGAAAGACTTCGAAATGTAAAGTACAAGTGTTTGGAATGTAAAAACAGTGTGTGTCGTGTGTGAAAACTGTGTATAAACTGTTGGTCGAGAGCGAGAGTCTTGCGTCGAGAGTGATCTTCTATGAGTGATCTCTTTGCTTCGAATGAATATTATTCGAGTGTTTGCGTTTGCTTCTGTTGTTTGATGCTCTTGTTCTATCTCTCTCTGTGTGTGTTATTCGGTGTTGATCAGGTGTCTTGAACTGATGATTGAGCTGGGATTTTATAGTCTTCGGATGACTTTAATTGAATCTTTAAGTGCCTTGAAGATTGTTTGTAACGATCGTCGTCTTCAATGTGAGTTTAGATGCTCATAACTGATTTCGTCGGTTATAGCCGTTTCTCCATAAATGACTTTGACTCCTGCATTAAACACTTAAACAAACATAACATTTGTATAACGCGTTAGTCGGTCGAGGTCGCACAGTTTTATGCGACGGTCGTGCGGAACGGGCGACGTCGAGGTCGAGTGTCGTGAGGAACTTTCGACTTACCTTTTAGGAGGGATGGCGGAGGTTCTTAGGGTCTTCGTTGGGACCTTATCTTAATACAAGGTATAACTCATGACATGCGTCTTACCTTGCCCAAACAGCGTTCATCAAGGCCTAAAAGAGATTTGGAATTGGAAGCCAGGAAAATCGTATTCGGCCAGGACGACCTCGGCGACTCGTACCAGAAACACCACGGCAGGTTGATCATTCAACTCACGGTTGGTAACTGTCAAACTCGACGGGGGCTGTTCAGCAAACGTCATTTTTCTCAACACCATCAAAGCCATGGGAATCGATCGCTCGGAAATCACCCGACGTTCGACAACTTTGGTCGGTTTCAATGGAGAAGCGACGAGCACATATGGAGATATCATCTTGCCAGTCTACGCCGGAGGAATCAACAAGCAGACCAAGTTCAACGTCATCGACTGCGCGTCAGCCTATAACATCATCTTAGGTCGACCATGGATCCACGAAATGAAAGTTGTTCCCTCGACGTATCATCAGACTCTGAAGTTCCCTACGCCGTGGGGAATCCAGGAGATAAAAAGTGAGTCGAAAGTCGCTCGTGATTTCTATAAATCAACTCTGAAGCCGCAAAAGTAAATTGTCTAGCAGATGAAACACGAGCAAAAGGTCTCGACAGGTTCGTCCTTCTATCCTTAAAGACAAACTCATGCCTTTTCTACAAGAGTATGCCGACTATCCTGCCTTGTCGCACGAAAACACAGTCGACGCAGCCATAGATGGTATTTTCCAAGATCCCTGTGTCGATTTGTCATTTAAAACCTATTTTCCTCCTGAAAGGAATAGGATAATAAATGACAGGGGGCAAATACCCCGTCAAATAATCTGAGAAGGTATGTATCCTAATTTCTTCTCTCTTCCTTCATACGATTTCTCATCACGAACGATTACTGACTTAAGCATCGGATGGTTGTTGGCTAGTCAACGACCAACCTCTAATATTATTTTATCGCAGAAACGCACGACAATAATCACTAAGTCTACTAGGTGACTTTAAATTCGCAAGGTCGCCCGACATAGACGATCACATCTACGACTTGATCATTCTTCTGCAGGGACACACGATTCAAGCTCGTCGCATAACTTAGTCATATGATCGCAAAGTCTACATGACTTTTTTCTAAGTTTCTTAAACTTAGAAAAATTTATTACTCTGAATGTATGCTTTGGTCGCACATTCCTATGTTTGTTTACACGATTTACAAGCGCTATGTCTTACATTCTAAGCTATTGCGTTGCAATAGATGCCTAAGTCGCATGATTTCTATTATATTATACTCAGTAAATTTCATAATTGACATGTTATTTACTTACTGAATATACAAAACACGAGTACGACGGAAATTTAAATTTCATTCCCTAAATAGTTTGTCATTTACATTCAAAATAACTCGACCACTGACAGTCGAGCAGCAAAAGAAACGACAAATGACAAAAACATTTCCTAAGGCAAAGGGGGAGCGTCGGTCGCATCCCTGCATGACGCCTCACCCTGGAGACCTTCCTCCTCCTCCTCGCGATCCCATCTCTTCGATAGAGGTCCCTTGAAAACTCTCCTTGAAAGATAAGAGCTGATATTTCCCCAGATACTGAAATAACTTTGTCCCGTCAAGGACATAATCAGTCAGGAGGATCGTCGACAACGTAAAGTTGATCATCATGACTTCCTCCTCATCCTCTCCCGTCTTTACACCCTTACCCTTGGCGGCTGACGAAAGGGTCGACGAGGATATAGAAGACATCGTCGCCGGTTGCGCAGTATGAGACATCGTCGCCGGTTGCGCAGTATGAGACTTCGTCACCAGTCGCGCAGTATGAGACATCGTCGCCAGTTGTGCAGTATCTACGGATCTCATTCAATCACTGTCCATATCCAGCATCGCCACCCGCACAAGTACATACCTTGTCCTCCATTTGCGATCATTAACAGCAGTGTTCAAAACTAAGGTACGATCACCTTTAAGCCTTGAAAGTAAACTATAACGACGATATTGATCGCTCGTGACTTTACACGTCACTCCCAGTGCGAAGTAAGCCGCTCGGTGACTAGAATGACTCGCCAAAACTGGGGCATCAGTTGCCCTGGCAACAGGTCAAACTCACACAGAAATGCCTTGGCCAGAGGCAAATACGGCCAGTGGAAGCCCATCTTAAACAGGTAATCGTATATCGCGACATACCCCTCGGGACACATCTCCGGTCGAACCCCGCCAGCCTTGCTTACAGTAATCCCCATGGGAATTTTTGATAGACTTCTGAAGTCATCTAGATCGTCTTCATTTCTAATAGTACCTCTGGGCTCCGTCGACATTTCTAAAATAACAGCTGGTAAGCATAATCGTGCGCCAGTATGACATCACGACCTCGTTTTCTCTTCAACTTCTCGTTCAGTTATAATTGAACCAATCCGGTTCCAAAACAACCAAGGTATCTTCCAACACAAGACCCTGAACACCCGACAGGCAAAATTTAAAATTCGAATTTGCCATCCTACTTTTAAATTTTAGGGGCAAACAGTTTGGGCAAAATTTCACAGGTCTCGACCACGACCAGAAACGGTAAGACGCATGTCATGAGTTATACCTTGTATTAAGATAAGGTCCCAATGAAGACCCTAAGAACCTCCGTCATCCCTCCTAAAAGGTAAGTCGAGAGTTCCTCACGACAGTCGACCTCGACGTCGCCCGTTCCGCACGACCGTCGCATAAAACCATACGACCTCGACCGACTAACGCGTTATACAACTGTTATATTTGTTTAAGTGTTTAATGCAGGAGTCAAAGTCCTTTATGGACAAACGGCTATAACCGACGAAATCAGTTATGAGCATCTAAACTCACATTGAAGACGACGACCGTTACAAACAATCTTCAAGGCACTTAAAGATTCAATTAAAGTCATCCGAAGACTATAAAATCCCAGTTCAATCATCAGTTCAAGACACCTGATCAACACCGAATAACACAGAGAGAGATAGAACAAGAGCATCGAACAACAGAAACAAACGCAAACATTCGAATAATATTCATTCGAAGCAAAGAGATCATTCATAGAAGATCACTCTCGACGCAAGACTCTCGCTCTCGACCAACAGTTTATACACAGTTTTCACACACGACGCACACTGTTTTTACATTCCAAACACTTGTACTTTACATTTCGAAGTCTTTCCTTCATTTGTATTGTAATCTTTGTATGATCGACATCCGGAACACCAAGGACATCGCCCCTGATTGGCGACCATAGTGCAGCGACGACATCCACTGTCGTCCGCAGGTTTTTTCCTCATTGAGGTTTTTCCTGCGTCATCAAATCCTTTGACTCATTTACATTTTTGTCTTTGTCGCACGCCTTTGTTGAAAGATTCCTTTCTTTAGTTGTTAAAGTCCACATCGACCTTAAGTTGTCCCTTTGGTGCGATTTTTGGCATTAACAATAACCAGACCTCAAGTCTATCTTTGAGAAGAATTTCGCCCCTTGCAACTAATCAAACAAATCGTCGATCCTCGGAAGCGGATACTTATTCTTGATCGTCACCTTGTTAAGTTCGCGATAATTGTTAATGCCAAAAATCGCACACAAGTACAACTTGAGGTTGATTATGGAGCTTAACAACTAAAGAAAGGAATCTTATGACAAAGCATGCGACAAGGACAAAAAATTGTAAAGAGACAGAGATTTTGATGACGCGGGAAAACCACAACGAGGAAAAAACCCGCGGACGACTGTGGAAGCCGTCGCTGCACTATGATCGCCAAACAGGGGCGATGTCCTTTGTTTCAGGTGTCGATCGTACAATGATTACAATACAAATGACTTGAAATGTAAAAATAACAAGTGTATCGAGTGTAAAACAAGTGTGTCGTGTGCTAAAACTCTTGGTCGAGAGTGTGAGTCGTGCGTCGAGAGCGATCACTAGAGAGGAATTCCTTTGCTTCGGATGTTCTTGAGTACGCAGTGTGATTCTTGAGTTTGCTGGTGTTAGATGATCTGCCAATGATAGCTTTGTCTTTGTGTTTATAGTCTTCGAGTGCTTTAATGACTTCATGATTTCTTCTAGTAACGGTCGTACCGGTCATCGTTGTTTTAATGCTCATAACTGCTCTGTCGGTTTCGTCAGTTGGCTATGAATGATGTTGACCTGCATTGAATGATGAAAACGTTACAAAAATGTCGCGTGTTAGTTGGTCGAGGTCGTATGTTTCTACACGACGGTCGAGTGTCGAGAGGTACTTTCGACTATGGCTTCGGTCTAAGGACAAAGTGTTGACGATTTAACTTTGTTACAAGAGAAGTGTAATAAATGTTTTTAACGTCTCGGTCGTGGTCGAAGCTGGTGGATTTTTACCCAAACAGTTTGCCCCCAAAATTTGAAAAAGTGGAGTGACAAATTCAAATTTCAAAAGTTTTTTAAATTTTGCCAGTGACACGTGTAAAAAATCCTTTCAGTTGCCTTAGAACTGGATCGGTCCAATTCTAACCGAATGGGAAGTCGAAGAGAGGATAAGGTCGTGATGTCATGCTGACGCGCGATTATGCTAAGCAGCTGTCATTGCCAGGTGTCTGCGATCCGTGGGTCATATGAAAAGACGAGGACTCGTGTCGATCATCGAGGGATTCGTTTCTGACATGATCCTTTATATAAATAGAGACCACGATGGATACTTTCCTTTTACGATTTCGGAGAGCGTTTTTAGGAGAGATTTTTCTGTATTCACTTGCTTGTTCGTCGCCGAATCCTTTTTAATCTTGCGAAAGATCTTCGATTGGTTTAGAGATTTCGAAGGTTAGGCACCCATATAAGGTACGATTCTCTAGTCTTTTATCAGTTTATCGATAGAAATCTTTGAGAAACTTTTTAGGATTTTAGAAATGTCGACAGAACCTGTTAGTTCTATTGAAGATCTTGACGATCTTAGGAGTCTAGCAAAAATCCCTACGGGGATAACATTGATTAAAGCAGGTCAGACTCGACCTGACTTATGCTCTGATAGGTTCGTAGTAATCTACGAATATCCTTTTAAGATAGGGTTTGAATGGCCCTATTCGCCTTTATCCAAGGCCTTCATGACCGAGTTCGATTTGTCGCCAGCTCAATTAATGCCCCAATTTTGGAGGGTGATACAAGTGATCAAACGCCTCACTGAAAAATGGGAATCTCCCATGAACGTGCGCGATCTTCTCTTAGCCTACCAAGTCAAGAGAGATAAATGTCACCGTTATAGCCTGTTTTCTAGATATAAAGGCGATAAAACCTTGGTTTTACAGATCGCTGTGAACGATCGTAAGTGGAAAACTAGGTATGCGTTTGTGCGCAAGTCGACTCTCGACTCTGAGAGCAACTGGATTAGGGTTGGCTGGAATACGTCGGGTGAGGTTTTATAGTTGCATTGTCGTATGTTGTTTGTAATCTTTGGCTGATTCCTAACTTGCTTTTTATGGGCTAACGGATATAAAATTTGAGGACGTGAAGCCTTGCGCCAATTCTCAAACAAAGGTTGAAGCGTTTTAAGAGTTCAGCACTGTCGAGCGATCGTTCGTCGCACGACCATTGGCGGACGACGACGAGGATCTGGTATTCTTAGGAGAGAACCGGGGAGGAACACGTGCAGAGGAGGAAGAAGAAGAGATAGAGGAAGAGTCGAAAGGAGAAGAAGAGATGACTGGTAAGTGTACCTTCATATTGCTTGATTCTGATCTTTTTCTCCTATGTAGGTCGTGTAATATTTCTGTCTCATATGTTTCTAGGAGAGTCTCAGACGAAGGTGCCGACGATCTCGGCCAAAAGAGCAGCTCAACTCGAGCTCGCCCGTAAGGGCAAGGAGAGGAGACTTCAGGCCTCGACAACTGAGTCGGGGGTTTTACCGAAGATGCAGATGACGATCCTGAAGGAACCGTCTTCGAAGGTTGATGGTTCATCGAGAGTCAATACACCTGAGAAGGCGAAGGTCGCATCGCCTAGGAAGACGAAGACGTCTTCTAGTCCGATTGCTGAGACACCTATTAGTTATGCGCCACCGGCGACGACAACGAAGTCGAGGAAGTCTCCATCTGCCACGTCGGTTCCTTTGTCGACCGACAAGGGTAATGAGCACGCGACGGGAGAGGCTAAAGTCACGAAGGTTAACTTTACGTTGCCTTCGGACTTCATAGTCGATGACATCCTATCCGGGACGGATTTGTTTCCTCGTATGGGGAAGTATTTGCTCCCTTCTTTCAGGGAGCGTTTTGAAGGATTCCCTCTTGTGGAGACGGGGTCCCATGTTGCCGTCCTGGCGTTCCTTGTAAGTTTTTCTTTCAAAACTTGTGTTTTTGATGTTTTCTTAGCTTTTGTCGAATGTTTACTAACATGTTTCTTTATACAGACACTTCAATCTTCTCTTGCCTTGTGTGCGGAAACAGAGAAGATTAAGGATCTGGTATCTTATGCCCGTGAGAGGGGGAACGCGGCGTTGGCGAGGGCGAACGTCGCCGTGGAACGTGAAGAGGCTATGTCCCGGCAGCTCGACGAGGCCAAAAAGGAATTAGAGATCGTCGGCCGTGCGAAGGACGAGGTAAACAATCGTCTAAATCAATCCTTGTCAATGATTGATGGTCAAAGGGAGGAGATGATCAAGGTGAGGGAGTCCTTGGTCACGAAGGAGAAGGAAGTTGAGGACTCCGAGGCTAAGGTGGTCAGTCTGGAGAAGGAGGTAGGAAAACTAAAGGAAGATGTTGCGTCTACCTTTGCTCTGGCTCAACTGATCGCTCAAGCTGCCATAATGAGGCAACACTTGTCGGGAAAAAACCCTATGGCCCAGGCGTCGGTCGATCTTGCTTACTTTCTGCAAGAGGTCGGGTCCGCAAGAGATCTCGACTCTGACGACGAGAAGGAGGCCGAAGAGGAAGAGGTGGGCGAGGCCTTGGGAAAAGACGCGAACGACACTCCTCACGCGACCGACACTCCTCCTCAGCCATAGGATAAATTTGTATAACTTCTATCTTCCCGCCCGATCGTTAGTGATCGGGTTATCTGATGTAATCGTTCGTTTATGAATGAAATTTACTCTTTTGTTCACACATTGCTTCAATCCATACGATTTGCTAATAAGTATAGTATTAACTTGTAGAATTCTCTAGGTAAACAAGGAATCGTGCGACTTAGGCATCTATTGCAGTTACAAAGACTTGCACACAAGTCTTAAGGTTTTCGTACTTTGAGATCACATTGGCAAGCAGAAGTATATGCGATTAAGGCATTCATAACGATTAAGATATAAGTCATGTATCTTAATCGTATTAGAAAACATATGTAATCAATGTGCTCATACAGAACATACAAATTTTTCTAAGTCCAGAAACTTAGATCAGGCGTCTGTCGAGTATTACGATTATATAATTAAATCGTACGATGTTCCTGGATCGTGCATCCCTGTGACAGAATAAGCAAGTCACAGACTTGATCATTTGTATCATGCGACGAGATTTAAAGTCGTATAGAAGACTTAATAACTAATATCATGTGATCCTGCGTTAAAACGATGTCAGAGGTTGGTCGTTGGCTAACCAACGACCCTCCGATGCTTAAGTCAGTATTCGTCGTTGTAAAAAATCGTATGAAAGAATAGAAAAGGGTTTAGAAGACGCACCTTTTCTGACGCGTCGTGTCCCAACTTGGGATGTCTTGATTATTGCTACCATCTTGCACCCTTGTGGCGATTTTAAGACGATACACTAAATGTCGCCGTGTGTCGCCACAATAGAAGGTCTATTTCCGCGGCTTCAGAGTGGTCTTATAGCAATCACGAGTGACTTTTGGCTCACTTTTTATCTCTTGGATTTCCTACGGCGTAGGGAACTTCATGATCTGGTGATACGTCGAGGGAACGACTTTCATTTCGTGGATCCATGGTCGACCTAATATGATGTCATAGGCCGACGCACAATCGATGACGCTGAACTTGGTCTGCTTGTTGATTTCTCCGGCATAGACTGGCAAGACGATCTCTCCAAAGGTATTTGTCGCTTCCCCATTGAATCCGACCAAGGTCGTTGTTTGGGCAAAATTTCACAGGTCTCGACCACGACCAGAAAGGTAAGACACATGTTATGAACTATATCTTGTATTAAGATAAGGTCCCGACAAAGACCTAAAAAACCTTCGTCGTCCCTCCTAAAAGGTAAGTCGAGAGTACCTCACGACACTCGACCTCGACGTCTCCTACTTCGCATGACCGTCGTGTAGAATCATGCGACCTCGGCCGACTAACGCGTTATACGACTGTTATATTTGTTCAGTGATTAATGCAGGAGTCAAAGTCATTAATGGACAACGGCTATAACCGACGAAAACAATTATGAGCATCTAATCCCACATTGAAGACGACGACCGTTACAACAATCATCAAAGATCTTAATGATTCAATTAAAATCATCCGAAGACTATAAATTCCAAGTTCAATCCTCGGTTTCAGACCATCGAATAACACAGGGAGAGAGATAGAACAAGAGCATCGAACAACATAAGCAAACGCAAACACTCGAAGAATATTCATTCGAAGCAAATAGATCATTCATAGAAGATTGCTCTCGACACACGACTTTCACTCTCGACCAACAGTTTATACATTGTTTTCACACACGACGCACACTGTTTTTACATTTCAAACACTTGTACTTTACATTTCGAAGTCTTTCCCTTCATTTGTATTGTAATCTCTGTACGATCGACACCCGGAACACCAAGGACATCTCCCCTGATTGGCGACCATAGTGCAGCGACGACTTCCACAGTCGTCCGCAGGTTTTTTCCTCGTTGAGGTTTTTCCTGCGTCATCAAATCCTCTGTCTCATTTACATTTTTGTCTTTGTCGCATGCCTTTGTCAAACGATTCCTTTCTTTAGTTGTTAAAGTCCACATCGACCTTAAGTTGTCCCTTTGGTGCGATTTTTGGCATTAACAGTCGTCGAGCGTTAGGTGATTTCCGATCGGTCGATTCCCATGGCCTTAACGGTATCAAGGAAGATGACGTTCGCTGAACCGCCTCCATCGACCAGGACTCGTCGGGTTAAACAATTACCAATTGTGAGTTGAATGATCAACCCGTCATGATATTTCCGATACGAGTCGCCGAGGTAGTCTTGGTCGAACGTGATCTTCATAGCTTCTAACTCTAGATCTTCTTTTGGTCTCGACGAACGCGGGATAGGCCGATCGTTAGACGCTTGACTGGCGTGACGTTTGGCTACGGAATACGTCAAGCCGCATACATCAGAGCCACCAGTGATGTAATTGACGACCTTAGCATGCTCGGGGGTTGGCGGTCGAACGTCGCTAGATGGAGATACGACGTAGTCGATGATATATTTGAGGTTTCCTTTCGGGACATGATATGCTAGCTCTATTTTGAGAGCTATGCAATCATCTGTCGCATGACCATGGTCGACATGGAAGTCGCACCACTTTGACTTATCTTTCTTGGCGTCGTCCTGATCGGATTTCTTTGGCCAACGGATGGTTGCCTGGGTGGTTTTCAGCGCTTCGACCAAGTCTTTAGTGGACCCTTTGAATCCATAGGAGGATATCTTGGGGTACTAAGGGAATTTGGTCACGGTCTTGGCTTCCGCTTTTGTCTTGAACCGGACGTTCGAGATTTGACGCGCGGGCTCTGGCCTGGATACTGCCTTAGTTTTGAACTCTGGCGTCTTCACCCCTAATGACCTCTTATCGTCGGTATGCTTGCGACGAAAGGCAGCGTCGTCCTCTACCCTCATATACGCTAAGGTTCGAGCTCGAACATCTTCGAAATTCTCTGGGGGATACTTGGTCAAATCAGTATACAAACCTGAACTGTCGTCCAGATCACGTTTGTAAGCTTCTATCGCGGTCTTGATGTCACAATTGCGGACACTGATCATCTCTGCATTGAACCTGTTGAAATAACTTCGGATAGATTCATTAGCCTTTTGCACGACATAATACAGGTCACTGGTCTGCTTCTCCATCTTGCGACTGCTGGCGAACTGCTGGGAGAATTGATTGACCAACTCAGCGAACGACCCGATGGATTTGGGTTAGAGATTGATCAACCATTGGAGGGCAGGACCAGTGAGAGTCGCCCCAAAGCTCTTACACATGCATACTTCTTGATACATGTGTGGGATCGAGACCGTCCACATGAGCTGTTTATACTGCGCGATGTGCTCCGTCGGATCGGTCACCCCCGAATACTTGGGTGTGAAGGCAGGGATGTTGAATTTCTTCAGGACATCGACGGTCGCAATCTTATCGACGAAAGGCGACGCTTGATATCCTGAGAGTGGCTCGACGTCGACGGGCACGGCTGCCCCGGGTAGCTTAGCGAGTAGGGACAGAACACGCTCGTTTTGATCTTCTAGTATCTTTAATCGCTGGGCGACGGGATCATTAGGATCGGGATTAGCACCTGCCAGGGGATCAACTCCTGAACTGGTGTCGTTGCCATATGACGAACCATTGGCGTCTCCGTTGAAAGGGATTGAATATGGCTGCGACCCATTCTGAAACGGTTGCGATCCATTATGAAACGGTTGCGATCCATTCTAAAACGGTTGTGATCCATTATTCTTGGGTGGCGGTCTCAGATGCTGAGGAGGAACCGTCCCGAACTGGGGATTTGGATTGAATGCCCCCGGTTGCTGATTTTGCATGAATGGACTTGGGTGCTGGTTTTGAACGAATGGTCCTAGTCTTGGATTCTGCATGAAAGGAGCGGACCCTGGATTTAGCCCGTGCGATCCTTGACCCAGATTCTGAACGAATGGTCTAGGACCACTCTGGCCAAACGATCCTGGACCTGGATTTTGGACGAATGGCCTAGGACCGCTCTGAGGCCCGAAGGGATTTCTTAGCCGTGCGATTTCCTCAGCTGCTCTTCGACTTTGCTCAGCCATGGCATTGATTTGATTCCGCGCAACTTCTAACTCTTGATACATTTGGGCAATGACATGCTCTTGATTTCCAGGGGCGGCCATTTTCCTGAAACAGAAAACAAAAGAGACTGCAAGAAACCGTTAGTAGGACGCATGTTGGTCAAAGATTTTCTCTAGATGAGGCCCCACGGTGGGCGCCAAACTGTTAATGCCAAAAATCGCACACAGGTACAACTTGAGGTTGATTGTGGAGCTTAACAACTAAAGAAAGGAATCTTATGACAAAGCATGCAACAAGGACAAAAAATTGTAAAGAGACAGAGATTTTGATGACGCGGGAAAAACCTCAACGAGGAAAAAACCCGCGGACGACTGTGGAAGCCGTCGCTGCACTATGATCGCCAAACAGGGGCGATGTCCTTTGTTTCAGGTGTCGATCGTACAATGATTACAATACAAATGACTTGAAATGTAAAAATAACAAGTGTATCGAGTGTAAAACAAGTGTGTCGTGTGCTAAAACTCTTGGTCGAGAGTGTGAGTCGTGCGTCGAGAGCGATCACTGGAGAGGAATTCCTTTGCTTCGGATGTTCTTGAGTACGCAGTGTGATTCTTGAGTTTGCTGGTGTTAGATAATCTGCCAATGATAGCTTTGTCTTTGTGTTTATAGTCTTCGAGTGCTTTAATGACTTCATGATTTCTTCTAGTAACGTTCGTACCTGTCATCGTTGTTTTAATGCTCATAACTGCTCTGTCGGTTTCGCCCGTTGGCTATGAATGATGTTGACCTGCATTGAATGATGAAAACGTTATAGAAATGTTGCGTGTTAGTTGGTCGAGGTCGTATGTTTCTACACGACGGTCGAGTGTCGAGAGGTACTTTCGACTATGGCTTCGGTCTAAGGACAAAGTGTTGACGATTTAACTTTGTTACAAGAGAAGTGTAATAAATGTTTTTAACGTCTCGGTCGTGGTCGAAGCTGGTGGATTTTTACCCAAACAATAATCAATGCACATTCGCATTGATCCGTCTTTCTTTTTGACAAAAAGTATCGGCGCTCCCCAGGGTGATGAACTAGGGCGTATGAATCCCTTATCCAACAACTCCTGCAACTGTGTCATCATTTTCTTCATCTCTGTCGGTGCCAACCGATACGGCGCATGCGCTATCGGTGCCACGCCAGGCATCATTCAATTCTAAACTCGACCTGGCGATCCGGGGGTAAACCTGTCAGGTCATCCGTAAATACCTCCGGGATTTCACTCACCACAGGAACGTCTTCTATTCCTTTCTTCTCCTTCTTAGCGTCTAACACATACGCCAGAAAACCCTGACACCCCTTCTCTAAACAATGCCTCGCCTTCATCACCGAGATAAGGCAGGACTTACGCTCACGCCTATCCCTATAAATTACTACTTCGGACTTATCCGGCAACGCGATACGAATCATCTTCTTATTGCACACAATGCTTGCACTATTGCTAGCCAACCAATCCATCCCCACCACAATGTCAAACTCTCCCATACCCATCGGGTATAAACGCAAAGGAAAAGTGTGACCCTCTACTTCGATGCTACACCCCTCATACACTTCCCCCACCAAGACACGACTATCGTCCGCAATCTCTACCTCGAAACCACACTCTAACCGCTTAGGTGTCACATGCGGACACCGAGCAACAAACGAACGGTTTGCACCCGAATCAAACAAAACTTTAGCAAGTTTCGAATTAACAAGAAATGTACCTGTTACCAAGTCAGGCACATCAACTGCCTCTTTCGCAGACATGTGAAAAGCTTTAGCTCTCGCTCGACCTGGTTCCGCTTTCTTTTCCCCACCTCTTCCTCCTTGACCTCCACTAGAACCACCAGAAGATCCCTTTCTCAACTACGGGCAATCAGGTTTGATATGATCTGGAGAGCCACACAAATAACACGCTCTCGGGTTAGAACATTCTCGCGCCATGTGCCCCACTTCCCACACAGTCTATCACCAAACCTCGGTCTCACCCACTGCTCGGGTTTAGAGACCTTAGACCTCTTCGCGTCCCGAACGGGTCCATCCCACTTCCTCTTATCCACACTTCTTTCCGACAACTACCGATTCTTTTCGTTCTCAGTTAGCTCTACCACATCGACCGCCGCCTGAAATGTTGCGGGACCACGATTCTGCACTAGCTCTCTTATGCTGCTCTTCAGCCCCCATACATACCTTTCAACTCGCCTTTCCTCAGTAGGCACATATACCTCAGCAAATCGTGCCTTCTCAATAAACTTAGATATGTATTCTTGCACGGTCATCGACCCCTACTCAAGCCCCAGAAACTCTTCTTCCAATTTCTTTCTTGCCGCCAACGGGCAAAACTGTGCTTTAAACCTTCTAGTGAATGTTTCCCATGATGTCGTCTTCGCCACTTCCGAACCCTTACCTCCTGTCTCAATATCCCACCAAAAGATCGTGTCTGCCTTCAGCATTGACATGGCAAACAACACTTTATCTCCTTTAGCACACTTATTTGTGTCAAACGCCAACTCCATCTCACGAATCCATCTCATTGCCAATACCGGATTACGTTCTCCACTGAAAGATGGAGGCTTGCAAGACACGAAGGTTTTGAAGGTACACCTTTTCACTAACTTTGACTCTCCTGCCACAAATGGGGTCACTTGAGAGTGATCTCCCATCTCAGTTGTAGGTAACTTAGATGTTTCCGTCTTAGTCGCTTTCACACTATCAGTCTGCCCTTCCGATATCGACCTAGTTAGATGCTTCAGCAATGCCTGCAAAGTTTCTTGCAGCTTGCCCATCTCAGCAATTTCTCTTCAGTCACAAAAGCCTGGTTGTGGTTTTGACTCGAGCTCTTTGACTGACTTTCCTCCCCCGAAGCGGTGCTCTCAGTTTGGGTCGGATCGCGCACCTCCGGTGCTCCTGCACTCTTATCCCGACGAGTGGTCGGCGCTTTTTTCCACCTCTTGTCACCACACCAGTTCCTACAGCCTGGGTGGCAGCTCGTCGGGGTGTCCTTTCCCGACCCTCCCACGGCCTCCGCCTCTCCCGCGGGTAGCCGGCTATCTTGGAGGATTCACTGGTCTATCCTCCAGGATCTCCTCCACACGGATTTCCCCCGCTACTGGCACAGTGTCCACAACTGGCACAGATCTACTCCTCAAACTTCGTTCTGACATTCTCGATTACTGAAACATCACACAATAATATAGCTTAACAACAATCCCAAAATAACAAGGCAAGAATGAGCACCGTCATGCACCTGTAAATCCACAATTACACTGGCCAGGTGTAATCCCGAATTTACCTTGCATGATAGTTCTCACTACCCTATTATTCGCGCTTCCCAGTGAGGTCTTCCTAGGCCTTCCTACATTCTCAGTTGTACTCCTACAATTTAAGTTTAGGCCCATCCGGTCACCTAAATCTCTTAAACTAGCGCTCTGATACCAACTGTAACAACCCAGGCCAACCGTACCAGATATTATCCGCTTTGTCCACACACCTGGACTCACGGTTTTAAAACGCGTCTAATAGAGTAGGTATCACATCCCTAATAAGGCAACCTTTGTTCCCCTCCCCAACCAATGTGGGATCTTACAATCCACCCCCCTTGGGAGCCCAGCGTCCTCGCTGGCATACCAGTCCGGTTCCCGGCTTTGATACCAACTGTAACAACCCACTCCAAAACATGCCAAAACCAGACATCATAATTAAAATAAAATGCCAAACATGGCCCACAATTCACAAAGTCAAAATTTCAAAACTTGGGTTCGCGGAATAAACCCTAACTACAATTGTGGATATCTAAATAATAATTTCAAAAGGGAAGGTCCTCTAATGACATTAATCACGCCCGCGCTCACATTTTCTCTTTTCCACTAGCGGAACTGTCTCTAACCTACTTACCTGAAAAGGGTTTCAGTTTTTGAAAATGCGAGAGTTAGACCACAAGGTCTAGTAAGATCCCCCAATTACTTTCACACCACAAATAGTATTTAAAAGAATTTGCGAAAACAATAAACATTTATTAGTTTGGGCAAATCAACATCCACACACATATAACTGCAATTCCTGCCCGGTCACACACACCCGTGACCTGATCCAGGGCACACACCCGCCCTTTAGAACAGACCAAGTCCGTTCGGATAATTCATATGGGACACCCCCCCCCCCCCATATTCATCACACCATGCATAAATAAGTCATATGCAAACACACCATAAACAAGTATACACGTACGAGTAAATAAACAAGTACCATCAAGCTTTAGTTTAGAAAAACTCACCCGGAGTCCTTGCTAGGAATTCCTTACTCGCAACCAATTGTCTTTACTCGCACCTACATTTGGACCCAACACACATTACCCTGTAAGACTCTGACACACTCGAATTTCTACTACTTGAAAAGTCCCAGCCGGCCGGATAAATACTGGATCCTAAGTTTCAATCTCAAAATAAATGAATTCTGGATGTATTTATTTAATTACAGCCCAACTCGATATTCCGAGTCCATTATTTTTAATACTCAACTCCGGTACTCATTTAATGAAATACCGGATCCAAAAGTTTAAGCTACTGGACCTTTTAATACAAGGCCTAATTTCTGGGCCTATTTAATTAAAGCCCAAGCCAGGCCGGTTTCTTTCGTGAATACCGGGTCCACATACAGAGTGCAGCCCATTCCGGATTTCATTTGAAATTCTGGATCCATCCACCAACACTCCAAATTCCGGATCTAGTCCCTCGGCCCAATTTCGGAACTAGGCCCAAATTAATTACCACTCCGGATCCAATCATACTTTGATTTCCGAATCCACTGGACAAACTCCGGTTCTTTCATAATTAGGCCCAAAGCTAAATAAATTCCGGATCCGACACTTTTATTTTAAACACTTCGGATCCCTTTTTAACCATTCCGGGTCACGGTCCAATAAATTCAATTCCGGATCGTATGGTGATTCCAGATCCATTAATCATAAATTCCGGATTTTAAGTCCAACAAGTTCCGGTTCCACAAATCCAAGGCCCAACTCCGGAACTATGGTTCCGGATCTAATTTCAGTCCAATACCGGAACTATGGGTTCCGGACTCTCTACAAACGGTTCCGGACTTGGCGACTCCGAGACTACTGGGTTTTCCTTAACGAGCTACGCAACCTCGCACACCCTAATCGGCCATTTCACACAGTCCCAAATTGATGTTAAGTTATCAGGATTAAGGGAACACAACTTTACCAACCAATTAATTTAGCTAAACATGATTCTTTACTTTTATCGATTAGAAAATCATCCAGACTCTTTTCTTCATTCTTAACAGGAGATAACAAAATACCAAACTCCACATTCTAAACTTTTGATTTCAACAAGATGATAGTAAACAAGGGATAGTGATTACCTTGCAAGATGATTCCACACACCCAATTGAAGAACTCTGGATTGATTCGATCTCCTTGATTTGCACCAAAAATCACACCTCAGCCGCACACAGTGTTCTTGATAAATTTTGAGAATCTCTAGGGTTTTACACCCATTTATACCTTAACACAAGCACACTAAACTTATCTCTTTTTCACACTTTTCACCCTAAGCTCATATTTAATTAAAATTAGAACACGGTTATTACAAGGTGTTGTCGAGGAGCTGAGGGACCTTCTTGAACACATGGAAATTCATATCCCTGCAAAGTTGAAAATCAAATGGTTCAACTCTAATCTGACGAATTACCCTTTTATGTCAAATATGAAAAGAACTAATTACCCGGATGAAATCGTATCCATTGCTTGAGTTAGCAATGCACTGTAGTAGAGTTGAAGCCTTACTAAGAAGGGCTACAAAATACTAGCTTCTATCACTCCTTGCTCGCGAAGCAACATAATCAAGTATTTTCACCTTTTAATTAAACTGATTTATCTTTCCAGTCCACTTCCTTGCAATTATCAGATGTACTTATAAAGTTGTCGTGTACTATTTATATAAACAGAAAATTAGATCCACCACCTGGAGGAATGGGCATAGACGAAAAAAGCAGAATTACATATAATATGTCAAATACCTCTTCAATTAGGTCAAATATGAAAAGCGCTCTACATGGCTTTGAAAAGTTCACCTTGTTATGATTAAGTCAAGTGAACTAATGCACATGTGTATATATGTTACAGTCGTCCTGGATATATTTAAAGCAATCCTCATAAGTAACAACATTGCCAAATATCCTTTGATATTTTTAATAAACGACTATTAATTGAGTTGAAGATTCTTAGTCTTTGTCATATTCATCCGATAAGCTAATGTGACTTGATAAGCACTTACCCAGGTAGGGGAGGGATCATGAGAAAACCATCACTAAGTTACAAACTTTACAAACCTCAACTAGCCAATCAGATTTTTTCTAACCTTTTAATTTTAATTTAATGATAAAGGGCAATTCAGTCTTTTTCATTTAACACATTTAATTATAGAAACTGAATTAATTATAATTAATTAATTATATTAGATTTTTAATAAGATTAAATCCCTATTTTTATGGTAAACAAATCGGTTATATCATTTAGTGGATATAGGTTTATAATGATCCCCTCCATATTTTTGAATTAAGAAAGGATTCACCATATCTCCTTTCATATGGCGAAATCCATCCATTTTAGCAGGTGAAATTTTCCTGCAAGTTTCACCATCTAAGCACTTATAGGTTCATTTAAACAAGTTCACCATACATGATTCAATTAGCATCGACTTTCAACATACTTTTTTTTAACATGCAGGTTTCACTTAACATGGTACACTACAAGCTTCAACAAACAGTTTCATTTTCACCATCAGTTACCTAACCACACAGTACCAGCTAAAAAACTGTTGATGGGTACCAAATTATGCATGCTTAGTTATTGAACAATTTAGTTTTAAACATACAGTTTAGCAGGTGACGTTCTTCATCGTGTAACAAGTTCATTAAGCATACATAATACCTGCTAGTTTCATCTCGGTGATTTCACTATCAACAATTATAAATATGAATTCAGTATGGTGCTTTCACGATAACAACTGGTCATTTAACCCATTTAATTATAGAAAATGAATTAATTATAATGAATTAATGATGTTAGATTCTAAATACAATTAAATCCCTATTTTTTTGGTTAAAAAATCGGTTATATACCAGTTTTTATTTAGTGGATGTATTTTTGGAAGGATCCACACCATCTTTTTGAATTAAGAAAGGATTGACCCTATCTCCATCCATCTACAGTTATCGTTTCATATGATCGACCATATCTCTATCTCCATTGCACTCTTCATCTACTTCACTAAACTAGGATTTCTATTTCGTGATTTTAAAGAGTGTTTCAAAGAAGACTGGTATATGGATTCTAACGAAATAGAAACCGCATCTCAAGCTGAAATTTACGTAAACGACGTTTACAATAACGACGATTTCTTGGCTGCATTTGTTAAACCCATACACATGGAATTCCCAATTGAAAACAATTCAGAAGAATATCATTGCACTGATCAGTTGATTGACGATGATGCCGAGTTGCAGAAAAAAACGACATCTGAAGGTATGTTTAACCTAAGAATAATTGTTTTTCAGTTTGTATATTATTTCACTGCAAATGTTTCATATATATTTCATGAAAATTCATACGGGTTTGATATATATTTCATGCCAATTCATACGGGTTTATCAAACGATCATACCTGGACTTTCTCCTTGTTTCAGTGCGATATAAAGAAAACGAACATCATTAACATCATATAAAGAAAACGAACATCATAGACCAATCTTCTTTGAATTTCATAAAGCATATAAATTTCTGGAAGTTTACGTAAAATTCATTGGCATTCTTAGTCAAATGTGGTGTCTTTGTGTAATGTGAATGCTCCTGAATGTGGTTGTAAATTTCACTAATGAGCTATTGAAGTGTTTTTCATCGAGAAAAAATCCTAGTATGACCAGGGCTAGCCTTTCCGTGGCCTCCTTGATTAGTTGTGCTACCAACGTTGGGTCCATCTTATGGAAATCATCAACTTCTTTCATTATGTCAGCAGCACGTTTCTTGTTTATGGGGCTTAATGCTAGCTTCGAGGTGTACTTCTTCCTTAGATCTGTTAGATGGATCTTTTGTGATGGCCCTTCGTTTGTAAATCCAGTTTTCCATGATCGCTCATCACCCATCCATGTCTCCATGTGTCGCATTAAGAACACCCCTCCGTCATCATGAACAGTCCTTGTTTGCCATACCATTTCATGCCTTCGATGCTCAACTTTCTCAAACGTATCCGCTGACCTATGATTCACTGTCCTTAAGTGTTTAACAAAAAGGTTGTTCTGTGAAATAAAAGTTCATTTGGTTAGTTAATATTAATGTGACATTAATAGTAATGAAAAATACGTATTTTACACAGATTCCTTACCAATATCTGAACAACGTTATCGTACATTCCCATTGGGTCGTCTATTTCACAACCACTCCAAAAGCGAGGATCAAGAATGACCATTGCTGGTTTCTTGAAATTGTACACTACTAGGTAGTAATTCCCGCAATCAAAAATAGGAAAGAATACCTACCATATTCAAAGTGTTTAGATTAATTGCTAGTTTTTATTTTTTTTAGAACAACAAGCAACAGAATAACATGCTTACCAGATCCAATGTTCGGAATCTTAAAACTTCTGCATTAAAATGCGCCGATCTTGACAGGTTGGCGCTAAACATCTCAAATTGTGCATTGAAATCCATGAACGGAGACTGGAGATTGGGATGACCCTGCACGTATGAAACAATCCTTTTAAATAATATCATTTTCCCGTTTAAAATGAAGTGTAATACGGAAACAGCTGCATTATATTGTTTCACTACATAAACTTTCGGTTCCTTAAACTTAAAGTATACCTGTTTCACCACCGAACGTTGCACTACGTTACGTTTCATTACATAACCGTCATCTGTTTCATTAGCTACATAAGGTTTTCATTATCTATCCAACCTACATGCATCATCGTCCAGATTAATATTCACTAACATTATCATCTGCTAGCAACATTATAGATGATTGCTTCACCTAACAGACAAACAGTTTAAATCTTTTTCTCAATCTGAATGAAACATGCTACTATTTAACTAACAAAGACTATTTTCACGAGTGTACAAATAGACATATACATACCATCACAACGGTAGTGAAGAAATAGCGCCGGAGAGAATCTCTACTTCTAAACTTCTCTTCATAGTTCAGCAGTTCCGCCCAAACATCAACTACCTGTGTCGGTATACACGTCTTCGAAGCTAGTCCTTGCAATGCACGTCGGTTCATATTTGCACCGTTGTCAAACAGCACCGGTTAGCAAATATAGCAAAAAAGGGGAGAGATCAAATGCAACCCATTTTTAGTTCACCAATTATGTTAAATCTAACAATAATCGCTTTTCAGTTTGTATATTATTTCACTGCAAATGTTTCATACATATTTCTTGACAATCCATACGGTTTAATCAAATTACAAACAATTTCATCATACAACTACATGAAAGGATTTCATCAACAAGTTTCATCACGATGGTTTCACAGTATAATCACTTATCGGTTTTCATCTAAACAAGTTCACCATACATTATTCAATTAGCATCGTCTTTCAAAATATATTTTTTTCAACATGCAGGTTTCACTTACCATGGCACACTACAATCTTCAACACATAGTTTCAATTTCCCCATTAGTTAGCTAACCACACTCTACCAGCTACAAAACTGTTGAGTGTACCAAATTATGCATGCTTAGTTATTGAACAATGTAGTTTAAACATACAGTTTAGCAGGTGACGGGTTTCATCGTGTAACAGGTTTCAGCAAAAAAATTAATCACACACACATGGTTTCATTACGATGGTTTCATTATTAATAAAACCACTGCATAAAAAAACTGTTACATGGTGAAATCTATCCTTCTAACATGTTGAAATCTATCCATTTTACCATGTGACATTTCCCTGCAAGTTTCACCATATAAGCATTTATAGGTTTCATTATTACATGGTGAAACCATTACGATGGTTTCATCTATATAAGCACTTACATTGTGAAATATATCCATTTTACCATGTGACATTTCACTGCAAGTTTCACCATATAAGCACTTATAGGTTTCATCTAAACAAGTGCACCATACGTGATTCAGTTAGCATCTACTTTCAAAATACTTTTTTTCAACATGCAGGTTTCACTTAACATGTCACACTAAAATCTACGACATAAAGTTTCAATTTCACCATTAATTAGCTAACCACACAGTACCTGCTACAAAACTGTTGAATCAATAAAATTAATCACACACACATGGTTTCATTACATGCAACTTGTTAAACTAAAAACAACAAGATACCCATTTTCAAAAGAAACACTCTGGGAATCAAAACATTAAACCCCTTTGTTAAAACATCAAGAAACTCATCTTTAGGGCAACTGAAAACATTAAAACCTTTTTTTTATCTTCACCAACAATTCGTGCTTTAGCCAACTAAGATAATTTTCAATTTGAACTCGAAATCTTACCTTCGCCAGTTGCATGTTTGACCTTTTTTGATTTCTTTTTGGAAACCCCTTTCTTCATCGTACCAGCAGCACAGACCTCCCCCAATATCTCGTTCCCCTCTTCGTCGATTGGATTTTCAGGGGTATTTTTAAATCGACTAAATGAGTACTTCTTTCGAATTCGTTCGCTCGCCTTCCTCCCTGTTTCAGTTCGATATCAAGAAAACGATGGTCGTTAATGTCGTCAATGATTCATACGATGAAAGGGTGAAGAAAAAAACCCTAGTTTCATACCTCCAGGAAGTCGAATCATGTTCTCAATGCTTTGAAATCGGTGTATAAAACAAGAAGAAATCGACACCAAAATTTTCGATTTTGTTTATCGTGATCTTCTTCTCAGGAAAATACGCCGATATTGTTGTTGTGGTTTCATCACACTGATTCTGATTTTGGTGATATCGCCGTATCTTTTGTATATGAATGCTCAATTTCCTTTTTTAAAATGGTTGGATAAATTACCTGTTTACCCTTTTTATTATTTTGTTTAATAAAATTCACTTTTTAAATTTCATTATTACCATATTTATACTAAACTAATCTAAACCATTGATCAACTTAATCTATGGTGACAACATGGGTTTCATAGTTTGCATAATAATGGTGGTTTGTGAATGAAACCACCTCTACCCAAGTAAGCGTTTTGTAAACAGCCCCTAAGTTTCGTAAGCATATAAGGAGAATATAAACATAACAAAGGTAAGGCTTGTTGGGGGCCAAGGAGGTTAAATACAAACCTACCTTCTATTTTATGTATATGACTAGCTATATAGTTATAAATGCAAAATTTTCAAAATGGGACCAGTAAATAATTAAGTTATGGTTTCCAAAAATGAAATTATGCCATGTTCCCTTCCTTAAATGGAAGGTACATGAGATAGTTGAAGAAATTGACATCTTAATTAAATATTACTCTTCATTAATTAATTACTTCCCTGCCCCATATTTAATTGTTGTGTTGTCAAAATATTCACAAAAATAGCTAAATTGTTTCTGAATTATCAAAACTAGTGTGTTGCATCGAGCTCGTGCGGTGGCGAGAAAGTTCTATAAGCACCACAAATTTTGTAATATGAAATTAAATAAGTTTATTTCAATTATTTTCAAAAGTATTAGTCATTTTCCACTTGAATCATTATGAGATTTGAGTCTTACTCAAATCGTGAAATGTTGTGTTTTGTTTATCCCACGTTGGTGAGAAGATGATGAAATGGAATAATGATATGGTTATTTAACAGGAGGTAAGACCTTTTGTGGAAACTCATAGAGTTGACTTATTTTGGTCTACTCTTTATACTAATGTGGTTGGCTAATTTTGGCTGATCAAGGGTTTATATTCACTTCTCACGTTTCTCACCGTTAACTCAACTTCCCACACGGTCATTTGGCTATATATATATATGTATATATATATATATATATATATATAGAGAGAGAGAGAGAGAGAGTCATATTCTTTTGTTAACCAAGTAAATAGTATAGTTTCATGGCAGTCCCTACTCACCCTGTGTGAGTTAACTTGACATACACAAACAATATGCAAAAAAGCATGTTCATGCATTTCAAAACATATAACACGTAATCGAACTCTTGCACCTCTTTTTATATAATCAATAAAATAGCATGGACATAACATTTATTTAAGATATTGCATCCAATCCAGATAAATAAAGCACGTGAAATTCCCCTGTATGTATGTCCAATTTTAGAGGCATGCTCATGGACAACCAAATACTCATATTATTATTTTAATTATATAACTTAGAAGTTTGATAGCTTTTTAAGTACAATAATAGATTTGCAAGCCTAAAACTAAAGCCCATTTCTAGCCCGTTGTCATAATTGTCAAATTGACATCTTAATTCACACTTTTAGTATTTTGGGACTATGACAAAATCAAGTATTTACAACATTCTCAGTGCATGCCCAAATAGGGTTAGCACTGGTAGATCGTTCTGAATTAGTTTGTATCGATGTAGATCCCTGAGTGGTGATTTGTCCCCCTATGTTGTGGCATTGGATTAGTATAGATCTCCATGAGCTTCATTGACCTTGACGACTTTAAGGTATGCCTTAACTTTGTTCCAATTAATAAAACATAGATTCGAGGAAGAGTATATGTTGTTGTTTTTCACATGCACTTAGTGATAAAATCTAAATTTAGCTTTGAGCGTTTTATCATTAACAAAAATGGTTTAAGGACTTAATCATTCAATATGAAGAAATTTGTAACTAAACGTTACTCTTTAATCCAAAATGGATTAAAATAAATCATAAGTCATGTAAAAAAAAGTTGGCATCCTTCTCCTTTTATAACCAACATTTCATTTTTCTATCAACGTGGAATAGCCAAAGTTAACCACAATTCAATATTTTAGAATTCTCAATCCACATTGTGTCATGTCATTTTTCTTGGTTTTTGCTTTTATATATATAAAAATATAAAGCTTGTAACTAAAATTAACTCTTTAATCCAAAAGGGATTAAAATAAATCATAAGTCATGTAGAAAAAGTTGGCATACTTCTCTTTTTATAATTAACTCCATGTTCCAACATTTCATCTTTCAATCGATGTGGGATAGCTAAAGTTAACCACAATTCCATATTTTAGAATCTCAATCCACATTGTATCATGTCATTTTTCATTGATTTTTGGTTTTATATATATAAAGATTGTAACTAAAATTAACTCTTTAATCCAAAATGGATTAAAATAAATCATAAGTCATGTAAAAAAGTTGGCATAATTCTCATTTTATAATCAATTTCATGTTCCAACATTGCATCTTTCTATCAATGTATGATTGCCACTGTTAACCACAATTCAATATTTTAGTCCTCAATCCATATTGTACCATGTCATAACTTTCTTGGTTTTTGCTTTAGTATATATAATAATTCTAACTAAAACTAACTCTTTAATTCAAAAGGGATTAAATTAAATCATAAGTCAAGTAGAAAAAGTTGGCATACTTCTCCTTTAATAATCAACTTTATGTTCCAACATTTCATCCTTCTATCAATGTGGGATAGTCAAAGTTAACCACAATTCAATATTTTAGAATTCTCAATCTACATTGTGCCATGTCATTTTTCTTGGTTTTTGCTTTTCTATCTTTCTATCAATGTAGGATAGCCAATGTTAACCACAATTCAATATTTTAGTCCTCAATCCACATTGTACCATGTCATAAGTTTCTTGGTTTTTGATTTTGTATATATAAAGATTGTAACTAAAATTAACTTTTTAATCCAAAAGGGATTAAAATAAATCATAAGTCATGTAGAAAAAGTTGGCATACTTCTCTTTTTATAATTAACTCCATGTTCCAACATTTCATCTTTCTATCAATGTGGGATAGCTAAAGTTAACCACAATTCCATATTTTAGAATCTCAATCCACATTGTGACATGTCATTTTTCTTGATTTTTGGTTTTATATATAAAGATTGTAACTAAAATTAACTCTTTAGTCCAAAATGGATTAAAATAAATCATAAGTCATGTAAAAAAGTTGGCATAATTCTCCTTTTATAATCAACTTCATGTTCCAATATTGCATCTTTCTGTCAATGTATGATAGCCAATGTTAACCACAATTCAATATTTTAGTCCTTAGTCCATATTGTACCATGTCATAACTTTCTTGGTTTTTGCTTTAGTATATATAATAATTGTAACTAAAACTAACTCTTTAATTCAAAAGGGATTAAATTAAATCATAACTCAAGTAGAAAAAGTTGGCATACTTCTCCTTTAATAATCAACTTTATGTTCCAACATTTCATCTTTCTATCAATGTGGAATAGTCAAAGTTAACCACAATTCAATATTTTAGAATTCTCAATCCACATTGTGCCATGTCATTTTTTTTGGTTTTTGCTTTTCTATCTTTCTATCAATGTAGGATAGCCAATGTTAACCACAATTCAATATTTTAGTCCTCAATCCACATTGTACCATGTCATAAGTCTCTTGGTTTTTGCTTTTGTATATATAAAGATTGTAACTAAAATTAACTTTTTAATCCAAAATGGATTAAAATAAATCATAAGTCATGTAGAAAAAGTTGGCATAATTCTCCTTTTATAATCAACTTCATTTTCCAACATTTCATCTTTCTATCAATGTGGGATAGTCAAAGTTAACCACAATTCAATATTTTAAAATTCTCAATCCACATTGTGCCTAGGGCTGTAAACGAACCGAACGTTCAGCGAACCGTTCGTGAACTGTTCGGCGGGAAGTTCGTTTATGTTCGTTTATTTAATAAATGAACGAACATGAGCTCAATTTCTTGTTCGTTTGGTTAAATGAACGAACATGAACAATGGTCTCGTTCGTTCATTTACGTTCGTGAACGTTCGTTCATCTATGTTCGTTAATGTTCGTTCGTTTGCGTTCGTTTAAGTTCGTTAATGTTCGCTCATTTATGTTCGTTTACATTTGTTTATATATATAAATATGTTTATGTAGTATGACATTAATATGTATATTCATTAAGTAATTAATTCTTAAGAATTATTTTTTATTCCTCCTAAGTTAACCCGATTTTTCATTTTCTTATGATATTTTTTATGAAAGAAATGATGAGTAACATTGGTTATTTTTTGTTCATTTGCGTTCGTTCATTTTTGTTCGTTTATGTTCATTTAAGTTCGTTCGTTTACGTTCATTTAAGTTCGTTCGTTTATGTTCTTTTATGTTCATTTAAGTTCGTTCGTTTACGTTCGTTTAACGCTTAATGAACGAACATAAACGAACACGAACAAACAAAATTTCTTAACGAACGAACATGAACACAAAAACTTTCGTTCGTTTACCGTTCGTGTTCGTTCGTTCGTTCGGTTCGTTTACTGCCATGTCATTTTTCTTGGTTTTTGCTTTTATATATATAAAGATTACCCACTTTCAATACTTCTTATGTTCTAATATAAATATATTTATTTATATTCCTTATTTAACTTTGAAAATAAACTTTTATATTTTTACAAATAAGCTGTTAATAATTTACTAAATATTTAATTTTATCTTTGATCATAACATGCTAAAATTTAAGAGTTAAATGAAATGAAAATAGAAAATCTTTACCGAAAAATAAATATTGTATGATATATATGGTAAAAGGAAGTGTGAGTCCATTTGATTTAGCCCAATGGATTATATGGGCCTGTTATAATAAATACATCTTCTTGTGACTTGTGAGATAATAAAAAAATATCACGGTTCAACATTTGATAATATTATATAACTTGATGAAATATAATGATTTCTATACATTTATCTATCAATTTATTTACTTAAATAAATAATTTTTTAAGAAAAATAAGGTTGGTCATAAAGAATATCTAGCCAAGCAATCCTTTAATTAATCAAAAGCTAAGTCTTCTCGTTTATTATACTTACTTTCATTCCCAAATCTTATATTACTTATCATTGTGGGATGAGTAAAACACCACCACAATGCTAGATTTCGAAATACACATATCTCACACTGCCACATTATTATATATTATTATTTCTTCTTTAATATATAAATTTAATTATTTCAATTTTTTAACTTCCCAACAATGTGAGATAGCTAAAAATCAACCACCCCACCATTTGTAAAATACTCAAATTTCATGGTGTCACATCATGACCTTTAGTTCAATTATTGGTTTTTTAACATTTTTATTGATTAATATATTAATCGATTGATTTTTTATATAATAATAATTTTTATTTGTTTTTCAAAAAATTCATCAAAAATAAAACAATCTATGAATCATGGCCGTATGGATCATGGATGGGCACAAAGGTACCACATTCACATTTTCTATTCACATCTTTATTTTAACTTTTCAACTTTTCACCAATATGGGATAAACAATAACTCAACCACACAATTCACCACTTGAGAATACTCATATCTCATGGTGTCATCTCATAACCTTTTGGTTTTTTAATATATATATATATAATATTGATAATTGATGTTATTTTTTGTAAAAAAATGTCATCTAAAATAATACAATCTTATGTGTTCAAAACCAATGAATAGACACAAATGCATTACATTCATATTTCTTACACATCTTTATTCTATTTTTCAACTTGTCACCAATGTGAAATAGCTAAAAGTAAACTACAATTGAGCATTTGAGAATACTCAATTTTCATGATGCAAAAAAATGTCATCCAAAATAAGACAACCCTATGAGAATGGACACAAAAGCATCACATCCACCTTTTTATACACCTCTTTATTCAAAATTTTCAACTTTTCACCAATGTGGGAGAGCTAAAGCTCAACCACAATCTATCATTTGAGAATACTCTCATGATGCAAAATAAAGGTTATCCAAAATAAGATAACTCTATGAGAATGAAAACAAAGTCATCACATCCAACTTTCTTATACACACATATTTGTTCTAATATTTCAACTCCTCACCAATGTGGGATAACAATAACTCAACCACAATCCACCATTTGAGAATACTCAATTCTCATGGTGTCACCTCATTGCTATTGGGTTTTCCTTTTATATATATAAAAGAGGAGGGCTTTGTTATTTATGTGTAGACCCAAGCCCAAGTTTTTTAAAGCCCGTATCTTTTAAGTGCACGACTTCCCCTTCTCGACCCCAAGCAAAAATCGACCATTTTGTTAACCGACTCCGACTCCACTTGATTGACTCTCCTTCAACATCCAACGATCACCTCGTTCATCTTCATTATCTCCCCAATTCTCTCCATCATCTCACTAACTTCTTGTAAGGTTTTGAGTAAACATACAACCACATAATATAGGCAACGGAAGCATATTTTAATTTTTATCATCAATGGTTATACAAACTATCAACCTATATGAATACATGTGTTCTAGATAATTAACTACAAAAGATTGAATCAAGAACACTTACTTGTTTATTGCGATTGTCGAAAACCACAATGATGAATCAAACCTTTGATCTCGCTTCTTGGATGTCAAGGACCAATAGTATGAATCCCTCTAGTGGCTCACACTTAAGAACACCAAAATACCAACAACAGGAAGATGCTTAATCACTAAACCCTAAATTAGGGTTTACGATTTTGGGAGAGGGGGAGGGGAGATCGACGGCTCCAAGAGAGATGGAAAAAAACTCATTAGGGTTTAACCCCTAGCAGTTTATTTATAACCCTCTATTTTACACTTAGCCCCCTTGAACCGATAAGCTTGTTAAAACTATTTTAACCAATTAGTCCCTGCACTTTATATAATTAATCTAATTAATTATATTGCAGTTTATCATCAATTGAACTAATTGCTTTAACTCTCTTTTATTCTTTTGATTGTTTATTTTGGGTCTTAAGGGCAACCTAAAAGGACCCTGCTATTATTAGAAATATTACCAATAGTTAATGACTCTGGACACTATATCCAACAGTCTCCCACTTGGACAAGTTATTAACTCTATTTGGTTTTAACACTTTCAATAATCAGCAGAGAGCAAACCATCCAATGCAGCTGCCGAACTCTGATAAAGATTCGGTCCTAAGATAAGTGATTTAATGTTCATTTGTTCTACAAGATATCATATGAACCTGAGACATGGATAAATGTCTATCTCATGGATCAAGATTATGTTTCCCGATTTCCGATATGTGTTGAATTCATCAGACTACTCAATTGAACACATCAATTCTAGTCAGGGTTTGGCGAAACACTTAATGTCAACACCAAATCATCGAGGGGCCCATGGATATCTCTTCTCCTGTTTAGGCAGAAGGAACAAATAAACTTTGACTACACAGTTCATTTCTACTCATCATATTATACATGGACATACCATGTATAACTGCCAGTTACGGTCAGCGTTGGAGCACACCAAAGCATAACAGAATCCTAGAGCAAAACTCTATGTATCTCCGTTTGAAGAACATAAAATATTATCATCTCAAAATTACTCTGACTTAATCCATGAAGTAAACTTTTGAGTGCGGGTTGTTCCAATACCTAAATCACCATTAAGTACTCATGAGCGTTAGTTGCATTCTCTATGCTTCTAACACTCCATGACAGTCTTGAATCACTACTTACTTCCAGGAGTATGACTGACTGTGGAGGTTTAAGTAAATTAATACTCAGGAAGTTGGTTCTAAACATGCAAAACAAAACACGATAATAAATTAAATGTAAATGGACGCAATCCAGCATATATTATAATCTCCATATAATAATCTCCAAATCAAATACAATTTATTACGTTTTAATGCATCAAACTAACAACTAAAACATTCAAGGTATATTGATAATTCTAACACCTATGGCTTCAGTATGATACTCATGTTTGGGTCGAGTTAATGCTTTTGTGAAAGGATCCGCCGGATTTTCTTTAGTCGACACTCTACTCACCACGCTCAAAGCAAATGAGACATCAGGTCTAGTACATGTCATGGCATACATGATCGATCCTATAGCAGATGCATATGGAATTCGACTCATTCTGTCCAGTTCTTTACTAGTGCTGGGACATTGATCTTTACTCAATCTTATGCCATGTTGCATGGGCAAATACCCTTTCTTGGATTCACTCATATTGAATTTCTTCAATATCTTATCCAAGTATGTACTTTGGCTAAGTCCAATTAAACGCTTGGTTCTATCTCGATAAATTCTTATTCCAAGTATGTATGTTGCATTTCCCAAATCTTTCATAGCGAAACATTTCCCGAGCCAGACCTTTACATCTTGCAACATCGGAATATCGTTTCCTATGAGTAGTATGTCATCAACATACAAGACTAGAAATACAACATTACTCCCACTAGCCTTAACATATACGCAGGACTCATCTTCGCTTCGAGAAAATCCAAACTCCTTGACCTTTTCATGAAAACAAAGATTCCAGCTACGAGACGCTTGTTTAAGTCCATAAATTTATCTTTCAAGCTTACACACCTTATCTGGATACTCGGTATGTACAAAACCTTCAGGTTGTGCCATATACACATCCTCATCAAGTTTTCCATTGAGGAAAGCGGCTTTTACATCCATTTGCCATATTTCATAGTCATGAAATGCAGCTATGGCAAGTAATATCCTGATAGACTTAATCTTTGCTACTGGTGAGAAGGTTTCATCATAATCAATCCCTTGAGTTTGAGTGTAACCTTTCGCAAACAGTCTAGTCTTGAATGTGTGCACATTCCCATCCATGTCGGTCTTCTTTTTGAAGATCCACTTACACCCAACTGTCTTGCGACCTGGTGCATGATCAACCAATTTCCAAACTTGGTTATCGTACATAGATTGAATCTCGCTCTCCATGGCCTCTTTCCACTTGGCAGCCTCAGGGCCTGCCATCGCTTCCTTGTAGTTGGATGGCTCATCCGCACTATCAAATGTTTTATCATTGACTAGTGTATCTCCTTCCTTTGTAATATGAAAACCATAATAAAAATCAGGAGATTGATTAGCTCTACTATCTCTACTAGTTCTGCGAAGAGGTGGTGGAGGTATGTCAGTTTCCTCAACAGGTGGTTCAACCTCATGTTGAGGGCTAGTGTCAACTATAGGTTCATCATTGGTTGTTTCTTGAGTTTCTTCAAGATCAATACTGCTCCCACTATCCTCTTTGGAAATGAGCTCCCTTTCTTGGAATACTCCCCTTCTAGCTACAAACACTTTGTTCTCAGAATGTTTGTAAAATATATATCCAAAGGATTTGTAGGGATAACCAATGAACCGACACTTCTCTGCTCTAGGTTCTAGCTTATCGTTAGTTTCGCGTTGAACGAAGACTTCACAACCCAGACCTTTATGTGTGCTAACGAGGGACGAGTCCCAGTCCACATTTCAGAGGGTGTCTTTGCAACCTTCTTAGTTGGAACGAGGTTTAAGATATGACTGCAGTTTCTAAGGCATAGCCCCATAACGATATTGGAAGTGTAGCTCGACTCATCATGGACCGAACCATATCAAGTAGCGTTCGATTTCTTCTCTCAGCAACACCATTGAGTTGTGGTGTTCTGGGAGGAGATAATTGCGAAACTATTCCACAATCCCTTAGATAGTTGTAGAATTCATGACTCAAGTATTCTCCACCCCTGTCGGACCGAAGCATCTTGATCTTCTTGCCCAGTTGGTTTTCTACTTCGTTTTTGAATCCTTTGAACACTTCAAAGGTGTCCGACTTGTTTTTCATCAAATAGATAAATCCATATCTACTGAAATTGTCAGTAAAGGTAACAAAGTATCTCTCACCGTTTCTCGTGGCAGATCTGAACGGTCCACATACATCTGTGTGGATTAAGTCCAACAGATCCTTACCCCTTTCCATTTTTCCTTTGAAAGGTACTTTTGTCATCTTGCCAAGTAAGCAAGACTCACATTCTCCATCCGACTTTAAGCCAAATGGTTCCAAGATCCCATCCGATTGGAGCTTGGCGATGCGTTTCTTGTTTATGTGGCCAAGACGATGATGCCATAACAACGATTTATCCAATTCACTATTGGAGGAACCAACATTTAGAGATAAGTTATTATTATTTCTACCAACACAAATCACACTTTCATACACACCATTACAAGGAGAGGCTTTAAAATAAAAACAACCATGTTTATAAACCAAAATGCAACCATTATTATTATCAAATTGAAATTCAAAACCATCCTTGTACAATGCATGAAAAGAAATAATGTTTCGAGCCATTTCTGGCGAGTAGCAACAATCTAATAACTTTATTGAAAAACCACTAGTAAGCATGAGCTCAAAATCTCCAATCTTGGTAACAGCGACAGTCATCCTATTTCCCATGATCAGATTCAGCTCCCCATGCTTCAACGTTCTACTTCCCTTTAGTCCCTGGAAATTAGAGCAAATGTGAGTACCACATCCCGTATCAAGGACCCAAGAGTTAGAAATCGAAGTACTATGGAGTTCAATTGTAAAAATACCTGAGGTGCCACACCCTTTGACCTTGTTCATTTTCAATTCCTCCAGATATTTTGGGCAGCTTCTCTTCCAATGGCCCCTTTCTTGACAGTAAAAGCATATGGCCTCTTTAGGGTCACTTATGGGTGGTATGTCAGAAGAATCAGCTTTTCTCTTATGACCTTGGTTGCGAGGAACAACTTTAGCCTTTCCCTTCCCTTTGGGATGAGAAACTTTCTTCTTCTTACAGCCACCTTCCCTAATGGCCAGGACGGGAGCAGTTGAGTGAGCACTTTGGGTCTTACCCATACTTGCTTCAGCAGATCTCAACATGCCATGGAGCTCCATCAAGGTCTTGTCCATATTGTTCATATTGAAGTTCACTATGAACTGTTTATATGCCCCACTAAGAGAGTTTAGCACCATGTCAGTGGCAAGCTCTCTTGGGAAATCGACACCTAGATTGCCTAACCTGTCAATGTACGCTTTCATCTTTTGCACATGCGCACATACAGGGGCACCGTCCTGTTGCTTACATTCCATAAGCGATTTTATGACTTGGAACCTTTCTTGCCTCGCTTGCTCCTGAAACATTTCACGAAGCTGCTCATTTAGTTCAAACGCCCCCATGTTCTCGAAACTCTTTTGAAGTTCCGGGGACATGGACGCCAACATGAGACATGCGACTTTTGTGGATTCCGCGAATTGATTATTGTATTCAGTTACTGCTTCAGGGCTTGCATCATCATTAAGTATAGGAAGATCCTCGTCGAGCAAATACTCTTTGTCTTCGTACCTCAAGGCAATTCTCAAGGCACGAATCCAATCCAAGTAATTTGGCCCAGTCAGCTTATCTTTACTTAGGATAGAGAGTAATGTAAGGTTGGATGTTGAGTGAGTAGGAGGAGGAGGAGGAGGAATATTTTCAGCCATCTGTAGATATAGTTTTATTTTAGTTAGTTTGAAATTTAACCTTTAAAAACAATTATCCAAAATTATTTAACAAGGCTAGGATCCATATTTTACTCTATGATGTGAAAAGGGATGTCGTAATCACATCATAAAGTTATTTAGGTAAACAAATGCTATTTGTTAATTTCATTCACTATGAAACTCCTAGTTCTTTTGAGATTCACCGACTTATGTCAACGGCATGTTAATCTCGACTATGCTTATCTTCTATTTGTGACTGGGATGCCGAGGATCACAAACTAGATGGTGAATCGACCATGCAAGAACACATGGACCCCTCGGCTCAAGTACGCTTGAGAATCACGAGCGCCACATCATTTTCGACTATAGTTTCACATTAACGTGCCGGCAAACCGCACACGCTCCGTTAACAAACTATAAGAATATGTGTGTTCTTTTCATGGGTAGCATAAGACTTTCACATTTCTTAGTATATCTAAACGGGATTTTTGTTTTTATACTTCATAGTTAATACTTTTAACTTGTCACATTGACCTATCAAACCTTTTCGGTAATTCCACTAGTACACACAAGAGGCGGTGAGCATGGTAACGCAGGGCGTTTTAAAAACCATTGACTCATTCGGCAACCATATTATAGGTAACCTCCTTAAACCCCCTTAGAGTGCTTATAGTGAGTACGCCTAGTCTCGGTTTGACTATCAATGTATAATTTAATTTTATATATATAATTAAGGTCTAATATATATATATATATATAAATTAAATGGAATTTTAAACAATTTAAAATTATGATTATCTAATTAATTTTAATTAACCATGTGAGGGCACATTTAATAATTAATTTAATATATCATTTCCATAATTAATTGAATGGAATTTTAAACAATTTAAAATTATGATTATCTAATTAATTCTAATTAACCATGTGAGGGCACATTTAATAATTAATATAATCGTTTCCATAATTAATTTCAATTAAACATATGAGGACACATGCTAATAATTAATGTAAATATTTGACATACAATTTTATTCAACTTAAATATATTTATATAAGATAAGATAATATGTAAGATTATCTATTCAATATTTGCCAAAATTGTTTATTGTTGTGTTTTAGGCAAGTTAGGAAACTAGCCAAAAACAATTAGGGTATAACATTGCATAAAAAAGACTACCCTATACCCTTTAGGGATTTCGATAAAACTTAATCGCTATTAACACAAACCTTTTATGCAAGTAAAAAATTAGTTTCCAAAAATTATGTTTTGAGGTTATGACCATGAAACCCTAACTTAGGGATTAAGCAATCCAATGGCCACAAAAATTTGAAATCGATTTTTTTGTAACCTCAAACCCAAAATTTTGAAAAACCCTAATCCAACATAAACAGTTTTGCAAATCAAATTGAAACACTTTTGAGATAATATCTAAGAACAATGGCTCTGATACCACTGTAGTTTTGAGTAAACATACAACCACATGATATAGGCAACGGAAGCATATTTTAATTTTTTATCATCAATGGTTATACAAACTATCAACCTATATGAATACATGCGTTCTAGATAATTAACTACAAAAGATTGAATCAAGAACACTTACTTGTTTATTGCGATTGTCGAAAACCACAATGATGAATCAAACCTTTGATCTCGCTTCTTGGATGTCAAGGACCAATAGTATGAATCCCTCTAGTGGCTCACACTTAAGAACACCAAAATACCAACAACAGGAAGATGCTTAATCACTAAACCCTAAATTAGGGTTTACAATTTTGGGAGAGGGAGAGGGGAGATCGACGGCTCCAAGAGAGATGGAAAAAAACTCATTAGGGTTTAACCCCTAGCAGTTTATTTATAACCCTCCATTTTACACTTAGCCCCCTTGAACCGATAAGCTTGTTAAAACTATTTTAACCAATTAGTCCCTGCACTTTATATAATTAATCTAATTAATTATATTGCAGCTTATCATCAATTGAATTAATTGCTTTAACTCTCTTTTATTCTTCTGATTGTTTATTTTGGGTCTTAAGGGCAACCCAAAAGGACACTGCTATTATTAGAAATATTACCAATAGTTAATGACTCTAGACACTATATCCAACATTTCTAACCTTCTTATTGAGTTATTAACTAGGGTTCCACTGTATCCTTTTTTTGAGTAAAGTAATTTGAAGGGTTAAGAAAAATTAGTTATATTGGTTATATTTTACATATTTATATATGAATTAGTTGGAGTTTCATTGTTGTTTTCAATGTTTAGAAGGGTTTAATCAAAAATTGGAGTTGGAACTTTCAATAATTGATTACCTTTAAAAGTCAAACTAGAAGGATAGACTTTGAAGCATTGAAAACAATATGAATAGGTGATAATACTTTATATAGCTTGTTCCTTAACATCATTAAGGTGATATTATATGAATTCAAGAAGAAAAATCCACCCAAAATCGTATTTGCTAGGAGATGAAAGAGTTGATACAAAACAGTAAACTGTTTTGCGTATTGTTTACACTTAGATTTGGTTAAACAAATTTAACAAAGATTTGTAGAAGAAGAAAATGACGATTCATGTAATATTTTTACTTTGTATTTTAATTTAATGTTTTATAAATTAAATATTTTATTTGATTAATTAATTTTATTTAACTAATAAATTATTCCGTATTAAAGTATAGTAAATAAATTTATTGTAGCTATATTGTTATTTGATTAAAATATAGTTTTTTATGATGACGTGTTACTTTAAAAAGTGGTTAGAAAACATTGTAATGGAGGATAACTTTAAAATAATTTCAAAAATAATGTGACACTTTAAAATCGTGTTGAAATTATATTGTAGTGGATGATCTTAGGACTTAGGATGATCATAAAAAAAGCATTTAAAAGAATATATGGGTTGCTTACAGTAAATCTTTTGTTTTTATGTTTTATTTTCGATGAGAGTAATTATGATAAAAGCAGGCTTGTCGATGCGGGCGTAACCCAAGGCTCAACCACATGGACCCAGCTCCTGCACCAACAGACCCAACTGGGCCCTTTCCCAGTTTTAGCCCAGTCAACATTTATTGAAATATATAAAAGTTATCATGTATAGCATTTTTATAAGTAAGATGTTTTTTTTTTTAATTACAAAACTATATATATATATATGATTATAATTATTGAACATAATTTCATATTTTACAATAATATCGTAAAAAATATATTCTACTTGGTAGTAATAAAAAAAATTATTTGTGGTTTGGCATGTAGTTCAGTTGGAAAAGGATGTTGTAACTTTGTCCAAATACATAACATAATTAGGTTCGGGTCTCTTACGGTATACGGGCTTGAATTTCTTTGCTTGATCTGGCTACTAAGTCGGTTTATAAAATATCTCATCACATATGGTTCTCAAGAAGTAAATTCTATGTAGGTTGTTTAAGAATGTTTGTAATTAATCTTTTATTTAAATAAAAATATCTTTTTTTTAAGTGGAACATGCAAAAATGAGGGTGACACGTGGATAAAAAGCCAATTTATATTTGGTGGGGAAACAAAGAATGGGCTAATCTTTGCAAATCAAATTAATAATCATTAGTTAGTAGTTGGTGGATGAGGGAATAATTTTTTTCTTTTTGAAGTTTCTATTTGAGCATGAACTTGGTTTGATCGGATTTCTTTGAATAATAGTTTTTTTTGTAAGGGTTAGGTTCCTCGTTAGAAGTTGAGTTAACGTGAAAAAAGTGAGAAGTTGTTATCAATCGTTGGATGTACATTAGGGTAAGTGATGAGTGACTGCTTGGAATACACATACAGACGTGTGCTAATAGAACCAATAAGCAAGTATACTTACGTGGAACTATTTCGTCTCTCAAGTAATAAAGTGGTAAAATACCGATTATCGTCCCATAGAGATTGAAGTTAAAATTGCTATTAAAGTATTATGAAAGAAGTGATTTCAGATGACGATTTGGAAGAAAGATTTTGATTGGTTGGTTTGAAGATTATCACAGATTGAATTAAACAAGAATAAAAGAGAAGCAAGGGTGTAAGTCTCGTGATGATATGTTAAACCAAATTCCAGCAGACTAATGCTTCAGAACTGCTGCAGCATGGAAGTGACAACAACTAGTTTTATTATCTATTTCAAGACACGTTCCTCTCGGACTCTCACCATCCCATAATTCCAGTAGCTATAAATAATCTAATCTCTGAGCAGAATTCAAGTTAAAGGAATGATGGGAATGGAGTTCTCAAAATATAAGGCGAAACAAATTCTCGTTGTTAAAAGTTACTATCTCGATATAACCCCGTACCTCCCAAGTTGATGTACTCCTAAGTAGCTTATCTCTAAGTCTACTCCATTTTAACCCTTATAAAAAGTGACAACTTATCAAGAATGAATCATTTTGAAAAACAAAAGTGACAACTCTCGTTGCAAGTAACTCTCTCGATATTACCCCTTATGTCATCCAAATTGACGTGCTATTCAATGGCCTATCTCTAGGTCCATGACACTTTAACACTATCAAAGTGATCAATTTGTCAAGGGATTGTATTATCTTGATAGAACTTGGGTTAGAATAATAAAACATCGTTTTTGCCACAAAATGCCTACTTTCTTTTGGTTAACATAATCACCATTTGCCTCACACCCAAGCTAATATGCTTAGCTACTTATGACAATAAATAAAAGAAAGCAAATGTAAAAGACTTGGTAAGTAAACATGATGCTTGAAAGGTAAATGACTTTGAAAAGTAAAAGGCTATAACTAAAATGACAAGAAATAAATTACAAGTAATGAAAATGACAAGAATGTAAGATGAAATGTGAGTACAAAAATGTAAAGTACTGAAATAAAGTGCATAAAAATAAAGACGTAATGTAAATGACAAGGCTAGATGTAACACCCTAAAATCAGGGCCAATTTAAACCTTAAAATTTAACAAGGTAAATCAGAATATCATCCAAACTTTTATATATTTAAGCAGAGAATTAACTATGAGGGTTCATATTTACACATGTCGAATTTTCTAAATAACCTATTAATCTAATCATGTCAACTATAATTAGATTAAATGGGTTATCTAAGCAATCCATCCAAAACCTCCTCGCATCAGCTAATTTCTCCGCTTATTATCAAAAGTCGAATACCAAAAGCACTCGTCCCACATCCCATTACTTCCCTGAACTCGTACCTGGTAAGAAAATTTAATTTGAACGATTAGGTTTACGCCTAGGGAGAACATCCAAATTCAAATTAAAACATTAACAACTTTGGAAACTCAGATATCCAAAGCATATAAACAAATCTGGTTTGCCACCATTCTTACCGTACTCGTACTCGTCTCATAATGACGGGAATATACCCGATCCCATGAGTATGACTAACATTCAGAAAGTCATATCATCATATTCGAGACCATACTACGAATCATTGCAGATTCTAGATCATCGCTCATATCCAAGAAATTACAAGTTACTTTATGCCTATTTCTTGGAGTGGAAGTAGAGATTACAACTTACTTTATGCCTATCGCTTACCTTCCCATAGAAATCAGGAATTACAATTTACTTTATGCCTATTCCTCGATTTCTATACTACGAAATGAGAATTACAATTTACTTTATGCATATTCTCCATTTCCACGTAAACGGGAATTACAATTTACTTTATGCCTATTCCGCGTTTCACGTCACACTATGAAATAGGAATTACAATTTACTTTATGCCTATTCCTCATTTCACAACACCTTTACGAAATGAGAATTACAATTTACTTTATGCCTATTCCACATTTCAGGTCAACGGGAATTACAAATTACTATATGCCTATTCCTCGTTACAAATACTATCAGTGCCTATGGATCCATTACACTTACTAACGTGTATGCATAACAACATATCACGTCACATCACATCTCGTATTCTTAACTCTAAGAATATTAGATAACTTATCGTATCTTTATTTTCAATTGTTTCCCCTCCGAAAACTATAATCGGAAAAGTATTCCGAATTCAAAGTTCGGAACTATCCAAGACTGAGACTCAAATTGAGACCGGAACTTAATTCAAATTCGGATCCTATAATGAAAACCAGATCTCTAATTGAATTCCAAGGAAACCGGATCCCATTCCGGATCACATAAAATCCGGATTAATTCCGGATCCTATCAATTCCGGATCAATTCCCTAATACCGGGTCCAAAGCCCAATTTCCGGAACCCCTTAATACCGGGTCCAATGACCCAATTTCCGGAACTCCATACCGGATCCAATAGCCCAATTTCCGGAACTCCTATACCGGATCCAATGGCCCAATTCCGGAACTCATCCAATGGCCTAATTTCGGAAATCCAATATTTCCGGATCCTAAACCAAAATTCCGGAACTTCTCACTTCCGGGTCCAAGCCCATTCCGGATCTCGTTCAATACCGGATCTTAACCCATTCCGGAATTAATCTATACCGGAACTAAACTCAATTCCGGAACCTCGATACTGGACATTCGATAACACGTCAATTTAACTCAAAAGCTCATCTAAATCCAGATTGTTAATCGATTTTGTTTCAAAACAAATATACCAATTCATTCAGACAGTTTGTATACAAAATCTGATTCAATTTCAATTAAAAGCATTTGAAAGAGGATGAACTCACCTGTATGAAGTTTTAACCCAGCAATCCAAATCCTTCCTTCTCTGATTCAACAATCTATTTGAAATATGATTCCAACTTGATATTACTAACTCATTAAGAAATTAAGTAAGATGATTCAAACTCATACCACAAACAATCACAGTTCCAATTCCTCTCGTCTCTTTCTCTTCTTCTTTCTCTCTGAATGTGACCAACTCCAGAACCTCTCTTTGAGATATTTTTCAAATCAGATTACTTACCCTAACTTTAAGTAATCTCAACTTACAAGAAATGACACAACAGACCCTCAAGTTAATTTTCAACATTAACTTTAAACTTTGGTCAAAATGCAAATTCAACCCTAGAGTTTATATTTACAATTAGTCCACAAACTTAGACTAAATTATAATTCGACCCCAAACATATTTAAATGTTATATAATGGAAATTCGAGGTGTTACAAATCTCCCCAACTTGAAAATGATTTCGTCCCCGAAATCAAGCTAGGTAAATAAATGAGGATATCTAATCTTCATATCCTCTTCAGCTTCTAACGTCATGTTAGCACCTCGATGATGTTTCCATTGTACTTTCAACATAACCATATCCTTATGTCGTAATTTCTTAACCGATCTTTCTAAAATCGCTTCCGGTTCTTCCACACAACGACTCTTTTCATCCACTCTCACTTCAGTAAGTGGAATTACATCATTCTCTTCGGCCAAACATTTCCGAAGATAGCAGACATGAAAGGTATTATGGATCCCTTCCAATTCAGGTGGAAGATCTAACTGATAAGCTTGAAGCCCAACTCTCTTAGTTATAGTGAAAGGTCCTAGAAAACGAGGACTCGATTTTCCACGTTTACCAAACCTTATCACACCTTTCCACGGGGATACCTTAAGCATCACACGCTCCCCAACTTGGAACTCTTTCGGCCTTCTTTTCGGATCGGCGTAGCTCTTCTGTCGATCTTGAGCCGCTTTCACGTGCTTCCGAATCTCTTTCACCTTATCAGCCGTTTGTTGCACGAGTTCAGGACCAGCAAATTGTTTTTCTCCAGCTTCTAACCATCATACTGGAGTTCTACATTTCCGTCCATACAAAGCTTCGAAAGGTGCTCTTCCAATACTGGAATGATAACTATTATTATACGCAAACTCTACCAAAGGTAAATGCGTATCCCAGTTACCTCCAAAGTCTAACACACACGACCTGAGCATATCTTCCAAAGTTTGAATGGTTCTTTCACTTTGCCCGTCCGTTTGTGGATGGTATGTAGTGCTCAAATTCACTCTTGTGCCCAATTCTTCTTGTAGTGACTGCCAAAACCTCGAAGTAAACCGGCTGTCACGATCAGAAACTATAGACACTGGTATACCATGTCTTGAGACCGCTTCGTCAATATAAAGTTTCGTTAACTTATCAATTGGTGAAGCTTCTTTCATTGCTAAGAAGTGAGCACTCTTGGTCAACCGATCCACGATTACCCATATTGTATCGTTACCCTTTGACGTTCTCGGTAACTTCGTCACAAAATCTATGGTAATCTTATCCCATTTCCATTCCGGAATCTCCAAAGATTGCAGACTTCCGTAGGGCCTTTGATGTTCAGCCTTTACTAACGAACATGTCACACACTTTTCTACTATACGTGCCACATCTAATTTCATAGCTGGCCACCAATAGTGTAGCTTCAAGTCCCTATACATCTTAGTACTTCCAGGATGTATAGAATATTTAGACTTATGGGCGTCTTCGAGAATTAACTCCCGATTTCCTCCCACCTTTGGCACCCAAACACGGCCCTGGAACAGTTTGACTCCACGACTATCTTCAGTCAGTTGAAGATGTTGTTTGATCATGACTTCATCTTTTAGATGTTCTTCTAATAAAGCTTCCGCTTGAGCATCTTTTATTCTTTCGACCAAACTTGATGTCACATCAATTCTGGCGTTAGTCGGTTTCAAGCACCCACTATATTCTTTTCTACTTAAAGCATCAGCAACAACATTTGCTTTACCAGGATGGTAATGCAATTCACAATCATAATCTGTAAGTAGTTCTAACCAATGCCGTTGCCTCATATTCAACTCCTTCTTATCAAAGACATGCTTCAAACTCTTATGATCAGTGAAAAGTGTGCACTTCGTTCCATACAGATAATGTCTCCACAGTTTCAATGCAAACACTACCGCTGCAAGTTCTAAATCATGGGTAGGGTAATTCTTCTCATGATCCTTAAGTTGCCTTGATGCGTAAGCAATTACCTTGCCTCGTTGCATCAACACACACCCCAAACCCATCTTTGACGCGTCACTATATACCACCAAATCTTCCGTTCCTTCTGGTAGTGCAAGAATAGGAGCTTCACACAGCTTCTGTCGTAACGTCCTGAAAGTTGACTCCTGCTTTTTGGTCCATACAAACTTTACATTCTTCCGAGTCAACATGGTCAAAGCAGAAGCAATCTTTGAGAAGTCTTTGATAAACCTATGGTAGTAACCTGCTGTTTGGGCAAAAAATCACGTCGTACGACTACGACCAAAACAGGTAAGACGCACGTTATAATCCAAATCTTGCATTGAGATAAGGTCTCGACAAGAACCCAGAAAACATCCGTCGTCTCCCGTAAAAGGTAAGTCGTACGTCTCCCATGACGCCCGACCATAGCTTCGCCCGTCCCGTACGACCATCGCGTAAGATCATTGCACCTACGACCAAAGCTAACGTTAACCTTGTCTGTTACGTTTGTGAAGTATTTAATGCAGGAGTCAAAGCCATTAACAGCAAGTAGTCGTAACGGACGAAGAGCATTATGGATAATCACTCCGGCAACCGTTTTCGACCGTTGTAGCCGTTAATCAAAACATTCAAGGAGCTAATTAATGGCACGAAGACTATAAAAGCCAAGCTAAAGCCTCATTCCAGAGAGACATCAGTTAACACCCAGCATACATCGGCTAACATCATCGAACAACAGAGAAAACGCACCCGAACTCACAAAGAAGAACACTCAAATCAAGTACTGGAGACCAGAATCACTCAGCGAACTCAAGAACAACAGAAGCAAAGAGATTTCTCTCGAAGAACAGCTCTCGACGCTCGTCATCAGCTTTCGACCAGCAGTTCATACTCTGTTTCGCACACGACAAACACCTGTTTTTACATTCAGACACCTGTACTTTACATTTCGAAGCATTTCCTTCATTTGTATTGTAATCATCGTACGACCGACACCAGTATCCAAGGACATCGCCCCTGATTGGCGACCATAGTGCAGCGACGACACCCACTGTCGTCCGCATGTTTTTTTTCTCGTTTGAGGTTTTTCCTGTGTCATCAAATCTCTTGTTCCCTTTATTTTTATCCTCGTCGCACGTCTCGTCGAAAGATTCTTTCTTTAGTTGTTTAAGTCCACATCGACCTTAAGTTGTCCCTTTGGTGCGATTTTTGGCATTAACAGTTTGGCGCCATCCGTGGGACCACATCTAGAGAAAATCCTCGACAAACGTGCATTCTACTAATAGTTTCTTGGAGTTTCTTCTATTTTCTGTTGCAGGAAAATGGCAGCCCATGGAAATCCGCAGCAAGCCGTCGCTCAGATATATCAGGAGCTCGAGGTTGCCATGAATCAACTCAATGCAATGGCAGAGCAGAATCGCAGAGCAGCTGAAGAGATCGCGCGGCTAAGGAATCCTTTTGGATCCCAGAATGGTCCTAGACCATTCATCCAGAATCCAGGTCCGGAACCAGGCCCGTCCGCGCAGAATCAGCATCCAGGTTCATTCATGCAGAATCAGCAGCCGGGTTCGTTCATTCCGAATCCCCAGTCTGGGCAGATTCCCCCTCAGCACATCCGACCACCACCCTTGAACAATGGATCCCAACCATTGCAAGGTGGCGCCCATCCATTTCAGAATGGATCCCATCCATTTTCCCAGCCATTCCAAAGTGGTCCGCAACCTTTCCAACAAGGATCGCAATCTTTCCAGCAGAGACTGCAGCCATCTCAGCATGGACCACAATCGTTTCAGAATGGACCGCAACAATTCCACTATGGATCGCAGCCATATTTTGTTCCATTCAACGGAGACACCAATGGTTCGTCGCATGGTAATGGCACTAGTCCAGGGACCAACCCATCGACAGGGGCATATCCTGATCTTAACGATCCCGTCGCCCAGCGTTTGAAGATGTTAGAAGACCAAAATGAGCGCGTCCTGTCCTTGCTCGCCAAGTTGCGTGGGGCAGCCGTGCCTGTCGACGTCGAGCCTCGCTCGGGGTATCAGGCGTCGCCATTCATTGACGAGATCGCCACCGTCGAGGTCCCAAAGAAGTACAACGTTCCTGCCTTCACTCCCAAGTATTCGGGTGTGACCGATCCAACCGAGCATGTCGCGCAGTATAAGCAGCTCATGTGGACGATCTCGATTCCACACATGTACCAGGAAGTATGCATGTGCAAGAGTTTCGGGGCGACTCTCACTGGTCCAGCTCTACAGTGGTTGATCAATCTCAAACCCAAATCTATCGGGTCGTTCACCGGATTGGTCAACCAATTCTCCCGGCAATTCGCCAGCAGCCGTAAGATGGAAAAGCAGACTAGTGATCTGTACTATGTCGTGCAGAAGACCAATGAGTCTATTCGGAATTATTTCAATAGATTCAATGCCAAAATGATCCGTGTCCGCAATTGTGACATCAAAACTGCGATCGAAGCTTATAAGCGTGGTCTAGACGATAGTTCAGGTCTATATATTGATCTGACCAAGTATCCCCCAGAGACTTTCGAAGACGTCCGAGCTCGAACCTTATCATATATGAGGGTCGAAGACGACGCAACCTTTCGTCGCAAGCACACTGACTACAAAAAGTCGTTAGGCGTCAGAAAGCCAGAGTTCAAGACAAAGGCTGTTTCCAGAATAGAGCCCGTGCGCCAAATTTCAAATGTTCGTTTCAAGACAAAAGCAGAGGCCAGGACCGCGACTAAGTTCACTCAGTACCCCAAGATATCCTCTTACGGATTCAAAGGATCTGCAAAGGACTTAGTCGGAGCTCTGAAGACCACTCAAGCTACCATTCGATGGCCAAAGAAGTCCGACCTGGACGATGCTAAGAAAGACAAATCAAAGTGGTGTGACTTCCACGTTGATCATGGTCATGCGACAGACGATTGTATCGCATTGAAGAAGGAATTAGCGTATCATTTCCCGAAAGGAAATCTCAAGGATATCATCGACGATGTCACTATTTCAGCTAACGGACATCGAACGATGACCCCCGAGCATGCGAAGGTCGTCAATTGCATTACCGGTGGTTCAGATGTGTGTGGTCTGACGTATTCAGCGGCCAAGCGTCATGCCAGTCAGGAGCCCGATGATCGGCCTATTCCTCGCTCGTCTAGACCCAAAGGAGATAATCTTGCCCGTCTACGCCGGAGGAGTCAACAAGCAGACCAAGTTCAGTGTCATCGATTGTGCGTCGGCCTATAACATCATCTTAGGACGACCATGGATCCATGATATGAAAGTCGTTCCCTCGACGTATCATCAAATGTTGAAATTCCCTACGCCATGGGGAATCCAAGAGATTAAGAGTGAGCCAAAAGTCGCTCGTGAGTGCTACAAGTCTACCTTGAAGCCACGAAAATAAACCAAAGTCACAAGATCAGTCTCTCGACAGGTTCGTTCCTCTATCCCTAAATTAATATCTTTTTCACAGAGATAAGTCTACTATGGTGCCCGGTCGCACGACAACATAGTCAACGCAGGACAATATTTCTCCGTGTCATTCTGTCATTTAAAACCTATCTTTTCCTCCCAAAAAGGATACGGTAATAAATGACAGGGGGCAAATAGAGAGAGTCTGAAATGGTACGTTCTCTAAATGGTACGTTCTCTAACTCTTTTTCATACGATTTTTTCTCACAAAACGTTTACTGACTTAAGCATCGGAGGGTCGTTGGCTAGCCAACGACCAACCCCCGACATCGTTTTATCGCAGAATCGCACGACAAATTATCGCAGAATCGCACGACAATAAGCATTAAGTCTACTAGATGACTTTAAATTCGCAGAATCGCACGACATAAACAATCAGTACTTTCTTCCCTGACCATCCCTCCACAGGGGCATACGACGCAAATTCCTCGTACGATCTCGTCGTACAATCGCAAAGCCTAAATAACTTACATCTAAGTTTCTTAGCTTTTATACCCTGAATGGATGCTTTAATCGCGTGTTTTTATTTGTTTTACGTTCTTATTATCGTATTACAATGAGTGCCTTAGTCGCGTGATTTCATATGTATTTTATGTTCGACTTCATAATCAATATGATTTGAATAAAGCATAAGATTCAAAGCAAAATATATATTCGTTGAGTAAACCATCATATACATACTCAACCCCCGATAGGTCAGGTGGCAAAAACAACAAGGAAAGAAAAAATTCTAGACGATAGGGGGAACATCGGTCGTATCCCTGCTCGAAGTCCCGACCTAAGGGCCTTCATCTGTCACTCCTGCCGCACGAATCTCCTGCAGTTCATACTGAGCATCGAAAAGCTGGATGGCTAGCTCGTCAACACGCGCCAAGACAATCCTCTTCCTATCTAAAGCCGCATTCTCTCTCTCCAACGCCGCAACTTCTCTTTCAAGGGCAGACGCCATCAACCCTTCAACTTTCGACATCCCAACGTGCAATGCCAAAGACGACTGGAACGTCTGAAAAATAACACAAGAAAATATTAGACGACTAAACGAATGAGACAAGTCATGAAAGATTGACACTCACCGTGAACGCCAGATTGGCAACTTGAGATCCAATCTCTCCGGCCGGGACTCCACGAAAGCGTTCCCCGAAAGACGGGAGCAAATACTTCCCCAGATGAGGGAACGACGCCGTCCCGTCTAGGACACCATCCGCCATAAAGTTAGACGGCAATGTAAAATTGACCGTCATAACTTCGGCCGATGATCCCTCGCCCCTGTCGGCAGACATTGGGATCAACACTTGAGACACCAGTTTCGTCACCGTCGCTGGAAGCGCAGAACTTGTTGGTGTCGCGTCCATCACGCCAGGACGGCTAGATGACGCCCTCGCCTTCTTAGGCAGAACAACTCCCGGTGAGTTATCAACCCTCGACGACGGTTCCCTCAGGACTGTCCTCTTGGTTCTCTTCTGGCTCGACCCAGCTGTCGAAACATTTTCACCCCGAAGGGCACGCATAACCTGCTTTCCTCTCGCCCTAGAGACCGATTTCCTCTCGGTCGGCAGTGATCAGGAAATACATGAAGCGTCAGACAGATAGAGTAAACGAAATAAAATAAAAACTATGATACACTTACCAGTCGCCTCTTCCTGTACGTCCTCATCTCTCTCTTCTATCACGTCCTCATCCTCGTCCTCGACCGTCGATTGCCACGAAACGAAAGATCGGTCATCAACGCTAAGACTCAAGAACTTGTTGATCTTATCCTGGGAATCCACAGTCGGTTTCACTTCGTCAAGCTGAATCTCTGAAGGCGACAAGAGGAAAATGATAAGTAGAAGTCATAAAGATAAATAAAACTCAGAAACAAACGAAGAATACCTGTCTTATTCCAGTCTGACCGCATCCAATTACTGCTGGAATCCAATGACTCGGTAAGAACAAATACATACCTCGACTTCCACCCACGATCATTGACGCCAGTTCCCAAAACCAAGGCACGATCACCCCTGAACTTAGAATAAGAACTATAATGCCAGTTCTTATCCTTTCTAACTTGGTACGCCGCCAAGAAATCATTCATGATCATAGGAAACTCCCATTTCGCAGACGCTCGCTCAATAACCAGCAAAACTCGCCAGAGTTGGGGCATCAATTTTCCCGGCGACACATCGAAATCCTGCATGAATGACTTGGCTAAACCAGAAAACGACCATTGAAACCCTATCTTAAAAGGATACTCGTACAAAACAAGATATCCCTCAGGGCAATCCCTAGAACGAACAATCCCCGGGCACCGCAACTCTACATTTGCAGGAATTTTTGCCAAACCGTCGACATTGTGAATCAGAGGACATAACAAGGTCTTATATAAACGCTCTCAAATGCGGGTTGAAGATTTGCAGCGATTCGAGTAAAGTTTGGACGAAGAATGGAAAGGAATCAAGGAGAAATCTCTTCCCAAATAAACACTTCGAAGTATAGCAAGAAAAGATCCGTCGTGATCTTTATTTATACAAACGAACGCATCAAATCGAATCCCTGGATGATCGCCACGCATCTCCGTCCTCTCGCATGCCCGCCCGGATCTTCGACACCTGTCCTCGACAACTAGTAAGCATCATCGTACGTCAGCGTGACGTCACAACCTCGTTCCTCTTTCGACTTCTCATTCAGTTAAAAGCGAACCGGTCTAGTTCCACGACAACCAGGTAAGTCCCTCAACCCAGGTCACGAGCCTAAGCATTCGACAAGCAAAATTTAAAACTTAAATTTGACATTCAATTTTCAAATTTTGGGGGCAAACTGTTTGGGCAAAAAATCACGTCGTACGACTACGACCAAAACAGGTAAGACGCACGTCATAATCCAAATCTTGCATTGAGATAAGGTCTCGACAAGAACCCAGAAAACATTCGTCGTCTCCCGTAAAAGGTAAGTCGTACGTCTCCCATGACGCCCAACCATAGCATCGCCCGTACCGTACGACCATCGCGTAAGATCATTGCACCTACGACCAAAGCTAACATTAACCTTGTCTGTTACGTTTGTGAAGTATTTAATGCAGGAGTCAAAGCCATTAACAGCAAGTAGTCGTAACGGACGAAGAGCATTATGGATAATCACTCCGGCAACCGTTTTCGACCGTTGTAGCCGTTAATCAAAACATTCAAGAAGCTAATTAATGGCACGAAGACTATAAAAGCCAAGCTAAAGCCTCATTCCAGAGAGACGTCAGTTAACACCCAGCATACATCGGCTAACATCATCGAACAGCAGAGAAAACGCACCCGAACTCATAAAGAAGAACACTCAAATCAAGTACTGGAGACCAGAATCACTCAGCGAACTCAAGAACAACAGAAGCAAAGAGATTTCTCTCGAAGAACAGCTCTCGACGCTCGTCATCAGCTTTCGACCAGCAGTTCATACTCTGTTTCGCACACGACAAACACCTGTTTTTACATTCAGACACTTGTACTTTACATTTCGAAGCATTTCCTTCATTTGTATTGTAATCATCGTACGACCGACACCAATATCCAAGGACATCGCCCCTGATTGGCGACCATAGTGCAGCGACGACACCCACTGTCGTCCGCAGGTTTTTTCCTCGTTTGAGGTTTTTCCTGCGTCATCAAATCTCTTGTTCCCTTTATTTTTATCCTCGTCGCAGGTCTCGTCGAAAGATTCTTTCTTTAGTTGTTTAAGTCCACATCGACCTTAAGTTGTCCCTTTGGTGCGATTTTTGGCATTAACACCTGCTAGACCCAAGAAACTCCTTATTTCAGATGCGCTCTTTGGTGTTTCCCAGTTCGTCATTGCTTCTATTTTTGCCGGATCTACTTTGACTCCTTCCGAAGTAATCACATGCCCCAGAAATTGTACTTCTTATAACCAAAATTCACACTTTGAAAATTTTGCGTACAATTTCTCCTTCCTCAGAACTTCTAAGACTTCACGAAGGTGGCAGTCATGATCGTCTTCATTATTCGAATAAACAAGTATGTCATCAATGAACACAATGACAGACTTGTCTAAGAATGGTGGACATATTCTGTTCATCAGATCCATGAACACGGCTGGAGCATTTATCAACCCAAATGGCATTACAAGAAATTCATAATGCCCATACCTCGTTCTGAACGTCGTCTTGGGAATATCTTCATCCCTTACTCGTACTTGATGATATCCTGTAACACCCTAAAAGCAGGGCTAATTTAAACTTCAAATTGTAATAAGATTTAAACATTAATCTTCCAAGCTTTATACATAAATAGAGAATTAACCTTGAGGGTTCATATATACAATAATGTAAATTCAAAATAACCTATTAATCTAATCCTGTCAACTAAGATCAGATTAAACTGGTTATCTACAATTTGCCAAAACTCCTCGCTAAGGCTAACTTCTCCACTTTTCTCCAAAAGAATATACTCGAATGCACTCGTCCCACAGCCCTTTACTTTCCCGAGCTAGTACCTGGTAAAAAAATATAATTTGAAACGATTAGGCTAACGCCTAGTGAGAACATTCGGTTTTAAAACAATACTTTTAAAATCAATGTAAACAAGGCATAACAAACCTGGTTTACCCTTTTCTTACCATACGTTTCAACATCTTACGATGACGGGGTTGCACCCGATTCTATGAATAAGACCGACACCAAGTCAGTCATGATATCATGTTCAAGAGCCCACTACGAATCTCTATGGATTCTAGATTAATGCTCATATCCAAGAAATCACAATTACACATGTCAATTTCTTGGAAAGGAATTAGAGATTACAATTAAGCCATGCCTATCTCTTTCCTTCCTTAGAAATCGGGAATTATGATTAGTCCACGCCTATCCCACGATTTCTCATCAATGTGAAATAGGAATTACGATTAATCCACATCTATTCCTTATTTCACCTAAACGGGAATTATGATTAGTCCACGCCTATTCCACGTTTATCACACACACTGGAATTACGATTAATCCACGCCTATTCCATGTGTTCATAAAAAGTAGTGCATATGGATCCATTACACATACTACACACTTACATAGTTATTCAACTAAAACAACCTTCAAGCCTAACATATTATCAGCCAGTAATAACTATGTTCAAGCAACTAGGATAGTATTTCAATTCCTTCAATTCTACTTTATCCAGAAGTTTAACAAAACCTAAGTTACCGAATACTTAAAAGTGTCCGGATACAAAACTCACCTAGTATGCAGACTTACCGGATACCACACTTACCGGATACAATTCTTACCGGATACAATTCTTACCGGATATTATATTCAATCTGGATGACATCCGGAAACTAAGTAAGCCGGATACCATCCGGTAACTACCAAAATAAATAACTTACCGGATAACTTTGCCTTGTCCGGATACCTTCAAACAGAGGTTACCGGGTACTATCTTTTTACCCAGTAACTTCGACCTGCAGCCTAAAATTACAATCCAAACCCATGTTTGTTCCATTCAGCTTGTTTTAAACACATCCATTCAACCCCAAAATAATTTATACAGATGTCTTAATGTTTAATTTGACAGAAAACATGTATTTAATCAAAAGAGTGAATGAACTCACCTTGAAGAAAATAAACCCACTTCTCTGCACAAATCAAAGATTCAAATCAAGAACTTCAATCAGCTGTACCAGATAGAAATCAGATTAGCTTATGGTTACAATCTCACAACTGAAATCGATTCTTGCATAAACTAATCTAAGACTTACCCAAAAAGATATTTCTTCTTTCTTTCTCTTCATCTTTCTCTCTATTCTTTCTCTCTATTTCTTTCTCTCTGTTGCCGTGAAAAACACCCATACACACCAAATGTCTCTCTTTTTCTAACAAGAGATATGAAATATCTTATCCAGATTTTAAAGAGGCAGTGGGCAAAAGGATATTAACCAACCAATACCCCAAACTTTCATCACATGACAACTTTAATCCCTCATCTTATAAATTAAAATTAAAGTTTACCCCTTACTTATTATTCCAATAAAACACATAATATAACTTACTCGGGGATAAACTATAAAATTAATCTATCAAATAACCGATCATGACTTATCAAATAATTATACTCAAATTATTTAATAAACCAAACGTAATCCTTTTTATAGAAAATCGAGATGTTACAATACTCCCCAACTTGAAAATGATTTCGTCCTCGAAATCAAAGCTAGGTAAACAACCGAGGATATTTAATCTTCATATCCTCTTCTGAATCTAAAGTTACATTAGTACCTCGATGATGTTTCCATTGTACCTTTAACATAACTACCTCTTTATTATTACGTAACTTCCTAACTGATCTTTCCAAAATCGCCTCCGGTTCTTCTACACAACGGCGCTTTTCATCCACCCTTACATTAGTAAGTGGAATCACATCAATCTCTTCGGCTAAACATTTCCGAAGATAGCAAACATGAAAAGTATTGTGGATTCCTTCCATTTCAGGTGGAAGATCCAACTGATATGCTTGCAATCCGACTCTCTTAGTTATGGCGAAAACGAGGACTTAATTTTCCACGTTTACCAAACCTTATCACACCTTTCCACGGGGATACCTTAAGCATTACACGCTCCCCAACTTGGAATTCTTTTGGTCTTCTTTTTGGATCAGCATAACTCTTTTGTCTATCTTGAGCCGCTTTTATATGCTTTCGAATTTCTTTCACCTTATCAGCTGTTTGTTGCACAAGTTCCGGACCAGCAAACTGTTTTCTCCAGCTTCTAACCAACACACCGGAGTTATGCATTTCCGACCATACAAAGCTTCGAAATGTGCTCTTCCAATACTTGAATGATAACTATTGTTATATGCAAATTCTACTAACGGTAGATGCGTATCCCAGTTACCTCCAAAATCTAATACACACGACCTGAGCATATCTTCCAAAGTTTGAATTGTTCTTTCACTTTGCCCATCCATTTGTGGATGATAAGCAGTGCTCAAATTAACTCTTGTACCCAATTCTTCTTGTAGTGACTGCCAAAACCTTGAGGTAAACCGACTATCACGATCCGATACTATAGACACTGGTATACCATGCCTTGACACCACTTCATCAATATACAGCTTCGCCAATTTATCTATCGGTGATGCTTCTTTCATAGCCATAAAGTGAGCACTCTTAGTCAATCTATCTACGATTACCCATTTAGTGTCATTACCTTTTTGCGTCATTGGTAACTTTGTCACAAAATCCATGGTAATCTTCTCCCACTTCCATTCCGGAATTTCCAAAGACTGAAAACTTCCGTAAGGCTTTTGATGTTCAGCTTTGACTAACGAGCACGTCCTACACTTTTCTACAATTCGTGCCACATATACTTTCATAGCTGGCCACCAATAGTGTAACTTCAAATCCCTATACATCTTAGTACTCCCAGGATGTATAGAATACTTAGATTTATGGGCATCCTCGAGAATCAACTCTCGATTTCCTCCAATCTTTGGCACCCAAACACGACCTTGGAACAGTTTAATTCCACGGCTATCTTCAGTCAGTTGAAGATGTTGCTTGCTCATGACTTCATCTTTCAGATTTTCTTCCAATAAGGCCTCCACTTGTGCCTCTTTTATCCTTTCAATCAAACTTGACGTCACGTCAATTCTAGCGTTAGTCGTTTTCAAGCACCCACTGTAATCTTTTCTACTTAAAGCATCGGCTACAACATTTGCCTTACCAGGATGGTAATGCAATTCACAATCATAGTCTTTAAGTAGTTCTAACCAACGCCTTTGCCTCATGTTCAATTCTTTCTGATCAAAGACATGCTGTAAGCTCTTGTGATCAGTGAAGAGAGTGCAATTTGTTCCATACAAATAATGACGCCATAGTTTTAATGCAAACACGACCGCTGCCAATTCCAAATCATGGGTAGGGCAATTCTTCTCATGTTCTTTGAGTTGTCTTGATGCATAAGCAATCACCTTGCCTCGTTGCATCAACACACACCCCAAACCCATTTTTGATGCATCACTATACACTACTAGATCTTCCGTTCCTTTCGGTAATTCAAGGATAGGAGCTTCACACAACTTCTGACGTAGAGTTCTGAAAGCTGACTCTTGCTTTTTAGTCCAAATAAACTTTACATTCTTTCGAGTCAACACGGTCAAAGCAGAAGCAATCTTTGAGAAGTCTTTGATAAACCTCCGATAGTAACCTGCTAGACCCAAGAAACTTCTTATTTCAGACGCACTCTTCGGTGTCTCCCAGTTCGTCATTGCTTCTATCTTTGCCGGATCTACTTTGACTCCTTCCGAAGTAATTACATGCCCTAAAAATTGTACCTCTTTTAACCAGAATTCACATTTCAAAAACTTTGCGTACAATTTCTCTTTTCTCAACACTTCTAAGACTTCATGAAGATGGCGTTCATGATCGTCCTCATTCTTCGAATAAATAAGTATGTCATCAATGAATACAATGACAGACTTGTCTAAGAATGGTCGACATACTCTGTTCATCAGATCCATGAACACGGCTGGAGCATTAGTCAACCCAAATGGCATTACAAGGAATTCATAATGCATGTACCTCGTTCTGAACGCTGTCTTCGGGATATCTTCATCTCTTACTCGAACTTGATGGTACCCCGACCTCAAATCAATTTTGGAAAAGCATCCTGCACCTTGGAGTTGATCGAACAGGTCATCAATCCTTGGAAGCGGATACTTGTTCTTAATAGTCACCTTATTCAGCTCGCGATAATCGATGCACATTCTCATAGTGCCATCCTTCTTCTTAACAAACAAAACCAGAGCTCCCCAAGGTGAAGAACTTGGTCTAACAAAACCTTTATCCAATAGCTCCTGTAGTTGAGTCATCATCTCTTTCATTTTGGTCGGCGCTAGGCGATACGGTGCACGCGCTATTGGTACCGATCCAGGGATAAGATCAATACGAAACTCTACCTGCCGTTCAGAAGGTAGACCTGGAAGATCATCGGGAAATACGTCCGGAAATTCACGTACTACCTTAATGTCTTCGACTTGTTTCTTTTCTGATTTCACATCTAGAACATATGCTAGATAAGATGAACATCCTTTAACTAAACACTTACGCGCTTTAGCAACAGAAATTAACGGAACTTCCCCTTTTCGTTTTTCCCCAAAGATGAGTACATCATCCTTATCAGCCATCGGAATTCGGATTAATTTCTTTGCACAATGTATTTCTGCCTGGTTGACTGTCAGCCAGTCCATACCCACAATCACATCGAATCCCCCAATTTCCATCAACAACAAGTCGATTGGAAATTTCGTTTCCCCTACTGAAATTAAACAACCCTCAAGTCTTTCACGAACCAAGACTTGACCCCCGTTAGCTATCTCGACTACTAAGGCATCTTCCAAGGTAGTGATAGGCATAGCTAACTTGTGATAGAACGACTTGGACACAAATGACAAATTTGCACCACAGTCAAATAAAATGTGCGCGGGAAAGGAATTAACGAGGAATGTACCCGAAACGACGCCTTTCGATTCTTTGGCTTCGTCAGTTGTCATATGAAACGCCCGGCCCGTTGGTTTAGGAACATCCGATTTCTTGCTTTGGTCTCCACCCTTTTTCAGCTTTGGGCAATCCCGGCGGAAATGACCGGGTTGTTTGCACTCGTAGCATGTAGATCCTTGAACAGGACAGTTATTCATAGTATGCCCACTTTTACCACACTTATAACATTCTAGCGTAGTCACCCGACATGGACCAAAGTGCTTACTCCGACACTTCGGGCACCAATTCGGCTCCCGACGATATTCATTACGAACATTTTTGCCAAAGGATTTTGATTTCTGAGAAGACTCTGACCGACCTTCCCATTTCCGTTTCTCTCCCACTTGCGTCTTTTCTTCTTTGTCTTTAGCATAGACCTGTTCCATAACCTTAGCTTCCTCAATTGTTTCTCTCAACGTTGTAGCTTTAGCATTTCTTACCTGGGACATCATGTCCGCTGGCAAACCCTTCAAATAACCTTTAATCTTATCCTTCTCAGTAGGAGCCACATGCCCCACTAAATTCAGTTTCTCCATGAAGGATTCAGTGTACTTTCGAACAGATGAAGTACCTTTCTTAAGAGTCTGAAACTCTTCTTCAATCCTATCCATTTCGTTTTCATTGCAGTATTCTTCCAGAAACTTTTTCTTGAATGACTCCCATGTCATAGTGATAACTCTATTTCTAGAGTTATTATTTCCTTTTATTTTTATTTTATTTTGTCAAATTTTAGCCATTTCACTTCTCAAAACCCCCATTCTTGGTAATTGTAACACCCGTAAATTTCGGATAAGTACAACTTCGATTCGGTGGGGAATCGATCTTTTAAGAAAAAGATGGAAAATAGGATTTGGAGTTAAATCCTAGTTTTTAATGTTTGGTTGGATGGGTAATTGGATTACGAGTCCAACGGTTCTTTCCGGAGCGAAAACGGAGCTAAAACGAGGAAGTTATGGCCAAAACAAGTTTCGGTACACATTGAGCTATTGTGCCCAGCGATTGTGACACTGTCACAATCGCCGTGTCACAATCGCCCAAGTGGTACCGAGAGTTGTAGGGATTGAGCTATTGTGCCCTGGAGATAGTGACACTGTCACAATAGCCGTGTCACTATAGCCGAAGTTGTACCGAGAGTTGGGAGGGCACGGGCGATTGTGCCCTGGCGATAGTGACACTGTCACTATCGCCGTGTCACTATAGTCGACGGGTTCCAAGGTGTTTTAAACCCCCTTTCTTCTTTCTTCTTCCCCATTTCACTTATCTTTCTTAACTCTCTCAACTCTCTCTCTTTCTCTCAGTCGATTTAGCTCAAGAAACATCATCCCCTCCCCTCTCCTTCCTTATTCCTTCACCAAACCAAACCCTCTTCCTCCATTGATGAACATATTTGGAAGCTTGGAGTTTTTGTGGAGATTAGGAGTTGTTTTGGAAGATTCAAATGGTTAAGGTAATTTCTCCCTACCCAATAGTTGTTATTGTTGTTGATTTCATAATCTTTCCATCTTGTGATGTTGTGGATCGATTTTAGTGTTGATTGAATAAGGGAATCTCGTTTTCTTCATCTCCAACTAGGGTTTGGTATAAGATGGGTATTTTGGGTATGTTATGGATGGATGATGATTCCTTATGGTTGGATCGTATTATTGATGGTTGGGAATTTATAAATCTAGGTTTCGGAAGTTTTGGCTTGAGGATGCAAACTTCATCAAAGGAGCATACGTTTGGAGAACTCTAGATTTAGCTAAATCTAGCAAAGGTGAGTTCAAGTACTTTGCGAAAACGTTGTACATGCCAAAATGAGTATTTTACAAATATGTGTGTGTTTTACTTGAAAATGTAGTTGGTTGAGTTATTTGGTAGATTTAACTCCTTTGAAGTGTTTATCTTCAAAAATGTGTAAAACACCCATATTTGGGGATTTTAGATGTTTGGATGGTTAGAAACCATAATTTGGCTTTAAAAGATTTATTGCTCAAAATGAGGTTTATTTGGTGGTTTAATCATATATGTGTAAATGATTTTGTAAACCATTTGGGAAATACACTTTTAAGTGTTATGTGTCATTTTGAGAATGTTAAAGGTGTGAGTCCGTTTGGAAAACCCTTGTTGTTTAACCCGTAATGAGTTTTGGGGTTAATGATGATTTTGAGGTATAGCTCGCTTAAACAATGTTTTAAAGGGATTTTGACCGACGTATGGGTCTAGCAAGCTTGGAGCACTTTGCTCGGTTTTGACTTTGAAAATAGTCTTGGGACAATTGTCCGGTTTAAATGGCTCGATGTGGAGTCTTGTTGATGGGTTGCTTTTATTGCACCGCTTTACATTTATTGCACGTGTGAATATTTACATGCTTGGGTGAGTGAGTCATTCCGGGTTAGACATGTCATTGGTAGACTGTATTGCATTGGATCCATAGGCATGTTAGTCAGTCGTTGGGTATCTCGGGGTGGGACCCCGGTATTTTATGTTTGGTCTGTTGGGTATCTCGGGGTGGGACCCCGGTATTTATGTTTTAAGACCTTAACCTTACGAGTAGGCACTAGGAGGATATAGTCTTGGGCACTTACCTGGGAGGTTTGTGTAGCGATCCACGCCTTCGGGATGTAATACCTGGGAGGTGGTCCCGATGTGCCGGGCCTTGAGGCGTTACCTGGGAGGTAATCGTCAAGGTGTATCCTCAATTACGGTGTAACTCGACTTCGTAGAGCAGAGTCGTGGAATATGCCAGACGTATGTGGTACTTCCCGATTTCGTTGGGAGGGCAGAGATATGCATAACGTAACTTGTAATCTCTACTCCCGGTTGTGCGATGAACGTTGTATAGGTGGTATACTTATGTGTTGCCTCCACCTTCAACGGATACGGGTCTCCCCCGTTTATGGTATTTGATCTTTATTACATTTTACGGTTGCGTGAGTATTGCTTCGTATAATGTTTTAATAAAGAGTTATATTTAATGGATGATTTCCATGTTTTATGAGTTGAGTATGTTTTGTCAACCGTATGTGAAGGTTTTACCTAAATTATATTTATTCACGTATTTGGGTGAATTGGGATTTGTAACTCATTTTGGAAAGCGTCGTACACTTTTCGGGAAGGGTTCTCATGGATTTTGAGTGTGTTGGAAAATGAGTCGTTTATGCCGTTTGGGAAACCTTTTGGAAATGATAGTCTTTGTCGCAAGCTTTCATTTGATGATTTATATAAATCATGACTATAATTATTAACTGTTGATTTATGATTTTATATAGTCATGATAAAATGCTTGAACTCACTAGGCGTAAGCCTAACTCTTTTTATTTGTCGGCATGTGCAACAGGCTCAGGTTGGGTAGCTCTAGCTACATTGTGAAATGGAGAGTGCGAGTAAAGTGCACGAGAGGTGAATAGCTTAAGTTATGTTTCCGCATTTACCCTTGGGAAGTAGCACTTGTGACTGGATTAAGTGATGTCCGAAGTGGGTTTAGTCTTGGTAATGAGACTTGTATTGTATGTGTTGTTTGGAGATAATCATAGTTTGTAATTTGAGTTATTTTACCTATTGTTTCGGATGTAATATTGAAAATTTTAATTAGTTGCTCTTTCCAAATTTGAGGGTGTTACAAGTTGGTATCAGAGCATAAGTTTGAGAAATTTAGGTGTTGATTGTGGATACCTAGACTCAAACTAGCGTTTGTTTAAGTAAATGAGAGCGAAATTCACCTTTAGACACTTTAAGATATGATGTTTTGGGATCAATGAATGTTGTTAGAAACGAGAATCACATCGAGAGTAGCAAGGATAATCATGTATGGTTCGTTCATAGTGACACCTGACCAGTGTCATGGTGAATCTACTAGTACATGTGCATACTTGAATTACTTTAATGTGATGATCGTTGGGGTAGTGAAGAGGGTTCTTCGGTAGTAGTCGTTGGAATGGATGGACGATTCTAGTATTAGTCACTTGCAGTGACAATAAGCATGATAAGTGCTATAAGTAGACTGTTTCGGGTCGAAGTTGATGGTTGGATTAGAAACATAGGCTTGTGGAGCCGACTTTGATTGGAGGAAAACCGTAAGGTTAATTGATGTATTTCCCAACTTGCCTTAAGAGGTTTGAATATCCGGATGACAATAGTGGACCGAATGATTTTGAGGGAGTATGAGTTGAGACGTTGAATGCCGATGAAATCATGCATGAAATTTATTTTGAAAATAAATTGCATCAACTATTTCTTGTGTTTCCAATCCTTATGTGGATTGTGTTGTGAATTTTGAGAAATGTTTGGCACACACACAAGATTTCAAATTTATGGTTTTAAAAGTGCATGAAACCGTTTTATTGCGAGAGTTGCAAACTCCGCCGGGATTTATTCTGCATTACTTCATTGTTGTTCAACATTTGTTGGGGATGTAATAATAATCATATTTTGATGATGTTTGAGATGTTGGGCAATAACTACGGCTTGTGACTTTAACATTGGATCTCCTCCACATATGTTAGAGTTTGAACGGAAAGTTATTTTCCATTATGTCTATGTGAAGTTATTTTGGGGTTTTTGTTTAATGAGAGTTGTTAAACAATGTTGTTTATATGGTGCTACCCTAGAAGGGGATTTTTGAGAATTTGACGTCTCATTTAAGGTTTTGCTTATAACAATTTTGCTTTAGAAGCATGGTGTTTAGCGCCGTTTTATTGACTGGGAGTCATTGAGTCCATTGAGTTTAATGGAATTTGTTTTACGACATGTTGAGTCGTGTGAGTATGAATTCACAAGGTGCATGTTTTAATTTCTTATGTGAAAGGTTTAAAAGTTATGTTGGGTATTTGGTCCCACACGAGTTTTGTCGAGAAAAGTTAATTTTATGCCGCAAGGCGACTAAGAAGAGATGAGTTGGGAACTCTAGTGTCGCTTAACTTTTCTTTCAAAGATTTATGTTACTAAGTATTTCATTGCAAATAGTTCTGTGTATGGATTGATGGAGACGTGGCTTAAGTGATGTATGAAAGACAATTTTAGTGACATTTCATAATGATTTGCTTGGTGCGCTTTTGGTCGGTTAAATGTCTTATTATCATTTTTATGAAAAATGTGTTATATCAACTTGGGGGTATGCATAAGCTTGGTAACCGTTGTTTCTTGATACTTGGATGATCGAGTCGTACATGGAAATGATTTATAAACTCTGGTTTAAATGATGACCATTTGGTCAAAAGGTGTTTTGGTATTGTAGAAATCATGCATAGTTCGCAATGCTTTACATTTTGAAAATGAAAATGTGTTAGTCGTTGACATTTGGCCAACTTTTATTTACCGATGATTTTGGAAGAATTGAAAACCTTTTTGGTTTTTGGAGAAATGTGTATTGGGAGAACGTTGACAAATACATTTAAGCAATTACGTTTTGACGCTTTGCGTCCCAAGTACGAAACCTTGAGGAAATGCTTCGTGAGAAAGAATTTATAAAATTTTTGTATAAAATTTCAGTACGCAAGAATTCTTATATTTTGGAAAACGCGCCATTGGGTGCAAGTGTGTCGAGAACGTCTTATTCAAATGGCATTATAGGACCGGATGGGAAATTTTGAGAAATTGATGTAAAGGGTTTCCTCTTTTGGAAAATTGGTCACGAACTGTTTGATGCATGTATTTTTGTTTCAAGGAATTTTGTAATGGTAATGTTACAAACTTGCATGTCTACCCCAATGTGAAGTTGTATAATGTTTTAGTTGATATTTCGAGTGATGGAAACGTATGGACTTTGTATTAACTAAGGAAGTTGCACAAGTTATTTTGTGTTTTGACTAAGAGTATTGGTAAACCGTTCCATCGTTTTGTGTAATAAACTGACGCGCGTAAAATATTTGTTGGTGAACCTTGCCTCATGCCGTTTTATGGTTGGCAAGGAAATGTTGGGGTCGAATGTCGTTTGGAACGCTTTTGGAAATACGTGCACACGTTGTGTTGCACCCCGTTTAAGGTTGAGCAGTCACTTTACATGCATGTCATGAGTCAATCCATACTAGAACCATGGTGGTTCATTTTAAAGAAATGGTTTATTACGCTTTTGCGTTTTGTGGGTAAAACTGAACTGCAATGAAATGATTTTCAACATGATTTTCATATGTGGGACGAGCGTGTCCAGTCTTGCGTAACTACTGAAATGATAGTAGGAATTTTTGTGCGTACTGTATATTTGGTATGAAAATCTTAGTGTTGAAAATATTTTACGAATGGTTTCGATTAATTGGCATATTTATTGAATAACGAACATGAAAACCTTGAACTCGTTAGGACCTTGGAAAGAGTATGTAACCCAGTTAAGGGTAAGTGCGTGTAGCACTCTGACGGTGGAAGGTTGAGTATTCCACGCGTGTTGGTATTGTGAGCCGGATGATACCAGTAGCAAGGTAGATGTATTGGTGGTAATTGAAGGGTTAGGCTTGCGGTAACGCATTTTGCAGTTGGTAGCAACCGTAAGAGGTTCAATTGTGAGGAGTAGTCTTGATGGAATAACCTTCGTGTATGGATAATGAACATGTCGATTTGATGATTCATGTGAGATGAAGTTTGGAGTCTAATAGAACTCGTTGGAGTTAATCGGCAGTAATGATAGGAATGATCAGATTTGATGATCATGTTGGGTTCGTTAGTGATCAACAGTGAAGTGATTTAGAGTGGAAGCTAAATCGCGGGAGATACAACACTTAAAGATTGGGAGACAGCCGAAGTGGTTTTGACTAGGAGTTATTCCTATGGTTAGAGTGTTATTCCGGGCATAAATGGTGTGTACTTGAAGAAGTTTCGTTGGTAGGAAATTGGTTCGAGGAACTGTATTTATGGCGGTAAGGGAAGTTTAAATTCCAGTTAGGAATTAGTGTTTTGTGGTCGACAATGAGTCGGTTATCATTGGGTAGTAGAGGATGTAGATTTCTAGGACGAAATCCTTATAAGGTTGGGAGGATTGTAACACCCGTAAATTTCGGATAAGTACAACTTCGATTCGGTGGGGAATCGATCTTTTAAGAAAAAGATGGAAAATAGGATTTGGAGTTAAATCCTAGTTTTTATTGTTTGGTTGGATGGGTAATTGGATTACGAGTCCAACGGTTCTTTCCGGAGCGAAAACGGAGCTAAAACGAGGAAGTTATGGCCAAAACAAGTTTCGGTACACATTGAGCTATTGTGCCCAGCGATTGTGACACTGTCACAATCGCCGTGTCACAATCGCCCAAGTGGTACCGAGAGTTGTAGGGATTGAGCTATTGTGCCCTGGCGATAGTGACACTGTCACAATAGCCGTGTCACTATAGCCGAAGTTGTACCGAGAGTTGGGAGGGCACGGGCGATTGTGCCCTGGCGATAGTGACACTGTCACTATCGCCGTGTCACTATAGCCGACGGGTTCCAAGGTGTTTTAAACCCCTTTTCTTCTTTCTTCTTCCCCATTTCACTTATCTTTCTTAACTCTCTCAACTCTCTCTCTTTCTCTCAGTCGATTTAGCTCAAGAAACATCATCCCCTCCCCTCTCCTTCCTTATTCATTCACCAAATCAAACCCTCTTCCTCCATTGATGAACATATTTGGAAGCTTGGAGTTTTTGTGGAGATTAGGAGTTGTTTTGGAAGATTCAAATGGTTAAGGTAATTTCTCCCTACCCAATAGTTGTTATTGTTGTTGATTTCATAATCTTTCCATCTTGTGATGTTGTGGATCGATTTTAGTGTTGATTGAATAAGTGAATCTCGTTTTCTTCATCTCCAACTAGGGTTTGGTATAAGATGGGTATTTTGGGTATGTTATGGATGGATGATGATTCCTTATGGTTGGATCGTATTATTGATGGTTGGGAATTTATAAATCTAGGTTTCGGAAGTTTTGGCTTGAGGATGCAAACTTCATCAAAGGAGCATACGTTTGGAGAACTCTAGATTTAGCTAAATCTAGCAAAGGTGAGTTCAAGTACTTTGCGAAAACGTTGTACATGCCAAAATGAGTATTTTACAAATATGTGTGTGTTTTACTTGAAAATGTAGTTGGTTGAGTTATTTGGTAGATTTAACTCCTTTGAAGTGTTTATCTTCAAAAATGTGTAAAACACCCATATTTGGGGATTTTAGATGTTTGGATGGTTAGAAACCATAATTTGGCTTTAAAAGATTTATTGCTCAAAATGAGGTTTATTTGGTGGTTTAATCATATATGTGTAAATGATTTTGTAAACCATTTGGGAAATACACTTTTAAGTGTTATGTGTCATTTTGAGAATGTTAAAGGTGTGAGTCCGTTTGGAAAACCCTTGTTGTTTAACCCGTAATGAGTTTTGGGGTTAATGATGATTTTGAGGTATAGCTCGCTTAAACAATGTTTTAAAGGGATTTTGACCGACGTATGGGTCTTGTTGGTGCAAGTGTACCCAGCTTTAAATATTGTGATATATTTTTGGTACACATAAAATCACATCTCCATATTTATTTTGATGATTACAAAACACACCGCATTATTTGTTATCTAATATTTTATCTGAGTGTGCAGATATTTAAATGATCTCGATAAATTATTATCTGAAGAATCCAAGTTTGAAGAGTTTCGTCATTTTATTTTAAAATGATAAACACCCTAAAATATTTTATCACTTGGATATTTCGTATCTATATAAATATATTTGAATCAAATATATATATAATATCTTTTATATATAAATCTCTGATATATATATATATTAATATATGCTGCTACTGTTCATCTGTTGCAAGAAGTGTGTTCAGCCGAAGTTTACCTGCGTTGCCATGCTCTCATTGGACAGATCTTCTGGCGGTATACCGCCAAGGTATACGCGGTATACCGCGGGTACTATTTCCCATCAACTTGTTCTGCATGAGAAGCTTCGTTTGTCAGGAAGTATGTCAGGCGGTATACCGCCATGTGCAACGCGGTATACCGCGGGTACATTATGCCGTTGAGTTTTTTTGCAGGTTGACCTTCTCAAGGAGTACACTTTTTATGACGCAGGTATACCGCGATGGTTCGGCGGTATACCGCGAAATTCTCAAGTCGGATTTTCATGCAGTATAAATACAAGCCTCCAGCAGCATTAAACTCTACACCAACTTCAGCATTAAGTTCTCCCTCAGCATTTGATTATTATTCTGCTGCTTTCTTACTCACACTAAATCACTTAAACTGATAAATTAATTTTTGAGCAAGAAATCTTGAGTTGATAGCAGATTAAAATCTCACGATTAGTTGAATCAGCAACACAACTCAAGTGATCAAACTCTCTAAAAATATCCAAGTGATAAACCTTATTCAAGAGTGATTATTCATATTAAATTATACCCTCTTGTAAGTGTTTGAATTAGAGTGAGTGATCCACCATTAATCTCTCAAAGAAGAGTGTTTCGCGTTTGTTGTATTAAGGTTTGTGTTTCTACCGTAAAGAACACGTTTCGTATTGGATCTCCGAGAAGTGTTATTTTCTCGAGGTGGACTAGCCAACTTTGTGTTTGGTGAACCACTTTAAAAATCTCGTTGTCAAGTATTCTCTTTCCCTTATCTCTTTACATTTCCGCTGTGCATTTAAATTATATCTGTTTATATAATTGTTGTATATTTACTTGTTTATACTCTGCTTTATTTTTACTGTATTGTTTGTACTGTATTTATTTGTTAAAAGATTTTTTTGAAAGTAAAAGATTTTAAATACAACCTTACCCCCCCCCCTTAGGTTGTCCAACATTTGGTATCAGAGCAGGTCTTTCAAAAATTATTCTGCATTTTTTTCTCTTTTCTTCTAAATGGCTCAACAAACTAATATCGTGTTTTCAAAACCTCCTTTGATAGATACTGAAAAGTTTGGCATTTGGGCCGAGCTATTTGAATGTCACGTGCGTGGCAAAAATCAAAAGATTTGGAACATCATAGAAAAAGGGAATTTTAAACCCACCATTGTGAAAGATGATGTTTATATTGATAAACCCCTAGATGACTGGACTACTTCTGATGAAGCCCATTTTTGTTTAAACTTTGAAGCTAAAAATATATTATATGCTGCTTTAACAACTGACGAAATCGAAAGAGTATATACTTATAAAACTGCTAATCAAATATGGGAAAGTTTAAATAATACTCATCGTGGAAACACGGAGGTTAAATCTAGCAAAGTAAATATTTTAGTTCACGATTATGAACTATTCGAAATGAAACAAGATGAGTCAATTGACTCAATGTTTAAAAGATTTAACCTTATTGTGACTACTTTGAAAGGTTTGGATCGCACTTATCCTAACGAGGACTATATAAGGAAAATCCTACGAGCTCTTCCTTCGGAGTGGATGCAAAAGATAACATCTTTAGAAGACTCCCGTGACCTTTCCATAATGAAGATAGATGACTTAATCGGTAATCTTAAAGTGCATGAAATTGCACTTAAAAGAAACAAAGATCGGGAGCAAGTTAAAAAGAAATCAATCGCTCTCAATGTCTCAACACCAAAAGATGAGAAGAAAAAGGAGAAAGCTAGCTCCTCGAAAGATCCATCCGAAACTCTCGATGAAGTCGCCATGTTGGTAAGAAACTTTTCCAAATTTCTTAATAATAATAATAAATTTTCTAACAATGGCAGATTTCAAAGAAACGGTAACTACCGTCGTGGTGGTGATAATCGAAGTCGTAAGTTCCATAAACGAGACGAAAGAGTTAAGAAAAATGGCGATTCAAGTGAAGACGATAAAGCTAAGCAAAAGAGAGGCTTTTGCTACTCATGTGGTGACAAAGACCACTACGCCAATGAATGTCCGAAAAAGAACAAGTTCCAAAAGAAGAAGGAGAAAGCCTTCATTGGAGGCGCGTGGAGCGAGAGTGAAGAAGAAGATGACTATCAAGCCATTTGTCTTATGGCCGATAGCGACGACGAGGTAAAATCTTCTTACTCGGATTACGATAGTGATTATGAAAGTGAAAATGAAAATAATCTTGAAGAATTATATGAGTCTTTTCATAAAATGGCCGCTCTTGCAAATCGTTACCAAGATGAGAATGCCATGTTAAAAGAAACTGTAAATGCTTGTAAAAAGGAAATAAAAAATGTTAAACAAAAATCTGAAAATGATATAGATATAATTGCTAAATTAGAAACTAAATTAGGAGAAAAAGATTTTTGTAAATCTTGTGATGTTTTAAATAAAGAAATTGCATGCTTAAATAAAAAATCACATGAAAATATTATTTGTACAAAATGTGATATTCTTGAGAATGAGATTACATGCTTAAAGGCTAAATGTGCTTCATATGAAAAAGATAACATGCTAGCTAAAGCTTTTGAAAGTAGTAATAAAAAGGTTCTTAACATGCTTAATATGCCTAACCGTATAAAATGTAGAAAAGGCATTGGTTCCAATACTTGTGTTGATAAATGTTCTTGTATACCCATCAAAAGATTTTATGAATCACCTAAAGTAAATACAAGAAATCAATATGTGCAAAAACCTCCGTATGTGCGTAAAATAAATAATGTAAATTATAATACAAGAAAACCGTATGCTCGCATGTACCATGATAAATATTCTAAACCTAATAATAATGCGAATGTAAATGCTTGTTTTTATGTATATGATAAATATAATCGCAAAATTAAAATGGTAAATAAATGGATTCCAAAAGGAATGTTTAGTAATGATAATCCCGGTGGTATGCGTTTATGGTTTTAAATGTGTTATATATATATATATAGTTTAAATATATTCTGTTGTATATGTTATATATATAAGTAATATATATTCTATGTACTGTTTGTTTATATATATACGTACTACATATATATATATATATATAGTGTTTGTTTAAATGTGCTATATATATAAGTAATTTTTTTTTTGTACCTTTAATTCTATTCATATATATATATACATACGTACTGCACATATATATATATATTTTATTTAATTTTTTAATTCTTATTTATATATATGTTGTTTGTCTTAACATGTGTTGTATATATATATTTGTGTTTTATATATATATATGTATTATATATTGTGTAATGTATTATATATATATATATTCTGTTTGACTTTATATATATGTATGTTGGTTGACTTTTGAAACTAATTGTCAAGGACCCACGAGAAATGGGGACCATAAAAGTTATATCTTCATTATTGTAGATTGATCTTGATATGGACTGGATACTCGATAGTGGTTGCACACGTCACATGACCGGAAACAATAATCTCTTTTCATCATATAAGTCATGTGATGGTGGACAGGTAATCTTTGGAGGAAACTCCAAAGGAAATATAATTGGTAGAGGTACAGTCTCTTGCAATAATGTTCAATTTCTAAATGTTAATCATGTTGATAATTTACATTTTAATTTGTTAAGTGTTCGTCAATTGTGTAAAAATAATACAACTGTTGTCTTCGAAGAAGATTCTTGTAAAATCATAAAAAATGGCAAAATTCTTTTAAATGGTTTTGTAAAAGGAAATTTGTATATTTGTAAAACTGTTGTATCTGATAATGTATGCTTATCTTCTATTAATGATGTTTCTACTTTATGGCATAGGCGTTTAGGTCACGCTAACCTAAGATTAATGCAAAACTTAAAAAATAAGGAGCTTGTGAGTGACCTGCCAAAATTAAAGTTTGATAATCATTTTTGTGATGCTTGTCGTGTCGGCAAACAACATCACGTTTCTCATAAATCAAAAAATGTTATTTCTACTCAAAGAGTTTTAGAACTTTTACATATGGATCTTTTTGGCCCGATGGCTGTTCAAAGTTTTGGAGGAAATTTTTATACTTTGGTTATTGTGGATGATTTTTCCCGTTATACTTGGACTTTATTTTTGAGACATAAAAATGAGGCTTTCGAAAAGTTTAAAATTTTAGGAAAAAGAATTCAAAACCAACAAGGTTGTACGATTGTTTCCATACGTACGGACCATGGACGAGAATTCGATAATGATGTACAATTTGGTGCCTTTTGTGATAAACATGGTATAACTCATAACTTTTCGGCTCCTCGAACTCCTCAGTCAAACGGGGTTGTTGAAAGGAAAAATCGAACGTTGCAAGAAATGAGTAGAACTATGCTAAACGAACATCAAGTTCCCCAAAAGTTTTGGTGTGATGCCGTTGCTACCGCGACCTATGTGCTTAACCGTGTCCTAATTAGAGGTATCCTAAATAAGACACCCTATGAACTTTACCGAGGTAGAAAACCTTCCCTAGCTCACCTAAAAGTTTTTGGTTGTAAATGTTTCATTTTAAACACCAAATCCTACCTAACCAAATTTGACCCCAAAGCCTATGAAGGAGTTTTCCTAGGTTACTCTTGGAATAGCAAAGCCTATAGAATCTTAAATAAGGAGACCATGGTAGTGGAAGAATCCCTTAATGTTAGTTTTGACGAGAGTCCTCCCAAACCAAGTGCATCCTTAGCAAATGATAATATCCGTGAAGGAGATGTCTTAGCCCAACAACTTAGTACCTTGGATTTAGGTACCCAACCTTCCACAAATAATATTGAATCTAGTGATGCCCCTCCGTGCTTTATTCCACAAGGTATAGATGATCCTAACCTTAGAACCGCTCGAGGCCATCCCGTAGATCAAATTATAGGTGACCTAAACCAAAGGACAACTAGATCACAAATCCTTACCCATTGTGCTTTCCATGCCTTTATCTCAACCATAGAACCTAAAACCATAGATGAAGCTTTAGGTGATGAGGATTGGATTTTGGCCATGCAAGATGAGTTAAACCAATTTACTAGGAATGATGTGTGGGACTTAGTACCTAGCCCTAGTAGTCAAACCATTATTGGCACAAGATGGGTCTTCCGTAACAAGGTAGACGAGAACGGTGGAGTCACACGAAACAAGGCACGTTTAGTTGCCAAGGGGTACAGTCAACAAGAAGGTATAGATTATGACGAAACCTTTGCACCGGTTGCAAGGTTGGAGTCTATTCGAATGCTTCTCGCTTTTGCAAATGCTAAAGATTTTAAATTATTTCAAATGGATGTTAAAAGTGCTTTCTTAAATGGTATTATAAATGAGGAGGTATACGTTTCTCAACCTCCCGGTTTTGAAAGTTTTGAAAACCCGACACATGTTTATAAATTAAAAAAGGCGCTTTATGGTTTAAAGCAGGCTCCGCGTGCTTGGTATGATAGATTAAAAACCTTTTTAATTGTTAGTGGTTATATTATGGGTAAAATAGATAATACTTTATTTGTGAAATATGTTCAAAATGATATTGTGGTTGTGCAAGTATATGTTGATGATATTATTTTTGGTTCCACTAATGAAAAATTGTGTAATGATTTTTCTGCGAAAATGACTAGCGAATTTGAAATGAGCATGATGGGAGAGTTAAAATACTTCTTAGGATTGCAAATAAAACAATGTGAAACTGGTATTTTTATTAGTCAATCTAAATATTGTAAAGATATGTTGAAAAAGTTTAACTTTGAAAATGTCAAACCCGTTGAAACTCCAATGACCACAAATTTGCAATTGTCTCGTGACGAGGAGGGAAACGATTTTAATGAAAAGATTTATCGTGGTATGATTGGTAGCTTGTTATATTTAACTGCTAGTAGACCTGATATTATGTTTAGTGTATGTTTATGTGCTCGTTTTCAATCTTCACCTAAACAATCTCACTATGAAGCTGTCAAGCGTATTTTTCGATATTTACGAGGTACTACTAATCTTGGCTTATGGTACGCAAAGAAACCCGAGTTAGAAGTAACGTGTTTTGCCGATTCCGATCTTGGTGGATCTATTGTTGACCGAAAAAGTACTAGTGGGGTATGTGCCTTTATAGGTCTCTCACTTGTATCTTGGTTCTCTAAGAAACAACAATCCGTAGCTTTGTCTACAACCGAAGCGGAATATGTAGCCGCCGCAAGAGCATGTGCTCAAGTCCTATGGATGAAACACACACTTACCGATTTTGAGGTACACCTAACCAAAATTCCAATTATGTGTGATAACTCAAGTGCCATAAACTTAAGTAAAAATCCCGTTTTACATTCTCGTACCAAACATATTGAATTGAGACATCACTTTTTACGAGATAATGTTCAAAAAGGCAAAATCGTACTTGAAAAGGTTGATTCGGAAGATAATTTGGCCGATGTTTTCACAAAAGCCCTTAACAAAAAAGCGTTCTTTAAATTAAGACTTGGTTTAGGCATGCTTGAGTATAACCCTTGATAAATACTAACTCTCAAATATTTCATATTTTGAGGGGGAGCATCTTTCGAGGGGGAGCATAAGCGATTTTCTTAAACCCTTTTTGCTTCGACAAAAGGGGGAGAGAAACCGAGTATGCTCTCGTGTTTAGCGTTGTGTTTGTCATCATCAAAAAGGGGGAGATTGTTGGTGCAAGTGTACCCAGCTTTAAATATTGTGATATATTTTTGGTACACATAAAATCACATCTCCATATTTATTTTGATGATTACAAAACACACCGCATTATTTGTTATCTAATATTTTATCTGAGTGTGCAGATATTTAAATGATCTCGATAAATTATTATCTGAAGAATCCAAGTTTGAAGAGTTTCGTCATTTTATTTTAAAATGATAAACACCCTAAAATATTTTATCACTTGGATATTTCGTATCTATATAAATATATTTGAATCAAATATATATATAATATCTTTTATATATAAATCTCTGATATATATATATATTAATATATGCTGCTACTGTTCATCTGTTGCAAGAAGTGTGTTCAGCCGAAGTTTACCTGCGTTGCCATGCTCTCATTGGACAGATCTTCTGGCGGTATACCGCCAAGGTATACGCGGTATACCGCGGGTACTATTTCCCATCAACTTGTTCTGCATGAGAAGCTTCGTTTGTCAGGAAGTATGTCAGGCGGTATACCGCCATGTGCAACGCGGTATACCGCGGGTACATTATGCCGTTGAGTTTTTTTGCAGGTTGACCTTCTCAAGGAGTACACTTTTTATGACGCAGGTATACCGCGATGGTTCGGCGGTATACCGCGAAATTCTCAAGTCGGATTTTCATGCAGTATAAATACAAGCCTCCAGCAGCATTAAACTCTACACCAACTTCAGCATTAAGTTCTCCCTCAGCATTTGATTATTATTCTGCTGCTTTCTTACTCACACTAAATCACTTAAACTGATAAATTAATTTTTGAGCAAGAAATCTTGAGTTGATAGCAGATTAAAATCTCACGATTAGTTGAATCAGCAACACAACTCAAGTGATCAAACTCTCTAAAAATATCCAAGTGATAAACCTTATTCAAGAGTGATTATTCATATTAAATTATACCCTCTTGTAAGTGTTTGAATTAGAGTGAGTGATCCACCATTAATCTCTCAAAGAAGAGTGTTTCGCGTTTGTTGTATTAAGGTTTGTGTTTCTACCGTAAAGAACACGTTTCGTATTGGATCTCCGAGAAGTGTTATTTTCTCGAGGTGGACTAGCCAACTTTGTGTTTGGTGAACCACTTTAAAAATCTCGTTGTCAAGTATTCTCTTTCCCTTATCTCTTTACATTTCCGCTGTGCATTTAAATTATATCTGTTTATATAATTGTTGTATATTTACTTGTTTATACTCTGCTTTATTTTTACTGTATTGTTTGTACTGTATTTATTTGTTAAAAGATTTTTTTGAAAGTAAAAGATTTTAAATACAACCTTACCCCCCCCCCTTAGGTTGTCCAACAGGTCTAGCAAGCTTGGAGCACTTTGCTCGGTTTTGACTTTGAAAATAGTCTTGGGACAATTGTCCGGTTTAAATGGCTCGATGTGGAGTCTTGTTGATGGGTTGCTTTTATTGCACCGCTTTACATTTATTGCACGTGTGAATATTTACATGCTTGGGTGAGTGAGTCATTCCGGGTTAGGCATGTCATTGGTAGACTGTATTGCATTGGATCCATAGGCATGTTAGTCAGTCGTTGGGTATCTCGGGGTGGGACCCCGGTATTTTATGTTTGGTCTGTTGGGTATCTCGGGGTGGGACCCCGGTATTTATGTTTTAAGACCTTAACCTTACGAGTAGGCACTAGGAGGATATAGTCTTGGGCACTTACCTGGGAGGTTTGTGTAGCGATCCACGCCTTCGGGATGTAATACCTGGGAGGTGGTCCCGATGTGTCGGGCCTTGAGGCGTTACCTGGGAGGTAGACGTCAAGGTGTATCCTCAATTACGGTGTAACTCGACTTCGTAGAGCAAAGTCGTGGAATATGCCAGACGTATGTGGTACTTCCCGATTTCGTTGGGAGGGCAGAGATATGCATAACGTAACTTGTAATCTCTACTCCCGGTTGTGCGATGAACGTTGTATAGGTGGTATACTTATGTGTTGCCTCCACCTTCAACGGATACGGGTCTCCCCCGTTTATGGTATTTGATCTTTATTACATTTTACGGTTGCGTGAGTATTGCTTCGTATAATGTTTTAATAAAGAGTTATATTTAATTGATGATTTCCATGTTTTATGAGTTGAGTATGTTTTGTCAACCGTATGTGAAGGTTTTACCTAAATTATATTTATTCACGTATTTGGGTGAATTGGGATTTGTAACTCATTTTGGAAAGCGTCGTACACTTTTCGGGAAGGGTTCTCATGGATTTTGAGTGTGTTGGAAAATGAGTCGTTTATGCCGTTTGGGAAACCTTTTGGAAATGATAGTTTTGTCGCAAGCTTTCATTTGAAGATTTATATAAATCATGACTATAATTATTAACTGTTGATTTATGATTTTATATAGTCATGATAAAATGCTTGAACTCACTAGGGGTAAGCCTAACTCTTTTTATTTGTCGGCATGTGCAACAGGCTCAGGTTGGGGTAGCTCTAGCTACATTGTGAAATGGAGAGTGCTAGTAAAGTGCACGAGAGGTGAATAGCTTAAGTTATGTTTCCGCATTTACCCTTGGGAAGTAGCACTTGTGACTGGATTAAGTGATGTCCGAAGTGGGTTTAGTCTTGGTAATGAGACTTGTATTGTATGTGTTGTTTGGAGATAATCATAGTTTGTAATTTGAGTTATTTTACCTATTGTTTCGTATGTAATATTGAAAATTTTAATTAGTTGCTCTTTCCAAATTTGAGGGTGTTACAGTAATATTCATGAAAATGAGCAAAAAGAGTAAACCATAGTATTAATGAATTATTTGGTGGAGTTTTGTTGTTGTTTCACGATTTTCTCGCAGTGACGTGCGAAGTCCCCACTCCGGATCCCACTATCGAGCAGAGAAGAAGACAAAACAAATTTAAATCTTAGCTTGAAAGATAATGCTGGGGAATAGAAGTTTCAGTGGGAGAAAGGATGGGAATAAAATAATGCAAGCATGTTCCTAAAAGCATGGCAAGTTGAATAAATTAATCAATCCCATGGTACTTTAAAGTCAACTTTTGGAAAGGTGAAGGGTCCTTTGGGTAAAAGCTTCAAGATGATGGATAGAAGAATTGCATAAAACAAGTTGAGTTTTGTGCTTCCTACTTCAGTCCTTATTCTCCAAACAAACCCATTTTTGTGTAAAGCCCAAATCTTTCCTTTAGTATAAAAGGAAGCATTGGGGTTCATTAATTTCATCCAAGAATCTCTCAACTACCACATCTTTAGTGAGAGTTTAAGTTCTAGTTTTTAGCTTTCATTTACTGAAGTAGTTTTTTAATTTCCAGCATTTAATTTCTTAGAGTAATTTGTAGTTTCGAGTAATCTGTAGCAGTGACGTACCTTCGTTCCCCACTGCGGTTTTAATACAAGTCTCGTTTAATTTACTTATGTGCAAATCTTCATCTTTTACTTTCTTCATTTCAGTAATGTTAGGCTAAACATCCCTTGGGATGTAGGAAAGAGAAGTACCTGGATTTTAAAGAAAATGCTTGAGTAATCTTTATACTCGGAATATTTGTTGTTTTGGTTATACATTCAATGATGCGAACAAGCCGATCACTTGTAAGGATCTAAAGTCTAGTTCTTAACTCATAAATGAGTAGAACGTAGTGACACGAGCTTGGATAATGCTAGGGAATTCGAAAGAATTCTTATGACACTTACGAAAGTGAGGTCGGCACAGTGAGCTAATCTCAACCCACTGGAGTAGTAGGAAAGCTAGTTGGTGTATTTAAAAACACTTAGAGTATTTGTCTCAACACATTCCATCGAGACCTGAAAAGGTCCATCTTGAGATTACCATTGACAAAACGATAAATACTAAGAGTATGGGATTTTACTTAAATGTGTGAGTATTTTGTAACCGAGCTTTTCTAGCGAAAAGACCGACCTCAAGTACAAGGATCATTTTTAGGATCATGTATTTATTATAAAATCTAGGGAAAATCTAGCCTACATTCTTTCTTTTAAAATCTTAAGTAAAAGCGTTAAAATAGCATTTCACCAAACCAAACCAAAATATTGCTTCCTCTCTAACTGAAACCTGTAAAAGGAGCTCATGAGAACCGAATTGTCTTGATTGTCCAGTCCCTGTGGATACGATTCTGGTATTTTACCAACTATTACTTGTTGTGACGATCATAGTGGACAGTGTACACTTGCGCTTCCCACTGTGGACAGTTTTGCAACCCACTGCGATTAATTCACATATTTCGCACGTACCAAGTTTTTGGCGCCGTTGCCGGGGACTGACGTGATTTTAAATCTCAAGACATTAGTTTTTGTTCGAGCCCGAGTAACTCGTTTTTCTAAGCTGTTCGTGTTGCATGCCACGGAAACAACACGGACCTTTGTTACCAATCGATATTGAAATAGAGCATACTTTTCGAAGAAGACGCAGAAACAGAAATACAAATCGACAACCCCCTGTGATCCCCACTGTGAACATGGCATAAATACCACCACCTATAGTGGACACCACAGTGACGATTGCCGATAGCAAAGATCGAAAAATACGGGACTATGGTACTTCCGGAGTTGGTGATTTAAGCTCCGGGATTTTAAGACCCAACATTGTTTCAACTCATTTTGAACTCAAACTGGTGATGTTTCAAATGATCCAAGCCATGGGTCAGCTTGGAGGATCACCATCTGAGGATCCACACTCGCACTTAAAATCTTTTTTGGAAATGACTGATTCCTTTCAATTACAAGGTGTGAGTGATGAAGCGTTAAGACTAAGGCTTTTCCCTTTTTCGCTAAGGGATAAGTCAAAGTCATGGCTGAACTCGCATGCACCTCACTCGATAACCACTTGGCAAGAACTTGCTGATAATTTTTTGCAAAAATACTTTCCTCCCACGAGGAATGTACGATTTCGAAATGTTATCATTTTGTTTGGGCAAGAAGAAGATGAGGCTGTTTCGGATGCATGGGAACGATTTAAAGATTTACTTCGAAAGTGCCCACATCATGGCATCCCACATTGTATCCAATTGGAGACCTTTTACAATGGTCTTTCCAATGCAGCAAAAATCATCTTAGACGCAACAGCCGGTGGAACATTCACAAGTAAAACTTACAATGAAGGATATCAAATCTTAGAAAAAGTGTCCAACAACAATACCGAGTGGTCCAATCCTAGAGCAATAATACCAAAGACCAACACCATCGATTCCGAAGCACTCAAAACCATGAACGCGCAGTTAGTGGCCTTAACCAAATTAGTTTTGAACCAAAATAGAGGCCAAGTCAATTCCGCAACACATCTCCCTGAAAACTGTTCCCTCTGTGGAGAAGAACATGTTTTTTATTATTGCCCAGCAAATCCCGAGTCCGTTAATGTTATAGGGACCAACCCGAGGAACAATCCATATTCGCAGACTTATAATCCAGGGTGGAGAAATCACCCAAATTTCTCTTGGGCTGGTAATCCAGGACTCCAACCCCACGGGGCGAGTCATGTCCAGCAAAGACCACACAACCCCCCTGGATTCCAGCAACATCACAGTGGGTAGAACTCACAGAACTTTCACCAAGGACAATCCTCACAACAGTTCCAAACGCGAGGAACTCAAGCCGTTGAGGTTCAACCATCACTTGAATCAATTCTCAAAGGTTTCATGAATCAAACTCAAGCATCCATTAGGAACATAGAGACTCAAGTAGGACAACTAGCCGTCGAAGTTAAGAATAGACCACCAGGGAGGTTACCTAGTGACACTGAACACGCTAAGGTGATAGGAAAAGAGCATGTCAAGTCCATAACACTTAGGAGTGGAAAGGATCTGAAAGATATCGTTTTCGAATCTGATGATTCGCCTCAAATACCCATTGTGCTTCCCACAATGGGCATTCCTCAAGTCACTGTCATTCCCACAGTGGGGACCGACATCCCTGAGCTTCCCACTTTCGGACATGTGCCAAAACCTACTGTTCCAAAGCCAATACCACAGCAAACTCAAATTGACCCACGAAGCATACCTTTTCCTGACAGAATGAAGCCTAAAAATGTCGATGTTCAATTTAAAAAATTCTTAGACATTTTTAAACAACTTCACATTAACATACCTTTGGTAGAAGCTCTTGAGCAAATGCCAAGTTATGTTAAATTTTTAAAGGATATTTTGAACAAAAAGAGGAAGTTGGGTGAGTTTGAGACTGTGGCTTTGACCGAAGAATGTAGTGCCCTCCTTACAAGCAAGATTCCACCTAAGTTGAAAGACCCGGGTAGTTTCACCATTCCATGCACAATAGGAGGACAAGAAGTAGGTTAAGCACTTTGTGATTTGGGAGCTAGTGTCAATTTGATGCCACTGTCCATTTTTAACAAGTTAGGTATTGGAGAGGCTAGACCCACAACCGTGACATTACAATTAGCCGATCGGTCCATTGCCTACCCCAAGGGTAAAATAGAAGACATTTTGGTCCAAGTGTATAAATTTATCTTCCCAGCCAATTTTCTAGTTCTAGATTATGAGGCCGATAAAGAAATCCCAATCATCTTAGGGCGTCCGTTTCTTGCAACCGGACGTACTTTGATCGATGTGCACAAAGGAGAACTCACGATGAGAGTTAATGACCAAGAGGTAACATTCAATGTCTTTAAGTCCCTTAAGTATATAGATACCGAGGACTGCTTTGCTTTGAGTTCGATTAGTGGAACCCACAGTCTTGACCAAGTGCCCACAGTGGGGAGTGAGAGTGAGCACTCTGAATCTGAGAGTGATGACACTTTTGAGGATGAGTGTAACGCAGTAGTAGCAGCCTTTGAACCTCTGGACTTTAAAGACAGAGATGTTCAACCCCCTTCAATAGAACAACCTTCCGAGTTAGAGCTTAAACCATTGCCTTCCCACTTAAAATATGCTTATCTCGCTAAGGATAATAAACTTCCCGTTATTATCTCCTCCAAACTTAGTGAGAAACAAGAACAACTTCTGATCGATTTGTTGATGAAGCATAAGGGAGCGATTGGTTGGACCATAGCGGACATAAGAGGTATTAGTCCCTCCCTATGTCAACATAAGATTAACTTGGAGAGTGACCACCCTGGGAAAGTCCAACCTCAAAGAAGGTTAAATCCCATCATGAAGGAGGTAGTTAAGAAATAAGTTTTGAAGTGGTTAGACGCCGGTATTTTCTATCCCAATGCTAGTAGTAGTTGGGTGAGCCCCATCCAATGTGTCCCTAAAAAGGAGGGACAGCCGTAGTGAAGAACGAAAAGAACGAGCTCATTCCCACTAGGACTGTCATGGGGTGGAGGATATGCATGGATTATAGACAACTCAACCTAGCCACTAAGAAAGACCATTTTCCCCTACCTTTCATCGACCAAATGCTCGATAGGTTAGCGGGAAAAGAATTCTATTGTTTTTTAGATGGATACTCCGGATACAACCAAATCCATATCGCACCCGAGGACCAAGAAAATACCACCTTTACTTGTCCCTACGGTACTTTTGCATTCCGAAGAATGCCATTTGGATTGTGTAATGCCCCAGCAACTTTCCAACGTTGTATGATGGCCATTTTCACCGACATGATAGAAGACACCATAGAAGTTTTTATGGATGACTTTTCTGTGATAGGGACATCGTTTGACAACTGCCTGAGAAATTTGGAGAAAAGCCTAGTGAGATGTGAGACCCACGACCTTATTTTAAATTGGGAAAAATGTCATTTTATGGTCGAAGAAGGTATTGTCCTAGGCCATCTTGTTTCAAAAAGAGGGTTGGAAGTTGACAAAACCAAGCTTGAGGTAGTGGCACAACTTCCCGAACCTACAACGGTAAAAGGCATTCAAAGTTTTTTGGGTCATGCAGGATTCTTTAGGAGGTTCATCAAAGATTTTTCAAAAATAACAAAACCCTTATGTCTCTTGCTGCAACATGAAAAAGAATTTAAATTTACCCAAGAATGTCGTGAGGCTTTTGAAACAATCAAGAAAGCTTTAGTTACTGCACCCATAGTGACCACCCCTGACTGGTCACTCCCATTCGAAGTGATGTGTGACGCCAGTGAGTGGGTTGTGGGGGCTGTTCTCGGGCAAAGGAAGAACAAAATCTTTCACCCCATTTATTATGCAAGTAAAACACTAATTGAAGCTCAGATTAATTATACTGTTACGGAAAAAGAATTACTTGCAGTAGTGTTTGCTTTTGATCGTTTCAGGTCGTACTTAATAGGGACGAAGGTCATCGTGCACACCGATCATGCAGCGATAAAATACTTGATCAACAAGGCTGATTCCAAGCCACGTTTGATTCGATGGGTTTTATTGTTGCAAGAATTCGACCTCGAGATCGTTGATAGAAAAGGAACAAACAATCAGGTAGCAGACCATCTGTCCAGGCTCGAGAAGATAGTGACCACTGTCGATCCCACTCCGGTCCATGAAAACTTTCCCGATGAGCAGTTGTTAGCCGTCCAACATCAAGACAAAAATATTCCTTGGTATGGTGACATTGCTAACTATTTAGCTAGTGGACTAAAACCCCACGGGATGAGTGGGCAACCATTTAAAAAGTTTTTACATGATACACGACAATATGTTTGGGACGACCCTTTCTTATATAAGATAGGGACGGACCAAATATTGAGGCGTTGTGTCCACGGGAGTGAGCAACATCAAATACTCCATGGTTGTCACACGTCCCACTACGGTGGCCACTTTGGTGGAAACCGCACTGCTGCAAAATTTTTGCAAAGTGGGTTCTTTTGGCCCACTGTGTTTAAAGACTCTTACGAATTTGTGAAAAACTGTGAGCAATGCCAACGCACCGGGAATATTTCGCAAAGAAACGAGATGCCTCTTAACAACATTCTAGAGGTAGAACTTTTTGATGTTTGGGGGATTGATTTCATGGGACCCTTTCCAAATTCAAACAATAATTTTTATATCTTGGTTGCGGTTGACTATGTTTCAAAGTGGGTGGAAGCCATAGCATGTCACTCTAATGATGCCAACACCGTGGTGAAATTTTTGCATAAAAACATTTTCACTCGATTTGGAACACCACGGGCATTAATTAGTGACGAAGGCTCCCATTTTGTAAACAAAGTCATGAGCTCCGTCCTTGCTAAGTATGATATACATCATAGAGTAGCCACCGCATACCACCCGCAAATCAACGGTTTAGCCGAACTTTCAAACCGTGAGATCAAACGTATTTTAGAAAAAGTCGTTAAACCACATCGCAAGGATTGGTCCACCAAACTTGATGATGCTCTTTGGGCCTATCGAACTGCCTACAAAACTCCCTTGGGAATGTCTCCATTTAAATTAGTTTTTGGCAAAGCTTGCCATTTACCGATTGAATTGGAGCACAAGGCATTTTGGGCCCTTAAAGAGCTTAACATGAGTGAGGATGCTGCGGGAATTAAGAGGAGTTTGCAAATGCATAAACTAGAGGAGTTGTGATATCACTCATATGAGAACGCCAAGTTATACAAAGAAAAGACTAAGATGTGGCATGATCGGCGAATCAACCATAGGGAGTTCTTTGAAGGCCAACAAGTATTATTGTTCAACTCCCGTCTTAAACTCTTTCCAGGTAAACTAAAATCACGATGGACGGGACCATACACCATTGTCAAGGTGAGTCCCTTTGGAACAGTGGAGTTGAAGTCCCCACAGTCAGGTCAAACGTTTAAAGTCAATGGGCAGAGAGTGAAGCATTTCCTGCACGAGAGTGCTCACATTCCTGCCCACTCTCCACCCCACTATGGTTAAGAAAAATCGGGACCATCTGTAAATATTTTATTTCAGCTTTTTGCTTTGTTTTTATTTTATCTTTTTAATTCTGCATGGTAGTTTGTTTGAATGTGTGTAGGAGAGCTTGCCAGCTGTTAAAGGAAAAATCAAATTTCTGCCGCGCAGCGACTTCCCACAAGTCCCTGCGCTTCCCACTGCCGATCTGACGAGAAGATGGGACGGTTTTTGGGGGCCCAATGGCTGACACACATCATCTTTTCCCTTACACACATCACCTTTTGCTGCCATTTGTCCTTTCTCGCCATTTTTCAAGAAATAAACCATCATACCCTCTCTCTCTATCCTAAATAACCGTTCCCTCCTTTTTCTTTAACCAAAAGATTAACCTTTTCAGTTCTAAACATCCAAAAACCACCTTCACTCCTAATTTTCAAAAACACTCTCTTTTCTCCCCCATTCTTCCTCACGAATCAAACCGAAGAAAAACCCTAGAAATGGCAAGAAGCAAACGGTTGAACACCCACCCGAAGGAACCCGGCCGTGCGGCGGTCCGCCGCAGAATCGCCGAGGGCAATCCACCGGAAACCGTCACCGATGACCTGAACGAACCACCGCCAGTGTCCGGCGAACATCCGGTAATGGCCGACGTAGTAGATGAAGGGCCGTCCAAACAAGAAGGTTCCAAAGCTGCTTCCTCTTCCATGATTTCAGAAACCAGCCAAAGCCATCTTGATGAGGAAGCATTAAAGGCTGAGGAAGAAGAAAGGAGGTTGGAAGAAGAGTACAACTTAAGAATGTCAACCATTCGAAAGAGGAAGGAAGAGGTTGAACAAAGACGCAAAGAAGAGGCCGAGAGGTTAAGAAAGGAGGAGGAAGAGAGGAAACAGAAAGAAGAAGAAGAAAGGTTGCAAAGAGAGGAAGAGGAAAGGAAGGGAATCGAACAAGAGAAAATTCTTGAGGCTGAAAGGGCACGGGCAGAGGAAGAGAAGAAAAAGGCTGAAGAAGAAAGGGTAAGACAGGAAGAGCAAGAACGCAAGAAGAAAGAGGAAGGAGATCAAAGAAAAGCGATAGAGAAGGAGGCACTCGAAAAACAGGGGCAGATTCAAACTGAACAAAACCTCCAAGTCGCAAACACCATTGACTTGGAGGCACTCCAAAAGGCTGCCCACAGTGAGGAAAACCCGATCAAACGAGCGCTGAGAAACAAAGGAATGGTCACCAGATCTGTGGTGACCATGTCGAAGAAAACACCAACAAAGAAGCCAAGAAAGCAATCATCTGGGAAAGGTAAGGGTCTCGAACCCTCTCTAAGTTTAGAATCTGTTGATTATGATGCGGGGGACGAACAAGTCGAATCTGAAAACCCACATCAATCGACAGTGGGGACTGAGCATGCCCCCAGTGGGGTGCCTAGACAATTTACCACCCCAGAGGCCGCTGCCTACTATGAGTGCATTTCTAAGCACAAACTCAACTTAGAGAGGGGTTTTGACCCCGACTTTGTAGAAGCCCACTCTTTTATCAAAAATAGACTCGTTCAGCATGATTGGACGACAATGGCGTCGGCCAATCGTCGGGCCAGTGCCTCTTTGGTTCGGGAATTCTACGCCGAGGCCTCTCAATCAAAGGACCCCTTTGTGAAAGTCCGGGGTCGGACCGTGTATTATCATGCCACTGCTATCAATACGGTCCTCAGAATAAGAGCCCCGACTACATGTCAATTTGCTCAATTCCTCAAAAAGATGAGCCCCGCAGATGAAGACGTTATTTTAAAGGTGTTGGCGAATGAAGGTAAACCTTGGGACAAAGATGGCAGTTGACGGTGCCTACACGCTAGCTCCCTCACAACCGAGGCCGCTGTGTGGTTCCAGTTTCTACGTGCCTCTCTGTCCCCAACCACTCATGACACGACCCTATCGATGCACAAGTGCGCCTTGCTGTACTGCATCCTTACGTGTAAGCCAATCAACCTGGGAATTGTAATGCACGGGGCCATCCATCAAGCTCGCACCCGAAAGAAGGTAATCTTGCCTCTCCCTTGTCTTATTACTTCATTACTAATTGCGGCTGGAGTACCTACTGCTCAGGAAGATAAGTGGCTGGAATCGATGAATAACATCAGCGTGGCCACATTCAAGAAAATGGGGAGAACAATCACTGCTCCCCGCGAAGAGCCTGCTGATGCCAACCCCACAGTGAGATCCGCTGGTACCTCACTCCAACAACCCACTGCAGGAAACACCAACGACCTCTTGGCCAAAATTCTGGATGCATTGCAGAAGCTCACCTACCGCGTTGATCTGATGGAGGCAGGGCAGAAGCATATGAACCGAGCAACTGAGTCATTTTGGATGTATACAAGGGATAGGGATGTGGTCGTGAACCAAATGCTACAAGGTGTTGATCCCGAATTGCACGCCCAACTCCCCGAGTTCCCCGAAGGTATTTGCCCCAACAATGACAGTGAGGACGCTTTCAATGACGATTATGCCGATAGTTCACCGCAAGTAACTCCCACCCCATGAATGGTTTGTTAGTACTATGGTTACTTCTTGATGCTCCAAAAACAATTTTTATTTTCTGTCTGTTTGGTATTTCTGCCTATGGCTAGGCATTTGACACTATTTGCTGCTTTGGATATTTTTGATGCATGAAAATCCTGCTTTTCAGCAGGTACTTTTGGGTACTAACTCGTTTATTGTTTGAATGGTTGATTGATCTCATTTCCATTTCAAGGTACGACTTTCGTTTTCCGACTTAAAAGGTCCCTTTTGTAAGTACGAATCTCAACTTGTCACATTGAAATGATAAAGGCCATTGTTGACATCCAAACAAAACCTTTTTGAACCCAACCACCTCTTTCACATCATTTTCCAAGTCACAGTGGGGACACTGTGCAATTTTAAGTTTGAGGTGGGGACTTCCAGAGTGACTTCCAGTCTTTCCATAGTGGGGACACTGTGAAGTCATAAGTTTGAGGTGGGTAACCTTTACCCCCCTCAAAAAAAAATCCAAAAACAGAAGAAAATCGGAGTGTCATGACCAAAATTGATGGTGTGCCTTTTCTGGACCATCAGAATACCCACTCTCACAAAAATAGTCATACCCAAATAAAGCCTGAAAGTGTACGTGCTTACCCATGAAAAACACCAAACACTCACTTCTAGAAATAAAAATCTCAAAATGAGATTCTCGGTCCATGTTTGGAAATAGTTACTACAAAGCCCTTGGGAAAAACATTCAAAGCCACAAACCTTTCGAACCCAAGAAAGTCCTATTGATCAAATGTGAACAAGGGAAAGATTTCGTCAAGTACAAAAGTGAAGCTTCTATTTTGGAAACGAAAAGTATCTAAAGAAGGAGATCAGCATTCATTCAAAGTGAGAAGTCGGTAAGTCCCTAAAAGTTCAAATGCATTATTTTTATTTTTATTTCTTTTATTTTTATTTTATTTTGTCAAATTTTAGCCATTTCACTTCTCAAAACCCCCATTCTTGGTAATATTCATGAAAATGAGCAAAAAGAGTAAACCATAGTATTAATGAATTATTTGGTGGAGTTTTCTTGCTGTTTCACGATTTTCTCGCAGTGACGTGCGAAGTCCCCACTCCGGATCCCACTATCGAGCAGAGAAGAAGACAAAACAAATTTAAATCTTAGCTTGAAAGATAATGTTGGGGAATAGAAGTTTCAGTGGCAGAAAGGATGGGAATAAAATAATGCAAGCATGTTCCTAAAAGCATGGCAAGTTGAATAAATTAATCAATCCCATGGTACTTTAAAGTCAACTTTTGGAAAGGTGAAGGGTCCTTTGGGTAAAAGCTTCAAGATGATGGATAGAAGAATTGCATAAAACAAGCTGAGTTTTGTGCTTCCTATTTCAGTCCTTATTCTCCAAACAAACCCATTTTTATGTAAAGCCCAAATCTTTCCTTTAGTATAAAAGGAAGCATTGGGGTTCATTAATTTCATCCAAGAATCTCTCAACTACCACATCTTTAGTGAGAGTTTAAGTTCTAGTTTTTAGCTTTCATTTACTGAAGTAGTTTTTTAATTTCCAGCATTTAATTTCTTAGAGTAATTTGTAGTTTTGAGTAATCTGTAGCAGTGACGTACCTTCGTTCCCCACTGCGGTTTTAATACAAGTCTCGTTTAATTTACTTATGTGCAAATCTTCATCTTTTACTTTCTTCATTTCAGTAATGTTAGGCTAAACATCCCTTGGGATGTAGGAAAGAGAAGTACCTGGATTTTAAAGAAAATGCTTGAGTAATCTTTATACTCGGAATATTTGTTGTTTTGGTTATACATTCTCGATTATGCCCCAATGATGCGAACAAGTCGATCACTTGTAAGGATCTAAAGTCTAGTTCTTAACTCATAAATGAGTAGAACGTAGTCACCCGAGCTTGGATAATGCTAGGGAATTCGAAAGAAGTCTTATGACACTTACGAAAGTGAGGTCGGCACAGTGAGCTAATCTCAACCCACTAGAGTAGTAGGCAAGCTAGTTGGTGTATTTAAAAACACTTAGAGTATTTATCTCTACACATTCCATCGAGGCCTGAAAAGGTCCATCTTGAGATTACCATTGACAAAACGATAAATACTAAGAGCATGAGATTTTTACTTAAATGTGTGAGTATTTTGTAACCGGGCTTTTCTAGCGAAAAGACCGACCTCAAGTACAAGGATCATTTTTAGGATCAAGTATTTATTATAAAATCTAGGGAAAATCTAACCTACATTCTTTCTTTTAAAATCTTAAGTAAAAGCGTTAAAATAGCATTTCCCCAAACCAAACCAAAATATTGCTTCCTCTCTAACTGAAACCTGTAAAAGGAGCTCATGAGAACCGAATTGTCTTGATTGTCCAGTCCCTGTGGATACGATTCTGGTATTTTACCAACTATTACTTGTTGTGACGATCATAGTGGACAGTGTACACTTGCGCTTCCCACTGTGGACAGTTTTGCATCCCACTGCGATTAATTCACATATTTCGCACGTACCACATAGCCGCTAAGATTGGAGCCGTCACAGTAGACGTCACTACATTCCACCAAGTCAACGCGTTACCTCGTAACATTTGAGACCCAAATCTGACCTTTGACTTTTCATCACATTCACAAGCTCAGAAGGCTTGTTCCATTTCCATGAGCCAATTCATGCATGCCACAGGATTGTCTGCTCTGGTAAACTCTGGCGGTTTACAGCTTAGAAATGTTTTATACGAGCAGACTCTTTCCACCCTTTTTTCTGTATCTATCACAGGGTTACGGATTTGATTTATTATACCAGTATCAGTCTCCGTTCGCCGTAACTCCGAACTTCGATCACTCAGTGCTTTCATAAACATCTCTGTTTGTTGAGCCATTGTTGTGTTCATCATTCATGTCATGTTTTCCATCATACGAGACTCCACCGTCGATTCAGGCGTTTCCTGGTTGGCGGTACTGGTACCCGTTCTGTGTACCCGACTGTCCGCTCCTCCCACAAAAGGTAACCTCGGCGGACTCTCATGCGTTTCACCTGTTCCAGGTCTCTTTTCTACTGGCCAGTCAATCACGGACCTATCCATCGAAGAAATAGGGGACCTTGGTGGCGTATTCACCATCGTTCTGATATAACACAAAGAGATAACCATAAGAAATGGTTACACATATCTAGACATACGAAATATACTTTACCGATCGTTAGTCACTGTAACAATTTAGAAATAAGTATGCTTGTGTAACAATATATTCATAATAACAGTAGCTAATTGGAATTGTGAATATACTATACATGAGAATCCTCATTACCATCGTTACACTACTAATTTCACGTATTTCCGTCGACTCTAAGACTATCCCGTCTTAGTACTTCTACCCATTTCTCACATATCATATCTTAATTCATCTCAGCTTAAGTCTAGGTATATCACTATCATACCTAGTTCACTTAAACTAGTGCTCTGATACCATATTGTAACACCCTAAAATCAGGGCTAATTTAAACTTCAAATTGTAATAAGATTTAAACATAAATCTTCCAAGCTTTATACATAAATAGAGAATTAACCTTGAGGATTCATATATACATCAAATTGGTAAGCTATCTCATTTTCCCTGTTGTGAGTCGGCAAGAAGCAGATAGAAGGAGAAAAGAAAGAAAAGAGAAAGAAAGGAAGAAAAACAAGGGTTGTTCATCAAATTGGTAAGGTAATTGGTCATATTTTCTGGTAAAATTGTTGTTGTTGATAGATTATGAACGAATATATGTTTTGGGTTAATTTACAGAATCAGTAACAACAGATTTGGAGTAGCAGATTTGTGCAGAAAGTGGGTTTTGCAAATATTAGGTGAGTTCATTTGTGGTTTGCATAAATCAGTGTTTATATGTTAAATTAAACCTTGAAATAGCTGTATAAATTGTTTATGGACTGTATGGGATGGTTGGAATGAGCTAAATAGAACAGACATAGGTTGGAATCGAATTAAAGGGCTGCAGGTCGAGTTTCCCGGACGAAACCACGTATCCGGACACCTCTGTGATGAATGTTTCCGGACGCGACGAAGTTATCCGGGTAAGTTTCGAATTATTTTAGTTTTCCGGATGAATATAGTTACCGGACAGTATCCGGATTGTTTTAGTACCCGGGTGTTGTCCGGATTAGATCAGTATCCGGAAAGTTGTGTTATCCGTAAAAGTTTAGTTGTCCGGATAGTCAAAGTTATCCGGAAACCCCTGTTGTCCGGACACTTTTGAGAAATTGAGAAAGGTTAGGTTCCCCCCGTGCTAAGTCGCCGAAGGGGGGCATTTAAGGATGAAGATACGATAGGTTATTTAATATTCTTAGATTTGAGAATATGATATGAGCTGTAATATGTTGTTATGCATATACGTTAGTAAAGTGTAATGGATCCATAGGCACTAGTGTTCGGTAATCACATGGAATAGGCGTGTGGTAATAATCGTTATTCCAATGATGTGTGTAGTACTAATGGTTATGTGCACGTGGAATAGATGAAGTTAGTCATTATTCTGATGTGTGTAATACAAATGGTTATGTACACGTGGAATAGATGAATATTATTCATTATTCTGATGTGTGTGAGAAAGTGGTTATGAACACGTAGAATAAATGGATATTAATCTTTATTCTGATGTGTGTGAGAAATCGTGGAATAAACGTAATTCCCGTTTCTAAAAGATATGTGGAAATGAGCAAGTGTACGTTGCAATTTCTAGAATGTTGAAATGGGCAAGTGTACATTGCAATTTCTGGAATAAGAGCATTACTCTAGAATCAGTGAAGATTCGTAGTGTGGCTCCGAGACATGATATGATGATGGAATTATGGTCAGTCATATTCATGGAATTGGGTAAAATCGTGTTAACGGAATAGGGTTATACGTATGGTAAGAAAAAGGGTAATCAGGTTTGTTATAACTTATTTACATTGTTTTTGCAAATGTTATTACGGAAACGAATGTTCTCACTAGGCGTTGGCCTAATCGTTTCAAAATAATGTTTTCTTACCAGGTACTAGCTCGGGCAAGTAAAGGTATTGTGGGACGAGCGTTTTGGAATAGCGGTGAAGTCATTTAACGGAAGGAGTTTTTGATGGATTGCTTAGATAACTTAGTTAATCTGATTATAGTGACATGATTAGATTAATAGGTTATTTGAAGAATTCAGTATTTGTAAATATACTCCTTATGGTTAATGCACTTCCTATATGAAAGTTCGAAGGTTATTTTATCATAACTTGTTTTAAATTGAGGTTTAAATTAGCCCAGAATTTTGGGGTGTTACAACTTCGGCACTTCTGGCACCAATTTGGTTCCCGACGAGACTCGTAACGAACACTCTTGCCAAAAGATTTAGATTTTTGTGAAGACTCCGACCGGCCTTCCCATTTTCATTTCTCTCCCCCTTGTGTATTTTCTTCCTTATCTTTGGCATACACTTCTTCTATTACTTTGGCTTCTTCGATCGTCTCCCTCAATGTCGAGGCTTTAGAATTTCGTACTCGAGACATCATGTCAGCCGGTTAACCCTTCAGATAGGCTTTAATTTTCTCCTTTTCCGTTGGAGCCACATGCCCCACTAAATTCAGCTTGTCCATGAATGATTCAGTGTACTTCCGAACAGACGAAGTACCCTTCTTAAGAGTCTGAAACTCTTCTTCAATTCTATCCATTTCGTTTTCATTACAATACTCTTCCAAAATCTTTTTCTTAAAAGACTCCCACGTCATAGCAGCCAAAATCGGGGTTGTTACTGTCGACGTCACAATGTTCCATCAAGTTAAGGTGTTGCCTCTTAACATTTGAGAACCGAACCTGACCTTCGATCCCTCGTCTCATTCACAAGCTCGAAACGCATGTTCCATTTCTCTAAGCCAGTTCATTCATGCTATTGGATTGTCTGCTCCAGTAAACTCTGGCGGTTTGCAACTCAGAAACGTTTTATATGAGCAAACTTTCTCCACTCTCCTGTTAACATTCACTACAGGATTACGCGGTGGAGTTACTACACCAGTACCCGTCTCCGTTCGTCGTAGCTAAGTACTTCGATCATTTAACGCTTTCATAAACATCTCTGATTGTTGTGCCAGCGCTGTATTCATTACTCGCATCATATTTTCCATCATGCGAGATTCCATCGTAGACTCGGTTGTCACCGGGTTAGAGGTACCAGTACTCGTTCTTTGCGTTTGACTTTCCAATCCTCCTATTAGAGGTGGCCTTAGCGGACTTTCATGGGTTCCTCCCGTTTCAGGTTGCTTTTCCAACCCCCAATCAATTACTGCCCTATCTTCCGAAGAATTAGGGGATCTTGTTGGTGTATTCACCATCGTTCTGATATAACACAAAGAAATAACCTTAAGAAATGGTTACACGTACCCAAACACAAGAAACGTACTTTAACGTTCATTAGTCACTGTAACAATTTAGAAACAAGTATGCTTGTGTAACAATATATCCATAATGATAGTAGCTAATTGAAATTGTGAACATACTATACATAAGTATCCTCGTTACCATCGTTACAGCGCTTAATTCACGTATTTCCGTCGACTCTAAGACTATCCCGTCTTAGTACTTCTACCCATATCTTACAAATCATAACTTAATTCATCTCAGCTTAAGTCTAGGTATCTCATTATCATACCTAGTTCGCTTAAACTTCAGCTCTGATACCATATTGTAACACCCTAAAATCAGGGCCAATTTAAACCTTAAAGTTTAACAAGGTAAATCAGAATATCATCCAAACTTTTATATATTTAAGCAGAGAATTAACTATGAGGGTTCATATTTACACATGTCGAATTCTCTAAATAACCTATTAATCTAATCATGTCAACTATAATTAGATTAAATGGGTTATCTAAGCAATCCATCCAAAACCTCCTCGAATCAGCTAATTTCTCAGTTTATCATCAAAAGTCGAATACCAAAAGCACTCGTCCCACATCCCATTACTTCCCTGAGCTCGTACCTGGTAAGAAAATTTAATTTGAACGATTAGGCTTAGGCCTAGTGAGAACATCCAAATTCAAATTAAAACATTAACAGCTTTGAAAACTCAGATATCCAAAGCATATAAACAAACCTGGTTTGCCACCATTCTTACCGTACTCGTACTCGTCTCATAATGACGGGAATATACCCGATCCCATGAGTATGACTAACATTCAGAAAGTCATATCATCATATTCGAGAGCATACTACAAATCATTGCAGATTCTAGATCATCGCTCATATCCAAGAAATTACAAGTTACTTTATGCCTATTTCTTGGAGTGGAAGTAGAGATTACAATTTACTTTATGCCTATCGCTTACCTTCCCATAGAAATCAGGAATTACAATTTACTTTATGCCTATTCCTCGATTTCAATACTACGAAATGAGAATTACAATTTACTTTATGCTTATTCTCCATTTCCACGTAAATGGGAATTACAATTTACTTTATGCCTATTTCGCGTTTCACGTCACACTATGAAATAGGAATTACAATTTACTTTATGCCTATTTCTCATTTCACAACACCTTTACGAAATGGGAATTACAATTTACTTTATGCCTATTCCACATTTCAGGTCAACGGGAATTACAAATTACTTTATGCCTATTCCTCGTTACAAATACTATCAGTGCCTATGGATCCATTACACTTACTAACGTGTATGCATAACAACATATCACGTCACATCTCATATCATATTCTTAACTCTAAGAATATTAGATAACTTATCGTATCTTTATTTTCAATTGTTTCCCCTCCGAAAACTATAATCGGAAAAGTATTCCGAATTCAAAGTTCGGAACTATCCAAGACTGAGACTCAAATTGAGACCGAAACTTAATTCAAATTCAGATCCTATAATGAAAACCAGATCTCTAATTGAATTCCAAGGAAACCGGATCCCATTCCGGATCACATAAATTCCGGATCCTATCAATTCTGGATCAATTCCCTAATACCGGGTCCAAAGCCCAATTTCCGGAACCCCTTAATATCGGGTCCAATGACCCAATTTCCGGAACTCCATACCGGATCCAATGGCCCAATTTCCGGAACTCCTATACCGGATTCAATGGCCCAATTCCGAAAATCCAATATTTCCGGATCCTAAACCAAAATGCCGGAACTTCTCACTTCCGGGTCCAAGCCCATTCCGGATCTCATTCAATACCGGATCTTAACCCATTCCGAAATTAATCTATACCGGAACCAAACTCAATTCCGGAACCTCGATACTGGACATTCGATAACACGTCAATTTAACTCAAAAGCTCATCTAAATCCAGATTGTTAATCGATTTTGTTTCAATACAAATATACCAATTCATTCAGACAGTTTGTATACAAAATCTGATTCAATTTCAATTAAAAGCATTTGAAAGAGGATGAACTCACCTGTATGAAGTTTTAACCCAGCAATCCAAATCCTTCCTTCTCTGATTCAACAATCTATTTGAAAGATGATTCCAACTTGATATTACTAACTCATTAAGAAATTAAGTAAGATGATTCAAACTCTTACCACAAACAATCACAGTTCCAATTCCTCTCGTCTCTTTCTCTTCTTCTTTCTCTCTGAATGTGACCGACTCCAGAACCTCTCTTTGAGATATTTTTCAAATCATATTACTTACCCTAACTTTAAGTAATCTCAACTTACAAGAAATGACACAACAGACCCTCAAGTTAAATTTCAACATTAACTTTAAACTTTGGTCAAAATGCAAATTCAACCCTGGAGTTTATATATACAATTAGTCCACAAACTTAGACTAAATTATAATTCGACCCCAAACATATTTAAATATTATATAATGGAAATTCGAGGTGTTACACTAGAGATGCAAGATGAATTTAAGAAAAAGCAATTTAAAGATTTCTAGACTCGTGATGCAGAGATGCTGCAAGCATTCATCTGGGTAGAAGGAGATTTAAGAAGATATGCAAGAATTAAATGAAGAACATGAAGAACATTAAAGAACCAAAAGTTTATGGAAATTAAAAGGGAATTAGAGCTGATTAAGATCAGCTATCAAAGTACAAAAGTGATGAGAGAATTCCAAAAGAAGCCACCTAAAGTGGTATGTGAGATGTCTCATAAATGCACCTTAACCCCTTTATTTATAGGAATAGAAAGGGACTAAAAGTGTAAAATGAGCAACTAGTTTACTTAGGATAGAACTAATAGTTTAAGGAATCTAACTAACAAGTACAAAAGCCCATTACAATACAAATAGAAAGTACAATCAGCTGGTAACTTGGAATGACCAATGGACAACAAAAGCACTCCTTCCACTCCAACTTAATCATCTTTCAATTCCCCTTTCTTCAAAAGACGTCCGAATCATGCTCCAGAGATGCTGCAGCATGACCTGTGTGCAACAAGGATTCCCAAATTGATACAAACATTAGCCTTTTATCTCAAATAGCACAAGTAAACCAAAAACCTTAGCTCCAATCTAATAAAATAGAAAAGAAGAAATAAATTACTTAAATTGGGATTTAGAAGTGCAAATTTCTATCTAAAAGACTAAAAATGAAGTGCTTAAGTACTCAAAATTGAGCACTTATCAGTGAGATACACTGAATCAATCTCCGTATCAAACACATTTCATAGGTGTGCTTGAGATTAAAAGTGATCAAGAATTCAGATCCACTTCTCATAATTCTCACATTAACTCAACTTCTCACACGATCTTTATAAAATAAAAGATTTAAAAAGTTGGGTTTTTAGGAATAGAAATGAAAGCAAACTTGTTTCAATTCTAGCCAGCGCTATTTCTCAGGTCATCTGTAGCCCAGGGTTGTGAACCCCCTTACCCTCTGCACCACATCAGCTTTCCATTTTGAACCCTCTTGAACCTTTTTGAACCCACAAATCCCGTACCCCAACCTTTTGAACCTCTTGAACCCACATGCCACCTCATCTAATTTTTTAATAAAAAATCATAACATTCATAAAAATAAAAATAAAATTACAAAATAAAATTAAAATTACAAAATAAAATTCAAAATTACAAAATAAAATTCAAAATTACAAAATAAAATTCAAAATTACAAATAATAAAACATTACAAAATAAAATTACCAATTATGTTTTTGTCGATTCCGGTGTTGAAAGCGGGTGGAGGAAGTTGGAAATTTGCGGGCGCAAAACCTTGTAGGATCAAGCCTTCACGAGAAAATGGATGAATAGGACTTTGTTGAAATTGTTGGAAACCAACGTTCGGGGCAAATTGCGGAATATAAGGACTTTGTTGAAATTGTTGGAAACCAACGTTCGGGGTTTCTTGCGGTGAATCCGACCTCGTCGATCGGTTACGACGGGGTGTGGGTGGGGTGTTTGAATTCATAATGAGAGAATTTAGAGGATTGAGAGTGAAAAATGAATTGAGAGAATTTAGAGGATTGAGAGAATTGGTGTGAAAAATGAATGAGATTTGAGGTTGATTTATAGTGTTTAAATTGAAAAAAAAAATAAAAAAAAATGAATTGCAAATAGCCGTTTGAATGTTACCGTTAGAATTAAAAAAAATTGATAAAGTCTTCGGGTATGAGCGGGTGGGGAACCCGATCGCCGAGCCCGCACCCCGAACCCACTATAACCCGCCCCCTGCGTACCCGAACCCCCTGAACCCGCTGTGCCACCTGGCCTTACCCGCATGGGGAACCTGCTGGGCTACGGATGGCCTCACAGTGCATTGATAAATTTATTGAAAAAAATGGGATAAAATGCAGGGAAATATTCGTACCATCTACAACAACTATGATATATTTTCTTTAAAATTAAGTATTTTTAATGCATTTAATAAAATATTATATTTTTTTATGGACAACTACTCTATTTTAACAATTTTAACATTAACTAATATTATTAAAATATTTAATACATTTAATAAAATATTATTTCAAATGACTAAACCAAAACAAAACTTACACCACAAGGTTCTTTTGGTAATAAACGAAGTCGGCGGAAACCATAGTTTACACTTATAATTAATGCATTATATTTTAAACTTTAAATAAATATCATTTTGCTCATAAAGATAAGTTTAAGAGAAATTAATTAAAATAACCAAAGTTGATAATTCGTTTGCATAAATACCCAAAATTTCTTTGGTTTTGCAAAAATACCTATTTTTTCCGCAAAAAGATCGGCACGGACCCAAAAAAAGTGCCATGCGATTTGGAGGCCTCATTCCCGCGATGTACACTCAAACCCACTCAAACCCATCAAATTGATGATTTTGATTTGAAATTTATACTTTATACCCCTATAATTATTTATTTAGTTTATTTTATATCTTTTACTTTCCTAATTTTAATTTTTCACCTTCATCATATTAACACATATAATCGTCTATTAACTAAAATACGTTTTAATTTTAACAAGTTACATCATTGTACTCGTCTCTTCAATACCTTCGAAATGAGTCTAATACTGAATATTTTTTGATTTAATTATTTTATTATATATCATATATACTACATAAAAATATTTTTAATATTTACAATTCATACTCTTATAGTTAATTATTTAATTTATGGTACATTTCTTACTTTTTCAATTTTCGTTTTACACTGTTATCGCATTAACATAATAACCATATATTAACTAAAATATGTTAAAAAATACACTTTAACATATCACATTAACATACATAATTATGTTATATAAACTTTTACATCCTCCTTTTTTTCTTGTAATTGTGAGTTTCTGCATCATCAGCAGGTGTCAATCTTTAACCTATTTTATAAAACCTTTGAAACTAATAATAAGAAAACTCATATTAGAAAACGGACATAAACATAAAACATCCCATTTGGGAGAAAGAAAAAGAAAAAAAATGGTTTTACTTTTTACTTCAACGGCTCGATTGGGAAGGTGGACCAAGCCAAAGGCGACCTACCGCTCTTAATTAAAAGCACATCATTGTTAATTAATCAGCATCCGAATCAAGAGTCCCACGAAAGCCAAGATAAAAGAACTCCCACTCATTTCTATTTTATTCCTTATAGAGAGAGATTCAAGAAAAAACTTTAAAAAACAGAAAATTAAAAAACATTATGATGGATTTTCACATGTGATTTTGTACGTGAATCACATGTGATTTTGTACATAGACGGCCGTTCTCGTATTCTCGTAAATAGTTAGCGTTCTCGTTTGAACATTTCTGTTAAAATATATGGGTTGCCTTTGCCTAGGACATTTACAATAAATCATTTTGTTTTTATGTTTTATTTTCGGTGAGAGTAATTATGATAAAAGCTCAACCACATGGACTGATGGACCCTGGCTCCTACACCAACAGACCCAACTGGGCCCTTTCCCAGATTCAGCCCAATTGACATTTAATGTAATATAATAAATAAAAATATAAAAATTATCATGTATAGCATTCTTATAAGTTATTTTAATTACAAAACCAAATATATGATTATAATAGTTGAACATATTTTCATATTTTACAATCATATCGTATATAAATCTATTTGCCACCAATAAAAATATTTATTTATCTTCTGACATGTAGCTTAGTTAGAAACTAACAAAGTAATTTTGTCCAAATACATAAATAATATATTTAGGTTAGAACCCCACGATATACGGGGCTTGAATCTCTCCGCTTGCCGTGACTATGGAATCATCTCACAAAACACCTCACCATATATGGTTCTCAGGGAGCATATTCTGAGTGGGCTGGTTGAGAATGTCGATAATCAATTTTTTGTCGGAACAATTTTTTTTTTGGTAAAAAGTAGAACAAACAAAAATGAGGGTGAAACGTGGAAGCAAAAATCCAATTTATATTTGGTGGGAAACCAAAGAATGGGATAATCTTTGCCAAATCAAATTAATCATCATTAGTTGATAGTTGGTGGGTGTGGGAGTATATATATATATATATAGAGAGAGAAGAGAGAGAGAGATGTGTACGAGAACACGAGAACGGTCGTCCATGTATAAAATCACATGTGATTCACGTACAAAATCACATGTGTATTTACACTACCTGGAAATCTGGACGTGAATCACATGTGATTTTGTACAAAATCACGTACAAAATCCAAGTAGTGTAAAATCACATGTTATTTTGTACGTGAATCACATGTAATTTTGTTCATGGGCGGCCGTTCTCGTGTTCTTGTAAATAGTTAGCGTTCTCGTTTGAACCTTTGTATATATATATATATATATATATATATATATATATATATATATTTGAAGTTTCTATTTTGAGCATGATTTTGGTTTGATTGGATTTCTTTGAATATTTTTTTTGTAAAATGAAAGATTTAAAAAGTTGGATTTTTAGAATAGAAATGAAAGCAAACTTGTTTCAATTTTAGTACAATTTCCCATAGTACATTGATGTATTTATTGAAAAAAATGGATTAAGTTGTATTTAAACTAAATGAAATATATTTTTTTGATTTTTATTTTAGAAAACTTATATTCAAAGCTTTGTTTTCACGTTTATTAAAAAGAAATTTTAAATAAAAAAGTTTAATAATTTGTTTTCAGTCGTGATTTTTTGTTTATGAAATTATAATATGTTTCTTTTTTAGTCACAAACTTAATGTTTCAAGTAAATTGGTATGATAGGTATATATATTAAACTTGCAATAGTCTTCTAGATATTAAAAAAAAATACAAGGAACATCAATAAAAAAGTTTCTCAATCAACTAATAAACTTACACAATCTCTTGAAACAATAAAATTAGACTAAAAACATATCAAACAACTTTACAACCATTTGATTCATTTTAAAGGTATACCGACTTGATAAAATTCCAAGTTTGTCACTGATCTTGATGCAATTTACCTAGGGGTGGCAAAAAATGACCCAATCCGTCAACCCAACTCGAACCCAACCCAATAGTAGCAGATTGGGTTGAGATTTTCAACTCATTTAAGTTAAATGGGTCAACCCGCATAACCCAATTAATAAATGGGTTGGGTTGGGTTGAAATTTTCGACTTGTTTCCAACCTAATTTCAACCCATTTACAACATGTTTGTAACCCATTTATGACTTGTTTTTAATTTATTATCATTTTTAAGTATAATTAATAATTAAAAAGATAATAAAAAACTAAATATGATTCCACTAAAGTCTAAACAAAACTCATTTGGTCCTTCCATTTCAATATTCCATCATTCAAACTTTCAAAGTCTAAACTCTCTAAACCCTAGCCGACACTTCCTTCAAGTTTCAACCAAGAGATCGACGCTAGCCCTAGAAACGTATTTGTTTGACTTTATGGTTGTTTTATTGAAACTTTGAACAATTTATTTCACTTTATGGTTGTGTTTTATTGAAACTTTGAACAATTTATTTGGTTTTGTGGTTGCGACTTGTGTATTTGTCATGAAATTATGTTTTAGTCCTATTTTATTTTATTTAAAGTTTTAAAATTAAATGGGTCAACCCAGGTCCAACCTGTAACACCCTCAAAATTGGAAAGAGCAACTAAATAAAATTTTCAATAAAATAACCACTTAAGGATAAAATCCCTTCTACAAGTCATTCTTGGAATTACCTCAAGATAAAACATTAAACTTTCAACAATTAAAACCTAAGTCATTCGCTAAGACTACAAAATGTCGGGTGTTACTCAACCCCAAAATCAAGTTGCTATTTCCCAAATGCGGAAGACTTCACCAAGCTATATACTTCTTGAGCACCCAACTAGCTCCCCAATCTTCACAACTACATCCCAACCGGAACCTGTTGCACATGCCGACAAATAAAAAGGTTAGGCTAACGCCTAGTGAGTTCAAGAGTTTTATCATGGTTATATAATTAGTAAAACGAGAGAGGTGCAATTTAAATCATAAGTTCAAAAGAATTTACTTAGATGCAAATCACCTGTTTTTCCAACGCACACAAATCCTGTGATGAAAGCTTTAATGTAAAAACGATTCTCATAATGGACTCATCTCAAAACTTACTTGAAAAGTGCAATAGTATTTGATTTCCAAAATGATTGAAATCATGAATAAATCGCTATTATTCAAAACATCCCAAACACGGATGAAGCATAACCCATAACTCATATAATGTGGAAAACAATCTATACAAATATAAAACGTCACCGAAAACATGGATAAAGATAAATACCCAAAACAACGCCTTTCGGTGACGGGGGAGACCCGGTTCCATCGAATGTGACGGGCACACAAAGTTAGGTCACTTACCGATGTTATTGAGATTCCCGTATTGGATCCGAAGGTGGCCACCTAAAACACACACCCATGCAATGCCGGCATCTAAGAACGTAATAGCACGTAGGACTTATACCATACCGTCGATGCCTAACTGTGCCTCAATGTGGAAAACTAGTGTCCCATCATTGGCATAATATGCGAATCAATATATTAGCACATAGGTCTTACACCTTACCATCGATGCCTACTCTGTGCTACAATGGGAGAAACTAGTGTCTCACCATTGAACGTAAAAACTCAAGTGCCTATGGATCCATAGCAACTAAGGTCAAAACATTACATGACTCCAAACGAATGAACTAGCGCATTCAAAACATGTAATTCTCAATAATTATAAATTATGACCAAGCTCTACGTTGAGCTATCGAAACTGGACAAATGTCCCCCAAAATCCAACATAATCAAATATCGATCCAAAAACTCAATTGATCAAAAGACCATTTGTTAAAAGTCATAAAATGAAATAAAACGTAAATACCTCGCGTGTATACGAAACATGCTCAATAAACGTAAATGACTCCACACAACTTTAGCTTAATACAAATCATTTTTCCAAAACACCCATCAAGGTGCATTTATACCAAAAGATTTATACTCGTAATATAAATCGTTAAAATATATCAATACCTAAGACTCATCGAAATACTCAAAATATATCTTTTCTTCAAAACCAAAAGGTTTACAATTTCCAAAATATTCGTAAGGTCGGGAATGACCAAAATCCAATGTCTCACACTATCGTATTTTCAAAGTGTACTATAACACAAACTATGCATATTTCCAACAAACACCAAAATGCATTTTTACCAAATAACTTCCATTTATGCAATATTCATTAACACATTTCCATTTATGATTCATAATTACCCAAAAATCCCATAAATGTGTATTCTACAATGTTTATAATGTTAAATACTTCAAATAATCAAAATCCACCAAATAACTCAACAACTGATAATTTCATATAAAACACATGAACACGTTAAAACAAACATTTTTGGCATGTACAACGTTTTCACAAATCAACTTGAACTCACCTTGTTAGATTTAGGCTAAATCTAGATTTTCCCATACGTAAGCTCCTTTGAAGAAACACTACTTTTCAAGCCCAAATCTTCCAAAAACCTAGATCCATAAGTTTCCAACCATAATTATTCAGATCCAAACATGTAGAATCATTCCCCAAGTTGTGAGTGAAATTATTTTATTAACTCATTGTACAAATGATGGCCACTCGGTCATAGGGTGTTTTAGTATTGAGGAAATCATGCATAGTTCACATTATTTTGCATTTTGAAAACACAAATGTATGAGTCATCGACATTGGTCAATTTTGATTTTGCCGAGTGTTTTGGAAAATGGAAAACCTTTGGTTTGGAAGAAACGTGTACTTGGAGTATTTTTGACAAATACATTTTAAGCATCTACGTTTTGACGTTTTGTGTCCCAAGTACGAAACCTTGGGGAAATGATTCGTGATGAAGATTTTAGGAAATTGTGGCATAAAACGATGGTGCGTGTAACTTCTTATGTTTTGAACATTGACGCGCACCGTTGGTACAATTTGGGATTTGAATATAAGTTGAACCCTTTTGATGTCAACTAATTATTAACACTTATTTCCTCATATGTTTTAAAAAAAACGCATTGTTGTGTGAAAGTTTGCCAAAGATATTTTATTCAAATGTCATTATAGGACCGGGTGAGAAATTTTGGAGAAATTGATTTAAAGAGTTTCTTCTTTTGGAAATTTGGTCGCGAACCGTTTGATGCCTGTCTTTTCGTTTCAAGAAAATTTCTAATGAACGTGTTACAAGCTTGCATGCTTACCCCAATTTGTGGTTTTATGATGTTTTAGTCGATATTTTCAAGTGATGGAGATGTATGAGTTTTGTTTTAAATATGAAGTTTACACGAGTCATTTTGTGTTGACTAAGGTGTATGTGCAAACCGTTTCATCATTTTGTATAAGAAACTGACGCGCGCAAAATTTTATTGGTGAACCTTGTTCTGTGCCATTTTAATGGCTAAAAAGGAAACTTTGGAGTCAAATGTTGTTGGGACATCTTTTGGAATACGTGCACACCTTTTGTTGCACCATGTTTAAAGTCGGGCAGTTACTTTACGTGCATGTCATGAGTCAATCCATACTAGAACCGTGGCGGTTCATTTTAAAGAAAGTGTTTATTACGATTTGGCATTTTGTGGGTAAACTGAACTGCAATGAAATGATTTTCAACATGATTTCATATGTGGGACGAGCGTGTCCATTTTGCGTAACTACTGAGCTGATAGTAGTAGTTTTATTGCGTACGAGTTATTCGAGATGAAAATCTTGGTGTTGAAAATATTTTGTGAATGATTTTGATAAATTGGCATATTTATTGAATAACGCAATTGAAAACCATGAACTCGTTAGGGCCTTGGAAAGGGTATGTAACCCAGTTAAAGGTAAGTGCGTGTAGCACTTCGACGGTGGAAGGCTGAGTATTCCACGCGTGTCGGTATTATAGGCCGGATGATATCGGTAGCGAAGTAAATGTGTTTGTGGTAATTGAAGAGTTAGACTTGCGGTAAAGTACTTCGAGGTTGGTATAGCCACTTTGTTGACGGCCTTAGTTTTGTGGAAACTATCGGTAAACGGAACTCGTGTGTGGAGTCCCGTTAGAGTTCAGAGTTTGGTGGTAAAACTAGGTGTCAACCTTTGTGGTCTTGATGTCGGAAACTGTTAGTGTAAACGGGGGTTTGTAGCCGATTTAAAAGAATATTGGTAGTGGTAACCGTAAGAGGCTCAATTGGGACGAGCGGTTTTGGTGGAATAACCTTCGTGCGTGGTTGATGAACCTGTCAGTTGATGATTCATGTGAGATGAATTTTGGAGCCTATTAGAACTCGTTGGAGTTAATCGGCAGTTAACGGTAGGGATGATTGGAGTTGATGATTTTGTTGGGTTCATTAATGAACAAACCTTGGGGTGATTTAGAATCCGAAACTGAAACGAGATGTATGGAACATCTAAGGTTGGGAGACGACCGGAGTCGTCTAACTAGGAGTTATCCCAGTGGTTAGAACGTTGTTACGGACAAGTAACGTGTACTTGAAGGACTTTTGGTTGGTAAGAAATTATTCGAGGAATTGTCTTTATAAGACTGTGTGGGGGAAATTAGATTCCAGTTAGGAATTGATTAATTATAGCCGGCATTGAGTCGGTTAGCCGTGGGTTGTAAAGGATGTAGATTTCGAGGACGAAATCATTCTAAGGTTGGGAGGATTGTAACACCCGGAATTTTACTAGAGTGAAGGTTTAACGTTGGGAAGAAGTGTACGAAGGAAGCTCAGCAATCGGGTTCATTCGGGACGAAAATCGAGCTTCGGTACCATCTCAGCGAAAGTGACATGGCGAGAGTGCCATGTCACAATCGCATGGTCACTTTCGCATGGAAGGAATTGGCTGGACAAGAGGGGAGTCTCGGTACATTCTCAGCGAGAGTGACATGGCGAGAGTGCCATGTCACAATCGCATGGCCACTTTCGCCCGCGGGTGTTCAGATCACTTAAATGCCCGATTTTGTTAGCTTTTTCTCATTTCTCTCATTCCCTTTCTTCACAAACCCTCTCAACCGAACCTCTTTGTTTCCATGGTCGATTTTGGAGCTGCTCTCTTAGAAATCAACCATTTCTTCACCATCTAAGTTGTAATCAAACCCCTTCCTCCATTGTTGAGCATATTTAGAGAGCTTGGCGCTTTTGTGGAGATTAGGAGTTCGTTTTGGAGGATTCAAGTGGTTTAAGGTAATCTCTTCCCATCTAAAGATGTTATTGTTATTAATTTCCTCTTCTTTCCATCTTGTGGTGATGTTGGACGATTTTGGTGATGATGGGTTAAGGAAATATGGTTTGCCTCATATTTAAGAACTAGGGTTTGTTATATTTGGGGGTTTTGATGTGTTATGGTTAGGGAATGATTCCTTATGGTTGGATTGTGATATTGATGGTTGGGATTTCATAAATCTAGGTTTTGGAAGTTTTGGCTTGAGGATGCAAACTTCATCAAAGGAGCTTACGTTGGAGAAACTCTAGATTTAGCTTAAATCTAGCAAGGTGAGTTCAAGTTACTTTGCGAAAACGTTGTACATGCCAAAATGAGTATTTTACAAATATGTGTGTGTTTTACTTGAAAATGTATGTGGTTGAGTTAATTGGTTGATTTAACTCTTTTGAAGTGTTTATCTTCATAATGTGTAAAACACCCATATTTGGGGCTTTTGGACGTTTGGATGGTTAGAAACCATAAATTGTCTTTAAAAGATTATTTGCTCAAAATGAGGTTTAATTGATGGTTTAATTAAATATGTGTAAATGATTTTGTAAACCAATTGGGAAATACCTTTTTTAAGTGTTATGTGTCATTTTGAGATTTATAAGGGTGTGAGTCCTTTAGGAAACCCTTTTTGTTTAACCCGTGATGAGTTTTGGGGTTAATAATGATTTTGAAGTATAGCTTGCCTAAACAAAGTTTAAATGTGTTTTTTGACCGACGTATGGGTCTAGCAAGCTTGGAGCACTTTGCTCGGTTTTGACTGTAAGTATTGGGAACATTCGTCCGGTTTAAATGGCTCAATATGGAGTCTTGTTGATGGGTTGCTTTTATTGCACCGTTTTGCATTTATTGCATGTTGTTGAATATTTACATGCTTGGGTGAGTGAGTCCCTCTGGTATAGGCATGTTGTTTAGACTGTATTGCATTTGGATCCATAGGCATATTAGTCAGTCGTCGGTAATGGTCGGTTGAGTATCTCGGGGTTGAACCTCGGTATTCATGTTTCATGACCGTGACTTTCCAGTAGGCACATGGAGGATATAGTCTTGGGCACTTACCTTGGAGGTCTGTGTATCGATCCACGCCTTCGGGATGTATACCTTGGAGGTAGTCCCGATGTGTCGGGCCTTGAGGCGTTACCAAGTAGGTAGACGTCAAGGTGTATCCTCAACTACGGTGTAACTGGGTTTCGTAGAGCAGAGTCGTGGAATAGGCCAGGCGTATGTGGTAATTCCCGATTTCGTTGGGAGGACAGAGATAGGCATAACGTAACTTGTAATCTCTACTCCCAGTTGTGCGATGAACGTTGTATGGGTGGTATACTTATGTGTTACCTCCACCTTCAACGGATACGGGTCTCCCCCGTTTATGGTAGTTGATATTTATTACATTTTACGGTTGCGTGAGTATTGCTTCGTATTATGTTTTAATAAAGAGTTATATTTAATGGATGATTTCCATGTTTTAAGGGTTGAGTATATATTGTCAACCGTGTTTGAAGGTTTTGCCTAAAACTAGAATTATTCACCTATTTGAGTGAGTTGGGGTTGTAACTCATTTTTGGGAAAACGCTTTACACTTTTGGAAAGGATAGTCTTTGACGCAAGCTTTCATTAAAAGATTTATTTAAATCATGACTAGGATTATTAATTGTCGATTTATGATTTTATATAGTCATGATAAAATGCTTGAACTCACTAGGCGTAAACCTAACCCTTTTTATTTGTCGGCATGTGCAACAGGCTCAGGTTGGGGTAGCTCTAGCTACATTGTGCAGTGGCGAGTGCTAGTAATGTGCACGAGAGGTGAATCGCTTAAGTTATGTTTTCCGCATTTACCCTTGGGAAGTAGCACTTGTATTTGGATTAAGTGATGTCCGAAGTGGGTTTAGTCTTGGTAATGAGACTTGTGTAATATGTATTACTTGGAGATAACCATTTTTTGTAATTGGAGGTATATTACCTATTGTTTCGGATGTAATATCAAAAAATTTAAATTAGTTGCTCTTTCCAAATTTGAGGGTGTTACAAGTTGGTATCAGAGCATAAGTTTGAGAGATTTAGGTGTTAATTTTGGATACCTAGACTCAAACTAGCGTTTGTTTAAGTAAATAAGAGTGAGATTCACCTTTAGGCACATTGAGATAGGATGTTTTGGGATCAATGGATGTTGTTAGAAACGAGAATCACGTTGAGAGTAGCAAGGATAATCATGTACGGTTCGTTCATAGTGACACCTGGCCAGTGCCATGGTGAACCTACTAGTACATGTGCATGCTTGAATTGCTTTCATGTGATGATCGTTGGGGTAGTGAAGGAGGTTCTAAACTAGTAGTTGTTGGAATGAATGGACGATTTTAGTGTTAGTCACTTGGAGTGACGATAAGCATGATAATTGCTTTAAGTAGACCGTTTCGGGTCGAGGTTGATGGTTGGATTAGAACCATAGGCTTATTGAGCCGACTGTGATTTGAAAAAAAAAACCGTAAGATTAATTGATGTATTTCCCAACTTGCCTTAAGAGGTTTGAACATCCGGATGACAATAGTGGGCCAGAGGATTATGGAGGAGTATGAGTGAGACGTTGAATGCCGACTAAAACATGCACGCAAATTATTTTGGAAATAAATTACATCAACTATTTCTTGTGTTTCCAATCCTTATATGGATTGTGTTATGAATTTTGAGAAATGTTTGGCACGCACACAAGATTTTAGATCATGGTTTTAAAAGTGCTTGAAACCGTTTTATTGCGTGAGTTGCAAACTCCGTCGGGATTTGTTTTGCCTTACTTCATTATTGTTCAACATTTGTTTTGGATGTAATGACAATTGTATTTTTATGATATTTGAGATGTTGGGCAAGTAACTACGGCTTATAACTTTAACATTGGATCTCCTCCACATATGTTAGAGTTTGGACGAAAAGTTGACTTCCATTACGTCTATGTAGAGTTATTTTGGAGAATTCGTTTAATGTGAGTTATTAAACAATGTTGTTTATGTAGTATTACCATGGAAAGGGATTTTGAGATTTTGGTGTCTCATTCATGATTTTGCTTTTAACAATTTGACTTTAGGAGCACAATGTTTGATGCTATTTTGTTGACTTGGAGTCATTGAGTTCGTTGAATTTCATGGAGTTTTGTTGTACGACGTTTTGTGTCGTGTGGGTACAATTTTACAATGTGCATACTCTATTTGCTTATGTGAGAAGTTTACGAGTTATGTTGGGCATTTGATCCCACTCAAGTTTTGTTAAGAAAACGTTAAATTTTATGCCATAAGGCGACTAAGAAGAGATGAGTTTGGAACTCTAGTGTCGCGTAGCTTTTCTTTCAAAAGTTTGTGTTACTAAGTATTTCATTGCAATAGTTCGGTGTATGGATTGATTTATACGTGACTTAAGTGATGCATGAAAGAACATTTTGGTGGCATTTTATAACAAATTGCTTGGTGCGTTTTTGGTCAGTTAAATGTTTATTACCGTTTTTATGTGAAACGTATTATATCGACTTAGGGGTATGCATAGCTTGGTAACCATTGATTCTCGTCACTTTGTTGAACAAATTGTGAGTGAAATTATTTTATTAACTTATTGTACAAATGATGACCACTCGGTCATAGGGTGTTTTAGTATTGAGGAAATCATGCATAGTTCACATTATTTTGCATTTTGAAAACACAAATGTATGAGTCATCGACATTGGTCAATTTTGATTTTGCAGAGTGTTTTGGAAAATGGAAAACCTTTGGTTTGGAAGAAACGTGTACTTGGAGTATTTTTGACAAATACATTTTAAGCATCTACGTTTTGACGTTTTGTGTCCCAAGTACGAAACCTTGAGGAAATGATTCGTGATGAAGATTTTAGGAAATTGTGGCATAAAACGATGGTGCGTGTAACTTCTTATGTTTTGAACATTGACGCGCACCGTTGGTACAATTTGGGATTTGAGTATAAGTTGAACCCTTTTGATGTCAACTAATTATTAACACTTATTTCCTCATATGTTTTAAAAAAAAACGCATTGTTGTGTGAAAGTTTGCCAAAGATATTTTATTCAAATGTCATTATAGGACCGGGTGAGAAATTTTGGAGAAATTGATTTAAAGAGTTTCTTCTTTTGGAAATTTGGTCGCGAACCGTTTGATGCCTGTCTTTTCGTTTCAAGAAAATTTCTAATGAAAGTGTTACAAGCTTGCATGCTTACCCCAATTTGTGGTTTTATGATGTTTTAGTCGATATTTTCAAGTGATGGAGATGTATGAGTTTTGTTTTAAATATGAAGTTTACACGAGTCATTTTGTGTTGACTAAGGTGTATGTGCAAACCGTTTCATCATTTTGTATAAGAAACTGACGCGCGCAAAATTTTATTGGTGAACTTTGTTCTGTGCCATTTTAATGGCTAAAAAGGAAACTTTGGAGTCAAATGTTGTTGGGACATCTTTTGGAATACGTGCATACCTTTTGTTGCACCCTGTTTAAAGTCGGACAGTTACTTTACGTGCATGTCATGAGTCAATCCATACTAGAACCGTGGCGGTTCATTTTAAAGAAATTGTTTATTACGATTTGGCATTTTGTGGGTAAACTGAACTGCAATGAAATGATTTTCAACATGATTTCATATGTGGGACGAGCGTGTCCATTTTGCGTAACTACTGAGCTGATAGTAGTAGTTTTATTGCGTACGAGTTATTCGAGATGAAAATCTTGGTGTTGAAAATATTTTGTGAATGATTTTGATAAATTGGCATATTTATTGAATAACGCAATTGAAAACCATGAACTCGTTAGGGCCTTGGAAAGGGTATGTAACCCAGTTAAAGGTAAGTGCGTGTAGCACTTCGACGGTGGAAGGCTGAGTATTCCACGCGTGTCGGTATTATAGGCCGGATGATATCGGTAGCGAAGTAAATGTGTTTGTGGTAATTGAAGAGTTAGACTTGCGGTAAAGTACTTCGAGGTTGGTATAGCCACTTTGTTGACGGCCTTAGTTTTGTGGAAACTATCGGTAAACGGAACTCGTGTGTGGAGTCCCGTTAGAGTTCAGAGTTTGGTGGTAAAACTAGGTGTCAACCTTTGTGGTCTTGATGTCGGAAACTGTTAGTGTAAACAGGGGTTTGTAGCCGATTTAAAAGAATATTGGTAGTGGTAACCGTAAGAGGCTCAATTGGGACGAGCGGTTTTGGTGGAATAACCTTCGTGCGTGGTTGATGAACCTGTCAGTTGATGATTCATGTGAGATGAATTTTGGAGCCTATTAGAACTCGTTGGAGTTAATCGGCAGTTAATGGTAGGGATGATTGGAGTTGATGATTTTGTTGGGTTCATTAATGAACAAACCTTGGGGTGATTTAGAATCCGAAACTGAAACGAGATGTATGGAACATCTAAGGTTGGGAGACGACCGGAGTCGTCTAACTAGGAGTTATCCCAGTGGTTAGAACGTTGTTACGGACAAGTAACGTGTACTTGAAGGACTTTTGGTTGGTAAGAAATTATTCGAGGAATTGTCTTTATAAGACTGTGTGGGGGAAATTAGATTCCAGTTAGGAATTGATTAATTATAGCCGGCATTGAGTCGGTTAGCCGTGGGTTGTAAAGGATGTAGATTTCGAGGACGAAATCATTCTAAGGTTGGGAGGATTGTAACACCCGGAATTTTACTAGAGTGAAGGTTTAACTTTGGGAAGAAGTGTACGAAGGAAGCTCAGCAATCGGGTTCATTCGGGACGAAAATCGAGCTTCGGTACCATCTCAGCGAAAGTGACATGGCGAGAGTGTCATGTCACAATCGCATGGTCACTTTCGCATGGAAGGAATTGGCTGGACAAGAGGGGAGTCTCGGTACATTCTCAGCGAGAGTGACATGGCGAGAGTTCCATGTCACAATCGCATGGTCACTTTCGCCCGCGGGTGTTCAGATCACTTAAATGCCCGATTTTGTTTGCCTTTTCTCATTTCTCTCATTCCCTTTCTTCACAAACCCTCTCAACCGAACCTCTTTGTTTCCATGGTCGATTTTGGAGCTGCTCTCTTAGAAATCAACCATTTCTTCACCATCTAAGTTGTAATCAAACCCCTTCCTCCATTGTTGAGCATATTTAGAGAGCTTGGAGCATTTGTGGAGATTAGGAGTTCGTTTTGGAGGATTCAAGTGGTTTAAGGTAATCTCTTCCCATCTAAAGATGTTATTGTTATTAATTTCCTCTTCTTTCCATCTTGTGGTGATGTTGGACGATTTTGGTGATGATGGGTTAAGGAAATATGGTTTGCCTCATATTTAAGAACTAGGGTTTGTTATATTTGGGGGTTTTGATGTGTTATGGTTAGGGAATGATTCCTTATGGTTGGATTGTGATATTGATGGTTGGGATTTCATAAATCTAGGTTTTGGAAGTTTTGGCTTGAGGATGCAAACTTCATCAAAGGAGCTTACGTTGGAGAAACTCTAGATTTAGCTTAAATCTAGCAAGGTGAGTTCAAGTTACTTTGCGAAAACGTTGTACATGCCAAAATGAGTATTTTACAAATATGTGTGTGTTTTACTTGAAAATGTATGTGGTTGAGTTAATTGGTTGATTTAACTCTTTTGAAGTGTTTATCTTCATAATGTGTAAAACACCCATATTTGGGGCTTTTGGACGTTTGGATGGTTAGAAACCATAAATTGTCTTTAAAAGATTATTTGCTCAAAATGAGGTTTAATTGATGGTTTAATTAAATATGTGTAAATGATTTTGTAAACCAATTGGGAAATACCTTTTTTAAGTGTTATGTGTCATTTTGAGATTTATAAGGGTGTGAGTCCTTTGGGAAACCCTTTTTGTTTAACCCGTGATGAGTTTTGGTGTTAATAATGATTTTGAAGTATAGCTTGCCTAAACAAAGTTTAAATGTGTTTTTGACCGACGTATGGGTCTAGCAAGCTTGGAGCACTTTGCTCGGTTTTGACTGTGAGTAAGTATTGGGGACATTCGTCCGGTTTAAATGGCTCAATATGGAGTCTTGTTGATGGGTTGCTTTTATTGCACCGTTTTGTATTTATTGCATGTTGTTGAATATTTACATGCTTGGGTGAGTGAGTCCCTCTGGTATAGGCATGTTGTTTAGACTGTATTGCATTTGGATCCATAGGCATATTAGTCAGTCGTCGGTAATGGTCGGTTGAGTATCTCGGGGTTGAACCTCGGTATTCATGTTTCATGACCGTGACTTTCCAGTAGGCACATGGAGGATATAGTCTTGGGCACTTACCTTGGCGGTCTGTGTATCGATCCACGCCTTCGGGATGTATACCTTGGAGGTAGTCCCGATGTGCCGGGCCTTGAGGCGTTACCAAGAAGGTAGACGTCAAGGTGTATCCTCAACTACGGTGTAACTGGGTTTCGTAGAGCAGAGTCGTGGAATAGGCCAGACGTATGTGGTAATTCCCGATTTCGTTGGGAGGACAGAGATAGGCATAACGTAACTTGTAATCTCTACTCCCAGTTGTGCGATGAACGTTGTATGGGTGGTATACTTATGTGTTACCTCCACCTTCAACGGATACGGGTCTCCCCCGTTTATGGTAGTTGATATTTATTACATTTTACGGTTGCGTGAGTATTGCTTCATATTATGTTTTAATAAAGAGTTATATTTAATGGATGATTTCCATGTTTTAAGGGTTGAGTATATATTGTCAACCGTGTTTGAAGGTTTTGCCTAAAACTAGAATTATTCATGTATTTGAGTGAGTTGGGATTGTAACTCATTTTTGGGAAAACGCTTTACACTTTTGGAAAGGATAATCTTTGACGCAAGCTTTCATTAAAAGATTTATTAAAATCATGACTAGGATTATTAATTGTCGATTTATGATTTTATATAGTCATGATAAAATGCTTGAACTCACTAGGCGTAAACCTAACCCTTTTTATTTGTCGGCATGTGCAACAGGCTCAGGTTGGGGTAGCTCTAGCTACATTGTGCAGTGGCGAGTGCTAGTAATGTGCACGAGAGGTGAATCGCTTAAGTTATGTTTTCCGCATTTACCCTTGGGAAGTAGCACTTGTATTTGGATTAAGTGATGTCCGAAGTGGGTTTAGTCTTGGTAATGAGACTTGTGTAATATGTATTACTTGGAGATAACCATTTTTGTAATTGGAGGTATTTTACCTATTGTTTCGGATGTAATATCGAAAATTTTAAATTAGTTGCTCTTTCCAAATTTGAGGGTGTTACAACAAAGCATACCCAAAATTACATCAATAAAACCCACAATGGAAGAGAAGATGAAAACAAAACCCTAGCTTTTGGGTAGAGAGAGGGATTACCTTCATCACTTGAATCCTCCAAAAAAAGCTCCTAGTCTCCACAAAAGCTCCAAGTTTCCATATCTTCAACAATGGTGGAATGGAGTTTGGTTTGAGTGGAGAAGATGAAGGAGAAGAGGTTGGGTTTAGGGTTTTCTTGGGGAGGAATCGGCTTAGAGAGAGAGAAATAGTTAAGTTATGGTTTGGAAATGAAATGAGGGAAGAGAGAGAGAGAGAGAGAAAGGTCTTAAAAACCAACAAAATATCTCACCAGGCCTTACGTGGACGTCCGGCTAGCCACCATGCGGACGTCCGGCCTTTGAGCTGATCTGAACCCACAAATTCTCTGTTGCTTCCGCGGACATCCCACGAACTTCTGCGCATCGCGGACGTCCGGCCTTGCGCCCATGCGGACGTCCGCAGGTCCAATATTCCGTTTTTCCTGAAATTTCGAGGTGTTACAATCCCATTTATTAAACAGGTTAGGTTGAGAAATCATAAACAGATCAACCCGTTACCAACCCATTTAAGTACCAGGTTGGGTTGGGTTAGATTGAAAATCTCAACCCATTTACTTAAACAGGTTGGATTGGGTTGAGGTTTTCAACCCGATTAATAAATGGATTGAACCCGAACCCAACCCAACCTGGCCTATTTACACCCCTAATTATTTACCCATGAATAAAAATATATTCAAACTTTAAAACGTTTAAAGGGAGTATTTTTTTTTCTTAAATTTTTCTTTATAGTGTACAATGTATTTGGTACATGATGCTAATTACTGTACAATGTATTTGGTACATGATACTAATTATAGTAAATTCTGGTTTTCGTCCCTCTTGTATTATGGAATTCCTTTTGTTTTCCATGCATGGGTTTGGTACTTTTTATCTGTCCTCTTAGAGCATTTCGAACAGCTTTGCTAAAATAGAGAAAAATAGATTATTTTTAAACCTTTCCACCTTGATATCTTGTTTGCTATAATGGAAAAAATTTGAAAATTTTCTAAGTTTAGAGAAATCTCTAAAAAGAGAAATGATTATTTTATTCAATCCCACCAATGAGATTGAACTTTTATCATTTTATATTAATTTTTTAAATGTATTGGAATGATAAATTAGAGAATATTATATTAATATAACTTGTGTTAAAATTTCTAAAATAGAAAATTTATTGGAGATGAATAATTTTTTTTAGAGATTTTAACTTTTGATTCTCCATTTTAGAAAAACTATAGAAAATCTGTTGGAGATGCTCTTAAATGTTGTTAAATATTTTTAAGAAGCCGTTTACCAAACGCTTATCGGGGTAAGTGTTTGTCAAGTCACATTATCTACCTGATTAATATGGCAACTTGACAAAGACCAAAAATCTTACCCGGTAAGAGCGAATGCAGAACCGAGAGTCTTACCCGGCAAGTGAGAGCGACAACTCTTACCACGGTTAGCGCTTACCGAGTGAATTGTTGCATACGAAATTGATTTGGTGGACTAAAATCTTACTCAGTAAGTAAATGATAGTGTTAAATTTTACTGGTAAACGTTATCCGAATAAGAGTTTGATAAACGACTCCTAAATCACTTTATATGAGGGTAGTTTGGTTATTTTATCGTTGATTTAGTTTATTATATTTTTTTCCTTTATCCGACTATCTAGCATCCACAAACAATGTCACCACAAATTCAAACAACAAATACAAAATTTAAAGGGTGTTTGGGATTGCGTTTGTAAGGTGTTTATTAAGGAGCTTTTATTGATTGGGTGGAAAAAATGGTTATACCTGTTGGACACGGTAATAAGACATTTTGATAAGTTACTTCATTTTAACTTATTAACTTATTCCGGTGTGTTATCGCCATAAGTTACTCGTTTTTTTTTAACAGCAGGCAAGCAATACCATTACCAACCAAAGCAAGATAGTACAACAAAGGCCCCGAACAGGTAACGAAGCCACAACCTCCACACAATGAAGCAAACAGAAAAAACTAACAAAAACACGAACAAAATCAGAAGCATGAATAACAGAAAAAGAGTCAAAATTGCACGCGTTTGCAAGACGCAAACCAGCACAGCTGAACGAAACAACAACAACTTATTTGCTTAGGGGCTGTTTGGCAGTTGCTGAATGGTTTAGTGCAGAATGATTAAGTGGTCAGAATGATTAAGAGGTTTTTATGATATAATGAAAAATGAAATATGGTTGTTTGATAATTGTTTAGAATGAAATCAAGGTACTGAATGGTTAAGGAAGTCCCATGATGCTAAATCATTCAGAGGATTTTAGAACCATTAAGAGGCAGACACTTTTTTTGCCAAACAGGATTTACCTCTTAGCGATTCAGAGGTTGCCTCTTAATGGAACCATTAAGAGGTAAACAAACAGCCCCTTAATTGGCAAGCTAAAACAAAACAAATTACCATCTTATTACATTTGGTACCGTCATAAGTTAATTCAAACACTTTTTATAAAGCTTCAATTTAACATCAGATAAATTGATAAACATTTTTATACAAAAAAAAAAGATAAGTTATTTTAAATAAGCAATCCCAAACACCCGTTATATTCTTTAGATTAAAAGCCACAAGTCAAAATATACTGGATTAAATGAGGGGGGACAAAAGAGAAAAAGATATAGTAAATTAGCGTTTTATTTTATTTCACTCAAAATGACAATTTTGTCCTCGTATATAACGGGAGGGAATAGATGGAGTTAATGAAGAGATTAAAACAAAACTTACACCACAAGAGTTTTTGATAACAATCAAGTCGACAAAAACCATGGTTTACACTAATAACTATTGCATTATGTTTTAAACTTTTAAAAAATAAGTTTAAATTCAAGGAGATAGTATATAGACAAAAGGTAAAAAAGGTAAAAAAGTTAATGTGCGAAGGTAAAAAAATGATCTGGACTTTTGATCACTTCTAATCACATCTCCACCCCATTAATTGTGCTTGATACGAGAATTGATCTGGTGCATCTCGTTCTAATGTACATCCAATAATGAGGATCCTTTCTTACGTTTCTTATCATAATGTTCATTTTCACCGAAAATCAACCCAATGTATATAATGTTTATGGTAGAATATTAAAAGTATTTGTAATAACCGAGATTTTTATTGAAAAGATTAAGTTTGGTGGAGAATTGTTGTAAGGATGAAAGTCCAGGGTCTGAAGTGTAAAATGTTTAGAAGATATAAAAGCCTCTTTTTGGGCTCAAAACCCTAGAAGCAATCATTTGTGTGTGATTGTGTGTGTGGCGGCTAGAAAGAAGGAGCAGAGTAAGGTAGAGTTGGTCTCAAGAACAAATTGGAGAAAAGGTTTCATCAATCGTCAAGTTGGAAGAGGAAAGGCAATTGGAATCAGATTCTATATCGATTTCTACCAGGTAATTCTTAATTTCAACTCATATTTTAGAGTTCTGCTGAATTGTTTGAGTTGCTTGGGGATTTATCTGTTTAAGAGTTTTAAAAGATGCCTAAATGGATTTAGATAATCATAGCAGAGTAGATTAATCTTTTGGTGGAGAAAGAAACTTAATAATCGGATGAAATGGGTTAATCCTCGGGCCTAAATTTTTAATCAGTATCGCAATTTGCCATTCGCGAGAGTCCGGAATAGTTGGTTCCGGTGTTAGAACCGGAATTGTATAGGATCCGGAATCCACCAAAAAGTGATCCGGATTTAAAATGGGTCGAGTGGATCCGGAGTTGGAAGTGAGTTCCGGAATGGGCTTTATATATGAAATCCGGAACTTAGCTAATTAAGTGATCCGGTATTATTGTAAAGAACCGAAAGTTGGGCTTATTTTGAAATGGAACCGGAATCAAGTAATAGATCCGGTATAAGAGTTGGGCTAAATGAATAGTGGACCCGGTAATTGGTTATGTAAAACAAGATCCGGTAAATGGTTTTTTTATAATGAAATCGGTAGTGGGCTAATTGAGATCCGGTAAATGGTTTTTATAATGAAATCGGTATTGGGTTTATAAAAGGAAACCGGAACTTGAAATTAATTTAATGGATCCGGTAGTGGGCCTTCGCAACAGATCTGGTAGTAACTCAAATTGGTGGATCCGGTATTTTAATTTAAAGTCCGGTAATGTTTTAAATAACAGATCCGGTATTGGGAAATGTTTAGTAATGATTCGGATATTAACTAAGTTGGGCCGAAACCAGTAAATTAATTTAAGTAATCTGGAATCATTTTAGTTGTTTTGGGCCGTTAGACCCGGAATTAATTTATGAGATCCGGTATTTAATTTAAGATCCGGAAGTTGTTTTGGGTCCCGGAGTAGGCCGATCTTGGGCTAGACTGAGTAGCAAGAAGAGGAGCCCGGATCACTGTGTTCGGATTCAAGGGTCCGTTGAGAGTTAAGTTAAGTAGAAAGTTATACAAAGATTAAAGTTAGCATGAGACTCATGATTTTTATACTTTTATCAACATAGGTGTTCCTCGTAAAATCTGAATTTTTCGCGATGAGAAATTGTTAAAGCGACAGGTGAGTTTTTCTAACTAAAATACGTGATTTTATATGTGTTTTCTAAAGAAAGTGAATGAGTAGAAATGCCATGTTATTTTACATGATTTTACTTGTTTGAAAGTTATGTGAGATGTATGCATACATTGTGGTAGACGTAAATTGGCTAAGTCGGGGGGAGGTTCCGCCAGTGCTCATGTCGGGGGGAGGTTCCGTTTATGCCATGGGAGGGTGTACCCAGTAAGGCAGCATGAGACTGACTCGTTGTCACTCTTGAGTGACTTCAGGGTGCCATTTAAGGGAGCAGATTTATCCGTGAAAGTTTTATGTAAAGATATGTGAATGTTTTATGTAAAGATGCTCGAAAGTTTTATGTAAGATGTTTGAAAGTTATAAATGAAAGGTTTTTGTTAAACCGTACTACCACATGATATAGGCAACGGAAGCATATTTAGAATTGAATCATCCATGGCAATACAAACAAACAACTTATAAAGATGTATACGTTCTAGATGATTAACTACAATAGAAAGAATTAAGAACACTGATAACGCCACTTTTTGGCGCTATTTTCGGTTCTCAAACCAACGAGATTGGCTTGAACTCAAGTAAAAAGGCGGGTATTTTACGGTTTATTGAGTGATTTACACAGGTTATATAAAAGGCGGCATTCCTCGGAAAAAGAAGCGAAAAAGAGCCCAAAACGAGTCAAAACGAAGCCTAACGGAAGCCCAAAAGCCAAGCCCAAGACCCGCGAACGAACCAGGACCCGATCCGCGAACCAGAAACGACCCAGAGCAGCATCAGCATAGCGCGCGACTTCTGGCGCGACTTGCAAGTCGCGCAGAAGGTCGCGCATCCCATTGTTTGGTCGATTTCAGCTATTTTAATCCGATTTTTAGGTCTTTTTCGGTATCACTCATACGGCAGACGATCGGGAACAACTCGGGGGCGATTTTGGGCGACTTTCCGGAGTCCTCGGAGCCACGGTAGAGAGCCGATCATGGATACATTCAGCGCGGAACGTAGAGACGAACACGAGAGGGAGTTTTCATTACTTGTTATCACGATCTCATATTTCACTTTCGATCATGTTTACATATACTTTTGCACCTTTTTTCTCGTATGTTTGAATCCACCACCGACATGAACTAACCGGTTCGTGTTGGGGGTTGGAATGATTCGGTTTTTGAGCATGTAACGAATTGACTCGCACGTTTATCAAGTTTTTCCTTATTAAATGAAGCATGTGGTTTTGTTCTTAATGCTTTTGTGATCTTGGCCAGTTTACAATTGAGTTGTTGATTAGTAATTAAGTTCGTGAGAATTAACTACTATATAGAACTAGGAATTGCATGCCTAAAGCCCAAAACGGTGATAGAGATATACCAAGTAAGCTTTAGTCCCATTTAAACCGTTAGGTTGACATCGAGAGATAAAATCTAGCCAATTTAACATAAATCGAGTGCTTAATGTGTTTTGGAATCCAGAAGTGAGATCGAGAGATTGAACTAATCCTTTTCAAAATAAAATCCGTTGTTATTCGAAGGAAAACGACGGTGATCTTAAAAGATTTGGGATTCATTTAGGGGATTAACCGGTAACTGTTTGAGTTGATTGGGTGCATGTGTAAAACCTGAGGATTTCCAACCCTCAACTTTTCTCTCTATCGAAGTCTTTAAAGCTGTTCTGTTTGTCTTGTGTTTGCTTGATTTTATTTTCTGCAATTATTTAGTTTTAAAACCAATCCTCCAATTTCGACAGTTCAATTAATAGTTCTTATAGTAATTGTGATATTTAGTTCCTAGTTCCTTTGGTTCGATACTCGTACTTCCGTACGTTATTACTTGATTCGACACCGTACACTTGCGGTAAGATTCCGCGGGGTGTGAAAACCCCGTGTCAAACACTTACTTGTTTCTTGTGATTGTCGAAAACACAAAGATGAAGTAACCTTGTTCTTGCTTCTTGGATGTCAAGGATCAATAGTGTGAATCCCTCTAGTGGCTCACACTTAAGAACACCAAACCAACAATCAAGATTGAAGCTTTAAACCCTAGACCCTTATTTAGGGTTTACGATTTTAGGAGGGAGGAGAGGGGAGGTTACGGCCTCAATAGAGAGAGAGAGATTGATCAAAAAACTTATTAGGGTTTGATCCCTAGTAGTTTATTTATAATCCCCTTATTTACACCTAGCCCCCTTGAAACGATAAGCTTGTTAAAAAACTCTTTTAACCAATTATCATTTAGTCCCTATAATTAATCCAATTAATTATATTGTAGCTTATAATTAATTTATCATCAAATGACAAATTAATAAACTAACTACTTTAACTCCCTTTCATTCTTCTTATTGTTATTTGGGTCTTAAGGGCAACCCAAAAAGACCCTGCTATTATTAGAAATATTACCAATAGTTAATGACTCTGGACACTATGTCCAACAATAAACTGTTTTTAAATGATTTGAAAACTGTCAGGAGGGAGCTCACTAGACCTCATGGTCTAACCCTCGCTTTTCAAAACTAAACCTTTTCAGGTAAGCAGATATTAGGAGGATCAGGTAAGTGAGCAAGAGCAGGATAGAGTACCGATGCAGATAGAGACAGTGCCTTTGACACTTAGAGAAACTAGTAAATTATCAGTTGTGTATAGGTTGTTTCCGCCAACCTAAGTTTTGAGATAGATGTAATGAAATTTTTGGGACCCAGTATTGTAATTCTTTAAATTTAAATGCTATGTATGTTCTATTTTAGACTGGGTCGTTACAATTGGTATCAGAGCCATAGTTTAAGGGATTTAGGTGACCGGACGGGCCTAAACTTAAACTTTGGGAGTAGAAATCACAACTGAGAATCAGGAAATGCGTTAGGAGGGCACTATTGTAGAGATAGGACTAATAGGGTACCGAGGACAGTCATGTAAGGTAAGTTTGGGATTACACCTGGTCAGTGTAATTGCGAACTTACAGGTACATGTACGTGCTTAAATTGCCTTATTATTCCGAAGTTGTAGTCTTAAGCTAGTTTATATGTCGTGTTCCGGTAATCTAGAATGTTAGCAAGATCCCTGAGGGGTAGATTGAGACCCATTGTTGGGGAAGTATCGTGAGAGATCATTTATGATGTGATGTATGTATACATCGTAGAGAAGAAATGTTGTTTGGAATGTTATGAGCCGTCTAGAGGTAGATCTTCGTGCGTTCGAAGAGGATGAGTGTTTTCTTGTGAGTAAAACTCCTGGTTTTGGTGAAGTCCCAGTTCTAGAAATCGTGGGGTAGATCAGTTGGGATGGTAAGGAAGGACAGTGTCGAGATCTTGAAAGTGTCAATTCAAGAGCGAGTGGAGGATTAGAGCCCTGACTCTTTAGTCGAGCTTTTTAGTAGTGGAGTGAAAATGTGTAGAGGAAGAATGTGAGATAATTGATCAAGACGAAAATAGTATGAAATGGTTGAGTAAGTGGGCCGTGGAACGCATGACCAACAAGTTGTTGCAAGGACGAGAGGGCGACCACTGGTCAAAGGTAGAATGTCGATGATAAGTTGCGTGGGTAAAGCGGTTGACCTTGTTAGAGTGAGTAGCCTTCAATTGCAAGTAGAGTTTCATGCATTGCGTCTTTATATGTGTTACATGAGTTTTTCGTGATTAAAATAAATGTGTAAATATCAATTTTGATCAGAAATGAGTCAGCGTGTGCAAGCGTATGTTTAAAGAAAAGTCGATTCCATTTACGTCGCACAATGAAACTTTGAGCTTAGCGATTTGCAAGATATTCCACTATTTTTATGATAAGTTAAGTTGTTGCAAAAAGTCAAGAAAACGTTTGCCTGCAAAGTTTTTATAACCAAAATGAGTATTGACATGTTAATGTCATATAAATGAGTGTGAGAGCCAACTGGTTTACTTCGTGTCGGTATTTTTCTTTCAAAAAGTTTGCTGTATAGAAAGATCTTCATTCAATATGTTTCTGTCGCAACGACGACGTTTTGGTTGAGTAAGATTGAGTTTTACTAAAAGGTTGTGTGCGAACGATTCTCGAGATCGTTGTGCAGGGCATTGGAGTTATGAGAATGTTGGGGTCATGTGTACCCAAGTTGTTTCCAAGTGTTGTTTCTTTAAAATAATAAAAACTGCGAAATGATTTATTTATCGCGTTGTCATGCATGAAGTCTATGAACTCACTAGGTCGTAGAGTATTACATTTTAAGATACGGAAGGATTCCAAGAGTGGAGAGGTGTTGGACAAACCAGGGGAGAATGTTGATAGTTTGGTATTTGTGTGCAAGAAGAGAGGTGAACAGTGGAAGAGTCGGAAGTGGACTTTGGTGTCGGTTGTATGAGGGTCTGTACCCTTGTTCGGTGACTGGAAATACAGTTGCCGAGGGACGGTTGTGCCCGGAGGAAGGACTAGAAGTCATCAAGGTGTTGGTATGAGCAACTCGTTATGAGTAGTGTGGTGAGGCAGAAATGAAATATCCTCGACGTCGAATAAGAGTTTTAAGGTGATCTTGTAATATTGACGTTGCACGAGTAAGTTTTGAAATGAGGACGACGGGATGTGTAGATGATCATGATATGTTGGAAGAACTAGGTTCTGTTAGGAACCTTGCTGGCGGAAAGTTAGGAAGCATCAACAGGTCGACTACTAGTATTTAAGTCGACAACTATTTAATATGTCTGGAGCTGAAGGCGTTGTCAAGAGGTTAGAAGCGGAGAGAATTACCACGGTGTGGGTAAATATAGGAGGTCGTTCTGGAAAGATGTACACGTGACGATGGAACATGATGAGTGCGTGGAATACACCTACAGACGTGTGCTAATAGAACCCATAAGCAAGTATACTTACGTGAACTATGTCGTCTCTCAAGTAATAAAGTGGTAAAATACCGATTATCGTCCCACAGAGATTGGAGTTAAAATTGCTATTAAAGTATGATGAAAGAAATGATTTCAGGGGATGATTTGGAAGAAAATATCTTTGATTGGTTGGGTTGAGAATTATCACAGATTCTAATTAACAAGATTAAAAGAGAATCAAGGGTGTAAGACTTGTGGTGATACGTTAAACCAAATTCCAGTAGACTAATGATGCAGCATAACAGTGACAAAAACTAGTTTTATTATCTACTTTGAGACACGTTCCTCTCGGACTCTCACCATCCCATGATTCTAGTAGCAGTCAGCAATCTCATCTCTGAGCAGAACCAAAGGTAAAGGAATGATGGAATGGAGTTCTCAAAGTATACGGCGAAACAAATTCTCTTTGTTAAAAGTTACTCTCTCGATATAACCCCCGTACCTCCCAAGTTGGTGTAATCCTAAGTAGCTTATCTCTAAGTCTACTCCATTTTAACCCTTTGAAATAGTGACAACTTATCAAGAATGAATCATTTTAGAAAACAAAAGTAACAACTCTCGTTGCAAATAACTCTCTCGATATTACCCCTTATGTCATCCAAATTGACGTGCTATTCAATGGCCTATCTCTAGGTCCATGACACTTTAACACTATCAAAGTGATCAATTTGTCAAAGGATTGTATTATCTTGATAGAACTTGGGTTGGAATAATAAAACATCATTTTTGCCACAAAAACGCCTACTTTCCTTTGGTTAACATATCACCCTTTGCCTCACACCCAAGCTTTTATGCTTAGCTACTCATGACAATAAATAAAAGAAAGCAAATGTAAAAGACTTGGAATGTAAACATGATGTTTGGTAAGTAAATGACTTGGAAATGTAAATGGCTATAACTAAAATGACAAGAAAATAAATTGCAAGTAAGTAAAATGACAAGAATGTAAAGCGGAAAGTAAGTGCAATAATGTAAAATACTGAAATGAAGTGCTGAAAATTAAAGACGTAAAGTAAATGACAATATTGAAGATGAAAAACGGATTTAAAGTAAGCAATTTAAAACTGGCAGATTAATGCTGCGGAGGTGCTGCAAGCATTCATTTGGGTAGAAGGAGATTTAAAGAAGAAATGAAGAACAATAATAACAAGAATGTTTCTGAAGATGATTGGAATTAAAGGGGAGAATTGGTACTGATTAAGAATCAGCCCAAGTGGTGTACAAAGAAAGTGACCCTAAGCCCTCTATTTATAGTACAAAGAGAGGGGCCAAAAGTGTAACAAGTGACTAAATCCATTAAGTTACAATAACTAAGTTATGCCTAAGGCCATGCGTAGCGGGAGGGTACCCGCTCTCGGGTTCAGCGGGCTCCGGTACGGGGGTCTGCGGGTAGGGGGAGGGTTCGGGGTATCGGGTTCCCCAACCCGATGAACCCGTGCCATTTTTTTTAATTTTTTAAAAAAAATGCCGTTGAACGGCTAGTTTGTTTAAAAAAATATATTTTTTTAATTTTTTTTTTTCAAATTAATCACACTATATATATTAATCCAAACATCTTATTTTTTCACACCAAATTCTCTCAAATTCAATACCTTCTTCCATTTCTCTCAAATTCAATACCTTCTTCCATTTCTCTCAAATTTCATCATGAATCCAAACACCACACCTACATCCCGTCGTAACCGACCGGATACACCGCAACAAGACCCGAAGCTTGGCTTCCAACCGTTTTCTCAACAAGGTTATGTTTCGCAACAAGCGTTTTCTCAACAAGGTTATGTTCCGCAACAACCGTTTTCTCAACAAGGTTATGTTCCGCAACCGCCCCCAAACATTGGTTTCCAACAATTTCCGCAACACCCGTATGCTCATCAATTTACATATCCTGCTTTGATTCAACAAGGTTTTACTCTCGCCAATTACCAACTTCCTCAACCCGCCATCAATCTCGACGACGACTTTGTTCCTGAAACCCAACAACCGCACACACCACAATCGATCTCCACACAACAATCAATCCCGGAACCATCAAACCCGACACCAACGCAAAAAGGAAAAAAGAAAAAAATTGAAACAAGGCAAAAACGACAGGTGTGGACAAAAGAGGAGGAAGTGGCGTTAGTGTCGGCGTGGGTTGACGTTTCAGAGGACCCCGTTATCGGAAACGCACAAACCGGTGGTAATATTTTTATTATTATTTTTATTATTATTATTATTATTATTATTATTATTATTATTATTATTATTATTAATATTCTTGTTATTATTCTTATACTTGAATTTATATAAATGTAGACAGTTTTTGGAACCGAATCTCGAAGGTGTTCTATGATTCTATGGGTCGCCAAGATTATAGATCATTGCATCAACTGAACACCAAGTTCAACGGCCTCAACAAGAGAATAACGTTTTTTGCCGGCATCTACAACAACTTGTTCTATAATAGATCAAGCGGAATGAGTGAAGCCGATATTTTACGAATGGCACACCACCGGTACCAAGCGGAATGTGGGGTTTCTTTCACCCATGAACAAGCTTGGGATGCCCTCAAAAAATGTCCAAAATGGGCAACGGTTCCAACGATGTCGACAAATTTATCCCGGGGTTCAAAACGTACCAAACCTTCCGATGATGACGATGAAGATGTTCGGGTCGACGAGGTCGAGCAACTTCAACGACCCATCGGGAGAAACAAGGCAAAACAAAACATCAACGAGTAATACGACCGGGTCAAATACGGACGAAAGTGTTACTCAGTTGTTGACGACCATAGGCTCGTTCAACGAGCAGATTGAGGGTACAATGGAGTACAAAATGAAAAAACTCGAACTCGAACGAGATAAGTTGGGACTCGAACGAGAAAAACGATATCAACAAGACTTCGAGTTTTTCATATCCCCGCATGATCACCTTTCGGGAGACGTTTTGAGGGCTACTTTAGCGAGAAAAGAGAAAATTAGAAAATATCATAATTTTTAGTGTTTTGTATTTTGTAATTTTTAATTTTTTAGTGTTTTGAATTTTGTAATTTTTAATTTTTTAATGAATGATATGAATTTTTATTTTTATTATTTATCTTATTTTTATTTATGAAAAAATATATAAATATTTTTATTTTGTTGAATAATTAAATGTATAAATAAAAGAATTAAAATGGATGAGGTGGCAAGGGTTCAAAGGGTACTGGTACTCCACTTTTAGGGTTGAAAGGGTAAGAGAGAAAAGCTGATGTGGCGTTGAGGTGGCAAGGGTTCAAAGGGTACGGGTACTCATGGCCTAAGCAACTAGAAAGTACACAAAAGACTTAAGTTACAACTAGAAAGTACACAAAAGACTTAAGTTACAACTAGAGAGTACAATAGCTGGACACTTGGAAGGACCAATGGGCAATGGAATTGCTTTTTTTCCACTCCAAATTAATCATCTTCCAATTCCCCCTCTCAAAAGCGTTAGATCCATGCTCCAAAGATGCTGCAGCATGACCTGTGATAAAAAAGGATTTGCAAATTGAAACTAAAATTAGCCATTCATCTTAGATAACACAAGTAAATCACAAACCTTAGCTCCAACCTAATAAAAGAGAAAAGAAGTGAAAAGATGACTCAAGTTGGGATTTTAAAGTGCAAAATTCTATAAAAAGACTAAAAAGGAAGTGCTTAAGTACTCAAAATTGAGCACTTATCAGAACACCTCGTGTGGGCGTTAGAAATGTGGAAATTTGCTAAATGGAAGAGTGTTTTACTTACGAGGTTTGGCATGTTCGTAAAAGGATGAGGTATATAGCACAAACGAAGTAGGAGTATAGATTATATCGATCTGTGAGGGATTGAGCCCTGTCAATGTACTAGTTTGGAATCGCAAAGAGCTAGCAAGAAACGAGTATGTTTAAGTTATTTGGAAACTCGTAAGTTGTGGTTCAGCTAGAGTTGGGGAAAGACAAAGTAGCGAGATAGACTCGGTTATTTATGCGGGAGAATATAAAGACAAGTTTGAATTGTGTACGAATGACCATGAGAGATCTGGCCTACAATGTGACGTTATGGGTGGAGAATGTACGGATGAGTAGTGGCATCAATTGCCAGTGCCAGCCAGTGTTGTAAGTTGGCGTTGTGATATGACTATTATCGGGATAGAATGGCGGAGCGGTAGTGGGTGGCTACCCAAATGAGAAACCGAGTGTTTTTGGTTTGTGAGAGTCGCAAAATAAGTATATTTTTTGGATCATTGGAAGTTTAAAGAAGATGTTGGATGGGTTAGTCAAAAGTGTGGTGTAATAGATGCGAAATCTTTAAAGAATGTGAATTGTTTCTTGTGTGTGAAGGAATTATCCGAGGAGGTAATAGTTGGAAATCAGAGAGCGTGTAGTGACTTCGAACACCGGTGTCATTTCAAGATAACTTGGTTGGATACCACAAGTTAGAATTTTGGGTGCAACCGTTTGGTTATGTATAATAATGAGAAAGTGTTATCAGCATGAGGAAAGGGTCGGAAGAGAGGGACAAGTAATGTTTGGTGGCGGTGCGCCACGCTAACGTAGGGAGGTGAAGATAGTATGTCGGACTGAGATAGTAGGTTAGAAGCGGTAAGCTTGGCAGTAACATCGAAAAAGTGGAGTAGTGTGTGTAGATTGACATCGGTAAGTGTGCGAACTCCTGGAAAGTGTATGGAGGGGGGGAATTTGTGTATGTTTTAAGTGCGGTAAGAAGTAGAAGAAGGCAGTTGAATGGGTTTGAGTTGGTGATGTTATGAGAAATGTTCAAACGAACTGGTCGTTCAGTGAGAAGCTATTGAGAATAGTTTTGTGTGACCATGGTTACTCCTCCTAGTTGTGTGAGGGTAACCGAAGTTATGTTATATGACTGGACGCTTGTGTCAAGCAGTGAGAAATTGATGTGTCTTCAGGATGAGTTCAATTTGGATAGGTGGACACTTCAATGAGGGATTATGGAGGTTTCCTGTTTTTAGTTACGTATAAGTGTGGAGTGATGAAGTGGTGAGGACGTATGAATTGGCTGTTGAGCTGTAGCCGATGTGTTTCGAGAAAATGTGGTGTTATTTGCACAGACGAATGTCGGTTGGGAGAAGTAATATAGAATTGCATGTAATCTGATGAAGGAACTCTTGGGTGTGAGTTTGTCCGGATGTACAAGGTTGGCCTTGTGCCAAGTTGTCAAGTGAGCGAATTTTTCCGGTAAAAGATTTTCGTGTTATGGCGGGAAACTCCGCCAAGTTCCTTCTTTTAAGGAAGTATAGATGTATGAGAGACGTTATTTAGGCGTGTTTTAAGATCGTGAGTCCCGGTGTGTGGACGGAAGCGAGCAAATTGAGGTGCGATTTAACCTTGGATTTTCAGGTGGTATTTAGGCAAGTATAGCGTCCAGAGGGCGGTTCCGAAGTATGGAGTACGGTTATGTTCTCCATCAGAACGGTTTGAGACTTTCGAGTGGAACTAAGTTGGTTGGACTAAAAAGCATAAGACTTCTGGACCCCGAGTTTGAGAAAGGGGCATCTTGATGTGGAAGACGACCCGTAGTGAAGAGGACTACGTTTTGGAACCATCGAAGTTATGGAAGTTGTATAAATAGTGCAAGATCTTGTGGTGCCAGATGAGTTTTTGGGAGGAATTCATAGTGCGATGCACGTCTATACTTTGGAGAGCAGATGTTGGAAGTTGAGATGATGGCGACCTTGCAAAGAGTGCAGGCGATATGAAGCTGACCTTTGTTATTATAAAACGAGTAGGGGCAGTAGCTTACAAGTTGGAAGTATCGAGGAATTTAAAGGGAGTTCATCCAGCGTTTCTTGTCTCGAACTTAAAGAGATGTTTGGCAGAAGCAGATGTGGTTGTTCCTTGGAGGATATCAGCGTGATGAGAAGTTGATTTATGTCAAGGAACCGATAGAAATCGTAAACAGTAAGGTTCGCAAATCGAGGAACAATGAGGTTCGACTGGTAAAGGTTCAGTGGAGATATCATAAAGGACGAGAGGCAACTTGAGAGATAGAAGCAGATATGAGGTCCAAGTACCCGAACCTTTTCAACAATGGAATTCCGGGGACGAAATTCTTTTGAGGGGTGAGTGTTGTAATAACCAAGATTTTTATTGAAAAGATTAAGTTTGGTGGAGAATTGTTGTAAGGATGAAAGTCCAGGGTCTGAAGTGTAAAATGTTTAGAAGGTATAAAAGCCTCTTTTTGGGCTCAAAACCCTAGAAGCAATCATTTGTGTGTGATTGTGTGTGTGGCGGCTAGAAAGAAGGAGCAGAGAAAGGGAGAGTTGGTCTCAAGAACAAATTGGAGAAAAGGTTTCATCAATCGTCAAGTTGGAAGAGGAAAGGCAATTGGAATCAGATTCTATATCGATTTCTACCAGGTAATTCTTAATTTCAACTCATATTTTAGAGTTCTGTTGAATTGTTTGAGTTGCTTGGGGATTTCTGTGTTTAAGAGTTTTAAAAGATGCTGTTAGCTCCAATCTTTATTATAAATAGAAGTATTGGAAAAATAGACTAAGTATCGACACCAACAGAAGCTCTGCCGTGTAGCCGAGTAACCAAAAAGACAGAAGTCTCCGACAGAGGCTCTGTCGGGTTAGCCAAGAAGACCGAAGTGAAGAAGCAACAGAAGACTCTTCTAAGCGGACAAGGCCACAGAGCCTCTGTGGTAAAAAGAAGATCTACGCAAAAGATCTAAACAAGGACAGACGTGATTCTTACAATATCTGCCATTCGAAGGTTCTGAAGATCATTCTGACAAGGCGTGATCTGACAACTCCACATGTCAAACTCTGATAGGTTTCATCCTAAAGCAGAATACGGAGCATTTAATGCACGTTGTATCAACAGTAACAGACTAGTGTTTTGTACCTTCCAGCAACTGTTCCAAGCAGTGTCTTAGTACCTACCATCCTTAGTATCTAGACCTTGTCCCCTTTAGAAGTAGTATAAATAGAAGGTTCATGTGAACTCTTTTATTAAGCTTTACACAACACACACACCTTTAGAGCAGTTTCTTGTCAAACCTTCCGGTGTTCTTGGTGTTCTTATTATATCAAATACAGTGAATTATTGAGCTATTTATCTGTCTTATTTACACTTCTTGTATTTGATATTGTGTGTTATTCTACCTCATTATATCTGTTAGTTCGTTAAAACGCTTCCGCATTATATATTGTTTGAACTAATTAGATAGAATCATCATTATTAAGCAAAACATGAACCAACAATTGGTATCAGAGCGGTTCTTGATTTTCTATATCAAGAGATCCTCACTTACAATGATTTTTGGTAGAAACTTGGATTTTTAACCTATGTTTCATATCTTTCAAAACAGCATCTGTTTTTCTGCCATTCTCGACCTGTTTCGACTTTGGTAAACTTACAGCATCTGTTTCTTCGGTTAAATCTCCATTTTAGTGCATTGTTCAAAGGTTTTAAAGCTTATAAAAATCATTAGAACATCCACTTCATTCTCTGAAGGTTTACTGTTCATACCCTATTTTTCTTGATTTCTCAAACCCTTTCAAAATGACAAACACAAACAACTTCTTCACCGCTGGTTCTTTAACCAAGCCACCCACACTACTCAGAGACGAGTACCCTCAATGGAAGATACGAACGATTCACTTCTTCGAGGGTACTGACAAAGAACTCATGTACTATATCAACAATCCTCCTTTCGTACCAATGATCACAGTACCCCGTGTACCTGCCACAGACGACACTCCTGAAATCCCTGAGCACATGAAACCAAAGACCAAAGACAAGTGGTCAGATCCTGATAGGGCAAAATATGAAGTTGCTCAGAAGACTAAGAGACTTCTGATAATGGCCATACCCAATGACCTTTTCCAATCCTTAGATGCGTGTGAATCTGCATACGATCTGTGGAAGGAACTGGAAAGACAACTGGAGGGTGGGGCCAAAACTCAGAAGAACCGCGGAGCCCAATGCATCAACGAGTACTACGTATTCAAAGCTCTGCCGACAGAACCTCTGCAGACAACATATGATCGGTTCAACTCTCTAATCAACAAGTGCAAGAAGTTCGGAATCCACATAACTTCTGAGGAAAACAATGTCATGTTCCTAAAGAGTCTCAATGATGAATGGCTCCAGTTGTCTATGTCTCTGCAAACAAATCAAGACTTAGACTCCTGGACTCTGTCAGATCTCTATGGAACGTTGGCAGCCCAAGAGCCTCAGAGTGCACAAGCAAAAATTCAAATCAGTGCACCTCTTGCGCTGGTTGGTAAGGCTACAGAAGATAAAGAGAAACCGAAAAAGGAGAAAGCAGTGGAAGAAAAGAAAAAGAAGAAGATCTTGATCGTTGATAGTGAAGATGAGGAGGTGGTCGAAGAAGAAGAGACATCAATGGCCTCTATTGCTAAATCGTTAGCCCTTTTGACAAGGGAATTCAGCAGAGGTTACCAGAAGAAGTCTGGTAATGAACGATATGGAAGAGATGATCGAGGAAGAGAAGGGTTAAATGAAAGGAACGACAGAGGTAGCGACCAACAGAGGTCGACTGACAGAGGTGGTGACCGACAGAGGTCAGACGATAAAGTTGGCAACACTCCACAGAACCAAGTATGTTACAACTGTGGTAAGCCAGACCACTACGCCAATGAATGTAGAATTGAAAGAGGTGGTGACCGACAGAGGTCGGACGACAGAGCTGGAAACGGTTCCCAGAACCAAGGATGTTTTAACTGTGGCAAGTCAGGTCATTATGCCGTTGACTGCAGGAGCAAATCAAACCGCCCACAGAGGGACTCTGCTTACTACAAAAAGAAAGCGGAGTTTTATGCTCAGAATTCGCTAATGGTGAATCAGGAGAACTGGCTGTCAGACGAATCTTCTGATGAAGGCGACAAAAACGCCTTGTTTTGTGGAATGGCAGAGGTCAGCTCATCCGACTCCGATAGGGAGGTATCCACTTCTGACTCTAACTCTAGTCAAGTAGAAGCTGATTTGCTCAAACTAAACATTGAATACACAGAACTTAAAAAGACCTGCGAAAGTATTCAAAAGAAGCTTACCTTCTTTGAGAGAGAAGCTAGACTTCTCACTCAAGAAAAGGCTAAAATCTTTCAAGAAAAGGCTAAAATCTTTCAAGAAAAGGAAGAAATTGAAACAAATTGGAACAAACACCTAAATCCCTTGAAAGAAAAGATTTCTGAACTTAACTCTGCATTAAAAACAAAATCTAAAGAACTAGTGGACATTGAGACCGACAGAATGAACATTCTAGCTCTTAAACATTATTTTCAAAAGGAAAGAGAAGTCCTCTGTCAATATTTACTCAGAATAGATCTTTTAATTAAGAAATACCAAGATGCACAGAAGGTGTACGAGAAAATTAACACATAAATAGGGAGACGGGGAATTGGCTTCTGTGATATAGATCCATACACCAGAAACAAAAGAAACAAATCTCTGTCATCTCTATTTCTCACTGGAAGTACAAGAAAATCTGGTTTTCCAAATCTACTCTCTGTTAGCAAAAGGCGAAAAGTCTCTGGGAACCTCACATAAGGAAACCTCTGAAGATGACAAATGTGTGGTTTGAAAACACAGATTTGTCACCTTCAATATCTGTCAAAAGAGAATCCAAACCTAAGAAATATCTGAAAACTCAAGATCAGATAGGAATCTTCAAGTTTGGTAAACCCGAGACTCAAACACAGGTTGCCTTTGTCTGCATGATAAACTCTGAAAAGAAATTATCGGCAGAGGCTCCTGAGTTCAAGCCTAACGTTTCAGATGAAAAAGAGTTGATAGAAATCGGAAAAAACAACTTTTTTGAAAACTTCTGTACACCTTCTGTCGATCAAAATCTCTCTGAAGAAACCTTATCAGATACTTCTGTTGACTTAGAAGATAGTCCCTTAGAAAAGGAATAAAGTGAGTATGGCACATGCTCTGAAAGTCCAGCCTCTGTCGAAAGAGAACTAAGTGACTCAACCTCTGTATATGAGGATGATTAATCCTCTGACGAATCTGAGACTGACTCTAAGTCGGAGATAGGACCTTGTGACATAGAGGATTTTAAACTACCCTCTGGAGTTCTTAACAGAACTATTCCTCCCAAGGAGAAAATCACAAGAGTTCCTATCTGTCCAGACTTTTTGGACATGTGTATACAAGCCAAAACCTCTCTTGAGCTTGAGAAAATTAAACAACAAAAGGCTCTGTCCTCTCAAAATCCAGCAAGTTCAAAGATTTTAAAATCCTTAAGGCCTATTAAAGAAAAACTAACATGGCAACAGAAGGGTAAATGGGCTAAAAATGACATATCTTTTTCTTCTGTGACAGTGAAACCTGCAGAAGTTCACCACAGAAGGGGATCACAGAAGGCTGCTCTCAACAAAGGATTTTGCAAACAATAATCTAGCCTACATAGGTCTTCTTGTAATAGGAAGTCAAATGTTAGGATAGAATGTAATGCCTCTGTGCCCCCATTTAATGTTTTCAATGAAAAGTTCAAGCAAATCTCTTCGCACATTCATTATTGTCATTGCTTTGATCTCATGTATAAATTAAGCCAACACTTCTCAAATCCACATTGTTTACTCTCTGTACCCAACAAGAATGCTAAATTCAAGGGTAAGAAGAAACATAATGTTTCTTCAACAGAAGCTAAAACAAAGTCCAAGAATGCTAAGGCAAACTTGAAAACCCCTAACAAAGCTGGACCCATTTGGATATGGGTACCTAAAACTCTCTGATTGTCTTGCAGAAGCAGTATGTGCCAATCTGGTATCTTGACTCCGGATGCTCGAGGCACATGACTGGCGACAGAGGTATACTATCCTCCTACAAAGATAAACTCGATGGAGGATCTGTGACCTTTGGTGACAACAAGAAGGGGTATATAAAAGGCTACAAAGTCATTAAGAAGGAGAACATAACCGTATGCAAAGTTGCATAGTGGATGGCCTTAAACACAATCTTCTCAGTGTTAGCCAACTCTGCGATACGAGTTTCGACGTAATGTTCAAAAGAACATTCTGCTCTCTACAAGGTGAGGACACATGAGTCGAACTTCTGCGAGCCAAACGAAGAGGTGATTTATACCTCATGAACTTCAGTGCCAAGAACAAGGAAGACAAGCTCTGCCTTGTTGCCTGTAAAAGCGAAGAAACCTGGTTATGGCATAACAAGTTCTGTCATTTAAACTTTCATACTCTAGATAAGCTTGTTAAACTTGATTTAGTTAAAGGTCTGCCAAATGTCAGATTTAATAAAGATCATTTATGCTCTGCCTGCGAAATGGGAAAACTCAAAAGAGCTTCCCATAAAGGTAAAACTGATATATCTTGCACTAGGCCTCTGTACATGCTTCATGTCGACCTCTGCGGTCCAATCGCTACACAGAGCCTAGGTGGCAAGAAATATATACCTGTTTTGATCGACGAATACTCAAGATTTACATGGGTTGAATTTATCAGAAAGAAATCAGATGTTCCAAACATTCTGATAAATTTGATGAAAAGAATCCAAGTTCTATATGAGTGCAGGATCCAAAAGCTGAGAAGCGACAATGGCACAGAATTCAAAAACTCTGTCATTGAAGCTTACCTCACAGAAGAAGGCATATCACAGAACTTCTCTGCTGCACGCACCCCACAACAGAATGGCGTGGTTGAACGAAAGAACCACGCGCTTGTGGAGGCTGCAAGAACTATGCTAACAGCATGTGGATTACCGATGTCTTTTTGGGCAGAAGCAGTATCAACCGCTTGCTACACCCAAAATCGATCAACCATTGTAAAGAGGCACATCAAGACACCTTATCATTTGATCAACAAAAGGCGACCAAACATCAAGTTCTTCAATGTATTTGGATGCAAGTGCTTCGTCTTAAACGACAGAGAAGCAAGAGGAAAGTTTGAAGTGAAAGTAGATGAAGGAAAGTTCATTGGGTACTCTGCCACTTCTAAGGCCTACAGAGTTTATCTTCTGAAGTCTCGATCCATCGTAGAAAGCATCAATGTATCTTTTGACGATTCCTTTCAAAAGACTTCTGAACAAATCAGTTCAGAACTCGGTCTAAAGAAGGAATCCTCTGGCATCTCAAAGACAAGAGAAGAACACTTAAATCTTCTATTTGAAGATATGTTCCATGATGATATTGATCCCTCTGCTGGAGCCGTCAGAGCCTCTGGAGAAACATCTTCTGCAAACCAGACTGGGTCAGGTATATCTCTAACTGGTCCATTAAATACTTCATCCTCTTCTGTGAATCATACAGATGCACATGCTGAGGGGGAGCGAACAAAAGCTGAAGATAACACAACCAAGGACTCAACTACAGAGGCTCCTGAAATACCTACTCCAGCGACTACAGAGGAATCAATACCAGAGGAAAACGAAGACTCAGTCTCTACTTCTTCAGCGGAACAAATTCCAACTCTCATTCCAATCCTCCCACAAATTGAAGAACCAAGCATAAGAACAAAAGAACCATCAACAACAGAGGTTGCACCAGAACCGCAGTGTGCAACCACAGAAGTTAATCTTGATGACTCAAATGACCATATTCCAAGAATAACACAGTAGACGAAAAGCCATCCTCCAAGTCTTATAATTGGCGACCCTTCTGAAAAGGTCAAGACAAGATCAGTCACTGCTAATTTTTGTTTCTTTACAAATTTTATCAGTATGATCGAGCCAAAAAGAATATCTGAAGCCCTAGATGATCCAAACTGGGTAGATGTTATGCAAGAAGAGCTTCTACAGTTTGAGAGAAACAAGGTATGGACCCTAGTACCTCTGCCACGAGGGAAACAAGCAATAGGGACAAGATGGGTCTTCAGAAACAAGAAAGGCGAGGATGGGGTGGTCATTAGAAACAAAGCAAGATTGGTGGCCAAGGGATATCGTCAAGAAGAAGGCATCAATTATGATGAACCCTTTGCCCCTGTCGCACGGCTCGAGGCTATAAGAATATTTTTAGCCTTTGCAGCCCACAGAGGTTTCAAAGTATTTCAAATGGATGTAAAATCGGCCTTTCTAAATGGCGAAATCCAAGAAGAAGTTTATGTCCAGCAGCCACCAGGGTTTGAAAGCTCCAAGTACCCAAAATACGCGTATTACCTTGACAAAGCTCTGTATGGACTAAAACAGGCTCCAAGAGCATGGTACGAAAGACTTTCAACCTTTCTTCTCGATAACAATTACGAAAGAGGTACAACCGATACTACTTTGTTTTATAAAAGAAATGGTGAGGAGATTATGCTTGTACAGATCTATGTGGATGACATCATTTTCGGGTCTACAAATGCACAACAGTGCAAAGATTTCGAAAAACTCATGCAGAGTGAGTTTGAAATGAGTATGATGGGAGAATTAACTTTCTTCCTCGGACTCCAAGTAAAACAATCATCAGAGGGAATTTTTATAAATCAAGCAAAATATGTCTCTGACATACTTTCAAAATACAGTCTCTCTGATGCCTCTGTAATGAAGACCCAAATGGCCACTGGAAATAAATTATTCTCAGATCCAAATGGCACATCTGTAGAGTGCAAACTCTACAGAGGTATGATTGGGTCCCTTTTATACTTAACCGCAAGTAGACCTGACATAATGTATGCCACATGCCTCTGTGCAAGATATCAAGCTAACCCAAAGGAATCCCACTATATTGCTGTAAAGAGGATCTTCAGATACCTTAAAGGGACCAAAAAACTTGGACTCTGGTATCCGAAGAACTCTGGTTTTGGTCTTAAGGCATACACAGATTCAGATTATGGAGGATGTAAGCTTGATCGAAAGAGCACCTCTGGGAGTTGTCAATTCCTGGGAGGTAATCTAGTCAGCTGGACTTCGAAGAAGCAGAACTGTGTATCTACATCTACAGCAGAAGCGGAATATGTTGTTGCTGCTAGCTGTTGCTCTCAAGTTCTGTGGATGAAAACTCATCTCAAGGACTATGGGTACAACATATACAAGATTCCCATCTTCTGTGATTCCAAAAGTGCCATAGCAATCTCTGCCAATCCAGTACAACACTAAAAAACAAAGCATATCGATATTCGTTATCACTTTCTGAAGCATCATGTTGAACATGGCACAATCGAAATGCACTTTGTGTCCACTGAATACCAGCTTGCAGACTTATTCACCAAGGCACTAGATGAGAAAATATTCCTTTTCTTGATGGGTAAGTTGGGAATGATAAACATGAGTTGAACCCTCTGTAAGTAAGATTTGATCTTCTTGTACATATGTATATATTTAAACACTTCTGTATGTAAATTCTTAATCATCAAAAGTTATGTAACCAACAGAGCTTCTGTGGGATTGCTCAGAGTATGACAATCTCCACAGAACCTCTGATAACTTTGACCTATGTTCTGTGCACAACTTATCTCATTTGATCCAAGCATAGGTCAAGGGGGAGCAGAAGGAGACCTTGAACTGATCTACAGAGGTTGATCATTCAAGGGGGAGCCAAAGAAGAGATATGATCAACCATATCCACAGAAGTCAGGTGTTTTTACCGAACAAAGAAGAACCAAAAGTGAGTAACTCGTACAAATCCTTTTTGAAAACAATTTTCTAGGACACAAATTTCAAAATACGTCCTATAAACACCGTTTAAGACATTCCAAATAAGAAATGATCAAAAAGATTTTCGAGCCTTCCATTATGGGAAATTTAAGGTCATAGAGCTTCTGCTGAGCTCAACAGAGCCTCTGTAAGCCGAATCCTCTAGAACTTCAAATTTCATAAGGAAACTCTGTCGATCAACCTTAAATGTCTTCTTTAAGGATTTATACGTACAAATGCACACACAAGGGTACTGGAAGAAAGTCTTATGGGCAAAAAGCTCACTCAACCAAAGAGTCTTTGTCGCCCAAACTAGACACTCTAAAAGTATGTCTCGAATAAAATCCATTTCCAAAACAGTTTTGCAGGACACAAATTTCCAAATATGTCCTAAAACAGTGTTTAACACAATGAAAACCTTGGATGATAAAAAAGTTCTCTAAATTTTTAGTTATGAGAAATTTTCACTCTCAGAGCCTCTGTTGGCCTCGACAGAGCCTCAAAGCCTCTGCAAATGAAAATTTTGTACTAAAGATCTATCGATCCTCTCCAATGATCTTTCAAACGTTTTTGGTAAAGATACAAGCATCAGAGGAGACAAAAAGACAAGTTTCAGATCACAGAGCTCACTCCACCACAGAGCCTCTGTTGACTCTGACACTCGGCCTTTTATGGATATTCTGTAAAAGAACGGGTTATCTACTGCGAGTGACAGTCTTCTGAAAGTAGAAAAGCTCATGCGCCAAGCATTAATGGGCCGAACACGCCATCTAATCGTGCTCTGACATTAATGACGTGGCATCTTTTGATTGGACGTATGTGGCACACGTTCTCCTGGAAAGTTGAACCAGCCGTATGTACTCAATTACGGATCCCAAATTTTATTCACTTTCACATATTTACCCTTTCAGATTCTACCATATCTTCAGTATAAAACCAAACTTACCACTACCTCTAAACGTTTACGAACTTACTCTCTTCATCTTCTCCGACGAACCTTGCAAAAACCTGCAACTTCCATTTTCTACTCTCTTTCTTCAAGATTAATCCAATGGCTTCCACCTCCAACGCTCCAGTGAACTCTCCATCTCATTCTGAGAACTCCCAAAACCAAGAAATCGCCAGAAACCTAGAACAAGACCACTCCGGCGATGAAGCAGATTTTGCTCCGACTACCCATCTTCAAAACTTCATTGCCCATGAACACTTTGAACGTGTTCTTCCTTTGAAACCAAACAACTACTACTTGGTTCCCTCAAAAACTGCTTTTGGGGAAGCACACGCCATCCTTCTTCACATTTTAGAAAACCATTACCTCAACCCTCTATTAACCAAAACCGTCAGTAAAATCCCTGCCAGGTATCTCAACCAATTTTGGCAAAGCAGCAGATTTGACCCCGCAGACAGACAAATCAAGGGCTACATTTCGAAAACAGACAAATCCGAGCACCTTGAACTCAAGTTCAACAGAACCATGTTCTCACTTGAGTTCAGCCTACCTACCAGAGGTCTTCTTGGAAAAAAGAAGTGCGCAGAGGAACCCACAGACGAAGAGCTCTGCCGTTTTGTTGAAATGTTGGGGTACAACACAACCCTAAGGAAAAGAAATGACTTCAGAAGAAATCGATTACCCCCTCTGTGGAATACTCTCTTCTCTATTCTTAACAGGTGCCTAACAGGGAAAGTGGGTAGTCCAGATTAGACCTCTCACCAAATTTTGGCTAACATGTATGGGGTATACTACGACCTACCTCTGGACTATTCCACCCTCATGATGCAGGAAATGGTTAACACCATTGATCGAAGAATCTCCTCCCAGAAGGCCAAGGGACGATCGAAAGATGCTCTACCTCCTCTGCAATATCAGCGTATTCTGGGTGTCCTGCTAGAGCCTCTGCTCCGTCTACAGAAATGGCCAATGGAGGGACCAATGGCCAGAATGTATCCCCTGAACAAAAACACCCCAACAGAGCATGTAGAGGGATACCCATTCTGCAAAACTCTGCCAAAGAAACTTCTGGCCTATGCTACCGACGAAACCCGTAAGTTAGACTACATACGCGATCATAGGACTCCAGAACCGAATCCTGTGACACCCCCGCGTCTAGGTGCCCCATTAGGAACTAGGGTTGTAGATAGGATGTCAGATGACCAATGGGCTGCAGCTTTGGCCAAACATCAGCTTGTACAGGCCAACTTTCAAGCTCAGAGGGAAGCAATTCTCTCCCCTGCTAAAAAGAAAAATCCTTTGCCAAGAAGAAGAAGAAGAAGAAAACCTACAAGAAAACTACAGAGGGTACCTCTACCTCTGCTGCTCAACTATCCCCTCCTCATACAACAGAAGCAGGATCCTCTGCACCTCCCCCTCCTCCAAAAGAAAAGAAGAAACGAAAACATAAGTCTTCTGAGGAGGATGCCCCCAAACCAAAGAAAAGGAAGAGCAAGAAGAAATCCAAAAAGCCCCATACTCCTCTGCGAACCATTACAGAGGATGCGGAAATGGTCGAAGAAACCAACGAACAACCTCTGCTCTCTCCTTCACCTATCCACTATGAAGAAGATCAGGGTGACTTTACTTTCTTCTTCCAACAACCTGGGATTGCACACTCTTTAGACCCTTCTGGATGGACTGCAGAAGCCCTCTCCAATCATCAACAGAAGCTCCAAACTTCAGAATCTCTTCTGACTTGGAAGAGGATGACCAAACTCCTCAAAATATTCAGATTGAAACGCCAGAAGTACTACAGAACCCCTTTCTCCAAAGAGGATTTGATGTTCTAAGAGCAAGTCCAGAGGATCAGGTTAAAACCCCACAAGTCATAGTCTCAGAGGTGGACTCTGATGAAGAAGATGATCAAGCAGAAGAAGGACCTCTGCATCCCACGTACGACAATTAATTGGCTCACATCCAATGTACGACTCTTTACGCACTGGTGCAGAAGCCGCTACAGAAGTTAGGGTAGAAACACCAAGCCATAGGGTAGCTACAGAGGTTGAGACTACAGATGGAGAAGAAGTGGTTCGATGCTCCACAGAAGCAGAAGCAAGAAAAGATGCCTGGAATAGTAGAGGCACACAACCCCAACCAAATCCCAGTGCAACCCACATTTCTATTACCGCCAGTCTAGTGGCAGAAGGTAATATTGAACAAGAGCAGCACGGCTCGACCCCAACCCCAACCGATCGGGCAGAGGAAATTCCTTCCACCTCTGTGCCACTTATATCCGGGGAAACCATTCCAGGGGAGTCCTCTCAAAAGGACTTACCCTTAGTTCGTGGTCCATCGCCCCAGACCACAATCGCCAACCTTACAGAGGAATTTGTTTCCTCTACCACGCACACTACTTTAGGTCCAAACAGCTCTTCAGAGGAGCTTAGAGTGCACAAAGACGGAGAGACTCTAGACAAGTCTCCGAGTCAACCTACGGATAATCTTGTACCCACCTCTGGAGTGGATCAAGACAATGTCTTTACCAGAACTTCTGTAGAGTCTGAGGCACAAGATGCCTCTGCTCGAGGATCAGAGGGAAATCCTTCCGCCCCCAACATACAAACAAGGGCGAAAGAAGGTGTCCAAGGAACAGGGACTCACTCTGGGGACGAATGTGTTCCCCTAGAGGTTACACCAAGTCCACATGTATCAAGGGATGAGTTCCAAACCCTTGTCACCTCTGTGGACACCACATTGAAAGAGTTGAAAAGCTCTTTTGATTCTTTTGCAGAAGTTACTTCGCGGGCCTTTACTGATATGAACACCAAAATGGACAACCTGTCCACATAGGTGCAAAATTCCTTAGCCCAGATGAGAACAACTGCTGATACCTCTGTTGCATCTGCTGCCACTGAATTCGAGAAAGCCGCCACCTCTGCATTCAAAACCTCTATCAAACTCTTCCTTGAAACGATGAATGCCAAAGCCTCCACCTCTAAGGGCCTTACCCCTGAAGACCTAAAGAAGGCATTAGAGGAAGTTCAGGAGCAAACTATGCAACAAACTCTGGCCATGAAGCCTTCTGACTATATGACCAGAGCTCAGCTGACAGAGCTTGGGCAAGGAATACTTGATCAAATGACAGAATTCATCCGACCCTTCACTGCTGCCAACACAAACTATGTCAAAGAATTCAAGACAAGTGTGGGCAAAATGCGCTTCAAGACAGAAGCAGAGGTCCATACCCTTCTTGGCCTCTATGACGATCTATGCGCCAAAATGATAGCCGCAGTGGCAGTACCGCCTAAGAAATTTGAGGCTTCATGTAGAGCAGGTACTAAAGAAAAGGGTCAGGATGACTCTGATGATGACTCTGACGATTCATCAGAGCATCCTGAGGGGGAGAATCAAAGGGAAAAACCAAGGGAGAAAGCTACAAGCAGAGGTCTACCAGAACCACCTGTATCCGCAGAACCCCTGAACCAAGTCCCCCCAACAACTCAAACCCAAGGAGGAAACCAGCAACAAACCACATAGGCTACAACCACCTATGTGGAAACCCCTCAAGAAACCCCAATCCAAACCCAAGTACCTGAAATCCCTGCAGATCAACAGAAGACCACAGAGGAAATACCCACCTCTGTGGAAACAACCTCTGTATTCGGAGCAGATGTCCCAACCCGTGAAGAATTCCAAATTCTAACATCCTCTGAAGAAGATCAACCATCCCAATCACCAAAACCAAAATCACCAGAAGAACTCCCCTCTCCAACACCAAAAACACCAGAAGCTGCAACAACAAAACCCCCATCTCTCACACCCAAAACCCGAACCAAAACCATTGCTCACAAAAGAAAACATCTGAGCAAATCCACAGAAGCCTCACCAACAAAAACCACATCACCAACAAAGTCCTCATAAACACAAGTGCCAAAACCTACAGAGGCAACCCCCAAAACTACAGAGGCACCCTCAGAAATCCAAAAGACAAATCCCACAGAGGCAACCCCATCTCTACAAGAAGATCTTCAGCCAAAGGCAAAAGACAAAGGCAAGGGGATAATGACAGAGGAACCCAAAAAGAAGAAGCCCAAGCATCAACCAGCAGAAAAATTGATGAAGAGCTCTTTCGATGCATATGTGACACCAAAGCCAGAACAAGAAGACTGGGCTTTCGGTGTTACTCATCTGTCAAATATACCTGTTCTAGATCCGAAGGCAAAAGTCACAGAGGATCGAGTGGCCCAAATAAAGAAACAAATGGATGCTCTGCGCAGACCCATGCCTCCACCCGGTGCACCTACACAACAAATGGAAGAAGTGGTGTACAGATATCTGTACAACAGAAGTGCCAGAGATATTCCGCCAACAACCATTCAAGATCCCCACTTCCATGCTGACCTCGAGAACACCTTCACAAGAACAACACCTAAGCCAAAACATCAAGTCTTCTCAGAGTCCAAAATCGACAAAGTCATATACTGTAAGTTCTCTCAAACCAGAACCACACCTAAGGTTTCCTATAACATCTATAAGGTCAAAAGGGAGGACAAAAGCGTTACCCAATTCTCAGATGCTGATCTGAGAAATCTAAGTCCCTACGACCTACCCGACCTTCTGCACTGGTCCAAAGAAAACTACACAACAGATGCAAATCGAAGGGCATACAGGGTGCTAAGGAAAGCCATGAGAGAGAAACTTCTGCTATACAGCCTAGTCGACTTTCAATTAGGACGAGATATCGGAGTAAGAAACTTGCTTGGGGATTTATGTGTTTAAGAGTTTTAAAAGATGCCTAAATGGATTTAGATAATCATAGCAGAGTAGATTAATCTTTTGGTGGAGAAAGAAACTTAATAATCGGATGAAATGGGTTAATCCTCGGGCCTAAATTTTTAATCAGTATCGCAATTTGCCATTCGCGAGAGTCCGGAATAGTTGGTTCCGGTGTTAGAACCGGAATTGTATAGGATCCGGAATCCACCAAAAAGTGATCCGGAACTTAAAATGGGTCGAGTGGATCCGGAGTTAGAAGTGAGTTCCGGAATGGGCTTTATATATGAAATCCGGAACTTAGCTAATTAAGTGATCTGGTATTATTGTAAAGAAACGGAAGTTGGGCTTATTTTGAAATGGAACCGGAATCAAGTAATAGATCCGGTATAAGAGTTGGGCTAAGTGAATAGTGGACCCGGTAATTGGTTATGTAAAACAAGATCCGGTAAATGGTTTTTTTATAATGAAATCGGTAGTGGGCTAATTGAGATCCGGTAAATGGTTTTTATAATGAAATCGGTATTGGGTTTATAAAAAGAAACTGGAACTTGAAATTAATTTAATGGATCCGGGAGTGGGCCTTCGCAACAGATCTGGTAGTAACTCAAATTGGTGGATCCGGTATTTTAATTTAAAGTCTGGTAATGTTTTAAATAACAGATCCGGTATTGGGAAATGTTTAGTAATGATCCGGATATTAACTAAGTTGGGCCGAAACCAGTAAATTAATTTAAGTAATCCGGAATCATTAGTTGTTTTGGGCCGTTAGACCCGGAATTAATTTATGAGATCCGGTAATTAATTTGAGACCCGGAAGTTGTTTTGGGTCCCGGAGTAGGCCGATCTTAGGCTAGACTGAGTAGCAAGAAGAGGAGCCCGGATCACTGTGTTCGAATTCTAGGGTCCGTTGAGAGTTAAGTTAAGTAGAAAGTTATACGAGATTAAAGTTAGCATGAGACTCATGATTTTTATACTTTTATCAACATAGGTGTTCCTCGTAAAATCTGAAGTTTTCGCGAGGAGAAATTGTTAAAGCGCCAGGTGAGTTTTTCTAACTAAAATACGTGATTTTATACGTGTTTTCTAAAGAAAGTGAATGAGTAAAAATGCCATGTTATTTTACATGATTTTACTTGTTTGAAAGTTATGTGATATGTATGCATACATTGTGGTAGCCGTAAATTGGCTAAGTCGGGGGGAGGTTCCGCCAGTGCTCATGTCGGGGGGAGGTTCCGTTTATGCCATGGGAGGGTGTACCCAGTAAGGCAGCATGAGACTCACTCGTTGTCACTCTTGAGTGACTTCAGGGTGCCATTTACGGGAGCGGATTTATCCGTGAAAGTTTTATGTAAAGATATGTGAATGTTTTATGTAAAGATGTTCGAAAGTTTTATGTAAGATGTTTGAAAGTTATAAACTGTTTTTAAATGATTTAAGAATTGTCAGGAGGGAGCTCACTAGACCTCATGGTCTAACCATCGTTTTTCAAAACTAAACCTTTTCAGGTAAGCAGATATTAGGAGGCTCAGGTAAGTGAGCAAGTGCAGGATTAGAGTACCGATGCAGATAGAGACAGTGCCTTTGACACTTATAGAAACTAGTAAATTCTCAGTTGTGTATAGGTTGTTTCCGCCAACCTAAGTTTTGAGACAGATGTAATGAAATTTTTAGGACCCAGTATTGTAATTCTTTAAATTTAAATACTATGTATGTTCTATTTTAGCCTAAGTCGTTACACTATTTATATTTCTTATATCTTATATTAAAGCAGAAGGTTAATGGTTGTCAAACTTTAACTTATTTTATAAAATCTTAAAACCAATAATCATAAAAAAATCTTATTAAAAAAGAGACATAAACATCCCATTTGGGAGAAAGAAAAAGAAAAAAGTAGTTTTATTTTTTTCTTCAACGGCTCATTGAGAAGGTGGACCAAGCCAAAGGTGAGGTAACATTCTTAAATAAATAGCACCATCATTGCTAATCAACATTCGAATCAAGAGTCCTACAAAAGCCAGCATAAAAGAACCTCCACTCATTTCTATTTTATTCCTTATATTATTTGTTATAGAGTAAATTACACGATTGGTCCCTGCGGTTTACACAAAATTGCACTGTTGGTTCCTAAAATAAAATAATTACGTGTTTGGTCCCTATGGTTTACATTTTCTCACCCCTTTGGTCCTTATGTCCTAACTCCATTAACATGACTTTGTTAATTAGGTTAACTAAAAGGGCAATTTAGTCATTTCATACGTTTTTTTATTTTCTATTAAAAATACAAGGACTAGGGATGTTAATTGTAATACATAAATATTGTGGGTCGACTCTTTCACTCTCTGATCTTTATATACACAACACATATGCATATATATATATATATCATATATATACACACACAAAAACATACTACACAGAGAAGCATATATATATATATATATATATATATATATATATATATATATATATATATATAGTCACATGAACTCCATCATCCCCATACCACCTCCCAACCAAAGATGATTTCACAATTGCAAAGTTTTTCGTCTTTTTCTGTGCAGAATATTTTTGAACAATTCTCTTGCTTACTGCTAGTTTTGGAGAATTGGGTCTCAGTTTAACTTCGGTGACTGATTTTCTCGTCGAAGTTTGGCTGACTTTTTTGTCGGAAAGTGAGGTTTGTCTGTTTCTTGGGGTGGGTTTTGTTATGATCGGAGGAAGTTTCAGGTCTATCTCCGGCGACAAATGAAACCCAGTTGAATTATCGATCTTTTTGTTGTTGAGATCGATTATGATGTTGGAAGTGGAAGAATTGACCCTACAAGAAGTACACAAGCTGGAAGCAGTAGTAGCGAGTCCTGACTGAGTTGACTCAGAGGAGAAAGAATGAAAGAAATCTTGAAGCGTTTGAGTCAATTGGGTGAGTAAAGTAGTAGTAGTAGTAGTGTGTTTTGGAGAAGGTTTGTAGATGGTTTTTATGTGAGGTCTTGATGATCTTTTTGAAGAATTTCTTGGTGGGTCATGAGGTAAATCATCTTTGATTTCCCTCAATCTCCCTTTCACTATCTGATGGAGATGGTGACTGTGTTGTGTAAATCATCTTTGGTTGGGAGATGATATGGGTATGCTTCTCTGTGTATATATATATATATATATGTATATATGTGTGTGTTTTTGTGTGTACATATATATATATGATATATATATACACATATGTGTTGTGTATACAAAGATCAGATAGTGAAAGAGTAAGCCACAGTATTTATATATTACATCCCTAGGCCTTGTATTTTTAATTGGAAATATAAATTTATGAAATGACTAAATTGCCCTTTTAGTTAACCTAATTAACAAAGTCATGTTAATGAAGTTAGGACAGAAGGACCAAAGGGGTGAGAAAATGTAAACCACATGGACCAAACACGTAATTATTTCATTTTAGGGACCAACAATGCAATTTTGTGTAAACCACAGGGACCAATCATGTAATTTACTCTTTATTATATATATGGAATTGAAACTTTTTATCACACGTATTTACAATATTTTTAAAAATCAAGAAATACGAAAACTAGTTATTGAGATACATAAAGATATAAATTCAATTGTAAATTGATAATATAAAGTTAATGCTAGATTCTTATTAAAAAAATATTTTTGAAAAAGATTTATAAAGAATAGTTGAACACTGAAATTCAAATTCAGTTAAAATATATAAAATAATCGAGTTTGAGTACATAAACGGGTTAATCGATCTCGAATTCGGGCTCATAAACGAGCATCGAGCTCGAACATGGAAAAAATATTCGAGCTTGAGCCCGACTTTAAAAATTTAATCGAGCTCGATCCTGATATAATTTTTCAATCGTTTACACCCCTAGGAACAACCACATGAGAATGATAAAAATATGAAAACCTAACAATTATATGTTACATCAATTGTCGTTAAAATAATATATTTGAAAATTACAATTGTTTCACAATGTTTTTAGTTGTAATGTTATTTTTGTTTTACATTATGAATTAAAATAACACAATTATTTTATATTATTGCTGCATACTACGAAATAAAACATGATTACTATTTTTCAATTTTTTATGATTCACAGTTTCACACTTAACTATTAATCTTTCTGTATAGATTGGGAAAGTTTTTTTTTGTGTAGGATAGTTTTTTCATGGATGGAAGGCTGGAGTATGTGTTTTTTTTGTTAATTAAGAGTAAGGTATAATCGAGACGAGACAACTCGTGAGCTACTCGTTCGAAGCTCGGTCAACACTCGACTCGAACTCAAGATTGACTCGACATACTAACAAGTCGAGTTGAGTTACCCGGTGCTCGACTCGAAAAGCTCGTGAGATAGTCAATTTTTTAATATATAACTAGTAATACAATATAGTGTAAAATTTTATTCATAAACTTACGAATAAAAGAAAAATGTTGCATATTTTTGAACAATATTATAAATTTTTAACTACACAAAATAAATAATTCTTCTATTACCATCACAACTTAAAAAAGCCAAAAAAATGATATTTTTTTTGGATGAAATTGTCCCACCTTGAAAAAGAAATAACAAAAGAAGGGTGAATGTAAGTTATATAAAAAAAGGTGAATGAAGCTGGTAACCTTGTCCGACTGAAATTTGAGGTACAGATCTTGAGTACATTTTTAAGTTTTATAACTTATAAGATAAGACTCTTAAATTTTACAAATTTAATTAAGTAAGCTTGATTCAAGTTGAAATGTTGGAACATGAAGTTGATTATAAAGGGAGAATAATGCCAACTTTTTTTTACATGATTTATGATTTATTTTAATGTTTTTTGGATTAAAGAGTTAATTTTAGTTGCAAATTTTCTTCATGTTGAATATATAGTATATATTGCATTACAATTAAGAGCATCTCCAATGAAGGTTCTTATAAGAACCTTCTTTTTGTATTTTTTGGTGTCACCTCATTTTCATCTCAATCTTTATATATATAAAAGCAAAAACCATGAAAAATGACATGGCACAATGTGGATTGAGATTTCTCAAATATTGAATTGTGGTTTACTTTGGCTATCTCACATTGATAAAAAGTTGAAATGTTGGAACATGAAGTTGACTATAAAAGGAGAATAATGCCAACTTTTTTACATGACTTATGATTTATTTTAATCTTTTTTGGATTAAAGAGTTAATTTTAGTTCATTCATGTTGAATATATAGTATATATTGCATTACAATTAAGAGCATCTCCAATGGAGGTTCTTATAAGAACCTTCTTTTTGTACTTTTTGGTGTCATCTCATTTCCATCTCAATCTTTATATATATAAAAGCAAAAACAATGAAAAATGACATGGCACAATGTGGATTGAGATTTCTCAAACATTTAATTGTGGTTTACTTTGTCTATCTCACATTGATAAAAAGTTGAAATGTTGGAACATGAAGTTGATTACAAAAGAAGAATAATGCCAACTTTTTTTACATGACTTATGATTTATTTTAATCCATTTTGGATTAAAGAGTTAATTTTAGTTGCAAATTTTCTTCATATTGAATATATAGTATATATTGCATTACAATTAAGAGCATCTCCAATGGAAGTTCTTATAAGAACATTCTTTTAAATAATCACATCATTATTCAATTTCGTCATCTTCTCACCAATGTGGGATAAACAAGACACAACATTTCACGATTTGATTAAGACTCAAATCTCATAATGATTCAAGTGTTTAATGGAAAATGACTACTACTTTTTAAAAAGAATTAAAATAAACTTATTTAATTTCATATTATAAATTTGTGTTGCTTATAGAAATTTCTCGCCACCGCACGAGCGTCCACACACTAGTAATAAAATAATGCAACTAAAATTCTTGTGCAAGCTTTAATGCCCAATAAAATAAAGGAATAGTTATCCACAACTGGATTCACATCCTGTTAAAGGTACATTGTTTTATTATTCTAATTAAACTATTTTTATTTATAAATGAGTAAATTATAGTTTTAGTCCTTGAGATTTAGTGAATATCTGAAAATGGGACCTAACATTTAATATGTCTAGTAATTATCTTCATGGTTTGTACTTTGCTCTAAAATGGTCTCTCATATTAACTTTGTCAGTTTAATCGTTGTTGGTTGAGGGACATTTGGGTAATTTTGCCTTTTATAATTTAAAATTAACACACAAATGTATAAAGCTCATGTACAAGTGTAAGTAACATTAAAAAAAAAACTAAAACCTTTGTTCTCTCTCTTATCTACAATTCTCCGACCAACCTCTCCTTTCCATCTTGTCGACCACCCCTTTCCCATTAACAATCACCATTAGCAATTGCCACAGTCATCGAAAAATCAAGAATTCAACATAAAGTGCAAGTCAAAACCCAAAACAAAATCTAAACCAATCCTAACACAAAAACCCTAGAAGGGATAGATGTAAAAAGGGGTTTAAGTTTTGCATTTTACAATTGAATTTTGTTGTTATGAAAATTAGACTCGCCTAGTTTTGGGTTTGAAACCCACAAGTTCTTTTGAAGATATATGAGCATAGTAGTAGTAGTTAGAGATGGCCAAATGAGCTCGCCTGACTTGGGATCGGTGGAGGACCGGGAACAGGATCGGCCTAGTAGGGACCGATTATTGCCCGACGGTTCTTAATGCGTTAAGATTTTCATCCAAAAACAAAGTCCGGTCCAGCCCGTCCAGAGATCGATTATTTTTAGGTATATTTTTTTATATAAAAACATATTTTTTAGTATATTTGATTGATCCAATTATAAAACACATATTTATTTAAAAACATATTTTTTTAGTGTATTTGATTGACCAAATCCTTAAATAAATATTATAAGTTACCGATTTAGGCCCCACCCGAAATCGGGATTAGTTCTCATAATCGAGCCTTCAACACAGGTCAAGACTGAAACCGATTACAAGATCACCATTTAACATTAAGACCGGTTTTTAACCCTTTCTAGTAGTAGTACAATTTGATGGTCTCGGAGCCAATAGGGTATGGGTCACCATGTTGCAGCCTCACCCAATTTATTTATATAAAATAATTATTGTTATTATAAAATAGCCAAAAAAATTCCCCTAAAGCTCCAATTCTCCAACATGCTTCCACTCTTTTGATGCATTTTTTAAATAATAATAAACAAGTTTTTTATATTTGTTTTTTTTCAAACAAATGACAAAAGTCTAAAAAATTCTAATTACCTAAACTTTTACTTAACTAGTTTAAATTAATATTTTGTATTTAATGAAATCATGTAAATGTAATTATAGTCTATAGTCTATAGATAATATAAATTATAGTTTGTTTGAATTTTAATTGTATGGATAAATATTTAATAAAAGATATATTTTAAAACGATATTGTCAATGACAAAACTATTGATTTCTTACACTAATTTTAGCCAGTCTATACTAATTTTCTAGCTCAGCCCCTATTGGAGGCTGTATTGGACATCAAACGATTGATAATCAAGGACTCGGTGACCAAAACAACCCAATATCTTGCAACATTTTGTCGGGATGTTGTGGAGCCATGGCCGGAGAAGGGCGTCAAAGAAGCGGTCATAGAACGAGGAGGGTTGCCTGCAAAACAAGGATGGTAGCACGAAAAAAACCGTAGGGACGAATGGAGGAGTGTTTCAAGCCGATATTCGTAAGTAAAATGATAAAAGTACCCCTCACTTAACAAAGTTAAGTGACCAAGACTATTTTTAAAATAATATACAAACTCTAAGGATGATTTATAGATTTATCAAATGTTAGACCCTACTTTTAGATTTTAGACTAAACCTTAAAGGACCAAAATTAAAATTTAACTCTTATAAATAATCGATAATAATTAAAGCAATTAATGTGTTTGAAGTTTGAACGGAACAAGGTTATTTGAGAAAATGGGGAACTACTTTAATTACTAGTCTATTTTCATCAATATTATATCCGTACGTGTAATCCTCCATCTTTTTCTCTTCAAAGCAGGGCAGCTACCTGTGGCCTTTTCTCCTCCATTTTTGCCATCTGTTCTCACTTTTCTGCAAGTTTCTCCTCCTTCAGACCATGCTTCATCAGTAAGATCGGACCTCCTCCATTTTGTTTGACTCATTCTCTTTCTCATTACTTCAATTTCGTCGCTCTTTAAGTGCTTTCTTCTTGCAAAATGCTTCAGATTTAAGTTTCAGTATCATTTCCGTGAAAGATGATCGAGAATGGCAGCAAAATATGCTTCTGTTTTATTTATTTTTCAATGTATGTACTCTTTATTGTATTTTTCTGCTTTGTTACAGTTCTACTTTGTTTCAGTAGCACATGATTTTTTTTTATTTTAGTTGTCAATTTATGCACTGATTGTGTTTTGTTTTTCTCTGTTTAGTATGAACCTGAATTGATGTACATCACTTTGTCGCTTTTATTTGATTATTATCACTTCGATTTGTTTTGTTTGTAGTCATGTTTGTTTGTGGATATTCTGGTCAAGGTTTTGAGTGTGTGTAGGTTGAAACCTAATTTTTTATTTTTGTCTTGTTTCTACTTTCTATGGCATGGAACAATAGAAGTGAAGGTTGTCCTGCTAGTTCTATGATCTCACATCACCTTTTCTGCTTCAATTTTTGATAATTAAATGGTGAAAATCGTTATGGAATACATGCACAGTAAGGGACTGTTCAATTTTTTTCCTTTCTGGATGTTCTAACTATGTCATGCACTGAAAGAACTGTGTACCATCTCTTGAAATTCTAGATCCTTTACCATTATAGAGCTAGTTTCTCTGAAATATCGATTTACGAAAGCTAAAATCCGTTTTTAGGCGTTTTGTTACTTGTTAGTGCCGAATGAAGTCATTAAATTCGGTGAATCATACTAACTGTTTCATGATCATACTTTTCAGAAAAGCTTAGTTTGTTGATCAAAATTTGTTAACGTACCTAATCAGTATTTATGCAATACTGATTTCGTTACTATCAAATTGCAAATAAAAGCTGGACCTCTGATTGAAATCTGTCAATGATAGGTGTCTTCATTAGCTCTATGCTTTAAAGGTCAGTCAAGATCAGATTTATGGAAAATTAGTGAGGACTGATGGGTGTTACAAGTAGTTTGATGTGTAAGCATGTTGGAGTTTTTGTTGCATTAGGGAGAAGTTACCAAAGAAGGCAGCTAGAGAAGATATTATCTTCGAATGATAATATAGTTGAATCAGGGTTCACATATTCATTTTTCTGTCTATCAGGCAGCATTATTGTTTTTCTTTCCTCATCCTTCATTTTCTTTCTCTTATATATTTATTCATGTGTACATGTTTATCTTAGGATCTCGATAATAAGTTGATTTGTGTCTTCTTTTTAGATTGTTGCAGATTTCGATTTAAGTTTTCATGAACTTTTAGGCTTTCTGAATGATGGAACACAAGTCATGGCTTTGGAAGAAAAAATCTACTGAGAAAACAATGATTGCAGCTGATAGATTAAACAGAGGGAATGAAGATGAGGTAGATAAAGCATCCTCTTCTTTACTCATTCATTCTCCTTTTTTCCGTCCCTTTTAAAAAGCGAAAAACGTTCTGCTTTCTAAGGTTAAACCTTTGACTTTTGAGCTCACAGTTGAGGTGGCTTTCCTACAAATTAAGTACCAATAATTTATCTATTGGTGGCATGTGTTATAACTTCCTTGTTATTAGATGTTCCTTTAGATGTGAAAGTATTAATATCAATCTTCATGTTGATACATGCTAATTTTACCTCGATGTCCAAAGTGTCGGTCTTCTTTTTTGAAATACTAGTATGTTTTGATTAAATGTAGTATTTACTAAATAGTTTGCATAATCTAATATATGTATTTAATTCCTGTAAGAGCCAATATATCTAGAAAATTTCATCCACGCTCTATGCTGTTGTAGTCATTGCTAACAACAAACCATGTTTACTTGCAGGTAAATTTGGCTGATAAAGAGAAACTGCAGAGAAATTTGAAAATTTCTGATGAAAAGCTTTCTGCTGCGCTTGCGGAGATCAATGCTAAAGATGATATCACAAAGAAGCAGACAAACATTGGGCGAGAAGCAATTCAAGGTATTTGTAATTCACTTATAATTTGAAGTTTACGAGTGTGTTTATTCAATTATATTTCTCTCCGTGTAGATTATGGCTGTCTCATTAAACTCCCAAAAAAACTGAATAAGAGTTCTTGTTTATTCTGAATAAACTATATCTGCCCTACAGGATGGGATAAGGCAGAAACAGAAGTTTTAGCACTAAAACAAGAACTAGAGAAAGCCACACAGCAGAGAGTAGCTGATGAGGAAAGATTACATGGTGCTGATGCAGCATTAAAGGAGTGTATGCTACAGTTACGTTTTGTTCGTGAAGAGCAGGAAAAAAGGATTCATGATGCTGTGATGAAGACATCAAGTGAACACGAAAAAAGAAGAATGATTTTGGAGGAAAAGCTGGCTGAATCCAATAAAAGACTTTTCAAACTAGGTGCGGAGAACACTCATCTGAATAAGACCGTTTCAGCAAAGGAAAAAATGATTAATGAGTTACACTCGATCAGAGCTCAGTTGGATTATGAGCTGAATGCTGTTGTGGGTAGATTAGAATCAACACAAAGGGAGAATGCTTCTTTAAGTTATGAGGTCCGAGTGCTAGAGAAGGAGCTCGAGATTAGAAACGAAGAGCGGGAGTTTAATAAACGAACAGCTGAAGTGGCACACAAGCAATACCTAGGGAGTGTCAAGAAAATTGCAAAGTTGGAGACAGAAGCCCAAAGACTACGGCTTCTTGTTCAAAAACGGCTGCCTGGCCCGGCTGCCGTTGCAAAGATGAAGATTGCGGTTGACTTACTAGGCACAGAGCCGGCGGAAGTTTCTAGAAGAAAGTCAAACCCTTTTCCAGAAGCATCAAAGGATTTTGTAGTTGACAATGCTTCTAGTAAAAAGATCACCTTCTTGACCGAGCAGTTGTGTGTATATGAAGAAGAGAACAGGCTCCTGAAGGAATTCCTCAGCCAAAAAACAAGTGAATTGTCAAAAAATCAAACAGCTATGGGACCCGCAAGAAATACTACCACATCTCATGAATTCTCAATGGCTGCTTCATCTTCTGACATGGGTAGTGACGAAAAAGTCAGCATGGCTGAATCTTGGGCACCATCATGCAATACTGTTGGAACTTCGGATATTGGCTTAATGGATGATTTTGTTGAGATGGAAAAGCTGGCTCTAGTTTCTGTTGACAAGCCGTCTGCAAGTTCTAGCCTTGTTCAAGAAAATCATTTGCATTGGCTTGATAATATATTGAAAGTGGTTGCGGAACATTCCAGAATAATGCAAAGGAGTTCTAGTGACATGCTAGAGGATATCAAAGCCGCTTTGGCGGGCAAAGATAACGTTTCCGAGGAAATTAAAACCCCAGAAAAAACTTTAGGGAAGGATCCGGCTGATGAAGTGCTTAATCATGAAATCCCACCGACAGATCTGAGCCATGAACTGCTCAATTCTGGTATGAACAAATCGATAAAGAGACTTATTGAACTTATTGAAGGTATCAGATTGTCTGAAAAAGACGATAGTTCATCCCCTTACAAGACATCAGAAACACCTACAGGTTACACTGTTCATATCTTTCAGTGGAAAACATCTGAGCTTCGGGCTATTTTGGATGCATTTCTACAAAGCTGTAATAAGTTGCTGAATGGGAAGGTTGGTATGGAGGACTTTGCGAAAGAGTTGACTTCTGCTCTGGAATGGATAGTCAACCACTGTTTTTCCCTTCAAGATGTGTCGATTATGAAGGATGAAATCAAGAAGCACTTTGAGTGGGATGAAACACGCAGTGAGAGCGAGATAGAAGGTGGGATGATCATTAATCATTTGTCTGAAGCTGATAAGTCAAACTTCCCTGAAGACCAGTTACCAGGTTGGCCGATGGCTTCTTCTTGGAACATAAAAAATAAAATTTTCCAAGAGCTTCGACCGAATGTGAAGGAAGAAGTTAGAAAATTGAAAGATGACCTGGCACATATGGAATCTGCAAATAAGGATTTGGAAGGTAAGCTCCAATCGGAAAGTTCCAAGTGTACATCCTTGATTATTCAACTTCAGGAATCAGAGAAAGCTACTGGAAGTCAACAAACAGAAGTAGACATAATGCTGAAAGATCTCGAAAAACATTCAATTAAGGTTACTGATGAATGCAATGAGGCCCATCAAGAACCTAAATCTATCAAGGAGCAAGAAAATAATACTAGCTCTAACGAAGAACCGGATGCCACACTCCTCCAGCAAAAAAGGTAATAACTTTTTCTTTAATTCATAAGTAAATTTCCATTTTTGTGCAGTAATACTAGATTCGTCATTGTTCTAAGTGCTCCTTCTATCGGTCTTTTTTTCAGCGTTACAGAAGATGAAGTGAAAATTTGTGATTTGGACCAGGATGAAGGAACCCTTCGAAGCGTAAGTTCTTTTCGTTGAATTCAAGATTCATGCACATTACATCTATTGTAACGTGTACTTTGATTAAGCAGGCGCAGGAAATAACAGCAGCTTCAGAAAAGTTGGCTGAATGCCAAGAAACCATCTTAAACCTTGGGAAGCAGTTGAAGGCATTGGCTTCATTACCCATAGAAACATCTTTATCTGATAGTTGCGAAATTACCACATCGCCCTTGCCGAATGAAACCAGTAATCAGCGCACCTCTCTACTTGACAAAATGATAACCGAGGATGCAACAGGAGCTCCACGGGCTAAAAAAACGAAAGAAATGGGTCGTACGATGACGTCACCTGCGGTGTTGGAGGGGCGTTTGAATCCTATCATGTCTCCGCGGATGTTTGTGAGTGTAAATGGAGTGAAAGATGAAGAAGATGAAGAAGCTTTGGTGAACTTTTTGTCAGTTGTAACAAAGAAGAAGAAAAGCAGTGGTGGTGGTGGGATTCTGAGAAGATTGTTTGGGAGCAGGAAAAAAAAGTAATTAATAAGTGAAAGAGGTTTTGGTTGTTTTGTGTTATGTGGAAATAATGTTATGAGAAAGAGAGAGGGAGTGTGTTTGTTTTGTTTGTTTGTTTGTTTGTTTGTTTGTTGTGGTAATGTAAATAGGATGACAAAAAGATGGGGGTTTGCTTTTGGATCATGTGTTGTTGGATTAGCCAAGGTTTGGGTTAAAATATAATATTCCCTCTGTTTCCATTAAGAAGATTGCAACAATCCTTTTTTTATATTCTCAATGTAAACCACTTTTTTCCCTTGTAAGCTACTTCAATTAACTGCATCTTTTAACTGTAATATCAAAATTTGATGACAGTAAATCTTCTTCAGTTATAACACTACCTTTTACATCAAATCATAAGATTTTAGGTATATATTTTTGTAATTACTTTTTGAGTTATTAGATTTTTAATGATACCAAATATAAGTATACAATTCATACCATCATTTTTTTTTTAAATTTTAGCAATAACTTAATATATTTCCTTTTAGAGTATATAATATTTATATACGGTAAATGTAACAAATAAATTCGCACAACCTCCTCAATTTTGGTGATGCTTGAACCCCTAACCTCCTAGAAGGTCAAAGGCTCACGTACCATTAAGTCAAAGACCATTTATTATCAATTATGAATTTAATTATTCTAATATATAAAACAAACATCTCATATGAAAGTTACATTAAAATACAAGTATTGTTACAAATAGAACTTTTAATTTTTAATGTAATTTACAATATTAGAGCTTTTAAAATAAAAATACATAAACCTCAAAACTCAAGGACCAAAATTGTAATTATAGGAAGTGGCAAAACGTCGGAAATAAACAGTGTTACATCAAATTTGTAATAAATTGGATATAAAAACTAGTTAAAGATAAAATAGTGTAACAAATAGTGTTTAGTGTAAAATTTGATAACTCAATTAAAAATGGTCTCATGGATTCACCAATTGACGAATCGGATCTTGGCTTGTCCAACCGACAAACCAATCTAGAAGTCGAATAGGAAGACAATAGAATGGGGTGTTCATCTCAGGTGCCGTTTGTTTTTTAAGAGGTCTGAAGTCTGAAGTATTTTTTCACTTCTGATTTATAAGAGGTGGTGCTGAAGTCTGAAATCTGAATCATAAGATTGTTTGTTTTTGTAACGTCTAAAGTATGAAATCTGAATCTAAATCAACAAGATTGTTTAATTTTTTAAATTGAAACTCTAGAAACTTGTACATTACAATTTGGTTCGCTTTCCAACACCTTCTAGCGAATTCCACTTTCTCTGTCTCTTTCCGCCTTTACATCGCCTTTCTCTACTCTCACATCAATCACCATAAACCCACACACAAACAATTCAACTTGCAAATCATCACTAAAAACCCTAAAAATTTCCAGGTAATTCTTCTTCATATACACATCCATTATTATTAATCATTTTCTCTGTTTTCTTTTCCCAAATCAAAACTCCTGCTCTTGTATACAAAGGTGATCTCTGGAGCTAATTGTTTGATAATTGATATGGCTATTAATTGTTGGTCGGTTGCCTACGTTTTCCCTTGAATTTTAATTTGATTTTCGGGTGTGGGTTGACTGCTCTTCGTTTCTTTTATATTTATTTATCTGAGTTTGTTTCATGGTTTGAGAATTGAAGTTTCGATTTAGGCTGGTGCATTTGAGATAATGGAGATGGAAGCGATGGAGATGGAGATGGAGATGGCAGCAATCTGGAGATGGAGGCGATGGTTGCGATCACGAAGAAAAAAGTCGATCTGGAGATGGAGGGCTTTTAAGAGGATTTAAGAGTTTTATGTACCTCTTGTGAAATAAGAGGAGGCTCAGACTTTTGCAGCTCTTATTGAAAAAAAAAATCAAACGGTCTTAATGACCAATGATCTGACCGAATCAGATTCAAGACTTTTTCAGACTCTTTTTTTGAAATCAAACAGGCCCTCAGTCTTTTTGTTCCCGTTAAAATGGACAAAAACCAATTATGACTGGGCCACCGGTTCATCTACTATTCTTGTTTAAAAAAAAATCTAAACACACCAATTAACAGCAGATGCAAATGCAACTATGCAAGGGTTAAACAATCAAATAAGAAGAATATATTGAGACTGTTTTACATCAAATCATTCCAATTGTGACACCAAGTTTGGTGCAACAAATAGTAACACACCAAATTTGGTGCAACACTATTCAGTCACACCAAATATTACACCAATTGAACATTAAAAAAATACATTTTATATTTTAGCGTAAGATTTGGCATTACCGGTTGGAGTGGATTTATTATTTGCAGCAAAATTTACACCAATTTTTATAGATTTTTTTTGGTAACCGTGGGTTTCCGGGAACCTCCATGGCCACAAGGGCTTTGGCAGTGCCTGGATTTGAACCTGGGTAGTTGAGCTTCCACTACATCCCCCAAGGGCTTTACCAGTACACCACAACCCAAGTGGTTACCACAAAAACCAGGAAATAAGGGTGTAACTTATTTCTTACAAATTAGACTACCAGTACACCACAACCCAAACAAGTGGTTACCACAAAAACCAGGAAATAAGGGTGTAACTTATTTCTTACAAATTAGACTTCAAAAACAGAATAAACAAAAATCAGAAACTATTCTTTCTTCCAAGATTCTCTTTCTAGAAGAAGTGGAAAGGGTTTAGATTCTGATTGATGATCACAATGGATGCTTTCTTTCTTCAAATGGGCATGCATGGCATGAAGAACAAATATGCTTTTGATTTCTTGGATGAAGAACAAGTATATGCAAGAACAAACTAAAGTTTTCCTTGATTTTATCATATCATTATTTGTGTAAAAGACTAGGAGTACATTTATACCATTCAACTACGACACTAGATGTGGTTGGTCAATCTCGAGAAGAAACAACACACCGGCTTATTGCATCTGCACCAAAATCGGAACAACAGTTAAAACCCATACAACAAAAATCGAAGAATTTCCAATGATACAAAATGAGGTCCACAAAAAAAGGATGAATTTCCGGTGTGAGCTCTTTGAACTACATTACTCTTTTTTTTTCCATAACCTCGAAATTAAGTCAATTTTTCGTTTTAAGTTGGAGTAATAGTGGAGTTAAAAAGTCCATAGATTGTTTAAACATGAAAGGTGGGCTCTAGTTATTGGAAAAATATGAGTAAACTGCCTGCTCTAGTGAACTTGCTAATTGATGAAGCATGCAAGCAAACAGCAACAGAAAATAAAACATTTGCAAACAAATTGGATACCTTTTCGTCTATGTTCCTTCAAACTGCAGCAAAGACCTGGTGTTGGGATATAAAACTAACAAAATTTCTTGCATATATCCTTAGCCTTGGCGAACGAGCTCATCTGCAATCATGTTTCTAACCTCGGTGCATAGTATGTCCGCATTATCTCCTTTAATTGGCTGGTGGATCACAACTTTGACCATTCCTGAGTTTAATCTACGCTCCATCCCTGTTGGCATAATTTTACCAGTTCCCATAAGAGTAATTGGAACCACTGGTACCCCCGTTTTGGCAGCAATACTAAATGCACCTTTCTACAAAAAAAAAGAACAAGTTTATTGATTTCTTCTGTTTTGCTCAACACACAATTATTCATATCCATTTTCTGAGTAAGCAAAAAAAATATTAAAATCTAAGTGCAAAATGAAATAATAAATAATTATGATAAAAGTCCCCAACCAAGATCTCTCACCTTGAATGTACCTAAACGTCCATCTCTACTTCGTGTACCCTCAGGAAAGAAGAAAACAGATCCACCATTCTTGACAAGTTCCATGCATCGTTTTAGAGTTTGCTATGTTAACAAAATCCAAGAAAATAAAAATTCAGCAGTAAAGAAATAGGGATGAAAAAAACACTGAAAAGTAAGATAAACCAAATACCAGTTGGCTTTTTCTGTCCATACGCTTGAGAGGAATAGTGCCCATCAAGAACATGGCCCAGCCAACAACAGGGAAGAGGAAAATTGCGGTCTTGCTAACGAACTTGAAGTTTCTTCCTAGAGTGAGAAGGGTATAAATGTCTAAAAAGCTTTGATGGTTGGAGACGTAAACAGCTGGAGAATCTTTTGGAGGCAGATTCTCAGAACCCTGAATCTTTAGTCTAAAAAATGGAGCAATGGTCATGGATGCCCAAATTTTGGCAACAAAATGATGAAAGTTTCTTTGGTATTTATCCCATAAGAGCACAAAGGGATGCACCACCACCATGAGCACAAACAGAAATACGGCAATGAAGGATGTAACACTGTAAAAACAAATTCCTCTGATTTTTGAGCCCACTTGGAATCCTGCAGTTGAACAATAAAAAATAATAATAATTAAGAAGAGAAGGTACAAATAAACAATCACATGGAAATTTAGAAGCTGGGATGAGTGGAACCTGATAATTGATAAGACGCTCCAGGTGATCCAGTACCAGCAATTTCAGATCTAACAATAACAGATCTCCATTTTTTATACTGGTTACGCCATTTATAACGATCAGACATGCCAATGAACCTTTCTTGTGGGTGAAAAGAGCATCTAGATGTACAGGGGTATTTTCTTTTAGAGATAAGGCATTCCCAAATACCATCTGCAGAAAACATCAAGAAAAATCTGGTTATATAATTTCATCTAATCTTGATGGAAGGAGCAGATTGTTGTAATATGTTAGTGAAAGAACATGATGCAAAACGCATTATATTTGATATTTTGTTAATGTTATTTATTGATTCCTATGGGTACAAAAATGCCATGGGTTAGTTAAGTGACTTTGAGAACTTTGGGTGCTATGTTAGTGTTGCCCATAGAGTTGATTTAACCCTGTTAAAGCTTGAAAGTTCACCTTTTTTGGTCAATGGGAGTGTTAGATTTGCGTTCTGAAAGTGTGATGCTGGATCTTTGCTACCTATTTAATAGACATGAGAAATGTAAGGTCATGAATTGGAAGCAAACCTTCAAAATGGAATCATCAAAGAACAATACTGATGAAAGATCATAAAGAATATGCAACATTAACAACAAGATAATAAGACCACTTACTCTGCCCTGAGTGCCATCTGACCTGATCTTTGTACGGAGAGCAATAGAGTCCCTTAAGAGCAGACATAAATCATAATGAAAATGTTGGTATCAAACTTAAGAAAAAATGTATGACAACAAGGTAAATGGATAAATAACAGATTCCAGAACATTGCAATTGTACAAATATCAAGAGTTGGCCAATGATCAGTGTCAAACAGAAAAAATGTGCAAAGAAACATCACGGCCATTAATCCTCTTGAACTTAATCAAGCAAGAGGACTTGAAAACCCAAAAGATCATTAAAAATCAGTGGCTGATAAAAAAAACTAGCGAATTTAGATGATCCTTTAATATTTGTGTGTGTGTGTAACTTAGGTACCATCCAATGCCCACTAAAACCGGCACCGGCACCAAATTACTGATAATTACATAGTCTTATAATTCAGGAATTAAGATTCTGTAGAAGAAGCTGTAGAAATATAACAAACGTAGTTACCATCTGAATATAGGACGATGAGAAAACCATTGGTTCCTTCAAACCTGACAAAGTGATAGAATACAGTGTCATTGGCTGAGAATGAAAACACAAAGCCTTTCATAATTTTTTCTATCATAAAAAACACTTTGGATAATCATAGATGTTAGGATTATCATATAAATTTTTCCAGGAGATGCTCAAGTTTCACAGATGAAACACATTCATGCAGTCGAACACAAACTCACACAATAATAAATAATAAATAGTAATCAGCAAGGGTCACGTCTAGGCTTGAAAAGTTAAAAATCATTTTGAGTGTTCTTAAAGGGATACATCATCATAAGATAATACTCTTCAGTAAGACATTCTCTCTTGCTTATTTAAATTTATTGTATATTTTCCAAGATGGTATAACTTCCTCGAAATCTATCAAACTATAATTCCAGGAGGAGCGTTATTATGAATATAAAAACAATTGAATTAAGAAACAGATGAGTGACTTAATCATGGGCATATAACATTCAAAAAGCTTCCTTAACATCATAAGAATTTAAATCATTATAAGCGTTGATCTTAGATTTCCAGTAATATACAATTAAAAAACTCTACCGAGTTAAATTAGGTATAATAACAAATTTGTCCATCTGTCATAGATATAGACAGGATGAGGAAGAGAAAGATATTGAGTACGGAATGCTAGCTAGTTGCTAGAGTCCCTTTGTAACAAGAGGCTGAAAGAGTAGCCCACGTAGGAAGGTTGGAGAGGGGGAGTGGATGTAAGCAATTAGGACGGCTGGTGGAGCCAAGATTATGGGAGAGTCAAACGTGAATGAATTAAGATTCTAAGAATCCACAACGTTCTACCATATCCTTCTACCTATAAGATGCCACTTCTTTCAACCGAAAGAGCAACTAAGGGGCTGTTTACCAACAATAGCTAATAAGCGATGTCTGGAATAGAAATCTAGAATAAGTGGATCTGTCTAAAATAAGTGCCGATTAGAAAATGAGTGTTTACCAAATATTCTAGATTTGGTGCTGACCGATTAAAAAAAGACCATTATAACCCTATATATGATGAAGTGCTAAATACACTGCCACTATTTACCAAATATTATGTTTGTATGATTGTTGAATGGATAAAAATTACAAAATTCGTAAATGAAATTACTACAAACTACATACATATATTTAGAACATATTAACAGAGCATATTCCTAACAATAGACAGGTTGCTCTAATATTGAGCAGATTCAAGCAATTTCTCATCTAATTAGGCATCAAACAGTGGCCGTAGGCACTAGGCAGATGTAGTTTCCTGGGAGAATGAAGGAAGTGGATGGCTACAAGTTTCTGCTTAATTTATCAAAAATAAACAGTGACAAACAGTTTGGTAACTCCAAAAGATTGATGATTAGATGTTTCATATGTTCCTAAATAAAAAGAAATGAATATGCATGGAGCTTTAGATATACATGAGCATACTGCACATGATTTGTTGTATGCTTAAAGACTTATCAAGGTGGCCAAATACTAGTTGGATAATATTAAACCTAATACAACTTAACACCCAATCTGTTGAATTAAAAGAGTCCAGTTAAAATCTGATGCAAATTTCCAGTTAAATTCCAAACCCCAGTATTCAAGAACATATTCAATAAACTATCTGATGCAAACTTCCGGTTTAAATTCATAGCCCAATATTATACCATTGATCAAAAATCTAGAATGACATTTTCTTACAGACCAGAATGTGCCCAACAGCCCCTAAAACTAAAAAAATATGGCCTGCGATGTTCATAAATTTATAAATGTGTTTTCTTGATATATATTGATATATATCTCAAAGTTACAACTCAGGTTCATGAATTGAAGCAAAAGAAGAAGGATAACTCGTCAAATCTTTAGTAATTGAATGCTTAAACTCCAAAGTTCACACTTGAGAAATCTGTTGAGAAATTGAGAAACCTAAGAAACAAGATATCTTATGAGAAATCGAAAAGCTGGGTCTTTCACCGTCATCATTCGAGCAGCCATAACATCCACCGTCTTCAGCTGTTGGAGAGAATGAAAAACGTGGAAAGAAGTCGGAAAAGTCGCTGGCTTTGATCTCTAGGGATAAACGAATCCGAAATTGAAAGAATTTGTGGTGAAGCAGAGAGGATTGTTGTTGATTTATGATTGAAATAGGGGAAGATTGGAATACTAACAGATCATTAGCATTTTCACTATCCTCTGACTGAGATAAGATTGGAAGTGTTGAGTTGTGAATACTAACACAACATTAGCATATTCACTATCACTATAGTATTACGTGTAAACAATCTCTACTAGCAGACATACTCAGGCGCCTCACAAGTAAACCATTTCACTCTTGTATGGAATCCAGCCCTAAACTTGAATTCCAGGACAACAAACGACCATTATTCATTTATGAACAAGCAGGAATTAAAGCTTATGTCCAAACATCAACAACAACAAATCAATTGAAGACAACAAGATTGAATCCAACAGTAATCATCAAACCAGATTTGCGACGGAGAGGGAGGAGCAACGGCGGTGGAGAGTGCGACGGCGTCGATGAGCAGAAGGGGCGAGTGTAGTGAAATTTGGGGGTCTACACATACACTTTGCGGGTTTGGAAGGAAGCAAAGGAAGGGGACGAGATCATTGAGATGAGTGAAAAGGGTGGGACTTCCGTTATCCATACTTCATTCCAGGTTAACCAAGGTATTTTCACAGGAATGCTCATGTATTTTTAAGAGTGAATTACGCTGGTGATCCTTGTGGTTTGCTTAAAATTTGGATTTGGCTCCTAAAACAAACTATACACACGGGTGGTCCTTAACTTTTTATTTTCATAACACCCATGGTCCTTCCATTTAACACCATTAAAAACTTCGGTTAGATGAATACATATACCCCACACTTATAAGGACAAATCCGTCATTTTACTTCTTTTGCTCCTCCCACCTCCTTTCTCAATTAGATTATTCACCACCCTACCACAACCTTCATCGCTAAATTTAAAACTTCCCCCAATTGTTTTCTTCCCAGAATCAGAATCCTCCATTGCAAATCCTTTTGGTACTCTTTTGCTTCAGTAATTGAACAACATCAATCACTAGCAGAGTAGTCCATCCATCATCTGGAAGAAGAATTTGGTATGTTTCGCTTTATGAAATATTGATGGGAGTTTGTTTTGTTCTAAATTCGAAACCAATTTCTCTGATCCCGATTCTAGTTTCTAGCTCTGGAATCGAAGTTCCCAATCACATTGATATTTGAGTACATAATCAATACGTGAAATCGACCTACTCGAAACTTAAAATTTTTGTTGGCTACTCTCGATGTAACTTCCTTTTGTCTTCATTAAATTAATTTTATAGGTAAAGAGAACTGTTGCTTACCTGAATCTGAAGATGGACCGCGTGGTTCAAGGAATTATAGAAACAAAGGTAAACTATATTGGTACGACACTTTGTGAATTTATCATATAATCTCTTTGATGAAGATAATGTTAGGAGTAGTCAATCATATAATTGATTTTGTATATAAACAACAACGAAATGGGTAGAAATTTGTATTAAACAAATGTTTTACAATCAAATTCCAATTCCAAAACAACAATAAATGTAAACCTTACTTGAGTTTCGTACACCGTTCTTGAAATTACTCTGATTGAGGCCTGCACGAAAGCAGTGTTCTAAGACAAAAATTCGCCTATGGTATTGGCGTTTGTCCCGAGGATACAACAATCATATTCAAGTTGTTGGACAACCTAGGGGGGGGTAAGGTTGTATTTAAATCTTTTACTTTCAAAAATTCTTTTATAAATAAATACAGTACAGAAACAGTATAAATAAATCAGAGTATACAAATAATAAATATACAACAATTATATAAACAGATATAATTAAAATGCACAGCGGAATAAATAAAGAGATAAGGGATAGAGATACTTGACACAGAGATTTACTGATTTACCACCAACTGTGATAAACCAGCAGCCGAGACACTTCCCGACACGATCCAATAAATGTATTCTTTACGGTAGAACACAAACCAAATACAGAGCAAAGTAAACGGCTCTCAAGCTTTAGCTTATCGAGATATACAGGATCACACACCCGTTATTCAAATACTTACAAGAGGAGTATAACTCACAATGGGTAATCACTCTTGTATAATATCTCACACTTGGATATTTTATAAAAAAAGGTTTTATAAAATATATATATTAAATGAGAGAGATCAGATGAGCAGTGATGGTGTTGGTTGTATCTTTATTGTCTGGTCTCTTCTTCTCCACCATCGCATGCATTTATATAGCAGCTCTTCCAACGGATACATGCATTCGCGGTATACCGCCAAATGCACGCGGTATACCGTGCAGTAAAAAGTACACTGTCAGAAGAGAAAGTCAACCCTGCAAAAAATCAAACGGTACTCGTACCCGCGGTATACCGCGTTGCACACGGCGGTATACCTGCTGAACCTCGCGGTATACCTGCGTCAGAAAAAGCAAAATCTTGCTAGATCTTCTAAAAAAAACTTTATTTAAATAAATTATTTATTGGGTTTTTAGAAATATCCAAGTGGTATATTATTTTAGGGTGTTTATCATTATAAATTATAAACACTAATGACAACGTAAATCTTCCGTCTTGAACTCTTCAGATAAAATCTTCGTGTTCTTCAAGAACTGTACACTTGGATAGGATTGTTAGATAAACAATAATACGGTGTGTTTGTAATCATCAAAATAAATATATATAAATATATAGAGATGTGGTACACTTGCACCAACAATCTCCCCCTTTTTGATGATGACAAACACAACCGCTAAGCAAGAGCATATGCGGTTTCTCTCCCCCGTTTGTCGAAACAAAAAGGGTCAAGAAAGACGGTATGCTTCCCCTCGAGAGATGCTCCCCCTCAAAATATGCATATATTTGAGGTAGCATAAACTCATGGGTAAAGATAATAAAATTGAAGATTTTATAAAATTTGAGGGATAAAATAAGCATAATAAATGACATGAAACAAAATAACCAAAAAGAAACACTTGCACCAAAAAGGATCTTAAGGCTTCGATTTTCGGTTAATTTTATGTGAAAAAAAAAACACCACGTATTATGACCTCGTCAGGTAACCACGTATTATAACCTCGGCAGGTAACCACGTATTATAACCTCGGCAGGTAACCACGTATTATAACCTCGGCAGGTAACCACGTATTATAACCTCGGCAGGTAACCACGTATTATAACCTCGGCAGGTAACCACGTATTATAACCTCGGCAGGTAACCACGTATTATAACCTCGGCAGGTAACACGTATTATATCCTCGTCAGGAAACCACGTATTATATTCTCGCCAGGAAACACCTACAAAAGGTAAAGAAAATTTTCGTGGTACCCTTTTCATATGGGTCCTTTTAACAGTTAGTATAAAACATAAACTGCAAAAATAAATAAAGAACATGTTGTCGACATAAAATAAAATACGACAACATATAAAACCATAAAAATGGTTTAAAACCATAAACGCATCCCACCGGGATTGTCAACATTAAACATTCCTTTCGGAATCCATTTTCTAACCATTTTAATTTTACGATCGTATTCATCATAGACGTAAAAAGAAGTATGCGGATTAACAGTTTTCTTAGGATTCGCAAACTTATTATTATACATAAACGCATGTGATTTTCTCGACATATAATTCACATAATTCATTTTAGGAACATACGGAGGTTTTTGCGTTTTATTTTTAACAACAAATTTAGGTTTTTCAAAAACCTTTTTAATTGGCATACAATCACATTTTTCAATACACGTATTTGAACCAATGCCTTTTCGGCAATTTATACGATTTGATATATTTAGCATTTTAAGCACTTTATCATTGCTACTATTAAAAGCATTTGCTAATAATTCATTTTTCTCATGCGATTTACATTTAGCATTTAAACATGCAATTTCATTTTCAAGTATATCGCATTTTGTACATAAAATATTTTCACATGTTCTTTTCTCTAAACATGCAATTTTATCATTTAAAATAACACAAGATTTACAAATAGCTTTTTCACTTAATTTATTTTCTAATTTAGTGATAACATCTAAATCATGAGCAGATTTTTGTTTACCGTCATCTATTTCCTTTTTATATACAGATACGGTTTCTTTTAAATTAGAAATTTCATCTTTATATTTATTTGCGAGAGCAGCCATATCATGAAATGATTTATATAATTCGTCAAGATTATTTTCATCGTCACTATAATAATTATCACTATAATTACTATCACAATTATTTTCAAAAGGACATGATGAAGATACCTCATTATCATGGTCGGCCATGAGACACGTTTCTTCATTTCTTTGATCTCGGGTTTCGTCTCTCTTTTCTTTTGAGTTTTCACCATAGGTGATGTTCAAGTTCTCCCAAATATCACGAGCAGTTTCAAAGAGATAAACACGCTCAATATCATCGTTAGTAAGAACCGAAAAGAGAAAATTTTTGGCTTCATAATTTAAACAATAATTAGCCTCATCTTCGTCGGACCATTCCGAGCTAGGTTTTTCAACAACTTTGTTGTTTTGAAATTTTGTGGGTTTGAAATTTCCTTTAATAATAATATCCCAAATTTTTTGATTTATCCCACGAACATAACGTTTAAAAGAATTTGCCCAAAGATCAAAATTTTCGAAATCAATAAGAAGAGATTTAGAAAACCAAGCATTTTGTTGAGCCATAACAAAAACGGATTTTAAAAAATTAAATAGACGATTTTTGAAAGCCCTGCTCTGATACCAAATGTTGGACAACCTAGGGGGGGGTAAGGTTGTATTTAAATCTTTTACTTTCAAAAATTCTTTTATAAATAAATACAGTACAGAAACAGTATAAATAAATCAGAGTATACAAATAATAAATATACAACAATTATATAAACAGATATAATTAAAATGCACAGCGGAATAAATAAAGAGATAAGGGATAGAGATACTTGACACAGAGATTTACTGATTTACCACCAACTGTGATAAACCAGCAGCCGAGACACTTCCCGACACGATCCAATAAATGTATTCTTTACGGTAGAACACAAACCAAATACAGAGCAAAGTAAACGGCTCTCAAGCTTTAGCTTATCGAGATATACAGGATCACACACCCGTTATTCAAATACTTACAAGAGGAGTATAACTCACAATGGGTAATCACTCTTGTATAATATCTCACACTTGGATATTTTATAAAAAAAGGTTTTATAAAATATATATATTAAATGAGAGAGATCAGATGAGCAGTGATGGTGTTGGTTGTATCTTTATTGTCTGGTCTCTTCTTCTCCACCATCGCATGCATTTATATAGCAGCTCTTCCAACGGATACATGCATTCGCGGTATACCGCCAAATGCACGCGGTATACCGTGCAGTAAAAAGTACACTGTCAGAAGAGAAAGTCAACCCTGCAAAAAATCAAACGGTACTCGTACCCGCGGTATACCGCGTTGCACACGGCGGTATACCTGCTGAACCTCGCGGTATACCTGCGTCAGAAAAAGCAAAATCTTGCTAGATCTTCTAAAAAAACTTTATTTAAATAAATTATTTATTGGGTTTTTAGAAATATCCAAGTGGTATATTATTTTAGGGTGTTTATCATTATAAATTATAAACACTAATGACAACGTAAATCTTCCGTCTTGAACTCTTCAGATAAAATCTTCGTGTTCTTCAAGAACTGTACACTTGGATAGGATTGTTAGATAAACAATAATACGGTGTGTTTGTAATCATCAAAATAAATATATATAAATATATAGAGATGTGGTACACTTGCACCAACACAAGTCTTGTACTTGAATCTAGCGAATCAAAACATGTTTGGAGATGGAGAAAGATGCGAGAAGAACCCAGAAAATGTCAATTTTTGTGTGTTTTTCACGTCTACAACGAATAGTCGCGTCGAGTTCCTGCACCATACACATTCTCTCAATCGTTTTATCTCGACCCCATCGAGACCCAAGGCCCAATCTTTGACATTTAAATATGTATATTTATGTCAAAGAGAGTCCACCAAGAACACCACATTCCAAGCCCAAACAATTAAATGATTCATTTAATGCTCTCATGCTCTCTATCTTGGGTTTATTAAGTGTTCTAAAGATTGTCTTGGCTCCTATGTGGGACAAGGTTTCTCACATCTATACTAGGTTCCAACAATACCCCACATTTTCTATTCAAACCCAAATAATACCCCACATTTGAATAGAAAATAAGCAATATTATGGAACTTATGTTTCTATCTCCAAGCTAGTTATAATATGCATCGGAAAAGGTGTCTTTTGGACTTGAACCGTTCCTAGTGAATACCTATCGGATCTACTTCGTGGATAGTGAACTAAAGTCTTGAACTAGCCACTTTTTGTAGTAAATCGAGACAATAGGCATCACACATATTATAGCTATACATAATTTAATTCTTACCGTTGTGTTCATTTTAGTCGTGAATATATCCTTTCTTCATGAGAGTTTTAGAAGACGTAGCCATCTCCGTCCTCAAAGATGCGACAACACATCAGTCTCACATAGGTAATGTCGATCAAGAATATTCTGTTGTATTCTACTAAGAAGATATCAACATTATTAAGAATATAACATTCATCCCTATATCATCAACGAAAAACACAAAGGAAATATCATAGGAATAGGCATACCTTTGTTTAATTGCTGCTTGAGTTGTCCTCGACTAGTTTGCCTATTGAACCTAGACCATGGGATCTCCAATTTTGCTAGGTTAGGTTGCCGCCAAGGAAACTCATTGTGTTGGCTTTAAGCCCATTCCCCTCGATGTGAAGGATACTTGCTCTCTAATTAGGCATTTTGTCAAAGGATCGGCAATATTCTCCTTTGACTTTACATAGTCAATGGAAATGATTCCATTTTACAGCAAGTCCTTTATAGTGTTGTGGCGCCTTCGTATATGTCGGGACTTTCCATTGTAGATCTGATTCTTCGCTCTAGTAAGAGCGGCCATACTATCACAATGGATACCAATAGCAGTCGCCGGTTTAGGCCACAATGGAATACCCTATAGGAAGCTTTTTAGCCATTCGGCTTCTTCAGCGGCTTTGTCTTAGGCGACAAATTCTTCTTCCATATTTGATCTGGTATTCACCGTTTGTTTAGAAGATTTCCAAGATATCACAGCACCACCAAGTGTGAACATATATCCACTTGTGGATTTACTCTCGGAATGGTTGGAAATCCAATTGGCTGAACAATACCCTTCTAGAACGGGAGGGTATTTCGTATAGTGTAACCCATAACCCATTGTGTATTTCAAATATCGAAGAACCCTTACTAGTGCATACCAATGGTCTTTTCCCGGGTTATGTGAGTACCGACTAAGTCTACTCACACTATACGCTATATCCGGTCGTGTATAGTTCATGATATATATCAAGCTACCAAGAACTTGAGTGTATTCCAACTGAGCAACACTATCTCCTTGATTCTTCTTTAATTGGCTTGAAGGATCAAATGGAGTCACAACCTGTTTGTCATCATAATGGCCAAACTTTCGCAACACCTTCTCAACGTAGTGAGATTGGGTAAGGATGTAACCATTTGTATTCCTTTGAATATTTATACCAAGGATAACATCAGCAACTCCCATATCTTTCATATCAAATGTGGAGTTTAACATCTTCTTGGTTTGGTTTATCACATCCAAGTTTGATCCCATGATGAGCATATCATCAACATACAGACATATGATAACATAAGCATCTTTGTATTGTTTCACATAAACACACTTGTCACATTCATTTATGTGATAACCATTTGACAACATAGTGTTATCAAACTTTTCATGCCACTGTTTTGGCGCTTGTTTAAGTCCATAAAGAGACTTAATCAACTTACAAACTTTGTTTTCTTGGCCTTTTACAACAAAACCTTCTGGTTGTTGCATATATATATATATCTTCTTCTAATTCACCATTCAAGAAAGAGGTTTTCACATCCATTTGATGTATCTCTAAGTTATGTATAGCCGTTATCGCAATCAACGTCCTTATAGACGTGATCCTAGTAACCGGTGAATATGTATCAAAGAAGTCTTGGCCTTCCTTTTGACGGTACCCCTTGGCGACTCGTCGAGCTTTGTATTTCTCTAGTGCCATCGGGTCTCAACTTCCGTTTGAAGATTCATTTGTGGCCAATGACCTTATGACCCGGAGGCAAATCAACCAATTTCCATGTGTTGTTTTGCACAATGGAGTCAATTTCGCTGTGGATGGCCTCTTCCCAATAAGGTGCCTCAGATGATTCCATGGCGGCCTTATAAGAGAGAGGTTATCCTTCAACATAAAAAGCCATAAAGTCCGGTCCAAAGTCTTTGGCGATTCTTCCCCTTTTGCTTCGTCTAGGTTCCATCTCTTCTTGAACCTTAGAGGTTTCATCGTTCCTCGATTGATCACTCTTAGTTGAATCAATGTTCATGTGAGAGTATGTATCATCAATCGGTCGTTTGAGGTATTTCCCTCTCTTTCTTTGTATGGGAAGATCGTCTCAAAGAACTCTGCCTCAGCAAATTCTATAATTGTGTTGTTGCTTATGTCATCCACATTTGATTTATAAACTAAAAATCTGTATGCAGCACTATTATGAGCAGGTCCAATATATACACAATCAACTGTTTTAGGTCCAAGTTTAGTTCTTTTTGGTAAAGGAACTTGAACCTTAGCAAGGCAACCCCACACTTTCATCCTTTTATAGGACGGTAATCTCCCTTTCCAAAGCTCGTAAGGAGATTTATCACTTTTCTTGTGGGGGATCCGGTTTAGGATCATATTTGCAGTAAGACACGCCTCACCCCATAAATGATGTGGAGCTCCGGACGTGATCAACATTGAATTCATCATGTTCTTCAATGTTCTATTCTTCCGCTCGACCACTCCATTTTGTTGAGGAGTGTATGGAGCGGTTGTTTGATGCACAATGCCGTGTGTAGCACAAAATTATGCAAAGTCACGGGATTCGTATTCTCCTTTTCGATACGACCTTAGAATTTTGATTTTCTTGTCGAGTTGATTCTCGACTTCGGCCTTGTATGTTTTAAACATGTTTAAGGCCTCATCCTTTGTATGGATTAGATACACATAGCAATACTTACTGCAATTTTCAATGAAAGAAATATAATAGTTCTTTCCTCCTCTTGTAGGAGTTGCCTTGAAATCACACAAATCACTGTGAATCAATCAAGAACCTCATTTGATTTTTCAACCGATTTATGTGGATGGTTTGTGTATTTTGCTTCTACACATACCTCACACTTAGATAATTTATCAAAGGAACACTTGGGCAACATGTCAAGTTTGATCATTCTTTGTAGTGACCTAAAGTTGACATGTCCCAATCTCGAATGCCAAAGGTAAGAGGATCAACAATATACACAGAACTAGCAGAGCTAGTGCTTGCCTTATTTATATTTATAATGGCGGCATCAATGTCGGTTACAACGCTTAATTTAAAGAGCCCCTCGTTGAGGTATCCCTTACCCACATACACACCACCCTTGGTGATGACAAACTTGTCCGATTCAAATACAACTTTGAACCCTTTCTTACTGAGAATAGGGCCAGAAATCAAGTTTTTAGTTAATGAGGGTACATGTAACACATCCGTCAACATCAAATCCTTCCCGGAAGTCAGCTTCAATATGACCTTCCCTTTACCTTCTATCTTGGCAATCGAAGCATTTCCCATGAACATCGGTTCTCCATCATCCACCTTTTGATAGCTTGCAAACAGGCTCCTTGAATTGCATATGTGCCTTGTAGCCCCGGTGTCGACCCACCAATCAATAGTATTTGAGACCATATGAGTCTCAATTACACCAACAAATTTGTTCGGAGATTGAGTGAGGTTGGCGTGGCTAGTAGATGCACCACCACCACTTCCCCCGGCACCACTGTGGTCTCTTTTGTATCGACAGTCCTTGGCTTTATGTCCCGGCTTGCCACAAACCCAACAGCACACCATCCGCTTGAAAGGCTTTTTATGTGGGGCTAAGGGACCCTTTCCGGAATTGAAAGGCCCCTTAGATGCACTAGCCTTCCCTTTGAGTTTCATAAATTTTGATTTGGATGTGCTTCCTTCAACCATGTTGGCGTGTGGCTCACTCGTGCTCGCACCGGCCCTTTCATTCATCTTGTTGTCCTCCTCCACACGTATCTCGAGGAGAAATTGTTCGAGAGTGATTTCCTTCGTTAAATGCTTCAAGTATAACTTGAAGTTCTTCCACGAGGGAGGCAACTTCTCGATCATCGAACCGACAACAAAGTTGATATTCAAGCCCATGCCTTCCACATCAAGTTCATGGACAAGCACTTGCAATTCCTCAACTTGTTTCAACACATATTTATTATCAGTCATCCGATAATTCAGAAATTTCCCTACCGCAAACCTCTTGGAGCACGCCACTTCCGTTTTATATTTTGCGTCCAAGGAATCCCATATCTCCCTTGCCGTTCGGAACGAGGAGTATATGTCATATAGGGAATTGTCGAGAGCGTTAAGAATATAGTTTCGACAACTATATTCGTTAGACCTCCAATTCTCGACAGATTTCTGATGCGCGAAGACTTGTATCTGCGTTGGTGCAGCCCTGTCCGCTCCTACCGGTGGATTTTCGGTGGTTCTTCTTCCGTGAGTATGTTGGCAACCCAAAGTGTTGTCAAGTAGAACAACATCTTTTGTTGCCAACGACGGAAGTCCGAACCCTTGAACTTCTCGGGTTTCTCCACATGATTCTTCAACAAATATTGATCCATCGCTCCTTAACAAATTTTTGTCTTAGATTGTTAGAAGTAGTCAATCATATAATTGATTTTGTATATAAACACCAAAGAAATGGGTAGAAATTTCTATAAAACAAATCTTTTACAATCAAATTCCAATTCCAAAACAACAATAAATGTAAACCTTACTTGAGTTTCGTACACCGTTCTTGAAATTACTCTGATTGAGGCATGCACGGAAGCAGTGTTCTAAGACAAAAATTCGCCTATGGTATTGGCGTTTGTCCCGAGGACACAACAATCATATTCAAGTCTTGTACTTGAATCTAGCGAATCAAAACATGTTTGGAGATGGAGAAAGATGCGAGAAGAACCCATAAAATGTCAATTTTCGTGTGTGTTTCGCGTCTACAACGAAGAGGAATGGTGAGGTTTATATAGATTTCCGCTACCAACCGACAGAAACTGCCAGACGGTCCGCGCGAGTGGCGGCGCGCCCAGTTCCGCGCCAAGCGCTGTTTCTGCACCATACACATTCCCTCAATCGTCTACTCTCGATGTAACTTCCTTTTGTCTTCATTAAATTAATTTTATAGGTAAAGAGAACTGTTGTTTACCTGAATCTGAAGATGGACCGCGTGGTTCAAGGAATTATAGAAACAAAGGTAAACTATATTGGTACGACACTTTGTGAATTTATCATATAATCTCTTTGATGAAGATAATGTTAGGAGTAGTCAATCATATAATTGATTTTGTATATAAACAACAACGAAATGGGTAGAAATTTGTATTAAACAAATGTTTTACAATCAAATTCCAATTCCAAAACAACAATAAATGTAAACCTTACTTGAGTTTCGTACACCGTTCTTGAAATTACTCTGATTGAGGCATGCACGGAAGCAGTGTTCTAAGACAAAAATTCGCCTATGGTATTGGCGTTTGTCCCGAGGATACAACAATCATATTCAAGTCTTGTACTTGAATCTAGCGAATCAAAACATGTTTCGAGATGGAGAAAGATGCGAGAAGAACCCAGAAAATGTCAATTTTGTGTGTTTTTCACGTCTACAACGAAGAGTCGCGCCGAGTTCCTGCACCATACACATTCCCTCAATCGTTGAATCTCGACCCCATCGAGACCCAAGGCCCAAGGCCCAATCTTTGACATTTAAATATGTATATTTATGTCAAAGAGAGCCCACCAAGAACACCACATTCCAAGCCCAAGCAATTAAATGATTCATTTAATGCTCTCCATCTTGGGTTTATTAAGTGTTCTAAAGATTGCCTTGGCTCCTATGTGGGACAAGGTTTCTCACATCTATACTAAGTTCCAACAGATAACGATCTAAGATCCAGAGGGAATGAAGGTGAGGGCTTCTATTCGGTGGCACGAGGATGAAGACGTCGACCTCAGATCCATCGATTTCTGGAAGAAGAAGCAACGATCGGTCTCGGTGGACGACGCTGGAGTTCACTGGTTTCCGTTTCGGTGGTACAAGGTTGAAGACGATGGCTAAAGATCCACCGATTCCTGGAAGAAGAAGAAGACGATGAAACGACGATTGGTCTCGGACTCTCGGTGGTGGTGGAGTTCGCCGGAAGAAGAAGCAACGACGACAATGGCTATTTATTTAGGGTTTATATGATAATGGTTGGTGGTTTCTTGTACGCTATAATTTAATTCAATTTAGAAAAAAATGACATTTTTGTCTTCATGTGTAATTCATGTGACTAAGGCAGTAAACGAACCGAACGTTCAACGAATTATTGGTGAATTGTTTGGAGGGAAGTTGTTTATGTTCGTTTATTTAATAAATGAACGGACATGCACGCGCTTTTTTGTTCGTTTATTTAAATAAACGAACATGAACAATGGTCTCGTTTGTTCATTTATGTTCATTTACGTTCGTTCATTTATGTTAGTCTGTTTACGTTCGTTCGTTTATGTTTGTTTACATCTGTTTATATATATAAACATTTATATAATATAAATTTAATATGGAAAATCAAGAAGTAAATTGATCTTTTAAAATTCATTTTCTATATCTCCTAGGCTAACCTGGTTTTTCATTTTGTTAAAGTATTTTTTACAAATGAAATGATGAGTACGGTGGTTGTTTTTTGTTCATTTGGGTTCGTTCTTTTATGTTCATTTACGTTCGTTTATGTTCATTTAAGTTCGTTTGTTTATGTTCATTTAAGTCGTCCGTTTAAGTTTTATGTTCATTTAAGTTCGTTTGTTTATGTTCATTTAAGTCGTTCGTTTATGTTCATTTAAGTTCATTCGTTTATGTTCATTTAAGTCGCCCGTTTACGTTCATTTAGTTCTTAATGAACAAACATAAACGAGCACGAAGTCACGAACAAACACATTTTCTTAATGAACGAACATGAACGCAAAAAAATCGTTTGTTTACGGTTCATGTTCGTTCGTTTGTTCGGCTAAATTAAACGAACGAACATGAACAAGCCTTCGTTCGTGCATTCTTAGAAACTCTACAAACTGAAATCCCACCAATCACGTAATTTTGTTATATATAAAATCAAACGTGATTTGACCGTTTTCATGTTTTGTTATTTGGTTATTGTTCTCGTTTGAACTTATATATATATATATATATATAGAGAAAGAGAGAGAGAGGGGGGGGGGGGGGGGTCAAGGGAAAACCTCAAAAAAACGGAAAACTGAAGAACACCCTGTTGGCCCTCCATCTGGACGGTATGCACTTGTGCATGCAGATAAATTATGTTGTTTTTTTGGTTTTTATGCACAAGTGCATAAGCACGTATGCATGTTACAAATTACTTGTATGCACAAATGCATACCGTCCATATGAAGGGCTACTAGGGTGTTCTTCAGTTTTCCGTTTTTTGAGGTTTTTCCCTGAACCTGACCCTATATATATATATATATATATATATATAAGATAGATGGTCATACGAGAAGTTAAATATTTTGCGAGAGAGCGAGGAGTCTCAATGTCATATATGATCACACTCCTTTGGGTGTGTTTAATCATATATGATTAAGCTTGTGTATTATGCGTGTAATCATATATGATATTGAAACTTTTCGATTTCTTACAAAATGTTTAACTTCTCGTATGAACTTGCCTCTATATATAAAGTTGAGTTCCGGTAAGAATGAAGGTTACGGTGAAAAAGTAAGAAGAAATCTCCACCGGATCAATTTTGTATCAAACGCAATTCATGGGATAGAGATGAGATTAAAAATGATCAAATATGCAAATCTATTTTTATTCTCACATAATTCTTTATGTGTATATACATTTATTAAGTATTTTGTCATATTTTATTCATAACGGTGTTGATTGACAACTATATATGTAATCATGATATGAATATTCCCTCAGAAAATAGAACTATGTTCATGATATGGACGTGGTGGGATGGTAAGTAACTTAGTGCAATTAGTTTGATGTGATGTTATTTTTGTTAGTAAGGTAATGTTTGAATACATTAAAAGAAACGTAATTATTGACTTGTATAAGAACATCTTCAACAGGTTTGCTATAATTTTTCTAAAATAAAGAATTAAAAGTTAAAAACTCTAAAAAGAGTTATATTCATCTCCAACAGATTTGTTATTTTAGAGATTTTAACACAAATTATATTAATATAATATTCCCTAATTTATATTCCCAATACATTTTACAGAAAAATTTAATATAAAATGATAAAAGATTTATGTTATTGGTGTGATGAATAAAATAATGATTTTTCTCTTCTATTTAGAGAATTATAGAGAGTTCTCTATATTTAGAGCATCTCCAACAGCTTCCCCAAAAAATTTCCAAAATGGGGAAGCAAAAGTCAAAATCCCCCAAAAAAATTACATCCATCTCCAACAGATTCCTCATTTTAGAGAATTCAACATTAAATATATTATTAAAATATTCAAAACATTATTACCTCCAACAAATTTTTAAAAGGAAAATAATAAAATATTATTTCTCTCACTATAATGATTTTTGGGGTAATCTCCATATTTGGAGAAAATGACATTCTCTCTCCAACTTTCTCCAAAATGGGGATGGTTTGGGGAAGCTGTTGGAGCTGATTTTAGGACCAAAATCCCCATATTCCCCATTTTCTCCAAAATGAGGAAGCTGTTGGAGATGCTCTTAGAGATTTTCACATTAATTTCTATTTTAACAAACAAGATAGCAATGCTATTGAAGAAGAATAGCAAACAAAACCCCATTTTTTTCTATTTTAGCAATGCTCTTGTAGATGCTCTATGGAGTAGGTTAACAATTAATTAATTGCTTGATTCAAAATGTTTTACAACAAATTAAACCATGAGAAAAAACATACTTCTGTATGTTGATGTTGCGTTTGATACATAGACTAGATTGACTAGAATTAGATGGACTAGATTGAGATAGGCGGATGGATTTTTTTTGAAAAGTTCTAGGATTTTAATTTGACACTAATAGTTTATTAGTTAATTACCAAGTTTGTCTCGTCCATTGATTTTTGTAATAACCTATTTTTGGTGGGACAAAGAAAATGTAATGTTGTCTCATTCAGTCATCTCCAGTCTCAGTCTAGTTATTGTTGTATCAAATGTGGGAAACCAAGTTATAATTCGTGTTTTTCATATTCTACGTAACAAACACACCCTAATATAACTAAAGGAAAGCTTAATGATATTCGTATTAGTATGTCGAGTAAGATCACTATCTGCAGTTTTTTTCAAACAGAACTTGAGTTAAATATGATGATCTATTTATTCTCTGTCTAATATAGCTCTTATCTTCTATGTCCTCATGCTAGAGGGACCAAAGCGAATGTTTTTTGTTTCCGGAGATGGTGACATTCATATGCAATAATGTTTGTCGATACATATTCATATTCTGACAGGAATGACACGTCATTTGTCAATAGATGCATTTGGAACTAAAAGAAGCTCGATAGCTCCATAATATGCCAATGAGGTGGCATTTACCACGTAAACCTGTTTGGCTCTAATGGTTGAGTTTATAATTTATGAAGTGTCTGTATTTGGTCTTTTGATCCATCTTCAACCTTGGTAGCCACTAGGCAGCTGTCTTAGTCGGAGCACACACCTTATAAGTATTTCAACTAACCAGCATGAAGTAAAGGTGTATATGTAATAATCAATGGCATTTTACATTATATGTTGTTTGAGGATGGAATCATGATTCAACAACGACAAACATGTATCAAATAGGTTATGTCATGTTTAATGCTAGCCAAAGACCTAACCACGGATTGCCCTTATATATATGGATCAATGATTGACGTATATAACATCATTTTAAAGTGCATGTGGGAAAAATTCACACTAAATTATGACTCAACCCTAAGATTTCGAAAGCCATTTTTGATGATTAACATAAGATTTTATTATTATGCAAGATAAGAATATAAAGTAAAAGTGTTAACTATAAATGGCTTATTCCGTCTTACCTTTTATTTTGTCATACATGCCATTGATTTTTGACATATGTGGAGCTGCGAATCCAATGTATTATGTTGGGTCATCAAGATTTGAAGATGACCTCATGATCTCCTTTTATACGTTGAAAAACATTTTATACTTAGAGAAATTTTGGATGCATGGTTCTTTGTAATGGCTTGTACAAGATATCAAATGTTTGGTGAAGTCAAAGATCAACCAAAGTCAAGATTAAAGATTCTCTCATTGTGGAAGTGAAAGATCTTTTCTCAAACATACAAGTCATTGTTCACCGAAATTGTTCTCACAATTTCGGTGGTATTTCCACCGAAACTTCTCTCTATTTCGGCCTAGTCTCAAAGAAGCTTTTCCCAAAGATGATGTCATATATCTCAAAGATGATGTCACATATCTCAAAGATGTGTCACATATCCCAAATGACATTTCGGTGGGACCTCAAAGAAGCTTCAAAGATGTTTTCTCCAAAGATGTGTCACATATCTCAAGTTTCCATCGGTGGTGCTTTTCTTGAAAGAAAATTTGAGAAGCAAAAGAAGACAAAACTGAGAGACATAAGAAGACAAATTGAGAAGATATTTTCTACATGGATAAAGTGACCTTCTGTCTTATTATCCATTTCCATGCAAAGCTCTTTTCTCATGCATGAGCTCTTCTGACTGTACCTTGTAAAAGGTGACAAGGACTTCACAACTTTCCAGAAGTCAACATCCTCAGCAAGTGTGAAGATGACAAGTGTCTCAAGCATTCAATGCTTGCACACTCCTTGTCACTATAAAAGGAAGAGCTCTCCATACTGAAACACACACATCTTGAGAGACTTTGAAGATTACTGTGAGCTCTTGATATTCTACGCAAACTGGAAGAATTCTCTAAGTGCAAGAATTTCCAGTTTGCTTGAAAAACTTTATAGCTTTGTTCTAAGTGTTCTTAGTTATTTTGTTGTATACTTTGTGTAAGATTGTTAGAATAGTTTATCTGTTCTTTTCCGCAACAGTCTTAAGTTTTCTATGTGTAATTCTTGTTGAAAGATTTTCAATAAAAGAATTAAAATTGTGAAAATTTTGAGTATTGTATTCAACCCCCCCTTCTACAATACTTGTTATAGCCATCTGGGACTAACAAGTGGTATCAGAGCAGAAAGTTTAATCCCATAAACTTGATCTGCGATGGCTGCCTCCTCTTCTTCAACTATTGAAAACTCTTTTCAAAATAACTTTTCTGAAAATGGCTCCATTTCAAAACCTCCTAAGTTCAATGCTAACAACTTCTCTTTGTGGAAAAGCCGCATGATGCTGTTCATGGAAGGAGTGGATACTAGATATCCAACCATTCTCCAAGAGGGACCCTTTATCCCCAGAGTTTGGGCTCGCTATGAAACGCAGAGGCCGGGTAAAGAAACCATGGAAAAAGATGATTCTAATGATTCGTCTGATGAAGAAAAATCTGCTGCTACTGGTCGTTACATTCTTAAAAATCCTAAGAAATATACTGATGAGGAAAAACGACTTGTGTCTCTTGATTCTAAAGTTAGAACTATCATTGCTCTCTCTCTTCCTGATGAAGTGTACCACTCTCTGGTAAATCTCTCTACTGCCAAAGAGATGTGGTCCACTCTGTGTGTTTTGTACGAAGGTACAAATGAAGTTAAAAAGAGCAGAAAAATTGGTTTTGTTAGAAAATATGAACTCTTTTCTTATGAGAAAGGAGAATCTCTCTCCAACTACTATAATCGCTTTAACAGTCTTCTTAATGACTTAAAGCTGTTAGGTAGAGTGTATGACAATGAGGAAGTCCTGTGCAAATTTATGGACTGTCTTCCCGATTTTTGGGAAAATATCTGTACTTGTATAAAGACAACCAAGGATCTTGATCATATGCCTCTTACTGTTCTTTATGGTACTCTTTTCAACTATGAGCAGACGAAACTGCAAAAGTTTATAAAGAACTCTTCTCTAGCTCTCCTGAGTGACTCTTCCAAAAAGACTAAGTGTTTTCCAAAAATCACCTACCCATCTGACTCTGACCATAATAGTCAAGAAGATCCCAATGATCATTCAGAAGCATATCTTAGTGATGCTAAGGATGAATGTGAGGAAACTTCAGCTGATAAATTATCTGATGAAATGGCCATGTTGGATGGGCACTCTAAATCCAAATCTCATCTCTCTTCTGGAAAATCTAAGTTCGATAGAAATTCATCCTCTTCTCTCTCCAAACACTCTCCTTTATATAAATCTAATGAGGAATGTTTTAACTGTGGTAAAAAGGGTCATTTTGCTTCTGAGTGTAAAAGTAGAAACCTTGAAAGACTTAGAAGTGCTTCCCACCGATTTTCCAAAAATTTCAGCCAATCTTCCTCTTCTGCAAATTTTGACCGGGCTGAAAGATACAAGGAGAAATACAAGAGAGAAAAGGAAAGAAATGAAAGACTTGTCAGAAGAGGAAAGGGTCTGCCTGCTAAATCTTATGATTTGGCAGATGAACCCACATCTGAAAGCGAATGACTCCTCAACTGCTCTTGTATCAGCTAAGTGCTTCTTCTACTCTTCACAGGTACATACTATGTGTTTTATCTATCTTTTATGAATTCTCTTATTTCAAACTCTTTTGCTATGTGTTCATAATTTCTGCCATCACATCTGAAAACATAAATTTTGGAAATTTTATTTGGCTAGTCTCTGGGTGTTGTTTCTGTCTTAAAAGGAAATCCTCCAAAATTTTTCCAAAAATAACTTTATGACTTCTCATACCGATTTTCTTCTTAAATCTGTGAGTTTCAAAATGTCCAATTCAAAAGAAAGGATTTATGTACTCCCAATTTTTGAAATATGAATTCTATGTGATGCACCCCCATTCTTTGTTATCTCTTCAAAATCTTTGAGCAAAAGTTAGGAAAAATGTCAAGTTTCTAAAAGGAACTCTCTTTATAGAAAATGCTATATCTGTGGTGATATTTCTCATTTTGCCAAAGACTGTGTGAAATAAAGAATTATTCTGAGTGATATAAATTCTTGTCATTCTTTTTCTTCTAACCCAAAAGGACCCACCTTCAAAATGGGTACCTGGAAATTAAATTCTTTGTGATTGCAGATTTTGAGCTGGGCAGATGGATCTATGTGAACAAGTGAGAAAGTTGACAAAACCTTCAAGATCTCCTTGTTTTTGAAAAGCCTCCCAGTTCTCATCTTACTGCTCTACCCACTAAAGAATAGGCGTTGTTTAGGATGCATTGGTTTAGGGTATTGAAATTATTATTATGATTATTATATTATTATTATTATTATTATTATAAATATGTATATATATACATACTTTCGGTTTCACCGATGTGTATATATATATATATTAAAATAATAATAAATAATAATAATAATAATTTAATAAAACTAATTACTAATTTCTTCCACCAAAATACTTTCTTACCATGCAATCTCACGACCACCGAAAAGTACAAAATCTGGTATCACCTTTTCTTAAAACCACCAAAATTGAATTTCATCCACCGAAATTCAAATTTCATCCACAATTTTTTTTTAAAACCATTTCCCCATTCTTCACCGAATTCATTTTTCTCTTTCACCGAATCTTGTTCACCAAATTTCTTTTCCACCCTTCTACCCTTATTTTCTGCTGAGAAGAAACCCAACCAGCCCACACCGATTTTCTTTCCACCAAAAATCTCATTTAAACCCTTCTCACATCCATAAACTTTTCTTTCTTTTTGTGGCCACCTTTATTTATTCACCCTCCTCTTCTATTTTTTAAACCCATTTCTTTTCTAAACCTCACCACCGAAATTTTCCTTAACCACCAAACCAAAACCATATCCCACCATACTTTACTTCCCATCATATGTTTTGCCTCCTCGATCGGTGGTACCCCTCAAATTCGGTGGAACCCTTCAAATTCGGTGGTGAAACCCTTCTAAATTCGGTACAATCCTTCAAACTCCTCGGTGGAATCCTCACACCGATCCACCACCGAGTCTACACCGACCCACACCGATTCCACACCGAATCTCCACCGATCCACCACCTCAAATCCCTCCACCGATCCACCACCTCAAATCCCTCCACCGATCCACCACCTCAAATCCCTCCACCGATCCACCACCTCAAATCCCTCCACCAATCCACCCACTACAAACTCTTCTACAGATGTCACCCCAAATCCTCAAACTCAATCTTTTTGGGTCATCAAATTGGAAGATGAAATTCCAATCTTTTCTTCACTTTGAAGATTTTCTCCATAATGTCTTAGAAGTTTTACTACTGATTTTCCACCGAAAATCCTACCGAAAATAGCCAATTTTCGGTGGATTCTCCTTCATTTTCGGTGGAAAAGCAAAAAAAAAAAAAAAAAAAAAATCCTACCGATTTTCCACCGAAAATCCTACCGAAAATAGCCTATTTTCGGTGGATTCTGCTCAATTTTCGGTGGAAAAAAAAAAAAAAAAAAAATTCTACCGATTTTCCACCGAAAATCCCACCGAAAATAGCCTATTTTCGGTGGATTTTGCTCAATTTTCGGTGGAAAGGTAAAAAAAAAAAAAAAAAAAAAAAAAATTCTACCGATTTTCCACCGAAAATAGCCTATTTTCGGTGGATTTTGCTCAATTTTCGGTGGAAAGGTATAAAAAAAAAAAAAAAAAAAAAAAAAAAAACTGGTCTTGGTTCTGGCCGATCTTTTCATTTTCTCTTGGTGTTTTTCCTACGTCGGCCGCTGAGGGGGAGAATTCATCTGAGGGGGAGCAACATAAACCCTCAGTACTCATATACAGCGACCAACTTGAAAAAATGAGGAAATCGACGGACCGGTCAAGGGGGAGCACTTCAGTCCGGGCGGATCTAACTGAGGGGGAGAAACACAAAGACCGTCTGATCTAACTGAGGGGGAGCAAAACAAAGACAAAGGATGCTGATGCTAAACATGAAAAGATGCCAAGATGCAACAGTTGGGCAGAAGTATCCTAAGGCTGCTGATCAAAATGAAGAATCCTCAAGCCAGACACAAGTTTCAACTCGCCCCTCCAAAGATGCAAGTAATATTCATTCTGTTTATACTGTTTATACTTCTTTCCTTTTCCTTTCGATTATTTGTACAGCTATACCTTTTTATTTTTTTTCTTATATGTAAATATCATATATACATACACACACAAAAAAAAAAAAAAAATGGACTGTGTGAAAAAGAACCCAAAAGAGTAAAGAAGGGTCAACTTGCATTATTCACTGTCTTACTCATGTTTTTCTAAGTATGGATGTCATCATCAAATAGGGGGAGATTGTTGGGTCATCAAGATTTGAAGATGACCTCATGATCTCCTTTTATACGTTGAAAAACATTTTATACTTAGAGAAATTTTGGATGCATGGTTCTTTGTAATGGCTTGTACAAGATATCAAATGTTTGGTGAAGTCAAAGATCAACCAAAGTCAAGATTAAAGATTCTCTCATTGTGGAAGTGAAAGATCTTTTCTCAAACATACAAGTCATTGTTCACCGAAATTGTTCTCACAATTTCGGTGGTATTTCCACCGAAACTTCTCTCTATTTCGGCCTAGTCTCAAAGAAGCTTTTCCCAAAGATGATGTCATATATCTCAAAGATGATGTCACATATCTCAAAGATGTGTCACATATCCCAAATGACATTTCGGTGGGACCTCAAAGAAGCTTCAAAGATGTTTTCTCCAAAGATGTGTCACATATCTCAAGTTTCCATCGGTGGTGCTTTTCTTGAAAGAAAATTTGAGAAGCAAAAGAAGACAAAACTGAGAGACATAAGAAGACAAATTGAGAAGATATTTTCTACATGGATAAAGTGACCTTCTGTCTTATTATCCATTTCCATGCAAAGCTCTTTTCTCATGCATGAGCTCTTCTGACTGTACCTTGTAAAAGGTGACAAGGACTTCACAACTTTCCAGAAGTCAACATCCTCAGCAAGTGTGAATATGACAAGTGTCTCAAGCATTCAATGCTTGCACACTCCTTGTCACTATAAAAGGAAGAGCTCTCCATACTGAAACACACACATCTTGAGAGACTTTGAAGATTACTGTGAGCTCTTGATATTCTACGCAAACTGGAAGAATTCTCTAAGTGCAAGAATTTCCAGTTTGCTTGAAAAACTTTATAGCTTTGTTCTAAGTGTTCTTAGTTATTTTGTTGTATACTTTGTGTAAGATTGTTAGAATAGTTTATCTGTTCTTTTCCGCAACAGTCTTAAGTTTTCTATGTGTAATTCTTGTTGAAAGATTTTCAATAAAAGAATTAAAATTGTGAAAATTTTGAGTATTGTATTCAACCCCCCCTTCTACAATACTTGTTATAGCCATCTGGGACTAACATATTATTATTTGTTTAAATATCATATATTATGATTTTGCTATGTGTGAATCTTGATATGCATAAAACATAAGTCTTTGGTTGTTTCAACCACAGATTCTTTGGTTACCCCGTGGCTTGGTGATGATACCTTGTATTCCTGTAAGAATTTTTTTGAAATGTTAGATTTCATCTTAATTGAAGTTGATCTCATCATTATGTTTTGCTTTGCTCGTTTGGTAACCGCAATTTCTATAGGGAAATTGACTCATGTTGTGTTTTTCTTCCGACAAGTACTTAAGGAAACCAAAGATTTCATGAAGAGAGAAGCACCTGCTTTTAGAAGATTTATGTTTAGAAGTTTAAATTTTTGTTTCGGATTATATTGATATTCTAGGATTTAAAGTTTGGTTAATGTTTTGCACTTATCTTTTAAGACAATAGTTTAAGTTATATATGATGGAACTAGTCCATTTTAGATTTAATTGAATATGTATTAATTAAAGCTCTATTATGTTTGTTTGATGATCTTGAATTAGTTGCATAATTGGGATGTTACAGTATGTGTGTGGGAACATATACCATTACATCAATAAGACAAAAGGATAATAAGCCAGATTCATTTAACACAATACATATCGTGAGATGCTATTATATTATGTTAAGTCAGCAAGGTAGGGAACTCAAACCTATTGAACAATTAACAAGATAAATCTCAAGGCATATTGTATGTATATGTAACTTGTTAGTAGTGCGATGTCTAATGCATAATTATTGTATGTGTGAGTCCCATTATAACCAAGCAACGATTCATAAAATGTATAAGATTGGTAACAAGAAGATAGAATAGACAAAATGGTGTATTATTGATGAAGAACTACCTAGAGAGAGAATGGATCTCTCTCTAGTTTACACACACAAACACCTTGGCCTACATTGCAATATGATTCCTACAAACCCTAATTACACACACTTATCTATAAATACCCCCTTGTTACATAGTTAAGCCCAAGCCCTTATAACATAACCCAAGCCCATATTACTATTAATACCCCTTTACAAAACTATCTTATAATTAGGACATTTTGTGTCATAACAATCTCCCCCTATAGTTTTGTAAATGAATCACCCTTCTCGAAAGATCTTCAGTTCTTCTCCCCCTTGATTTCTTTAGAAAACCGTAGTGATGTAATTCTTCAAATGTAGTCTAGGCTTCCCCTTGAAATATGCTCTTACTCTTTATATTTCAACCTTGACAAATCGGATTCAATGCCTCGACCGAGTGCACGAAAAACATCTTCAAAAATGTGGAAACTCTAGCTCGTACCGATAAGCTCACAAGAAAGATAACGAGCGAGTTGTTGCGTGACAAACCACATGCAATCTCAGTCTATAACACCAACTGTAGAAAAATGCTCATCCCCAAAATATCAGAACACCGAATGATGAAAATCCGGAACTTCAATCTTCAAGAAATAGCTGAATGATTATAAGCACTCAAGAGTCTGAATCACAACCAAAGCACCAAAACAATGATTGCAAGCACTCACAATTCTGATTGATCAGGTCAGAAGAATGATTAAGAGCACTCAAAGGTCTAGCATCGTCAACAAAACTCCAGAATAATGATTGCAAATGCTCAAACGTCTAATCCAATTCAACCAAAGACTGAATTCCAACACCCATCTTCTGAAAATCTTGGCAAACTTGAGCTCCTTTAAACATTGACAGTTGCAATATGTATGTGACAGCCTAAATATGAGAATGATGTCACACACGCTTTATGCTAAACACCATTAACCCTTTGTCGCAACTCAAATCTTGTCGTAACCACACACTTGTCGCAACTCAAATTATGTCGCAACTGTACACTTGTCGCAACCAACAAGACTTGTCGCAACCAAAGAATTGTCGCAACCAACAAGTTGCGAAACAACTCAAAAATGATTCTTATCGCAACAGAAGGTTGCGATAAGGTACTGTTCATGTGAAGTGGATTGCGATAACCCAAGCTTGTCGCAAATAAAGTTGCGATAGTTTACTGTTCATGAGCTGGAGTTGCGATAAGTATGAATATATGCCACTTGCGATAAGGATGAACATGAAGAACACTTGCAGTTGCGATAAAGATGAAGATTCAAATAATCTTAAGTCTAATCCTAAAAAATGATCTGTTTGGGCTGAAATTTGGTACGTAGATTCGCACTGGTATTCTGGACAACTTTAATGCTTCAAGTTTTGTCCAAAAACCAACATAAAAGTGTTTTTCAATCCCAAAACAGTGTGTGCAACAAAAAGTCCAAAAGAAAATTACTGTTTCATACCAAGATGGGCTGAAGATGATGAATCGTTGCAGAATGATCGTATCGATGATTGATTTCTTCGATTTTGGCTCTAATACCAATTGTTAGTCCCATTTTAACAAGACAACGATTCATATAATGTAAAATATAGTAACAAGATGAGATATTAAGGATAAATGGTGTATTATTGAAATGGAAGAGAACACCTAGAGAGAGAATGGATCTCTCTCTAGTTTACACACACTACACCACTATGGAGGCTACATTGCAATGACTCTCTCAAACCCTAATTACACACACTATTCTATAAATACCTCCTTGTTACATAGTTAAGCCCAAGCCCATAACACTATACCCAAGCCCATATGACAATTAATACCCCTTTACAAAACTATCTTATAATTAGGACATTTTGTGTCCTAACAATCCCCCCTATAGTTTTGTAAAGGAATCACCCTTTTTGAAAGATCTTCAGTTCTTCTCCCCCTTGATTTCTTTAATTTTGGCTCTGATACCACTTGTTAGTCCCATTTGAACAAGGCAACGATTCATATAATGTAGAATATAGTAACAAGATGAGATATTAAGGATAAATGGTGTATTATTGAAATGGAAGAGAACACCTAGAGAGAGAATGGATCTCTCTCTAGTTTACACACACAAACACCTTGGCCTACATTGCAATATGATTCCTACAAACCCTAATTACACACACTTATCTATAAATACCCCCTTGTTACATAGTTAAGCCCAAGCCCTTATAACATAACCCAAGCCCATATTACTATTAATACCCCTTTACAAAACTATCTTATAATTATGACATTTAGTGTCCTAACAATATGAAAATTTTACACTTTATTTTTACACATATGTTACCATGTTTTGTATTTCAAAAGGACATTTGATGTTGTATATTTACTCACATGTTCTAAAATATTTTAGCATAAAAATCATGAACTCATTAAACATATTAGTCTATTAGCTATATATATCTCCATGGAATATCATGCCCGTAAAAATCATGAACTCACTAATTGGTTTGATTTTGTATAAGAAGCAAAACGGTCACATATGAGAATATGAATCTGTTAAAATGAAAAAAAAGATACCCTTATTTATGCGGTTTGTAATCTTTTGCCAGCTTACAAAGAATGAAATGATATATAGATATATATAGAGGAAGGATCATGCAAGAATGATATATATATTTAAAAGAGTTAGATAATAGACCAACCATTTTATTAAATAATTAAATACTTAATACTAAAAAAATAAGGGTATACAAGTATTTTAGTTATATAAATTTTATTATAGGTATTTATTTAAGATTCTACTTTTATCATATTTGTAAATTTATGATGATTTAATTCATTATTTAATAAAATATTTTTTATTTACTTCATTTAAAATAGAGTAAATTACAAATTTGGTCCCTGTGGTTTGACCCTAGTTACGATGAAGGTCCCTAAACGGCTAAACCCTAAAAACCATGGTTGGGGTCCCTTACGTTCCATTTTGTTACAATGGATGTCCCTGTGGCTAACTCCCGTTTAAATTCCTCCGTTAAGCTCCACCCGTGCCCCTCACATGAGGGGCATTTTTGTCTTTTCATTTTCCCTCTCATTTAAGACCAACGCTCGTCACTCGATAAAACATTAGAACCCTGAAACGTCATCTTTTTCATCCGGAAACATTAGAACCCTGAATTACAGCCATGATTTTTAGGGTTTAGGGACCTTCATCATAATTAAAATAAGTGTATTTAATTTTCAGTTAAAGAATTCATTTTTTATTTAAAGCAATATTTAAAAAAATTACAGTTTTCATCAAAATCACATATTCATATGATTCACAATGAATTAACTTTTTTTTTCAAAAAGTTTTCCTAATGATATGTGATTTATAATTTGAAAAACAATGATTCAAAATTAAACATTAAAAGAAAATATGAAAACAAAATCATATATGTTGTGTAACAAAACAAATAAAAAATGTATAAGATCACATGTACTTCAAAACGTAATTCAAAATTTTTAATCAAAATCACATGTGATTCACAATGAGATTTGTTTCCAAAATGTTTTTCCTAATTATACGTGATTTAATATTTGAAAAACAACCAGTCAAATTAAACATTGAAATAGAAAAATAATGAAAACAGAATCATATGTGATATGTAGCAAAAAACACATTTAAAATGTATAAGAGGATCTCCAACAAGTTTTTTTCTAATTTTTTTTAAAATAGAGAATTAAATGTTAAAATTTTTAAAAAGAGTTACATTCATCTTCAACAGATTTGTTATTTTAGATATTGTAACACAAATTATATTAATATAATATTCTTTAATTTATATTCCCAATACACTTTAAGAAAAAAAACTTAATATAAAATGATAAAAGATTTATGTTATTGGTGGATTAAATAAAATAATTATTTCTTTATTTTATTTAGAGAATTATAGAGAGTTCTCTATATTTAGAGATTTCTTCAAGAATCTTTATTTTAGCAAACAAGATAGCAATTTTACTGGAGAAGAATAACAAAAAAAAATCATTTTTTTTATTTTAGTAATGCTATTGAAGATGCTCTAAAATTACATGTACTTTAAAACGTAATTTATAATTTACATATATCACTTGTAATGTTGTAAATAAGTTATATATATTTTCTATATGGTTAACAAGCGTTAACCTTTTTTTCATTTATTAATTCAGTAGATTATTTTAGTTTTAAATCTGGATAATATTTATAAAAATGAAATAATTAATATAAATTATAAAAACATTGATAATTGAAAATAAAATATAAAAGACCATGGTCCACATGTCTGTTTTTTGTAATAAAAACTGATGAATGGACATACATACTTATAGTGGTTTCGCCAAAATTAGCCCTTCAATTTTAACAATTGTACAGTAAAAGTCCGCAGTCAAATTCAGGTGATATTCTTCTGCCACCTTTTTGCCTTTTCGAAATCCTACTCATACCCTGAACCTCACGCAATGCAACACACACTTGGCCCTCCTATATATACTCTTCTCTTCTGTCACAGCAGCAGCAGCAGCCCCCAATTCACTACCTAGGGTTTCTAACCCAAAGCGCTCATTTCTCACATCAATTTCCACCTCGCTTTTCGAGTGAACTCGATCTACTCTCTGCAATTCGTCAGCACCTACTCACTCAATCATCACTATGGTAATTTCAAACTCTTCACCAAAGGGAGATCCTCAGGCCACCGACGACGGCAGGTCGGGGTCTCGAGATGTTCCGGCGGTACTATTAGCTTGTGTTTAGTTTTGTTTATCTGTTAAAATTTCGGATCGGTGTTTTGGTTAGTTGAAATGAACGAAAATAGCATGTTTTTGATTGTTTTTGGCTGTTTATGCATAGATCGGTGTATTTCTATCTGATTCATCTGAAGTGTGCTGAGATCGATGATGAGTTTGTGTCTAGTTTGGAGGATTCGAATAAAACTGTAGGCGTATTTTGTTTTTAATTAAGATATAATGGTCTCGTTGATTTAAGAAGCTGTTCGCTTAGGATTTTAGAACAATTTTGATCTGTAGTGATAGATCGGTCTAGATTTGATGCATACAGTAAGCAGGCTAAATGCATGTAAATTTTATGGTGATGCTATATATAGATCTTGCATCATACACAGCGATTTTTTTTACATGGCGAGTTGGTGACATAGGTCCCACTTCTTACAATGTCTATAGAGCAAAATATGTCATCTGGTGATGTAAAATACAAGATGAAAGAAAATAGAAAATTTCTGGTCAGGTGGCTAATTAATTATGAGAGAACAAAGTTAACAGGTTAATGACAGATATGTTTAAGAGCATCTGTTTATTCATTGGAAAATAGCATTTTAAAATTTATCAACATAATTTATGTCGATTTTTTTTATTTTTTATCAACATAACCATTGGATTTGGGATTTTCGAAGTTGTAAGCGCTGTGAAAGGATTTGTAAATGAATAATAAGATTTGGTTTGTAGGAATTTAATGTCATTTTGTAAGTGTGAGGTCATCTTGTTTCTAATAGGAAAACACCAGAACCGATGACACCTGTAATGTACGATGACATAAACCGGTTAAAGGATATTTGTTGATTCTATGCTCATTAACTAAAAACATGGAGAATTATAATTAATCCAAGGGGTTACATGATCTCTATAAGAAAAATAAATAAAATACGAACATGAGCGCATAGGAGCCTCATGGAGACGACATACTGAAGATCAACAATAACTTATTTGTGGTAGATATGGGTTCGGGTGCATTGTACGAAGAGTGTTAGTACGTGGATTTAGGGGTGGTCTTATTCGTTAAGTTACACATGCGTATATGCTACTCTAAACTGTTGAGTATAGTACAATAAATATGTATTCATATGTGCTTCAGATCGATTTTTCAATACAGTTGTAACTGTACTTAATTAAAATACATGTAGAGACACATACATCCATGATCTAACAATGAAGATATAATTATTCACATTAATTAATAAGATAATAGGATTAATATAGGGCAGTTCTTAATAATCAAAGGATTACAAAAAGGATCTTTGTTATATTAGATCCAATTCAATAATATAGGAAAGTATTCTATATATAATGGTCCATGTTTAAATTCCCTTCACAATCTATTCAATTTGCTAAGCAAATAAAGATACATCATACATGTCTTTTACTTTTTATTCTATAAATTGTATACTGTAAAGTGAATAGTATGCATATTGATCAACAGAATGCAGCACTGCAAGAAGCAGATACTACTGAAATTTCACTTGCTATTGACTCATTGATGATGAATAATGTTGGTGCTGCTCGTCGTGCTTATATCGCGGTACATTCTTACACCAAATATACTGTCACAACATGTCTTTCTAGTTTTCTGAAGAACTTTATCTCATGAAATCACTAATAATCTCTTTGTCCTGCCTGAATATATATTGCGTAACTCTTGCAGAAAAGAGTGGAAGAGAACCGGATTAAAGTGGGTGAAATGAGGAATAATCTGCACAAGCTGGCCACTGAAAGAACAGCCAGTAATGGAGATAATAAGGACAACTTATTGACAATGAGGATGAAGGAAGCAATTGCTATGCAAAGTCGGAATATTGATATAAGCTTCGGTAGCAGCAGCAGCAACAACTCTCAAGGAGATGAACATGCTTCAGTAACTCTCCTAGTACCTGGCATCGAAGTCAAGAAGTCTGTTCGGCCCATCCTTCTTCCAGAAGTTGAGAAGCTACCTCGTTATGCTACATGGAATTTCATGGACAGGTGAATTGAAGTTGCCCGTACTTGTCTATTTCTATCGCGGTTATATTTTACGTAAACAGAAGATGGGTTGTTTTATGCCTTTAATTTTATTCTTTTTGAAGTTTGAACTTGGTTGAATAATCATAAGTTCTTTCCCAAGAAGTTATTTCCCTGCATTACATATTTTAACCATGTATTATATCTATGTGTGTGTGTGTCATATCTCACTGATCGAGTTGTACATTCTGGTTTCGAGTAATATCTAATTACTGTAATTAATCTATTTCGCTTGAAATGGTTGGTTATAGTTGGTTTATTTCACTCTGTTTAATTAATTCTCAATCGGATATAAAAGACATACCTCCATACTCCCCAAAATGAAAAAAAAATAGATAGGTTAGTATTCGAGCTGGCAGCCCTTTGGTACGCTATCACACTATTTCATCGAGGTTTAGGCTCTGGTTTTGAGTAATATCTCATTGCAATAGTATTGATCACTTGAAACAGTTGGTTATAGTTAGTTTATTTCACTCTATTAATTGCTCAACCAAGAAACTCATTTTTTATTTTTGAACGGCAAGTATAAACCCACACACGCTCCAGCGGTATCGGGGCCTCCAATTGGGCAATCCCCACTAATCCGCTGCGACCCGGCCCAGCCTATGGCTGAACCCGAACGGCCGGGAAGCGGATCCCATAGACTGGATCCTCCCAAACCGTCCCCGGCCCCGGCCCCGAAGGACCAGATCCAGAGTCTGGATAACTCAGAGCAACCCCCAGGATTTGAACTCGGGTTGCACGGCTTTCACCCCGTGCCCCCCCGAGATGTTACCTAGCCACTGGGCTGGAAGCTCGTTGTTAACCAAGAAACTCATTTGCTTCTCTTCTTTAGTGTTTACCTTATTAAATGTTAAATCTGCACATGGCTTCTTTCCTTCATATGAAGGATTGCTTTTCTTTTTCTTCTGCTCCCATGGATTAAAACTTTAATTGGGCAAGATATGCATTTTCCGTCATAAATTTTTTTACTTGATATTCAAGACAACTTTACTTTGCATGTTCATTGGTGAGGAATCTGATTTAATTTGCATATGTTTTTTTGTCTGTCAAAGTATAGACTTCTTCTATGTCACCATCCTCTTATATATCATACACGTTGATGCTCATCTTGTTTAGTTTCTTCTGCGTGCTGGCTTCCTTTTAAGTAAAGTACCGCTTATTATATTTAATTATTGATCGAACGCAAATGCAGAAATCAAACAACTCGAAGTCCAACCAATGACAAAGAAGACAAGAAAGAGTTTGCTGAAACTGAAGATAACATCATCAGGTTTGTATACTTCAATCTATATGACTACACGTTTCTGTTGTATGTTTTGGTCTATATATGTTCAGCTGTGTCACAAGTCAGCAGCATTTTTGAACAATTTTTATTTGTTAATGAGTTCATCTTGGATATTATCTTCATTGGGTGTTAGCTACATGCCTACATGCCTACATCTGTGGTAATAGTTTTCAGTCCCGCACTAATTAAATAATATTACAGCGTGTTAAATTCTTGTGGTGCTCTAATGTTTCCAGAATGGTCATTGAAAATTTTGGATCATCCGATACTGCCTTTGATGTACTGGCCAAGCGCATGTCTAGAAAACCTTGTGAAGTCAAGGTAAGCTCTAACTTGATATGCCATTATGTCTTCTATCTGGTTTTTGTTTCCGTTTGAGTTGTACGAATGTTGTAATCCACTACAAAACAAATTACTTCTACCCACAAAAATACCAATGTTCGCTAGAATCCTATGTTTTTCAAGAAAATACCAAGGGATCACCCAGAGAATCCCTGGCTAATCTGTCATTAATTTAAATTACCCACCAACTTTTGTAACAGTTTTGTAACGAATCACCCTCTAACGACAGTCTGTAGGCAAAAGTCTTTTATTTTGTAGTGATCATAATGCATTCTAGCTGTTTCAATTCAGTTCCCCTTTTCTTGCACTTGTTTATAAAGATATGAAAGATCATCAAACATCATATATAAATATATATATAAACAGGCTAGATATGAAGCTCTGGTTGCCAAAGAAAACCCTAAACCTGAAGAGACTAATCACAAAGATATAAGCTCGCTTCTTGATGAACATCTTGAGGAAGCTCAAAGTTCATTCAACAAGCTATTTTGTCGCAAATGCCTGGTAAGCGTTATTTGTAACTTTCCGTTTCTTGGTTTTGGTGTTGTATTAGTTTGTTGTACAACCGATCAATCTTTGTGTTCTTATTTTGGCAGATATTTAATTGTAAGGTACATGGCGTGGGACAGGAGATAGTATACCCCGTAAGTTGATCTTTACTTATTCAGCTGATTTTTTTTACCTGATTCCTATATATGTATATATATGGCTAACATGTTAACTTCAAATATCTAATTAGGCTAAAAAGCTTACTTGGGCTGACATGCAAGAAGAAGATAAAGAAAAGGTCTCATGTGGGTCATACTGTTATCTCCAGGTATACTTGCTCTCTCCCCATTGTCATATAGGATGAATTGGGCAGTTAGTTGGAAGTTCAACTTTTAATTGCCAATTTTCCATCGCCATATATAATTCTTTTCTGTTGATATTTGAATGCATTTTTATATGGTGCTGTAGCATTTCTATTAAATTGCCGGCATTAATGCCATAATCTCTTCAGGTTAAAAAAGTAACAGATTTTAATTGTTGGGGAACTTTAGAGAAGGATCTTTTTGAGAAAGGTGTGGAGATCTTTGGCAAGAACAGGTTAGTCTACACCACTTTATAAATTCTCTGGGGTTCTCTTTTGAAATGTAGCTTTTTTCCCCTCCCTCTCTCCCATTTTATGGGACTTTCAATTCTTTTTGCAACTTGACTTAGATGATCTCTCTCTCTCTCCCTCCCTCCCCCTTTCTCTCTAGTTTTGATTTCAGAACACAATAAAAATGTGATAATCTTGATAATCGGTGCATTATGTTATATTTTATGTTAAAATCATCTAAAGCTTGAATTTAGTGTATTGATTAATATATATATATATTTGTTTCATTATGTGAACACTTTTTATGTTTTTTTGAAACGAGAACCAATTTAATTTATAGCGGCTAGCAAGAAACTAGCAAAAAAGAAGCAGAACCACTACACTTTTTATGTGTTTGTGCAACTAAAACTGAATACATATAAAAATTTAATCAATATATTAAATTGGAACCTTAGATTAAAAAATCATGTGAAACAATACGATACAATAATAGTTTTTATAGTAAATTGGGTTCTCATTTGAATATGTCTATATATATATACATACACATATACATATATATATAGAGCCATGATCGATCAAACAAGAAGGAAATCAGTTTACGAGAAGACGAGAAATTCCAATATCATATGTGATACGTATAGTACATGTTGCGTTGACTGTCCGGATGACTTTCCTGTCGCCCGGATCCTTTTGGATATGTTGTACTGTTATGTTATATACTCTGTAATCACATGTGATTTGAAACTTCTCGCCTTCTTGCAAACTGGCCGTTTCTTGTGTGATATTTTCGCCCTTTTCTCTCTCTCTATATACACATAGTGTTTCAGCAATTTAGTTTTGAAAACTTGATCAAGTGATGTATTTTTTGTCAATTATGTAATACATGTTCTTTTATCATATTATTGCAGCTGTTTAATCGCTAGATTTTTTGGTGGTCTGAAGACATGTACTGAGGTGTTTCATGTTCTCGAGGGTTATAAGCCATCATAAATTTATCATATGGCATTGCTTCTGAATAAGGTGAGATACATTTACCATGATAAAACTTGATGTAATGCGGATTTGTTTCTTAATTATGACCAGCATATGCAAAAGGATTTGTAATACTTTAATTATGCTTTTTTATGGAACTCAATTTCTTTAATTATTGGTTTTATTAATTAGAGCACACATACACACAAATAATAATGTTAATTATTAATTAATGCCGGTGAAACCCTAGCTCCCCCCTTCCCATAAAATTCCGGCGACCTCATCGTCCCCTCTTCTCCGGCACCCTCACCCACCTATATTTCCCTCTTCTTCTACCCATTTTTTAATTCCCTTCCCCATGTCTGTGAACCTCGATCCCTCCATTCCGCATATTGATTTTTCTTTGTTTTCATTTGTGGTGGGTGTTCTTGAATTTTCATGATTTTTCTGGGTTTCATTTATTTTTATGAAGCTGATGATGTTCATTTATGAGTTTGGAAATCATCAAAAGCTCTGGTTTCATTTGATTTTGTTGGATTTCATTTGATACCCTCAAAGAGTGCATCTGAAGCCATGAGTCGGTTAAATAATTAAACCTAAACACTCATCGAAATCTGGCAGTGGGTGAATTTGGATTTACTGAGAGTTTTTTTTTGAAGTATATAATATTTATATACGGCAAATGCAACAGTTAAACTCACACATCCTCCCACCTTTGGTAAGGTTTGAACCCTTGACCTTCCCTTTACCTTCTATCTTGGCAATCGAAGCATTTCCCATGAACATCGGTTCTCCATCATCCACCTTTTGATAGCTTGCAAACAGGCTCCTTGAATTGCATATGTGCCTTGTAGCCCCGGTGTCGACCCACCAATCAATAGTATTTGAGACCATGTGAGTCTCAATTACACCAACAAATTTGTTCGGAGATTGAGTGAGGTTGGCGTGGCTAGTAGATGCACCACCACCACTTCCCCCGGCACCACTGTGGTCTCTTTTGTATCGACAGTCCTTGGCTTTATGTCCCGGCTTGCCACAAACCCAACAGCACACCATCCGCTTGAAAGGCTTTTTATGTGGGGCTAAGGGACCCTTTCCGGAATTGAAAGGCCCCCTAGATGCACTAGCCTTCCCTTTGAGTTTCATAAATTTTGATTTGGATGTGCTTCCTTCAACCATGTTGGCGTGTGGCTCACTCGTGCTCGCACCGGCCCTTTCATTCATCTTGTTGTCCTCCTCCACACGTATCTCGAGGAGAAATTGTTCGAGAGTGATTTCCTTCGTTAAATGCTTCAAGTATAACTTGAAGTTCTTCCACGAGGGAGGCAACTTCTCGATCATCGAACCGACAACAAAGTTGATATTCAAGCCCATGCCTTCCACATCAAGTTCATGGACAAGCACTTGCAATTCCTCAACTTGTTTCAACACATATTTATTATCAGTCATCCGATAATTCAGAAATTTCCCTACCGCAAACCTCTTGGAGCACGCCACTTCCGTTTTATATTTTGCGTCCAAGGAATCCCATATCTCCCTTGCCGTTCGGAACGAGGAGTATATGTCATATAGGGAATTGTCGAGAGCGTTAAGAATATAGTTTCGACAACTATATTCGTTAGACCTCCAATTCTCGACAGATTTCTGATGCGCGGAGACTTGTATCTGCGTTGGTGCAGCCCTGTCCGCTCCTACCGGTGGATTTTCGGTGGTACTTCTTCCGTGAGTATGTTGGCAACCCAAAGTGTTGTCAAGTAGAACAACATCTTTTGTTGCCAACGACGGAAGTCCGAACCCTTGAACTTCTCGGGTTTCTCCACATGATTCTTCAATAAATATTGATCCATTGCTCCTTAACAAATTTTTGTCTTAGATTGTTAGAATTAGTCAATCATATAATTGATTTTGTATATAAACACCAAAGAAATGGGTAGAAATTTCTATAAAACAAATCTTTTACAATCAAATTCCAATTCCAAAACAACAATAAATGTAAACCTTACTTGAGTTTCGTACACCGTTCTTGAAATTACTCTGATTGAGGCATGCACGGAAGCAGTGTCCTAAGACAAAAATTCGCCTATGGTATTGGCGTTTGTCCCGAGGACACAACAATCATATTCAAGTCTTGTACTTGAATCTAGCGAATCAAAACATGTTTGGAGATGGAGAAAGATGCGAGAAGAACCCATAAAATGTCAATTTTCGTGTGTGTTTCGCGTCTACAACGAAGAGGAATGGTGAGGTTTATATAGATTTCCGCTACCAACCGACAGAAACTGCCAGACGGTCCGCGCGAGTGGCGGCGCGCCCAGTTCCGCGCCAAGCGCTGTTTCTGCACCATACACATTCCCTCAATCGTCTACTCTCGATGTAACTTCCTTTTGTCTTCATTAAATTAATTTTATAGGTAAAGAGAACTGTTGTTTACCTGAATCTGAAGATGGACCGCGTGGTTCAAGGAATTATAGAAACAAAGGTAAACTATATTGGTACGACACTTTGTGAATTTATCATATAATCGCTTTGATGAAGATAATGTTAGGAGTAGTTAATCATATAATTGATTTTGTATATAAACAACAACGAAATGGGTAGAAATTTGTATTAAACAAATGTTTTACAATCAAATTCCTATTCCAAAACAACAATAAATGTAAACCTTACTTGAGTTTCGTACACCGTTCTTGAAATTACTCTGATTGAGGCATGCACGGAAGCAGTGTTCTAAGACAAAAATTCGCCTATGGTATTGGCGTTTGTCCCGAGGATACAACAATCATATTCAAGTCTTGTACTTGAATCTAGCGAATCAAAACATGTTTCGAGATGGAGAAAGATGCAAGAAGAACCCAGAAAATGTCAATTTTGTGTGTTTTTCACGTCTACAACGAAGAGTCGCGCCGAGTTCCTGCACCATACACATTCCCTCAATCGTTGAATCTCGACCCCATCGAGACCCAAGGCCCAAGGCCCAATCTTTGACATTTAAATATGTATATTTATGTCAAAGAGAGCCCACCAAGAACACCACATTCCAAGCCCAAGCAATTAAATGATTCATTTAATGCTCTCTATCTTGGGTTTATTAAGTGTTCTAAAGATTGCCTTGGCTCCTATGTGGGACAAGGTTTCTCACATCTATACTAAGTTCCAACAGATAACAATCTAAGATCCAGAGGGAATGAAGGTGAGGGCTTCTATTCGGTGGCACGAGGATGAAGACGTCGACCTCAGATCCATCGATTTCTGGAAGAAGAAGCAACGATCGGTCTCGGTGGACGACGCTGGAGTTCACTGGTTTCCGTTTCGGTGGTACAAGGTTGAAGACGATGGCTAAAGATCCACCGATTCCTGGAAGAAGAAGAAGACGATGAAACGACGATTGGTCTCGGACTCTCGGTGGTGGTGGAGTTCGCCGGAAGAAGAAGCAACGACGACAATGGCTATTTATTTAGGGTTTATATGATAATGGTTGGTGGTTTCTTGTACGCTATAATTTAATTCAATTTAGAAAAAATGACATTTTTGTCTTCATGTGTAATTCATGTGACTAAGGCAGTAAACGAACCGAACGTTCAACGAATTATTGGTGAATTGTTTGGAGGGAAGTTGTTTATGTTCGTTTATTTAATAAATGAACGAACATGCACGCGCTTTTTTGTTCGTTTATTTAAATAAACGAACATGAACAATGGTCTCGTTTGTTCATTTATGTTCATTCGTTTATGTTCATTTACGTTCGTTCATTTATGTTAGTCTGTTTACGTTCGTTCGTTTATGTTTGTTTACATCTGTTTATATATATAAACATTTATATAATATAAATTTAATATGGAAAATCAAGAAGTAAATTGATCTTTTAAAATTCATTTTCTATATCTCCTAGGCTAACCTGGTTTTTCATTTTGTTAAAGTATTTTTTACAAATGAAATGATGAGTACGGTGGTTGTTTTTTGTTCATTTGGGTTCGTTCTTTTATGTTCATTTACGTTCGTTTATGTTCATTTAAGTTCGTTTGTTTATGTTCATTTAAGTCGTCCGTTTAAGTTTTATGTTCATTTAAGTTCGTTTGTTTATGTTCATTTAAGTCGTTCGTTTATGTTCATTTAAGTTCATTCGTTTATGTTCATTTAAGTCGCCCGTTTACGTTCATTTAGTTCTTAATGAACAAACATAAACGAGCACGAAGTCACGAACAAACACATTTTCGTAATGAACGAACATGAACGCAAAAAAATCGTTTGTTTACGGTTCATGTTCGTTCGTTTGTTCGGCTAAATTAAACGAACGAACATGAACAAGCCTTCGTTCGTGTTCGTTCGTTTCGTTTACAGCCCTACATGTGATGTTACTTAACGATAGTCAAATTAACGGTGTTAAATGGAGAGACCATGGATGTTATGAAAATGAAAAGTTAGGGACCATCAATATAGATAGTTCATTCTAAGGACAAAATCCAAAATTTGAAGAAACCACAGGGACCACTAGCGTAATACTCTCTATTTTTAATAATATGTCCAAATAAAAAAATATTTAATTATAAATATAGATTAGTCTCGTTTGGTTTGAAACTTCTATTTTTTTTTTGAAATTATAGTTTTCATTTATTGGTTTATATGTTATGGTTGTTTTTATTTTTTCTAATGTATAGGTAATTGTTAATTTTTTCTATTACATAACAGTAAATCAATGACAAAATTTGTTTCAGTAACAAAAATAATAATGAATTACAACATATAGGAATAAAAACGTAATTTCAAAAGCACAATGACAAAAATCAGCCGAAACAACAAAAACATCAATTAATTAAAGACTATAGGAATGAAAATCGTAAATCTAGAAGCAATAGACAAATATCGCAACTTTAAATAAACTCATCAACTTAAAATGTAGTTTAATGTATGCTATAATTACTAGCAGTATACCCCACAATTAGGCAAACTCATAACTTTAGCCCTTAGTTCTAACTTATTTTTGTTTTACCATTTGCCTCTCCCGATATATAAATATAGGGGTAGTTTCATTTGTAAACCACTTTTATTTTGTAAACCGTGCAAACCATCGATTTTATTGAATAAGTTGATAAATTGATTAATGAAATTGTTTCATATCATTCATTTCTTAATTAAATTGTTTCATATAGTTGTGTTTTTCATGTAAAAATGAGAAAGTTTCATCAGACTGAGAAAAATACATGAAAATACATAAAAAACAAATATAATAAAAATTTCATCAAGAAAAAAAATTATATGAAACAATTTCATCAAATTAAACAACTTCATGAACCAATTTCATTAACTTAACCAATGAAATTGACGGGTTGCACGATTTGCAAAATAAAAGTGGTTTGAATTTGATCGCTCCCCTATATATATATATATATATATATATACCCGTTTCTTTTGCAAACCAGTGCATTCTTAGAAACTCTACAAACTGAAATCCCACCAATCACGTAATTTTTTTTTTCTATATACATTTAATCCATAGAGGGTATTTTAGGGATTTAACATATCTATTTTTAGATATATTTTTTTCTACTATTCATGGAAACTTGTTATTCACCGAAAATCGTCATCTTGATTGGATTCTGGAAGATAAAGTCAGGCGGTAGAGATTCATGAATATTGAACATCATTACATATATTCGTTTCTTTTGCAAACCAGTGCTTTCTTAGAAACTCTACAAACTGAAATCCCACCAATCACGTAATTTCTTTTTTTTTCTATATACATTTAATCCATAGAGGGTATTTTAGGGATTTAACATATCTATTTTTTAGATATATTTTTTTCCTACTATTCATGGAAACTTGTTATTCACCGGAATCGTCATCTTGATCGGATTCTGGAAGATAAAGTCAGGCGGTAGAGCTTCATGAATATTGAACATCATTACATCTTGAATCCAGTATCATGAACCAAGATATATAAACCCTAAAATCATGAACACGAATATCATGAATCCAAAATCATGAACACAAATATCATGAACCAAAATCCATATATCATGAACCCAAATACATGAAACCAAAATCAGAAAACCCAAAATCGTGAACTTTACTCCGTGAAACCCAAAAATATGAACCCAAATACACAAAACCAAAATCATTAAGATAAAACAGATCTGTTGGATACCCATATGCATGAGGTGGAACCCAAGAAGAAAAAGAGAGATGAAGATGGATGGTGAAACAAACCAAAACCCACGGTGATGTTGTGATGTCATGAATCCATGGTGTTCAAGTAGAAGCCGATCTGCAGAACCAAATCGAAATAAAAGATGTAGATACAAGAAATCTGTAGAAAACAATCGAACTTAAGAAGAAGCCAATCTTCATAACCCATCTCCGCCGAAAACGATCTCCGTCGAAACCCATCTTCAAGAAGGGTCTGTATCAACAGATCTGTTTCGTTTCTTTCGAAAGAGATCGGTTTCGTCTCTGTTGATACAAATATGTCGTCTTTGTGTGACTGTGTGTACAAAACACAAGAACAAGCCACAATAACATAGAAGATAGGTGGGGGAGGCGGAAATGGTGATCGGCGGTATAGGACCGGAGATGGTGACCGGAAAATTGGTAGGAGAGAAGGAGAGAAAGGAGGAAGTGATAGATACGTTTAGGGGGTCCTTAGGTTTAGAATATCTATATTATACCCAATTTACCCATGCGTGTATCTCACCCTTATAAAATAGAATCAATATCTCTAATAATTTACATTATTGCCATTGCTTTTACCATGACCATTGATCATATGAATTAACGGTAGAGATCCAGTTTGTAAAGTTTCTAAGAATGCACTGGTTTGCAAAAGAAACGCACCCTATATATATGCTCTGTAAAATGCAAACATTGCATTTGTTACACATCTTACAAACAACAATTTGCATACAACCAGTGTGCACAACCAGGATATACATATGCATATGCATGCGTACAAGAATATACATATAATAGACATACATTCATATAGGATAATGCATATATGCATATCAGATTATGCATATATGCACATTGGTTTGTAAGGGATGCAACAAATGCATGATTTGTATTTGATTTGTATCCTATATATATATATATATATATATATATATATATAAAGAGGTTGGTTCATATATAAAGGAACAATTTCCAAATAAAAGAGTAACAGTCGAAGCACATGTGATTTTACGCTAAAATCACGTGTACATTTCACATGTGATTCAGATAACTTTGAGGTTGCAACCCACGTCGCCCGCACACCCTTATGTTGATCGTTGGTATAAAATCAAACGTGATTTGACCGTTTTCATGTTTTGTTATTTGGTTATTGTTCTCGTTTGAACTTATATATATATATATATATATATATATAGAGAAAGAGAGAGAGAGAGGGGGGGGGGGGGGGGGGTCAAGGGAAAACCTCAAAAAAACGGAAAACTGAAGAACACCCTGTTGGCCCTCCATCTGGACGGTATGCACTTGTGCATGCAGATAAATTATGTTGTTTTTTTGGTTTTTATGCACAAGTGCATAAGCACGTATGCATGTTACAAATTACTTGTATGCACAAATGCATACCGTCCATATGAAGGGCTACTAGGGTGTTCTTCAGTTTTCCGTTTTTTGAGGTTTTTCCCTGAACCTGACCCTATATATATATATATATATATATATATATATATATATATATATATATATATAAGATAGATGGTCATACGAGAAGTTAAATATTTTGCGAGAGAGCGAGGAGTCTCAATGTCATATATGATCACACTCCTTTGGGTGTGTTTAATCATATATGATTAAGCTTGTGTATTATGCGTGTAATCATATATGATATTGAAACTTTTCGATTTCTTACAAAATGTTTAACTTCTCGTATGAACTTGCCTCTATATATAAAGTTGAGTTCCGGTAAGAATGAAGGTTACGGTGAAAAAGTAAGAAGAAATCTCCACCGGATCAATTTTGTATCAAACGCAATTCATGGGATAGAGATGAGATTAAAAATGATCAAATATGCAAATCTATTTTTATTCTCACATAATTCTTTATGTGTATATACATTTATTAAGTATTTTGTCATATTTTATTCATAACGGTGTTGATTGACAACTATATATGTAATCATGATATGAATATTCCCTCAGAAAATAGAACTATGTTCATGATATGGACGTGGTGGGATGGTAAGTAACTTAGTGCAATTAGTTTGATGTGATGTTATTTTTGTTAGTAAGGTAATGTTTGAATACATTAAAAGAAACGTAATTATTGACTTGTATAAGAACATCTTCAACAGGTTTGCTATAATTTTTCTAAAATAAAGAATTAAAAGTTAAAAACTCTAAAAAGAGTTATATTCATCTCCAACAGATTTGTTATTTTAGAGATTTTAACACAAATTATATTAATATAATATTCCCTAATTTATATTCCCAATACATTTTACAGAAAAATTTAATATAAAATGATAAAAGATTTATGTTATTGGTGTGATGAATAAAATAATGATTTTTCTCTTCTATTTAGAGAATTATAGAGAGTTCTCTATATTTAGAGCATCTCCAACAGCTTCCCCAAAAAATTTCCAAAATGGGGAAGCAAAAGTCAAAATCCCCCAAAAAAATTACATCCATCTCCAACAGATTCCTCATTTTAGAGAATTCAACATTAAATATATTATTAAAATATTCAAAACATTATTACCTCCAACAAATTTTTAAAAGGAAAATAATAAAATATTATTTCTCTCACTATAATGATTTTTGGGGTAATCTCCATATTTGGAGAAAATGACATTCTCTCTCCAACTTTCTCCAAAATGGGGATGGTTTGGGGAAGCTGTTGGAGCTGATTTTAGGACCAAAATCCCCATATTCCCCATTTTCTCCAAAATGAGGAAGCTGTTGGAGATGCTCTTAGAGATTTTCACATTAATTTCTATTTTAACAAACAAGATAGCAATGCTATTGAAGAAGAATAGCAAACAAAACCCCATTTTTTTCTATTTTAGCAATGCTCTTGTAGATGCTCTATGGAGTAGGTTAACAATTAATTAATTGCTTGATTCAAAATGTTTTACAACAAATTAAACCATGAGAAAAAACATACTTCTGTATGTTGATGTTGCGTTTGATACATAGACTAGATTGACTAGAATTAGATGGACTAGATTGAAATAGGCGGATGGATTTTTTTTGAAAAGTTCTAGGATTTTAATTTGACACTAATAGTTTATTAGTTAATTACCAAGTTTGTCTCGTCCATTGATTTTTGTAATAACCTATTTTTGGTGGGACAAAGAAAATGTAATGTTGTCTCATTCAGTCATCTCCAGTCTCAGTCTAGTTATTGTTGTATCAAATGTGGGAAACCAAGTTATAATTCGTGTTTTTCATATTCTACGTAACAAACACACCCTAATATAACTAAAGGAAAGCTTAATGATATTCGTATTAGTATGTCGAGTAAGATCACTATCTGCAGTTTTTTTCAAACAGAACTTGAGTTAAATATGATGATCTATTTATTCTCTGTCTAATATAGCTCTTATCTTCTATGTCCTCATGCTAGAGGGACCAAAGCGAATGTTTTTTGTTTCCGGAGATGGTGACATTCATATGCAATAATGTTTGTCGATACATATTCATATTCTGACAGGAATGACACGTCATTTGTCAATAGATGCATTTGGAACTAAAAGAAGCTCGATAGCTCCATAATATGCCAATGAGGTGGCATTTACCACGTAAACCTGTTTGGCTCTAATGGTTGAGTTTATAATTTATGAAGTGTCTGTATTTGGTCTTTTGATCCATCTTCAACCTTGGTAGCCACTAGGCAGCTGTCTTAGTCGGAGCACACACCTTATAAGTATTTCAACTAACCAGCATGAAGTAAAGGTGTATATGTAATAATCAATGGCATTTTACATTATATGTTGTTTGAGGATGGAATCATGATTCAACAACGACAAACATGTATCAAATAGGTTATGTCATGTTTAATGCTAGCCAAAGACCTAACCACGGATTGCCCCTTATATATATGGATCAATGATTGACGTATATAACATCATTTTAAAGTGCATGTGGGAAAAATTCACACTAAATTATGACTCAACCCTAAGATTTCGAAAGCCATTTTTGATGATTAACATAAGATTTTATTATTATGCAAGATAAGAATATAAAGTAAAAGTGTTAACTATAAATGGCTTATTCCGTCTTACCTTTTATTTTGTCATACATGCCATTGATTTTTGACATATGTGGAGCTGCGAATCCAATGTATTATTATTTGTTTAAATATCATATATTATGATTTTGCTATATATGTGTGAATCTTGATATGCATAAAACATAAGTCTTTGGTTGTTTCAACCACAGATTCTTTGGTTACCCCGTGGCTTGGTGATGATACCTTGTATTCCTGTAAGAATTTTTTTGAAATGTTAGATTTCATCTTAATTGAAGTTGATCTCATCATTATGTTTTGCTTTGCTCGTTTGGTAACCGCAATTTCTATAGGGAAATTGACTCATGTTGTGTTTTTCTTCCGACAAGTACTTAAGGAAACCAAAGATTTCATGAAGAGAGAAGCACCCGCTTTTAGAAGATTTATGTTTAGAAGTTTAAATTTTTGTTTCGGATTATATTGATATTCTAGGATTTAAAGTTTGGTTAATGTTTTGCACTTATCTTTTAAGACAATAGTTTAAGTTATATATGATGGAACTAGTCCATTTTAGATTTAATTGAATATGTATTAATTAAAGCTCTATTATGTTTGTTTGATGATCTTGAATTAGTTGCATAATTGGGATGTTACAGTATGTGTGTGGGAACATATACCATTACATCAATAAGACAAAAGGATAATAAGCCAGATTCATTTAACACAATACATATCGTGAGATGCTATTATATTATGTTAAGTCAGCAAGGTAGGGAACTCAAACCTATTGAACAATTAACAAGATAAATCTTAAGGCATATTGTATGTATATGTAACTTGTTAGTAGTGCGATGTCTAATGCATAATTATTGTATGTGTGAGTCCCATTATAACCAAGCAACGATTCATACAATGTATAAAATTGGTAACAAGAAGATAGAATAGACAAAATGGTGTATTATTGATGAAGAACTACCTAGAGAGAGAATGGATCTCTCTCTAGTTTACACACACAAACACCTTGGCCTACATTGCAATATGATTCCTACAAACCCTAATTACACACACTTATCTATAAATACCCCCTTGTTACATAGTTAAGCCCAAGCCCTTATAACATAACCCAAGCCCATATTACTATTAATACCCCTTTACAAAACTATCTTATAATTAGGACATTTTGTGTCATAACAATCTCCCCCTATAGTTTTGTAAATGAATCACCCTTCTCGAAAGATCTTCAGTTCTTCTCCCCCTTGATTTCTTTAGAAAACCGTAGTGATGTAATTCTTCAAATGTAGTCTAGGCTTCCCCTTGAAATATGCTCTTACTCTTTATATTTCAACCTTGACAAATCGGATTCAATGCCTCGACCGAGTGCACGAAAAACATCTTCAAAAATGTGGAAACTCTAGCTCGTACCGATAAGCTCACAAGAAAGATAACGAGCGAGTTGTTGCGTGACAAACCACATGCAATCTCAGTCTATAACACCAACTGTAGAAAAATGCTCATCCCCAAAATATCAGAACACCGAATGATGAAAATCCGGAACTTCAATCTTCAAGAAATAGCTGAATGATTATAAGCACTCAAGAGTCTGAATCACAACCAAAGCACCAAAACAATGATTGCAAGCACTCACAATTCTGATTGATCAGGTCAGAAGAATGATTAAGAGCACTCAAAGGTCTAGCATCGTCAACAAAACTCCAGAATAATGATTGCAAATGCTCAAACGTCTAATCCAATTCAACCAAAGACTGAATTCCAACACCCATCTTCTGAAAATCTTGGCAAACTTGAGCTCCTTTAAACATTGACAGTTGCAATATGTATGTGACAGCCTAAATATGAGAATGATGTCACACACGCTTTATGCTAAACACCATTAACACTTTGTCGCAACTCAAATCTTGTCGTAACCACACACTTGTCGCAACTCAAATTATGTCGCAACTGTACACTTGTCGCAACCAACAAGACTTGTCGCAACCAAAGAATTGTCGCAACCAACAAGTTGCGAAACAACTCAAAAATGATTCTTATCGCAACAGAAGGTTGCGATAAGGTACTGTTCATGTGAAGTGGATTGCGATAACCCAAGCTTGTCGCAAATAAAGTTGCGATAGTTTACTGTTCATGAGCTGGAGTTGCGATAAGTATGAATATATGCCACTTGCGATAAGGATGAACATGAAGAACACTTGCAGTTGCGATAAAGATGAAGATTCAAATAATCTTAAGTCTAATCCTAAAAAATAATCTGTTTGGGCTAAAATTTGGTACGTATATTCGCACTGGTATTCTGGACAACTTTAATGCTTCAAGTTTTGTCCAAAAACCAACATAAAAGTGTTTTTCAATCCCAAAACAGTGTGTGCAACAAAAAGTCCAAAAGAAAATTACTGTTTCATACCAAGATGGGCTGAAGATGATGAATCGTTGCAGAATGATCGTATCGATGATTGATTTCTTCGATTTTGGCTCTGATACCAATTGTTAGTCCCATTTGAACAAGGCAACGATTCATATAATGTAGAATATAGTAACAAGATGAGATATTAAGGATAAATAGTGTATTATTGAAATAGAAGAGAACACCTAGAGAGAGAATGGATCTCTCTCTAGTTTACACACACTACACCACTATGGAGGCTACATTGCAATGAATCTCTCAAACCCTAATTACACACACTATTCTATAAATACCTCCTTGTTACATAGTTAAGCCCAAGCCCATAACACTATACCCAAGCCCATATGACAATTAATACCCCTTTACAAAACTATCTTATAATTAGGACATTTTGTGTCATAACAATCCCCCCTATAGTTTTGTAAAGGAATCACCCTTTTTGAAAGATCTTCAGTTCTTCTCCCCCTTGATTTCTTTAATTTTGGCTCTGATACCACTTGTTAGTCCCATTTGAACAAGACAACGATTCATATAATGTAGAATATAGTAACAAGATGAGATATTAAGGATAAATGGTGTATTATTGAAATGGAAGAGAACACCTAGAGAGAGAATGGATCTCTCTCTAGTTTACACACACAAACACTTTGGCCTACATTGCAATATGATTCCTACAAACCCTAATTACACACACTTATCTATAAATACCCCTTTGTTACATAGTTAAGCCCAAGCCCTTATAACATAACCCAAGCCCATATTACTATTAATACCCCTTTACAAAACTATCTTATAATTATGACATTTAGTGTCCTAACAATATGAAAATTTTACACTTTATTTTTACACATATGTTACCATGTTTTGTATTTCAAAAGGACATTTGATGTTGTATATTTACTCACATGTTCTAAAATATTTTAGCATAAAAATCATGAACTCATTAAACATATTAGTCTATTAGCTATATATATCTCCATGGAATATCATGCCCGTAAAAATCATGAACTCACTAATTGGTTTGATTTTGTATAAGAAGCAAAACGGTCACATATGAGAATATGAATCTGTTAAAATGAAAAAAAGATACCCTTATTTATGCGGTTTGTAATCTTTTGCCAGCTTACAAAGAATGAAACGATATATAGATATATATAGAAGGAGGATCATGCAAGAATGACATATATATTTAAAAGAGTTAGATAATAGACCAACCATTTTATTAAATAATTAAATACTTAATACTAAAAAAATAAGGGTATACAAGTATTTTAGTTATATAAATTTTATTATAGGTATTTATTTAAGATTCTACTTTTATCATATTTGTAAATTTATGATGATTTAATTCATTATTTAATAAAATATTTTTTATTTACTTCATTTAAAATAGAGTAAATTACAAATTTGGTCCCTGTGGTTTGACCCTAGTTACGATGAAGGTCCCTAAACGGCTAAACCCTAAAAACCATGGTTGGGGTCCCTTACGTTCCATTCTGTTACAATGGATGTCCCTGTGGCTAATTCCCGTTTAAATTCCTCCGTTAAGCTCCACCCGTGCCCCTCACATGAGGGGCATTTTTGTCTTTTCATTTTCCCTCTCATTTAAGACCAACGCTCGTCACTCGATAAAACATTAGAACCCTGAAACGTCATCTTTTTCATCCGGAAACATTAGAACCCTGAATTACAGCCATGATTTTTAGGGTTTAGGGACCTTCATCATAATTAAAATAAGTGTATTTAATTTTCAGTTAAAGAATTCATTTTTTATTTAAAGCAATATTTAAAAAAATTACAGTTTTCATCAAAATCACATATTCATATGATTCAGAATGAATTAACTTTTTTTTTCAAAAAGTTTTCCTAATGACATGTGATTTATAATTTGAAAAACAATGATTCAAAATTAAACATTAAAAGAAAATATGAAAACAAAATCATATATGTTGTGTAACAAAACAAATAAAAAATGTATAAGATCACATGTACTTCAAAACGTAATTCAAAATTTTTAATCAAAATCACATGTGATTCACAATGAGATTTGTTTCCAAAATGTTTTTCCTAATTATACGTGATTTAATATTTGAAAAACAACCAGTCAAATTAAACATTGAAATAGAAAAATAATGAAAACAGAATCATATGTGATATGTAGCAAAAAACACATTTAAAATGTATAAGAGGATCTCCAACAAGTTTTTTTCTAATTTTTTTTAAAATAGAGAATTAAATGTTAAAATTTTTAAAAAGAGTTACATTCATCTCCAACAGATTTGTTATTTTAGATATTGTAACACAAATTATATTAATATAATATTCTTTAATTTATATTCCCAATACACTTTAAGAAAAAAAACTTAATATAAAATGATAAAAGATTTATGTTATTGGTGGATTAAATAAAATAATTATTTCTTTATTTTATTTAGAGAATTATAGAGAGTTCTCTATATTTAGAGATTTCTTCAAGAATCTTTATTTTAGCAAACAAGATAGCAATTTTACTGGAGAAGAATAACAAAAAAAAATCATTTTTTTTATTTTAGTAATGCTATTGAAGATGCTCTAAAATTACATGTACTTTAAAACGTAATTTATAATTTACATATATCACTTGTAATGTTGTAAATAAGTTATATATATTTTCTATATGGTTAACAAGCGTTAACCTTTTTTTCATTTATTAATTCAGTAGATTATTTTAGTTTTAAATCTGGATAATATTTATAAAAATGAAATAATTAATATAAATTATAAAAACATTGATAATTGAAAATAAAATATAAAAGACCATGGTCCACATGTCTGTTTTTTGTAATAAAAACTGATGAATGGACATACATACTTATAGTGGTTTCGCCAAAATTAGCCCTTCAATTTTAACAATTGTACAGTAAAAGTCCGCAGTCAAATTCAGGTGATATTCTTCTGCCACCTTTTTGCCTTTTCGAAATCCTACTCATACCCTGAACCTCACGCAATGCAACACACACTTGGCCCTCCTATATATACTCTTCTCTTCTGTCACAGCAGCAGCAGCAGCCCCCAATTCACTACCTAGGGTTTCTAACCCAAAGCGCTCATTTCTCACATCAATTTCCACCTCGCTTTTCGAGTGAACTCGATCTACTCTCTGCAATTCGTCAGCACCTACTCACTCAATCATCACTATGGTAATTTCAAACTCTTCACCAAAGGGAGATCCTCAGGCCACCGACGACGGCAGGTCGGGGTCTCGAGATGTTCCGGCGGTACTATTAGCTTGTGTTTAGTTTTGTTTATCTGTTAAAATTTCGGATCGGTGTTTTGGTTAGTTGAAATGAACGAAAATAGCATGTTTTTGATTGTTTTTGGCTGTTTATGCATAGATCGGTGTATTTCTATCTGATTCATCTGAAGTGTGCTGAGATCGATGATGAGTTTGTGTCTAGTTTGGAGGATTCGAATAAAACTGTAGGCGTATTTTGTTTTTAATTAAGATATAATGGTCTCGTTGATTTAAGAAGCTGTTCGCTTAGGATTTTAGAACAATTTTGATCTGTAGTGATAGATCGGTCTAGATTTGATGCATACAGTAAGCAGGCTAAATGCATGTAAATTTTATGGTGATGCTATATATAGATCTTGCATCATACACAGCGATTTTTTTTACATGGCGAGTTGGTGACATAGGTCCCACTTCTTACAATGTCTATAGAGCAAAATATGTCATCTGGTGATGTAAAATACAAGATGAAAGAAAATAGAAAATTTCTGGTCAGGTGGCTAATTAATTATGAGAGAACAAAGTTAACAGGTTAATGACAGATATGTTTAAGAGCATCTGTTTATTCATTGGAAAATAGCATTTTAAAATTTATCAACATAATTTATGTCGATTTTTTTTATTTTTTATCAACATAACCATTGGATTTGGGATTTTCGAAGTTGTAAGCGCTGTGAAAGGATTTGTAAATGAATAATAAGATTTGGTTTGTAGGAATTTAATGTCATTTTGTAAGTGTGAGGTCATCTTGTTTCTAATAGGAAAACACCAGAACCGATGACACCTGTAATGTACGATGACATAAACCGGTTAAAGGATATTTGTTGATTCTATGCTCATTAACTAAAAACATGGAGAATTATAATTAATCCAAGGGGTTACATGATCTCTATAAGAAAAATAAATAAAATACGAACATGAGCGCATAGGAGCCTCATGGAGACGACATACTGAAGATCAACAATAACTTATTTGTGGTAGATATGGGTTCGGGTGCATTGTACGAAGAGTGTTAGTACGTGGATTTAGGGGTGGTCTTATTCGTTAAGTTACACATGCGTATATGCTACTCTAAACTGTTGAGTATAGTACAATAAATATGTATTCATATGTGCTTCAGATCGATTTTTCAATACAGTTGTAACTGTACTTAATTAAAATACATGTAGAGACACATACATCCATGATCTAACAATGAAGATATAATTATTCACATTAATTAATAAGATAATAGGATTAATATAGGGCAGTTCTTAATAATCAAAGGATTACAAAAAGGATCTTTGTTATATTAGATCCAATTCAATAATATAGGAAAGTATTCTATATATAATGGTCCATGTTTAAATTCCCTTCACAATCTATTCAATTTGCTAAGCAAATAAAGATACATCATACATGTCTTTTACTTTTTATTCTATAAATTGTATACTGTAAAGTGAATAGTATGCATATTGATCAACAGAATGCAGCACTGCAAGAAGCAGATACTACTGAAATTTCACTTGCTATTGACTCATTGATGATGAATAATGTTGGTGCTGCTCGTCGTGCTTATATCGCGGTACATTCTTACACCAAATATACTGTCACAACATGTCTTTCTAGTTTTCTGAAGAACTTTATCTCATGAAATCACTAATAATCTCTTTGTCCTGCCTGAATATATATTGCGTAACTCTTGCAGAAAAGAGTGGAAGAGAACCGGATTAAAGTGGGTGAAATGAGGAATAATCTGCACAAGCTGGCCACTGAAAGAACAGCCAGTAATGGAGATAATAAGGACAACTTATTGACAATGAGGATGAAGGAAGCAATTGCTATGCAAAGTCGGAATATTGATATAAGCTTCGGTAGCAGCAGCAGCAACAACTCTCAAGGAGATGAACATGCTTCAGTAACTCTCCTAGTACCTGGCATCGAAGTCAAGAAGTCTGTTCGGCCCATCCTTCTTCCAGAAGTTGAGAAGCTACCTCGTTATGCTACATGGAATTTCATGGACAGGTGAATTGAAGTTGCCCGTACTTGTCTATTTCTATCGCGGTTATATTTTACGTAAACAGAAGATGGGTTGTTTTATGCCTTTAATTTTATTCTTTTTGAAGTTTGAACTTGGTTGAATAATCATAAGTTCTTTCCCAAGAAGTTATTTCCCTGCATTACATATTTTAACCATGTATTATATCTATGTGTGTGTGTGTCATATCTCACTGATCGAGTTGTACATTCTGGTTTCGAGTAATATCTAATTACTGTAATTAATCTATTTCGCTTGAAATGGTTGGTTATAGTTGGTTTATTTCACTCTGTTTAATTAATTCTCAATCGGATATAAAAGACATACCTCCATACTCCCCAAAATGAAAAAAAAATAGATAGGTTAGTATTCGAGCTGGCAGCCCTTTGGTACGCTATCACACTATTTCATCGAGGTTTAGGCTCTGGTTTTGAGTAATATCTCATTGCAATAGTATTGATCACTTGAAACAGTTGGTTATAGTTAGTTTATTTCACTCTATTAATTGCTCAACCAAGAAACTCATTTTTTATTTTTGAACGGCAAGTATAAACCCACACACGCTCCAGCGGTATCGGGGCCTCCAATTGGGCAATCCCCACTAATCCGCTGCGACCCGGCCCAGCCTATGGCTGAACCCGAACGGCCGGGAAGCGGATCCCATAGACTGGATCCTCCCAAACCGTCCCCGGCCCCGGCCCCGAAGGACCAGATCCAGAGTCTGGATAACTCAGAGCAACCCCCAGGATTTGAACTCGGGTTGCACGGCTTTCACCCCGTGCCCCCCCGAGATGTTACCTAGCCACTGGGCTGGAAGCTCGTTGTTAACCAAGAAACTCATTTGCTTCTCTTCTTTAGTGTTTACCTTATTAAATGTTAAATCTGCACATGGCTTCTTTCCTTCATATGAAGGATTGCTTTTCTTTTTCTTCTGCTCCCATGGATTAAAACTTTAATTGGGCAAGATATGCATTTTCCGTCATAAATTTTTTTACTTGATATTCAAGACAACTTTACTTTGCATGTTCATTGGTGAGGAATCTGATTTAATTTGCATATGTTTTTTTGTCTGTCAAAGTATAGACTTCTTCTATGTCACCATCCTCTTATATATCATACACGTTGATGCTCATCTTGTTTAGTTTCTTCTGCGTGCTGGCTTCCTTTTAAGTAAAGTACCGCTTATTATATTTAATTATTGATCGAACGCAAATGCAGAAATCAAACAACTCGAAGTCCAACCAATGACAAAGAAGACAAGAAAGAGTTTGCTGAAACTGAAGATAACATCATCAGGTTTGTATACTTCAATCTATATGACTACACGTTTCTGTTGTATGTTTTGGTCTATATATGTTCAGCTGTGTCACAAGTCAGCAGCATTTTTGAACAATTTTTATTTGTTAATGAGTTCATCTTGGATATTATCTTCATTGGGTGTTAGCTACATGCCTACATGCCTACATCTGTGGTAATAGTTTTCAGTCCCGCACTAATTAAATAATATTACAGCGTGTTAAATTCTTGTGGTGCTCTAATGTTTCCAGAATGGTCATTGAAAATTTTGGATCATCCGATACTGCCTTTGATGTACTGGCCAAGCGCATGTCTAGAAAACCTTGTGAAGTCAAGGTAAGCTCTAACTTGATATGCCATTATGTCTTCTATCTGGTTTTTGTTTCCGTTTGAGTTGTACGAATGTTGTAATCCACTACAAAACAAATTACTTCTACCCACAAAAATACCAATGTTCGCTAGAATCCTATGTTTTTCAAGAAAATACCAAGGGATCACCCAGAGAATCCCTGGCTAATCTGTCATTAATTTAAATTACCCACCAACTTTTGTAACAGTTTTGTAACGAATCACCCTCTAACGACAGTCTGTAGGCAAAAGTCTTTTATTTTGTAGTGATCATAATGCATTCTAGCTGTTTCAATTCAGTTCCCCTTTTCTTGCACTTGTTTATAAAGATATGAAAGATCATCAAACATCATATATAAATATATATATAAACAGGCTAGATATGAAGCTCTGGTTGCCAAAGAAAACCCTAAACCTGAAGAGACTAATCACAAAGATATAAGCTCGCTTCTTGATGAACATCTTGAGGAAGCTCAAAGTTCATTCAACAAGCTATTTTGTCGCAAATGCCTGGTAAGCGTTATTTGTAACTTTCCGTTTCTTGGTTTTGGTGTTGTATTAGTTTGTTGTACAACCGATCAATCTTTGTGTTCTTATTTTGGCAGATATTTAATTGTAAGGTACATGGCGTGGGACAGGAGATAGTATACCCCGTAAGTTGATCTTTACTTATTCAGCTGATTTTTTTTACCTGATTCCTATATATGTATATATATGGCTAACATGTTAACTTCAAATATCTAATTAGGCTAAAAAGCTTACTTGGGCTGACATGCAAGAAGAAGATAAAGAAAAGGTCTCATGTGGGTCATACTGTTATCTCCAGGTATACTTGCTCTCTCCCCATTGTCATATAGGATGAATTGGGCAGTTAGTTGGAAGTTCAACTTTTAATTGCCAATTTTCCATCGCCATATATAATTCTTTTCTGTTGATATTTGAATGCATTTTTATATGGTGCTGTAGCATTTCTATTAAATTGCCGGCATTAATGCCATAATCTCTTCAGGTTAAAAAAGTAACAGATTTTAATTGTTGGGGAACTTTAGAGAAGGATCTTTTTGAGAAAGGTGTGGAGATCTTTGGCAAGAACAGGTTAGTCTACACCACTTTATAAATTCTCTGGGGTTCTCTTTTGAAATGTAGCTTTTTTCCCCTCCCTCTCTCCCATTTTATGGGACTTTCAATTCTTTTTGCAACTTGACTTAGATGATCTCTCTCTCTCTCCCTCCCTCCCCCTTTCTCTCTAGTTTTGATTTCAGAACACAATAAAAATGTGATAATCTTGATAATCGGTGCATTATGTTATATTTTATGTTAAAATCATCTAAAGCTTGAATTTAGTGTATTGATTAATATATATATATATTTGTTTCATTATGTGAACACTTTTTATGTTTTTTTGAAACGAGAACCAATTTAATTTATAGCGGCTAGCAAGAAACTAGCAAAAAAGAAGCAGAACCACTACACTTTTTATGTGTTTGTGCAACTAAAACTGAATACATATAAAAATTTAATCAATATATTAAATTGGAACCTTAGATTAAAAAATCATGTGAAACAATACGATACAATAATAGTTTTTATAGTAAATTGGGTTCTCATTTGAATATGTCTATATATATATACATACACATATACATATATATATAGAGCCATGATCGATCAAACAAGAAGGAAATCAGTTTACGAGAAGACGAGAAATTCCAATATCATATGTGATACGTATAGTACATGTTGCGTTGACTGTCCGGATGACTTTCCTGTCGCCCGGATCCTTTTGGATATGTTGTACTGTTATGTTATATACTCTGTAATCACATGTGATTTGAAACTTCTCGCCTTCTTGCAAACTGGCCGTTTCTTGTGTGATATTTTCGCCCTTTTCTCTCTCTCTATATACACATAGTGTTTCAGCAATTTAGTTTTGAAAACTTGATCAAGTGATGTATTTTTTGTCAATTATGTAATACATGTTCTTTTATCATATTATTGCAGCTGTTTAATCGCTAGATTTTTTGGTGGTCTGAAGACATGTACTGAGGTGTTTCATGTTCTCGAGGGTTATAAGCCATCATAAATTTATCATATGGCATTGCTTCTGAATAAGGTGAGATACATTTACCATGATAAAACTTGATGTAATGCGGATTTGTTTCTTAATTATGACCAGCATATGCAAAAGGATTTGTAATACTTTAATTATGCTTTTTTATGGAACTCAATTTCTTTAATTATTGGTTTTATTAATTAGAGCACACATACACACAAATAATAATGTTAATTATTAATTAATGCCGGTGAAACCCTAGCTCCCCCCTTCCCATAAAATTCCGGCGACCTCATCGTCCCCTCTTCTCCGGCACCCTCACCCACCTATATTTCCCTCTTCTTCTACCCATTTTTTAATCCCCTTCCCCATGTCTGTGAACCTCGATCCCTCCATTCCGCATATTGATTTTTCTTTGTTTTCATTTGTGGTGGGTGTTCTTGAATTTTCATGATTTTTCTGGGTTTCATTTATTTTTATGAAGCTGATGATGTTCATTTATGAGTTTGGAAATCATCAAAAGCTCTGGTTTCATTTGATTTTGTTGGATTTCATTTGATACCCTCAAAGAGTGCATCTGAAGCCATGAGTCGGTTAAATAATTAAACCTAAACACTCATCGAAATCTGGCAGTGGGTGAATTTGGATTTACTGAGAGTTTTTTTTTGAAGTATATAATATTTATATACGGCAAATGCAACAGTTAAACTCACACATCCTCCCACCTTTGGTAAGGTTTGAACCCTTGACCTTCCCTTTACCTTCTATCTTGGCAATCGAAGCATTTCCCATGAACATCGGTTCTCCATCATCCACCTTTTGATAGCTTGCAAACAGGCTCCTTGAATTGCATATGTGCCTTGTAGCCCCGGTGTCGACCCACCAATCAATAGTATTTGAGACCATGTGAGTCTCAATTACACCAACAAATTTGTTCGGAGATTGAGTGAGGTTGGCGTGGCTAGTAGATGCACCACCACCACTTCCCCCGGCACCACTGTGGTCTCTTTTGTATCGACAGTCCTTGGCTTTATGTCCCGGCTTGCCACAAACCCAACAGCACACCATCCGCTTGAAAGGCTTTTTATGTGGGGCTAAGGGACCCTTTCCGGAATTGAAAGGCCCCCTAGATGCACTAGCCTTCCCTTTGAGTTTCATAAATTTTGATTTGGATGTGCTTCCTTCAACCATGTTGGCGTGTGGCTCACTCGTGCTCGCACCGGCCCTTTCATTCATCTTGTTGTCCTCCTCCACACGTATCTCGAGGAGAAATTGTTCGAGAGTGATTTCCTTCGTTAAATGCTTCAAGTATAACTTGAAGTTCTTCCACGAGGGAGGCAACTTCTCGATCATCGAACCGACAACAAAGTTGATATTCAAGCCCATGCCTTCCACATCAAGTTCATGGACAAGCACTTGCAATTCCTCAACTTGTTTCAACACAGATTTATTATCAGTCATCCGATAATTCAGAAATTTCCCTACCGCAAACCTCTTGGAGCACGCCACTTCCGTTTTATATTTTGCGTCCAAGGAATCCCATATCTCCCTTGCCGTTCGGAACGAGGAGTATATGTCATATAGGGAATTGTCGAGAGCGTTAAGAATATAGTTTCGACAACTATATTCGTTAGACCTCCAATTCTCGACAGATTTCTGATGCGCGGAGACTTGTATCTGCGTTGGTGCAGCCCTGTCCGCTCCTACCGGTGGATTTTCGGTGGTACTTCTTCCGTGAGTATGTTGGCAACCCAAAGTGTTGTCAAGTAGAACAACATCTTTTGTTGCCAACGACGGAAGTCCGAACCCTTGAACTTCTCGGGTTTCTCCACATGATTCTTCAACAAATATTGATCCATTGCTCCTTAACAAATTTTTGTCTTAGATTGTTAGAATTAGTCAATCATATAATTGATTTTGTATATAAACACCAAAGAAATGGGTAGAAATTTCTATAAAACAAATCTTTTACAATCAAATTCCAATTCCAAAACAACAATAAATGTAAACCTTACTTGAGTTTCGTACACCGTTCTTGAAATTACTCTGATTGAGGCATGCACGGAAGCAGTGTCCTAAGACAAAAATTCGCCTATGGTATTGGCGTTTGTCCCGAGGACACAACAATCATATTCAAGTCTTGTACTTGAATCTAGCGAATCAAAACATGTTTGGAGATGGAGAAAGATGCGAGAAGAACCCATAAAATGTCAATTTTCGTGTGTGTTTCGCGTCTACAACGAAGAGGAATGGTGAGGTTTATATAGATTTCCGCTACCAACCGACAGAAACTGCCAGACGGTCCGCGCGAGTGGCGGCGCGCCCAGTTCCGCGCCAAGCGCTGTTTCTGCACCATACACATTCCCTCAATCGTCTACTCTCGATGTAACTTCCTTTTGTCTTCATTAAATTAATTTTATAGGTAAAGAGAACTGTTGTTTACCTGAATCTGAAGATGGACCGCGTGGTTCAAGGAATTATAGAAACAAAGGTAAACTATATTGGTACGACACTTTGTGAATTTATCATATAATCGCTTTGATGAAGATAATGTTAGGAGTAGTTAATCATATAATTGATTTTGTATATAAACAACAACGAAATGGGTAGAAATTTGTATTAAACAAATGTTTTACAATCAAATTCCTATTCCAAAACAACAATAAATGTAAACCTTACTTGAGTTTCGTACACCGTTCTTGAAATTACTCTGATTGAGGCATGCACGGAAGCAGTGTTCTAAGACAAAAATTCGCCTATGGTATTGGCGTTTGTCCCGAGGATACAACAATCATATTCAAGTCTTGTACTTGAATCTAGCGAATCAAAACATGTTTCGAGATGGAGAAAGATGCAAGAAGAACCCAGAAAATGTCAATTTTGTGTGTTTTTCACGTCTACAACGAAGAGTCGCGCCGAGTTCCTGCACCATACACATTCCCTCAATCGTTGAATCTCGACCCCATCGAGACCCAAGGCCCAAGGCCCAATCTTTGACATTTAAATATGTATATTTATGTCAAAGAGAGCCCACCAAGAACACCACATTCCAAGCCCAAGCAATTAAATGATTCATTTAATGCTCTCTATCTTGGGTTTATTAAGTGTTCTAAAGATTGCCTTGGCTCCTATGTGGGACAAGGTTTCTCACATCTATACTAAGTTCCAACAGATAACAATCTAAGATCCAGAGGGAATGAAGGTGAGGGCTTCTATTCGGTGGCACGAGGATGAAGACGTCGACCTCAGATCCATCGATTTCTGGAAGAAGAAGCAACGATCGGTCTCGGTGGACGACGCTGGAGTTCACTGGTTTCCGTTTCGGTGGTACAAGGTTGAAGACGATGGCTAAAGATCCACCGATTCCTGGAAGAAGAAGAAGACGATGAAACGACGATTGGTCTCGGACTCTCGGTGGTGGTGGAGTTCGCCGGAAGAAGAAGCAACGACGACAATGGCTATTTATTTAGGGTTTATATGATAATGGTTGGTGGTTTCTTGTACGCTATAATTTAATTCAATTTAGAAAAAATGACATTTTTGTCTTCATGTGTAATTCATGTGACTAAGGCAGTAAACGAACCGAACGTTCAACGAATTATTGGTGAATTGTTTGGAGGGAAGTTGTTTATGTTCGTTTATTTAATAAATGAACGAACATGCACGCGCTTTTTTGTTCGTTTATTTAAATAAACGAACATGAACAATGGTCTCGTTTGTTCATTTATGTTCATTTACGTTCGTTCATTTATGTTAGTCTGTTTACGTTCGTTCGTTTATGTTTGTTTACATCTGTTTATATATATAAACATTTATATAATATAAATTTAATATGGAAAATCAAGAAGTAAATTGATCTTTTAAAATTCATTTTCTATATCTCCTAGGCTAACCTGGTTTTTCATTTTGTTAAAGTATTTTTTACAAATGAAATGATGAGTACGGTGGTTGTTTTTTGTTCATTTGGGTTCGTTCTTTTATGTTCATTTACGTTCGTTTATGTTCATTTAAGTTCGTTTGTTTATGTTCATTTAAGTCGCCCGTTTAAGTTTTATGTTCATTTAAGTTCGTTTGTTTATGTTCATTTAAGTCGTTCGTTTATGTTCATTTAAGTTCATTCGTTTATGTTCATTTAAGTCGCCCGTTTACGTTCATTTAGTTCTTAATGAACAAACATAAACGAGCACGAAGTCACGAACAAACACATTTTCGTAATGAACGAACATGAACGCAAAAAAATCGTTTGTTTACGGTTCATGTTCGTTCGTTTGTTCGGCTAAATTAAACGAACGAACATGAACAAGCCTTCGTTCGTGTTCGTTCGTTTCGTTTACAGCCCTACATGTGATGTTACTTAACGATAGTCAAATTAACGGTGTTAAATGGAGAGACCATGGATGTTATGAAAATGAAAAGTTAGGGACCATCAATATAGATAGTTCATTCTAAGGACAAAATCCAAAATTTGAAGAAACCACAGGGACCACTAGCGTAATACTCTCTATTTTTAATAATATGTCCAAATAAAAAAATATTTAATTATAAATATAGATTAGTCTCGTTTGGTTTGAAACTTCTATTTTTTTTTTGAAATTATAGTTTTCATTTATTGGTTTATATGTTATGGTTGTTTTTATTTTTTCTAATGTATAGGTAATTGTTAATTTTTTCTATTACATAACAGTAAATCAATGACAAAATTTGTTTCAGTAACAAAAATAATAATGAATTACAACATATAGGAATAAAAACGTAATTTCAAAAGCACAATGACAAAAATCAGCCGAAACAACAAAAACATCAATTAATTAAAGACTATAGGAATGAAAATCGTAAATCTAGAAGCAATAGACAAATATCGCAACTTTAAATAAACTCATCAACTTAAAATGTAGTTTAATGTATGCTATAATTACTAGCAGTATACCCCACAATTAGGCAAACTCATAACTTTAGCCCTTAGTTCTAACTTATTTTTGTTTTACCATTTGCCTCTCCCGATATATAAATATAGGGGTAGTTTCATTTGTAAACCACTTTTATTTTGTAAACCGTGCAAACCATCGATTTTATTGAATAAGTTGATAAATTGATTAATGAAATTGTTTCATATCATTCATTTCTTAATTAAATTGTTTCATATAGTTGTGTTTTTCATGTAAAAATGAGAAAGTTTCATCAGACTGAGAAAAATACATGAAAATACATAAAAAACAAATATAATAAAAATTTCATCAAGAAAAAAAATTATATGAAACAATTTCATCAAATTAAACAACTTCATGAACCAATTTCATTAACTTAACCAATGAAATTGACGGGTTGCACGATTTGCAAAATAAAAGTGGTTTGAATTTGATCGCTCCCCTATATATATATATATATATATACCCGTTTCTTTTGCAAACCAGTGCATTCTTAGAAACTCTACAAACTGAAATCCCACCAATCACGTAATTTTTTTTTTCTATATACATTTAATCCATAGAGGGTATTTTAGGGATTTAACATATCTATTTTTAGATATATTTTTTTCTACTATTCATGGAAACTTGTTATTCACCGAAAATCGTCATCTTGATTGGATTCTGGAAGATAAAGTCAGGCGGTAGAGATTCATGAATATTGAACATCATTACATATATTCGTTTCTTTTGCAAACCAGTGCTTTCTTAGAAACTCTACAAACTGAAATCCCACCAATCACGTAATTTCTTTTTTTTTTCTATATACATTTAATCCATAGAGGGTATTTTAGGGATTTAACATATCTATTTTTTAGATATATTTTTTTCCTACTATTCATGGAAACTTGTTATTCACCGGAATCGTCATCTTGATCGGATTCTGGAAGATAAAGTCAGGCGGTAGAGCTTCATGAATATTGAACATCATTACATCTTGAATCCAGTATCATGAACCAAGATATATAAACCCTAAAATCATGAACACGAATATCATGAATCCAAAATCATGAACACAAATATCATGAACCAAAATCCATATATCATGAACCCAAATACATGAAACCAAAATCAGAAAACCCAAAATCGTGAACTTTACTCCGTGAAACCCAAAAATATGAACCCAAATACACAAAACCAAAATCATTAAGATAAAACAGATCTGTTGGATACCCATATGCATGAGGTGGAACCCAAGAAGAAAAAGAGAGATGAAGATGGATGGTGAAACAAACCAAAACCCACGGTGATGTTGTGATGTCATGAATCCATGGTGTTCAAGTAGAAGCCGATCTGCAGAACCAAATCGAAATAAAAGATGTAGATACAAGAAATCTGTAGAAAACAATCGAACTTAAGAAGAAGCCAATCTTCATAACCCATCTCCGCCGAAAACGATCTCCGTCGAAACCCATCTTCAAGAAGGGTCTGTATCAACAGATCTGTTTCGTTTCTTTCGAAAGAGATCGGTTTCGTCTCTGTTGATACAAATATGTCGTCTTTGTGTGACTGTGTGTACAAAACACAAGAACAAGCCACAATAACATAGAAGATAGGTGGGGGAGGCGGAAATGGTGATCGGCGGTATAGGACCGGAGATGGTGACCGGAAAATTGGTAGGAGAGAAGGAGAGAAAGGAGGAAGTGATAGATACGTTTAGGGGGTCCTTAGGTTTAGAATATCTATATTATACCCAATTTACCCATGCGTGTATCTCACCCTTATAAAATAGAATCAATATCTCTAATAATTTACATTATTGCCATTGCTTTTACCATGACCATTGATCATATGAATTAACGGTAGAGATCCAGTTTGTAAAGTTTCTAAGAATGCACTGGTTTGCAAAAGAAACGCACCCTATATATATGCTCTGTAAAATGCAAACATTGCATTTGTTACACATCTTACAAACAACAATTTGCATACAACCAGTGTGCACAACCAGGATATACATATGCATATGCATGCGTACAAGAATATACATATAATAGACATACATTCATATAGGATAATGCATATATGCATATCAGATTATGCATATATGCACATTGGTTTGTAAGGGATGCAACAAATGCATGATTTGTATTTGATTTGTATCCTATATATATATATATATATATATATATATATATATATATATATATATATATATATATATATAAAGAGGTTGGTTCATATATAAAGGAACAATTTCCAAATAAAAGAGTAACAGTCGAAGCACATGTGATTTTACGCTAAAATCACGTGTACATTTCACATGTGATTCAGATAACTTTGAGGTTGCAACCCACGTCGCCCGCACACCCTTATGTTGATCGTTGGTATAAAATCAAACGTGATTTGACCGTTTTCATGTTTTGTTATTTGGTTATTGTTCTCGTTTGAACTTATATATATATATATATATATATATATAGAGAAAGAGAGAGAGAGAGGGGGGGGGGGGGGTCAAGGGAAAACCTCAAAAAAACGGAAAACTGAAGAACACCCTGTTGGCCCTCCATCTGGACGGTATGCACTTGTGCATGCAGATAAATTATGTTGTTTTTTTGGTTTTTATGCACAAGTGCATAAGCACGTATGCATGTTACAAATTACTTGTATGCACAAATGCATACCGTCCATATGAAGGGCTACTAGGGTGTTCTTCAGTTTTCCGTTTTTTGAGGTTTTTCCCTGAACCTGACCCTATATATATATATATAAGATAGATGGTCATACGAGAAGTTAAATATTTTGCGAGAGAGCGAGGAGTCTCAATGTCATATATGATCACACTCCTTTGGGTGTGTTTAATCATATATGATTAAGCTTGTGTATTATGCGTGTAATCATATATGATATTGAAACTTTTCGATTTCTTACAAAATGTTTAACTTCTCGTATGAACTTGCCTCTATATATAAAGTTGAGTTCCGGTAAGAATGAAGGTTACGGTGAAAAAGTAAGAAGAAATCTCCACCGGATCAATTTTGTATCAAACGCAATTCATGGGATAGAGATGAGATTAAAAATGATCAAATATGCAAATCTATTTTTATTCTCACATAATTCTTTATGTGTATATACATTTATTAAGTATTTTGTCATATTTTATTCATAACGGTGTTGATTGACAACTATATATGTAATCATGATATGAATATTCCCTCAGAAAATAGAACTATGTTCATGATATGGACGTGGTGGGATGGTAAGTAACTTAGTGCAATTAGTTTGATGTGATGTTATTTTTGTTAGTAAGGTAATGTTTGAATACATTAAAAGAAACGTAATTATTGACTTGTATAAGAACATCTTCAACAGGTTTGCTATAATTTTTCTAAAATAAAGAATTAAAAGTTAAAAACTCTAAAAAGAGTTATATTCATCTCCAACAGATTTGTTATTTTAGAGATTTTAACACAAATTATATTAATATAATATTCCCTAATTTATATTCCCAATACATTTTACAGAAAAATTTAATATAAAATGATAAAAGATTTATGTTATTGGTGTGATGAATAAAATAATGATTTTTCTCTTCTATTTAGAGAATTATAGAGAGTTCTCTATATTTAGAGCATCTCCAACAGCTTCCCCAAAAAATTTCCAAAATGGGGAAGCAAAAGTCAAAATCCCCCAAAAAAATTACATCCATCTCCAACAGATTCCTCATTTTAGAGAATTCAACATTAAATATATTATTAAAATATTCAAAACATTATTACCTCCAACAAATTTTTAAAAGGAAAATAATAAAATATTATTTCTCTCACTATAATGATTTTTGGGGTAATCTCCATATTTGGAGAAAATGACATTCTCTCTCCAACTTTCTCCAAAATGGGGATGGTTTGGGGAAGCTGTTGGAGCTGATTTTAGGACCAAAATCCCCATATTCCCCATTTTCTCCAAAATGAGGAAGCTGTTGGAGATGCTCTTAGAGATTTTCACATTAATTTCTATTTTAACAAACAAGATAGCAATGCTATTGAAGAAGAATAGCAAACAAAACCCCATTTTTTTCTATTTTAGCAATGCTCTTGTAGATGCTCTATGGAGTAGGTTAACAATTAATTAATTGCTTGATTCAAAATGTTTTACAACAAATTAAACCATGAGAAAAAACATACTTCTGTATGTTGATGTTGCGTTTGATACATAGACTAGATTGACTAGAATTAGATGGACTAGATTGAGATAGGCGGATGGATTTTTTTTGAAAAGTTCTAGGATTTTAATTTGACACTAATAGTTTATTAGTTAATTACCAAGTTTGTCTCGTCCATTGATTTTTGTAATAACCTATTTTTGGTGGGACAAAGAAAATGTAATGTTGTCTCATTCAGTCATCTCCAGTCTCAGTCTAGTTATTGTTGTATCAAATGTGGGAAACCAAGTTATAATTCGTGTTTTTCATATTCTACGTAACAAACACACCCTAATATAACTAAAGGAAAGCTTAATGATATTCGTATTAGTATGTCGAGTAAGATCACTATCTGCAGTTTTTTTCAAACAGAACTTGAGTTAAATATGATGATCTATTTATTCTCTGTCTAATATAGCTCTTATCTTCTATGTCCTCATGCTAGAGGGACCAAAGCGAATGTTTTTTGTTTCCGGAGATGGTGACATTCATATGCAATAATGTTTGTCGATACATATTCATATTCTGACAGGAATGACACGTCATTTGTCAATAGATGCATTTGGAACTAAAAGAAGCTCGATAGCTCCATAATATGCCAATGAGGTGGCATTTACCACGTAAACCTGTTTGGCTCTAATGGTTGAGTTTATAATTTATGAAGTGTCTGTATTTGGTCTTTTGATCCATCTTCAACCTTGGTAGCCACTAGGCAGCTGTCTTAGTCGGAGCACACACCTTATAAGTATTTCAACTAACCAGCATGAAGTAAAGGTGTATATGTAATAATCAATGGCATTTTACATTATATGTTGTTTGAGGATGGAATCATGATTCAACAACGACAAACATGTATCAAATAGGTTATGTCATGTTTAATGCTAGCCAAAGACCTAACCACGGATTGCCCCTTATATATATGGATCAATGATTGACGTATATAACATCATTTTAAAGTGCATGTGGGAAAAATTCACACTAAATTATGACTCAACCCTAAGATTTCGAAAGCCATTTTTGATGATTAACATAAGATTTTATTATTATGCAAGATAAGAATATAAAGTAAAAGTGTTAACTATAAATGGCTTATTCCGTCTTACCTTTTATTTTGTCATACATGCCATTGATTTTTGACATATGTGGAGCTGCGAATCCAATGTATTATTATTTGTTTAAATATCATATATTATGATTTTGCTATATATGTGTGAATCTTGATATGCATAAAACATAAGTCTTTGGTTGTTTCAACCACAGATTCTTTGGTTACCCCGTGGCTTGGTGATGATACCTTGTATTCCTGTAAGAATTTTTTTGAAATGTTAGATTTCATCTTAATTGAAGTTGATCTCATCATTATGTTTTGCTTTGCTCGTTTGGTAACCGCAATTTCTATAGGGAAATTGACTCATGTTGTGTTTTTCTTCCGACAAGTACTTAAGGAAACCAAAGATTTCATGAAGAGAGAAGCACCCGCTTTTAGAAGATTTATGTTTAGAAGTTTAAATTTTTGTTTCGGATTATATTGATATTCTAGGATTTAAAGTTTGGTTAATGTTTTGCACTTATCTTTTAAGACAATAGTTTAAGTTATATATGATGGAACTAGTCCATTTTAGATTTAATTGAATATGTATTAATTAAAGCTCTATTATGTTTGTTTGATGATCTTGAATTAGTTGCATAATTGGGATGTTACAGTATGTGTGTGGGAACATATACCATTACATCAATAAGACAAAAGGATAATAAGCCAGATTCATTTAACACAATACATATCGTGAGATGCTATTATATTATGTTAAGTCAGCAAGGTAGGGAACTCAAACCTATTGAACAATTAACAAGATAAATCTTAAGGCATATTGTATGTATATGTAACTTGTTAGTAGTGCGATGTCTAATGCATAATTATTGTATGTGTGAGTCCCATTATAACCAAGCAACGATTCATACAATGTATAAAATTGGTAACAAGAAGATAGAATAGACAAAATGGTGTATTATTGATGAAGAACTACCTAGAGAGAGAATGGATCTCTCTCTAGTTTACACACACAAACACCTTGGCCTACATTGCAATATGATTCCTACAAACCCTAATTACACACACTTATCTATAAATACCCCCTTGTTACATAGTTAAGCCCAAGCCCTTATAACATAACCCAAGCCCATATTACTATTAATACCCCTTTACAAAACTATCTTATAATTAGGACATTTTGTGTCATAACAATCTCCCCCTATAGTTTTGTAAATGAATCACCCTTCTCGAAAGATCTTCAGTTCTTCTCCCCCTTGATTTCTTTAGAAAACCGTAGTGATGTAATTCTTCAAATGTAGTCTAGGCTTCCCCTTGAAATATGCTCTTACTCTTTATATTTCAACCTTGACAAATCGGATTCAATGCCTCGACCGAGTGCACGAAAAACATCTTCAAAAATGTGGAAACTCTAGCTCGTACCGATAAGCTCACAAGAAAGATAACGAGCGAGTTGTTGCGTGACAAACCACATGCAATCTCAGTCTATAACACCAACTGTAGAAAAATGCTCATCCCCAAAATATCAGAACACCGAATGATGAAAATCCGGAACTTCAATCTTCAAGAAATAGCTGAATGATTATAAGCACTTAAGAGTCTGAATCACAACCAAAGCACCAAAACAATGATTGCAAGCACTCACAATTCTGATTGATCAGGTCAGAAGAATGATTAAGAGCACTCAAAGGTCTAGCATCGTCAACAAAACTCCAGAATAATGATTGCAAATGCTCAAACGTCTAATCCAATTCAACCAAAGACTGAATTCCAACACCCATCTTCTGAAAATCTTGGCAAACTTGAGCTCCTTTAAACATTGACAGTTGCAATATGTATGTGACAGCCTAAATATGAGAATGATGTCACACACGCTTTATGCTAAACACCATTAACACTTTGTCGCAACTCAAATCTTGTCGTAACCACACACTTGTCGCAACTCAAATTATGTCGCAACTGTACACTTGTCGCAACCAACAAGACTTGTCGCAACCAAAGAATTGTCGCAACCAACAAGTTGCGAAACAACTCAAAAATGATTCTTATCGCAACAGAAGGTTGCGATAAGGTACTGTTCATGTGAAGTGGATTGCGATAACCCAAGCTTGTCGCAAATAAAGTTGCGATAGTTTACTGTTCATGAGCTGGAGTTGCGATAAGTATGAATATATGCCACTTGCGATAAGGATGAACATGAAGAACACTTGCAGTTGCGATAAAGATGAAGATTCAAATAATCTTAAGTCTAATCCTAAAAAATAATCTGTTTGGGCTAAAATTTGGTACGTATATTCGCACTGGTATTCTGGACAACTTTAATGCTTCAAGTTTTGTCCAAAAACCAACATAAAAGTGTTTTTCAATCCCAAAACAGTGTGTGCAACAAAAAGTCCAAAAGAAAATTACTGTTTCATACCAAGATGGGCTGAAGATGATGAATCGTTGCAGAATGATCGTATCGATGATTGATTTCTTCGATTTTGGCTCTGATACCAATTGTTAGTCCCATTTGAACAAGGCAACGATTCATATAATGTAGAATATAGTAACAAGATGAGATATTAAGGATAAATAGTGTATTATTGAAATAGAAGAGAACACCTAGAGAGAGAATGGATCTCTCTCTAGTTTACACACACTACACCACTATGGAGGCTACATTGCAATGAATCTCTCAAACCCTAATTACACACACTATTCTATAAATACCTCCTTGTTACATAGTTAAGCCCAAGCCCATAACACTATACCCAAGCCCATATGACAATTAATACCCCTTTACAAAACTATCTTATAATTAGGACATTTTGTGTCATAACAATCCCCCCTATAGTTTTGTAAAGGAATCACCCTTTTTGAAAGAACCGGATTAAAGTGGGTGAAATGAGGAATAATCTGCACAAGCTGGCCACTGAAAGAACAGCCAGTAATGGAGATAATAAGGACAACTTATTGACAATGAGGATGAAGGAAGCAATTGCTATGCAAAGTCGGAATATTGATATAAGCTTCGGTAGCAGCAGCAGCAACAACTCTCAAGGAGATGAACATGCTTCAGTAACTCTCCTAGTACCTGGCATCGAAGTCAAGAAGTCTGTTCGGCCCATCCTTCTTCCAGAAGTTGAGAAGCTACCTCGTTATGCTACATGGAATTTCATGGACAGGTGAATTGAAGTTGCCCGTACTTGTCTATTTCTATCGCGGTTATATTTTACGTAAACAGAAGATGGGTTGTTTTATGCCTTTAATTTTATTCTTTTTGAAGTTTGAACTTGGTTGAATAATCATAAGTTCTTTCCCAAGAAGTTATTTCCCTGCATTACATATTTTAACCATGTATTATATCTATGTGTGTGTGTGTCATATCTCACTGATCGAGTTGTACATTCTGGTTTCGAGTAATATCTAATTACTGTAATTAATCTATTTCGCTTGAAATGGTTGGTTATAGTTGGTTTATTTCACTCTGTTTAATTAATTCTCAATCGGATATAAAAGACATACCTCCATACTCCCCAAAATGAAAAAAAAATAGATAGGTTAGTATTCGAGCTGGCAGCCCTTTGGTACGCTATCACACTATTTCATCGAGGTTTAGGCTCTGGTTTTGAGTAATATCTCATTGCAATAGTATTGATCACTTGAAACAGTTGGTTATAGTTAGTTTATTTCACTCTATTAATTGCTCAACCAAGAAACTCATTTTTTATTTTTGAACGGCAAGTATAAACCCACACACGCTCCAGCGGTATCGGGGCCTCCAATTGGGCAATCCCCACTAATCCGCTGCGACCCGGCCCAGCCTATGGCTGAACCCGAACGGCCGGGAAGCGGATCCCATAGACTGGATCCTCCCAAACCGTCCCCGGCCCCGGCCCCGAAGGACCAGATCCAGAGTCTGGATAACTCAGAGCAACCCCCAGGATTTGAACTCGGGTTGCACGGCTTTCACCCCGTGCCCCCCCGAGATGTTACCTAGCCACTGGGCTGGAAGCTCGTTGTTAACCAAGAAACTCATTTGCTTCTCTTCTTTAGTGTTTACCTTATTAAATGTTAAATCTGCACATGGCTTCTTTCCTTCATATGAAGGATTGCTTTTCTTTTTCTTCTGCTCCCATGGATTAAAACTTTAATTGGGCAAGATATGCATTTTCCGTCATAAATTTTTTTACTTGATATTCAAGACAACTTTACTTTGCATGTTCATTGGTGAGGAATCTGATTTAATTTGCATATGTTTTTTTGTCTGTCAAAGTATAGACTTCTTCTATGTCACCATCCTCTTATATATCATACACGTTGATGCTCATCTTGTTTAGTTTCTTCTGCGTGCTGGCTTCCTTTTAAGTAAAGTACCGCTTATTATATTTAATTATTGATCGAACGCAAATGCAGAAATCAAACAACTCGAAGTCCAACCAATGACAAAGAAGACAAGAAAGAGTTTGCTGAAACTGAAGATAACATCATCAGGTTTGTATACTTCAATCTATATGACTACACGTTTCTGTTGTATGTTTTGGTCTATATATGTTCAGCTGTGTCACAAGTCAGCAGCATTTTTGAACAATTTTTATTTGTTAATGAGTTCATCTTGGATATTATCTTCATTGGGTGTTAGCTACATGCCTACATGCCTACATCTGTGGTAATAGTTTTCAGTCCCGCACTAATTAAATAATATTACAGCGTGTTAAATTCTTGTGGTGCTCTAATGTTTCCAGAATGGTCATTGAAAATTTTGGATCATCCGATACTGCCTTTGATGTACTGGCCAAGCGCATGTCTAGAAAACCTTGTGAAGTCAAGGTAAGCTCTAACTTGATATGCCATTATGTCTTCTATCTGGTTTTTGTTTCCGTTTGAGTTGTACGAATGTTGTAATCCACTACAAAACAAATTACTTCTACCCACAAAAATACCAATGTTCGCTAGAATCCTATGTTTTTCAAGAAAATACCAAGGGATCACCAAGAGAATCCCTGGCTAATCTGTCATTAATTTAAATTACCCACCAACTTTTGTAACAGTTTTGTAACGAATCACCCTTTAACGACGGTCTGTAGGCAAAACTCTTTTATTTTGTAGTGATCATAATGCATTCTAGCTGTTTCAATTCAGTTCCCCTTTTCTTGCACTTGTTTATAAAGATATGAAAGATCATCAAACATCATATATAAATATATATAAACAGGCTAGATATGAAGCTCTGGTTGCCAAAGAAAACCCTAAACCTGAAGAGACTAATCACAAAGATATAAGCTCGCTTCTTGATGAACATCTTGAGGAAGCTCAAAGTTCATTCAACAAGCTATTTTGTCGCAAATGCCTGGTAAGCGTTATTTGTAACTTTCCGTTTCTTGGTTTTGGTGTTGTATTAGTTTGTTGTACAACCGATCAATCTTTGTGTTCTTATTTTGGCAGATATTTAATTGTAAGGTACATGGCGTGGGACAGGAGATAGTATACCCCGTAAGTTGATCTTTACTTATTCAGCTGATTTTTTTTACCTGATTCCTATATATGTATATATATGGCTAACATGTTAACTTCAAATATCTAATTAGGCTAAAAAGCTTACTTGGGCTGACATGCAAGAAGAAGATAAAGAAAAGGTCTCATGTGGGTCATACTGTTATCTCCAGGTATACTTGCTCTCTCCCCATTGTCATATAGGATGAATTGGGCAGTTAGTTGGAAGTTCAACTTTTAATTGCCAATTTTCCATCGCCATATATAATTCTTTTCTGTTGATATTTGAATGCATTTTTATATGGTGCTGTAGCATTTCTATTAAATTGCCGGCATTAATGCCATAATCTCTTCAGGTTAAAAAAGTAACAGATTTTAATTGTTGGCGAACTTTAGAGAAGGATCTTTTTGAGAAAGGTGTGGAGATCTTTGGCAAGAACAGGTTAGTCTACACCACTTTATAAATTCTCTGGGGTTCTCTTTTGAAATGTAGCTTTTTTCCCCCTCTCTCTCTCCCATTTTATGGGACTTTCAATTCTTTTTGCAACTTGACTTAGATGATCTCTCTCTCTCTCTCTCTCCCTCCCCCTTTCTCTCTAGTTTTGATTTCAGAACACAATAAAAATGTGATAATCTTGATAATCGGTGCATTATGTTATATTTTATGTTAAAATCATCTAAAGCTTGAATTTAGTGTATTGATTAATATATATATATTTGTTTCATTATGTGAACACTTTTTATGTTTTTTTGAAACGAGAACCAATTTTATAGCGGCTAGCAAGAAACTAGCAAAAAAGAAGCAGAACCACTACACTTTTTATGTGTTTGTGCAACTAAAACTGAATACATATAAAAATTTAATCAATATATTAAATTAGAACCTTAGATTAAAAAATCATGTGAAACAATACGATACAATAATAGTTTTTATATTAAATTGGGTTCTCATTTGAATATGTCTATATATATACATACACATATACATATATATAGGGAGCCATGATCGATCAAACAAGAAGGAAATCAGTTTACGAGAAGACGAGAAATTCCAATATCATATGTGATACGTATAGTACATGTTGCGTTGACTGTCCGGATGACTTTCCTGTCGCCCGGATCCTTTTGGATATGTTGTACTGTTACGTTATTTACTCTGTAATCACATGTGATTTGAAACTTCTCGCCTTCTTGCAAACTGGCCGTTTCTTGTGTGATATTTTCGCCCTTTTCTCTCTCTATATATACACATAGTGTTTCAGCAATTTAGTTTTGAAAACTTGATCAAGTGATGTATTTTTTGTCAATTATGTAATACATGTTCTTTTATCATATTATTGCAGCTGTTTAATCGCTAGATTTTTTGGTGGTCTGAAGACATGTACTGAGGTGTTTCATGTTCTCGAGGGTTATAAGCCATCATAAATTTATCATATGGCATTGCTTCTGAATAAGGTGAGATACATTTACCATGATAAAACTTGATGTAATGCGGATTTGTTTCTTAATTATGACCAGCATATGCAAAAGGATTTGTAATACTTTAATTATGCTTTTTTATGGAACTCAATTTCTTTAATTATTGGTTTTATTAATTAGAGCACACATACACACAAATAATAATGTTAATTATTAATTAATGCCGGTGAAACCCTAGCTCCCCCCTTCCCATAAAATTCCGGCGACCTCATCGTCCCCTCTTCTCCGGCACCCTCACCCACCTATATTTCCCTCTTCTTCTACCCATTTTTTAATTCCCTTCCCCATGTCTGTGAACCTCGATCCCTCCATTCCGCATATTGATTTTTCTTTGTTTTCATTTGTGGTGGGTGTTCTTGGATTTTCATGATTTTTCTGGGTTTCATTTATTTTTATGAAGCTGATGATGTTCATTTATGAGTTTGGAAATCATCAAAAGCTCTGGTTTCATTTGATTTTGTTGGATTTCATTTGATACCCTCAAAGAGTGCATCTGAAGCCATGAGTCGGTTAAATAATTAAACCTAAACACTCATCGAAATCTGGCAGTGGGTGAATTTGGATTTACTGAGAGTTTTTTTTTGAAGTATATAATATTTATATACGGCAAATGCAACAGTTAAACTCACACATCCTCCCATCTTTGGTAAGGTTTGAACCCTTGACCTCCTACGAGACCAAATGCTCCCCATACCGCTAGGCCAAAGACCCTTTAGTTGGATTTACGAGGGTTGCAGGTTGTGAGTGAGGATAATGGCTTTATACAACTGCCCTAGAAAGCAACTTACTTCCGAAAATGGAGGTCTGGAAGAAGATAAGATGGAAATGGCTTGATGAGTAACCTATATTTTACGAACTCGAAAACACACAGTTTTTGCATTGCCATAGTGAAAATAATGTGATACTAAAGTTCATCACATGTGATATTGTAGTCATCATATGTGGGCACCTTTGTTGCAACCACATGTGATATTGTGGTCGTCATATGTGGATCACCTTTGTTGCAACCTCGGACGCAGGTCAAGCTGCCTTTACACCATGCATCTACACCATTAGGCTCCTCAAGTGTGCTATCATATGTGATACACAAGTTCTTGCATTTTTATAAAATAAAGGGGCTCTCTTTTGAATCTCCTCTCTCTCTCTCTCTCTCTCTCTCTCTCTATATATATATATATATATAGGGTTGGGTTCAAATGAGGAGCGCATCAAAACGTGAGAACGTGAGGAGCACCGTCCATGTACAAAATCACATGTGATTCACAACACAAACCGCGGGACAAACCGCGCGTGTCCCAAATGTTAATCACATATGATTTTTAGTCCTTGTGTTGTGAATCACATGTGATTTTGTACATGGGCGGTGCTCCTCACGCTTCTCACATTTTGATGCGCTCCTCACGTGAACCTTCCTCTATATATATATATATATGTATATATATATATATTAATTTTAATATAAAATAAAGAGAGAAAGAGAGATTGACTAAAAGGAACCTCATTTTAATTTGATTTAACACAAAATCTTAACACTCGTCAGTAGGAGGGACGATATCCCAAGGATTTTGCTGGCCTTTTCACACCCCTTTGAGGTGCACCATGTTGATAGGAATCGACAATGACCTTTTATAGATTTGTAATAAATGAAGATTAAGGACCATTTTCTTTGAAACGGCCAGGAAATTCCCTAGTGAACTTCTGGAGACTAGAACCGACGACTTTTTTTTTGAACAACAAGATTTTATTACAAACTCTTAGCAAGACACTAAGAGAGGAACGGGGTATAACGGAAAGAGGACAAGAAGAAAAAGCTAATTACATTCCAAGAGAGGATTGTTACACCACCCGAACCAGTTTAGCTTATTGAAGGAGCATCGATTCGAAATCCAGAGAAATGACAAAGCTTGTACCTCGTCCAACAACTCGCTAATAGAAGAATTGCCATCCTTGAACACTTTATTGTTTCTGTACTTCCAAATACACCACATGGATGTGCAGACCACCACATTGAGTGCTCGCTTCGTGAAGGTTTGTGGGGAAATGTTGTCGGCCTGCTCCAACACCTCAGTTACATTGCCTAGAGGACCGAGATATACCGACCACCAATCATTTATGCTTTGCCACAACTTGGAGAGAACTGTGCAGTTAAGAAGGATGTGACTGACTGTTTCCTCCTGGGCAGAACATAAGGGGCAAAGGGAGTTCGATACTTGTACACCTCGGATGAGAAGATTACTTTTTGTGGGAATTCTATCGCGGTTCGCCCTCCATATGAATATGTTTACTTTACCGGGGAGCCAATTGTTCCATAGCGTGCTTCGATTGGATTTATCCAATTTTGTGTCATCCCAAGTCTCTCGGATTGATGCTACTGAAAATATCCCAGATTTCTCAAGTGACCAGACCCATTTGTCGTCGCCCCCTTCAAATCTAAAATTGGATAACGTGTCTGTTAGCTCCCTGAGTTGCTCTTGCGCCCTACCCCTCAGCCTCGTGCTTGACCAATTCCAATTAAACTCGATATCTCTGCTGTTTGACCGAATCTTGTCCCTTACTTTACAATCTTTGTCTGATTCTAAGGTGTAAAGACGAGGAAAAGTGTTGGCTAAAGTTCGGTTATCCGTCCAACGATCGGTCCAGAATTTCACCGAGTCCCCTCGTCCTATTTTCCTTCTGAACCAAGATAATACCTCTATGTTCAATTTCTCGAAGTCGTTCTTGATTTTCACGTTGTTGCTCCAAGTACCCTTGGTGGAGACCACCGATTCAGCGTTTACAAATCCCGCTTCCGGACCGTGTATAACGGTAATTATTTGATGCCAGTAAGCGTTCTTTTCTATGAGAAAGCGCCACCACCATCTCGCAATTAGACCAAGATTACTCGCTTTTAAGCTACCAATCCCTAAACCTCCCTGATCTCTTTTGGCACAAACGTTGGACCATGATATCCCCTTCATTTTTTCTGAGTATCGGCGCCGCCCCAAAAAAATGTTGCCCTGATTTTTTCAAGATTGGAGATCACTTTTGACGGTGCTTTAAACAACGAGAAGTAGTAAGCACTTAAGCTACCGAGAACAAATTTACAAAGGGTCAAGCAACCCCCGAACGATAACGAGCGAGATTTCCAAAGGGAAAGTTTTCTTCGAAATTTCTCTACAATTGGGTCCCAATTCGAGGTTTTATTCATTGAAGCTCCGAGGTATTCCCAGATAGACGAAAGGCAATGATCCTGAGGAGCAGTTGATTTTCTCGGCCACATATTTAACTATAGGGGCTTGAACCCCAACACCAAACAGCGTGCTCTTCGTGATATTTATCTTCAGCCCCGAGACTACATGGAAGCACCGAAGAATTCTGATTTGATTTATCGCGTTCTGGACCGACCACTCACCAGTAAAGAGGACATCGTCGGCGAATTGTAGATGCGATAGGCAAGGCCCGTTATTTGGGAGATTAATACCTTTGAATATATTTTTTTGAATTGCTTCCAACATTATTAGATTAAGTCCCTCAGCCGCAAGAATGAATAGGAAAGGCGATAGCGGGTCGCCTTGACGAACTCCTCTCGATACCTTGAACTCCTTTGATGGTGATCCGTTTATGAGCACAGATCTTATGGAAAAACTGTGAAAGGTAAAATGTGCAATTAAAGAGTGGAAAAACATGATGTTCGGTCGAAAAACGCTGAAGCTAATTGGGTTAGATCGAAGATCTCCGAGCTCAAACTAAAGGCCGAAGAAGGACAGTTAGAAAATATGGAAGTGGAAATGCTGAAAAATCTCAGATTTAGAAGATCCAATATCGAAAAAGAAAAATCTTCGATATCAGGCAAAAAGCTAAATGCAGGTGGGCACTTGAAGGGGACAAAAACTCACGCTATTTTCACGGCCTGCTCAAACAAAAACAGCAGAAAAACAAGTTGGTTGGTCTGAATATCAACGGTGAATGGGTAGTCGATCCGGGTATTATAAAAAAACAGTTCAGGACTTTTTTGCGTCCAAATTCAACGAATGTCACCATGGTCGACCCCTATTCTGGAGTAGCAAGGCTGCAAAGATTTCTCCAACGCAAAAGACAGAGTTAGAAGCTTCGTTCTCGATTGAAGAGATAAAAGCGGCGATATGGGGTTGTGGCTCTGATAAAGCTCCAGGCCCGGATGGCTTCACATTTCGGTTCATCAAAGCTTACTGGAACTTACTAAAAGATGACTTTGTGCGAGTAGTAAAGTTTTTCGAGTCATCCGTCGTCATCAACAAAGGTTGTAACGCAGCTTTTATCTCCCTGTTCCCCAAAAAAAAGACCATGTCTCTCTAGCCGACTACAGACCCATTTGTCTAATAGGTTGTTACTACAAAGGGGTGGCTAAGATTCTTTCAGAAAGATTGAAAGTGGTGCTTCCTTGAGTCATCGGCCTACCTTTTATTTACAAGTTGAGTGACCATCAAGGTTGCATGTAATACTCTTAATGGTTCTTTTATTTTCCAAAGTAATCGAACAAAAAGTTTCATATGTGTGTTTAATGAATATAAAAACCAACCACAAGTGATATATTAACAGTACATCAAGTTCTTATTAAATTGGAGGGTCAAAAACATACTTTACCATAATAAGGTGGACAAAGCATATAAAAACAAGGAGTTGGTTTATGGTGTGATGGGCAAATTTTATGGTCTAAGACATATGCAGTTTGGTTTGTGTAATCCTTGGGAGGAGTGGCAGTGTAATCCTTTTTTGGTTTGATGTTTCCCTTTTTTTTTGAAACGGCAATTCATTGAAAAAGATAGCCAGAGGCTAACAAACAAGGGCAATTACATATGACCAAGACAGGAAGAAGGAAAAGTACACCAATCACCAAAAAAATTTCTACTCTCCTTTCCTCTAAACGTCACCCATCTAAAAGAACTATCAACGATTTGATCGAACAAATCGCTAAATCTGGGCTTGGACCTATCAAATAGAATCTTGTTGCGGAAACGCCATAAAAAGTAACAAGTGATCATAAGGATAGACTCTACGCCCTTTCGATGAGTCTTGGTTATTCCGGAAGAATCAATGTTGTCCAAAGCCGAAACCGTTGAATTAAAAGTTGAGAAAGGAAATTCCCACCACCTTTGAATCTTACCCCATAATTCTTTAACTTTATCACAAGTAAAGAAAATGTGTTGGGCCGTTTCGATCTCACTGTCGCAAAAGGGGCATAAGGTGTTCTCAAGATCTACTCCCATCATCTCCAATCTATCTTTCGTTGGAATCCGATTAAGGTACATTCTCCAAAAGAAAATGTTTATTTTTCCGGGCACAAGTTTATTCCAACGAGTCTTGTAAGAACCAATGCCGAGCTGCAATTTTTCGATTTCGATGCGCAAGGACCGAACCGAAAAAATTCCATCTGGCGAAAGCGACCACCTCCACTTATCTTCTGATTCGGCAATGGTGAAAGAGTTAATCTTTTCTAACATCTGCTCCAACTCAGATGACCCACGGCCACTTCTAAGATCTCTTCGCCATTCCCACATGTACCCGTCCCTACAAACTCGATCAGCCACCATGACTCTTTCATTCTTGTCCAACTCGAATAATCTGGGAAAATTCTCTTTGAGAGTTGCGTCGCCTATCCACTTTTCTGTCCAAAAACGTGTTTTTGTCCATTGCTGACTTTCTTATGACATAAATTATCAAACGAGATTCCTAGTTTAAGAAGGCTATTTACCGCTGCTGCCACACTTTGCCACGGACCGTGGCCTCCCACCTTAAAATCGGACTGACTGGAGTCGATCCCTCCGTTCGAACCATGAATGGATTTAATTATTTTTACCCAAGTTGCTGTCGGATCGGTTCTAAACTTCCACACCCATTTGGACAATAAAGCTAAATTTGCAGCATTTATACTGCCGATGCCTAAGCCTCCATTTTCAAAGCTCCTGATAGTTGAGTTCCACTTAACCCAAGTAGTTTTGTTCTTGGAATCCTCGATACCCCAAAAGAAATCCTTCCGTATTTTTTCTAATTTTGCAATCACCGCTTTTGGGGCTTTGAAAATCGACAGAAAGAACGTAGGTAAACTACCTAAGACCACCTGAGTAAGAACTCTTCTACCCCCGAAAGATAGGGCATTTGACTTCCAATTTGAGAGCCACTTTTGGAATTTATCGATAAGAGGATTCCACGCGTTTATTCTTGCCATTTTTTCTCCAAGTGGATCTTTCTGTACTCTAGCGTTTGAGATCTTTCTGTACTCTAGCTTCTCGCTAGTTTGTTGGGTTGAATACAATTCTTGTGGTTCAAATAAAGGCATATGCAGTTTGGTTTGTGGTTTAAAAAAAATCTCAAACCACATATGCAATTTTGGTTTACGATTTTGAAATGATGTTATATATTTCCATCATTGATCAGTTGTTAAGTCATTAAACATGACTATCCACCTTTGTATCAGTAATCCATGATTCCATCATTTGACAACATATATGTGGACCTAATCCCGTTCATTGCTCAGATATTATTACGTATCTAGTGTCTTATGTAACATGTGTATAAGCCAAAGGGCTTTGTGTGTCAATAATAAAGTTAACAACTGAAATAGTCGGTTATAGGAAGTTATAGGAAGTTAGCAACCGAAAGGATATGACTGTTGCTGAACAGTCACGACGGTTCGGTCTTATGTCTATATAAACAAGTGTATGTAAACAGATTTATGTAATCTCAATATACGATTATTATTTCAGTAAATTCTTATGGGTGTTTGTGAATCAAACGATTAGGGACAACAATTGGTATCAGAGCATAGGCTCTTTGATTCCAAAACTGTAACCGGAAAAAGAAGAAACACGTCGGCCGGAAAAACGAACTCAACGGAGGCGGAATACGGTAACAGGAAGAGAACTTACTTGAAATAAGATCAGAAGGACGTCGGGGACGGTGGTGAGCAACCGAAATCGAACGATAACCGGCGGAACTTCAATCAAACTCTTCAAAAGGAAGGAGGAAGAACCGATTGAAGGAATCATTGAACCAAATCAAAAACCAGTGAAATAAATCTTAGGGTTCGTTCTGATTTGGGAAGGATACTTTTGTGGGTAGCGTTTCTTTTGAGAAGCGACACAAAAGGAAAAATTAGGGCTCGTATTCTTTGTTTTTGGGGGAGACGATTCCTTGTTTGTTGTTGATAGCGTACGTGAGATCCAACAGAGAAAGGAATTATATTGGGCTCACTAAAAACAATTATATTGGGTTTTATATTGGGCTGACAAGCATTAACCTTTTGGACTTCTTTGGACAAAAACAAGGAGGTATTTACTTGGGCTTTCTATTTCGGAATTATATTTCTTGAAAGAAATACACAATCTACAATTTGGGATTTTAAAAGAAAATACAATTAGTATAAATTTATTCTTGGATTTCTAGCAATACTAGTAGTATAACTTTTATTAGGAAAGTCCCAAAAATTTTTAGAAAGTGAAAATCGTACGAGTAGAAACCATGCCTGGTGAAGAACCAAACAACGCCCTAGTAACACAAAAACCCATAGCACCAATCTCTCATTATCAATGCCCCGTTTTGAAACCGACAAATTACACCGTTTGGGCTATTCAAATCAAAATTATACTTGAGGCAAATGGGTTATGGGAGATGATAGAACCAAAAGAAGATACGCAACCAGACGAAAAAAGGGATAAGGCAACGATTGCCTATCTATATCAAGCATTGACCGAAGATGTAATACTGCAAGTTGCGGGATGTAAAACTGCCAAGGAAGTCTGGGAGGCGTTAAAGAAAAGACATGTCGGGGTAGATAAAGTGCAGAAGGCACGATTACAATCTTTAATGATTGGATTTCAAACACTCCTAATGAAGGAGGACGATACGTTGGATGCATTTACCGCTAAACTAAACGGCTATGCCACCAAGGCAAAAGAATTAGGAAAAACTTTGGACCAACCATTACTGGTACGAAAACTTTTAGATTCAATGCCAGATCGGTTCATCCAAATTGTGGCATCCATAGAACAAAACTCTGATATAGACGAGGTTACCTTAGACGAGATCATTGGAAAATTGAAAGCCTATGAGGAAAGAATAAAACTCAGGAAAGGCGGACGCAGAGAAAGCCAGGAAAACTTATTATTCGCACAAGGCGAACACTCTGGAAGAGGAAAACGATTCGGTAATCGCGGACGTGGTAGATTCAACTCTTCACGAGGAAACTGGCAAAGCTACAGAAATAAACACGACTCGAAAGAGGAAGGCTCAACTCACAGGGCAAGAACAAACACAAAGTGGAATAAGCAAGTGAGTGACATGAGCAAAGTACAATGTCACAAATGCAGGAAATTTGGACATTACAGAAAGGACTGCAATCAACTGCCGACAACGCAGGAACAATCAAACCTTATCCAAGAAGACGAAGAACCATCATTATTAATGACAACACACAAAACTGAACACGAAGAAGTACTGTTAAATGAAGGACAATTTCAACCCGGAGAGTATGCCACAACAGATGAAAGCATCTGGTATTTAGATAATGGTGCAAGCAACCACATGACGGGGACTAAGAGTCACTTCAAGGATATTGATGAAAGGCTAACAGGACGTGTTCGTTTTGGAGATGGATCGTATGTAGAAATAAAAGGAAGAGGTTCTATATTATTAGGATGTAGGAATAACAGAAGGTTATAACGGAAGTTTACTACATTCCAAACCTCAAGAGCAACATACTGAGTTTAGGACAACTCACGGAGATTGGGTGCAAAGTCGTCATGGAAGGAAACCAACTGACTTTACATGACAAGAATAAGAGGCTGCTGATGAAGATTGAAAGGTCAAAGAATAGACTTTACAGCATCAGACTGCAAATTGGAACACCCATATGTCTCCTAGCAAATGTAGATAGCTAAGCATGGTTGTGGAACGCTAGATTAGGTCATCTAAACTTTGAGGACATCAATAATATGACAAGAAAGAATCTAGTGAAAGGAATACCAAGAATAAATCATGCAGGACAAATTTGTGATGCCTGCTTACTAGGAAAACACAGTAGGACTCCATTCCCAAGTGAAGCTAAATTCAGATCAAAGAAACCCCTGGATCTAGTATATGGAGATCTATGTGGCCCTATAAGCCCAGCCACACACTTCGGGAAGCAATACATTTTCTTGTTAGTGGACGACTGTACACGTTTCATGTGGGCCTACTTTCTGACATCGAAAGATCAAGCATTTGACACTTTCAAGGAATTCAGACAAAAGATTGAAACGGAAATGAGGACAGAATTAAGGATGCTGAGAACAGACAGAGGAGGTGAGTTCACATCAAATGAATTCACAAAATTCTGCAAGGAAAACGAAATAGCACGGCAATTGACAGCACCTTACCCACCACAACAAAACGGAGTCGTGGAAAGAAGAAATAGAACAGTGCTATCTACTACTAGAAGTATGATGAAAGCAATGAAGTTGCCACAGAACTTTTGGGCGGAAGCAGTCAGACACGCCGTATACATACTGAACAGGGTACCTACAAGAGCCCTGGTGGATAAGACTCCATATGAGGCACTCTACAACAGAAAACCAAATCTGGAAAAACTAAGGATATTTGGGTGCACAGCTTATGCCAAGGTAACAATACCTCATTTGCAAAAACTTGATGATAGAAGTGTTCCCATGATTTACTTAGGAATAGAGGAAGGATCAAAAGCTTACAGATTATATGATCCAGAAAAAGGGAAAATACATATAAGCAGGGATGTTAAGTTTATGGAAACAAAACCATGGAAATGGGATAACAACAGAGAGGAAATAAGGACACAAAACTTGGAATGGACAAGCTTTGTGGTTAGAGGAATCGATGATGGAAATACTACATCAATCAACTCGGAAAGCAATGAAGATGCTTATCAGGAACAGGAACCAATTACTGCTCCAGACTCCCCAGTTACCCCACAGACATATACTTACAACCCACACTCAGAGGAAGAACAAGCTACTATTAGTTCATTGAGAAACTCAGAAGAAAGATTTGATGATACACCAGTACGAGGTTTTAAAGACTTGAATGCAGTATATGCAAATGCACATGTAGTTGAAACTGAAAGTCTGCTACTTACGGAAGAAGAACCACGTAACTACAGGGAGGCATCAACAGATAAGAAATGGATCGAGGCCATGGAAGCTGAACTGGATTCAATTAACAGGAATAACACATGGACTCTTACTACTTTGCCTGCAAATCATAAGGCAATAGGACTCAAGTGGGTTTTTAAGACCAAGAGGGATGCAAAAGGAAAAATCATCAAATACAAAGCAAGGTTAGTAGCAAAAGGATATGTGCAGGAACAAGGAATAGACTTCGACGAAGTATTTGCACCAGTTGCACACACTTACCGACTTTGAGGTACGTCAATCCAAAATTCCAATTATGTGTGATAACTCAAGTGCCATAAACCTAAGTAAAAATCCCGTTTTACATTCTCGTACCAAACATATTGAGTTGCGACATCATTTTCTACGAGATAATGTTCAAAAAGGCCACATTGTGCTTGAAAAAGTTGATTCCGAAGACAATTTGGCCGATATTTTTACTAAAGCCCTAAACAAAAAATCGTTCTTTAAATTAAGACTTGGTTTAGGCATGCTTGAGTATAACCCATGAGATAATGCTACTCTCAATTATATGCATATTTTGAGGGGGAGCATCTCTCGAGGGGGAGCATAGCGTCTTTCTTAACCCTTTTTGCTTCGACAAAAGGGGGAGAGAAACCGAGTATGCTCTCGTGTTTAGCGATTGTGTTTGTCATCATCAAAAAGGGGGAGATTGTTGGTGCAAGTGTACCACATCTTATATATTTTATATATTTATTTTGATGATTACAAACACACCGTATTATTGTTTCTCTAACAATTTTATCCAAGTGTGCAGTTAATTGGACAACATGAAGATTTTATCTGAAGAGTCCAAGACTGGTGTTTACGTCATCATATATCTCATAATAATAAACACCCTAAAATAATATACCACTTGGATATTTCAAAAACCTAACCCAATATTTTAATTAAATCCTTGATTTAAATAAATTTAGAAAAGTTTTGAGTTTAAAATTTAAATTTAAGCCAAAAGAATATTGTTGACTCTTTTTGGAAGAATGCAAAAAGAATTCAGATGCCATTTTAAGCTATGGTCTTTCAACAATGGATGTGACTCCTCTCTGGCGCCGAGCTGTTTTCTTCAGGCGGTATACCGCGTGGTGCTCGGCGGTATACCGCGGCTCTGTTATACGTGTGGCAGGTTCTTGCAGGTTGACATTCCTGCTGTCAGCTACTTTTTCTGGGAGGTATACCGCGCCCATATAGGCGGTATACCGCGGTACCCATTCGACCGTTGCTGCTTCCAAGTATAAATATCATGCAGCATTCTCAACTCCAAAGAGAGAATTGAATACCCATCTTTTGGAGAAACTCTCAGCTACATCCATTCATTTAAATCACTTATTCAATATATTTTTTTTGAGTGATCAAACCCTCAAAAATCCAAGTGTTATACTTATACAAGAGTGATCAATATTGTGAGATATATTCTCTTGTAAGTATTTGAATAGTGTGAGTGATTCACGTTCTCGAGCAAAAGCAAGAGATTTTATTATCATTGTATCAAGGTTTGTGTTCTACCATAAAGAACACTTATAGTGAATCAGTGTGTCGAGAAGTGTCTCGGCAAGTGGACTAGCCAGCCAGTTGGTGGTGAACCACTTTAAATCTCGGTGTCGGTATCAATATTCTCTACCCTTATCTCTTTATATTCCCGTTGTGCACTTAATTTTATTTATATATTTGTTGTGCATGCAATATTTGTTGTTGATTTTGATAAGAGAATTTTTATTTGTGAAATATTTTTAATTACAACCTTTACCCCCCCTAAGGTTGTCCTAACAATTGGTATCAGAGCGGGTTGCAAGTTTCTTTAAAAATATTTGTGCTTTTTAAAAAAAAAAACTTGTTCTTATATTTTAAATGGCAACCTCTGAGGGAATTATTTCTACAAAGATTCCGCAAATTGACACCGAAAATTTTGGTCTTTGGGCAAATCTTTTTGAATGCTACGTTCGTGGCAAAAGTCGAAAAATTTGGGACATTATTAAAAATGGAGATTATAAACCCACCAAAACCAAAGATGGAGTAATTAGTGAAAAACCAGTAGCGGAATGGTCCGCCGCTGAGGATGCTTGGGTTTGCTTAAATTTTGAAGCTAAAAATATTCTTTTTTCGGCACTTACTAAAGATGAGATTGAACGTGTTTATTCTTGTGAAACTGCTCACGATATTTGGGAAAATCTAAATAATACTCATAGAGGAAATTCTCAAGTCAAAAGCTCAAAAATAAATATTCTTGTACATGATTATGAAATGTTTGAGATGTTAAAAGATGAGTCAATCGACTCAATGTTTAAACGTTTTAACCTTATCATGGTGAGCTTGAAAGGTCTTGGTAGAACATATCCTAACGAAGATTACGTGCGAAAAATTCTTCGAGCGCTTCCTCCGGAGTGGATGCCGAAAATCACATCCTTGGAAGACTCCTGTGACCTCTCAATGATGAAATTAGATGATCTCATTGGAAATCTCAAAGTGCATGAAATTGCACTAAAAAGGAACAAAGATCGGGAGCATGATAAAAAGAAATCTTTGGCGCTTAAAGCTTCAACTTCAAGTGACGAGAAGGAGAAGAAGAAAAAGAAGGAGAAAGCTAGCTCCTCAAAGGATCAACCCGAACATCTTGACGATGTAGCCATGTTGGTAAGAAATTTTTCTAAACTTTTAGCTAACAAAAAGTTTTCAAGAAATGATAGGTTTCAAAGAAAAGGAGATTATCGCCGTGGTGGAGAAAACCGAAGCCGAAAGTTCCATAAACGGAACGACAAAATAAATAAAAATAGCGAATCAAGTGATGATGAAGAAGCCAAGAAAAAGAAGGGCTTTTGCTACTCATGTGGAGACAAGGATCACTATGCCAACGAGTGTCCAAAAAGAAATAAACCTAAAATCAAGAAGGAGAAAGCCTTCGTTGGAGGCGCGTGGAGCGCAAGTGAAGATGAAAATGAGTATGAAGCCATTTGTCTCATGGCGGAAAGCGACGATGAGGTAAACTCGTGTTACTCAAATTACTCTAGCGATGATGAATGTAATGATGATGATGATCTTGATATGTTAAATGATGCCTTTCAAAAAATGGTTATGCTTACAAATAATTATAAAGATGAGAACGCAAAATTAAAGGAAGAATTATTATTAAGTAAAAAGGAAATTCATGATAGCAAACAAAAAATTGCATGCGATAATGAAAAAATCATAAATTTAGAAAATAAATTAAGTGAAAAACATGTTTGCAATTCTTGTGACATTTTAAATAAAGAAATTGCATGCCTTGAGAAAAGAACAGTTGAAAATGATTTATGTGCTAATTGTGATGTGCTTAAAAAGGAAAATGCATGTTTAAAAGAAAAATGTGATAAACATGAAAAAGATAATTTGTTAGCACATGCCTTTCAAAGTAGCAATGAGAAAGTGCTTAAAATGTTAAATATGTCAAATAGCACTAATTGTAGAAAAGGCGTTGGTTCCGATACGTGTAAAGATAAGTGCTTATGTATGCCTATCAAAAGATATTTTGAACCACCTAAAAATGTTGAAATGAGAAAACCGTATGTGCAAAAATCCTCATATATGTCCAACATAAATAATGTGAATTATAAGTCTAGGAAATCTTATGCATGCATGTATAATAGTAAATTTTCTAGACCAAAAAATAGTGTGAATATGCATGCTCCTTTTTACGTCTTTGATAAATATGATCGTAAAATTAAAATGGTACCAAAGTGGATTCCTAAAGGCTCCTTTAGTGTTGATAATCCCGGTGGCATGCGTTTATGGTTTTAAATTTTTTTTGCATATATATATTATATACATATATATATATATATATATATATATTCTGTGTTTGAAAATTATGAATCAACTCCGAATAGGCTCACCTATTTGGATACGATGTCTAGGAAAGATAAAGGCGAATTCTTCGAATTCTAATGAGGTCGGTTTTTAAAGTGCCTTCGCGCTTACCACCCTCACCGTCTTTCCTGGTCGCTTCCAAGTAGAGCTACCGAAAAGGGTTGAGTAAATAATTTTCTTGTCTGTATATTTTTTGTGAAAATATATTTATTATTATATGTGGTTTTCTATGCTTTCTAGACTAACTTCCAAAGGACCCATAAGATGTGGGGACCATAAAAGTTGTACTTTAAATGTTGTAGATAAATCTTGATATGGATTGGATTCTTGATAGTGGATGCACACGTCACATGACCGGTAACCATAATCTTTTTTCATCATATGAGTCATGTGATGATGGACTAGTAATTTTTGGAGGAAACTCCAAAGGAAAGGTAATTGGGAAAGGTACAATTTCTTGCAACAATGTTACATTTTTAGATGTTACGCATGTTGATAATTTGAAATTTAACTTGCTAAGTGTTCGTCAACTGTGCAAAAATGGTATAATTGTTGTTTTTGAAGAAGACTCTTGCAAAATTCTGAAAAATGGTAAAGTTCTTTTGAATGGGGTTATAAAAGGAAATCTTTATGTTTGTAAAACTGATGTAAATAAAAATGTTTGTTTATCTTCCGTATATGATAATTCGACTTTGTGGCATAGACGTTTAGGTCACGCTAACCTTAGATTAATTCAAAATTTGAAAAATAAGGAGCTTGTGAGTGACCTTCCAAAATTAAAATTTGATAATCATTTTTGTGATGCATGTCGTGTCGGCAAACAAACTCATGTTTCTCATAAATCAAAAAATGTGATTTCAACTAAAAGAGTTTTAGAACTTTTACACATGGATCTTTTTGGCCCTATGGCCATTCAAAGTTTTGGAGGAAATTATTACACTCTAGTAATTGTAGATGATTTTTCCCGATATACGTGGACTTTGTTTTTAAAACATAAAAATGAAGCTTTTGAAAAATTTAAGATTTTGGGAAAACGAATTCAAAACCAACAAGGTTGCACGATTGTTTCGATTCGTACGGACCATGGACGCGAATTCGATAATGAAACTCAATTTGGTGCGTTTTGCGACAAATATGGTATAACGCACAATTTTTCTGCTCCTCGCACTCCTCAATCTAATGGGGTTGTGGAGAGGAAAAATAGAACCCTACAAGAAATGAGTAGGACTATGCTCAATGAACATCAAGTTCCCCAAAAGTTTTGGTGTGATGCCGTAGCTACCGCGACCTATGTCCTCAATCGTGTGCTAATTAGGAGTATCCTAAATAAGACCCCTTATGAGATCCTACGTGGTAGAAAGCCTTCCTTAGCCCATCTTAAGGTATTTGGTTGTAAATGTTTTATTTTAGATACCAAATCTTATTTGACCAAATTTGACCCAAAAGCCTATGAGGGAGTATTCCTTGGTTATTCTTGGAATAGCAAAGCCTATAGAGTCCTTAATAAAGAGACCATGGTTGTTGAAGAATCCCTAAATGTAAGCTTTGATGAAAGTCCTCCTAAACCTAGTGCACCCTTAGTAAATGATGATGGTTGTGAAGGAGATGCACTAGCCCAACATCTTAGAACCTTGGACTTAGGTACCCGATCTCTTACAAACAATGTAGAATCTAGTGATGCCCCTCCATGTTATGTTCCACAAGGAGTAGATGATCCTAACCTTAGAACATCTAGAGGCCATCCCGTAGATCAAATCATAGGTGACCTAAACCAAAGAACGACTAGATCACAAATCCATACCCTTTGTGCCTTTCACGCCTTTATCTCAGCCATAGAACCTAAAAACATAGAAGAAGCTTTAGGTGATGAGGATTGGATAATGGCCATGCAAGAAGAGTTAAACCAGTTTACTAGGAATGATGTGTGGGACTTAGTTCCTTGCCCTAGCGGTCAAACCATTATTGGCACACGATGGGTCTTTCGTAACAAGGTAGACGAAAACGGTGAAGTCACCCGAAACAAGGCACGTTTAGTTGCCAAGGGGTACAATCAACAAGAAGGTATCGATTATGATGAAACCTTTGCACCAGTTGCAAGGTTAGAGTCTATTCGAATGCTTCTCGCTTTTGCGAATGCTAAAAATTTTAAATTATATCAAATGGATGTCAAAAGTGCTTTCCTAAATGGTTTTATAAATGAGGAGGTATATGTTTCCCAACCTCCCGGCTTTGAAAATTTTGAAAATCCGACGCATGTTTATAAATTAAAAAAGGCGCTTTATGGAAAAAAGCAAGCTCCGCGTGCGTGGTATGATAGATTAAAATCTTTTTTAATTACAAGTGGTTATAGTATGGGTAAAATAGATAATACTTTGTTTGTCAAATATGCTCAAAATGATATTGTGGTTGTGCAAGTGTATGTTGATGATATTATCTTTGGTTCTACGAATGAAAATCTTTGTAATGAATTTGCTACAAAAATGACTAATGAATTTGAAATGAGCATGATGGGAGAATTAAAATTCTTCTTAGGATTGCAAATAAAACAAAGTGAAAATGGTACCTTTATAAGTCAATCAAAATACTGTAAAGACATGCTGAAAAAGTTTAATTTTGAAAATGTCAAACCTGTTGAAACTCCGATGACCACCAATCTAAAATTATCTAGTGACGAAGAGGGAACCGATTTTAATGAAAAGATTTATCGTGGCATGATTGGTAGCTTATTGTATTTAACTGCTAGTAGACCTGATATCATGTATAGTGTGTGTTTATGTGCTCGCTTTCAATCTTCGCCTAAACAATCTCACTATGAAGCCGTCAAGCGTATTTTTAGATATCTTAGAGGGACTACGAATCTTGGACTATGGTATCCAAAACAACCCGAGCTAGAAGTAACATGCTTCACCGATTCCGATCTTGGTGGCTCGATGGTTGATCGAAAAAGCACTAGTGGAGTATGTGCCTTTATAGGTCTCTCGCTTGTGTCTTGGTTTTCCAAGAAACAACATTCCGTAGCCTTATCCACTACCGAAGCGGAATATGTAGCCGCCGCGAGAGCGTGTGCTCAAGTTCTATGGATGAAGCACACACTTACCGACTTTGAGGTACGTCAATCCAAAATTCCAATTATGTGTGATAACTCAAGTGCCATAAACCTAAGTAAAAATCCCGTTTTACATTCACGTACCAAACATATTGAGTTGCGACATCATTTTCTACGAGATAATGTTCAAAAAAGCCACATTGTGCTTGAAAAAGTTGATTTCGAAGACAATTTGGCCGATATTTTTACTAAAGCCCTAAACAAAAAATCGTTCTTTAAATTAAGACTTGGTTTAGGCATGCTTGAGTATAACCCATGAGATAATGCTACTCTCAATTATATGCATATTTTGAGGGGGAGCATCTCTCGAGGGGGAGCATAGCGTCTTTCTTAACCCTTTTTGCTTCGACAAAAGGGGGAGAGAAACCGAGTATGCTCTCGTGTTTAGCGATTGTGTTTGTCATCATCAAAAAGGGGGAGATTGTTGGTGCAAGTGTACCACATCTCTATATATTTTATATATTTATTTTGATGATTACAAACACACCGTATTATTGTTTCTCTAACAATTTTATCCAAGTGTGCAGTTAATTGGACAACATGAAGATTTTATCTGAAGAGTCCAAGACTGGTGTTTACGTCATCATATATCTCATAATAATAAACACCCTAAAATAATATACCACTTGGATATTTCAAAAACCTAACCCAATATTTTAATTAAATCCTTGATTTAAATAAATTTAGAAAAGTTTTGAGTTTAAAATTTAAATTTAAGCCAAAAGAATATTGTTGACTCTTTTTGGAAGAATGCAAAAAGAATTCAGATGCCATTTTAAGCTATGGTCTTTCAACAATGGATGTGACTCCTCTCTGGCGCCGAGCTGTTTTCTTCAGGCGGTATACCGCGTGGTGCTCGGCGGTATACCGCGGCTCTGTTATACGTGTGGCAGGTTCTTGCAGGTTGACCTTCCTGCTGTCAGCTACTTTTTCTGGGAGGTATACCGCGCCCATATAGGCGGTATACCGCGGTACCCATTCGACCGTTGCTGCTTCCAAGTATAAATATCATGCAGCATTCTCAACTCCAAAGAGAGAATTGAATACCCATCTTTTGGAGAAACTCTCAGCTACATCCATTCATTTAAATCACTTATTCAATATATTTTTTTTGAGTGATCAAACCCTCAAAAATCCAAGTGTTATACTTATACAAGAGTGATCAATATTGTGAGATATATTCTCTTGTAAGTATTTGAATAGTGTGAGTGATTCACGTTCTCGAGCAAAAGCAAGAGATTTTATTATCATTGTATCAAGGTTTGTGTTCTACCATAAAGAACACTTATAGTGAATCAGTGTGTCGAGAAGTGTCTCGGCAAGTGGACTAGCCAGCCAGTTGGTGGTGAACCACTTTAAATCTCGGTGTCGGTATCAATATTCTCTACCCTTATCTCTTTATATTCCCGTTGTGCACTTAATTTTATTTATATATTTGTTGTGCATGCAATATTTGTTGTTGATTTTGATAAGAGAATTTTTATTTGTGAAATATTTTTAATTACAACCTTTACCCCCCCTAAGGTTGTCCTAACATTGGCTTATTACCTCGGGATAGAAGTTACTCAGAAAGGAGGAGAGATTACAATCAAGCAAACAGGTTACATCAACAAGATCTTGAAAAATGCAAGTATGATGGAAAGTAATGACACAAAGATACCTATGGACCCGGGAACAAAGTTGGTCAAGACAGAAGACGGAAATCCAGTGGATGCAACTTATTACAGAAGTTTAATTGGATGTCTCAGGTATCTGCTACACACTAGACCAGATCTAAGTTACTCGGTCGGATTACTCAGCAGATTCATGCAAGAACCAAAGGATCATCATTTAAAGGCGATAAAGCAAGTAATCCGATACATTAAAGGAACCAAGGAGCATGGTATTATATACAGAAGAGATGGCGGCTGCAAGATAACAGGTTATAGCGACAGTAGTTATGGAATCAATACTGATCAAGGAAAAGGAACTACTGGAATAGTATTCTATTTTGGAGAATCACCTATTACCTGGTGCACTCAGAAGCAACCAACAGTAGCACTCTCATCATGTGAATCAGAATTCATGGCAGCTACTGGAGCAGCATGTCAGGCTTTATGGTTAAAGCGGCTACTTAGTGAAATAATGGATTGGAAGGAGGAAAGAATAACACTGAAGGTTGATAACGTTTCAGCAATAGCACTCGTCAAGAACCCAGTTTTTCATGGAAGAAGTAAGCACATCGACATTCGTTACCATTTCATTCGTGAATGTGTAGAGAATGGACACATCAATGTGGAACACGTCAGTGGCGAACTACAAAGGGCAGATATACTGACTAAAGCCTTGCCAAGGCTGAAGTTTGTCACTATGCGGCAGATGCTCGGGGTTCAAGACCTAGGACGAAGCAACGATCGAGATTAAGGGGGAGAATGTGGACCTAATCCCGTTCATTGCTCTGATATTATTACGTATCTAGTGTCTTATGTAACATGTGTATAAGCCAAAGGGCTTTGTGTGTCAATAATAAAGTTAACAACTGAAATAGTCGGTTATAGGAAGTTATAGGAAGTTAGCAACCGAAAGGATATGACTGTTGCTGAACAGTCACGACGGTTCGGTCTTATGTCTATATAAACAAGTGTATGTAAACAGATTTATGTAATCTCAATATACGATTATTATTTCAGTAAATTCTTATGGGTGTTTGTGAATCAAACGATTAGGGACAACAATATATTGTAAAATGCCTTTCTTTTAATTAAACATATACCTCTTAGTGCATGTACGTAGGTTGGTGGGAGTACTTATAAGGAGTGTGTTTCCATTAAGTCAGACTCAGACCCATCTGAGACGAGAACGAGGCAGAGGAATTTGATCATTTGAAAGAAGTAATCAAAGACTATTTGTTGACCGAGAAACCCGACAGCTGAAGTTGGGCTCTCGCCTCTAACGACATGTTCTCAGATGGATCTTTGAGACGGAACATTGAGAATGCTTTCTTAGGAGTGAGGGAAAAGGAGACGCGTTGGAACCTTTTGGTTCCCCCTAGAGTGAACATATTTATGTGGAGGGTGATGCTCGATAGAATGCCTTCACGAGACAATCTCAATAAAATGAATATGGACCTCGACAATATTTTATGTCCAGTTTGTGGCTCCGGAACAGAAACTACCTGTCATCTCTTGATCGATTGCACCGTGGCGTCGGAGGTTTGGTGATTCAATTCATTGAAAGATGGTGGACAATATCCTTTTCTACGGACATGTCTATGGATTCGATGATCAATGAAATCAACTCTTCAAACAAGGACAAACATGTTAAGAAAGCTTTGGAGGCAGTCTTCTTCACCGGCTGTTACATTTTATGGTGTTTCCGAAATAGTTGTGTCTTCGATAGTTCCCCTCCTCGTAAAGATTATCTCATCGATCGGATCGTGGAGAATCTTTTACCTGGATTTCAGCTAGGTGTAAAGGGAGTTTTAAAGACCCGATCTTGTGGAAGCTTCTTCTGTTTGTTTCAAAAACCTGTAACGTTCAAGTTCCTCGTTTGCTAGCTTCTTGCAAGTCTTAATAAAAGTTTTGGTTGTCGTTTAAAAAAAAGATGGCTACGAATGTTGTGATAGATCAATAGACGAAATACAAAGACTTTAAAAATTATCAACTCAACCATTAGAATCAAACAGACATTTATGGCATATGCCACCTTCTTATGGAGCTGCCTACCTCCTCTTAATTCCAAACAGTAGAAGTTACTTGATTGTTCTACAGTCATTTGACAAATGATGCTTCATTAATTATTGTCAGAAGGCGAGTATGTATCAACAAAGGTTGTTGAATGTCATCATCTCTAGCAACGATAAACAGTTGCACCAAGTCTTTTTAGCATGATGGCATGAAGATAAGGGTTATATTGGAGTAAGAATTAAATAGATCATCACATTGATACATGTTAATTAATTTGAAAAAACTGCAAACAACGATCTTACTCGACATACTAGCAATGAATATCGTTATACTCTTTTTTGGATCTATTATGGTGTGTTTGGTACAAAGGACAATACACGACGGGACAAGAACTGTAGGTGGTGTGAAAATTAGAGTGAGACTCAACATACAACAATACATATTTTCTAGATGCACAAAAGAAGGTGGAAAAAATAGGGGAGGGGGGGGGGGGGGGGGGGGGGGGGGGATAAAAGGGGGTTTTAGACAAAGTTGGTAAATTACTAAACTCTCTATATTAATTTAAAACCCTAACATCTTGTATAATTCTTTCATCCACTTGTCACAATCTAGTCAATCTAACCTTATCTAGTCCCGTCATTTTACCATTTTACCAAACGCACCCTTAACATACACGAGACTCATGGTGTTGTTATAATACCATTTTGAATTAAGCAATTTATTAATTGATAACATATTCCCTTCTACAAGTAAGTTAATATCAATTTTCTTTTAGCATGTATTCAAAAACATTACGATACCAACAAAAAAACTAATCACATAAGTTTTGCCATCCATTATTACATCCATATTTGGTGGAAACAATAAATATTTTCCAAAAACGAGTGACGTTTTTCATTTATTAATTATGTATATGTTTTTTATTGTTAATTTATTAAAGTTTCAATAATATGTTTAATAATTACCTTACATATTATATCCACATATTTTTAATTTTGACAATAATATTATATTGATTATGAATTAGACCTATTATTACTACGTATACTTGTTTTGGACCAATCTTCAACAATATTGGAGAAATTGGTAGAACCGATTTATCAGATAATAAGATTACTAGTAATTTTGTTTTGCATCTTTTTATTTTAAAAATTATTATGTATTTTCAACTTGTTGGCTTATTATATAATCATATCTTTTTATCATTTGTGATATTTTATAACTAAATATGTTATCACGTTTTACATTATTTAAAAATATTAAGTTTTAAAAATAAGTTGAACATGTAACCATTTAGTTAACTAAAACTTAAACTTAGGGGCCGTTTACCTAATCACTTACCCGAATAATTGCTTACCGGTAAAATTCAACACTATCACTTACTTCCCGAGTAAGATTTTAATCTACCAAAATGGCATCGTATGCAACAATTTAGCCAGTAAGCGCTAACCGTCGTAAGAGTCGTCGCACTCACCGGGTAAAACTTTCGGTCCTTGCTTTACTCTTACTAAGATTTTTGGTCCCTGTCATATTCATCCGGTAAGCACTTACCCGAATAAGCGTTTTGTAAACGGTCTCTTAGAATTAATATAATATAGAGAACAAATAGGAACTATTAAAATGTTAAACACTTTTAAAATAAAAGTAAATAAATCTCAAAATTAATTTCCATTAAAGTATTTTATATTTTAATTTTCATAGTAAATGTGGACAATAAATATTACAAATAATTAAATAAATTAATATAAATACAAAAACATAAATAATAGTTATTTTGTTATAAAAAATATTAATTGAAAAAACGACCATTAGACCATCCACACACCTGCAAGACCTTACTCATTTTACAAGTGCCACATCAGCTTTGCAATAACACCTTCCACACACATGCAAGACCAAACTCCTTTCTAAACTAATAAATTATAATATAAATAATATAGATAATTATAATATAAATAATATAGATAATTATAATATAACTAATAAATTAATTATAAAATATAGATAAATAAATTGTGTACGTTTATCTATTAGTATTTGTATTTTCGTAATTTTTATATTAATGTACTTTTAATTTAGCAGTTTAAATAAAAAAACATTGTATAAAAGTATCATTTTTTAAAATAAAGCATGGGTAAGAAATTTTAATAAAAATATTAAAAAAAATAATGTTCAAATAAATTAAATTTAATAAACATATTAATAATAACTAATATTTAAACAAACAAACAAACTAATTAAATTAAAAAATGATTTGTTTAATATGTTAAATTTGTTGCAAGACTTTGCTAATTGTGCAAGATGTTAGTAGTCTTGCAAGGCCTTACAAGACAAATGACATGCCATGTAATTTTACAAGAGCTCTTGCAAGACACGTGTGAATACGCTTATCATCAACTAGTTAATTTTTTTTTGCTATAAAAAGTGGTGAATAGATATATACTTAAAATAGTTTTTGCTAAAATTAGCCCTTCAATTTTAACAAGTGTACAGTAAAAGTACGCAATCAAATCCAGGTGTCATTCTTCTGCCACTTTTGAAATCCGACTCATACCCTGAACCTCACGCAACCATATACACTTGGCCCCTCCTATAAAATCCTCTTCTGTCAGAACATCATCAGCACAGCAGCAGCACTGCCCCCAATTCCCAACCTAGGGTTTCAAACCCGAGGCGCTCATTTCTCACATCAATTTTGAGTGATTTCGGTGCAATTCTTTGCAGATTGGAGCTACTCAATCATCGCCGATTGCAATGTCCTCCTCAAACTCAAAGGCCCATCCTCCCTCCACCGCCGCCGTCCGATCGGAGTCTCCAGATGATCCTACGGTATTCAGACGTTAATTAACTTGTGTTTAATTTTGTTTTATATATTAAAATTTCGTATCGCGTAGTTGTTTAGTTGAAATGAACGAAAATAGTTTTTTTTTTCTTTGGATGTTTATGCATCGATCGGTGTTTTTCAATCCGTTTCATCTGTAGTGTGGTCCGATTTATGATGAGTTTGTGTCTTGGAGGATTCCTGATAAAATTGTAGGCGCATTTTGTGTTTAAGATATAATGGTCTCGTTTTAGACACTGTTCTTTTAGGATTTTAGAACAGTTTTTAATCTGCAGTGATCGAACGGTCTGAATTTGATGGATACTTTAAGCCGACTAATTGCATGTAAACTAATGGTGATGCTATCATACATATGTAGGGAATTTTTGGTGAAATGGCGAGTTGAAGTTAGAAGCGAGAAGGATGTAACTATAAACCCTACTGAATCCTACATAATTTTATGTAACATGACAAGAACTAATGTAAACTATAAACCCTACTGAATTCTAATACATAATATCAAAAGAATTAGCAATTGATCTAATATCCAATCACAATATTTGAATATTTGTGTTTCTATCCTCATTATGCATCAATTGTACTTGGTTACTTTATATAGTTAGTTCTTAATTAGCCATACTGTGAACAAGAGCAACATGATATTAAGCTAGAGTATTTTATCGGAGGCCATTCACATGCCTGGATGCGCCTCGACGGAACATGTAAGCTCCCACTTTTGACAATGTTCCAAAATAAAGATAAATGTTACAATGGAGCAAAAAATATTGTCATATGGTAATAAAATACAAGAGGTATGGAAATACTAGATTTCTGGTTAAATGGTTAATTAGGAGAGAACTAACTTATTAGGTTAATAAAGGATAAGTTTAAAAGCATGTATTTAATGATTGGAATAAAATATTTCAAGCTTAATCGTCACCATCGGTTTCCTATTCAGTTACTGAAGAATCTGCGGGATTTGGGATTTCGAAGTTAGAAGCATATTGTGGTAGGATTTGTAATTAAATAATGAGATTTGATTTTGTAGGAATTTCATTTCAATGTAAGTGTGAGGTCATCTGGTTCTAATAGGAAGACTCCAGAACCGACGATGCCTGTATGTACGAGTGATAAAAACTGGTAAAAGGCAAGAAGATTTGTTGATTCCCACGCTCATTATGAACACGGAGAATTATTAATCAAAGGGTTACATGATCTCTATAAGAAAAGAAAAAAAGATATGAACATGAGCACATACAGAGGCGGATCCAGAGATCTAAAATAGAGAGGATAAAAACAATTTCAAGGTAAATCTAACATTTTTTAAAGGTAAATCTAACATTATTTAGGATTGATTGGGGTCTTGAGACCCCACTAGGCTGGGTGTGGCTCCGCCACTGAGCACATATTACCTTATTTTCGGTATGGGTTTGGGTGCATGGTACAAAGAGTGTTGGTAAGTGGCTTGTGGGGATGGTCTTATTCGTTAAGTTACGTGGGTATACGCTACTCTAAATGTGGAGTGCAGTATGTTAAATATGCATTCATATGTACATACATATAATTAGGTGATAAAAAAAAGCTAGGAAATCTTAATACATAATGATATGACACTTAATAACGGACACTGATTTTATTCTTATTTCCATACAGAATGAGTAATATTGATTGCTATAATATGCATAAATAAACATAAACAATGTAAGGTAAGTATATTATCATGAATGAACCAAATAATGTAACTGCATTTGATTAAGTCACCGATTTCCTTCTTTCTCTTATCAACCAATGTACCTTCAACAAATCAAGAAAGGAAGAACAAAAAGGTCCTAAAATCATGATGTGATCCTATTGTGTATCGATATCTCATTCTAGTGAATCATGAGTCATAAATCATATTGAATGATTCGAATCAGAAGATTCACTTCAAATTTCCAGTAAAGTTGTAACTGTACTTAAAGTACGCGTAGACACGTGTACATATATCCAACAACCAAGATACACTTCACATTAATTAATAAGATAATAGGATTAAATAGGGAGGCCCTTAATAGTCAAAGGATTACATAAAGGAGCTTTGTTGTTTTAGAGTCAATTCAGTAATATCGCAAAATATTCTATATATAATGGTCCATGTTAATTAGATTCCCTTCACAATCTATTCAATTAGCTTAGTAAATAAAGGTACATCATACATATCTTTTACTTTTTACTCTATGAATTATATACTGTAAAGTGAATAGTATGCATATTGAACAGAATACAGCACTGCAAGAAGCAGCTACAACTCCTTCTGAAATTTCACTGGGTATCGACTCATTGAAGCTGAAAGCTGATGCTGATCGTCAAGCTTATATCATGGTACAGTCTTACACCAATTATACTGTTACAACATGCCTTTCTAGTTTTCTGAAGAACTTTATATATCTGATGAAATCACTAATAATCTCTTCGTCCTGCCTGTATATATTGTGTAACTCTTGCAGAAAAGAATGGAAGAGAACCGGAATAAAATGGCTGAAATCACTAGTACTCACCACAAATTGTCCATGGAAAGAAGAAACTATGGGAGTATTAATGGAAATAAAAAGGACAACTTATTGACCAGGAGGATGAAGGAAGCAATTGATATGCAAAGTCGGGCTGACATAAGCTTCGGTAACATCAGCAGCAGCTCTCAAGAAGATGAACCTGCTTCCGTAATCCTCCTAGGATCTGGCATTCCAGTCAAGAATTCTGTTCGGCCCATCCTTCTTCCAAAAGTTGAGAAACTACCTCCTTATACTACATGGATTTTCATGGATAGGTGAAGTTTCCCATACTTGTCAATTTTTATGGCGATCATATTTTACGTATACAGAAGATGGGTTATTTTATGCCTTTTCTTTTTGAAGTTTGAACTTGGTTGAATAATATTTTTTTTCCCAAGAAGTTATTTCCCTGCGTTATTTATTTTATCCATGTATGTATGTATGTGTATATATATGGAGAGAGAGTTGGGATCATGCGAGAACAACCCCTTTTCGTGGAGAATACTTTTAAGCCTTTGGATGAGATGATTTTTTGATCTAACGGCTAAGAAAATGCAGACCTTCAACTACCTACAGTAGTTGATGCCCATGGCTGACAAAAAACATGGACTTCCAATATTAACCTTCATCTTCACCTTTAGTCATTCCGGGACTTTTATATACCTTCAATCACTTTCACATGGTGCGGAATCTGATTCGCAGTTTTATTTTTGTCTGTCAAAGTATAGACTTCTTCTATGTAACCATCCTCCTATCATACTCGTTGATGCTCATCTCGTTTAGTTTCTTCTGCGTGCTGGATTTCTTCTAAGAACTACCGCTTAATTATTATATTTTATTGAATGCAAATGCAGAAATCAAAGAATGACGGAAGATCAATCTGTAGTAGGTCGAAGAAGGATTTATTATGACCAGAATGGCGGGGAAGCTCTAATCTGCAGCGACAGTGAAGAGGAGATAATTAATGATGAAGAGGAAAAGAAAGAGTTTGTTGAATCTGAAGATAATATCATCAGGTTTCTATGCTTCAATCTATATGACTATATGTTTTTCTGTTCACTCAATACATATTCCTATTTGTTTCTTGTAGCATAGCTGCACTTGTGGTTTCTTTTTATTATCTTCTATGTCAGTTTATGCTTCTGTTTCTTCCCCTTGATAGTCTTTTGCTATTGTTCAACTGTGTCACAAGTCAACAACATTTTTGAATGATTTTTACTTGTTAATGAGTTCATCTTGGATATTATTTTCATTGGTTGTTTGCTGCAACCATGGTAAAAGTTTTCAGTCCCTAACTAAATAATATTACTGCGTGCTCTTGTGGTGCTCTAATGTTTCCAGAATGACCATTGAAGAATTTGGATCATCTGATACTGTCTTTGATGTACTGTCCCAACGCTTGTCCAGAAAACCTTGTGAAGTCAAGGTAAGCTCTATCTGGATGTTCCCTTCTTGTTCATGATTTTTTTCTCTTTATTTGTCTTTGCTCCTTTCTTTTATCTGGTGTTTGTTTCCGTTTGAGTTTTGAATGTTTACGGAGATATGAAATATCATCAACATCTTATACAGGCAAGACATGAAGCTCTTTCTAGCAGACAGAATGCCATGGAAATCTCTAAATCTGGAGAGGCCGATTTCTATACGAGCTCGTTTTTTGATAAAGATCTTGAAGCAGCTCAAGATTCATTTGACAACCTATTTTGTCGAAGATGCCTTGTAAGCGATATTGTGATATCTGTTCTGTTCTTGGTTTTGGTTCTGTAACTTTTGCAACCGCTCAACCTTCTGTTTATTTTTTGGCAGATATTTGACTGTAAATTGCATGGCTGCTCACAAGACCTTATATTTCCCGTAAGTTGACCTTTTGCTTATTCAGCTGAATTTACCTGATTCCTATGGCTAATCATGTTAACTTCAATTTTTCTAATTAGGCTGAAAAGCTTACTTGGGATGGCCCTGATGAAGAAACCAGCCCCTGTGGCCCAGATTGTTATCTCCAGGTATACGTGAGCTCTTCATTATTTAGTTGCCATTGCCATAGTTCTTTCCTGTTTCATATGGTGCTCGAGCTTTTCTATATAGATGTTTGTAAACGTTTATTGCTAATCTAGGACCTTCTACCTGGTCTGTTTTTAGGTCCAAAAGTTGGAAGCGACATCTTCTATGCAGCTGAATACTGAACGAACGCCTGACCTTTTATCAGATGCTAGTGGCGTTCTGTTATCTACGGGAAAATCTAATGGCCCGTCTCTAAGGAGGAGGTCACAGCCTTGCAAGAGTGGAAGTATTGCATCAAATACTCAAAACCTAACAGAAAATAGCGACTCCGAGACTAGGCCAGTTCATGACGTGAATCCTTATCATTCTCCATTGCCACATAAGTACAAACGTGTCGGAAAACATGGAACTCATATCACCAATCATGTCATCACTGCCATGAAGAAAACACAGAGGAATGTGATTTCTGATTCTGATTCTGTAGCAAGCGGAAGTCCCGGCTCAGGGTCACCAAAGGCAAAATCCTCTAGCATGAGAAGGTACAGGAGGAAAGACTCCTTGGTTCCTGATGGCCATAAATCTCTTCAGGTTCAACATCCCGATCCTCCAGCGAAGAAAGAAGATGAGAGAAAAAAAGTAACAGATTTTAAATGTTGGCGAACTTTGGAAAAGGCTCTTTTTGAAAAAGGTCTGGAGATGTATGGTAGAAACAGGTTAGTACATACAGCGTGATTGTAAGTTTATCAGCCAAGCATGTACTAGTTCGGAGCATCATAGTTTCTGCAAGATTTTTTTTAGCAGATGATATTTTGTTATTCACTCCTATAATTAATGCATGTTCTTTTATCATTATTGCAGCTGTTTAATAGCTAGGAATCTTCTGGGTGGTGTGAAGACATGTTCGGAGGTGTTCCATGCCCTGAAGTCTTATGAGAATAAGCCATCATCTCAAGGAAGCGTTAGCACAAATTCTCTAGGGGATGGTTGCAAGGTCGATAGTAACGAGAATAAGGTTAGTACGTTGTCATCCTCCACTTGTTGGCTGCTGCAACGAGAGCACTTGTGTTAACAATCAGAATATTTTCTTGTATTTTGGTTAATTACTCACTAGGGTTTAGCACTAAGAAGAAGATCAAGATTCTTACGTAGAAGAACTAGAGTTCGCCGTTTAAAGTATACGTGGAAGTCAGCTTCACACCATTCAACGAGGAAACGGATTTCTGATAAAAAAGATATGGCTTGTCGTCAATACATACCTTGTGGGTGTCAATCTACCTGTGGAAACAATTGTTCTTGCCTAAAAAATGGAACTTGTTGCGAAAAATATTGTGGGTAAGGCTCTGTTGTCATTATAAAAGATAGAATCTTAATATACATTTTCTATCCCACCCATTCCTTTTTCTTGTCTTTGTTTAACAAATTTCACTTTTTCTGTTCATTAGATGCCCAAAAACTTGTAAAAATCGTTTTAGGGGATGCCATTGCGCTAAAAGCCAGTGCGGAAGTCGTCAATGCCCATGCTATGCTGCTAATAGAGAATGTGACCCAGATGTATGCCGACATTGCTGGATCAGGTGAGATAGTTGTGGTTTGCTAAATTTGTATTTAGAAAAGTTGACCATACATGTAATTCAGATTTGTTTCTTAGGCAAGTGAATATGCAATAGTATTTACAACTACTTTATGCTCTTTTATGGAAATAATATAGGTCAATTTCTTTATTGGTTAGAGAACAAATACAAATAATGGTTGTTGTGTTTAGCAGTCTACACGTCTCTCTATGGTCACCCTTTTATCGTTCATGTTTAATGAATTTTTTGTAATCAACTTTGCAGCTGCGGTGATGGTTCTCTTGGTGCCCCTGACCGAAAAGGAGATAATTATGAATGCAAGAATATGAAGCTTCTCCTCAAGCAACAACAAAGGGTAACTATTTATATTTCTTTTTATGCTGTAAAGCTAAACTGAAACATTAACCAATGGTGTGCATAAGATGGTTCAAACCCAGGCCAACAATGCCAGGTCAGTGGGTGGGACCTGTCAAAGCTATAAAAGTTTCTCGAATAAGGTCATGTTTGACAACCATAAACTAACTTATTTTTTGTACCTATTAAAAAAGTCCCGTTTGGTTGGTCATAAACTTACTTTTTGAACTCATATTTTTCCAGTTAACTTTTCAACATGTTCTTTTCGGTCTTTTTTACATTGTATCTAGTTTATTAGCTAGTTTTTACCAAAAATAATATTTAATCAGCTAGCTTATCAGCCAACAACCTGCTCAACTAACAATTATCTGTCAACAACTAGCTTATCAGCTAGTTTGCCAAACCATAGCCTATAATGATGACATGCTCTTGGTTTCCACCCAAATTATAAGGTTGATTTGTATTGATGGTGCTTGTAATCATTTGATGCACAGGTTTTGCTAGGAAGATCCCACGTCTCAGGTTGGGGAGCTTTCTTAAAGGTACGTGGAACTTCTCTATTACGCTTTGCTATTCTTTTCTCCCGGAAACTCAACTTTACTTCCTCTTCAGAATACCGTACCTAAACATGAATACCTGGGTGAATACACTGGAGAATTGATCTCACATTATGAAGCTGACAAGCGTGGAAAAATCTACGATCGAGAAAATTCTTCATTTCTCTTCAACCTTAATGACCAAGTACGATTACATTGTGTTGTAGCCTCTTGAGATCTTTATTCTTCCATCCCATCTCTAAGGAACTGAAATATTGATACTTTTTTTTCCGCTATGTAGTATGTTCTTGATGCTTGCCGCAAGGGTGACAAACTGAAGTTCGCCAATCATTCTCCGACTCCAAATTGTTATGCAAAGGTATGCATGATAGTTGCAGCTTAGGTACCTTGAAAGAATTGCGAAATGTTTGTCTTTTTAATTTGGCATAGTTAGTTTAGCAACTTACCAATTTTGTCCATCTCCAAGATTTTTTGTTCCACCTATTTTGGTGGCACAAAAAAATGCATTTTTGTCCCACTTCGATCATTGTCCTGTCCTGTCCCCGTCTCAGGCCATGCCAAACATGGGACAACAAGTTTTTGTACTGTCATGTCCCGTGCTAACAGAACACATTGCCACATTCACGAAAATGTCTTATTTTTAATAATCAATTTAATTTTCAGGTTCTTATGGTGGGTGGAGATCACAGGGTGGGTATATTTGCTAAAGAAAAAATCTGTGCTGGGGAAGAACTGTTCTATGATTACCGTTATGAACCTGACCAGGCTCCTGCTTGGGCAAAGAAGCCTGAGGACTCTGCTTCAAAGAAAGAGGATGCTGGGCCTTCTAGTGGTCGGGCCAAGAAGATTGCTTGAGATAATTAAAGATATTTATTTACATCATTACTCCATAAAATAAAAAATAAAAAAACTTTTGGTACTGTTGGAGGAACCCTTATAGGTCATCTCCAAGACTAAATGGGGGAATAAGTTCTTACAGGTTTGCGTTCCACCAAAAATGGGGGGATAAGTTACCAAAGCTTGCAAGAACTGTATCTTTAAAAGAAGCAATTTGTAAGCTTTGCACTATTTTGGGTTGATTTAGATTATGGGTGATAACTTTTGGTTTTATTTAAGTGGGATTTTTGGTGCTATATAATTTCAGCTTAGAATTGCTTTCTTGTGGTTCATTGACAGGAATAAAAGGCATTGCCAATGCGATAGGTTCGCTAGAAATCGATTCCTATGAAATCTAGAATTTGCATTTGATCCAATCGTTTACTAAATGCTTACCCGATTAGCGTTTATTGGATCACTTACCTTACCGGATATACATGGCAAGGACTCGGAATCTTACCTTGTAAGAGCGATAGAGTATTGCCCGGTAAGTGAGGATGACGACTTTTACCCGGTTAGCGTTTATCGAATAAATTGTTGCATATGATGTTGTTTTGATCGACTAGATCTTACCCGGTAAGATAAATTATAGTATAGACTCTTGCTGGTAAGCGTTTGGGTAAACGGCTCCTCAGATCCAATATCCAAATAGAGGAATTTACACTAGTTGTTACGGCCAGTCACCGGATCCAATGTGCTATTCCTTAGGGCGATAGATCAACATAATTGTCACCGTCGTAAACCAAGTCGTTTACCAAACGCTTACCATGTAAGTACTTACCTGTAAAAGTGTCCCTATCATTTAATAACATTATTAGCTATCAAAGTGGATTTTTGGAGCAACTTATACCTAGTAAGCACTTACCAGGTAAGAGTCTAGGTTCTTGTTATGCCTCTTACCGGGTAAGATTTCGTAAGCCTTCACTCAGAAGGTAAATGACATCTGATAAACATTTACCCAATAAGTACTATTTACTAAACCACCCCTAAATGAAGGTTTTAGTATGACTTTTTACTAAAGTGCGATCCAAAATTCAATTAAACATATATACGGCGCAAACAAAGCAGAATGTCTCCTAATAACAGCGAGAGATTTTTTTTTTTCAAATATAATATTTTGAGATGATTTAAAATTATGTTGTTTGGTGGATTAAAATTTTACCAGGTAAATTGTTGCATATGATGCCGTCTTGGTGAATTAAAATCTTACCAAGTAGGTGAATTATAGTGTTAAATTTTATCGACAAACATTTATTCAGATAAGTGTTTGGTAAACGGCCATTAAGGTATTGTTTGGCAAAAAAAAGCTAGTTTTTTTTTATTGTACATGTTTGGATGACCATAAACTAGCTTTTTGAAACGCTAGTTGGAGTTGCGTTTCAGTAGTTTTTTTATGAATATTCCAATATTGCCCCTTATTATTATTTACTAACTATTATTATTAATAAATATTAATTTTTAATTTTAATTATTATTATTTAATAAAAATTAATTAATATTAACTGAAAATTATTAAATTAAATTTTGATTATATAGTGATATTAATTTTTTATTATTTAGAGTTATTATTAATCATATAAATTATTTTTATATATTTTATAATATTAACTAATATACTTTAATTACCAACTACTATTATCTTATTATTTGATTATTTTTTTTCATATTATATGTAACGGTTATTTAAAATCATAAATTAATATTTTTTTTCTAAAACCTGTTTTAACAAATTAAAAATTTATGGTATATATGTAATAATAAACTTTAAATTCTTTTAATTAGCATGTTGTATTATTTACTTTTTTTTACTACATTGGTTGTATTAATTAACATATTATATTTTTATAAATTTGTTTTAATTATATGATTAAATATCGTAATTGATAGTTTTTTGAAGATGTCCTTTTTGGTCATTTTACATGTTTATAAGCTAGTTTTTCCAAACGTGACTTTTTCATCCGCTAGCTTATGAGTCAACAGCTAGCTTATCAGTTACCAGCCTAGCTTATCAGCTAGTTTATCAGCTAGTTTGCCAAACATAGCCCAAGTCAAAAGAAGAAGTTAATGGTGGGATGGTCAGAACAAAATGGATGAATTCAGCATCGAAATCTTGGCGATAACATTTCCAACTTGGTTGAAGCAGATTTTGCAAACTTCAATTTGGACAGTTTGCTATTTAATTTGGGGTAGACAGAAAAACATCATCTTCGTCATTTACCGAAATCTAGCTACGTGTGTTCGAGTGGGTGGGTATTGCAACGTCTTTAAAAGAGTTCCATTTTGTGGAATTGTGGACCGATAATCCATTCCCACTTCCCCTTAATGGGCTTATCAACTGTTAATCTTTTTCAAACCGCTTCTTTTGGGTTTTTTGAGCATCTCCAACAATATTGCTAAAATAGAAAGAATTGAATTTTTGTTTCTAACCTTTCCAACAGTTTTTTTTTGCTATAATAGGAAAATTTTGAAAATTTTCATGTTTAAAGAGTTCTATAAAACTTAATAGTATGAGAGAGAAATAACTATTTTTTCAATGTCACCAATGACATTAAACTTTTATCATTTTATATTAAGTTTATTTTTTTATAAAAAAATGTATTGAGAAGATAATTTAAAGAATATTATATTAATATTACTTGGATTAAAATCTCTAAAATAGAAAATTTGTTGAAAATAAATGTAATTCTTTTTGAAGATTTTAAATTTTAATTATCTATTTTAAAAAAATTATAGCAAACCTGTTGAGAATGCTCTTGTCGCCTACTTCACCTTTCAGTTAGTTCCAGTTGTGCTTGTTTTGGTTTTGAATATATTTTTATGCACCAAAAAGGTAATTTTAGTAAAACAAAACATTTTCTTATTTTAATAACTTTAATTTGTAACCAATAAAATATTAAAAGTGATTTTAATATCAGATTTTCATCAAACATGATTTTTAAAGGAGTGCACTCCTATATACTGCTAAGGCCATCAGTACCCCATGGAAAGAATCTTTCAAATATTCCACTCCACATCAGCGCCACATCAGCTTTTCTCTCATCCCTCACTCAGTCCTTAACAATCCCTAAACACCCGTACCACATTCCCTCAAACCTTTTTGCCACCTCATTTATTTTAATTCTTTTATTTATACATTTAATTATTTAACAAAATAAAAATATTTATATATTTTTTAATAAATAAAAATAAGATAAATAATAAAAATTAAAATTCATATCATTCATTAAAAATAAAAATTACAAAATAAATTTAAAAATCTACTCGTCGTCATTGTTGGGAACTTGGATACGCCAAATATGTTCGACCAAATCCGACCGAAGGTTATTATGAGTGTCCCGGTTTATGACTTCTCGAACATTTGCCGCGCGTTGTGTCTCACTGATTTGGCTTTCGATAAATATAGAGAATGGAAGAGTGTTTGAGAGAGTTTGAGAGGTGTGAGAAATAAGAGGTTGAGAGAATTTGAGAGAGTTTGAGAGGTGTGAAAAATAAGAGGTTGAGAGAATTTTAGAAAGTTTGAGAGGTGTGAGAAATAAGAGGTTGAGGGTTAAACATATAGTGGGATTAAATTGAGAAAAAAATTTATTTATTTTTGTTTAAAAAGAGCCGTTCAACGGCATTATTTTTAAAAATTAAATAATTTTTTTTAATAAAGCTTCGGGATGAATCGGGATCCCATCCCCGAAATCCATCCCTTCCCGCCGAACCCTCAAGGGCCGTAGCCCATCCCGCAGCCATCCCGAGCCCCATTCCGAATAGGGTACTGATGGCCTAAGTAAGCTCCTACTTATTATTTTTCTTTTTAATATATATAAATTTTTTATATTTTTTGATTTAATCTGATTATGATATAAAAATGATGTATATAACATCACCATTTGTATATCGTATTATATTATGAAATATTTATCCCAAACTACCAAACTTATAATGCATATGCTTTAAGTTTTATATCAAAACTTATAAACTAACTGATAAACATGTTGATAAGTTTTATATCTACACCTATAAACTAACTGATAAACACGTTGATAAATATTAAATCTTATTATTATCATACAATATTTTATAAAACTAATAATCAACATTATCTTACTCTTGCAAATCATGACAAAAAAATTCCATATGTATTTATAAATAATTATATAAAATCTTCATTCTTACTTTATAACAAAATCTTATCCTTTTCATTAAAAAGAAACAAAATCTCATATTTTAGTGCATTATACAACTCACACAATTAATGTCAGAGAGTCAGGTTTAGAAGAAAATCTAAAAAAAAAACTAAAGAACACCCTAATAGCCATTTATCTGGACGGTATGTACTTGTGCATACAAGTAATTTGTAACATGCACATGTGTATTTGTATAAAAACCAAAAAAACAACATTATTTTACCTGCATCCACAAGTGCATATCGCCTGGACGAAGGGCCACCAAGGTGTCTTTTAGTTTTTCGTTTTTTTTAAAGTTTTTCCCTAAATATTAAAATAGATAAACATTTTGTTTTTTAAGTTTATATTTAAAGTAAAACACTTTATTTTATTTTACAAAATAAAATGCTCATATGCGTAGCGACCGAAACTCAACTGTGGACTACGACGTCATAAATCACAACGCTTTGCTCCCCTTCTCTCTTCCTTTCTCTTCAAAACCCTAAATTTTGCTCCTTCTTCGCCCATCACTCGCGTTTTCAAAATTTCTCCTCTGCTTCAACTCCCATTGATTTCGAGTCGCATCATAACTACAATCATGAGTGGAACAGGAGCAGGAGCCGTAGCAGGAGAGAAAGGGTCATCAACAACCAAAACGCCAGCCGATTTTCTCAAATCTATTAGGGGTAGACCTGTTGTCGTCAAATTGAATTCCGGCGTCGATTATCGAGGTTCGTCTTCTCTGTTATTCTTACTCGTCATGTAATTGTGTCTTTTTTCGTATTGATGTTTATGTTCGACGCCTGATGGTGTTTTCCCAATCGTCACAGTGAACCCTAAAATGGAAAGAATACCACATGATATTCTGTGTATGGAATTGGTATTTGTATTGCAACGATTGTCAGAGGATTAATGGTTGTTCATTTGAAGCTTTCATAGCCGTGATAGTTCTCCTCTCTTGCTAGGCAGTTTACTGTTTTGAATCCTTTTGATTTTCATCATGAGGCTTCAATGGTTTATGCTTAATACTTGTTTACAAAGGCTACTTTAGCTGAATTTGCCAATCGCAATATCATTATGCATATAGTGTGCCTTTCAAAAAAAATTGTATATAATGCTTTCACTGTCTCAAAAAAGTTTTATTTTCCCCCAAAAAGAGTCCAATTCAATATTTCACATTAATCCATAAAGTCGACGATCCTATATTTATCCTCTTGGGCAAATCTATAGCTACAGTCACACTTGCTTCAACTCCTGTATATAGAAAAATATGCAATGTATCACACTTGCTACAGTTCTAGTAGGCTGTATGTAGGAGAAAGTATGCAATGTCATGCTATGCTGTTAAAATCGGATATCGGTGCGATATCGTTCAAGGACCGATATTTGATATCTCGGAAATATCGGTGATATATCGGTGATATATCGGAATATCGGTTTATATAATATTTTTTAGAATTATATATATATATATATATATGTTGGAAAATTTAGTAAAAATATATGTTTTTACTAACTTTGGACACATTTAAATACATATATATGTATTATATATAATTAACTCTTAGTGGGTTTGTGTTATCCTATATGAGAGCTTCGAAACGATGCATAATGTGTCCAAAACCGAGTATGTGTGAATGAGATATCGATACTCAAAGTTGAGTACTTAGATGAAATTAGCAAAAACCAAGTGGGTGTGGGAATGTATCCCACATAGGAAGAAAGAGTAAAACCTTAATGGTTTATAACCATGAAAGTGTGACGGGTTTACAAGCTCCTTTGAATGGTTTTACTCCAACACCTACCCGCGCGTAGGGTGGGTGCCGATTGAGGATTTCGTAAGCTAAAATCGCCGAACTTGTGTGTGGGCGCGACCTGCTGACACGAATGTAGCTCCAAAATCTCGAGCTCGCGCGCGCTTGGTTTTGCTAATTTTCGTTTTTGACCCAGTTTCAATTTTTTGGACATTTCTGGAACTGAACAGAAAGAAGCTAAGAAGAAAAAAATCGCGATTTTGGCTGATTTTTGGACCTAAAAATCGGCCGATATATCGGTCAAATATCGCCGATATATCGCTGGCCGATTTTTTGTCTAGGACCGATTTCTGATATATCGGCGATATATCACCGATATATCGCGATTTTAACAGCATAGCTGTCATGCATGCTAATGTTAAGTTTGATGGGGATATTTGTGTTAGTCATATGTTTACTGTATTATCTAACCCTTAAAAATAGGATAATTATTAGAATGATTGTTAGCATTTAGCTTTTAGCTTTTATCATTTATTCTTATCATTGTAGGATAGTATTTTTACTTGGTAGGATTTATATCTATCTTTATAGTTGGTATTATTTAGTATTCTAAATATCCCCACATAGGGCTGCTTAAGTGCCTAACCGAATGTACGCAGTAGATGCCACTTGGAGTTGGAGGTAGGGTCTGGGAGGGGGTAGGATGCGTGCAGACCTTTTTTTTACTCCAAGGGGTAGAGTTGCGAAATATTGCATGCTGCTCAAGAGGTTTTCTATAATTCAGAAGTATGAAAAAGATGGAGGGTGGTGTAACTTGCAAAATAAAAAATAAGCGAACCTATCAATAAAGATGTGAATTAGCTCAAATGGTCGCATTCATGGAGCAACTAGTAGTGAGTTAAGGAAGCATTGGGGTGTGCAGGTATCTTGGCTTGCTTGGATGGATACATGAACATAGCAATGGAACAAACTGAAGAATATGTTAACGGACAGCTGAAAAACAAATATGGTGATGCATTCATTCGAGGAAACAATGGTAAGTTTTTGGAGCTGATTTTTATTTCTACTTCACCACCATGAGATTGACACTAACCTTGATTTTTTCTGTTTTGCAGTTCTTTACATCAGTACATCCAAGAGAACCCTTGCAGAAGGTGCCTAGTTCAAATGCTTACGACATATTCATGTCTTGTGCTTTTATCGTCTTTGTGGTCATTGCTACTACTTTTACCTTTATTAACAAAGTATCAGGAAATATTGTGAATGTAATATTAAACGGTTGCTTCTTAGGAAACTGAAACGAGGATTCTTTTCTAGAATGGACATGGTTTCTTGTTTTGATACATCAGTAGTCTTGTCGTGTCTGGTTTAGTTCTTTGGGATCTAGTTTTAACCTTGCTTGACCTCCAAAAACAGTAACTGATGAGTCTGCTTGCTCTATGTATACATTTTCGTTCTGTCGTTTCGGGTTCAGTGTTTTAACTTCTTTGGTAATGCATCTTAATTAAGGCGGTATTGGTTGTCCATCTCTAGTTTTTGCAGTTGTGTCCTTGTACTTTCTGGTTAAGTTTTTAAATGAAAATGCGTTTATCAAAAAGAGAGTTTGCTTGCCGCTCTTACCCGGTTCGATGTGAAGGTAACATTTACTTCTACTTAATCATATAGAAGATTATAATGACGATTTTCCTTCATAACATCATCCAAAACACTTGATAAAATTACGCCAACTCCAAACAATGTTCACTTAAGTTTTTTGTAAGCCATCAACTTTTTTGTTGTTCTCCAGGGCTCTATGGAATTAGTTTCATTTTATTATTTGTAGACTTGTAATATTAAATCATTCTTAATCTGAAATATGTTATCCTATACTTGTGATAGTAGTCTTTTATTGTTCCATATCAGCTATGAATTTATATACCATACAAAAACATATTTGAATCGAGCTTGACAAAAAAAAACATCAAATATGATTGCCGTTTAGAGTTATTATCTTTTCGACAAATTTTATATTTCACTGCATTGCAGCGGGCATATAACTAGTTTTAATAATTTTATTTCGAGATGTGATTCTTCATTTTAGAGAAATTAAGAAAACATGTTGGAGATGCTCTTATTTGACATTAACACACAAAACAGAATCATGCATTCCTTTTTGGGGAAATTTTGGCAAAAAAGTGCAATAGAAGCGCTACTCAAAAATCTATTATCATAAGCTTTCAGATTCTCCTTTTTCCATTTGGTGATGAATACCACCTCCTTCTACCTCCTCAAATTCCAAAACCAAAAGGGTCATATGCTGCTGCTACATTTGATGCCAAAACTTGTCTTCATTTTGAACCTTTTATCCTTTATAAGCATCCTGTATCTCTGAAACCACTAACCAATTGAATGTGTTTTCATGTTGTAGAATGTTTCAACCTCATCATCCAATCAATACACTCCCCCACATTACCAGAAGGGTAAGCAAGCTGCCATTCTATAACTTTTTGCTGCCATTCACTAACAACTGGACCTCCATTTTTAACCTCTAAAACCTTCATTATATCCCTCCCATTAACCAATGGTTTAACCTCCCACACTTTCTCTAAACCTAGTTTCAAGATTTCTTCCTCAACCCTTTTAAACATTCCTACGTTATCTACAACACTTTCTACACAAGACCCTTTGCTTAAAAGAATCGATAGCATCAATGCAGCCCGCCAAAAGTCTTTAACGTCCCTAAGAATCAACCCCAACAAGATTCTTAATTTCAAAGAAACAGGAACATCGATCATATCTGATTTCCAATCAACTTCTGCAGGTTGCATACCTTCGTTAGACACCACGAAAGGAATCAAAGATGAGAATTTCTCAACTGCATTATGCAACCTGATGACATTGTCAGCATCACTACCTTTGAGCTTAAGCGAGTTTTTGAAAATGTAGTTCACGGAGGATACGATTCTCTTTTTGTTATCTCCATAAATGGTTTTTCTAAGTGGAAGGAACAACGCTGCATACAAATACAATCTCCTTTGTTCATCGCTGAAGGTACACCATTTTATAGCATGCATAAATCTCCATGCTCCATCCATATAACTAACACAAATTCTATCAAGTTCTTCTGAGATTGGAGGTTCAGAATTTGGAGGCGATTTGAAGATAATCCAGAATAAGCCCAAGTTAGATGTGCAGGCTATTGCTTTAACTGGTTGGTTCCCAGATACCATAAGATCTATCTCATGACCAATTCGTTCTCGGCTGATTTTATCAGCAATGGCGGATTTCACATCATTATCAGCAGCTGCAACTTTTAGTTCTTCAACCATCTCGAATTCAAACCTGGCACAAAAACGAATTGCTCTAAGAACTCTCAAAGGATCATCCAAAAACGTTTCTTTTGGAGGCAACGGAGTCACGATTTTTCCAGATTTTAGATCATCAAGTCCTCTCCCTGTGAAATCTTCAACGGAGCATGTATTAATGTTATAAAACAAGCTATTAATGGTCAAATCCCTTCTATATGCATCCTGTTCTGCAGAACCGAATTCCATGGTTGGAATTCTGCTGTTTTCAGTGTAATCTTCGGATCTCAAGTTCACAAAATCAATCCAAACATCAAAAAGGCGCATCCTTGCGGTTTCCAAGTGCTTGGATTGGTCTGGGTTGCTTTGGATAACACCAACTCCTTGCGTTTCTTCTCCCGCATATATCAAGTAATCATTCACCTTTTCACAAAACTCTCTACCCAACATGTTATCAAGAGCAATATCAATATCATAGCACTCTTTTCCTAGAAGCTTGTCTCTAACCCACCCACCAGCAACCCGAAGTTGGGTTTCAAGATTAAAATGACGAAGAACTTGAAGCAAACGATCAAATATCTGCCTCTCTTTATCGGTTAAATTGATGTTTTCCCTCACTGCAACAAGTGAGGGAGAAGATGATAAGGTCCCATTAATCTTCGACATTGCTCTGCAACACGGGTACAACACTTGAGTTCTTGGAAAGGGGAATCTGATGTTCTTTAGTTTAATGGTCGTTTTGCAAGCAGGAATAAAAGTCCTCCCCGTAACAGCGGTTGTTATGGAAGATCCACAAAACCACCCTAGTTGTGCAATTTTCTCACTAATTTTAGCCATGAAGTATCTTTCTAGCTGCAAATAATTATTGGGGGGAAACAGTTACTATAAACCAGACATTTAACTCATGATTTCTGAAGATGATGCTACATTCACATATTAGCAATATATTACCTCCATCATTAGTTCGATTTTGTCCTTCCCCATTACTCCGTTAGGGTTTACACGAAGTTGACGTTATTAAGGCGAGATTTGGATTAAATTCAAGCAATAACAAACATCAGTTTTTGCATAATTTTATTCCTGGTGACAAATAGTAAAACGAAATCACACAGATTGAAATTCTTTCATCCAATTCAATTGACAATTTGTAAAATCAAAGGCTGCGTAAAAACCCTAATTGTTCAAAAATGGAACAAGTTGAATCGACTAAACTATCGCTTAGAAGGCCTTCTAATGATAACGATATCAAATAAGGTTGCAAAAACTTTGTGCAAAAATGAAAGATGAACCGGGAAGACGAGTGTAAGGCATAAAGATAACATGAATCGTCAGATAGACACACAGATGAAATCGAGAAACCAAAGAAAGCAAATTGAAGATGAGTGATACCTGTATACTATTGGAAGCAGTTTGTGGGAGTTAGAGACGGAATGAAACTGAAAATTGAAGGCAGGATGGAAGGGAACTTACTCACTCCATTGTTGGAGTTCAGAGGACCCGCCATGGATCAAACTACTGTATATATTTTCTTGAGTAAATTACAGTTTTAGCCCCTGTGCTTTGTTAGACATTTTGATCTTTTCACCTTTTTTTTTTCTACTTTTCCTATTAAAAAAATCTCTACCACACTGAGGTGTGTTTACTTATAATTTAATAGGCTTAACGACATTTCTAGCTTATTCACACAGCCCAGAACCACTATTTACTTTCGGCTTATTCGGGCAGACAGCAGCTTATTTGCAGTTTCACACAGATTGATTTGGGATGTTGTCCAGCTTATTCAGACAGATTTATTTAGTTTATTTTACTGATACATATGTAAGCAACGATGATGTAGAACAGTGGAAACATGATGTGTATGAAAGCAAAGTCTCGAAGTAGATGATGTGTTTTTTATTTGTTAAGCATGTGTATGGTTTTTATATGTTTTCTTTTACTATAATATATGCAACCAACAGTGTATGAAAGTAGATGACGTGGGTTTCACTTGTTTTATATATTTGTTTCATAATTATTGAAAACTTGTTGATTTACTTGTTTGTTTTACATATGCATTGGTTCTAGTTCGACAATTAACTATTTGTTATTTTGATGCTTAACGAGAAACTTGTTGATTTAATTACTACTTGTTTGTTCGAACTTTGCTACTTTGTATTTAATCTTGGCTATTTTGTGTTTAAACTTGGATTTTTAAGTATTTTATGAATTTATATTTTGATTTTTGGATTATATCAATGAATTTATGAATATATGTTTTGATGTTTAAATAATTTTGTGTTTCAGAAATATAATTTGACTTAAAAAACTAACAAAATATATAAAACAACTTATAATTCATACTCAGGGGCAACTCAATCATTTTTGTTATTCTGACTGTTAATTCAGATAAAAAAGTAAACAACAACATCAATTTATCCAGACAGATAAACTTATCCGAACAGATAAATTTATCCAGACAAACAAATTTATCCATACAGGACTTAATGAAAATTTGGTAAACAGCCCATCAGGGTGGACGTATTAGGACTTAGGAGCTGAACAAGCTCTTGTGAATCCGCTCATTCGATAATTGCAATAAAATGTATTTCATTTTATTTTTTAGTATATTGAAACCAAATCTATGATAGAAGTTACACGTGGGTCGAATTAGATTACCACTTCACATGCAAGAGATCATGAGTTTTAAGCTCCAAGCCCAACCTATAGACCATTAATACAGGCCCTACTGTAACGACCTGACCCAAATATACACCATATAATATTTATTACATACCAAACGGATACAACAAAAGATACATATTATATTACATAAGGTCCGAAAGTCTTAAAACTATACATTACATAATGTGGTACAAACTTTTCGCTAACCATTTACATTACAATTTATAAAAACTATCCATACAAAACGATCTTAGAAATATTCATAGATATGCAGACTTCGTATTCCTATTATACCTTATCCTTGCCCTTGCCTTTAAAAGTTCCTTGACCTGGAATACATATTTTTTAAAACAAAATGAGGGTTGGACCAATTGGTCTAAGTGAGAAAATCCCCGTCAATTTAGTAATCCTTTTATAAAACACAGATATACAACAAGTATATGAATACCAAGCATGACTCGTGTGCAATGTGTACAACTCCTCATTCACATGGCCATATTAGTTGGTTGCGCTAAACCAACTAATCAATTTACTCCGCTGCACTAACATACAGCCAACTCCGCTGCCCCTCCGTACAGCCAATACTCCACCGGCCCTCAGTCCGGCCAAGGTGCACTCGTGTAGTGTAATGCTTATATAAATACAACATATGACTCAATATACCATATTTCAATCATAAGCACATCATCACACTACCTACCACATATTTATTTCACATATATATGTATTCCAGTTTGAAAATGTTTAAAGTAAAACTCGTCTGATTGCTATCAAAATACTTCCAAGCTTTCCTTAAATAAACCGATGATTTGATCTCTCACCAAAAGTCACAGAATCTGAAATAAGTTGAATACCAATATCTATTTACCAAGCAAACACATAAGACTCTGGGTGGGGTCAAGGGGCAACGCCCTTGCGGGGTCTAGGGGCAGTGCCCCTATAAAATTTATAAAATCTTATTCGAAAAACCCAAATCCGAAACTATCCGAAAAAACGTATCCGGAAAAGCCAAATCCGGAACTATCCGGAAAACTCATTCCGAACTTTCCTGGAAACCGCATCCGGAAACCAGTATCCGGAATCCGAAAAACATGAGAATCCGGAAACCAATCCGGAAACTAATCCGGAAAACCTTTGAAATCCGGTATCACCGTATCATCCTATCCGGAAAACATGAGGAATCCGGATACATACATCCGGACTTCATGCAACATCCGGATAACTATTCGTAACCCAGATTCGATCGAGACTACTAAGAATCATGAAATTGACAAATCTAAACCGATAGGAATCAATTACTACTAGATACAAACACAATTGAAAAAGACAATTACCTCAATTTTGATTATGCACTTCTTCCACAACCTAATTCGGCCGATAACCTCATTCTCATTCTCTCTGGACTCGAAACACACACACACACACCCACACACACACACACACTTTGAAAGAACCGACTTAACGAATATCAGGAGGAGGTGATGGTTTATATAATAAACCAAAATTGCGAAAGAGGGTTCAAACTTTACTAAAACGACAATTGCATCCATGAACTTATAAATCGATCCAACTCACCCTAAAATAAAGATAAATAAATAACTAACTTACCCGGGTTATTACACCTACAATGCTATTTTTTAAAATACTAACAACAAAAATATAGTTAAAAGAATAGAACTCGCAATCGCGTATATTATTATTGGAATTACTACCACAATTCCGATTAGTTTTTGTCAAATTTTCTCCATTTTTGATTTTATTATTATTTTTCGATCCCAATGTCAATTCATCTTAAAATGGTCGCCTTTTTATCTCATTTTTAAGGAAACATATGTTTAATTTAAAGATCGACGTTGATTCCATTTGGAGAAAAAAATCTATTTTATTCCCCATATCGACACCATTGACTTTACTTAGGTTAAACTACGTTGACTTTCTTCCTAGGTCAAACCATAATTCTATGGACGTATGATCTATCTTAAAGGTGTATCCGCTCAAAGAAATTCTTGAGTCCACCAATAACCACACTCACACACATCAAACGGTGTAATGGGTTCATTTAACAACACAGTTTAATAAATACACTAGCATCTATTCTTTACTAGAATAAAGAGGTTAAAGGTATCTATTAGGAATCATTATCTAGATAGGAAACTATCTCTTGTATTTATCTAGTTTCCTTATACTTATCAGTTTCCTAATTGTAGGATCATTTTTTGTGTATATATTCTGTAAAATCAATGACAAAGGCATCAAGAATTTTGGCCATCTTACATGGTATCAGAGCACTCCCTGCCCGAACCCTAGCCGCCGTCATCCTCCTCACTTTCTTTCTTTCTCCCTCTCCACCATGACAGCTTCTACAAGCGAGGTTGGCGCTGCCAAAACACCGTTCCACCCGGCCTATGGCGTCAACAACATTAAAAACACCATTCCCATCCTCCTTGATACCGACGGTCATTACGCGTCGTGGGTGGAGCTGTTCACCATCCATGCGTGCGCCTTCAATGTGCTCGACCACATTGACCCAAAAACCGACAGCCCGACCGACATCGATAAAGCCTCGTAGACTCGCCTTGACGCCATCGTCAAGCAGTGGATTTACAACACTATCTCCACCGATCTCCTTCAAACTATTATGAAACTGAACGCTACGGCACAAGAGTTGTGGAACCGCCTGGAAGAAATCTTCCAAGACAACAAAGCGGCTAGAGCCGTCTACCTCGAAGAACAGTTCACCACCACTCGTCTCGACGCCTTCTCAAACGTGTCCGACTACTGTGCCCGCCTTAAGACTCTTGCCGACCAACTCGCCAACGTGGGCAATCCTGTCACCGAAAACAAAATGGTGCTTCAACTCATTGCTGGCCTCACCAAGGGAGACTACGACACTATTGCCATGGTAATCCAACAATCCGACCCGCTGCCGAGTTTCAACAAAGCACGTTCTCAAATTTTGCTCGAAGAGACACGCCGATCGAAGCAAGATTCCCGTATGTCGCAAGCCCTTCTTTCTCAGCGTACCGAGTCGTCGCCGCCAACGTCTGACAAATCTCCTACGACCAGAGATTGTAAAGCCCGTATCCCGGTATGACCTATTTTATTTATTTAAATTTTTATTTACGTTGTTGGTTAACGGGATTAACGAGAAAGATCAAACCTATTATCGGTGGGGAAAACCTTATTTAAAGTGCAAGAGTTGAAAAAGGCAGGGACCAAAGGTGACTTTTAGGGATTTTGAGTACCATGGATTCGGCCCATGCACAACCGAGACCCACATTTGGTTTTGTTTGGTTTTTGTTTCGTGGGAGCAACGAGAAAAAAAAAGATAGCAAACCCTAAACCCTTCTTCCCCCCCCCCCCCCCCCCCACCGTCCCTGCTGCTGCCGCTGCGTTTCCACCGGAACCACCACCAGCACCGCCGCTGGTTCTTGCCGGTGACGAGGGTGCTGCGAGAGAGAGATAGAGAAGCAGCGGAGGGAGTGAGGGACTGCCGTGAAGGGAGAGAGAGAGACTTCCGTGTAGAGAGAGAGAGACTGTCGTGAAGAGAGAGAGTTCGCCGGAGAGAGAGAGTTCGCCGGAGAAAGAGAGAGAGACGTCGGGAAGAGGAGGAGCGCCGTCGTTTGCTGCCGGAAATAGGGAGAAGGAGGAGTCGCATCGAGGTAGTCGTTCGTTTTCCTTTCCGTTGTCTTTTTGTATTGTTTCGTCGCGAGAATACCGTAAACCGCCACCACCACCGCCGCAGCCATGGCTGCCGGCGGTGTGGCCGCCGCCGTGCGCCGCCGCGTGGACAGCAGCGGGTATGCGCATGTGGCTGTGTGTGTAGGGGTGTGTGTGTGGGACGGGATAGGGTAGTCGGGTTGTTCCGTTCTCGTTATCGCCAAAGTCGTAAACCTCAATTGTCGCCGCCGCCGCCGCAAACCACCGCCGCCGGAGGTGGCAGTGGGTGGTGCTGACAACGGTCCAGACCAGATTACCTAAAACCTGAATCTTATTAGCTAAACCGTAACCCGAATCGATTAACCTTGAACCGTTTTATAAATCGTCATTTTATGTGGAAATATGAATCTGTCACTGTTTTGCGACGGCCATAACTTTTCCGTCGTAGCTCGGATTGAGACGAATCCGGTGCCCACGGTTCACATTCTGTGCCGGGCACACTTTTCGTGTTTTAGCAGAAGTCTGGTTCGGCCTCTAACTAGGCGTAAAATGGCTGTTTTCACAGCAGGTCTGCACAAGACAGCTTCGTGTTCTGTTTTTAGAAAATTCATAGTAAATTGTAGGAAAATCGTTAGAACGCGTACAATATGTCCTTGGAACCCTAAGACATAGAACTAACTGATTATGGAATAATAATTCTGGGTTGATGAGTTTAAGAGGGGTTAAACAGGTCCCGAACAGACCTGTGTTTTTAGAGTAAAAGCTGGAATTTGTAACTTGTAATCTAGTAGTTGTGAATTTGGGCTAGGACTTCGTGGTGACGTTTGATATCACTTATTTAGGTGGAAAAAGGTGAGCTGGTGTTGGCCGGTTCGTGTTGCTGTTGAGGACATAAGCTTTGCTTTTGAGGTGAGTTCTCTCACTATATAGGATGGGAATTATATTTGTGTTACTATAGCTCGAGTGTGATAGTTATGATTGTTTGTTGATATTATTGTGTTATGGGGTATATATAATTGTGTATATATATTGAACTGTGATTGATGTACTTCTTGATGGGTGTTCCAAGAAGTATATGTGTTTGTATAATGAGTTGCGATTATATTTTCTTGATGGTCGTTCCAAGAAGTATAAGCCTTATTATTAATTGTGATATATTTTCTTGATGGATGTTCCAAGAAATTTATGTGCTGGTATATTTGGTATATATAAATTTGGGTGCAAGACGTGATTGCATGGTATGAGTTGGTTGCGATAACTAGCTGTTTAAGGGTGATGCTGATATAATTGCGATCCTATTTATGGTTTGAATTCACTAAGCCTTGTGCTTACCCTTTCCTATTTTAAAGTGGTTTCAGGTGCTTGTGGCTCCAAGGCGTGACGGGTACACACTGGCGCACGTGAAGAGTTTTTATAATCATGAGATTAGAGTTATTATTAAACAATTTAATTTCCGCTGTTTATTATTACTGAGATTATTTATTATTGAATTGCAAACGAAACGGTGTTGGATATTTAATAAGGTTTTATTTATTAAAATGCCTATTTTTAAAGTCAAAACTTATTGTAATTTTTGGGACGTTACAACTTGGTATCAGAGCACAGCTTGAGTGAATCAAACACATCTCGGTGTGTTTGATCTCAAGTTGCGGCTAGGAAATTCTTCTCTTAAAATTTTGGAAAAATAAAAGAAAGGAAAACCCGTTTGGGAAACGGTGATCGAGGGCGCAGTGTGTACAGTCAGCCGGAGCAAAAGGGAAAGGTACAGTACTTAGTGTATTTATCGCTTTCTAGATCATAGGGTATGCATGCTAGATTGCCTATGTGGTTTACATTGTACTGTATGATGATTGCTTGCTAGTGGGAATTAATGCTAGTTATAATAGGTTGTTAAGCGAATGCCCTATAGGTTGTATGCAGTAAGAATCACATAGCCTTAGAATATTTGATTTAGTTCTATTGCGCAGCTCTTGTTTGAGTCCAACCGTTTTAGGATAGAATCTTGTATTCGAATGTCTATTTGATTCACGCTGCATGCGACTGGGTATTCGCGAGGCAACTCGTTATGGATAATAGGGATTCCGTTATAGCAAGAGTAGTGGGATGAGATGAAATTCCTAGAGAGCTGGGAAGAGTGTTTACATATGAGTATGTATGCTAGATTGCTTTCTAGAACATAGGAGTATGTGTGCTAGATTGCTTGGTGCTTATTACACTGTACCGCATATTTGTTGCTTGCTAATAGGAGTTTATGCTAGCCTTGATGGGTTGTTAAGTGAATGCACTATAGGTTGTATGCGATAGGAACCGAATAGCCCTAGAATGTCGGATTTAGTTCTATTGCGCAGCTCTTGTTTTAGTCCAACCGTTGTAGGATAGAATCTTATATTCGAATGTCTATCTGGTTTTACACTGTGTGCGACTGTGCATTCGCGAGGTGACTCGTCATGACTAGTGGGGATTTCGTCATAGCAAGGGTAGTGGAGTTGGGTGGAATTCCTAGGGAGCTAAGAAGAGTGTGTACATATGCCGGTGCGGGCATGTGTGTGTAGTTATCGGCGAGAAACTACTTGGACCCATCGGATGGAACTCAGAACGAGTGATGATAGGTGTGGAAGGTAGTAGTAGAGCTCCTACTATCGGAAACACATGATCAATGCTCGAGTCGGAGAAAGTCACGAGGAATCCAAGGAGTTGAGCGTGAGCGTGTTAGTGTGAGTTATTATGTGCTAGTAACTCGTTGTAATATCTACCCAGAATAGCCATCACAAGGAAGAACAACAATAGTGAACCTACTAGTACAGATGTGTACTTGTTTTGCTTGAGGTGATGATCGTTGGGGTAGTGATGAAGGTTCTAAATTAGTAGTTGTTGGAATAAAAGGACGATTCTAGTATTGATCACTTGAAGTGACGATAAGGATGATGTTTGTTTCGGGCCAAGATGGATGATTGTGCTAGAATCATAGGCTTATAGCGCCGACTTTGATTTGAGGAAAAATCGTAGGGATTATTTGATGTAATTTCCCAACTTTCCTAAGAGGTTTAAATGTCCGGATGACGTTAGTGGACCGGAGAGATTTGGAGGAGTAGGAGTCGAGGCGTAGAATGCCGACTAAGTCATGCACAAAGTTTGATTTTGAAATAGATTGCATTAACAAATTCTTGTGTTTCAAATCATTTTTTATGGTGTTTTGGAATTTTGGGAAATGTTCAGCACACACGCAAGATTTTGAATTATGGTTTTGAAAGTGCATGAAATCGTTTTATCACGGGAGTGCAAACTTTGTTAGAATTTGTCTCATTTCGTTATTTTCCAACGGTTCTTTCAGGTAAGATGATATCCGTATTTTGTGGTGTTTAAGATGTTGGGCAAATGACTACGGCTTGTGACTTTAACATTGGAACTCCTCCACCTATGTCAGAGTTGAGACGGAAAGTTACATTCCACGATGTCTGTATAAAACTATTTGAGTGATTTGGTTAAAATAAGTTTTGTTTTACGGCATGTTGAGTCGTGTGGGTTTAATTTCACGAGGTGCATATCTTATTTGTTTATGTGACCATTTGGGGAAATCTTGGAAATCAATTTAAAGAACCCCACCTTTTGAGATTTTATGAGGCTTTAGTCGATATTTTCAAATAATGGAAACGGATTGGTTTCTATCTTTAAGTTGAGACTTACACGAGACAGTTGTGTTTTAACAAAAATATATTTGTAAACCGTTTCATCGTTTTGTATGACTAGCCAACGCGCGTAAAAAAAAAATTGTTGGTGAACCCTGTGCCACGACATTTTATGTTTAAAAAGAGAAATTTGGGGTCAAACGTCGTGGAATTGATTTTGAAATTATGTGCACACTTTTGTCGCACCCGGTGTAAGGTCGAGCGGTTACTTTAAGTACATGTCATGAGTCAATCCATATTAGAACCGTGACGGTTCATTTTTAAAGAAATTAATTATTTCGCTTTGCGTTTTATGAGTGAACTGAGCTGCAATGGAATGATTTTCAACATGATTTTCATATGTGGGACGAGCGTGTCCATTTTTGCGTAACTACCGACCTGGTAATAGTAGTTTTATTGCATACGATCTTTTTGGAGATGAAAAATCTTGACGTTGAAAATATTTTGTAAACCATTTGGGAAATGCGCTTATAAGTGTTATGTGTCATTTTGAGAATTTTAAGGGTGTGAGTCCTTTTGGAAAACTCTTTTGTTTAACCCGTGTTGAGTTTGGGACTAATGTTGATTTTAGAGTATTGCTTGCTTAAACTTTATTTAAACGCGTTTTTGACCGACTTATGGGCCTAGCAAGCGTGGAGCATTTTGCTCGGTTTTGACTTTGAGATAGTCATGGGTCAATTGCACGGTTTTAATGTCTCGATGTGGAGTTTTGTTGATGGGTTGTTTTGTTGCACAGTTTTGCACTTATTGCACGTTGAGTATTTACATGTTGGGTGAGTGAGTCATTCCGGGATAGGCATGTTGTTGGTAGACTGTTTTGCATTGGATCCTTGGTCACGTCAGTCAGTCGTTGGTAATGGTCGGTTGGGTATCTCGGGGTGGGACACCGGTATTCATGTGTTATGACCTTGACTTTCTAGTAGGCACTAGGAGGATATAGTCTTGAGCACTTACCTGGGAGGTAGTTCCGATGTGCCGGACCTTGAGACGTACCTGGGAGGTAGGCGTTAAGGTATATCTTGATACGGTGTAACTAGGCTTCGTAGAGCGAGTGTGGAGGATAAGTAGACGGTGGAAGGTTGGGTATTCCAGGCGGATTGGTACTGTAGGCCGAATAGTATCGGTTAGGGAATGATGCCCTTTGTAATTAAGAACATAATTGCACAGTAACCTTTTTGAGGTAAGTAGTATATTTAGGTGTCGACTTTTGGGCTTGAGGCCAAACACCTTAGTGTAATCGGAGAATTGTAGTCGATTTTAAAGTAATTGTGGTGATGGTAGTAGTAACCTGATATGCTTACTTGTGATGAATGGTCGTGGTGGAATGACCTTCGTGGGTGATTATAAATTTACTGGTTTGATGATTCGTGTAAGGTAAATTTTGGGAGTCTGTTAGAACTCGTGGAAGTTAATCGACAGTTAATGGTAGGAATGACCGGATTCGAGTATCCTGTAGGGTATATTGGTGAGCACCTTTAGAATAGTTAGAGCTCGAAATTTGAATCGGGATGTATGGATTATCTATGGTTGGGAGATAGGAATGAATCCAGTTGTTGGAGTGTTCTTCCGATCATAATTTCAGTGTCCTTGAAGGAGTTTTGTTAGTAAGAAAAGTATTCGAGAAATTCTAGACGGGGTGAGAAATTTAGATTCTAGTTGAGGAAAGTCCAGTGGCAACACAGAAAGGGCTCCGAGTGGACTTGGGAACCCGAGGTTGAGATGCGGTAAAACTATCCAGAGCTGTTTGCGGACGTAGACTTCGAGGACGAAGTCTAATTCAAGTGGGGGAGAGTTGTAAAGCCCGTATCCCGGTATGACCTATTTTATTTATTTAAATTTTTATTTACGTTGTTGGTTAACGGGATTAACGAGAACGATCAAACCTGTTATCGGTGGGGAAAACCTTATTTAAAGTGCAAGAGTTGAAAAGGGCAGGGACCAAAGGTGACTTTTAGGGATTTTGAGTACCATGGATTCGGCCCATGCACAACCGAGACCCACATTTGGTTTTGTTTGGTTTTTGTTTCGTGGGAGCAACGAGAAAAAAAAAGATAGCAAACCCTAAACCCTTCTTCCCCCCCCCCCCCCCCCCCCCACCGTCCCTGCTGCTGCCGCTGCGTTTCCACCGGAACCACCACCAGCACCGCCGCTGGTTCTTGCCGGCGACGAGGGTGCTGCGAGAGAGAGAGAGAGAGAGAGAGAGAGAGAGAGAGAGAAGCATCGGAGGGAGTGAGGGACTGCCGTGAAGAGAGAGAGAGAGACTGCCGTGTAGAGAGAGAGAGACTGCCGTGAAGAGAGAGAGAGTTCGCCGGAGAGAGAGAGAGTTCGCCGGAGAAAGAGAGAGAGACGTCGGGAAGAGGAGGAGCGCCGTCGTTTGCTGCCGGAAACGGGGAGAAGGAGGAGTCGCATCGAGGTAGTCGTTCGTTTTCCTTTCCGTTGTCTTTTTGTATTGTTTCGTCGCGAGAATACCGTAAACCGCCACCACCACCGCCGCAGCCATGGCTGCCGGCGGTGTGGCCGCCGCCGTGCGCCGCCGCGTGGACAGCAGCGGGTATGCGCGTGTGGCTGTGTGTGTGTGGGTGTGTGTGTGGGACGGGATAGGGTAGTCGGGTTGTTCCGTTCTCGTTATCGCCAAAGTCGTAAACCTCAATTGTCGCCGCCGCCGCCGCAAACCACCGCCGCCGGAGGTGGCAGTGGGTGGTGCTGACAACGGTCCAGCCCAGATTATCTAAAACCTGAATCTTATTAGCTAAACCGTAACCCGAATCGATTAACCTTGAACCGTTTTATAAATCGTCATTTTATGTGGAAATATGAATCTGTCACTGTTTTGCGACGGCCATAACTTTTCCGTCGTAGCTCGGATTGAGGCGAATCCGGTGCCCACGGTTCACATTCTGTGCCGGGCACACTTTTCGTGTTTTAGCGGAAGTCTGGTTCGGCCTCTAACTAGGCGTAAAATGGCTGTTTTCACAGCAGGTCTGCACATGACAGCTTCGTGTTCCGTTTTTAGAAAATTCATAGTAAATTGTAGGAAAATCGTTAGAACGCGTACGATATGTCCCTGGAACCCTAAGGCATAGAACTAACTGATTATGGAATAATAATTTTGGGTTGATGAGTTTAAGAGGGGTTAAACAGGTCCCGAACAGACCTGTGTTTTTAGAGTAAAAGCTGGAATTTGTAACTTGTAATCTAGTAGTTGTGAATTTAGGCTAGGACTTCGTGGCGACGTTTGATATCACTTATTTAGGTGGAAAAAGGTGAGCTGGTGTTGGCCGGTTCGTGTTGCTGTTGAGGACATAAGCTTTGCTTTTGAGGTGAGTTCTCTCACTATATAGGATGAGAATTATATTTGTGTTACTATAGCTCGAGTGTGATAGTTATGATTGTTTGTTGATATTATTGTGTTATGGGGTATATATAATTGTGTATATATATTGAACTGTGATTGATGTACTTCTTGATGGGTGTTCCAAGAAGTATATGGCTTATAATGAGTTGCGATTATATTTTCTTGATGATCGTTCCAAGAAGTATAATGCTTATTATTAATTGTGATATATTTTCTTGATGGATGTTCCAAGAAGTATATGTGTTTGTATAATGAGTTGCGATTATATTTTCTTGATGGTCGTTCCAAGAAGTATAAGGCTTATCATTAATTGTGATATATTTTCTTGATGGATGTTCCAAGAAATATATGTGCTGGTATATTTGGTATATATAAATTTGGGTGCAAGACGTGATTGCATGGTATGAGTTGGTTGCGATAACTAGCTATTTAAGGGTGATGCTGATATAATTGTGATCCTATTTATGGTTTGAATTCACTAAGCCTTGTGCTTACCCTTTCCTATTTTAATGTGGTTTCAGGTGCTTGTGGCTCCAAGGCGTGACGGGTACACACTGGCGCGCGTGAAGAGTTTTTATAATCATGAGATTAGAGTTATTATTAAACAATTTAATTTCCGCTGTTTATTATTACTGAGATTATTTATTATTGAATTGCAAACGAAACGGTGTTGGATATTTAATAAGGTTTTATTTATTAAAATGCCTATTTTTAAAGTCAAAATTTATTGTAATTTTTGGGACGTTACAGAGATGGTACCCCTAACAATTATCGTCATCGCGGGGGACGTGGAGGACGTCGCGGCGGCCACAACTTCTTGTAACGTCCCAAAAATTACAAGGAATTTAAAATTTTAAAAACATGCATTTCATTATAAAACAATCACAATTTAATAATTCGTAACTCAAATGAAGTTAACGTCGTTAACTCGAACAGTCAATAGAGTTTATGCAGCGGAAATTTCATAAAATAAAATCCAAAGGTTTGAAAGTGAAACTTAAACAATTCTTGACACTCCGCGCCTAGTGTGTGTACCGTCAAGCCCGACTGCCGCTCGCACCTGAAATCACAACATATTGGGAAAAGGGTAAGCTAAACGCTTAGTGAATCCTATCACACACGCAGGTAGCAACCCCACGTATATCGCCCCTACTCGCCAGTAGGCAACATCACCATCACCACGGATATAAATCCACATAACAATTAGCGTATAAATACGAACCTCGGTCCCACCGAGCACACCAAAAATATATCGATACAAGCTCAGTCCCACCGAGCCCTCGGTCCCACTGAGTAAAGACATTGATACAAGCTCAGTCCCACCGAGCCCTCGGTCCCACCGAGTAAAGATAATACAATTATACTAGCTCAGTCCCACCGAGCCCTCGGTCCCACCGAGCCCTCGGTCCCACCGAGCCCCCCAGTCCCACTGAGGTGTACACAAGCATACATAATTCACATACACATTCAACATATCACAACTAGATATCACATCCCAACTAATTCACGTAACCACGTAATAACACGTAATAACACGTAGCACAAAATAACGATATGCATGAAATTCCTAACTACGCGGTGAGAGAACTCACCTCAAAGCAAAGCGACGCGCTCCCGAGCCGCAACACCAGCACGTCAACCTTCCTCACATTTTCCCACCTAATTACGCACTAAAAACGTCAACGGAAGGTCCCAACTCACGACACTTTTACTAGTTTAACGAAACTAAAAATTCCAGCTTTTATACTAAAAACGCAGGTCTGTTCGGGACCCATTTTACCCCTGCTAAACTGATCAAACCAAAAATATAATTCCACATTCAGGAAGTTCAATGTCTTACGGTTCCAGGGATGTATCGCACGCGTCCTAACGATATTCCTAGCACTCTATGTGAATTTTACAAAAACACCTCTCAGAGCAGCTAAAACAGGACCTGTCCGTATAAAATGGCAATTTGACACTATCTATGGCCCGAACTGGTTTTTCCACAAAACATATAAAAGTTACTAGACTCAGAATGGGAACTTTTGGCACCAGCTCCATCCCAATCCGACATTCCTAGCAAAAGTTATAACTTTTACAAAACAGGGCAGAAACTGTACAATTTACATAAAATGATAACCTTTTGAACTTGAACCCAATGAGACGTCTTAATCCAAACAGACCCGCAAAGCAACATGACTTACTGTTTTAGGGTTGACATGGGCTGAACCACACCATGCACCACCCAATGCCGCCTCCGGTGGTGGTGGTGGTTGGCGGCGACGACGGTGGTTGCGGTCGATAACCTCCGGCGAAACCTCCCAACATCACCCGCAACCCCACACCCGCACACACCCACACACCCGCAAGCGCACGCACTCTCTGCCGCCATCGCGGCGGCATGCAGCGGCGGCCCCACCGCCGGCAGCCGTGGCTACGGCGGTGGTGGTGGCGGTTTACATTCTCCGACGAGGAAAAACATCAAATAAAACGAACGGGACACTTACCTTAACGGAATCCCTCTTCCTCCTCCTTTCCGACCACTCCCGACGCTGGTTCCCTCACGCTGGCGATCGCCTCCTTCCTCCTCTCGACCCTTGCTCTCTTTCTCTCTCGGTTTTTCTCTTCCTCCCTCTCTCTTCCGATTCCTCTCTCTCTCTCTTTTCCTTTCTCGGCCGAAAACAACAAGAAGGGGGAGGGGAGATGGCTAAAGGTTCTTGGGGGTTACTAACATGAAACCGAAGGGGAAGGGGAAGGGGTGTCTCTTGGCTGATCCCATGCACAAGTTTGGCCCCCTTGCCACTTTTGGCCCCTCAACTAAACTCTTTTCGCAAACCAACAAAATAGTTGACATATTTAACAATTAGGTCCAAATCGTCTAATCCCGTTAACGGAAACCACGTTAAATAATAGCTTAAAAAAGATTAATAATACGAAAATACATACCGGGATACGGGCTTTACAACTCTCCCCCACTTGGATTAGACTTCGTCCTCGAAGTCTATGCCCGTGAATAGCTATAGATAGGTCTCCCACATCTCAACCTCAGGTTCCCAAGTTCACTCGGAACACTTTCGGTGTTTCCACTAGACCTTCACTAACTGGAATTTAAGATTTCCCACACCGCCTAAAAATCTCTCGAATACTTTTCTTACCACAAAACTCCTTCAAGTACACCGCAAGTATGATCGGAGGAACACTCCAACAACTGGATTCATTCCTAGTCAAACGACTTCGGTTGTCTCCCAACCATAGATAATCCAAACATCCCGATTCAAATTTCAAGCTCTAACCATTCTAAAGTTGCTCACCAATATACCCTACAGGATACTCGAATTCGATCATTCCTATCATTAACTGTCGATTAACTTTCACGAGTTCTAATAGACTCCCACAATTTATTCCGCATGAATTATCAAACTAGTAAATTTATAATCATCCACGAAGGTCATTCCACCACAACCATTCACCACAAGCAAACATCTCAGGATTACTACTATCATCAACATAATTTCCTTAAAATCGGCTACAATTCCCCAATTACACTAAGGCATTTGGCCTCAAGCCCAAAAGTCGACACCTAAGTATACTATTTACCTCAAAAATTCTACGCATTTATCCTCTTTATTACAAAGGGCAGCATTCCCTAACCGATACTATTCGGCCTACAGTACCCACACGCGTGGGATACCCAACCTTCCATTAAGACCGAGCAATGGACCCATGACTATCACGGACAAAATTCGGAATTTCCCCCGAAACACTCTCGCGATTGGCATTTTCCTCCAAAACTGCCACCTCCTGAGCACTACCTATCGACTCGAGAAGAGGTGCAACCACTGTTAACCGTTGACACAAGCCCCACAGTGGCTCACCATCCAGATGTCGACTAAGTGCGTCCGTAACAACATCCGCTTTACCGGGGTGGTAAAGTATCTCACCATCATAATCCTTGACCACGTCAAGCCACCTCCTCTGACGCATGTTGAGGTTTTGCCGGTCATCAAGTACTGGAGGCTTTTATGGTTAGTGTATACACTTGACGCCATACAAATAGTGCCTCCAAATCTTGAGAGCAAACACCACCAATTCTTACATACCCTCCGGCAAAGTCAACATCGGAGCCTCGCATAACGCCTGCGTAGCTCCCCAAAGCCCTCTGCTGCCCTTCCCCCCAACTAAAAGCCGCAGATTTCTTCGTAGAGAGTCTTTGGCACTTCCCACCGCATCACAGCCGTAATCTTGGCCGGATCCACCATAATACCATTCTGGTTCACGACATGCCCTCGAAAGTGGACCTCTCGTAACCAGAACTCACACTTGGAGAGCTTAGCATACAGCTTCTCCCGCCTCAAAACTTCCAAAACTTCTCGCAAATGCATCTCATGCTCTTCCTTCGACTTCGATTACACAAGAATATCGTCGATGAACACGATCACCGATCGATCCCACATAGGGCTACATACCCGGTTCATGAGGTCCATGAACGCTGCGGGTGCATTGGTGAGCCCGAGAGGCATCACCACACACTTGTAAATGGCCATGACGTGAACGAAAAGCCGTCTACTCCGTATCCTCTCTCCTCACCCGCATCCGATGATACCCCGATCGCAAATCAACCTTAGAGAACCACGAGGCTCCCTGAAGCTGATCGAACAAGTCATCGATCCTTGGCGGAGGATAACGATTCTTCACCGTAAGCTTATTCAACTCACGGTAGTCTATACACATCCGTTGGGACCCGGCTTTCTTTTTCACAAACAGAATCGGGGCTCCCCACGGTGGACAACTCGGCTTGATGAACTCCTTTTCGATAAGTTCCTGCAACGAGTGTACAACTCCTTCACTTCCGGTGGAGCCAGGCGATAAGGTGCCTTGGCCACCGGAGCAGCATCCGGAATCAAATCAACGTGGAACTCTACCTGTCGCTCGGGAGGTATCCCTGGTAACTCCTCGGGAAAATACGTCAGCAAACTCCCGTACAACTGGCACATCCTCCACAGACTTCTTCTCTCCGTCGACGCGCGTGTCGATCACATACGCCAAAAATCCCTGACCACTGTGCTGCAAGTACCTCCGAGCCCTCGCAGCCGAACATATCGCTGAGGTCCGCCTGGGCAAGCCGCCCTGAACTAGCATTTCTCCCCCGCTTGGGGTTCGAACTCGTACTTGTTTGCGACGACAAACAATCTCCGCATCATACGCATCCATCCAATCCATGCCCACAGTCACGCACGACTCCCACATAGCGATCGGAATCAAATCAATCGGGAACCTCACACCAGAGATCTCCAAAGTGCACCCCCGGTACACGTCAGTAACCGTCAAGGTCCTGTCTTCAGCAACTGCAACCACAAGTGGACAGCCTAACCGTCCTACGACTCGGCCCCAAACACTCACTGACTATGTGAGACACGGAAGGATGAGTAGCCCCGCTATCAATCGTCACCACAGCAAGCACCGAGTTAACCAAGAACGTACCTGTCACCACTTTATACGTAGCTTGTGCCCCCTCCACTCCCAGTTGACGAACTCTACCTCAGGCCGCCTCCATCACTACAGCAAGTGAAGCATACTGCGCGGTACTCACGAACTCCCTGATCTTGGTACGTAACATATCCTTGTACCGTGTCCTCTTCATGTCCTCAAAAGCAGCATGCTAAGGATAGAATAATGTCATTTCCGTAAACTTTCGGTTCACCTCCTTTATGGCCTCCGCAGTCTGACAGAGCTCCAAGAACTCTTTGGCACTCCTCTCCATCTCCACTAGAGGCACATGCTCTACACGAAACATACGATGAACTCCTCCCAGGTCCACTAGTGCGCTCGTTAAGCGTCAAAGCAGTAGCACACCAGTCTTTCGCTCAGTCTCGTAACAGATTCACCGCGAAGCGAACCTTCTAGTTCGCAGGACAACCACCGGTAAGGAATGTGCACTCCATAACCGATCCCGACCCTCTTGTTCGGGGCTGCCCACCCGCAGGGGGTGGAATCGCCGCGATGCGCTCCTCCATCGACACTATTACCTCATCACGAATGGCGGTAATAATTTCGGGGATCGCCTCCTCAAAATATGCGTCACCTCGACCGCAAACATCTCACGAATCTGATCAGCAATAATTCCAGCATCAGCATCTGGATCAACATTGTTGTTCCTCCTTAACGAGCTACTAGCACACATTAAAACCTGCTAACTACGCTCACACTCAACTCTTCGGATTCTCCGTGACTTTCCCCGACTCGAGCACGGATCCTGTGCTTCAGATAGTAGGAGCTCTGCTACTACCCTTCACACCTATCCTTACTCGTTTCGAGTCCTGTCCCGGGACATCCAAGTAGTTGCTTACCACAAACAAACACATATGCCCATTCCGGCATATGCAAACACTTTTCCTAGCTCCCTAGAAAAGTCGTAATACCCCACCACCCTTGCTAGAATGGAACCCCCACTAGCCCTGATGAGTCGCCTCATAAACTCACAGTCGTATACAGTGAAACTAGATAGACATTCGAATATAAGATTCTATCCTACAACGGTTGGACTCAAACAAGAGCTGCGCAATAGAACTAAATCCAACATTCTAAGGCTATTCAGTTCCTACTGCATACAACCTAAGGTGCATTCACATAACAACCTATCAAGGCTAGCATGAGTTCCTAATAGCAAGTAACAAGTATAGAGTACCACAAAATCCACGTAAGCAATCTAGCATACATACTCCTATGTTCTAGAAAGCAATCTAGCATACGTACTCATATGTAAACGTTATTCCCAGCTCACTAGGAATTTCATCTCATCCCACTACTCTTGCTACAACGGAATCCCTGTTAGCCATAACGAGTTGCCTCGCGAATACCCAGTCGCACGCAGCGTGAATCAAATAGGCATTCGAATACAAGATTCTATCCTAGAACGGTTGGACTCAAACAAGAGCTGCGCAATAGAACTAAATCAAATATTCTAAGGCTATATGATTCTTACTGCATGCAACCTATAGGGCCTTCACTTGACAACCTACTATAACTAGCATTGATTCCTACTAGCAAGCAGTCATCGTACAGTACAGTGTAAACAACCTCGGCAATCTAGCATGCATACCCTATGCCTAGAAAGCAATAAATACACTAAGTGCTGTACCTTCCCAATTGGCGTCGACTGACTGTACACACTGCGCCCACGATCACCGTTTCCCAAACGGGCTTTCTCCGTTCATTTATTTTCAAAGATTTTATTAAGAGAGTTTAAAAAAACTTCATAGCCGCAACTTGAGACCAAACACATCGAGATGTGTTTGATTCACTCAAGCTGTGCTCTGATACCAAGTTGTAACGTCCCAAAAATTACAAGGAATTTAAAATTTTAAAAACATGCATTTCATTATAAAACAATCACAATTTAATAATTCGTAACTCAAATGAAGTTAACGTCGTTAACTCGAACAGTCAATAGAGTTTATGCAGCGGAAATTTCATAAAATAAAATCCAAAGGTTTGAAAGTGAAACTTAAACAATTCTTGACACTCCGCGCCTAGTGTGTGTACCGTCAAGCCCGACTGCCGCTCGCACCTGAAATCACAACATATTGGGAAAAAGGGTAAGCTAAACGCTTAGTGAATCCTATCACACACGCAGGTAGCAACCCCACGTATATCGCCCCTACTCGCCAGTAGGCAACATCACCATCACCACGGATATAAATCCACATAACAATTAGCGTATAAATACGAACCTCGGTCCCACCGAGCACACCAAAAATATATCGATACAAGCTCAGTCCCACCGAGCCCTCGGTCCCACCGAGCCCCCCAATCCCACTGAGGTGTACACAAGCATACATAATTCACATACACATTCAACAGATCACAACTAGATATCACATCCCAACTAATTCACGTAACCACGTAATAACACGTAGCACAAAATAACGATATGCATGAAATTCCTAACTACGCGGTGAGAGAACTCACCTCAAAGCAAAGCGACGCGCTCCCGAGCCGCAACACCAGCACGTCAACCTTCCTCACATTTTCCCACCTAATTACGCACTAAAAACATCAACGGAAGGTCCCAACTCACGACACTTTTACTAGTTTAACGAAACTAAAAATTCCAGCTTTTATACTAAAAACGCAGGTCTGTTCGGGACCCATTTTACCCCTGCTAAACTGATCAAACCAAAAATCTAATTCCACATTCAGGAAGTTCAATGTCTTACGGTTCCAGGGACGTATCGCACGTGTCCTAACGATATTCCTAGCACTCTATGTGAATTTTACAAAAACACCTCTCAGAGCAGCTAAAACAGGACCTGTCCGTATAAAATGGCAATTTGACACTAGCTATGGCCCGAACTGGTTTTTCCACAAAACATATAAAAGTTACTAGACTCAGAATGGGAACTTTTGGCACCAGCTCCATCCCAATCCGACATTCCTAGCAAAAGTTATAACTTTTACAAAACAGGGCAGAAACTGTACAATTTACATAAAATGATAACCTTTTGAACTTGAACCCAATGAGACGTCTTAATCCAAACAGACCCGCAAAGCAACATGACTTACTGTTTTAGGGTTGACATGGGCTGAACCACACCATGCACCACCCACTGCCGCCTCCGGCGGTGGTGGTGGTTTGACGGCGACGACGGTGGTTGCGGTCGATAACCTCCGGCGAAACCTCCCAACATCACCCGCAACCCCACACCCGCACACACCCACACACCCGCAAGCGCACGCACTCTCTGCCGCCATCGCGGCGGCATGCAGCGGCGGCCCCACCGCCGGCAGCCGTGGCTACGGCGGTGGTTGTGGCGGTTTACATTCTCCGACGAGGAAAAACATCAAATAAAATGAACGGGACACTTACCTTAACGGAATCCCTCTTCCTCCTCCTTTCCGACCACTCCCGACGCTGGTTCCCTCACGCTGGCGATCGCCTCCTTCCTCCTCTCGACCCTTGCTCTCTTTCTCTCTCGGTTTTTCTTTTCCTCCCTCTCTCTTCCGATTCCTCTCTCTCTCTCTCTCTTTTCCTTTCTCGGCCGAAAACAACAAGAAGGGGGAGGGGAGATGGCTAAAGGTTCTTGGGGGTTACTAACATGAAACCGAAGGGGAAGGGGAAGGGGTGTCTCTTGGCTGATCCCATGCACAAGTTTGGCCCCCTTGCCACTTTTGGCCCCTCAACTAAACTCTTCTCGCAAACCAACAAAATAGTTGACATATTTAACAATTAGGTCCAAATCGTCTAATCCCGTTAACGGAAACCACGTTAAATAATAGCTTAAAAAACATTAATAATACGAAAATACATACCGGGATACGGGCTTTACACTTCTCCACCCGGGGTCGAGGTCGTGGACGCCCTACTCTACCGTACCAATGGTCCAACCAGCCTGGTACAACCCCAACCCGTGGTCAGCACCACCATGCCCCTACCCGACCACCCCGTATCCTGCAGCTCCACAAGCGGGTCTTCTCGGACCGCGCCCTGTCCACCGTCCTACCACACCGCAGGCCCACCTCACCACCGATCCAGGGTTTTCTCATGGCCCTCCGATGACACCGACCGAGTTGGAATCCACTTTCCACACCATGCACCTTCAAACGCCACCCGACGCATGGTACATGGACACAGGTTCAACGTCACACCTTACTAACGACGCTAGTAAAATTTCTAAACTATTTTCTTTAAGCAAATCCCGTTGTGTTTTAATGGGTAATGGCACCAACACTCCAATTCTCGGCCAAGGTTCCACTACCCTCCCACACCCATCTCGACCCTACACTCTAAACCACGTTTATCATGTTCCCCATATCATAAAAAATCTCATCTCTGTACGAAAATTCACTAGCGATAATAACGTTTCTATTGACTTTGATCCATTCGGTTTTTCTGTGAAGGATCTTACAACGGGGAAAACTCTTACCAGGTGCAACAGTACTGGTGACCTCTACCCACTCACCGTGACAGCCGAACCCGTCGCTCTTCACACCATCTATCCCTCAACCTGGCACAATCGGCTTGGTCATCCGGGTCCTACCGTCTTCAGTTTTCTTCGACAACGAAATTTAGTTTGTAGTTCCTCAATAAATAGTCACAAAAGTTGTAACGCTTGTTCTTTAGGAAAGCATTGTCGTTTAAGTTTTTCTTTATCTCAATCTGTTACCTTTTCTCCCTTTGATATAATACATGCAGATTTATGGGCTTCTCCAGTTCAATCAAAATTGGGTCACAAATATTATCTTGTTTTACTCGATGACTTTTCTCATTATATTTGGACTTTTCCGCTAAAAGCAAAATCGCAAGCTGTCTCCATTGTTTCTCAATTCCACACGTATATACACACTCAATTCGAAAAGAAAATTAAAACATTCCAATGTGACAACGGGCGTGAATTTAATAATCAAGCCTTCCACCAACTATGCGCCAACCACGGCATCCAATTCCGTTTCTCATGCCCGTACACATCTCCATAAAACGGCAAAGCCGAACGTATACTCCGCACAATCAACAATATGATCCGAACCTCTCTTCTTCAAGCCTCTCTACCTCCATCATATTGGAATTACGCTCTTGCCATCTCGACCTATCTCCTCAATATACTACCCACCTCAACTATTAACAATAAAACGCCCACCGAACTCCTATATCACCGCATTCCGACATACTCGCATCTTCGCACCTTCGGGTGTTTGTGCTACCCTAACATATCTTCCACTATTCCTCATAAACTTGCCCCTCGTTCTATCCCATGCATTTTTCTCGGCTATCCACCTAACCATCGCGGCTACCTATGTCAAACCCTCTCCGGTGACCGGTCCATTATCTCTCGTCATGTCACTTTTGACGAGCTCACTTTTCCCTTCACTCACCTTCCCAAACCACCTCTTAAATCCTATGATTTCCTTGACAACACCGAACCTTCCCCATATTTCTAACACCATCTTCTTTCTCACAACCCTACCACCACCGTCCCTGCCTCCTCACAATCCCACCCTGACCGTCATACCGCTCCGGTCTCTCCTCACACCTCACCTTCTCCTCCCTCGAGCACTTCACCACCCAGCCCCGACTCTACTCCTCCAGCCGCACCCTCCGCTCAAAATCTATCCCCACCCACTTCTCACCCCATGCAAACCCGTTCTAAAAGCGGGATATTCAAGCCCAAACATACACTCTCCCTGCACACTCAAACCATTTCTCCCATACCTTCAAATCCAAAAGTCGCACTTCTTGATCCGAATCGGAGTAACGCCATGGCCATTGAATACAACGCTTTGCTTAAAGAAAATACTTGGGAATTAGTTCCTCGTCCACAGGACGCTAACATCATACGCTGCCACTAGACCATCCGCCACAAATTCCATGCCGACGGTACCCTCGAACGCTACAAAGCTTGCCTCGTCGTGAATGGCAAGTCTCAAGAGGTCGGGATTGACTGTGCCGAGACCTTTAGCCCAGTCGTTAAACCCGCCACCATCCGTACAGTTCTCAGCCTTGCCATGGGTCGAAAGTGGCCGGTTCACCAACTTGATGTCAAAAATGCATTCTTGCATGGGGATTTACACGAAACTGTATATATGCATCAACCACCCGGATTCTATGACACCTCTCGTCCCGGACATGTTTGCAAACTTCGGAAGTCCTTATACGGCCTAAAACAGGCTCTCCGGGCCTGGTACCAGTGGTTCGCCCAACAACTCCTCCATCTTGGTTTCACATGCAGCAAAAGCGATACTTCGTTGTTCATTCTCCGTCGAGAAACTGGTTGTGCTTACCTCCTTCTCTACGTGGATGACATCATTCTTACAGCTTCATCTACGACCCTTAAATCCGAAATCATCAACGTCGTCAAACGAGAGTTCGACATGACCGATCTTGGCACTCTTAGTCACTTCTTGGGCATCTCCGTCAAGCGCTCGGAGAGCAGTATGTTCCTTACCCAACGCAAATACACGGAATACATTCTCAAACGGGCCAACATGGAAAACTGCAAACCCGCCTCCACACCGGTTGACACGTCCTCTAAGTTAAGCGCGTCCGCTGGCTCCCCGGTTGACGACCCTACCCTCTACCGCAGCCTCGCGGGTGCACTGCAGTATCTCACTTTCACTGGACCCGACATAGCCTATGCAGTGCAACATGTATGCTTGTTTATGCATGCTTCTAGAGAACCGCATTTCAACGCTCTTAAACGCATATTACGCTATCTTCGAGGTACTGTGGACCTCGCCCTACATATTTACCCCACCGCTCCGTCTCAACTAATCGCGTATACGGACGCGGATTGGGGTGGTTGCCCGGATACTCGCCGCTCCACCTCGGGTTACTGCATTTTTTTGGGAGACAATTTAATATCATGGTCCGCTAAACGCCAACCTACATTTTCGCGCTCTAGTGCTGAAGCCGAATACCGAGGCGTGGCAAATGTCGTGGCCGAATCCTGTTGGCTTCGAAACCTCTTGCTTGAGCTTCATCTACCTCTCCGACGGGCCACATTGGTGTTCTGTGATAACGTCTCCGCGGTATACCTCTCGGGCAACCCCGTTCAGCATCAACGGACAAAACACGTTGAATTGGACATCCATTTCGTTCGCAAAAAAGTCGCCCTCGGACACATTCGGGTTTTGCACGTTCCGTCTGCTTATCAGTATGCTGGCATCTTCACCAAAGGCCTTCCTCGCCAGTTGTTTCTCGATTTCAGATCCAGTTTGAGCATCCGCCCACCTCCTACTCCAACTGAGGGGGACTATTAGGAATCATTATCTAGATAGGAAACTATCTCTTGTATTTATCTAGTTTCCTTATACTTATCAGTTTCCTAATTGTAGGATCATTCTTTGTGTATATATTCTGTAAAATCAATGACAAAGGCATCAAGAATTTTGGCCATCTTACAATATCAAACGTAAATATCATGACGTAAAAAACTGTGTAAAACGTTGAAAACGATAATAGAAAAGAAAAAATAACAATGAAAATGAAAATGATACAAAATTACATAATTTAATATGATTCTTTACAATTTCTAACAAAACCCATGAAACATCTGTGAATTTTTGTGATGTAGATCTTATGACAATCTGTTTTTGTTGGTCAAGTTTTATCAACTAATACGACGACACAACGTGATTCCATCACCCACGGGAAGTTGACAAATTTCCACCCTCAAATCAACAGCCAAGGCTTTGTTAAGCTCCAACACGAAATCTCTGTAGTACCTAACATACTTTCTGAGTGGTGCATCTGGTGGAGCCACTAAAGACCCGTTCCAAAGTGTGTTGTCGTAGCCAATGACTCCGCCGATTTTGACAAGATCAATTAATCTCTTGTGATAGTTAAGATAGTTGTCTTTATCGGCATCCACAAAAATAAAATCAAATGATCCATGAAATTTTACCTGTATATAGAAAGAAAAGGATTAGTTTAATATATTCATTTGTAGACAAAAATATGTGCCTTATAAATTTGTAATATACTTACATCGTTGACCATTTGGTCAAGTAGAGGAAGAGCAGGGCCTTCTCTAAAGTCAATCTTGTGAGCAACACCGGCTTTCTCAATGATCGGAAGTCCAATTTCATAATTTTCACGATGTATATCCAAAGCCAAAATCTTTCCGTCATCTGGGAGAGCAAGGGCAGTAGAAAGAAGGGAATAACCGGTGTAAACACCGATCTCCATTGTGTTCTTAGCATTTATGAGCTTCAAAAGTAGATTCAAGAATTGTCCTTCATCGGCAGATGTTGTCATCAAGTTCCTATTTTTCATAAGATGGGCAAATAAAACATTTAGAAAGTATAAATTAAACCTCAAACGTTTTGAAAGTAAATTGAGAGGAACGCACAACACTTACCATGGGTGTTTAGCAGTGACTTCACGTAGCTCTTTCATAGATTGTGGCTCCCTCGGGTAAACGCTGGTTTCGAGGATATATTGATAAAGTGCATCGCTTTGAAGGAGACTCTTGTGCCCAACTTTTTGGTGCTTTGCAGGTTGGGCTTGTGCCATTGTGACGAGTGCTTGAAATGTATAGCTAGTTATGTTGAGGTTGTAGAAGTGAAGTGAAGCTAAGCTTAGATGGAAAGAGGGGTGGGCATGGTTTATATAGGAAGTAAGGGTTAAGATAAGCCAAGGGTTCGAGGTGGGATGAAGGAAGGTAGGCGGTTCGTTGGTGCGGGTGTGGTTCCTTTAGGTCCAACTTGTTATTGAATTCTTTGACTAATTGGCCAATCATAGTTGACATGGAGTTGTAAGCATTTATTTATTTATTTTAGATATTTGCCTTCCTTCAATCATCCTCTTAGATAATATACATACATGTATACATATCATGTGGACCCATTCAATGCAATTCGAATGGTTATTATATTTTATTATAAACTATATATTTGTTGCACCCCTTACAAACCAACGTGTATATATGCATAATCCAAGATGCATATATGTATTATCCCATATAAATGTATATTCATTATATGTATATTTTTGCACGTATGCATATGTATATGTATATGCACATTGTTCATATATGCACAATGTTGTTCACATATGTACACTGTGGTTTGTAAGGTGTGCAAAAAATGCAAGGTTTGCATTTTACGGAGCCTCTATATATATACATATTGAGAGAGAGAGAGAGTTCAAACGAGAACAATAAATAAAATAAGATAACACGAAAATGACCAACTAACGTGCAAAATCACATTTGATTTTACACTAACAGTCAACGCTAGGATGTGCGGACAACATGCATGTCTCGCCTTTCTCTGGTCATGGTCAAAGTCACGTGAATCATATGTAATCTACATGTGATTTTTTTAGTATAAAATCACATGTGATTCAACTGTTTTCTTATTATCTTATTTAGGTATTGTTTCCGTATAAATCTTATTATTCTCTATATATAAACTCACGCATGCTAATTAACGCGAAAGAGAAAAAGAATTATATAAGCGAATATATATTCTTGAGCATTTATATATAGTATATATCATTTCAAATAGTCTCTCGTACATTATAATTTCTCGAGAAAACCACCGGACTAAGGGGTCGTTTACCCGGTAATTGTTTATTATGTTATTTACTTTACCATATGAACATAACAAGAATTGAGAATTTTACGCGATAAAAGTGATAGCAAATTAAGATCGAATATCTTATCCGGTACATGAGGATAACGACTCTTACCTGGTTAGTGCTTGTCGGGAATGTTGTAGATATAACGTCGTTTCAATGAATTATAATCTTACTCGGTAAGATAAATACGTACGTGTCGAGAGTGTCGAATGTTACTAGTAAACACATATCAAGTACACGTTTAAGGAACAGTCCATAAGTCAAATTTGCCTAAAAATTCACTAATTGTCCGATTTTAAAACATTATCATATGACGGGATAAATCTGTAAATCCTCACAAAATATGGCCCAAAAAGCAAGTCTTCTGCTTTTTGAAATGACCCATTCTTCTCCCAGAAAATATCTTAAAAAATAAATCTACAGATACAATTTCTAATAATTTGTAAGAAAACGACTTGGTGAATTTTTCCCATATTTTTATTGCATACACTTATTTTAGATTTATTTTTATACAGTCGATTGACAGAATGTTTCGCTACTGACATTTGAAAAAGCTACTTTCAAGGTCTCGTCGCTTCGGTGAATCACGTGAGCCCTGATACATTTTCGGTGCCATGGGTCTCATGCTCTCTTTGACCATTTTCAAAATCCTCAAAATCTTGTTTTTGCAAATTTTCTCTCTCTTATGTCTCTCCCAAGTCTTTTCCGCAAACGAAAGCCATCTTTCTACCCTTGGGTAGAGAAATAGACTTTATAAGTTCAACTCCCAGATTCCATTTTTCTATTCGGCTTGGTTTGGTTGAGTATGTTATACATTATTCCAACGATATAACACCAATCTTAAAATTTTGCAACACTATTTATTTGGTTGCAAAATGATATATACACTTCGATATATTTTTTTTGAACGGCTGACATATATATACACTTGATAATTAAGATCCATTTTAGTTTCCATGTCCTCTTCATACGCTTTTTTAGAAGGGTGTCCTAGGCTATGCCTAGACTAATCCCTTGGCAAATTATGAGATGGGATGTTCCATCACATTTCTCATGGTCTTAACCAGTACGTCACAACCCTTGTGGTTCTCTCCATACATTTGAAATGAAGGTAAACTATGGGGTAAACGAAAATGAAATATAAAACATCTAGCAGTGTAAAATAAAGAAAAACATTAATTAACATTTGTCAAATAATGAAAGAGAAGTTTTACATATGATTCTTTAACAGGTTTTGAGTACATGAAACATTAAAGGAAATAGTTGTCGTCCAATGTAATCTTACATTTGCAAGCTCGATTTTAGTAAGTGATATATGTGATTAGCTTACACGACGACATAAGGTGATTCCATCACCCACGGGAAGTTGACAAATCTCCACCCTCGGATCAACAGCCAAGGCTTTGTTAAACTCCAACACGAAATCTCTGTAATACCTAACATACTTCCTTAGTGGTGCATCTGCTGGGGCCACTAAAGACCCGTTCCATAGGGTGTTGTCGTAGCCAATGACTCCGCCAATTTTGACAAGATCAATTAATCTCTTATGGTAGTTAAGGTAGTTGTCTTTATCGGCATCCACAAAAATAAAATCAAATGATCCATGGAATTTTACCTATAAATCAAATATTAAAGTTATATAATATTATCTTTTATTTGGAGATAATTAAAAAAAAATCAACAAGATATAATTTGGTAAGAACATACATCGTCGACCATTTGGTCAAGTAGAGGAAGAGCAGGACCTTCTCTAAAGTCAATCTTGTGAGCAACACCAGCTTTCTCGATAATTGGAAGCCCGATTTCGTAATTTTCACGATTTATGTCCAAAGCTAATATTTTTCCATCATCTGGGAGAGCAAGAGCGGTGGAAAGAAGGGAATAACCGGTATAAACACCAATCTCCATGGTGTTCTTCGCATTTATAAGTTTAAGAAGTAGATTCAAAAATTGTCCTTCATCAGCAGACGTCGTCATTAAATTCCTACATTTCACGAGACACGTAAAACAATAAGAAAAATGAACCGCAACCCACAATCATTTGTAAACTATGGGGAATGTATAGCACTAATTACCAAGGGTGTTTAGCAGTGACTTCGCGTAGCTCTTTCATCGATTGCGGTTCTCTTGGGTAAACGCTGGTTTCAAGAATGTATTGATAGAGTGCATCACTTTGAAGAAGACTCTTGTGGCCGACTTCTTGGTGTTTTGCAGGTTGAGGTTCTCCGGTGGCCGCCATTACGATTTCCGAGCAGTTTATTTCTTTCTCTTGGTATGTGTGGGTGCTTGAGATGAGTATTAGATGATGGTAGATGTGAAGCTGAATTGGAAAGAGGGATTCATCAGAGTATATATAGGAAGAAAGAAAGAGATAGGGGCAAGAGTTAGGGAAGTGGTCAATTAAGAACAAGGAAGGTGGTGGGTTGCTGCCTTTGTAAAGAGATGTTTCATTTGGATATGTTGACTTAGCAACCACAGAAGATGAAGACTCAGGAGTTGGTGAGCTCATTTTATATTATTTCATTTTCAGTTTAATTCTAACTGTTCATTTTTGGTATAAAATATTTGGATATTTGATCCCCTTTAATTTAATCAAATCAATACAGATTTAGGTGCCGTTTGTTTTTTAAGTGGTGCTGAAGTCTGAACACTGATTTCAGTCCTGACTTTTATACGCGCTTAATTATACGCGATTTTTGTTGTTTTTACAAAAACCGTGTATAAATGACAGATCTGGACTCTTTTTACACGGTTAAGGCTGAACCATTGCTAAATCTAAGCTTTTATACGCGGTTTTAAATTAATAACCGTGTGTAAAAGGTACTGGACAATTACAAACGGTTGCATCGAAATAACCGCGTACAAATGTCACCTTTTATACGCGGTTGTGTATCAAAAAACCGCGTACAAAGAAGTTACTTTTATACGCGGTCGTATCTAAAAAACCGTTTGTAAAAGGTACAATTACACGCGGTTTTGAGCAAGAAACTGCGTACGAAACTAACACCTTTATACGCGGTTGTTTGTTAAAAACCGCGTACAAATGTTTATTTTTACACACGGTTTTTGGTACACAACCGCGTGTAAAAGGAACCCTTTACACGCGGTTTTAAACACACAACCGCGTATAAAAGGTGACATTTGTATGCGGTTATTTTTACACAACCGCGTATAAAAGTTCTTACCTAGGGTTTCACTATAAATATAAGGTATGCGCCGTTTTTTTGCCCAATGCAGCACACTCTCGAAAAAAACATACTTTTTGATGATTTTTGGCGTTTTTAGAGTGCCAAAAATAAAGAGCGCTAAACCCAAATTTCCAAAACCCATCCTAAACCCACTATTGGTGCCATCTCCTCCTAATCTCTCTTTCGTTTTCAATTTCTTCTCTGGCTCTCTCTTTCGCTTTCTCCTCCGACGATCAATGACGACGAACGATGATGTCTCCATTGAAGAATATGCTTCCGGCGATGATATCTCCGATGAAGAAGTAAGGAATACGTCTTCAATGGCAGGCTAAGCAGTCAATTTCGACGAAATAGCGACGAAATAGCGAAAATAGCGACACTTGCGACCCTTATCGAAATTTCGGTCCTAAATTTCGACCCAAAATAGCGATGTCGAAAATAGCGACGAAATTTCTGAAATTTGACCGAAATTTCCGAAATTTGACTTCGAAATTTGACCGAAATTTCCGAAATTTTTTTAAGGGTTTTTTTTGGGCTTCTTTAATTCTTTTGGACTTTGTTTTTGGTTTTTAATAAGTTTTGGGCTACTTTTAATCAAGTTCTGGGCCTCTTTAAGTCTTTATTTGTTTTGGGTTTTTATCCAAACCTTTTGACCATTAATCTTTCACTCTTTGACCTAATCTTCCCAAATCAAATGCGACTTTCTGCTTACTGCCTTGCTTCCATCGACTTTCTGCTTCCATCCAGTCTCCATCCAGTAGCGATCTATGTTATTTGTGTGGTTTGAATTTTTTTTTGATCATTATTCTATTAAGTTTTTAAGTTATATGTTTTATATATATATTATATATATTCATATTTAATTTTATTTTTATCGCTATTTCACCGCTATTTCATCGCTATTTCCGCTATTTCAAATCAAGGTCTTGATCGAAATTTTCGCAATCGTCGTGTTAACTGCTTAGATGGCAGGTATGATTTTTAAAACCCTAAGTCTCGATTTCTTGTACTCTTCGATGTCATGTCTTGATTTCTGTTTTGTCATCTACATGAACTTGATTTATGTTTCATGTTTGCTATTTATTTTAAGCACATTTATCGGCTAGTTTTTGTACAAGTGTTGGTTCAATCTTCTCACTTTTCCAATATAATCGATATCTAACAGAACTTTAATGGTTACGATATGTAATTAAATGTTTAATAACTCAATTGAAATTAATTAATGATTCCTAGCTACTTACTTGGAGGAAATTGAGAAGAAATTAACAAGTATATATATAAAAGTCATATTTGTATATATATAAGCAGCTTCTTAACAATCAACAATGGGTTAGTGTTTTGGTGGGTTATAGTTGATAAAAAATAAAAACATTTACTGTAAAGTATGTAGATGGAACTTGGGGGAAATTGAGAAGAATTAACAAGTATATATATAAAAGTCATATTTGTATATATATAAAATTAACAAGTATATATATAAAAGTCAACGCCTAAATTCCAACAAAGAATGGCCGACAATTGGGGTTACAGTTTTGGTCGAGGTAGGGGTCTTTGGCTCTACGTCTATGCACATAGCGGTCCAGTATGATGACTTGAAGTTATTAATGACGAATTGGTGGCTCGACCAAAACATCATCGCTTGGTTTCTAGCGTAAGTCAATATTTATATATGTCTTATCAATTTAGGTATGTATATTCACAACATCTAATAATGTTATCATATTTTAACGTTTTCAGGCATTTACACACGATTATATCTACAAAATCAAGGAACAATTGTGCGTTTATAGTACCGGGAGCAATAAATGAAATTGAAATTTCATGGAGTGGTGATCGTGTCTCAAACACAATTTTGGCAACGATGGTGCACCATAAGGAAAAGGAGTTCTTTTTGGCACCATACTCACAGGGGTAAGATATATATTAATATCTTATTCTAATAATGATAATATACGTTTTACACTTTAAGTTGTATTGACATTACCATTTTTAGGCACCATTGGTCGCTACTAATCATTAGGCCTAGACGTAGCTTGGTTTATGTATTAGATTCGATGATGTCAAGCGGAAAGACGGCCGAAACTTACAAGATCAAAGGCCTAATTGACACGTAAGTAATGTATCACTTTAATATACTATTGTTGTTTATTTATATAGTTAATCGACTAATAACACAAACGTGTTGTTATTTTTCATTTAGGGCTATTTCAGACTACCATCGTGCCATAGGGTTTTCTCAAGCCAACACTTCGGTTACATGGAGATTAAACAAGGTATAATTCATATATCCTAACAATTTATTTCGTACTTTAATTTGTTTAATCACTACTTTTTTTACACTTTAGTGTAATCAACAACAAGATGGTTGGGAGTGTGGTTACTATGTAGTGAAACAAATCTTCCAATTTGTGATGCATGAACAATATACTTTCAAGGTATGTGTTTTATAAATTCCTTTCATTTTATTTATATATCGTACAAAACACTTTATTTTGTTTATAATAACACCTACTTTCAAAACTTATGTTGTACAAAACTTATATATAGGACACATGGACGACGACGACTCCTTTCTTAATTACACAAGTAGAAGAGATGGCTTGCATGATCGCGAGATCGTTTACTTTGAGGCGCATGAAAGATGGTAAAATGTGATAATAAATGTGTGGATTGTTTTAAGAATTATTAGACTTGATTACACGATAAAATGTATTAGAATGTTTTGTTACTCGGAGATGTTACATTTATGTTGGCGATGTTTAAAGTTTAATGGTTAATGGTTACTTTGAGATGCTACATTTACGTGTCTAGCTGATTTTTGTACTTATTTGGAATTGTGTTTGAAATGTTTCATTATTCCAATTGTATTTGAAAATGTAATTTATCGAATAATGCATGGTAACAAAATCGAGAAAAATATTAAAATTATAAATATAACTCATTATACACGGTTCTAGTGAAAAAACCGTGTACAAATGTCTGCATTTTTTTTATAAATTGCTACATTTATACACGGTTTTGTAATATAACCGTGAAAAATCATTACAATTGTAAACGGTTTTAGCAAAAAAATGTGTAAGATAGACACTTTTATAAACGGTTGGTAGGACTTCTTTAAACGGTCTCATCTAAAAACCGTGTAAAATTGTGACTTTTATACACGGTTAATATTCATTTCTAAACGGTTGTAAAACCGTGTATAAAAGTTGAGTTTTATACGCGGTTTTGGAACCGTGTATAAAAGCCGATACTTTTACAAACACTAGCCATACACGCGGTTCCAAAACCGCGTATAAAGCCCAAAACAACCGTTTATAAAAGTCATATTTGTAGTAGAGCGCTGAAGTCTGAAATCTGAATCAGAAAGACTGTTTGTTTTTGTAAGCTGAAGTCTGAAAACAACTGAATACATATTTGATCTCTGAAAATGTGATACTGTTGAATTAAATTAAATTATACTACTAAAATTACTCTTCATAACAACTGAAATACGTTAATTGGTTCAAATACAATAAAAAACATGAAAGTCTCATAACAACTAAAATCAATTTCCGTTTTGCATCAATTGTGTCGCAATTTCTTCTCTTAAAGTAGTCATATATGTTTGGTCAGCGGTACTCCCATGCAATTGAACCTCTTCGGCCTCATCACCACCATCATCCCCTTGCTCGTTGGTTTGATCATATTCAGAAAATAACTCATCACTTAAACCTCCCTTTCGTATGAAGTTGTGAACCGCAAAACATGCAATAACAACGTCTCTTTGAACCTCAAGTGAAAACGGTGCCATTCTTTTCAATATCGGAAAACGTGCTTTCAATACGCCATAAGAACGTTCAATAACATTTCTAAGCTTTGCATGAGCATGGTTAAACTTTTCATACTTGTTCATTGCGCGTTGACGACGAAAATCTCCAAGCCAATATCTAACATTACGAAACGGTGCCATAAATCCTCGAGTATTTGTATATGCAGCATCACATAGATAATATTTATCTGAAAACAATAAAATAAGAGTAGTTATTAATATCAATACAAATATAGAAGATATATTACCTCTAAAATCGTTTGTATACCTGAAGGAGGAAATGGAAAGCCAATAGCACCATCTGTTAAAGCTTCAGACAAAACTCTAGAATCATGTGCAACCCCTTCCCACCCAGCAACAACAAATGTAAAAACCATGTTGAAGTCACAAATTGCCAAAACATTTTGATAACATTCACCCTTTCCTCGTCCTCTATATAAATGTTGTTCTTGGATAGGGACAACAACATGTATTAAAGTTCCATCAAGGGCGCCGATTGCTCCCTACATTAAAACTAGTAGTCAAAATAAATTCAATAGGAGAATATATACACAATTATTATTATTATTTACCTTAAAGATTCGTCGTAACCTCCTATTATTCCCTGGGATGTCTGGATTAGGATTGAATGATGTAGGAACTATGATCTCTTTAGCGAACTCAATCATTTTATCCAACACTTCACGAAATTTTTTATGTATTGTTTGTGTTGAGTGTTGGAACCTATTTTTCAGCACTCTATAACGTTGATTGTGACCAATAATCATCAAGAATATAGCCATCTTTTCTTCGACCGATATATGTTTCTATCCGTTAACCAACCTTTTGCTTTAAAGTGAGCACAAAGTTGGATGAAAGCACAAAGAGGGATCATCAACCATGTCTCTCTATATAATGTGTTGTGGCAAAAAATGTCAACGACTGCAATATAAAGAGGATCCCTTGGATGAAGTTCAAGAGTGTTCAACCGTTCAAAACAAGCAATATAATGTGGTTGTGGTTGTGGTTGTGGTGGTGGTGGTTGTGCAACAACTGGGGTCTCTCGTGTAAGAAGCGTGAGAAGTGCACCCCTCATTTCCAAGGCCAATTCATCCATATCGACCTTGGTTTTACTCTTCTTATTCGGTCTAGATGAAGGTTGATTTGGTATTTCGACATTTGAAGGATTTGTACTTGTTTTATTGACATTTGAAGGTTGGGTTGGTACTTCCTCCTCATCATCATCTTCATCCTCCTCATTTTGAACACTATGGATATGAGATGTAAAAGAGGATGATGAAACCACAAAAATCCTCTCACGAGTTGAACTAGGGGCATAAACACGAGATCCGGTAGCAGAAGTCACCTCGAATAATGCAATACACAAATCAGGAAATAGCAATGGAGACGTTCTTAAAGTTTTCGCCTTTGGATGTCCCTGAGTCCAAATTAAAATTGTTTATATAACACTTGTACTATTGTCAATACTATCTAAATTGTTTAAAAAAACTAACCTTGTAAAAATCTTCCCATTCCTGAGGCGATAACTTGAACATATTCAATTTCGGGTCATAAATATTCCCTGTCCGATTCCTTAAGTAGACCCATCCCGCGTACTTCCCTTTTAGATAATCATAGTGATTTTTCAGTTGTTTTTGCGTCAGCTTTATGTGACACACTTGCTCAATTTTTGCTGCCACATTTATCCACGATGCTTTTCGAAGACTACCCCCATTTCGACCAACTTTATTGATCTCTTCTATACAACTCTCTAAAAAACATTTGATGGCTTCATTTGTCCACCTTACACGAACACTTTCGTCCATCTCTAACAATCACAAAAAAGTAAATAAACTTATTTGTTTATTTGATGGTTTGATGCAAGTAAGGTGAAGCATAAAAAAGCCCCACTGCATGCTCCTAAGGCCATCCTCAACGCATTGATAAAAGCCCTCAACGCCACATCAGCGCCACATCAGCTAAGCCCTCAAGCCCTAAAGACCCCCAGCGCTACCCTCAAGCCCTCTTGCCACCTCATTTTTTTAATTCTTTTATTTATACATTTAATTATTTAACAAAATAAAAATATTTATATATTTTTTAATAAATAAAAATAAGATAAATAATAAAAATAAAAATTCATATCATTCATTAAAAAATTAAAAATTACAAAATACAAAACACTACCAATTATGATATTTTTTAATTTGCTCTTTTCTCGCTACCGTAACCATCAAAGCGGGGCCCGAAAGGTGATCATGCGGGGTTATGAAAAACTCGAAGTCTTTATCAAATCGTTTTGCTCGTTCGATTTCTCGTTCGTGTTCCAACTTATCTCGTTCGAGTTCGAGTTTTTTCATTTTGTACTCCATTGTATCATCAATCTTCTCGTTGAACGTCGTCAACAACTGAGTAACACTTTCGTTCGTATTCGACCCGCTCGTATTACTCATTGATGTTTTTTTTGCCTTGTTTCTCCCGATGAGTCGTTGAAGTTGCTCGATGAAGTTGTCGTCATCGTCATCATTGGAAGGGTTGGTACGTTTTGAACCCCGCGATGAAGTTGTCATCATCGTTGGAACGGCTCCCCATTTTGGACAATTTTTTAGGACTTCCCAAGCTTGTTGGTTAGAGAAAGCAAACCCTTGTTGTCGTTGGTACATACCGTTCGTGTGCCGTTCGTGAAATGTCGGCATCACTCATTCCGCTTGATCTATTATTGACCAAGTTGTTGTAGAAGCCGCCAAAAAGAGATTTTTTTTATTGAGGTCGTTGAACTTGGTGTTGAGTTGATGAGTTGTTCTATAATTTCCGCGACCCATCGAACTAAAGAACACTTCCCCGATTCGGGTCCAAAAACTATCTACATTTATGTAAATTCAAGTATAAGAATATTAACAAGAATAATAATAATAATAATATTAATAATAACAATAAAAATATTACCATGGGTTTGTGCGTTACCGATAACGGGGTCCTCCGAAACGTCAACCCACGCCGACACTAACGCGAGTTCCTCATCTTTAGTCCACATCTGTTTGGGGGGCTCTATTTTCATATTGTTTGTTTTTTCCTTTTCTCGATGGTTGAGGGTTTGATGGTTGAGGGTTTGATGGTTGTGGTGTGTGCGGGCTAGAATGTTGGGTTTCCGGAACAATGTCGTCGGCGAGATTGATGAAGGGTGAAGGAGGATTGAAGTTGGCCGGATTAAAACCTTGTTCAATCAAACCGGGACGTGTAAGTTGGTAAGGAATTTGTTGCAGATGGCCTAATGAGTTGTAAAATTGTTGCGGATATTCTGGCGGATTTTGTTGCGACCATTGTGGCGGATATTGTTGCGACCATTGCGGACGATAACTTTGTTGTGTAAACGCTTGGAAACCAAGTTCCGGGTCTTCTTGCGGTTGCGGTGTATCCGGTCGGTTACGACGGGATGTAGGTGTTTTGTTTGGATTCATGATGAAATTTGAGAGAGTTTGAGAGAATTTGAGAGAGTTTGAGAGATTGTTGGTGTGAAAAAATAAGAGGTTGAGGGTTAATATATATAGTGTGATTAAATTGAAAAAAAAATTAATTTTTTTTATAAAAGTAGCCGTTGGTAGTTATTTATTTTCAAGATTTTTTAAAAACAAATAAAAAATATAAAAGGAGCCGTTGGAGAGCTCTCGGGTTTCTCGGGTTTGAAAGCCCGCGCGCCGAGCCCGAGCATGAAGCCCGCATGCCCCCCACCGCTGCCCGCCCGAGCCCGCACGAGCCCGAGCTCGAGCCCGAAGGGCGCTGCGGATGACCTAATGTCCTATATTCCCTTATGTTTTATAATATGAAAAATCTAATTATAGGAGTATGCTGCAGCAGTCTTGAAAAGTTTTCTTTCATTTGTAATATGATGTTGTCTTTTACTTCTTGGTCAAAATAAGCAAACAGCAAGATCAAAATAAGCAAACAGCATAAAATAAGCATGCTAATGAACAACAAGATCAATGCAGATTTCTCAAAAACGAACAGCAAACAGCGATCTGTAAATCGAACAGCAAGATCAATGCAGATTTCTCAAAAACGAACAGAAGACATCGATCTGTAAATCGAGTATAACCAAACAGCAAAAATCGAGCAGATTTCGAGCAAAAATCGAGCAGATTTCGAGCAAAAATCGCGCAGATTTCTCATTAGGGTAAAATTAAAGAGATGGAGCTTACAATCGTCTTATCTCCGCCTGGTTCTTGAGTCGCACGAGAGAGAGATCTCCGCCTGGTTCTTGAGTCGCACGAGAGAGAGAGAGAGATGGGCGTGTTCTTGAGGCGGCTGAAAAAAATAAAGTGGTTAGGTTACCACTTTAGCGGTCAGATGAAAAAAAGTGTTAAGTGGAACTGATTTGAATAAAAAAACAAACAGTCTGATTTTTTAAATGTCTGGTCGAAAAAGTGAAATTGCCCATATAAGTACTTATTTTGTAAAAACAAACAGCCCCTTAATGATTCAAATTAAGTTCTAAAATAATTTAAGAATTAGCTTAGAAAAATATCTTCAATTGATTTTTAATTACGATTGATTCAATGGTGAAGATCTCTTCTTACCCTTCTCACGATAACTATTATTCTTACCAAAAACCAACTATATATATATAGACTTGAGATCATGTGAGACCAGCCTATTTTTGTGAGACCGTGAGACCATAAAAATAACATTAAACCTTCACAGCAAAAGACTGTGAAGGTAATCTGAAGGTAAACTTTCACAGTGTTTTTGCTGTGAAGGTTCGCTGTTTTTCGTACATTCACAATAAATTGTTGTGAAAGTTCATTGTTTTTCGTACCTTCACAATAAATTGGTGTGAAGTTTTAGTGTTATTTTGTGGTCTCACGGGTCTCACGAAAACAGGTTGGTTTCACGTGAACCCAATCCAACCCTATATATATATAGAGAGAGAGAGAGAGAGTGAGAGAGAGATAGAGAGAGAGAGAGAGAGGCTAATCATATGAGACCATCCGCACACCTGCAAGATCATACTCCTTTCACAAGTGTCACATCAGCTATGCAATAACACCTTCTACACACGTGCAAGACTAAACTCCTTTTTAAACTAATAAATTATAATATAAATAATATAAATTTAATAAACATATTAATATTTAATGTTTAAATAAACAACAAACAAATTAATATTTTAATGGTTGAAAGACCTTGCTATATTTGCAAGGTCAAGGTAGTCTTGCAAGACACATGTCATGACATGTCATCTTGCAAGATCACTTGCAAGACGTGTGTGGATGGTCTGAGAATCTCAAATACTATGATAATTGTGAGAACCGTGGCACATGTTTTATTTCACATATAAAAATTTCATCTAAAACTAAAATTTATGTATTAATCATTTATTTGTTTGACATTGTTTTTGTTTAACATATGATCACGAGTCTCCTTTAAACCACTCGAGCTCTAAGAATCCCATCAAAATATAATTGAGATGTACCTAGGTTGTTCTGAACATCACATCATCCAACAAAGAAAAAGAAATATAATTAATTCTAGCTGAAAAAATAAATGATAAAACAAAATAAAGAAGCTTACAAACTCCTATTGTCAACTATGGTTGGCCAATTAAGTCAATGAATCTCGTCAAAACTTAACTTGATGAAACACCCACACCCGCACCAACGCACCACCTCCCTTCATCATCAACTCGATCAAGTGGCAGTCGGTTAATCCGGTGCACCCTTGGTTCCATCTCAGGTTCATTTCCACTGTACCACTCACTCACCAAGTCACCATATATAATATAACCAATCAAGATCTCAAACACATCACTTATATATATATATATCATTCCTTTGCATTAATGGCGGCCACCAGAGAAACTCAACCCTTAAAACACCAAGAAGTTGGTCACAAGAGTCTCCTTCAAAGCGATGCACTCTACCAATGTTGGGAATATTTTCAAAATATTAAAACTTAAGTATTTTGGGTTGAGTCTTAGGAAGAAAAACGAAAATTTATTTTGGTAGGTTTCATCTTGTCCCACATAAGAGAAAAAGTGAAACAAAAGTGGGTATATAAGTGGAACTATTTTCCATATATAATTTTGTCTTATATTGGAAATGGTGGGGGCTCCACAAGGGTGCACCGCACCCTTACGCGCGCGACCGCGGGCGTGGGCGCAATGTAGCCGCCTTTAACTCTTTTGCTTATTGCAACACGAAACCATTGCGTTTGCTCATCTGATGCGACGGTCCATGAAAGGGTGTAACCAACAGCCGCGATGGTTCACTTCATAGGCGACGGTTGGAAGCAAAAGGTGCTTGTTCGTGAACATAGGCGACGGTTCGGAGAAGGAACTGTTCTGAACAGATGCAACGGTTCAGGCAGTGACCAGACCGTCGCTGTTATTGTTACAACGCAACTGTTGGAACAGTTGCGACACTTTGAACAGTCGCCAATACAGAAAAGTTGTCAGGAAAATCGAATAGACATGACTATTCAAAGGGCTGTCATATTAGCCTATATATACCAACTTTTAGACACCAAAATCTTTAATCCGTTTCCTTTTTAGTAGATACCAGATTGCTAGAATTTTGTGTTGCTATAGAAACACAAATTCTAGTTCTTGAAATCCTTGTTTACTCACTAGTTCTACCGAGGATTATCACCACTTGTGCGGTGTTGATAATCGTTCTACACACGTTGCTTCATTGTATCTTGAGAGGCAATTCGCCAAATCCCAAGGCACATACGGTGGGGGCGAAATTGCTTTAAGGATAGAGAGATTACTCGCCTTGAAAGCAACAAGTAGTAGAATTTATTATCTACATACACCCTTAGTATAGAACCCTAAAAACAACAATCTTAAAGCAATTTTCGAATCAAGATGGCGACGAAGAATCTCCAACAAATGTCTTGCGACATCGTGAAGTTAGAGCGATTTGACGGCGGAGGATTCAAGAGATGGCAAAAGAAGATGCAATTCTTATTAGCCACTCTCAACGTCTCCTATGTCCTCACCAAACCTTATCCGGAACCACACGAAGACGAGACCCTTGCCGCGGCCCGAGACCGTCTCAAGTTTGAGAACGATGATTTCATATGTCGTGGCCACATCCTCAATGCTATGTCCGATCCTCTCTTCGATGTTTATCAAAACATCGAAACGGCGAAAGAACTTTGGAACGCACTCGAACAAAAGTACTTCACCGAAGACGCAACAAGTAAGAAATTTATTGTTTCCAAATTTAATTCATACAAAATGATAGATTCACGTCCTATTATGGATCAAATGTATGAAATTGAACACATTCTTAGCATGTTCACACAACACAATATGAATATGGATGAATCAATCCAAGTGGCATCAATCATCGATAAACTCCCTCCCTCTTGGAAAGATGTTAAGAAAAATATTAAACATCGTAAGGACGATATGTCCTTAAAAGAACTTGGAAAGCATCTTCTCATTGAAGAACAATATCGATTGGAAAATAAAACCAACGATGATGCTTCCAAAGTTCATGTGGTCGAGGAAAAGGGAGAAACTTCTAAAGCTAGTGGAAAGAAAAGGAAACGACAAGAGGTAACTTGTAATAGAAAAAAGAATATGAAAGACGTGGTTTGTTTCAATTGCAACAAACCGGTACATTACAAACGTAATTGTCGGCTTCTCAAAAGAAGGAGAGGAAATGGTGGGAACAACACCAACAATGGAAACTTCAACAACAACAACTTTGTTGCTATGATTTCCGAGATATTCTCGCTTGAGGAAGACAAATGTTGGTGGGTGGATTCGGGGGCAACCCTACATGTGTGCAACAACTTAGACATGTTCAAAACGTACGAAGCTTCAACCTCCGTACTTTACATGGGAAATCACTCTACCGCTCAAGTCAAAGGAAAAGGGAAAGTTACTTTGGAATTCACATCGGGGAACACCTTGACTCTAAATGATGTTCTCCATGTTCCCGATGTCAGAAAGAACTTGGTTTCCGGATCAATCCTCAACAAACATGGCTTCAAACTCGTCTTTGAATCCGACAAGTTCATACTCTCGAAAGGCGGAAAATTCGTCGGCAAAGGCTATCTCACCGGAGGGATGTTTTAACTAAACATAAATGAAGTTGTAAATACTAGTGTGAATGATGTAAATATGATTGACATAAGCAACGCAAATACTGCGGTTGCTCCCGATGTACATATGATTGGTGCTAATAACACTACTACTAGTTCTGATTACTTTGATTCTTCCTTACTTTTATGGCATGGTCGATTAGGTCACGTACATTTTAAACGATTGAAAAATATGGCAAAAAATGATTTAATTCCAAAATTAGATGATAAACATCAAAAGTGTCTTACATGTATGCATACGAAAATTACTAGACAACCTTTCCCTCAAATCCAACGAACTTCTAAAATCTTAGACTTAGTGCATAGTGACATATGTGATTTACATTCTACTCCTTCTCTTGGTGGTAAAAAGTATTTTGCCATTTTTATCGATGATTATTCTCGATATTGCTATGTATATCTTTTGCACTCAAATGATGAAGTCCTTGAAAAATTTAAGATCTACAAAATTGAAGTAGAACTTAAATGTGAGACAAAGATAAAGTGTTTAAGAACGGATAGGGGTGGTGAATATTATAACCCTATATATTTTGAATCTACGGGAATTGTTCACCAAGTGACGGCTCCGTATACACCACAACAAAATGGTATTGCGGAACGAAAGAACCGTACCTTGATGGAAATGGTGAATTCCATGATGTCATATTCCGGATTAAGTTCTGGATTTTGGGGAGAAGCATTATTAACATCTTGTTACATACTTAATAGAGTACTAAGCAAGAAAAGTCAAAAGACCCCTTATGAGTTATGGAATCAACGAACACCTAAGTTAAATTACCTTCGGATTTGGGGATGTTGAGCGATTGTCAGACTTCCCAAATCCAAGAAAAGAAAGTTAGGAGACAAAGGTATTGAATGTATATTTTTGGGATATGCCCAAAATAGCAAGGCTTATAGGTTCATGGTGGTTGAACAAAATGATCAAATCTCTATTAACACCATCATAGAATCTAGAGATGCTCATTTTGACGAACGAAGGTTCAAAAGCATTCCAAAGGCACATGAGATTTCTAAGGAAATCGTGTCGACAAAGATTCCCGTTAATAACGAAAGGGAAGATGATGATTCCCCGAATCATCAAGTAATTGAACCTAGAAGAAGTAAACGTCAACGAAGAGCAAGAACCTTTGGACCTGACTTTGAAATGTACTTAGTTGAAGGTGATCGATATGGTTCAATGAAAGAATATCCAATCATTTATATCTTGGATGAAGAACCACGTACATTTGCGGAAGCAATGAAATCTCATGATGCATCTTTTTGGAAAGAGGCAATCAATGAAGAGATGGAATCCATCATAGGTAATAACACTTGGGTCTTAGTGGACCTACCCCCTGGTTCAAAAGCCATCAAGAATAAATGGATTTTTAAAAGAAAATTAAGAGTTGATGGCAGCATTGAAAAGTTTAAAGCCCGATTAGTAGCTAAGGGCTTTACACAAAAGGAAGGACTAGATTATTTTGACACATATGCCCCTGTAGCACGGACGTCGACCATTAGAATTTTGATTGCCTTAGCTTCCATTAATAAACTCGTAATTCACCAAATGGATGTCAAAACCGCATTCTTGAACGGTGAATTAAAGGAGGAGGTATATATGGAACAACCGGAAGGTTTCATAGTTCAAGGACAAGAAAAGAAAGTTTGTAAACTTATTAAGTCCTTGTATGGCCTGAAACAGGCTCCCAAACAATGGCATCAAAAATTCGATCAAATCATTTTATCTAATGGTTTCAAAATTAACGAATCAGACAAGTGTGTATACAGTCGATTTGTTAATGGTCGAGGGGTTATCATCTGCTTATACGTGGATGATATGTTGATTTTTGGAACCGACTTGGAACAAGTGCAAATGACAAAGAAACTCTTATCTGAAAATTTTGATATGAAAGATCTGGGAGAAGCTGATGTTATTTTAGGAATAAAGATTCTTAGAAATAACAATAAGCTTATGTTATCCTAGTCTCACTATATTGAAAAGATATTAAAGCGTTTTAATAAATTTGATTGTTTACCTGTCAGCACTCCGTTCGAAGTAGGTTCTAGATTAACAACTAATACCGGAAGGGTATTACCTCAAAATGAATATGCTAAAGTTATTGGTAGTCTAATGTATGCTATGACTTGTACCAGACCTGATATCGCCTATGACGTAGGAAGATTAAGTAGACATACTAGTAAACCTGGAAAAGCACATTGGGATGCTGTAAATCGAGTACTCAAGTACTTGAAGAAAACCATGGACTATGGTTTAGAATATAGTGGATATCCTTCAGTATTGGAAGGATATACTGATGCAAGTTGGATAAATGATCAAGAAGACTATGCATCCACAAGTGGATGGATTTTTACACTTGGTGGGGGTGCAGTGTCTTGGGGATCAAAGAAACAAAGTTGTATAACAGATTCTACCATGGCGGCGGAATTTGTTGCTTTAGCTTCTTGTTGTAAAGAAGTAGAATGGTTAAGGGACTTGTTGATCAACATACCCTTGTGGCCAAAGCCAATGCCGCCAATCTCTATACATTGTGATAGTGCCGCTACACTATCAAGGGCATACAATCAAGTGTATAATGGTAAGTCCAGGCATATTGGACTTAGACATAGACAAGTCAATCAATTAATAAATGATGGGGTGATCACCATTACTTTCTTACGATCAAGTAAAAACTTAGCAGATCCTTTCACAAAAGGATTACCAAGGAAATTGATTGAAAGCACTTCAAAAGGGATGGGTCTCAAGCCCACCTATAAATAGTCATCCATGATGGAACCTTGCCTTGATACTTGGTATTTCACCAAGATTCAAGATCAAGTTAAAGTACATCATTTGAACGTGACTGAGAGTTCTACAATATTTTATTGCCATCCCAGGGTCAGTAGAACTTGGAACCGTAATGTGAAGGAAGGTTGAATTTAATTCTTAATGGACTTGTAACACAATCTATGTTAGAGTGTTTAAGTTACGGGAACACTCTTGACAAGGTCCACCTATCTGAATGTGGGAGTAAGGCCGCTTCCTATGAGCTAAAGGGCTTGGCTCTAGAACATTCTGAGAAATCGAGATACAGACCCATGGCCAGTTAACGGGTCGACTTATAGTGGTTGAATGAATGAGAGGAAGGATATGCGTGAGGTGTCTCCGCTTAACATATAAAGGAAGATGGTTCAATGACTTTGGTTCAACCATTCTTACCCTAGTTAGACTTGAGCACTTTTACTATGTAAAGGTTCAAGGTGCAAGACTCCACCTTTACTTATGCATAACACCCCCAATGATTTCAGAATCTGGCTAGGTCTTGTCGTGTCAGTCTTTTACAAATTTGAGTCTATTTTGAAAATGGTGGGCGCAATGTAGCCGCCTTTAACTCTTTTGCTTATTGCAACACGAAACCATTGCGTTTGCTCATCTGATGTGACGGTCCATGAAAGGGTGTAACCAACAGCCGCGATGGTTCACTTCATAGGCGACGGTTGGATGCAAAAGGTGCCTGTTCGTGAACATAGGCGACGGTTCGGAGAAGGAACTGTTCTGAACAGATGCAACGGTTCAGGGCTTCAGGCAGTGACCAGACCGTCGCTGTTATTGTTACAACGCAACCGTTGGAACAATTGCGACACTTTGAACAGTCGCCAATACAAAAAAGTTGTCAGGAAAATCGAATAGACATGACTGTTCAAAGGGCTGTCATATTAGCCTATATATACCAACTTTTAGACACCAAAATCTTTAATCCGTTTTCCTTTTTAGTAGATACCAGATTGCTAGAATTTTGTGTTGCTATAGAAACACAAATTCTAGTTCTTGAAATCCTTGTTTACTCACTAGTTCTACCGGGGATTATCACCACTTGTGCGGTGTTGATAATCGTTCTACACACGTTGCTTCATTGTATCTTGAGAGGCAATTCGCCAAATACCAAGGCACATACGGTGGGGGCGAAATTGATTTAACGATAGAGAGATTACTCGCCTTGAAAGCAACAAATAGTAGAATTTATTATCTACATACACCCTTAGTATAGAACCCTAAAAACAACAATCTTAAAGTAATTTTCGAATCAAGATGGCGACGAAGAATCTCCAACAAATGTCTTGCAACATCGTGAAGTTAGAGCGATTTGATGGCGGAGGATTCAAGAGATGGCGAAAGAAGATGCAATTCTTATTAGCCACTCTCAACGTCTCCTATGTCCTCACCAAACCTTATCCGGAACCACACGAAGACGAGACCCTTGCCGCGGCCCGAGACCGTCTCAAGTTTGAGAACGATGATTTCATATGTCGTGGCCACATCCTCAAAGCTATGTCCGATCCTCTCTTCGATGTTTATCAAAACATCGAAACGGCGAAAGAACTTTGGAACGCACTCGAACAAAAGTACTTCACCGAAGACGCAACAAGTAAGAAATTTATTGTTTCCAAATTTAATTCATACAAAATGATAGATTCACGTCCTATTATGGATCAAATGTATGAAATTGAACACATTCTTAGCATGTTCACACAACACAATATGAATATGGATGAATCAATCCAAGTGGCATCAATCATCGATAAACTCCCTCCCTCTTGGAAAGATGTTAAGAAAAATCTTAAACATCGTAAGGACGATATGCCCTTAAAAGAACTTGGAAAGCATCTTCTCATTGAAGAACAATATCGATTGGAAAATAAAACCAACGATGATGCTTCCAAAGTTCATGTGGTCGAGGAAAAGGGAGAAACTTCTAAAGCCAGTGGAAAGAAAAGGAAACGACACGAGGTAACTTGTAATAGAAAAAAGAATATGAAAGACGTGGTTTGTTTCAATTGCAACAAACCGGGACATTACAAACGTAATTGTCAGCTTCTCAAAAGAAGGAGAGGAAATGGTGGGAACAACACCAACAATGGAAACTTCAACAACAACAACTTTGTTGCTATGATTTCCGAGATATTCTCGCTTGAGGAAGACAAATGTTGGTGGGTGGATTCGGGGGCAACCCGACATGTGTGCAACAACATAGACATGTTCAAAACGTACGAAGCTTCAACCTCCGTACTTTACATGGGAAATCACTCTACCGCTCAAGTCAAAGGAAAAGGGAAAGTTACTTTGGAATTCACATCGGGGAACACCTTGACTCTAAATGATGTTCTCCATGTTCCCGATGTCCGAAAGAACTTGGTTTCCGGATCAATCCTCAACAAACATGGCTTCAAACTCGTCTTTGAATCCGACAAGTTCATACTCTCGAAAGGCGGAAAATTCGTCGGCAAAGGCTATCTCACCGGAGGGATGTTTTAACTAAACATAAATGAAGTTGTAAATACTAGTGTGAATGATGTAAATATGATTGACATAAGCAACACAACTACTGCGGTTGCTCCCGATGTACATATGATTGATGCTAATAACACTACTACTAGTTCTGATTACTTTGATTCTTCCTTACTTTTATTGCATGGTCAATTAGATCACGTACATTTTAAACGATTGAAAAATATGGCAAAAAATGATTTAATTCCAAAATTAGATGATAAAAATCAAAAGTGTTTTACATGTATGCATACGAAAATTACTAGACAACCTTTCCCTCAAATCCAACGAACTTCTAAAATCTTAGACTTAGTGCATAGTGACATATGTGATTTACATTCTACTCCTTCTCTTGGTGGTAAAAAGTATTTTGCCACTTTTATCGATGATTATTCTCGATATTGCTATGTATATCTTTTGCACTCAAAGGATGAAGTCCTTGAAAAATTTAAGATCTACAAAATTGAAGTAGAGCTTAAATGTGAGACAAAGATAAAGTGTTTAAGAACGGATAGGGGTGATGAATATTATAACCCTAGATATTTTGAATCTACGGGAATTGTTCACCAAGTGACGGCTCCGTATACACCACAACAAAATGGTATTGCGGAACGAAAGAACCGTACCTTGATGGAAATGGTGAATTCCATGATGTCATATTCCGGATTAAGTTTTGGATTTTGGGGAGAAGCATTATTAACATCTTGTTACATACTTAATAGAGTACCAAGAAAGAAAAGTCAAAAGACCCCTTATGAGTTATGGAATCAACGAACACCTAAGTTAAATTACCTTCGGATTTGGGGATGTTGAGCGATTGTCAGACTTCCCAAATCCAAGAAAAGAAAGTTAGGAGACAAAGGTATTGAATGTATATTTTTGGGATATGCCCAAAATAGCAAGGCTTATAGGTTCATGGTGGTTGAACAAAATGATCAAATCTCTATTAACACCATCATAGAATCTAGAGATGCTCATTTTGACGAACGAAGGTTCAAAAGCATTCCAAAGGCACATGAGATTTCTAAGGAAATCGTGTCGACAAAGATTCCCGTTAATAACGAAAGGGAAGATGATGATTCCCCGAATCATCAAGTAATTGAACCTAGAAGAAGTAAACGTCAACGAAGAGCAAGAACCTTTGGACCTGACTTTGAAATGTACTTAGTTGAAGGTGATCGACATGGTTCAATGAAAGAATATCCAATCATTTATAACTTGGATGAAGAACCACGTACATTTGCGGAAGCAATGAAATCTCATGATGCATCTTTTTGGAAAGAGGCAATCAATGATGAGATGGAATCCATCATAGGTAATAACACTTGGGTCTTAGTGGACCTACCCCTGGTTCAAAAGCCATCAAGAATAAATGGATTTTTAAACGAAAATTAAGAGTTGATGGCATCATTGAAAAGTTTAAAGCCCGATTAGTAGCTAAGGGCTTTACACAAAAGGAAGGACTAGATTATTTTGACACATATGCCCCTGTAGCACGGACGTCGACCATTAGAATTTTGATTGCCTTAGCTTCCATTAATAAACTCGTAATTCACCAAATGGATGTCAAAACCGCATTCTTGAACGGTGAATTAGAGGAGGAAGTATATATGGAACAACCGGAAGGTTTCATAGTTCAAGGACAAGAAAAGAAAGTTTGTAAACTTATTAAGTCCTTGTATGGCCTGAAACAGGCTCCCAAACAATGGCATCAAAAATTCGATCAAATCATTTTATCTAATGGTTTCAAAATTAACGAATCAGACAAGTGTGTATACAGTCGATTTGTTAATGGTCGAGGGGTTATCATCTGCTTATACGTGGATGATATGTTGATTTTTGGAATCGACTTGGAACAAGTGCAAATGACAAAGAAACTCTTATCTGAAAATTTTGATATGAAAGATATGGGAGAAGATGATGTTATTTTAGGAATAAAGATTCTTAGAAATAACAATAAGCTTATGTTATCCCAGTCTCACTATATTGAAAAGATATTAAAGCGTTTTAATAAATTTGATTGTTTACCTGTCAGCACTCCGTTCGAAGTAGGTTCTAGATTAACAACTAATACCGGAAGGGTATTAGCTCAAAATGAATATGCTAAAGTTATTGGTAGTCTAATGTATGCTATGACTTGTACCAGACCTGATATCGCCTATGCCGTAGGAAGATTAAGTAGACATACTAGTAAACCTGGAAAAGCACATTGGGATGCTGTAAATCGAGTACTCAAGTACTTGAAGAAAACCATGGACTATGGTTTAGAATATAGTGGATATCCTTCAGTATTGGAAGGATATACTGATGCAAGTTGGATAAATGATCAAGAAGACTATGCATCCACACGTGGATGGATTTTTACACTTGGTGGGGGTGCAGTGTCTTGGGGATCAAAGAAACAAAGTTGTATAACAGATTCTACCATGGCGGCGGAATTTGTTGCTTTAGCTTCTTGTTGTAAAGAAGCAGAATGGTTAAGGGACTTGTTGATCAACATACCCTTGTAGCCAAAGCCAATGCCGCCAATCTCTATACACTGTGATAGTGCCGCTACACTGTGATAGTGCCGCTACACTATCAAGGGCATACAATCAAGTGTATAATGGTAAGTCCAGGCATATTGGACTTAGACATAGACAAGTCAATCAATTAATAAATGATGGGGTGATCACCATTACTTTCTTACGATCAAGTAAAAACTTAGCAGATCCTTTCACAAAAGGATTACCAAGGAAATTGATTGAAAGCACTTCAAAAGGGATGGGTCTCAAGCCCACCTATAAATAGTCATCCATGATGGAACCTTGCCTTGATACTTGGTATTTCACCAAGATTCAAGATCAAGTTAAAGTACATCATTTGAACGTGACTGAGAGTTCTACAATATTTTATTGCCATCCGAGGGTCAGTAGAACTTGGAACCATAATGTGAAGGAAGGTTGAATTTAATTCTTAATGGACTTGTAACACAATCTGTGTTAGAGTGTTTAAGTTACGGGAACACTCTTGACAAGGTCCACCTATCTGAATGTGGGAGTAAGGCCGCTTCCTATGAGCTAAAGGGCTTGGCTCTAGAACATTCTGAGAAATCGAGATACAGACCCATGGCCAGTTAACGGGTCGACTTATAGTGGTTGAATGAATGAGAGGAAGGATATGTGTGAGGTGTCTCCGTTTAACATATAAAGGAAGATGGTTCAATGACTTTGGTTCAACCATTCTTACCCTAGTTAGACTTGAGCACTTTCACTATGTAAAGGTTCAAGGTGCAAGACTCCACCTTTACTTATGCATAACACCCCCAAGGATTTCAGAATCTGGCTAGGTCTTGTCGTGTCAGTCTTTTTCAAATTTGAGTCTATTTTGAAAATGGTGGGGGTTTGTTGGGAATATTTTCAAAATATTAAAACTTAAGTATTTTGGGTTGAGTCTTAGGAAGAAAAAGGAAAATTGATTTTGGTAGGTTTCACCTTGTCCCACATAGGAGGAAAAGTGAAACAAAAGTGGGTATATAAGTGGAACTATTTTTCATATATTAATTTGTCTTATATTGGAAATGGTGGGGGCTCCACAAGGGTGCAACGCACCCTTACGCGCGCGACCGCGGGCGTGGGCGCAATGTGGCGCTTTGATGGCGCACTTTGCACTTCGCACACACGCATCACCGCGATGGTTCACTTCATAGGCGACGGTTGGAAGCAAAAGGTGCCTGTTCGTGAACATAGGCGACGGTTCGGAGAAGGAACTGTTCTGAACATATGCAACGGTTCAGGCAGTGACCAGACCGTCGCAGTTATTGTTACAACGCAACTGTTGGAACAGTTGCGACACTTTGAACAGTCGCCAATACAGAAAAGTTGTCAGGAAAATCGAATAGACATGACTGTTCAAAGGGCTGTCATATTAGCCTATATATACCAACTTTTAGACACCAAAATCTTTAATCCGTTTTCCTTTTTAGTAGATACCAGATTGCTAGAATTTTGTGTTGCTATAGAAACACAAATTCTAGTTCTTGAAATCCTTGTTTACTCACTAGTTCTACCGGGGATTATCACCTCTTGTGCGGTGTTGATAATCGTTCTACACACATTGCTTCATTGTATCTTGAGAGGCAATTCGCCAAATCCCAAGGCACATACGGTGGGGGCGAAATTGCTTTAAGGATAGAGAGATTACTCGCCTTGAAAGCAACAAGTAGTAGAATTTATTATCTACACCCTTAGTATAGAACCCTAAAAACAACACATATATAATATAACCAATCAAGATCTCAAACACATCACATATATATATCATTCCTTTGCATTAATGGCGGCCACCGGAGAAACTCAACCCTTAAAACACCAAGAAGTTGGTCACAAGAGTCTCCTTCAAAGCGATGCACTCTACCAATACATTCTTGAAACCATCGTTTACCCAAGAGAACCACAATCCATGAAAGAGCTACGTGAGGTCACTGCTAAACACCCTTGGTAAGTGAAATGATCAATGCGGTGTAATTACATATTCATTTTTTACTCTATATATTAGTTTACCTTCAAAATACTTGTTGCTCCATTTGGTTTTTCTAAATCTTTCGTTTCTCGTATCAAATATATATAGGAATCTTATGACGACATCTGCTGATGAAGGACAATTTCTCAACCTACTTCTCAAACTCATTAATGCTAAGAACACAATGGAGATTGGTGTTTACACCGGTTATTCCCTCCTTTCTATTGCCCTTGCCCTCCCCGAGGATGGAAAGATTTTGGCTTTGGACATTAACCGTGAAAGTTACGAAATTGGCCTTCCCATTATAGAGAAAGCCGGTGTTGCTCCCCTAGATGATGGAAAGATATTGGCTTTAGATATAAATCATGAAAATTATGAAATTGGACTTCCGATTATTGAGAAAGCCGGTGTTGCTCACAAGATTGACTTTAGAGAAGGCCATGCTCTTCCTCTACTTGGCCAAATGGTCAACGACGTAAGTATATTACAAATTTACAAGGCGCATATTTTTGTCTACAAATGAATATATTAAACCAATCATTTTACTTTTTATACGCAGATAAAATTCCATGGGTCATTCGATTTTATTTTTGTGGTTGCCAATAAAGACAAACTACCTTAACTACCACAAAAGATTAATTGATCTTGTTAAAATTGGGGGAGTTATTGGCTACGACAACACCCTCTGGAATGGGTCTCTAGTGGCCCCTCCAGATGCACCACTTAGGAAGTATGTTAGATATTACAGAGATTTCGTGTCGGAGCTTAACAAAGCCTTAGCTATTGATGTAAGGGTGGAAATTTGTCAAATTCCCGTAGGCGATGGAATCACTTTGTGCCGTCGTATTAGTTGATAGAACTGGACCAACTAAAATGGATGGTCATAAAATCTACATCGCAAAAATTCTTTGAGGTTTTAGGGTTCTGTTAAAAATTGTAATCATTCGCATTAAGTTATGTAATTTGATGAATTTCATTGTTATTTTTCCTTTTCTATTATTGTTTTCGATGTTTTATACAAAGATTCAATTTTCATTCGATAAAGCATGAACTTATGTGCAAAATCAAATTTATCGTACTCTTACTTTACAACATTAATTTGATCTTAACCGCCTCTAAGAGACACGTTATTAATGAACTCAAACGTTAAGTGAGTTTATGGTTTCATAGTAGGCAATAACAAACAATTTACAGACATAACACGTACATACGGGATGCCAATAATAATTCCATTAAAACATGTAAGGGGCCGTTTATCAAACGTTTACTCGGGTAAGTGCTTACCATGTCAAATTACCTCCCGAGTATTGACGCTTTCACAAAACAAAAACAGAGGCATGCTGCTGTATTGCTCTGGAGGCCAGGTCACAGAGAGGCCGGACCAACGAACGTCGGGAGCCAACGCCTGGCGCCAAGCCCCGTCCCTTTCTATGCACGCCGGTTCTACTTCTGCCTCCTTAGGTTAGGGTTTTTTTTATCAGTTAAGTGTTTCTTTAGTTCCTCATTGTTTCTAATCTTTTTCTATTATGATTTATGAGAACTATTTTTTGTTGATTATGTTACAACTTTTCTTACACCGTGTTAGAATTTGTTCTTAATTATGTTTAATTACCCCATTTTATACTCCTACTTTTTGTTATTTTTCATCAATCCTCTCTTGATCATAGTTTCGGTTTCATTATTCTTGTTGTTGTATGTGTATTGTTGAAAATTTCCTACAAGTTCTTTGTTTTTTATGAAGGTTTTACTTTTGTATTTTTGGGGTTTTAGTAAAGCATTAGCTTTTGGTTCAATCACATTTTCTCTAGATTTTGATCTTGGCATGTGACAATGGAGCCTTTTCTTCAATGTTACCGATCATGCCCCTTTTTGGGTTAGAAGACGAAGAGTGTTAGGACTGATCAATCACGGTTGTTAATTGAGTAGAAGAACAGAAACAAATTCACATAAAATAATGAATTCTTTTACAAACGTTTTGATACAAACATAAATTACAACGAAATCGTAAACCTTACTTGATACGAAGATTCTTGTAACGTGAAAGAGATTGAGGCCTGCGATTAAGCAGTGTCCTAAGACAAAAATTCGCCTCGAGTATCGGCGTTGTCTTGAGGATACAACAATCTATTCAAGTGTCTCACTTGAATCTATCGAATCGTCATACGTCGGTGATGAACGAGAGGAGAGAGAACCCAGGAAAACTCATGAATTTTCGTGTATCTTGTTGTGTTAAACGAATGGGAATTGATGTGTATTTATAGGTATGTCTCGCTAACCAACAGAAACTGCCAGGCGTCCGCGCTACTTGCGGCGCGGGTAAACTCGCGCGGAAAGGCGCGCCACGGTCTGTTCATCGAAACCCACAGTGACCCGCGCGCCTTGTGGCGCGGCTTAAGTAGCGCCGTTATGCGCGCCGAGCACTGTTTGATGTTTCTTCAGTATCCTCTCTTGATCATAGTTTCGGTTTCATTATTCTTGTTGTTGTATGTGTATTGTTGAAAATTTCCTACAAGTTCTTTGTTTTTTATGAAGGTTTTACTTTTGTATTTTTAGGGTTTTAGTAAAGCATTAGCTTTTGGTTCGATCACATTTTCTCTAGATTTTGATCTTGGCATGTGACAATGGAGCCTTTTCTTCAATGTTACCGATCCTGCCCCTTTTTGGGTTAGAAGACGAAGAGTGTTAGGACTGATCAATCACGATTGTTAATTGAGTAGAAGAACAGAAACAAATTCACATAAAATAATGAATTCTTTTACAAACGTTTTGATACAAACATAAATTACAACGAAATCGTAAACCTTACTTGATACGAAGATTCTTGTAACGTGAAAGAGATTGAGGCCTGCGATTAAGCAGTGTCCTAAAACAAAAATTCGCCTCGAGTATCGGCGTTGTCTTGAGGATACAACAATCTATTCAAGTGTCTCACTTGAATCTATTGAATCGTCATACGTCAGTGATGAACGAGAGGAGAGAGAACCCAGGAAAACTCATGAATTTTCGTGTATCTTGTTGTGTTAAACGAATGGGAATTGATGTGTATTTATAGGTATGTCTCGCTAACCAACAGAAACTGTCAGGCGTCCGCGCTACTTGCGGCGCGGGTAAACTCGCGCGGAAAGGCGCGCCGCGGTCTGTTCATCGAAACCCACAGTGACCCGCGCGCCTTGTGGCGCGGCTTAAGTAGCGCCGTTATGCGCGCCGAGCACTATTTGATGTTTCTTCAGTATCCCGCGCTACTTCTCGCGCGGCTCGGGTCGCGCCGTTATCCGCGCCAACCTGCACATCACATTCGTTCTTCAACTATTGAATCTCGACCCCAAGGCCCAAGGCCCAATCTTTGACATTTAATATATATATATATATATATATGTCAAAGAGAGCCCACCAAGAACACCACACACCAAGTCCAAGCAATTAAATGATTCATTTAATGCTCAATGGTTTGTGTTTATTAAGTGGTTTAGACTTTGCCTTGGCTCCTATGTGGGACAAGTTTTCTCACCTCTTCACTAAGTTCCAACAAAGAGTGTGTTCCATTTTTGATAATTAGCCGGGCCCTTTTGCCTATTTTCAGATACTTAATATTTACTTATAATTTAATCGTATGAATTTCTGGCTTTGCCCTGCTTGTATCGGTCATATTTTACAAAGTTTTGTATGTTTTTTTGTTTATAAGAACATGTATACATTTTGGATCTCTTATTTGTATAATTAATGGTATGATCGATTCACCTTTTTAAAGGCCCCACTGGTTTTAAATTGTTCATCCTTTTGTCTTTAAGTTTAACCAAATTTAGGTCCCTGAAATAGGATGACAACATTTGATTATTAAGATCCGTTTGGTTTGAAGATCCGCTAATACTGTATAATTACGTAAATTTATCAATTATAAGGGTTGTTTACCAACATCTATAAACACTTATCGGGTAAAAGGCATCACTCGTCACCCTCACTTATCTCAAGGTAAGATCTGTAGTAAACATCATCATCTCTGACCAGGTCACTATTACCTTTTAAAATTAATCTCCGCCCCCTGTTACCTTTTAAAGTCGTGTACCTGCCCCTACTTGTAAAATTTCCATCTCTAATTTTGAGTTTGTTATTTTGTTGTAGAGTTTCGTACTGGTTTGCCTTTCATTATATGACTTTTTGGGGGGTTTTTTTCTAACTGAATCTAGTTTCTTGGCTTTTGGTTTCATTACTGACTACTAATTTATATTTCTTAACTATTAAACATTAAATGATTTATGTTTACTAGGTTTGTTACAAACTGATTTAATGTCAAATGTCAACATGTTACAAAAATATTTACCAACTCACAGTAAGATTTTTGGTCATTTACAAAATATTTACCCCTATTGGTCATTCGGACCATGGACTTGTATCAGGAAGCTCGAGAGGTTCGCTTAGTGTGGAGGTATGCTCATTATGACCTCTAATTCGATGTTAATTTGGCAGATTATGTTTCTGTAATACAATAGAAGAAACTCATGTTGCAATTCAGGTAGATTTTTTTTTGGAAGGCATTGCAATAGGTTGTATTGATGATCTTAGCAACATTAAGGGGACGTTTACCTAATCACTTACCCGGGTAAGTGCTTACCGGTAAAATTCAACACTGTCGCTTACTTCTCGGGTAATTAGTCCACCAAAATGGCATCGTATGCAACAATTTAGCCGGTAAACGCTAACCATTGATAACCTTCTTTATTGAAATAATTTAGTGTAAATTTATTTAAGATTTTCAAATATGAAATATTTTTCTAATTTAATAAATTATTTAGATTTTATATTTTAAAGCCTGATATAATGACAAAATTTTACCTACACCCTTAGTGACTTGTAATTGAGTAGTAGTGGTTGGAGACGAAAGAGTCCCGCTAACATCCCATTGATTTTCATGTGTCAACAACTTCTTACCAACTTTACAAAGCTTTTAAATTGGTTTGTTGGTGTTTTCCTCATAAAATATGAGTTTGGATTTCTCATTTTTAATTTTAATCATAAATTAAAAGTGAATTTTTAACCACAAGAGACGTACACAACAATTGTGGTCACTGAGGTTTAATAAGGGTTGATGTCTTACGGTCATAAATTGCCAAGGGATTAGTCTAGGCATAGCCTAAGACACCCTTAAAAAAAAGTGAATTTTTGCATGAATTAATCCTTAAATTTCTATTATCTTTTTACATTTGTTTTTTTTTATTAATGTAGATGATGTTAATTCTTTATTTATTTTAAATTGATGGATAATTTAGGAAAGTTAAAACGTTTAAAAGAGATAATTGATATTTTTGAATTAAAGAAAAGTAGTATTACAACAAAATTGACATGTTATTATATCAGTAATTGTCATAATATAGTACGTAATATGACTTTTTAACTTTATATGATAAAAAATGTATCTTATAGTACAATTCTTCAGTCCTAAAATATGTCTATAATAAAAATGACATACAGTTTTAAAATTGTGTAATTATTAAACTTTTAAATGATTGAATACCAGTGTTACTCGTAAGAATAGAGTGATAACCTTTCTTTGGAAGGAGAAAGTAGAAACTTATTTTAAAAGTGGACATTATTAAATAAGGAATTGTTCATCCTTTTGTCTTTAAGTTTAACCAAATTTAGGTCCCTGAAATAGGATGACAACATTTGATTATTAAGATCCGTTTGGCTCGAAGATCCGCTAACACTGTATAATTACCTACATTTATCAATTATAAGGGTTGTTTACCATCTATAAACACTTATCGGGTAAAAGGCATCACTCGTCACCCTCACTTATCTCAAGGTAAGATCTTTAGTAAACATCATCATCTCTGACCAGGTCACTAAGGTTGCTTTTGTTTTTTAAGAGGTCTGAATTCTGAAATCTTATTTCACTTCTATTTTTTAAGAGGTGGTGCTGAAATCTGAAATCTGAATCATTAAGACTGTTTGTTTTTGTAAGGTTTAAAGTCTGAAATCTGAATTAATAAACCATTAAATATAAAATTTATTTCTTTTACATCTTTATCTATTTATTAGAAAATATATGAAACAATTATATATTAAAATATTAATCTACTTTTAGCAAGAAAAGACATCACACTTTGTTATTTGTCAGGTGGAGTGTTCTAATGGTTTACTGAAATCGTTCATGTTCTGAAACTCTCTCACCACTCTCACTCTCTCACTCACACACACACACAAAATTTAACCAACCCACCAGAACCACCGTCCCATGGCGGCGGTACTTCAACAACAGAGAAAGACGATTCCGACAACACCGCCACCGCCACCACCACCGTGGTACTTCAACCACAGAGAAAGATGATTCCGACAAGATAAACAAGACACCACCGCCACCTCCACCTCCACCTCCACCACCATCGATCCATGGAAGAGAGAAGTTAGAGCATGCTCAGAGGTTTTAAGAGATATATTTACCTCTTGTGAAATAAGAGGCTATGAGAGGTTTTAAGCTCTTTTAAAATAAAAATAAAAATAAAAAACAGTCTTAATGACCAAATGTCTGAGCGAAACAGATTTAAGAGGATTTCAGACTTTTTTTAAAAAAACAAACAGGCCCTAAGCGTTGAACTTGGTAAGAGCCACCAACTCACAGTAAGATTTTTGGTCACTAATATTGTACCGAAATTGTTGATAAAACCCATCATCTTGGACTGGTAAGCCTCTTCTACCTGGATGTAGATAAGAGGCGGGAAATGTTTTGTTACCAGTAAGAGGTCGTGTATAATAAATAACCCCTTAATCTCTTTTCGTTTTTTTTAATGTACTGTGTTTTTGTAACAACCCAGTCTAAAATAACGCATACATAGCATTAATATTAAACAATTACAAAACTGGGTCCATAAAATTTCATTACATCTGTCTAAATAACTTAGGTTGGCGGAATCAACCTATTACACAACTGAGAAATACTAGAACTAATAGATAATAGTGTCACTGGTTCTACTGCTTCTATCTTCTAACTGCTATGTTCACCTGCTAGAGCCTTTCGCTACCTGCTTTCCTGAAAAGGGTTTTAATTTGAAAAGAGCGAGGGTTAGACCATGAGGTCTAGTGAGTCCCTCCTGACAGTTCTCAAAATCATTTAAAAACTTTTCATAACTTTCAAATGTATACAAGACTTTCAATAATAAACTTTCACATAGCTGAACAGTAAAATCTTTCACGGATAAATCCGCTCCCGTAAATGACACCCTGAAGTCACCCGAGGGTGACAACGAGTCAGTATCACGCTGCCTTACTGGGACTCATTCCCATGGCATAAACGGAACCTCCCCCCGACTTAGCCAATTTACGTCTACACAATGTATGCATACATCTCACATAAAACTTTAAACAACTTTCATGCAATAAAAGCATAAGAACAAAACATGGCATTTCTCATCATGTATTCATTTTAGAAAAACACGTTAAAAGGCACGTATTTTAGTTAGAAAACTCACATGGAATCCTCGCTAAAATTCTTACTCGCAACCAATTATCTTTACTTGCACCTACATTTGAATCCAACACTTTACCCGGTAAGGTTCCGACACGATCAGATTCTAATATATGAAAAATCTCAGCCGATTTTCCAAACCCCAAACCACCAGATTTACTTAACTCTAATTCGGCTCCACTATGTTTAATTAAATCTAAGCCAAATCCATCATTTTTAATTTAAATCAAAACCGAAACCATCACTTTTATTTAAGTCTACCTCCACAACTTTTCATTAAGAATTCCGTCCACAATTAAGAAACCCACTACCGCCGTCACAATTCAATTAGGCCCACATAAAGATTGCGGGACTATCTAAATCGATTACCACAGTTAATTTACCAGGATTAAAGAAATATCATTCTACCAACCAATTAAGTCTCCTAATCAATGATTGCGATTCTTAACAATATGAAACTCATCCAGAGTCCTTTTTCCTTCATCCACAACAGGAACAGGAGACAACTAAACTCCTCATTCTATTATTTGATTTCAACAAAAAGCTAGCAGGCAAGGATTAGATGTAGACAATGATTACCTGATAACTCCAAATTCAGTGAAGAATTTATGCTCCTCAGCTCTTGCTCTAGCCGCCCACACGTCAGGAGTAAATTCTCTTCTAGGGTTTTGTGCAAAACAAAAAGGGTTTTATACCCATTTACTCAATTTACAAAAATTGACCCCCAACTACCATGAAATATGATATCTTACCCACAAAGTTCATTTTCTTTAAAAATAGCAGACTCGGTTACTACATTAGTCCCTCAACTTCCAATTTTATTAAATTCTACCACAAGGCTTAAAACTCTTTCAATTTGGTCTCGGTTACTACAGTTTTCATGCATCTTCAAGTATTTTGTGAATGGTTGACGAAAATGATATTATAGAAATAAACCATTTGGATTACATTTACGTACAAAATACAGAGAAAAAAAAAAGTTCGCAACACAAGTTATTTATCAAATTATGAAGAAAAAAACTTCAACAAATGATTCTTTTACACAATGTGAAACAATAAATAGAATACATGACACAATGATCTTTATATCGCAGGTTTCAGTTGGTCGTCTTTAATATGCGATTAGCTTATACGACGACATAGCGTGATTCCATCGCCGACCGGAAGTTGACAGATCTCAACTCTCATATCAACAGCCAAGGCTTTGTTAAGCTCTAATACAAAGTCTCTATAATACCTCACATACTTCCGAAGTGGAGCATCCGCGGGAGCCACCAAAGACCCATTCCAAAGTGTGTTGTCGTAGCCAATCACTCCTCCAATTTTCACTAGATCGATTAACCTTTTGTGGTAGTTAAGATAGTTGTCTTTATCAGCATCCACAAAAATAAAATCAAATGATCCATGGAATTTTACCTGTAAATCAAAATTAATTGTTAACTTTTTATAATAAATATAAATTAATATCTTGTAAATTTGTAACCAGACTTACGTCTTCGACCATTTGGTCAAGTAAAGGAAGAGCCGGGCCTTCTCTAAAGTCAATCTTATGAGCAACACCGGCTTTCTCAATAATGGGAAGGCCGATTTCGTAATTTTCACGGTTTATGTCCAAAGCCAAAATCTTTCCATCCTCTGGTAGAGCAAGGGCGGTAGAAAGAAGTGAATAACCGGTGTAAACACCAATCTCCATGGTGTTCTTAGCGTTTATGAGCTTCAGAAGCATATTCAAGAATTGTCCTTCATCGGCAGACGTTGTCATCAGGTTCCTATATTTCACAAGATACGACACAAATAAAACATTTAGAAACCCCATTTGCACCACAAAATTAATACTTAAAAGGTAAATAAATTAAGAGGAAAAAAACTTTGGGGAAATTAAACAGTTAATTACCAAGGGTGTTTAGCAGTGACTTCACGTAGCTCTTTCATGGATTGTGGTTCTCTTGGGTAAACACTGGTTTCAAGAATGTATTGATAGAGTGCATCACTTTGAAGGAGACTCTTGTGGCCAACTTCTTGGTGTTTTGCCGGTTGAGTTTCTCCGGTGGCCGCCATCGGAATTTATGAAAATATAAGTGTATGTGTTGGTGTGAGAAATTGAGGGTAGTGGTTGCAGGTGTTTGTGATATCTGAAATAGAAGGAGAAGTGCATGGGAATATATAGTGACTTTTATGGATCATCGAGGAAGGTGGTGGGTGGGGTTGGTCAGACTTCAATGGAGACGTTGACTTCAATGGCCAACCATATTGGAAGACAGGAGCTGGTAACACCTTTTTATTTTATTTTATTTTTATTATATTCTTCAGTTTGTTGACGGGTTAACTGCATTACATTAGATTCCGTTTAACGACGTTGACATTTTCATTTTTTTTTAATAAAAGCCGAAATTCATTAATGATCAACGTTGCTACACATATCGTTCATAGAATCAACAAGGAAATTTGGAACATCAAAAAACATAGTCGGGCACGGAAGAGACAAGGCTCTTTTCGCGAGATCATGCGCCGCACCATTAGCAAGCCTACTGGTAAACTTGATAGCATAAGAGTCGTTACTGCATAACATCGTCCGACATTGAGAGATAATATCACCAAACTCGGAAACATCGTCCTGATCAGACCGGATCGCATCGACCACTTGTTTCGCGTCCATTTCAAAAATAATATTCCGCAATTCTAACTCGGAGGTCCACCTCAATGCATCTTCTAAAGCCAACGCCTCGCATTCTTTAACAAGAGGAATACCGTAACTCGTCATCGTACGAGCAGCCACAAAAGCACCACGATCATCTCTGATAACAATACCCCAACTCGATTGACCCCAGTCAACATTCATGGCCGCGTCCGTGTTACATTTCCAATATCCCATCGGTGGTTTGTGCCATTGATTACATCGAGAGGCCCTCTTATCCGTCGTTATTTGGTTCCGCACGGCTGTTGCCGACTGCCAGTCGAGTAAGAATGTATGTGCGCTACGGATAACCAGCGAACTTGGTTTTAGATGGTTGCTCCATAAGGCATCGTTCCTGTGGTTCTAAATGCTCCATTGCAGGATCATGAAAGAGTCAATAGCACCCGAGGGGCAGTCGTCAAGAACGGTAAAGAACCAGCTAGTAAAGTCGTTGGCAAGGTTTGCCTTTATGTCAATAAGCTCCCAAAACTCAGCCTCCATCCAGATCTTTTTAGTGATCGGGCAGTCGATAAAAAGGTGTCAATTGTTCTCCGGGTTGACCCCGCAAAGAACACATGCGCAAGGGATATGGACGCCCCGTTTTTGGAGGTTAACACGATGAGGAAGCACATCTCTAGTCATTCTCCAAAGAAAGTTACGAACTTTAAGTGGAGTATTGCTATTCCAAATTTTACTCCACTTACCAGTTGCAAATAAGTGGGAGTTAGGCGTAATTCGTTCCTTAAGTAACCGGTAACCACTTTTGACCGAATAAGATCCATTATCAGCCCAATGCCATATTAATTTATCGGGAAAAATATTGCGACGAAGAGGGAGGTTGAGGATTTCAATTTGATCTCGAGGGGAAAAAAGTTGACAAATACGGTGTCGGTCCCAAACAAGAGAGTTCGGTAGAAAGAGCTCACTCACACGAAGGCCATCTAAGTTAGCGGGTACCGTCGTTTCCACTCTAAAATTGTGCTCATCACGCAACCATGGTTCCTTCCAAACATTAATTGTCGTCCCAGATCCCACCTATCACCTACAGCCTTCATTTAGAATAATTTGGGAACCCTAAATACTTCGCCACGTAAAGCTCGGTGCGTGACCCAACTTTGCGTTAAGAAAATCCCCGTGAGGGTAATATTTAGCTTTGAACACCCGACTAATCAAAGTATTTGGGTTGGCTAAGAGGCGCCAACTTTGTTTTCCCAACATCGCTAAATTGAAAGCTGCAAGATCGCGAAACCCGAGTCCCCCAAACTTTTGCGGTGTACAAAGGCGATCCCACATGAGCCAATTTATAGCTCTCGAACCGTCACGTTTTGAGCTCCACCAAAACGAATTCAGCATCCGATGTATCTCGTCGATAGTTGTCTGTGGAAGTAAGAAGACACTCATGGCATGAACCGGGATAGCCTGGGTCGCGGCTTTGATGAGAGTAATTCGACCCGCTTTAAAAATAGGCTTTTGTCTCCACCCGACTAATCTTTGCCAAATTTTGTCTTTGAAATGTCTAAAAATATACTTTTTCTTTCTGCCAATCATGGATGGCAGACCCAAATATCTCCCGGTATAAAGGGGCTTGGATACTTCAAAAACACGGGAAATTGACTCTTTAAGATCTGGTGCGATGTTGCTACTACACATGATTCCAGATTTGTCAAATTTAATCGCTAAACCAGATGCCTTTTCAAAGGTGGCAAGGAGATGCTTAAGCGTGCTACATTCCTCAACGGTGGCCCTGCAAAAAAGAAATGCATCGTCTGTGAAAAGAAGGTGAGAGATAGTCGGTGCCCGTCTAGTAACTCGGCACCCGTGGAGCCGACCATTATTCACAGCATCGTCGATAAGAGAGGAAAGTCCTTCCATGCAAATGATAAATAAATAAGGAGATATCGGGTCGCCTTGACGAAGGCCTCTTTTAGGATTGATGGGTCCCGTGATCTCGTTATTTATTCTCACAAAATATATAACCGAATCCACACAAGCCATTATAATTTCAACCCAACGATTTGAGAATCCCATTTTTAACATGATGAGCCGTAAGAAATCCTAATCAAGCTTATCGTAAGCCTTACTTATATCGATCTTGAGGGCAACGTCACCCCATTTTTTCCGGGTATTTCTTTTCATACTATGAAGGGTTTCGAACGCAAGTAGCACATTGTCCGTAATAAGTCGGCCTTTTAGAAAGGCCGATTGGTTCTCACGAATGACTTTGTGAAGCACTTTTTTTAGCCGATTTGCAAGAACTTTAGTAATAATTTTTAGAACCACATTGCATAGGGTTATCGGTCGAAAATCTTTCATAGACTTCGGATCGTCACATTTAGGGATGAGGGTAATAATAGAGTCGTTAATGTCTGGAGGGAACCGTCGGTGATGTAGCCAACTAATGTCGGCCTAAAAATGTCATCGCCAATGGTTGGCCAAAATAGATGGAAGAAACGTGGGTTAAAACCATCGGGACCCGGTGCTTTATTGGGATGCATTTGGAATAAAGCAATCTTGAACTCCTCTTTAGAGAACGGAGCCGTGAGGAGAATATTATCGTGTTCGGTTATAGATTCCGAAATTTTATCAACCATCTCCATAGCCAAGCCATTACTCGGGGAATAAAGATTGTGGAAGTACTCGGTAACAATCCTTTGAATACCATTCTCATCCGTGATCCAAGCCCCATCATTATTTGGGAGCCTTCTAATCCAATTGCGTTTTCGTCTTCCATGCGCAAAAACGTGGAAAGCTTTAGTATTGGCATCACCATCTTTAAGCCAAAACACCTTTGCCCTTTGTTTCCAATGTTCTTCCTCCTTTAGGAGGAGGGAGACCATTTTAGTCTTGGTTTCATCGAAAGCTTTGGCGTCGTCCACCGAAGAGCTTTCTCTTAAACGTGAAAGCTTGTAGGTACAATCCTTGATATCCGCCCTTTGAGTAGCAACAAGTTTCCGGCCCCAAGTACTAAGTTTAGAAGCAAATGTCGAAAGTCTTTCCGGAAGGATACGTGGCGACGAAAAAACCCAACTGTCCGTGACTAACTCGGACAGAGAGTCTTCCTGAAGCCATTTGTTTTCGAACCGGAATATTCTATTGGCCGAGAATATAGTGTTCTCGGCATCCTGCGTATGCAACAAAATTGGTGAGTGGTCAGAAATCGGACTGATCAAATTTTCAACCTAGTGGTGTGGGAAGAGATTGAGCCAACATTTTCATTTATAATTTGTAATTAAGAAGATGAATTTCGGGTTTTAAGTAAAGTGTATTTATAAATAAATGTAACCCTCTCCAATGATTATTTTTCCTCCTTTTTTTATTTTTTAAATCAATTATTTTATTAGCTATATATATATACTTATTCAATGTCTCAAATTAAAATTATTGTCCCAACTCATAGCTCAATTAATTTTTTTGAAAAGAAAACATATTAAAAATTGACCTAATAACAACAAAAGCGTCCCACGATCAAGGAAAGCTCATAGCCCAGTTAATATTTTTGTATTTTCTTGTTTCAACGTCCATGTTAACTTTTCATATATTGAAGTGGTTCGTAAGCACATATATTACTACCACCATAAAAGGACCTAAAGTTAATAGCTAGGAAAACTATGGAACGGACTCAAACGGTGACCAATAAAATATAAATTCAATGTCTAACCACTCACGGGCGGACCCACCCTTCCTCCGGGGGGTCCCGTGCACCCGCTCACTTGTTTGCCGTAAGGAAAAAAATGTAGATCGTTTGACAGTGCATCCGCTTAATTTTTAGAGTGCTAAAACACATCGACAGCAATTTCTTAGACTTTTCGTTTGTGCACCCGCTCACCTAAAATCCTGGGTCCGCCACTGTAACCACTTGATTTATTTTCAAGGGTTTAACTAGGGGTGTTAACAAGTTAAATGACAGATTAACTGAGCTCATCTTAAAAAATTGATATCATGTCAAAGCTCGAGTAATTTTTCGAAATAGTGTTTCGAGCTCGAATAAATTTTCAAACTTAAAATAGCTCAATATAATTCCCAAAAGTCGATTATTTTTTAAAAAAACAAAGGGGTTTCATAAAGTTTTCAGCAAATGGTATAATGGGTTTTACTAATATCATAACTTTCTATTAGGAGTAATCAATCACTAACAGAAATATGTATATATTTATGTATAGAAATATTTAGAAATCGAGATATTCTTATACAAATCAATGATACAATCATAAGAATCCGTAAAGCTTACTTGAATTTGCATATTCTTTGTGAAAATGGAACAGATCGAGGCCTACAAACTCTACACTTCCGCAGTGTCCTACGACAAAAAATTTTCGATGGAGTTGGCACCACAGGTGACCCAAACTCTTAAATGATAAATTTAATGCTAAAAAATTGGACCTTTTTATGAGATTTTTATGTGACACAAAGTTTACACAAGCCTAAGTTCCAACATTATGTTGCCCTGGTGGCCTTGGGTCGAATATGATCTGTCAGTAAATATTAGATTTTAACGGTTAAGAGTAAGGGTGTTTGCGGTGTGGTTTGGGACCGCACCGGATATGTGGTTTGAGCATTTTTTCCAACCGCAAACCGCACCGCATATGTGGTTTGAGCATTTTCTCAAACCACAAACCGCACTGCATAAACCTCAAACTGCACTGCAAAATGCGGTGCAGTGCAGTTTACGCGGTTTGTGTCTATCGCACTTATGCCTACAATCCAATAACTCTAAGCTTAAAAATACATTATAAAGCTAACGATAAAGTGCCCGTAATCTAAAAAAAAATAAAGAGTTCCAATACATCGAATCCCAGATACATATTGGACTATTAAAATTAGTCAAAGTAAAAATACAAACTTCAAACTAAATTGGAAATGTGTAGACAATTAGGATTATGACTCTCAAGAATTTTCATATGATGGTTTGTATATGTAATACCTTTCATGGTTTTCAATTGCCGGTTTCCATGATGGATCAAACTCAAAAGTCCAAAACACAAAGTCCAAAAATATTACATAAATAATATATATGTGTTATATAAATTTAAAAAATATAAAAAATATGCGGAGGGGTGCGGTTTGAACCGCCGTTTGATAGCTCAAAATCGCAAACCATACTGCATAGTTCAGTTTGATAAAAATGCAAACTACAAACCATATCGCAAAAATTCTAAACTGCATTTTACGGTGCGATGAAATGTTATGTGGACGATTAGTGTGGTTTAACGGTTTAGATGAATATCCTTAATCAATACCCTCCAACCAGATGGTATTTTAGCCGGTAAAATAGTTATATACAAACAATGGATGTTGTCAAATTTGGGTGGTCCACGCACTTTCATCCGCTACACCCAATTAAATAATGTTGAAGAGAAAAACGAATAGAACACAATAGAATGGACAGAATGAATCGTTATTCTCATTAATCATAAGCCCTTTATATAGGGATTAGTTACAAGTAGATAACTACAAGATATTTCAATTCTAATCTATTTCTATCCCTATCTCTATCGCCATATCCTTTAGACGATGGCACATTTATCCTACAACACTCCCCCTTGTGCCGAGTCAAATGAGTGAAGGTGCACAATTGTTGCCTCGTTAAAACCTTACGCCAAAATAAAAACCCAATGGGAAAAAATAAAAATATGACGAAGGAAAGAGTACAACGCACTAGCTTATTTCCAATACATAGACTTTTACTTTAGTCTAATTCTCTCTTAGATTCGTACATTAATCATGAGAGTTAAGGATACATGATGGTATATAAACCGTTGCCTCACTAAAACCTTACACCAAGGAACAAAACCCAATGGGAAAAATACAACCTTGGTTGAAGGAAAGAGCACAACATACCAATATTACATATATAGTAGACTCCCCCTTTTGTCTACCACTCCCCTGATTCGTGCATTAATCAAAGGAGGTTTTAAACATTTCCATTTTAATATTTTCTACATGTTTTCCAAATATGGTTTTATGTACTGATTTGGTAAACAAACATGTCACGTTTTCCTCTCATCTTATTCAGTTCAATTGAATCTTGAGGATAACTTATTATATGAAAACTTAAGCAAAGTATGCTTTTTGTTATAACCCTTGATATATCTTACTTTCATTTATTCGATACATGATGCATTATTTCCATACATGCAAGTTGTATAGTGGTTAAACTCAAAATTACCAACTCCTCTTATATGTGTAATGATAGTCCTTAACCATATACACTCTTGAATAGTCTCATGGAGAGTAAGATTGCTGATAATATAAGAAGATAGCTATTAAGGGTTTGCTTAGTTTACTTCCAAGCAATCGGCATGTTCCATATGATAATTCCTTATCCAGTTTAGGAACAACCTTTATATCAGTCAAACATATACCTAATATCAGCAAATATATACCAAGGCATTGTTTGGTATTTTTCTATAAGGGCCAGTACTTTTGCCGCTCACAATCTAAGTAGGTACTGAAGTTTCATTATCAATCCATTTATCTCCGTAGGGAAATTATAAGCCCACGTCAATGGTGCCAAAAGATTAATTTGAAATCATTCCAATGACATTGCGTTGGCGCTGAGCTAAATCTAGCTGACACGTTCAGTGAGAAGTATAATATACGGTCAAGTGTATTATGTTGAGTACAATAATGCACCTATTGTACTTAGGTATGGAATTCCAGCTCCTAACACCTCTTCGTCCTCATTCTTTAGACGAAATGGATCTTTCCTTATATCCAACACTTTGACCGATCATGGGAGTGCTAATCGGATGCGCTTTGTCCATATTAGGTCGCCTGATCATTTTCTAGACCTATGCGGATCGGTGGATTAATATTCCACAAACTTGGTGTCGTAGCTCAAGTATCTAGACAAAACCAAGTTTTCCCACGATCTTTCATCTCAAATTCAGATTTCAAGTAGCTTGTGTTTTCTCTTATTTCATCAAGAGTGTCTATTATGTTCATAACATCGACATATAGAGCTACTATGAAAATATGGGACTTGTTTTCTTATATAAATACGCAAGGGCACAGTTCATCGTTCTTATTTATTGTTTCCCAATCAGGTATTCACTCAGGCGGGTATACCACATCCGCATAGATTGCTTTAATCTATAAAGTGAGTGTTTCATATTTATTGTAATCGCATTTCATAGTTTAAAGTTACTTGATATTGGTATAATGCCATCAAACACTTTTATATCTCTGAATTTAGATCCCCATAGAGATATGTAGTAACTACATCGTTGAGCTGCAATTTCCAGTCCTTCGGAAACTACTTGGCTAATTTAATTAGCAGAACGTTGTACATCACGAGAGAGTTAGTCCTATTGTGGTCAATCCAGTGCGTTGTGAGAAACCTTGTGCCAAAGGAGATCCTTATACATTAGTACTTTATTATTCTCGTTACGCTTTCTGACAAAGACTCAGTTATGTCCTACGGGCTTTACACTTGGTGGGTTAGCACTACCGAACCAAATACCCGATCCTTTGTCAAAGAATATAATTCTTTCTGGATTGTTCTTTAGGTCAATATGCTTTGTTGATATTATTCAACCGAGCGTGGTTCGATGTCGTCGTGCTCTATCGTCTTATGAGCAATAGTAAATGTGAATAAATCATCAATGAATATATATGATCTGTCCATTGACTCATATGTACTCTCATAGTTCATTTAAGATTTTATTTATCTCTAGAATCAATATTAACTTCGGAGCGTCCTCCAGTGATGATTCATGGACATAATTAGAGATAATCTCATGAGAGTTTTATGTATTGATGATAAATGGATGTGCCTCACTATTCTCTTCCTTTAGAATAGTATTCATCGAACCGGGTAGCTTCCACCACTTCCATTTGGTAGCTACGACCTCAACCACACCTCCACTATGTGTGATTGCAACGCACTTTCCAACGGCGTTGTGCCCCTGTTGGGGACTTTTAACCTTGCGAGTATATTTGCAGCTCGTATATGTGATCTTGTCACTTCTAGATAATATTAAACGTATCAGGTATCGAGTCTGGTTCGTTTGACTTCAACTTTACGTTGTGAAGTTTTTGGGGATCAAAATGAGACACAATTGAAAATATTCAATGGCACTTCATGTGGTTCCCATGGAAAATCCTTTTTCCTATCTCCCCCTAACGACAGGAAGGTTGTCTCATCAAAGTGACAACCCACAAATCTAGCGGTAAAGGGATCCCTCGTCAAGGGTTCTAATTAGCGGATAATTGTTGGGGGTTCATGTCCAACATTTGATGACTCGTCTTTAGGACCCATTTTGGTACGTTATGGGGGCGTAATTGGCACATATACAACACAACCAAACATACGTAAATGTAAAACATCAGGCTTATATCCAGTTACCAACTGGTACGCACAAGATTGGTTGGCTGGTTGTGGGTCTAAACACGAATAAGTAAAGTTGCATGTAATATTGCATTACCCCATGCAGATGTGGATAAATTGGTGCGCATAACCAATGCCCTAGCTACCATCTATATTCTTTTGATGTCAACTTTTATCATTTTACGAGAACATTTTATATATACACATGCGGTACTAATGCAATAATCATCAAATCCTTATGATGTAAATTCTCCAGCATTCTAAGTCATGTAGACTTGATGAGAAAAAATCAGGGTGGTGAGTCCTTAATGTATGAGTGCAACATTTCATGTGGACAATAATACGACACGTGTTCATCGTGTCAAAACCAGAACCATAAGGTACTTTAATGGCCCGCATTCTGGATGTTTATGTCCATAAAATCACCTTGTATTCGTTGTAAGAATGAAATATTTTTATATCATGTACTTAGCTTTAGGATGGTCTCATTCCTGATTTGGCTAAGGATCAGGGTATATAAAAGTTCTAGGTATTAGAGAGGGCATGTTATGATGGTGGTGTTGCTTCTTGTGCAGTAGAAGTCAACAGTTACAATTTGGTTAATTCCCTCGTTTTATCTTTCACTCGAAAGAGAATGTATCTAAGTGTATTTTGCAATACATAGATCACTATGTCATGACCATGGTGTCCCACGTGATCATGCCAAAACATATATGTGTCATTGTTCCAAAGTTATTTATTGGTGACAAAATATGATTTACTAACATAGATAATCCATTAATCTGATACATTAATTTCTCTAATATATTTTGCTTTCATATCATTAGAGTTGATGTACACATACCCATTTCCATTCTTATAATATGATTGGTACGAAAAATTTAACAAGGTTCATATTGATATAGTGCTCTAGCAACAAGTGACATTCCATCGTCTAAGTGTTTAGAGGAATTAAAATAATTACTTAAATGAAAATAATCTATTTCTTAGGATTGTATGAGATGCCACAAAAACAATCAAGTTCTCCTCGATACATTCCTACATGGAACGAAGAACGTTGAGAGTTTTGCATTTGTTTTTGATGTGATCATTTACATCTCTAATGGTTATAAACTCATCTCTAATGGTTATAAACTCAGGTGTATATATACACAAATGCAATTAATTTGATAGTTAAAGTGTATTTAAATAAACTTATACTTAACCAATCTTAGATATGACATAGTTCATTTATAACTTGTCCCATTTTTTATTAGGAGTTCGTTCCCGACTCTTGCCATGAATTTGACCCTTTCCACAACCTTGTCCATGTGGTACATATTTAGCATATGTGTGTGGATTAATATGTTCAACTCACTATCCTTTAGAGTTCTTTCCACCTCCAACGCTTGCCTTATTAACCCCAAGAATTTTCTTTATCCGAGTATGTCTAGCGTTGTTAAAAAAGTATTGCTACAACTCTTAAGTCTTAACCACTTGCATTAAGTTAATGAGTTTGTTAAAGGTTATATTGCAGCTTATACTGTTTCATTAGTATGATTGGTGATATAGGAAAGATGAAAAGATGTTATGATTCGCATAATCTTTTGTGAGTTCCTTGCCACAAAGATTGAGATGCATTTTGAGACATGATATTTCTTTGTCAAAATTAGTTACCTTCTTGTAATCAAGTAAGTAGGTTTCTTTCCACTGTATGATTAGTTTGAGAAGTATATGGTACTGAATATTCCCGAATTTCATTTTTGGGACTACCCACGGTTCTTGGGGTTTCTAGTTATTCTCTCTGAAGGTTGTGACTGATGTATCGTCTCAAAAGTTTCAAAGTATTTAATTGTATCTTAACATCTAGTGTTTTTTTCTTTATGGTCAAAATGGTTCGATGGATTTTGTGTTTTTTCTTGTGTTTTTTCGAACCTATCTAATGGTAATCAAGTACTTTTGATTCAAAGATGTCGTAGAAAATGGAGAACATATTATTTTCTAAAATAGTGAATTATGGTTTAAACTTATTATGTTATGCATGAAATTTCATTATCATAATAGTATTGTATTTTTGTAGTCTTACATTTTATTGATTATATTTCATCAATATTTCAATTTGCGAATAAAAATCACTCAATCTATTGGATCTCCAGATAGTAGGGGAATTGAATCACATGGATTTCTTAAGTCCCTATAAACCTTAGGGCTATTTACACCCGTTCGACAAAATCCAAATCGATATCCTGTGATTTAATTAATTTGAATATAACATTGTTAATTATAAAGCTTTTGGCAGGAGGCCGAAAAGAATAAGGGTTTGGCATATGAAGCCAATTTCAATGTTTTAATATCTTAATAGTATTTTTAGAGATTTTGCCATTAGACAAATCAATATTAGTTTTGACATAAAATCAAATTCAAACTTATAACATCTTATTGGTATTTATGGATCTTTTGGTAAAAGACCAAATATTAGGGGGTTGGAAGTGTAACATCCAAAAGTTATTTATAAGATTGGAATTAATGAATAGGAACTCGTGATCAAGATAAATATTTGATTAATATTTTAACATTTTCATGTTATTTTTAGAGCTTTTGGTAAAATACCAAAATATATGGGGGTGGAAGTGTAACTTCCAAATTTAATTATAAGATTGAGAAAAATGAGTAGGAACTCATGTCAAGATAAACATTTGAATTTAATTATAACTATTTTGGATTAAGATAAATATTTGAAATATAAAAACTAAGATAAACATGCAAATGTTTTTTCTAATTAATTCAAAATAAAACCGTAATTAAACTAAATTAACATTATTTAATAAATACAATGAATAATCCCAGATAAGGTTAAATAATATTGAAGAAAACCTAAATTAACATATAATAACTTAATATATCTAAATATAAATATTTACCAAATAGATAAAAAAAACTAATGATAATATTAATAAGAAAGGATTGAACCTTAAAGAAAAACAAATCCATATTTTTCTCAAAAGCAGGGTTGGATTCTCTTCTCCCTTAAAATCCTAACGGCGGCGCCAAAAATTAAAAACCAGAAAACTTAACACTAATTGTTGCAGGGCAATTATATGCTTCATCTTCATTCCACAAAGGAAACCACTTATCAATGCTTAAGTCACTATGTGAGTGGGTTATATAAGACAAGTCACTATTCTTTGGTTGCACTTATACGGGGAATGTAATGCAGGATCATATATTCATATTTTCTTTTTTGATTCCACTATGTATTAAATGCTTACCAAATTAATATCAAACTATATTTTGTGAAGACTATTCTGTATTTTTCTTTAATATGACAAAACATTGAGAAAAAAAAATATTTATAAAGAGAATCATATTACTAGTTTCCTTTTAAATTAAGGAGAAAAATAGATTAGTGGATCCAAGTTTGTTTGTTGATGTTATTTACTGGAATTTATTTAATGCTAAGCTAATATGTGCAAATCAATTAATAAAGCATACATGTAACAAATAGAGACAACACAGGTATATAAAAAAACTTACTTGGATTGCATTAGGAGGAACTAATTTTTTTTTACGAAACAGAACAATCGCTTGCATGGCGGCCACAATCATCAAGAGCTATTCGGAGGGTCGCTGGTTGTTTATAATTTTGGAGCTTTCGTGCTGATAACGTGTTGAAGAGAAAAACGAATAGAACACAATAGAATGGACAGAATGAATCGTTATTCTCATTAATCATAAGCCCTTTATATAGGGATTAGTTACAAGTTATTAACTACAAGATATTTCAATTCTAATCTATTTCTATCCCTATCTCTATCGTCATATCCTTTAGACGATGGCACATTTATCCTACAACACTTTTGTTATTATTTAATTTCTGTATTTATTAATACTTTATAGAGTGAATTGCAATTTTGGTCCTGTGGTTATCTGAGTTTTTTGAAAGAGGGACCTAAACTTCAGTATCTCAAGAAGTGATCCCTCAGTTTTGGTATTTGCTCTGAAAGGAGGACCTGGTCACTAACTCCTTCTAAAATCAGCGTTAAAGTCAGGGGTAATTTCGTCCATTATAGTTTTGTCTCTCTTTTTACAATTTTTCTTGTTTTCTCTTATTTTTGTAACGACCATGTAAATTTAGGGACCTTTAATGTAATTATGTTTATAAATATAAATATATATATATACACCTGCATCATCGTCTTCTTCATCAAGTTCTTTGTGGCAATGTTTTCTTCGATCTTCATCTTCTTCATTTGACACACGGTTAACAAACAGCCCCGCCACCTCACCACAACGTTTGCACCTCTACAAACCCAGATTTGAACTCGTCGGAGAAGATGAACAAATCTAGGTTTCGTCATTTTTTCCGATCTGGTGTAGATTTTTGTTTGATCTAGGTTTAGATTTTTGTTTGCATTAGGGTTTCATTCAGGTTTTCGATTTTAGGGGTTGTACTACGAATTTTTTGGAATGAATATGCAAATTTGTTGTTTATGTTCAATGTTTGTGCCGAATGGAACTTAGATTTTTGGGGTTTCATGTTTTGCTTCTTGAGAATGCTTGATGAGTTGTTGTTCTAATGAATCTTGGTGAAACTGGGACTTGAACAGCTACACACTCAAAACAGTTTCTGCAGTAACCTTTCTCACATCTTGGTGGTCTTGATCCAATCAAAATATTTCTTCTTTCAATCTTCAAACAAAAGATTCAACCAGATTAGAATACCCTTTGACTTTATTAAGTCAAACATTCTAAATTCAACTCTAAATTTTTGATAAAAGAAAAAAATCATTACTTTAAAGGGATGAAAGATAGTTGTTTTAACTTTTTTGAAGTCAAATGTCTTGATTTTGATATTTAAAAATAACACATGATATGGATGTTTTGGGAAGAAACTTGTTGGATGATTAAAGTACATAGAAGTTAAAACAAATCCCAAATAATTTGTTTTTCATATTTAATGGACTTTCTGATTGCAAATCAAGAAGTACGTACATGTATGGCTCTTTGAAGAAAAAGATGAAGACAAGATGAAGAAAAGAGTTGAAGTTGGGGAAAAAGGAAGATTGAATGAATCCCATTTGAGAACTTGGGAAAGAGAGATGAATGATGATTATTATGGTTATGAAAGAGGTAAAGTTAAGGAATCAGTATGATCTTTTACTTATAGAGAGAAAGAGCTTCCATGGTTTGGAGCTTTTTAGAGAATTTACAAAACAGGTCCCTACAATGTTATGGGTTTTACAAACATAAGTAAAAGCAAGAAAATTTACAAAAGGAAGGACAAAACATGGATGGACGAAACTACCCATGGCACTAACTGAACTTTTTAACGGGGTTAGTGACCAGGGACTGGATTTGGAGCAAAATTGAAAACTGAGGGACCACTTCTTGAGATATTGAAGTTTAGGTCCCTCTTTCAAAGAAATACTATAACCACAGGGACCAAAATTGCAATTCACTCTACTTTATAAATAAATTGATATATTTATTAGGTTGCATAATTAGTTTATTCTATGTTTTTAAATTGTTATTAAAACATATTAACCTTAATTATTATAAACTAGAAATGTACTGGCATAAAAAAATATATGTATATTTTATAATGTTTAGACATATCAAACATTAAATAGAACAAGTGTCATAACGATCTTCTAATGGCATGTTTCAGCTGGTCCACGATTGGTGATTACTTTATACGACGACATAGAGTGATTCCATCGCCTACCGGTAGTTGACATATCTCCACTCTCGAGTCAACAGCTAAGGCTTTGTTAAGCTCTAGCACAAAGTCTCTGTAATACCTCACATACTTCCTGAGTGGTGCATCTGGTGGGGCCACCAAAGACCCATTCCAAAGGGTGTTGTCGTAGCCAATGACTCCCCCAATTTTGACTAGATCGATCAACCTTTTGTGGTAGTTAAGATAGTTGTCTTTATCAGCATCCACAAAAATAAAATCAAATGATCCATGAAATTTTACCTGTAAAAGCAAAAAATATAAATTAGTTTTAACTTCAAAACAATAAAGAAAAATCAACTTCGCATAAATTTGTAAGTGCATACGTCGTTGATCATTTCGTCTAGAAGAGGAAGAGCAGGGCCTTCTCTAAAGTCGATCTTGTGAGCAACACCGGCTTTCTCGATAATGGGAAGGCCAATTTCGTAATTTTCACGGTTAATGTCCAAAGCCAAAATCTTTCCATCCTCTGGGAGGGCAAGGGCAGTAGAAAGAAAGGAATAACCGGTGTAAACACCAATCTCCATTGTGTTCTTAGCATTAATGAGCTTGAGAAGTAGGTTGAGAAACTGTCCTTCATCAGCAGATGTCGTCATAAGATTCCTATATATATTTGATATGAGAAATAAAAGATTTAGAAAAACCAAATGTAACAACTTAAGGTATCTTGAACGTTAACTAATAGAGTGAAAAATGAATACATACGTGATTAAATAGCATTGATCACTTCACTTACCAAGGGTGTTTAGCAGTGACTTCGCGTAGCTCTTTCATCGATTGCGGTTCTCTTGGGTAAACGATGGTTTCAAGAATGTATTGATAGAGTGCATCACTTTGAAGGAGACTCTTGTGGCCGACTTCTTGGTGTTTTGCAGGTTGAGTTTCTCCGGTGGCCGCCATTAATTCCGATATGATGAATGTATGTATGTATGTATATATTGTTGGGATAATCTCAATCATACCTCAAGTACTAGATATGTAAATAGGGCAAAGATGAAAAGGTGTGACTTTTCATATGAAAATGTGTGACTTTTCATATGAAAATGTGTGACTTTTCATCCTCCAACCGCCATAACCGAACATTTACAATGGTTCATTGGCACCAGTTGATCTAGTATAAATAGGAAGCATATCTAACAGATTATGAGAGACAACAAAACCACATATTCTCTTAAATTCTCTCAAAGTTCTTCATTGTTCTTCATCATGGAAGCATAGTTTGATTCGTCGGGTTCGAGAGTTCGATTCTTGAACGGGTTGTTGTATCCTCTAGATAGACGTCCAATCGATACGGTATGAGGGACGAATTTCTGTCTAAGGACACTGCCTGGCAGGCCTCAATCCAAATAACAATCTTCTTCAACTTCGTGATCAAGAAAGTCGAGTTAGTATTTTATCTTGAACTTTTGATTATGTATTTTCATTGATATGTAAATTTCGGATATATATACATATAAATAATTCAGTATTTCCATTTGATTCAATATTGTGTGTTACGAATTTCAATTCGTGTATCTAAGGTCTAACAATCTTAGACAGAAATTCCATTGACGATGGAAAACTCTTCCTTGTTGAAATCGAGTGTGGAGAAACCCGAAAAATTTAAGGGTTCCGATTTTAGAAGATGGAAACAAAAGATGCTCTTCTACTTGACAACTTTGAAAGTGTCTAACGTGCTTACCGATCAAGCACCGACACCGCCGGTTGGAGAAGGAGAAAACGCCCCATCCCAAATTGAATTGGCTATGTTCCAACGATCCTTGGATATTTGGAACGCCAACGAATATAATTGTCGGAATTTTATTCTTAATGGTTTGGATGATGGTCTTTATGACATATATTCATCCTTCACCACGGCAAGAGAAATTTGGGAGTCATTGGAATCAAAGAACAAGACGAAAGTCGCTTGTTCCAAACGATTTATCGTGGGCAAATTCCTAAACTATAAGATGACGGATTCCAAACCGGTCGTGAAACAAGTAGAAGAAATGAAAATCTTGGTCCATGAATTGGAAGTCGAAGGTATGGGCATCAACTCTAACTTTGTTATTGGTTCAATTATTGACAAGTTACCTCCATCCTGGAAAAATTTTAAACTCTATCTTAAACATTTGTCCGAGGATATGAGTTTTGAGCAATTGATACTCAAATTGCGGGTGGAGGAGGACAACCGGATGAACGAGAAGGCGGATGCAATCTCGTTGGAACCAAATGCAAACATGGTTACCGGAAACAAGACAAAATGTGAGGTATGTGTTGAATCTAAATATTCAAGCCATCCACACAAATCTGTTGAAAAGTCTAATCAAGTACTTGGACTAATCCACAACGATTTATGTGATTATAAAGCCACTCCCACACGTGGAGGAAAGAACTATTACGTATCATTTATTGATGATTGCAGTAAATATTGTTATGTATACCTAATACATACCAAAGATGAAGCTCTGAATATGTTTAAGACATACAAGGCTGAAGTTGAAAATCAACTTGATAAAAGAATAAAAATTATGAGATCCGATAGAGGAGGAGAGTATGAGTCTAAGGACTTTGCAGAAATTTGTTCTCATCATGGCATAGTTCACCAAACCACGACTCCCTATACTCCACAACAAAATGGAGTAGCCGAAAGGAAAAATAAAACATTGAAAAACATGATCAATTCAATGTTGATTACTTCGGGAGCACCACATAGTTTGTGGGGTGAAGCCTGCTTAACTGCAAATATGATACTTAATAGAATTCCTCATAAAAAGAGCGACAAATCACCTTATGAACTATGGAAAGGAAAACTTCCTTCCTACAAAATGATGAAAGTGTGGGGTTGCCTTGCAAAGGTTCAAGTACCTTTACCCAAAAGGACAAAACTTGGACCGAAGACCATTGATTGTGTATATCTTGGTCCGGCAAGTAATAGTGCTGCTTATAGATTTATGGTCTATAAGTCAAACAATGAAGATATCCACAACAACACAATTATGGAATCAATTGAGGCTGAATTCTTTGAACACATATTTCCTTACAAGGATAAAGGGAAAGAAATCTCTAATCCAAGGAAGAGAGTATGTGAAGTAGAGAACACCGATAGTGTTGAGAAACCAAATGAAGAAGGTACATCAAAGGCTCAAGAAGAAAAACCTAGAGCCTAGAAGAAGTAAAAGGGGAAAGATTGCTAAAGACTTTGGACCCGACTTCATGACATTGTTGTCGATAAAGAACCTCAATCCTATAAAGCCGCCATGGATTCATCGGAGGCACCTTATTGGAAAGAGGCTATTCAAGGTGAGATAGACTCCATTGTTCAAAATAACACATGGAGATTGGTAGATTTACCACCGGGTCACAAGGTAATTGGTCATAAATGGATCTTCAAGCGGAAATTGAGACCCGATGGCACTATAGAGAAGTACAAAGCTCGACTAGTTGCCAAGGGGTACCGACAAAAGGAAGGTCAAGACTTCTTCGACACCTATTCATCGGTTACTAGGATCACGTCTATACGGACGTTGATTGCGATAGCAGCTATACATAACTTAGAGATACATCAAATGGATGTGAAAACCGCGTTCTTGAATGGTGAATTAGAAGAAGAGATATATATGAAACAACCGGAAGGTTTTGTTGTAAAAGGCCAAGAGAACAACGTCTGTAAGTTGATTAAGTCTCTTTATGGACTTAAACAAGCGCCAAAGTAGTGGCATGAGAAGTTTGATAACACTATGTTGTCAAATGGTTATCACATAAATGAATGTGATAAGTGTGTTGATGTGAAACAATACAAAGATGCTTATGTTTGTATGTTGATGATATGCTCATCATGGGATCAAACTTGGATGTAATAAACCAAACCAAGAAGATGTTAAACTCCGCATTTGATATGAAAGATATGGGAGTTGTTGATGTTATCCTTGGTATAAAGATTAAAAAGGATCCAAATGGTTACATCCTTACCCAATCTCACTATGTTGAGAAGGTGTTGCGAAAGTTTGGTCATTATGATGACAAACCGGTTGTGACTCCATTCGATCCTTCAAGTCAATTGAAGAAGAATCTAGGAGATAGTGTTGCTCAGTTGGAATACACTCAAGTTCTTGGAAGCTTGATGTATATCATGAACCGTACACGACCGGATATAGCGTATTGTGTGAGTAGACTTAATCGGTACTCACATAACCCGAGAAAAGACCATTGGTATGCACTAGTAAGGGTACTTCGATATTTGAAATACACAATGGGTTATGGGTTACATTATACAAAATACCCTCCCGTTCTATAAGGGTATTGTGATGCTAATTGGATTTCCAACCATTCGGAGAGTAAGTCCACAAGTGGATATGTATTCACACTTGGTGGAGCAGCGATATCTTGGAAATCTTCCAAACAAACTGTGAATACCAGATCAACTATGGAAGCAGAATTTGTCGCATTAGACAAAGCCGCTGAAGAAGCCGAATGGCTAAAAAGCTTCCTAGAGGGTATTCCGTTGTGGCTAAAACCGGTGACTGCTATTGGTATCCATTGTGATAGTATGGCCGCTCTCACAAGAGCGAAGAATCAGATCTACAATGGAAAGTCCCGACACATACGAAGGCGCCACAACACTATAAAGGACTTGCTGAAAAATGGAATCATTTCCATTGACTATGTAAAGTCAAAGGAGAACATTGCCGATCCTTTGACAAAGGGCCCAAGTAGAGAGCAAGTATCCTTCACATCGAGGGGAATGAGCTTAAAGCCAACACAATGAGTTTCCTCGGCGGCAACCTAACCTAGCGAAATTGGAGATCCCATGGTCTAGGTTCAATAGGTAAACTAGTCGGGGACAACTCAAGAAGCAATTAAACAAAGGTATGCCTATTCCTATGATGTTTTCCTTTGTGTTTTTCCGTTGATGATAAAGGGATGAATATTTTATTCTTAATAATGCTGATAGCTTCTTAGTAGAATACAACGGAATATTCTTGATCGGCATTACCTATGTGAGATTGATGTGGGGTCGCATCTTTGAGGACGGATATGGCTACGTCTTCTAAAATTCTCATGAAGAAAGGATTGTTCACGACCGAAATGAACACAACGGTAAGAGTCAACTATGCATAAACATGATATGTGTGATATTCATTGCCTTGACTTACTACAAAACGTGGTTAGTTCAAGACTCTTCGTCACTACCCACAAAGTAGGTCCGATGAATACTCACTAAGAACGGTTCAAGTCACCTAGACACCTTTTTCTGATGCATTTCATGTTTATTTCCTGAATAAGAACAATAAATACTTTGAGAATATCTTATTTTCTATTCAAATGTGGGGTATTATTAGAGTTTGAATAGAAAATGTGGGGTATTGTTGGGATAATCTCAATCATACCTCAAGTACTAGATATGTAAATAGGGCAAAGATGAAAATGTGTGACTTTTCATCCTCCAACCGCCATAACCGAACAGTTACAATGGTTCATTGGCACCGGTTGATCTAGTATAAATAGGAAGCATATCTAACAGATTATGAGAGACAACAAAACCACATATTCTCTTAAATTCTCTCAAAGTTCTTCATTGTTCTTCATCATGGAAGCATAGTTTGATTCGTCGGGTTCGCGAGTTCGATTCTTGAACGGGTTGTTGTATCCTCTAGATAGACGTCCAATCGATACGGTATGAGGGACGAATTTCTGTCTAAGGACACTGCCTGGCAGGCCTCAATCCAAATAACGATCTTCTTCAACTTCGTGATCAAGAAAGTCGAGTTAGTATTTTATCTTGAACTTTTGATTATGTATTTTCATTGATATGTAAATTTCGGATATATATATACATATAAATAATTCAGTATTTTCATTTGATTCAATATTGTGTGTTATGAATTTCATTTCGTGTATCTAAGGTCTAACATATATGAAAGTATAATAGGAGAGTGGTTATAACGATGAAATAAAAGGAAGGGTATCGGAATATATATAGGAGGAGTATTATGGATGAAGGTGGTGGGGTGGTGCGGCGGGTAATTGGTCAAACATAATGGAGATGTTGACTTGGTGGCCAACCACAGTTGAAATTAAGCAGAGTTCGATTTTTGTCAATCGGGTTAAATGCTAGCTAGAATACAAATCTCCCCAAGTTCTTATGCTTTTGTTTGGTCAAATAAAACTAATTTATCATTATTTTTAGTACAATAATAATGATAATGTGTCGAAAATAATTGATGAACAATCATTTATATTCTAAATGCTAATATTTGACATTAGAAAAACTTAAGAGTCTTTTACTAAATGTTTATTCGGTAAGTGTTTATTAGCTTACTTTACCTTGTCGGATGTGAATGATAAAGATTTGAGAATATTACCCGATAAAAGACAAGAAGCGAATATCTTACTCATAGACCTGAAAAAAACTGACACGACACGCTAACCTGACACTAACTCGACACGAAATAAACGGATTTGGGTAATACATTTCAACCCGTTTAAGTAAACGGGTTGACACAACACGAATATTAAACGAGTAAGGTCAGGATAAAAAAAATCAACTCGAAAATGATCCGAATAATCCGTTTATAAATATATATATATATAGCCTTAGTTCATTTGAGAAGTGCTAAATATATGATAAATAAAGAAGTAATTTTGGTCGCTTATTCGGTCAAGATCGGCTTTAATTGGTCAAAAGTTGCGGCTTTGACTGGTCAAAAGTTGCGGCTGTTCCAAAAATAGAAGGGCAATTTCGTAATTTTTACAAAAACATGGGACAAGTTCGTATATGAACCTGTGTGATTACATATGAACAGACGTGAACCCATGTAATTCACATATGAACTCTTTTTAAATAATTCATATATGAACTTTTATGATTCATATATGAACCTTTGTGTTTCATATATGAACTAATTAACTGTAGGTTCATATATGAATCAGTTGAACCAATTAAATGATTCATATATGAACCTTTGTGATTCATATATGAATTTTTTTTAACTAATTCTCATATGAACTAACTAACTGATTCATATATGAATTTGTTAAAAAGAGTTCATATATGAACGTATAGTTCATATGTGAATCACACAGATTCATATATGAACTCGTCCCGTGTATTTTACGAAACTATCCCTCTATCTTGTGCAGACCATGCGAGGAATTATCCGTTGCTTCTCGGTCAAAGCCGCAAATGTTGACCGAATGAATGGCCAAGATTATTTCTCTATTTCTCATATATTTAGCACTTCTCAAATGAATCTCTCCCTATACATATATATGATAAGTTTTCTTTTTTATTCTTTGGATTTGGTTAGAATTTATAAGTTAGAATTATAAAATTTGGATTTCTAAGGCGGCCATTGTAGAGAACATTATAACTCGTGCTTATTTTTTGGTAAATCATAGATGTAGCAAATTGTCTATTTATTAGGTTGGTTAACTTGCATATCCTTCCCTAGTCATTCTTTCTAGAGTGAATTGCAATTTTGGTCCCTGTGGTTATCTGATTTCTTTGAAAGAGGGACCTAAACTTCAGTATCTCAAAAAGTGGTCCCTCAGTTTTGGTATTTGCTCTGAAAGGAGGACTTGGTCACTAACTCCATCTAAAATCAGCGTTAAAGTCAGGGGTAATTTCGTCCATTATAGTTTTGTCTCTCTTTTTACAATTTTCCTTGTTTTCTCTTATTTTTGTAAAGACCATGTAAATTTAGGGACCTTTAATGTAATTATGTTTATAAATATAAATATATATATATATATATATACACCTGCATCATCGTCTTCTTCATCAAGTTCTTTGTGGCAATGTTTTCTTCGATCTTCATCTTCTTCATTAAGCCACCGACAATGCACCTCTACACTGCATCATCAGATCCATCTGCATCTTCATCCGATCTGCTTCTTGAACAAATCTGCATCTTTATTCGTAAACAACACTACATCTACTCTTCATCTAGCTTCATCCTTGAGTTTATGTTTAGATCTTTGATTGGTTTTTTGTTTAACAACAGCCCCAATTACAAGAAACAACAGCAGCAAATAGTATCAATCAAACACCAAATTGAAGCTGCAACCAAAAGGATAACATTAGCTAACTAACACCAAAATGGAGGAGCAGCCGAAATCATCCAGGGGCAAGTTTGCGAGTGGCAAACAGCCCCATTTGTTGACACACGGTTAACAAACAGCCCCGCCACCTCACCACAACGTTTGCACCTCTACAAACCCAGATTAGAACTCGCCGGAGAAGATGAACAGATCTGGGTTTCGTCATTTTTTCCGATCTGGTGTAGCTTTTTGTTTGATCTAGGTTTAGATTTTTGTTTGCATTAGGGTTTCATTCAGGTTTTCGATTTTAGGGGTTGTACTACGAATTTTTTGGAATGAATATGCAAATTTGTTGTTTATGTTCAATGTTTGTGCCGAATGGAACTTAGATTTTTGGGGTTTCATGTTTTTCTTAATGGTTGATTTAGGGTTTTTGGGTTTGTTTTCAATGTTAAGTTAGAGAAGAGATGTATGGAGATTCTAACGACAGAGAAGACATGTTCATCGACTATTTTTCCGTTTTTCTTTTCTTTTGAAGTATAAACAAAATAATATAATTAAAAAATAATTATAATATTACATATATATATATATGAGTTAAAGAGATTCTCTTCAAAAAAAAAGAAAAAAAAGAGTTAAAGAGATGATAGAAAGTAAATGATAGGTATATATACTCCTATGTGTATATATATAGTGTGTGTGCAGTGAGTATATGTATATAAAAGAGAAAGAGATGATAGAGAGAAAGAGCTTCCATGGTTTGGAGCTTTTTAGAGAATTTACAAAACAGGTCCCTACATTGTTATGGGTTTTACAAACATAAGTAAAAGCAAGAAAATTTACAAAAGGAAGGACAAAACATGGATGGACGAAACTACCCCTGGCACTAACTGGACTTTTTAACAGGGTTAGTGACCAGGGACTGGATTTGGAGCAAAATTGGAAACTGATGGACCACTTCTTGAGATATTGAGGTTTAGGTCCCTCTTTCAAAGAAATACTATAACCACAGGGACCAAAATTGCAATTCACTCTTCTTTCTATGTAGTTGTATCTTTTTCAAACTTCTTGCTAGTTGTATAAAATCTCTGTCATTCTAAAAAAAAGTGCTCTAAAAATATTTTATATGATTTAAATTTGTAGGATCTTGTCTTATCTAATAAAATGATTAACTTATTAGTATTATAATTGACATTTGAAGTACCACATTAAAACGTACTAAAAGATAAGGTTTGTTTTAGAGTGATTGTCATTTTCGACCTTTTAACTCTTGCGAATTTTGTAAAGTTTGTTATACATTATTTATATTAAGACCAAAATCTTATATAAAGAATAGTTCTATTATAATAAGCAACATTGAGAATTCAATTTTTTGACTTTCTATACCGGAAAACTTTAAAATCCAACCATATTGTAGAGACTGTAATTTTTATAGTTCAATAATGTAGAATTATAGAAAATAAATTGTAATGTTTTAATTTTGTTACAATCATCACTCTCACACCCCTTGTTCCATTTCCACCTTATGGGAATGTGACATCTTTTATTTTAATTGTCCGAACTAACTTACACGCATTTTTGACTAATCCTAGGGGCTTTAGATACGGGCCTTACAACCAAACCATATGACATCTTGCTTACTCTCTACAAGGGAAACATCACAACCCCATATGGAAGGGACTCTCACAACATAATAAGAATTACATTCAACAACTTAAGTAGTCTATAAAACCACAAATACAATTCATTTAACATCGTTTATACAAGATCAAACATAAGGGTGCGTTTGGTACACTGTACAGGACATGATAGAACAGAACAGAAATCACTGTCCCATGTTTGGCAGGACTTTTATGTGGAACAGTCATGGACATAGTGGAACAAGCTGGAACAGGCTTGTTCCACCCTACCCCATAGAACAAGGTGGAACAGAATTATGTTTTACCAATATAACCTCAAAATATAATCTAATTCTCTTCTAAAACATCAAATACACATTATATTTTATATTTTATTCATTCTTTAAATTTTATTTATATGTATTTTATCTAATGTTATCTGTTCTGTTAACACTGAACAACTGTTCTGTCCTATTCTGTTCTGACTTGTCCCGTCCTGTTCTGTTCTATCCAGTCTGTGTACCAAACGCATCCTAAAAGAACTAGTGCTATACCCGTCCGGTGGCCGGGTATACAACCCACGACACCGTTTCTATGTGTGAGTCCGGTTCATGTTGCACCAAGATCACGATTCTTGACTTTGAAAAGAATGTCGTCGTACATAGCCTCATCCTTCGGCTTCACAAAGCACCCATGATCCAACCCATGACTATCATGCCCCAAACGAAAAACTTTACTCATTTTTTCAAGATCTCTAAATCACTACCGGTGTTTATCTCTTCCTTCAACATACTATCAAAACTTTACTCATTTCGTTGTCTCGGTTTACTCGACATACTATCAAAAATTACTTGGAATAACCAAGTAGCTCCATCGTCAACAAATAAAATTTAAACAAAGACCAATGAACAATAGATTGAACTGTATTAAACTGTGTAGACTACCCAATAAAGATTTAAAAAAAACCAAGAAAGCAAGGGACAGAGTATCCATAAACAGCCCCCTCATACCTTCAACCTTGCGAGTGCATCAGCCCCACGCTTGGTCTTGTGTGGGATTATCCTAAAATACAAAAAGAAGCTCAACAAATTGAAGTGATAAAAATATATAATATACATGGATGCAATTAGACAACTTAAAGAGAGATCTACTTAGGTGCCAATCACTTGTGATTATGCCCCATACTCTATTATAAAAATGTCTATTTTAATCAAAACGATATTATTTGTTCCGCATCAACTTACAAATATCGAATCAACCAAAGCTATAGCTATCAACGGTTGATAACCAATTCTCACACTTCTCACGTCAAACTAAACTTCACACCGGAACCCAACCCTAAACCCTAAACCATGTTATGCTTGCCTGCGTAGACACAAAACAAAGTTGTTAGAGTATTAAAATGTCAATATGTATAGTTCAGGGTCTTTTATGTAATTAGCTGTAACTCCTCTTTGTATAAATAGGCTTTTAGGGTTCCTTGTCTAGGTTAGACACTTTACTTGTATTACTCTCTCATTATATGAAAACAGCCGATTCAGCCATCTCTCGTGTCTCTCTATCAATCGACTCTACAATTCTAACATGGTATCAGAGCTCTAGGTAAGCCTCCTCAACCTCTTTTCAGATCTGCATTATTGTTGCTATTGTTTTCCTTTTCTTCTTTTCTGCACTCGTTTTAGCCTCAGAAATCTCGTTTCTGTTGTTATTCTGTCGAAATATCAAGTTTTAAAGTTGCTCGGAACATCCTCACGAACCTTCGTACCAATTTTCAACCTAAACCGACATGTTTTGAAAAATCCGACTCAAGAACATCATAAATTCATCGTTGTCGCAACCTTCTTATTCATCGTTTTCGCAACCTTCTAATATTCATCTTTGTCGCAACCTTCTTCCTCGTGAACAGTACCAAGTCGCAACCCTTAATTGTGACTTCACTTCAAATCGCAATCCTCAGTTGCGATTTCATTCGTGAACAGTCCAAGTCGCAGTCCTCACTTGCGACTTCATTTCCAAATCGCAGCCTTCAATTGCGATTTCATTCGTGAACAGTCCAAGTTGCAGTCTTCAATTGCGACTTCATCTCCAAATCGCAGCCTTCAATTGCGATTTCACTCGTGAACAGTCCAAGTCACAGTCTTCACTTGCGACATCACTCCCAAATCGCAACCTTCCCTTGCCACTTCAGTCCCAAGTCGCAACCTTCATTTGCGACTTCATCCCCAAGTCGCAACCTTCACTTGCGACTCCAACCTCAAGTCGCAATCCTCGTCTGAAAACAGTACCAAGTCGCAACCTTACCTTGCGACTTCATCCTCAAGTCGCAATCCCTGCCTGCGACTTCAGTCTCAAATCGCAATGGCTGTCAACCTCGGTCACTCCAATTCCATCTCAGTTGTTCTCAATGGGAGCAACTACGTTCTGTGGCATCATCATATGTCCATTTTCCTTAAGTCTTAGGGTCTCTACACTTACGTCACCGGTATATCTACTCTTCCGGTTCAGAAGGAGAAGGAAAGTGAAACTGACTTCGCAAAACGTATGAATGATTGGGACATTGCCAATGCTCGCGTTCTTGGCTATATAAACGCTTCTACCACCACTGAGATCAATCAACAGTTCCTCGGCTATACCACTGCAAAAGGGCTTTGGGACTTTCTTGCAAACAGGTATACCTCTACAGGACTCTCTCACCAATATCAGCTGTGGACCACCTTTCAGAACAAAAGGCAACTACCTGATCAATCCATAAACTCCTACATCTCTGAGATGCAAGCCCTTAGAGATCATCTGAACCTGGGTGCCCCTCAAGTGTTTGATGACACTGCTCAGAAATTTACAGCCTACTTCAATCAACTGCACTTGACTACTATTCTCATGGGCCTCTCTGACCGTTTTGAGAATGTTCGAGCCTCACTTCTGCATCGACATCCTATCCCTACCCTTGAACAAGCTATCACTGAACTGCTAAGCGAAGAAACCCGTCTTCAGCAGCGTTTTCCTCTACCATCAGACACTGTGCTCTACACTCCCAGCTCAGGGAAGTCAAAAGGAAAATGGGGTAACCATGATCAGTCCAGATCTGCAAGCAAAGGGAATAACAGTGAATGCAACTTTTGTCACTCCACTTCCCACCTGCTCCTCAATTGTCCAATTAGAAAATGTCGCTGGTGTGGAATTACACAGCCACGTCACTATGCTTCTGACTGTTCAAAATGTCCATACCCAAAGCACTCTGGTAATCAAAAACAACAGTTCAAGTCGCAACCCATTGCTGGTTCCATCACTCAGAAGCACCCATCACCAGCACCTACAGCACCGAACAACAACCAATCACCATCTGATCTCATGGAACTCATGCGCCGAAACCAAGAGCTCATGGAGCAGCTTATGACAGGTTCTATGGGTATGAATTCTCACTGCAATGCAACCACACCAGGTAACCCTTGGCTTTTTGATTCTGGATGTTGTAATCACATGACACCCAAGGCAGAAGGTTTTGTCTCTAAACAACCTTCCAGCCTGTTCTCGTCAGTCCGCACTGCTGATAACACTCGCTTACCGGTTTCCTTCAGTGGAACGGTTTCTACACCTGATATTCAATTACCTGATGTGATGCATATACCAAACTTATCACTGAGTCTGATTTCTATCACTCAGCTTATGGAAGCCAATCTAATAGTCTTATTTCATTCTACTGGTTGTGTTGTGCAGGATCCCAAGACCAAGCAGATCCTTGGAATAGGCCGTAAAGTTGGTCGGATGGTTGAAGTGGTCTATCTCCGTCTTCCGTTACCTGCATCCAATTTTGCTGCTTCAGTTTCCAGCACCCCGTCTTTTGAGCTATGGCATGCACGCTTAGGCCACTTATCTTTAGCTAGGATGAAAGTTTTAGCTAGTTCAGGACTTTTGGGAAACATTTCCTCTGAACATGTCTCTTGTCTATCTTGTCAACTTGGAAAACATCATGCTTTACCTTTTCAAATTAATGATTTTAAATCTGCTTCTGCATTTGATCTTATTCATTCTGATGTATGGGGATCAGCACCACACCCCTCTATGGGAGGTGCCCGATATTTTGTAATCTTTATTGATGATCATACTCGTTTTACATGGATTTATCTTATGAAAAACCGCTCAGAATTACCCAAAATCTACATCACCTTTGCTCGCATGATTCTAACCCAATTTTCAAAACCCATAAAGATTCTTCGCGCGGATAATGCCATGGAATATAAAGAATCGTCTCTTCTTTCATTTCTTCAATCTCAGGGCACTCTCTCTCAATACTCTTGCCCTGGCACCTCTCCACAAAATGGTCGTGCCGAACGCAAACATCGTCACATTCTTGACACTGTTCGTACCCTACTAATTTCAGCCAAGTGTCCAGAACGCTTTTGGGGCGAAGCAGCCTTCACGGCTGTCTACACCATCAACCGACACCCGACTCCCATCCTCAATCAAAATTCCCCGTATGAAACACTCTATGGATTCTCACCTCCCTATGAACTACTCAAAGTATGGGGTTGTGCTTGCTTTGTTCAGCTACAACCTCATGAACATACCAAACTTGAACCTCGTTCTCGTCTGTGTTGCTTTTTAGGCTACGGAATTGAACATAAAGGATATCGTTGTTGGGATCCAATCTCTAAGCGACTTCGTATATCCAGGCATGTCACCTTCTGGGAACATCTTCCCTTCTCCACGGTGTCCAAATTTCAGGACCCTATCCCTTCTTCCTCTTCCTTCTTTACTGACACATCTATCTCTTTAGACTCTCTCCAATTAGATTCTTTGTTCTCCTCATCATCTGATCCACCAACTTCCGCATCACCTGAAACCTCTCTTAACCCGTCTGAGCCTTCACCTGAACCTTCCGCATCTTCTGAACCTTTGTCTGTACCCTCTATACCCGCTGACCATGATCAATCATCTACACCAACTCCCCGGCCTACTTCCGAGTCTTCTGCAGAGTCTATGGATCCTACCACCTCCCAACCATCAGATGAGGTAAGACGCCCCAATCGGGTAAGACAAGTTCCTACTCACCTTCGTGATTATCATTGTTATGCTACCTTGTTGTCTACTCATGAACCCACCTCTTATAAGGAAGCAGCTTCTAATCCTGTCTGGCAGCAAGCTATGACAGAGGAACTTCAGGCTCTCGACAGAGCAAAAACAATGAAAAGCTGTCTACTCATGAACCCACCTTTTCAAATTTATGTATTGTATGGAAATAAGATAATATGTACATTTGAAAAGCTGGGAGGTGAAATTGAAAAAAAAAGGTTACCTCATACATGACGCTTATTACTTATGCATTGTTTTTCACCGGATCTTATTCCCCCATGTTATGGTTGTGTTCAGCTTTCAATTGGTTAGTCACTCTTTCTTCATCTAGCCTGCATAAAACATCAAGAAGGGCCCAAAGAAAAGACAACAAAGTTTATAGAAATCAACATAACCCGTTGTTGTTTTCAGATAGTCAGATATAAAGAGCAAGCTCAAACTAAACAAAGAACTCATGTAAGTACTCTCAAGCTTCAGGCTTTGAATTCTTCTTGGTGCCATCTAGTATTGTTGGCATGGCATACATACCCAACAAATCTTCTATTGAGTTTCCCATCCAAGAATTCAAATAACCCAGGCAACTATAATTAATAAATGACTTTTCACCATACACAACATACATAAAGCAGATGAGTTGACCATCAACCATGATGGAAGTAACATTTAAAATAGGTTTACATAAGGCAAACAAAATAGAAAAAAGCAGGGTAAATTTTTGTTGCAAATGACAAAATAAAATTTTAAATTAGACAAGAAAAGGACTACAGACATTTTTATTTTTTTAAAATGATATGGAAATTTGAAAATTGAAGGCATCCACATGTAAAAATAGTCCAGCTTTCGTACATAGCAACATCAGCAGCAACAGTATTCTTGTGCAGATTTGAAACAACAATCCTCGCAACCAATTGTATAGATGCAAATTATGTAAATTGATACCTGAAACATACCAGCCCTTCACGTTATGGAATTCTGGTTTTTCAAGCACAAACAGTCCAACTTATTGGCATTATCGAAAAGGGTAAAAATATAATGTTACGCCATTTTCTATGTCATCTTTATCTTCTTCAACTTAAAAATAAAACCTAAAGTTGCAAAAATTAGAACTAAAACAAACCAAAACAAACACAGATAAAATTAAAACCCAAACATGATTGAAACCAATATCAAGTTAAACCCAAACCAAAAGCGGCCCAATTAGATTTTATATATATAATCCTACAAATGAAGAAGGTGAAAGAAATGAATATTGACCGGTAACCAGCTGATCTTGTAACATTTGATATCGTGGATACACGTTTACATAAGGGGTTATAGCGATAAACTTGATATATATCCACCTCATCAAATGGTACAAGATCAGCAGGTTATCAATAAAGTTGAGTAAAAAATATAAAGTTTTGGAATTTTGTTGCATTTTAATCCCGTTGTAGCTTACAGTGCAGGTTGGTTGAGTCAAAGGCTTTCTAATCTCTTGTTGAATGAAATCATCAGCAAGTTCGTAAAGCTGAAATGAAGTTTGACATTTGTAAGGAAAAACTCGAAAGGCAAATAAATCCTCCCATTTATGCTTCGACCAGCACGAAACAAACGATTTACAGGACGTAAAGGCCTGTTTGTTAGCAGCTTAATGAGCTTAATGGACTCACATCTTATTCAATAATAACACTATTGTTTGGTAGTGGCTTAATGACATAGAAAGTGGCTTAATGTGTTACCCCAATGCTATGCCTTTATCACAATAGGTTCGCAAGGCTGGTGGTACTCTGAAGTCGATCCTCTGATATTTATTAAGCCAAAAAGCAACAACGTAAGGATTCATACGTAGCACAAAAAACGTAGAAAATTATGGTGATAGAATTCTTACAAGCGAGATTCAGAATCTTTCTGTGGATCATATCCTCTTCTGATATAAAACTTAAGAAACGGCCCATTTGAAAAATAATAAGTTGCCACGAACAGAAGCCTGTAAATCAAACTCATTATTCAGCTCGTCACAAAGATTTCGTAATATAATTGGAAATAGATGAACGGTGGATTATTCAATCCAAATCCATCCTCATAGAAATCGGGGAGATTTGGGCATTTCACTTAGACTGCGTTTGGTTCGCAGAATGTTTTATGTAGGAATGGAATCTGTCAAAGGAATTGAAATCTGGAAGGAATTGGAATGGAATGTTTTCAGGTTTGACCAACTGTTTGGTTGACAGGAAATGGAATGTAATCTTGAAATCTGTCTGTTTGGTTTGCAATGGAATCGGAATGGAATTGTCAAAAATGACAAAAATACCCTTTCTTAAAATTTAATTTTTTTTTCTTCTTATAAACAATTTTAAAATTAACATTTAATTGGAATAAAATATGTAATTTACCATTTATAAAATTGTATATAAATGTAAAACGTGTAAATCATTCACAAACCAAATCATTCACACAAAGTTACTACATTACCCATATATAAATATTGTTCATACACATGCTAGAAGTTGCCGAATCATAACATCAAAGCAACAAGTACCAAAAATATTGTTCATACACATGAATAGACCGATAAGTAGGCTTATGTAAACCAAAAGTATTGTTTTTAAACTAAACCGGTCATTGGTCCAACATAAAGTGGACCCAAAAAATATATACCAAACATGTGTACTCCAATCAAAAGTATTGTTTTCACCACCAACCGATCAAGTCTCCAACATGAAACGGACCCAGTTTTCACGTCGTCCCTCCTTCAAGCTCCAGAAAGTGATCACAGATTCAGAATCTTTTGTTATCTTTCGTAATGCACTAAACATTTCAGTTTCGGAAAATGACCCAAACTTTTCAAGCTCATCAGCGATCATGGAAGTCTTTTTGAGCATTTCAACTTCAACTTCCATCAACGATTGCGATGCTTTCATAAGTTTGTCACCAAGCACAAATGTAGCATTGTTGATTACGTCATGCAAAGACTCGCTTTTGATTTTCCTTTTCTTGCTACCACTTGTGCACTCTTGGCTTTGCACATTTGTGTGTGCATTAGAGGCATCATCTTGATCTTCAGAAAGATTGATCTGGTCTTCCATGCTTCCGTCTTTACTTCCATCTTGCATCTCCATAGCATCTCTCACTCTACACCCATTAGCTCTATCTTTGCCAAAAACAATGCACAACTCTGCAAAATGAGGAAATGTCTTGTTTTTCCATTTAGCGGCCTCGTTGTGAACCTATTTTATATCATAACAAATAAAATTCAATTATAAAACAAAAAATTATATATACACTTTTTTAACATAATAAATGAACTCGTACCGCTAGATAAGCCTCCCATATCGGTGGTTCAGCAACCACACAATTTTTTTCGCTATCCCAACCAAAGCCGCTAGTATTAGTACCATAAATCATGTCATGAACAACCTGCCAATCTTTTTTCATCGTCTTTATCCTCGACTCAACGTGAGGTTTACCCAATATACCAGAATTGGGAAGTGCTTCTTTTAAAGCTTGCTCCAAGTGTACCCACATTTAAATGATATCGTTGACCTCTATAAGGGGCAAGAAAACCCTCCCCATTTGTGTACCCACAATCTACCAAGTAATAACATGGCCTTGGCACCTTCAAACCATGCGGCCTAAGAAGCGCATCACGAAGTACTCGACCATCTGCGGCTGAACCCTCCCATCCAGGTAACACATAGATAAATTGCATATCTTGTGAACACACACCTAATACATTTGTAGCAATTTCACCTTTTCTTGTTCTGTATCTAGGTTTGTCTTCAAGTGGTACTAAACACTTGATAAATGTTCCATCTAGAGCCCCTAAACAATTCTAAAAAAAACAAAAAACAAATGGTCATTAAATATAATTTTGTTATTTACGTGTTAATAATAATAATAATTACATATACCTTGAACCATTTCCATCTTCCATCGGTAGAGTCCTCAAGAACAGGTTCAGGTTTCTTAAACAAATGTGGATGTAACCTTATCACCGAGCTGCAAACTCTTCTAACAATTCTACTAATGGTTTCTCCCGAACGATGAAAACGACATGCGATAACCCGATTCTTAACATTATGAGCACAAATGTGAAGAAAAATGGCAACTTGTTCATCAATATCCATATTCCTAGTTGCTTTTAATCCTCCAAAAGTTTCAAGCATATCACATAACTTCTTAAAACACCTCCTATTCATCCTAAGATGTGATATGCAAATAGCATCACTCTCATAAGCATACTTATGTAATATGGCATACCGATCCACATTTAACAAAGAATACCGAATACATGGTTTTTCCGTTTGGTAATTAGCTATTGCTTTGAAAATAGTAGTGAAATACCAAACAATAGCAATCATAGCTTCGTTCCAAAACAACCTAATAAGCCTACGTCTACGTGATGTTGCTAAACTAAGTCGGGCCATTTCCTGTTTCAAGTAACACGAAGCAAGTAACGAATCAATAACACAAAACCCAAAACACATAAATCATTAACACATAAATAACCACAATAAAGCAGCAACACATAACCATTATACAGCAAGACTGAAATAATACAAACATACTACAAAATAATCAATCAAGTCTTTACAAAAATTGAAAAGTTATACAACAAGATTGAAAAGTTATACTGTAACACCCCAAATTTCCGGGTAAACTTCCGATTTAGTTATTAAGTCTTATTTCGAATTCTTAGGATTCTCCTTATCATTCCTTCGACCTCCCTCCTCGTGGCCAGCCTAGTGTGGGTATTTGTTGAGGTGTGTGTGTGTGCATGTAAGTATGCATGCATGTCTTAGGCATCCACGTGTCTATGCAATCATTGCTCATTAATTCAAGAATGGAGTTTGAGATTTCATAAGACCATCGCAGCAAACCTTTCCAATTTGTCATCTCCATGTGGGTCTGCTGCAGTTTGAGTTTTGCTCTCGGTACAATTGCAGCGAGAGTGACCGGCGAGTATGCCATGGTCACTCTCGCATGGTCATACTCGCGAGGATGGTTCAGCAGAAAAATGGGGGAAGCCGCGGTACATTTTCGGCGGAAGTGACCGGCGACCTTGCCGTGTCACAACCGCAAGGGCAATCTCGCTGGAAGGGGGGGCTGCCAGATTTATTTAATGACGGGATGTTTGGGAAGCAAAACAAAAATGAGAAAGAAGGCAACACTTTCATTTCTTATTTTCTGCACTTCTCACGACTTCTCTCTCCCCCTCTTTCTCTCTTTTGGCGATTTCACCCCAATCATCATCATCCTCATTTTATTTCCCAACCAAAGCCCTAGAATCATTTAATGGAGATCATCTAGGGTTCTAGACTCTTGATTCTCTTCTTACTAGTGGGTCTTCAAGTGTTGCTACCTAGAGTTCAAGATTTATACAAGAAAAGCTAGGGTTCCAATATCCTAGGGTTTTCTCCATAATACCTTAAGTAAGTATGTAGCTCCTAATCACCTTACTTGAGTCATGATTTACATTTATTGTAGTATCTAATTGTTGGATCTTGTTAAAATCTAGGGTTTCTTCAAGATTGAGGTTTCTCTCTACAAACCCTATTTTGGTGAGTATTCTCTTCACTTTAGTTATCCATAATGTTCTTTTATCAAAATATGGGTTGATTCATGAGGTTATGACCTTGTCTAAGAAACTAGGGTTTACTAAAGTGATGGGATTGGATCGATACTTGTATACATTCTCATGTATGTTCATCTTAATGTATAAATGTGTTATTGAGTATGTACATATTTGCATATATATATATACATATATATATATATGTGTATGTGCCATTTGGTATATATATATATGCCTACTTATATATGTATGTATAAATACATATGAGTATGTATATGTGTACATAAGTGTGTGTATGATTTTATATGCATATTTATATACGTATGTATATATATATATATAGGTATGTAAAGATATATATATATATACATACGTGGGTGTGTATAATTTTGTGTGCATAATTATAAATAGACGTGTAGGTATATGCATACATACATATGTTTGGTCGTAAGTATTTGGAATCTTCAAGAGAATGGGTTTCACATGCTAAGTATTCGATATGTGGGAATTGTCATCTTGCTATAACTTCTATGGATTTATTTATATGTTTCCTTTTCTATGGTACGGAATTATTGGATGTCTATCTCCTTGTGCACGAGGATTTAGACCTTTATGGGCCAATTGGTCATTTTATTGTTGGCCGTATTGGATCACTAGCGAGTAGGCAATAGGGGACGTGGGGTCCTTGAGGTGTAACTCGTCTAGTTCGGATATGCAATGTGGTCCCTTAAGTCCTTGAGGTGTAACTCGACGGAGTAGGCACTAAAGGCATGGTACGAGATGGTTTGAGGTTGTGATGTCTTTATGGCATGGGAACTAGGACCGGGACTTGAGGTGCTATCCGATAACGTCGTGGGTGACTCCATTCCCGTGTTCTTGTCACCCCGATGGTAACGGGTCTCCCCCGTATTTTGTTGCTAAAGAAATGCTTCTCGATTATATAATCATGTTCAGGTGGAAACGCTTAACGAGTTGATTTGTGGTAATTTGAGATCACACAGAACCGGTAACATCATTTTACGTTTATTTGTCACAATCTTATAAATGTGTATTTCGCGAGATCTCACTAGACTTTTGTCTAACACTTGATGTTGCATGTTTGTGGATCACAGGTTTCACCTAGCGGCGTCTAGATTGTCGTGTTGCTGACCATGCTTAGGAGCTTGGGAAGGTCGGGCTTTTGGGATCGAGATGAGAGATTTTTGGAGATATAGTGACACCCGGATTAATCTAGTTTGCTATAATTCTAGATTTTTAGGTCGTTATGTATTATGTCTCAAAACTCCTAAGTTCGAGCATTGTCCAAACTACCCCATTGCATTTAAGGGTTTTAGTCGACTTACGTTTTGAAGTTTAAATTGTATCCAGTTTTCGGAAAACCCCCCTATAATTATTGTTTAAATTTTAGGGTGTTACAAGTTGGTATCAGAGCTCTAGTTTAAGTGAACTAGGTATGCTAGTTTGATGCCTAGACTTAAGCTGAGACTTTTAGGTGATGAACATGTGAGGAAATCGGGTAGAAACACTAAGATGGGACGTTTCAGAGTCAACGGAAATCACGTCATTGTGAATCATGAGAGTGGTAATGAGAATTCTTATGTGTAGTATGTTCATAATTTCAATTAGCTACTGCTATTATGAATATATTGTTACGTAAGTGTACTTGAAATTGCGATTATGATAATTGGTGATTGTAGTAGTACGTTTCAAACCGTTAATCTTTCAAATAATTAACAGGTATGATCTTTGTTATGTGTTTGCTTGAGTTTCTCTTCTGTGATGATCGATGGAGTAAATAGTGGATTCTTAGCGAATGATCGAAATAGTTAATGTTGGTAGATTGTCACTAGAGTGACAGTTATGTATGGCGATTACATTAAGTTGACCATTTTGGTTCCGATATTGGTTAAGTTTGAACCATAGGTTTGTTAAATCATCATTATTTTAGGAAAGAGATTGTAAGATCTATCGAGTTAGCTGCCGATTAGCGTCTTAATAAATTTGAACATTCGGATGTTAGTGGTGTGGCTAGTGAACTAGGCAAACTTGGTTATGAAACTTCGGGTCTCGGTCAAATGAATGCACAATATTTATCTCTTAAAAATAAAAAAAATAAAAAATACATGTATATATATATATAACTCGTATAAGTTATTTCACTTCAAATTACTTGTACACAACGTGCGGCTAAAATTGGGAGAATTTTGACATCATTCGGTGGTATGTATGTCCCTTGAGTTGGACGAACGAGTTTCGTTGCACGTTACTCTAATGCATGGATTGGTTTACATGTGTGGCATGAGTAAATATTTATGTTTGGACTAGCATGGTCCATTTGAGTTAGTTGGTGGTATGCGTTTTCTTTTGTTATCATTGATGTTTTAGGCAATATAAATGTATTTTTACCGTTCGACTCTTTGTGCATGTCAATTGCGGCCACCTGGCACGACTACCTAATAAGTGGTAGTAAATTTTTAAATTCATGTAAAATAATTATGAATATTTCATGTTTAGTAAATCTTTTAAAACTGTAGATTGACATGATTGTTAGGTCTTGTACTCGAAAAACCTTGAAATCATTAGAAGCCTAGATTTAATTTTTTAAGGTATGATATTTGAGAACTAGAAGAGTCCTTGAGAATTGAGACTGTCGGAAGATTAACTTGTGTCTAGTTTCGAAATTCAGGATTCCATCTTGATAGTTCGGTGCACGCTTGGATTTTTGAAGTATCCGGTTTACATGTTTTCTCGATTAGTTTAGTGACTCTATGTGATCATAGAAAATCGTGGGGTAGTGTTTTAGAGTGTTGTAGCTATGGAATTTGAGTTCCCACATCAAGTATCAACCTGAAGTTGATATGAGAAATCGACGCGGTGCATACTCATTTTGTGATATATAGGTCGCGACTTTTGGATTTTGGAGTCATGAGCCGTTGGAGTACTTGGGGGTACTTCCGTTGAGTCCGTTGAAGTGATTATAATATATGTGGTAAATCTAAGGAATTAGATGTTGGTGAATTGGTATCGATGGTTAAGATTTAGGGCCTTGTAATGAACGATGTTTGGTGGAAATATGAGATTTATATAATTGATGAGTTGGGGATGATCAACTTTCTCAGGGGTCTATTGGTACGTTATGGGAGGGAACATGACCAATTACTAGAATGGTTAATTAAATAAAGATATGGTTGGGCATACCTACTATCGTTTTCTCGTGGAAATTGTTTGTTCAAGTAGTAGAATATCCAAGATGTCGAGGTTCATTGGAATACCCAAAGTATATCTTAAGTGGAACTTATCCTATTCAGGTGATTATAGTAGAGGAAGCTATGTGCTGGTACACTGGTGGTAATGGCCAATGAGTGATCGGTTCAAGATTTCTTGTGAGAGTTCCTTAGCGGTAGGGTAAAGTCATCAATGTAAAGAGTACCCTGCACTAAAATGAATAGGGTCGTTTATGGTCGAATTGATTTGTACAAGGACCATCGTAGTTTCGAGGACAAGGGAGAGTATCGGACAATACAATAGAGGTTAAGTAGAGGACTTTAAGAGTGAATTCATTTATGGGAATCAATGAGAATTGAGCAATCGAGGTCAATAAGGTCGTAAACCTTATTGAGGTAGTATGAGTCTCCTCAGGATGGGAGACCATCGAGATCATGTGTTTGAAAGATGCTTCGTTCAAATTTCATTCGAGATATTAGGGCAGCATATTGAGGTGAAGTTTAGAAGCGAGTTCCAGCAAAATCGATGTGGAAGTTGGATAGAAACTATCAAGTTCTAGTTAGAGTTTGAACTAGATTAAGGCCTTAAAGACACTCTCATGGAAGAGAGTAAGTTTTTGTAAAGGTGTCGTATTTTAAGGCCTTTATCGCTTAATCGTTATTCTCTTTACGTCAAAGGCAAGATTTCGAGGACGAAATCCTTTTCAAGGAGGGGAGGATTGTAACACCCCAAATTTCCGGGTAAACTTCCGATTTAGTTATTAAGTCTTATTTCGAATTCTTAGGATTCTCCTTATCATTCCTTCGACCTCCCTCCTCGTGGCCAGCCTAGTGTGGGTATTTGTTGAGGTGTGTGTGTGTGTGCATGTAAGTATGCATGCATGTCTTAGGCATCCACGTGTCTATGCAATCATTGCTCATTAATTCAAGAATGGAGTTTGAGATTTCTTAAGACCATCGCAGCAAACCTTTCCAATTTGTCATCTCCATGTGGGTCTGCTGCAGTTTGAGTTTTGCTCTCGGTACAATTGCAGCGAGAGTGACCGGCGAGTATGCCATGGTCACTCTCGCATGGTCATACTCGCGAGGATGGTTCAGCAGAAAAATGGGGGAAGCCGCGGTACATTTTCGGTGGAAGTGACCGGCGACCTTGCCGTGTCACAACCGCAAGGGCAATCTCGCTGGAAGGGGGGCTGCCAGATTTATTTAATGACGGGATGTTTGGGAAGCAAAACAAAAATGAGAAAGAAGGCAACACTTTCATTTCTTATTTTCTGCACTTCTCACGACTTCTCTCTCCCCCTCTTTCTCTCTTTTGGCGATTTCACCCCAATCATCATCATCCTCATTTTATTTCCCAACCAAAGGCCTAGAATCATTTAATGGAGATCATCTAGGGTTCTAGCCTCTTGATTCTCTTCTTACTAGTGGGTCTTCAAGTGTTGCTACCTAGAGTTCAAGATTTATACAAGAAAAGCTAGGGTTCCAATATCCTAAGGTTTTCTCCATAATACCTTAAGTAAGTATGTAGCTCCTAATCACCTTACTTGAGTCATGATTTACATTTATTGTAGTATCTAATTGTTGGATCTTGTTAAAATCTAGGGTTTCTTCAAGATTGAGGTTTCTCTCTACAAACCCTATTTTGGTGAGTATTCTCTTCACTTTAGTTATCCATAATGTTCTTTTATCAAAATATGGGTTGATTCATGAGGTTATGACCTTGTCTAAGAAACTAGGGTTTACTAAAGTGATGGGATTGGATCGATACTTATATACATTCTCATGTATGTTCATCTTAATGTATAAATGTGTTATTGAGTATGTACATATATGCATATATATATATACATATATATATATGTGTATGTGCCATTTGGTATATATATATATATGCCTACTTATATATGTATGTATAAATACATATGAGTATGTATATGTGTACATAAGTGTGTGTATGATTTTATATGCATATTTATATACGTATGTATATATATATATATAGGTATGTAAAGATATATATATATATACATACGTGGGTGTGTATAATTTTGTGTGCATAATTATAAATAGACGTGTAGGTATATGCATACATACATATGTTTGGTCGTAAGTATTTGGAATCTTCAAGAGAATGGGTTTCACATGCTAAGTATTCGATATGTGGGAATTGTCATCTTGCTATAACTTCTATGGATTTATTTATATGTTTCCTTTTCTATGGTACGGAATTATTGGATGTCTATCTCCTTGTGCACGAGGATTTAGACCTTTATGGGCCAATTGGTCATTTTATTGTTGGCCGTATTGGATCACTAGCGAGTAGGCAATAGGGGATGTGGGGTCCTTGAGGTGCAACTCGTCTAGTTCGGATATGCAATGTGGTCCCTTAAGTCCTTGAGGTGTAACTCGACGGAGTAGGCACTAAAGGCATGGTACGAGATGGTTTGAGGTTGTGATGTCTTTATGGCATGGGAACTAGGACCGGGACTTGAGGTGCTATCCGATAACGTCGTGGGTGACTCCATTCCCGTGTTCTTGTCACCCCGATGGTAACGGGTCTCCCCCGTATTTTGTTGCTAAAGAAATGCTTCTCGATTATATAATCATGTTCAGGTGGAAACGCTTAACGAGTTGATTTGTGGTAATTTGAGATCACACAGAACCGGTAACATCATTTTACGTTTATTTGTCACAATCTTATAAATGTGCATTTCGCGAGATCTCACTAGACTTTTGTCTAACACTTGATGTTGCATGTTTGTGGATCACAGGTTTCACCTAGCGGCGTCTAGATTGTCGTGTTGCTGACCATGCTTAGGAGCTTGGGAAGGTCGGGCTTTTGGGATCGAGATGAGAGATTTTTGGAGATATAGTGACACCCGGATTAATCTAGTTTGCTATAATTCTAGATTTTTAGGTCGTTATGTATTATGTCTCAAAACTCCTAAGTTCGAGCATTGTCCAAACTACCCCATTGCATTTAAGGGTTTTAGTCGACTTACGTTTTGAAGTTTAAATTGTATCCAGTTTTCGGAAAACCCCCCTATAATTATTGTTTAAATTTTAGGGTGTTACATATACAGCAATAAAGATTTCTTTACAAAAATATTTAAACATCAATCAAGTCTTACCACAAACCAAAACTCAAACAACACACCAAATGGAATCGCATTATGCCAAAATAACTTAAATCGATTTCAGTTCTGTAGCAGAAGTAAATCAAAACTCAAACAACACACCAAAAACCTCAATCACTACAGAAGATGCTGCTAACAATCGCATTATGCCAAAATAACTGAAATCGATTGCACACTGGAATGAAATCGCAACAGAACTGAAATCGCAACAAAACTGAAATCGATTGGACACTGAAATCGCAACAGAACTGAAATCGATTGCAACTGAAATGAAATCGAAATCGCATATAAATCGCAGAAATCGATTGCACATGATGTTCGTCGAAATCGCAGAAATCGTAAAGAGGAGAAGAAATATACCTGATTTTCGATTGCTATTGTTCGATCTTGAAGTGTTCTTGCGATGCGATGCGAACTGAAATGAAATCGAAATCGCCTATGGCGGCTTCTTCCCTCGACCAGAATAGAAATGAAAGGAAAGTAGGGTTTTTAGAAATGAAATGGGGGTATTATTGTCATTTATGTAAAATATGGTGGAATGGATTTCAATTCCATGAGTTTTCAGCTGGAATGGTGAATTCCATATTTTGAAGGAATTCATGGAATCCAATTCCATCTCATGACAAACCAAACATTGGAATGGAATTTGGTCAACGGAATTGACCATTCCAATTCCGTCCAATTCCGTCGGATTTCGCCGAACCAAACGCAGCCTTAGTATTTGGTCAACTTATTAGGGTATTTTAATTAATTTCCATTTTTTAAATGATTGAAGAATGCAAAAACTAACATAAAAAGCATTTGAAAAACTAATTACCTCGATGTACCGATTCCAGTACTGGGATGTATCAATTCCAGTAGGGGAGCACAAGGATCGACAGATGAGTGGGATAATTAGTGCTGGACCCGACTCTCCCAACAGAAATGAGTATGTAGTTCGAAAGAAAATCAGATGCAAGGCTCTGCAATGAAAAGTCAACAGTAAAAACAACCTGAAAACATTCGACAAAAGTAAAAGAGATGTTTGGGTCGAACCATGTATAACACAAACTACTTCAAAATCAAAACCGTGAAAGGAAAAAACAATAGATGCTTACCTGACACTCTGTATGCGACGAGGCAGAAATTGGCAGAACCCAAATCGTGAAACGGAAAAATCAAAGAAACCAATCGAAATCAGGAAGATCTTCAAACAACCAAAAATCAATCGAACCCAAAAACCAATAGAAACCCTGAAAGGGAAAAACCAGTCGATGTGTAGAGTGTATGCGAAGAGGCGGAAATTTAATCGCGCATCTCTTCAAAGAAACCAAAAACCATCAAAACCGTGAAAGGAAATCGTACCAGACCGATTGAGGATGATAATCGAATTGTAGATAGCGACGGTGAAGCAAAGGGGGGGCCTTCCTAAAACCATCACGCTCTCCCTTCCTTTAGCGAGCATTTATAGTTGCATCACGGATTCACGATCGTGGGGAGTTGGGGAAGCAGGAATGTGGAGGTTGAAGGAGAGAAATCGGGGATGAGAAACCTGCAGGAATGTGGAGGTTGAAGGAAAGTTCGTGTGAGAAAAATAGGGTGTGAGGGGGAGTTGAATGGGCTGAATGGCTGAATCAGTGACTTAATGAATTTAAACGGACAGGATTAAAAATTGGATTGAATTTAAACGGTTCAGATCCCTCTAAAACCAGTTACACTCCACTGGGTCCATTGTATGTATAATAAGTAACTTCTCACTGACTATACTAAGGTTAAGTTAAAACTATCAATTACCTTTATCGTCCCCTGATTTTCCTGCACATTAGATGTTGCATCATTCCAATTTAAAAACTCATTAAATCTATAGTTTATTAATCAATATATTAAAACATAATAATTACAAGTTTCTCACATTTTATAGTATAATACGACGAATAAACCATGACTCACATTTCAGTACAAATGATAGGTAGTCCAATATTGGTCTAGCTCGCAAGTAGGTTTATACTACTCTTAATTTAGTAATTCACTATTAAATGTGATCACAACTCCCTATATGACAATAACAAGCCCGTCCTCACTTCATGGGCAAATCGTCCCATTGCTCCTCACAAATACTAGGGGTGTGTAGAGAGTCAACCGATCCAATAGAAACCGATCGATCATAATTGGATATTCAATTGTAATTGGATCGGATTAGATTGAAAAATTCAACTTCCAATTTGGATCGTGTTCTTGGATGTCAGTTCAGAACTGACCAAAACCTACCGAACCGAACCGACAAACATCCAACTACCCATCAAATTAACCGATTGATTATCATCTAGTTATCCATCCAACTATCATCCAATTAATTTGCTTAAATTTGAATTTGTTTTGTGTTGATTTTAACACATATTAAAAGTGATTAATCAATTTGTTTCATTGTTAAAAGAATTGGATTAAATTAACACATTGAATGGATCCGATCCAATCTGATCATCCATTTGGATGTCGGATGCATCCAATCCGATCTAATGGATGGAACGAACCGATCAAATCATCCATTAGATTGGAAAAATCCAACATTCAATGGATGATTGGATCGGTTCAGTTATTCTCACATCCAATGAATGTCAACCGATGAACAACCATAACAAACACCATCAAACCTCTTCCAAATTACGTGTGAGTTTTTCAAGGTTGATATGCTAAAACATAATGGTCTATATTGCTATTTTTTTTCCAAAAAGTGTTTGGAACTTGGATTCTTCCACCGACGAAGTTGAGTATGTTTTGTGTATAAGAATATATATGTACACATTTATGATCTATTATTTGCCTCTTGATATGAAATTGTTTAATATATTTGTGTTTTTATGTAGTTTCATGTATTTTTTTCATTCCAATGAAACCGTTTCATATATTTTCTCAGTTTGATTAAACTTTTTCGTTTTTACATAAAAAACACAAATATATGAAACAATTTCATCAAGAAATGAATGATATGAAACAATTTCATCAAAATAAGCAATTTCATGAAATAATTTCATCAAGAAAAACTATGAAATCCACGATTTACAAAGTTTACACGATAAGGATGGTTTACAAATTATTACGCCACTATATAAACCGTTATAAAATTAAGGAAAAGAATTAGAAGCAGAAAATTAAACAATATGATTATTTAAAAATATTTTGACATGTGAAACAATAAAGAGAATAAATTCCACAAATATCGATCTTGTTATGACATCTTTCAGTTGATCCGTAAATTGCGATTAGCTTATACGACGACATAAAGTGATTCCATCACCTACTGGTAGCTGACATATCTCCACTCTCGAGTCAACAGCCAAAGCCTTGTTAAGCTCTAGCACAAAGTCTCTGTAATACCTCACATATTTCCTAAGTGGTGCATCCGGTGGAGCCACCAAAGACCCATTCCAAAGGGTGTTGTCGTACCCGATGACTCCCCCGATTTTGACTAGATCGATCAATCTTTTGTGATAGTTAAGGTAGTTGTCTTTATCCGCATCCACAAAAATAAAATCAAATGATCCATGGAATTTTACCTGTAAAAGCAAAAAATAAAAAATTAGCTTTTACTTCAAAACAGTTAAAAAAATCGACTTCCAATAAATTTGTAAGTGCATACGTCGTTGATCATTTCGTCAAGAAGAGGAAGAGCCGGGCCTTCTCTAAAGTCGATCTTGTGAGCAACACCGGCTTTCTCAATAATAGGAAGGCCAATTTCGTAATTTTCACGGTTGATGTCCAAAGCTAAAATCTTTCCATCCTCTGGGAGAGCGAGGGCAGTAGAGAGAAGTGAATAGCCAGTGTAAACACCGATCTCCATTGTGTTCTTTGCATTTATGAGCTTCAGAAGTAGATTCAAGAATTGTCCTTCGTCAGCAGATGTCGTCATAAGATTCCTATATATATATATTTCATTTGAGAACCAAAAGATTTAGAAAAACCAAATGCAACAAGTACACTTTGAAAGTAAATTAATAGTGAGCAATCAATTCGTAATTAGAAATGCATTGATCGATCATTTCACATACCAAGGGTGTTTAGCAGTGACTTCACGCAGCTCTTTCATCGATTGCGGTTCTCTTGGGTAAACGCTGGTTTCAAGAATGTATTGATAGAGAGCATCACTTTGAAGGAGACTCTTGTGACCAACTTCTTGGTGTTTTGCAGGTTGAGTTTCTCCGGTGGCCGCCATTAATTCCGATATGATGAATGTGTGTGTGTGTGTGTGTGTGTTTGTATATGAAAGAAAGTAGGAGAGTGGTTTGAATGATGAAATAAAAGAGAGGGTGCATTGGTTTATATAGATCATTGAGGAAGGTGTTGGGATGGTGTGGTTGGTCAGACTCAATGGAGATGTTGACTTGGCCAACCATAGTGGAAAGCTGGAGTTGGTATTTGGTAACACCTGCACTTGTTTCATTTTCATTTTATTCTTAATTTATTAATTTGCTGCCAATGGATTAAATGCTATATATGTTTGAGTTTGACATCAGAAAATATATAACATGAGCTTATTTATATTAATATTAAAATTAAAATTAAAATTAAAATTAAAATTTAGAGTATGTTATTGTAATTGTCATCTGATTTGTTGATTTATTTGGTTTTTGTCTTTTGAATTTTTCTTTATTATAGAATTGCTTCTTTTATCTATCGGTCATTATCTTGATTTAGTGTAAATTTATTTAAGATTTTCAAATATGAAATATTTTTCTAATTTAATAAATTATTTATATTTTATATTTTAAAGCCTGATATAACGACAAAATTTTACCTACACCCATAGTGACTTGTAATTGAGTAGTAGTGGTTGGAGACGAAAGAGTCCCTCTAACATCCATCCCATTGATTTTCATGTCTCAACAACTTTTTACCAACTTTACAAAGCTTTTAAATTGGTTTGTTGGTTATTACAATAATGTTTTCCTCATAAAATATGAGTTTGGATTTCTCATTTTTAGTTTTAATCATAAAATAAAAGTGATTTTTTGCATGAATTAATCCTTAAATTTCTATTATCTTTTTACATTTGCTTTTTTTTTGTTAATGTAGATGATGTTAATTCTTTATTTATTTTAAATTGATGGATAATTTAGGAAAGTTAAACGTTTAAAAGAGATAACTGATATTTTTGAATTAAAGAAAAGTAGTATTACAACAAAATTGACATGTTATGATACGAGTAATTGTCATAATATAGCACGTAATATGACTTTTTAACTTTATAAGATAAAAAACATATATGTCCTAAAATATGCCTATAAAAAAAATGACACATAACTTTAGAATTGTGTAATTATTAAACTTTTAAATGATTGAATACCACTTTTACTCGTAAGAATAGAGTGATAAACTTTCTTTGGAAGGAGAAAGTAGAAACTTATTTTAAAAATAAACATTATTAAAAGAGGAATACATACACTTAATTGGAACAAAGAAAGTATAAAAGTATTACAATATGTATATAATTCATAGAAGAATTATTAAATTGTCTTATTAATTATTTTTTAAATTAAAAATAAAACAAAAATGATGTTAAATGTCAAAACTTTTATCACTATTATATACCAATTGATATATATATATATATATATATATATATATATATATATATATATATTAAAACAGATACTAAGATCATCCATCCACACACCTGCAAGACCATACTATTTTCTAAAGTGTCACATCAGCTTTGCAATAACACATTCCATACACATGCAAGACCAAACTCCTTTCTAAACTAATAAATTATAATATTAATAATTAATGTTTAATGTTTAAACAAACAAACAAATTAATTAAATTAAAAAATGTTTTTGTTTAATATATCTATTTTGTGAAATGTCTTTCTAATTTAGAAAGATGAGAGTTGTCTTGCAAGCCACATGGCATGTCATATCGTCTTGCAAGACGTGTGTGGATGCTCTAACCTCCAAATTTGACCATCTCAACTTCACATGGGTTTGACACCTTGACTTTGTGTATGAATTAACACAATCCTACCTCCTACGAGAGTTGGACGGAACTACTTCGACAGTAAAAGAAGGTCAAATGGGTCTGTTCCGGTCCAAGACCGATCGAGGATCATAATTGGCCCGGTTCGATAGGAACTGGTTATGGTCTCGCGATTCTTAAATGGTCACGATTTCGTTCAAATATAAGGTCCGGTTTGGCCTGGGATCGGCTATAGGACCGGTCCGATTTATATTTAAAATTTATCTTTGAACGTATTTTTAAGAATATTTAAATATAAAAATGTATTTGTTAGTGTATTTAATTGATCCAATTATAATAAAATGTAAGTATCTTTTTAATGTTTTTTATCTAACCGATTATTATAAAAACATATTTGTTAATATCTTTAATTGATCAAATTATTTAAAAAGTATTTTTTTTTTTTATAATTTAAAATTTGAATTTTTGAAAAAATAGGGTTTGGGCCGATCATCGGTCATCGCTATATTATTTTTATGAGGTAAAATGTGAATGGGCTTTGTGATTTAATTAAGGAGGCCCAAGTAGGTTGAGTGTTGTCCATACAAGGACTATTAAGATTGGGATTTTTGGTCTCAAATAATACAGTCAAAACAGGACCGGGATTATAGAATGAGTATAAAATATAATTTGAAAGAGCAACATTTTCGGTTACGATGTAGATTATATTTTGTTTTACTGAATAAAAGTTATTTATTCGATAAGAGGCAACAAGAGACAAGTAACATCCCTGTAGTGAAACCATTATTAAAATACAAGTTAATAGATTATATGATAAATATATCGCTCGTACTTTGGGTTTTTATAACAAATATTCCTGTAAGCATCCACTGTATATATGTTCACATAGAAAATTAATCAAAATAATAACCACAATTAGGCCTGTGCAACGGTCGGGTCGGGCCCAAAAAACCGAACCCGGTCGGGTTTCGGGTGGACATTTCAAGCCCCGAAACCCGTCCAAAGTTATATTTGGGTTTCAGGTCATCTCGGGTTTCGGGTTCCTCGGTCGAGTCCAGCAGGTTGGGCCTGATCCCAAGCCCAATTGTCAAGCCCAGTTTTTTGGCTTTTTTGTTGTTTTCAGCTCAGTTTTTTTGGTTTTTTTGTTGTTTTTAGACCCTGTTTTTTGGTAAGCAATAAAGCAACAATAATACAATTATACAACTATAAGTCTACAATATAACTTAAAATTAAATAAACAAGTATTTTAGTCTTAGAAGTTAAAAATTAAATAAAGTTAAAAGTTAAACTACATAACTAATTAACTAAACTACAAAGTACAAAACTCTAAAGTCTAATCAAACAAAATAACAAATGTTCCAATCGTAAAAGTTAAGACTTAGAAGTTTCAACCAAAATATCAAATGTCCAAATCATGTTCAAAGTTCAAACATCAAAGAAAATGTCCAAAATACCAAACCAAACAACCAAACAACACTCCAAAGCTCTGGCTATTGCCTCCCCCTTATGAGATTGGATTGGCACAAAATAGATAATCTTTTTGTTCAATCTCCAATGAACATCAGTATAATGTGCAGTTAGGCACATGTAATTGATCCGTTGCACAGATGTTCAAGTGTCTGTGGTCAAGCTAACCCGCTGTGAGTGTTCTTTAAAGAACTTTTTTAGGCTACTCCGCTCTTCATAATAAATAGCAAATATGTCCCTATTAACCGTCCATCTCGACGGTATTTTAAACATCGAACATGCTTCTTGCACCCATTGTCTCCACCCCCTACCCTCTACAAACTTAAAAGGAAGTTCGTCCATGATGATCATTTTAGTTGTTGCTTTCCTAACTCTCTCTTGATTAAAAACCCAGTTAGTCAAGACACTTTCATCCTCAGAGTTTGAAGCGAATGCTAACATTGTTTGTCTAGTCTCTCTAGACTGAGGGTTTTTTAGGCATGCTAGGGAATGGTTTCTTAAAGAGGATGTGCCGTGCTTTTTGGGGTCGGCCGCATATGTTTTAGGGCAATATTTACATTTTGCTTGCACCAAATTACCCCCCTCATCTAGAATGCTCTCAAAGTGATCCCATACAGCCGACCGTTTTTCTATAGCTTTTCTCTTCTTTGTTTCAGGCTGTGGTGGTGCACTACTATCCGCCATTGACATGTAACTAAGAATTATAAAGTAACATCAAATGATCAAACTATCAAAGTCTCAAATTACCTTAATTAATATGTTATTCAAGTAAAACATTTATAACAACAATCAATAACAACAATCATCATTAAAACTCAAAACAGTAAGCTTGCTTAAGTGCTTAACAGCCAAAGCCCAAATGGAACAGTAAACTAAATCAAAATGATCAAACTATCAAAGTCTCAAATTACCTTAATTAATATGTTATTCAAGTAAAACATTTATAACAACAATCAATAACAACAATCATCATTAAAACTCAAAACAGTAAGCTTGCTTAAGTGCTTAACAGCCAAAGCCCAAATGGAACAGTAAACTAAATCAAAACAGTAAACTAATTAACTAATTAACTAAACACAAAATCAAAACAGTAAACTAATTAACTAATTAAAACTCAAAACAGTAAACTCAAAAGTCAAAACAGTAAACTAATTTACTAACTAAACACAAAGTTCAAATACTTATCAACACTTAACAGGAACAAAGAAACTTACAAAGTTCAAATACTTATTAACACTTAACAAATCACAAACAGGAACAAACAAACTTACAAAGTTCAAATACTTCTATGGAATGGAGACTGGAGAGACCGAGAGAATGAGAGATCGAGATTCGAGATGGTGACTGATGGGGAAGCTTGTCGAACACGATGGTCGCCACTCGCCACTCGCCGGTGGGATGTGATTTTAGGGTTTTAGTCGAAGTGGGGGTGGAAGTAGAGGTGGCCAAAAGTCGGGTTCGGGCCGGGTCGGGTCGGGGGACAACCTGGTTCTGCACAGTAAGCGTGCGAACCGGGTCAGGTGAGAACCGGGTCGGGTCGGGCCGGGTTTAAACCTAAATCCCCTGACCCGTTTACTTGTATGTAGAACCGGTTTCGCGAAAACCGGGCCGGGCCGGGCCAAGAACCGGGTCGGAGTAGGGCCGGGGATTTTTTTGTTTTTTAACTGCTTTCTTTGTATAATAATTAATTACTAAACTTTAACAAAGAAAAATTGGATTGGAATCATTGGATAAGTAAAATACACTTTAAAAATACGTTTTATTTATAATATATATCACTAAAATACACTTTTACGTTTTATAATTTATATATAATTTTAAGTTACAAACTTACAAGTTACAAGTTACAATACATAAATTCTAAACATTCGAAGGTCCCGCTCCCGAACTTCCACTCCCATCACCCGGATAGTAATTGAATGGATTATAATTGAATGGATTGTATGGAGCGTAGTATGGATTTTGATCTGGATTGTAGTCTTCAAGAGTATTGTACTGCATCAGTCGTGTAATAGCCGTCTGATCATCAAGGCGGTCGGTGTCTACATCTTCGTCATCTACGACACTACTAACATCAGAACTATCGGTTACGGACGGCGTACTTAGTAGTTCATCCGTGTCATTTTCGAATAAGTTTTCTTCCACGCCTTCTATATCATCCTCCAGGTTCGTTCGATTTTGAATGCGGTCTTCTCCATCCAAGTAATCCTTCAGACATACGCAGCACTCCACCGATTTTAGGGTTAATTTTGTCCGACGCTCCGATATGATCCTGCCACTAAGAGAAAAGGCCGACTCCGAAGCGACAGTACTAGCTTGGATTGTTAGTACATCAAGTGCAATAGTGGCCATAATTGGGAAACTTGATTGTTTACTTTTCCACCATTCTAATAAATCTAGGGATTCAACATCTACGACGTTTGTGAAGGATGTCGTTATAAAATTAGTACGTACGTATTGATTGAATTCACCCAAATTATCCCCATCATATCTAGCTTTTTTAGAAGATTCCATGACAACCGATTGCATTAAAGTTTGCATTAAGTCTTCTCGGTTTCGGCCACGACTGCTACTAGAACCCGGTGAAAACATTTGAGGTGTAGGGGTTTGTTGGCTTCCTCCCCCATAATTAACACTATAAATCTCATATAATTGATGAAAATCAGTATTAAATTGTTGTATGTGTTTCCTTGAAAAGCTAGAATTTGTAAGAGAATCCAAACCAAACGATAAACATATTGCTTGTATTAAAACTTCGACACCCGTAACATTTAAAAACGGGTTTAATGCCGCGGCACAAAGAAAAGTGAAGGGGATCTTTTTAAAATATTTTACCAATTTTTCTTTCATTGGTTTCACCACGTCGTGAAAGTGCAAATCCTGTTCATATTGAGCAATTTTACTTGCCAAAATATAAAGTTGATTTAAAAGTAAAGGGCTCGTTGGATAATAAACACCGGATAACATAGTTGTTGCAGTTTTAAAATCGCCCAAAATATCGTGAAAGCCATGAATCCTTGTCCAATCATCCTGAGTTATCGTGTTATCCGGGTAATGAATGTTATAAAATGTTTGAATATATTGTTGTTGTCTTAATAAATTATCCATCATTTTCCAAGTCGAATTCCATCGAACCGGCATATCGTGCGCCGGTCCCAAAGCTTTAAAACCGACTTGTTTGCAATAATCTCTATATAAGTTTTGCATTTTTTTATTTCTTGTGAAAATTCGGCGTAACATAAGCCTAAACTTAGTTAAAGGCTCATTAAGTTTACTTAAGCCGTCTTGAACGGCTAAGTTTATTATGTGTGCGCAACAACGTGTATGAAATAATTTTCCCTCTAAAATAGGGGATAAAGCCAAACGTAATCGGTCTACGCATGCCGTATTATTACTAGCATTATCAAACGAAATACTAACCGGGTCACGAACCGGTCCCGGGTCGGGCCGGGTCGGGCCGAGGAAAATCCTATATACGCGAACCGGTCCCGGCTCTCGGGCTTGAAACCGGTTCTTGACCGGGTCGGGCCAGAACCGGTTCTTGGCCGGTTTCGGTTCGGGTCAGCCCGTCGGGTCGGGTCGGGTCGATTTGACCACCTCTAGGTGGAAGTGCGATGGAGCGTGATGGAAGAGAAATAGAGAATCAGAGATGAGATGAGTTTATGAAAATTGAAATAAATCAACTTCTGATTTAGAAATACAAAATTACAAATAATATTTAATAAATTTATAAATTATATTAAAAAAAAAATTAAATGTTCGGGTTTCGGACGGGTTCGGGTATGGTAAAACCCAACCCAACCCGAACCGAAATAACCGAGAAAAAGAGTCGGGTTCGGGCCATTCGGATTTCGGGGCTTCGGGTGGCAAAACTTCGGGTAGACCGGGTTCGGGTTCGGTCGGGTTCTGCTCACCCCTAACCACAATAGTTGTGGCGTACCGGTTAAGGCCTTGGGGGATGTGGCGGCATAACCCATCTGACCAGGGTTCGAATTCAGACATACACAACTTGTGGCCACCGAGGTTTAATCTCAGGGCTGATGTCTTACAGTCATAATTTGCCAACGGATTAGTCTAGGCATAGCCTAGGACACCCTATAAAAAAATAATCAAAATAACATAATTTTAGTAACTGACGTTTAAGGGGTCGTTTATCAAATATTTACGAGGTGACATTTATTGGTAAGAGACATCATCTTCACATGTTTTTCGTTTAACATTCTCGGATTAAAATGGATTGTTGGTAAGTGTTTTAAACTCAATAAACGCTTACCGGGTAAGAGTCTTTTTTCTCACTTACCGGATAAGACTGTCGGTCCTTGTTATACTTCTTAACGGGTAATATTTTTGGTCCCTATAATACTCTATCGGTAAGGTAAGTAATATTAGTAAACACTTACCCGAGTAAGTCCTTACCGGTGAAATTCAACACTATCACTTACTTCTCGAGTAAGATTTTAGTCCATAAAAATGACATCGTATACAACAATTTAGCCGGTAAGCGCTAACTGTGGTAAGAGCCGTCACACTCACTTACCGGGTAAGACTATCGGTCCTTGCTTCCACTCTTACCGGGTAAGATTCTTAATTCTTTTCATATTCATCCGGTAAGCTAATGTAATTTGGTAAGCACTTACCCGGATAAGCACTTACCCAGGTAAGCGTTTTGTAAACGGTACATTAGTCAATATATACCCTTAAATATTCTCTGTCTGCAAAATCAAAAATATTTAAATGCATACATATCACAAAAGACTTTAAATCCCTATTATTGGTTGAATTATCTTTTTTAACATTCTAAAAGAATTTTTGTTTATAGATTTTATCCTGTTTTAAATTTTTATTCGAATCGAACTGTGGTTTGACAGATTTTTTTCACACATCCTTTCATCCAAAAAAGGACCAGGATTGACTAGTCATTTAAACATGGTATCGATCAAATTTAAATAAAATCAAACCATTTATTTATGGGAAATTGACTTAAATAGCCATTTTATTCAAGTAAAATGGCTCCTAAGAGCATCTTCAACAACTTCCTCATAATTTCTTCAAAATGAGAAATCAAAAGCCAAAATCCAAAAAAAAATATATATTCATCTCCAACAACTTCCTCATTTTGGAGAATCCAACATTAATTAAAATATTAAAATATTCCATTTATCTATTAAAATAATATTTCTCTCTCTACATATTTATTTTCAAAGTTTCTTATTGGTCCTCTCACTTGGTAATCATTTTTGGAGTAATCTTCATATTTGGAGAAAAAACTCTTCTCTCTCCAACTTTCTCCATTTTGGGGATAGTTTTGGAGAAGCTGTTGGAGCACATTTTTAGCCCAAAATCCCCATTTTTTTCATTTTCCCCATTTTGGAGAAGCTGTTGGAGATGCTCTAACTATGTATTTCTCATTTTTACCAAAATGTCATTATATATGCAATAGTCAGGTTCATAACTTGCGGACTTAGCTAAAACCCATAAAAAATACGAATATGATCGATTTTCCTTGAAAAAAATGCAAACCTAGGTCGTAAAAAGAATTCTAAGAATAATTGACCAGATTCGTTTTTTAGCTAGATTTGCGTGTTGCAGACCTAGATATTGCGAATGTAATGATATTTGAGTAACCCATAAAAATATTGATTATAAAACAATTTAAGTGTATACAATGAGTCAATGACTATTTCAATCAAATTACTTTTATCTATCTCCGAACAAAACATCTTTAGGTGGGTTATGCAGTTATGCATATTGAAATTTAAAACATCTTTTGGTGACTTATGCATATTGAAATTTAAAACATCTTTAGGTGGGTTATTCACTTAGAGCATCTCCAATCATACTTCATATTTATGAAAATGACGTTTACGTCCCTTCCAATCATACTTCATACTCTAAATTTTTTTGTTGTGTACCAAATTTGTACGCCAAATATGCAGTGTGAGTTTGACACTCCAAATTAGTGGACCCCACTACTTTTTTCTAAAAGTAATATTATTTAATTAATAAATATTATAACTTATATATATATATTAATAGCAAATATTAAATGAAATAATGTTATTTTAATGTATGGTCCATAAATTTGGTGTTTTTTGGAGTATGATTGGAGTTGAAGGTTTTTTTTGGATGTTGGCCCCATCAAAATTGGTGTTTTTGGTGTGTTTTTTTTGTGCGAAGGTTGGAGATGCTCTTATGCATATTGAAATTTAAAACATCTTTAGGTGGGTTATGGATTTTGAAAATTTAAAACACAACAATTCAAAAAGTGCTACGTTCATTGGAAAATAAAAATTCTATCTCATCACGAGTTTTGTAGTACCAAAGTAGATGATCAAATTTCTTGAATCGTCAACATATCATGACCTTCCGATATTCAATCATTAAGGGGACCGGGGTAGGCAAGTTACTGAGTTAGCATTGAAACAAAGGCATCAACAAGAAAGCTTTTGATGTTGTGAGTGGGGACTACATTGCTCTATTTGATGTTTGGTGATGGAGACATTTATACTCCGGTGGTCCACACCAATGAGTGTAGGGTATGGTGCCTCGTCTCTATTCGCCCAATCACTTTGTGCCACGTTTGCATTAAGAGTGTTGAGTCATTTGTAACTGAATTTCGAGGGATAAATGCACTATTCAATTATATACCATATGACGTGTGGTTTGTTACGAATTGAATGTCTGAGGTTGATAGCAGAAAGAAATAGAAAAACACATAATAATTTAAGAATTCAAGAGAAAGAGATAAATTTATAAAAGAAAGTTGTTTAATTTGTTGTGTCATATTTAACACAGAAGGTTAGATGACCTGGGCTATGCGACCCATACATGGGCAACAACTTTGGTACACAATCAACAAGGGGGACACATGAGGTGACCGCCTCGCATATGGTCAACACGTAGGCACATTTTGTGTTCAGACGAGTGAGGACACAACCTTCATGTGGCATGGCCGCATGGGCCATCTAACAGGATAAAATGGGGTTTAGGACTTATTTTGATGTGTGAGGTCAACCGAAACAAATAGCAAGCATTGTGGGTCATATTCTCAAATCTAAACTCAACTCTCTTAGCCCAAACAACGTTTACACTTCTGTCTTCCCAACTCACGTCTTACGAATACGATTTACTATCTTACATATTTTATAGGGGCAACGCCTTTTGCCTTCACATGATTTTGATTTGTCTTAAAACTTTGTAGTGTATAAACTATCAAAGTATGAGTTAGTCTTGAGCTATTATTTATAAACACAATGATACGATTGGTTGTATATTTCAATATCCATAATGTACATGTTGTACTATAAATCAATTTCAGATATGTGCGTTTTGGGCTTTTGAAGAAACCCTCAAAACATACATATGGTTTGATTTTGACTCAAACTGTTCCAAATCATATCATAAATACCCCTGACAATATCAATATTTATATGAAGTAAAAATTGTGACACAACTTTTATACATAACATACAATTTCTTCAAAGTTATACAAAAATATCATAGATCAAACAAAAATAAGGAAATACAAATCAAAGGTATATACAGAAAAATTATAAGAAAGGTTTAGGAAAAACAAACAAATAAAATTAAGTAAATGTCACATAAAATAGAGTTTGTAAACGAAAATATATACGACCTTATACTAGACCAAGAGAAAAAAATGGTATTTTCATAACAAGGTTTATAAATTCAGGGGCGGGCCTATTAAGAAGAGATGAGTTGGCTTATGTGCTCTTGCTCACACGGTTATTGCAAAAGAAAAAAAATTAGTCGTCTGAAAGGTGCAACCGCTTGAGTGTCTTTAAATACTTGAAAACCATATCTATATATATATATAAAAGCAAAATGTGAAGTTGCTTATGTGTCATCATGAGAAGCCTTCTTTCACATTTCTTTATTTTCTCATAGTTTTTATTTTTTTAAATAAAAAGTTTCTCATAAATTGACCATTCTACCCCTAAATGAAGATTGTGTATTTCATTATATGAAGGTTTCTTTGGTAATTTCTCTTCCACTTTAATAAGCTTTAATTTTCAAACTATCTAACTTCTTAGAGACATTAATTTTAGTCTTTTCATCTTTCTATTTATTAATTAGAGAAACCTACAACAAAATTATATATAAACTACAATCTAATGCTCCATAACATGGAATTAACAACTTTTATGTTCTATATTATGTTGTCTTATGTTTGTATGTTTGTTCTTTGTAGAATTACTTTTTGTCGATATTGTTGTTCATCCTCCATAAAGTTTCCAGGTATATGTATATGTGTATATGTGTGTGTATTCCCAATCAATATCATTGTTTTTTTCAATAAAAAATTGCATATATTTTTTTTATGTTTTGTGAGGTTTACATATTTTTGTTAAATAAGTTTTTGGTTTTTCATTCGATTTATTTACAATTGTTACATAGGTTTTTGTTGTGAATTTTTCTTCTCATTCTTTTATGTCTACATAGTTTTTTAATTTTCAATTTATAATTTTGTAAGAAAAAACCCACATGAGATGGCATTTTCTAAGCTTCTCAATCCTAAATTTCTTTTTTTCCCCTCAAATTTTGCATTTTCTTAATGTTTTATAAGTTTTTGTTTTTTCATTCAATTTATTAACAATTGTTACCTTGGTTTTTGTTGTGGATTTTTCTTCTCATTCTTTTATGTCTACGTAACTTTCTTAATTTTCAATTTGTAATTTTATAAGAAAAACCACATGAGATGGCATTTTCTAAGCATCTCAATCCTAAATTTCTTCTTTTTTTTCCCCTCAAATTTTGCATTTTCTTAATGTTTTGTAAGATTTTGGTTTTTCATTCAATTTATTAACAATTGTTACCTTGGTTTTTATTCTGGATTTTTCTTCTCATTCTTTTATGTCTACATACTTTATTATATTCCAATTTGTAATTTTATAAGAAAAACCACATGAGATAACATTTTCTAGGCATCTCAATCCCAAAAAAATTCTCCTCAAATTTTACATTTTTTATGTAGTTATTAGCAAAATGTAATAACCAGGTATGTCATTGATTTATTTAGTGTTATTATTTTAATTTAAGAAAGGTTTGGGGTTAGTTTTATAAATGTTAGTTGAGTAATTATGAAGTTAGAAGTTAAGGGGTAAGTTTTAATTTTTATATGGAAGATGTAACACCCCAAAATCCGAGCCAATTTAAACCTCAAGTTATAACAGGGTATGACAATAAATATACTTCAACTTATAAAAACAGGCAGTGGATTAACCATCAAGAGTATATTCACTTTACAGGATCCTTCAAATAACCTATCAATCTAATTATGTCACTACAACCAGATTAATCAAGTTATCTATCAATCCATCAAAACCTCTTCTTTGTTAATTTCATCCACCTCTGCTATATCAAAACGCTCGTCCCACAACCCTTTACTTCCCCGAGCTGGTACCTGGTAAGAAAACATCATTTGAAACGATTAGGCCAACGCCTAGTGAGAACATTCGTTTCCAAGATAACATTTGTAAAATCAATGTAAACAAGTTATAACAAACCTGATTCCCCTTTTCTTACCATACGCATAACTCTATTCTGTTAACACGGTGTTTACCCAGTTCCATGAATATGACTGACACACATTCCATCATCATATCATGTCTTAGAGCCACACTACGAATCTTCACAGACTCTAGATCAATGCTCTCCACCAATAAATCGCGATTACACACGCCCATTTATCGATAAGGAAGCAGAGATCACAAGCACTTATGTCAATCTCACACTCTTCCTTAGAAATCAGGAATAACGATTAATACCACACGCCTATTCCATGATTTCCCACACACACTGGAATAACGATTAAACGAGTAATACCACATGCCTATTCCATGTGATTACCAACCTTTAGTGCATATGGATCCATTACACTTATTTCTACTCGTGCAAGTAAATGCTTAATACAGATTTCTCATATCATTCAGTATGAGCAAATCACCTTGATACCATATAGATTCCTCATATCATTCAGTATGAGCCAATCTCCTTTACCTATACCAAACACCTGTCTAGTATCAAACCGGCATAGTCATCAAGTCTAACATACTACCCTTCGAATGTACGTATGTTCATGCTAAACTAATTATGTCTCTTTCACTAGATCACAACGATTCACAATTAACAGAACTGAAAATTGCCCAGTCTGAACAAAGTGTCCGGACAACAAGATGTTTCCGGATAACCTAACTTATCCGGACGTTTCCCTTTTCCGGATACCAAATTTCCCCTGACAATCCCACAATCCGGACAACCCATCTTTTCCAGTAAATTCCTACTTTTCCGGACATATTTCAAAATCAGACAACATCCGGACTCTATAGTCATCCGGTAACTAATTTCATCCGGATTCTTGTGATAAAATAAGACTTACCCGGATACTTCCTGCGTCCGGAAACATTCATCACCAAGGTTTTCCGGATACGACGATTCATCCGGAAAAGTCGGTTCTGCAGCCTAAAATTTGATCCAGATTCATTCATGTTCTATTAAGCTCATTCTAAACCATCCCATACAGTTCATAACCAATTTATACAGCTATTTCAAGGTTTAATTTAACATGAAAACACTGATTTAAGCAAACAACAAATGAACTCACCTTAGGTTTGCAAAACCCACTTTAATCCTCCATCTGATGCTTCAAATCTGATGTTACTGATATGTAAATCAAATCCAAAACATAATTTCGTTCATAAACTAACACATACAACAATCACAACTGAAAACATCAACAAATCCCTTACCAATTTGATGAAAATCTTGCTTTCTTCCCTTTTTTTCTCTTTTCCTGCTTCTCTCTATATCTCCCTCTCTCTTTTGCCGACTCCCACTTATATAAATGAGATAGAATCTCAATAAATCAGATATTATCATATACACATTTGCCTATTAACAAAACACTCCCTCATGTTTCATTAATTCCAAAAGTAACACCAAACTTTAACCTCTTGCATTTTTTTAACTCTAATAAATTATAAAACTTCTATATAATTCAAGGTTACACCAAAATACAAATACATCCCAATTCTCATTAAAACACTATTACTGAAATTTCAGGATGTTACAGAAGAATAAGGGGGTGATTTGTCAAATGAGTAAAGCCTAGGGTTTGTTTGGTCATTCTACCTAAACCTGTAGTAACCGTGTCCAAAAAGAAAGAGTACCATGTCTTGTGGTAGAATTTGTTAAAATGAAAGTTGAGGGGAGAATTTTGTAAATGAGGTATAGGTATAAAAGGGGCACAAAACCCTAGGAGAGACATTCTCCAACTGATTTTGTGTGTGGTTGGCACATGGATGGGATGGTTTAATTAACCCTACACATGCAAGATATTATGGGATCGCGTCTTTTTTCAAGTGAAATTTTATTTAATTTTTTATTTAATTTTAGGTTACAGGTGGAATCAAAATATTAACTCATACAGTCATACCCTACAATATTATTTCTAGAAATATTAACAACCAAATATATTTGGAAGATTCAAACTCACAACCTCTAAGTATGATTATTGACATTAATTAGTACCAATAAGCTAAGACATGTTTTTGTTAAGTTTTTCGCGTTTTAATTTTATTATTTTTTTCATGGTTTAAATTCATCTTAAAAATCGCCACTTTTATCTCATTTCCAAGGCAACTCTTGAAGATCAATGTCGATTATATTTATAAAAATGTATCTTATTCCTCAAATCAAAATAGTTATATTTTAAACTTTCTATAAGTCAAATCACGTTAATTTTCCTTCTATGTCGAACCATAAATTTAACAAATTAATTAAGTTTGAACCCTGTTAAAAGATACATTGGGTTAAAGAATTAAATTCTGGAATCCACCACGATAGCAAATTATTCGCAAGTGATTTGAAAGGTACGGATTAGGCTAATTGTGTTGTAGTTTAAAATTGAGATTAGTGTAGTCTAGTGTAGTGCACATGACATGTGTGAGGTTTATTTTAGTTGTCAAATGTTTGAATGTTCCCCACGCCTTCAACTCAACTCACTTTTAAAAGCCGACGACACATGCCAACTGGGTTTACAAAATTCATAAAAGCCGACTTTTGTAGAAAACGACGGAGGGGTTGTTTGTGTACCTCTTAATAGTTCCATTAAGATGCAACCTCTGAATATCGTTAAGAGATGAATCTTGTTTGGCAAAATAAACGTATGCCTCTTAATGGTTCTAAAACCCTCTGAATAATTTTGTATCTTGGGCCTTCTTTACCATTCAGTGCCTTAATTTCATTATGGACAATTACCAAACAACTATATATATATCATTTTGCACTATATATCATAGGAACGTCTTAATCATTCTGACCACTTAATAATTCTACACCAAACCATTCATTGATTGCCAAACAGCCCCTAAAATAGCCAATCAATCCTCACTATTTATTTTATAGTGACCAATCGATGGACAAATCTAGTCGGAAATTACACAAATGTAATAAGCAATTTGTGTAATACATTTTTCAGATTAAAAAATATAAGAGGAAATGGATATTACGAAGTTGTATAAGTGAACATTGAAGGTACATGTAAATAAATAATATGTAAGTAGCACTTGCACAACTTGTCTACTTGTGTAGTGCCCCATTTTTTAAATTTTTTAATCCGAAAGTTAATTACGTGAGTAGTATAATGCCACTTGTGTAATTTTCGGCTACAACCGTCAAATTTTAAAAAATTGGCTATAAAGTAAATTGAAAGATCACTATAAAATATATGCCTAATTGTAATTAAAAAGTATATGTTTAATAAAATATTAAAACAAATTATATGAAAATATAGTATACTTTTATTTGATTTTTTTATAAAATTAAATGTCTAATTAAATATTGTTCGAATGTAATATCTTAAATATTTACCCTAAAACAACTTCACTTGTATACATTCTCAAATAAAGTGAAAAGATCAAAAGAAAACCCTGAAAAATAAAAGAACCGGAGAATCAAGAAAAGAACGGATGAAAAAATATATCAAAATGGATATCAAATTAAATACAATAATGTGATCTTTTTTTTTTGGTGTAATTTGTTTCTGTAACAACCCAAAATCAATAAAATGAAATTCGTAATATTACAACAAAGAACGGTCCCAAATTACATAAAAATACATCGCTCTCTACTTTAAGTACGTAGCGGATAGACACCTTCACAACTGAGATGCTACAGGAAGCCCGACGGTAAGCTACAAGCCTCTAATAAGCTATGCCTCTTCTACAGCGCCTCATCTTTCCATCATTACCAGATGAAACCGCAAGTAAGACTCTAACCTGAAAATGGTTTTAATTTTTGAAAAACGAGGATTAGACCATAAGGTCTAGTGAAATCCCTCTTTAAAAACAGTTCCACACAAACAGTAGTTTAAAACATTCAACCGTTATAATAATAAACGTAAATCCAGTTTAAATGCTCGACTCCACATAAGGGTATTGCACAGTGGTCTCAACTCAACACTCGCCCCCCCCCCCCCCCCAGTAAACCCCACGGCCCCCAGTAGATGCAGTATCTGTGTGCACACAAAACGGATTCGAGGCACACGGTCTAAATCATTCACCAAGGATTCTCAACAATCCATGGTCCAACACACCACTGTGCAACCCGACTCCACACATAGCAACAACTCGCAAGGACATGCAATCCACACTTATGTAGAAGAGAACGTATAAACAATTTGCATGCATTAATAAACGTTTCCACATTATGTAATAATAAAGCCTTTCAAAATATGTAATCATGCCATCATGCTCAAAACCATATTCAGTTACGAAAACTTTAGCAAAACATTTCATTTGCACAAAAGAGTTAAGGGAACTTACCTGAGCTTTAGCAAATAGACACACGCTCCGAAACACCCTCTAGCTCAAACCGAACACCTAGAAGATGAAGTCTTCAAGGTTCTTGATGCAAATCCTCCTACCTCAATCTCCACAAGGGTTGTGTTCTCTCCTTCTCCTCTTCTCCAAGATGTAGCTATCCAAAAAATGAGGAAGAGAAAAGGGTTTTAGGGTTTTTATCCCCATTCAATCCTCATATTTTGCCACCAAATCCATAAGTTCCACATTGCTCACACTTTGGCCCCCAAACTTCCAATTACTTCATATTTTGAGGACATGAGGTGTTACAATACCTCACCCTCAAAAGAATTCGGTCCTCAGAATTCCATTGCCGAACAAAAGCGGGTATTTGGAATTTGCTTCTAACTCCAAATCTTACATTGTCTAACAACCCTTAAGGAGTTCCAATTGCAACTCTACAAGACCAACTTCTTTGTATTTCAGCTTTTCGACTTTCCGGCCGAATGGTCGTTTTCCGACCCTTCGTCAAAATCCAACTCCTTATCCATTCGCATTGTTTGCAAAGGTAACGTCATACCGACTCCTAACCAACACTCTCTAAAACGGAGAAGTGACACATACTATGAATTCTCCATAACTTCCTCGAGTGCATTTAATTCATACATTACCTCTCCAATTCTTTCCATAACTGTCATTGGTCCAATAAAACGTGGTCCAACTTTGCTTTCCAATTGAAACACGCTACTCTTTTCTATGGGGATGTGTTCCGCATCCAGTTGTCCCCCGAATTGAGATTCAACGGCTCATGTTTTCAATCTAACAACTTAGTTCCATTCAATAATCCAAACATTTTCGATCGAATCATATGCGTACGATATCCTTCGAAATCGTCCTTCGACTAACCATGACTTTCTTATGTCGGTACATTGCAAAATATGAACACCCTATCTGTAACATCTCAGGCCAACCGTACCAGATATTGTCCGCTTTGTCCACACACGGACTCACGGTTTTAAAACGCGTCTAAATTAAGGGCTTCACGTACCAATTTAATTCTCTTACAACACCGATCCCCAATCAAAGACTACCCACTCGATTCGTCACCATAACACAAAGTCATTCTCGGATCGTCACTTTGAACTCACAATCATGAGTTCCTTAATCGGACCACATTCTCTTCAAACATTTACACCTCTTCAAAATAGCATACGCCGGACACAAATAGCACACGCTGGACACAAATAGCACTTCACTCCTATGTAACTCCGTTGATCACACACTAATATCAATGAACACACCAAAACTCGATTTCCATACATACATAATTACAACAAGAAGGCTTACACGATCTAATATCTGCAAAATCCGCCCACCTTTTCGAAATAAATTCAAACTTCACTTGCCCACTAGAAAGATTGACCACACTCAAACAAAATTCTTCCAAATACTCTTAACAATCGAACAAAGCTCACTTGGAACATTTTTTTTCGACGATACCACGACTAATCCGATGGTCTTTTATCCAGAGCACTACATTCGACCACCTGTTTCTATTCCATCTTGAAAACATCGAAGATGCTTTAAAAGAACGGCTCACTAACATGTGCCAGTTTCAGACCGATCGCACGAAATTAGCTTTCTCAACTCTTTAACCATGACATACACAACGGTTCCGTAAGCATAGTCCCACCTTTCAGTGTCTCATGACGTCATCTTACCTCAAGTTATATACTTTAGCTGGCATACCATCTTCACTTCCTCTCGTGCTTGCACAAAACGCCTATCACACGCCGCTACGGCCCAAACGGACGGTTTCTCTAAAATCCTCATTCAAGACTTTTAGCCAAGTTCTCGTAAAGTACCTAACACTGAGAACTACCACGAGTTCCTAACTCTCCAACACATTCGACCTACTCATTGCATTTCTTTACACCCACGGAATGCCTCAATGCTCCCAACTAAACTTCATAACAAAGCACCCCAGCTTAACGGATACAACATCCTCTTCGTCATTCTAGTGAAGTATGAAAACTCACCCAAAAATCCAATGGGATCGAGAAGAACAAGGGTTGTCCTTTTAGCCAGTCACCAACCACAACTCAATCTCTTGGTCTCAAAATAGCATTAACGTACACCGCCTGAAAATCCATACACCCCAATCGAGCATACTCGATGTTAATGCCAAAAATCGTCCAAAAGGATAACTTAAGGTTGATTGTGGAATTTAACAACTAAAGAAAGAAATCTATCGACAAAGCGTACGACAAAGGCGAAAAACGTAAATGAGACAGAGATTTGGTGACGCGGGAAAAACCTCAACGAGGAAAAAACCCGCAGACGACTGTGGAAGTCGTCGCTGCACTATGGTCGCCAAACAGGGGCGATATCCTTATGTTTCAGGTGTCGATCGTACAGTGATTACAATACAAATGAAAGGAAATGCTTTTAAATGTAAAGTAACAAGTGTTTTGAATGTAAAAAACTAGTATGTCGTATGTGAAAACGAAATGTCGTGTGTGAATGTCGTGCGTCGAAAGCGATTCTTCGAGAGAGAGTTCTTTGCTTCGGATGTTCTTCGGAAAGCCGATGTGTGCAAATGAGATTGTGATCTTCGTATTTATAGTCTTCGTAGCTTTAATTGATCGTCATGAGTGTAGGAGTAACGGTCGCAACGGTCACCGCTGTTAATGCTCATAACTGCTTCTGTCGGTTACGTTCGTTGGCCATAAATGATATTGACCCTACATTGAATGAGAAAAACATAACAGAAATGTCGTATGTTAGTTGGTCGAAGTCGTGAGCTATGTCACGACGGTCGAGGATCATATCACGTCGATCGAGGTCGAGACTGGTGATTTTTTACCCAAACAGTTTGCCCCCAAAATTTGAAAAATAAGGTGGCAAGTTCAAGTTTTCAAAAAGTTTTTTAAAATTTTCTAATCGAATGTCTAGGGTAGTGACACGTGTTTAAAAATCTTTTCAGTTTCCTTGGAACTGGATCGGTCCAATTCAAACTAAAGAAGAAGTCGAAAAAGGTGATAAGGTCGTGACGTCATGCTGACGTCCGATAGTGTACAACAGCTGTAAACGCCAGGTGTCGACGATCTGTCGAGTATTTGAAAAGGCAGGGGCACGTGTCAACCATCGAGAGGTTCGATCTGACACGATCGTTTCCATAAATAGTGACTTTTGACGGATCTTTTTCCTCTTACGATTTCACAGAGTTTTTTCAGAGAGATTTTCTTCCGATTTCTTGGTGCCCTTCGTTCGATACTTTCCAAACCTGCAAGAATCTTCGACCCAGTTAGAAATTTCGAGGCTTTAGGTGCCTATATAAGGTACGATTTCTAGGTCCTTTTCTTTAAAACCTTGAAGAGCATTTAGGTTTAAAAATGTCGATGGAACCTGAAAGCTCTATTCGAGATCAAAAAGATCTCGACGACCTTAGAATCCTGGCAAAAATTCCTGCGGGGATTACATTGATTAGAGCAGGTCAGATTCGACCTGATGTATGTCCTAATAGGTTTGTCGTTATCTACGAATATCCCTTTAGAATAGGTTTTGAATGGCCTTACTCGCCTTTGGCCAAGGCATTTATGATCGAGTTCGACCTAGCACCAGCCCAATTAATGCCCCAATTCTGGAGGGTCATATATGTGATAGAGCGTCTTACCAAAAAATGGGACTCTCCCATGAATGTCCGCAATCTACTCTTGGCTTATCAAGTCAAGAAAGACAAATGTCACCGCTATAGCCTGTTCTCTAGGTATAAGGGCGATCGTACCTTAGTCTTGAATACTTCTGTAAACGATCGTAAATGGAAGACTAGATACACATTCGTCCGTAAGTCGACTCTTGACTCTGATAGCAACTGGATTAGGGCTGGTTGGAACGTGTCGGGTGAGATTTTGTAGTTTTCTTGTCGTACGTTATTCGTAATATTCGACTGACTTCTAACCTGTTCTGTATGTGTTGATAGATATAAAATTTGACGACGTGAAGCCCTACGCTAACTCTCAAGCTGTAACACCCTAAAAATCAGGGCTAATTTAAACTTCAATTGAAACCAGTTATGACAAAATAACATCCAAACTTTTATATAAGAGGAGAATTAACTATGAGGTTTCATAATTACAACATGGAATTCTCCCAATAACTTATTAATCTAATCATGTCCACTACAATTAGATTAACTAAGTTATCTAAGCAATCCATCAAAAGCCTACATGCTTTAGTTAACTCCTCCGCTTATCTCTTAAGTTGGATACATCAAAAGCTCTCGGTCCACATCCCATTTACTTCCCTGAGCCTGTACCTGGTAAGAAAATTTAATTTGAAAGATTAGGCTTACGCCTAGTGAGAACATTCAAATTTCAAATTAAAGACATTAACAGTTTGAAAATATCTAATACATATAGACAAACCTGTTCTCCACCATTCTTACCATACATATGCTCACCTCAACGACAGGATCATGCCCGATCCCATGAATATGACTAACATTCAGTAGGTCATATTATCCAAATCAAGAGCCTACTACTAATCCTTATATATTCCAGACTATTGCTCTTATCCAAGAAATTACATATTGCTTTATGCCTATTTCTTGACTCGGAAGTAGAGATTACAAGTTACTTTATGTCTACCTCTGATCTTCCCCTAGAAATCAGGAATTACAAATTACTTTACGCCTATTCCTTGATTTCTATACTATGAGATAGAAATTACAATTTCCTTTATGCCTATTTCTCATTTCATAACACCTTTACTAAATGGGAATTACAATTTACTTTATGCCTATTCCTCGTTACAATACGTACCGTGCCTATGGATCCATTACACATACTATACACAATTTTAGTATTCACTTAACCCCAACCTTTTAGCCTAACACACTAACATCCGACCGTAAGTATGTTCAAGCTACTAAGATTGTAATTCAATTTCTCAATCATACACTGTCCAAAAGTTATCAAAACTACAAATTATCAGATACTTAAAAGAATCCAGAATATCAAAAGTGGCCAAACAGCTAGAGTTTCCGGACACCCCCAAACTATCCGGATAACAGAACTTCCCGGATACCCACACTTACCGGGCATACTAATCCCATCCGGATACTTACCGGAAACATAAACAGTCCGGACAACAAAACTTTCCGGACAACATGGCTTTCCGATCAATATGACTTTTCGGACAATATCCGAAAACCAAGATAATCCGGATACCATCCGGTATCTAATTCATCCGGAAACTACAAACAATTAATACTTACCGGATGTTCTTACCTCGTCCGGACACCTTCGTACAGAGGTTTCCGGATACTGTTCTTTTGTCCGGAAACCTCGACCTGCAGCCTGGTTTTACAGTCCAAATCCGTGTTTGTTCTATTCAGCTTGTTTCGACACTTTCATTCAGTCCAAATACAGTTTATACACATGTCTTAATGTTTAATTTAACAGAAAACAAGGATTTAGATCAAAATAGAGAATGAACTCACCTTTAAAGAAATAAACCCACTTCTCTTCTCAATCTGATTCCAAGCTGTTGTCAATGATTCTGGAGACCAATTTCAATAAACAGGTTTGTTCACTACCATACATCTATAACAAGCTTTATCTAAACCCATGGTAAATTTCTTACCAAGATGAAGACCAATGCTTGCTTTCTTCTTCCTTTCCTTCTTTCTCTCTAATTCTCTTTATCTCTGCCTTGTTTGCCGACTCCAGAATCTGAATTGAAATAATATCTCAATTCAGCCCAAGCCCATCCCCTTAAATAATATCCCAATTTTCCAATATACACCCACAAGTTTCCAACTCTACACAATAACATCAAACTTTGGCTAATTAACTTTTAACCCCCATTGATTTATATACTTGTAAAGATAACACAAACTTACAACTTAATTACAAAACAACTTCACTTATATTACAATATAACATAACGAAATTTCGAGATGTTACAATACTCCCCAACTTGAAAATGATTTCGTCCCCGAAATCAAAGCTAGGTAAACAAATGAGGATATCTAGTCTTCATATCCTCCTCCGACTCTAACGTCACGTTAACACCTCGATGATGTTTCCATTGTACCTTTAACATGACCACTTCCTTACCATTACGTAACTTTCTAACTGATCTTTCCAAAATCGCTTCCGGTTCTTCTACACAACGGCTCTTTTCATCCACTCTCACATCTGTGAGTGGAATCACATCATTCTCTTCGGCTAAACATTTCCGAAGATAACAAACATAGAAGGTATTATGGATTCCTTCCAATTCTGGTGGAAGATCCAGCTGATATGCTTGTAATCCAACTCTATTAGTTATGGTGAAAGGCCCTAGAAAACGAGGACTCAACTTTCCACGTTTACCAAACCTTATCACACCTTTCCATGGGGATACCTTAAGCATTAACTTGGAATTCTTTTGGTCTTCTTTTCGGATATGCATAACTCTTTTGTCGATCTTGAGCCGCTTTCATATGCTTTCGAATTTCTTTCACCTTATCAGCTGTTTGTTGCACAAGTTCCGGACCAGCAAACTGCTTTTCTCCAGCTTCTAACCAACACACCGGAGTTCTACATTTTCGATCATACAAAGCTTCAAAAGGTGCTCTTCCAATACTGGAATGGTAACTATTGTTATACGCAAATTCTACTAATGGTAGATGTGTATCCCAGTTACCTCCAAAATCTAATACACACGACCTTAGCATATCTTCCAAAGTTTGAATGGTTCTTTCACTTTGTCCGTCAGTTTGTGGATGATAAGTAGTGCTCAAATTGACCTTCGTACCCAACTCTTCTTGAAGTGACTGCCAAAACATTGAGGTAAACCGACTATCACGATCCGAAACTATAGACACCGGTATACCATGCCTTGACACCCTTTCATCAATATATAGCTTCACCAATTTATCTATTGGTGACGCTTCTTTCATAGCCAGAAAATGAGCACTCTTAGTCAGTCGATCTACGATTACCCATATGGTGTCATTACCCTTTTGCATTCTCGGTAACTTCGTCACAAAATCCATGGTAATCTTGTCCCATTTCCATTCTGGAATCTCCAAAGACTGAAAACTTCCATAAGGCTTTTGATGCTCCGCTTTCACTAACAAACACGTTGTACACTTTTCTACTATTCGTGCCACATCTACTTTCATAGCTGGCCACCAATAGTGTAGCTTCAAGTCCCTCTACATCTTAGTACTCCCAGGATGTATAGAATACTTAGATCTATGGGCGTCTTCGAGAATCAACTTTCGATTTCCTCCAATCTTTGGTACCCATACACGGCCTTGAAACAACTTAATTCCACGGTTATCTTCAGTCAGTTGAAGATGTTGCTTGCTCATCACTTCTTCTTTCAGATTTTCCTCCAGTAAGGCTTCCGCTTGTGCTTCCCTTATTCTTTCAATCAAACTTGACGTCACGTCAATTCTAGGGTTAGTCGATTTCAAACACCCATTATACTCTTTTCTGCTTAAAGCATCAGCTACGACATTTTCTTTACCAGGATGGTAATGCAATTCACAATCGTAATCCTTAAGTAACTCTAACCAGCGCCGTTGTCTCATGTTCAACTCTTTCTGATCAAAGACATGTTGCAAGCTTTTGTGATCAATATAAAGAGTACACTTCGTTCCATACAAATAATGCCTCCACAGCTTCAAAGCAAATACGACTGCTGCTAATTCCAAATCGTGCGTAGGATAATTCTTCTCATGCTCTTTAAGTTGCCTTGATGCATAAGCAATCACTTTGCCACGTTGCATCAATACACATCACATACCCATCTTTGAAGCATCACTATAGACCACCAAATCTTCTGTTCCTTCTGGTAAGGCAAGAATAGGAGCTTCACATAACTTTTGACGTAAAGTTCTGAAAGCTGATTCTTGTTTCTCCGTCCAAACAAATTTCACGTTCTTTCGGGTCAACATAGTTAAAGCAGAAGCAATCTTTGAGAAGTCTTTAATAAACCTTCGATAGTAACCGGCTAAACCCAAGAAACTTCTTATTTCAAACGCGCTTTTCGGTGTCTCCCAATTTGTCATGGCTTCTATCTTTGCTGGATCTACTTTAACTCCCTCCGAAGTGATCACATGACCTATAAATTGTACCTCCTTTAACCAGAATTCACATTTCGAGAACTTCGCGTACATATTCTCTCTTCTCAACACTTCCAAGACTTCACGTAGATGATATTCATGATCTGCTTCAGTCTTTGAATAAACAAGTATATCATCAATGAATACAATGACAAACTTGTCTAAAAATGGTCGGCATACCCTATTCATCAGATCCATGAGCACAGCTGGAGCATTTGTTAACCCAAATGGCATTACAAGAAATTCATAATGCCCATACCTTGTTCTAAACGTTGTCTTAGAAATACCTTCATTTTTTACTCGAACTTGATGGTACCCCGACCTCAAATCAATCTTAGAAAAACATCCTGCACCTTGAAGTTGATCAAACAGATCATCAATCCTTGGAAGCGGATACTTGTTCTTAATCATCGCCTTATTCAGCTCACGATAGTCGATACACATTCTCATGGTGCCATCTTTCTTTTTGACAAACAAAACCGGAGCTCCCCAAGGTGAAGAACTCGGTCTAACAAAACCTTTATCCAACAACTCCTGAAGTTGAGTCATCATCTCTTTCATTTCGGCCGGCGCTAAGCGATACGGTGCACGCGCTATCGGTGCCGATCCAGGGATAAGATCAATACAAAACTCTACCTGCCGTTCAGTCGGTAGGCCTGGAAGATCATCAGTAAATACGTCCGGGAATTCGCGTACTACCTTAATATCTTCCACTTGTTTCTTTTCCGACTTTACATCTAAAACATACGCCAAATAGCATGAACATCCTTTCATTAAACATTTACGCGCTTTAGCAACAGAAATTAACGGAACTTCCCCTTTTTGCTTTTCCCCAAAGATGAGTACATCATCCTGATCAGCCATCGGAATCCGGATTAATTTCTTTGCACAAAGTATCTCTGCCTGGTTGACTGTTAGCCAGTCCATACCCACAATCACATCGAATCCCCCAATTTCCATCAACAAAAGTCGATCAGAAATTTCGTTTCCCCTACTGAAATAAAACCACCATCTAGTTTTTCACGAACCAAGACTTAACCCCCGTTAGCTACCTCAACTACTAAGGCATCTTCCAAGGTAGTGACAGGCATAGCTAACTTGTGGTAGAACAACTTGGACACAAATGACAAATTTGCACCACAGTCAAATAAAATGCGCGCAGGAATAGAATTTAATAGGAATGTACAAGAAACGACATCTTTTGATTCTTTCGCCTCTTCTGCCGTCATATGAAATGCCCGACCTGTTGGTTTGGGAACATCTGGTTTCTTTCCTTGATCTCCGCCCTTCTTTAACTTCGGACAATCTCTTCGGATGTGTCCGGGCTGTTTACACTCATAACAGATCGGTCCTTGGATAGGACAGTTAGCCGCTATGTGTCCAGGCTTCCCACATTTGAAGCATTCATTCCCGACTATCCGACACTGACCAAAATGTTTACTTCGACATTTCGAACACCAACTTGGTTCCCGGCGAGGTTCATAACGAACGCTCTTTCCAAATGATTTGGATTTTTGAGAAGAATCCGACCGACCTTCCCACTTCCGCTTTTCTCCCAAGTGTGTCTTTTCTTCTTTATCCTTTGCGTACACTTCCTCTATAACTTTTGCTTCTTCAATCGTCTCTCTCAACGTTGAAGCTTTTGAACTCCGCACCCTTGACATCATATCTGCCGACAAACCCTTCAAATAAGCTTTAACTTTGTCTTTCTCAGTTGGAGCCACATGCCCCACTAAGTTTAGCTTCTCCATGAAATATTCCGTATACTTCCTACAGATGAAGTACCTTTCTTGAGAGTCCGAAACTCTTCTTCAATTCTATCCATCTCGTTTTCATTGCAGTATTCTTCCAAAATCTTCTTCTTGAAGGACTCCCAAGTCATAGCAGTCAAGACTGGAGCCGAGATTGTAGTTGTCACTACATTCCACCAAGTCAGGGCATTACCTATTAACATTTGAGATGCAAATCTGACTTTTGACTTCTCATCACAATCACAAGCTCGAAAAGCTTGTTCCATCTCCCTAATCCAGTTCATGCAGGCTACTGAATTATCTGCTCCTTTAAACTCTGGCGGTTTACAGCTTAGGAACGTTTTGTATGAGCAGATTCTTACAACTCTCCTTTCTGTCTCTGACCCAGGGTTACCAACTGGATTTATTACCCCAGTATCAGTTCCCGTTCGACGTAGCTCCGTACTTCTATCGTTCAATACTTTCATAAACATTTCGGCTTGTTTTTCCATCGCTGTATTCATCATTCTCATCATGTTTTCCATCATACGAGATTCCATTATCGATTCAGGTGCTTCTTGACTGGCGGTACTGGCACCCGTTATAGGTACCTGTCTATCAGCTCCTCTCGGAAACTGTAATCGCAGAGGACTTTCATGAGTTTCACTAGTTCCAGGTCGCTTTTCTCCTGACCAATCCATTCCGGTCATATCCATTGAAGAAATAGGAGACATTGGTGGCGTATTCACCATCGTTCTGATATAACACAAAGGAATAACCATCAGAAATGGTTACATACTTCTAGACATACAAACGTACTTTACCGATCATTAGTCACTGTAACAATTTAGAAACAAGTATGCTTGTGTAATAATATATTCATAATAACATTAGCTAATTGGAATTGTTAACATATTATACATGAGAATCCTCGTTACCACCATTACAGTACTAATTTCACGTATTTCAGTTGACGCTAAGACTATCCCGTCTTAGTACTCCTACCCATATCTCACGTATCATAACTTAACTCGTCTCAGCTTAAGTCTAAGTATCTCATCAGCATACTTAGTTCGCTTAAACTATTGCTCTGATACCATATTGTAACACCCTAAAAATCAGGGCTAATTTAAACTTCAATTGAAACCAATTATGACAAAATAACATCCAAACTTTTATATAAGAGGAGAATTAACTATGAGGTTTCATAATTACAACATGGAATTCTCCCAATAACTTATTAATCTAATCATGTCCACTACAATTAGATTAACTAAGTTATCTAAGCAATCCATCAAAATCCTCCATGCTTTAGCTAACTCCTCCGCTTATCTCTTAAGTTGGATACATCAAAAGCTCTCGGCCCACATCCCATCAAAAGCTCTCGGCATATTTCTCATTTCATAACACCTTTACTAAATGGGAATTACAATTTACTTTATGCATATTCCTCATTTCAGGTCAACGAGAATTACAAATTACTTTATGCCTATTCCTCGTTACAATACGTACCGTGCCTATGGATCCATTACACATACTATACACAATTTTAGTATTCACTTAACCCCAACCTTTTAGCCTAACACACTAACATCCGACCGTAAGTATGTTCAAGCTACTAAGATTGTAATTCAATTTCTCAATCATACACTGTCCAAAAGTTACCAAAACTACAAATTATCAGATACTTAAAAGAATCCAGAATATCAAAAGTGGCCAAACAGCTAGAGTTTCCGGACACCCCCAAACTATCCGGATAACAGAACTTCCCGGATACCCACACTTACCGGACATACTAATCCCATTCGGATACTTACCGGAAACATAAACAGTCCGGACAACATGGCTTTCCGATCAATATGACTTTCCGGACAATATCTGGAAACCAAGATAATCCGGATACCATCCGGTATCTAATTCATCCGGAAACTACAAACAATTAATACTTACCGGATGTTCTTACCTCGTCCGGACACCTTCGCACAGAGGTTTCCGGATACTGTTCTTTTGTCCGGAAACCTCGACCTGCAGCCTATTTTTACAGTCAAATCCGTGTTTGTTCTATTCAGCTTGTTTCGACACTTTCATTCAGTCCAAAAACAATTTGTACACATGTCTTAATGTTTAATTTAACGGAAAACAAGGATTTAGATCAAAATAGAGAATGAACTCACCTTTAAAGAAATTAACCCACTTCTCTTCTCAATCTGATTCCAAGCTGTTGTCAATGATTCTGGAGACCAATTTCAATAAACAGGTTTGTTCACTACCATACATCTATAACAAGCTTTATCTAAACCCATGGTAAATTTCTTACCAAGGTGAAGACCAATGCTTGCTTTCTTCTTCTTTTCCTTCTTTCTCTCTAATTCTCTTTCTCTCTGCCTTGTTTGCCGACTCCAGAATCTGAATTGAGATAATATCTCAATTCACCCCAAGCCCATCCCCTTAATATCCCAATTTTCCAATATACACCCACAAGTTTCCAACTCTACACAATAACATCAAACTTTGGCTAATTAACTTTTAACCCCCATTGATTTATATACTTGTAAAGATAACACAAACTTACAACTTAATTACAAAACAACTTCACTTATATTACAATATAACATAACGAAATTTCGAGATGTTACACAAGCGAAAATTGACGCGTTCTTGGAGTTCAGTATTGTCGAGCGATCATTCGTCACGCGACCATTAGTGGACGACGACGATGACGACTTGGTGTTTTTAGGGGAGAATCTGGGAGAGAAAGCAGAGGAAGAAGAGGATACATAGGAGGAAGAGTTGAGAGGAGAGGAAGAGATGACCGGTAAGCGTACGTAGACTCTCTTTTCTGCTCGACTCTGGTCTTTTTCTCTTATGCTCATCTTGTAACGCTTCTTTTATTATGTCTTCAGGAGAATCGCAGACGAAGGTGCCGACCATTTCTGCTAAGAGAGCGGCACAACTTGAGCTTGCACGTAAAGGCAAGGAAAAGAGGCAGAAGGCCACTAAGTCGGGGGTTTTACCGAAGACGAGGATGACGATTCCAAGGGAACCGTCTACGAAGGTTGATGGCTCATCAAGAGTCAACACGCCTGAGAAGGCGAAGGTCGCATCACCTATGAAGACGAAGACGTCTTCTAGTCCGATTGCTGCGACACCTATCAGTTATGCGCCACCGGCGACGACAGCGAAGTCCCCGTCTACCACGTCGGTTCCTTCATCGACCGAGAAGGGCAAAGAGCACACGACGGGAGGGGCTAAAGTCACGAAGGTCAATTTCACGTTGCCTTCGGACTTCATGGTTGATGACGTCCTATCCGGGACGGATTTGTTTCCTCGTCTGGGGAAATATTTTCTTCCTTCTTTCAGGGAGCGTTTCGAGGGATCCCCAGTCGAGGAGACGGAATCTCATGTTGTCGGACTGGCGTTTCTGGTGAGTTTCTCTTTCAAAACTTGTGTTTATGTGTTTTTAATCTTTGTCGAACGTTTATTAACATGTTTCCTTGTGATTTTACAGGCGTTTCAATCTTCTCTTGCCCTGCGCGTTGAGACAGAGAAGATCAAGGGTGTGGTGTCTTCCATCCATGAGAGGGGGAACGCGGCGTTGGACAGGGCGAACGTCGCCGTGGAACGCGAAGAGGCTATATCCAAACGTCTAGACGATGCCCAAAAAGAGTTGGAGGTCGTTGGTCGTGCGAAGGACGAGGCGACCCATCGTCTAAAGTAGTCCTCGTCCAAGATTGCCGAACAAAGAGAGGAGCTGGATAGGATGAAAGAATCCTTGGCCGCGAAAGAGAAGGAAGTTGAGGATTCCAAGGCTAAGGTAGCGGGTCTAGAGAAGGAGGTAGGAGAGCTAAAGGATGAAGCTGCGTCTACCTTTGCTTTGGCTCGACTGACCGCTCGTGCTGCTATAATGAGGCGACACTTGTCGGGCAAAAATCCCTTGGCCTTGGCGTCGGACGAATTGGCCTACTTCTTGAGAGAGGTCGGGAGCACAAGAGACCTCGACTCTGATGATGAAAAAGAAGTCGAGGAGGAAGAGGTGGTGGATGAGGGTTCTAAGGACGTGGCCTTAGGCAAAGACGCGACCGATGCTCCCCCCCAACCTTAACATTAATCTTAAGAGCCACATTCTTAAAATACTGCGGACTCATCTTCATAACATGTTGTGGTTTACAGTACTGAAAAACTGTTTCCCACACTCGCTTGATCCTTGCACAAGTTCCTCAATGCGTCTTGGGGCTAAAGGTTTCATCATCATTCAAGGGAGATCTTCCTGTCGTTTTTTTTCTGTTTTTCTTGTTTGACCGCTGGAGGTCAAGTTATTTAGATGTAATTGTATATTTTGTTAATGAAAATCTAATCTCTTGTCAAACGTATTATTTTGATTGTTATAAATAGATATAAAATCAGTTGCAAAATTTGTTAAGAACAAACAGGGGGTCGTGCGACTTAGGCATCCAATGCAATACAACAACCAAAACATATGACATACGTTTAAATCGTGTTGGCAAACATAAGCACACACAATCGATACATTCGTTCAGAATATGCAAATTTTTCAAAGTTAAGAAATTCCAGGTCATAGAGTCGTTAGACCTGGTGATCGTTTGACTAGATCGTACGATGAAATTCGAATTATGCGCCCCTGTGGTAGAATAATCGAGTCATAGACCTGAATATTTATATCATGCGACTTTGCGAGATTAAAGTCGTATATTGGTCTTGAAAACCTTATGTCGTACGATCTGCGATAAAACAATGTCAGAGGTTGGTCGTTGGCTAACCAACGACCCTCCGATGCTTAAGTTAGTAATCGTTGTGATGAGAAAAAATTTGTAGAAGAGAAAAAGGATTTAGAAGAAATACTTTTTCAAATGCGTAGCGTTCCAGCTACTGGGGATGTCTTGATTATCGAGGGTTTGGAGTCGATAGGCACCTTTACCCACGACTTTTAAGATACGATAAGGACCTTCCCATTTGGTAGAAAGCTTACCGGCGTTGAGCTCTTGAGTGTTTTGGAACACTCGTCGGAGGACGTAGTCACCTATCTGATAACTTTAACGTTTTTGTTGAAGTGTCGCTCGACCACTTGCCTCTGTGATGCCATTTTGATCGATGCTGATTCTCTAAGTTCTTCGAGGGCATCGAGGTCATAACTTAAATCAACCAGGTTATGGTCGACAGAGGTATGCCTCGAGGTTGGGAGTTGGACCTCGACAGGCAGAACTGCTTCGCAGCCATAGACCAAAGAAAAAGGGGTTTGTCCTGTGGACGTGCGAGGCGTCGTGCGATTCGCCCACAGGATCGAAGGGAGCCCTTCGACCCATCTTCCCTTTGCGGCTTGCAACCTCTTTTTTAATTGAAGCGATGATAGTCTTATTACTTGATTCAGCAAGTACATTTGCCTGAGGATATCTGGGCGTCGAGGTTATCAGTTTGATGCTACGGTCTTCACAGAACTGTTGAGTCATGTCGCTTATAAATTGGGATCCATTGTCGCAGACAATTTCGGACGGAATACCGAATCTGCATATGATGTTAGTATGGATAAAAGAGACGACTTCTTTGTCCCGAACTTGGGAAAAAACAGCCGCTTCTACCCACTTAGAAAAGTAATCCGTAAGTACGAGGAGAAATACCTTTTTCCCTGAGGCAGGTGGTAATTTGCCGACAATGTCCATTCCCCACCTCATGAAGGGCCATGGGATCAATGTCGAATGTAAAGGTTCAGACGGTTTATGGGACGTACCCAAATGTCGTTGACAAGGATCACAGTTCTGGACGTACCTGACGGCGTCTTGTCGCAGTGTTGGCCAAAAGTAGCCTTGTCGAGAGATGCGATTAGCCAAACTACGACCTCCTGAGTGATTGCCACACTCACCATCGTGCATTTCTTGTAGGATCCTTTGGACTTGATTCTTGCTGACGACGCATCTCAGGTTCAAACCTGTCGATGATCGTCGATAGAGTTTATCTCCGATCATGACATATCTGGATGCCTTGAATCTGATCTTCCGAGCTTCCATTTTGTCTTCTGGGAGTTAGTCGTGCATAAGAAAATTTCGGACGTCGCATGACCAGTCATCTTCTTGCTCTTCGATCTGGTTGACATCATCGTTTTCAATGGACGACGTAGCTAGGTGGATCAAAGGAATGCTGTCGAATATTGGTTCGACTAGAGCAGAGCCAAGGTTTGCTAGAGCGTCGGCTTGAGTATTCTGGTCCCTCGGAATTTGCTCAATAGAAAAAGATTTGAATTTTTCTGATTTTTCTTTTGCTACCTTCAGGTACGCTGTCATCTTTGAATCTTTAGCTGCGAATTCTCCATTCATCTGATTCACGACCAGAAGAGAATCGCTCCTTACATGTAGCGAGGTTGCCCCCGAGTCGTAGGCCATACTCATTCCTACGATCAAGGCTTCGTACTCAGCTTCATTGTTGGTGGCTTTGAAGTCGCATCGTACGGAATACACCATCTTGCCCCCTGTGGCGACTTTAAGACGACGCCAAGTCCTGAACCCCTAACGTTGGATGACATGTCGACATACAGAGTCCAAGGCACGTCGTCGTGAGTTCCCACAGTTAACACCTCAAGCTCTGCTTCTTTTCTCAATTCAGGGCTGAAATCAGCAATGAAATCCGCCAAGGCTTGCGATTTGATAGCGGTCCTGGGCTTAAAAGTGATGTCGTAACTGCTGAGATATATACTCCATTTTGCTAATCGTCCTGTCAACTCAGGTTTTCTCAAGACAGACTTAAGAGGAAAGTTAGTTACGACAATAATCGGATGTGATTCGAAATAGTGGCGCAATTTCTTTGCGGCTGTAACAAGCGACAAGAGTAGTTTTTCCATTGAGGAATAACTGGTTTCGGCGTCCAAGAGGGATTTACTTACATAATAGATTGGCAGTTGTTGCTTTTCATCTTCTCGTGTCAAGACGGCACTTACTGCATTAGAACTAACAGCCAAATATAGCTGCAAGACCTCATGGTCATCGGGCTTTGATAATAAAGGAGGCGACGTCATGTACTCCTTTAATTTCTGCAATGCTTGCTCATGGTCGTTGGTCCAATCGAAGCCTTTATTTTTTCTGAGGACGTTATAGAATAGATGACATCTGTCTGAGGATCGAGAGATAAACCTGTTCAGGGCAGCCACCCGACCAGTGAGCATTTGGACCTCTTTGAAATTTCTAGGAGATTTAATCTCGATGATAGCCTTGATCTGGTCGGGGTTGGCTTCGATTCCGCGTCGAGTGACCATGTAACCCAGGAATTTTCCGGCACTGACACCAAAGGAACACTTCGTCGGGTTGAGCTTCATACTATATTTACGAAGGATGTCGAACGACCTCCTCAAATGTTCGACATGGTCGACCGCTTGCTTCGACTTGACGAGCATGTCGTCGATATACACCTCCATCATGTCGCTAAGATGATCCTTGAACATCTTGTTCACCAGACGCTGGTAGGTAGAACCTGCATTTTTAAACAAAAGGGCATAACCTTATAACAATAAATACCTCGATCTGTCATGAATACAGTTTTCTCCTGGTCCTCGACGTGCATCAGGATCTGATTGTATCCAGAGTAAGCATCCATAAATGTCAATAGTTCATGTCCCGCTGTTGCATCGACCATAGCGTCGATATGTGGTAACGGGAAAGGATCTTTTGGAGAGGCTTTGTTGAGATCTATAAAATCAATACAGGCCCTCCATTTGCCATTTTTCTTTGCCACGACCACGACATTAGCAAGCCAGTCGGGGTACTTTACTTCTCAAATTTTTCCTGTCTTAAGGAGGTTGTCGACTTCGTCATTTATCACCTTATTCCTTTCAAGGGCGAACTTCCGCCGCTTTTGCTTAACAGGTTTGAATGACGGGTCCACATTGAGCTTATGGGAAATGACACTAGGGTCTATGCTGACCATGTCCTCATGCGACCAGGCGAAACAATCGGCATATTCCTGAAAAAAAGATATGAGCTTTTCCTTAAGGCTGGGATCGAGGGACGATCCCACGAGAACTTTCTGGTCAGGCCTTCTCTGATCCAAGATAATTTCCTCCAGGAGATAGTCGTCGATTATTTCAGGAACATCCTGCGGATTCTCAAACCCTTCACGTATCTGGACAATGATCCGCTCTTGATTTTCATGGGCTGCCATTTTCCTGAAACAAATAAAAGAAGAAACTCCAAGAAACCGTTAGTAAAACGCACGTTTGTCGAAGATTTTCTCTAGATGGAGTCCCACGGATGGCGCCAAACTGTTAATGTCAAAAATCGTCCAAAAGGATAACTTAAGGTTGATTGTGGAATTTAACAACTAAAGAAAGGAATCTATCGACAAAGCATACGACAAAGGCGAAAAACGTAAATGAGACAGAGATTTGGTGACGCGGGAAAAACCTCAACGAGGAAAAAACCGCGGACGACTGTAGAAGTCGCCGCTGCACTATGGTCGCCAAACAGGGGCGATATCCTTATGTTTCAGGTGTCGATCGTACAGTGATTACAATACAAATGAAAGGAAATGCTTTTAAATGTAAAGTAACAAGTGTTTTGAATGTAAAAAACTATTGCGTCGTATGTGAAAACGAAATGTCGTGCGTCGAGAGCGATTCTTCGAGAGAGAGAGTTCTTTGCTTCGGATGTTCTTCGGAAAGCCGATGTGTGCAAATGAGACTGTGATCTTCGTATTTATAGTCTTCGTAGCTTTAATTGATCGTCATGAGTGTAGGAGTAACGGTCGCAACGGTCACCGCTGTTAATGCTCATAACTGCTTATGTCGGTTACGTCCGTTGGCCATAAATGATATTGACCCTGCATTGAATGAGAAAAACATAACAGAAATGCCGTATGTTAGTTGGTCGAAGTCGTGAGCTATGTCACGACGGTCGAGGATCATGTCACGTCGGTCGAGGTCGAGACTGGTGATTTTTTACCCAAACACTCTCCACCTTTGAATACTTACTCAAGGAATCTCCAAACTAGGTTTTACACCTACTCTTGACTCATATTACAACACAACAATACTTCAATAAAACGGCAAACCATCATTACATCTATGACTTACACATTCCTTCGGTACAAAGTGCTACCAACTTTCTCACACTACTATCGCACCACGAGACCTCATTGCAAACAAGCTATTCGTGATGCATTTACACACACAAAATATTTTACTTCCTTCATACCAACCATAACACAGTTACATTTGAAATAAAGTCATACCGTGACTTTGTCTTTCTCTGATTCAGACGAACCATAAAATCATGATCGTCTAAATCTCTCACATAAGGCGGTCCAACATTAAACCGGGTGCACACACACTTATCTCGACGGGCCTCTTACACCCTTGAGTAATTTCAATTACATGATCACGCCTGAGATACTTCTCCAATTCCAACCTTCTGATAACGACCTAAAATCAACGGTCGTTGGTTTCAACATCGACAACCGACATGCTAATGTCCAGCCACCTCACGACCGATAAGGACTCCTGAAGGAATCTACTTATCCTAACTCCTCAAACAAGTTCTCGTCTCTCGTCAACTCCTCGCGATCTATCTTCGTTGTGCTAAACAATTCACGCAGAAGCGAATCATCAAAACCTCATTGGAAATTACATCCACATTGGTGATCTTCCGTTCTTCTAATGCCCCCACTAGGTGGTCCCACACCATGCCATTTACACCTTCCCGAATGACCTCATCCGTTCACACACAACAGATTTATTTCTCAAGTTTCAATCTCCTGACAAAACCTCCAACTTGGGATATATCAAACAGTCGCAAACCTCTATATCAATGGACAACATGATGATGATTCCATACCTTCCCGACAATCCAGGTTTCCTAACGGAACCTACTTCGTCCAACGCATCATAACCAACTTATACCCCATCGTTCTCACTTGAGGAAAACACAAGATCTTTCTAAGCGCTAAATCTAATTACCAGACCATCTCAGTACTCAGGCTCAAAGTCGATAACATTACATCAAGTAACGTAACGCTACTTACTACCATTCTACTAACGGAAACATTTTCACCAATTCGAATTTCACCGCAATTACAACCATTCTCACATAACCGGACAAGGGTTTAAACTACAGTCATATCAACAGTTCCGAATTCATTGTCTGAGACTTCTACTATTCACCATCCTCGTCTAACGGAAACACGAAGGTAACTAATACGACCAAAACCTGCTTAATCGACATATTCAACTCCCCAAGCCTTTCCTTAACTCAATCGCAATATCCTCCCTGACCTAGTGAGTTCATAGCCTTCATGCATGATGACACAACAATAAAAATCATTTTACTCATTTGAAAATTCCATAGATACAATATCGTAAAACAAGCTTGGGTTTGCATGACACAACACCTCTCAAGCTGAATAGTAAAACACGACGACCGCAAGGATCGCTCACATGCAATCCTACAATAATTCACAACCTTGTCCAACCAAATCGATGTCGACACAATAAAATGTGCCCAATGAAACCTTTCAAATACGACTAGAAAAGTTCCGAACGAATTTACTTACACAAAGTGGGTCAGTCAACCCCAACACTCGCTTATATGATGACAGCGTGTCAATACTCATTTTGTTTATAAAACAAAACCTTGCAATAAAACGTTCCCAATGTTTTCATAACGAAGATTCTCTTCACAATAAAATGCGTGAAATAATTCGCAGATCACTAAGTTCAAAGTTTATCGTGCAACGAAAACAAGTTTGTCCTTTTCTTTAGAAACACACGCTTGCGCGCGTCAAATTATTTCCCAAAACGAGAGGAAATTCTTTATGTACATACATACTTTTAACATGAAAGAGTCCAGGTAACACATTTAAAGACACGATGCATGAAAGTCAACTTGCAATAGAAGGCTATTCACTCTAACGAGGTCAACAGTTGTATTCACATCAACTTATCACTGACACTCTATTTGGCCAACGATCACTTTCTCACCCATGCAACAACCTGCTATACCAGTGCTCCACAACCCACTTGATCGACCACTCCACATGGTTTCCCAATTGGCCAATTATCTCACCTTCTACTTTTATGCATACTTCAATACAACACCAGTATCTTTCCTTCATTATCCTTGCCACTAAACCGTTTGACCAAGGAGTTAAAGGCTAGACTCCTTCGCTCGATCTTAAATTGAAGCGTTCAAGATTTCAACACAATCCTCACTTCCTATCCCACTGATCGATACCTCAATCCCAAAAACGGGGACTCACTAGAAACTAGAAGTTTGCCCCTAACCAACCATTCGTCCCTTGAATCTCAACAATTTATACCCTTAGTCGACTCAACAACATCATGTACAACGCCTTTTTCTAAAAAAGGTATACACGTCACATTATAAGCGATCTCCCACAACACCTCTACTCTTTGCTATCAATTATCATGTTAGAACCTTCTACATACTGCCACACTCACCACCCATCCCAACAATAGAGGTTGAGTACACCCACACACCTGTAAATTCATAATAGCATTGGCCAGATACGATTTTGAATTTACCTTTCATGAGGGTTCTCACTACCATCGTCAAGATATCCTATGATCAAGGTCTTTCCTATTGGCTTCCTATATCTCAGTTGTGTTTCCCTCTACTCCACAGTTTAAGTTTAGGCTCAACCGGTCACCTAAATCCCTTAAACTATGGCTCTGATACCATTTGTAACAACCCAAAATCAATAAAATGAAATTCGTAATATTACAACAAAGAACGGTCCCAAATTAAGTACGCAGCGGATAGACACATTCACAACTGAGATGCTACAGGAATCCCGACGGTAAGCTACAAGCCTCTAATAAGTTATGCCTCTTCTACAACGCCTCATCTTTCCATCATTACCAGATGAAACCCAAGTAAGACTCTAACCTGAAATTGGTTTTAATTTTTGAAAAACGAGGATTATACCATGAGGTCTAGTGAAATCCCTCTTTAAAAACAGTTCCACACAAATGCTCGACTCCACATAAGGGTATTGCACAGTGGTCTCAACTCCCATCACCTCATGTGAGGTCAACACTAGGGCCCCCCACAGTAGATCCCCACGGCCCCCAATAGATGTCGTATCCGTGTGCACACGAAACGGATTCGAGGCACACGGTCTAAATCATTCACCAAGGATTCTCAACAATCCATGGTCCAACACACCACTGTGCAACCCGACTCCACACATAGCAACAACTCGCAAGGACATGCAATCCACACTTACGTAGAAGAGAACGTATAAACAATTTGCATGCATTAATAAACGTTTCCACATTATGTAATAATAAAGCCTTTCAAAATATGTAATCATGCCATCATGCTCAAAACCATATTCAGTTACGAAAACTTTAGCAAAACATTTCATTTGCACAAAAGAGTTAAGGAAACTTACATGAGCTTTAGCAAATAGACACACGCTCCGAAACACCCTCTAGCTCAAACCGAACACCTAGAAGATGAAGTCTTCAAGGTTCTTGATGCAAATCCTCCTACCTCAATCTCCACAAGGGTTGTGTTCTCTCATTCTCCTCTTCTCCAAGATGTAGCTATCCAAAAAAATGAGGAAGAGAAAAGGGTTTTAGGGTTTTTATCCCCATTCAATCCTCAGATTTTGCCACCAAATCCATAAGTTCCACATTGCTCACACTTTGGCCCCCAAACTTCCAATTACTTCATATTTTGAGGACATGAGATGTTACAATACCTCCCCCTCAAAAGAATTCGATCCTCAGAATTCCATTGTCGAACAAAAGCGGGTATTTGGAATTTGCTTCTGACTCCAAATCTTACATTGTCTAACAACCCTTAAGGAGTTCCAATTGCACCTCTACAAGACCAACTTCTTTGTATTTCAGCTTTTCGACTTTCCAGCCGAAAGGTCGTTTTCCGACCCTTCGTCAAAATCCAACTCCTTATCCATTCGCATTGTTTGCAAAGGTAACGTCATACCGACTCCCAACCAACACTCTCTAAAACGGGGAAGTGACACATACTATGAATTCTCCATAACTTCCTCGAGTGCATTTAATTCATACATTACCTCTCCAATTCTTTCCATAAGTGTCATTGGTCCAATAAAACGTGGTCCAACTTTGCTTTCCAATTGAAACACGCTACTCTTTTCGGTTCTTTTATTGTTTAGGATTCTCTCACGGTGTCATCCATGTAAACTAAATACCTAAATATCTAGGAAAAGTAACCAAACCAGCCATGCATTTTAAGCCAACATCTTTATTTTTAATCAACTTTTATAAATTAAATACTTACATAAAAATCAAGATTTTGCAAGTGTCTAGTCTAGAAGTTGTCAAATATACTTCTTATGAATCAAACATGAATTTGGTAGGGTATGTTTGCGAAATGCGCACGGTGGCTTGCGGAATGACCTACCATAATCATACTTTATAATTAAAAAAAAACATTTTTACAATAATAAAATCTTTGCTATTTTGGTTCAAACATAACAAATTAGCAAAAAATGAAAATGTGTGTCTCAAAACACTAATTTAGGGGTCGTTTACAAAACGATTATTCGGATAAACACTTACCAAATCAAATCACCTTACGGATGAAAATGACAAGGACCAAGAATCATACCCAATAAAAATTAAGATAATGACCGATAGTTTTACCTGGTAAGTAATGACAAATACTATTATCACGGTTAGCACTTATCTGGAGAGAAAAAAAATGTGGTTTAGACATAGAATAAAATTGATAAGAGAATAAAAGTTGAATAAAACATAAAAAAATTAGGCTTATGAATGACTAACCTGATTAGGCCATCAGTACCCCATGGAAAGAATCTTTCAAATATTCCACTCCACATCAGCGCCACATCAGCGCTACATCAGCTTTTCTCCCATCCTTCACTTCATCCCTAACAATCCCTAAACACCCGTACCCCATTCCCTCAAACCCTTTTGCCACCTCATTTATTTTAATTCTTTTATTTATACATTTAATTATTTAACAAAATAAAAATATTTATATATTTTTTAATAAATAAAAATAAGATAAATAATAAAAATTAAAATTCATACCATTCATTAAAAATAAAAATTACAAAATACAAAACACTACCAATCATGAAATTTTTGAATTTGCTCTTTTCTCGCTAAAGTAACCCTCAAAGCTTTTCCCGTAAGGTGATCATGTGAGGCCATGAAAAACTCGAAGTCTTTATCAAATCGGTTTGCGCGTTCGATTTCGCGTTCTTGATCCAACCTATGTCGTTCGAGTTTTGAGCGTTCGATTTCGAGATCGAGTTTTTTCATTTTGTATTCCATTGTATCATCAATTTTGTCGTTGAACGTCGTCAACAACTGAGTAACACTTTCGTCCGTATTCGCCCCGGACGTATTACTCGTTGATGATTTTTTTGCCTTGTTTCTCCCGATGGGTCGTTGAATTTGCTCGTCATCGTCATCATCGGAAGGTTGGGTACGTTTTGAACCCCGCGATGAAGTTGTCGTCATCGTTGGAACGGCTCCCCATTTTGGACATTTTTTAGGACGTCCCAAGCTTGTTCGTGAGTGAAAGCAACTTTATGGCGTGCTAGATACCGTTCGTGTGCCGTTCGGGATATATCGGCCTCACTCATCCCGCTTGATCTATTATTGAGCAAGTTGTTGTAGATGCCGCCAAACGAATTAACTCTTTTATTGAGGTCGTTGAACTTGCTATTGAGTTGATGGGTTGATCTATAACCTGGTTCACGACCCATGCGAGTAAAGAACACATGCCCGATTTGGCCCCAAAAATTTCCTACATTTATGTAAAATTAAGTATAAGAATAATAATAATAATAATAATAATAATAATAATAATAATAATAATAATAATAACAATAAAAATAATTACCACCGTTTTGTACGTTACCGACCACGGGGTCCTCCGAAACGTCAACCCACGCCGACACTAACGCGAGTTCCTCGGCTTTACTCCACGTTTGTTTGGCGGCTTTCTTTGGTCTCGGATTTGATGGTTCCGGGTTAGATTGTTGTGTCGGGATAGATTGTGGTGTGTTCGGGGTAGAAGGTTGGGTTTCCGGAACAATGGCGTCGTCGAGATTGAAGTTGGCCGGAGTAAAACTTTGTTCAATCAACCCGGGACGTGTAAATTGGTAAGGAATTTGTTGGTGAAATTGTTGGAGAAATTGTTGCGGATATTGTGGCGGATTTTGTTGCGACCATTGTGGCGGAATTTGTTGCGAAAATTGTGGATGATAACCTTGTTGTGTAAACGCTTGGAAACCAAGCTCTTGATCTTCTTGCGATTGTGGTGTATTCGGTCGGTTACGGCGGGATGTAGGTGTTCTGTTTGAATTCATGATGAGAGAGGTGTGAAAAATAAGAGGTTGAGAAAATTTGAGAGAGTTTGAGAGGTGTGAGAAATAAGAGGTTGAGAGAATTTGAGAGGTGTGAGAAATAAGAGGTTGAGAGGTGTGAGAAATAAGAGGTTGAGTGTTAAATATATAGTGGGATTAAATTGAGAATTTTTTTTTTTACAAAGAGCCGTTGAACGGCTTTATTTTTATAAATTTAATTAAATTTTTTTTTTAAAAACCCTTCGGGATGGATCGGGATCCCATCCCGCCCCGCATGGGCCGTAGCCCTTCCCGCTCCATCCCGCCCTCCATCCCGCTGGGCTACGGATGGCCTTATATTACATATACTATTGAACAGTTCATTTTATTTTCAATCCGATCTAACAAAAGTGGAGGCTTGGGGAGGTCCGAGCAAGGTTTTTGGAAATGACGAAATCTGGTTACTTTCCAGTTTCCACTATCAACCACAATCTCACCTTTTCACTCACCCACCCGGCACCCACCTCCATCAATCAATCATCTATGACTATCACTACCAACTCCTTCTAGCTTTTCTTCCTACTCTTCTCTAGCTACACCTCCTTTCCTTCAAACTCCATTCACCATTTCCATTTCTTCATCTCTCTCTCTCTCTCTCTCTCTCTCTCTCTCTCTGTGTGTAATGTGTTTGTCATTGTGTCCTATATAATGCATGCGACCTCGTCTCTATAAAAATGGCCAACATGTGTGATATACCGGCAACTTGTTCTTCATCTTCTCCACCGGCAACCACCGATGATATTTCCCTCTTCCTCCGCCAAATCCTCCGTAAATCATCATCATCATCTTCTTCTTCCCCGTCTTTCGCTAACAAACAAATGACATGTGAAATGCCACCAGTACTACAACCACTTTATTCATCCGGGTTACCCGTTCCAGATCGTATCCCCCCCACCTTCTCTACCCTGCCTGCTGCTTATATGTCGGGGAATGCGGTGGCCTACGTCTCTTCTTCCGTGGGGACGATCGATAACGACCCAGATGAATATGACTGCGAAAGCGAGGTACTCCGATTTTGTGTGTGTTTTATTTGCTACACCTTGATTATGAAAGTGATATACATTTTTGTTGCGGATTTCAATCTACAGAACTTGTAGTTAATTTAATGTCGTTAGAAATTTGTTTTTCAATGGGTCAGAATCAAATGACATCGGAAACCTGGGGAAACGTATTTGCGTTAATTGATGATTCTTGATTGATTTTGTTAAATGGAAGTTATAAGGTCTTTTTTTTGGATGGAGTAGGAGGGTTTTGAAAATTTGATGGAAGAAATGGCGGCAAAATCTAACGCTCCTCGTAATCCTTCCAAACGAACCAGAGCTGCAGAGGTTCATAATTTGTCAGAGAAGGTTGGTTTCCATATTTAATTTGTGGTGCATGTTTGTGTTCTTCATGATTTGGATTTTGATGTGTTAATTGTGTGCTGGACAGAGGAGGAGGAGTCGGATAAACGAGAAAATGAAAGCGTTGCAGAAACTGATCCCCAATTCGAATAAGGTTAGTGGAATTGGGTATTTTCATTCAACATTTAAGTTTCTCATTACACAAATCATTGTATTATATGCATCGTTTCTTGTTCTTGATTGGGGCTTTTGATTTGTGATTTTGATTGATAGACGGATAAGGCTTCGATGTTGGATGAAGCCATTGAATATCTCAAGCAGCTTCAGCTCCGATTACAGGTATGCAGTTCCTGATACTCATATTTGAGCTTATTATGGTATATAGTTGGTTTGCAGCCAAGTGTGAAGTATGATAGATTTAAATGATCGCTCAAAAATAAAAATGATTATCTTTAAATGTTGTTTGGGGTCTCACATGCAGGCTATGTTTGGCAAACTAGCTGATAAGCTAGCTTAAGACTTATAAAAATCACGTTTGGCAAAAAATAGCTTATAAGTATTTAAATGACCAAAAAAGGACATATTAAAAAAATAGTTAATAAATAATAATTAATTTTAATGAGGGCATAATTGGAATATTTACAAAAACTACGCATAAGCTACTCCAAGTAGCTTTTCAAAAAGCTAGCTTATGGTCATCGAAACATGAACCTCAAAAATAAGCTAGCTTTTTTTTGCCAAACAATGCCTTAGACATAAACTATTTATGCCCTAAATCGGCTAGATTTGGACCATTTGTACCCGGCCTCCTTTATTTTTCTAAAGGCTCCTTTTTAGAGTAGTTTAATAGGGTTCCAGATGCACTAGAACCAGACTTTTCGGGCCTGGGCCTAGGCCTTCTAAGCCCGTTTTCAGTCAGAAAAAGGGTCCATACTCTTTTTAGGCCTAGTCCAAGCTGAGCTTTGGGGTTGGAAAAGGGCCCGATCGGGTTTTTCTAGGTTGGGCGTTTTCAGGCTTTTTTAGGTCGGGCCTAGGCCCAGGCCTGCCCCAAATTTTGGCCTGCTCGGGCTTGGCCTTATTTTTTGCATCTCAAGTTTAACAAATTCTCACAAATGTGTGTTTGAATGTCCGACATTATGCTCAGTTACTCACACAAGTTTCATCCTTCATGGCAAGTAACGTGTTAATTAATGTTCAGATGTTAACAATGAGGAACGGAATAAATTTGTGTTCCATGTCTGCACCATCCGGAGCTCTTCAGCCACACCAGCTCCCCCATTCAAGAACCGGTTTGAACGTAGAAAACGAACCTGCAAACATGGCACAACTGAGCCAAGAAATGCACACAAATCCCATGATCAGCCTCCCAAGTCAATTCTCCAACCGAAGCCAGCCATCAATCTCTGATCTTTCACATATAATCAATCCGAGAGCTTCAACTTCTTTCCGTACTCAACATGGATCATTTGATTTCCCTAATCCCCCCAGGGTAACTTAATTTTCTTTAATATTTGATAAAAAGTAAGGACAAAGATTTGTACGAATTCCTGTTTCTTTGATTTGCAGGAATTTTGCAGGGAGGGAGTGTTTTCGTGCCACCGGACTGATATAAATAGCAATGCATCAAATTCATTAGGTGAGTTGTAAATTTTGTTTAAGAGTTTGAAGGCTCTGAGATGTTTATGTGAAGCTATTATTTGTTGGAAAATCTATTTTGTTTTTTTTTACTTATCTGTTTTGTTTCTCAAAGCATCTCAAATGGGAGTGAAAGCAAGCACCCAAGGGGGGCAAGAAGCAGCAGGAATTGGTTTAGGTAAAGCTTCTATTCATTTAACATTATTGTGGATCATATCTTCATTTTCTTAGAATCTTTAATCACACACACAATAATAAAAATAATAATAATCGCGTGAAGACGAATGCCTAACTTTCTGGTGGTAACATCTCCAAAGGTGAGACTGAGACTGAGACTGAGACATGTGTGTGGGTTTCATTTGCCTTGTATAATTATTATATACTTGAAAAAACTAGCTTACGAAACGTAGCCTAAATCATGTTGCGGTAAATCTTGCGAATCACAAGAATGTAATAGAAAGAAAGAATACAAAATCTTTTTATACATAGAGAACAAATAAGACAGTAAAATTATGATTTAATTGACCAAAAGTGTTTGTATGTAGTTGCTTAATTAATCATGTGTAATTGGGTTTGATTGTTTGTTTTCAGGGGTTATGAGGATGTAAAAGAATACCATGGATTTGAGCTTTCTTTAACTCTTGATTTGGTTTTACTTGTACTACTACTATTGGAGAAGATGCTGTGTATATATTTGCTTTGTTATTCTGTAGAAATTAATATGATGCTGAAGCTTTCTTGCATCAAGGTTCACTTTTGAAGCTGAATTAAAGAAAACCCTTAAATGGAAGAATTTATATATATATATATATATATATATGGGTCTTTGTAGAATAATACAAAATTTTGATTTTCCATAGTCTATGCCCATCAAGGCCCATTTTGACTTTTAGGTCAAATAAAGTACCCCGTAAAGCAAGCTGAAGGGCATTCTACCAATATAGTGCATTCTACTTCCAAGTACCCCGTAAACCAAGTTAATATTATGCTTTGACTTTTGACTACCTTTTGACTCCGAACTCACGTCGAGATTTCCTATTACTCTGTATATTGTTTACATATTTTTTTTTTTCCAAAAAAAGAATGCTGGTTTCACTTGTTCTCTAAAGAAAAGATAATTACTAATATTTTTATTTGTGTCTTCGAAAAGCAAGGAAAAAATAAAATAAAATAAAATAATTTTTCATGTTAGAGAAAGAAAAAAAAGATGTCATTTTATAAACACAATTTTTTAAAATATATCATTTTTAATGAAAAATTGGGTAATTTTAATAATTTATGTATTTTTTTAGACGACTTTAATTTCTTTCTCTTCCTATTACATTTGGTCTTTTGAGGTTTGTCATTTATTAATGGAATTAGTTATTTATCTCTATTTATTATAAAAGAACCCTGTAGCTATGTTATTTGTGGGGGAGTGCTGATTGCATCAAAAAGGTCAAAAATGAGGTGTTAAATGCATTGTTTTTTGTGCCAATCTTTTTTTGTTTATATATATATGTTTTGATTTTATAAATTTGTTTATAAATTTATAAAATTTGTAACTTTTGATTTTGTTTTATTTTATAAATTTGTAACTTTTGATTTTATTATAACTTTGTAAAATATATTTTTCTTTATGTTAGTCAAATGTCCTGATCTTAAAATAATTTTCATTTGATTGAGTAATTATCCTTGGTGGTATTCGTATTTTCTAATAGATGGTGTTTTTGTACAGTGATCATATATATCTTGTATGATAATATGAATTGAAATTGTACCTCGTCTATTTTAGATTTATTACCTTTGTTCTTTTGGCTTCATTCCCTTCTTCCATGGTTGAAACCATATAAAGAAATGTTTGTATCTGTTTGGCCCCTCAAGATTGGTCGCGGTACACATTTGGCCCCTCAAGATTGGTCGCGGTACACTTTTGGCCCCTGCCCGCGGAGGTACCCTGCGATGGTCCCGCGGTAAGCCGAAATTACATTTTTGGCCCCTCAAGTTTGGGGCAAAAAAATTACATTTTTGGTCCATGTAGTTTTTATGTTATCATTTTATGTAGTTGAGGTTTTAATGTATTGTTTCCTTTCCATTTTAATGTATTTAATATAGAAGTTAATTAAAGAAAATGTTTTCCCCGTTTTAAGTTATTTAATAAGCAAATTAATTAAAATATCAGTTATTGCAAATCATCTTCCCAACCGAAACGGATACAGTGCAGGTAAACAAAGAAATCTATGACTGGAATGCGTCTTGGATTCCGGTGATGAAGTCAACCTTTTCCTTGATGACGTCCTCCATTCCCGTGTAGTCGTCTTCGATTTCTTGTAGTTCCTCTTCTACTTCCTTAATTTGTCGTTGCACCTCCCGAACGTGAGCCCTAGCCATGGCCAGTTCTCGTTTTTTCTCCGCTAGATACTCCATTTTCCCCTGCTGAATCCCCCTGTTATGGTTCCACATACCTTTTACCTTTTCGATATCGGCGTTCGCCTTATCAATGGATTTTTGCACTAAGGGAGTAATTCGTTGACTCTGTGGAAGACCCGTCGGCTGGGTACAATGATACATTGGTGGGTTGTTCCTGTCATTATCGAAGTGGTAATTCCCCCATGCCATCTCCCAGTCTTCTGCCTCCTCATCCGTGAATGGATAATCGACCACAGTTCGCCCATGGTTTATCCACTCCTCGTCTGTTTCCGGTACCTTCCAGGTACTCCGGCGAGCTCCATCATTCAGTGGTTGGTAGGCTACCGAACGTGAAGTTCTAGCCCCATTCGCCGACCTGTTCCCCCTTGATCTTGAACCTCCAGCCATAGTGTTAAGAAAAGCGAGAGAATGTTTGTAAACGGTGTAAAAGAATGTATAAAAGATAGATAGCAAGTTGTGAATTACTACTTCATCATGCCATCTACTTATAGCCGTGAAAATGTATGTTCTTCATCACGGATGTGAATATGGTCAAAGATTTCGTCTGAAAAGTTGCCTGCATGATTCGTCTGAATAGTTCACTGCAAGATTCGTCTGAAAAGAGCCTGTAAGATTCGAATGAAAAAGTAACTGCAATATTCGTCTGCAAAAGAGCCTGTAAGATTCGCGTGAAAAAATAACTGCAAGATTCGTCTGCAAAAGGATGATTACATATTTTACACGGTTATTTTAAAAAACCGTGTAAAACTGTTTTGAGACCTATACAACATTTTATTTTCCAACTTTTTTGAATTGAAGCTAAACATAACTAATTAATGAGAATTTAGATCAGATTTATATGGCACTGTCAAATGCAAGTTTCTATAATATAGATACTGTTCTACATTACATAATACCAATTTTTGCATCATATGAATCACTTCCAGACAACAAGAACCAATACAGTACTAGTTACAAAATTCTGTTATACCTAAAATATAAAGTTCTTTAGATCACACAAGGAAGACACCAATTTTCAGATGAAATTTTTAAGCATTCCAACCAAAGAAAACTCGGCTTCGACAATAAGACTTCCATTTAACAAAAACCCCTTCGCCGGTTCATTGAGTTCACTCAGTAGCATGAAACATGGATCATCCAGTTCCTTTAGGGTCAATTCCTAATATGGGTTTTACTAAACTTTGGACACATTTAAATAAACCTACTTACTAGGTGTTGGAAAATTTTAGTAAAAATATGGGTTTTACTAAACTTTGGACACATTTAAATATATATATATATATGTGTTATATATAACTAACTCTTAGTAGGTTTATGTTCTCCTATATGAGAGCTTCGAAACGATATATAATGCGTCCAAAACGGAGTATGTGTGAATGAGATATCGATACTCAAAGTTGAGTAATTTGATGAAATTAGCAAAAACCAAATGGGTGTGGGAATGTGTCCCACATAGGAAGAGAGAGTAAAGTGTTGTTGCATGTTTTTACTGTTTTTGTCACACTTTAACAAAATAATAAACAAAATTATAACTTCAATCACAATACTTTAACAAAATAAGTTAACACTAAAAATAACAATTATTTAATGATACATAAACAACCTAATGTTGCTGTGTTTGACAATGCGCATAAATGGTCTCCGCCATATGTACGCGAAAGTCCCTGGCCTCATCTTCGGTGCGGGAAGGGTGTAACTCTGCCACATCGTCTGAAATCAAGATGCTGGCATTCCGGCATACACAGACACCGCAATCCGCATTCATCTCTTGCTGCTGTGGTGTATTCTTGAATAACCTGTGACGGAAGTGCACTGACTTTTCGCGACGGTCCACATCCCTGATCCGGCTAAAGAAGTCCGGCATCACATTTTTAAATATGGCAAGACGCTCATTCAAAGCGTCTGTGTAGAGATTGGCAGCGTCGCTGTCATATATGGTCATCACCATACGCGGAAGATCAAACACTCCGAGCAGCCAATGTTTAGGATGCATGCAGATAGGGATGTACACCTGAAATATTACAATATTAGACAACTTAGTTAGCATCCAAACAACTTAAATAAAATAAGAGTAAAACGATTTACATACAGTATCGAGAAACCGCCAATTCACCCCTTCCATGCCATTGCATGATTTAGCCACGGAGGCGGGACCTTGATGTTGAAGGACCATGACCTCAAAGAAAGTACTGTGCATAACGGCCCACCTCGTGTCTGGTAGACAGGAACGTTGGAGAATGGCGACCCAACAATCGATGTGCTATACACAAAAAATAGATGGTTAGACATGTAATATTACAATATTTGATTATATGACTATAGTTAAACTTCAATACTAACCACATCCTCTAATTCAGACTCCAAAGGGTCATCTGCCAGCAATACTTTGAAAAACGAGGGGGTGATGTCCAGGTTGAGGAAAAGGATGAATACCAGGCTGGGGAGGTCACCAGTCTGGCACATGCTCAATATATCTGAGGCCGAAAGATGCTCCGGTGAAGCCATGTTTCCCTTTCCCGCTTTCTTTCCCCCCTTCTTTCCCGCTTTCTTTCCTGCTTCCTTTGCTTTCTTTTCAGGTTGCGGTGTGGTCTTTTTTTGCCGTGTCCATGGGGAACCCCAAAAGCGTGAACGTTTAGTCTCCCGAACCGGCCTAGATGGGTCTGCCACCTCCGCCTGTGGATCTACAACATCCATCGGGTCATCTTCCGGCTCCGAGAAGTGGACCTCGACAATTTCCGGCTGACGGAAGTGCTGTCCCGACCCCATCGACTGAAAATTAAGTTATTAGATGTTTTAAGTACAATTTCATCATGTTCACAATTAAACCAAAACTACCAAAATAACTTACAGTCTACGTGTAAGCTGGTGGTGTGACGTACGACGACCCCTGCATTTCCGGCCTGTAATAGTCTGCGTCCGATAGGCCAAGGAGGTCCGTGAATGATGTGGTGCCGCTTGTCGAAATTGGGGCTGTGTACCCCCCTGCACCCGACATCCCGACCTGCGTGACATTGATCATTATAAGAGTTACAAACTTAGGAACTAACATATAACTATAATGGTTACTCAGTGTGACTTACACTCTCCGGGATTGACGAATAGGATGTGCCGAACGGCGGCATTTGGGATGTGTATCCCCCTGCCCCCGACATCCCGACCTGCGTGACATTGATCATTATAAGAGTTACAAATTTAGGAACTAACATATAACTATAATGGTTACTCAGTGTGACTAACACTCTCAGGGAATGGCGGATAGGATGTGGTGCCAAACGTCGTCTGTGCCCCCTGTCCGAACGGAGCGGGAATCGACGTCGTACTCGACAGCTAAAACAAATTTAGAACGTAATATTAATATACAAACTAAAAGATCGTGGCCGACAAATTAAGTTAAACACTAACATGAACAGTGCCAAACTGTCTGGCGAATGCCTCCAGATAGTCTAAACGTGTGTCTACAGGCCCGTGGACGTAGTCCCACAGCTCATCACGACTGCCACGAAATGGCCCATAGACGTGTGTCGGATCTTGATGGGAGGAGGAAGGGGGCGCCTCATATCGATCGGAAGGGGGCGGTTGATATCGATCGGAAGGGGGCCTCGCGTCATCTTCCTCATCTTCGTCAGATGTGGAAGGAGAGGGACGTCGAACCCTTGCCGCCTCTCTGTCAATAAAGGCCACGCTGTTTCTGTACCAAGGCGTGTCCCTCTCGTAGGCAGTAGGCACAAGGTTTCCGAAAGGCGTAAGCAGCGGCTAAATATATGATAAAACACAAAAAAATTAATAAGCGGGACTAACGTATGCAACATTGTAAACATAGTAAAAGAACTTACATGTCTAGCTTGACTGAAGAACTCAATCCAAGTCTGCCTATTTAGGGAAAGACCCTGGTCCCAACGGGTTCCCCTATGTAATATGTCGGCGCGCCTGTTGAAATATTGAACGGCTGCGAGAAACATCTCCAAGATCCATATCTGGAATTACACAAGAAGAGCAAGTACGTAAAAAGGAAAGCCAAACAGTTTGTATGTATTATTATTTATTTTATACTACGTATCTAACCTTGAAGGCGTATGTAAATCCACAAAGATTCATCTTGGCAAGTCGATCGGGGCGTCTGGCAATGGCTCGGTGCAAAATAGTGTAGCTATGTGTCCAGATGTGGCTACCCCACGGGTACCTGTTAAACAAATCCAAGTCCTCGACGGCCCTAAGGACCGTCTCGGAAGCAGTTTGGCTCCACTCACGGCCCATGAAGCCCATATCCACGATCGCCACCAAGCATACACGGACAACATCCTGGTCGCTTAGGGTCCTAAGGCCCTGTTTCATCGTCTCCACGACTGTCTTCAGCTTCAAACGAGATGCTGCCACACCCCAAACCCTACGAACGAAGGAAATGCCTGCTAAGGGAGGAAGGGGGGAGCCTCTCCAAAAAGTAGTCCTGTAATTAGACAGAACTCACGACGCCCAAACCGCAATTGATGCCCGAAGAAATCAAAATACATCTCCTCCGGATCACCATTGGAGACCTCGACCTCCAACTGCAGAAACATGTGGACTAGCGTGGGGTCGCTACCAGGGTAAGTCAGATCCATCCATGGACCGAAAGGTGTCCCTCTAAAGATGTCCTCAAGGGTAGCTGCGCGATCACCTAATTCCACGAAGCGGTCTCTCAACTCCACCATGTAGCCAACGCGACACTTTAACGTCAAGTCGATGTGAAAGAAATCCCTCTACATAGTCATTCACGGATGTTATAGTTAGTGTTATATATAGATGTTTTTGCTTGTTTGGTTTATTGTGTTGATAATTATTCGTTTCTTTTAGTTTTAGAAAAGAAACCACTCAATCTATTGGACTTCCAGGTAGCAGGGGAATCACAAGGATTGCTTAAATCCTCACATACCTTAGGACTATTTACACCCGTTTGACAAAATCCAAATAGATATGTTGCGGTTTATTTTATTTCAATATATAATAGTGTTATATATAGATGTTTTTGGCAAGAGGCCAAAATGAATTTGAGTGTGGCATGTGAAGCCAATTTAATATTCATACCATTTATTTACGGAAACTTATTTATGACTAGGAAACTCAAAAGAAGTTAAGGGACCTAAGTTGTCATTCACCAAAGTTTAGGGACCTAAGTTGTCATCCACAAAAGTTTAGGGACCTAAGTTGTCATTCACCAAAGTTTAGGGACCTAAGTTGTCACTCTTAACATTTTTTTTTATAAAAAACACTCTTAACATTTATTTTTATAAAAAACACTCATCTTTTTATAAAAAAAAACACACTCTTAACATCTTTTTTTTATAAAAACACACTTAACATCTTTTTTTATAAAAAACACTCTCAACATTTATTTTTATAAAAAACACTCATCTTTTTATTAAAAAACACACTCTTAACAATTATTTTTATAAAACACACTCTAACATTTATTTTTATAAAAAACACTTTAACATCTTTTTTTATAAAAAAAACACACTTTTAACATCTTTTTTTTATAAAAACACACTTAACATCTTTTTTTTATAAAAAAACACTCTCAACATTTATTTTTATAAAAACACTCATCTTTTTATAAAAAAAACACACTCTTAACAATTATTTTTATAAAAAACACTTTAACATCTTTTTTATATAAAAAACACACTCTTAACATCTTTTTTTATAAAAAAACACTCTTAACATAATTTTTTATAAAAAACACTCTCAACATTTATTTTTATAAAAAACACTCATGTTTTTATAAAAAAACACACCCTTAACAATTATTTTTATAAAAAACACTCTAACATTTATTTTTATAAAAAACACTCTAACATCTATAATAGAGACAACATTATAACATACAAATATCATATTCAAACATACAACAAACTTATAAACACTCTAACAACATACATATCATATATTTTAAAATTTAAAATAACAACATATAAGAAAAGTACAAGAAACTTAAGAAAAACTTACCAGACGAGTAACACGAGCCATCTTCAAACAAACCGAGCGCGTATTCCACACGACAAATTGAGAGAGTTTGGAAGAGAATTTTTTAATGAAAGTGGTAGGAGGAAATAAGGTCCCCCACCCTCTTTCTTATAGCGGCCGAAATTAGGGTGGGTGGGGGTTTTTTGATGCATTAAAGAAATTAGGGTTTCACCCTGTGTCGACGCGTGTCACCGACATCCCGCGATCGCGGGGTACTTCTGCGGGCAGGGACCAAAAATGTACCGCGGGCATTCTTGAGGGGCCTCCGCGGGACTTTTGGCCAAAACGCCGTGACACGTGGGTGTGGGCCCACGATCGCGGGGTCTACTGCGGAAATTTTGGGTATTTTGGTAAACTCGGCGAGATTTTGGGTATTTTGGTAAGTCAGAGTCAAACTTTGGGTATTTTAATTAATTTCTCTAAAAATAGCCAGCAGGTATAATGCCACATTAAATATATTTAATATTTTCTAATTAATAGTTTTGCCATGTCATACCAAGTTAACCGGTTACCTGCTAAACAGGTAATTAGGACCCTTAAATATATGTAAAGTTTGGTTTAGACCCTTAAATGATAACTTTTAAAGTTGGTTCCCTAAAATAGTAATAAGGTGAAAGTTAGTTCAATTTTGATGCAATTTTCCCTTTGCAAAAATACCTATTTTTTCAGTGATGGGGTCCGCGATCGCGGACCAGGGAAAATTTTGTAAAATTAGTCCCGCGATTAGGAGACAAGTCACCCGCGTGCACACTCAATTGATAATTTTGATTTCAAATTTACAATTTATATCCCTATAATTATTTTACTTACTTTACTTTATAACTTTTACTTTCCTAATTTTAATTTTACACATTCATTATATTAACACATATAATCGTTTATTAACTAAAATACGTTAAAAAATTACGTTTTAATTTTAACAAGTTACATCATTGTACTCGTCTCTTCGATACCTTCGAAATGAGCCCAATATTGAATATTTTTGTATTTAACTATTTTAATATATATCATATATACTACATAAAAATATTTTTAATATTTACAATTCATACCCTTATAATTAATTATTTAATTTATGGTACATCTCTTATTTTTTTAATTTTGTTTTACACTCTTATCACATTAACATAATAATCTTATATTAACTAATTGATTAAATCGTCAAGTTATTCGTTTTAAAAAATACGTTTTAACATATCACATTAACATACATAATTACGTTAAAATATGTTAAAGAGTTCGATAAATATATATATAATCCAAATAATTTGACGATTTAATCAATTAGTTCATATATGATTATTATGTTAATGCGATAATAGTGTAAAACAAAATTGAAAAAGTAAGAGATGTATAAATTAAATAATTAACTATAAGGGTATGAATTGTAAATATTAAAAATATTTTTATATAGTATATATGATATATAATTAAATAATTAAATCAAAAAATATTCAATATTAGGCTCATTTCGAAGGTATCGAAGAGACGAGTATAATGATCTAACTTGTTAAAATTAAAACGTAATTTTTAACGTATTTTAGTTAATAAACACTTATATGTGTTAATATGATGAAGGTGTAAAATTAAATTTAGGAAAGTAAAAGATATAAAGTAAAATAAGTAAATAATTATAGGGGTATAAAGTGTAAATTTAAAATCAAAATTATCAATTGAGTGTGCTCGCGATGACGTGTCTTCTAATCGCGGACTAATTTTACAAAAATTTCCCTGGTCCGCGATCGCGAAACCCATCGCGAAAAAAATGGGTATTTTTGTAAAACCAACCAGATTTTGGGTATTTTTGCAATTCAAAGTCAAACTTTGGGTATTTTAATTAATTTCTCATTATTTAATCCAAATTTTCCTTCCAACTTTTATTATATCCTTTTATTTTCTTTTAAATTAGTTTTACCTAATTTTAAGTTTCAATTCATAATTTAACGTTAATTATAAATGAATTAGAATAAATTAGAATAAATTAGTTTAAATTAGTTATATATTTTTATTGATAAGTATTATAGTATTAATCAATTAAAATCCCTTTTTTGTAGTCTAATGTTAAATAAAATTATATTTTGAATTTTAAAACTTAATGTTTTTAAAGTGAATGTTTAAAAAAATTATAAAAGGTTAATTGTTCATCTAAAAAAAATTGTATCTTTTACAAAATCAAATCTATAGACGTAATTATCAATGTTCTAAAAAACGCACCTTGGCGCCGCCATGGCACCGAGGCGCAGCCTTGCCGCCACGTTATACCCCTTGGCGTCGAGATAAGGCATGTAACTCGTTATGGCGCGCCATGGCATGCCATGGCCCTCCTTGGCGCGTTATGGCATGGCACGCATTGGCCCGCCATGGCACGTTATGGCGCCATGGCACACCATGGCGCGTTATGGCGTTATAAACTTGTGTACTTTCGATTTTTCGAATATATGAATTTCGAAATTCGATTCGAATAGGCTCGTTAGTATCGATTAGAATTTAGAATATTTTTTGTTTATCGTTATATATGAATTTAATTTATTGATAACTTAATATTTATTGTTCAAGACAGTGACACACACATATATACATATATGTTTTATACATATTTGCCGTCTTAAGCCATGCTTTGGAAAACGTCATGGTCTCGCCGTAACTCGTAAGGCTTGAGGCTTGACATCGCCGTCACGCCACGTCTCACGCCATTTAGAACATTGGTAATTATGTAAACAAATGTAACAACTCTAGAACTATGATGTAACTAGTATTTGAATATAATGTTAATAATATGTGAATTATTAAATAATCAAGAGATAGTGTTAGAAAGAAAAAAATTATATTAAATAATCAACATGGAATGTTAATAATATGTGAATTAAAAATAAAGAGTTAAATAATTAAGAGAGAGAGAGAGACTGTGAGAGAGAGAGAGAGAGAGATGGGAGGGTATTTAACGGAAGTTAAGTATGTTAATTTTTAATTAATTATTTAATTATAATAAATGAGGTGTTAAAATAGGATTGGTGGGACATGGGTGGGATACGGAGGAACTAGACAGGTGATTTTTATCCGATTTCCACTAACTTATTTTTATCAAAAACTTATTCACAAAAACCTTCTCCAATGCAAAACTTTTATCAAAAGCTTTTTTAATCAACATTTTTACTAAAAAGCTATTGCAAAAACAGGTTGGTGTGCATCAACCCTTTCACCAAAAAGTTTTTCACTCCAATGACAAAAAAAACCTTTGAAAGGCTTTTTGTAATAGTAAAAAGTAATGAAAGACTTTTGCATTGGAGATGCTTTAGAAGAGTAAAGTTCACTTTTGTTCTCTTACTTTTAACGGTTCTCATCCTTCAAATTCGTTTTAACGGATTTGTTCCTCACGTTTGTCATTTTGTAACGATTTTCGTCCCTCCTCCTAACGGTCGTTAACATTTTATGTTAAATCCAATTACTTGATATTAGTCATTACCAAAAAAACAATTTCTTATTAAAATATTATACCCCACAATTTTTATGCTATTCATTACCACGTTAACAAAAAATATTTATGTGACATTTACAATTATCAAAACATAATTCCCTATTAATAAATCATACTCACAACAACCATAATTTCTAATACAAAAAAAGTGTCATATCATCACAATTAAGAAATTTTGTTAGAAATCCTTGTAGTGGATGGTCTTATCCGACCTAGTTTTGGATGTCAGGTTTGGGCCTAACCGGACAGAGCTTAAAAAGGTTGTGTCCAAAGTTCTATATGGCATGACGTGAGGTATGGTGTGACAGTGAGGTCAAACGTCGAGTCTTACACGTTATGAAAAAGTCATGACATATTTCAAGGCATGACTTAATACGACAAATATGTATATATAATATATATGCGGATGTCTGTTTGTCAATCTGTTGTACAAAAACGATTAAACAAATTAAATTCTTATTAAAACTATACACAAAATAATCCAAAAATTCTAATATACAAAAAAACATGTTAGATTGAATTATATTAGATGTATCCTGTAAATAAACTATCATTCCATGTGATTAATGGATTCTTACTTTCAACGAATGATTAGAATAATTATTGTTTTCAATTTAATAAGCCATAAATTATATATAAAAGTAAAAAAAACATCATTCACACCTTAAGTATAATCACCACACGCCATAACATGCCATACTGCAAGTCACACCTCATAGTCGCGTCACGGGCTTTGACGTGACGGTAAGGCCATGCCTCGATGTTATGGCACACCATAACGCCGTCATAACATGTTTTTTAGAACCTTGACTTGTGTCATACGTAATATTCATTTATTCTCTTAAATTTTGTGTTTCCTTGTAAAAATTCACATGACTAGAGTTCACTTTTTGTTCTCACATGGATAGTGCAGATAGCATATCCCAACTTAAAATGACCATGTTTCAACTTTTGTTCTAGGACCAGATTTTGAGGAATGGTATTGGATTCTAAGATATGATTCTTCTGTGTTTTGGTTTGTCGGGATCTAATAGAATATGGTAATTCGTGATTGTATATATATGCTACTTGTGTTTTGGTTTGTCGGGATCTAATAGAATATGGAAATTTGGAATAAGCAATTCTATCGACGATTTTTCTTTTTCCAAAAATGAAAATAATTTAATCTATTATCAATTTTGTAGTGTATGTGTGTGTGTGTGTATGTGTATGTGCGCGCACATATATAGAAGCATGTTCAAATGAGAAGACAATCAATTTACGAAAATACAAGAAGAAATATGAGTCACATAATTCATCAATTAAAAAAATTCATAAATAAAACATGAAAAAATAATCTTATAAATTAAAATATTATCATTTTAAATAGGATAAATCGAATTAAATTATTAAATTTATTTACTTTTTAATTTTTAATAAATTCTTAATCTTTTTATCAAGTTTTATATAATTTTTTATAGATACACTTTTGATTTATCCGTGTCCTTTTTTTTATAGATACACTTTTCATCTATAATTGTAATAACCGTGTCCTTTTGTGAATAAGTAAAGTGTGGTGGTGAATGTGAGAAAAATGGAAGTTTTGTGGCTTTGTGAAAAATGTATAAAAGGGGATAGAAACCCTAATTCCCCTCATTTTCTCTTCATCAGTGTATGAGCGGCTAAGTGTGTGTGTGAATGAAGAAGAATAAATTTTGCAATTGAAGAGGAAGAACTTGGATTCAGGAGCTGAGCTTTGGGAAAACCATCTATTACATCAAGGTAATTGATTATCTCCTCGCTCATTAAGTTTTGTGGAAGTTATAAATCATTTTCTTGGAATAGAAACTTGGATTGTGGGGTTTCCTTGTGTTTTTCGAAGTAATTGTTTAAGGGACGATTAAGAGTGGGTCAAGTGGTGTTTTATATATATATGTATTCAATCCCTAAGAGGTTATGGCGGGATTTAGGGTGAGTATGCTAAACCTTCTGCGATTTGTATTAAAATCGTCGTATCCGGAAAGTCCCACTGACCAGGTAGAGTCCGGATGGTACCGGACAGGTTAAGTGTCCGGATAGTGTGGTGTCCGGTTAGTTGAGCCATTCGTGGTTCCCGACCATTTACCCGGAAACCCTTGGGAATCCGGGAGTGTCCGGATAGTGTGAGGTGTCCGGAAATCGGGTGTCCAGGATGTTCCACCCGGAAAGTTCTTGTCCGGATAGTTTTAGTTGTTCGGGTAGAATCTTCCGGATAGCTTAACTACCCGGGTAAACCTTACTGGATAGTGGTGCAGTGTAACCCTTAGTGTACCCGTTTAGTGAGTTCTGATTTCGGGGACGGCCTGTTGGTTCGAAGGGTTAATTAAGTGGGAATCGGTTTCGGTCAAGTGACTTATCACTATAGTGTGTGTATCCTTATAGGTGCAGTTGAAGAGAGAATCAAGCCAGTGAGAGGATCCTATCAGGGCGTCAGGCGAGTCTTTCTAAACTCAAATCTTGTACATGCGTGGTGATTTATACATGTATTCAACTCATGCATATCAATTGTTTTAAATTACAAAGTGAAATGTGTGTGTAGCTAAATGAAATGTGGATGACATGCTATGGCTATGGTGTGAAATGGGGGTGTGTCCCATATTATTTAAATATATGAATTTGTTTCATATATGGGCGGTGTGTGCCCCATTACGCTGTCACGGTGTGTGTGACTATAATGTGTGCCATTAGCATGTGTCATGGTGTGCTTATCGTGTAAGTGTGCTTCGTTATGAATTCTTATAAAATCTCTTGCTGTTACTTTTATAAACTTTGTAAAATATGGTGTGGCTTTGTTTTGAGGGAACTCACTAGACCTTGTGGTCTAACCCTCACTTTCAAAACTAAAAACTTTTCAGGTGAGCAGGTAGATAAGGGTAAGGGTAAGCAGTGAGATCCGGATGGGCTTGATGAAGCACGGATCGGAAGATTTTGATAGAATGTCCAAATAGTTCTTTCGTTTATGTTTGTTCTCAGTTGTAAGCCGGTTGTTATGTCAACCGTTGACTTAGAAATTTTGTAAGACGTTTTGGGATATTTATGCATGCGTATTGTTGTGTTGGTTTATCTTTTTTGTGGGTTGTTACAGTTGGTATCAGAGCCGTAGTTTAAGAGATTTAGGTGACCGGACGGGCCTAAACTTAAACTGTGGGAGTTAGGTAGTACAGCTGAGAACTAGGAGGTCCTTAGTGAGACTGGTTGGGACGATTAATAGGGTGGTGAGAACTGTCATGTAAGGTAAGTTGACGATTACACATGGCCAGTGTAATTACGAACTTACAAGTACATGTATGTGCTTATTTGCCTTATTATATTGGAATTGTAGGTTTAATGTTATTGGTGCTTCTTTGTCAGTCAGTAATCACGTCGAGGAGATCTTTAAGGAGTGGATCAGGACCGGTCGATGATGAGATCGAGATGGAAGTACCGGTGAATCCACCTGAGCAGGCGGCCACCTGCGGTAGGGGTAGAGGCCGAAGAAGGGGACGGGGAAGAATACCCCGGCAAGCAGTTACCCAGGTGAATGAAAATGCTGAGAGAGCTGGAGTAGGGGCGCGCGTTCCCCGTGAAACGAGGAGCGTAAGGATTTCGTCGGAGCCGGAGGCATCTCATCTGGAGAGCTCTGCGTCCCGGCGGGGAGCGGGTCGAGGTGGAGGCCGTGGGTGAGGTCTGCTCAGACCTTCGTGACCCAAGAGAACTTCGCCACTGCTTTGGGTGAAATTCAGGATACGTTGAAAGCTCTGTTAGCAAATCAGGATAAGTCAGCATCGGGGAGTAAAGAAGCAAGTGGTAGTAAGGAAGGGGTGTCTAGCTCATATGGATCTGCTTCGGGGAGTCCTTCTCAATCGAATCCGTTAGCGGTCAATGACTTTGTGCTGAGCGGGGGGTGTAGTTACAAGGCATTCGCCTCTTGTAAGCCACCCACTTTCAAGGGAGAATGTGACCCAGTGTTGGCCGTGAAATGGATAAGGGAGATGGAGCTAGTGTTTGACACCTGTAAATGTGTTGACAGTGACTGAGTGATGTTCGCCTTATCCATGCTGAAGTCTGATGCAATGTTTTGGTGGGATACGGAGACGGCGGGGGAAGGGTCGAAGGCTGCTAAGGGTATGACATGGTAGACCTTTGTCTCGAAGTTTAAGGCATCGTTCTGCCCGCTTGCAGCAGTAAAAAGATTGGAGGAAGAATTCCTGAGTTTAGAACAAGGTGGGATGTCGGTAAGGGAATACACGTCGAAGTTTATGAAGAAAGCAAGGTTTGCGGAGTTGTACGTACCAAACGAGGAACGCCGAATTGAGAGGTACCTATTTGGGTTAAAGAGTAGCGTTCGGGAACTGGCATCGGCTCGGAACTCGACTACTTTTCAGGCAGCCGTTAATGCGGCCGAACTGGTTGAAAAGAGAAGAACCGGCAGGATGAGGAGAAGGGTAAAGAGAAGAGGAAGTGGGAAGGACCTGTGCGTGATTCAAAACTAGCTAAGGTGTTCAATCCCGAGTTCCGAGGGGGACCGAGATTTGGAGAGAAGCCTTGTGGAAAGTGTAACTGAGTGCATCGTGGGGAGTGTGCGAGTGAGCATGAAGGGTGCTTCAAGTGTGGAAAGTTGGGACGCATGGCGCGTGACTATCGGAACCCAAGAGCGTGCTACCAGTGTGGTTCTTCGGAACATCTGAGACCGGATTGCCCATAATTGAAGAAAGGGTATTCGGGTGGTTACGGTGGTAGACAAGGAGGAAGAGTGGGAGAAAAGAAAGTGGAGCCAGCACAGACAAGGGGAAGGGAAGAATCTTGGTCGTGGGATAACAGTTTTTGAAAAGAGCTTTTCGTATGACGGCAGAAGAGGCGGTGGAAATACCTGACATGGTGACAGGTACTTTTCTTGTAAATTATGTTCTTGCTAAAGTGTTATTCGACTCGGGTGCAAACCGTTCGTTTGTATCGCCGGAATTTGCCCGACGTCTGTGTGTTAAACCCAAGCATTTGGGGTGTGAGTTTGAAGTAGAGATTGCTGATGATAGTCGAGTCTTGGTGAGGGAGGTGTATGAAGGATGTAGTATCGAGGTAGAGGGTCACTCTTTTCCCCTGCGGCTGTACCCCATGGGCATGGGAGAGTTTGACATTGTTGTGGGGATGGATTGGTTGGCTAGTAATCATGCTAGCATCGCGTGCAATAAGAAAATGATCTGTATGGCTTTGCCCAATAAGTCGGAGGTAGTAACCTATGGAGATAGGCGAGAGCGTAAGTCTTGCCTTATCTCGGTGATGAAGGCTAGACATTGTCTAGAGAAGGGTGTCAGGGGCTTCTGGCGTACGTGTTAGACGCTAAGAAAGAGAAAAAGGGACTGGAGGATGTTCCTGTAGTGAGAGAGTTCCCGGAGGTGTTTCCGGATGACCTGACGGGTTTACCCCCGGATCGTGAAGTCGAGTTCAGGATCGAATTGATGCCTAGTGCGACACCAATAGCGCGACCACCGTACCGGTTAGCACCGGCGGAGATGAATGAGATGATGGCGCAACTACAGGAGTTGTTGGATAAGGGATTTATACGTCCTAGTTCCTCGCCCTGGGGAGCGTCGGTGCTTTTCGTCAAGAAGAATGATGGGTCCATGCGGATGTGCATAGACTACCGCGAGCTTAACAAGGTAACTGTTAAGAACAAATACCCATTTCCGAGGATCGACGATTTGTTTGACCAGTTGCAAGGGGCAAGCTTCTTCTCGAATATAAACTTAAGATCCGGTTATCACCAGTTGAAGTTAAGGGAAGAAGATATGCCGAATACGGCTTTTCGCACAAGGTACAGGCATTATGAGTTTCTAGTCATGCCCTTTGGCTTGACTAATGCTCCAGCAGTCTTCATGGATTTAATGAATCGGGTGTGCAGTGTGTTGTTGGACAAGTGTGTGATTGTGTTCATAGATGACATCCCCATCTATTCTCGATCTCAGAGTAAGCACGAAGAGCATCTTCGCGTGATGTTAGATTTGTTGTGGCGGGAGAAATTATATGCTAAGTTCTCCAAGTGTGATTTATGACTCAGAGAAGTCTAATTCTTGGGTCATGTGGTGTCGGGGGAAGGCATCAAGGTGGACCCGGCCAAAGTGGAGGCTATTAGGGGATGGGAACAACCGAGGTCGCCATCGGAGGTTAGAAGTTTCCTTGGTTTAGCGGGCTACTATCGGAAGTTCATCTAGGACTTTTCCCGTATAGCTACGTCGTTGACCGCTTTGACCAAGAAGAGTGCTAAGTTCGAGTGGACGGAAGCTCAAGAAGAAGCGTTTAGTAAGTTGAAATACAAGTTAAGCAGCGCTCCGATTCTCTCCTTGGCTAGTGGGACGGAAGGATTTGTAATCTACAACGACGCATCCAAGTTGGGACTAGGATGTGTGCTGATGCAGAACGGGAAGGTGATCGTTTATGCATCCCGTCAGTTAAAGGAGCACGAGAAGAATTACCCCACGCACGACATGGAGTTGGCAGCGGTGGTCTTCGCGCTAAAGATTTAGAGACACTACCTTTATGGAGTTAAGTGTCAGATCTACTCTGATCATAAGAGCCTTAAGCATTTGTTCGATCAGAAGGAGTTGAATATGAGGCAGCGCTGTTGGGTGGAATTGTTAAGTGACAACGATTGTGAGATCCTTTACCATCCGGGTAAAGCGAGCGTTGTGGCTGATGCTTTGAGTCGGAAGGAAAGAAGAGAACCAACTAAAGTGCTGGCCTTTCGAGTTGACATAATTCCTAGTCTGGTGGACGAGATTAAGAGGTTCCAAGAGGAAGCTCTTGTAGAAGAAAAGTGGAAAAGTGAGAGGATTGTCGGTTATGTGTCATCCTTGGAGCGGAACGGGAGTGGTGTGAAATGTTTGGGGAACCGAGTGTGGGTTCCTAAGTTGGGAGGCTTGCGGGAGCGTATTTTGGAAGAAGCACATAAATCGCGATATTCGGTACATCCGGTAACCAATAAGATGTACCGAGATCTGAGGCAAATGTATTGGTGGTCGGGGCTGAAGAAGGACGTCGCTTACTTTGTTGAGCGATGTATGAACTGTTTGAAGGTCAAGGCAGAACATCAAAGACCTTACGGGGAAATGCAACCCATAGAAATACCAGTGTGGAAGTGGGACTGTATCACGATGGACTTCGTCACGAAACTACCAAGGACCCCGAAGGGGCATGATGCCATATGGGTGATAGTTGACCGTCTTACCAAGTCGGCTCACTTTCTACCCATTCGGAAGAGTGATTCGTTGGAAAAGTTAGCAAGGTTGTATGTCAATGAAGTGGTGACGAGACACAGAGTGTCGTCGTCCATAGTCTCTGATCGTGATAGTCGTTTCACGTCGTCTTTTTGGAGAAGTCTTCAAAGGGAGTTAGGCACGCGGCTTTTAATGAGCACCGCCTATCACCCTCAGACGGATGAACAAAGCGAGAGAACTATACAAACATTAGAGGATATGTTGCGTGCTTGTGTGATAGACTTCAAAGGCTCGTGGGAATCTCATCTACCGTTGATCGAATTCTCGTATAACAATAGTTATCACGCCAGTCTTCAAGCAGCACCATTCGAGGCGTTGTATGGGCGTAAGTGCAGGACGCCATTGTGTTGGAATGAGGTGGGAGAGAAACAGTTGGCAGGGCCGGAAATCGTACAGTTAACTGCCGACAAGATTAGTGTGATAAGAGAAAAGTTGAAGGTGACTCAGGACCGCCAAAAGGCGTATGCGAATAAAAGAAGGAAGTCGATCGAGTTCATGGTGGGGGACAAGGTGATGCTCAAGGTGTCGCCTTGGAAAGGAGTAGTACGATTTGGGAAGAGAGGGAAGCTAAGGCCGAGGTATGTCGGACCGTTCGCCATCACCGAGCGCATGGGTGAGGTGGCGTATAGGTTGGAGTTGCCCGAAGAGCTACGGGGAGTTCATTCGACCTTTCATGTGTCGAATTTAAGGAAGTGTCTGGTCGAAGAACACATGGCATTCCCATTGAAGGACATTCGTGTGGACGAGAAGCTAAAGTATGTCGAGGAACCGGTGGCAATCGTAGATCGCAAAGTGAGAAAGTTGAGGAATAACGAAATATCGCTAGTGAAAATTCAGTGGTGCTTCCATAAGGGGCAAGAGGAAACTTGGGAATTGGAGTCGGATGTGAGGACCCGTTTTCCTCACTTGTTCGAAGACGGAATTTCGGGGACGAAATTCTTTTGAGGGGAGGATGATGTAATAACCGTGTCCTTTTTGTGGATAAATAAAGTGTGGTGGTGAATGTGAGAAAAATGGAATTTTGTGGCTTTGTGAAAAAGGTATAAAAGGGGATAGAAACCCTAATTCCCCTCATTTTCTCTTCATCAGTGTGTGAGCGGCTAAGTGTGTGTGTGAGTGAAGAATAATAAATTTTGAAATTGAAGAGGAAGAACTTGGATTCAGGAGCCGAGCTTTGGGAAAACCATCTATTACATCAAAGTAATTGCTTATCTCCTCACTCATTAAGTTTTGTGGAAGTTAGAAATCATTTTCTTGGAATAGAAACTTGGATATAGTGGGGTTTCCTTGTGTTTTTCGAAGTAATTGTTTAAGGGATGATTAAGAGTGGGTCAAGTGGTGTTTTATAGATATGTATTCAATCCCTAAGAGGTTATGGCAGGATTTAGGGTAAGTATGCTAAACCTTCTGCGATTTGTATCAAAATCGTCGTATCCGGAAAGTCCCACTGACCAAGTAGAGTCTGGATGGTACCAGACAGGTTAAGTGTCCGGATAGTGTGGTGTCCGGATAGTGTGGTGTCCGGACGGGGTGGTGTCCGGATAGTGTGGTGTCCGGTTAGTTGAGCCATTCGTGGTTCCCGACCGTTTACCCGGAAACCCTTGGGAATCCGGGAGTGTCCGGATAGTGTGAGGTGTCCGGAAATCGGGTGTCCGGGATGTTCCACCCGGAAAGTTCTTGTCCGGATAGTTTTAGCTGTCCGGGTAGAATCTTCCGGATAGCTTAACTACCCAGGTAAACCTTACCGGATTGTGGTGCAGTGTAACCCTTAGTGTACCCGTTTAGTGAGTCCTGATTTCGGGGGACGACCTGTTGGTTCGAAGGATTAATTAAGTGGGAATCGGTTTCGGTCAAGTGACTTATCACTATAGTGTGTGTATCCTTATAGGTGCAGTTGAAGAGAGAATCAAGCCAGTGAGAGGATCCTATCAGGGCGTCAGGCGAGTCTTTCTAAACCCAAATCTTGTACATGCGTGGTGATTTATACATGTATTCAACTCATGCATATCAACTGTTTTAAATTACAAAGTGAAATGTGTGTGTAGCTAAATGAAATGTGGATGACATGCTATGGCTATGGTGTGAAATGGGGGTGTGTCCCATATTATTTAAATATATGAATTTGTTTCATATATGGGCGGTGTGTGCCCTATTACGCTGTTACGGTGTGTGTGACTATAGCGTGTGTCATTAGCATGTGTCATGGTGTGCTTATCATGTAAGTGTGCTTCATTATGAATTCTTATAAAATCCCTTGCTGTTACTTTTATAAACTTTGTAAATTATGGTGTGACCTTGTTTTGAGGGAACTCACTAGACCTTGTGGTCTAACCCTCACTTTCAAAACTAAAAACTTTTCAGGTGAGCAGGTAGATAAGGGTAAGGGTAAGCAGTGAGATCCGGATGGGCTTGATGAAACACGGATCGGAAGATTTTGATAGAATGTCCGAATAGTTCTTTCGTTTATGTTTGTTCTCAGCTGTAAGCCGGTTATTATGTCAACCGTTGGCTTAGAAATCTTGTAAGACGTTTTGGGATATTTATGCATGCGTATTGTTGTGTTGGTATATCTTTTGTGTGGGTTGTTACAATAATCATATGTGATATCCATAATTAATTCGTTATTTTTTTCACCATTATTTTTTAGATTCACGTATTCAATCATATGTGATTAACTTCGTTTAACATATGATCTATTATGTATCACATATGATCAACTACGTGAATTTTTGTATATGTCTCATATAATCACATGTAATAATATTTATAAAAATGCATTAAATATTTATTTTATATATAATATAATTAATTATTTTAAATTAATGGTTTAAAAAGGATTCACGATGTTACAAATTAAAGTTCTTAAATAATTGTAAATATTAAAAATATTTTTTATGTAGTATATATGATATATAATTAAATAATTAAATCAAAAAATATTCAATATTGGGCTCATTTCGAACGTATCGAATAGACGATTATAATGGTGTAACTTGTTAAAATTAAGACGTATTTTTAACGTATTTTAGTTAATAAACGATTATATGTGTTAATATGATGAAGGTGTAAAATTAAAATTAGAAAAGTAAAAGGTATAAAGTAAAGTAAGTAAATAAGTATAGGGGTTGAAAGTGTAAATTTCAAATCAAAAGTCACCAAATTGATTCAATCGCGGGACACTCGCGATCGCGGATTATTAAATTTTCAAAAAACACCCTATCCCGCGATCGCGGGACATATCGTGGGATTTTTTGGTATTTTTGCAATAGTTGAAAAAATGGGTATTTTGGTAAGTCAAACTTTGGGTATTTTAATTAAATTCCCTATATAATAGTATATGTAAATTTAAATTTAAAATTATAATATATAATTTTTATTATATATATTAAAAAATTATTATAGATAATATGTTATTATATATAGTTATATAATATAATATTTTTACTATATATACGTTTAAATTATAATACAACATATTATTATATCGATATAGATATTGAATAAAAACAGTATGAAACCAAAAACTCATTAAAACCACATTATTATATCGATATACATATATTAACTTATGATTTTAAATAATCATTACATACAATATAAAAAAATAATCAAATAATACTAATTGATAATTAAAATATATTCATTAATATTAAAAAATAAATAAAAACATTTTATAAGATTAACAATAATTCTAAATAATTAAAATTTAATATCAATGTATAATTAAAATTTAGTTTAATAATTTTCAGTTAATATTTATTAATTAATTATAATTAAATTTAAAAAATTAATATTTATTAATAATAATAGTTAGTAAATAATAATAATAATAAGGGGCAATATTTAGTAGTTTTTTGTGAATATTCCAATATTGCTCCTTATTATTATTTACTAACTATTATAAGCTAGCTTATAATATATTGCCCCTTATAATTATCCAAGTAGCATTTCAAAAAGTTAGCCTACTTTTTTTTTCCAAACAATGCCTTAAAAGAAATAAATAAATAATATAAATTTACAAACTGAAATTGTATCATTAAAATTATTATGAACTAGAGGGCTTAAAAGCGCCTTGGCCTCATGTATTCTGCTTCCCACTGCTTCTGAGTAGGCTTGATTTTTGGGGGTTTTGGCAAAATATGAGGGGTAAGGGTCCGAAGAAGTCTTGGAAAAATAAAGTACTTTCATATTTAAAAGAGGGATTTCGCCTGTCTTGTCTTTTAAGCAAATAAATAGGCTAAGGTAAGTATAATAATAAACATCAGTGCTTGGTATGTTTTAAAGCATATCCTTACGTCAAAAAATGCGATTGATAACATAACATATGCATTAGTAACACAAATTCTATAATAATCAAAGACTTAAAAATGGTTTTGTAATAAAACAAAACTGAAAACTGTCATAAATAATTATTGACAAAATAAGATCTTCAAGGGCAAATCCGTAAAATGATTAAAAAGAAAAAAGAAATTGTGGGAGGGCCTATAAATTTGGTCGGGTCATATGCATTGAGCAATGAGCATCCATTTCTTCTTCTTCTTCATTCTTCTTCTTGTTCGTTGTATTTTCCTTTGTTCCTGATTGTTTATGCAAATATAATAGCGTTTTTTTCTCATACTTTTATATGTGTTGATAGTCGAAAGAAGATTAGGAAGCCCTAGAGGAATTGTGTTGTTGTAATTTGGTTGCATATAATGGAAGCCAAACCCAAGGTTAACGGCGGAGTAAAAGATGGAAAACAGAATCGGAATACGCAGGCAATCAATGGTCCAACCAATCCAATGGTTACGCCACTCCTTACAGATCTTTATCAGTTCACCATGGCTTATGCTTATTGGAAAGCCGGCAAACATAACGACCGTGCTGTGTTAGTTTCTCAATTTTTTGTTTATAATTTTGCTTTCTTTCTATGTGAAATTTCGTTTATTATGTGTTTATTGTTCGTCTTCAGATGCACTTGGTTAATGCAATTCATCTCAAAGCGTATTAAACCGAAGAACTCATAGGTTAATAGAATTGATTTAAGTTGTAATAGTTGATTTCAAGTGTCGTTTTCCATACTCGTTCATCTGTTGGGGACGAATTTTGGAGATAAATAGGGAATTGTAATCAGTGTATTAGGTTTATCAAGAATGATAGTCTTACTTTAGGTTGTGTTGAATATCAAAGATTAAAGAGACAGAGTGCATCAATCATCAACCAGAAAGGATTTATGCTGAACGTTAGAAGAACATTATAACACACACACACACACACACACACATATATATATATATATATATATATATAGAGAGAGAGAGAGAGTATATAGGCCTTTGCTTCATGTATATGGTGCGTCTATCCAAAGTCGGCCTCCTTTATACTTTTATGGTCATCGACTGTTTTTTAATAGCAAGTTGATACAGAGTCATTAATGTTTTCACAATCCTGATTTGTTAGTGATAGTACTTTTTGTAGTTTAAGATAATTATTATTTTTTGTCGAAAATAAAACCTTTCACTTATGAACCGGAAATATTGTTTATTTGGCCTATTGTAGTTTTGGATGGGAAAATGGTCTTGTCGTCTACTGTTTATACTAAATCTTTATTTGAAATCAGTTTCAAGATGTATATGATTTATTCACCTATCTGAAAGAAGTTCCAGAATTTGTTCAAGTGTTAAACCAACATAAGATGGTAGTATAAATGTAGCCTACTGATTAAAGGTTTGGTTCTGCAAATACTACCCCTCCACCTGCCTGAAAGTAAGAATGGTGGAAAAGAACCATAGTTTTCCAACCATGGTATATACGTTTGTGACCTTGTATCAACGGCAACGATAATTGTAAGTCACACAGTTCTTCACTCCTTTAATAGATATCATGTTGAAATCTACTCTAACCTAATAAAACAAAGAATAAATGACAATAAAAGAGGCAACTGTATCAGATTCAAGGAGTATAAGCAACTGACCTTTGTCTTGACAGAGTACTTTGCTTTCAAATTCAAAGTCCTTATTTTTTATGCATTATAAAGTTGAATGTAATGTTAAATATGATCTGTTGATTTAAATCTGTTTTCTATATGACCAGAACTTTTCATTAACTCGATGGTATCTGAACGAATTATTACTTCTTATTGAATGATGTTAAATTTATTATAGTAATACCTTAAGCTTGTATAACTCCTGTTCGTACTAATTAACTTAATCAAAGTCTTTTGAGATTTCATAGTTGTGTAATCTTATTGGATTGTCTATAATCATGGGCTTGTTTCAGGTTTGACTTATATTTTCGAAGGAACCCGTTTGGTGGTGAATATACGGTTTTTGCAGGTCTTGAAGAGTGCATAAGGTTCATTGCTAATTTTAAATTATCAAAGGAAGAGATTGCTTTTGTTCGAGAATGTTTATCTCCTACATGTGAGGTAAGTATCAACTCAGTGGAATCAAAATTAATGTTGTGGTTAATTCATATTGAATGGAAAATAAAGTGAGTCTAATATAATCTAATATAATGCTGAGTGTAGGATGGCTTCTTTGATTATCTAGGAGGAATAGATTGTTCTGATGTTGAGGTATATGCTATTGCTGAGGGATCTGTCGTCTTCCCTAAAGTACCCTTGATGAGGATTGAAGGCCCTGTGGCTGTGAGTCTTACGAACAATTGAATCTCCCAATGCTATTTGTATTGTTTCTTTTTCCTTAGTAAGACCCATAAAGCATATATATTGTTTTTCCAGGCGGTTCAACTGCTGGAAACTCCTTTTGTGAATCTTATCAATTACGCTTCTCTAGTCACTACAAATGCTGCAAGGCACCGTTTTGTTGCTGGAAAATCCAAACTTCTTCTTGAGTTTGGGCTTCGGCGGGCACAGGTTTAGACATTCCAATCTTTCTATATATATATATATATATATATATTATTACCTGATTTGGTGGGTTATAATAAAAAAAGAATTTTTTCTATCTTCAATCTATAGGGCCCAGATGGTGGCATAGGGGCATCGAGGTATTGCTACATGGGAGGATTTGATGCAACAAGGTGATCCTGTTGACCATATATGCACTTACAGTCTCTCTGGACATTGCAATGACGTCTATCACAATATTCTGCTTAATTCATATAGAATATGCATCCTTAATCCACTGTTTTAGGTTTAAGAGGTGTCATTATTTGTATGACTATTATGGATGTGTCTAGTTTATGTTAGGGAATTGTATATGCACCTTTTGGACATCTGTGGATTTTATTTCTCTTCATTCTAATAATCTATTACTCCACATGTTTTTTAACAGTGCAGCTCATTATTTTTGTTGTTGTGTGTTGATAGCAATTGTGCAGCTGGAAAATTATTCGGAATACCACTCCGTGGAACTCATTCTCATGCTTTTGTCAGCTCGTTCACGGTTGGTGTGATATACAAACATTTTTATCAGTGAAAGTTCAATTTCCATCTGCAATTATTTTTATAGTTACTTTCTTTCCTGGTCATTCTTAATTGACACTGCTATCATTCACTAACACTGATTTTCTAATTACTATTTACTTTTGTTAAGTCTGAAAGTACCACTGTAACTTAGTTGTGCAGCCAAGAAGCTCCTACATAAACTTTGATGTTTTCCTACATTTTCATCACTTATCTTACTCAATTTAGTGATATTTAGGGACCTGATGAGATTACAGAGAAGTCTCTGAAAACTCAAGATGGATCAAGAGTATGCAAGGATTTTGTTAGTCTCACGCAGACGTGGTTAAGCAAACTGAAGGTGTAGTTTATATAATAATCTTCTCATGGATTTTGTTAGTGTTTGTTTTGAAGAAATAAATACTTGGTCTAATATGTTTCAAATCATATGACTGTAACAAATTTGACCTCTCTTTTAGCTCCACTTGCTGTTTCCTGTTTTAGTAGTTCAAAAAGCATCAAAAGTACCTTTAATGAATGGAAAAGTAGTCCCACCCAGTAAACATTACTCGTATATCGAGTCGAAAAGGAAACATATGTTGATATATAATTTACAATGCACAATGTACATTAAATTGATGTACATTGTGGGTCAGAAGTTAAATTGTTAATAAAGATATTCACTATTGATCAACATTAATTTATGGCTATGAATGTACCTCCATGTTGTTTCCATCTCAACCTCATCCATGAGTAGATTCTACTTGATGTGACTATTTTACATTAAATTAAAGAATATTTGACTTGCACGTATCTATTCGTATATAAATATTATATACTTCAAAAAAAACATTTTGTGCACGGTGTTAGAAGTATGGGCATACTTGGCACAAAGATTTAATAAGATAGTTATGTTTGCCATTTGTTAGGAAAGCATTTGCTAAATCCAACTTGAAGTTTGGTTGCCAAATACTTAAATTTCTACTCTTTTCCTGGTATAAGCATTTTTCTACCCATGTGTCACATTGTGGTGCTCTACTTTTGCATATGTTTCAGCGGTTAAGTTTATCAGAGGGCGTTTTTGGGGAGACTAATCAAAGTGAGCTAGCAGCGTTTGTTTCATATGCCCTGGCATTTCCCGACAATTTTCTGGCTCTTGTGGACACATATGATGTAAGTCATAAAATTTCCATGGCTGTTCTTTTTCTCATTTGACATCATGCTCACATATTTATTTTAGTTTCTAAACAATACTTGAACTACTTACTTTGATTGTTTATATTTTTACTTCCATTGATTTTAGCTAATATTAGTCTTGTGGTTCCATATGATCAGGTGATGAGGAGTGGTGTTCCTAATTTTTGTGCTGTTGCTCTAGCACTAAATGATATGGGGTATGTTTTAACATGTTAATCAAGCATAACTGCCATATTTTTTTCATTTAAGTGCTTGCATTTTGATGAATGCTCACAGCTATTAGTTCATCCTTAATATTTATAAGTACTTGGGGATGCCTGAAAGAAATCATGTTGTAAATGTCCTCATCTCAAGGCCTATATCTATCCTAATAAAATGTGGAAGAGCGTTAATAGGTAGATGTTTAGGGGTGTAGTAGGATAAGATTTAAATCCTAACTTTTTCCACCATGAGATCTGAACACCTGTATTTTCACCCAATCTCCATAATTTATTTGTTTCAAAACTAGTTAATGTTGCTTTTTTTCTTGTGTGTTCTCATATGTAGACTTGATTACTGTTTTGTGCAGGTACAAAGCAAAGGGCATTAGATTAGACTCTGGTGACCTTGCTTATCTGTCATGTGAGGCCAGGAAGTTCTTTCACACTGTCGAAAAGGAATTTCAGGTTGTTGGTTTTGGAAAGACTAATATTACTGCTAGCAATGACCTTAATGAGGAAACTTTAGATGCTTTAAACAAACAGGTGAGATTTTCTTTCTATCTATAGTTCTATGTGATCTTAAATCAAGTGACATCTTTTGGTTCGACTTTAGTTTTTTATGCTAATTTGGTTACTTGTCGTGTTCAGGGACATGAGGTCGACTCCTTTGGCATCGGAACCTATTTGGTCACATGCTTTGCTCAACCTGCTCTAGGTTGCGTGTTCAAGCTTGTTGAGATAAATGACCAGCCCCGTATAAAGCTGTCAGAAGATGTCTCAAAGGTTTGGAATCACTAGTTGGTGTGTTAAGTCACATTCTGAATTTATTATGACACATGACGGTTTTGGTTTTAGGTCTCCATTCCGTGTAAAAAGCGATCTTTCAGATTGTATGGCAAGGAAGGTTATGCCCTTGTAGACATAATGTCTGGGGAAAATGAACCACCTCCAAAGGTTAGTTCCTTGTGTATATATTTTGCATTCCCTATTTCCTTATTTTTGTCGTATGAATGATTGTAAAAATCTGGTACATAGGATTAATATGTTATTCAAGTACAGGTAGGGCAAAGGATCTTATGCCGACACCCATTTAATGAATCGAAGAGAGCTTATGTGGTACCACAGCGTGTTGAGGATCTCATGAAGTGTTATTGGCCTGGAAGTGCAGGTGAGCCACTTCAGGATCATACGTTTCACATAGTCGTATTATATCTAAACTGAGTTTATTTGTATACTGAAGAGAAAGAAAGAGAAGAGTTGCCAACGCTTGAGCAGATCAGAGATCACTGTATGAAGCAACTGGAGCACATGAGGACCGATCACATGAGAAGACTCAATCCAACCCCCTACAAGGTTAGTATGGTAATTATGCATCTATGTATGTATACAAAACAAAGAAATGGCTTACTTAACATTGTTGAGTTTTTTGGTGGAGTTGCAGGTTAGTGTAAGCGCAAAGTTGTACGAGTTCATTCATTTCCTATGGCTTAACGAAGCACCTGTCGGGGAGTTGCAGTAGTAAAAGATGGATGTACACATCATCATCATAAACTCATTTCCTTCAATACATAATGATAAGAATCTTTATTTTTTAAGACTTGCTCTTGTCCTGCTATGCTATCATATACATTAATCAAATAATTAATAAAGGTTTAAATGCAATACATTCTTCACCTTGATTCCTATTCATTTCATGTAATCTTTTCACTTTCTCCTCCTTGAGAATACAAGAAAAAACCAGTGCACTATTGACTACAATTTAATCTGCCATATTTGCTTTTCAAAGTAATTAGAATAGAGCATTAAGTTTGACCCAACCATAATCGCACCGGTCCCTAATCTTGTGTGCTGTCAACGAGGCTAATTCGACCAAAGGTGTTATCCTACCAACCTCTTTCTCAACTGAAGCTCGGAGCTTCCCATCAACCTGAAACTCATAATAATCACCATAAATGTTGGAACTCATAGAGCAAACAAAATATGAAGCCAAAGAAAGGATGTATCAATTAACCTTGTCAATGCAGCGAGCAGCGTCTAGGATATAGCAGAAATAAGAGAGTTGCTTGTACACATCTGCCTCGGAATACTAGTCAAGATAAACAAGTTTTTCAGTAAATGTTGCGACAAAATTTAGTGGTTTTTTAGGAAGATACGAAAACCTACCTGTCTGACAAGACGACCGTTACAGCGAGGATAATTAGGACATATAGTTCCTTTCTCCGAGTCCCCAATCACTCGCAAGTTCAAGCTTCGTGTAGTATAGTCGCAGGTTTCATCATCACACTGAAATTTTACATGGTAGTCGCCTAATAAACAACACTATTCTCTTTGCATATTAACCATATCAATCCAATGTGAAAGAAATGTTTGTTTGCATACCGTCATTAATCCCTTGTAGTATCTTGATATGAAAAATTCAGCTCGTCTTTTTACCTGGATACCAACAACAATTTACAGTTTACATCTTTGCATGGTAAAATTATCAACCAAAAACGAATCGAAAATCATTGATTTACCTGGTTGGCTATTGATGGTGGAGAAACTTCCACTTGACATTTAGGGCAAGATAGTTTGTGCCAGAAGCTGGTGTTGGATGCCAAGTCTGCTGGCTGTTCAGGAGTTGTTACTGTACGTATGTAACTGAGGACGGATGGACAGTCAAAAGTAGCAGAGCAGCCAGGACATGACAAACTCAGCGCCTCACAACCCCGGTATCTGCAATCCACATTACAATTAAAAAGCTAAGGAAAATATTTTATCATTTTCGACACAAATCGCTATTAGTATACTAGGCGGAGGATCGTGTGAGAATAGGAGTTAAGGTGAGAAGTGTATGAAGAGATCTGGACCCTTGATCACTTTTAATCAGTGTTGATCTAATGGTTCAGATTAAGTTCCAAAATAACCCATTAATTAGCTTAGAAGGGTATTTTCAATTATGCATCCAAGGGTGGAGATCCCTTCTTACCCTAAAACCCATTATTATGTCACTAAACAAAAAAAGTTAATCAATCAAAATGATTTGAGAAAGAGAAGAAATCCATCAATAAGTTGTAGAAAATTAAAGTGCTCGCCTCTCTTCATCATCTGTCATGCAGAGAACTGAGCCTGAATGATCGTTGTTTGCGACTTCACTTGATTTGCTTTGGAACTAAAAAGAAACCATACCAAAAGTACAAGTCAATGCCCACTGATATTTGGACTGTTACCGACTACCAAGGCTTGAAGAGAACAGCTCTGTACCTTGGAAGGATCAAGCCCTAAACAATCCGCCAAACAGGCTGGGCTTGTACCCTCGATTGATGCACACAAACGCGATACCACCGGATGAATCTGAACAAACCATAAAAAAACTTTCAGAAGAGAGTTAATAATACATAAACTACAACAAAACTCAACAATAGCCCAGCTTCCTAGAAGTTCAAACTTTACCGAAAGTGATAAGTGTACATGTTGTATATAAATATTATATACTTAAAAAAACATGGATGAAGGGACTAGAAAGTAAAAACTGATACCTGCTGTGCCAGATAATAGTCGATATCTATCATCAAGTTCCCATTATCCTTTGTCAGTTCATCAGGATGTCTTGCACGTTGAGCAATCCCTGCTGATGTACTCGAACCTTTCCCCTATCGATATATATAAGAAATGACATAAATAAGATGGTGTAAACTGGAGAGCGTCAAAATAAATAAGTGGCTAAAACCTTCATCACAAACCTGCTCACAGCAAATTATATAAGGAACTGTATCACCAGCAGAACAACCACTGGTGTATCCTAGTTTCCGCAGTCTGAGTGCTACCTATATAGGAGTATAGGCAAGTGGATGAATAACCATATAACTAGAGATGTGCAAATAAACCCGTAAGTGAGAAATATAAAATAATGGTGAGGTGGACATAACAGAAAGATTTTGACCTATTACTTACTTCAACATGAGGTTGACTTCTAGCATCCGGGTAGGCTTCAGGTGGTTTGGTTAATGTTTTTGTAATAATATATTTCTCCAAACCTATTTCTCCATTCCTCATATCCTCTTGTACCTGCTTATATGTTCACAAGTACTGTTAGATCCTCTCGTAAAAAATAAACTTACAGCTTAAAGCACCACAATATTAAAACCTCATAAACAGAAAGACAGAATTCTTTAAACCCGTGATTAATTTATCACCCTTGGGCAGCATTAGGTTGACTGTGTCCCTTTTATAAGAATACGAGTTTGTAACTGTTATATTTCAAGTTTGCAGATTTAAGATTTGCTTCAATCTGCAATAATGCACATGCTATGCCAAGGTTCTACGCAAAAAAAATTGGGCGAGATACCATTTTGGTGCATGATTTGGTAGTGCATATACATAGATAATGCTATAAATCATGGTAAAATAAACACACTTTTAGACTTTTAGTAAACATACTTATATAAGCAGACGTACAATTGTTTTTCTTTCTGTTGCAAAGCAAAACAGCATGGTTCACACATGGTTCAAAGTTGCATATGACATTTGTAATGTTTGCTTATGAATCAAATCATTTCAAAAGAGTATTTTGAAATCTAAATCTAAAAATGCAAGCCAACACATTAGCTTTAAAGTGATTGTGGTTGGTTAAATTTAAGAATATACCTTCCTGAGTTTGTTATGTATTGATTCAACAACTTCCTCGCATGACCTGTCAGTATAAGAGTTCATGTATGGTAAGTTTCAGGAAATCGTAATAATGCTTATTGTGGAGAAGACACATACAGCTCAGATAATATTTGTCCCAGGCAGAAATCTCCAGTCTCCTTTGATAATAAACTCCAGTCACGTCGAACCATATCAAGGCCCTTCCGCTCTATAACCTACATATCACAACCAAATAAACCCCTTCTAACAATATTGCAATTTACAAATGTTCAAACACCTGTAAAGATGCATATAATCAAGTACCTTGTACACTTTCCCATCTCTGATTTGCTCTTTCACGGCTGCGTATTTCTTCTTTTTAAGTAGCAGCATTCTCTTGTATAGACCATCAAGATCAATTTCTAAACGCTTGTATCTCTTGTTGACCTAACATTAAACACAATTGGAAGTCAACTCACAATAGACTATTTACAAGAATACAGTATGGCAAGATACATGTCCATCTAAATTACTTCACGGAGAAGCAACAGAATCAAGAGTTTGTATATTCATCTATATAGACAAAGCATGATTAATATTACCACTATGGCCTAAACTTTATGCATCCATGTTGAATATAATGTCAAAAACTGATTATGCCATTGAAATCTCACCTCTCTGATGACATTTCCTGCAATAGATTTGGCTTTATTGATATCGTCAAGTCCAGTGTATATCATAATTGAATCAGTGTCACCATAAATCACCTGGAAACAAAAAGAGCATACTTCAAGAAAATTAGTAATAAGGAAAGACGATATAAATTTGAACAATGCTTCAAAAAGACTCTTTAATAAAATGTTGAACAATTACCTCCAAGTTCAAATTGTTCTGTACAAGATCGACTGTACTTTGTAAAATCTCTCTCCCCTGCAAATAAATCGATAGTTACATAAATACCACATGACCATTTCATAGTCTATGTAGGAACTCGTAGCATTCTTACTTGTAGCGTAATAAGTTCTGCAAGTGGCTTTGCATAGAATCTGGAATTGGAAAAACCCAGGCATCCATACATACTGCAAGCAAAGAGAAAAAAGAGACGCTGGTAAGCCAAACAACGGATTCAACAAGAAGAAAAAATCATGGCAGCAAGCCAGCAACACAAACCTATTAGCCGTTAGCTTCAGTGCTTGCTGTTGTATATCAAACTGTTGCAGCTTGAGACCCGTTGCAGTCTTCAACAGCTTTTTTACATGTTTCCTTCTCTCAACCAAATTTTTGAGTAACTACAGAAAGTAACAGCATATGAAATATCTTTTCCAAACACTAAACCATTCCAATTAAATAAATTTACTAAAATTTAAGCTCGGTTGAGTTCTGAAAATAATATGAATTAAATCATCTTGTGGCACACGGTTTTAGATGAGTTATGATCCTTTACCTCAGGCAGAACTCCAGTTGCTTTGGAAGATGGTAAGCGGGGAAGTAAATCATCTTGGGATCTCTCTACTGTTGTAAAGCAGATATTATACTCCTGATAAAAAAAACACGCATACAAAAACATATAAGGTGTGATCAGCAGACATTTGCCGAGCTGGGAGTAAGTTTGCTGGAGAAATGACAAACCTGGATGATAGAAGGGTAGAGACTGTTGAAATCCAGAAGCAAAATATATTTATCATATAAACCTTTTTTGGGTTCCAACACCAATCCACCTGCATATGCAGGTGCTTTTTTGGATTTTACAGGCTCAGACTCTATCTCATCTTTCACACCTAAATCATTGATTACTTTGTCCTCAAAGCCATCCGATTTACGTTTCACTGTTTTGCTTTCCTTTGGCGCATAAAACTTGTCTGGTACCATAAATTTCTTAGCATGGAATGCATGCAACAAAAGATATTCGACTCTTTGAGCTCTAGCACCCTGATATCATGTATACATCATGCAATAGTTTTTAATCATGTCCAACAAAGGTCTGTGCAAAAATACATCACTAGATACTTCACTTAGTTTACCTGAAGAGTTTTTCCCCAGAGATTACCACTAATATTAGTCAGTTGACGAGTGAGGGGAAGAACACTCAAATGGAACATGAGTTCCATCGACAACCATGCATCCGTCTCCCCGATTTCAATCTGCAAATCCACAGTATTTATGATCATCCATAATGCAGTTAGATTAATATTTTTTTCCTTAACAAAACAATATGAAAATAAAAGATTGATCAAGTGGAGCAGTAGAACATACAAGCTCCATTAGGGTTGGGGAACTTTGGAACATCCGGGGAACATCATGTGGAGCAATCTCCTTCCGGTTCTTACTCAATTGAGTCTTGGCAAGCTCTGTGAGCGAATAACTAACCTGAAAAAAAAAAGTTTCATCTGTGAGAATTTAAACATACACTAATTTGTTGTCTTGCTATATTACCGAATTAAGTCTTCAACCTCCTTCAACAGATCACGAGAACACAAAAAAGTATCACATAAGAGCCGGCCTGCAATGCAAGACATAATTCCTGGACTTGCTCCAGAACCAAAAACTGTGCTCCCTTTATTAAGTCTAGGCATCTCAGAACGCTTCAGCCGTCCTATTTTCGACCACATGCTGTTAGGAACTTTGCAAGCCTGCAATACCATCATTATTAATATATCGTAGTGGAAGTGAAAGTTAATTCATCTCTTCATTAACTCAAGTTCTGTAAAATTCATAAAGCGATTGATATTTCGACCTTCACTCTGTTGAGAAGAACATCCAAGTCAAATCCAGATATGTTGTGGCCAACAAGAACATCACTATCCAATTTGTGTAATTCAATCATCAACCGGTTTAATAAAGCTCTTTCACTGCAAAAATGTGTAACAACTGAATTAGAACACTAACCATAGAAACTAGACCCTGGATCAATGAGGCAAAAAAATTCAAATAAGACAAGACAAGTTGAAACCAAAACTTGCCTGCTCTCCATGCTAATGATGTTCGATCCAGCCTTTAAATTTCTATCTGCCGCCTCTTTACTAAAACCCATTGGAAACAAGCCATCCTCAAGCTTTCGGACAACAGTAAAATGGCTTAGCATTCCAGGTCTTGTCCATTCTGAGGCTAACATAGGCGTGTCGATCTGAAAGGTTCAGTCGTCAATTTGTAGACGATTTACACATAATGTACAATTAAATAAATAATAATAGTAATAACATACTCAAATTAAGTAGTAGAATATGTGTATCAAATGAGAACAATGTTAACAGGTAAAGCACCCTACATTTAATGTCATAATTAACGTGATGAGCAAGATTTCCAAAAAGATGTGAGGTACCTTGGCCTTATGACAGCAGATGACAGATGCAGAGGCGATTTCATTTGTATTCTGTTTCTGGTTTATTATGGTTTTCAGATTGATAGCAGTAACAACCACAGGAGGAATCTCGCTAGTATTTTTAGAGGAAGTTGCAACTTGAATGTCCTTTGGGCAATCAACAGTAACCTCAAATTTGCACCAGCTAACCTGCTCAAGGTGTAATCAAGTAATTGCGGTAAAAGATGTAATTTCAGCATGTTTTGGTGAACAACCCTAAATGTGAAAGAAAAAAATGCAATTTTAAGAGCCTCACACGCTGAGCAGCTGTACAGCTAGAAAATTTTGAAATTGACAGCCATGAGGGTCCCTTTATCTTTCTTTTGATAAGAAAAAGCTCCAAAGCGCTGCATGAAACACAATAATTAGTTTCCGGGTTCTACTATAAATATTGAAAATTTATCATGGATGTCACCATGATCATAGTTTAACTTAGCTCTAAGTTCAGGACTCGGTCTAATAGTAATAACTTGCTCAGAGTTACAGTAACGACAATATTAAAACATTTACTAAGAAAATTAAGATATAAAACCAATAACCAGCTTCAAATACTACTCTTTCTCTAGATATCCTAAATACAATGATGCAAATTTAATACTGGCAGAAATCTGCAATAGGTTACAGATTCCAACTTATTATACCTGCTATGTGTTCCAAGCAGAGCACAGAAGGTCTCTCCCTTAAGATCGGAAGGAAGTGGTGAGTCCTGCAATTTGAAAATATACAGTGTCAATATATACTGGAATACCTAAATTTGAGAAGTCCATTATTACCATATTGAGAGAACGGAAAAGGATCAAGAGCCATATAACCTCATTAATCTTCTTCATGAAATGTGCAAAATACCTTAAATGGATAACTGATTTTAAGTACATAATTCTCTTTGCGCTCTATGTCGGATCTCTCAAATGCATAATTCCTCTGAAAATATATAAGCAATCACAATTTTCATCATTCGAAAGTAGTTACTGAACAGATGAGACATACACTAGTTAACATCAGTTATTTAATTGTAAAGCGAATTAGACAAAGCAACAAACCTTAACAGGTTTCATGCTAAAGTTTGAGACATTTCGGTCAAGCAACTGTTTTGTTATGTTGGCCTTCAATCCAGATGCCATCTCCTAATACAGTTAAAAAAAATGTCTGTAAGCAGTTGAAACTGACAAGCAAAAGAGACCAATAACAGCAAGACATTAACTAATAATACAAGAAAGATGATGATGATGTAACTAATAAAGAAGGAAATGGGAGCAAGGCAACAGGTCTATTACATGAAGCTTGGTGTGAAAATCTGTAGACGACATTTTCGACTCTTCAACATCTCTCTCAAGCTTCACAATGGCAGAGTCTTCAAAAACAGAACCATTCGGGATAGCATATATGCATCTCTGCATATTCTTCACTACCACACAACAGCTGTGATAAGTAGTTCCTGCTTTGACCTTGATTCAAATGACAAATTTCAAAGATCAAGATCACTCTTTATCTTAATACAGCTAAACTAACACTTATGTAAAATAGAGGCGGTGCATGAATACAAGATAAATTACGAAAATAACCATCATGCATCTTGCACCATAATAGTTCAAGAATACCCCTTCTTCACATTAAACATCGACAAGGCATGAAGACAATTCATTTTCACAGTCTATTGATATTTAGCTATTACTGCTTTACATATTAACTTAAAACAGTAGATGTCAAATTGCATCATCATATTCACATTTAGATTGATAGTCAGACCATTACAGTGTGTTAAAGCAAGTAAACAAAGAGAGATATCGGAAGCATGTTTTAACGAAAGGAGTTGATATCATATCAGTTTCTGCTCCTACATCTATTATTGAAACATCCAATCCCACATGAATAGAGAAGTAGATTTGTGAGCTCATTATAAGCTCATGTTATGAGCTACCAATAACTTCCATCATGGTTTTCATTTGAATTAGAAGCTATTGGGCTAACCGTTAACCTACGGCTTTGGGCTATAAGGCGTTACAAATGGTATTAGAGCTGATCCTCGTACCATCGGGATGGTGGGGCAACCTCATCGAGCATGATGAGTCCTCGAGGGGGTGTTTGTAACATCTAAGGTGAATCCCGCATCGCCGATTACAAAAGGATTTTGGGAAGGCCTGACGAGGACGTCAAGAATTTAAGTAGGGGCGTTTGTAATAACTCATTCCACGTCGATATAAAAGTAGATATATGCGCTCGTTATAAGCTCAAAGTAGGGGCTACCAATCACTTCGAACATTGTTTCAAGTTGGCTTAGAAGTTATTGAGTTGGCCTGCTGCTTTTGGGCCATGGGGTGTTACAATTAACAAATGATGTTACCACCCACCCAAACCAAAAGTTGGCATAAAGGTCATTGACTAAAGTATGACAGGTAAACCTTAAAGAGTGCATGAAGCAGCGGGTAATTACAAAGAAAGATAATTTCATCATTTTATTATAAAATATACCTTCTTGGATCACTACCTTTAAGTGTATGATTAAAAGTCATAATAAGGTGAATCCTAACCGACTGAATTTCATTGATGCCCTCATATGTATGCATTCAATATAGGTTCATCACAATGCTTTGCTTTAGACAAAAGTACAAAAATTGATTCTTTTAATCCAACCAAAGTTCAGAATAATGGTGGAGTTTCTTGCACATGATTGCAATACTAGTACTTTGTATACTTAGGCTTTGTATGAAGGCCAAGGGGGTTCTTTGTCCTAGTATTGTTTTTTTTGTTGTGGTCATGCCTTCAAACCATATCATGAAATACAGACATTAACGGCACATAGATTATTCTTACAATCAAGTTATTGCTTGTATTCATCTATTGTGAAATGTTCAAATTCATACACCAGTAGACTCTATAATAAAAAGAGGAAAGCCGGGGAGGAGGATTCCTCAACATTACTTCTATAAGTATATACAAACGTGTACTTTATTAATCACTGACAGCAGTAAGAACTGTCTAACGATTGCCTTTTCTAAATCCTTGCCAGCAACCGACAACTAGAGCCAGGAATCTGATTGTCATTGTTATTTTGTTGGTGAGTCCACAGACGAAGTCTAAGCATACTCACATGTTCTGGTTGTTGTCACATTGTCAAACATGAGAAAAGGCATGGCTCATAAGACTTGAAAGTGATGATGCCTCCTTGTTAGCAGACTCTTAGCTCAAACAATGATAAGCACCTTTTTCCTAAGTGTTGAATAATTGACCAGATAATAATGAAACAAGTGACATGAAAACAATATGATTCCATTTAAGATCTAATATGCTTCCTAGTACAATGATAAGAAAGTTAGATGCATCATGTTGAAAATACAAATGCTAGAGCAAGTTGCAGCTAGAATGTCAAGTATAGTTACTATTATTTAATTACCAAGATCGTGAATGATAATATCAAGCAATATTGCAGCATGCCAACTTACCTAAGCGTTAGAATGAAAATGAACAGTGTAGACTGACATAGTTAAATAGCAAAAATACCTTCCCAAACAGATAGATATTGCCAGCATTAGAACCAGAAAACTCCTCATAAGCATCGAGCACGTAGAAAGGCAAAGATCCATCAGAATCCACTTCGAATGGCGGTTTTCCATCAGCACTCAAACCAGGGCCGATGTCAGCATTCAAACAAGAACTTACAATTGTCTGCAATCCTGCAGTTGCACTGAATGTTGGATCCTTTTCCTCTTTAATTTTTGCATTTAGAGTCCAAGTATCAACCTCGTTCACCATTGGCTCAACTTTCAGTTCCTCGTCCTTTAACTCCTCAACTTGACTTGGCACCACCGGTGGCTCCTCCACAACACCCAAATCTTTCCCATTATTAGGTATCTCTAACAATTCCTTTTCTTCTTCAAGTGCGTCATGTTTATGCAAACTGTTTGACAATAAAGTACTAGAAACCACCAAACTTGCAGGTGTACTCTCAGTCTTAACCGATGTAATTAAACTAGTTGGCGCTAAAATTTTATCAGTTTCAGATAATCTTTTGTTTCCTCGCCTCCTTTTCTCTTTATCTTTCTCATCCGGTGCGAACTCAGCAATCACATCATCAACAATACTATCCGCAGACACTATCGCAGGCTTACTCTTATTAAAAACAGCAGAAGTAAACAAGTTAGATATCCTTTGCTTACCCATTAAAGCAGCCGCAGCTTCAAACGAAGGCTTTTTATGTTCCTTCTTTTCCTTTTCCGTTTTCGTCTTCTTGAGCTTCTTTTTCTCCAATTCACCTTCCGATTCCTCTTCAGATGACGGAACTACACCGGATTGAGTCCAATCCTCTTCTTCGCCTTCGTCCCCGTAACCAAGACCGTCATCGTCCACAATAAACCCTTGGAAATCTTTACGGCGTTTGTTCACGAGGGCCTGGTATTCATCCTCATCAACGGTATCATAGATCGGTTCGTCGATCTTTATCTGGTAACGCTCTCCGCCGTTGTCACCGCCGCCTCCGCCGCCTTGTCTGAGGGTTTTGAGTTTGCGGAGTGCTTCGGCACGCTTCTCTGAGTTTTCTCCTTTGGTTTTCCTCTTTTGTCTCTGGTGATCATCTTCCATTTTGATGATTGATTCTGTTTGATTTGGATAGATCTGCGGAGAAATCGGTCGATAGGGTTGATAATGGGAAAGAGGGAGAAGGGGGTGTATGAAAATAGCGGGAATAACATTTTGGCGCCAAAAAATAAATCGGCAAAACCCTATCACGATATACGGTCATCCTGGACCGGGTTCACCTAATTGATTTGGAATCATTGTTATCGAAAGTAGTGATGGAAATTTTACCCGTCGGGTCGGGTCGGTATCCGCTGGTACCCGCCCCACGGGGCGAGGATTTCCCGACTAATCGGGTAACGGGACGAGGATGAGTATTGCTTTTCATACCTGAAGCGGGGTCGGGGATGGTATTACCCGTCCCTAATAACATCCGATATATATTTTTATATATTATTTAATTAGTTTCTTTTTTGTTGCTTTAAAATTTGTCATGAAGTACGATTACACGTGATTGATTATATCATTATATGTTTTTGAAACTTGAGGATTATTTATTTGTTTTACAATTTTAAAAAAACTCGTTTTTTCTTTTCGTTAAAAATAATTTAATTATTTTTTTTCTCTAAACGGGTACCCACCGTGTTCCCCGTACCCGTCGGGGAATTTCCCCCCGAAACCCGTCAGGGATTAGACAGGGCGGGGTCGGGGACGGGGGGGTGCATTCCCTGCCTAATACCTGCCCGTTTCCATCACTAATCGAAACCCATATTTAAATTATATAAAAGTACAAATGAAACACCCTAAAAACCACAATAAATTTAAACCTTCGATATACAAAGTTCATAACAATATCTTCCAAAACTTTCATACATAAATGGAGGATTAGTGACAAGGTTAATATATACAACTGATCTATAGTAAACAACCAACTAATCTAAATCATAACTAATAATATCATATTAGACTGGTTGTCTATAACATCTTCAAAATAATCTTGGTTCTACTATATTCTCCAATCTAGCTCCAAAAGCGTAACTCTGAAACTTCTCGACACTCAACCCTGCTTATCCCGTCCCGAGCTAGTACCTAATAAGAAATTTTAATTTGAAAAGATTAGGATTACGCCTCGTGAGAACATCCAGTTTTCAAATTAAAAACATTATAAGCTTTGAAACCAAATATATAAACAAAACATATAAATTAACCTGATCGCCATGTTCTCTACCGTACATATAACATCTTTCGATGACGGGAATCATACCCGATTCCATGAATATGACATACACTAAGTAAGTCATATCATCATGTTCAAGAGCCCACTACAAATCATCACAGATTATAGATCATTGCTCATGTCCAATAAATTACAATTAGTCAATGCCTATTTCTTGAAGAGGAAGTAGATATTACAATTAAAACATGCCTAACTCTCATCTTCCGATAGAAATCGGGAATTACGATTAGTCCACGCCTATCCCACGACTTCACATCTCTATACGAAATGGGAATTACGATTTGTCCATGCCTATTCCTCATTTCAAACAAACGGGAATTACGATTTGTCCACGCATATTCCTCGTTTATCGAACACGCGAGAATTACGATTAGTCCACGCTTATTCCTCGTGTTCACATAATACTAGTGTCTATGGATCCATTACACTTATTAGCATATGGTGCATATTTACTCGAACCTACAAAAACATTTCATATCATATTCTTATTCTCAATTGCCCCCCTTCGACGACTTAACACGGGGGTTCCGCTAACCGGTTAGCGGATGGGGTCAAGGGGCAACGGCCCGATAATTTTTTTAGAAAAGTTTAACCAAATAACACATCCGAAAATCAATCTGAAAACTATATCCGAAAAATCCCTTATCCGGAACCCAAGTCCGGATCTATCCGGAAAACACCTGGAAATCAAGGAATCCGGTAATATCCGGAAATAGTATCTGGACTCTGAGTCCGGAACCATCCGGAATACTATCCGGTATCCGGTAAAAAACTATCTGGACTCTATCCGGAACAATCTGGTACCCGGAAACCGATCCGGAAAATCATCCGGACTCCCATCCGGAATCCGGAATAACCCGGATTATTCATCGTTCGGACTCGATTCAACACAGTTCCATTCACACAATTCTCATTCCAATATCTCTAAAAATCCTTTATACCTTAATACAAATAGATTTCAATTCAACAGTTGGTTTATATCATCAAAATAGATTAGATGAACTCACCTGAGGGGATTCGAAATCGGCAGAGACAAGAACAGACTTCAATCCAACTTTCTTTCACCACACTACTCAGAGACATATTCAAACACTGGAATTCTTTTAAATTTCTAATCTTAGCAAATGAAAACTACATGAATCAATCAAAATCTCTTACCAAAAATACTCTTGCAAAATCTGGTTTTTCTTCTTACTTGAAAACCGACTCCAATTCAAAGATTTGAGATATTCCTCAAATTTGACCGACTCTTTATTTTTATATGAATCAACTATCATGAGTTGACAAAACTAGCCCTCCAGGTTTCACCATTTTACAATTGAATCACAATTTTAGTAACTCTTGTGTTTGACTTTTTCGGCATAATGTTTAAAATAAGATCATCCCAATATCTTAAACATTCTATCAAATAAACATATAAGTATTTATGGAATTTTCGAGGTGTTACAACAAATTTGACCCATTTTTATAAAAAATATTTTTTTTGTATATTGCAGACCTAGGTCAATAATTGCAAAATTAGGAAAAATCGAACGGATTACGATTGCTGGTGAGTCGACACGTGTCCTATGCCCGCAATTGTGGACCTGGAGTTGTAACATCTCGATTTTCTATATAAGTATTACGTTTGGTTTATTAAATAATTTGAGTATAATTATTTGATAAGTTGTGCTCGGTTATTTGATAGATTAATTTTAGAGTTTAACCCCGAGTAAGTTACGTTAATTGTTTTTACGGAGTTATAAGTTAAGAGGTAAACTTTAATTTTAATTTAGTAGTTTGAGAGTATGTTTTGCCAAGTGATGAAAGATGAGGGACCATTTTGGTTAAGATGGTGAAAGATGAATACCACCACCGCCTCATATGTTAGAAAGAGGCAAAAGTGACAAATATCTTCATTTTATCACTTTTGTGTGTGTGTGGGTTTTGTACGGCAAGAACAAGAGAGAGAGAGAACCGTAAGATAAGAGGAAGAAGAAAGCTGGATTTTAGCAAGGGATTAAGTACATCAATTGATTGAAAGCAAAGATATGTTTTAATCACCACCTTGTTATGTTTATATGTTTATAGAGATGGATTTTATTGGGTTATAGAATTTTGAAAGGCATGAAGAATCTGAACTGATAAATATGTCTTACTGGTAACCTTAAGCATATCTGCACTTTTGTGGAATTTTATTATGGCTTAAAAGTGTTAGTTTTGGCTTAAATACGTTTTTAGTTGGTTGAGATAGTTATGAGTATCGCAGCAGTTAGTTGCGATAGTTATGATGAGTTGCGATAGTTATGAATGTCGCAACCTTGGGCTGCGACAAGTGGGTTGTATCGCAACTGTTAGTTGCGATAAGATGCATGTCGCAACAGTTGGTTGCGACAAGAAGGGGTTATCGCAACAGTGGGATGCGATAAGTATTGTGTCGCAATTAGAGGGTTGCGACAAGAGTTGTAGAAATTAGTGGGTTGCGATAAGAGTGGTGAATTTTGGATATTTAGGATCTTAATCTTTAAAGGGTCCTCTACGGTAGATTAATACCAGTACAATATGTATTGGGGTATTTTAGATCTTTGTGAAGTTGGGGACGGAAATCGTGATGGCTTTGAGAAAGTAAAGTAAGAGGGACGCTACTACTATCATGTGAGTTCATTCTTACCTTACATTTTTACAATGTTTTAAAGTATGGTAATGTGTATTTTATAAATGAACTGTTTTGGATAGATTTTGGAAGAATGATTTTAAATTGATGGTTATGCTTAAATTCATTAATGATATTGGAAAATGATTTATAGCAATAACCTGTACGAGTTGTAACTATTGGGTTTATTGGGCAAGTGAGTTACAATAATATTTATATCAAGGACCTTGAGTGATAATATTGATGGTTAGATTATGTTATAAGAAATTGACATATTAAATGTAATTTGCTTATACTGAATAATATGAGGGATTTATAAAGGAGATTTGCTCATACTAAATAATATGAGGAATCTATGTGGTATAAATATGATTTGCTCATACTGAATGCTATGAGAAATCTATATTAAGTAATGACCTGCACAAGTACGGTTGAGTGTAATGGATCCATAGGCACTAGTGGTTATGAACACGTGGAATAGATGAAGATTAATCGTTATTCCGATGTTTGTGAGAAATCGTAGAATAAACGTAATTTCCGATTTCTAAGGAAATGAAGAGATTGGCATGTGTATATTGTAATCTATATTTCCTTTCCAATAAATGGGCATGTGTATATTGCGATTTCTTGAATATGAACATTAATCTAGAATCTGTGATGATTCGTAGTGCGGCTCTGGAATATGATACGAGAAGAAATGGGCATGTGTATATTGCGATTTATTGAATATGAGCATTAATCTAGAATCCGTAGAGATTCGTAGTGTGGGCTCTGGAATAGACAAAGTATAATTGTTATTCATATAGAAAGGAGGAGTAGACATAGTATAATTGTTATTCCCGTGTATCCTTGAATAGACAAAATATAATTGTTATTCAAGTTGAATGATTGAATAGGCAAAGTAGAATTGCTATTCATGTGGTATAATTGAATAGGTAAAATAGAATTACTATTCATGTAGAAATGAGGGAATGTGTAAAGTATAATTGGTGAGTATATTGACTATATTGAATAGGCAAAGTATAGTTGCTATTCGGATTTGAGATGTGGAAATATGAATATTAGACGAAGTGTTGTTTTCTTGTGTTTACGAAGGATTAGAAATAGGCAATATATAAGTGCTATTTTTGTTTCCATTATAAGGAGAAGGTATGGCGATTGAATGTAAGTCTTTAGGCTTGATCGATAAACTAAAATATGTGATGATTCGTAGTAGGCTATTGAATATGCCTTTTTGAAGGATAGTTATACTCACGGGATTGAGTGTGATTCTGTTATTATGAGATGAGTTCGAGTATGGTAAGAGCAAGTGTAAGTCAAGATGATAAACCTTGTTTACATTAATTTAAAAGTATTATTTTGAAACTGAATGTTCTCACTAGGCGTTAGCCTAATCGTTTCAAATTATATTTTCTTACCAGGTATGAGCTCAGGGAAGTAATGGGATGAGTGAAGAGTTTATGGTGACGACAAGTTGATGTAAATTAACTCTTGTCGTTATTTTCATTAGTTGAGAACGTTTATGTTATGGATATTAGATGCGTAAACCCTTTTATTTCAGGTTTAAATTTACTCTAATTTTTAGGGTGTTACAGGAGTGTGGATTACGGACTCATTGGTTATTTATGTAAAATTATGAGAGATTTGGTTAGGAGACCAAATTTTCAATATGATTTGTCTATTTGAATCAGTTTCCCTAACTATTATCCATGAATTTAAAATTTTCATAAATTAATGAATAATTACCATAACTAACATTATTAATATGAACATGTTGTCATTTTTACTAAATCTTAAGTTTAGTCACTTGAGTCGGGACTTATATTCAACGCGGATAAGTCGATCACTTTGAAGTATTAATATTAGATCTTAACCTCGAGAGGGGCGGATTCGGAATACGACTTAAGTGATGCACAAAGATTTGTGAAGGTCTTTGATAACCACGTCGAGAGGCGGGTTTTGTATGATTTATTAAGGTTCAAACACCGATCGAGGTTTGTATCACAAAAAGATTTGGGTATAAATCTTCATATTGGTAGAACTTGACGTCTAGAGTCAAACTTAATTAAATCGATAAGATTAAGATTCGGCATGAAGTGGAAATTTTGTGACCACTGTTCATAACAATTCACTTTCGAGAGATCGAGATTCTTATGAACACCTTCGTGACACAAAACTTCTGACCATTTTGCTATTACAAATGTCTTAAGCTTGGTTCACACCCACGTCCACTAAGGTGATTAGCTCATAATTAAAGTAGATAAAGCAATATAAGTAGAATAATACGTAAGAAACATTCTCATTAATAATTAAAGTCTTACGGTACAAGGAAATAAATACAAGAATTTTAAAGACAATAATGTAAAGACTATAAAGTAAAAAACTACAAATATGTTTAGAGAGAGCTCTTGAGGCTCCAAGATGATCTTCAAAGGTTGAGGATGTCTTCGTTATATAGTGGAAGAAAAGTGAGATGCAACATCCTGTTATTCAAATTGTACACATTTTCTTTAAACCATAGCCCTTCCAATTCACTCTCATCTTCTTTTGTCAAGACTTATCCATAACTCCTGAATTTTAGCTTTTCTTTATTCCTTTCAATTCGTCCAAATCTCCCACAAATCAAGTTGGATCTATCCATAGTGGTAAGATTGTGACCACTATCAAAAGTGACTATTTTTCAAGCAAAATGTACTCATTGGTTTATTATTATCATTTGAAAACATCTTAGACCAAAAGAAAAGGAAAGAAGCAAAATGGGTATAAAAATCACATAAAATCGGATGTATTGAACAATAAACAACTTTCAAAAAACGAGAGTTATCATAACCATTGATTACTAATAATAAAAGGCTAAGATTGCACCTTGGTGATGTCTCAAAATACCATGTTCCCCTTGAACGGCCCCCGAGTTTATTTTGTACAACTATTTAATTCATCTTACAACCTTTACAATATACAGGAAATAAAAATTAGTTACGTTGCACAAAATCTTTCTCTAACTTATAATTTGTGTTTTCTTATTAAACATATCTAATCGATATTAATAGATTTATATCATTAACATATTTTAAAAACTAATTTTTTTGGATCAAGACATAATTAATTAATTGAAAATGTACATGTACATGACTTAACATATATATGCACACGCACCTCATTACAAAAAAGGCTCGAAAACCAATCTATGAATCAATATCCTAAAAAGCAATGACCGGGGGCTATAAGCTTATAAGGTTAATAATATCATTGTAATCAAACTTAAACCGTAGAACGTTCTTGATTTTACTAAGAAACCGTTGCCAAGACTAAAACCTCCTCCTAACGATCCGTCTGATGGCAACTGTGCTGGTGGTGGAGGCGAAAGAATCGGAATATCACAAGTCCCAAATGTCGCATTCACCTGCCCAAATTAACCTTATTCATTAGCTAGATATTATATTTAGGGGGGCGAATCTACCTTATTGACAGTGGTATCGAGGAAACCACTTCATTTGTGCCATGTAAGTTGAAAAGATAATATGTTCATAACATTTTGAACTATAAATGATAAAATATTCCAAGTACAAGGGTGCAACCTGTAAAATTTTGAGAACAGGAAAAAGTTAATTTTTATTTTAAGTGGTATTTATTGAATGATGCCACTTTTAAAAAAATTATGGTTTATTCTTACTGTGTAAATTGTAATACCACTTTATAGACTTCCATATTTTTTTGTTTTTTTGAAATAATCCCCATAGGTTATGTAACAGTAAAAGAACATCTGAAAATGAACGTATATACCCTGCAATATGCAATGTTGGGACATCCACATGTCAGATGACCATTGGCTTCATCAACAGCTTCAGCTGCTCCTCCGCCATCACTTCTCTGTACCAACCGTATAACATTATCAGCTATCAAAATGGGTTGTTGTTAGGCGTCTCTTAACCAATAAGAGGTAATCGGGTGATACCTGATAAAAATCAACAGCAATATAATTCGGCCATCGTCCACCTGCTGCCATCTGGCATGTGTTGGTCATCGCGATCAATGGTGCAGAGTTATCGATACAAGCTCCCGTCACATTAGGATTGGTGGAGAAGTAGTTTTGAAGAACCAGACTACGATTTGTCGTGTTCATTGGAGAAGATTCACCCCGACTAACACACGAACCAGCTATCTGACCATCGTTTCCATCTGGAAATAAAACCACAACACAAGTTATTTTCCATCAATAATCTCTTCAAAACACAGGGATATCAATCAATAAGCATGTTGTTTAGTTTAGCTAAACTTACATTTGTTTTCTACTACGAATGACCACTCAAAAGCGATACCCTCGGAGGCTTCTTTTGGAGCTTTGGAGGTGAAGACAACCAGGCGTTGATTTTGGGCCACCATATCGGTGATTGGCGGCCAATCTCCACCGTCTCTCGGCATCCGACTCAAAGGAAACATGTATCTGCTGAGCCCAGATGCATTAAAAACCCTTGTCAATCCGTTTGGGGATGAAACATAATCCTCAATGAAAATGGTGATAATTTCGGTTGGATTTGCTTCCAGAAACTTTTGAATCTCTCTTAGGACATTGATGGCGGGTTGCTAAACGACGTACAAAGAGAATTAAACAAGTCGCTCGGATCACAAAAACAAATCAAAACGAGAAAGAAAAGATACAGGAATGTAAATAAGTTTGCTTACATATGCTGTGATATTGTAGCATCTGCCACCGAAGGAATGGCACATCCAGATATCGTTGTTGAAATCATACATATCCAACATTAGTCCTCGAACCCCATTCTACATAGACAACAAATAAGTGCAAATTACATAACAAGTTGAACTTGCAAATAGTTGTTAGCAGTATGGATTGTTGAGTCCACTTGAACTATATATTTCTCCTTTATATATTTTATATAATAATCTCTCTTTTATCTCCTCTATATGTGTTGAATGATTCTTTTAAAGAGTAAATATCATGGATAAAGATTTGAAAATCAAACCACCCACAACTTATTTTATTTTATAAAAAACACATTTGGTTATGTTTGCTAAGGCCACCCGCAGCGCCTTCGGGCTTCAAGGGCTCATTCGGGTAGTGGTGCGGGGAGCTGCGGGCTTGGCTTCCGGGCTTGAAAACCCGCTGAACCCGAGGGTGTATGTGAGAGGAGGGTGAGGGTGGGGTGGGTTGCGGGTTCCATAATAGCATCGGGTACCCGGTAAACCATTTTAGGGTAAGGAGAGGGTTAGGAGAAAAGCCGATGTGGCGCTGATGTGGCGTTGAGGGCTTTTAGTTATGCGCTGCGGATGGCCTAATGACTCATTGTGTAATGTTCAAAACATGGGAATTATGGGATTCAAACTCAAGATCTCTAAATTATAATATCAAAGTTCTAACAACTTTAATAAGGGTGACCAAGTCCATGAGATCACATAATTTCAAAGTCAAATATTTGGTATAAGGTTGACCAGAGTTTATAAGATTTATTGACTTTCCAATGGATTGAACATAGAAATACTATCGGTCTATATTACACCAACGGTGCTAGCATGCCAAGAATTTTCAGGGGGGAAATTGCCAGCCATTTTCATGGCACACATTCTTAATTTCTTAACGAACCAAGAATTATTTGGTTCGTATTCCATTGAATTATAGATAAAACTATCTCTATGGATTATTCTATTCGTATAGATTATAAAGTTTGTTTGTACGAATGAACGTGTTTTTTAACTGGGAGGGCAAATTTGGAAAGAAAAAAAAACTTAGATTTATACGTAAAGCTCTCTCCTAAAACCTCATTGAATAAGTCACTTTTTATATCATAAAGTAACTACCAGACAATCATGTATAGCTGATAGAATAAATTGCAGGTCCCATCAAACCCATTAAAATGCGATCGACTATGTTTAACTTCTTTCTATGCTACCATGCAAACAATATTTCTCATGTTACCAAATGGACTTTTGCCTAGCGTTATGTGAGTCTTAGCCTTTTAGGAGGTTAGGGGTTCAAACTTCACCAAGGCCAAGGTGAAGAGGGTGTATGAGTTTATTAGTATTATACACTCCAAAAAAGAGAGGAAAAAGTGAAGTTTCAAAAAAACACATTATGACTAGAATTCAACACAATGAAACGAACCAGAAAGAAATTGCAAGAGAAAAAAGACAATCGTGAAAGGTTTTCATCTATAATTGTCAAGGTTCTAAATGGCGTGATGCGTGGCGTGGCGGCAAAGCCAAGCCTCAAGCCTTAGGAGCCGTGACGTTTTCAATGCGTCACTTATGATGTCAAATTTATAATTTATATATAATATTATATACAAAAACATATGTTTTATAGTGTTACTCGATGAGTCAATAGTAATAAGCAAACTAATTTTTTTTTTTGAAAGGCAGTTAACACACGCGCTTTCCCGGGGTATCCGGGCTCCCACTTAAGGGTGCCACCCGACTAATCCCCGTCGACTCGGCCCAGCCAATGGCTGGCCCAAGATCCGGCCCAAATGGACCATCTGAAGTCTGGTACCTCAGAGCGCACACCGCGGGGTTCGAACCCTGGTAGTCAGGCCTTCGAGATATATTAGAAAACTTGTAAATAAAACATCAAAAACATAAAAAAAAATCAAATATCGCATTACGAAAACTGAACATTAGGTCATGACGTGTCATGGGTTTAACATGGCGTGAAAAACAAGTCTTGGTGTCATGGCGAAAAGTGATTTGCTTATTTGTACCAAACAAAAAATTTGCTTTAAAAATCTTACTTACGCGTAGTTGAGAGGCGACATCATCTTCCTGATTGGCGGGACCAAGTACAGGAGAGCCGGTAGGTGACTTTGAACCGGAAAGCGCAAACGAATTGTGAGTCGTCAGCCATGAGTACCGATTAAACGGAAGCCCATTCACCTGTTCCAAAAATTCAAACTCACGCATAAACCCTGGAACAATCAAATTTCACAATCTCGATTTAATCCTCTACCTCTTCCCCAAATACAAACCTAACAAACACAAAAAAAAAAAACTTCCAGACCTTCGATGTAGGGCTGACTGGTTGGATTCGAATGCATCTAGGGCGGGTATTGCCACTCGCAGGGCACGTTCCACAACGCAATCCGCCGTCGCATTTGTTGTCGTCCATAGAACATGTTTCTCCGATCTGCTTGCATATTACGACGAGTTATCACCGGAGATCCGGAAGAAACTAACGGAACCGACCGGAAAAAATGTAGAAAATAATCAACAGACCTTGAGACATGCCGATAATTGGAAAATAGAGAGAATTGCTGCGAAGAATATTGTGATGACGGGGATAAAATTGTGATCGTATCGCGGCATTTGGAGCCTTGTTCTTCGGCAAGATTCTTGGTTATAGACGGAGAGAGAGAAGCGGGCCGATTATATAGTTTAGGATCAGCTTTGAAATATCGTTTGAACATCTTGAACTTTGATTTGACTTTTTTTACCTTTGTTTTAGTTTGACGTTTGTTGGTTTATTTAATGGGAAGAAATAACACATGCAAAAATATAGGGAAGAAAAACAATTTTACTTCAAAATCTATTTTATTTCCATAATTTATTCATGGTATGAAAAAACAACAAATTCTATTAAAAAAAACGGGTTGCTATTACAGTATAATAGTAGGTTAATATTTTTTGTACAAAAAGGTTGATACTGGCAACCCCAACCGGCTCCCAATCGGTTGTCTATCCATAATGTAGGGGCATATCTGACTCACTCAGCGGTTGTGGCTATGGGGGTGTCTTGGATTCGAACCCGAGACCTTCTGTTTTTTATACAAAGATGCCCCCACCCATTATCAACTGAGCTACACGCCATTTGCAATAGTAGGTTAATATTGTTTAGTTAATTTAAGACTAATGGAGGTTTGTCCAATTATTAATATAAGAGTATCATGACAATGATTGAGGTGTGTAAAAACGGAAACAAACATCCATAATTATATAAAAAGAAAATAATAACGTTACAAACTCGACCGATAAACAAACCTATTACAAAAATTAACCTCTTTGGTGTTTAAATGGACTAAAATAGCATCTCCATACTTGGAGTATTTATCTACTATGTCATGATAATATATCATTAGAGATTAAAAAAGTAAACACGTGTTGTCATGACATAATTTGGGTAATCAACTTTGTGTTCAAGTTAGGGCATCCGCAATGGTCAAGTCTTTAAAAGACTTGATCCATTTGCCACGTCAGATTCCACTAACAAAAACTAATCTTCAAATATTTACTCTAATGGTCAAGTCTTTGGTCAAGCTTTTTTTGTATTTTTAATTCATTTTTAATATATATACATAAATTATCCTTATCTATTTGAAATGTTTTATAAAACCCCTTCTATTATTTGTCGTTATTTTAAGCCCAAGTATGTTTTTTTAAACAAATATTATACATAAAATTTAATAAAAATATTACAGTACGAACGCTTCCCGATGATGTATTTTGTTAAAAATAATAATAATTTTATTTTATGTATTTAATAAATAAATCATTATTGATTAAAAGTGAAAAAATAAAAAATGTAAATACAATGATAGTTTAAGGGTTAAAGATGTAAATTTATTTAGATGTTCAAACACTTGACGCAGACAAAGTGTTTGATGCCAAGTCTTTGGTAAAGCCTTTACTCCGATGGTTGTGAATGGATCAAGTCTTTGATCAAGTTATTTCATCAAGTGGTTTTTGTTAGGGCTGTAAACGAATCGAACGAACACGAACGGAGGCTTGTTCATGTTCGTTCGTTTAACTTAACCGAACAAACGAACGAACACGAACGGTAAACGAACGAGATTTTTTGTGTTCATGTTCGTTCGTTAAGAATTTTTGTTTGTTCGTGTTCGTTTATGTTCGTTCATTAAGAGTTAAACGAACGTAAACGAACGAACTTAAATGAACATAAACGAACGACTTTAAATGAACATAAACGAACGAACGTAAATGAACATAAACGAACGAACCCAAATGAACAAAAAAAAACCCACCATGCTCATCATTTTGTTCGTAAAAAATACCTTAACAAAATGAAAAACCGGGTTAACTTAGGAGGTATGAAAAATAAATTCTAAAAGATGAATTTACTTGATGATTTTACACATTAATTTTGTATTATATAAATATGTTTATGTATAAACAAGCATAAACGAATATAAATGAACATAAACGAACATAAATGAACGTAAACGAACGAACGTTCACGAACATAAATGAACGAACGAGACCATTGTTCATGTTCGTTCATTTAACTAAACGAACAAAAAAAACGTGTTCATGTTCATTAATTTATTAAATAAACGAACATAAACGAACTTCCTGCCGAACAGTTCACGAACGGTTCGCTGAATGTTCGGTTCGTTTACAGCCCTAGTTTTTCTTACCATTGGAGATGCTCTTAAGTTATGATAATACATATTTATTTTTTAATCTCTAATGATCTACTTTAAAAGAAATATAAAATATTATACTAATTTTGCATATGTTTTTAATAAACATGTTAGTCCCAGATGGCTATAACAAGTATTGTAGAAGGGGGGTTGAATACAATACTCAAATTTTTCACAAGTTTTAATTCTATTATTGAAAATCTTTCAACAAGAATTACACATAGAAAACTTAAGACTGTTGCGGAAAAGAACAGATAAACTATTCTAACAATCTTACACAAAGTATACTAACAAAATAACTAAGAACACTTAGAACAAATTTATAAAGTTTTTCAAGCAAACTGGAAATTCTTGCACTGAGAGAAATCTTCCAGTTTGCGTAGAATATATATAAGAGCACACAGTAATCTTCAAGTCTCTCAAGATGTAAGTAATTTTCTGCATGGAGAGGTCCTTCCTTTTATAGAGACAAGGAGTGTGCAAGCATTGAATGCTTGGGACACTTGTCATCATCATACTTGTTGAGGATGTTGACTTCTGAAAAATTGAGATGTCATTGTCACCTTTTACTAGGTACTGGAAGTAGAACCCATATGCATGAGAAAAAAACTTTATATGGTAATGGATAATAAGACAAAATGTCACTTTATCCATGTAGAAAATATCTTCTCAATTTGTCTTCTAAAGATTACACCACCGAAGGAAACTAGAGTTACGTGACACATCTTTGGAGAAAGCATCTTTGAAACTTCTTTGAGATCCCACCGATGATAGCTTTGAGATATGTGACACATCTTTGAAGGAAAGTATCTTTGAGACTTCTTTGAGATCCCACCGAAATTGGACTTCCATTGGTGGGATTCTTTGGCCGAAACAGAGAGATTTCGGTGGAGATATGTCCACCGATGTGTGAGAACACCATCGGTGGACAATGACTTGTACGTGTTGAGAAAAGATCTTTCACTTCCACAATGAGAGAATCTTTAATCTTGACTTTGGTTGATCTTTGACTTCACCAAACATTTGCTATCTTGTACAAGCCATTACAAAGAACCATGCATCCAAAATTTCTCTAAGTATAAAATGTTTTTCAAAGTATAAAAGGAAATCATGAGGTCATCTTCAAATCTTGATGACCCAACAAAACATTTATTAGTTAATTATTGATATTATTTTGTTATGATTTTTAACACGCTGAAAAGTAAAAATACATATACTCAATTTGAGAAATCTTGACTATTCCATGTTCCGGAAGCCAAAGATTATTTTTATTTGTATAATATTGACAATGTCAATACATAGCTCAAATTGGACCTCCTAAGACCATCTCCATCAACAAACCAAGTCAAACTATTTTATAATAAGACAAAAAGTTTTCAATTAAAAGAAAAGAAAAATTAATTTCAAGCAAACCAAACCCTTCCAAACGGTTTGCTGGTGCAAACAAAGTTTGAGTAATATTTTATTAATAAACTAGATTTTTTAGATAAATAATATAATATGTGTTAAAATCTAATTAGTTGGTTTAGATTTTATTAGAATAAAACTTATTTAATTAAAAAGATAACTTTAATAAAAAATAAAAAATTAAAAAATATATTAAAATTCATATTTTTCAATTCCCTACAAATAGAGACCAATCTTGACATATTTTCAACACACCAATCTTTTGACAAATAGAGACCAATCTTGACATAATTATGTTTTAAAATATGAAATTATTTTTATTTATTTTTTATTTAAAGTTAAAAGATATATATATTCTAAAATATTAAATATATAATTTTTAAGATTGGTTTGGATTGTGAATAAAGTATAAAAAAAAGTTAGATTGGATTGAAATTGAAGATTGGATAGGTGGAAGAGAGAGAAATTAGTTTTTTAATAAACATTTGTCTGGGTCGATTTACTAGCTAGGCATGCTTGTACTCTTGATCGCAATGTTTATTTCAATAACATGCATTTTTTTCTTAATTTTTGTATCGACAATGTTTGTAACAACCTTTATTTTAATGAGATGAATGAGATCCGGGCGGGTGATGGCAATGCCAAAGCCCGATAATGATCCCTTTCCCATTGTCTTCAAAAATTAAACGTACATTTGTCTGTATTGCCTCTTAAAAAGCTTCAAGGTTTTTTAGAAGGACATGTTACCAAAAGTACAAAGAGAATTATGTATTTTTTGTTTTTTGAAAAAAATGTTACATTATTAAAGAGACGGTCATTATTAACGAAAAAAATCATCGAAAATCTGTTAAAAATGGCTGTCAATCGCGGATTTGACTGTCGCAAGATCTTCGTTGCAGATTGAAATTTCCGATGGATCATAGATTTCTGGCGGATTCACAATTTTTGGTAGATATTTTCGTCGGTACTTTTTCCCCATTTTCTTAAATAGAGTTATTTAATCAAGTTTTCTTAATCGAATTAATTAAGTTTCCGACGGATTTCCGACAAATTAGTTAATTTATTTTTTATAAATTATTTATCAAAACAGTTTTTCAAAATAGAAAAATAGGGAAAAACGCCGGTGATATTTTCAACAAAAAATGGAAAATAAAATCGGCGGAAATCCGCCGGAAACGTCAGTCGGTTATAGTCATCTGTTTAATAGTGTTATTAATCTCTTATGTCTAATTTAGTACGAGATAGGTTCATTCAGACTGTTTTTTTCTTCCAATTTTCCATAGTCACTTATGTTTAATCACCCTTTTATATGGTAAGAGGTAAACCAACCTCTTATTTGCCTCTTGTTGTTCATAGTGGATTAATCGAAATATAACTTTTCTCTTAATTGATCTACTTGGATTAGGGGTGCTCAAAAACCCGACCAACCCGACCAACCCGATCAACCCAACCCGAAAAAACCCGAAAAATCCCAACCCGAGGTAACCCGAAGCATTATCGATCAAAAAATTGGCCAACCCGAAGCATTTGGGTCGGAATTGGGTCAGGCCCAATAGAACCCGACCCAACCCGATACACCGACTGACCAGGCCCAAATTTAGACTTTAGCCGCTATTTTTTAGGGTTATCTGAAATTAAATCTGATTATCTCTCGTCTCCACAGCCACTACCGTTTCCCTCTCACAGTCTCACTCTCATCGTCGTCATCGACACTTCGACAAGACGACAACCTCAGCCCTCAGCGATCTCACTCTCACTCTCACTCTCATCGATACTTCATAGGTAATCGTATGGATATGATACTTCAAGTTCACACATCTAAACCTCTTCCATTTTGTAAACTTGATATGCTTAGTTTATAATATGTTTCCTGTATAACAAATTCCTCACAATCAAAGCCTTCTAATTTCTCAAACGTCTTCATCCATATCATCTTTTTGTTCCATTTCTTTTATACTGTTTATTTTGGGTTTGTGGCTGCAAGTGTCTATAGCTTTTGTTATCTGTATAGTGTATACCAGTCTTATGGTGCTTGGCAGTTGGCATTATCTCTTGTGAATAAGGGTAGTTTGTTTTGATGTTTGCTTTCTAATGTTGGATATATGGGTTTGAAAATCTGACAACACACTAGTTATTAGCACTCATATCTATCTTTGAAAATCATTTGAATATCAGATTACAGCCTCATATTTCTTTTACCACCATGCTCCAAATTCTATTCAAACATGAAGAAATTTAATATGGTTTGTAGTGTTGATTTTTCTAATAATCTGTTTATTTGGGTTCAATAATCTGTTTATTTAGGTTAGTAATTGTATATCTAGTACAGTAATCTGTTTAGTTGTTGTTCAATAATCTGTTTGTTCAGACTTCAGACTTCAGTAATCTGTTTGGGTTAGTACTTAGTACTTAGTAATTGTTATAATATGTTATGTTAGAACATTTATATCTACTTTGTTGTTATAAATTATAACCTAACAGTCGGCTATAATCTGTTATAAACTTGTAATCTCACACAGAAAAAACGATGTAATTACAAGGGTGGGTTGGTCTTAGATGTGCCTACGAGATGGAATTCAACTTTTATGATGTTAGATGTGGCACTTAAATTTGAAAAGGCTTTTGCAAGTTATGAGGATGAAGACCACAAGTATTTGATTCACTTTTTAGAAGATGACAATGGGAAAAAGAGGATTGGACCACCTAAGAGTATTGATTGGAAGTGTGCTTCGGCTTTTGTCAAATTTCTTTCCACTTTTTATGAAGCTACTTTAAAGTTTAGTGGCACTTTGCATGTTACTTCTAACAATTTCTATCATGAGATTTGTGAGATCCATACACACTTGGATTCTTTGTGTAAAAATAGTGATTCTATATTGTCTACCATGGCTAAGAAGATGAAGTCCAAGTTTGACAAATATTGGGGGGATCCGGATAATATCAATCCAATGTTGTTTTTGGCCGTTGTACTCGATCCAAGGTATAAGATGAAATACTTGAAGTTTCTTTTTGAGTGCCTTTATGATAGTACAACCGTTGCCAAGATTATTGTGAAGGTGGAACAAATCCTTAACGAGTTGTTTGAAGGCTACAATGTTGAGTGTGGAGATGATGATGATAAGGTTAGTTTAATTTATTTTATTATGCTTGTTTGAGTGTTTGTTTACTTTGTTGTATTCTCTTTAATGTGTATAGGTTGACAAAAACAACTCGTCAAGAAGCAATGAAACTCAAAAGAGGTCGTTATTGGAAAGTTACATGCAAAAACAACAATCGCAAGTGCCGGAGAAAATGAATGAGCTTCAAAGATATTTGGTTGAAGAATCTCTCGATCCAAGGACCCCCGAATTTGATATTTTATTGTGGTGGAAAGTGAATGCTTGTAAGTATGCTACTTTGTCTTTGATTGCAAAAGATGTTCTTGCCATTCCCGTATCTACGGTGGCTTCCGAATCTGCGTTTAGTACTAGCGGACGTATTTTGGACTCATTTAGGAGTTCATTGAGTCCAAAAATGCTTGAGGCATTAGTATGTACCCAAAGTTGGTTGAAGGTGAGTCATGGAGGAATTCAAGCAAAGGAGTATTTTGATGAAACACAATCTTGTGAGTTGTTGGAAGAAGGTAAACACTAATTTGTTTAATAATAGTAATGCTTATATTATGTCATCTATTTTCAATAAATTGTTAACTTTAGTTTTGGTTTGTAGATGACATGACCAATCTCAAGGCCAAGAAAGCGAAATCAAAGGGGTCGGAGGCGTCGAGATCGATTGTTGTTGATTGATGTGTTATCGTTGGATATAAACAATTTATTGTTATATTTCAATGGTTTTTGTTGGAGACATCAAGTTATTTGATCATTTTGGTTTAGACATTTTAATATGTAATAACTATATATTGTCTTGAATTGTTGGACGTTGGTTGTATTTTAAGACTTGTTTCCTTTATTATTATGTTTGTAATATTTATTTTACCTTGTTTAAACACAACCCGACCAACCCGACCAACCCGATCAACCCGAACGGGTTGGGTTGGGTTGGGTTGTATCTTTGGTTGGGTTGGGTTGGGTTGAAATTTTTCCAAACCGCCAACATTGGGTTGATGCGTCGAAATGCCCTCAACCCGATCAACCCAACCCGTGAGCACCCCTAACTTGGATTATACTAAAATTCAATTTACTATAAATCAGGTGATTTTCTAATTTAAATATATAATAGTTGATTAACTTTATTTGTTTAAATGATCACTAATTTTATAATTTAGATGTACATTTCGTAATGATAATGAATAACTATGTGAAATTGTGTGTATATATATAGTGTGTGTGTATATATATATATAGAGAGAGAGAGCAGGGGGAAGGATCATGAGATAAGTTAAACATTATGTGAGAAGACGAGAAATGTGATATTATATATGATTACACGGCATGTGGTGTTTAATCATATATGATTAAACGTCTATGTGTAACATATGGTTAATCATATCTCGTTAAGCTCATGTATCATTATATATGATATCACATTGCTCGGCTTCTCGCATAAGGTTTAGTTTCTCGTTTGAACCTACCTATATATATATATATATATATATATATATATATATATATATATAGAGAGAGAGAGAGAGAGAGAGAGAGAGAGAGACTTCGTAAAATACAAAATTGCATTTATTGCACACCTTACAAACAACAGTGTGCATATGCATACGTGCAAAAATATACATATAATAAACATAAATTCATATAGAATAATGCATATATGCATATCAGACTATGCACACATTGTTCACCCATGCACAATGGTTTGTAAGGGATGCAACAAATATTTGTTTTTTATTTGATTTGTATCCTCTCTCTCTCTCTCTCTCTATATATATATATATATATATATATAAATACAACACTATAATATTCTAATGCGTAAATACACAATTTAAAACGATTCAGACATTTATCATCTTACAAAAACAAACAGTCTTATTTATTCAAATTGCAGAATTCAACATCATATCTTATCAATTAAAAAGTGAAATAAAAACTCAGACCTCAACACTTTACAAAAAAATGTCACTAAAAACATATTTAAAACCAAAGAGTCTCTAGCCTAGCGGTATCCGAACCTCTTTCCTTCTAGAAGGTCAGGGGTTCAAAACTCATCAAAAATAAGAAGGGTGTGTGAGTTTATTTGTTACATTTGACGTATATAAATATTATATAATTAAAAACAATCATATTTAAAATGAAACCCTTGTGGAATTATGTAAACTATCTTTTAGCCCAATGGGATTTCTAAATGCGTTAATTTTAGACCTTTATTTTTTTAATGAAACAAGGAATGGAGATAAAACAATTTTCTTTAACATTTCCTCCTACCTCTCTCTAGAAAGCAAAACCCTAACCCCCCCCCCACCCCATCGGCCACCTCTCTCCTTTTACTCTCAACACAGGCGCCGCCATCCACCATCTTCATATCTCCACCACCACCTTGCCACCTCCACCTTCGTAGGCCTTGTGTGTGACTGTGAATAGTGAGAGGGAGTGCCGCTGCCGCGCCGACGGCCACCGCCCGCTGAACGAGACCGTTGCTGCCTGCCGCTTCCTGCTGCGCTGCCTGTCGCCGCCGCCTGCCGCCGCCGTCGATCGCTGCCTAGCGCTACCGTCTTGTGCCGCCCCGGTTCTTCGTTTCTCTTTGTGGCTCTTAATCCCTTTGTGGCTCTCAAAATCCCTGTGTGGATCTTTATCCCTTGTGGCTTTTTAGTCTTTAGTTTCAGTCAAAGCAGGCCCTAGGAAAACACAACAAGTAGAGTGGATTTTATCCACTTTCATCAAGGAGAAAACTTCAAAGTGTCACCTTCCCACTTTTCTCTTACCTTCAGATCTGCTTTTGCGAGAAAACCATGGAATCAGACGTTGATTTCCTCCAGTTGGAACGATTGGGGTCTTATCCTAGCGGTGGATAGACGAGGTTACGAAGCGGCTTTTGAGTCACTTCCGTTAATGTCTTGTCTTTATCCTTTTGTTGTTCTTAAGTCCTTTCACTTTGGTGTTCCTTGTTTTGTAATGTTCCTTGTTTAATGAATGGTTGTTCCGTTTCAAAAAAAAAAAGAAACAAGGAATGGAGATGAATTCTAAATCCCACCAAATATCGCTTTCATGCAAATTGAGTATTTGATTTTCAACTTTGCGCTTAGTATAGAGATGACCAAAATTTGGTCCCGACGAGCTTAAATCGGCCCCGATTCCAAACAGTGGCGTTGTAAATGGTCCTTAACCCGACCAAAATATTTCAGACCGATTACGCTTTACAAGGCCTAGTTATGAGAACCAGTCCCGGTCCCACTTATTTATTTATTTATTTTAGTTTTTTAATTGATTTTTAACATATAATTTTTTTAAAGAACTTGGTCAATCAAATACACCAACAAATATGTTTTTGTTATAATTGGGTCAATTAAATACACTAAAATACGTTTTTGTTATAAAGAATTTGATCAATCAAATATACTTTAAAATCATTAAATGGTCAAATATACAGTAAAGAATAATTTAAAATCTTTAATTGGTCTTCAATCTAATACGTTTAAAAATATACTGAAAATACATAAGTTTATAGACAAGTTTTAAATAAAAAGATCGGTCGGTCCTGGTCCGGTCCGGTCCCATAACAGATCATGGGCTGGTCCAGGCCTTATTTTCGGTGGAATCACGTAACCGACGGTCTCAAACCGGTCCTAAACGGTCCCAAGTTGGTCTCTGTACCGATCCCATTTGACCATCTATAGCTTGGTATATTGAAATGGGGTCATAAACCTAAATTCTTTTAACTATGCTAAGCCTGAGTGTATAATTTATTTTGGTTGGGCCAGGTAAGTTGGGTTGGATAGAGAACTTTTAATCAGCCCAAATGCTAAGATGCACAAATAGAGATTTAAATAGCCAACCTGTATCATATGTTTGTTCTTCATCATATGTTAGATATACGAATTAAGAAAGAGAAAGTAGCAAAAATCAAAAGCTTATTTAAAGCTACTACTAGAGGAATTACTTACAAAAAACGTAAATTCAAGCTAATACATCTTTAACTAAAAATTGAATAAATGAAGGTAAAATTCAAACTTATTGTATAAATTTCACAATGAAACCATAAGTATCTAACACATCCAAGGTTCTAAATGGCGGCTGTTGCGGCGAGCCTTTTAGAACAGTGAACATATCCCATATTAAAGTAAGGTTTACGAAGAAAAATAATACGTATACAAACATTTCCTAGTAGAAAAATTAAGATCTTGTACTTGTACAACAATAAAGGTAGATAGTGTGTAATCACTATTTACAAGTTTAGATATTACTGTTTAATATAAACAATGATTAGAAAACATATATAATAATTTGAAAATTGTTTTTATAAATTATATAAGAGTTAAAAGTTGTATTCTATGAATATAAAAGTTTGATAAATACTGCAATAAAATATATAATTTAACTATTATTTTAATATGTTTAATAAATATCCTTATTTATATATAATAATAAATTTAATCATAGTTCTATTAATCAACATCTTAAATTATTTTATTGCTTGTCTCATTTAAGTCGTGGTATATATTATGAAATATTAAAATTGATTATTTTCTAAAAATATTTTTTGTTGTTATTTTATAATTTTCAGCTGACTTACCAACTACTTTATCAAATGAAACTTGAATTTATTATAATATTAAATTAATTGTTAATACAAATCAATATCAATATATCAATATATATATTAAAAGAGAAAACCATCATGTATGAGGTGGCATAATATGGTTTTAGTATTCATCAAAACTTGAAATATGGTGTGTTTTGCCTATCCCACATTGGTGAGAAAATGAAGGTTTAAAATAGTGAAATGTGTATAAGAATTGAGGAGATCATTCTTTTGTAGCAAGTGATACTGTTTGCTCACATTAGTACACCTTTTGTTGGCAAAAAAACTTTGTTTATATACATCAAATCTTGAAATTTGGCGTGTTTTGGCTATCCTACATTGGTGAGAAAAAAAAAGTTTGAAAGAATAAAATGTGTATAAGAAATGTGTAGCTCATTCTTTTGTAGCAAGTCATAGTCTTGGCCCACATTAGTAAACCTTTTGTTGGCAAAAAAAACTTTGTTTATATATATCAAATCGTGAAATGTGGTGTGTTTTGGCTATCCCACATTGGTGAGAAAAAAAAGTTAAAAAAAGTGAAATGTGTATAAGAAAATGAGAAGATCATTCTTTTGTAGCAAGTGATAGTGTTGACCTATATTAATAAACCTTTTGTTGGCAAAAAGGCTTTGTTTGCAAAAAAAAAGCTTTGTTTATATACATCAAATCTTGAAATGTTGTGTGTTTTGGCTATCCCACATTGGTGAGAAAAAGAAAGTTTGAAAGTATGAAATGTGTATAAGAAATGTGGAGTTCATTCTTTTGTAGCAAGTCATAGTCTTGGTCCACATTAGTAAACCTTTTTTTTGGCAAAAAAAAGTTCTTTTTTTGTAATAAATTGTTATAACAATGTCTTTTTGGTAAATAATTTTATATATACATAAAAAGTGGTTAAAAGAACAACCAAGAATGATTGTATAAAAATACAACTAAGATTGACATTATAAAGTGTGTGTGTATTTCTTAAATCTTGAAATGTGGTTGAGTTTCCATATCCCATGTTGGTGGGAATAAGATAATCAACCAACCAACCAACCAATATATATATATAAATAAAGAAAAACCAAGGGATATTGAGGTGGCAACATGAGAATAAAGTATTAGGGTATATATTGGTGAATTTTGGTTGAGTTTGAGATATCCCACATTGATGAGAGATAGAAAGATTGGAGTATAGTGGTATGTATAAAAAAGAATGATAGGATGTCATTGTGTCAACTCATGGAGTTTGCGTCATGGGTTATCTTATTTAGATGACCCTATTTATGCAAAACAAAACATCATCAATATATATATACTAAAAGAAGAATCAAGAGGTATTGAGGTGACATCAAGAAAATAGAGTATTGGGGTATTGGTGAATTTTGGTTGAGTTTGAGATATCACACATTGGTGAGAGATAAAAAGATTGGAGTATAGTCGTATGTATAAAAAAGAATGATAGGATGTCATTGTGTCAACTCATGAGGTTTGTGTCATGGGTTATCTTATTTAGATGACCCTATTTATGCAAAACAAATCTTATTATAAAAGAAGAACCAAGTGGTATTGAGTTGGCAGAATAAGAATAGAGTATTGGGGTATTGGTGAATTTTGGTTGAGTTTGAGATCCCGCATTGGTGAGAGATAGAAAGATAAACCAAGAATGATAGGATGTCATTGGATCAACTCATGGGGTGCGTCATGGGTTATCTTATTTAGATGACATTATTTATGCAAAACAAATCTTATTATAAAAACGTTAAAAATTTGTTGTGGTTGAAATTTTTGAAGTAGAAAGTGACTATAAAAAATGAAGGATGGATGTTTTGTGTAAACTATGTGGTTGGCTCATATTAGTTTCCCTATTTTGCATCATCCCATATTGGTTTGAAGATGCAAGTTTTGAAAGATGAAGTGAGTATAAGAAAGGAGGGGTGGATGTATTTGTGTAACTCATGTGCTTGACCCAATTTAGTTTATCCTATTTCGCAAATGCATTTTGAGGTGGCACCATGAAAATTAAGTATTCTCAAATGATGGATTGTGGTTGAATTTAAGTTGTCCCACTTTGGTAAAAAGTTGAAAGATTGGAACAAATAAGTGGGTATAAGTAATGAAGATGAGAGGTTTTTGTGTCAAGACATTGAGTTGCCATAATTTTGTGACCTTTTTTGAAAAATATGTAAAAATCAAAAACGAGGATGAGGATTTGGCAACATTAAATTTGAGTAATCCTCAAATCTTGAAATGTGGTTTAGTTTCATCATCCTACATTGGTGAGAAAATCAAAGTTTTGAAGTAGAAAATGACTATATATATTAAAAAATTAAAAGAATGTTTTTGTGTTAACTAATAAAGTTGTCTCATGTTTATTTAATGCAACTCATAGGCTTAACTAATTTTAGTCGAACCATTTTTTGGAAGAAAAATAAAATTTTCAAACCTTTTGTAACAACAATAATGATAGGGTTGTGTAACATGTCGTTTGAGTTGAAAATAACATAACAAAGTTGTTACCGATACATATGAAACTATTCCTAGCAACACATTTTATCAATATATAAAAATGAAGCACTTATGGAAATACATTTTTCATTTTAAAGTGTATCTTATTAATAAACAAATAAAGAATTATGTTTTATGCTAACTACGACAATTATTTATTTAAAATACTTATCACTATCGTGCAACGCACGAGACTCGTACTAGTTTTCACTAACGTCAAAAACCAAAATTGAAGTTTACTCTTTTATCTAAACTAGTTGAGTACCCGCGCAATGCGGCGGGGATGTTAATGTTCTATAAAGATACATTTAAGTTTTAAACATCAAATTTTGCAAAAAATATTTGGTGGTTCACATGGTTCATATATTGTATTAAAAGTTTTTCACAATGCGACGGGATATATCGTAGATTAAAAAAATGAAAACTTAATGCAATTTCTTATCCAAAAAGTCTAAATTGTTGTTTAAACAAAATAGAAATTACAATCATGTTTTAATCATATACAATCATCACTCAAAACTTCTCGGTAAACCACATTTGATGTGTAAACTCCATTCGGCTTGAACTTTTTGGACGGCTTCACTAATACCTTTGTAGTGCCACGTGATATACCTCTGGATAATGCCACATAAAGTTGCCCGTGTGAGAATACCGGTTCTGGTAGATAAACACCTACCACCGGAATTGTTTGTCCTTGAGCTTTATTAATTGTCATTGCAAAACAAAGTCGAATCGGAAATTGTTTTCTCTTCAATTTAAATGGAAACATGTCATCTTCGGACGGACATAGAGGAATTCTTGGTAAAAATACCCTCTTACCAGTATGTTGACCAACAACTATTTCCGCATCAATGACGTTCGGTTGAAAGCCTCTGCATATCAACCTTGTGCCGTTACATAATCCATTCGAAGGGTCGATATTCCGCAATAGTATTATTGGGCATCCAATTTTAAGTCGGAGGTAATGAGGGGGCAAACCGCTAACGGTAAGTGAGTTTAAGAATTTCATTGGATATAAGTTATTGTTATCGTCTTCTGCTTCGTCAAAACTATAGTAAATTTTTTCCTCTCCGCAGAATCTTTCGATCAACTGATAATTAATCTCGTCGACATGCTCATTTTTAGTTGTTAGTATCGCCCTTGAAATGATATAATCTGAAGCAGTCCCGTTGGTTTGCAGAGAAGGAAATATTGCATCGATCAAAGCATCCTTCGATTCATCTTGTTTGGTGTAAGGAATGGCCATGTCATCAGGTATGCGAATAAAGTTTTCGTCCACTGTTTCTTCTTCTCCATCACCGACTCGTAACAAAAAATCTGAAAACCATCGATCAGTAAGTGCTCTCATATTGATCGTTAACCGCAACTTTTTAATCGAAGACCAAATAGGTGACATCCGTAGGCTAGAGTCTACAATCTGTGCTCGGGTACCTTTTCTCGTTACCGGCAACACCTGTCTAAAATCACCTCCCATAATCATTATCTTTCCACCAAATGGGAGCCGCACCCCAGTGATGTCTTGCATTGTTCTATCGAGTGCCTCCACTGCTTGCCTCTTTGCCATTGATGCTTCATCCCAGATGATTATTTTTGCATCTCGGAGTAGTTGAGCAGTTCCACTTTGTTTTTTTATATTGCACACCGAATTATTACAAAGACTGAGGGGAATCTTGAACCGAGAGTGAGTCGTTCTCCCTCCTGGCATGTTATTAGCGACAGCACCCGATGAAGCGGTCGCAAGTGCAATATGTCCACGGGAACGAAAATTAGCGAGCAAAGCTTTGTACAGAAATGTTTTTCCGGTTCCACCTGGAACATCTACAAAAAACACACCTGGACGATCATTATCTACATGACTCATGATCTCATCGAATGCATGTTTTTGGTCGGAATTTAGAGAGTCTCGGGCACGCAGATATTCGTCTTCCACGATTATGGAGTACTCCTCTTGTACCTCACGAAATGCCCGTGATTCTAAATTGGCAGCTGCATTTATGTTTGGAAGATCGAAATCATCGAGGGTCTTACCCATAGACTGTAAAAAGACTAAGATATCTGTAAGAACCATATTTCGGACTATCTCAGCATTTACGTAGTGTCGTCTGTAATCTTCAGAGAGTGAATCATAATGTTCATCCCATAACTTGCGAACATCTCCCGGCTCACAATAAATCAAGATCGTTGCGAATAGTCGTCTAAGAGCATTGGGAAACTGAAATAAGGAGGCCTCGACAAGACAATGCGATAAATTATCGTCGGACTCTATCAAACCTCTCTCAAGAGCTGCTTTTCGAAATGTCGGATGTAATACGCCATTAACCGTGTAAAGATCTTCAAAGCATGTAGGTCCACTAATATGCGAGAGAAGTAGGCGTAGATAATACCGTTCTCCTTCAGCAGGATTAGCATGAACTAGTCGTCCTCTCATTGGTCTTCGGCTTCGAGTATTCCATTTACGTGATTTGGTAAAAATGTTCAGCATGCCACCCTAAATCCATTTTCTACATAAATAATATGATCAGAACAATTTCAGAATGCCAATTGCAAACATCAATAATATTGTTAACATTATAAAAAAATTCACTCTAAAAGAACACCAAAAGTAGACAAACAACAAGTAGAGCATGAACCATTAAAAATAAGAACATTTTGGTGATAAGAACACTTAGAGCAGCAAGAGCAATCTGATTAAGACATTATTAAGACATTACCTTGGTCGGAGAGCAATCGAATGAAATTCTGAAGCCTGAATCAAAGTAAAGCCTCAAACCAAACCCACCAGACCTCGATTTTCGATTTTCTATGAACAAAAAAGAAGAACAAATAAAAAACCGAAACAATAGAAAATCGTATGGAAGCTGTAAGGTTCAGGTAGGTTTTTATCATGTATTATATCAGAATGCTTATGAAGCCAAGGTGTTGGAGACCTTGCACTACTCCCTAGAATTGTTGGAATTCAAGCAGCTTGGTCTTGATGCTAATTAATTAACTTCCATATACGCATGGGGTACATGTACATTCTGTTGGACAACCTAGGGGGGGTAAGGTTGTATTTTAAATCTTTTACTTTCAAAAATTCTTTTACAAATAAATACAGTACAGAAACAGTATAAATAAATCAGAGTATACAAATAATAAATATACAACAATTATATAAACAGATATAATTTAAATGCACAGCGGAAATGTAAATAGATAAGGGAAAGAGATACTTGACACAGAGATTTACTGATTTACCACCAACTGTGATAAACCAGCAGCCGAGACACTTCTCGACACGATCCAAATAAATGTATTCTTTACGGTAGAATACAAACCAAGTACAAAGGTAACGTAATTGATTCTCAAGCTTCTGCTATGAGATGTACAGGATCACACACCCGTTATTCAAATACTTACAAGAGGAGTATAACTCACAATGGGTAATCACTCTTGTATAATATCTCACACTTGGATATTTTATAAAAAATGTTTTATAAAATATATATTATAAATAGATGAGAGAGCTGAGAGTTGCTGTTTGTTGTTGCTGTGTTGTCTTTACTTCATCACCAGCAAGCATCATTATATAGCAACCCACTTCCAACGGATATATGAGGTGGCGGTATACCGCCTTGCACACCGCGGTATACCGCGGTCAGAAAGAGTACGCTGACACACCAACGGCTACATGCAAAGTTGACAGGAAAAACGTACCCGCGGTATACCGGCTGGGTCTCGCGGTATACCGCCGTCAGGAAAAGTAACTTTCAACCAATCAGAATTGCACACGGACTGCCGCGGTATACCGGCTGAACACCCGCGGTATACCGGCAAAAGTGTACCCGCGGTATACCGGGTATTCTCCACGGTATACCGGCGTCAGAAAAGATACTTTCCAGGACTGCAACCAAATCTTGCTGAATCTTCTCAAAACCTTATTAAAAAATAATTGTTGGGTTTTTAGAAATATCCAAGTGGTATATTATTTTAGGGTGTTTATCATTATTAGTTATAAACAATAATGACGACGTAGAAACTTCCGTCTTGAATTCTTCAGATAAAATCTTCGTGTTCTTCAAGAACTGTACACTTGGATAGGATTGTTAGATAAACAATAATACGGTGTGTTTGTAATCATCAAAATAAATATATATAAATATATAGAGATGTGGTACACTTGCACCAACACATTCTATTCTCTCAAACAATTTCATCTTTAATTAATTAATAAAGTCACTTCATACCAAAAAATAAATTATGAAAAGTTTTAATTAAAAAAGAAAACATGGACCATCAAAATCATGACGAAATATGAATGCAGAAAAGAAGTGAAGATTCATCCCTAACAGATCCAATCTCAAACCCTGAATGCAGAAATCAAAGCAAACCACTGAAATCATTAACAAATAATGCAAAGAGTCATAAATGAGAAGACTTTGAGTAACTTAATGAGACTAACAGCTTATTCGGGCAGCTTATTTGGCCAGTCCGTATAACATTTGAAATAGGATGAAAGTTAATCTACAACTACAAATGTGAAATGATTCACAAGCCCATTAAACCCATTATGAAGAACAAATAGGATTCTTGTATTGTATGTTGCTAATTAATAAAAGTGGTTTCTGGTATATATATTTGGTCTTAGAAATGATCTTAGTATTGGTCGGCGTAAGCCTCATCCGTAACTGATTGATCAAAATAATCCTATATTTTCTCATGTATGGTCCTGTCAGTTGCTACTCAATCCGTTTTGGTCGCTCAAAACATGTACTTGAGCGCAATAGTCCCTTGGGTTCGGTTAAGGATGTCCATCTTTATACTAATTAGTACAACATGTTGTTATTAGATACAATAGTCTCTTTTAGCTTATAATCATGTCATCATCCTCTGTAAGCTATAAAATATTAAAGGTATCAAACCACATACCTGTGAAATTGAGTTTTGATCCAACAAATGTCAAAAAACATCAGCAGCTATTGAAGACCTCCAGAACCTGAATCACAACAATGGTCTTCATCCACTGAAACGCAAAAGACACTAACAATAATATCAACAGATCATATATCTGTTTCTGAATAAATCTTGAAGAAATTTATAAGATTACCACAAAAGAAGTGAAGATTCATCCCTAACAGATCCAATCTCAAACCCTGAATGCAGAAATCAAAGCAAACCACTGAAATCATTAACAAATAATGCAAATAGTCATAAATGAGAAGACTTTGAGTACTTTACCTAGTTGAACTTAATGAGACTAACAGCTTATTCGGGCAACTTATTTGGTCAGCCCGTATAACATTTGAAATAGGATGAAAGTTAATCTACAACTACAGATGTGAAATGATTCACAAGCCCATTAAACCCATTATGAAGAACAAATAGGATTCTTGTATTGTATGTTGCTAATTAATAAAAGTGGTTTCTGATATATATATTTGGTCTTAGAAATGATCTTAGTATTGGTCGGCGTAAGCCTCATCCGTAACTGATTGATCAAAATAATCCTATATTTTCTCATGTATGGTCCTGTCAGTTGCTACTCAATCCGTTTTGGTCGCTCAAAACATGTACTTGAGCGCATTAGTCCCTTGGGTTCGGTTAAGGATGTCCATCTTTATACTAATTAGTACAACATGTTGTTATTAGATACAATAGTCTCTTTTAGCTTATGATCATGTCATCATCCTATGTAAGCTATAAAATATTAAAGGTATCAAACCACATACCTGTGAAATTGAGTTTTATAAAAAAATTCACTCTAAAAGAACACCAAAAGTAGACAAACAACAAGTAGAGCATGAACCATTAAAAATAATCACATTTTGGTGATAAGAACACTTAGAGCATCAAGAGCAATCTGATTAAGGTAGGTTTTTATTGAACTTAGTTTTTATTGAACTTAATGAGACTAACAGCTTATTCGGTCAGCTTATTCGGTCAGCTTATTCAAATCACTACCAATCCAAATCCAAACACCTTCAGGTCAAATCTTTAAGCAAATTGAAATAGGATGAAATGTTAGGAAGAAAACAGAAGTGAGTGATCTTGAATCTTGACCCAAAAATCACTACTTTTTTTAACTTTTGTCATAGAAATGGTCACCCTAAATCCATTTTCTACCATATATATGAAGATAACTATATGAAGATAGTTATCTCTTGTATATTTCATACATTAGTTGACTACAAACTCTTGTGTTTGTAAATGAGGTATATATATTTAAGAACACAGATGCCTAAAAGCGTGTTAAGTTATGTGTTGAACTTCTGATAAACATGTCTTAAGGTAATTTTCTTTGTCCCATAAATAATCTCTGTTCAAATGCACAAATTTTGATGTTCGTATGTTATCCTCCGTTTCCAAAGGATTGCATAAATGGTCATGTAAGAGCAATCTGATTAAGAACATTTTGGTGATAAGAACACTTAGAGCCTCAAACCAAACCCACCAGACCTCGATTTTCGATTTTCTATGAACAAAAAAGAAGAAATCGAAATCAGAAACAAATAATTATTTGGTCAGCCAATATAATTATGAACGATTCGAGATGGTTCCTGAACTATTCGAGATGGTTCCTGAACTATTCGAGATGGTGAGAAAGAAATCGAAATCAGAAACAAATAAGAAGTTGCATACCTGAACGATGAACGATTCGAGATGGAACGATGAACGATTCGAGATGGTTCCTGAACTATTCGAGATGGTGAGAAAGAAAGTAGAAATCAGAAACAAGCGACTGATATATAATGGGATCATTGGGAGTTTGAAGCGTCGTCTTGGTTAGGGTTTGGCTATAGGAAGCGTCGTCCAGGAGTGAGGAGTGAGGAGTGACTGATTTCTTGGTTTTGGGAAGGATTTGGCTATAGGAAGCGTCGGCCAGAGGAAGCGTCCAGAAGATAACTTTTAGGATTAAAATAGATAAAATAAAAAAAGAAAATGTTTTAAGACTTTAAGACAAAAGTCTTACATGTTTTATAAGGTAGTATAGATTTATGCATATACACATGGGTTCCAGAGAAAGAAAAAATTTAAGAAATCAAATCATGACTATTCGTTCAATATCCAAATGTATTTTTCTTTTTCTTTACATTTTTTTTTGAAAGGTCGCTTTCGAAAGTTTTCACCCACCGGGCTACGCTTTCAGGAGGTATCGGGCTCCCACTTAAGGGTGCCACCCACTAATCCCCCCCTCGACCCGGACCCGGCCCTATGGACCCGCCCAAGATCGGATATCGCATAGTTGATCACCACGGGACTCGAACCCGGGTAGTAAGGCTTTCACCCCTTACCTCCCCAGGGATGTTACCGGCCACTGGGCTACAAACTCTTTGATAATTTACATTAAATAATTTAAAATGTATATTTGAATCCCATATCCAGTTACGTATATTTTTACTAATTATAAAAACAATCATATATTTTAATATGACTATGGAGATGAATATTAGAATAGAAAAACGTTCAAACGAGAACGTTAACTATTTAAAAAACGAGAACAACATATCATGTGTAAAATCATATGTGATTTTACATTAACGGTAAAAAGTTGGACGCTAGCGACTTTGGCCACGAGTTAAGTTGCAAGACAAAGTTGCGTGAATCATATATGATTTTGTACGTGAATCATGTATGATTTTGTACATTAACGATTTTTCTCGTGTTTCTTAAATAGTTAGTGTTCTCATTTGAATCCATCTATTTTAAAATATGAATATATGAATATTGGATTTTATTCATTATTTCATGTAAACTAAATGAACGGATGAATATTAAAGTATGTGTGTATTCACACATGCGAATATGTATCTTTTATATTAAATAGCATTTTTATATTTACATATGATAGATACTTGATTCACACACTCACATATATATGACAAAGAAAATCAAGTTTTTATATAGTAACATTCTACATCATATGTAAATGAATATTGTTATATCGATCAAATCGCATTCATGTTTTATATGTGATTAATATAAACATGAATTGATATTAATTACATGTTAAATTATATTCCTTTATTCACATACGAATGTTAGAAATCAAGTTTGATATGTTGTAACAATTCACATGTAAATATATACATTAGTAAACATTTAATAATAGCTAATTAATCGGTTTGTAAAAAATATAATAATATATATGTCAAATTAAAGGGAACCAAATATTCGTTTGTTGATACACTTTGTTTAATTCCAATTTTTGCAAAACTTTAAATATATGTTGTAATAATCGGGTTTATTTTTTTGAAGTGAATAAAGAAGTGGCGTGATTAGTGGGAAGAATAAAGTGAAGATGGTGGCTTAGGTGTGAAAAATTAGACTTGGAGGACCTTTGCGTAAATATGGGAAATAGGGTTAAAACCCCCAAAACCCTCATTTCTACTCATTATTTTAGAGTGCGGCTGAGTGCGTGTATTTCGGGTGAAGGGACTTTGCTATCTTGAAGGAAGGAAGCGTTTGGGATTGGGAGCTTTGCAGTGTGAATCTCCATCATCATCAAGGTAATTTCCCTCCTCCTTAATCCCTTAAGCTACTCCTGAGAAACTTTTGAAAGTTGTTAATTTTGGTGTGACATCGATTAAGAAATGAAATATGGTATGTGTGTTATATCCATTTGTAATCAGTGTGGGGGATCGATTAGAGTGGTTAGCGTAATCTCGTTATATATTACAAGGAACCACTAGTAATTTACTATGAAAAGAAATAGGCCAAGAGGATTGCGTGGGGGCAATGGATACGATTATTTATATGTCGACCGCTGCTGACCACCATCTTCAAGTGACATGCCAACTACCTCTTTTCATCGCAAATTACATTATTAACCTTTTATGAAAACCTAAGATGATGGTCACATTCGAGATCGGCGGAAGATCAAGTCCGAAACCGGTATAAATTTTATTTATAAATTTAATTAGTATATTTAAAATTTACTTTTAAATATATTTTAAGTGTATTTTATTGAAGACCAAAATGTTTTTTAAATTGTATTCTATTAACGGTATTATTATAATAAAAACGTATTTTTTAGTTTGTTCGGTTGACCCAATTAAATATTGTATAACAAAAACGTATTTTTGTGTATTTGATTGGTCCAGTTATAATAAAAACTATTTGTTAGTGTGTTTGATTGATCATATTTTTTAAATTTTATTTTTATATGTTTAAAATCAATAAAAAAAGTAAAAAACAAGTAGAACCGATTTGGGTCCTGCCTGGGACCGGGACCGGTTCTCATAACCTGGAGTTCATATTTTGTACGAGATCATTATTTGGGATCGGGACTGATTTGGGCCCGACCCGACTTGGTCCACGAACGATTTTTTACCACCTCTACCAATAAATATGTTATATCTTTTTTAAAATAGAGTATTAAAAGTCAAAATCTCTAAAAAATTAATTTAACTCCAAAAAGCTACTATATTTTAGTAATTCTAATATTAACTATATTGTTAAAATATTCAATACCTTTTATAAAAATATTATTTATTTCTCCTAAATATTTATTTTCAATACCTCTTATTGGTGGGAAGTGTTGGGTTCCAGCAAGAAGTTGAGGTTAACGTGAAAATTGGTTATCAACCGTTGGATGAGATCAGGGTTCTAAAAGGCGCGTCATGGCGCGATATATCGCGAGACGCGTCTCCTCCGTTACGATATAGGCCATAACGTTTTTGTAAGGCGTGGCTCACGCCATGGCGGCTCAAGACGCGCCATATCGTCCGTTTTTTATAAGGCGTCAATATTAATTTTAAAAATTTGTACTTTTTTGTGTTTTTTAAAAATTAATACATATATATATATATTAAATTGTTGGATAGAATTGTATTCATTGAATAAAAACAGAACTTTATACATATATATTATATAATAGTATAAAATATATATTAATTTGCCGCCTTAGTTCACGCCTTGAAAAACGTCGCGTCCCGCCATATCTTGCAAGGCTTGGCCTCGCCGCCACGCCACGCCTTACGCCTTTTAGAACCTTGGATGAGATATGTACGCACATTAGGATAAGATGCATTATCTCGTTAACCTCAACTTCTTACGATTCTCACGTTAACCTCAACTTATTACACAATTCTTTTTTTAGTGGGAATCATTAAAATAATTATTTCTCTCTCTATTTAGAGGATGTGGATGGGGTCAAAGCTAGGGGTGAACATGGTTCAATACCATGTTTTATTTTCATTTACCATTACCAATCAATTATAATTGGTACTCAAAATTTTATAACATGTACCGACCAATTCTAGTTGGTACCAACTAAACTGGTACCAACTTTTTTCGGTTGGTACATGTTGGTACGGTTTTGTACCAATATCGTAAAAATAGAACTATGAATTATTTAAATTGATCATTATCAACTAGATCTAGTTATACTGAAAATGCCGTGCATTAATAGCATGTTGATATGTGTTATACCATTTATCCCTACTCATACAAGCATTCAAATAATCTTCATATAAATACAAACATTCATCGATAGTCTAACACAAGCGACAATTGAGAAGCAAAAATGGACTGTGGAGGTGAAGACGAGTTACTAAAGTTGTTAAGGTTAAATGAATGAATTCAATCAAGTTCTATATTATTTCGTATTACAATTTAGCAAAATGTAAAACTAAGATAATTTAAAATTTATGAATCAAAATGTAGTGTATTATTGATTAGAATATAACTAATAAATAATTAAAAATAAGTCGATATGGTATTACCGTGGTATACGATTTCTAATACTACGTACCAACCAAGTTTATATAGTTGGTATGGTACTACAAACAAATTATATTGGTACCAACTAAAATGGTAACAATTAACTTGGTACGGTTGATACACAAATTGATTGGTTTGTTTTGTTACAAAATTGACACCCATAGTCAAAACATCTCCAACAACTTCTCTAAAATAAAGAAGTAAAAAATCAAAATTAAAAAAATACCTTTATCTTCAACAGATTCTAGATTTTGAAGATTACACAATCAATTATATAAGTAAAATATTCAATGCAACTCATAAAATATTATTTATCTATATCCTAAACATTTAATTTTAAACAATTCCAATGGTAGAATGAGTAAAAAAATCGTTTATCTCTTACATGTGATTATTTTGGGAAATGTCTACAAATTTGGAGATTTTTATCATCTTTCAAGTATTATCTCCATTTTGAAGAAGGTTTTGTAGATTTTATTAGAATAGAAAATCCTAAAAATCTTCATTTTGAAAAAGCTACTTTTTTCCATTTATAAAATACTAGGTTTGAACCGTGTATTACACGGGGTAATTTGAAAAAATTAAATCATGCCAGAAAACTTATCTTACAAATATGAATGACCATCGAAAGTACGATGCTACTTTTCCAAGTTTTTTTCCTTCAGATTTTTTTTTGCAGCTGGTTACAAAATGTCTTTGTTTTAGGCAGTTTTCACAAAGAATATTTTGCAAAAAATTAATAAAAAATATGAAAAAATATTAAGAATTTATAAAACAAAATTTATAATAGAACGTAAATGAAATAATGAAAAAGTACATAGTTAAAATATTAATAAAATAAGAACCACGTATCATAAATTACCAAATACTTCTTCATATACAACATTATTTGTTCTATTGCTAATTATACTTTCATCATCTATAATTAATATTTTTAAACCTTGCCTATTTTTTACTCTAGATAAAACAACATACAACTGACCATGGGTGAAAACTGGTTGTCTCAGAAACAAACCAACATTCGATAATGATTGCCCGTGAATTTATGGTCATGGCAAAACATTCAGCAATTTGAACTCATAATTTTGAAAAAGGTTCGAACTGATAATCCAAAAGTCAGTTGATAAGTGATATCTTTTTTTTTCAAAGTAATTAAATCTCTTATGATAATTCTAAGGGTGTTTCGTTGACAGAATAGAATTGTAATTCGTCGAAGGAATTCGACTTTGAAGTAAAAATTGATATGAAATTGCAAAAAGAAAATCACGACAATTTAGTGATTGTTTGTATCAAATCCTATACTAATTTCAACAAATCTCATACTAATCACGACACATTAATTCGTATATATTTATAATATTTAATCATATAACTAAATAAAAAAATATTCAATATTGGGCTCATTTCGAAGGTATTGATATAATATTTAATGAATATTTTTTGATTTAATTATTTAATTATATTATATATATATACTACATAAAAATATTTTTAATATCTACAATTCATACCCTTATAGTTAATTATTTAATTTATAGTACATCTCTTATTTTTTCAATTTTGTTTAACACTTTTATCACATTAACATAATAATCTTATATTAACTAAATGAAAAATAAAAAAAACTAAAAGGTATAAAGTAAACTAACTAAATATGTATAATATAATTTAATCAAAAAATATTCAATATTGGGCTAATTTCGAAGGTATCGACGAGATGATTATAATGATGTAACTTGTTAAAATTAAAACATATTTTAGTTAATATACGATTATATGTGTTAATATGATGAATGTGTAAAAATTAAAATTTGTAATAACCAGGTATGTTATTGACCTATTTTAAAGTAATTAATTTTATTACCTTGGTTTTATAAGTTCAAGTATAGTTAAAAAGTGTTTTACGGGGTTAGAAGTTAAGGGGTAAGTTTTAGTTTTAATATAGAAGTATAAGGGTGTGTTTTGCCAAATGGGAGAAGTCTAGGGTTTGTTTGGTCATTTTTACCAAACCCATTCACCACAACCGCCATTTTCACTTCAATTAGGAGGAGGTGTCTCCTTTAGACACACTTAGCAAATATCAATAGTGTGTGTGTGTGTGTTGTTATTCGGCAAAGAGAGAGAGAAGAGAAAAGAGAGTAATTTGAAGAAATGGCAAGAAGGAGAAGAAGGAACTAGATTACTACAGCTGGGTTTAGGATTGACATCAAGAAAACAAAGGTAGTAATCCATACAAATTATTCATTTTATGTGTATTAAGTTTTGCTATAAGTTGTAGAAGTGGGTTTTGGTATTTTAGAAGGATATGTGAATTTTGGGTTTGGAATAGTGTTCTAATGGTAGTGTAAAACATATCTGCAAAATATCATAAACATTCATGGTTTAAATCTGTAAATTTCTGGGTTTAGGACGAACTTAGTCGACTGAGACATTCATGTATGTCGCAGTAGTGGGTTGCGACATTCATGAGTATCGCAACCTTGAGTTGCGACTTGCTCATTAATATCGCAACAATGGGTTGCGACTTAAGCTATATCGCAGCAGTTGGGTGCGATATGAGGGACATATCGCAATAGTGGGTGGCGATATGGTACTATGTCGCAATAGTTGATTGCGATATGAGTTGTATGTTGCGACATGGGGTTATCTCAGTAGTTGATTGCGATATGAGTCGAGGATTTCGAGATTTTAGATATTTTAGTTTTTAAAGAAATATTTGTATTTTATCTGATTTCAGATTCTGTGAAATTGAGGTGAAAGATTGAAGTACGTGAAAATAGCTTGGAAAGATTTTGGTGTTAAGCAATCAGGTGAGTTTTACTTCAAAATGTTTTTAAACTGGAATACATATATGTGTGTATTGGATATGTGATAGATGATGTGATTAAATGCTTATGTTTGAAATATAATATGTGAAGATGTATATTATATTTACATGAGTATTACTCTATATGAGAGTGTGTTGGTCGGGCTTAGGACCGGTGGTGTTGGCTGTAATATTCGTACAACGGTGTTGGCTGTAATTGTCGTACGGCGGAGATAATTTATTAGTTGGCTTGCAACCAACTAATATGGCCATGGAAATGAGACAGGATGGTACACGAAGCGTGAGTTATGATTGGTATTCAACTTTGTGTTATATATGGTATTTGTGCAAATGATTTTAAAATGACAGGGATTTTCTCACTTAGACCATTAGGTCTAACCCTCATTTTTGTTTTAAAATATGTATTCCAGGTCATGGAGCAAGTAAGGACAAGTGATAGGAATATCTATGAATTTCTTTTGAGGATGCATGTTTTGTTGAAGATCTGTGAAGTATTTTGTTTCTATCATGCTAGTAGTTAGTATGTAATTATTAGCAAAAAGTTTGTACTAAAGTAGTCATTATGTTGTTAAAGACTATGGGACCGTAAATGTTAAATGATGTATCTTTGATCTTGGGAATATTGTATGAAATATATGTTATTTGTATGTATTTGGAAGTCGGGTTGTTACAAAATTAGAAAAGTAAAAGGTATAAAGTAACTAAGTAAATAATTATAGGGGTATGAAATGTAACTTTCAAATCAAAAAATTAAAAATCGAGGATTTGAAAGTTACATTTCACACCCTTATACTTATTTAGTTAATTGATAGGCGGGTTTACACCCCCCTTTGACTAACCGCAAGTGTACGGTGTCGTCTCAAGTAATACGTACGAAAGTACGAGTATCGAACCCAAATGAACCAGGTGTTAAGTACCACAATGACTGTATTAACTATTAATTGGGCGGTCGAAAATTGGTTTGGTTTGAATTTCTGAAAAACTAAACTATTTAAAGCATACGAAAACGTCGGAATAGTTGATTAATTGGAATGTTAAGAGAGAAGAAGGAGGGTTGGAGTCTGAATGACTCAATTAATAAGAATTTAAAGTAATTTATGATTGGTTCTAATGCTCAATGAATTGCAAAACCCAAACTCCTTGCACTTTTTCAAGCTACAAAGATAATTGACTTAATTAGAGTTGCTTATCTCTCGATCTCACAATTAAATTAAGTTAATGAGAAATGTTTAGAACATAACACCGAAGGAATTGGTATATCTCTATCCAATTCCTACCGGTGGCTATTGAATCCGACATCAATCTTGAAACTTCTCTCGAACGAACTCAAGAATTGTAAAATCATTTAACAAGTGATCAATTGGTTAAACACAATAAGAACAATTTCAAAAGCTTCATCCATCTATTAAAACCAAAACACAAATCATCCAAAGTCTACATCTATGAACCAACCATCATCCAACCCCCCGACATGTAGTTTAACTCATGTTGGGGGTGTGTAAAAGAAACCGAAAGGTTACAAAAGATGTAAACGAATTCATAGTTCGAGAAGTTCTAGAGAAGATGATAAATAACTCCCTGAGAAGAATCCCCTTCAATCTCACGTACTCAATCGTCTTTGATTTCTTGTCCCAAATTGTTTCCCTCGTGTCTTCCTCTTCAAAAATCTCTATTCTCCTTCCAAAAATTGCCCATTGGCCAGCCGTCTTCGTCTCAAAGTGAAAAGTCCCTCAACCCTAGCTGCAGGAAATGTTTTAGTAAACTGGACGTCGGGGCCAGCACCGGCGCGGATTGACTAGCGCCATCTTCTGTTTGGCAAGTCGGCGCGGATGCCGGCGCCAGTTGGCTGGCACCAAGACTGGCGCCAGATTCTGGAATCTTCTACTTCTCGTGCAGACCACGCGAGGAATTATCCTCTGCTTCTCGATCAAAGCCGCCGATCTTGACCGAATGCATGGTCAAGATCACTTCTCTATTTCTCAAAATATTTGTACTTCTCTTTTGAACCCTTCCATATATATATATATATATATATATATATATATATATAGGGGTGGGTTCAAATGAAAACTCATTTTCAATTGTGAACATGAGGACAAGTTACAACCATTGATCAAGATTTGGAAAACTAATCAATGGTTAAAACTTAATTAAACCAATTGAGAAGTGATTAGGGGCAAATCTGAAATTTGAATCAACGTCTACAATGTTTGACTTTTTATTTTCTTTTTTAATTAAAAAACTTTTACCCCCTTAAAGTTTAAAATAATTTATCTTAAAAATTACTAATATTTTAATCAAACAAATTACATCAAAAAAACGAGAATTTCGTGCTCTTCGATACGACATCCATCTCGATATAGTTTTTTCTTCATTTTAACCGCTTTTACGTGAAATGCTATGTATGTGTTATGTTCGGTATGAATATGTATGCACGTTTCCTGATGTGCATATTCAGTATGAATAACAAAGAGGAACGTTCATTCACTATTCAGGGTGAATAATGTGTTATTCAGGGTGAATAATGTGTTATTCAGGATGAATAATACACGAATTCCTGATTCTTGTATTATTAAACATGAATCGTGTATTATTCATCCTGAATAACACATTATTCACCTGAATAACACATTATTCACCCTGAATAACACATTATTCACCCTGAATAACACATTATTCATGTTGAATAATATATGAATGACCCGTGAAGGTTGAACACATGACACTCTCTCTTTGTTTTCCGATTCACAACCGAAATTTGGTTTTATTATTTATGAATATGTATGCACTTCTTCAGGTGTTCACATTCAATATGAATAACAAAAGTGAACGTTCATTCACTATTCATGATGAATAATACAATATTCAGGATGAATAATACAATATTCATGATAAATAATACAGTATTCAAGATGAATAATACATGAATTCACGAATCGTGTATTATTCACCCTGAATGATGTATTATTCATACTGAATGATACATTATTCATGAAGAATAATACATGAGTGACTCGTGAAGGTGTAGAGACGTGACGCACTCTCTTTTGTTCATCGGTTCACAATCGAAACTCGATAGGTTCCCGATTCATCTCGATAGGTGTTGGGCTATGGTAATGAAGAACACGATACCTTAGGACGTTGAAGAAAGTGTTGTAGAAGGTGATGTCGGTGTCGAGATGTTGTACGCACTTGAACATACATAAATATTCATACCGAATATAACACGTATAGGACATTCCACGTAAAAACGGTTAAAACAACAAAAAAAACTATATCGAGATGGATGTCATATCGAAGAGCACGAAATTCTCGTTTTTTTGATGTAATTTGTCTGATTAAAATGTTAGTAATTTTTAAGTTAATTTATTTTTAACTTTAAGGGGGGTAAAAAAATTTAATTAAAAAAGAAAATAAAAAGTCAAACATGGTAGGCATGGGTTTTAATTATCTTCCATTTTTACCCCTAATCACCTTAATTAATAATTTCAATAAAAAAACTCTATTTAATATGAGTCATTGAATCAATATAGATGGAAGGGCCAAGATCCGTCCTCATATTCACAATTGAAAATGAGTTTTTATTTGAACTTTCCTCTCCCTCTCTCTCTCTCTCTCTCTCTCTCTCTCTATATATATATATATATATATATATATATATATATATAGCCTTAGGTTCAAATGAGAATTGTAATTTTTTTGAGAAATAGAGAAGTGGTCTTGGCCATTTATTCGGTCAAGATCGGTTATAATTGGTCAAAAGTTGCGGCTTTGACTGGTCAAAAGTTGCGGTTGTTCCAAAAATAGAAGGGCAATTTCGTAACTTTTACAAAAAACACGGGCCGAGTTCATATATGAATCTGTGTGATTCACATATGAACTATACATTCATATATGAACCTTTGTAATTCACATATGAACTCTTTATAACTAATTAATATATGAATCTTGTGATTCATATATGAACCTTTGTATTTCATATATTAAACTAATTAACTGTAGGTTCATAAATGAATCAGTTGAACCAATTAACTGATTCATATATGAATCTTTATGTTCATATATGAACCTTTGTGATTCATATATGAATTTTTTTTAACTAATTCATATATGAACCTTTGTGGTTCATATATGATTTTTTTTAACTACTTCTCATATGAACAAATTAACTGATTCATATATGAATCACAAAGATTCATATATGAATTAGTTAAAAAGAGTTTATATGTGAATTACAAAGGTTCATATATGAACACAAAGGTTCATATATGAATCACACAGATTCATATATGAACTTGTTAGTCCCAGATGGCTATAACAAGTATTGTAGAAGGGGGGGTTGAATACAATACTCAAAATTTTCACAATTTTAATTCTTTATATTGAAAATCTTTCAACAAGAATTACACATAGAAACTTAAGACTGTTGCGGAAAAGAACAGATAAAATCTATTCTAACAATCTTCACAAAGTAATATTGAAAACTAAATAACTTCTAAAACACAAAGATAGAAAGCTGTAAAGTTTAAAGAGAGAGATGAACAGAATATCTTGAACACATAGATGTCTTCAAGAGATTCAAGGGATTCCAGGTATAACGTCTGCACTTAGAGAGATCACCCAAAAGTCTCTTTTGCAAGAAGTCTTCTTCTTCTTTATATAGTGATAATGGGTGTACCAAGCATTAAATGCTTGGGACACTTGTCATCACCATATTTGTTGACTTCTGAAAAGTTGATCTGTCACTATCACCTTTTCCTTGAAATAAGGTATGGAAACCATGCTGAGGAAGACTTTAGCTAAATATAGATAAAATGACAGATGGTCACTTTTATCTGGCAATGGATATTTTCCCATAATAGCTGATCTTTCTTGATGTGTCTTCCAAGACAAAGTTTCTTGAGACTTGAAATATTTCTTCAAAGAAAGCATTTGACAAACAAGTCCACCGAATTTAAACAAATATCTTCGGTAGAAATCTTGACAAATTTGTTTTGTCACAAAACAAATTTCTTTCTCATTTTGTCTTATTATGTCTCTCATTTTTGTCTTCTTTTGCTTCTCAAAATCTCTTTCAACAAATGCACCACCGAAGAAAGGTTGTAAGATTTCTTCCAAGACAAAATGAATTTGCTTCTCATTTTGTCTTATTATGTCTCTCATTTTTGTCTTCTTTTGCTTCTCAAATTTTCTTTCAAGAAAAGCACCACCGATGGAAACTTGAGAAACTTTCAAAGATGACATATTTTCCAAGCATTTGTCTTTCAAAGATGACACATCTTCCAAGAAGCATCTTTGAAAACTTTTGTTGACACATCTTCCAAGTAAACATCTTTGAGACTTTGTAGGAGTTCCCACCAAATATAGACTTTCAATTGTGGGAACTTCTTGGCCGAAATATAGAAGAATTTCGGTGGAGATATGTCCACCGAAATTGTGAGAACAATTTCGGTGAACAATGACTTGTATGTTTGTTGAGAAGAATCTTCTATTTTCCACAAGTAGAGAATCTTCAAGCTTGGTTTCGGTTGATCTTCGACTTCACCGAACTGTTGCTGTTTTGTACAAGCCATTGCAAAGAACCATGCATCCAAAATTTCTCTAAGTATAAAATGTTTTTCAAAGTATAAAAGGAGATCATGAGGTCATCTTCAAATCTTGATGACCCAACAATCTCCCCCTATTTGATGATGACATCCATACTTAGAAAAACATGAGTAAGACAGTGAATAATGCATGTTGACCCTTCTTTACTCTTTTGGGTTCTTTTTCACACAGTCCATTTTTTTTGTGTGTATGTATATATGATATTTACATATAAGAAAAAATAAAAAGGTATAGTTGTACAAATAATTGAAAGGAAAAGGAAAGAAGTATAAACAGTATAAACAATATGAACAGAATGAGTATTACTTGCATCTTTGGAGGGGCGAGTTGAAACTTGTGTCTGGCTTGAGGATTCTTCATTTTGATCAGCAGCCTGTTGATGTGTTGAAGAATTTTATCTTTCAGGCACTTTTGCTTTTCTTCAGATGTTTCAAATCTTCAAGTCATTCACTTACTCCAAAAGATTTCAGCCAAGAGAATCTGTGGGTTTTGATAGGAGACAACCCATTATAGTGACAAACTTTGAGGAGGGTTGAGTTTGAGTGAATCAGCCTCAGGATGCATCTGCCCATCTGTTGCATCTTGGCATCTTTTCCTGTTTAGCATCATCAACTTGTCTTTTATTTGCCCCCCCTCAGTTAGATCAGTCGGTCTTTGTGTTACTCCCCCACAGTTAGATCCGCCCGGACTGATGTGCTCCGCCTTGACCGGTCCGTCGATTTCCTCATTTTTTTCAAGTTGGTCGCTGGATATGAGTACTGAGGGTTGATGTTGCTCCCCCTCAGATGAATTCTCCCCCTCAGCGGCCGACGCAGGAAAAACACCAAGAGTAAATGAAAAAATCGGCCGAAAATTGGCAATTTTCGGTAGGAAAATCTGGAGAGATTTTTTTTTTTTTTTTTTTTTTGCTTTTCCACCGAAAATGAAGGAGTATCCACCGAAAATTGGCTATTTTCGGTACGATTTTCGCTGGAAAATCGGTAGGTTTTTTTTTTTTGCTTTTCCACCGAAAATTAAGGAGATCCTACCGAAAATTGGCAATTTTCGGTAGGATTTTCGGTTGAAAATCAGTAATTTTTTTTTTTTTTAAACTTTTCCACCGAAAATTAAGGAGATCCCACCGAAAATTGGCAATTTTCGGTGGAAAATCAGTAGAATTTTTTTTTTTAAACTTTCCCACCGAAAATTGGCAATTTTCGGTGGAAAATCAGTAGAATTTTTTTTTTGCCTTTCCACCGAAAATTAAGGAGAATCCACCGAAAATTGGCTATTTTCGGTAGGATTTTCGGTGGAAAATCAGTAGAATTTTTTTTTTTTTTTTGCCTTTCCACCGAAAATTAAGGAGAATCCACCGAAAATTGGCTATTTTCGGTAGGATTTTCGGTGGAAAATCAGTAGTAATTTTTTTTATCATTCCCACCGAAAATTTGCAAGAGATAGACAAAAAATCGGTGTAATTTCTTGAAGAGGTTGAAGGAAAACTTCTAAGACATCTTCAGCAGAGTGTGGAGAAAGTCTTCTAAGGCATTATGGAGAGAACCTTCAAAGTGAAGAAAAGATTGGAATTTCATCTTCCAATTTTGATGACCCAAAAGATTGAGTTTGAGGATTTGGGGTGACATCTGCAGAAGAGTTTGTAGTGGGTGGATTTTATGAAAGGAGAAATGGGTTGCAAACCAAGAGTGAAAAATGATGGAAAAAGAGATGGGATGAGGAGATGACACATAGGAAGTTGGGTTAGGTGAGAGGAAGAGTATATGAGAAGCTAGATAAAATTGGTGGGGAGAGAATCGGTAGAGGAAATCTATCGGTGGAAGGTTTAGAAGGAGTCCACCGATTTTAGACTTCGGTGGAAGATGCAGAACGATTCCACCGAATTAAATTTCGGTGGAAAGTTAGATAAATTCCATCGAATGGGCATTTCGGTAGAAGAGTTAGATGAGAGAGAGATGCCACCGAATTTAGATTTTGGTGAAGGAAATGAAATTGGTGGAAGAAAAATATAGAAAAGAAGAGGTGGTGTTTGCATGGTTTGGGATTTCGGTGTAGGTGGGTGTCATCACAAAAAGATGGATTGTTATAGTCTTGGAGTTGATTGATGGAGGAGAGAGAAAAGGTGGTGAAAAAGAATATTTGGTGGAAGATGATGAATTTTTTTTTTTTTGGTTCGGTGGTTAAGGAAAATTTCGGTGGTGAGGTTTAGACAAGAATTGGAATTTTAAAAGATTGGAGATGGGGATGTCATGAGAATGACATCATCATGCTTATGATGTCATGAGAGTAAAGAATTCTAAGGTTTTGTCAACTTTCTCACTTGTTCACATAGATCCATCTGCCCAGCTCAAAATCTGCAATCACAAAGAATTTAATTTCCAGGTACCCATTTTGAAGGTGGGTCCTTTTGGGTTAGAAGAAAAGGGTTGGTGTCACTTTAGATCAGTTCTTTCTTTCTGGCAGTCTTTGGCAAAATGAAAAGTAGCACCACAGATATAGAATTTTCTACGAGGAAAGATCCTTTTAGAAACTTGACATTTTTCCTTACTTTTGCTCTTAAAAAATGTCCTCAAGGAATTTGATGAGGACATAAAGATTTGGGGTGCAGCACCTAAAATACATTTTTCAAATTTTGGGAGGACCAAAAACTTTTCCTTTGAAAAGGACATTTTGAGACACACAGATCTGTGAAGAAAAACGGTAGGAGAGGTCACATAGGCAAAAAAAAATTAGAGGATTTCCTTTTAATAAAGAAATTGGCACCCAGATACTTTCCTTTTTCAGAGATAGAAAATATTTTGCATGAGTTGGAAGAGAAGGATGCATCATCTAAAGACAATAGATAAGGAAATAAATGCTTCAATCTTTTCAGCATCAGAGAGAGATAGAAATGGGTGAACCTGTGGAGAGGAGGAGAATCACTTAGCTGATACAAGAGCAGTTGAGGAGTCATTCGCTTTCAGATGTGGGTTCATCTGCCAAATCATAAGATTTAGCAGGCAGACCCTTTCCTCTCCTAACAAGTCTTTCATTTCTTTCCTTTTCTCTCTTGTATTTCTCCTTGTATCTTTCGGCCCTGTCAAAATCTGCAGAAGAGAAAGATTGGTTGAACTTTTGGGAATCATATTTGGATCTTCCCGATTTTGAGGAGAATCGGCCTGAGGAAGCAGTTCTGGGTCTTTCAAAATGTTTACTTTTACACTCAGAAGCAAAATGACCCTTTTTACCACAGTTAAAACATTCCTCATTAGATTTGTCCAAAGAAGAGTGTTTGGAGAGAGGCTTAGATTTTCTAGAAGGGTGGTAGGATTTGGATTTAGAATACCCATCCAACATGGCCATTTCATCAGATAATTTATCAGCTGAAGTTTCCTCACATTCATCCTTAGCATCACTAAGATATGCTTCTGAATGATCATTGGGATCTTCTTGAATATTATGGTCAGAGTCAGATGGGTAGGTGATTTTTGGAAAACACTTAGTCTTTTTGGAAGAGTCACTTAGGAGAGCAAGAGAAGAGTTCTTTGAAAACCTATGCAGTTTCGTCTGCTCATAGTTGAAAAGAGTTCCATAAAGAACAGTTAAGGGCATGAACTCAAGGTCCTTGGTAGTTTTGATGCAAGTACATATATTTTCCCAAAAGTCTGGAAGACAATCCATTAACTTGCACAAGACTTCCTCATTATCATAGACTCTGCCCAACAACTTAAGATCATTTAAAAGAGAGTTGAAGCGATTATAGAAGCTAGGAAGAGGTTCTCCTTTTTCAAAAGCAAAGAGTTCATAATTTCTAACAAGAGCAATCTTTCTGCTCTTTTTAACTTCATTTGAACCTTCGTATAAAACACACAGAGTGGACCACATCTCTTTGGCAGTAGAGAGATTTACCAGAGAGTGGTACACTTCATCAGGAAGAGAGAGAGCAATGATAGTTCTAACTTTAGAATCAAGAGACACAAGTCGTTTTTCCTCATCAGTATATTTCTTAGGATTTTTAAGAATGTAACGACCAGTAGCAGCAGATTTTTCTTCATCAGAGGAATCATCAGAATTATCTTTTTCCATGGTTTCTTTACCAGGCCTCTGCGTTTCATAGCGAGCCCAAACTCTGGGGATAATGGGTCCCTCTTTGAGAATGGTTGGATATCTAGTATCCATTCCTTCCATGAATAGCATCATGCGGCTTTTCCACAAGGAGAAGTTGTTAGCATTAAACTTAGGAGGTTTTGAAATGGACCCATTTTCAGAAAAGTTATTTTGAAAAGAGTTTTCAACAGTAGAGGAAGAGGAGGCAGCCATCGCAGATCAAGTTTATGGAATTAAACTTTCTGCTCTGATACCACTTGTTAGTCCCAGATGGCTATAACAAGTATTGTAGAAGGGGGGGGGGGGTTGAATACAATACTCAAAATTTTCACAATTTTAATTCTTTATATTGAAAATCTTTCAACAAGAATTACACATAGAAACTTAAGACTGTTGCGGAAAAGAACAGATAAAATCTATTCTAACAATCTTCACAAAGTAATACTGAAAACTAAATAACTTCTAAAACACAAAGATAGAAAGCTGTAAAGTTTAAAGAGAGAGATGAACAGAATATCTTGAACACATAGATGTCTTCAAGAGATTCAAGGGATTCCAGGTATAACGTCTGCACTTAGAGAGATCACCCAAAAGTCTCTTTTGCAAGAAGTCTTCTTCTTCTTTATATAGTGATAATGGGTGTACCAAGCATTAAATGCTTGGGACACTTGTCATCACCATATTTGTTGACTTCTGAAAAGTTGATCTGTCACTATCACCTTTTCCTTGAAATAAGGTATGGAAACCATGCTGAGGAAGACTTTAGCTAAATATAGATAAAATGACAGATGGTCACTTTTATCTGGCAATGGATATTTTCCCATAATAGCTGATCTTTCTTGATGTGTCTTCCAAGACAAAGTTTCTTGAGACTTGAAATATTTCTTCAAAGAAAGCATTTGACAAACAAGTCCACCGAATTTAAACAAATATCTTCGGTAGAAATCTTGACAATTTTGTTTTGTCACAAAACAAATTTCTTTCTCATTTTGTCTTATTATGTCTCTCATTTTTGTCTTCTTTTGCTTCTCAAAATCTCTTTCAACAAATGCACCACCGAAGAAAGGTTGTAAGATTTCTTCCAAGACAAAATGAATTTGCTTCTCATTTTGTCTTATTATGTCTCTCATTTTTGTCTTCTTTTGCTTCTCAAATTTTCTTTCAAGAAAAGCACCACCGATGGAAACTTGAGAAACTTTCAAAGATGACATATTTTCCAAGCATTTGTCTTTCAAAGATGACACATCTTCCAAGAAGCATCTTTGAAAACTTTTGTTGACACATCTTCCAAGTAAACATCTTTGAGACTTTGTAGGAGTTCCCACCAAATATAGACTTTCAATTGTGGGAACTTCTTGGCCGAAATATAGAAGAATTTCGGTGGAGATATGTCCACCGAAATTGTGAGAACAATTTCGGTGAACAATGACTTGTATGTTTGTTGAGAAGAATCTTCTATTTTCCACAAGTAGAGAATCTTCAAGCTTGGTTTCGGTTGATCTTCGACTTCACCGAACTGTTGCTGTTTTGTACAAGCCATTGCAAAGAACCATGCATCCAAAATTTCTCTAAGTATAAAATGTTTTTCAAAGTATAAAAGGAGATCATGAGGTCATCTTCAAATCTTGATGACCCAACAGAACTCGTCCCGTGTATTTTTTACGAAAGTACCCCTCTATCTTGTGCAGATCACGCGCAGACCACGCGAGGAATTATCCGCTGTTTCTCGGTCAAAGTCGCCGATCTTGACCGAATAAATGACCAATATCACTTCTCTATTTCTCAAAAAATTTGCACTTCTCATTTGAATCTCTCCCCATATATATATATATATATATCGAACTCCTTAACATATTTTAACGTAACTATGTATGTTAATGTGATATGTTAAAACGTATTTTTTAACATATTTTAGTTAATATATGATTATTATGTTAATGCGATAAGAGTGCAAAACGAAAATTAAAAAAGTAAGAAGTGTACCATAAATTAAATAATTAACTATAAGGGTATGAATTATAAATATTAAAGATATTTTTATGTGTATATATATTATATATTAAAAAAACAATTAAATCAAAAAATTATTCAATATTGGGCTTATTTCGAAGGTATCGAAGAGACGATTACAATGGTGTAATTTGTTAAAATTAAAACGTATTTTTAACGTGTTTTAGTTAATATACGATTATATGTGTTAATATGATGAAGGTGTAAAATAAAAATTAGAAAAGTAGAAGATATAAAGTAAACTAAGTAAATAACTATAGGGGTATAAAATGTAAATTTCAAATCAAAATGTATCAAATTGATATGTCTGAGTGTGCATCGCCGGACTCGCGGCCTCCCAATCGCGGGCCAAATGGCTGGGTCCGCGATCACGGGCCCAATCGCGGGAAAATTGTGTATTTTTACAAATTGTGAGAGATTTTGGACATCTTGGTAAACGATTTTCCAGTTTTGAGCATTTTAATAAATTTCCCTTTAAAAATTGTTGATTACCTTTTCTAATGAAACAAAATAAATCAAAATATCCCTCACTTAAGAGCAACAACTAGTATACCTCGGAGCCCGGAACAAAAAGCGTAACAAAAATGTAGAGAACAGTCTTTATAATTTTTAGAGCATCTCCAACAGCTTTCCCATTTTGAAGAAAATGGAGAATACGAGGATTTTGGTCCTAAACTCATCTCCAACAGCTTTCCCAAACCCTTCCCCATTTTGAAGAAAGTTGGAGATTCCCTAAAATTTTCTACATATTTGGAGAATACTCCAAAACTAGAAATCCCTAAAATGAGGAATCTGTTGGAGAAGGAAGCACATTTTTTTGAGGATTTTGACTTTTGCTTCTTCATTTTGAAAAAAATTTAGAGAAACTGTTGGAGATATCTTAGAAGTCAATGAACTTGTCTAAAACTTGCTTAAAGCAAGTGGAGGGCTATTCTAGTTTACTCTTTATATATTTAAACAATTTTTTTTTTGAAAGGGGATATTTAAACAATGTTAAATAAATGGTTTTATTTTTACAATCACCGACGGTTAATTAATTCTTAAAGAAGAAGGAAAATAGTTAATGGGGATTATTTCAAGCTTGTCGGTGGTCAAGCATATGCCAACCGGCAGTAATATTATATTGTCTATTAAGACTAACAAAACAATCTACCCAAGCCAACTGGATTTTATTAGCAACTTTTATATATTTTGCTTTTGAATAACTAACATTGATTAATTATACAAGGTTTCTATGTTTAATGTACCATATATACCATTACTGTTTAATATCAAGTATTTTTTTGGTAACCGTGGGTTTTCGGACCAAATTACGCGTACCGACTAATCCCCGGGCGACCACGAATGGCCGGGAGTCATCGCAGGTAAACCTCCATGGCCACAAGAATTTTGGTAGTGCCTGGATTTGAAGAATATATATCCTCGTTCATTTACCTAACCTTGATTTCAAGAACGAAATCATTTTCAAGTTGGGGAGATTTGTAACACCTCGAAATTTCCATATTTAGGGTACATTTTGGGAGAACGTTTAAAATATTAATGGATGTTATTTTAAACAATGTGCATGTTTTAATGTCGAAGGGTTAAAGTGTAATTGACCAAAGTTTTATGCTAGTCGTGGATTTATGAAACTTTGGGGGTTGGTTTTGTCAATTGTGGATAGTTTGAGATATTTAATGTGAGAGTCGGTTAAAAATTAGAATTCATCTCAAAATTCCCTCTGATTGAAGTCGGTCCAGAAAGTGTAGGAAGAAAACCCAAATTGTTAATCTTCGTTCTTGGTAAGAAATTCGACTTCCACTCCTATTCAGTTACGTAAGACTAGTATTTATAAGCAAGTTTGTTTTCTGGTTAGGCTTTGAATCTTTGGAATCGGATTGAAATTGGATTTTGCAGAAGACTTTGGGTTGAAGCTTTATACAGGTGAGTTCATCTCACTTTTTATTTATTGATAAAGAAATTGAACGATTTCTATGTTGTTAGATTGTCTAAATGTTTTAGAAATGTTGTAGTGATATGTATTTGATTTCGAATTGAACTATTGAGGAATTTGATGGTGAAAATTGAGTGCATGTCGAAGTTTCCAGATAAAATTGTAGTATCCGGTAAACTCTTATTTGACGGTATCCGGAAAAAGTATAGTATCCGGTAAGTTTTATATTTCTGTAGTATCCGGTAAAGACTGAGTTCCCGGATAGTTGGTTACCGGATGATTACCCGGGTTACCTTGGTATCTGGACGTTATCCGGATTGTTCGTATTTCCGGTATGTAATCCGATAGTATCCGGTAAGTGGTGTTTTCCGGATAGAAGTTTCGGATAATGTTTTCCGGATTACTTTGGTTTTCGGATTGTTCCCAGATTTATGGTAGTTTTCGGATACGAGTTCCAGACCATTTGTCCGGATAGTTTTACCGGAAGTGTCCGGTAAGTAGTGATATCCGGTAATTTTGACAGGGAACATTTTATTACTTGAAATTCAATCCTAGCAGCATGAATATATTTATAACTCGATTTTAAGTATAATATGATTTGACGTATGATTTGGTTTAATACGCATCTATGCTAGGAAGTGTAATGGATCCATATGCACTAGTTTATGTGAACACGTGGAATAGGCGTGGACTAATCGTAATTCACGTGGATTTGATAAATGTGGAATAGGCGTGGACTAATCGTAATTCCCGTTGAATTGAAATGAGGAATAGGCGTGGACTAATCGTAATTCCCATTTCGTACTGAGATGTGAAATCGTGGGATAGGCGTGGACTAATCGTAATTCCCAATTTCTATTGGAAGATAAGAGATAAACATGGCTTAATTGTAATCTCTACTTCCACTCCAAGAAATATGCATGAACTAATTGTAATTTCTTGGACATGAGCAATGATCTATAATCCGTGGTGATTCGTAGTGGGCACTTGAACATGATGCTATGATTTACTTAGTGTTTGTCATACTCATGGAATCGGGTATGATTCCCGTCATCGAAAGATGTTTTGTATACGATAAGAAAAATGACGATCAAGTTAATTTATATGTTTTGTTCATAAATTGGTTTTAAAGCTTATAAAGTTTTAATTTGAAAATTGGATGTTCTCACTAGGCGTGAGCCTAATCTTTTCAAATTAAAATTTCTTACCAGGTACAAGTACGGGAAGGGATAAACATGGATGAGTGTCGAGAAGTCCCAGAGTTATGCTTTTGGAGTTTTGATGGAGAATTTAGTGGAACAAGGATTATTTTGGAGATATTATAGACAACCCGTATAATCTGATGTTATTGGTTGTGAATTAGATTAGTCGGTTGTTTATAATAGATCAGTTGTAATTATATACCTTGTTAGTAATCCTCCATTTATGTATGAAGTTTTGGAAGAGGTTGATGTAGACTTTGTAAATTAAAGTTTAAATTTATTATGAAATTTAGGGTGTTTCGTTAAGGTACAAATTTCGACTCTTATTTTAGAACCAATTCCTTACTTCAAGAACCAACCATGAATAGAAATAGCACCAATAACACATTTTATGGTTTTATCTTTTTTAATCACAAGCCAATAATCTCAGTAAGCAATTATGGTGGATGCTTTTAGTTTTCATCTACTTATCATATTGTTTTACTATTAATAAGTTATTTTACTTAGTATTAATACTTTTATTAATATTAATTTATTAAAGTAATATTAATACTTGAATATTAATTAATATTCATTTTATATAAACATTAAAAAATTAGTATTTAACATGCATTATAAATTCGAAAATCATAAATATAAAATTATTCAAATTTAATATACATGAAATGAAAAACACTAAATAATGAAGATCAATAAAGTACACCTCTATATTTAGAGTCTAATGCGGTTTTGGTTCGAGAATGAGACACTTTGGGATTAAATTATTAAATCCATCTATGGCGAGAATGATCTAATTGGTTCGAATTTGCCTAGGCAAGTTTCGATCTCCACTTGGGTCTCTATTATAAAAAGGACAACTTTCTGAAGGACAAAGACATTTGTCTTTTTTCTTTTTGTAAGAAAAAGATGGGTGATAGTGTTCTGACCACGTTTTGGGATGATGTTTGGCTTTGGGATTCTGGTTTTAAAATTCAATTTCATAGAGTTTTCGCTTTAAAATTGGATAAATTGGCGAATGTCAAGTCTCGTTTGGAGCTAGGGTGTTGTGATGTGTGTATTCAAAGGGCGCCGACAGGTGGGGTTGAGGTTGTCTAAATTTGTGAACTACAACAAATTTGTTTACCTTTGTGCTTTCCAGTCAAAAGGATAGATGGGTGTAGTTGTTAGACGGGTTAGTGATTGTTCAGTGGCCTCAACTAGACATTTAATGATTCTAGTCATTTGGAGGTGGATTCGCATCCTACTAGATGGAATAGACTTGTTCCCATCAAAGTTAATGTGTTCGAGTGGAGGTTTCATCTCAATCGGCTCCTTACTCGGATAAATTTGGATAAAAGAGGTATCGATGTTTCATCTATTTTATGTCCTAATTGTCATATGGGGTGGAGGACTGCAGTCATCTGTCTTTTTCATGTCCTGTCACTAAAGGCTTATGGGTTCTCATTGCAAATAGATATTTCGAATCTCCATTCTTATTCGGATTGAGTCTCTTGGATTGACTCAATTCAGTTGAAGAGAAATGTTTTTTTGTGCTTTGAAACCGTTACGCTTATCACTTTGTGGTCTATATGGGTATTTCGAAATGATATTCTCTTTGGCAACCCGAAGCCAACAAAGGCGATGATTTTTTAGAACATTCTAGTGTGTGGTTACTTTTGGGTAAATCAAAGAAGTAACAATTTGTCTATTAATTGAGTTGGTTGTATTACAAATCTTTCATTGACATTATTTCTATGTAATTGTATATTTTTCTAGTTTCTTGCTAGTTTTATAATATTTCATCCTTAAAAAAAGTAGACCATTATAATCAAATATTACTATCTTATTCAACTTGTATAATTATATATATAGACTTGAGATCATGTGAGACCAGACTATTTTCGTGAGAACAAAAAATTAACATTAAACTTTCACAACAAAAGACTGTGAAGGTACTGTGATGATAAATCTTCCCAGTGTTTTTGCTGTGAAAGTTTTTCGTTTTTCTTAAATTCACAATGAATTACTGTGAAAATTTAGTGTTAATTTATTGGTCTCACGAAAACAGGTTGGTCTCACGTGAATCTAACCTTTATATATATATATATATATATATACATCGATTAATAGTTTAATACATTAAATAATATTATTTTATAATTATTATAATATTAGATATGTTTTTGGTGTTGGTTCTTTAAGTGTGCCTTGAAGTTGGTTTTTTTACTATTCAAGGGACACTATTTTTCTTGTTTTTAGTGTTATTGTGGCAAAACGTGTATTTTCCGGACACGCAAACTGGGCCACACAGGCTGTCAATTCCCAATGTGAGGGGCATACCTGACTCACTCAGCGGCAATGCGATTGCGAGGGGGTCCCGAGCCCGTCTCCCGCAGGATTCGAACTCGTCACCAACGACTTATTGTGGCAAACATCTCCACGCCCCTTAACCAACTGAGCTGCACGCCAATGGCTGTTTTTAGTGTTATTACTTTAATGATTGGGTTAAAGATGTCATAAGGCCATCAGTAGCGGGCTTCGGGATGGGCTCGGGATGGGTGAGGTGGCAGCGGGGTGGGGCTACGGCTCGGGATGGGCATGCGGGGCGGGATGGTTTTCGGGGATGGGATCCCGATCCATCCCTAGGGTTTTAAAAAAAAAATTTTTAATTAAATTTTTTAAAAAATAACCGTTGAACGGCTCTTTCTTAAAAAAAAAAAAATTTCTCAATTTAATCCCACTATATATTTAACCCTCAACCTCTTATTTCTCACACCTCTTATTTCTCACACCTCTTATTTCTCACACCTCTCAACCTCTTATTTTTCACACTATCAAATTCTCTCAATCTCACACCTCTCAAACTCTCTCAAATTCTCTCAACCTCTTATTTTTCACACCTCTCTCATCATGAATCCAAACAGAACACCTACATCCCGTCGTAACCGACCGAATACACCACAATCGCAATTGAATACAAAATGAAAAAACTCGATGTCGAACTTCAAAGGTTGGAACACGAACGAGAACTCGAACGAGCAAAACGATTTGATGCAGACTTCCAGTTTTACATAACCCCGCATGATCACCTTTCGGGCCCCGCTTTGATGGCTACGCTAAAGAGAAAAGAGCAAATTAAAAAATATCATGATTGGAATGACGACGAGTACATTTTTAAATTTATTTTGTAATTTTTAATTTTTTAATGAATGATATGAATTTTTATTTTTATTATTTATCTTATTTTTATTTATTAAAAATATATATAAATACTTTTATTTTGTTAAATAATTAAATGTATAAATAAAAGAATTAAAATAAATGAGGTGGCAAAGGGGTTTGAGGGAATGGGGTACGGATGTTTAGGGATCGTTAGGGATGGAGTGAGGGATGGAAGAAAAGCTGATGTGGCGCTGATGTGGAGTGGAATCTTTGAAAGATAGAAGAGATGTGGTACTGATGGCCTAAGAGTGGTTAAAATAGGCAAATCTAAAATAATATTTTGATGTGTCTATTGGTATTTTTTAGAAGTTGGTATTAATACAGTTCAAGAAAACCAGTATATATATGATTGTTTTAAGGGAATTTAATTAAAATACCCAAAGTTTGACTTTGACTTGACAAAATACACATTTTTTCAGTTTTGCAAAAATACTCATTTTTTTCACGATAGGGTCCACGATCGCGGACAAGGATATTTTCTGAAAATTTCAATCCCGCGATGGCATGAGTGTCCCGCGAATAGTCCCACTATCACTCAAAATTGTGAAATTCAATTGATATTTACACTTTCAACCCCTATACTTATTTACTTACTTTACTTTATACCTTTTACTTTCCTAATTTTAATTTTACATTTAACACATATAATCGTTTATCAACTAAAATACGTTAAAAAAATACGTTTTAATTTTAACAAGTTACACCATTGTACTCGTCTCTTCGATACCTTCGAAATGAGCCCAATATTAAATATTTTTGGATTTATTTATTTTATTATATATCATATATATACTACATAAAAATATTTTTAATATTTACAATTAATACCCTTATAGTTAATTATTTAATTTATGGTATATCTCTTATTTTTTTTCAATTTTGTTTTACACTCATATCGCATTAACATAATAATCATATATTAACTAATTCATTAAATCGTTTTAAATTATTATTATTTGTATGTGTTTATAAATATCGTGAATGACAATAGGACAAGGTTTCACGAGAAGAATATGAAATGGGGTTTTGACAAGTTGGTATCACTGGACTCATTTAAGAATTGTGAAAATGGGTATCTGGCGAATGATGATTAATGTGTGTTTGGAGCTGAAGTATTTGCAGTTACAGAGTATGCACAAAATGATCGATGTCTGTCCATCACAAAGTCTCCGCCAATTTTTAATACTTACACTTGGACCATCGATAATAAAATAAATAAAACGTATTTTAACTATAAGAGTACCATAAATTAAATAATTAACTATAAGTATATGAATTTTAAGTATAAAAAATATTTTTATGTAGTATATATGATATATATTAAAATAAATAAATCAAAAAATATTCAATATTGGGCTCATTTCGAACGTATCGAAGAGACGATTATAATGGTGTAACTTGTTAAAATTAAAACGTATTTTTTTTAACGTATTTTAGTTAATAAACGATTATATGTGTTAATATGATGAAAGTGTAAAATTAAAATTATGAAAGTAAAGTAAGTAAATAAGTATATGGGTTGAAAGTGTAAATATGAATTAGAAATCACAAATTTTGGTATGGTCATGGGGTCTCATCCCGCCATCGCGGGATCCCAATTTTCAGAAAATACCCTGGTCCGCGATCACGGACCCTATCGCGAAAAAAATGGATATTTTTGCAAAACTGAAAAAAATAGGTATTTTGATAAGTAAAAATTAAACTTTAGTATTTTAATTAAATTCCATTGTTTTAATACTATATACACTTTACATATATGTAGACTTTAGAACATGGGTTGTTTCTTGTTTCCTTCCATTGTCCATATTAATAAACAAATCCACTAAACTCCAGCCTTCAAACCAGCCCCAATAACATGCTTCTTCCCCTCTATTTTTAGAGAAAGATTAAACACTCAGTGCAAAGTAGCAGACCCACTTGCACTTTTCCTCCTTTTCACCTTCTTCTCAAATCTTCTGAAACCAAATAAGGTTTCGCCATTTCCGACTGACAACCGGAACGCCGGCGCATTCCGATAGACGAAAATGTCGATGCACGGAAAGACAGATTCCGAGGTCACCAGCTTAACGGCGTCGTCACCGACGAGGTCACCACGGCAGCCGGCGTACTACGTGCAGAGTCCGTCACGTGACTCGCACGACGGAGAAAAGACTACCAACTCCTTTCACTCCACGCCAGTGCTTAGCCCCAGTGGGTCACCCGGCCGTCAATCCCGGAACTCTTCCTCCACCCGATATTCCGGGTCGTTGCGACCCGGATCAAGAAAAGGCAGCCAACATCAACATCATCGGAAAGGAGAAAAGGGATTCGATGCGATTGAGGAAGAAGGGTTCAACGATGAAAATGGTCGGAGGGGGATTCCTCGCCGGTGTTATTTTCCGGCCTTCGTCGTCGGCTTCTTTGTACTTTTCACGTTCTTCGCTCTCGTTTTGTGGGGCGTTGCTAGACCTCAAAAACCCGAAATCACCATGAGGGTAACTCTTCACTCCCTTCTAATCAATCCATTACAAAATTACCAAATTTTCAGTACTTGGTTGATTCAATTTGGTATGTAAATCTCATCATTTCGAATTCGATCTCAAAAGCCCCTCATTATCACGAGGGCAAATCAACCCATTCTGATCGATTCATCACAAAATCACGCAATTCCGAAATTAAACTGGGTATCTTAATTTTTCATCATCACATTTAGATTTCTGCTTAAAAATCTAGACATGTAGTCAGGGTTCTAACTGAATGTGTACGCGACTTTTTGCAGAGTATTTCATTTGATCAATTTGTAGTAAATGCTGGGGCAGACGCATCTGGAGTTGCGACAGAGATGGTGACATTGAATGCCACCGTGAAATTCAATTTTCGCAACCGGGGAACTTTCTTTGGGGTTCATGTATCATCCACACCACTTGATCTCGCCTACACCGAGCTCACTCTAGCCGCTGGAAATGTAACCGATCATCATTATTTTACAAATTGATTATAGTTTTTTTTCCACATATAAATCTCTCTAAACTCAAATGATTTTTTTATTTTGATGCAGATAAAGAAATTCTATCAATCAAGAAAGGGTCACAGAATTGTCAGTGTGAATTTGCAAGGGCGTGGCGTGCCATTGTACGGAGGAGGTGTGAATTGGAGCAGCGAGGGAGGGAAACTGACAGCACCACTGCCACTCAACTTAAACTTCACGGTCAAAGCCAAGGCTTACGTGTTAGGGAAATTGGTGAAGCCAAAGTTCCACAAAAAGGTGTCGTGTGCCATTGTTTACAAACCAACAAAACTCGTGAACAGGCCCATTTCTCTCAAGAACTCTTGCACCGTCGAATAAGCTGCACCCATTCAGTATTCTGGTGAAGAAACAGCTGATTTAGACATGAACACAATCAGTTACAGTTTTGTCGTTTAATGGTGGAGAAAAGATCTGAAAGGACGAAGGTGCGTAACTATGGAGGAAATGGGAAGGAAGGGCAAAGTTGGAGGAGAGCAGGTGTCGGTGACTAGATTGGTCGGGTGACCTTTGGGAAGTATTTTATTCGAGAATGGTGTACAATATTATGATTTGTTGTACTATATTATGTCATGTTTATGGGAATATTTATTTGTTTGGATTTTCTTTTGGACTCATGTATACACATCCCTATTCATAAAAACTCTAATGGTGCGTTTGGTACACTACACTGGACAGGACAAGACAGAACAGAGATCACTGTCCCACGTTTGGCAGGACTTTATGTGGAACAAACTGGAACAAGCCTGTTCCAACCCCCACCCCATGGAACAAGCTGAAACAAACTTATAGTTTACCAGTATAACCTCAAAATAAAATCTAATCTCTTCTAAAACATCAAATAAACCTTCAATTTCATATTTTATTCATTCTTTAAATTTAGTAAGGGTAAATTGGTCAATGTTATTTATTCTGTTCTGTCTAGTTCTGTCTTACCAAACGTGGAACAACTGTTCTGTCCTGTCCCACATTGTCCTGTCCTATCTTGTCTGCGTACCAAACACACCCTAAGAGCATCCGTAATGCATAAGTCATTTAATGACTTTTTAGTTTTGCTACATAGATTTCCACTCTCTTCTTTTTGTCAAAAATCCATTCTCAAAAACCCTATCCAATGCAAAAGCTTTTTCATCAACCTTTTTTACCAAATAGCTATTGCAATAACAGGTTGGTATACACTAACCCTTTCGTCAAAAAACTTTTCACTTCAATGCATAAAAACCTTTAGAATTTTTTTTATAATAGTAAAAACCTATAAAAGACTTATGCACTGGAGATGCTTAAACACTATGTTGCATATTTCTTCGTTATATTGTAATATCTTTTTTTAGGATAGTGAAAGATATAGCTATTATTTTGTTGGGTGTAAAAATTACTGTCTTTAAAACTACAAAAATGATAATATACGTGTTTATTAGTAGAGTTAGTTTGCAAGGTCATTCTACCCTTTTAGACATCGATTTGAACCTTGTTTATATCGTTTTCATAGGTTTTAAGAATTTTGAGATAAAAGACTCACATGTAAGACATCATATATAAAAAATAAGAAACTAACCAATATATCGATTATGATGTTGTAAAAGAAATATTTATAACTTCATTCATACAAGTCAACTCTAATTGGTACCAACTTTTTCGGTTGGTACTAGTACGATTTGTATTAACATCTCAAAAGTTTACAAACCCAATGTCCGAAACATGTTGACCGTAAAACTTTTAGTTGTAAAACAATAAAATGTTTGAGTTGAGGTCTTTGGGTTTGAGGACCGAGTAAAACTTTTAGTCTTTTACTGTAAATTATAAAACCATAAAATATTAATTTAGTAAATAATTAAATCTAGAGTGAATTGTGGATATGGTCCCTGTGTTTTGATGTTTTCTTTGGCTATGGTCCCTATGGTATGTTTATTGTGGATTTGGTCCTTGTGGTATTCAATTTGTCTTGGCCATTGTCTCTCTGACTAACGCATTCGTTAACTCTGTTAAATCAAGGGTCATTTTAGCATATTTTCTATTCTTTTGTCTTTTCTTATAAAAAAAAGGTAAAAACAATACTTTAAGCACAATATATATATATATATATATATATCAAAATAAATGAAACAAATTATTATTGTATGGTTTAATTTATTAAAATTTTAAAAAAATTATATTAAATATAATTTAATTTCTTATTGTACTCCAATGGTGGAAAAAGAAGCTGCTTTATTGTTTTAAACTTTTAATGTAACTAAAGTTTTAATTTAAACGAATCAAATCATAAAACCATATCTTATTTTATTTTAGAGCGAATAAAATAAGATATAGTTTTATAATTTAATTTGTTGAAAAGTTCATAAAAAACCAATGGACTTTAGTCAATTTTTTGGAACAAATAAGTCTTTAAACATTTCAAAATTTGTTAAATGAATCATTGGACTTTTGGAAACCTGTTAAATACATTCTTATTACAATTTTTAGGATGTATTTAACAGGTTTCCAAAAGTCCAATGATTTATTTAACAAATTTTGGAAAAATGTCTAAGGACTTATATGTTCCAAAAAATTGTTCAAGATTTTTTTTTTCCTGTGTAATAATTGTTTTTGGCAATAAAAAGAAATGAATTAGAAAACATTACACTTTGCATCCTTATACATAAAAAATACATTTTTTTACAAATTACACCATTATAATTGTATCGTCAATACGTTCAAAATGAGCTCAAAGGGGGTTTACACCATTACCATTATTATGTTAAAGGCGATTTAATTTTTTTTTCTATTGTTACAATAACCAAATTTATTATCTTTGATTATTATCGAATGAAAGATTCATATATACCATCATTTTTGTAATATAAAACTGAATAAATTTTTATATAAACTTCAACGATGTTATTTACCCACATTGATAAAAATACTAAAACAATAAAATTAAATTGTATTTTGTATAATTAATTTTTTATTTAAAATCAAATCGTAAAACAATATTTTATTTTATGTATTTTGATTCTATTATATATATATATATACTAGTCTTTGGCTCGTCCGTTGCGCGGCGATCAAATTTGTGTTTTAAGTTAATTATTTGATGTTTAATAGTTGTTGAATAATTTTGTGACACATACAATAATTGATAAAAAGAAAACCAAAATTCCACAAATGTGGAATATTATCTTGAAGATAAAAATATGTCTATTAAGTTTGATACATATTATAAATGTCGTTACTAAATGAATTTATCAAACGAATACACAATAATTGCATATTTATATTTTTGAAAAATGTTCGAACTCATAATCCAAAAGTCAATTGATAAGTGATATCTTTTTTTTCTTCAAGTAATTAAATCTCTTATGATAATTCTAAGGGTGTTTCGTTGACAGAATGAAATTTGATAGAATTGTAATTCGTCGAAATAATTCGACTTTGAAGTAAAAATTGATATGAAATTGCAAAAAGAAAATCACGACAATTTAGTGATTATTTGTATCAAATCCCATACTAATTTCAACAAATCACATACTAATCACGACACATTAATTCGTATATATTTATGATATTTAATAATATAATTAAATCAAAAAATATTCAATATTGGGCTCATTTCGAAGGTATTGACAAAGCGATTACAATGGTATAATTTGTAAAAAATAGAAATGTTTTAATGCATTTTAGTTCATATACATTATTTATGTTTATATGATAAGAGTCTAAATTGAAAAATAAAAGAATAAGGGATACCTAATTATAAGGGTAGTAAATGTAACGTACAAATTAAAAAAAATTTGAATTAAGGAGGAGTGAATGTGGGTGTGCTAATTGAACTTATAATGTAAACTGCGTCCAGATACATGTTTAGGTGGGAAAATACTGAAATCGGCTCACCAGAAGACGACACGTGGCATGCTAGTTACTCATTCATTAGGGAAATTAATTAAAATACCCTAAGTTTGACCATCTTTTACCAAAATACCCAAAATCTCTCCCAGTTTACAAAAGTACCCAAAAAATCCGCGATGGAGCCCGCGATCGCGGGTTCCAGGCCACGTGTCACCAAGAATGCCCGCGTTGGTCCCTCAAGAATGCCCGCGGTCCAGCTTTCCCCCCTCAAGAATGCCCGCGTGTGCAGTTTTGGTCCCTGCCCGCGATTGACTCATTGACCCCCGCGATCGCGGGCTACACGTGTCACCAAAGTTTGCCCACTTTGCCCGCGTTGGTCCCTCAAGAATTCCCGCGGTACAGCTTTCCCCCCTCAAGAATACCCGCGTGTGCATTTTTGGTCCCTGCCCGCGATTGACTTTCGTTGACCTCCCGCGATCGCGGGCTCCTGTGCCACGTGTCGGCACAGGGTTAACCCTAAAATCCCTTTGACGAACCTAAACCCTAATCCCATTGTTTCTTCGGCCGCACTATATAAGGGGGGGGGACCAAGACACGGCCACTCTCCACTCTCAATTTTTTTAATCACTCTCTTAATTTTTAATCAAACTCTCTCAATTTTCTTCCACTCTCTCAATTTTCTCGTGTGGAATACGCGTTCGGGTTTTGTGAAGATGTCTCGTATTACCTCTTTGGTATGTTTTCCTTATGTTATTTGTTATTTTTTGTATGTTATTTTAAGTTAAGATATATGATTTGTAGGTTGTTATAATGTTTATAACTTATGTTTGAATATGTTCTATGTTTAACATGATATGTATGGTTTTATGTTTGAATGTGATATTTGTATGTTATAATGTGTATGTTGTTATAGTGTGTTTTTTCATATAAAAATTGTTAAGAGTGTTTTTTTATAAAAAAATTGTTAAGAGTGTGTTTTTATAAAAAAATTGTTAACAATGTGTTTTTTTTATAAAAACACACTCTTAACAATTTTTTTATAAAAACACACCCTTAACAATTTTTTATAAAAACAGTTTTTTTATAAAAAATGTTTAATAGTGTGTTTTTATAAAAAAATTGTTATAGTTTTATGGTTTTTATAATGTGTTTTTTTATAAAAAAATTGTTAATTTTTTTTATAAAAACAGTTTTTATAAAAAAATGTTAAAAATGTGTTTTTTTTTATAAAAAATTGTTAAGAGTGTGTTTTTATAAAAAAATTGTTATAGTTTTATGGTTTTATGTTTGAATGTGATATTTGTATGTTATAATGTGTATGTTGTTATAGTGTGTTTTTTCATATAAAAATTGTTAAGAGTTTTTTTATAAAAAAAATTGTTAAGAGTGTGTTTTTATAAAAAAAATTGTTAACATTGTTTTTTTTATAAAAACACACTCTTAACAATTTTTTTATAAAAACACACCCTTAACAATTTTTTATAAAAACAGGGTTTTTTATAAAAAAATTGTTAAGAGTGTGTTTTTATAAAAAATTGTTAAGGGTGTGTTTTTATAAAAAAAAACACATTTTTAACAATTTTTATATGAAAAAACACACTATAACAACATACACATTATAACATACAAATATCACATTCAAACATAAAACCATAAAACTATAACAATTTTTTTATAAAAACACACTTTTAACAATTTTTTATAAAAAACACATTTTATAAAAAAATTGTTAAATATGTGTTTTTTATAAAAAAATGTTAAGAATGACAACTTAGGTCCCTACGGTTTTAAGAATGACAACTTAGGTCCCTAAACTTTTAAGAATGCCAATTAGGTCCTAAACTTTTAAGAATGACAACTAGGGTCCCTAAACCGCACTTTATCTCTATATAACAATATGATACGTTGAAATAAAATAAACCGCACTTTATCTATATATAACACAATTATATGTTGAAATAAAATAAACCGCACTTTATCTATATATAACACTATTATACGTTGAAATAAAATAAACCGCACTTTATCTATATATAACACTATTATACGTTGAAATAAAATAAACCGCACTTTATCTTTATATAACACTATTATACGTTGAAATAAAATACAACCGCACTTTATCTATATATAACAATATGATACGTTGAAATAAAATAAACCGCACTTTATCTATATATAACACTATTATACGTTGAAATAAAATAAACCGCACTTTATCTATATAAAACACTATTATACGTTGAAATAAAATAAACCGCACTTTATCTATGTATAACACTATTATACGTTGAAATAAAATAAACCGCACTTTATCTATGTATAACACTATTATACGTTGAAATAAAATAAACCGCATTTTATCTATGTATAACACTATTATACGTTGAAATAAAATAAACCGCACTTTATCTATATATAACACTATTATACGTTGAAATAAAATACAACCGCACTTTATCTATATATAACACTATTATACGTTGAAATAAAATAAACCGCACTTTATCTATATATAACACTATTATACGTTGAAATAAAATACAACCGCACTTTATCTATATATAACACTATTATACGTTGAAATAAAATAAACCGCAACATCTATATAAAATAAAATAAACTGCAGCATCTATATATAACACTAACTATAACATCTGTGAATGACTATGTAGAAGGATTTCTTTAACATCGACTTGACGGTAAGGTGCAAAGTTTCATACATCGAGGAATTAGGAGCGCTGTTTAGGGGATTAGGTGATCGCGCAGATACCCTTGAGACCATCTATAGAGGGACACCGTTCGGGCCATGGATGGATGTGTCTTACTCTGGTGGCGACCCTACGCTAGTACACATGTTTCTACAGTTGGAGGTCGAGGACGCCAACGCTGAGCCGGAGGAGATGCATTTTGATTTCTTCGGCTCTCAATTGCATTTTGGGCGTCGGGAGTTCTGTCTAATTACAGGACTACGTTTTGGAGAGGCTCCCCCCTTCCTCCCTTAGAAGACTGCTCCTTCGTTCCTAGGGTTTTCGGCATTTCAGCATCTCGTTTGAAGCTGAAGGCAGCCCGGGAAAAGATGAAAGAGGGCCTTAGTGCCCTAACCGACGACGATGTTGTCCGTGTATGCTTGGTGGTGATCGTGGATATGGGCTTCCTGGGCCGTGAGTATAGCCAGCATGCTTCATCGACGGTCCTTAGGGCCGTCGAGGACCTTGAGCTGTTTAACAGCTACCCGTGGGGTAGCCATATCTGGACACATTGCTACTCTAATATGCACCGAGCCATAGGCAGACACGCCGATCGACATGCAAAGATGAATCTTTGTGGTTTTACATACGCCTTCAAGGTTAGATACGTAGTATAACAATTGTTAATAATACATACAAACTGTTTGGCTTTTCTTTTTACGTACTTGCTCTTCTTGTCTAATTCCAGATATGGATCTTGGAGATGTTTCCCGCATCAATCCGATATTTCGTCAAGCGCGACGATCGAGTACTTAGGGGAACCCGTTGGGACAAGCGTGTTACCCTAAGTAGGTCGCTTTGGATTGAGTTCTTCAAAGCGTCTAGAAATGTAAGTTCTTTTACTATGTTTACAATTTGCATACGTTAGTCCCGCTTATTAATTTCTTTTATGTTTTATCATATATTTAGCAGCTACTCTTGCCCGCCGATCGCCTTGTGCCTACTGTCGACGAGATGGGCACAGATTGGTACAGAGACAACGTGGCCTTTATTGACGCAGAGGCGGAAAGGGCTCGACGTCCCCCTACTTCCGACGATGAGGAAGACGACGACAGGCCCCCTTCCGGTGGATACCAGCCGCCCCCTTCCTCCTCCTACCAGCCGGCCCGTTCCTCCTCCTACCGGGCGCCCCCTTCCTCCTCCTACCAGGCGCCCCCTTCCTCCTCCTACCAGGCGCCCCCTTCCTCCTCCTACAATCCATATCAGGCGGCCCCTTCCTACGAGCCACAACGTGGCTCACATGAAGTCCTGTGGGACTACGTCCACGGGCCGCTAGAGACACGTGTACACTATCTGGAGGAAGTTTACAGACAGTTTAGCGCTGTCAATGTTAGTGTTTAACTTAATTTGTTGGCCACGTTTATTTAGTTTGTATATTAATATTACGTTCTAAATTTGTTTTAGCTGTCGAGTACGACACCGATCCCCGCTCCGTTCGGACAGGGGCACAGGCGACGTTTGCCACCACATCCCATCCGTCATTCCCTGAAAATGTAAGTGACATTGAGTAACCATTATAGTTATATGTTTGTTCCTAAGTTTGTAACTCTTATAATGATCAATGTCATGCAGGCCGGGATGTCGGAAACGCCGTTCGCCACCACATCCTATTCTACTATCCCGGAGAGTGTAAGTGACACTGAGTAACCATTATAGTTATATGTTTGTTCCTAATTTTGTAACTATTTTAATGATCAATGTCACGCAGGCCGGGATGTCGGGGGCATACACCTCGCAGATGCCGCCGCCGTTCGCCACCACATCATATTCGACTATCCCGGAGAGTGTTAGTGACACTGAGTAACCATTATAGTTATATATCGATAATCCTAATTTTGTAACTATTTTAATGATCAATGTCACGCAGGCCGGGATGTCGGGGGCACAGCACATGCCGTCGTTCGCCACCACAGCAATCACAAACATCTTTGGCGGTTCGGCCGATGACTATTACAGGCCGGAAATGCATACTGTAAGTTATTTTGGTAGTTTTGGTTTAATTGTGAACATTTCCTAAATTGTACTTAAAACATTGAGTAACGTAATTTTCAGACGGGGTCTCCTATTATCCAGGATCACTTCTCGGAGCACTTCTCGGAGCCTGACGACGACTCGATGGATGTTGTAGATCCACCACCACAGGTGACCCCGCTCCCTCTAAAGCGGTCGCGATCAATTTCACAATGGTTTCGTTACCCGTTTGGCCAACAAGGATCTACGACACCACCAGCCGCTAAAAAACAAGCATAGAAAGCGGGGGGAAAGAAGGGAGGAAAGAAAAAGGGAAAGGTGCCTTCACCGGAGCCTCACCCGGCATCAGAAATAATGAGGATGTGCCGGACTGGTCGCCTCCCCAACTTGACATTCACCCCTTACGGGGGCTTAGAAATCAACCCCTTGTTTTTTGAAACATTGCTTGCGGATGACCCTGTGAACTCTGACTTAGACGATACGGTTAGTATGAAGTTAAATTATAGTCATATATAATCAAATATATTTATATTACATGTCTAACCATCTATTTTTTATGCATAGCACGTCGATTCTTGGGTTAGCCTGTTGCAAAAACATCGTGGCGTAGACACGAGGTGGACCATCATGCACACTATGTTCTTTCAGTGTATACTGATGGACCATCAAGGTCCCGCCTCCGTGGTCGAAATATGCAATGGCTCGGAAGGGACCTCTTGGACTCTCCTCGATAGGGTATGTAAATCGTTTTACTGTTATTTTATTTAATAACATATATGACATATATTGTAATATTTCAGGTGTACATCCCCATATGCTTGCATCCCAGACATTGGCTGCTTGGAGTGTTTGAACTTGACACTATGGTCATGACCCTATATGACAGCGAAAAGGACGGTCTCTGCAAACAACAATTGACAGAGCAGATGCAATCGTTTAAAGCAAAACTATATACGTTCTTTTCATTGATAGGGGATCATAGACGTCGCGAAATGTCAAGTATCTTTCGCACAAAGATGGCCGGCCAAGTACCCCAGCAGACCGGGTTATATGCGGATTGCGGTGTATGGGTATGTCGTAATGTCCAAAAGTTGATAAATAACGAGGAGATATGGGTACCCCCTAACGAAACCGACGATGAGGCAATGGATTTCCGCCGACATATGGCGGAGTCAATTTATGCGCATTGTCTAAGTAGTTAGGTTGTTTATGTAACATTAAATAATTGTTATTTTTAGTATTAACTTATTTTGTTAAAGTATTGTGATACAGTTACCGTTTACTTCATTTGGTTTTTGCTAATTTCATCCATTTACTCAACTTTGAGTATCGATATCTCTTTCACACATACTCCATTTTGGACGCATTATATATCATTTCGAAGCTCTCATATAGGAGAACATAAACCTACTAAAAGTTAGTTATATATAACACATATATATAAATTTAAATGCGTCCAAAGTTTAGTAAAACCCATATTTCCAACACCTAGTAAGTAGGTTTATGAAACTTGCGATAATCCTAATACATAGATTATTGGATGAACAAGCATTTATTTCTTGATTATTGGGGTATTGGTTCTTGTTGTCTGGAAGTGATTCATATGATGCAAAAATTGGTATCATGTAATGTAGAACAATATCTATATTATAGAAACTTGCATTTGATAGTACCATATAAATATGATCTAAATTCTCATTAATTAGCTATGTTTGACTACTTAAAGACTAATATTCTGCCTAATGAAAGACATTTATTCAAGAGCAGACGAATATTGCAGTTACTTTTTCAGTGGAATCTTACAGGCTCTTTTCAAACGAATCTTGCAGTGAACTATTCAGACGAATCATGCAGGCAACTTTTTCAGACGAAATCTTTGACCATATCTGATGAAGAACATACATTTTCACGGCTATAAGTAGATGGCATGATGAAGTAGTAATTCACAACTTCCTATCTATCTTTTATACAAACACACTCTCGCTTTTTTTAACACAATGGATGGAGGTTCAAGATCAAGGGGGAACAGGTCGACGAATGTGGCTGGAACTTCACGTTTGGGAGCCTACCAACCACTGAACGACGGAGCTCGCCGGAGTACCTGGAAGGTACCGGAAACAGACGAGGAGTGGACAAACTGTGGGGGAACTGCAGCCGATTTTCCATTCACGCCTGAGGAGGAAGCAGACTGGGAGATGGCATCCGACAATTACTACTTCGATAATGGCATGAGAACCCCACCAATGTATGATTTTATGCCGACAGGTCTTCGACAAAGTCAACGAATTACTCCCGCAGTGCAAAAAGCCATTGATGAGGCGAACGCCGGTATCGAAAAGGTAAAGGGTATGTGGAACCATAACAGGGGGATTCAGCAGGGGAAAATGGAGTATCTAGCGGAGAAGAAACGAGAACTGGCCATGACTAGGGCTCACGTTCGGCAGCTGCAACGAGAGATTAAGGAAGCTGAAGAGGAACTAGAAGAACTCGAATCGGACTACATGGGAATGGAGGACGTGATCAAGGAAAAGGTTAACTTGATCACAGGACTCCAGGACGCCTTCCAGTAATAGATTTCTTTGTTTACATGCACTGTATCCGTTTCGGTTGGGAAGATGATTTGCAATACTCTGTAACTGCAAATACTTCAGCTCCAAACACACATGAATCATCATTCGCCAAATACCCATTTTCACAATTCTTAAATGAGTCCAGTGATACCAACTTGTCAAAACCCCATTTAATATTCTTCTCGTGAAACCTTCTCCTATTGCCATTCACGATATCTATAAACACATTCAAATAATAATAATTTAAAACGATTTAATGAATTAGTTAATATATGATTATTATGTTAATGCGATAGGAGTGTAAAACAAAATTGAAAAAAAAAGAGATGTACCATAAATTAAATAATTAACTATAAGAGTATGAATTTTAAATATAAAATATTTTTTTATGTAGTGTATAACTGTATATGATATATATTAAAATATATAAATCCAAAAAAATTCAAGATTGGGCTCATTTCGAACGTATCGAAGAGACGATTATAATGGTGTAATTTGTTAAAATTAAAACGTATTTTTTAAACGTATTTTAGTTAATAAACGATTATATGCGTTAAATGTAAAATTAAAATAATGAAAGTAAAAGGTATAAAGTAAATTTAGTAAATAAGTATAGGGATTGAAAGTGTAACATTTTATTTTAAATTCATCAAATTGAAAGAAAGCGGGGGTGAACAGTGGGATTCTACGCGATCGCGGTTCAACTTTTCATAAATGGTCCCTGGAATTTTTCAAAAATGGTCCATTGCAATTGAAAAGTCACAAAAAGTACCCCATCGCGGGATTCCATTTTTCAAAAATGGTCCCTGCAAGTTTAAAAAAGTGTCAGAAATGGTCTCTGGCCCGCGATCGCGGGCTCCCATCGCGAAAAAAGGGGTATTTTTGCAAACTGGGAGAGATTTTGGGTATTTTGGTAACACTTGGTTTGACTTAGGGTATTTTAATTAATTTCCCCATTTATTATATGTATAGATTTTTGGGATTACTATACACGATGGAGATTTTTTTAAATTTATTATAAGTATGGATATGTACGTATGTATCAAAAATATTCAATATTGAGCTTATTTCGAAGGTATTGACGAAACGATTACAATTGTATAATTTGTAAAAATAGAAATATTTTTTGAATGCATTTTAGTTCATATACATTATTTATGTTTATATGATAAGAGTCTAAAATGAAAAATAAAAAAAGTAATGGATTAAAAGTAAACTACATAGGCAATTATAAGGGTACTTATTTATTATATGTATAGATGAGCTTAAAATATTGTTTTTACTTTTTAACATAAAAAGACAAAAGAATAGGAAAAAGGCTACAATTGCCCTTGATTTAACGGAGTTAACGAAAGTGTTAGTTAGAGGGACCATGGCCAAGAGAAATTGAATACCACAAGGACCAAATCCACAATAAACATACCATAGGGACCATAGTCAAAGAAAACATCAAACACAGGGACCAAATCCACAATTCACTCTTAAATCTATTTAAAATCAGTCAGACCATCATCATTAAATGCATAAATAATACATTAATAATAAAATATGTTTCATTTTTTTTATTTAATAAATAATTATAAATATATATGTATGTATGTATGTATGTATGTATATATATAAGTCGGTACGGAGCGATATTACCATGGTAAATGATTTCCAATACCACGTACCAATCAAGTTTGTGAAGTTGGTACGATAATACAACCAATTTAGTTGGTATCACTTAAATTGATACGATTGATAATAAATTAATTGATTTGTCATGGTATAAATTTGACACTACTAGATAGAAGTAATAAATGGGACAAGGACTAAAAATCCCAATTTTGACCAGTCTTGGCCCAAGGTCGCAAGACGCAAGTCACTTGGGTGATTGGGTCTGATACAAAAACTCTTGGCCTCTGTCCAAAATTCACGCCCGGGTAGCTCTTTCAACACAATTAGGCCCAAAACCTTGCAAACTAAAATGCCAACTTCAGGCCCCTGTTCATTTGTTAGTGTATTAGATTCCAATTTATGGCCCACTGCATACTCCATAAATTTAATTAAATAAACGTTTAGTTTTTAATAATAAATTACGTCTTAAATAGTTAACTATATATTTTTTAAACAAACTAAAAATTATTTCATATAAATAACTCAATAAAGTTTTAATTTAAATAAAATATAATTCATATATCTCATTCTTTTTATTTTAATTAGACTTTTATCAAATAAATTCACATAATTCTTATAATTACTAAATAAAATTATATTAAAAATAAAATGTATATAAGACTTAGAATTTTACTTACTTAAATTTCCGGGTGTTACATGATCGGACAAATAATTGCAATCAACAAAAGAAACCAAGACCGCTCATGGCCTTACCACTGAGATACCAGGAAACAAAGACTCATAACTATGAAAGGTACATCAAAAAGGGGGCACTGAACCAACGATCCTGCGAAATATAGCATTTTCGAATTCTTCTTGAGAATCCGTCGTAAACTTTGGTTTGTATATTTGCAAATAGAAGGTTTGTGGATGAAGTTTACTCCAAAAAATCATTTGATAAACAATATTGATCCCCAAAATATAAAACTTGGAGATAATAATTTTCTTTGAAAATTTTGACTTTTAATTCTTTATTTCAAAAAATATAGTGGAGATACTCTTAAAACAATAACCATATCATTGTATATTGATTACATAATATTAAGGGGGTGTTTGGTTTGGGGTATTGAGGGGTAAGGAATGAGAATGATAATGAAAACTGTTGTTTGGTTTGGTTTGATATAATATAATGAACCCACTACCCCAAACCCATTAATTTTCATTCCCGACCAAATTACGGGAATAGAATTTTTATTCCCGCTCAATCATTTTTTCTCATACTAAAATATTTTTTATTTTGTATTAAAAACATTATATAAAACATTGTTTTATTAATTAATAATTATATTGGTTTAACCAAACAGCATCAATGGAATGTTCAATCCTATTCTCGTTCTCTTGCATTTCCATTTTTATTTCTTAAAATTCATCTAACACTAATCACAAAAATATGTTTTATCTTTCCACAACTTTTTTGTTGTTGTTGAAATAAGTCTTTCCACATAACTTATTGACCAATATGTAGTAAAAATATACGATAATCTAAAAGTGACCGTCTTTACTCTTTTGATCATTTTATCTTTGCTTCAAACCCAAGCTATACCTTTCACGAAATAGGAAAAAAAAAACGATAAATCAAATCAAGTCCATAAAAATTATTTCATGCTTAAATAAATATAATAGTTTTTACTTTGCATTATATAAAGATGTAATTTTTTTGGTAAATAAAATCCATAAGTAATTACATTTACTCATCGTTAATCAGAATAATTACATTGATTTCTTACATGATTGTTTTTAATTACGCATATACTTATATATCTTAACCATGGAGTATTAAAAGATAGAGTAAACCTCACTTTTGGTCCCTGTGGTTTGTAAAAAATAACGAAAATCGTTCCTAGAGTTCATTTATTACAAATTAGCCACTACTGTTTGCATTTTTGTCCGGTTTTGGTCCCTCTCACTAACGGAGGTTAAATAAAAACGTTAGTTTAGGGACAATTTAGTTTTTTTTCAATTTTTTTTGGTCTTTTCTCATTTATTATATATTATTTTATTCTCTAATTTTCATTGGTTAACCCACCCACCCACACCCTCCCTTCTTTCTTTCTCCTATCTTTCTTCCTAAAACCTAAACTTGTGAAAACCTTCTACCACCATGAACATACACCAGTAACTCCTTGGAAGCTTCGTTAAACCCACTCCTCCATTTGTAAAGCCCGTGTCCTGGTATGGTTCGTTTATAATTTTTCTCTCTTCTGCTCAGTTTTATGATTACTTGTAATTAGTAACTTTTGCGTTAGCGAGAGTAGCACCGTTAGCCTTCGTTGTTAAATCTTAAGTTAAGTAGGGCTAGTGTAAGGTGTGGGATTTTTGAGGGGCTAATCTTGGGTTTGGTCAAGAGTTGGGCATGGTTCGGCCCATGCAAGAAAAGGGCCGAGACCCCCCTTCTTTCCTTTCTCGTTTTTCTCTCACGTAAACCATAACTTGGTATCTCCTAGTTTTCTTGTCTTACACACAAGCATTAGAAACCAAACCCTAATCTAAACCTCAAGAACTCCGGCCGAAGTCTTCTCCCATCGCCACAGCCGTTTGCCGCCCTAAACCACCAGCACCTCCGCGGGTCTCGCCGGCGAAGAGAGAGAGAGAGAGGAGCGTCGAAGAGAGAGGGAGCAGCGAGGAGCGAGAGAAAGGTCGCGAGTGATCGTTCTTCGTCGTAGGTAAGTGTTTCCCCCCCCCCCCCCTTGTTGTTTCTTTGGTGTCGCCGTGAAACCACCACCGGCGGTGGCCCCCGCCGCCGCCGCCGACCACCACTGCCGGAGGTGGCATTGGGTGGTGCGTGGGTTGTCCAGCCCTAGTTGCAAGCCGAACCGTTAAGCCAAACGCGAACCGTTTTATAAAGTTATCAGTTTTTGTAAATTCTGTGTGCTGTCCAGTTTTCGTTTGATCATAACTTTTCCGTAGTAACTCCGTTTGAGCCGAAACTGGCGCCCACGATTCAAGTTCGGGGTCAGGCACGTTTTCTGTGTTTTAGCGGAAAACTGGTTCGGTCTCTAGCTGGGCGAAAAAGTAGTCGCAAGTTCGGTGATTCGTCATTTCATGTGAAAATTTCTGGAATCTGCCTTGATCTTGCGAAAGCCTTAACTTTTTACTCGTAACTCATTTTGAGGTGAAATTGGTGCCCAGAGTTCCCTAATCGAGTTGGGAAGGTTTTTCGTGTTTTGCCGAAAGTCCGATTAAGCCCGTAGCTAGGCTGCAGTGGGCTGTTTGTGCAGGATGGACCGAAAATTGGCAGTTTTGGTAGTCGTTCGTAATTAATTCATAATAAATTGTAGAAAAATCGTTAGGAGGCGTATAATATGTCCTTGGAACCCTAACTCAGAGTACTTTCTGATCATGAAATAATATTGGGAATTTACTGGGTTTAAGGAGGTCGAAACAGGTCCCGAACAGACCTGTTTGGCGAGACCGGGAAGTAGTTTTAGTGACGGTTTAAGCGGGTGTCGTGTCGTAGGGTCCGGGTCTCGTATTGATACGTTTTAACGTGCGTTTAGGTGCTGGGAAGCTCGAATTTGTATTGTTGAGCTAGGCGCGCATTCGAGGTGAGTTCTCTCACTATAACTAATGTCGGTTATTTTTACATTACGTTGTGTATGTATGTGGTAGTTTTATTTGCTTTTGATGCGGGGTTAAATAGTGGGGTGTCTAGTCGGACCTTTATTGTTGTGACTACGCGGGTGGCGTAGGAGTTCGGCGGGGCCGAGGGTCACATACGCGGGTGGCGTAGTAATTCGGTGGGACCGAAGGTTGTATACGCGGGTGGCGTATGAACCCGGGGGTACCGGGTTGCGTTTGCACGATTGTCGTGTGGTCGGTGGGACCGACGTATGCCTATTAGGTGGGTTGGTGTGAGTATGCCCGTCTATGATTTGTTCGTAGACTTGTATGCTGTTTATGTGCAATTATCTGTTTATGATGGTGTGGAAATAACTGTGTTACTTATGGTGTTGAATTCACTAAGCTTCGTGCTTACCCTTTCCCAATAAACTGTGGTTTCAGGAACGGGCGGCTCCAAGGCGTGACGAGTACACACTGGCGCGCGAGGAGCGCTGATTGCTTTATGGTTTTAATAATTAAACGTTTATTCCGCTGGTTTTTATTATGAAGATATTAATTATGAGTTGCAAACGAAACGTTGGGATCATTTAATGAGTTGTTATAAATGAAATGTTTATTTAAAAATTTAAATTTGCTTGTAATTTTTGGGACGTTACACCATTTATCTGGTGAACTTCCTCCACTATTTCTCCGGTGACTTCCCATCCAAAAAAAATTCTTTTTTTTGTCATCTGGGTTTTGTTGAGGAAGTTTTCCTCTTCACCCCGAAAGAACCAACCCTTCGCCACCATTACCCGTTTGCAACTTCACCACTATTACCCGGTGAAATGAAAATCACACACACACACACACACACACACAGAGAGAGAGAGAGAGAGAGAGAGAGAGTTACAGGTGAAATTAATGGAGCTTTTTCCAGCATAACCAGACTTATCTCTCTAGATTAGCCCACCCAACACCAAACCCACTTCAACAACTTGGAGAACATCATCAATAAGTGATCAAGATCGACATGATTTGGATTTAGGGAATTATTTCTGGAAGAGAGCTTTCAACTCCTGTAACGACCAGGACCAAAACGGATTAAATTTAATGTGTTGTGGACAAGTGTAATAAAAGTGGAAGTTGAGGGGTCAATTAGTAAATTTGGGAAGAAGTATAAAAGGGCCCAAAACCCTAGGAGAATATTTCCTATTGCTGATTTGTGTGTGTGGTCGGCTGGAAGAACAAAAGAGAGAAAAAGGAAAAGAGGAGAAAAGAGGAAGAAAGAAAGGAAGATAAGGAAAGAGAGAAGAAGGAGATTTCGTTTTTGGAAAGAAGAGAAGGTGATCTTTAGTAATCAATCCACCAGGTAAACCTTCCTTAACCTCTCGAATATGTGGTTTGATTATAGAATGTTTATCCTTTTTGAGTTTTGGTTAAAAAGTAGAGTTTGAAGGTGGGTGAGAGAAATCGAGCCTTATAATGTGTTATTGTTGCTAAGAACTCGTTAATTGCTAAGTTTATAGTTGTTGTGCTATTGCTAATCTTTAATTCGAGAGAATCGAGTTTAGCCTTTGGATTTCAGCCCAAAAATGGACCAGGTCGACGTCCGGACACCTTCTCGGGCGTCCGGATTCGTTTATGGTTAGGAGGTCTCCGGACGAGTGGACTGTCCGGATAGGAAGTTGTCCGGGTAGGTGGTTGTCCGGGAGTTGTGGTTGTCCGGAAAATAGTGTTTGTCCGGAAAACAGCGTTCGTCCGGAAACTAGTGTTTGTCCGGAGAGTATGTTTGACCGGAAAATAGCGTTTGTCCGGGAAGAGTGTGTTGTCCGGAAAGTGGTGTTTGTCCGGATAAGGTGTTAATCAGCTCTTATTCTGTCCTTTATTCAGAGAGTCGATTTGGAAGTTTGGGAACTGTTTAGAAACAAGAAGTAAGAGCATCAGGTGAGTTTTCGAAACTAAAACGTGTGGCTTTTAATAGGTTTTTCTAAAGCGAATATATGATGAGAAATGCCATGCTTTATGCTTATGCTTTAATTGCATGAATGATGTTTGAAAATTATGTGGAATGTATGCATACATTGTTTTGATGTAAATTGACTAAGTCGGGGGGGGGGTGGCCCGCCAGCTCGTGCCGGGAGGGTGTTCCCGTTTATGCCAAGGGAGGTGGCCCTGTAAGGCAGCATGAGACTGACTCGTTGTCACCTTAGGGTGACTTCAGGGTGTCAATTTATAAGGGGCGGATCTATATCCGAATACGATCTTATCTGAACAGTTTTATGAAAGTTTTATGCTGAAAATGATAAATTGTTTTAAATGCTTTGATAACTGTTAGGAGGGACTCACTAGACCTTATGGTCTAACCCTCGCATTTTCAAACTAAAACCTTTTCAGGAAAGCAGGTGATGAAAGGCTCTAGCAAGTGAGCAAGGAGCTAGCGAGGCAGTTTGATAGTATAGTGACACTATTATCTATTTAGTTACTTCTCAGTTGTGTAGGTTGTTTTCGCCAACCACTTTTGTTTTTAATGTAAGGAAATTTTGGGTCCCGATTCTGGGATACTCTATGTTATATGACCTTGCGTGTTTTATTATGAGAAATGAAATGTTTTAAAATGTTGGGTTGTTACAGTTGGTATCAGAGCCATAGTTTAAGGGATTTAGGTGACCGGACGGGCCTAAACTTAAACTTGGGAGTAGAAATTGTTGGTCCCGAAAGGCCTAAACAAGTTTGTAGAAAGGGGGGGGGGGGTTGAATACAAACACACTATTTTACTTTTCTAAATTGTTTATTGATAAATCATTAACAATTTACAGCTTGTTGCGGAAACAAGATTAAAGATAAACCTAAATCTAAACAAGTTGGAACACTGAGGTTTTCTTGCACTAAGAAAGATAAGGAGATTACTAATAAAATCCTATCTTGAGAGATTTGAACTTGTCCAGAGTTAGCAAGTTGCTTCAAATGAAGTGAGTTCATCTCTTTATATACTGCATGCATTTAATGCAATTCAGTATACACTTTACACGTGTCATCAGCGGATTGGTTGCATGTCATTGACCTTTGTTGACAACCTTAGTAGCCGCATGAATGAACAGTGTAGTATCAGAGTGGTTGTACGATTTCAGATTTTCGGAGGTTCTTTTCTGACATTTCGTACGGTGGCGTGCAAGGGAGGTTAAGACAAAAGTACTTTGTACGGAGGACTTCATGATCAGCTTTCGTTGATTCAACGATTATCATTTACTATTCAGCGAATGATAAAGTTCAGCGATAGCTGAAGTCTTGTACTTGATACTTCACGTTGAGTGGACAAATCTGAGTCTTCGCTGATCCGCATCAGTTCATTAGGAGACTTGTCGCTGGTTCTTGAGCTTGATCTTCGACTTCAGCGTAGAACCTTTGTTGACGTGAATCTTGTCTTCAGGGATCATAAGTAAACAACTAACTTATCAGCGATCACCATAAGGACTGAACAGACTCAGCGATATGGTGAACAGTGTTCGCTGAATGTTTAATCTAAAAGTGCGAGAGTTCCTATCAGCAATACTATAAGATCTTAGTACTTATCAGCGATAGTGAAACTCTGATACATATTGTTTACTTACAATTTTCACTAAGTATTTAAGATAGGGTCATTATCAAATCACTGAGGGTTTGGATCAACAATCTCCCCCTATTTGATTATGACATAGCAACAAAGAAAATTGCTATTTAATGAAAACATAAGGATAAAAAGAACTCATAAAATATTTGTCCCTTTTACTGTTTTCTGGGATCTTTTCAGTACTGATGGAGTAAAGTACATTCGCTGAAATCTTTCTTTAAATCTTTGAATCATGTTACAATATGAATAAGAAAGATTACAAGTACAAGCGAAATAAATTACAAGTACTGAAGGATGACTGATACAATAGAGAAAGTGGTGATTGTTGTCAGCCTTCAAAGGGTTCTTCCTTAATGAGAAGTTCATCAAGGGTTGTCGTTTCAGTTGGAATCATCCAGTCAGGAACCTTTTCTCCTTTATTCTTTAGCTTCAGAGCAGCTTCAAAAATCAAGGGTTTTAGGTGTCGTGCCTGAATGTCTTTTCTGAAGTCGCACCAGTAGATGAGATCTCTGAGCTGTTCGATTGGAGTGATTGGAAGCTCAGCGATCCGTTGAAAGCATTTACGTCCGTCGTAGTCAAGAAAGAATATTCCATAAGGATTACTGATGACTTTACCAGGGACGAAAAGTTCACATGGTGGCAAAGAGATGTCAAGGGCAGATAGATCAGGATCAGGACCAAGTACTTCAGCGCGAGAGAAACTAATTCCAGTTTCATTTCGTATGACAGGACCTGAGTTTGAATCTTGACGTTTCTTCTTTGGTGAGCCCCTTTTTCTTTTCGGCTTTAGATCAGGAATAGGAGGAATATCCACACAAGAAGATATCAAATCGATCTGTCTGTTTATCAGCTTTTCGAAATGATCCTTGTACTTAGATTTTGATGGTTGGATAGCTAACCTCATCTCCAGCCATTCAGAGAGACCATACCTTTTTACAGTGTCAGCACGAAAGGTTTCAGATGAGCCATCTTCTCTGAACAGTTTGATGTCAACAATAGGTACTCCGATGGAGGTTCTTCCAGAGATGAATACCTTGTTGATCTTCGCTGGACGATATCTGAAGTGGATTTTCTCTTTACACCAGATCGGGGTGGTCTGAGAAACTTCAGCTTTCTTTTCCACGATCTTCTGGGCTTGTTCCCAAAGCTTTCGTTGGATTTGAATGGGAATACACTTCAGCTTGGGGTCTTTGACAGATTCTTGAGTGAGCTTGATGGCGTATTCTCTGTCTTTATCTTCAGCTTCCTTCCTTTCAGCGATGAGGCGTTCAGCTCTGAGATGATCCTGGTATTCAGCTTTTGAAATTCTGAACTTAGGAGGAACTGAAGGTAGTTGATCGCGCCTTAGGATGATTCGCTGATCCTCGAATCGCTTTATCATTTCTTCTCTCCTCTTTTGATCTTCTTCACTCAGCTTTTGAGAAACTGAGGAAGGTCTGTTTCTGTGCGAGAGAGGTTGTTCTTCTGATTCATCAGTCTCAGAGATTAAATCTAAGACTGGGATTATGTCTTCAGTGGTAGCTGGAATTATTGGTGAAGTCGCAATAGAAGATCTTTCAGCGATATCCTCAAACAGGGGAGAGGACTAGCTGAAACGCAGCGATCTTACAAATAAGAACTGGGTAGAAGAACTTGGGTAGAAAAGATAGAAAAAAATGTGGATGTTTATGGTGTTTGTGGAATGGATACCTGATTGTTCAGAGATGATCAGGGAAGGAAAAATAAGTTTAGTGTACCTGACAAATCGGCTTTGCAAGTAGGATCGCCAGATTATCATCTTCAGCGATGCCTTTGTCTTTGCTTTTCTCAGCGCCAGAGGCTGAGTGCTTTGTCTTTGTTTTTGTCTTCTCCCCTGTGGATTCGGTTATCACGATCCCTTTAAGAGCTTTTCGAGGAGCATGTTTGACGACAAAGAATTCGTCATCTTCATCATCATCATCATCATCGTTCCTTGGAGAGGAGGATGGTTCAGCTTCAGGGATGTCGATGTCTTCGTCTTCTTCTGCTTCGGATTCCTCAGCATCTTCTTCGAGTTGCTCCCCCTCAGATACAGAGGCGAGGTTCTCGGTTCCCTCAGGGTTTTCATCTCCCTGAGGTCCAGTAATCAGATCTTCATTACCCTCTCCCCTGATAGATTCATCATGGGAAAGGTCTTCAGCGCTCTTATTTTGATCTTCAGCGCTCTTCTCCCCCTCTTTCTCATGATGGGCGGGGGAGGAATGGGTAGATTCAGCATTGGTGTTGTCTCTGTCTTCTGGGCCAGAGACTTTCACACAACCTTCAAGCTTAGCTATTCTGTCTTCTAGGCCAGAAATAGCAGGCGTGATTTTCTTCAGCTCTTGGCGATCCTCTGCGGTGAATGAGTCCAAAATAGGTGCAGGGGCCGGAGCAGGAGCTGGATTGTTTGCCTTGTTCACCAGCGTCTCGATCATTGTCTTGACAGAACTAAGGTCGGTCTTCACTGAGCCCAAGTCGGTCTTGACCACTGACATATCACCTTCGAGTGTACCAACCGATTTCTTCAGCGTTGTAACCTCGCTGGAAACGGTGGAAACTGACGATTTGAGGTTGGTGTAGTCAGTGTAGATGTCGGAGAGCACTTTGGCAAAGTCGGCGAGAGTTTTATCAAGGTCTTTGATGTCATCAGAGGAGGCCTTCTTTTCCACCACAGTAGTCAGCTTCGTCAGATTCTCTCCAGCGTTTGTTACAGCTGTAGAGTTATTTGATAGACCGGTGGTGAGATCTGTAAGTTTCATCTCCATGGACTTCAGAGACTGGTTGATGTCTCCCAAATAAGGACCTGTAACATATAAGTACTTGTGAACAAAGGAAAGCTCAGAAGTTTCAGGTTTAGTTACAGTGTTTAAGGTGGGATCTGTACCTGCAGGAGCGTTGACGAACTCATCAAAGTTTCGAGTCCCTCCATAGTGTTCCATATCTCCCTCAAAAGTTCCGTGAGGGATGGAGATCTCTGCAGGTCCTTTCTTCGTCATTCGCTGAGAAGCTTCAACGGCTTCTTGTATGATGGCATCTCCAGCTTTAACTGGAGGAGTGTCCAAAGAAGTAGAGGGATGATCGAAGGATAAGAATTGGGGTTGGGTTGCAAGTTCAGCGTTGGATTCGCTGAGAAGTACTTCATCAGTCTTTTGAGAGACTGAAGAAGGTAGGGTAGATTCCAAAGTTCTAACCTCAGCGTGTAGGGACGCTGAAGTAGGTTTAGAAGGGATGGCTTGAATTGGTGTGGCAGAGCGTACCACGGAACATTCCTTCAGCTTTTAAGAATGAGCTGAGGAGTCTTCAGCATGGAATTGCTGGGGTAGCTCCTTGGTTTTCTTGATCCTTTTGGAATCAAGAGGGGTAAGAGATTGTTTCCTTTTCTTAGAAGGAATGGATTTTGTGGCCTGGGAATCAGCGAGGGGTATTATCGCTGAAGGAGCCACAGAAAGCGGAGAATTATGTAGAGTGAGAAGGGTAGAGAGACGTACCTCGTTGGCGACAGGCTTGAAGTCGAGAACTTTAGGGCCAATCTGAGAGAGTTTCAGATCACCCTCTTCAGGATAGCTGTCCTTCAGGCCATATTGAAAGATGGCGCTGATGAATCGTGGGTAAGGAACCCATGCTGGTCGGTCAGCGGCAGAATCAACACGTTGAATGAGGTCTTCATAGATGATGGAGGCCCAGTCAATGTTGAGACCTTTCAGCAGTGCGTAACCCATGGCCTGCTGAGGTTGAGCGGCTTGATCAGAAGATCCGGATTTCGCTGTCATGCAGCTGATCAGGTGAGCGAAGATGAAGTTCATCTCGCTGGGCATCTTGGATTTCTTTATCAGCGTCAGCTTCTTCTCAGGTAGCTTGTCTCTTCCAGTCTCCCAGATGTAACCCATCGCATCAAGGAAAGCAATGATTTCTTCCCTGTCAGCGTGCTTCTTGTGGTCAGGAAATGGAATGAAAGGATTTTCTGAGGTAGCGTTAGGGAATTTCAGAGCTTTGCGGATTATTGCGGGGGTTATCTTGATGGTGCCATACTCAGTATCGCTGAGTATGCAGTCGATGGTTTTAGATGGATCTTTGGCGGAGGGTAGGTCGGTGTGTCTGGCAGAGTACCAGAATTGGGATAATAGACGCTGACTGGCAGGAGGTGTGATTGTCAGTGCTGTGTAGATGGGGCTATTCTTCAAAAAATTTACAGCGTCGTCTAGATGGGATACCTGCTTCCGAGGAGGAAACTCGAGAAGCGCTGAGAGGTTGTTTGCCTTTGTCCAGTCTAGTTGATCCAGCTCAAACTTAACCTGAGGAGCTTTGGTGATTTCCAGTTCCTCAGAATCAGCGGAGATGGACTCAGCGGTAACATTCAGCTTTGAAGTTGCCATTTCACTGTATTATCAGTTCAACCAAAGATGTTAACAAATAAGAAATATCTTAATGTGGAAAGAAAATTTCCATTAAGATTTTTCGAATTTTGTCCATTTCATTCAGACAAAAAAAGTCTTAATGAAGATTAGGGTTTTTCTTGTTTTAAAAAAAAACGAATATAACACTTATAAGCCTTGTATTCCAGTTTTTAAAAAAAAATGGATACGAAAGAAGAACAAGTTTAAGATTTTAGATTTAAAACTTGAAGAACAACCATGAAATGGTTGTGTTTATAAAACCATGAAAGAAAATGATTTTATTTTTGAGTTCTTTTGTTTGATCTTGTGTAAAACAATGATAAGATCGAAAACAAGTTATTCGCATTTGATAATAGATAAGAACATAATAACCTTGAGTTTGATGAAGAAGATGATGAACAGTTCTTGAAGATTGAGAGCACAAAATGCAACAGTGTTCTTTTCTTGCGGAGAAAGATTGATTCGCGTAAAAGACAAATATAAACTTTGAGAGTGTTTATATAGGAAGAGAGTAGAGAGAGAAAAACTTGAGCGGGAAAGTTTTTCATCATGACACGGACACGTGTTTGCATTTGATTGGATAGACAACGAAACGTGCAAACGTGTGTCAGAAAAAGAGCGTGCCTGGTGTTATCCGTTGCAATGACGTCACAACTGTCCTTTCACATTCTTTCGTTGTCTCTGAGGTTTTGAAAGAAAAACTCAGGGACTCTTTGGAAAATATGAAGCACTGAATAGAAATATCAGTGAGGGTTTTAAGAAATTTCAAAATATCGCTGTTAAGGAAGAGATATTCAGCGATGAAAGAATTTGAAATCTTGCATTTTCATGCGTTTTGTCAGAGAAAACATACCTTGATATCAGTTTAACCCAATTTATTCAGAGAGAAGATGATGAAATGGATTGTACAAGTTTATTTTATCCAGAGCCTATACAAGAATGTATAAACGTATCGCTGATTAAATGTGAACCGCTGAAGATTTATCCTTCAAAGTTCAGCATTCCAAGCTCGCTAATGAGAAAGTTGAATCTTGTCTCATCAAGAGGTTTGGTAAACAAATCAGCTAACTGATAATCAGTTGGGATAAAATGAAGTTCTATATCACCATTCATCACATGATCTCTGATAAAATGATATCTGATTTCTATGTGTTTTGTCTTTGAGTGTAGCACTGGATTGTTTGCTATAGCGATGGCACTTGTGCTGTCGCAATAGATTGGAATTTTGGAGAGCTGAAGATCATAGTCTAGTAGTTGATTTCTCATCCACAAGACTTGAGAACAGCAGCTTCCAGCGGCTACATACTCAGCTTCAGCTGTGGAAGTGGACACTGAGTTTTGCTTCTTACTTGTCCAACTTACCAGCTTTCCACCCAGGAGCTGACATCCTCCTGTGGTGCTTTTCCTATCCATTTTGCAACCTGCAAAATCACTGTCTGAATAGGCGGTTAGAACGAATCCTGAATCTTTGGGATACCAAAGACCTAGATTCGTTGTACCCTTAAGATATCGAAAGATTCGCTTTACAGCTTTCATATGAGATATCTTAGGTTCAGCTTGATATCGTGCGCACAGACATGTTGCAAACATAATATCGGGTCGGCTAGCTGTAAGATACAGTAGTGAGCCGATCATCCCACGGTACAGCGTGACATTGACAGGAACACCCTTTGTGTCCTTATCAAGTATCAGCGGTGGTGCCATAGGGGTTTTCATAGCTGAACTTTCAGTTAAGTCGAATTTCTTCAGCATATCTTTAACATACTTTCCCTGATTTATAAAAGTTCCTTTTTCAGTTTGCTTAATCTGAAGACCAAGGAAATATGTTAGTTCACCCATCATACTCATTTTATACTCATCTTTCATTCTATCAGCGAAACGAGTACAAAGCTCAGGGTTAGTAGAACCAAATATAATGTCATCAACATATATTTGAACTAAAATGATATGACCTTTTATTTTTCTAAAAAACAAAGTTTTGTCAATCTTACCTCTATCAAAATTTTCAAGGTGGAGATAAGTAGAAAGAGTGTCATACCATGCACGAGGAGCTTGCTTCAAGCCATAAAGTGCCTTATCCAGCTTATAAACATAACCTGGACGCTTAGGATCTGAGAATCCTGGAGGTTGTTCCACATAAACTTCTTCATTCAGCTTTCCATTTAGAAACGCTGACTTAACATCCATTTGATGTACAGTGAAGTTTTTGTGTACAGCATATGCTAAGAAAAGACGAATAGATTCAAGTCTTGCTACTGGAGCAAAGGTTTCGTCATAATCTATACCTTCCTCTTGTCTGTATCCCTGAGCAACAAGACGAGCTTTGTTGCGAGTTACAGTACCATGTTCGTCCAACTTGTTTCGATAGACCCACTTAGTGCCTATCACTGTTTTGTCAGTTGGTCTCCGAACAAGTTTCCAGACTTTGTTTCTTTCGAATTCAGTCAGCTCTTCTTGCATAGCGCTGACCCAGTTTGGATCTCTGAGGGCATCATCTATTTTCTTTGGTTCAGTTAGAGAAATAAAGTTAACAAATAAACAAATATTACCTGCACTTCTACGAGTCTGAATACCAGCGTTGGGATCACCAAGAATTTGATCGATTGGGTGATTTACAGTCCATCGCTGAGCCGGAGCATGCGTCGCTGACTCAGTCTGAACTGGAGAAACTGAAGATGAGGCTTCAGCTACTTCTGGATTATCAGCTAAGAGAGGAATGCTTGCATTTGTCACTTCATTCACTGATTGCTGAGAAATAGATGGAATTTCTGAGACATTTGGATCAACTGCGGGTATAGTGTTTATAGGAACAGCTGAGACCCAAGATGTTTCAGCTTCACTATTCTGCATATTGGGAATGATAGTAGGACCATCATTTTCAGTTGTATGAGTATGAGTAGTGGGAACATCTTCTGAATCACAAAGATGAGAAAACATCCATTGATTCAGTTCTTCTGTATCAGCGTTCGGTTTAGAGTTCGCTGAACGGGATTCGTCAAACGTGACGTGAATAGTTTCTTCTACAGTTTGTCTTCTTCGATTGAAGACTCTGAAGGCTTTGGAAACTGAGGAGTATCCAAGAAAGATTCCATCATCAGCCTTAGGATCAAACTTTCCAAGGGCATCTCTGTTGTTCAGTATGAAACACTGACAACCAAAGATGTGAAGAAAGCTGATTGAAGGCTTTCTCCCATGAAAAAGTTCATAGGCTGTCTTTTTGAATCTTTTGACTATCAGCGACCTGTTTTGCGTAAAACAAGTCGTGTTGACAGCTTCTGCCCAAAACTGAGTAGGCAGGTGAGAATCGCTGAGCATTGAACGTGCAGCTTCAATAATTGTTCTATTTCTTCTTTCAGCGACTCCGTTTTGTTGTGGTGTTCTCACTGACGAAAAGTTGTGAGAAATACCCTTGCTCTCAAGGAAGGAATCAAGAGAACTGTTTTTGAATTCAGTTCCATGATCACTCCTTATTGAGCGAACAGTCATATTGTTCAGAGTTTCCATCTTCCGAACAAAGGTGATGAGTTCTTCAGGGGTGTCACTCTTAGAACGGAGAAACATTACCCATGTGTAACGAGAGAATTCATCAACTATGACCAGCGTATATTTCTTTCCAGCGATGGATTGTTTGTTAACGGGGCCAAACAAATCCATATGGAGTAGTTGAAGAGGAGATGACACTGAGGAAACTTGCTTGGACTTAAAGCTTGCCTTGGTCTGCTTCCCTTTTTCACACGCTGAACATAAGGATTCTTTGGCGTATGAATGTTGAGGTAGACCAGTGACTAACTCTTTGGATGAAAGAGTATTCAGTGTCTTGAAGTTGAGATGTGAGAGCCTCTTGTGCCATAGCCAGTTGACATCAGAAGATGCCTTTGAGAAGAAACAGGAGTTCTCAGTGGTTGTTGAGTCCATGTTTATAACGTAAACATTTTCCAAACGATAACCGCTGAGAGCTATCTTCTCCTTTTTGTCAGAGACAAAGCAGGATTCCTTAGTGAAAATCACTTTGTTATCCATGTCGCAAAGCTGACTGATGCTCAGAAGATTATGCTTCAGCCCTTCAACATATGCGACTCTTCTGAAGGATGTTGTACCATTTGAAAGTACACCATACCCTCGGGTGTGTCCTTTTCCATTTCCACCGAAAGTCACAGAGGGACCCTTCTCTTCCTTGTATTCAGCGAGCAGGCTTTTCTTTCCAGTCATGTGTCTAGAGCATCCGCTATCGAGATACCAGATACCCTTCTTAACCTGCAATACAAAGGAAAATTAGTTTTGCTTGGGTACCCACTTCGCCATGTATACTTGTTTGTCAGTGGAAGAGGTTGGAATGGGTTCAGCAGTCTTCGCAGCATTTGAAGATTCAGCTTTGTCCTTCTTCACTTTAGTCAATTTCTTGACCTCAGAGGTAGGAGTCACCTTGACCTGACTTGCAACTGGTTTGGTCTTCTTGGGTGCTATCTTCACCTTAGCTATCTTATCAGCTTTGGTGGCTGTGGGACACTTACTTGCAATATGATCGGTAAGTCCACAGTGATAACATTTCCTATAACTAAAATTAGTTCTAGGACCACTTGAGTGCTGAGCTTTTAATTTGGAATTAGAAGTGCCAGCACCAAGTACACTATTGGTTTTTGAAATAGGACGAACATTCAGTTCTTCAGATTTCTTACCAAGGACATCTACTCTGAGTCTAGGAGTAGGTCGCTGAACTGATCCAGAGGTCTGATTTCTAAAACCAGATGAATGAATCAGTAAGGCTTTGGAAGCATTCAGCTTAGGTACTAAAGTACCCTTATGAGGATTTTGATAAATTACAATTCCTTTACCTTTATCTTTAGAGACAGAGGTAGGTTTTGAATAAACCATTTTCTCCTTACCTTTTGAGGTAGGAGTTTCCTCAGGGATTGGTGTAATCGAAGAGGAGTACTGAGATGAAGAAGTGTCAGCTATTGAGGATACGAACGTTCCAAATTTAAGCATTGAACGTTCAGTGGTTGGTATTGGAGTATCATATTTATAACCCAGACCACGTTTATCACTCAGAGGAATCTGAGCCTTAATTATCTCAGTGATCTTTGTTGAAGAATTACACCATCCTTCAACAGTAGCTTGTTCAGCTTTTAATGCAGCGATAGCTTCCGCTCGTTCGATTTTGACTAGCTGATTTAAATGGACTTGATCTTTAAAATCTTCTTCAAATTTAGAAAGCTTTTCTATTTGAAGATGGCAATTTTTAAGCTTTTCAGCGAGATCAAGATTTTGGTTTTCAACCACAGCTTTGCCGTTCATGGCTTCGTATAAACTTCTAGTCAGTAGTTCGATTTTACGGAGACTATCAGCTTCATCAATATTTACAATATTGGTAAAGAAGGAAGGTGATACCTGAATGGCAGATGTTGAAGTGGAGGGAATGTCTGAACTTTCTTCCTCTTCTTCAATCTTGGCCATGAGACATTGATTTGCTTCATCATCTTCAGAATCAGATGATGAGGCTTCTTCATCAGAAGCAGCCCAATCATAGTCAGCCATCAGGCCTTTTCCCTTCTTCTTAAAGCTTTTCAGCTTTGCATACTTCTCCTTCAGCTTTAAGTATTTGTCGTCTTTATTCCTTGGAACAAAGGATTTCTTTGTAAAAGCTGAAGGTCTCATGATTTTCTTTGACCTGCACTCGTTAGCGAAATGACCTGTCTTTTCGCAGTTAAAACAAGTAGCAGTAGCCTTATCAACAAAAGCTGATGACTTAGGCTTGTCAGCTATAGAAAGAGTTTTGTTCTTTCTAAACATTTTCTTCTTGGCGAATCTTCTGAACTTTTTAGTTAGGAGAGCCAAGGATTCATCATCTGAAGAATCAGAATCTGATGACCTTTCAGAGTTACTTTCTAACTCAGTGATAGTGACCACGGGTCGCTGAGTAGAAGGTTCCTCTGAGATTAAAGCAACAGGGGTGCTTTTGGAATCTTTTACAAGATTCTTCTTAAGATGGCTAGATTGCTCATGATTCAGCAATGTGCCATATAAGGTAGCAAGTGTCATTGATCTTAGATCTTTCGACAGCTTGAGACACATGGAATAATTGTCCCAGCTTTCAGGTAAACATTCTAAAAACTTTGTCAGAACTTCAAAGTTAGAATATTCCTTACCAACCGTTTTTAGATCTATAATTAAGCAATTAAAACGTTGATGTACTTCAGAGAGAGTTTCATTCTTACCAGAGATGAAGCTTTCGTATTGTCTTACCAGGTTGATCTTTCTTGAATCCTGGACTTCAGACGTTCCTTCATACTGAACACATATTGTGTCCCACATGGCTTTTGAGGATTTCAGGTTCATGACGGAATGGTAGACTTCGTCAGGAAGGGCCATGGATAGTATGGATCTGGCTTTTGTATCTGTAGCCACTTTCTTCTTGTCTTCATCGGTCCAATGATGGATTTCCTTTGGAATCAGCCTTTCTGGAATAGCAGCCCTAGTTGCAGTGGCTGGAACTGCAGGATCAATTGTTACAGGGATGTGTGGGCCGTTTTCAAGATAGTAAGGTATAGTAGGGTCTACACCTTCTAAGAAGAGTGTCATCCTATTTTTCCATAAGTTGAAGTTATCTCTGGAAAATCTAGGGGGTTTTGCAAGAGAACCATTGTCAATATAGTGAGTGTTTGTGTTTGAGTTGGCCATTTTCAGATAATAGCAAGGAAGAGAAATATCTTAGATTAGATCTTGTTTATGAGATTAAACAAATCCGCTCTGATACCACTTGTTGGTCCCGAAAGGCCTAAACAAGTTTGTAGAAAGGGGGGGGGGGGTTGAATACAAACACACTATTTTACTTTTCTAAATTGTTTATTGATAAATCATTAACAATTTACAGCTTGTTGCGGAAACAAGATTAAGGATAAACCTAAATCTAAACAAGTTGGAACACTGAGGTTTTCTTGCACTAAGAAAGATAAGGAGATTACTAATAAAATCCTATATTGAGAGATTTGAACTTGTCCAGAGTTAGCAAGTTGCTTCAAATGAAGTGAGTTCATCTCTTTATATACTGCATGCATTTAATGCAATTCAGTATACACTTTACACGTGTCATCAGCGGATTGGTTGCATGTCATTGACCTTTGTTGACAACCTTAGTAGCCGCATGAATGAACAGTGTAGTATCAGAGTGGTTGTACGATTTCAGATTTTCGGAGGTTCTTTTCTGACATTTCGTACGGTGGCGTGCAAGGGAGGTTAAGACAAAAGTACTTTGTACGGAGGACTTCATGATCAGCTTTCGTTGATTCAGCGATTATCATTTACTATTCAGCGAATGATAAAGTTCAGCGATAGCTGAAGTCTTGTACTTGATACTTCACGTTGAGTGGACAAATCTGAGTCTTCGCTGATCCGCATCAGTTCATTAGGAGACTTGTCGCTGGTTCTTGAGCTTGATCTTCGACTTCAGCGTAGAACCTTTGTTGACGTGAATCTTGTCTTCAGGGATCATAAGTAAACAACTAACTTATCAGCGATCACCATAAGGACTGAACAGACTCAGCGATATGGTGAACAGTGTTCGCTGAATGTTTAATCTAAAAGTGCGAGAGTTCCTATCAGCAATACTGTAAGATCTTAGTACTTATCAGCGATAGTGAAACTCTGATACATATTGTTTACTTACAATTTTCACTAAGTATTTAAGATAGGGTCATTATCAAATCACTGAGGGTTTGGATCAACAGAAATCACAACTGAGAATCAGGAAATGCGTTAGGAGGGCACTATTGTAGATACATGAAATGCGTTAGGAGGACACTATTATAGAGATAGGACTAATAGGGTACTGAGGACTGTCATGTAAGGTAAGTTTGAGATTCCACCTGGCCAGTGTAATTGCAAACTTACAGGTACATGTATGTGCTTAATCTGCCTTATTATTCCGAAGTGGTAGTCAGAAGCTAGTGTTTATGTCGTGTTCCAGTACTTTAGAATGTTAGCAAGATCCCTGAGGGATAGACTGAGACCCCTTGTCGGGGAAGTTTCATGAGAAGTCATAGTGATGTGATGCACGTATACATCGTAGAGAAGAAATGTTGTATGGAGTATTACGAGTCGTCTAGAGGTAGCTCTTCGTGGATTCGGAGAGGAGGAATGCTTGAGTTTGAGTAAGACTCCTATTTCGGGAGAGTCCCAATTCTAGAAATCATGAGATAGATCAGTCAGGATGGTAAGGAAAGACAGTGTCAAAACCTTGAAGGTATCAATGGAGCCCTGGGTTCTTGGTCGAGTTTTCCATTAGCAGGATAAATGAAATAAGTGAAATGAAACCATATAGCAGTGGAAGGTGAGATAGTTGATCTAAACGAAATAGTATGAAATGGTTGAGTAAGTGGACCGTTGAATGTATGTATAGCAAGTCGTTGCAAGGCCGAGAGGGCGACCACTGGTCGAAAGTAGAGTGTCAATGATAAGTTGCGTGAGTAAAGCGTTTGACCTTATTTGAGTGAGTAGCCTTCAATTGCAAGTAGAGTTTCATGCATTGAGATCGTATATGTGTACATGGGATTTTTCATAAGAAAAGTAAACGTGTAAATATCAAATTTGATCGGATATGAGTCGGCGTGTGCAAGCGTAGGTCTAAAGAAAAATACAAATCCATTTACATCGTACAATGAAGCCTTGAGGTTTACGAATTGCAAAATAGTCCACTTTTTTCATGATAAGCCAAGAAAACGTTTGAATGCACAACTTTTATAACCAAAATGAGTATTGACATGTCGAAGTTATATAAATGAGTGTGAGGACAGACTGGTTTACTTCGTGTCGGTATTTTTCCTTCAAAATTTTGTCGTATGGGAAGATTTTCATCCAATATTTATTTCTGTCGTAACAACGTATTTTTGGTTGAGTATTATTAAGTTTTACAGAAAGATTGCATGCAAATGATCCTCAAAGATCGTTGTGCAGGGCATTGGAGTTATGAGAGTGTTGGGGTCGTGTGTACCCAAGTTGTTTTCAAGTGTTGTTTCTTTAAAATGATCAAAAGTGTGAAATGATTCAACAATATATATATATAGGGTTAGGTTCAGGGGAAAACTCTAAATAAATGGAAAACCGGAAAACCACGAAAAAACGGATGAAAAAGTATATCAATATGGATGTCAAATTAACGAGAAAAATAGTCGTTTATTTGGTGCAATTTATTTCGTTCGAAATTTGTTTATTTTCGTCTTTTTTCGAATAAAAAATAGAGGTGTGAGGTTTTATTAATTTAATTAATATTGTTGTAACCGCCTGTTTAATCACATCCATCAGATCATCTAATCTAACGCTCGATAAAGTGTGTGTTTGTGTGTGTTTATTAATCTAATCCGCCTGTTTAATTAGTTTTTCATTTATTTGAGTTTTTCTTTTTAACCTCCCTCTATATATATATATGTGTGTGTGTGTGTTTGTCTGGAGGGAATGAGTTGGGGAAGAAGAAGAAGATAGGAGAGAGAAAGGGAGTAGGGGTGGGGTGGGTTTGGGAGAGAAAAGACGACAAAAAGAACAAAAGAGAGTCAAAAAGTCGAAACATTTAATATTAAATTAAATAAATCTATAAAAAGACTAAAATATCCTTCATTTAATGGATGAGGGTTAACCTCCGTTAGTGAGAGGGACCTAAACCGGACAAAAATACAAACAGTAGTAACTAATTTGTAATAAATGAACTCTAGGGGCAATTTTCGTTATTTTTTGCAAACCACAAGTACCAAAAGTGAGGTTTACTCTAAAAGATAATATAATTTTTTAATTAAGCCATGACCAAGAACTGGTAAAAAATAAAACAAAATAGGAACATGTTTCAATCTGATATTATATTTATAATACTATCAAAAATTCAAAATCATCTGCCTAGACTGTGCAGTATTTACAATTTGATCCAATATTTCAGTGCCAAATTAAAATTAAAATTTCGTTCATGGAAATTGCTCATGTCATCTCACTGAGATCCAGCTGTCTTCGACGGACCAATCGGATGTCTCAACGGTCACCAGCTGCCCTAATCTCGCCTCCGGCGAGATACATGCATCTTCTCCGATCCAAGAATCAAATTCCGGCAAGCAAAATGGTGTCACCGACAGCGGTTGCTCTGATTCCCAGTCGGGAAAATCGAATGGGTTTCTTGGAGACGTTGATGGGGTTCGATCCTGACCGTCGATGAATGGATGACTTAGAAGCATCTCAGCCGTCCATCTTTGATTCGGGTCTTTCACAAAACACTTCCTCACGAAATCTTTTCCCGCGTCCGATAATTTCCCGGGAATGTCCGGGATTTCGGCGCCAACGCCAATTTTCATCAAAAGTGGGCCCATGTCGGAGCACGTCCACGCTGGCTTTCCGGTGAACATCTCCAATACCAAACATCCAAGTGCCCATATATCCGACGGCGCTTCTTGCTCCCCGCCGGCAACCGTCTCAGGCGCCATATACATCGGTGTACCCCGTATTTCGTATTTTGACTTTGACTTTGACTCCTCCGCAGACTTCTTCGCTAACCCGAAATCAGCGATCTTAACGTCGTCGTTTCCACCACCCGAGAACAACAGAATGTTCTGCAGTTTGATATCGCAATGTACGAATCCATTTCGGTGAATAAACTGAAGCCCTTTTAAGACGGAATTCGTGTATCGTCGGACGTCAGATTCCGGCAACCTCGAATTCTCCGAGTTCTTTACTCTGTCAGCCAAAGAACCGCCGGAAGCATACTCCAATGTGACATTATACAGTTTTTGGCCCTTTTCGACTGTGAAACAGTCTCCGTAACACTTAAGAATTTCTGGGCAATCCTTAAGTTGATCCAAGATCATACGCTCTTTCATTAACGAAGCAGAGTGAGAGACCCCACAAGATTTGACCGCCATTAATGGCGGAAAATCTGAACTCTGGGTTGTGGGTTTTGCCAAACTGACAGTTGCGAAGCTTCCATGGCCGATTGCTTGACCTCTCACCCACTCCATGTGCGTATACAGAACCCCCCCTCCCTTTTTTTTTTTGTAATACGAGAAGTTGAATTGGGGGAGAAGAGGCATTGGAATTGCGGTATAAATAGGACAGCAGATCGGATTTGGAATTATATGGAAAGTAAAGTAATTTAAAATTGAAAACAGAAAGAGGCGCGTGATTGTTAAGGATATTTATCTATCGGAACGGAAACGTGGTTGATGTCTTTTTACAAATGTATTATTTAAATGATATAAAAATATAGGGATGCAAATTTATACAACTTTTATAAGGTCGAAATTATTTATATGGTATGAATCTCGCAAGTAAGGGAGTATTAAAAAACGGAAAGATATTAAAAGATTCATGGAATCGAATTTATAAATGAATGAATGGTATTGATTGATTAGTTAATGCAAGAGCATGGTTTCCAGGTATATTCATGGGATCTATAAGGAAACATTTCCTGTTTGTGGCATGAAAAAGATTGTTTTGCATATTTTTTTTTAATAATTTTGTTTTTCACCTTCTTCTTTAAAATCATCACAAAACTAATTTTCTTACATATTTATCAATGTCGCTTTTTATAGTGGTACAATTACTAATTATCTCGTACGCGGTTATATGGCTTATGGTAAAATATTAAATGTCAATAGATAGTTTAAGTTTAGCGCCATTTTTCAAATATTAACATGAAACAAATTCAGTCATTTAATGATCGTTTATGCACGATTAGTAAAACGTTAAATCAAATAACACTTGTTAGTTTTTGCAAATAAGTCGAGATTATGATGTTTACAATATTTTAAAGGCATGGATCCAATGTTCATTTGTGTATGGTAAACATAAATTATAGGTCATTTTTATGTTCTGCTCTATTCTTTTAAGGAGGGCGTCATGGATGTAATATTTATGTTATATTATATTGATAAAACAACTCCTTGTAATATATCGTAATAATGTATTATCCACTACTTGAAGGGTTGAGTTTCGGTGATAATACAAGTTCTCGTGAAAAATGTAAGAATGAATCTTCACCCTTGGATGCACCTGGATGAGATGTATCGAGATGAGATTCATCACGATGCACCAAATCAATTCCCGTATAAAACACGATTCAAGGGTGGATTTGAGATTAAAAGTGATCAAGAGAGTAGATCATATCTTACGCTTCTCATTTTAACTCTTATTCTCACACGGTCCTTTGCGCATATAAGATTTCGGTGAAAAGTGGAGGTTAACGTGAGAAATGGTTATCAACCGTTTGATGAGAAATAGATGCACATTAGGATGCGATGCACCAGATCAATTCTCTTCTAAGACGCAATTCACAAGCCAATATTTTATTAAAAGTAATCAACGTTTCAACTTCTCACACGATCCTTTGTCTACACACACACACACACATATATATATATATATATATATAGAGAGAGAGAGAGATAATAAAATGTAACCGCTAAATGTGTGTAACCGTTGTAACCCGTCGATTTCATAGGTTTTTTTGATGAATTTTTTTTTATGAAATTGTTTATTTTGATGAAATTATTTCATATCATTCATTTCTTGATGAATTTTTTTTATGAAATTTGTAGTTTCATAGGTGAAAACGAAAATATATGAAAAGTTTCATAAAAATGAAAAAACCTATGAAACTACAAATTTCATGAAAAAAATTCATCAAGAAATGAATGATATGAAACAATTTCATCAAAATAAACAATTCCATAAAAAAATTCATCAAAAAAACCTATGAAATCGACGGGTTACAACGGTTACACACATTTAGCGGTTACAATTTAGTAGGACTCTATATATATATATATATATATAGGGTTGGGTTGGGGTGGGTTCCGATGAGAACTTGATGTTAACATGAGAAGTGGTTATCAACGTTAGCTAAGAAATGAATGCACATTAGGATGAGATGCACAATTTTTTTTTTCTATTTTAAGACGCAATTCATGGAGAGCATGAGATTAAAAGTGATAAACGGTTCAGATCCACTAATCACGATTCTCACGTTAACCTCAACTTCTCTCACGATCCTTTATATATATATATATATGGTTGGGTTCTGGTAAGAGGTTGAGTTAACGGTGAGAAACGTGTGAGGTGGTTATCAACCGTTGGATAAGAAATGGATGCACATTAGGATGAGATGCACAGTATCAATTCTCTTATAAGCCGCAAATCATGGGAGGGCTTGAGATTAAAAGAGATCAACGGTTTAGATTTACTTCTCACGTTTCTCACCGTTAACCTCAACTTCTCACACGATCCTTCACCTATATACTAGGATCTAGTAATCAAACATAGGGTCACTCCTGCTAAGATGAAGACAACTCTGTAGGGGTGTAAATAGGTTGGGTTCGGGTTCAACCCATTTATTAATTGGGTTAAAAACCTCAACCCAACCCAACCTGTTTAAGTAAATGGGTTGAGATTTTCAACCCAACCCAACCTTGTACTTAAATGGGTTGGTAGCGTGTTGACCTGTTTAGGATTTTTTCAACCCAACCTGTTTAATAAATGGGTTGAACATGGGTTAACCCATTTAATTTTAAAACTTTAAATAAAATAAAAAAGGACTAAAACATAATTCCATGACAAATACATAAGTCACAACCACAAAACCAAATAAATTGGTCAAAGTTTCAATAAAACACAACCATAAAGTGAAATAATTTGTTTAAAGTTTCAATAACACAACCATAAGTCAAACAGATAAGTTTCTAGGTCGGCGTCACTCTCTTGGCTGGAATCGGAAGGAAGTGTCGGCTAGGGTTTATATTTAGACTTTGAAAGTTTGAATGATGGAATATTGAAATGGAAGGACCAAATGAGTTCTGTTTAGACTTTATTGGAATCATGTTTATTAATTATAATTAAATAATGATAATAAATTAAAAAAAGTCATAAATGGGCTACAAACAGGTTGTAAATGAGTTGAAAGCAGGTTGTAAATGGGTTAAAAACAGGTTGTAAATGGGTTGAAATCGGGTTATAAATGGGTTGAAATCGGGTTGGAAACAGGTCGAAAATTTCAACCCAACCCAACCCATTTATTAATTGGGTTAGGTGGGTTGACCCATTTAACTTAAATGGGTTGAAAATATCAACCCAATCTACTACTATTGGGTTGGGTTCGAATTGGGTTGGCAGGTTGGATCACTTTTTGCCACCCCTACAACTCTGTGACAAGATGGTATGAAAAGAGCTCAACCACCACATTGGTTATTTCATTTTATTTCTTTTTTTACTTTGCGGTTAAAGAAACAAAGGCGGAATTAAAGAATGGTTTATCCATCGGTCATGTTCAAATTAAAACCTTGTTTTATAGTACTATATTTTTTTTGAAAGGCAAAGCAATTATATTACCACAAAACAACCATACAAATGTGAAGCCACAACGACCCCAAAACAAACGAACCGACCAATAACAATGGGACCTTGGTTTGCCAGGGATAAACCAACGAACCCAATCAACGAAACCAAACTACAAACAGCAACACAACAATAATAAACTGTTAAGGGGACAACAGCTTAATGAATCAGCTGCAGCCCCTTACGATTCGATACGGCGACTTGGACAGTGAGCTATCTACGCTGCCACTACCCTATGCAATACAGCAAGCAGCCTTGATGCAGGAACAACAGCTTAATGATCCAGCCGCTGCCCCTGCACCATCGTCTTAATCAGAAGCTTAATCCAGTAAGCTCCCTCCGACAGCAGCACGACCTCGAGGATATTTTCAGAACAGTAACAGACCTGCTAAATCAATGACAAACCCGCCACTTCGAATATGATTTTTGGCATAACATGTAATCATATATTTACATGTATATAGTTGTTACTTAAACACGAGCCTGAAAAGTTCTTCCGCTCAAATATCAAATAACTAACTAGCGATAAAAGTTATCAAGGAGATAACACAAATGATTTGTACTTCTAATTGAATAGCTGAATTATATTTGATTACTTTCAAATGAATATTGATTTAAACTTGTGAATGAGGCCGAGTTTCAAAACGTTATACGCAACCTTTATTTATCGTTGAAGATAAATTCAGTCATAACTCATAACACATTACAGATATTTGCAAGATGATTTTCTTGATAAAACGACCTTTTTAATTGAACCTATAACTTCTGACCTCTTATGAGGGGGCGGTCAGAACCATCTTTTGACAATTTTTTTTTTAAAAACTTGCTTAAATATGTTAGATCATTTAGGGACACACCAACCTAAAGAGCTTATCTTTCAAATATGTAGAAGTCAAAACTATTTTCAAGGCAAACATTTTTTTTTAAAACAAATTTTGACTTAATTCAAAAAATTTAAAAGACTTTGAACTTTGTATGAAATTCTTTTGTTTTTTTTAATTGAAACTTGTTAAATTAGTTTTATAAAATTAGTCCAATACTCGAATTTGGTTCTTCATTAATTTTACCATATCAAACATCTAAGGCTGCGTTTGGTTCGCAGAATGTTTTCTGCAGAAATGGAATCTGTCAAAGGAATTGAAATCCGGAAGGAATTGGAATGGAATGTTTTTAGGTTTGACCAACTGTTTGGTTGACAGGAATTGGAATGTAATCTTGAAATCAGTGTGTTTGGTTTGCAATGGAATCGGAATGGAATTGTGAAAAATGACAAAAATACCCTTTCTTAAAATTTAATTTTTTTCTTCTTTTTATAGTCAAATTTAAAATTAACATTTAATTGGACTAAAATATGTAATTTACCATTTATAAATACATCATTATATATATATATATATATATATATATAGGGTCCCGTTCTTTTGTTAACCGTCTAATTAGTGTTAACCATGTTAACTTTTTTGGACCAATAGGAATCAAGATATGTTACTGGTTTGATAGGGGTAGTTTAAGAATTTTAGAATTTTAATTATTTATGGGTTATTTACTTTCCTAATTTCATGCACAAGATATTTTTGGTAGTTATTAATGATAATCTTAATCTTTTAAAACCAATTTTCATTTTTGGTAATTATTAATGATAATTTTAATCATCTAAAACCCATTTTCAAACATAATCTTCATCTTCACGTTCCAGAGATTTTTTTCACGTTTTTTATGCATAGATGCACGATTTCAAACTACATATATGCACATCATAGAAATGCATATATGCACATCATAGAATTGCATATATGCATATATTAATACTGCATATATGCATACCTTAGAACTGCATATATACACATCATAGAATTGCATATATGCACATCAGTTGAATATATGAAGATAAAAAGTCCATATATGCACAACTATAAATCTGTGTAAAGTTGCATATATGCACAAACATAAATCTGTGTAAACCATAAATGTATGTAAACTTGCACATATGCACAGTGTATGTGCATATATGCACATCAGTTGCACATATGCACATTGTATGTGCATATATGCACATCAGTTGCGTATATGAAGATCTATAAAGTGCATATATGCATTTAAAACTGCATATATTCATATCATAGAATTGCATATATGCACTTCTTAGAATTGCATATATGCACTTTAAGAACCATCCAACGGCTCAACCTAATTACTCTCCTCCTTCATCCCTTCTTCCTCCTCCTCCAACCTCACTCTCGATTATTATCCATAATCTCGATTATTATCCATAATCAAATCTACTAAACAATGAACAAACAAATTCAACAAAAAAACCACTTTCATTTTCACTAGAAATCACAACAAAAGGAAAACGATTTCACATGAATATTAACAAGAAGAACTAGCAGTAAGAACATTAAAAACCTACTTAAATTTATTTTGAAATAGGAAGATTCCCTAAATCATTTGGAATCGTCGATCCTGATTATATCCTTCAATCGGTAGTAATAACACCGAATTGCCATACAACCAAGAGGATTGTTGTAACAACCCAGAAATTTAATAAAATATAAGACTTAACATTTCAATCAAAAACGGTCCCAAAGTCTACAATGCATCTAAATTACTCTAAACTCGCAGCGGAAACTACCTTCACAACTGAGATACTACAAGAAGCTCGGCGGTACTCTACAAGTCTTCACTACCTCTCGCCCCTTTGCCACGACCCAACCTTCCAATATCATCAGATGAAACTCCATACACGGTTAATACCTGAAAATGGTTTTTATTTTTGAAAAGCGAGGGTTAGACCATAAGGTCTAGTGAATTCCCTCCTAAAAGCGTAACCACAAAACATTTTTAGAAACACGTTTCCTTGCAAACAGTACTTAACAAGTTTGAGCTCAAACAAGGGTGTACACAGTGGTATGGACCAATAACACCTTACAAAGCCAGGCACGGCAACTCAACACCTTACAATGCCAGGCACGGCAACTCGACACCTTACAAAGCCAGGCACGGCAACTCGACACCTTACAAAGCCAGGCACGGCAACTCAACACCTAACAAAGCCAGGCACGGCAACTCGGGGGTCCTCCACTGTGCAACCCGACTCTACCACAAGCATAAACATTTAAAACATGCTTTAAAACTTACTCGAGGAATATCCTCCTTCCACATGTAAAATAACACTTTTCATGCATGAGAAAACATAAGATTCATGATGAACAAGTAAACTCATTTTCAGTCATATCAATTCTTCGCAATTCAGTTTAAAAGATAGAAGTAATGCATAAGGGAACTCACCTGATGCTCGGCTAAACGACTCACTACTTGGAGCTCACTTAAACACCAAACGATCACCTGAATTGGGGTTAACAAATGAGGTATTAGACTCCCCGATTATGCTCTAAAACATTCCCCATAATGTCCTAAGACAATCCCCTAAACCAAGCCTCGAACCCAAGCCCAAACGACCAACGAAGCAAAAACGGAAAACAAAGAAACAGAGCCTGGCGCCGATGGTGGCGCCGATCCATCGGCGCCGAGATCGGCGCGGATCTCTGGTTTGTTTTCCCTGCACGAATTTTCTTCCAAAAGCCAAGGGTTTCTCATCTCTAAATTCCCCCAACTCAGTTCTAATTCTCCCAAATCGACATCATGGATATAAACAACATTAAGAACCAATTACCAACAATTAAAACAATATCTAATCCATTAAACCCATCTAATGATTCACCACTTTTATCCTCAAAAACTCAAAACTCCATTAAAGCCCAAAACCTTGCTAGAATCAACTTCCACCATTGAATTGGTGAAGGATTCTCAAAGAAGGTAACAAAACCCATAATCTAACTCTAGAATACTCCATTAATACTTCTAACTAAACATCACCACAAAGAGAAAGAAGATGTAGAAGGAGAAATTATACCTTGAAGATGCTACCATCAATCCTTGAAGCCTTCCTTCTTCCACACCCCCACATTAGGGTTTTGGCTCTCAAACTCTCTTTTCCCCTTTTCTTCTATCGATCCACAGAACCAAACACAAAAGAAATGAAGAACATAGGGTTTCCTCTTATTTAACTCTCTCATTTCACCCTTGAGCACTAAAGTTTCAATCTTCTCACTTTGGCCACCAACTTTCAATGCTAACTAGAAAATCGGGTTATTACAACACTCCCCCCTTAAAAGAATTCCGTCCCCGGAATTCCTCATTGGGAAAAGATGCGGGTGCCTTGCCCACATCAAAACTGACACTTCTCCAGAGTACAACCACATTCTGACTCAGTCAACCACCTCACTAAATTCGAAACCCGGAACCATGGGTGCATTCCCTCCAGTTCTTACGGTACCCTAACTCGTAGGCTACCGCTCCTACCCGATCGGCCTTGACAACGTAAGATTAACTAAGACTTATCATGCATCTATACTTCCTTCAAGGAGGGACTCGGTTAAATCCTCCGCCACAACACGAGATTCATCTACCGGAGACAAACACACCTTAGACAGCTTGACACAAGACCAAACCTGTACGCCCCGACAACTCACTACCCAAAATTTCTTCATTGCAATACAAGCAATTCTAGATTACTTCTCCCAACGAAACAATCGTCAGTGCAGAGTGATATTTCCCTTTCTTGGGCCACCTTAACCACAGTCCGTCGACTACAACACCACTCCCGACTTATACTTAACTAGGAGTAGGAACCTCCATACTCCCTCCTTGATGCGATCACTTATCCGAATTCCACTTATCCTGCAAGCACATCGATTTCTCACTACTTGCCACAAGCGTTCAGACACAAAATATAACTTCGATTACCCTCACTCAACCAAGAGGAGTAACCATGGTCACACCATACTATTCTCACTAGATTAATCACTGCACGACCAATTCGTTTATATATATCTCACAGAGTCACTAACTCAACTCATACACAATTTCCTTCCTCAATACTCTTCCCAATGGTTTGCACACTTATGAAAGACAATCCACACAACGCTGCACCTTTTGGCATTGCTGTCAAGTTTATTACTTCCAAATTTACTCACTTAATCCGACATACTAACTTCACCTCCCCACGTTGGCGTGGAGCACAGCCCACCAATCATTACTTGCCCCTCTCTCTCGACCTTTCCACATGCTGATACCACTTTCCTATTACTCGCCTAACCAAACAGTTGCACCAAGATCCTAACTTAGGGCATTCAACCAAGTCGTCTCGAAACGACACCAGTGTTCGACGTCACTACACATTCTTGATCTCCAACCTTTACTTCCTCGAACAATCCTTTCACACATGAGGAACCACTCACATTCCTTAAGGATTTCGCATCTACTACACCCCATTTTGACTAACATCTCATCATCTTCTTCCAACTTCCAATGATCCCAGAAACATGCTTACTTAGCGACTCTTACAACTAGAAACACTTGGTTTCTATTTTGGGTAACCACCCACCACCACTCCGTCATTCTATTCCTAACATACTCATACCACGACGTCAACTTACTCCCACGTGCTCCAACAATCTGGTTAACAAATCGAACACCTCATCTGAAACCCCCAAAAGGTTTCTATTCGATGTTTCCTCTCTCTCTAACATCACATCACTACGACACTAGCTGGCACACTTAGCTTGACAACTACGGTCACTACACATCCGAGCACTCTTGGCCCATAACATCACCCTGCGGACCAAATCTCTCATGATCATTCACACAACTCGAACTTGCCTTCACATCCTCCCGTATACACAATCGAGTCTATCTCGCTACTTAGTCCTTTCCCAACTTGTCGAACTATAACTCCCGAGTTCCCACATAACTCAAACATACTCACTACCTTATCGACACGCTCACGAGGAGCATTCTCCCCAACAATACCGAATCTAATCCAAAGGTCTCTCAACCAGGGCACTCCATCCGACCACTTGTTTCCATTCTAACTTAATACGTTAAAGATGCCTCAAAAGAATGTCTCGCTAAAATGAGTCCACTTTTAGACCTGTCGCACGAACTTAGCTTCCTCAACCCTTTAACCATGACATACACAATGATCTCTTTTTCTTATGCCTTACAAATAACAGTTCCTTAATTATAGTCCACCCTTCCAGTGTCTCCTGACATCTTCTCACCGCAAGCCTGTCTATACTTGATCTACCACACCGTCCTCATTTACTCTCGTGCCTACACAGAACGCCCATCACACACCGCTACATCCCAAAAGAACGGTTTCTCCAAGATCATCCATCAAGACCTTTAGCCAAGTCCTCATAAAGTACTTAGCATCGAGAACTACCACGAGCTCCTAACTTTCCAACACAGTCGACCCACTCATTGCAAACAAGCCTTCACGATGCCATTACACACCCAAAAGATACTACTCCCTTCATGCTACGCACAACCCCTTTTCATTTGAAGTATAAACGCTTCCCGACCTTACCTATCCTGGGTCTAGACGAACCACATGTTCAGGTCAACTCCCAAAGCACACCCGCTTCGATTACGCTAATCATTTCGTTCTTATATGGCTCATCGAACCCCATAAGAAATTACTTATGCAACCACGATCTATCACCTTTGAAACACTCACACAAGGTGGTCCAGCGTCATGCCGGATACACAACTTTCTCCGAACAACTCCTCACATCCTAGCACGAACACTCACAAGATAACCACACTATAGCTACTTCTCCAATACCAACCTCCTGACAACTATCCAACAGAACGGTCGCTGATTCAACAACGGCAACCGACATGCAATTGTCCAGTCGCATCACGACAGTCAGGGATTCCTGAAGGGATCTATTTCTCCTAACTCCCCGAACAATTTCTCGTTCCTCGCCAACTCATCGCGATTTATTTCTGCTGTGCTAGACACTTTACGCACAAGCGAATCATAAAAACCTCGATGGACATCACATCCACATTGGTGCTCTTCCGTTCTCCTAATGCTCTCACTAGGTGTTCCTACACCATATCATTTACACATTCTTGGGCGACCTCTTTCGCTCGCCCACAACGGGTTCATTCTCACGATTCAGTTTCTTGATAATGCCTCTATCTTAAGACCTGATAAACAGTCGCAAACCTCCATATCAATGGACTACATGTGAAGATTCCAATCCTCCTAGACCACCTAGGATTCCTAACAGAATCCACGTCGTCCAACTCATCATAACCAACTTATACCCCACTGCTCTCACTTGAGGAAACACAAGACCTTTCTTAGCGTAAAAAAAATTTAATTACCCAAACATCTTAGTACTCCGACTCAAAGCCGATAACATTACATCAAGTAACGTAACGCTACTTATTACCATTTCACCAACAGAAACACTCTAACCATTCAACTTTTTACCGCAGTTAAAACTATTCTCACATAGCCAAGCGATAGCTAGAACTACAATCATACCGACATTCCCAAATTCACTGCCTGAGACTCCCGGTAATCACCCACTTCCTCTAACGGAAACACTAAGGTCATAACTCGACCACATCTTATCCAACTGAAAATTTTCCTCACCCAAAGCCTTTCTTCAACCTCAATCGAATACCCTTCCCGACCTAGCGAGTTTATAGCCTTCATGCATAATGACACAACGATTGAAATCGTTTTGAACACCTTTTTTTTAAAAAAAAAATACAGTAGACACAAAATCATAACACAAGCTTGAGTATGTATGAACCAACACCACTCAAGACGATTAGTAAAAACACAACGATCGCAAGGATCGCTCACAGGCACTCTTACGATACTTCGTACCCTTGTCTATCCAACTCGATGCCGACACAACGGTCATCTCCAACGAAACCCTTTTCCAATACGGCTAGAGAATTCAGAACGAAATCACTTACCCAAAGTGGGTCAGTTAACTCCAACACTCGCTTACATGAAAATAACGAGTCAGCACTCATTTTGTTTGTAAAACAAACCTCGCAATAAAATGTTTTCAATATTTTCGTAACGAAGATTCTCTCCACAAGAAAAACGTGAAATAATTCGTAAATCACTAAGTTCAAAGCTTTATCGTAAAATGGAAACAAGTTTGTCTTTTACTTTAAAGAAAACACGCTCGCACGCGTCAACTCATTTCCCCAAAACGAGAAAACATATCATGCACGCACATGCTTTTTAACATGAAAGAGTCTCGTATAATACTTTTAGCAGCAAAATGCATGGAATTCAATATGCAAAAGGAAGGCTATTCACTCTAACTAAGTCAATCGTTGCACTCACTTTAACTCTTCACTGGTACCATACTACAACCAACAACCGCTTCCTTACTTATGCTACAACTTGTAGCACAAGTGCTTCATAACCCTCCTGACTGATCACTCTTACATGGTTTAACAATCGACCACTTAGCTCACCTTCCATTCTCATACATACCTCAAAACAACACTGATATCTTACAATCATTAACCTTGCCACTAAACCGTTTGACTAAGGAATCCAAGACTAGATTCCCTCACTCGATCTTGAATTGAAGGTTTTCAAGATGCCAACATACTTCTCACTTCCTATCCCAGAGAGTTTACCTCCAGACAGCTCATCAACATTCTAGACCACACTCCTTCTAGAAGTTACAAACACCACATTACAAGGGGTCTCCCATGACACATCAACTCTTTGCTATCAAGCACAACGTTAGAACCTTCTACATACTGCCACTCTCACCACCCATCCCGACATTAGCGATTGATTACACCCATGCACCTGTAAACCCATAATAGCATTGGCCAGATGCTACTTGAATTTACCTTACATGAGGGTTCTCACTACTATTGTCAAGATATCCTACGATCACGGTCATTCCTAATGGCTTCCTATATCTCAGTTGTGTCCCACTCTACTCCACAGTTTAAGTTTAGGCCCATCCGGTCGCCTAAATCCCTTAAACTATGGCTCTGATACCATTTGTAACAACCCAGAAATTTAATAAAATATAAGACTTAACATTTCAATCAAAAACGGTCCCAAAGTCTACAATGCATCTAAATTACTCTAAACTCGCAGCGGAAACTACCTTCACAACTGAGATACTACAAGAAGCTCGGCGGTACTCTACAAGTCTTCACTACCTCTCGCCCCTTTGCCACGACCCAACCTTCCAATATCATCAGATGAAACTCCATACACGGTTAATACCTGAAAATGGTTTTTATTTTTGAAAAGCGAGGGTTAGACCATAAGGTCTAGTGAATTCCCTCCTAAAAGCGTAACCACAAAACATTTTTAGAAACACGTTTCCTTGCAAACAGTACTTAACAAGTTTGAGCTCAAACAAGGGTGTACACAGTGGTATGGACCAATAACACCTTACAAAGCCAGGCACGGCAACTCAACACCTTACAAAGCCAGGCACGGCAACTCGACACCTTACAAAGCCAGGCACGGCAACTCGACACCTTACAAAGCCAGGCACGGCAACTCAACACCTAACAAAGCCAGGCACGGCAACTCGGGGGTCCTCCACTGTGCAACCCGACTCTACCACAAGCATAAACATTTAAAACATGCTTTAAAACTTACTCGAGGAATATCCTCCTTCCACATGTAAAATAACACTTTTCATGCATGAGAAAACATAAGATTCATGATGAACAAGTAAACTCATTTTCAGTCATATCAATTCTTCGCAATTCAGTTTAAAAGATAGAAGTAATGCATAAGGGAACTCACCTGATGCTCGGCTAAACGACTCACTACTTGGAGCTCACTTAAACACCAAACGATCACCTGAATTGGGGTTAACAAATGAGGTATTAGACTCCCCGATTATGCTCTAAAACATTCCCCATAATGTCCTAAGACAATCCCCTAAACCAAGCCTCGAACCCAAGCCCAAACGACCAACGAAGCAAAAACGGAAAACAAAGAAACAGAGCCTGGCGCCGATGGTGGCGCCGATCCATCGGCGCCGAGATCGGCGCGGATCTCTGGTTTGTTTTCCCTGCACGAATTTTCTTCCAAAAGCCAAGGGTTTCTCATCTCTAAATTCCCCCAACTCAGTTCTAATTCTCCCAAATCGACATCATGGATATAAAAAACATTAAGAACCAATTACCAACAATTAAAACAATATCTAATCCATTAAACCCATCTAATGATTCACCACTTTTATCCTCAAAAACTCAAAACTCCATTAAAGCCCAAAACCTTGCTAGAATCAACTTCCACCATTGAATTGGTGAAGGATTCTCAAAGAAGGTAACAAAACCCATAATCTAACTCTAGAATACTCCATTAATACTTCTAACTAAACATCACCACAAAGAGAAAGAAGATGTAGAAGGAGAAATTATACCTTGAAGATGCTACCATCAATCCTTGAAGCCTTCCTTCTTCCACACCCCCACATTAGGGTTTTGGCTCTCAAACTCTCTTCTCCCCTTTTCTTCTATCGATCCACAGAACCAAACACAAAAGAAATGAAGAACATAGGGTTTCCTCTTATTTAACTCTCTCATTTCACCCTTGAGCACTAAAGTTTCAATCTTCTCACTTTGGCCACCAACTTTCAATGCTAACTAGAAAATCGGGTTATTACAATTGTGACATGTGGCAGATGAGGAAAGGCGTGGATCTTGAGAAGGCAAATGGTGTGGAGCAAGCGTTACCGCAAGGTGGGTCTTTGTTCTTGAAGCCGGAAGAGGCTCATGGGGTTCTATTGGCAGACATGGCGACACTGGCGGCGGCAGAAGGTGACGTGGAGAGGGCACAAGAGGCGGTGGCGGTTGCATCGTCGATAATTCCAGACAACCGGATGTGGTTCTCACGGCGGCATATGTAGATGCGGTGCGTGGAAAGAGTGAAGATGCGGTGGGGAAGTTGAAAGAATGCAGGCATGTTATATTTCAATGATGGAATAGGTAAAAGGAAAAGGTTATCATGTCCTTAAATGTAGGGATTGAGTTAATTGTTTCCTTAAACGTAGGGATTGGGTTAAATGACAATAATAACCCTATGCATATATGCTGCAAGTGAAATCAGCCATGTGTTTATTTTAATTATGAATTAAAAAATTCTTTTAATCTTAGCCATTGATTTTAATGATTAACGGTCTAGATTAGTTAATACAGTTAACACTAATTAGACGGTTAACAAAAGAAGGGCCCTCTCTCTCTCTCTCTCTCTATATATATATATATATATATATATATATATTGTTTGTTAAACAAAAATCAACCCTATTTATAAATTGGGTAGATCATCTTCAACCCATACGATTGCACTGGAGCTTCTCTGCCGCCTTCCACCACCGTGCGCCGTTCTAGTCACCACCACCATAAATTGGGTAGATCATCTTCAACACTACCAGTCACCGGCGACGATCACCGCCGTGAACCTCTCGACGCCGTCTTCTCCTTCACAACCTCCATCTTTCTTTCAATCGCAACCATCGCCGGCGGTGGGTCGCTGGTGGGTTGCAGGTTCTTCACGCCGTAAACAAACCCACGTGAAGAGGTGGGTTGCAGGTTGCAGTGGTCGGCGGTGGGTCGCTGGTGGCGCTGTGCAGTGGCCGGCGGTGGTTGCTGTGGTTCTTGCTGCCGGCGTGAAGAGGTGGGTTGCAGGTTCTTGCTGCCGGCGTGAAGAGGTGGTTGATGTGGTTCTTGATGATCATTGTTGGGGGTAGTATTGTCATTTTTATAAATATAAATGGAATGGATTTCAATTCCATAGGTTTTATTAAGGAATGATGAATTCCTTAGTTGGATGAAATTCAGGAAATCAGTTCCATTCCATTGCAAACCAAACAGCACAATGGAATTTGGTCAATCCAATTCCAACCAATTCCGTCGGAATCCGCCCAACCAAACGCAACCTAAAAGATTCCCAAATTCCGGAATGGCACACATCTCAACTCAATTTGTGTTTTTTTTGAATTCTAGTTTTTTTAGATATATACTCCATTTAATAGCATTTTCTAACACAATAGTTAAAATATTAATTTATAAGACAAATTGAATTGTTAGTATATCTTGAAAAATATATTAATTGGTAAAAATGAAACCATGTACGTACATTAACATTAACATTAACAATTACAAATCCATAGATATTATTAAAAAAACTAATAAGCAAAATACAATTATGGATATGATCAAGAATGAGAATGTTACGTAACCCTACAATTATGTTTGGTGATGCAATGCATCTTTTTAATCATTTTAAATATTGACAAGGATAGGATAACGAATAATAGCACACCCAACAATGCCGCCTTTTCCCCCAAAAGTATTGGACGGGCGCCCATTAACATAAAAGTTGATATTTGATAATTGATCGATAAGGCAAAAAGGATAAAATAAAAAAATAACGTAACTAGTTGATCGATCGATCGATCGTGCATTTGACAATCACATATATATATATATATATATATAGTTGTACAATGTATAATTGAGTTTTCTTAATTTTATTAGTGTGGGTGTCTAGACCAATGCGTACATGTACAACTTGATTGATTTTATAGGACCTTTGAAATTAATAGTTAGATAAACCTCATGTAACCCTAAAGCCGGGAATGGATTAGAACAAATGACTATATAATAGGGGCATCAAACTCCATCAAGAATTGACCAACTAAGCTATCAAATGCAAAAGTTTTGCTAATAGTATCATTTATTAAACATTTAAAAAAATTAATGTAAACAATTGAAATTGTCAGTAAAATATAATCAAACCCCTCTATATTTATCCATAACTTACTGATTCAAATATTGAGCCAATACATGCAGAAGATTAACCACGAAAACTCCATAGTTGATCGATTATGTTTCATTTGGATATTATTCATGCAATTCAAACAATGAGTTGGTCAAATATTAGCGGTTAATAAGCACTACGAGATGGTGTATCTATGTAAATTGTTTGTTTTTGTCATGATCTTGATAAATTAAATGGTCTTTAAAAGAGTACGTAATTAAATATCGAAAAGTTAAAGTTGATGGTGATGGAGTAGGTATGATGTCATGGGATAAGTAAAGCATTCATGATATATGTAGAGGTGCAATGGTTCATGTAAACCAGGAGGGGGGAGGGGTGTTAGGAATTTTTTCACTATTAAAACAAATATATGTATATTTTCAAAAAATAATCATTGGTTTACGGTGTGTTTCTTAGGGCCTGTTTATTAGCTGCTGACCGGGCTGACTCGGTCAACAGTCAGAGCGTTTACCAAATCTCGGATCTGACCGAGATCTAACCGAGAATCTGACCCACCGATGTGGGATGAGATGAAGTTTGTCATCCTCACTTCTCATCTCCTATAGTTTATTAAATATTAAAAAAAAAGTTTATTAAATATTATATAAAAATGAGTATATTTTTGTTAAAAAATTATTTAAAGTATGAAGTTTGTTTTTTTCTTCTATTAAATGATTTGTAATAGAAATAATTACATTTAATTTAGAATATAATTATAAAAGGGTTAAAATGGTCATTTTTTGTCGGTAAGCACTTACCAAAAAACACTTGGTAAACACTCTTACCCGGATAGCACTTACCAGGGACAGCACTCTTACCCGGAAACAAGATTCGAACACACACCTGGGATGGAAGAAAAGTCGTTTAGACCAACTCTACCAAGACAAACTTGTGTTATTATTGTGGTTTCAAAATACATATGGTGACACCTAATATTACAACCATATTATTTAATTTGTTGTAAATATAAAAACGAGTGCTATTATAAAAACCTGAAAATAATTCATCTGAGACAAAATATAAAAATGCAAAGCTAGAAGAGAGAAACGTTTAAGAATTTTTAACAAAATATCAGACAAACGGTGCACGTCTTCAAGTGCATGATGTTAACGGGAAATGATTGGGGGGAAGAATTTAGGAACATGTACAATATTCACAAAACTTGAACAAGTTGAAAGCTACCAAAGTTTTGTCGTTTTAAGTTGCACCGATGAGGTGAATGTTATGGTCATTAACTCATTATATCCAACTAAATTTCGGCATAGAGTATTTCTTCCATCCCAAAATAAATATCTTTAATAAAAAAGGCACGAGGATTTTTTGAATGTGTAATTATTACATTTTTTAATTGAGTAATAACAATATTAACCTTAATAATAAAAGTGTTAAAAAACCAAATTAAAACTTGTAAAATCCAGAATTTTGGTATGTTTATTTTGAGCTCCATGCTTATATTTCGACCCTAGGTATTTAGGTAGTTTGAATGATTAGAGGATTTGACTAAAGTTTGTTATTAATCTGAGTTTAGGGTTACTTTTGGTACATCTCTAGGCTTTGGTTGTGATCCAAGGTTTCAATAGATGGGTGTTGATGGATTTAAAGCCCTTCACCATTTTGGAATCTAGGCGTGGATTTGAAACCTGTATTTAACTTAATCTAACAAGGTAAGTTCAAGTTGCTTTGTGAAAACTATGTATATGCAAAAAATGTCTATTTTGATGTATTGTAATGTCTTCCTTGATGTTTATCAAATGTGATCATTATTTGGTGAGGTTTAGATTTTTGTATAATGTGTTTATAAATTTTGGGAAACGCTCGCATTTGGGATTTTTAGACATTTTGATAGCTATATCATAAGTGTGATATTTTTTTTGAAGTTTTATCTTCTAAATGGAGAACTTTGGTGTTAATGTAGTCTTTGAGTATTTGGCTTGAAAATTGCATATTGCTATATTATTGGAAATTTTGGAAATACAAATTGTATGATTTCAATTGGAAAATGGCTTGTCCAACTAATGACGGAGTTAAGCATGTATTTAGAGCATGTATTTACATAGATGTCAGTTAAATACGTTTTGTTGTTTTCATGACTTTTATATATTAGTCAATTGCGTTGTTGAGCTTGGGGACATTATTCTGATTTAAATTGCTCTATGTTGAGCTTTTGGAGTTATATGCATTTGTGATATATTTATTTGTAAATTACATGTTTTGAGTGTGTTGGACATTCATTTGGAGTCATGACAGTAATACATTAGGTCAATAAACATGTGAGTAAGTCTTGTGTCGATGGTCGTGTGGGTAATGCGGGGTTGGACTCCGGGACCCTTGTTTCATGACCTTAAACTTTTCTAGTAAACACTAGGAGGGTTAAGTCCAGAAGTGCCGTCTTGGTGACACACTAGGATCTCCACCGCTTGAGGTGTTATCTTTGAGGTAAACACTAAGTGGGTCGAGCCTTGAGGTAGATTTTGCAAGAATGGACACTAAGGTCGATCGACTCTTGAGGTGAACCTTGTTAAGGAGTCGTAGGGACATTTGCATTTTAAGTCTTGAAGTGTTATATGATTAACGTTGTACAAGTAACACACTTATGTGTTCCCATCACTCTCAATGGATATAGGTCTCCCTCGTTGTTGTTAAACATTATTTTCAGATAGTGGATTATCCATGTTTAATATTAATTGGGTTTTGCCAAGTAACTGTAACTTATGACTTTGATATATTGGATTCCCTCCAAATATTAAGGTTTTAGATAAAAGGGTTATTTCCATGTTTTGGGTATTTGAATATTAATCCTATTTGTATTTCGTGTGTGTATTGAGTTTGGTTCCATAATTGTGGTATTTCTATTCAAGTGTTTTATCACGAAAATAGGGTTTTGGGAAAGATATCACCTTTTGTTTTAAATGCATTTCATGTTAAAAATTATGATTTAAATAATATTTCTTCAATTTTACCGTTTTATATAACTGATGAAAAGCTTGACTTACTAGCCGATAAGCCTAACTTTTTCTTATAGGCATGTGCATCAGGTTTTTGGGGGAAATGGTTCTAGCGACATTTTGTTGTGATGAGTGCTAGTTAAAGGCTCGAGAAGGAATCTAATCAGGGAGACAACTCTCATATTGTCGGAGATAGCGTCAGTCTTTGGGTTTTGGTAGCACCCGTAGTTTTGGAAACTTAGGTTTCCAATATAGCCATAGATAGTCAATTATTGACTTTTAGTAAGGGATTAAATCCTTATTAGATGCATTAACACTTTTTTATTGGACGCTCTTTCTAAATTTAACGGTGTTACAAGTTGGTATCAGAGCATAAATTTGAGAGATTTAAGTATTGATTTAGGATGCCTAGATCAAACCATCATTTTTATAAGTAAATGAAATTGAAAATGTATGATTAGACACTTTAAGATAAGACGTTTTGAGGTCAATAATGACATTAACATCGAGAATCATGACGATGGTAGCAAGGATTCTCATGTATGGGTACGTTCATAGTTGTATTTGGTCAGTGCTATTGTAAAGTTACAGTTACATTTATTTGCTTGAATCGCCTTGTTATGATGATCGATGGGGTTCGTGAGTGCTCTCTTCGGTTATAGAGCCGTAATGCATTGATGTTTGTAGTGTTGTCACCTTGTAGGATAGTTAAGTATGTTAACCATTTTAAACTGACGAGTGTGGGTTAGAGGTATTGGTTAAGTGTAACGACCCAGGCCATTTCGGAAGGTTTTGTGTTTTACGTCAAGTGTTGCTAATAAGTGGAAGTTGAGGGGCTGGTTGGTATTTTTTTGGGATGGAGTATAAAAGGGCTCAAAACCCTAGGCAACATCCTATTTTCACTGATTTTGGTGAGTTTGGCGGCTGAGCTTTGAGAAAAGGAGAAGAGAGTTGGAGTTCTTGAGCATTTTGAGGAAAAGGTTTGTCAAGCTTCAAAATCAGAAGAAAGATAGGATTGAAATTCGTTTCTGCAAAGATCATATCAGGTAATCCTTAATCTAGCACTCCATTTAAGATTTGTCTGCTGATTATTGGGTTTTGAGAACTTTCTTTTGCTTTAAGTCATTTGAGGCCATATAGAGAGATTTAGACATCTTTAAATTGGTGTTTGATGTTAAAACTTGTGGGTTTTGGTTAATGGAACACTAAGTGATTAATTATCGCCTTTTATTTCGGTCTGAGAGTCGTATAATAGAATTTTCTGCCCCAAATCTCGTCCAGCACGTCATCCGGAAAATGCAAGGGATGAAGGTTTCCAGAAGCGTGTCCGGTAAGCTTCTTATGTTGTAGGTCTCCGGGAGAACGTATCCGATAGGCATAGTACCCGGACAGTAAAAGTACCCGGACAATAGAGACGTCCGAAAAGTAGTGTTACCGGACAGTGGGATTGTCCGGAAAGAGTGGTCATCCGGATAATATTGGTTGTCCGGAAAGTTAGTTTGTGTCCGGAAAGTTAGTTTGTGTCCGGTAAGATAGGTGTCCGGAAAGTAGAGTTTTCCGGATAGTTTGTTGATCAGCTTATGTTGTGTCCTTTTATCCAGGAAAGTCATTCGGGAGTCTGAAACTGATTAGAAACGAGAAGTAAGAGTTTTCTAACTAAAATGCATGACTTTTAACGTGTTTCTAAAGCAAGACATGATGAATAATGCCATGTTTATTTATATATTTTAACTACATGAAAGATGCTCAAAAGTTTTATGTGGAATGTATGCATACATTAATTTTGATGTAAAGCGGCTAAGTCGGGGGGTGTGGCTCGCCAGATCATGCCGGGGGGTGTGTCCCGTTTATGCCAGGGAGGTGTGACCCTATAAGGCAGCATGAGACTGACTCGTTGTTACCTTAGGGTGACTTCAGGTTGCCAATTTACGAGGGGCGGACCTTTATCCGTGAACAATTTTATATGATCAGCTTTATGAAGGATTCATACTGAAAATAATAAACTGTTTTAAATGCTTTGATAACTGTTAAGAGGGACTCACTAGACCTCATGGTCTAACCCTCGCATTTTCAAATTAAAACCTTTTCAGGAAAGCAGGTAATGAAAGGCTCTGGCAAGTGAGCAGGGCGTTAGCGAGGAGGCTTGATAGTGTAGCGACACTATAGTTCAGTTTAGTTTATTTCTCAGTTGTGTAGGTTGTTCCGCCAACCAAATTTTGGATATTTTGTAAGGAAATTTTGGGACACGATTTTGGGATGTTTTAATTATATGAATTGCATGTTTAAAAATTGTCGGGTTGTTATAGTTGGTATCAGAGCCATAGTTTAAGGGATTTAGGTGACCGGATGGGCCTAGACTTAAACTTTGGGGAGTATAAATCACAACTGAGAATCAGAAATGCGTTAGGAGGACACTAATATAGAAATAGGACTAATAGGGTATCGAGGACAATCATGTAAGGTAAGTTTGGGATTACACTTGGCCAGTGTAATTGTGAACTTACAGGTACATGTATGTGCTTAAACTGCCTTATTACTCCGTTGCAGTAGTGCTATATGAGTCTGTAGTAGTAATGAGTCTTTGTTGTTATGTATCAGAATGTCGACAAGAACTCTGAGAAGTAGGTCGATTCCGTTTGTGGAGGAAGCTCAGACCAAGAGCACCGCACTGCATGAGGAGGCGGTGAGAGTTGAGGAACTGGCAGAAGATGGACCAGTGAATTCTCCCAGGGCGGCAGCCACTCGTGGGAGAGGTAGAGGCCGTGGGAGGGGTAGAGGAGCAATGCCATGAAAGACCGTTATTGAAGTGGGAGCATCAACCACTGAGGGCAAAAGCAAGAAGAAGAAAGCGCCAGTTAGACGCAAGGCAAGGAGTGTGGAAGAACCAGAAATTCAACCGTTATCCGAACAGGAAAGTTCAACGCCTGTAAAGAAAACGAAGGCTAAGAAAGGGCGTAAACCTGAGGCCGCACCTGCTTTTGTGACGGAGGATAAGTTTACAGCGGAAATGGATAAACTGCAAAGGACCTTACAGGCGGTGTTAGACAACCAACATAAAACTACGTCCGAGGAAGGAACCAAACGCAGTACGGGGAAAAAGACTGAGGAGGGTAGTACACCGCGAACTGAAATAGGGAACAATTCGGTGATAACCCCGATTGTTGTTTCTGAACCGAAAGCAGTGAAAAGATGTTCGTTTAAAACCTTCGCTTCGTGCAAACCTCCAACGTTCAGCGGAGAGCGCAACCCTGTTCTAGCTTTGAAATGGGTTCGTGAAATGGAGTTGGCATTTGATACTAGCAAGTGCGCCGAGGAAGATAAGGTAATGTTTGCTATGTCAATGATGAAATCTGAGGCCATTTATTGGTGGGATGTTGAGACCGGAGGCAGGGATCGAAAGTAGCAAAGAGTATGCCGTGGGAATCTTTTGTTAAGAGGTTCCGAGCTCAGTTCTGCCCATTAGCAGCAGTTAAAAAGTTGGAGGAGGAATTTCTGGGATTGGAGCAAGGGTCAATGTCAGTTCAGGAGTATACGTCGAAGTTCATTGAGAAGGCCCGGTTTGCTAAGTTGTACGCGCCTACCGAAGCAAGGCGGGTAGAGAGGTACATTTATGGGCTGAAAAGCAGCATAAGGGAGTTGGTACAGTTGAAAGATCCCTCTATTTTTCAGGCTGCGGTAGATACCGCGAAACTTACTAAGAAGGAAAAGGCCAGACAGATGACCGAAAGAGTCGGAGATAAGCGTAAGTGGGACGGGCCGAATCGGGACAGTAAAAGACCGAATGCAGCCAGACCCGATCTGCGGGCGGGGTATAAGTCAGTGGATAAGCCGTGTGCAAAGTGTAACAAAATGCACCGAGGAGAATGCTGGACTGAAAGGGATGGATGTTATAAGTGTGGGAAGATGGGGCATCTATCTCGAGATTGTCGCAATCCGAGGATCTGCTATCAGTGCGGGTTGTCGGGCCATGTCAAGTGGGACTGTGTAACACCCTAAGATTCAGGGCCAATTTAAACCTCAAAATACAAGCGTTATGATCATCAAAATATCAGACTTTTATAAACCAAAGGATCATAAGTAAGTTTCTATACATACACAAGGTAGATTAACTTAAATCATCTGATCAATCTAAGTATACATTACAAAAAGATCAACTAGATTATCTAAGGCTTGTCCCAAAAGTCAACCAAAAGAATATCCTGATCCTTCGTTATCGCCAAGTCTGATTTTCTTCAATTGAAGTCTCACTTCCCAACTATTTCCCAGAGCCTGTACCTGATAAGACAATTTAATTTGAAACATTAGGCTTTCGCCTAGTGAGATTATCCAAATTAAATTAAAATTTAACAACTAAATATTAACAGATATATCAAACCTGTTATTAGCCATCTCACCATACCAAGCTCTTATCAACCATTGGAATCCATCTATTCCCTTACTTATGACTAATTCATCTAGTCATCTACTACCAACGAGAATTACTATAAATCCCACCGGACTTATAAATAACTCTAACTCCCAGAAATTGCAGTTTCCAAACCTGCTTCTTTCTGAATTAAGATTACAATTTCTCAATAATGAAGATATCTCATCTTTCGTTTGAAATGGGAATTACAACTCTAAGTCTGCCATTCCTCATTTCATTTCCTCCCCACCTTGAATCACTGGTCTCTCAAATGAGATTTTATTTTATCGCGATCAACAACCACCAGAGACCCTCACAGATGATTCAAGATTCACTCCAGCAACTAGAAATACATCTCAACAGTCCCTGGCTAGTAAACGGTTCTCATTACACCGTACTTTATGCCCACTAGACCAGACGTAGATTTCTAGCCAACGCCACACAATAAATGTGTATCACACTCATTCTATTGTATACTAAAGCTATACAATTTCAACATATATTCTATATCTTTATGTACAGCATATTAACTTCAACGATTATCCCCACTTTGCTACTTAGCATCGGGGAACTACATCTCAACAATTATCTACAGCTTCGGACTTATAAATAAGTCCTTACGATTTAACATAACATGGTTTTTACATCAGCAACAGAGTTATAAACATATAACAAATAGCATATTCATATCAGATTGCATGTCACATAACAGCCTCAAACTACTACTGAAAGTCTACAAAATTCGCAAGCTACTGTAGCGAAAAGCTACACTTTTCGCAAGCCAAAGCTGCGAAAACCTCTACTTTTCGCAACCCTCTATTGCGAAAAGTCTAGAACTCGCAACCCTTGGTTGCGAAAAGTTCAGAACTCGCAACCCTTGGTTGCGAAAACCTCACTTTTCGCAAACCACTGTTGCGAAAACTTTACTGTTCATCGTCACTTTCACCTGTTAAGCCAGTTTCGATTTTTCTTAACCATTAAGCATTCTAAGTGATTTAAATACAATTACAACACATCTATTAACATTCTCATTGCTTAATTTTAAAGAAAGTTGAATAACTCACCTTTCTAAGATGGTCTGAACACTGATTCACAATAGAGCTTAATGGGCAGCTTAATCCACAGCTTAAAGAAATCTGGACAAAATACTACAACTTAATTCTATGGAGATGAATGAAACAGATAAGAAAACAAATTCTTACCACAAAATTCCCAACTGATTTCTCCTCTTCTTTTCTTCTTTTCTTCCTTTCGTCTATCTCTCTCGCTATTTCTCTGTTTCCTTTTCTTTTCTTTTTAGAATACTAAACAAAATCAGTATTATCAAATACTGATAAATCCCTAATGTGACACCTCATTGCATAACATGAGTCATTACATTATTTTCCAATTTGTACCACAAGCTTCCAAAAATTGCAAACCAACCTTCCAAGTAAATTTTCTCATAATTAAATTGTACCAAAAATACAATTTATCTTTTATTAATTTACAATGGAAATTTCGGGATGTTACAGACTGCCCGCAGTTGAAGAAAGGATACGCTAGGGGAGAAGGTGGGAGTAGCGGAGGAAAGAGTATTGAGAAGAATGTGGAGTCGGATTGCGCCAGAGCAAGGGCTTTTCACATGTCAGCTGAGGAGGCGGAGAACACGCCTGATGTGGTAACAGGTACCTTTCCTATAGACTCGATTCTCGCTAAAGTATTGTTTGATTCGGGGGCCAACCGTTCGTTTGTGTCGCCCAAGTTTATTCAAAAATTACAAGTGAAACCCAAGAGGTTGAACTTGGGGTTTGAAGTAGAGGTAGCAGATGATAGTCGAGTCTGGGTAAAGGAGGTCTATGAAGGTTGTAGCATAGACGTGGATGGTTACTTATTTCCATTAAGGTTGTATCCTGTGGGAATGGGGGAGTTTGATGTAGTCCTAGGAATGGACTGGTTAGCGGAAAACGACGCTAATATAGTTTGTAATAAGAAGCTGATCCGTATTGCCTTGTCCGATAAGAAAGAGGTGGTAATTTATGGAGATCAACGAAATAGGAAGTCGTGTCTGATTTCGTTGATGAAAGCTAGGCGGTGTTTGGGAAAGGGGTGTCTGGGGTATTTAGCTTACGTGCTAGATGCTAAGAAGGAGAAGAAGAGCGTGGGGGATGTCCCGGTAGTAAGTGAGTATCCGGAGGTGTTTCCGGATGATTTGACGAGTCTGCCTCCAGATCGTCAGGTGGAGTTCAGAATAGAACTGTTGCCTGGGTCAGCACCGATTGCGCGTACGCCCTATCGACTAGCACCGGCAGAGATGAAGGAGATGATGACTCAGTTGCGGGAATTGCTCGACAAAGGTTTTATTCGTCCGAGCTCATCGCCTTGGGGAGCGTCGGTACTTTTCATTAAGAAGAAGGATGGATCTATGCGGATGTGTATAGATTACCGTGAGCTCAATAAAGTAACCGTAAAGAACAAGTACCCACTCCCGAGGATCGATGACCTCTTCGATCAGCTACAAGGTGCGAGTTACTTCTCAAAGATAGACTTGAGATCGGGTTATCATCAATTGAAAGTAAGAGAGGAGGACGTACCGAAGACAGCTTTCCATACGAGATATGGACATTATGAGTTCTTAGTCATGCCCTTTGGGTTGACTAATGCGCCCGCGGTGTTCATGGACTTGATGAATCGGGTGTGTAACTCATTGCTGGATAAGTGCGTGATCGTCTTCATTGACGATATCTTAATCTATTCTCGTACCCGAGAGGACCACGAGAGGCACCTTTGAGCAGCGTTGGAATTGCTTAAACGTGAGAAGTTATTTGCAAAATTCTCGAAGTGCGAGTTTTGGTTAAGGGAAGTTCAGTTTTTGGGTCATGTAGTGTCGGCGGACGGCATCAAGGTAGATCCTGCTAAGATTGAAGCCATTAAAGATTGGGAAGCGCCGAGAACCCCATCGGAGGTGAGAAGCTTTCTCGGTCTAGCAGGTTATTATCGGAAGTTTATCCAAGACTTCTCTCGGATAGCTTCGCCGCTGACCTCGTTGACGAGGAAGAACGCCAAATTCGTGTGGACTGAAGCACAAGAATCGGCGTTCGAGAAGTTGAAAGAAAGTCTAAGGAGTGCTCCGATTCTGTCATTACCTAACGGATCAGAGGGTTTTGTGATATACAGTGACGCTTCTAAGCTTGAGCTGGGATGCGTGCTGATGCAGAACGGAAAGGTAATTGCCTACGCTTCTCGACAGTTGAAGGATCATGAAAAGAACTACCCCACTCATGACATGGAGTTAGCGGCGGTGGTGTTCGCGCTAAAAATCTGGCGGCATTACTTAAATGGAGTAAAGTGTCAGACTTACACCGATCACAAAAGCCTGAAGCACCTGTTTGATCAGAAGGAGTTAAATATGAGACAGAGGAGATGGATGGAGCTGTTGAACGATTATGACTGTGAGATCTTGTATCACCCAGGTAAAGCGAATGTGGTGGCTGACGCGCTGAGTCGGAAGGAGTGGGGAGATCAGACCAAAGTCGTAGCTTTCAGAGTCGATGCCACCTCAGATCTTCTTGAAGAAGTTAAGAAATTTCATAAGGAAGCGTTGTTGGAAGATAACGTAAAGAGCGAAAGAGTAGTCGGAGTTACATCGTTGTTCGAAGTCAACAATGGTGGCCGAAGTGTATGAAAGACCGAGTGTGGGTTCCGAAACTGGGCAATCTGAGAGCAAGCATCTTAGAAGAAGCGCACCAGTCGCGGTATTCCATACACCCGGGAACGAATAAGATGTATCGGGATTTGAGACAGTATTACTGGTGGCCGGGAATGAAGAAGGATATCGCTCATTTTGTGGAGCGGTGTGTGACGTGTTTGAAGGTTAAGGCAGAACATCAGCGACCATATGGGGAACTCCAGTCTACAGTGATACCGGTGTGGAAGTGGGATAATATCACCATGGATTTCGTCACGAAGTTACCGAGGACTCCGAAGGGCAATGATGCGATTTGGGTGATTGTAGATATTCTCACCAAGTCAGCGCACTTCTTACCTATTAAGGAGTTATATTCTTTGGAGAAGTTAGCCCGGGTGTAAATTTCTGAGATAGTGTCTAGGCACGGAGTGCCACGATCCATAGTGTCTGACCGTGACAGTCGGTTCACATCAGCAATCTGGAGGAGTTTACAACGGGAATTGGGATCGCAACTAAAGTTGAGCACGACCTACCTTCCTAAAACGGATGGTCAGAGTGAGAGAACCATTCAAACGTTAGAGGATATGCTTCGGGCGTGCGTTATCGACTTTAAGGGGTCGTGGGAGATACATCTACCGTTGATAGAATTCTCCTATAATAATAGTTATCACGCGAGCATCTAAGCGGCGCCATTTGAAGCCTTGTATGGACGAAAATGTCGTACGCCGTTGTGTTGGAATGAGGTAGGGGAAAGACAGTTGGCCGGACCGGAAATAGTACAGTTAACGGCGGATAAGATTGAAGTGATCCGTGACAGGATTAGAATCGCGCAAGATCGACAGAGGAAGTATGCGAATAAAAGAAGAAAGCCTATTGAATTTCAAGTGGGGGACAAAGTAATGTTAAAGGTCTCGCCTTGGAAAGGAGTAGTGCGTTTCGGGAAGAAAGGGAAGTTAATGCCGAGATATGTTGGGCCTTTCGTTATCATCGAGCGTGTTGGCGCGATAGCTTACAAGTTAGATCTGCCGGAAGAGTTGAGAATGATTCATCCGACCTTTCATGTGTCGAACCTGAAGAAGTGTTTGGTCGAAACCGATGTGGCTATTCCGTTGGAAGACGTCATCATTGATAAGAATTTGATGTTCGAGGAAGAACCAATTGAGATCGTAGACAGTAAAGTGCGGAAAACGAGGAACAAGGAAGTCCGCTTAGTGAAGATTCAGTGGAAGTATCACAAGGGACGAGAAGCAACGTGGGAAGTAGAACCCAGTATGAAGTCTAGGTACCCTCATCTTTTCGAAAATGGAATTCCGGGGACAAAATTCTTTTGAGGGGGGAGTGTTGTAACGACCCAGACCATTTCGGAAGGTTTTGTGTTTTAAGTCAAGTGTTGCTAATAAGTGGAAGTTGAGGGGCTGGTTGGTATTTTTTTGGGATGGAGTATAAAAGGGCTCAAAACCCTATGCAACATCCTATTTTCACTGATTTTGGTGAGTTTGGCGGCTGAGCTTTGAGAAAAGGAGAAGAGAGTTGGAGTTCTTAAGCATTTTGAGGAAAAGGTTTGTCAAGCTTCAAAATCAGAAGAAAGATAGGATTGAAATTCGTTTCTGCAAAGATCATATCAGGTAATCCTTAATCTAGCACTCCATTTAAGATTTGTCTGCTGATTATTGGGTTTTGTGAACTTTCTTTTGCTTTAAGTCATTTGAGGCCATATAGAGAGATTTAGACATCTTTAAATTGGTGTTTGATGTTAAAACTTGTGGGTTTTGGTTAATGGAACACTAAGTGATTAATTATCGCCTTTTATTTCGGTTTGAGAGTCGTATAATAGGACTTTCTGCCCCAAATCTCGTCCAGCAAGTCATCCGGAAAGTCCAAGGGATGAAGGTTTCCGGAAGCGTGTCCGGCAAGCTTCTTATGTTGTAGGTCTCCGGGAGAACGTATCCGATAGGCATAGTACCCGGGCAGTAGAAGTACCCGGACAATAGAGATGTCCGAAAAGTAGTGTTACCGGACAGTGGGATTGTCCGGAAAGAGTGGTCATCCGGATAATATTGGTTGTCCGGAAAGTTAGTTTGTGTCCGGTAAGATAGGTGTCCGGAAAGTAGAGTTTTCCGGATAGTTTGTTGATCAGCTTATGTTGTGTCCTTTTATCCAGGAAAGTCATTCGGGAGTCTGAAACTGATTAGAAACGAGAAATAAGCATACCAGGTGAGTTTTCTAACTAAAATGCATGACTTTTAACGTGTTTCTAAAGCAAGACATGACGAATAATGCCATGTTTATTTTTATATTTTAACTACATGAAAGATGCTCAAAAGTTTTATGTGGAATGTATGCATACATTAATTTTGATGTAAAGCGGCTAAGTCGGGGGGTGTGGCTCGCCAGATCATGCCGGGGGGTGTGTCCCGTTTATGCCAGGGAGGTGTGACCCTATAAGGCAACATGAGACTGACTCGTTGTTACCTTAGGGTGACTTCAGGGTGCCAATTTACGAGGGGCGGACCTTTATCCGTGAACGATTTTATATGATCAGCTTTATGAAGGATTCATACTGAAAATGATAAACTGTTTTAAATGCTTTGATAACTGTTAAGAGGGACTCACTAGACCTCATGGTCTAACCCTCGCATTTTCAAATTAAAACCTTTTCAGGAAAGCAGGTAATGAAAGGCTCTGGCAAGTGAGCAGGGCGTTAGCGAGGAGGCTTGATAGTGTAGCGACACTATAGTTCAGTTTAGTTTATTTCTCAGTTGTGTAGGTTGTTCCGCCAACCAAATTTTGGATATTTTGTAAGGAAATTTTGGGACACGATTTTAGGATGTTTTAATTATATGAATTGCATGTTTAAAAATTGTCGGGTTGTTATATTAAGTTTGAACCATAGACTTATTGAATCAACATTGTTTTGAGACAAATTTGTAAGGTTAATCAATTTAGTTGCCGATTATTGCCTTAAAATGTTAAGGCATTCAGATGTTGGTACTGTGATCAGCGGACTTGGCAAACGTAGTTATGCATGCACTATATTCTCTTAAAATGAATTTAATGTAAACAATATTCTTAATTAAACACTCTTTAAATTTGATGAGTAGAGACACTAAAAATTCTTCCAAAACCGCAAAACAAAAAGTGGAATTGATCGGTGTCTTTTGTTTAATTTTTATTTTATGTAACGATTATTCTTCTAATATTTAAGATGTGATATTTAAAATTTTAGAGCAAAATGTATTGCATTTTATGTATTCTCATATATAAACTAAATATTTAAATGTTTGAGATACTAAACCGAAAGTTCTAAAGATACGTTAAGTTAGATATAAATCAAAACAAAGTATGTGAGTATGTTACGTTTTCATATAATTTATTTTTAGTTAAAAAAATCTTAAAAATGATAATTAAACGAAAAAAGTAATTAGATTTATTATAAAAAATGATGACACGTGATTTAAAGATAATATAATCAAATACTAATTTAAACATTTATTAAACAAACCTATATATTTTAACGATAAGACTTTAACTTAGGGAAATTAATTAAAATGCTAAAAGTCCAAGTCAAACTTACCAAAATGCCATAAATCTCTCTCAGTTTGTAAAAATACTCCAAATACCCGCGATAGGAACCTGCGATCGCGGCCAGTGGCATTTTCGTAATTAGTTATCCCGCTATCGCGGATTTTACACTTTCATCCCCTATACTTATTTATAAACTTTACTTTATACCTTTTACTTTCATATACACTACCTAAAAAATATTTTTTTTATTTACATATTTTAATATATATCATATACACTACCTAAAAAATATTTTTTATCTGCGAAAATTCATTTTTTTAACGTATTCTCAATTTTGTTTTACACTCCTATCGCATTAACTATAAAACTACCATAAATTAAATAATTAACTATAAAGGTATGAATTGTAAATATTAAAAATATTTTTATGTAGTATATATGATATATATTAAAATATATAAATTAAAAAAATTCAAGATTGAGCTCATTTCAAACGTATCGAAGAGACGATTATAATGGTGTAACTTGTTAAAATTAAAACGTATTTTTTTAACGTGTTTTAGTTAATAAACAATTATATGTGTTAAATGTAAAATTATAATAATGAAAGTAAAAGGTATAAAGTAAAGTTTGTAAATAAGTATAGGGGGTGAAAGTGTAAAATTTTATTTAAAAATCAATCGCGGGGTATTTGTGCGGTCCCCCGCGATCGCGGGATAACTAATTACGAAAATGCCACTGGCCGCGATCACGGGGTCCTATCGCGGGTATTTGAGGTATTTTTACAAATTGGAAGAGATTTATGGCATTTTGGTAAGTTTGCCTTGGACTTTTGGCATTTTAATTAATTTCCCTTTAACTTATTATGAAATGAGTTAAACATGAGTAAATGTAAAAGGTCCAAAAGGGACACCCAGATCACGTTTTCTTTGTCCGTTTAATTTACATACCACATTTTCCCACGTGTGGGGCTTGATGCCACTATTTTATAACGATTATTACTAATTCAATTTTTTAATATATAATATTTAAATACGGTAAACATTTATATGTTTTTCTTGTAGTTAAACATTTGATGAGTTATTAATCATCGACATTATGAGAAGTGACGAAGGATCATGTAAGAGTAAGAGTTAAAACGAGAAATGTAAGAAAAGACTGGGACCGTTGATCACTTTTAATCTCAAAAGAATTCATGAAGTGCGCTTTATAAGAGAATTAATCTGATGCAACTCATTAGTGTGATTTTCAATTTGGATTGATCCAAATGCGGAGACCCATTATTACCTTTCTTCCCATTATTTTCATTTTCAGCGGAACCCAACCTTTTGAGAAGTTGGGTTCTATTGATAACCTGAATATCGTTGAAGCAATAATCATTTGGTTAATTATTACATTTCATTTCATGTGAACATAATAGTAGATTGGTGAGTTACTTAGAAACTTAAAGTCGTGTGTTAACAATGATATCCAACATAGTTTTGAGTTGAATCGGAAGTTATTGGGTTAGCCTCTTATCATGGGCTTTGGGGGTTACATTAATTGAAATTTTGTTGTACTTAATTTGACAACATCGTATGTTTTAACATTTTAGTGTATGAAGTTCTATGTTGGTTAGAGTTGAATTAAATATATATATATATATATATATATATATATATATATATATATTGTAACTTTTCTTCTCTAATTAAAGTTTATTTTAAGAATGATCTAATCGGGTTTGATTTATTTCTCGTGATGAATATGAGGATTTGTGTTTAAACTATGTCAAAGTAATCATGTTTGATTATCAAGTTAGGGGGTGTTTGGGATTGCTTATTTAAAACAACTTATGCTTATTTTAAAAAGTGCTTATCAACTTATGTTGCGATAAAAAAGAGTTGGGGTAAAAATGTAATTTGAGCAAATAAGTTATAAGTAGTTTCAAATAAGTTAAAATGGATTAACTTATCAAAAACAACTTATTTGTGGTGTGGAAAAGTCATAAGCACTTTTTTTTTTTCAATCCAAACACTAAAAATAGCTTATTTGCGATGAGGAAAAACAATAAGCAAATAAGTCAAAAATATAAGCAATCTCAAACACCCCTTAATCTGTATTTCTATACATGTTGATTTGTATGGTTTAAATATATAACAATAATATCTTCAATCATCGTTGAATTTATAGGCAGCAATGCGAAAACCTTCTATAAATAAATTTTTATCCTAAAAGAAACTAAGAATGTTGGGACTTGGGTGGCATTATTAGAAAAATAATGTATTCTCACGATATTATAAATCGTTTAGGGGTTGTTTGTTTACCTCTTAGTAGTTCCATTAAGAGGCAACATCTGAATCGCTAAGTAAAAAAAATGTCTGCCTCTTAATGGTTCTAAAACCCTCTGAATGATTTAGCATCCTGGACCTTCCTTTACGATTCAGAACCCTGATTTCATTCTAAACAAATAAACAATTACCAAACAACCATATTTCATTTTGCACTATATCATAAAAGTCTCTTAATCATTCTGACCACTTAATCATTCTGCACCAAACCATTCAGTAACTGCCTTTTCGCTCCGCTTAGCCTTATCCCTCTCTAGGGGTATTTTAGTGATAGGTTCTATAGGAACTGGACGATCTTATTTGGTCAAATACCTAGCAAAAACTCCTATCTTCCTTTCATTACAGTATTTCTGAAAAAGGTACTGTATAACAAGTCTAGACCAAAAGCAATTCTTACTTTAACTAAACAGTTATGAAGGACTTAACAATTTCAAATGTATGATCCCCTTTTGAATGGGATGTATCGTGGAAGAATGAAGAAATCGTTTTCATCTTCAATAATAAAAGAAACTTCGATAGAAAATTGCACAGAAACATCTGAACTAAATAAAATTCATTTATTTTACAAATGGGCATGCTGGATCATACATCTATCTATATATCGAGATAGATAGATTGACCATCACACCCGAGATCTTTGATAGTGGCGGTATCCACTCAGAAGAAATCAATTATAGATACTGATACAATTAGATCCGCTCAAACAAGCTCTTATACCATGTTCTTCACAATTTATTGTTGAATACATATAAAATCTTAAAACGTCACATTTGAACTTTATACAATTACTTGGCATCCAACTTATAACAACATTCAAAGTACATGATACAAACTACAACTATTATGGGTTTGGAAATCTCCATAATCCCATGATTCATTTTACAAATCTTCAATCAATTAAGGACATTAGTCTTCAACACTGAAAGACAAAAGCTAGGGACTCATGGTACTACTCAAAGTTCGAAATGGCGTGAGGTGTGGCGTAGCGACGAGGCCTCAAGCCTTAGGAGCCATGGCGTTAAGGCATGACTTATGACGTTAAAATTTTAATTCATATATAATATTATAAATACAAACATATGTTTTGTAGTGTTACCCAATGATTCAATAATAATAAGCAAGTTAAATTAGGTTATATATTAAAAAACTTGCAAATAAGACATTAAAAACGTAAAGAAAAATTAAATATCGCATTACGAAAACTGCGCATTAGGCCATGGCGTGCCACGAGCTTAACGTGGCGTGAGACACAAGCCTTGGTGCCATGGTGCACCATGGCGGCTATGCGGCGAGGGTTTTAGAACATTGGTACTACTTCGCTATCAGTCACCAAGGAGTATTTATCCTTGCAAAATGGTCCAATTGAGGCAGCAATACATTCTTTGCTCGTGCGATGTTGACTTACATATTAGTCGATTTTTAAATCAAAATCATAATAACACATATAAAAGTAAAAGAACGAATATTATACAAAAGCAAATTAAATGTTTAAGTTTTCGAATTGAGCATTGTAAATTTGTAATGTATTGCAATAAATCATATCACAAAGTACTTTTTATATAATCTCAAACACGTGAGACCGAATCTAATAAATAAATAGTTAATATGACTAATTAATACAAACAAGAAGGTAGAAAACCGGACTGGACAACTTGGGTGTCACACCCAGCTCTCGCGCTTCGTTGAGTGGAAACGGGTATGTTTCGGGGGTGCATGTGGTTGATCTTGAATTCTGCTCGGGGCTGATCTTGTTCAACTGCTTATGCGTCTGTTCTAAGGGCTAATCTGGCCCGTGTGTGTCTCTCAGTTTCTGTTGGTGTGAGCACATACAGCCTTAGGGCTGTTTGGTCGTTACTGTTTGGTTAACTGTGTTGTTTGGTTATCGTTTCCTGTTTTTCTTTTTTGGTCGGTGGCACGTTTTGTGTTTTTCTTGTATATATTGTACTTATTATTAATAAAATAGCTTGATTTTTGGGGAAAAAAAACAAACAGGAAGGAGCTGTGAAGCGCGTTCGCATAAAAATGAGGTGGGCCCACTATGTTATGTCTTAGAATTAGTAATCAGAAATCCCGTAAAATCAACAACACTTTATATAATAATCAAACAACAAATTATTGAAATATAAACGATATATACATAGATATATATAGAAATCGTATGTATATAAGTATATGTATATTGAATCGAAAACTAGATCAAGAATCGAACAACTAACTCGAATATGCAACCAAACTCGATGATGATCGTTGAGAGGATTGAGGCCTGCGATGCAGAGTCCTTAGACAGAAATTCGTCCCACGTACAGATTCTATCTAGAGGATTCAACAATCCGTTCAAGTATGGTACTTGAACCCGACGAATCGATTATGCTTCCATTATTGAAGATGAAGAACAAGAGAAACCCAGAGAATATTTGTGTGTATGAAAAGTCTGCCAAAAAACGAGATGAATTGAGATATTTATAGGTATCTCATTCAACTGACTTGCTATTACGACCAATAACACAATTGGTCAAACCTTTAATGGTTATTATTAGTCAATATATTGTTCCTCCTTTAGCTCCTTAGATAGGGCATGTGATTGCTACTTTCCATTGTTGTATATTGGCTATATAGCCTCTTGTATATTCAGCTTTGATTAATAGAATTCCATACAATACTTTGATACTTTACATGGTATCAGAGCCCACTCTTGCTCTAAAGAGCCGATCCAAGCCATCATAACCAATTCTGTCATTTCCTTCAATCAATTTCTTCGTGAGCCTTCAAACCCTAAAAATGGTGTCCAAACCCACTATCCAAATCACAGCCGCTACCCACTTTCCAATCAAACTAACATCCAATAATTTTCCAGTGTGGTGTAAACAGATTGAATCAACATTGATTGGTCTCGAACTTAAATCCTTCATCTCGGGCACAAGAACTCAGCCCTCACGTCTCATATCAGACAAAGATGGAGAAAGAGAGAGCCCAAAATTCCTTCCATGGTATCGCCAAGATCAAGTCATCATCAGCGCGATTCTTGGAAGCTGCTCGGAAACTATTCAACCTCTTATCTCCTCTGCTACTACTGTCAGAGATGCCTGGGAACGATTAACCTCAAGCTTTGCCAGTGCTTCACGTTCCCTCACTCAAATCCAAACTGGTTAAAAACCCTAAAGGTAATCGCACTATCGCTGAATATCTCCAAGATATGCGCTCTATTGCAGATGATCTTGCCCTAGCACAAAGCCCTATAGCCGAAGAAGATCTGCTTGTTCACATCTTATCCCAATTAGGTGACGACTACAACACCATTGTGGCTGCCATAAAGGTCCGAGAAAATCCGCTATCTTACCCGGAACTCTTTGACAAATTAAGTGATTTTAAAAGAGCCCTCAAAGAAGCTACACCAAACCCTGAAACAATTTTGGCTACTGCTAATTATACTACTCGTCAACAAGGACTACAACACTACCGGTACCCGTCTGAAACTTCTGGCTCACAGAGAGGTGGAGGACGCAATAACAGAGGAGCAGGTCGCTAATCTTGGACAACACATCAGCCACATGGAGGCCGGCAAAATCGCACCAACAACTTCTGCCAATTCTGTAATATTCCGGGGCATCAGACTCGGGACTGCCGGAAACTATCCAAGTTTCTGAGAGACAACCACATCACCATCAGTAACCTTGATTCAGCAACTCCTACAGCAAATGTCACAACATCTGGATCAACGCCTATGTTATTTGACAGTGACGCCTCAAATCATGTCACATCTGATCAGTCTACACTTCATAACATCTCTGAATACGGGGGACCTGATGAAATAATACTTGGTGACAGTAAAGGTTTGAAAATATCTCATGTTGGTTTTAAACACATTAACACACCTCTCAAAACCTTATCTTTACCAAATGTGTTGTGTGTTCCTAATTTACATCGAAACCTTATATCCGTTGCTAAACTGTGTAAGACTAACCGGGTTTCTGTTGAATTTTTTCTCTCTCGTTTTTTTGTGAAGGATCTTCGCACAGGGGCGCGTCTTATGCGAGGGGAGAACCTTGAAGATGTCTACTATGCTAACCTCCCATCCACATTGCAACTTAATGCCACCACCAAAGGCTCTCCACTTGCATGGCACCACAAATTAGGCCATCCATCCATCAAAGTATTCAAGTCTCTTGTCTCAGACATAGGTCTTAGTTCTAATCAACTTTCTGATTCCAATATGCATTGTTCTTCTTGTTCAATCAATAAAAGTCACAAGCTACCTTTTGGTCCAAATTCATTCGTTGTTACAAAACCGCTTCAATTAATATATTCTGATGTGTGGGGTCCTGTCCAAACTTCCATTGACAATTTCACCTATTACGTCATTTTTGTAGATTACTACTCGAAATATGTGTGGCTCTACCCTATGAAACGGAAATCTGATGTTGCCACACTATTTCTCCAATTCAAACTCCTTGTTGAGAAGTTCTTCCAAACACCAATTGTGTCAATCTTCACCGACAATGGCGGTGAATACCAAGGCCTTACACCGTTCCTCCAAGCTCATGGCATCTCTCACTTCACCACCCCACCACACACTCCTGAACAGAACGGTGTCGTCGAACGACGACATCGGCATGTGGTTGAGACGGGACTTGCTCTCCTTCATTATGCCAAATTGCCACTCACCTTTTGGTCTCATGCCTTCCAAACCGCCGTCTATCTTATAAACAGACTTCCCACACCCATCCTCAACAACCAAAGTCCATTTCAAAGTCTCCATCACCAAACACCAAACTACACTAAACTCAAACCCTTTGGTTGTCTTTGCTATCCATGGCTAAGGCCTTACAACAACTCCAAGCTACAACCGCATTCAACCCCATGTCTTTTCCTCGGTTACTCCACCTCAAAATCCGCTTATAAATGTTATGACCCTACCACTCGTCGCCTATATCACTCTCGTCATGTTCAGTTTATTGAATCTCACTTTCCTTCCCATTCTTCCTCCTCCCTCACCTTGCCTACTGCCCATGATTTCTTCAAAACCCCACTAACCACTCATGCATCGACCTCATCACCAACAGATTCATCAACCATATCTTCATCTCATGTGACCCCTATACCTCTGGTCATGCCACAACAACTACCACGTCCAACATCACCATCCCATTCTCCAACCCCTACTTCTCAACCCACTTCACTACTGTCAGATGTCTCTTCTCACCCTAGACAACCTTCTACTTCACATCCCTCACCATCCACACCACAAACTCATCCACTCACTCAATTTTCAACTCCCACCCCAACTGTCTCCACCTCTCACGATGATAATTCCATTCCTCCACCCGCCTCCCCTCAGCCACAACGAACCAGAAATAAAAACCCAAAATACTTCAATTCCTCTTTCATCTACTTCACCACCCTTCATCCCATTCCTTCCACCATTGAACCCAACACTCACACTCAAGCTTTCAAAGATCCCAAGTGGCGACATGCCATGGATCAAGAGTTCAATGCCCTCATGCACAACGACACTTGGGAATTAGTCCCAAGAGCTTCTCACAACCCAATTGGATGCAAATGGGTATTCCGGGTCAAAAGAAATCTCGATGGTACTATTTCAAAATACAAAGCCTGTTTGGTGGCCAAGGGATTCCTTCAACAATACAGGAAGGATTATTTTGACACATTCAGTCCCGTAACAAAACCGGTCACTATTCGAGTCATCCTCTCTATTGCTCTCTCTCAAAGTTGGCCCTTACGACAACTTGACGTGAACAATGCCTTTCTTCATGGAACTCTACATGAAGAAGTATTCATGACTCAACCACCCGGATTTCTTCATCCCCAATTCCCAAACCACATATGCAAACTTAAAAAGTCTCTCTATGGCCTTAAACAAGCACCGAGAGCATGGTACATGGAACTCCCATCCTTTCTTCATACTTGTGGTTTTAGGAAGTCAAGGGTTGATGCCTCTTTATTCATCTACAATCATGCCAGCATTTTGTGTTTCTTTATGGTCTATGTCGATGACATTGTACTTACAGGTAACAATACCGACTTTCTAAACCAATTCACTCATTCTTTAGCCAAACGGTTCTCCATCAAAGACTTAGGTCCCCTCCATCACTTCCTTGGTATTGGAGTAATTCCTACTCAACACGGTCTTTTCATCTCCCAACATCGACATATTCAAGATATTCTAACCCAGTTCAATATGAATGGTGCAAAAGAGGTTGCTACTCCTCTCAACTCTTCAACTGTTCTCACTCCCATGGACGGGTCCCTAAGTGTTGATCCTACACCTTACCAGAAGTTAGTGGGCTCTTTGCAATATTTGGCTTTCACGAGACCAGATGTCTCTTTTGTTGTGAATCGCCTTTCCTAGTTCATGCACTCCCCGTCCCAACTTCACTGGCAGACATTAAAACGAGTTCTTCCTTACCTAAAAGGCACAATTCATCATGGCCTATATCTTAAGTGTGGATCCTCCCTTGATCTCAAAGCATTCTCAGATTCAGATTGGGGAGGGGTCTCAACTAGTGGTCGCTCAACCACTGCTTATATCCTTTATCTGGGCTCAAACATTATCTCATGGCGATCGCCACGTCAGAAATCAGTCTCCCAGTCTTCCACAGAGGCGGAGTACAAAGCCTTAGCTAATGTTGCAGCTGAAATCTCTTGGGTCCAACATTTACTTACAGATCTTGGTGTCACACACTCGTCTTCTCCTACGCTATTCTGTGATAATACGGGTGCCACGTACGCCTGCGCCAATCCAGTATATCATTCTCGAATGAAACATTTTGCCTTGGATTACCATTTTGTACGTGAAAAGGTAGCGGACGGTTCGTTAAAAGTTCTTCATATCAACTCAACAGATCAACTTGCGGACACACTAACAAAGCCTCTCAGTCGCAGCTCCTTCGTCCGTCTTCGCTCCAAGATTGGAGTATCCGACGGATCCTCCATCTTGCGGGGGCGTATTACGACCAATAGCACAATTGGTCAAACCATTTGAATTATCTCATTTAATGCCTTTGATGGTTATTATTAGTCAATATATTGTTCCTCCTTTAGCTCCTTAGATGGAGTCTGTGATTGCTACTTTCCATTGTTGTATATTGGCTATATAACCTCCTGTATATTCAGCTTTGATTAATAGAATTTCGTACAATACTTTGATACTTTACACTTGCAACCGCTATAAAACTGTCGAACGGGGACTTGTGCGGTTTGTGGCGGGGGCTGAAACCTAAGTCTCTGTTTGCGTCATAACTCCAGAGAGTTGCCCGGTTTGTCACGCAAAAAGTCGCGTATGTCTCTGTTGTGCCCAAGACCCATCTTTGACTTTTAATATGTGTTTGACCCAACATAATTGTTAACCAATTTAATAAGAGGTAGGATTTTTCCAATATAAGGAAAACTAAGTTTCCTCCTTTGGTTTACGTGGGTCAAACAAATCCGAACACACTAATCAACCACGAGGATGTGGAGCTCGCACCAGACATGTGTATTTAAAAAAGGAAAAAATGTTAAATATTAATTTGTGGGTTGTTACAGACGAATACACGATAGACCACGTGCTCCAAGCCTCCCAGGCTCCCACCCAAGTCCCAACCATGTTTAGCATGATTTTTAACATCCCCAAAGAATTATATATTTTCTTAATTTCTTTTATCAAGAATTTATTAATAAAATATTTAAAAAAACTAAAAGCTTATAACCAACAGCTTCCCCATTTTGGAGAAAATGAGGATTTTGGGTTATTTTTTTTGCTCCAACAGCTTCTCCAAAATGGAGAAAGTAGGAGAGAGAAGGGCTTTTTCTCCAAATATGGAGTTAACCCTAAAAATGATTACTTATTGAGAGCACCAATAGGAATCTTTGAAAAATAATATTTGGAGAGAGAAATAATATTTTAATAGATAAATACAATATTTTAATATTATAATCATTGTTTTTTCTCCAAAATGAGGAATCTGTTGGAGATGAATGTAATTTTTTTTAAGGATTTTGACATTTGGTTCTCCATTTTGAAGAAATTTTGAAGAAGCTGTTGGAGATGCTCTAAATACACTATAATGGAGATTTTGATCAGGTTCTCTATCTATACTTTGTTCAACAACCCAAACATTTATACACTCCGGGGTTTATAATAAAAATACTACATATGTTTTATAATTTAATTAGTTAAGAATTATAATGTACAATGGTCTACAAAACAAAAACTTTATAATAAACAAGAATTCTCCATAATTTGTTTGATTTTTATTATATTTTTTTAAAAGCCAAAATTTATTAAAAAAAACTAATAGCAAAATACAGAAAGGAAGGAATACAATAAGAAAAAAAAACAAACATAAGAATACAATAAGCTTGGAAACACGAAGAAGCCAAAATATCAATGTTGAGGAACGATATGAAAAGGAAAAGACAGCAGTTCCAAAAAACCGCGAGACTATTGAAGCATAGACGAGAACGAGAATGAGGCTTACGAGCGGACAACAACACTAATCCACCCAATCCATCTTAAAAGTCTTGAAGCGATTCAAAATCCAATTAAATGCAAGCAAGTAGTTGAGTTTCAAAGGCTAAATCAGGATGAGTTCAAGTTTCTCCCGAGAAGATCACTTTGTTGTGAAATCTCCAAGTAGTGTATAACCCGATCCATATGATCGCTTATAATACCTGTTTCTTTGGATTTGAAAGAGCCACAAATCTTCACACGCAACCAAGTCCAATATGGAATCCATGATTGGCTGTTGAAGACCCCACCACCTGAAAAGATTTAACCGATATTTCTTTGCATTGAACAAAACAATGATCGGTAGTTTCAACCGCTTATCCACATCTCGGGCATAAGGAAGAATGTGGATCAATCCAAAGATTATCAAGCACGGACCGGACTGGAAGGCAACCTTGCTTGAGCCGCCACAAAACTTTCCTTGGGATCAACTTATTATGACTTGTTTCATTTAAATGGTTTAGATGCGTTAAAAGTTTTGAGTCAACTAACGATGATAATTCTTTAACCGAGAACACCCCATCGTCATCAAGTAACCAGACCCACTTATTCTTAGTGTCTAAGGTTGGATGAAGACTGCAGATCAAACCCTTGACCTCCTCCAAATCACTCAAAGCTCTACCTCTAAGGTCTCTCGACCAACCCCAACTCCATAGACACACCCCTCACATTGCCATGAAACCCGATCTTTCACTAATGTCTCCTTAAGACTTTCCAAGATAAATAGTCTAGAAAATTTATCATGAAGCCTAAAATTGCCCACCCATTTATCGGTCCAAAACGATATAGAACTACCATCGCCAACCCCCAACTTTTCCAAGTCCATCTCCACGTGGATAATATTCCCCCACGATCCCCTAAGACCCCCTCTAGCCCGATAACCCCCATCAGTTATTGATTAACCTATTAAATTTTCATGTAGAGTGAATTACACTGTCGGTCCCTGTGGTTTGCTCAAAATTTGGATTTGGTCCCTAAAGTACACTATCTACGGTGATGGTCCTTAACTTTTTGATTTACTTTCACTCATGATCCTTCCATGTTAAACATAGGAGGACCATGAGTGAAAGTAAATTAAACATAGAAGGACCATGAGTTAAAGTAAATTAAAAAATTAGGGACCATCACTGTAGATAGTGTATTTTAGGGACTAAATCTGAAATTCGGGTAAACAACATAAACCACCGATGTAGTTCACTCTTTTATGTATTTATCTTACCCTCTTCACGTTTTAAACAATTCATAATTAAAGTAATAAGTTTACTTTTTGTTGATGATACCATCCAATGTTCACTTTCCATATATAATTTTAAATAGTGACAATTTCACTTTTTTAGTTGACGATGATTTCTTGAAAATTATATAACATATGGTTAGGGATGAAAATTTTACACAAAGACCGAACCCGTCATTTTAGCGGGTAACGAGACAAGAGGAGGATTTATTTTCATACCCGTAGCAGATTTGGGGATGACAATATCTTTTCCTAATTTCCGATTAATTTTTTTTTAATTTATATAATATATATAGTGTGTGTATTAATAAATATTATGTATATATGTATATATTTATTACTAGATGATAAATAAATTTTGTTTCTAATATTAATAATCAATATAATGATGATTTGTTATAATTTTAATTTTAAAAGAACTTTTTTACCAAACAAGTTCTCAACGGGTTCTCCGTACTCGCCTAGGACTCCTTCCCTTGAACCACTCAAGAATTAGCAGGGACGAGGGACTTCAATGGGGATCAAGGTCGGGTAGGGACGAACCTGGTATGGTAGCCATGGTGGCACGTGTCATCGTATTATTTCTTCGGCGAAAGGTAAATTTTTTTAGGTTTGTGAAAGGTGCAACTGTATCGTTTTGGAATGCGCTACCGTATTATTTTCAAAACTTCAAAAAGGTGTAACCGTACTTCGTAATCAACCAAAAAGTCAGTAAAAAAACTCTTTAAATCAACCAAAAAAACGAAAAAAAAAACTCTTTAAAACAACAAACAAACCGAAAAAAAAATCTCTCAAAATCGATAATTTTTTTAAAAAAATCCCTCGAAATCAAGCAAAAAACTTAAAAAATCCCTCGAACGGTGGAATTATGTAACAACCCAAAAATATAATAGAACAAACATAGCATTTAAGCATGAATTTACAAAACTGGGTCCCAAAAATTTCATTACATCATACGTAAATTAAGGTTGGCGGAAACAACCTACACACAACTGAGAATAATCTAACTTCTACTAGAGGCACCTGCACTATCACTAGTTGCGTCCGTACTCTATCTTGCTACTTACTCATGTTGGTGATTTTAGTGAAATCATCGGTCCATTTTGTGTAGTTGGATTCACAAAGGTAATAATGGGGTTGGTAGCTAAGCTATAACATGAGTTAGGAGGTGTGGAGTGCACACTCGTGTAAGCTAACTAGAACCCGGGATTGTTGGACGGTTAAAATCGACAAGTTACAAAGTGGTTTCTTGAGTTGGGCGTCGGGGCCACTTGTGGCGCTACTTATCTAGCGCGGGAAGTAGCCCCAAGCTCTGGAATGTTGCCCGCGCTCCTTTTGGGGCTACTTATCTAGCGCGGGAAGTAGCGTCGGGCTCTGGAATGTTGCCCGCGCTCCTTTTGGGGCTACTTATCTAGCACGGGAAGTAGCGCCGGCGTCAGGGATGTTTTCTCACTTTGTAACTCCCGTTTTTTGTAACCGACGTCATTAAGTCCACAATCAAATCTCATTAAATGAGAGATTATTTCCTGGTTCAATACAATGTAGGTTACGATTCTCTAAAGGTGTATAAGTATGAATCGATTAGTGCCTTAATCGATACACCGAAACAAAGAGATTATCCCCTAGAGAATTTCGTGATACCCAGGCATATAGGGTCGAAATATCTCTTACGGAAAGCGAGCTCTCACGCGATCTCTGCGTTTATCCAAGTCATTCTTCATCTATTTCTCTCCCCAATTTTCGAATTCCTCCAACAATCGTAAGAGATATTTGCTTATCACGAGAGAGAAGACGAATGATCAGTCCGTGAGAGACATGACTTCCAAGTTCACTAAACTTGAGAAGTTTGAAGGCGTTGATTTCCGTAGATGGCAAAAGAAGATGCACTTCTTGCTGACGACGTTGAAGGTCGTATACGTGCTGAGCACCCCAATGCCGGAGGTGATGGAGAACGAGACATTGGAGGTGACCCGGCGTCGCGGCAAATGGAAGAACGACGACTACATTTGTCATGGCCACATTTTAAACGGTATGTGTGACTCCCTCTTTGATATCTATCAAAATGTTGAATCCGCCAAAGAGCTATGGGACTCTCTCGAGTCCAAATACATGGCGGAGGATGCTTCTAGTAAGAAGTTCCTGGTTTGTAATTTCAACAATTACAAGATGGTGGACTCAAGGCCGGTGATGGAGCAATACAATGAGCTCCTTCGCATTTTAGGCCAATATGCTCAACACAATATGAAGATGGACGAATCCATCTCCGTATCGAGCATAATTGATAAATTGCCTCCCTCTTGGAAAGACTTTAAACACATGTTGAAACATAAGAAGGAAGAGTTGTCTCTTGTGCAACTCGGTAGTCACTTGCGCATAGAGGAATCTCTTCGGGCGCAAGAGGCTGAGAAACCTAAAGTAAAAGAGGTTTCTGCACCTTCGGTGAACATGGTGGAAGAGGGAAAGACTAATAATTTCAAGGGAAAACAAAAGTTCAACGAAGCCAAGAAAGGGTCCAACAAGAAGGTTAAGTTAACCTGTTGGACATGTGGGATGACCGGCCATCTCAAGCGGGATTGTCGGGTTGTCAAGAATAAAGGTGGAGCAAGCACAAGTGGTGTTGGGCAAGGATCCAAGGATCAAAACCCACGGCAAGGTCAGTTTCTTGACTTTGGTTTGTAATTCAAATTTGAATTATGTACCACTAATATCCTAATTTGTTTATGTGCAGGATGATGATGTTGCTTGGTGAATCGACTCGGGTGTAACAAGTCGTGTGTTCAAAGATCGACGTTGGTTCGCCTATATGGAACCTGTTGAAGACGGATTAATGATACACATGGGGAACGAGTCGAGTGCTACCATTCTTGGAAGAGGCTTAGTTAGGCTAGAATCTAGTTCTAGCAAAATAGTTGAATTTTTAATGTTTTGTATGTACCACGAATTTGAAAGAATTTGGTTTCCGGTAACATCTTGAATAAGTTAGGATATAGGCAAGTTTGTGAGTCGGATGAGTTTATCTTGTCAAAGGATGGCTCTTGTATAGGATTTGATTTTATGTTGAATAACATGCTTGAATTAAATTTGAATGAAAGAATGTTGTTTCAAATTTTGTGTATGATACAATTGAATTGCCTTATGTTGCTTTATAAATTGCTTTATGATACAAATGAATTTTGTGTTTAAAATTCTGGTTATGTTGCAATTGAATTTTGTCTAAATTCTGTTTATGTTACTTATGAATTTTTTGTTTAAAATTCGGTTTATGTCGCATATGAATTTTTGGTTTAAAATTCTGTTTATGTTGCATATGAATTTTTGTTTAAAATTCTGTTTATATTGCAAATGAATTTTGTTTAAAATTCTGCTAATGTTGCAAATGAATCTTGTTTAATATTCTGTTTATGTTGCATATCATGTGAATTTTTGTTTACAATTCTGTTCATGTTGCATGTGAATTTTGTTTTAAAATTCTGTTTATGCTACTTTATGAATTGCTTGATGGATTTTGGGGTGAAGCCATGTTAACGGCTTGTTTCTTGTTGAATCGAGTTCCCAATAAAAGGAACAAGATTACCCCGTATGAACTTTGGTTCAAAGGCCTAACTTGAGTTTTATTCAAGTTTGGGAGTGACGAGTGGTTGTTCGATCACCCGAACCCATAAGAAAGACTTTGGGTGATGCATCTTTGTTGGATATGCCGAGCATTCCAAAGCATATAGGTTCTATGTTATTGAACCTAATGATTCTATAGCGACTCACACCGTTATAGAATCGAGAGATGCGATATTTGATGAGACTAGATTCTCTTCAATGCCGAGGCCTAAGGACATAGTTCCAAATACTAGTGAAACTAGTGAGGTTGATGAACAAGCAATTGTTCCAACCGAATCTCCGATGCTTCGAATGAGCAAAAGAGGAAGGATTGAAAAATCCTTTGGTCCCGATTTCCAAGTGTATTTGGTAGAGGGATCAAGAGATGAGATTGGATCCCAATTCCTTACTGTTATAGTGTTGAGGAGGATCCAAAATCATTTGATGAGGCTATTAAGTCTCAAGATGTTGCTTTCTGGAAAGAAGCAATACATGATGAGATGGACTCCATCATGGGGAATAATACTTGGGTATTATCGGACTTGCCACCGGGTTGCAAACCTTTGGGTTGCAAGTGGATCTTCAAAAGGAAGATGAAAGCGGATGGGTCAATCGACAAGTTCAAGGCTCGATTAGTGATCCAAGGCTTTAGGCAACGGGAAGGCATAGATTATTTTGTTACTTATGCCCCGGTTGCAAGAATCTCCATGATTAAATTGTTGATAGCTTTAGGTGTTATTCACAATTTAGTGATTCACCAAATGGATGTCAAAACGACATTCTTGAATGGTGATTTGGAGGAGGAAGTTTACATGAAACAACCGGAAGGTTTTGTTATGCCCGGGATGGAGCATAAGGCATGTAAAACTTGGAATGCCATATGTCGGGTTTCCTTCAATTTTGGAGGGATATTCGGATGCAAGTTGGATTACCAATTTGGAAGACCACTCTTCTACGAGTGGTTGGGTGTACTTGCTTAGGGGAGGTGCCATCTCATGGGCTTCCAAGAAGCAAACTTGCATCACGAGTTCGACTATGGAGTCGGAATTTGTGGCGTTAGCCGCTGCCGGTAAAGAGGCGGAATGGCTAAGAAATTTTGGTCCATGAAATTCCATTATGGCCGAAACCAATATCACCAATTTCTATCCGTCGTGATAGTGAGGCTACTTTGGCTAATGCTTATAGCCAAATGTATAATGGCAAGTCTAGACACTTAGGTGTTAGACATAGCATGATTCGTGAGGTAATCACGAATGGGGTGATTTCGGTTGAGTTTGTTCGGTCGCAACAAAATCTAGCGGACCACTTGACGAAGGGGTTAGCTAGGGACTTGGTTCACAAGTCGGTAATAGGGATGGGATTAAAGTCCATCTAAATCTCTAACGGTGAGATACCCAATTCCCTTCTAATACAACGTTAGAAGCTGAATTCAATGGGAAAGCTCACCCTAAGAGATTGGAGCACAAGACGGTCATCCCAAGGTGTGTGCTCGGTACTGCAAGTGAAGGAGGTAATTGTTCTTTTGTAAAAATGCATGTGCAGGTGCATGAGGAAAAGAACTACCTATATGAGTGTGAAGTGTGGCCGCTTCAAAAAGCTTGGACTTGGCTTTGATACACTCACGAATGGATAAGGACACATGGCTTGTATAGTGTCAAGTTTATACGTTAGAGAGTCTTTTAAATTCATGTGTATGTTATCTTCTGGTACTCAAATGGGTTGACGGGTTCAATCCATAGGACACCCGGATTCTCGAGTATTTGAAATGTGTAATGTACTAAGATGGAAATTCAATCTTTTAGATATTTTCATTTATGCATGAGTTTGTTTACCTGTATTGTAATTTTATTTTGTGAATCAAGGATTGCACTAAAATGGGGGAGGAATGTTGGTGATTTTAGTGAAATCATCGGTCCATTTTGTGTAGTTGGATTCACAAAGGTAATAATGGGGTTGGTAGCTAAGCTATAACATGAGTTAGGAGGTGTGGAGTGCACACTCGTGTAAGCTAACTAGAACCCGGGATTGTTGGACGGTTAAAATCGACAAGTTACAAAGTGGTTTCTTGAGCTGGGCGTCGGGGCCACTTGTGGCGCTACTTATCTAGCGCGGGAAGTAGCCCCAAGCTCTGGAATGTTGCCCGCGCTCCTTTTGGGGCTACTTATCTAGCGCGGGAAGTAGCGCCGGGCTCTGGAATGTTGCCCGCGCTCCTTTTGGGGCTACTTATCTAGCACGGGAAGTAGCGCCGGCGTCAGGGATGTTTTCTCACTTTGTAACTCCCGTTTTTTGTAACCGACGTCATTAAGTCCACAATCAAATCTCATTAAATGAGAGATTATTTCCTGGTTCAATACAATGTAGGTTACGATTCTCTAAAGGTGTATAAGTATGAATCGATTAGTGCCTTAATCGATACACCGAAACAAAGAGATTATCCCCTAGAGAATTTCGTGATACCCAGGCATATAGGGTCGAAATATCTCTTACGGAAAGCGAGCTCTCACGCGATCTCTGCGTTTATCCAAGTCATTCTTCATCTATTTCTCTCCCCAATTTTCGAATTCCTCCAACAACTCATTCATCTGAACCTCCAATATAGCGCTTACCTGAAAAGGGTTTTGATTTTGAAAAGCGAGGGTTAGACCATGAGGTCTAGTGAGTTCCCTCTAAAACATGTTCACAAATCATTTAAAGAAAAGGTAAACACCCTACAAAGCCGGGTACGGCAACACCCTACAAAGCCGGGTACGGCAACTCAACACCCTACAAAGCCGGGTACGGCAACACCCTACAAAGCCGGGTACGGCAACTCAAGAAGTCTTCCACTGTGCAACCCGACTCTGCCATGGCAATATCACAAAACATGCAGTTTCACACACTTGAGGGCAATCCTCCTTTAATAGCAAAATGATACTTTTCATGGAAAGCATTCGTAAAAGCTTGTAGACAAATCATGCTCATAAACATACCCTGATCAGTAAAACATAAAGCTTTCATTCACGTAAAATTCATGTAAAATTAACGGGGCGCTTCCACATAATCATTTTCTTTTGGAAACACGTAAAACCGAGTATTTTAGTTTAGAAAAACTCACCTGGCTAGCTTGCTCCAAAGCTCCTCACTTACACTTCCGATCTCTAGGCGGAACACCTATTATATATTAATAGCATTCGTCATAATCCGTTCAATTATTACTCGAGTTAAATCCCAAACTTAACCCTAACTTATCTAAATTGGTAGATTACCTTCTAGTCTAAAAGTCATAATTAATGGTCTTTGCTTACCCATCCGATTGACATACTAAACCGGATCCATTAATTTACCCGACTTTAGGTTCTCAACAAAAATTATAACACTTGCTTCTAGATAACAAAACCGGATCACGTTACTAACAATATGGCCCAAATTACTAATTAGCCTATCACACCCTTATTATATAATTATAGAATTCACTAATAAACTAAGCCCAATACAATAACTAAGCCCAAAAGGACTTAATAATTTATTTGGCCCAAAACTCAATTCGGCCCAACTTAAATTACGGGTCAACTTTCGGGTCACACCGACTTCCGGTACACGCAAACTTTAGGCTCCAATTAAAATAATAAATCCGACCCTTTTCTTAAAATTACACTCCGGCCCAATTATTAACTTACCGGGACTTCATTTTCTAATTCTACACAATTTAACACAATTCCTCTTTTAATAGATACAAGCTATTCCAAAACCAAGAACACACTTGAACATTTAATTTATCTTGACATTATGACTAGGAAATCAAAACTCTATTAATAACATTCTTATTGATTTCTCAACTTACAAAGCAACTAGAACCTAACAAATCTACCATTACTCGAAAAAGAGAGCAATGAAATGGAAGGGTTTCTTACCGGAATAAAACCTCACGAAATGGAAACTGCTGCCTAGAACTCCGGCGACCACCACTACCGGCCACCGCCGGCCGCCGCCGGCCACCTTCTCCGGCGCCGGCGAAATCCCGCCACCTTTTCTCTCTTATCGTCTATCTCTCTCTCTCGCAGCCTCCATCTTCCTCCTCGATGCTCTCTCTCTCACACGACCCTCTCTCTCCCTCTCGCTGCTCTCTCCCTCTCTCTCCGGTTGTATCTCTCTCTCTCCAGCTGTATCTCTCTCTCTCCGGTTGTCTCTCTCTCACTCTCGACTGTTTCTCTTTCACTCTCGCCGGCTCTCTCTCTTCTCGTCGTCTCTCTCTCTCCCCGCCATCTCTCTCTCCTCGCCGGCGTCTCTCTCTCTCCTCGCCATCTCTCTCTCTCCTCGCCGGCGTCTCTCTCTCTCGCCGTCGTCTCTCTCTCCTCCTCGTCGGCGTCTCCCCCTCGCCTCTCTCTCTCTGCCGGCTGCACACACAAGGCACTCCCAAGACCAACTATCTTTCTCTCTTTTCTCCTCTCTCCCGACTTGCAGCAAGAAATGCCCCCCACCACCCTAAAAGCAAATACTTGCTTTCTTTCTTTTTGTTTCTTCCAGTAAAACGGCGCCCAAGGTAAATAAGACAATAGGCTAGGGTTCAAACTTTCACTTTAATCCCCCCTACATTTCACAATAAACCAAAAGTACCCCTTAACTTCCATTTATTTTACAAAAGTCATTTTGAGGTTATTACAATCTCCCCTCCTTAATGGAATTCCGTCCCGGAATTCACTCCAACGATATCCGACGAATTTTTTTTTATCGAAGTTCAAACCTCAACTCTCGGAATAAATCTTTCTAATAATAAAAATAATAACAACTTACTTTCACGCCTTCGCTGCGCAACTCTGATTCAACTCACAATCTCTATTCATAACCAAAACATGCAATTATCTTATTTCAAATGAAGCACCCCAATTGAAAAACAGTTTATATCTTTCTATCAACCACAAATTTTCATGTATGATAACTTAGCATCAACATCTCGTTATGCTGGTATTCGCAAAATCCGACAGTCAAAACTGATTTCTTACTAACAACTCCACTAAGTAACCCAAAACTTGCAATTTTTCGAATTAATTCGAAAATTTCTCCATCCATCGCACTATCATCAACTTCTCACTTCAACAGATCGATTCTCTCCTCTTAATTCTTAGTAAGAATCTTGGTAGAGTCATAACATCTCTAATGATAACAATAAATGTCATTAGCTAACAATCCTCAAAATTGTTAATCAGCCAAACAAAAGCTTATACATCTATCCTGACGTCTCGAATCAACTAATGATCATACCACCGCTCCGACCCATAATCATCATCCTTCGTTAAACATAACCAAATTCCAACTATCTCTCTCTAGGGTCATCCCCCTTCACAAAAGAAACGATTCACGTTCTACAAATATCTAGCATTTACCATAACACATTTTGACTACACACTCTCCATCATCTTTAAACTTCCAATGATCCCAACATATACCTACTTAGCGATTCTTACAACCCAAATACTTGGTTTCTCCTTTGGGTGATCTCCCACCATAAGGTCAACTTACACTCTATGCGCCCTAATAATCTAGTTAATAGATCGTACATCTCATCTGTGAACCCCAAAGGCTTCTATCTGATACTTTCTCCCCCTCTAACATCACCTCACTACGATACTAGCTGATACATTTAACTTGGCAATTAATGCTATTACATAATTGTACATTCCTCACTCATAACATCACACTGCAGACCAAATCCCATGGTCCTTCGTACACACTTCCCACTTTCCTTCACATTCTCCCGTATGTCACAACCGAGTCTATCTCGCTACGTACTCTTTTCCCAATTTGATGAACTATAATCCACGAGTTCTCATACAGCTCACACGCAACCATTCTAGTTAGCTCTTCGCGATCCGAGCCCTTATGAAGACACACCACTTTTCTTACTGACTGCTAAAATCTACACACTCGCTTCGCCCAAGTTACTTACCTCATCATCCTACGAACCCTCTTCTCTTCGGGAATAGAATGCTTAATCAAACAATAACTTCTCTTCCCCTTAGAATCCCTACAAGGTGTTCTATCAACTCCCAACTTTCTAATTCCAGTCTTCGGTCTCGGCCAACGTACACATCCGTCGACTTCTACATCGACTGACAGTCCTGTAACTACTTTCTTAACTTATTCTTAAACATGGTTCCCTTACGGAACTTACTGCTATCAACAAATTGAATCATTTTCATGATCCGTCTCCCTCCTTTCGTAACCTACTCAGGTAACGTTACCACTAAAAGCTCACCTCGAGACTCGCATTCCTACACCACATACATTTCATTCTTCCTTACCACACTATTCTTAACGAGTCGCTAAAATCATCACCCTGAAGACTTCAAGCCCTTCCTCCGAACACAACCGTACTTCCGGTTACCGAACAAGGGTGCAAACCTTCCTACATCCGATACTATAATCCACTGCTGACGGAACACCTATCCCGATACTACAACATCCTCTCCTGATTTGACCATCAACCCTCCACTCTCAGAGTTCTTTCTTAGCTTTAAAACATAATACTCCATGACCTAGTGAGTTCATAGCCTTCATGCATGACAACGAATTAAATAAATCATTTCGCACACTTTATCATTTTAGATAAACAACACTTGAAAACATCTTGGGTACACATGCCCCCATTACTCTTATAAATTCAATGCCCTGCACAACGATCTCGAGAATCATTCGCATGCAACTTTCCATAAACTTAATCTTACTCCTATCGAACGATGTCAATACGACAGTGATATATTGCATGAAAATCTTTCCATTTGACACCATTAAGGAAGAATTACCGACACAACGTAAATCATTCAGTTCTCACACTCACTTGTATGATATCAATAAATCAATAGGTATTTGATTGAAAAAGTTTTTGGCTGGAAAATGTTTTCCCAACCTTTTTGTAACAATTTAGCTTATCATAAAAATGTGGAATACTTTACAAATCGCTATACTCAAAACTTCAATGTGCATCGTGGATGAAACCACCTTTTCTTAAAACATACGTGTGCACTTTCTGACTCGTTTTCGATTAAAATTAATATTTACTCATTTAACTTAACTCGTGAAAATTTTGGGTTACAATAAAGAACTCCATGCATGAGACTCTACTTGCAATCGAAGACTACTCTCTCAACTAAGGTCAATCGCTTTACTTCCGCAACTTACCCTTGACACTTTACTTACGACCAGTGGTCGCCCTCTCGGTCATGCGACAACTTACCGAACACACTTTCCACATCTCCCTTACTCAACCCTTTCATATTATTTCGTTTTAATCACTATCTCATTTTCTACTTCTACACGCTTTCATTTCACCATAGGTATCTTATTTCATTTACACTGCCTTTGAAAAGCTCGACTAAGAAATCGGGGTCCTATTGATACACTCAAAATTTCAACACTGTCACTCCTTATCATTCTAACTGATCTCATCCCACTATTTCTAGAACTGGGACTTTCTAGAAACAAGAGTCTTACTCAAAACCAATCATTTTATCTCTTCGAACCCACGAAGATCTATTTCTATATGATTCATAACACTCTAAACAACATTTCGCCTCTACGATGCATACATCATTCACTTCATAAAGATTTCTCATGAAACTTCCCCAACAAGGGGTCTCAGTCTACACCTCAGAGATCTCGTTGACATTCTAAGGTACTGAAACACGACATAAACACTGGGTAGGTTAATAAGGTAGGTTAAGCACATACATGTACTTGTAAGTTCGCAATTACACTGGCCATGTGAAAACTCAAACTTACCTTACATGACAGTCCTCAGTACCCTATTAGTCCTATTCCTACAATAGTGTCATCCTAACGCATCTTCTGTATTTACAATAGTGCCCTCCTAACGCATTTCCTGATTCTCGGTTGTGATTTCTACTCCCAAGTTTAAGTTTAGGCCCGTCCGGTCACCTAAATCCCTTAAACTATGGCTCTGATACCATTTGTAACAACCCAAAAATATAATAGAACAAACATAGCATTTAAGCATGAATTTACAAAACTGGGTCCCAAAAATTTCGTTACATCATACGTAAATTAAGGTTGGCGGAAACAACCTATACACAACTAAGAATAATCTAACTTCTACTAGAGGCACCTGCACTATCACTAGCTGCGTCCGTACTCTATCTTGCTACTTACTCATTCATCTGAACCTCCAATATAGCGCTTACCTGAAAAGGGTTTTGATTTTGAAAAACGAGGGTTAGACCATGAGGTCTAGTGAGTTCCCCCTAAAACATGTTCACAAATCATTTAAAGAAAAACGTTCATTTCAAATCAGTAACGTATCAAATCATGTACTCAACAATGGTATGCACAGCGGAGAAGACCAAGGTAAACACCCTACAAAGCCGAGTACGGCAACACCCTACAAAGCCGGGTACGGAAACACCCTACAAAGCCGGGTACGGCAACTCAACACCCTACAAAGCCGGGTACGGCAACACCCTACAAAGCCGGGTACAACAACTCAACACCCTACAAAGCCGGGTACGGCAACACCCTACAAAGCCGGGTACGGCAACTCAAGAAGTCTTCCACTGTGCAACCCGACTCTGCCATGGCAATATCACAAAACATGCAGTTTCACACACTTGAGGGCAATCCTCCTTTAATAGCAAAATGATACTTTTCATGGAAAGCATTCGTAAAAGCTTGTAGACAAATCATGCTCATAAACATACCCTGATCAGTAAAACATAAAGCTTTCATTCACGTAAAATTCATGTAAAATTAACGGGGCGCTTTCACATAATCATTTTCTTTTGGAAACACGTAAAACCGAGTATTTTAGTTTAGAAAAACTCACCTGGCTAGCTTGCTCCAAAGCTCCTCACTTACACTTCCGATCTCTAGGCGGAACACCTATTATATATTAATAGCGTTCGTCATAATCCGTTCAATTATTATTCGAGTTAAATCCCGAACTCAACCCTAACTTATCTAAATTGGTAGATTACCTTCTAGTCTAAAAGTCATAATTAATGGTCTTTGCTTACCCATCCGATTGACATACTAAACCGGATCCATTAATTTACCCGACTTTAGGTTCTCAACAAAAATTATAACACTTGCTTCTAGATAACAAAACCGGATCACGTTACTAACAATATGGCCCAAATTACTAATTAGCCTATCACACCCTTATTATATAATTATAGAATTCACTAATAAACTAAGCCCAATACAATAACTAAGCCCAAAAGGACTTAATAATTTATTTGGCCCAAAACTCAATTCGGCCCAACTTAAATTACGGGTCAACTTTCGGGTCACACCGACTTCCGGTACCCTTAAACTTTAGGCTCCAATTAAAATAATAAATCCGACCCTTTTCTTAAAATTACACTCCGGCCCAATTATTAACTTACCGGGACTTCATTTTCTAATTCTACACAATTTAACACAATTCCTCTTTTAATAGATACAAGCTATTCCAAAACCAAGAACACACTTGAACATTTAATTTATCTTGACATTATGACTAGGAAATCAAAACTCTATTAATAACATTCTTATTGATTTCTCAACTTACAAAGCAACTAGAACCTAACAAATCTACCATTACTCGAAAAAGAGAGCAATGAAATGGAAGGGTTTCTTACCGGAATAAAACCTCACGAAATGGAAACTGCTGCCTAGAACTCCGGCGACCCCCACTGCCGGCCGCCGCCAGCCACCTTCTCCGGCGCCGGCGAAATCCCGCCACCTTTTCTCTCTCATCGTCTATCTCTCTCTCTCGCAGCCTCCATCTTCCTCCTCGATGCTCTCTCTCTCACACGACCCTCTCTCTCCCTCTCGCTGCTCTCTCCCTCTCTCTCTCTCCGGCTGTATCTCTCTCTCTCCGGCTGTATCTCTCTCTCTCCGATTGTCTCTCTCTCACTCTCGACTGTTTCTCTTTCACTCTCGCCGGCTCTCTCTTCTCGTCGTCTCTCTCTCTCTCCTCGCCATCTCTCTCTCTCCTCGCCGGCGTCTCTCTCTCTCGCCGGCGTCTCTCTCTCCTCCTCGTCGGCGTCTCCCCCTCGCCTCTCTCTCTCTCTGCCGGCTGCACACACAAGGCACTCCCAAGACCAACTCTCTTTCTCTCTTTTCTCCTCTCTCCCGACTTGCAGCAAGAAATGCCCCCCACCACCCTAAAAGCAAATACTTGCTTTCTTTCTTTTTGTTTCTTCCAGTAAAACGGCGCCCAAGGTAAATAAGACAATAGGCTAGGGTTCAAACTTTCACTTTAATCCCCCCTACATTTCACAATAAACCAAAAGTACCCCTTAACTTCCATTTATTTTACAAAAGTCATTTTGAGGTTATTACAAATTAGGGTAAAAACACATCGGACAATATCGAACGTCGATAAAAAGATGAAGACACATTGATAAAAATCGTGATTTTTTATAATTATTTTTTATCAATATTGTACGATGCTACCATATGAAAAGAATTATAGGTCCATCCCTGAAATCAGAAGATACATTACTCACCCAATACCCGTCTCATTTCATCTCTACATGAAGTGGTGCGTGTTTGGTGATTTTAATGAGATGAGGGGAAGCATGAAAGGCTAAATTCGGTCACAAATGTAAGGGCAACGGAAGAATTTAATGACTTTATACGTAATAGCCACTTGTTGGAAGTCCCGATGGGTGGTCAAATTTTCACTCGAGTTAGTGACGATGGAAGGAAGTATAGCAAGCTAGACCGGTTTCTTGCTACAAATGACTTCTGCTCAGCGTGGAGGAACTTAGGGGTAAAGGCACTCGAAAGAAAGTGGTCGGATCACTTTCCGATCATGCTCTATGATAACATGAGTGACTTTGGTCCAAAGCCATTCAAATTTTTTGATTCTTGGCTCGGAGATGAAGGGGTGGAAGACGTTGTAACATCTCGATTTTTGTAAAAAGTATTAAGATGGGTATTATTGATAAATTTATGATTGGGTATTTGATAAGATTAATTTTAGAGTTTATCCCCGAATAAGTTACGTTATTTGTTTTACGAAGTTATAAGTTAAGGGGTAAACTTTAATTTTAATTTATAAGTAAAAAGATGAAAATTTCCAATTGAGGAAAGTTTGAGGTTTGGTTGGTTAAAGTGGTGAAACCCACTTAAACACCACCGCCTCTTTTATCTAAAAGAGGGTTGAGGTGTCTTGCTACTACCATTTTTGGTGTCCTTGTGTGTGTGTGTTTTTACGGTGAAAGAAAGAGAGAAGAGAGAAGCAAAAGAAATAAAGAAGAAGAAGCAAAACAGATTCTTCAGCTAGAAATCAAAGTGCAATCCTGGGAAATCAAGGTATATCTCTCACAATAATATTTCATCTCTTATAGCTAAAGTTTTCTATGGGTTTAGAAATTGGGTTTTGATGTTTTTGTAAGATATGAGAAATCTGGGTTTATATGCATGTTCTGTTGATAGTCTTAAGCATATCTGCACATTTACAGAATCATATATGGCTTAAAACATAGATTTCTGGATTAATTACGTTTTCAGTTAGTTGAGACAGTTATGAATATCGCTGCAGTGAGTTGCGATATTTATGATAGTTGCGATAAAGTATGAATGTCGCAACCTTGGGTTGCGACAAGATTTATTGTATCGCAACAGTTGGTTGCGATAAGATGTATATCGCAACAGTTGGTTGCGATAAGAAGGGGATATCGCAACAATGGGTTGCGATAAGTACTGTGTCGCAAGTAGTAGGTTGCGACAAGGGTTATCGCAGCTAGTGGGTTGCGATAAGTGTCAAGAATTTTGGTTATTTGGGATTCTTAGTCTTTTAAGAGTCCTATTTAATGGATTAATATAAATACCATCTGTATTTGGGTATTTCAGACTTGGTGAAGTTTGGTGATGAAATTCCTTACAAAAAGTAAAGTAAGAGTGACGCTACTGTTATCAGGTGAGTTCATTCTTACCTTACCCTTTTTATAACGTATTTAAATTACGGTAAGGTATATGTAACACTCCGAAATTTCCGTTGTAAATTAATATTAGATAAATTGTATTTTGGTACAATTTATTTTTGAGAAAATTAACTTGGAGGGTTGAAATGTCAATTATTGGAAATTGGGGGTTTAATGTGTAACTATGCTTGTGACTCATTAATTTGAAATGAGGTGTCAAGTAGAGAATAATCAGTATTTTGAATACTGATTTCTTTTGGTTAATTGTTTCACAAAAAGGAAACAAAATTAGAAACAGAGAAACAGAGAGAGATAGAACGTGACAGAGAGATAGACGAAAAGAAGAAAAGAAGAAAAGAAGAGGAGAAATCAGTTGGGGATTTGAGGTTTCTTTAAGCTGTGGATTAAGCTGTCCATTAAGCTCTGTTGTGAACCAGTGTTCAGAAAATACCCAGGTGAGTTTATTCACTCTTATTAAAATTAAGCAATTAAAATTGTTATAGATATGTTATACTTGTGTATAAACTCAGTGGTATGGTTTAATTAAGAAAGGGTAGGCTTAATGAGTCAAACTGGTGAGCTGAATCAGTAGAGAAGACGATGAACAGTAAAGTTTTCGCAACAGTGGTTTGCGAAAAGTGAGGTTTTCGCAACCAAGGGTTGCGAGTTCTAGACTTTTCGCAATGGAGGGTTGCGAAAAGTAGAGGTTTTCGTAACAGTGGGTTGCGAAAAGTGGAGGTTTTCGCAGCTTTGGCTTGCGAAAAGTGTAGCTTTTCGCTACAGTGGCTTGCGAAAAGTTTTGGAATTTCAGTAGTAGTTTGAGGCTTTTATGTGAAATACAATCTGATGATTATATGCTATTTGTTATATGTTTATAACTCTGTTGTTGATGTGAAAACCATGTTAAGTAAATTGTAAGGACTTATTTATGAGTCCGGAGTTGTTGTTAATTGTTGAGATGTTGATTCCCGATAATAAATGGAAAAGTGGGGATAATCGTTGAAATTAATATTCTGTACATAGAGATATAGAATATATGTTGAATTGTATAGCTTTAGTATACAATAGAAAGAGTGATGATACACAATTATTGTGTGGCGTTGGCTAGAAATATGCATCTAGTCTAGTGGGCATAAAGTACGGTATAATGAGAACCGTTTACTAGCCAGGGACTGTTAGGATGTATTTCTAGTTGTTGGAGTGAATCTTGAATCATCTGTGAGGGTCTCTGGTGGTTGATGATCGCGATAAAATAAAACCTCATTTGGGGGACCAGTGATTCAAGGTGGGGAGGAAATGAAACGAGGAATAGCATACTTAGAGTTGTAATTCCCATTTCAATCGAAAGATGAGATATCTTTATTGTTGAGGAATTGAAATCATAATTCAGAAAGAAGCAGGTTTGGAAACTGTAATTTCTGGGAGTTGGAAGTTACTTATAATCCGGTGGGATTTACAGTAATTCCTGATGGTAGTATGATGACTAGATGAACTAGTCATAAATAACGGAATATGTGGATTCCAATGGTTGATAAGAGCTTGGTATGGTAAGATGTTTGATAACAGGTTTGATATATCTGTTAATATTTTGATTGTTAAAATTTAATTTGATATGAATATTCTCACTAGGCGAAAGCCTAATGTTTCAAGTTGAATTTTCTTACCAGGTACAAGCTACCGGGGAGTAAGTGGGGATGAGAGACGAGAACTTTTGAAGGAATCAAACTTGGAGATAACAGGGGATCTATTTGTTCTTTTGGATATTTTGGGACAAATGATTAGATAACCTAGTTAATCTGATTATGATGTATGATTAGATTAATAAATTATTTGAATTAGACATTCGTTGTATATAGAAACCTTACTGATGATCCTCTTGTTATATAAGTTTGAAGTTTTATGATCATAACTTGTGAAGTTTTAAAGGTTTAAATTAGCCCTGTTTTTAGGGTGTTACAGTATATTTTTATAAAGAGATGTTTACTGAATAAATTTTGGGATAGACGATTATACGAGTTTTAACTACTTGTTTTAATGGGCAATTGGGTATATAAGTTTATATCAATGACCCGTGAGTGTTGATATTAATTGTTAGACTTATGTTATGAGAAATTGATATATTAAATATGATTTACTCATATTTAATGATATAAAAGATCTATAAAGGAGATTTGCTCATACTAAATGATATGATGAATCTATGTGGTATAAATATGATTTGCTCATACTGAATGCTATGAGAAATCTAAAGTAAGTAATAACCTGCACGAGTACAAATAAGTGTAATGGATCCATAGGCACTAGAGTTTTGTATCACATGGAATAGGCGTGGCGCTAATCGTAATTCCAGTGTGTGTGATAAACGTGGAATAGGCGTGGACTAATCGTAATTCCCATTTAGGTGGAATGAGGAATAGGCGTGGATTAATCGTAATTCCTATTTCACATTGACGAGAAATCGTGGGATAGGCGTGGACTAATCGTAATTCCCGATTTCTAAGGAAGGAAAGAGATAGGCATGACTTAATTGTAATCTCTACTTCCTTTCCAAGAAATGGACATGTGTAATTGTGATTTCTTGGATATGAGCATTAATCTAGAATCCGTGGAGATTCGTAGTGGGCTCTTGAATGTGATATCATGACTGACTTAGTGTTAGTCATATTTATATTCCCGTTGACTAGGAATGAATGAATAGGCAACATAGAATTGCTATTCATGTATAAACGAGGGAATAGGCAAAGTATAGTTGCTATTCGTATTTGAGATGTGGAAACATGAATTAAACGAAGTGTAAGTGTTGTTTTCCCGTGTTTTCGACAGATTAGAAATATGCAATATATAAGTGCTATTTCTGCTTCTGTTCCAAGGAGAAGGTATGGTGATTGAATGTAAGTCTTTAGGCTTGATCGATAAACTAGAATCTGTGATGATTCGTAGTAGGCTATTGAATATGGTGTTATTACTTTTTGAATGATAGTCATACTCATGGGATTGAGTATGATTCTGTTATTATGAGATGAGTACGAGTATGGTAAGAGCGAGTGTAAGTCAAGTTTGATAAACCTTGTTTACATTGATTTAAAAGTATTATTTTGAAACTAAATGTTCTCACTAGGCGTTAGCCTAATCGTTTCAAATTATATTTTCTTACCAGGTATGAGCAGGGAAGTAATGGGATGAGTGAAGAGTTTATGGTGACGACAAGTTGGATGTAAATTAACTCTAGTCACTATTTTCACTGGTTAAGAATGTTTATTTATGGATATTAGTTATGTAAACCCTTTTAACTCATGTTTAAATTTGCCATGATTTTTAGGGTGTTACAGACGTGATCAAAGAGGCGTGGAATCTTGATGTTACGTCTTCGGTTCCGGATTGCGTTTTCCGGGATAAACTAAAAAACGTTAAAGTGGCCTTGAAAAAAATGTGTGGCCTCGGTTAAAGAAACGTTGTGCCAGTGTTGTGTTCATTACTCGCATCATATTTTCCATCATGCGAGATTCCATCGTAGACTCGGTTTTCACCGGGTTAGAGGTAACCGGTACTCGTTCTTTGCGTTTGACTATCTACTCCTCCTATTAAAGGTGGCCTCGGTGGACTTTCGTGAGTTCCACCCATTTTCGGTTGCTTTTCCACCGCCCAATCATTTACTGCCCTATCTTCCAAAGAATTAGGGGATCTGGTTGGCGTATTCACCATTGTATTATGATATAGCACAAAGAGATAACCATAAGAAATGGTTACACGTACCCAAACACAAGGGGGTCTCAAAGTGGGTAGCTTACAAGTAACCAATTGGGGGCTATTGGGTAAGTGGTGGTGGATGTTCGTGTGCGAAAAGGAGGCTCTTTGGGTTAGGGTGGTAAAAAGTATTTATGGGGAGGGAGGTGGTTTGAACGAGGATGGGAACGTTAAGAGGGGGGGGGGGGGGGTCGGTGTGGACCAACATATCAAAGTTAGGGAAAGATCTAGAGAAGTTGGGTTTTGATTTTGCTTCTTCCTTTGGGAAAGAGGTGGGGGATGGTGTAACACCCTAAAAATCAGGGCCAATTTAAACCTTAAAATTCAACAAGGTTAATCATAATATCATTCAAACTTTTATACATAAGTAGAGAATTATCTATGAGGGTTCATATACACATTTCGATTTCTCAAAACAACTTATTAATCTAATCTTGCCAACTATGATTAGATTAAATTGGTTGTATAGGCAATTCATCAAAAGCATCCTCGCATAAGCTAACTTCTCCACTTAGCACCAAAAGTTGAATACCAAAAGCACCCGTCCCTCTTCCCGTTACCTCCCCGAGCTCGTACCTGGTAAGAAAATTTATTTTGAACGATTAGGCTTACGCCTAGTGAGAACATCCAATTTCAAATTAAAACTTTAATAGCTTTGGAAACTCAGATATTCAAAGCGTATAAACAAACCTGGTTTGCCACCATTCTTACCGTACACATACTCATCTTGTGATGACAGGAACATACCCGATTCCATGAGTATGACTAACACTTAGAAAGTCATATCATCACATTCGAGAGCCTACTACGAATCATTACAGATTCTAGATCATCGCTCATATCCAAGAAATTACAAGTTACTTTATGCTTATTTCTTGGAGTGGAATTAGAGATTACAATTTAGTTTATGCCTATCTCTGACCTTCCCATAGAAATCGGAATTACAAGTTGTTTTATGCCTATTCCAAGATTTCTACTCACAATATGAAATGGGAATTAAAATTTACTTTATGCCTATTCCTCATTTCACATCACCTTTACGAAATGGGAATTACAATTTACTTTATGCCTATTCCACATTTCAGGTCAACGAGAATTACAAGTTACTTTATGCCTATTCCACATTACAAACACTACCAGTGCCTATGGATCCATTACACGTACTATACACAAGCATAGTATCAAACTACATCAAACCTTCAAGCCTAACACACTAACATCCAACAGTACGTATGTTCAAGCTACTAGGATTGCAGTTTAATTTATCAATCATACCCTGCCCAAAAGTTATCAAAACTCCAAGTTACCGTAAACTCAAAAGTATCCGGAACATCAAAAGTGACCAGACAACAGAGGTTTCCGGATACCATAACTATCCGGATGTCACCACTTACCGGACATCATAATTTATCGGATACTAGACCTATCCGGATGTTTACCGGAAACATATTCAATCCGGATGACATCCGAAAACCAACGTAATCTAGATACCATCCGGTAACTAATTTATTCGGAAACTCAAAAACTTACCGGATGCTATGTCTTGTCCGGATACCTTCGCACAGAGGTTACCGGATACTCCACTACCGGACACCACTGATAAATAACTACCGGACACTTATCATTTTGTCTGGTAACTTCGACCTGCATACTAAAATTTCCATCCAGACCCATGTTTGTTCCATCCAGCTTATTTTAAACACACTCATTCAGCCCCAAAACAATTTATACAAGCATCTTAATGTTTAACTTGACAGAAAACATGGATTTAAACAAAAAGAGTAAATGAACTCACCTGTATGAACTTTAAACCCACTTCTTCAGCACAATTCAAACTCCAAATCAAATACTCCAATCAAGCTGTACCTAGATGGAATCAGATTTATTTGTAGATACTATCTCACAACTGAAATCAAAATTTGCATAATCCATTGTATTTCTTACCCAAAATCAGATTGCTTTCTTTTTCTCTTCTTCTTTCTCTCTGCTATTGACCGACTCCAACAAAAGATTGAGATATTTTCTCAATTCAGCCTAACCTTTTCTTTAAGTAAGCTCAACTTTCAGAAATGACCAAACACACCCTTAAGTTCCAAATTTCCATAATTAGCTTCAACTTTCGTCACTTGAATTTTAACCCCTTTGAGTTAGGTATTTTACAAAAATATCCAAAAACTTAAACTGAAATACACTTAGATCCCATTCATATTAAATAAAATATAATGGAAATTCGAGGTGTTACAGATGGTTCGAAAACAAAATTTTGGTCGGATAGATGGTTAGGAAGTGAAATTTTGGGAAGGAGTTTCAAAAGGTTGGTTCAACTCGACTCAAATAAAGAGGCCTTGGTTTCAGAAAGAGGTGTGTGGGAAGTAGAGGTGGCCAAAAGTCGGGTTCGGGCCGGGCCGGGTCGGGTCGGGGGACAACCCGGTTCTGCACAGTAACCGTGCGAACCGGGTCAGGTGAGAACCGGGTCGGGTCGGGCCGGGTTTAAACCGAAATCCCCTGACCCGTTTACTTGTATGTAGAACCGGTTTCGGGAAAACCGGGCCGGGCCGGGCCAAGAACCGGGTCGGAGTAGGGCCGGGGATTTTTTTGGTTTTTAACTGCTTTCTTTGTATAATAATTAATTACTAAACTTTAACAAAGAAAAATTGGATTGGAATCATTGGATAAGTAATGAGAAATGAGAATTGTATGCGTTTTTTGCGAGAAACGAATATAACGAGAGCCGAGAAATGAGAATTGTAAGCGTTTTTTGCGTTTTGTAAGCAATGTAAGGTGGTGATGACCTCCATAACACCCCTAGTATTTATATGGGTGTTTTTTGAGGCAAAAAACGGTCACAAGGGGTTCCAAACGGCTATATAACGGCTCTATTTTTTTGAAAAAAATCGGGTCGGGCCGGGTCGGGCCACGAACCGGGTCACGAACCGGTCCCGGGTCGGGCCGGGTCGGGCCGAGGAAATTCCTATATACACGAACCGGTCCCGGCTCTCGGGCTTGAAACCGGTTCTTGACCGGGTCGGGCCAGAACCGGTTCTTGACCGGGTCGGGCCAGAACCGGTTCTTGGCCGGTTTCGGTTCGGGTCAGCCCGTCGGGTCGGGTCGGGTCAGTTTGGCCACCTCTAGTGGGAAGGTAATACTTGGGTTTGGAAGTGGGCGTGGAGAAGAGAACCAAGGGGAAGGGAAGTGGGTGAGCTGGAAAATCTATGTGCGCTTCTTCAAGGTTGGTCTCCGAAGATGAACTCTAGTGATCATGGTAAGTGGTTGTTCGGGGAGGATGGGAGATACTCGGTCCAAGAATTTAAGTACCTAATTGAAGAAGGTACGGTCGAGGTAGGGGAGCCTAGCTTAGAAACGCGTTGGTTAAAGTTGATTCCAAAGAAAATTAATATCTTTCTTTGGAGGGCGAGGTTTGGTAGACTTCCAAGTAAGTCGGTCCTTGATCGTACGGGCTTGGATATTCCGTCGGTTTTATGTCCAAGGTGCGGTAAGGAGGTCGAAACGATCGACCATGCCTTGGTGACGTGTGAAGATGTAATCACGCTGTGGAAAGCTATATTTAGGTTGTGGAAGCTAGCGGAGGAAAGGTTCAGTGATCTCAACGACGTCTTCGGGTCCAACAATTGGCCAAGCTTATGGGGAGAAATGGTAGGCTGCATGTTATACCTCATTTGGTCTCATCGAAATTGCTTGGTCTTTAAATGTGAGAAAAGTAGGCTGGAAGATCTTTTCTTTGAGTTTCAACGCAAAAGCTACGAGTGGATAGAAGCAAGAAGTGGTAGAAGACACTTCGATTGGAATCGGTGGCTCGTAAGTCCGGAGGGATTATCAACCGAAGGTACGACGTAATTCCAATCGTGATCCAGCAGTTTTGGACAATTTTTAGTGCAGGTCCAGATTCTGTCTCTAGAGGGCTGCTGTTTAAAGGTCTGAGTGTCGAGATCCAAATTTTGGTAGTGCTGAATTTCTGGCTGTTTGAGTGTCGAATAAGCCTGTGGTATGGCTTCTGTTCGTGGGTTGGTATAGGGGTGTAGGTTTGTGCCTTGCAAACCATTAGCCTTTTTTGTTTTCTTTTGCCACTGTGTGGTTCTGTTTTCTTGTTGTGTATGGTGTTCCCATTTTGATGTTTAATATATTGGCTGCTTTTCTAAAAAAAACATTTTTATGTGGTTACAAAAAGTCAAAAATTAAACTTACAAACAGATTAAATATTTAATTTGAATCATAATTAAATAATATATTTGAAATTTGACCATTGACAAAATATAAGACAAATAATCAAATACAAAAAACTTAGAGCATCTCCAACAGCTTCTCCATTTTGGAAAAAATGAGTAATATGGGGATTTTGGGTCTAAAATATGCTCCAACAGCTTCCTCAAACCCATCCTCAAAATGGAGAAAGTAGGAGAATCCCCAAAATTTTCTCCAAATATGGAGATTACCCCAAAAATCATTACCAAGTGTTAGGACCAATAGGAAACATTGAAAATAAATATGTAGAGAGAGAAATAATATTTTAATATTTTAATTAATGTTGGATTCTCCAAAATGAAGAAGTTGTTGGAGATGAATGTATATTTTTTGGGGAATTTTGGCTTTTGGTCCCCATTTTAAAGAAATTATGGGGAAGATGTTGGAGATGCTCTTACGGATCATAAAATAAATTATTAGTTGCTAGTAAAAAGGATAAAAATAAAATAATGCACGTTTAATAATAATATATTAGGTGTCACAGTTTAGACTAGGTCAAAATAATGCACGTTTAATAATAATATATTAGGTGTCACAATTATAATTATTGAAACATTTAGGGAAATTAATTAAAATACCCTAAGTCAAACTAAGTGTTACCAAAATGCCCTAAATCTCTCCCACTTTGCAAAAATACCCATTTTTCCGCGATGGGAGCCCGCGATTGCGGGCCAGGTACCAATTTTGACACTTTTTTAAACTTGCAGGGACTATTTTTGAAAAATGGAATCCCACGATGGGATATTTTTGTGACTTTTCAATTGCAAGGGACCATTTTTGAAAATATGAACCGCGATCGCGAAGAAATGGAACTGTTCACCCGCTTTCGTTCAACTTTATAAATTTAGAATGAAATGTTACACTTTCAACCCCTATACTTATTTACTAAATTTACTTTATACCTTTTACTTTCATTATTTTAATTTTACATTTAACACATATAATCGTTTATTAACTAAAATACGTTAAAAAAAATACTTTTTAATTTTAACAAATTACACCATTATAATCGTCTCTTCGATACGTTCGAAATGAGCTCAATCTTGAATTTTTTTGGATTTATATATTTTAATATATATCATATACAGTTATACACTACATAAAAAAATATTTTTTATATTTAAAATTCATACCCTTATAGTTAATTATTTAATTTATGGTACATTTTTTTTTCAATTTTGTTTTACACTCCTATCGCATTAACATAATAATAATATATTAACTAATTCATTAAATCGTTTTAAATTATTATTATTTGAATGTGTTTATAGATATCGTGAATGGCAATAGGAGAAGGTTTCACGAGAAGAATATGAAATGGGGTTTTGACAAGTTGGTATCACTGGACTCATTTAAGAATTGTGAAAATGGGTATTTGGCGAATGATGATTCATGTGTGTGTTGGAGCTGAAGTATTTGCAGTTACAGAGTATGCACAAAATGATCGATGTATTTCCAACGTAACTTAGATTAAAATTATCCCCTTCTGTTCAGTCCCGTCCAGTTCCGTCCCGTCCCATCTAGTATGCGTACCAAACGCTACCTAAGAGTATCGTAAATTAAATAATGAACTATAAAGGTATAAATTGTAAATATTAAAAATATTTTGATGTAGTGTATATGATATATATTAAAATATATAAATCAAAAAAATTCAAGATTGGGCTCATTTCGAACGTATCGAAGAGACGATTATAATGGTATAACTTGTTAAAATTAAAACGTATTTTTTTAACGTATTTTTGTTGATAAACGATTATATGTGTTAAATGTAAAATTAAATTATGAAAGTAAAAGTTATAAAGTAAAGTTAGTAAATAAGTATAGGGGTTGAAAGTGTAAATTTCAATTCGAAATTGTGATTTTGATTTGGAATGTTACACTTTCAACCCCTATACTTATTTACTAAATTTACTTTATACATTTTACTTTCATTATTTTAATTTTATATTTAACACATAATCTTTTAGTTATTACGTTAAAAAAATATGTTTTAATTTTAACAAATTACACCATTATAATCGTCTCTTCGATACGTTCGAAATGAGTCCAATTTTGAATTTTTTTGGATTTATATATTTTAATATATATCATATACACTACATAAAAAATATTTTATATTTAAAATTCATACCCTTATAGTTAATTATTTAATTTATGGTACTCTTAGGTAGCGTTTGGTACGCATACTAGATGGGACAGGACAGAACTGGACGAGACTGAACTGGATGGGACGAGACGGGACTAAACTGAAGGAGATAATTTTAATCTAAGTTACGTTGGAAATACATCGATTCTTTTGTGCATACTCTGTAACTGCAAATACTTCAGCTCCAAACACACATGAATCATCATTCGTCAAATACTCATTTTCACAATTCTTAAATGAGTCCAGTGATACCAACTTGTCAAAACCCATTTCATATTCTTCTCGTGAAACATTCTCCTATTGCCATTCACGATATCTATAAACACATTCAAATAATAATAATTTAAAACGATTTAATGAATTAGTTAATATATTATTATGTTAATGCGATAGGAGTGTAAAACAAAATTGAAAAAAATAAATAAGAGATGTACCATAAATTAAATAATTAACTATAAGGGTATGAATTTTAAATATAAAAAATATTTTTTATGTAGTGTATAACTGTATATGATATATATTAAAATATATAAATCCAAAAAAATTCAAGATTGGGCTAATTTCGAACGTATCGAAGAGACGATTATAATGGTGTAATTTGTTAAAATTAAAACGTATTTTTTTAACGTATTTTAGTTAATAAACGATTATATGTGTTAAATGTAAAATTAAAATAATGAAAGTAAAAGGTATAAAGTAAATTTAGTAAATAAGTATAGGGGTTGAAAGTGTAACATTTCATTTTAAATTTATAAAGTTGAACGAAAGCGGGGTGAACAGTGCCAGTGCCATTTCTTCGCGATCGCGGTTCATATTTTCAAAAATGGTCCCTGGAATTTTTCAAAAATGGTCCCTTGTAATTGAAAAGTCACAAAAATATCCCATCGCGGGATGAGCCCGCGATCGCGGGATGAGCCCGCGATCGCGGGATTCCATTTTTCAAAAATGGTCCCTGCAAGTTTAAAAAAGTGTCAAAAATGGTCCCTGGCCCGCGATCGTGGGCTCCCATCACGGAAAAAATGGGTATTTTTGCAAAGTGGGAGAGATTTAGGGCATTTTGGTAACACTTGGTCAAACTTAGGGTATTTTAATTAATTTCCCAAACATTTAAGTAACAATAATTATAATTTTGGTGCAAGCTACCAGTGTTTTGTTTGTAAATGGGAGAAAAAAATGTGGTGTATATATATATATATATATATTTGAGACACGTGATTGTAACCATATATATAGCTTAGTAGTATTATTTATAAACAACTTGTGTATGGTGTGCCTTTATAGAAAAAAAAAATGCTGTAAATAAATAACATTCAGACGAATGTGATGGTGATTGTTCTTGATCTGAATAGGGTTTTATTTTGGGTGGTGATATTCGTACCCCCTGCAAACTTTTCTACCCCTGCAAAATGTTCCCCCTCACAATCCAAAATTTGATTTGATATTTTTATTTTATACCCTTATACTTATTTACTAAATTTACTTTATACCCTTAAGTTTCATAACTTTAATTTTACATTTAACACGTATAATCGTTTATTAACTAAAACACGTTTAAAAAATACGTTTTACTTTTAACAAGTTACACCATTATAATCGTCTCTGCGATACGTTCGAAATGAGCCAAAGATTGAATTTTTTTGGATTTATATATCTTAACATATATCATATAAACCAAATAAAAATATTTTTTATATTTAAAATTCATACCCTTATATTAAAAATTCATATCCGTTTGTTTATATGTGTTTATAGATATCGTGAATGACAATATGACAAACTTTCACGAGAAGGGTATGAATTTTAAATATAAAAAATATTTTTATGTAATTTATATGATATATATTAAGATATATAAATCCAAAAAAATTCAAGATTTGGCTCATTTCGAACGTATCGAAGAGACGATTATAATGGTGTAACTTGTTAAAATTAAAACGTATTTTTTAACATGTTTTAGTTAATAAACGATTATATATGTTAAATGTAAAATTAAAATTATAAAACTTAAGGGTATAAAGTAAATTTAGTAAATAAGTATAGGGGTTGAAAGTGTAAATATCAAATCAAAATCGAATTATTTGAATACTATACACTCACGGGTTGATAATTAGTGAAATTATTTGAAGCGATGTTTTATTTTGTAGTGTTAATATTTCACAGTTTCAATCATTCGATTATATAATTCGATTATAAATCGAACGATTTCATATGATAATTTCATTCGATTTCACTCTCACGCTTTCACTCTTTCTCTCTAACTCTCTAACTCTCTCCCTCTATATATCTTACATATATATATATATATATATATATATATCAAAGTTGCAGATGACAAACATGGAAGAAAATTTTACACGAACACCAGAATTTGTCACCGATCAGGTATAATATTATGATAACTTACATTTAGGTTTATTAATATTTACATGGACAACTGAATGTTATAATAAAATATAATAATTTCAGGTGTTCAGTTCTCGAGAAGAAATTACTAAATGGGTAAAAAATGTGGGACGTTCGATTGGTTGTGTTGTTGTTACCAAAAGATCAAAGTCTTATGCAAATGCCATCAAAACCGTTGTTTGATGAACCCTCGGCTCATAGAACCACTCGTGGACGTCCTTCTCAAAAGAATCAAGATCTAAAGAAAAAGATTCCTGAAGACCATCGTAGACGCAGTTGTTCTAGCGCACCAACATTTATCAACTCTGAAGGTTTTGCTCATCAAGAATCAGCGAGACATAGCTCTTACTTCTCACGACAACCCACCCCCCCACATCCATATCTTGATCAAATCCCGAGTTTATTTCATCCATACATCACACAAATACAAGATGTATTGGGCGATGGAAATTGTGGATTTCGAGCCATATCTACTTGTCTGGGTGGTGATGAAGACCAATGGGACGATATCCGCAGAGAGTTAATTGCTGAACTAATTGAGTATGAACAATATTACTCTTTTGTGTTTGGCAACGACGAGTGTCAAAGAATTAACACAGCGTTGAATTTTTTCCAAAAAGGCGTCTGTGCACCACTTATGCATTGGATCGTTATGCCTGAAATGGGAATTCTAGCTGCTTCAAGGTTCAATGTCATACTACATGTTCTCAATATGGCAGGTAATGTGACATACTTACCATTCAGGACACCACCGCCGTCATCATCCCAACACGTGTTAATTGCAATTGTGCATGTTAATGGTAATCATTACATAAAAGTGGTATTAAATGGAGAATACCCAATGCCCACACTCACAACCCATTGGGAACGTTGTCGATTTCCAGATGCAAGTACATGGTTCAACCTATACAAACGTAGATTCGATATGTATGAAGAATATATAGAGCGTACTCGTACTCGTGAATATATTGATTTAAATGAGTAATCAAAGTTGGAATTTGTTGGAATACATATTTGATAACGTTTTAAGACGAAATGTTAAAGTGGTTAGAGATAACAATAAACTAATAAGAGTCCACGATTTATATTATTTGTTAATATAATAAAAGTGTAAAATAATAAATTGACAACTAAAAGGTATAAATTAAATTAATTATATAACTATAAGGGGTGAACGTAAACGTATGATATATAAATTAAGCAACTTACAAAATACTAGAAGTTTACTCGCGCAATACAACGTGATATATCTCGATTTTAATGTTCTAAATTAACGTAAACGTATGATATATAAAATATAATTAAATAAAAAATTCAAAATTAGGTTCATTTTGAAGGTATCGATGAGACGATTATAATGGTATAACATGTTAAAATTACAAATTATTTTTTAACATATTTTAATTAATACATGATTATATATGTTAATATAATAAAAATATAAAATAAAAAACTATAAGGTATAAAATAAATTAAATTAATAAGTTTAAGGGGTTAAAATAAATTAAATTAATAAGTTTAAGGGGTTAAAATGAAAAATTTAATTAAATCATTAAAAAAATTAATGTGTGAGGCAGGGGGTAGATAAAAGTTGCAGGGGGGTAGGGATAGAATTCCCCTTTATTTTTTGTCTTTGAATTAAATATAATGTCAATATTTGTTTTCTTTTTCTCCGATTAATGAGATGTGGGTTATAACTTATAAGCAAGGTTCTAAATAGCGTGAGACGTGGCGTGACGGCAAGGCCAAACCTCAAGCCTTAGAAGTCACCGCGAAGCCATGGCGTTTTCAAGGCGTGACTTATGTCGTCAAATTATAATTCATATATAATATTATATAAATAAAAACGTATGTTTTGTAGTGTTACTCAATGAGTCAATAATAATAAGCAAGTTAAATTAGGTTATATATCAAAAACAACATGCAAATAAAACATTAAAAACGTAAAGAAAAATCAAATATATCATTACGATAGTTGTGCATTAGGTCATGGCGTGCCATGGGCTTAACGTGACGTGACACACAAGCCTTGGTGCCCTGGCGTGCCATGGCGAATGTGCGACGAGTTTTTTAGAACGTTGGTTATAAGCATGCATTTGATATGTGGATACGATATGGTGGATTGGAATTCAAAGGTGGGCCTATGGTGAGTTTTTCAATTATCATATATTTGGTTCTGTGTTCGTTTAACGTTAAGACTAATCGTACCAAAATATTGTCTGTTTTGTTGACATCTGAATTCACGATTTTAAAACGGGTCCACTAAATAAAATATCTGATCCCTTATAAGGCAATATTTGTTACCCTCCCCTTACTATCATTGAAACATGCAAAATGATATAGGTCTTGCAAAAACTCTATTAGGTGTATGGAATTGCAAGTTGAACATTCTATTTAAATTCTCATTTGATTTTATGTGTTTTTCAATATTGGGTATTTATTTTCGCCTAACGAAAAATGGTTAAAGAAATTAAACCATGATTAAAAAATAATAATGCTGATTTTTTTTTAAATTATAAATTAGTCATGAGTTGCAAACTTGCAATGCAACTATGCAAGTGACCAAATTTTGATCGGACATTAAAGGATGGATAATTTGGATACAAAAAACGTAGTTTGAGTCTGAACCCAATACCCTGGGCCCCTTTGGCCCATTATACCAATTTCAAACGCACATAAAAAGCCCAAAATAAGGACAAGGTATAACATCTTATTATATATGCTTAATTTATCTCAGCCCTAGTCTTCCTCAAGATTTATATTCAGTATTTGTTAATGTATATCTAAACGATAGTCACATTTAGGGGGCTTGAAAATTATATCATGTACAGACCACCTCTACTTGGTATCAATTTAATTGGTACCCAAAAAATTCGGTTGGTACGATTTTGTACCATCTCAAAAGTTTGAAATTACAATTAAATGTATTAAATAAAAATTGATGATACAAATCAATTGACTGTCCAAATAACGTGTTGTTCAGCATTGAGTTTGTGAAAAGAAGAGATTTAGGGAGTTAGAGATTCATCTAATCGTATTTGTGTGGTTGCATTGAGAAGAAAAGACAAAAAAGTTAGGAGATTATAGACTTAGGAATAGGAAGTCAAGGACATGAGTTTAGTGAGTCGTAAGTCAATATCCAAGAATCCATATTTGAGGCTCATTTAGAAACAATCAGATCAATATTTTCTCTACATTAAATCATTAATAAATATATATTTTATTTCATTTCCTATTTAATAAATAATTAAAAATAAGATATATATATATATATATATATATATAAGTCGGTACGGTACAGTATTGTTGTGGTACACGAGTTTCAATACCAAGTACCAACCAAGTTTGTGAAATTGGTACGATAGTACCAACCAACTTAATTGGTATCATTTGAATTGGTACGATTGGTAATGAATTGGTTGGTTTGTCATGGTTCAAGTTTGACACCCCTAGTTACATTATTACAACAATATATTTCATTATTTCTAAGTATAATATTTATACCATATTCTTTACATTTAATGAGATTTGAACCGTGACTTTTTTAAGAGTTTTAACTCAATTAGTAATTTGGGTACCGTTTCTGTCTCGACTTTGCGCCTTGCTTGCTGAGCTTTCTTAATAAATTTTCTCGCCGGTTCCAAAAAGTAATTTGGGTACCGTTTCGTTCAAAGGTGGATTAAGGTGATGTTTGTTTTTTAAGAGGTCTGAAGTCTGAAGTCTTATTTCACTTCTGTTTTATAAGAGGTGGTGCTGAAGTCTGAAATCTGAATTACAAGACTGTTTGTTTTTGTAACGTCTGAAGTCTGAATCTGAATCAACAATTCTCATTCTTTTTGTATATTTCCATTTAATTTACTTATTACACAAGTTGAATATGAAACAAAAACAACCCATTAATCCTGATGATATCACAGTTTGACATCAAGATCACCATTGCTGCAAATCTAGAAGATGAAGGACAGATCGGGAAAAATCGATGGTCGCTGGAGGGAGAACGTCGAGGGTTGCCGGAAGATAACGGAGAGAACGTCGAGGGTTGCCGGAAGATAACAGAGAGAACGTCGAGGGTTGCCGGAATAGAACGGAGAGAACGGCGGCGACGGGTGGCTGGAACGGCGGCGATGGATGGCTGAAACGGCGGCGACGGGTGGTTGAACAGCGGCGAGGATGAAGAACGACGATGGAGGCATGAAGCAATGGAGGAGGAGGCGTATTTGAAATTAGGGTATGAGAGGAGAAGAGGTTATAAGACAATAGTATGTCTCTTGTGATTTAAGAGGTTATAAGAACCTTTAAGCTCTTTTAAAAAAAACACTCTTAAATTCAAAAAGTCTAAGTGAAACAGATTTAAGAGGTTATAAGACTATTTTTCTTAAAAACAAACAGCACCTAAGAGTCAAGTCTTAGGCCTACTCCGCCTTTTATTGTCGAACACTTCCACTTTAAATGTTCTTTCTTTCTTTTAAGTTTTGAAAAATATATAAAAAAACATTACGTCTATTACTCTCAAATGTATTAGTGATTATATTTAGTGCATTATAGATGTTCTTTTTGACACTTAGGGGCCGTTTACAAAACACTTACCCGGGTAAACGCTTACCAAGTCATGTTACCTATTGGATTGACACGGCAAGGACCAAAAATCTTACCCGGTAAGAGCGAATGAAATGATCTAGTCTTACCCCGGTAAGTGATGGCGACGACTCTTACCACGGTTAGCGCTTACCGGGTGAATTGTTGCATACGAAACCGATTTGCCAGACTAAAATCTTACCCGGTAAATAAGTGATACTGTTAAATTTGATTAATTGATTGATAAGTGCTTACCCGGGTAAGTATTTGGTAAACGACCCCTTAATATTATTAGTTAAAAACTTTATAAAATATAGAAACATGTATGTGTATTTAATGCAAGTAGTTTTAGATTTAAAATTAAGTTTGACTATAATCAACAGAAATAAATTTAGAAAAACATATAATAACTAAATCATAAATTCATAGGAAAAAATTCAGGAAAATTAATTAAAAGACCTAAGTTTGACTTTGACTTACTTAAATGCTCAAAATCTCTTCAATTTAACTAAAATACCCAAAAAAATCCGTGAACTGGTCCGTGATCAAGGACTCCTTTTGTGAATTGGATTTTTTGTCCGTGAAAATGATGAATTGGATTTTTTTTCACAGACCAAAAAGTCCATGAAATTGATGAAATTGATGAAATTGAATTTGACGGTTAGTTGATAATGTGAAATCTAGTCAATGACTAACATTGACTTATTCCGTGAAATTAAAAAGTATTTATATTGATATAAAGACCCAACCAAAATAATCATGCAAAACATCAATTTCATAGCATCCCAAAATCACGGTCTCAAAGTTTCGTTACAAATATTCAAATAGGTTTGCAGAAACGACCTACACAACTGAGAAAAACTAATAACTAGAGTGTCACTAAGCTTCTTGACTCTTCTTGCTAAGCTCAGCCTATTTGCCCGAGCTCCTGGAAACCTGCTTACCTGAAAAGGGTTTTAAATTTGAAAATGCGAGGGTTAGACCATGAGGTCTAGTGAGTCCCTCCTAACAGTTATCAAAGCATTTAAAAACAGTTTATCTTTTCAGCTTTAAACATTCATACTCAACACGTCAAAATCATATACGGACTAAAGTCCGCCTCCTCGTAATCTGACACCCTGAAGCCACCCGAAGGTGACAACGAGTCAGCCCCATGCTGCCTTGCGGAGCCTCGCTCCTGGCATATAGGGACCTCCCTTCCCGCACGAGAGTTGGCGGGACTACTCTCCCGTCTTTGCCAGTTTACGTCTCCTTGATGTATGCATACATTCTACATAAAACTTTAAACAACTTTCATGCAATTAAAGCATAATAATAAAGCATGGCAATTCTCAACATTCATAACACATTTTGAAAACACTTTAAAAGCCACACATTTTAGTTTAGAAAACTCACATGAGGCTCTTACTTCTCGTTTCTAAACAATTCCAAACTTCCAAATCGACTTCCCTGAATAAACGGGCATAAAACAACAACTCAGCAAAAGTATCCGGATAACTCAGGTTTTCCGGACAACCCTACTTTTCCGGACGCTAAAGATTCCGGACACCCATACTAACCGGACGACAACCTAGTCCGGACAACACCCTTGTCCGGGTAACTACTATTCTCCTGACGATACCCCTTTCCGGGTACCGAACTTACTGGACACAATACTTTATCGGACATAACTCCTACCCGGATAATCCATCCTATCCGGACAACTCCCTCGTCCGGGGACCTTCTCCCCAACAAGGTGTCCGGACGTCCAGGAAGATTCCCGGACGTCGACCTGGTCTCTTATTGGGGCTGAAATCTACACTATAGATCGATTCTTTCGAAGCAAAGCTTAGCAATAGCAACGACATTACTAAACTCAACAATTATTAAGTTCTTAGCAATCAAAACACCTCAGAAGACATGATTTCTCTCTTAAAGCATCAAACTCTACTTTTAAACAACAAAAACTCCAAAATCAACATTTTGCTTACTAACCAACGATTAATCAAAGGAAGGAGGGTGTGTTACCTGATTGCCTGATTGCGAGAAACGATTCCTGGCTGCTGATTCCTCCTCAAATCCCAGATTTGATGATTTTTCTTCTCCAAAGGCTCAAAACCTTCAAAACCCCTTTTCTTTTCTTTCTTTCTCAACTTCAGCCGACACCCACTCCAAAATCAGTAATAAGAACATTCTCCTAGGGTTTTGGGCCCTTATATACTTCTTTACATAATTGCAAATTGACCCCTCAACTTCCATAAGTTAAGCACCAACATAAAAAGGCTTACAATCCTACTATTTTGGTCCGGGTTGTTACAATTGACTTAGGCCATGAGTATCGCCTTCGGGCTCGCATGCGTGCTTGCATGCGGGCTTTGAGGGCTCCAGCGGGTAGCGGTAGGGGGGCTGCGGGATTGAGGCTCGGGCTTGGCAATCGGGTTTGAAAACCCGAGAAACCCAAATGGTTTTTCCTTTTTTTTTAATTTTTGGTTAATAATTTAAAAATAAAGCCGTTGCAACGGCTACTTTTAAAAAAAATTCCAATTTAATCACACTATATATATAATCCTAAAACCCATTTTATTTTTCACACAAAACAACTCTCTCATTCTCTCATTCTCTTCCATTCTCTATATTTTAAACAATATGGATTCTCCACAACCCGGTTCACCGACCGCATCATCATCATCCGTAGACACCGACGAGTTGTTGAATCTACAAAGGGAAGTTTTTCGACAGGCTGCACAATGGATTTATGGTAGCACCGCCTCATCGTCAACAAGAGAGAGGGCCGCGAACATAGAAAGAGGTCGAGTAGCTGCAAACGAGCGGCTTATGCGGGACTACTTTGGCAACAACACGGTTTATACACCGGATATGTTTAGGCGGCGGTTCAGGATGAGCAGGCAACTATTCGAACGAATAGTTGAAGATTTAGAAGGATAGTATCCGTATTTTACACTTCGGTTGGACGGCAGACGCAAACAAGGTTTTTCTCCGATACAAAAGTGTACTTCCGCTATTCGGCAATTGGCGTATGGAGTAGCTGCTGACGCACTTGACGAGTACATCCGTATGGGAGAGAAAACGTCACGAGATTGTCTGTACAAATTCTGCACAGGTATTATTGAACTGTATGGTCAAAAATATTTACGCAAGCCTACTTTTATTGATATTCAGAAGTTGTACGCCGCGCATGAAGTTAAACACGGATTTCCCGGCATGCTCGGAAGCATAGACTGTACTCACTGGGCGTGGGCAAATTGTCCGGTAGCATGGCGAGGTCAATTCATGAGAGGTGATCATGAGCACCCGACAATCATGCTAGAAGCAGTGGTCTCTCAAGATCTATGGATCTGGCACGCATACTTTGGTGTTGCCGGTTCCAACAACGACATCAATGTTCTCAATCAGTCGCCCATCTTGAACGATGTATATGATGGAAAAGCACCCGACTGCCCTTTTGAGGTGAATGGAGCCACCTACGAGCACGGATATTATCTAGCGGATGGGATATATCCGGAATGGGCTACTTTCGTAAAATCATTTACGTGCTCACAGGACCCTAAACGACAAAAGTTCAAGTCCACGCAAGAATCGGCACGTAAAGATGTTGAATGAGCTTTTGGCGTGCTTAAACAACGTTGGCATATACTTCATAACCCGACACGCGGATGAGAACCGACAAGATTGGCAAACATTATGTACGCTTGTGTCATATTACACAATATGATACTAGAAGACGAATACCATGCTATTTGTGGTGGCGATGAAAACGACCTTTTCACGGATGATATCGAAACCCAAATCAGTGAGGAACAACGCGCGGCAAATGTTCGAGAAGTCAAAAACCGGGGCACTCATAATAACCTTCGGTCGGATTTGGTCGAACATATTTGGCGTATCTAAGTTCCCAACAATGACGACGAGTAGATTTTTAAATTTATTTTGTAATTTTTATTTTTAATGAATGATATGAATTTTTATTTTTATTATTTATCTTATTTTTATTTATTAAAAAATATATAAATATTTTTATGTTGTTAAATAATTAAATGTATAAATAAAAGAATTAAAAAAAATGAGGTGGCAAGAGGGCTTGAGGGTAGCGCTACGGGTCTTTAGGGCTTGAGGGCTTGAGGAGAGGGTTAGGAAAAAAGCTGATGTGGCGCTTGAGGACTTATACGGAACGGTACTATGGCCTTAATCTGTGAAACAAATTGTATATTAATTATTTAGATAACATTGACTAAGTCCGTGGAATTAATTGATGCCCGTGAAAATCCATACCACAACAACCAAATCAATATTCCATAAATCAATAACTAAGTCTGTCCATGAAATTATTTAAAATATCTACTTTTTCATGGACCAAAAATTCAATTCATAAATGTCCGTGATTACGGACCCGTTTACGGATTTTTTTTGATATTTTGATTAAATTGAGAAGAGTTTGAGCATTTCAGTAAATCAAACGTGAACTTGAGCCATTTTAATTAATTTCTCAAATTTTTATGCGGAATCAACATATCATTTATTCAAATTAAATAATTTGAAAAAGAATTATTATTTGGGGTTAAACACCAGTGGGAGAAAATTTAAAATAAAAATATACACGCCCAGTGGGACTCGAACCCACAATCGCCTGATTAGAAGTCAGACGCCTTATCCATTAGGCCATGGGCGCTTCTTGAAAGATATAACTTGGACTAGATATTAATACTGATTAAACTAGCCGACACCATCATAGATGACGTAATCATATCTTCATACGATGAACTGAAACTTTCAAACAGTCTTTACAAACCCCAGATACGATAATTTCCACTATTTTATAAGCATATCCTGATGATGTCAATACCGTAGGCACAAGATACTTTATGCGCATGCAGTGATAATGAGCGCAAGGTGTTTGATAGATTGCCACACTGAATTTGCTTGCATCATCCCCCACTCCTTCGTGTAACCTTTTCACTTTATTTTAACATTTCAAACATCTGGTACCGAAAAGGTATAATTTCTTTTCGAAATAAGCAGTTGGTTGGAAAATGATGAAGTCACTGTTTGTTTTTGCAGCTTCTGAGAAAACAAGCAGCTGTAAGCACTGCAATTTTCTATTTTACATGGCGGTGTTTAATTTATTTATTTATTTTTCTTAGCACTTGAATGGAGATTTTGGATTCAAGTTCATTGAATAATGTGGTTGAAGATGATGACAAATGGTAGTTGACTTAATAATATGCCTTGGAACTTCCAAGCTTGATGATGAAGATTGAAAAGACACTGATTCCAATTCTTATATATTCATGACACTTCTTCTATAAAGAAACTTGAATTCACCAATGAAATAGTTAAAAACAAAACTTTGTTACCATCTCATTCACATGAGGGGTAAAACAACAAGAAAGGGTTTTTGTTAAATTAAACCATGTGAAGATGTCAGTGTGTTTATATGTGGATTGATTGTTTGCATTCAGAACTCATGGCAGTGTGTGTGTATTCTCAGGCAACCATGCATGTGCTTTTCTAAAGAGACTTTTATCATTGTATTTACTACTCTACTATACATCTTCTCTTCTGCTTTAGTTAAGTTTACCTTTTTGTCTTATGATCAACCTATATATCATTCATAGTCATTATACCAATCAATAATTTAACTACTGCATGCAATTGCAACCCAAGTGCACCAACATAAATATATATAATGTCCCTTGGTTTTACTAAATGGCTTGTGGTTGGGTGTCTTAATTAGTACTCAATATTCTTGTTTGAGCATCTGTGAAAAATGATCTTAAAATAGTTGATTTGTGATGTAAACTAGGTAGCCTGCTTTGGTTTAATTGAAGTTCACTGACACCATACACAAAAGGGTATTTTCTTTGACTAAAAGCCAACACAAACATTTATTGACCAATGATATAACTTATCATCCATTAATGTCAACTGTTTATAACTTGATCAATCCAAGATTTTGATCTAGAGTGCAGTTTCAGATTTCATTTATATATGCATCAAACTCTATATATATATATATCCAACAAATATATATATATATATATATATATATATTACAAAGCAATTTAATTATGTGTTTTTCTTTTTTGTTTGGTGGGGTTAATTATTAAGTTGAAAGAAACTATTGAGAGTTGGGTTTGTAGGTTTTGAAGTGATTTTGGTGTTGGATTGCAGAGAGATATGGCAGAGTTGAAAAGGGTGAGAGAGAGAGAAATGAGAAAAAAAGGTGAGACAATCTGAAAAAGATGGCAAGTCTAGTGGTGGAAGAGGGTTTGTCCAATGGAGGTAAGGAAATTAGGTCTCTTGTATTCACAAGGAAGAAGAGCCATGAAAGGAAAAATGTTGAAAGCAAAAGCCTGTGTAATCAAGGAAAATGAAAGAAAGATTGGACCACTTTCTTTATAGCCTGCCTGCCTGTAGCTATTACTACACACAAAAAGATTACAATGAATTGCCATCTATCTATCTAGTTTGCTGTTTCTTAGAAAAGGTATGAACTCAAAGATTTGTGGTTTTATTCGGTTTGTATCTACTTTTTTAAATCGGAAAACTTTTACATTGTTTTATCACTCCGTCCATTTTTTTTTTCTCCCGGCTTCATCTCCCTTCGTTTTAAGTCATTCATAGCTACCACCCTATACATACATACATACATACTTACACCCACATATACATGGTTATTTTGCAATACACCGTCTATTGCATTTGGATTCTAATTGATTCTCTAAATGAATTACCTGATTTCATCGAGTTGCGTTGAATATATGCAAAATATGTCAATGCACATAACGGTTCATGTGATGTGTTGGATGAAAGTGATACATTCATGAAACAATATGCATTCCATGTCATTTAATAAAATACTATACATTGTAGGTAAAATTATTGCATGCATGAAACCATAATCATTGATGCAAATCAGTAATCAATTCATTGTCAATATAATGAATGGCAGGGGCGTAGCCAGGATTCACATATAAGGGGGGCTCGAAGATTTAAAACTTAGCTTGTTGATCAAAGTTATTCAAATAGAGATTAATATGAGATATGGCTGATATGCGATTAATGTTGGTTCTCGTGAGACTTGTGAGAGTTTGACAGAAAATTGTGATTTGTGCAGATAAAAAATAAAACTATCTGTCTTTTTTTGTGAATTGGTTTTTTAAGGAAGATAGTATTTTATATTATTATGTTAGAACATTTTCAACCAATGACTAAAACATATTCTATCACATTACTTTCACTAATTTATAAATATATCATAATGACGTCAATATCTATACATATAATAAATGAGTAACTAGCATGCCACGTGTCGTCTTCTGGTGCGCCGACTTCAGTATTTTCCCGCCTAAACATGTATCTGGACGTAGTTTACATTATAAGTTCAATTAGCACACTCACATTCACTCCTCCTTAAATCTCTCCTTAATTCATTTTTTTAGTTTATACGTTACATTTACTACCTTTATAATTAGGTATGTAGTTTACTTGTAATCCCTTACTTTTTTATTTTTCATTTTAGACACTTATCATATAAACATAAATAATGTATATGAACTAAAATGCATTAAAAACATTTCTATTTTTTTACAAATTATACCATTGTAATCGATTCGTCAATACCTTCGAAATGAGCTTAATATTGAATATTTTTGGATTTAATTATATTATTAAATATTATAAATATTACGAATTAATGTATCGTGATTAGTATGAGATTTGTTGAAATTAGTATGAGATTTGATACAAATAATCACTAAATTGTCGTGATTTTCTTTTTGCAATTTCATATCAATTTCATAAGTTCAATTAGGAATTTCATATCAATTTAATAACTGTCAACGAAACATTTAATTACTTGGAAAAAAATATCACTTATCAACTGACTTTTGGATTATGAGTTCGAACCTTTTTCAAAAATATAAATATGCAATTAATGTGTATTCGTTTGATAAATTCATTTAGTAACGACATTTATAATAGGTATCAAACTTAATAGACATATTTTTATCTTCAAGATAATATTCCCTATTTGTAGAATTTTTGTTTTCTTTTTATCAATTATTTTATGTGTCACAAAATTAATTATTCAACGACTATTAAACATCAAATAATTAACTTAAAACACAAATTTGATCGTCGCGCAACAGACGAGCCAAAGACTAGTATATATATATATATATATGTGTGTGTGTGTGTGTGTGTGATGGGAGAAAAACAAACTTCATAACCTGACGGGAACAACAAATAACATGATGAAATCTATAGTCCAAAAAATAATATCATAAAAATATTGATTTATTATATATTTTAAAATTTGTGTTAATTTAGTTTATTTTGATTTTTTGATGTAATTGATCCCTAGATCAATTGTGTAGAACAAAGCACTTCACACTAGGGGTGAGCATTGGAACTGGGTACCTGTAACATTCCCAACCCACCGTACACGATATTGTCCGCTTTGCGCATACCCTCTGCATAACAGCATGCCGGTACCGCTCACGGTTTTGTTCATGCCCGCACAGGCATACGCGGGACGCACCCAGACCGCACCCAGTGACAGGCAAAAGGCCTCATGCAAGGAAGGTATCCATCCACCCTTATAAGGAGGACTTCGTTCCCCCTCCTAGCCGATGTGGGATCTCACAATCCACCCAACTATGTGGGATCAGCGTCCTCGCTGACACATCGACCCAATGACCGGCTCTGATACCATTTTGTAACGCCCCCAGCCCACCGTACACGATATTGTCCGCTTTGCGCATACCCTCTACATAACAGCATAACATCCCCAGCCCACCGTACACGATATTGTCCGCTTTGCGCATACCCTCTGCATAACAGCATGCCGGTACCGCTCACGGTTTTGTTCCTGCCCGCACAGGCATACGCGGGACGCACCCAGACCGCACCCAGTGACAAGCAAAAGGCCTCATGCAAGGAAGGTATCCATCCACCCTTATAAGGAGGACTTCGTTCCCCCTCCTAGCCGATGTGGGGTCTCACAATCCACCCAACTATGTGGGATCAGCGTCCTCGCTGACACATCGACCTAGTGATCGGCTCTGATACCATTTTGTAACATCCCCAGCCCACCGTACACGATATTGTCCGCTTTGCGCATACCCTCTGCATAATAGCATGCCGGTACCGCTCACAGTTTTGTTCCTGCCCGCACAGGCATACGCGGGACGCACCCAGACCGCACCTAGTGACAGGCAAAAGGCCTCATACAAGGAAGGTATCCATCCACCCTTATAAGGAGGACTTCGTTCCCCCTCCTAGCCGATGTGGGATCTCACAGTACCCGTCTTTGGAACCGGAATCGCTCTGGAACTGCCGGTTCCAGAACCGGAACCGATGTGATTGGTTCCGGTTCCGGTTCCTAAAATACGGAACCGATTAAGACTGGTTCCGGTTCTGGTTCTCATTTTTTTGGAACCGTTACCCGCTGGGTACCCGGTCCCGCTATTTTTTTAATAAAAACTATTTATATATTTATTATATTTAAATATTTAATGATGTGGTATTAGTTTTGTATTTTTATTATGTGTTTTATTCGTTTTCATCCAAGTGTTTTATTTGAGGTGTTGACGACTTGACGTAAAGACGTGAATTGTTATGAAAGTCGTTTTTATGGATGTCAAGACTCAATACTCGAGAGTTTCTAATTTATTTAAGTAATAATTAGTTTTTACCGGATTATTTTTCACCATTTATTGTATTTATTACTTTATGTTGGTACTTTATATTTTGCAATAGACTTGAAATTACAATTTTATTGTATGAATTGTTAAAAAAAATGACATTGGGTACCCGGAGCCGGTCCCGGAACCATCGGTTCCGGTTCCAAAATATAAAGAATCGATGTAAGTGGTTCCGGTTCCGGTTTCTTCATTCTAGGAACCGCCGGTTCCGGTTTCGGTTCCATGAGTTTTAGTCGGGTACCCGGTTATGCTCACCCCTACTTCACACCACCCCGGTCTAGACTAATGTATATAAATATTCTCTTTTACATTCTATAAAGGTTTAACAGTTAGGGGCTTGGCACCCGCCAGTCCCCCTACTGTCTACGCCACTGATGAATGGGATAAAAGAATAGTTTAGATGAAGGTTGCACGATGTTGTAACATTTTACTGGGTTGCAAAATAAATCACCCCCACGTATAAACTAATTAAGTTTTCTTAATTTTCATGACGTCATTTGCCTTAATTATATGTTATTTATATATCTCAGGTTTGTTTTTGCTTTGTATTTAAACTCGTATATCTTTTGGAGATGATGATGTTTTATTTATGTTCAGTTTTTGACTTGGCTTAATTATGATAAGAATGTACTTTCTTAGGGCATCTTCAATGTATTTCTCTATTTTACTCTCTATTATCGAGAATAAAATAGAGTGTGTTAAATTTTCTCCAATATATTACTCTATTTTACTCTCTAAAAGAGAATATTCCAAGTATATTCTCTTTTATTTTGATTACATATATTTTCACTAATACCCTTATATTTATTAACTTTATAAATTACATCCTTATATTTTTTATTTTTACAATACCCTTATATTTATTAACTTTATCATATTACTTTAACAACTTTATAATTCATATTTAGTTGAATAAATTTAAAACTTAATAAATATAAATCTAATTTATTAAAATTGGTATTAGACAACAAATAAAATAAAAATACAAGAATCTAAAAAATAAAAAGGGTCATTTTGTAATTATCAAGTTAGAAAAAAAATAGAGAGTAGTGAATAGTAATTCTCTATATATAGAGAGTTACTATTCAGAGCATCTCTAAGAGCTATGCTATAATTTTTCTAAAATGAAGTATAAAAAACTAGAATCTCTAAAAAAAATTACATCCAACTCCAACAACTACTCTATTTTAGCAATTTTATCATTGAATATATTATTAAAATATTCAATACATTTAATAATATATTATTTCTCTCTCCTAAACACACAACTTTAATGTTTCCTATTGGTCAGAAAGAATAAAATATTATTTCTCTCTCTTAAATATAGAGTTTTCGAAATTTCTCCAAATTTGGGGATTTTAACCTTCTCTTTCTTCTTTTCTCTATCTTAGCATCTGGTATAGCATAGTTGTTGGAGCAAAAAAGTTGCTAAAATCTCACTTTTTTCTATTTTAGCATAGCTGTTGGAGATGCTCTCATTTCTCTATTCTAAAGAATAAAATAGAGAGTTCATTAGAGAGGATATAAATAGTAAATTAGAGATAGAGAGTTCATTAAGATGGTCTTAAATACCGTCTTAAAGAGGTGCCTTCTGTTTTAGATTGATGCAAATTTGTTTTTAGTTAATATCTAATTGAAGTCTACGATATAAAATTAGAAAAAGAGAAAATAGAGCCACGTGCTATTATGTATAGCATGAGAAGGAAAGGGAAAGGGAAAGGGAAAAGGGTGGGGGTTGATTTAGTGATAGGAAGTAGTTTTTGATATTGATGATGTGGATGGTACAATAGAATGTGAAAGGTTGAGTGTTGATTGATTAGGGTTTGAGGGTGCAGCCATCATGCATTAATTAAAAGACTTGAATTCATATATATATATATATATATATATATATCATTGAATTGAATGGTGAGTTATCATGGTTTGAGTGGGACAAATAGAAGATGGAAACCTAATAAGTCAAACCTGCACAACACCAGAACCACCAAGTGCACTTCATCTTTTCTTTTTTCTTTTTTTTTCTAATTTCTTCAATGAAAATCTCGTTTAATTTTATTTACAATTAATATGTATTTTATGGATATGTCTATTGATGTTTAATATATATATATATGTATTTATATGATTTGGTTATGTTTTGATGATGATTTACAACATCATTATATAGTGACTAATCATTTTTAAAATAATGAAAACAATAATATATATGGTGTTTTATGTTCTTCCCCCCTACTCAGAATGCGTGGCAATCAATTCAAAGTCATTCTTTATGTGTCGAAAATTTAGTCATTCTATGGAGAATTGGAGATGTGTGGAACTTTGTCAAATTACTCTACAAAACAACACCGATATGTCCATATATATATATATATAACACGAGAACAACAAGAACACTAATTATTTAAAAAAATACGAGAACAACAAATTGTGTGCAAAATCTCATGTGATTGTACATTAACAACAAAAAAATGGACACGGACGACTTTGGCCAAGACTTAAGTCGTGGGACAAAGTCGCGTGAATCATATATGATTTTGTATGTGAATCATGTATGATTTTATACATTAACGACCGTTCTCACCCCCTCTCTTTCTCACTCTCAATCTCTCTCTCTCTCTCTCTCTCTCTCTATATATATAGGTTAATATATATGTCCAAGTCTAATAGATGTAGAACTCAAACACGTCTAGCTAGCTAGATGGGTACAATGCTCTAGAGTGTTGAGTCCGACCCCTTCATATGGTGGACATTAATTCGATCTAGTATCATGTTAGATATGTGGAACCCTGTCAAATTAAACTTTCATAAAAGTTTTTAAGGATGTTCCAACATATATTAGAGATGAGAAATCCAAGTCTAACTAACTGATATGGACTTAATCAGTAAAAGTACACGTCTAGCTAGCTAGATGGGTACAATGCTCTAGAGTGTTGAGTCCGACCCCTTCATATGGTGGACATTAATTCGATCTAGTATCATGTTAGATATGTGGAACCCTGTCAAATTAAACTTTCATAAAAGTTTTTAAGGATGTTCCAACATATATTAGAGATGAGAAATCCAAGTCTAACTAACTGATATGGACTTAATCAGTAAAAGTACTACCTAGTTGCATAATATATATGTGGTTTAAGTATGTATCCAACTTTGTGCACTGTTATCATACATCGTTAGTTAAAAACATATAATTAAACTATACTTTTTAAAAATCAAACATTCAACACACTACAAAAAATCGACTGACGGAAAACTTTGTCGTTGATCCGTCACTGAAAGTGATTCCGTCGTTAATCTGTCATTGAAAGTCCGTCAGTAAAAAGGTGGTGGGTAATACTATCAGCGATGGATTAACGACGGAAACTATTAACGATAGATCAGATTAGCGACGGAATAGCGACGAACCAGATTAACGACGGATATGCACGTAGGACACTTAAGGCTCAATTAAAAGCACAATACAACAACCTAAGTAGACGATCAAAAGACAAGAGGAGTCCAACCATGGAACCTCATGACAAAACTTTTAGTGCAACAAACCCTCATGAACATGAGAACTTCTTCATAACAATATATAATACTCTTATAAAAATATTTCAAATAAATAGTGTATCCCTATGAACCAGATAATAACTAACACCTGAATGAGGTTTTTGACATCTTAAGAAATATAATTAACAACTCAAGTTAATTTATATATAAAAAGATAAATATTACTATTAACAAAAAATTTATCTATCTATACTATATTATAAAGCATTTATGAAAAACTTTTAAAAATAATTCATAAAGCTTTATGTACTGTTATTTAATGTTGATCACTTAAAATATCTTAAAAACAACTAACGAAGCTTTATGTACCACTGTTAATGCTAATTTTTGTATTTAGTCCTTATCTCTAACTCCCTACAAATTCTCAAATGTTAAACCCCTAAAAAAAGCATTATTCTTTAACTCTCATTAATTAGTTACCTAATTAATCTTCTCTTAATCCCTTTAAAGTTTAAAATCCTCAAATCATGAACCCCCTAAAAAAACGTCTTTCTTTGTACAAATTTATAAAAAAAATATTATAATTTTTCTCAAAACTACACAAAACCGTTTTATAAAATCGACAATGATAAAAAGTAAAAACAAAACATTAAAATCAAGATATATCGCGCTGCATTGCGCGGGTACCCTTTTAGTATTCATTTATAGATTTAAATATCCTTTCTTTCAACCATGTATTATCCCCTTTAATTAATTGATGTTTGTTTTTCTGTTATAGGATATAATTAAGTCGATCAAAATCTTGTATTATATTTTAGACAGATCGACTTGTATATTTTTAAAAAAACAACTTTTAGAAAAGTAAGGATGGATGAATTGAAATTTTAGTTGTGGTATAAATGCATAAAGGGGTTGCCCATCAATGCGCCTGCCATACATATATCAAACCTCAAAGTTTTTCAAGTTATAATGAGGCCATGATATTTTTGAATTTACTGATCATTTATAATGTAAATTTATTATTACTTAATGAACTATATATATATTAATATTGAATAATTTAAATTCTTGTAAAATTAATTACCAGAATAATATATAGCTACCCTCACAGGCGTTGCCCTTTGTATGTCACTCTCAGATCTCTCTTTGCCAGCCCTAATCACTCAATCTCCATATGAACTTCCCTGCCCTAGCTAATCGCTCGATCATGATCTGAACCTCCCTGCACTAATTCCTTCCTCGGTTCTTCCTGCCTTCATCTCCATTGTTTGAGACTCTTCAATCTTCATCGCCCTTTCATGCCCTCTCGGCCACTCGCCTGCTCCACTCTTCAACCATCGAGTTTCCCTATAAGTTGTCTAATTTGCAAACTAATAAATGAAGTTGGCACTAACAAGCCATGCATATATAGAACTTGGTGCAACATTTAGTGTAGATAGTAATAAATACTAAACAAAATTATGAAATCCTTGATAGTTTTGAAGTTGAAAACAATTTTAGATCATTGTTTAACCTTTAACATGCTAGCTAAAGTTGACTATAGTGATATAATTTTGCAGGTAAATTAGATGATTACAGATATTCAGACATTTAACAATTAACAAAAATAAATTGTCTTGTTATTATATTTTCAGTCTTTACCATCATCTTTTATCAATAAAAAATAAAATAAGATTTTAGACTTCAAACTCCTCATAAAAGCCAAAGATGCACATTACCCTTTTATCAAGTAAAAAATAAACGGAATTTAATTAAAATACCCAAAGTTTGACTTTAACTTACCAAAATACCCATTTTTTTCAACTTTTGCAAAAATCCCGCGATTTGTCCCGTGATCACGGGATAGGGTGTAAAATGAAAATGTTGATCCCGCTACTCGCGGAGGAGTCCCGCGATCCACATAAAATTGTGACTTTTGAATTGAATTTGAGTGGTAGCGGGACTATTCGTGGGACACTCCCTCGATCGCGGGATAAAATATTTTCAAAATGGACCCTGGTCCGCGATCGCGAACTCAATCGCGGAAAAAATGGGTATTTTGGTAAAATGATTTAGAAAATGGGTATTTTGGTAAATCAAAGTCAAACTTTGGTATTTTAATTAAATTCCCAAAAAATAAAATATAATAGTTTTTTTTTTACTTTTTTCCCAATGAAAGTAGAAATGTTTTGATTTTGATATTCAATATTATTTGTCACTGTTATAACTATAATATTAAGAGAAAATGCTTGTTTATATCAGCTTGTGTATAGTATAATTCATAAACTTTTTTAATTGTGTGTCTATATATATGTTTATTTTCTAACACCAACTCGCAACTTTAAACCTCTTTTGTCATAAAATGTGTAAATTTTTCAATCTTCATCGCCATCTTTTACCAATCAGAAGTGAAATATTGTTCAGACTTCAACTCCTCGTAAAAACCGAAGAGCATCCCTTTTATATATCAAGTAAAAGAAAATAGTACATTTTTTACCTTTTTCGGATGAAGGTAAAAAATGTTTTCGATTTTGATACTCAATATTACTTGTCACTATTATAACTATAATATTACGAGAAAAAGCTTGTTTATATCAGCATGTGTGTATAATTCAAATATTTTTTATTGTGTGTGTATATAAATGTTTATTTTCTAACACGAACTCACAAATTTAAACCTATTTTGTCATAATATATGTATTTTTTTATTGATGAACGTTATTTGTAAACATTTTTAACGCTATTTTTATTATCAGTTTATCACAAATATACAATTATTGTTAAAAAAATAATATTTTGAGCCTTATACATACACACATAGAAACAAAAGTAATATATATATATATATATTATACACACAAACACATGATATATTAAAATTCATTTGATCAACTTTCAAAGAAAAAAAACTTATGTACAAACCTTGTATTTTCAAAATAGTTTTGCAAGCCAAGGTTAATTTTCAAATAAATAATAACAAATCTATCCTTCTATCAATATTTAGAATATAGAAAAGGTCCACATACGTCATGTATATTATCTAGGGGAAACTAATTAAAATACCCCAAGTTTGACTTTGACTTACCAAAATACTCCAAAATTTGAAAAGTTTACCAAAATACCCTATTTTTCGGAAGGGAGCCCTCTATCGCGGGCAGGGACCAATTGTGAAATTTTTTGCAAGATATATTTACACTTTCAGCCCCCATCGCGGGCCTCGATCGCGGGCCAGGGACTGAAAGTGTAAATATATCTTGAAAAAAAGCGATCGAGGGCTCCTTCGCGGAAAAATAGGGTATTTTAGTAAAACTGAAAAAAGGTATTTTGGTAAGTCAAAGTTAGGGTATTTTAATTAGTTTCCCTATTATCTACCCCTATTTCTTAAAAGGAATATATATAGTTTGATTTATTTAATTTATATACACACGAGTAACAATATAATATACGTTTTTTGGGTGGCTTGAAGTAAGCATTTAACTATGTTTTTTTTTTTGAAGGGTATCCGAGGACATTGCCCCGACTAATCCTGGCAAGGTGAGACAATTGCCCCAGCTGCTAAAACGTGCAACCCTGAGTTTATCCCCAGTTGCCACAAGTTGGAAGCGCATGGATTCGAACTTGGGGTAGATGGATTACTAGTCACATCCCCACAAGCCTTAACCAGTACGCCACAAGCCTTATAGTTGCATTTAACTATGTTTAGATTTGAGTAGATTTCTGAAGACTGGTCCTCCCTCACACACGACATGTGATTGTGGGGTTTTCTTAAAGCAACCACAACACTTTCAATTCTACACTTTTCTTTTTTCACCCTCTTTTTCCCCGTTTCTTTTCTCCATTTCATATTAGTTTTTTTTAGGGAAATTGACTTAAATAGTTGTTTATTAATTAAAATTGTTTTTTATTTATTTTTTCTTGATTTTATATAAATATCAATATCAATATCTTAATAATATATATGTATGTAGTTACGGGCCTAACTCAAAAGCATAAAAAATACGAATCTAATCGATTTTCCTTAATAAAAATTAAATTCGACTTAGATCCGCAATTGAGGATCCAGTTCTACAATATATAATTTTATTTTATGAAAATCGATCAAATTCGTGATTTTTGGTGTTTTTGTGTTAGGTTTGCAATTACGGACCTATATATTGTGGATGTACGATAACATTTTAGTGAAAATATGAGAGAAATAACTAAAAGACCAACTTACTTGTATAACTTATCTATTTGAGTCAATTTCCCTAGCTTCTATTCACTTTCAAATTTTAAACCTTAATTAGCATTTATCCACAAAATGTAAACAAGTGAAGTACGGACAAGTATAAATTAAAAAAGTTCTAAAATTTAATTGTTCTTAATTAACATAATTAATGTGTCGAGATTCTATCATTATAAATTTAAAGTAATCGTGATATTGATTTACTTTAATTTGAAGATCGATATTTTATTTGAGCTTAATGATCATGTCTCTCAATTTCATATGTAAAGATTTGAGGTCAAGTTGATCTAATATTCTCAAATTAATTAAGACCACATGAAAGAATATATGTTGTTAAAGCCTACAATTTTATAAAAATAAAGTTACAGTTGATCTAAATTCTAATAACTTGATAGCATTAAAACTAATACAGTTTAACTAAGGTATTAAATAGCGTGAGACATGGCGTGGCGGCGAGGCCAAGCCATAAGCCTTAAGTCTTAGGAGCCACGGCGAGACCACGGTGTTTATCAATGTGTGACTTATGACGGCAAATCTCTATATCATATATAATATTATATACAAAAACTTATTTTTTTAATAGCAAAATGAATTTTATTAAAACGGAACCTAGCAAGAAGCTAGATTACAAGAAGTCAGAGAGACAAAACCGAGGATTACAACACCAGATTTCCCACCTAAAGTTTTTCCCCAACCTGGCTCTATTTTTTACCCAAAGAAACGAGAAGAATTGGACCTCGTTCACAGCATCGCGGGGAGTCCGAAGCTTTCCGTTGAAAATTTTATCGTTCTGAATCCTCCAAATCACCCAGACCGCAATCACAGTCGCTGACAGCACTATACTGGACCCTTTCTCTCTGACCGATTTAGAAATCAGCTCCGTAACCTCCTCAAACGAGCAAGGAGATGCAGGAAGCTCGAGCCACCATTGATGGAGAAGAGCCCACAACTTTTAGCCGAGGAACACTCGAACCAAAGATGTGATTCGATCTCTTCCCTAATATTACAGATAGGGCAAAGGGTAGAGGAGACATTGATACCTCTTCTGTCCACGTTATAACGGGTAGGAAGCTTTCCCATCCTTCTCGCCACGAAAGGAGATTTGCCTTCGCAAGGACGGCTTTACACTATATGGTCTTCATTTGATCTTGGTCAAGGAGACTGTTATCCACCATCTTTCTCAGCCCGACAACTAAGAAGATCCAATTAGCATCCGGAGTCCAGTTCCAAACGTTCCTGTTACAAATAAAAAGATCGCTGAAATTGATGTTATAAGTAGATAAGGTGGAGTTAAGCTGGCTATCACACCGCACATGCTAGTTCTAAAATCGGATGGCACAACAGCTCCGAGTCTTCCGTTTTAGCCATGGATGGAGCATATCACCTCCTTCCACAAAGCCTCGTCTTCCTTTTTGAATCTCCACCACCATTTGCCTATCAAGGCTAGGTTATGATCTTTCAAGCTTCTGATATCTAGACCTCCTTTTTCTCTTGAGTTTCGAGCTTTACTCCAAGCGACCCATGTTATTTTCCTGTTACCGAGATTACCTCCCCAGAAAAATTGGTTTCGAATACTCTCCAATTTGTTGACGACCATCGAAGGGGCTTTGAATAACGAGAAAAGGTAGGATCCTAGGTTGCCCAGAACCGCCTTGCATAAAATTAACCTACCACTGAACGAAAGACTTTTAGCCTTCCAGGCCGATAACTTACTTTTAGCCTTCTAGGCCGATAACATATGTTTTGTACTATTACTCGATAATTCAATGATAATAACAAGTTAAAATAGGTTTATATACTAAAAGTTTAGACACAAGACATTAAAAACGTAAAGAAAAATCAAATATCGTGTCACAAAAGATCGCACATTGTGCAATGACGTGCCACAAGCATAACGTGCGCGTGAGGCACAAGCCTTAAGTCACGGCGCCATGACGACTGTTGCACGAGCCTTTTAAAACAATGAGTATAATATATAACGTCATCTTGACTTAAACTATATATAATGAAAAATTATGTATATAGAGAGGAACGAGTTCATATGAATATACGATAATAGTAATGAAAAAAGGAATAAGAAAACGATCTAATTAATTACATGTGATTTTACAGTAAAATCACGTGCGGGCCTCATCGCCTGCTCACCCTTACGTTGACCGTTGGTGTAAATGTAATTTTGCATGTGATTTGACTGTTTTCTTGTTCTCTTATTTTGTTATCGTTCACGTTTAAAACTCGATATATATATATATATATACTCACTATTTTGTAAACTTTTTTCTCATATAAACTTTGAATTTCATAGGTTTTCTTGATAAAATTGTTTCATGAAATCGTTTATTTTGATGAAATTGTTTCATATCATTCATTTTTTGATGAAATTGTTTCATATATTGTGTTTTTTATTCCTATGTAACTGTTTCATATATTTTCTCAGTTTGATGAAAAAAATATACGAAACTACATAAAAAACACAAATATATTAAATAATTTCATCAAGAAATGAATGATATGAAACAATTACATCAAAATAAACAATTTGATTAAGAAAACATATGAAATCCAAAGTTTACACAAAAAAATGCTTATAAATTATTATGCTAATATATATATATATATATAGGGAAATGTTCAATAGAGAAGTGCAAATATTTAGAGAAATAGAGAAGTAAAAAAACACGGGACCGTTCATATATGAACGTTCATATATGAACGTTCATATGAACGTTCATATATGACTGTTATATGAACGTTCATATATAAACAGTCATATATGAACGTTCATATGAACGTTCATATAACAGTCATATCTGAACGTTCATATGAACGTTCATATATGACTGTTTATATATGAACGTTCATATATGAACGGTCCCGTGTTTTTTTACTTCTCTATTTTTCTAAATATTTGCACTTCTCTATTGAACCTAAGACTATATATATATAACTCAATGTTTTTTTATCTTCCTAATACATTAGATTCGTAAGTTTCAATATAAACCATAAAAAATAGTTAAAATAAAATCTAACTTAATAAAACTCTCCCTCTCCTTTTCCCTCTCTACTATTTCTTCTCTCCATAACATATACAAACGCAAACAGTTAAATGCGCTCACAAAGCAAACACATGTTTAAAATACTATTATAATTTGTGAATATGAATATGTTTTGTAGATATAATATTATAATTTGTGAACATACGCTAAATCTACGAGATTTCATATAGTTTGTGAACATAGTGTGAAATCTAACTAAAGTAACAAAACTAAATTTAAACTTATCACTTGTGAATACATTGTGAACACTCTAGTACGAATTGTGTACAAATTTAATTGTGCATGTGTGTATGTGTGTGTTACATGAGAGAAAAGAGGAGAAGATATGTATAAATATATATAGGGCAAGGATGCTAACGTAAGAAACATGAGAAATGATTAACAACCATTGGATGAGATTGCCAAAGAGACTGGCAGAGGACAGGACCAGGACCGTCCCGGCCCGGTAGGGACATGTTGTGGTCTAGCGGTCGATTTTCATCCAAAACCAAGGTCTAGCCTATAACTTGCTCGATTTTTTAATTAAATATTTAAACTATTTTGAACCGGGACCGATTTGGGCCCGCTCGGGACTGATTTTTGGCCATCTTCAATCTGGATGGTATGTATATGTACATACCATATATTGAAGTTGTTTTATGGTTTTATGTATGTGCGCATGTTGTGTGCATGTTATGCACATGTAAATGTTATAATTAAATCATTTATGTACATATGTTATATGTATATCGTCAAAATAAATCGTTATTGATATATTTTCAGTTTTGTTTTTTGTTTTCTCCGAATATATATATATATATATATATATATATATATATATATATATAGAGAGAGAGAGAGAGAGAGAGAGAGTTGGGTTCACGTGAGACCAACCTGTTTCGTGAGACCACATAATAACACTAAAACTTCACATCAATTCATTGTGAAGGTAAGCAAACAACGAACCTTCACAACAAAAACACTATGAATGTTTTCCTTCACAATCTTTTGTTGTGAAGGTTTAGTGTTATTTTTTTTGTCTCATGGGTCTCACGGAAATGGTTTGGTCTCACATGATCTCAAGTCTCCGCCTCGTAAAGACTCATTCCTTGATCAAATTGTGGAAAAATCGTTCATTTGGTTATTAGCTAGATGTAAGGGGAGCGATACAAATCCTATAACGTGGAGATATCATCCTTTTGATTGTATCATGTAACTTTTCGTTTTTTTGGCCCTTTTTGCTAGTTTCTTGCTAGCCGTAATAATTAAATTCTGGTTTTTGCGTAAAAAAAGTCTCTCTCTCTCTCTCTATATATATATATATACATACATATATATATATATGAGGAAGGATCAGTGAAATGTGATATATATCATATATAATTACATGACATGTAGGTGTGTTTAATCATATATGATTAAACGTCTATGTATTACTAATGTAACATATGTTTAATCATATATGATTAAACTTGTGTATCATGATATCACACTTATCGCCTTCTCGTATAAGATTTAGTTTCTTGTTTGATCATAACTCATTATATACATAGATAGATATACATTGAATCAATAAATACGAGGCTTCATATATAATTAAAATATTAGGTTTGCGTTGTTATTTATATATACCCTTCCACTTGCATATTCCTACAGTACTGTGCTATTCATAAAACCCTAATTCTCTTAACTACCATCTTCCCTCACTCAAATCACAGATACACTGTATCTGTGTGTGCACTACAACCCAGACATCAAATTCAAATGGAGATGATGCCTATGATGATGGAGCTGGAGGAGCTTCCTGAATCATTTCCTCTTCCTTTCCAAAACTCGCCACTCATGGAATTCTCCGGCGAAAGCTCCACCACCAACCACCCTACTACAATACCACTGCCACCTATCATTTACCGTAACCCACCCCCAGCTGTAATTAATAATATTCCATCACCACAAATGAGGGCGTTACGCGACTTCCCACGTGGTAGCTGGTTTCAACAGAAGCCGGAGTCGGTGGAGGCGATGAGGGAGATGATATTCCGGATGGCGGCGTTGCAGCCGGTGCAGATAGACCCAGAGTCCGTTAAACCACCGAAGAGACGGAACGTGAAGATATCGAAGGACCCACAGAGCGTGGCGGCGAGGCACCGGAGGGAGAGGATCAGCGAGAGGATCAGGATACTGCAGAGATTAGTTCCCGGAGGCACTAAGATGGACACTGCATCCATGTTGGATGAGGCTGCTCATTACATGAAATTCTTGAAAAAGCAAGTGCAATCTTTAGAACAAGCTGCAGCAGCCGGTGGTGGTGGCGGTGGCGGTGGCGGTTTGCCAACAAAAACATCACTACCACCACCGAGTACTGTCAATGTTGTTACTATGAACCTTCATGCTACTAATAATTTGATCAGAGGCTGTGGAAGTGATCAAGGTTCTCATATGGTAGGATCTATGGAGTTGCTTAGGTGATTATTAATTAGTGGGGGTAGGGATAGGGGGATCGAGCTAGCTAGAGGATATGATGGAGTAATGTAGTTTAATTAATTAGCTATTTGACATGGGATTATGTATGTTGTAAAAAACCTCTGGTAATTATATTAATTTGTAGTGGAATTTCAATGAATTAAATATGGAGGGTGCACCAATTAATACCAGCTGTACTACAAATCATAATATATTCTATGATAAGTTACTTCTATTTATAATTATCTTCCTAATTAAAAATGTAAATTCATGTCTCAATACTGGCCTGGTAAATTCAACCCTATCAAATCGAGAGAGATATAAATTCGACTAATTAAATCGGGTTCACTTGCATAGCCGCAGCTCGATCGACTATAATTTTTTATGTATGAAAGTTCGATCTTAATTATACAGCAACAAAAACAACAAATTAAATGTATATTGTTAATTATTATCATAATTATAATTAAATAGTTGGAAACAAATGAAATCGGGTCTATATATATTTGGTTAAGTATAATTAAACTAGAACATATATCCTGAAATAAATTACAACTGTTTTGGATTCAAACAAAACGTCTTATTCTTTTTTATTATCTTCTTAAATTAAAGAACAAAGCATAAGTTTAGATTCATACATACATACATGATAATAACAATAATATATAGTCTTAATAATTGTCTTAACATGTATAAATTACTCACATATTGTGTACAGCAAAGTCATTTTAAGGGGCTGTTTGTCAGTTGTTGAATGGTTTGGTGCAGAATGATTAAGTGGTCAGAACCATTAAGAGACTCTTATGATATAATGCAAAATGAACTGTGGTTGTTTGGTAATTGTTCATAATGAAATCAGTGCGCTGAATTAAGGGAGGCGCAAGATACAAAATCATTCAGATGGTTTTAGTACCATTAAGAGGCGGTACTTTTTTTCGCCAAACAAAATTTACCTCTTATCGATTCAGAGGTTACCTCTTTTTTTTTTTAGAACAGCGAGATATTATAGAAAAAAGACTAGCGAGAAGCTAGGGGTACATCAAAGATTTACAAGCATTATTCGGATCCTTACACCACTCATTCCAATCTAACTTGGACCCGTTTTTGTGTCTACTCCTGACCCAGAAAAAAGAATGATACTGTACCCCTTAATGAAACTGTTAAGAAGTAAACAAATAGCCCCTAACATGTAGTATTATCTTAGCTTTTAATTAAAGATGCTTATCACACCAACTTAACCATAACTAGTTCTCCCGATGATAAATCAAGTGTATTAATAATTATTAAGATGGCAGATAGATTTGCATGCATTAATTACCATTAGCAGTAGCATGCAGGTGTATGTATTGAGTATGTATATATATATATATATAATGTGGAATTATTTTTGGGTAAACAAAGGGGATGAGTATTTTATAATTCAGTTTCTGTTTTAGGGGGGTGGTGAGGTGAGGTAGGGCTTCCCTTTAACTTAAAGCTTGGTGGAAGAATGAGATCGGTTATGCTTGTCTGTGCCAAATATTAATTCTTATTTACTTTTACTGTTTTTCAATTTAATTATATATATATATATATTCTCTAAATCTACTCATATTTTATTATTATACATATTATATATAGTACAACACCGAATTCAATTATGATGGTTCTTGACTAAAAGAAGTATATCGTTATAATGAAAGTTATTCCACAAATGGAAAGAATAAGTGAATAACCCCCTAAATGATTTCAAGCATATTAGAAATTTATTTAGGGAAATTAATTAAAATAACCAAAGTCAAACCAACTGTTACCAAAATACCCTAAAATTTTTCAATTTTGCAAAAATACCCAAAATACCCGCGATGGGTCCCGCGATCGCGGAATACGCTGACATGGCACGTATTTTGGGCACAAATGCCCCGCGAAGCCCCTAAACTTTGGCCGCGGTGCACTTTTGGTCCCTGCCCGCGATCGCAGCCCGCGATGGGCCAAAATTTACAGTTTTGGTCCCTGAAATTTTCAACTTTTGGTCCCTGAAAATTTACACTTTCAGCCCCTATACTTAGACGAATCTTGATGCTTTTACTGTTTTTTTCCACAATTATTTCAATTTAAAGACCGATTTGTGGTTGAAATTCAATTGCATGTTTCAATCAATGTTAAATCAATGTTTTTGGAATATCAGTTTGTGGATGAAATGAGAGATTGGTTTTCTGATATGTTGGTTGTTTCATTCATAAATAGACGTAAAATTCAAGCCATAATTCTCACACAACGATTTCATTGTTGCAATATTTCTTTCTGTAATATTTTGTGTTTGAGATACTACTGAAAAAATGAGTTCATCTGTTGCAAAAGCTAAGCTATATTTCTGTTTTGATGGTGAATGGGTGCAAGATAACAATGAGTGGAATTTTGCTTATAAATCTAAGCATGGTGTAAAAGTGTCAGTAAACTATACTTATCAGAAGTTTGTTGCATACGCCATGCAAAAATGTGGAATCAACTCTTCTGATATTTGCAAGTTAGTGTTTAAAAACGGCGATGGGTCATTTGTGGATTTATCCAACGATGGGGATATCTCTACTTTTCTGCACCTTGCAGTCGATTCAGAAAGACCCCCATTACTCTTTGTGTATCCCGGCGTATCCGACGGTGACGACGACGGTGACGAGGAGGGTGACGACGACGAAGACCTCCAAATACAGCAGCCTGATTCTCAACAACAACAACCACCACCACCATCACCACAACCACACGAATGGCGTACTGCTGGAGTTGCTGATGACGAAACCCACGTTTTCAGAACGGGTAATTCTGAAATAGACAGATCAGACACCGATAATGATGATCACGAAGAATATACCCCTAGTAGAAAATCATGTAGTCAGATAAATGACTTTTTTGATATGCCCCCTATTCTTCCAGACTCCCATACCCAGACACAAAGCTACAAACCTACACCTTATATTCGTAGCGAAAGTTTAACAGCAGGTCAGATATTCGATTCGAAGGATCTCTTAGCAAGTCAGATCGGACTCAAGTTCTTGGAAGAGGGTTTCCAAAGTCGCGTGCGGGCATCTGACAAAATCAAATACGTAGTTGAATGTGCTAGAGAAAAGTGTGAGTGGAGGTTGTACGCGATTCACACAGGTCCCAAAGGAGGGGCGATAATGATTAGAAAGTTGCACGACGTACACACTTGTACGAGGACGCAACTTAATCCCCACCACAAACAAGCCGGCAAAAAGACTTTGGGTGCGATCCTGAAAAACAAATTTCTTGATGTTAGCAGGTCATTGCGTCCAAAGGACATCGTCCACGACGTTCACCGGCAGTTCGGCGTCACGATTGATTACCACCAAGCGTGGCGTGCGCGCTGCCATGCACTGTTTATGGTGAGAGGCACGTTCGAGGAGTCGTATGAACGACTCCCGACATATTTATATAATTTGCAGATGCAGAACCCTAGTACTGTCACGCAGCTAAGGACCGATTCACGTGGACGGTTTGAGATGTGCTTCGTGGCCCTTGGACCCGCGGTACGTATTTTAACACGTCATATGTTTACACATTATAAACTATAACATTTACACATTATAAACTATAACATTTTAACCTATGTTTTTGCAGATCCGCACATTTCTAGAAAATCTACGTCGTGTCCTGATAATAGACGCAACCCATTTAAAGGGCTGTTACTTGGGTATGATGTTCCTGGCGGTTGCCATGGACGGGGATAACTCCATCGTTCCAGTAGCTTTCGGCGTAGGCAAGTCCGAAACCGGGGACGAGTGGACTTGGTTTCTGTCCATGTTGAGACAAGCTATCGGAGACCCGCAAGGGTTGGTGTTTATGTCTGACAGGGCTCCTTCCATAAGCGCCGCAATCTCTGCCATGTACCCAAACGCCCCTCACGCCATATGCTGTCGACATTTGGAGATGAACGCCAAATCCAAGGACAAACGTATTACCACCTACAAGGATGTCTATTGGGCGGCATGCAGAGCATATACGGATCGGGAGTTTAACAAGTACATGAATATGCTACGATACAATGTCAAGGAAGCAGCCAAAGTCTTTGACGATGCTGGACCGGAGAGGTGGTCCGCGGCCCATTTTTCTGGACAACGGTATGACATTCTGACCTCGAATAGTGCAGAGTCTGTGAATGCACTCTCCCGTTTTGCGCGTAGATGTCCGATTGTTAATCTTATGGACTACTTTCGGGCCTTTCAACAAGAGTGGTACCAAATTCGACGCCTAAAAGGAGCTAAGATACAAAATGCACTCGCACCAACGGCGGAGAATATCGTTCAGTACAGGGCGCGTCGTGCGGCGACATGGCCGGTAAGAGCAATCGGGTATGGGAAGTACGAGGTGCATGATGACTATATTCACGCGATTGTGAATATGGAAGACCACCTTTGTTCGTGTCGCGAATGGGATAAATCTGGGTTACCGTGCGGCCATGCCATCGCTGCAGCAACATATATGGGTCGTACAGATTGCAGCGACTTGGCTGTACCTTTCTTCACGTCCGAATATTACCGGAAAACATACGTGGAGGTAATAAACCCAGCTGGACCCCCTGCAGCATGGGTGTATCCACCCGACCCGCTTCCACCATGCTATCCACCTTTAATGGATAAGAACAGGGCCGGGAGACCGAGAAAGAACGACCGACGTCCATCACGTGGTGAAAGTTCGATACAACGAAGATGTACTCGGTGCCAATGCGTAGGACACACTCGTGGAGAGTGTCCAAATCCCTCCCCTTCAACCGTGCCAATGAGACATTCTGTCAGTCACACCCCGGGCCCGTCACAGCTTGAACCATATGGAACAAACCCTTATGATACTGTTGATCTAAACACTGATTTGTAAATGATATATATACACACATACATATGCTTCTAAATGAACATTGATAACACAGCTAGTTTGTAAATGATATATATATTCGTATTATATATTTACACACATAAAGAAAATAGGATTCCTTCAATTTTTCTTAGTATTTTCTTGACCTTGTTCTTGCATCCATGGCAGTGAATGTTAACTCTGAGTACACATGTCTGTTTATATATTCATATTAGATACGTTTTAATTTTAACAAATTACACCATTATAGTTAATTATTTAATTTATGGTACATCTCATATTTTTTTTCAATTTTGTTTTACACTCCTATCGCATTAACATAATAATCATATATTAACTAATTCATTAAATCGTTTTAAATTATTATTATTTGAATGTGTTTATAGATATCGTGAATGGCAATAGGAGAAGGTAGAATTGTTTATAAATGGGGTTTTGACAAGTTGGTATTACTGGACTCATTTAAGAATTGTGAAAATGGGTATTTGGCGAATGATGATTCATGTGTGTTTAAAACACTTCAGCTCCAAACACACATGAATCATCATTCGTCAAATACCCATTTTCACAATTTTTAAATGAGTCCAGTGATAACAACTTGTCAAAACCCCATTTCATATTATATATATACACTCACATACATATGCTTCTAAATGAACATTGATAACACAGCTAGTTTGTATTCCATCCAACAAGCTCTTCATCTTCAATCTTTCTGACCCTTCTTCAACGGCTTCTGCTTTTGCAACCACGTATGGCCATTGTGTACCACAACCCGCACACACTTTAGCAAATGAGTTGAGGGTTGTCATATATTCTACAAGAGGAGTAGGCCCACGAATGAGGTAACCTCTGACTTGACCTTGCATGATGTATCCAACCTAACCGTGGTTCAGCGGCTTAAAAACTACTTTTCAGAGAAATTAACAACAACAAAAAATACAAAACAACAACACAGTAAAAAAAATACAAATAACAACACAGTAAAAAAAATACAAAACAAAAAAAATATAACCACCACCTACTTAAAAATTGATTTAGTTTCATCAATCCAAGCTTGCTTCTCGTTTACCTTCGCTTGAATAATTGCGAAGTCTTGCAGAATATGGTGAATTGCTTCTTGTTCTCGACGAACACGAGCCTCCCTAGCTTTTATATCCCCTTTCATCCTTTTGATCTCCCTGTCTTCCTCTTCGATCTTTCTCAAATGGACTGCCTTCCTGTCCATCATTTTTTTCCACTCTTCTGTTAGTTCATCTATCTCCTTTTCCTTTTTTGCTATGGCGACCTCGATTTGAGGTGGCATTTTTTCAGGAGTAGACTTAGGGTTTGATGACGATGCCATTTGTGGATGAAATGAGAGAAGAGAAATCAAGAGAGAAATCAATTCAAAGAAAGAAAGCAAGAGAGAAATCAAGAAAGAAAGCATGAGGAAGTGTGAATTGTGAATTGCATACTACTGATATTTATGGATGAAATCTCAAACATGCAAATGAATTTCAACCACAAATCGGTCTTCAAAGTACAATAATTGTGGAAAAAAACAGTAAAAGCATGCAAGATTCGTCTAAGTACAGGGGCTGAAAGTGTAATTTTTCAGGGACCAAAAGTGTAAGTTTTCAGGGACCAAAACTGTAAATTTTGGCCCATCGCGGGCTGCGATCGCGGGCAGGGACCAAAAGTGCACCGCGGCCAAAGTTGAGGGGCTTCGCGGGGCATTTGGGGCCAAAATACGTGCCACGTCAGCCCTAGCCCGCGATCGCGGGATCCATCGCGGGTATTTTGGGTATTTTTGCAAAATGAATTTTTTTTTTTGGTATTTTGGTAACAGTTGGTCAAACTTTGGGTATTTTAATTAATTTCCCATTTATTTACTATGTTTGAAGTATTTTTCTTTTTCAAACAAATGGGGTCTTTGTTGATATAAATATATAAATGGGAAATTAATTAAAATACCCCAAGTTTGACCAACTGTTACCGAAATACCCTAAATTTTTTCAACTTTGCAAAAATGCCGAAAATACCCGCGATGGGGTCCCGCGATCGCGGGATACGCTGATGTGACACGTATTTTGGGGCCAATTGCCCCGCGAAGCCCCTCAACTTTGGCCGCGGTGCACTTTTGGTCCCTGCCCGCGATCGCAGCCCGCGATGGCCCAAAAAATTACAGTTTTGGTCCCTGAAATTTTACACTTTTGGTCCCTGCAAAATTTACACTTTTGGTCCCTGTAGTTAGACGAATCTTGCATGCTTTTACTGTTTTTTTCCACAATTATTGTACTTTGAAGACCGATTTGTGGTTGAAATTCATTTGCATGTTTGAGATTTCATCCATAAATACCAGTAAGATGCAATTCACAATTCACACTTCCTCTTGCTTTCTTTCTTGATTTCTCTCCTGCTTTCTTTCTTTGAATTGTTTTCTCTCTTGATTTCTCTTCTCTCATTTAATCCACAAATGGCATCGTCATCAAACCCTAAGGCTACTCCTGAAAAAATGCCACCTTAAATCGAGGTCGCCATAGCAAAAAAGGAAAAGGAGATAGATGAACTAACAGAAGAGTGGAAAAAAATTATGGACAGGAAGGCAGTCCATTTGAGAAAGATCGAAGAGGAAGACAGGGAGATCAAAAGGATGAAAGGGGATATAAAAGCTAGGGAGGCTCGTGTTCGTCGAGAACAAGAAGCAATTCACCATATTCTGCAAGACTTCGCAATTATTCAAGCGAAGGTAAACGAGAAGCAAGCTTGGATTGATGAAACTAAATCAATTTTTAAGTAGGTGGTGGTTGTTTTAGTTGTTTTGTATTTTTTTTTCTTGTTTTGTATTTTTTTTACTGTGTTGTTGTTTTGTATTTTTTGTTGTTGTTAATTTCTCTGAAAAGTAGTTTTTAAGCCGCTGAACCACGGTTAGGTTGGATACATCATGCAAGGTCAAGTCAGAGGTTACCTCATTCGTGGGCCTACTCCTCTTGTAGAATATATGACATCCCTCAACTCATTTGCTAAAGTGTGTGCGGGTTGTGGTACACAATGGCCATACGTGGTTGCAAAAGCAGAAGCCGTTGAAGAAGGGTCAGAAAGATTGAAGATGAAGAGCTTGTTGGATGGAATACAAACTACCTGTGTTATCAATGTTCATTTAGAAGCATATGTATGTGTGTATATATATAATATGAAATGGGGTTTTGACAAGTTGGTATCACTGGACTCATTTAAGAATTGTGAAAATGGGTATTTGACGAATGATGATTCATGTGTGTTTGGAGCTGAAGTGTTTTAAACACACATGAATCATCATTCGCCAAATACCCATTTTCACAATTCTTAAATGAGTCCAGTGATACCAACTTGTCAAAACCCCATTTAATATTCTTCTCGTGAAACCTTCTCCTATTGCCATTCACGATATCTATAAACACATTCAAATAATAATAATTTAAAACGATTTAATGAATTAGTTAATATATGATTATTATGTTAATGCGATAGGAGTGTAAAACAAAATTGAAAAAAAATAAGAGATGTACCATAAATTAAATAATTAACTATAAGGTTATGAATTTTAATGTATAACTGTATATGATATATATTAAAATATATAAATCCAAAAAAATTCAAGATTGGGCTCATTTCGAACGTATCGAAGAGACGATTATAATGGTGTAATTTATTAAAATTAAAACGTATCTAATATGAATATATTTATCATTTACAAACTAGCTGTGTTATCAATGTTCATTTAGAAGCATATGTATGTGTGTAAATATATCATTTACAAATCAGTGTTTAGATCAACAGTATCAAGCTATGACGGGTCCGGGGTGTGACTGACAGAATGTCTCCTTGGCACGGTTGAAGGGGCGGGATTTGGACACTCTCCACGAGTGTGTCCTACGCATTGGCACCGAGTACATCTTCGTTGTATCGAACTTTCACCACGTGATGGACGTCGGTCGTTCTTTCTCGGTCTCCCGGCCCTGTTCTTATCCATTAAAGGTGGATAGCATGGTGGAAGCGGGTCGGGTGGATACACCCATGCTGCAGGGGGTCCAGCTGGGTTTATTACCTCCACGTATGTTTTCCGGTAATATTCGGACGTGAAGAAAGGTACAGCCAAGTCGCTGCAATTTGTACGACCCATATATGTTGCTGCAGCGATGGCATGGTCGCACGGTAACCCAGATTTATCCCATTCGCGACACGAACAAAGGTGGTCTTCCATATTCACAATCGCGTTAATATAGTCATCATGCACCTCGTACTTCCCATACCCGATTGCTCTTACCGGCCATGTCGCCGCACGACGCGCCCTGTACTGAACGATATTCTCCGCCGTTGGTGTGAGTGCATTTTGTATCTTAGCTCCTTTTAGGCGTCGAATTTGGTACCACTCTTGTTGAAAGGCCCGGAAGTAGTCCATAATATTAACAATCGGACATCTACGCGCAAAACGGGAGAGTGCATTCACAGACTCTGCACTATTCGAGGTCAGAATGTCATACCGTTGTCCAAAAAAATGGGCCGCGGACCACCTCTCCGGTCCAGCATCGTCAAAGACTTTGGCTGCTTCCTTGACACTGTATCGTAGCATATTCATGTACTTGTTAAACTCCCGATCCGTATATGCTCTGCATGCCGCCCAATAGACATCCTTGTAGGTGGTAATACGTTTGTCCTTGGATTTGGCGTTCATCTCCAAATGTCGACAGCATATGGCGTGAGGGGCGTTTGGGTACATGGCAGAGATTGCGGCGCTTATGGAAGGAGCCCTGTCAGACATAAACACCAACCCTTGCGGGTCTTCGATAGCTTGTCTCAACATGGACAGAAACCAAGTCCACTCGTCCCCGGTTTCCCCGTCCATGGCAACCGCCAGGAACATCATACCCAAGTAACGACCCTTTAAATGGGCTGCGTCTATTATCAGGACACGACGTAGATTTTCCAGAAATGTGCGGATCTGCAAAAACATAGGTTAAAATGTTATAGTTTATAATGTGTAAATGTTATAGTTTATAATGTGTAAACATATGACGTGTTAAAATACGTACCGCGGGTCCAAGGGCCACGAAGCACATCTCAAACCGTCCACGTGAATCGGTCCGTAGCTGCGTGACAGTACCAGGGTTCTGCAGCTGCAAATTATATAAATATGTCGGGAGTCGTTCATACGACTCCTCGAACGTGCCTCTCACCATAAACAGTGCATGGCAGCGCGCACGCCACGCTTGGTGGTAATCAATCGTGACGCCGAACTGCCGGTGAACGTCGTGGACGATGTCCTTTGGACGCAATGACCTGCTAACATCAAGAAATTTGTTTTTCAGGATCGCACCCAAAGTCTTTTTGCCGGCTTGTTTGTGGTGGGGATTAAGTTGCGTCCTCGTACAAGTGTGTACGTCGTGCAACTTTCTAATCATTATCGCCCCTCCTTTGGGACCCGTGTGAATCGCGTACAACCTCCACTCACACTTTTCTCTAGCACATTCAACTACGTATTTGCTTTTGTCAGATGCCCGCACGCGACTTTGGAAACCCTCTTCCAAGAACTTGAGTCCGATCTGACTTGCTAAGAGATCCTTCGAATCGAATATCTGACCTGCTGTTAAACTTTCACTGCGAATATAAGGTGTAGGTTCGTAGCTTTGTGTCTGGATATGGGAGTCTGGAAGAATAGGGGGCATATCAAAAAAGTCATTTATCTGACTACATGATTTTCTACTAGGGGTATATTCTTCGTGATCATCATTATCGGTGTCTGATCTGTCTATTTCAGAATTACCCGTTCTGAAAACGTGGGTTTCGTCATCAGCAACTCCAGTAGTACGCCATTCGTGTGGTTGTGGTGGTTGTTGTTGTTGAGAATCAGGATGCTCTATTTGTTGAGAATCAGGATGCTCTATTTGTTGAGAATCACCCTCCTCGTCACCGTCGTCGTCACCGTCGGATACGCCGGGATACACAAAGAGTAATGGGGGTCTTTCTGAATCGGCTGCAAGGTGCAGAAAAGTAGAGATATCCCCATCGTTGGATAAATCCACAAATGACCCATCGCCATTTTTAAATACTAACTTGCAAATATCAGAAGAGTTGATTCCACATTTTTGCATGGCGTATGCAACAAACTTCTGATAAGTGTAGTTTACTGACACTTTTACACCATGCTTAGATTTATAAGCAAAATTCCACTCATTGTTATCTTGCACCCATTCACCATCAAAACAGAAATATAGTTTAGCTTTTGCAACAGATGAACTCATTTTTTCAGTAGTATCTCAAACACAAAATATTGCAGAAAGAAATATTCCAACAATGAAATCGTTGTGTGGGGATTATGGCTTGAATTTTACGTCTATTTATCAATGAAACAACCAACATATCAGAAAACCAATCTCTCATTTCATCCACAAACTGGTATTCCAAAAACATTGATTTAACATTGATTGAAACATGCAAATGAATTTCAACCACAAATCGGTCTTTAAATTGCAATAATTGTGGAAAAAACAGTAAAAACATGCAAAATTCGTCTAAGTATAGGGGCTGAAAGTGTAAATTTTCAGGGACCAAAAGTGTAAAATTTCAGGGACCAAAACTGTAATTTTTTGGGCCATCGCGGGCAGGGACCAAAAGTGCACCGCGGCCAAAGTTGAGGGGCTTCGCGGGGCATTTGGCCCCAAAATACGTGCCACGTCAGCGTATCCCGCGATCGCGGGACCCCATCGCGGGTATTTTGGGCATTTTTGCAAAGTTGAAAAATTTTAGGGTATTTTGATAACAGTTGGTTTGACTTGGGGTATTTTAATTAATTTCCCTATATAAATTGATATATGAAATAAAAAAAATGGTTAATAACAAATAAGTTGGGTTTAGTTAATAAAATAAAATTAAACAATGTAACACCCTGAAATTTTTATTATGTATTTGTATTCAAAATAAATATCATATTACATATGTTATGATATGTGAAACAAATTATGTAGGGAAATTAATTAAAATACCCTAAGTTTGACCATGTGTTACCAAAATACCACAAATCTCTCTCACTTTGCAAAAATACCCTAAAAATCCGCGATGGGAGCCCGCGATCGCGGGCCAGGGACCTTTCTGACACTTTTTTAAACTTGCAGGGACCATTTTTGAAAAATGAAATCTCGCGATCGCGAAGGAATCCCGCGATGGGATTATTTTTGTGACTTTTCAATTGCAAGGGACCATTTTTGAAAAATTCCAGGGACCGTTTATGAAAATTTTGGTATTTTTGACACTGTTCACCCCGCTTTCGTCCATTTTTACGAATTTAAAATGAAATGTTACACTTTCAACCCCTATACTTATTTACTAAATTTACTTTATACCTTTTACTTTCATTATTTTAATTTTACATTTAACACATATAATCGTTTATTAACTAAAATACGTTTTAATTTTAACAAATTACACCATTATAATCGTCTCTTCGATACGTTCGAAATGAGCCCAATCTTGATTTTTTTTGGATTTATATATTTTAATATATATCATATACAGTTATACACTACATAAAAAAAATTATATTTAAAATTCATACCCTTATAGTTAATTATTTAATTTATGGTTTTTAATGTATTGTTTCCTTTCCATTTTAATGTTTTTAATATAGAAATTCACTTAAGTTATTTAACAAGGAAATTAATTAACAACATCATATAAAAATTATTGCAAATCATCTTCCCAACCGAAACGGATACAGTGCATGTAAACAAATAAATCAATTACTGGAAGGCGTCCTGGAGTCCTGTGATGAAGTTAACCTTTTCCTTGATCACGTCCTCCATTCCTATGTAGTCCGATTCGAGTTCTTCTAGTTCCTCTTCAGCTTCCTTAATCTCTCGTTGCAGGTGCCGAACGTGAGCCCTAGTCATGGCCAGTTCTCGTTTCTTCTCCGCTAGATACTCCATTTTCCCCTGCTGAATCCCCCTGTTATGGTTCCACATACCCTTTACCTTTTCGATACCGGCGTTCGCCTCATCAATGGCTTTTTGCACTGCGGGAGTAATTCGTTGACTTTGTCGAAGACCCGTCGGCATAAAATCATACATTAGTGGGGTTCTCATGCCATTATCGAAGTAGTAATTGTCGGATGCCATCTCCCAGTCTGCTTCCTCCTCAGGCGTGAATGGAAAATCGGCTGCAGTTCGCCCACAGTTTGTCCACTCCTCGTCTGTTTCCGGTACCTTCCAGGTACTCCGGCGAGCTCCGTCGTTCAGTGGTTGGTAGGCTCCCGAACGTGAAGTTCCAGTCACATTCGCCGACCTGTTCCCCCTTGATCTTGAACCTCCATCCATTGTGTTAAAAAAAGCGAGAGCGTGTTTGTATAAAAGATAGATAGGAAGTTGTGAATTACTACTTCATCATGCCATCTACTTATAGCCGTGAAAATGTATGTTCTTCATCAGATATGGTCAAAGATTTCGTCTGAAAAAGTTCACTGCATGATTCGTCTGAATAGTTCACTGCAAGATTCGTTTGAAAAGAGCCTGTAAGATTCCACTGAAAAAGTAACTGCAATATTCGTCTGCTCTTGAATAAAGGTCTTTCATTAGGCAGAAAATTAGTCTTTAAGTAGTCAAACATAGCTAATTAATGAGAATTTAGATCAGATTTATATGGTACTGTCAAATGCAAGTTTCTATAATATAGATACTGTTCTACATTACATGATACCAATTTTTGCATCATATGAATCACTTCCAGACAACAAGAACCAATACACCAATAATCAAGAAATAAATGCTTGTTCATCCAATAATCTCTGTATTAGGATTATCGCAAGTTTCATAAACCTACTTACTAGGTGTTGGAAATATGGGTTTTACTAAACTTTGGACGCATTTAAATTTATATATATGTGTTATATATAACTAACTTTTAGTAGGTTTATGTTCTCCTATATGAGAGCTTCGAAATGATATATAATGCGTCCAAAATGGAGTATGTGTGAAAGAAATATCGATACTCAAAGTTGAGTAAATGGATGAAATTAGCAAAAACCAAATGAAGTAAACAGTAAGTCAATCACAATACTTTAACAAAATAAGTTAATACTAAAAATAACAATTATTTAATGTTACATAAACAACCTAACGTGGCCCTATTTGACAATGCTCATAAATAGACTCCGCCATATGTTTGCGAAAATCTTTGGCAACATCCTCGGCCTCGTCAGGGTGTACCCATACCTCATTGTTATTTATCAACATTTGGGTATTAAGGCATACCCAGACACCGCAATCCGCATTTATCCCGGCCTGCTGGGGTACATTCTTGGCGAACTTATAGCGAAAGACACCTGTCATATCGCGACGTCTATCATCCTTGACCCGACAAAAGAAGTCAAATAGCACAGCTTTAAACTTTGTCATCTGCTCTTCCAATTGCTGTCTGAAGAGATTGGCACTGTCGCTATCATATATGGTCAAGGTCATAGTGTCAAGTTCAAACACTCCAAGCAGCCAATGTTGGGGATTAATGCATATTGGGATGTACACCTGAAATATTACAATATTAGACAACTTAGTTAGCAACAAAACAAGTTAAATAAAATAAGAGTAAAACGATTTACATACCACATCGAGGAGAGCCCAAGAGGTCCCCCCGCTTTCTTTGCTTGTTTTTTAGCGGCCGGTGGTGTCGTAGATCCTTATTGGCCAAACGGGTGACGAAACCATTGTGAAATTTTATGCGACCGCTTTTGAGGGAGCGGGGTCACCTGTGGTGGTGGATCTACAACATCCATCGAGTCATCGTCAGGCTCCGAGAAGTGATCCTGGATAATAGGAGACCCCGTCTGAAAATTACGTTACTCAATGTTTTAAGTACAATTTAGGAAATGTTCACAATTAAACCAAAACTACCAAAATAACTTACAGTATGCATTTTCGGCCTGTAATAGTCATCGACCGAACCGCCAAAGATGTTTGTGATTGCTGTGGTGGCGAACGACGGCATGTGATGTGCCCCCGACATCCCGGCCTGCGTGACATTGATCATTAAAATAGTTACAAAATTAGGAACAAACATATAACTATAATGGTTACTCAGTGTCACTTACACTCTCCGGGATAGTAGAATAGGATGTGGTGGCAAACGGCGTTTGGGACATCCCGGCCCCCGACATCCCGGCCTGCGTGACATTGATCATTATAAGAGTTACAAACTTAGGAACAAACATATAACTATAATGGTTACTCAATGTCACTTACATTTTCAGGGAATGACGGATAGGATGTGGTGGCAAACGTCGCCTGTGCCCCCTGTCCGAACGGAGCGGGGATCGGTGTCGTACTCGACAGCTAAAACAAATTTAGAACGTAATATTAATATACAAACTAAACAAACGTGGCCAACAAATTAAGTTAAACACTAACATTGACAGCGCTAAACTGTCTGTAGACTCCCTCCAGAAGCTGTACACGTGACTCTAGCGGCCCGTGGACGTAGTCCCACAGGTGCTCATGAGAGCCACGCTGTGGCTCGTAGGAAGGGGCCGCCTCATATGGATTGTAGGAGGAGGAAGGGGGCGGCTGGTAGGAGGAGGAACGGGCCGGCTGGTAGGAGGAGGAAGGGGGCGCCTGGTATCCACCGGAAGGGGGCCTGTCGTCGTCTTCCTCATCTTCGTCAAATGTGGAAGTAGGGGGACGTCGAGCCCTTTCCGCCTCTGCGTCAATAAAGGCCACGCTGTCTCTGTACCAATCTGTGCCCATCTCGTCGACAGTAGGCACAAGGCGATCGAAAGGCAAGAGTGGCTGCTAAATATATAAAAAAACTGTTTTTATAAAAATTTGTTAAGGGTGTGTTTTTATAAAAAAATTGTTAAGAGTGTTTTTATAAAAAAAACACATTTTTAACAATTTTTTTATAATAACACACTCTTAACAAATTTTTTTATAAAAAAACACTTTAACAATTTTTTTATAAAAAACACACTATAACAACATACACATTATAACATACAAATATCACATTCAAACATAAAACCATACATATCATGTTAAACATAGAACATATTCAAACATAAGTTATAAACACTATAACAACCTACAAATCATATATCTTAACTTAAAATAACATACAAAAAATAACAAAAAACATAAGGAAAACATACCACAGAGGTAATACGAGACATCTTCACAAAACCCGAACGCGTATTCCACACGACAAAATTGAGAGAGTGAGAGAAAATTGAGAGAGTTTGATTAAAAATTGAGAGAGTTATTAAAAAAATGAGAGTGGCCGGTTTTTGGTCCCCCCCCCGGTATATAGTGCGGCCGAAGAAAACATTTAGGGTTTGGTTCGTCAAAGTGATTTTAGGGTTAACCCTGTGCCAACACGTGGCACTTTTGCCCGCGATCGCGGGGGTCAAAGAAAGTCAAACGCAGGCAGGGACCAAAACTGCACACGCGGGCATTCTTGAGGGGGGAAAGCTGGACCGCGGGCATTCTTGAGGGACCAACGCGGGCAAAGTGGGCAAACATTGGTGACACGTGTAGCCCGCGATCGCGGGGGTCAACGAGAGTCAAACGCGGGCAAGGACCAAAACTGCACACGCGGGCATTCTTGAGGGGGGAAAGCTGGACCGCGGGCATTCTTGAGAGACCAACGCGGGCAAAGTAGGCAAACTTTGGTGACACGTGGCCTGGGGCCCGCGATCGCGGGCTCCATCGCGGATTTTTGGGGTATTTTTGTAACATGGGAGAGATTTGTGGTATTTTCAGTAAAACATGGTTTGACTTAGGGTATTTTAATTAATTTCCCAATTAAGTATATTGATGTATATAAAGCAATATCTTTAGCTTACGTACAAGATAATCATATTACGTAACGCTTGTTATTTTTGGAGCTAAAGAAAAAGTTGGCCATGTGACATAAATAAACAGTAGGAGTGCGCATACAGTACTCTACAAGTCTACATATATAAGGTATGCATCATTGAACAAACAAATCTTTCTAATCATTTTGTATAATAATTAAATCAAAACCGTTAGAATTGAATTTAGGTTTACATATCATTTGAAATGGTGAACATTTGGTATACATCATTAGGTTTACATCATTTGGATATACATAACTTTTTTTTGATAAGGTTCATTTAGGCTTTGCCTAAACTACATCTTTGGCAATTTGGAAACAAACGTACAAAACGGCCGTCTGAGACTAAACCTGGCCACAGAATGCTGACGCCTGGACTCGAACCCGGGGTGGATGGGATATTCCACCACATCCCCCAAGCCCTTGCCACTACGCCACCACCCTTGTGGTTTGGATATACAGAACTTGTGGGGTGAACATTTGAAATTCTTGAATTTTACATTCGGATATTTAAAATGGTGATAGAACATGATAATTTGACATTTGGTGATTGTACCAACTTAATCTAGGAGGTCAATTAACGTTGAAATATATTTTGAATTTAATAAACAATAGGGTAAATCGTATTTTTGGTCCTATAGTTTGTTGTTTTTCTTGGATTGGGTTTGTTGCATAATTTTTATTGCAAGAAAATTTTGGTGGTATACAAAAATGTTTGGTTTTCATCCCTTCTTTTAACAACTGTTAACTTTTGACGTTTACTCCCATTACTTTAGGACGATATGGTCTAGGGGTGCTCAAAAACCCGATCAACCCAACCCGACGTGAAATAACCCAACCCGAAGCAATCCGATGTGCAATCGAGTTGTAAAATCTTTAAACCGTATGTATTGGGTTGATATTGGGTTACGATAATTTGAACCCAACCCAACCATATGAACCCGATATATATATATATATATATATATATATATATATATATATATATATATATATATATATACATATAGGGGCTTAATCAAATGAGAACTAATTAGTTTGTGGTAACCGTAAGAACCAATTTCAGCCACACATTTAAGATAATTAATATAAATTTTAAATAAATACAAAAGGGTGTTTTAGTAAATTTGTTTCAAAATCTAATTAAATCCTTAATTCCTAAAATATCTCCAATTTTATCTCCCCCAGGCGTCTCTCTCTCTCTCCCTCTAAATTGACCGGCCATTGAAGAAGGGTTTTGTATACGAAAAAGAAACCCATCTCAATGTTATGAAAACATCTCTCTTCTTCGACGGCGATGACTTCACCGTTTACGACACCAATGGCGATGGCAACCATGACTTTGGTTCGCCGGCGGATTATGCTCTACAACCACCGCCGCCGACAAATTATTTTCTGCAACCACTCCCACTACCACTCCCACCGTCAACATCATCGGCACGTGTGATTTTTCTGGGTTAGTGGCAGTGGAGTCTATGATGGAGACGATGGAACAGATTCCTCCACACCTTCTTAAAGTTCAAGATCTGATTTTTCTCGGTGATACGCCCCCTCACACCTTCTTAGAGTTCAAGATGTGGGTTTGATTTTCAGATCTTGGTTTGCTTTTGATATTGATTCACGATTTTGTGTTTTGATGATTATGGTTGATATTAGGGTTTCGGTGTAGCACTAGGGTATCACAGTGGTTGTGATACCGATTTTGGTTGCATCACAGTGATCTTTTGGTGGTGGGTTTGATTTCGGTGGTGGGTATCACAGTGATCTTCTTCTGGTGGTGTTGTATCACAGTGATCTTCTGGTGGTGGGTATCACAGTGGTTGTGATACCGATTTTGGTTGTATCACAGTGATCTTTTGGTGGTGGGTTTGATTTCGGTGGTGGGTATCACAGTGATTTCTGGTGGTGTGTTTGATTTCGGTGGTGGGTATCACAGTGGTTTAGGTATCACAATGGTTTGGGTATCACCGTGGTCTGGGTATCACCGGAGGCAATAGGCCTTCAAGAGAGGAGAGATGAGAGAAGAGAGAGAAGAGAGGAGAGAGGAGAGAGAATAGATTTTTTAAAAAACCTAAAATACCCTTTAATTTAAATTTCAAACAAAATTACCAAAAATAATAATTTCCTAGTTTATTGCTTAATATGTGGCTCATATTGGTTCTCACAGTTACCACAAACAAACTAATTCTCCCTTGAATGTCCCCCATACATACATATATATATATATATATATATATATATATATATATATGCAAATTGAGAAAAATAGTTGATGACGATATGTTTAAGATTTAAGAAATATACAAATTGAAGACGTCAAGTTATATATATTTGTATATTTCTTAAATCTTAAACATATCATCATCAACTATTTTTCTCAATTTGCATATATATATATATATATATATATATAGAGAGAGAGAGAGAGAGAGAAGCGGGTTCAAACGAGGAGCGTAACAATTTAAGAAAACGCGAGGAGCACTGCCCATGTACTGAATCACATGTGATTCACGTACAAAATCACATGTGATTCACACCTGATCGGGGGGCTTCCGCCCATGTAGTGGATCACATGTGATTCACGCCTAAAATCATATGTGATTCGGGCGACTTCCACGCGACTCGCGAACCAGGTCGCCCGCTACCCGATTTTTTCGGGAGTAGTGGATCACATGTGATCCACTACATGGAAGGCGCTCATCGCGTTTCTCGTAAATAGGTACGCTCCTCGTTTGAACCTTCGTCTATATATATATATATATATATATATATATATATATATATATATATATATATATATGCAAATTGAGAAAAATAGTTGATGACGATATGTTTAAAATTTAAGAAATATACAAATTGGAGACGTCAAGTTATTTGATCATATTTGGTTTAGACATTTTTATATGTAGTATCTAAATATTGTCTGAATTATCGGTTGTATTTTAAAGACGTGTTTCCTTTATTTTTATGTTTCTAATTTGGATTTTACCTTGTATAAACACAACCCGATCAACCCGAACGGGTTGGGTTGGGTTGGGTTGTACCTTTGTTTGGGTTGGGTTGGGTTGGGTTGGGTTGAACTTTTTTCAAACCGCCAACATTGGGTTGATGTGTCGAAATGTGTAACAACCCACCAAAATCATATAACATGTAACATATAATACTTACAAACATATACAATTCAAACACCCACATATTACATATAGGGTCTCGAAGTCCAGAACTATACTAGCTACATATTACAGTACCAACTTTTTTGCTTTCAATACATTAGTACATACATACATACATGTTACTACTTCCAACAAAAACATTATCATGTAACATAGTTTAACTACAAGAAGTAACTCATAACATCTTTCCATGTACAACACATTTCTTCCCATAACATCACATCTTATCTTTTCCTTTTGCCTTATCCATCATCTTTCCTGGAATACATATTTGGAAAACAATGAGGGTTAGACCAATTGGTCTAAATGAGAAAATCCCAAACATTTCAATAACATTATCATGAAAACATTGATATGAAATCGTTATTAACATATCAAACCTTACAATCTTATGCAGTGTGCACAACATACTCCGTTGGCCTTCAAACCAACAAGTTATGGCCATAACACATTAGTTGGCCGCGCTAAACACAACTAATTAATTTACTCCGAAGTACCTCAAGTACAACCAACTCCACTGCCCCTTACGGTACAGCCAACTCCATCCGGCCTCTAAGTCCGACCAAAATGCAATAGTGTAGTGAAATGCTCAAACAAATGTAATTACGTTTCGATAATCACATTCCATATACTCACATTCAGTACTGCACTTATTACATATTAACCATTTCAAAATATATGTATTCCAGTTCGAAAATGGTTAAAAGAAAACTCACTTTGATTACGAACACCAAAATCAGCAAAACCGGACAACTTATCGAAACCGATAACCAACTTCAAACCCAAGACTTGGAATCTGGAATTGGAACAAAATAATATGTTTAATGGGTTCAAATGCTATTTTACACTCAAAACGAGTACCCATACGTCTATATTACACCCTGAAACGACACCGGTACGCAAGAAACAAAAGTTGAAAAGTGCTAAAACAGTGAGTTGCGCGGCTTCTTACGGGACCTGAAGCCGCGCGAAAGGCCGCACAAGTCTCCTGTTAAGTGCATTTTATGCACCTAACTTTGTATATAATAGTTGCATTTTATTTATATTTTAGCGTTTAGTTTAGCCTTTTCATGCATTATTGTTCACTTTTTCTTATTTTTCTTAATCACGGATGGAAATTCTTTTGGAAATTCTTTTTATGTTTTTGGTACATGTTTTGTGCAGATTGTGCGTAATTTGAAAGGCGAGATGGGCGGACGCATGCTCGTGAAGAAGAAAGAAAGAAAAGATGAAGTGTACGTGGGTAAGGAAGCGGAGAGCGAAGGAACGAAGCGGATTGGAAGTGAAGAAAAACCTGAATTGATGCTTGAAAGTTGACGCCATACTTTCACGGGCGCGAAGGAAACTCCCCGGCCATAAAGTCATTTTGACTTTTAATTTTCTGGGCTTTTTCTCTTGGGCTTTTAGGCCTGTCTTTAAACTCTCTTAGGGCTTTAATTTTATATATATTAGGAGTTTCCTTTTAGAATTAGACACACTTTTTTACACGACATTTCAGTTCTTGGGTGGTTTCTCTCAACTTTGAAGGAGTTCTTTGTTAGGACACTGAAGTTGTCCTTTATAATAGAAAGTTTTGTAAAGCAATAGCTGTGTTAAAGGGCTTAGGATTAATTGTTGTAGCAAGTGATGAAGACTATAAATAGGTCTTTACTTGTAGTTTGTAACAAGTGAATTCATTAATACAAGATGTAGATCTCTAATCACTTTGTGTTCTCTCTAGGTTAGATTTCCTTTTCAATAATGTTCTTCATCATCTTGTTACACAATACTTGGATTGTATGAAGATCATGGACCTAACAAGTGGTATCAGAGCCAAATCGAAGAATTTTTCATCGATACGATCATCGGATCTTCACAATTCAAGCGTTTTTAGCCCTATTTTGCTCAGATTTCGGAGATTTATGGTGTTTGTTCAAGAAAAAAAGTCAAACTCACTTTTTGGATCAAAACTTCATCAAATCGATCGAATTACATGTTTTGATCAACTAGAAATCTGTTCATCTTCATTTTTCGAATAAGTCTGCGAAAGAATCACTGAAATTGGTCAAGAATTGAAGAAGTTATGATGATTTTAGTGATTTTCGGATGCTGTTACTTGAATTCGGATTATTCTTGATGAATTCGGATTATTCTTGATGAATTCGGATCCTTCATCGTTTACTGTTCATTGATGAATTCGGATCCTTCATCATTTACTGTTCATTGATGAATTCGGATCCTTCATCGTTTACTGTTCATTGTTGATTTCGGATCCTTCATGCTTTACTGTTCATGGTTTCGGATGCTACTATTGTTTGGATGGCTTAGATGGTTTCGAACTGTTCAGAGTTGTTGGTTTCGGATCTTGTGAAGTCCGAAATATTGCTGAATTTGGTCATCTTAGTTCTGAATTTCGGAATGTGCTTACACCTAAAGGTTCAAAGGTATGGATGGCTTCGCATCTTTCTAATCCTCATTCTAATGGTTTCGAATTCCATTTATTCAAGATAGGCATGGTTTCGCATCCAACATGACACGAAATTGCCATGATTTCGAACCCTTCATGATCCGAATTGTCTTGATTTCGAACCCAACATGATCCGAATTGAGTGAATTCGCACCCAGCATGATCCGAATTGAGTGAATTCGCACCCAGCATGATCCGAATTGAGTGAATTCGCACTCAACATGATCCGAATTGAGTGAATTTGCACCCTACTTAATCCGAATTGAGTGAATTCGCACTCAACATGATCCGAATTGAGTGAATTCGCACCCTACTTAATCCGGATTCATTGGTTTCGGATGCTTCATGGTCCGAATTCTGATGGTTTCGGATCCAAGAAATTTATTGAAAAATATTTCTCATTAGCGGAACCCCCGTGCTAAGTCTCAGGAGGGGGACATTGTTCATGGAATTTAGCATAAGGCGTGTGTGACATCATTCTTATATTCAGTGTGCCACATACATTTAGCAACTGTCAAAGTTTAAAAGAGCTCAAGTCTTTCAAGATATTCAGAAGTTGATTGTTGGAGTTCAGTCTTTGATTGGATTGGAAGAGACGCTTGAATATTTGCAATCATTATTCTGAAGTTTTGTTGACGATGCTAGACCTTTGAGTGCTCTTTATCATTCTTCTGACTTGATCAACCAGAATTGTGAGAGCTTGCAATCATTGTTCTGGTGCTTTGGTTGTGATTCAGACTTTTGAGTGCTTATAATCATCCAGCTATTTCTTGAAGATTGAAGTTCTGAATTCTCTTCATTCAGTGGCTTGAAGTATTTTGAAGACGAGCATTTCTCTACAGTTGCTGAACAATGTTATTTGCTTGGGTCGTCTCATCCCTACCTAGTAGTGCGTGCTTATTATCGTTCCTCCTTCAAGCAAGACGGATTCTTTGTTTTTCACTAAATGCATACACTTTGAAGATGATTTTAGTGCATTTAGTCGAGGCTAAGAGCAACTTTCAAGGGGGAGCCAAGCATACATTTGAAGAATGCACCGCTAAAGTTTTTACAAGGAAATCAAGGGGGAGAGGAGCTAATGATTTGAAGATGATTTGCTTTCCAAAACTTTAGGGGGAGAATGTTAGGACACTGAAGTTGTCCTTTATAATAGAAAGTTTTGTAAAGCAATAGCTGTGTTAAAGGGCTTAGGCTTAATTGTTGTAGCAAGTGATGAAGACTATAAATAGGTCTTTACTTGTAGTTTGTAACAAGTGAATTCATTAATACAAGATGTAGATCTCTAATCACTTTGTGTTCTCTCTAGGTTAGATTTCCTTTTCAATAATGTTCTTCATCATCTTGTTACACAATACTTGGATTGTATGAAGATCATGGACCTAACATTCTTGAAGAAATTGAGGGAAGAAGATGAACTTGCAAAGAGCCTAGGCCATTGGAATCCGACTTGCAACCGGATTTTCATACTAGTATCTTCTTCCCCATCTTCTTAGTTTGCTTTGTTGAATTCTAGTTTTATTTGTTTGAAACCAATGTTTTGTTCATCAATCACTTTGTTCTTAATTGAAGTATTAGATTTAACTTTCCTTCATCTCTCTTGTGTTTATTGTATTTTCTCTACTTTCTTGCATCTCTATTCCTTCTCTTTCTACCCTAATTTTCTACTCTTAGTTTAAAATTCTGCACTTTGTTAAATTTCTGCATTTAGTTTTAGGTTAATTAATTTTCTGCACTTGTTTGTTTAGTAGCTTATTGTCCATCTCTCAATTGTTAGTGTTAATTGTTGTTAGATTGAGTCTAATGTAGATTCTTTGTTAGTCTAGGTTTAATTTTAGTTTTAATTTCGTTAGAGTCTAATTAAGTAACTTGTGCTTGGTCTTGTTTAAATAGTTCGTTTAATTGGGTAATCATCGCCTTAGGATTGAAGTCTTGGTATTGATCAATTGTTCTTAAAACGGATGTTGAGTTTTAATCCATTTCGATTGTAACGAAAGTTGAATTGATTTAATTGGGTTTTAACAAATCATCTAGTTAATTCGATGGGTTTTTGATAAAAACGAGAGTTTGGTCTTTTACTTGGGTTGAATTGATCGATGATAACGGTCCTAACATGTAAATAGTTAGGGACGTTGATTGGAAAATATATTCGTTTTAAATATTAATGTTTCTTCCCAATGTATATGTGTTGCGAAAGTAAATACATATCTTGGTTAGAAAAGCTTTCTCACCTCGAGAGAGGGTTGAAGTATTTTAGAAAAATGAATTCCCACCATTACCAAAATCCAAGGTTGATATTACTCAATGTTCTTAGTTTTAGTCGTCTTTTCTCTTATTTAATTTTAGTCTTAATTGCTTATTATTGTGTCTCTTTCCCTTAATCTCTTTTGTTTTAAGTTCAATTAGATAAAAATCAAACCAATTTATCTGATTCGCATAACTAGCCATGATTATTAAGTAGTTAGTGTTTAGACTGTCACCTCCCTGTGATCGACCCGTATGCTACATAACCCGTACGCTTGCAGTATAAATTTAAAACACATCAAGTTTTTTGGCGTCGTTGCCGGGGAGGCGACTAGCCTAGCATTAACTTATTTTTGATCTACTAGTTTATGTCTTTACCCCATTTCTTTTTATGTTTTCATTTCGTCATCTCATCTTTTATTTTGTTTAACCGTGTGCTTGAAGTTTTTGTTTGTGTAGTTTGGCCAACTTGCAGACGGGATGAAAAGTCACGATTGACGAAAAATGCGGTGAGTGACGGGCCATTGAGATGTGTGTTTGGTAAGATCGAGATATTATTACCTTTAGAAATGATGAGTGATTTTATCTCTATCTCATTAATTCCTTCTCGTGCGCTATTTTCATTATTCTCTAGGTTCGGTATTTTTTTAATGTCAAGCCGGACATCACCGATCCGTCTTTCTCCATCCCTTGTTTAATTCTCGGCTATGGGTAACGTAACATGTTATACAACGAATACACATCGATCATATTGTGTCTTTTGTGTTTACGCAACCCATACAAATCGGTGAGCAAATAAGTCACTCCTTTGACTTTCACTGATTTGTACACTCTTTACTCCCTAATAGTATAATTCTTCGTCAAGCTTGCGACGATAAACGAGTCACTCTTTCCCTCCCCTTTTATTTAATTCTTCATCAAACTCGCGATGTCAAACGAGTCTCCATTTTTCCCTCTTTGTCCTACAATAATTTTTCGGTTTTTCGGGATTCAAATACTTGAAAATCGACCGCCGAATGTGTTTTATACCGTTTATAATTATGTATATATATATATTAGTTTTGTTGTTTTGTTGTTTTGTTGTTTTGTTGTTTAAAGTTTTGTCTGAACTCCCCGGAAGTGAAAAAACTTACCCGACCGTGAAAACCAAACAGAAGGTTTTTAGTCCCTTCTACCTTGTTTCCTTTTCTTTTTCTTAAAATAAATAAAAAAATAAAAACATAATAAAGTTTTTTTTTGAAAACCGTAAGTTTTGAAAAAGGTAAAACCCTAACTCCTCTTAGAGGGTGTTTGGGAGTGCTTTTTTTAGTCCAAAAGTGCTTTTGGCCAAAAGTGCTTATTGACTTGTTGCTTTTGGAAAAGGAGTTTTTAAAAAAGTGTTTGGATTAGCTTTTGAGATAGGAAAGTGTAAAATGACCAATAAGTCAGGAAAGTGTGACTTCTTGAAAATCACGTTTCCAAGGCAAACCAAAAAGCTGTTTTAAAAGTCCTTTTGCATTTGCCAAACAAGCTTTTTAACTTATTGACTTTTTGAAAAGCCAATAAGTCAATAAGCAGATTTAAAACACACTCCCAAACACCCTCTTACTCTCCTCTCTCTTTCACCATCACACCCACGCAGCCACCACCACCAGGCGCCACCGTCACCACCTTCTACTTCAGCCGCCGGACATAGCAGCAGTAACAACCAGCAGCCGCCGCTGCGCCCTCTCTCCTCTCGATTTATCTCCATTTCCGTCGTGACCAAGCACCGCCGCCCTCTTCCACCTCTCTTTTGTCGTCAACGAACATCTTCGCCATCACCAACCGCCGTGCACCACACGAACGCACACCAGCGGCGTTCGTCTCCTTCGCTCCATTCTTTCGATTCTTCATCGCACGCCACCACTTCTACCAGAACGATAGCCATTCATCTCCATTTCTATCGCTGCTCCCATCTTTTTCGTCCGTCTTCGATTTCCCTCGGGAAAACCGCCGCCGCCCTTTTTTTTCAACCAGTCACAGCCGCTGTCTACTCCTTTTCCTCTTTCCGTCGACCTTCACCATCTGCCGGTACGACTCCGATAGTCGTTGACAACCACCATCGCGAACCAGCAGCTAATACGACATCAGTTTCACAATCGCGAAACAGCTTTGAACACCCTACGGTTCTCATCTGCGGCTTAAAATTGGTACACTCTTTCCATAACTATTGGGATTTGTTTTCTCGTGTTTATATTGTTTAATGGATTGATAATTTGCTCATTGGTGCTATTAACTGTGTTGAAATAGACTGTTATTCTCGTTAGTATGTGTTTTTTGATTAGACAGTCACTTGGGCAAACCTTAGCATTTAACTAGAACTTTTTGTGACTGTTGATTGGGATTGCTCGTGGGATTTCTTGCATGCTTAATTGGTGCTTAATTGCTAGATTGATTTTGGTGTGTTTGCTAGATTGTGTCGTCACCATTGGACGGACATAGGTTGTGTACACTTTGTATATTACACTTTTGCTCTTACATACCTATTTGCGCACACATGGCTTCCACAAGTCGTTCAAAGCGACAACGCTCTAGTCGGGCGTGGCGGGATGAGGTTGCTCAGCCTAATGTTGTCCCGCCGCCAATGTCATGGACCCACCTGCCCTTGAGACCTACGGCATCCAGTTCACGTCTCCCCAACAAGTTTCTCGCTTTAAAAACTTGAATGGGCGGGCCATCCAAACCGACCAAGTTTATGACTTGGAGACCCTCTACACACTAGAGATCCATCAAGATGTTATCTCTATTTTTTGGAAGGCTCGGGTGGCATAGGTTTTTGGACCTTAATGCTCTCTTTTATCGTGCCTTTGACACTCGAGTTTCTCTTCACAATGGAGGTCAACTCGACATGTGGTATTAACCTTCCCCTATTTAACGCAAATCAGCACCGAATCTTAGAGCACTATTGTAACGAACATAACATCGCCTGTCCTCCCCCGTGATTATTCTCTTTTTCTTATACACCCTATCCCGAGCATTGAGGACAATGCTCCTTTTCGCTTGTGGGTAGGTGTTTTTTCCGTTTTTTTTTCCATTTTCTTTGCATATAGTGTTATAATTCTTTGCATATATAAAAAAATCCAAAAAGATTTTTGATTTCTCTTTGTTGTGTTAAGATTCGTGGTACACCATATCTCATCTCACATGATTTAGTTGCTTGATTCACCAATTGCACATCAACTTTTTGCCATCATGTTGAATAAATCCTCTTCTTTGTTAGGAATAATGTTACCTTAGTTGTCACTTGCACACACCGTTAAGCATGTCGTTCCACGCAGTCTTTTAGGACTAGTTTGCATACCATAGTCCCCTTACATTACAACAAAGTGACTATAGTGGATGGATTCACCTAGTAAGATTTTGGGCCTTTTGGATTGACACATATGTAATCAATCCCAATTTTCATTTCTTGTGTGTTACCTCCCGTCGAGGTGTAGTTCTAGACTTTTGAATGGTTTCTCGTCCAACTTTATCATAAATATACATAGAGGCCTTCGTTTCGTGCAAATTAAATCCCGAAAAATCAAAAAAATATTTTCCCTTTGTAACCCCTTTTGAGCTAAACACTAGTCCTTTATTTGTACACCCATAAACCCCAAAAACAAAAAATGCACATTGTTGAAGTCTTCGAAAAGATAGATGGATTTGGTATTTAGCTTAGAAATAAACATAAGCAAAGCTTGTGGGTAGTTTCTTGAGCCCCTAAAACAAGCATAGCTTGTGGGTTCACAAAATCAAAAAAAAATCGCAAAAAAAAGAAAAAAAATAATAAGCAAAAGTAAATAAGCCTTCAATCCATCAAATGCATAAGGAAAAGAATCTATATGTGCATACAAAAAAAAACCTTAAACCGTTAAAGCCTCCAAAACCAATAAACAAGCCTAATCCTACCTTTAACCCCTAACCGTACCCCAAAGTCCTCATTGCACGTATTATTATGGTAAATTCTTGGACTTGAGAATTAATTCAATTGTGTCAAGATTGCATTCATTTGTCTCGATCGGGAAGGATCTGAGCGTACACACGTCCCTATACACACTTGAGAGCATGGAGTGACACCGTGAGCATCCATCTATATAGATCACAATCCCTTTCCCTAGCGGCTATGGTATGTTTGCGAAATCTTTTTAGGTTGCGATGTTTTGCGGTATGCTTGATCGGTATGTGACGGGTAGACACTTTGGTTTTCATATGTTCCTACTTATCTTGCTTTAATCCAACTCATGGCGTTTAGTTGTGCGTGTGATCTTAATACTTGATTATGTTCTATGAGATTGTGGGTTAACTCGTCTTGACATCTTCAAGGGTCTTCGTTCATTGTCTTTTTTTTTCTTTGCTTTTCACCCGAATAAATTCTATTTCTTTCTTGGGGACAAGAAAGTTTAGCTTGTGGGTAGTTTGTTAAGTGCATTTTATGCACCTAACTTTGTATATAATAGTTGCATTTTATTTATATTTTAGCGTTTAGTTTAGCCTTTTCATGCATTATTGTTCACTTCTTCTTATTTTTCTTAATCACGGATGGAAATTCTTTTGGAAATTCTTTTTATGTTTTTGGTACATGTTTTGTGCAGATTGTGCGTAATTTGAAAGGTGAGATGGGCGGACGCATGCTCGTGAAGAAGAAAGAAAGAAAAGATGAAGTGTACGTGGGTAAGGAAGCGGAGAGCGAAGGAACGAAGCGGATTGGAAGTGAAGAAAAACCTGAATTGATGCTTGAAAGTTGCTGCCATACTTTCACGGGCGCGAAGGAAACTCCCCGGCCATAAAGTCATTTGGACTTTTAATTTTCTGGGCTTTTTCTCTTGGGCTTTTAGGCCTGTCTTTAAACTCTCTTAGGGCTTTAATTTTATATATATTAGGAGTTTCCTTTTAGAATTAGACACACTTTTTTACACGACATTTCAGTTCTTGGGTGGTTTCTCTCAACTTTGAAGGAGTTCTTGAAGAAATTGAGGGAAGAAGATGAACTTGCAAAGAGCCTAGGCCATTGGAATCCGACTTGCAACCGGATTTTCATACTAGTATCTTCTTCCCCATCTTCTTAGTTTGCTTTGTTGAATTCTAGTTTTATTTGTTTGAAACCAATGTTTTGTTCATCAATCACTTTGTTCTTAATTGAAGTATTAGATTTAACTTTCCTTCATCTCTCTTGTGTTTATTGTATTTTTTCTACTTTCTTGCATCTCTATTCCTTCTCTTTCTACCCTAATTTTCTACTCTTAGTTTAAAATTCTGCACTTTGTTAAATTTCTGCATTTAGTTTTAGGTTAATTAATTTCCTGCACTTGTTTGTTTAGTAGCTTATTGTCCATCTCTCAATTGTTAGTGTTAATTGTTGTTAGATTGAGTCTAATGTAGATTCTTTGTTAGTCTAGGTTTAATTTTAGTTTTAATTTTGTTAGAGTCTAATTAAGTAACTTGTGCTTGGTCTTGTTTAAATAGTTCGTTTAATTGGGTAATCATCGCCTTAGGATTGAAGTCTTGGTATTGATCAATTGTTCTTAAAACGGATGTTGAGTTTTAATCCATTTCGATTGTAACGAAAGTTGAATTGATTTAATTGGGTTTTAACAAATCATCTAGTTAATTCGATGGGTTTTTGATAAAAACGAGAGTTTGGTCTTTTACTTGGGTTGAATTGATCGATGATAACGGTCCTAACATTTAAATAGTTAGGGACGTTGATTGGAAAATATATTCGTTTTAAATATTAATGTTTCTTCCCAATGTATATGTGTTGCGAAAGTAAATACATATCTTGGTTAGAAAAGCTTTCTCACCTCGAGAGAGGGTTGAAGTATTTTAGAAAAATGAATTCCCACCATTACCAAAATCCAAGGTTGATATTACTCAATGTTCTTAGTTTTAGTCGTCTTTTCTCTTATTTAATTTTAGTCTTAATTGCTTATTATTGTGTCTCTTTCCCTTAATCTCTTTTGTTTTAAGTTCAATTAGATAAAAATCAAACCAATTTATCGTATTCGCATAACTAGCCATGATTATTAAGTAGTTAGTGTTTAGACCGTCACCTCCCTGTGATCGACCCGTATGCTACATAACCCGTACGCTTGCGGTATAAATTTAAAACACATCATCTCCGAACAGCCATTTTGCACCTGCAACAGCCCCTGTTCAACCCCTTGACACCCCAACTCAAACCCAAGTCGTTTTGATGAAGAAAATGCATGAAAACTTGATACAAACACATCTAGACTACCACAAATCTCTTTTTGCATCATATGAAACCTTTAAACTAACAAACAATCATTAGAATGAATGATTAAAACCATCCATGAAAGCTTCAATCTCTTATTCATGGTGTAAGCTTCAATATCAACTCTAAACATACTCCAATAATTTAGGGAGGTAAGAACTTTGAAACCATTAACTATTATTTATCAATAATGTAAGCTTACTCCAACAACCTAAGAACTCATCTAAGGACTTGAGCTAAACATCAAAACCTTAAAATAAGACCATCATGAAGAAGGAGTTACATACTACAACTATACATACCTGTAACTTGAAGAATCACTTGAAAAACGACTTGAAATCACAAGAGAACATCAACCGTAGCTTTCTTCTTTCTTGCCCTTCTTTTCTTCTCTCAAACGAACCACACACACTACACACACTTCACTTCTTGATTTTATTTCAAGCAAAAGAAAACTATGACTCATCAACATACACCAATGACTCATATATATCAATACTTATTTCCATTTAGCACCAAAACTTAAGCCAAATGACAATTAGAACCTTAAACTTTAAACTTTAACAACTAACAAACCCTTATACTAATAAAACATATCACATAACCTATCTCATTTAAAATAAGACATTTATATAAAATATTAAAAGTAACCTTAATGACCAAACTCCTAAACTAACACCATAACATAAATTAATAACATAAACTCACCCCTTAAACTAAAGAAACATATAAAATAGTAAGGGTACTTACCGGGTTATTACATTATCTCCCTCTAATAAGGAATTCCGTCCCGGAATTCGGTCAATCAAATAAGTACGGGTACTTTAATCTCACTTCGGATTCCGGCTCCCACGTAGCATCCTGCTCTTTGTGATATTGCCACTGCACTTTTACTAATCTGATTTCTTTATTTCGAAGTACTTTGACTTTCTGATCAATTATAGATTCTGGCTCTTCATTGAACGATAATTTTTCATCAATCTGAATTTCGGGTAAAGGTATTGCCTGATCAGGAGTCACTAAACACTTTCTTAGGTTTGAAACGTAGAAAGTGTTATGGATACTACTAAGCTCGGATGGGAGTTCTAACCGATATGCTACCTCTCCGACTCGTTCTATGATTACAAATGGTCCGATGTACCGCAGACTAAGTTTACACTGTTTCCCAAACCTGACTACCATTTTCCACAGTGAAACTTTTAACATAACCCGATCTCCTACCTGGAACTCTAACGGTTTCCGGCGTCGGTCGGTGTAGTTTTTCTGTCTATCTTGGTCCACTTTCAATCTATCCCGAATCTGTCCAATTTTATCTGTAATCAACTGTACAATCTCTGGCCCGGCTAATTGCTTTTCCCCCACTTCATTCCAACACAAAGTAGTTCGGAATTTTCGACCATACAGTACTTCAAAAGGTGCCGCTTGAATACTGGAATGATAGTTGTTGTTGTAAGCAAATTCGATCAAAGAAAAATACTTTTCCCATGACCCACCGAAATCAATGATACACGCCCGTAGCATATCTTCCAGTGTCTGAATTGTCCGTTCACTTTGACCATCTGTCTGAGGGTGATATGTCGTACTTAACTTTATTTATGATCCCATCTCTCGCTGAAAACTTTTCCAAAACATAGAAGTGAAACGACTATCGCGATCAGATACGATTGATAACGGCACGCCATGTCGAGTGACTATTTCATCAATGTACAATTTGGCCAATCTTTCCAAAGAATACGTTTCTTTCATTGGTAGGAAATGAGCGGACTTTGTCGATCTATCAACGATCACCCAAATAGCATCGAACCCCTTTGAAGTTCTCGGCAACTTCATAATGAAATCCATTGTGATCTGATCCCATTTCCAGACCGGTATTTCCAACGATTGCAACTGACCAGAGGGTTTCTGATGTTCTATCTTTACCATCGAACAAGTGTGACAACAATTCACACATCGAGCAATATCTTTCTTCATACCCGGCCACCAATAAAATTGTCGTAAATCTATGTACATCTTATTAGTGCCAGGATGAATAGAAAAACGAGACTGGTGAGCTTCTTTTAGTATTCTATCACATAAATCACCCAAACGAGGTGCCCATATCCGATTTTCAAAGCATAATAACCCATGATCATCTTTTTGTAATAAAGACAACATACCTGCAAGTCGTTCTTGCTTCAAATGTCCTTCTTTGGAAGCTTCAATCTGACATTTCTTCAGTTCTTCAAAGATGTTCGGTAATAGTTCGACTCGTAATGCGATAGCTTTTATCGTCCCACTCTTTTCTTTGCGGCTTAAGGCATCGTCTACCACGTTTGCTTTCCCCGGGTGATACAAAATTTCACAATCATAATCATTGACCAATTCCATCCATCTTCGTTGTCGCATATTTAATTCTCGCTGATTGAAAAGGTGTTGAAGACTTTTGTGATTGGTGTATATCTGACACTTTGTACCGTACAAATAATGTCTCCAACTTTTCAAGGCAAAGACAACTGCTGCAAGTTCCATATCGTATGTGGGATACTGTCTTTCATGGTCTTTCAACTGTCGGGAGGCATAGGCAATGACTTTTCCTCGCTGCATCAAAACACACCCCAAACCCAACTTTGAAGCATCGCTGTATACAACAAAATCGTCTGAACCTTCAGGTAGTAATAAGATCAGTGTGTTGCAAAGTCTTTCTTTCAATATTCTGAAGGCCTCATTTTGATCTTTCTTCCATTCGTACTTCACGTTCTTTTTCGTCAATTTGGTCAGAGGTGTAGCAGCAATAAGAGAAAAATCATGTATAAATTTCCGATGATAACCTGCCAAACCCAGAAAACTTCTTACCTTTGTCGGTGTTCTAGGCGGCTCCCACATTTCGATTGCTTTAATCTTGGACGGATCAACATGTATTCCTTTCTGAGAAACAATATGCCCCAAAAACTGAGCTTCTCGTAACCAGAATTCACATTTGGAAAGCTTAGCGTATAACCGGTTCATCAGATCCATAAAAGTTGCTGGTGCATTCGTTAAACCAAAAAGGCATTACCAGAAACTCATAGTGACCATAACGGGTACAAAAAAGCCATTTTCAAAACATCTTCTTCTCTGACTTTTAATTGGTGATACCCTGACCGTAAATCAGTCTTTGAAAAATAACTGGCCCCAACTAACTGATCAAACAAATCGTCAATTCTAGGAAGTGGATATTTGTTCTGTATGGTGAGTTTGTTCAGTTCTCTATAATCTATACACATTCTCATTGAACCATCTTTTTTCTTAACAAACAAAACCGGTGCACCCCACGGAGAAGTACTCGGTCTAATGAAACCCTTATCAGAAAGTTCCTGAAGCTGAGACATCATCTCTTTCATTTCTGAAGGTTCTAGACGGTAAGGTGTACGTGCAACAGGAGCGACCCCGGGTGTCAAATCAATACTAAACTCTATTTGTCTATCAGAAGGAAGGCTAGTCAAGTCATCGAGGAAAACCTCTGGGAATTCACTGACTACCGTTATGTTTTCAATTCTACTCTTTTCTTTCTTGGTATCAATCATATAAGCTAGGAAACTCTGACAGCCTTTACTAACACATTTACGGGCCTTTAACATAGAAATTAAACAAGACTGACGGTGCCTACGATCACCATATATTACAACCGATCCCTTCCCATGTAAGTAAATATTGTTTAACTTTTTAACACAGACAATACTGGCCTGGTTTTCAGCTAACCAGTCTATTCCCACTACCACATCAAATTCAGTCAAAGACATTGGAAATAACTGAATTGGTACATGACATCCTTCCACATCAATATAACAGTCATCAATTACCTCCATAACCGATACTTGATTATTATTAGCAGGTTCTACCACTAATGTACAATTTAACACTTTCAACTTCACATTCAGACAATTAATAAAAGAAGGGGATACGAAAGATCGGTTTGCACCGGAGTCAAATAACACCTTTGCACGTATTGAGTTTATCAGAAATGTACCTGTTACCACATCGGGAGTTTCTTCAGCATCAACTGTCATCATTTGAAAAGCACGATCCTTAGCTTTTGGCGGTTCGGCCTTTCGTGTATCTCCCTTGCCATCCTGAACATTTCCCGATACATTGCTTCCCCGTGCTCATTAGTGGACAATCGTATTGTAGATGATCTGGAGAATTACAATGATAACAAAATCTAGTAACTCGACAATCCCTGGCGATGTGACCCGACTTTCCATATTTATAGCAGTTCCTCGTATCAACTCTATGATAACGCCACTTTTTGGCGTTATTTTCGGTCCTCAGTCCAATGAGATTGGCTTGTGTTCTAGCAAAAATGCGAGATTTTACGATTTATCTAGTGAGATGTGCAGGTTATCCGAAAGACAGCGTTCATCGAGAAAAGAAGCGAAAAAGAGCCCAAAACGAATCCAAAACGAAGCCAACGGAAGCCCGAGATCCAAATCCAAGACCCGTGCCCAAACCATGAACCGAACCTGACCCGGAGAGCATAACACAACACGCGCGACTTTCCACGCGACTTGCAAGTCGCGTGGAAGGCCGCGTAACCCTCTGTTCCAGCATATTACTTTGGCGTTTTTCCGGATTTTAGGTCAATTCTCGACACAGCTCTCACACGACGAACGGGAGCAGTTAAGGGGCGATTTTCAGAGGTTTTTCGGAGCTTTTGGAGCCACGATAGAGGATCGATTGGAGTCACGTTCAACACGTAAAGTAGATACGAGCACACGAGAAGGGAGTCACCATTACATTCATCGTTTCCATATTCATTATGTTTGCACACGTTTTTCCATCTTCTTTCTTTGTGTTTGAATCCACCACCAACATGAACTAATCCTTAGATGTTGGGGGTTGGAATGAATTTGGTTTATAGTATATGAACATGTGATTTGAACTTTTATCAGTTTTCTTATTTAATGAAGCATGTGATTTGGTTTTTAATGCTTTTGTGAGTTTAGCTAGCTTTCAATTGTTGTGTTGTTTTCAATTAAGTTCGAGAGAATTAATTGTCAACTAGAACTAGAAAATTGCATGCCTAAGGTGAGAAAGGGGATAGAGATATACCGAGTAAGCCTTAGTCCCATTACAATCTTGAGCTTAATGTGTTTTGAATTACATAGGTTGAGATCGAGAGATAAAACTTGTGTTTTCAAGATAAAAACCGTGGTTGCTTGAGAAAGAACCATGCTTTTAAAATAGAACCCGCTGTTGCTTGAGAAAGAACAACGGTGATCTAAAGATTGGGTATTCATTAAAGAGAACGACTGGTAATTGTTTTGAGTCAGATGTTTATATGTGAGAACCATTGGATTTCCAACCCTCAACTGTTTTCTCTATCAAAGTTTCTTAAGTTGTTTACTGTTCTGTGTTTGATTTAGTTTGTTTGCAATTAATTAGTTTATAAACCCACCACTCAAAATATCGACCGTTCAGTTAATAGCAATTGTAGTCATTGTGATACTTAGTTCCTAGTTCCCTGTGTTCGATACTCGTACTTTCTAAGTACTATTACTTGATTTCGACCCGTACACTTGCGGTAAGATTTAGGGGGTGTGATACCCGCCTATCAAGTTTTTGGCGCCGTTGTCGGGGAACTAGTTGCAACTGATAGCACTACCAGCTATGAGCGTTATTAGATTGAACATTTTTTTTATTGCTTTGTTCCATCACTTTCAGTTTTTGGGTTGCTAATTTTGTTTGTTTCTCGTTTCAGGTACTAATTGGTTTATGCCAAGGAAAACCCGAGGGGAGTAACTCGAACCGATCAATCCGGAAATCGAAAGAACCGCCCGTCGATTACTCAAGGAATCTAAAGCCAAAAGGCAACTGAAGATGGGTGACGAATTACCTCCGGAAAGACGTCCTATGCAGTCGTTTGCCGATCCTAATGTGGCGTCCGCACGGATAGGCGTCCAACCGCCCACTACTGGGGCGAACTCTTTTGAGATCAAGCCGAGTACCATTGTGATGGTACAGCAGAATCAGTTAGGGGGAGCGCCAACTGAAGATCCCCATGCACATCTTCGTGCGTTTGAGCGGATTTGTAATACATTCAAGATTAATGGGATGGAGGAAAATGCGATCAAACTGAGGTTATTCAGTTTCTCCCTAAAGGGTAGAGCTGAAATTTGGATAGAGGGTTTGCCAGCGGATCTGATCACTACATGGGCAGACCTGAAAGCCGCATTCCTCCAGAAATTCTTCCCACCGGGAAGAACCGCTCAATTAATGGCTGACATTACTCATTTCGCGCAATGGGATCAAGAGACCTTGTATGAAGCGTGGGAGAGATACAAATACATGATCAAGAAGTGCCCTCATCATGGATTGCAAGGTTGGGTCATCATTCAAACGTTCTTCAGTGGACTTCACCCGCAGTTCAAAAATGACATCACAGCTGCAGCGGGTGGAGCCCTAATGGAGAAGTCTTATGAGGAAGCATGAGAGATGATCGAGAATCAGATGAGCTGAAAAAAATAAAAGCTCAATTAGCTGCGATCACGAACCACCTGAAAGGAGGAAGTCCACAAGAACCTGAGCAAGTTCAGTTCTTACAGAACCGGAACAACCAACCGAGGAATGATCCTTTCTCGAATACCTATAATGAAGGGTGGAAGAAGCACCCGAACTTCTCTTGGAGTCAACCCGGTCAACAACAGCAAGGTAATTTTTCTAACTTTTCTAATTCTTCCAATACTAACAATGGTTATCGTCCTCCAGGTTTTAACCAAAGGAATTTCAATGAGGGGCCATTTATGGAGAAGAAACCGGGGCTGGAGGATATGATGACGAAGTTCATGACCAAGATGGACAGCACGGTTGGAGAGTTAGCGAGCACGGTTAATACGGTAAAAGCTGCAACCGATCAGAACACCGCATCCATCAGAATTCTAGAGAGGTAAGTGGGGTAGATTTCGGAATCCCTACAAAACCGACCCCCCGGAACCTTGTCGAGTCAAACCGAGAGGAAAAACCGGGAAGAATGTAATGCCATTTATCTAAGAAGTGGCAAGGAGCTGAATGGAGACCCTACAAGAGAGCCGTCATCAAAGGAAACCGATCCCTAAGATAAAGAGGTTGAGACCATAGAGGTGGACGAGTTGGAAGCCGAGAAAGAGTTTGAGATGGAGGAAAGCCCAGAGGATGAAGAGAACTCGAAGAGTGAAAAGAAGAAGCAAGAGTAACCACCACTCAAGTCGGAAACTCCAAGAGTGCCTTATCCGAACAGACTTAAAACGAATAAGGATGATGTTAATTTTTCTAAATTTCTTGATGTATTTAAAAAGTTACATATTAACATCCCTTTTGCAGATGCGTTGGCACAAATGCCCACATACATGAAGTTCATGAAAGAGATCTTATCCAAGAAGAGGGCAATCGAACACCAAGCTACCATTGCACTTACTGAGGAGTGCAGCGCGATCATCCAGAACAAGCTTCCCCCGAAGCTTAAGGATCCAGGGAGTTTTTCGATCCCTATTCAAATTGGGAATTTTAATTTTGATAAGGTGTTATGCGATTTAGGAGCCAGTATTAACTTAATGCCTTTATTTATTTTCAGGAAACTCGGATTGGGAGAGGTGAAACCAACGTACATGACCCTTAAGCTTGCGGATCGATCGATCGTGTACCCGTATGGAGTGATAGAAGATGTGCTCATCAAGGTCGGTGAGTTCTACTTCCCGTTGGACTTCGTGGTGCTGGATGTCGATGAAGACATAGAAGTCCCGCTGATTTTGGGAAGATCCTTTCTGGCCACGAGTAGAGCGTTGATCGACATGGAAGAAGGTGAGATGACACTAAGGGTTGGTGATGAGAAGGCTGTGTTCAAGATGTTCGAGAAGGTACGAGGTCAAGCTGAAGAGGAACCGGGCAGTAAGGAAAAGCCTAAGGAGTGATCGGAAAGAAGGTCGAGCCACGACCGAAACCACGGCGCTGGGTGGGAGGCAACCCACCAAGGTTTGCATTTTCTTTTGTCATTTGCGTTTTTGAGTGTTTTTATTTACAAAAAAAAATTGAAAATTGAAAAAGGGTCAGAGACATACGTGGTTTTGCCCGCGGTTTACATACCGCCCCACAAGTCGCGGGGTGCTCTGGTGGTTTTCTAAAACAGTGAGTTACGCGGTTTCCTACGCGGTTTCCAAACCGCGGCCTAAGCCACGCGGCTTCCTGGTCGTTTAGGGTTTGCTTTTTGCTGTTTTGCGTGCAGTTTTTGGTCCTTTCTTGCTTCGTGTGTTTCATTTTAGTGTGTTTTTCGTCTTTTGCTTTGATTTCTTCTGTGTGTGCTTTCTCTCTCCATCTTCTCTGATCGTTCGCTCAAACCTTTCAAGAGAAGCTCCTCCGTCCGGGCAAACAGGTACGCTCTAACTTTGTCTGTTTAACGAGTGGTGTATGATGTTTGGTTTCTTAGTAGTTGAACGAGATGCAACAAACCTAAGTTTCACTTAGGTTTGGGGTGCCTCATTTTTTTCATCATCGACACACTCACTGTTAATCCTGTGCAAACCTCGGTTTTACCGAGGTTTGGGGTTGCCGTTATTTGACAAACCTAGGCTACGGCCTAGGTTTGGGGTTCCCATATTGAAAATGTTTAGGCTAGCTCTTTGTTGTTTCTTGTTAATATTGTGTCTTGCCTGTCTGATAACTGCCATAACTGCACAACGATACTTGTCTCGTTTGGTGTTGCCTGAACCGACACTTGCACATTGGGGACAATGTGTGGGTAAGGTTTGGGGTTGCCCAATCGGGCCCACGTTATGCACGTAGATTTCCTGCACTTCTGAGTGTCTAGATCACTTTAGCTAAAAAATTGTTTTGAATGATTGAGACCGACCATTGTGGGAAGAATCTTGTGATACTGATGTGACCATTAGGGAAGGACCGGGAAAGGACATGACTAGGGACATTAGTGGAGACCACCCAATAGCGAGTTTTGAGTCTAAAGACGTTATTCATTTCGAGGGATTCATACACTTGATTCATATACACTTTTTCGAATTCCTTGTCGTGAATATAGAGTGATCTCGCTATATTATTGCATTGAGTAGCAAAGACAACCATCGGGATATTGGGTAAGGGTATAGTAGACCATATCGTGTGGACCGTAAGACATGATTCCAGGCAATGTGTGTTTTATTTTAACCCATTTTTAGCTATCGTACCTTCCGACCCATTATGTGTGTACCCATAACCCATTTTTGCAGCCAAACACTTACCGTATTCGTTTCTAAACCCACCATTTAACCAATAGCCAATAAACCTAGCCAACCCTTATCCAAAAGTGTGTCAATCCAAAGCAGTACAGGCCAGTTATGAAAATAGAAAGAAAAGAGGGCCAATGCAGCCCCAATGCAAATAAAGAGGACCAATGAAGTCCCAAGTTAAAAAAAAATAATAATAATAATACATTTAGTTAAATAGTATTTATAGCAGCTAAATAAGAGAGTCAAAGCGACTCCAGTAATGATAAAGAGGGCCGAGTGATAGAATCAAAACCAGAAAAGTTCAGAACTATTAATGATTGACACGCCGAGGATTTTTGTTCTTTTTTACCCTTCGTTTCTTAGCCATAACCCTAACCCCATTACAACCCTTGTAAAGACCTGGATGATCTTCTGGGAAACGTGATTAGAGTATACGACCACCTTTACCAATATTCCCTGTCTTGCTACTTGATTCCTTTCTGAGATCGATTTTTGGACATTTGTGCGTCTTTCAATAGAGTTGTCATGTAATTATTGAGTATTCTTGTACATAAAATCCTTAGACATGACAACATGTGCGACAACCTAGGTTCGAGTGAAATGAGAGTATCCCGTGAGGTAGGGTCGAGGCGAAATGTTTTCCCTAGTATGTCTGGACCTAGTACGACCCCAATGTAATCGGAGCAGTCACGAGTTCAACTCACAATGGAAGGCCTTAGATCAAACAGAATAAGGATGAGGCGAGAGTGAGATAGGCATTCACGGGTATGGGAAATCACCAGTGCATTACATGGTACCGATTGAGAGTTGTGCAGTTATTATATTTCACTGATGTGTGCTTTTATTCTATTTTATCGCTAATTTGCTTGGGGACAAGCAACGCTCGGTTTGGGGTTGTTGATAACGCCACTTTTTGGCGTTATTTTCGGTCCTCAATCCAATTAGATTGGCTTGTGTTCTAGCAAAAAGGCGAGATTTTACGATTTATCTAGTGAGATGTGCAGGTTATCCGAAAGACAGTGTTCATCGAGAAAAGAAGCGAAAAATAGCCCAAAACGAGTCCAAAACGAAGCCAACGGAAGCCCGAGATCCAAACCCAAGACCCGTGCCCGAACCATGAACCGAACCTTACCCGGAGAGCATAACACAACACGCGCGACTTTCCACGCGACTTTCAAGTCGCGTGGAAGGCCGCGTAACCCTCTGTTCCAGCATATTACTTTGGCGTTTTTCCGGATTTTAGGTCAATTCTCGACACAGCTCTCACACGACGAACGGGAGCAGTTAAGGGGCGATTTTCAGAGGTTTTTTGGAGCTTTTGGAGCCACGATAGAGGATCGATTGGAGTCACGTTCAACACGTAAAGTAGATACGAGCACACGAGAAGGGAGTCACCATTACATTCATCGTTTCCATATTCATTATGTTTGCACACGTTTTTCCATCTTCTTTCTTTGTGTTTGAATCCACCACCAACATGAACTAATCCTTAGATGTTGGGGGTTGGAATGAATTTGGTTTATAGTATATGAACATGTGATTTGAACTTTTATCAGTTTTCTTATTTAATGAAGCATGTGATTTGGTTTTTAATGCTTTGGTGAGTTTAGCTAGCTTTCAATTGTTGTGTTGTTTTCAATTAAGTTCGAGAGAATTAATTGTCAACTAGAACTAGAAAATTGCATGCCTAAGGTGAGAAAGGGGATAAAGATATACCGAGTAAGCCTTAGTCCCATTACAATCTTGAGCTTAATGTGTTTTGAATTACATAGGTTGAGATCGAGAGATAAAACTTGTGTTTTCAAGATAAAAACCGTGGTTGCTTGAGAAAGAACCATGCTTTTAAAATAGAACCCGCTGTTGCTTGAGAAAGAACAACGATGATCTAAAGATTGGGTATTCATTAAAGAGAACGACTGGTAATTGTTTTGAGTCAGATGTTTATATGTGAGAACCATTGGATTTCCAACCCTCAACTGTTTTCTCTATCAAAGTTTCTTAAGTTGTTTACTGTTCTGTGTTTGATTTAGTTTGTTTGCAATTAATTAGTTTATAAACCCACCACTCAAAATATCGATCGTTCAGTTAATAGCAATTGTAGTCATTGTGATACTTAGTTCCTAGTTCCCTGTGTTCGATACTCGTACTTTCTAAGTACTATTACTTGATTTTGACTCGTACACTTGCGGTAAGATTTAGGGGGTGTGATACCCGCCTATCACTCTACACTCACCCTGGTGAACTCTATTACATTTAGGACACTGCCTTTCAGTTGGTCTAAAAGGCGGACGAACATCAAATCTGGAAAATCTCGATTTCTTGGGATCAAAGACTGGTCCTTCCCACTTCCTTTTTCCAAAACTCCTCTCGCTCACATCTCTCCCTCGGTCTCGTTCAGTGGTTTCCGCAACATCAACTGCGGAGGTGAAAGTGTCTCGTCTCATAGAAATAACCAACCCTCTAATAGAAGAATTGAGTCCAAAGATATATCGTTCTACTTCCTAGCTTTAGTAGATACATAATGTTTAGCAAAACGGGACTTTTCCAAAAACCTAGTTGTGTAGTCCCTAACAGACATGTTCCCCTGCTTCAAATTCCTAAACTCCTCTTCCAATTGTCGGATTGCGGTTTAGGGACAAAACTGGTTTTTGAAAGCTTTTGAAATCTTTTCCTAAGTAAAGTTTGTATAAACATCAGGTTCCTCCGGTTCTTCCATTTATGTATGTTGCGGTTGTCCAAACATAGCTTGTAGGTTATCTTGAAGTTTACCCATTTCAGCAGCTAAATCAGCTCGAGTAACATATTATGTGTCTGTATGATTACCCCTACCTCCGGATATACCCCAACTTCCAATCCGACCACTACTCAAGCTTTCCTGAACCGAACGTTCATGTTCCAAATGTACTCCCCGACTAAATCCACCTCTCCAACCCCGAATTCTTCCTCGAGTTTCTGAAATCATTTCATTGATATTTCCTGTTCGTGGATTTTCCCTATCTGGATTTTCGGTTTCATCTCTTGGAACTTGACGAGAACCACTGGCCATCCTGTCAAATTAAAACATATCGATACACACGAAAGCATACACCCAATATAATAAGGTATTCCAGTTCAAACATGCACCTGTAAGCTCATAATTACATTGGCCAGTTGTAATTTGAATTTACCTCACATGCAGTTCTTTGTACCCATTATATTTAAATTCCCAAGCTTCTAGGCATAATAGGGACATCCTACTTCACATATAATCATATAGTTTAAGTCTAGGTATGGATCCGAGTACCTAAATCCCTTAAACTAAAGCTCTGATACCAATTGTAACAACCCACCAAAATCATATAACATGTAACATATAATACTTACAAACATATACAATTCAAACACCCACATATTACATATAGGGTCCCGAAGTCCAGAACTATACTAGCTACATATTACAGTACCAACTTTTTTGCTTTCAATACATTAGTACATACATACATACACATTACTACTTCCAACAAAACCATTATCAAGTAACATAGTTTAACTACAAGAAGTAACTCATAACATCTTTCCATGTACAACACATTTCTTCCCATAACATCACATCTTATCTTTTCCTTTTACCTTATCCATCATCTTTCCTGGAATACATATTTGGAAAACAATGAGGGTTAGACCAATTGGTCTAAGTGAGAAAATCCTAAACATTTCAATAACATTATCATGAAAACATTGATATGAAATCGTTATTAACATATCAAACCTTACAATCTTATGCAATGTGCACAACATACTCCGTTGGCCTTCAAACCAACAAGTTATGGCCATAACACATTAGTTGGCCGCGCTAAGCACAACTAATTAATTTACTCCGAAGTACCTCAAGTACAACCAACTCCACAGCTCCACTGCCCCTTACGGTACAGCCAACTCCATCCGGCCTCTAAGTCCGGCCAAAATGCAATAGTGTAGTGAAATGCTCAAACAAATATAATTACTTTTCGATAATCACATTCCATATACTCACATTCAGTACTACACATATTACATATTAACCATTTCAAAATCTATGTATTCCGGTTCAAAAATGGTTAAAAGAAAACTCACTTTGATTACGATCACCAAAATCAGCAAAACCGGACAACTGATCGAAACCGACAACCAACTTCAAACCCGAGACTTGGAATCTGTAATTGGCACAAAATAATATGTTTAATGGGTTCAAATGCTATTCTACACTCAAAACGAGTACCCATACGCCTATATTACACCCTGAAACGACACTGGTACGCAAGAAACAAAAGTTGAAAAATGCTAAAACAATGAGTTGCGCGGCTTCTCACGCGACCTGAAGCCGCGCGGAAGGTCGCGCAAGTCTCTGAACAGCCATTTTGCACCTGCAACAGCCCATGTTCAACCCCTTGACACCCCAACTCAAACCCAACTCGTTTTGATGAAGAAAATGCATGAAAACTTGATACAAACACATCTAGACTACCACAAATCTCTTTTTCCATCATATGAAACCTTTAAACTAACAAACAATCATTAGAATGAATGATTAAAACCATCCATGAAAGCTTCAATCTCTTATTCATGGTGTAAGCTTCAATATCAACTCTAAACATACTCCAATCATTTAAGGAGGTAAGAACTTTGAAACCATTAACTATTATTCATCAATACTGTAAGCTTACTCCAACAACCTAAGAACTCATCTAAGGACTTGAGCTAAACATCAAAACCTTAAAATAAGACCATCATGAAGAAGAAGGAGTTACATACTACAACTATACATACCTGTAACTTGAAGAATCACTTGAAAAATGACTTGAAATCACAAGAGAACAGCAACCCTATCTTTCTTCTTTCTTGCCCTTCTTTTCTTCTCTCAAACAAACCACACACACTACACACACTTCACTTCTTGATTTTCTTTCCAGCAAAAGAAAACTATGACTCATCAACATACACCAATGACTCATATATATCAATACTTATTTCCATTTAGCACCAAAACTTAAGCCAAATGACAATTAGAACCTTAAACTTTAAACTTTAACAACTAACAAACCCTTATACTAATAAAACATATCACATAACCTATCTCATTTAAAATAAGACATTTATATAAAATATTAAAAGTAACCTTAATGACCAAACTCCTAAACTAACACCATAACATAAATTAATAACATAAACTCACCCCTTAAACTAAAGAAACATATAAAATAGTAAGGGTACTTACCGGGTTATTACAAAATGTCTTCAACCCGATCAACTCAACCCGTGAGCACCCCTAATATGGTCAATTTACTTCTAAAATCTGACATAGCACTTGCATGAATCTTTAATATTTTATTTAACATTATTTTTTTATCCTCGTCCATTTTATTCCACCACCACCAAAAACAAAAACAAATAAAAACCATTGAATCATTACACTACAAAACAAATGACTTTTACCCACAAAATTCACCCGGGGAAATTTCCGCCGGTGATTACCTAGGGATCACCCAGAAAATATCAATGGTTCGGTAGAATACGATTTTTTCAGAAAATACCCATGTATCACTCAAAGAATCTTTGGGTCACTGATTTGAATTACCCACCACCTTTTGTGACGTTTTGTGACGAATCACCCTTTGACCACAGATTTTCCATGGAAAAGTTCATAGGTAAACGTCTTTCATTTAGTAGTGTTTTCGATCACATAAGAATCAAAATACACTTAAACAATGAACAAGAACTTTAAAAAATATAGGAACACAAATACAAACTCAAACTCTAAATAAAGCTCAAAAATCAAAAGCCTAATATCTTAATTAAAATAACCCTAAATCTTGTGCAGTAACAACCCTGATTGAATTAACACACACATGCATACACACCAAAACACAAGGTTACATAATGAGAGGGGAGGGAAAGAGAGAGAAAAAGAATAATTCGTGTTTCGATTTTGAATTTGCGCTCCTCGCTAATAGTTGTGACCACCACCATGACTATGTGGATTGAGGGCTTGGTCTTTGCGCACAATTTGTGATTTACTTTTCGGAGAAGAGAGAAAGAGCGGTGGTTGATAGCAGAGAGAGTGGAGATGAAGTTTGGATGTTGCAGGGGTTGGGACAGAGGTGAAGCGAGGGTCGAGGTGTTAGGCGTTAGGGTGACAATGGTGTTTGTCGATGAGGAGCACGGGAGGTGTGTCAATAGAGGGGGCTAGGAGGGCGTGTTGGGAGCAGGGTTCTAAAAGGCGCGCCACGGCGCGCGTCATAGCCTGATATGGCGTGAGACGCGTCTCCACCGTTACGATATGGGTCATAACGTTTCTGTAAGGCGTGGCTCACGGTATGGCGGCTCAAGACGCGATATGCCGCACCATAGCGTCAGATTTTTTTAAGGCGGCACTTGTATTTTTTACAATTTGTACTTTTTTGTCTTTTTTTAAAACTTAAATTGTTAAAGGTTAAAAGTAAAAGGGTAAAAACTAAAAAGTAAAAAACTTAAATTTGTTAACTTATTTAGAATTGAGGTTCAATCAATGTTTTTCAAATTGAAATCACGATTATACAATTAGGCGAATATACGAGCAGCGACAGATCATCTCTTCCGACGATTACACGATTACACACACACACACACACACATATATATATATATATATATATTAAATTGTTGGATATATTTGTATTCATTGAATAAAAACATAAAACATCTATTTATACATATATAATAATATAAGATATATTAATTTGCTTCCTTAGTTCACGCCTTAAAAAATGTCGCGTCCTCGCCATATCTTGTAAGGCTTGAGGCTTGACCTCGCCGCGACGCCACGTCATACGCCTTTTTGAACCTTGGTTGGGAGGAGATAATATAGGGAAAAGATCATAGAACCAAGAAAAAATGGATGAAAAATGCATCAAAATGGATGTCAAATTAAAGATAATAAAGTGGTCATTTTTTTGGTATAATTTGTTTCGCTCCAATTTTTGTTGTTTTCACTGATTTTCGATTTTAAAAATTAGGAGGAAATGCTTTTACTTTTGAAAAAATGGTTATAACCATCTTTTTAATGTCATCCGTTGAATCATCTCAATCTAACTCTTTGGGTGAGTTCTACAGTTCTTTTATTTTTTAGAATTCTCCCTCGATTTCATCCGTATATATATAACCTTAAACTTTAAAAATAAAATGGAATAAAAATAGAAAAGACCGAAAACCCCTTACTTAACAGATGAAATTAAGGTGCTGTTCGGTTCGTTTTTTGTTAAGACCTGTATGGATATAGTTGCCTGAGTGGATATGGTTACCTGAGTGTTAACAGATAAGTTGGTGTTCGGTTATTGTGCTGAATAAAGAGTCTGAATGTCAACCATTTTACCCCATTAAATACCCTTTTTCTGGGTTCTAAACATGGTGAAACAGTAATTAACATTTTGTAAAAAAATCTATAATCCGGTTATAAGTTATAACATCAACTTCTTTTTCTTGTTTTTAGGTTCAAATAAATGATTTTTATAGGGCACTGTAATTGCACCCTTGATTTGCTATTTGCACCCAAGATTAAAACAATGATTTTGTTTTTTTTTGTGTTTTTTTTGTGTTTTTTTGTCTTTTTGTTGTTTTTATTTTCTATTTTATTTATTTATTTGTATTATATATTTTTATTTATTTGTATTATATAGTTTAAAATGTTTTTTTTCTTTTACTTTTTTATTTTATTTAAAAATAAATAAATATTTATAAATATAAATATTACTAATTTTTTATAATTATATAATTATAAAAATAAAACATAAACATTACAATTTAAAGCCGAGAATTCGAAAAAATAATTTTGTTTTAAGTTCATATTTATTCGCTTTTAAATCGCATATCAGATATATAAAATTAAATGTCAATATGGTTAATTGGTCAAAAAACTTGAAAAAGAACCAATTAAACAACAAAAAAACAAAAACACAAAAAAAACAAAATCATTGATTTAATCATTTGAGTGCAAATAACAAATTTTATGGTGCAAATAGCCTCACCCATCTTAAAATATCATTCCTGTTTCTTCATCATCACCACCATGAAACCTGTCACCATCTCCTTTGCCTGCACGCTGCCATGAAACCCATCATGAAAACCAATCACCTATTCACCTCCACTTTCGTCCATCACCCAAACAACAAATAGAGAAAAAATTAGGGTTTTGGTCGAGCAAATACAGCAAAAAGAAAGCTGCGAAAAACAGAGAAAAGGTCGAGAAGAAGAGGAGAATCATACCTGAGATACGTTCGTCGGCAGTGAGCAGCTCGACGACGGCGAGATGGTGGTGAACGACGGCTGTGAAGTGAAGAATGGTCGATCGATTTTGCTGCTATGAAGAGGTGCGGTTGTAATATGTTGTTTGTAGGGTTTTGTTTTAACGAGGGTAGTTGGGAAAGGGGTAAAACTGGAAATAAGAGAGCTGAGTGCAAATGACTCTACTTTCCTAGCTGATTCGGTCAGCCATATTTTTTTTTCATTAAGCCGCTACCGAACGGGTAGATATGGCTGTGCGAATCAGCCATATCTCCCACACAGCCCATTAAGCCGCTACCGAACAGCCCCTAACAATTGTTAGCAAGAGGAACCAAAACCAATCACTTATTCACTTTTACATACCAAATGATTTTTTTGCAATGAAAAATTTTAGGGACCCAATTCAAGAAACACAACAAACCACTGAGACCAAATTTACAATTTACCCTATAAATAATATGTAAGATTATAAGTATGAAATTTCGCATCAAAATATTTGTAGATTGTTTTTAAAAAGTTCAATAAAACAAGCCTAAATATTATTAAAATAACACAATTGATTGAAATTTTAAAGATATTAATCAAAAGGTTCATTTGTATAAGAATAGAACAAAGTTGAAGGCCTCAACCCTCAAGGTGGCCAATATCGGAATTCTACCATATGAACATTGGAAAAGCTAAAAAAATCGTTGTTTCACGGTTAAATAGAGTTTATGTGTGATATTAATGTTTTAATGCAACAAAAATCATGAAAAAACAAATTAGAAATGAAGCAAAACGATCCAAATATGAAGAACTTGCTAAGGTGTATGAGGCCCGGTTATCAGAACTCAAATCGGTCCCACTTGTTGACAACTCATACTCATTGTTGAATGTTGAGTTCCATTTTAGAGAAAGAGAGAGATGATGAAGAAAATTGTGGAGAAAACAATTGAGATATAATAACCAAAAATAAATAACTCAAATTATAATTTAAGTTTAAATTTAAAATATATTCAAAAACTACCCTTTCTTTAATATTTTAATAAATTTAAATCCAAAATTTCTCAACCATCGATTAAAAGAAATGACAACCTAGATTGATCTACATTGTTCATAAGATAAATTGGGTTTACAAAAGAACCCTTTGTGTGTGTATATATATATATATATATATGTATATAATTATTCATGTTGAAAACAAATGGGATCCACAAAATTAATGCTCTTATAAGAATTACTATTGTAGACTTTTATGTGAGTTCTTAATTTGATTAGTTGGAGGTGTTGTGACACTAAAAAGTACAAAAACTATGTTCTTATAAGAATCTCCATTGGAGATGTTCTTATTATGTATATTTTTGATTTGGTGAGCTGAAAATGATGTGACAAGAAAAAAAATTACAAAAAGTAAGATCTTATTAGAGATGCTATAAGCTCAAAAAATAAGAGCATCTCCAATGCAAGGTTCTTACATGCAAAAAGTATAATGGCTTGTAGGAATTATTTTTGTGGAGAGTTGTTACCATGAAGTTTATGAGAAGTGACATTTTCCTTATTTTATATTTTATTTTGTTTACTTAATTTATAATTATCAATATACCTTATTTAATTATTATTGATGTTGAAACAATCAATGGCACTCTCAAAAAGGAGGTTCTTATAAGTAGGGGTGAGCATCGGAACTGGGTACCCGCCTTTGGAACCGGAACCGCTCCGGAACTGCCGGTTCCGGAACCGATGTGATTGGTTTCGGTTTCGGTTCCTAAAATACGGAACCGATTAGGACTGGTTCTGGTTCTCATTTTTTTGGAACCATTACCCGCCTGGACCGGGGTCCGGGTACCCACTATTTTTTAATAAAAACTATTTATATATTTATTATATTTAAATATTTAATGATGTGTTATTGGTTTTGTTAGGTGTTTTATTCATTTTGATCCAAATGTTTTATTTGTTAGGTCTTGATGTAAGGACGTTTATGTGTTATGTAAGTCATTTTGTTTATGTCAAGACTCAAAACGCCGGAGTTTCTCGTTTATTTATGTAATAATTAGTTTTTATCTAATTATTTTTCACCATTTGTTGTGTTTATTTCTTAAGTTGGCATTTCGTAGTTTGCAATAGACTTAAAACTACATTTTTATTGTATGAAATGTTAACAAAATTTAAAAAAAAATGATAGCGGGTACCTGGAACCGGATCCGCCGGTTCCGGGACCGGTTCCAAAATATAGAGAACCGATGTAAGTGGTTCTGGTTTCGGTTCCTTCATTCTAGGAACCGCCGGTTCCGGTTCTGGCTCTGGTTCCATGAAATTTAGTCGGGTACCCGATTATGCTCACCCCTACTTATAAGAACTATCATTGTGGATTTTTAAAAGAGTTCTTAATTTGATGAGTTAGAGATGAGTTGGCAACAAAAAATAAGTTAATTTATAATTAATAGTTAGAGCATCTCCAATGAGAGGTTCTTAAAAGCAAAATAATGTAACTTCTTATAAGAACTACCATTGAAAAGAGATTTTATACATCAGTTACATCTTTTTTTTATACATGAATCTTGGTTCTTACCTTGATTTTCATGTGAAATAGTATTTAATTAATTTTTTATGTAGATTTTTAATTTGATGAGTTGAAATTGATATAAAAAAAGAATTTCAAAAAATGTGAGTTCTTGCAAAAACCTCCATAAAAAAGGTCAACCATTTGAGATGATTATAGGTGTGGGCGACCAATAGTTGTAAGTAGAGATGGCCATTCCAGTTCGGCTCGACACGATACCTATGGAGGATCGGAACCGGGAGCGACAAAGGCCCGCACTGATTTGGAACCGATTATAGGCCTGCCAAACAAGACCAGGTTGGGGTTTTTGGAAGTTTTGTAAGACCGGCTTGGACTAGGACCGGTTATAGGCCGCCTGGTTGTGGGCCAGGCTCGATCCGATTTTCAAAAAAATCCGTTACTAGCTGTTGGAATCGATTTTTTTGACCGTTTTTCTCATTTTAAGTCCCCTAAACACTACATATAAGTCATATGGGGTTTGGGGTAAAATACTAACTTGCAAAATGCAAAAATAAAAACGTTCATAATTCTCATCTCTAAATGTATTTGAGTGACCCAAGTTCTCATTCGCTCTTGATAGAATTCAAACAATCAGAACTCTTCAATTCAATCCGCCATGGGAATAAATGTATTTCTAAATGTATTTGAGTATTATTACACTTTATTTGAAGGAATGTAATTTTAAATGTATTATTAAATCGAAATTATAATAAAACATATTGTTAAAGTGTACTTGAGTGATCAATTACATTATTTAAAGTGTATTAAAATAACATTCAAATATTTTTAAAATATTGCCAAAAAATATATATTTTTACACAGGACCGATTTACACCCGGCCCGGGACGGGAATCTAGACCGGTTACCCGAACTGGTTACAAGATGGGCTTAACCGGGCCACACGTTTTCCTCCAAGGCCAGGATCGGTCCATGATGTTACTGTTTCCGTCCAGGACTGTTTGGACCTGACTCGGGACCAGAATTAGGCCACCTCTAGTTGCAAGTATTATGCAACGAATTCGGGAATTGGAAGAACTGTATCCAGATCCTAAAAGCGAGTTGGGCTCATATGGTTGGTTATATACCCATATTCATTAGTCTATATTTTGAAAATATAATAAGCTAGCATTACATGGACCTTATTAGGGGCGTTTACACTCTTTTATTTATTTATTATGTCATGTATGGGTTAAATTATTTGTCTGGATAAATTTATGTGTTAAATGAATGGGAGACCGATGGGCTTAACGTAGGCAAAGAGATAGTCTTGGATTATTTATGGGACATTCCTAGTAATAATTTTTTTGAGATGGCTTAACTGAGACAAGTGGTTGGAGGCGGTAGTGTGCCGATGATAGTGATGGTGATAGTAGTGACAGTGACAGCGAAGGTGGTAGGGGGTGAAGGGGCCAGTGGTAACAACGGTAATGGCGCTGGCGACATCCATAGTGGCGAGGTGGAATGGAATGAAATGGAGTAAATAAAAGAATAATACTTTTTCTAGCCAGGGAATTTACATTCCACTATAGGTGGAATTTGAATTCCTTACTAGAACTCAACAAAATGAACCAAAAAGCATGAATGGAATTTGTCAATGAAATGAAATGGAACATTCTTGTTCCTTCAAATTTCATCTGGGTTCGAATCCTACTGAGAGGTCCACTAGAGATCAGAAACTGTTGAAGAAACAACAAGGTTTTTTTTTCTCAGGTGCTCGGAAAATAAAGAAATGGTTAATCTATTCAAGATAATTATGTATTTACAAAATACCGTCTCAATTCATCCTATTTCATCAGATCCGGGATGTGATATGGTTCCAAAGGATGAACCGGATTCCAATGAACCAAACGCCATCTTAGTGCCTTAACTACAAAATGCTTATAAAGTTAGGGGTGGTTGGTTCGCAGAATGGAATTGGAATCCATTTAGGAAATTTGACTTTGAAGGAATTGTAATGGAATTTAGTAGCGTTTGGTAGGTAGGAATCGGATGCAATTCAGTTTTTTCACTTAAGACAAGGAATGATGAATTCCACAAATTGTGGAATTCAACGAATTACATCAATTTTCATAATGTGAACCAAACAATAGGAATTGGAATCCGATCAAAGGAATTATCCATTCCAATTCCTTCCCCTTAGTGCCTTGATTTTCTAATATGTTATTATTGTTATTCCGGAGAGGTGAACTCACCAATCTTGTGTTCTTCTGGACGTTCCACATTTTTAACTTCTTTTACAAGCCAAGCGTAAGTCTCTCCGCTTCTTGAGATTTACCGGGTTCCTTTGGTTAAAAAAATGCAGTTATGTGTTGTTCTTAGGTGGCATTCAAATTGTTGTTCTTAAGAGGTAAATTCACACAAAAACATTACATGTACCTTCTTCATCTACATATTTACTCAACATGCACCAATCAACTGATTCCATTAGCCCAAAACTGCATCTTATGTTGTCTACCATACCTTGTCACTCATGTCTTCACTTGCCATTTACCTGCACACAATATCAATACATATTTCTGAGCAAAACATCAAATATATACTCTCAAAAACAGTTTCCTACTTCAAAAAATATTTGCAATTTGCTTCTCTTGCTTTGTTGACAACAAGTTAAAGAAAACATCAAAAACCAAATAAAAAAGGAGAACCAAGAATTCACCTGAATCAAGGATCAGGAGTGATGGGAACGAAAGCACGAGATGAGATAAACGTTTGCATATCGTTGCAAGGACATGACTTTGTGGGAAGTTCTGGGCTCCAACATCGTTTTTCTCATTTCTTGGGCTTTCTTTTGCGCAATTCTAAGCTTCTTCATGATTCTGTCCATCGATGCTGATTTCTTCTTTTCAAGTTTCATCTGTGAAAGACATGATAGATATTTAAACCCAACTCAACCAAAACTGAGTCATCAAAACATTAAAAATTGTTACAGAAGCCTTGGGATATCGAAGAAAAAGACATTTTCATTAATTATATTAAGATGTTAATTATCATGTCAAAAACACACCTCAAGTTTTCGAATTGATGCCTCTGCTTTTGCAGTCTGCAGGTTCTCCCAAGCAGCTATCCTTGCTTCCTCTTTCTGGTGCCTGCAAAGGCATTGCAACACCAAAATCCATAATTCATGTAATTATAGATACAGCTAGCTTATCGGCCAACATCTAGCTTATCAGCCAACAGCTAGCTTATTTGCTGAACATAGTTCAAACAAAGTACATGTTAGAGACATACTTTGACAATTCGGTTGCACCTTCTGCCGAATTCCATGTCAAATCCAGGTTCTTGATCTCCATCGCCCTATTCTTTTCGGTTCTCCTTGGGTGTCTTTTTGGTTGCTTTGTGACGGTGATTCCTTTGTCCACCTGCACATCCCTGACTTCCACTCTACCAGAACGGTGGCTGCAAAGCTCCACCGGCGACAGTATTAGCGGCGGAGAGGTGGATGATGGTGGCCTTCTGTTTGGAGACGACCCTGGGCTCTCCACAGGGCTCATCTGCGTAGCCATATCTCGCCTCGAGATAACAAGCGTAACAACATTTTCATCAATCTTTTCATCTGCACATTAATTTAAAAATTCCATAAAACATACCAACAAATTACCATAGGAGCCACTAAAATCATATAAACGTAACTTGTACTAATCAAGAATCAAATCAAGAAACCGTCCACCAACAAGGAGTATGATATAAGAATGCAATCTATTACAAGAAACCAAAGGGTTGAAGATTATACCATGAGAATCAGGATATGAAGACAAATCTGCAGATGGAGTGACTGTATAATCGGTGTGAGCATGGTGAAAAGATAATCCATTGGGTACCAAAACACCAGTTGTAAGAGGTGAACCTGCAAGAAAACTGTTTGTTTCAAGAAACGGAAACGCCGGTGAGTGGTTCGAAAAATATGGAGCGTCCCCCAATGGTCCACTTTTCGATTTGGGTCGTCGCTGTGGCGGTGGAGCTAGGGTTTTGTAAAACCCAGAACCAGAGACCGGACTCGTAATCCATCTCTCGGCATCATCCCATTTTGAAGGCAATGTCCTCCCATTCATCAATAAATTGGCACTGGCTCGCCGCCGGTTGCTGTTGGTCGGCAACGGTACCCTCTCCGAGCACCAACCCTTTTGAAACCCACCACCACCTCCGCCGTGGTTATCCCTATAATCAGGAGTACCTGGGCTTGTGTATGCACCGGAATTACGAAACGAAGTTGAATCCTTATTCATGGATCTCAATTCCGGCGAATAGCACACCCGCATTGCAATATTTGATTTCTATCGAATTAGGGCTTGGAGATAGAAATCAAGTTTCAAATCTGCACTTTAAAAATCGACCTAGGGTTAGATAGATGCTTGAAGTAGAACAATTATTCACCTACTTACAGACACCCAAAAGAATTTCCCAAACAAAACACTATAATCCATAAACCTGAATGTAACATTATGGGTGATCTTACATGTACGCAAGGAGAAAGCTACAGCACATTGCAAAACCAAACAAACAAACAAACAAACAAACGATAATTCGAGAAAGAAAGAAAGAAAAGGGTTTAGGGTTTACCTAATGAATAAAACTGTCTGGATTCATGAGGTTGAAGATGAAGATGGAAATATTATTGGATGATTGTAGTGTATCTGAATGGTCAGGTCTTGTCCCAGATGAAGCTAAAATTAGATTGTTGCAGGGGTATGGTATTGAAGCCAAAAGCTGTCTGTTCTTGGTGACAGAATCCATGTGGTTCTGTCCCCATCGTTTTCCGACCTCCTTCCTTTTTTTGTTTTCCAATTTCACAAAATCTATTCCATTCTTCCTACAAAAATCATCATTTGTTATTTGATTCATTGTTTAATATTCAAATCATCTGCATCACATTTAGTTTTATAAGATGTAAAAACGAAAGAGGATGTGGGGTTTCGCTTACATTTTGTATAGTGGGACATCCTCCCATCGGGGCATAACCATTTACCCCTAAAATCGTTTAAAGTATCGAGTCATATAAATTTGAAGTAACGAGATACTTTTACTACCAAACCTTAGAGCATCTCCAATGGCCAAGCTTTAAAGACTTGAAGAATAACTTGAGGATGGGTTGATCATTAGAGTATGGACTTGATGATGGGTTTACTCATCAAAGACTTGGTGAGGCTCAAGCGTTTATTAGGTGCTATAATTTACTTCACAAGTGAAATATCTAGTTGAAGTACAAAATATCTGACAACACTAGGGTAAAAAGTAAAATTAGTGATATGACTTCTTCACCACCTGGTTATCTAGATGTAGTTTAGTTGGTAGAGCTTTGATGGGTTTTTGCGATTACAAGTTGGATGATTTATTGTTTAGGTTGTAGAAATAGCATTTGTTTACTTGAACAAGTGGTGAATACTCTTTAGGCCATCCGTAGCCCAGCGGGATGGAGCGGGGTGGGCTACGGGGCTTGCGGGTTCGGCGGGAAGGGATGGAATCCGGGTTCCCCATCCCGTTTCATCCCGAAGAAAATGTGAGGAGGTGAGGTGGGTCCCAGGTGAGAAATGAGAGGGAGTGGGTTAGGGAATGAGGTAAGGGTGTTTAGGGATTGAGTGAGGGATGGGAGAAAAACTGATGTGGCGCTGATGTGGAGCTGGAATATTTGAAAGATGCTCTCATGGGGTATTGATGGCCTTACTTCGTGACCTCTTCTTTACGATACCGGTTGTTATTTAACAAGCTCAAAATTCCACTTTAATCGTTATTGACTAATGTTCAAATACCAATATGTCGTTAATTTATTTCACAATGAAATATTCTTTTTCTGTTAAAAATCAACCATTGAATTTCTGGATTTTTTTTTATGTAATAATACAGTGATAATGAATTTTGGATACATCTTTGGTATGCCAGATGAACTATTAAAGACATGTCACATCTAGCAAATGGTAAGAATGTCATTTATCTTGAACGTGGCTTCTTAGGCCATCCGTAACGCAACCCTCAAGCCCTCAAGCGCCACATCAGCGTCACACCAGCTTTTCTCCTAACCCTCTCCTCAAACCCTCAAGCCCTAAAGTGGCGTAGCGCAACTCTCAAGCCCTCTTGCCACCTAATTTTTTTTAATTCTTTTATTTATACATTTAATTATTTAACAAAATAAAAAAAATATATATATTTTTTAATAAATAAAAATAAGATAAATAATAAAAATAAAAATTCATATCATTCATTAAAAATAAAAATTACAAAATAAATTTAAAAATCTACTCGTCGTCATTGTTGGGAACTTGGATACGCCAAATATGTTCGACCAAATCCGACCGAAGGTTATTATGAGTGCCCCGGTTTTTGACTTCTCGAACATTTGTCGCGCGTTGTTCCTCACTGATTTGGGTTTCGATATCATCCGTGAAAAGGTCGTTTTCATCGCCACCACAAATAGCATGGTTTTCGTCTTCGAGTATCATATTGTGTAATATGACACAAGCGTACATAATGTTTGCCAATCTTGTCGGTTCCCATCCGCGTGCCGGGTTATGAAGTATATGCCAACGTTGTTTAAGCACGCCAAAAGCTCGTTCAACATCTTTACGTGCCGCTTCTTGCGCGGACTTGAACTTTTGTCGTTTAGGGTCCTGTGGGCACGTAAATGATTTTACGAAAGTAGCCCATTCCGGATATATCCCATCCGCTAGATAATATCCGTGCTCGTAGGTGGCTCCATTCACCTCAAAAGGGCAGTCGGGTGCTTTTCCATCATATACATCGTTCAAGATGGGCGACTGATTGAGAACATTGATGTCGTTGTTGGAACCGGCAACACCAAAGTATGCGTGCCAGATCCATAGATCTTGAGAGGCCACTGCTTCTAGCATGATTGTCGGGTGCTCATGATAACCTCTCATGAATTGACCTCGCCATGCTACCGGACAATTTGCCACGCCCAGTGAGTACAGTCTATGCTTCCGAGCATGCCGGGAAATCCGTGTTTAGGTTCATGCGCGGCGTACAACTTCTGAATATCAATAAAAGTAGGCTTGCGTAAATATTTTTGACCATACAGTTCAATAATACTTGTGCAGAATTTGTACAGACAATCTCGTGACGTTTTCTCTCCCATACGGATGTACTCGTCAAGTGCGTCAGCAGCTACTCCATACGCCAATTGCCGAATAGCGGAAGTACACTTTTGTATCGGAGAAAAACCTTGTTTGCGTTTGTCGTCCAACCGAAGTGTAAAATACGGATACTCTCATTCTAAATCTTCAACTATTCGTTTGAATAGTTGTCTGCTCATCCTGAACCGCCGCCTAAACATATCCGGTGTATAAACCGGGTTGTTGCCAAAGTAGTCCGCATAAGCCGCTCGTTTGCAGCTACTCGACCTCTTTCTATGTTCGCGGCCATCTCTCTTCTTGACGATGAGGCGGTGCTACCATAAATTAATTGTGCAGTCTGTCAAAAAAATTCCCTTTGTAGATGCAACAACTCGTCGGTGTCTACGAATGATGATGATGCGGTCGGTGAACCGGGTTGTGGCGAATCCATATTGTTTAAAATATTGAGAATGGAAGAGAATGAGAGAGTTGTTTTGTGTGAAAAATAAAATGGGTTTTAGGATTATATATATAGTGTGATTAAATTGAAGAATTTTTTTTTAAAAATAGCCGTTGCCAACGTCTTTATTTTCAAATTATTTAAAAAAAATAAAAAGAAAAAAGAAAAGCAATCTGGTTGAACGGGTTTTGGAACCCGGGGCTGGAACCCGAGCCCGAGCCCGCTCCCCCCGTAGCGTAACCCGCTGGAGCCCGCCCTACCCGACCCCGAGCCCGCACACGTTACGGATGGCCTTAGTCTTTTCTGAAAAACGCAAATTAAATTATTGCATCACCAAAAAAAATATTAAATTTACCAATTTATTTATAGAACCGATATAATATTATTTTACTGTAATTTAATTCAACGTGTCCATATAACTATCCAGTTTCAACCTGTTTATTTTGTCATGTCAATGGAAAATTGTTTGGTTGGCGTTCAGTTCACTGAGTAAGAGATTGTGTTTACGACCAATTCCAGCATGTCGAGTAAGAGATTGTGTATACCTTTTCTTATGACCAATTTACCAGCAGAAAAATTATTAGGGTGCGTTTGGTTTGCGGGAATGGTTTGAAATGGATTGGATTTCATGTAAGGATATGGATTTGGAGGGATTTGGAATCCCCTCATATGTTTGATTTGTAGGATTTGGAATGGATTTGGAATGGATTTGAATTTCATTCCTTTATAAATCTTGTTTGGTTTGTAGGATTTAGATTTGGATTTGGATTGAGATTTTTTTTATAATTATTTGTTTGTTTTATAAAGAATTTATTTTATTGGTAAATTACATTTTTTATCGATTTTTCAAAAATTGTATATTTAACATCAAATCTCTTTCAATTTTTCAAAACTACATATTAAGGCTATGTTTGGCAAATTAGCTGATGACTTATAAACTAACTAGTAGCTGATAACACGTTAATTAAAAAAATTTAAAATTATGCATTACATATATACTATAAATTTTAAATTGTTAGGCCATCAGTACCCCATGGAGGGCATCTTTCAAAGATTCCACTCCACATCAGCGCCACATCAGCTTTTCTTTCATCCCTCACTCGATCCCTCACGATCCCTAAACACCCGTACCCCATTCCCTCAAACCCTTTTGACACCTCATTTATTTTAATTCTTTTATTTATACATTTAATTATTTAACAAAATAAAAATATTTATATATTTTTTAATAAATAAAAATAAGATAAATAATAAAAATAAAAATTCATATCATTCATTAAAAAATTAAAAAATTAAAAATTACAAAATACAAAACACTACCAATTATGAAATTTTTGGATTTGCTCTTTTCTCGCTAAAGTAGCCCTCAAAGCGTTTCCCGTAAGGTGATCATGCGGGGTTATGAAATACTCGAAGTCTTTCTCAAATCGTTTATCTCGTTCGATTTCTCGTTCGTGTTCTAACCTTTGAAGTTCGAGTTTTGAGCGTTCGATTTCGAGATCGAGTTTTTTCATTTTGTATTCCATTGTATCATCAATCTTGTTGTTGAACGTCGTCAACAACTGAGTAACACTTTCGTCCGTATTCGCCCCGGACGTATTACTCGTTGATGGTTTTTTTGCCTTGTTTCTCCCGATGGGTCGTTGAATTTGCTCGTCATCGTCATCATCGGAAGGTTGGGTACGTTTTGAACCCCGCGATGAAGTTGTCGTCATCGTTGGAACGGCTCCCCATTTTGGACATTTTTTTAGGACGTCCCAAGCTTGTTCGTGAGTGAAAGCAACTTTATGGCGTGCTACATACCGTTCGTGTGCCGTTCGGGATATATCGGCCTCACTCATCCCGCTTGATCTATTATTGAGCAAGTTGTTGTAGATGCCGCCAAACGAATTAACTCTTTTATTGAGGTCGTTGAACTTGCTATTGAGTTGATGAGTTGATCTATAACCTGGTTCACGACCCATGCGAGTAAAGAACACATGCCCGATTCGGCCCCAAAAATTTCCTACATTTATGTAAAATTAAGTATAAGAATAATAATAATAATTATAATAATAATAATAATAATAATAACAATAAAAATAATTACCACCGCTTTGTGCGTTACCGACCACGGGGTCCTCCGAAACGTCAACCCACGCCGACACTAACGCGAGTTCCTCGGCTTTACTCCACGTTTGTTTGGCGGCTTTCTTTGGTCTCGGATTTGATGGTTCCGGGTTAGATTGTTGTGCCGGGATAGATTGTGGTGTGTTCGGGGTAGAAGGTTGGGTTTCCGGAACAATGTCGTCGTCGAGATTGAAGTTGGCCGGAGTAAAACTTTGTTCAATCAACCCGGGACGTGTAAATTGGTAAGGAATTTGTTGGTGAAATTGTTGCGGATTTTGTTGCGACCATTGTGGCGGATTTTGTTGCGACCATTGTGGCGGAATTTGTTGCGAAAATTGCGGATGATAACCTTGTTGTGTAAACGCTTGGAAACCAAGCTCTTGATCTTCTTGCGATTGTGGTGTATTCGGTCGGTTACGACGGGATGTATGTGTTCTGTTTGAATTCATGATGAGAGAGGTGTGAAAAATAAGAGGTTAAGAGAATTTGAGAGAGTTTGAGAGGTGTGAGAAATAAGAGGTTGAGAGAATTTGAGAGGTGTGAAAAATAAGAGGTTGAGAGGTGTGAGAAATAAGAGGTTGAGAGAATTTGAGAGGTGTGAAAAATAAGAGGTTGAGAGGTGTGAGAAATAAGAGGTTGAGAGGTGTGAGAAATAAGAGGTTGAGGGTTAAATATATAAGGTGAGAAATTATAGCCGTTCAACGGCTAGTTTATAAAAAAATAATTATTTTTTTTTAATAATCCTCGGGATGAATCGGGATCCCATCCCCGCATTCGATCCCTTCCCGCAAATGATCCCGCCCCGTACCCCATCCCCGCAGCCATCCCGCTGCCACATCACCCATCCCGCATGCTATCTTTCATGCGCTACGGATGGCCTTAGAACAAGTTTTAAAATATATATATATATATATATATATATATAGTAACTTATGATTTTAAATAACCGTTACATATAATATAAAAATAATTAATTAATAATTAAAAATATAATAGTAATTGATAATTAAAAAAATATTGATTAATATTTAAAAATATATAAAAATAATTTATATGATTAACAATAACTCTAAATAATTAAAAATTAATATAATGTATAATTAAAAAAATTAATATAATGTATAATTAAAAAATTTAGTTAATATTTATTAATTAATAATATTCAAATTTAAAAAACTAATATTTATTTATAATAATAGTTAATAAATAATAATTAATATTAATGAGAGTAATATTCGAATATTCAAAAAAAAAACTATTCAAAAGCTACTTCAAGTAACGTTTTCAAAAAGTTAACTCATGGTTATCCAAATATGTATCCAAAAAATAAGCTAACTTAGGCCGTGCGTACCACCTTCGGGTACCACGGCGGGTTCACATCGAGTAGGGCGCGGGTACCACGGGTAGACGGTACGGGTAGGGCGGGTAGGTGGGTCGCGGGTAAAGGGTGGGTTCGGGAACCCGCCTAATTTTATTTATTTTTTATTTTTTTTTAAATATAACCGTTGCTAAACGGCTATTTTTTTATTTTTTTTTCAAATTATTAACACTATATATATTAACCTCTACCACCTTCATTTTTTCACACCAAAAAATATCTCAAATTCAATACTTTCTTCCATTTCTTTTAAATTCAATACTTTCAATACTTTCTTCCATCATGAATTCAAACACCACACCTACATCCCGTCGTAACCGATCGAGGAGTTCGGATACACCGCAACAAGACCCGAACCTTGGCTTCCAAGCATTTGCTCAACAAGGTTATATTCAGCAACACCCTTATATTCCTCATCATTTTACATATCAAGTGTTGCTCCAACAAGGTTTTACTCCCGCTAATCACCAACTTCCTCAACCCGCGGCTTTCAACACCGGAATCGATCTCGAAGAGGAGTTTGTTCCTGAAACCCAAGAACCGCAAACACCACGATCGATCTCGACACAACAATCAAACCCGGAACGACAACCAAACTCGACACCAACGCAAGAGGGAAAAAAGAAAAAATAATTAAAAAATATATGAATATTTTTAATGAATCTTATGAATTTTTATTTTTATTATTTATCTTATTTTTATTTATTAAAAAATATATGAATATTTTTATTTTGTTAAATAATTAAATGTATAAATAAAAGAATTAAAAAAGTTGATGTGGCGCTGAGGTGGCATCAGGGTTCAGAGGATATGATAGGAAGCGGTGCTCCACTTTAGGGTAAGGAGGGTATGAAAGAGAAAAGCTGATGTAGCGCTGAAGTGGCATCAGGGTTCAGAGGGTATGATAGGAAGCGGTACTCATGGTCTTATAAGCTAGTCGGGTTTTTTTGCCAAACCATGCCTAAATCATCCACTTCATTTTTTAAAAGTTACATATTTAATCAACCATTTCATTCTAAAATACATATTACCACCAAACCAATTCATCCAAAATACATTTTAACCAGATTTTTTCTAAATAATAGTAGTTTAATGTTTAAAAACAATTAAAATTTTGGTATCTAAATCAATTATTGTATTTATTTTGTAAATAAACCTAAGAAAATGCTAGTGTTTTTAAAATATTTTAAATAAATTAAAGAATAATGATTTATATCTAAATTAAAATATTCCCATGAAGCATTATAATCTTTTTTTTTAAATATAATACTTAATTGGACTTCACCAAAAGAGTGTGAGGAAGGGAAAGAAATATAATATTTATATGGATTTCCCATAAACCTTCACAAACCCTCACGCACTCTCTGCCTCATCAAATTTTTTTCCGATGAAATCCGGTCGGATTTGGATTTCAAATCCTTGCACTCACCACAGGATTTCAACAAAATTGTGGGATTTCAAAACCCTCCAATTCTAAATCCCAGTATTGGAATGGATTTGAAATCCAAATCCCTCCAATTCTAATCCATTCCGACAAACCAAACATGCCCTTGGTGATATAGTGCATTATTATTTTAAGATTAACAACATATTATCTTCAACCTTTCATATTTTAAATTATTGAATACATAAAAATAAATAAAAAAATAGGCAATATGTAAAAATTTAAAAAATAAGCATTACTTACCCTTAATTTGAAACATCATGTAAACAACCATTTTTTAGTCGTTGTTGGTACATTAATATGTATATGTGTTGACGGGAATACTTTAGCGACAGAAGCTAAACCACAGTATTTTCTTTTTCCAACAAAATAATAAATAATACGTATATATGTTGAGTTAGTGTTGACTTATACATCACATATTTATTTTTTTAAACCATTCAAAGGATTGATATCAGGTTATGCATTTGGTAAAGTTACAAGAAGTTTTAACAGATAGTATGATGTCACACGTTTATCAGAGATTTATTATAAAAGGGTTTAAAGGTTGTCAGATAAGATTCTTCTTGCATAAACATCCTTAGAGCAACAAGTGCAAAAGGCTAAAGACTTTGGGCAAGATAATAGATAACACAAGCTGCCAGGAGATGAATCTATCTCAAACATATAACTACAGATTTTGGGTCATACATAAGATACCAAATATAACACGTACACCACATAAATAAAGAAATAAACACACTGACCAGATACAAAAAAAGAGGGATGCCACAATCAAAACCTCATGCTGCAGCTTCGTTACCCATTTCGGCTTCTCACCCTGCAAATCCTAATCCAATTAGTTTAGTTTTCCTTCCCCCAAAACGTGCTTCTTTTCATCATCAATCAGGAACATGGGTTTTACCTCGGGGAGCGAGAGTGAGAGATGGAACGTGAGTAGGACCGCACCGGGGATACAGACCGTGAACGGGAACGAGACCGAGAATGGTATCTACGAGAGCTTCGGCCCCTACTTGGACTTCTACTGTGCCGGCTATATCGTCTGGAAATGAACACCCAAGTGTAAGTGGAAACCAACAACATTTTCTTTTGAAAATAACACCAAACTTTTATCTTGAAAATAACCCTTTTTTAGAGAACAAATACTTCTGAAGCAGACTTTCCTTTGGACCATGAGAGCATTTATAATTATAAGTGATACAGTAAAAAAAACAATGACCTTCTTAAACTTGAGATCATGAATACATGGCAAACAGCTTTATAAAATGTAAAATACCACCTTGGGGGTGAGCGACTGAAACTTCTGCTACGGCTTCGGTGCCTGTATCTACTTAGTCTATTGGTTTCTGCAAGTTTCTCAAGTCTCTGGCGCTCTTGTTCTCGTTTTTTAGCCATTTCTGCAGCAGTATCTTTCTTGACTGTAAAAACAAGTGAACCAAGAAGACCCAAAAGCATCAACAATCATGGCAAAATTTAGCACAAGAAATAACAAAACAAAAAAAAAAAAAAGTATCCCCAACGCCACTAATTTTCAGCACATGATGGTAATTTTACTTTCTTGATAACCAAATTGACACATAATAAAAGTATACTTTGCTTGTTTAGTTGCTTGCTCATAATCCGCTTAAGTCGCTCCTGAGGTGTTTCTTTTTTCTCTCCCTGTTGTTTAGCAAGGCTTCCACTACCAGAAGGCTTGTTTAACTTGGCTAGTCCTGATGAAGATCTACCCAGAAGAAAAAATATAAGAATGTTAGGTACCGAAGAATGTTTGCTGCCACTAAAAAACTATAAACAATAGAACAAAACCAGTAAACCGAAGTACCCCGCTGATGGTTTTGACGATTTGGCATTTCTTTCACTATCAAGCGATACACCAGATGCAGGATCGATATGCAAGGCTTCGAGAATTTGACCAGACAATGGCCTGCAGAAAAGTAGAAGCATTAGGGGAACGAAAGCTATCTCAGCACCTAACCAGATAAGAGGCTATGATAAAAGGTCCATCCACAGAAAGAATGAACTCATGAAATGAAGCTTCCTCTCTCTCTCTCTTTCTCTCTCTCTCTTATATTTTTTTCAACAACTAAGCTGATGACCTAAGTTTTATCCCAATACACAAAAAGTTTTCCTCGTGTAACAAAAGGGATGATAAGCGGCTGCAGAGAAAGACTGGTGAATCTAGCTATGCAATAATTAGAACAGTGCTCCGACCGGTTCAATGCATCAACTTGGGAAGGAGGAGATGATGGAGGAGTATATCCAGCGAGCTTGGGTCCACCACTGTCTGCCGAGCCCCCAAACTCCGTAATGTATTCTATTTTTGGAGCCCTTGGATTACTCCGCTGAGTATCATCAGAATGACCACGGCCATGACGCCTTGATTGTGATGGAGAGTACGATCGTGATCTAGACCTGCAAGTAATGGTGTTTACCCACTGTTGTAAGTCTCTATAACTAGCTTTCTGTACAAATAAAAATATCCCAGAAACTTACCTTCTACCACGTGAATAAGCTTCGTATGTTGGACTTCGTCTAGACTCTCTGCACACAACATTCATTGTTGCTTAAATGAACAACCATTATAAAAATGTATATCGACTAGGAGATTCATGAAAAAGTATATATCAGAAGACTATGAGGTTGTACCGGTAGGGATCATGATGAAGAACTCTACTTCCAGAGACCCGTGCTGATTCTCTCTCCCTCTCTCTTTCAATTTGAGAAGCCTTTCTTCTTTCTTTACGACTCAGCTTCCTCTGCATGTTTCAAAACAAACAATTTCAGTAAAAGTTGAGTATTTCAAATCTCCACACACACTAATCCAAGGCTGATACATACAATTGCAGGATCTCCTTTCACCACTTCTTTTTGCCTCCTTTCCTCCTCTTTGGCCTTTTTATCCATGTATACAAGCCACCCATACCTCTTCACTCCAAATTCCTTGGCAATTATATCCATTCCTTCATCATTGCTATCATCGCTGTTAAAATCCTCTTCATCTTCATCATCTTCTTCTTCGTCGTCGTCATCATCTGAGTCTTGATTTTCCTCTTTTGCGTCCCCATCATAGGAGAAGCCCACTTGTGAATATGAACCCCTATTTGCTGGGGCTTGGGTTGTTTGAGACCTACCAAATATATAAACAATTAAAATCCTTTGTTAGAGATTATTTGAACATGTAAGAATGCAGACAAACCTGTCTAGTCCAAATAAAGCGGCACTTTTGGCCTCCATCTCTTGGTTAACATGCTGCAGACCTTCCTCGTCACTAACTGTTAATAGACAACAGCAGTTTGTAAAGCATGCATTGAAATAATACCACCTTATGGCAATGACTCAGAAAAGGTTGCCTGGTCATTCTTGCAGATTGCCTTGTCACTAACAGTAGATAGCTAAGGCAACAACAATTTTTAAAGTCAATAATTTAAAGCATGATCATCAAACCAAAAGAAGTACCGACATCCTCTACGTCGATGCTTAATTAAATCCCGGTAACGCTCAAAACTAACAAACTCTTCTAATTCTTCTTCTTCCTCTGTCTTCTCAATGACACGAAAACGTCTAGAATCAGGGTCTCTTATAAAATCAAGAAGAGCACGGCCATCAAATCTACAAAAAAGAAAATCGAGAAACCAGCCAATAAGGTGGATGAAACTTCCCAAACTGTTGGAAATGTATGAAAACAGGATCAGAAATCCAGTACCTGTCAATCATAATGTCCTGTTTCCCGTTCCATGGGATCCTAATATATAGTAGACACAAAAGGTCAAGATGTTAAGGTAAAAGAGAATGTAGTTTTAGCAATGGAATTATAAAAGAGCAGAATCAGTTCAAAAAAGAGGCCACATATCTCTACATCCAAACAAACTCCACAATAGTTCCAAGTCAGAGAATTGGAATTCTCATATATGATATATGACCTACTATAAACACACACAGTGACAAAAAAAAAGTAGAGCAAGTGTTACAAGTTAGAACCAAATAACAAATATAATAATGGGGTGACCAAGGTTGCATTTCAATAATCATGCAATATACAACTTCTCCGAAGGTATAAACATGTTTGCTCTTTCCACACATTAAAAACTGTTCAAGAGCATATGCAGCAGCTCAAAGTATGGTAGATCACAGAAAGCTAACCAATATGGACCATTCCGGTTAGTTCATCCTATCCCCTCCATTTTCCACTCTTTTTCTATCACGAGATTCCTAGGGTTCTCGAATTGAAATTACAAAACCTAATTAGGAAACGGCCTATCTGAGTGGATGAGGTAAACTTGTCAAGACATCTATCTAAAAATTAGGATTACTAGCATCAACCATTGAACGAGAAATTATTACTTGAAGGTAAACAAAATATGACGGATACTTAATTAAGAGCTTAAGAGAACAAAAACTCGACTGAAGGCGCCAAATAATTTACGAAAACAAGTGAACATACAGGCCTTGCTGATCTTCGGTGGCTTGGTAGAGGCCATCATCACGGTACACACGGCAGCGAGAGCCTGAGACCTGGATGGATTGCTGTGGATCACCGCGGCGCTTGGCTAGATACACCGCCCTCCTCTGTGCCCTCTTCCGGGCGGCGTCCATCATGTCATGGACCTTTCTCTCCGACCGACGAGCTTCGTGCCACATCGTCTCTCCCTCTCGATCGGCTGATTCGATTCCAGATAGACGAACACTGTAGATGATTGGAAACCTAGTGCCCCTAAAGATGGGTGAAATAAAAGAAGTTGCGAAGAAAAAGAACTTAAGAAGGAAATATTTTTTTACGAATAAGTCCCTGCAGAATCTACAATAATACAAAAAAAAATATCCCTAATTTTGATTATTGGATTAGATCATCTACATGCAGCGGGCCGATTCTGGATTTTTTTCTTAGGTCTCCTTTAAGAGCATCTCCAATCGTACTCCATATCCTTGGATTTGGCGTTTGCAGCACTCCAACCAACCGCCATACTCCATTTTTTTTGGTGTGTTTCCATTTTGTACGCCAAATATGGCGTAGAAAATATGGCCGCCATATTTGGTGGTCCTACCATAATCATCTCCAATTTGATTTACATCTCCAATTTAATTACATCTCCAAAATAATTTTTATTTAATTATTACAAATTAACATTTATATAATATATATATACATATAATTAAATTTGAAATAGGACAAAAAAATTTAAGATTAATATAAAAGTCATAAAATACAAATTCATAACATAATTAAACATACATAACACTAGATAATAACCATAATCTCATAACAGAAAATTAAAAAACTAAGACATAAATTAAAGCGTCCATTGACTTCCATAGTATGAGATGTTTTCTGTCGCATCTTGAGATCCTCCGGCTTGGTTTTGAACTTCTTCTCCAGATCCTTGATATTGAGATGCTCGAAGTTGAGATCCTTGGTATTCTGCTCCTTGTTCATACGTATCAACGTGATATTAATGCATCAATTGAAGAACGACACGAGGAGCCAATTGTGGGGACAAATGTGAGAGTTGAGATGGTGAACGATAACAATAATGGACTTGAACAATTTCTTGCTCAACATAAAAAGATCAAAGACAAAACCGCTCACTTTGAACTTCGAGATGCATTAATTGATCATTTGTGGGACGAGTATACTAACTCAGAGCATTAGTATTATTTAATTATGCTTTTAATTTGTGTTATTTGTATTGATGTAATTTTATTTAAATGTATTATCAATTAAAAAAATTATCGTTTTTATTTTTATTTAAATGTATTATAAATTAATTACTGATTATTTATTATTATATTTACAAATTATAATTATTGTTATTAAAAATAGTTAATAGTAAATATAATGTGTTATTTTTATGTGGGGTCCATAAATTTGGTGTTTTTTTTGGAGTATGGTTGGAGTTGAAGGTTTTTTTTGTGTTGGCCCCATCAAAATTGGTGTTTTTTGTGTTTTTTTTTAGTATGATTGGAGATGCCCTAAGGTAGTTTAAACGTCTGTTTGTTAGCAGCTTAATGGGACACATGGCTTATTATATTTGGTAGTGGCTTAATGTTATAGAAAGTGACTTATTTATTAAGCTTTTAAGAGAAAGTTTTATGCAGAAAGCCAAGTTTTGTCCAAATCAGTCTCTCTCAATTAAAAAACATGGTCATTTCATTTATGAAAACACTCTCCCAAACAAAAACCATTTCAATCTATACATACAGATTAATCCACACAGACAACTTTATTCATACAGGACTTAATGGAAAACCAATCAAACAGACCCTAAATGTTTGTAAAGTTGTTTGATGTATTTTTACACTAAATCCAACGTTTTGAAGATTTTTTTAGTTTTTGTGTCGATTTCAATAGTTAGTTTTGGTTTTTTGGTTGATTTTAAGACACTTTTTTTGGTTGATGGGGTCTCGGACGAGAAGTTAATGGGGAGACGCTAAGATAGATGGTTAAAAAATCAGATTTTAGCCTAAAATTTTCTTTTTTTTTCCATTTTCATGCATGTACGCCTCCGCAGATATATAAATTGACTTCAATATCTATATTTTTTCATACGATATTAACCTTAAATATGGAGTTATTGTATTTATTGGGAATCCGATCCGAAAAGAAGGTGATGGTATTGTTATTGCGAAAAATCATGTGAGAAATTGAGATTAACGTAAGAAGCGTGAGAAGTGGATTTAAATCGTTGATCACTTTTAATCAAATGTATCTGTTTCTTATCTAACAGTTGATAATCAGTTATCGTACTTCTCACGTTAGTCTCAACTTCTCACCGTAATCCAACCCTTCATATACGGATCTTATGAAAAAGATGTTTGTACATATAGCCAAATAAAGGCTATTTAAGTTAAATATAAGCATCAAGTACAAGGACTTTTTTTAAAGGTGTCTCATGTTATATCCAGACTAATCTCAGTTAAATTGTGACGGTAAGAAATCAACCCTGATAAAGTCGATGGTCTCAAATGTTGTGTACGGCTGAAATTGAACTTAGGGCAGATGGATATTCTATCACATCCCCTAAGGCCTAAACCACTACGCCACAATCCTTGTAGTTAGCATTAAGTCCATGTAACTGATGCATATCAAAGCTTTATCATGTAATTATCATCATATATCTTTATGCCAAATATTTACACTAATGATTGATTAAGGTTTATTTGTGGAACTTTAACAACTAAGTATCAACCACTCGGAAATAGGGCTGTAAACGAACCGAACGTTCAACGAACCGTTCGTGAATCGTTCGGCGGGAAGTTCGTTTATGTTCGTTTATTTAATAAACGAACGAACACGAACAAATTTTTTTGTTCGTTTAGTTAAACGAATGAACATGAACAAATGTCTCGTTCGTTCATTTATGTTCGTGAACGTTCGTTCAATTATGTTCGTTTACGTTCGTTTAATTATTAATAATAATGTAAAAATCAAATATTAAAAAGATTAACATAACAATAATAATAGAAATATTATATAATTATAATTATTTCAAGAGTAAATTACATTTTCGGTCCTTGTGGTTTACACTCATTATCAACTTTTGTCCATATTTCAAACTAATTACACTTTTAGTCATCATGGTTGTTATTTTGTTTCAATTTTGTTCCTTCCAACTTAATTAAAATAGTTAGAGTAAACTCTACTTTTGGTCCCTAAGGTATAGTGATTTCTTTGAAACAAGGACTTGTGGTTTCATAAGTAGACTTTTGGTCCTCATGGTTTTGATTTTGCTCTATAATCAAGACCTTGCCACTAACCCCGTTAAAAACCACCGTTAGAGTCAGGGGTATTTTCGTCATTTCACATTTTCTTCCTGTTTTTGTAATTGTTTTTTGTTTTTTCTTATATTTGTAAAGTATATCAAACTTTAGGGACCAAATAGGATTACTTATAATATATATATATATATATATATATATGTGTGTGTGTGTGTGTGTGTGTGTGAGAGAGAGAGAGAGAGTGTGTGTGTACTGTGTATATACAAAAACACATGGAGCTCCGGCCAAATTCCAGCGGTGTTATTTTTCCTTCTCATGCCAACATACACTTCTCTCCAAATGTTCTGTTGCACGTGTGTTCATCTCCATCCCCACTGCCGCCACCACCATCGCAGCCACTGTTCTTGTTGTTTCTGCCACTGCTTCTGTTGCTTTCCTCCATTTCCATATTTTCTATATCTACAAATTTATATCTTCAGGAGCTTCTTGCTACCCTCCTTTTCTCTCTCTCTCTCTCTCTCTATATATATATATATATATATATATATATATAGGGAAAGGTTCAATAGAGAAGTGCAAATATTTAGAGAAATAGAGAAGTAAAAAAACACGGGACCGTTCATATATGAACGTTCATATATAAACAGTCATATATAAACAGACATATATGAACGGTCCCGTGTTTTTTTACTTCTCTATTTCTCTAAATATTTGCACTTCTTTATTGAACCTAAGGATATATATATATATATATATATATATATATATATATATATATGACCACTATATGTGTGAGTCAGTGAGTGGAGATAGATATAGCTAGAGAGAGATGATATATAGGAAAAGAATATTATTATTTGCTGAGTAAGACAAAAAAAATTAATGTCAATATAATGAATTTTGGAATCAGGAATCGAATATCTTAAAATGGGTTCAAGAAAGTTATAGAGATTCAGACAAGATTATCTAATCAACAATGCATAAATTGAATCAATATTCAAAATAAAAGAATTTAAGCACAATAACAACTATCCTCAATTCGTCACGAAACACGTAGAACACACAGTAGAGAAATATTTACAAATAAAGAGAGATTTTTGTTCGATTCGTTTGAAAAACAGAGACACCCAAATCGCTAAATAACACATAGCATAAGATCTTTATAAAAATGGTTGACGATAGTCTTAAAATGGGATGGTGGATGGTGGTTGTAATGGTAGGTGGTGGTTGTTGGTGGGTGATGGTGGTTGTATATATGTATATATAATATTTGTATGTAGATTATCAAAAAAGATGTGTGTGTGTGTGTGTGTGTGAGAGAGAGAGAGAGAGAGAGAGAGAGAGAGAAAATGGTGGTGGTGGCCAGAGAAATGGTGGTGGCCACTGGCCAGTGAACTGTTATATATATATAATATGTATATAAAAGAGTCAATTACAAGTTGGTCCCTATAGTTTGATTTCTTGACAGAATTAAGAAAATTACAAAAAAGAGACAAAATGGTGAAAGGACGAAAATACCCCTGCCTCTAACTGAAATTTTTAACGGAGTTAATGGCAATGTCCTGATTCTAGAGCAAAATCATAACCATGATGACCAAAAGTCGACTTATGAAACCACATGTCCTTGTTTCAAAGAAAGCACTATACCTTAGGGACCAAAAGTAGAGTTTACTCAAATAGTTATTTAGTTTAAGGGTATTTTAGTCCATTTACCTTTTCTTTGTTTTTTTTCATTTTTTCTTGTTTCATTAGAGTAAATAGTAAATAACAAGTTTAGTCCTTGTAGTTTGTTTTATTTTTAATTTTTAGTCTTTCCTATCTTTTTCATTTTATATCCTTATTACATTAACTAACTAATGATAATTTTTATTAGTCTAGAAATACATACTTCATTTTGGAAATGACTCCATTAAAAAGGTCTTTTCGATATAATTAAAAAAGTTAATTATAGATTATTCTTAAATTTTTACGGATTTATTCAATAAAAAAAATATATATACATGCAAATATGTCTACACTAATGAAAAAATCTATTATAAGTCGTGTAAAAAATATATTTTTTCTTATTTATGTAAGAAAAAAATTGAAAGTTATCTATCCAGTCCTATTATGTCCAATTATGTCATGTTTTGTCCAGCCCAATCCAGTCCAATTATGTATGCCTACCAAACATCCCCTTATTCTTTTGTTTGATCTGAATTGTAGACTATCACGCATACTTTACCTTGTAAATCATTCTTTTTAATATATTGATTCATGAAAATAATTAAAGTGTGCGGTTGTTAGTTGATTATTTTATTTTCATTGCAATAAATTTAATTTGATATTTTGAAAATAAATAAACAATAATTATATAATAAAGTTTTTTATTTGATAAACATTTAAAAAACATTTAATTAAATGAAAACATAATACATTTTTTATTAGATGACACAATAAATTTCGATTTTTTACATAATAAACAATAAACAAAGTGATAAAAATTTAACACAACTTAATATAGATTTTTTTAAATTAGTGTAGACAAATTTGTGTGTGTGTGTGTGTGCGTGTATATACACACACATATATATATATATATATATATATTGGATAAATGACGTAAAAGTTAAAAATATTTAATAATTAACTCATTTTAAAGATGTCGACAATACTTTTCTAATGGTGTAATTTACAAAATAAAATGTGTATTTTTTATGTATTGTTGGTAAAAACTATCATTAATTAATTAATATAACAAGGGTATAAAATGAAAAGAATAGAAAAGACAAACCACAAGGACTAAAACTGCAACTCACTTTATAAACTAATAAAACAAAAAATGAAAAAGACAAGAAAAGGTAAATGGACTAAAATACCCTTAAGCTAAATAACTATTTTAATTAAAGTTGGTCAGAGGGACCAAAACTGAAATAAAATAGCAAACATGGTGACCAAAAATGCAATTAGTTTGAAAAATGAACCAAAATTGATGATAAGTAGAAACCACAAAGACTAAAAATGTAATTTACTCTTATTTCAATTAACAACTATAGTTATTAATAATAAAGATTTATTAACATTTTAAAATTAATAATAAGAATTGATGTTGTCCGTAGGTATCATTATATAAATATTGATTTTCTATTTCTATTTTCATTGATGTACCGATGTGGGATAAAAACCTTTGCATTTACTTGTTGTATGCTGATGACTCTCCTCGTGTGCTTAAGATTTCATCCCACATCGGTGGGATAAACCATTCAAAGCTTTGCATTCTAATATAAATCGGCTTTCCCATTCACTTGTTTTTCCATTCCAAAGCCTTGAGCTTTAACCACTCCATTGGGCCCTGTTGCTCGAGCCCTTTGGCTTGGGCTAGGTGTCTTGAGCTTGAGTCAAGATTTTAGTTGGAAATACCTATGAATGTGGGTGAACCTTTTGTTTTTGTTTGTTTAATGTCTAACAAACAAACATACACGAACACATTAAATTTTTAGATGAACGAATATGAACATCATTTGGCTTCGTTTGTTTATGTTCATTTAAGTTCGTTCGTTTATGTTCGTTCGTTTATATTCGTTTAAGTCTTAGGCCCTGTTTGTTTAGCCCAATTCAGATCTGAATTGGGCCTTTTCAGGAAAATGGCAACCCTTGGAGATCAGCAGCATGTCATTGCCCAGATGTACCAGGAGCTCGAAGTCGCTCGAAATCAAATCAACGCCATGGCAGAGCAAAGTCGCAGAGCAGCTGAGGAGATCGCACGGTTAAGAAATCCCTTTGGACCTCAAAATGGTCCTAGGACATTCGTTCAGAATCCAGGCCAAGGATCGTTCGGTCAGAATGGTCCTCGAGCATTCGCGCATAATCCAGGTCCAGGATCAGGTCTGTTCGCTCAGAATCATCATCCAGGTCCGTTCATGCAGAACCAGCAGCCGGGACCGTTCAATCCAAATCCCCAGTTCGGGACGGTTCCTCCTCAGCATATAAGGCCACCACCCATGCAGAATGGATCGCAGCCATTTCAGAATGGATCGCAGCCATTCCAAAATGGATCGCAGCCATTTCAGAATGGGTCGCAGCCATTTCAGAATGGATCGCAGCCATTTCAGAATGGGACGCAACCGTATTTTGTTCCTTTCAACGGAGACGCCAATGGCTCGTCACATGGCAATGGCACCAGTTCAGGAATCAATCCGCAAGCAGGGGCAAATCTCGACCCCAATGACCCCGTCGCCCAGCGATTGAAAATACTAGAAGATCAGAACGAGCGCGTCCTATCTTTGCTAGCCAAGCTACCTGCGGCAGCCGTGCCCGTTGATGTCGAACCTCGATCAGGATATCAGGCGTCGCCCTTCGTCGATGAGATCGCGACTGTCGAGGTCCCGAAGAAGTACAATGTCCCCGCCTTCACACCCAAGTACTCGGGAGTGACCGATCCGACAGAGCACGTCGCACAGTATAAGCAGCTCATGTGGACGATCTCGGTCCCACACATGTATCAGGAGGTCTGTATGTGAAAAAGCTTCGGTGCGACTCTCACCGGTCCTGCTCTCCAATGGTTGATCAATCTCAAACCCAAGTCCATCGGGTCGTTCGCTGAATTGGTCAACCAATTCTCCCAGCAATTCGCCAGCAGTCGCAAGATGGAGAAGCAGACCAGTGACCTGTATTACGTCGTGCAGAAGACCAATGAGTCTATCCGCAGTTATTTTAATCGGTTCAATGCGGAGATGATCAGCATTCGCAATTGTGACGTCAAGACTGCAATTTAAGCTTATAAGTGTGGTCTGGACGATAGCTCAGGTTTATACACTGACCTGACCAAGTAACCTCCGGAGAATTTCGAAGACGTCCGAGCTTGAACCCTAGCATACATGAGAGTAGAGGATGACGATGCCTTTCGTCGCAAGCATACCGACGACAAAAGATCGTTAGGTGTGAAAAAGCCCGAGTTCAAGACAAAAGCAATTTCCAAAATAGAGCCCGCGCGCCAGATCTCGAACGTCCGATTCAAGACGAAAGCGGAGGCTAAGACTGCGACCAAATTTCCTCAGTACCCCAAGATATCCTCTTATGGATTCAAAGGATCCACTAAAGATTTGGTCGAAGCTCTGAAGACCACCCAGGCGACTATTCAATGGCCAAAGAAGTCTGATCAGGACGACGCTAAGAAAGACAAATCTAAATGGTGTGACTTTCATGTCGACCATGGTCACGCGACAGATGATTGCATAGCTCTCAAAAAGGAGCTGGCATATCACGTCCCGAAGGGCAATTTAAAAGACATCATCGACGACGTCGTTACCCCAGCTAACGACGTTCGACCGTCAACCCCCGAGCATGCGAAAGTCGTCAATTGTATCACTGGTGGTTCCGACGTATGTGGTCTGACATACTCCGCGGCCAAACGTCACGCCAGTCAAGCGCTTGACGATCGGCCTATTCCGCGTTCATCAAGGCCTAAAGAAGATCTGGAGTTGGAAACTATGAAGATCGTATTCGACCAAGACGACCTCGGTGACTCGTACCAGAAACATCATGACGGGTTGATCATTCAACTCACGGTTGGTAATTGTTTAACTCGACGAGTCTTGGTCGATGGGGGCAGTTCAGCGAACGTCATCTTTGTAACCCCCTAAAATTTGGAACGAGCAACTAACTTTAAAATTCAATAATCAACCAAAATAGATAAATTCATTTAAACAATTTATTCCTCAAAATACCTTGGAATTAAAAACATTATAATTCCCAAAAAAAACAACCTAAACGGGTGTCACTTAACACAACACAAGTTGCTAGTCCAAACAAGTGCGGAAGGCTTCACTAAACACTTCACCTCTCGTGCACACTACTAGCACCCGCCACTTCATAATGTAGCTAGAGTTACCCCAACCTGAGCCTGTTACACATGCCGACAAATAAAAAGGGTTAGGCTTACGCCTAGTGAGTTCAAGCATTTTATCATGACTACATAAAAATCATAAATCGGAAGGTTGTGGTGTTAGTCATGATTTAGATAAATCTTTCGTTGAAAGTTGCGACAAAGATTATTATTTCCAAAGGGTTTCCCAAGCGGGCATAAATGACTCAATTTCCAACGTACACAAAATCTAGGAGAAAAGTTCCCAAAGTGTATAAAGCGTTTTCTAAAATGAATTCCAACTCCAACTCACTCAAAACATGTTTAGACGTAAATATCCCAAGAATTATAAACATGAACAAAATTCCAATATTTAAAACATCCAAATAAATGAGGCATAAAAACTCTGTCAATGAACCATGAAGACATTTCATATAAATAAAACTGAAAATATGGATAAAAGTAACTACCCAAATACAACACCTTTCGGTGACGGGGGAGACCCGATTCCATCGAAAGTGACGAGCACACAAAGTTAAGTCACTCACGATGTTACTGGATTACACCTCAAGTCCCGACCTTAGTTCCCATGCCATAAAGACATCACAACCTCAAGCCCCGATCATTACTTCCATGCCATAAAGACATCATCAGACCAAAATAAATTGCCTTTATTGCATACCCCGTAGAGTTACACCTCAAGGACTTACAGGGCACCTTAGTGCATATCCAGTCTAGACGAGTTACACCTCAAGGACTTCAATGTCCCTTATTGCCTACTCGCTAGTGGTCCCCACGACCTACGCATATAACCATGCGTCCCCATAGTCCTCTCCTCGTGCACAAAGAGATAGACCATCAAATAAAGACTGACTCACTTGCCTATGGATCCAATGCAACACAGTCTACCAAAACATGCTCAACCCGGAATGACAAAACACCCAAGCATGCAAATATCAATAATGTGCAATAAAATGCATCTAAACCTCAGTTAGGTAAACAAGTACTACAAAGTCGTTATTAACCCAAAACCTGACACGGTTAAGCAAAAAGGGTTTTCCCAAAAGGACTCACACCTTTACAATTCTCAAAATAACTCTTGACACTAAATCGGGTATTTCCCACATGGTTTATAAAATCAATTTACACTAACATGATTAAACTGTCAAATAAACCTCATTTTGAGCAATTAACCTTTTAAAGACAAAATATGATTTCTAACCATCCAAATATTCAAAAGCCCCAAATATGGGTGTTTTACACATTTATGAAGATAAACATTTCAAAAGAGTTAAATTATCCAAATAACTCAACCACGTATATTTTCAAGTAAAACACACAAATGTTTGGAAAATACTCATTTTGGCATGTAAAAAGTTTTCGCAAAGTAACTTGAACTCACATTGCTAGATTTAAGCTAAATCTAGAGTTCTCCAAACGTAAGCTCCTTTGAAGAAGTTTGCATCCTCAAGCCAAAACCTCCAAAAACCACTTAGGTTTTGATGAAAACCTAGAAAACCCCAAAATCTCTAGTGATGTGGATGAAACTTGTTCTTGCATCAATGAATGAAACCACTAGCATAAAATGGAGAAGGAACACATTAATCTTCATGAAAAAGCCCTAAAATCAGTTAGGGTTTGTGAGAGAAAGAGGGAAAATGATTTGGAGAGAAGAGGAGAGATTTGAGAGACTTACCACCACCCAAACACCCTTGAAAATCTTCCTATGAACTTCAAAACTCTTTCTAGATCCTTGAAGAGCTCTCAAAATCGGAACCATAGCAACTTGAATCGCCAAAATCGGAGTTGAAATGAGAGAGATATGAAGAAATGAAGTTTAGGGCTAAAAATCTCGTATTTATGCTCCAGGTACCCGACAGCTAAAGTGACGTGAGAGAGTGACACAAGTGTCACCTTCGCTAGGCACTCTCGCCGAGGTCAAATAGCTCTCGGTACAAAACCGGCGAGAGTGACACAAGTGTCACTTTCGCTGGTCACTTTAGCCGAGATTGTACCGAAAGTTGTTTTGGCCATAACTTCTTCGTTTTAGCTCCGTTTTCGCTCCGGAAAGGCCCGTTGGACTCGTATTTGAATTCTTCATCCAACAAAACTATAAAATTTAGGATTTAATCCAAAATCCTATTTTTCTTAAAGATCGGTTCCACACTTATTCGAAATTGTGCTTATCCGAAAATTACGGGTGTTACAATCTTCCTTGACACCATCAAGGCCATGGGAATCGATCGCTCGGAAATCACCCGACATTCGACAACTTTGGTCGTTTTCAATGGAGAAGCGACGAGCACCTATGGAGATATCATATTGCCAGTCTACGCCAGAGGAATCAACAAGCAGACCAAGTTCAGCGTCATCGACTGTGCGTCGGCCTATAACATCATCTTAGGCCAACCATGGATCCATGAGATGAAGGTCGTTCCCTCGACGTATCATCAGACTCTGAAGTTCCCTACACCGTGGGGAATCCAGGAGATAAAAAGTGAACCGAAAGTCGCTCGTGATTGCTATAAAACCACCCTGAAGCCGCGAAGATAGACCTTCTATTGTGGCGATTCACGACGACATTTAATGTATCGTCTTAAAATCGCCACAAGGGGGCAAGATGGTAGAAATAATCAAGACGTCCCACGTAGTTGGGCACGACGCGTCAGAAAAGGTACGACTTCTAAACCCTTTTCTATTTTTTCATACGATTTTTAACAACGACGATTACTAACTTAAGCATCGGAGGGTCGTTGGTTAGCCAACGACCAACCTCTGACAATGTTTTATCGCAGAGTCGCACGACATAAGTCACTGAGACTGTCGCATGACACCAACACGATTTCGCAAGGTCGCACGACATAAACGATCAAGTCTATGACTTGATCATCCTTCTACAGGGGCACACGATTCAAATTAATCGCACAACTTAGTCGTACAATCGCGAAGTCTAACGACCTCATGATGTAAGTTTCTTAACTTAGAAAAATTTCATACTCCGAATATATGCTTTAGTCGCATGTGCTTATGTTTGTATATACGATTTAAAAGTGTTATGGCTTACGTCCCAGTTATTGTGTTGCAATGATGCCTAAGTCACACGATTCTTTGTATATTTTATACTTTATGAATTCGATAGTCGATGCGATATTTGTTTGCCAAATATATAAGACGCAAGTTCAACAAAAATCCAAGTTTCATTCATAAACTGTCGATTTACGAATCCAAAGGAAAGTGGTTCGACCACTAATAGTCAATAAAAACAAGGAAAGGTTAAAAGTTTCCTAAAGCTTAGGAGAATCGCCCGCCTCTTTCGCGTGACTAACAGCCTTTAGCTCGTGCAAAGCATCATAAAGTTGAATGGTCAACTCGTCGGCGCGCGCCAAGGCCGACTTCTCCCTGTCCAAAGCCACCCTTTCCCTTTCTAGCGCCGCATCCTCTCTTTCAAGAGCAGACGCCACCAGATCTTCGACTCTCGACATCTCAGCATATAATGCCAATGAAGACTGAAATGTCTGTAAAAAGTAGGAAGTTCGTTAAATATCCAACGACAACAGCGACAAATAAACCAAGTCTTGAAAGAAAGACTTACCGAGAACGCCAAACCGGCAACCTGAGATCCCGCTTCCCTGATCGGAGCTCTCTGAAAACGTTCCTTTTAAGATGGGAGCAAATATTTCCCCAAGTGAGGAAACAACGTCGTCCCGTCTAGGACACTATCCGCCATAAAGTTAGACGGTAACGTAAAGTTAACCGTCGTAACTTCGGCCGACGACCCCTCGCCCTTGTCGGCAGACGATGGGGTCGACACCTTAGACACTGGTTTCGTCACTGTCGCCGGAGGCGCCGAACTTGCCGGTGTCGCGTCCATCGCACCGTGAATGATGGATGACGCCTTCGCCTTCTTAGGCGTGACAACTCTCGATGAGTCATCAGTCCTCGAAGACGGTTCCCTCAGGACTGTCTTCCTGGTTTTCTTTGGAATTTTCGACCCAGCTGTCGAGACATTCTCTCTTTCGCCTCGAAGGGCAAGCATAATCTGCACCCCTCTCTTCCTGGATACCGATTTCCTCTCAGTCGGCACTAGTAAGGAAACACACAAAACGTCAGACAGACAAAATAAACGGAGAAAATAAAAAACTATGGTACGCTTACCAATCGCCTCTTCCTGCTCATCTTCTTCTTCAGAATATCTAGTGTCTCCCACCACGTCCTCGTCCGCGACCGCCGATTGTCCTACAAAGAAAAATCGATCATTGATCCCTAGACTCAAGAATCTGTCGATCTTGGCTTGAGAATCCTCGTTAGGCTTCACGACATCAAACTGGATCTCTGAAGGCGACAAAAGAAGAAGGTTAAGTGGAAATCGTAAAAACTACACAATGACAAATATTCAGAACAACGAACATACCCGTCTTATTCCAATCTGGACGAATCCAATTGCTGTGGAGATCAAGTTAATCAATACGTACGAAGACGTATCTAGACTTCCACCCACGATCGTTAACCCCGGTTTTCAAAACCAGGGTACGATCGCCCTTGTACTTAGAATAAGGGCTGTAACGCCAGTTCTTGTCTCTCTTGACTTGATAAGCCAACAAGAAATCATTAATGATCATAGGCGACTCCCACTTTGCGGACAATCGCTCAATGACTAGGAAAACTCGCCAGAGTTGGGGCATTAGCTGCCCTGGCGACAGACCAAAATCTCGCATGAAAGCCTTGGATAAAGCCGAATACGGCCATTCAAACCCTATTTTGAAGGGATACTCATATATTACAAAGTATCCTTCAGGACAGCTCCCAGGACGTGTACTCCCTGGACATATCAGTTCTATCTCTGCAGGTATTTTCGCTAAACACCTAAAGGTATTTAAGTCTTCCTGACTCGTGATAGAACTCGTTGGTTCAGACGACATTATTTGTCAGAAAAAAGAGAGGAGCAATGCAGATGAAGGTGATAAAGTAATGCCTTATATAGGCACTCTAAGCCTTGAATTACTATAGTCTCTCGCAAATTTGGAAGGGATTCGAAGGAGAACAGCAAGAATATCAAGAGGAGATCTTTGCTTAAAACTCTCTGAGATCGTAAACAGAAGAAGATAAATCATGATCTTTACTTATACAAATGATCATGCCAGGACGAGTCCTCAGATGATTGCCACGCGTCCTCGTCTTTACGTGGATCGTCGAAACCTGTCAAAGACAGCTGGTAAGCACAATCGTGCGTCAGTATGACGTCACGACTCCATCCTCTCTTCGATTTCCCTCTCTAGTTTGAATTGAACCGATTCAGTTCCAAAACAACCAAGGTATTTTTTAACACAAGACCCTGAACACCCGACAAGCAAAATTTAAAATTCGAATTTGCCATCCTACTTTCAAATTTTGGGGGCAAACTGTTTGGGCAAAATTTCACAGGTCTCGACTACGACCAGAAAAGGTAAGACGTATGTTATGAGCTATATCTTGTATTAAGATAAGGTCCCGTCGAAGACCCAAAAAACATCCATCGTCCCTCCTAAAAGGTAAGTCGAGAGTTCCTCACGACACTCGACCTCGACGTCGTACGTTTCGCACGACCGTCGCATAAAACCGTGCGACCTCGACCGACTAGCGCGCTATACGACTGTTACGTTTGTTCAATGTTTAATGCAGGAGTCAAACATCATTAATGGACAACGGCTATAACCGACAGAATCAGTTATGAGCATATAATCCCACATTGAAGACGACGACCGTTACGACGAGGCAATTAATGATCCAATTAAAGTGCCCAAAGACTATAAATTCCCAGCTCAATCATCAGTTCAAGACATCTGATCAACATCGGATAACACAGAGAGAGAGATAGAACAAGAGCATCGAACAACAGAAGCAAACGCAAACACTCGAAGAATATTCATTCGAAGCAAAGAGATCATTCATAGAAGATCGCTCTCGACGCACGACAATCACTCTCGACCAACAATTTACATATTGTTTTCACACACGGCGCACACTGTTTTTACATTTTTGTCGCATGCCTTTGTCGAACGATTCCTTTCTTTAGTTGTTAAAGTCCACATCGACCTTAAGTTGTCCCTTTGGTGCGATTTTTGGCATTAACAATGATATCCGGTAAGTATCTAAGTTTCCGAATAAAATATATACCGGGTGGTATCCGGATTACTTTGGTTTTCGGATGTCATCTGGATTGTATATGTTTCCGATAATATCCGGATAGGCTTAGTGTCCGGTAAGTTGTGACGACCGGATAGTTGTGGTCTCCGGAAACCTCTGATGTCCGGTCACTTCTGATGTCCAGATACTTCTGATGTTCCGAATATGTATGAGTTTCCGAATAGTTCCGGATATAGTGTCTGGATGTGTTATCTGGTTAAGTTTTTTCTAAAAAATTCGAGGGCGCTGCCCCCAGACCCCGCAAGAGCATTACCATTGACCCCATCCGCTAACCGGGTAGCGGAACCCCCGTGCTAAGTCGCCGAACGGGGGCATTTGAGGATAAGAATACGATAGGTTATCTAGTATTCTTAACGTTTGTTAATGCCAAAAACCGTCCAGAAGGATAACTTAAGGTTGATTGTGGAGCTTAACAACTAAAGATAGGAATCTTTCGACAAAGCGTACGACAAAGACAGAAAAAGCAAATGAGACAAAGATTTTGGTGCGGGAAAAACCTCAACGAGGAAAAAACCCGCGGACGACTTTGAGGGTCGTCGCTGCACCATGGTCGCCAAACAGGGGCGATATCCTTATGTTTCGGGTGTCGATCGTACAATGATTACAATACAGATGAAAGAAAGACTTTAAATGTAAAGTAACAGGTGTGTCGAACGTAAAAAACTGGTGCGTCGTGTGTGAAAACTAAGTGTCGTGCGTGTAAGTCGTGCGTAGAGAGTGATCTTTTGAGAGATAATTCTTTGCTTCGAGTGTTCTTGAGAGTTCAGTTGTGCCAAGGTGTCAGAGATGATATGCGGAATGATGATTGCCTTTGTATTTATAGTCTTCGAGTGCCTTAAATGATTCCACAAAATCCTCTGATAATTGTCGTAACGGCTGCTGGGTTTAATGCTCATAAGTGCCTCTGTCGGTTATGTCCGTTGGTCATTAATGTCATTGATCCTGCATTAAACACTGAAAACGTAACAGTAATATCGCATGTTAGTCGGTCGAGGTCGAGAGGTTCCATACGACGGTCGTGTGTCGTGAGTAACTTTCGATTTCAACTTTGGTCAAAAGATAAAGTGTTTACGATTTAACCTTATTATGGAAAAGTGTAATAAATGTTTTCCTTGCTTTGGTCGTGGTCGAGACTAGTGAAATTTTATCCAAACAACGTTGAGAATATGATACGAGATGTGCGTGTTTATGTTGTTATGCATATACGCTAGTAAGTGTAATGGATCCATAGGCACTGGCAGTATTTGTAACGTGGAATAGGCATAAAGTAACTTGTAATTCTCGCTGACCTGAAATGAGGAATAGGCATAAAGTAACTTGTAATTCCCATTTCGTAAGGTGATGAGAAATGAGGAATAAGCATAAAGTAAATTGTAATTCCCATTTCGTATTGTGAGTAGAAATCTTGGAATAGGCATAAAGTAAATTGTGATTCCTGATTTCTATGGGAAGGTAAGAGATAGGCATAAAGTAAATTGTAATCTCTACTTCCACTCCAAGAAATAGGCATAAAGTAAATTGTAATTTCTTGGACATGAGCGATGATCTAGAATCTGTAATGATTCGTAGTAGGCTCTCAAATGTGATGATATGACTTTCTGAGTGTTAGTCATACTCATGGGAATGGGTATGTTCCCGTCATGGTAAGATGTGTAGACGTACGGTAAGAATGAGGGCAAACCAGGTTTGTTTATACGCTTTGATTACTTGAGTTTCCAAAACTGATAAAGTTTTAATTTGAAAATGGATGTTCTCACTAGGCGTAAGCCTAATCGTTTCAAATTAAATTTTTTCTTACCAGGTACGAGCTCGGGGAAGTAACGAGAAGAGGACGAGTGTTTTTAGTATTCAACTTTTGGTGCTAAGTGGAGAAGTTAGCATATGCGAGGATGCTTTTGATGAATGGCCTAGACAACTAATTTAATCTAATCGTAGTTGTCAGGATTAGATTAATAGGTTGTTTTGATAATTCGAAAATGTGTATATGAACCCTCATAGTTAATTCTCCGCTTATGTATAAAAGTTCGGATGAAATTATGATTAACTCTGATAAATTTTAAGGTTTAAATTTGTCCTGGTTTTTGGGATGTTTCATATGTGATGTGTAACAAAAAAAAACATTTAAGATGTATAAGATCACATGTACTTTAAAACATAACTCATAGTTTACACATATCACTTGTAATGTTGTAAATAACTTACATTCTTTTCTACTATGATCAATATCAGATATGATACATTGACGAAAACGAGTATTTTTTAGGAAAAATGTCAATTAATTGTGCATATCATGCGATTTTTGACGAAAATTAAAAAATCTTAAATAAACTGACTCAATAAAACTAAATAAATAAAATGAAAAACTATATCACACTTAGTTCAATGTTGTAAAAAAAGAACAAGTAAATAAATAAAAAGTTAAATCATGCTTAAATCATGAAAATAATAATAAAAAATCATAAATAAATATATTAAGTAAATTTATTACATAATATGTATAGAAATAAATGAGTTTCTATATTTAATGTGTATACAACAAATGACACACGTGCCCTTTTACGCGAGGTTTAAGAAAGTTTCGTTTAAGGTGTTATTTGATGAAATGATTTGGGCCATGATTATTCTTTTTTTTAATTAGGTATCATTCTCGTATGAAACCATACTTATATTATTAAAATATGATATATATATATATATATATATATAATAAAATATTATTTCTATCAGTTAAACGTTTCATTTCAAACTTTCTCATTGATGAGATATAATATAAAATTTCAAACTTTCTCATTGATGAGATATAATATAAAATTATTCCTGTCGCTTGGTAATCAATTTTGTGATATTTCCAAATTTGAAAAAACTACACTTTCTTTTCTATTTTCTTTATTTTGGAAAAATTGTTAGAGCAAACAACTGTCCAAAATATTCGTTTTCTCTATTTTAAAGAAGTTATTGGATATGCTCTTATGTTACGAAACATAAGACGCCATGTTGTTGACGTGACCGCGTGGGTGAAGGCATGAAGCTTTATACACTTGTTGGCGATGACTTTAATTAGATTTAGACCTATTTTTGGTAAAAAGCCCTAAACAAAAATGACCAAAATCTCTTTCAACTTAATATGGATGAACATGATATCAATTCGAAGTAAAGACGAATGATATAAGCAAGTTGCAACAATAAAGTCTAGTGTAATCTTGAAATGGATTGACAATTAATAGAGTTTGAACAAACCACATCAACGATTGATATAATTTAAATTTTATTTTTTAGCTGTAAACGTCTATAATTTCTATCGTCTTGTTATGTGACTTAACCCCACAAGCCACGAGCATGCATTCCAGATTTTCTGTTTCTAGACGACTTTTCATGACCACTTTCTCATGGACAATATTTTATTTTATTTAAAGTGAATTATGGATTTGGTCCATGTGTTTTTATGTTTTCTATGACTAGGCTCCTTATACCATGCTTATTATGGATTTGGTTCATGTGATATTTAACTTATCACAATCATGGTCCGTTAAAATAAATCTTTTAACTCACTTAAGTCAATTGTCATTTAAGTTTTTTTACTCATTTTTTTGTCTTTTTCCCTATTAAGAAGGTAAAAACAATAATGTATATTTTCTTCAAAAAAAAAAAACAATAATGTATATATACACACTGTAAATCATTTAGATTTTACCTCTTAAAACATTTAAATATATTCAATTATACAAGTGCTAAAACATTAATTCACCAATCAATAATACATATAAAAAAATTCAGTTTTTATAATATTTATATTTTATAATATTGTAAACATTAATTAAGAATAAAAGCTTGAAGATTCTTGAAAACTCCTTTTTTCATATGAAGGTTTTGTATACTCAAATTTATTTCAATTTAACAAAAAACTGTATTAAATATAATTAACCTTTTAATCAAATAAATTTTATGAAAAAATTGATATCATTATTTTTATTCTTATAAATACAAAAAAAGTTTAAAATAACATTAAATTTTATTTTAACGATACTAACAAGAGGGATCATAATCAATTATATAGGAACAATCCATAATTCACTCTTTTATTTATTTGCATGAGTCATCAGCCGCGTTTGGACTTTTCCGAATTTTTTTGTTCTATATAGTTTGCAGGTTCGTTCCTGATATTTTTTAAGCTCTGGACGAGATGTAAAAATGGGTCCTCGATAAGTACGATTTTTTTTCAATATATTGCTTATACTAGGTAGGTACCCCGCGCGCGATGCGGCGCGAAGTATCTCGAATCTAAAGTCGAGAATTTGAAATAATAATTTTGTTTCATGTTCATTTTTGGTTGAATATGATGATTAATTGATTATATGTCAAGGTTTTTAAGTAACTATATGTAAAGATTTGCTAGAAGACAACCATAAGAAAATAAAATACAAAATCTTGTGAGTTTTTAGGTCTTGAATCGATAAGGTCGGAATTTAATCATCCACGAATATTCGTATGTATTTATGATTTAATAATATAATTAAATCCAAAAATATTCAATATTGGGCTCTATTCGAAGGTATTGACGAAATAGAAATGTTTTTAATGCATTTTAGTTCATATACATTATTTATGTTTATATGATAAAAGTCTAAAATGAAAAATAAAAAAGTAAGAGATTAAAAATAAACTACATACCTAATTATAAGAGTAGTAAATGTAACGTATAAATTAAAAAAATTGAATTACAATGGTATAATTACAATGGTATAATTTGTAAAAAATAGAAATGTTTTTTAATGTATTTTAGTTCATATACATTATTTATGTTTATATGATAAGAGTCTAAAATGAAAAATAAAAAAGTAAGAGATTAAAAATAAACTACATACCTAATTATAAGGGTAGTAATGTAACGTATAAATTAAAAAAAATTGAATTAAGGAGAGATTTAAGGAGGAATGAATGTGGGTGTGTTAATTGAACTTATAATGTAAACTGCGTCCAGATACACGTTTAGGCGGGAAAATACTGAAGTCGGCTCACTAAAAGACGACACGTGGCATGCTAGTTACTTATTTATTATATGTATAGATTATAAAAAATAACATTGAATTCATGAAATACTAATTTATATAAAATCGTTTTTCCTGCTATTCCTAGTGCAAGATCAATCAACAATTATTTCTAAATTAATATTATTTACCATATCATTTTTACATAACATTGTCAATCTGTTCCACTATCAAAGACATCTTATGATATACCTTTAATATATTGATTGAAATCATGTGAGGTCACTATGTAGACTATTTCGGGTAACACTTTAAGTGAATTAACATAAATCAGTTGTGTTTCGACATGTTACCTGATGTTAATGGTTTTCATCACCATTTTAAACTTTTAGAGTTGAAACAAAATTTTTAAGAACTATCAATGCTAGAATCAAAAGTCCATGTTGGTTATAGTTTGACATCTTATTCTTGTTTTAGAGATAAGGGAGTACTTAAGATTTATGCACTCAATATTAGGTAATAAGAAGTCAATAATGTATGAAAAGAAGAAGAAGATAGTTTTGAAATAATAAATATAGATATAAGTTAGGTCATCTCATATAGTTGATAATTGTTTTTTAAAAGGTAGGAGTTTTATTAGTTAATAACAAGAAATCTATTATATTCTAATACTAAAATAAAGTTCATGTTGATGGAATAATCAAAAGAGTATGTGGAAGATAGGTAATGAAGTATATATCAAGTTTCTAGGCAAAATTTGTTTTTAGATATTTTTTTTGAACGGCAAAAGGCATTTTATTAATAACCAAACCAATTGAAAGTGAACATACATAGCACAGCGATCCCCAACGAAAACTACTTAACCGAACAGGATCTGATGCAATTAAAACAAAATAATTCAGTATCTAATCAAACGTTTGCGAGCAGCAAACTTTAGATAGCCGGACTGATCTGAGATCAGCCCTCCTCGCCCACACCTGCGTTTTCGAACCCACTGAATCTGCAGCTGCTCGAACCTGCCCAACTCTGCAGCAGCCCGTCGTTGTCCCCCCGTGGCATCCGTATTCAACTCACGAGTAAGAATTATGAAATCGCAGCATCGTCCACAGCACCAAAACTTGCGTTCCAGTCGACCCTAACCGCCTCATTCCCTCTATCCTTCATCCACACAGACCCAGTTAGAAATGCAACATACTTTTCGGGTCGGAGAGCCACACCTTCCAGTCAATAGTCTTAACACGACTCCTACTTTCGATCCACTCGAAACTTTTTCTTTGAAGTTCAAAAAACATTTCCCCCAGTCGCTTTTTTATTTCCTTTGAAGACGATGTTGTTACGATGTCCCCAAATAGCGTAGAGGAAACACCATACCGCATATGTCCAAATATTCGCTTGAAATCCGATGCCCCCTGTAGAGATTGGCTGCATTAACACATCGTTAATCGAGACAAAACTATTTTTATCCATTTTCCACCATCGAAACATCTCTTGCCAAATCGTATGCACCTCTTGACATTTTACCAACGCGTGATCGATCGTCTCCACCTCCTTCTCGCACCTAGGACATAGAATGGACGGAATATCCATTCCCATCTTATCAAGTGTCTCTCTACATGGAATACGCCCTAGTCTCGTTCTCCACACGAAAATGCCAACTTTCTTTGGAACCCCCCTAGACCACCAAGTTTCCACTGGAGTGCTTCTACTAACCAACTCTTTCTCTTCTATTAAGGATTTGTGCTTTTGTAAAGAGAAAGTCCCATCTTCACCCAAGCACCACCTCATTCGGTCTCTCCTATCGCCTCTCGGTTTCCACCCTCGAAGAACGTTACCTAAATTTTCCAATTCTCCCAATTCTCTCCCCCTTGGCTCTCTCCTCCACCCCCAACTCCAATCCCACTCCTCTCCTACCCACCTCCATCTTTCCGTGATTTTAGCTTCCTTGTTAGTCTCGAGTTGATAGAGCCTCTTATAAGATTTACTTAACTCCATCCCCCCTACCTAACTACTGTTGGAACTTAGTTGAGAAGTGAGAAAACTAATCCCACATAGGAGCCAAGGCAAAGTTTACACCACTTAATAAACCCAAACTTGAGAGCATTAAATGAATCATTTAATTGCTTGGGCTTGGTGTGTGGTGTTCTTGGTGGGCTCTCTTTGACTTGAATATACATATTTAAAGTCAAAGATTGGGCCTTGGGCCTGGGGTCTCGATGGGGTCGAGATTCAACGATTGAAGAACGAGTGTGTGGTATGCTTGCAGGGTCTGGCGCGGATCACGGCGCGACCCGAGACCAACATCAAACAGTGCTCGGCGCGCATAACGGCGCTACTTAAGGCGCGCCACAAGGCGCGCGGGTCACTGTTGATTTCGACGAACAGAAGGCGACGCGACTTTCCGCGCGACTTTACCCGCGCCGCAACTAGCGCGGATGCCCTGGCAGTTTATGTCGGTTGGTTGCAGCAACGTATAAATACCTGCACATTTCCTTCGTTTTTCAGGGTTTTTTAGACGATTTTCTCTCATAATTCTGGGTTTCTCTCCTTCTCGTTCTTCGCCAAACATGATGATGATTCGATAGATTCAAGTTACAAACTTGAATTTGATTGTTGTATCCTCTAGACAACGCCCGTACCACCGGCGAAATTTTGTCTTAGGACACTGCGTAATTGCAGGCCTCAATCGATTCCGATATCTTCAACGAATCTTCGATTCAAGTAAGATTTAATTGATGTTCTTCATTTGTTATTTGTTTATGATGTTAAAACAAGTTTTATAAAAGAATTTCTCTTCTTCTACTCAATTTCTTGTCCAATTCTATACATAATACATATGTAAGATTGATTACTCCTAACAATCTAAGACAAAATTTTTGTTAAGGAGCGATGGATCAATCTATGATGAAAAGTCATGTGGAGAAACCCGAGAAATTCAAGGGTTCGGACTTCCGACGATGGCAACAAAAGATGTTGTTCTACTTGACAACTCTTCGTGTTGCCAACGTACTCACTGAGGAAGAGCCACCGGCAAATCTTCCGGTAGGGGCGGACGGGGCGGCACCGTCACAAATACAAGTGTCCGCTCATGAACGCTCGGTCGAGACATGGAGAACAAATGAGTATAATTGCAGAAATTATATACTGAATGCTCTCGACGATTCCCTCTACGACATATATTCCACTTGCACAACGGCAAGGGAAATTTGGGAATCCTTGGATGCCAAATACAAAACTGAAGTGGCATGTTCCAAGAGATTCGCTGTGGGAAAGTTCTTGCACTACCGGATGATTGACTCGAAGCCTAAAACAAGTCGAAGAATTGCAAATTCTTGTCCACGAACTCGATGTTGAAGATATGGGGCTTAATATAAATTTTGTGATCGGTGCTATCATTGATAAACTTCCTCCGTCGTGGAAGAACTTCAAGTTATACTTGAAGCATCTTACGGAGGAAATTACCTTTGAACAATTACTCCTCAAAATCCGTGTTGAGGAAGACAACCGACTCAATGACAAAGTCGACGCCATTCAAATCGAACCACATGCCAACATGATCGAAGGCAGTTCATCCAAGATGAAATTCCCGAATTTCAAAGGAAAGGGAATTGCACCCAAGAGGCCTTTCAACACCGGAAAAGGCCCCTTGGCCCCACAAAAGAAACAATTCAAGAGGATGACATGTTGTTGGGTGTGTGGCAAGCCGGGACACCGAGCCAAAGATTGTCGATTCAAACGTGATCATGGTGGTGCCGGAGGAAGTGGTGGTGGAGGAAATGGGGCATCTACAAGTCATGCCAATCTCACCCACTCCCCGAACGAATTCGTTGGTGTGATTGAAGCCCACATGGTTACAAACACGATGGATTGGTGGATCGACACCGGGGCTACTCGGCACATTTGCAATTCGGAAAGCTTGTTTGCATCCTACCAAAAAGTGAGTGACGGGGAGCCGATGTTCATGGGGAACGCATCGACTACAAAGATAGAAGGAAGAGGGAAGGTCAACTTGAAACTGACTTCCGGTAAAGATCTTATATTGAATGATGTTGTACATGTACCTAGCATAACTAAAAACTTGATTTCTGGCCCTGTTCTAAGTAAGAAAGGGTTCAAAATTGTAATAGAATCTGATAAGGTTGTCATCACCAAGGGTGGTGTGTACGTTGGGAAGGGCTACCTCCACGAGAGGCTCTTCAAGTTAAGCGTTGTAAATAGTTTGGATGCCGCCATTGTTAATAAAAATAAGGCAGGCCCTAGCTCTGCTAGTTCTATGTACATGATTGCTCCTTCTAATCTTTGGCATTCGAGATTAGGACATGTCAACTTTAGATCAATTCAAAGAATGATCAATCTTGACATGATTCCTAAATGTTCCTTTGATAAATTGACTAAATGTGAAGTTTGTGTAGAAGCTAAATTCACAAACCATCCACACAAGTCTGTTGAAAAATCAAATGAAGTACTTGGGTTGATTCACACCGACTTATGTGATTTCAAGGCAACATCTTCACGAGGAGGTAAAAACTATTACATTACCTTCATTGACGATTGCAGTAAGTTTTGCTATGTGTATCTAATCCATACAAAGGATGAGGCCTTAAACATGTTTAAAACTTATAAGGCCGAAGTCGAGAATCAACTCGACAAGAAAATCAAAATTCTAAGATCGGATCGGGGAGGAGAATATGAATCCCACGAATTTGCAGAATTTTGTGCTACACATGGCATTGTTCATCAAACTACCGCTCCATACACTCCTCAACAAAACGGAGTGGCTGAGCGGAAGAACCGAACATTGAAGAATATGATAAATTCAATGTTGATCACGTCCGGAGCTCCATACCATTTATGGGGTGAGGCGTGTCTCACTGCGAATATGATCCTTAATAGGATCCCCCACAAGAAGAGTGATAAATCCCCTTATCAATTGTGGAAAGGGAGATTACCATCCTACAAAAGGATGAAAGTGTGGGGTTGCCTTGCGAAGGTTCAAGTCTCTTTACCGAAAATGACAAAACTTGGACCTAAAACCGTTGATTGTGTATATATTGGACCAACTCTTAATAGTGCTGCCTATAGATTCTTAGTATTTAAATCTTGTGTAAATGACATAAGCAATAACACTATCATAGAATCTGCGGAAGCAGAATTCTTTGAGACCACCTTTCCTTACAAAGAAAAAGAGGATCAAACCTCTAATTCAAGGAAAAGGTTGCATGATGACGCACACACTTCAATTGAAACAAATGAAAGTAATCAACCACGTGAAGGTGAAACCTCCAAAGTTCAAGAAGAATTGGAACCAAGGAGAAGCAAACGTGGTAGAGTAGCCAAAGACTTTGGACCTGATTTTATGACCTTTAATGTTGAAGGAGAACCTTTATCTTATAAGGCTGCCATGGAATCATCCGAGGCACCTTATTGGGAAGAGGCAATCCATAGTGAGATAGACTCCATAGTACAAAACAATACATGGAGATTGGTTGACCTACCTCCGGATCATAAAGTAATAGGTCATAAATGGATATTCAAGAGAAAGTTGAGACCCGATGGCACTATAGAGAAATACAAAGCTCGACTAGTTGCCAAATGATATCGACAAAAGGAATGTCAAGACTTTTTTGATACCTACTCTCCGGTCACAAGAATAACGTCTATACGTATGTTGATGGCCATAGCAGCGATTCACAATTTGGAAATACACCAAATGGATGTGAAAACTGCCTTCTTGAATGGAGAGTTTGACGAAGAAATATATATGCAACAACCGGAAGGGTTTGTTGTCAAAGGTCAAGAAAACAAAGTCTGTAAGTTGATCAAGTCCCTTTATGGACTTAAGCAAGCGCCAAAGCAATGGCATGAAAAGTTTGATAATACGTTGATATCAAACGGGTTTCAAATAAATGAGTGTGATAAGTGTGTCTATGTGAAGCAATACAAAAATGCATATGTCATTATATGCTTGTATGTAGATGATATGCTCATCTTTGGATCGAACTTGGATGTAATCAATCAAACCAAGAAGATGTTGCACTCCTCGTTTGATATGAAGGATTTGGGAGTAGCAGATGTGATCCTTGGTATAAAGATTCAAAGGAATCCAAATGGTTACATTCTCACCCAATCTCACTATGTTGAGAACATACTTCGAAAGTTCGGTCACTATGATGATAAACCAGTGGTGACTCCATTTGATCCTTCTAGTCAATTGAAGAAGAATCAAGGAGATAGTGTGGCTCAATTGGAATATACACAAGTTCTTGGAAGATTGATGTATATCATGAATTGCACACGACCGGATATAGCATATAGTGTGAGTAGACTAAGTCGGTACTCACATAATCCCGGAAAGGATCATTGGTATGCACTAGTGAGAGTGCTTAGATATTTGAAGTATACAATGAATTACGGGTTACACTATACGAAATACCCTCCCGTTCTAGAAGGGTATTGTGATGCCAATTGGATTTCCAACCACTCGGAAAGTAAGTCCACAAGTGGATATGTGTTTACACTTGGTGGAGCATCGGTCTCATGGAAATCATCCAAACAAACGGTGAATACAAGATCAACTATGGAAGCAGAATTTGTAGCTTTAGATAAAGCCGCTGAAGAAGCCGAATGGCTAAAGAGCTTCCTAGAAGGTATTCCGTTGTGGCCAAAACCCGTGACTGCCATTTGTATCCATTGTGACAGTATGGCTTCTCTCACGAGAGCAAAGAATCAAATATATAATGGCAAGTCTCGACATATAAGACGACGCCATAATACAATTAAGGACTTGCTGAAAAATGGAATTATTTCCATAGACTACGTAAAGTCAAAGGAAAATATCGTTGATCCTTTGACAAAAGGCCTAAGTAGAGAGCAAGTGTCCTTTTCATCGAGGGGAATGGGCTTAAAGCCAACACAATGAGTTTCCTCGGCGGAAACCTAACCTAGCAAAATTGGAGATCCCATGGTCTAGGTTCAATAGGAAAACTAGTTGAGGAACACTCAAGAGACGCTTATACACAGGTATGCCTACTCCTATGATGACTTTTATGTGTATATTTCCGTTGACGATTAAGGGTTGAATTTTATATTCTTAATACTGCTGATAGCTTTTTAGTGGAATACAACGGAATATTCTTGATCGGCATTACCTATGTGAGACTGATGTGTGGTCGCATATTTGAAGACGGACATGGCTACGTCTTCTAAAACTCTCATGAAGAAAGGATATGTTTACGACCGAAATGAACACAACGGTAAGAATCAAATTATGTATAGATATAATATGTGTGATGCCTATTGTCTCGATTTACTACAAAAAGTGGCTAGTTCAAGACTTTAGTTCACTATCCACGAAGTAGATCCGATAGGCATTCACTAGGAAAGGTTCAAGTCCAAAAGACACCGTTTTCCGATGCATATTATAACTAGCTTGGTGATAGAAACATAAGTTCCATAATATTGCTTATTTTCTATTCAAATGTGGGGTATTATTTGGGGTTGAATAGAAAATGTGGGGTATTGTTGGAACTTAGTTGAGAAGTGAGAAAACTAATCCCACATAGGAGCCAAGGCAAAGTTTACACCACTTAATAAACCCAAACTTGAGAGCATTAAATGAATCATTTAATTGCTTGGGCTTGGTGTGTGGTGTTCTTGGTGGGCTCTCTTTGACTTGAATATACATATTTAAAGTCAAAGATTGGGCCTTGGGCCTCTTGGGGTCTCGATGGGGTCGAGATTCAACGATTGAAGAACGAGTGTGTGGTATGCTTGCAGGGTCTGGCGCGGATCACGGCGCGACCCGAGACCAACATCAAACAGTGCTCGGCGCGCATAACGGCGCTACTTAAGCCGCGCCACAAGGCGCGCGGGTCACTGTTGATTTCAACGAACAGAAGGCGGCGCGACTTTCCGCGCGACTTTACCCGCGCCGCAACTAGCGCGGATGCCCTGGCAGTTTATGTCGGTTGGTTGCAGCAACGTATAAATACCTGCACATTTCCTTCGTTTTTCAGGGTTTTTTAGACGATTTTCTCTCATAATTCTGGGTTTCTCTCCTTCTCGTTCTTCGCCAAACATGATGATGATTCGATAGATTCAAGTTACAAACTTGAATTTGATTGTTGTATCCTCTAGACAACGCCCGTACCACCGGCGAAATTTTGTCTTAGGACACTGCGTAATTGCAGGCCTCAATCGATTCCGTTATCTTCAACGAATCTTCGATTCAAGTAAGATTTAATTGATGTTCTTCGTTTGTTATTTGTTTATGATGTTAAAACAAGTTTTATAAAAGAATTTCTCTTCTTCTACTCAATTTCTTGTCCAATTCTATACATAATACATATGTAAGATTGATTACTCCTAACAACTACCCCCCATAACCTTGTCTCACAACCGTTTCCAACCTCTACACCAAACGAAGATGAAAACTCAAGACCCAACTTATCCAACGTACGACCGATGCTACCAATATTAGATCACACCGAAGCCCTCCCCAATGAACTAGCACCCTCCCCTTTTAGGTCCCCCTCCGCCCCGTAAATACTTTTAATCACATTCACCCACAAGGCATCTTTCTCTATATAAAACCGCCACCACCACTTCCCCAACAACGCCCAATTGGAACTTTGTATGCTCCCTACGTTTAGACCCTCGTGTTTGAACTCCCTCAATACCGTTTCCCACTTTACCCAAGATAACGACCTATTAGCACCGGGCCCTTTATCCCCCCCCCCCCCAAAAGAACGAACGTCTCACACTCTCTAACTCACGAATCACTCCTCTCGGGGCTTTAAAAAGAGAGAAATAATACAAGGACAAAGAACCGAGAATCGACTTCGACAACGTTAGCTTACCTCCGAATGAGATTAACTTTGCTTTCCAATCGGCCAATTTGTTTTTCGACTTTTCAATTATCTCCTTCCAACTATCCAACTTGGACATCTTCGCACCTACCGGTAGGCCAAGGTATGTGAACGGAAAAGACCCGTAGCCACAACCCAAGGCTTTAGCCCAACTTTGAATTTCCTCCTCGTTGACACCCGCACCAAAATTTTTGCTCTTACTTATATTAATTCTCAACCCCGACACCGCATGAAAACAATGTAGGATCTTCATGAGATTCTTTAGGTTTTGTAAGCTCCATTTACCGAAGAATATTACATCGTCCGCGTATTGAAGGTGAGTTAACATTATCTCATCTTTCCCCACTTTTATCCCTTCGAACATGGCGTTTTCCTTTGCTTCCAGCATCATAACATTCAAACATTCCGCTGCCACAAAAAATAAGAACGGTGCGAGTGGATCACCTTGTCTAAGCCCTCTCTCCATCTTGAACTCTTTTGTTGGAGACCCATTCACTAACACCGAAACCGTTGATGACTCTAAGCAAGCCTTTATCCACGCGCACCATTTACGACCAAAACCCATATCTTTCAAAGTCCTTAACAGGAAACCCCAATCCATGCTATCATATGCCTTCTCAAAATCTACTTTAAATACCATGCCTTTCTTTTTTGAGCGACGGATATCATGTACCACCTCATTTGCAATAAGAACACCGTCAAGGATAAACCTCCCCTTCAAGAAACCCGATTGTGTCTCCCCAATGATATTACCTAACACTTTTTTCATTCTCTCCGCTAATACTTTATTCATTTAAACCGATGGGGTTGGGATTTTTAGATATTAGTACTAGATAAAAAAACTTAGAGAAATAATAAGTAATACTATAAAATGAAAGACCAATTAACTTTTTATAAATTTTATTGTCTAATGTAATTAATTAATACATATTTGGGCCCATAATATAATGCTAAATTCTTTTTGGATCCTATTAGGCCATCCGTACCCGGCTCGGGATGGGGCTCGGGATGCCTTCGGGCTCAGCGGGAATGGGCTACGGCCCTTGCGGGATGCGGGGTGCGGGATGGATTCCGGGTTCGGGATCCCGATTCATCCCGAAGGTTTATTAAAAAAAAAATTATTTAATTTTTAAAAATAATGCTGTTGAACGGCTCTTTTTAAACAAAAATAAATAAATTTTTTTCTCAATTTAATCCCACTATATATTTAACCCTCAACCTCTTATTTCTCACACCTCTCAAACTCTCTAAAATTCTCTCAACCTCTTATTTTTCACACCTCTCAAACGATTTGAGAAAGACTTCGAGTTTTTCATGACCCCGCATGATCACCTTACGAGAAACGCTTTGAGGGTTACTTTAGCGAGAAAAGAGCAAATTCAAAAATGTCATAATTGGTAGTGTTTTGTATTTTGTAATTTTTATTTTTAAAGAATGATATGAATTTTTATTTTTATTATTTATCTTATTTTTATTTATTAAAAAATATATAAATATTTTTATTTTGTTAAATAATTAAATGTATAAATAAAAGAATTAAAATAAATGAGGTGGCAAAAGGGTTTGAGGGAATGAGGTAATGGTGTTTAGGGATTGAGTGAGGGTTAGGAGAAAAGCTGATGTGAAGCTGGAATCTTTGAAAGATGGGGTCATGGGGTACTGATGGCCTTATATACTAATCTATTTTGTTTTTTCGTTTACAATTTTTTTAACTAATATTTTATAATATATATACTTAAAAAATTGGGCCCCTATTTTCTTTGGGTCCTGGGCGTACGTCCACACTGATAATTTGTTTAATTTAAGTTGTGATAAATGAATATGTTTTGAAATTTTACTTTTATTGAAAGTGTGTATTATATTATGCAAAGGGTTGAAGCTTCTTAACAATAACCTAGAGGTTTTGAAATAAAAAAGGTGCATTAGTTATATCGTCTCAGTTATAAATATTAGTGGCTGATTGGCAGTTCTTGAATGATCTGGTGCATAATGATTAGGTGGTCAGAATGATTAAGAGGCTTTTAATATATATGGCAAAATAAAATATGGTTGTTTGGTAATTGTTTAGAATGAAATCAGGGTGTTGAATGGTTAAGGGAGGTCCATGATCATAATCATTCAGAGGGTTTTAGAACCAATAAGAGATATACATTTTTTTTTCCAAACATGTTTTATCTCTTAGCGATTCAGAGGTTACCTCTTAATGGAACTATTAAGAGGTAAACAAACAGCCCCTTAGTTAATAAACCAACAAAAAAGATAAAAATGCACATTTTCTTGTGGTTGGCTCCAAATTTTGAAGAGTGAATATACGTTACATTTTTAGAAAATACTGAATTTTTATATTAAACTTTCTGAAAATACAAAATTGATTGTCAATTAAATTATTGCAACAGTTATTTTGATTTCAAAAAATATCATAAATATTTTAATTGACGGTGTCAATTTAATGCACCTCTTTTTCAAGGATATTGAGAGTATGTTATGGAGTAACGTCCTATTTAAATAAATCATTCGAATAGCTAAACAATTTTTATGCAATTTATCAAAAGTCCAAAATCAATATCTTTAATTAACTTAGATCTATTATTCTTTAATTATGAAAATTACAATATTGATAATATATTATTTTATTATTTTCTTGATCTCAAAATAAATATTCATAATAAAAAATACATATTTTTAGAAATGTATAATTATTACATATTTTAATTACCAAGAGAATAATTTTGTTCTTATTATAGAGAGTAATTTTTTTTTCATCTTATAACTATTAACTAAGGTAGAACGAGAAATTAAACATATTCATTTCAAAAGTAGATATTTATTTGAGAAAGTAAACATATTCATTTCAAAAGTAGATATTTATTTGAAAATAAACCAAAGTAATAATATACTCGTTTACTTTATGACGAAGGAAGTAGTTTAAAACTTATACAACCTTTTGCAAATTGATAATTTTTTAATCAATTTAGTAATTTCCAAATTAAAATTTAAATACTTCCTCAGTCCTAAAATAAACGTCCACATTGAAATTGGCTCACAGTTTTAACGTGTAATTAATATATTTTAAAAAAAATCAAATTACAATTTTACCTTTAATAATAGTGAGAGAAATTTTCTCCATCTCACAATTAAGGATGGAATGGAAAAGTAACAATTTACTTTTAAAAGTGAACATTTATTTTGAGATAAACTAAAGTAAAAATATGGACACTTAATTTGAAATAAATTAAGTATTTTTTTTAAATGTGAATAATTTCAATTAACTCCACGATTATTAAAATTAGCCTTTGTAAGAGCATCTCCAACCTTGACACAAAAAAACACAAAAAACACCAATTATGGTGGGTCCAACACCAAAAAAAACCCTCAACTCCAATCATACTAAAAAAAACACCAAATTTATAGGCCACACATTAAAATAACATTATTTCATTTACCATTTGCTGTTAATATATATAAGTTATAATATTTATTAATTAAATAATAATATTTTTAAGGAAAAGTGGTGGGATCCACCATATTAATTCACACTGCATATTTGCCGTATCAATTGAACCGCCGGCAAAAAAATTTACCGTTTGGCGTGAGATTGAAATGTAACAAACGCCAAAAAGTGGGAAATGACGTATGGTTAGAGATGCTCTAAAAAAAATTCAAATATATTATTTTCTTCATTTAAAAAAAATGGTCGGCCCTATCAACGTCATCAACGTATTCAACGTTAGGTGGGTCCTTTATATGCTCTTCACTCCTTTATATGCTCCAATTATGCAATTGCATCTCACAGCCCCAAATTTCGCTACCCAATTCAAACACTCCAGGTTCCCCGCCCTAACGGGGTTGGGCGACCATGCCTCCGCCTTACCCCGCCGCACAACCACCGTCTCCCTCTTCACAGCCTCCACTCTCCCCTCTCTTCACACAGAAATCCTGGTCGCCTGACCTTCACCGAGACGAGGAATGGATCAGGCGGAAGGGAAAACACGACCACCGCCGGAGCAAGAGCGTCACCGACGAGGATATCGATGAACTCAAGGCTTGTATTGAGCTCGGCTTTGGCTTTGAACATTCTCCTAAAATGGATGATCGCCTTTCCACCACCTTACCGGCTTTAGGCTTATATCACGCCGTTAACAAACAATATTTTGACACGATTTCGAAGTCGTCGTCAATGTCATCGTCGTCTTCTTCGTTCGTATCTTCATACTCATACGCTGTCTCTGAGCCAGATTTATCTTCTCCGGTGAACAGCCCCCACACCATGTTCAGCCGTGGTAGTTCCTTTTTCTCACACTCCTTATTACTCTGCATATTAAAACATCTAATTTCAAAATTCGAAACAACCTGTGTTGATTTAATCCGATTTGACAAACTGATTTTACCTGAATTCCAATTCACGAAACAATTAAATTAACCTTCTCATCTCATCGATCGTGCCCCTATTTATCTTCCAGGATTTCATTTTACTACCTACTTGTTTCAATTTTAACAGCTTTCAATTAAATTTTGCTGGAATTCCTAATAAATTCATCTGTTTTATGATGAAGGTGATAATCCACAGACGGTGAAGGCGAGGTTAAGACAATGGGCACAAATTGTTGCTTGTTCAGTGCTGCAATCATCATCATCATCGTCATCAAGCTGAACACATGATCAACATCCAACAATATGTCCAAAACCAAAGATGAATCAGATCCAGTGCCTGATTAGATTACAAGTAATCCTAAGTCCTAACCCAACCAACACATAGTTGAAAGAGTTAGATTGATCTAGATCTGATGATATAAACTTCTCTAATTGGGTTTGAATCTGCGGATCTGCCTAAAGCATTACTTTGATGTTTGGTAATTCAAATTTGCTTTTGTAATCATGTTATGTGTTAGCTTTCGGTTGTCTTAGCTTGGTTTTAGCTTTTTCCTTGAGTGCAATCTGTCTTTTATTCATGGGATTTTTGGTGATTTCTTGTCCCCCAACTTTATGTAAACGCGTTAAATTTTGTTAATGATTATGTATATTTTGCTTTGACACATGGCATTTGGTGCATCTTTGCTTTAGATCATCTCCAATAGGGTCACTAAATTTAGTGTAAAAAACATTATTCATATCTCCAATGGGATCTCTATTTTTCATACTAAATTTGATGTAACGAATAGTATTATACTATATTTGGTGTAACACTATTCATTTACACTACTTTTACATCACTTTAAAAAAAATAGTGTTATCCATTGGAGATGATTTACTATTAACACTAAAATTTACACTATTTTTGAAATTTGGTGTAAAATGTAGTGTGACCCATTGGAGATGCCATTACTCTCTCCCTTGAAACTTCACACCACTTTTGATTCAATTTTTGTCACATGTTTGTGCATTTTACTTGTTTCTCTACATTCTCATTTGACCTAAAATCTACATGTATACATGTATGGTTTGATTCATTATTGAGCAAATTATATCTGAATGAAACCAAATTTTGTTTTCATTATTATTTTGGACAATGGTGATCAAAACCTTCATTTTGAAAACCATTATTTATAATTTAGAATCTAAATTTAACCAACTTTTTATTATTATTTCTAATTCCTATTTTGAGGAATTAAAATAAGAGTAAACTTGGTTCCATTTCATACATTTTAGCCTGATAGAATATCTAAATATCTTAGGGCCTGAGTCCACAGTCTACTACGATCTCAGACTTCTCTTGTAGTGAGTTCTCTTAAGCATTTGTTTTTGTGTGATTATACAAGTTTAATTTAGACTTTTCTCTTTTATTGTCGATGTCAGGTTTGCGTACATCTTACCTTTATGCTCTAATTTCAAACGGATTTCATTGGTTTGGTTTTCTCTCTACCAACAAATTCTAAGTTTTACACTTACCTACAGATTTTGTTGTTCTTTATGTTATCCCACCTCTCTTCGCTACTATAAATAAACTCCAAGCTCATAATTCTTCTATGGTTTCCCCAATGGGCCCTCTCCAAAAGAATATAAACATAAAGTTTTTGGATAACAAATATGTATAATTTTGTATGATAAAAATTGCTGTTTTAACATTGTCGGTAATCTTTTATTTATATATTATGCAAAAAAACACCCGTAATGAATATAATAATATTGTATCATTAAAAGTATTAAATGTTGATGTGGGGTATTTTTTTTTTCCTTGAATAAAAACAATTTAAAACAAAGTTGTTATATGTGTAATTTCATATAATATAAAACATTATCGTTGTATTATAATACTGACGGTAACAAGAAATAGTAATATTATAGCATTAAAGTAATAAATTGTGTATTTTTTCTTATATAAATAATTTATGAAGGAATGAAGATATTTTTTAAGTGAAGTTGTTAGATGATAGCATAACAGAATTATAAAACGGAGGAGCTGTTCAAATAAATATTCATAGTCAATTCACTTTGTGTATGTTTGTATTTATTTATTGAAGGTGGAAGTCATGTAAATCCATTTAAGTTCTGGAAAACTTTTTGTATGTGGACATGGAGGAGACCTCCGAGTCCTATAAATATAATCAAGGAAGGAGTAGATTACGTTCATACGTTAGATAGTCTATATAGAGAGAGGTTCAGGAGAAAACCTCAAATAAATGAAAAACTAAAGAACATCTTATCGACCGTTAGATTAGATGATCTGATGGATATGATTAAGGAGGCGGTTACAACAATATTAATTCAATTAAAAAACCTCAACCTTCTATTTTTTATTCGAAAAAAGACGAAAAATAACAAATTTCGAACGAAATAAATTACACCAAATAAACGACTATATTTTTCTCGTTAATTTGACATTCATATTGATATACTTTTTTCATCCGTTTTTTCGTGGTTTACTGGTTTTCCATTTATTTAGGGTTTTCCCCTGAACCTGACCCTATATATATATATATATATATATATATATATATAGAGAGAGAGAGAGAGAGAGAGAGAGAGAGAGGCCGTTTCATGTGAAAACCTCTGTTATTTTAAAACTGTGAAACCCTCCTATCTACCTTAGATGTAATGAATCAATGGTGTAGATCATTTCAGTCTATTTACGTTAACATTCTAATTTTTTTTATTAATAAAAAAATAAAATAATGAAACAGAAGGGTAATTAGGTCATTTGGGAACTGATTTGAAAAAAAGAAATGGAATCAAATCCCTATTTTCCAGCCACGTCATTTGTGAATGGAGATGGATACCCTCCCTGTTATCCATGGAGATGAATACCCTTCCTATCATCCATGCATTGTATTTTACTGGTGTCATGGCACTTGTTGCCTTGTAGAAGAGCCAAATTTGTTCAGGAAATGCATTGTAGAAGACTAGGATGGAACCTAATGCACCTCCAAGAAAAAATCAATTCATAGAACTGTAGTTTTCTATGCTCTTTCGTTTTCGACCCACCAAACCCAGAAGATTGTTTTGGTCACCGGTCACCGTCATCTCCGTTCATCGCCGTGTCATCTCGGTTTCATCTCCGTTCATCGCCGTGTCATCTCGGTTTCATATCCGTTTTTGTATCGGTTCCATCTACATTTATCTCCGTTTCATTTTCGTTCACTTCCGTTTTCATCTCCGGTTCATGCTCGTTTATCTCCGTTTTATTTCCGTTCATCGTCGGTTCATATCCGTTCACTTCCTTTTCATCTCTGTTTTTTTTCTTTCATCTTCTTCATCAGTCGTTCACTTCGCTTCCGACCATGAATTTCGTTGAGCAAACATAGATAGATTCAACAGTCGAATAATGGTTCATCGTCCGAATTCGACATAACTAATTGAGAGTTATCAAATTCTGAGTTTTTTGCTTCACCGATTGTTTTTCAATTCAAATCTAGAATATTCGGTTTCCCTAATTAAGCGGTATCAAATCAAACATATTTCCGAACATCATAATTATCATGATTTCCATAATTAATGACTGGATTACATATTGACGAAACTGCCCTCTAATAAATAATTAAGAAAAATTAATTAAGAAAAATTCTGATTGGTCGAAGCAGGTTTTCAAAGTTTTCAAAGTTAGGGTGGTTTTCATAATATCCCCCCCTATATATATATATATATATATATAGAGTGAATTGCATTTTTGGTCCCTGTGGTTATCTGATTTCTTTGAAAGATGGACCTAAACTTCAGTATCTCAAGAAGTGGTCCCTCAGTTTTTGTATTTGCTCCAAATTCAGGACCCCAACACTAACACCGCTTATTTCCTCTGTTACTAGCAGGGGTATTTTCGTCCATTCACCTTTCAGGTCCCTCTTTTAAAGAAACCATATAACCACAGGTACCAAAAATGCAATTTACTATTTGTTCTATTTTGATTTCAAAGTTACATTTCATACCCCTGTAATTATTTACTTAGTTTACTTTATACCCTTTACTTTTCTAATTTTAATTTTACACTTTTATTATATTAACACACATAATCGTATATTAACTAAAATACGTTAAAAAATACGTTTTAATTTTAACAAGTTACACCATTGTACTCGTCTCTTCGATACCTTCGAAATGAGCTCAATATTGAATATTTTTGGATTTATTTATTTTATTATATTACGTTTTAACACTCCTATCGCAATAACATAATAATCATATATTAACTAATTGATTAAATCGTTTTAAATTATTCGTTTTAAAAAATACGTTTTAACATATCACATTAACATACATAATTTCGATAAATATATATACGTTTTAAAAAAAATGTTTTAAAAAATACGTTTTAACATATAACATTAACATACATAATTACGTTAAAATATGTTAAGGAGTTCGATATATATATATATATATAGGGGTGGTATCGGGTACAAACCAACTAGTTTGTACAAACCTGTACAAACTCAATCTACCTTCATGAATTTGCAATTTTTTTAATTTGGCTTCATGAATCTATATTTTGGCTTCATGAATATAAAATTTGGCTCCATAACTTCTTTTTTATTTATTTATAAGGGTATTTTAGGGCTCCACCAAAAAATATAGATTCATGAAGCCAAATTATATATTCATGAAGCAAAATTTTATATTCATGAAGCCAAATTAAAAAAATTGCAAATTCATGAAGGTAGATTGAGTTTGTACGGGTTTGTACAAACTAGTTGGTTTGTATTTGATACCCAGCCTATATATATATATAGGGTTAGGTTCAAGGAAAAACCTCAAATAACTAGAAAACTAAAGAACACCTTTATAGGCATTGATTCAACATGATCCAAAGGGTATTAATAATAACAATTAAACTAATTAGAATTAAGGAAAAGGGTACAAAGGTAATTTGAGCACTACATCATATATGGAAAATACAACAAAGGCACAAATCGTTTCCTTATAGAGATCACAGTTTTCCGGCAAACACTTGCAGATTCCGGCGAGTTGACGGTTCTCCGGCGAACACTTGCAGATTCCGGCGTCCGGCGAAAACTTGCAGATTCCGGCGTCCGGCGAAAACTTGCAGATTCCGGCGTCCAGCGAAAACTGCAGATTCCGGCGAGTTCACGGTTTTCCGGCGATGCTTGCCATCGACTCCCAAACTTCAAGAAATCACATATTACTTAGTGGTTTTCAATTCTAAAACTTGCAATCTGATCCAAATTTAAAAACAAACAAGTATATAAAAAAACGATAAACAACAAGTCTATATATGCACTTGTGCATATATATATATGCACAGATCTAGAAATTGCAGAAAAAAGCTCATAATCTGGATAACTTAATCGAAATATAAGTATGCACAAGTGCATATATATGCACTTGTGCATATTACATCAAATTTGATACAAATCAACAAGAACATCAATAGAAGCAAAAATCGATGTAGAGATCGATCAAAACACATAAACATCAATGTAGAAATCGATGTAAAACTCATAAATAGCAATGCTCAAGTTGAAATTAACAGCTCAAATTTCATAAGCAAATCAATGAGATCATCCATAAAAGCAAAAATCGATGTAAAGATCTATAAAAAAAAGTTGAAATTAACAGTTCACACACCTTCGCGGCGGCTGTGGTGGTCGGAGGTGGTGGCGGCCGACGGTGGTGGCGGCTGACGGTAGAGAAGAGAGAAGAAAGGGTAGGGTTTGAGGTTGTGAGGAGAGAGAAGAGAGGGTCCGGTCATGAAACAAGTCGTTGTCGGTAGATCTGGTGGCGGTTGTGACGACGACGGCTGTGGTGGTCGGAGGTGGTGGAGGTACGTTTCCGGAATCCTTGATGTTGCTTCTTCAGTTCGGTGGACAAGGCTTCGTCGACGGTGATGGGGAGACGGTGGAGTGGCGGTGCCGGAGCTAGAAGAGAGAAAAGAGGTGGTGGTGGTGGTGGTGGCGGTCGGCGGTGGTGGCGGCCGGTGGTGGTTGCGGCTGTAGAGAAGAGAGAAAAGAGGGTAGGGTTTGAGGTTGTGAGGAGAGAGAAGAGAGTAGGGTTTCTTAAATGTGAGGCTTTTATTTTGTTTTCCAATTTTACCCTCAACAGCTTAATTAATATATTGATATGCCCTTGACTTTTCTTTTATTTACAAAATTGCCATTAACAATATTAACCATTGATTTGTCTAATCCTAGGCCTATAAGGTTGTTCTTTAGTTTTCTAATTATTTGAGGTTTTCCCTTGAACCTCTCTCTCTCTCTCTCTCTATATATATATATATATATATATATATATACGTTTTAAAAAATACGTTTTAACATATCACATTAACATACATAATTACGTTAAAATATGTTAAGGAGTTCGATATATATATATATATATATATATATATATATATATATATATATATATATATATATAGAGAGAGAGAGAGAGAGAGAGAGAGGGAGGTTCAGGGGAAACCTCAAATAAATGGAAAATTAAAAAACACTTTATCAACCGTTAGATCAGATGATCTGATGGATGTGATTAGACGGGCGGTTACTACAATATTAATTAAATAAAAAACCTCACCCCCCTATTTTTTATTCGAAAAAAGACGAAAATAAACAAAATTCGAACGAAATAAATTACACCAAATAAATGATCATATTTTTCTCGTTAATTTGACATCCATATTGATATACTTTTTTCTCCGTATTTTCGTGGTTTTTCGGTTATTTAGGGTTTTCCCTTGAACCTGACCATATATATATATACGTTTTAAAAAATCGTTTTGACGTAACAAGTCACGTTTTAAAAAACCGCTGTAACAAGTCAATTATGCAATGCAGCGAGACGTATAATCCAAATAATTTGACGATTTAATCATTTAAATCAAAAAATATTCTATATTCGGCTCATTTCGAACGTATCGGCGAGACGATTATAACGGTGTAACTTGTTGAAATTAAAAAGTATTTTTTTAACGTATTTTTTAAAAATCGTTTTGACGTAACAAGTCACGTTTTAAAAAATCGTTGTAAATTTGACGATTTAATCAATTATGTATGTTAATGTGATATGTAACAAGTCAATTATGCAATGCAGCGAGACGTATAATCCAAATAATTTGACGTTTTAATCATTTAAATCAAAAAATATTCTATATTAGACTCATTTCGAAGGTATCGACGAGACGATTATAATGGTGTAACTTGTAAAAACTAAAAAGTATTTTTAATGTAATTATGTATGTTAATGTGATATGTTAAAACGTATTTTGTAACATATTTTGGTTAATATAAGATTATTATGTTAATGTGATAAGAGTGTAAAACAAATTTGAAAAGAATAAGAGATGTACCATAAATTAAATAGGGTATGAATACGTTAAAAAAATACTTTTTAATTTCAACAATTTACACCATTATAATCGTCTCGTCGATACCTTCGAAATGAGCCCAATATATAATATTTTTTGATTTAAATGATTAAATCGTCAAATTATTTGGATTATACGTCTCGCTGCATTGCATAATTGACTTGTTACAACGATTTTTTAAAACATGACTTGTTACGTCAAAACGATTTTTTAAAACGTATATATATATATATCGAACTCCTTAACATATTTTAACGTAATTATATATGTTAATGTAATATGTTAAGACATATTTTTTAAAACATATATATATATATATATATATATCGAACTCCTTAACATATTTTAACGTAATTATGTATGTTAATATGATATGTTAAAACGTAATATAATAAAATAAATAAATCCAAAAATATTCAATATTTGGCTCATTTCGAAGGTATCGAAGAGACGAGTACAATGGTGTAACTTGTTAAAATTAAAACGTATTTTTAACGTATTTTAGTTAATATACGATTATGTGTGTTAATATAATAAAAGTGTAAAATTAAAATTAGAAAAGTAAAGGGTATAAAGTAAATTAAGTAAATAATTACAGGGGTATGAAATGTAACTTTGAAATCAAAATAGAACAAATATTAAATTGCATTTTTGGTACCTGTGGTTATATGGTTTCTTTAAAAGAGGGACTTGAAAGGTGAATGGACGAAAATACCCCTGCTAGTAACGGAGGAAATAAGCGGTGTTAGTGTTGGGGTCCTAATTTTGAAGCAAAATTGGAAACTGAAGGACCACTTCTTGAGATACTGAAGTTTAGGTCCCTCTTTCAAAGAAATACTATAACCACAGGGACCAAAAATGCAATTCACTCTATATATATATGGACGTTCAAGGGAAAATCTCAAAAAACGGAAAACTGAAGAACACCCTAGAAGCCCTTCATCTGGACGGTATGCACTTGTGCATACCGGTAAATAATTGACTTTTTGGTTTTATGCACAAGTGAATTATGCATTTGTGCATATATGCACAAATGCATGTTACAAATAACTTGTATGCACACGTGTATACCGTCCTGATGGAGGGTTACCAAAGTGTTCCTTAGTTTTCTGTTTTTTTTTGAGATTTTCCCCTGAACATGACCCTATATATATTTAAATTATGTCTTTAAATTTTATATGAATATTATTTATTTTTCGTTTTAGATAAATTTATATTATTATTGAATTTATTAGCTAGTGTTTAACTATTAACTAACTTTTCAGTTAATACTAGTTTATTTTAATTGAATCTTCACATGAAAGTTTGTGTGAATGTCCATGCGGTTTGCTGAATATTGCTATTTTCGTTCATGTGTTTTTGAAATTACGTTTTTTTTTGTTTTTGTGGTTTACAATACTCTGTTGTTTTCTTTCACGTTGTTAACAATTTATGATTGTCTTTGTTCATGTGGTTTACAATTCATTGTCATGCTTTCATGTTTTCTCTCTTTTGTTCGGAGATCACTTGCACATAATATACAAACGAGGAAGATGGTGGTCTGGAGATTCATATTATGCTTCCGAAAAAGGTGTTTCATGTGGTTGATAAAATTATAACTTTGTAGGGATGGTGGTGGCGCCTCTCTTGCAACCCCCACTTGCACTTCACCTCTCTGATGGACGAGTAGGTGATGGTATGATTTTTTGGTCAATGGAAAGAAAGGAGTGAGAAGGGAAGACGGTGGTGTATTTGGGCATTGGAAAGGAACAAGGGACGCTCAAATAGGGGTGTGGTTGGAGAACATGATTGAAGAACGAGTTTTGTGAGAGAAGACGCTTGGATTTGGTGTGCATGCAGGAAGGGACACGGGGAGGAAGGAAGACGGAAGAGTGGCGTATCTCTTGCTTTGGTTGGTTGTAAATATAATAAATAATATTTTTTTAAAGGAGTATGATAGAAAGTTAACAAAAAATAAAAATGCACCTACTTAACATATTTCTTTCAACGGTGTTAGAGGAAGGGACCAAAACATATCTAAAAACCATATCATGAGGGCTTTTTTGGAATAAAAATTGTAGAGACTAAAACCTAAACAACCTTAAAACCAAAAGGACCGAATATGTAATTTACTCAAGTTTTTATTTTCTACCTAGCCCTGCCTTTTCCCGTATAGGGATATGCATTGGACGGCCAGACGGGTCGGGCAGGTTTTGTAACATCCAGTTTTTTAATATGCCTAACAAATGCATTTATATGTGTATTAATGTGTAATATATGTTTAATAAGGTGCATTATGTGATAATATAAAGCTTTAATGAGGACTTGTAGCAAAATCCTTAAGAAATATATAGGGTTTCATAGGTTTGCAAAGGAAAGGCTTAACACCTAAGTTACAAATTTGTAAAACTGCTGTTATTGATAGGTCTTTTCTGAAATATTTTAGTTGGAAGTTGTACATTATCTCGTTACGAACGCGTAGGCGAAAACCTCATCGAAAACGGAGTTACGAGCGAAAAGTTATGCCATTTTTAGTGTTTAGTGGTCAAAATGGGTACCCAGTCGGGTCAAACCCGACCCAACTCGGGTTTTACTCAATAAAACACGATTTTAGACCCATTTTCAACCCATTTCAGCTACTGACTTGTGTGTGAAAGTTAAGGTGCGATTTTTATCAATTGAGATCAAATCTAAGTTCATACTAAGGAGATTAACATCAATCTTGAAGGATTAAACAACAATTTGACGGTAAATCTCGTCTTTGTTCTTGAAGTTATGATGGAATTTGGGTGAAATAAGCTTAATGCATGTGTAAGATAAGTGTAGAAATCATGAAATGGTGCTTAGATTATGATTATGTTTTAGTTAATTCCTTGATTCCATGGTTGATTTGCAAGAAGATGGAAGGAAAAAGTGAGTTTTCACTAAGAACAATTTGACCTTTTGCTATACAAAGTTGGATTTTGATGAAATTGGTAGAAATGGGTGAATGAACCATGGTTTATTGTTGATTTTACCTTGATAATGATAAAATTAAGTTAACATCTGAATTTGGTTAGGATTGGAATGGAATTGGATACTTAATTGGTCAAATGTGTGATTTTTTTCGAGTTTGAAAGTTATGTTCAGCACTGTTTTAGAAAAATCGTATAAAATCGTAGAAAAATCGTATAAAATCGTATAAAATCGTAGAAAAATCGTATAAGAGTGATTCCAGTGGTATTCGAAAGGTATGAATGTCTAGTTTATTTTATATGAAGACATTATAACCTAATTACAGCTTTAAGATGTGCTAAAAGTGCATTTAGTACAGGGCTGTCAAGCTGAATTTTGACAGCTTGTAGCTGTTGTGTTGTAAATTTTGTATAAAATCAAAGAAAAATCCAACGGACATGAGGTCAGTGGCATCTGAAAGATAAAAGAGTCTAGTTTCTTTCTTGTTTAGAAGTCAGAATGTAATTCTGAGTTTAAGATGGTTAAAATTGTGTTAGAACAGGGGGCTGTACAAAAGAATTGGAATGAAATTAGCTAACTAAGGAATGGAATAGAATGAGATAGTGTAATTATATACTTATGGAATTGAATGTGTATACTTCAGGGAGTAAAAGGGTATAATTGGAAGCTTTTGGAGTGCCATACATACTTGGATTACGGAGTTGGAACGCGACATTCGGTTGGACGTTTGGTTGACCCATTTTGTGCACTGTGAGTTTATATGAAATACATGTTTATGTGTACTCATATGTATATGCATTTTTTTTGCATTAGTTGTGTTTCATGTTTTCGTAAGGTGTGACATGTGTAAGCTCCTTTGTTTCCGGTTTGTATTCCGTATGATCGTTTCGCTATGTCGGTCGAGTCCGGATACACGACTGTTTTGTTAATCTCTTGGTAAACCGTGAATACGGGTACTACTTCGTGTGGTACGCTGGAAAGCGGTGTATGTCCACGTATCCCAGGGAGACGGAGGTTGGGTGTGGCATACCGGTTCGTTGTACTCACGTATCTCGTGTGTTAGGAGACGAATGTGAGTACTATTCTGCACGTACCCAGTAGATGAAGGTGGGAGTGGTGCACTATTCTTGATATTTATAATTGATTCATGATATGTTTACGTGATACGGTACTTGAGCCATGTGATAGGTGTTCGTATGGAACGGTTGACATTTCGTTGTTGAGTTTGTCGGTAAGAGCGTATGTTGTTGTTGAACTTATGATGTATTGATTTTAATATTGGTATATTATGTTTATGATTTTGGTAAGTCTTTTGGGATGTATCCATGGAATTCTCCGAGTTGTTAGTCTTCGATGTTATAATAGCTTTTCGTTTCGAGATTTCGTTTCATTCTTCCGTATATATATACATATATAACATTATAACCATGTACTTTCATATACAACTCACTAAGCTTTATAGCTTACCCGTTATTGATTAATTTTTTTCAGGAAAAAGGATTGTAGACAAAGGGAAAGATAAGAAAGCATAGTTCGGGTGTTGATACAAGTGTCGGTTTAGCTCTTTTGGGTATTTTGGTACTTGCTTTTGGTGGTTATATATATGTATGAATTCTATCGGGTAGATATGTCCCCGGTTGATTATAAGTTAAGTTATGGATTGTAAATCTTAAACTTTTGGGTTGGTTTATGTTTTGGATAAAATGTAACAATTTAAAGCGGACATTTCGGAATTTATTTAAAATTATATCCCGTATATTTTGGTGGTTTTAAAATTTGATTATTTTGGAGGTTAAACGGTAAAATGGACATTAGTGTAATCTGGGTGTTACAATATGGTATCAGAGCAGTAGTTTAAGTGAATTAGGTATCAATAAGTGGTACTTAGACTTAAACTAAGCATTGATGTTGTATAGTAACTAGGAGATAATTATACGGGATATGGACCGCTAGGAGAGACCCAGGTTGGGTAGGGGACAAGGGATAGGATATTATTTAATACTTTGCGCATTTTAAATTTTTCTGTGCGATGGCCGATGGCGACGCCGCCAGTCACACCCCATCAAATCCCGATGTTGGAGAGAATGCTCCAAATTTTCCCTTGGATGACGATGAGACGCCGTTGTCTCCTCGAGGTGAGCGATTGATGAGAAGGCTCACGACATTCATACAACAAGCTATGGAACAACAAAAGTATGATGTTGAGAAACAAGTAACCGATAAAGGAAAAGAAAAGGTCACGGGTGCTACGTCAAAGCCCAAAACCGATCGTGTATCGTTTAAAACGTTCCGTAGCAGCGGTGCCACAGAATTCAACGGTATCACTGATCCTGTGAAGGCAAATTCAATGGCTACAAAATACCGAAAAGGTGTTCCGGATCACACGGGTCTGGAACGAGGATAAAGTGAACTACGCGACCGCTATGTTCACCGATCGGGCTTTAACTTGGTAGGATGCTACATATGAGTCCCTGAGCGAGGATGTGAGGGATAATATGACGTGGGAGTCGTTTAAGACTCGAATTCATGATCAATATTGCCCGACGGATTTACAGAGAAGGCTGGAGAAGGAGTTCTTGGAGCTTAAACAGGGAAATTTGTCAGTGATTGAATATGAAACACAGTTCAATCAGAAGGCACGGTTTGCCTTACGATTCCTGACATCGGAACGCGATCGAATTGATCATTTCATAGACGGACTGCGAAGGGAGATCGGAGATTTTGTTGCAAACCGTGATATCTCTAACTTTAACAGAGACGTGGAATATGCTCGACGACGCGAGCATGACTTGACGAGACGTGATGATGATCCGATCCCCTCATCAAAGAAACAACGTATTGAGGGAGCATCTTCAGTACCCGCTCACCAACCATCTCGTTTCTCCAATATGAGGAGAGCTCATTCTCAGACTACTCCACGAGCATCATCACGGGCTTTTAGTCTACAACCGAACATGCCACGAGATTGCTGGAGATGTGGCAAGACATACTGTTGGACAACCTAGGGGGGGTAAGGTTGTATTTAAATCTTTTACTTTCAAAAATTCTTTTATAAATAAATACAGTACAGAAACAGTATAAATAAATCAGAGTATACAAATAATAAATATACAACAATTATATAGACAGATATAATTAAAATGCACAGCGGAATAAATAAAGAGATAAAGGATAGAGATACTTGACACGGAGATTTACTGATTTACCACCAACTGTGATAAACCAGCAGCCGAGACACTTCCCGACACGATCCAATAAATGTATTCTTTACGGTAGAATACAAACCAAATACAGAGCAAAGTAAACGGTTCTCTAAGCCTCAACTTATTGAGATGTACAGGATCACACACCCGTTATTCAAATACTTACAAGAGGAGTATAACTCACAATGGGTAATCACTCTTGTATAATATCTCACACTTGGATATTTTATAAAAAAAGGTTTTATAAAATATATATATTATAAATGAGAGAGATCAGATGAGCAGTGATGGTGTTGGTTGTATCTGTATTGTCTGGTCTTCTTTCTTCATCACCAGCATGCTTCTTTATATAACAGCATCTCCAACGGATATATGAGGCGCGGTATACCGCCAAATGGACGCGGTATACCGTGCAGTAAAAAGGACACTGACACACAACGGCTCTCATGCAAAGTTGACTTCTGGAAAACGTACCCGCGGTATACCGGCTAGGACTCGCGGTATACCGCCGTCAGAAAAAGTACTTGCAACCAATCAGAGATGCACACGGAGCCTGCCGCGGTATACCGGCTGAACACCCGCGGTATACCGGCCAATATGTACCCGCGGTATACCGGCTCTATCTACGCGGTATACCTGCGTCAGAAAAAGGTTGCAGAAACAGTACGCATGGCAGATACTTCTAGAACCAAAATTTCTTATAAAATTATTTAAAAGGTTTTTAGAAATATCCAAGTGGTATATTATTTTAGGGTGTTTATCATTATTAGTTATAAACAATGATGACGACGTAAACACTTCCGTCTTGAACCCTTCAGATTAAATCTTCGTGTTCTTCAACAACTGCACACTTGGATTAAATTGTTAGATAAACAATAATGCGGTGTGTTTGTAATCATCAAAATAAATATATATAAATATATAGAGATGTGGTACACTTGCACCAACAATCTCCCCCTTTTTGATGATGACAAACACAACCGCTAAGCAAGAGCATGTGCGGTTTCTCTCCCCCGTTTGTCGAAACAAAAAGGGTCAAGAAAGACGGTATGCTTCCCCTCGAGAGATGCTCCCCCTCAAAATATGCATATAATTGAGGTAGCATAAACTCATGGGTAAAAGATAAAAAGCTCCCCCTCAAATTAATAACAAATTATAAAATTTGAGGGACAAAATAAAATGCAAAAAGCAATAGAGACAAAGATATACAAACCAATACGAAACACTTGCACCAAAACGGATCTTAAGGCTTCAATTTTCGGTTAATTTTATGTGATAAAAAAAATACCACGTATTATGACCTCGTCAGGTAACCACGTATTATAACCTCGGCAGGTAACACGTATTATATCCTCGTCAGGAAACCACGTATTATAACCTCGCCAGGAAACACGTATTATATCCTCGTCAGGAAACACGTATTATATCCTCGTCAGGAAACCACGTATTATATCCTCGCCAGGAAACCACGTATTATAACCTCGGCAGGTAACCACGTATTATAACCTCGGCAGGTAACCACGTATTATAACCTCGGCAGGTAACCACGTATTATAACCTCGTCAGGAAACACGTATTATATCCTCGTCAGGAAACACGTATTATATCCTCGTCAGGAAACACGTATTGTATCCTCGTCAGGAAACCACGTATTATAACCTCGGCAGGTAACACGTATTATATCCTCGCCAGGAAGCACGTATTGTATCCTCGCCAGGAATCACCTACAAAAGGCAAAGAAAATATTTCGTGGTACCCTTTTCTTATGGGTCCTTTTAACAGTTAGTATAAAACATAAACTGCAAAAAATATGTTGTCGACATAAAACAAAATACGACAACATATAAAACCATAAAAATGGTTTAAAACCACAAACGCATCCCACCGGGATTGTCAACATTAAACATTCCTTTCGGAATCCATTTTCTAACCATTTTTATTTTACGATCGTATTTATCATAGACGTAAAATGAAGCATGCAAATTTACATTATTCTTTGGTCTAGAAAATTTGCTATTATACATGCAAGCATACGGTTTCCTCGGCATATAATTCACATTATTCATTTTGGATACATACGGAGGTTTTTGCACATAAGGTTTTCTCGTTTTAACTTTAGGTGGTTCAAAACACCTTTTAATTTGAATACACGAGCACGTATCAATACATGTATTAGAACCAATGCCTTTTCTACAATTAATGCGATTAGACATATTTAGCATTTTTAACACTTTATCATTGCTATTTTGAAATGCATTAGCTAACAGATTATCTTTTTCATATAAATCGCATTTAGCTTTTAAACATGCATTATCATTTTCAAGTATATCGCATTTTGTACATAAAATATTTTCACATGTTCTTTTCTCTAAACATGCAATTTTATCATTTAAAATAACACAAGATTTACAAATATCTTTTTCACTTAATTTATTTTCTAATTTAGTGATAACATCTAAATCATGAGCAGATTTTTGTTTACCGTCATCTATTTCCTTTTTATATATAGATACGGTTTCTTTTAAATTAGAAATTTCATCTTTATATTTATTTGCGAGAGCAGCCATATCATGAAATGATTTATATAATTCGTCAAGATTATTTTCATTGTCACTATAATAATTATCACTATAATTACTATCACAATTATTTTTAGAAGAATATGATGAAGATACCTCATTATCATGGTCGGCCATGAGACACGTTTCTTCATTTCTTTGATCTCGGGTTTCGTCTCTCTTTTCTTTTGAGTTTTCACCATAGGTGATGTTCAAGTTCTCCCAAATATCACGAGCAGTTTCAAAGAGATAAACACGCTCAATATCATCGTTAGTAAGAACCGAAAAGAGAAAATTTTTGGCTTCATAATTTAAACAATAATTAGCCTCATCTTCGTCGGACCATTCCGAGCTAGGTTTTTCAACAACTTTGTTGTTTTGAAATTTTGTGGGTTTGAAATTTCCTTTAATAATAATATCCCAAATTTTTTGATTTATCCCACGAACATAACGTTCAAAAGAATTTGCCCAAAGATCAAAATTTTCGAAATCAATAAGAAGAGATTTAGAAAACCAAGCATTTTGTTGAGCCATAACAAAAACGGATTAAAAAATTAAATGGACGATTTTTGAAAGCCCTGCTCTGATACCAAATGTTGGACAACCTAGGGGGGGTAAGGTTGTATTTAAATCTTTTACTTTCAAAAATTCTTTTATAAATAAATACAGTACAGAAACAGTATAAATAAATCAGAGTATACAAATAATAAATATACAACAATTATATAGACAGATATAATTAAAATGCACAGCGGAATAAATAAAGAGATAAAGGATAGAGATACTTGACACGGAGATTTACTGATTTACCACCAACTGTGATAAACCAGCAGCCGAGACACTTCCCGACACGATCCAATAAATGTATTCTTTACGGTAGAATACAAACCAAATACAGAGCAAAGTAAACGGTTCTCTAAGCCTCAGCTTATTGAGATGTACAGGATCACACACCCGTTATTCAAATACTTACAAGAGGAGTATAACTCACAATGGGTAATCACTCTTGTATAATATCTCACACTTGGATATTTTATAAAAAAAGGTTTTATAAAATATATATATTATAAATGAGAGAGATCAGATGAGCAGTGATGGTGTTGGTTGTATCTGTATTGTCTGGTCTTCTTTCTTCATCACCAGCATGCTTCTTTATATAACAGCATCTCCAACGGATATATGAGGCGCGGTATACCGCCAAATGGACGCGGTATACCGTGCAGTAAAAAGGACACTGACACACAACGGCTCTCATGCAAAGTTGACTTCTGGAAAACGTACCCGCGGTATACCGGCTAGGACTCGCGGTATACCGCCGTCAGAAAAAGTACTTGCAACCAATCAGAGATGCACACGGAGCCTGCCGCGGTATACCGGCTGAACACCCGCGGTATACCGGCCAATATGTACCCGCGGTATACCGGCTCTATCTACGCGGTATACCTGCGTCAGAAAAAGGTTGCAGAAACAGTACGCATGGCAGATACTTCTAGAACCAAAATTTCTTATAAAATTATTTAAAAGGTTTTTAGAAATATCCAAGTGGTATATTATTTTAGGGTGTTTATCATTATTAGTTATAAACAATGATGACGACGTAAACACTTCCGTCTTGAACCCTTCAGATTAAATCTTCGTGTTCTTCAACAACTGCACACTTGGATTAAATTGTTAGATAAACAATAATGCGGTGTGTTTGTAATCATCAAAATAAATATATATAAATATATAGAGATGTGGTACACTTGCACCAACAATCTCCCCCTTTTTGATGATGACAAACACATACCACTGTCGGTGTGATATTGATCGGTCTGCGGTCAAATGTTTCTGTTGTGGCGAGACGGGTCATGTCCATACGAATTGTCCTCAAAGGGAAAAAGCATGTTATTCTTGTGGCGTTTTGGGTCATCGACAACGGGATTGCCCCCGTATGAAACGGGATGAAAGTAAAGCATCTGTACAACGACCGGTGACTATTAGTACTTCCATTCAAAAGGAGGAGGTACCTAAAGCCAGAGTTCGTGCATTTCAGATTACTGCAGAAGAAGCTCGTGATGAACCCGACGTCATTACTGGTATTCTCTTGTTAAATTCTAGACCAACACGTATTCTCTTTGATTCTGGTGCTACCAACTCGTTTGTTTCACACCTGTACACTCGTTATCTGGAATCTGTGCCTACAAGACTTCATAAACCATTCACTGTTGACACGGCTAATGGTATCACTCTTATAGCTGACAAAGTGTATAGGTATTGTATTCTAGTATTAGATGATCACGAGTTCTCAGTTGATTTGATACCGATGGATATTCGTGGCTTCGATGTTGTGATTGGGATGGATTGGCTAACAAGAAACCGTGTTGATATTATTTGCTCTATGCGGATGATTCGGATACCGATCGATGACAGGGGTTATTTATACATTTACGGTGAACGACGAACGGGTGATGTAAAGGTAATCTCTATGTTAAAAGCTCGACGTTATCTATCTAAGGGATGTTCTTCTTTTCTGGCATATGTTATAGATGCGTCGAAGGAAGTGAAAAAGACGGTGAAAGATGTACCGATCGTATGCGAGTATCCGGATATATTCCCCGATGATTTCCCTGGGCTACCACCGGACAGGCAAGTAGAGTTCTGGATCGATATGGTACCCGGTGTCGTCCCTATTGTTAAGACACCTTATCGTCTCGCACTGCTGAAATGAAAGAGATGATGAGCTAGTTACAGGAATTGTTGGATAAGGGTTTCATCCGACCGAGCACTTCACCATGGGGTGCCCCGGTCTTATTCGTGAAGAAGAAAGATGGTTCCTTCCGGATGTGCATAGATTACCGGGAACTGAACAAGGTAACCATCAAGAATAAATACCCTTCACTGCGTATTGACGATCTGTTTGACCAGCTTCAAGGAGCAAGTTACTTCTCCAAGATTGACTTGAGATCGGAATACCATCAGTTAAAGGTACGTGAGGAGGATGTACCCAAGACAAGTTTTCGTACCCGATATGGGCACTACGAATTTCTGGTTATTCCGTTCGGTTTGACGAATGCCCCGGCAGCATTCATGGACTTAATGAATCGAGTGTGTCGTCCGATGCTCGATAAGTCTGTCATCGTCTTTATTGACGACATACTGGTGTACTCTAAGACGGAAGCTGATCATGCTACACATCTTCGGGAGATGTTGGAATTATTGAGAAATGAGCGGTTGTATGCTAAGTTCTCAAAATGCGAGTTTTGGATCCGACAGTGAGGATTATTGGTGGCCGGGAATGAAGAGTGATATCGGTCGATTCGTCGAGCAGTGCGATACTTGTTTGCGGGTAAAGGCAGAACATCAGAAACCGTATGGGAGTTTACAGCCTCTCACTATACCTATATGGAAGTGGGAGGAGTTGACTATGGACCTTGTGACCAAACTACCGAAGACTTCTCGACAACATGATAGCATTTGGGTTATCGTGGACCGGTTGACGAAACGCGCCCATTTTCTTCCTGTTCGAGAATCCTACTCGATGGATCGATGGGCACAATTATACATTGATGAGATTATTGCCCGACACGGTGTACCTTTGAAGGTAATCTCAGATCGTGATTCTCGTTTCACTTCCAACTTTTGGTCCGCACTACAACGCGAATTGGGGACGCGGATCGTACTCAACACCGTGTATCATCCACAGATCGACGGACAATCCGAGCGTACGATCCAAACTCTTGAAGATATGTTACGTGCTTGTGTTCTAGAGTTCGGTGGAAGTTGGGATACTCACTTACCTCTAATTGAGTTTTCATATAACAATAGCTACCACTCAAAGATTAAGATGGCTCCTTTCGAGGCTTTGTATGGACGTAGGTGTCGTACGCCTCTCTATTGGCGAGAAACAGGAGAAAAGATGTTAGCCGGTCCTCAATTGATACAAATCACCCATGACAAAATCCAAGTTATACGGGAAAGGATGAAAGCCGCACAAGATCGACATAAATCCAATGCTGACCGACGCCGGAGACCGATTGAATTCACCGTTGGTGACATGGTTATGCTTAAAGTTTCACCGTGGAAAGGGGTGTTGAGATTCGGGAAGCAAGGTAAACTCAGTCCACGTTTTATTGGACCGTTCAAGATCTTGAAACGTATTGGAAAGCATGCCTACCAGTTGGAGCTACCGGAGGAACTCACAGGAATTCATGATGTATTTCATGTGTGTTATTTGCAGAAGTGTCTTGGTAAACACGAAGAGACAATACCTTTAGCAGAGGTAAAAGTGGATGAGCGGTTACGATACATTGAAGAACCCGAAGCCATTCTAAACGAGAGAACGGTTAATTTACGGAACAAAGTTGTTGAGTTGGTGTTAGTAAAATGGAAGCATCATCGAGGGCCGAATTGGACGTGGGAGAATAAAAATGAGATGATGGCAAAGTATCCATCCTTATTTGAGCAACGATGATTCCAAGGACGAAATCTTCAAAAGGAGGAGGTAATTGTAACATCCAGTTTTTTTTAATATGCCTAACAAATGCATTTATATGTGTATTAATGTGTAATATATGTTTAATAAGGTGCATTATGTGATAATATAAATCTGTAATGAGGACTTGTAGCAAAATCCTTAAGAAATATATAGGGTTTCATAGGTTTGCAAAGGAAAGGCTTAACACCTAAGTTACAAATTTGTAAAACTGCTGTTATTGATAGGTCTTTTCTGAAATATTTTAGTTGGAAGTTGTACATTATCTCGTTACGAACGCGTAGGCGAAAACCTCATCGAAAACGGAGTTACGAGCGAAAAGTTATGCCATTTTTAGTGTTTAGTGGTCAAAATGGGTACCCAGTCGGGTCAAACCCGACCCAACTCGGGTTTTAGTCAATAAAACACGATTTTAGACCCATTTTCAACCCATTTCAGCTACTGACTTGTGTGTGAAAGTTAAGGTGCGATTTTTATCAATTGAGATCAAATCTAAGTTCATACTAAGGAGATTAACATCAATCTTGAAGGATTAAACAACAATTTGACGGTAAATCTCATCTTTGTTCTTGAAGTTATGATGGAATTTGGGTGAAATAAGCTTAATGCATGTGTAAGATAAGTGTAGAAATCATGAAATGGTGCTTAGATTATGATTATGTTTTAGTTAATTCCTTGATTCCATGGTTGATTTGCAAGAAGATGGAAGGAAAAAGTGAGTTTTCACTAAGAACAAGTTGACCTTTTGCTATACAAAGTTGGATTTTGATGAAATTGGTAGAAATGGGTGAATGAACCATGGTTTATTGTTGAATTTACCTTGATAATGATAAAATTAAGTTAACATCTGAATTTGGTTAGGATTGGAATGGAATTGGATACTTAATTGGTCAAATGTGTGATTTTTTTCGAGTTTGAAAGTTATGTTCAGCATTGTTTTAGAAAAATTGTATAAAATTGTAGAAAAATCGTATAAGAGTGATTCCAGTGGTATTCAAAAGGTATGAATGTCTAGTTTATTTTATATGAAGACATTATAACCTAATTACATCTTTAAGATGTGCTAAAAGTGCATTTAGTACAGGGCTGTCAAGCTGAATTTTGACAGCTACAAGCTGATGTGTTGTAAATTTTGTATAAAATCAAAGAAAAATCCAACGGACATGAGGTCAGTGGCATATGAAAGATAAAAGAGTCTAGTTTATTTCTTGTTTAGAAGTCGGAATGTAATTCTGAGTTTAAGATGGTTAAAATTGTGTTAGAACAGGGGGCTGTACAAAAGAATTGGAATGAAATTAGCTAACTAAGGAATGGAATAGAATGAGATAGTGTAATTATATACTTATGGAATTGAGTGTGTATACTTCAGGGAGTATAAGGGTATAATTGGAAGCTTTTGGAGTGCCATACATACTTGGATTACGGAGTTGGAACGTGACATTCGGTTGGACGTTCGGTTGACCCATTTTGTGCACTGTGAGTTTATATGAAATACATGTTTATGTGTACTCATATCATATGTATATGCATTTTTTTTGCATTAGTTGTGTTTCATGTTTTCGTAAGGTGTGACATGTGTAAGCTCATTTGTTTCCGTTTTGTATTCCGTATGATCGTTTCCCTATGTCGGTCGAGTCCGGATACACGACTGTTTTGTTAATCTCTTGGTAAACCGTGAATACGGGTACTACTTCGTGTGGTACGCTGGAAAGCGGTGTATGTCCACGTATCCCAGGGAGACGGAGGTTGGGTGTGGCATACCGGTTCGTTGTACTCACGTATCTCGTGTGTTAGGAGATGAGTGTGAGTACTATTCTGCACGTACCCAGTAGATGAAGGTGGGAGTGGTGCAATATTCTTGATATTTATAATTGATTCATGATATGTTAACGTGATACGGTACTTGAGCCATGTGATAGGTGTTCGTATGGAACGGTTGACATTTCGTTGTTGAGTTTGTCGGTAAGAGCGTATGTTGTTGTTGAACTTATGATGTATTGATTTTAATATTGGTATATTATGTTTATGATTTTGGTAAGTCTTTTGGGATGTATCCATGGAATTCTCCGAGTTGTTAGTCTTCGATGTTATAATAGCTTTTCGTTTCGAGATTTCGTTTCATTCTTCCGTATATATATACATATATAACATAACCATGTACTTTCATATACAACTCACTAAGCTTTATAGCTTACCCGTTATTGATTAGTTTTTTTTCAGGAAAAAGGATTGTAGACAAAGGGAAAGATAAGGAAGCATAGTTCGGGTGTTGATACAAGTGTCGGTTTAGCTCTTTTGGGTATTTTGGTACTTGCTTTTGGTGGTTATATATATGTATGAATTCTATCGGGTAGATATGTCTTCGGTTGATTATAAGTAAACTTATGGATTGTAAATCTTAAACTTTTGGGTTGGTTTATGTTTTGGATAAAACGTAACAATTTAAAGCGGACATTTCGGAATTTATTTAAAATTATATCCCGTATATTTTGGTGGTTTTAAAATTTGATTATTTTGGAGGTTAAACGGTAAAATGGACATTAGTGTAATCTGGGTATTACAGGTTTGGGTGAGCAACCACAAATCCGATCGAATTTCTGTCATGAGAGCCAACCCCCGAATTTTGTGTTTCGAATTTTTGGATTGCTTCGGGTTCAATTTGGTCGGGTTCGAATATAGTTATATGCAAAAAGTATATATGCAATTGACTTTGAGGATGATCGATTGAGATGATTGATGGAATCTATATTACGTTTTGAAAATATAAAAGAGTATGATCGACTAGGATTTACAATTTTCAAAAGATAATTAGATAAATAAATATATTTATATAAGAATTAGAAATAACATATATATACACATACACACATTTCGGGTTTTCAGACGGGTCGGGTGGCTAAAAATCAAACCCAACCTGAACCCAAATATTCTCCCAAAAGTTGGGTTTCGGATTTTGGACAAACACCTCATTTTTGGTTTAGGTTCGGTTCGGGTTTTCGGATCATTCAAGTTTTGCACAACCCTAATCCTTTGTCTATGTCATGTCTAGGGGTGAGCAATACCGGGTACCCGGCCTATTTTCATGGAACCGGAACCGGAACCGGCGGTTCCTAGAAAGAAGGAACCGGAACCGGAACCGATCCCGTCGGTTCTCATAATTTTGGAACCGGTCCCGGAACCGCTGGGAACCGGTTCCGGTTCCGGGTACCCGCCTACCAATTGTTTTTTTAATTTTTAACATTTTAAATGTCCAACATCTTCTTCCATAAGCATTTTTGGTGTTCGTGTACGTTCGTTTAAAAAATATAGTCGTTTATGTTCGTTTATGTTTGTTTGTTAAAATGTTAAACGAACACAAACAAACAAACCTAAACGAACACAAACGAACTTAAACAAACTTTAATCGAACACATTTATATTTAAAAAAACAAATGGTGCAACCACTCTAATAGGGTGCTCCATTAATATTTTTACAAAGCCTCAAGCCAAAGGGCTCAAGGGAAATGGCTCAAGCCAAAGGCTAAACCCAAGCAATGTAGTGAACTAGTGATGCAATTGAAAGGGAAGAGATGAGGGTTATATATACTGAAAGATGAGGCATGATTTTCTCAAAATTTTCGATGTGGGACAAGGTCTTTCATCAAAAACTGAAACATGGTGCTGCCAGCTCCCACATCGCTAAGAGTAAACAATTTTTTTAAGGCCTAACACTATATATACAATTTGTCAACCTTTTATGAATGTTCTTTAACAATTTTTTCTTAAACTAGTAATATTTATTTAGATAATTTTAAATTTTTAATTATTAATCTAATTTAGATATTTTTTCACATAGATTAAATATGTAATAAATATTAAATATTAGATATTTTCTATTAAAATGTACCGGGTACCCAGCGGTTCCGGGTACCCGGTCCCGACGGGTACCCAGCGGGTAGCGGTTCTACAAAAATGAGAACCGGAACCGGACCCAGTCACATCGGTTCTGTTATTTTAGGAACCGGAACCAGTCACATCGGTTCCGGTTCCGGAACCGGCAGTTCCGGAGCGGTTCCGGTTCCAAAGGCGGGTACCCAGTTCCGCTGCTCACCCCTAGTCATGTCAAGCATAAGGTTCTTTTTTTGTTTTATCACGTCTCATTCTATACTATATACCAAACGCACCCTTGTTGCGGCAGTCCCTTTATTACACCCTCGTTCGCCTAAAATATCATCGTGAGTATATATATCAAACATCGTGTATCAAGAGGTTTTACGTGATAAATAATGTACAACAAACTAATTATCATCACACATTTCGTTACACTACATTTCTATTAAAATCATTACGCTTTTTTTTGCAAGATATGTTTATAGATAGACGTTTTACGTATCGTACTCTGAAATACCCATGTGTTATTCATGTGCATTATTATAGATTGTTGTAAATTTCTTTTTGTTTAATTATTAGTTGAGTTTTCTTTTTCAGCAAAAACTTAGGACCCGTTTGGTTTGTAGTATTAGATAGGATTTGAAATTCAATTTCATTACAATCTCATATTTGGTCCGAAGAGTGTTTGAAGTTGAAATCACACAAACATGTATTTTTTTGGTATTTTACTTTATTCTTCAAAACCCAATTGGTTTGGTATTAGAAATGCACAAAAATTCCCATAATCGAAGCTAGTCTAGACCAAACCTCAAAGCTCGACGTGGTAGAAAATTTGGGGCATTCGTAGGCCTAGACACGACCTAGAAAACCAGTTAAGTTTAACGTTGATCGAGTCATTTGTGAATACCAACATTGGCGGGCTTAGAACTTTTGTCTAGTGGATGTGTCTTTTAACTTTTTAACCGAATTTCAAAGTAATTTTAACTGAATTTCAAAGTTTTAGCGAATTTTTAATCTTTTTAGGTGATCTCAATGAACTTTTTCCTTTTTTGATTGCCTTCAGAAAACATTTTTAATTTTTAATTGATATTTCTTATATTTACTAGTATCCTAAAACATGCTCAAAGTTTGTTTGTTTTTGTTCACTTAAAACCAACTTGGAAGACACGAATTGAAAGGAAAAAACCGTCCTCATTCTGCAATCTTTATCTGGTCTGTATAAAATTTCACTATAAAATAATAAGAGCATCTTCAATAAGTTTTTTATAATATTTTTAAAATAGAGAATCAAATGTTAAAATCTCTATAAAGAGTTACATTAATCTCTCCAACAGATTTGTTATTTTAGAGATTTCACTAATTATATTAATATAATATTTTCTAATTTATATTCTCAATACACTTTAAAAAAATATTTAATATAAAATAATAAAACTTTTATGTTATTGATGAAATTTGATAAAATAATTATTTCTCTCTTATATTTAAATAATTATAGAGAGTTTTTTTATACTTAAAGATTTTTCAATAAAATATTTATTTTAACAAACAAAACAACAATATTATTAAAAAAAATAACAAATAAAAACTTATTTTTTTATTTTAACAATACTTGTAAAAAATGCTCTAATTGAAGTGAAAGTGTTGGAATAAAACAGATTTTGAGTTAAATTTGGTGTCTTCCACAGAAAACTACAATGGACACGTGTGTGATGGTAGGGATAGTGTCAATTTCTTATCCACTTCTGTAAACTCTGCTACGAATCGCGAAATTATGGCGATTATGGCTGCCATTGCCGCTCGCTTCTCCTCCCCTTCCTTCTTCTACTCGTCCCTTTCCCTTCAAAATACCTCTTACTCTTCTCTATCAACACCCCGGCTCTCCTGCTCCGCCTCATCGCACGGTGGCCGGACTGGTTTTATGGACTTCCCATACGTTTCTCCCCCACACAAAGATCTTATGGTGGATCTAGTATCCACCGTCGAAACTCGCCTCGATTCTTTCCTAAATCCTTGCAATCTCCCGCCTGATGTACAGTCTTATCAGAATCAAACAGGAACAGCTCATGCTGCTATCCATCTCAGATCCGGCGTCCACTCCTCGCTGGTACTTTTCCACTTCCGTTTCTGCTTTGGATCGACTTAATTTCCGTATGTTAGCTTCGATAATAGTGATGATAATCTATAATTGACGATTGAATGAACTTAATTAGGGTTCTATAGACTATAATTCCTAATTTCATTTGATCAAGCTTAACTATGTGTGAAAATATGCAATAGTCGAATTAGGGTTCTACGTACGTTTAATTCTATGTTTGGGAACTCAAATACAAATTAAAATCACTTGTACATATAGACAATTTACCAAATCCGAAATCGAATCCCTAAAATAGTTGCTGGAAGTTGGTGATCAGAGATAAAATAGGAAATTAATCAATAGCAAGTTAGCAACAAACAGGTGTTCCAATGTTCAGCTTTTATTGAGAATTGTTTTGATATATTTTGAAGAACATGTATAGAAATTCTGAATTTCAAATTCATCATTGAATGGTGGATGTTGGCATGTTTAATTAATTTCCAGATTGATTTCATTCTCGGAAGTTGGCTTCATTGTGAGTTACCTTCAGGAGGAGCCCTAAACATCACGAGCCTGTCAGCGTATCTAAACTCATCGACTGATGCACCCAACTTGTTGGTAGAGCTTATCCAAAGCAGCCCAACATCTATGGTTCTAATTCTCGATTTGCCTCCACGAAAGGATCTTGTACTCAACCCTGATTATCTCAAGACATTTTATGAGGACACCCAGTTGGACCAACACAGGCAACATCTTGAGAAGCTATCTGAGGTAACACCCTACTTCTCGTCGTCACTTTACATTCGTTCGGTTGTGTCTCCCACCGCAATCCTGGTGCGGATAGAAGCTGAACGACTCGAGGAAATGATCCAAACCCACGTTACCCCAATTGCCAAGGAAGTGTTGAAAACTTGGTTGGATAGTTGTGCTTTTGGGGAAAGGTCAGTGGGTGAAAGTGAGAAAGCTTATTTGAAAAAGAGGGATGAAATGAGTAAAAGCAAGACCATTGAAATTGATCTTGGCTCAAACCTGCCCAGGTTGTTTGGGCAAGAAACTGCTAACCGCGTACTAGATGCTCTACGTGAGGTTTTCTGAAGTGAGTGAGTTTTGTTTGATGGAATTTGTTTGTATTTTCTTCATCAAAAGCTTGTACCATATATTGATGCTCATATGTTGTTTGGAACTTCATTTTTGCAACACACAGATGTAATGAATCATGAATCGAAACCATCATCATTATCCTTATTTTTTATGGTTTGTATTTGTTGTAAAATTTAATATAATTATTACATCCTTTTGTTGATTTTTGATGCATAACTAACGGATTTAGTAAAACATTTGATGAAGATGGGAATGATATTGCTTTGCTTTGATGATTGATCCCACATCGATTACTTGTGGATCTTATAAGCACTTAATAATAAGATTTTGTGGACCATAAAGCACCGGGCTTGGTAGCGCTTGCTTATAACCCAAGTGGGGGTATCAAAGTGGATTTGGACCTTGAGTTGGGTTCCGGTTGGTTGGGCTTTGTGTTGCAATATCTGGCTTGTCCATTCCAAGTTGTTAGTTGGCTCAAGTGGCTTTGGCGAAGGCTTTGGTCTCTTGAGCCTTAGAGAAGGAGGCAATGCGTTAGGCTGGCTTCACAGAGCTGCGACAACTCCTCGCTCTCGACAGTGGAAGGATTACAAGCTTGGGCTCTCGAGGATCAGTTTGCCTACTAGTCTCACTCAAAGGAACACCCACTTTTTTATAAAATTAAGGCTGTTTGTTTATCTCTTAATGGTTCCAAAACCCTCTTAACCATTCAGCATCCTGGGCAAACCCTTAACCATTCAGCATCCTGATTTCATTTAAAACAAATACCAAACGACCATATTTCATTTTGCATTATATATATATAATGCATTTTAGTTTATATACGATTATTTATGTTATAACGATAAGGAGCTAAAATGAAAAAGTAATGGATTAAAATTAAACTGAATAACTAATTAAGGCCATCCGTAAAGCAACCACCAATGACAAAAGAACCACTCCAACGGTAGGACCGTCTTTAACCTCCTCTTCTATTTTTCTTCACCCTCCCTGTTTCACTTATCTTGACTCGGTTTGTTGTCTTTTCGATGAAGGTGGTGTTCACGTTTTAAAAATATGCTGACCTATATATATATATACTAGATACGTGCATGTGCGCGATGCGACGCAAAATATTTCGAATCTAAAACTGTAAACTCGAAAGAATAATTTTGTTTCATGTATAGTTTTATTATCCATCACAAAATGCCAAGAATAACTATAATATTTTTAAAAGAGTATAGATAGATAAATATTGATAAGGGTGTAAAATATACAAGTTCAAAAAATCTCGATAATTCTTGACATTTTAGTTTATATAATTATGAATGTGTATTTATAATATCATGAGGGTGCAAAATGAAAAATGAAAAAATAAGAAATATAAACAAATTAATTCGAATATATTCATGATATTTAATAATATGATTAAATCCAAACTTATTCTATGTTGGGTTTATTTTGAAGGTATTGACGAGACGATTACAATGATATAATTTGTAAATATATATATATATATATATATATATATATATATAATGCATTTTAGTTTATATACGATTATTTATGTTATAATGATAAGGAGCTAAAATGAAAAATGAAAAAGTAATGGATTAAAATTAAACTGAATAACTAATTAAGGCCATCCGTAACGCAAGCGGGCTCGGGCTAGGGAGTGGGTAGGGCGGGCTCCGGTACCGGGGGGGGGGGGGGGGGGGGGGGGCTTGGGAGGCGGGTTCCAAAACCCGTTCAACCCGAGGCTTATTTGTTTTTTTTTAATTTTTTTTAACTAATTTGAAAATAAAGACGTTGGCAACGGCTATTTTTAATTTTTTTTTAATTTAATCACACTATATATATTAATCCAAACCTCTTATTTTTTCACACCAAAATCTCTCAAATTCTCTCAAATTTCATCATGAATCCAAACAAAACACCTACATCCCGTCGTAACCGACCGGATACACCGCAACCGCAAGAAGACCCGGAGCTTGGTTTCCAAGCGTTTACACAACAAGGTTATCATCCGCAATTTTCGCAACAATTTCCGCCACAATTTTCGCAACAATTTCCGCCACAATTTTCGCAACAATTTCACCAACAATTTCCGCAACATATTCCTTACCAATTTACACGTCCCGGTTTGGTTGAACAAGGTTTTACTCCGGCCAACTACAATCTTCCTTCACCCGCAATCAATCTCGACGACGACATTGTTCCGGAAACCCAACATTCTAGCCCGCACACACCACAATCCATCTACACACAACAATCTATCCCGGAACCATCAAACCCGACACCAACGAGAAAAGGAAAAAACAAAAAATATGAAAATAGAGCCGCCAAACAGATGTGGAGTAAAGACGAGGAACTCGCGTTAGTGTCGGCGTGGGTTGACGTTTCGGAGGACCCCGTTGTCAGTAACGCACAAACCAGTGGTAATATTTTTATTGTTATTATTATAAAAATGAAGGATTTAAAGCCCTTCTGGAGAGATGTAAAAATGAAGAAGATGTAAAAATGAAGAAGATGAAATGAGAAAAGGATTTAAAGCCCTTCTGGAGCCCGTCAGCGATATTGACAGGCGATAGTGACTATGTCACTATCGCTGGGGCATAGTCGCTCACACTCAACCACCCGCGGTACACTTCAGGCGAGAGTGACAGGGCGATAGTGACATGGTCACAATCGTCGGGCACAATCGCTCAAGCCCTTCCACTCTCGGTACACATTGGGCGATAGCGACACGACGATTGTGACAGTGTCACTATCGCCGGGCACAATAGCTCAGGATGTACCGAAACTCGTTTTGGCCATAACTTCCTCGTTCTAGCTCCGTTTTCGCTCCGGAAAGAACCGTTGGACTCGTATTCGAATTCCCCATCCAACAAGACAATAAAATCTAGGATTTAACTCCAAATACTATTTTCCATATTATCCTTACAAGATCGATTCCTCCTGAACCAAAGTCGTACTTACCCGAAAATCACGGGTGTTACAACTTTAGCGAGAAAAGAGAAAATTAAAAAATATCATAATTGGTAGTGTTTTGTATTTTGTAATTTTTAATTTTTTCATGAATGATATGAATTTTTATTTTTATTATTTATCTTATTTTTATTTATTAAAAAATATATAAATATTTTTATTTTGTTAAATAATTAAATGTATAAATAAAAGAATTAAAAAAAATGAGGTGGCAAGAGGGCTTGAGGGTTCCGCTACGCCACTTTAAGGCTTGAGGGTTTGAGGAGAGGGTTAGGAGAAAAGCTGATGTGACACTGAGGTGGCTTGAGGGCTTGAGGGTTGCATTACGGATGGTCTTATAAGAGTATTAAATGTAAGTTATATATTTAAAAAAGATTTTGTTGGAAAGAGATACACATGGAGTGATAGTGGATATGCTTTAGAAGTTGTACCTATGCTATTATCTTAAATTTTCAAAATAACCATTTTAGAATTTTAATAAAATAGTATAAATAATAACAATGTATTACATTTATATAACATTACCTTTATTTGTTATAAACAATAATATATTTATTTATTTTTTTAATCGGAAGTTAGAAAAACGATTAAAAAACCCAAAAGGTCCCTATAATTAATGGAATTTTTCATAAAAGTTAGTCCAGATTAAACGTTAAATAAATTGATAATTACAGTGACTGAAACTTTAATTAGCTTAATATAGAAACTCGAGTTAATAACGAACGACAATCATGGAGACTAAAAATGTAATTTACACTTTAAAAATAAAGAATTTATGGAACATACGAAACGAGAAGTTAATACGGTTGGTTTCAAGAACTACAAATTAAGATGCAAGTAAAAAAATATTATAAATTGAACCCTAAATTGTATATTAAACCTATGGATTTAAAAAAGGGAAATTAATTAAAATGGACCAAGTACGTAATTGTGTTACAGAAATACCCCATTTCTCTCCCGGTTTACAAAAATACTCATTTCTCCTTCGATTTAACCCTGTATCGCGGATTATATCCAAATTTGTATGGTGTGTATTTGGATATATAATGGGAACAAATATGCGATAGAGGGTCAAATAAAAAACTATGTTTTTTTCATCAATGTTAAAGACTTATTTATAAACAAATATGCGATCGAGGGAATTAAAATATCAACATTTTTATTGGTTTCTGCAAAAGATAAAGATGAATCAAGTGGATAGTTTTTAATTTTTATTTTTTTGTCCTTTTAATATAAACGTAACACGTGGACATTAAGAGGAGTGACACCAATAGTTGAGAGGGAACAAATCGCGATCGAGGAGTGACACCAATAGATGAGAGGCAAAATATTGGATATAATCCGTGATCGAGGAGTGAAATCACGGATTTTTTTGAATCTTTTATTTTAATCCGTGCTCACGAGTTAAATTGCAAGAAAATTTGGTAGTGCTGTAAAGTGGAAGAGAGATGTGGTATTTTTGTAACCGATATTTAAACTTGGTCTATTTTAATTAATTTCCCTTTAAAGAATGTGTAATTCCCCAAATACAAATCATATTGGGTCTGAAAAAACTTATTCGTCCATAAATAATAATTAAATATAAGTTGATATTTTGTGAGATTTATGATTAAGGCTTTTTAGCCCAAATTGCAACCCGGACCCGGACCCGAACGTCGAATCCACGTGTTTGATTTGATTCAATCGGCGGGAAGCCGTCAAGTCGAGCACCTGGATTGTGTAACCAGCCAGTGCTCCTTTATAGCATGCACCTTAATCGCCATTGCAAATTGCCATCTCTTTTCGTCAACTGCACACAACTTTCCTACTTGAAACCTTTGAAGGCTCAACTTATCGTCCATGGCTTCTTTAAACAAGATACAGTTGTGGGGAATTTTATCAGACGATGCGTTGATCTAGGTGATCCCGAATCAGCTCTATCAACCCTCTCGAGAATCAATCCCACCTTGTTCTTGCAGAATTTGACTATCAGGTGCTTACATGATCATGAAATGTACCAAGATGTTATCGCTGTGTATAAATTTTGCCACTCTTCTAGCTGTCCATCGGATAATTTTACCTTCCCATCCGTGATCAAGGCTTGTTCGGCTTTAAACGCTGTCCGGAATGGTAAGGAGATCCATTGCGTTATTTCGAGAACTGGGTTTGATCAAAATGTAGTTGTACAGACGGCTTTAGTTGATTTTTATGCAAAAATTGGTGAAATTGGTATTGCACGTAAGTTGCATGATGAAATGACTCAACCAGATTTGGTTTCTTGGAACGCATTGCTTTCTGGGTATTCTTTGCATGGACTTAATCAGGAGGTTTTTGAGGTGTTTAGCAAGATTAGACTCACAAATTTGAAACCTAATGTGAGCACTTTCGCTAGCTTAATTCCGGTGTGCTCTCGTTTGGAGGATCTAAAAATAGGAAAGTCCTTCCATGGGCTTGTTTTCAAATGTGGGTACTTTAATGATTTCTTGATTCCTGCTTTCATTTCAATGTATGGCATCAAGAAAGAATTATCTGTTGCCAGAGATATATTTGATTACGTATCGAAAAAGAATGTTACGATGTGGAATGCCATGATCTCTGCCTATACACAGAGCTTGAGACCTTATGATGCTATTGAGCTATTCAGAAAGATGATTCTTGATCACATCAAGCCTAATATGATCACCTTCATGTCTATAATCCCTTCTTGCGAGATCGCTGCTAGCATTGGTTATGGCGAGTCAATTCATGCTTATGTTATCAAATTAGGGTTACAGAACCAACCTGCTGTTGCTACCATCATTTTGTCGATGTATGCCAAGTTTCGTCATCTGAATTCAGCCAAATTTATCTTTGATCACATGACCCAAAGAAACCTCTTCGCATGGAATTCTATGGTTTCTGGGTATGTTTATAACGAGTGGTGGACAATGAGTTTTGTTGCATTTCGCGATATGCAGGCTGCTGGGGTTCATCCAGACGCGGTCTCTATAATCAGCATTCTTTCCGCTTGTTCTGGACTGAAAGCAACTCTTTTAGGTCAATCTGCTCATTCATTCAGTCTGAAAAGGGGTATGGATTCGAATCTCAACTTATCTAATGCACTGCTTGCATTTTATACCAACTGTCACAAAATGAGCTATTCTTTTCAACTGTTTGAAAAAATGGTCGTAAAAGATGATGTTTCATGGAACACGCTAATATCTGGATGCGTACGCAATGTAGAAGATGAAAATGCAGTTCTCCTCCTTCAGGAAATGCAGAAAAAAGGTGTGAAATTGGATTCAGTCACCTTGATAAGTGTACTCCCTTGTTTCAAGAATCTTGAAAATTTGGTCCAAGGTATGGCTGTTCATGGCTGTGCTATAAAACTCGGGTTCGCCTTTGATGTTTCTTTTGCCAATGCACTTATCAGCATGTACATGAACTGTGGAGAATTTGATTCAGGGAAGATGGTGTTTGATGAAATGCCCAGTAAGGATGTAGTTTCTTGGAATGCTTTGATAACTGGTTATCATCTTCACAGGCTAGAAAAAGAGGGAATTGATTTGTTTGCTCGAATGGTGAAGGATGATTGTAGCCCAAATCATGTAACCTTGTTAAATGTATTGCCAATGTGTTCTACGTGTATGCAAGTGAAGTCCATCCACGCTTATGCAGCTAGGAGATGGAATATTATGGTCGAAACCTCGCTCATTACGTCTCTAATATCCATGTACGGTCGATTTAATGAGGTGAGTTCATCCAACTTTCTGTTTCAAATGGCAGAAAAAGGGGATATTTCAGTTTGGAATGCTATTGTAGCTGCTCATGTAGAATCTGATAATGCCAAGATGGCTGTCTCTTTGTTCTCCGGTTTACTTCGAATGGAGGTGCAACCTGACTATATAACAATTCTCAGCTTAACTTCAGCTTGTGGTCACTTAAACCATTTGAATTTTACAAAGTCTGTAATGGGTTATGTCATCCGAAAGGGAATCGACAAGTATGTTGCTGTAAGCAATGCGTTCATCGATTTGCATGCTAGGTCTGGGAACATATCATATGCAAAGAAGGTGTTTGATGAAATGTCTCTTAGAGATGTCATCACCTGGAGTACAATGATCAATGGGTATGGGTTACACGGCAATGGTGAAGCTGCACTCACTCTGTTCACACAAATGAGAGATTCGGATTTCCAACCTGATGAAACAACCTACATTAGTATCTTGTCGGCTTGCAGCCATGCCGGATTAGTTGATCAAGGGCGGATGGTATTTGAATCGATGCTAAAAGATGAAAAAATGTTGCCACGGATGGAACACTATGCTTGTATGGTGGATTTACTCGGTAGAACGGGCCACTTGAAAGAGGCGTATGATGTCGTTAGGAGGTTGCCATTTGAGCCTTCGATAAGCATACTTGAGTCGTTGTTGGGTTCTTGTTTGAATCACGGAGACCTTGAAGTTGGGGACCAAATTGGGAGGCTGATTATGGAAAGAGAAGTGACGAATTCCGGAGCATATGTGATGCTGTATAATATATATGCAGCAGCTGGAATGTGGAGTGAGGCTAATAAGGTTAGATTATGTATGGAAGCAAAACATTTAAGGAAATTACGAGGGTTTAGTTCTATTGAAGGACAAAGATCCTGTTGAAGATCAAGTCCATCAAACCTGCAAAATAGCGATTCATAGCTGAAAGTTAATGATAGCCCACAACTTTTTATATGTTTTCGGGATGTTGTAAACATGATAAGGATTAAAAAAGAAGTATTATTTCCAGTCAGGGTTTTGGACATAATTTCGATACATGAAACACCCAAAAAACAAGAATATCATGGTTCCGGTTTTACATCATCATAATCCTAAACCCTGCAACTTTTAATAAAAGACTCCAGAGTTGTACTAAAAACTTCTACATAAACCCATCCAACTTATCTATCAATCAAACCCCTCTGCCAAAACAAACCAAAAAAATAAACAAAAAACCTCCCAGAAATATATTCTAGGTTTCATGCCCAAACCAATCGACGATGAGCTCTCATCCTACAGTTGAAGATGACCCACCTGAAGCTGGTTGTTTCGCCACATAAATCTGCTTCACTTTTGCTGAAGAAGGGAAACCCTTTTCTGCCCCCATGGATGGATACCTTCCATGGAACCCCGTCCTACGATGGGACCACTGACCCATTGTTTTGTTCTTTGGAGAGACCCCTCCGCCTCTTTGATACCCATAACCACCACCACCACCACCACTAGGGTGATTATTGTACTTGCCCTGTTGATGGTGTTGATTCTTGAAGGCGTTTGTGGTCTCAATATTGTTGTTATTGTTGATGCCAATGCTGACGCCACCCCTCTGAACAGCATCAGCGGTCTTTGTGGTTCCTGAAGAGATGTGGCTGACGGTGATCGGAGCAGATGTGGTAGAAATGGACGGGCCGGATGAGTCTACCAACCCAAGTTCATCAGGAAACACCATCCCGTTGCTGTCAGTGGGAGCTGAAGTTTGAGGTTCAGAAAATCTATTGGGAGTAAACGATGATTGGTCCACAGGATGACCTCCATGACTGCTGAAAGGGGTAGGCGCTGTCATCGATTCTGATTGCTGCTGCAATGGCAGTGACATAGGAACCGCATGAAGAGGTGATGCAGGTACGTGAGACCACCGAGCTTGGACCGACATGTCTGGTGCAGTCTGAGTACATATTTCATCGAGTTTTTATCAAGTAATGATGCCATTGGTGCAAATAGGCAATTTTAAAATGAAGATAAAAAAAGAATGGATTACTTAGGAAGCGAAAATATTACCTGAAATGGAGGCACGTCAAACATGGTTAAAGGGGAACCCATCGGCAATAAGGGAGAGCCAGGGGCAAGATGCTGAATGGGGCCAGACATGTTAGGAAGATTGCGCTGTCCAGAAACCATATTCACTGAATTCATGTCTTCTTCACGGGCAGAAGATGTTGGGTCATGCTTCCAGTCGGGTTGTTTTCCAGATGGGATATATGTAGCACCCATAAAGCTCAACCCAACCTGCCCAAACTGACCAACCGGAGCATAATGGTTATAAACCACCATATGTGGTGGGGCTTGCACACCCGGAATACCTCCAGGGGAACCAATGAAAGGACCAGTGAATCCAGCAGGAGGACCATAAAACGAGTCCATGCCAGAATGGTTTTGCCAGGCTCCAATATGCCTTGAACCTGACCCTGTACTCTTCTGGGATTGAGACTGGGTCCCACCAGATTCGTCGTGTGGGCCAAAGGCAAAGACTGGACCACTCATCATGGGATGATTCATCTCGTAGAAAGGAAAGTGAGAAGATGCGGCTCCATGGAAATGAGAAAGCATCTGGGTTGATGAGCTCTGAGGACTTGGTAGTGGTGGCCACAAAGATATTGGCGGAGTTTCAACAGAGAGATCAGCAGGAAGTGATACACTAAGAGATTCCTCAGGCTTAGATTGACTTCCCGATTGTTGATCCCCACCCAATCCTGCAAAACATTTAAAATAAGAACATGTTGGATATAGACAAGAAACATCAACTTTATATGCGACAATTAAATAAATAACTTATAACTATAATATACACAACGCAAGGCCGATTAGCATTACCTCCTGGGATATCCTCAACTGCACCTCCAAAAGTTTTCGTGCCTGAAACTGAGACGGGTCCCATCCCATTGCCAACGATCTCATCGGTATCAATGGCAGCCACAGCAACGGCTGAAGCAGCTGCTTCAACTTCAGCCTCACAATCTTCTGTCAGAACACAAGATTCACCAGCATGCTCATCTTTTTTAAAGAATAGGCTACGATCACTTTCCGCTTTTGAAATACTTTGGGTCATGTCAGAACGGAAGGACCCAGGTGCCCCAATCCCATGTGAAACAACACGGCTACTCGGAGGGAGTACTGTTGGCGAGGTAACTGCACCTGAATCTCGAGGAGAGATAAGATAACATCATCAGAATTTGAAAATACGAAATTAGTTATAGTACATAAGCTTTCAGTAAGCATAAACTTACCAAACTGAATTTTTTCGCCAGCAAGCAGAGAGTTGATTGGGCTTGAGGAGGACGAAATTGATTTCCCCTTGGTCATAATTAACGACGATGGCAAAATGGGTTCACTAACCAAGGTGCTATGATCACCAATAGATGTTACATGTGTTGTACTGAAGCGTGCAGGCTTCATAGCTTCATCAAGTTGAGTCTGAGTTAAAGGAATAACCTGTAGTTTTATTTAAATTAATCCAAGATTTCACAGAATTTCCATTCTGGGAAAATAATACTTATTCAACAATAAGAGGCATCAAATGGAATCCAACACATCTTAATTAGCAGAGAATATGTTATTAGAACATCATATCTGCGTATGTTAAAACATATCAATATAAGACTATGGACCACCATGCCAATCTCATAAACGTAACTGGTATTCTCCTTCTATAGCTTGAACCAGTGGCGGAACCAGGATTTTTCTGAGCGGGTGCACCTTTAAGATCATTATAAAGTAGCAGTATGTCATAGGGGAAAGTGAACGCGTTTTACCCGGGATTCAATTGTGTCAATTTGATACAATAAATTTTCTCAAATGGAATCGACCTCACTTTTGTAGCAACAACCAAATATACATCTTACGCTCGACATATTTCTAGCCGAATTTCACCGCTACGGAGGACTATTTTTGGTTTCTTGGTTGATTTCGTAATGGGTAGCAGATGCAATAACAAAATATAACTTTTAACAACTTCTCACATAAACATGTTTAAAGAGTAAAGATATAATATAAAGAAAGGAATAATAACCGGTTTTCAAGTATCATCAAGGTTTTTTTAGAATATAAACTCTTTTTTTTGGGAAAAGGAATATAAACTCTTACCAAGTATGAATTATTAGATGTGATAAATTTTATTTCTTTTTCAATTTATTTCAGATAAACATGTGTTGGCATTAAAACGAGACAAAAAAACAACGTTGTGATTAACGAGTAAACTGGAAGAAAGAAAAATACAGCAAAAAATAAAAAAGTAAAGCGGAGACAATCACGAACCAAAAACAGCAATAGTTGGACTGGTAAGTCTATGCAATTCTATGGCTGAGGTCTTGAGTTCGATATCTTCAGTTGCATAATTTATTTGCATTTTCAGTAGCAACAGGCCCAAGCTTTAAAATGTGAAAAACTATATTTTAGTTGTAAACAAGAATCGAGCTTGCAACCTCAAGAAAAACAAGGAGTAACCCAACCATTTCAGCTATTTCAAATTTTGGTTTTAGAACAAATATAAGAGCACCGCTCAAAATTAAGCAGGTGCACTTTTACGGCCCATAATTTTTTTCCATTACGTCAAGGCATTTAAGCGGTAGCCCGTGCACCCCCTACCTCGTTAATAGGTCTCCCCTGGTTTGAAGTTAACTACACTCGAACAACAATGAAACCACATGCTTAAAAAAATAGAAGAGGTAAGTTCTCACCTGTTGATTCATCCGTGCATTACCCCAGTCGCCCAAGGATGTTTGCGCATTATCAGTAGCCTTATTTTCAGTCTCAAACATGAGATTTGAACCAAGGTCTTCCACAGCACCAGATACTGCAGATACAGATCCTCTTTGGAGGGTCCTGCAGAGCAATGTATATGGTTAACAACTAAAACATCAAATTTTCCATGCTATTTTTCGTTTCCATAAGAGAAAACATACTTGCTAGTATCCACCGAAGGAGTGCCGATTGGAGCCATTGGCTGAGAAGCCATTGTTGAAAAATCAGTGGACGGTTCCTTGTTCACCACGCCACGTCCCTCAGAACCAACAAAATCAGAACGGATGTTTGATGCTTCACCAACCATTGACACGGAGATTTTATTTGGACCGGTGGAGACTGCAGTACCTTGAACAGAAGAACGAGTCTTTCGAGGTTGCTGATGAATTAAAAGAGAAATGTTAAGCAATATCCAAAAGCAAACAGAAAAAAGAAAGAAATGATTTGAAATGACTGTAAACTGAAACCTTTGTAACCCGTGATTTTGCCTTGATTTCTTTTTCTCTCTGTTCACGCCGATCATTCAACATCTGCCGTTTTGACCTGACCTCTATGAAGTCATCTTCATCACTTGGGCATTCTATGCCCGGTTGCTTAAAAACGCGTACAACACCACTTTGCAAGGGAGCATCAACATCCTCTTCCGGAATGTTCCTTTTTAGGTTGCCTTCCACAGTGGAAGAGGAGGCCTGAGTCTTCGTTGGTGTTAGTCTTGCAGTTTCTTTCCCTGGCCTGCTTTCAGAGGTTATCTCCTGAAAACCACTTAAACCTGCAGCTGAAGCTTCAGGTACAACCCGCTTCAATGATTTAGTGGAGGACACCATATGACGCCTATACCCACTTCTTGTAGAAGTTCCCATACCTTTATTGCTTAACTTGTCATCTAATCCTGAGTTATTAGAAGAACCCATTCCCATCGTCTGCCTCCTATCAGCATTATCACGAACTCGAAACTCCGTTCGCTGGATTGGCCGTCGATGTTTCCTCTGAAATTCATTAGAACCCGAGGGAGAAGCCTCGTAAGCTTGAAATGATCTTGGGCCAGAATTTCTGGCAGGGTAAGGAGTTCTCTTCCCCCTATTAGCAGATGGACCTGGAGCCTTTGACAAGGGGACGTCTTTTTCACCAGAAAGACCCCGAGATGATGCAGGTGGAAATTGCAACCGAGCCTCGGAACCATTATCAGTTGTATTATGCCCCTTCTCTTCAACTGGTTTAGATGCACTTATGTTATCAGCAGAATGGGAAAGATTACTTTGACTGTTACGTACCATATCATTGTATTCTGCATTTCCTCTTGCAGTCAAGCCCCTTGACCAATTCTCATGAGGTAGGTCCGCAATCTTTGAAACATTGCCAGATTGGTTATTCAACATATTACCTGAACCACTGTCCTTTTTCATGTTGATGGCAAAATTTTCTTGAGGGAACTGATTAGGCACAGAACTGGCTGAATTCTGATTCAGATTGAAATGTGTATGATGAAGGTTTGGCTGAACAAGAGATATAGGTTGAGGAGTCATTGGAAGAATCCCCTGGGAAACAGGAGATGTATATCTCAGCTGACCAAACTGGAACAAAGGAGGTTGTGATTGGTGTAAGTGGCCCATGGATGGACCAACAGGTGGGTGAAGATGGAGAGGCATCTGTATAGAACCAATTTGTATAGCTGGAACGGGTGATGGTATGAGAGAAGGGCCAGAAAATAACCCAAACTGGAGTTTAACTGGTAAATCAGCTTGGCTTGGAACAAAAGGTAATGCAGGCATGGTGGACTGACCAGAAGAAGTATTTGATGCCATCTCAACGGATGATGGGACTGTGTGCAGAGCAGAAGGGCAAGAACTAACAGATGGATCGCCCAAAAGACTACAAGAAGTCGATTTGGGCTGGACAACTGAATATTCAGTTGTCTTTTCAGGTTCATGAATCACTGCATCAACTGATCCCTGTGTTTCTACACCAACAGGAACTTCTGGTGTCTCAATCATATTCCCATCTGTCTTCAAATCTCTCTCAAACTCATCACCAGGAATTCTAACTTCAACACCCTCATTGAAGCCTAACACTAAATTGTCCATCACATTAGTTGTGCTTTTCTCCTCAAGATGCAAATGCTCAAATTCCTGTGTCAGGTTGATGTTCTCATCAGGTCCTTCATGCACTTCATCTTCTTCACCATAACCATCATCATCTTCATCATACTCTTCTTGTTCCTGCATCTCATCATGGTTCTCAAGACTCCATTCTTCATCCTCATCAGCTGAGACGGATTTCGACGCCAGCATTGTAGTCATTTCTCCAAGTTCATCATTCACGACTTCCTGTTCACGAGTCTCCTTCCCTTCAGCCGCACCGGGTACAACTGAACAACCAGCAGAATCATCCAGCTCATCATGAGAAAGATGTGTTGGGGAGCTAGGGGGACTGGAGACTGAGAGAGATGACTGTGAGTCACACCTTAGCGTGTCATTTTTGTCCAGCTTCTGTGCCATAATTTCGTGTTGAACATCAACAATATCAGTTTGTTCAAGCCCATCCTGAGGACCCCCATAATTCTGAGTCCTTGCAGTGGATTCTAGAGAACTTGAAGGAGCAGAGAGTTCATTCTCCCCTCTCACTGAGGATTTGGGCACAGATGCTAGTGATGGAGGGGGGAGCACACGAGGCTGCTTCATGGAGTATCTCGACCTCCCGTAGGAATAAAGCTTATCTGATTCAGAATTCATATACAACCGCTCTGAGTATGGAGAACGAGTATTGCCACGAGAATGCCCCTGTCCCCACCCAACTTCACCGTATTTCTCAGCAACATTGTCATAAAATTCCGACTCAATATCCCTGTTTCTGCCATAAGGTTCTGCATCCCCAAAAGAGTTCCACCTGTGATCTCGATCTCCTAGATGAGGAAATCCATCAGTATCAGGATCTTGCATTCCCCCTCTGAAAGGAGATCTCGAAGGCATGTACCCACCTCCTCCATTAAATTCTTTCCTAGGAAAAGATCTCCCACCAACGGATGTTTCTCGCCTGGGACTATGATGACCATTTTCCTGGTCATTGAGTAAGAAAGATGAGTTGCTTCCAACTTCAAATGCATCTCTTTTCCAAGGATTAACAGGTTTTCCTCTGTCCACAAAGCTAGATGAAACATCTCTAGAAAATTGAGGCCGGTCAAAGGGTCTGTCCATTGCAGATGAATCAGAACTTGCCGAGGTGGTTATTCTCTCAACCATTCTCTGACTAACTTCCCAGTTATCAAGATCTGAATCCACGGACACATCACTGTCTTTTCCACCAACTGGAACTTCCTCATCTGCAGCAGGATGGACACTAGTACCACTCTTTCCAACTTCAGCCTGCCGCTTTGCTATTCTAGCCTCCAATTCTAGAAGCTTCTGTTTTGCCGCTTGTTTCCTCCTCTCTTCCTCAAGAAGCATCCTCTTTTTTTCCTCTTCTCGAGCAATCTTCTGCTCTTCAGCTTTCTGAATTGCCTCCAATCTCTCTTGCTCTGCTCTCCAGGCAGCTTCTCGAGCTTCTTCTTCCATCCTTCTCCGCCTTTCTTCTTCCTCCATAATTACCCTCCTTCTCTCTTCATCCTCTCTCCGTGCTTGCTCCAAAGCTCTTTCTTGTTCTTCGACGACCCTTTGCCGTTCCATCTCTTGCATCTTCTGAACTCTCTCAAGTTCAGCCTCAAAGGACTCCCTGACAGGATCATGGAAATCTGTCTGTTTAATCACATCCTTCTTCCTCTTAACAACTCCAGCTAGGTTTCCAGTAAATGGATCTCTTTCATCATAAACACTGGAACTGTAATCTTTCTGATAAGGATCATCTAGGTAAGTCCGTTCGCTCTTTGAAAATGAAGATTTCTCCCTGCCGAGCCCTTGGTCGTTCATGGAATGCCCCTTACCACCTAGAGGAAAAACTGATTTCGGCACTGCAGAACTCTGGTAACCTTCACCTCTGTGTCTAGGGGATTCCGCCGAGTGATTCCAGTGCCACTGTCCCCCTTGTCTCCCTTGCCCAGTATCCCTTCTCACATATGCAGGGTCCCGGTTCCCAGTCCCCACACCATGGTGAGCATTGTCCCCCAAAGATGGCATGTATCTGCTGTTGCCAAGACTATCTGGCACAGTGACATTGTTTCCGTCATTTATAACTTGTGGTGCAATAGGTTTATCTTTGTGAATAGAAGAACTCCTCCAAGAGTTGCTTTCCCTGTCTTCCCGGCTATACAAATTTGTTTCCCTCCAGTAAGGCTCAGCTTTAAGAACTTCAGAGGTAGAACCCTTTGAAACGTTACCAACATGCTGACCACGCCTTTCAGATAGACTATTGGGTGGCTTATGAGGCAAAATGCTGCTCCTGGGCACATCAAAATCTCGATCCCAATACATTTCACTTTTTGGCAACTCCTGATCTCTGCCACTCCTGCCTGCAAAACCACGACCTGTATCTCGCTCATCATCAGCCCAATCAGACCTAGGATTCAACCATAAGAGTGGCAGTGGGTCCTCTTGCTTCTGAGCGTGATCCACGCGTGCACTGCTTGATCTTGGACTCTGCCCAACATTTTCATTCACACCATTTGCAATGCGATGGGATGATTGGATGTGAGCTGGTGAACTGAAAGTAGAACTGTTTCTTAGATAATTGGATGACTCCTCACTAACTAACTGCTTCAGCTTTTGGAAAGATCCTTCCTTCTGTTTTTGTGCAGGCCCAGTTGAAGAAGGCAAAGCAGCCCGTAGAGATGGAAAATCTTCTCCCCTCAACACCACAGCTTTCCCTAGAGAAGCAACATTCGAATGATGAGCTGAGGTCGTATCTCCATGTCCAAGTCCCCCACCAAACCTAGCTGAAGGAGGCATATAAGTGCCACTTCCCTTGGTAGTCACACCTTCAGTATAATTTGCACTCTCTGAAACCTGATTATCACCACTAACATCCTTCTCCTGCAAAGCAACATTTCCAGGTTTAGTCCAGCCCATACCTGAAGAAGTTGGTCTTGAACCAATCCCCGAACCAGCGCCACCTGCCACTCCGCCCCCAGACCCTGATGAATCAATTTTCTCATATTCTTTTCTCAGTGAAGGCAAGTTCAAGGGGGGTGGAACAGATAATTTCGGCACAGCCTTCTGCAAAGGACGGTTTCGAGACAGAACAACCATCCCACCTCCCGCACTAGCATGCCCACCAGGTCGGGCACGGTTTGTTCCAACACCCGGTCCATAAGAGCCGCTATGAGGTGGATAATTATGATGAGAAGGCTGCCCATATAATTTATTCAAATTTACAGACACAAACTTGGATCCAGAACCGCCATGGTTGTTGGCCATAATCGAATAATCCAACCCGCAAACCTTGTTCTCAATCCGGAACAACGCATCAAAACCCTAGCCCTAGGTTTCTTCTCCTCCACGAAAATCAGGTGTACGTACACACGCAGGCTCTGTTCAGCAGATCTCACAGTGAACACGAATAGAAAACGAAAACCTTATGACGCCCTCTGAGCCTATCTGAGGATGAATAAAATCACAATAATTACACTATGATCGAGACAAAATTTGATAAATAGAGTTAATAAATGTGCAGGGTGTATAGATCAATCAGTGTGGCCTGCATATGATTAGGGCTTCAAATGTTAAGAAATTCGATTGGGAAACACGATCAAGTTGAGAGAGTATTAGATGCAATAAGTTACCTCCGATGGTGTAATACGGCGGATGGCGATGGTGATTGCGCCGGTGGTAGATAGAAACGTCTCAGAGAAGCCCTACAACCGCTCTAGTCAGGGCGAGGGCGAAGGAGAGTTGATTTTGTTTTAAGATTTGGGGAGGAGGTGAAAGTGTACAATTTGATGGAAACCTATTTTGGTCGGTGTGTTTTTTTCATTTTAGAGAAACTTACTTGAATCGTCCCTATACATATCATATATGTACAACTTCGGTACCTAATCTTTTAAGTTTTCACCGCATGTCCTTCAAGTAAAGTTATATGCCAAAATAGTTTCTTTGTTGGCCTTGATCAATCATTCATTAAATTCTTAATAAATATTAGTTATCATCAACTATTAATTATTTACAAGTATTATCAATCATATTAATTACTAGGTTCGAACCGTGTATTACACGGGGTAATTTAAAAAAATTAAATCATGCCAGAAAACTTATCTTACAGATATGAATGATCATCGAAAGTACGATGCTACTTTTCCAAGCTTTTTTCCCTTCAGAATTGTTTTTTTTTTTGCAGCTGGTTACAAAATGTCTTTGTTTTAGGCAGTTTTCAAAAAAATTGTTTTGCAAAAAATTAATAAATAATATGAATAAATATTAAGAATTTATAAAACAAAATTTATAATAGAACGTAAATGAAATAATGGAAAAATACATAGTTAAAATATTAATAAAATAAGAACCACGTATCATAAATTACCAAATACTTTTTTATATACAACATTCTTTGTTATATTGCTAATTATACATTCATCATCTATAATTAATATTTTTAAACTTTGCCTACTTTTTACTCTAGATAAAGCAACATACAACTGACTATGGGTGAAGATTGGTTGTCTCAGAAACAAACCAACCTTCGATAATGACTGTCCGTGGTTTTTATTTATGATCATGGCAAAACATACAGCAATTGGAACTCATATTTTTGAAAAAGGTTCGAACTCATGCTCCAAAAGTCAGTTGATAAGTGATATCTTTTTTTCCAAGTAATTAAATCTCTTATGATAATTCTAAGAGTGTTTCGTTGACAGAATGAAATTTGATTGAATTGTAATTCGTTGAAGGAATTCGACTTTGAAGTAAAAATTGATATGAAATTGCAAAAAGAAAATCAAGACAATTTAGTGATTATTTGTATCATATCTCATACTAATTTCAACAAATCACATACTAATCACGACACATTGGTTCGTATATATTTATGATATTTAATAATATAATTAAATCAAAAAATATTCAATATTTGGCTTATTTATGTTTATATGATAAGAGTCTAAAATGAAAAATGAAAAATAAAAAATTAAGATATTAAAAGTAAACTACATACCTAATTATAAGGGTAGTAAATGTAACGTATAAATTAAAAAAAATTGAATTAAGAAGAGATTTAAGGATGAGTGAATGTGGGTGTGCTAATTGAACTTATAATGTAAATTACGTCCAGATACATGTTTAGGCGAAAAAATACTGAAGTCGGCTCACCAGAAAACGACATGTGGCATGCTAGTTACTTGTTTATTATATGTATAGATTTACAATTACTATTAATCATATTTATTATTCACAATTACTAATAATAAATCTATCACATATAATTTATGTTTGGGAGTGCTTATATTTTTAACTTATGCTTATTTGCTTATGTGGTGAGGAAAAGCAGTTTTTAAAAAGTGTTTGTTAAAAATTGAGGGAAAAAAGGTAATTTGGATAGATAAGGAAATAAGGAGAAGTAAATAAGTAGGTATGAATTGACTTATCAAAAACAACTTATTTGTGGTGAGGAGAAGCAAATAAGCACTTTTGATTTTTTCTATCCAAACACTCTAAACTGCTTATTTGCGGTGGGAAGAAGCTATAAGCAAATAAGTCAAAAATATAAACACTCCCAAACGACCCCTATGAAACAAATATATATGAACAATAACCTAAATCATAATAATTAATAAAAAATACTTAAAAAGTATTTATAACCTTTTGCGATCCTCGTTTAATTTCCCCAAGTTATACTTGATAACTCTAAATTTGTGAGATTTGTAAGAAATTTTATCTTAAGGTATCGTTCCACATGATTTTTTTTCTCATCTAAGGTCAATATTTAATGTTTTTGTAGAACATGTATTTATTTCATAATGTGTTTAATTCATATGTATTTGATTCATGATGTAAGACTTTTTTATGTGTAACTTTTGTTTAGATAACAAACCATAAATATTCACACTATGTAACAAATACATGTGAACAAATTATATTGTGAAATAAATATATGTTAATTAATATTTTAAATACTAGTTTTAGATTAAAAATCATATAAAATAAGATATGATGCATTTATTTTCAAGGTTATCACATTTTATATATTTTCAGATAATAATCATGATAATCACATTAGTAATGTACATCAGCTATCAGGGTGATTAATTATTTGGTCCTATACCTCATTTGGGCAAATCGAAACAAGTTTTTTTTTTGAATAAGGTTCATTTAGGCTTTGCCTAGACTACATCCTTGGCAATTTGGAAACAAACAAACAAAGCGGTCGTCTGAGACTAAGCCTAGCCACAGAATGATGACGCCTGGACTCGAACTAAAAACTTTTGATTGGGTAACGAAGAGGGATAAAGAGCTTGCCACGGATTGGAACACGTGGCTCTCGTGCCCGTTGGGTCAGTGAGGTCTGCGCATGTGAACTTCCAGGAGGGTCGAGTGTGTAATGAGGGTAGACGGGGACTGCTGGGCTACGGTTCGATGCGGCTGTTTACTGAGGTAGGAAGGAGAGCATTGGAGGGCTGTTCGGGCTATGATGAGAGGCTGCTGTGCTACTGATTCGTACGTAATAATTGCAGTTTGGGCTAGGAATTGGGGCCTGATCGGGTTAAGACGGGATGGTTGAGTTTGCGGCTGAATGGTGCTATATGTTGGCGGATCCCATGGTGGCGTTTGTCCCTCGCAAACAGATACTTGGGTGACGCTGGGAGTATGGTTCGGGGGTAGTGACATGATGGTTCGTGTCTGATCGGGAGGCGATACATTCTGTATTTCGCAAACATCTCCTTCTAATCACCTCGCGCTTATTTCGTAGTGTGGAATTGGGTTTTCGGTTTTTTCTTACTCGTGTTCTGCTGTTGGGTGGCTTCGGCTTTTTCATTTTTGTATGGCTTAATTGCCTTGGCTGTTGGTTCTCTGTTTGGTTTCAAACAGGCGTGTATCAAACTGTTGTATGATGCTGTTTGGGTTGGTATGTATTAAAGTTGCTGTTCGATTTTATTTTTTTTGATAATATACTAACATTATCCAACAACTAAAAGAAGCACCGTGGTTTTCTTTTTGGGTTGACAAATTAGAATATGTAAACATGTCATCATATTCCATGATTCCATCTCTCATGTATTGTTTGGATTCTGGCTTAAAAAATAAATTATTATATTGGGTTAGGCCATTTGGGCCTAATTATATCTTCTTTTCTCCTTTTATTGAAATGGGCCTAGTTGTTTTATGAAATCATACTCCGTTACTTCATATATAAATATGGGCTCATTTTACGGAATTGGGTTGCCTCTGAATAATAGGCTATTTGGTGGCCCAAATGGGTTGTTCGGTGATCCTTTTGGAAAACTGATTGGGAAAGAGAGGCAGACATACGACAAGAGCTGATTGGAGTAGACGAAACCCTGTACAAAGTTTAAATTATGGAATATATTTTGCTAATTTGAATATCCGATAAAAAAAATCCAAAACAATACAACAAAAGTTGTGTCGAATTAAATATCATAAAATTATTACTTTTTTGTTTGATAATTATTTCCGGTATACCTGAAAAAAGAATCCCGCGTAATTCATGGCATTGGACCACGATCTATAGACAATATTCGAGATCAAGATATTATTTGAATTATTCTGATAATTATTATATTTCATCATCAATTTATTTTAACAATCTAAATATTATATTTATTGTCTTTTTATGGTTGACTTAAGTATTTTATGTTTTATTTTGTAGATGATTATATTTGTTATTGGTTTTAAATAATTGTTTTTATTACAAAACATTATACTGTTTTTATAAAATGTATGTGGAGGCTTTATCCTTTCTTCACATCGATTTGAAAAGATGATCAAATAAAAATGGTCAAATGAGATTTATTTTAATATTATTATCGGATGTTAGGGAAAATTTTATTGGTGTGACAACAACAGTATCATAAGCGTCTAACGTCCATAGATCTAGTAGAAACATCATGATACAACGTCTCTCCATTGTAGACCGGTCGTTCTAACCCATACCAACATCCAAAGCGAATAACTAACACTTTCAACACATGACTTGAACTAGTCGGAGCCATACCACAACATCCAAAAGCTCTCGGATATCTCACTACATTCTATTGTCAATATATTCATTATCCATTCTAGACTCTTGTAACGACCCAGACCCTTTTTCGAAGTGTTTTGTGGTTAGTGTGGAGTTGTAAATGAAAGTAGAAGTTGAGGGGCCTTTTTGGTAATTGTGAGAGGGAGTATAAAAGGGCACAAAACCCTAGGTATCTTTTCAATTCCCTGATTTGGTGTGTGTCGGCTGATAATTTATAGAGAAAAGGGGGCATTTGAGTTTGAGGCTTTTTGTGCAAGAAGAGAAGAATCATCAAGTGGTAGAACCAGAAGGAGGATGGGATTTTGGAGTTTGTTCTCTGCAGCAATCAATCAGGTAATCCTTAATCCATAACCTCAGCCAAGTGTTGTTTCTTTAAAATAATCAAAAGTGTGATGATTTATTTATCGCGTTGTCATGCATGAAGGCTATAAACTCACTAGGTCGTAGAGTACTACATTTTAAGCTAAGGAAGAACTTTTAGAGTGGAGAGGTGTTAGACAGATCAGGGGAGAATGTTCGTAGTTTTGGTACTTATGTTCAAGAGGAGAGATGAGCAGTGGAGGAGTCAGAAGTGGACTTTAGTGTCGGTTGTATGAGGGTCTGTACCCTCGTGCGGTGACTGGAAATGCAGTTGCCGAGGGACGGTTGTGTTCAGGGGAAGGACTAGAAGTCAGCAAGGTATTGGTATTAGCAACTCGTTATGAGTAGTGTGGTGAAGTAGAGATGAAATATCCGCGACGTTGAATAAGAGTTTTAAAGTGATCTTGTAATATTAACGTTTCACGAGTGAGTTTGAAATGAGGACGACGGAATGTGAATTTGATTATGATATGTTGGGAGGATTAGGTTCAGTAAGGGACCCTTGTTGAAGAATAGGTTAAGGAAGTATCAACAGGTCAACTATTGACGTTAAAGTCGGCAGTTGAGTAAGGTGTATGAGACCGAAGACTTGAATCAGAAGGTTGAAAGTTGAAGGACCACTTTGTAGGGGTGTTAAGATAGTGAAAGACTGCTGTTTTAGATAAGCGTTTTACCTACGAGGTGGATGGTTCGTAAAGAATAAAGTAATTAGCACAAACGAAGTGAGGGTATAGATTATGTCGATCTGTGAGGGAGTGCGCCCTGTCTATATTGGTTTGGGATCGCAAGAGCTAGCAGGAAACGAGTATGTTAGAGTTATTCAGAAATTCGTGTGTTGTGGTTCAACTAGAGCTGTGAGAGAGGCAATGTAGCGAGATAGACTCGGTTAGTTATGAATGAGGTCTTGAAGATAAGTTTGAGTTGTGTACGATTGGCCATGAGAGTCTTGGTCTGCAGTGTGATGTTTTGAGTGAGTAATGTACAGTTATATAGTGGCAATAATTGCCAAGTCGAATGTGCCAGCTAGCGTCATAGCGATGAGAGATTAGAGAAAGAGGAAACTTCAGATAGAAGCGTGTTGGAGGTTTCGGTTGGGGTGTTCGTGTTGTTAACTAGGTTGTTGGAGCACGTAGGGTGTGAGTTGACGTCGTGATATGATTATGTTCGGGATAACATCTCGTAGTGGTGGTGGGTAGTTACCCAAAGGAGAAACCAAGTGTTTTTAGTTGTAAGAGCCGCTAAGTAAGTATATTTTGGAATCATTGGAAGTTTAAAGAAGATGATGGATGTATTAGTCAAAATGTGGTGGAATATATGTGAAAACCTTAAAGAATGTGAGCTGTTGCTTATGTGTGAACGAATTGTCTGAGAAAGTAAAAGTTGGAGTTTAAAGAATGTATAGTGACGTCGAACTCTGGTGTCAGTTCGAGGTGATTCGGTCGGAAGCCTAAAGTTAGAATGTTAGTGCAACCATTTGGTTACGTATAGTGATGAGAAAGCTTTTGCAGCTTGGGAATTGTCGGATGAGGGGGACGAGAGATGATAGTGGATAATGCTCCACGCTAAGGTGGGGAGGTGAAGACAGTATGTCGGATTAAGTAAGTAAATCGGAAGTAGTAAACTTGACAGTAATGCCGATGGGTGTAGTGTTGTGTAGGCTGTCCTTGGTAAGTGTGCGAACTTTTGGAAAGAGTATTGAGGGAGGAAATTGTGTATGTTTTTGTGCAGGAAAGAAGTGGGTAAGACGACTGAATAAGTTAAGTTAGTGGCTTTGTGAGAGACGTTCAAGCGAACTGGTCGTTCAGTGTAAGCTATTGAGAACTGTAGGGTGTGATCGTGGTTACCCCTCCTAGATGAGTAGGAGTAACCGAAGTTATGTTATATGGCTGGACGCACGTGGCAAGCAGTGAGAAATTGATGAGCCTTCAGGATAAGTTTAACTCGGATAGGTGAGTACTCAAATGAGGAAGTATAGAGGTTTCCTACTATTAGACACGTTAAGTGTGAAATGATGAAGTTGTGAGAACGTACGAATTAGTTGACGTGTTGTAACCAATGTGATTCGGGAAGGGGTTATGATCTGCTTAGACGTATGTCGGTTGGAAAAAGTAGTCTAGAAGTTTCAGGTATACCAAGGAGAGGCTCATGGGTGTGAGCTTGTCGGGATGTACAAGGTTGGCCTGGTGCCGAGTTGTCAGTGAGTGAGTTTTCTTGGTAGAAGATTCTCGTTGTCGTGGCGGGAATATTTGCCAAGTCCTTTTTCTTATAGAAGTGTAATTGTATAAGAGACCTTAATTAGACGTGTTTAAAACTGTGAGTCCCGATGTGGGGACGGAGGCGCGGTTGACCTTGGTTTTATCAGGTAGTTTTAAGCGAGTATAGTGATCGAAGGGGGTACAAGTAAATAGTGCAAGATGGCACGTTTTAGCAAGTGATGACTCGCCGAGGGCGGTTTCATGTATGAAGTGCGGTTATGTTTCCCATCTGAACGATTTGGGGCAGCCAAGTAGAACTGAGTGGTTGAATTGAGAACATAAGACTGGGGAACCTCGAGAATTGAGAGATAGGTAAAGTGGACTACGTCTGTGGATCCGTCGGAGTTATGAAAGTTGAATAGATAGTGTGCGATCTTGAGGTACTAGATGAAATTTTGGGGGAATTCGTGGTGTGATGTGCGCCTCTGTTATGAGGAACAGATAAGGGAAGCTGTAGTAATGTCGACCTTGCGAGAATTACAGGCGATAAGAAGTTGACTTCTGTCTTTAGTGAGTAAGTTAGAGCAGCGGCATATAAGTTAGACTTGCCAGAAGAAATAAGAGGAGTGCATCAAACTTTTCTTGTGTCAAATCTGAAGAGATGTTTGGCTGAGACCGATGTAGCCATTCCATTTGAAAATGTTAGCATCGATGAGGAGTCGTACGAAGAAGAACCAATAGAGAAATTCGGCCAGTAAAAGTTCAGTGTAGGTATCATAAGGGGGCGTGAGGCAGCGTGGGAGGTAGAATCCGATACGAAGTCTAGGTACCCTCTCCTTTTCGAAAATGGAATTCCGGGGACGGAATTCTTTTGAGGGGGGAGAGTTGTAAAGACCCAGACCCTTTTTCAAAGTGTTTTGTGCTTAGTGTGGAGTTGTAAATGAAAGTAGAAGTTGAGGGGCCTTTTTGGTAATTGTGAGAGGGAGTATAAAAGGGCACAAAACCCTAGGTATCTTTTCAATTCCCCGATTTGGTGTGTGCCGGCTGATAATTTAGAGAGAAAAGGGGGCATTTGAGTTTGAGGCTTTTTGTGCAAGAAGAGAAGAATCATCAAGTGGTAGAACCAGAAGGAGGATGGCATTTTGGAGTTTGTTCTCTGCAGCAATCAATCAGGTAATCCTTAATCCATAACCTCAACTAAGATTCGTCTGGTGATTTGTGGTTTTGAGAGTTTTCTTGCAAAAAGTTGTTTAAGACCATTAAGGGAGATTTAAGCATCTTTGGGTTGTGTTTAGGCAGTAAAACTTTGTGGGATTTGATTTTGGGCTTGTATGTAGTTAATCGTCGCATTATCTTATTGTTTAATGGGTGTTTGGCATGATTTCGAGCATTAAACTCGAACAGCGCCTCGTCCGGAAACCTTCTTGCGAAGCAGGTGTCCGAAAGTTGTCCGGGTAGCTTCTTGTCGCAGGTTACCGGGTATAGTGTCCGGAAAGGTTAAGTGTCCGGAAAGTGGTGTTATCCGGAAAGCAGAGGTGTCCGGACATTGTGGTGTCCGGTAAGTAGAAATGTCCGGTAAAGTCTTGTATCCGGTAAGTTCGGTACCCGGAAAGGGGTATCGTCCGGAGAGTAGAAGTTACCCGGAAAAGGGGTATTGTCCGGATTAGTGTGAGTGTCCGGATTCTGTGGGCGTCCGGAAAATCAGGGTTGTCCGGAGAGTTGTTATTATCCGGATACTTTTGCTGAGTAGTTTGTATTATGTCCTTTTATTCAGGAAAGTCGATTGGAAGTTGGGAACCGATTAGAAACGAGAAGTAAGAGCATCAAGTGAGTTTTCTAAACTAAAATGTGTGGCTTTTAAAGTGTTTTCAAAATGTGTTATGAATGTTGAGAATTGTCATGCTTTACTATTATGCTTTAATTGCATGAAAGTTGTTTAAAGTTTTATGTAGAATGTATGCATACATCAAGGAGACGTAAACTGGTAAAGACGGGAGAGTAGTTCCGCCAGCTCTCGTGCGGGAAGGGAGGTCCCTATATGCCAGGAGCGAGGCTCCGCAAGGCAGCATGAGGCTGACTCGTTGTCACCTTCGGGTGGCTTCAGGGTGTCAGATTACGAGGAGGCGGACTTTAGTCCGTATATGATTTTGACGTGTTGAGTATGAGCGTTTTATGCTGAAAAGATAAACTGTTTTAAATGCTTGATAACTGTTAGGAGGGACTCACTAGACCTCATGGTCTAACCCTCGCGTTTTCAAAATTAAAACCTTTTCAGGTAAGCAGGTTTCCAGAAGCTCGGGCAAATAGGCTGAGCTCAGCGTGAAGAGTCAAGAAGTGTAGGGACACTCTAGCATTTAGTTTTCTCTCAGTTGTGTAGGTTGTTTCCGCAAACCTTTTTAGTATTTGTAATGAAATTTTGAGACCGTGATTTTGGGATGTTATGAATTTGACGTTTTGCTTGATATTTTTGGTTGGGTCTTTACAACTCTCTTTGCATTGTATCTACGTTCACAACCCTATAACGACGCTTGTAATATTTGACGCATTTGAGAAGTGTCCTACTAGCAGATTGGTGGCCATCAAAGTTGTAATAACCAAGTTTTTATTTTCTCTTTTGCTAAGAAATATAAAATGGGTGGAAGAAATATGAAGTCTAAAATTTGAGGGACTGGTTTGTAATTTGGATGGGAAGTATATAAACACCAAATTGGGCTCAAAAACCCTAGGAGCAAATCATTGGGGTGTGTGTGTGTGTGTGTGTGGCGGCTTAGAGAGAAAGAGCAGAGAAAGGGGAATTTTGTTCAAGTTGCAATTGGAGAAGGAAACCCCATAAATCTACAAGTTGGAGGAAGAAGAAGATTCTACAACCATCAATTCAAGGTAACAATCTAGATTCATTCTTTCTAAATTCTCCATCAATAAAGGTTTTGGGATTAATTAGATTCTACTGAGAGATTGGGATTTCCGGGCGATTTCTGGAAAGGACGAGCTGCCCATTTGTGTGTTTGTTTATTGTAGTATTGTTATGCCTTGTAAATGTAATCTTGCGTAAAAGTTGTCGTGTTTGAGAAGTCGATTACTAGATGTCGCACCCTTTCTCCCGGAATTTAAATTCCGGTGTTGTGATTCCGGAATAAGTTTGATCGATACTTAGTTTCAGAATCGAAAAGGGGTCCGGAGTATGTTGGATCCGGAAACCACAAGGGAATCCGGAATGGACTTGATTGAATAGGATCCGGAACATTGAACTTCCGGTATGGGTTTTGGACTTCCGGTATTTGGGCTTCCGGTAGTGGGCCACATAGATCCAGAGTCAAATTAATGGGATCCGGAAGTTGGTCTAATTAGTGGAATCCGGAAGTTGGGCTAAGTAACAAATCCGGAATTTTTGTGCTTAGGCCGTGAGAATCCGGAAATCCACAAGGGATCCGGAGTTGGGCCGAACATAGCATCCGGGATTGGGCCGAACGGCTGAAGGATCCGGAATCAAATTAATGATCCGGAATATTATTTATTTGGGCCATAGATCCGAAATCCATTAATGGATCCGGAACTGTAGTGGGCCGCATAGTTTCAAAGTCTAATTAAGATCCGAAATAAGTTGGGTCTGGGCGATATTGGAACCGGAATCCAATTGGGATCCGAAATTCGTGATAAGTCCCGAAGTGGACCGAATCCAGACTTTAGACCCAATTGAGAACTGTTCAGGGTGGACTAAGGTTAACTTAAGACTCACTAACATTACTCTTGTAATATCATAGGTGTTCGCCATGAAATCTGAAGTTATCGCGAGAAGAAATTGTTAAAGCGCCAGGTGAGTCTTTCTAACTAAAATACATGTTTTACCGCTAGGAATCGTGGTCAGTAAGGTTCACAAAACGAGGAACAAAGAGGTCCGACTAGTAAAGGTCCAGTGGCGGTATCTCAAGGGACAAGCGGCAACCTGGGAGGTAGAAGCGGACATGAGGTCCAGGTACCCGCAACTTTTCGAAAATGGAATTCCGGGGACGAAATTCTTTCGAGGGGGATGTATTGTAATAAACAAGTTTTTATTTTCTCTTTTGCTAAGAAATATAAAATGGGTGGAAGAAATATGAAGTCTAAAATTTGAGGGACTGGTTTGTAATTTGGATGGGAAGTATATAAACACCAAATTGGGCTAAAAAACCCTTGGAGCAAATCATTGGTGTGTGTGTGTGTGTGTGGTGGCTTAGAGAGAAAGAGCAGATAAAGGGGAATTTTGTTCAAGTTGCAATTGGAGAAGGAAACCCCATAAATCTACAAGTTGGAGGAAGAAGAAGGTTCTACAACCATAAATTCAAGGTAACAATCTAGATTCATTCTTTCTAAATTCTCCATCAATAAAGGTTTTGGGATTAATTAGATTCTACTGAGAGATTGGGATTTCTGGGCGATTTCTGGAAAGGATAAGCTGCCCATTTGTGTTTTGTTTATTGTAGTATGTTATGCCTTGTAAATGTAATCTTGCGTAAAAGTTGTCGTGTTTGAGAAGTCAATTACGGGATGTCGCACCCTTTCTCCTGGAATTTAAATTCCGGTGTTGTGATTCCGGAATAGGTTTGATCGATACATAGTTTCGGAATCGAAAAGGGGTCCGGAGTATGTTGGATCCGGAAACCACAAGGGAATCCGGAATGGACTTGATTGAATAGGATCCGAAACATTGAACTTCCGGTATGGGTTTTGGACTTCCGGTATTTGGGCTTCCGGTAGTGGGCTACGTAGATCCGGAGTCAAATTAATGGGATCCGGAAGTTGGTCTAATTAGTGGAATCCGGAAGTTGGGCTAAGTAACAAATCCGGAATTTTTGTGCTTGGGCCGTGAGAATCCGGAAATCCACAAGGGATCCGGAGTTGGGCCGAACATAACATCCGGGATTGGGCCGAACGGCTGAAGGATCCGGAATCAAATTAATGATCCGGAATATTATTTATTTGGGCCATAGATCCGGAATTCATTAATGGATCCGGAATTGTAGTGGGCCGCATAGTTTCGGAGTCTAATTAAGATCCAGAATAAGTTGGGTCTGGGCGATATTGGAACCGGAATCCAATTGGGATCCGGAATTCGTGATAAGTCCCGGAGTGGACCGAATCCAGACTTTAGACCCAGTTGAGAACTGTTCAGGGTGGACTAAGGTTAACTCAAGACTCACTAACATTACTCTTGTAATATCATAGGTGTTCACCATGAAATCTGAAGTTATCGCGAGAAGAAATTGTTAAAGCGCCAGGTGAGTCTTTCTAACTAAAATACGTGTTTTTGAACATGTTTTCAGAAGTAAGTGAAGGAGTAGAAATGCCATGTTATTTGCACGATTTTTACTTGTTTGAAAGTTTTTATGTGATGTATGCATACATTGTAGTAGACGTAAATTGGCTAAGTCGGGGGTAGGCCCGCCAGTGCTCATGCGGGGGGGGGGGGGGGTTCCGTTTATGCCATGGGAAAAGTGACCCAACAAGGCAGCGTGAGACTGACTCGTTGTCACTTCCGAGTGACTTCAGGGTGCCATTTACGGGAGCGGATTTATCCGTGAAAGTTTTATGAGAAGTTGCTTGATAGTTATAACTGTTTTGAAATGTTTTCGAGAACTGTAAATTGTGGGAGCTCACTAGACCTCATGGTCTAACCCTCGCATTTTCCAAACTAAACATTTTCAGGTAAACAGATAGTAGGAGGCTCTGGTAATTGAGCATAGCAGGACTAGAATACGGATGCAGCTAGAGACAGTGTCACTTTTATTTCTTGAACTTAGTAAAATTCTCAGTTGTGTATATGTTGTTTCCGCCAACCTAAGTTTTGAGACATATGTAATGAATTTTTGACACCCATTCACTGAGACGTTTATTTTTAAATGCTAAGTATGCTTTATTTTAGAGCGGGTTGTTACAAAAGTTGCTTTCGGTTTTACATGTTCAAGGTTTTTCGAATAATCAGTTTATGGTGTTTTCTTTTAACTTTATTTATTTTCACATTCATCTATTATGTGTTGATTTATTTGCTTTTGAGTACGCTTTCAAGAAATAAAAGTGACACTGTCTCTAGCTGCATCCGTATTCTAGTCCTGCTATGCTCAATTACCTTAGCCGTTCGCACCCTAGCCAAATTGACATCGAATTTATGTGAAGCTTTGGAATAAACAAAAAGCATGTCAAAAATTTACAATACAAGTGTCATATATAAAAATGTTTAATGATTATAGAAGTAGAATTTGGTATACTAAACTTAACTAATAATTAAGTTTAACAAAAGTATATATCCCATGTGGTGCTACTTTTTATCTTCAAAAACTTTCTGTTAAGATGAGTGGATCGGAACAAACTCATTTATTCACATCTTTAAGAATATATGGCATATATATAAAAGTACTTATTCATATGCTTTTATGTTTACTTGGATGAGAATGTTGCATTGTATCAATATCATTCTCTTAAAAGGTAACTTCTTTTTGTGTTGCCAACTTTAGCGAATAACATAACATACAAGTTACGACTATGCTAATGCTAATGCTAATGCTAATGCTAATGCAGAGGCTCTTAAGTCTGAAATACGTCTGAAATTAGATGAAGTAACCTAATGTCTTATAACCTCTTACAACACCACCTCTTATTAATCAGAAGTGAAATAAGACTTCAGACTTTAGACATCTTAAAAAACAAATGCCACCTAAGTGTACTTGTAGAAGTCGTAGAAAACATTGTCAGATCAAACGAGAACAATGACCAAATAAGGGAAAACGGACACGGTTAAATCAATGTGATTTTACATTAGAACCACGTGTAAAATGACGCGTGATTCGTGTGACTTTACCCACGAATTAATTAGGTCGTGGGCTAAGTCGCCCACTCACCCTTGCGTTGACCATGTTTTGTTATCGTATGTTATTTCAGTGCAAAATCAGGTGTGTTTTGCCCGTTTTTGTGTTTTCCTAATTTGACCCGTTCTTGTTCGAACATACCTCTATCTAATATATACATAGTGAAAGAGAGAGTCCCTTTTAGCAAACCCCCTCGTAAGTACAAATCATACAATTCGATTTCAATTAACCATTCTTCGAGTCTAATAAATATTCTATTCTATAAATATTTCAATTGTTTTCATAATCTAACACACTGATGATAATAAATGGAATATGGTTACCTTTTTCAAAATATTCAGATTATAATAAATGAACTTTCATAATTTTTATAAATATCTCCGTCAATTGATTTGTATAGTGGTTGGCAGCCCTTACTACCCGGGTTCGAACCCCGTGGTGATCATGCGGAGGTATCCCCGAATCAAGGGGCAGTTCGTGAGCCCGTTGTTTGGGCCGGGTCGTGGATCGTGGGCCAAATTGTGGCCAGGTCGAAAGGGAATTAGTTTGGACTAACTCCAGGATACCCTCGAAATGCAATTGACTTTCAAAAAAAAAATTGATTTGTATAGTTTGTATTAATTAGATTCGAAGAAAAAAAAGGGATTCTCTATACTTTTTTTTCCTTTCTTCCTAAAGGTTCCTATAAAAAGAGAACAAACGATACTTCATTTTACAAACAAAATCAAGGCTTTGCAGTTTACAAAATGTCAAGCAAGAGTTTCTTCAACTTCAAATATGGTGTTTCAAGAAAATTATCTTCCCCTAAAACCCCATCACCAGCGCCACCAACTCAATCACTCCGCCCATCAAAATTCAGTCCGCCGGCTGTTTTCCAGCCAAACCCCGACGAGATGAGACGTGTGTTCAATAAATTTGACAAGAACAGGGACGGCAAGATTTCCAAGGAGGAGTACGGTTCAGCCGTGGGTCTACTCGGTGGAAAGAAAGCAAAATCGGAAGTGGGCAAGGCGTTTCAGGTCATAGACATCGACGGCGACGGGTTTATTGACTTTGACGAGTTTATGGAGGCGCAGACGGCAGAAGGCGGAGTTAAGACGGCGGAAATCAAGAGTGCGTTTCAGGTGTTTGATTTGGATGGAAATGGGAAAATAAGCGCGGAGGAGCTGGTGCAGGTACTGAGGAAGTTAGGGGAGAGGTGTAGCTTGGAGGCTTGCCGGAAAATGGTTAAGGGGGTGGATGCCGACGGCGATGGGATGATTGACGTGGATGAATTCATGGGTCTAATGACTCGCACCATGAAACTGCCATGAATAGTTGAACTTAATTGCTGCTGGTTATATTGATACTATTGAAAATATGGTTTGAATTGTTTTTTTGTGGTAGGACTCCGGTAATTTTATGTTTACCAATAACATGCAGGAATATTAGAATAAAATATTTATGACGTTCTTTTTTATTTTGCATATATATTTGGTGATGGATCCATGATTTTTGGTCGAGTCGATCCACTTTTAGGGTGGATTAAATGCTTGTAAAGTCATCTGAATTTACTAGATTTGCCCCATGTTTGTTTTTTAAGAGGTGCTGAAGTATGAAGTCTGATTTCACTTCTGATTTTTAAGAGGTGGTGCTGAAATCTGAATCAATAATACTGTTTGTTTTTGTAAACTCACAAACGTCTGAATACGTATAATTGTCTATTTTATCCCTAAAAAATTCAACTTAAATACGTCAATTGAAGTGAGCATCGATGATTGAAGGACGGAACGAGAAAAAAACAACAAAAGAAGAATGATGACAGCTTTTGCGAGGTTGTAGAGTTTTAATCATATCTCAAACACCGAAGCGCCGATTTAAGCGATTCAAGATGTTTTGGAAAGCCAACACACAAATCTACAAAATTAATTTTTTGCATTTTTTTGCAAATTCAGGGTGCATCTAACTAAAACCGACCTTGAAATCAAAAGAATGATGTTGGACAGAAATAAGAGGTAATTAAGTGGCTGGGTCATCACTTAATTATTCAGAGGACATAAAGGGTTAAGAGGCTCTGAAAAGGAAGAAAAACAAACAGTCTGAATTATCTTATGTCTAACCGAATCAGACATAAGTGGCAATTAAAAGCTTATTTTGAAAAAACAAACACTTGATTTCCAGATAATTTTTCAGTTTTAGGTTGATTTTTGAAATATTACATTATACGAACCGTAGGCCAAGTATTATTAATAGCCGGTTATAGCGTATTATATAATGTAGGTAACGTTTCATATTTGGATTAAGCCACTTTTTTTCTTTTTGCAAAATCATGTATATTCGAACTAACTTACGTGTAGAGGCAGGCCTAGAAATTCTTTGTACCGGTAGCGTGTATTAATTATCACAATTTAAAATAAAATAAAATAAAAAATCATTATAGTTACAGAAATAAAGCACAAAAACCCAATCAACCTAAGTTGGGCGTGTGGGCTAATTTATTGATGGACTATATATGGATTGAATTAAAAAGACACTTATTCTATTTTAGAAAATCATTGGAAAGTTTATTCAACAAAACTTGAAAAATGGAAAATCTCTTCCATCCTCAACAATGCTTGCATCTTCCTTTCGGTGACAGCTTTAGAAATCATATTTTCTTTTTCCTTTTACCTTAGGACAATGAACCGGTTGTATCTGCCACTATATAGGCCCGTTTATGTTTACTCGTACCTACTAATCTCTGGTAACCACAAATGACCAGGACATCGCATGAGAGACAGGAGGATTAAGCCAACTAGCTCGGACCTATGAATGGGGATATTCCCGAAACTGACAAACAAAAAAGGAAGTGAGTTAGACAAAAAAAGAAGCAACTTGGGCAAAAAGAAACGAAGTGGCTTAGACAAATCTTTTTTGTCGATAACCTCAGACCAATCAATCGAATATTGATTAATATGTAATCGATCGAACGATCTATGGGGTATTAGGCATCAAAATTTGGATATTTATAGACGGGGAATAATAAACCTTTATTTGCCTTTCCATTCTATCCAGCGATGGAACAAAAAATGATAAATTCGTTTCTTCTTTTTCTTTTCTGTAAAAAAAACTACCAACTCGCCCAACCAACATGTTAAAAACCCAATTTAAAGCCAACCCACCAAACCACCAACCTACTAAACCGCCAAATAAGAGGATTTGAAATTGGGTTATGCCTAGCTCAATCCAACATTCCAACCCATCTCGCCAACCCACCATTAATATATAATTTTGATAATTTTTTTTATATCTATGTATAATATACTAGTATGCTATATATATATATATCAGCAATGTGTAAAATTTTATATAATGTTTATTATATGTATATATACTATTAATGTGTAAAATTTCATATTATGTGTGTTGAGTTTATGCTTGTATTTCTTTTAGTTGTCTGTATAAGTTATCAAAGGAGCTTCACAGCCAAAGAACGATGATAAAGAATCTCATAAGAGAGAATTACTGGAATCATTTTTACACCAACAACAAATGGAAGTGCCAGATAATATGAATGATGTTGATAGATAAAGCCAAAGACTCCCTCAATTGATGTTGTACTTTGGTAGAAAGATAATGCTAATAGATATAGCATTTGGTGTAGGATAGTTGAAGATGTTCTTGCTATACTTGCATCCACCAGGACATTTAAATCCACCTTTGATACAAGGGAACATATTTTATACTCACTAGAAGCTCTTTATGTCCAAAAATGGCCCAGGCCTTAAAATGCAAGTAAAGTTGGTTAAAAGAGACTCATAAGAGGACTCAAACAAATGAATATTTGGATGAAATAACATCTTATGAGATCTTTTGAATAGGAAAAATCAACTTTGTTAATTAATTTGATAACAACGGTTCTTTTTTCTTGCTTATGTATATATTCTTGATTTGAGTTGTAGACAACATAAACAAACTCAAGCGAACGCAACATTAAAGTCGAAGAGATCCAAAACAGTCGTACTTGATTGATGATTCAAATTATTATATATCATTAGAATTTTGAAGTTTGATTCTTAGACATAAAGTTATAAATACTCACACACATAAATACACACACATATTGCAACCCAGTAAAATGTCTTATCTAAATCATTCATTTAGCCTATTGTATTTGGATTCTTATTAATTCTCTAATGAATTTACCTGATTTCGTCGAATTTCTGCAGCAGATGTCGATGCACATAACGATTCATGCTATGTATAGGATGAATGTGACAATTCATGAAACAATATGAGGGTTGTACGTGGTTGTAACCTTTTACTTGGGTTTCGATGAGAATTTGAGATTAACATGAAAAGCGTGAGAAACGATTATCAAACCGTTGGATGAGAAATGAATGTACAATTAAATGAGATGGACCGAGATAAGATACACTAGATCAATTCCCTTTTAGGACGCGAAATTTAATTAAAGGTGATCAAAGACCCACTTCTTACGTTGTTATCCTCAACTTCTCACACGATCCTTTGCGTGTATATATATATATATAAAATAAACATTAGTCTATCAGGTTGTAGCGCAGTGGTTGATCGCCCTGGGTGATGTGGTGGAATATCCCATCTGCCCAGGGTTCGATCCCAGATGTCCTCAACATTGATAAGACATCTTTAAGTTTCAAAATTGTCAGAGATTAGTCCGGGCTATGCCTGGGATACCCTTTCAAAAAAAAAAACATTAACAAAACCCACCCATCATCAAAATATATGTATAAAACCCAAGACTTTCCAAATTCATAATACCAATCGAATTCAACCATGGAAAAGAGGTTGGCGCCAAAACACTTTAGAATAACCCTACAAGAGATAACAATTAACCTTCCATAATGAAAATAAATCAAAAGAGTCTGAACAGCTTAACAATGGAGGAACCCTACCCCAAAAATTCTCTCCATAATGGATAAATTTTAAACATTAATTTTCACAAGACTAAACATGGTAAGATACTATATATATAAACCAAATTCATGGAATCCATTTCAACAAAACTTAAATTGTAAAAATTCAATCATTTCACTCAACTACAAAACCCAAACCCATAACTAAAATACTTAAACTTAAAAGCTTCAAGGGAATGAAACCATACCTTAACAAACAAATAATCCCGAACCAAACCCTATCAAATGTTTCTCCAGGTACGCCTTCAGGGTGCGTTTGGTAGGCAGACAAGATAGAACAGGACGAGACAGGACAGAACAGCTGTTCAGTGTTTGTTAGACGAAACTGGACAGAACATAACATATAACATTAGATAAAATACAATAAATGAACTTTTAAAAATGAATAAAATATAAAATAGAACGTGTATTTGATGTTTTAGAATAGAATTACATTTTATTTTAAGGTTATATTGGTAAAACATAAGTCTGTTCCTCCTTGTTCTTCATAGGGTAAGGATGGAACATGCCTGTTCCAGTTTGTTCTACTCTGTTCATGTTTGTTCTACATAAAAGTTCTGTCAAACGTAAGACAGTGATCCATGTTCTGCTCTGTACAAAGTACCAAACGCACCCTCAAAGAACTCAAGCGTGCACGCGCACACATACTTTTTTTTAGATGGATATGTATTTGAAAAGTGAAGTCCATTAGGTGGGTTTTTAAACCACCTAAAACCAAAGCAAACCCTCATCTAGGGGTGTACAAAAAACCGTCAACCCGTGAAATCCGACCAACCCAACCCGCTAACAACCCAATTAAACCCAACCCGTCGGACCGCCGAGCCGCCAAACCGCCAAACCGCTAATTATAAGGGTTGAAATTGGGTTAGGAAAACTCAACCCAACCCAACCCAACCCGCCAACCCGCCGCTAATATTATTATTTAATAAAATTATATTTATATATAATATATAACTATATATAATATGTGCAACCCACAATACAAATTAATATTAGTCCTAATAATCTAATATTAAGAAAGACCCCAAAATTTTCAGATAAATCATAGCCCAAAATCCCAAACTACTTGACATTATGTGAGGCCGTGAGTTGCGAGCAACGAACTAGGGCTCCAAGTCGTTGTTTGAGATTGCACATTCCAAAATGTCAGAAACCCTTCTCTCACGATCTACAACATTCGAATCCGCCTTTAGTACTAGCGGCCGTAATAACTAATATTTTTGTTGGGAATATTTTAGTTTTATTTGTCGTAATTTAGTCGTGAATTTTATGTATACAACCAAACCGCTCAACCCGCCCAACCCGCCACAACCCGCAAGGGTTGGGTTGGGTTGGGTTATACTTTTGAATGAGTTGGGTTGGGTTGAAAATTTCCAAACCGCCGTAATTGGGTTGGGTTGTAAAATTGTCAAAAACCGCCCAACCCGCATACACCCCTACCCTCATCTATGGATAAATAGCACAAAAGTCCCCACACTTCTAGACCTTCTAAAATAAATAACTCATGGTTATTACATTTCCTTACTTTTTTTTATCATAACCTAATTGTATAAAACAATAAATCGTTTTAGTATTATTGTTTAATAAAAATGTTTTATCCCCAAATATATTATGTTGGTGTCATTAGCATGATAGTGCCCTCGACATATTTAATTAACATGTTCTAAGGCCATGAATAGCACTCCGTAGAAGCCCTCAAGCCCTCAAGCGCCACATCAGCGCCGCATCAGCTTTTCTCCTAACCCTCAAGCCCTCAAAAAGTGGAGTACCACTACCCTCAAGCCCTAGCTTGCCACCTCAGCACCACATCAACTTTTCTCCTTACCCTCAAACCTTCCATTTTTTTAATTATTTTATTTATACATTTAATTATTTAACAAAATAAAAATATTTATATATTTTTTAATAAATAAAAATAAGATAAATAATAAATAAAAATAAGAAAAAAATGTCGTAACTTAAGGATAAAAATGTAAAATTTGATATACAATAAACAAGGACCAAATATGTAATTTTCTCAATTATTTTTTGGAAGAATTAACTCTAATTTTAACAAAGTTGGATGGAGGGATGAAAATGGAAGGAAAATAGAAACCATAAGGATAAAAAAGCAGTTTTAAAAGATCAAAGACGAAAACCGTTATTAACAGTAAACCACAGGGACCAAAATCATAGTTTACTCAAAAAATAATTTTACGTAGTTTATATGATATATATTAAAATATATAAATCCAAAAAAATTCAATGTTGGGCTCATTTCGAACGTATCGAAGAGACGATTATAATGGTGTAACTTGTTAAAATTAAAACGTATTTTTAACGTGTTTTAGTTAATAAACGATTATATGTGTTAAATGTAAAATTAAAATAATGAAACCAAAAGGTATAAAGTAAATTTAGTAAATAAGTATAGGGGTTGAAAGTGTAAATTTTAATTAAAAATCATTAAAATATGGCAAATAGACATACGGGTTCCACGGGCTTACAAACCCGCTCAGCCCGAGCCCGCACCTAGCCCGCTCCCCCCGTACCTCTTACCCGCGTACCCGCTTGCCATCTGGCGAAGCCCGAGCCCGAGCCCGTGGGCGTTACGCATGGCCTAACCGGGAAGCATAAAAAAAAAGAACTCATATTCTCTAACGCGGGCAAGATCTCATGGGTGGGATTTCAAAAATGGTCAAATCCATATAATGCTTTTGAAATCATATTAGTTCGTAAAAACTAAAGTTTGATAATCGATAAGATGATTTAGGTGCTGTTCGGTTCGTTTCCTGTTAAGACCTGAATGCATATGACTGTCTGAGTGGATATAGTTATCTGACTGTTAACAGATAAGTTGGTGTTCGGTTGTTGTGCTGAATAAACAGACTGAATGTCAAAAATAACCATTTTACCCCTAGTCTTTATTTTTGTTAAATAAAATAACTGTTTAATAAAAATATTAAATACATGACTTATAATTATAATAAAATATTAATTTAAACATTTTTTAAAATACAAATAACATAATAATATAAATTCAATCATCACAATAAACATAAATTAAAAAGTCAGCTGCATATTTTTACAAATTTAACAAATAATTCAATAGGAAACAACTTTTAGGGTTATAACTCTTTCCCCTTTCCCATTCAAATTCCTGCCGCCCCATTCTTCTTCTTCTTTCTTCTTCGTCTTTCACTCTCTCTCTTACAAACACGCTTCTCACAAGCCTATATATAGATTATTGCCGACAATGGAGGTGGAGATGTTTTCCCACACCATAATATACGAAATGTCTTTGAGAAGAGATCGAGAAGAAAAACAGATCTGTATGATACGACCGGAGGAAGCCATGGCCGGTGACGTGGAGGAGGCCATGGCCGGCGACGTGGAGGCAATGGCCGACGACTGCTATATATATATATATATATACGTGTGTGTGTGATGTTGTAGGGTTTTCTTTTTAATTAATGAGGGTAAGTTAGGAGAGGGGTAAATAAGGAAAAATGGGAGTTGAATGTAAAGGAGTGTGTTTTCTCAGCTGATTCGGTTAGCCCTTTAATTTTCCATTAAGCCGCTACTGAACGGGTAGATATGGCTGTGCGAATCAGCCATATCTCCCACACAGCCCATTAAGCCGCTACCGAACAACCCCTTATTATGTAACACCCCGAATTTTTCGTGTAAGCCACACTTGACCTCTTGGCGTGTTTATTTTGAGTATGTATATATATAAATGTATTTATATATATATATATGTAGGTAGAAATGTGTATATATATAAGTGTATAGGTATATACATTGGTTAAGCATGCAAACCCTAAACTCCCCATGCATGAAATCCGTACCGTATTCGAGTGACTGATCGATCGTGCCTAAAGATCACTTCACTTCACGTCGCGTTTGAGGCTCGAAAACAGCAGCTCAGGCATGTATCGCGACTATGCCCCGCGACAATGCCACGGGCAAAGTCGTTAGGGCAATGTCGCGCCCTTCCATCGAAGTCGAGAATCGAACAGAGAGCTGTATGTCGAGGGCGACAATGCCCGGCGACAATGCCCGACGACAATGCCCTGGGCAAAGTCGCGATGTAGGGTACGGGTTCTGAGTTAAATATCATTTTGAAGGGTTTCAGATGTAGTTTTCTTCTCATTTCAATTCTGGACCGATTCTCTCTCTCCCATAGGCGATTTCTTCTCTCAAGTTCATTCTTCCCCTCACTAAATGCAACTAGGGTTTCCACCTACCAAACCCATTCACTAAATCTTGTGGTTAATGCTAGAAGGAAAAGAAGCTAGAGTGTAAGAGCTTGAAGAGTCAAGTCATCTTTCTTGAGAAGTCCAAATAGCTAGGGTTTTACAAAAGTATAGGCTTTCACTTGACAAACCTATTAAGGTGAGTTTCTTGACTCACTAAGCTTATAAATGTCTATGTGTATACATTTCTTGAATGACTTGCTTATTTACTCGTTAGTTTAATACTTTTTGATATGTGACCTAATCTTCCCTTCTGAGGAGATTAGAGCTTAAATAGGAGGATGGTTTTAATTAGAGGAGGATTGAGATGGATGGGTGGTGTGGAAGGATGTTTTGAACATATACACCCACCATCTTCTTGTGATTCCAAGTATGAAAAGGGTAAAAGCTAGGGTTGTAACATTTGTAGAAATATGATGATTACTTGTGTAAAATGATGCTTTTATGATCATAGTTGTTTCTAATATTGTTATTTAAAATGAATGAGGACTTGATATTGTGTTGATATTGGAATGGTTGATGTCTTAATGGACTAAAGACCTAGTATGGTTGATGCCGATGATTGACTAAAGACCTAGTATGGTTGATGTCTTAATGGACTAAAGACCTAGTTTTGGTTGATGTCTAAAATGGGCTAAAGACCTAGTTTTGGTTGATGCCGGAGATGGACTAAAGACCTAGTTTTGGTTGATGTCTAAAATGGGCTAAAGACCTAGTTTTGGTTGATGCCGGAGATGGACTAAAGACCTAGTTTTGGTTGATGTCTAAAATGGGCTAAAGACCTAGTTTTGGTTGATGCCGGAGATGGACTAAAGACCTAGTTTTGGTTGATGTCTAAAATGGGCTAAAGACCTAGTTTTGGTTGATGCCGGAAATGGACTAAAAACCTAGTTTTGGTTGATGTCTAAGATTGACTAAAGACCGAGTTATGGTTGATGTCATATGTTTTCCCCATCCAAGGAGCTTACTTGTATTTATTAATTGTGGTTTAATTTATGTGTTTGCCACATTAAAAAAGATCGGGTCTCCCCTTTGTAACACCTCGAATCTTTTATTAATTGTCAAGAGGTCGTTGTGAAATTTCCATGCATGCAAGCTTGATCGTTTAGCCAACTTATCTCACGAGCTCGAAAACCGGTTTTGGGATGGAAAAGAGTCGTTGGACAGCAGGTGGGGCGTGGTTAGCGACTGTGACCAGCGACTATGCCCCGGGCATAGTCGCACGTGTCATTGTCGTGATGGGGGTCGAACTGAGCAAATCAAGCAGAATGTCGTCTGGTGGTCGCGACTATGCCCCGGCGACAATGCCAAGGGCATAGTTGTCATGTCAATGTCGCGGACAAGGGACGAGAGGCTGTGAGCAGATCGGGTTTTTAAGGAAATTTAGTCCATTCTTCTCTAGTGTTAGCAAAACGAATTTCCTCTCTGCCTTAGGTGCGATTTTGCTTCCAAGTGTGGTAAGTCCCCATCTCTCAACCTTCTCATCTCATTCATGGCTTTCACCCACCTCATATGTGTACATTCATGTCTACCTTTAGGTTCTTAAGTGTGGGGAGTCACTCCAAGTCTTCTTAAAGGCTCTCAAGAGAGTTCATCTTCCAATTGCAAAGTTAGGGTTTTCTATAAAAACCTTCCAAGTGAGTTTCTTCATCTATCTCGGTTTAGGAAACAAACCTTGAAAACCCTTTTCATTTCATCTTCTCTTATCTTCATATATGGAAAATTAGGGTTTGGGAATATGTTGGGATATTGGTGTAAAATGTTGGGGAACGACTTTGTATGGTTGAATATGAATATTCATGGTGGGAATTTATGAATCTAGGTTTTGGGAAATTGGCTTGAAGATACAAGTTGCTTCAAAGGAGCGTACGTTTGGGGAAATCTAGATTTAGTCTAAATCTAGCAAGGTGAGTTCAAGTTGCTTTGTGAAAACTTTGTACATGTCAAAAATGTTATTTTCCAAGTATTTTTGTGTTTACATGAAAATTATCTAATGTTGGGTTATTTGGTGGGTTTTAACCTTTGAAATGTTTAACTTGGTAAATGTGGTAAAATGTCCATAATTGGGATTTTTGGGGAAAACTTGATAGCAAATCATAAACGAAAATGTTTTGATGATTTATTTCATAAATGGAGATCATTTGGTGAAAATGCACTTTTAGTGCTTATTTGGAAATATGCATAAGTTATGTTATGGGACGGTTTGAAAGTGTAAACGATATGAATCCCTTTGGAAAATGGGATGTCCCACCCAATGTTGTATTTTGGGGTTGTTCATGAACTTAAAACAGGTATTCGCATAAACGTGCGTTGTTTACGTTTAATTCATTTTATGACTTTTACTAGTGGTCATTTGATTTGTGGAGCCCATGGCTCGGTTTTGACTCCGTTGGGTCTTGGGGACATTTGCCCGATTTTGATAGCTTGATGTTGGGCGTTTGATTATGTTTTGCATTTAATGCATCTTATTTGAGAATTACGTGTTTTGAATGCGCTAGTTCATTCGTTTGGGGTCATGTAATGTTATATTTTTAATGCAATGGATCCATAAGAAATTCAAAACAGAAACAATCAAAAAAACCAATCATCAACAAACGAAATTCGAATAAATTGGCAAACTACGCAATTGAAACTTATGCCTCGAAGAACGTAAACAACCTTGGCAGAATCGAAGTAACAAGGGAGAGCAAGACCGTTTTTCTCAAGAACAAGCTTACCAGCACTGATGTTACCTTGACGAAGCATTGGGAGATTTTGAGATTGTCAATCAAGTGTCTCATTGTTCTTCCAAGAACTCATGATATATGATGAGCTACATTCTCAACGGTGTGAGATCCAGGAGCTGTTATGTAACACCCGTATTTTCGGTAAGTAAATATCACCAAAATGTTTTGCATCTTGAAAATGGTGGGATTTATGTTTGGAGGACATTACGTAAAGTCTCTAAGAGTATCGGGAGTTTTGGCATTGAAAAAGTCGAGTTTCGAGGCTTGGTACGCAGGTCGCGACAATGACCAGCGACAATGACCATGTCATTGTCGCGGTGGCATTGTCGCGGTGGGGGCCGATCTGAGCAATCAAACATAATGTGGTACGCGGGTCGCGACAATGACCAGCGACAATGACCATGTCATTGTCGCGGTGGCATTGTCGCGGTCGGGGAGCTGGAATCCGATTAAAACCATTTCTCACCCTAAATCCCTTCTCACTTCTCCCATTTCATCCATTCTTCTCTCAACTCGAAACCCTAAGCATCCAAAGCCGATTTTGAGCTTTTGGACCCCAACGATTTAATGTTTCAAGTGGTTTCTTCATCTTCTTCCCCAAATCAAACACCCACCATGGATTGGAAACCTTAACCCTTCAAAAGGAAACCCCCACTTCATCTTCTCCACTGATTTCTAGGGTTTTTACCCAACCCTTCCCACTCTATTTGAAGATTAGGAGTGGTGGAGCATCTTGGAGGTTGTAGAGACGTTTTGGGTTGGTGGATTCAAGTATGGTTAAGGTAATCTCCTCTCCTCTTTGAATATGAAGTTAGGGTTTTGTTATAATGGGTGTTTTGGTATGTTATGGATAGATGATGATTCCTTATGGCTAGACTTTGGTTTTGATGGGTGGAAATTCATGAATTTAGGTTTTAGAGATTGTGGCTTGAGGATACAATCTTCTTCAAAGGAGCTTACGTTTGGAGAACTCTAGATTTAGCTAAATCTAGCTAAGGTGAGTTCAAGTTACTTTGCGAAAACTTTGTACATGCCAAAATGTTATTTTTCCAAGCAATTATGTGTTTTACCTGAAAATTATCAATGTTAAGTTATTTGGTGAATTTTACCTTTGAGGTATTAATTGTGGTAAATATTGTGAAACACTACTTTTGGATATTTTGAAAAAATGCGATAGATAAATCCTATATGAAAATGGGTTATTTATTTATGTAATAAACGGAGTCTATTTGTATGAAAATGTATTTTGTGGACATATTGGAAATATGCATATAACACATCATAAGATGTTTTGAAAATGTAAAGGTGTGAGTCCTTTGGAAAAGAGGGTTTTTCCCGACCCAAGGTTTTATTTCGGGTTTTCATGGATTTGAAGTAATCACCGGCAACCGGTGTGTGTTGTTATATTTAATGTCATTTTATGCCTTTTATGAACTATCTTTTGAGTTAGTTGATCTTGTGGTGGTATTGGGTTTTATTAAGTCTTGGAGGACATTTGTCCAGTTTTTGATAGCTCAAAGTTGAGTTTTGATCCATAGGCCTTATTAGCCATGGATCCATAGGCAGTTGAGTTTCCCCTTAGTCTCGCGAGCAAGAGGTCGGAATTGATTGAGCTCAGTTTACGAGATGTTAGTTTCTTTTGTAGCACGGAATAGGCATCGGGTTCCATGATAAGTAAGGCGTGGACTTAGATGGTCGGGCGTCGTCTCATGGGCAGTAAGGTGTAATTCCATATACGTGCTTAGCATGGGATAGGCATCGGGATCCATGATAAGTAAGGCGTGGACCTAGATGGTCGGGCGTCGTCTCATGGGCAGTAAGGTGTAATCCCTAATGCGTTGTTGTGGATTTGGAGTGACCCAATGTATAGACCTGGAGTGGTTGAAGTTGGGAACTCCCTAGTCTCGCGGGCAATAGATCTGGAGTGATTGAGCTCAGTTTACGAGAGTAATCCACGTGGGTGTTTTTATTGCATAGTAAGTGACCCACTTTAGTGTTCCGTCACGTGCGATGTATACGGGTCTCCCCCGTCACCGAAAGGTATTGTTTTGGGTATTTGTTACTACTCGTGTTTTCGGTGACGTGTTATATTTATATGGATTGTTTTTCCATGGTATGTGAGTTGTGGTTTATATCTCATCCGTGTGTGATGTTTTGGGTAATTGTGTTTATCCATGTTTTTCGATAACGTATCATATTTTTGGGGTTTGCATTTCCACGTTATAGGAGTTGTGGATTATGTTTCATCCATATTTTGGGATGTTTTGGGATAATGACAAATAATTATAAGTTTAATCGTTTTGAGTGTCAAATGTTATTTCACCTTTTCGTTGACTTTGTGAATAAGTCTATTTTTGAGAAATCATGTTATAATAAAGAATTTTAGCATGAGAACTGTGTGAGTTGGAAAAATGGGTGATTTGCAATTAAAGTAAACTCTTTTGAAATCATGACTAATCTATTACTCATTTGATTTATGTTTTTATATAGTCATGATAAAATGCTTGAACTCACTAGGCGTAAGCCTAACCCTTTTTATTTGTCGGCATGTGCAACAGGCTCAGGTTGGGAGTAGCTTTAACTACACTGTGAAGTGGCGAGTGCTAGTAGAGTGCACGAGAGATGATTTTGATTAAGTGAATCTTCCGTATTTAATTGGGACTAGCAACTTGTGTTGTATTAAGTAACGCCCGTCGTAAGTTTAGTTGTGGATATTATAATGTTCAAATTCTGAGGTAGTTTCGGGAATGGATTGTAGAAGTGATTTTATCTACTTTTGGCCATTTTATTGAAATTAAAGTTAGTTGCTCGTTCCAAAATTGTGGGTGTTACATGTTAGGACAAAAGCATAGCTGAAACATATAACAGTTGACGGTTTATAACAGATGTCACCTGCAAAAACATATAATCATTTAAGATTCTAATTATTATATGCAAACCTCAACGGATAATATCCGAGCATAACTTCACAGAAAATAGGTTTTAATGGATTAACAATATTATTAAAGGTAGCATAAAACAAAAGAATAACCAACCTCATTCGCTAATGTGTTGCCCATCACATATGTGCATTGAAAGTACTCACTTTGTCACACCATAAGTTTCATCCTTCAAATTCAAATGTCAAATTTAGTACATTCATATTAAAAAATAGCATGAAGTATGTCAAACGCCGACATGGATACCCACATGAAAATTCCATGATTCAGGTAAATTTGAAACTCAAAGCAAACGCAGTTTAAAATCCAAAGATATCACCACTATGCAACTTTCCTCAACTAATGACATCAATTATTCCAGTGGCAATCAACACATACATGATGTTCTCTGTGCACTGAAAGTACTCACTTTGTCACACCATAAGTTTCATCCTTCAGAATCAAATGTCAGATTGTGATAAAATTTATAAATCAAAAGAAGAATTAGAAACAATGTTACCTCGAAGAACGAATTTGAGCAAAGAGATGGAGAATTTGGTTACCTGGAAGAACGAATTTGATCGATTGGGGATGAAATCAGATGTAGTGGTACTGAATAACCTAAAAAACAACACACACAAAAAAAAACATCAGATTCTTAGTAAAATCGAGAAGCAAAACCACAAAGAAAGTCCTACCAAGATACCCTCTTAAATTCTTCACAACCAAAAAAATCTCGATGTAATATATGACCAAACTTAACTCAAAATTAAGTTAACTATTTTTGGGCCCTTGAAATACTAAAATTAGCTTTCTAAAACCAAAGGTAAGGAGCCACAAGCCAACAAATATTCAAGCGGTGCACATCATTATTATCAGGGGCAATATATATTCATAGGCCAGCCACCAGTATTAGAGATCGTTTATCCAACACTTACCAGGTAAGCACTTGTTGGCATAAGATATCATCCTCAACTACCTTATCGTGTAACTTTATCGGTCAACAAAATGGATTGTTGGTAAGCATCTTAAACCTAGTAACCATTTACCGGGTAAAAGTCGTTTCCCTCACCGCGGGTAAGATTTTTGGCCCTCGTCATGCTCAATCCATAAGATAATTAAGTGACATCTGTCTAGTAAACGGCCTTTAACTTAGGACAATGATTCAACATTTATAATCCATACAACCACTAAAGCAAAAGTTGGCTGTGTAAAAACATTGGTTGAATGAAACCAACAACAGCAACAACTTCTCTATGGATCTTCAATTCTAATCAGATTCACAGTAAAAAAAATATATCATAAAAACATCAGCATCGAGGTCTAATATCAAACCATCAGTACTGGCCTCTTACCGAGTCCGGTGATGGTGACAAATCATTAAGCAAGGCTCTTTGCAGTAAATGTGTAAAGGTTGTGCACCAACTCAAGAAGTTTCTGAAGTACAAATTTTTCCCTTAGCAGACCAGTAGCAGAGAAAATCTACTGCATTAATAATTATAACAATATACAAAATGAATCTTAAAATTTAAAATTATAACTAATGCAGAAATTACCTGTTTGCGAGCCACCATTTGGAACAACATGGTGTCCGAGAGCTTGGTCCAACACCCATACCCTAACACAGATGGAATGATTAGGTTTATTTGTAATGGAAAGAACAGTGTCCTTAAAATTAGTATAACTGTAAACAAATTTGTCTAGATTTTCAAAAGGTGGTATACAAATCAATTCACACCATACATATTTTGTTTTTCCATCCCAACTCCCCCAGGCCAGGCTATATAGACATGTGACATGGCTGATAACATATTCTATTAGTGTAACATCTCAAAAGTTGAGAATTTAGATGTGATTCAAGTGTGTAAACTATGAACAAGTCATGCGAAGATGGGTAAATCTGAAGAAGCACCCATCATCAAAATTTTATGAAAATAAAAATAACATTTATCTTATCAAATTGGTTGTTAGGATAAAATCACTAAGCTCAAAACCTAATTTCAAACGTATCATAGAATTCAGGGAAAAGAACTTGCCTTCCCTTTGGAAAAACCAAAGTCAATAGCAGGAGGAAATGGAAGAACTCTTCTTTATATAACCTAAGAGCATCTCCAATGGCTGATTTAATGACTTGGAGAATGGCTTGAGAATGACTTGATCATTGGAGTAAAGACTTGATGATAGGCTTGAGCTTTCTCAAGTCTTTGAAGTTATGTATGTGAAAGGCAAGTCTCAAGTCTTTCAAGTCTTTGGTGGACCCCACATATTTTTTTAGAAATCAAGTGCATTTAAAGCCAAAAAAAACATTTATTCCTTTTCACGCTTATAAGACGATCATTTCAGATATTAACTGCATTGATATAAAAAATATCTATTCCAATCACATGATGAAAAACAAAACAACCTCAAGTATTACGCCTAAACAGAACAAAATAATCACTTGTGATCATAACCATTATTAGTTGCATTTGAATCCGGAACCCATTCAAACCATATTACCGTCTGGAGTCTGGCGATATCATTGTGATGGTTTTAAGTTGTTCTACTTTAAGTTCCAACAACTTTGGTCATCGCAGGGAAGAAATTATACATATATGTAAACAAAATCGCAAATTTTTCAGAAAATCTATATCATTAAGAGGCAAAAACAGATCCAGTGATTGAAATTTCATATACTCACAGCTTTAGATGGCTCGAGTATGGATGCCATTCTGATAAGTTCTTCGATAAGAAAGACTTATACTTGAAGAAAAGAAAATGTGGTTGAAGCGACATAAAAAAAAAGCACATAATATTATAAAATTTTGGTTGACAAAAGTGGCTGAGTCATTCTGAAAGCATTGAACCTATTGAATCATCCAATAACATTGGAGGGTTTGGAATGCTATTGAAATCTTGAATCCAGAATTGATTGATTGGTTGCAATATAGAAGAAATATTAGTTCCTTTTCTTGATTCATTTGCCTCGAGGATAGATTGAGCTTGGTTGTTCCAAATTTGATTTTGCCAACAATGGTGACAACCGAAAATTTCACACACAGTTGTTGCTTTATCAGATCTTGCATCTCCTCCTATAGCATGTGAAACTAAACAAAAAAGAGTATAAATCCTGAATAGCCAAAGAATCATGAAAGAAAGTGAAATTAAGAAAAATCTTACCTAAAATTGCCTCCATCAACCTCCACCAAAGAATCATTTAATTTGCATTGGCCATCTATAAGACCAAGAATCGTTGCCTGTGATTCCACTCTATTGCCCAATCCATTCTCTTCAATCCTATATGTTCCCACACATAAAATGCATTCATCTGTACATAAGATTTTAGTACACATAATTGTAAGATAGTATGGAAAATCTTGCTAATCAGCAAAATGTACAAGTTACCCAAATTAACATGCAATACCAAAGTGTCTCTTTTTGAAGTTCATCTGTAAAATGTAAACACAAATTTAACCTCGTCTTGCTATCCGTCTAGGCTGTTCATCACGTGAAACATGGTTCCACCGCCTTTGCTCACCTCGTCCACCACCATCAAGACTAACTCCACATCTGCCAGGGTGACGAAAACGATATTTGAAAATACCATGGAGTGATTTTAGACTTGAGAAGGGGCATGAATATCGAATCCGAGTAGACATATTATATTTACATCCAGTTATTGCTCTTAAGATGAAAAACTCCAATTACAGTCTTAAAAAATTCCTTTTTACTCCTGGATGAAACCCTAACCCACATTAACAGAGATGAAAAAAGAAAAGACAAATGCACACGCTCGAAATGACAAACAAACTAACCTTAATCCAAGATACGAAAAAGAAATCCGCTTCGGTTCTTCCGACTTCAACCAATCGTGCCTTTCATTTCATGCGTTCTGCTTAACACACTCCGCAACTATTCCCTCTGATTTTCTCAACCTATATGTGGGACAGAGGACGTGGGGTTAAAGGAGAGAATTCAGGAAGGAATTGAGAGAGGTAGGGCGACAATTGAGGGAGGACGACATGACGTGGGAGGTTAAAAGGTTCACGGGTTGTACATAAGCTTAAAAGGATTGTATTTTTTCATTCTCAACACTAACCGAGAGCTGTGAGAGTGGTACATAATGCATAAAGAAGAGTACTACTTAATTTTCAAAATGTAACCGCCAGATCATGCTTTTATATATATATATATATATATATATATATACTAGCTGTCTACCCGCACGATGCAACACGGGTGAGTGACTAGTCGGGGCGGGGGCGGGGTCTAGGGGCTTAAACAGGGGTCGGGGACGGGGGGATGCATTACCCGCCCCGTTTCCATCCCTATTGGACACAACCCATTTCTAGTCTAAACCTGTAAAAGATCACCTATAATAAAAAGACCATTGATTTTTGTTAATCAAATTTATGTGAAAATGACGTTTATATGATTATCATAAGTTTTCATAAAATAACACTAATATAATTTATTTTAATAATATTGTAAGAGACTGATTCAATTTTTTTTCATGCAAACTTTAATGTGTTTTGATTTTGTGAAAGAAAACAAATTATACGTGGAGATATGATCAAAATTTCAATATGTTGAAAAATCATCTTTTGGAGAAGGGATCTTGATTATCGAGCCATGACTCCTATTCAAGTATACAACCTCAAAGTGAGCATATATATTTCAAAAAAAAAAAAACTCAAAGTGAGCACGTCAAGGTATCTCTACAACACGTACCTTCCTAAAATAGTAAAAAATGAGAGCCAAAAGTAAGTTTAGAGGTTAAATTGGTTGATGGTCTATTAAAAATTGTTGGTCTCTCGAGAAACAGAAAGGTTTTTTTCATCTAGCACTACAATACAATTAAGTTTATAGGATGTCTTAAACAAATAAACGTCTTGATAGGGTGTTTAATAGCACCAAAGTTAATAAAACCAAACCAAAAAGCGTCTTATCTAAAAGTGTTACAATAAGTTTATAGAACGCTTTTGAATGTCGTAACAACGTTTTTAGAACATATTTAAAATAAAATATTGTATTAGCTAATTTTATATGACGCTTTTTAGAAGACACTTGTTTTTATATGACACATTTTCAAATAATGTTCTATAAAATAGTTAATAGCACGCTTTATTTGAAAATTGTTCTATAAAACTTGTTACGACGCCCAAATACTTCCTATAAACTTTTTGTAACACTTTAAGATATGACGCTTTTTTGTTTGGTCATATAATACACCCTATTAAGACGCTTATTTGTTTTAGGCGTCCTATAAACTCAATTTTGTTGTAGCGTAGGCTTTAATGTGCAACCTTCTTTTGTTTTTTTTGGGTCTCTAATTGAATAAAAAAACTTTGCATTCTTATGGACTGATTGGTGTTGTGTTGTCTTTTAATGCTGTGTGATCCTTCTTATGGTTTGTCGTCTTCTCGGATTCGTATCGCCTATTGCTTAAACCTATGGTTTTGGACCGGTGATGTTGGTAACGATGGCCGCACGATCGATTTAGATTCTCATTGTTCGTCCTAGTCATGCTTTTGCCTGTGGGTTCGGTTGCAACCTTTCGTTTGCGACTGTTGCTTTTTGAGTCTGTTATTTGTGGGTTTTTTTTAAACGGCAGTAGAACACACACACACGTTCCCGGGGTATCGGGCTTCCACTTAAGGCGCCACCCACTAATCCCCGTCGACTCGGCCCAGGCTATGCCTGGCCCAACCAGCCTTTCAAAGAGGCCCAAAGGCCGTCTTGAAGTCTGGATATCGCAGAGTGCACACCACGGGGCTCGAACCCTGGTAGTCAGGCCTTCCAGCACTGACCCCCCCCAGGGATGTTCAAAGTTTCAATAAAACACAACCATAAAGTGAAATAAATTGTTCAAAGTTTCAATAACACAACCATAAAGTCAAATAAATAAGTTTCAAGGGTTGGCGTCGATCTCTTGGCTGGAACTGGAAGTAAGTGTCGGCTAGGGTTTAGAGAGTTTAGACTTTGTAAGTTTGAAAGATGGAATATTGAAATGAAAGGACCGAAGGAGTTATGTTTAGACTTTAGTGGAATCATATTTAGTTTTTTTATTAACTTTTGAATTATTAATTATAATCAAATAATGATAATAAATTAAAAACAAGTCATAAATGGGTTACAAACAGGTTGTAAACGGGTTGAAATCAGGTTGTAAATGGGTTAAAAACAGGTCGTGAATGGGTTAAAAACATGTTATAAATGGGTTGAAATCTGTTAAAAGGTAAGAATCTCATTTACCAATCTTGATATTTATCTAACTTATTTTGGTTGTTGTGTATTTTGTAGAACCTAAGGGGTAGATTTGTCAACAGGATGATACTTCAGGATAGGAGGGATTGCGCCTCACATCTCGTGGGACTACAGGGTTAGCGGAGCAATTAATGGAAAGCTGGAGGACTAAAGTTGTAAATTGGCTATTGACTATATAAGCCACTTTCTCTTCACAAAGATAGACGATTCAATTCATTTTTTTTTTCATATCATCAGTTTGTATTGATATTTTCTCTCTCAACAATTTAGGGTTTCATTTAGGTTAACATCTTCAACACTCATGAAGATGTTTAGGTTAGATTAGGTCTAGATATTGTTGATCTTATTCTTGTGTATGTACTGATTAGTTGTTGATTCATTTCAAATAAAAGTTTCATGATGGTATCAGAGCCTCGTTCGAACTAGTTCTTGCTATTGTCATCTCGCCTCAACAACTTCTGGTACGTTTTCTCTGTTTCAAAATTTTCTCAAAACTCTGGTTGTAGACCTATTTCTGTCTCTCCAGTTTCTTTGGATATTTGTTCAATAGATCTCGTTTCACTCAAAGTTTTTCTTCAAAATCTGCTTTTGTGGTTGTTATTTGCTACATGCAACTCTCGACCTAGTCTCTTATTATAGATTTGGTCATAGTTCTGTGTGCTCTCTCATATTCTCATTTCTTTGTTGTCTATGCTCCAGATCTGACCTTCTTAGGTCTTGTCTAGAATGTGTTGTTTCAAATCGTTCTTCTATTTTTTTTTTGCAAAAGTTGTTGTTGAACAAAACTCAGATCTACGAGATCTGTTGCTTTTCTGTACTTGTAGAAGAATAAATCGCCATTTCTTAAAACCTAAGTCAAATTCTGACCTAGTGTGTTTCCTCTTTTTAAATTCTTGATTACGAAAATTCTAGATCTGACCGTAACAGATCCAGTTCAGTCTCTTCTTTCATATCTTGTTTCTGGATTTTTTGGTGAAGGCCCGCTAAATCAGACCTCTATAGGCCTTGTTCAACTCTGTTCTTGTGATCCAAAGTTTAGATCTACTGTTTCCTATTTGCTCTCATTATTTTGTTAGTTGCATGGGGGCTGAGGTGTACGATTAGATCTAGATCTGTACAGATCCGTGTCTCGTCGTATTCTCTAGCCTTTATTTTCAACAGTTTAGTCAAATATGTCCTATCTCAGTGAAGGTTCGCCTAGTGACGTGAGCCTGTGATATGTGTCGCTTGGACCAAATCCTATACAGTGCTTGTGGAAGGTATCCTTCATACCCTCACTGTGTTTCTCCATTTTCCTTACATCACGCCTTGGTTAAAATCTAGTGATGTGATCTGTCAGTTTTACCAGATCTATCGTGGTTTTCACTGAAGATCTCCATTTGTGGCTTGTGATGTGAGTTTCTGTTTGTTCAAGTTCATCCTGATTTAACCTGGTTGGTTGTATAGCCTGTTGGTATCTCTTTTAACAGTTTTGCTTAACCGTACAACTGGCTAAGACGTCTGTTCCACTGCATCAAAGCAAGGAACGCACTGTAAGTATTTCCTGCGTTCATCGTCTCTATCTCGGCTGGTACGTCTCGTTTCTCTCTCATTGCGTGCTCTTCTTCTGTCTCTATTCTGAGTTTGGGTGTCTAAGTGGTTGAATTGACCTACCACCTATTGAGTGGCAAGTGACAGAGGTCAGAATTCTTGCCCCTCTCTGTATATTACCTCAACATATATATAGGTACAAAGTGATATCTACAAGGAAAGGATATTGACTAAACTAAGAGATATCTACAACCATAATTATCTCTAAGCTATTTTCGGAGGATATTCTATTACTCCCCCGCAGTCGTAACGGGAGGTTGGCGAATGTTGAGACTGGACCGGAAATCTTCAAAAAGAATCCTTGGTAGACCTTTGGTGAATATGTCAGCAAACTGGTAACGGGATGGTACATGTAGCACTCTAACTTGGCCTCGAGCGATTTTCTCCCGCACAAAATGAATATCGATCTCCACATGCTTAGTTCGTTGATGTTGGACGGGATTCCCTGAAAGATAAACGGCACTGACATTGTCACAATACACCAATGTAACTTTGGTTATTGGACAATGCAGTTCGAGCAAGAGGTTGTGAAGCCAACAAGTTTCTGAGACGACATTAGCAACTCCACGGTATTCGTCCTCCGCACTTGAACGAGAAAGAGTCTGTTGCCGTTTTGATGACCATGAGATGAGATTGTCCCCGAGGAAGACACAGTAGCCGGAGGTGGAACGGCGGGTGTCTGGGCACCCGCCCTAATCGGCATCAGTGTAAGAAACCAGGCCCGTCGTGGAGGATGGCGTTAGGTGGAGACCGAGGTGAACCGTGCCTTTCACATATCATAGGATCCGATGGAGAGCGTGCATGTGTGGTTCGCGTGGGTCGTGCATAAATAGACAGACCTGTTGAACAGCGTATGATAGATCTGGCCTCGTGAACGTAAGGTACTGGAGAGCTCCGACAAGACTCCTATATAATGTAGCATCGACGACACGATTACCAGAAGCGGCACTCAGTTTGGACTTAGTATCAACTGGTGTAGTAGTGGGGTTGCAATTTGACATATTTGCCCGATCCAAAATCTCCATGGCATACTTGGTTTGTGAGAGAAACAGACCACCGGAAAGTTGCTTGACTGAGACACCCAAAAAATAGCTAAGAGGTCCGAGATCTTTCATGGCGAACTCGGAACTTAGGCGAGCTATAATGGACTTCCGTAGGGTGTCGGAAGAAGCAGTCAACACAATGTCATCTACATATAATAAAATATAGGTCGTTTCATTTCCCCGATGAAGAATAAATAGCGAAGTATCAGAAGTGATGTGTCGAAACCCAATAGTGGATATGAACGAGGCAAAACGATGGTACCATGCACGAGGTGCCTGTTTCAAACTGTACAATGATTTCTTGAGGCGACAAACATGATGAGGAAAACTTGTATTTTTAAACCCGGAGGGCTGATGCATGTAGACTGTTTCACAAAGATTGCCATGGAGGAAAGCATTTTTCACGTCAAGCTGATGTATACCCCATTTTTTTCGAAAGTGCCAGACTGAGCACAGTGCGAATTGTAGCAGGTTTAACGACAGGACTGAAAGTCTCTCCGTAATCCACACCAATCTGTTGTGACCTGCCATTTACAACAAGTCGAGCTTTGTGGCGCTCAAGGGCCCCGTCAGATCTGAACTTATGAGTGAAAATCCACATGCAACGAATAATATTAACATCATTAGGTCGCGGTACAAGTTCCCATGTATCATTTTTAATTAAAGCATCATATTCGTCGAGCATAACATTCTTCCAATTAGGGTCTGCTAAGGCAGTAAGATGAGACTTGGGAATGGGAGAGATGGAAGGAAGTTGTGGTGGATTGGAGTGAGAGAGGGCGTATTTGGGGTTTGGCTTCACAATACCAAGTTTAGGTCTAGTGGTCATCGGGTGAGTGGATACGGTGGGTGGGTTTCGGAGATTTGAGAGAGAGGTGGGAAGTGGGGATGTGATATCGTTAGTATCGGGTGATGGTATCTGGTTCACATCGTGGTTCGGTTGGGGGGTATTGAAGTCGTTAGTGAAGGTGGTGAAGGTGGTTGGGATGGTGTCGAAGTCGGTGGTGAGGGTGTGGGAATAGTATGGGGAGAAGTGGGAAGACCGAAATGGTGAAAAACAGGGTGGGGTGGATCATCTAGAAAGGAATAGGTTTCGTGGTTGGTGGTCGATTGGGAGAATGGGAAGAAGGGTTCATCAAAAATGACATGGCGAGACACAATAATCTTGTTGGAGGACATGTCAAAACATTTATAGCCTCGGTGATTCGGCGGGAAGCCCAAAAATACGTAAGGAGTGGAACGGGGATCAAGTTTATGAATAGTGGAAGAAGGGTTATGGGGAAAACACAAACATCCAAATACCCGAAGGTGTTGATATGACGGGAGTTTGTTGTAAAGAAGTTCAGTTGGGGAGAAGTAAGAAATGGTTTTGCTCGGAAGGATATTGTGCAGATAGGTGGCCATTTGGAGGGAATGAGGCCAAAAGGAAGGTGGGATGTGAGCATGTAACAGTAAGTGTAACATCCCAATTTTTCAATAATATTATTTAAATGAGAATTGGGATTTGTTTGTATTTTGGATTAAACCTTGAGTTATGTTGTAATTTTGTAATTCAATAAGGTTAAAACACAAGGGATTAAAGTTTGGTGTCAATTGTGAAAATAATGGAACTAGAAGGTGTATTTGGTCAATTATGTAAAGTGTGTATGGATAAAGTAGCTGAAAATCAGATATTTTCTTAATTCTTGTTTGGGTCGGTTTGGAGAAACAAAAAGGGCAGAAAGATAGAGAAAAGAGAGAAAAGGAAGAAAGCAAGGATTGTCTTCATTTTGGTAAGTAATTGACTATGGGTTATGATGAAATTTGTTGTAGTTATATGTGTGTAAATGATTTTGATTTTGGAATAGGTATTTGGAATCATAAACAACAGATTTGAAGAATCAGATTGTGCAAAGTGGGTATAACTTCTTTAAAAAGTGAGTTCATTTGTTGTTTGCTTAAATCAGTGTTTTCATGTTAAATTGAACCTTGTATTAGCTGTATAAATTGATTATGAACTGTATGGAATGGTCTGGAATGGGCTGAATCGAACAGATATGTATCTAGATCGAATTTTAAGCTGCAGGTCGAAGGTGTCCGGATAAAACCTCGTATCCGGAAAACTGTGATGATGAAGGTGTCCGGACATGATTAAGTATCCGGTAAGTTCATTTTATTATAGTTTCCGGATAGCATTAGTTACCGGATGGTATCCGGATTTCTTTAGTTTCCGGGTGTCGTCCGGATTAAATAGGTATCTGAAAAATAGGATGTACCCGGAAAAGTAGTGATATCCGGAAAGTATGGTTTACCCGGTAAGTTGTAGTTATCCGGAAAAGTTCAGTTGTCCGGAAACCCCTGTTGTCCGGACACTTTTGAGAAACTGAGAAATGCTAAGAATACTAGATAACCTATCGTATCTTCATCCTCAAATGCCCCCCTTCGGCGACTTAGCGGAACCCCCGTGCTAAGTCGCCGAAGGGGGGCATTTAAGGATGAAGATACGATAGGTTATCTAGTATTCTTAGATTTGAGAATATGATATGAGCTGTATTATGTTGCGATTGCTAGAAATAGGCATCCGGTCATCGGGGGCACCTTAGTACGGTATAATGGGAACCGATTACTAGCCATTGACCAAAGGGATGTAATTTCTAGTGATGAGTGTACCTTTAATCATCGGGGGCCATTGATTCTGAGGTGTGGAGGACATGAAATGTGGAATAGGCAGATTTTGATTTGTAATTCCCATTTCGAATGGAAGATCGGAGATTTCCATTTTTATAGGGAAGATCAGAGATTTCCCAAATTGTGAAAGAAAAATTAGAGATATGCATAAAGTAATTTGTAATCTCTATTTCCGGATTAAGAAATAGGCAGGTTTTGACTTGTAATTTCTTGAATAAGAGTATTAGCCTTGAATATGGGATTATTCGTGGTAAACTCTTGGTAGCAATATTATGGCTAGATGAATTAGTCATAATTATGGAAGTGGGGTAGATTCCCAGTAGTGAAAGGACTTGTTATACGGTAAGAAAAGGAGTAATCAGGTTTGTTGTAACTTGTTTACATTGATTTTGCAAATGTTATTATTGAAACGAATGTTCTCACTAGGCGAAAGCCTAATGTTTCAATTTGAATTTTCTTACCAGGTACAAGCTCCGGGAAGTAAGCAGGGATGTGTGATGAGAACTTTTGGAAAGATTCAAACTTAGAGATGACGGAGGATCTAGCTATTCTTTTGATGTTTTTGGGACAAAAGCTAGATAACTTAGTTAATCTGATTATGATGTATGATTAGATTAATAGGTTATTTGAGTTAGATGGGTTGTATATAAAACCTTTACAATTGATCCTCAGGTTATCAAAGTTTGAAGTTTTATGATCATAACTCGTGTATTATTCAAGGTTTAAATTGGCCCTGTTTTAGGGTGTTACAGTAAGGTTCTCGTTACTTTATTGAGGCTTTGCAATTTTCGTTCCGCTTTACCGTTTTGAGATGAGGTATAGGGACACGAGAAGCGTAGTTGGATGCCTGTTTGGGCGCACAATGTTTGGAAGGCATTGTTGTCATATTCTCGGCCATTGTCACACTGAAATGTTTTTATTTCTTTTTCGAATTGAGTGTGAATATAGGCACGAAATTGCAAGAAAACAGAAAATGTTTGAGACTTTTTAGCTAAAGGAAACACCCATGCAAAATTCGTATAATCATCAAGGAATAATAAATAATAACGATGATCGCTCGAGCTAACAATCGGTGAAGTCCAAATGTCACTATGTATTAAGTCAAACGGTGCCATGGATACAGTAATAGAAGGGTAAAACGGAAGTTTATTTTGTTTGCCAAGTTGACAAGAAACACAAAACTTATGAGAACTAGAATGACAATGAGAAAGTAAATGACGAGAAATAAGTTTGCTCAAAATGGGTGCTCCTGGATGTCCAAGGCGATTGTGCCAGACGGAAGATGTAGACGCAGTAAAAGCCGATGGTGAAGAAGGCCGGAAATATGGGAGTGGATAAAGATCCTCGTTGCTATTGCATCGCATGAGGTGGGTCCCCGTTTGTAGATCCTTCACAGAAAAACCATACGGATCAAATTCGACGGAGACAGAGTTATCGGTAGTGAATTTTCGAACATAAACAAGATTTTTTACCAGGTTAGGGACGACTAAAACATTGCGTAAAGACAAATCAGAAAAGGGATAGGGGAATTGGGTTGTCCCTGAGGCCGTAACTGGGAGAGAATTTCCATTCCCGACAATAATATGATTAGATGTGCTTGAATTAAAAATGCGGGAAAGTGTACCTTGGGTTGATGTCATATGAGACGTTGCTCCCGTATCCATGTACCAATGATCATCCGGGGGGTTTAACGATAGAGTGTGTAGCACCGTCTCAATATTTGTTTGAGCATAGGTGGGGTAAGCGGTGGCATTGTGAGCCTGTTGTGGGCGAGGGCCGAGTAAACCGGGGGATGGTGAGGCACCTCCTTGCTGAAAATTGGCACGATAATTCCAAGGTGGTGTGGAGTAGCCATTCGTTGGATATGGACAGGGAGGATGAGGCCACTGCCATTGTTGCGGCAAGAACGGCCAGGCCAGGCGCTGCCACGAAGAGAAGTCACGACCCCCTCGACCACGGGTGTCGCGACCACGTCCACGACCACGGCCTCGAGATGGAGGGCGGTCATCGTGGCGGGGTTCGGCCGAAGGGTGTGAGGCAGTGATGTGAGCAGATTGCACCCCGGTCGAGAGCGGGTCCGAAGCAATAGAGTCTTGCTTGGCTTTACGAGTTTCTTCAAGAGTCAACATGCTACGTGCACGATAGAAAGGGGGCAATGGATCTGATTGCTGGATAATAGTGGCAACCCTATCATACGCATCGGAGAGGCCCGCAACGAGTTGAAGGATAAGGCGTTGGTTGGTCATCGGAGCACCGACGTTGGCAAGTTGATCCGAAAGCATCTTTAGGTGTTGACAATAGGCAAGTTGATCCGAAAGCATCTTTTGGGTACGGGAGAACTGGTGTTCGAGATGGACAACCCGTGAATGCTTGTTGTCCTGAAAAATTTCCTTCAAATGATCCCACGCCATTTGTGCAGTTGTATCAGGTTCGAGAATGGTGTGGAGAAGGTCATTTGATATCGTTCCGTAGATCCATTGGAGAACGATTGCATCTAACCGAAGCCACAAATCTTTATCGACCGTGCTTTTGTCGATTGAATCAGAACGGGGAGGAATAATATGATCCAAGACTTGGTAAACACGAGCATGGATTTTGAACAGTTCGGCCCAAGATGCATATTGCACCTTTTCTATCTCGAGAGTAATCGGGATAAAAGTGCGAATATTGGAGACGGTGAGAGCCGGATGGAAACCGGTGGAGTTCGGTTGTTTTTCCTCTGTATTGGAGTTGATTTCGCCGGCCATGGAATGATCGAGAAAAAGAAAATAGAAAAGAGAGTTGTGAGAGGCAGAAGGTAGAAGAGGCAGAAGATAAAAAATTAGGTCAATGCTCTGATACCATGACAGAGGTCAGAATTCTTGCCCCTCTCTGTATATTACCTCAACATATATATAGGTACAAAGTGATATCTACAAGGAAAGGATATTGACTAAACTAAGAGATATCTACAACCATAATTATCTCTAAGCTATTTTCGGAGGATATTCTATTAGCAAGGAATCATGTCTTCAAGCCCTTAGCCTTTACCCTTGTGTGTTTTGTTCTGTTGATTAGTCATGACTGGTGAAGAAGCTCACAAAGATCCAGAACCGCAGTCATTGATTGCTAAACTGGATTTTGGTGATCCTCTTTACTTACATCCTAGTGACACCTCTGGTGCCTCTATCTTAAGTATGAAACTTACTGGTACAGAAAACTATAAGGTGTGGTCGTGTGCTATGATTCTTGCTCTTGAAACCAAAAATAAGCTTGGGTTTGTTAATGGATCTGTAGTTCGATCCATAGATAATAATGTTTTGGGAAGGCAGTGGGACAGATGTAATTTTGTTGTACTGTCCTGGATCCTTGGATCTATTTCTGAAGACCTCTTTGTCAGTCAGGTGTTTTCCAAGGTTGCCTCTGAAGTTTGATCTGAATTAAAGGAGACTTATGATAAAATAGATGGTCCAGTGACATTTAATTTGCATCAAAAGATTAATTCAATCTGTCAAAATGGGTCTCCTGTTTCTGACTACTATCACAAACTTAATGCCTTGTGGAAACAATTTGATGCTTTGATTAAACTACCTGCTTGTACTTGTAATGCCTCTCACGACTTCTCAAAACATAATCAACTTATAAAACTAATGCAGTTCTTAATGGGTTTAGATGATGTATATATGAATATAAGAAGCAATATTTTGACTACAGATCCTCTACCCACGGTTAAGACTGCTTTTTCCCTGGTGTCTCGGGAAGGATCACATCGAGGTGTGATTCGACCTACTGATGCCAAGGGTCAGAATTCTGCATTTTTTGGTAAGACAAATGACTCAAAGAAAAAACCTGGAAAGTCCAATCTTGTGTGCAAACATTGTGGCCTAAATGGTCATACTATAGAACGTTGTTACAAGTTGATTGGGTTTCCTAAGGACTTTCAGTTTACCAAATCCAAATCTGGGCAAAATTTTAATGGGCAAAATTTTAGACCTTCAAGCAATGCTTGTACTTCTGATGGATCTGGTCGAAACCAGAGTTCCTCGTCTTCTCTCACAGAAGAGAAAATCATCAAATTGCTTTCTCTTATTGATCAGAAATAGCCGGAGAACATCTCTGTCAATATGGCAGGCATGTTCTCTGTTAATATGGCAAATGTTTCTAATTTTCATTCGAATTGTAATCGCTCTGGTTGGATCATTGATTCCGGAGCGAATCAACACATGACTTCCACTACTTCTCATCTTGAAAATGTCCTTGACATCTCTGATTTAAATCTAAAAGTCACTCAACCTAATGGGGATGAGGCTAAAATCAACAAAATTGGAAATTATAGAATAAATAATATGGTCACTTTATTTGATGTTCTTGTAATTCATGATTTTCATGTGAATCCCTTATCTGTTCATAAAATAGCTAGAGATAGCAAGATCTTTGTCGGTTTTGATGAATATAAATGTTATCTGATTCAAGGTTCACCTCCCAAGAAAAGAGTGGGGACTGGTAGTGAACAAGGTGGTTTGTACTTCTTTGATCAAGTATCAAAGGGTGAGCCCTTTGTTCCTCGTGTGTCTAATAATGTTTATAACAATTCAAACATGTCTATCTTTTGCTATGCCTCAAGGCTACTCTGGCACAGTCGGTTGGGTCATCCAGCTGATCAAGTGCTTGGAGTGTTAAAGGAAACTCTTAATCTAGGAAATGATACTATCACTCTTCCTTGTGAAATCTGCCATAAGGCAAAAAACTCGAGATAAGTTTAAACTTAGTGATCACACCTCTAAATGTGTTGGTGAAATTGTTCATCTTGATCTTTGGGGACCATATAGGGTCCCTAGTAAAGAGGGATATAGATTATTCTTAACTATTGTATATGATTATTCTAGATCTGTATGGGTATACTGATACGAGGTTTTCAGACCCCGAGAATCTAACCGCAAGTGTACGGTGTCGAATCAAGTAATAACATACGGTAAGTACGAGTATCGAATCCACGGGAACTAGGAACTAAGTATCACAATTACTATAAGCTCTATTAACTGAACTATCGATAATTGAACGGTTGGTATTAAACTACTTAAATGCGAGAATTAAATCAAACACAAGACAAAACAGTAAACAGCTTTGGAAAATCAGATAGAGAAAACAGTTGAGGGTTGGAAATCCAATGGTTCTCGCATACAAACGTCTGACTCAATTCAAATACCAGTTATTCCTATCAATGAATACCCAATCTTTATCTAATCATTGTTCTTTCTCAAGCTACAACGATTTTATGTGCAAAGCATGGTTCGTTTTCAAGCAACCGTGATTTCTATTTTGAAAACATAAGTTTTATCTTTCGATCTCAACATATAGGGTTCAAAACACATTAAGCTTAAGATTCAAACGGGTCTAAGATTTACTCGGTATATCTCTATCCTTTCTTAACTTAGACATGCAATTCCTAATTCTACTTCTCAATTACTTCTCTCGAACATAAATTGAAAGCAATAAAACAATTGTAAGGTAGCTAATCTCACAAAAGCATTAGACACCTAATTGCATTCATTCATTAAAATAGGAAAACTGATAAAGGTCTCAGGTCATCTGTTTACAAGCTTAAACCACTTTCATTCCAACCCCCAACATGAACCGGTTAGTTCATGTCGGTGGTGGATTCAAGCACAATAGAAAAAGATGGAAACAAATATGTAGACATGATAATCGTGGCAACTGTAAATGGAATGGTTACTCCCTTCTATCGTGCTCGTCTCTACTTCGCGTGATGAACGTGTATCTGATCCTCCCTCTATCGTGGCTCCAACGGGTGTCACTCGGCTCTGAAAATCGCCCCCGGAACTGCTCTGGCCGTCGTGTGAAAGTTCCGTCTCGAATAATGACCTAAAACCCGAATTAAAATACTAAAAATCGTGAAACAGTGGGTTACGCCACTTGCCACGCGACTTGTAAGTCGCGTGGTAAGTCGCATGGTAAGTCGCGCGTGTCATTTTGGCTACGTCGGTCATTTTCTGGTTCGCGGTTCGGGTCCTGGTTCGGTCGTGGGTCTTGGGCTTGACTTTTGGGCTTCCGTTAGGCTTCGTTTTGGCTCTTTTGGGGCTCTTTTTAGCTTCTTTTCTCGAGGATTACTGCCTTTTTGATAACCTGTATCAAACACTAGATAAACCGTAAAATACACGCCTTTTTACTTGAATGCAAGCCAATCTCATTGGTTTGAGAATTGAAAATAACGCCAAAAAGTGGCGTTATCAACAACCCCAAACCGAGCGTTGCTTGTCCCCAAGCAAATTAGCGATAAAAATAGAATAAAAGCACACAGTGAAATAATAATGACTGCACAATTCCCAATCGGTACCAAGTGATGCATCGGTGATTTCCCATACCCGTGAATATCTATCTCACTCTCGCCTCATCTCTATTTTGTTTGATCTATGACTTTCCAATGTGAGTTGAACTCGTGACAGTTTCGATTACGTTTGGGTTAGACTAGGTCCAAACATACTGGGGAAAACATTTCGCCTCGACCCTACCTCACGGGATACTCTTGTTTCGCTCGAACCTAGGTTATCGCTCGTGTTGTCATGTTTAAGGAGGTTATGTACAAGAATATGCAATAATTACATGACAACTCTACATAAAGACGCACAAATGTCCAAAAAGGTGATCTCAGAGGGAATCAAGTAGCATGATAGGGAATACCGGTAAAGGTGGTCATAGACTCTAATCACGTTTTCCAAAAGATCATTCAGGTCTTTATAAGGGTTGTAACGGGGCTAGGCGATGGCTGAGAAACGAAGGGTAAAATGGTTCAAAGATCCTTGGCGTGTCAATCATTGGCAGTTCCGAACTTCTCTACTTCAGCCTCTATCATTTGGCCCTCTTTGTCACTATTGGAGTTGCTTTGACTCTCTTATTCAGCTGCTGGAAATACTATCTGACTAACTGTATTTTTTTTTTATTTTTTTTATTTTTATTTATTTTTGGTTGGGACTTCATTGGCCCTCTTTTCTATTTCTCGGGTTACATTGACCCGTTTTATTTTTATGACTGGCCTGTTCTATTCTTTTCTTCTCTATCTTTCGTAGTTCATCACTGCCTTTGATTTACACGTTTTCGGATAAGGGTTGGCTAAGGCTTATGGCTAAAGGTGTAATGGTGGATTTAGAAACGAATAAAGGTGCGTGTTTGGATGCAAAAGGGCTATGGATACACACAAAAGGGTGAAAGGGAACGATAGCTAAAAATGGTTAAAAATAAAACACATAATGCCTGGAATCATATCTTAAGGTCCACACGATATGGTCTACTATACCCTTACCTAATATCCCGATGTTCGTCTTTGCTACTCAATGCAATAATGTAGCGATATCATTCTACATTCACGACAAGGAATTCAGAAAAGTGTATATGACTTAAGTGTATGAATCCCTCAAAATGAAAAACGTCTTTAGGCTCAAAACTCACTATCGGGTGGTCTCCACTAATGTCCCTAGTCATGTCCTTTCCCGGTCTTTCCCTAACGGTCACGTCACTATCACAAGATTCTTCTCACAATGGTTGGTCTCAATCATTCAAAACAAAAATTTTAGCTACAATGATCTAGACACTCAGAGGTGCAGGAAATCTACGTGCATAACTTGGGCCCGATTGGGCAACCCCAAACCTTACCCACACATTGTCCCTAATGTGCAAGTAAAGTCGTAGGTGATGCGACTCGAATCATTGTGCAGTTATTACAGTTATCAAAAGGATGGGCAAGGCATTACAAAACATCAAAAAGAAATCCCAAAGTTTCTAATATGGAACCGAGGTTTGCACAGGGTCTAAAGAATTGAGTGTGTAGATGTGAAAGATGAGGCACCCCAAACCTAAGTGAAACTTAGGTTTGTTGCATCTCGTTTAACTAACACGAACAAACATCTTACACCACTCGTTATTATGCAAAGTTTAGATCGTACCTGTTTTGCCCGGATGAAGGAGGATTCTTGAAAGGTTGAGCATCAATCGGAGGAGATAGGGAGAACATGCAAAATAAAGGAAATCAAAGCACAAAACACACGACGAAAAAAAAACATGAAAATGAAACACACAAAGCAAGAAAGGAATAAAAACTGCACGAAAAACGAACAGGGCACAAGGGACTCCCACGGTTTAGCCCGCGACTTGCAAGTCGCGTGGCAAACCGCGTAACCTACTGTTTCAGAAAACAAACAGAGGGTCCCGCGGCTTGCTGCGCGGTATGCAAACCGCGTGGCAAGTCGCGTATGTCCCTGTTCCAGCTATTTTTGATTTTTCAATTTTTCGATTTTTATGGTTTTTTCGGAAATAAAAACACACTCAAACTAAAAATAATAAAAGGAAACAAACTTTGGTGGGTTGCCTCCCACCCAACGCCTTATTTAAAGTCGTGGCACGACTATGTGGTTTCAGCTCGGCTTGGTGTCCGCGGGATGAAATCGCCCACATTCGCGATTGTCCGCGGACTTCTCTACTCCTTCCTCTATTTCACCATTTCCTCTTTCAAGCATCTTGAACCTTACGTTCTCACCGCCGACTCTGAACGTGATCTCACCCTCTTCCATGTCAATCAAAGCTCTCCCGGTGGCTAGGAACGATCGTCCCAAGATCATCGGGACCTCTTCATCCTCATCTATGTCTATCACCACAAAGTCTACCGGGAAGTATAACTTACCAACCTTAATTAGCACGTCCTCAATCACGTCGTACGGGTATCTTATTGACCGATCAGCAAGCTTGAGCGTCATGAACGTTGGACTCACCTCGCCCAATCCAAGTTTCCTGAAAATAGAAAGGGGCATCAAATTAATACTAGCCCCTAAATCACACAAAACTTTATTGAAAGAAAACTTCCCGATTTGGATAGGGATAGAAAAACTCCTTGGATCATTGAGCTTCTGGGGAAGCTTATTCTGAAAGATTGCGCTACACTCTTCAGTGAGTGCAACGGTGGATTGGTGATCAATTGCCCTCTTTTTGGAAAGGATCTCTTTCATGAATTTCATGTAAGAGGGCATTTGGGCGAGAGCATCTGCAAAAGGAATATTGATCGTTAGCTTTTTAAATACTTCAATAAATTTTGAAAAATTGACCTCATCCTTATTTGCTTTCAGCCTGCTCGGGTAAGGTACTCTCGGTACCACCGGCTTGACCGGTGGTTGCTTCAGCTTGGGCTCTTCACACTGCTTGCTCTCTTCACCCTCCGAGTTCTCTTTGATTGCACACTCTTTATTAGCTTCTAGTTCAGTCATTTTAATGCTCTCGATCTCTTTCTCTTTCGGACTGGTCTCCCTTGATGACGAATCTCGTAATGGCTCCCCATTCAGCTCCTTGCCATTTCTCAGATAAATGGCATTGCATGTTTCCCGGTTAGTCCTTTCGGTTTGACTGGGAAAGGTTCCGGGAGGTCGGTTTTGTAGAGCTTCACTAATCTGCCCCACTTGCCTCTCGAGAATCTTGATGGAAGCCGTATTCTGATCGGTTGCAGCTTTGATTGTACTCACCGTGCTCGCTAATCCCTCGACCGTGCTGTCCATTTTCGTCATGAACTTCATGAGCATATCTTCCAGGCCCGACTTCTTCTCTCCGGATGGTCCTTCGTTCCTTTGGTTGAAACCTGGAGAACGATAAGCATTATTAGCATTGGAAGAATTTGAAGAGTTAGAAAATTACCTGGCTGTTGACCGGGTTGACTCCACGAGAAATTTGGGTGCTTTTTCCACCCTTCGTTATACGTGTTGGAGAACGGGTCGTTCCTCGGCTGATGATTCCGGTTTTGGAGGAATTGAACTTGCTCGGGATCTTGTGAATTGCCTCCCTTCAGATGGTTCGTGATCATGGCTAATTGAGGCTTTATCTCTTTAAGCTCGTCCGTCTCTTGAACACTAGCGACTCGTGCAATGGAAGATCGTGGTGTGGAATAGCTATGCTCGGCTAGGTTCTCGATCAACTCGACTGCTTCCTCATACGTCTTATCCATCAATGCTCCACCCGATGCGGCAGTGATATCGTTTTTAAACTGCGGGTGAAGCCCACTATAGAATGTTTGGATTATGACCCATCCGTGCAACCCGTGGTGAGGACATTTCTTCAACATATCCTTGTATCTCTCCCATGCCTCGTATAAAGTCTCTTGTTCCCACTGAGCGAAGTGGGTGATATCGGCCATCAATTGAGCAGTTCTTCCCGGTGGAAAGAATTTTTGAAGAAATGCGGCTTTCAATTGTGCCCAGGTAGTGATCTGATCTGACGGTAAACCTTCTATCCAAATTTCAGCTCGACCCTTTAATGAAAAGCTGAATAACCTTAGTTTGATTGCGTTCTCCTCCATCCCATTAATTTTGAAGGTGCTGCAAATCCTCTCGAATGCACGGAGGTGTGCATGAGGATCTTCGGTCGGTGCTCCTCCATATTGGTTTTTGTAACGTCCCAAAAATTTCAAGGAATTCAAAATTTTTAAAGTAACGTTTCATTAATAAAAACTCATTTAATAATTCAATCACCTCATTTGCAAACTCATAATTAATATTCTTACGAACAATAAACAACGGAATAAATGTCTAAAATTAAAATCATAAAAGTAATCAACTCTTCCCACGCGCCAGTGTGTACTCGTCACGCCTTGAAGCCCCTCGTACCTGAAACCACAATTTTATTGGGAAAGGGTAAGCACGAAGCTTAGTGAATTCAGACACCATAAATAACACAGTTACTTCCACACCACCTCTAAACAGATAATTGCACATAAACAGCATACAAGTCTACGAACAAATCATAAACATGCATACCTACACCATCCCACCCAAAGGCATAAGCTGGTCCACCCGACCACACAATAACCGTGCAAGCATTACCCGGCTCCCCCGGGTTCCTACGCCACCCGCGTATATAAACCTCGGCCCCGCCGAGTCACTACGCCACCCGCGTATATACACTTCGGCCCCGCCGAGTCACTACGCCACCCGCGTATATAAACCTCGGCCCCGCCGAGTCACTACGCCACCCGCGTATATAAACCTCGGCCCCACCGAACTCCTACGCCACCCGCGTAGTCATAACAATAAAGGTCCGACTAGACGCCCCACTACTTAGTCCCGCATCACAAACAATTAAAACTACCACACACGTACAAATCGTAATGTAAAAAGTAACCGACATTAGTTATAGTGAGAGAACTCACCTCGTAAGCGCGCCTAGCTCACAAACAATAATTCAAGCTTCACAAATCCAAGATCACTTCCCAACACCTAAACAATCGTTAAAATGTATTAACACGAGACCCGGACCCTAAAACACGACGCACCCTTAAATCGTCACTAAAACGACTTTCCGGTCTAACCAACAGGTCTGTTCGGGACCTGTTCCGACCTCCATAAACCCAGAAAATCCTCAATTAAATTTCATAACCAGAAAGTGCTCAGAGTTAGGGTTCCAAGGACATATTATACACCTCCTAACGATTTTTCTACAATTTATTATGGATTTTACAAAACTGATTAACTGCACAGCGAAAAACAGCACCTTTCGTTATAAAACAGCAGTTTGACACTAGCTACGGTCCGAACTGGTTTTTCCGCAAATCATAAGAAACTTACTAGACTTAGAATGGAAACTTTTGGCACTGGTTTCATCCCAATCCGACCTTCCTAGCAGAAGTTATGGCTTTCCCAAAACAGTGGCAGAAACTGCGACTTTTAAAACGGAACGCGATCTGCCACATCCGGACCTGCTGTATAAACAGCCAATTTACGCCTAGCTAGAGGCCGAACCGGACTTCCGCTAAAACATGAAAAGTGTGCCCGGCACAGAATATGAACCGTGGGAACCGGATTCGCCTCAATCCGAGCTACGACGGAAAAGTTATGGCCGTCGCAAAACAGTGGCAGACAAACGTTTTCACATAAAATGACAAAAGTTGCTTATAAACCCATTAAGCCAAAGCTTAACCCAAACAGACCCGAACAACCTACAAGCTTACTGGAAAGGGCTGTACTACGCTGGACAACCACCGAGCACCACCCACTTCCGCCTCCGGCAGCGGTGATGGTTGGCGGCGATTCTTTTATCAAACTAACGATTAACGACGAGAGAGACAACAAACGGGAAAACGGTTCTTACCTCGCGACGACAACGACGGTGCAACTGCAGAAATACTCCGGCCACTTCTCCTTCTCGCCGCTGCACTCTCTCTCTTCCTCGGTTTCTCTCTCTCTCCCTCTCGGTTTCTCTCTCTCTCTTCTCTTTTCCGGCCGGCGACCACAAGAAAACGATTTGGGGTGCCGTAGGGTTTACGGTTTCTTTCTTTTGTTTCCTTTGCTTATCCTTCACGACACCAACAAAAAGAAAACAAACCACATGGACTTTGCCATTTCTTTTTCTCTTGTTTGTTCCTCACGGCAACAAATTAACAAAAGAAAAGGGTTTTGGTTATGGTAACTTATTATTTCTTTTCCCTTTGTTCCTCACGGCAACAATTAACAAAAAAAAAGAATTGGGTTTTGGTTAAGAGATGATGGGCCGAAACCTATGAAGTGTTTTGGCCCTTGACACAAATAGCCCCTCAACTACAAACCTTCTCGCAACTAACCAAAATTCTGACATTTTTAACGATTAGGTCCGATTCGTCTAACCCCGTTAACGGAACCACATTAAATAAAACTAAAACAAAAGTATTTAATAAAAGAAATTATATACCGGAATACGGGCTTTACAACTCTCCCCCACTTGGATTAGACTTCGTCCTCGAAGTCTATGCACGTGCATAGCTAAAGATAGTTCTCCCACATCTCAACCTCAGTTCCTAAGCCCACTTGAAATCTCTTCTAAAACTTCTCGAATACTTTTCTAACTAACGTACTCCTTCTAGAACACTGGGATTATGATCGGAAGAACACCCCAACAATTACTATAAGCTCTATTAACTGAACTATCGATAATTGAACGGTTGGTATTAAACTACTTAAATGCGAGAATTAAATCAAACACAAGACAAAACAGTAAACAACTTTGGAAAATCAGATAGAGAAAACCGTTGAGGGTTGGAAATCCAATGGTTCTCGCATACAAACGTCTGACTCAATTCAAATACCAGTTATTCCTATCAATGAATACCCAATCTTTATCTAATCATTGTTCTTTCTCAAGCTACAACGATTTTATGTGCAAAGCATGGTTCGTTTTCAAGCAACCGTGATTTCTATTTTGAAAACATAAGTTTTATCTTTCGATCTCAACATATAGGGTTCAAAACGCATTAAGCTTAAGATTCAAACGGGACTAAGATTTACTCGGTATATCTCTATCCTTTCTTAACTTAGACATGCAATTCCTAATTCTACTTCTCAATTACTTCTCTCGAACATAAATTGAAAGCAATAAAACAATTGTAAGGTAGCTAATCTCACAAAAGCATTAGACACCGAATTGCATTCATTCATTAAAATAGGAAAACTGATAAAGGTCTCAGGTCATCTGTTTACAAGCTTAAACCACATTCATTCCAACCCCCAACATGAACCGGTTAGTTCATGTCGGTAGTGGATTCAAGCACAATAGAAAAAGATGGAAACAAATATGTAGACATGATAATCGTGGCAACTGTAAATGGAATGGTTACTCCCTTCTATCGTGCTCGTCTCTACTTCGCGTGATGAACGTGTATCTGATCCTCCCTCTATCGTGGCTCCAACGGGTGTCACTCGGCTCTGAAAATCGCCCCCGGAACTGCTCTGGCCGTCGTGTGAAAGTTCCGTCTCGAATAATGACCTAAAACCCGAATTAAAATACTGAAAATCGCGAAACAGTGGGTTACGCCACTTGCCACGCGACTTGTAAGTCGCGTGGTAAGTCGCGCGTGTCATTTTGGCTACGTGGGTCGTTTTCTGGTTCGCGGTTCGGGTCCTGGTTCGGTCGCGGGTCTTGGGCTTGACTTTTGGGCTTCCGTTAGGCTTCGTTTTGGCTCTTTTTGGACTCTTTTTAGCTTCTTTTCTCGAGGATTACTGCCTTTTTGATAACCTGTATCAAACACTAGATAAACCGTAAAATACACGCCTTTTTACTTGAATGCAAGCCAATCTCATTGGTTTGAGAATTGAAAATAACGCCAAAAAGTGGCGTTATCATATACTTGCTTAAATCTAAAGATGAAGTATATGATAACATTATTGCTTTTCACAGTTTGCTTTCCACACAATTTGGAAAAACTATAAAAATCTTCAGAAGTGATAATGGTACTGAGTTTACTAATTTAAGACTAGGTGAGTTCTTTAAATCTAAGGGTATCATTCATTAAACTACTTGTGTTTACACCCCACAACAAAATGGGGTAGTTGAACGCAAGCACAAACATTTGCTGAATGTTGTTAGGGCTCTAATGTTTCAAGGGAACATTCCATTGAATATGTGGTCTAACTGTGTTTTAACTGCTACCTATCTAATAAATTGTACACCTTCGTCTGTATTGAATGGAAAGTGTCCCAATGAGTTGATGTTTGGTTTTGCACCTGTTTTATCACATTTAAGGAATTTCGGATGTTTATATTTTTCTGTTAAACAAAATAATTCTGATAAGTTTTCTGCTCTTGCTGAAAAGTGTGTCCTTCTTGGGTATTCCAACTCTAAGAAAGGATATAGACTTTATAGTTTAGAAACTAAACAAATTATTGTTTCTCGTGATGTTAAATTCTATGAATCCATTTTTCCTTTTAAAATGAGTGCAACACATCAAAACATGGAGTCTAGTGACATTAATTCCTTAAATTTCTTTGATTATGTTATTAATCACTCTAATGATGTTTCTTTCGAAGTACCCAATGATGATATTAGGGTGAATCCACAAAATAAAACTCAACTTGTTAATACTGAAAGTACTAGTAACCGCGATCACCCTGGTATCCCAAATAGAGCTGCCAGGTCTTTGGACACTGGTAGTACTAATCGAGTCAATGACTCAAGTGGATCTGCCGGATCTTTGGATCCTGGTAGTAATGACGTGGCTGCTAGTGATCAGCGTGATGCTAATTTTCGTCGCTTAGAAGTCCAAAACAATCATCATGATGATATTTTGGGATCCCCTTCTGAGGGTAATTTGTCCTCTGACCCTTCTACCTCTGTTCGTAGGTCAGCAAGACCTTCTCATCTACCTCGTCGGTTTGATGACTATGTGGTAGAAGGAAAGGTCAAGTATGGAATAGAGAAGGTTGTTAATTATTCTTTTTTAAATTCAAATAATTTTTGCTTAGTGTCCACCTTAAATAAATCTTTTGAACCAGAAAGCTTCTTTGAAGCTAGTAAGGATCAGAATTGGGTTAATGCCATGAACGATGAAATGGAAGCATTATATAGGAATAGTACATGGGTGTTAACCGATCTTCCTCCTGGACGAAAACCGATTGGTTGTCGTTGGATTTATAAGATTAAATATAAATCTACGGGAGAAATCGAAAGGTATAAGGCTAGACTTGTAGCCAAGGGCTACAGTCAAAGAAAACATTTAGATTATGAAGAAACATTTTCTCCAGTTTTAAAAATGGTAACGGTTAGGTGTGTAATTGCTTTAGCAGTTCAAAATAATTGGTCTTTGTGTCAATTAGATGTGAATAATGCGTTTTTGTATGGAGATTTAGTTAAAGAAGTATACACGAGTCTACCACCCGGATATTTTTCTGCCAATGATAAAAGGGTTTGTAAACTTATAAAATCATTGTATGGGCTAAAACAAGCTCCTAGACAGTGGTATGCCAAACTTTCTTCATGCTTGCTTGATCATGGGTTTATTCAAAGTGTTAGTGACTACTTCTTATTTATCAAAACTACTGATTATGTCTTCTTAATTCTTCTTGTTTATGTGGATGACATTGTATTGACTGGTAATGATGTTTCTGAAATAAATAAGGTAAAAGATCATTTACAGTCTAACTTTAAAATTAAGGATCTTGGGAAATTAAGGTTTTTCTTAGGGATTGAGATTTTAGAAACTGAAAAAGGAGTTTGTATGTCACAAAGGAAATATTGTCTTGAATTACTCAATGACTTTGGCTACTTAGGTTGTAAACCAATTGGTACAAAAATGGACATGAACTTGATTGTAACAGATTCCTTTGGACCAGATTCAAAAGATCCACCTCTTAAGGATTTTACATGATATCAAAAGCTAATTGGTAGGTTAATCTACTTACTGGCAACTCGTCCTAACATAGCCTTTGATGTTCATTGCCTGAGTCAATTCATGCATTCACCTCGTCAATCACATTTGAAACTAGCTCTTAGAGTTTTAAGATATCTTAAAACTTCTCCTGGTAAGGGTGTTCGTTTCTTTCGATCTAATTCTGATTTTAAACTTTGTTGTTTTGTTGATGCGGATTGGGGCAAATGTTTGTCTACAAGACGATATGTCACTGGATACTGCCTCTTTCTGGGAAACTGTATGGTTTCCTGGAGGAGTAAAAAGCAGTCTACTGTCTCACGTTCTTATGCAGAATCTGAGTACAAAGCTATGGCTGTTGCCCTTTGTGAAATCATCTGGGTTCTTAACATTGAAGCAGGTTTAAAAATTGAAAATTTACTTCCAGTACATTTGAATTGTGATAATAAATCTGCAATTCAAATTGCTAATAACCCAGTTTTTCATGAAAGAACAAAACACATTGAGATAGATATTCATCAAGTAAGAAATAAAGTTTCTTCTGGAATGTTGAAGACTGCCAAAGTTCCTTCAACTGAAAACCCAACAGATACCTTTACTAAATCTCTTGGTGTTAATCAGCATAACTATCTCAGTTCTAAGTTAAATATGTTAGATCTATTCAGGTGTCAAGATTGAGGGAGGGTGTTAAAAGGTAAGAATCTCATTTACCAATCTTGACATTTATCTAACTTATTTTGGTTGTTGTGTATTTTGTAGAACCTAAGGGGGTAGATTTGTCAAGAGGATGATACTTCAGGATATGAGGGACTGCGCCTCACATCTCGTGGGACTACATGGGTTAGCGAAGCAATTAATGGAAAACTGGAGGACTAAAGTTGTAAATTGGCTATTGACTATATAAGCCACTTTCTCTTCACAAAGATAGACGATTCAATTCATTTTTTTCATATCATCAGTTTGTATTGATATTTTCCCTCTCAACAATTTAGGGTTTCATCTAGGTTAACATCTTCAACACTCATGAAGATGTTTAGGTTAGATTAGGTCTAGATATTGTTGATCTTATTCTTGTGTATGTACTGATTAGTTGTTGATTCATTTCAAATAAAAGTTTCATGAAAATCAGGTTGGAAACATGTCAAAAATTTCAACCCAACTCAACCCATTTATTAATTGGGTTAGACGGGTTGATCCATTTAACTTAAATGGGTTGAAAATCTCAACCCAACCTGCTGCTATTGGGTTGAATTGGTAGATTAGATCACTTTTTGTCATCCCTAATTTTGCTTAGCTTCTTGGGGCGCCTAGATTTTCTTTATGGTTCTTGGCCTCTATTTAGATCGCTTTAGTTGGGTGTTCTCCGGTATCTTCATTTTGCAAATATTTCCAAGATAGTTATTATACTTTTCTTGTCTTGTATCTCCTTTTTCTTTCAATTTAATAAAATTGTGGCCTTTCTAAACAAAGTTGTTGGTGTTAAATCAATCGTTTAAAGGAACTTAACATCTTAGTTCAAATTTACTCCTACATATTACTTTTAAAACTATTTCAATACACAAAAAGCCAAAGGAAAAAAAAAAAGTCGAAATGTATTTGGGTTAAAATTTAATTATTATGGATACAAAAATCCAAAAAAATTTAAAAAAGAAAGTGACGGTGGATAGAGTGTAACAAAAGTTAATAAACCCCCCCACGTGTGATGCTCATTTGAATTTTGGTTTTTGCGTATTTATGTGCCGTCATGGCCCCTATATTTAATGCACCTCCATGTGTTATTTGTCCCCCTATTTATTTTCTCCTTAATTTCTATACTAATATTCTTATTCCTCCTTTTGAATAAAGTGAATTATTTTCATTTTTCTTATTTATATCGAATTGGGTTTTTATAAGATTTAAGAATGTAGACCTAAACTAGCCCCCTCACTAAATTAAAAAAAAAAAAAGACAACAAATATATTTTAGGAATCCATACTATATGATTAAATAAATCCTTCTCTATTTGTTGCATGTGAAAGGCTCCTACTCCTTTCTTGTCTTCAAACTTTGATTAATCTTTTCTTTTATAAAGAAATCTCTTCCTTTTTACATCACACTTTAAAAAATTTATTGATTTAGATAAAAAAAAATGTCACCCGTTCCTTATCATGCTAATTGTATGTTAGGTTCTCACCAAAATGCTTTCTACTTCTAATAGACCACAAACTCGACCAAAATCTCAATTGAGGTGTTGATTCATTTAAAAAAAACCTATATTTGTCCTTTAACTAGATCAAGCATTCGACATATTAAAAAAATTATTTTTCATACTATATTAATATGTTTATACATGTGGCCCACTATATTAGAGGACTCACATATAACCCGGGGATATTTTGTTTGTTTCACAAGATGGCTACTTTTATGTTACTTTATTTTACATGTATAATTTAACTACAAAATCATAAAAATGTCATGAAATAACTAGAATTTTATATTGTGTGTATGACATATACTTATTTTTTGTTTTTTTAGGTAGTGTTCTCGAAACCTTTTTTACAAATGAAAGAAAAGAAAAGAAAAGGAAAAGAACAAAAATATCAATTCTAGAAATGGAAGAAAAATAAGAATAAATTTTCTCCAAAAACTTTCTTACAAATATGAAATAAAATTAATAGAAAGAAAATAAATTAAAATTCTATGAAAAGTTAATAAAATTGTAAAGTTATCCACTCTGAATTTTAATAGATAGATTATTATTTTTCTTTCTCTCTTGTTTAAGAAAACAAATATTTATTTCTTTTCTTTTTGTTTTTGTTTTTGTTTTTCTTCTTTTTCAAAACACCAATAAAAAAATTATTTTTTATTTTCTTCTTTCTTTTGTATTTTTTTCTTCTCAATTTCAAAAAAGTTTGTGACATTGATTCATTAATGCAAAAGAGCACAATCTCTTTATACATAGTTGAGCAAATAGTTTCGGAGTTTCCTATTTACAAAAATAGAATGAGCATGTAAACGTCAACCTTGTTTGTTTTTAAATGATAAATAAATACCATTATTTCTAAAAGATTCATTGCATGAATCGAGCATACAAACATATAGTTAATTCTTATTGTAAAATAAATGATTAATTTAATTAAATATTTAATAACTATTCAAATTTTCTTTAACAAATTAATACTTTTATGATGAAAGATTGAAATCAACTAAATGTAGATTGCTTTCCATGATATTAGGCAAAAAGTCGGAACCGATATCGCTACAAAAAAGTATTACGAGGGACAATACGGTAATTGTAGAAAAGAACTTGTTAAAAACAAATTCCAAACAAAATGAGATTCGAAGAAAATGCATACGTGTGATTATAAGCGCATCAAGAGTGGCATCAGGTACGGCATGAATCCTCCAGAATTCCATAGGGATGTTTACCGGTTATCACCGGTGAACATGTACACGTGGCACAATTTAACAACGAGCAAAATTTAAACTTACATAAAAAAGGAAATTAATTAAAATATCCCAAGTTTGACTTTCATTTACAAAGTTTCGGCCAAAAGTCCTGCGAAACCCCCAACTATGGCCTCCGTGACAAGTTTGGTCTCTGTCCCGCGGTGGTTTCCCACGATAGGCCAAAAAATACAGTTCAGTGTTTTGGACACATTTAAATATAAAACCATACTTTTACTAAACTTTGGACACATTTAAATATATATATATATATATGTGGTATATATAATTAACTCTTAGTGAGTTTATGTTCTCCTATATGAGAGCTTCGAAACGATATATAATGCGTCCAAAACGGAGTATGTGTGAATGAGATATCGATGTTCAAAGTTGAGTAATTGGATGAAATTAGCAAAAACCAAGTTGGGTGTGGGAAGGTGTCCCACATAGGAAGAGAGAGTAAAAATTCAATGGTTTATAACCAAAGAAATGAGAGGAGTTGACAAGCTCCTTGCATGGTTTTACTCCAACACCTACCCGCGCGCAGGGGGTGCCGATTGACGATTTCGTAAGTTAAAATTGTCGAACTTGTGTGCGGACACGAATGCAGCTCCAAAATCTCGTGCTCACGCAGCTCGGTTTTGCTAAAATTTCTTTTGACCATTGAAACTGAAATGTATTTCGTTTTTTTTTCTCATTTCATCCAAAGACACAAGAACAGTACACGTGGAAAAAGAACCAGAAATGAAATTTTTTTGGCCTATCGCGGGAAACCACCGCGGGACAGGGTGACACGTGGGTGTGGGCCAGCGATCGCGGGGCCACTGCGGAAATTTAAGGCATTTTAGTAACGCGGTAGAGATTTAGAGTATTTTGGTAAAGAAAAGTCAAACTTGGGGTATTTTAATTAATTTACCAAAAAAAACATTCAGAACATTTTATATCGGAAAAATATAAAACTAGCGAGTAAAATAAAATTAAACATTGTTGAGAAAGAAGAAAAAAAATATTTTTAATATAATATCGATTAAATTTGGCAGCATAAGTCTGAATCTATAATGAGCGTGAAATAAAGAATATCAATTAACGAAAGGTGTGGGGGAGGGAGAGAGAGTGTGTGTGGGTGCCGTGTGCGTGTGAAAGTGAGGACCACACGAGTGATAAGAAGCTATCAATTAACGGAATCCCTGGCATTTGCGGTGTCGCCGTCGTCATCCTCTCCATTCTCTCAAGAGGAAAAGAACAGAAAAACGACAGGCGATTTTCGTCTAAATTGAACAACTGACGTACCAGCGGATCATACGAAGAATGGGGAATGGAACAAGGTACAGAAGTAGAGTGTAGGGTTCTCAGTTGGTGTGGTAGTGGTAATGGAGGAGGTTACACAGGTAGGAGTCAGGACTAGAGCTCGTGCTATGGAGATTGTGCGAGAGGAGGCCGCTGATAATTTGGGAGCAGTGAAGAGAAGGAAGATCGGTAATGGAAAATTGACGTCGCCTTCGTCGACGTATGTGCAAACTAAAACTCTTGATCGTGAGAATTACGTCAATTCGGCACCGGAGGAAGATCCAGGTGATTCTGGAAATTCCTCCGCAGGCCTTAGATCCAGTGGTGTTCCGGCGTCTTGTTGCTCTAGTACCGGATCAATGGAGATGCTGAAAGTTTCAGATCTGGAGGTAATGTGTGAAGATTGTTTGTTTATTCTGTGTAATTAGTTTATTTCTATCATCCTTGCCGTCAGTAATTTTGACATCAAGTACTTGCTATTGAATTTACCACCATTTAAATAGTTTTGAATTTTGATTGTTTTTCGGTTTCGAATTTGCAGGAAGACGGTGTTGAAATTGAAACAGTTGCGATGTATAAATTAGACGGAAGCGAAAGGTTTTCAATTAATGACTATTCAATTTGCTCATTTATGTATATATGTTTCAACGTTTTACTTTCGTTTCTATTCTTTCAAATTTTGAAAAAGGAATAAAAGTGAATCAAAACGGCGTCCGTGATAACTTCTTCCCGTGAAACAATTTAAAACTGAAACTCGATCGGCTCGATCGCTTCCTCCCACCTCTCTCTTGTTTTGACTTGATGCCTCGTTCTTTCAGCATACGGTCGACCGAGTTTAAGTCGGAATTAGGTGAACTGGACTCAACTACAGTAAAGCAGTCGTCGGTGATAAATAATTCTCGCCGTACAGTGCTGCCGGCCGAGAAGATGCCACCTGCAGCAGAACTCGAAGAATTCTTTGCTGCTGCACAGAAAGACCTTCACAAACGTTTTAGAGACAAGTGAGTAATATATTTAATTAAGCTATTTAGTCTATGAAAATCAAATATAATTAGCTGAAAACATGAATCCTATCATTTGCAGGTATAATTACGACATTGTAAATGATATTCCTTTGAAAGGTCGGTTCGAGTGGATCCAACTAAAGCCACAAAAATGATGATCGAGATGATCAACGAATAATAAAACACGTACGGCTGTGTTGAAGAATTATTTCTCAAAACTTAAGAAACAAAGAGGTCGAAGATTATAGCTAGTTTTGAGTTTAAACTGGAGATCGATGCTCTCTAATTTTAAGCTAGTTAGTTTTAATTCTAATTTTAATTTCCTTCACTCTCAAAATCTCAAGATCTGCTTTATGATGTATGTTATTCTCTACTAATGTGCGTCCTGAAGTACGTACACTTGGAGACCGACTGGAATTGAAGGAGAAGCTTTTTCAGGTTACCGACAGTCCCGACCCCAAAACGAAGAAAAAGGAACAGCAGTAAAAAATATGATTTGGCGTGGTTAATTGGTAGCTAGTTGCTTAGATTTTATTTATCTAAATTACTTTGCGTAATTTTACCGTGGTCTATTTTTGTTCATTGTAAACTGGAAATCGAGATTTTTAGTGAAAGTGGGCATGCACAGCATTTCAATTAATAATTTATAAAAGAATAGAACACCGTTTACGAAATGAGGAAGAGGAAGGGAAGGGTGGTGGATTTGCAGATGCCGGAGTTGGGAGTTGCAGGTGAATGGACAAGTTATTCAGAATACGTACAACTGACGACTTGCCGTGTAAGCTACGAACACGTGTTTGAATGCCGGAAAGCATATGCTGACTCCCATGTGGATCCTCTTCGTAGTTGAGAGAAAAAGAGAGGGAGAATATGTTTTAGGTACATGTCATAGATTCAGAGGTCGATGTCTAGTGATTAATACTAGTATTTACATATTAAATTAGGTATTTAGCAGCTAACCTTCTCAATTAGTATCTAATCGAGCTCAATAACGTATGGCTGAGGATTCGATTACCAAACGTTAACTGGGTAAGTGTTTTCGGGCAAAACACCATCCTTACTTATCTTATCGGATAACATTCGCGACCATAAAAATGAATTGTTGGTAAATTTTCATCTACCCAGGGTTTAAATCCAGGTGCTGCCAAAGCCCTTGTGACCATGAAGGTTCACCTGTGTTGACTTCATGCCATTCGTGGTCGCCCGAGAATCAGTCGGAGCACGTAAGCTGCCCCGAAAACCCACGATTACAAAAAAAGGATAACCACAAATCGTCTCGTAGGTTCATCAAACCGAGATCTAAGTGCAAGTTTGACTCAAACAACAAATGCATAAATAATGGACCTAGCAACAACTATTCAACGATCTAAGTACAATAAAACAACCACTAACAATATCCAAGTAATATAAACCAATAAGAAGCTAAAGTAGTAATTGCATGGAAAACGAGACATCGATGAAAAAACCTAAGGTGTTCACTTGGCCACTTTTGAGTTTTCTCTATAATTTGGAAGACAAAAGAAATGAACAAAAGAAACTACACTAAACGGGGAATAGACTTGTTCCCATCAAAGTTGGATTGATTCAATCCGGTTGAAGAAAGAGGTTTTTTGGTGTTTCGAGACCTTTATTTTTGGATAAAAGGTTGATAACCGGCAACCCTTTATTAGGAGGGTGCAAAACCCGAACCAACCCGAATTATCCGTCCTACTCGATCCGAAATCATGCCCATAAACAGACATCCGAACCTCATTGAAACCCGAAATCCAATATCCAATATTTAATGTAGGATTCTGGGGTTTGGGTTGGATTTGCATATGGGCCACCCGAACCCGTCTGAATTTCCGATTAACTAAACTAATGAAATAACCAATATTATACATATGTATAATAGTAATAATATAATTGTAATCCTTTTGACTTTTTGAGGATTTTGTTTATTATTCATTTATAATTTTATATAATTCATATTTCATCATGGAGAGTGCACTGTGCAGTAATTCCATTTCCAACTTTTTATGGCCAATTGGTTATATTATATTATTATGGTCATTTTAATATATTAAAATTCTTGAATTTTTTATCTAATCCATTTTTAACTTTCTATGGCTAATTCTAATTGGCTATGATCAGCACCATCAACCCATCATGCATGTGTAATGAATTCCATAATTTCCATTTCCATGGATGCAACTATGCAACGTAGCAACTAGCAGTAGCCAGTGACCTGTGATCGAGGAGTGCAGGCAGGGGTGTTTTCTTGCTGCTTGCATGCTTGGTTTTAAGAACCAACCCGACTTACCCGTCCGAACCCGTCCTACTCGATCCGAAATCATGCCCATAAACAGACATCCGAACCTCATTGAAACCCGAAATCCAATATCCAATATTTAATGTAGGATTCTGGGGTTTGGGTTGGATTTGCATATGGGCCACCCGAACCCGTCTGAATTTCCGATTAACTAAACTAATGAAATAACCAATATTATACATATGTATAATAGTAATAATATAATTGTAATCCTTTTGACTTTTTGAGGATTTTGTTTATTATTCATTTATAATTTTATATAATTCATATTTCATCATGGAGAGTGCACTGTGCAGTAATTCCATTTCCAACTTTTTATGGCCAATTGGTTATATTATATTATTATGGTCATTTTAATATATTAAAATTCTTGAATTTTTTATCTAATCCATTTTTAACTTTCTATGGCTAATTCTAATTGGCTATGATCAGCACCATCAACCCATCATGCATGTGTAATGAATTCCATAATTTCCATTTCCATGGATGCAACTATGCAACGTAGCAACTAGCAGTAGCCAGTGACCTGTGATCGAGGAGTGCAGGCAGGGGTGTTTTCTTGCTGCTTGCATGCTTGGTTTTAAGAACCAACCCGACTTACCCGTCCGAACCCGTCCTACCCGCAAATCTACCCGAATCCGAACAGCCCTACCCCGAATTCATGAGGTTCGGTTTTCATCAAGGTTCTAAATGACGTGAGGGATGACGTGGCGGCGAGGCCAAGCCTCAAGCCTTAGGAACCACAACGAAGCCATGGCGTTTTTAAGGCGTGACTTATGGTGTCAAATTTCTAATTCATATAAAATATTATATATAAAAATGCATGTTTTGTAGTGTTACTCAATGAGTCAATAGTAATAAACAAGTTAAATTAGGTTATATATTAACAACATGCAAATAAGACATAAAAACGTAAAGAAAAATCAAATATCACATTACGAAAACTGCGCATTAGGCCATGGCGTGCCACGGGCTTAATGTGGCGTGAGACACAAGCCTTGGTGCCATGGCGGCTGTGCGGCGAGTTTTTTAGAACGGTGGTTTTCATTATCCCTCCCCGAATTAAACCCGATCGGGTTTTGCCCTTCTCCACCCGAACACGTCCGAACCCGCCCGATGCTCCCCCTACCTTTATCGGCCCCATACCTGACCCTGCCTACTCGGGCATCCGTATGAGGGAACATTTTGAGGCTCACTAAGCGGCTGAGGCTAGCGGAGGGGCCTGGGCTCGAACCCATGACCTGTTAGATATTTGGACAAGTCGCCTCACCCCTTTGCCAACTGAGCTACACGCCATAGGCATGGTAGCCTTTATGCTTATAACTTTGTGGTCTGTATGGGTTTTTCGGAATGGTATTTTCTTTGGCAACCCGAAGCCAAAAAAGGCGATGATCTTGGAGAACATTATAACCCGTGTTTACTTTTGGGTTAACCATAGCAAATTGTCTATTAATTGAGTTGGTTGGCTTGCAAATCCTTCCCTTGCAATTCTTTCTATGTAAATGTTTCTTTTTCTAGCTTCTTGCTAGTTTTATAAGATTTCGCCGTTCCAAAAAAAGGGAGAAACCCCCACGTTTAGGGTAATGCTACCCTATGCGACTTGTGAATGCAATTGCGGGTAACGTACGTGACATTGAACGAACATATTTTACCTTCACAATCCTTCAAACGCGATCTATTGACATTGTATGACTTCACCGTGAATATATTGTAGTGAAGCTGAGATTTCCTCTACGATCATGGCTGGCGAAGCCGACTCAATAGTGGTGTGGGTGTGGCGATTTAATTCTCAACAAAAAGATGTAATGTGTGATTTGATGTATCCTTTGATAAATTATTTTTGTATGAATTGACTCTCTCTTAATAACAACAAAATATATTAACATAAAAAATAGTTGTGAATAATAATAATAATAATAATAAAGGAGGTATTACAATTTTGAAGATGAAGAAGAGAAAGAATAATCGGAGAACTTAAAATAGAAAATGGAATTAAAGATGAGAAAGAAATCATACAAAATACCACCGAATAGTTGTGGATTTTTAAATTAATGTTACCATACAAAAAAAATTCAAAATAAAAAATAAAAATAGGCCGTAGTTCAATAACAATACAATTTTATCATTAAAAATTTATAAGATTAAAAAATTTATGTTTATTAAGTTTTTATTTTTGAAGTATATAATATTTATATACAATAAATGAAACAAATAAACTCGCATACCCTCCTCACCTTTGGTGAGGTTTGAACCCATGACCTCCTACAACGCCAAGGACTCCGATACCGCTAGGCTAAAGACCCTTTGGTTATGTTTATTAAGGGCTGTTTGGCAGTTGTTGAATGGTTTAGTGCAGAATGATTAAGTGGTCTGAATGATTAAGATGCTTTTATGATATAGTGCAAAATGAAATATGGTTGTTTGGTAATTGTTTAGGATGAAATCAGAGTGCTGAATGGTTAAGGGAGGCCAAGGATGCTAAATAATTCAGAGGGTTTTAGAACCATTAAGAGACACACATTTTTTTCCCAAACAGAATTTACCTCTTAGCGATTCAAATGTTGCCTCTTAATGGAACCATTAAGAGGTAAACAAAACAGTCCCTAAGTTAACATCAAGAGTTAAAAAAGAACGATGCTTGAAGAGATATGATATGGTGCATTAGCATGAGATGTGAGGTATACCGTATAGCGAAGAAAGAAAAGACCATATGTGATGCCCCGCTTTAATTCGTATCCTCTTTCCATCACATGAGGCCATGCGTACCCCAGAGCGGGCACCTGCAGGTTGGGCTGAGGTGTAACCGCCGGGTTAGGCGGGTTTCGGTACACACACTGCCGGGTTCGTGCGGGTTGGGCACCCCCGGGCTCCAGCGGCTTCCCCACCCCGCTCATACCCACACGAGATTGTCTCACACCATCAACTTTATTTTGTATTTTTATTTTTATTTTTATGTGGGTTCAAGAGGTTCAAAAGGTTGGGGTACGGGATTTGTGGGTTCAAAAAGGTTCAAGAGGGTTTAAAGTGGAAAGCTGATGTGGCGCAGAGGGTTCAACAGGTTGTGAACCTGGGGTACGCATGGCCTGATTGGTTGAAGTTTTTTTTTTCTTTTTTTGAAATAAAACAATGAAACATGATTGGTTGAAGTTAATTATGGGGTTTCAATTTGGATGGGTTTTGTATACTTTTTTTTAATGGTGTCTAGACCAATTTACACGTATCTCGACTAATGTTGGTTCAACAATTGTTATTTTAAATGCAAATAGTTTTTTGTTGCACTTTAACAAATTAGCTTTTCTTATATTTTGACAAAGAAGAATGAAAAAACTAAGTGAGTTTTTTTCTTGTACATCAACCAGGACCAAATCCACAATAAACATACTATAGGACCTTAGTCACAAAAAATATCAAACACCGGAAACAAATTCACAATTCACTCTTAAATAATTGAAAGGGAAAAGAAAAAAATGACATTTATACCCCATGATGTGCAAGACACATGATGTCTTTAACGTCTCAAAGTTAACGGTGTTAACCTTTATGAACTTTAACCACAACATATTGCATACTACAAGAACTATATCCATAATATAAAGATCTTAGTTAATAATTAGTATAAAATTTTGTACAGGAATCCATAATTCACTTTTAATAATATTTTATTTTATAATAATTAGTTTAAATTAGGTTGGCAGGAATATTTGTTGGGTGAATGATTAGGGAAAAGCAGCACGTGGGACTGTGGGGGTGAAGATCTGATCCCAATTCTCTCTGCACATTCTCGCATGTGATCCTTTCTTTTTTTTACAAAAATGTCGATACCGGCAAACTCAACCGGCTCACAATCGGATGCATATCCATAATATGGGGGCATACCTGACTCACTTAGCGGTTGTGGCTATGGGAGTGTTTTGGGTTCGAACCCGAGACCTTCTGCTTTTTGTACAAAGATGCTCCCACCGATTACCAACTGAGTTACACGCCATTGGCATGTGATCCTTTCTTTGCTCGCGTTCATCACTAGTAACATACCCGCGCGATGCGGCGGGAAATAAAATTTTATTGGAACAATGTCTTAGGCCCGACACTATGTTGATCGGTATATCCCAAATGAAGTATCAAAGCCAAGGAACGTTAAACTTAAGAAGACCGATAAGACCAAACGAGAGAACAAATCCATTTAATAAAATTCATTGGTTTAAAAGTACAAGTCTTTGATTCTACATGTGTTCAAATATTACAAAACAGCATAACTATAAACCAACCAAGGCGTGTAATTCTTGATGATTGACCTTACCGTTACGCCCACTGGTGTAGAGGTCACGTTTGCATACATCATATCCCCCGGACCAATCTTATCTAATTTGGTTTAGTTTATATTATTTTCATGTTTAGAATATCACCCTTTTAAAATTTCAGGATTTATAATAAGTTTAAAGCAGTTGTCATGATTTGCTCAAAAATCCCCATCAATTTTGAGGTTGAAATCTTCTGATGTTTGACCTCAACGTCCAACAAACAAATCTTTTTGAAAACATTATGCTTCTAGTGTGCAATGAGAGATGCAATTCTGGATTCCCTTCATGCATTTATAAAGACAGTGGCCTTAGTATGTGATAGTAACACTAACATTGAAAGCTCTTTTTATGGTGTTTGACATATTAGTAAGATTTCTTCATACATACCCAGAAAATGTAACGCATTCACCAAATTTGGCCCCTTCTGGAACGATTACAGTTGTATGATCTGCATTTGAAGCGCACAACACCTGGAAGATAACAAAAGGCAGAGATGTCTAAAAATGTGTACATGAGAAAGAAAGTAAGTTGATTAAAGTGTATACATGTATCAACACCTATCTTGACCAATCATAAACCCATAATTTCCTTATGATGAAATTTAAGGACTTTATTTATAATGGTTCAAATATTAGAAAGATTCATAGTGAATACAAGTCTGAAACCAAAACCTTTAACATACAAAAGCTTTTGAAATTAGGAACATGATGTTTTACTTATAGCCTCAGTGTTAGTTCTAATGGCTTTTCCATATCAACTTTGCAGCTATGAGCTTCCAGATTCACATCCTCTCTTGGAAGGGGCAAGTATACTTTATGGAGAATATAAATTGCCTCTTCATTAGATTTTGGTTTCTCAACAAATGATCCCTATATTTCAGCTGGACACTCGAGAACCTGATGATCCTTGCTCATACCTTCTTGCAATTTGGACACCGGGTAAATAGGAAATAAATAATTAAAAAATCAGTAGCCAGATACATATAAATACCTCAAATCCACACTTGCAATTATTAACCATGTGAACTCTCCTCAGATGAAAAAACATAATTATATGATTTGTTTTGTTTTGTGAATGTTGATCAAGTTATTTGTTGTTTGTCGTTCTTTTATACCAGGGGAAACTGCGGATTCAATTCTGCCACCAGAAGGGCAATGTTGCTCCCAAGAATCTGGCACATTATGCAGTGAAGAAACATGTTTCTTCTGCAACAGCACGATAGGCAAATTCCCAAACCGTTCTAGGGACACTTCATGTAAGTAAGTAATCATGTACAAGTATTGCTATAATTAGATAATAAATATGAGCCTACACATACAGGATCTTACTATATCTTATCTCAATCGTAAATGCAGCTTAGATAATGTTAACTCTGCTAACCTGAATCTTCCCGACTATCAAGTAGTATTTTTCTAGATCTTCCTTTCCTTTGGGTTGGTGAGAATGTTATTGTCCTGTTTAATCAAAAAACTTCCATTGAGATGCAGGTGTTTGCAGACCATGGGTCAAGCCTTAACCAAATTGATGTTCCGAGATCTTGGTTATGGAATTTACCAAGAAGATCAGTGTACTTTGGAACTTCTATACCAACAATATTCAAAGGTAGTAAGAGAATAGTTTGATATATGTAATATCAGTCTAATATTTCTCATCAAACTTCAATGTATACCAAACTTACTACATGGTAATTTTTATCTACCAGGTCTGACGACAGAAGATATTCAATACTGCTTCTGGAGAGGTTTGAAGAGATATAGATCCCCATTATGTGATATTCAATACTGCTTCTGGAGAGGTATGAAGAGATAGAAACTACCTCTGATACAAAACAGAAATAATATGCTTTCAATTTTAAGATGTATTCAGTAAACAATAACAAATAATGTGCAAGGATCATGCAGCCCGACAACAAAATAGTACCCAAGTTTTCATATCAGAACCTGACAGTAATCTAGACATCTAGACCGGCCAAGGCCCATGTGGTAGTTGTGGGTGAGATTAACTGCACTATCATGTAAAAAGGAAATAACCATGTATCAAACAAAAGGTAAATATGTTTTATCATGTCAGCTTTTTTCTCTGAGTCAGCTCCTGAAGATGTTGCTTTGGCATTTGGGACAACCTTTTTCGTATTTGGTTCAGCTTCCACCTTAGCTGTCGGTTTTGCCAACTGAAGAAAAAATATAGAAGAAGTTTAAAAGGCATAGAATGTATTAGAAGTGCTTTTTTACATATTTGGCTTTTCATTATAAACATATCATTGTTGTTGATAATAGTAAAGGAAAGAAAACAACACTAATCTTTGCAAGAATGAGCATTTTGAACACAAAGCGGCAAGTGTGGTGCTTTATTTGCATTTAGATTTCCACAGTTCGCCTTAGTAGTTTGCAAAAAAAAAAGTAAACCTCTCTATTAGGATTAAATACCTCCATAGAATGCATGCTGGAGTCCTCAATTCGTTTAAGTAAATTATGAGTTAGATCTTCAGCCCAACCAACAGAATTAGAGAAACTCCCAATCCACAGCTTTCAGGAGGAATCTAGAGATTTCGGATAAGAGGAACCAGGCACCAACCGGTGCTATCCACTTCTCAATCGGGTTGGAATCCTCTAACCACGTAAACTCTGACTTTCGGATTAGATTCTGTAGCGAAACTACGATATTGGGCCTAAGTTTCTTTTTCTTTCCAAGATTAATGCAGATCTTTTTGACCCAAGGAGTCACTTCGCCATGACATGTTTATGAGACAACCTATTTAAAAACATGGATCTCACCAAGTTAAAATCATAAAATTTGCATAAGAAGGAGAAGAGAACATTAATCGACTCTTAAAAGTCAAAACTCACTACAGCCAACCTTCAAACACAAAAAGTACATGCTACTTGTTATATTAAAGCACCCAGGATCAGTACCCACTGCTTCATCAAGATACTCTGCAAATGGAAACCACAACACGATTTAAAAGGCAACATCAACCAGGGTATAATTACGAACATTACAAAAGAACATTGAGATTCTACCCGTTTGAAACAGAAAAAAAACATAGAAATTGAGAGCATACTCGTATGAAGCACAAAAACATAGAAATCAGAATGAAATTTGAGATGCCAAAACTGTTGGATGAAGCATGAAACTTTAGAGTTAATGATTGCAAAACAATCAATTTCATCCCAATATGAATATTGGATGAGGGTTAAGGATGTAGCTTGGATTAAAGATAGGTGAGTGTGGTTTCAAAAGAGTTGAATAACAAATAACCATCAGCGGGTGGTTAATCATGCTTTCACAATTGACAAAAAGTGAAATTCTGCAGAAATAAAATTTTACATCAGCAACTCCTGGAGCCAATGCATTCTTTATCTGTAGAAATGTAAAACACAATTGTGTCAATGAAAGATGGAAAAGATGATTTGCAATAAACGATAGATAAGGTAAATCTTGTTAATCATGCTTTGTCTTTTTGGATAACTACTTATATGATGTCTTGAGCACTAAAAACCTAAAAAAACCATCTGACTGAGTTTCTGTGTTCCTAAATGCAACATATGGATTAACCAACAAGGTAAAGAATATAACCTTAATAAAAATGACAAGTGCTTGAAAAAGAACCAAATATTAAAAGTCCCCAATCTTCCAGTTTATCCCCAATCTTCCAGTTTATCCTCCAATCCACTAAATATTGTCAAACACCACATGAATCATTATAACGTAAAAGCCCTAGAAGTACACATGTTAATTAACACCAATTTTGCAGTACTTCTTCTGTCCATTTAAATCAATTTAGTTTCTTCAAATTAATTTTTGTAAAATAATCACATACAAAAGCTACCAAATATCCAAGGTCATCGCGATTAATGAGATAGCGAAAGTTCAAATTTTTGCCCAAAAATGGCGAAAGAGAAGAGAATGACCCCATGAATGCAAATATTGGAAGATGTGATTGATCTGAAAGTTCGCATCAAAGGATCACAAATATAGAGTATCAAAGAAACGCAATCGATCTCTGAACAATAAATCGAGGAAGGGGTGAACAGTAAAACCTGCAAAATCACCACACACACAAATCAAACAGAAATCCCAAACTGGCAAACAAAAAGTGGACCAAATCGTGTTCCACATAAACGAATTTACACCAAATAGAGGAAACACAAAAATTACACACAGAAAGAGGAAACAGAAATTACCTGGAACACGATTGGAATGTCTTCAAGGCGAACGAGACAGAAACGGATGAAATTGGAGATGGAGGAGAAGCCCAGGATTATTTGTACATGGCGAAGAAGGGTGGAGCAGCGTCGTGGGGAGAGAAATCTTGGGTTTTGGGAAGTGGAGAAGAAGACTGGGTTTAGAAGAAACTGAAAGTTTAGAAAGTGAGAAGTGTTAGAAAACCTAACCTGGTTTGAGAGAAGATGCAGCAGGCGGGATTTGAGAGAGCATGAAATTTGAGAGATGGAGCATGAAATTTGAGAGGGAGATAAATGAGGAAGATGGATCAGTGTGAGAAATTGGTGCAGACGTGGGGAAAGGACGTGGAGAAGAGACCGGAGGATAACTGATAACCGTATTTAATCCTATGCTATAAAAGTTGTACAACAGGCTTAAACAACTGTACGGTGAAATTGTTGAAAAACAGTTTTCTTATTCTTTTTATAAAGGAGAATAGATATTCATTTCGATTACCATTTACAAACCATCGGACTTTTCTTTTTCCTCCTATATTTTGAGTATAATGTGAATTTTATGAATTTAATTTGCTTAAAAAACAACTACTCAATGGTATTTTGTGCGAAAGATTGACTCAATTTTTTAAACAAAAACACTAAATAATTAATATAACATAAAAAAGACAATAATACGGTTAAATTAAAATAGCTTACGATTGGTTTTCTGTAAAATCCAAAACTATGTTGCTATTGTACCAAAAAAAAATTAAAAACTTGTAACTTCTCGTTCCACATGTAATGACATAGAGATGCATAAGGCCGGGCATTCCAACTCCCGTTTTCAGTGAGTAGTTAAAAAAATATGACTTCTAAGGCCTAGGCCGGGCTTTGGGTTGAAAAAGGTCCTGATCATACTTTTTAGGTCGGACTTAATCGGGCCTTTTAGGATATATATTAAGTCAGGCTTTTCTGGGCCAAGCCTGCTGCCAATCTTTCGGCTTGATCGGGTTTTGAGGCCTGGTGTGGCCCATGCTTCAGGCTCAGTAGGCACGGGCTTCTTCGGGCTAGGCCGCTATGCTCAGGCTCAGTAGGTACGGACTTCAAACTTGGGTTTCTTTATGTATCTATACATTGATGGCATACTCTTCTTAAATTCGCCCGGTCTTGTTATGGACTGTTTGGACTAACAACAATTTATTTATTTATTTTAGAGTAAAGTTCACTTTTGGTCCTTAAAGTATGTCAATTTCAACGGATTTCGTCCTTAAAGTTCATTTTTTTTTAAAAGACCCTGACCTATCATACTTTCTCTCGCTTTTGGTCCAAAGGACTCACACCGTTTAAATGTTGCCGTTAGTACCCACACACGTGCATCTCACGTGAGGGTATTTTTGTCAATTCACATTTGACATCGTTTCCCTCCATATATGGATATGTCTGAAACAAACACTCAAGTGTTTTTCTCAATCCTCTCACCTTCAAAACCTTCCAAACCCATACGAACCCAGAGTACTAACGGTGCATTGATTCTTGAATCTTCGTTCCATTTATTCTTGAATCTTCGTTCCATGGCTATTGCAATGTGGACGATTAGAGCACGATTTGAAGACTTGGTTCCATTAGAAATATACGGTGCGTATTACACAGACCAACAATGGTTTGATTTTTGATTTGTAAGTTTTATTTCACCCCACAACGGTTGATCTTTTCTTTTTAATCTTTTGTTTTAATGTGTCACAGCTGATTACCTAGAATACTTTTCGTTCAAGGTTCATCATGGAGGGGTTTTCACTAGGAATAGTCCAGGGAGACAATACTTGAATGGCAAAGAAACATTCATCGACTTGGTAGACCCTGATGAGTTGTCAATACATCAAGTGAATGATATGATGCAACAACTAGGTTACCCAGGTACTCACATGATGTTTTACCATTTTCTCATACCAGGCAGTGACCTAGACTTTGGGTTACATGCCTTTGGTAGTGATCAAGATGTCATTGAGATGCTTAAATATGTTCCACAATGTCAAATTCTCAGTGTATATGTTGAACATGGGATAACCAACTTGAAAACCTATTTTTTTTCCCCTGGAGGTAACAAAGTTGTCATTGAGGAACTACCTGATCAACATTCACCACCTAACAATAAAAAAGTTGTCATTGAGGAACCTAAATGTAGGAAAAGACTGTGTTTAGAATGGCATGATAAACAAGATGGGGATAGGGTTGATAAAGGAAATTTTGGGGTAAATGAAAGAAATCATGTTGTAAATAATGAAAATATTTGCATGGCAACTGGATTTGATGGGGATAAGGTTGATAAAGTAAATTTTGGGGTAAATAATGAAAATATTTGCATGACAAATGATTTTGATGGGGATAAGGTTGATAAAGTAAATTCTGGGATAAGGGTAGATGATAAAGGTAAGGATGCAGAAGGGGTGGGTGAATCAATGCCAGAAGAAGATTTTCTTATAGATTTCTCAGTCCTTAATGAGTTTGAACCATTCTTTGGAGAGGGTTCTAGTGCTTTTGGGGTAAGAGATGGGGAAGGTAAACAAGTGGATGAAGAGGTGGTTGAGAAGTCTGATGATGATGAGTTCAATAGTGAAGATGATGACTATGATTTTACCATGGAGGATGATGACTTTGACTACATGGCTGAAGTAGACATGACTCAGTTTAATGAAAATGTGGATTGGGAAGCTGAGTGGGTGGGTAATGAGACACATGAGAATGAGGATGAAGTACATGTAGGTTCCCAGGAAGCAATAGACTTTGAGGAGTTTGAGAGTGGTTATAGTGGTGAGTTTGAAATAGGAAGGAAGAGGGAGTTGAGGAAGTTGAGAAAGAGTCAAAAACAACAGCCACAAACAACCCTGATGTTAGCTTTTATCCTGGCCAAGCTTTTGCCACAAAGGAGGAAGTAAAGAATAGAATCACCATGTATTCCTTGCATCACAGAAGGGACATAAGGCTGAAAAAAAATGATAAACTGAGGTTGAGGGCCATATGTAAGGGACAAACACCTGCATTTAAGAGTGAGGTTGGAGGGTCCACTAAAGAGGAGGAAAGTGGAGCACACTGTCCGTGGCTTTTGCATGTTTCAACCACAAATACTGAGTCAACTTGGGTAGTAAGGACATTTGTTGGGACCCACACTTGTCTGAACGCATGGAGGGTTAAATTGTGCACATCAACAGTTTTATCAAGACAGATTCTTGATGAACTTCATTCAAAGACAGACCTACCTTTGAAGACCATTCAAGAACAGTTGCAGAAGAAGTTCCAACTTAGGGTTTCACCACAGCAGGTTTTTAGGGCTAAGACGATGGCAACAAAGAAGATGAGGGGAGACTATGCAGAACAGTATGCTACTCTTAGAGACTATATCCTAGAGCTGCAAAGAGCAAATCCTGACACCACTGTCAAGCTAGAGATGGAATCTGAACCAAACCCAGACACACCCACAAGGGTGTTCAAAAGGGTGTACATTTGTTTGGGAGCCTTGAAGAATGGTTTTAAATCAATGGGGAGGGATCTATTAGGCCTTGATGGATGCTTTATGAAAGGTCCATTTCCTGGACAATTGCTAACTGCTGTGGGTGTGGATCCAAACAATGGAATATATCCATTGGCTTATGCCATTGTTGAGGCTGAATCAACAAGCTCATGGTCATGGTTCTTGGAATGCTTAGGAGATGACCTTGATTTGGCTCCAAATTCCAACTTCACATTTATTACTGACAGGCAAAAGGTATGTCATTAATATTCACTTGTTTTTAATTTAATTTATTTATTTATTGTTTATTGTCAACATGGTTAATAATGTACTTAAAATGTCAACATGTCTTAGGGACTAGTACCTGCACTTGCAAAAGTTTTTCCATCAGCTGAGCATAGGTTTTGTGTTAGGCATATTCTTGATAATATGAAGTTAAATTGGAAGGGAAAAGCGTATAAGGATTTTCTTTGGAAATGTGCAATTGCTACCACAGTGCCACAGTTTAACAGGGAAATGGAAGCATTGCAACAGTTCAATGATGCAACTTTTAAGTGGTTGAAATTAATCCCACCCCACCACTGGTCAAGATCCCATTTCACAGGTAACTATTTTGTAGCTAATTTGGAAATGTACAATTGCTACCACAATTTTGTAATCATTTTGTAATTTCTTAAACAGGAAGGGCCACATGTGATGTCCTACTTAACAACATGTGTGAAGTCTTTAACAGACAACTAGTAGGTGGAAGAGACAAGCCAATCATAACTGCTTTGGAGTTTTGTCGGGAGTATTTGATGAAAAGATTGGTGATAGTGCAAAAGGCCATTGACAAGTGTGAAGGTAGGCTTTTGACACCAACTGCTACAAAACTGTTGGACAAAATCAAGGAGGAAGCATGTCAATATGTGGTACTCTGGAATGGTGAACATTACTATCAGGTAAACTTAATTAATTGTGGTAAAGTTAATTAGTTTTGGTCATTATGTGGTACTTTGTTGGGACCTACATTTTGTAATTGGTTTTTTTTGCATACTCAGGTAAGTGGTCCATGGGCAGACCAATGTTGTGTTGATTTGGAAAATAAAGTTTGTTCATGTAGAAGATGGGAGATCAGTGGCATTCCCTGCAAACATGCTGTAGCTGCAATCTGGTATAGTTCTGTGAATGGAGGTGGTGTTGATTTACCAGAATCTTGGGTGCACAAGTTCTATAAGGTTGATACTTGGAAGAAGATGTATGAATTCAAGATTAAGCCACTGAATGGAAGGGCAGTGTGGCCAAAATCAGCTTGTCCTATTAAGATTCTTCCACCAATGCATCATAAGCAAACTGGAAGACCCAAGAAGAGCAGAAAGAAGAGTGCTGATGAACTCAGTCAACCATTGGTGAAAGGTTTTAAGTTACAAAAGATAGGGAAAACAGTTAGTTGCCGTAGATGCAAGCAGGTTGGACACAATGCTAGGACATGCAAGAGACAGGGATAGGGAAGACAAGTGTGTGTTATGGGTTTTAAACTGATCATTTTGGTTGACAATCTTTTGTGTTCAAATATGTAATGCTTTTGGTAACTTGTAAGTTAATTATGTATATAATCCTTTGGTTGAATGTATATAATCCTTTGGTTGAATGTATATAATCATTTTGGTTCAATGTATATAATCCTTTGGTTGACAATATATATTCTTTTTGGTTCAATGTATATAATCATTTTGGTTGAATGTATATAATCCTTTTCACACGTACTAACCTTGACAAGCAGTACTAACCTTGCTTCAGCAGTACTAACCTTGACAAGCAGTACTAACCTTGCTTCAGCAGTACTAACCATGACAAGCAGTACTAACCTTGCTTCAGCAGTACTAACCATGACAAGCAGTACTAACTGTTTTCGTTATGCATCAGCAGTACTAACCAAGTTCCAGCAGCATTAACTTTGTCTTGCAGTATTAAGTTTGTTCCAGCAGCATTAACCGGCAGTAGTAATGTTGCTCTGGCAGTACTATCCATACTTAGCAAATCTTCAGTTCCCAACAGAAGTAATCAGCATATTGATCAGAAGTTTAAATTGGTTCAAGCAACACATCAATTGATCATAAGTAATCCACATTCATTACTAACCAAAAACATTACACTGACCATAACATGAACAACTAACAAATTGTTGCACCTAACATTAACCTAACTAAAACCTATCATTAACCTAACTAAAACATTGTGCAGAGCACCTTAATGAACATCTAATTCACCTTAACTCAAAAACCCATAAATGAAGTACATTACAATGGACACCAAAGTAATAACCAAAATCTTCTTCACCCTCTGAGCTTCTTGAACAGCTACTGCAGAAGCTTCCTCAGCCATCCTTTTAGATCTCAATAAACCAAAAATTACTTCACTGCAACGACCACACACAGGTCCATCTAACCAACAAATAAAGCCACAACTTTTTTCCCGTTGTAGGCAAATGAAGATTAGGTAAAAAACAAAAAATTTAAACTGAACATTACCAACTTACCTCTCTTGAACAACAATAAAATCGACGCCCTGGATTTGAAGTGGTCCAAGAGGTTCTGATTGTTGACTGAAATCCACATCTGCATATCACCATTGATGCGTGATCAAATGTTGAAGAAGAAGGTAACAGGGTTCGGGGGTGGGGAGTGCGAGAAAGAGAGAGAAGGTAAAGATAGAGAGAGAGGGGTTGAACCGTTGAAGAAGGATCTTGGTTTTAAATAAATGTGAATTGACAAAAATACCCTCACGTGAGATGCATGTGTGTGGGTACTAACGGCAACATTTAAACGGTGTGAGTCCTTTGGACCAAAAGCGAGAGAAAGTATGATAGGTCAGGGTCTTTTTAAAAAAAATGAACTTTAAGGACGAAATCCGTTGAAATTGACATACTTTAAGGACCAAAAGTGAACTTTACTCTTTATTTTATATTAAGGAAAGAGAAATAATTCAAATAATTTTATGTGATAATATTATATCAATATTTGACATCATATTTATTTAGTAATAATTTTGAAAGTTAGATTTTCGGTTGGGGCAAATTGTTTGCAAATTCTAAAAAGTCAAATGATGGCATGCAGAAAAAAGATTCTGCTTTTTTTTTCTAAAAAAAGATTCTGCTTTTATGCTTTGAGATTTGACTCTTGTATAAGTTTATTAGGCCATCCGCACCGCATTAATAAAAGCCCTCAAGCCCTCAGCGCCACATCAGCTAAGCCCTCAAACCCTAAACACCTCCAGCGCATAACTAAAAGCCCTCAATGCCACATCAGCGCCACCTCATTTTTTTAATTCTTTTATTTATACATTTAATTATTTAACAAAATAAAAATATTTATATATTTTTGAATAAATAAAAATAAGATAAATAATAAAAATAAAAATTCATATCATTCATTAAAAAATTAAAATTACAAAATAAATTTAAAAAGCTACTCGTCGTCATTGTTGGGAACTTGGATACGCCAAATATGTTCGACCAAATCCGACCGAAGGTTATTATGAGTGGCTCGGTTTTTGACTTCTTGAACATTTGTCGCGCGTTGTTCCTAACTGATTTGGGTTTCGTTATCATCCGTGAAAAGGCCGTTTTCATCGCCACCACAAATAGCATGGTATTCGTCTTCGAGTATCATATTGTGTAATATGACACAAGCGTACATAATGTTTCCCAATCTTGAGAGTTCCCATCCGCGTGTCGGGTTATGAAGTATATGTCAACGTTGTTTAAGCACGCCAAAAGCTCGTTCAACATCTTTACGTGCCGATTCTTGCGCGGACTTGAATTTTTGTCGTTTAGGGTCCCGTGGGCACGTAAATGATTTTACGAAAGTAGCCCATTCCGGATATATCTCATCCGCTAGATAATATCCGTGCTCGTAGGTGGCTCCATTCACCTCAAAAGGGCAGTCGGGTGCTTTTCCATCATATACATCGTTCAAGATGGGCGACTGATTGAGAACATTGATATCGTTGTTGGAACCGGCAACACCAAAGTGTAAAATACGGATACTCTCCTGCTAAATCTTCAACTATTCGTTCGAATAGTTGCCTGCTCATCCTGAACCGCCGCCTAAACATATCCGGTGTATAAACCGGGTTGTTGCCAAAGTAGTCCCGCATAAGCCGCTCGTTTGCAGCTACTCGACCTCTTTCTATGTTCGCGACCCTCTCTGTTGTTGACGACGAGGCGGTGCTACCATAAATCCATTGTGCAGCATGTCGAAAAACTTCTCTTTGTAGATTCAACAACTCGTCGGTGTCTACGGATGATGATGATGCGGTCGGTGAACCGGGTTGTGGCGAATCCATATTGTTTAAAATATAGAGAATGAAAGAGTTTGAGAGATTGTTGGTGTGAAAAAATAAGAGGTTGAGGGTTAATATATATAGTGTGATTAAATTGAAAAAAAAATAAAAAAAATAAAAAAAATAAAAAAAAAATTAAATAAAAAGTAGCCGTTGAAAGAGAGTCGTTTGAATAAAAAATTTAAAAAAATAAACAAAATATGCTTCGGGTTCCTCGGGTTTTCAAACCCGCACCCCAAGCCCGAGCCCCAAGCCCGCAGCCCCCGCAGCGCTGCCCGCAGGAGCCCGCAGCCGAGCCCGAGCTCGAGCCCGAGGCGGTGCAGATGACCTTAGAGTGAATTATGTATTTGTTCTCTGTATTTTGATTTTTGTAGATTAAAGTATTTACGATATATTTTTAATACATGTAGTATTTAATTTATCTTGGTCATGATTCATTTGATTAACATAGTTAAAACAAAATCGTTTACTTAGGGGCCGTTTTTAAAACGCTTACTCGGGTAAGTGCTTACCAAGTCATGTTAGCTTACCGGATGAATATGGCAAAGACCAAGAATCTTACCCGGTAAGAGCGGAAGCAAGGACCGAGAGTCTTACCCGGTAAGTGGGTGAGGCGACTCTTACCACGGTTAGTGCTTACCAGCTAAATTGTAGCATACGATGCCATTTTGGTAGACTAAAATCCTACCCAGGAAGTAGGTGATAGTGTTGAATTTTACCGGTAATCACTTACCCGGGTAAGTGATTAGGTAAACAACCCCTTAGTTCAAGTAAAACCATTTTAGTCTTTTTGTCTAGTCCTTTTCCTATTAAAAAGGTGAAAACAACATTTTTACACACACACACACACATATATATATATATATATATATATATATATATATATATATATATATATATATATATATATATATATATAGAGAGAGAGAGAGAGAGAGAGAGAGAGAGTGCCCTCCTTTTGTTAACCACCCATTTAAGTGTTAACCAACCTAAACCATTCATCTTAGTAATCAATGGTCCAGATTAAATGAATTATTTTAAAGTTTAATAAATGAAAAACCATGTAATTAAATGAAGTGCACATATGCATAAGGACAAATAAGTCATTATGATAAAAATCGATTTGAAATAGACAAGGAAGGATCCCATCCCTTTCCAACTTTCACGTCCCTTTCCAAACAAGATACACGATTCCTACGCTTACGGCTCCAAATCGATTCCACGATTGAGAGAGATCTTCAAAGTTTTTTTGTTAATCAGATCAGTATCATACATGAACGTGAAATCGTGAAATTAATGGCGGAAATCAGAGGCGGGAACCCTTTAATTCCAGGTAAAACTTTCAAAATTTAGGGTTTTAAAAAGGGTTTATGTGCACAATTACATATCCAATTTTTTGTTCAGTTCAAAGGAAGAGCGGTAGGATTGCAAATAAATCGTTATTTTTCAACTTCAAGAACACGATGGAGACAACCGTGGATGTTGAAGCCGATGAACAACATAGACTAGATAATGTGGTAGAGCTTGTCGTTGCTACTGCAGTGGTTGAACAAGAATCGTCCATACAGGAGAAGAGTACCGAACAAAGTAAATGTACTATTCACCCCTATTAATCATCTGGTTGCAGAATCAAACAGATAGGCTATCATGTCTGATTATTTTGAGCTATATGTGCATATATGCAGTTCTATGATGTGCATACATGTAACTCTATGATGTGCATACATGTAACTCTATGATGTGCATATATGCAGTTAATGATATGTGCATATATGCCGTTCTGATATGTGCATATACGCAGTTCTGATATATGCATATATGCAATTTCAATATGTGCATTAACACTTTAGGAATATATAATCATATTATTTAATAGCAATAGGTGTCTTTCTATATTTTCACATTTCTGACACTTGATACAGAGGAAAGGTCGAGGAAACAGAAACAAGTGAACAAAGGACAAATTGAAGGAGTAAACAAAGGACAAGAATGCTGGGTTTTAGAAGATGAAATCGTGAAAAGAATGTATCATACGCACAAGTATACTGATTTTCAGAAGATGAAGATTATCATTAATAACTACCATAATTATCTGGTGCATGAAATTAGGAAAGTAAATAAACATTACATAGTTAAAATTTCGAAATTCCCAAAATACCCCTACCAAAATCGCCCTCCAACCATTCAAACCAGTAACTCTTAATTTCTATTGGTCTAAAAAAGTTAACACGATTAACACAAAATAGTTGGTTAACAAAAGAAGGGAACCCTATATATATATATATATATATATATAGAGAGAGAGAGAGAGAGAGAGGAACAATAAAATGTAAACTCCTAAATGTATGTAAACTAATCCTAACCATTGAATTTTGATCTTGATAATATCACTGGAAGGGCAGATTTGTCTTTTATATCATATAACTGATTACAGCAGTTTCATATATTTTAGGAAGGGATTTATCTTAATATTTTTTTATTATTTTTTCCAAAGAATCCGTGAGATTCTTCTTCCTTCCTCAAGTCGTGATATTCGTCTTCTGTAATATCTCGTTTTTTTTATAAAATATTACGTTTGGTCTATTAAATAATTTGAGTATAAATTATTTGATAAACTATGATTCTTTATGTGATAAATTAATTTTAGAGTTTATTCCCGATTAAGTTTCGTAAATTATTTTATTGGAGTTATAAGTTAAGGGGTAAACTTTAATTTTAATTTATGAGTTGAGGGGTTATTCTTGCTATGTAAAGAAAGTTGAAGGGGGTTGTTGGTTAAGGGGTGAAAGTGTAATCATTTCCACCGCCTCATTTTGTGTAAAGAGGCAAAAGAAGATATTTTCTTCTTAACAAGTTTTGTGTGTGGGTGGGTGTCTAAAGGAAAAAGAGAGAAAGTCAGAGAAAAAGACATCAGAAAAGAAGGAGAGGAAGAAAATAGATTCAGTAGAAAGCTAAGGATTTCAAACTGGTATAAACAAAGGTGTTGTTGATTTAAAGTTGATTGTGCAAGAAAAGTGGGTTTTATCTCCATGAGGTGAGTTCATTCTATTTTTATGTAAACTGTTTTAAGCATGAAATTAATGTTTGAAATATGTTAGAAAACTCATTTACAAAGTACTCGTATGGTTGGTTCGGAAGAAATGGGTTTAAATCGATATCTGGTTAGGAATTTTAGAGAACAGATCGACGTTTCCGGACAGACTTGAATGTGTCCGGTAATTCCTTCTTGTTGGTGTCCGGAAGATGAAGTATCCGGAAACCTCTGTATGAAGGTTTCCGGACATGGCAAAGTTATTCGGTAAGTCTTGATTTTTGTTAGTTTTCGGGTGAAATTAGATACCGGATGGTATCCGGATTACCTTGGTTTCCGGATGTCATCCGGATTGTTTATGTTTCCGGTAGGTATCCGGATAGGTTCAGTATCCGGTAAGTTTGAGATGTCCGGTAAGAATTGTGTACCCGATAAGTTACGATGTCCGGGTAGTTTTGTGGTATCTGAAAACTTTTGTTGTCCGGTCACTTTTGATGTTCCGGATACTTTTGAGTATCCGGTAACTTGGGAGTTTTGGTAACTTTTAGACAGGGTATGATTGATAAATTGAAATACAATCATAGTAGCTTGAACATACTTAATGTTAGAAGTTAGTATGTTAGGCCTGAAGGTTTAATACTATGCTTGGGTATAGTATGTGTAATGGATCCATAGGCACTGTTATGTAGTGTAACGTGGAATAGGCATAAAGTAATTTGTAATTCCCGTTGGCCTGAAATGTGGAATAGGCATAAAGTAATTTGTAATTCCCATTTCGTAAAGGCGTTGTGAAATGAGGAATAGACATAAAGTAATTTGTAATTCCTATTTCATAGTACGACGTGAAACGTGGAATAGACATAAAGCAATTTGTAATTCCCGTTTACATGGTGTTGATCCAAACCCTCAGTGATTTGATAATGACCCTCTCTTATATACTTAGTGAAAATTGTAAGTAAACAATATGTATCAGAGTTTCACTATCGCTGATAAGTACTAAGATCTTCCAGTACCGCTGATATGAACTCTCGCTCTTTTAAATTAAACATTCAGCGAACACTGTTCATCATTAATGCACTGAGTCTGTTCAGTCATTATGATGATCGCTGATAAGTTAGTTGTTTACTTATGATCCCTGAAGACAAGTTTCACGTCAACAAAGGTTCTACGCTGAAGTCGAAGATCAAGCTCAAGAACCAGCGACAAGTCTCCTAATGAACTGATGCGGATCAGCGAAGACTCAGATTTGTCCACTCAACGTGAAGTATCAAGTACAAGACTTCAGCTATCGCTGAAATCTATCATTCGCTGATATGAAATGATAGATCGATGAATCAACGAAAGCTGATCATGAAGTCCTCCGTACAAAGTACTTTTGTCTTAACCACCCTTGCACGTCTCCGTACGAAATGTCAGAAAAGAACCTCCGAATATCTGAAATCGTACAACCACTCTGATACTACACTATTCATCCATACGGCTACTAAGGTTGTCAACCAAGGTCAATGACATGCAACCAACCAGCTGATGACACGTGTAAAGTATATACTGACTTGCATTAAATGCATGCAGTATATAAAGAGATGAACTCACTTCTTTTGAAGTAACTTGCTAACTCTGGACAAGTTCAAATCTCTTATCTTAGATAGGTTATTATTAGTAATTTCCTTATCTCTCTTAGTGCAAGAAACCTTAGTGTTCCAACTTGTTTAGATTTAGGTTTATCCTTAATCTTGTCTCCGCAACAAGCTGTAAATTGTTAATGATTTATCAATAAACAATTTAGAAAAGTAAATTTTGTGTGTTTGTATTCAACCCCCCCCCCCCCCCCTTCTACAAACTTGTATAGGCCTTCGGGACCAACAAGTGGTATCAGAGCAGATTTGTTTAATCTCATAAACAAGATCTAATCTAAGATATTTCTCTTCCTTGCTATTATCTGAAAATGGCCTCCAACAACACAAATTATATAGACAATGGTTCTCTTGCAAAACCCCCTAGATTTTCCAGAGATAACTTCAACTCATGGAAAAATAGGATGATACTCTTCTTAGAAGGTGTAGACCCTACTATGTCTTACTATCTTGAGAATGGTCCATTCATCTCTGTAACTATTGACCCTGCAGTTCCAGCCACTGCGAATAGACCTGCTATTCCAGAAAGACTGATTCCTAAGGAAATCTTTCAGTGGACCGATGAAGATAAGAAGAAAGTGGCTATAGATACAAAAGACAGATCCATACTTTCCATGGCTCTTCCTGACGAAGTCTACCATTCCGTCATGAACCTGAAAACATCAAAAGCCATGTGGGACACAATATGTGTTCAGTATGAAGGAACGTCTGAAGTCCAGGACTCAAGAAAGATCAACCTGGTAAGACAATACGAAAGCTTCATTTCTGGTAAGAATGAAACTCTCTCTGAAGTTCACCAACGTTTTAATTGCTTAATTATAGATCTAAAAACTGTTGGTAAGGAATATTCTAACTTTGAAGTGCTGACAAAGTTTCTAGAATGTTTACCTGAAAGCTGGGACAATTATTCCATGTGTCTCAAGCTGTCAAAGGATCTTAAATCAATGACCCTTTCAACCATATATGGTACATTGCTGAATCATGAGCAATCTAGCCATCTTAAGAAGAATCTTGTAAAAGATTCCAAAAGCACCCCTGTTGCTTTAATCTCAGAGGAACCTTCTACTCAGCGACCTTCGGTCACTATCACTGAGTTAGAAAGTAACTCTGAAAGGTCATCAGACTCTGATTCTTCAGATGATGATGAATCCTTGGCTCTCCTAACTAAAAAATTCAGGAGATTCGCCAAGAAGAAAATGTTTAGAAAGAACAAACCTCTTTCCATAACTGACAAGCCTAAATCATCAGCTTTTGTTGATAAGGCTACTGCTACTTGTTTCAACTGCGAAAAGACATGTCATTTCTCTAATGAGTGCAGGTCTAAGAAAGTTTCCAGACCTTCAGCTTTCTCAAAGAAAAACTTTGTTCCAAGGAATAAAGATGACAAATACTCAAAGCTGAAGGAGAAGTATGCAAAGCTGAAAAGCTTTAAGAAGAAAGGAAAAGGCCTGATGGCTGACTATGATTGGGCTGCTTCTGATGAAGAAGCATCATCATCTGACTCTGAAGATGATGAAGCAAATCAATGTCTCATGGCCAAGATTAAAGAAGAGGAAGAAAGTTCAGACATTCCCTCCACTTCAACATCTGCCATTCAGGTATCACCTTCTTTCTTTACCAATATTGCAAATATTGACGAAGCTGATAGTCTCCGTAAGATCGATCTCTTGACTAGAAGTTTATACGAAGCCATGAACGGCAAAACTGTGGTTGAAAACCAAAACCTTGATCTCGCTGAACAACTGAAAAACTGTCACCTTCAAATAGAAAAGCTTTCTAAAATTGAAGATGATTTTAAAGATCAAGTCTATTTAAATCAGCTAGTCAAAATCGAACGAGCAGAAGCTATCGCTGCATTAAAAGCTGAACAAGCCACTGTTGAAGGATGGTGTAATTCCTCAACAAAGATCACTGAGATAATTAAGGCTCAGATTCCTCTGAGTGATAAACGTGGTCTGGGTTATAAATATGATACTCCAAAACCAACCACTGAACGTTCAATGCTTAAATTTGGAACGTTCGTATCCTCAGTCGCTGACACTTCATCATCTCAGTGCTCCTCGTCCATTACACCAATCCCTGAGGAAACTCCTACCTCCTCAAAAGGTAAGGAGAAAATGGTTTATTCAAAACCTACCTCTGTCTCTAAAGACAAAGGTAAAGGAATTGTTATTTATCAAAATACTCAGAAGGGTACCTTAGTACCAAAGCTGAATGCTTCTAAAGCCTCAGTGACCTACCCCTCTGGATCTAGAAAGCTGATCTCTGAATCAATTCAGCGATCTACTCCTAGACTCAGATTGGATGTCCTTGGTAAGAAATCTGAAGAACTGAATGTTCGTCCCATTTCTAAAGCCAATAGTTTACTTGGTGCTGGCACTTCTAATTCGAAATTAAAAGCTCAGCATACAAGTGGTCCTAGAACTACTTTTAGTTATAGGAAATGTTATCACTGTGGACTTACCGATCATATTGCTAGTAAGTGCCCCACAGCCACCAAAGCTGAAAAGATAGCTAAGGTGAAGATTGCCCCCAAGGCAAAGAAGACCAACCCTGGTGCAAATCAGGTCAAGGTGAATTCTACCACTGAAGTTAAGAAATTAACCAAAGTGAAGAAAGACAAAGCTGAATCTTCAAATGCTGCGAAGACTGCTGAACCTTCCATTCCAACTACTTCCACTGACAAACGTGTATACATGGTTAAGTGGGTACCTAAGAAAAACTAATCTTCCTTTGTATTGCAGGTTAAGAAGGGTATCTGGTATCTCGATAGCGGATGCTCTAGACACATGACTGGTAAGAAAAGCCTGCTCGCTGAATACAAGGAAGAGAAAGGTCCCTCTGTGACTTTCGGTGGAAATGGAAAAGGACATACCCGAGGGTATGGTGTACTTTCAAATGGTACAACCTCCTTTAGAAGAGTCGCATATGTTGAAGGGCTGAAGCATAATCTTCTGAGCATCAGTCAGCTTTGCGACATGGATAACAAAGTGATTTTCACTAAGGAATCTTGCTTTGTCACTGACAAAAAGGAGAAGATAGCTCTCAGCGGTTATCGTTTGAAAAATGTTTATGTAATAAACATGGACTCAACAACCACTGAGAACTCCTGTTTCTTCTCAAAGGCATCTTCTGATGTCAACTGGCTATGGCATAAGAGGCTATCTCATCTAAATTTCAAGACACTGAATACTCTTTCCTCCAAAGAGTTAGTCACTGGTCTACCTCAGCATTCATACGCCAAAGAGTCTTTATGTTCAGCGTGTGAAAAAGGGAAGCAGACCAAGGCAAGCTTCAAGTCAAAGCAAGTCTCCTCAGTGTCATCTCCTCTACAACTACTCCATATGGATTTGTTTGGCCCTGTTAACAAACAATCCATCGCTGGAAAGAAATATACGCTGGTCATAGTTGATGAATTCTCTCGTTATACATGGGTAATGTTTCTCCGTTCTAAGAGTGACACCCCTGAAGAACTCATCACCTTTGTTCGGAAGATGGAAACTCTGAACAATATGACTGTTCGCTCAATAAGGAGTGATCATGGAACTGAATTCAAAAACAGTTCTCTTGATTCCTTCTTTGAGAGTAAGGGTATTTCTCACAACTTTTCGTCAGTGAGAACACCGCAACAAAATGGAGTCGCTGAAAGAAGAAATAGAACAATTATAGAAGCTGCACGTTCAATGCTCAGCGATTCTCACCTGCCTACTCAGTTTTGGGCAGAAGCTGTCAACGCTGCTTGTTTTACGCAAAACAGGTCGCTGATAGTTAAAAGATTCAAAAAGACAGCCTATGAACTCTTTCATGGGAGAAAGCCTTCAATCAGCTTTCTTCACATCTTTGGATGTCAGTGTTTCATACTGAACAACAGAGATGCCCTTGGAAAGTTTGATCCTAAGGCTGATGATGGAATCTTTCTTGGATACTCCTCAGTCTCCAAAGCCTTCAGAGTCTTCAACCGTAGAAGACAAACTGTAGAAGAAACTATTCACGTCACGTTTGACGAATCCCGTTCAGCGAACTCTAAACCGAACGCTGATACTGAAGAACTAAATCAATGGATGTTTTCTCATCTTGGTGATTCAGAAGAAGTTCCCACTCCTCATGCTCACACCGTAGAAAATGATGGTCCTACTATCATTCCAGATATGCAGAATAGTGAAGCTGAAACATCTTGGGTCTCAGCTGTTCCTATAAACACTATACCTGCAGTTGATCCAAATGTCTCAGAAATTCCATCTATTTCTCAGCAATCAGTGAATGAAGTGACAAATGCAAACATTCCTCTCTTAGCTGATAATCCAGAAGTAGCTGAAGCCTCATCTTCAGTTTCTCCAGTTCAGACTGAGTCAGCGACGTATGCTCCGGCTCAGCGATGGACTGTAAATCACCCAATCGATCAAATTCTTGGTGATCCCAACGCTGGTATTCAGACTCGTAGAAGTGCAGGTAATATTTGTTTATTTGTTAACTTTATTTCTCTAACTGAACCAAAGAAAATAGATGATGCCCTCAAAGATCCAAACTGGGTCAGCGCTATGCAAGAAGAGCTGACTGAATTCGAAAGAAACAAAGTTTGGAAACTCGTTCGTAGACCAACTGACAAAACGGTGATAGGCACTAAATGGGTCTATCGAAACAAGTTGGACGAACATGGTACTGTAACTCGCAACAAAGCTCGTCTTGTTGCTCAGAGATACAGACAAGAGGAAGGCATAGATTATGACGAAACATTTGCTCCAGTAGCAAGACTTGAATCTATTCGTCTTTTCTTAGCATATGTTGTACACAAAAACTTCACTGTACATCAGATGGATGTTAAGTCAGCGTTTCTGAATGGAAAGCTGAATGAAGAAGTTTATGTGGAACAACCTCCAGGATTCTCAGATCCTAAGCGTCCAGGTTATGTTTATAAACTGGACAAGGCACTTTATGGCTTAAAGCAAGCTCCACGTGCATGGTATGATACTCTTTCCACTTATCTCCATATTGAAAAATTTGAGCGAGGTAAGATTGACAAAACTCTATTTTTTAGAAAAGTGAAAGGTCATATCATTTTAGTTCAAATATATGTTGATGACATTATATTTGGTTCTACTAACCCTGAGCTTTGTACTCGTTTCGCTGATAGAATGAAAGATGAGTATAAAATGAGCATGATGGGTGAACTAACATATTTCCTTGGTCTTCAGATTAAGCAAACTGAAAAAGGAACTTTCATTAATCAGGGAAAATATGTTAAAGATATGCTGAAGAAATTCGACTTAACTGAAAGTTCAGCTATGAAAACCCCTATGGCACCACCGCTGACACTTGATAAGGACACAAAGGGTGTTCCTATCAATGTCACGCTGTACCGTGGGATGATCGGCTCTCTATTGTATCTTACAGCTAGCCGACCCGATATTATGTTTGCAACATGTTTGTGTGCACGATATCAAGCTGAACCTAAGATATCTCATATGAAAGCTGTAAAGCGAATCTTTCGATATCTTAAGGGTACAGCGAATCTAGGCCTTTGGTATCCCAAAGACTCAGGATTCGATCTAACCGCCTATTCAGACAGTGATTTTGCAGGTTGCAAAATGGATAGGAAAAGCACCACAGGAGGATGTCAGCTCCTGGGTGGAAAGCTGGTAAGTTGGACAAGTAAGAAGCAAAACTCAGTGTCCACTTCCACAGCTGAAGCTGAATATGTAGCCGCTGGAAGCTGTTGTTCTCAGGTCTTGTGGATGAGAAATCAGCTACTAGACTATGATCTTCAGCTCTCCAAAATTCCAATCTATTGCGACAGCACAAGTGCCATCGCTATAGCCAACAACCCAGTGCTACACTCAAAGACAAAACACATCGAAATCAGATATCATTTTATCAGAGATCATGTGATGAATGGTGATATAGAACTTCATTTTATTCCAACTGATTATCAGTTAGCTGATCTGTTTACCAAACCTCTTGATGAGACAAGATTCAACTTTCTCATCAACGAGCTTGGAATGCTGAACTTTGAAGGATAAAATCTTCAGCGGTTCACATTGATCAGCGATAGGATAAAATCAACTTATATAATCCATTTCATCATCTTCTCTCTGAATAAACTTGATTCGCTGATATCAAGGTATGTTTTCTCTATCTGACAAACGCATGAAAATGCAAGATTTCAAAATAAATTGCATCGCTGAATATCTCTTCCTTAACAGCGATTTTTTGAAATTTCTTAAAACCTTCACTGATATTTCTATTCAGTGCTTCATGTTTTCAAAGAGTCCCTGAGTTTTTCAAAACCTCAGAGACAACCAAGAATATGAAAGGACAGTTGTGACGTCATTGCAACGGATAACACCAGGCACGATTTCTTTCTGACACACGTTTGCACGTTTCGTTCAAACTTCTAATCAAATGCAAACACGTGTCCGTGTCATGATGAAAATCTTTTCCCGCTCAAAGATTTTCTCTTTCTAAAATCTCTATATAAACAAACTCTTGGTTTATATTTGTCTTTTACGCGATCAATCTTCCTCCGCAAGAAAAGATTTACTGTTGCATTTGTGCTCTCAAATCTTCAAAGAACTGTTCCTCATCTTCTTCATTAAACATCAAGGTTAATATGTTCTTATTTTTTCAAATGCTTAACTTGTTTCTGATCTTATCATTGTTTTAAACAAGATCAAACAAAAGAACTTTGTAAAATGAAATCATTTCTTTCATGGTTTTATGAACACAACCATTTCATGGTTGTTCTTCAAGTTTAAATGCAAAAATCTTAAACTTGTTCTTCATTCGTTTCCAGAATCTAATTTCTTCATAGAAATCTGGATAGCAAGATTCAATGGGTTTTACATTTCTTTCAAAAAAAAAAAACCATAATCTTCATTAAGACATTTATGTCTGAATGAAATGGACAAAATTCGAACCATCTTAATGGAAATTCTTTCCATATTAAGACAATTCTTATTTGTTAACATCTTTGGTTGAACTGATAATACAGAGAAATGACAACTTCAAAGATCAATGTAACCGCTGAGAACATCTCCGCTGACTCTGAGGAAGTGGACGTCATCAAAGCCCCTCAGGTTAAGTTCAAGCTGGATCAACTAGATTGGACTAAGGTGAACAACCTCTCTGCGCTTCTCGAGTTTCCTCCTCGAAAGCAAGTCACACATCTGGATGATGCTGTGAATTTCCTGAAAAATTGCTGCATTTCAACAGCCCTGACCATTACACCTCCTGCTAGTCAGCTATTGCTATCCCAGTTCTGGTACTCTGCCAGACACTCTCAGCTACCATCCGCCAAAGATCCCTCCAAAACTATTGACTGCATACTCAGCGATACTGAGTATGGCACAATAAAGATAACCCCCGCAATTATTCGAAAAGCCCTGAACTTTCCCAACGCTACCAAAGAAAAACCTTTCGTTCCATTCCCTGACCATAAAAAGCATGCTGACAGAGAAGAAATCATTGCTTTCCTCGACGCAATGGGTTACATCTGGGAAACTGGAAGGGACAAGAATCCCGAGAAGAAGCTGACGCTGATAAAGAAATCCAAAATGCCCAGCGAGATGAATTTCATCTTCGCACACCTGATCAGCTGCATGACAGCGAAGACCGGCTCCTCTGATCAAGCCGCTCAACCTCAGCAGGCTATGGGATACGCACTGCTGAAAGGTCTACATATTGACTGGGCATCTATCATTTATGATGACCTAGTACAAAGAGTAGATTCTGCTGCTGACAGACCTGCATGGGTTCCCTACCCCCGATTCATCAGCGCCATCTTCCAATATGGCCTGAAGGACAGCTATCCTCAAGAGGGTGACCTGAAACTTTCTCAGGTTGGCCCTAAGGTACTCGATTTCAAACCTGTCGACAATGAGGTACGTCTCTCTACCCTTCTCTCTCTTCTTAACCCTAATTCTTCGACTTCTGGGGCTCCTTCAGCGACAATACCCATCGCTGATACCCCGGCCACACAATCCTCTCCTTCTAAGAAAAGGAAACACTCTTCAATCCAACTTGGTTCCAAAAGGATCAAGAAAACCAAGGAGCAACCCCAGCAATCCCATGCTGAAGACTCCTCAGCTCATTCTGAAGAGCTGAAGGAAAGTTCTGTGGTACGCTCTGCCACACCCATTCAAGCCATCCCTCCAATCCAGACTTCAGCGTCTCCAAACGCTGAGGTTAGAAACTTGGAACCTACCCAACCTCCCTCAGTCTCTCAAAAGACTGATGAAGTGATTGTCAGCGATTCCAACGCTGAACTCAGTACCCGAACCCCATTCTTATCCTTCGCTTCTCCCTCCACTCACTTGGACACTCCTCCAAAGAACACTGGAGATGCCATCATTCCAGAAGCCACCGCTGACGCTTCTCAAAGAATGATGAAGACAGGACCTGCGGAGATCACCATACCTCACCGTACTTTTGAGGAAGATATGGAACATTTTTCAGGAATCCGCAACTTTGACGATTTCGTCAATCCTCCTGCAGGTACAAATCAACCCATATACACTGTAACTAAACCTGAAACTTCTGAGCTTTCCTTTGTTCACAAGTACTTATGTGTTACAGGTCCTAATTTGGGAGACATCAACGCCTCTCTGAAGTCCGTGGAAACCAAGCTGACGGATCTCACCACTACTCTTTCCAACAACTCTTCAGCTGTAACAAACGCTGGAGAGAATTTGACAAAGCTGACAACGGTGGTGGAAAAGAAAGCTTCCACAGACGATATCAAGATTGTTGATAAGACTCTCAGCGATTTCGCCAAAGTGCTCGCTGACATCTACACTGACTACACCTCACTCAAAAACTCCGTTTCCTCCATGTCTGGCGAAGTAACAACGCTGAAGACATCGGTTGGAGCACTAGAGGGTGATATGTCAGCTGTAAAGACTGACTTAGGCTCTGTAAAGACCGACGTTGGTGAGATGAAAACGATGATCCAGCAGCTACTCAACAAGGCAAATACTCCAGCTCCTGAACCGACCCCTGCCTCTGCATTGGAAACTTTCACAGCGACGGATCGCACAGAGCTGAAGAAGATCAATCCTGCTATTTCTGGCCTTGAAGACAGATTAGCTAAGATTGAAGTTCGCGTAGGTCTCTCTGGCCAAGAAGACAGAGAGCCTCCCACAGCTGAAGAGTCTGCCCATTCCTCCCCAGTCATCATGAGAAAGAGGGGGAGAAGAGCGCTGAAGACCTTTCCCATGATGAATCTATCAGGGGAGAGAAGAATGAAGATCTTATCGCTGGACCTCAGGGAGATGAAAACCCTGAGGGAACTGAGAAGCTCGCCTCTGTATCTGAGGGGGAGCAACTCGAAGAAGACTTTGAAGAATCCGAAGCAGAAGATGATGAAGTCGTCGACATCCCTGATGATGAACCATCTTCTTCTCCAAAGAATAATGATGATGATGATGATGAAGATGACGATGACTTCTTTATCGTCAAACCTGCCCCAAGGATTAAAGCTCTTAAGGGGATTTCAATAAATGAACCAACAGGGGAGCGGACAAAGACAAAGCCCTCAGCCTCTGGCGCTGAGACAGGCAAAGGCAAAAGCGTCGCTAAAGATGACAATCTGACGATCTTGCTTGAAAAGCCGGTTTGTCAGGTACACTAAACATCTCTTACTCCATCCCTCCTCCACACTATAAGTTCTACTACCCTAGCCTACACTTGAACATATTTATCTTTCTCTTTCTACCCAAGTTCTTCTACCCATGTTCTTATTTGTAAGATCGCTGTGTTTCAGCTAGTCCTCTCCCCTATTTGAGGATGTCGCTGAAGGTTCTACTACTGCGACTTCACCAATAATTCCAGCTGCCGCTGAAGAAATAATCCCAGTCTTAGATTTGATCTCTGAGACTGATGAACCAGAAGAACAACCTCTCTCGCACAGAAACAGACCTTCCTCAGCTCCTCAAAAGCTGAGTGAAGAGGATCAAAAGAGAAAAGAGGAAATAATAAAGTGATTTGAGGATCAGCGAATCATTCTAAGGCGTGATCAACTGCCTTCAGTTCCTCCTAAGTTCAGAATTTCAAAAGCTGAATACAAGGAACACCTCAGAGCTGAACGCCTCATCGCTGAAAGGAAGGAAGCTGAAGAGAAAGACAGAGAATACGCCATCAAGCTTACTCAACGATCAATCAAAGACCCCAAGCTGAAAAGAGTTCCCATTGATGTTCAACGTCAGCTCTGGGATGATGCTCAAGAAATCGTTAGAGAAAAGACAAAGGTCTCTGATACAACCTTGGAATGGGCTAATAAAATGCTGACCTATCGATCAAGACCATCCAAGATAATCAAAGCCAACATCAGAGGAAAAATGTTCGTTGATGTTCCTGTTGTTGAAGTGGATGTCTACAGAGATGACGAAACCAAGCAAACCTTCTATGCTGCTTCATTAGAAAAGTTTGGTCTCTCTGAATGGTTAGAAACGAAATTAGCCATTCAGGGATCACGCTCAAAATTCAAAAGCCATGTTGAGATGATCTTAAACAAACAGATCGACTTGCTTTCATCTGCTGTGGATATTCCTCCTACTCTTCCTCAACCGAAGAAAGCCTCTGCTAAGAAGAAGAAAGTTTCTGATTCAGGTCCAATCATTCGAAATGAAACAGGTATTGGTTTCTCTCGTGCTGAAGTTCTTGGCCCTGATGCTGATCTTTCAATGCTTGACACCTCCCTACCACCTGGAGAAACCTTCATCCCTGGCACAGTGGTAAGTGATCCATATGGTATATTCTTCTTAGACTATGATGGAAATCATCACTTTCAACGTGTCTCTGAGCTCCAAATCGCTCCCATCGAACAACTCAGAGATCTCGTACACTGGTGTGAAGTCAGACGCGACATCAAAGCTAGACACCTGAAGCCCTTGATTTTTGAAGCTGCTCTGAAGTTAAAGAATCAAGGAGTAAATGTCCCTGACTGGATGATCCCCACTAAAAAGACCCTTGATGAACTTCTCATTAAGGAAGAACCCTTTGAAAACTGATATAATCTCCTTTTTCTCTATTGTATCAGTTATCCTTCTGTACTTGTAAATTATTTCGCTTGTACTTGTAATCTTTCTGTTCTTCATTGTAACCTGATCAAATATTTTAAAGAAAGATTTCAGCGAATGTACTTTACTCCATCAGTACTGAAAAGATCCCAGAAAACAGTAAAAGGGACAAATATTTTATGAGTTCTTTTTATCCTTATGTTTTCATTAAATAGCAATTTTCTTTGTTGCTATGTCATAATCAAATATAGGGAGATTGTTGATCCAAACCCTCAGTGATTTGATAATGACCCTCTCTTATATACTTAGTGAAAATTGTAAGTAAACAATATGTATCAGAGTTTCACTATCGCTGATAAGTACTAAGATCTTCCAGTACCGCTGATAGGAACTCTCGCTCTTTTAAATTAAACATTCAGCGAACACTGTTCATCATTAATGCACTGAGTCTGTTCAGTCATTATGATGATCGCTGATAAGTTAGTTGTTTACTTATGATCCCTGAAGACAAGTTTCACGTCAACAAAGGTTCTACGCTGAAGTCGAAGATCAAGCTCAAGAACCAGCGACAAGTCTCCTAATGAACTGATGTGGATCAGCGAAGACTCAGATTTGTCCACTCAACGTGAAGTATCAAGTACAAGACTTCAGCTATCGCTGAAATCTATCATTCGCTGATATGAAATGATAGATCGCTGAATCAACGAAAGCTGATCATGAAGTCCTCCGTACAAAGTACTTTTGTCTTAACCACCCTTGCACGTCTCCGTACGAAATGTCAGAAAAGAACCTCTGAATATCTGAAATCGTACAACCACTCTGATACTACACTATTCATCCATACGGCTACTAAGGTTGTCAACCAAGGTCAATGACATGCAACCAACCAGCTGATGACACGTGTAAAGTATATACTGACTTGCATTAAATGCATGCAGTATATAAAGAGATGAACTCACTTCTTTTGAAGTAACTTGCTAACTCTGGACAAGTTCAAATCTCTTATCTCAGATAGGTTATTATTAGTAATTTCCTTATCTCTCTTAGTGCAAGAAATCTTAGTGTTCCAACTTGTTTAGATTTAGGTTTATCCTTAATCTTGTCTCCGCAACAAGCTGTAAATTGTTAATGATTTATCAATAAACAATTTAGAAAAGTAAATTTTGTGTGTTTGTATTCAACCCCCCCCCCCCCCCCCTTCTATAAACTTGTATAGGCCTTCGGGACCAACACATGGAAATGGAGAATAGGCATAAAATAAATTGTAATTCCCATTTCATAAAGGTGTTATGAAATGAGAAATAGGCATAAAGGATATTGTAATTTCTATTTTATAGTATAGAAATTGAGGAATAGGCATAAAGTAACTTGTAATTCCGAATTTCTAGGGGAAGACCAGAGATAGGCATAAAGTAACTTGTAATCTCTACTTCCAGGCCAAGAAATAGGTATAAAGCGACTTGTAATTTCTTGGATAAGAGCAATAGTCTAGAATCTATAAGGATTCGTAGTAGACTCTTGATTGGGATAATATGAATTACTGAATGTTAGTCATACTCATGGGATCGGGTATGATCCTGTCATGGAGGTGAGCACGTGTATGGTAAGAACGGTGGAGAACAGGTTTGTTTATATGTATTGGATATTTTCAAACTATTCGTGAGTGAGATGTGGAAACATGAATTAGATGAAGTGTAAGTGTCATTTTCACTTACTATTCGGTGGATTGGAGATAGGCAATATATAAATGCTATTTCTGCTTCCATTCCAAGAAAAGGCATGGCGATTGATTGTAGGTGTTTAGGCTTGATCGATAAACTAGAATCCTTGATGATTCATAGTAGGCTTTCGAAGTTGATGATATGACTTTATGAATGATAGTCATGTTCATGGGAGTGGGTATGTTTCCCTCATTATGATACGAGTACGAATACGGTAAGAATGGTGGTGAACCAGGTTGTTTATATGCTTTGGATATTGGAGTTTTCAAAGCTGTCAATGTTTTAAATTGAATTTGGATGTTCTCACTAGGCGTTAGCCTAATCGTTTCAAATGATATTTTCTTACCAGGTACTAGCTCGGGAAAGTAATGGGGTGTGGGACGAGAGATTTTGGAAGTGTTCAACTTTTGGACTAAGCGAAGGAGTTAGCTGATGCAATGAGTCTTTTTGATGGATTGCTTAGATAACCTAGTTAATCTGATTATAGTTGACATGATTAGATTAATAGGTTATTGGGAAAATTCCATATTTGTATTTATGAAACCTCACAGTTAATTCCCTTCTTATATAAAAGTTTGGATAATGTTTTATCATAATTTCTTACAATTTGAGGTTTAAATTGGCCCTGATTTTAGGGTGTTAAATCTTCTCCATGATAATCGGCCTTCAGTTTAATTTTCAAACTCACAACCGTAAAACTCAAGGCTTTTCATAAAAATATCTTCACTGTTCTTAGTTTCTGGAGTAGTTGTCATCATGTCGAACGCTCATGAAGAAGGAAACAATGGAGAACAAAGTATACACGACGAGATGATGGCTGAAGATGTTCTCGCCGACTTCGTTATTTTAGTTGCTTCCGATGATGTAACACCCTAAAATCAGGGCAAATTTAAACCTGAAATAAAAGGGTTTACGCATATAATATCCATTACATAAACATTCTTAACGAGTGAAAATATTAACAAGAATCAATTTACATCAACTTGTCGCCACTATAAACTCTCCACTCGTCCCGTTACTTCCCTGAGCTCATACCTGGTAAGAAAATATAATTTGAAACGATTAGGCTAACGCCTAGTGAGAACATTCAGTTTCAAAATAATACTTTTTAAATCAATGCAAACAAGGCATAACAAACCTGGTTTACCCTCATTCTTACCATACTCGTACTTGACTCATAATGACGGGAACATATCCGGTCCATGACTATGACTAACAATCGAGAAGTTATATCATCATATCCTAGAGCTTACTGAGAATCATTATGGATTCTAACTTATCGATCAAGTCTATGGACTTACATCCAATCCTCTTACCTTTTCTTGAAATAGAAACAAAAATAGCATTTATATTGCCTATTTCTAATCCACCGAAAACACAGGATAATAACACCTACCCTTCGTCTAATTCATATTTGCACGTCTCAAATACGAATAGCAACTCTACTTTACCTATTCAATCATTCAACCTGAATAGCAATTATACTATGCCTATTCAAACATGATATCACATTCAAGAGCCCACTCTACGAATCTCCACGGATTCTAGATTAATGCTCAGAGCCACACTACGAATCATCACAGATTCTAGACTATTGCTCTTATCTAAGAAATTACAAATTGCTTTATGCCTATTTATTGGACTGGAAGTAGAGATTACAAGTTACTTTATGCCTATCTCTGGTCTTCCCATAGAAATCAGGAATTATAATTTACTTTATGCCTATTCCTCGATTTCTACACTACGAAATGAGAATTACAATTTACTTTATGCCTATTCTTCATTTCCATGTGAATGGGAATTACAAATTACTTTATGTCTATTCCACATTTCACATCTCACATCTCACTATGAAATAGAAATTACAAGTTCCTTTATGCCTATTTCTCATTCCATAACACCTTTACGAAATGGGAATTACAAATTACTTTATGTCTATTCCACATTTCAGGTCAACGGGAATTACAAATTACTTTATGCATATTCCACGTTAAAATAAAACTGTGCCTATGGATCCATTTACACATACTACACTCCTGCATAGTATCAAACTAAAGAAATCTTTAAGCCTAACACATTACCATTCAACTGTAAGTATGTTCAAGCTACTAGGATTGTATTTCAATTCCTAAATTGTATCCTTCCAGAAGTTAGCAAAACTAAAGTTACTGAGTACTCAAAAGTGACCGGACAACACAAGTTTCCGGACACCTCAAACTATCCGAATAACACAACTTTCCGGATACCCGTGACTTACCGGATAAACGACTCTTTCCGGATATCATTATTTACCGGATACTAGTACTATCCGGATACTTACCGGAAACATACTCAATCCGGATGACATCCGGAAACCAATGTAATCCGGACACCATCCGGTATCTAATTTCATTCGGAAACTACAGAAAAGAGAACTTACCGGATATTTGTCTCATCCGGATACCTTAGCTTTCCGGATACTCCAACTATCGGACACCATCAAAAGAAATTACCGGACACTATCAAATGGAATCTACCGGACACATTCAAGTCTATCCGGAAACTTCGATCTGCTCCCTAAGATCTCTAGCCAGATATCGATTTAAACCCATTTCTTCCAAACCAAACATACCAGTACTTTGTAAATGAATTATCTAACATATTCCAAACATTAATTTATGCTTAAAACAGTTTACATAAAAAAAATAGAATGAACTCACCTTTTGTTTTTAACCCACTTTTTTGCACTCAATCTTCAATCTAGCAGCACCTTTGATTCCTCAGCTTGCTCCTAAAATCCCAGCTGGAATTCAGCTTCTTCTTGCTTCTTCTCTTTCTTTTTGGCTCTCTCTTTCTTTCTCTCTTTCTCTTTGCCGTACAAAAACACACACACACCAAGAGTTTTTTACCAAATGAACAAAATATCCCCTTAACTTATAATTTCGTAAAACAATTAACGTAACTTACTCGGGGATAAACTCTAAAATTAATTTATCAAATAACCGATCATAACTTATCAAATAATTATACTCAAATTATTTAATAAACCCAACGAAATCTTTTATATAAAAAATCGAGATGTTACAATACTCCCCAACTTGAAAATGATTTCGTCCTCGAAATCAAAGCTAGGTAAACAAGTGAGGATATCTAATCTTCATATCCTCTTCCAACACTAAAGTCACATTAGCACCTCGATGATGCTTCCATTGTACCTTTAATATAACCACTTCCTTTTTATTACGTAACTTCCTATTCGATCTTTCCAAAATTGCCTCTGGCTCTTCCACACAGCGACTCTTTTCATTCACTCTTACGTCAAAGATAGCAAACATGAAAAGTATTGTGGATTCCTTCCAATTCCGGTGGAAGATCCAACCGATATGCCTACAATCCAACTCTTTTAATGATAGTGAAAGGTCCTAGAAAACGAGGACTCAACTTCCCACGTTTGCCAAACCTTATCACAATTAAAAGTCCAGGAAGAACAGGGACTCAACTTTCCACATTTTCTGAACCTTACATCTTTCCACATTACCCGCTCCCCAACTTAGATTTGCAAGCCTCCTTAAAGCAACTATTATCATCCAATCTTTATCCCACTATTGTTTGATCTTCTTTAATTATTTCAATCATTAAAGCATCTTTCAATAATAACAACCGATATAGCTAACTTTTGATATCACCAAAATACAAAAAGATAAGTTAGCATTACTTACATAATATACATACACCTATGCATAGAATAAACAAGGACAATATTAAAACTTATCCATCCATTCCTTAACGTCTTCTATCATCACATGAAAAGTTTCAACTCTTTGACGTTAAAATGTTGGGTTTCTTCCCTTGTTCCCCCTATCTTTCAGCGTTGGACAATCCCACTCATTGCATTTCTTTACATTCACGGAATACTCCAACGCTCCTGACTAAACTTCATAATGAAGCACCACAGCTTAACGGTTACAGTATCCTCTTTGACAATCAAATGAAATACGCAAACTCACTCCAAAAATCCAATAGGATCGAGAAGAACAAGGGTTCTCCTTTCATCCCATCACTAACCACAACTCAATCTCCTGATCTCAAAATAGCATTAACGTACATTGCTGGAAAAATCCATACACTTCAATCGAGCATACCCGCCTACCCTTGAATACTTCAATATCACGGCAAACCAACTTTACATCTATGACTTACACGTTTCTTCGGTACAAAGTGCTACCACTTCCTCACACCACTATCGCACCACGCGACCACATTGCAAACATGCTTTCATGGTGCCTTCACCCCACAAAAGATATTACTTCCTTCATGTTACTCATAACACCGATTCATTTGAAGTAAAATCGTTTCCTGACTTTGTCTTTCCCGGACCTAGACGCACCACATGTCAAGGTCAACTATTCAAAGCACACCCGTTTCGATTACCCTAACATCTCGTTCTTATATGGATCATCAAACCCCATAAGAAATCACTTATGCAACCATGATCTTTCACTTTTGTAACACTCACACAAGGTGGTCCAGTGTCATGCCGGATACATACTTTTCTCCGAACAACTTCTTACATCTTTGCAAGAGAGAGACAACAAGATAACTACACTATAGTTACTTCTCCAATGCCAGCCTCCTGACAACCATCTAACAGAACGGCCATTGATTTCAACATCGACAATCGACATACAAATGTCCAGCCATCTCACGACAGACAAGGATTCCCGAAGGAATCTACTTCTCCTAACTCCTCGAGCAAGTTCTCGTTTCTCGCCAACTCCTCGCGGTCAATCTCCACTGTGCTAAAGACTTCACGCATAAGCGAATCATCAAAACCGAAATGGACATCACATCCACATTGGTGATCTTCCGTTCTCCTCATGTCCTCACTAGATGTTCCTACACCATATCGTTTACACACTGTCGGACGACCTCATTCGTTCACACATAACGGGTTCATTTCTCAAGTTTCAATCTCCTAACAAAACCTCCATCTTGGGACATGTTAAATAGTCGCAAACCTCTATATTAATGGGCTACATGATGATTCCATTTCTTCCCAGAAATCCAGGATTCCTAACGGAACCCACTTCGTCCAATGCATCATAATCAACTTATATCTAGGGCTGTCAACGGGTAGGGTATGGGTAGGGTAAGGGTTAATCCGTTATCCAATCCATTTAAAATAACGGGTAACGAAACGGGTAATTATCCATCTCATAAAACCCTTATTCATATCCTACCCTATCCATTAAAAATACCGGGTAACGAAACGGGTAATGGATAAATGGTAAAAAAAAAATTTATTTTAAACTATAATTGATATCGTTAAATCTCAAATATATAAGTAAAACATAAGCTCATAAGTATAGTTGCTATTTTATATCTAATATATATGTTAAACATTTTATTATTTTCAAAAAATAATCATAGTATAATATTAAAAAAAATATAAACATTACAAGACTAACACTTTTCATTGTATTTATTTTCTTGAATCCGTCTTGTTTCTCGTCTAATCATCATGAAATCTTTTACTCGATAAAAAACAAATAAATTAAACTACATATTAATATACGACAACATTATAAAGAATATTAATAATATATAATTATGTATGTATATATATACACACACTAATATTTAATTATATATGTATATATATATATATATATATATATATTATCGTAACGGGTAGCGGATAATGGATAACGAAAAAACGTTTATCCATATCCTACCCACTAAAATTTCGGGTAAACGGGTAATGGATAAGTGGATAAATGGATAAAATTTTATTTATCCATACCCTTATCCAACGGGTCGAAACATAACGGGTAATGGGTTTACCCTTACCCATTGACAGCCCTACTTATATCCCACCGTTCTCATTTGGGGAAACACAAGACCTTTCTTAGCGCAAAATCTAATCACCAAACCATCTCAGCACTCAGACTCACAACCGATAACATTACATCAAGTAACGTAACGCTACTTATTACCATTCCACCAACAGAAACACTTTTGACCATTTCAAATTCCACCGCAATTAAAACCATTATCACATAACCAAGCAATAGTTCAAACTACAATCATACCGACATTCTGAATTCACTGCCCGAGGCTCTCGGTATTTACCCACCTCCTCTAACGGAAACACTAAGATCATAACTCGACCACATCTTATTCAACTGACAACTCAACTCCCAAAGCCTTTCCTTAACTTCAATCGTAATACCTTCCCAGACCTAGCGAGATCACAGCCTTCATGCACGATGACACAACGATTGAAATCATTTTGCACACTTTTAAACAACGCAATAGATACAAAATCATGAAACAAGCTTGAGTGTGCATGATGCAACACCACTCAAGATGAATAGTAAAACACAACGATCGCAAGTATCGCTCACAGGTACTCTTACAATAATTTGTAACCTTGTCCATCCAAAACGAGGCCGACAATACGGTTGTCTCCAATGAAACCCTTTCACATACGACTGGAAAATTTTCGAACGAAATCACTTACCCAAAGTGGGTCTGTCAACTCCAACACTCGTTCATATAATAATAACGAGTCAATACTCATTTGGTTTATAAAACAAAACCTCGCAATAAAACGTTTTCAATATTTTCGTAACGAAGGTTCTCTTCCATAGATAAAAGCGTGAAATAATTCGTAGATCACTAATTTCAAAGCTTTATCGTATAATAAAAACAAGTTTGTCTTTTACTTCTTAGAAATACACGCTTGCGAGCGTCAACTTATTTCCCAAAACAAGAAAATTTGTTGTGCACGTACATGCTCTCAACGTGAAAGGACTTGTGTAACCCGTTTAATGACATACTACATGAACTCAACATGCAATAGAAGGCTATTCGCTCTAACCAGGTCAACCGTTGTACTCATCCCAACTCATCATTGACACTATACCATGACCAACAACCGCTTTCTTACCCTTGCTACAACTTGTTGTACAAGTGTTTCACAACCCACCTGATCGACCACTCTACATGGTTTCCCAAATGACCAATCAGTCACGGTCCTATCCTTCGAAGAAATAGGGAACATTGGTGGTGTATTCACCATTGTTCTGATATAACACAAGGAAATAACCTATAATAATTGGTTACACATAACCAGATACACAACACGTACTTTACCGATCATTAGTCACTGTAACAACTTAGAAACAAGTATGTTGGTGTAACAATTATGTTCATAATAACAGTAGCTAATTGGAATTGTGAACATAATATACATGAGAATCCTCGTTACCATCGTTACAGTACCAGTTTTACGTATTTCCGTCGACTCTAAGGCTATCCCGTCTTAGTACTTCTACCCATATCTCACGAATCATAACTTAATTCATCTCAGCTTAAGTCTAAGTATCTCGTTAGCATACTTAGTTCACTTAAACTAATGCTCTGATACCATATTGTAACACCCTAAAATCAGGGCAAATTTAAACCTGAAATAAAAGGGTTTACGCATATAATATCCATTACATAAACATTCTTAACGAGTGAAAATATTAACAAGAATCAATTTACATCAACTTGTCGCCACTATAAACTCTCCACTCGTCCCGTTACTTCCCTGAGCTCATACCTGGTAAGAAAATATAATTTGAAACGATTAGGCTAACGCCTAGTGAGAACATTCAGTTTCAAAATAATACTTTTTAAATCAATGTAAACAAGGCATAACAAACCTGGTTTACCCTCATTCTTACAATACTCGTACTTGACTCATAATGACGGGAACATATCCGGTCCATGACTAACAATCGAGAAGTCATATCATCATATCCTAGAGCTTACTGAGAATCATTATGGATTCTAACTTATCGATCAAGTCTAAGGACTTACATCCAATCCTCTTACTTTTTCTTGAAATAGAAACAGAAATAGCATTTATATTGCCTATTTCTAATTCGCCGAAAACATAGGATACTAACACCTACCCTTCGTCTAATTCATATTTCCACATCTCAAATACGAATACAACTCTACTTTACCTATTCAATCATTCAACCTGAATAGCAATTATACTATGCCTATTCAAACATGATATCACATTCAAGAGCCCACGCTACGAATCTCCACGGATTCTAGATTAATGCTCAGAGCCACACTACGAATCATCACAGATTCTAGACTATTGCTCTTATCTAAGAAATTACAAATTGCTTTATGCCTATTTATTGGACTGGAAGTAGAGATTACAAGTTACTTTATGCTTATCTCTGGTCTTCCCATAGAAATCAGGAATTACAATTTACTTTATGCCTATTCCTCGATTTCTACACTACGAAATGAGAATTACAATTTACTTTATGCCTATTCTTCATTTCCATGTGAATGGGAATTACAAATTACTTTATGTCTATTCCACATCTCACATCTCACATCTCACTATGAAATAGAAATTACAAGTTCCTTTATGCCTATTTCTTATTTCATAACACCTTTACGAAATGGGAATTACAAATTACTTTATGTTTATTCCACATTTCAGGTCAACGGGAATTACAAATTACTTTATGTCTATTCCACGTTAAAATAAAACTGTGCCTATTGATCCATTTACACATACTACACTCCTGCATAGTATCAAACTAAAGACATCTTTAAGCCTAACACATTACCATTCAACTGTAAGTATGTTCAAGCTACTAGGATTGTATTTCAATTCCTAAATTGTATCCTTCCAGAAGTTAGCAAAACTAAAGTTACTGAGTACTCAAAAGTGACCGGACAACACAAGTTTCCGGACACCTCAAACTATCCGAATAACACAACTTTCCGGATACCCGTGACTTACCGGATAAACGACTCTTTCCGGATATCATTATTTACCGGATACTAGTACTATCCGGATACTTACCGGAAACATACTCAATCCGGATGACATCCGGAAACCAATGTAATCCGGACACCATCCGGTATCTAATTTCATTCGGAAACTACAAAAAAGAGAACTTACCGGATATTTGTCTCATCTGGATACCTTAGCTTTCCGGATACTCCAACTATCGGACACCATCAAAAGAAATTACCGGACACTATCAAATAGAATCTACCGGACACATTCAAGTCTATCCGGAAACTTCGATCTGTTCCCTAAGATCTCTAGCCATATATCGATTTAAACCCATTTCTTCCAAACCAAACATACCAGTACTTTGTAAATGAGTTATCTAACATATTGTAACGTCCCAAAAATTACAAGAAAATTTAATTTTTTTAAAAATGACATTTCATTAATTAAACTCGTTAAATAACCCAAAACGTTTCGTTTGCAACCCAAGAATAATTATTCTCTAAAAACAGTAAACAGCGGAATAAATAGTTTAAAAATGATAATTATAAAACGATATAATAATCAGCTCTTCACGCGCGCCAGTGTGTACACGTCACGCCTTGGAGCCACTAGTACCTGAAACAATGATTTATTGGGAAAGGGTAAGCACGAAGCTTAGTGAATTCAACCACCATAGATAACACAGTTATTCCACATTACCCCTAAAACAAATAGTGACACACAAACGATCATACAAGTCTACGAACAAATCATAAACATGCATATCCACACTCACCCACCTAAGAGGCACAAGTCGGTCCCACCGACCACATGATAACATCTCCGGCCCCGCCGAATCCCCGGTCCCACCGAGTCTCTACGCCACCCGCGTATAAAATCTCCGGCCCCGCCGGATCCTCGGTCCCACCGAGTTAACATGACAACATAGTATCAACTAGACACCCCACTATCTAGTTCCACAACACAATAAATAGACTATCGCACACGAGCTACAGTAATGTAAAACAACCAATATTAAATATAGTGAGAGAACTCACCTCGTAAGCGCGCCTAGCTCACAAACAATAATTCAAGCTTCACAAATCCAAGATCACTTCTCAACACCTAAACAATCGTTAAAATGTATTAACACGAGACCCGGACCCTAAAACACGACGCACCCTTAAATCGTCACTAAAACTACTTTTCGGTCTAACCAAACAGGTCTGTTCGGGACCTGTTCCGACCTCCATAAACCCAGAAAATCCTCAATTAAATTTCATAACCAGAAAGTGCTCAGAGTTAGGGTTCCAAGGACATATTATACACCTCCTAACGATTTTTCTACAATTTATTATGGATTTTACAAAACTGATTAACTGCACAGCGAAAAACAGCACCTTTCGTTATAAAACAGCAGTTTGACACTAGCTACGTTCCGAACTGGTTTTTCCGCAAAACATAAGAAACTTACTAGACTCATAAAGGGAACTTTTGGCACTGGTTTCACTCCAATACGACGTTCCTATAAAAAGTTATGGCTTTCCCAAAACAGTGGCAGAAACTGTGACTTTTAAAACGGAACGCGATCTGCCACATCCGAACCTGCTGTATAAACAGCCAATTTACGCCTAGCTAGAGGCCGAACCGGACTTCCGCTAAAACACGAAAAGTGTGCCCGGCACAGAATGTGAACCGTGGGCACCGGATTCGCCTCAATCCGAGCTACGGCGGAAAAGTTATGGCCGTCGCAAAACAGTGGCAGACAAACGTTTTCACATAAAATGATAACTAAAGGTTATAATCCCATTAAGTCAATGCTTAATCCAAACAGCCCCGGGAAGCCTAAAACCTACTGGAAACAGGTCATACCAAGATGGACAACAGCCGTGCACCACCCCCCTGCCGCCTCCGGCGGCGGTGGTGGTCGGCGGCGATTCTTTTCTCACACTAACGATTAACGACGAGAGAAACAACAAACGGGAAAACGGTTCTTACCTCGCGACGGCAACGGCGGTGCAACCTGCAGGACTACTCCGGCCACCTCTCCCTCTCGCCGCTGCACTTTCTCTCTCCCTCGTCGATCTCTCTCTCTCCTGCACTCACTTCGCGCTGCACTCTCTCTTCCTCGTCGATCTCTCTCTCTACTCACGGTTCTTTCTCTCTCTCCGGCGACGACGACGCCGGCTGTGGAGTTCTCGGGGGTGGTCGATGGCAGCAGGGGGTAGGGATGGATTGGGGTGTTCGGCGGTTGCGAAGTAGAACGAGAGGGGAGGGGGAAAGGAAGAGGAGCCGTAGGGTTCTCTTTTGCTTTCTTTCCTTATTTTTTTTTTTTCTTTCTTGCTTCTTTGATTACTGCTCACGACACCAACATACAAAGCAAGTCACTAAATGGGTTTTAGATACATAATTGCATGGGCCGAATCCAAACTTTTTGGCCCTTTACACTTTTAGTCCCTCCACTTAAACCTTCTCGCAACTAACCAAAAATTTCCGACACTTTAACGATTAGGTCCAAATCGTCTAACCCCGATAACGGAACCCACATTAAATTAAACTTAAACGAAAAGAATTAACAAAAGAAAATACATACCGGGATACGGGCTTTACAACTCTCCCCCACTTGGATTAGACTTCGTCCTCGAAGTCTACGTCCGCAAACAACTCTGGATAGTTTCACCACATCTCAACCTCGGGTTCCCAAGTCCACTCGGAGCCCTTTCTGTGTTGCCACTGGACTTTCCTCAACTAGAATCTAAATTTCTCACCCCGTCTAGAATTTCTCGAATACTTTTCTTACTAAAAAAACTCCTTCACGAACAATGAAAATATGATCGAAAGAACACTCCAACAACTGAATCCATTCCTAGTCAAACGACTTCGGTTGCCTCCCAACCTTAGATGTTCCATACATCCCGATTCAACTTTCAAGCTCTAACCATTCTAAAGGTGCTCACCACTATACCTTATAGGATACTCGAAACCGATCATTCCTACCATAACCATTCATCACAATTAAGCATCTCAGGGTTACTACTACCATCACCATAATTATTGTAAAATCGGCTACAAATCTCCGTTTACACTAAAGGCGTTTGGCCTTAAGCCCAAAAGTCGACGCCCTCATACACTACTTACTTCAAAAAGGTTACTGCGCATTTATTCTCTTTATTATAAAGGGCATCATTCCCTTAACCGTAACCATTCGACCTACATTACCACACGCGTGGAATACCTTACCTTCCACCGTCAACGTATCTTCCACACTCGCTCTACGAGGCCAAGTTACACTGTATCGAGGATACACCTTGACGTCTACCTCCCAGGTAATGCCTCAAGGCCCGACACATCGGAACTACCTCCCAGGTAAGTGCCCAAGACTATATCCCCCTAGTGCCTACTGGAAAGTCAAGGTTATAACACATGAATACCGGGGTCCCACCCCGAGATACCCAACCGACCCTTACCAACGACTGACTAACGTGACCAAGGATCCAATGCAAAACAGTCTACCAACAACATGCCTATCCCAGAATGACTCACTCGCCCAACATGTAAATACGCAACGTGCAATAAGTGCAAGACTGTGCAACAAAACAACTCATCAACAAAACTTCGAATCGAGCCATTAAAAACCGTGCAATTGACCCACGACTATCTCAAAGTCGAAACCGAGCAAAATGCTCCACACTTGCTAGACCCATAAGTCGGTCAAAAACGCGTTTAAATAAAGTTTAAGCAAGCAATAATCTAAAATCAACATTAGTCCCAAACTCAACACGGGTTAAACAAAAGAGTTTTCCAAAAGGACTCACACCCTCAAAATTCTCAAAATGACACATAACACTTAAAAGCGCATTTCCCAAATGGTTTACAAATCATTTACAAAAATGTTTTCAACGTCAAGATTTTTCATTTCAAAAAGACCGTAAGCAATAAAACTACTATTACCAGGTCGGTAGTTACGCAAAAATGGACACGCTCGTCCCACAAATGAAAATCATGTCGAAAATCATTTCATTGCAGCTTAGTTACTCACAAAACGTAAAGCGAAATAAATAATTTCTTTGAAAATGAACCGTCACGGTTCTAGTATGAATTGACTCATGACGTGTATTTAAAGTAACCGTTCGACCTTACACCGGGTGCAACAAAAGTGTGCACATAATTTCAAAATCAGTTCCACGATATTTGACCCCAAAATTCCTCTTTTTTTTCAACAAAAATGTCGTGGCACAGGGTTCACTAACAAATCTTACGCGCGTCGGCTAGTCATACAAAACGATGAAACGGTTTACAAATATATTTTTGTTAAAACACAACTGTCTCGTGTAAGTTTCAACTTAAAGATAAAAACCAATCTGTTTCCATCAATTGAAAATATCGACTAAAATCTCATAAAATCTCAAAAGGTGGGGTTCTTTAAATTGATTTTCAAGATTTCCCCAAATGGTCGCATAAACAAATAAGGTATGCACCTCGTGAATTTAAACCCATACGACTCAACATGTCGTAAAACAAAACTTATTTAACGAAATCACTCAAATAGCTTTAAACAGACATCGTGGAATGTAACTTTTCGTCTCAACTCTAACATATGTGGAGGAGTTCCAATGTTAAAGTCACAAACCGTAGTCACTTGCCCGACATTTTAAACACCACAAAACACGGATATCATCTTACCCGAAAGAACCGTTGGAAAAATAACGAAATGAGACAAATTCTAACAAAGTTTGCAACTCCCGTGATAAAACGATTTCATGCACTTTCAAAATCATAATTCAAAATCTTGTGTGTGTGTTGAACATTTCCCAAAATTCCAAAACACCATCCATAAAATGATTTGAAACACAAGAATTTGTTAATGCAATCTATTTCAAAATCAAACTTTGTGCATGACTCAGTCGGCATTCTACGCCTCGACTCCTACTCCTCCAAATCTCTCCGACCCACTAACGTCATCCGGACATTTAAACCTCTTAGGCAAGATGGGAAATTACGTCAAATAATCCCTACAATTTTTCCTCAAATCAAAGTCGGCTCTATAAGCCTATGATTCTAGCACAACCATCCATCTTGGCCCGAAACAAACATCATCCTCATCGTCACTCCAAGTGACTAATACTAGAATCGTCCTTTTATTCCAACGACTACTAATTATAACCTTCGACACTACCCCAACGATAATCCCATCAAAGCAAAACAAGTACACACCTGTACTAGTAGGTTTACTATAGTCGTTCCTCCTTGTGATGGCGATTCTGGGTAAAAATTACAACGAGTTATTAGCACATAATAATTCACACTAACAACGCTCACGCTCAACTCCTTGGATTCCTCGTGACTTTCCCCGACTCGAGCATTGATCCTGTGTTTCCGATAGTAGGAGCTCTACTACTACCTTCCACACCTATCATCACTCGTTCCGAGTTCCATCCGAAGCGCCCAAGTAGTTTCTCGCCGATAACTATACCCATATGCCCACACCAGCATATGTACACACTCTTCCTAGCTCCCTAGGAATAAACATAATACCCCACTACCCTTGCTAGGGCGGAACCCCCACTAACCCTGACGAGTCGCCTCGTAAACGCACAGTCGTATACAGTGGAAACCAGATAGACATTCGAATATAAGATTCTATCCTACAACGGTTGGACTCAAACAAGAGTTGCGCAATAGAACTAAATCCAACATTCTAAGGCTATTCGGTTCCTACCGCATACAACCTATAGTGCATTCGCTTAACAACCTATCAAAGTTAGCATAAGTTCCTAATAGCAAGTAACAATCATACAATACAGTGTATTAAGCACCAAGCAATCTAGCATACCTACTCATATGTAAACACTATTCCCAGCTCACTAGGAATTTCATCTCATCCCACTACCTTTGCTACAACGGAATCCCTGTTAGCCATAACGAGTTGCCTCGCGAATACCCAGTCGCATGCAGCGTGAATCAAATAGACATTCGAATACAAGATTCTATCCTAGAACGGTTGGACTCAAACAAGAGCTGCGCAATAGAACTAAATCAAATATTCTAAGGCTATATGATTCTTACTGCATACAACCTATAGGGCCTTCACTTAACAACCTACTATAACTAGCATTGATTCCTACTAGCAAGCAGTCATCATACAGCATAGTGTCAACAACAGGCAATCTAGCATGCATACCCTATGCCTAGAAAGCAATACAACACTAAGCAATGTACCTTTCCCTCTTGGCTCCGGCTGACTGTACACACTGCACCCTCGATCACCGTTCCTCAAACGGATTTTTCCTTCTTTTTATTTCCCAAAAACTTTAAAGAAAATTTTATAGCCGCAAACTTGAGATCAAACACACCGAAATGCGTTTGATTCACTCAAGCCGTGCTCTGATACCAAGTTGTAACGTCCCAAAAATTACAAGAAAATTTAAATTTTTTAAAAATGACATTTCATTAATTAAACTCGTTAAATAACCCAAAACGTTTCGTTTGCAACCCAAGAATAATTATTCTCTAAAAACAGTAAACAGCGGAATAAATAGTTTAAAAATGATAATTATAAAACGATATAATAATCAGCTCTTCACGCGCGCCAGTGTGTACACGTCACGCCTTGGAGCCACTCGTACCTGAAACAATGATTTATTGGGAAAGGGTAAGCACGAAGCTTAGTGAATTCAACCACCATAGATAACACAGTTATTCCACATTACCCCTAAAACAAATAGTGACACACAAACGATCATACAAGTCTACGAACAAATCATAAACATGCATATCCACACTCACCCACCTAAGAGGCACAAGTCGGTCCCACCGACCACATGATAACATCTCCGGCCCCGCCGAATCCCCGGTCCCACCGAGTCTCTACGCCACCCGCGTATAAAATCTCCGGCCCCGCCGGATCCTCGGTCCCACCGAGTTAACATGACAACATAGTATCAACTAGACACCCCACTATCTAGTTCCACAACACAATAAATAGACTATCGCACACGAGCTACAGTAATGTAAAACAACCAATATTAAATATAGTGAGAGAACTCACCTCGTAAGCGCGCCTAGCTCACAAACAATAATTCAAGCTTCACAAATCCAAGATCACTTCTCAACACCTAAACAATCGTTAAAATGTATTAACACGAGACCTGGACCCTAAAACACGACGCACCCTTAAATCGTCACTAAAACTACTTTTCGGTCTAACCAAACAGGTCTGTTCGGGACCTGTTCCGACCTCCATAAACCCAGAAAATCCTCAATTAAATTTCATAACCAGAAAGTGCTCAGAGTTAGGGTTCCAAGGACATATTATACACCTCCTAACGATTTTTCTACAATTTATTATGGATTTTACAAAACTGATTAACTGCACAGCAAAAAACAGCATCTTTCGTTATAAAACAGCAGTTTGACACTAGCTACGGTCCGAACTGGTTTTTCCGCAAAACATAAGAAACTTACTAGACTCATAAAGGGAACGTTTGGCACTGGTTTCACTCCAATAAGACGTTCCTATAAAAAGTTATGGCTTTCCCAAAACAGTGGAAGAAACTGTGACTTTTAAAACGGAACGCGATCTGCCACATCCGAACCTGCTGTATAAACAGCCAATTTACGCCTAGCTAGAGGCCGAACCGGACTTCCGCTAAAACACGAAAAGTGTGCCCGGCACAGAATGTGAACCGTGGGCACCGGATTCGCCTCAATCCGAGCTACGGCGGAAAAGTTATGGCCGTCGCAAAACAGTGGCAGACAAACGTTTTCACATAAAATGATAACTAAAGGTTATAATCCCATTAAGTCAATGCTTAATCCAAACAGCCCCGGGAAGCCTAAAACCTACTGGAAACAGGTCATACCAAGATGGACAACAGCCGTGCACCACCCCCCTGCCGCCTCCGGCGGCGGTGGTGGTCGGCGGCGATTCTTTTCTCACACTAACGATTAACGACGAGAGAAACAACAAACGAGAAAACGGTTCTTACCTCGCGACGGCAACGACGGTGCAACCTGCAGGACTACTCCGGCCACCTCTCCCTCTCGCCGCTGCACTTTCTCTCTCCCTCGTCGATCTCTCTCTCTCCTGCACTCACTTCGCGCTGCACTCTCTCTTCCTCGTCGATCTCTCTCTCTCTACTCACGGTTCTTTCTCTCTCTCCGGCGACGACGACGCCGGCTGTGGAGTTCTCGGGGGTGGTCGATGGCAGCAGGGGGTAGGGATGGATTGGGGTGTTCGGCGGTTGCGAAGTAGAACGAGAGGGGAGGGGGAAAGGAAGAGGAGCCGTAGGGTTCTCTTTTGCTTTCTTTCCTTATTTATTTATTTTTTTCTTTCTTGCTTCTTTGATTACTGCTCACGACACCAACATACACAGCAAGTCACTAAATGGGTTTTAGATACATAATTGCATGGGCCGAATCCAAACTTTTTGGCCCTTTACACTTTTAGTCCCTCCACTTAAACCTTCTCGCAACTAACCAAAAATTTCCGACACTTTAACGATTAGGTCCAAATCGTCTAACCCCGATAACGGAACCCACATTAAATTAAACTTAAACGAAAAGAATTAACAAAAGAAAATACATACCGGGATACGGGCTTTACACATATTCCAAACATTAATTTATGCTTAAAACAGTTTACATAAAAAAAAATAGAATGAACTCACCTTTTGTTTTTAACCCACTTTTTTGCACTCAATCTTCAATCTAGCAGCACCTTTGATTCCTCAGCTTGCTCCTAAAATCCCAGCTGGAATTCAGCTTCTTCTTGCTTCTTCTCTTTCTTTTTGGCTCTCTCTTTCTTTCTCTCTTTCTCTTTGCCGTACAAAACACACACACACCAAGGGTTTTTACCAAATGAACAAATATCCCATTTGTTTCTACTTTAATCACAAGAGGTGGTGATGATGATGATAAGTTTCACTACTTTAACCAATTCAACCCTATACTTTCAGCAAGTGGCAACTTTAACCCTCCAGCTTATAAATTAAAATTAAAGTTTTCCCTTTAACTTATAATTTCGTAAAACAATTAACGTAACTTACTCGGGGATAAACTCTAAAATTAATTTATCAAATAACCGATCATAACTTATCAAATAATTATACTCAAATCATTTAATAAACCCAACGAAATCTTTTATATAAAAAATCGAGATGTTACAGATGAAGAGGGTGATGAAGATGTAATCCAAGAGTCTGAATTAATGGATTGCCAAGATCCCCACGACGTTACACCGATCAAGAACAGTAACGTTCTTTTCATAAGTCTTTTTAACGTGGATATATAATTTATTTTTGATTTTCTAGAATATCTGTTGACAAATTGTGTATCTCGATGTTTTTTTTTATGTTTTTTTGATTTTTTTTACGAAGCAATGATAAGTCATCTGTGCTAAAGGTAATGTGTTTTTTGTTGTGAATTTTCATATATACACCTCCTGTTTTCATATGTGAAATATGCAGGTATTGTTAATATGAAAATAATTAGTAACTGTCGATGTGATTACTCTTCGATCCAATTTTCATATGTACAATACGACGTTATATTTGTTACCTATGTAATTATCAAAATGTGAATTTCCTTAATATTTTATGTTATAGCACTATTTGTTTATGCATATAAAAACACGAAATCTGATTGAAATAGTTTTATATGACACTGTTTTCATAACCATAACACTGTTTTTCATATATGAAATATGATTGAAATAGTTATATATGACACTGTTTTCATATATATATGTGGCAACGTTAGTTTAGTTTTTACTTGTGTATTTTTGTCTATATTTGATTTAGTGTAATTTGGTATTAAGATGACTTGTTTTATTCATTATTAGCTTTCTTTTTTTATGTAGTAGTACGACACGAGACGTTTGTTTCACCCGGGGGTACGAAATATTGGATACCAGTTGTGGACGATAGTTTTAAGATAGGTCTGGGATACGAGTTTAGGTCACTTGATCTCGCTGATATTGCATACATGAAATATGCTGAAAAAGCCGGTTTTGATGTTCGGTAGTCCAATAAGAAAAAAAATAGGCTTGGGGATGTGCAAAATCGTTACTTATTGTGTAGTAAGCAAGGTCTTCCGGCAAGTAAAGATGTTGAGCAAATGTCTAGGAACTCAAATGTTAAACGCACTAACTGTAGAGCGTGTCTTAAGTTTCGACTTAGAAAGGAGAGTCGTACGTATGTGGTTTATAAGTTTGAAGAAAGGCACAACCACACTCTATACAGTGATGTGGACAAGGGAATGTCATGCTCCAAAAGACGGTTGCAATATACAGATTTTAGGAATGTGTATAATGCATCATCATTGTGTATTGGTGGGGCAAAGTCTTATAATATTCAGGCAGCTCTTAAAGGCGGATACAAACATGTTAATGCTACCCAGGTCGACTACCAGAATGCTAGAATCGCCATGGGCACATTTGTGGGGAGGAAAGATGCGCAAATGTTGGTTAATCTCTTGTGCAAACGTAGAACCGTGGTGCCCGATTACTTTTTTGATATATTGGTCAAGGACGGGGAGTTACAGGCGATTTTCTGGGCTGATGAGATCTCTAGGCTAAATTACAAAGAGTTTGGTTACACCATATCGTTTCACGCTACATATCGTACGAATCGGTACGTATCACAATATTTTTCCTTTTTTTAGTTGCTTTAAATATTTGATATTTAATTAATTGTCTTTATATGTTTTTATTTTGACAGTCATGCTATGAATTTTGTTCCGTTCATTGCCATCGACAACCATAAGCGGTCAGTGGTTGTAGGCTCTGCAATGATCAGCCACGAGAACATAGAGAATTTTAAATGTGTGTTGTCTGCATTTTTGAAAGCACACGAGAAACAACCTACCTTTGTTATAACTGACCAATGGGCTGCCATGAAACAAGCAGTATCGGCTATTTTCACAGAGTCCAAACATCGACTGTGTATGTGGCACATTATGAAGAAACTTCCCGGCAAGGTTAGTTATATTTTATAAGGGAGTTGGTAAATTATTGTGAATTTTTATTCGATTTTTTAATAAATAATATGTTCGTCTAGTCTTTTTTTTAATTATGTTTAATGTTTTGTAGATTACTTCCGATCTTGATGCCAATGTTTCTTTCAAAAGAAGATTCAACAAATTGGTTTGGAATAATCACATGAGTCCGGAAGAATTTGAGAATGAGTGGTGTTGTATAATTGATGACTACGAGTTGCATCACAATGATTGGTTAAGAGACATGTACGCAATTAGGAAATCTTGGATATCTGCGTATTATAGGGATGTTCCAATGTCCGGGCTAATGAGGACAACCTCTCGATCAGAGAGTGCTCATGCGTTCTTTAGGATATATGCATCATATCGCAATGATCTGGTAAGGTTTTTGCATGCGTTTGATGGTGCAATTGAGAAGTAGAGGAATAAGCATCGGTCACTTGAGTTCATAACTAGAAACACTTTCCCCCGATGTGCCACGCCTTTGGTGATTGAGAGGCATGCGTCAGAGGTATATACTCGTACTTTATTCAAAGAAGTTCAAAAGGAGATCAAGAAAGCCGCATATCATTGCGGAGTTGTGTATCTTGGTGAAGATGGTGATACTCGGAGATATAGGGTTCTACACAAAAATATGAAGGCCGTTACGAAGTTTTCGTATCATGTACATTAATTCGATTTTTTGTATTTTTTTCATATAGTTTTTAATTCGTTTTTATGAAGTGTATAACATATATTTCATAATTTGTTTGTTTAACAGGTTCACACAACACAGACACAGACATGATGGAATGCGAATGTAATTTTTTTCCTCGAAATGGGTTCCCGTGTCGACACATGTTCAAGATTTTACTAAACGATGATTTTGTTTCGATTCCTGACATTCTTATCTGTCGTCGATGGACGAGGGGTTTGGTTCCTGTTGAAATTCAGGCTGCACGTGCACGGTATGGCGAGGTTGACGTTGAGAAGGAGCGACTGATTAACGGTTTATATTCTAAACTTGATTTACTTGTTAGCCGAATTAGAAACGACAAAGGTAAGATGAACGTTCTGACGGAAACGTTGGACAACATGAAGTCCGAGTTTGAAGTTGATAATATTCTTCCATCCGTTTCTGACGATAGAGCGGAAGCACTTAGGGAATGTTATGGTGTGGATGCTCCTGATGAGGTTCAGGTGCTACCCCCGGCTGGTATACGGAACAAGGGGTGCGGTACAGGTAAATGGTTGGTAGGGGCTTTGGAGAAAGCGACCAAGAAGGCTAAGAAGCCAATGCGCGTGTGCAGGAGATGCAAGAAATTGGGGAACCATGACTCAAGAAATTGTCCGTCGCGAAATAATGACGACTAGGTTGTTTTTTTACTTGTTCGTTTGACTTAATGTTTTCCCTTTTATAGGTGTTGTGGTTTTGGATTACTTTTAAATTATATATGAACTTCCAAGTTATCAAATTGAACATTTTTGCTATGAGTATTGTTTTTATAAATTTAAATCCCAGGTTTTCGTGCAAGAGCTGTTTTTTGTTATGTAATCCTTTTTTTAACATCAATTTATCATCTTTCACATCAAAAGAAATACACCATTATGAAAGTTAGATGACATGCATGTTAATCGAATGCAATTGTTGGTTTGGTTGTTATGAAATCTACACGAAAGTTCACATATAAAATTTCTTGAAATTAACATGTTTTTAAAAAACATGTGTGAAATCATGTGAAATAACAAAAAATATTGAATACCTGCTGTATGAAAACCTCAAAACATGTGTGAAATTAAATTTATGTGAAAATTATGATATGAAAATTATGCATGGAAGAGATGATTATATTATGATATGAAAATTATGCATGGAAGATATGTTATTCACCCACCCTTTTGTGTGACAGATGAAGTGAAATTGGTATTTTTACTTATTGTCAACAGTATTTATATTAGACACATAAATATATTTTTTTTGTTCTAAATGGTATTTTCATCACATACCAAATATCTTTTGTGTTATATGTAATTTCGTTAAGATTTGATATTTCAATCATGGAAAACATACGTAACTTAAAAGGTAATTTTCACCGACACACACCTAAAGTTATGAAATATCAAAGCGTTTTATCAATAAATATAATGAAGTACGTGTTATATCTAAAAGTCTTAAAATACCAAAACATCAATTGTGAAAATCCGATAAGATAAGTGTTAATCACAACACATGACTAAACATCCATCGACTACTAATATTGTTTAATAGAGAAAAACCCATTATGTTTCTCAAATTTTTGCAAGTCGATCGGACCGCGTTGCGTTTGCACGATCCAGAATCTGTGATTATGTCCCTTTGTCCATTTTGTAAAACCGTGATACCTCCGATTCGACATACTCTCGCCTAGTGTTCCCTTCGCTCAAGAGAATTTTCGCCGTGTACTGTTTCCTAAGCCCCTCAAGTTGTTTTGCTTGTGCCGGTCCTTCTTTGTCAAGATTCGTGATCAAACCGCGGCTCCCTCCCCCCATATAGCACTCCATGTGCCTCATCAAGAAAACCCCGCAGTCTACGTAATTCCTCCTTGTTTGCCAACTTGTAACAAGTCTAAATTTTGGGAATCTTTCGACAATTTTCCCAGCAGGGTGGCGTGTATCTTTAAGGTGTGTGGCCATCATCGTTTGCTGTACATGAGAAAGTATAATGTACTTTTTTAATGTGAACTAAAAAAACGTGTAATGTTTAATATGAAAGAATTATTTATTACCAACAAACTGACGTCCGCCTCGCATTTTTCGTCTATGCCGCTTCCGTTAGACGATGGTAGCATGTTGTCGATTATCTCAATGACATTACTTTTGAGGTTGAAAACCACACAATAGTAATGTTGATCTCTCATCATCGGAAAGAATATCTGATCATTTTGAAATAATAGTCAATTAACTTAAACAAGACTATAAAATATAATGAATCCATTTTATCGAATTTGCGCATGTTTCATACCAGATCCACGTTCCTCATGTTTACGTTTTCAACCTGGTTTGTCGTTGCATCCACGGTGTTCTTGATGAACCATTCGTATCTCTTGTTGTACTGGTATAGATGGGTTAACAACACTCCACCCCCTGAAATGTTTATGCCTTGTTAGCATAGTAAATTGTGAAGTACTGTTAGCGTTATGAAAATTCGTATTAATACTCACAAGAACCGATGTTTTAAAAAAGAACCGTCGTGGGGAGTAGACGTTCTTGTATCTTTCCTCATGGTTCAAAATGTCTACCCACCCATCTACGACGTTGGTGAATATATGCTCATCATACGCAGCAAGGCTTTCCATTCCCGCTCGAAAAATTTGTTGTCCCGTGTTTGATGAGTACAACATGTCACTACATTTGTCATCATATGTTTCACGTTATTAATAGTAATTCATGCTAATTTCGTATACGACTATAATTATGATACTAAAAAATATGCAAATTACGTTATGCTAAAGATAAAAAAATTCATAACATGAATGGACTTACTCGGCGCCGCCATACGCAGCCAAACAAAGTTCGTGCACCTTTTTCTCGTCATTTGTCAAAGCCATCTGTATCTCGACGCAACGCGTTACGTACGGTGATCTCATCTGATCACCAAGTTTTGTCTCTCGGTGGCTCTCCCTACGATGCATGACATCACCGAACACAATATTTTTCCATTTATCGGCTGCCGTGTACTAAACTATTCGTTTCCCCCCCCCCCCCCCAAACTAGCATCTTGCTTATCACCAACTAGCGAATCTGAATGTGCAGCTTTTGATGCTGTATCCACCGACCTTTGTTGTATATCATTGTCTATCACATTGAACGTTTGTGTGCACCAGATCTGTGAAAGCGGAGTCGGTGTAAGTTCAAACTCCAATCTGGTTGGTGTAACCTCCGTCGGTCGAGGCACACCCAAATTCCATTTGCTTGTATCCGAACAATCCTTCCAAGCATCGTTTCCCTTGTCCTCCCCAACACTATCGTTCTCAACATCGTCATCTGTCCTTACATCAGCAACGAAAATCGTATCGAATCTCTCTTGATAATTATCAAAGTTGACATCCTCCGGGAACAACTCCATTGCCTCTTTTATCAACTTGCTCACGTCATGCCTCGCGTAATATATTTGATCCAAGTGAGCATCGATCTTCGCCATGTATTCCTGGGTTACATAAGATGTTGGGTTACATACGATGTCGATATCCAGTCAGATTTCACATCTTTTAAACTATACAAACATACATATTTTACCTAAAACAACTTTGGTATAAATCTAATTTGGTAGTGCACTCAGATTTCATACCTTACATACAAAACATATGAAATAATTGTTTTACCTAAATTAACATTTCTAAACTCAGATTTCATAACCTTTATGGAAAACCTATGAAATACATATTTCCATATGACAATATGAAAATACAATATTTTCATATCCAACGAGATTTCACATCTTTTAAACTATAGAAATATGCATATTTCACCAAATTGGTAGTGTACACAGATTTCATAACCTGTATACAAAACATATGAAACAAATGTTTTTCCTAACATGTCTAAACTCAGATTTCATATCCTATATGGAAAACATATGAAATATATATTTTCACATGACAATCGTTATGGTATTACCTTTCTTAGTTCCTCTTCGTCTTCAAAATCCTCTCCATCGTCACCATCATCGACAATCCCAGCGTCTGTTTCATTGTTTTCATGACCCACAACGTTCACCGATTCATGAACTGATTCATTGACTGCCTTCACCACCTTATTAACAGCCTCAAATGCCCGCTCTATGTCTTCTTCTTGCAACCCATACCAATCATCACGGTCAATCCCAATACCATCAATTTCCTGCATACCCACATACGTGTTTATTTGGTTTATGCATATATGTGATTTTGTTTTAAATAAAAATAAAAGACTATGTGAAATCATGATAGTTTATAGCACTATACCTTGTCTTCCGCACTGGCTTTACCATTCCCAGCTACTTTGTCCTTTTCAGATGCCGGTAACGACGCCATTTTAATCTACGTTAACGACATTTGCTTGTCATTTTTTTAATTCAAACACACGGATAATATGAAAATTTACAAAACGTTATAAAACGACTAGTTATAAACCTTATATTCATCAAAGATATTGTAACACCTTTTCAAAAGTTTCTATTGACGCAATACGTCCTTCATCCATCCCTCCACTCTCCGGTGCCAGTCGTTCATCAACCAATAATAGTCCAATTATTGTTAACGTATGCAGTCAAATCAAATACCCATCAACATTCATGTATTCATATACTAATAAATTACCGTATCTTTCAAAACGGTCCCTTCATCCCCATTTCGATTTGTATTTTCCGTCTCCTTTCTAACTGATTTCACGGTCTTATATGAAGTTGACACCAAATAGTTAATATACTTCAAATTACGAAAAAATAAAATTTATACGTGTTTATTTGGTTTATGCATACATGTGATTTTGATTTAAATCAAAATAAAAGATAATTTGTGAAATCGCTTTAGTTTATAGTACGATACCTTGTCTTCCTCACTGGCTTTACCATCCGCATCTACTTTGTCCTTTTCTGATGCCGGTAACGACGCTATTTTAATCTACGGTAACGACATTTCATTGTCATTTTTTAATTGAAACACACGAATAATATGAAAATTTACAAGACGTTATAAAACTTATATTCATAAAAAATATTGTAACACCTTTTCGAAAGTTTCTATGGCCGCAATCCGTCTGTCATCCATCATTTCACTCTCCGGTGCCAATCGTTCATCAACCTATAATAGTCCAATTAATGTTAACGTATGCAGTCAAATCAAATACCCATCAACAATCATGTATTCATATACTAATACATTACCATATCTTTCAAAACGGTCCCTTCATCCACATTTCGACTTGCATTATCCGTCTCCTTTCTTACTGATTTCGCGGTCTTATATGAAGTTGACACCAAATAGTTAATATACTTCAAATTACAATAAACTAAAATTTATACGAAAAATAGTTATATAATTCTGCAAATTTTTCACGCAATATGAAATTACAACCAACGTCATTTTACCTGATTATTGACATCCGACTTAGGAGTTCTTGCCCTTTTCCGAGCAACTAAAGTTGTCTTTACAACCGATCTAATGTTTTCTAGTCGGGCCTTGCGCAATCCCCCCTCATTCAATCCGCTTTTGGTCCTGTCGCGAAGCTTTTCCATCGTCCAAGCGTGTAATGGCAATAGTTTTCTGTCAACCTCAACTGCCGGACACGCCGTCATATGAACATAAAGTAGATGCGTAACAAATCATGTAGTTATTGTATATTTTAAAACGAAAGTAGAAGAACAATAGCAAATGCAAATTTTATCGAACAATACGAAATAAATATATTAATACCGTAAGGAATGTGAGTGGACCCGAGTAGAAGCTGTCATACGTGTCTCGCTTCCATTTTCGTTTGCTTCGGCGAGCCGACTCCACAATGTACCGACACCAATTTATCTTGGGGATCATGTCCGTACTGCCAATTTTGTTCAAAAACATTGTGTGACAGTTGCCCGACGGGCTGCACTCCACCATGGTATTCACAAATAGTACCAAGAAATTTATCTTGAATAATTCTCCCGCGTCACACGTATCGAGGATTTTGTTTGACACGTCGCAAGGTCGTGGCTTATCTTTTCTGTATGAACTTGCCCATCTTTTTATCAACTCTGTACTCTTTGGGTCCACATCGATCGTGTCCAGGTTTATTCCTTTGCATGGCAACCCTAGTATCTTGTTCACCGTCTACTCGTTTATTTGAATCGCGAGTCCTTCTAACTCTAGCTGCATGCGATCCGTATTCAAGTTGTCCACAACGTAGTAACCTAGCTTCGACGGGATGCCATCCACGGTCATATTCAGAATCTGCCCAAGTCCCATTTCTTCCACAACCTTCTTTTGTTCATCCTTTAAAACCATGCAGGTGTTATTTAACGTCACAGGAGATGTGCGCATTCTAATCCCGTTCACTTATGTTGGCTTTTTCCTCTTTCTTTCTTCCTTTTTACCTTTTATCTTCTTTCCTTTTGCCGTTGGACTAGCATTCTTGATGGCAACAACATCTGTACAATGAAAACATGAATATCTGTTATATTGTAAACTAAATTACAAACTGTGGGATTATGTCATCTAAGTGTAATATACGTACCTGATTTTGTCAGTTTCACATGGTGTACGAAATCGTCGTCGTCGTCCGGGTACTCGATAACTGCTTTTATTGAGTGGGCTAACAGCATAATGTTCGTTAATATTTCTATGTTTGTTAACAGCAAATTATTTAATATATTACCTTTCTTTGCTGATGATTTCGCAACATTGTCCTTTTTTGACCCACGTCTCCTACTTGATTTGCTTACACCTTTCTCTAAACGAGATCAATGTTTTGTTTCATATGAACTGACAATTCATGTGTAATGTAAAAGGTACTATGTTAATTTCATAAGGATTGTGTTCGAATCAGATTTGTACAAAAGTAAGATTCATACCAGTCGTTTTCGGGCGCCTTCGAACCCTTCCTGGTACGTCAATAACATCTGCAGGCTCGTCTTCTTGTTGTGTTGTACGTGCTGCAGTTTTTTTAATGTTTTAAAACTAAATATGTAAATATATTAAAATAAACCTGAATGCATGAAATACTATAAATCAACATGCATATTTTGTCCATTAAAACATCATGATATGCATAGAAGTCTATAAATCACAATATCCGATCGTAAAGTTCTTCGTTGTATTCTTTATACAAGGTTTACAAAGTTTCATACCTCTCTTTATCGACTGTTGCCGACCTTTTCCCTTGACGTCAATAATAATATCCTGCTCGTCTTTTGGCCCTACATCATGTGCTGCATCAGCTTATTGGTTGAACATACATCAAATCACTCGTTCACCGTATCATATACATGAAATCATATTAAAAAGTGCAATACCTTTAGCGTTTGACCTCTTACGTCCGCGGCCGGGGACGTCAATAATCTCCGGACTGTGTGTTATGTTTGTTGTCTGGGTTGCAACTGCTCAATATTTTTGGTTAAAAATTGAAAACCAAACCTATATAGGATATGTAAACAGATATCTAACAATCTGATTTGTATGTTTATTATTGATCAACTAAATCTTATGATATTGATATAGTACGATAAGATTTTACACAAAATAAACAATTATGCTATGAAATCGATTTATTTTATGCATAAAAAACTATTGTGCAGGAAAGAGTTAGTTCTGATGTTATGTAATCGACTTATTTATGCAACTGTCACATTTAACACAATCTGATTTCACACAAAACTATTATTTTTTTCATACCATCACCCCATAATCCCCAAAGAAATAGTAACCACAAACACAACAGATTTATCATAAGTTGTTTCTGGTTTTCATACAGAAGGTATTTCGTATACTTTTGATATTTCTCATTATTTCACACCTTTTTTTTAAAAACAACATGTTTTCACCAAATTTAACCAAATGGCAGAAAAGATTTTTCATACATTCAATCATGTTTTCACATAAAAATACTGTTCTGCAGAACATTTTGTTTTTCACACAATCGTCCCATAATTCCCAAATCCTATTTTAACCCCAAACACAACAGATTTTTTCATAATTTGTTTTGGGGTTTTCATACAACAGGTATTCAATATTTTTTGTTATTTCACATGATTTCACACATGTTTTTTAAAAACATGTTAATTTCACATAATTTAACAAAGTATTCTGCATAAAAAACTATTGTACAGCAAAACCGTGATTTGTTTGCAGCTGACAGATTTCACACATTCTGATTTCACACGAAATTGCTTGCCGTTGTTTCCACACAATCGTCACATAATCCCCATTTTTTTTACCCAGAACACAAGATTTTTTCATTCATTGTTGGGGTTTTCAGTCAACAGAGCATAAAACCAATTAATTGTTTGGGGTTTTCACACATCACATACTATCACAACAAGTTTTCATACCTTCTTCTTGAGGTGCATTCACAGAAACGCCCTCCATGTCAATGTCGACGGGATTATCCTGTGTATTCTTGAACTTCGAAAAGGATATGAGCATCCTTACGCGGTCACTCTTCCTCCTCGCTACAGAAATCAACCACTCTTGTCAATATATGAACAAAATCGAACGATTTCATACACTTGCAGAACCCTAACCTCTAATGCGCCTCGGTTCGGCATCCATCTTCTTCGATGTCGCTTTCGTTTTTCACAGGATAAAGCCAAAAAAAATTCAGAATGTTTGAATCAATGAATTTCACAGAATCGTATCTTGTTTTTGGAGTGATGTGGCCGTGAAATATGGAAACAATACACCTCAATCCCTAAATTTAACGGTTACCAATTTTATCCCAATTTCGGTCTACGTTTTTTGGTCCTTTTTACCCTTTTTCATACTTCTACTTTGACCATATTGTCACCGCTTTCATAGGTTATTACATGATTGCCCCCCAATTAGAACCATTGATTGAAATGATCAATGGTCTAGATTAGTTTACATAGTTTACATATTTTTCATAGTTTACATTTTAGTGAGCCTCTATATATATATATAGAGAGAGAGAGAGAGGGATAATAAATTGTAAACCTCTAAATGTGTGTAAACTTTGGATTTCATAGGTTTTCTTGATGAAATTGTTTCATGAAATTGTTTATTTTGATGAAAGTATTTCATATCATTCGTTTCATGATGAAATTGTTTCATATATTTGTGTTTTTTATGTAAAAACGTCAAAGTTTCATCAAACTGAGAAAATATATGAAACAGTTTCATAGGAATGGAAAAAAAAATATATGAAACTACATAAAAAACACAAATATATGAAACAATTTCATCAATAAATGAATGATATGAAACAATTTAATCAAAATAAACAATTTCATGAAACAATTTCTTCAAGAAAACCTATGAAATCCAAAGTTTACACGAAAAAAAAGTTTACAAAATAGTGAGCCTCTCTCTCTATATATATATATATATCAATAGACCTGGCAAACGTGTCGTGTCGGGTCCGTGTCAGTTCAAATTTAAACGGGTTGAGAGTGTCTAACTCTAACCCGAACCGTTTAATAAACGGGTCAGAAAATCTCAACCCTAACCCGACCCGTCTAACCCGTTTAACATTTATAAAACTAAAAATTAAAAATCGAAAATTCACAAAAAAATTACAAATCCAAAATTCAAATTAAAGCATTATAAATAAAAAATTTATACTTCAAACTTACAAGTTATAACCAAAACAAAAAACATTAAAAATCCAAAACATTAAAAAGAAAACTTATATAAACGGGTTATTCGGGTCATTTACGAGTTAGAATTTTTGATCCTGACCTTACCCGTTTAATTTTCGTGTCGTGTCGTGTCGTGTCAACCCGTTTACTTAAACATGTTGAAATGTATTACCCACACCCGTTTATTTCGTGTCGAGTTCGTATCAAATTAGCGTATCGTGTCAGTTTTTGTCAGGTCTATATATCAATAAGGATATCTAGATAAATAATAAGATATGAATTGATGTGATTTTCATAAATTAAAAAATGAAATATATTAAATCTTCATACCCAAATCTTCATAAAAGGATACCTGGTTTTATTTATTTTGATACTCTTATACATGTGTATATATATTGTTTTTACTTTTGTTAATAGGAAAAACACAAATATAGACAACAAAAAGTAAAATAACTTTGCTAAAACCGAGTTAACGGATTTGTTTACCGGTATTAGTCAGAAAAACAATGACCAAAACAAATTTAATACCATGAAAAACAAAACTACAAGAAAAAACATCAAAACACATGGACCAATTCACTTTTCTATTTATTTGTCTTTGTTACAAAACAAACTATCATTATTTTTTATTATTTACAGATACATGATACATGCATTGTATATTTTATTTTGTTTATTTGAAAGGCAAAATAATAAAATGGTCAAGAAAAGTTTATCTTTATTTAAACACTTTCAAATGCCATATTTATATATTATAAAGTTAAATGTAAATTTGGTCTTTGTTTATTATAATTATTTTTCTCATTATATGTAGAAAATATATGTTTGAGCTTTAAGATTTTGGGGGTGTTTGGGAGTGCTTATATTTTTAACTTATGCTTATTTGGTTATGTGGTGAGGAAAAACAGTTTTTAAAAAGTGTTTGTAAAAAATTGAGGGTAAAAAGGTAATTTAGATAGATAAGGAAATAAGGAGAAGTAAATAAGTAGGTATGGAATGACTTATCAAAAACAACTTATTTGTGGTGAGGAGAAGCAAATAAGCACTTTTGATTTTTTCTATCCAAACACTCCAAATAGCTTATTTGCGGTGGGAAGAAGCTATAAGCAAATAAGTCAAAAATATAAGCACTCCCAAACACCCCCAAATTTATTGATTATAGAAAGGGATCAAATCTCAAAATTGAAAGTTAAGGAAGAGAACAAATCTTTTACAAAAATGAAAAGTACTTAAGGGACCAAATATGTTATAATAATGAAAAATATTTCGATAGACCAAATCTGTTATATAATGAAAAATAGTTCGATGGATCAAATCCGTTGTTGAGAATAAAAGTTGAGTAGAGAAGGGTGAATAGATAAATTGTCCCACACTAACGAAAACTTGATTGAAAGAGCTAGTAAGGAGAGACCATATTCTTTATGAAAATGAAACTCCATGGACGTCTCTCGTTAATAATTCTTTTCATTGATCTTACTCGTTAATATATTTAAATTGTAATAACCGGGTTCGTTTTGTAAATAAATAATAAGTTGTGTGTGAAGTGTGAAAAAATTGAAAAGCTTGGTGGCTGTAGTGAAAAGTTGGAAGATAGGGTTAAATCCCAAAAACCCTCATTTCTCTCTTCATTCTTAGAAAGCGGCTGAGTGCGTGTAACTGTGTGTGGAGCAATATTGCGACATTGGAGGAAGGGCTTGGGAGCTGAGGTTTGGGAAATCATCATTCTCTTCAAGGTAATCTCCTCCTCTATCATCTCTTCAATTGTTCAAGGATGCTGGGAGTTGTGGGGATTTTATAGCTTTTGTATTTCACTCATAAGAGGAATACTGTGGTCTGTGTGTTCCCCTAACTTAATCAGTGAGGAAAATCGGAAGAAGTAGTTGGCTTAATAGTTTAGAATAATGTTTCTTTTTGCTTGTTATGGCTTAACGTCAAGTCTTGTGCTGATTTGAGGAATTGATTGTTGTTTTCAGAATGAATTAGTTCGATAAAACCCTGCAGTCCGGAAATCGCTCTATCCGGAAAACCCTTGGGAGTCCGGAAGAGATTTCCCGGAAAGTGTACCGGAATCCGGAAGGAGTCCGGAATGTACCGGAATCCGGGGTCGAGTTCGGAAGAGTCCGGATACCGGAAGGGGAGTCCGGATACCGGGAGGAGAGTCCGGGAAAGACTGTGGAATCCAGATATGTCCGGATACTGTGTGCGGATTTGAATCTTAGTCCAATATATCCTGGAAGTGAGTAGTAGTCCGATTGTGACAAAGTGTTTTGGAAGGGGGTGTCTCGTGAATAGTTGGGTGACTTATATACCCCGTGTGATTTGGGTGAAATGTAGGTACGGGTGAGGCATAGCTGCTTCAAGTAAGAACACTAAGCGTGGACTTCAGGTGAGTCTTTCTAAACCAAAGCCTAATGGTACTTGATTTGGTTTCTTGTACATTTGTACTATGAATTGTGTGTTTGTACGTGGTTTAATTATGCAAACTAAAGAAGTGATATTATGATGTTTAAGGGGAGTGTGTCCCAAACGGAATAACTGAATGAATTTCGTCCAGTTTCTTAGGGCGGGTGTGTGCCCTGATATTATGTCACATGTGTGAGCGTGACCAAGCGTGGAACATCGATATGCGTGTGTTTATCTTAACTGTTAAGTGTATTGTTGGTTACTAATTCCTGTGAACTCTTTTAAAATGTTATGCGTGTTGTGAGCGTTGTTTTGAGGGATCTCACTAGACCTTGTGGTCTAACCCTCGCTTTTCAAAACTGAAACCCCTTTTCAGGTAAGCTGGCTTTAGAGGGATCGGCTAAGGAAAAAGGAAAGATGTGAGCTGGAGCTTGCGTTGTAACAGCCCACTCCAAAGCATGCCAAATTAAGACATTATATATATCGCCAAAACATGACCAAAGGTTCACATCAACACAATTCCAAAATTTGGGTTTGCGGAAATAACCCTATTCCAACTGAGAGTATCTAAATACTGAAATGTAGGGAAGTCCACTAATGCAAGCCACGCCCGCCCTCACGCCTTCTCTTTACCACTAGAGGAACCGCACTTAACCTGCTTACCTGAAAAGGGTTTCAGTTTTGAAAATGCGAGGGTTAGACCACAAGGTCTAGTGAGATCCCTCAGTTACATCCACACCACATATAGCAATTAAAGAGTCATGCGAAACATAAATCAATATGAAGTTTGGTTAATAACATTCACACAATTGACCAAATCATCCATCCAGTCACACACACCCGTGGCTTGATCCCAGGGCGCTCAATCACCCTCGTATGGGACACCCCCCCCATATATCCGTCACACCATGTCATATGGGCGACACCCCCCATAAGCGTCATACCGCAACATATGGGACACCCCCCCATAAGCATCACACTATGACATATGGGTTACACCCCCCATAAGCGTCATACCACAACATATGGGACACACACCCCATAAGCATCACACTATGACATATGGGCCACACCCCCCATAAGCGTCATACCACAACATATGGGACACACCCCCCATAAGCATCACACCTTAATGATTGGGACACGCCCCCCCCCCCCCCCCCCCCATATACCTCGCACCAAGCATAAGTAATTTATATGCAACATATATTAAGAAAATGCACATGTACGAGTAAATGAACAAGTACCATCAAGCTTCAGTTAGAAAACTCACCTGTTACGCTTACGATCCTTTCCTACTCTGACCTGCACTTCCAGATGGTCTACCTGAGCGAAAGGGTAAACGCATAAGTTGACAGCTCAACTATCCGGACACACTACCCTGTCCGGACAACACCTTTATCCGGACAACACCTATCCGGATGGCACCCCTATCCGGACAACACACCTATCCGGACAACACACCTATTCGGACAACACCCTTATCCGGACAGCACCCTTATCCGGACAACACCCTATCCGGACAACACACCTATCCAGACGACACCCTATCCGGACAACACTCTTATCCGGACAACACCCTATTTCGGACACTTACCCGGAAACCTTTAACCACTCGAATGTATCCGGACGTCCAGGAAGTTATCCGGACGTCGACCTGGCCCTTAATTCGACCGAGAAATCAAAGGCAAGCTCGAATTCTCGAGAAATAAGGATTAGCAATCACCCCAAGGTCACTAGACTCACCACTTACTGAACTCTTAACAGTAATAACACATTAAAATGCCCAATTTCTCCCATTAAGCTCCAAACCCATCTTTAAACAAAAACCCACAAAATACTTCAACCAAACCACAAATTTCTCAGCTGAAGAATGAAGAGAGTGAAGTTACCTGATTGATTCCTTACAGAAAACGAATCCCCAACACACCTCTTCCCTTTGATTCCAAGCTTGATGCTCCTTTCTCTCCCAAAATGCCCAAGAACTCAAAAATGCCTTTCTTCCTCTTCTCTCCCAATACAGCCGCCAACACACACAAATTCAGTAATATGGAATGTTCTCTAGGGTTTTGTGCCCAATTTATACCCTATCTCACAATTGCAAAATACTCCCCTCAACTTCCACTTTATTAAATTTCCACCACAAGACTTGGAAACTCTTTCTTTTTGGACACGGTTACTACATGCGTCTTGTGGAACTAGAAGACTATCCCTTTATTTTCTTGCATAGAATTCTCAGCTGTAATTAGAGTTTATTCCGTGAACCCAAGTTTTGAAATTTTGATATTGCGATGTGTGGGCCATGTTTGGCAAATTTTGAATTAATTTGATGGACCTATGTTTTGGCTAGTTCTGTGTGGGTTGTTACATAAATTACAGAAACCAAATTTGCATTTAACTTTATATTTTATAATTACTAGAAATAACTAGCATAATGCAACGTGTTTTTATTGATTTTATAATATAGATTGGTAAGCCTGAACCAAACGTTCAGCGAACCGTTCAACGAGAAGTTTGTTTATTTAATAAACGAAGGAACATGAACAAAATTTTCGTTCGTTTAGTTAAACGAACGAATATGAACAAATGTATCGTTCATTCATTTACATTCGTGAATGTTCTTTCATTTATATTCGTTTAATAGTGTTCGTTTATTATTGTTCGTATATGTTCGTTTAGTTACAAATCCGTTTAGTGTTGATAAATATATTAATTTTAGAAACAAATTTTCAAGAAATTAAAATTTTATTAGTAATTAATGATAAAGATAATAATTAATAAAGATTTAGAATATATTAAAAAATTATAAAAACTAACGAGTAACCATCTATCGGCATGTTTGCTTAAATACATGTTTATGGCTTAATAATATATAGTTTACTTTAGCGATGTGGGATTGACATACGAGTCTAAGAGGGGCCACAACCCACATCCCTTTGTCTTCTGATTTGAGGGAGTAAATCTGTCCCACATCGGTAGCTATAAAAGGAATCTTCATCTCGTGTATATATATAACCCTTCATCCCCTAACCCCAACGTAAAATCACAAAGTGATGAAACAATTTCAACAAATTAAAAAATTATATGAAATAATTTCAACAAATTAAACAATTTTATAAAACAATTTCATTAATTTAACCAATAAAACCGACGGTATATACACATAAGGTAAGAAGAGACCTGACGCTGATCTCTTTTGATCTCAAATTCACCAATCCTACAAAAACCATATGTTGGTGCAAGTGTACCCAGCTTTAAATATTGTGATATATTTTTGGTACACAAAAAATCACATCTCCATATTTATTTTGATGATTACAAAACACACCGCATTATTTTGTTATCTAATATTTTATCCGAGTGTGCAGATATTTAAATGATCTCGATAAATTTTTTATCTGAAGTATCCAAGTCTGAAGAGTTTCGTCATTTTATTTTAAAATGATAAACACCCTAAAATATTTTATCACTTGGATATTTCGTATCTATATAAATATATTTGAATCAAATATATATATACAATATTTTTTTTATATATATATTAAATCACTTGATATATATATATATATATGCTGTTTGCTACTGTTCATCATCTGTTGCAAGAAGTGTGATCAGCCGAACCACCCTGCGTTGCCTTGCTCTCATTGGACAAAACTTCAGGCGGTATACCGCCAAGGTCTTCGCGGTATACCGCGGGTACTGTTCACCATCAGCATCATCTGCATATGAAGCTTCTTTTGTCAGACAACTTTTTCAGGCGGTATACCGCCATGTGCAACGCGGTATACCGCGGGTACTTGTAGCCGTTGATCTTTTGCAGGTTGACCTTCTCCTTGCAGTACACTTTTTCTGACGCAGGTATACCGCGATGGTCTGGCGGTATACCGCGAAATCCCCAAGACTGATGATCATCCAGTATAAATACAAGCATCCAGCAGCCTTCAATGCTACACCAACTTCAGCAATAAATTCTCCCTCAGCATTTGATTATTATTCTGCTGCTTTCTTACTCACACTAAATCACTTAAACTGATAAAATTAATTTTTGAGCAAGAAATCTTGAGTTGATAGCAGATTAAAATCTCTCGATTAGTTGAATCAGCAACACAACTCAAGTGATCAAACTCTCTAAAAATATCCAAGTGATAAACCTTATTCAAGAGTGATTATTCATATTAAAATCTCTACCCTCTTGTAAGTGTTTGAATTAGAGTGAGTGATCCACATTAATCTCTCAAAGAAGAGTGTTTCGCGTTTGTTGTATTAAGGTTTGTGTTTCTACCGTAAAGAACACGTTTCGTATTGGATCTCCGAGAAGTGTTATTTTCTCGAGGTGGACTAGCCAACTTTGTGTTTGGTGAACCACTTTAAAAATATCGTTGTCAAGTATTCTCTTTCCCTTATCTCTTTACATTTCCGCTGTGCATTTAAATTATATCTGTTTATATAATTGTTGTATATTTACTTGTTTATACTCTGCTTTATTTTTACTGTATTGTTTGTACTGTATTTATTTGTTCAAAGAATTTTTGAAAGAAAAAGATTTTAAATACAACCTTACCCCCCCCTTAGGTTGTCCAACATTTGGTATCAGAGCAGGTCTTTCAAAATATTCTGCATATTTTTCTCTTATTCTTCTAAATGGCTCAACAAACTAATATCGTGTTTTCAAAACCTCCTTTGATAGATACTGAAAAGTTTGGCATTTGGGCCGAGCTATTTGAATGTCACGTGCGTGGCAAAAATCAAAAGATTTGGAACATCATAGAAAAAGGGAATTTTAAACCCACCATTGTGAAAGATGATGTTTATATTGATAAACCTATAGATGACTGGACTACTTCTGATGAAGCTCATTTTTGTTTAAACTTTGAAGCTAAGAATATATTATATGCTGCTTTAACATCTGACGAAATTGAAAGAGTATATACTTATAAAACTGCAAATCAAATATGGGAAAGTTTAAATAATACTCATCGTGGAAACACGGAGGTTAAATCTAGTAAAGTAAATATTTTAGTTCACGATTATGAACTATTCGAAATGAAACAAGATGAGTCAATTGACTCAATGTTTAAAAGATTTAACCTTATTGTGACTACTTTGAAAGGTTTGGATCGCACTTATCCTAACGAGGACTATATAAGGAAAATCCTACGAGCTCTTCCTTCGGAGTGGATGCAAAAGATAACATCCTTAGAAGACTCCCGTGACCTTTCCATAATGAAGATAGATGACTTGATCGGTAATCTTAAAGTGCATGAAATTGCACTTAAAAGAAACAAAGACCGGGAGCAAGTTAAAAAGAAATCAATCGCTCTCAATGTCTCAACACCAAAAGATGAGAAGAAAAAGGAGAAAGCTAGCTCCTCGAAAGATCCATCCGAAACTCTCGATGAAGTCGCCATGTTGGTAAGAAACTTTTCCAAATTTCTTAATAATAATAATAATAAATTTTCTAACAATGGCAGATTTCAAAGAAACGGTAACTACCGTCGTGGTGGTGAAAATCGAAGTCGTAAGTTCCATAAACGAGACGAAAAAGTTAAGAAAAATGGCGACTCGAGTGAAGACGATAAAGCTAAGCCAAAGAGAGGCTTTTGCTACTCATGTGGTGACAAAGACCACTACGCCAATGAATGTCCGAAAAAGAACAAATTCCAAAAGAAGAAGGAGAAAGCCTTCATTGGAGGCGCGTGGAGCGAGAGTGAAGAAGAAGATGACTATCAAGCCATTTGTCTTATGGCCGATAGCGACGACGAGGTAAAATCTTCTTACTCGGATTACGATAGTGATTATGAAAGTGATAGTGAAAATAATCTTGAAGAATTATATGAATCTTTTCATAAAATGGCCGCTCTTGCAAATCGTTACCAAGATGAGAATGCTATGTTAAAAGAAACTGTAAATGCATGTAAAAAGGAAATAAAAAATGTTAAACAAAAATCTGAAAATGATATAGATATAATTGCTAAATTAGAAACTAAATTAGGAGAAAAAGATTTTTGTAAATCTTGTGATGTTTTAAATAAAGAAATTGCATGCTTGAATAAAAAATCACATGAAAATATTATTTGTACAAAATGTGATATTCTTGATAATGAGATTACATGTTTAAAGGCTAAATGTGCTTCATATGAAAAAGATAACATGCTAGCTAAAGCCTTTGAAAGTAGCAATGAGAAAGTTCTTAACATGCTTAATATGCCTAACCGTATAAAATGTAGAAAAGGCATTGGTTCCAATACTTGTGTTGATAAATGTTCATGTATACCCATCAAAAGATTCTATGAATCACCTAAAGTAAATACAAGAAATCAATATGTGCAAAAACCTCCGTATGTGCGTAAAATAAATAATGTAAATTATAATACGAGAAAACCGTATGCTCGCATGTACCATGATAAATATTCTAAACCTAATAATAATGCGAATGTAAATACTTGTTTTTATGTGTATGATAAATATAATCGCAAAATTAAAATGGTAAATAAATGGATTCCAAAAGGAATGTTTAGTAATGATAATCCCGGTGGTATGCGTTTATGGTTTTAAATGTGTTATGTATATATATATAGTTTAAATATATTTTGTTGTATACATTATATATATAAGTAATATATATTCTATGTACTGTTTGTTTACATATATATACGTATTACATATATATATATATAATATGGTGTTTGTTATATATATATATTAATATGATTTGATGTATTATATATATATATTAATATTGTGTAATATATTATATATATATATATTCTGTTTTACTTTATATATATGTATGTTGGTTGACTTTTGAAACTAATTGTCAAGGACCCACGAGAAATGGGGACCATAAAAGTTACATCTTCATTATTGTAGATTGACCTTGATATGGACTGGATACTCGATAGTGGTTGCACACGTCACATGACCGGAAACAATAATCTCTTTTCATCATATAAGTCATGTGATGGTGGACAGGTAATTTTTGGAGGAAACTCCAAAGGAAATATAATTGGTAGAGGTACAGTCTCTTGCAATAATGTTCAATTTCTTAATGTTAATCATGTTGATAATTTACATTTTAATTTATTGAGTGTTCGCCAATTGTGTAAAAATAATACAACTGTTGTCTTCGAAGAAGATTCTTGTAAAATCATAAAAAATGGCAAAGTTCTTTTAAATGGCTTTGTAAAAGGAAATTTATATATTTGTAAAACTGTTGTATCTGATAATGTATGCTTATCTTCTATTAATGATGTTTCTACTTTATGGCATAGGCGTTTAGGTCACGCTAATCTAAGATTAATGCAAAACTTAAAAAATAAGGAGCTTGTGAGTGACCTGCCAAAATTAAAGTTTGATAATCATTTTTGTGATGCTTGTCGTGTCGGCAAACAACATCACGTTTCTCATAAATCAAAAAATGTTATTTCTACTCAAAGAGTTTTAGAACTTTTACATATGGATCTTTTTGGCCCGATGGCTATTCAAAGTTTTGGAGGAAATTTTTATACTTTGGTTATTGTGGATGATTATTCCCGTTATACTTGGACTTTATTTTTGAGACATAAAAATGAGGCTTTTGAAAAGTTTAAAATTTTGGGAAAACGAATTCAAAACCAACAAGGTTGTACGATTGTTTCCATACGTACGGACCATGGACGAGAATTCGATAATGATGTACAATTTGGTGCCTTTTGTGATAAACATGGTATAACTCATAACTTTTCGGCTCCTCGAACTCCTCAATCTAACGGGGTTGTTGAAAGGAAAAATCGAACGTTGCAAGAAATGAGTAGAACTATGCTAAACGAACATCAAGTTCCCCAAAAGTTTTGGTGTGATGCCGTTGCTACCGCGACCTATGTGCTTAACCGTGTCCTAATTAGAGGTATCCTAAATAAGACACCCTATGAACTTTACCGAGGTAGAAAACCTTCCCTAGCTCACCTAAAAGTTTTTGGTTGTAAATGTTTCATTTTAAACACCAAATCCTACCTAACCAAATTTGACCCCAAAGCCTATGAGGGAGTGTTCCTAGGTTATTCTTGGAATAGCAAAGCCTATAGAATCCTAAATAAGGAGACCATGGTAGTGGAAGAATCCCTTAATGTTAGTTTTGACGAGAGTCCTCCCAAACCGAGTGCATCCTTAGCAAATGATAATATCCGTGAAGGAGATGTCTTAGCCCAACAACTTAGTACCTTGGATTTAGGTACCCAACCTTCCACAAATAATATTGAATCTAGTGATGCCCCTCCATGCTTTATTCCACAAGGTATAGATGATCCTAACCTTAGAACCGCTCGAGGCCATCCCGTAGATCAAATTATAGGTGACCTAAACCAAAGGACAACTAGATCACAAATCCTTACCCATTGTGCTTTCCATGCCTTTATCTCAACCATAGAACCTAAAACCATAGATGAAGCTTTAGGTGATGAGGATTGGATATTGGCCATGCAAGATGAGTTAAACCAATTTACTAGGAATGATGTGTGGGACTTAGTGCCTAGCCCTAGTAGTCAAACCATTATTGGCACAAGATGGGTCTTCCGAAACAAGGTAGACGAAAACGGTGGAGTCACACGAAACAAGGCACGTTTAGTTGCCAAGGGGTACAGTCAACAAGAAGGTATAGATTATGACGAAACCTTTGCACCGGTTGCAAGGTTGGAGTCTATTCGAATGCTTCTCGCTTTTGCAAATGCTAAAGATTTTAAGTTATTTCAAATGGATGTTAAAAGTGCTTTCTTAAATGGTATTATAAATGAGGAGGTATACGTTTCTCAACCTCCCGGTTTTGAAAGTTTTGAAAACCCGACACATGTTTATAAATTAAAAAAGGCGCTTTATGGTTTAAAGCAGGCTCCGCGTGCGTGGTATGATAGATTAAAAACCTTTTTAATTGTTAGTGGTTATATTATGGGTAAAATTGATAATACTTTATTTGTGAAATATGTTCAAAATGATATTGTGGTTGTGCCAGTATATGTTGATGATATTATTTTTGGTTCCACTAATGAAAAACTGTGTAATGAATTTTCTGCGAAAATGACAAGCGAGTTTGAAATGAGCATGATGGGAGAGTTAAAATACTTCTTAGGATTGCAAATAAAACAATGTGAAACTGGTATTTTCATTAGTCAATCTAAATATTGTAAAGATATGTTGAAAAAGTTTAACTTTGAAAATGTCAAACCCGTTGAAACTCCAATGACCACAAATTTGCAATTATCTCGTGACGAGGAGGGAAACGATTTTAATGAAAAGATTTATCGTGGTATGATTGGTAGTTTATTATATTTAACTGCTAGTAGACCTGACATTATGTTTAGTGTATGTTTATGTGCTCGTTTTCAATCTTCACCTAAACAATCTCACTATGAAGCTGTCAAGCGTATTTTTCGATATTTACGAGGTACTACTAATCTTGGCTTATGGTACGCAAAGCAACCCGAGTTAGAAGTAACGTGTTTTGCCGATTCCGATCTTGGTGGATCTATTGTTGACCGAAAAAGTACTAGTGGGGTATGCGCCTTTATAGGTCTCTCACTTGTATCTTGGTTCTCTAAGAAACAACAATCCGTAGCTTTGTCTACCACCGAAGCGGAATATGTAGCCGCCGCAAGAGCATGTGCTCAAGTCCTATGGATGAAACACACACTTACCGATTTTGAGGTACACCTAACCAAAATTCCAATTATGTGTGATAACTCAAGTGCCATAAACTTAAGTAAAAATCCCGTTTTGCATTCTCGTACCAAACATATTGAATTGAGACATCACTTTTTACGAGATAATGTTCAAAAAGGCAAAATCGTGCTTGAAAAGGTTGATTCGGAAGATAATTTGGCCGATATTTTCACTAAAGCTCTAAACAAGAAGGCGTTCTTTAAATTAAGACTTGGTTTAGGCATGCTTGAGTATAACCCTTGATAAATACTAACTCTCAAATATTTCATATTTTGAGGGGGAGCATCTTTCGAGGGGGAGCATAAGCGACTTTCTTGAACCCTTTTTGCTTCGACAAAAGGGGGAGAGAAACCGAGTATGCTCTCGTGTTTAGCGTTGTGTTTGTCATCATCAAAAAGGGGGAGATTGTTGGTGCAAGTGTACCCAGCTTTAAATATTGTGATATATTTTTGGTACACATAAAATCACATCTCCATATTTATTTTGATGATTACAAAACACACCGCATTATTTTGTTATCTAATATTTTATCCGAGTGTGCAGATATTTAAATGATCTCGATAAATTTTTTATCTGAAGTATCCAAGTCTGAAGAGTTTCGTCATTTTATTTTAAAATGATAAACACCCTAAAATATTTTATCACTTGGATATTTCGTATCTATATAAATATATTTGAATCAAATATATATATACAATATTTTTTTTATATATATATTAAATCACTTGATATATATATATATATATGCTGTTTGCTACTGTTCATCATCTGTTGCAAGAAGTGTGATCAGCCGAACCACCCTGCGTTGCCTTGCTCTCATTGGACAAAACTTCAGGCGGTATACCGCCAAGGTCTTCGCGGTATACCGCGGGTACTGTTCACCATCAGCATCATCTGCATATGAAGCTTCTTTTGTCAGACAACTTTTTCAGGCGGTATACCGCCATGTGCAACGCGGTATACCGCGGGTACTTGTAGCCGTTGATCTTTTGCAGGTTGACCTTCTCCTTGCAGTACACTTTTTCTGACGCAGGTATACCGCGATGGTCTGGCGGTATACCGCGAAATCCCCAAGACTGATGATCATCCAGTATAAATACAAGCATCCAGCAGCCTTCAATGCTACACCAACTTCAGCAATAAATTCTCCCTCAGCATTTGATTATTATTCTGCTGCTTTCTTACTCACACTAAATCACTTAAACTGATAAAATTAATTTTTGAGCAAGAAATCTTGAGTTGATAGCAGATTAAAATCTCTCGATTAGTTGAATCAGCAACACAACTCAAGTGATCAAACTCTCTAAAAATATCCAAGTGATAAACCTTATTCAAGAGTGATTATTCATATTAAAATCTCTACCCTCTTGTAAGTGTTTGAATTAGAGTGAGTGATCCACATTAATCTCTCAAAGAAGAGTGTTTCGCGTTTGTTGTATTAAGGTTTGTGTTTCTACCGTAAAGAACACGTTTCGTATTGGATCTCCGAGAAGTGTTATTTTCTCGAGGTGGACTAGCCAACTTTGTGTTTGGTGAACCACTTTAAAAATATCGTTGTCAAGTATTCTCTTTCCCTTATCTCTTTACATTTCCGCTGTGCATTTAAATTATATCTGTTTATATAATTGTTGTATATTTACTTGTTTATACTCTGCTTTATTTTTACTGTATTGTTTGTACTGTATTTATTTGTTCAAAGAATTTTTGAAAGAAAAAGATTTTAAATACAACCTTACCCCCCCCTTAGGTTGTCCAACATTTGGTATCAGAGCAGGTCTTTCAAAATATTCTGCATATTTTTCTCTTATTCTTCTAAATGGCTCAACAAACTAATATCGTGTTTTCAAAACCTCCTTTGATAGATACTGAAAAGTTTGGCATTTGGGCCGAGCTATTTGAATGTCACGTGCGTGGCAAAAATCAAAAGATTTGGAACATCATAGAAAAAGGGAATTTTAAACCCACCATTGTGAAAGATGATGTTTATATTGATAAACCTATAGATGACTGGACTACTTCTGATGAAGCTCATTTTTGTTTAAACTTTGAAGCTAAGAATATATTATATGCTGCTTTAACATCTGACGAAATTGAAAGAGTATATACTTATAAAACTGCAAATCAAATATGGGAAAGTTTAAATAATACTCATCGTGGAAACACGGAGGTTAAATCTAGTAAAGTAAATATTTTAGTTCACGATTATGAACTATTCGAAATGAAACAAGATGAGTCAATTGACTCAATGTTTAAAAGATTTAACCTTATTGTGACTACTTTGAAAGGTTTGGATCGCACTTATCCTAACGAGGACTATATAAGGAAAATCCTACGAGCTCTTCCTTCGGAGTGGATGCAAAAGATAACATCCTTAGAAGACTCCCGTGACCTTTCCATAATGAAGATAGATGACTTGATCGGTAATCTTAAAGTGCATGAAATTGCACTTAAAAGAAACAAAGACCGGGAGCAAGTTAAAAAGAAATCAATCGCTCTCAATGTCTCAACACCAAAAGATGAGAAGAAAAAGGAGAAAGCTAGCTCCTCGAAAGATCCATCCGAAACTCTCGATGAAGTCGCCATGTTGGTAAGAAACTTTTCCAAATTTCTTAATAATAATAATAATAAATTTTCTAACAATGGCAGATTTCAAAGAAACGGTAACTACCGTCGTGGTGGTGAAAATCGAAGTCGTAAGTTCCATAAACGAGACGAAAAAGTTAAGAAAAATGGCGACTCGAGTGAAGACGATAAAGCTAAGCCAAAGAGAGGCTTTTGCTACTCATGTGGTGACAAAGACCACTACGCCAATGAATGTCCGAAAAAGAACAAATTCCAAAAGAAGAAGGAGAAAGCCTTCATTGGAGGCGCGTGGAGCGAGAGTGAAGAAGAAGATGACTATCAAGCCATTTGTCTTATGGCCGATAGCGACGACGAGGTAAAATCTTCTTACTCGGATTACGATAGTGATTATGAAAGTGATAGTGAAAATAATCTTGAAGAATTATATGAATCTTTTCATAAAATGGCCGCTCTTGCAAATCGTTACCAAGATGAGAATGCTATGTTAAAAGAAACTGTAAATGCATGTAAAAAGGAAATAAAAAATGTTAAACAAAAATCTGAAAATGATATAGATATAATTGCTAAATTAGAAACTAAATTAGGAGAAAAAGATTTTTGTAAATCTTGTGATGTTTTAAATAAAGAAATTGCATGCTTGAATAAAAAATCACATGAAAATATTATTTGTACAAAATGTGATATTCTTGATAATGAGATTACATGTTTAAAGGCTAAATGTGCTTCATATGAAAAAGATAACATGCTAGCTAAAGCCTTTGAAAGTAGCAATGAGAAAGTTCTTAACATGCTTAATATGCCTAACCGTATAAAATGTAGAAAAGGCATTGGTTCCAATACTTGTGTTGATAAATGTTCATGTATACCCATCAAAAGATTCTATGAATCACCTAAAGTAAATACAAGAAATCAATATGTGCAAAAACCTCCGTATGTGCGTAAAATAAATAATGTAAATTATAATACGAGAAAACCGTATGCTCGCATGTACCATGATAAATATTCTAAACCTAATAATAATGCGAATGTAAATACTTGTTTTTATGTGTATGATAAATATAATCGCAAAATTAAAATGGTAAATAAATGGATTCCAAAAGGAATGTTTAGTAATGATAATCCCGGTGGTATGCGTTTATGGTTTTAAATGTGTTATGTATATATATATAGTTTAAATATATTTTGTTGTATACATTATATATATAAGTAATATATATTCTATGTACTGTTTGTTTACATATATATACGTATTACATATATATATATATAATATGGTGTTTGTTATATATATATATTAATATGATTTGATGTATTATATATATATATTAATATTGTGTAATATATTATATATATATATATTCTGTTTTACTTTATATATATGTATGTTGGTTGACTTTTGAAACTAATTGTCAAGGACCCACGAGAAATGGGGACCATAAAAGTTACATCTTCATTATTGTAGATTGACCTTGATATGGACTGGATACTCGATAGTGGTTGCACACGTCACATGACCGGAAACAATAATCTCTTTTCATCATATAAGTCATGTGATGGTGGACAGGTAATTTTTGGAGGAAACTCCAAAGGAAATATAATTGGTAGAGGTACAGTCTCTTGCAATAATGTTCAATTTCTTAATGTTAATCATGTTGATAATTTACATTTTAATTTATTGAGTGTTCGCCAATTGTGTAAAAATAATACAACTGTTGTCTTCGAAGAAGATTCTTGTAAAATCATAAAAAATGGCAAAGTTCTTTTAAATGGCTTTGTAAAAGGAAATTTATATATTTGTAAAACTGTTGTATCTGATAATGTATGCTTATCTTCTATTAATGATGTTTCTACTTTATGGCATAGGCGTTTAGGTCACGCTAATCTAAGATTAATGCAAAACTTAAAAAATAAGGAGCTTGTGAGTGACCTGCCAAAATTAAAGTTTGATAATCATTTTTGTGATGCTTGTCGTGTCGGCAAACAACATCACGTTTCTCATAAATCAAAAAATGTTATTTCTACTCAAAGAGTTTTAGAACTTTTACATATGGATCTTTTTGGCCCGATGGCTATTCAAAGTTTTGGAGGAAATTTTTATACTTTGGTTATTGTGGATGATTATTCCCGTTATACTTGGACTTTATTTTTGAGACATAAAAATGAGGCTTTTGAAAAGTTTAAAATTTTGGGAAAACGAATTCAAAACCAACAAGGTTGTACGATTGTTTCCATACGTACGGACCATGGACGAGAATTCGATAATGATGTACAATTTGGTGCCTTTTGTGATAAACATGGTATAACTCATAACTTTTCGGCTCCTCGAACTCCTCAATCTAACGGGGTTGTTGAAAGGAAAAATCGAACGTTGCAAGAAATGAGTAGAACTATGCTAAACGAACATCAAGTTCCCCAAAAGTTTTGGTGTGATGCCGTTGCTACCGCGACCTATGTGCTTAACCGTGTCCTAATTAGAGGTATCCTAAATAAGACACCCTATGAACTTTACCGAGGTAGAAAACCTTCCCTAGCTCACCTAAAAGTTTTTGGTTGTAAATGTTTCATTTTAAACACCAAATCCTACCTAACCAAATTTGACCCCAAAGCCTATGAGGGAGTGTTCCTAGGTTATTCTTGGAATAGCAAAGCCTATAGAATCCTAAATAAGGAGACCATGGTAGTGGAAGAATCCCTTAATGTTAGTTTTGACGAGAGTCCTCCCAAACCGAGTGCATCCTTAGCAAATGATAATATCCGTGAAGGAGATGTCTTAGCCCAACAACTTAGTACCTTGGATTTAGGTACCCAACCTTCCACAAATAATATTGAATCTAGTGATGCCCCTCCATGCTTTATTCCACAAGGTATAGATGATCCTAACCTTAGAACCGCTCGAGGCCATCCCGTAGATCAAATTATAGGTGACCTAAACCAAAGGACAACTAGATCACAAATCCTTACCCATTGTGCTTTCCATGCCTTTATCTCAACCATAGAACCTAAAACCATAGATGAAGCTTTAGGTGATGAGGATTGGATATTGGCCATGCAAGATGAGTTAAACCAATTTACTAGGAATGATGTGTGGGACTTAGTGCCTAGCCCTAGTAGTCAAACCATTATTGGCACAAGATGGGTCTTCCGAAACAAGGTAGACGAAAACGGTGGAGTCACACGAAACAAGGCACGTTTAGTTGCCAAGGGGTACAGTCAACAAGAAGGTATAGATTATGACGAAACCTTTGCACCGGTTGCAAGGTTGGAGTCTATTCGAATGCTTCTCGCTTTTGCAAATGCTAAAGATTTTAAGTTATTTCAAATGGATGTTAAAAGTGCTTTCTTAAATGGTATTATAAATGAGGAGGTATACGTTTCTCAACCTCCCGGTTTTGAAAGTTTTGAAAACCCGACACATGTTTATAAATTAAAAAAGGCGCTTTATGGTTTAAAGCAGGCTCCGCGTGCGTGGTATGATAGATTAAAAACCTTTTTAATTGTTAGTGGTTATATTATGGGTAAAATTGATAATACTTTATTTGTGAAATATGTTCAAAATGATATTGTGGTTGTGCCAGTATATGTTGATGATATTATTTTTGGTTCCACTAATGAAAAACTGTGTAATGAATTTTCTGCGAAAATGACAAGCGAGTTTGAAATGAGCATGATGGGAGAGTTAAAATACTTCTTAGGATTGCAAATAAAACAATGTGAAACTGGTATTTTCATTAGTCAATCTAAATATTGTAAAGATATGTTGAAAAAGTTTAACTTTGAAAATGTCAAACCCGTTGAAACTCCAATGACCACAAATTTGCAATTATCTCGTGACGAGGAGGGAAACGATTTTAATGAAAAGATTTATCGTGGTATGATTGGTAGTTTATTATATTTAACTGCTAGTAGACCTGACATTATGTTTAGTGTATGTTTATGTGCTCGTTTTCAATCTTCACCTAAACAATCTCACTATGAAGCTGTCAAGCGTATTTTTCGATATTTACGAGGTACTACTAATCTTGGCTTATGGTACGCAAAGCAACCCGAGTTAGAAGTAACGTGTTTTGCCGATTCCGATCTTGGTGGATCTATTGTTGACCGAAAAAGTACTAGTGGGGTATGCGCCTTTATAGGTCTCTCACTTGTATCTTGGTTCTCTAAGAAACAACAATCCGTAGCTTTGTCTACCACCGAAGCGGAATATGTAGCCGCCGCAAGAGCATGTGCTCAAGTCCTATGGATGAAACACACACTTACCGATTTTGAGGTACACCTAACCAAAATTCCAATTATGTGTGATAACTCAAGTGCCATAAACTTAAGTAAAAATCCCGTTTTGCATTCTCGTACCAAACATATTGAATTGAGACATCACTTTTTACGAGATAATGTTCAAAAAGGCAAAATCGTGCTTGAAAAGGTTGATTCGGAAGATAATTTGGCCGATATTTTCACTAAAGCTCTAAACAAGAAGGCGTTCTTTAAATTAAGACTTGGTTTAGGCATGCTTGAGTATAACCCTTGATAAATACTAACTCTCAAATATTTCATATTTTGAGGGGGAGCATCTTTCGAGGGGGAGCATAAGCGACTTTCTTGAACCCTTTTTGCTTCGACAAAAGGGGGAGAGAAACCGAGTATGCTCTCGTGTTTAGCGTTGTGTTTGTCATCATCAAAAAGGGGGAGATTGTTGGTGCAAGTGTACCCAGCTTTAAATATTGTGATATATTTTTGGTACACATAAAATCACATCTCCATATTTATTTTGATGATTACAAAACACACCGCATTATTTTGTTATCTAATATTTTATCCGAGTGTGCAGATATTTAAATGATCTCGATAAATTTTTTATCTGAAGTATCCAAGTCTGAAGAGTTTCGTCATTTTATTTTAAAATGATAAACACCCTAAAATATTTTATCACTTGGATATTTCGTATCTATATAAATATATTTGAATCAAATATATATATACAATATTTTTTTTATATATATATTAAATCACTTGATATATATATATATATATATGCTGTTTGCTACTGTTCATCATCTGTTGCAAGAAGTGTGATCAGCCGAACCACCCTGCGTTGCCTTGCTCTCATTGGACAAAACTTCAGGCGGTATACCGCCAAGGTCTTCGCGGTATACCGCGGGTACTGTTCACCATCAGCATCATCTGCATATGAAGCTTCTTTTGTCAGACAACTTTTTCAGGCGGTATACCGCCATGTGCAACGCGGTATACCGCGGGTACTTGTAGCCGTTGATCTTTTGCAGGTTGACCTTCTCCTTGCAGTACACTTTTTCTGACGCAGGTATACCGCGATGGTCTGGCGGTATACCGCGAAATCCCCAAGACTGATGATCATCCAGTATAAATACAAGCATCCAGCAGCCTTCAATGCTACACCAACTTCAGCAATAAATTCTCCCTCAGCATTTGATTATTATTCTGCTGCTTTCTTACTCACACTAAATCACTTAAACTGATAAAATTAATTTTTGAGCAAGAAATCTTGAGTTGATAGCAGATTAAAATCTCTCGATTAGTTGAATCAGCAACACAACTCAAGTGATCAAACTCTCTAAAAATATCCAAGTGATAAACCTTATTCAAGAGTGATTATTCATATTAAAATCTCTACCCTCTTGTAAGTGTTTGAATTAGAGTGAGTGATCCACATTAATCTCTCAAAGAAGAGTGTTTCGCGTTTGTTGTATTAAGGTTTGTGTTTCTACCGTAAAGAACACGTTTCGTATTGGATCTCCGAGAAGTGTTATTTTCTCGAGGTGGACTAGCCAACTTTGTGTTTGGTGAACCACTTTAAAAATATCGTTGTCAAGTATTCTCTTTCCCTTATCTCTTTACATTTCCGCTGTGCATTTAAATTATATCTGTTTATATAATTGTTGTATATTTACTTGTTTATACTCTGCTTTATTTTTACTGTATTGTTTGTACTGTATTTATTTGTTCAAAGAATTTTTGAAAGAAAAAGATTTTAAATACAACCTTACCCCCCCTTAGGTTGTCCAACACCATAATTAACATTCAAGGATATTATTATGTGTTCATTTCTTTAACTAATAGAATATTTGATCGTGGACCTTAGGTTTAATTTAATGATGATTTGCATTAAGATGGTTGGAAGTTTGGTAATCATTAGTAGTTGTATCATCAACTTGTTTTTCTACTACAATTTACCTTTCGTTCTATCTTTATGTTTGTACGTACATGGGTTATGATCGACTCTAATCCATCCAATTAACGACTTCATCAAACTCCAAAAGACTGCAGGTACAAAACAAGATCGATCTCTTATACTCAAAACACCGCATTCATGTACAGGAATTCCAAGTATAGTAATGAATTAATGTTATATTTTGATCTATAATATATAGTTATAGTTGTTTCATTTCTCATATATTTCCATCAAGTTTTAGCTTAATTAAGTTGGGATATCTTATTTTTTGGTTTGGAAATTGAGTTGATTTGCATATATGTTTATTATGAACATGGATTGATTGACAATTAAATATTAAAACTAGGTTTTTTGGGTCATATATATTATTGATATATATATATATATATATATATATATATGTATGTACATTTTTGTACTTCAAGTCGTATCTAACAAGAGGATATATAAACAGTTGTCGAAAAAATCAAAGCGTTGTTTATAGAAAGACAATAAATATTAAATTTGTGCATGAAGTAATATAATCAAAAGTTTTGGAAGGTTATATATGAATCAATTTCGGTTGTCATAGGAAGTTATTATATATAGTACTCAAACGAAACATTATAAATTTTTATCGAAATCATTCATGTGTAGGCATATATATTGTTGTTACATACGATCGTAGTTCTATAGTGCCCTTTTTTGCGTGCTCATGTATGTTTAATTAATTTATGGTAAAAATGGCAAAGGTTATCGACCTAACTCATAATAAATCAGTCTACTTGATCTGGATTTGTTTTTATTGTCTCGGTCGAAATAAAAGAATTAAATATGTTGGTTAATATATATCTTGGTGAGATGGAAATTAATTTTGGACTATCATTACCTTTTAAAGATAAGATGGAAATTAATTTGTACTATTTTTTAAATCCGTCTATTTGATAAGACGGTCATCATCAAATACTTCCAAAAGAACACAGTAAAATTAAGATTTACTCATTAAAATCCCATAATAATTAAAAGAGTCCCTCCCAACAAGGATCAAATTTCCAATCGGCTTCATTAATTTGTTATTAGTTTTTTATTAATATTTATATTAATTCCCTAGTTTCTTCCATCAACTCTGACTCGATCGTCGTCATATCATATGCCTTCTTCTCGGAGAAATCCAAGGTTTAATTTTAGCAACCAATTGAAGACCGAGTTTTGCTACACGTTCTTTCTATCATCCGAATCCTCAATTAATACATACAATTATGGCTCAACTCATCTACAAGGTACTCATCCCATCACTATTTTTCCTTTACAGATTGCCACTTTTAATTAGGTTTTTGTTGTTCAACTCTTTGAGCTTAATAACTACAAATTTATGGGTTTTTTAAGCCATCTGGGTTGAAAAATAAGTGATTATTTGATAAAACTATCAACGCATCCAGTTTAGATTTTTACCATGAAATTTGAAGCTCAAAAAGCTTGAGTCTTTATAATCTTTAAGTTGAGGGTTTTGCATTAACAGTTCGGATGAGTTGAGTCTTTATAACTTTTAAATTGTGAATTTTGCATTTATATATGCTGTGTGATCATGCATGCTTTTGAATTTACTCTTGTCGAATCACTTCTCAACATTGATCGTATCTTGAATTATTGATCATGATAATACATGTCGATCGATCACGACTCCTAACACGGTTATTACTTATTAGGTCTAGCTGTGTAACTTAGTCTAATTACAAATAAGGAGATGTCTATATTTGATGTTAACTTTTTAAAAATAGTAGGGAAATAGAAGATATAAACCATTTAGTATGATCATATTTGTGTGACATCATATCGATCCAAGTTAATAAAAGTGATTTAAACAAATTACATATATGCATGGTAAATCACACACTACATTGAATGGTTAAGACTTAAGAGTAAGGTGTTTACTCCATTCCAATTATGAGATGATGCAATTAACCCTTAAATGAGATGTCTTACTCGTAATTAGTGTTCCTCCATCATGTCATAATGATACAAATAATGCATGGTTGTTATATATGGGTTTAAGCTTATAAATGTCATATCCCATGTTTTGAATTATGGATTTATTGGTTTTGTGTAAACCATAACAAAGAAGATATAATTTATACCTTTGAAGGGTGGTCTATAGAAAAGAAAAAGAAGTTTATCTAGTTGAAGAGATAAAAGATAATATGATATTGAATTATACATAGTTGATTGAGTTGTTTTTGTACTAGCTATTTCAAATATGTTATTTCATATATGATATCACACTTGTTGCTTTCTCGCATAAGGTTTAGCTTCTCGTTTGAATGCAGCCCTATCTACAAATAATGTACTTACAATATCAAAGGAAGATTCAAATAAGAACGCTAACTATTAAAAAAAAACACGAAAACGATAGCTCATGTGCAAAATCACATGTGATCTTACACTAACTGCAAAAAATTGGACACATGCGACTTTGGCCGTGACTTAAAGTCGCGGGGCAAGTCCCGTGAATCATATATGATTTTGTATTTTTGTACGTGAATTATGCATGAATTTGTACATTAGCAGCCGTTCTCATGTTTTTCATAAATAGTTAGCGTTCTCGTTTGAACCCACCTCTATATATCCTATCACATATTAATTACCCCGTAAAATTGTATGGTAGTTTATTCACCGAATCAAATTTTTATAAAATGTATGTTATTTATCTATATATTTTGTTGAATGGTGGTATAACTTATAATAAGTGAGGGTTAGACGGTTAGTTTGGTGATATGATGTGGTATAAGTGAATTAGCTTGGTGATATAAAGAGAAATTGCGTCTAAAAGGTAATTCTTGTAGCCTCAAAATCGAATTTGAAGACTAATGAATTTGTGAAACTTTGTTACTATTTTAGAGAAATTTAATCAAGAAGCAAAATCGAACTAGATTGCTATAAGAATATTTCTATAAAATGATTCAAAAAAGATGTCAAAAAGTTCCAAATAAGGAAGAAGAACCACAAATCTTGACTAAAGGATTTCACGACAATTAGTGGTTTATTGACATCCTTGGTTATATATATATATATATATTGCTAGACAATATTGATCTAGATATTTGGTTATTGATGATTTTACATTTACTATTGCTCGAAATTAAACAGTTGTTTTGTATTCATATTATTTTTGATAATAAAAAACACTTGTTTAAGATTTATATCATACTTGTGGGTGATATATGCAAATGAACATATCGATCGCGTTATATATATGTCAAAAATCGAGTTTGAAGGTTCATTTACTATTTTAGTTTTGGATATTGATATAGCAGGGCACAGTTGTAGTGAAACATCGAAAGAAGTTTTTAAAGATAGTGAGGGCGTTGATATTAGTATGTACAATGGTGTTGGTATGTGGCGTTTATGTTTGTTTGAAGCGAACACATATCGAAAACAAGAGGGAACTTTTTGAGTTCCATGTCATCAAGAGGCCACATCCTAACAATCTCCTTTACCCCAAACGCAAAACTCTAAATAGGTCAAATCCTTACACTTGTTTTTCTATATATATATATATATAGTTAGTTAGTTTGTTGGTGTTTACATGACCCGAATGCTCGTGTTTTCAGATCTCAATGTGCTAGAATTCCCGTGCATTTGTTTGTGATTGTGTCGATGCAAAGATCAGGAAGCGGGTGGTTCGAAACTCTATTAAATAGTCATATGAACGTAAGTTCGAATGGTGAGATTTTTGGTCAAATAAACAGGAGACAAAATGTTTCATCGATTATTGAGACCCTCGATAGAGTCTACAATTTGGAGTTGCTTACTAGTTCGTCCAAGAACGAGTGTTCTGCTGCAATTGGCTTCAAATGGATGCTTAATCAGGTAGAACAAAATTCATCTCCTACCCATAATTCTCTCTTCTTCCAATCAAATTTCGACATGTGTAAAGGTACGAGTTTTTCATCGTCTAATCAATGGTACATTTACGATTGATTATGAAATACAGGGGTTGATGCAATACCCGAAAGAGATTGTTAACTACTTTGGTAAGAGGGGTGTTTCGGTCATTTTCTTCTTAAGGAGAAATATGCTGCGTAGATTGGTTTCGATCCTTGCTAATTCATTCGATAAAGACGCCAAGCTTCTAAATGGCATTCACGTATCTCATGTACACTCTCACCAAGAGGTATATATATATATATATATATATATTTGTTTTGGTTTCCAAATCCAAATCCGAATCAAACATTCATTCATGATCATATGAACGTGTGGTGTATGAAAATAGGCTTTGACGCTTTCGAGATATAAACCCACGATCAACATAACATCATTGGAATCGGATTTGGAAGAAATGGAATCAACGGTCATGAAGGCACTCGACTACTTCAATAGCACTAGGCACATCATAGTCTATTACGAAGATCTCATTAAGCACCCTTCATCGGTAAGCAAATACAAGTATTAGTTTGTTCTATTAATTAGTGTTTGATAGCTTGGACTCATCATCGTGATTCATACGCTTGTTGTAGAAATTGATACAAGTGGAAGAGTTTCTAAAGGTGGGACGGATGAAATTAAGTAGCCGGCAAGTGAAGATACACAAAGGGGCATTATCGGAACACATCAACAACTGGGACGATGTCAACAAGACTCTGAGCGGAACAATGTACGAGAGATTTCTTGAAGCCGAGTACTGATTGACTCATACCCGATCGATGTATCGTTCCAAAATACGTACAAGGGTTGTTATTGGTATGGATGACTAAATATGTATGTTTTAGAGTTGTAAATCGCAATGCATAGGTTTTCCTTAGTCCAAATGATGATTGATTTTACTTACTTATTGTTTTACTTAGTTAATGAAAATAAATAAAAACCAAACAACTTTCAAGCTAATCTTAGAATGCAAATCCAAATAGGATGATTTGGTATATAAAAAGTATAATTTAATCCATTAACTGATAACTCTAACCAACTGGGTTGATTTGGGTTGGGTTGGGTTGAATTAGACGGTTATTGGGTTAATACTTGATGGTATATAAATTTTATGGGGAAAAGTTCAGAAAAACCCAACGAACTATCTCATTTTGCATGATTAAATCCCTAAACTATTTTTTTGAATGAAAAAATCATTAAACTTTCTCATTTTGAATGATTAAGTCCCTAAACTATTTTTTGAATGAAAAAACCATTAAACTTTCTTATTTTGAATGATAAAGTCCCTGAACCTTTTTCCTTAAAAATATAGATCACCGAACTTTTAAAAATTGTCCGTAACTGACTAAAAATGTTTTAAAGTAAAAAATAAAAACTTAAATCAATTTTACAATTCCCATGTCATACGTCATTCAAACCTCAAACAAACACCGGAGTCAATAGCTTGATTGATGATATGGAGAACGGACAACGATGGGGCGACGGGGAGTGACGAGGGGGAGCGATATCGTTGTTTGCAAAGTGTTTGAATGGCTTAGGGTTTGGGAACGATAAAACCGATTTAGTTTTTTTTTTACTTTAAAATATTCCTAGTCGGTTACATGTAGTTTTTTTTTGTTAAAAACCGATTTTGAAATTTCGATGATTTATTTATTCAAGGATTTAATCATTCAAAATGAGAAAGTTTAATGGTTTTTTCATTCAAAGTGAGAACTTTTAGTGGTTTTTTCATTCAAAAAAACAGTTCAGAGACTTAATCATTCAAAATGAGAAAATTTAATGATTTTTTCGTTCAAAAAAATAGTTTAGGGACTTAACCATTTAAAGTGGAATAGTTTGTTGGGTTTTTTTTGAATTTTCCCATTTTATGAAAGAAAAGTGATTACAAATTAACATTAGAGGCTCCTTTTTTTCCTAGATGTGTTTGGTTTCTTATTTTTAATTTATTAATTTGATTATATTTTATATTCTTTTTGGTGTAGGTTAATTTATTATGGGTGTCTGTTAAGGGACGTTTACCAAACACTTATCCAAATAAGTACTTACGTAAAATCCAACACTATCACTTACTTACCGGGTAGGATTTTAGTCTACAAAAACGGTATCGTATGGAAGAATTTTCTCGGTAAGCGCTAACCGTGGTAAGAGTCTTCTCCCTTACTTACCGGGTAAGATTTTTGGTCCTTGTCTTAGCTCTTACCGGGTAAGATTCTTGATCTTTGTCATATTCATCCGGTCAAATAATGTGATTTGGTAAGCGGTTGCCCGGGTAAGTGTTTGATAAGCAGCCCCTTAATTTAAATCTTGTTACATGTTTTAAAGTATAAGTTTGTCGTTTACCTAATCGCTTACCCGGGTAAGTGCTTATCGGTAAAATTCAACACTATCGCTTACTTCCCGAGTAAGTGTTTATCGGTAAAATTCAACACTCTCGCTTACTTTCCGGGTAAGATTTTAGTCCACCAAAATGGCATCGTATGCAACAATTTAGCCGGTAAACGCTAACCGTGGTAAGAGTCGTCGCACTCACTTACCGGGTAAGACTCTCGGTCCTTGCTTTCGACTCTCGGTCCTTGCTTCCGCTCTTACCGGGTAAGATTCTTGGTCTTTGCCATATTCATCCGGTAAGTTAACGTGACGTGGTAAGCACTTACTCGGGTAAGCGTTTTGTAAACGGCCTCTTAGGACGCCCACATGGAGGTTACAAATTCAATTGCAATTGGTAAACATGTCAAACAATGAAAGCCACGTTGGATTTGGGTTTCAATATTTGCAATCCATATCGCAAGTTACACGTAAGTAATTGTTTTCTTTTTTTATTTATTTAATTAGATTAAATTATAAATTATATATTAAATGGTTTATTAAATGGTTTTCATTTATTATGTTTAATATTTAATAAATTATATATTAAATGGTTATTGAAAACAATAAACTTTATAAATATTAATATGAATTTATTTTTAATTAATTAAATTAACGTTAACCATCAAAATTAATAATTACTTAAAATTACTATTATACATAATAAAACATACAATACTGATAAAATTACATATAATATAATCTAATACGCACGATTAATAAAATAACAGAAATAAAATTACATCCTTATTCGTCTAAAAGTTGACGAATTTTTTTATCGTACAATTTTCGTTGTTGCTCTGTCATAGTTGATGGATCCATTTCCATCAACCTGATTGCCAATTCTTCTTTTTTAAGTTGCTCTTTCATTTTTTCCCGTTCCTGTTTCTTTTTTTCTCGTTCATCTTTTTTTCTCTCTCGTTCTATTATAACTTATGTATATTTGTTCATTGCTTCTATTTTTGACGCATCGAGATTGAATTGTTCTTTCATCGCCTTATCGATACGGTCGATAGAGTTACTTGATAAACATTCTTGTTTACCTTTATCCTTTGAAGCTTTCCTTCCCATTGGACGAGCAGTCGACGTTAGCTCAGGGGTCGATGTGTTTGTATTTGAGGATGATGAGGTGTATTGTCCCGAACCATCATTTTTTGTTCTCTTCGACCCCCTATCTTCCGACGTAGATTTCGAATGCGGAGACCATTATTTCTTCGCATAGTTGAAGGTGTGAAGAATCAGGATCGATACTTTGAAAGTAGTATCGATTGTACTGGTAGATCAAAATTATCATCTCTTCAGAAGTGTACTGCTGCGATACGAATGTTAGCATATGGTGTAGCTGCAGATGCCGTTGATGAATATTTACGAATCGGTGAAACCACAACAATAAAATGTGTTAAGAAGTTTGCACGAGCTATTATTGCGGTGTTTGGGGACGAGTATTTACGAAGACCAAATGTCGCTGACCTTCAACGATTACTTTATATTGGGCACCAACGCGGTTTTCCAGGTATGTTAGGAAGTATCGATTGTATGCATTGGGAGTGGAAAAATTGTCCCGTGGCATGGCACGGACAATATGCTAGAGGAGATCATAAAACTCCAACAATTATGTTAAAAGCAGTTGCTTCACAAGATTTGTGGATATGACATGCTTTTTTTGGGCTTCCAGGTACATTAAATGATATCAACGTGCTAGATCGTTCTCCTATCTTCCATGAGGTCTTAGAAGGGAAAGCACCAGAGGTTAACTTCTCTGTTAATGGTAACAACTATAATTTAGGATACTACCTTACAGATGGAATCTACCCTAACTGGGCTACTTTTGTGAAGTCCATCCCATTACCCCAAAGTCAAAAACATCAACTATTTGCAAAAAAACAAGAATCGGCTAGGAAAGATGTAGAAAGAGCGTTTGGGGTGTTACAATCACGGTTTGCTATAGTTAGAGGTCCATCACGCATGTGGTTCAAGGAAATAATCGGTGAAATACTACGAGCTTGCATAATAATGCACAACATGATTGTGGAAGATGAACGAGACTCGTATATTCGTCAATTTGATTTTACAGATGGTGCTAATTTTAGTATATCTATGCCCCAAGTTTCTCGAAATCATCTTCCTGAGTATGAAAGTTATCTTCAAAGTCATGCAAGGATACGTAACCGGTTTCATAACAATCAACTACAAGCAGACTTGGTTGAAGAGATTTGGAGTCGATTTGCAGGAGAAGAAAACAGTGATTAATGTAATATTTTATTTCTATCTATATGTAATCTTTTTAATTCGATAAATGTTGTGTTTTGATATAATTTAATAAATTATATATTATTATATCATATATTAATCGTTTATTTGAAATTAATGTTTATATTTTAATTAACATTAAATTAAAATAAAGAATTTTATATATTATGTTATATTAATTAAAAAATAAAATGTATATAATAATTTATAAAGTAATTAATAAATGTTATAGTGGGAACCACTTTTGAAAGTGTATGTGGATTGCACGTGTGTGGAAGGTAATTGCAAATGCTGAGGTGGCACAATTGAAAGTGTAAATGAATTGCAGGGATGTGGATGGTCTTAGTTTTATTAATTGTTGGTTTAGTTTTATGTTTATTTTGTTAGATATATCATTAGTTGGTTGTGCTTCATGTTTCAAAATATAGTATTAAGTTGTGATACTAGATTAAGGGGTCGTTTACAAAATGTTTGCCCAGTAGTGCTTATCGAGTAACTTATTTTACCGAGTGAATATAGCAAGTACTGAAAAATCTTACCTGGTAAAAGCAATGACAAGGACCAAAAGTTTTACCGGATAAGCGAGGGTGATGACTCTTACCCGGTAAGTGTTTACCGAGTAAATTGTTGCATACAATGCCGCTTTGACGGACTCGAATCTTACCCGGTAAGCAGGGGCGGAACAAAGGGTTTCTAACCGCAAGGGCCGTACCTAATATATTATATATTCTAGAAAAATACAAAAAATGTACTATCCAAAGTTATAACGTAGTAAAACTCTAAAACATGACATTAAATGTGAAAGTGTCAAACATCGCTCATCAAAGTGTAACCCGTCGATTTTTTGTGGCCTTGAAGTCTTCTACAATTTCCTCCAAACTAATATTTTCAGTAATTTCCCTCTTTCGATAAAGAAAACCAACGAGTCGTTTAGAAACTCGTCGTATATTTTATTTCATAGTTTTGTTTTCATAATATTCATTGCTGAAAGCGATCACTCGGTTGTCGCGGTAATAAGCAATAGAACTAGCATTTTGTTTAAACCCATGAAGAGTAGATTGGGTTTTCATCTTCATCTTCATCTTAGTTGAGATAATGCTTGGGTTATGTTAATATTTAGTAGTTAATCGACCCTTAAATAAACAAAATGTTTTCTAAAGACCCTTAAATGATAGTTTTAAAACTTTGTTCCCCAAAATAGGAATCAAGCTAACGTTGGTTTCATCATTTTAAGGCCATTTTAGGCTCCCTAAAATGAATATATCCTTAAACATGCAACCAAATGTTGTAAGAAATCCAATTAATCTCTCAAACTCCATATCCCATAGACATCTTATGTTTTCATGGAGATCCAATCAAACTAATTATACCCATTCGAACAATTTAAAACAAATTTAAGGCTGATCAAATAATTTCAACTTAATCAATCAATAGGAAGGATTTACGGATGTCGACGTTGAAGTTCAGAGGCGGTGTATAATATTTGTGAGCTCTCAATTCTTTAAAAATAAACTTGGATTGTAAGTGGGCTTAGAATTTGGGTAATTGGATTAAAAAAAATTAATGGACTTAATTATCTAGTGAGTGGATTTGAACTTAATATAGTGGAGGGGCCCAATTCAAGTTTTATCTTTTTCTTACATTGTTTACATATATGATTCCTAGTTAGAGCCGGTAAGATAATTTAGCGATATCATTGAATTTTACCGGATAAGTGGTTACTGAGTAAGTGTGCACCCCTAAAAGATTTAACTTGTAGGTATTTATTTCGTTATTTACACTTTAACATTCATCATTTTTAGTATATAATTGCATTTTTGTGTCTAATGCAAGGGTATATTACAGTCTTTTATCCTTGACTATGGAATTAATTATACATGGCAAATGGAAAACTTGGATAGCTGACTTATCTCACATAACAGCTAAGTCCACCCACAGCATCCTACTTCTCATTCAGCTTACAAGGTCAAGGGTTCGTTAGACCATTGATAGTTCATCTTACCTGTGGATATCTTTGGAAATATGACAAGGTAATCATTAGAAACTGCGGACTATCAAATAAAGGCTTCAATGTGGAACGGAAGACGCATAGGTCAATATCTGAAAAGAGTGTAATATCGCACCACCTCCCCACCAAAGTCCAAACCCGAATATCATCCACCCACCAAATGGAAAAAATGAAGTGAGCCAATCTTAAACCAAGAAAGAGCACAAGACTAATCCCTCCAATCATATAAAAACCACCATATATATTGGTGTCGACCTATCTTTTTTTCGAATAAAGAACCTTAAGAGGCCACTCTAATACATGTCAATATCCAGACAAAGTAAAAGTTGTTTGTTTACCTCTTAATGATTCCATTAAAAGGCAACCTCTGAATCGTTAAGAGGTGAATCTTGTTTGGCAAAAAAATAGTCCGTTCTAAAACCCTCTGAATGATTTTGTATCTTGGACCTCCCTTAATCATTAAGCACCCTGATTTCATTATAAAACAATTACAAAACAACCATATTTCACTTTGAACAATATCATAAGAGCCTCTTAATCATTTTTGCACCAAACCATTCAGCAACTGCCAAACAGCCCCTCAACCATCTGTCACCAACCACTTTTCTTCCTTGATTAGTTAGTGGCAAGTGGTAACTATCATTAGTATCCTCCCCTCAAAGTGCAATTTCAGATATCATTAATAATAATCAGATATATTATGATACTAAGGCACCTACTTTAGTTAGCTCACAATAAAAAGGAAGCCCAAATAACACTAATGCATAAACTTGGAAAGAGATCTATAGCCAATAAGCAAATGTAAATGCTAAAAACTATGAAACTAAAACCATCTGCTCCAAGATTCTTTAGTATTTTCAACCAAATGTTCTAATCAGCACAAAGATACAAATAAATATCAAATGTAGAGCCAATAAGAACATAAATATATGTGTGTGCCTGTGCACATCTATCTACGAAACAGTAAACATTTTGGTGCTGGAGGAAAGATGGTTGATCGAATATTATAAGTTAACAATCAAAGCCGTTCCATCTGATATGCAAATACATAATCAATTAATATACTCAAACACCTGTGCAACCATCAACTAACTTAAAGAATGATTGAGCAACTTGAACGGCCAGTAAGCAGTCAACGACCACTATAGGCTTACAATATTCATTCTTCATCAAAAGAAATAAAAAAAAATTGGCCTTTCAAATTCAACCAAAGGAGGACCCCAGAAGGCAGCTGCAGACATTCAATTTAAGATTTTCCCAAACCTAACCTGATACCATTAGTTAGACTTTACTGGGATTACAGTTACACCAACTAAAGACTATAAATACAAAGAGTGGCATAGAGCCAGCATCCATTGTGATTCCTCCATTCCCTTGCCTCCCTCTCACTATCTGTTTCACAGTTTCAGTGAGAATCTTAACAGAAGATTTTCCAAAGTTTATATTGTCTAGTCATGGCCCACTTCCCAATAAACTTCTCGCTGATTCTTATTTTTATGTTTGCATGTCATATAATGCTAATGACCGAGGGAAGGTCGCTAAAATCCATGAAGAAACAAGATGATTTTCATCACCATCATCTAACAAATACAGAGCATCTTCAGGTCTCATCCACAGGTGGTGTCCTTGGCGTTGGTTTTCCAGTTGCGGAAAAGAAAGTAGCATTCCCCCCAAACGCACCAATCGGAAGTGAAGGACAAGGGAATGCAAAACTAAAATTCATCAATGGATTTCGACCTACAATGCCAGGCAAGAGTCCAGGTGCAGGCCATTCTTTTACGGAGCACAGACTTGATACTCAATCAGAAGCACTGGATAATGATTTCCGACCCTCAGGTCCAGGCCACAGCCCTGGTGCTGGTAGACCTGGCAAAAACTGACACGACACGCTAACCCGACACGAACTCGACACGAAATAAACGGGTTTGGGTAATACATTTCAACCCGTTTAAATAAACGGGTTGACATGACACGACACGAAAATTAAACGGGTAAGGTCAGGGTCAAAAATTTCAACTCGAAAATGACCCGAATAACCGTTTATATATATTATAATTCTTTTTAATGCTTTGGATTTTTAATGTTTTGGATTTGGTTAGAAGTTATAAGTTAGAACTATAAAATTTAGATTTCTAATGCTTTCATTTGAATTTTGGATTTGTAATTTTTTGTGTATTTTCGATATCTAATTTTTAGTTTTATAAATGTTAAACGGGTTAGGCGGGTCGTGGCGGGTTAGGCGGGTCGGGTTAGGGTTGGGATTTTCTGGCCCGTTTATTAAACGGGTCGGGATAGGGTCAGGCACTCTCAACCCGTTTAACTTTGAACCCGACACGACACGTTTGCCAGGTCTAGGTGCTGGTCATTCGATACACAACTAAACAGCAAGGCTAAGTGCCAAGATTTCTATAAGTGAAAATGAAAGTTTCCTGTAATTTATGTTTATTGGAATTTCCTTCTTAAGGCCTACAATCACTCATACCATGCATACTCTAGCAGCTAACTAGACATTGCTAACCAATTTTCTCACATCTTTTCCCAGTTAGGGCTTGATGAAAGTCAGTCCTATTGGTTCTCAATTGAAACATTAAACCATAATCCAGAATAGCATGGTTCCAATTTCAATCCACTGCAAAAAAGAGAGCTCATAAGTCATAACAAAACTGTCACTTGACCAAATGGAACTGTTCCCTCTACAGTGCAAGCAAACAAGGGATGCCATGAGTTAAAATGGCCACTTCAATATTTTGCTAAATCCAAAATATTGCATTGTATCTTCGTATATATATAATCCCTACTTCCCACATTTAGAACCTGCAGTCCTTCAATTTTTTGCTCGGGAAACAGGGTCTCATATGGTGCAAAACGAGACAATGTGCTTAACTTTACCACTAATAGCTATGGCCTATGGGGTGGGCTAAATGCACCCTATGTATCGCTAAGTATTTGCAGATCTAGGAGTAATGGTAGTCTCATAGTAGAATGAAGGAAACAGTAATTTTTGAAGGTTGTACCAAATAATATCAATGTATGTGACCTTTTTTTCTCAAGGAACGTTTCTGATTTTTTTTTAATTCTTGGAAAGACCGAGAGGATAAGATCATAAGACATATATGCATGCCTTTTTCTTCTATTTTTGTTTTACTCAACTTGTGTTACCAATTACAAACCCTAAAAGTAAAATGGCGCAGTAATAACATGAAGATGATCGGTAAGTTTGGCGGAAACAGAAACAATCGTACGCTAAATACTGCGTGTTCCCGGCGAGGGTACGGAAATGTTATAGCTTATCGTAAACAATCTAACCTGTAAATTCTACTCCGAATCAGGAAGGGAAGATTGAAATTGAAATGGTACTCCTTCGTGCTGGGCGAATTGGCCAATGGTCGCCATTCCAACTGCAACTACATCGGAATGCGATTCACCGTTTTTATTTTGGATTTGGATTTTGGATTTTGGATTTAGAAGATCAAGTTTTCTTCCATCCTTCAAGGTAAAAAATTCAATTGTCGGGCTCGGGCTGCATACAAGAGGTTTGAATAATCCAACCGATGATTGTTGGAGCATCTCTAATACATTTTGGACAAATTTTTGTTTCAAAAAAAATCCTAAAGTTTCTAAAAATTGAGACAATAGATTGAATTTTCAAAATTGAAGAACTCCTTAGAAAATAAAAATGATTTTTATTAGAGTAACTAATTAAAATACGCATTTTGTTGACCATCTCTCATGAAAATATCCATTTTCTCTCTACTTCCATGAAAATACCCATTTTTTCGTGAAATGGTTTGTGATCACGAACCCATGAATAATAGTCAAGTCATGTAAGGTTTGTTCAATTTCACGGACCAATTCGTGAATTGGTTTGTTCACGTATTTTGTTTTTACGGACCAATTCAAGAAATAATGGTTTTCACGGACCAATTCAAGTAATTTCTTAATAATGGGTTGTTCAAGAAATGGTTTTCACGGACCATTTGTTCAAGAAATGGTTTTCATGTACCAAGTATTTTGTTTTCACAAACCAAATTTAACAAACCTTATGACCATTATGCATGAGTTCGTGATCACGAATCATTTCACGAAGAAAAATGGGTATTTTCATGATAGTGGGGAGAAATGGGTATTTTCATGAAAGGGGGTCAACAAAATGGGTATTTTAATTAATTACTCGTTGTATTACATACTCACCAATAAAAATAGATTGAACGTTTGGTACTTATGATTGGATTCTAATGTGTATATCAACAATGATGCATGAACTCTGAAATAGATTTTTTAAAATATGGAATTATAGTTTAAAATCTAAAAAAATTGCATTTAAACAATTTTTTAATAAAAATACATCATTAATAATATTATTAAATATTACAAATATTTAATAAAACAATAGTTCTCCTACTTAAAAATTTCATTTCAAGCTTTCTTATTAATCGAATAGAATATAAAAAATCGTTGATCTCTAATGATAATCATTTAAAAAAAGTTATGAAAAATCTGTTGAAGTAAAAAAAAATTGTCCAAAATCTTTATTTCTCTATTTTAAAGAACTTGTTGGAGATGCTCTAATGATATATGAAATTGAAGTATGGCATATTTTAATAAAAAGGAGTTAGGTCATGTTTAGCAATCATAATGTCACTTGCTGCTAAGAGATTCCACGAAAATCCGGAACATTCTGAATAAATCAAGGATTTGGAGAACCCTTGAGTAAAATTCAAAAGAAACCAAGAATAGATCAAGAAGAGATAAGTATATTCCATAAGCTTCATGTGCTTTTAGTCTTTATTTAGCTAGAAGTTTCAATGTAGATATCTAGATAGGTTCTCTTGATTGTTCCATTGAGTAGTATAAATAAGGATAGTCTTCCATTTGTAAATCTCTCCACTTCCACACTTTTGAGTAAAAGCAGCATAGAGTTGTAGCATTTTTTTTTGCTCATCTATACACCGTACCATGTATTGTTCGATTTGTCTACATATAAGAGAGATAGAGATAGATAGATAGATAGATAGAGAGAGAGAGATGTTTACGGGAAGACGATGTCAGGAGTTTGTAACAACTTAGGCGAATCTTACATCACCGATTACAAGGAGGAAGATTACGGGTAGGCTTGATGAGGACGTCAGAAGTTTAAGTAGAATTGTTATTCATGTGTATGATTGAATAGACAAAGTAGAATTGTTATTCATGTGTGTATTCTACTTCATCCGGTGGTTGACATCCTGATGCATGAGCACACACTTCCTCGCATTTGTATTCTACTTGTTCCCGTTACACAGCTAGATTTAGTCTAGGTATTTATTAGGTAGATTTCGTTTGTTTTTCACTCTTTCTTCGTGTGTTTCCAATTTTTTTCTTACCGTCGTCTACATTTTCGTTCCCTATCTCTGTGCTTTCACCAACTATTCTCGTGTTCAGGGGGAGCACAATGCAATATCAGGTAAGTCTCCTCATACTTTGAGGGGGAGCGTCACACAGTTTTCTTTAATGTCAAAAGTTTTTGTGTGTGTGGGCACTCCTGCGTGTGTGTGTTTTTATAGTCATCACTTGAGGGGTAGCGGCACCAGTTGTTTATCTCTTTAAAAGTCTACAAGTTTTCGTGTGCCGGATCCCTCCACCACACTCTACTACACTATCCGAGGGGGAGCAAGGTTATACCAATGCTCCGCTTGAGGGGGAGCGAGAGGAAGTTCTTTTCCAGCACAAATTCCTAAAATTATTCACGGGAAAGGATTATTCAGAGTTATCTGGACAACTCTCACATCCGGATAACTCTCACATCCGGATAACTCTCATCCGGAAAACTCGCGCACCCGGACAACACTCGAATCCGGATACAATCCGGACCGGGTGGCTATCCGGGTCGGCTCTTACCCGGACTCCACCCACGTATATATATACGCACCCGGACTCCCTTTAGGTTTCCTTATCCGGACGACGCCTAAAACCCTAAACCCCACGACTTTTTCACTCTCGCTCGGACTCTCTTCTCTCTGTCGATTCACGGTGTTTCTCGTCTCTTTATTCAGGTATGTTCATCGAATGTCCATGCTCGTCAAATGTATGCACATTTCACACACATAACACCACAAATCGACCCCTGATTGGGTCGATCCCACAGTGTGGAAGAGCCTGAGGCGATTTTAGAAAGTTACGTAATAATAAGGAAGTGGTTATGTTGAAAGTACAGTGGAAACACCATCGAGGTGCCAATGTGACTTTAGAGTCGGAATAAAGTATGAAGGATAGGTATCCCCATTTGTTTACCTGATCTTGATTTCGGGGACGAAATCATTTTCAAGTTGGGGAGTATTGTAACATCCTGAATTTTCAGTTATAGTATTTTAATGAGAATTGGGATTGTTTGTATTTTAGTTTTAACTTTGGATTATGTTGTGTTTTATAATTCAAAAATGGGGTTAAAATGTTAGGGGTAAAAGTTAAGTGTTATTGTTGGAAGGTTGAAACTTGGAGGTGTGTTTGGTCACAATTGAAAAGTGTGTGTAGATAAGGTAGCTGAAATCAGATTTTATCTGATTTCTTATTCTTAGGTCGGTTTGGAGAATCAAAGAGATAGAGAGAAGGAGAAAAGAGAAAAGAGGAAGAAAACAAGATTTGGTCATCAAATTGGTAAGATAATTGTGTTGGTTTATGATAAAACCTGTTGTAGTTGTGTGTGTGTAAATGATTTTGATTATGCAATAGGTATTTGGAATCATAAACAACAGATTTGAAGAATCAGATTTGTGCAGAAAGTGGGTTTTGCAAACCTAAGGTGAGTTCATTGTTCTTTGCTTAAATCAATGTTTTCATGTTAAATTAAACCTTGAAATAGCTGTATAAATGGGTTATGAACTGTATGGGATGGTTTGGAATGAGCTGAATCGAACAGACACGAAAATGGATCGAATTTTAGGCTGCAGAACAGAGTTTTCCGGATAAATCGTCGTATCCGGATACCTCTGACGATGAATGTTTCCGGACGCAAGAGAATCCGGGTAAGATATTATTTTATTGTAAGAATCCGGATGAATATAGTTACCGGATGGTATCCGGATGATGTTAGTATCCGGATGACGTCCGTATTAGAAAAGTATCCGGAAAACCCATGTTGTCCGGAAAACCCCTGTTGTCCGGAAAACCCCTGTTGTCCGGAAAACCCCTGTTGTCCGGACACCTTTGTGAAAATGAGAATTGTTATTCAGGTGTATGATTGAATAGACAAAGTAGAATTGTTATTCATGTGTATGATTGAATAGACAAAGTAGAATTGTTATTCATGTGTATGATTGAATAGACAAAGTAGAATTGTTATTCAGGTGTATGATTGAATAGACAAAGTAGAATTGTTATTCATGTGTATGATTTAATAGACAAAGTAGAATTGTTATTCATACGGAATGTTGGAATAGGCATAGTATGATTGCTATTCAGGTTGAATGTTTGAATAGGCATAGTATAATTGCTATTCAGGTTGAATGAGTTAATGGGCAAAGATAGTTGCTATTGATAATTGAGATATGGGAGTATGAATTAGATGAAGTGTAAGTGTTGTTTGAAGGATTTGAAATAGGCAATGTACATATATAAGTACTATTTATGTATTCCATTTCAAAGAGAAGGTATGATGTTGAATATAAGTTTGTAAGATTGATTGATAAACTAGAATCAGTGAGGATGCGTAGTAAATTATTGGATATGGTGATACGACTTTATGAAATGGTAGTTATACTTGTGGGATTGAGTATGGTTACGTCATTATGAGACAAGTATAAGTATGGTAAGAATGGTGATAAAGCTGGTTTGAATATATGCGTTGATTATCTAAGATTCCAATGTTGTTAATGTTTTAATTTGAATTGAATGTTCTCACTAGGCGAAAGCCTAATGTTTCAAGTTGAATTTTCTTACCAGGTACAAGCTCCGGGAAGTAAGCAGGGATGTGTGATGAGAACTTTTGGAAAGATTCAAACTTAGAGATGACGGAGGATCTAGCTATTCTTTTGATGTTTTTGGGACAGAGGCTAAATAACTTAGTTAATCTGATTATGATGTATGATTAGATTAATAGGTTATTTGAGTTAGATGCGTTGTATATAAAACCTTTACAATTGATCATCAGGTTATCAAAGATTGAAGTTTTATGATCATAACTTGTGTATTATTCAAGGTTTTAATTGGCCCTGTTTTTAGGGTGTTACAATATGGTATCAGAGCATTAGTTTAAGAGAACTAGGTATGCTAAGTGAGATACCTAGACTTAAGCTGAGATGAATTAAGTTATGATTCGTGAGATATGGGTAGAAGTACTAAGATGGGATAGTCTTAAAGTTGACGGAAATAAGTGAAATTGGTACTGTAATGATGATGATGAGGATTCTCATGTATGATATATTCACAATTTCAATTAGCTACTGTTATTATGAATATATTTTATTGTAAGAATCCGGATGAATATAGTTACCGGATGGTATCCGGATGATGTTAGTATCCGGATGACGTCCGGATTAGAAAAGTATCCGGAAAACCCCGGTTGTCCGGAAAACCCCTGTTGTCCGGACACCTTTGTGAAAATGAGAATTGTTATTCAGGTGTATGATTGAATAGACAAAGTAGAATTGTTATTCATGTGTATGATTGAATAGACAAAGTAGAATTGTTATTCATGTGTATGATTGAATAGACAAAGTAGAATTGTTATTCAGGTGTATGATTGAATAGACAAAGTAGAATTGTTATTCATGTGTATGATTTAATAGACAAAGTAGAATTGTTATTCATACGGAATGTTGGAATAGGCATAGTATGATTGCTATTCAGGTTGAATGTTTGAATAGGCATAGTATAATTGCTATTCAAGTTGAATGAGTTAATGGGCAAAGAGAGTTGCTATTGATAATTGAGATATGGGAGTATGAATTAGATGAAGTGTAAGTGTTGTTTGAAGGATTTGAAATAGGCAATGTACATATATAAGTACTATTTATGTATTCCATTTCAAAGAGAAGGTATGATGTTGAATATAAGTTTGTAAGATTGATTGATAAACTAGAATCAGTGAGGATTCGTAGTAAATTATTGGATATGGTGATACGACTTTATGAAATGGTAGTTATACTTGTGGGATTGAGTATGGTTACGTCATTATGAGACAAGTATAAGTATGGTAAGAATGGTGATAAAGCTGGTTTGAATATATGCGTTGATTATCTAAGATTCCAATGCTGTTAATGTTTTAATTTGAATTGAATGTTCTCACTAGGCGAAAGCCTAATGTTTCAAGTTGAATTTTCTTACCAGGTACAAGCTCCGGGAAGTAAGCAGGGATGTGTGATGAGAACTTTTGGAAAGATTCGAACTAGAGATGACGGAGGATCTAGCTATTCTTTTGATGTTTTTTGGACAGAGGCTAAATAACTTAGTTAATCTGATTATGATGTATGATTAGATTAATAGGTTATTTGAGTTAGATGCGTTGTATATAAAACCTTTACAATTGATCCTCAGGTTATCAAAGTTTGAAGTTTTATGATCATAACTTGTGTATTATTCAAGGTTTTAATTGGCCCTGTTTTTAGGGTGTTACATTATTCATCCGGAAACTCCTGCTGTTGTGTCCTTTCCGTACCTGCTTTGTCACTGCCAGTCCTCGATCTGTCTCAGATTGAGCCAATCCCGATGAAGGTACGCACCGACACTTGTTTATCCGACTCAATTACTAACCGTGCTGTTTTCTATAGATTATCTATGGCGGATCAACAACCACACCCTCATGAACAACCAGGAGACCCACAACCGCCTCCTCAAGCGCAAATACCTCAAGAGGAGGACATCATTAACGAGGAAGCCGACGCTGCCCTGGTACACCCTGACCATGGCACTGAACTGGAGGCCAATAATCACCACCTGGACACGACCTTGTTCAGGCCCCAACCACTTCATCGAGTGTGAAACACCCTAAAACAGGGTCAATTTAAACCTTGAAATTTACCATAAGTTATGATCAAAACTTTCAAACTTATATAACCTGAGGATCGAATGTAAGGTTTCTATATACATACGTCATTACTTAAATAACTTATTAATCAAATCACCTCATAACAATTGGATTAATCAAGTTATCTAAACAACTGTCCCAAAAGCATCAAAGAATAACTAGATCCTCCGGTATCTCTAAGTCCGAATCTTTCCCAAAAATCCTCGTCTCTCATTCCCGCTATTTCCCGGAGCTTGTACTTGGTAAGAAGATTCAACTTGAAACATTAGGCTTTCGCCTAGTGAGGATACTCAAATCAAAATAAAATTAAATAATTAAAACATGAACAGATAACTCAAACCTGTTCTCACCCATCTTACCGTACAACGTCTCCTTTTCGAAAGCAGGGAAATCTACCCCACACCTAACACTTATGACTAACTCGTTTAATCATAACCACGAAATATGAGTTAACTCTGAATCACTCTAGATTCATAATTAATATTCACACACAAGAAATTACAAGTCAAAACTTGCCTATTTCTTAATCAGGAAGTAGAGATTACAAATTACTTTATGCCTATCTCTAATCTTCCTCTCATCACAGGGAAATCTCCGATCTTCCCGAAACAATGGAAATCTCCGATCTTCCATAAATCGAAATGGGAATTACAAATCAGAATCTGCCTATTCCACATTCCACCTCTGCATCAATGGTCCCAATGGGATTATAATATCGCGATACTCAATCGGGACTCACGATGGTTCGAGGTTCACCCAATTACTAAAATTACACCCCTTTGGTCTATGGCGAGTAATCGGTTCCCATTATACCGTACTCAAGTGCCCTCGGTAACCGGGTGCCTATTTTAGTAAAAGCACATAATCACCTAATATAATACAATCGATACTACTATATGCGTCCAGCATAGAATGTATCATTTCTCTGAACGTATTCTATATATAAAATAAAGAATATTATTACTCCACATCTCAATCTCTTTATTACCCCTTCTCTGAAATCTGATACGAGGATCACCATCTCAATAGTTATTTATATTCTCGAACTCATAGATAGGCCTTTATAATATATCTCAATTTGGCTTCTCAATCACATTTAGGGTTCATAATCATCTAACATATTACATATAACAGATAATCCCGCTCATTATAAGGAATATGAATAATTCCTAATCATCAACTTCTTAACTATCCCCTCATAGTTATTTAACACGAGAGTTAATATATATATCAGTTGTTAATCTATATTTTGAACTCATGGATGGATCTTTATAGTTTATCTCAATAAAGCTTCAAATCACATTTATAGTTCATAACCATATAGCAAAATGCATATAGTAGATAGTCCATCTTAGCATGCAAGATTAATAATAAATATTAGTTCCTCAATTTCATATATAACTCATCTTGGAACTTTAACATGGTAATCAACATAATACAACTTTTAATCGCCCTCTTGGCTTATCTCTAATTTAATCAAATCCACATAGAACATCTTCATGCATACATATAAAGCATCTAATTCGAGATTAATTACTGAATTTTAAAGAGAGTTGAATAAACTCACCTCGATTGGTTACCGAATTTCCTTCTTAGCTTTTTCTCGAGAAATGCGATCTTTCATTCCAGGCTTACCGAATCTGGAACAATTAAAAATACAAGTATTTCTTAAAGGCTAAAAATCTTAAATAATCCAAAATCCTCGTCTAAAGTCGCAACCCATTGTTGAGACTTCGACACTATTCACTATTCCAAGTCTCAATCCACTACTGAGACTTCAACACTATTCACTATTCCAAGTCTCAATCCACTACTGAGACTTCAACACTATTCACTATTCCAAGTCTCAATCCACTACTGAGACTTCAACACTATTCCAAGTCGCAACAGGCCATTGAGACTTCAACACTATTCACATCTTCAAGCAAGTCTCAATCAACTGACCTTCAAGCAAGTCTCAACCAACTGACCTTCAAGCAAGTCTCAACCAACTAAAAACGTAAAAAACCCAGAAATCTTTAGTTTTAAGCCATGAATGTTTATGATATTTTGCAGATATGCTTAAGGCCATAAATACCATCTATCCATAAACTTAGTTTTTCCAAAACATCCATAGATTAACAAAACCCACTTATCATCTTATTTAGCAAACTTATAAACGTAAAGAGGAAAGATTATACGGGATTGTTACCTTGTTTTTCTTCAGTTTTATACTAGAAATCACAGCTGAAATCTTCGATCTCTTCTTCTCTTTTCCTTGAAAACCCACGGCTCCCTTTCTCTCTCTCGGTTTTCTCCTTGACAAACCGTACACACACACAAGCACACAATGACACTCACAAAACCCATTTACTTAGATTACATAGCCAAGTTAATGACACCTCACCAAGTTAAGCATGAGTCATAGGCATAATACTAAAAAACCCTTATCTTTCAAGAAAATACACAACCAACCCTCAAATTGGAAATCTCTTTCAACCAACACTTTTAAACAATTACAAATTTAGCCTCAAGTTAATTTATAATTCTCAAAATAGAATGACAAAACTCGGGATGTTACAGAGTGCTTCTGGACATTCTCACGAATCACCCTCTCCGTGAGGCCCTTACCAGCACAGCCGACGTCCCAGTTCTGTACGTTCTACAGGTCTGGCTCACCGCCCGAGTCGTCACCGCCGGTAACTCGCAGTCGATCACCGCTCAGATCAATAACCAACCTTTCATTCTCACACCGGACTCATTCCGCCGCCTTCTGTCTCTTCCGGAAGCCACCGCCAACAATCATGAACGGTACGATCCTGCCGTAAATGATGACACGCTTTGCGCTCAAATCCGCGCCCTTGGATACAATCATGACCTCAACCAACCATCTGCTTTCAATCGCAAGTACCTCGCTCCGATATGGTACACACTTTTTACGATCCTAAACCGCTGCCTTTCATCGAGATGGAGAGGCATTGATCAGTGCACCGGCGACTTCCTGCGCCTAGTTCATGCTGTGTGCTACAACCGACATATAGACTTTGCGATGATCATTTGGAGGGAGCTCGTCGCGGCTCTTCGCCAAATCGGAGGTTCCAAACAGAAGAATTTCTTCCGTATCCGTGTTTCCTTTCGCTGGCGGTGCGTCAACACATGGACGCGAATCCTGCCATTCCTCGCCGCCTAAACCATCCGGTATGTCCCCATCACCATTTACAGTTCATGGTTATCCGAAATCCATCTGATGCGGTCACAATGCCCATCCCTGAACCACTACTAGCCATCGCCGATCCCACTGCACCAGGGGTAGTAGCATATAGGGAAGCGTTAGGTAATCCCATGGTCCAGCCAGCGCCGGCGGGACCTGCCCAGGGACTTAGACCCGAGAGACGTGAGGGTCCAAGAGTGAGAGGTGGAAGGGCCCGACAAGCAGGTGCTGTCGGACGGGGAACGTTAGTTGTGAGAGAAAGGGGAACGAGAGTAGGTGGTGCAGTGGAATCGCAACCCGGTTCCAGCTCAGCCCCAGTCGGTCCATCCTCTAGACCGATACTACATCACTCGACCGAGCCGTATATCACCGAACCCCCCCTCACCATCTCACAATGTTGAAGACGTGGAATCTGACTCCACGGACTCCGATCCCGACCAAAACATACGCCTGAGACAAATACCTCTCGGTATCGGACCCAACCCTAATTTTACCTTTGGAATCCCACTTGACTCACCTCCACATACTGGAACCGCACCCATTAGGACATCTGAGGGAGAACAAGTAGAGGAGTTAGGACATGCGAGCCGGAGAGAACTGCGTTCAAAGTTGAACCAGGAAAGATTGAGCCGTAAAGATAACGAGGCTCCTGAGCGACCCCAAACGAGCGATATCCGGGTAGCCACATCTACTACACCGTCTCATCTGTTGGGATGGGGTATTGAAGAAGACTCCGTGGACCCAGCGGAGCAATTGCACGACCCCCACATCCACTCATCCGTCTCACGACAGACGGATGTTTCAATATTACACGGGGAACAAGCACAACTTCCACCGGCCTCTCATTCGGAGAGTGTTGGTGTTGAAATAAGAGACCAGCAGCCCCCAGTCTCGCCTTCATTTCGTGCACCATCGAGTCTAGCGCCTTTCGATATTGAACATTCTTCGGCTAGGACACTCGAAGCTGAGCAACACCAAGTCGAGACTCTTCGTGACTCGACCGGAACCACCGTAGTGTCTTCACCTCTTGGTGAAACACAAGGATCGGCGGGAAATCCTACCACAGCTAACATCATGCCAACTGTGAACGTAGGTGGCTCTACCCCTGTGGTAGACGCCTCAACGGGTAACCTAAGTGGTCCCGGAGTTATTCACCCCGACTTTGTGTCGCAAGGGTCCCTGGACAGCACCCTCAAGGCTGTCCACGAGGCACTGGAACAACATGTCACCGCCGAGATCGCCAAAGCCATCAAGGGCAAAGCAAAGATCGTTGAAGCAGAAACCGCACCACCACATCCACCGACATTTGCTCAACCTATCTATTCGATGGATACATTAAAGACGATGCTATTGGCCCAACTGCTCCAGGAATCAGAAACAACCGCCTCGACCGAAGCAGACCTGATCTCCGTTCTTCGATCCCAGGTCACTGCTCCATCTTCTTCTCTCACATCCCGCCTTGACTCCATTGACTCGATCCTCAACGACTACAACAAAGTGCTTGCCACGCTGTCTGAGAGGGTCCGCTCACTAGAAGACACTTGTAAGAGTCAAGCCGCCGATCTCAAACGCAAGCACGATGACCAGGATGATCCTGATCACCGTTAGGGGGAGAAGCGTCTACGCCAAACCGAGACCGCCCAGATCGTGACTGCCGAAACGACATCTGTGGTCCAACAGGAACCCCCAACTGCGGCAGCTTCAACAGAAACACCCGAAGCCGAGTTGCCATTAGCACAGATGGTCATCGACATGGATATTTCAGATGAAGAAGACCCGACGGTTGAAAAGCCCAAGGGTACAACACAGGAATTGGTCGCACAAGAACCATCAGACATGCCGACGCTCACCATGATTGATCCTGCATGTGAAACCAACCCGGAAACCGAAGACGCATGGTACGAAAAAGCTGCCAGAGCCGTAAACTTCGAGGTAAACTTGGTGTTTTCCACTGATGAAGACGACAACGTTGATTACGACCAGTTTCTACTTCATAATTTCTATGGTACGCCTCCTGTTCACTCGACTCAACCCACTACGACTACAGATCAACCCGAAAGCTCAAATGCAGAAATCCCGACATCTCCTCAGCAAACGATAGCTCCTGATCTTCCCCCCCCTCCTCAGCAACAAAATCGTTGGGAGAAGATCAAGGTCCTCATTCCTCATCTGGAGGAATCTCTGAAGAAGCTGTTTGTACACAGAATTCGCCCGATCGAGCCGACCTTCTGCCTTGGCATCTACAGTCCTGAACCGGCACGTCAACTCCGATATGTAGAAGCCATGAAGTGGTGTCTTCCGAGAGACCAGGTTCGAACTAAGCATAAGATCTCAGAAGTGCTAAAGGTTCAGTCAAACCGAATTATGAAGATCGTCTTTCCCGTATTCACTGTTCGACGTGAAGACGAAAAAGAATGGATTTTTTCTGAAGCTGACTTTAAGCATCTCCATCCGTTCGACCTCCTGGTTATTCTGAGAGACCTTCGCACCAGAACCATCCGACCGCTTATTGTAACAAAGGCTCTAGAAGCAGTTCGTCGATTCCTTGTCCGTTCTATCATGATGTCTTATCTGATGGACTTCCAAATGGCTATCGAGAACCGAGCAAAGAAGGTAAACCTGATCAAACCGAATTTGAAAGCTCCTGAACTGACGATGTATCCCGAGAACGCCATGCTGCTTCAACCAGAATTTGGGATCGTCTTCCTCAACGCTTAGAAAGAAAAGAGGTTTATGAGGTTCAGTCAGGTAGATCGATTTTGCGATGGCACACTGCTCAAAGTTCAAGAAGCTCTTCGGAAGATCATCAAACACGAATCCGAAAATCCAAAGGTATCCTATTTGCCCAATCTGAATGAAAGAACTGCTCAGACTGCTTTGGATATGGTTGAAGAACGTCTCGACTACCGCCGCGCCATCAGATTCTTCGAGGTTCATTTCGCGCTCCGCAAACGTTACGTCTACAACTGGAAAGAGCTCCAGCGCGAACTCGAACTTCAAATCAAAGGGGGAGATTGTTAGGGTAAAATGTGTGTTGATTTAAAGTTCAAGGGTTAATTTGTAATAGATTAAACTTAGTCCATTGTGAACGGGCCGTGGGCTTGTTACCACGGGCCCAACGTATATAAAGTGCAATTAGCTTAGAAAATTAGCTAGTTGTCTCATTTAGCTTTTCTGCTTTACACTGTAATTCTCTCTAAATCAATAGCTAAGTGGGCAGCCTTTGTGAATCATATCAACTGTTCTTATTTGTTTTTTCACAAACATAATCGTTGCACGGATCTGGATTCTACAATAAAATAATCTATATTACATTCGATTATTCTAAAATAACATTATCTGTGGTACAATTAACACGTAAAAGTCGCTCGTACTTCTGTATTCGATCTGAATACGGGGTAGCCCATCCTGCAGCACACGGATAACTGTAGTGAAAAAAATGTGTTACAATAGTAGGGAACGGGTATCCTTCTGCCATATCTAATTTCACATAATGGTTACCATTAACGTACCCAATTGTAAAAGAAACATGTTGATACCACGCTGGCGGAGTTGACCTAAGCGACAAGTACGTCCCACAGCCTCCCATATTTATAACGTGTAATATCACATTATACTTTGTAACGTCCCAATTTTCATAACAAGAATTTATCTAGAATATAGCATTCAGATTACATTATTATCTTGTTCATAAACATTCTTTTCACAAAGCTAAGCAAAATTGACAGCGGAAGTCTCTAATCCACAGCCGAGATCTCTATCTAAACATCAGCCAAAAGACTTGGAGTCGCTCTAAGTTCCAAATCCTTCCTGCCATCACACGGTTCTTACTTGAAGAACCTTTAACATGCTTACCTGAAAATGGTTTAGTTTTGAAAGCGAGGGTTAGACCAAAAGGTCTAGTGAATTCCCTCCGAAAACAACATGTAACCAGTATAAAACATTTATGAAAATATCATCGTAAACCTTAACATAACATCAGGCATGGTACTACACTGTATATAGGATCACATAAACATTCTGCGATCGGGTCCCAATGGGTTACCCTCTCGCCCTCAACCGGAGCCTACGCAAACTCCCCTTCCCGGAGCTTACGCAGACCCCCCTTTCTACTCGAAATAGGAGGAAACGGATTCCAACCTACCAGTCTGTCATAAACATCCAAGGGATCATCAGACCCCGAGGATCTATCTCTGATCCTACAGTGTAGACCGACTCCACATAGCACGTCATTCATTTCATAAAACTTGCACCTTTAAAACCTTAGTAAATCGTCATTCTCAGCTCATCAAGTACAATACATTTTCTCAGGTAAAACAGGTATTTCATGGAAAACATGCGTAACGGTTATAAACATTTCATGCTCGTAATGAAACCATAATAAGTCAAAATCATTTAACACTTTAAGTCGTAAAAAGGGTTTAGGGAACTCACCTTGCTTGACGTACAACGCGCTTCTTAAATACTTCCAAGCTAACCCAAACGAACACCTAAGGCAATAGATTCGCATCAGATAAACAACTCAGACCTACTGTCCAACACACACTTGTCCGGATACCAACCTGTCCGGATACCACACTTGTCTGGATACCATACTTGTCCGGATGCCATACTTGTCCGGATGCCATACTTGTTCGGGTACCATACTTGTCAGGATGCCATACTTGTCCGGATACCACACCCGGTAACTCGATCTACCCGGAAGAACACCCACCCGGAAACTACCATAGAGCTTTACCCGGAAACTAGCATCCGTATCCGGAAACCACCATATCATCAAGAACTGAAGGTGTCCGGGAACGGCTGCTGTCCGAAAATAAACTTCTTAAAAGTGATTTCTAACCCGATTTTAGCCATTAGTTGATTAGATAACCATAAGGGTTCATCCACCAACTCCAAACACCCAATTAATCCCACTTTAATCTCTTAAAATCGATTCATTAAGACAAAACCCATAAAACTTCATTTTCAAGGAAAATGGTGAAACTCAAGAAATCATCAACATCAGTCCTAAGGATTCATAACAATAAGAAGGAGGAGCATTATCCTAATCAGATGAACGAATTAGGATGTAATACCTTTGCAGATTTTAGCTTGATTCTTCCTTTCTCTCTTGATTTCTTCTCAAACCTTCTTCCTTTCTCTCTTTCTTTCTTCCTTAGCCGCCAACACCAAGAGCACTCCCACAATTACTGATTTCAGCAAATGGAGGCTGCCCTAGGGATTGGAGTCTTCATATACACTTCAAAATTTTACACTCTAGTCCCTCAAGTTAACTTTCATTTATTCCACTTTGACCACTAACTCTAAAACCCACTAGAATTTGGGTTGTTACAACACTCCCCCCTTAAAAGAATTCCGTCCCCGGAATTTCTCATTGGAAAAGATGCGGGTATCTTGCCCACATCAAAACCGACACTTCCCAAAGTAAAGCTATAACTGACTCAGTCAACCATCTCATCAAACTCGAAACATGGAACCTTGGGTGCATTTCCTTCAGTTCTTACGGTACTCTAACTCGTAGGCTACTGTTCCTACTCGGTCGATCTTGACTACAGAAGATTTACTAAGGCTTCTCATGCATCAACACTTCCTTTAAGGAGGAACTTGGTTAAATCCTCTGCCACAACACGAGATTCATTTACTAAGAGACGGACACACACTTGACCGCTTGACACAAATCCAAACCTGAACGTCCCGACAACTCACAACCCAGAGTTCCTTCATCGAAATACAAGCAATCCTAGATTACTTCTCCTAATCAACAATCTACTATGCGAATAACGTTTCCCTTTCTCGGACCACCTCGACCACAGTTCGTCAACCATTTCTTACATCCTCACCACTTTATCACTCCATCCTTGTACGTAACCCAGGGTAGGAACCTTCAAACCTAACGTTGAGGTGTTCCCCTACTCGAATTAAACTTATCCTGAAACACATCAAATCCTCGTTGATTACCACGTTCGTTCGATCATAAAACATAACTCCGGTTACCCTCACCCAACTGGGAAGAATAACCATGGTCACACCATACTATTCTCACTAGCTTAAACACTGCACGACCAAATCGTTTACACCTTTCTCACAAAGTCACTAACTTAACTCATTTAGTTGTCTCATCCATTTCTTCCCTGCACAAAAACTTACACAATTTCCTTCCTCAATGTTCTTTCCAACGGTTCGCACACTAATCAAAGACAATCTACACAATACTGTACCTTTCGGCAATACTGTCAAGTTTACTACTTCCAACTTACTCACTTGCTCCGACATACTATCTACACCTTCCCCACGTTAGCGTGGAGCACTGCTCACCAAACATTACTTGCCCCTCTCTCCCGACCTTTCCACATGTTGATATCGCTTTCTCATTCTTACATAACCAAACAGTTGCACCAAAATCTTATCTTAAGGCATTCAACCAAGCCGTCTTGAAACAAGACCAGTGTTCGACGTCGCTACACACTCTTTAATCTCCAACTTTTACCTTCTCATACATTTCTATCACACAAAAGCAACAATCCACATTCTTTAAGGATTTCACATCTATCCCACCACATTTTGGCTAACACAACCCTCACCCTCTTTAAACTTCCAATGACCTCAAAGTATGTTTCTTAGTAACGTCCCCTATTCACTCTAATAATCCACCCCCTTGGATTCCCTATTACAAACGGATCTATTAATTCAGGAACACCCCGAAACTCGGGTTCCACAATTCTTTCGACTAACCACTATGATCATAAAATCAGACAGACATATATATATATATATATATGTACCGTCATCCCGGCTTTCTTACTTTGATTTACCTTAAATAATTCTTTAACAATCAGTGTGTTAGTCTCAATAACACTTCCCCAAAAATTGTAACACCTTCTGTAATAACAAATGAACGTCATTACTTAACAAATCTATAAAATTTAAATCAACCAACCAAAGGCTTATACCTCTATCATGACAATTCAAATCAACTAACGATCATACTACTACTCCGACCCACAATCATCATCACGTCATTCCTTAAACATAACCAAAATTTCCAACTATTCCTAGGATCATTCCCTCAAGCATAAGGAACAATTTTCATTCTTTAGCGATGTCTCATCTACTATACTACAGCTTGACTAATCTATTCATCATCTTCTTTAAACTTACTCTGCCTTCAAGAATATACTTAACAACATACGTAAACACAAAGCTTGGTCTCACAGCTGGGCAATCCCCCAATTCTGCCCCGACATTCCATTCCGATAACAGTCAAAATACACACCTACTTACAACCCACGTACTTCAACAACTGGGATTGCAAAACGTACACTTTATCCGAAATCCCAAAAGGACTTCCTTCTAATCCTTCATCTTTCTAACATCGCCTTACTACATCACTGGATGACACAGATATCTTGGCAATTGACGCTACTATTCATTCGTACATTCACCACTCCTATTATCACACCACCGACCAAGTCTCTCATGGTCATTCTTACACAATTCACACTTTCCTTCATATTCTCCCGTATACTACAATCAAGTCTGTCTCACTACTTAGTTCTCTCCCAACTTGTTGAACTATGATTCACGAGTTCACACTTAACTCAAACACGAACATCCTAACTAGCTCTTTTATGACCCGAGTCCTTTCTTAGACACGACACATTTTCTTACAGACTGGCATAGTCTACACTCACTCCGCCTGTGTTACACACCTTGTCCTTCTACGGACCCTCCTCACCTCGTAACTAGAACGCCTATTCAACAACAACAGTCTCTTACTAATTTAACACCTCTACAAGATAATCTATCAACTTACACTCATCTGGTTTGAGTCTTCGGCCTCGGCCAACATACACCGTTGCCGACTTCAACAACAAAAGACAACTCTTAACTACTTCCTTAACCTATCCTTTAACATGAGTTCCTTACGGGACCTATTCCTCCCTACACATCATAGTTAACTTTATAATCCGTCGCCCCTATTTCGAAACTTACTCATGTAACATCAATATTACAAGCTCTCTTCGAATCTCATGACCCACATCGTGGACCTTTCATTCCTGCCTCACAGCACTACTCATAAAGAGTTGCTAAAAACCAAAACCTTGATGACTCCTAGTCCTTCCTCCGGGCACCATCGCCCCTCGGCAACTGTGTTCTCAGTCATCGAGCAAAGGTACAGACCCTCATACACCTGACACTAAAATCCATTCCCGACTCTTCCAAGGTCCAACTCTCCTCTTAAACACATATACCAAAGCTACATACGTTCTCCCCTGACTTGACCAACGCCTCTCCGCTCTCGGAGTTCTTCCTTAGCTTAAGACGTAATACTCTTCGACCTAGTGGGTTCGTAGCCTTCATGCATGACAATACAGTAAATAATTCCTTCAACTCGTTTTATCATTTTAAATAAACAACATTTAGAAACTACTCGGGTACCCGTGACCCCATCACTCTTATAACTTCAAAACCCTGCACAACGATTCGAGAATCATTGGCATGCATCTTCCCGTGAACCTCAATCTTGCTTAATCCGAGCAATGTTATTACGATAGTAATATATTGCATGAAAAATCTTTTCGTATGAGGCAATTCTGAAAGAGTTACCGACACAAAGTAAACCAGTCGGTTCTCACACTCAATTGTATGATATCGAAAGGTCAATAAGCATTTGGTTGTAAAAGTTTTGCTGGAAAATGTTTTTCTTAACCTTTTTGTAACAATTTAACTTATCATTAAAAGTGTGGAATACCTTGCAAATCGTTAAGCCCAAAATTTCAATGTGCGACGTAACTGAAATCGCTTTTTCTTTAAACGTGTACTCGTACAAGCTGACTCATTTTGTTCAAAGTTGGCAGTTATGTTTTTATTTTTAAATCGTGAAAATTTCATGTTACATAAAAGAACGCTATGCATGAGACTCTATTTGCAATAGAAGGCTACTCACTCAACAAGGTCAACCGCTTACTCACGCAGCTTATCCTTAATACTCCACTTACGACCAAGGGTCGCCCCCTCGATCAAACACCAACTTGATGTACATGCATTCCACATCTCACTTACTCAACCATTTCACACTACTTTCGCTTTGATCGACTATCTCGCCTTCTACTTCTACATGCTTTTAATTCACTATAAGTATCTTATTCCATTTATTCTGCCAATGAAAAGCTCGGCTAAAAGTCAGGGCTCCATTGATACTTTCAAGGTTTTGACACTGTTCTATCTTACCATCCCAACTGATCTATCCCATGATTTCCATAACTAGGACTCACCCGAAACTGGAGTCTTACTCAAACTCAAACATTCATCCTCTCCGAATCCATGAAGAGCTACCTTTAGACGACTCCTAACATTCTTTACAACGTTTCTTCTCTACGATGTATACATACATCACATCATAGTGACTCTTACACGAAACTTCCCCAAGCAATGGAGCTCGGTCTATCCCTCAGGGATCTTGCTGACCTATTCATCAGCGTTCTCCCAACCACATCGCTAAACTGAAAGAAACCGATAGTTAATCCTTGCTAGACGTGACACAACAAATTGCTATAAGTAAGGTATTGTAAGCACGCACATGTACCTGTAAGTTCGTAATCCCACTGGCCAGGTGTAATTCCAAACTTACCTTACACGTTTGTCCTTGGCACCTTATTCCTAAGCGCATTTATAGTGATCGTTCCTAGAGGCAATCTTATGTCTCGGTTGTGTTCCTCATCTTACAGTTTAAGTTTAGGCCCGAATGGTCACCTAAATCCCTTAAACTAAGGCTCTGATACCAATTGTAATGTCCCAATTTTCATAACAAGAATTTATCTAGAATATAACATTCAGATTACATTATTATCTTGTTCATAAACATTCTTTTCACTAAGCTAAGCAAAATTGACAGCGGAAGTCTCTAATCCACAGCCGAGATCTCTATCTAAACATCAGCCAAAAGACTTGGAGTCGCTCTAAGTTCCAAATCCTTCCTGCCATCACACGGTTCTTACTTGAAGAACCTTTAACATGCTTACCTGAAAATGGTTTAGTTTTGAAAGCGAGGGTTAGACCAAAAGGTCTAGTGAATTCCTTCCGAAAACAACATGTAACCAGTATAAAACATTTATGAAAATATCATCGTAAACCTTAACATAACATCAGGCATGGTACTACACTGTATATAGGATCACATAAACATTCTGCGATCGGGGCCCAATGGGTTACCCTCTCGCCCTCAACCGGAGCCTACGCAAACTCCCCTTCCCGGAGCTTACGCAGACCCCCCTTTCTACTCGAAATAGGAGGAAACGGATTCCAACCTACCAGTCTGTCATAAACATCCAAGGGATCATCAGACCCCGAGGATCTATCTCTGATCCTACAGTGTAGACCGACTCCACCTAGCACGTCATTCATTTCATAAAACTTGGACCTTTAAAACCTTAGTAAATCGTCATTCTCAGTTCATCAAGTACAATACATTTTCTCAGGTAAAACAGGTATTTCATGGAAAACATGCGTAACGGTTATAAACATTTCATGCTCGTAATGAAACCATAATCAGTCAAATTCATTTAACACTTTAAGTCGTAAAAAGGGTTTAGGGAACTCACCTTGCTTGACGTACAACGCGCTTCTTAAATACTTCCAAGCTAACCCAAACGAACACCTAAGGCAATAGATTCGCATCAGATAAACAACTCAGACCTACTGTCCAACACACACTTGTCCGGATACCAACCTGTCCGGATACCACACTTGTCCGGATACCATACTTGTCCGGATGCCATACTTGTCCGGATGCCATACTTGTCCGGGTACCATACTTGTCCGGATGCCATACTTGTCCGGATACCACACCCGGTAACTCGATCTACCCGGAAGAACACCCACCCGGAAACTACCATAGAGCTTTACCCGGAAACTAGCATCCGTATCCGGAAACCACCATATCATCAAGAACTGAAGGTGTCCGGGTACGGCTGCTGTCCGAAAATAAACTTCTTAAAAGTGATTTCTAACCCGATTTTAGCCATTAGTTGATTAGATAACCATAAGGGTTCATCCACCAACCCCAAACACCCAATTAATCCCACTTTAATCTCTTAAAATCGATTCATTAAGACAAAACCCATAAAACTTCATTTTCAAGGAAAATGGTGAAACTCAAGAAATCATCAACATCAGTCCTAAGGATTCATAACAATAAGAAGGAGGAGCATTATCCTAATCAGATGAACGAATTAGGATGTAATACCTTTGCAGATTTTAGCTTGATTCTTCCTTTCTCTCTTGATTTCTTCTCAAACCTTCTTCCTTTCTCTCTTTCTTTCTTCCTTAGCCGCCAACACCAAGAGCACTCCCACAATTACTGATTTCAGCAAATGGAGGCTGCCCTAGGGATTTGTAGTAACCGTGTCCAAAAAGGAAGGATTCCAAGTCTTGTGGTGGAAAGTTAATAAAATGGAAGTTGAGGGGAGTATTTTGTTATTAGGGGGTAAGGTATAAAATGGGCATAAAAACCCTAGGAGAGTCATATTTCTCCTGATTTTTGTTGTGGTTGGCGGCTATTGAAGAGAAAAGAGGAGAGATAGGGTTTTTGATATTCTTGGCATTTGAAGAAGAGAGGCACCAATCTGTGGATTCAGAAGAGAAGGTGGTGTTGGAATTCGTTTCTGCTAGTAATTTGGTCAGGTAATCCTTCTTACAAACTCTCTGCTGATTTGATAGTGTTTGATTGTTTATTGGGAGTTTTTGTAAGAAAGTGCTTTTTGGTCTTGAAAGAGAGATTAAATCATCTAATAGTGTTTGGATAGCAAGAATTTGATAAGAGTTGGTTATGTAATGTTCACGTTACCTTTTATCGCTCTATCGTGTTAATTTGGAGGATTTTCGTGAGATTACAGCCTCCAAACTCGTCCAGCGCCGTCCGGACACTTCGATCAGATGAATGTTTCCGGGTAAGTGTCCGGATAGGAGTTGTCCGGATGTGTGTGTGTCTGGATAGGAGTTGTCCGGATAGGATTTGTCCGGATAGGAGACGTCCGGATAGGATGTGTTGTCCGGAGAGCGTGATGTCCGGAAAAGGAGTGTTGTCCGGATTAGTTGTCGTCCGGATTAGTGTGGGTGTCCGGACTCTTTAGCGTCCGGAAAAGTAGGATTGTCCGGAAAACCTGAGTTGTCCGGATACTTTTGCTGAGTTGTTGTTTTATGCCCGTTTATTCAGGGAAGTCGATTTGGAAGTTTGGAACGGTTTAGGAACGAGAAGTAAGAGCCTAAGGTGAGTTTTCTAAACTAAAATGTGTGGCTTTTAAAGTGTTTTCAATGTTATGAATGTTGAGAATTGCCATGCTTTATTATTATGCTTTAATTGCATGAAAGTTGTTTAAAGTTTTATGTAGAATGTATGCATACATCGAGGAGACGTAAACTGGCAAAGACGGGAGAGTAGTTCCGCCAGCTCTCGTGCGGGAAGGGAGGTCCCTATATGCCAGGAGCGAGGCTCTGCAAGGCAGTATGAGGCTGACTCGTTGTCACCTTCGGGTGGCTTCAGGGTGTCAGATTACGAGGAGGCGGACTTTAGTCCGTATATGATTTTGACGTGTTGAGTATGAATGTTTAAAGCTGAAGAGATAAACTGTTTAAATGCTTTGATAACTGTTAGGAGGGACTCACTAGACCTCATGGTCTAACCCTCGCATTTTCAAATTAAAACCTTTTCAGGTAAGCAGGTTTCCAGGAGCTCGGGCAAATAGGCTGAGCTAAGCAAGAAGAGTCAAGAAGCATAGTGGCACTCTAGTTAGTAGTTTTTCTCAGTTGTGTATAGGTTGTTTCCGCCAACCTAAGTTATTTAGACAGATGAATTGAAACTGTTGTGGACCCAGTTTTGTAATTATTTAAATATAAATGCTAAGTATGCTTTATTTAGATTGGGTTGTTACAATTGGTATCAGAGCCATAGTTTAAGGGATTTAGGTGACCAGACGGGCCTAAACTTAAACTTGGGAGTAGAAATCACAACTGAGAATCAGGAAATGCGTTAGGAGGACACTATTATAGAGATATGACTAATAGGGTACTGAGGATTGTCATGTAAGGTAAGTTTGAGATTCCACCTGGCCAGTGTAATCGCGAACTTACAGGTACATGTATATGCTTAACCTGCCTTATTATTCCGAAGTGGTAGTTAGAAGCTAGTGTTTATGTCGCGTTCCAGTACTTTAGAATATCAGTAAGATCCCTGAGGGGTAGGGTGAGACCCATTGTAGGGGAAGTATCGTGAGAAATCATTTATGAGGTGATGTACGTATACGTCATAGAGAAGAAATGATGTATAGAATGTTATGAGTCGTCTAGAGGTAGATCTTCTTGGATTCGAAGAGGATGAATGACTGATTTTGAGTAAGACTCCTGTTTCTGGAGAGTCCCAGTTCTAGAGATCGTGGGGTAGATCCGTTGCAAGGATAAGGAAGGACAGTGTCAAGATCTTGGAGGTGTCAATTCAAGAGCGAGCAGAGGATTAGAGCTCTGACCCTTTAGTCGAGTCGTTCAGTGGCAGGATCTGTGAAGAGAGATTTCTGTAGAGGACTGAAAACGTGTAGAGGTATAATATGAGATGATTTGATCGAGACGAAGGTAGTATGAAATGGTTGAGTAAGTGGACCGTTGAATGTATGTATAGCAAGTTGTTGCAAAGCCGAGAGGGCGACCACTGGTCGAAGGTAGAGTGTCAAGGATAAGTCGTGTGAGTAAAGCGATCGACCTTGTTTGAGTGAGTAGCCTTCAATTGCAAGTAGAGTTTCATGCATTGAGTTCGTGTATGGGTACATGAGATTTTTCATAAGTAAAGTAAATGTGTAAATATCAAATTTGATCGGATATGAGTCGTCGTGTGCAAGCGTATGTAAAAAAAATATACAAATCCATTTAGATCGTACAATGAAGTCTTGAGGTTTGCGATTTGCAAAATATTCCACTCTTTCCATGATAAGTCAAGAAAACGTTTGAATGCAAAACTTTTATAACCAAATGAGAGTTGACATGATGAAGTTATATAATTGAGTATGAGTTCCCAACACCTTTTACAACACAGAGTGTTAAATGTTTTAAATTAATTATGATTTCATTCCCGAGCATAAACTATTTGTAACTGTCATGCATGTTTTCCACGAACTACGTGTTTTACTTAAGAAATCCTGTTATGTATGATGAAATGAGAATGATGATTTAAAGGATTTAAAAGTGCATATTTTACGAAATGAATGATGTGCTTTGTGGAGTCGGTCTGCGCTGTGGGATCAGAGAGTGATCCTCGGGACCTGATGATCCCTTGGATATGTATGACGGACTGGTAGGTTGGAACTCGTTTCCTCCTATTTCGAGTAGAAGGGAGTTTGCGTAGGCTTCGAACTCGAGGGGGGAGTCTGCTTGGGCCCCGACCGCGAAATGCTTATGTAATCCAAAGCACAGTGCAGTACCATGCTGGAGGTTATGTTAGGATTTACGATGAATCTTTTATAAACGTTTTATACTGGTTTACCTTGTGTCGGTAGTTCTTGCAGAATTATGTCATATGAAAAGATTTTCATTCAATACATCACTGTCGTAATAACATCGTTCTGATTGAGTTATAAGAGTGATGGGGTCGAGTACACCCAAGATAGTTTCAAATGTTGTTTATTTAAAATGATAAAACGTGTAAATGATTTTATCTATTGCGTTGTCATGCATGAAGGCTATGAACTCACTAGGTCATAGGATATAGTATGTTAAGCTAAGGAAGAACTTCAAGAGTGGAAAGGTGTCGGGCAAATCAGGAAGGAATGTTGTAGCCTTAGTATTTGTGCTCAAGAGGAAAGGTGAACAGTGGTAGAGTCGGAAGTGGATTATAGTGTGGGTTGTATGAGGGTTTACACCCTTGTACGGTAACGAGAAGTACGGTTGTTGAGAGACAGATGTGTCTGGAGGAAGGACTGGAAGCCTTCAAGGTGACAGTTTTAGCAACTCGTTATGAGGAGTGTGGGAGGAAGAATGAAATGTCTATGGCGTGGGAATATGAGCTTCGAGGTGAGCTTGTAATGTTGTAGTTACGCGAGTAAGTTTGAAATGAGGACGACAGGATGTGAATTTGATTATGGTATGCTGGAAGGATTAGGTTCAGTAAGGGACCCTTGTTGAATAATAGGCTAAGGAAGTATCAACAGGTCAACTATTGACGTTAAAGTCGGTAGTTGTGTAAGCTGCATGAGGCAGAAGACTTGAATCAGAAGGTTGAAAGTTGAAGGACCACTTTGTAGGGGTGTTAAGATAGGGAAAGGCTGCTGTTTTAGATAAGCGTTTTACTAGCGAGATGGATGGTTCGTAAAGAATGAAGTATTTAGCACAAACGAAGTGAGGGTATAGAATATGTCGATCTGTGAGGAAATGTACCCTGTCGATATGATGGCTTGGTATTGCAAAGAGCTAGCAAGAAACAAGTATGTTAGAATTAATCAGAAACTCGGGTGTTGTGGTTCAACTAGAGCTGGGGAGAGACAATGTAGCGAGATAGACTCGGTTATTTATGTGTGAGGTCTTGAAGATAAGTTTGAGTTATGTATGAATGGCCATGAGAGTTTTGGTCTGCAGTGTGATGTTATGAGTGAGGAATGTATAGTTATGTAGTGGCAATAATTGCCAAGTTAAAAGTGCCAGCTAGCGTCGTAGTGATGTGATGTTAGAGAAAGATGAAGCATCAGATAGAAGCCTTTTTGGGAGTTTCGGATGAGGTGTTCGAGTGTTAACCAGGTTGTTGGAGCACGTGGGGTGTAAGTTGACGTGGTGATATGTTTATATTCGGGATAGCATCACGGAGTGGTGGCGGGTAGTTACCCAAAGGAGAAACCAAGTGTTTGTAGTTGTAAGAGTCGCTAAGTAAGCATATTTGGGATCATTGGAAGTTTAAAGAAGATGATGGATGTATTAGTCAAAATGTGGTGGAATAGATGTGAAATCCTTAAAGAATGTGAGTGTTGCTTATGTGGGAACGAATTGTCTGAGAAAGTAAAAGTTGGAGTTTAAAGAATGTACAGTGACGTCGAACTCTGATGACGTTCGAGGTGATTTAGTCGAAAGCCTTAAGTTAGAATTTTAGTGCAACCGTTTGGTTATGTATAGTAATGAGACAGCGTTTGCAGCTTAAGAATTGTCGGAAGAGAGGGGCGAGTAATGTTGGTGGGCAGTACTCCACGCTAGCGTGGGGAGGTGAAGTCAGTATGTCGGAATAAGTAAGTAAATCGGAAGTAGTAAACTTGACAGTAATGCCGATAGGCGCAGTGTTGTGTAGATTGTCCTTGATAAGTGTGCTAACTTTTGGAGGAAATAATGAGGAAGTAAATTGTGTATGAGCTTGTGCAGGAAAGAAGTGGATAAGACAACTGAATGAGTTAAGTTAGTGTATTTGTGAGAAACGTTCAAGCGAACTGATCGTTCAGTGTAAGCTATTGAGAACAGTAGGGTGTGATCGTGGTTACCCCACCTAGTTGAGTGGGAGTAACCGAAGTTATGTTATATGACTGGACGCTTGTAGCAAGCAGTGAGAAATTGATGCGCCTTCAGGATAAGTTCATTTCGGATAGGTGAGTACCCCAATAAGGAATTATAGAGGTTTCCTTCTATTAGACACGTTAAGTGTGAAATGATGAAGTGGTGTGAACGTACGAATTAGTTGACAAGTTGTAGCCAATGGGATTCGGGAAAGGGGTATGATCCGCATAGACGAATGTCGGTTGGGAGAAGTAATCTAGAATTTCAGGTATGCCAAGGAGAGGCTCAAGGGTGTGAGCTTGTCGGGATGTACAAGGTTGGCCTGGTGCCAAGTTGTCAGTGAGCGAGTTTTCCTGGCAGAAGATTCTCGTTGTTGTGACGGGAAATTTCTGCCAAGTTCTTTTCTTAAGGAAGTATAAATGTAAGAGAGACTTTAACTAGACGTGTTTAAAACCGTGAGTCCCGAGGTGTGGACGGAGGCGCGGTTGGCCTTGGTTTTCTCAGATAGTTTTAAGCAAGTGTAGTGATCGAAGAGGGTACAAGTAAATAGTGCAGGATGGCACGTTTTAGCAAGTGATGACTCACCAAAGGCGGTTTCACGCAGGGAGTGCAGTTACATTTCCCCATCTGAACGATTTGGGGCAGCCGATTAGAACTGAGTGGATGGATTGAAAGCATAAGACTGTGGAACCTCGAAGAATTGAGGGATGTGTAAAGTGGACTACGTCTGTGGGTCCGTCGGAGTTATGAAAGTTGAATAGTTAGCGCGTGATCTTGAGATACTAGATGAAATTTTGGAAGGATTCGTAGGGTGATGTGCGTCTCTGTTATGAGGAACAGATGAGGGTAGCTATAGTGAGATCGACCTTGCAAGAATTACAGGCGATAAGGAGTTGACTTTCGTCTTTAATGAGCAAGTTAGAGCAGCGGCATACAAGTAGGACTTGCCGGAAGAAGTAAGAGGAGTTCATCCAACATTTCATGTGTCAATCTGAAGAAAATGTTGGCCGGGACCGATGTAACCATTCCGTTAGAAGATGTCAGCATTGATGAGAAATTGATGTTTGAGGAAGAGCCGATTGAGATCGTAGACAGTAAAGTTCGGAAAACAAGGAATAGGGAGGTCAGACTGGTTAAAGCCCAGTGGAGATAACATAAGGGACGAGAGGCTACGTGGGAAGTGGAATCAGATATGATGTCCAGGTACCCTCATCTTTTCGAGAATGGAATTCCGGGGACGGAATTCTTTTGAGGAGGGAGTGTTGTAGTAATCGTGTCCAAAAAGGAAGGGTTCCAAGTCTTGTGGTGGAAAGTTAATAAAATGGAAGTTGAGGGGAGTATTTTGTTATTAGGGGGTAAGGTATAAAATGGGCACAAAAACCCTAGGAGAGTCATATTTCTCATGATTTTTGTTGTGGTTGGCGGCTATTGAAGATAAAAGAGGAGAGATAGGGTTTTTGATATTCTTGGCATTTGAAGAAGAGAGGCACCAATCTGTGGATTCAGAAGAGAAGGTGGTGTTGGAATTCGTTTCTGCTAGTAATTTGGTCAGGTAATCCTTCTTACAAACTCTCTGCTGATTTGATATTGTTTGATTGTTTATTGGGAGTTTTTGTAAGAAAGTGCTTTTTGGTCTTGAAAGAGAGATTAAATCATCTAATAGTGTTTGGATAGCAAGAATTTGATAAGAGTTGGTTATGTAATGTTCATGTTACCTTTTATCGCTCTATCGTGTTAATTTGGAGGATTTTCGTGAGATTACAGCCTCCAAACTCGTCCAGCGCCGTCCGGACACTTCGATCAGATGAATGTTTCCGGGTAAGTGTCCGGATAGGAGTTGTCCGGATGTGTGTGTGTCTGGATAGGAGTTGTCCGGATAGGATTTGTCCGGATAGGAGACGTCCGGATAGGATGTGTTGTCCGGAGAGCGTGATGTCCGGAAAAGGAGTGTTGTCCGGATTAGTTGTCGTCCGGATTAGTGTGGGTGTCCGGACTCTTTAGCGTCCGGAAAAGTAGGATTGTCCGGAAAACCTGAGTTGTCCGGATACTTTTGCTGAGTTGTTGTTTTATGCCCGTTTATTCAGGGAAGTCGATTTGGAAGTTTGGAATGGTTTAGGAACGATAAGTAAGAGCCTCAGGTGAGTTTTCTAAACCAAAAATGTGTGGCTTTTAAAGTGTTTTCAAAATGTGTTATGAATGTTGAGAATTGCCATGCTTTATTATTATGCTTTAATTGCATGAAAGTTGTTTAAAGTTTTATGTAGAATGTATGCATACATCGAGGAGACGTAAACTGGCAAAGACGGGAGAGTAGTTCCGCCAGCTCTCGTGCGGGAAGGGAGGTCCCTATATGCCAGGAGCGAGGCTCCGCAAGGCAGCATGAGGCTGACTCGTTGTCACCTTCGGGTGGCTTCAGGGTGTCAGATTACGAGGAGGCGGACTTTAGTCCGTATATGATTTTGACGTGTTGAGTATGAATGTTTAAAGCTGAAGAGATAAATTGTTTAAATGCTTTGATAACTGTTAGGAGGGACTCACTAGACCTCATGGTCTAACCCTCGCATTTTCAAATTAAAACCTTTTCAGGTAAGCAGGTTTCCAGGAGCTCGGGAAAATAGGCTGAGCTTAGCAAGAAGAGTCAAGAAGCATAGTGGCACTCTAGTTAGTAGTTTTTCTCAGTTGTGTATAGGTTGTTTCCGCCAACCTAAGTTATTTAGACAGATGAATTGAAACTGTTGTGGACCCAGTTTTGTAATTATTTAAATATAAATGCTAAGTATGCTTTATTTAGATTGGGTTGTTACAGGATTGGAGTCTTCATATACACTTCAAAATTTTACACTCTAGTCCCTCAAGTTAACTTTCATTTATTCCACTTTGACCACTAACTCTAAAACCCACTAGAATTTGGGTTGTTACATACTTTGAAGCAATCAAGACACCTATTTCAGGCATTGTAATCCAGTGTTCAATTGGTGCACCTTGATCTGATTGAAAGAAGTTTAAAGTGTTGTAAACAATATTCCAATATTGACCTCCAAAAGCGTTGATGTATTCTGTTTTGTGTGTATCTAACTCTTCCATCAAGTTAAACCGAATTGTGGGCCATGCATCTTCATGAAGACCGAGACAGATAGCTATTGCTCGGAATCCACAATTTCCATCACTTCTCACATCATGTACATGCGTAATGTAAGAGTGAAACATCTTTGGAAATTGATTAATGTATGGATGTGCATTATAGTTTTTGCCCATGAAAGAACTGTCTCGGTGGTTCCTGGTAACTCATTTTTTCCAAGTCAACAAATGTTGACGCGTTCGAACTATTACGTCTAAGGGGTCTTTCACTTGTAAAAGACGGGTCAACATGAGTTGCAACAGACGGATCAACATGAGTTCAATTAAATGGACGGTTTCTTTTAAATTTATAGAAATATCATTTAATGATGAAATAGATATCTACAAAAAAATGTCACCCAACCATATATGAATGAAATAGATATTTATAAAAATTACACACACACACACACATATATATATAGACTCTCTCTCTTCTCAATCTTTGACTTATATACACACACATGCATATGTATAGTACTTGTAATTGCTTAAATCCATGTATATTAGATATTCAATTTCCAACTCATTGAACTCAAATTAGCATAAAAGTCATCAAAGAGATCTAAACACCTATCTTTTGACAGAAAGTGTGTGTATTTTTTTATAGATATGCTTCAAAAGAGATCACATGAAACATGAACAGACATGTGCAAGACCACAATAAAGAAACATTTAGGAAACCCTAATTTGAGGGGGTGGGAAAGAAGAGGACATACCTGCAAATTGGAGCTTGCAAAAGGTAAAAGAGAGAGGAGGGGTGATGTTCTGGAGCTTGCAAAAGGTAAAAGAGAGAGGAGGGGAAACAAAGGGTATTTAGTGGATGGGAGAAGGGAATGAAGCCAAAAGAACAAAGGTAATAAATCTAAAATAGAAGAGGTACAATTTCAATTCATATTATTATACAAGATATATATTATCACTGTACAAAAACACCATATACTAGAAAATATGAATACCACAAAGGATAATTTACTCAATCAAATGAAAATTATTTTAAGATCAACCATGGAAGGGACATTTGACTAACATAAAGAAAAATATATTTTATAAAGTTATAATAAAATCGAAAGTTACAAATTTATAAAATAAAATAAAATCAAAAGTTACAAATTTTATAAATTTATAAAATCAAAACTGTTGGTGCAAGTGTACCACATCTCTATATATTTATATATATTTATTTTGATGATGACAAACACAACCGCTAAGCATAAGCATATGCGGTTTCTCTCCCCCGTTTGTCGAAACAAAAAGGGTCAAGAAAGACGGTATGCTTCCCCTCGAGAGATGCTCCCCCTCAAAATATGCATATATTTGAGAGAGCATAATCTCATGGTTAAAAGATAAAAAGCTCCCCCTCAAATTAATAACAAATTATAAAATTTGAGGGACAATAAAATATGCATAAAAAAAGCATATAATAGACATAAAACAAAATAACCTAAAAGAAACACTTGCACAAAAAAAAAAGGATCTTAAGGCTTCGATTTTTCGGTTAATTTTATGTGAGCAAAAATTACCACGTATTATGACCTCGTCAGGGAACACGTATTATATCCTCGTCAGGAAACACGTATTGTATCCTCGTCAGGAAACACGTATTGTATCCTCGTCAGGAAACACGTATTATATCCTCGTCAGGAAACACGTATTATATCCTCGTCAGGAAACACCTACAAAAGGCAAAGAAAATATTTCGTGGTACCCTTTTCTTATGGGTCCTTTTAACAGTTAGTATAAAACATAAACTGCAAATAAAAAAAAATTAAAATATGTTGTCGACATAAAATAAAACATGACAACATACAATCCACAAAATTTGTTTAAAACCACAAACGCATCCCACCGGGATTGTCAACATTAAACATTCCTTTCGGAATCCATTTTCTAACCATTCTAATTTTGCGATTGTATTTATCATACACATAAAATGAAGCATTTATATTCGCATTAGGTCTAGAAAAATTACTATTATACATACGAGCATACGGTTTCCTCGGTATATAATTTTTATTATTCATTTTAGGTACATACGGAGGTTTTTGCATATACGGCTTTCGTGTATTAAACTTAGGTGGTTCATAACATCTTTTAATTGGCATACAAGAACATTTATCTTTGCAAGTATCGGAACCAATGCCTTTTCGACAGTTTATACTGTTAGACATATTTAGCATGTTAAGAACTTTATCATTGCTATTTTGAAATGCTTTAGCTAACATATTATCTTTTTCATATAAATCGCATTTAGCTTTTAAACAAGCATTATCATTTATGAGAATATCACATTTTGCACATATGTCATTTTCTTCTATTCTTTTATCTAAACATGCAAGTTTCTCATTTAAAACATCACATGATTTGCAAACAATATTTTCGCATGCTTTCTTTTCTAAAGTGATAACTTTATCATTTAACTCATTTTTGATTTTATTATCACATGCAATGGTTTGTTTACAATTATTCAACTCATTCTGACATAATAATAATTCTTCTTTTAATTTAGCATTCTCATTTTTATAACTATTTACGAGAACAATCAATTTTTGAAAAGAGATATTTAACATATCAATATCATCATTATTATCACTACAACTAGAATAACTTGAGTATGAAGTACATACCTCTTTCTCGCAGTCGACGATGAGACACGTTTCTTCATTTCTTTGATCTCGGGTTTCGTCTCTCTTTTCTTTTGAGTTTCCACCATAGGTGATGTTCAAGTTCTCCCAAATATCACGAGCAGTTTCAAAGAGATAAACACGCTCAATATCATCGTTAGTAAGAACCGAAAAGAGAAAATTTTTGGCTTCATAATTTAAACAACAATTATCCTTATCTTCGTCGGACCATTCCGAGCTAGGTTTTTCAACAACTTTGTTGTTTTGAAATTTTGTGGGTTTGAAATTTCCTTTAATAATAATATCCCAAATATTTTGATTTATCCCACGAACATAACGTTCAAAAGAATTTGCCCAAAGATCAAAATTTTCGAAATCAATAAGAAGAGATTTAGAAAACCAAGCATTTTGTTGAGCCATAACAAAAAAAAACGGATTTAAAAAAAATTAAATAGACGATTTTTGAAAGCCCCGCTCTGATACCAATTGTTGGACAACCTAGGGGGGGGGGGGGTAAGGTTGTATTTAAAACTTTTACTTTCAAAAATTCTTTTATAAAAATATCTTAATAATGTAAATACAACAGAGTATATGAAAACACAACAGATACGTATAAATACAGGATAGTATAAATATAGTAAATAAAGCAGAGTATAAATGCAATGAATATACAATAATTATATAAACAGATATAATTAAATGCACAGCGGAAATATAAAGAGATAAGGGATAGAGATACTTGACACGGAGATTTAGTGATTTACCACAACTTGGTAAATCACTAGCCGAGACACTTCCCGACACGATCCAATAAACGTATTCTTTACGGTAGAATACAAACCAAATACAAAGGAAAGCAATAGGCTCTCAAGCTCCAGCTTATTGAGATATACAGGATCACACACCCGTTATTCAAACACTTACAAGAGGAGTATAACTCACAATGGAAATCACTCTTGTATAATATTTATCACTTGGATATTTTATAAAAACGTTTTATAAAATAAATATGTAGTGATAATATGTAGTATGGAATATTAGTTGGGAGAGATCAGATGAGGAGATGGCTATTGGTTTGTATCTGTATTGTATATATTTCTTCTCCACCATCGCATGCATTATATAGCAGCTCTTCCAACGGATATAAGCATCCGCGGTATACCGCCAAAAGCACGCGGTATACCGTGCAGTAATAAAGTACGTGTCAGAAGAGAAAGGTCAACCCTGCAAAAACAAACGGAAACTGTACCCGCGGTATACCGGCTATACATCGCGGTATACCGCCCAGACAAAAGTACTTCCAATCAATCAGAGGTAACATCAAGCCGCCGCGGTATACCTCCTGAACCTTCGCGGTATACCTGCGTCAGAAAAAGCAAAATCTTGCTGGATCTTCTAAAAAAAACTTTATTTAATTAAAATCATTTAAGGGTTTTTAGAAATATCCAAGTGGTATATTATTTTAGGGTGTTTATCATTATAAATTATAAACACTAATGACAACGTAAATCTTCCGTCTTGAACTCTTCAGATAAAATCTTCGTGTTCTTCAAGAACTGTACACTTGGATTGGATTGTTAGATAAACAATAATACGGTGTGTTTGTAATCATCAAAATAAATATATATAAATATATAGAGATGTGGTACACTTGCACCAACAATCTCCCCCTTTTTGATGATACGGTGTGTTTGTAATCATCAAAATAAATATATATAAATATATAGAGATGTGGATCTAGAATCAGGTGGAGCACAAAGCATATTATAAATGTGGAATTCAGACTTCTGATTTTTTTGAAACTATATACGAGACAAATTTGATTTTATTAGGGAAAAATGCATCAAAACGTAACAATGTTTGGGCTAGTAGTTCATATTTAATGTAACAGATAAATTTTCTTCATAACAAAGTTTCAGAATCTCCAATTTTATACCTATTTTTATCGATCGCATGATCATGGCTACCTATTTACAAAAGATTTACGACAAAATGGAGGATAAAGTTGATACCACGTCATTAAAATAGGTAAAATAAATAGGAAGTTTTTAAACTTTGTTATGTTAATGAGAACTTTTGAAACTTTTTTGCATTAAATAGAAAGTTTTAGCTTAATTATATGATTAAATTACATTTTTGGTCCTTGTGGTTGACATCCATTATCAAGTTTGGCCCCTCTTTCAAACTAATTACAATTTTGGTCATTGTGGTTGCCATTTTATTTTATTTTTGGTCCCTCTGACCAACTTTAATTAAAAAGCTTAGTTACATTAAGGGTATTTTGGTCCGTTCATCTTTTTTCTGTCTTTTTCATTTTTTGTTTTATTAGATTATATGGTAAATTACACTTAGAGCCTGTTTGTTTTTGGCTTAATGGGCTTAACGGCCTGTATATCATATGTTGTTGATTAGTCATTAGTCATAAACTCATAATATCGAAGATGGACCACAGTCCTTGAATCATAAATAACGAGAGCTCACGTTATTAGAATCATGATTTTTTTTTCTTTTGACATTTCATAAGTCTGAATTCCACATTAAGACAAATTGTTGGTGCAAGTGTACCACATCTCTATATATTTATATATATTTATTTTGATGATTACAAACACACCGTATCATCAAAAAGGGGGAGATTGTTGGTGCAAGTGTACCACATCTCTATATATTTATATATATTTATTTTGATGATTACAAACACACCGTATTATTGTTTATCTAACAATCCAATCCAAGTGTACAGTTCTTGAAGAACACGAAGATTTTATCTGAAGAGTTCAAGACGGAAGATTTACGTTGTCATTAGTGTTTATAATTTATAATGATAAACACCCTAAAATAATATACCACTTGGATATTTCTAAAAACCCTTAAATGATTTTAATTAAATAAAGTTTTTTTTAGAAGATCCAGCAAGATTTTGCTTTTTCTGACGCAGGTATACCGCGAAGGTTCAGGAGGTATACCGCGGCGGCTTGATGTTACCTCTGATTGATTGGAAGTACTTTTGTCTGGGCGGTATACCGCGATGTATAGCCGGTATACCGCGGGTACAGTTTCCGTTTGTTTTTGCAGGGTTGACCTTTCTCTTCTGACACGTACTTTATTACTGCACGGTATACCGCGTGCTTTTGGCGGTATACCGCGGATGCTTATATCCGTTGGAAGAGCTGCTATATAATGCATGCGATGGTGGAGAAGAAATATATACAATACAGATACAAACCAATAGCCATCTCCTCATCTGATCTCTCCCAACTAATATTCCATACTACATATTATCACTACATATTTATTTTATAAAACGTTTTTATAAAATATCCAAGTGATAAATATTATACAAGAGTGATTTCCATTGTGAGTTATACTCCTCTTGTAAGTGTTTGAATAACGGGTGTGTGATCCTGTATATCTCAATAAGCTGGAGCTTGAGAGCCTATTGCTTTCCTTTGTATTTGGTTTGTATTCTACCGTAAAGAATACGTTTATTGGATCGTGTCGGGAAGTGTCTCGGCTAGTGATTTACCAAGTTGTGGTAAATCACTAAATCTCCGTGTCAAGTATCTCTATCCCTTATCTCTTTATATTTCCGCTGTGCATTTAATTATATCTGTTTATATAATTATTGTATATTCATTGCATTTATACTCTGCTTTATTTACTATATTTATACTATCCTGTATTTATACGTATCTGTTGTGTTTTCATATACTCTGTTGTATTTACATTATTAAGATATTTTTATAAAAGAATTTTTGAAAGTAAAAGTTTTAAATACAACCTTACCCCCCCCTAGGTTGTCCAACAAAAACATATATATATATATATATATATATATATAAACAAAATAATAATAATAATATATATATGTCAAGTGAAATGAAAGATGATTCCTTAAAAATAATTGGCACAAAAAACAATGCATTCAACACCCCATTGTTTTGGTGCAATTAGCAATGCCCAAAAAAAATAGTTGAAGGACTTAGTCATTCAAAATAAAATAGTTTAATGGTTTTTTTGTACAAAAAAATTGCTTACGGATTTAACCATATAAAATGAGATAGCTCGTTGGGTTTTTTTGAAGTTTTCCCTATTTTATATGATGTATATTTATATGATTAATTAAAAGAAACAATATCAGAATTAGATGCCACTTATTTACCTAGAAATGTGGAACTATATGAATTTTGATTATTTTATTATTAAGATATACACATTTATATCAGTAATGATTATTAAGATAAGATATATTACATTCAAATAAAGAATATGGTCGTAAATTGTATAATGCAAAAGACAAATACCGTATTCTTGTTTGATTTTTCATGAAATAGAGGATGATCCAAATCCAACCTACTGTATATCATGTTTTTGAAAGTGCTTTATGACAACGAATCAACAATAACATGGCATGTCCATATAAAATGTCTGATGATAATAATTGATGTTGGCTACCTACTTGACGTTCAGAATACAACCATTTTTCCTAACTGGCATCACAAGTCCATGGCCTCTACTTCCAACCATATCTCCATTGGTGATTACTGTTCTTCGAAATTTTAGTATATTTATTGAAAACACTTAGGGATCCGTTTGGTTTGCAGGAATGAAATGAATTGGATTGGATTTCATGCAGGAATTTGGATTTGGAATCTTTGGTGTTTTTGGTTTGTAAGATTTGGAATGAGATTGAATTCCATTATTTATAATAAAAAAAAAAATTAAATTACCTTTTATTTAACTAAATATTAGGAAACAATGTTTTAAACATTATTATATACAAATCCATCCAAATCCTAGCCACCCCCTTGGGATTTCAAAATCCTATGTTTGGGGGATTTCAAATCCGGACAATCATGCAAACCACACACGAGATTGGAATGGATTTGAAATCCAAATCCTCCCAAATCCATGTCATTCCTGCAAATCAAACGGACCCTTAATTTATTGTGGATTGACAAAAAAAAAGGATGATATCATAATTTGATCTTTTTTACATGTACATTTGATGAATTATAATATTAGGTCATCTAAAAGATGTGTAATTTTGATTGAAAAAAAAAATTAGCCTAGTGGTTCGGTAACATCCTGGGAGGGTAAGTGGTGGAAGCCCTTACTACCTGGGTTCGAACCCCGTGGTGATCACGCAGAGGTATCCCCGAATCAAGGGGCGGATCGTGGGCCTGCTGTTTGGGCCGGGTCGTGGGTCGTGGAGAGATTAGTCTGGACTTATTCAGGACACCCCCCAAAATGCAATTGTCTTTCAAAAAAAAATTGTTGCATTATCTATCTGGGTTTGATATTAATATGTGGAAGAGAAAAATAACATGTCCATGAAGGAAAGTGGAGATGGTCCCAACTTAGCTGCAATTGGGGTCTAATAATTAATATGCATGTACAAAAGCTATGGCTCATCATCACAAAATTATTTTTAATTTTTAAAAAAATATTTTCTACAGTAATTTTTAGAATAAAATATTTTTCTGCTCTTGTTAAAACTATAAACATTAACTTTATACATTTATTACGATATAATATTAAATTTATAGTTCATTACATAAAATTTTATAAAAGCATATTATTGTTAAGTAATTCAAATATATTTGGAAATAAATATCTAATTTAAAGAATTATCTTCATAATTTCTTATAATATATTAATATATGTGTCACGTCATTAAAAAGTAAGATGTGAAGTAAACAATTACTAAATATAATTTCTTATCTATGAATTGTTTCTTAAAATTTTCTAAGTCATATGTTTGGTTGGCAAATGGATATTGTGAATTTTTTTTTTTAAGGGTGTCTTAGGCTATGTCTAAACTAATCCTTTGACAAATTATGAATGTAAGACATCAACCCTGATTAAATCTCAGTGACCACAATTGTTGTGTATGTCTGGATTAGAACCCTGGACAGATGGGATATTCCACCACATCCCCCAGGACCTTAACCAGTACGCCACAACCCTTGTGGTTATTGTGAATCTTTACTCTTATTTGGATTGGATGAGATCTCTTAGATTGACTTAATTTAGTTGAAGGAGAAGGTTTTTTGTGCTTTGAGGCCGTTACGGTTACCACTTTGTGGTTTATATGGGTATTTTAGAATGGTATTCTCTTTGATAACTCGAAGCCAAAGAAGGCGACGATTTTTTAGAACCTTATAACTCGTGCTTATTTTTGGCTAATGAATAGAATTAACAATTTGTCTATTAATTGGGTTGATTGGCTTACAAATCCTTCCCTTGCAATTAATTATATGAAATTGTTTCTTTTTCTAGTTTCTTGTTAGTTTTATAAAAATTTACCATTCAAAAAAATTGTATATAACAGTAACCAATGTAGTTTGATGCCAATATCATTCCTCATCCTCGATCTTTCCATGTAACCCATTTATTGATCGAATGATATGATTCCAAGTCTTTATGGTTTGTTTTAACTTACATGTATATATAGGGACATGTTCAGGGAAAAACTATAAAAAAACAAAAAACTGAAGAACACCCTTATAGCCATTTATCTGGACGGTATGCACTTATGCATACAAGTAATTTGTAATATGCATAAGTGCATAAACAAAAAAAAACATAATTTACTTGTACGCACAAGTGTAGGGATGGAAACGGGGCGACTATTAGGCGGGTAATGCATCCCCCGTCCTCGACCTCGACCCCCGTTTAAGCCCCCGTCCCCGACTAATCCCCGACGGGTTCGAGGGAGAAAATCCACGACGGTTACGGGGAACCTGTTGGGTACCCGTTTACGAAAAAAACAATTAAGTAATTTTTAAAGAAAATGAAATTAGCGAGTTTTTAATTTTTAAAACAAATAAATAAACCTCAAGTTTCAAAAACATATAATGATATAATCAACCATGTGTAATCATAGTGCATGACAAATTTTAAAGTATAAAATTATCAAACAACGAATAAGAAACTAATTAAATTATATATAAAAATATATATCGGGCATTATTAGGGGCGGGTAATACCATCCCCGACCCCGAACCCGCTTCGAGTATGAAAAACAATATCCGTCCCCGCCCCGTTACCCGATTAGCCGGGGAATCCCCGCCCCATTAGGGGCGGGTACCCGTGGGTACCCGACCCGACGGGTAAAATGTCCATCACTACACAAGTGCATATCGTCTAGATGAAGGGCCACCATAGTGTTCTTCAGTTTTCCGATTTTTGAGGTTTTCCCCTGAACCTCCCTCTATATATATAGGGTAATTGTAACACCCTCAAAAATCGGAACGAGCAACTAACTTTAATTTCAATAAATTAACTAAAAGGCAATAAAATTACTTCTACATATCATCCTTGAAAATACCTCAAAGTTTAAACATCACAAATTAAACTGCTAACAACTCTAGGCGGGTATTACTTAACCCAAATAAAAGTTGCTAATCCCAAAAGTGCGGAAGACTTCACTAAGCATCTCACTTCCCGTGCACTCCACTAGCACTCATCAATTCACAGTGTAGCTAAAATTATCCCCAACCTGAGCTAAAGGTTAGGCTAACGCCTAGTGAGTTCAAGAGTTTACATCATGAGCAAATCATTTGATAAACCAAAAGATTCAACTTAATAAATGATCTTCAAAACGGGTTTGTATAAAAGACATCGACAACCCAATTTCCGAACGCACACAATTCCTATGAGGAAAGCTTCCAGCGAAAATCGTTTCTCTGCAATGGACTTAAATCCAAAACTCACATCAAGAGTTAATGAAATAATAATTTCTCAAATAATCACCAATGCGAATAAAACTCCAATAGTTAAAACATCCAATAAGGATGAAACATAAATACGTCCGTCAATCATGGAAGACAATTTGTATGCATAGAATATAACCTCGATAATGCGGGTACATATAATACCCGAAATCAACACCCTTTGGTGACGGGAGAGACCCGATCTCATCGAATGTGGCAAACACATAAATTAAACCACAAATAATAAATTAGCAAGCTTCTTGGATGTGGAAAACAGATGACATCAACCATACTAGGTCTTTAGTCCATCTCCGGCATCAACCATACTAGGTCTTTAGCCCATCTTAGACATCAACCAAAACTAGGTCTTTAGTCCACCTCTGGCATCAACCAAAACTAGGTCTTTAGCCCGTCTTAGACATCAACCAAATCTAGGTCTTTAGTCCACCTCCGACATCAACCAAAACTAGGTCTTTAGCCCGTCTTAGACATCAACCAAAACTAGGTCTTTAGCCCGTCTTAGACATCAACCAAAACTAGGTCTTTAGTCCAAACCACCAAGTTCAATCCTACTGGATCTTTACCTTGGGAACCCACCATCCAACACACGCTTACTCGACTTAAATATATATATATATACATGACCTCAAAAGAATAACCATTGCATTCAAATCATGTAAATCTCAACTATAATGCAATTCATGCGATTCAAACCCCAAGCCCACACGTCGAGCTTATTAAAACCGGGCGAATGCCCTCAAGACTCAACCGAGTCCAAAACCGAGCCATCTGCTCAAAAGATGTAATGATCGTTTATCAACATCAACTCATGCAAATGAAGTGCATCTAACCCACACCATGCAAACACATGCTCCGAGGCATGATAATCTCACAACCCCTTCATTGCCACCTTCTCAATGAAGTCAATTTATGTATGCATCTATATGTATGTGTGTATATGTATATGCAAATCTTTTATAACTCAACAATGCATAACTCCCACCATAGCTCATTAGACCCAAAGGTACTAAGAATGCAAAATCATCAAAGGGTCTTCACACATAAAACCAAAACACTCACACCGGCACATACTCAAATAAAACGCAATTAAGCACATAACACCTCCAAAGCTCCACCTCGAGCTACTAAAATCGGCAAACACTCAAAAGACTCATTTGAGTATAAATCAAGCCCTTAAAGGCAAAATAACCATTTAGCTAAATACGTCTTGTCCACGCGTTTCGTAAACCAAAACAAATCGTTACCTCAAAATCTTTGCCTTTTAAATTCTCATTTGGCCTTCGGCCTAAAATAAAAGGTTTACCACTCTCGAAATATTCATACGGTCAAGATTGACAAAAATCCTCAACTCACACGTTCACATTTTCAAATGTAACTCGTCATAGTTATTGCATAATCACAACAAACACCAAAAGTGTATTTTGACCAAATAACCTTCACTTTTGCAATAAATTAACAAAACCATTTTCACTTGTGATTTATTTATCAACCTCTCAAAATCCCCAAATGTGGGTGTTTCACAAGATTTGTAAAGTTCAACACTTTGATTAATCAAAACCCACTAAATACTTAACAAGAGATAATTTCATATAAAGCACACAAATACTCTGAAATAAACATTTTGGCATATACAACGTTTTCACAAATCAACTTGAACTTACCTCGCTAGATTATGCTAAATCTAGATTTTCCCAACGTATGCTCCTTTGAAGAAATCCGAACCTTCAAGCTCAAATCTTCCAAAAACCTAGATCCATAAGTTTATAACCATAAATAATCATCCTCAAACACTTACATACGTTTCCCCCAACATAAAACATCCAAAATCACCAAAATACCAAAACCCTAACTCCTTAAATGGAGAAAAGTGAGAAGCTTACCTCAACCACCACCAAATACTCCCGGATCATCCAATACACTTCAAAACTCTTTCTAGATCCTTGAAGAGCTCTCAAAAACGAAACCATGGCAACTTGAATCACTCAAATCGGGGTTGTGGTGAGAAAGTTATGAAGGTTTGAAGTTTGGGGCTGGAAGTTCGAGACTTAATGCTGCAGGTCCGGACTCCAGAGAGTTGTGCGGTTTAGGCCGCGGCCTAAGGTCGCGCACCAGGCCGCGCGTATGAACTATTTGTTCATATGTGAACCCATGTAATTCACATATGAACTCTTTTTAACTAATTCATATATGAACATTTGTGTTTCATATATGAACTAATTAGCTGTAGGTTCATATATGAATCAGTTGAACCAATTAACTGATTCATATATGAACCTTTGTGATTCATATATGAACTCTTTTTTAATTAATTATCATATGAACTAATTAACTGATTCATATATGAACTAGTTAAAAATAGTTCATATGTGAATTACAAAGGTTCATATATGAACGTATAGTTCATATGTGAATCACACAGATTCATATATGAACTCGTCCTGCGTATTTTTACGAAACTACCCCTCTATCTTGTGCAGACCACACACATATCACGCGAGGAATTATCCGTTGCTTCTTGGTCAAAGGCGTCGATCATGACTCAATGAATGACTAAGATCACTTCTTTACTTCTCATATATTTAGCACTTCTCAAATGAACCTCTCCTTTTATATATATATATATCTGTAAAATGCAAACCTTGCATTTGTTGCACCCCTTACAAACCACAGTCTGCATATGTGCAGACTGGTTCCACACATATGCAGATGAATAGGTGCAAGAATATACATATAATGGACATACATTCATATGGAACAATGCATATATGCAGAACCAGTTTGCACATATGCAGACTGTGGTTTGTAAGGGGTGCAACAAATACATGGTTTGTATTTGATTTGTACCCTACATATATATATATGTATCATCTGAAGAAATTATATAAATGAAATATTAGTATAATTTGTTATTCGATTAACCGATATGGTAAAAAAAGTTGATACCGAAAAGGCGTAACTTACCTTATTCGGTGACCAAGCTATTTTGATTCGGATGAATTATTCGGTTTCGAAACTTTTTAATCTTTTAAAACCTTCAGTCACGTTTATTTTTTTGATCCGAGCCATGCAAGACATTAATTTGGTGGTCAGTGACTATTAATCTCGGTGGCAAAGGATTATGGGAGTTGAAAGGACAATAATGACATCAAAACTTGTAATCATTAGCAACATCCTGCTACTTTCATGTGATTTTTATAAAAGTTCATAATCTAGTACGTTTTTATTAGTGATTTAAGCATATTAATAATAAACAGTAGGTAATTTTAATAAATCAGAACATATTGTACTGGGACAATAAAATGTTACTTTAAGTTCTGGGACGTTACATAAATAAATATAAATTACATGAACAATGTGTCCTTGTAGCAATGATCTTAATCCTTGGGAAGATTGGATCCACATGATTGGAGTTGGATGGAAACTATAACGCTGTGTTCTCGAGTTTTAGAAGGAAAGAAAAGAAAAGAAAAGAAGAGAAAGAAAAGAAAGGAAAGGAATGGGGAGGAAATAAATATTTGTATTTGTGTTCTTGAGATTGAAGGAAAAGAAAGGAAGGAGATGGAAAGAAAATAAATTTTCATGTTCTTGAGTATGAGAGAAAGGAAAAGAAAGATGTTACTTTTACCAATATACCCTCATTTATTTCATAATGAAATATAATTAATGGGTATATGTGTAATTTTATAAATATTTCTAATTCTTTTTATTTCATTTCTTTCCTTTCCTTCCGTTTCCTCCCACATTTGGGCGGAAAGTTTTGGAAGGAAAATCAACAATATTTTCCTTCCCCTTCCCTTCCTTTCCCTCTTTAAAAAAACTCGAGAACACAACATTTTTTTATTTTCCTCCTACTTTTCTTCCCTTTCCGTTCCTTTCCTTCAAAAAAAAACTCGAGAACACAGAGTAAATGACAATTACTATTTGTTTTATTTAATTATTTATTGTTGTTTTTATTATATAATTTATAGACATGAATATCTTTTGTGATCTCAACTGAATACGACTTTTTTTAGAGAGAATTAATAATTATTAGAAAAATAGAGACTAGGTACAAAAATAGAAGAAGCAAAATGTATTGAAGACGACCATTCAATTTAATCTCAAATTTATCTAAGCTTTTGAACTCAAGATATCGAATATGCAATTATAAACTTACTAAAAATATATGAATCGTCAAACTCATACTTGTAACCATTAGAAAACGTGATTTCATCTCAATTATTAAAAGTATTTTGTACTTGTAATATAGTTTTTTATATGTTAAAAGAAATTTCATGGTTGGCAGAGTTTTTTCTTTCTAGTTTTAAAGTGTTCCCTTCATTTCAAGTAAATGAGAATGAGAATGAATATAATGAAAGATAAGAATGAAACCGATATTCTATAGCACCGTTGATGCTTGGATTATGAGGATCAATCTTTTTATATCCAACACCTAATTTCTGTTGAAGAATGATTCAAAGATAGAGCTGGAATAATGCATCAGTTACGCTTTTAAAATTATTAGTTTTGAATAAGCCTGTAGGTTTAGCTAACATACAGGGGCTGTTATGTTTTGTGTTTTGAATGTTTTTCTGTTACTATTTCTGGTTGTATGCCTATATATAGGCAGTCTATTTGGTGTTTCTATGCAGTGAGAATCAAATCATTTTCCCCTTCATTGTCTTCTTTCTTTCATTTTCCTCTTCAATGTGAGTGTTTTTTCATATTGCTCCAACAAAATTGGTATCAGAGCACGGGTTGGGTACTTGAGAGATCTTGTTTTTTGGGTCTTCTTTTTTCTGTTTTTGAGAAAGGCGCCATTAAGAGCAAAAATGGCAGCAAATGGGACAACCAGTTCACAGCCACTCATTCCAATTTTCAATGGGGAAAAGTATGAGTTTTGGAGTATTAAAATGAAGACTCTTTTTATGTCTCAAGATCTGTGGGAGCTGGTGGAATCAGGCTTTGAAGTTCCAACTCAACCTAATGAAGAGGCGACTCTAAAACTGAAAGAGACAAAAAAGAAGGGCGCCAAAGCGTTATTCCTCATTCAGCAGGCACTACATGAATCAATCTTCTCCAGAATTGCAGCATCAACCACTTCAGCAGATGCTAGGCAGACTCTGAAAACAGAGTTCAAAGGCTCATCAAAAGTAGTAACGGTAAGATTGCAATCTTGTCGTCGTGAATTTGAAACTTTGGCTATGAAAAGTAATGAATCTGTTCAAATGTATTTATCAAGAGTCTCTTCTCTTGTTAATCAAATGAAGTCTTATGGAGAAAATATGTTCGAAGAGATTGTTGTCGCAAAGGTTTTGAGAAGTTTGACTCCAAGGTTTGAGCAAATTGTTGCTGCGATCGAGGAATCTCATGATTTATCTGAGTATTCCTTTGATGAACTAATGAGTTCTTTACAAGCACATGAAGACCGCTTGCTCAAGTCTAATGAAAAAAATGAAGAAAAGGCTTTTCAAGTCAAGGTGGAGAACTCTACTGGTCACGGACGAGGCAGAGGAGGATTTCGTGGCAGAGGTCGGGGAAGAGGCCAGTCGAGAAGTCGAGGTAGAGGAGAATCAAATGATGAAAGAAGTGACAAGTTTTTTTGCAATTATTGCAAAAAATCAGGCCACAAAGAGGCTTATTGCTGGCAAAAAAAGAAGGATGATAACCAAGCTCATTTTACAGAGAAAAATCATGAAGAAACTCACTTATTTATGGCATTTTTTGATGAAAAGGTAAGACTGAAGATGTTTGGTTTCTGGACAGCGGTTGCTCAAATCATATGTCCGGAACAAAGTCTTTATTCAAGGAGCTTGACGAGTCGAAGAAATTAGAGGTCACACTCGGTGACAACAAGAAGATTCAGGTCGAAGGAAAAGGCACGGTAAGCATCAAAACCAATCAAGGTAATACCAGAATTTTGCAAGATGTGATGCTTGTTCCTAGTCTCACCCATAATCTGCTAAGTATTGGGCAATTGATGACTAGCGGATATTTAATTGTGTTCGATGATGGGTGTTGCATCATTAGAGATAAAAAATCTCAACAAATCATTGCAAATGTTCCAATGGCCACCAATAGAATGTTTCCATTGGAAGTTTCAATGGTTGAAAGGTGCAATATTGCTACTGATCATAGTGATCTGACCAAATTGTGGCATTTACGTTATGGTCATTTAAACATTAAAGGTTTGAAATTGTTGAGACAAAAAGAAATGGTGTTTGGTCTACCAAAGGTTGAGAACCTCGTTTTTTTGTGAAGGATGTGTTTATGGAAAACAAAGTAAAAAACCATTTCCTGTAGGAAAGGTCTGGAGAGCCTCTAAAAGTCTTGAGCTAGTGCATGCTGATTTGTGTGGGCCTATGAAGGTTGAATCACTAGGTGGTAACAAGTATTTTTTGTTGTTTACGGATGACTACAGTCGCATGAGTTGGGTGTATTTCTTGGAAAATAAGTTCGAGGTTTTTGATTTGTTCAAGAAGTTTAAAGTCTTTGTTAAAAGAAAAAGTGGGTTGTTAATCAAAACACTTCGAACTGACAGAGGAGGTGAATTTGTCTCAACGGCTTTTAATGCTTTTTGTGAAGAACATGGAATTTGCAGGGAACTTACAGCACCCTACACACCCGAGCAAAATGGTGTAGCGGAAAGAAAAAATCGTACCGTGGTGGGAATGGCTAGAAGTATGTTGCAAGGAAGAAATCTTCCTACTAATTTTTGGGCAGAAGCTGTTGCAACTGCTGTATATCTTCTCAACTTATCACCTACAAAAGCTATTCAAAATCGAATACCATACGAAGCCTGGACAGGTAGAAGGCCAACGGTAAGTCACTTAAAGATTTTTGGGAGTATAGCTTATGCTTTGGTTAAAACATATTCGACCAAGTTTGATGAAAAATCTTAGAAGAATATATTTGTTGGATATTGTTCTCACTCCAAAGCATATAAGTTATATAATCCTATTAGTGGCAAAATCACAACGAGCAGAGATGTTGTATTTAATGAGGATGCAAGTTGGAGTTGGGATGAAGAACATAATCAACAAGAGTCTTTATTACCAATTGACGTCGCTTCTGATGAAAAAGAAGAGCAGGTGACTACTAGCACATCTACACCGAGCAAAACCTCTTCAGTATCAAGTTCTGAAGACTCTCCTGTTGATGAATCTCCAGAAGAATCTCCTGTTGAGGAACTTCCACTAAGAAGATCAACAAGGGAAAAGAGGCCTAATCCTAAATATGTTGACTCTTGCACATTTGCTTTGTTTGTTTCAGATCCTACTTGCTTTGAAGAAGCTAAAACAAGTGATAAATGGTGCAAAGCTATGGAAGAGGAGCTGTCGGCTATTCAACGAAATCAGATATGGGATTTAGTAAGTCTATCGGAAGGAAAGAAGGCGATTGGGCTCAAATGGGTGTTCAAAACAAAGTATCGCGCAGATGGGAACATCCAAAAACATAAGGCTCGACTTGTAGTAAAAGGCTATGCTCAACAACAAGGCATTGACTTCGACGAAACGTTTTTTCCCGTTGCTTGTTTTGAAACTGTAAGAACCTTCCTGGCCTTGGCTGCTCAATTAAATTGGTGTGTGCACCAGTTTGATGTTAAGTCTGCCTTTTTAAATGGCGACTTGGAGGACGAAGTTTATGTTTTGCAACCTGAAGGATTTGTTGTGAAAGGCAAGGAAGACAAGGTTTATAAGTTAAAAAAGGCTCTCTATGGCTTGAAACAAGCGCCGCGAGCTTGGTACTTTAAAATCGACTCTTATTTTTTGGAGAACGGATTTGAACGAAGTCAAAACGAACCCACTCTCTATTTAAAGAAACAAGGTGATGGTTTTTTGGTCGTATGTCTTTATGTAGACGATATGATATTCATGGGTTCAATGGAGTCAATTGTTGCTGACTTTAAAGCCTGCATGATGAACAAATTCGAAATGTCAGATTTGGGTTCATTGCATTATTTTCTTGGTCTCGAAGTAAAGCAAGAAGCTGGTGGAATTTTCATTTCACAAAGAAAATATGCAATGGAATTTTCTATTCAATCATTCACGTGAATAACAATTCTACTTTGTCTATTCAATCATTCACATGAATAATAATTCTACTTTGTCTATTCAATCATTCACATGAATAACAATTCTATTTTGTCTATTCAATCATTCACATGAATAACAATTCTACTTTGTCTATTCAATCATTCACATGCATAACAATTCTACTTTGTCTATTCAATCATTCACGTGAATAACAATTCTACTTTGTCTATTCAATCATTCCAAGGATACACGGGAATAACGATTATACTTTGTCTATTCCTCCTTTTCAATTTTAAATAGCAATTCTACTTTGCCTATTTATTAATATGAATAGAAATTCTACTTGCCTATTCAGTCCCTTCCAAAATAAACAGGGATAACAATTATACTTTGCATATCCTACGTTATCAAAATAAACTAATGTTTATGAATCCGTTTCTCTTACTCATACTCGTACAGGATAATGCTTATATGTATTTCTCATATTATCCAGTATGCGCCAATCGCATATTTATCACACAAATTCCTCATATCATTCAGTAACAATCAAACTCCTTTATAGATCTCTTATATCATTTAATATAAGCCGGTCATATTTTAATACGTCAATTCCTCATTCTATAAGTCTAACCATCAATATTAACACATACGAGTCTTGATATAATTTTACTTCATAAAATTATTCTTCCAAAAGTCATCCACTCAGTTCATTTATAAAATTACACTTTACCATAATTTAAAACATTATAAAAAGGTAAGGTAAGAATGAACTCACCTGATAGCAGAAGAGTTACTTTTCCTTTTTCAAAGCGTAAGGAATTTCCGTCACCAACTCCACAGAGATCTGAAATACTCATATACATAATGTACTAGTATTAATATGTTGTACAGGACCCTTAAAGACTAAGAATCCTAAAATAACCAAAATTATCAACACTTATCGCAACCAATTAGCTACAATAAACCTTGTCGCAACCCACTATTGCGATAACTCCTCACTTGTCGCAACCAACTGTTGAGACATAACACCATATCGCAACCAACTGTTGAGACATAACACTATATCGCAACCAACTGTTGAGACATAGCATCATATCGCAACCAACTGTTGAGACATAACACCATATCGCAACCAACTGTTGAGACATAGCACCATATCGCAACCAACTAAATTCATAACTGTCGCAACTAACTGAGTTCATAACTGTCGCAACTAACTGAGTTCATGAATATCTCAACTAACTGAAAAACGTAAAAACCCAGAAATCTCTAGTTTTAAGCCATGCATGTTTCTGTAATTTAGCAGATATGTTTTAGACTACTAATAAAACATAAACATCAGTCCAAATTTCTCATAATCTTCAAAAACATCATAACCCATTTTCTAAACTTCATAGAAAACTCAATACACATATAGAGAGCAATTTATCTAAAAACATACCTTTGATTCACACAACTTTCACTTAAATACAGCTGAACAATTATGTTTCTTCTTCTTCTTTGTCTTTCTTTCTTCTCAGCTCTCTCTATCTCTTTTCTCTTTTCCTCTCACCGTGAAACACACACACAAAACGAATAACGTAACTTACTCGGGGTTAAACTCTGAAATTAATCTATCACAATAAATCATAACTTATCAATAAAACTCATCTTAATACTTTATATAAAAATCGAGACGTTACAATACTCCCCAACTTGAAAATGATTTTGTCCTCAAAATCAAAGCTAGGTAAACAAATGAGGATATCTAACCTTCATATCCTCTTCCGACTCTAAAGTCACATTAGCACTTTTATTGTATCTTTAACATAACCACATTCTTAGATTGTATTTTCTCAACCGATCTCTCTAGAACCTCTTCCAGTTCCTTCACACAACGACTCTTCTCATCCATTCTTACTTTAGTAAATAAATTCACCTCATACCACATAAAAATATGTCATATATTCCTTTTTAATTTCTAGTCTTATATACTTAATTAAAGTTAAAAGTCCAAAAAGAACAAGGACTCAACTTTTCACATCTTCTGGATCTTACATCCTTCAACGTTCCCCGCTCCCCAACTTAAATTTGCAATCCTCCTTAAAGCAACAATTATCATCAAACCTTTATCCAACTATAGTTTGATCTTATTTAATTACTTCAATCATTAAAGCATCTATCCACAATAACAACTAATGCAGCTAACTTTTGATATAGACCAAAATACAAAAAGTAAGTTAGCACTACTTACATAATATACGTACACCTATGCATAAACAAACAAGGATAGTACTAAAAACATATCCATAATGACAGTAGCTAATTGAAATTGCGAATATACTATACATGAGAATCCTCGTTACCATCGTTACAGTACTAATTTCATGTATTTCAGTCGACTCTAAGACTATCCCGTCTTAATACTTCTACCCATATCTCACGAATCATAACTTAATTCTTCACAGCTTAAGTCTAGGTATCTCACTTAGCATACCTAGTTCACTTAAACTAATGCTCTGATACCATATTGTAACACCCTAAAAATCAGGGTAACTTTAAACCTGAAATAAAAGGGCTTACTCATCCAAAATCCATATCGTAAACTTTCTTAACGAGTGAAAACAATTACAAAAGTTAATTTACATCAACTTGTCGTCACCATAAACTCTCCACTCATCCCATTACTTCTCTGAGCTCATACCTGGTAAGAAAATATAATTTGAAACGATTAGGCTAACGTCTAGTGAGAACATTTGGTTTCAAAATAATACTTTTAAATCAATGTAAACAAATTTTATCAACTTGACTTACACTCTTTCTTACCATATTCATACTCGTCTCATAATAACAGAATCATACTCAAACCCATAAGTATAACTACCATTCATAAAGTCTTATCACCATATTCAATCCTACAGACTTACATTCAAATATCATACCTTCTTCTTGAAATGGATACAAAATAGCACTTATATATTGCCTATCTTTAATCCACCAAATACAAGAACAACACTTACACTTAGTCTAATTCATACTTCCACATCTCATATATAAACAGCAACTCTACTTTGCCTATCCAATCATTCACCATGAATAGCAATTCTACTATACCTATTCAAACATTCCACCTGAATAGCAATTATACTATGCCTATTTAAACATTCGCATGAATAACAATTCTACTTTGTCTATTCAATCATTCACATGAATAACAATTCTACTTTGTCTATTCAATCATTCACCTGAATAACAATTCTACTTTGTCTATTCAATCATTCACGTGAATAACAATTCTACTTTGTCTATTCAATCATTCACATGAATAACAATTCTACTTTGTCTATTCAATCATTCTCATGAATAACAATTTTACTTTGTCTATTCAATCATTCACATGAATAACAATTCTACTTTGTCTATTCAATCATTCACATGAATAACAATTCTACTTTGTCTATTCAATCATTCCAAGGATACACGGGAATAACGATTATACTTTGTCTATTCCTCCTTTTCAATTTTAAATAGCAATTCTACTTTGCCTATTTATTAATATGAATAGAAATTCTACTTGCCTATTCAGTCCCTTCCAAAATAAACAGGGATAACAATTATACTTTGCCTATCCTACGTTATCAAAATAAACTAATGTTTATGAATCCGTTTCTCTTACTCATACTCGTACAGGATAATGCTTATATGTATTTCTCATATTATCCAGTATGCGCCAATCGCATATTTATCACACAAATTCCTCATATCATTCAGTAACAATCAAACTCCTTTATAGATCTCTTATATCATTTAATATAAGCCGATCATATTTTAATACGTCAATTCCTCATTCTATAAGTCTAACCATCAATATTAACACTTACGAGTCTTGATATATTTTACTTCATAAAATTATTCTTCCAAAAGTCATCCACTCAGTTCATTTATAAAAATACACCTTACCATAATTTAAAACATTATAAAAAGGTAATGTAAGAATGAACTCACCTGATAGCAGAAGAGTTACTTTTCCTTTTTCAAAGCGTAAGGAATTTCCGTCACCAACTCCACAGAGATCCGAAATACTCATATACATAATGTACTAGTATTAATATGTTGTACAGGACCCTTAAAGACTAAGAATCCTAAAATAACCAAAATTATCAACACTTATCGCAACCAACTAGCTACAATAAACCTTGTCGCAACCCACTATTGCGATAACTCCTCACTTGTCGCAACCAAGTGTTGAGACATAACACCATATCACATATGGGATTTAGTAAGTCTACCGGAAGGAAAGAAGGCGATTGGGCTCAAATGGGTGTTCAAAACAAAGTATCGCGCAGATGGGAACATCCAAAAACATAAGGCTCGACTTGTAGTAAAAGGCTATGCTCAACAACAAGGCATTGACTTCGACGAAACGTTTTTTCCCGTTGCTTGTTTTGAAACTGTAAGAACCTTCCTGGCCTTGGCTGCTCAATTAAATTGGTGTGTGCACCAGTTTGATGTTAAGTCTGCCTTTTTAAATGGCGACTTGGAGGACGAAGTTTATGTTTTGCAACCTGAAGGATTTGCTGTGAAAGGCAAGGAAGACAAGGTTTATAAGTTAAAAAAGGCTCTCTATGGCTTGAAACAAGCGCCGCGAGCTTGGTACTTTAAAATCGACTCTTATTTTTTGGAGAACGGATTTGAACGAAGTCAAAACGAACCCACTCTCTATTTAAAGAAACAAGGTGATGGTTTTTTGGTCGTATGTCTTTATGTAGACGATATGATATTCATGGGTTCAATGGAGTCAATTGTTGCTGACTTTAAAGCCTGCATGATGAACAAATTCGAAATGTCAGATTTGGGTTCATTGCATTATTTTCTTGGTCTCGAAGTAAAGCAAGAAGCTGGTGGAATTTTCATTTCACAAAGAAAATATGCAATTGAATTTTCTATTCAATCATTCACATGAATAACAATTCTAATTTGTCTATTCAATCATTCACATGAATAACAATTCTACTTTTGTTATTTGAATGTTTTTCTGTTACTATTTCTGGTTGTATGCGTATATATAGGTTGTCTATTTGGTGTTTCTATGCAGTGAGAATCAAATCATTTTCCCCTTCATTGTCTTCTTTCTTTCATTTTCCTCTTCAATTTGAGTGTTTTTTCGTATTGCTCCAACAATTTCATTCGAATTCCAACCTAATGGAAAACCTAATATCAAATACAATAGCTCCCTAAACGTGAATGGAAATCATGAATTTCATGAAACAAAAATATTGGATCAATCAATTATGTTTTACAGATACAATATTTGATACAAAAAATAATACCAAGCAAAAATAGCAATCAAGTATATAGGGATTAGGGCTCAAGAGAAGGTAGGATGATATATGAAGTAGTTGTGGGTGATTAGGGCTCGTGGAGATTGGCGACTAACGAAATTTACTTATTTTTAAGTAATCCTTTATTCATTATATTAAACGAAATATTATTATTCACTTTCATTTCAATTTTTGGTCCTTAGTATTACAACCCAACCATCCCTTTATATAAAATGTAATATTTAATATAATATCTAATATTTTATAAAAACACTAAACTTAAAAATATTAAAATATATATATATATATATATATATATATAAGTTTTGTGGATGGATCGGAGCAGAGGCGGACCCAGAAATTTTTTCTTACGGTGGCACCTTTGACGAATCTAAAATTTTTCACATCGCCCGATGTTGTTTTAGCCTAATTCCACTGTTTTGAAAAAAAAATTCTCGATTTCGAGGAACTTTTTAAAAAAAATCAATTTCGAGAGACCTTTTCGAGTTTTTTTGATTGATTTTAAGAGTTCTTTTGGGATTTTTGGTTGATTTTAAGAGTTTTTTTGGGATTTTTGGTTGATTTTAGAGTTTTTTTATACGGTTGCACCCTTTAAAACGATACGGTTGCACTCTTCACACGACTAAAAAAATTTACCCTTCGTCGGACGAACGAATAGGTGGCACGTGCCACCTATTGCCAAAGGCTAGGTCCGCCTCTGGATCGGAGGGAGGAAGTATCTTTGGAGGATGGACCAATCAGAACAATCATAAATGGGAATAGGATTGTAATGTACGTGTAGGTGGTTGACAGCAGGAAAGAAAAAAACACGCTTTTTCCAGGAATAGAATGTCAACTTACCCTTTTAGGAAAGTCTTTCTGTGAGCTGTGGATGTCCAATTTGCCAAAACCACCTCTTGTTTTTCTTTCTTTTAGTATTATTATATTCATCTTTCAAACTTTTTTCTTTCTTAAAGAATCTTTTTATACATTAAACATTTGTTGATTTTTATTTTAAAATCACTCATTTAATAATATTTTTTTTAATTATAATGTTAATGTAAACTAAACAAATTCAAAATTGTTTGGGATACACCGCATTCGTAACTAACAACTTATTAGTTTATTACGTTTTGGTACCACAATAAGTTAATTCAAACATTTTTTATAAAACTTCTTTTTGTCACCACATAAGTTGACAAACACTTTAAAAAAAACATAAGTTGTTTTAAATAAGTAATCCCAAACACCCTTGTAGTTTTCATGTTGTATGCTCAACTATTATGGTCCAATAGAAAAAGTATGTCCATTAAGTCAAGTTTTTAGTTTTCACTATTCAATTTGCCTATGTTCCTTACGTCGCCAAAAATCAAAATCAAAAATTTTAAATCCGCTTTCAACTTGCTAATTGTTTGTCTAGAATTCCAACTATTGTTGGTGGACTTGCTTAACTTTCTTTCCAACTTGTTCAATATTTTTTCAAGTTAGAAGATAAGTGTTTCTTTTATAACTCGGTGTAGTAATTTTTTTACATAATGCTATGTTGGTGAAAATTTAATTTGAAGATAACTTTTATGTTTCTTTTAGTTTAAAGCCCATAAATAGTCCCAAACCGGTCTTACCAAGCCGTTTTTTTCTTGCCCGGTTATGGTCACTTGCTGCAAATCATCACTTTGAAATTTTTTTAAACCGCCATTGGGATTCGGTTTGTGGGGTTAAAACGTCTAAACCGGACCGCGAATACCCTAAACAACGTCCAAGTCCGTTATGTGCGACTAGGGTTGTCGCATGCACTGTTGAACGCTACTTTGAAGTCGTGCCGCACAAAGGTTTCAATTGAGAGGTTTGAAAGAGAGAGCGACTTGTAGCCAACTTGTCAAGAAGTTGCATTGGCACACGGGAGAAGATAAAATCGGATTTTAGGGCTCATATTTCTCCAAATTCGAAGAAGTTTTTATGAACATTCATGTTCATTATATCAATTGTGAATATTTTGGTGTAACTGTTACTTATTGTTATAATACACATCATCTTGAGTTCATGTGTGGACTTACACAATCAATTGTAAGGTCATGGAGGCACATTACATGTTGTCATGTTTATACTTATTCAGTTTGTTTTACATGTTGTTTATTGTACAATTGTCACGTTATACCATTTGTCATCCATTTTGATTGCTGATTGTTTGCCATCACACTTGTTTGGTATGGACTTTGTGACTCGGATTTTATAGGGCTATGGTAATTCCACATTATACTATTGACGAGAAATTTGTTTCATTTTATAAAATAAGAATGTATATTACATTGACTATATTTGGTTGATACTAATGAATAATTAATCTTTATCATAAATGTTGATCAATTGTATTAGTACACCATATATGGCCAAAGGAATCTTGTGCTTTGTATTATATTTCTAATATAATGTATCTTCACTAAATCCCAATTCACAAATAACACGATGGAAATAAAACTAACCACGTATATAGATAACCTAGGCATAATGATGCATCTAAAATTTGTATCAAATGAAGTCGGCAAAAAAAAAATCTTGAATAACTCAATATACACCTAATGGTGGAAAAAATGGGTTTTATGTTTGATCCGGACCCAAAAGGAGAAAATATACATGAATTCATACATATAATAAAACATATTTACGAGTTTATAAAAAAGAGTTGAAATTAATGAGAAATTGACCACCAAAGTGGTAAGTAAATAATAGAAATGCAAATGGGTTTGTCCCATATATATGTGAAAAGGGGAAACTTTGATTCCATCCTTGAATGGAATTAAGACTTATTGGAGAAAATCAGAAAATGGTATCTATCTCCATGCGCAATCAGAGGGTTGCAAAAGGGGTGAATTGGTTTCAGATTGAACTTGTTTGCACGACTACGAACATCCTGCAACTTCAGATTGACTATAAACATAAACATTGTTTGGGGTACACCGCATTCGTAGTCTTGGCTCACAGATTTTTGCCAAGCTTGTAAGATTGGGTCTTAAAAACCAATTTTTTACATCGACCAAAAAAGAAATAACAATCAAAAAGAAATTCATGATAAATGGCATCGATTACTTGAAAATCTTACAAATGAACTTGAACCTTTATTTTTCTAATACGATCTAAATAAGTCTCGTTCTTGTAGAAATATATAGCTATAAAGACCCGACCAAAATTAACATGCAAAACATCAATTTCATACATCCCAAAATCACGGTCTCAAAATTTCATTACAATTACTCAATAGGTTTGCGGAAACAACCTACACAACTGAGAAAAACTAATAACTAGAGTGTCACTATGCTTCTTGACTCTTCTTGCTAAGCTCAGCCTATTTGCCCGAGCTCCTGGAAACCTGCTTACCTGAAAAGGTATTAATTTGAAAATGCGAGGGTTAGACCATGAGGTCTAGTGAGTCCCTCCTAACAGTTATCAAAGCGTTTAAGAAAACAGTTTAACTTTTCAGCTTTAAACATTCATATTCAACACGTCAAAATCATATACGGACTGAAGTCCGCCTCCTCGTAATCTGACACCCTGAAGCCACCCGAAGGTGACAACGAGTCAGCCTCATGCTGCCTTGCGGAGCCTCGCTCCTGGCATATAGGGACCTCCCTTCCCGCACGAGAGCTGGCGGAACGACTCTCCCTTCTTTGCCAGTTTACGTCTCCCTGATGTATGCATACATTCTACATAAAACTTTAAACAATCTTCATGCAATTAAAGCATGGCAATTCTCAACATTCATAACATTTTTTAAAACACTTTAAAAGCCACACATTTTAGTTTAGAAAACTCACCTGAGGCTCTTACTTCTCGTTCCTAAACAGTTCCAAACTTCCAAATCGACTTCCCTGAATTAAACGGGCATAAAACAACAACTCAGCAAAAGTATCCGGACAACCCTACTTTTCCGGACGCTAAAGAGTCCGGACACCCCAAACTAACCGGATGACAATCTAGTCCGGACAACACCCTTATCCGGGTAACTACTATTCTCCGGATGATACCTCTTTCTGGGTACCGAACTTTCCGGACAAAACTCCTACCCGGATAACCCAACATATCCGGACAACTCCCTCGTCCGGGGACCTTCTTCCCAACAAGGAGTCCGGACACCCAAGAAGGTTTCCGGACGTCCATGAAGGTTTCCGGACGACAGCCTGGGCCCTTTTCGGGATCGAACCCCATAGACTAGTTCTATTTTCTCGAAGAAAAGATTAGCAATAGCAACAAGATCAATAGACCTAACAATTTCTGAGTTCTTAGCAACTGAAACACACTACAAGACCCGATTTCTCTCATTTAAGTTTCAAACTCCACTTTTCAACAAAACCCTCAAACAACTAAATCATCAGCAAGAATTAAGGATTAAAGATAAGGAGGAGAGGTTACCTGCTACGATTCTTGCAGAGAACGAAAATCCAATCCTATTCCTTCTTCTGATTCCAAGTCTTGATGATCCTTCTCTTTAAAACCCAAAAACCTTCAAAAGTCCTCCTCTTTTCTCTCAAGATGATCAGCCGACAAATACTAACCAATTCAGTGAAATGAGAATGTTCCTAGGGTTTTGAGCCCTTTTATACTCCATCCCATAAATACCAACTAGCCCCTCAACTTTCACTTGTTAACAAAACTTGACGAAAAGCGTAAAACTTCCCAATTTGGTCTGGGTCGTTACAACACTCCCCCCTCAAAAGAATTCCGTCCCCGGAATTCCATTTTCGAAAAGGTGAGGGTACCTAGACTTCATATCCGATTCTACCTCCCACGTAGCTTCTCGTCCCTTGTGGTATCTCCAATGAACTTTCACTAAACGGACTTCCTTGTTCCTCGTCTTTCGCACTTTACTGTCTACAATCTCGATTGGCTCTTCCTCGAATGTCAACTTCTCGTCGACGCTTATATCCTCCAAAGGAATGGCCACATCAGCCTCGGCCAAGCATTTCTTCAGATTTGACACGTGAAAAGTCGGATGGACTCGCTCTAGTTCTTCTGGTAACTTTAACTTGTAGGCCACGGGGCCTACTCTCTCTACTATTGCAAACGGTCCGACAAACCTCGGTCTCAACTTCCCTTTCTTTCCAAAACGAATCACGCATTTCCAAGGTGACACCTTGAGCATCACCCTGTCCCCCACTTGGAACTCAATCGGCTTCCTTAGCCTATCGGCATACTTTTTCTGTCGATCTTGAGCAACTTTCATTCTTTCCCGAATCATTTCTATCTTTTCTGACGTCAGCTGCACAATTTCTGGACCCGTCAACTGTCTTTCTCCCACTTCATTCCAGCATAACGGCGTACGGCATTTTCGCCCATACAACGCCTCAAATGGTGCCGCTTGAATACTTGCGTGATAGCTGTTGTTGTAAGAGAACTCTATCAACGGCAAGTGCGTCTCCCACGATCCTTTGAAATCAATTATACAAGCTCTCAACATATCCTCCAGCGTTTGGATAGTCCTTTCGCTCTGACCATCCGTCTGTGGATGATATGCCGTGCTCAGCTTCACTTGAGACCCCAATTCGCGCTGGAGGCTCCTCCAAAACTTTGATGTGAAACGACTATCCCGATCAGACACAATGGACTTTGGCACTCCATGCCTAGACACAATCTCGGTGATGTACAACCGTGCCAACTTTTCCAACGAATCCGACTCCCTCATAGGCAAGAAATGAGCCGACTTGGTGAGAATATCCACTATCACCCAGATCGTATCATTGCCCTTAGGGGTTTTCGGCAACTTCGTGACAAAATCCATTGTGATGTTGTCCCACTTCCACACTGGCATCTCTGTGGGCTGCAACTCACCGTAAGGTCGCTGATGTTCTGCCTTAACCTTCAAGCAAGTCACACACCGTTCCACGAAATGAGCGATATCCTTCTTCATCCCCGGCCACCAGTAGAACTGTCTCAAGTCTCGGTACATCTTATTCGTTCCCGGGTGCATGGAAAGCCGCGACTTATGTGCTTCTTCACAAATGCTTACCCTTAAGTCCCCCAGCTTGGGAACCCACACCCGGCCATTCATACACCTCAACCCACCACCGCTGACTTTGAACAGTGATGTAACTCCAATGACTCTTTCGCTCTTCACATTCTTTTCCAATAACGCTTCCTCTTGAAATTTCTTAATTTCCCCAAGGAGGTTCGAGGTTGCCTCGACCCTGAAAGCCACGACGTTGGTCTGTTCTCCGCCCCCTTTTCGACTCAACGCGTACGCCACCACATTGGCTTTACCCGGGTGGTAAAGGACCTCGCAATCGTAATCGTTCAACAGTTCCATCCACCTCCTCTGTCTCATGTTCAGCTCCTTCTGATCAAACAGATGCTTCAGGCTCTTGTGGTCGGTGTAAATCTGACACTTCACTCCATAGAGGTAATGTCGCCAGATTTTCAACGCAAAGACAACGGCCGCTAACTCCATGTCATGGGTGGGATAATTCTTTTCGTGATCTTTCAATTGACGCGAAGCGTAGGCAATCACCTTCCCATTCTGCATCAACACGCATCCCAACCCGAGCTTGGAAGCGTCGCTGTACACTACAAACCCTTCTGATCCATTCGGTAACGATAGGATTGGAGCACTACACAAACTTTCCTTCAATTTCTCAAACGCGGCCTTCTGAGCTTCCTCCCATACGAATTTGACGTTCTTCCTTGTCAACAAGGTCAATGGCGAAGCTATTCGAGAAAAGTCTTGAATAAACTTACGGTAGTATCCGGCTAGACCAAGGAAACTTCTCACCTCTGAAGGATTTCTAGGCGCCTCCCAGTCTTTGATGGCTTCGATTTTAGCAGGATCTACCTTGATTCCGTCCGCCGATACTACGTGCCCCAGAAACTGAACTTCTCTGAGCCAGAACTCACATTTCGAAAACTTTGCATACAACTTTTCGCGCTTTAGCAACTCCAACGTTGTCCGAAGGTGACGCTCGTGATCCTCCCGCGTACGAGAATAGATTAAGATATCGTCAATAAAGACGATCACGCACTTATCCAACAACGAGTTACACACCCGGTTCATCAGATCCATGAATACTGCGGGCGCGTTAGTCAACCCGAAGGGCATGACTAGGAACTCGTAATGCCCATATCTCGTACGGAACGTCGTCTTCGGTACGTCTTCTTCTCTCACCTTCAACTGATGATAACCCGACCTCAAGTCTATCTTTGAGAAGTAACTCGCGCCTTGCAGTTGGTCGAAGAGATCATCGATCCTCGGGAGCGGATACTTGTTCTTCACGGTTACTTTATTAAGCTCGCGATAGTCTATGCACATTCGCATCGATCCATCCTTCTTCTTAACGAAGAGTACAGGTGCTCCCCAAGGCGATGAACTCGGACGTATGAAACCTTTGTCAAGTAACTCCTGCAATTGGGTCATCATCTCCTTCATCTCCGCTGGTGCTAACCGATAGGGCGCACGAGCAATCGGTGCTGCCCCCGGCACGAGGTCAATTCTGAACTCCACTTGACGATCCGGAGGTCGGCTCGTCAAGTCATCGGGAAACACCTCAGGGTACTCATTCACTACGGGCACATCTCCTATGCTTTTCTTCTCTTTCTTGGCATCTAGTACATACGCTAGATACCCCGCACAACCCTTCCCCAAACATCGCCTAGCTTTCATCAACGAAATTAGACACGACTTCCTACTTCGTTGATCCCCGTATATTACCACCTCTCCCTTATCGGCTAGAGGTATACGGATCAGCTTCTTATTACACACAATGCTCGCATCATTCCCCGCTAGCCAGTCCATTCCCAGGACTACATCAAACTCCCCCATTCCCATAGGATAAAGTTCTAATGGAAAAGAGTGACCATCTATGTCTATATTGCAACCCTCATAGACATCCCTTACCCAGACTCGACAATCACCCGCTATATCTACTTCAAACCCAAAGTTTAACCTCTTGGGTTTCACCCGCAATCTTTGAGCAAAAACGGGCGACACAAATGAACGATTTGCCCCCGTATCAAACATCACTTTAGCAAATATCGAGTCTATAGGAAAGGTACCTGTCACTACATCCGGCGCGTTCTCCGCCTCTTCAACTGTCATGTGGAATGCCCTCGCTCTAGCACGAGCCGGCTCCACCTTCCTCTCATTACCTTTACCTCCATTGCTGCAACCTTCACCCCCTGCCTGACCCTTCTTTAGTTGCGGACAATCCCATTTAACGTGACCAGACAACCCGCAATGAAAACAAGATCTCTGCCCACGACAATCTCGGGACAAATGCCCCATCTTCCCACAGTTATAGCATCCCCCTTTATCAGCCAAACATTCACCCCGGTGCACTCGGTTACATTTACTACAAGGCTTTTCTGCTGACCGGAAACCTGTCCGCGGTTCAACTCTGTTCGTGCTCGGCCTCTTTCTGTCTCGGTCGGTCCTTCCCACTTGCGCTTATCCCCAGCTCTCTCATTCATCTGCCGGTTCTTATCTTTCTCTGTCAATTCTGCCTTGTCAACTGCTTCCTGAAACGTAGTTGGTTCCTTTGCCTGCACCAACTCCCTAATACTGCTTTTCAACCCATAGATGTACCGCTCAATCCGTCTCTCTTCAGTTGGTACGTATAACTCAACAAATCTGGACTTCTCGATAAATTTCAGCGTATACTCCTGAACTGTCTTTGACCCCTACTCCAAACTCAAAAATCTTCCTCTAACTTCTTAACTGTCGCCAGAGGGCAGTATTGAGCCTTGAACCTTTTCACAAATATCTCCCACGACATGCTCCTTGCCACTTCTGACCCCTTTCCCCCAGTTTCAACATCCCACCAGAAGATCGCTTCTGCCTTCAACACTGACCTCGCAAACATAACTTTATCTTCCTCCGCGCATTTACTTGTATCAAAGACCAGCTCCATCTCACGAACCCACTGAATAGCCTTAACGGGATCACGCTCCCCATTGTAGGTCGGTGGTTTGCATGAGTTGAAAGCCTTAAATGTACACCCCTTCACTGACTTGGGTTCATCGGCAATCGGAGTTATCATCGAGTTGGTGTCCATCCCAGTTCACGGTTCGCTACCTTCCACTGTCTTCTTCCCAGTACTACTTTTGCTCGGTTCTCCAGATGCCGTCTTGTTCTGATTTTCTAAAACTGCCTTCAGAGTCTCCTGTATTTTCCCCATCTCGGATGTGAACTTCTCCTCGGTTATAAAAGGCTGTGTGGCCTCGGGTTTACGCCCTTTCTTAGCTCTGGTCTTTGTCACAGGCGCGGAACTTTCCTGTTCAGAGATAACCTGCACTTCGGGTTCTGCCATACTCTTAGTCGTACGCTTGACGGTTGCCTTCTTCTTCTTACCCTTTTCCTTGGCGGTTACTGCCCCCGCCTCAGTCACAGTTCTCCTTGACAAGGCTCCCCTCCGGCCACCCCGGCCTCTACCCCTTCCTCGCGAAGCAGTCGCTCTTGGGAAAATCACTGGTCCATCCTCGGCCAGATCCTCCACCCTTACCGTCTCCGCCCGAGGGGTGGTACTTTTGGTATGCGCGTCTTCCGCCACCGGATTCGACCTACTTCTCAGAGATCTCGCAGACATTCTGATGTAGCAGCAAAACAACAGAAAGTTTACTTACTAACCAAGGCCTAACAGCACATAGAAGACTCCCTAGCGCCACGACACAAGATAACAAGGTAGTTTAAGCACATACATGTACCTGTAAGTTCACAGTTACACTGGCCAGATGTAACTCCGAACTTACCTTACATGACCGTCCTCAATACCCTATAAATCTTATTTTAAAATAGTGCCCTCCTAACGCATTCCTGTTTTCTCAGTTGTGAATCTACTTCTCACAGTTTAAGTCTAGGCTCCTTTCGGTCACCTAAATCCCTTAAACTATGGCTCTGATACCAACTATAAAGACCCGACCAAAATTAACATGCAAAACATCAATTTCATAACATCCCAAAATCACGGTCTCAAAATTTCATTACAATTACTCAATAGGTTTGCGGAAACAACCTACACAACTGAGAAAAACTAATAACTAGAGTGTCACTATGCTTCTTGACTCTTCTTGCTAAGCTCAGCCTATTTGCCCGAGCTCCTGGAAACCTGCTTACCTGAAAAGGTTTTAATTTGAAAATGCGAGGGTTAGACCATGAGGCCTAGTGAGTCCCTCCTAACAGTTACCAAAGCGTTTAAGAAAACAGTTTAACTTTTCAGCTTTAAACATTCATATTCAACACGTCAAAATCATATACGGACTGAAGTCCGCCTCCTCGTAATCTGACACCCTGAAGCCACCTGAAGGTGACAACGAGTCAGCCTCATGCTGCCTTGCGGAGCCTCGCTCCTGGCATATAGGGACCTCCCTTCCCGCACGAGAGCTGGCGGAACGACTCTCCCGTCTTTGCCAGTTTACGTCTCCCTGATGTATGCATACATTCTACATAAAACTTTAAACAACCTTCATGCAATTAAAGCATAATAATAAAGCATGACAATTCTCAACATTCATAACATTTTTGAAAACACTTTAAAAGCCACACATTTTAGTTTAGAAAACTCACCTGAGGCTCTTACTTCTCGTTCCTAAACAGTTCCAAACTTCCAAATCGACTTCCCTGAATTAAACGGGCATAAAACAACAACTCAGCAAAAGTATCCGGACAACCCTACTTTTCCGGACGCTAAAGAGTCCGGACACCCCAAACTAACCGGATGACAATCTAGTCCGGACAACACCCTTATCCGGGTAACTACTATTCTCCGGATGATACCTCTTTCCGGGTACCGAACTTTCCGGACAAAACTCCTACCCGGATAGACCAACATATCCGGACAACTCCCTCGTCCGGGGACCTTCTTCCCAACAAGGAGTCCGGACACCCAAGAAGGTTTCCGGACGTCCATGAAGGTTTTCGGACGACAGCCTGGGCCCTTTTCGGGATCGAACCCCATAGACTAGTTCTATTTTCTCGAAGAAAAGATTAGCAATAGCAACAAGATCAATAGACCTAACAATTTCTGAGTTCTTAGCAACTGAAACACACTACAAGACCCGATTTCTCTCATTTAAGTTTCAAACTCCACTTTTCAACAAAACCCTCAAACAACTAAATCATCAGCAAGAATTAAGGATTAAAGATAAGGAGGAGAGGTTACCTGCTACGATTCTTGCAGAGAACGAAAATCCAATCCTATTCCTTCTTCTGATTCCAAGTCTTGATGATCCTTCTCTTTAAAACCCAAAAACCTTCAAAAGTCCTCCTCTTTTCTCTCAAGATGATCAGCCGACAAATACTAACCAATTCAGTGAAATGAGAATGTTCCTAGGGTTTTGAGCCCTTTTATACTCCATCCCAAAAATACCAACTAGCCCCTCAACTTTCACTTGTTAACAAAACTTGACGAAAAGCGTAAAATCTTACAAATGAACTTGAACCTTTATTTTTCTAATACGATCTAAATAAGTCTCGTTCTTGTAGAAATATATAGCTACATCTAACTCTAGAATTACAAGCATGCATTCTGTTTTCAAAATGAGGGTTTTTGATTGAATAAAGTGTTTTAAAATGAAGAATCAAGGTTCAAATTCTATAAAAAAATCAAAATGGAGAATCGAAGTTCAAAAGTTATCATCAGTTAAATATAATAAAATACATTTTGTATGTCTCTTATGGTAATATTTTTGAATTTCTAAATTTGAAAAAATTTACATTTCTTTTCTTCTTTAATTACTCATTTGAATAACGTTTTGAAAAATCTTGCCTAAAATCCTTCCCTATATGTGGAGGATGATCACTACTATTAATTGTTTGACTTATAATCAAATGACTATTTATGAGTTTTATGTGATATCTTGGATGCATCTTGAATATGCAACGGTGCCTACAGAACCAAATGATTAGTGAGAGGGTTCTGGTCCCGAGTCTATGAATGGTCCTCCTCCTATTCTCTTTCTACGTTACCAAAGGATATAACATAATGAAAATTGACTCAAATATATATAGCTATTTTATATATTTAAATTAGTCTTTTAGTTACTATTTTTTTTGGATCGATCTAAATATCATTATATCTGTAATATCTAGGTCTAGAAGCTAAAATACAAAAAAAAAATCTGATCGATTTTTCTTTAAAAAATAACGACCTAGATCCACCAATTTTCTTTTAAGAAAATCGATAAGATTCATTTTTTTGTGTTTTACAGTTAGGTCCATAAGTTAGTGACTTGACTATTGCTGATATAGTGACATTTTGGTTAAAAAAAGGAGAGAAATAACTAGAAAGCCAATTCACTTGGATAAAATAGCTATTTGAATCAATTTCTCAAATAAAAACCATAAAAATATTTAAAATATGAATTAAAAAAATAATATATAAGATAATCAGGAAAAATAACTTCTAATGCAAGGTTGATTTAATTATAATAAATAAATTACAATTAAGTTGGTTGTTAAGGTTTTGATTTGATATGGAAAATACAATTAAGTTGGTTGTTTGTTCCTTTTACTCCAATTGGTCATCAAGATAGGGTTGTGTTCTAGGAAGAATGAAATTTATGGTGAAAAGGATAAGAAATAATCTCCACCTTTATATAATTATATGCAACATTAGCATAAGATGCATTGAGATGTGTCAGATCAATTCCGTAGCAACCAGATTCATAGGTTGGGGGGAGAAAATGAAATGATTTTTTAATGTTCTTATCCATAAAAAATATTTGAAATCATATATCTTAAAGAAAAAATCTTTTTATGAATGTATCAAATATTTTAATAAAACAATTAACCTTTAAAATAAAGTATTTGTTTTTTTTAATTTATAAATATTTGATTGGGAAAGGTCTGATAAAACTCAATGTATTTTAGTGTTTGAAGTGATTAAGTCATTGGACTATTTTTAAGAACAATTAAGTCTTTGAACAAATTTCAAAAAAAAAATAAGTCCTTGAACATTTCAGAATTTGTTAAATAAATTATTAGACTTTTGGAAACCTGTTAAATACATTCTTATTACTTAAAAATAGGCATTTAATTTAATTTATATCCATTACTTTTTCATTTTATATCTTTATTGTATTAACACACATAATCGTATATTAACTAAATATATCAAAAATACGTTTTTATACAAATTATACTATTATAATTGTCTCGTCAATACGTTCAAAATAAACTCAATATTGAATGTTTTATATTTAATTTATATTATTAAATATATTAAGTACGTATGAATTATTTTTAATACTTACAAATTATACCCTTATAGTTACAAATTAATCTTATATTATAAAATAAATGACCTTAAATGATAGAAAGTGTAAGTATTTCAAATAATTCGTACTTATTTATGATATTTAATAATACAAGATTAAATAAAAAAATATTCAATATTGAGCTCACTTTGACGTATTGACGTGACAAGTGTAATTGCGAATTTGCAAAAAAATTGTATTTTTGTATGTATAAGGATGCAAAGTGTAATTTTTTTTTCTTCTAAAAAAAGCTTTCTAATTCATTTCTTTTTATTGCCAAAAATAATTCTTACTTTTTTGAAACAAATAAGTCCTTAGACATTTCAAATTTTGTTAAATAAATCATTGGATTTTTGGAAACCTGTTAAATACATCCTAAAAATTGTAATAAGGATGTATTTAACAGGTTTTCAAAAGTTCAATGATTTATTTAACAAATTTTGAAATGTTTAAGAACTTATTTGTTCCAAAAAATTGTTCAAAGACTTAGGCATTGTTTGGCAAAAAAAAACTAGCTTATAAGCTAGCTTTTTTTTGGATACATATTTAAATAACCATAATCTAGCTTTTTGAAACGCTACTTGGAGTAGCATTTGAATAGATTTTTGTAAATATTCCAATATTACCATCATTAATATTAATTATTATTTATTTAACTATTATTATAAATAAATATTAATTTTTAAATATAATTATTATTAATTAAAAATATTAATTAATAATAACCGAAAATTATTAAATTTAATTTTAATTACACATTGATATTAATTTTAATTTATATATTTTTAATATTAACTAATAATTTTTAATTATCAATTACTATTATTTTTTTAATTATTTTTTGATTATATTTTTCATATTATGTGTAACTGTTATTTAAAATAATAAATTAATATATATATATATATATATATATATATATAATTTATAAAACTTGTTTTAACAAATTTTAAATTTATAGTATATATGTAATAATAAATTTTAAATTCGTTTAATTAACATGTTATATTATTTATTTTTTTATTTACTATAGTTAATTAACATATTATATTGCTATAAATTGATTTTAATTATATAATTAAATATTGTAATTGATATTTTTTTGAAGATGTCATTTTTGATTATTTTACCTGTTTATAAGCTAGTTTTGCAAAACGTTAGTTTTTCATCAGCTAGTTTATAAGTAATCAGCTAGTTTATCAGCCAAACATATGATGACTTCAAACATTAAAGTTTTTTGGACTTTTCCATATTTGATTTTTGATTTGGAAGAAATTTTGATAAGAAAAAGAAAAGGGAGTTTTAAGGTTTGATAATGGGTGTTATTGGGTGATTCGGAGTGCATCTGCTAATAATTAATGGAAGAGGTGAGGTTGAGGTAGATGCTAACTTACCCTGGGTGGTAAGCAGGAACCCAATTTTGCTTGCTTTTTTTCTTTTTCTGAAAGGAACTGCATTTACTTAATTAATTACTTATTCATCCTCTTTTTCTAATTCTATCTATTATAATAACCTCTCCTTATGTATCCCCTCCAGGCTCCAGGAGGCAGAGGCAGCACCACCACCTCAACCTTGTTTACCTCCGCCAACCGCCACCGTCACATCCTTCCTAATCATGCGTAACGTCACAGGCTCCAACTCTTCCAGAGGCATCGCCGCCATTGTTGGCGTCGGCCCCAATCTCGGTCGTTCCATCGCTCGTAAGTTTGCTCACGAAGGATACACCGTCGCCATCCTCGCCAGAGACCTAGGTATATATATATAATTCAATTAATTCCTCTCATCTCCTTCCTTGTATATATATTTGTTGATCGATCAGATCTGTCTACTGTGATATATAATGAATTAATCTGTTGCAGGCAGATTGTCGAGATTTGCCGACGAAATAGCTCGGGAAGAGAAGGCGCAGGTGTTTGCTATTCGAATTGATTGTTCCGAGACACAGAGCGTAAGAGAGGCATTTGAAGGCGTTCTGTCCTTAGGTTTTGTGGAGGTTTTGGTATACAACGCTTACCAACCAATTCCCTGGCAGTATGGCGGTCCTTCCAATTTCTCCGACATTCGTCTCGATTCTTTCCAAAAATCCTTAGCTGTCTCATCCGTCGGTGCTTTCCACTGTGCTCAACAGGTCCCTTAATTCTCGTTATCTATTTATCTACACACAAACAAACAAACAAACAAACAAACTATATAAGTGTATTAATAGCTATCTGTACGTTCTATATATATATATAGGTATTGCCGGGAATGGTAGAAAGGGGAAAAGGGACCATTTTATTCACCGGATGTGCTGCTTCATTATCCGGCGTTGCCGGATTCTCTGAATTATGTAAACCTGCCACCTCTTATTTGATAAATATTTCACCAATAACGCATATCCAATTACTTCATTAAACATCTCTGGTTTTAATGTAGAATTGTTCTTGGTGGTTGGGATAATACAAGTATAGTTTTTGTTGTTGTTGTTGGAGTTAGGTTGTGGCAAGTTCGCTTTAAGAGGCTTATCCCAATGTCTGGCTAAAGAATTTCATCAACTCGGGGTACACATAGCTCATGTCATCATCAATGGTGTAATTGGTGCATCTCGGTATGCTCTCTTTCTTTCTATATTATTGACATATTCTTTCATATTAGAAATTCATTCAGCTGTCGAATAAGACCAATTATTGCTTTAATAAATTAAGTAGGGTATTATATATATATTTATTAGAAATATGAAAATGGAGGGATGGAATTCTTTTGTTTATCAATTGATACACATTTTTAGAAATTCATTGGGCAACATATAACTCATCGAGCATTAATTTAGTTCAATTGTCAGTATATAACTGATCAACCTGCGTAGTATTATTTTTATTAATACAGACAGATTGAGTATGTACATGTACGTAGTTTAGAAAGATTTTGCAACATCATATTTATTCATTATGCTTGTTAGCTTTTCACAAATATGACCCACATGCGCGCATCTTGTGTGTTGGCTTGGCTACGTGTTACTCGCTTTATCTTTCGTTCATCTTTGAACTTTGCATGTAGTGTCATTCTCGAATCATCGATCCTTAATTTTGGGGTCTCCATCATACACTTTTACTTTGTACCAAATGAATCACTGCTGTAATAGTATAATTATGTGTTATCTTTTTAATTATCATTCATATTTATTTATTTTTGTCTTAATTTTAAAAAATGATGGTTGGTTTTGCAGGGCATCATCACAAAGATTGTTGGTGAGTAGTGTAGGAGGAGATGGAGCCATGGACCCTGACTCGGTGGCTCAGACCTACTGGTATTTGCACATTCAGCCCCGTGCCGCTTGGACCCAAGAAATCGACGTTGGCTCACCCAACTCCAGATTCGTATAAAAATTTGAAGCCTACACTTATAAATATAGTCTATACTTAATTATTGTTTCCTTTTTTGTTTTAATTTCCCTCTACTAGTCAAACCCTCCATTTTGGGTTTGTTTTGTTTTCAGTCTTGTTCGTGTGAATGCATGTATGTATATTGTCAAGGTACAATTTGGATAGGAAGTAGTTGTTGTAAGGTTCAACCATTTTTACGTCCAAAACTTTGAAATGTACATAGCATTAAAAAGTGTCGTATAATAAGATTTATTTTTAGGAAAATTAATTAAATTGGACCAAGTACAAAATTCGGTTACAAAAATACCCCATCTCCTCCCACTTTACAAATCTACTCAATTCTCCCGCAATTTAACCCCCGATCGCGGACCCAGTTAAAAAATGAGATAGGTCCGCGTTGCACACAAATTTGGGTATAACCCACCCCACTTGCAATGATTATGAAATGAAGTTTCTCTAAAAATTTGGGTTTAACCCACCCCATTTTGTCCGCGATGCACAAAGTTTTATCCATTTTTAATATTTTAGTCTAATTTTCACAAACTTGTTTAACCCACCCCATTTTGTCCGCGATGCAGAAAGTTTTATCCATTTTTAATATTTAATCCAATTTTCACAAACTTGTTTAACCCTCCGCGATGCATTCTTGAATCCATTTTTAATACTTAGTCCCATTTTGTCCGCGATGCATTCTTGAATCCGCAATCCACCCCATCCAATCCGTGAATTTCATTTGGTTCACGATCATGAGATATTTCACGGATTTTTTTGGGTATTTTAGTTAAATTGGAGAGTTTTGGCATTTAGTAAGTCAAAGTCAAACTTCGTCCATTTTAATTAATTTCCCTTATTTTTAAGTTTGAAAATACTAATATATAGCACAATTTTTTTTTTATCATTCACAGCTTCACAGATGGCCTAATTCAATGTCTGAAAAACTCATTCTATAAGATCCCACATGTTTATTTATTGTTTATCAAAACCAAAAGAAATAAATGCATTTCAATATCTTGAATATTGTTTTGTTAAATCAATTTCAATATTAGACATTCCAATATATAATTCTTATGTATTGGTTTATTAAGTTTATCTCAATATCTTGTTATTTCAATTTTAATATAAAATGGTTTCATATGTTAATTGTTTTATATGCTCAAGGTTTAAAACCAAAGTAAAGAAATTAAAATTGAACCGTTTAACTTAAAAACAAAATAACATGAAACAATTTTGGCTTGGGTTTTGGAAAATTTTCGACATTTTTAAGTATGACACATCTCAATCACCTAAATTTTTAGATCCACGAAAAATAAGGTAAGCGTGTCCTAATGGAGCACACACAAGTCCAATTTACCACTTGCTAGGCCTCCCTCTGATTGTCCCTTTGTGTACCATGACCACGATACTTGCCATTTAACCACATATACATATATGTCCTTTTTTTAATGTTATTTCTTTATATATATACATAATCGAATGATCTTATGACAAGAATAGTTAAAAGGATATGATTCATGTTTGATACAGAGAGATTGATCTGTTGCAATCATTTGCAATCTGTAGTTGATTATGACATAAAACAATTCCATGTGTTCCATCACAATTGCTTTCTTTCTAATAAAAAAAACCCCAAATTCTTTTATAGTATTTTCTGATAATTTTTGGTTCCTAGGATTCCAATAATAAGTTGAAACAATCAATTATTGACCGACTTACATTTAGACGTTTGGTGTATTTGTGGAATGAAATTCAATTCCGGAATGTTCATTCATTTTGTTATTCCATCACAATTGATAAATAATTCAATTTCATCTCATCTCATAAAGATAAAATTAACATTCATCCTCCTTACTTGATTTACCCAGACCCATATGACCTCCATCTGAACCAACACCGACCATCAACGATTTGAACAACCCTTTGACCACCACCGATGTAAACCATTGCCGACCACCACCGATCTGAACCAACATTATGAACCATTGTCGACCATTATCGTTTTGAACCACCGTCGACCACCACCGATCCGAAGCACTATTCTGAGCCATGTCGACCACCGCCCACCACCACCGTTTTGAACCATCGCCGGCCACCGACCAGTTTGAACCACCGTTATAAACCACCATCGTTATAAAATGGGTAGTTTGATCATTTATCGTTTATTCATTTCATTCGGAAACTACTAATTATTAGGGGTGAGCAAAACCGGGTACCCGGCAAAATTTCATGGAACCGGATCCGTAACCGGAACCGACGGTTTCTAGAATGATGGAACCAGAACCGCTTACATCGGTTCTCTATATTTTGGAACCGGTTCCGCTTTCAGTTCTGGGTACCCGATGTCAATTTATTTTTTTAGATTTTAACATTTTATATAATAAAATTTTAATTTAAGTCTATTGCAAATCCGTAACAAACATATTAGAACTTTTTACTTAAGATTTTCGTTGTATGTAAAAGATCTTTGAATTGATAAATCTATTAATTCAATTATAATTTTATGAAATATTTACATCTAATGAATTTATACATATTTTTTATTAAAAATAGCGGGTATCCGTCGGTTCCGGTTCTGGGTACCCAGCGGGACCGGGTACCCGGTCTCGGCGGGTACCCATCAGGTAACGGTTCCAAAAAAATGAGAACCAGAACTGGAACCAGTCTTAATCGGTTCCGTATTTTAGGAACGGGAACCGGAACCAATCACATCGGTTCCGGTTCCGGAACCGGTAGATCCGGAGCGGTTCCGGTTCCAAAGGAGGGTACCCAGTTCCAATGCTCACCCCTACTAACCAAACAGGCAAATTCCAAATCATTTAATAGATTCCATTTAACTCATGTCAACCAAATGCGTAGTCAAATTCCATTACAATTCCTTCAAAGTTAAAAACTCCTTTAACATATTTCATTACTTCATAAAACATTTTGCAAACCAAATATATATATATATATAGATATATATATATAGAGAGAGAGAGAGAGAGTGTGTGTGAGAGAGAGAGAGGGAGATGAGTTACGGGGAGAAGTTGAGATTAATATGAGAAGTGGTTATCAACCGTTGGTTGATAAATGAACGCACATTAGGATGAGATGCACCCATATAAGGCCATCAGTACCCCATGGGGGGAATCTTTCAATGATTCCCCTCCACATCATCGCCACATCAGATTTTCTTCCATCCCTCACTCCATCCCTCACGATCCCTAAACATCCGTACCCCATTCCCTCAAACCCCTTTGCCACCTCATTTATTTTAATTCTTTTATTTATACATTTAATTATTTAACAAAATAAAAATATTTATATATATATATATATTTTTAATAAATAAAAATAAGATAAATAATAAAAATTAAAATTCATATCATTCATTAAAAAATTAAAAATTACAAAATAAATTTAAAAATCTACTCGTCGTTATTCCAATCATGATATTTTTTAATTTGCTCTTTTCTCTTTAGCGTAGCCATCAAAGCGCGGCCCGAAAGGTGATCATGCGGGGTTATGTAAAACTGGAAGTCTGCATCAAATCGTTTTGCTCGTTCGAGTTCTCGTTCGTGTTCCAACCTTTGAAGTTCGACATCGAGTTTTTTCATTTTGTATTCAATTGCACCATCAAACTTGTCGTTGAACGTCGTCAACAACTGATTAACACTTTCGTCCGTATTCGTCCCGGACGTATTACTCGTTGATATTTTTTTGCCTTGTTTCTCCCGATGGGTCGTTGAATTGTCTCGTCATCGTCATCATCGGAAGTTTGGGTACGTTTTGAACCCCGCGATGAAGTTGTCGTCATCGTTGGAACGGATCCCCATTTTGGACATTTTTTTAGGATGTCCCAAGCTTGTTCGTGAGTGAAAGCAACGTTATGGCGTGCTACATACCGTTCGTGTGCCGTTCGGGATATATCGGCCTCACTCATCCCGCTTGATCTATTACTGAGCAAGTTGTTGTAGATGCCGCCAAACAAATTAACTCTTTTATTGACGTCGTTGAACTTGCTATTTAGTTGATGGATTGATCTATAACCTGGTTCACGACCCATGCGAGTAAAGAACACTTGCCCGATTCGGGCCCAAAAACTTCCTACATTTATGTAAAATAAAGTATAAGAATAATAATAAGAATAATAAGAATAATAATAATAATAATAAGAAGAATAATAATAATAATAATAATAATAATAATAATAATAATAATAATAATAATAATAATAAGAATAAGAATAATAACAGTAAAAATAATTACCACCGCTTTGTGCGTTACCGACCACGGGGTCCTCCGAAACGTCAACCCACGCCGACACTAACGCGAGTTCCTCGGCTTTACTCCACGTTTGTTTGGCGGCTTTCGTTCGTCTCGGATTTGATGGTTCCGGGTTAGATTGTTGTGTCAGGATAAATTGTGGTGAGTTCGGGGTAGAAGGTTGGGTTTCCGGAACAATGTCGTCGTCGAGATTGAAGTTGGCCGGAGTAAAACCTTGTTCAATCAACCCGGGACGTGTAAATTGGTAAGGAATTTGTTGGTGAAATTGTTGGGGAAATTGTTGCGGATATTGTGGCGGATTTTGTTGCGACCATTGTGGCGGATTTTGTTGCGACCATTGTGGCGGAATTTGTTGCGAGAATTGCGGATGATAACCTTGTTGTGTAAACGCTTGGAAACCAAGCTGTTGATCTTCTTGCGATTGTGGTGTATTCGGTCGGTTACGACGGGATGTAGGTGTTCTGTTTGGATTCATGATGAGAGAGGTTGAGAGAATTTGAGAGAGTTTGAGAGGTGTGAGATTGAGAGAGTTTGAGAGGTGTGAGAAATAAGAGGTTGAGAGAATAAGAGGTTGAGAGGTGTGAGAAATAAGAGGTTGAGAGGTGTGAGAAATAAGAGGTTGAGGGTTAAATATATAGTGGGATTAAATTGAGAAAAAATTTTATTTTTTTTGTTTAAAAATAGCCGTTCAACGGCATTGTTTTTTAAAATTTAATAAAAAAATATTTTTTTTTAAAAACCCACGGGATGGAGCGGGCACCCATCCCCGCATCCAATCCCGCCCCGCTCATCCTGCATCCTCCGTACCCCATCCCCGCACCAAACCGCATCATCCCGAGCCCCCCATCCCGCTGGGTACGGATGGCCTAAGATGCACTAGATCAATTCTCTTCTAAGTCGCAATTCATGGAGGGCATTTGATTAAAAGTGATCAACGGTTCAGTCCCACTTCTCACGTTTCTCATGTTAACCTCAACTTCTCACACAATCCTTCGCCTTTATATATAGGGTGGAGCCGTAGAACTGGCAACAGATAGGGTATGGGTAGGGTAAGCGTTAATCCGTTATTCATTCCATTTAAAGTAGCGGGTAACGAAACGGGTAATTATCCATCTTATAAAACCCTTATCCATATCCTACCCTACCCAAGTACCCATTAAAAGTAGCGAGTAACGAAACGGGTAATGGATAAACGGTAAAACAAAATTTCATTTTGAACTATAAATGATATTGTTAAATATTAAATATATAAGCAAATCATAAGTTTATAAATATAGTTTACTATTTTATATCTAATTTGTATAGTAAACAATTTATTATTGTTCAAAATATAATCTTAGTATAATATTTTTTTTAAAATACAAAAATTGTAAGACTAACACTTTTCATTGTATTTATTTTCTTGAACCCGTCTTGTTTCTCCTTTAATCATCTTGAAATCTTTTACTCTATAAATATAGAAAATAAATTAAAGTACACATTAATATACAACACCATTATAAAAAACAATAATAATAAAACCACAAGAGTTGTTGCATACTGGTTAAGGCCCTGAGGGATGTGGCGAAATATCTCATCTGTCCAGGGTTTGAATACAGTCGTAAGTGGCCATTGAGGTTTAATCATGGCTGATGTCTCAGTCATAATTTGTCGGGATTAGTCTAGGCATAGCCTAGGATACCCTTCAAAAACAAAAACAATAACAATTTACTTAATATAATTATGTATATACACACAATAACATTTAACTATATATGTATATATTATATCGTAACAGGTAATGGATAACGAAATACCGTTTATCCATACGGACCATACCCTACTCACTAAAATTTCGGGTAAACGGGTGTAACAACCCAGTCTAAAATAAAGCATGTAATTTATATAAATGAAACATCCCAAAATCGGGTCCCAAAATTTCTTACATCATATCAAATCTGGTTGGCGGAATCAATCTACACAACTGAGAATAACGTCTAAACTAGATAATAGTGTCACTACACTACCAAGCTTCCTTGCTAACCGCCCTGCTCACTTGCCAGAGCCTTTCGTTACTTGCTTCCCTGAAAAGATTTTAATTTGAAAATGTGAGGGTTAGACCATGAGGTCTAGTGAGTCCCTCTTAACAGTTATTAAAGCATTTAAAACAGTTATCATTTTCAGATTATATCATTCATAAATCTGTTCATGTAAAATCGTTCACGGATGAAGGTCCGCCCCTCGTAAATTGACACCCTGAAGTCACCCTAAGGTAACAACGAGTCAGTCTCATGCTGCCTTACAGGGTCACACCTCCCTTGGCATAAATGGGACACACACCCCGGCACGAGCTGGCGGGCCACACCCCCCGACTTAGCCAATTTACATCAAAATCAATGTATGCATACATCCCACATAAAACTTCAAACAACTTTCATGTAGATAAAAGCATAAAAATAAACATGGCATTATTCATCATGTCTTAATTTAGAAACACATTAAAAGTCACACATTTTAGTTAGAATACTTACCTGGCTTGCTTGCTCCAAAGCTCCTCACTTACACTTCCGATGTCTAGGTGGAACACCTATTATATTAATAACGTACGTCATAACTCGTTCATTTATTACTCGAGTTAGATCCCGAACTCAATCCAAACTTATCTAAGTTGGTAGATTACACTTCTAGTCCAAAAATCATAATTAATGGTCTTTGCTTACCTATCCATTTGAAATACTATACCGGATCCATTAATTTACCCAACTCTAGGTTCTCAACATAATAGTAATAACACTAGATCCTAAACATCAATACTGGATCATGCTATTAATAGTATGGCCCAATTAAAATAAATAATTAGACTACCAATCACACACTAGGCTCTTATTTCATAATTATAGACTTTAATAAGAAACAGAGCCCAATTTAATAACTAGGCCCAAAGAACTCAAGAAATCTTTCGGAACCTAAACTTCCGGAACACCCCGCTAAATTCTGAATTGCGCTACCCACTAATCAAAAGAATCTCAGATTGCGCCAAACACCGCTTTGCGCCAAAGACTGATTTGCCCCAGCCACAGCTTTGCGCCAGTAGCTGTTTTGCGCCAACTGGGTGTTTTCTGCTTAGACTCGATTTTCACGATTTAAACTGCAATTATTTCAATTAAGCGCTGGAACAGACCACTAGTAGTGATTACCAAGGTTCTCACTACAAATAACTCATCTTAATAATTTCTTAAGCAAACATACACATTCCCAATTAAGTATCTCTCCATCGATTTATGTGCAGAGCTCCATAACTCTATCTCAAAACCTTAAGTTATCTTAGACTAAATCAATAGAAGATAAGGGTGAGGTGGTTCAGATTGTTACCTGGATTTGATTGCAATTAAACCTTCCTTTCTTTCTCCCCAAATCGATTGGAAATCGCCACACACCTTAGCTCTGCTAAGACTTTAGCCGCCACCACCGGCGACCACCACCGGCATCCGACTGCCGGCGTTCCTCAACCGAAATCTCCGGTCTCCTCCTTTGTCGCCGGCGACCTGCAACTTCCCTCTAAATTGCCGTCGTCGAAACCCAACCACCATCTCCATTTCTCGCTGCCTCTATCCTTGCTATCTCCATCTCTCGTCGTCTCTCTCTCAATTTCTCTCGGCGCACACACCAAATACCACACATGACCTTTCATTTAATTCCCTCTTCTTTATTTCTCCTCTCTCGATGTGTAGCAGTACACACACCAAACTCTCGTTAAATTCATTCTCTTCTCCTCTCTCGATGCACAGCTCACACCACACAACCCTAAAAGAAAAGTTCTCCTCTCCTAAAATCAAAAGCGGCGCACCAAGGAAAAGGGGATTTAATTCCCAAATTTTCAATCTTTACCCTCAAACTTTTCATAATAACAAATATGCCCCTTAACTTCCATTTAGTTCACAACATTCAATTTGGGGTTATTACAACGGGTAATGGATAAGTGGATAATATTTTTTCTTTATCCATACCCTTATCCAACGGGTCGAAACATAACGGATAACGGGTTTACCCTTATCCAGGGGCGGAGACAGGAATTTGTTTGAGGGAGAGCACCCAACAAAATAATATAAATATTAATTGTCTGAAAATGACAAAAAATAACGATATAATATTTATGATATTCCAACTTTTATAGATTCAAGAGTGACTTGGACTAATTTTTTTTAAACTTATCTTTAATAGTGTTGTTATCAACCTTAGTAAAAACATATTTTCATATATAAGTGACTAAACAATGATCTTCCATTTTTTGTACAACCCATTTTTTCATCATGTTTATAGATAAAAACTCCAGATAAGAGTTTTTCTCTTTTCCATTACTTTTTTTTGTGTTTCCTTAATAGCCTTCCTATAAATATTTAGAGAACACAACTTTAAAGTATAGCCAACAACTATTCAACTATTCTCCTCATCTTAACCTCCCTAAATCAACATCTCTAATTCCATGTAAATTGTAAAAACCAAAACTTATTACTATAAATTGAGAAGAAATAAACTATCTCCTCATCTTAACCTCCCTAAATCAACATCTCTAATTCCATGTAAATTGTAAAAACCAAAACTTATTACTATAAATTGAGAAGAAATAAACTAATTAAATTGAAAAGGTAAATATTTCTTTCCAATCTTTAAGGTTATTTTTTATTTAATATTTGAATAAAATCAAAATAGATGATATTATGATTTTTTTATATATAAACAAATAAAATTCCCACCAAATTGAGGGTGGTCTTGTGCTAATTGTGGGCCAAAGATGGCTCCCCCCATGCACTTATCCATTGTCAGCCCTAGGTGGAGGTTCAAACAAGAACACCTTGTTTTATGAAAATACGACAACAGTTTTAGGCTTCCAACTTTTTTAACCCGTAATTAAACTTAGAATAAATAAAAAGAAATCAGTAAAAGTAATAATATAGTTATCTATTTTTTATAGTTTTTATATTATTTTAATAATGATAATTATCTTATAATTTTCGAAAAATATCCCCCAGGGAGGGCTATGGCAATTGGCACAGGGCCTCATAGCCATAGCATGCTTTTAGTGGGCCGATTAAACCCAATAATGTAAACAATCCATTTCTACGCCTTTATGCTCTATTCTAGGGGTGTTCATTAAACCATCAGACGTTAAAGGATTGTTTACCAAATTTTCTATTAAGTCTTGTAAGAGTAAAGATGTCTTATCAGATAAATTTAACTGTCCAGATAAAAATGTCTTGGTGTTTATTTTTCTTTCTGAATCAGTAGTCTAAATTATAAAAATGACCTTTTTGCCCTTGGTACTAAAAATTCATTAGATTAGCAAATTTATTAAGAATTGAAGAAAAATCAACAGTAGGTTCCTATCAACAGTACCAAAAATATCAAATCTTGGTTGCTACCACACCAACAAACCCATACGAGGAAAACCCATAAGAGCAACTCCAACCCAACACATCAAAAATAACACCAAAACACTAAAATTGATGGGACCCTTAACACTAACAAAACATCTCAACTCCAAGTCTCCAACCATACTTCAAAAAAAACACCAAATTGGTGGGCCCATCTAAAAAAACCACTTTCCATTATTATTAAACATTTCTAATAAATACAATATCCATAATTTATAAGTAATTATCATAGTAAATAAGTAATTAATGTAATTAGATGGTCAGAATAAAACGATGATTTTTTTAATTATAAATTTTACATTACTAGGAAAAAAATACATTAATTCAAATAACACAAATTAAAAACACAATTAATTATACTAATTGTCCGAGTTAGTATATCCGTCCCACAAATGATCAATTAATGCATCTCGAAGTTCAAAATGAGCGTCTTTATCTCTAATTTTTTTTATGTTGCGCAAGAAACTGTTCAATCCCACCATTTTTTTATGTCCTTTGTGTTGTATTTTAAGTTATGTATTAGTTTATGTTATTTAATTTCAAGTATTAAGTAATTTTAATTTCAAGTATTATGTAATTTTAATTTCTTATGAAATTATATTTTGTCAAATTTCTTTAATGGTATCTTTTATTTATAAATTAAATTTAAATAAAAAAACGAATTAACAAAAACATATAAAATGTTAACTTAGATTAATATTTATTAAAACTAATATCATAAATAATAATTATATTATTTAAAACATAAAAAACAATTATGAAGTGTGAACAGTGACACACCAAATTTGGTGTGTTTTGAAAAAGGAAAAATCAACACTTCAAATTTTTTGGTGTTATGATGTATGGTTGGAGTAAACCATACTTCATATTTGATGTTATGAAGTATGGTTGGAGATGGTCTAAAAGATTGATGAAAGTGAATCCCTAATTTGAGGAAACTTCAAATCGATTTTGGTGATGCAGTGGGGGTTCAAACAGGTAACCAATTTTGGAGATTAGGATTTTGATTTTGGGTATTAGGGTTTCGATTTTGGGTTTTTGTTCTTGGTGAGGCGTCAAAGTCGAGAGAGATTTGGAGGGAAGCAACAATTTCGGGAGGAGATGCAGGGTTTCGAGAAGAAGATGCAAGGTTTGATTTTGGGTTTTTGTTCCTGCGTCGAAGTTGAAAGAGATGAGGAGAGAAGAAATAATTTCGTGAAGGAGATGCAGGGTTTTGATTTCAAGAAGGAGAGGCAGTGTTTTGATTTCAAGAAGGAGATGCACAATTCGATCTCTAGAAGGAGATGCAAATCAGGTTTACGTTTCGATCTAGAAGAAGAGACATGCAAGTTCTTTTTTTTCTACGTAGGGTTCTTTTTTAATTATAGGGGTAGAGAAGGGAAACTTTATGGCTGAATGGCGACAAGAGAGCCTCCCCAACTGTGCGAATAAGCTACTATTTTTTCAGTTAAGCCATAAGTAAACACCTCACTATGGCTGTGCGAATAAGCCGGTTAAGCCATTAAGCCCATTAAGCCACAAGTAAACAACCCCTAAGTTAAATTGGACCATTTTTGACGGTTTAAATGACCTGGCAATCCGGTCCAATCTAAAAAATAGCTAAACCATTTTTATTGGTCTATAGTTTAAACGTTTATTGAGCGGTCTGGATGAAACCAACCGCCAAACATACACTTCCATTAATTATATTTAGTTATAATGTTATAGGCTCAAATTTTGGCCCAATTAAAAAAAAGTTCATTCAAGACATTATGTTTTTAGTTTTCATTTCTCAATTAACCGTGTTGTCTAAATTGACAAATCCTGAAATCCATCAAAAATCAAGTCTAAAATTCCAAATCTTCATTCGACTTGCTCAATGTTTTGTCTAAGGCTATGTTTGGCAAACTAGCTGATAAGCTAGCTGTTGACTGATAAGCTAGCCGGTACTGATAAGCTAGCTGATGAAAAAGTCGCGTTTGACAAAAGTAACTTATAAGCATGTAAAATGACCAAAAAGGACATTTTCAAATAATTATCAATTACAAATTTAATTGTGTAATTAAAACAAATTTATAACAAAATAATATGTTAATTAATACAACCAATGTAATAATGAAAAATTAAATAATATATTATGTTAATTAAAAGAAATTTAAAATTTATTATTACATATATACTATAAATTTTGAATTTGTTAAAACAAGTTTTAGAAAAATATATATATATATTAACTTATGATTTTAAATATTCGTTACATACAATATAAAAAAATAATCAAATAATACTAATTGATAACTAAAGTATATTCATTAATATTACAAAATAAATAAAAATAGTTTATATGATTACAATATTCTAAATAATTAAAATATAATATCAATGTATAATTAAAATTTAATTTAATATTTTTCAGTTAATATCTATTAATTAGTTATAATTAAATTTAAAAAATTAATATTTATTAATAATGATAGTTAGTAAATAATAATAAGGAGCAATATTGGAATATTCACAAAAGTACTGAAACGCTACTCCAAGTAGCGTTTCAAAAGCTAGCTTATGATCATCCAAACATGTACACACAAAACAAAGCTAGCTTATAAGCTAGTTTTTTTTTTGCCAAACAATGCCTAATATTCCAAGCATCATGGGTGGACTTGTTTAATTTTTTTAATTTGTTCTATGCTTATTTATTTATTTTAGAGATAGTTGTTTCTTTTTTTTGAATAAAGAGATAGTTGTTTCTTATATAGTTATGTATACTTTTTTAGGTTATGTTGGTAGTATTTTTATTTTGGATATAAATGTTATGTTTTTTTTAGTTTAAAGCCCACAAGTTGTGGTTTTTGGGATTAAACCGTTCAAACCAGACTACAAAGACCCCTTACCCTTCCAACCAAACCAATCCTTATGCCTTTTCTTCTTTTTTGAAACAATAAAAAATACTCATTTTTCATAAAATTGTGAGTGACTCGTAATATTCACAAGTAACTTAAAGTATGTGGTTTGAACAAGTTAGTTATTGTTAGTAAATTGCCATAAACATCGAGACTATCAAACATGTAAATATTCGTGCGTCAGAGAATGTAATAATTGAGTTGGATGATCCGGGGTTACCCCAAGTAAGGTAGAACGTGGAACGTATTATAGAATTCGGTGTCATTATGCAACAATGTTGTGTTTTGCTACGGTCTAAACCTTCTTACCAACTCCAATTTATAAGAAGAAACAAAACCAATGTTGCACATAACCAAAGAAAGCATCTCCAACAGATTCTCTATAATTTTTCTAAAATAGGGACTTAAAAGTCAAAATATCTAAAATGAATTACATCTAGCTACAACAGATTCTCTATTTTAGAGAACTCAACATCTATTATATTATTAAAATATTAATTAAATTTATCATCCCAATACATTTTTTTAGCTCAATCCTATTGGTGGAAAAATGAATAAAAAAGTAATTTTCTCTCCATCTAGTAAGTTTAAGAGAATTCCTAAATTTAGAGTTTCTCTACTTTTCTCTATTTTAGAGAACAATATAAAGAAGTTGAGAGCAATATAGAGAATAAAAATACAATTTTCTTTATTTTAAAAAAGCGGTTGGAGATGCTATGATTAGCAGAATATTTTTGTAATACTTAGAGCATCCACACACGTTGCAAGATGACATGACATGACATGCTATGTGGCTTGCAATGCCTTGCAAGAGACCCCACTTCTTTCAATATTAGGAAGGTCTTTCACAAGTATTATATATTAAACAAATGTATTTTTGTTTAATTTAATTAATTAATTTGTTTGTTTAAACATTAATTATTAATATGTTTATTAAATTTAATTCATTTATTAGTTTATTTGAACATTATTTTTTTAATATTTACCCACACTTTATTTTGAAAAGTTATATTTTTATGCAATATTTTTTATTTAAACTACTAAATTAAAAGTATATGAATATAAAAATTACGAAAATACAAATACTAATACATAAACGTACACAAACATCAAATTATTAGTCATATTATAATTATCTATATTATTTATATTATAATTTATTAGTTTAGAAAAAAGTTTGATCTTGTATATGTGTGAAATATGTTATTGCAAAGCTAATGTGACACTTTAGAAAGGATTATGGGCTTGCAGGTGTGTGGATAGTCTTATCATCATTATTAAACCTTTGCTTTACTTAAAAAAACATAAAAAAGAGTGAATTGCAATTTTGGTCCCTGTGGTTATCTGATTTCTTTGAAAGAGGGACCTAAACTTCAGTATCTCAAGAAGTGGTCCCTCAGTTTCCGTATTTGCTCCAAATCCAGTCCCTGGTCACTAACAACGCTTATTTGGTCCGTTAGTGCCAGGGGTAGTTTCGTCCATCCACCTTTTTCCCTCTCATTTTAACCATATTCTTCTCCCACCCTTTAAGACGAACCTGCACCCTTCCCTTCCCTTCCTTCTCCTACCTCTCACTCCCTGGTTTCTTCAAAATCACTTAGACATGGTGGTGTGCTACTGTGGTTGTGAAGCAAGCTTAAAAACAGCATGGACACAAGCAAACCCTGGACGTAGGTTCTATTCTTGTGGAAGTATGGTAAGATCTCGTTTCCTCCATTTTCTTAAGATCCCATGTTTCCTCCATTTTCTTAAGATCCCCTGTTTCCTCCATTTTCTTAAAATTTCTTACATTTTCTGTATCCTCCATTTTCTTACAGGGTTGTAGAAGATGTTGTTTTTTTGGATGGTTTGATCCACCAATTTGTGCTCGGGCTATAGATGTTGTCCCTGGGTTACTGAGGAAAAGCATAAACTTGAAGAAGTTATCAAAGAAAGAGACAGTGAAATTAAGACATTGCAGTTAGTTTTGGTGCTTAGTTGGTTTTTTTTGGGATATGCATGTATTCTTGTATGAAGTAGTCTTAGTTGGGTTTGTCTTTCTATTTAAGATCAATGTAGTACATTAGTTAGAATCAATGAAAATGGTTTAATGAAAATCTGTGTTTGATTGAACATTTGTGTTTGACATAATTTATTGAAAATTTGTGTTTGATTGAACATTGTGTTTGACATAATAAGTACCAACACAATAACATACATAATATTTGTGTTTGACACAATTTATTGAAAACCTGTATGGTTGAACATTGTGCAACACAATAACATACATATGCTAATAAGCAACACAATAACATACATATGCTAATAAGCAACACAATAAGTACCAAAACATGAACTTGCATGCCATACATACATATCTATTGTTTGTCAACCATGCATACCTACTTATCTTGTCAAATTACACAACCATCAACAACTACCATTGTTTATCAACCATCAACAACTACCATTGTTTATCAACCATCAACAACTACCATAAACACATAATCATAAGTACCAAAACAACCACCATAAACAGATAATCATAAGTACCAAAAGAACCACCATTGTTTATCAACCATCAACCACCAAGCCTTGGTTCACAGCAGGCTGTGAAACTCCCCCATTCCCCTGACATGTCCTGGAATTATTCCCCAACTGCTTACACCTATCACAAGTGACTGTCATCCCTTTCCTTGATAGTTTTCCAGTCCTCTTCTGGCTCTGAGTTTGAGACATCTCTTCAGCAGTCTTCTTCCTCTTTTTCTTTGGCCTGCCCACTTGTGTATGATGATCTGGTGGAACCAAAGTGGTCATGCAGTTTGCTTTGTCCCAAAGCATGCTTCCATTGATTGGTCCTCCCATTCTTCAGGGTCCTCATTCTGTCCATTTAATGCCATATTCCGGTTAGTAGCCACTGCATGTTTACAAGGAATTCCTGTTAATTCCCACCTTCTACAAGAGCATGTCCTTTCTCTAACATCAACTATGCACTGGTCATTCCAAGGTCCAGACACCTGTCACAACAAAAACATCATAACAATATCATGTAGTAGTAAAATTATGCTAAATATCAAAATTATGTAGTGGTACCAGGTATCTCCTCCATTATACACCACTTGGTATTTGCTTGCTTCTTTCTTCACTGACTCCATTATCTTGTTTGCAGTTGGGGTCAGTGGTCCTTCACAACCCTCAATCATTTTTAAAACATTTACAATTCTCTTCATAAGATACACCCTAATGTACTCCAAGCAAGAATGAATTGGTTTGTCCCTACCATCAACGATTTGCCTATTGAATACCTCACACATATTATTTAGAAGCACATCAGAGTGACATCTACCTGTATGCATCACCAACACATCAGTCTAATTAATACAGTGTATATTACCTAATTAGGATTGAATTAATACAGTGTATGCTACCTAATTAGGATAGAAATTAAGACACTTTTACCTGTGAAGTGTGATCTGCTCCAATGTTGGGGGGGGGGGGTATGTTATTCAACCATGTATGACAATCCTTATTGAATGTTTTTAAGTTCTCCATTGCTGATCTAAATTGGGGGACAGTAGGAGCTGTTGCACACTTCCATAAAAGATCTTTGTATGCCTTACCTTTCCAGCGAAGCTTCATATTTTCTTGTATGTGCCTAAGACAGTATCTATGTTCAGCATTTGGAAATAGCCTTTGAATTGCTGGAAGAATGCCCTATATGCAACAGAATTAAGACATAAGTAAGCTAATTAAGACATAAGCTAATTAAGACATATGCAAGAGAATTAACACATAAGTAATACCTTTTGCCTATCACTGATGAATGTGAAGTTGGAATTGGCTTGAAGACCAAGGCCATCTCCAAGGTACTCTAGGAACCACTGCCATGAACTTGATGATTCAGACTCTACCACTGCATAAGCCACTGGGTAGATGCCATGGTTGGGGTCAATACCTACTGCTGTTAATACTTGTCCAGGAAAAGGCCCCTTCATAAATGTGCCATCTAATCCCAACAAATCCCTTCTACCAGCTCTAAAACCACTTTTCAAAGGTCCCAAACATATGTAAACCCTTTTGAATTTTCTAGTAACACTCTCAGGGTTAGCATCTGCCTCAACCTCCAATTTGACAGTGGTACCTGGGTTGCACCTTTTCACCTCATTTAGGTAATCCCTCAACTGACTATACTGTAATTCATAGTCCCCCCAAATTCTCTTGTTGGCTAGCTGTTTTACCCTCATTGCTTTGGAAGGTGATACATGAATTTCAAACTTCTCAGACAAATGGGATTGAATTGATCTCAATGGCATATTTGGATCCAGCTTCAGATGCTCTGTCATATGTTTGGATAGATAACTTGCAGTTGCCATACCTACCTCCCTTGTCTGGAAACATTTGTGAGTGGAGAAATAGGTTTTCACTCTCCACGTTGCTTCCCTTTTAGAAGTTGAGAGGTACAAAACCCATGGACAACTGGGCCCATTGGACTTTCTCCATTTACTCTTTCTGCCATATCCAGGCCCATTGGGCCCTGTTTCATCCTTTAAGTTAGGCAGTGAACCCCTGCAAACTGCCCTTAGCCTATATCCAGCATTCTTCACCACAACTATGTCTCTTCTACTCTCAGTTGCATACTCCCTGATTAAAGACTTGATTGTGTCTTTGTTACCAAATGACTGTCCTAAGTAAAAGTCAACCCCCTGCCCCTTACAACCTCTATGGCTAACTCCTTTGAATTGACTGGCTAACTCATCTTCAGAATCAAAGTTGTCAATGTCAAAAGGATCTACATCACCATGTACATTCTGGCTTTCACTTTCTTATCCACCTACTCCCATCCACTCTCCATGTGTATCCACATAATCATGTACTGATAAATCAAATTCATCAAATGAATCATAGCAGCTATCATGACTCTCAATAACCCCATGGTTGCCACTCTCATCAGCATCATAGTTCAAGTCCACTCCATGGTTTAAATCAAGGCCATTGTTCAAGTCAACTACATTGTTCAAGGCAACTACATTGTTCAAGTTAAGACCTTGGTTTAAATCATCCCCCTGACCTTGTCCTATTTCTGGTAAATCATATTCCAATCCAAGAAAAGGTATTGAGGAAAACTGCAAATTATCAAAACTTTGATTCAAATCTATGTTTTCCTCAGTGTTTGCTTTGGCATGTTCTATGAAAACTTCAATCTCTTTGACCACAGGGACATACTTTTTCAAATTTAAAATATCCTCTTCATTGCTTGAAGGTTGCAACCCATTATCAAGGTCAGTGGATGGAATCAAGAAATTGTAAAACATTACATCCTCCTGTTTGTAACCTAATGCTTTCATGATATTGTGGAAATGATGAACTCTCAGGTGATCAGTGTTTATCAAATCAACAAAATCAACCTTACCATTAACGTATCTCCTTCCAGGAGTACCAGTGAACAAACCTCCATGGTTGATTTTTGTTGTTATCAAAGTTGGGTAAATATCTATCACAAAAGAAAAGAAAAATCAGGTTACAAAATGCATGTAGTGATCGACTGGTGTAAATACTCAAAACAGAGCATAAGAACTTACTATAAACATCTGTCGGAGTCCAATCATCATCTAACTCGGTTCTTAAAATCCACGATGATGACATTGTGTTCTTGATGATTATCCGAATGCCTTGAGTGAATGTGTGTGAGTGAGAGTGAGAGTGAGAGTGAGAGTGTGAGTCAAAGTTGGAATACAAATCGGTTCGTAAATGAGGTGTTTTGTTAAAATGAGAGGGAAAAAGGTGGATGGACGAAACTACCCCTGGCACTAACGGAACAAATAAACGTTGTTAGTGACAAGGGACTGGATTTGAAGCAAAATTGGAAACTGAGGGACCACTTCTAGAGATACTGAAGTTTAGGTCCCTCCTTCAAAGAAATACTATAACTACATGGACCAAAATTGCAATTCACTCTAAAAAAATGAGCTGTGTTTTTTTTCCTGGTCGTGGGTTGACCTTTTACAAAATTAAAAAGTAAATTTAGTCAAGGTGGCAGCCACGTGGACACCGGTTGGTGAGATCGGACCACCGAGCGGTTGACATTCAAAGATCTTTGATCACATTTCACCATTTGGTTTTACTTCAATCGGAGACACTAATTAATTAATTGATTAATTAATTAATCAAGTTTAGACATTACAAATCTCCATCCCCCATCATCTTCCCCTCCTTTTTTCCAATCCCCATCCAACCCAAAATTTTGCAGATCAAATTCTAAATCCGTTAAAATTAAATAAATAAAATGCCCCAAAAAGTGTAGGGTTCGTCGTTCCAATTATCATCTGTGTTCCTGTTTGGGGGGAGGATTCGTGGTTATTTGCAGAAACCCCCCCAAATTAAATGGGTATTGCCAACACCAAACACAGATTTTTCTCCAATAATCAAGAAGACACCACTATACCCGATGCTCCTCCGCCACCTCCTCCTCCTCCGCCGGAGAACAAGGCATTGACGACGACCACCAAGAAGAATCAAAACCAGGTGGTGCCTAAAAGATCGCCGCTTTTGGCGGTTTACGCCCTAAATCCGACGCCACGAGGGTTCTTCAGGCGGCCGTTTCCGCCGCTGTCACCTGCCCAGCACATAAAGGCAGTTCTGGCACGTTGGCATGGGACGTCGAAGCCCAATGCGGCGGCGGGTGAAGGGGAGGAGGGGGAAGAGAATGTGAGGCTGAACAAGAATTTTGGGTTTTTAAAGCATATTAGACGTAAATATGAGTTAGGGGAGGAGGTTGGCAGAGGTCATTTTGGGACTACTTGTAAATCTAGGTTTAAATATGGGGAGCTTAAAGGTCAACAAGTCGCAATCAAGATTATTCCAAAGTCAAAGGTTTGTTTTCTTTAATTTGAAAGCTTAACTTGTCAATGTTGTTTTACTTGGATATATTTACATGATTAATTTGTACCTAAAAAGAATAATAATAATAATAATATGAAGCAAATATGATATATAGGATGAGATATAAAAATTAAAGAAATACAATTACCAACTTTTACGTTTGTTTAGTACTAAAGTTGGATGTATTATATATATATCAGATGACAACAAGCATTGCGATTGAGGATGTAAAACGGGAGGTAAAGATACTAAGAGTTTTGACAGGACATAGCAATCTAGTAAATTTTTATGATGCATACGAGGACCATGATAACGTCTATCTCGTTATGGAGTAAGTGTTGTCGATTCGCCTTCTTCAACCAATATACTTCAAAAAATTGTTGTTGATCTTGGTATTATTTGAGTTAAATTATGGCATGTCTTTTCAGGTTATGTGAAGGAGGGGTGCTTTTGGATAGAATTATTGCAAGGTTTAATTGTATTTCATTTCCAAATTAGTAATATTAATTTATTGTTTTAAATATTAAAATAAAGGAAAAAAAGTGACAAGCTAGGGAGTTTTGCACGTACAGGGGTGGAAAATATACAGAAGATGATGCGAAGAAACTAATGATACAAATGTTGACCGTCGTTGCATTTTGTCATCTCCAAGGCGTGGTTCATCGGGACTTAAAACCCGAGGTCAGATGTTATATAACCCAACCTCTTCTATTTCCATTTCCATTTCCATTTTCTTTATCTAATTGATGGTCTTCAATTTCAGAACTTCTTATTTGCATCCAAAGACGAGGATGCAGAATTGAAGGCCATAGATTTTGGTTTGTCGGACTTTGTCAACCCAGGTACACGTACCCTATACTTAATTAATTAGAGCATTTTCAACAATTTCTGTTTAGCAGGTCAGAAATAGCTCTCTCTCTCTCTCTCTCTCTCTCTCTCTATTGTTAATTACATATATATATATATATATGGATGCAGATGAGAGACTGGATGACATAGTTGGAAGTGCATACTATGTTGCTCCGGAGGTTCTACAAAGGTCGTATGGTACGGAGGCGGATGTATGGAGTGTGGGGGTTATCGCCTATGCCCTTTTGTGTGGCAGCCGTCCCTTTTGGGGTCGTACCGAGTCCGGGATCTTTCGAGCCGTTCTTAAAAACGAACCAACTTACGATCATGCCTCTTGGTCTAATCTATCCATCCTTGCCAAACATTTTGTCAAAACTTTATTGAATAAGGATCCTAGGAAACGATTAACGGCTGCACAAGCATTGTGTACGTGCGTAATTATATAACCATTTAATTAAATTCATTATTAAATTCATTTTATAATTAATATATTTGCATGCAGGTCATCCATGGATTAGAAATGGTAACCAAGTCAAGAAACCACCCTTCGATATATGGATACCCAAGTTTGTGAAACGTTATATCTGTTCATCCAATCTGCGCAAATCTGCTTTACGGGTATAGTACCTACATGCCATTTTAATTATATATATATATATATATATATATATATTCTGTACGTAAGATGGTTTGCAATTAATATTTAGTTATTTACACTGATTAATTAAGTAATTAAAACCATTAGTTACTTATTGTTGGTGTAGGCTCTATCCAAGACCTTAGGTTCTGATGAGTTGGTGTACTTGAAGGAGCAGTTTTCGTTGTTGGAGCCGAGCAAAAACGGATACATTAACGTCGAAAACTTCAAAACGGTGGCTAATTTTTCTTGCTATCAAATTCTAGACATGGGCAGGGTTTAATTATAATTATATAATTAATTGTTGTACATGTATGGGTCAGGTGGTGACGAAATTCGCTACCGGGGCAATGAAGGAGTCTTGTATTCATGATTTCCTAGCATCGGTATATATATATATATATATCATGCACTATTTAATTATATATATATATATATGTTACTATCATGCACTATTTAATTATATATATATATATATATGTTACTATCATGCACTATTTAATTATATATATATATATATATATGTTACTAACTTGTATTTATAAAAATATATAAATGTATAGGTTTGTAAACTTCAATATAAGAAGATGGATTTTGAGGAGTTTTGTGCAGCCGCTCTTCGTGTCCATCAAGTAGATGGTAGTGATGGATGGGAAGAACAAGCTCGTGCCGCATATGCAATATTTGAGAAAGACGGTAACAGATCCATTATGGTCGAAGAACTCGCTTCTGTAAGTAATTATATATATATATATATATATATATATATATATATATATATATATTCATTTCATTTTATATGATTTTTTAATTATATGATACTATTAGTTAAGTATTGATGGAGTCGTTAATTAATTAGGAACTGGGTCTTGGGCCATCAATTCCAGTTCGTGACGTGTTGGACGACTTGATTCGGCCAACCGATGGGAAGCTTACTTATCTTGGATTCGTCAAAGTCTTGCGGGGTGTATCACGTCGAAACAATACCAAACCTTAATTAATTCTACATGTTTATGCTGTAAATCCCAAATTAACTTTCATGTAACCTTAATTATAGAACCATTTTGTATCAATTAGAATATGTATGTATATACACACACAATTAGAACAGATAACATTAGATAAAATACAATAAATAAAATTTAAAGAATGGATAAAATATAAAATATAACGTGTATTTGATGTTTTAGAAGATAATTAGATTTTATTTAGAGGTTATATTGGTAAAACATAAATTTGTTCCATGGAGTGGGGGTGGAACAGACTTGTTCCAGCTTGTTCCACTCTGTTCTTGTATGTTCCACATAAAAGTTCTACCAAACATGGAACGATGATCTCTGTTTTGTTCTGTTCTGTCTTATCCAATGTATCAAACGCACCACCGGTTAATTTGGATAAGTGATTATATATTTTTTTTGTGAACACTTAACTTTATAAATGCAAAGACAAGTTGCTTTATTTATACAACTGTATTATGCATTCACACTAGACAATTCAACTAATATTAAATAAAAAATATTTTCTAGACCATACTGTATATTAAAAAAAGTTATCAAGCATTAAGTATAAAATAATTAAAATATTATCTTAGCAATAAAATATCATAGAAAGACCTTTTTGTATCATATCTATTGGAGTCATTTTTTCAAACATATCAAAGTCTAAAGAATGTCAAAACAGATTAGACGTAGTGTATGTGTATTAGAGCATCTTTTACGGATGTTCTTATAAGAATATTTTACACTTTTTGTTGCAACGTCATCTCCGGCTCATTAAACTTAGAACTCTCTTAAACGTCTACAATGGTAGTTTTTATAAAAACCTTATTTTTACGTGTCTTATTGATTTTTTCAACATCAATAATTAATAATTCTATAAATGTAATATATATTATTAATCATAAAGTCAAAAAAATAAAATAAAAAACTAGGAATATGTCACTTCACACAAAGTTCATGGTAAGAACCTTGCATTGGAGATGCTCTTATTAGGAGTAAACAAAGATCTAAGCAAACCGACTAACCAATCCGAAATCATCTGATGCTTAATTAAGTTGTAAAATTTTCAACCATAGATATTGAGTAGAAACTGGTTTACGTTCAGTCGTTCACTTGAACCCAACCCAATGAAATCGATGCCCTTCTTTTCCATGAATGTAATAATTATTAAGTCTCTTACTACTACTTTCTCTTCTCATTCTCTATATAACTTCTACATTTGTTTTCGTATATATATTCAGTAAATGTAATTATATATCAAGGTTCTAAACGACGTGGGGCGTGGCGTGACGGAGAGGCCAAACCTCAAGCCTTAGGAGTTATGACGAAGTCATGGCGTTTTCAAGACGTGACTTATCGCGTAGAATTTTTAATACATTTATAATATTATATATAAAAACATATTTTGTAGTGTTACTCAATGAGTCAATAGTAATAAGGAAGTTAAATTTGGTTATATATTAAAAAGTAGCAAATAAGACATTAAAAACGTAAAAAAAATCAAAATCGCATTACAAAAATTGTGCATTAGGTCATGGCGTGCCACGGGCTTAACGTGGCGTGGGACACAAGCCTTAGTGTCATGGCGTGCAATGGCGGCTCTGCAACGAGTTTTTTAGAACATTGTTATATCTATATATCTATATATATATATATAGACGTGATCCACTTAAAAAAGAGTATGAATAAATTGTACAAATTAACTGATGATGAATCAATGAATTACGAGTAAAAAGAACAACATATTCAAGGTAACGAAAATAAGAACGTAGATGAATACTTAGATGTACCAAAGTTTCACCCCAACAAACCAACCCGCACAATTTTAAAATGGACTCATGTTTTTTTGTCTTCTAATTTTGGAATTCACTTGAAAAGCCCGTTTTTATTTGAATACACTCAATCTGATCGACCTAACTCATCTTCACCGTTATGTATTACTAGTGACATACGCAAGAGATTTTTTTTTTGAAAGGCAACACACACGCACACACTTTCCAGGGGTGTCCCAGGCGAACCCAGACTAATCCCCTGTCGACCACGGTTAAACCATCCACAAGGGGCAGGCCCGTGATCTGATATCGCAGAAGTGCTCACCACTGGACTCGAACCCGGGTAGACAGGGCTTCCACCACTGTCCCCCCCGGGATGTTACCGGCCACTGGCCTACAACATCTTTGATGACATACGCAAGAGATGCCCAACTTAATTTTATCAACAGGCTGGGGGCGGATGCATATAAGAATTCTCTGTTGCAATGACTTGTATCTTGTGGAGCAAACTACATTAAAATAGAAACAATTTTATTTTTATTTTTATTCTCATCAACCAAAATATCAAATTCTTGTTTTCGTGACTAGAAAACGAAAATGAAGTCGGTATTTCAAACTTAAAAAGTTACAAAAGTTAGTGGCTGTTTACTAACTGCTGACCAGGCTGACTCGGTCAGCAGTCAGAGTGTTTACTAAGGGGCTTTTTACTAACTGCTGACCAGGCTGACTCGGTCAGCAAATCTGACTCGGTCAGCAGTCAGAGTGTTTACTAATTCTCGGATCTGACTGAGAATCTGACCGAGATCTGACTGAGAATCTGACCGACATCTGTCTGAACCAGTTCCAAAATTAAGCTGACCCGGGTCAGATTTTTACTTTTTTTCACGCTGCGAGCCTGCGGTTACGTCGAAATGCTACAAAACAACAAAATCGGAAATGAAAAAGCGAAAAAAGAAAGAAAGAATGTCACGTTTCAAGAAGCTGAATTTGCTCAGCAGTATGCCTGTGGTATTGTTTTTTAGGATCCGATGGCTCCTGGTGGTCATCGCCACCCGACCCACCAACACCTCCGATACCCAACTCCATAGCCATTACTCCGTCAAAAACAAACGATTTCCATTAAACCCTTTAATCTAACACTAAACCACCCTAACCCCAATAGCTAGGAAATCGACACCACTGGTTTATCTGCTTTCTTGTAGTGATAACAGTTGTGTCACCCTACACATAGAAATTATAATCGGAAGCACAAAAAAATGATAAACGGAGCAAGAATTTCGATTTTGCGAGGAGACTGATGGGTAACGGATTGAGATTTCAAGGAATATAGATACAGCATGGATTTGTATGCATTTGTGTGTGTTAGAGAGAGAGAGAGAGAGATGGAGAGATATAGAGAGAGAAAGGAGAAGATTAGGGGAGGATATGATGTTAGAGAAAGTAAATGCAAAAAAACCACTTGGTAAACAATCTTACCCGGACAGCACTTACCAGGGACAGCACTCTTACCCGGACAGCACTTACCCAAAAAGAGCAAGTAAACAGCTTAGAAATGGATTCAACGAAAATGGTGTTAAACAATCACCAGATCTTTAACAAGGCCGCCAAAGTTCAATCAGATCCGCACCCAACTTAACATGTAGTTTCTTATGTTTTTAACACCTTTTGCTTTTGATATCAAATAGAAATCACAACTTTTATCACGTTACAAAAATATTTTATTTATAAAATAAAATAAAATAAAAGTAGGTGTTACCCACCGAAAGCCGCAAAGCCTTTAGATGCTACAATTGACATCTATAGTTTTCAATTGGCAAATAGATGGAACGACTTTACCCAAATACAAAAATCTGAGTATGCCAAAAAAATGTCCCCTCACATTGGTGTCATTGAAGCTGGGTTCCGTGTGAGGCCGGCTGAGTTGAGGTTGCCAGTAATCAACTTTTTGACCAAACAGTTTTCAAGCTCTAGAAAATACATAGATAGAAAAGTAACAAAAGAGACAAGGTAATGGAGTGAATAATCCTAATATGCTTCAAATTCTATTGGTACAAGAGAATATGTACAAATCTATGTAATAAAGTGAAATTATCCTTACACAAGTATCTTTCTTTACAACCAGCACCCACAAGCTGTAGAAATCAGCTGAGCATGGTAGGATGCCCAGTCTGGAGCATCCTCTTAAGCATGTCCATCCCGAACGCTGAATCTGATGAACTAAAAATAGCCTCAACATTAGCAATTAAACCATAACAACACATCTGCAATTACATTTTTCTATTATTTTACAATTCAATTCACAAACAAATGCAGTAAAATAATAATAAGCCTGAGAGACACCCCCCCCCCCCCCCAAAAAAAAAAATAAAGAAATAAAAAATTGTGGAAAGAAAAAGACTAAAAACCCTTCTCTAGAGCCAATTAATATTCTGATAAATTTAAGTCTCACCTTGAGATAGCAATTTCATAGGGAAACGAGACTCCCTCCATATTTGGTATTGGGGGAATGTGATCTTTCTTCTCATTTACAAATTTTATTATCTGAAAGAGAACTTCATGCAGAGAGGATTCGAGTGTTGCCCGCCGAGCATTTCTCTCCTCGGCTGCACTTTCTGTAAAAAGATTTGAGAATTGAGAGCATGTGTTACAACCATAAATAATCCATTTGATTGGTATTCAGTACTTAAAGAATAAAGTAATGTCACAAAGAGCCGATAACTAATCAAATATACCTCCAGGGTCTACAACTAATTTGGAATGATGCGACTTGCCAGAATGTGGTTTGGGGTGTTGAGCAACATTTAAATTTATATACCAGTGCTCCCAATATAAGTGTTCAACTTTGTTTGTAAACCATGTTGGTTGTTTGTTCTTCACTTCGAAGAAAGATAAACATATCTGCATCATCAACAAGTCAATCAATGGAGGCATGGCCCACTTAAAAGGCACACAGGGGAAGTAATATGTTATGACATGCAAAGCAGCAGGTGAGAGGCACTTTTTACCTGGTTTTTCTTGTTTGGATGTTTTTCTACCTTATCAATGAACTGATCAATCTTCTCATCTACTTTCTTCTCAAGCTCTGCATCACCACATTGCACCTAGAAAAAGAAGGCTCCATCAGTAAGTAATATGAATCCTTAAATACAACATTATATGATGTGCTTGCAAATATTCATTGATGAAGTAACAAATGGACATGGTATCCTCATTTAACGAAATGGAACGAGCACAGTGTAATAAATCATTGAAAAATAAGTAATATTATGACCAAAAGTCTTTTGAGATGTCAAACTACAAGAAAGATGGTGGTCCACAAATATGCAAGTGACACTTTCACAAGATAAATAAAAGATTTCAAGTCCTGTGTTGCCATATATGTCAGTAATCAACAGGAATTTTGATCTTTCAAGTTTCAACATATTCTAGCAACTGACAGGTAATTGGATATAAGCATCTGTTAGTACAAGAGATCAGATTTTGTAACAAATGTGTTGGACTGGGATGATATGTTCATTGGTTCAGACTTGGATGGCAAAAATCACCCATCTTTATGGCAAAAGCTCACAATATAAGAAGCCTACACGAACATTAGCATCATATTCAGATCTATATACATGTAGCTGTCTTCAATGATCTTTCTTGGAGTCAAGCCCATAATGGTGTGTATTCTTGAGGTATTCCACAATAAAATAATCTACAAATGTAATATATATATATATATATATATATTCATCTAAATGAATATACTTTTTATGGCAAAATGACATATGTATCATCCAAGGATGTAGATATTACTTACATATGTAATTTCAAATAGTTCCAAATCAATGTCTTTGGGCCGCACCAGACCTAAAGCTCTGTGAAAGAAAATTGTGTGCAGGATGCCTGCAAGCATTTAGTCATATGACTAACTATGTGTTATATGAGTGTTATTTGCCAGCTAGATTGCACACAAGTGATTATAAAACTACAAGACTTATATGAAGAAGAAGAAGAAGAAGAATTCATGAAAAAAAGCATTAATTAAAATGATACACACCAAGACAATTCTTTCTCAATAAGAAACCATGAAGATAAATGATGCTATTCAGCCATAAGAAAAAAATTAATTATAACATGAATGTAAGGTTGACAATTATCCAAACATAATCCTTATCATCTACCACTTCAGGGACTCAAGCCCCCTCTCAACACTGTTGGACAATTTCTGCCCATCTAGCCTCCGTTGGAGGGGCCATGTTAGAGTCCAACATCGTCTATACTTGGACCATTTCTACTCGAAATGTTGGAACCTTACTTCTCTCCTCAAGGGCTCTTTGTGAAGAATAAATGTAGGGATTCCACATATTCTCATAATAGGATTACAAGAGGCATAGCATAGGCACTAACCATTAACACACAAAGCACTAGGACGCTATATTGTCAATAAACATCAGCAGTTCGCTATATTCAGGAATGGGATTGTTCAAGCACAAATTATCATGCTTCCAATTTTTTATAAAGCAACTCCAAACATAAACACATGCTAATTCTTTAATCTTTTGAAGTCCAAAAGTTGAACTTTCATAGACTTTATAATTGTAGATCTTCTTACAAAAGCGGTCATTCTATAGGATTCTATAAGAGCTAAGCATGTTTTGAGAATCGATTATGCTATAAAATGCGGGTATATTATGTTTACCTGTGCAATATTTAAATGATGACCCAAATATTTTCCATCTTCTACCTTTAAAATCAACAAAAAAGCAACCTGAAACTACTGATATATTCACCAAGATGACTGCAATTTGAACTAAGGTAGACCGGTTAGAGACTTTGGGAGTGTAAAAGTAGACCGTGAAGAACACGATCATCTAAATTCTAAAGAATTGTGATAGGCACACCACAGCATATCGAATTATACTTTCAAGTTTCAGCCCTAACATAAATTAATTGCCTGGTTAGTCGTACTTTAACCACCGAGATACAAGGACGGTTGATCGTTTAATCAAATACGAATAAATTGGGGAAATAAAGAGATCTAATCTACGCGAACAACTTACATCGAAGAACTTCCCGTATCTCAAAGTACTCCACATCCTGCAAACGGAAGTAAGAAGAACTAAATAAGGAAAGTACAAGAAAGGGAGGTTGAGTTAATGAAGAACAATTAGCAAATATACGACGCTATCTTCAGTTATCCGTCCCAATTATCCATTATACAGTAAAGTCATGCGTATTTATTGAATACTAAATTCCAGCATACAGTATGAATCCTCGTTAAGCACATGTATACAAATTACCAGTTCTTTGAGTTGACAAACTTCTCCGTTCATTATATCTGTTGGAATCGAAAACTGTTGTGTAAAATCGTGAACTAGATTCAGCTACGAGATTTGGTTGTGAAAGAACCCTAATTGCAAGTTTTGCAAAGCAGCAAAACTAGGAGTTTAATCGGGGATTTGCGGATTGCACGTCGCAATTGGATCCGGTTGCTGCTCCGTTTCGTAGAAGTAACTTTGTACTTTTGTTTTTGGGGCATACCCCCTCAACTAATCAGATTAATCAATATAGTCCCCTTCAAGTATTAAATAATGGTCATAATTATCCCCAAGTTTTACAAAGTTATGGACACCCTCTACTTTAGCCTTTGAACTTTTCTGCCGGGAATAAAAAAAATAGTGCTCTTGAGGGCATCTCCGGTCTGCTGTACGTTAAAACGTTATCTTATCGGTTTGGAAACTCCAACCAGCAAACACATTTTGTCGAGGATGGGAGAGAAACGACATATATGTCATATACTCATGTTCTTGTTAAAATGGTATATATGTCGTGTGGTTGAAGATTGAGCAAATTTTTAGTGTCTATAATACTCCACAAATTTGCTAAAAGTTTTGTTACTAGGGATAGAAATGGTCTTAGTACCCCACTTTAAACGACCATGTTAACAAATAAATTTTGGGTGTTTCTAATACAAGTTTAGGTTTCAATCTCTTGTGCAATTCAAATATATATATATATATATATATATATATATATATAGAGAGAGAGAGAGAGAGAGAGAGAGAGACCGTGAGAGAGAGGTAGTTTCATTTGCAAACCACTCTAATTTTGCAAACTGTTCAAACAATCAATTTCATTGGTTAAGTACTTAAGTTAATGAAATTTGTTCATGAATTGTTAAATTTGACGAAATTGTTTTATATAATTCTTTTTCTGTTGAAATTGTTTCATATATTTGTGTTTTTCATGTAAAAATGAAAAAATTTCCTCATACTGATAAAAACAATTTCACCAGAATGAGAAAAATGCATGAAACTACATAAAAACACAAATATATGAAACAATTTCATAAAGAAAAGAATTATAAGAAACAATTTCATCAAATTAAACATCTTTATCAACCAATTTCATTAACTTAACCAATTAAATCAATGGTTTGCACGGTTTGCAAAATTAGAGTGGTTTGCATTGGATCTCTCCCCTCCCCCCCCCCCCCCCCCCTCTCTCTGTAACATCCCAGACAACCGTACCAGATATTGTCCGCTTTGTCCATACACCTGAACTCACGGTTTTAAAACGTGTCTGATAGGGGAGGTATCAAGTCCCTCTTATAAGGCAACATTTGTTCCCCTTCCCAACCAATGTGGGATCTTACAATCATCTGTAACATCTCAGGCCAGTCGTACCAAATATTATCCGCTTTGTCCACACACTTGGACTCACGGTTTTAAAACGTGTCTGATAGGGGAGGTATCAAGTCCCTCTTATAAGGCAACCTTTGTTCCCCTCCCCAACTAATGTGGGATCTTACAATCCACCCCCATTGGGAGCCCAACGTCCTCGCTGGCACACCGATCCGGTTGTCGGCTCTGATACCATCTGTAACATCCCAGACAACCGTACCAGATATTGCCCGCTTTGTCCACACACCTGGACTCACGGTTTTAAAACGCGTATGATATGGGAGGTATCAAGTCCCTCTTATAAGGCAACATTTGTTCCCCTCCCCAACCAATGTGGGATCTTACTCTCTCTCTCTCTCTCTCTCTCTCTATATATATATATATATATATATATATATATTGATAAAATTGGACTATTTTATTTGTTATAAAACATTAAGGGTGCGTTTGATACACTGGACATGACGGGACAGAACAGAACAGAGATCACTGTCCCATGTTTTTGCAGGACTTTTATGTGGAACAGACAGGAACAGAGTAGAACAAGCTGGAACAAGGTGGAACAGACTTATGTTTAACAATATAACCTCAAAATAAAATCTAATTATCTTCTAAAACATCAAATACACGTTCTATTTTATAATTTATTCATTTTTTAATTTTATTTATTGTATTTTATCTAATGTTATCTGTTCTGTTTTGTGTCCAGTTCTGTCTACCAAACGTTAAACAACTGTTTATGTCCTATTATGTTCTTTCCTGTCCCAACTTGTCCTGTTATATCCTGTCTGCGTACCAAACGCACCCTAATGGTATCAACTATGTGCAACGTCTTATTTTGTCGTTATTTTTAAAGATATACGAATCAATAAAATTGTATGTAAACAATTTATCTAACTAAATTTATAATCATCGTAAATTGGTGAAAAAGTACACTTAGTTCAAATGTTGTAAGAGCATCTCCAACGGATTCTCTATAAGAGCATCTCCAACCTTGGCACCAAAAAAACACCGAAAACATCAATTTTGGTGGGCCTAACACCAAAAAAAAACCTCAACTCCAACCATACTCCAAAAAAACACCAAATTCGTGGACCCCACATTAAAATAACATATTTTATTTATTATTAACTATTTTTAATAACAATAATTATAATTTGTAAATATAATAATAAATAATCAGTAATTAATTTATTTAATGAAGACCGATAAAAATAAAAACGATAATTTTTTAATTGATAATACATTTAAATAAAATTACATCAATTCAAATAACACAAATTAAAAATCATAATTAAATAATACTAATGCTCCGAGTTAGTATACTCGTCCCACAAATGATCAATTAATGCATCTCGAAGTTCAAAGTGAGCGGTTTTGTCTTTGATCTTAAATTTCTTTGTCGTATTTCAAATTTAATTACACATATATATATATATATATATATATATTAAATGTTAAACTTCTTTCTCTTATTTAAAATTTAATAACAAGAATATAACTTTTTAATCAATATTACATTTAAAGAATTAATTGAAAAAATAAAGAATTAATTGAATTATAAATTATTAAATATTAATATAAATAATAGTAGTGGTAGGCCTAATCCAATTTGCAGTTTGGCGTATGAATATCTCCCCCGGCAAATTTTTTTGCAGTTTGGCGTGTGATTGGAGACGATGGCACTGCAAAAAAATGGAAATGGCGTATGGTTGGAGATGCTCTAAGAGCATCTTCAACGGATTCTCTAAAATATAGAAAATTGCATTTTTGTTTTCTATATTGCTCCAACTTCTCTATATTGTTCTCTAAAATAGAAAAAACTAGAGAAAACTCTAAGTTTAGAGAATTCTCTAAAACTTGCTAGATGAAGAGAGAAATTATTTTTTTATTCATTCCCACCAATAGGATTGAGTTATCGTTATTTTATATAAATTCTTTTTAAAAAATGTATTGGGATGATAAATTTAAATATATTTTAATAATATAATGGATGTTGAATTCTCTAATAGAGAATCGGTTGGAGGTAATGTAATTTATTTTAGAGATTTTGACTTTTAAGTCCCTATTTTATTGAAAAAAAATACAGAAAAACTGTTGGAGATACTCTAATTTCTCTCAAATAGAGAATCAAAAGTCAAAATCTCTAAATCAAATTATATTTCACTTCAACAGATTCTCTATTTTAGAGATTTCAACATTAATTATATTATTAAAATATAAACTTTATTATCCCAATGCGCTTTAAAAAAATTATATAAGATGATGATAGTTTAATTTATTGGTGGAAATCAATAAAATAATAATTTCTTTCACCTCCCATCAAGTTTTTTAGAGAATTCTTTAAACTTGAACTTTTTTTCTTGTTTTCTCTATTTTAGAGAACAAGATACAGAAGCTGTTGGAGATAAATAGAGAACAAAACCTTAATTTTTTTTATTTTAAAGAAGTTGTTGGAGATGCTCTAACTAACTAAAATAAGAGGAAGTGCCTATTTTCTTACTAGAATAATCTTAGTTAATATTAAGAACTTTTTAGAAGGTCATTTATGAATTTATTGTGTAATAAGATTAAGGGAAAAGTACAATAAAACCCAACGGACTTTCACATTAGGAATGATTAAGTCTTTGGACATATTTTTGGAACAAAGAAACCATTGCACATTCTAAAAAATACTAAATATATCCTTACACTTTTGAAAACCTATCAAATACATCCTAATGGTAACCTACAACCTGCAAAACAGGTAAATTAGAAATTTATTTAAAAAAAACCCTAAATTACACTACCTAAAAAAACCCTTCATTTTTTGCTAATCCAAGAACACGACCCCCCCCCTGCACACCACACCCCACCGGCGCACACCCCACCGGCGCCTTCTCCCCTGCCGCACATCCCACCGGCGCCTTCTCCCTGCTGCACATCCCACCGGCGCACCCACTCCACTGCTGCATATCGCACAAGTCGTTCATGATTAAGAAGAAGCTAGCGAAGAAGATGAGGCAGAACATGCCTATTCCTCATTGGATCCTGTTAAACCAAGATCTATCGAGATTAGAGAGAAATTCTAGAGAGAGAGTAGAGAGAGAAAGTAGATCTTATTATGTCGGCTCTCTGTGTTTTCAATATATGAGTTATGACCAAAAGCTTACAAAGAAAGTCTAAACAAAGCCTTATATACCCTAAGACTTATTAAGGAAATAAGCTAGCTTTGACTTTCTACACATGACAAAATACATTGACTTTGACTCTATAAATCAAGATTAAATCTTGAAGACATATTTGTCCTAACAATCTCCCCCTTGGATTCAAGATTTAAACATTTGAGAACAGCAATCTTCGGCTTATTGAATCTTCAAAATCTTCGGTCTTTATCAGGCTTGTCAAAATCAAATTGTCACAAAATCTTCAGATGGGGAACTGACGGAGATTTTCTTTCTTTGATCTGGAGAATTTGTTTCTTCATACAAGGCATTTTGATACAATGTAGCGCAAATCTAAGAAAAAGAGATATTCTTGAGAAAACAAGATGATCAATCGATTTTTCCTAAACTCTTGAAGAATTCTCCCCCTTTTTCTTTCTTTGACTTGAGAACTTCAATCTTCAGTAAGGATATTCACCATATAGCACAAGTTTAAGAAAAAGAGATCACAAGATGATCAATCGATTTCTCTTAAACTCTTGAAGAAGAAATCTCCCCCTTTCCTTTCTTGAAATGAAGTCTTCTTTAAACATTTCTCCCCCTGTCATGAAATCGAATCTTTGACTTGAAAGCTTTGACATGAAATTGAACTAAACATTTCTCCCCCTTTTTCGATGAAAGTGTGCATCATGATCATCGAAAACCTTCTTCAATTTCAGTCGCGTCTCTGATTCTCACTAACAATCTCCTCCTTAATGGATAACCTTGCTCCCCCTCAAAATAAGAATTCTGGAGCAATTTGTTTTCTCCTCCTGAAAATATGCATATATTTCATTTAGGCACAGTAGTTGAAATTTTATACAAGAAAAATAAAATTCATTGAACTACATTTTATAACTGCTAACATTTGATCATTTGAAAACTTTACAAAAGAAATTCAACTTAATGAAATTTAACAGATTTATCAATCAAATGAAATCAAATGCATGTGTTTGGATTCAAATACCAGACATCATTGCATATCAAGTTAAAAATGTTCAGTTTCAACCCCTTTATTAAATCTATTTGGTGTGCTAGCATGCGAAATATGATCAGTAACAAACATATGCAATTCTAAAACATATCAGAATACTCTGCTCTACTCACACTATTTGTCCAAAATCAGAATTTTCACAAATTTACAGGTTTATCGTAACTTTGTATTTTCCCCAAGTGTCAAGAGATGTGTGCTCATTGGCATCTTTTCTTTTGTGCTCATTGGCATCTTTTGATTTTGTCATCATTGACATCTTTTGATTTTGTGCTCATTGGCATCTTTTTATCAGAAAGTTTATTAAGAATAAGATACACCGTTAAACATGGCTTTCTATCTGGTTCTATAGCAGGATTTGGGTCAGCGGATCCCAGAACAGTTGGCCTTAGGTGCTAGGTGACGAGCACCCCTTAGAACTTACTTTCCCAAACCAGAAAGGCCACATCGATATATCTTAAACCCATTTGTACCCGTAGAACATGGCTTTCTATCTGGTTCTATAGCAGGATTTGGGTCAGCCGATCCCAGACCAGTTGGTCTTAGGGACTAGGTGTCGAGCACCCCTTAGGACTTAATCTCCCAAACCAGATAGGCCACAGGCACAAACTTTCAAACTAAATGATTAGATTTAAAAACTTAGAGCATCTCAATCACTTGGTTCTAAAACATAGTGCTTTCCCCATATTTTCGTTTCCATCCATCATTCTAACAAAAAAACTTTTTGAGCATTATATTCTATATAAATCTAGAATCACATAATTTTGAGCATTCAGCATAATTTCATTCATGTTTTGCTGACCTTTCGATTTATTTCAGAAGTGAAAGATGAAACAAATGTAACTCAGATAATACAAAAACGCTTGTAAAATCACCCTTGACACACATTTCATTAATTGAATGAAAGTTGAAAAATTTTCACTTCATTGAATTAAATTTGTAAAAATTCAAACATTCAAAGCAGTAGAAATAAAACATAATGCAATGTTACCTTTTACCACTTGTTCTTTGAAATAGAAAGATGTGACAGTTAAGGATATCACCTGAGTAGAATGATCATGCGGTAAAAGATTTAACCTGATAAGTATGAGTTCTAAACTGATTTGTTTAGAAGTCTTAGCCATTGAAGTACGGGTCCTGAACTGATTTGTCCAGAAGCCATAGTCGTTGAAGCACGGGTTTTGAACTGATATGTTCAAAAGCCATAAACTTTGAAATCCGAGTTCTAAACCGATGTGTTTAGAAACCATTTCTCTTTACTCCCCCTTAATGGCACAAGTAATCTTCTTCCAAGAGTTCAACGCTTTGCTTCTAAATCTGCAAAAAACAGATTAAGTAGATTTTGGTACCCAACTCGTCTTGGGTCCTGACTTGTTAAGCGGAGCTCTATAAGAAGGAAAATGATAAGTGCCATACCAATATTGAACATTATTATTTGTAACAAAATCGTTAGTACCACAATAAGAACAACAAAAATTCTTTTGTGCAAACCTGATTAAATTATTTGCGGAATATATTGAATCAGGTTTAACAAAAGATTTACCTTTCATTTTAGTGTTCTTGTTGGAAACCGATGATTTTGGTACATCTTTTTCAGGAATTGTACCTTTGACTCTCCATTGCATGTTGACTTTCTTGTATGAAGGAAGATCATCATATTTATACTTGGAAGAATTATCCACTGAATGATCATAGAAAAGATTAGACGGTCGAATCGGACTTTCTGAATAGCTTTTGGATTTGTTGAGTGACTTCACTTTGTTTGATAAGTCATTCCGTTCCTTAGTCACGAAATCAAGCTTCTTCTGAATGTCACAATTAACTCTCTTCTCTTTCATGATATCAGTAGATAACACGGCCAAATTCTTTGTGAGCTTTCGTATTTCTTGCTGAAAAATCTTCCTTTCAACAGAAAATTCATCTTTGACGCTCCTGGCCTGAAAGTCAGCTTTCTTTCTCTTTTCCAGCTCTTGTCTTTCTTCATCTAATTCTTTTTGAAGCTCAGATATATTCTTTGACAACTTCACATTCTTTGCTTCAAAGTCTTTCCTTTTATTTTCAAATTCAAGCCTTTCCTTCTCCAATTTCTTTTTTTCAAGAAATAAAACTTTCTCAAAATCTGAATTTTGTGTGGAAAGTTTTCTGCATTTGAGTTCAAGAGCTTTCTTTTCTTCATTTTCTTTCTTCTCATTCCTCTCATTCTTTTCAAGGTCAGAAACTTTCTGAGAAAGAGACAAAATTTGCTTTTCATAGCTCTTTTTGTCATTTGTACGATTCACTCTTTCCTCTTTTAGCAACTTTTCCGTGTCAGAAAGTCTCTTTGTAAACTCTATAACCTTTTCCTTGAGTTCTTCATTTTCAGCATCTGATGATTTCTGTTCCACATCCTCCTTTTCAGCTTTCTTTTCTTCTTCCTTTCTATTAAAAGCAACTTCAGATCCAAGCATTTGCTTTGTTAATTCGTTCCACATCTGCATTGGGTTGTTTTTGAAACATTCAACGCGTTTGAAGATGTGTTGCGGAAGTTTGTAAAGTGCGAAGATCAAGTTGGATGAAGCTTCTTTGTCAGCTTTCTTTCTTTTAATCTCTTCTTCTGTAAAATCATTCTCCATTTTAGATCTGATCATTGGACCTTCGGAGAAAGATTTTATCATATTTTCACCATTTTCTCTACTTGCAATAAAACCGATGAACGAAACTCCCCATAGTTCAAAACCAGATTCTTTGATCAACACTGGAAGCCGCTTCATGTTTGAAGAATTAATCTGAGAGAAAAAAAAAATTCAAACAATTAACAATTAGCAAATCTCGAAAAATATTCTAAGTCAGAATTTCGCAACAGGAAAAAGCGAGAAGTAAGAAACTCGCAAGCAAAGGTAGCGAGAAGTAAGAAATTCGCAGGCAAAGGTTGCGAAAAGTAGACTTGGGCTTAGAATGGGAAACTGAAGGATTACTTTTCGCAAACTAAGGTTGCGAAAAGTATGGTTTTCGGGTGAGAAGGTTGCGAAAAGTATGGTTTTTCGGGTGAGAAGGTTGCGAAAAGTTTCAAATCTCGCGACAGTTGGTTGCGAAAAGCTTGGCGAGATTCTCACTTCAAAGGGTAACGCAATACTGAGATTAAGCCAGCAAGCAAGTAGCTTAAACTAATTAAGCAAGCAAGTAAGTAGCTTAAACTAATTAAGCAAGCAAACTAGTAGCTGAAATTAATTCAAAGCAAGCAAGCTAGTAGGTGAAACTAATTCATTTGCGGTTGTCGAAGCATGCATGTAGGTGGAAAAATATAAGTCTGAAATTCGCAAGAGGCAATTGCGGCAATTGCGCAAAGTCTAGCGCAAAGCTGCTAAGCAAGCAAGCAAGATGCTGAATCAAGCAAACATATTGGTTGCGCAAAGTCTAGCGAATATGGCTAAGCAAGCAAGCAAGATGCTGAAGCAAGCAAGCATGTTGGTGAAACAAATACGTTGGTTGCGCAATTCTGATCAAGTGGGTTGCGCAAAGTTCTTCAATTGTTGTTGGCACTAGGCTGCTGCACGTAAACACACTCACCAAACAAAATTAGATTTTTCAATTTAGGATCAAAACATATCACAAATAACTTTTTATAAAATCTGAAATAAAAATATGGATCAAAAACTCAGATTTAAAAATTTTATCCAAGAACACCTTCAACCCAAAAATTTCAAAAATGAATTTTATGCATTAAAACTTGAAATCTTTGATTGAATCATGTCTAAAACTTGTTTTTGGAAACGATTTTGCACAAAAATGGATCAAAACAACAATAAATTGCAAAATCACTCTTCAAAAAATTCACAGACAAGTTTTCTCAATAACACAAATTTTTTCTAAATCTTCAAATTGACTCTCAAAAACTTGAAATTAATCAACCAAAATTTGAATATTTGTTAGAAAATAAGTTTCTAACACAATGATGTAATCCAATTTCGCTGAAAATCACTGAATCGAAATCTGATAGAATGATCAGACCGAAATTGACGAATTGAACAAAAATCTTGAAATCCTTCAAATTGACCTCCAAATCTTTGAAATTAGCCCTCGATCCTTGAATAAGATTTGTTCCTCTATCAAAAACGAATCCAACGAACTAAGATTTGAACAAATTCGATCAAAAATCACCAAAATTTGATAAAATCTCAAGAAAACGAGATTTTCTTGAAAAATCAAGAAAATCAATCAAATTTGCTTGTGAAATCACCAAATTCGTATGTTTGATCAGTAGAATTCCATCTCTCAATCTTGTTCCAGCTCTGATACCAATTGTTAAACCAAGATCTATCAAGATTAGAGAGAAATTCTAGAGAGAGAGTAGAGAGAGAAAGTAGATCTTATTATGTCGGCTCTCTGTGTTTTCAAGATATGAGTTATGACCAAAAGCTTACAAAGAAAGTCTAAACAAAGCCTTATATACCCTAAGACTTATTAAGGAAATAAGCTAGCTTTGACTTTCTACACATGACAAAATACATTGACTTTGACTCTATAAATCAAGATTAAATCTTGAAGACATATTTGTCCTAACAGATCCGTATGCGTACCGACAATACCATCAGGTACAATGCTAAACGCAGGCACTGGCGCCGCACCAAGTTAGGGTTTTAAATCAACGATTTTGATCCTATTTTTGTTGATCTGTTTTGATAGATGGCAGAAGTAGTTTTACTGTTCGATCATGTATTGTTTTAACATTCCAATTTCGAGACAAAAACTATGTCTTTCAGCTTGTTGTTAGTATGCTGTTCAACATTTACGTAAGTTTAATTTCAAAGTCCTGGTTCTATTATTAATTTACGTAATTGTTGGTTTGGTTTCAATCTTTGATGTGGTATGCAATGGCCAAAGGCCAAATTGCCTTTGGATTGCATCTCCTGCAGTTTTTCATGTTTGGTAGTAAGCAGAGATGTTTCTGCCATATTGGTTCTTGTTTGATTATTAACATCTCAGATCAGATTTTTCATTTCTGATCAGTCCTGTGGTGAATTTTGGCCTTTGGCCAATTCACCATTTTCTCTGCTTCTTTTTGAGTACTGCTTTGATGATAAGGTTTGGTATGGTTCCTTAGGCCAAAATTGGTTCCTATTCAGTTTTTGGCTGCTCTTTCAGTTCAGAATGGTTCTAAATATGAGGTCCTGTTGGTCTTCTGCTCAGCTTGCTTTTCCTATTGATCTTCTACTGTTGGATTGTTGCTGGAAAGTTTGCTTATTCAGTTCGGGTTTATTGGTTGTGGGCTTAATGGAGACAGATGGTTGGCTTATTGGTCGTGGTTTAGATGGCAGCATGGCCCGAAGGCATCCAACCATATTCAATTCAAATGAGGTTTTTGTTGATGACGAAGTCCGTCAAGAAGGGTTACAAGAAAGTCAAGTGGTTGCATCTCCACCAGAAATTAATAATGCAAATGAAGAATAGTTCATGCCACGACCTTAACATATATTAGACATTACTTTTTAATATTTTAGCGCAACTTTTGGTAAATTTGGTGCAACTTTTGGCAATTTTTGTGCAACATTCGGTATAAGAACTTAATCGTATAATTTGGTTGTTTTTTTCGTATTTTTTGAAGTATTTTTATCATACTAACCAATTTTATAAGTCATAAGGATGTATGTAACAGGTTTTAGAAAGTCCAGTGGTTTATTTAACAGGTTCTGAAATGTGCAATGGTTTCTTTGTTCCAAAAAATTATCCAAGGATTTAATCATTCCTAATGTGAAAGTCCGTTGGATTTTAGTGTAGTTTTCCCTAAGATTAAAAAAAATAAAGCAAGCATACAAGTTTCTCTTTACCCGATCTTTAAATATACATATGGTCAAAGTCGTCATCTCTTCATAACTTTCTCATAAATTGAGAGATTTTATAAAAACATGTTCTCTCAACACTTGGTTCTTAAAAAATGCCTTTTAATATAGTTTACGATTTCTTATGTTTTATTGTCGGGTTGTTGGTCATTCTTTCAATTTCTTTTGATCCTAGCTGAACAATAATTTAATAAGGGACCGACAAAAATAAATAGTTATAACTTTTTATTTTTACATATAGCAACATAACTTTTTTAGAGTCAACAACACTATTTCCCCTTGTGTTTTTGTTTGTTATTTGATTTTAGTTTCCAAAATTCATTAATAATGCAAGTGGTTTTTATCTATGTTTCGGAGTTTAAAATATTTATCAAGTTAACACAATTAGGGGGTGTTTGAGATTGCTTATTTTTTTTTTGACTTATTTGCTTATTGTTTTTCCTCACCACAAATAAGCTATTTTTAGTGTTTGGATTGAAAAAAAAAAGTGTTTATAACTTATCCACACCAAACATAAGTTGTTTTTGATAAGTTAATTCATTTTAACTGAAACTGCTTATAACTTATTTGCTTAAATTACATTTTTACCCCTAACTCCTTTTTATCAAGACCTAAATTGATAGACACTTTTAAAAATAAGCATAAGTTGTTTTAAATAAGCAATCTCAAGGGTTCTTAACACTAACATATACCCTTTACGTAAGGGCATGTTCGTCTTTTTACTCTTATCTATTAGTTTTGTTAAAATATATATGCATTTAAACTAAAATTAATAATATGTTTGTATAGCATAACGATGATGCTGCCTCCTCCACTTATTCACTCACCATCACTCTCAGCGAAAGCATCTATGGCCACAACCAATCTCTGCCTTCTTCTTCTTCTTCACAATGAATATTGCTTCTCGTCTGCACCCTTCCCTTATCTATCCAAGTATCGAGAGTCCAACATATAAGTTGCATAGAATAAACTTTTGTTAATATTTTATATGTTGACAAATTTTATCAAAGAATAAATTTTAGTGACCAATATGAGATATGTTAAATGGATCGATGAGTTTAGATATTTTCTCAAATGATTTTCAAAATTCAAACACTTTTGAAAAGAATAAAATGTCTTTCAAAATGTAAGAAATCACCTTTTATTGGAAAATCTTGTTTTTATTTAAATATCAAATTTTTTAAACGGAAAATTTCAAAAACACCTAACGATTTTTTTTTCATTTTAAATAATTAAGTCTTTGACTTTTTTTTTCTAATAAAAAAGCCATGTAAAAAACAGAAAAGCAAACGACATACCGATCAGAGAGAGAGAGAGAGATGGCAAGGGTCAATGGCAAATGGCAAATGGCACTGATGGCTGGTGATAGAGAGCGGACAATGATGAGACAACAAGGGAAAAATATGTCGTTGGATGAAAGGGTGATATAGAAATTGGAAAAAGTAGCAAATTTTGAATTATTAAACCCTAAATTTGCTTAAATATAGTTTTATTTGCTTTTACCATTTATTATTTTACAAAATTTCTCACTTTATTTTGAGTGATACCTCCTTTTTTACAAAGGGGAGGAAATTTAAATGAATTAGTGTTCTCAAAACCTTTTTAAGGAAATGAAAGAGATCATTAATAGAAGGAAATAAATTAAATCTCTTAAAAGATTATTAAATTACAAAATAATCCAACAATTCATTTTAAAAAATATATATTTTTAATAATATATTTTATAAAAATGACATATTTGCTTTTCTTTCTTTACTATTCAAGAAAATGAATTTTTTTTATTTTCTATTTTTTCGAGAACATAAAAAGTTATATTCTTTCAAGAACACAAATAAAAAAAATCTTTTATTTATTTTCTTCCAAAATTCGAAAACACAATATTTTTATTAATTTGTTTATTAATGGGTCGTTTACAAAACGCTTACCCATGTAAGTGCTTACCAAGTCACATTAGCTTACCGGATGAATATGGCAAGGGCTAAGAATCTTACCCGGTAAGAGCGGAAGCAAAGACCGAGAGTCTTACCCGGTAAGCGAGTTCAACGACTCTTACCACGGTTAGCGCTTACCGGCTAAATTGTTGCATACGATGCCATTTTGGTGGGCTAAAATTTTACTCGGAAAGTAAGTGATAGTGTTGAATTTTACCGGTAAGCAGTTACCCGGGTAACTGATTAGGTAAACAGCTCCTAAGTGAAATATTAATATTTTATATTAATAAAAATATGTACCAAAATAAATAAAGCCTATAATTTGAATGTATAAGAGCATCTCCAATGGTGCACTTCAAAAGCTTGAAGAAAGACTTGAAATGGGCCCCACATATTTTTTTATTACAAAAAATTGGGTTTATTTGCTAAAGACTTGATGCAGATCAAGTCTTTGAAGAGTTGGTTGTGAGAGGCTTGCCAAGCTATTCATCAAGTCATTGTGGGTCCCACATCTTTTTTTATTTTTTTATATTCATCAAGTCATTGGCAATGACTTTGCCATTGTGGATGCCCTAAGATTGGATAAAGCAAAAAATAATTGCGGTGACAAAAGGAATCTTGAACAAAATAATTTAGCAATGTCGTCTTTGAATGACCCAAGTCAAGGCCTTTGTAGATTTAGCCTTTAGGAAAGGACAAAGCGGGTCCTTTCGTGCATTATTGCTACCAAAAATCCTGCATTCTATTTAATCTATCAATTACATAATATAATACTTATAAATTATAATATCGAGTTTTAGTAAGTCTTTATAAAAACACTAGTTTAATAAGTAAATCATAATTAATTTATTGTTTCGATTAGTACATCACAAAGTAACATCAGACTAATTAACACACACTTGAAAACCCTAAAATTTATAACATTGAACTAGCACACACTTGAAAACCTTAAAGTTTATAATACAGATTACAGAAGGATAATTAAACCAGATTTCCAATATAAACTATGTAGCAACAATAATAAAGCAAGTAACTTTGACGCAAGATACATTAAACCAAGAGATAACGATAATGAAGAAAAAATATATCAAAATCATTAGGAATAGTTATATCTTACGATAAAAGTTAGTAAAAAACTTATTGATAATTTTTGGTAAATAATTTCAATGTCTGTTTTAGGCACATCCTTCCAGAAAAAGTATTATGGAGATACATTTTCTCGCACCAAATGTGTTGTGAAGTTGTTAACCCATTTACCGTACTTTTCAACGGCTTTTCCGGTAATTGGATCAAACACTACTTCAAGATGGGTAACCGTTCCTCGCTTCATGGCGATCTCCTCAATAACAACACCATAATAAGCTCCTCGAACATTTTTCTTACCTGAAGCTTGTTCTATATGTTCAAATTACAATTAAAATCTAATAAGTATGTGTCAGCATGTATATATATGTCTATATGTATATAAAATCTAAATATAAGTGTTTAAAATGTAAATCATTCACAATTGTACCATACTTGTTGTTTTACTTCAAATGCATTAAGTGTACAAAATGAACAAAGAAAGTCAAAAGGAAGTTGCTGGACAGATTTGCGCAGCTGTGCTATATCTGTCATATCTCACTCGTGGAGACACCAATAGAGGTGATTCAAGACTTTCTGGAAAGCCAACTGACCAAAGTACACTTTTTAAAAACAATCCATAAAGCCTTATGTACTGCTATTTAATGCTGATTACCTAAAGTCTCTTAAAAACAACTAACGAAGTTGTTAATGCTAATTACTTAATTAGTCCTTATCTCTAACTCCCTACAAATTCTCAAATGGTAAACCCCTAAAAAAATCATTCTTTAATCCTCATTAGTTACCTAATTAATTCTTATCTCTTAACCCCTTTCATATCCTCAAATCATGAACCCCTCAAAAAGCGTCATTCTTTGTACAAATTTATAAAAAAATATTATAATTTCTCAAAACTATACAAAACCGTTTTATAAAATCGACAATGATAAAAAGTAAAGTAAAACAAAACATTAAAATCAAGACATATCGCGTTGCATTGCGCGAGTACCCTTCTAGTAAATTAGTAATACATATAAAATCTTTGACTACTAATCAACGGATAAACACTTTTAAAAACAAGATTATCATTGACTCATACTAAGGGGCTGTTTGTTTACCTCTAAATAGTTCCATTGAGAGGCAACATCTGAATCGTTCAGAGGTGAATCTTGTTTGACAAAAAAAAAGTCTGACTCTTAATGGTTCCAAAATCCTCTAAATGATTTAGCATCTTGGGCCACCCTTAACCATTCAGCACCCTGACTTCATTCTAAACAAATAACAAACAACCATATTTCACCGGTTGGGTATTTAAATTAGCAAGATATGGTTAATCACCAATTATACTGATCGAGTAATATGGTGTCATATAATTGATTATGTTGAGTTATAATTGGGTCGTTTATGGTTATGTTGGTCGTATTGGGTGGTAATGTGTCATATTCGGTTTTGTTGATTGTCATGTGTAGTAATGCCTCGTATTGAATTGTAATTGGTGTATTGAACACTAACTTGGGCTGGGTTGTTTGTAATTTTGGTTTAGATTAGATTATATCATTAAATTATAGTGGGTGATAGTTAACAATGAGGCATATTGGGTTATATTGGATGTTGTAATGAGTTGTATTGCGTTCTTCGGTTGTAATGGATAGTATTAGACCGTATTGGGTCCCTATACATTGTAATGGGCAATATTGGACTAATATTATGTAACAATCCAGTCTAAAACAGGACATGCATAGTATTAAATCATAAACATTACAAAACTGGGTCCCAAAATTCTATTACATTTGTCTCAAAACTTAGGTTGACGGAAACAACCTATACACAACTGAGAATAACTAACTACTAAAAGTATGAGTGGCACAACTTCTATCTGCATTCATACTCTAGTCCTGCCCTGCTCGCTTTCCAGAGCCTCCTACTACACGCTTACATGAAAATGGTTTAGTTTTTGAAAAGCGAGGGTTAGACCAAAATGCCTAGTGAATTCCCTCCGAAAACAGTTCTTAACAACAGTATAAAAGTCATTTCATAATTTCATAAACATCCTCTACATAAGCATCAACATGGTAACTGCACATTGTTCCAGGATCGTACATCTAACCGCGATCGGGGCCCAAACAGACTCCCCTCTCGCCTCATATCGAGGCCCAAGCAGACTCCCCTCTACCCGAGTAGGAAGGAAACGAATTACATCCTACTGGCTCATCATCAATGCCCAAGGGATTATCGAATCCCGAGGTACTCTGATTCCACTGTGCAGACCGACTCCACATAGCATACACATAGCTCACATTAAATCACGGAACGTGAAATCTTTATAAATCATTTCTTTTATGCTAAATAATCTTTCAAACAAAACATATTTTTCATGGAATAGTTCGTAAAAGCTCGTAAGCAAATCATGTTTGTAAACACACCATAATCAGTAAAACATTTAACTTTCATTCCACGTAAAAAGGATTAAGGGAACTCACCTGTTCTTCTCGTTTCACGACCTCTTACTTAGGCTTCCGATCTCTAGATGGAACACCTATAATTTTAATAAACGCACGTCATAAATCTTTAATTTATTACTCGAGCTTGCTTCCGAACTTAACTCAAATTTATCTAATTGATAAGACACTATTCTAATCCAAAATATAATTATTGGACTATGCTTACCGGCCCAATACGACTCAATCAATTTCCGGCCCAAAACATAAATTTTGGACTCCCTTACATTACTACCAGACTTTCGGCCTAAGGAATTTACTTCGGTTCCTTTTTATAAAAAATTCCGGATCTCACATTTAAACAATACCGGATCTATCACTCAAAGCTCTCCTACGGCCCAACACAGATAAATTTTCGGATCCATTTGGGTTCGACCCAAATTCCGGATCTCCTCCAAAAGCCCACTTCTGGAAATGGGACTCCGGTTCCTATTTGACCCACTTCCGGATCCCTTTCAAAATTCCGGATCCTTTGAACCCAATACCGGGTTCCCTTGAAACTAATTCCGGATCCGCCTTGTGAATTCCGGATCTTGAAGTTCCGGTTTTAGGACCATTCCGGATCCATGGGAATTCTGGATCCAACCGATTCCGGATTCCATGTGGATTCCGGATCCGCTTCCACTTGGTCCGGAAGACAAGTTCTGAGGTAATTTCGGGTTCTAAAGCCAATAACAGGTCCTTAAACCAACGATTTAACGATGCGAACATCATTACCACCATATTCCATATCTTTCTTTTAGCTCCTTTTTGTTACTTAACAACTATAGGACGTCTAATCCTCTTCTTAGAACATTAAGCTCAACCTTTGACCAAAACCCAAAATAACTCATCTCTGCCATAAATTAAAGACTAGAATTGAAATTAAGAGATTACCTGATGAGATTTAAAGCAGATTAACCTCCAAACTTCCACTCCTTCCCAATTTACGGATTGAAGAAGCTTTCCTCTTGCACTTGGACTATTTCTTTCTCTGCTGTTCCTCTCCAAGCCGCCACACACACAGAAGGTTTGTTTCTAGGGTTTTGAGCTCAATATGAGAGCTTTTATACCCTCTTATCAATTTGCAAATCAGCCCCTAGACTTTAAAATCATGAAACTTCCTTCCCAAAACTTATTTTGTTCAAATAATAATCTCGGTTATTATATATTAGGTGGTAATAAGTTATATTGGATTGTAATGGATCGTAACGGACTGTATTGGGTCATATTGATTGTCATGGGTCTTATTGGGTAGTAATGGGCCGTCTTTGGTCATCTTGGTTAGTAATGAGTCGTATTGGAGTATAGTTGGTTGCAATGGGTAGCAATGCAAATCATATTGGGTTATAATGGGTCGTATTTGGTCATCTTGGTCTGTGACGAGTCATAATGGGTATAACACATTGTAACCAGATTTATGTAAAACCCCAAATTAGATGAAAATGGAGCCTAGCGGGAGAAGTCTACTACAGTACTTGAAGATTATTACATGCAATGCTTGGAAATGAAAAAAGCCACGAAGAATACACAAATCTCTAGCTAAGCCTATGGTTCGTACTTTAAGGTTTGAGAGAGTTCTTAGATGAAAATATGGAGAGAACAAAACAAAATGGACAAGGAAACTATATGAAATGCATCCAGACCTTTTTTGTGACCTCCGTATACGATCCCCTGTGTTGTATAGACTAGGTTGCCCGTGCCCAAATTTCTTCCAATGTGATTAGCCACCATCACTGCCAAGCTTTCAAGCCTCGATTGCAAAATTTTTACTAAAAATATGAAATTATTCACGAAGAACGTACGTACGTAGGTCGCGTAGGATTCGATATAACAATACGAACCTCTGATGCAGGAATGTGCAACTCGTATGCTCGGACTCAAGAGGCACACCATTTACATCTACAAAAACTTTAAGTTTTGCTAGGCGTTTTAAAAAATATTTTATTAATTCAATTAATTAGGATATATTAATTAATGCACGTGTGATAGTTAAGGTAACCTTAGACAAACATTTGTTTTGAAATTAACCTTAAAAGGTTGCTTGGGGACTCAAATGATTCTATATATAGTAAAGCTTGCAGCCTTCCATGCCTTTATTATTGTACTGCATACAAGAAACCGATAAAGCAAAGATGACTGATCAGAAGTTCTTCTTCAGTGGAGATGCAGCTGAAGCTGGAGTAACAAATCAACATCCAAATATTTCCACTAACTATTCTCAATCGCCACCACCACCACCACCACCGGAAAACCATCATTTGAGATGCCCACGATGTGATTCCTCCAACACAAAGTTCTGTTACTACAACAACTACAACCTCACTCAGCCTCGCTACTTCTGCAAGACTTGCCGACGCTACTGGACAAGAGGTGGGGCCCTCCGCAACGTCCCCATTGGCGGTGGCTGCCGGAAAAACAAGGGAATCACCATATCCGCCGCCTTAGCAAAGCAGATCTCCTCCACCGGAAAGCTCAGGGAACTTTTTTCCTCCGAGATCAGGAAATCTGACTTCATCAACACTCTTGAGCATTCCAACCCGGTTTTATGGGCCGGCTCACCTCAAACCTCTCATCTTTTTTCCTTACTAAGATCCACCCATAACCCTAACCCAATTTTTACTTCGAACACAAAAAGGTTTAATCCATTTTGGAGAAACAGTGAAATGGTTCAAGATAAAAAAGATAACGGAGGGATCGTAACTGGTTATGAAGGTAGAAACACAGGAAACAATCCAGATCAAATGCATCAACAACTAAGATCATCTCCATCAAACTATTATCATCATGATCAGGCAGTTGCACCTGTGACGAACCCTTCATCTTCAGCATCTGCTTCAACTGTAGCAAACGGTGAGCCGGGTTCTTGGAACCTGATGATTCCATGGTCGGATCTATCCATAACCAACAGTGCATATCCTCAAATCAATAAGCTTTTCTGATTTTATATAGTTTCTCGATCAGATCTTTTGTACGTGGCTGATAAAATTAAGAACTCAGCTAGGGTTTGGTGTTGCATTTTTTGGCATTTGAATTATAGTTTAATCTGGATGCTTTTTATAACTTATCCATTTTGAATTTGAATGATGGAGTAATCATAGAAGTGGAGAAAAGAACAGAATTTAGAATGACAAGCGAGCGTTTTAGGGTTGATTTTGGTTTTTAAATCAAATCACCTTTGCTCTTTGTGTCTCTTATAAAGGTAAGGTAATTAACGGGGAAGAAATTAATAAATAAGTATATTTTAACAAATAATAGATGTATATATATATATATATGTAATTTATCCCTTTTATAATCATAATATCATATGTTTAACCGATTAAACATACTTTTAAAAATTATACAAAATTTATTTTGTATGAAAAATTGATATATTGATGATATCTAAATAATAATATCAAGCTTGAACTTTTTTGAGTTAAGAAATAATAATTAAGAAACCCAATAATTAATGTTAAATCATCAAATTTCTTTTGTGTCGGTGGATAAGACAAGGTTTTTGTTATTATTTTTGTAACATACTTAATTAACCCTTGTAAAACTTAAATGGTATGTAAAATTTGCTATAAGTTTTTTTTTTTTTGGGTAGGGTTCCTGGGCCTTCGGCCCAGTACATCCCTGGCAAACACACCGACCGCGAAGTAATGCAGCCCTGAGATAATCCCCAGTGGCCACAAGTGCTGCGTGTGGGACTCGAACCCAGGCAAGCGCTATGAACTCCCTAGGCCCTTACCACCACGCCACAACCCTTGTGGTTAAAATTTGCTATAAGTTATAACTATTGGTATGGAAAATTTGTTATCAGTATCAACTAACTTGCTATTAGTGTGAAAATTTTGTTGTCAATACCAATCAAGTAACTTTCCATGCATATTGCCTTTATTGGTACTACTACAAAACTAACAACTATAAGGGAAGAATCAGATCACTCTCTAAAGCTTAGATCTGTTGTTGATCCATCGCTAATAGTCGATGGATCTAAAAGGCGTGGATGATGCTAGTGATGGACATCAGCGATAGATTAGTGAGAGATTAGTATCAACAACAGATTAGTGAGAGACTTGAATCAGCGACGGATTAGCGAGGACCTTTATTAGCGACGGATTAGCGAGGGCATATATTAGCGACAGGATTCTTGCCCATGCTAATTTCCGAACCAGTTCCCTTCTAAGGCGTAATTCATGCGAGGTCATGAGATTAAAAATGATCAACGCTTCGGATTCACTTCTCACGTTAACATCTACTTCTCACACAATCCTTCACCTATACATATATACATATATATAACACATATACCCATCATATATATGCGGTTACCAAACAACACATACACATTGTCTATATATTCATATATACACATGCATATAAACCTATATACAACACATATACACAACAATATATACGTAGATTCAATTGTTGTTATCAACCAACACACATATTATATATACAAATATATAACACTAACCGACGAGTACATAAATATACATATAACATATAACATATACATGTCTAAATATAACACATACAAAGAAGAAGAAAAAAAACTCAATCCCTAGCTAATCCCTCACTAATTACGACAAACGACAGGTGTCCCTCGCTAATCCGTCTCTAATTAACGAGGGAGTGGATTTATGGTCAATCCATTGCTAATTAGTGAAAGATGAGAGAGAGATTGACCACAAACCTAATCCCTTGCCAATCCCTCAAAAATCTATCGCTAATTAGTGAGGGGTTAGCGACTGATTGACCATTAACTCAATTCCTCGCTAATTAGTGGGGGATTAGCGAGAGATTGACCACAAACCCAATCTATCGCTAATTAGTGGGGGATTAGCGAGAGATTGACCATTACTTCAATCCCTCGATAATCCTTCGCTAGTTAACGAGTGATTGGATTTATGGTCAATCCATTGCTAATTAGTGAAAGATGAGCGAGAGATTGACCACAAACCTAATCCCTTGCCAATCCCTAAAAAATGTATCGCTAATTAGAGAGAGGTTAGCGACGGATTGACCATTAATTCAATTCCTCGCTAATTAGTGTGGGATTAGCGAGAGATTGACCACAAACCCAATCTCTCGCTGATTAGTGGGGGATTAGAGATTGACCATTACTTCAATCCGTCGGCTAATTAACGAGGGATTGGATTTATGGTCAATCCATCGCTAATTAGTGAAAGATGAACGAGGGATTGACCACAAACCTATTGCTAATTCCTCAAAAATCTATCGCTAATTAATGAGGGGTTAGCGACCGATTGACCATTAACTCAATTCCTCGCTAATTAGTGTGGGATTAGCGAGAGATTGACCCACAAACCCAATCTCTTGCTGATTAGTGAGAGATTAGCGAGAGATTGACTATTACTTCAATCCCTCGTTAATACCTTACTAAATTTTTTAGAACGGCAAAATTTTATAAAACTAAATGCTAGAAAAAGAAACAATTATATAGAAAGAATTGCAAAAGAAGTATTTGCAATCCAACCAACCCATTAATAGACAAATTGCTAGTTCTATGATTAACCCAAAAGTAAAACACGTGTTATAATGTTCTCCAAGAACACCGTCTTCTTTGACTTCAGGTTGCCAAAGAGAATATCATTATGAAAAACTCATATCGACCACAAAGTGATAAGCATAACGGTCTCGAAGCACCAAAATCTTCTTCTTCAACCGAATTGAATCTATCCAAGAGACTCAATCCAAATAAGAGCGGATAGTCGGAAAACCCATTTGCCACCATCGACCAATAAGGACCCATACATCTTTAGTGACGGGACACGAAAATAAAAAATAACTGCAATCATCTATCCCCGTATCACAATTAAGACATAAAAGAGACGAAACGTCGATACCTCCTTTATCCAAAATTAGCGAAGGATTTTTGCTCACGCTAATTTCCGTCGTTAATACTCAATTTTTCTTGTAGTGTACGATATAGTGGCATCATGCTGACATGGTATTCGACTTTACATTATTGATACGGTAATACCATCCGAATATGATAGAACCTATAAGTTTGTATCAATATACATCTAGTATTGATTTGGTTTGTTTTGGTATGATTTTTGTCATTACACATTTTTATACTCTATACTAAAAAAAAATATAATCAAATACTAAATATGCATATATACACGAGAATGTACAATAGGTAGAGAATGAAACATTGAGTTTTGAATATACGATTAAAATCTAATCAGATAAAAAGTAGAATTTGATTTGGTTGAAGTGATTGTGGCTTTAGATCAGACCGCATGCGCCCTCTATTATTCCCCTGATAAAGGAGTCTCTTGTGCCAGCCTTATCCCCAAAAACACCTTCATGCACACATTTTAAAGCATCTTAATTGTATGTTAGAGCATCCCTAATTATGAACTTTTTTCAGAGGAGTAATCAGCTTTCTCTTTCTGTCAAATCAGTTTTCTCTTTTATACTCATTTTATAAACCTCTCATTCCCAATCCTGGACCGATTCCTGGTTAATTTAATAAAAAAAACAATAACTAAACTTTAATTATAATTAAAAGACAATATTTAATAACTAAAATAATAAAAGTCACAATAATTAAAAATTACAATAATTGAAAGTTACAATACGTTAAAATTAAAAAAAAATTATAGTTAAAAGTTACATATTGTTTTTACAAGACATTAACTAAAAATTATGATAATAAAGAATTACTTATTACAGTTAAAACCCACTAATAAAAATCATTATAATAAAAACTACAATAACAAAAATTACAATTATTGTAATATACGGTAAGTTAAAATATAGATAAAATTTGAAATTATAATAATTTCTTTACTTTTTTAATGAATTAAACTAACTAATTTGATAAGTATAAATTTAGTTTAATAATTAAAAGAAATTAAAGAAAACCTAGATTCAAGTTTTTTATTATTAAAATAATGCTGGGCCCCACCATTTGTAGACGAGGAATCGGTTCATGCAAAAGAACCGATTCATCCTATGTGGCAAAGAAGCGGTTTGTTCCAAAGGTAAAAAAAATTCAGAAACGATCCCTCAAGGTTTATGAACCTTGCGCTGGAGATGCCCTTATATCTTCTGTCAATCTTTTTAAGGAACTTTTAAAACTGAGATGGTCAAATAGATCCGGCACGGTCTTGGACCGAGACCAATTTGGGATTGGCCTGGGACCGAAACCGGTTCTCATGATTGAGCCTTATATAACTTAACCAAACCTTCGTATTTAGGTCGTGATTGGGACCGGTTACAAAAGCACTATTTGAGCCGAAAAACGATTTTTGACTATGTCTAGTTTAGAATAGTTGTTAAAGTTAAAGAAAAATCTAAAATAACATAATTATTGAAAATACATATAGTTCTAATATTTTATTTAATAGTTGATAAGTCTTCTTTACATAACTTAAATCATTTATTTTGATCAAATTATATCACAAAAAGTTTTCTTTGTGCAATGTGTGGTCTAAGTTGTGTAGTTTTCAGTTTTACTTTGTGAAGATTGTTAGAATAGATTTTATCTGTTCTTTCCAAAACAATCTAATTGTTCTATGTGAAATTCTTGATTTTATAAATCAATAAAAGAATTAATTAAAGTGAAAGGTTTATGGGGGAGTAGAGAAAGGTAAATGAGAGAGAGGAAAATAAATCTAACCGTTGGTTGAGAGGAAGAATCGGTGGTGGAGGAAATCGGCAGGAGCAGTTGTGGGCAGCGTTCGGCTGGAGAGAAAATCGGCAGCACAACCGATTGAAGTTATTGCCGATCCAGATGGTAATCGACCGAAGAAGTGATCGGCTGAAGCTGGAGATCGGAGAAAGTGTAGGTCAGCAGCGGAAAGGGTGTCGGCGGCAAGGTAGATCGGCAGCGAGGAAGGGTTTTGACCGAAGGACCTCGGTCGGCAGCTGTGGGGTTCGGCGGCAAGGTGAGTTCGGCGGCGAGGTGTGTGGCGTCGGCAGCAAGTGGATCGGTGGAAGCAGAAGACGATCGACAGCTCGACAACTGCTGGTTGGTGTGGCCGATATAGAGTCGGCGGGCGCCGATTGATGCAGTCGGCAGTGCCGGTCGGCAGCAGCCGAGAGGTGAGTCGGCAAGGTATGGCAGCCGATGTGAGGGGTGAATCGTAGCGGAGGTTTCGACCGATGATGCTTTGGGGATGGGTATCGGCGGGGCCGATTAATTGAAGAGTGAGAGAGGGATCGGTGGCTGATCTAGAGAAATAGGAGAAGAAATGGAAGTGTTTTGAGATGTGATTTTTGGAGAAAGAAAGGGGTAATGTAGATAGTGGTTAGTGTTTAGGAGATATAATTTGGTGAAAGAGATGGATGGTGAGTATCATTTTCTTGATTTGGAGAAAGTATAATGATTGAGAGGCAGAAGGGAACTGAGGAAGTTAGGTTGGTAGAGGTTGTAAAAGAGCCATCACCAATGCATGAAGATATTCATCTATTTAGCTCAGAACCTGCAATCACAAAGAATTTATTTTCTAGATACCCATTTGGTAGTGGGTCATTTTGGGTTAGATGTTGAAGAAGAAGAATTGATATCAATCAGGTCAATTCTTTCTTTTGGACAGTCTTTGGCAAGATGAAAAATATCACCACAGATATAACATTTTCTATAAATAAAAGCCTTTTTAGAGCCTTGACATTTTTCCTTATTTTTGCCTTTTATATTTATTTTCAAAGATTTTGATGAAGTAACAAAGATTTGTGGTGCAGAACCTAAGATTCCTTTTTCAGAATTTGGGAGGACATGAATCTTCTCTTTTGGATTGGACATTTTGATGTTCACAGATCGGGGAACAAAATTGGTAGAGGAAGTCACAAAAGTATTTGTTAGTCCCAGATGGCTATAAAAAGTATTGTAGAAGGGGGGTTGAATACAATACTCAAAATTTTCACAATTTTAATTCTATTATTGAAAATCTTTCAACAAGAATTACACATAGAAACTTAAGACTGTTGCGGAAAAGAACAGATAAACTATTCTAACAATCTTTCACAAAGTATACTAAACAAAATAACTAAGAACACTTAGAACAAAGCTATGAAGTTTTTAGCAATATGGAGATTTCTTGCACTGAGAGAAATCTTCCAGTTCACGTAGAATCTTAGAGCACACAGTAATCTTCAAGTATCTCAATATGTAAGTTCTATCTTCTGCATGGAGAGGTCTTCCTTTTATAGTGAGGATGAGTGTACTGAGCATTAAATGCTTAGTACGAATGTCCTCCAGTTACTTGCTTCGTACCAATGGACTTATGTAAAGTTGATAAGTCACAATCACCTTTTCCTTGAAACAAGGAGGAATACCCATGCAGAACTTCATTGGAAATAGGAATAGTACCATGCTTGTCTCCTTGGTGTGTCTTCCAAGACAATATTACTTGAGACTTGATATTTTCTTCAAAGAAAATCTTTTGACAAAGGATCCCACCGATTTAAGCATCATCATCGGTGGGATGATTCTTGGCAAATTTGATTTTGTCTCATAATAATTTTGCTTCTCATTTTGTCTTGTCTCATAATAATTTTGCTTCTCATTTTGTCTTCAAGGAGTACACCACCGATGAATGCTTTGAGATATGTGACACATCTTTGAAGAAAAAGCATCTTTGAGATATGTGACACATCTTTGAAGAAAATCATCTTTGACTTCGGTGACACATCTTTGAAGAAAAGCATCTTTGAGATATGTGACACATCTTTGAAGAAAAAGCATCTTTGAGATATGTGACACATCTTTGAAGAAAAACATCTTTGAGACTTCTTGAGATCCCACCTATTTGAGAGTCTTCATAGGTGGGATAAGTTGGCCGACCCAGAGATAGGTCGGTGGAGAAGTGTCCACCGATGTGTGAGACAACCATCGGTGGACAATGACTTGCATGTATTGAGTAAAGATCTTTCACTTCCACAATGAGAGAGTCTTCACTCTTGACTTTGGTTGATCTTTGACTTCACCAAACATTTGCTATCTTGTACAAACCATTACAAAGAACCATGCACCCAAAATTTCTCTAAGTATAAAATGTTTTTCAAAGTATAAAAGGAGATCATGAGGTCATCTTCAAATCTTGATGACCCAACAGTATTTTTGGAAAGATTTGAGGATTTTCTTTTGAGAATTTTAGAAGATGAGGATGCTTAATCTAAAGTCAAGATTTTCAGAAGGTCATGAATAAGTTTGGGAGAGTCATTGGAATCTTGAGCTTCTTCATTTGGAAATGAGATAAGATCTTTGGCCTTTATAAACATACCAAATTTTAGAGCTTCAGATAAATCAACATAATTCATGGACACAGACCCAATTGAACTAGATTCGGAGGTTTCATAAAAAGTTGGTGAAACACCAGAGGTGGAAGCATGATCTTTGGAAGATTGATCAATTTCCATTTTTCCAAAGCCTAAACCAGTTTTGTCATCACAAGAAATCTGATTTTGAAAAATCTTTTCTAGATTTTTGGAGGAACTGGTCTATTTTCTCACAATTTCTTGTTCCTTTTTAAAACTATCAAATATTTTGTTTTTCTCCTTAGCAAGAGTGAAATTAATGGTTTTCAAATCTTCAAGCTCAGTCTTGATTTTATCAAAATGTTTCAGTTGAGAGAGACATATTTGAAGTTGAGAGGAAAGAGAATTTACTTGGGCAGAAGCCTTATAAATGTCAATTGTCAAAGAATCAAAGGCTTCTAGCTTTTCAGAATCAATTATAGAGTGAAAGGGATGTACCTGAAGAGAGGTTGAGGAGCACTCAGTAGAGACTAAGGCAGTAGATGTGACCATCTTTTCAGAATCTTCAACTTCATCTATTTTCGCCATGAAACACATGTTTGGAGAATCCTTGTCACTTTTAGAAGTGGGTTCATCTGGCAAATCATGAGTTTCAGCAGGCAGACCCTTTCCTCTTCTGACAAGTCTTTTGTTTCTTTCATTTTCTCTCTTGTATTTTTCTTTGTATCTTTCAGCCCAGTCAGAATTTACAGAAGAGAGATGTAATACCCCGGGTAAGTCCGTTAGACAAATTCCCTATCCGTTAAGTTTATGTAACGATGATATTTAAATGTTTAGGGTAAGTTTGAGATAAGTTATAAGGTTAGGGGTGTTTTAGTCCTTATTGAGTAGTTTGAGCCAAAAGTGTAAATTTGAGATATAAATATCTCAAACACTTCAGATATCCTCACTTTCCTCTTTAGAAACTGTGTGTGTGTGTGTGTGTTCTGAACGAAAGGAAGAAGACGAAGAAACCTACGGCTAGAGCATCAATTGATTTGGTTGAAGTTGATTTTGAGGTAAGCTCTTTTACATTTTGTGTTGTAATCAGTAGTATTAGACTTCTATCGGATTAGAAAGTTTAAATCATAGCTGTATAGATTTGATTTGGGTTCTGGATTAGAGAAGCGACCGACTGTGTTCTTGAAAGTCCCGGGGAAGTCCCGGTAGACTCCCGCTAATGTGAGTCCCGGTATTGCAGACTTCCGGTAGTGTAAGTTCCGGTAATGTGAACTCCCAGTATAAGAACTCCCGGTATAGGAACTCCCGGTACCCTGGAGTCCCGGTACCATGAAGTCCCGGTAGTGTTGTCTCCCGGTACTCTGGGTAGTCCCGGTACTGGTGGTAGTGTCCGGTTATAGTTTCTGATTGTATATTTGGATTAAGTTGCTCCGAAAATTTCCTGGGGGGCGGCCCCCAAACCCCGAAAGGGCGTTGCCCCTTGACCCCATCCGCTAACCGGGTAGCGGAACCCCCGTGTTAAGTCGCTGTAGGGGAACATTTGAGAATAAGAGTTATTCTATTTGAATTATTTCAGATACTGTGAATTCAAATTGAAAGACTGAATCTGTGGAAAAGACTTGGAAGCATTTTGTTAAACAATCAAGGTGAGTTTTACTTTAAAACGTTTTTAACTGGAATACATATATGTGTTTATATATGTATGTGAGTATGTGTGAAATATATATATGTGTTTGTATATATGAGACGGATACGTGTCAAGGTTTGATTATATGTTTATGTTAAAAGGATATATATATATATGGTTGGAAAAATGATGAAAGGTTTGTAAATGACAATATGATATATTGAGATATATATTGTATTTATATTGCACGAAACGAGTATAGGTGAGCCGAATTATTATTCGGCGGGGCTGTATGGAAATACAGCGGGGCTGCATGAAATTGCAGTGGAGCTGTAGGTAATTGCAGCGGGGCTGTGTGTAATTACAGTGGAGTCGACTGTATTGTACAGTGACGATAATTAGTTGGCTTGCTACCGACTAATGCGGCCAGGGGAAAGAAGATGAGATGAGGAGAGATACGCGGTGCTCGAGTCCTAATGTGGTATTTATATACGTGTGGTATATGCGTGCTTATACGAAAGGTTTTATGTAAACTATTTTGATACAAAGTATTATGTGAAAAGAGTTTTATATTGATTTTGGAAAAGACCAGGATTAACTCACTAGACCCGTTTGGTCTAACCCTCATTTTGTTTTCAAAAATATGTTTTCCAGGTCGAGGAATTGATAGCGGCAAAGGAAAGAGTAAGGTGTAGACTGCCTTCGTGGACCGATGATGATTAGGAAGATGTTATGTATTTTGTAGTTACGAAACAAAAAGGACCATACTTGGTTTATTATGTAACTCTTGTTGTAATTCAATGATATGCGTGTATGTTATGTTATATGATGTATGCAATGGGAACCGGGTTGTTACAAGAGAGGTTGGACGAATTTTTGGGAAGGAGAGAGATTGATAGAATCATATTTGGATCTTCCCGATTTTGAGGAAAATTGGCCCAAGGAAGAAGTTCTGGGTCTTTCAAATAGTTTTTACTTCTGCACTCAGAGGCAAAATGACCTCTTTTACCACAGTTAAAACATTCCTCGTTAGTTTTGTCCAAAGAGGAGTGTTTGGAGAGAGAAGAGGATGATTTTCTACTAAACTTAGATTTTCCATAATAGAAGTGAGATTTGGATTTAGAATACCCATCCAACATAGCCATTTCATCTGATAACTTGTCAACTGAAGTTTCCTCACATTCATCCTCAACATCACTAAGACATGCTTCTGAATGGTCATTGAGATATTCTTGACTATTATGGTCAGAGTCAGATGGGTAGGTGATTCTTGGAGTACACATAGTTCTTTTGGAAGAGTCACTTAAGAGAGCTAGAGAAGAGCTCTTTATATCTGTGATGACAGACTTCTTTTGCAGCTTAGTCTGCTCATAGTTGAAGAGAGTTTCATAAAGAGCAGTGAGAGGCATATGATCAAGATCCTTGGTTGTCTTTATACAAGTACATATATTTTCCCAAAAATCAGGAAGACAATCCATAAATTTGCACATGACTTCCTCATTGTCATACACTCTACCTAACAGCTTTAAGTTATTAAGAAGATTGTTAAAGCGGTTATAGTAGTTAGAGAGAGATTCTCCTTTCTCACAAGATAAGAGTTCATATTTTCTAACAAGAGCAATCTTTTTGCTCTTTTTAACTTCATCTGTACCTTCGTACAGAACACACAGAGTGAACCACATCTCTTTGGCAATAGAGAAATTTACCAGAGAGTGGTACACTTTATCAGGAAGAGATAGAGCAATGATGGTCCTCACTTTGGAATCTAAAGAAACAAGACGTTTTTCTTCATCAGTATATTTCTTGGGATTCTTAAGAATATACCGACCGGTTACAGTAGATTTTTATTCATCAGAGGAATCATAAGAATCATCTTGACCAACACCTTCTTTGCCGGATTTTTGAGTTTCATAGCGATCCCAAACTCTAGGGACAAATGGTCCCTCACTGAGAATAGTATGGTATCTGTTATCCACTCCTTCCATGAAAAGCATCATTCTACTTTTCCACAAAGAAAAGTTGTTTGGATTAAACTTAGGAGGTTTAGCAATAGATCCATTTTCAGAAAAAGTGTTTTGAGAAGAAACTGCATTGTTTGAGGAGGAAGCAGCCATTGCAGATCAAGTTTATTGAGATTAAACTTTCTTGCTCTGATACCACTTGTTAGTCCTAGATGGCTAATAAGAACAAGAACAGGTATTGTAGAAGGGGGGGGGGGGGGGGGTTGAATACAATACACACATTTTTCACTTTAATTAATTCTTTTATTGATTTATAAAATCAAGAATTACACATAGAACAATTCGATTGTTGCGGAAAGAACAGATGAAATCTATTATAACAATCTTCACAAAATAAAACTGAAAACTACACAACTTCTAAAACACAAAGATTGAAAGTTATTTAGTTCAATGGAGGAGAAGAGCATAATGTCTTGAGCACAGAGAAATCTTCAAGAGTTGTCGTTTTCATGGAGAAGTCTTCATCTTTAAATAGTACCATGAGCATTTAATGCATGAGACACTTATCACTTTGTCATTTGAAGGTCACGTTTGACTCTCAAAAGTTGAAGTGTCTTTTCCTATTTTTCTTGGTACTAAAAAGCTTGATGGTGACAATACCTGAGAATGGGAAAAGGGATGGATGAACCTTTTTCCCCCATACCAGATATTACCTCTTTGATGAAAATCTTCTTAGCAAGGAAACAAGGGAAGATCCTCCTATTTTGAGGATCCCATCGATTTGTCATGGAGAAAATCGGTAAGATAGCAAATATTACCTCTTTTGATGAAAATCTTCTTAGCAAGGAGATAAGGGAGGATTCTCCTATTTTGAGGATCTCACCGATTTGTCGTGGAAAAAATCGGTGAGATAGCTTAGTTTGGGTTGAGAAGTTCATCTTCAATCCGCATTGGTAGATTTACTTCTTTTTTATTTCGGCTGATCTTTGACTTCATCGAACTTTGAAAGCATGACTAAGCTATTACAAAGAACATAAAGTTTCTCTAAGTATAAATAATGTTTTTCAAAGAATGTAAATAGATCAGGAGATCATCTTCAAATCTTTGATGACCCAATAATTTTGTTGTCAGTAAGAAGATTAGTGTACTTTTTATTCAAAAAACGTCCAGAATTCATTTGTTCAAAATTAAGTTCATGATCTTATTTCTTCAAAAAGATAATTGAGATTTATTTGTTAAAAGAAGTTTAAGAATATATTTGGTAATTTTTTTTTGAAATTAGTTTAGAAATTTATTTGTTAAAAAGATTCAAGGACCTAATTATTCAAAATCGGATAGTTTGTTGGGTTTTTTTAGATTTTTTTCAAATTTGTATCACATGTGTTTTTGCAGGTTACAATGATATATTTAACCGGTTTTAAAAAATTTAAGGGTTTTATCATTCAAAAAAAATAGTTGAAACTATATATAACTTTAGGATATATATTTCTCAAATCAATTCACCTTTATATGTAAAATTGTTACGTATGACATATTTCGGTGGCATTCACTGCTTATCCTACAACGTGTATGTCCAAGTCCAACAACCATTTCACTTTTGTTGACTTGTGGACATTTTTTCAAATTACACCATACATTTTGTTAATTGTTATCCTCTTAAGAGTTAAGTCTTATGGCTTAGCTTACCGGTAGAACAAGGCCAATACCATAAACAAAACAAAGCATATGCATTCCCCAAAAAACACAACTAGGGACTTAAGATAACGATAGTTTCACATTTGTTTCTGGGTTCGAGTGAGTTGCGGTTTTTAAATGAGATGTAATTGGTTTCATGTCTAGCGGATTAATTATATATGTTAGGCAAGAAGTCACAACAATGAGCAAGCTTATGAAATGATTAGCAATATGTTTGATGATTAGTGTTAGAATATGTGAGTAGGTTGATAGATTGAGAGAGACACACTAGAGATGGTGGCAGAATCAGCCGTTTTCATATATTGAGAGAGTAATACAAATGAAGTGTCTAACCTAATAATGAAACCCTAAGAGACTATTTATACAAGGTAAGTTACACATAATTACAGAAAGGACCCTGAACTATACATATTGACATTAATACTCTAACATCCCCCCTCAAACTCAAGTAGGGGAAGAATGAGTCAAATTGAGTTTGGAAACAAGAGCCCGAAAAGGCGAAAACGCCCTGGAAGATGAGCTTTGGTGAAGATATCGGCAGTCTGATCAATGGTTGAGATTGGAAAAAGTTTAACCGTCTTGCGAAGAACATGTTGATGCGTGAAATGACAGTCAATCTCGATGTGCTTTGTACGCTCATGAAAGACATCATTGTGAGCAATCTGAATAGCACTAGTGTTGTCACACCACAATGGTGTTGGGGAAAATTGATGAGCACCCATATCAGATAGTAGCCAACGTAGCCATACGAGTTCTTGAGTGGTGTCAGCTAAGGCTCGATATTCCGCTTCAGTGCTGGAGCGAGCTGTCAGCGATTGTTTCTTGTTGCGCCAGGAGATAAGAGAGTCCCCAAGAAAGAAACAATAGCCGGTAGTGGAACGACGATCGGTTATGTCACCATCCCAGTCATCATCTGAGAAGGCACGAAGCTGTAAGGATGAGGTGGATGAGAAATGAAGACCATGGAACATTGTCCCTTTGAGGTACCGAAGTATACGAAGAACAGCGGCATAGTGGTCTGAACACGGGGTAGCCATGAATTGGCTAACTATATGAACTGCATAGGCAAGATCTGGTCTAGTGACAGTCAGGTAGACCAGAGATCCAACTAGTTGACGGTACCGTGTAGGGTCTTTCAGCGGGGTTCCGGCATTCTGAACAAGGTGCAGATTTTGCTCAATGGGTGTAGATGCAACTTTGTTGTCCGTGATCCCGGCTTTGGACAGCAGATCTGAAATGTACTTGGCTTGACAGAGATAGATGCCCGAAGAGTCTGATAGAACTTCAAGTCCAAGAAAGTAGTGTAGTTTGCCAAGATCTTTCATCTCAAAACATGAGCTGAGAGATTGTTTGAGATGATTGATACCTGTAGTGTCACTGCCGGTGATGATCATGTCATCAACATACAACAGGAGTAAGATAGTACCTGCAGCAGTAGTCCGAGTAAACAGGCCAGAATCATAGTTACTTGGAGAAAATCCCAAGGAGATGACGGTGTTGCTAAACTTTTCAAACCAAGCACGGGGAGCTTGTTTGAGGCCATAGAGGGCTTTTCGAAGTCGACATACATGTCCCTGACGGGAGGTCACACCTGGAGGGAGTCTCATGTAGACTTCCTTTTCGAGATCGCCATTCAGAAAGGCATTTTTGACATCCATCTGATAAAGTGGCCATTTCTTGGTGGCAGCTATGGCGAGAAGACTACGAACTGATGTGACACGAGCCACAGGAGCAAACGTTTCCTCGTAGTCAATGCCATATTCTTGATTGAAGCCTTTTGCCACAAGGCGTGCTTTGTACCGATCAATGGATCCATCAGACTTGGTTTTGATTTTGAAGACCCATTTGCAACCAATGGGTGACTTTCCTGGTGGGAGAGGAACAAACTCCCATGTATTGGCTTTGTCAAGTGCATGAAGTTCCTCTGTCATAGCTTGCTTCCAAACAGGGTTAGAATCGGCTTCCTTGAAGGAAGTTGGTTCTTGGGTGGACAGTAAAGTGGCATAACAAGGATAATCACGAAGGTGAGAAGGAACTTGTCTTACCCGAGCGGAGCGTCGTGCTTCATCTTGTGGTTGAGAGGAGCTAGGATCCATAGACTCAGCAGATGGCTCAGAAGTAGTACTTGGAATTAGTGCAGATGATTGATCGTGATCAGATGGCACAGATGGGGCCGGTGAAGGTTTAGATGGAACATATGAAGGTTCCGGTTGAGAAGAGGCGGAAGAAGGTGGAACAGATGGCACAGAATAAGGCTCAGATGGAGGTGAGTTAGAAGGAGGTGGGACAGATGGTGAGGTCAGTATGGAATCAAAATGTAGTGAGTCCAAAGAGATAGAGTTATCAGTGAAGAAGGAAGTGGAAGGATTGGGTATGTCTTGAAATTTGGATACTGTTGAGAAGGGAAGATGTTCCCAGAATGTGACATGACGGGATATACGTAGTCTTTTAGAGACTGGATCCCAACAACGATAACCTTTGTGTTCAATACCGTAGCCAATAAAGCAGCATAATCGAGAACGAGGTTCAAGTTTGGTGTGTTCATGAGGTTGCAACTGAACAAAGCAAGCACAACCCCATACTTTTAGGAGTTCATATGCAGGGGAGACCCCATGGAGCATTTCATAGGGAGACTTTTGATTGAGGATGGGAGTCGGGTGACGGTTGATGGTGTAGACAGCCGTGAAGGCAGCTTCGCCCCAAAAACGTTCTGGACACTTGGCTGAGATTAATAGAGTACGAACAGTATCGAGGATGTGGCGATGTTTACGTTCTGCACGTCCATTTTGCGGAGAGGTGCCTGGACAGGAGTACTGAGAAAGAGTACCCTGAGATCGAAGAAAAGAGAGGAGAGAAGATTCTTTGTATTCCATAGCATTATCTGCTCGAAGAATCTTTATAGGTTTGGAAAACTGGGTTTGGATCATACGAGCGAAGGTGATGTAGATTTGAGGTAGTTCGGAGCGATGTTTCATGAGATATATCCATGTAAATCGTGTGTGATCATCGATAAAGATAACGAAGTATCTATAACCCCCCATGGATGGATGTGGGGCTGGCCCCCAAACATCAGAGTGAATGAGGTCAAAAGGGGAAGCAGAATTGAGTTCATTTAGTTGAAAAGGTAAGGCATGGTGTTTGCCAAGTTGACAGGATAAGCAAGAAATGTTTTCAGAAGAGGTGTTGCCTAACAGTCCTGAACTAGCTAACAGTTTTATCCTAGCTAGAGATAAATGTCCTAGTCGTTTATGCCACAATTCAAAGGAAGGGGTACTGGAAACAGAGGCAACATGATTGAGGATTGTAAGGGGAGACGAAGGTAGGCCACTTCAACCATCCGACCAACTTTACGGCCTACTCCAAGGATCTGCTTGGTCTTTGGATCCTGCACAACACAACCAGTAGGATGAAACAAAACAATTAGGCCGGATTCCATAAGTTGAGTGATAGAAATCAGACTCAAAGATAAGTTTGGAATATGTAGCACATCAGGTAATTGAAGGTTGGTGGTAGATACAGTTCCACTGAAAGATACGGGTAACCGAGTGTCATCCGCAGTGCGGACTGATGAGTACATGCTGGAGGTTTGCTTAGAGATAAACCCGTCAGCCTTAGGTGCCATGTGGTTACAGCAACCAGAGTCGAATAGCCAAGGATTGCCTGGTGCTGAGATATTGCACTGAGAATTCATTCCCATAGAACCTGTCAGGAGTCGCTCTATTAGGTCTTGGTTTTGTCGCAGGAGTGCCATAGAATCAGGTGATGAGTTGGTGTTATGCATAGGTGATGAGTTGGTGTTATGCATTCCTATAGAACCTGTCAGGAGTCGTTTTATTTGGTCTTGGTTTTGTCGCAGGAGTGCCACAGAGTCAGGTGAAGAGTTGTTGTTATGCAGTGCCTGAATTGGCGGTGTAGAGGAGTCTGGAGTGATTGATGCAGCAAAGGACTGAGTACGCAGTTGCCTTAGATTACCGGAGTGACGTTGATTACCTGAGTTCCTTGGATATTTTAGACAGTCAGACCCATAGTGTCGTGGTTGTGTGATCCCACACCAACGACATTTTCGAATTGGGCAGTTGAGAAGAAGATGAGAAGTAGAGTGACAATATGAGCAGTCACTGTATTGAGACTCGGTACGGAGGGCCATCTGACGGATTAGGAAATTGAAAATCGAAAAGAGGAGTTTCTGATTTGTGAGTTTGAATAAAAGAGGTTATGAACAGTACCAAGTCGCAATGGTCAGTTGAGATTTGGGGTTGTGAACAGTGTCAAGTCGCAATGGTCATGGTCATGAACAGTACCAAGTTGCAATGGTCAGTTGAGATTTGGGGTTGTGAATAGTACGAAGTCGCAGTGGTCAGCTGCGATTTGGAGGTGAATAGTACGAAGTCGCAGTGGTCAGTTGCGATTTGGAGGTGAATAGTACGAAGTCACAGTGGTCAGTTGCGACTTGGATGAGTGTGTGCGTTGCGACTTGGATGAACGTATGATGTTCTTGAGTCGGGTTTTGCAAAACAGATCGGTTTTGGCTGAAAATTGGTACGTAGGTTCGTGATGATATTCTGAGCAACTTTAAAACTTGGAATTTTGTCAAAAAACCAACAGAGAATGGATTTTCTGAGCAAAATCGACAGCAGCAAAATAAGGGAAATAAACTTGAGAATGCAGATCTGAAAGATGGTTGAGGATGCTTACCTAGAGCTCTGATACCATGTTAGAATATGTGAGTAGGTTGATAGATTGAGAGAGACACACTAGAGATGGTGGCAGAATCAGCCGTTTTCATATATTGAGAGAGTAATACAAATGAAGTGTCTAACCTAATAATGAAACCCTAAGAGACTATTTATACAAGGTAAGTTACACATAATTACAGAAAGGACCCTGAACTATACATATTGACATTAATACTCTAACAATTAGGTTGTTAATTCGTAAACAGATTTGAGCGTACGTGATCCCTTCTATTATCATGATACAACTCCGTATAAGAATCAGTGAACCTAATTACATCTGATCTCTACGAGTAAGCTCTATCCCTTGTTTCCAAAGAGCTATAGTGGATTAATTAAGCCTACTATATTTATTTCGCTGTGGAACAACATGTGAGCACGACGAAGCAACTCCCGATTTTCACCTCAAGCGTGAAATGTCAAGGATCAATTAATTTCTCATAAAATTATTTCATGTAAGTAACGATTATTTTCAAAATACGTACGTACGTACCAAGGTTAAGATAACTTTTAAGGGACAACTATTGAAATGTTGATAAAATATTTTCAGTTCTTATCATATTGAATAAAAGGATGTTTAATGAGACTGATAGCTTATTCAGTCAGCTATACATGACTGTTTGGTAGTGGCTTAATGATATAGAAAGTGACTTATTTATTAAGCTTTTAGGAGGGAGCTTTATGCAGAAAGCCAAGTTTTGTCCAAACCAGTCTCTCCCAATTAAAAAAACATGGTCCTTCCATCTATGAAAACACCCTCCCAAACAATAACTTTTCCAATCTATACAAACAGATTAATCCACACAGACAACTCAATTCATACAGGACTTAATGGAAACCAACCAAACAGCCCCTTAGGTAGTCAGAATAAAATTGTTTAGTAAATTGGAACTTCTATTAAATTCATACACAAACAATAACAGTTATGAGCTTTCCTTCCGTAACACAGTTACACCCTCGTAACCAGATTAAGAATATATATATATATATATATAGTAACAAAGAAGATCCAAAACTAAGAATATTAATTATTTCAAGATTAATTTTCTACTTCAATGGTGCCTTCCCACATCTCAATGCATTTAGTGGGATGTCATATTCAGTCTTATAACTCTGTTCATCATTCCAAACTTTAATATACAATTGCTGTCCCAGGTATTGCCTTGGCCAAATGGCAGACCTCAGATTCCACATGCCCTTGTTGTCCAAAGAAACTAATATTGCACTCCATGATTTTGGATACACCTGCAACAATTTACAAATGACTTGTTCAATATTCTTATTAACCATATAAAAATTGGAACTTTAAATGATCCAAAAGGGCTGGCTATGTGTGTATATATATATATATGTTACCTGCACAGTGTGTCTTGTGGTAGCATCATTCAGATTGTAAAATCTACTCCTCAATGTGGTGTTCCACTGCCCAGATCCATACCTACAATTTGCAAATTATTAACAACCACAAGGACCCAATTTATTCCCATGTGATTTCAGTTACTTTCTAGGAAGACAAATGAAAAAAAAAAAAGAGGCTTACCCAACAGGCCAAAAATCTGAACCATCAAGATGCCATGACTGAATGGTGCTCTCATTGTTTTGGAAGATGATTTCGACGTAGTCGTGTAGGGTGAAACCAAGAACAGAGGTGCCAAGAGTTGCAGGGTTTGAACTGGGCGTATCTTTGGTCGAGTTTAATTTAAAAACTCCAGAAATGTTATAAAAGTCAGCAATCTTCAGTGGAGTTTCGGGGTTGATGTAGGACACCTGATTTACGGCATACCTAAGCTTGTCATTGATATTTTCTTCTGAATTAGCCAGCACAACCGTTCTCGTTACTGGAATTGTCCCATAGTGATATGAACCTTGAGGGTTAGGCCTAGCTGCATTTGCTGTCAAATTCCATCTAGAATACAAAAGAAAGGTAAATCACTAAATCTTAGGATCGTAAAAAGTAAAAACGCTTCCAATGACTTGAGAAATCAATAAAATGTTGTACCTGATGGTCCTCGCTTGCTTCATTGACCAATGAATATGATACGTGGGAGCAGTAGGCAATGGCAAAGAAGCTTTGGTGTTAGAGCCATTATAGTGAAGAATTGCAGTGGCATTAAGAATGGGCTTGGTAAAACGAGTTGAAGCCACGATGAAATAGTCCTTTGGAGAAGCCTTCATTTTGACCAAGAAAGAAGCAGATTGACCCACATGAAGGTCAAGTGATTCATACGTTTCTTGCAACGTATGTGATCCTTCTGTCTCAACCAATGTCATTGAATGACCTTGGATCCTAAAATTAATTGAAGTAGTCAACGCCACATTTGACACCCTAAACATGTACAATTCACCTGAAACACAACAATCAGGAGTTAGTCATTTATTACTAGAACAAATATATGAATGAAACCCACATCATATTAAGTTTACAGATAACAGGATAATTACCTCCTACAACAGTAAAAGAATTTGAACTAGGACCCCCATTGATGAGGAGAGCATCAGCCATAGGAAGAGGTTTCCCAGAGTCCAGTGTTTGTTGTAGCACCTGAAAAACGACATCATTAAAATGGAGAAACTTCTAGAGATGTTATGAAAAGGAAAGAAAATAAGTTGTAGACTACAAACCTTGTGATCGGATTTCCACCAGTCACTAACAACTAAAGTGAATTGCTCAACTGGCTTGAGATATGGGACAAAAATCACAGCCCTTGCGTAGATATTAATTCCACCATAACCACCAACAGCCCTATGCATCAGGGTTGAAGGGAAGTAGGAGAATGATCCAATCTGATCTTTCACTTGCATTTGGTATGTCCAATTTGAGTTCGGAGGGATTGGGCAGTTTGTTCCCAACACTCCATCTTGCCATGAGGTCTTTCTCTGTTTAATACCATTCCTGTTTTGCAATTACCACACTACTCAATATGTGCTTAAATACAGAACTAAGTAAAAAATGAGTCATGATCCCAAAAAAACAAAAAATAAGACAAAATCAAATGTGTAACTGAAAACACTGACCACGTGATAAGAAAGGGATCATCCAGCTTATTAATGACATTGATAATGACATTGTCATTGGTGACGCAGTCGATGGTTGGGCCTGGGAACTGCCCATTGATAAGTATGGCCTACAACAGTTGTACAAAAGAATGGATTATAAGTAAAATATCATTATTTTGTACTTTGCAACAACTAAAAATGTGTTAAGTATTACCCTTTGCGGAACACCAAGTGGATAAATTTGTCCATATGTAACTTCCATTGTGAAAAATCTGTATGGATCTTCAGCCTTCACAGAGAAGACACACAACCAAGCCAAAAATCCAAGATAAAACGGTAGGAAGATGGGCTGGTTCATGGTGTCAGAGTATGTCTTTCCAAGTATCTAAAACCTGTATCATTGAAGAATGGATTCAGAACACCTGATTATGAGAAACTAAAAGCTAATTATATAGCAAGGCTTAGCAAGTCTTAACACAATTGGGAAAGTAGTTCCATGCAAACTATTTTCGTACATTATAATTAAGTCACAAAACCAGTACTAATGAATTACAAGCAGCTAATTAATAACTCATGATCTCAGTGGGACAGAAGGCCCCTATAACTCGTTCAGCTTAGCAAGTGAAATTAAAAACTTACAGAATTGAAAGAAGCCTAGTATGAAGCTTCCCCAATTTGAAGAAACGCGAGGTGATGAAAGTTTGATGATCAGAGACAAGTCCATGGGACAATTTATATACTCAGACAACGGTGGGAACATCAAATTGGTAAAGGGGGTAACATGGAATCGACTTCGAAAATAGAATCGAGGTCTATTGCGGCGCACTTCTAGCAGATCATTAATTATCAGTGTTATGCAGGTCATGATTTTGAAAATGGGAAGCTATATTGAGATCTAATTGACCCCAAAATAGTTTATTGGTAAACCATAGTAGACTTGAGCGAGGTAGGTTTATGGAACTTGAGAGTCTCCGGTGAAACCCTGGAATGTCGCAGTGGAGAACGGATCAGATATAAATGCGATTAGATTTCTCCATCTTTGTTAATGATCAGAAGATGAAGAATTAATGGTGCCTGATGGCACATGGAAGGAAGGCGCGAAGGGGAAGGTTCCGTTGGTCGGGCCGGAAACCCTCGTCTTTATGTCAAACTGGGTTTCTTTGAAAAACCGTTAGGTTATACAGGAAATTTGAAAACTTTATTTTTATTCTTATTTTAGAAAAAAATGAAAACTAATTTTCGAAATTTCATCCTGAAAAACAAATTTCCAAAAAAATTGCATTTAAGAAGTTCAATTACAAAATCCACGCTTTTAAATCAAAACGATTGCACATTTGGTTTTCGATTTGTGGGTTTTTAAAATTGGTTTTTTAAAATTAAAAAAAAAATGAAAATTAATTCTTCAAAAATAAAAGGTTCTTAAAATAGAAACCAAAGACAAATCTAATATCATTTTGATACAAATTGTTATCTTTGAATATTAAAATATTAAAATTATATCAATGAATATAAAAAAGAGTAAATTACACTTTTGGTCCCTGTGGTTGCCAGCTACTATCAAGACTAGTCCCTATTTCAAAGTAATTACAAAACCAGTCATTAGGGTTTCTGTTTTGTTTCAATGTTGGTCCCTGTGTGGTTGCCAGCTATTCACGCCATCCATATACCGTGAAGTGTTAAATCAATTAAAGGGCAAAATTGTCCATTCCCATTTAACCCTTTCAAAAAATCCTATTGACTCAATTCTATTACTACGCACCTGATTTCAAAAAAACCATCGACCCCAAAATTCTCTGCGATTCTCAGCAAATCGATTAACATGAAATCGAGTTTCATCCTCTTTGATTTCTTCTCTCAGGTTGAATCTGATTACGATTAACACAAAATCGATCCCCATCTCTGATTTTGTATCCACTATTAGTACTTCTTCTCCTTAGATTTTCGTCTCCTCAAAGTTCCATGGTGATATGCGATTGTGGTGCAACAGGTGTGGTACGAACCTCCTGGACCTCCAATAATCCAGGACGAAGGTTCTTCTCCTGTTCAAGAAATGTAAGCAAAAATGTTTTTTTTGATTTGCGATTTGAGAAGTAAGTTGCTGAATTTTTTGGAAGTGACTTATTTTGGGGCTTAATTTGATACAGTAGAGTTTTTTGACCCAATGTGGCTTAATTTGGAATAGTGGCTTATTTTGTGGCTTAAATTGATATAGTAAAGTTTTTTTACTCAATGTGGCTTAATTTGGGACAGTGGCTTATTTTGTGGCTTAATTGGATACAATAGAGTTTTATTACTCAATGTGGCTTAATTTGGGATAGTGATTTTTGTGGCTTTTTTTACTCATGTAGCTTAATTTTACAGTGGTTTAACTTCTTACAGTGGGTTGATTACAGTGGCTTAATTTTTTCTCAATTTCTTACAATGGGTTATTTTGTGGCTTATTTTGATACAGGGTGCAAGATGTAGGTTTCTTGGTTGGTTGACGACCCATTGTGTCCACGAGCTGTTCAGATCATACCCGGTTTATTGAGGTCAATGAACAAGCTGGAAGATGCTTTGTTTTATAGAGACTTATTTACTCATTGCAGGAAACTTAGTTTGAGGCCAGTTTATATATCACATATGTGCATTCACCTGCTCTCGTCATACGACTTAGGGGCCGTTTACCAAACTCTTACCGGGTACACGTTTGTTGGGAACTAAAGATTTGCTAAGTATGGATAGTACTGCCAGAACAACATTAGTGCTGCCAGGTCAATGTTAGTACTGCAAGCAACAATTAATACTGCTGGATCAAAGTTAATACTGCCAGAGCATAATTAGTACTGCTAAGAAACAAGCTGAATCCAAAAGCCACATGAGAAAACAGACTGAAAAGGAATGTGTCAATATGTGGGTCCCCAAAAGCACTAATGTTAGTACTGCTACCTCAGATAGTACTGCTGACAAGGATAGTGCTGCTAGAAGAAATACTACTGCCAATACTGCTGCTAGCAGTGTTAGTGCTGCTAACACTGTTAGTACTTCTTTTAAAGAGAATGCTGCTGCTAGCAGTGTTAGTGCTGCTAACTCTGTTAGTGCTGCTAACTCTGTTAGTGCTGCTAACTCTGTTAGTGCTGCTAACTCTGTTAGTGCTGCTAACTCGGTTAGTGCTGCTGACTCTGTTAGTGCTGCTGACTCTGTTAGTGCTGCTGACTCTGTTAGTGCTGCTGACTCTGTTAGTGCTGCTGACTCTGTTAGTGCTGCTGACTCTGTTAGTGCTGCTAACTCTGTTAGTACTGCTGACTCTGTTAGTACTTCTACTAAGGTTAATACTGCTTCTAGTTTTTATGTCCACGAGCTGTTCAGATCATACCCGGTTTATTGAGGTCAATGAACAAGCTGGAAGATGCTTTGGAAACAAGTAAAAAGGAAACACGTAAATGGAAGTTCGGGTTTTGTATAAGTTGGGTGGCATTTGCCATCTTTTATGTTTTTTCCGTTGACTGATGAGAGTAGTGATCCATCATTGTAATTGTTATGATTTGTAGTTGTTTTTAGTACGGACGAAGACTTGTGTCATGGTTGTAACTGTTTTGATTTATGTACGATGAAAAGTTCAATCAATGTTATGTCTTTTGGTTTGGTAATTGCAGCAGATTTGCTACCATTTTTATCTCATTTTCATGTCATTTGGTTTGGTAATTGCAGCAGATTTGCTACCATTTTTATCTCATTTTCATGTCATTTGGTTTGGTAGTAATTAAGCTCTACATTGGCAGCATATGATGCACTTAAAATTGCAGATTTGCTGCACTAAAATTGCACATTTGCTGCACTAAAATAGCAGATTTGTTGCACTAAAATTGCACATTTGCTGCACTTAAAATTGCACATTTGCTGCACTAAAATTGCAGATTTGCTGCACTAAAATTGCACATTTGCTGCAATAAAATTGCAGATTCAATATAACACAAAATGGGCAGATTTTATTATCTAAAATGGCAGATTTGATGCAAAAAATGGCAGATTTAATATAACAATAAAATGGACAGATTTGATGCACAATTAAAATTCCAGCAGATGCTTAATGTAACAGCAGATGCTTAATGTATTTACCAATAGTTGTATACAAAGCAAAAGGACAACTATACAACTACATACCAACTGCACTAAGCTGTTACTTACAACCAAAAGGCAATACAGAGTTATGACCCTTCTTACTTACAACCAAAAGATCAAATGAAACCAAAAGAGCATACCCATTTCATCTAAACACCTTGTCCTCTACAAGTCCTAGAGTTATGACCCTTCTTACGGCATTTTGCACAAGTGACGGTTGTTCCAGCCCTCGATATTTTACTTCCTTTAACAATCAATTGACTTAGCTCATCTTTGGTCCTCTTTCGTTTCTTTTTCGGCCTTCCAACTTGTACATGATGCTTAGGGGGAGTTAGGGTAGTTGGACAATTAGATTTAGGCCAAAGCGTTGGTTCGTTGATGGGAGTCATCTTGAAACTGTACACATTCTTCCAAGTATTTAGCAAATAGCAAGGGTGCACCCAATTCTCAGGTTGGCGTACATCTTCCCCATTTAATGCCATGTACCAATTTGTGGCCACTACATGCTTGCATGGCATCCCTGTTAACTCCCAACGCCTACACGAACAACTCCTCTCTTGAACATCCACAATACACTTATCCTGCCATGGTCCAGTCACCTCATATTTGCTTCTCCCATTCCACTGGACAGTGTAGTGAACAACTTCCGTCTTGATGGTGGTAAACAACTTTGTAGCTGTCGGAGTGAGTGGTCCAATAGACTTGGCAATAACCTTTTGAACGTTGACAATTTTTTTCATCAAATATTGTCTGATGAACTCCAATGCCGTGATTATAGGCTTGTCCCGACCATTTACCAGTTGTCGGTTGAAAACTTCACATATATTGTTCAAGAGAATGTCAGAGTGACATCTACCTGTTACAACATTAAAAGAATATGTATCACATGAAAACTCAATAGTGACTATATCTCATATTTACAGATGGATTACCAGTGAAATAAGCTCTCGACCAATGTTCTGGGGGAATCAGTTTCAACCATTTATGTGCTTCATCATGGAAATTTCTGAAATCATCCATAGCTTTATTGAACATTGAGACATTGGAGGCAGTTGCACATTTCCACAAATGATCCTTAAATGCTTTCCCCTTCCAGTATAGTTTCATATTCTCGTGTATATGTCTCAAGCAAAACCTATGCTCAGCACATGGGAATAAAGAAGCTATGGCTGGAGCAATCCCCTTTAAACATAAAGAATAAACATAAGTATACAACAAAATTGAAATGTGTACAATAGTAAAGAAATATAAATAATATTTTCACACACCTTCTGTCTATCACTAATAAAAGTGAAATTGGAATTTCTTGATAAATCAAGATCATCGCCAACACATTCCAAGAACCAAGTCCATGAACTAAAGTACATAAGTGAAAAATAGATTAGTATACAATTAAAGTACGTTAAGCATAAATGTAATTTAACAGATTAGTATACAATTAACATACCTTTTTGACTCCGCCTCAACTATAGCATATGCTAGGGGGTAAGTGCCATTGTTCGGGTCAACACCAACAGCAGTTAGTATTTGACCAGGATATGGTCCCTTCATAAAGCAACCATCAAGCCCCAACAGATCTCTCATACATGCTTTAAACCCCTTCTTCAATGCACCAAAACATATGTAAATCCTACTAAACTGCCTTGTATTGGAAGATGGGTCTGGTGCATTCTCGACATGTATCTTCACCGTAGTGTCATCATTGGTTCTTTGCAGCTCTAAAACGTAATCCCTTATCTTACCATATTGTTCAGCATAATCTCCCCTTAGTTTATTTAAAGCCATGGCCTTTGCTCTAAAACTTTTCAAAACAGAAACATTAACTGAATATGTCCTTTCGAGTTGCTCTTGAATGGCTATGATAGGGATATCTGGATTTGGTGCAATGGTCTCTGCAATGTGTTGTGAGAGAAAAGATGCAGTGCAAGCATTTACATTTCTGGTTTGCAAACACTTATGGGTCTCAGTATATGTCTTCACCATCCAAGTTTGATCATCTTTACTTGTTGAGACATGCAACACCCAAGTACATTTTTCACTTGATGTTTCCTCCTTTATTGTCTCACTTGGCCCGCTAGTAAAGATTGGTAACTTGCCCTTACAAATTGCCCGCAACCTTGTCCGATCATTTTTTATTATCACTATATTCCTCCTAGTTTCTATTGCATGAAGCTTTATCAGTTTCTTCACATCAGCCTTGCTACCAAATGTTTGACCAACATAAAAATTGGGATATGATGAAACCACAACTTCTTTCTCCTTTTGTACCTTTCTTAAACATTTTTTCTTGTTGATTCGATATCAGAGTCGTCTGTTTGACTATCAAAATCTTCAAGATTGGTCATGTCAAATTCAATATCATCTATCATATTCCCATCATCTACCAAATCTTCCATACTTTCATTGTTTTCGGATTCCTCCTCATCCATGCTTTGACTAAGGAAATGATCAAAATCATCACTCATTTGGGGTTCATCCATCCCCACATCTATGCCATCTTGACCCAACCCACTACCTTCGCCTATATTGTCTGGATGCCATTCCAAAAGTAATTTATCGTATGGTAATTCCTGAATTTCAACATCATATTCCTGTGGAGTCTTTGAATAGTTATCCAGATTGGTTTCACAATATTCAGTGTATACATCAATTAGCTTGAACTTAGGAAAGTAATTCAGCAACATAAGTAGATCTTCCTCGTTCCGTAATGCTTGCAAACCAAAACACAGATCACTATCGGGTCTCATGAAGTGGTAATAAATTACTTCGTGGTCTGCGTAACCTAACTCTTGTGTAACAGAAACAAGATCATGAAGCGATAAAGAACCGGTGTCTATTAAATCTACATAAGTAATTTTACCGTTCAAGTATTTCCTACCATCACCCTTCGTAAAGAATCCACCATGATGCATCTTCATAGACATTAAGGTGGGATATAGTTCTGTGAGGTGAAAAAAAGACTGGATGAGTAAATATAAACAATCACACAACATAAACAACTCTAAACACCTTAAAAGAAATCTGAAATACAAAACTTACCATAAATCTCTTCAGCAAACTGTTCATCCCGTTGTCTGATGTGCCACATAATACGACCAAACGATCGAAACTTGATTTTAACCCTGAGAGAGCTTACTGATTTCGTCTTCAATGTTGGATCGATTTTACCACAGGATCGATTTTACCATATAATCTTCATTAATCGTAGGGCAGAGAATGTAGGAGACGATGAAAACTTAATTGAAATTAGATGCTCAGATGATGCGTATGGGGTAAATAGAGGTGAAAGGGGTTAAATGGGTTTGGACCATTTTGCCCCTGGATACTTCACGACGTTTTTTTAAAATCATATCCGTCTTGATAGTAGCTGGCAACCACACAGGGACCAACATTGAAACAAAACAGAAACCCTAATGACTGGTTTTGTAATTACTTTGAAATAGGGACCAGTCTTGATAGTAGCTGGCAACCACAGGGACCAAAAGTGTAATTTACTCTATAAAAAATGAAAAAGTCAAAGCATTTATACACGCCTTCATGCTATATGTATAAGGCCACCCGCACCGCCGCGGGCTCGAGCTCGGGCTCGGCTGCGGGCTCCTGCGGCTGCGGGTAGCGCTGCGGGAGCTGCGAGCTTGGGGTGCGGGTTTGAAAACCCGAGGAACCCGAAGCATATTTTGTTTATTATTTTTTTTATTCAAACGGCTATTTTAAAATGGCTACTTTTTTTAATTTTTTTTTAATTTTTTTTTCAATTTAATCACACTATATATATTAACCCTCAACCTCTTATTTTTTCACACCAACAATCTCTCAAACTCTTTCATTCTCTATATTTTAAACAATATGGATTCGCCACAACCCGGTTCACCGACCGCATCATCATCATCCGTAGACACCGACGAGTTGTTGAATCTACAAAGAGAAGTTTTTCGACATGCTGCACAATGGATTTATGGTAGCACCGCCTCGTCGTCAACAACAGAGAGGGTCGCGAACATAGAAAGAGGTAGAGTAGCTGCAAACGAGCGGCTTATGCGGGACTACTTTGGCAACAACCCGGTTTATACACCAGATATGTTTAGGCGGCGGTTCAGGATGAGCAGGCAACTATTCGAACGAATAGTTGAAGATTTAGCAGGAGAGTATCCGTATTTTACACTTCGGGTGGACGGCAGACGCAAACAAGGTTTTTCTCCGATACAAAAGTGTATTTCCGCTATTCGGCAATTGGCGTATGGAGTAAGTGCTGACGCACTTGACGAGTACATCCGTATGGGAGAGACAACGTCACGAAATTGTCTGTACAAATTCTGCACAAGTATTATTGAACTGTATGGTCAAAAATATTTACGCAAGCCTACTTTTATTGATATTCAGAAGTTGTACGCCGCACATGAAGCTAAACACGGATTTCCCGGCATGCTCGGCAGCATAGACTGTACTCATTGGGCGTGGGCAAATTGTCCGAATGCATGGCGAGGTCAATTCATGAGAGGTGATCATGAGCACCCGACAATCATGCTAGAAGCAGTGGCCTCTCAAGATCTATGGATCTGGCACGCATACTTTGGTGTTGCCGGTTCCAACAACGACATCAATGTTCTCAATCAGTCGCCCATCTTCAACGATGTATATGCTGGAAAAGCACCCGACTGCCCTTTTGAGGTGAATGGAGCCACCTACGAGCACATATATTATCTAGCGGATGGGATATATCCGGAATGGGCTACTTTCGTAAAATCGTTTACGTGCCCACGGGACCCTAAACGACAAAAATTCAAGTCCGCGCAAGAATCGGCACGTAAAGATGTTGAACGAGCTTTTGGTGTGCTTAAACAACGTTGCCATATACTTCATAACCCGACACGCGGATGGGAACTCTCAAGATTGGGAAACATTATGTACGCTTGTGTCATATTACACAATATGATACTCGAAGATGAATACCATTCTATTTGTGGTGGCGATGAAAACGACCTTTTCACGGATGATAACGAAACCCAAATCAGTGAGGAACAACGCGCGGCAAATGTTCGAGAAGTCAAAAACCGAGCCACTCATAATAACCTTCGGTCGGATTTGGTCGAACATATTTGGCGTATCCAAGTTCCCAACAATGACGACGAGTAGCTTTTTAAATTTATTTTGTAATTTTTAATTTTTTAATGAATGATATGAATTTTTATTTTTATTATTTATCTTATTTTTATTTATTCAAAAATATATAAATATTTTTATTTTGTTAAATAATTAAATGTATAAATAAAAGAATTAAAAAAATGAGGTGGCGCTGATGTGGCATTGAGGGCTTTTAGTTATGCGCTGGGGGTGTTTAGGGCTTGAGGGCTTTTAGTTATGTGCTGGGGGTGTTTAGGGCTTGAGGGCTTAACTGATGTGGCGCTGATGTGGCGTTGGGGGCTTGAGGGCTTGCGCTGCGGAAGGCCTAACAGCATTTCCTCCTCCCAAACACGTGACATTTAACTATCTTCACGTGTCCATGGTTTTTAAGTCAACCGTTTACTTGAAGCTTAGCCGGTAAATGCTTATTTGTAAGATTTAATTACTCTATTTTACTTTAATGAGTAACGTTGTAGTTTATCAAAATGGTGTCGTATGCAATAATTTACTGATAAATGTTTATTGGGTAAGAGTTGTTATTATCATTTACCGGGTAAGACCCTTTATCTTTATCATTGCTCTTATCGGGTAGTATTCTCGACCTTGTCATGTTATCCGATAAGGTAAATGTTCTGGAAGCGCTTACCGGGTAAGCGACTATGTCTATTTGTTAACATCAACTAGATCTCAATTCTCAAGCGTTTTACGTTTTCTGGCCGTACATCATACGTTAATGGGATAAGTGTTTTTTGGCGCCACCTACCTTATAAATCTATAATTTTATTTGGTAACAATGACCAAATAATTTACCCTGTAAATTAGATTAAAGACACTTACCAACAATATTCCTATATCATTTTGATAGCCATGAATCTTACCCAGTAAAATAATTAAGGGTGTTGAGCTTTATAGGTTGTTTGATTGGGAGGGACAGTGGTTTGGGGGGAAAAACTTGGCTTTCTAAATAAAGCTTCCCTCTAGAAGATTACAGAATAAACCACTTTCTATATCATCAAATCACTACCACACAGTCATGTATAGTCAACCAAATAAGCTGAGAGTCAATTGGATATTGCTAATAAACAAGCCTTTAATCTTACCCGATTCTGGTTAGCATTGGCAATAAGTCATTTGGATATTTATAATGGTAATATATTTTACTAGAAACATCAAATATTATATTTTTCTTAGTGTTCTCCAAGTAAAACTCGTGTGTGAAGTTGCAAATTAATTGTTGTTTGTTTTACATGTCGATTAAATCGTAAACAAACAACCCCTTATTCCATGTTATAATCTTTTTATGTATGAATTTATATCTCCACATATCTTATTAGAACCATCCTTACAAACATATACAGATACAAAATTCTACTCAAGAAATTGACATTGATCAATTCAGTGAGGTCACCAATAGTCTTTGCATGAACAACTCCCACCTTCAAAACAATGGAATCTACTTGAATCTCTAACAATAATTTTCCTACTAACAAGTTTAGAAATGTACTTAATAATTGTATGACAATCAACACAAGTCCTCAAATTCTTGAACACTTTTACCTGTGTTCCTGGTGGAGTAGCAAGAATCGCAAATGCAATCGCCAATTTCTCACTATGGTACGATAGGTTTTGCTCCTTCTGCTCCTCTTCTACATCATGAAGCACATAATCCGTCTTCGGGACATAACCTTCTTCTTTCATCTTTCTTTGCAACTCTTCTAAAAACCCAGGGATTTCCATTGATCTTGGGTGGGATGTATCTCCCATCAAGAATGCATACACTTTTCTCTCGATTTCAGTCCAACTACACCCTGGTTTCTTCACAACTCCATTAACATCCATCATCTTTCGGACATCTGCCACTTCACCCCATTTACCAGCAGCCGCGTAAATGTTGGAGAGCGTGACATAGGTGGCCGCGTTCTCAGGCTCTATCTTGAACAATGCTTTCGCTGTTTTCTTTGCCAAATCAAGATTTCCATGAATTCTACAGCCAACAAGTATAGAAGCCCACAAAAACTTGTCTGGTTTCATGGGCATTTTCTTGATAATGTCTTCAGCTTCGCTGAATCTGCCAGATCGGCTAAGCAGATCAACGACAAAAGCATAGTGATCAACGGTATAACCTAACCCATGTTTTTCTTTTATGGAATTAAAATATGCAAGACCTTTATCAACCAATCCTGAATGTGTGCAAGCCGAAAGAACCCCAACAAATGTAATGTGATCAGGCTTGGTTCCAGATTCAAGTAGTGTTTCGAATAAGTTTATAGCTTCTTCAGGTTGTCCGTTCTGGGCATACCCGTTGATTAGGGAAGTCCATGAAGCTAAATCTGGTTTTGGTATCCATTTAAAGACCCTATCTGCAACCTCTATGTTGCCACACTTACAATACATATGAACAAGGGCATTTGCTGCAAAAGAAGAATGGTTGTTTAACCCAATGCGTGCCATATACCCGTGTACTTGTCTACCTAAAATTTCCATGTTATGATGTGCACACACGTTTAATATCCCGGCAAATGTGAATTCATTAGGTCTTTTCCCAGATTTCAACAACTCCGAGAACAGGATAAACCCTTCTTCCCTCCTTCCATGTTTGAAATACCGATTAATCATTGCTGTCCAAGTAACGACATCTTTATCCGATGTCTTATTAAATACGTGTCGAGATTTATCCAAACTCCCACATTTCCCATACATATCTGATAAATCACTCCAAACAGCTGCATCAGAATCTATACCTGCACGCATAATATGACCATGAATTTCCTTCCCAGTATTTAAACATTGAGTTGCAGCTGAAGCTGCAAGAGCACTACAAATGGTGAACTTATTACACTTAACATTATAGTCTTTTAGCATTGTTCTACATAACTGTAATGCATCATAGGGCAAATCATGGCGAACATGTCCTGAAATAATTGCAGTCCAAGAAAAATTTGTTGGTGATTTTAGTGTCATCAATCATTTTGGTGTAATTGTGATTTAATTGAGATCGATTAAGACGATAAAACATACGTAAGTTAGGAGGTGCGGAGTGCACACTTACAAGTTTCCATTATCATCTTAGATCGCCTTAAAGCGGTGTCGAAGTTCGAAAAGACTAGAATTTTTCTAAGGGCTGTCGCTGAAAAGCTGAAAGCTGTCGCTGAAAAGCTGAAAGTTGTCGCTGAAAGCTATCGGCTGTCGCTATAAGTGCTGTCAATTTTGATCTTATCCATAAGCGGTTGTAACCGTTTTGTAACCGCTTGTAACCGCTTGTAACCGTCGATTTATTTCTATAAATATGTGATCGAGAATTTGGATAACGAAATATAGAGTTCTCATATCATAGCCTTTGGTGTGAGAAAATCTTAAGAATTATCCCAATACAAAGTTCGTGAACCCAAGGCTTATAGGGTCGAATTGTTGTATTCGGAAAGTGCCTTTCCGACACGATTTCTTAAGATTATCCGGTCTCGACACCATCATATGATCATACAATTACAAAAGTTCTAACATTCGAATACAACAATTTCTGTTTGATTAACGATGGCAAATCGAGAGGAATCCGTTCGTGATATGACTTCGAAATTCGGCAAACTAGAGAAGTTTCTAGGAAACGATTTTCGTCGATGGCAAAAGAAGATGCACTTTCTTCTCACCACTTTGAAGGTTGCGTATGTTCTTAGCACCCCCATGCCGGAGATCGATGAAGATTCACCTTTGGAGGCAATCCGACGTAAAAACAAATGGGAGAACGACGACTACATATGCCGTGGGCATATTCTTAACGGTATGTCTGATGCTTTATTTGATGTTTACCAAAATGTAGAATCATCAAAAGAATTGTGGGATGTCTTGGAATCGAAATACATGGCCGAGGATGCTTCGAGTAAGAAGTTCCTTGTAAGTAATTTTAATAATTACAAGATGATCGATTCTAGGCCCGTAATGGAGCAATACAACGAATTGCTCCGGATCCTTGGTCAATATACTCAACACCATATGCATATGGATGAATCCATATCGGTGTCGAGCATAATTGACAAGTTGCCACCATCTTGGAAAGACTTCAAACACACACTTAAACACAAAAAGGAAGAACTTTCTTTGGTGCAACTTGGGAGCCACTTACGTATTGAGGAATCACTACGTGTGCAAGAAAGTGGTAAGACCAAGGATAAGGATATCCCAAGTTCATCCAATGTCAACATGGTTGAGGAGCGTAAGAACACGACCAAGAAGAAATTCGACAAAGGTAAAAAACGGATGTTCGACAATCCCAAACATGGACCCAACAAAAAGTCAAAAATGACTTGTTGGATCTGTGGTCGAACAGGACATTTCAAACGAGATTGTCGAGTTGGTAAAGGTAACAAGAATGGAGCGAGTACGAGTGGTGCGGGACAAGGGTCGAACGACCAACCCCCAAATCAAGGTCAAAACTCGATCATTTCTAATAATTCAAGTAAGAATTATGTACCACTAATTTCCTATGCATTTTATGTACATGATGATAATATTGCGTGGTGGGTAGACTCGGGTGCCACGAGTCACGTGTGCAAGGATCAAAGATGGTTCAAGAAGTTCGAACCGGTGGAAGATGGATCGGTCTTGCATATGGGCAACGAGTCTAGTGCTCCAATCTTGGGTCGTGGTTGTGTGGATTTGAAGTTTAGCTCTCGGAATTTGTTGAAATTAAACAATGTTTTATTTGTACCTAATATCCGGAAGAATCTAGTCTCCGGAAGTGTGTTGAACAAATTAAGTTTTAAACAAGTATATGAAAACGATAAGTATGTACTATCGCGGTGTGGTATGTTTATTGGATTTGGTTACTACAATTCTGGGATGTTTATGTTAAATATAATAAATGAATTTGGTTGTGAAAATTCTGTTTGCATGGTAGATAATAGCAATTTGTCCTTTCTTTGGCATGCTAGACTTGGACACGTGCATTACAAAAGAATGCATGAAATGTCCAAGGATGGCATGATACCTTCCTTTAATTTAAATTTGGAAAAGTGTAAGACTTGCATGCTTACAAAAATCACACGTCAACCTTTCCCTAAAATTAAAAGATCATCTATGGTTTTGGATTTAATCCATAGTGATCTGTGTGACTTGCATGCGACTCCTTCACTTGGAAATAAAAAGTATTTTGCTACATTTATAGACGACGCTTCGAGATTTTGTTATATTTTTCTACTCCATTCGAAAGACGAAGTTTTAGAAAAATTTAAGATTTATAAAACCGAAGTGGAATTGCAGCAAAATATTTTAATTAAAAAGTTGAGAACCGATAGAGGCGGTGAATACTTTGATCCTCTATATTTCCAATCTGTTGGAATTATACACGAGACCACGACACCGTATACACCTCAACAAAATGGTGTTGCGGAACGAAAGAATCGAGTTTTAAAAGAAATGGTTAACTCGATGTTATCCTACTCCGGTCTTAGTGACGGATTTTGGGGTGAAGCCATGTTGACGGCTTGCTATGTTTTGAACCGGGTACCAAACAAAAGGAGTAAGGATACTCCTTATGAACTTTGGTTCAAGAAGAAACCAAACTTAAATTATTTACGAGTTTGGGGTTGCCGAGCTGTGGTAAGGTTAACGGATCCCAAAAGAAAAACTTTGGGAGAAAGAGGAATCGATTGTATATTCATCGGATATGCCGAGCATTCAATGGCATATCGGTTTTATGTTATTGAACCCAACGACTCTATTTCGGTTAACACCGTTATAGAATCAAGGGATGCAATATTCGATGAGAATCGATTCACCTCGATTCCAAGACCGAAAGATGTGATTCCAAGTACGAGTGGAATCAAAGATAGTGGAAAAGAAAAGGAAATTTCTTTGGAAATTCCCGAACCTCGAAGAAGTAAACGAGGAAGGATTGAGAAATCTTTTGGTTCCGACTTTCAACTATATTTAGTTGAAGGTTCACAAGATGAAATTGAATCTCAATATGCTTATTGTTATAGCATATAGGAAGATCCAAGAACCTATGATGAGGCTATGAAGTCTCAAGACGTTGCCTTTTGGAAAGAGGCAATAAATGATGAGATGGAGTCTATCATGGGGAATAACACATGGGTGTTGGCCGACTTACCACCGGGTTGCAAACCTTTGGGTTGCAAGTGGATTTTCAAGAAGAAAATGAAAGTCGATGGTACCATCGATAAGTTTAAAGCCCGGTTGGTAATTCAAGGATTTCGGCAAAAAGAAGGTATTGATTATTTCGATACCTATGCACCAGTCGCTCGAATTTCCACCATTCGATTATTAATAGCGTTGGCAGCTATTAATAATTTGGTAATTCACCAAATGGATGTCAAGACGGCATTTCTTAATGGTGATTTAAAGGAGGAGGTTTACATGAAGCAACCAGAAGGCTTTGTGATGTCGGGGAATGAACATAAAGTATGTAAATTGATTAAATCACTTTATGGTTTGAAGCAAGCCCCAAAACAGTGGCATCAAAAGTTTGATGAAGTGGTTTTGTCTAATGGTTTTCATTTAAACCAATCGCACAAATGTGTGTATAGCAAATTTGACGATTCCGGTAGAGGCGTCATAATTTGTTTATATGTTGACGACATGTTAATCTTTGGCACGGACCAAAGATAAGTAAACTTGACAAAAGAATTTTTGTCATCCCAATTCTCGATGAAGGATTTGGGGGTGGCCGAAGTGATCCTCGGGATAAGGATTAAACGGGAGAACAAAGGTTTGGCCATAACGCAATCTCACTATGTCGAGAAAGTGTTAAAGAAGTTTAATATGTTAAATTGTTCGCCCGTGAGTACTCCGATGGATCCAAGTGAAAAGCTTATGCCTAACGAGGGTGAAGCCGTTTCACAATTAGAATACTCTAAGGCAATCGGGTGCTTGATGTATGCCATGACAAGTACACGTCCGGACATTGCCTATGCCGTTCGTAGGTTGAGTCGGTTTACTAGTAGACCGAGTACTCATCATTGGCAAGCGGTAAGAAGGGTATTCAAATATTTAAAGGGAACCATGAGTTATGGTATAACATATATTGGGTTTCCTTCGGTGATCGAAGACTACACGGATGCGAGTTGGATATCTAATATAGAGGATCATTCTTCTACTAGTGGATGGGCATTTTTGCTCGGTGGAGGTGCCATCTCTTGGGCCTCAAAGAAACACACTTGCATCACAAATTCCACCATGGAATCTGAATTTGTAGCTTTGGCGGCCGCCGGTAAAGAGGCAGAAAATTTTATTTCTTAATGATTCTTTTGAAAAATTGCATATGCATGTGCAAGATATAAAAGAATCACCTAAGTGGACGTGAAGTGTGGCCGCTTCAAGAAAGTTTTTCGACTTGGCTTTCTATACGTTCATGAATGGATAAGGACGCAAGGCCTCTACAAATGTGTCAAGTTGTGTTATCTAGATTTGTACGAACATATGTGTATATTATCTTCATGTATTCAAATGGGTTGAAGGGTTCAATTCTTAGAACACCCCGATTCTCGAATATTTGGAATGTGTAATATACTAAAATGAAAATTCAATCTTCGTGACATTTTCATTTATGCGTCTGTTTGAATTTCACATATTTATAGTACGTTGTAAATCAAAGGATTACACTAAAATGGGGGAGGAATGTTGGTGATTTTAGTGTCATCAATCATTTTGGTGTAATTGTGATTTAATTGAGATCGATTAAGACGATAAGGCAAACATACGTAAGTTAGGAGGTGCGGAGTGCACACTTACAAGTTTCCATTATCATCTTAGATCGCCTTAAAGCGGTGTCGAAGTTCGAAAAGACTAGAATTTTTCTAAGAGCTGTCGCTGAAAAGCTGAAAGTTGTCGCTGAAAGCTATCGGCTGTCGCTAATAAGTGCTGTCAATTTTGATCTTATCCATAAGCGGTTGTAACCGTTTTGTAACCGCTTGTAACCGTCGATTTCTTTCTATAAATATGTGATCGAGAATTTGGATAACGAAATATAGAGTTCTCATATCATAGCCTTTGGTGTGAGAAAATCTTAAGAATTATCCCAATACAAAGTTCGTGAACCCAAGGCTTATAGGGTCGAATTGTTGTATTCGGAAAGTGCCTTTCCGACACGATTCTTAAGATTATCCGGTCTCGACACCATCATATGATCATACAATTACAAAAGTTCTAACAAAATTGTCTCTTTCAGGCATTTCATCAAAAAGGTTCCTAGCATCTTTCAAATCTTTGAGCCGTTGGGCTTTTGCATACCCAGATATCATAGTATTCCACGAACACAAATCCTTCCCTTGCATTTCGTCGAACATGATACGTGCATCCACAAGACTTCCGCATTTACAGTATATATCAATAATTCGATTAAAACTCGATACCCCCGGAGAAAAATCGGATTCTTTTATATGGGTATGGACTCTTTTGGTGCCTTCGAGGGATTTCAGTTGAAGACAAAGCTGAAGAAGATTAGAATACACTAATGGAGAGAGACGTTTAATACGATCAAGTGATAGAATTGCTTCTGTCAAACGGTATCTTTCACACAATCTAATAATAGCTTCTTCATGTTTGTTTGCCCGGCATAATCTTTTTACGAGAATTTCTTCGCTGTTTTGGGATTTAAAGAAAGTTTTTTCAAGATTAGGGGTTCCCAAACAGGTTTCAGAAGAAGATGAAGGACTGGAGATAGCTCGTTTAGTATGGCCGATGAGAACTCGAAAAATGGGTCTTGTCGATCTCATATTCAAACATTGGCCAAACCGACGACGTGTAGACCAGAGAAGAACCCCTGTGCAACCGAGTTCAGAGAAGACAGTGTCTTCTAATGGGCCAAAACAAACTGAGAAATTGGTTTTCTATGCAAATCTTTCTCAATTTTAAACATAAATAGCTGATGAGTTTACAATTCGTATCCGCGATTCGTACTTCAGATCCGCAATTGCGTGTCGACTCCCCATCAAGGCATCAATCCTAATCAGTTCGATTTTTCGTAAAAACAAAAAAAATATTGACCCAGATCCGCAATATTTTCTTTTTTTGAAAAACGGTCAAATTTGTATTTTTTTTAAGCTAGGTCCGCAGTTGCGGATGCGAAGTGCTGATTGCGATTGCAGACTCATTGACTATTTGTACAAAATTGGCAGAGTTTTGGCTAGGAGACAAATTTCTTAATTTGGTTTGGCTATTTCAGTCAATTTCCATTTTCTAATTTATTTCATTTATAAAACGAGCTCCTTATGTATTAGCCTTGTATCTATTAAACCCTTAACCTTTTTCCAAACTAGAGTTGATCTTTTTGTTCGCTTGAAACCCATGAACGAAGAACTAGAATCATTGCGTTAGTTTTTTGTATGTAAACCTTCTATGAAAAATGTTAAAAATATATTATGTGATGTAAATTACAAAGTTTTTGAAGCTTTTTCCGGTGGAATAGTGGAACTTTAGCTATTAACTAACAAACGTGTTAACAACAGAAAAACACACCCCCTCGTCTACTAACTAGCAATTGACTATTATTAATAAGAATGACAAAGACCATATAAGAACTTTAAATTTCAATCATCTTTGTACCGACGAACATTATTTTCTTTCTTTTAATTATAGGTTGTGAGACAATAGAAGTGCCACCGACATCCCAAATTTGGGGTGGCCTAACCATTTTATTATGTAGCTAAAGAGATCCATTAGTTTCTCCCCGTGATATGAGTTACTACTCCTTGATCGCTTATACTGCCCCAAACATTTGACTGCATTTTCCAACTGAAATTACGTTGTACATCCTGGAGAAATGTAAGCAATTTATGACGCGCCGAAATGTTTGTGGATTCTTATCTTGACAAATATTTTCCATGCATGACTTGGACCATCCAATGTATCCCTGAAAAGCAAGGGCGGACCTATAGGAAGGGGTGAATGTAATATTTTTTTTGTATGAGAGGTGGTATGGAATATTTGAAAAATCAAAGGGTTAAAGGTGTACCATTCAAAACTAGTGTTATACTCGTCCATGGGTCGGGTATACATATAAACATATCGTCTCCCTTGTTATTATTCCTACATAAACAACATTTTAAGATCAGAAATAATTCAGGACAGAGTACAATCCAGATAGACTCATAGAAGGCAGAAACCAAACCGTCAAAAAATGAAACTCTGAACCATTAACTTGTAATTGTGGGCATCTCCAGAAGCCAAAAGACAAAAGGAAACATCATAGACCAGTCAAAGACTGGTCACTTAACAGACCACTTAAAATGTAATTAAAATTCAACTAACAGACCACTTAAAATTCAATGGGTAATAACTTTTAAGAAGGAATAGATATAGATTGAACAAATACAAAACATAAGAAGCAAAATGCAAATAAAACACCCATTTCTGCTGCTGCTGCTGCTGCTGCTGCTGCGTGGACAGCTTTTCGATTAAGTCGGTAAGGGCTGATTGAGTTCCGGCTTCTCTGCAGCCAACATGGTTGCTGCTGCTCAGATCTGCTGTGGCTGAACCATTAAGCCAGCGAAGTTCGGGGTTAAGGCATTGTTTGGCAAAAAAAGTAGCTTATAAGCTAGCTTTTTTCTGGGGTACATGTTTGGATGACCATAAGCTAGCTTTCTTTTTGAAACAGAGTAGCTTTTCAGTAGCTTTTTGTGAATATTTCAATATTGCTCTTATTAATATTAATTATAATTATCAATTATTTATTATACGTAAATATTAACTTTTTTAATTTAATTATTATTAATTAATAATAACTGAATATTATTAAATTAAATTTTAATTTTTAATTATTTAGAGTTATTGTTAATCATATAAATTATTTTTATTTATTTTTTAATATTAATCAATATATTTTAATTACCAATTACTACTATATTTTTAATTATTATTTGATATTTTTTGTCATATTGTATGTAACGGTTATTTAAAATAATAAGTTAATATATTGTTTTCTAAAACTAGTTTTAACAAATTCAAAATTTATAGTATATATAAAATAATAAATTTTAAATTCTTTTAAATAACATGTTATATTATTTAATTTTTCTTTATTACATTGGTTGTATTAATTAACATATTATAGCAATAAATTTGTTTTAATTATATTGTAATTGATAATTCTTTAAAGATGCCCTTTTTGGTCATTTTACATGCTTATAAACTAGTTTTTGCCAAACGTGACTTCTTCAACAGCTAGCTTATGAGCTACCAACTAGCTTATCAGCTAGTTTGCCAAACATAGCCTAAGACAATTGTTAAGTTGTTGTTAGACAGCTTCTGTTCTGTTCTGATGCAGCTGCAGGGGTTGCTTAGTGGCTGTTTGGATTGTGCTTAATAGATTGGACAACTGCTTGTAAGGTTTCCATTTAACTTAATGCACAAGGAAACACTAACATTCATATTGAACTTTCTCTAAACATTCTTTTTCCAATGTAAATTAAACATCAATAAACCATGCTTTGAAGAAAAAAAAGAACCAAGATTTGTTACCTTATGCCATTAAGTACAAAAAACAGACCACTTAAAATGCAATTAACATACCACTTAAATTTCAATGTGTAATAACTTTTAAGAAGGAATAGATATATATTGAACAAATAGAAAACATAAGAAGCAAAATGCAAATAAAACACCCATTTCTATTTAGTAAATAAGAATCCTAACAGAAATATCATTAAGAAAATCATTATAAGTAACTACTAAAGTTGTGCAAGGTTTCCATTTGACTTAATGCACAAGGAAACACTAGCATTCATATTGAAGTTTAAAATATGAATTAAGAACATTAAATGAAATCCAAATATATAGCTTAAACATACAAGTAAAAATCAACCATATTTCATAGTCCATGCATCATACATACTTCGAAATTGGTGACCGGTAAATTAAACATAAGATTCTTCAACTAAAAGAACCAAAATTTTACTCTTATCAACTATAAAATGTATTTAGATGTGAATAAGATGAAACACCAAAGGATTGATGGCCGGGAAAAAAGACAGAGATTGTCTTGATCATTAACTTTAAAATTGACATGAAGACAGAATCTCAAGTTTTCAACCCTGCCAAATTGTAAAGTGTTCCAATACCCTTTTTTATTGCTCCAAAAAAGGCTCAACAATTAAATGGGAAAAAAGAATATTCAAAAAGTTTGAGCAATCTTAGTTACCAAGTTCCATGATGAAACTGTTTATGAAGAACCATAAGTTATAAAAAACGAAATTAATCATATTAAACATCAATAAACCATGTTTTGGAGAAAAAAAAAGAACCAAACAAGCTCTCCTTGAAAGCCTCTAGCAACTAACGAATAATCCTTGACTGCAAGTGTACTGATCTGGGTACAACATATCATATGTGGAACAACAAATCGTCAGCAAACATCACAACCAAAATCAAAATGATCTTAAACTAATAAGATAAAAAACGAAATTAATCATGTGATTAGATATTGAAATTGACCAAAAATACACATTCTTGAAAACCTAATATTAAACAAAGAACTATGTAAACAAAAGTCTTACCTCGAGAGCCTTTGCAAAAGCATACAACTGAAAACCGATTTGAAGAAAATCGCTATTTATAGGGCACGGTTGAAACTCCATGAACATGGAGAGAGTTCGTGGGAGAGAAAATGAGAGAAATCAGGTACAGGTTTAAGCAGATGAACATGGAGAGAGTTGAGAGAAATCAGGTTGAAGGTCGTGTGAGTGGGCCGATTAAAGAACGAGCCAGTTAAATGAGCAGTTATTATTAATACCAAATGAATTTGAACGATTGCGATCAAATCTGAGATTATTTTAAATGATCTGGGTCAATAATATATATGTTTTATTTTAATTGTTTTGAGGGATCAAAACTGTAATTTTTTTTAATTCTTTTAAAACAAACAGAAGCCTCAACCCCTGTTCTTCGACTTGAAGCTTCTGCCCAGCCCAGCTCTCTTACTCGCACATTCCTCTCCGCCCAGTCTCTCTCTCATGCTCTCACACTCACTCACCCTCTCAATCTCTCATTCAGGTTTACTCCCAATACGTAACTCATATTTAAACTTTTGTCCTAAATTTGATGTTTGTCAGTTGCCCTAGGTTGATTAGTTACAATGTTATACAATTATGTTTACATTATTGTATTGATTTTCTTACCTGATTTGAGTAATTGATTTTGACTATTGACCTATATTTTTGCCCTAGATTTGCCTTATATCTGTTAGTTTGATTTTAATTTTCTCGACCTTAGTTTTTGGCTTGTTGATGTTAGTTCTTTAAATTTGGTTAGTTAATTTTAATTTGCTAAACTTCCTCTTTAGTACTAAAATCCTAGATGCATAAGGAAACAAAATTAGAAACCTAGAAAATAGTAAAGGATCACCAGAATAAAATCCTTAAAGCTGAGAAGTTTTACCAAATCAACCCAAAAAATCGAATAAGGCTCTCGAAATCAACAGAAAAACTTAAAAAATCCATCGAGCGGGCTTGCGGGGATTTGATCCAATTTAAAGGTCCTCCACTCGGCAAAAATCTTGGGTCCGCCACTGTTTGCACAAGGTGTAAAAAATGTACATCGAGTTCAAATTATGTTCAAAGTTGAACAATTATTCGTTGCAGCTATGAAAAACTCATGTTTTTGGTGATAATTACACCTCTTACTGACTTCCTACCTCCATACTATAATCCCGACTAGCATTGATTGTAGTTGTATGCTCCAGCCTCCAGATAGACTAAAATTTTTCCGGTGCAACCAATTTTTATTATTATGTGTGAAAATTTGGATATTTTGTTGTGCCTTGCTTCCATAAGTAGGTTTAACTCTTCGATGACATCAATTCAGTAATGAGAAAGCGAACAAATGCTGCTGTACTGGCACATGGAGATGGGGTATCAAATCCCAAATCTTTGCAAGGAGATATCAAGCAAGGGGCCAGTCAATTTCCATCATCCAAGAAAATCTTTTTGCTCTGTTTAATCTTCAGAATGACAAATTCTCTATTTGTGCAAACATATTTCAATCCAGACGAGCATTGGCAAGCGCTTGAAGTTGCACATCGTATTACCTTTGGGTATATCTATTTGTTTTTTTGACTTAATATAAGCTGCGTCATTGTTTATTTACTACTCCCTTCATCCCAAAATAAGTGTTCACAATAACAAAGCACACAGGATTATAAATTTATAATTATTACCCTTTTCAATTAACTGAATGACAATTTTAATCTTAATAAATGTCCCAATGATTTCTTCAAACATTTTTCTCCCACTAATGAATTTCTCCATCTCATCAACTATTTGTGTATCATGATGAAGGGTAGAATTGAAATTTAGTAAACTATAACTATCAAAATTTGAAGGTGGACGCTTATTTTGAGGCATACTTATATAGAAATGTGGACACTTATTTTGGGACGGAGGGAGTAGTATAAGCGTAGGGGTTTAACTTTATTGCTTAACTGACAGATATGGACATTTAACATGGGAGTGGACAAAGGGGATACGTAGCTATTTGCATCCAATGATATTTGCAGCTCTTTATAAAGTTCTTTCCGTTTTACATCTTGATACTCCACTATTCATGGTACATAATTATCTTTGTTTTTACTATTTGGGTGTTGCATTGTCTTGTATCGAGGTTTGTATGTGTTAATCTTATGAAGAAAGATAATTTATTCTATCCTTTTACAATTTCTACCTATGCAGATTAAGGCTCCACGACTATTGCAATCAATTTTGTCCGCCTTTGGTGATCTCTACATGTTCAAACTCTCTCATGTCCTGTTTGGTGGCCATGTTGCCCAATGGGCAGTATCCTTTTGTGTCATGTTCTTTATATTTAGGTTAACACTCAAAATGCAACAAAGTTTGGTTTAGTTTCCAATTTCCCATTTAGCGTAACGGATAATATTTTTTCTCTACCCGATTGATGTAACTTAACAAAGTTTCAATTTTTTTACCCATTTGACCGAAAAAACTACTGATCTTGTCACATTTGATAGTGTGGATACCCATTTATGAAAGATTTATGAAATGTTTACAAAAGGGTTATGGCGAAATAGATGATAAACTTGACATCCACGTCATCAAAATGGCTGAAAATAGGAAATTTTGAAACATTGTTACATCGATTGAGGGAAAAAAATATTTGTTGCACTAAATAGGAACTAAGTCAAATTTTGTCAAATTTTAATGCATTGTGCCCTTCTTTGAAGTGTAATTTTTTTTTGGCAATTTTCAATAGATATTATAATGATGTTGAGCCTTCAACTAATATCAACAAAAATTATGTATTCTTGATCTTGATCTTAATCATTTGGATTGCATTTGTTGTACTTAATTCTCTAGTTCAGCTCTTTTCGCAGTTAACAAACTGGTTTATGTTCTACTGTATCACACGCACTTTATCCAATAGTTTAGAGACCGTTCTTACGGTTGTCAGTCTCTACTACTGGCCCTGTCTAAGGGTCTATTCGAGCAATGACCCTACAGTTTCTAGAACCTGGGCCTTGGTTGCAGCTGCCATAGCTTGTGCCATTCGGCCAACAAGTGCTATCATTTGGGTTTATGTCGGCCTCATGGAGCTCTATGTCTCTTGCAATAAGCTGAAATTCATCTTTCTTGAAGTTATGCCTATTGGGTAGGTCTTATTACAACTCATGTTCTTTAAGAATAATACTCACATACATAAATTTGCTTATATTTCTGACTTCATTGTCAGGTCGATCGTGCTTGGCCTGACATTCCTACTGGACCGTTTGATGTATGGTTCGTGGGTTTTAGTGCCCCTCAACTTTTTAAAGTTCAATTTTTTATCCTCTGGAGGTGACTATTATGGAACTCACCCATGGCACTGGTACTTCACCCAGGGATTTACTGTCATGATCTTCACTTTCCTACCTTTTATGGTGGTTGGCGTCACCCAGTCTAAACACTGGAAGCTTTCAGGACTCATTTTGTGGGTTTTAGGGCTTTATAGTGTATTAGGGCACAAAGAATTCAGGTACGTTTTTTTTATTCATTTTTCACAATAAAAATGATTTGTTGACAGATAACCAAGTAAAATTGTTGAAAAAGTTGATTACATTTATTTTACATGATATTCATATAGAAGTAGTACTAACAGGTTTGTCCTCCCTGTGCTTCCAATAGCTTTAGCTTTCTCTGGTTATTCATTAACCATGTTAAGCCAGCAATATTCATCCGGTAAAAAGAGCAAGAAAGCTACAAACAGTCACACTAAAAGTTCTTGGAAGATACAAGCAGCGGTCTTTTTCTTGCTTGCAACAAATCTTCCCATGGCTTTTTACATGAGCATGGTTCATCAGGTACATCAGCTTATTCAGTTAGCATTTTACCAACAATAAATGTTATAAAAACTGGCTTGGCCGGTTGAACCGGTTGACAAGTGATTTTTATTTGGATAGAGAGCCCTATCTCTTCCCTCCTTGGATGAAAGAAATTCTTGAAAATATCCTTCAATTCATAAGTTGTCATTATTTTCTTTTGCTTGTGGATTAGTTCTTACATTAAAGTAAAAACCAGAGAGGAACCGAAGACGTCATGAATTATCTAGCCAAAGAGGCTCGTCATGGGAATCTGAAAAGCATCCTATTCCTAACCCCATGTCATGCTACTCCCTACTATTCAACCTTGCATCAGAATCTTCCTATGCGTTTCTTGGACTGTTCGCCAAGGTATACACGTTGGAAATATCTTGGGGTTATTTAGCTAAATGACCTTCTGATAGATTTTGAGGCATTCTTCTATTAGGCAAAGACAATCTTAAATAGGACAAAAGGTCATAGATTTAAAAGAAAAATACTTTCAGGTCATTTAACCAATAACATAATATTGTTCTTCATTGATGCATATATGTTTTCTTTATGTAACTAATTACCAATTTACTTTGGTAATCTGTTATCAGCGAAATGAAGGGAATCCGTGATGAGTCGGACCGGTTCATGATGGATCCAATTGGTTTCATATCAGAATTTGCAAAAAACTGGTCTCAACCAAGTCATATTGTACTATTCGACAATGAAGAAACACATCTTAAAGACTTGCTTCTCTCACATTCTTTTCAAGAGGTACAGTTTTTCTTCTTGAACTTTAACACTTATGTTATTTTTTTATATTATATATTTACTTGTCTAAATCAAATGTGGGTCATGATTGCCAGAGAAAAAGATTCTTTCATGCTCATTTCAAGGTGGACCGAGATCTTCAAGCATGGGTTGTTGTGTATGTTCTCCTGGAGCAGTGACTTTTCACCTCAACTCAAGGAGCCCATTGTGTTAATCTGATCCAGGCCAGTATTTTTTTGCCTCATTTATGAGAACCTAATTCTCTGTTATGGATTTTTCATGAAACTAAAATTTTGTAAAAGCTGATTTAGACAACAAACCATGAGGTAGAATACATGTTGAGTTTTCGAACAACCATCTTTTGCCAGTCTAATTTATTGAAGAATTAAAGGATCTGTGATGCAAAACACCTGATCATAAGAACTTATAGCGTTGATCTAGGAGACAGATTGGTTTTTTGGAAAATGTTTGTAGTTTGCCTTAGGAAGTCTCTTTATGTACAGTTGGTTCTTTCTTGTTGTGTACCTCTTTCTAATTAGTAATACAAAATTAGAAAGAAAGAAAAAAAAACCTGGTTTTGTTTGTACTCTGTAAAATTATTATCAGTTTTATATCTGTACTTATACAATCATGTCAAGTAGATTGTTTTTGTCGGATTTTGATTGAAGTAACTAAAGCAAAGTTTATAGGGCCGTTAGAAATTATTGTATATTAATCTTTTAGTTATTTTATTAGGGGACACCTTAGTTGATTGATATTGAGAAATGATAATAAGAATGGTAATACTAATGGCATTATTACTGTGGGAATGTAGTGATTTTGTTTCTTTAGAGACTGGGATTTTAAAAAGTGTTGCGTTAGTTCAAGACGTGGGATGACTCATCGATCTAATGGGGTTTTTCTTACCATTCCGGTGACATAAGGATAAGCTTTGATACCATTTGTATATGTCCAAATCAGCACGTTAATCCAATAACTTATAGGTCAATTTAAAAATATGGTGAAAGTTACTGATAGCAACAACTTACGGTGCTTACTAATCTCATTTTTAATCAATGTGAACAGGTTGTCACAAACTCCGTCCCTTTTTTTTTATAAAAAAAAGGTCCTAGTTAGGTCTACACATAACACACCCAAAGTCAATATTCAATAGGGTGATTCTATTAAGACACCTATCTATGTGTAATGATTAGTTAATTATTTTTTTGTTTTACTTCTTTTATTTATTAATCGTCATTACTTTATTACTTTTTGTTTTCTTTATTTATTTATTTACTAGTCATCATTACTTGTTATTTTTATATATTTTTTAATAATAAAAAATTACTATTACTATTACTATTACATAGTGGTGGCCAAAAATCGGGTTCGGGCCGGGTCGGGGAACAAACCGGTTCTAAACAGTAACCATGAGAACCGGGTCAAGAGAGAACCGGGTCGGGTCGGGCCGGGTCAAGAACCGGTTCTAAATCGGGCCTGCGATTTATTTTGTTTTTTAACTAATTTCTTTGTATAATAATTAATTACTAAACTTTAACAAGTAAAAAATTGGATTGCAATCATTGGATCAGTAAAATACACTTCAAAAATACGTTTTATTTATAATATATATCACTAAAATACACTTTTACGTTTTATAATTTATATATAATTTTAACTTACAAACTTACAAGTTACAATACATAAATTCTAAACACCCGAAGGTCCCGCTCCCGAACTCCCACCCCCATCACCCCATCCGTATGGATTGTAATTGAATGGATTGTATGGAGCGTAGTATGGATTCTGATCTGGATTGTAATCTTCAAGAGTATTGTACTTCTGCAGTCGTGTAATAGCCGTCCGATCGTCAAGGTGGTCGGTGTCTAGTTCTTCATCATCGTCGTATCGGGAGACGTCACCGACACTACTAACATCAGAATTGTCGGAAACGGTTCCCGGCGTACTTAGATTTTCATCGGCTTCGTTTTCGGCTAAGTTTTCTTCCACGCCGTCGAGATCATTCTCCAGGTTCGTTTGATTTTGAATGCGGTTTTCTCCATCCAAGTAATCCTTCAGACATATGCAACACTCCATCGAACCGGCATATCGTGCGCCGGTCCCAAAGCTTTAAAACCGACTTGATTGCAATATTCTCTATATGCGTTTTGCATTTTTTTATTTCTTGTGAAAATCCGGCGTAACAAAAGCCTAAACTTAGTTAAAGGCTCACTAAGGCAACTTAAGCCGTCTTGAACGGCTAAGTTTATTATGTGTGCGCAACAACGTGTATGAAATAATTTCCCTCTAAAATAGGGGATAAAGCCAAACGTAATTTTTGTACGCATGTCGTATTATTACTAGCATTATCAAACGAAATACTAATAACTTTATTTTTTAAATTATAATATTGAAGACATTTCATAATTATAGTAAATTGACGCTCACCCGAATGTGGCGAACCAAACTGCTCAAACGTGATTACACGTTTGCATAATTGCCACGATCCCGGCACAATCCAATGTGCCGTTATGCATATATAAGATTGTGGCAATCCGAATGGTGCGCTCCATATATCACAAGTTAAAGAAACTTTGTTGGGTAAGTTTAAAAACATTTCTCGCATATTTTTTTTAGCCGTATTCCAAAGTTTTAAAGCATCATGCCGAAGAGTTTGACGACTTACCGAACCATTGTAGCGTGGCTGGAACCCTTGTTTGATCATGTTCGTAATGTGAGGATTGTCGAAATGTCCGAACGGCAACCCCATTTGAATGACACATTTCATTTGCATTTGTCGGGCGATATCATCATTATACGACCATACTTGACCGGAATTGTCAAGTATGGGTTGACTTGGATCGTCACCCGATTTCAACCTCTTGCATCTCTCTTCGAAGTGCCGCTTTAACGTGCTATTTGACTCGGGTTTAAGGAAATCTCCACACCGTTTGCATTGCGCTTTTTTTGTACCGTCGGAAAACCTCACCAAGTTGAAATTCTCCCAAACCGGTGCTTTTCGTGAATGCTCGGCAACAACGGTGTAATTTTGTTCGGCCATTTTTTTGATAGTAGAGACTAGAGACTGGAGAATTGTATGCGTTTTTTGCGAGAAACGAATATAGCGAGAGCCGAGAAATGAGAATTGTAAGCGTTTTTTGCGTTTTGTAAGCAATTGTAAGTGGTGAATCACTCCATAACATCCCTAGTATTTATATGGGGTATTTTTGAGCCAAAAAACGGTCACAAAAGGAGTCCAAACGGTCAAAAACGGCTAGAAAAAACGGCTAGTTTTTTGAAATAATTTCGGTCCGGGTCGGGTCGGGCCAAGAATCGGTTCCCGAACCGGTCCCGGGTCGGGCCGAGGAAATTACTAAATATGCGAACCGGTCCCGGCTCTCAGGCTTGAAACCGGTTTCTGACCGGGTCGGGCCAGAAGCGGTTCTTGGCCGGTTTCGGGTCGGTTTAGCCTGTCGGGTCGGGTCGATTTGGCCACCACTACTATTACAATATTACTATCACTATTAAATAATATAATAGTATTTATAATATTTTATTATTACTTTAAAGTATAAATATTTAGTTATTTAAATTTTAAAACATAAAGATGATAAAAGAAAATAGCAATCATAACATTTTAGTGAATCAAAATGTCTTATATTTAATCAAACTAATAAAATAAACAAATTAGTAGCAAATCAACACATTTTAAATTAGTCAAAATTTCTTAAAAATCGTTACCGTTAATATAAAATCAAACATTACAAACTTGACATTACATGTTCAGTCATCTAAAACAAAATATCCCGTTGTAGCTTTGGATTTTTGATAATCGGCGTACTGTTTTATTTGAGCCTGATACGGGGTTGCCCATCCAATTGCACACGGATACCTCCAACGTAACCATTGTGGAGAAATAGTAGGCACCGGGTACCCTCCTTCTAGTTTTACTCGAACATAATGGTTTTCATTTACAAACCCGATTGCAATAGGAGAATGTTTTGTCCAATGTTGAGGTGTAGACCTGAGCGGTAAGTACGTGGAACTTCCCGTACTGTTCAAAAGATGTAGTATCCGATCATACCATGAAGCAATTAGTACACCCATCTCATGCATACTCAACCAATGATCAACTGGTGCAAATCTGTCTTCATAAAACCAACTCAACGATGCTCCAACTTGGGCGAAACTAGAAGAGTTAAACATCACTTCATATTCTGGTTTATACATATTTAACTCTTCCAGTAATTCACGCCGAATATTGGGCCAATTATCTTCGCTCAAACCTAAGCAAACAGATACGCTCGAAATCCACAATTTCCGTCAGGTTTCACATCTTGTACCTACATGAAATGAAATACATATCAAATATCAAAATAGATAAGGCATATGGATATATGTATGTATATATATATATATATATATATATATATATATATATATATATATATATATATATCATGCTTTAAACCTAATACCTGCACGATGTAAGGATGAAGTATCGACTCAAACTAATCATGAAATTCAATGTTTTTGTCGTCGATGTTTGACGTTGGTGCTTGGTACCCTGAAACATAAGAAATGTGTCTCGCTGGTGCCTGGTACCCCGAAATGTCTACGCATTGCACCTTTATTGTGTCTCCCTAGATGGAAAGCTGGTTTATGATTATGTGTCTCGCATTGCACCTTTATTGTCCAATATTCACGTCTGACTGAATATTTCCCTACCAATCCAAATTGACAATTCATTTTCCTGCTTCCGGTATGTCGACTTGATATTTTATCGCTTTTGTATACGCCACCACGATCACATTTAAAAAACACCTTATTCGTCACCCCACTTAATCCAATATTGGATCGTCTAATCACTATAACGTTACCAAGAGAACGTCCTTTATTTTGAACCCAATCAATTAACTCCTCACGCGACGAGAACGCCTTTAATGTTTAAATTAACAAAATATCAATACACAAAAGCAAAAAGAGGTAATACAAAATTTATTAAATATACGAAATATTTAAATAAAACTAATATAATAAAAGTATGAGTAAATTACATTTTTGGTCCTTATGGTTGCCACTCATTATCAACTTTAGTCCCTATTTCAAACTAATTACAGTTTTGGTCATTGTGGTTGTCAATTTGTTTCAATTTTGGTCCCTTTGACTAAATTCCACTTAAAAGATCTATTAACTTAAGGGCATTTTGGTCTGTCTATCACTTCTTTAATTTTTAATTAAAAATAAAATACATATATATATAGGACGGTAATCAAATGAGAACCACAAAAATGTTAAGAATCGTGAGGAGTGATCTAAGCCTTAATTTGGTTTTGATCTTAAGGTTTTAATTAAAAGTTGTTTTTAATTAAAAAAGGGCATAATCGTCATTTTGGTAACAAGATTCATCAGATGAAACATACAACTTCATTCATTTGATGAAACACATAGATTCACCATATGAAACACAACGATTTTCCAGCCGAAACACAATCCAAATGAAAAACACAGATTCACCATATGAAACACATAGATTTACCATATGAAATACACAATTCACCATATGAAATGCACAATTCACCAGGTGAAACACACTTTCATCAGGTGAAACATACAAATTCATGAAACACACATATTCACCGATGATGAAACACCGATTCAACGGATGAAACATACAAATACACCATGAAACATAAAGATTCACTATGTGAAACCAGGTGAAACATAACCAGGTGTAAAGATTCACCTTATGAAATAAAATACAATTTTCATTTATTTATTATTTCATCACATGAATCCAACATGATTATCATATTTCACCATATGAATCCAACATAACTTTCATATTTCACCACATGAATCCAACATAATTTTCATATTTCTCCACATAAATCCAACACAATTTTCTTCTATGTGTTATTTCACCACATGAAATCAAACACAAATCTGGAAAACAAAAAACCGCTAAATTTGTTACTCTACTATGGAATCAACTATGGGTTTGATTTCACCTTATGAAATCAAACACAACCTTGAGAAACAAAAACCCCAATTTTGTTACAAAGCTAACTTATCGATTTTTGTAGCAAACAACAAGAATATGAACAAAACCCAGATGAAAATTAAAATAAACTCAAACAAAACCAAAAAACACTTAAACCAACCCGTCTCTGAAATTCAGATCTGAGAAACCAGAAATTGGCTTAGGGAGAAATCGATGATTACTCGGAAGAAACGAAACAATGTCGAAAAGCTTCAATAATAACTCGTGGTCGTTCAGATCATCGTCGTCGATGAAGATCTCGCGCTATTTCAAAACCTTTTGTCGAGCTTCAACGACAGATCATAAAAAATTGAAATTATCGAGACCTAAATCGCCATCGTCGTGTTTCTTCAAAGCAAGTGAGTCGCGAGTTCCGACGAAACCTCCGGCGCCGGTGACTAGAACTGAGAATCTGTTAGGTCGACGAGGTGTAGATGAATGGCGAACCAATTTTATCATGATGCACCTTGCTGAAACAAGTTGAGAAAAGTAGGTGAAAAGTGGATAGGACACAATGGGTTTAATTTGAATTTATTAATCTAATGTCTAATATACCCTTGAAATGTTTTTAATATTTTCAAAACTACCCTTGTTGTTTGCTTTAATTACAAAAAAGACTTTGTTTTAATAACCCATGATTTATTCTAATCAATTGATTAGATTAGTCCTCAAGTCCTTAACCTTTTTTTGGTTTTCACTAGATTTAACCCCTATATATATATATATATATATCAAAATTCTATTATTATTATTAGATATATACCTATCTATGAACATGAATGAGATTTTCTCAGCAAACAATGGAGTCCTTGCTGTCCACACCAGAATCATTTCTCCAACCATTTTCTTTCCACATAGCCCTTCTCCTTTTAGTTCGTTTTAGACTTAGAATTAGATTTGAGTTTTGTGATTCTTAGAATTTGAGTTCAATTTGAATTTGAGTTTCTGAGATGGGGGTGCATTAAGAAACCCACTTCCAATTTGAGAGCAACTTCCAACTTGGGAGCAACTTTCATGGGTAGAAACCCACTACCAATTTGGGAGCAACTCCATGGAAAAAAACCCACTTCCAGTTGCCCTCTCTCTTATTCCCCTCTTTCTTTCATCCTTGTCATACCATAATACCCACTTCCTAGTAGATGTGATAATGCAGGTTGGCATGGATACCAAGAAGCACATCATAGCCAAGAGCATAATTAATATACTTACACCTAGAATAGTCACATACGGTATTAAGATTTTGTTTGCTTTTGATTTTTGATTTCATTTTCAATTTGGTGTTTTTTATTAAGGGTTTCATTTAGTTTTAGATTTTGGGTTTGCTTTAATTTTAAATTTTGTCTTTGATTTAGTTTAGATTTAGCCTTTGATATGGGTTTTGATTTAATTTTAAATTTTGGGTTTGATTTTGTATAGATTTAAGGTTTGATTTGGGTTTTGATTTATGTTTGATTTGGGTTTAGTTTTGGATTTGGATTTGAGTTTGCCGGAGTCGGAAGAAGATGACCGGATTATGGGATTGGGGTGAGGGTGCTCTGGAGTGTAGCCTTGTAGGGGTGTAAGGGGGAAGAAGGTGAGGGTGGGTGGTGTCGTGCAAGTGGATTGTACTTCAAAGTTATTTAGAAAACAAAAAGTAAAATATATAAAAGAATGAAAAGACTAAATTGCCCTCAATTTAATTTATTTTTTTAAAGAATTTTAATTAGTTGGACCAAATTTGAAACAAAATGGCAATCAAAAGGACCAAGTTTGAAATAAAGTTGCAACCATAATGACCAAAATTGAAATTAGTTTAAAATAAGGACTAGACTTGATACTGAATGGTAACCACAGGGACCAAAAATGTAATTTACTCTAAAAGTAGGGAAATTAATTAAAATACCCTAAGTCAAACCAAGTGTTACCAAAATACCCAAAATCTCTCCCAGTTTGCAAAAATACCCCTTTTTTCCGCGATGAGAGCCCGCGATCGCGGGCCAGGGACCATTTCTGACACTTTTTTAAACTTGCAGGGACCATTTTTGAAAAATGGAATCCCGCGATCGCGGGCACATCCCTCGATGGGGTACTTTTTGTGACTTTTCAATTGCAAGGGACCATTTTTGAAAAATTCCAGGGACCATTTATGAAAAATTGAACCGCGATCGCGTAGAATCCCACTGTTCACCCCCGCTTTCTTTCAATTTGATGAATTTAAAATAAAATGTTACACTTTCAACCCCTATACTTATTTACTAAATTTACTTTATACCTTTTACTTTCATTATTTTAATTTTACATTTAACACATATAATCGTTTATTAACTAAAATACGTTAAAAAAATACGTTTTAATTTTAACAAATTACACCATTATAATCGTCTCTTCGATATGTTCGAAATGAGCCCAATCTTGAATTTTTTTGGATTTATATATTTTAATATATATCATATACAGTTATACACTACATAAAAAAATATTTTTTATATTTAAAATTCATACTCTTATAGTTAATTATTTAATTTATGGTACATCTCTTATTTTTTTTCAATTTTGTTTTACACTCCTATCGCATTAACATAATAATCATATATTAACTAATTCATTAAATCGTTTTAAATTATTATTATTTGAATGTGTTTATAGATTTCGTCTGAAAAAGTTGCCTGCATGATTCCACTGAAAAAGTAACTGCAATATTCGTCTGCTCTTGAATAAAGGTCTTTCATTAGGCAGAAAATTAGTCTTTAAGTAGTCAAACATAGCTAATTAATGAGAATTTAGATCAGATTTATATGGTACTATCAAATGCAAGTTTCTATAATATAGATATTGTTCTACATTACATGATACCAATTTTTGCATCATATGAATCACTTCCAGACAACAAGAACCAATACCCCAATAATCAAGAAATAAATGCTTGTTCATCCAATAATCTCTGTATTAGGATTATCGCAAGTTTCATAAACCTACTTACTAGGTGTTGGAAATATGAGTTTTACTAAACTTTGGACGCATTTAAATTTATATATATGTGTTATATATAACTAACTTTTAGTAGGTTTATGTTCTTCTATATGAGATCTTCAAAATGATATATAATGCGTCCAAAATAGAGTATGTGTGAAAGAGATATCGATACTCAAAGTTGAGTAAATGGATGAAATTAGCAAAAACCAAATGAAGTAAACAGTAAGTCAATCACAATACTTTAACAAAATAAGTTAATACTAAAAATAACAATTATTTAATGTTACATAAACAACCTAACTACTTAGACAATGCGCATAAATTGACTCTGCCATATGTCGGCGGAAATCCATTGCCTCATCGTCGGTTTCGTTAGGAGGTACCCATATCTCCTCGTTATTTATCAACTTTTGGACATTACGACATACCCATACACCGCAATCCGCATATAACCCGGTCTGCTGGGGTACTTGGCCGGCCATCTTTGTGCGAAAGATACTTGACATTTCGCAACGTCTATGATCCCCTATCAATGAAAAGAACGTATATAGTTTTGCTTTAAACGATTGCATCTGCTCTGTCAATTGTTGCTTGCAGAGACCGTCCTTTTCGCTGTCATATAGGGTCATGACCATAGTGTCAAGTTCAAATACTCCAAGCAGCCAATGTCTGGGATGCAAGCATATGGGGATGTACACCTGAAATATTACAATATATGTCATATATGTTATTAAATAAAATAACAGTAAAACGATTTACATACCCTATCGAGGAGAGTCCAAGAGGTCCCTTCCGAGCCATTGCATATTTCGACCACGGAGGCGGGACCTTGATGGTCCATCAGTATACACTGAAAGAACATAGTGTGCATGATGGTCCACCTCGTGTCTACGCCACGATGTTTTTGCAACAGGCTAACCCAAGAATCGACGTGCTATGCATAAAAAATAGATGGTTAGATATGTAATATAAATATATTTGATTATATATGACTATAATTTAACTTCATACTAACCGTATCGTCTAAGCCAGAGTTCACAGGGTCATCCGCAAGCAATGTTTCAAAAAACGAGGGGTTGATTTCTAAGCCCCCGTAAGGGGTGAATGTCAAGTTGGGGAGGCGACCAGTCCGGCACATCCTCATTATTTCTGATGCCGGGTGAGGCTCCGGTGAAGGCACCTTTCCCTTTTTCTTTCCTCCCTTCTTTCCCCCCGCTTTCTTTGCTTGTTTTTTAGCGGCCGGTGGTGTCGTAGATCCTTGTTGGCCAAACGGGTAACGAAACCATTGTGAAATTGATCGCGACCGCTTTTGAGGGAGCGGGGTCACCTGTTGTGGTGGATCTACAACATCCATCGAGTCATCGTCAGGCTCCGAGAAGTGCTCCGAGAAGTGATCCTGGATAATAGGAGACCCCGTCTGAAAATTACGTTACTCAATGTTTTAAGTACAATTTAGGAAATGTTCACAATTAAACCAAAACTACCAAAATAACTTACAGTGTGCATTTCCGGCCTGTAATAGTCATCGGCCGAACCGCCAAAGATGTTTGTGATTGCTGTGGTGGCGAACGACGGCATGTGCTGTGCCCCCGACATCCCGGCCTGCGTGACATTGATCATTAAAATAGTTACAAAATTAGGATTATCGATATATAACTATAATGGTTACTCAGTGTCACTAACACTCTCCGGGATAGTCGAATATGATGTGGTGGCGAACGGCGGCGGCATCTGCGAGGTGTATGCCCCCGACATCCCGGCCTGCGTGACATTGATCATTAAAATAGTTACAAAATTAGGAACAAACATATAACTATAATGGTTACTCAGTGTCACTTACACTCTCCGCGATAGTAGAATAGGATGTGGTGGCGAACGGCGTTTCCGACATCCCGGCCCCCGACATCCCGGCCTGCGTGACATTGATCATTATAAGAGTTACAAACTTAGGAACAAACATATAACTATAATGGTTACTCAATGTCACTTACATTTTCAGGGAATGACGGATGGGATGTGGTGGCAAACGTCGCCTGTGCCCCCTGTCCGAACGAAGCGGGGATCGGTGTCGTACTCGACAGCTAAAACAAATTTAGAACGTAATATTAATATACAAACTAAATAAACGTGGCCAACAAATTAAGTTAAACACTAACATTGACAGCGCTAAACTGTCTGTAGACTTCCTCCAGATAGTGTACACGTGTCTCTAGCGGCCCGTGGACGTAGTCCCACAGGACTTCATGTGAGCCACGATGTGGCTCGTAGGAAGGGGCCGCCAGATATGGATTGTAGGAGGAGGAAGGGGGCGCCTGGTAGGAGGAGGAAGGGGGCGCCTGGTAGGAGGAGGAACGGGCCGGCTGGTAGGATGAGGAAGGGGGCGGCTGGTATCCACCGGAAGGGGGCCTGTCGTCGTCTTCCTCATCTTCGGAAGTAGGGGGACGTCGAGCCCTTTCCGCCTCTGCGTCAATAAAGGCCACGCTGTCTCTGTACCAATCTGTGCCCATCTCGTCGACAGTAGGCACAAGGCGACCGGCGGGCAAGAGTGGCTGCTAAATATATGATAAAACATAAAAGAAATTAATAAGCGGGACTAACGTATGCAAATTGTAAACATAGTAAAAGAACTTACATTTCTAGACGCTTTGAAGAACTCAATCCAAAGCGACCTACTTAGGGTAACACTCTTGTCCCAACGGGTTCCCCTAAGTACTCGATCGTCGCGCTTGACGAAATATCGGATTGATGCGGGAAACATCTCCAAGATCCATATCTGGAATTAGACAAGAAGAGCAAGTACGTAAAAAGAAAAGCCAAACAGTTTGTATGTATTATTAACAATTGTTATACTACGTATCTAACCTTGAAGGCGTATGTAAAACCACAAAGATTCATCTTTGCATGTCGATCGGCGCATCTGCCTATGGCTCGGTGCATATTAGAGTAGCAATGTGTCCAGATATGGCTACCCCACGGGTAGCTGTTAAACAGCTCAAGGTCCTCGACGGCCCTAAGGACCGTCGATGAAGCATGCTGGCTATACTCACGGCCCAGGAAGCCCATATCCACGATCACCACCAAGCATACACGGACAGCATCGTCGTCGGTTAGGGCACTAAGGCCCACTTTCATCTTTTCCCGGGCTGCCTTCAGCTTCAAACGAGATGCTGAAATGCCGAAAACCCTAGGAACGAAGGAGCAGTCTTCTAAGGGAGGAAGGGGGGGGGGGCTCTCCAAAACGTAGTCCTGTAATTAGACAGAACTCTCGACGCCCAAAATGCAATTGAGAGCCGAAGAAATCAAAATGCATCTCCTCCGGCTCAGCGTTGGCGTCCTCGACCTCCAACTGTAGAAACATGTGTACTAGCGTAGGGTCGCCACCAGAGTAAGACACATCCATCCATGGCTCGAACGGTGTCCCTCTATAGATGGTCTCAAGGGTATCTGCGCGATCACCTAATCCCCTAAACAGCGCTCCTAATTCCTCGATGTATGAAACTTTGCACCTTACCGTCAAGTCGATGTTAAAGAAATCATTCTACATAGTCATTCACAGATGTTATAGTTAGTGTTATATATAGATGCTGCAGTTTATTTTATTTTATATAGATGTTGCGGTTTATTTTATTTCAACGTATAATAGTGTTATATATAGATAAAGTGCGGTTGTATTTTATTTCAACGTATAATAGTGTTATATATAGATAAAGTGCGGTTTATTTTATTTCAACGTATAATAGTTTATATATAGATAAAGTGCGGTTTATTTTATTTCAACGTATAATAGTGTTATATATAGATAAAGTGCGGTTTATTTTATTTCAACGTATAATAGTGTTATATAAAGATAAAGTGCGGTTGTATTTTATTTCAACGTATAATAGTGTTATACATAGATAAAGTGTGGTTTATTTTATTTCAACGTATAATAGTGTTATATAAAGATAAAGTGCGGTTGTATTTTATTTCAACGTATAATAGTGTTATACATAGATAAAGTGCGGTTTATTTTATTTCAACGTATAATAGTGTTATACATAGATAAAGTGCGGTTTATTTTATTTCAACGTATAATAGTGTTATACATAGATAAAGTGCGGTTTATTTTATTTCAACGTATAATAGTGTTATGTATAGATAAAGTGCGGTTTATTTTATTTCAACGTATAATAGTGTTATATATAGATAAAGTGCGGTTTATTTTATTTCAACGTATAATAGTGTTATATAAAGATAAAGTGCGATTGTATTTTATTTCAACGTATAATAGTGTTATACATAGATAAAGTGCGGTTGTATTTTATTTCAACGTATAATAGTGTTATACATAGATAAAGTGCGGTTTATTTTATTTCAACGTATAATATTGTTATATATAGATAAAGTGAGGTTTATTTTATTTCAACGTATAATAGTGTTATATATAGATAAAGTGCGGTTTATTTTATTTCAACGTATAATAGTGTTATATATAGATAAAGTGCGGTTTATTTTATTTCAACGTATCATATTGTTATATATAGATAAAGTGCGGTTGTATTTTATTTCAACGTATAATAGTGTTATATAAAGATAAAGTGCGGTTTATTTTATTTCAACGTATAATAGTGTTATATATAGATAAAGTGCGGTTTATTTTATTTCAACGTATAATAGTGTTATATATAGATAAAGTGCGGTTTATTTTATTTCAACGTATCATATTGTTATATATAGATAAAGTGCGGTTGTATTTTATTTCAACGTATAATAGTGTTATACATAGATAAAGTGCAGTTTATTTTATTTCAACGTATAATAGTGTTATACATAGATAAAGTGCGGTTTATTTTATTTCAACGTATAATAGTGTTATATATAGATAAAGTGCGGTTTATTTTATTTCAACGTATAATAGTGTTATATATAGATAAAGTGCGGTTTATTTTATTTCAACGTATCATATTGTTATATATAGATAAAGTGCGGTTTATTTTATTTCAACGTATCATATTGTTATATATAGATAAAGTGCGGTTGTATTTTATTTCAACGTATAATAGTGTTATATAAAGATAAAGTGCGGTTTATTTTATTTCAACGTATAATAGTGTTATATATAGATAAAGTGCGGTTTATTTTATTTCAACGTATAATAGTGTTATATATAGATAAAGTGCGGTTTATTTTATTTCAACGTATCATATTGTTATTGTTGGGTCATCAAGATTTGAAGATGACCTCATGATCTCCTTTTATACTTTGAAAAACATTTTATACTTAGAGAAATTTTGGATGCATGGTTCTTTGTAATGACTTGTACAAGATAGCAAATGTTTGGTGAAGTCAAAGATCAACCAAAGTCAAGATTAAAGATTCTCTCATTGTGGAAGTGAAAGATCCTTTCTCAACACATACAAGTCATTGTCCACCGATGGTGTTCTCACACATCGGTGGACACATCTCCACCGAAATTACTCTCTGTTTCGGCCAAAGAATCCCACCGATGGAAGTCCAATTTCGGTGGGATCTCAAAGAAGTCTCAAAGATGTTTTTCCTCCAAAGATGTGTCACATATCCCAAGCTTTCTTCGGTGGTGCAATCTTTAGAAGACAAATTGAGAAGAGATTTTCTACATGGATAAAGTGACATTTTGTCTTATTATCCATTTCCATGCAAAGCTCTTTTCTCATGCATGGGCTCTTCTGACTGTACCTTGTGAAAGGTGACAAGGACTTCACAACTCTCCAGAAGTCAACATCCTCAGCAAGTGTGAAGATGACATGTGTCCCAAGCATTCAATGCTTACACACTCCTTGTCACTATAAAAGGAAGACCTCTCCATGCAGAAACAACACACATCTTGAGAGACTTGAAGATTAATGTGTGCTCTTGATATTCTACGCAAACTGGAAGATTTCTCTAAGTGCAAGAATTTCCAGTTTGCTTGAAAATCTTTATAGCTTTGTTCTAAGTGTTCTTAGTTATTTTGTTAGTATACTTTGTGTAAGATTGTTAGAATAGTTTATCTGTTCTTTTCCGCAACAGTCTTAAGTTTTCTATGTGTAATTCTTGTTGAAAGATTTTCAATAATAGAATTAAAATTGTGAAAATTTTGAGTATTGTATTCAACCCCCCCCCCCCCCCCCTTCTACAATACTTGTTATAGCCATCTGGGACTAACAAGTGGTATCAGAGCAGAAAGTTTAATTCCATAAACTTGATCTGCGATGGCTGCCTCCTCTTCCTCTACTGTTGAAAACTCTTTTCAAAATAACTTTTCTGAAAATGGCTCCATTTCAAAACCTCCTAAGTTCAATGCTAACAACTTCTCTTTGTGGAAAAGCCGCATGATGTTGTTCATGGAAGGAGTGGATACTAGATATCCAACCATTCTCCAAGAGGGACCCTTTATCCCCAGAGTTTGGGCTCGCTATGAAACGCAGAGGCCTGGTAAAGAAACCATGGAAAAAGATAATTCTGATGATTCGTCTGATGAAGAAAAATCTGCTGCTACTGGTCGTTACATTCTTAAAAATCCTAAGAAATACACTGATGAGGAAAAACGGCTTGTGTCTCTTGATTCTAAAGTTAGAACTATCATTGCTCTCTCTCTCTTCCTGATGAAGTGTACCACTCTCTGGTAAATCTCTCTACTGCCAAAGAGATGTGGTCCACTCTGTGTGTTTTGTACGAAGGTACAAATGAAGTTAAAAAGAGCAGAAAGATTGCTCTTGTTAGAAATTATGAACTCTTTGCTTTTGAAAAAGGAGAATCTCTTCCTAGCTTCTATAATCGCGTCAACTCTCTTTTAAATGATCTTAAGTTGTTGGGCAGAGTCTATGATAATGAGGAAGTCTTGTGCAAGTTCATGGATTGTCTTCTAGATTTTTGGGAAAATATATGTACTTGCATCAAAACTACCAAGGACCTTGAGTTCATGCCCTTGACTGTTCTTTATGGAACTCTTTTCAACTATGAGCAGACGAAACTGCATAAGTTTATAAAGAACTCTTCTCTAGCTCTCCTAAGTGACTCTTCCAAAAAGACTAAGTGTTTTCCAAAAATCACCTACCCATCTGACTCTGACCATAATAGTCAAGAAGATCCCAATGATCATTTAGAAGCATATCTTAGTGATGCTAAGGATGAATGTGAGGAAACGTCAGCTGATAATTTATCTGATGAAATGGCCATGTTGGATGGGTACTCTAAATCCAAATCTCATCTCCGTTCTGTAAAATCTAAGTTTGGTAGAAAATCCTCCTCTTCTCTCTCCAAACATTCTTCCTTGGACAAATCTAATGAGGAATGTTTTAACTGTGGTAAAAAGGGTCATTTTGCTTCTGAGTGCAGAAGTAAACTTCTTGAAGGACCCAAAACTTCTTCCTCGGGCCGATTTTCCTCAAAATCGGAAAGATCCAAACATGATTCCTCCAATCTCTCCTCTTCTGCTCATTCTGACCGGGCTGAAAGGTACAAGGAAAAATACAAGAGAGAAAAGGAAAGAAATGCCAGACTTGTCAGAAATGCAAAGGGTCTGCCTGCTAAAACTCATGATTTGGCAGATGAACCCACATCTGAAAGCGAATGACACCTCAAAAGTCTGTTTCATGGCCAAGAAAAATAACATGGATGATTCAGAAGGCCATACCTCCTCAACTGCTCGTGTATCAGCTAAGTGTCTCCCCACCTCATCACAGGTACATCCATTTCTATCTCTCTCTGATGCTGAAAAGATTGAAGCATTTAATTCCTTATCTATTGTCTTTAGATGATGCATCCTTCTCTTCCAACTCATGCAAAATATTTTCTATCTCTGAAAAAGGAAAGTATCTGGGTGCCAATTTTTTTAAAAAGAAATCCTTCACTTTTTCTAAAAATACCTATGTGTCTTCTTCTACCGATTCTATTCACAGTTCTGTGTATCTCAAAATGTCCTTTTCAAAGGAAAAGTTTTTGGTCCTCCCAAAATTTGAAAAAGGAATTTTAGGTGTTGCACCCCAAATCTTTGTTTCCTCATCAAATTCTTTTAGGACATTTAAAAAAAAAAGTAAAATAAGGAAAAATATCACAATTCTAAAAGGATCTTTCCTCATAGAAAATTCTATATCTGTGGTGCTACTTTTCATTTTGCCAAAGACTGCCAGAAAGAAAGAACTGATCTAAAGTGACACCAACCCTTTTCTTCTAACCCAAAAGGACCCACCTTCAAAATGGGTACCTGGAAATTAAATTCTTTGTGATTGCAGATTTTGAGCTGGGCAGATGGATCTATGTGAACAAGTGAGAAAGTTGACAAAACCTTAGAATTCTTTACTCTCATGACATCATAAGCATGATGATGTCATCCTCATGACATCACCATCTCCAATCTCTTAAAATTCCATTTCTTTTCTAAACCTCACCACCGAAATTTTCCTTAACCACCGAACCAAAAATTCATCATCTTCCACCAAATATTCTTTTTCACCACCTTTTCTCTCTCCTCCATCAATCACTCCAAGACAATAACAATCCATCTTTTTGTGATGACACCCATCTCCACCGAAATCCCAAACCATGCAATCACCACCTCCTCTTTTCTATATTTTTCTTCCACAATTTCTCTATCTTGCTGCCGACACAAACCAAAACCATATCCCACCATACTTTACTTCCCATCATATGTTTTGCCTCCTCGATCGGTGGTACCCCTCAAATTCGGTGGAACCCTTCAAATTCGGTGGTGAAACCCTTCTAAATTCGGTACAATCCTTCAAACTCCTCGGTGGAATCCTCACACCGATCCACCACCGAATCTCCACCGATCCACCACCTCAAATCCCACCACCGAATCCCCACCGATCTCTCCTCCTCAATAAGAATCTTTTTGACTCATGCTACCTACAGAAATTTCAGAGTCTTTCAAATGAATGTCAAAAGTGCCTTCCTCAATGAGGAACTTGCAGAGGAAGTCTATGTGAAACAACCTCCTGGATTTGAAGACCCAACTCATCCAGACTATGTGTACCGACTAGACAAAGCTCTCTATGGTCTCAAGCAAGCTCTACGTGCTTGGTATGACACTCATGCCAATTTTCTCTTAAAGAATGGATATTCCAGAGGAAGCTGCCAACTTCTTGGTGGCAAATTGGTAAGTTGGTCCAGCAAGAAACAAAACTCTGTGTCAACCTCTACTGCTGAGGCTGAATATGTAGCTGTGCTGAGATCCTGTGGATGAGAAATCAACTAAGAGACTCTGCTCAAATCTATTCCAAAGTCCCAATTCTGTGTGATAACTCAAGTGCAATAGCTATTGCAAATAATCCAGTTCTTCATTCCAGATCAAAGCACATAGATATCAGATATCATTATCAGATATAATTTCATCAGGGACCACATCTCCAAAGGTGACATTGAGCTACACTTCATTCCTACAGATCTTCAGTTTGCCGACTTGTTCACCAAACCTCTAGATGAAACCAGGTTTAATTTCCTCATAAATGAACTTGGCATGTGTAATCTTCAATAACTATGTGTCCTAAGTTTCCACCGAATTCTCATCGGTGGACACTATTCTTCTCTCACAAATCTCCTCTCCTATCTAGAAACATAGGAAAGAACCCCTCCAAATGATGTCATCCCATGCATGGTAGACACCTTTTTCTTTTAATGATGTCATCACCATGATCTCATCTCACCAAAGTTGTAGACCTCTACCATTTCCTCTACCGATTCTCTCCCCACCAATTTTATCTAGCTTCTCATATACTCTTCCTCTCACCTAACCCAACTTCCTATGTGTCATATCCTCATCCCATCCCTTTTTCCATCTTTTTCACTCTTGGTTTGCAACCCATCTCTCCTTTCACAAAATCCACCCACTACAAACTCTTCTGCAGATGTCACACCAAATCCTAAATCTCAATCTCTTTGGGTCATCAAAAATTGGAAGAAGAAATTTCAATCTCTCCTCCATTTTGAAGATTTTCTACATAATGCCTTAGAAGACTTTCTCCACTCTCTGCTGAAGATATCTTAGAAGATTTCCCTCAACCTCTTCAAGAATTTCCACCGAATTTTTGTCTAATTCTTGCAAATTTTCGGTGGGCATGTTTTTTTTCAAAAAAAAAAAAATTCTCACCGGTTTTCTACCGAAAATAACCAATTTTCGGTGGAATTTCCTTCTTTTTCGGTGGGAAAGCAAAAAAAAAAAAAAAAAAATTACCACCGAAATTTCGGTGGTGTACCCCTAAATTCGGTGGTATTGTGCAAAAAAAAACCGTTTTGATTCTGGCCGATCTTTTCATTTTCTCTTGGTGTTTTTCCTACGTCGGCCGCTGAGGGGGAGAATTCATCTGAGGGGGAGCAACATAAACCCTCAGTACTCATATACAGCGACCAACTTGAAAAAAAAATGAGGAAATCGGGCGGACCGGTCAAGGGGGAGCATATCAGTCCAGACGGATCAAACTGAGGGGGAGAAACACAAAGACCGGCTGATCCAACTGAGGGGGAGCAAATCAAAGACACATGATAATGATGCCAAAGATGCCAAGAAAAAGATAGAAAATGCTACAGATTGGCAGAAGCATCCTGAGGCTTATTCACTTAATCTCAAACCTCCCTCAAAGATTCTCACCATAATGGGTTTATCTCTTTCCAGAAACCACAGACTCATTTGGCTGAAATCTTTTGGAGCAAGTGAATGGCTTGAAGATTTGAAACATCTGAAGAAAAGCAAAAGTGCCTGAAAGATAAAGTTCTCCAACAAATCAACAGGCTGCTGATCAAAATGAAGAATCCTCAAGTCAGACATAAGTTTCAACTCTCCTCTCCAATGATACAAGTAACATCTGCTTTGTTCATATTGTTTATACTTCTTTCCATTTTTTCATTCATTTGTACAGCTATACCTTTTTATTTTATCTTATATGTAAATATCATATATACATACACACACAAAAAAAATGGACTGTGTGAAAAAGAACCCAAAAGAGTAAAGAAGGGTCAACATGCATTATTCACTGTCTTACTCATGTTTTTCTAAGTATGGATGTCATCATCAAATAGGGGGAGATTGTTGGGTCATCAAGATTTGAAGATGACCTCATGATCTCCTTTTATACTTTGAAAAACATTTTATACTTAGAGAAATTTTGGATGCATGGTTCTTTGTAATGACTTGTACAAGATAGCAAATGTTTGGTGAAGTCAAAGATCAACCAAAGTCAAGATTAAAGATTCTCTCATTGTGGAAGTGAAAGATCCTTTCTCAACACATACAAGTCATTGTCCACCGATGGTGTTCTCACACATCGGTGGACACATCTCCACCGAAATTACTCTCTGTTTCGGCCAAAGAATCCCACCGATGGAAGTCCAATTTCGGTGGGATCTCAAAGAAGTCTCAAAGATGTTTTTCCTCCAAAGATGTGTCACATATCCCAAGCTTCCTTCGGTGGTGCAATCTTTAGAAGACAAATTGAGAAGAGATTTTCTACATGGATAAAGTGACATTTTGTCTTATTATCCATTTCCATGCAAAGCTCTTTTCTCATGCATGGGCTCTTCTGACTGTACCTTGTGAAAGGTGACAAGGACTTCACAACTCTCCAGAAGTCAACATCCTCAGCAAGTGTGAAGATGACATGTGTCCCAAGCATTCAATGCTTACACACTCCTTGTCACTATAAAAGGAAGACCTCTCCATGCAGAAACAACACACATCTTGAGAGACTTGAAGATTACTGTGTGCTCTTGATATTCTACGCAAACTGGAAGATTTCTCTAAGTGCAAGAATTTCCAGTTTGCTTGAAAATCTTTATAGCTTTGTTCTAAGTGTTCTTAGTTATTTTGTTAGTATACTTTGTGTAAGATTGTTAGAATAGTTTATCTGTTCTTTTCCGCAACAGTCTTAAGTTTTCTATGTGTAATTCTTGTTGAAAGATTTTCAATAATAGAATTAAAATTGTGAAAATTTTAAGTATTGTATCCATTTCCATGCAAAGCTCTTTTCTCATGCATGGGCTCTTCTGACTGTACCTTGTGAAAGGTGACAAGGACTTCACAACTCTCCAGAAGTCAACATCCTCAGCAAGTGTGAAGATGACATGTGTCCCAAGCATTCAATGCTTACACACTCCTTGTCACTATAAAAGGAAGACCTCTCCATGCAGAAACAACACACATCTTGAGAGACTTGAAGATTACTGTGTGCTCTTGATATTCTACGCAAACTGGAAGATTTCTCTAAGTGCAAGAATTTCCAGTTTGCTTGAAAATCTTTATAGCTTTGTTCTAAGTGTTCTTAGTTATTTTGTTAGTATACTTTGTGTAAGATTGTTAGAATAGTTTATCTGTTCTTTTCCGCAACAGTCTTAAGTTTTCTATGTGTAATTCTTGTTGAAAGATTTTCAATAATAGAATTAAAATTGTGAAAATTTTAAGTATTGTATTCAACCCCCCCCCCCCCCCCCCCCTTCTACAATACTTGTTATAGCCATCTGAGACTAACAGTTATATAGAGATAAAATGCGGTTTAGGGACCCTAGTTGTCATTCTTAAAAGTTTAGGACCTAATTGGCATTCTTAAAAGTTTAGGGACCTAAGTTGTCATTCTTAAAACCGTAGGGACCTAAGTTGTCATTCTTAACATTTTTTTATAAAAAACACATATTTAACAATTTTTTTATAAAATGTGTTTTTTTTATAAAAAAATTGTTAAGAGTGTGTTTTTATAAAAAAATTGTTATAGTTTTATGGTTTTATGTTTGAATGTGATATTTGTATGTTATAATGTGTATGTTGTTATAGTGTGTTTTTCATATAAAAATTGTTAAAAATGTGTTTTTTTTATAAAAACACACCCTTAACATTTTTTTATAAAAACACACTCTTAACAATTTTTTTATAAAAAAAACCTGTTTTTATAAAAAATTGTTAAGGGTGTGTTTTTATAAAAAAATTGTTAAGAGTGTGTTTTTATAAAAAAAACATTGTTAACAATTTTTTTTATAAAAACACACTCTTAACAATTTTTTTATAAAAAAACTCTTAACAATTTTTATATGAAAAACACACTATAACAACATACACATTATAACATACAAATATCACATTCAAACATAAAACCATAAAACTATAACAATTTTTTTATAAAAACACACTCTTAACAATTTTTTATAAAAAAAACACATTTTTAACATTTTTTTTATAAAAACTGTTTTTATAAAAAAAAAATAACAATTTTTTTATAAAAAAACACATTATAAAAACCATAAAACTATAACAATTTTTTATAAAAACACACTATTAAACATTTTTTTATAAAAAAACTGTTTTTATAAAAAATTGTTAAGGGTGTGTTTTTATAAAAAAATTGTTAAGGGTGTGTTTTTATAAAAAAAACACATTGTTAACAATTTTTTTATAAAAACACACTCTTAACAATTTTTTTATAAAAAAACACTCTTAACAATTTTTATATGAAAAAACTAACAACATACACATTATAACATACAAATATCACATTCAAACATAAAACCATACATATCATGTTAAACATAGAACATATTCAAACATAAGTTATAAACACTATAACAACCTACAAATCATATATATTTTAACTTAAAATAACATACAAAAAATAACAAATAACATAAGGAAAACATACCAAAGAGGTAATACGAGACATCTTCACAAAACCCGAACGCGTATTCCACACGAGAAAATTGAGAGAGTGGGAGAAAATTGAGAGAGAGTGATTAAAAAAATTGAGAGTGGCAGTGTCTTGGTCCCCCCCCCCCCCCCCTTGTATAGTGCGGCCGAAGAAAATTTAGGGTTTAGGGTTCGTCAAAAAGATTTTAGGGTTAACCCTGTGCCGACACGTGGCACAGGAGCCCGCGATCGCGGGAGGTCAACGAAAGTCAATCGCGGGCAGGGACCAAAAATGCACACGCGGGCATTCTTGAGGGGGGAAAGCTGTACCGCGGGCATTCTTGAGGGACCAACGCGGGCAAAGTGGCCAAACTTTTTCGTGACACGTGTAGCCCGCGATCGCGGGGGTCAATGAGTCAATCGCGGGCAGGGACCAAAACTGCACACGCGGGCATTCTTGAGGGGGGAAAGCTGGACCGTGGGCATTCTTGAGGGACCAACGCGGGCATTCTTGGTGACACGTGGCCTGGAGCCCGCGATCGCGGGCTCCATCGCGGATTTTTTGGGTACTTTCGTAAACTGGGAGAGATTTTGGGTATTTTGGTAAGAGATGGTCAAACTTAGGGAATTTTAATTAATTTCCCCTAAAAGTATTGTATGGTCTTTGTATTTTTTTGAAAATATAACTTATTTTAATATACTATATAAATTAAGTAATACAACATTTAACCAAGATTGTGTTTGGAAGATTGGTAATGGGGTTAAAGGATGGGGTTGTAGAGGGTTTGACGAGATCCTGGGTTTGAGTCATGGCTGCTGTATAACTATTTTTTTACTGATTTTTTGGTTTGGGAAATTAATTAAAATACCCTAAGTTTGACCATGTTTTACTGAAATACCCAAAATCTCTCCCACTTTGCAAAAATACCCTAAAAATCCGCGATGGGAGCCCGCGATCGCGGGCCAGGGACCTTTCTGACACTTTTTTAAACTTGCAGGGACCATTTTTGAAAAATGGAATCCCGCGATCGCGGGCTCATCCCGCGATGGGGTTATTTTTGTGACTTTCCAATTGCAAGGGACCATTTTTGAAAAATTCCAGGGACCATTTATGAAAATTTTGATATTTTTGGCACTGTTCACCCATTTCGTCCATTTTTACGAATTTAAAATGAAATGTTACACTTTCAACCCCTATACTTTTTTACTAAATTTACTTTATACCTTTTACTTTCATTATTTTAATTTTACATTTAACACATATAATCGTTTATTAACTAAAATACGTTAAAAAAATACGTTTTAATTTTAACAAATTACACCATTATAATCGTCTCTTCGATACGTTCGAAATGAGCCCAATCTTGAATTTTTTTGGATTTATATATTTTAATATATATCATATACAGTTATACACTACATAAAAAAATATTTTTTATATTTAAAATTCATACTCTTATAGTTAATTATTTAATTTATGGTACATCTCTTATTTTTTTTTCAATTTTGTTTTACACTCCTATCGCATTAACATAATAATCATATATTAACTAATTCATTAAATCGTTTTAAATTATTATTATTTGAATGTGTTTATAGATATCGTGAATGGCAATAGGAGAAGGTTTCACGAGAAGAATATTAAATGGGGTTTTGACAAGTTGGTATCACTGGACTCATTTAAGAATTGTGAAAATGGGTATTTGGCGAATGATGATTCATATGTGTTTGGAGCTGAAGTATTTGCAGTTACAGAGTATTGCAAATCATTTTCCCAACCGAAACGGATACAGTGCATGTAAACAAAGAAATCTATTACTGGAAGGCGTCCTGGAGTCCTGTGATAAAGTTAACCTTTTCCTTGATCACGTCCTCCATTCCCATGTAGTCCGATTCGAGTTCTTCTAGTTCCTCTTCAGCTTCCTTAATCTCTCGTTGCAGGTGCCGAACGTGAGCCCTAGTCATGGCCAGTTCTCGTTTCTTCTCCGCTAGATACTCCATTTTCCCCTGCTGAATCCCCCTGTTATGGTTCCACATACCCTTTACCTTTTCGATACCGGCGTTCGCCTCATCAATGGCTTTTTGCACTGCGGGAGTAATTCGTTGACTTTGTCGAAGACCCGTCGGCATAAAATCATACATTGGTGGGGTTCTCATGCCATTATCGAAGTAGTAATTGTCGGATGCCATCTCCCAGTCTGCTTCCTCCTCAGGCGTGAATGGAAAATCGGCTGCAGTTCGCCCACAGTTTGTCCACTCCTCGTCTGTTTCCGGTACCTTCCAGGTACTCCGGCGAGCTCCGTCGTTCAGTGGTTGGTAGGCTCCCGAACGTGAAGTTCCAGCCACATTCGCCGACCTGTTCCCCCTTGATCTTGAACCTCCATCCATTGTGTTAAAAAAAGCGAGAGTGTGTTTGTATAAAAGATAGATAGGAAGTTGTGAATTACTACTTCATCATGCCATCTACTTATAGCCGTGAAAAGGTATGTTCTTCATCAGATATGGTCAAAGATTTCGTCTGAAAAAGTTGCCTGCATGATTCCACTGAAAAAGTAACTGCAATATTCGTCTGCTCTTGAATAAAGGTCTTTCATTAGGCAGAAAATTAGTCTTTAAGTAGTCAAACATAGCTAATTAATGAGAATTTAGATCAGATTTATATGGTACTATCAAATGCAAGTTTCTATAATATAGATATTGTTCTACATTACATGATACCAATTTTTGCATCATATGAATCACTTCCAGACAACAAGAACCAATACCCCAATAATCAAGAAATAAATGCTTGTTCATCCAATAATCTCTGTATTAGGATTATCGCAAGTTTCATAAACCTATTTACTAGGTGTTGGAAATATGGGTTTTACTAAACTTTGGACGCATTTAAATTTATATATATGTGTTATATATAACTAACTTTTAGTAGGTTTATGTTCTTCTATATGAGATCTTCGAAATGATATATAATGCGTCCAAAATAGAGTATGTGTGAAAGAGATATCGATACCCAAAGTTGAGTAAATTGATGAAATTAGCAAAAACCAAATGAAGTAAACAGTAAGTCAATCACAATACTTTAACAAAATAAGTTAATACTAAAAATAACAATTATTTAATGTTACATAAACAACCTAACGTGGCCCTATTAGACAATGCGCATAAATTGACTCCGCCATATGTCGGCGGAAATTCATTGCCTCATCGTCGGTTTCGTTAGGGGGTACCCATATCTCCTCGTTATTTATCAACTTTTGGACATTACGGCATACCCATACACCGCAATCCGCATATAACCCGGTCTGCTGGGGTACTTGGCCGGCCATCTTTGTGCGAAAGATACTTGACACTTCGCGACGTCTATGATCCCCGATCAATGAAAAGAACGTATATAGTTTTGTTTTAAACGATTGCATCTGCTCTGTCAATTGTTGTTTGCAGAGACCGTCCTTTTCGCTGTCATATAGGGTCATGACCATAGTGTCTAGTTCAAACACTCCAAGCAGCCAATGTCTGGGATGCAAGCATATGGGGATGTACACCTGAAATATTACAATATATGTCATATATGTTATTAAATAAAATAACAGTAAAACGATTTGCATACCCTATCGAGGAGAGTCCAAGAGGTCCCTTCCGAGCCATTGCATATTTCGATCACGGAGGCGGGACCTTGATGGTCCATCAGTATACACTGAAAGAACATAGTGTGCATGATGGTCCACCTCGTGTCTACGCCACGATGTTTTTGCAACATGCTAACCCAAGAATCGACGTGCTATGCATAAAAAATAGATGGTTAGACATGTAATATAAATATATTTGATTATATATGACTATAATTTAACTTCATACTAACCGTATCGTCTAAGTCAGAGTTCACAGGGTCATCCGCAAGCAATGTTTCAAAAAACGAGGGGTTGATTTCTAAGCCCCCGTAAGGGGTGAATGTCAAGTTGGGGAGGCGACCAGTCCGGCACATCCTCATTATTTCTGATGCCGGGTGAGGCTCCGGTGAAGGCACCTTTCCCTTTTTCTTTCCTCCCTTCTTTCCCCCGCTTTCTTTGCTTGTTTTTTAGCGGGCGGGGGTGTCGTAGATCCTTGTTGGCCAAACGGGTGACGAAACCATTGTGAAATTTTATGCGACCGCTTTTGAGGGAGCGGGGTCACCTGTGGTGGTGGATCTACAACATCCATCGAGTCATCGTCAGGCTCCGAGAAGTGCTCCGAGAAGTGATCCTGGATAATAGGAGACCCCGTCTGAAAATTACGTTACTCAATGTTTTAAGTACAATTTAGGAAATGTTCACAATTAAACCAAAACTACCAAAATAACTTACAGTATGCATTTCCGGCCTGTAATAGTCATCGGCCGAACCGCCAAAGATGTTTGTGATTGATGTGGTGGCGAACGGCGGCGGCATCTGCGAGGTGTATGCCCCCGACATCCCGGCCTGCGTGACATTGATCATTAAAATAGTTACAAAATTAGGATTATAGATATATAACTATAATGGTTACTCAGTGTCACTAACACTCTCCGGGATAGTAGAATATGATGTGGTGGCGAACGGCGGCGGCATCTGCGAGGTGTATGCCCCCGACATCCCGGCCTGCGTGACATTGATCATTAAAATAGTTACAAAATTAGGAACAAACATATAACTATAATGGTTACTCAGTGTCACTTACACTCTCCGGGATAGTAGAATAGGATGTGGTGGCGAACGGCGTTTCCGACATCCCGGCCCCCGACATCCTGGCCTGCGTGACATTGATCATTATAAGAGTTACAAACTTAGGAACAAACATATAACTATAATGGTTACTCAATGTCACTTACATTTTCAGGGAATGACGGATAGGATGTGGTGGCAAACGTCGCCTGTGCCCCCTGTCCGAACGGAGCGGGGATCGGTGTCGTACTCGACAGCTAAAACAAATTTAGAACGTAATATTAATATACAAACTAAATAAACGTGGCCAACAAATTAAGTTAAACACTAACATTGACAGCGCTAAACTGTCTGTAGACTTCCTCCAGATAGTGTACACGTGTCTCTAGCGGCCCGTGGACGTAGTCCCACATGACTTCATGTGAGCCACGATGTGGCTCGTAGAAAGGGGCCGCCTGATATGGATTGTAGGAGGAGGAAGGGGGCGTCTGGTAGGAGGAGGAACGGGCCGGCTGGTAGGAGGAGGAAGGGGGCGGCTGGTAGGAGGAGGAACGGGCCGGCTGGTAGGAGGAGGAAGGGGGCCTGTCGTCGTCTTCCTCATCTTCGTCAGATGTGGAAGTAGGGGGACGTCGAGCCCTTTCCGCCTCTGCGTCAATAAAGGCCACGATGTCTCTGTACCAATCTGTGCCCATCTCGTCGACAGTAGGCACAAGGCGATCGAAAGGCAAGAGTGGCTGCTAAATATATGATAAAACATAAAAGAAATTAATAAGCGGGACTAACGTATGCAAATTGTAAACATAGTAAAAGAACTTACATTTCTAGACGCATTGAAGAACTGAAACCAAAGCGACCTACTTAGGGTAACACGCTTGTCCCAACGGGTTCCCCTAAGTACTCGATCGTCGCGCTTGACGAAATATCGGATTGATGCGGGAAACATCTCCAAGATCCATATCTGGAATTAGACAAGAAGAGCAAGTACGTAAAAAGAAAAGCCAGACAGTTTGTATGTATTATTAACAATTGTTATACTACGTATCTAACCTTGAAGGCGTATGTAAAACCACAAAGATTCATCTTTGCATGTCGATCAACGCGTCTGGCTATGGCTCGGTGCAGAATAGAGTAGCAATGTGTCCAGATATGGCTACCCCACGGGTAGCTATTAAACAGCTCAAGGTCCTCGACGTCCCTAAGGACCGTCTCGGAAGCATACTGGCTATACTCACGGCCCAAGAAGCCCATATCCACGATCACCACCAAGCATACACGGACAACATCGTCGTCGGTTAGGGCACTAAGGCCCTCTTTCATCATTTCCCGGGCTGCCTTCAGCTTCAAACGAGATGATGAAATGCCCCAAACCCTAGGAACGAAGGAGCAGTCTTCTAAGGGATGAAGGGGGGAGCCTCTCCAAAACGTAGTCCTGTAATTAGACAGAACTCACGACGCCCAAAATGCAATTGAGAGCCGAAGAAATCAAAATGCATCTCCTCCGGCTCAGCGTTGGCGTCCTCGACCTCCAACTGTAGAAACATGTGTACTAGCGTAGGGTCGCCACCAGAGTAAGACACATCCATCCATGGCCCGAACGGTGTCCCTCTATAGATGGTCTCAAGGGTATCCGCGCGATCACCTAATCCCCTAAAGAACGCTCCTAATTCCTCGATGTAGGAAACTTTGCACCTTACCGTCAAGTCGATGTTAAAGAAATCATTCTACATAGTCATTCACAGATGTTATAGTTAGTGTTATATATAGATGTTGCGATTTATTTTATTTTATATAGATGTTGCGGTTTATTTTATTTCAACGTATCATATTGTTATATATAGATAAAGTGCGGTGGTATTTTATTTCAACGTATCATATTGTTATATATAGATAAAGTGCGGTTTATTTTATTTCAACGTATCATATTGTTATATATAGATAAAGTGCGGTTTATTTTATTTCAACGTATCATATTGTTATATATAGATAAAGTGCGGTTTATTTTATTTCAACGTATCATATTGTTATATATAGATAAAGTGCGGTGGTATTTTATTTCAACTTATAATAGTGTTATATATAGATAAAGTGCGGTTTATTTTATTTCAACGTATCATATTGTTATATATAGATAAAGTGCGGTGGTATTTTATTTCAATGTATAATAGTGTTATATATAGATAAAGTGCGGTTTATTTTATTTCAACGTATAATAGTGTTATATATAGATAAAGTGCGGTTTATTTTATTTCAACGTATCATATTGTTATATATAGATAAAGTGCGGTTTAGGGACCCTAGTTGTCAATTTTAAAAGTTTAGGACCTAATTGGCATTCTTAAAAGTTTAGGGACCTAAGTTGTCATTCTTAAAACCGTAGGGACCTAAGTTGTCATTCTTAAAAAACATATTCTTAACAAATTTTTTATAAAAACAGTTTTTTTTATAAAAAATTGTTAAGAGTGTGTTTTTATAAAAAAAATTGTTATAGTTTTATGGTTTTATGTTTGAATGTGATATTTGTATGTTATAATGTGTATGTTGTTATAGTGTGTTTTTTCATATAAAAATTGTTAAGAGTGTTTTTTTATAAAAACAATTATTAAAAGTGTGTTTTTATAAAAACACACTGTTAACAATTTTTTATAAAAAAACTGTTTTTATAAAAAATTGTTAAGGGTGTGTTTTTATAAAAAAAATTTTAAGAGTGTGTTTTTATAAAAAAAACACATTTTTAACATTTTTTTATAATAACACACTTTTAACAATTTTTTTATAAAAAACACTCTTAACAATTTTTTTTATGAAAAAACACACTATAACAACATACACATTATAACATACAAATATCACATTCAAACATAAAACCATAAAACTATAACAATTTTTTATAAAAACACACTGTTAACAATTTTTTATAAAAAAACTGTTTTTATAAAAAATTGTTAAGGGTGTGTTTTTATAAAAAAATTGTTAAGAGTGTGTTTTTATAAAAAAAAAACACATTTTTAACAATTTTTTTATAATAACACAATCTTAACAATTTTTTATAAAAAACACTCTCAACAATTTTTTTATGAAAAAACACACTATAACAACATACACATTATAACATACAAATATCACATTCAAACATAAAACCATAAAACTATAACAATTTTTTATAAAATCACACTGTTAACAATTTTTTATAAAAAAATTGTTTTTATAAAAAATTGTTAAGGGTGTGTTTTTATAAAAAAATTATTAAGAGTGTGTTTTTATAAAAAAAACACATTTTTAACATTTTTTTTATAATAACACACTCTTAACAATTTTTTTATAAAAAACACTCTTAACAATTTTTTTATGAAAAAACACACTATAACAACATACACATTATAACATACAAATATCACATTCAAACATAAAACCATAAAACTATAACAATTTTTTATAAAAACACACTGTTAACAATATTTTATACAAAAACTGTTTTTATAAAAAATTGTTAAGGGTGTGTTTTTATAAAAAAAATTGTTAAGAGTGTGTTTTAAAAAAAAAACACATTTTTAACAATTTTTTTATAATAACACTCTTAACAATTTTTTTATAAAAAAACACTCTTAACAATTTTTTTATAAAAAACACACTATAACAACATACACATTATAACATACAAATATCACATTCAAACATAAAACCATACATATCATGTTAAGCATAGAACATATTCAAACATAAGTTATAAACACTATAACAACCTACAAATCATATATCTTAACTTAAAATAACATACAAAAAATAACAAATAACATAAGGAAAACATACCACAGAGGTAATACGAGACATCTTCACAAAACCCGAACGCGTATTCCACACGACAAAATTGAGAGAGTGGGAGAAAATTGAGAGAGTTATTAAAAAAATGAGAGTGGCCGGTTTTTGGTCCCCCCCCCCTTATATAGTGCGGCCGAAGTAACATTTAGGGTTTAGGGTTCGTCAAAGTGATTTTAGGGTTAACCCTGTGCCGACACGTGGCACAGGAGCCCGCGATCGCGGGGGTCAAAGAAAGTCAAACGCGGGCAGGGACCAAAAATGCACACGCGGGCATTCTTGAGGGGGGAAAGCTGGACCGCGGGTATTCTTGAGGGACCAACGCGGGCAAAGTGGGCAAACTTTGGTGACACGTGTAGCCCGCGATCGTGGGGGTCAATGAGTCAAACGCGGGCAGGGACCAAAACTGCACACGCGGGCATTCTTGAGGGGGGAAAGCTGGACCGCGGGCATTCTTGAGGGACCAACGCGGGCAAAGTGGGCAAACTTTGGTGACACGTGGCCTGGAGCCCGCGATCGCGGGCTCCATCGCGGATTTTTGGGGTATTTTTGTAACATGGGAGAGATTTTGGGTATTTCAGTAAAACATGGTTTGACTTAGGGTATTTTAATTAATTTCCCTTTTGGCTTCTGTTTTTTTTATTGATTTTTTCTTTCTTATCCGTTTTTTAACTGATTTTTGCTTTTTTTCCCTTTTTTTTATGATTTTGCTTTCTTCATTTATGAGAGCAGTATGTTTGGGCATTTTTCTATCAACCTAATTATAAAATATATTTTAATGTTATATTATAAAATAATAATAAAACCTAATGATGTAAAAAAAACATATTCACTACTAGAAAAACTCAAATTTTCGACGAAAATACCGACGGATACAAACCGTCGGTAATTACCGACGGATTACCGACGAATTTCATTTAAAAAAATTAAAAAAATAAATAAATAATTATCCGTCAGTAATCCGTCGGTAATTAATTGATTAATACCCAAACTATATAACGCTAATTAATTAATGTTATTTGGGCAAACAATTGAAGAGTGAATATTGATAACAGGAGTATGACATGCCTTGCCATGAAAGAGTTGCTTCAAAGTTGAGCTGGGAAATGGAGCAACAACTTGGGTACACTAATTATGACATTTCTAGGTGATCTCAAATGGGTGTTTTTCTTTCTCTTTTCTTTTTCTTTTTGCTGAAGGGATTTGTGGCAGTGAAAAATATGTGGGGATATGACATTGAATTAAATACAATATTTTGTAATGGTTTTTGTCCAGGAATTAGGGACCTTTTCTGTACAGGGTTTTTGTACAGGGTTTTCTGTATTTTCATTTTTTTAATTAAAATAAACATTACCGACGGATTTGCCGTCGGTAATTTTTACATAACATAATTTAATATTTAAATTGATTTAGATTTAATTTAATTTAAATAAATTTACCGACGGCAAATCCGTCGGTAATCCGTCAGTAAAGAGGACCGTCGGTAATCCGTCGGTAAAGAGTGCCGTCGGTAATCCGTCGGTAAAGTGGACCGTCGGTAATCCGTCGGTAAATATCGTCGTCGGTAATCCATCGGTAAATCAATTACCGACCAGGCTATTTCCGACGACGATTACCGACGGATTTGGCCGTTTACCGACGGATTTGGCCGTCGGAAATTCTCATTTTTTTGTAGTGATTTGAACGTTATACAAGAGTAGTATGAAAATTTAACACAACCTAATAGTAAAATATTATAAATAATATTATATTATTTAATCGTAATATAGAGTGAATAAATAAGTCTTGACAAAAAAAAAGATAACATTATATAAAATAAAATATCATACCTTGTCGATGGCAAAATACGATTTGTCGTGGACATGAAAATCATCTGTCTTGTTTAAATCCGGCAATTCTCTAGTTAGATGTTGATTATCTAATCCATCATGACGTTTTAACTCATTCCATCACTCTTCCCATATCTTTTACCTTGCCAAAATACATATAGGAATGAGTTTATATATTAGTAACTAAACTAAGAATGAGTTGTTTTTATAGTAAAAAAAAGGTTGTTGAGTGTTAAATATTTATTACTTAGTTAGAAAAATGTAGTTTTCCAATAACTAATTAATTTAATATTTTACTAGTTAAAATTAAAAAAATTATTAATATTTATAATATGTTTAAAAAAATAGAAATAGACATGATAATTAAAATAACTATACTTTTTAAAAAATTTATTTATATAACCTTAAAAAATGTTTTTATAAAAACTTTTAACTTTTTTCGTTTCTATAAAAAATTAATATTAATTTTCAAAAAATATACATGTATTTTTTTCAAGAAAAAAAAGTGATTTTTATAAAAATAGAAAAATAATACTTAGATTTTAAATAATCAAAGTAGTTTTATAGGGATAACAAAAAGTAATGCCATTAATTAAAAGAAGAGTCAAAGAATGAGGTAGGTGAGGTATTTAGTTCATATTTAGATTTTCAAAACAAGTTAGTTTTTTAGTCAAAAATATTAATTAGGGTTTAGCACTATGGATAGGTGTCTCTATAGCAACACCCTATTCAATACCTATGAGATGCATAAGAGCATCTCCAACAGCTTCTCTAAAATATAAAAAATTGCATATTTGTTCTCTATACTGCTCCAATAGCTTCTCTGTATTGTTCTCTAAAATAGAGAAAACTAGAGAATTCTCTAAAACTTGCTAGATGGAGAGAGAATTTTTATATATATACTCCACATTTTTTCTAAAAAAAGAATGACACCTCTAACAATTTAATTAAACCAAAGAGAACATCCAAAAGCATGCCCATTCAACTTATTGGGACATGAGATTTATATGAAATATTACCACCGTTGCACTTTATTCCTATTACAAGAAAATCATGTTACAATTTGTTTCGATAAGTATTTATATTTATTACTATCATTTAAGCCTTCTTTACACATGGGTTGACATCACATGTCAAATAGTTTTTGAAATTATTCATCTAATCGTAAGTACAATTTGTTTGAATTGCCACATCATTTAATGGCAAAATATGGTGTTTGTTGATTCATAAAGAAGGTGATGTCAACTTTTATCATAAAAAAAAAAAAAAAAAAAAAAAAAAAAAAAAGTAATACAGTTCTACTAAAAATAAAATTTAAAATTTACAGAGCACACTATTATATCCGTTTATTAACTTCAATATTTATCGTGTATTTATCAATCAGTTTATTAAGTTCAAATACAGGGTTTAAAATGTGACATTGTAAATTTAAATTTTAATAGATTTTAAAAAGTATATTATAGTAATAAATACATAATAATAAACTTGAAGTGACGTAAGTTGATAATTATATATGAAAATCGTGTGGTCAGGTGTATTTGTTTGATGTTTAGTACTCCTCACAGGCTTGTATTGCGTTATAAAAATCATCCCCGATCGTTAGTGAAGTTTATGTCATGTGTCCCTGTATGTTTAGATGTCACACATGATCGATGCAACCTATATATCTGCATCCCAGTTAATTAAAAACCCGTTTTAAATGGTTAATTTGTTTTTTACAAAATGGGATACTGAGACTATTTGTACAACCCGGTCGAAAACCATGGCAGATCCCGAAGGAGATGGATGAGACTTGAGGGACGAAGGTCGTAGGTCGGGGAGGGGAATAAATGCTTCAAGGACTTGTACTTAAACTTTAAACACTTGTACTATAATAGTTATTTTATATTAAAAAGATAAATGACCATAATAACCCTCCTATGATTAGTATCGAGTAGACAAGTCCAAACGGGCGGGCCGGGCTAGCCCGGACCGGGCTTTGGGCGGGCCCGGGCTTTGTGGTTGAGGGCTGGGCCCGATCAGGCTTTTCAAAAGACCGGGCCCAAAACCGGGCCTAAATCGGGCTTTGTAAAAAAATGTATTTTTTACATTTTTAGTAAATATTATTCGTATCAACTATAAAATACTTAATTGGATCACTCAAACATACTTAAAAATACGTTCTATTAGAATTTCATATATAAAGAAAAATACTTTCTATTAATTTTATATAAATTATAAAGAAAAATACATTTAAAGAAGTACATTTATTGAATTATAAAGAAAAATACTCTTAATCCTCGTCCTCGTATGGTGGATAGTATGCAGGAGTTCCGGTCGTTTTAAGTCTAGTAAGAGCCGTAGGATCATCGAGTTCATCAACATCGAGTTGTTCTTCAGGGTCGATCTCGTCGTCGTCGTAATGTGATACATTACTTTCACAATCGGTACTTGGCGGGGTACTTAGTTGGGCACTTTCGTTTTCTTCAAGATTTTCTTCCACTCCATCAAGCTCCGCCTCTAGGTTCGTTCGGTCTTGAATTCTTTCAAGACTATCCAAGTAGTCCTTCAAACAAACGCAAGCTTCTACTGACTCCGGGGTTAATCTTGTCCGACGGGCCGAAATGATCCTGCCACTAAGAGAAAAAGCGGACTCCGAAGCTACGGTACTAGCTTGGACTGTTAGTATATCACGAGCCATTAATGCCAACACCGGAAATGCTTGTTCTATTTCTTGCCAAAATGCTAATATGTTTAATTCTTCAAAATTATCAACTTGATTCCAAGAGAAATTAGTATTCATGTAAATTTGTAATTCATTGAGATTACTGTCATATCGGGATTTTTTACTTGATTCATTTTGCACCTTATTCATTAAAGAGGTCATTAAGTCTTTCCGGCTTTGGCGATGACCACTACTAGAAGAACCCGACGCAAATAGTGGTTGTTGGGAGGGTTGTTGGTGTGCGCCCCCATGTCGGACTTTATAAATTTCAAATAATTCTAAAAACATGTTATTAAATAATGTTTTTCTTTTCGTTGAAAAAGTAGAATTTGTGGACGTGTCTAAACCAAAAGCTTGACTTATTTCAGTAATTAAAACCTCAACACCAGTAACCTTTAACCACGGGTTTAACGCCACGGCACAAAGAAAAGAAAAATGGATTTTTCTAAAATATTTTAACAATTTTGCTTTCATTGTAACAATCATATTCGACCAATGGTCGTCTCTCTCCTCGTATTCTCTAATTTTGTTTGCTAAAATATATATTTGATTTAAAACTAGAGGGCTTGTTGGATAATAAACACCGGATAAGTAAGTTGTTTCGTTTTTAAAATCACCCAAAAGATCGTATAATCCCTCAATCACGACTCAATCCCACTCTACAATAGTATTCCGTGGGTAATGAATATTATAAAATGCATGTATATAAATTCTTTGTGCACGCAAATTTTCGATCTTTTGATATGTCGAATTCCATTGAACGGCCAAATCATGAGCCGGTCCCAAACCTCTAAATCCACAATCCATGCAATATTTTCTAAAAGACGTTTGCATTGATTTACCTTTATTAAAAATTCTCCATAACATAAGTCTAAATTTGTTTAGTGTGTCACTGCATTGTCCTAAATCGTCTTGAACGACTAAATTAATAATGTGGGCAACACAACGTGTATGAAATATTTCACCGTCCAACATAGGGGTTAAAGCACATTTTAATTTTTCCACACGTGCAGTATTATTACTAACGTTATCAAATGAAATGCTAACGATTTTATTTGAAATATTATAAAAAATAAGTGTTTTTTTTATAACTGAAAATTGACGTTCACCCGAATGTGGCGAACCAAACGTTTCAAACGCTATTACACGTTTGACCATTTGCCACGACTTCATCCAATGTGCCGTTATACATATATAAGAATGTGGCAATCCGTGTGGTGCGCTCCACACATCACAAGTTAAAGAAATGTTGTTAGGCATTTGTTCAAACATGTTTTCATTTCAATTTTAGCATTTTTTTCACATTTTTAATGCATCACGTCTAAGAGTTTGACGGCTTACCGGAGTGTAGCGAGGTTGTAGACATTTTTGGATCATTTTCGTCATATGCGGATTGTGGAAATGTCCGAACGGCAACCCCATTTGAATAACACATTTTGTTGTTAATTCTCGGGCCAACATGTTATCGTACGACCATATTTGACCTTGGTTGTCAAGTATGGGTTGACTTGAATCACTTCCGGACTTGAGTGCCTTGCATGCGGTTTCGGTGTGCCTCTTTAAGGTCGAGTTTTCCGAGAGCGCAAGGAGAGCTCCACACCTTTTGCATTGTGCCTTTTTATTCCCGTCGGTGAGAACCACCATATTGAAATCATTCCAAACTTCGGATTTTCGTCCGTGTTCGAGAAGAACTTCTCTTATTTGATTGTTTGATGAACTACCGCCGGCCATTTTGAGTGAAGAATGGAAAAATTGAAAGAACGAGAAGTTGTATGAAACGAACACGAGAAAGCGAGAAATCGAGAATTGTAAGCGAGAATTGCGTTTTTTGCGTTTTTGTAACTTGATATCAAACCTCTAACATCCACTACCTATTTATAGTGATTTGGAGGAAAAAAAAATACAAAAAACGGCTCTAAAACGGTCAAAAAACGGCTAGTTTTTTTAACACAAACCGAGTCGGGCTTAAACCGGGCTTTGGACCAGGCCGGGCCGAGAAAATTTCATGAAATCAAGGCCTGTTAGGGCCCGGGGGGCTTAGACCAGGCTTTGGGCGGGCCCGGCCGGTCCCGGGCTTCGGGCTCTCGGCGGGCTTTTTCGGGCCCGGGCCCATTTAGACATCTCTAGTATCGAGGGCACCTAACAATACCTTATCGGTTTTAATTGTCATGGACAAAAATGTGTAAGAGAAACTTGAACATGGATTACGGTCCTTATAGTTTTTAAAAGTTATGGAACCCAAACTTCCCACAAATCTCTGGGATGATGTTAATGTATTATCAAAATATATATTTTTTCTAACATATAAAACTTTATATTTAAATAAATATTAAATTTATTTGATTTAGACATGTTGTGTAGATGTTTATTTAGACTTTGTTTTTAATGGGAATCAAGAAGCATGCTAAAAGGAGGGGGATCGGACCGAGCGGTATGGAGACTTGACCCTCAACGCGGGTTCACGGTGAAGGCACTTAGGGAATTAATAGAGGAGAAACGTACAAGGGACGAGAGGAACGAGGCAGTTACTGTTTGGTTAAAATCAGTTCCAAAGAAGATCTGCATCTTCGTTTGGATGGCGAAATTAGGAAGGTTACCCGCTAGATCGGTACGGGACAAGATAGGCGTGGACCTCGACTCCATTCTCTGCCCAAGGTGCGGTAAAGACGTGGAAACCATCGAGCATGCATTGTTTAAGTGCGAAGACGTACATAATTTATGGAGATCGATTGGAAGATGGTGGAATGTCAACATGAACACGGTAACAAATTTGATCGAGGTGCTTGAGGTGGGAAACCAATTTGGCGACAACGGTAAAGGGGCGAGACAATGGACAACGGTAGTGTGGTGTGTGCTTTATCTCATTTGGTCCAATGGGAATAAAATCATATTCACTAAAGCCACTGGTACAATCTCGGAACTGCTCTTCGAATTCCAATTGAAGACCTTTGAATGGGTGACTCGTAGAGATCGGGACCTAGCGGTGGACTAGGCGTCTTGGTTGTCGACACCATATGACTCGTGAAACGCGTCTGTGTTCGAAAAAGGGGCTGGAAGAGATCGCTTAAATAAACACTCGGACGTTCTGTCTGGACTAAGCCGTGAGCAGGGCTGTCTGGATTAAGCTATTTCGAAAAGTTCCCTTCAGACCTGCAGGTCTGTGTGCAGCGGGCTGTTAGGTATTGTTTCTCGCAAACTTGACGGCTTGATCGAATTTTCCATACAACTCCGTTTGTATTTAGCTAGTTGGGTTTCTCTGTTTAGTGTTGCTTTTGGGTCGGGAGTCTGTATGCTTTTTAGTGGCTTTTCTGCCTGATGTTTTGTTGTAAGACCATCTCCAATGGGGTCACTAAATCTTACACTAAACACTAAATTTGGTGTAAATCTCACTATTCATATCTCCAATAGGGTCACTATTTTTCACACTAAATTTAGTGTGATGAATAGTATTACACTATATTTGGTGTAATACTATTCATTTACACTACTTTTTCAATTACATTTTTGGTCCCTCAAATTTGAGATTTGTTGTTTTTGTTTTAAATTGTTAAAGTTCAAATTTGAGATTTATATTAGTTCATAATTAATAAAAAATAAAAAATAATAAGTTGTGATCTAAATAAAAAAATATGGGTATAAATTGTAAAGTTAATAAATATAAGGATATTTTTGAAAGTTTAATAAATTAATATAAAAATGATTTGGTGTAAAAAATAGTGTTACCCATTGGAGAAGATTTACTATTAACACTACTTTTTACACTACTTTTGATGTTTAGTGTAAAATATAGTGTGACCCATTGGAGATGCCCTAACTATGGTGTTTTTGGGTTTAATGAAATATGTTGCTGTTAAAAAAAATGCTAAAAATGTCTAATTTTTATTTTATAATTGACGAAATAAATAAAATTGAACACAAATACATATAGTAATTTACAAGCCGATATATATAGCATTGGGAGAGATCATTTGCAAACCATCCTAATTTTGCAAACCGTGCGAACCGTCGATTTCATTGAATAAAATTAATAAAATTGGTTCATGAAGTTGCTTAATTTGATGAAATTGTTTCATATAACTCTTTTCTTGATGAAGTTGTTTCATATATTTGTGTTTTTTATGTAGTTTCATGTAATTTTTTCATTCTGATGAAATGTATTTTCTTAGTTTGATGAAATTTTTTCATTTTTACATAAAAAAACACAAATATATGAAGTAATTTCATCAAGAAAAGAGTTATATGAAACAATTTTATCAAACAATTTCACTAAGTTAACCAATGAAATCGACGGTTTACACAGTTTACATGGTGATTTGCAAATGAAACTACACTTTTCCAACCCGAATGTACAAATTTGGAACAGTTAAATGATGTTGTCTTTAATTAGTCTTAAAAATGAAGGTTTCTTCAAACCATTAATCACCAATAAATGCAGGGCAGTGGTTACAGTTTATTATTATATAATATTTATAACAACTATGTTAAAATAAGATTTTCAAATTGTATTTTGTTTAAAAAAATATGCTATATGTATGCTAAAGAAATAAGAGGGAAGGCGAAAATCTTCTAATTTCAAGAAAAAAATCCAATGTTTAAGAGAGGGAAAATATTTGAATTTTTTCTGCTAATAGTTGAAATCAAATGTTTATAATAGAAAAATAATATATTGTTTGATAAATGTGTTAAATATTTTAATAGCATAGCTAATGTTAGAATGTCTAAAATAGGACACTTGTTGAAATTAGGTGTGCGCGGAAGGGGGAGGGAGGAGGCCGATAACCCTAACCGTCGCCGTGACATCTATCCTAAAATAGTTTCTCTAAAATAAGTGTCTACTAAAATTAAGTAACTAATTAAAATAAATAAATAATTATTTAATCAAATGTCGTTTATACCCTTGAGGAAATTTAGTTAGAAAAAATCCATAAATCAAAATTTAGTTAAAATGAAAGGTTTAGATCGATTTACATAGTTTGTTAAAATAGCGAAGTTTCTAAATAAAACACATTATATATATGGGGTCGGGTTCAGGGGAAATCGGAGGGATGGCAAAAAGTGACCCAACCCGTTAACCCAACCCAATAGTAATAGGTTGGGTTGAGATTTTTAACCCATTTAAGTTAAATGGGTCAACCCGCCTAACCCAATTAATAAATGGGTTGGGTTGGGTTGAAATTTTCGACCTGATTTTAACCAATTTATAACCTGTTTTTAACCCATTTACAACATGTTTGTAACTCATTTATGACTTGTTTTAATTTATTTTCATTATTTAGTTATAATTAATAATTAAAAACATAATAACAAAACTAAATATGATAATCATATTATGATTCCACTAAATGACTAAAGACTAAAAAGAAGTTGGAGTCGGTGAAAGTGGAAGTCGAGTTACTTATAATTTAGAAACTTATTTGTTTGACTTTATGGTTGTGTTATTGAAACTTTGAACAATTTATTTCACTTTATGGTTGTGTTTTATTGAAACTTTGAACAAATTATTTGGTTTTGTGGTTGTGACTTGTGCATTTGTCATGGAATTATGTTTTAGTCCTTTTTTATTTTATTTTATTTTATTTTATTTAAAGTTCTAAAATTAAATGGGTCAATCCAGGTCGTTCAACCCATTTATTGAACAGGTTGGGTTGAGAAAATCATAAACAGGTCAATCCGCAACCAACCCATTTAAGTACTAGGTTGGGTTGGGTTGGGTTGGGTTGAAAATCTCAACCCATTTACCTAAACAGGTTGGGTTGGGTTGAGGTTTTCAACCCAATTAATAAATGGGTTGAATCCGAACCCAACCCAACCTGGCCTATTTACACCCCTAGGAAAACCTCAAAAAAATTGAAAACCGAGGAATATCCTAGTAGCCCTTCATATGGACATTGTGCATTTGTACATACAAGTAATTTGCAACATACACCTGTGCATATGTACAAATGCATAATGCACTTGTACATAAAAACCAAAAAACGACTTAATTTTACTTTGTATGCACAAGTGCATACCGTCAAGATGAAGAGTTACCAGAGTGTTTCTCAGTTTTCTATTTTTTGAAGTTTTCTCTAAAACCTACCTCTATTATATATATATATATATATAATTATTGGAGATGCACTTTTTCATTGTCAAATCTAATAAAATTTCTCCATTTTTTTTCCAACCATTAACTAATTAACAATGAATGCATGTTGTTACACTCCATTCAACAACATCTGAATGTAGAAACATCAAATAACATGCCATGAATTAAGCCTCCAAGAAAACAAAAAAGAAATTAATTGTTGGTGGTGGTGTATGAAATTAGTGTGTTTTTGACATTGATTCCAGTTTCACATGATGAAAACTGAAAAGACAAACCTTTCAATATTTGTGTTGTATTGATGAATCATTCTTCTGATAACTTATCAAGCTCATGCCCAATCTGACATACACAATGGTAATTCTTTCACTCCATTGTATATATGGACGGTATCAAGCGAAAATTCGATTAAATTGCAAGAAGTTTTACAATCATATAATGGTGACAGAATAAACTCACATGTAATACAGTACGTCTGAAAGAGACGTGGGTGACTTGGTCAACACGACCAAAGGTCAGCGGCTCTATGGCACGTGAATACATGTTTTCATCACTTATGAGTGTGTATGATCTTCAATTTTCTTTCAAATTATTCGACTTCTCGATTGAACCTAACCAAATTAATTTCCTTATCAATCATTTTTTTCAAAACTCCACTACAAAACAACTGGCCATTTCGACGGACAAATCCGTTGGAAATAGATATTAGGGACGGATTTTCCGGCGGATTTGCCTATTTTCTTAACGATTTCAGTTAATCATGATTTTGTTAATCGGATAAATTAAGTTAATGACGGATATCCGGCGGATAATCCGTCGTTAATTTAATTTATTTATTTTTAAACTAGAATTTTGATTTAATCCATAGATTTTTTAATAAATAAATACCGACACGAGAAATCCTTTTAATCGACATTGAAATTGCAATTAAAATCACCGGCGGATATTTCGCCGGAATTTACGTGTATATTTTTAAAAACAATTTAATTTTTAAAATCATGTAAATGTTAAAAAAAATCTATAAAAAGTGCTACAACTGCAAATAAAAAATCAATACATTAATTAAAGTCCATCAACAATTATCAGGTAAAATAAATACAAAGTGTTCGATAAACAGAATTCAAGTACGATTGTTTAGTGTGACAAATGTTCATAAATATACGATCAAATATCAAAATTATGGCGGCGTGGGAAACGGAAACTGCCGACTTTGGGTAAACTGTTTCACCAACTCCATCATCTTCTCATGTTGCTTCTTGCGGATCTCTTCTCTTTGGCGCTTCCCCTCATCATTGGTGACTTGTTAAGGCCCAATAACACTAGTGGTTACTTATTATGTGACTGTGTACACGTATCGACTATATAGATGCAGGTCAATTAGACAACTAAGAATTATTATACCCTGATATGAACCACTAAATCACCACTATAACCCAATATGACATTTTATTACTTATTAAGGCCCAATAACACTAGTGGTGACTTATATGTGTTTGTGTGCGTGTATTGACTGCATAGATGCATGTGGTGCGTATAAGGACCGATAAGACAACTAAGAACCATGATATCCCGATATGAACCACTAAACCACCATTATAACCCAATATTAAAAAACTTGAGGCTTTTTTTACTCAAACTCGAGGAAAGAATACACCTAAATTCAATTGTTAAATTCGAATGAGACTATTAATAAATCTGTTAAAGGATACGTGGTTTGATAAAAAAAAAAATCACAGTCATGTTTTATCATTTCCCGATAAAATAAAAAAATATCATTTTAGATCTATAATATTCTAACGTTATAACTCATTAAAGCACAATATAACACCATATGTGACTTATTACTTGTTTGTGTGCAAATATGTATTACATATATGATGTGGTGTGTAGTCAGTTCGATAAGACTATGAAGACCAATTATAGCCCAACTAAGCCACTATAAAACACATGAAAGGCCAATTTGACATGAATAAATATGCACAGAGAGGTTAAATAGTGAAAAGACAAAAATGCCCTTGGAGTTAACAGAGTAGTTGGACAGACGTCAGGGGTATAGAAGTTTAGGGACAAAAAAAACCGAAAGTGCAAACCACTGAGACTATTTTCGTAATTAGTGCACATAGACGAAAACCATAAAAAAACACCAAACCACAGGGACCAAATATGTAATTTACTCTTACTATTAATTAAAAAATAAAAAGAAAATTGTTAAAATGTCAAAAATCTTCTGAAATAAAAAAGTTTTTATAAACTATATAAAAGTAAAAAAGGAAATCTAATATTTAAAACAAATTTAATTGGATCACTTTATTTTTATAGACACAAATTGTTCTATTTTTCGTTGCTCCATGCCTCCATCTATATAACACATATTTTTTATACAAAGGAATACAAAAAACCATATAGAATATATATATATATATATAGAGAGAGAGAGGGGGGGGGGGGGGAGGGGGACGCCATGAAAAACTGATGAACACTTTAATAACCGTTCATTTGTACGATATATAAGTAACTAAAAATGTTTTCCCGTTCATGTCCATTCATTTAACTTAACCGAACAAACATACGAACTCGAAAAATAAACGAACGAAAATTTTTGTGTTCATGTTTTGTTCATTAAGATGTTAAACAAATATAAACGAATGAACATAAACGAATGAACAAAAATAAACAAAAAACAATCATCTTTAATCATCATTTCATTGCTAAAAAGTAACACAACAAAATGAAATACTGGATAAATTTAAGAGGAATAAAAAATAAATTCTAAAAGTTTAATTTAGTTCATGATTTTACATATTAATGTTATAATATATGGGGAGGTATCCGTTGCAAACCAGTCAGTTTGTGCAAACTCTACAAACCAATCTTAGCCGTTGATCAAGTCTAATAAATATCTGATTTTATTATGTTTCCTAATCTAAAGTCATGATCATAATGAATGAATCTTATCATCTTCCATATATATCTCAGTCTTAATTAATGAATCATAATGATTATCCATAAATACATCTATTGTTTCCTAATATAGTGGTTTGTATAGTTTGCACAAACTGACTGGTTTGCAACGGATACCTCCCCTATAATATATATATATATATATATATATATATATATATATATATATATATATGTATGTGTGTGTGTGTAAACAAACGTAAACGAATATGAATGAACGAATGAAAGAGATCAATGTTCATGTTCGATTTGTTAGAGTTATTATTGTGTATATGTAAAGTACAAGGTCTATTCTGTAATTATCTATATCTTAGCTGTATATATAGGTTACTTATGTTTCAGTTTTAGGTTAATCAGTCTTTGTAATCGCTCTCGCAATATATGAAAAGTTGCTGTTTCAGCCACATCTCACTCTCGTTTGTTCATCAATTGATTCCTACATCTATTCTAACATGGTATCAGAGCTTTAGGTACGTCTCATCTATCCTACTGATTCATCGCGTCTTCATCGTACTTTTATTGCTCGTCTTCTGCTCGTTTTCTATTTCGTGGTTTATTGTTGAATCGCGATTTTCGTCTAACCTAATCCGGAATCACAACTTCCGAAACTGCACAAAATTCTGGAACATCTCCCAGTTCCGGATCACCTCTCTTTCCGGATCTGTCATCTGCATTCTGGAACATCTCCTAGTTCCGGATCCGCATTGATCTTAATACCGGAACCTGTTTCTAAATTTCGGAACCCCTTTAGCCTTGCAAACACCGTAACACCAAAACTCCTCACCTGCACTCCGGAACTGATTTCGCATACCACTCCGGAACCTTACAATTTCCGAAACTCTCATTGCCAAAATTCCGGAACAGCCTCAAATTCCGGATCCTGCTTTTTTTGTTATCTCGATTCCGGATCTGCTTCTTGATTCCGGATTCGCTTCTGTCTAAAATTCCGGAACCTGCTTCCTTTTAATTCCGGACCATTCACTTTTGGTATCTGCTTCAATTTTACTTCCGGAACTGCTTGCTTGAAATTCTGGAACTGCTTCTCTAATTCTGAACCTGTTTTTTGTTTTCTAATTTCCGGATCCTGTTTTCAATTCCGGATCTTTCTTGATCCGCGAAAACAGGGTTTGAGATCAATTCCGAAACTCAACTCCGGTTCTCACTTTTCTGAAATTATTTCCGGAACACTCAGTTCCATCACTCACAACTCCGAAACTCCTTTCAGTTTTCAATTCCGGAACACACGGTTTCGGTACCTCACGATTAGTTCTTTACATTCCAAAATTTTATTCCAGTCTTCAGTTCCAAATGGCTCTCAATAGTCAGTCTAAATACAGTGAATGCACGTTCTGTCACTCTAGTACTCATCTTCTCCTCAACTGCCCAATTCGAAAATGTTGCTGGTGTGGGATCAGACAACCACGACACTATGGGTCTGACTGTCCAAAGCATCCACGTAATTCAGGTGAGCAAAAGCAACAGCGCACTCAGTCATTTGCTGGATCAATCACTCAAGACTTCTCTACGCCGGCAATTCAGGCACCGCATAGCAACAACTCATCACCTGACCTTATGGAATTCATGCGCCGAAACCAAGAACTTATAGAGCGACTCATGACAGGTTCTATGGGTATGAATTCTCAGTGCAATATCTCAACACCAGGTAACCCTTGGCTATTTGACTCTGGATGTTGTAACCACATGACACCTAAGGCTGACGGGTTTGTCTCTAAGCAGACCTCCAGAAGGTTCTCATTAGTCCGTACTGCGGATGACACTCGCTTTCCTGTATCTTTCAGTTGGACTGTCTCTACCCCCAATATACAATTACCTGATGTGCTACATATCCCTAACTTATCTCTGAGCCTGATTTCAATCATTCAGCTTATGGAATCCGGTCTAATTGTTCTGTTTCATCCTTCTGGCTGTGTTGTGCAGGATCCAAAGACCAAGCAGATCCTTGGAGTAGGCCTTAAAGTTGGTCGGATGATTGAAGTGGTCTACCTCCGCCTTCCCTTACCCTCATCAAATTTTGTTGCTTCTGTTTCCAGTACCCTTCTTTTGAATTATGGCATAAGCGTCTAGGACATCTATCTTTAGCTAGAATAAAACTGTTAGCTAGTTCAGGATTATTAGGCAACACTTCTTCTGAAAACGTTTCTTGTTTATCTTGTCAACTTGGCAAACATCATGCCTTACCTTTTCAACTAAATGAATTTAAATCTGCTTCTCCTTTTGATCTCATTCACTCTGATGTTTGGGGACCAGCACCACATCCATCCATGGGAGGTTCTCGATACTTTGTTATCTTTATCGATGATCACACACGCTTTACATGGATATATCTCATGAAACATCGCTCCGAACTACCTCAAATATATATTACCTTCGCCCGTATGATTCTGACCCAGTTTTCCAAGCCTATAAAGATTCTTCGAGCAGATAATGCTATGGAATACAAAGAATCTTCTCTTCTCTCTTTTCTTCAATCTCAGGGTACTCTTTCTCAGTACTCCTGTCCCGGCACCTCTCCGCAAAATGGACGTGCAGAACGTAAACATCGCCACATCCTCGATACTGTTCGTACTCAATTAATCTCAGCCAAGTGTCCAGAACGTTTTTGGGGCGAAGCTGCCTTCACGGCTGTCTACACCATCAACCGTCACGCGACTCCCATCCTAAACCAAAAGTCTCCCTATGAAGTGCTCCATGGGGTCTCCCCTGCATATGAACTCCTAAAAGTTTGGGGTTGTGCCTGCTTTGTTCAGTTGCAAACCTCATTAACACACCAAACTCGAACCTCGTTCTCGATTATGCTGCTTTCTTGGCTATGGTATTGAACACAAAGGTTATCGTTGTTGGGATCCAGTTTCTAAGAGACTACGTATATCCCGCCATGTCACATTCTGGGAACATCTTCCTTTCTCAACAGTGTCCAAATTTCAGGACATACCCAATCCTTCCACTTCCTTCTTCACTGATAACTCTATCTCTTTGGACTCACTCCAATTAGACCCCATACTCACCCCTCCATCTAGTATACCTCCTTCCGTCTCACCTCCATCTGTGACCTCATCATCTGCTCCACTTTCTTCCGTCTCGTGTCAACCTGAGCCTTCACCTACGCCATCTGTGCCATCTGATCATGATCAATCATCTGCACCATCTCCAAGGACTACTTCTGAGCCATCTGCTGAGTCTATGGATCCTAGCTCCTCTCAACCACAAGCTGAAGTACGACGCTCAGACCGGGTAAGACAAGTTCCTTCTCACCTTCGTGATTATCATTGTTATGCTACACTATTGTCCAACCATGAACCCACTTCCTTCAAGGAAGCTGCTTCTAACCCTATTTGGAAGCAAGCTATGACTGAGAAACTTCAGGCCCTTGACAAAGCAAATACATGGGAGTGTGTACCTCTCCCACCGGGCAAGTCACCTATTGGTTCCAAATGGGTCTTCAAAATCAAAACAAAGTCTGATGGATCCATTGATCGATACAAAGCACGCCTTGTGGCAAAATGCTTCAATCAAGAATATGACATTGATTACGAGGAGACGTTTGCTCCCGTGGCTCGTGTCACCTCGGTTCGTAGTCTTCTCGTCATAGCTACCACCAATAGATGGCCACTTTACCAGATGGATGTCAAGAATGCTTTTCTAAATGGTGATCTCGAAGAGGAAGTCTACATGAGACCCCCTCCAGGTGTGATCTCTCGTCAGGGTCATGTATGCCGACTCCGAAAGCCCTCTATGGCCTCAAACAAGCTCCTCGTGCTTGGTTTGAAAAACTTAGCAATACTGTCATTTCATTGGGGTTTTTTCCGAGTAATTATGATTCTGGCCTGTTTACTCGGACCACTGCTGCAGGTACTATCTTACTCCTATTGTATGTTGATGATATGATCATTACCGGCAGTGACTCTACAGATATCACCCATCTCAAACAGTCTCTCAGCTCATGCTTTGAGATGAAAGATCTTGGTAAACTGCACTACTTCCTTGGTCTTGAAGTTCTGTCAGACTCTTCCGGCATCTATCTCTGTCAAGCCAAGTACATTTCAGATCTGTTATCCAAAGCTGGGATTACAGACAACAAAGTTGCTTCTACACCCATTGAGCAAAATCTGCATCTTGCTCCCAATGTCGGCACCCCGCTGCAGGACCCTACACGGTACCGTCAAGTAGTTGGTTCTCTGGTCTACCTGACTGTTACTCGACCGGATCTTGCATATGCAGTTCATATAGTCAGCCAGTTCATGGCTGCTTCGTGCTCCGATCACTATGCCACGGTTCTACGTATCCTTCGGTATCTTAAAGGGACAATGTTTCATGGACTTCACTTCTCATCCACATCGTCCTTAACTCTTCGTGCATTCTTCGATGCTGACTGGGATGGAGACATAACAGATCGTCGCTCTACCACCGGATATTGTTTCTTCCTTGGAGACTCTCTTATTTCCTGGCGCAGCACGAGACAATCTCTGACAGCTCGATCTAGTACTGACACTACACAAGAACTTGTATGGCTACGCTGGTTACTATCTGATATGGGTGCTCATCAGATCTCTCCAACACCATTGTGGTGTGATAACAATAGTGCTATTCAGATTGTTCACAATGATGTCTTTCATGAGCGTACAAAACACATAGAGATTGACTGTCATTTCACTCGTCAACATGTTCTTCGCAAGACGGTTAAACTTCTCCCGATTTCAACCATTGATCAGACAGCAGACATCTTCACCAAAGCTCATCTTCCGGGGCGTTTTCGGGCTCTTGTTTCCAAACTCAATTTGGCTCATTCTTCCCCCACTTGAGTTTGAGGGGGGGGGGGGTGTTAGAGTTATTATTGTGTATATGTAAAGTACAAGGTCTATTATGTAATTATCTGTATCTTAGCTGTATATATAGGTTACTTATGTTTCAGTTTTAGGTTAATCAGTCTTTGTAATCGCTCTCTCAATATATGAAAAGCTGCTGCAGTTCAGCCACATCTCACTCTCGTTTGTTCATCGATTGATTCCTACATCTATTCTAACACGATTATTTAACTAAACGAACAAAAATGTGTTCATATTCATTAATTTATTAAATAGACGAACTTTTCGCCAAACCGTTCTCTAAACGTTCAGTTCGTTAACAACCCTACAAGTGTGCATGTTACATATGCATACTGGAAAAATAACTTGCATACACGTATGCATACGATCAGATATTAGATGAACGTAATTAAAGTGTGTTTCAATTTTTTTTACTTTTTATGGTTTTCCCTTAATTACCTTTAATATATAATATCATAAATGGTGTCTTTAATTTTAAAAATTGAAAGGTTTTTAAGAAGTTTATTTAAAATGAATGAATATGTGAAAAGAAAAAAAGAATTATATGGGGGAAAAGGAGTGTTAATTTGATTAACAAGAGAATGATCAAAGGGAAATTAAAAGAAAGAAAAAGAAGAAGAATTAAGCAAGAAAAAGGGTGGTTGTTTATTTCATTCCAAGTCCAACTACCAATTTATCAACACAAATAGAAGCATATACGTACAGGTTATGGTTATCATTACTGACTGTGACGCATCATGGCTGCCAAATAAGACAATAATTCCTCTTAACTACCCACACCCCCTTTGCATTAATTACTCCCCCCTCCCTCCTTTTCATTTATTCAAACACAGCATTAATTTTCTTACACTTTATTAATGCAAATTTCGAATGCTTGTTTATGTTTATAGTGTGTAAAAAACTGATTAAATTTTGGATTATAAACTAAGCAATAAACATGATGGGCTTGTTTACTAGCTGCTGACCGGGCTGACTCGGTCAGCAGTCAGAGCGTTTACCAAATCCCGGATCTGACCGAGATCTGACCGAGAATCTGACCGAACCTTTCTTTAGCGTAGGTTAGAATTATCAATAAATCAAAAATAATTAAAAAAAGTGTAGGTTAGAATTATCAATAAATCAAAAATAAATAAATAAATAAACCAAGTCAAATGGAATCCCCTTCTTTAGCGGTTATTTGGTATTTTTCATTCAAAATACTCTTTATTTATCCACCACACCACACCACACCACACCACACCACACTTTAAGTTAAACTGAAATTGAAATTCTAAAACCAAGATTCAAACACTTATCCATATTGAACGATATGATTGAAAAATTGGAGAAACCAAATTAATCAGCAAAAACAAAATCAAAACGAAGCGTTTAGCATTATTAATTAATTAAGCAGTCATATTGTTTAGACAATTATATTCATTTTTAATCTTAATTCTGTACGTAAGTAAGGTAATTAAGTAGGCATCATAAACAAGAAATGAAATAAATTAATCAAATGTGACTTAAATTCAACAATTTAACTAGAGAAATTAAACAAAAACGGCTGACCGCTAGCTACCTAGAGAGACAAAATTAATTAAACTAAACTATGATTTAAACAAGACTAGCTAAAGATTGTGTGGAGAAGGAACTCAAGTACGATCGACAAAAAATCAATCAACATGGTCTAACGATTTCCGGACTACCGGTCCTTTGTGGTTGCTGGTGGAGCAATAGCTGATGATGCGGCTGGAGGTGGTGGTGAACTTGATTTTGCTGGTGTTGGATTTGATATATGTTATTATCATAAGAACCACCCAAAGATAAAGAAGGTGACATGGCTGCACCGGTGGTGGTCATGTGGCTGAACTCGCTACCAGTCACCTGTGCAGCTGCTGAAACTACATCAAACCCACCATTATATTTATACCCCACAACATGATCACCCGACCGCTGTTGCTGATCGTAGTTTCTCAACACCTCCGGTTGTTCTCTTTCACCAGTAGCAGCAAGCAGTTGCTGCTGCTGCTGCTGCTGCTGTTGATCCTGGAGTATTTGCTGATGGTGCTGAACCTCTCGGAAACTATTCCTGGGTCCGGTTAAGCCCAGAACTGGTTCTGGCTGCATGTTGTAATTAGGTAAAACTGAGTGTTGGATAAAACCGTGATTCAAAATCGGAAGCATGGCCGATGGTCCGATATAATTAGCAAGTTCCCGTTTAGCATTGTCTAAATCGATCTGGACTTGCTTTAACCGATGTTGGAGAATCGAGATTAATCCGACGCAGCCATAAACCGGATCACGGAGCCTTGCATCAGCCTCGTAGGCTAAGGAATTAACCGCATCTTCTCGTTGTGTGGCGTTGAGCTCGTTGAGGATTTTGGCGACGTTGCTTGCTCCGAAGACCTTGTGTACGTTGGCGAATTTCTGAGGCTGATCTGGTGGAAAATAGGGTGCGAAAACGCATTCTTGTATGCATTTACGACGTAGAAACTTGCAGGCTGCACACGGCGAATTCGACGACATTTTCTCCTTTACCTTCACAACTGTATACATATTTTCAGAACTGCACATACAAATTGTTCATGAAATTTAAATAAACCAGCATATTGAAATTGATTTCCGAGTACGGAAGTAGGTTTAATTAATATATACTATATATATATTCAAAGAAATTAATCATTGGGATCATGTTGACAGACTAGATCTGTCGACTATAAACAGACGCACATTCATGTGAGGACTCAGATAAACGAATATTATGGCATTCAAAGAAGCTTCATTAATGTGTTAGGGTTTCTCACGTATATATCAATTTAATTATATATGTTCTACATAATCAAAGTCATATAAGAACTTGATTAACCTAGCGAGATCTGAACATCATGACAACAATATAAAGTTTTCAACAGGAGAAAGAGATTGAGACTGAGGCGACCAAAGGTTAATGTAAATAGTGAAAAGAAGCTGAGAAATTAAAAAGAAAAACACGTCTCTTGGACGTGATTCCATTCCATCAACTTGAATACAAAATATATACCGCTGGTACACAATCATCCTATCGAGATTTTTTTTTTCTTTCTATTATATATCTACAAAATTTAAGGAAATTAATTCAGTAAATCAGAAGAAAAAAAATCAAACAAATAATTTTAAGAGTTATTTTCATATTCAAACTTTTCCAAAGATCTATCACCTCTGTGATTTGATTTGATTTGATTTAATATGTTAATATCACACTTCCGGCCATCTCCAGAAGAAAAACCTAACTAATAATATATATGTAAGAAACAACAAATTAAAGAAGTGAGGATGAATGATCATAGATGAGTTGTTTGAGTTCATATTCATCATAAAAGTATACATACCTTGAATTGAAAGAGATGGAGAGATTGGAGGAGGTAGCTAGGGTTCAAGCGCAAAATCCGATCATGATAAAACCCTAGCTAAATGATATGGAGGAAATAAATAAATATGAAATCAGACACACACACACACACACAAATTGGTTTTTGAAGAGAAGCATTAGCATTACCTAGACGTCATTTCTGTGCGATAAGTCTGAGGGAGATGTATCCTCCGCCGTGGAGATTTGGAGAGAGGGAGAGTTTTGACCGTCGGATTATAATTCGGGGGTTTGTTACAGCAGCATGGTTAGAGAGAGAAAGAGAGAGGGACATGACCTCTATGATTCTGAACGATCACTTAAATGCCCCCTGAGTTTCCTCTTTGTCCCTGTACTGTTTTCCCCTCTATTTCCATAATTACCCTTTCCTCTTCCTCTACACATTTTTTAAGAAAAAAATAAACAAATATTAATAACATTCAATCTTATTCGGGTAAGCACCTACCAGTTAAATTTACACTATCACTTACTTATCGGGTAAGATTTTTGTCCGTCAAATCGGTTTCGTATGCAACAATTCACCCGGTAAGCGTTAACCGTGATAAGAGTCGTCGCCCTAACTTACCGGGGTAAGACTCTTGGTCATTGCATTCGCTCTTATCAGATAAGATTTTTAGTCCTTACCATATCAATCCAATAGACATTTGATTTGGTAAACGCTTGTCCGGGTAAAATAATCTTGTGTGAAAAAAAAAATTATTTTCAAACCTATTATTTATTAACAAATATTACAAGATATTAATGATGGTTTATAGTATTTTTTAAAATTCTAGTAAAGTACTTTAAAATTTTTTATTTTGTCATCTTATATGTGATATCTGAAATATTGAAACCAAAATATGTTCCACAAGATTAAGGGGTCGTTTACAAAACGCTTACCTGTGTAAGTGTTTATCAAGTCACATTAGCTTACCGAATGAATATGACAAAGACCAAGAATCTTACCCGGTTAGAGCGGAAGCAAGGACCTAGAGTCTTACCCGATAAGTGAGTGCGACGACTCTTACCACGGTTAGCGCTTACCGGCTAAATTGTTGCATACGATGCCATTTTGGTAGACTAAAATTTTACCCGGAAAGTAAGTGATAGTGTTGAATTTAACCAATAAGCACTTACCCGGGTAAGTGATTAGATAAATGGCCCCTAAATATAACTCTGATCAAAATACATTTGTATGTTTTCAAATGTTAACCAGTAACCCAAAAAGTTATGACGATTAAAGGTACCAAAATGGAAGTCTACGAAACAAAATCAAAATAAAATACATTATATTTTTGTGTAATTTACTTTTTAGAAAATAAGTTAAATATTAAAAAACACTTTTGTCATCTTACTTCAAAGGAAGAAGTTTGCAAAATGCATTAAATGTGTCGCTGACACTGACAAAATGTGTCTAGAATAAACGAATGAAAATTCAAAACACACGATTACATCTATGTGGATTTGACAAATCAAAACTTACCTTTTTCTTTGTTTGATATGAAGATTGTATTTGGTTTCAATTTTAACATTTAAATTAAATCATTATCTTTTTTGAAGCAAAAACCATTATTGCTTTAGAAATCAATAATTTTATCAATACTTTTACCAAGTAACTTGTATTTTTAGTAACTCACTTAGGTACAACGGTGTAAACGAATAAACGATACTAATATATGAAAATAGAGTATTATCTTAAGCCTTTAATTAAGGGCAAAACGATACCCAAAAAGGTGGGGATATTCACTTGGAGAACAAGATTGGAAAGACTACCGTGTCAGTCGGTTCTAGACTTGATGGGGTGGACTTACACTCAACATTATGTCCAAGATGTGAAGGTGAAATAGAGTCGGTGGAACACGCGTTGCTGCTTTGTGAAGACGTGAAAAAATTGTGGAAGAATGTGGGCAAATGGTGGAACATAAATATCGAGACCGTAAACACAATCAACGATTTGTTCATAGCAGGAAACCAATTAACTGAAGGATAAAAAAGGCCAAGATGTGGAAGGACGTTGTATGCATTTTCCTGTACGTCATATGTGGTCGAGTCGGAACAAGTTCGTTTTTAGAGACGATAAAAGGAACATTCAAACTCAGTTCCTAGAATTTCAGAGAACGGCGTTTGAATGGATATCAAAAAAGGGATCGAATGGTGCAGCAAAATTGGGCGGTCTGGTTAACTTCGCCCTTTAACTGTTGCAGGGTCTAATCCTTGGTAAAGTTGTTGGTACGTGCGGTTGTAGGTCGCTCTCCTACATGTTTACTTCTTGCAAACTGGTAGGGTTTTGTTCCATGTTTTCTTGTATTAGCGACCTGGTTGGAAACCATTCCACCTGTTTGCAGCTCCTCTTCGTTTGGTGTTGTGGTAATAAAATATGTATTTTGCTTTTTAAGAAAAATGTACTTACTCATCCCCTACACATCATAATACAAAGATTTAGCATATGTTTAATCAACCCAAAACAAGAATTGGAGTCTAAAATGAAGTTACATTGACAATCTAGCTTTAATGGAGTGATTTATTCGCTTGATTTTAGCTTTGATGGAGTGATTTCTTGAAGAGATGAGAGAAATAGATATTAGGGTTTAAATGAATGTCATAAATTTGGGAGTATATATATTTTCCAATATTCCATTTTGGCCCTTCAAGTCTTGTTTCTTAACTTTGTGCCATAATAGGGATTTATTTGACAATTTAAGTTAAGTTTAATTCCACTTTGTACGGGTATGTCCCCTTATATGACCATGTGTCACAAAATTAGTATGAGGTACAACTCGGTTAAGCATATGGTACAAAAAATTTACTAAATATAACTTGTACGAATTACCGGAACTCAGGTGTTATATATGGGATAGAAAGTTTTGGAAAACTGGCACAACCATGCCCCTATAATCCAATACAGTTGTGTCAAGCGATATAGTTGAAAACCTTTATTTTTAGCCTTTGTTTTGGTGAGACCATTTGGTTTTTGTTATAAAAATAGTACACCTTTGGGGTTTTAGGCTCTAAATAGCACGGAGTTAATTAATGTGGGACACACATAGAAGATGTCAGGTGGCTAACAATTTCCTAAATTTTTCGTTTTTCTATCCTCTTATTTCTCATTGATATACACCACCATATCGGCGATGGAATCATAATAAATGTCTCATGTTCGGTTGATTGCGTTCTTACTTGGTTATTTGTTTAGTATCTTGTTTGCAAAGTTGTTTGATTTCGACCCTACATTGTTATTCACATTGTTTGTTGGTTGAGATCACTTTTTTTTTTTTTTTTTTTTTTTTTTAAGTTTGCAGCTTTATTTGTTTTGCGACCAAGTGACTCAATCCCAGCAAAAAGTTGATCTGAAATCGAAGGAATTGGCTTAGGGCGGTAAGGTGATCTTTTTAAATGTTGAGATCTTGATGAAAGCTCAATCAAGGTGTTTAACATATTTATAAAGGATCACTAACCATGTTGTAACCTTAAAATTTGAGTTCGAGTTGATTTGTGTTTGCATGGATACTATTGGAAACTGGTCACAACATAAGTTTTGAAATTTTATTCGATAAGTTAGGATTTTCGGTCAACAAGTTTATTTTCTTTGTGTTTCACATGCATATACGATCCACGCACACCATATGTTATCTAACAAGCTTTCAAAGGTAAAACCATATGGCGAGCATATGTTCATGTAAATGTGGTGGTTATATATTTATGCATAACTTGTTTGTTGAATGTTGTATTGATATGTTTTACAACAATAAATCATTAACTTAAATTACTCAGGTTAATTAATGACTTAATTACTAGAGGCGTATCTCATAGGAGATGACAAGCTAGGCCATGGGAACCAAAGCAAGAAGGTCTAGTCCAAGACTCGTATTCTAGGCCTAAAAGATATGTTCTCCACCATCCTTGTATTTTACCTATGATAGGTGCAACTTTTAATTCCGTTGTAGAAATTTGTTCGGTATTGTTGTCCAACATGATCCGGCTGGTCCACCTTAAAATCATCATTATTTCTGCAGCTTTTGGCTTCCACTCGAGCGTCTTATTTATCGTCTATTCATCTAATACTTAGGGGCTGGTTGGCAGTTGCTGAATGGTTGAAAGGTCAGAATGGTTGAGAGGCTCTGTATGATTGAGTGCAGAATGAAATTTGATTGTTTGGTAACCGTTCTGAATGATAACTCTGAATGACAACAAATTACCATTTTACCCCTCTGTATAAACTAGTAGAAATCAATTTTTTTTTGGAAAGCATCAACACATCTCATTAACACACCACCAAATACAAAGATCAACTCTTCGCAAACCAGGATGAACAATATATTTGCATCAGACTTTAATAAACAAAATTGTTCAACCTAATAGTTGCGGAACAGTGATAGGTAGGCAATTAAATTAAAAACAAATCCAAAACAGTATATATATACCATTGATCGTTCATCGTCAGAGGTAATTGTCAAGCTCCTTCATCGTCAAATCGTATGTCAAGATCCTTCATCGTCAATTTTGGGTTTTTGTTCTTGGTGATGCACCTCGGCAGACAACATCATCTGTATGTCAAGCTCCTTCATCGTCAAATCGTTCTGTCCCTTTTGAGCCGCCATGGTCGCTTATCTTTTCTGCAATTCTGCAATTAGGGTTTTTTTAGGGACAGGGTTTATAGTATAGAAGACGACATTGATCAAGAAAACGGGAAATAGAGATCGATTGAGGGATTTTGGGAGATCGATTGAGGGATTTTGGTAGGGCAGCGGTGTAGGAGAGAAGTGGGAAGGGCAAAAGTGGAAGAAGCTGATCTCTGAATGGTTGAGTGTAGTCTAGGATGCAAAATCGCTTAGAGGTAATTGTAACCATTAAGAGGACAATTTTTTTTGCCAAACACCACTGACCTCTCACCGATTCAGAGATCAGCTCTGAATGAAACCATTCAGAGCTAAACAAACAGCCCCTTAGACTTGTACAACAAAACTAGTTTAATCACCATCCTATAGGATTTCTCTTTAATTAGACCTTATTACACAAAACACCCTGATAACTTTTGCTTTAACCACTCTACCTTTACGTGGTGTACAACGCTGTCATACTAAAATAAAGATTGCGTCTAAACTGTTTTTGTCGTCATGTAAAAATAAAAACAAAACTATTCAAGTTTCATAAATACAATCTGTTTTTTAAATAATTACAATTAAAATGGTTATTTTGAAATTGCATACCAAATTGGTAGCTATATATGTTTTTTTATTTACAAAATTGGTTATTTAACCGTTTTATAGGAAATTTTTATATTTTTGAAATTTTATGTAAAGTTGAGAATGTACAGGGTGTTTGACCTAAAAGGGTCAAAGCGATCCAGGCATTGATGACAATAAAAAAGATCCTGAACCCAATCAATCCATGCATCTTTTCAATTAAGCTACGCGTTTTTCATGCCTTTGGTTCCTTTACAATGATGTCATTGACTTCTCATCATCAACTTTTTGCTATATATATATATATATATATATATATATACACTAGGTTCGAACCGTGTATTACACGGGGTAATTTAAAAAAAATCATGCCAGAAAACTTATCAACTATTATGAAAGACTAATTTAAAGTGAATTGACGGGAAGCATAACAATTTGACTTTGAAAATATCATTAACTAACCATCTGTTGATAACTGATATTATGTAATTCAATTAAAATTAGAGGAAATAATATAATCATGATTAAGAAATTATAAATAATTAAATATATTGTACTAAAATATTTGCATATTAATATTTTTGAAAAAGGTTCGAATTCATAATCCAAAAGTCAGTTGATAAGTGATATCTTTTTTTTCCAAATAATTAAATCTCTTATGATAATTCTAAGAGGGCGTTTGGTTCACGGATTCTGATGGAATCTGATGGAATGGGAATGTCGAATTCCATTGACCGAATTTCATTCCTTCGTTTGGTTCATTCTTTTCGACGGAAAGGAATGTCCAATTCCATCAGATTCCATAAATAATCACGACATAATGGAATTTGATAGAATTGTAATTCGTCGAAGGAATTCGACTTTGAAGTAAAAATTGATATGAAATTGCAAAAAGAAAATTACGAAAATTTAGTGATTATTTGTATCAAATTCCATACTAATTTCAACAAATCTCATTCTAATCACGACACATTAATTCGTATATATTTATGATATTTAATAATATAATTAAATCCAAAAATATTTAATATTGGGCTCATTTCGAAGGTATTGACGAAACGATTACAATGGTATAATTTGTAAAAAATAGAAATGTTTTTAATGCATTTTAGTTCATATACATTATTTATGTTTATATGATAAGAGTCTAAAATGAAAAATAAAAAAGTAAGGGATTAAAAGTAAACTACATACCTAATTATAAGGGTAGTAAATGTAACATATAAATTAACAAAATTGAATTAAGGAGAAATTTAAGGAGGAGTGAATGTGGGTTGAATAAAATAATTATCTCTTTCTCCTATATAGAGAATTATAGAGAGTTCACTATATTTAGAGATTTTTTCATGAATCTCTATTTTAGCAAACAAGATAGCAACGCTGTTGAAGAAGAATAACAAACAAAACCCCATTTTTTATATTTTAGCAATGTTGTTGGAGATGCTCTAAATATTTCATTCTTTTCATTCTTTTCATTTTTTTATTAAGAGAATAGAAAGATGATATAAACTCCTTTAATAGAAAAGATGATATACATTTTTAGATTTTATTTGCTAACTAGCAATTGAAAGGAGGCAATATCACATGTTGAAAGCAAACAATCAACGTTAATGGAGGTAATTGGTCTTTTAAAGTGCATTTGATACGTGAACGAAACAAAGAAGGTTAGACATGCAAGAGTGAGATAGATGGCAAAAACAATTATGGAATTAATGATTTAAAGTTCAAATTTAATATGAGGAGCACGACATGAGAATACTTATGATCAAGGGGGCCAAAACTAAGGTTTTTTACATATACGTCATGTAAATATGTAGTGTTTAATATATGGGTTTTCGGACCAAATTTTGGATATATTAAAAATGCTGGTTGAAGGGGATCAAAATTCATTTAAGCTTGCTGGATATATCTTGCGACAATTCTATATTAATTTCGTTGCAACCTGATGTGATCCGAAGTAAACTAGTCTCCAAATTTTAGCTTCCTTGTTTTTTTACATAACGTAATATATATATATATATAGGGTTGGGTTCAGGCGAGAAGTGACAAATTTGGTGAGAAGCGTGAGAATTGGTTATCAACCGTTGGATGAGAAATGAACGAACGTTATGATGAGATGCATTGAGATAAGATGAACCAAGATGCACCAGATTAATTCTCTTTTAAGCCGAAATGTAACATCCCGATTTTTTTTATAACAGATGATGTTTGGGGTTATTTAATGATTTGAGTAAAACTATTTGGTAAGATATAACTTATTATGTGATGAATTAATTTTAGAGTTTAACCCCGAATAAGTTACGTTTTTTTGTTTGTGAGGTTATAAGTTAATGTAACACTCCGTTTTCCAAGTAAGTAGAACCATCATTCCAGCTGTGGAACTCTAGTGTCTATGTACGTTGCCCGTCATCAAAGACTTAAACTATTATATGTATATATGTATATATATATATATATATTTGAGCATTCATGTTTACGTATATATATATTTTAGTTGATGGGAACCTTTCTTTTCCCATGCACAAACCCTATATCCATGCAATTCCATCTCTCGAGCCATTAAGTGAACCAAAGAGGATTGCGTTAGCTGGAAATCGATTTTTGGCAGCACCTGGGGAGGCCATCGCGACATTGCCCAGCGAGAATGACCAGGGCAATGTCGCCATGTCATTGTCGCGACCTGCAACAGATTTGCAAAACCGAACAGAGGCTGGTACATGGGGAGCGACTATGACCCGCGAGAATGACCAGGTCATTGTCGCTAAGGGCATAGTCGCGCATGGGGGTCGAGGTGTTGTTGGGGTCGTGTTTAAGCTGAATTTGGGAACCATCTCTCTCAATTTTTACCACAGTTCAGCACCCTCTCTCTCTTAGGCGATTTCCCTCCATTTTTCCTCTCTTCTTCCCCACATCTATTGTTAAGGTTTAGGGTTGTTGTTGGTGGTAGCAACCTCTTAATTATTGTCATCACAAGTGAGAGCTGCTACTCCCATCTTCTCAAAGACTTCTGAAAATCAAGCTACTTGGAAGATTAGGGTTTCTTATTTTGAAGTATCACACCCAAGTAAGTTTAATTTTGGTTGGGTTTCTTGAATCTATACATAAGATCATCATATTGAGAACTCTTAATTCTTGAATCTAGGATTTCCACCTTCAAGGTCCAAGTAACCTTCAATTCTAGGGTTTCTTGAAAGAACCCATAGGTGAGCGTTTAAATCCCTATTACTCAGTTATTTTATGTTTAGATGTCATTGAGAATTTATACAACGTGATTTGGGTTTTGATTTGAAAACCTAAGGTGTTATCCCTAAAATGCTACTTGGAGTAAATGTTATTTATTTGTCCATAACCATGAATGTCTTGCTTTTGTGTGTCAAATAGAACGTGGGTGTGTACATACATGTAAATATATGTATGTGTATAAATATGTGTGTATATTCATATTTATATTCATTAATGATGATAGTTGAGGTGTAATTATAATTGGTATTTCAATGGTAGAGAGTGAAGATGGGATTTACATCTTCTATGTGCCTAATGGAAATTGTTATGTCATATGAAGAATCAAATACCATGCTAATTATATAAATGTCTTCAGTATGCATACATGAGGTGATTTTGGATTGTTGGGGTATTCTAATTCCTTGTGCACGAGGATTTAGACCATTATGGAATATGTGTATATATTGGTTAAGCCATTGGTGGCTACTAGCGGGTATGCAATAAAGGACGTGGGTTCTTGAGGTGTAACTCGTCTAGGATGGATATGCAATATGGTGCCCGTAAGTCCTTGAGGTGTAACTTGTTGGAGGAATTCGAAAATTGGGGGAGAAAGAGATGTAGAATAACTTGGATAAACGCAGAGATCGCGTGAGAGCTCGCTTTCCGTAAGAGATATTTTGACCCTATATGCCTGGGTATCACGAAATTCTCTAGGGGATAATCTCTTTGTTTTCGGTGTATCGATTAAGGCACTAATCGATTCATACTTATACACCTTTATAGAATCGTAACCTACATTGTATTGAACCAGGAAATAATCTCTCATTTAATGAGATTTGATTGTGGACTTAATGATGTCGGTTACAAAAAACGGGAGTTACAAAGTGAGAAAACATCCCTGACGCCGGCGCTACTTCCCGTGCTAGATAAGTAGCCCCAAAAGGAGCGCGGGCAACATTCCAGAGCCCGGCGCTACTTCCCGCGCTAGATAAGTAGCCCCAAAAGGAGCGCAGGCAACATTCCAGAGCTTGGGGCTACTTCCCGCGCTAGATAAGTAGCGCCACAAGTGGCCCCGACGCCCAGCTCAAGAAACCACTTTGTAACTTGTCGATTTTAACCGTCCAACAATCCCGGGTTCTAGTTAGCTTACACGAGTGTGCACTCCACACCTCCTAACTCATGTTATAGCTTAGCTACCAACCCCATTATTACCTTTGTGAATCCAACTACACAAAATGGACCGATGATTTCACTAAAATCACCAACATTCCTCCCCCATTTTAGTGCAATCCAAGATTCACAAAATAAAATTACAATACAGGTAAACAAACTCATGCATAAATGAAAATATCTAAAAGATTGAATTTCCATCTTAGTACATTACACATTTCAAATACTCGAGAATCCGGGTGTCCTATGGATTGAACCCGTCAACCCATTTGAGTACCAGAAGATAACATACACATGAATTTAAAAGACTCTAACGTATAAACTTGACACTATACAGGCCATGTGTCCTTATCCATTCGTGAGTGTATCAAAGCCAAGTCCAAGCTTTTTGAAGCGGCCACACTTCACACTCATATAGGTAGTTCTTTTCCTCATGCACCTGCACATGCATTTTTACAAAAGAACAATTACCTCCTTCACTTGCAGTACCGAGCACACACCTTGGGATGACCGTCTTGTGCTCCAATCTCTTAGGGTGAGCTTTCCCATTGAATTCAGCTTCTAACGTTGTATTAGAAGGGAATTGGGTATCTCACCGTTAGAGATTTAGATGGACTTTAATCCCATCCCTATTACCGACTTGTGAACCAAGTCCCTAGCTAACCCCTTCGTCAAGTGGTCCGCTAGATTTTGTTGCGACCGAACAAACTCAACCGAAATCACCCCATTCGTGATTACCTCACGAATCATGCTATGTCTAACACCTAAGTGTCTAGACTTGCCATTATACATTTGGCTATAAGCTTTAGCCAAAGTAGCCTCACTATCACGACGAATAGAAATTGGTGATATTGGTTTCGGCCATAATGGAATTTCATGGACCAAAATTTCTTAGCCATTCCGCCTCTTTACCGGCAGCGGCTAACGCCACAAATTCCGACTCCATAGTCGAACTCGTGATGCAAGTTTGCTTCTTGGAAGCCCATGAGATGGCACCTCCCCTAAGCAAGTACACCCAACCACTCGTAGAAGAGTGGTCTTCCAAATTGGTAATCCAACATGCATCCGAATATCCCTCCAAAATTAAAGGAAACCCGACATATGGCATTCCAAGTTTTACATGCCTTATGCTCCATCCCGGGCATAACAAAACCTTCCGGTTGTTTCATGTAAACTTCCTCCTCCAAATCACCATTCAAGAATGTCGTTTTGACATCCATTTGGTGAATCACTAAATTGTGAATAGCACCTAAAGCTATCAACAATTTAATCATGGAGGTTCTTGCAACCGGGGCATAAGTAACAAAATAATCTATGCCTTCCCGTTGCCTAAAGCCTTGGATCACTAATCGAGCCTTGAACTTGTCGATTGACCCATCCGTTTTCATCTTCCTTTTGAAGATCCACTTGCAATCCAAAGGTTTGCAACCCGGTGGCAAGTCCGATAATACCCAAGTATTATTCCCCATGATGGAGTCCATCTCATCATGTATTGCTTCTTTCCAGAAAGCAACATCTTGAGACTTAATAGCCTCATCAAATGATTTTGGATCCTCCTCAACACTATAACAGTAAGGAATTGGGATCCAATCTCATCTCTTGATCCCTCTACCAAATACACTTGGAAATCGGGACCAAAGGATTTTTCAATCCTTCCTCTTTTGCTCATTCGAAGCATCGGAGATTCGGTTGGAACAATTGCTTGTTCATCAACCTCACTAGTTTCACTAGTAGTTGGAACTATGTCCTTAGGCCTCGGCATTGAAGAGAATCTAGTCTCATCAAATATCGCATCTCTCGATTCTATAACGGTGTGAGTCGCTATAGAATCATTAGGTTCAATAACATAGAACCTATATGCTTTGGAATGCTCGGCATATCCAACAAAGATGCATCACCCAAATTCTTCCTTACGGGTTCGGGTGATCGAACAACCGCTCGTCACTCCCAAACTTGAATAAAACTCAAGTTAGGCCTTTGAACCAAAGTTCATATGGGGTAATCTTGTTTCTTTTATTGGGAACTCGATTCAACAAGAAACAAGCCGTTAACATGGCTTCACCCCAAAATCCATCAAGCAATTCATAAAGTAGCATAAACAAAATTCACATGCAACATGAACAGAATTGTAAACAAAAATTCACATGATATGCAACATAAACAGAATATTAAACAAGATTCATTTGCAACATTAGCAGAATTTTAAACAAAATTCATTTGCAATATAAACAGAATTTTAAACAAAAATTCATATGCAACATAAACAGAATTTTAAACCAAAAATTCATATGCGACATAAACCGAATTTTAAACAAAAAATTCATAAGTAACATAAACAGAATTTAGACAAAATTCAATTGCAACATAACCAGAATTTTAAACACAAAATTCATTTGTATCATAAAGCAATTTATAAAGCAACATAAGGCAATTCAATTGTATCATACACAAAATTTGAAACAACATTCTTTCATTCAAATTTAATTCAAGCATGTTATTCAACATAAAATCTAATCCTATACAAGAGCCATTCTTTGACAAGATAAACTTGTCCGACTCACAAACTTGCCTATATCCTAACTTATTCAAGATGTTACCGGAAACCAAATTCTTTCGAATTCGTGGTACATACAAAACATTAAAATTCAACTATTTTGCTAGAACTAGATTCTAGCCTAACTAAGCCTCTTCCAAGAATGGTAACACTCGACTCGTTCCCCATGTGTATCATTAATCCGTCTTCAACCGGTTCCATATAGGCGAACCAACGGCGATCTTTGAACACATGACTTGTTACACCCGAGTCGATTCACCAAGCAACATCATCATCCTGCACATAAACAGATTAGGATATTAGTGGTACATAATTCAAATTTGAATTACAAACCAAAGTCAAGAAACTGACCTTGCCGTGGGTTTTGATCCTTGGATCCTTGCCCAACACCACTTGTGCTTGCTCCACCTTTATTCTTGACAACCCGACAATCCCGCTTGAGATGGCCGGTCATCCCACATGTCCAACAGGTTAATTTAACCTTCTTGTTGGACCCTTTCTTGGCTTCGTTGAACTTTTGTTTTCCCTTGAAATTATTAGTCTTTCCCTCTTCCACCATGTTCACCGAAGGTGCAGAAACCTCCTTTACTTTAGGTTTCTCAGCCTCTTGCGCCCGAAGAGATTCCTCTATGCGCAAGTGACTACCGAGTTGCACAAGAGACAACTCTTCCTTCTTATGTTTCAACATGTGTTTAAAGTCTTTCCAAGAGGGAGGCAATTTATCAATTATGCTCGATACGGAGATGGATTCGTCCATCTTCATATTGTGTTGAGCATATTGGCCTAAAATGCGAAGGAGCTCATTGTATTGCTCCATCACCGGCCTTGAGTCCACCATCTTGTAATTGTTGAAATTACAAACCAGGAACTTCTTACTAGAAGCATCCTCCGCCATGTATTTGGACTCGAGAGAGTCCCATAGCTCTTTGGCGGATTCAACATTTTGATAGATATCAAAGAGGGAGTCACACATACCGTTTAAAATGTGGCCATGACAAATGTAGTCGTCGTTCTTCCATTTGCCGCGACGCCGGGTCACCTCCAATGTCTCGTTCTCCATCACCTCCGGCATTGGGGTGCTCAGCACGTATACGACCTTCAACGTCGTCAGCAAGAAGTGCATCTTCTTTTGCCATCTACGGAAATCAACGCCTTCAAACTTCTCAAGTTTAGTGAACTTGGAAGTCATGTCTCTCACGGACTGATCATTCGCCATCTCTCTCGCGATAAGAAAATATCTCTTACGATTGTTGGAGGAATTCGAAAATTGGGGGAGAAAGAGATGTAGAATAACTTGGATAAACGCAGAGATCGTGTGAGAGCTCGCTTTCCGTAAGAGATATTTCGACCCTATATTTCTGGGTATCACGAAATTCTCTAGGGGATAATCTCTTTGTTTTCGGTGTATCGATTAAGGCACTAATCGATTCATACTTATACACCTTTAGAGAATCGTAACCTACATTGTATTGAACCAGGAAATAATCTCTCATTTAATGAGATTTGATTGTGGACTTAATGATGTCGGTTACAAAAAACGGGAGTTACAAAGTGAGAAAACATCCCTGACGCCGGCGCTACTTCCCGTGCTAGATAAGTAGCCCCAAAAGGAGCGCGGGCAACATTCCAGAGCCCGACGCTACTTCCCGCGCTAGATAAGTAGCCCCAAAAGGAGCGCGGGCAACATTCCAGAGCTTGGGGCTACTTCCCGCGCTAGATAAGTAGCGCCACAAGTGGCCCCGACGCCCAGCTCAAGAAACCACTTTGTAACTTGTCGATTTTAACCGTCCAACAATCCCGGGTTCTAGTTAGCTTACACGAGTGTGCACTCCACACCTCCTAACTCATGTTATAGCTTAGCTACCAACCCCATTATTACCTTTGTGAATCCAACTACACAAAATGGACCGATGATTTCACTAAAATCACCAACATAACTCTACGGAGTATGCAATAAAGGCAATTTATGGTTTGAGGTTGTGATGTCTATATGGCATGGGAACTAAGACCGGGACTTGAGTTGTAATCCATCAACATCGCGGTGACTCCACTCACGTGTTCTTGTCACCAAGATGGGTACGGGTCTCTCCCGTTTGGAGCTTTGTCTCTTTATTTTCATGACAGGTGTGGATCACAATAACTTGTGGATTTCGGTAATGTGGAGAATGTGTGGAGACGGTATCTTTATTTTTGGCATTGATATAATCCCATTAATATTGCTCGAATATTTAATCTCTATACTTTTGGTCTAACACTTGAGGGTATGTTGTGGATTACAGGTTCTACCTAGTGGCGTCTAGATCGTGGCGTTGCCGTCCATGGTTAGGAGCTTGGGAAGGACGGGCTTTTGGAAATCGAGATGAGAGACTTTCGGGAGATATAGAAACACCCGGATTAATCTAGATTATCATAAGTTTAGATTAATAGGTTGTTGCGTATTATATCTCAACACTCCTTCTTTTGTTCATTGTCCAAGTTACCCCTTGTATTAAGAGTTTTAGTTGGCTTGTGTTTTGAGGTTTAAATTTACCCATTTTCCGGAATCTTTCCCTATATTAAATGCTTAAATTTTAAGGGTGTTACAAGTTGGTATCAGAGCGTTAGTTTAAGTGAACTAGGTATGCTGGTGAGGTACCTAGACGTAAGCTGAGATGAATTAAGTTATGATTCGTGAGATATGGGTAGAAGTAATAAGACGGGATAGTCTTAGAGTCGACGGAAATACGTGAAATTAGTACGGTAACGATGGTAACGAGGATTCCTATGTATAATATGTTCACAATTCCAGTTAGCTACTGTTATTATGAATATATGGTTACACAAGCATACTTGTTTCTAAAGTGTTACAGTAACTAATGATCGGTAAAGTACGTTTAGTATGTCTATATTCGTATAACCATTTCTTATGATTATCCCTTTGTGTTATAGCAGAACGAGGGTGAGAATGCCACCAAAGTCCTTCAATTATTTGGAGGATAGAACAGTAAATGATTGAGGGTTGGAAGGACAACCTGGAACGGGCGGGACTCATGAACGTCCGCCGAGGCAACCTTTAATAGGTGAATTGAAATGTGTAGAGATAGAATGTGAGTTGATTGAACAAGACATAAATAGTATGAAATGATTGAGTAAGTGGGTCGTGGAATGCATGTATAGCAAACGTTACAAGGCTGAGGGAGAGACCACTGGTCGGAAGTAGAGTGTCAATGATAAGTTGCGTGAGTGAAACGATTGACCTTGTTTGGGTGAGTAGCCTTCATTTGCAAGTAGAGTTTATGTATGGTGTCCTAGTGTGTGTTACATGAGTTTTTCGTGATTTCAAAACAAATGCATAAATAGCAATTTTAGTCGAGTTTGAGCCAGCATGTGCAAGCGTGTATTTAAAGAAAAAGGCAATTCCATTTACGGCGCACAACGAAATTTTGAGCTTAGCAATTTGCAAAATACTTCGTATTTTACATGAAAAGTTAAATTGTAGCAAAAAGGTCAAGAAGACGTTGGCCAGCAATACTTTTATAACCAACAAGAGTATTGACTTGATGATATCATATAAAAGAGTGTGAGGACCGACTAGATTACTTCGTGTCGGTAATTTCTTTCAAACTTTTGTCGTATGAAAAGGTTTTCAGTTAATATATATTACTGTCGTAACAACACCGTTTTGGTTGAGAAAGATTAAGTTTTACGGAAAGTGATATGCAAAAGATTCTCGGGGTCGTTGTGCAGTACTTTGGAGTCATGCGAATGTTGGGGTCATGTGTACCCAAATTGTTCCAAGTGTTGTTCTTTAAAATGAGAGAATGTGCGAAATGATTTATCCATCGCGTTGTCATGCATGAAGGCTATGAACTCACTAGGTCATAGAGTATTACACTATAAGCTAAGAAAGAACTCCGAGAGTGGAGAGGTGTTGGAGAAACCATGGGAGAATGTTTGTAGTTTTGGAATTTTGTGTTCAAGATGAGGGGTGAACAGTATGAGAGTCGAAAGAGGACTTTAGTGTTGGTTGTTTGAGGGTCTGTACCCTTGCTCGGTGACTAGAAACACAGTTACCGAGGACGGTTGTGTCCGGAGGAATGGCTAGAAGTCATCAAGGTAAAGGAATTTAGCAACTCGCTATGAGTAGTGTGGTGAGATAGAAAGGAAATATCCTCGACGTCCAATAAGAATTTATGGTGACCTTGTGATATTATCGTTGCACGGACAAATTGGAAGATGAAGACGATGGGATGTGAATTGGATCATGATATGTTGGAAGGATTAGGTTCAGTTAGGGACCCTTGTTAAAGGATAAATTAAGGAAGTATCGACAGGTCGACTATTGACGTTGAAGTCGGCGGTTGTGTAAGGGGTATGAGGTCTTTTGCCTATCACTGGGTGCGGTCTGGGTGCGTCCCGCGTATGCCTCTGCGGGCAGGAACAAAACCGTGAGCGGTACCGGTATGCTGTTATGAAGAGGGTATGCGCAAAGCGGACGTTGCATATCTTATGAAACACCCCATTTGGGAGTTTGAGTGATTGACGAGTAAATCGCGAGTGAAAGAGGTTTTGGTTAATTTATTGCATAAATGAAAGCTATGTGGTCAAAATACGCTTTTTAAGTTTATTGTGGTGTTGCAATAATTATGATGTGTTATGTGCTTAATTGCATTTTATTTAAATAAGTGTCGGTTTAAGTATTGGTCTTATGTGTGAGGACCGTTTAATGATCTTGTATTCTTAGTACCTTTGGAACTAATGAACCTTGGTGAATGGTCTACATTGTTAAGTATAAGAGAGTTGCATATACGTGTACATATAGATACATATATGATTTGAATTCATTGGGAAGGTAGCAAGGAAGGGGTTGTGAGATTTTTACGTCTCAGAGCGTGTGTTGCATGATGTGAGTTAGATGTATTTTAATTGCATTATAATTGAAGTTTACATGATGTGAATACATCGGTTATTTTGAGGTCATGTGTGAATGTTAAGTCGTGAATCAGAAGATTAAAAGTTAAAGGACCACCGTGTAAGGGTGTTAGGATAGTGAAGGACTGTTGTTTTAGATAAGCGTGTTACTTACGGTGTGGATGGTTTATAAAGTTGTTGGAGCATGTGGTTGGTAAGATGGCGTAGTGATATGACTAATATCGGAATAGAATGTCGGAACGGTAGTGGGTGTTTATCCAAAGTGATTTTTGGTTGTGTGAGTGGCTAAGCAAGTTTACGTTTTTGAACCATTGGAAGTTTAACAAAGATGATGGGTGGGTTAGCCAAAATGTAGTGTAGTAGAAGCAAAATCCTTAAGGAATGTGAGTTGCTTCTTATGTGTGAAAGAATTGTCCGAGAAAGTATTAATTGAAGATCAAAGAATGTGTAATAACTTGGATGGTGATGTCGTTTCAAGATAACTTGGTTGAATGCTTTAAGTTAGAATTTTGGTACAACTGTTTAGTTATGTATAGTAATGGGAAAATGTTATCGGCATGTGGAAAAGTTGGGAGAAAGAGAGAAGTAAGGTTTGGAGGGTAGTACTCCACGCTAACGTGGAAAAACAATAATAGAAAGATCGGACCTAAGAATGTAGTCATACAACAGGTTCAATGGAATTACCACCCTTGATATACAACACTTTAGTGCTTGGTTGCAATGTGGTCGCTGTAACACCCCAAAATTCTGGGCTAATTGGAACCTCAAATTTCCACAAGCTATGATAATATAAACTTCAAACTTACATAAATAGCAAGTGAATTAATCATCAAGAGTACATTTACAAATACAGGATCCTACAAATAACTTATTAATCTAATTATGTCACTATAATCAGATTAACTAAGTTATCTAAGCAATCCCTCAAAATCTCCTTCTGTTAATTGACTTCCTTGATATTCCAAAACGCTCGTCCCACAACCCTTATTTTCCCGAGCCGGTACCTGGTAAGAAAACATCATTTGAAACGATTAGGCCAACGCCTAGTGAGAACATTCGTTTCCATAATAATATTTGCAAAATCAATGTAAACAAGTTATATCAAACCTGATTACCCTTTTTCTTACCATACGTGTAACTCTATTCCGTTAACACGATTTTCATCCAATCCCATGAATATGACTGACACACATTCCATTATCATATCATGTCTTAGAGCCACACTACGAATCTTCACTGATTCTAGATTAATACTCTTATTCCAGAAATCGCAATATACACATGCCCATTTCCATTCATATCCTATTCCAGAGCCACACTACGAATCTTTCTCAGATTCTAGATTAATGCTCTTATCCAATAAATCGCAATTACACATGCCCATTTATCGGAAAGAAAGTAGAGATTACAAGCACTTATGTCAATCCCATTTTCTTCCTTAAAAATTGGGAATAACGATTATTACCACACGCCTATTCCAGGGTTTCTCACACACATCAGAATAATGATTAACTTCATCTATTCCACGTGCACATAACCATTAGTACTACACACATCAGAATAATGACTAACTTCATCTATTCCACGTGCACATAACCATTAGTACTACACACATCAGAATAATGACTAACTTCATCTATTCCACGTGCACATAACCATTAGTACTACACACATCAGAATAATGACTAACTTCATCTATTCCACGTGCACATAACCATTAGTACTACACACATCACTGGAATAACGATTATTACCACACGCCTATTCCACAATTTCCTCACACACACTGGAATAACGATTATTACCACACGCCTATTCCAGGGTTTCTCACACACATCAGAATAATGATTAACTTCATCTATTCCACGTGCACATAACCATTAGTACTACACACATCAGAATAATGACTAACTTCATCTATTCCACGTGCACATAACCATTAGTACTACACACATCAGAATAATGACTAACTTCATCTATTCCACGTGCACATAACCATTAGTACTACACACATCAGAATAATGACTAACTTCATCTATTCCACGTGCACATAACCATTAGTACTACACACATTAGAATAATGACTAACTTCATCTATTCCACGTGCACATAACCATTAGTACTACACACATCACTGGAATAACGATTATTACCACACGCCTATTCCATGTGATTACCAAACACTAGTGCTTATGGATCCATTACACTTACCAAACACCTGCCTAGTATCAAGCTAGCACATTCATCAAGCCTATCATACTACCCTTCGATCGTACGTATGTTCAAGCTAAACTAATTATGTCTTAATCACTAAATTACCACAATTCACAATTAACAGAACTGAAAATTGCTCAGTCTGCACAAAGTGTCCGGACAACCCAAAGTTTCCGGATAACCCATCTTATCCGGACGTTTCCATTTTCCGGATACCATAATTTCCCCGGACAATCCCAACACCCGGACAACACATCCTTTCCGGTAAATTCCTACTTTTCCGGATAATATTCATATCCGGACAACATCCGGACTCTTTAGTCATCCGGATTCTTTCAATAAAAGATAAAACTTACCCGGTATCTATCGCATCCGGAAACATTCATCATCAGGGTGTTCGGATACGGCGATTCATCCGGACAACTCGCTCCTACAGCCTAAAATTCAATCTAACTTCTTGTCTGTTCGATTCAGCTCATTCCCAGTACAACCACACAGTTCATAATCACTTTATACAGCTATTTCAAGGTTCAATATAACATAAGAACACTGATTTAAGCAAAGTACAAATGAACTCACCTTAGGTTTGCAAAACCCACCCTCAATCTGATGCTTCAAATCTGATGTTACTGGTATGTAAATCAAATCCAAAACATAATTTCGTTCATAATCTAACACATACAATAATCACAACTGAAAACATCAACAAATCCCTTACCAATTTGATGAAAATCTTGCTTTCTTCCCTTTTTCCTCTTTTCCTGCTTCTCTCTATATCTCCCTCTCTCTCTTTTGCCGACTCACACTTATAAAAATGAGATAGAATCTCAATAAATCAGATATTATCATATACACATTTGCTTATTAACAAAACACTCCCTCATGTTTCATTAATTCCAAAAGTAACACCAAACTTTAACCTCTTGCATTTTTAACTCTAATGAATTATAAAACTTCTATATACTTCCAGGCTACACCAAAATACAAATACATCCCAATTCTCATTAAAACACTATTACTGAAATTTCAGGATGTTACAATACTCCCCAACTTGAAAATGATTTCGTCCCCGAAATCAAGATCAGGTAAACAAATGGGGATATCTATATTTCATATTCTCTTCCGACTCTAAAGTCACATTAGCACCTTTATGGTGTTTCCACTTTACTTTCAACATAGCTACTTCCTTGCCAATACGTAGCTTTCTAACCGATCTTTCCAAAATTGCCTCTGGTTCTTCCACACAACAATTCTTCTCATCCACTCTTACTTTAGTAAAAGAAATCGCATCATACCAACATGAAATATTTTGTACATCTCTTCCCTTTAAGTCTTACATACTTAATCACAATCTAAAAGTCCAGAAAGAACAAGAATTCATCTTTTCATATTTTCTGAACCTTACCTCTTTCATTAGTATCCGCTCCCCAACTTGGATTTGCAAACCTCCTTAGTGTAACTTGTTGGTCCCGAAGGCCTATACAAGTTTGTAGAAGGGGGGGGGGGGTTGAATACAAACACACAGATTTTACTTTTCTAAATTGTTTATTGATAAATCATTAACAATTTACAGCTTGTTGCGGAAACAAGATTAAGGATAAACCTAAATCTAAACAAGTTGGAACACTAAGGTTTCTTGCACTAAGAGAGATAAGGAAATTACTAATAATAACCTATCTTGAGATAAGAGATTGAACTTGTCCAGAGTTAGCAAGTTACTTCAAATGAAGTGGGTTCATCTCTTTATATACTGCATGCATTTAATGCAAGTCAGTATACACTTTACACGTGTCATCAGCTGGTTGGTTGCATGTCATTGACCTTTGTTGACAACCTTAGTAGCCGCATGGATGAACAGTGTAGTATCAGAGTGGTTGTACGATTTCAGACAGTCGGAGGTTCTTTTCTGACATTTCGTACGGAGTCGTGCAAGGGTGGTTTAAGACAAAAGTACTTTGTACGGAGGACTTCATGATCAGCTTTCGTTGATTCAAAGCATTATCATTATCTATTCAGCGAATGATAAAGTTCAGCGATAGCTGAAGTCTTGTACTTGATACTTCACGTTGAGTGGACAAATCTGAGTCTTCGCTGATCCGCATCAGTTCATTAGGAGACTTGTCGCTGGTTCTTGAGCTTGATCTTCGACTTCAGCGTAGAACCTTTGTTGACGTGAAACTTGTCTTCAGGGATCATAAGTAAACAACTAACTTATCAGCGATCATCATAATGACTGAACAGACTCAGAGCATTAATGGTGAACAGTGTTCGCTGAATGTTTAATTTAAAGAGCGAGAGTTCCTATCAGCGGTACTGTACGATCTTAGTACTTATCAGCGATAGTGAAACTCTGATACATATTGTTTACTTACAATTTTCACTAAGTATATAAGAGAGGGTCATTATCAAATCACTGAGGGTTTGGATCAACAATCTCCCCCTATTTGATTATGACATAGCAACAAAGAAAATTTCTATTTAATGAAAACATAAGGATAAAAAGAACTCATAAAATATTTGTCCCTTTTACTGTTTTCTGGGATCTTTTCAGTACTGATGGAGTAAAGTACGTTCGCTGAAATCTTTCTTTAAAACTTTGAATCAGGTTACAAAGAGTAATGGAAAGATTACAAGTACAAGCGAAATAAATTACAAGTACAAAAGAATAACTGATACAATAGAGAAATAGGCGATCATATCAGTTTGTAAAGGGTTATTCCTTAATGGGAAGTTCATCAAGGGTCATTGATGTGGTGGGAATCATCCAGTCAGGAACGGTTACACCTTGTTTTCTTTTGATCAGCGCTTCTTCAAAAATCAAGGGTTTCAGATGTCGTGCCTGAGGGTCATTCCTGAAGTCACACCAGTAGATGAGATCTCTCAGTTGTTCGATGGGAGTGATGTGAAGTTCAGAGATGCGTTGAAAATGCTTTCCACCATCGTAGTCATGGAAAAATATCCCATAGGGTTCGCTTATGACTTTGCCAGGGATGAAAGTCTCACCATGAGGAAGAGATGTGTCAAGCATGGAAAGATCAGGATCAGGACCAAGGACTTCAGCACGTGAAAAACCAATACCTGTTTTATTTCGTATGACAGAGCCATCAATTGAAGATTTAGATTTCTTCTTCTTTGCTGAGGCCTTTCTTTTCTGACTTTCGAGAGGAGGAGGAGGAGGAATATCCACACAGGAGTAGACTAAGTCGATTTGTTTGTTGATCAGCTTTTCAACATGTTCCTTGTACTTCGACTGAGACTTCTGGATGGCTAACCTGATCTCCAACCATTCAGAGAGACCGTACTTCGTTATGGCTTCAGCATAGAATTTTTCGTACTTCTTATCTTCTCTGAATATCTCGACTTCAGCGATTGAAACAAGGGTTGTTCTTCCAGAGATGAATACCTTGTTGATTTTGGCAGGAGAGAGTCTGTAGTTGACCTTTTCTTTGCACCAGGCTAAAGTGGACTGAGACACAATTCTATTTTCTTCAGTTATCTTCTTGGCGTCTTCCCAGAGCTGACGTTGAACTTCAATAGGAACTCTTTTCAGCTTGGGGTCTTTCACTGATCGTTTAGAAAGCTGGATGGCGTATTCTCTGTCCTTTTCTTCAGCTTCCTTTCTTTCAGCGATTAATCTTTCAGCTCTGAGGTGATCCTTGTATTCCTTTTGGGAAATTCGGAACTTTGGAGGAACTGAAGGAAGTTGATCACGCCTCAAAATGATTCGCTGATCCTCGAATTGCTTTATTATCTCTTCTCTTCTTTTCTGATCCTCTTCACTTAGCTTTTGAGGAACTAAGGAAGGTCTGTGTCTGTGTGAGAGTAGTTGTTCTTCAGGTTCATCAGTCTCGGAGATTAAATCTAAGACTGGGATTATTTCTTCAGCAGCAGCTGGTATTATTGGTGAAGTCGCAGTTGTGGAACCTTCAGCGATATCCTCAAACAGGGGAGAGGACTAGCTGAAACACAACGATCTTACAAGTAAGAACTTGGGTAGAATCAGAGAGAGAAATTTTTTTCAAGTGTATAGGCTTGGGTAGTAGAACTGATAGTGTATGATAGAGGAGGGATGGAGTGAGAGATGTTTAGTGTACCTGACAAACCGGCTTTTCAAGCAAGATCGTCAGATTGTCATCTTCAGCGACGCTTTTGCCTTTGCCTTTCTCAGCTCCAGAGGCTGAGGGCTTTGTCTTTGTCCGCTCCCCTGAAGGTTCATTTATCGAGATTCCCTTAAGAACTTTGATCCTCGGAGCAGGTTTGACGATAAAGAGGTCATCGTCATCTTCGTCATCATCATCATCATCATTCTTTGGAGAAGAGGATGGTTCATCATCAGGGATGTCGACGGCTTCATCATCTTCTACTTCGGATTCGATTTTATCAGCTTCTTCTTCGAGTTGCTCCCCCTCAGATATAGAGGCGAGCTTCTCGGTTTCCTCAGGGTTTTCATCTCCCTGAGGTCCAGCGGTGGTTTCTTCAGCATCCTTCTTCTCTCCCCTGATAGATTCATCATGGGAAAGGTCTTCAGCGCTCTTGGAGAGATCTTCAGCGCTCTTATCCCCCTCTTTCTCATGATGAGTGGGGGAGGAATGGGTTGACTCAGCAGCGTTGGCAGGTTCACTGTCTTCTTGGCCAGAGATACCTATACAACCTTTAATCCTTGCTATTCTGTCTCGAAGGCCAGAAATAGCAGGATTGATCTTCTCCAGCTCAGTGCGATCCGCCGCTGTGAAATTGTCAGATGCAGGGGCAGGGGCAGGAGTATTCGCTTTGTGTAGTAGCTGCTCGATCATCGTTTTCATCGAACTAACATCGGTCTTTACAGAGCCTAAGTCAGTCTTTACAGTAGACATATCTCCCTCTAGTTGTCCAACCGATGTCTTCAGCGTTGTGACCTCGCTGGACATGGATAAAACTGAATTTTTGAGAGAGGTGTAGTCTGTGTAGATGTCAGCGAGCACCTTGGCGAAGTCGCTGAGAGTTTTATCAACCTGCTTCATGTCATCTGTGGAAGCCTTCTTCTCCACCACCGTTGTCAGCTTTGTAAGATTCTCTCCAGCGTTTGTTACAGCTGTAGAGTTATTTGAAAGAGTAGTGGTGAGACCTGTCAGCTTTATCTCCACGGACTTCAGAGAGGCGTTGATGTCTCCCAAATTAGGACCTGTAACATATAAGAACTTGTGAACATAGGAAAGCTCAGAAGTTTGGGATTTAGTGACAGTGTTTATGGGTTGGTGTGTACCTGCAGGAGGATTGATGAACTCGTCAAAATTACGGGTTCCTGAAAAATGTTCCATGTCATCTTCAAAAGTGCCCATGGATTGTCCTGCAGGTCCTGTCTTCATCATTCCTGGAGTATCAGATTTAGTTTCCGTAGAAATGATGGCAGCTCCAGCGAAAACTGGAGGAGAGACCAAATGAGTAGAGGGAGGAGCGAAGGATAAGAATGGAGGTTGGGTTCTGAGTTCAGCGTTGGATTCGCTGAAAATCACTTCATCAGTCTTTTGAGAGACTGAAGGAGGTTGGGTAGGTTCCAAGTTTGTAACCTCAGCGTTTAGAGACGCTGAAGTTGGGATGGAATGGATGGGTTGTTCAGGTGTGGCAGAGCGTACCACTGAACGTTCCTTCAGCTTTGCAGAAAGAGCTGAGGAGTCTTCAGCATGAGATTGCTGGGGTTGCTCCTTTGTTTTCTTGATCCTTTTAGAACCAAGTGGGGTAGATGAATGTTTCCTTTTCTTAGAAGGAGAGGATTTTGTGGCCAGGGTATCAGCGATGGGTATTGTCGCTGAAGGAGCCACATAAGTAGAAGAAGAAGGGTTGAGAAGAGTTAAAAGGGTAGAAAGACGTACCTCATTTTCAACTGGTTTGAAGTCAAGTACCTTAGGGCCAACCTGAGAGAGTTTCAGGTCACCCTCTTGCGGGTAGCTGTCCTTCAGGCCATATTGGAAGATGGCGCTGATGAATCGGGGGTAAGGAACCCATGGAGGTCTGTCAGCGGCAGAGTCTACTCTTTGCACCAAGTCATCATAGATAAGAGATGCCCAGTCAATGTGTAGACCTTTCAGCAGAGCGTATCCCATTGCTTGCTGAGGTTGAGCGGCTTGGTCAGAGGAGCCGGTCTTGGCAGTCATGCAGCTGATTAAGTGAGCGAAGATGAAGTTCATCTCGCTGGGCATTTTCGACTTCTTTAGCAGGGTCAGCTTCTTCTCGGGCTTCTTGTCTCTGCCAATTTCCCATACATAGCCCATTGCATCGAAAAATGCAATAAGAGCTTCTTTGTCAGCGAGTTTCTTATGGTCAGGGAAAGGAACAAAAGGCTTTTCTTTTGTAGCGATGGGAAAGTTCAGAGCTTTGCGAATGATGGCAGGTGTGATCTTTATTGTGCCATACTCAGTATCTCTGAGGATACAATCAATTGTTTTGGAGGGATCTTTGGCGGATGGTAACTGAGAGTGTCTGGCAGAGTACCAGAACTGGGATAGTAGTAGCTGACTTGCAAAAGGTGAGATGGTCAGGGCTGTTGAAATGCAGCAATTCTTTAGGAAATTCACAGCATCTTTCAGATGTGTGACTTGCTTTCGAGGAGGAAACTCGAGAAGCGCAGAAAGGTTGTTCGTTTTGGTCCAATCTAGTTGTTCCAGAGTGAACTTAACCTGAGGAGCCTTGATAATTTCTACTTCCTCAGAATCAGCGGAGATGTTCTCAGCGGTAGCAGGAATGTCAGACGATGCCATTTCTCTGTATTATCAGTTCAACCAAAGATGTTAACAAATAAGAATAATCTTAATGTGGAAAGATTTTCCATTAAGATGGTTCAAATTTTATCCATTTTATTCAGACACAAATGTCTTAATGAAGATTAGGGTTTTTCTTGATTTTAAGAAACGAAATGTAAAACCCATTTATTCTTGTTATCCAGTTTTCTATGAAGAAATAGATTCTGGAAACGAATGAAGAACAAGTTTAAGATTTTTGCATTTAAACTTGAAGAACAACCATGAAATGGTTGTGTTCATAAAACCATGAAATAAAATGATTTTATTTTTAAGAAGTTCTTTTGTTTGATCTTGTTAAAACAAGGAAAAGATCGGAAACAAGTTATACGCATTCGGTAATAAATAAGAACATATTAACCTTGATGTTTGATGAAGAAGATGATGAACAGTTCTTTGAAGTTTTAGAAAGCACAAATGCAACAGTGAATTCTTTCTTGCGGAGGAAGATTGTTCGCGTAAAAGAAAAATATAAACCACGAGTTTGTTTATATAGAGAGATTAGAGAGAGAAAATCTTGAGAGGGAAAAGAATTTCATCATGACACGGACACGTGTTTGCATTTGATTGGAAGTTTGAACGAGACGTGCAAACGTGTGTCAGATAGAGAAACGTGTCGGGGTTTATCCGTTGCAATGACGTCACAACTGTCCTTTCATATTCTTTTAGGATGTCTCTGAGGTTTTGAAAGCTCAGGGACTCTTTTACAAACATGAAGCACTGAATGAAAATATCAGTGATGGTTTTAAGAATTTTCAAAATATCGTTGTTAAGGAAGAGATATTCAGCGATGCATTTTGTTTTGAAATCTTGCATTTTCATGCGATTGTCAGAGAGAGAAAACATACCTTGATATCAGCTTAACCAAGTTTTATTCAGAGAGAAGATGATTGAATAGGTTATACGAGTTGATTTTATCCTATCGCTGATCAATGTGAACCGTTGAGGATTTTACCCTTCAAAGTTCAGCATTCCAAGCTCGCTGATGAGAAAGTTGAATCTTGTCTCATCAAGAGGTTTGGTAAATAAATCAGCTAACTGATAATCAGTTGGGATAAAATGAAGTTCTATATCACCATTCATCACATGATCTCTGATAAAATGATATCTGATTTCTATGTGTTTGGTCTTTGAATGTAGTACTGGATTGTTTGCTATGGCGATGGCACTTGTGCTGTCGCAATAGATTGGAATTTTGGAGAGCTGAAGATCATAGTCTAGTAGCTGATTTCTCATCCACAAGACTTGAGAACAACAGCTTCCAGTAGCTACATATTCAGCTTCAGCTGTGGAAGTGGACACTGAATTTTGCTTTTTACTAGTCCAACTTACCAGCTTTCCACCCAGGAGCTGACATCCTTCTGTGGTGCTTTTCCTATCCATTTTGCAACCTGCAAAATCACTATCTGAATAGGCGGTTAAATCGAATCCTGAATCTTTGGGATACCAAAGACCTAGGTTCGCTGTACCCTTAAGGTATCGAAAAATTCGCTTTACAGCTTTCATATGAGATAGCATAGGTTCAGCTTGATATCGTGCACACAAACATGTTGCATACATAATATCAGGTCGGCTAGCTGTAAGATACAAGAGAGAGCCGATCATCCCACGGTACAGCGTGACATTAACAGGTATTCCCTTTGAATCCTTGTCAAGTGTCAGCGGTGGTGCCATAGGGGTTTTCATAGCTGAACTATGAGTTAAATCGATGTTCTTCAGCATATCTTTAACATACTTTCCCTGATTAATAAACGTTCCTTTTTCAGTTTGCTTAATCTGAAGACCAAGGAAATATGTTAGTTCACCCATAATGCTCATTTTATACTCATCTTTCATTCTATCAGCGAAACGAGTACAAAGCTCAGGGTTAGTAGAACCAAATATAATGTCATCAACATATATTTGAACTAGAATGATATGACCTTTCACTTTTCTAAAAAATAGAGTTTTGTCAATCTTACCTCGCTCAAATTTTTCAATATGGAGATAAGTAGAAAGAGTGTCATACCATGCACGAGGAGCTTGCTTCAAGCCATAAAGTGCCTTATCCAGTTTATAAACATCACCTGGACGCTTAGAATCTGAGAATCCTGGAGGTTGTTCCACATACACTTCTTCATTCAGCTTTCCATTCAGAAACGCTGACTTAACATCCATCTGATGTACTTTGAAGTTTTTGTGTACAGCATATGCTAAGAATAGACGAATAGATTCAAGTCTTGCTACTGGAGCAAATGTTTCGTCATAATCTATACCTTCCTCTTGTCTGTATCCCTGAGCAACAAGGCGAGCTTTGTTGCGGGTTACAGTACCATGTTCGTCCAACTTGTTTCGATAGACCCATTTAGTGCCTATTACTGTTTTATCAGTTGGTCTCCGAACAAGTTTCCAAACTTTGTTTCTTTCGAATTCAGTCAGCTCTTCTTGCATTGCGCTGACCCAGTTTGGATCTTTGAGGGCATCATCTATTTTCTTTGGTTCAGTTAGAGAAATAAAGTTAACAAATAAACAAATATTACCTGCACTTCGTCGAGTCTAAACTCCAGCGTTTGGATCACCAAGAATTTGATCAATTGGGTGATTTACGGTCCATCGCTGAGCCGGAGCATAAGTCGCTGACTCATCTTGAACTGGAGGAGCTGAAGATGAGGCTTCAGCTACTTCTGGAGTTTCAGCTAAGAGAGGAATACTTGCATTTGTCATTTCATTTACAGATTGCTGAGAGATAGATGGAATGTCTGAGGCATTTGGTTCAGCGGTAGGTATAGTGTTTATAGGAACAGCTGAGACCCATGATGTTTCAGCTTCACTATTCTGCATGTTTGGAATGATAGGAGGATTATCATCTTCTACTGGATGAGCATGAGGAGTGGGAATATCTTCTGAATCACTAAGATGAGAAAACATCCATTGATTCAGTTCTTCAGTATCAGCAGAGGGTTTAGAGTTCGCTGAACGGGATTCGTCAAACGTGACGTGAATAGTTTCTTCTACAGTTTGTCTTCTACGATTGAAGACTCTGAAGGCTTTGGAAACTGAGGAGTATCCAAGAAAGATTCCATCATCAGCCTTAGGATCAAACTTTCCAAGAGCATCTCTGTTGTTCAGTATGAAACACTGACATCCAAAAATGTGAAGAAAGCTGATTGAAGGCTTTCTCCCATGAAAGAGTTCATAGGCTGTCTTTTTGAATCTTTTAACTATCAGCGGCCTGTTTTGCGTAAAACAAGCAGTGTTGACAGCTTCTACCCAAAACTGAGTAGGCAGGTGAGAATCGCTAAGCATTGAACGTGCAACTTCAATAATTGTTCTATTTCTTCTTTCAGCGACTCCATTTTGTTGCGGTGTTCTCACTGAAGAGAAGTTGTGAGAAATACCCTTACTCTCAAGGAAGGAATCAAGAGAACTGTTTTTGAATTCAGTCCCATGATCACTCCTTATTGAGCGAACGGTCAGATTGTTCAGGGTTTCCAACTTCCGAACAAAGGTGATGAGTTCTTCAGGGGTGTCACTCTTAGAACGGAGAAACATTACCCAAGTGAAGCGAGAGAATTCATCAACTATGACCAGCGTATATTTCTTTCCAGCGATGGATTGTTTGTTAACAGGGCCAAACAAATCCATATGGAGTAGTTGTAGAGGAGATGACACTGATGAAACTTGCTTAGATTTAAAGCTTGCTTTGGTCTGCTTCCCTTTTTCACACGCTGAACATAAAGACTCTTTGGCGTATGAATGCTGAGGTAGACCAGTGACTAACTCTTTTGAAGAAAGAGTGTTCAGTGTCTTGAAATTTAGATGAGATAGCCTCTTATGCCATAGCCAGTTGACATCAGATGAGGCCTTTGAGAAGAAACATGAGTTCTCAGTGGTTGTTGAGTCCATGTTTATTACATAAACATTTTCCAAACGATAACCGCTGAGAGCTATCTTCTCCTTTTTGTCAGTGACAAAGCAGGATTCCTTAGTAAAGATTACTTTGTTATCCATGTCGCAAAGCTGACTGATGCTTAGAAGATTATTCTTCAGCCCTTCAATATATGCGACTCTTCTGAAGGAGGTTGTACCATTTGAAAGTACACCATACCCTCGGGTATGTCCTTTTCCATTTCCACCGAAAGTTACAGAGGGACCCTTCTCTTCCTTGTATTCAGCGAGCAGGCTTTTCTTTCCAGTCATGTGTCTAGAGCATCCGCTATCGAGATACCAGATACCCTTCTTAACCTGCAATACAAAGGAAGATTAGTTTTTCTTGGGTACCCACTTAACCATGTATATACATTTGTCAGTGGAAGTAGTTGGAATGGAAGATTCAGCAGTCTTCGCAGCATTTGAAGATTCAGCTTTGTCTTTCTTCACTTTGGTTAATTTCTTAACTTCAGTGGTAGGATTCACCTTGACCTGATTTGCACCAGGATTGGTCTTCTTTGCCTTGGGGGCAATCTTCACCTTAGCTATCTTTTCAGCTTTGGTGGCTGTGGGGCACTTACTAGCAATATGATCGGTAAGTCCACAGTGATAACATTTCCTATAACTAAAAATAGTTCTAGGACCATTTGAATGCTGAGCTTTTGATTTCGAATTAGAAGTGCCAGCACCAAGTAAACTATTGGCTTTAGAAATGGGACGAACATTCAGTTCTTCAGATTTCTTACCAAGGACATCCACTCTGAGTCTAGGAGTAGATCGCTGAATAGATCCAGAGATCTGCTTCCTTGATCCAGAGGGATGAGCCACTGAAGCTTTAGAAGCATTCAACTTTGGTACTAAGGTACCCTTCTGAGGATTCTGGTAAATAACAATTCCTTTACCTTTGTCTTTAGAGACAGAGGTAGGTTTTGAATAAACCATTTTCTCCTTGCCTTTTGAGGAGGTAGGAGTTTCCTCAGGGATTGGTGTATTGGACGAGGAGCACTGAGAAGATGAAGTATCAGCGACTGAGGATACGAACGTTCCAAATTTAAGCATTGAACGCTCAGTGGTTGGTTTTGGAGTATCATATTTGTAACCCAGACCACGTTTATCACTTAGGGGAATCTGAGACTTTATTATCTCAGTGATCTTTGTTGAAGAATTACACCATCCTTCAACAGTAGCTTTTTCAGCTTTTAATGCAGCGATAGCTTCTGCTCGTTCGATTTTGACTAGCTGATTTAAATATACTTGATCTTTAAAATCTTCTTCAATTTTAGAAAGCTTTTCTATTTGAAGGTGGCAGTTTTTAAGCTTTTCAGCGAGATCAAGGTTTTGGTTTTCAACCACAGTTTTGTCGTTCATGGCTTCGTATAAACTTCTAGTCAAGAGATCGATCTTACGGAGACTATCAGCTTCATCAATATTTGCAATATTGGTAAAGAAGGAAGGTGATACCTGAATAGCAGAGGTTGAAGTGGAGGGAATGTCTGAACTTTCTTCCTCTTCTTCAATCTTGGCCATAAGACATAGATTTGCTTTATCATCTTCAGAGTCAGATGATGATGCTTCTTCATCAGAAGCAGCCCAATCATAGTTAGCCATCAGGCCTTTACTCTTCTTCTTAAAGCTTTTCAGCTTAGCATATTTTTCTTTCAGCTTTGAATATTTGTCATCTTTATTCCTTGGAACAAAGGATTTCTTTGTAAAAGCTGAGGGTCTAGAAACTTTCTTAGACCTGCACTCGTTAGCGAAATGTCCTGTCTTTTCGCAGTTAAAACAAGTAGCAGTTGCCTTATCAACAAAAGCTGATGATCTAGGCTTGTCAGTTATGGAAAGAGGTTTGTTCTTTCTAAACATTTTCTTTTTGGCAAATCTCCTGAACTTTTTAGTTAGGAGAGCCAAAGATTCATCATCATCTGAAGAATCAGAATCTGATGACCTTTCAGAGTTACTTTCTAACTCAGTGATAGTGACCGAGGGTCGCTGAGTAGAAGGTTCCTCTGAGATTAAAGCAACATGGGTGCTTTTGGAATTTTTTACAAGATTCTTCTTAAGATGGCTCAATTGCTCATGATTCAGCAACGTGCCATATAAGGTTGAAAGGGTCATTGATTTTAGATCCTTTGACAGCTTGAGACACATAGAATAATTGTCCCAGCTTTCAGGTAAACATTCTAGAAACTTTGTCAGAACTTCAAAGTTAGAATATTTCTTACCAACAGTTTTCAGATCTATAATTAAACAATTAAAACGTTGGTGAACTTCAGAGAGAGATTCATTCTTACCAGAAATGAATCTTTCGTATTGTCTTACCAGGTTGATCTTTCTTGAGTTCTGGACTTCAGACATTCCTTCATACTTAACACATATTGTGTCCCACATGGCTTTTGATGTTTTCAGATTCATGACGGAATGGTAGACTTCGTCAGGAAGAGCCATGGATAGTATGGATCTGGCTTTTGTATCTATAGCCACTTTCTTCTTATCTTCGTCGGTCCATTGAAAGATTTCCTTAGGGACCAGCCTTTCTGGAATAGCAGGTCTATTCTCAGCGGCTGGAACAACAACATCAATTCTTACAGGGATGAATGGACCATTCTCGAGATAGTAAGGCATAGTAGGGTCTACACCTTCTAGGAAGAGTGTCATCCTATTTTTCCATAAGTTGAAGTTATCTCTGGAAAATCTAGGGGGTTTAGCAAGAGAACCATTGTCTATATAATTTTTGTTTGTGTTGGTGGCCATTTTCAGATAATAGCAAGGAAGAGAAATATCTTAGATTAGATCTTGTTTATGAGATTAAACAAATCCGCTCTGATACCACTTGTTAGTCCCGAAGGCCTATACAAGTTTGTAGAAGGGGGGGGGGGGTTGAATACAAACACACAGATTTTACTTTTCTAAATTGTTTATTGATAAATCATTAACAATTTACAGCTTGTTGCGGAAACAAGATTAAGGATAAACCTAAATCTAAACAAGTTGGAACACTAAGGTTTCTTGCACTAAGAGAGATAAGGAAATTACTAATAATAACCTATCTTGAGATAAGAGATTGAACTTGTCCAGAGTTAGCAAGTTACTTCAAATGAAGTGGGTTCATCTCTTTATATACTGCATGCATTTAATGCAAGTCAGTATACACTTTACACGTGTCATCAGCTGGTTGGTTGCATGTCATTGACCTTTGTTGACAACCTTAGTAGCCGCATGGATGAACAGTGTAGTATCAGAGTGGTTGTACGATTTCAGACAGTCGGAGGTTCTTTTCTGACATTTCGTACGGAGTCGTGCAAGGGTGGTTTAAGACAAAAGTACTTTGTACGGAGGACTTCATGATCAGCTTTCGTTGATTCAGAGCATTATCATTATCTATTCAGCGAATGATAAAGTTCAGCGATAGCTGAAGTCTTGTACTTGATACTTCACGTTGAGTGGACAAATCTGAGTCTTCGCTGATCCGCATCAGTTCATTAGGAGACTTGTCGCTGGTTCTTGAGCTTGATCTTCGACTTCAGCGTAGAACCTTTGTTGACGTGAAACTTGTCTTCAGGGATCATAAGTAAACAACTAACTTATCAGCGATCATCATAATGACTGAACAGACTCAGAGCATTAATGGTGAACAGTGTTCGCTGAATGTTTAATTTAAAGAGCGAGAGTTCCTATCAGCGGTACTGTAAGATCTTAGTACTTATCAGCGATAGTGAAACTCTGATACATATTGTTTACTTACAATTTTCACTAAGTATATAAGAGAGGGTCATTATCAAATCACTGAGGGTTTGGATCAACACTTGAAAATGCTTATCAAATCATTATCTATACACTCGCTTCGTTTGTACCTAATACTTCACCCTTAATAAACCATCCACACCGCAAGAAAATGCTTATCTAAAACAACAGCCCTTCACTATCCTAACACCCCTACACGGTGGTCCTTTAACTTTTAATCTTCTGATTTCAGGCTTAATATTCATACCTGATCTCAGAAATAACCAATGTATTCATATAATGTAAACTTCAATTATAATACAATTCATATAATTCCAACCCCAAACCTACGTCGAGCTCATTCAAACCAGGCGAATGCTCCCAATACTCAACCGAGTCCAAAACCGAGTCGTCTGCTCAAAGGATCTAATGATTATTTATCAACCTCTACTCATGCAATTAAATACATCTAACTCACATCATGCAACACACACTCCGAGGCGTGATAATCTCACAACCCCTTCATTGCTACCTTCCCAATGAAGTCAATCCATATATGTATCTATATGTACACGTATATGCAACTCTTTTATACTCAACAATGTATATCACTTACCAAGGTTCATTAGTCCCAAAGGTACTAAGAATACAAGATCATCAAACAGTCCTCTCACATAAGACCAATACTTAAAACTACACTCATTTAAATAAAATGCAATTAAGCACATATCACATCATAATTATTGTACAACCACAATAACTCTAAAAGCGTAATTTGACCACATAGTTTTCTCTTATGAGATAAATTAATCAAAATTTCTTTCATTCGCGATTTAATTTGTCAATCACTCAAATTCCCAAAAGTGGGTGTTTCACAAAATACATACCATTCTGTAACATCCCCAGTCCACCGTACACGATATTGTTACGACAGTAATAAAATGAAAGTCTTTTCATGCGACCAAAGTTTGAAAGAAAATTACCGACACGAAGTAAGCTAGTCGGTTCTCACATTCGTTTATATGATATCATCAAGTTAATACTCTTGTTGGTTATAAAATTTTGCTGGCCAACGCTTTCTTGACCTTTTTGCTACCATTCAACTTTTCATGTAAAATACGAAGTATTTTGCAAATTGCTAACTCAAAATTTCATTGTGCGCCGTAAATGGAATTGCCTTTTTCTTTAAATACACACTTGCACATGCTGACTCAACCTCGACTAAAATTGTTGTCTATGCATTTGTTTTGAAATCATAAAAACTCATGTAACACACACTAGGACACCATACATGAAACTCTATTCGCAAATGAAGGCTACTCACTCAGACAAGGTCAATCGTTTTACTCATGCGACTTATCAATAACACTCTACTTTCGATCAGTGGTCGCCCTCTCGGCTTTGTAACACTTACTATACATGCATTCCATGGCCCACTTACTCAACCATTTCATACTATTAAAGTTTGCCTCGGCGGACTTTCATGAGTCCCTCCAGTTCCAGGTTGTCTTTCCAACCCCTAATCATTTACCGATCTAATTTCCAAAGAATTGAAGGACCTTGGTGGCGTACCCACCATCATTCTACTATAACACAAATAGATAACCATAAGAAATGGTTATACGAGTATAGACATGCAAAACGTACTTTACCGATCATTAGTCACTGTAACAATTTAGAAACAAGCATGCTTATGTAACAATATATTCATAAATAACAGTAGCTAATTGAAATTGTGAATATATCATACAGGAGAGTCCTCGTTACCATCGTTACAGTACTAATTTCACGTATTTCCGTCAACTCTTAAGACTATCCCGTCTTATTGTTTCTACCCATTTCTCACGAATCATAACTTAATTCATCACAGCTTAAGTCTAAGTATCTCCTCAGCATACTTAGTTCGCTTAAACTATTGCTCTGATACCATATTGTAACACCCCAAAATTCTGGGCTAATTTGAACCTCAAATTTCCACAAGCTATGATAATATAAACTTCAAACTTACATAAATAGCAAGTGAATTAATCATCAAGAGTACATTTACAAATACAGGATCCTACAAATAACTTATTAATCTAATTATGTCACTATAATCAGATTAACTAAGTTATCTAAGCAATCCCTCAAAATCTCCTTCTGTTAATTGACTTCCTTGATATTCCAAAACGCTCGTCCCACAACCCTTATTTTCCCGAGCCGGTACCTGGTAAGAAAACATCATTTGAAACGATTAGGCCAACGCCTAGTGAGAACATTCGTTTCCATAATAATATTTACAAAATCAATGTAAACAAGTTATATCAAACCTGATTACCCTTTTTCTTACCGTACGTGTAACTCTATTCCGTTAACACGATTTTCATCCAATCCCATGAATATGACTGACACACATTCCATCATCATATCATGTCTTAGAGCCACACTACGAATCTTCACTGATTCTAGATTAATACTCTTATTCCAGAAATCGCAATATACACATGCCCATTTCCATTCATATCCTATTCCAGAGCCACACTACGAACCTTTCTCAGATTCTAGATTAATGCTCTTATCCAATAAATCGCAATTACACATGCCCATTTATCGAAAAGGAAGTAGAGATTACAAGCACTTATGTCAATCCCATTTTCTTCCTTAAAAATTGGGAATAACGATTATTACCACACGCCTATTCCACAATTTCCTCACACACACTGGAATAACGATTATTACCACACGCCTATTCCATGTGATTACCAAACACTAGTGCCTATGGATCCATTACACTTACCAAACACCTGCCTAGTATCAAGCTAGCACAGTCATCAAGCCTATCATACTACCCTTCGATCGTACGTATGTTCAAGTTAAACTAATTATGTCTTAATCACTAAATTACCACAATTCACAATTAACAGAACTGAAAATTGCTCAGTCTGCACAAAGTGTCCGGACAACCCAAAGTTTCCGGATAACCCATCTTATCCGGACGTTTCCATTTTCCGGATACCATAATTTCCCCGGACAATCCCAACACCCGGACAACACATCCTTTCCGGTAAATTCCTACTTTTCCGGATAATATTCATATCCGGATACCATCCGGTACTTACTTCATCCGGATTCTTTCAATAAAAGATAAAACTTACCCGGTATCTATCGCATCCGGAAACATTCATCATCAGGGTGTTCGGATACGGCGATTCATCCGGACAACTCGCTCCTACAGCCTAAAATTCAATCTAACTTCTTGTTTGTTCGATTCAGCTCATTCCCAGTACAACCACACAGTTCATAATCACTTTATACAGCTATTTCAAGGTTCAATTTAACATAAGAACACTGATTTAAGCAAAGTACAAATGAACTCACCTTAGGTTTGCAAAACCCACTTTAATCCTCAATCTGATGCTTCAAATCTGATGTTACTGGTATGTAAATCAAATCCAAAACATAATTTCGTTCATAATCTAACACATACAATAATCACAACTGAAAACATCAACAAATCCCTTACCAATTTGATGAAAATCTTGCTTTCTTCCCTTTTTCCTCTTTTCCTGCTTCTCTCTATATCTCCCTCTCTCTTTTGCCGACTCACACTTATAAAAATGAGATAGAATCTCAATAAATCAGATATTATCATATACACATTTGATTATTAACAAAACACTCCCTCATGTTTCATTAATTCCAAAAGTAACACCAAACTTTAACCTCTTGCATTTTTAACTCTAATGAATTATAAAACTTCTATATACTTCCAGGCTACACCAAAATACAAATACATCCCAATTCTCATTAAAACACTATTACTGAAATTTCAGGATGTTACAGTCGCGTAGTGCGATAGTGGTGTGAGGAAGTGGTAGCACTTTGTACCGACGAAACGTGTGAGTCAGGGATGTAATGATGGTCTGACGTAATTATTGAAGTATTCAAAAGTGATAAGTATGCTTGATTTAAAGTATGTGGATTTTCAAGTAGTATACATTAATGTTATTTTGAGACCTGGAGATTGAGTTGTGGTGATGATGGGGTGAAAGGAGGACTCTTGTTCTTCTCGATCCCATTAGATTTTAGGTGAGTTTTTATATTTCACTTTATTATCGAAGAGAATGTTTACTGTAACCGTTAATCTGTAGTACTTCGTTATGAAGTTTAGTCAAGAGTGTTAGAGTATTCTGTGGATGTAAAGAAATGCATTGAATGCAGTTCTCGGTGTTACGAGGACTGGGATAAAGGTCTTAGCTGATGATTCTAGAGAAACTGCCCTTTTGGACTGTAGCTATGAGTGGTGGATGTTCGGTGTAAGCATGAGAGAAATGATAACGGTATGGTAGACCAAGAAATAGTCGGATAAGGATTTGATGATAACAGTTACTCTAAGGAGGTTTGTAAATCTAAGTTGGGGAGTAGGTAATGATGAAAGAGGTAAGGTTCAGAAAGATATGAAAAGATGAATCCTTGTTATTTCTGGATTTTCATTTGTGAATTATGTATGTAAGATTTAAAGTAAAGAGAAGTACAAAATGTTTCATGTTGGTATGATGTGATTTCATTTATTAAGATAAGAAGCGATGGTCAGAATAGTTGTTTGGAGGAACTGTAAGGGGTTATAGAAAGATCAGTTAAGAAGTTGTGACCTAAGGGTGTGGTATTACATCATTGAGGTGTTAATATGACCCTAGAGTTAGAAGAGAATATGAAGATTTAATATCCTCATTTATTTACCTAGCTTCGATTTCGAGGACGAAATCATCTTCAAGTTGGGGAGTATTGTAACATCCCGATTTTTTTTTATAACAGATGATGTTTGGGGTTATTTAATGATTTGAGTAAAACTATTTGGTAAGATATAACTTATTATGTGATGAATTAATTTTAGAGTTTAACCCCGAATAAGTTACGTTTTTTTGTTTGTGAGGTTATAAGTTAATGTAACACTCCATTTTCCAAGTAAGTAGAACCATCCTTCCAGTCGTGGAACTCTAGTGTCTATGTATGTAACAACCCAAATCCCAGAACATACATCATAATGCATAACATTCATACATAACATTGATTTACAACAAAAGTTACATAACAAACCAAGTACGGTCTCAATAGTCTTGACATTACAAAATATATAAAAGCTTCCTAATCAACATCCATCAAAAGCTTCCTACACTTCATCCTCTCCTGCCGATCCTTAACCTGGAAAACATATTTTTGAAAACAAAATGAGGGTTAGACCAAACGGGTCTAGTGAGTTAATCCCGGTCCTTTCCAAAATCATTATAAAACCTTTTATGTAAATCCTTTGTATCAAAATAGTTTAGATAAACCTTTGGTAATTCTTTCGTAAAATATAAACATACCACACGTATTTAAATACCAATCCAGACTCGTGCATCGTGTACATCTCATTCTCCTTATTCCTCCACAAATGGCCATATTAGTTGGTAGCAAGCCAACTAATAAATCAACAACCGGTCCGCTCACCGGAACCCGGCTACCCGTCGGTCCGCACACCGGAACCCGACAACAAGTGCACTCGTGTAGTGCAAAGCTTATATAAATACAATATATATCTCATTACATCATATTGTCATTTATATACACATAATCATATTCCTACCACATAATCATCTCATATAATATATATACACACATATATGTATCCCATTTCAAAAACATTTTAAAGCAAAACTCACCTGAATGCTTACAATATGCTTCCAAACCTTTCTCCGAGCTATCCGATCCTTTATCCAAAATTCTCAGAATCTGAAACCATTTACATACAAATATCTCCTTACCAACTTATGTATAAGACTTACTAGCAGGTTATGGACTCTAGATACATCTACATAACTCTTATCCTCAAAATTACCCAAACAGCCAAGGTATCCGGAAACCTCAAAGTATCCGGACAACTTTCCGGACAACACAAAGAATCCGGACAACTTAACTTTTCCGGACATCACAACCATCCGGACGACATCCGGATACCAAAGTAACCCGGACACTATCCGGTATCTCATTTCATCCGGAAAACATAGGAAAGGAGGAACTTACCCGGATACTTGAATCATCCGGACACCATCATCAGAGCTACCCGGACTCTACCGACAAAAGTATCCGGACACATTCAATTTGTCCGGACACCACTGCTGTTCATCCCAAAATTTACCCAGAATCCGACTGAAATTTATACTAGTTCGATTCTGCTAATTCTAAACCGATAGAAACACTCTAATAGCAACTATAAACATAATTTGTAAAGAAACGTACCTTTATTTCACTTCCAACACTTCCAAATGGAGCCTTAACCACAAAAACCCTTCTTTCTCCTTCTTCACCTCTCAACACACACACACAAACACAGATTCTGGATATTTGTTGTTTTTTTGAAATATCTGATTTCTAAATGAGATAATATCCAACTCAACTTACCACTTTAGTCCCTATACTATCCATAAATGACCAAAATACCTTTTTAACTTATTAATTAATCCAAACACCCCTAAACTTATAAATTCACCTAACTCACCCTAAATATCAACTTTAAAGTTAACTAAACTTAACGGAAAGATATTTTTAACTAATGAACTTACCCGGGGTATTACAATGTACGTTGCCCGTCATCAAAGACTTAAACTACTATATGTATATATGTATATATATATTTGAGCATTCATGTTTACGTATATATATTTTAGTTGATGGGAACCTATCTTTTCCCATGCACAAACCCTATATCTATGCAATTCCATCTCTCGAGCCATTAAGTGAACCAAAGAGGATTGCGTTAGCTGGAAATCGATTTTTGGCAGCACCTGGGGAGGCCATCGCGACATTGCCCAGCGAGAATGACCAGGGCAATGTCGCCCTGTCATTGTCGCGACCTGCAACAGATTTGCAAAACCGAACAGAGGCTGGTACATGGGGAGCGACTATGACCCGCGAGAATGACCAGGTCATTGTCGCTAAAGGCATAGTCGCGCATGGGGGTCGAGGTGCTGTTGGGGTCGTGTTTAAGCTGAATTTGGGAACCATCTCTCTCAATTTTTACCACAGTTCGACACTCTCTCTCTCTCTTAGGCGATTTCCCTCCATTTTTCCTCTCTTCTTCCCCACATCTATTGTTAAGGTTTAGGGTTGTTGTTGGTGGTAGCAACCTCTTAATTATTGTCATCACAAGTGAGAGCTGCTACTCCCATCTTCTCAAAGACTTCTGAAAATCAAGCTACTTGGAAGATTAGGGTTTCTTATTTTGAAGTATCACACCCAAGTAAGTTTAATTTTGGTTGGGTTTCTTGAATCCATACATAAGATCATCATATTGAGAACTCTTAATTCTTGAATCTAGGATTTCCACCTTCAAGGTCCAAGTAACCTTCAATTCTAGGGTTTCTTGAAAGAACCCATAGGTGAGCGTTTAAATCCCTATTACTCAGTTATTTTATGTTTAGATGTCATTGAGAATTTATACAACGTGATTTGGGTTTTGATTTGAAAACCTAAGGTGTTATCCCTAAAATGCTACTTGGAGTAAATGTTATTTATTTGTCCATAACCATGAATGTCTTGCTTTTGTGTGTCAAATAGAACGTGGGTGTGTACATACATGTAAATATATGTATGTGTATAAATATGTGTGTATATTCATATTTATATTCATTAATGATGATAGTTGAGGTGTAATTATAATTGGTATTTCAATGGTAGAGAGTGAAGATGGGATTTACATCTTCTATGTGCCTAATGGAAATTGTTATGTCATATGAAGAATCAAATACCATGCTAATTATATAAATGTCTTCAGTATGCATACATGAGGTGATTTTGGATTGTTGGGGTATTCTAATTCCTTGTGCACGAGGATTTAGACCATTATGGAATATGTGTATATATTGGTTAAGCCATTGGTGGCTACTAGCGGGTATGCAATAAAGGACGCGGGTTCTTGAGGTGTAACTCGTCTAGGATGGATATGCAATATGGTGCCCGTAAGTCCTTGAGGTGTAACTCTACGGAGTATGCAATAAAGGCAATTTATGGTTTGAGGTTGTGATGTATATATGGCATGGGAACTAAGACCGGGACTTGAGTTGTAATCCATCAACATCGCGGTGACTCCACTCACGTGTTCTTGTCACCAAGATGGGTACGGGTCTCCCCCGTTTGGAGCTTTGTCTCTTTATTTTCATGACAGGTGTGGATCACAATAACTTGTGGATTTCGGTAATGTGGAGAATGTGTGGAGACGGTATCTTTATTTTTGGCATTGATATAATCCCATTAATATTGCTCGAATATTTAATCTCTATACTTTTGGTCTAACACTTGAGGGTATGTTGTGGATTACAGGTTCTACCTAGTGGCGTCTAGATCGTGGCGTTGCCGTCCATGGTTAGGAGCTTGGGAAGGACGGGCTTTTGGAAATCGAGATGAGAGACTTTCGGGAGATATAGAAACCCCCGGATTAATCTAGATTATCATAAGTTTAGATTAATAGGTTGTTGCGTATTATATCTCAACACTCCTTCTTTTGTTCATTGTCCAAGTTACCCCTTGTATTAAGAGTTTTAGTTGGCTTGTGTTTTGAGGTTTAAATTTACCCATTTTCCGGAATCTTTCCCTATATTAAATGCTTAAATTTTAAGGGTGTTACACGAAATTCATTAGAGGGTATTTGATTAAAGTGCTCAACTGTTTAAAAGCCCTTCTCGCACATCTCACCAAAAATGACACTTTCCACATGATCCCATACCTATAAAGGGTTGAGTTTCGGTGAGAGGTTGAGGTTAACGTGAGAAACATGAGAAGTAGTTAAAACACGATAACAGCTAAATCACATATGATTTTGAATTGAAATCACATGTGACTATGTAACACGGTCAACCCAAGGGTGTGCGGGCTACTTGGTCCGCGACCTAGATCGCTCGTATTCACGTGTTATTTTACATGTGAGTTAGTGTAAAATCACGTGATCTAGCTCCTCGTGTTTTCTTATTTCGTCATTATTATCATATGAACACGATCATTGGTGGATCCAAAAAAATTTCTTGATGGGGGCATCTTTAGGATAGATTAGGTCGTCCGATATATTTTTAACCTAATTTTACCATTCGAGGGATTTTTAAAATATTTTTGGTTGATTTCAATGGATTTCTAAGTTTTTTTAGAGACTTTTATGGTTTTTTAGTTGATTTCAAGATAATATTTTTGATTGATGAAGTTCCTACGAAAAATCACTAGGGAGAACTATGGTAAATTACAAAAAAAATATATTTTTAACCTTAATTTTTTTTTCTTTCTATTTTCTGTTGGGGTCCATCACATTGAATGTGCCCCTGGACCCTGGTTACCTGATTTATAATCATATATTTGATTAAAAGTTGCATGTGGTTTTTATAAATTAGTCTTTCCATTGGTTTTGGAAATGATGAAAATGCTTTAATGTTTATGATTTGCAAAATATATTCCAACGAAAAATCGAAAATTTTCAAACATTTGTGGAAGGCATCAAAAGTGTATTTGTATGTGCAAGACATTTTTGGAAAATTTTTGGTTTTGATAAAATTCTACATTTGGTTAATTTGGATCCCTCAAAACTCATTTAAATATGCTAAAAAACATCTCAATTATTTTCTAATTTAAAAAAAAATTATATATGTTTAGATCCAATGCAGACGCTCATAAAAAATGGTACGTCAAAGTCCGCAACTTTTAATCTGACTTGATAGACATTTAAACCATCACATTTTATAGAAGTTTAAAGTCCGAACATCCGCACATGTACCCAACTGGCTTTGGAACGGATTTTTTCTTGGACTATAAGAAATGTATTTTAACTTCAACTTAAACAAATTCTCGATTTTTTATTAAACTTTTTTGGTCTGTTGCCCTCTAGATATGGTGTAGCAATGCCATCAACATTTTTTATATGAAGATCAATCTTGATTATTGAGACTCTCTAATCTATTATAATACTGAGAACACTTATGATAAGCAACATCAACCCCATCTTCTTCTTCTTGAATCTCTTCCACCTCTGAGTTATCGACGTATTTTGGATTTAACGAAGATAATACAAAACCTTCCCGTCTTGCACTACATCCCTAAACAAATGTTCCCACATTTCTTTAATTAGGGTGCGTTTGGTATGTAGACATGACAAAACATAACACGACAGGACAATTGTTCTGTGTTTGGTAAGACATGCCAAAACTGAAAGAACAAGACATGATTGGTTAAATGACCAACTTACCCTTGATGAGTTGTTTACTGTTTTTTACCTAATAATCAATCTAAATGAAAATTAATAAGGTAATTCACTAAAATTCATCATGTATTGTAACACCCTCGAATTGGGAAAGAACAACTAAATAAAAATATCGATGAATAACCACTTAAGGAAGAAGATTCCTTCTACTAACCATTCATGGAATAACCTCAAGATAAAATGTAACGACTCTCATAATTAACAACTCAATATCATACTATGTGACCACATACAGTCGGGTGTTACTTAACACAATTACAAATTGCTAATCCCAAATAAGTGCGGAAGATTTCACTTAAACAATCACTTCTTGTGCACCCTACTAGCATTCATCACTCCACAGTGTAGCTAAATCTATTCCCAACCTGAACCTGTTGCACATGCCGACAAATAAAAAGGGTTAGGCTAACGCCTAGTGAGTTCAAGAGTTTTATCATGACCATATAATTCATAAAACGAGAGGGAGATGCAGTTTAAGTCATGAGTTCAAAAGAATTTACTTTAGATGCAAATCACCCATTTTTCCAACACACACAAATCCCGTGCTGGAAGCTTTAGTATAAAATGATTCTCAAAACGGACTCATTCCAAAACCCACTTGAAAAGTGAAATAGTATTTGATTTCTAAAATAATTGAAATCATGAAATAATCGCTATTATTCAAAACATCCCAAACACGGATGAGATATAACCTACACTTACATACCATGGAAAACAATCCATATAAATATAACACGTCACCGAAAACATGGATAGAAATAAATACCCAAAGCAATACCTTTCGGTGACGGGGGAGGCCCGTTTACATCGCACGTGATGGAACACAAAAGTGGGTCACATAACCATGAAATAAAACAAACACGTGGACTATTCTTACAAAATAACGAGCTCAATCACTCCAGATCTATTGTCCGTGGAGACTAGGGAGCCCCCAACTTCAACCACTCCAGGTTTATACATTGGGTCACTCAAAGTCCATAAAACAAGCACATTTAACCTTACTGCCCATGGGACGCTGCCCGACCATATAGGTCCACACCTTACTTACCATGGAACCCGATGCCTATCCCGTGCCAAGCACATCTGGAATTACACCTTACTGCCCATGAGACGATGACCGACCATATAGGCCCACATCTTACTTACCATGGAACCCGATGCCTATTCCGTACTACAATAAGAGAAACTAGCGTCTCATCATTGAACGTAAAGCTCAAGTGCCTATGGATCCATAGCTAATAAGGTCTAAAACAGTACACGACCCCAAACGAATGAACGAACGCATTCAAAATATGCAATTCTTCAATAAACATAAATCACAACCAAAAGTCAACTTTAGGCTATCAAAACTGGACAAATGTCCCCAAGACTCAACAAAATCCATTACCGAGACATAAGCTCGACTAACTCAAAAGATCAATCGTGAAAAGTGTAACATCCTAAATTTTCGATAATAGTATTTTAATGAGATTTGGGATTTAATTATATTTTAGTTTTAACCTTGAATCATGTTTTGATTTATAATTAAAATGAGGTTAAAATGTTAGTGATCAAAGTTAAGTGTCATTGTGGAAATGATGAAACCTAGAGGTGTGTTTGGTAAATTGTGAAAGTATGTATGGATAAAGCAAAAGAGTTAGTAGATATTTCAGTATTTTGGTACCTGTGTCGGTTAAGAGGCAGGGAGAAAGAGAGAAAAAGGAGAAAAGAGAAGAAAAGCAAGATTTTGGTCTTCAATTGGTAAGAAACTGAGTTTGGTTTTGATAAAAATCAGTTGTAGTTGTAAGATTGTAAACGAATTTGTGTGTTGAATTGATTTTCAGAATCCTTAACAACAGATTTGAATCAGATTTGTACAGCAAAGTGGGTTTTGCCAAAAAGGTGAGTTCATTCTTTATTTTGACCTAAATCCGTATTTTCTGTTAAATTAAACGTTAAGACATGTGTATAAACTGTATTGGGACTGAATGAAAGTGTCGAAATAAGCTGAATAGAACATATATGGATTTGGACTATAAAAATAGGCTGCAGGTCGTATTTTCCGGATAAAAGAACAGTACCCGGAAACCTCTGTTTGAAGGTTTCCGGACAAGACGAAGTTATCCGGTAAGTTTCTTTTAATACGTAGTTTTTCCGGATGAAAAGATACCGGATGGTATCCGGATTTCATTGGTTTCCGGGTGTCATCCGGATTGCTTATGCTGTCCGGAAAGTTATGTTGTCCGGAAAGTTAGGCCGTCCGGTAAGTGATGACGTCCGGAACCCCCGTGCTAAGTCGTCGAAGGGGGGGGGGGGGGTAATTGAAGAGGAGGATACGATAGGTTATTTAGTAATCTTAGTGTTGAGAATATGTTATGAGATATGATGTGATATGTTGTTAGGCATATACGCTATTAAGTGTAATGGATCCATAGGCACGGTTATACATTGTAACGAGGAATAGACATAAAGTAATTTGTAATTCCCGTTGACCTGAAGTGAGGAATAGACATAAAGTAATTTGTAATTCCCATTTCTTAAAGGTGTTATGAAATGAGAAATAGGCATAAAGGAACTTGTAATTTCTATTTCATAGAGTAGAAATTGAGGAATAGGCATAAAGTAAATTGTAATTCCTGATTTCTAGGGGAAGACCAGAGATAGACATAAAGTAACTTGTAATCTCTACTTCTGGGCCAAGAAATAGGCATAAAGTAACTTGTAATTTCTTGAATAAGAGCATTAATCTAGAATCTGTGATGATTTGTGGTAGGCTCTTGTTTGTCATAATATGACTTACTGAAGGTTAGTCATATTCGCGAGATCAGACATTTTTCCTGTTATTGAGGTGAGCACGTGTATGGTAAGAATGGTGGAGAACAGGTTTGTTTATATATGTATTGAATATTCCCAAACTGTTAACGTTTAATTTGAATTTGAATGTTCTCACTAGGCGTAAGCCTAATTGTTCAAATTAATTTTCTTACCAGGTACCGGCTCGGGGAAGTAAATGGGATGTGTGCCGAGAGCTTTTGAAGTATCCAACTTAAGAGATAAGCGGAGGATGTCAACTAAAGCAGTGGGACTTTTGATGGATTACTTAGATAACTTAGTTAATCTAATTATAGTGGACACGATTAGATTAATAAGTTATTAGTAGAATTCCATGTTTGTAATTATGAAACCTCTTAGTTGATTCTCTTCTTATATAAAAGATTGGATGTTGTTATGTCATAACTTGTCACAAATTGAAGTTCAAATTAGCCTTGATTTTACAAAAAGTCATAAAATGAAATTAAACGTAGCAACACACATTTTTGCCAATAAATATTTCAAATCCATGAAAACCCCGAAACAAAGCCTTGGGTTGGGACAACCCTCTTTTTCAAGGGACTTACACCGTTACATTTTCAAATCGTCCCATAACGTACTAAATGCATGTTTCCAAAATATACACAAAATGCATTTTTCATATCAAGTAGACTCCATTTATAAAATAAATCATCAACACATTTTCATTTATGATTTATCTATCAAATTTCCCAAAAATTCCAAATGTAGGTGTTTTACAATATTTACAACAATAAATACTTCAAAAGTTAAAACCCACCAAATAACTCAACTATTGATAATTTTTCATGTAAAACTCACAAGTACTTGGAAAAATAACATTTTTGGTATGTACAAGTTTTCACAAAGCAACTTGAACTCACCTTGCTAGATTTAGGCTAAATCTAGATTTTTCTCAAACGTAAGCTCCTTTGAAGAAACACGAATCCTCAAGCCAAATCTTCCAAAAACCTAGATCTATAAGTTCCAACCATGAATATTCATCCCCAAACACTTAGAATCATTTCCCTAACATAAAACATCAAAACCCCAACTTATACCAAAACCCTAACTTTCATAAATGAAGAAAAATAAAATATTACCTTAACCACAACTTGAATCCACCAACCAAAATACTTCTAGAATCACCCAAAAGAACCACACACTCTAAATCTTCAAAGTGGAGGAAAAGGGTTGGATGAAACCCTATAAACTTGATGAAGAAGATGAAGTGAAAGGTTTCTAGAAAGGTTAAGGTTTATAACAATGGTGAGGGGTTTGATTTGGCGGGAGAAGGATGAGGAGGAGATGAAGGATTTAGGGTTTCTTGAGAGAAATCGGTTTTAGAGAGAGAGAGGATCTGATTTGGGGTTGAAGTTGAAATGAGGGAAAAGAGAAGGAAAAGGGCTTAAAAGCTAAAAATATCTCATCAGACCCTTCGCGGACGTCCGGATTGACCACTACGCGGACGTCCGGCCTTGAGCTAATCCGAACCCCACAATTCTTCTGTTGCTTCCGCGGACGACCGCGGACTTCCGCCCTTCGCGGACGTCCGGCCTTGCGCCCATGCGGATCTCCGCAAGCCCAAAATTCAGTTTTTTCCAATTTTCGGGGTGTTACATACACAACAACATAATTCATATATTATAAAACAAATCATAGATTAGCACATAAAAATGACTGATTTACAAAGTTTAAACAGGTCTATAGCATTTGATCAAATGACAACAACCCATTGAATTACATGAGACTTCATGAGAAAATGACAACAACTCATGTTGTCTCATCAGGTTGAACCCTCCTAGAACCAACATAAAGACGATGGGAAGAAATCCCCAATCCCTAATAGTAGGTCACCAACAATCACATAAATCACAGTGGGAAGAAATAAGTGTGGAAATCACAGGTAAGAAGTCAGTGGAAGAAATCAGTGTGTGGAAATCGCAGTGGGAAGAAATCGCAGGTAAGAAATCACAGTGGGAAGAAATCGCACTGAGTGGAAATCAATGTGTGGAAGTCGTGGATAAAAAGTAGATAGGAGAAGTAGAGAAGAAGACGACGACAAATGGGTTTAACGTGAGTTACCAGAGCAAGCAGCAGCAGAAGACGATCGATGGAGAAGAATATGAGCATATTAGGTTTTGGTTTTTCTTGGAAGGGTGTGTTGGAAAAATTAGGCGTGTTCTCTCTTGTTCCAAGGGGTGGAGAGGGATAAGCGTGACTCATTTTTGTTCCAGCTAGTTCTAGCGTGTCCCACATGTGGTCATGCCAAACATGAGACAAGTCTGTTTTGTTTTGTCATGTTCCACCTTGTTCATCATACCAAACACACTCTTAGTGAATAAACTTCAATTTACCAGAACTTGTAAAAGAAAATTAATTCACAAATAAGAGTAAATAATATAATTGAAAATATCTTGAAGTAATACCTTTAACTTTCTATTTTACCAATCATACGAGCAATCAAACTTTCTAATTGTAGGATTCCAACCTAAACTAATTTCTACTCTTTTAGATTTCCAAAGATACCATCGATTTTTTGTTTTTAGAGTGAATTACACCGATGGTCCCTGTGGTTTGTCTAAATTTTTGATTTGGTCCCTAAAGTAAGCTATCTACGATGGTGGTCCCTAACTATTTAATTAACTTTCACTCATGGTCATTCCATGGTTAACAGTGTTAGTTTCATCCAACTCCTTGTTTAAATCAAGGGGCAAATCAGTCATTTAATTTAAATAATAATTAATCTAATTTAAAAAAAAATAAGCGTCATCCTTTCCATATCAGGTTTGTTAAAAAAAGAGTATTTAACCTAATTTAAAGCTATACATCGATCATCATCCTGGATAACAAATATACACACACAATATAGATAAATATACATTCCTAATTAAACATCCAAAAATAGAATTATTCATGGTCATCAATCTCCATGATCTAAATCTTTGATATTTTTGGAGTCTGGGGAGTATCTCTTGAAAGCTCTTGTAAGATAAATTGGCAACAAAAATCCAACCAGATTAAAACTCCAATACACCATATTAGCAACCGCCAGCAGCACTCTTCCCATTAACAACCTTCTCTAACTCCCCCAGAAACTTCCCACTTCCACCTTCGATATCTCACTTTTCACCCACTCCAATACCGTAAATATCCTCATCGAGTTATACACCACCGGCACCAACACCTTCATCGGCAACGAAAACCGATCGGAGAACGCCACCTCTTCCAAGAACAACTGGCTCGCCAACAAGAACACATGTGGCGTCGCTGCTTTTATTCTTTCTTTATCGCCTTCCAGAATCCCCTCGAATATGTACGCCATCGGTAGAAACAATCCCACCGCCGCTCCCAGGAAGCAGTAGAGGCTGAGCAGGTGGTTTTCGTCGTCAAACACCGGTTTATTGTGGGCCGGGAAAAGGGTAGGGAATGCGACCTTTGACAAGAAGAACATGCAGCAGAAGGAGAGGATTACGAAGATGAGGTCTTCAAGGGCGACCATGACGGAGGCGGAGGGAACGACGACGAGGGCCAGGGCGTTAGTTGTTGGAACTTGGAAGGATAAGATTAATGTGATATGAGAGGATGATTTTTTATTAAAAAATTAGGTTAAATATATTTTTTAATTAAATGACTGATTTGCCCCTCGATTTAAACAAGGAATTGAATGATATTAACACCGTTAACTATCGAAGGACCATGAGCGAAAGTTAATTAAATAGTTAGGGACCACCACCATAGATAGCTTACTTTAGGGACCAAATCCAAAATTTAGACAAACCACAGGGACCACCGGTGTAATTCACTCTTGTTTTTATGTTTTCTATCAATGAGAATCCTTAAATTTAAATGTTTAGTATAGATAAATGAATTGTATTGAATATTTTAATAATATAATTAATATTATGATCTACAAAGTAAAGAAGCCGTTGGAAATGTACCCGGTTTATTTTTTCTTTTAAGATTTTGACTTTTAACTTTTCATTTTAAAAAATCAATTGAAGATGCAAACACTTGTTGTATCACTTGCTGATTCATTTAAAAAAAACAGGGCATTTTTTTAAACGATTAATTTAGTTGATATTAAAGCTACATAGGGATGGAAACATACAAATACAATTACCGGTCCTTGGGCTCAGTCCTGTTAGGCCCAGTTTAGTAAATCAAACAGTCCTGTTAGGCCCAGTTCAGTAAATAAAAAAAGTTAAGCGCTGGTTCGGTCATTAGGATAATATTCAAGTCGATAGTCATACTTGTCTTAACCACATTTGATTTATTTATTCATTCTCCCTTCACAAAAGTTTTTGTTGCTTCCACCGGTGCAATGTTACCGGTGGAACTCGGGATACCGGTGTGGTTACCTTGTGCGATCTAGAATCAAAGAATCTTAATTGGTTGCGCCAATAACTGATTCTATGATATTTTTGTTTTGATCCGAACCTTGGTCATATTTTTTAGAGTAAACCTCACTTTTGGTCCCTGTGTTTTGCAAAAAATAACGAAAATCGTCCCTACAGTTCATTTATTCCAAATTTGCCCCTGTGGTATGCGTTTTTGCCCGGATTTGGTCCCTCTCACTAACGGAGGTTAACCTCCATCCATTAAATGAAGGGCAAATCTGTCATTTTATATATTTATTTATTTTAACATTATTTTTCTCTTTTTAGTTTTTGTCTTATATGAATTTATTATTTGTTATATTTTTATATTATATACACATAATATATATACACACACAACCTTCTTTTTCCCTGCACACCCACCTTCTTCTTCTTCCCTCAAACACATCCTTCTTCATCTCTGCAATCACACACATACACACATCACAGACTGTGTCTTGGAGATGGAACATGGGTCAAGTGTGTTTGACATTCTAAGGGAGATAACAACAAACAAATTGGATAAGAGGAAACATTCAAATGTGTTTGACCAAGTAAACTAGTCCGATCCTTTATCAGAAGGATGAACACGATGGCATGAGAAGCAGATCCATGGCGTAAATATGTATATATAGAGTAAATATACATAGAGTAAATAAATATATATGTATATACACACACTACACAGTGACTTTGAATGGGGTTCATGTGGGTTTTTATGAAGAATGGATGTGAAGAAACAAGGGAGCCTTGCTTGTCCTGTGTGTAGTTGTTTATGGAAGGAGATGCCTCTGTTGTCTGTAGACGAGAACGATCAGAAGTATCTGTTCGCCGAGGAAGAAGAAAAGACCAGAGAAAAGCTGGCTACGAGTCTCAGGGATGATTTCGTCGGGAAGAAAGAATCTCCGAAACAGCAACTGTTACGGCCTGATTTGAAGGTTTATAACGATGATGAGCCCTTAGCGTCCTTGACTCCAAAAGCTCGATTCATTCCAATTCCAGAATCTGATGAAAATTGCGATGAAGACTCCATCGGAGAGTTTCAAGGATTTTATGGTGATGGAAGCAATAACAGTGCTGCGTCGATCATGCAAGGGAGGTTGAAGTTCGGATATTACCGGAGGCAACAGTGATCGCTGCTTCCAGGAGACACGAGACTTACGCGATTGTTCTGAGAGTAAAAGCTCCGGCAGCACCGGAAAAAACTCAATGCAGAGCTCCGATCGATTTGGTCACCGTCGTTGATGTCAGCGGCAAAATGACAAGTGAAAAGCTGTCGTTGATCAAAAGAGCAATGAGATCAATTGTTTCATCACTTTCATCCTCAGATCGACTATCAATTGTCGCATTCTCGTCCTATTCTAAAAGGTTATTTCCGTTGAGAAGAATGACAACGAACGGACGGCGAGCTGCCCATCGTATCGTGGAAGCCATGGCCGTTCTCGAAGGTTCTTCAAATTCAAAAAGAAATCTTCCAAAAAGTGAGGTTTACTGCCTTAAGATTAGTTTTTCAGCAACAAATCATCAAGATCCAACTTTTGGAGTTCGACAGTTGCTCCTTGGTTTCAGACGATGTTCATATGATCGATCTACATGATTGTTTGAGTTTTGTTGATATAATCGTCACAGATCTATTCGATTTTGAGTTTCAAACTGTTTGCAATTTTTAGATTTGAAAACCGTTGAGAAATCGAGGAGTTAAGAGGTTTGAAAGACTTCGTCGGAAAAATCTCACATCGCCGGAATCTGGGTTTTCACGCCGGAAAAATCTCACATCGCCGGAATCTGAGTTTTGTTGAAGAGTAACAAATTCATCATCATATGTGTATATAATATAAAAATATAACAAGTAATAAATTCAGATAAGACAAAAACTAAAAAGAGAAAAATAATGTTAAAATAAATAAATATATAAAAAGACATATTTGCCCTTCATTTAATGGATGGAGGTTAACCTCCGTTAGTGAGAGGGACCAAATCCGGCCAAAAACGCATACCACAGGGGCAAATTTGGAATAAATGAACTATAGGGACGATTTTCGTTATTTTTTACAAAACACAGGGACCAAAAGTGAGGTTTACTCTATTTTTTATCTACCTACGAATAAAACAAGTTAGGTATAAATTCAGTAACCCATGGTTTGTACAACATTCCAACTTTACAATTGTGTACGAGATGAAACTTAATTTTGTGACATCGTCAATAATTAAAACATTATATATACATTTGTATTTGGACCACGAGATTAAAATTTGGCATTTTTAATATGATATTAAACGAACATTCTTGCAAATTTTTAGGAAGCCAATGGTATATGTATATCTGCAGAAATGGGTTTGACTTTGACTTACAACTTGGAGAGCCTCCCGATCTCCTTTTCCACCGGAATCGTGAACCACCAAAAAGTAAAGAAAAAAAGAAAATAGCAAAGAGAGAGAAAAAGAGAGAGAGAGAGAGGCATAAAAAATGGAAACGACGAAGACGAACAAGACGACGTCGTTGTCCATATCTTAAACCACCGGTAAGATGCACTCCACCTCCTCGACAACCACCGCCTTCAACCGAGCCACCGTACCATGCCAGTCGCAATGCATTGGTGGCAAAACGCCTCTTCTCATTCTTCCTCATCCCTCCTCAGCCATTACCCCTTCCCCTTCCGCCGACGATAACTTTATTAACCATAAGAATGCTACTCGCGCCTCCAAACTCGCTTCCTTGTTCACCCACACCCACGCTCATGCTAATAGTTTCGGCTATATACAGCGTCGCCACCTCACTCGTGCCAGAAAGCTACGACACCTCACCGACAACGACATTGCCCACACCCCCGCGCGCTTAATGGTCAAGCCTGTTCCGCTTCCTCTTCCTGAATTGGATTTTCTGTTCAAACACGATGCTCATAAGAGAGCAACCTCCAACATTTATCACGGCGATATTAAAGAATTTCAACGGTAATTTTTCGACTATTTTCTAAATTTCATTTGGACTTCATATAATTGATCCTTAATTGTTTCGTTTCTTTCATGTCCTATTAGTTGTATCCGAAATTGCTTAGAACGAGAACTGGATCACGTAATAATTTTATAATCATTCCATTCCATGATTATAGTAACTTCTTGTTATACTTTAATTAACAGCTATAATCTACATTTTCTTATTAAATTTGAAGCAAAAAGAGCAGTAAAATTACACTCAGTTGCTAAATGTGATTGATGATTTGATGCTAATTACGTTAAGATAAATAATCCAAAAAATTCAAAATAAGCACATTTATGTAAGTAGTTGTGTAGGTAAGTAGGTTAATGGATATAGTCGCATGTTTTGTTGGTGATTTGAGGCTCATCAATCATTTTGGAGTATTTGTGTTTTACTTGGGCTCAATTTGGTGATAAGGCAAAGATAATGTGAGTTAGGAGGTGCAGAGTGCAACCTCACAAGTTTGTCCCTATCACCTTTGATCACCATAAGGTGGGGGTCAAGGGGGATGCGCCCCAGGTCTTAGGGGCAGCCCCCCTAGCGGGGGTCCAAGGGGCGGCTGAGCCTTCTCAGAGCTTATGAGTGAGTTTTACATGTTAACTGGCTAACCGTCTGTAAACCTCTCTCTTATAAACACATAAAACGGTTAATCTTGTGCATATAAATGCTCTAGTTTGTGCCTCGAATCGAGAGTGAATTCTTGGATTATCCCATTACTGATTTCGTGTAACCTAAGGCATAAAATGGTCGAAATATAGTATTTGGAAAGTGCAATACACACATAATCCAAGAACTATCCAAGTGATTGTAACCACTAAACCATATTCTGAAGACGTTTCATACAAATTACCTAATATTTATGTATTGATTAAACTTGATTCATAATAAGACTTCACAAATGGACTATAAAGTGGCTAGATTTAGAACATGTAAACACTTTATATTTTACTGACCTGTATCTGGTTGCACAAGACTGATCTTAAATTTCATTTCTTTGGCTTTGACGCTCTCCATTCTACCATTAGAATGATCTTTATCTTCATTTTCACAAATCCCCACTTTAGATGGCTTGATTCAATTTTTACATTTTATTTGTTTCTAGAACGGCTAGCCTAGATAGTCCAAGGGATAGAGAGGACCCTGTATCTCAGAATGGCGGAGCTGTGTTAAGAAATGGCCAAAAGTACACAGGTTCTTTCAGTGCCCCAACGAGTCCCATATCAAATCGAGTCAACTCACCAACAAGTACCACTGAGATGTATTTGCCTTACTATATGCCTCCTCCAACACTTCAAATATGGTCTGCACCAGAGACCCCTACTCCAGACACGATTCCAGGTGCTGGAAACGTTTCTTGGTTGTTTCCTGATGCATACAGTGTGGAAAATTCACCTACTCGTAGTCCACGGCAAAAGACTGGTGTCAGACGTTCTATAAGATCAAACTCCTCACTGCATAAGAATATGGCCACTGAAAATATAATGGGCCGACGTGACAGCAATGCCCAGGCCATGGCCCACCCCTTGCCCCTCCCTCCTGGAGCCACCATACCTCTGCCTTCTTCCCCGCCCCAAATTAACAGTAGACCTGATTCGATGCCAATGACACCAAGGCTGAGTCAATGGCAAAAGGGAAAGCTCCTCGGTTGTGGAACATTCGGAAGTGTTTATGTTGGCTCTAACAGGTTTGTAAATTCTAATAGACTAGTAAAACTTTATCCATGTGGTACTAAAAACTAATATATATATATTATTTTTTTTCTATTCTTCGATAGGGAAACCGGAGCTTTGTGTGCAATGAAAGAAGTCCAACTATTACCAGATGACCCAAAAGCTGCAGAGTGTATAAAGCAATTAGAGCAGGTTTTGTTGCTCTATTTTCTCTTTCCTAGTTAGTATGACCTTTCTGTACTTGATTACTTAAATTGAGATTTTATTTACACTTAATTTTTTTCATTTTCAGGAAATTGATGTTCTTAGCCAGCTTAAACATCCAAACATTGTGCAGTATTATGGTAGCGAAATAGTAAGTTATTAATTGTTTCTTAGTTGTAATCACTATTTCTCTACCTTTAAACCATATGGAGAGATTTAACCTTATATATGTACAGGTTGATGACCGGTTCTACATTTATTTGGAGTACGTTCATCCTGGTTCAATCAACAAGTATGTTCGTGATCATTGTGGAGGAATGACAGAATCTATTGTACGCAATTTCACACGCCACATTGTTTCAGGGCTGGCCTACTTACATAGCAAAAGGACAATACATAGGTCTGGTTACATGTTTAGTTCTATTCAGAAATTAGTTAACCAAATCGTTTGAGTCATGAGATTTAGGATTTTTGGTTTTCTTTGATGACACCAATTTTTCTAGCATGGCAACTCTGAAAGTAATCACTGTCTGTAGGGACATTAAAGGCGCAAATTTGCTAGTTGATGTGAATGGGGTCGTCAAGCTTGCTGATTTTGGGATGGCAAAACATGTAAGCTCTTATCCATCATAAATAGTTATATTTAATCAACTTAAAATAGAACCGAGTACATGAAATAAATCACAAGTTGGCATATCTTTTATAAGTGGTTTTCATTTCCATCATATCAATTTAGTAATAAAAAAAATTCTGAAGGTTTTGGCATATTTCGGTTCTTAGTAATCATGATGGGTGGTTCTCTGCTTTCATTTCCGTATTAAAGCTTTAATCTTGTTACACAGCTTAACGGACAAGCTGGTCATCTTTCTCTAAAAGGAAGCCCCTACTGGATGGCACCTGAGGTACTTTTTACATCACAATACTTGATAATACAACATTCTTCCTTCCTTTCACACACAAGTATTTTTTCTGCAGCTCTTACAGTTTGAGACCGAGAAAGATGTTATTCCAGATCTTGCTCTGGCTGTGGATATATGGAGTTTGGGCTGTACAATTATCGAAATGTTTGATGGGAAACCACCTTGGAGCCAATATGAAGGGGTAAACAACATAATTTTATTTGCTATTCCTGTGCCAACATTAATTATCATTTCACTTGTACCTGTGGTTATATATTCATCACTTGCTTGCTTCAATGCAGCCTGCAGCCATGTTCAAAGTCTTGAAGGAGAATCCACCAACACCTGAAAATTTGTCTCCGGAAGGCAAAGATTTCTTACATTGCTGCTTTATAAGGAATCCTGCAGAAAGGCCAACAGCTAGCATGTTACTCGAACATAGGTTCTTGAAAACCTCAAAGGACCCGCATGTTTCTTATAATATATTGATGGTACGTAACTGTCACTCATATCCAGTGTTTTTTCTACATTTTCATGTATATATATATATATATATAAAAGATATCTTGTGTTTATAGGATAAAGAGCTTTTACACCATGAACTTGATCGATTGTTGGTTCCTTCATGTACACCGACCACTTAAGGGACACTGCTGAGCAAGTATGCATGAGATGCTTTCTTCTTTCCAGTTCTTAGTTCTATGCAAGCATTATGACATTAGAATTTCATTGTTATAAGTGAAAAATAAAGATACAAACTTATGTTATATCAAACTGTTGATATTTTTTTGACATTCCAGCTTTGACTCTGCACGGTTTGCCTTCTGCGGCAAGATAAGCCAATGATCTCGCACGTATGGTGACGTGGCCTAAGAGCAGATGCATTCGATCCTAGCTCTTTCGGCACGTACTCGGAGTTCTATCATGCTGAGTTGCTGACGTAGAAATTAAAGGGAATATCAAACGGTTCGACTGTTGTCGACAAAAAGCTTCAATTAATTGAAAGGCTTTTCTCTGAGTTCAATGGTGGTTGGAGGGTGCAGTCTTCTAGTTAATTAATTAGCTTTCAGGCATTAGGGGGTTTCCTGGATTTGGGTTCAGGTCGTGTATCGATCATATGATGATGATGATGATGTTTTGGCATGATGGTTATGTAAGGTTTTGAGTAAACATACAACCACATAATATAGGCAACGGAAGCATATTTTAATTTTTATCATCAATGGTTATACAAACTATCAACCTATATGAATACATGCGTTCTAGATAATTAACTACGAAAGATTGAATCAAGAACACTTACTTGTTTATTGCGATTGTCGAAAACCACAATGATGAATCAAACCTTTGATCTCGCTTCTTGGATGTCAAGGACCAATAGTATGAATCCCTCTAGTGGCTCACACTTAAGAACACCAAATGCCAACAGTCAAGAAGAGGCTTAAACCCTAAACCCTTATTAGGGTTTACGATTTGGGAGAGGGAGAGGAGAGGTCGACGGCCACCAGAGAGAGATCGAAAAAAAACTTACTAGGGTTTAACCCCTAGCGGTTTATTTATAACCCCTCTTCTGCTTCTCGACTAAGTTATCTCTATTTTACAACTAGTCCCCTTGAACCGATAAGCTTGTTAAAACTATTTTAACCAATTATCATTTAGTCCCTGTACTTTATATAATTAATCTAATTAATTATATTGTAGCTTATAATTAATTTATCATCAAATGACAAATTAATAAACTAATTGCTTTAACTCCCTTTTATTCTTCTGATTGTTCATTTGGGTCTTAAGGGCAACCCAAAAGGACCCTGCTATTATTAGAAATATTACCAATAGTTAATGACTCTTGACACTATATCCAACAGTCTCCCACTTGGACAAGTTATTAACTCTATTTGGTTCAACACTTTCAAATAATCAGCAGAGAGCAAGCCATCCAATGCAGCTGCCGAACTCTGATAAAGATTCGGTCCTAAAATAAGTGATTTAATGTTCCTTTGTTCTACAAGATATCATATGAACCTGAGACATGGATAAATGTCTATCTAATGGATCAAGATTATGTTTCCCGATTTCCGATATGTGTTGAATTTATCAGACTACTCAATTGAACACATCAATTCTAGTCAGGGTTTGGCCAAACACTTAATGTCAACACCAAATCATCGAGGGGCCCATGGATATCGCTTCTCCTGTTTAGGCAGAAGGAACAAATAAACTTTGACTATACAGTTCATTTCTACTCATCATATTATACATGGACATACCCTGTATAGCTGCCAGTTACGGTCAGCGTTGGAGCACACCAAAGCATAACAGAATCCTAGAGCAAAACTCTATGTATCTCACTATCTCAGTTTGAAGAACATAAAATATTATCATCTCAAAATTACTCTGACTTAATCCATGAAGTAAACTTTTGAGTGCGGGTTGTTCCAATACCCAAATCACCATTAAGTACTCATGAGTGTTAGTTGCATTCTCTATGCTTCTAACACTCCATGACAGTCTTGAATCACTACTTACTTCCAGGAGTATGACTGACTGTGGAGGTTTAAGTAAATTAATACTCAGGAAGTTGGTTCTAAACATGCAAAACGAAACACGATAATAAATTAAATGTAAATGGACGCAATCCAGCATATATTATAATCTCCATATAATAGTCTCCAAATCAAATACAATTTATTATGTTTTTAATACATCAAACTAACAACTAAAACATTCAAGGTATATTGATAATTCTAACACCTATGGCTTCAGTATGATACTCATGTTTGGGTCGAGTTAATGCTTTCATGAAAGGATCCGTCGGATTCTCTTCAGTCGGCACTCTACTCACCACGATCTGGTTTTCCGCAACCTTGTGTCGCACAAAGTGATACTTCCTCTCTATGTGCTTTGACTTCCCATGGTCTTTAGGTTCTTTAGTCAATGCGACTGCACCTTCGTTATCACAGAAGATTTCAATGGGTTCACTGATGCTTGGTACAACGCCCAGATCACCTATGAAATTCTTCAACCATGCAGCCTCTTTCGCTGCTTCACTAGCTGCGATATATTCTGATTCACACGTGGAGTCAGCCACCGTGTCCTGTTTGGAACTTTTCCAAGTCACGGCCCCACCATTCAACAAGAACACCCATCCTGACTGCAAGCGGGAATCATCCCGATCTGTCTGGAAACTCGCATCAGTATAACCTGTTACTCGTAATTCATCTTTTCCACCATAGACTAAGAACACATCTTTAGTCCTCCGAAGATACTTAAGAATGTTCTTTACAGCCGTCCAATGACTTTCGCCTGGGTTCCCTTGATATCTACTCACCATGCTTAAAGCAAATGAGACATCAGGGCTAGTACATGTCATGGCATACATGATCGATCCTATAGCAGATGCATATGGAATTCGACTCATTCTGTCAAGTTCTTTACTAGTGTTGGGACATTGATCTTTACTCAATCTTATGCCATGTTGCATGGGAAAATACCCTTTCTTGGATTCACTCATATTGAATTTCTTCAATATCTTATCCAAGTATGTACTTTGGCTAAGTCCAATTAAACGCTTGGTTCTATCTCGATAAATTCTTATTCCAAGTATGTATGCTGCATTTCCCAAATCTTTCATAGCGAAACATTTCCCGAGCCAGACCTTTACATCTTGCAACATCGGAATATCATTTCCTATGAGTAGTATGTCATCAACATACAAGACTAGAAATACAACATTACTCCCACTAGCCTTAACATATACGCAGGACTCATCTTCGCTTCGAGAAAATCCAAACTCCTTGGCCTTTTCATGAAAACAAAGATTCCAGCTACGAGACGCTTGTTTAAGTCCATAAATGGATCTTTCAAGCTTACACACCTTATCTGGATACTCGGTATGTACAAAACCTTCAGGTTGTGCCATATATACATCCTCATCAAGTTTCCCATTGAGGAAAGCGGTTTTTACATCCATTTGCCATACTTCATAGTCATGAAATGCAGCTATGGCAAGCAATATCCTGATAGACTTAATCTTTGGCACTGGTGAGAAGGTTTCATCATAATCAATCCCTTGAGTTTGAGTGTAACCTTTCGCAACCAGTCTAGCCTTGAATGTATGCACATTCCCATCCATGTCGGTCTTCTTTTTGAAGATCCACTTACACCCAACTGTCTTGCGACCTGGTGTATGATCAACCAATTTCCAAACTTGGTTATCGTACATAGATTGAATCTCGCTCTCCATGGCCTCTTTCCAGTTGGCAGCCTCAGGGCCTCCCATCGCTTCCTTGTAGTCGGATGGCTCATCCGCACTATCAAATGTTTTATCATTGACTAGTGTATCTCCTTCCTTTGTAATATGAAAACCATAATAAAACTCAGGAGGTCGATTAACTCTACTAACTCTACTAGTTCTGCGAAGAGGTGGTGGAGGTATGTTAGTTTCCTCAACAGGTGGTTCAACCTCATGTTGAGGGCTAGTGTCAACTATAGGTTCATCATTGGTTGTTTCTTGAATTTCTTCAAGATCAATACTGCTCCCACTATCCTCTTTGGAAATGAGCTCCCTTTCTTGGAAGACTCCCCTTCTAGCTACAAACACTTTGTTCTCAGAAGGTTTGTAAAATATATACCCAAAGGATTTGTAGGGATAACCAATGAACCGACACTTCTCTGCTCTAGGTTCTAGCTTGTCGTTAGTTTCGCGCCGAACGAAGACTTCACAACCCCAGACCTTTATATGTGCTAACGAGGGACGAATCCCAGTCCACATTTCAGAGGGTGTCTTTGCAACCTTCTTAGTTGGAACGAGGTTTAAGATATGAGCTGCAGTTTCTAAGACATAGCCCCAGAACGATATTGGAAGTGTAGCACGACTCATCATGGACCGAACCATATCAAGTAGCGTTCGATTTCTTCTCTCAGCAACACCATTGAGTTGTGGTGTTCTGGGAGGAGATAATTGCGAAACTATTCCACAATCCCTTAGATAGTCGTAGAATTCATGACTCAAGTATTCTCCACCCCTGTCGGACCGGAGCATTTTGATCTTCTTGCCCAGTTGGTTTTCTACTTCGTTTTTGAATCCTTTGAACACTTCAAAGGTGTCCGATTTGTTTTTCATCAAATAGATAAATCCATATCTACTGAAATCGTCAGTAAAGGTAACAAAGTATCTCTCACCGTTTCTCGTGGCAGATCTAAACGGTCCACATACATCTGTGTGGATTAAGTCCAACAGATCCTTACCCCTTTCCATTTTTCCTTTGAAATGTGCTTTTGTCATCTTGCCAAGTAAGCAAGACTCGCATTCTTCATCCGACTTTAAGCCAAATGGTTCCAAGATCCCGTCTGATTGGAGCTTGGCGATGCGTTTCTTGTTTATGTGGCCAAGACGATGATGCCATAACGACGATTTATCCAATTCACTATTGGAGGAACCAACATTTAGAGTTAAGTTATTATTATTTCTACCAACACAAATCACGCTTTCATACACGCCATTACAAGGAGAGGCTTTAAAATAAAAACAACCATGTTTATAAACCAAAATGCAACCATTATTATTATCAAATTGAAATTCAAAACCATCCTTGTACAATGCATGAAAAGAAATAATGTTTCGAGCCATTTCCGGCGAGTAACAAAAATCTAATAACTTTATTGAAAAACCACTACTAAGCATGAGCTCAAAATCTCCAATCTTGGTAACAGCGGCAGTCATCCTGTTTCCCATGATCAGATTTAGCTCCCCACGCTTCATCGTTCTACTTCCCTTTAGTCCCTGAAAATTAGAGCAAATGTGAGTACCACATCCCGTATCAAGGACCCAAGAGTTAGAAATCGAACTACTATGGAGTTCAATTGTAAAAATACCCGAGGTGCCACACCCTTTGACCTTGTTCATTTTCAAGTCCTCCAGATATTTTGGGCAACTTCTCTTCCAATGGCCCCTTTCTTGACAGTAAAAGCATATGGCCTCTTTAGGGTCACTTATGGGTGGTATGTCAGAAGAATCAGCTTTTCTCTTATGGCCTTGGTTGCTAGGAACAACTTTAGCCTTTCCCTTCCCTTTGGGATGAGAAACTTTCTTCTTCTTACAGCCACCTTCCCTAATAGCCAAGACGGGAGCAGTTGAGTGAGCACTTTGGGTCTTACCCATACTTGCTTCAGCAGATCTCAACATGCCATGGAGCTCCATCAAGGTCTTGTCCATATTGTTCATATTGAAGTTCACTATGAACTGTTTATATGCCCCACTAAGAGAGTTTAGCACCATGTCAATGGCAAGCTCTCTTGGGAAATCGACACCTAGATTGCCTAACCTGTCAATGTACGCTTTCATCTTTTGCACATGCACACATACAGGGGCACCGTCCTGTTGCTTACATTCCACAAGTGATTTTACGACTTGGAACCTTTCTTGCCTCGCTTGCTCCTGAAACATTTCACGAAGCTGCTCATTTAGTTCAAACGCCCCCATGTTCTCGAAACTCTTTTGAAGTTCCGGGGACATGGACGCCAACATGAGACACGCGACTTTTGTGGATTCCACGAATTGCTTGTTATATTCAGTTACTGCTTCAGGGCTTGCATCATCACTAAGTATAGGAAGATCCTTGTCGAGCAAATACTCTTTGTCTTCGTACCTCAAGGCAATTCTCAAGGCACGAATCTAATCCAAGTAATTTGGCCCAGTCATCTTATCTTTACTTAGGATAGAGAGTAACGTAAGGTTAGATGTTGAGTGAGTAGGAGGAGGAGGAATATTTTCAGCCATCTGTAGATATAGGTTTTTTTAGTTAGTTTGATATTTAACCCTTAAAAATAATTATCCAAAAATATTTAATAAGGCTAGGATCCATATTTTACTCTATGATGCGAAAAGGGATGCCGTAATCACATCACAAGGTTATTTAGGTAAACAAATGCTATTTGTTAATTTCATTCACTATAAAACTCCTAGGTCTTTTTGAGATTCACTGACTTATGTCAATCTCGATTATGCTTATCTTCTATTTGTGACTGGGATGCCGAGGATCACAAACTAGATGGTGAATCGACCATGCAAAAACACATGGACCCCTCGGCTCAAGTACGCTTGAGAATCACGAGCGCCACATCATTTTCGACTATAGTTTCACATTAACGTGCCGGCAAACCGCACACGCTCCGTTAACAAACTATAAGAATATGTGTGTTCTTCTCATGGGTAGCATAAGACTTTCACATTTCTTAGTATATCTAAAACGGGATTTTGGTTTTATACTTCATAGTTAATACTTTTAACTTGTCACATTGACCTATCAAACCTTTTCGGTAATTCCACTAGTCCACACAAGAGGTGGTGAGTATGGTAACGCAGGGCGTTTTAAAAACCATTGACGCATTCGGAAACCATATTATAAGTAACCTCCTTAAACCCCCTTAGAGTGCTTATAGTGAGTACGCCTAGTCTCGGTTTGACTATCAATGTATAATTTAATTTTATATATATAATTAAGGTCTAATATATATATATATATATATATATATATATATATATAAATTGAATGGAATTTTAAACAATTTAAAATTATGATTATCTAATTAATTTTAATTAACCATGTGAGGGCACATTTAATAATTAATTTAATATATCGTTTCCAAAATTAATTGAATGGAATTTTAAACAATTTAAAATTATGATTATCTAATTAATTCTAATTAACCATGTGAGGGCACATTTAATAATTAATATAATCGTTTCCATAATTAATTCCAATTAAACATGTGAGGACACATGCTAATAATTAATGTAAATATTTGACATACAATTTATATTCACTATATAAATAATGTTAATGTTTATCTTACAATTTTATTCAACTTAAATATATTTATATAAGAAAAGATATTATGTAAGATTATCTATTCAATATTTGCCAAAATTGTTTATTGTTGTGTTTTAGGCAAGTTAGGAAACTAGCCAAAAACAATTAGGGTATAACATTGCATAAAAAAAGACTACCCTATACCCTTTAGGGATTTCGATAAAACTTTTTTTTTGAAAGAGAAATAGAATCATTCATTAATGTCTTCAAGCAAGAAAGGAACACACATTTGAGGTAAAACTAGTTCCTCTACATTACAACCGAAAAAGAAACACGATTCTCTAGCGATGTTGTGAGCTACCGTGTTTGCCGATCGTTTGATGAAAATAACCGACACATTCCGGAGCCTCCCCAAAATTAACTTGCAGTCTTGTATAATGGTACCAAAAGAGGATATCATTATCGCCTCACTACGTAACGCTTGGACTACAGTTAAACAATTTGTCTCCACCACAACATCTTTCCAATCTTTTTGCGCTATCCAACTCAAGGCTTCCTTCACAGCAATGGCCTCGCCTATGATAGGTTCCACTCTTCCAACTTTGTTGTCCCTTCTTAGGCAAACAAGTTCGCCATCATGATTGCGAGCCACACAACAGAATGCAAATCTGGCATCTTCTGAGAAGAAAGCGGCATCTACGTTCACCTTAATTTTGTCACAAAGGGGTTTTTGCCAGTGCTCGGCACCATCAATTTGGGTTAAGAAGCCTCTATGGGGAACGACCTCCTTGTCTTGAGCACCGATCCATTGTTTAAGATGAACGTCTGCCAGCCTTACTACATCACGAGCATGACATGAAATGTCGTTCCAAACTTTATCATTCCTAGCCTTCCACAACGCCCAACAGAGCATGGCTATTCTGGCTTGAACCATAGGGTCTTTTTCAGTGATCACTTTATGGAACCAAGGTCCAAAGCCGTCTTGATCGCCGGTGTCCAAATCTTGCACCAATCCCGCTAGCTGCCAACATTCTGTGGCAAACACACACCCGACAGTTGCATGAAAGATAGTTTCCACAGCCCCATTACACACTGGACATTCTAAAGGAACATCCACATGTTTTACCCTGAGTTGTACTCTCGTAGGGAGACATCCCACCATTGCACGCCAAACAAAATTCTTAGCTATTGGTGGGACTTTCATTTTCCATAAATGCTTCCAAACTTTACCACCTTCCACTGGTATCCATTTCTCTTTGAGTTCTTGGAGCAATCGATAAGCACTACGAACCGTGTACTCGCCTGTCACTTCCTTGGACCATTGCCACCCATCACGTAAATTTGAGTCTCCCAGTTGGATGCTTCTTATCAGAGTTCTATCGCGGTCATCAAACATGTCGTTCAGGATATCATCATCCCAGCCTCTAACCCCCCTCAACCATCAGATTTGCAACTTTTTTACCTTCTAGTCCCATATTACTTGATATAACAAAAGGTTGTTCATGATCCGGAAGCCAAGGGTCTCCCACAATATTAATTTCTGTCCCCGACCCTACTCTCCGTCTCGCACCTATTTTAACAAGAGATTGCGCTTCAAAAATGCTCCTCCACACATAACTTGGGTTATTTCCCAACTCTGCATTTAGGAAATTACCAAATGGGTAATATCTTGCCTTGAAGATCTGTCCCACCAGCGAGTCCTCCCTTTCTAGCAGCCTCTATCCTTGTTTCCCGAGCATTGCTAAGTTGAAATCTCGTATACTTCGGAATCCCATCCCGCCCATATGTTTGTATCTACTCAGCCTATCCCAGCTCATCCAATGAATACCTCTTCTCTGATTTGCATTCGCTTGCCACCAAAATCGACTCATCAAGCTTTCTATTTCCTGGAACAACTTTAACGGTAACAAGAACACCCCATGGCATAAGTGGGAATAGAAAGGGCAACAGTTTTCAAAAGAACCTCCTTCCCTGCTCGAGACAGGAATTTTGTTTCCCAACCTTGGATCCTTTGTTTTATGCGGTCCTTCAAGAAACCCAGCAAGACCCTCTTGTTTCTTCCTATTAAATTTGGCAAGCCCAGGTATTTGCTTTGATCACTTGACTCCGGCATATTTAAGCAACGACAAATCTCCCCTCGATGCTCGCTTTGCGTGTTCGTGCTAAAGAAAATTGTTGACTTTGTAAAGTTTACCTGTTGCCCCGACGCACGTTCAAACTTATGAAGCAGGTCCTTGACCTTCATCGCTTCATCCCATGTCGCTTTACAATAGACATAACTATCATCTGCAAATAGCATGTGGGATATAACTGGAGCCCCTCTCGCAACTCGACAACCATGAAGCATTTTTCTTTGTTCAAAACGACGGATGAGAGCCGAAAATCCCTCTGCCCCTACAATAAATAAGTAAGGAGAAAGAGGGTCTCCCTGTCTAATACCTCTAGTCGGGTATATTGGGCCGACTTCCACCCCCCATGCACCACCGAGTAGGTAACCGATTGCAAGCATTTATTAATTAATCGGATCCACTTTTCTTGAAAACCCATTCGTTGCAAAATAGCACATAGGTAGCGCCATTCCATACGATCATACGCCTTACTCATGTCAAGTTTTATCGCCATGAAACCATCATTCCCTTTTCGTTTACGCTTCAAGTAATGTAGGACTTCAAAAGACACCATAATATTATCCGAAATAAGGCGCCCAGGTATAAAAGCACTTTGTGTAGGAGAGATCACCTGGTTTAAAACCTTCTTCATTCGATTTGCCATTAATTTCGAAATAATCTTATACAAAACGTTGCATAGAGCTATAGGCCTTACGTCGCCCATGCCTTCCGGTTTCTTCCTTTTTGGAATAAGGACTAAATTTGTTCTGTTAATGCCCTCAGGAAGCTCCTCCAAGTTAAAAAAAGTTCGCACCATTTCAACCACATCCTTGCCCACGATGCTCCAATGTTTTTGATAAAATCCTGGGTTCATGTCGTCCGGACCCGGGGACTTATCAGGATGCATCTCAAAAAGAGCGCACTTTACCTCTTCGTCTGTGATCTCTGCAAGCATTTTCTGATTTTGTTCAAAGGAGATGGATGGTTGGATCTCCTCTACCACTTCACTCCAGTCCACGTTCGATGTTTTAAATATCTCAGAGAAATATCGAGTGACCACATTTTCCAATCCCGCTCCCCACTCCCTCCAGTTTCCGTCCTCATCCTGCAAAGATTGGATCGAATTGTTTTTGCGTCGCTTGCTGGCCCAAGCATGAAAATACCTGCTGTTTTGGTCTCCTCCTTGAAGCCAATGTTGCTTCGCCCGTTGTTTCCAGAAAATATCTTGTCTTTCTAAGATCTCGAACATCTTCTCTTGAGCTTCAGCATACCTTCTAACCCCTGTCTCATTCCTGCTACCTCTATACCGTTTCATTATTTCCCTGTACGTATCCAGCTTTTTCTTGAAACCTCCTGTGATCTCCTTTCCCCACCTCCCCAACAGCTCCCCACAATAGGCCACCTTTTTTGTGATCGAGTCGTTCCTAGAAGAGTTCCAGCAATCCTTGACTACCTGAAAGCACATTGGTTCTCGAGTCCAAGCATTTTCAAACTTAAAACCTCTTCTATTTAATAGTTTTGGCGTAGACAATGTGTCCAACAGGATTGGACTATGATCCGAAGAAGAAATCTCCAAGTTTATGAGAGTTGCCATCGGGAACCTGTCTCGCCAGTTATTCGAGACGAAAGCTCTATCAATCCTTGCTTCTATCCAACGATCTGTTCCTCTAGACCTCTCCCATGTGAAAGGGTAACCCACAAGGTCCAGCTCCTGTAAACCACATTCGACAATCGTTTGGTAGAAACCCTCAAGAAGGGCTTCTGGGTAAGTGGATCTGCCTGTTGACTCCTGTTGACTCAAGATATTGTTAAAATCACTTATGATACACCAAGGCAGCTCCGAAACACTTGAGAGGTGTCTCCATAATTCCCACGTGACCTCTCTACGACTTCCGTTAGGCTCACCATAAGTGCCTGTAAGTCTCCAAGCTGCCCCCCGGGGGGCTTAACAGACACATCAATGTGGTATTGTGAGAGACTGAGCAGAGAAACCTCCTCCAAATCTTTCCACAAGATAGCTAAACCCCTTCCTCTATTTATAGAATCGACCATAAGAGCACCGTCATATCCTATCTGGTTCTTGACCCATTCGATGCGTTTTTTGCTACACAAAGTTTCACAAAGGAAAATTATATTGGGTTTCTTCTGAACAATAAGCTCTTTCAAGAACTGGATCGTCCGCGGGTTCCCAAGCCCCCGGCAGTTCCAACTTAATATTTTCATTGAGAAAGGCAGGCCTGCACAAAAGGTCCCACCTCTGATTTGTTTTTTACAGAACCGTCATCACTTGGGCTAGCGATAATGAGGTTGGAAGTTGGAGAAAGGTCGACGACGACTGTACTTGGATCAGGAGGTTTTTGCCGCCAGCTGAGAAATCGACAAGAGAAATTAAGGGAGGAGCTGTACCGATCAAAGAAGGGATGGAGACGAAGAAGAAGGAGATGGGACTTCTTATAGGAAACACGTTCAAGCCACAAGGGATTACTTACCGCAGAAGGAGGAGCTTCTTGCTGGAGTACAAGCCACAAAGGGATTTCTAGGGTTCAGGCCACAAGGGGCATTTGACATTGGGAGAGACTTGCTTCTTCTTTTATAGAAGACGGGATCGCTAATAATACAAACCTTTTATGCAAGTAAAAAATTAGTTTCCAAAAAATTATGTTTTGAGGTTATGACCATGAAACCCTAACTTAGGGATTAAGCAATCCAATGGCCACAAAAATTTGAAATCGATTTTTTTGTAACCTCAAACCCAAAATTTCGAAAAACCCTAATCCAACATAAACAATTTTGCAAATCAAATTGAAACACTTTTGAGATAATATCTAAGAACAATGGCTCTGACACCACTGTAAGGTTTTGAGTAAACATACAACCACATGATATAGGCAACGGAAGCATATTTTAATTTTTATTATCAATGGTTATACAAACTATCAACCTATATGAATACATGCGTTCTAGATAATTAACTACAAAAGATTGAATCAAGAACACTTACTTGTTTATTGCGATTGTCGAAAACCACAATGATGAATCAAACCTTTGATCTCGCTTCTTGGATGTCAAGGACCAATAGTATGAATCCCTCGAGTTGCTCACACTTAAGAACACCAAATGCCAACAATCAAGAAGAGGCTTAAACCCTAAACCCTTATTAGTGTAAAGCCCGTGTCCCGACACGGTTTTTTTTTCTTTTTTTCTTTTCGTTTTTACTTTATACGTTTATCTTTTCGATCTCGTAATAATAAGTTTCGTTGGGAAAAACCTTAGTTGTAAACATTTTTGTCCTTAGGGGTTAATTAATTAAAATCCTAAATCAAGTGGGTCAAGTTTTGGCAAGGCTTTAATGTTGAGGGGCTAAATATGGCACTTGGTGAAAGTATTGCATGGATCGGCCCATGAGGACCGATCCCATCCATCTCTTCTCGTTTTCTTCCTTAAGGCTACAATCACAAGAGTAACCCCTATTTCTTTTTACTTGGTTCTTCTTCCTTGCGCCGTGAAACCCAATCAACCACCACCGCCGCCGCTAGCGGCTGCCGGCGAGAAGGAGGAGTGCAGCGAGAGAGAGGAAGGAGCCGACGAGTTGTGTGGGTTTTGCTGCTGCGTTTTCCCCCCGAAAGGTAAGGCCTTCGTTCTTCCGTTTTCTCTTTCGTTGTTGTCGAAACGTCACAAAACCCACCACCCCCGCCGCCGCGTGCGGCCATGGCTGCAGTCGGCTGCCGCCGCCGTGCACATCCAGCCGGTGGCTGTGATGGCGGGTCTGCGGCCGTAGGGTGTGGCCGGAGATGTGTGTGTAGCGAGAAGGGTTGGGTGGATACCCTTTTCTTGTCTCGTCGGAAGGTAGATCGAACCACCACCACCGCCGGTGGTGGCTGCCGCTGCCGCCATCGACTGCCACTGCCGGAGGTGGCAGTGGGTGGTGTTTAGGTGGTCCAGCCATTAGTTGTTCAAATCCTAAACCTAAGCCGTAACCCCAATCGCGAAAACATTAAACCGTTTCAAATCGTCATTTTATGTGATCGATATCGTTTCTGCCCAGTTTTTATTTCGTCCATAACTTTTCCGTCGTAGCTCGGATTGAGGCGAAACCGGTGCCCACGGTTCACATTCTGTGCCGGGCACACTTTTCGTGTTTTAGCGGAAGTCTGGTTCGGCTTCTAACTAGGCGTAAAATGGCTGTTTGTACAGCAGGTCTGAATATGACAGTTTCGCGTCCTGTTTTTAGAAAATTCATAGTAAATTGTAGGAAAATCGTTAGAACGCGTACGATATGTCCCTGGAACCCTAAGTCATGGAACTAACTGATTATGGAATAATAATTCTGGGTTGATGAGTTTAAGAGGGGCTAAACAGGTCCCGAACAGACCTGTAAATCTTAGAGTAAAAGCTGGATTTTTCGTGTGTAAGCTTATAGTCGTGACTTTGGGCTAGGACTTCGTTTTGACGTGTGATATCACTTATTTAGGTGGAAAAAGGTGAGTTGGTGTTGGCCGACTCATTTTGCTGTTGAGGACATCTACTTTGCTTTTGAGGTGAGTTCTCTCACTGTGTAGATATGAATTTTATGCATGTTATGGTAGCAGGGGCGGACCTAAGTGAGGGCTACTAGGGGCCCTGGCCCCTGGGCTTTTTTCTGGTCCAAGTAGCATCTACTTTTTGGTGTAATGTAAAACATAAGAAAATTTTAGTTGGCCCCCCCCCCACTCAAAGTCTAATTCAAAACAACACCTAGTCGAGTAGTCGGTGTTATTCATTTTGGTGTGAAGGAAGGCAACAACTCAGCAACACATCACTACATCAGCCTCTCGCCCTCTCCCTTTCCCTCTCGCCGGCTCGCCCTCTCCCTATCATTTTGCCGATTAATGATAGTATCAGTGTTACTCTAGATCCGAATCACCTGTGTACAACCACCACAGTCTCTGTGAGCCCTAGCTTCGTTGAAGATCGCATGTGGCTTAATGGCAAGGTACACCTGAATCCATGTTCTCTCTGTTTTTTTTTCATGTATTCAATTTGGATTTGAAATCAGAGATGAGAGGAGAGCATCGAATTCTATAGTCGGACTAAGTCATGTTAGCATCTCTCACTCTAGGTCTAGGTTTAAATTGACTAATTGTGATTTTTAATTTTGATTTTTATAGCTGTGAATCGATGATGAGTCATAAGTAATTGTGAATTTTTGATTGTCATTTGTCAATTTGTGATTGGATATAAGGATATTTCATATTTGGATTGTGGTCCGTGGATTTGTGGATTTCTTTTGGAATAGAATAAATGAATAGAATATTCAAATGCAACCAAAAAACTCTTGATATCAACCAAAAACAAAACCGAAAAAAATATCTTGAAATCAATCAAAAATACGGAAAATCTTCTAAAATCAACCAAAAATACCAAAACAGTCTCTTGAAATCGATAAAAAACTTAAAAATCCTTTGAAATCAAGCAAAAAACCTTAAAAATCCCTCGAAAAACACATTGGGCGATCTCTAGGTCCGACCGTCGGTTCCGAAATCACTATTTGGGACTGAGACCGATTTTTGGCCATCTCTAGGTCCGGCCCCTGCGGACGGAAAGCTTGTGTTCCGCCCCTGTATGGTAGTTTGTATGTACTACTGTACTTGTTGTGTGAATTAGTTGTTTGTGGTACGTAATATTTGCTTGGGTTAAATGCTTAGTATAAATGTGTGTTACATTACATTTCGGTGGGACCGAGGAAGTGGATAGAAACGTTGTGGGAACTCGGTGGGACGAGTGTGTTACATTACATCTCGGTGGGACCGAGGACTCGGTGGGACCGAGGAAGTGGATAGAAACGTTGTGGGAACTCGGTGGGACGAGTGTGTTACATTACAACTCGGTGGGACCGAGGACTCGGTGGGACCGGGGAAGTGGATGGAAATGTTGTGTGAACTCGGTGGGACCGGGAACTCGGTGGGACCGAGGAGTTGGATACATAATTCCTTGTATGTGTTTACTTACATTATGTAACTGTGGTGTTGTTGCTCATGTGCGAATAGGAGTGATATGTATATAATTTCTACCTGCGCATGTGATGGAATTCGCTAAGCCTTGTGCTTACCCCTTCCTATTTAATGTGGTTTCAGGTACTAGTGGCTCCAAGGCGTGACGGGTACACACTGACGCGCGTGAAGAGTTATTTTAATTATGAAATTAGTATTATTATTCAAACGATTTATTTCCGCTGTTTATTATTAACGAGAGTATTTATTAATAAGTTTGCAAACGAAACGGTGTTGGATATTTAATGAGGTTTTATTTATAAAAATGCTTTCTTTTAAAAGCCAAAATTTATTGTAATTTTTGGGACGTTACAGTTAGGGTTTACGATTTGGGAGAGGGAGAGGGAGAGGGGAGGTCGACGGCCACCAGAGAGAGATCGAAAAAAACTTACTAGGGTTTGACCCCTAGCAGTTTATTTATAACCCCTCTTCTGCTTCTCGACTAAGTTATCTCTATTTTACAACTAGCCCCCTTGAACCGATAAGCTTGTTAAAACTATTTTAACTAATTATCATTTAGTCCCTGTACTTTATATAATTAATCTAATTAATTATATTGTAGCTTATAATTAATTTATCATCAAATGACAAATTAATAAACTAATTGCTTTAACTCCCTTTTATTCTTCTAATTGTTCATTTGGGTCTTAAGGGCAACCCAAAATGACTCTGCTATTATTAGAAATATTACCAATAGTTAATGACTCTGGACACTATATCCAACAGGTTATGCATTCATGTATATTGGATTTGAGAAGTCAAAACTAATGCATGGTTATGTATGATTAACTATATATGTTTCATAAAGGATCAATATGATCCGGAGGCGGACCCAGTAATTTTTTCTTACGGTGACACCTTTGACGAACCTAAAAATTTTCCACATCGCCCGATGTTGTTTTAGCCTAATTCCACTGCTTTGAGATTTTTTTTTAATTTTTTTCTCGATTTCGAGGAACTTTTTAAAAAAATCAATTTCAAGAGAACTTTTCGAGGTTTTTCGGTTGATTTTAAGAGTTTTTTTGGGATTTTTGGTTGATTTTAAGAGTTTTTTTGGAATTTTTGGTTGATTTTAAGAGTTTTTTTTGATACGGTTGCACCATTTAAAACGATACGGTTGCACCATTTAATGTGGTTTCAGGTACTAGTGGCTCCAAGGCGTGACGGGTACACATTGACGCGCGTGAAGAGTTATTTTAATTATGAAATTAGTATTATTATTCAAACGATTTATTTCCGCTGTTTATTATTAACGAGAGTATTTATTAATAAGTTTGCAAACGAAACGGTGTTGGATATTTAATGAGGTTTTATTTATAAAAATGCTTTCTTTTAAAAGCCAAAATTTATTGTAATTTTTGGGACGTTACAACTTGGTATCAGAGCACAGCTTGAGTGAATCAAACGCATCTCGGTGTGTTTGATCTCAAGTTGCGGCTATGAAATTCTTCTCTTAAAATTTTTGGAAAATAAAGGAAAGGAAAACCCGTTTGGGAAACGGTGATCGAGGGCGCAGTGTGTACAGTCAGCCGGAGCCAAAGGAAAAGGTAAATTACTTAGTGTATGTATTGCTTTCTAGATCATAGGGTATGCATGCTAGATTGCCTATGTTGTTTACGCTGTACTGTATGATGATTGTTTGCTAGTAGGAATTAATGCTAGTTATAATAGGTTGTTAAGTGAAGGCCCTATAGGTTGTATGCAGTAAGAATCACATAGCCTTAGAATATTTGATTTAGTTCTATTGCGCAGCTCTTGTTTGAGTCCAACCGTTCTAGGATAGAATCTTGTATTTGAATGTCTATTTGATTCACGCTGCATGCGACTGGGTATTCGCGAGGCAACTCGTTATGGCTAATAGGGATTCCGTTGTAGCAAGGGTAGTGGGATGAGATGAAATTCCTAGTGAGCTGGGAAGAGTGTTTACATATGAGTATGTATGCTAGATTGCTTTCTAGAACATAGGAGTATGTATGCTAGATTGCTTGGTGCTTATTACACTGTACTGCATGTTTGTTGCTTGCTAATAGGAGTTTATGCTAGCCCTAATAGGTTGTTAAGTGAATGCACTATAGGTTGTATGCGGTAGGAACCGAATAGCCTTAGAATGTCGGATTTAGTTCTATTGTGCAGCTCTTGTTTGAGTCCAACCGTTGTAGGATAGAATCTTATATTCGAATGTCTATATGGTTTTACACTGTGTGCGACTGTGCATTTGCGAGGCGACTCGTCATGACTAGTGGGGATTTCGTCATAGCAAGGGTAGTGGAATTGGGTGGAATTCCTAGGGAGCTAGGAAGAGTGTGTACATATGCCGGTGCAGGCATATGTGTATAGTTTTTCGGCAAGGAACTACTTGGGTACTTCGGGACGGGACTCGAGACGGGTGAGGATAGGTGTGGAAGGTAGCAGTAGAGCTCCTACTATCTGAAGCACAGGATCCGTGCTCGAGTCGGGGAAAGTCACGAGGAATCCAAGGAGTTGAGCGTGAGCGTTGTTAGTGTGAGTTATTATGTGCTAATAACTCGTTGTAATATCTACCCAGAATAGCCATCACAAGGAGGAACAACTATAGTAAACGTGTACTTGATTTGCTTTGATGTGATGATCGTTGGGGGGTAGTGATGAAGGTTCTAATCTAGTAGTCGTGGGAATAGAAGGACGATTCTAGTATTAATCACTTGGAGTGACGATAAGGATGATGTTTGTTTTAAGTAGACCATTTCGGGCCAAGATGGATGATTGTGCTAGAATCATAGGCTTATATAGTCGACCTTGGATTGAGGAAAAACCTTAAGGATTATCTTACTTAATTTCCCAACTTGCCTAAGAGGTTTAAATGTCCGGATGACGATTGTGGATCGGAGAGTTTTGGAGGGGTATGAGTCGAGACGTCGAATGCCGACTGAGTCATGCACAAAGTTTATTTGGAAAATAAATTGCATTAACTAATTCTTGTGTATCCAATCCTTTTATGGATTGTGTTTTGGAATTTTGGGAAATGTTCAGCACATACGAAATCTCGAATTATGGTTTTGAAAGTAGATGAAATCGTTTTATCACGGGAGTTGCAAACTTTGTTAGAATTTGTTTCATTTCGTAATTTTCCAACGGTTCTTTCGGGTAAGATGATATCCGTGTTTTGTGGTGTTTAAAATGTTGGGCAAGTGACTACGGCTTGTGACTTTAACATTGGAACTCCTCCACATATGTTAGAGTTGAGACGGAAAGTTACATTCCACGATGTCTGTATAAAACTATTTGAGTGATTTGGGTAAAATGAGTTTTGTTTTACGGCATGTTGAGTCGTGTGGGTTTAATTTCACGAGGTGCATATCTTATTTGTTTATGTGACCATTTGGGGAAATCTTGGAAATCAATTTAAAGAACCCCACCTTCTGAGATTTTATGAGGTTTTAGTCGATATTTGCAAATGATGGAAACGGATTGGTTTCTATCTTTAAGTTTGAAACTTGCACGAGACCGTTGTGTTTTATCAAAAATATATTTGTAAACCGTTTCATCGTTTTGTATGACTAGCCGACGCGCGTAAAAATTTTGTTGGTGAACCCTGTGCCACGACATTTTATGTTTAAAAAGAGAAATTTTGGGGTCAAATGTCGTGGGACTGATTTTGAAATTATGTGCACACTTTTGTCGCACCCGATGTAAGGTCGAGCGGTTACTTTAAGTACATGTCATGAGTCAATCCATACTAGAACCGTGACGGTTCATTTTTTTTAAAAAGAAATTATTTATTTTTGCTTTGCGTTTTGTGAGTAAACTGAGCTGCAATGGAATGATTTTCAACATGATTTTCATATGTGGGACGGGCGTGTCCATTTTTGCGTAACTACCGACCTGGTAATAGTAGTTTTATTGCATACGATCTTTTTGGGATGAAAAACCTTGACGTTGAAAATATTTTGTAAATGATTTTGTAAACCATTTGGGAAATGCGCTTTTAAGTGTTATGTGTCATTTTGAGAATTTTAAGGGTGTGAGTCCTTTTGGAAAACTCTTTTGTTTAACCTGTGTTGAGTTTGGGACTAATGTTGATTTTAGAGTATTGCTTGCTTAAACTTTATTTAAACGCGTTTTTGACCGACTTATGGGTCTAGCAAGCGTGGAGCATTTTGCTCGGTTTTGACTTTGAGATAGTCATGGGTCAATTGCACGGTTTTAATGGCTCGATGGGGAGTCTTGTTGATGGGTTGTTTTGTTGCACAGTTTTGCATTTATTGCACGTTGAGTATTTACATGTTTGGGTGAGTGAGTCATTCCGGGATAGGCATGTTGTTGGTAGACTGTTTTGCATTGGATCCTTGGTCACGTCGGTCAGTCGTTGGTAATGGTCGGTTGGGTATCTCGGGGTGGGACCCCGGTATTCATGTGTTATGACCTTGACTCTCCAGTAGGCACTGGGAGGATATAGTCTTGGGCACTTACCTGGGAGGTAGTTCTGATGTGCCGGGCCTTGAGACGTACCTGGGAGGTAGACGTTAAGGTGTACCTCGATACGGTGTAACTAGGCTTCGTAGAGCGAGTGTGGAGGATAAGTAGACGGTGGAAGTTTGGGTATTCCACGCGTGTTGGTACTGTAGGCCGAATAGTATCGGTTAAGGGAATGATGCCCTTTGTAATTAAGAGCATAAATGCGCAGTAACCTTTTTGAGGTAAGTAGTATATTTTGGCGTCGACTTTTGGGCTTGAGGCCAAACACCTTTAGTGCAATAGGAGAATTGTAGCCGATTTAAAGGTAATTATGGTGATGGTAGTAGTAACCCTGAGATGCTTACTTGTGATGAATGGTTATGGTGGAATGACCTTCGTGGGTGATTATAAATTTACTGGTTTGATGATTGATGTGAAATAAATTTTGGAGTCTATTAGAACTCGTGAAAGTTAATCGACAGTTAATGGTAGGAATGATCGGATTCGAGTATCCTGTAGGGTACATTGGTGAGCACCTTTAGAATGGTTAGAGCTTGAAATTTGAATCGAGATGTATGGAATATCTAAGGTTGGGAGAACAAACGAAGTCGTTTGACTAGGAATGATTCCAGTCGTTGGAGTGTTCTTCCGATCGTAATTTCAGCGTCCTTGAAGGAGTTTTGTTAGTAAGAAAAGTATTCGAGAAATTTTTAGACGGTGTAAGAAATTTAGATTCCAGTTAGTGAAAGTCCAGTGGCAACACCGAAAGAGACTTGGGAACCCGAGGTTGAGATGCGGGAGAACTATCCGGAGCTATTTGCGGATGTAGACTTCGAGGACGAAGTCTAATTCAAGCGGGGGAGAGTTGTAAAGCCCGTGTCCCGGAACGGTTTTATATATTTTTTTTCTTTTCGTTTTTACTTTATACGTTTATCTTTTTGATCTCGTAATAATAAGTTTCGTTGGGAAAAACCTTAGTTGTAAACAATTTTGTCCTTAGGGGTTAATTAATTAAAATCCTAAATCAAGTGGGTCAAGTTTTGGCAAGGCTTTAATGTTGAGGGGCTAAATATGGCACTTGGTGAAAGTATTGCATGGATCGGCCCATGAGGACCGATCCCATCCATCTCTTCTCGTTTTCTTCCTTAAGGCTACAATCACAAGAGTAAACCCTATTTCTTTTTACTTGGTTCTTCTTCCTTGCGCCGTGAAACCCAATCAACCACCACCGCCGCCGCTAGCGGCTGCCGGCGAGAAGGAGGAGTGCAGCGAGAGAGAGGAAGGAGCCGACGAGTTGTGTGGGTTTTGCTGCTGCGTTTTCCCCCCCGAAAGGTAAGGCCTTCGTTCTTCCGTTTTCTCTTTCGTTGTTGTCGAAACGTCACAAAACCCACCACCCCCGCCGCCGCGTGCGGCCATGGCTGCAGTCGGCTGCCGCCGCCGTGCACATCCAGCCGGTGGCTGTGATGGCGGGTCTGCGGCCGTAGGGTGTGGCCGGAGATGTGTGTGTAGCGATAAGGGTTGGGTGGATACCCTTTTCTTGTCTCGTCGGAAGGTAGATCGAACCACCACCACCGCCGGTGGTGGCTGCCGCTGCCGCCATCGACTGCCACTGCCGGAGGTGGCAGTGGGTGGTGTTTAGGTGGTCCAGCCATTAGTTGTTCAAATCCTAAACCTAAGCCGTAACCCCAATCGCGAAAACATTAAACCGTTTCAAATCGTCATTTTATGTGATCGATATCGTTTCTGCCCAGTTTTTATTTCGTCCATAACTTTTCCGTCGTAGCTCGGATTGAGGCGAAACCGGTGCCCACGGTTCACATTCTGTGCCGGGCACACTTTTCGTGTTTTAGCGGAAGTCTGGTTCGGCTTCTAACTAGGCGTAAAATGGCTGTTTGTACAGCAGGTCTGAATATGACAGTTTCGCGTCCTGTTTTTAGAAAATTCATAGTAAATTGTAGGAAAATCGTTAGAACGCGTACGATATGTCCCTGGAACCCTAAGTCATGGAACTAACTGATTATGGAATAATAATTCTGGGTTGATGAGTTTAAGAGGGGCTAAACAGGTCCCGAACAGACCTGTAAATCTTAGAGTAAAAGCTGGATTTTTCGTGTGTAAGCTTATAGTCGTGACTTTGGGCTAGGACTTCGTTTTGACGTGTGATATCACTTATTTAGGTGGAAAAAGGTGAGTTGGTGTTGGCCGACTCGTTTTGCTGTTGAGGACATCTACTTTGCTTTTGAGGTGAGTTCTCTCACTGTGTAGATATGAATTTTATGCATGTTATGGTAGCAGGGGCGGACCTAAGTGAGGGCTACTAGGGGCCCTGGCCCCTGGGCTTTTTTCTGGTCCAAGTAGCATCTACTTTTTGGTGTAATGTAAAACATAAGAAAATTTTAGTTGGGCCCCCCCACTCAAAGTCTAATTCAAAACAACACCTAGTCGAGTAGTCGGTGTTATTCATTTTGGTGTGAAGGAAGGCAACAACTCAGCAACACATCACTACATCAGCCTCTCGCCCTCTCCCTTTCCCTCTCGCCGGCTCGCCCTCTCCCTATCATTTTGCCGATTAATGATAGTATCAGTGTTACTCTAGATCCGAATCACCTGTGTACAACCACCACAGTCTCTGTGAGCCCTAGCTTCGTTGAAGATCGCATGTGGCTTAATGGCAAGGTACACCTGAATCCATGTTCTCTCTGTTTTTTTTTCATGTATTCAATTTGGATTTGAAATCAGAGATGAGAGGAGAGCATCGAATTCTATAGTCGGACTAAGTCATGTTAGCATCTCTCACTCTAGGTCTAGGTTTAAATTGACTAATTGTGATTTTTAATTTTGATTTTTATAGCTGTGAATCGATGATGAGTCATAAGTAATTGTGAATTTTTGATTGTCATTTGTCAATTTGTGATTGGATATAAGGATATTTCATATTTGGATTGTGGTCCGTGGATTTGTGGATTTCTTTTGGAATAGAATAAATGAATAGAATATTCAAATGCAACCAAAAAACTCTTGATATCAACCAAAAACAAAACCGAAAAAAATATCTTGAAATCAATCAAAAATACGGAAAATCTTCTAAAATCAACCAAAAATACCAAAACAGTCTCTTGAAATCGATAAAAAACTTAAAAATCCTTCGAAATCAAGCAAAAAACCTTAAAAATCCCTCGAAAAACACATTGGGCGATCTCTAGGTCCGACCATCGGTTCCGAAATCACTATTTGGGACTGAGACCGATTTTTGGCCATCTCTAGGTCCGGCCCCTGCGGACGGAAAGCTTGTGTTCCGCCCCTGTATGGTAGTTTGTATGTACTACTGTACTTGTTGTGTGAATTAGTTGTTTGTGGTACGTAATATTTGCTTGGGTTAAATGCTTAGTATAAATGTGTGTTACATTACATTTCGGTGGGACCGAGGAAGTGGATAGAAACGTTGTGGGAACTCGGTGGGACGAGTGTGTTACATTACATCTCGGTGGGACCGAGGACTCGGTGGGACCGAGGACTCGGTGGGACCGAGGAAGTGGATAGAAACGTTGTGGGAACTCGGTGGGACGAGTGTGTTACATTACAACTCGGTGGGACCGAGGACTCGGTGGGACCGGGGAAGTGGATGGAAATGTTGTGTGAACTCGGTGGGACCGGGAACTCGGTGGGACCGAGGAGTTGGATACATAATTCCTTGTATGTGTTTACTTACATTATGTAACTGTGGTGTTGTTGCTCATGTGCGAATAGGAGTGATATGTATATAATTTCTACCTGCGCATGTGATGGAATTCGCTAAGCCTTGTGCTTACCCCTTCCTATTTAATGTGGTTTCAGGTACTAGTGGCTCCAAGGCGTGACGGGTACACACTGACGCGCGTGAAGAGTTATTTTAATTATGAAATTAGTACTATTATTCAAACGATTTATTTCCGCTGTTTATTATTAACGAGAGTATTTATTAATAAGTTTGCAAACGAAACGGTGTTGGATATTTAATGAGGTTTTATTTATAAAAATGCTTTCTTTTAAAAGCCAAAATTTATTGTAATTTTTGGGACGTTACAGTTAGGGTTTACGATTTGGGAGAGGGAGAGGGAGAGGGGAGGTCGACGGCCACCAGAGAGAGATCGAAAAAAACTTACTAGGGTTTGACCCCTAGCAGTTTATTTATAACCCCTCTTCTGCTTCTCGACTAAGTTATCTCTATTTTACAACTAGCCCCCTTGAACCGATAAGCTTGTTAAAACTATTTTAACTAATTATCATTTAGTCCCTGTACTTTATATAATTAATCTAATTAATTATATTGTAGCTTATAATTAATTTATCATCAAATGACAAATTAATAAACTAATTGCTTTAACTCCCTTTTATTCTTCTAATTGTTCATTTGGGTCTTAAGGGCAACCCAAAAGGACCCTGCTATTATTAGAAATATTACCAATAGTTAATGACTCTGGACACTATATCCAACAGGTTATGCATTCATGTATATTGGATTTGAGAAGTCAAAACTAATGCATGGTTATGTATGATTAACTATATATGTTTCATAAAGGATCAATATGATCCAGAGGCGGACCCAGTAATTTTTTCTTACGGTGACACCTTTGACGAACCTAAAAATTTTCCACATCGCCCGATGTTGTTTTAGCCTAATTCCACTGCTTTGAGATTTTTTTTAATTTTTTTCTCGATTTCGAGGAACTTTTTAAAAAAAATCAATTTCAAGATAACTTTTCGAGGTTTTTCGGTTGATTTTAAGAGTTTTTTTGGGATTTTTGGTTGATTTTAAGAGGTTTTTTGGAATTTTTGGTTGATTTTAAGAGGTTTTTTGGAATTTTTGGTTGATTTTAAGAGTTTTTTTGATACGGTTGCACCATTTAAAACGATACGGTTGCACCATTTAATGTGGTTTCAGGTACTAGTGGCTCCAAGGCGTGACGGGTACACACTGACGCGCGTGAAGAGTTATTTTAATTATGAAATTAGTATTATTATTCAAACGATTTATTTCCGCTGTTTATTATTAACGAGAGTATTTATTAATAAGTTTGCAAACGAAACGGTGTTGGATATTTAATGAGGTTTTATTTATAAAAATGCTTTCTTTTAAAAGCCAAAATTTATTGTAATTTTTGGGACGTTACAACTTGGTATCAGAGCACAGCTTGAGTGAATCAAACGCATCTCGGTGTGTTTGATCTCAAGTTGCGGCTATGAAATTCTTCTCTTAAAATTTTTGGAAAATAAAGGAAAGGAAAACCCGTTTGGGAAACGGTGATCGAGGGCGCAGTGTGTACAGTCAGCCGGAGCCAAAGGAAAAGGTACATTACTTAGTGTATGTATTGCTTTCTAGATCATAGGGTATGCATGCTAGATTGCCTATGTTGTTTACACTGTACTGTATGATGATTGTTTGCTAGTAGGAATTAATGCTAGTTATAATAGGTTGTTAAGTGAAGGCCCTATAGGTTGTATGCAGTAAGAATCACATAGCCTTAGAATATTTGATTTAGTTCTATTGCGCAGCTCTTGTTTGAGTCCAACCGTTCTAGGATAGAATCTTGTATTTGAATGTCTATTTGATTCACGCTGCATGCGACTGGGTATTCGCGAGGCAACTCGTTATGGCTAATAGGGATTCCGTTGTAGCAAGGGTAGTGGGATGAGATGAAATTCCTAGTGAGCTGGGAAGAGTGTTTACATATGAGTATGTATGCTAGATTGCTTTCTAGAACATAGGAGTATGTATGCTAGATTGCTTGGTGCTTATTACACTGTACTGCATGTTTGTTGCTTGCTAATAGGAGTTTATGCTAGCCCTGATAGGTTGTTAAGTGAATGCACTATAGGTTGTATGCGGTAGGAACCGAATAGTCTTAGAATGTCGGATTTAGTTCTATTGTGCAGCTCTTGTTTGAGTCCAACCGTTGTAGGATAGAATCTTATATTCGAATGTCTATATGGTTTTACACTGTGTGCGACTGTGCATTTGCGAGGCGACTCGTCATGACTAGTGGGGATTTCGTCATAGCAAGGGTAGTGGAATTGGGTGGAATTCCTAGGGAGCTAGGAAGAGTGTGTACATATGCCGGTGCGGGCATATGTGTATAGTTTTTCGGCAAGGAACTACTTGGGTACTTCGGGACGGGACTCGAGACGGGTGAGGATAGGTGTGGAAGGTAGCAGTAGAGCTCCTACTATCTGAAGCACAGGATCCGTGCTCGAGTCGGGGAAAGTCACGAGGAATCCAAGGAGTTGAGCGTGAGCGTTGTTAGTGTGAGTTATTATGTGCTAATAACTCGTTGTAATATCTACCCAGAATGGCCATCACAAGGAGGAACAACTATAGTAAACCTGCTAGTATAGGTGTGTACTTGATTTGCTTTGATGTGATGATCGTTGGGGGGTAGTGATGAAGGTTCTAATCTAGTAGTCGTGGGAATAGAAAGACGATTCTAGTATTAATCACTTGGAGTGACGATAAGGATGATGTTTGTTTTAAGTAGACCATTTCGGGCCAAGATGGATGATTGTGCTAGAATCATAGGCTTATATAGTCGACCTTGGATTGAGGAAAAACCTTAAGGATTATCTGACTTAATTTCCCAACTTGCCTAAGAGGTTTAAATGTCCGGATGACGATTGTGGATCGGAGAGTTTTGGAGGGGTATGAGTCGAGACGTCGAATGCCGACTGAGTCATGCACAAAGTTTATTTGGAAAATAAATTGCATTAACTAATTCTTGTGTATCCAATCCTTTTATGGATTGTGTTTTGGAATTTTGGGAAATGTTCAGCACACACGAAATCTCGAATTATGGTTTTGAAAGTAGATGAAATCGTTTTATCACGGGAGTTGCAAACTTTGTTAGAATTTGTTTCATTTCGTAATTTTCCAACGGTTCTTTCGGGTAAGATGATATCCGTGTTTTGTGGTGTTTAAAATGTTGGGCAAGTGACTACGGCTTGTGACTTTAACATTGGAACTCCTCCACATATGTTAGAGTTGAGACGGAAAGTTACATTCCACGATGTCTGTATAAAACTATTTGAGTGATTTGGGTAAAATGAGTTTTGTTTTACGGCATGTTGAGTCGTGTGGGTTTAATTTCACGAGGTGCATATCTTATTTGTTTATGTGACCATTTGGGGAAATCTTGGAAATCAATTTAAAGAACCCCACCTTCTGAGATTTTATGAGGTTTTAGTCGATATTTGCAAATGATGGAAACGGATTGGTTTCTATCTTTAAGTTTGAAACTTGCACGAGACCGTTGTGTTTTATCAAAAATATATTTGTAAACCGTTTCATCGTTTTGTATGACTAGCCGACGCGCGTAAAAATTTTGTTGGTGAACCCTGTGCCACGACATTTTATGTTTAAAAAGAGAAATTTTGGGGTCAAATGTCGTGGGACTGATTTTGAAATTATGTGCACACTTTTGTCGCACCCGATGTAAGGTCGAGCGGTTACTTTAAGTACATGTCATGAGTCAATCCATACTAGAACCGTGACGGTTCATTTTTTTTAAAAAGAAATTATTTATTTTTGCTTTGCGTTTTGTGAGTAAACTGAGCTGCAATGGAATGATTTTCAACATGATTTTCATATGTGGGACGGGCGTGTCCATTTTTGCGTAACTACCGACCTGGTAATAGTAGTTTTATTGCATACGATCTTTTTGGGATGAAAAACCTTGACGTTGAAAATATTTTGTAAATGATTTTGTAAACCATTTGGGAAATGCGCTTTTAAGTGTTATGTGTCATTTTGAGAATTTTAAGGGTGTGAGTCCTTTTGGAAAACTCTTTTGTTTAACCTGTGTTGAGTTTGGGACTAATGTTGATTTTAGAGTATTGCTTGCTTAAACTTTATTTAAACGCGTTTTTGACCGACTTATGGGTCTAGCAAGCGTGGAGCATTTTGCTCGGTTTTGACTTTGAGATAGTCATGGGTCAATTGCACGGTTTTAATGGCTCGATGGGGAGTCTTGTTGATGGGTTGTTTTGTTGCACAGTTTTGCATTTATTGCACGTTGAGTATTTACATGTTTGGGTGAGTGAGTCATTCCGGGATAGGCATGTTGTTGGTAGACTGTTTTGCATTGGATCCTTGGTCACGTCGGTCAGTCGTTGGTAATGGTCGGTTGGGTATCTCGGGGTGGGACCCCGGTATTCATGTGTTATGACCTTGACTCTCCAGTAGGCACTGGGAGGATATAGTCTTGGGCACTTACCTGGGAGGTAGTTCTGATGTGCCGGGCCTTGAGACGTACCTGGGAGGTAGACGTTAAGGTGTACCTCGATACGGTGTAACTAGGCTTCGTAGAGCGAGTGTGGAGGATAAGTAGACGGTGGAAGTTTGGGTATTCCACGCGTGTTGGTACTGTAGGCCGAATAGTATCGGTTAAGGGAATGATGCCCTTTGTAATTAAGAGCATAAATGCGCAGTAACCTTTTTGAGGTAAGTAGTATATTTTGGCGTCGACTTTTGGGCTTGAGGCCAAACACCTTTAGTGCAATAGGAGAATTGTAGCCGATTTAAAGGTAATTATGGTGATGGTAGTAGTAACCCTGAGATGCTTACTTGTGATGAATGGTTATGGTGGAATGACCTTCGTGGGTGATTATAAATTTACTGGTTTGATGATTGATGTGAAATAAATTTTGGAGTCTATTAGAACTCGTGAAAGTTAATCGACAGTTAATGGTAGGAATGATCGGATTCGAGTATCCTGTAGGGTACATTGGTGAGCACCTTTAGAATGGTTAGAGCTTGAAATTTGAATCGAGATGTATGGAATATCTAAGGTTGGGAGAACAAACGAAGTCGTTTGACTAGGAATGATTCCAGTCGTTGGAGTGTTCTTCCGATCGTAATTTCAGCGTCCTTGAAGGAGTTTTGTTAGTAAGAAAAGTATTCGAGAAATTTTTAGACGGTGTAAGAAATTTAGATTCCAGTTAGTGAAAGTCCAGTGGCAACACCGAAAGAGACTTGGGAACCCGAGGTTGAGATGCGGGAGAACTATCCGGAGCTATTTGCGGATGTAGACTTCGAGGACGAAGTCTAATTCAAGCGGGGGAGAGTTGTAAAGCCCGTGTCCCGGAACGGTTTTATATATTTTTTTTCTTTTCGTTTTTACTTTATACGTTTATCTTTTTGATCTCGTAATAATAAGTTTCGTTGGGAAAAACCTTAGTTGTAAACAATTTTGTCCTTAGGGGTTAATTAATTAAAATCCTAAATCAAGTGGGTCAAGTTTTGGCAAGGCTTTAATGTTGAGGGGCTAAATATGGCACTTGGTGAAAGTATTGCATGGATCGGCCCATGAGGACCGATCCCATCCATCTCTCCTCGTTTTCTTCCTTAAGGCTACAATCACAAGAGTAAACCCTATTTCTTTTTACTTGGTTCTTCTTCCTTGCGCCGTGAAACCCAATCAACCACCACCGCCGCCGCTAGCGGCTGCCGGCGAGAAGGAGGAGTGCAGCGAGAGAGAGGAAGGAGCCGACGAGTTGTGTGGGTTTTGCTGCTGCGTTTTTCCCCCCCGAAAGGTAAGGCCTTCGTTCTTCCGTTTTCTCTTTCGTTGTTGTCGAAACGTCACAAAACCCACCACCCCCGCCGCCGCGTGCGGCCATGGCTGCAGTCGGCTGCCGCCGCCGTGCACATCCAGCCGGTGGCTGTGATGGCGGGTCTGCGGCCGTAGGGTGTGGCCGGAGATGTGTGTGTAGCGAGAAGGGTTGGGTGGATACCCTTTTCTTGTCTCGTCGGAAGGTAGATCGAACCACCACCACCGCCGGTGGTGGCTGCCGCTGCCGCCATCGACTGCCACTGCCGGAGGTGGCAGTGGGTGGTGTTTAGGTGGTCCAGCCATTAGTTGTTCAAATCCTAAACCTAAGCCGTAACCCCAATCGCGAAAACATTAAACCGTTTCAAATCGTCATTTTATGTGATCGATATCGTTTCTGCCCAGTTTTTATTTCGTCCATAACTTTTCCGTCGTAGCTCGGATTGAGGCGAAACCGGTGCCCACGGTTCACATTCTGTGCCGGGCACACTTTTCGTGTTTTAGCGGAAGTCTGGTTCGGCTTCTAACTAGGCGTAAAATGGCTGTTTGTACAGCAGGTCTGAATATGACAGTTTCGCGTCCTGTTTTTAGAAAATTCATAGTAAATTGTAGGAAAATCGTTAGAACGCGTACGATATGTCCCTGGAACCCTAAGTCATGGAACTAACTGATTATGGAATAATAATTCTGGGTTGATGAGTTTAAGAGGGGCTAAACAGGTCCCGAACAGACCTGTAAATCTTAGAGTAAAAGCTGGATTTTTCGTGTGTAAGCTTATAGTCGTGACTTTGGGCTAGGACTTCGTTTTGACGTGTGATATCACTTATTTAGGTGGAAAAAGGTGAGTTGGTGTTGGCCGACTCGTTTTGCTGTTGAGGACATCTACTTTGCTTTTGAGGTGAGTTCTCTCACTGTGTAGATATGAATTTTATGCATGTTATGGTAGCAGGGGCGGACCTAAGTGAGGGCTACTAGGGGCCCTGGCCCCTGGGCTTTTTTCTGGTCCAAGTAGCATCTACTTTTTGGTGTAATGTAAAACATAAGAAAATTTTAGTTGGGCCCCCCCACTCAAAGTCTAATTCAAAACAACACCTAGTCGAGTAGTCGGTGTTATTCATTTTGGTGTGAAGGAAGGCAACAACTCAGCAACACATCACTACATCAGCCTCTCGCCCTCTCCCTTTCCCTCTCGCCGGCTCGCCCTCTCCCTATCATTTTGCCGATTAATGATAGTATTAGTGTTACTCTAGATCCGAATCACCTGTGTACAACCACCACAGTCTCTGTGAGCCCTAGCTTCGTTGAAGATCGCATGTGGCTTAATGGCAAGGTACACCTGAATCCATGTTCTCTCTGGTTTTTTTTCATGTATTCAATTTGGATTTGAAATCAGAGATGAGAGGAGAGCATCGAATTATATAGTCGGACTAAGTCATGTTAGCATCTCTCACTCTAGGTCTAGGTTTAAATTGACTAATTGTGATTTTTAATTTTGATTTTTATAGCTGTGAATCGATGATGAGTCATAAGTAATTGTGAATTTTTGATTGTCATTTGTCAATTTGTGATTGGATATAAGGATATTTCATATTTGGATTGTGGTCCGTGGATTTGTGGATTTCTTTTGGAATAGAATAAATGAATAGAATATTCAAATGCAACCAAAAAACTCTCGATATCAACCAAAAACAAAACCGAAAAAAATATCTTGAAATCAATCAAAAATACGGAAAATCTTCTAAAATCAACCAAAAATACCAAAACAGTCTCTTGAAATCGATAAAAAACTTAAAAATCCTTTGAAATCAAGCAAAAAACCTTAAAAATCCCTCGAAAAACACATTGGGCGATCTCTAGGTCCGACCATCGGTTCCGAAATCACTATTTGGGATTGAGACCGATTTTTGGCCATCTCTAGGTCCGGCCCCTGCGGACGGAAAGCTTGTGTTCCGCCCCTGTATGGTAGTTTGTATGTACTACTGTACTTGTTGTGTGAATTAGTTGTTTGTGGTACGTAATATTTGCTTGGGTTAAATGCTTAGTATAAATGTGTGTTACATTACATTTCGGTGGGACCGAGGAAGTGGATAGAAACGTTGTGGGAACTCGGTGGGACGAGTGTGTTACATTACATCTCGGTGGGACCGAGGACTCGGTGGGACCGAGGAAGTGGATAGAAACGTTGTGGGAACTCGGTGGGACGAGTGTGTTACATTACAACTCGGTGGGACCGAGGACTCGGTGGGACCGGGGAAGTGGATGGAAATGTTGTGTGAACTCGGTGGGACCGGGAACTCGGTGGGACCGAGGAGTTGGATACATAATTCCTTGTATGTGTTTACTTACATTATGTAACTGTGGTGTTGTTGCTCATGTGCGAATAGGAGTGATATGTATATAATTTCTACTTGCGCATGTGATGGAATTCGCTAAGCCTTGTGCTTACCCCTTCCTATTTAATGTGGTTTCAGGTACTAGTGGCTCCAAGGCGTGACGGGTACACACTGACGCGCGTGAAGAGTTATTTTAATTATGAAATTAGTATTATTATTCAAACGATTTATTTCCGCTGTTTATTATTAACGAGAGTATTTATTAATAAGTTTGCAAACGAAACGGTGTTGGATATTTAATGAGGTTTTATTTATAAAAATGCTTTCTTTTAAAAGCCAAAATTTATTGTAATTTTTGGGACGTTACAGTTAGGGTTTACGATTTGGGAGAGGGAGAGGGAGAGGGGAGGTCGACGGCCACCAGAGAGAGATCGAAAAAAACTTACTAGGGTTTGACCCCTAGCAGTTTATTTATAACCCCTCTTCTGCTTCTCGACTAAGTTATCTCTATTTTACAACTAGCCCCCTTGAACCGATAAGCTTGTTAAAACTATTTTAACTAATTATCATTTAGTCCCTGTACTTTATATAATTAATCTAATTAATTATATTGTAGCTTATAATTAATTTATCATCAAATGACAAATTAATAAACTAATTGCTTTAACTCCCTTTTATTCTTCTAATTGTTCATTTGGGTCTTAAGGGCAACCCAAAAGGACCCTGCTATTATTAGAAATATTACCAATAGTTAATGACTCTGGACACTATATCCAACAGGTTATGCATTCATGTATATTGGATTTGAGAAGTCAAAACTAATGCATGGTTATGTATGATTAACTATATATGTTTCATAAAGGATCAATATGATCCAGAGGCGGACCCAGTAATTTTTTCTTACGGTGACACCTTTGACGAACCTAAAAATTTTCCACATCGCCTGATGTTGTTTTAGCCTAATTCCACTGCTTTGAGATTTTTTTTTAATTTTTTTCTCGATTTCGAGGAACTTTTTAAAAAAATCAATTTCAAGAGAACTTTTCGAGGTTTTTCGGTTGATTTTAAGAGTTTTTTTGGGATTTTTGGTTGATTTTAAGAGTTTTTTTGGAATTTTTGGTTGATTTTAAGAGTTTTTTTGATACGGTTGCAGCATTTAAAACGATACGGTTGCACCCTCCAAAATAATACGGTTGCACTCTTCATACAGGTACAAAATTTTACCCTTCGCCGGACAAACGATACGGTGGGACGTGCCACCGTATGCGCTACTCTAGGTCCGCCACTGATATGATCTATACTTATTTCAATATTTAAAAAGGGTATACATATTCTTTGTGTTTTATTTGTTGAAATGATGTTTTGGTAATGTATATGGATCACCTAGCTATATGAACGTCAAAAACTATTAAAAGGAGGAATGGGCTTGAGTTTATAGGTGTTTGATTTAGTTTACCTTATTTTCATAGCAAATCTGCAATTTTTTTTTCAAATTGTATTTGAATCTCATACATATAAAACATTTTTTTATAATATAAGGGGTTGTTTGACAGTTGTTGAATGGTTTGGTGCAAAATGATTAATGGTCAGAATCATTAAGAGGCTTTTATGATATAGTACAAAATGAAATATGGTTGTTTCGTATCAGTTTAGAATGCAATCAGGGTGCTGAATGGTTAAGAGAGGCCCAAGATGCTAAATCATTCAGAGGCTTTTAGAACCATTAAGAGACAGACTTTTTTTTGCCAAACAAGATTTACCTCTGAACTCTTCAGAAGTTGCCTCTTAATGGAACTATTAAGAGATAAACAAACAGCCACTAAGTCCAATTTGCTTGTTTCATAAAATGGGATCAAAATAGTATATTTCTAGATGTAAATGTTTTTCTTATGATGACGTAACCAAACATAATCCCATATTTTTGTCATATATACGTGGGGTTTTGTGTGATTTTTTTTGAAGAAAAATGATTGAGACACGATCAAGCTTCGGCATTGCCATCACCCGATCGGGAAACAATCCTGTCATTAAAATTATGGTCGGTACAAAAATCATTCATACAATGCGAAAGAAAAACGGAGTTACATCAAACACTTTTGGACAAGATAATAAACGAGAGTGTCTCGCAGTTAAGTGAGCCGCTTCGTTAGCTTGTCTTCCCACCGTATGGACCGAGAAGTTTCCATGGTTGTCAAGGATTCTCCGAATATCTCGGATAATGTCTCCCAATTCCGATATGTCGTGGCTCGTGTCGTAGATGGCATCTGCAACTAATTTGGCGTCTGTTTCGAAGATGACATTGGATAAGCCCCGGTCACAAACCCATAAGATAGCATCTTTAAGCGCATACGCCTCGCAGTTCCGAACCGGAGGGAGGCAGGGCATAGGAGTCGCTTTGGCAGCAACAAAAGCTCCCTTAGAATCTCTGATGACAGCCCCGAAGCCCGCCGAGTTGGAATTACCAAAGGTGGCGGCATCAATGTTGCATTTATAGAAACCTCTTCTGGGAAGGTGCCATTTGGAGTTGCATGGGGAGTTAAACCGACAAAGGTTCGTGCCAATGAGTCCCCTAGAGGTATGCCAATCAGAGAGGATGTTGTTAGCACGTCTAATGACCGATTCTGAGTCTTGAGGCCCGTCGTTCCATAAAACATCGTTCCTACGGTGCCAAATACTCCATAGGATCATGAGGAACCGGTCTCCCTCGTGATGGGGTAAATCCTTAAGGAGTCTGAAAACCAAATCCTTGAGTGAGTCAGAAGTGTCCATGAGCTGATCCAAAGTAACCCCAAAGGTTGCCTCACTCTAAATCGGTCTCACAGTTGGGCATCCGAGGAACACGTGCCATGTGTTTTCGATATTGCGGTTGCAGAGGGGGCAGAGGGCCTGAATAGTAACTCCTCCTGTTTGGAGGGCGTCACGCGTTGGAATGACTCCCCGGAGGGCACGCCAAGTGAAGTATCTAACCTTGTGGGGGATGTTGGCATTCCAGATCCTCTTCCAATCGAAAGTATCCACCGGTTGTGTGTCAAGAACCAAGCGTTCCAAAATGAGCTTGTAACTAGATTTGACAGAGTAAACACCGTTGGGGGACCAATGCCAGATGATGGAATCGGGACCCGAATCTAGTGGGGGAGGAATCTTGAGAATGCCATCACGGTCCCTTTGGGAGAACATCCTATCAATAAGACCCACGTTCCACGATCGCGTATGGGGGTCTATTAAGTCTCGCACACAAAGATTAGGGTGATCCCTATCTACGAGAGTTTCAATCTTGAAGTTGCCATCCTCTCTAAGCCATGGATCTCGCCAGACGTTGATGGATCTTCCATCTCCTACCTTCCACCTAAGCCCTTTCTGGAGAACAAGTTGAGAATGCCAGATGCTTCTCCATATGAAACTTGGGGAGTTTCCCAATCGGGCCTCCATAAAAACCCCGTTCGGGTAATATTTAGCTTTGAGGATTCTACTGACAAGAGAAGAAGGGTTTGAAACAATTCTCCATCCTTGTTTTCCAAGCATGACCACGTTGAAGGCGATGAGATCTCGAAAGCCTAGACCCACATGAGAAAGTGGCCGACATTATGCTCCTATATACGAGTATAACTACATATAAAATTCCATAAACAAACACATTGATTTATATAATTATATTCCATGGTTTCTCTTTAGTTTATTGGCATTTTTCCATGCATCAAACAAGCACCGCAAACGACTTAAATTTCATCACTATAATTTATACCATATTAATCATTTTTCCTGATATCTCTGTGAGATTTTCAACAACTACATCCAAGGTATCATGGTAAAACTTGAAAGCCTTCATGCCAATTGAATAGCCAACAAAAATACAAGCTCTGATACCATATTGTGAAAATGAGAGAGAAACTGAACTCCTCCTACTTATTATACACCTGAAACAAGAAGAAAACGACCCCTAACTCTTTGACCCCGACATTTAACAAACTTAAAGAAACATAAAGATACGAAGACTAAACTATCCAAAACCTGTATTTTTATTAGTTTTGATGATAACAAATTAACGCAACATATTTCTACATTAAAAAAATGACTTCTTTATGTATCGGATTTTTTTTTTTTTTTTTGAAAAGGATGTATCGGATATTTAACAACCAAAAAACAAGTGATTTTTGCAAAAATTAATACTATTTATATAATGTTATTGAATAAAATAATCGCAGTGTCATTGACTTTAGTTACCTTTTTGACTCTCATCCACTCATAACAAACCCATTTCTCCTCATTCTATACTCTCACAATCTCACCCCCAAATCCTCACTTCTACTTGCAGAGAAATAGAGAGATGGAAGCACCTCAAATGGAAGCCATGGAGACCACAATCGGAAACGATCCTCCACAGGATGATGTACAAGATAGTATCATCGATGCCTGGTATATCTCTCTCTCTCTCTCTCTTCATATTTTCATTCAATTTCGACGATTTTAACCTCCTTCTATTCAATTCGTTTTCATCTGATTTTGTTTTTACTTTCTGGAGTTGTTCATGCGTCTACGAGTGCACCGAGACCGTGTTAGACTACTTGTTCTGTGGCCTCTGTTAGATTATCAGCGAACAATTCCATGGATCTAACTTCCCTTACACCTTACAAACGATTTTTTGTTGCATCAAACCCAGGACTGTTGATTTTCTCTGTTAAACGTTCCTGAATTAAGCAATTATTTGTCGCCACAGGTTCGTCTTTTTTACTTTGAATCGTTGTTATTACTCAGTCTTCTCTTCATATAATCATATTGAATTAAGCTCTTAATTACAAATACGATACAATAATCAATTTCCCAGTTTTATTTCCTTTTCCTGTTTTGGTTAAATATCGTTTGGTTTTAAAAAAAATGACCATTTAGTGGGTTAATTGCATACTTATCATTGCCTAATTTAATCAATTAAGATAGGTCTCTAATACTAGTTGATGAGACGTCATTTTCTTTCAGTAGATCATTTATAATTGGCTTAATATAAATATAAATAATTATTGTTTTATATGTGTATACAATACTTTTTTCAAGCTATATTTAATTAAGAAAATGGTAAAATAACTAATATTGAATTTAGGGACGGACCCAAAAAAAAATTCATACGGTGGTACCATATTTTTTCATACGGCTTTTTATCAACATATATGTTTTTTTTACCAACGTTCAATATCGACCGATGTGTTTCTAGCCAAATTTCGACGTTTCGAGGGATTTTTAAAGTTTTTGGCTTGATTTTAGATATTTTTAAGTTTTTTTTATCGATTTCGAGAGATTTTTTTGGTATTTTTGGTTGATTTCAAAGGTTTTTTTTGGGTTTTTTAGTTTTTTGGTTGATTACGAGATACGATTGCACTTTCAAATGAATACGGTAACACCTCCTAAAACGATACCGTTGCACCTTCACAAAACCAAAAAAATTTACCCTTCGCCGGGGAAATAATACTGTGTGTGCCCTTCCTTATGTCCATCCATGATTGAAATTTATCTAATTTGCCAATTGTTTTCTCACACACAGGGTGTTCACTTATTAATATTTTTGGAAGAAAAAGTAATATCTCTGGTAGTTTTACTAAAAACAGAAAATTCGTAATACATTTTGTCTATTCAAAATAAGACAATTTTAACAAAATTTTCAAAATAGAGAGAAATGAAATTTTTAGCTTAAATAGATTCTTAAAAAAGTTGTATAAACAACAAGGAATCAAATTTGAAGAATTTTCTAAATTTTATTTTGAGATAAAATATATTTTTAGGGGGCGTTTGGATCATTTTAAGGAATGAGAATAAGAATGAAAATGAGAATGCAGGAGAATGGGAATAGGAATGAGCATTTCATTGATGCTGTTTGGTTAATCCAATATAATTAATAGAAAAATATTTTATATAAACTTTTTGATACAAATATGTGACGTCCGACGTGAAAATAAAAATATTTTTCATTCAACATCGAGAAATGAAGTGACGTATGAGAAAAAATGACTAAGCGAGAATAAAATTTTCATTCCCCCCAATTTGGTCAGGAATGGAAATTAATGGATTTGGGGTAATGATTTCATTATATTATATCAAACCAAACAACAATTTTCATTATCATTCTCATTCCTTACCCCTTAATACCCCCAACCAAACACCCTCTTAATCTTTGTACAAAGTTATTGACGTATTGAAGTAAGTATGTAAAACAAAATCAATATCGAAAACTTTAAAGTGGAAAAAAACTATCGAAGTTAAGTACGATTTTTTTAAATATTAAATTCTGTTTTTTATTTAAAAAATTATAAATAAAATAAGAATAGAACAGCGGCCAAACCTGAAATGGAATGTTGACTTGTTGATGGTCAAAAGAGTACGAAAACTGCCAAAGCAATGAGCGATAGAGCATCTCCAAAAAATTCCTCGTAGTTTCCTCGTAGTTTCTTTAAATTGAAAATCAAAAGCCAAAATCTCTTAAAAAATATAATTAAATATTAAAATATAGATTAAAATATTATTTTTTTTTACATATTTATTTTCAAAGTTTTCTATTGGTCATTTCATTTGGTAATCATTTTTTGAATGATCTTCATATTTGGATAAAAAAACTCTCTCTCTAACTTTCTTCATTTTGGAGATAGCTTTAGGGAAACTGTTGGAGCAAAATATTAGCCTAAAATCCTCATTTTCTTCATTTTCCCGATTTTAAGGAAGCTGTTGAAGATGCTATGATGGAATCCGAGTGCAAACCACCTTCTACCAATCCATCATCTCAACCTGATTTATACTTTACTATATGCTGCATTAATCATTAATGTTTTCAAACTACCATGCAATATCATCTTCTGTATTAAACCAAAAATAATATTCTTTTTTCTATTTTAGAGAATCAATTTTTAAGATTTTTAACTTTGATAAATTAATGGGCTGTTTACTTGCTCTTTCCGGGTAAGTGATGTCCGGGTAAGAGTGTTGTCCCTGGTAAGTGCTGTCCGGGTAAGATTGTTTACCAAGTGGTTTTTTTGCATTTACTTTCTCTAACATCATATCCTCCCCTAATCTTCTCCTTTCTCTCTCTATATCTCTCTATCTCTCTCTCTCTCTCTCTCTCTCTCTCTAACACACAAATGCATACAAATCCATGCTGTATCTATATTCCTTGAAATCTCAATCCGTTACCCATCAGTCTCCTCGCAAAATCGAAATTCTTGCTCCGTTTATCATTTTTTTTGTGCTTTCGATTATCATTTCTATGTGTAGGGTGACGCAACTGTTATCACTACAAGAAAGCAGATAAACCAGTGGTGTCGATTTCCTAGCTATTGGGGTTAGGGTGGTTTAGTGTTAGATTAAAGGGTTTAACGGAAATCGTTTGTTTTTTACGGAGTAATGGCTATGGAGTTGGGTATCGGAGGTGTTGGTGGGTCGGGTGGCGATGACCACCAGGAGCCATCGGATCCTAAAAAACGATACCACAGGCATACTGCTGAGCAAATTCAGCTTCTTGAAACGTGACATTCTTTCTTTCTTTTTTCTCTTTTTCATTTCCGATTTTGTTGTTTTGTAGCATTTCGACGTAACCGCAGGCTCGCAGCGTGAAAAAAAATAAAAATCTGACCCGAGTCAGCTTAATTTTGGAACTGGTTCAGACAGATGTCGGTCAGATTCTCAGTCAGATCTCGGTCAAATCCGAGAATTAGTAAACACTCTGACTGCTGACCGAGTCAGATTTGCTGACCGAGTCAGCCTGGTCAGCAGTTAGTAAACAACCCCTAAGATACCATTGTGAATCTGCTTTGAAGGAACCAAACTCAACTATAACTGCATCTAACCATGCTCAGATAACGTAAGAGAGTAGGGTGCATAACAAAAAACCCGTCCGACTAAACATGAAAAGTAGGCCAAGCTATCCCACGGCTTCATTGGTTTATAAAATATACAAAACCGGTAAAAATAGGGTTAGTCATGGCCACGACAATGTCAAACTGAACCAACCCGACACAAGCTATACGTCCATATACATAACTACATAAGTCAAGCGGTACGAAAAGGCAAAAATCCCAAATTGCTTGCGAATTCCCCCTCTCGCCTCTGAATCGTCGTAGTTGCCATCTAAGAAACCTTCATAATATCTAAGGTCCGCTTGGTGTGTGAGATTTGAAATCGGATTCCATTTCGATCTCGTGTTTGGTGTAAAGAAAAATTTGGAATGAAATTACAAACATTAGATTTGAAAATATCATGGAGTAGTTGGCATTTCCAAAGACTTAATAAAATTTGTTTGTAATAATCTTTTCAAAAACATTCGTTTTTAAATTTTAATAATCAATTAATAAATGTCAGTTTAATAATTTTTATAATTTAATTCTATAAATTATCCATAAAATGGAAATTAATTTCATTACAAATCCTACAAGCCCAACACATCAAAGATTCAAATCCTTTCGATTCCGGTTACAAATTCTTCCATGAAATCCAAATCTTTTCAATTTCAAATTCTTCCATGAAATCCAAATCACTCAAAACATTCTCTAAGGGGGTGTTTGGGTTGATGGAATGGTTTCTAGAGATTTGGATTTCGTGGAATGATTTGATAACTGATCACGATAGTATATTGCTTAACCTTTATTTGATGTTTGACAACTGATCGTTAAGTTTGACATATGTACAAGAGTGATAGACAAGAAGACTACCCGAGAAACAACATCTATTGATATCGAAGTTAACCTACTTCACATCTTCACCATAATTACTGTCAACATTATCATATTTTAAAAGCGACCTGAAAAACTTGTTAAGTCACCCTAAAACGTTCTATAAACTTATTGTAAGATTATACATTAAATTTCAAAACTGTTTGGTCTCATGAACTAAAGTCTTATAAAACAGTCTATTATGACATTTTTAACATTCTATAAACGCGCTCTTATTGTAGTGCCGACCTAAAAAATAATCTACAAAAGTCAATTGAGTAAGTAGACGTACCGACCATGGCTTTGACAAGTCTACCCTTCTTCATGAGGTACTAAAACAAACAGCGATAGAAACACTATGGCAGCTCACATATTAGGCCATCCGTATCACAGCCCTCAAGCGCCACATCAGCTTTTCTCATAACCCTCTACTCAAACCCTCAAGCCCTAAAGTGGCGTAGCGCTACCCTCAAGCCCTCTTGCCACCTTATTTTTTTTAATGATTTTATTTATACATTTAATTATTTAACAAAATAAAAATATTTATATACTTTTTAATAAATAAAAATAAGATAAATAATAAAAATAAAAATTCATATCATTCATTAAAAATTAAAATTGTGGCGGAAATTGTTGCGGAAATTGTGGCGAAAATTGCGGATGATAACCTTGTTGTGTAAACGCTTGGAAACCAAGCTCCGGGTCTTCTTGCGGTTGCGGTGTACCTGGTCGGTTACGACGGATGTAGGTGTTTTGTTTGGATTCATGATGAAATTTGAGAGAGTTTGAGAGAATTTGAGAGATTTTGGTGTGAAAAAATAAGAGGTTTGGATTACTATATATAGTGTGATTAAATTGAAAAAAAAATTAAAAAAAAATAAATATAAATATAGCCGTTATAGCCGTTGGAGTTTATTTATTTTCAATTTTTTTAAAAAAAAAATTAAAAAACAAACAAATAAGTCTCGGGTTTATCGGGTTTTGGAACCCGCCTCCCATACCCGCAGAGGAAGCCCGCCCCCCTACCACTACCTACCCGAGCCCGAGCCCGCATGGGATACGGATAGCCTTAAAAATGAAATTTTGATAAAGTTACAAATCTTAATTATCCTTTTCAAACTTTGTTTATAGATATCAAAATCTCTTTTTTCTTCTTTTAAAATTGTCAACATCGATCTTTTTATATCAGACACGTTTCGTTTTATTGAATAAACAAAGTTTTTATAATAGTTTTTATGTATTTTTAAATGGATTATATATGATCTCATTTCTCATTATCATATATGATCTCATTTCTAGGGTCAGGTTCGGGAGAAAACTTAAAAAAAAAACGGAAAACTGAAGAACACCTTGATAGCCCTTCATCTGGACGGTATGCACTTGTGCATACAAGTAATTTGTAACATATACATGTGCATAATGCACTTGTGCATAAAAACCAAAAAAACAACATAATTTACCTGTATACAAAAGCGCATACCGTCCAAATGAAGGCCACCAAGGTGTTTTTCAGTTTTCCGTTTTTGTAAGGTTTCTCCGTGAACCTCCCTCTCTATATATATATATATATATATATATATATATATATATATATATATATATATATATATATATATATATATATATATATATATATATATATATATATATATATATATATATATATATATATATATATATATATATATATATATATATATATATATATATATATATATATATATCTTATACTACCTTTTATAATTCAAGTCTCATGTACTTTTCAACATCAACATTATTATATATATTCAGAAACAAGATTCTTACACAAAAAAATCTCAGAAAAGATAAATGATTTTTATAATCCAACTATCCAAGGCTGGCAGACACTGAGAGAGGGCTTGTCACAAACTCAATACCGAGTTGCGATAAATGAACGTGATTAATTTATATTATCTGCTTGGCTATTTTAGTATAAAGTTGAACACCCAAGAAATGCCAAAATGCAATTATTCTCCATTAGGATTTCACCACATGTCCTGCTCCGCCGCTTCCCGGAAGCACTTGGTGCTAGTTCATGGGATATGTCACGGAGCATGGTGTTGGTACAACCGTACAAGGTTGTGACCCACCTCAGATCTGCCGGCCACCGTGTCACGGCGGTGGACCTTAGTGGTTCTGGGGTGAACCCAAGTCGGCTTCAGGACATACCCACCTTCTCCGATTACATACAACCACTGATCAAGTTTCTGGAGTCATTATCTCCGGACGAAAAAGTGGTGTTGGTGGGACACAGCTACGGCGGACTTGCCATTTCTGTGGCCATGGAGAAGCTTTCACATATGGTCTCAGCTGCCGTTTTCATCACAGCTTACATGCCCAATTGCAGAGACCCACCAGCCATTCAGATGAAAGAGGTATATATAGAGGATTGAGTTCTTTTGAGAATCAAAGTTATGGTGAGAAAGGTATCCACTTTTGAAATGTACTGAGATGAGATCGATACAGCAGATCAATTTTTGTGACAAGCGTAATTTATTGTTGACGTGAGATTAAAAGTAAACAAATGTTAACATCTTTTCTTACTTTCTTACTTTAACTCTTCTCCTGACACAGATTCTTTGCCATTATTATTATTATGTGTATATATATATGAGAAGGATCATACGAGACTTAAACATTTTGCGAAAATACGAGAAATCTCATTATCATATATGATCTCATTTCTTTGAGTGTGTTGCAAAATAATTTTCCGTTTGAACCTGACCATATATATAGAGGCTCTGTAAAATGCAAATCTTGCATTTGTTGCATTCCTTACAAACCACAGTCTGTATATGTGCAGACTGGTTCTGCATATATGCATATGAATACGTGCAAGAATATACATATAATAGACATACATTCATATGAGACAATGCATATATGCAGAACCGAACCAGTATGCACATATGCAGACTGTGGTTTGTAAGGGGTGCAACAAATACATGGTTTGTATTTGATGTGTACCCTATATATATATATATATTATACAAGTCAGGTTTAGAGGAAAAACCTCAAAAAAAGAGAAACTGAGGAACACCCTGGTTGCGTTTCATCTGGAAGATATGCACTTATGCATAGGTACATAAAATCCAAAAAACAACTTAATTTACTTGTATGTATAATTGCATACCATCCCGATGAAAGACTACCAAGGTGTTCTTCAGTTTTTCATTTTCTTTAAAGATTTTCCCAAACCTCCCTATATTATATACACAAATGTGTCGTATGTCCTAATTTTATATAAAAAAAATATCCAAAATTTTTTTTGAAAGAAAAATCTCCAAATTCTTATGCATGATTAATTAAAGATATATTTTTTACAAATCTTAATTTCTAGCCGGGTTTTTCATATATATCTTGAATTTGTTACTTTTAAAGTACTTCAAGACTTTGACGCCGGAGACCTATTTGGATTGCCGGTTTACATTCAACAATGGATCTCCTATATCAGCGGAACTTGGAGACCGTTATATGGCCATGATGTACCGGAGTTGCCAACCAGAGGTAGTGCATTCTCTTAATTATTTAATTCTTGACCACTTGGAGTCTAATTATACAAATAATCATGGTAAAGCCTCTGGGATGTAGTGGAAGCTCATCTACCCAAGGTATAAAACCAGGCACTGTCAAAGTCCTTATGGCCATGGAGGTTCACCTGCGATGACTCCAGGCCATTCGTGGTCGCCCGGGAATTAGTCGGTGCCATAAGCTGACCCGGAAACCCACGGTTACCCAAAAAAAAATTATACAAATAATCAAGAAAAATGTCTATATATGTAGAAGAAAAACATAGGAAGCACGTTTTATTTGTTCATTAGACTCTAAGTACAGATCGAAACGATGGTTTGTTTGGTGCAGGATTTGGCATTGGCAACGATGTTGGTACGACCAGGTGGGTTTTTCTTGAAGGATATGGACAAGGAATCTCTTCTAACCCAAAACAAATACGGATCCATTCGCAGGGTTTATGTGGTATGCGAAGGAGACGAGGTTATGAGCGAAGAATTTCAGAGATTCGTTGTGAATGACAGTCCACCCGATGAAATCAAATCTATTCCCGGAGCCGGTCATATGATCATGTTGTCGAAATCCCAAGATCTATCGCTTTATTTGCAGGAAATCATGGAAAGATACCCATGAGTACGTACGTGTTTATTATTATCGGGATTGAAAGTGTTATCATAAAAAATGATGTTACAAATTAATCAACTTATAGTTTTAGAGTAGATAAATGTTTGAAATTAATTAACCACCCCTTAATAGTATGTAAACAAAAACACCAAAATACGTTTAACATGTGATTTTAACCAATTTATAGAGTTTAGTTTGTAAGACCATCTTCAACATATTCTCTAATTTTTTTTTTCTAAAATAGGGATTTAAAAGTAAAAAATCTTTTAAAAAAATAGATCTAATTCCAACAGATTCTCTATTACATTCATTATATTATTAAAATAATCTATAAACCCAATACATCTTTTAAAAGATTTTTTATAAAGTAATATTAACTCAACCCTATTGACAGAAATGAATAAAAAATCAATTTGTATCTCCATATACCCAGTTTTAAGAATTCTCTAAACTTTGAGGTTTTGTTAGTTTTCTCTATTTAGATTTTAGAGAACTATATAAAGAAGCTATTGGAGCAATTTAAAGAACAAAACTCCGTTTTTCTCTATTTTAAAGAAGCTATCCGAGATACTCTAAAAATGTAGAAATGGTTAAAATCGCGTGATGTCTTGTTATACCATGGCATCTTTTGGACATTTTTGTTCCTGCACTACTCGTCGACGGCAAATCCCGTCCGTCCATCTAATTTTACCTTTTTACAATTATATTTAGAGTAAATTACATTTTTAGTCCTTGTGGTCTGTTAAACATTCCGGATTTTGAATAGTGTTTTGGAAATTGCATTTTTCTTTCTATGTTTTGCAATTCATTATTATTGCTCAGCGAGACTAAAATATTAATAAACTAGTCATGTCCCCGTGCGATGCGGCGGTGTGTATCTGAATTTAAAACTAATAACTTAAAAATTAAAATGTCAATCATATTTTCATTTTTTGTCCATTCAGAAGTTAGGTTTATAAATTTTAAGTAAATTTTGATCCTTTTATATTCATCAAGTAAGATGATGTGACTTGGTAAGCGTGACGCCTTAATTCGCATATATTTATGAATTTAATGAAAAAGTTAATATATTTGTATCAAATCCCATACTAATTTCAACAAATCTCATACTAATCACGACACATTAATTCACATATATTTATGATATGTAATAATATAATTAAATCCAAAAATATTCAATATTGGGCTTATTTCGAAAGTATTGACGAAGCAATTACAATGGTATAATTTGTAAAAAAATAGAAATGTTTTTTAATGTTTTTTAGTTCATATACATTATTTATGTTTATATGATAAGAGTCTAAAATGAAAAATAAAAAAGTAAGGGATTAAAATTAAACTACATACCTAATTATAAGGGCAGTAAATGTAACGTATAAATTAAAAAAATTGAATTAAGGAGAGATTTAAGGAGGAGTGAATGTGAGTGTGCTAATTGAACTTATAATGTAAACTGCGTCTAGATACATGTTTAGGCGGGAAAATACTGAAGTCGACTCACCAGAAGACGACACATGGCATGGTAGTTATTTATTTATTATATGTATAGATTATAAACCAAAGGGACGAAAACAACAATAAAATTTAAATCATAAGAACAAACTTAAAAATAAATTGTAAACTATAAGACCATCCACAGCAATTCATTTACACTTTCAATTATGTCACATCAGCTTTTGCAATTATTTTCTTCATACATGCAATCTATCTACACTTTCAAAAGTGGTTCCCATTACAACATTTATTAACTACTTTATAAATTATTATATACATTCTATTTTTTAATTAATATAACATAATATATAAAATTCTTTATTTTAATTTAAAGTTAATTAAAATATAAACATTAATTTCAAATAAAGGATTAATATATAATTTATTAAATTATATCAAAACACAACATTTATTGAATTAAAAAGATTAAATAGAAATAAAATATTACATTAAAAAATAAATTAACCGTATGCATTTATAAAAAATTAAGGTTTTATAAATAAGTTTAGTTTATTTAAATTATTAAAAAAAAGATGGAATCAACTTGTGGGATTGCAAATGGAATTGCAAATGTTGCAATTGGCTTGCCTACATGGCAATTGTTTTCTGACACACATGCATTTGCAATGTGTGTGTGGATGGTCTAAGGATTAAAATCATCACTTTAAAATCACAGGAATGAAATAGTATTTTTAAGAAACGCATAGACGAAAATACTAGTTTACTCTTAATTTTATTGTCAAGTAATTAAATTTAGAGTAAACTACGTAAACGAAAATAGTAGTCTATCTCTCCCCTTCCCATCGCCGGCCACCTCTCTCCTTCTCATCGATGGCAATACACAGAAATGATAACACTACAACTCCTGTGACCGACCCCATGTCTGGTTTTGTCTCTGTAACTCATCATTCCTATGGTAATCGATCTGATGTACCCCTAAGAAATCAACAACCCTTCAAGGTGGCTTTGTGGAGTTTATTCAATTCATCGGAGAAGATTATCGGTTTTAGTCGTGTATATATATATATATATATGTGTGTGTGTGTGTGAGATTATATTAATAAAAGTTAAAATATTTATATATAATAATTTGGGGTAAATGACAAAAGCATAAAGAGACAAAAAAACGGACAAAAGGACAAAAAAACCTCTCACTTAACGAACAATTTTAATGGAGTTAGTGATCTGGAACGATTTTCAAAGCAAAATGCAAATAGTAGGAATGCTCACTGTAGTTATTAAAGGCCGGTGACAATTTTAAGAGCTACATGTAAACATGAGGAACCAAAATTGTAGTTTACTCTTTTATTTTTGTCTAAATTTATTTTAGGGTTAAATTGACAGAAAAAAATTTGCTGTCTTACTGTACCACCCCTGTCCTCCACTAACAATTTAACATGTCATTAAATTTTAATTTAAATAATAATTAACCTTAAAACTATTTATACATCATGAACCTTCTTAAATTTCATACTCTCCCAAACACCCCTCCACCAAACATTCCCCACTTCTACACTCTCAATTAAACTTATATATTTATCTTATAATTAGGTTTTTTTCTCACATATTCATATTAGATAAATTTTGTTGTATCTTATTAATTGTAAATACCTTTTTACTTACAATTCAATTATTCTTTTCCAAAAAAAATCAAATTAGTTTTAATCTATCCATTATTTTCTTAAAATTATGACCAATCTTTGCCGATATTGTTTGCTTAGACACAACTTATAGGAAAAATAATGATTGTCGGCATTTTGCTATGATTGTTGGGGTAAATCATCATAAGCAAACCATTGTATTTGGGGTTGCATTATATTGTTATGTGACTGAAACATACATATAGTTATTTGACACATTTGTAGCAACAATACTAGTTTTGGAAATCTATACTATCTTATAAAGCATTTAGGATGAAAGTCTTAAAGTCTTAAAAACAATTTTTAATGCACAATGTACTATATTTTAAAGCATAAAGTCTTAAAGTCTTAAAAAATTAATTTTATTTTTAAAAACTAAGCTGGCGATTTTAGTGTTAATAGTTATCTCTAACAGATTTTAGAATTTAAAAACTAAGCTGGCGATTTTAAAAACTAAACTGGCGATTTTACCCTGGATATATGCATACATACCCTGGATAACAGATTTTAGAATTTAAAAACTTAATAGTTATCTCTAATCTTATTTTACCTCTTATATAATTCTCTGCTCCATTCACAGTTTTGCATCCCTGCTGCAAAAATAATTCTCTCCACTGGTAAGCTCTCTGCTGCTTCGTTTCCTGTGTGAATAATGCATTACCGGTCAGAAAGCTTTTTTCAATTGCCATTGGTTTATCATGGATTGTCGTTTGTCAAATTTGTTTTTGGAGCCAAAATTATTGATTTTTGGTTGAAATTCTTTTAGTGCTCAACGGGTAATAATTATCATTACCCGAAACTAAATTTCAATTGAGCTGCATATTTTTGGTTGTCTAACATTTTTTTATAATTAATAATGTAGCCTGCTGAATCCGATTCTGTAAACATTCTTTCAACAGATTTTGGTTATGTGGAAAAGTTAAAGGTATTATAGATAACTTTTAATGTAGCTGTTAAATTTATTCATTATTAAGGAGTTTCTAAAATAACACATGTCACTATTATCTTATTTGAAGGATGTTGTTTCATTTACGGGTGAGAATGCAACTCCAACCAATGTAGATAACAGCACGACAGATAGTCCGGTATCACAAGAAAAAACGTATCAGAAAAGGATATGTAAAGGTGTCGATCTGAAGCGTGATTTTGATGAAGTTTATGATGTCGATGATGCAATGAAAGGGTCAACAACAAAATCTCCTAAAACACGCATTCCTTCAAATGAGAAAGAAGAAGTCATTACAGATTTGATAATCCCCAAACTTGAGAAGTAATTTGTTTTTTCATGATGGAAAACTTTTCTAATTGTTTTGTTTACGATTTTTAGCGGTTTTCATTTTGTTTGAATTGTTTTTTTAAGACAAATTTCTAAATTATTATGGTTATTTGGTTATTTACTTTGTTTCATCTTTTATTTGGATTATATTAATATATTATATATTTGTTGGGAACTGAAGATATGCTAAGTATGGTTAGTACTGCCAGAACTACATTAATACTGCCAGATCAACGTTAGTACTGCTAGAACAAAGATACTACTGCTAGATCAAGTGTAGTTACTACTGTCCATGAAGAGTTACTACTGCCAGTGTTCTAGCCATTAATACTGCCATGTAGTTAATACTGCAGGTGTGGTTAATACTGCTTTGTAGTTAATACTGCTTTGTAGTTAATACTGCAGGTGTGGTTAATACTGCTTTGTAGTTAATACTGCAGGTGTGGTTAATACTGCTTTGTAGTTAATACTGCCCTTGTAGTTAATACTGCAGGTGTGGTTAATACTGCTTTGTAGTTAATACTGCTGTGCAGTTAATACTGCAGGTGTGGTTAATACTGCTTTGTAGTTAATACTGCTTTGTAGTTAATACTGCTTTGTAGTTTATACTGCTGTGCAGTTAATACTGCTTCGTAAAGCTCAGTTTGTTCTGAAAAGGCGAAGCTCAACCACTGATGCTTCCAAAAAGGGGGAGTCGGAATCTGATATAAACATGGAGGATGCAAAAATTGAGGGGGAGTATGAATATAAGGTTGAGGGGGAGGATGAGCAGGGTACAGAAGTTGAAAAGGAAGCTGAAAGTGAGAAAGCAACAGAAACGGAAACAGCAGCAGAAACGGTTACTGCTGCTAATATTACAAAGGAAGCAGAAACGGAAACAGCAGCAGAAACGGTTACTGCTGCTAATATTACAAAGGAAGCAGAAACGGAAACAGCAGCAGAAACGGTTACTGCTGCTAATATTACAAAGGAAGCAGAAACAGAACCAGCAGCAGAAACGGTTACTGCTGCTGAGGTTGCAAAAGAAGTAGAAACAATTGATGCAGCAGTTTCTGAAAGAGAGAAGGAGGCAGTACCTGCAACTAAAACCGAGATTGATGCAGAGATATTTTGGATTGTGAAGGAGAGTGTTGAAGCAGCAGCATTAAAGGTTATAAAAGAAGCAGTAACAGCTATAGCAGCAGAAATGGTTATTGCTGCTGAAAAACATAAGGCAGCAGAAATCATCCCTGAAGCAGCAGAAACTAAGGATTGTTCTATTGATTGTGTGAATTAAAGTTCTATTCCGCAGATTCTTTAATTCTGAATTCTAAGTATTAGTAATCTTGTTAAGATTCGATCCTGACAATATTATTACTTTGTTCAATCTGAGTTGGTGTTGTTAAATAGTATATTATCAATTTGAGCATTTTAAACCGGGTAAATATATAAGTTGGTTTGGTAATTAAATCATTTTAAGTTTCTTTTGGTTAAATTCTCATTTCTTAAATATAAAATAGTCCTATTATGTTTGGGACCAATGTTCCATGTATTGCTACGATTACACTAACAGAAGTGGATATTATGATATATTGGATATTCTGATTTATTGTTCTATTGATTGTGTGAATTAAAGTTCTATTCCGCAGATTCTTTAATTCTGAATTCTAAGTATTAGTAATCTTGTTAAGATTCGATCCTGACAATATTATTACTTTGTTCAATCTGAGTTGGTGTTGTTAAATAGTATATTATCAATTTGAGCATTTTAAACCGGGTAAATATATAAGTTGGTTTGGTAATTAAATCATTTTAAGTTTCTTTTGGTTAAATTCTCATTTCTTAAATATAAAATAGTCCTATTATGTTTGGGACCAATGTTCCATGTATTGCTACGATTACACTAACAGAAGTGGATATTATGATATATTGGATATTATGATATATTGTTTTCTTTAATTTGAAAAGAAATTATTGGTCTTTGTACCATTTATATTTTTTTACAAGCAATGATAATCATCTTTTTTGTTTGTTTTTCGTGTTAATAATTTTGTTTGTATCAATTAACGGAAGCCAGTTGAATTGTTTTGTGTCAACTATAAATACAAATGTGGACATTTATTTTCGGACGGAGGGGGTATTTATCAGTAATGTACTTACGCAATTTCTGTGCAATTGAAGCAGCCTCAGCAACACGGCTGTCATCAGAGAATAGAGGGGAAAGTTCCATCAGGTCGTCAGGGCTACTGTTGAATTCCATCAGGTACTAGAATACAGAATCAACAATAGGGTGTTAAAACATTGCAAAGAAAAAAATCCACGATCCCTTCCCAAACCAAACATGAATCGTTTTATTCATTTGATCCCTCTAGAAAGATTGGCTGTTTGGCAGTTGCTGAATGGTGTGGTGCAGAATGATTAAGTGATCAGAATGATTAAGAGGATCTTATGATATAGTACAATATGAAATAGGATCGTTTTGTAATTGTTTAGAATGAAATTAGAGTGCTAAATGGTTAAGGGAGGCCCACGATACAAAATCATTCAGAAGGTTTTAGAACCATTAAGGGCAGACTTTTTTTTGTTAAGCAAGATTCACCTAAAAGCGATTCAGAGGTTGCCTCTTAATGGAACTATTAAAAGGTAAACAAACGGCCAAAGAATCGCCTTCTTCTAGAGGGATCATCTAGGAAGCGAGTTGTTTGGGCTGTTTGAAACAGACCATAACAAGTAAACAATCAACTTCCATGAATAATCAATATTTCATAGTGTTAATTTTAGTTTTAATTTTAGTGAATAAATGATATTACAAAATTAATTTTAATTTTAAAAACTAAGCTGGCGATTTTAGTGTTATCTATAGCTGGCGATTTTTGAATTTAAAAACTTAATAGTTATCTCTAATCTTATTTTACCTCTTATATAATTCTCTGCTCCTTTCACAGTTTTGCATCCCTGCTGCAAAAATAATTCTCTCCACTGGTAAGCTCTCTGCTGCTTCGTTTCCTGTGTGAATAATGCATTACCGGTCAGAAAGCTTTTTTCAATTGCCATTGGTTTATCATGCATGTACACATCAGATTCATTACTGTATCCATCCTGTTGTTTGATTAACCTAACAATAATGATATCTTAATGCTATTTTGTTACTTTTTGTGGCTTACAGTCGATAATGTTACCATAAGTTCATAACTGCTATTTGCTAAAATGCATTTGATTGCTGTTGACTACTTTCAGTTGCTGGCAAACGTTACAGCCAGAAATACCCACAAAACAAATTTGAGGCATATTTCTAACGAGCTTTCTAATGCTGTACAATTGATATTTTGCATTTAATATCATGCATCAAATTCTAAACACCAGATATGTTGTTCAAAAAGACAGTCCTTTTACTTTTCATTTTAAATGTTCTATCTATCAACAGCATCTGTTTTCTAACTTTATAGTTAAATGAGGTTGCTTTGTAGTGCTCAAGAGAGAAACTATAAGGATGTCAAATGAATATTTTGTGTTCTCATAATTGTTTCATATAGCGATGGGCTATGAAATAGTCTTCAATTTCTTACTTATTGATGACACTGTTGAAGTACATTTATTTGTAAGTGTTTATAAGTAAATACTTCTTTTGATTATCCTTTTCACCTCAAGCAAGATAGTATTCTTTTGGGAAGGAGGAAGGAAGATATTATTGATTTTTGGTTGAAATTCTTAAAGTCTTAAAAAATTAATTTTAATTTTAATTTTAAGCTGGCGATTTTAGTGTTAATAGTTATCTCTAATCTTATTTTACCCTGGATATATGCATACATACCCTGGATAACAGATTTTAGAATTTAAAAACTTAATAGTTATCTCTAATCTTATTTTACCTCTTATATAATTCTCTGCTCCTTTCACAGTTTTGCATCCCTGCTGCAAAAATAATTCTCTCCACTGGTAAGCTCTCTGCTGCTTCGTTTCCTGTGTGAATAATGCATTACCGGTCAGAAAGCTTTTTTCAATTAAAGAATATGGATTATTCCTTGGCTATATTAGAAGATTTGGCCACTTGAATGGCAATTGGCAATTATCTAGGATGGGTTTCTTCAAGTTAGAATTTTATTTTATTAGGTTTTTTGGGAGGTTTTGTTGGGCTTTTTCTTATTAAGATTATAAGATGTGCTTTTTTTTTGGTTTCTAAGCATTTCTTGTAATCATTTTATATGCATGATGGTCTGGTCTTCGTAATTTTGCAATCTTCTTTTATCTATAATGATTTTTAAAACTCTAGAGCAATGTTTGATTGTTCCCATATACTTTATATTAGTGCAAACTGCAAATGTATTCTTTTTTGTTGATTGTTTTTCACTCATTTTCTTATATTAGTGCAAACTGCAAACATATAGTTTCTGGCGATTTTAGTGTTATCTATAGCTGGCGATTTTAGAATTTAAAAACTTAATAGTTATCTCTAATCTTATTTTACCTCTTATATAATTCTCTGCTCCTTTCACAGTTTTGCATCCCTGCTGCAAAAATAATCCTCTAATCAACTGGTAAGCTCTCTGCTGCTTCGTTTCCTTGTGTGAAAAATGCATTACCGGTCAAAAAGCTTTTTTCAATTGCCATTGGTTTATCATGGATTGTGGTTTGTCAAATTTGTTTTTGGAGCCAAAATTAATGATTTTTGGTTGAAAGTTCATGGGACAAAGCAGAATGGATTTTGGTTGGGAATTGGAAGCTGTTGTGGTTTCTGTATTGTGCATGTCTGTATCTACTATTTTTGTAAATTGTTCTGCAATTAAAGAATATGGATTATTCCTTGGCTATATTAGAAGAATATGGAGACTTGAATGGCAATTGGCAATTATCTTATGATATAGTACAATATGAAATAGGATTGGCTGTTTGGCAGTTGCTGAATGGTGTGGTGCAGAATGATTAAGTACAGGATCTTTTGATATAGTACAATATGAAATAGGATCGTTTTGTAATTGTTTAGAATGAAATTAGAGTGCTAAATGGTTAAGGGAGGCCCACGATACAAAATCATTCAGAAGGTTTTAGAACCATTAAGGGGCAGACTTTTTTTTGTCAAGCAAGATTCACCTCTTAGCGATTCAGAGGTGGCCTCTTAATGGAACTATTAAAAGGTAAACAAACGCCCAAAGAATCGCCTTCTTCTAGAGGGATCATCTAGGAAGCGAGTCGTTTGGGCTGTTTGGCTGTTGCTGAATGGTTTGGTGCAAAATGATTAAGTGGTCAGAATGATTAAGAGGCTCTTATGATAGAGTACAAAATGAAATATGGTTGTTTGCTTATTTTTCAGAATGAAATTAGGGCGCTAAATGGTTAAGGGAGGTCCAAGATACAAAATCATTAAGAGGGTTTTAGAACCATTAAGAGGCAGACTTTTTTTTGCCAAACAAGATTCACTTCTTAGCGATTCAGAGATTGCCTCTTAATGAAACTATTAAGAGGTAAATAAACAACCCCTTAAAGTACCTTTATCAGCTCCATCGTCTGGCTAGCAGTCTCTCTCTGTGAATCTGCACTCTGGCATTAAAGAACACAAAGATTGAAATTTTGAAACAGAGAAACACAACACCAGAGAGTAAACCAAACATAACCAATATATTGACTCATATTGATACTAGAAAGTATTACTTCTAATGTATGAATTGCTAAGGACAACTAACTTATGGTAAAATAAATAATTTTGAAGAAACAAACATCAAATCGATTTCGAGAGGTGATGAATGCTACCTCGATTTGGAGAAGGCGATGATGGCGGATGAGAGGATCTTCGACTGCAGAAGACGATGTATAATCGATTTGCTGAAAGCTACTTCGATTGTAGACCTCGATTTGGAGTTCGATTTGGAGGAGCAGATGGGAGGCTGAGGGAGTCGATGGAGGCTGAGGGATGCGATGGAGGCGATGGAGGCTGAGGGAGGTGATGAGATCAAGGCTGAGGGGTTTTAGGGCAAAATGAGATATTGTTTTCGTTAAAAAAAAAACAAACGGTCTTAAGACCATTGCCTTTTTGAACACTATTAGAAAAATGTTCAAGATTAAAAACGCATGATAATTAAATTCAATGTTAAAAAATTTTGGTTCTTTTGTATAAGTAGAGATTTTTATCAACCATCAGAATATAACACATTTAATTTGGAATAAATCTTTAATACTATAAATACATACAAAACCACTTAATTGTTTACTTTTTTCCTTTTAATTATAATTACGATATAAATAATTTGGAAGCTTAGAAATGTTCTTACATTTTCGTAAACTAAGGATGTTCTTTTTTGAACATGTCCCTATATATTAGAGATGGCATACCCGGCCGGATCAGGCCTCACTCCAAACCGGGCTGAAACACTATTTCATTCGTGATCCAATCTAATCCACTAATTTAATATAAATAATGTTATTAATTACTGAGATAATTAAGAAGATAATCATCAATATTTATTAAAAATATATATTTAGAAATAATAGCTCTTTAGAGATCAAAACTATTGTTGAAATCTTATACCAGTACATAAATGAAATAAGATGCGTAGTTGATTTTATTTACAAAGCATCTTATTGAACATTAGGAGTTGTAGATGCACAATGAAACAAAGTTGGAATCTTAGAAAAAAGAGGACGATAAATATCAAAACTCTAAATATTAAAATTTTATAAAATAAAAATAGAAATACCAATTAAGTTTGTTGTAACGATTGAATTAAACTAAAAACGTGTCGAGCATAAGACATAGTATAGTGTTTTAGTCAAATGATCAAAATCAATTCATTTTTGTTGTTATGCCTTAAAACTGCTTGTTATTTTAGAATAAAGTGTTTTATTTGTAGTTTTACATATGAAATCTTGAGTGCCATGTTGCATTTTTCATCTTGTGCTTCGTTTGTTTTTATTCGATTGATAATGGATGGATTAATTGTTAATTATATAGTGATTCTTTTATTAAGTGACAATAGAAATAAAGCAATTTTATTATGTGATTTTTTGTGATTTTCATAATTTTTTTTAATTTGTAGAAATGGATTTAGGGTGGTATGCTGAACATTTTTCAGCACTACAATGTCCTCATGTTTGGTGGAACTTTTCATGTGTCCGAGTTGAATTTGTTTATGAAGATGAAAATCAAGAAAAACTATATATCATCTTACTTGACCAAAATGTAAGTGAAATTGATCATATTTCAGTTTTGTTGAAAAATATATTTTTTAAAGATACTAATATTTATAATTACATGTTGTATATTTATATATGTTAGAGGGACAAAATGGCTGCAATTGTTCCACGTAGTTTGATGGATGTCTATAGACAAAGAAACTTGGTGGGAGGTGTTTTCCTTTTAGAGCATTTCCAAATTCAGGGAACCAATTATGACTATCCGAGGTATGAAAAATATAGTTTTCTTCGTGCCGAGTATGAAATTTTGATCGGTAGAAACACAAGGTTTACCCCATTGCCGGGGGATGTTCAAAGAGGATTTGTGTTTTATCCATCGGTGCCTTCGATAAGAACACTTGTTGAAGATAGGACGACAAGAAAGATGTTAATTGGTAAATTAATTTTTTTAGTTAAATTTAAATAAATTTAAATATTTTACCATGTCAAATTGATATTCAAGTTTAAATTTATATATCTTAGATGTAGTTGGAAGAATCATAAGGGGAAGACGAGTTACGTATGAGAGAGATTATGGTGTATTTCGATTGGGTTCGTGTGATTTAGTTTTACAAGATGAAACGTAAGTTTGAAGTTGTATTAAAATTTAATCAATTACCAAATTAACAAATTGGCCAAATTGTGTTATTACTAACTTTGCTATTTCTAATAGGGGGCATGAAATAAAGTTGAGGTTGTATGATACAAGAGAAACACGTATTGGGATGATAGCTCGGGCCATACAAAATAATTCAATAATTTATGCATCTCGGGTTAAGCTTATCCATCGATATCCAAGTATAATATTTATTAATTTTACTTTTTTGTTTTTATTTCAATTTAAAAATATAATTTTACTAAAAGGGTATTTTCTAATTTTTTTCAGTGAACGTTTTGAATTCTACGGCTTTAACCCAGATTGTCTTCAGTCCAGAAATGTCGGAAGCATACAACTTAAGAATTATTCCGAGTTGAGAATATATGATCAGTCAAGTTGATTATTATTGTGTTTTTTGTGATTGTTGTGAAGATTTTTGGAACATGTATTTGTTAACTTTTGTGGTATTTTTATTGGTTATATCGTTATTTTGAACATGTATGTGACAATTTAGTGAATGTTTTCTAATTGTTTTGAACATGCATGTGACCATTCAGTAAATGTTTTGTGAATGAATGTTTTCTAAATGTTTTGAACATGTATGTGTCGATTCAGAGAATGTTTTGTGAATGAATGTTTTCTAATCGTTTTTAACATGTATGTGACCATTCAGTAAATGTTTTGAACATGTATGTGTCCATTCAGTGAATGTTTGTGAATGTTTTAAGGTATGCAATGAGGATTGTCGATAAAGAAACTACAAATGTTGATGTCTCCCAAAAAGAAACACATAAACGGAGAAAAATAGGGCTTGGCGAAGGAAGTGGTCAATGTATGACAAACATGATAAATACCCCTTCAATGGAGACAATGCAAGAGAATATCAATGAAGCAACCTCTGACGGTGCGTTAACTTTTGCGCAAAGGAGACAAATTATTAATCGAAACAATTATCAACGACGCAAGGAAAATAAACGTGGAGTACTGCTACCTCTTTTTGACGAAGTCGTGAATCAAGAATCGCCAAGTTAGTATTTCTTTTTCATCTCGATCTTACCATTTATTTATAATAATCTTAATTTTCATATTCTAATGTCTTACATAGCGCTTGGCGAAGGAAGTAGTCAACACATGACAAATATCTCTCCCATGGAGATGACGCGAGAGAATATGAGTGAAATAACCCCCATGAGTGCGTTAACTTCTGCTCAAAGAAGAAAGATTGTTAATCGAAACTATTATCAACGAGGCAAGGAAAATAACAGAAATCTTGTTAATACGCAAGGAACAAGCCAATTACGTTCGAGGTTGACACATGATAACTTCAACGGTAAAAACTATGCATTATTATTATTTTGTACTTTTCAATTGACATAAAATAGAGACTAAATGAAATTAGGTATTTTGTCATAGGCATTCAAAATAAACGTGGAATACTGCAACCTCTTTTTGACGAAGTCGTGAATCAAGAATCTCCAAGTTAGTATTTCTTTTTGATCTCTATCTTACCATTTATTTATAATAATCTTAATTTTCATATTCAAATGTCTTACATAGCGCTTGGCGAAGGAAGTAGTCAACACATGACAAATATCTTTCCATTGGAGACGACGCAAGGGAATACCAGTGAAACAACCCCTGTCAGTGAGTTAACTTTTGCTCAAAGAAGAAAGACTGTTAATAGAAACTATTATCAACGAGACAAAGAAAATAACAGAAACGCTGTTAATACACAAGGAACAAGCGTTATCAGTGAAACAACCCCTGTCAGTGCACTAACTATTGCTCAAAGGAGACAAATTATTAATCGGAACTATCGTCAACGAATGAGGGAAAATAATAGAAACATTGAGACCCAGCATGAGGATCCATACAGTTTTGTTTATGATGGTGTCCCTACACAACATCGTCTCTTGAAGGAACAAAATGCATGTGAACATTGTGGAGCAAAACTGTTCGAATTTGAGTTCCCTTCCTTTTGTTGCATGATTGGGAAGACAAAGTTGGCATACTCACCCATTCCTGGAGAACTATGCAATCTATTTACAATGGAGTCAGAGTTAGGCAAAGTGTTTATGCACAATATTCGTGCATATAACACAAACTTTTCCTTCGCGTCAATGGGAGTAACTTTGGATAATAATGTGAACAATATGTCATCTGGAGTATATACGTTTCGTGCTCAAGGAGCAATATATCATAGAATTGATCAATTAGTTCCTAGGGATGGAAAACCTAGGTACTTACAACTTTACTTTTATGATGCCGATTCTGAGTTTTCGCATAGACTACAATGGCCAAATCTTGATAGAAACGTCACTGAAATTTTGACTCGTGTGCTTTCTATAAATCCATACGTGAGAACGTTTCGAACCCTTGCGGAGCTAGGACCTCTCGACAATTATAGAGTCACGTTGAATGCTTCCGTGGAACTTGACCAGAGGGTGTACAACCGACCGACCACATCTGAGGTTGAAATACAAGTATTTATTTTATCTTATTTAAAATAAAATGCATCATATGCATGGTACTAAAGAAAATTCTACCATTGTACAGGTTGCTGGTATTTGGGTTGAAGGAAATGACAACATCACTGCATATAGGAGAAGTATTGTTGTGTATGGGAGATCCGACTACAGTAAAAGAATTGAACATCACTATAGTTGTTATGATCCCTTATCATATCCTTTGTTTTTCCCCAACGGTGAGTCTGGATGGCATCCGAGGATACCCAGACATGGAGTATGCATCGATGAAATTGTTAATGAGGACGAAAACTTGGACGAAGATCTTGAAGGTACGAACATTATCACATATATTTCTTACCTTATCCACTCATTTATTAATTTATACTATTGAAAATCAATACTACGCAGACGTTAGCTCGGGAGGGGGTAGGAAAACAGTAACGATGCGAGATTATTACTGTTACAAGTTCCAAATTCGGCCGACTAAGAACGTGATTCTATCGGGGGGAAGATTGTTTCAACAATTTGTTGTAGACATGTACATCAAGATAGAGACTTCACGTTTGTATTTTATTGAAAAAAACCAGTCGAAGATAAGATCAGATTTATACCAAGGTGTTGTGGATTGCGTCAATGCTGGTGAGGGTCAACCAAGTAAAGTTGGACAACGGGTTGTGCTTCCTGCAAGTTTTATCGGAGGCCCACGTGATATGCGGAGACGATTTATGGATGCCATGACTTTAGTTCAAGATGACGGGAAACCTGATATATTCCTTACCATGACGTGTAATCCAGGATGGCCTGAAATTCGTCAAGAGTTAAAGGACGGTCAGAGGGCACAAGATAGGCCGGACCTTGTTGCAAGGGTTTTTCGTGCCAAATTGGAGGATCTCAAAAATCAACTCTTCAAGAAGCACATCCTCGGCGAGGTTAAGGCATATGTTTATGTCATCGAGTTTCAAAAACGTGGATTACCACATGCACATTTCCTCATGATAATGAATCCGCAACACAAGATTACAAACCCAGACCATTACGACAAGGTCGTGTGTGCCGAAATCCCGGACCCAACAAAGTATCCTGAAATGCATCAATTGGTGATAATGCACATGATGCATGGTCCTTGCGGTCATTTAAAACCATGCAGCCCTTGTATGCAAGGTGAGCCAAGAAAATGTCGTTTTAGATATCCTCAACAATTCAACGACAAGACGACGCAAGCAGATAACTCATATCCGATGTATAGGAGGAGAAACAATGGAATACAAGCGGACGTCCGAGGCGGTATCCTAGATAATAGATGGGTGGTCCCATATAACCCAAAGTTGCTAATGATGTTCAACTGTCACATCAATGTTGAGGTTTGCTCAAGTATAATATCTGTGAAATATATTTTCAAGTATGTTTACAAAGGTCATGACAAACAGGTTATTCATGTCGATCCTGATAGAGAAGAGGTTGTTATTAACGAGATAAAAAGATTTCAAGATGCACGATATGTTTCTCCACCTGAGGCGATTTGGCGGATTTTTAGCTTTCCTCTATCTAAAATCCACCCTTGTGTGATGGCTTTGCAGGTCCATCTTCCGAATAAGCAGTTTGTTAGGTTCACAGAGAATGATATTATGACAGATATTGTTGACAGAGAGAAGGATAAGAGATCAATGTTGACCGCATTTTTTGAGAGGAATAAAACAGATATGAGTGCGAGACAATATTTGTACAAAGATTTTCCGAGACATTACACATGGAATGACAAAACACGTAAATGGAATACTCGGAGCCGAAGACCAACGAGAGGACGACTGGTTCATGCTAACCCTGCTGAAGGAGAACGGTATTATCTACGCCTACTTCTCTCGCATGTTAGTGGACCTACATGCTTTGAAGATCTTTACACGGTTAATGGCGTATTACACCCGACATTTTGAAAAGCAGCTCTTGAGAGAGGTTTGATAGAGACCGACGGTAATTTATCGCATTGTCTTGCTGAGGCCTCCTTATTTCAGTTTCCCAATGCTCTTAGACGACTATTCGCAACGATCTTGATTTATTGTGAGCCGGGAGATGTTCGCAAGTTATGGGATGAACATTATGATTCATTCTCTGAGGATTACAGACGACACTACGAAAATGCTGAGATAGTCCGAAATATGGTTCTTACAGATATCTCGGTCTTTTTACAATCTATGGGTAAGAACCTCGATGATTTTGATCTTCCAAACATAAATGCAGCCGCCAATTTAGAATCACGGGCATTTCGTGAGGTACAAGAGGAGTACTCCATAATCGTGGAAGACGAAGATTTGCGTGCCCGAGACTCTCTAAATCCCGACCAGAAACATGCATTTGATGAGATCATGAGTCATGTAGATAATGATCGTCCGGGTGTGTTTTTTGTAGATGGTCCAGGTGGAACCGGAAAAACATTTATGTACAAAGCTTTGCTCGCTAATGTTCGTTCCCGTGGATATATTGCACTTGCGACCGCTTCATCGGGTGCCGCCGCTAATAACATGCCAGGGGGGAGAACGGCTCACTCTCGGTTCAAGATTCCTCTCAGTCTTAGTAATAATTCTGTGTGCAATATAAAAAAACAAAGTGGAACTGCTCAACTACTCCGAGATGCAAAAATAATCATCTGGGATGAAGCATCAATGGCAAAGAGGCAAGCAGTGGAGGCACTCGATAGAACAATGCAAGACATCACTGGGGTGCAACTCCCATTTGGTGGAAAGATAATGATTATGGGAGGTGATTTTAGACAGGTGTTGCCAGTAACGAGAAAAGGTACCCGAGCACAGATTGTAGACTCTAGCCTACGGATGTCACCTATTTGGTCTTCGATTAAAAAGTTGCGGTTAACGATCAATATGAGAGCACTTACTGGTCGATGGTTTTCAGATTTTCTGTTACGAGTCGGTGATGGAGAAGAAGAAACTGTGGACGGAAACTTTATTCGCATACCTGATGACATGGCCATTCCTTACACCAAACAAGATGAATCGAAGGATGCTTTGATCGATGCAATATTTCCTTCTCTGCAAACCAACGGGACTGCTTCAGATTATATCGTTTCAAGGGCGATACTAACAACTAAAAATGAGCATGTCGACGAGATTAATGATCAGTTGATCGAAAGATTCTGCGGAGAGGAACAAGTTTACTATAGTTTTGACGAAGCAGAAGACGATAAGAATAACTTGTATCCAGTGGAATTCTTAAACTCACTAACTGTTAGCGGTTTGCCCCCTCATTACCTCCGACTTAAAATTGGATGCCCAATAATACTGTTGCGGAATATCGACCCTTCGAATGGATTATGTAACGGCACAAGGTTGATATGCAGAGGCTTTCAACCGAACGTCATTGATGCGGAAATAGCTGTTGGTCAACATACTCGTAAAAGGGTATTTTTACCAAGAATTCCTCTATGTCCGTCCGAAGATGACATTTTCCCATTTAAATTGAAGAGAAAGCAATTTCCAATTCGACTTTGTTTTGCAATGACAATTAATAAAGCTCAAGGACAAACAATTCCGGTGGTAGGTGTTTATCTACCAGAACCGGTATTCTCACACGGGCAACTTTATGTGGCATTATCCAGAGGTATATCACGTGGCACTACAAAGATATTAGTGAAGCCTACCAAAAAGTTCAAACCAAAGGGAGTTTACACATCAAATGTGGTTTATCGAGAGGTTTTGAGTGATGATTGTATATGATTAAAGCATGATTGTAATTTCTATTTTGTTTAAAGCATGATTGTAGTTACTACTGTCCGTGAAGAGTTACTACTGCCAGTGTTCTAGCCATTAATACTGCCTTGTAGTTAATACTGCAGGTGTGGTTAATACTGCTTTGTAGTTAATACTGCTTTGTAGTTAATACTGCAGGTGTGGTTAATACTGCTTTGTAGTTAATACTGCTTTGTAGTTAATACTGCTTTGTAGTTAATACTGCTTTGTAGTTAATACTGCTGTGCAGTTAATACTGCTGTGCAGTTAATACTGCAGGTGTGGTTAATATTGCTTTGTAGTTAATACTGCTTTGTAGTTAATACTGCTGTGCAGTTAATACTGCTTCGTGGTTAATACTGCATATGTCGTTAATACTGCTTTTGAAAATCTAGGGCTAATACTGCTATAAATACTCTTTTAGCCCGCCAACGCTCATAACGTCTTTCTGCATTCAATTCTTCTCTATCGCTCTAACCTCTTCTCCCTAGAATCTCTGTGTTTTCTATCAAAATCCTCAGGAAGAACAACGATTATGGAGTTTGTCGACGAGCATAATGAGATTGCGATGCTTCAGAAGCCAAAGCAGGCCGCAGGATTTCACGACATTGTGGATTTTCTCAAGTCCACACATATTTCTTATGCCCTAACGGTGAATCCGACTATCTACATCGAGCATCAGACGCAATTCTGGGCCAATGCCACCGTGGAATCCGAAGATGGGCATAAAGTCATCCAAACAAGGGTATGTGACAAACCCTTGAAAGTTTCAGAAGAACTCATTCGCATCACTCTTCGACTAGATGATGCCTCAGGTATATCTTCTATTCCCAATGAAGAACTATACTCAACTTTACAAAGAATGGGGTATGAAGGTCCCATTGGAGTTTTTAAATTCTACAAGTCAAAGTTTTTTACTCAATGGCGATTTCTTGTTCATACTCTTATGCACTGTATTTCAAAGAAAACAACTGGATGGAGTGAGTTTAGCAGTACCATTGCTTATGCCTTGGTCTGCTTAGCCACTGCCAGAAAGTTCAATTTTTCAGCAATGCTTTTCAATGATCTTGTATCAAACTTGGAATCCAAAAAGCGGTTTTATATGTATCCAAGGTTTGTTCAAGAAGTGATAACTAAGGAATTGACGGATTTACCTCAGTTTGATGAGGTATATGTGCCAAAACCCCCTAAAGGGAAGGTTTTTTCAAATATGAAAAGACTTCCTAGGGACTCGGAAGGAGTTGACACACCATTGTTCTCTACAATGATGGTTGTGTCCCACACCACTGAAGGTATGGCATCAGGGTCAAGGCCCCCATTAGACACACCCACTGATGAACAATCCCAACCTTCCATCACCAAAGAAATCCCTCCGTCCATTCTCTTAAGATCCAATCCCAAAATAACCAAAAAGTTTGAAAGAAGAAAGGTACACAAGGTTCCTTCCCTTGATATATCTCCTAAGAGCCCGAAGCCTTTAAGCCCTCTGTTGGAGCATTCTCCAATGGAGAATATCGAAAGGGAAACCACAGGGGTGTCTCCCAACCCCAAGAAGGTGCTCACTAAGGAGAAGGTTGAGCATGTGAGTCGCAAGGCTGCCACTACTTCTGCTAGCAAAGAGAAGGTCAGTGGTAAAATAACTAAGACCTTCCTCACGGCAACTCAGGGTGAGAAATCATCCAGAGGTCCCAGGTGCCAAGAAACCAAGGGGGTAGGTAGTGCTTTTGCTAGGCAAGAGACACCTGCTAACACTTCCAATGATCCTTTAAAGGAGGTAAACACTCCTAAACAGGGTGAGGATAGATATACGTACGAGGAATTGATGGAAACCATAGCAAACATCAACATTGAGGTAATGGATCAGCAGAAGGAGATAGATGAGCTTAAAAAGGTGGTTCTTTATCAAAACACCAAGATAGAGAAGAATAAGAAGATGATCAAAAAGCTGCTACAAAGAAGAAAGAAAGCTCAGTTTGTTCTGAAAAGGCGAAGCTCAACCACTGATGCTTCCAAAAAGGGGGAGTCAGAATCTGATATAAACATGGAGGATGCAAAAATTGAGGGGGAGTATGAGTATAAGGTTGAGGGGGAGGATGAGCAGGGTACAGAAGTTGAAAAGGAAGCTGAAAGTGAGAAAGCAACAGAAACGGAAACAGCAGCAGAAACGGTTACTGCTGCTAATATTACAAAGGAAGCAGAAACGGTTACTGCTGCTAATATTACAAAGGAAGCAGAAACAGAACCAGCAGCAGAAACGGTTACTGCTGCTGAGGTTGCAAAAGAAGTAGAAACAATTGATGCAGCAGTTTCTGAAAGAGAGAAGGAGGCAGTACCTGCAACTAAAACCGAGATTGATGCAGAGATATTTTGGATTGTGAAGGAGAGTGTTGAAGCAGCAGCATTAAAGGTTATAAAAGAAGCAGTAACAGCTATAGCAGCAGAAATGGTTATTGCTGCTGAAAAACATAAGGCAGCAGAAATCATCCCTGAAGCAGCAGAAACTAAGGAAACAACTGAAACCACTCCTGAAGCTGCTAAATCACTCAAAAGAACCAAAATGGTGTCAAGCAAAAGACCAAGAACAAAGTCCATAGCTTCAAAGAAGAAATTTGTAATGAAGCCCAGAGTGGAACCCATCATAGAAGAAGCTAAGGAGGAAGTTGTGAAAGAGAAAGATGATCAAAAGGCTGCTGAAGAAGAAGTGGCAACCTCATCAGGTCAACCAAGCAATGTACAATCACAATCAAATGCACAATGTGATATGTATATTACTGTGGTTGATACTAATCCAATTAAAGTTAAACCATTAGCTTCTATGGCTCCTGAGATCATCTTCTGGGACACATTGAAAGAAGGGAGAAAGGAGTACATTAGAATAAAGAGAGCAGATGGAAAGTTTGAAGTCTGTTCTACATGGGGAAGACTCATCAGAACATGCTCAAGATCTGACATAGAAGAGATGTTCAAGGTTGGAATGAGGCTATATGGAAACATGCTGACAGAGCAAGGTATGTCTATCACCAAGATGGTTCTTGAATACTTGTGCTTAATGTTCAAACCAGAAGCAGTTCAGTATTTGATAGCAAGGAATTTTCAAGTCATTACCAACTGGATGCTCATTGAGAATTGTGGAGTGTATGTCATCACTCTTGATCATACATTTCATGAATATTATTTGGTAGATGTAGTATACAAACACAGCATGAAAAGGTTGACTGGAATGTTGCATGCTAAGTTGGTAAGTGACAAAGATTCTGAGATGGCAAGATATCTGGTAAGAAGGACTCTCAATCAAAGTCTGGGATTGAATCCTGATCTAGGCATGCATGATTAGGTTTTGGAAGCATCATCTGAAAAACTTGACTTCTCTTTCTAAAAGTCAAGTTAGGGGGAGATTGTTGGGAACTGAAGATATGCTAAGTATGGTTAGTACTGCCAGAACTACATTAATACTGCCAGATCAACGTTAGTACTGCCATAACAAAGATACTACTGCTAGATCAAGGTTAGTACTGCTGAGACATTAATGCTGCTGAAACAATGTTAATACTGCTGGTATATTACTACTGCTAGAACATTATTAATACTGCTGGAACAATGTTAGTGCTGCTGGTGTCTTACGAAAACTGTTAGTGCTGCTTATGCATATCGAAGTTAATACTGCTGGAACATCATTAGTACTGCTTGAGGAAAATGAAGTTAATACTGCTTGGGATCAGAACATGGAATGCGAGATTGAAGGAGATAAAGATGGAATGTGTTGGTGCAAGTGTACCACATCTCTATATATTTATATATATTTATTTTGATGATTACAAACACACCGTATTATTGTTTATCTAACAATCCAATCCAAGTGTACAGTTCTTGAAGAACACGAAGATTTTATCTGAAGAGTTCAAGACGGAAGATTTACGTTGTCATTAGTGTTTATAATTTATAATGATAAACACCCTAAAATAATATACCACTTGGATATTTCTAAAAACCAAATAAATGATTTTAATTAAATATGGTTTATTGAGAAAGATTGGTTGCGTCCTGGAAGCTGCTTATTCTGACGCAGGTATACCGCGAAGAATGCCCGGTATACCGCGGGTACATATTCTGACGCAGGTATACCGCGAATAATGCCCGGTATACCGCGGGTACATATTCTGACGCAGGTATACCGCGAAGGTACAGGCGGTATACCGCGGTAGGCGTGGTGTACAATTCTGATTGGTTGGAAGCTACTTTTACTGCACGGTATACCGCGTGCTTTTGGCGGTATACCGCGGATGCTTATATCCGTTGGAAGAGCTGCTATATAATGCATGCGATGGTGGAGAAGAAAAAAATACAATACAAGATACAAACCAACAACCATCTCCTCATCTGATCTCTCCCAACTAATATTCCATACTACATATTATCACTACATATTTATTTTATAAAACGTTTTTATAAAATATCCAAGTGATAAATATTATACAAGAGTGATTACCATTGTGAGTTATACTCCTCTTGTAAGTGTTTGAATAACGGGTGTGTGATCCTGTATATCTCAATAAGCTAAAGCTTGAGAGCCTATTGCTTTCCTTTGTATTTGGTTTGTATTCTACCGTAAAGAATACTTTTATTGGATCGTGTCGGGAAGTGTCTCGGCTAGTGATTTACCAAGTTGTGGTAGATCACTAAATCTCCGTGTCAAGTATCTCTATCCCTTATCTCTTTATATTTCCGCTGTGCATTTAATTATATCTGTTTATATAATTATTGTATATTCATTGCATTTATACTCTGCTTTATTTACTATATTTATACTATCCTGTATTTATACGTATCTGTTGTGTTTTCATATACTCTGTTGTATTTACATTATTAAGATATTTTTATAAAAGGATTTTTGAAAGTAAAATATTTAAATACAACCTTACCCCCCCTAGGTTGTCTAACAATTGGTATCAGAGCAGGTCTTTCAAAAAATTTCTGCATAAATTTCTTTTATTCTTTTAAATGGCTCAACAAACTAATTTTGTGTTTTCAAAACCCCCTTTGATAGATACTGAAAAGTTTGGCATTTGGGCCGAGCTATTTGAATGTCACGTGCGTGGCAAAAATCAAAAGATTTGGGATATTATAGAAAAAGGGAATTTTAAACCCACCATTGTGAAAGATGATGTTTTTATTGATAAACCTATAGATGAATGGACTACTTCTGATAAAACTCATTTTTGTTTAAACTTTGAAGCTAAGAATATATTATATGCTGCTTTAACAACTGATGAAATTGAAAGAGTATATACATATAAAACTGCAAATCAAATATGGGAAAGTTTAAATAATACTCATCGTGGAAACACGGAAGTTAAATCTAGTAAAGTGAATATTTTAGTTCACGATTATGAACTGTTCGAAATGAAACAAGATGAGTCGATTGACTCAATGTTTAAAAGATTTAACCTTATTGTGACTACGTTGAAAGGTTTGGATCGCACTTATCCTAACGAGGACTATATAAGGAAAATCCTACGAGCCCTTCCTTCGGAGTGGATGCAAAAGATAACATCTTTAGAAGACTCCCGTGACCTTTCCATAATGAAGATAGATGACTTGATCGGCAATCTTAAAGTGCACGAAATTGCACTAAAAAGAAATCAAGTTCGGGATCGAGTCAAAAAGAAATCCATTGCTCTCAAAGCCGTTGCCCCTAAAGATGAGGAAGAAGAAGAGGAGGAAGAAGCAAGTTCCTCAAATGACGAATCCGAAAGTCTTGACGATTTAATCGAGATGGTAAGAAAACTCTCTAAACTTTTATCTAACAAAAAGTTTGCCAATATTGATAGGTTTCAAGGAAATGGAGACTACCATCGTGGTGGTAAAAATCAAAGTCGCAACGTCCATAACAAATATGACGAATCTAGTGACGATGAAAAAGCCAATAAAAAGAAAGGCTTTTGCTATGTGTGTGGTGATAAAAATCACTATGCAAATGTGTGTCCAAAACGTGCTAAACAAATCAACACACCAAAAACATTCGTCGGAGCCGCGTGGAGCGCAAACAAAGATGAAGACAAGAATATTTGTCTCATGGCCGACCGTGATGATGAGGTATCTACATCATGTTTTCATGACAATAATTATGATAGTAATAATTATTATGATAGTGATAATGAAAATAACCTTGAATTATTATATGAATCATTCAATGACATGACCGCTCTTGCAAATAAATATAAAGATGAAATCACTAAATTAAAAGAAACCGTATCTGCATATAAAAAGGAAATAGATGACGGTAAACAAAAATCTACTTATGATTTAGATGTTATCACTAAGTTAGAAAATAAATTAAGTAAAAAAGATGTTTGCAAATCTTGTGATATTTTAAAAAATGAAATTGCATGCTTAAAAGAAAAACCAATTGAGAAAAATGATTGTAAATCTTGTGTTATTTTAAATGATAAAATTGCATGTTTAAATAAAAATACATATGAAAGTGTTGCATGTATAAAATGTGATTTGCTTGAAAATGAAAATATTTATTTAAAAGCTAACTGTGATTCGTATGAAAAGGATGATTTATTAGCAAAAGCTTTTCAAAGTAGTAATGAGAAAGTCTTTAACATGCTAAATATGCCTAACCGTATAAAATGTAGAAAAGGTATTGGTTCCGATACGTGCAAAGATAAATGTTCTTGTATGCCCATCAAAAGATTTTATGAATCACCTAAAGTTAATACAAAAAATCAATATGTGCAAAAACCTCCGTATGTGCGTAAAATGAATAATGCAAATAATATACCAAAGAAACCGTATGCTCGTATGTATAATAGTAATTTTTCTAGACCTAAAAATAATGCGAATATAAATGCTTCATTTTATGTGTATGATAAATACAATCGCAAAATTAGAATGGTTAGAAAATGGATTCCGAAAGGAATGTTTAATGTTGACAATCCCGGTGGGATGCGTTTGTGGTTTTAAACAAATTTTGTGGATTGTATGTTGTCATGTTTTATTTTATGTCGACAACATATTTTAATTTTTTTATTTGCAGTTTATGTTTTATACTAACTGTTAAAAGGACCCATAAGAAAAGGGTACCACGAAATATTTTCTTTGCCTTTTGTAGGTGTTTCCTGGCGAGGATATAATACGTGTTTCCTGACGAGGATATAATACGTGTTTCCTGACGAGGATATAATACGTGTTTCCTGACGAGGATATAATACGTGTTCCCTGACGAGGTCATAATACGTGGGTTTTTTTTGCTCACATAAAATTAACCGAAAAATCGAAGCCTTAAGATCTTTTTTTTGGTGCAAGTGTTTCTTTTTGGTTATTTTGTTTTATGTCTATTATATGCTTTTTATGCATATTTTATTGTCCCTCAAATTTTATAATTTGTTATTAATTTGAGGGGGAGCTTTTTATCTTTTAACCATGAGATTATGCTCTCTCAAATATATGCATATTTTGAGGGGGAGCATCTCTCGAGGGGAAGCATACCGTCTTTCTTGACCCTTTTTGTTTCGACAAACGGGGGAGAGAAACCGCATATGCTCATGCTTAGCGGTTGTGTTTGTCATCATCAAAAAGGGGGAGATTGTTGGTGCAAGTGTACCACATCTCTATATATTTATATATATTTATTTTGATGATTACAAACACACCGTATTATTGTTTATCTAACAATCCAATCCAAGTGTACAGTTCTTGAAGAACACGAAGATTTTATCTGAAGAGTTCAAGACGGAAGATTTACGTTGTCATTAGTGTTTATAATTTATAATGATAAACACCCTAAAATAATATACCACTTGGATATTTCTAAAAACCAAATAAATGATTTTAATTAAATATGGTTTATTGAGAAAGATTGGTTGCGTCCTGGAAGCTGCTTATTCTGACGTAGGTATACCGCGAAGAATGCCCGGTATACCGCGGGTACATATTCTGACGCAGGTATACCGCGAATAATGCCCGGTATACCGCGGGTACATATTCTGACGCAGGTATACCGCGAAGGTACAGGCGGTATACCGCGGTAGGCGTGGTGTACAATTCTGATTGGTTGGAAGCTACTTTTACTGCACGGTATACCGCGTGCTTTTGACGGTATACCGCGGATGCTTATATCCGTTGGAAGAGCTGCTATATAATGCATGCGATGGTGGAGAAGAAAAAAATACAATACAAGATACAAACCAACAACCATCTCCTCATCTGATCTCTCCCAACTAATATTCCATACTACATATTATCACTACATATTTATTTTATAAAACGTTTTTATGAAATATCCAAGTGATAAATATTATACAAGAGTGATTACCATTGTGAGTTATACTCCTCTTGTAAGTGTTTGAATAACGGGTGTGTGATCCTGTATATCTCAATAAGCTAAAGCTTGAGAGCCTATTGCTTTCCTTTGTATTTGGTTTGTATTCTACCGTAAAGAATACTTTTATTGGATCGTGTCGGGAAGTGTCTCGGCTAGTGATTTACCAAGTTGTGGTAGATCACTAAATCTCCGTGTCAAGTATCTCTATCCCTTATCTCTTTATATTTCCGCTGTGCATTTAATTATATCTGTTTATATAATTATTGTATATTCATTGCATTTATACTCTGCTTTATTTACTATATTTATACTATCCTGTATTTATACGTATCTGTTGTGTTTTCATATACTCTGTTGTATTTACATTATTAAGATATTTTTATAAAAGGATTTTTGAAAGTAAAATATTTAAATACAACCTTACCCCCCCCTAGGTTGTCTAACAGAATGAATCTTTTTATTCATTTGGTTCCCATGCTCAATGTAAATTCACATATCAAAGTAACTAGAAAGATTGGCTGTTTGGCAGTTGCTGAATGGTGTGGTGCAGAATGATTAAGTGGTCAGAATGATTAAGAGGATCTTATGATATAGTACAATATGAAATAGGATCGTTTTGTAATTGTTTAGAATGAAATTAGAGTGCTAAATGGTTAAGGGAGGCCCACGATACAAAATCATTCAGAAGGTTTTAGAACCATTAAGGGGCAGACTTTTTTTTGTTAAGCAAGATTCACCTAAAAGCGATTCAGAGGTTGCCTCTTAATGGAACTATTAAAAGGTAAACAAACGGCCAAAGAATCGCCTTCTTCTAGAGGGATCATCTAGGAAGCGAGTTGTTTGGGGTGTTTGAAACAGACCATAACAAGTAAACAATCAACTTCCATGAATAATCAATATTTCATAGTGTTAATTTTAGTTTTAATTTTAGTGAATAAATGATATTACAAAATTAATTTTAATTTTAAAAACTAAGCTGGCGATTTTAGTGTTATCTATAGCTTGCGATTTTAGTGTTATCTATAGCTGGCGATTTTAGAATTTAAAAACTTAATAGTTATCCAGAGGTATATCACGTGGCACTACAAAGATATTAGTGAAGCCTACCAAAAAGTTCAAACCGAAGGGAGTTTACACATCAAATGTGGTTTATCGAGAGGTTTTGAGTGATGATTGTATATGATTAAAGCATGATTGTAATTTCTATTTTGTTTAAACAAAAATTTAGACATAAAAGACTTCAGTTATAAACCAAACCCAAACCGTATGAATATTGCATGATTGTAATTTCTATTTTTATTTTTTGCTTACATTTATTTGAATATTGCATCCCGCCGCATTGCACGGGTACTAAACTAGTAATGATTGATTAGCTTAAGAGTTTAAGTTGAAGGAAAAATAGGCTCTACACAAGAGGTTCGACATTTTTCCTCTTATTTTTAATTTTATGTTTTTTATTAGAATGATTGACAATATTAAAACTGTATATTTAATTTTGTAGGTTTCACAAGACTTTAATGACAATGATAAATTGAAATGTTTTCAATTTAATTATTATGTCAAATATTTATTATTTATAGTGTTAAATTGATTGATATGAATTTAATTTGATTATTATGTCTGATGTCGTCATAAACTTGTTACTTTTCGTCTACGTTTTATTTGATTCATTTTTATGAATAATATGTATATTTTTTATGTTTGAGAATAAACAAACAATTTTTCAATGATTATAAAAACAAGCTATTCAATTTAAATAAATTTATAATTTTAATTGTCACTTAAATTATAAGATTAAAAATCTTAAGTATTGATATTAAGATTAATTGTAATTGGAAAAATCCAAGATTAATTAAATTTAGATTGAAAACAAAATTTGACAAAGAATAATTGAATTGTAAGAAAAATATATATTTAAAAATAATGAGATACAATAAAATTTATCGAAATGAATATGTACGAAAAATAATAATTTAATTTTAAGATAAATATTTAAGTTTAATTGAGAGAGAGAATGAATGTTTGGGGGAGGGGGTGTTTGAAAGAGTCTGAAATTAAGAAAGTTCCGGATGTATAAATAGCTTTAAAGATAATTATTATTTAAATTAGAATTTAATGACGTGTTAAATTGTTAGTGGAGGGACATGGGTGGTACAGGAAAACTAACGATGTGTTCTCTAATCAGGAGAGAAAAGAAATGAAATGAATGAAAAAGAAAGGGAGAGAAAAGAAAGGAAGGGAAAATAATTTTTTTATTTGTGTTCTCGAAAACGAAGGAAAAGGAAGGAAAGGAAAGGAAAAAAAATATTCTTTGTGTTCTTGAATATATGAGAGAAAGGAAATGCGTCATTTTTACTAAAATACCTTTAAAATATATATCTTTTATAATGAAAAATTAGGTAGTTTTGTAATTTTAATAATTTTAGTAATTTTTTTAATTGCTTTCCTTTCCTTTCCCTCCCTTTCATCCCACATTTGGGAGGAAAGTTTTGGAAGGAAACTTATCATTATTTTCATTCCGTTTCCTTTCCTTTCTCTCCTAAAAAAGTTTCGAGAACACGAGTTTTTTTATTTTCCTCCCCTTTCCCTCCATTTCCTTTCCTTTCCTTCGTAAAATGAGTTTCGAGAACACAGCGTAAGGACAACATAATTTTTTCCGACTATACACTGCATTACCCAAATCAACGTTTTCTGATTTTCTTGCAAATAGGCCCCTCAAGATAAATGAGTGCTGCTGCCATGCCCCCCTAGACCTCCTATACATACACTCAAGTGGCGTTTTTTTAAGAGGTGCTAAAGTCTGAAATCTGATTTCACTTCTGATTTTAAGTGGTGGTGCTGAAGTCTGAAATCTGAATCAACAAGATTGTTTGTTTTTTGTAAACTGTCAAACGTTTGAATATGTATAATTGTCTATTTTGTCCCTCAAAATGTTATCGTTTCAAACTTTGAATGTATTATCATTCCAAAATCTCAAATCTAATACTTCTGAAAGCAAAACAAAAACCTTCCCAAAATAAGTGAGAAATAAATGGTTAGGCTACCACTTTTTCCTAAAGATGATATTAAGTGATAAGTGAGTCTGAAAAAGTTGAAAAAACAAACAGTCTGAATTGAGAAATGTCTGACCGAATAAGTGATAAGTGATAATTAAGAGCTGAAATTCCAAAAGCAACTCCTGTCATATTACAATAGTAACGATAATATTTTTTGTTGGATGTTTACGCTAAGGGGAAGTTTACCTAATCACTTACCCGGGTAAGTGCTTACCGGTAAAATTCAACACTATCACCTACTTCCCGAGTAAGATTTTAGTCCACCAAAATGGCATCGTATACAACAATTTAGCCGGTAAGCGCTAACCGTGGTAAGAGCCGTCGCACTCACTTACCAGGTAAGTCTCTCGGTCCTTACTTTCGACTCTCGGTCCTGCTTCCGCTCTTACCAGGTAAGATTCTTAGTCCTTGCCATATTCATCCGGTAAGCTAATGTGACTTGGTAAGCACTTACCCAGGTAATCGTTTTGTAAACGGCCCCTAAGTGTCCAAAATCCATATCTAACAAAAATTTGTGTTTAAATAATTTTTTTATGAAAAAAATCAATAATGTAACGGCCAAAAATAGTGACTAACCATTTTTTTAGAAAGGGTATCCCAGGCACAGCCCGGACTAATCCCTGACAATTTTGAAACTTAAAGATGTCTTATCAACGTTGAGGACGCCTGTAATCGAACCCTGGATAGATGGGATATTCCACCACATCACCCAGGGCGATCAACCACTGCGCTACAAATTTTAATTAGTAATAAAATGATAATATGACAACCACTCAATTAATAATAAAGTATTATAAATCTACTTGAAAAATGTATTCATAAGATAGAAAATAAATTTCACCGTTAAAATTATGAAAGACTTAATTGTAGGAAATGAGATGGTTGAATTAATACAAATGGTTATAGCCCAAAACACTAGACTACCCTGATAACATTGAATAAACTGCGATAAAAATTATTGGTAGTCCATAACTTTGGGTTTATAATGAGTTTACAAATATAATTTTCTATCTATACTAGTCAGTATGCCCGCGCGATGCGGCGGGATACAATTCGATTAACCAAATAAAATTCTCAATTTTGGTACATGCTTTGTATTATTTTTTATCAAATAGGCATTAGCTAAATATGTGTCAAAAAATTCAATTGATACATAGGTCTCATTAGAGCTCACTTCTCAATCGAAGAGGAATAACTGAAAGATGAAGATGATTGAGAATGCAATAGCGAATCCAACACAAACCGGTGAAAACCGACCAAAAAATCGAACATTAGATGCATAGTTTGATACCATCAACTGTAACGATGTAGTTTGCATATATACTCATAATTTAACAAGTGTTACATAATCGATAGTTTTTGTACGTTACTAATCGTGTAAAACTTCTTGATACACCACGTTTGACGTATAGACTCCACGACGATTAATTCTTTTACACGGTTTCACCAATACCTTCGTAGTTCCTCGTGATATACCTCTGGATAATGCTACGTAAAGTTGGCCATGAGAGAATACAGATTCCGGTAGATAAACTCCTACATTTGGAATCGTTTGTCCTTGAGCTTTGTTGATTGTCATAGCAAAGCTCAGGCGAACTGGAAACTGTTTTCGCTTTAGCTTAAATGGGAACATGCCGTCTTCGGAGGGACATAAAGGAATTCTTGGCAAAAATACTCTCTTTCCAGCATGCTGACCAACGGCTATTTCTGCATCGATCACGTTTTGTTGGAAACCTTTGCATATCAATCGTGTGCCGTTACATAATCCATTAGTAGGGTCGATATTTCGCAATAATATCACCGGGCATCCAATTTTGAGTCGAAGACGATGAGGTGGCAAACCACTAACAGTTAGTGAGTTCAAGAATTCGATTGGATAAATGTTGTTCCTATCATCTTGAGCTTCGTCGAAACTGTAGTAAATCTTTTCTTCTCCGTAGAATCTTTCGATCAACTCATCATTAATCTCATCGACATTCTTTTAGTTGACAAGATCGCCCTGGAAATGATATAATCTGATGCACCTCCGTTGGTTTGCAAGGATGGAAATATTGCATCAATCAAAGCATCCTTCGAGTTACCTTGAGTGTCGTATGGAATTGTCATGTCATCAGGTATGCGAATAAAAGTCTCATCCACTGTTTCCTCATCTCCATCACCAACCCGTAAAAGGAACTCTGAAAACCATGGATCAGCCAACGCTCTCATATTGATCGTTAACCGTATCTTTTTAATTGAAGACCAGAGAGGTGACATCCGTAGGCTGGAGTCGACAATTTGTGCTCGGGTACCACGACGCACGACCGGTAACACTTGTCTAAAATCACCTCCCATCACCATTATCTTTCCACCGAATGGAAGTCTGTTTCCCATGAGGTCTTGCATTGTTCGATCGAGCGCCTCCACCGCCTGTCTTTTAGCCATTGATGCTTCATCCCAAATGATTAATCTTGCATCACGGAGTAGTTGGGCCGTTCCGCTCTGTTGTTTGATGTTACATATAGAGTTATTGTCCAAATTGAGGGGAATCTTGAATCGAGAATAGGCAGTTCGCCCTCCCGGCATGTTATTAGCTGCAACGCCCGATGAAGCAGTCGCAAGTGCAATTAGACCACGAGAACGGACCTCAGCAAGTAAAGCTTTGTACAAAAACGTCTTTCCAGTTCCACCAGGACCATCTACGAAGAACATACCCGGAGAATCAGTCTCAACATGCCTCATGATCTCATCGAAAGCAGATTTTTGGTCTGCATTCAGAGAGTATCGTGCTTGCAAGTGTTCATGTTCAACGACAATGGAGTACTCCTCTTGTACCTCACGAAAGCCTCCATCTTGTAAACTGGCATTTGTATTCATTGTTGGAAGATCAAAATCATTCAAATCCTTACCCATCGATTGTAGAAAGACCATGATGTCAGTGAGGACCATATCCTGGACTCTTTGAACATTGCCATATTGCCGAATGTAATCTTCAGAAAGGGAATCATAGTGGTCATCCCATAACTTGCGAACATCTCCAGGTTCACAGTAGATCAATATTGTCGCAAATAGCCTTCTAAGAGCACTTGGAAACTGAAACACAGAGGCCTCTGCAAGACATTGTGGTGATTGTGCTTGATTTTCTTTCAAGTTTTTTTGGATGAAGTTGATTTCGATATTATTTATATGATCATGATGCATGTTCTTGAAAGCACTTCTATGTAATATTATAAATTTTCTATTTCCAAAAATAAATTGTGTTTATTATACTCCTAATTATCCTAAATTGTGTTAAATGTTTAGTTGTTCTTGGTACATAGTACACATATTTTTGGTGTATGAATTGGAATTTATCAATGTAGCAATAAACATATTCTTCTTTAATTACTTAGTTGAAAGCAAAATAGTTGCATAATATATTATATGAGATGAACACATGTAGTTTGTAATCGGTGAAGATGTTTTTAATTGTTTAATTTAATTCGCGTAATTTAATGATCCACTTGTAAAACAAAAAAACTTGCATACACACAATGTAGGTGTAACAAGGTTATTAACATACAACATTCAATGGTTTCACATGTATTGATTTTTGAAAATTAGTAATAGTTTAAACAAGAATCATTCAATCTTTCAAAGACAAAATGAACGTAAAATTTAAAGATAGATATTATCATTATCAAAGTATAAGAAATATATATAAATAAAAAGACATAATCACAACGTTTAGAAAGTAATCCCAAAATGTATACACAACAAGAAAAAAATACATAATACGCCGCCTAGTTGTTGTTTGCCATATCAGGTTCACACACAATTTTTGTTACCTCCGTAGAACACAAAAAATTACCTGAAAAAATGTAATATACATTGAATTAAGACTAAAATTAATGAACTAATTTGCTTGATAAGATTGTAATTGTATAAAAACATTAATAATTTTTTTTAACAAATAACATACTGTCGACGTCGTGTCTGAGTTTGATCCGCGTCACATAAATTACGGATTTTTTCACAAGTGCACGGTACACCCTAACAACACTTTGCATGCAATCGTAATACAATCTCAGCTTGACTCCGTACGTCCTGTTTACGGGTTAAATATCATAAAAATGTTATAATTTGTTAACGGTTTAATTTGAAAACATGAACATACTTACGTACGATCTTGTAGCAACACTTCAAATCCACTTATGATCTGACTCCATGCAATAACTTTCCCAACAACATCTGAAAAAATTTGATTTTTCAAAAAATGTCTGTTTAATTATTACTAAAAATATATATACAGGTAATAGATAAGCTAGATTTACCGATCAACATTTTTCGGATAGTCCCATCCCTTGCAATTGTTCTAATTGTAGGCACCAATGGATACAGCGGAAACTCGTTTGCAATATCGTTGCTCAACCGGGTAAACCTCGTTCTCCTATTTATATAGAGTACCCATTCGCCACGCACGAAACTGTAATTTTGATACCTCGGGTAGTCGCCACACATGCCTTCAACTTTGAGATGATCCAAACGGAATACATGGCCCACCAAATTCATAGCGCGATATACGGCAATTAAATTTTGTGGCACATATGCTGCCATTTTGTGTCTCTATGTAATATAAAAAATATAAAATATTTATCGAATCAAGCTATGGAAACGATTTTTACGGTTAAAACATGTTCTTGCCCAACAGAAGTTGCATGTTCATTCCATAGACAAATAACAACACTCTTCTTCCTACAATACCATTATATTAGAGTTTGATATATTTAATAAAATAGCACACAAACTACGAAGGGTGAAAGAGAAAGAAGTAGTGTACGTCTCATCTACAATTCTTATATCCCGTTTTGGAATTATCTGCTGGGTGATTTTCCTTCGAATGCTTATCGTTGGTGAAACATGTTGCACCACTCCGATTACATCTGTAATTAAGTTACATGTAAATCAATATCTACCACAAGGTGAAAAGACAATGTAAAGGAATAAAATAAATAAACATGCATATTACTAACAAGATTATTCTGATTGACATGTAGCCCTAACTGATCAATCGGAACAAAGTTGAATGTTTTTTCAGGTTTAAGCATCGATTCATTGACTGCCTCCTCTACTTGAGAATTTTGGGTTAGAATCATTTCTAAATCATTGTCAACGGTTCGAAATTGCTTGTTGGCCACTTTTATCGTTCCTTTCGATATGTAGTACACCTTTCCAATTTCAAACACATTGTAGAACTTTTTTGCGGCCTCATTAAACATTGTTGCTTTCATTTGAGTGCCCTGCAAAAGTAGTGATTAGGGGATGTTTTAGTTTTATATTTATCACTACTTATGGTGAATTAAGGATAACTTCGAAATATGTACACTTACATCATCATCAGTGAACTCCACATTAAAAACACAGCCTTCACCCCTTGCGTTTGAGTATGTACGCATGGTACCTTTATCTGTTAACAAAATCTTGATTCTCCAGAGTGTTTCATAAGGGTGTAATGAGGCCAGTGGTTGAACCTTACGCGTAATTGACAAACTGCAGTCAGAAGAGCTGCAATCATCAATTTCTCACCAAGAAACCACATTGAAGTATACAATTTATATATGACCTAACAGTTATTTAAGCTCAAATAAGAGGTTTACCTCTTACCAGATAAGTGGACGCTAAGACATAAGTGGCTCTGGAAAACGAATTTCTAACAGCTGAAATCTGAATCAATAAGGGCCTGTTTGGACAACTTAATGTTACATAGTGGCTGTTTGGACAGCTTAACGTCAACACGGGCTCAATAAACTCATGTGACAATAAGGAGTTGTTGCTTAAACTTCATGATGTCAATTAATTGGTTGCAATGCTTTTTAATCATATTTTTATATGTGGGGTTTATCGAAATTTGTTATTTTTGAACTATTCAACACGGAACAATAAGATGCGAATAAGAGGCAAATAAGAGGTTTACCTCTTACCAGATAAGTGGACACTAAGACATAAGTGGCTCTGAAAAACGAATTTCTAACAACTGAAATCTGAGTCAATAAGGGCCTATTTGGACAACTTAATGTTCCATAGTGGCTGTTTGGACAGCTTAACGTCAACACATGCTCAATAAACTCATGTGACAACAAGGAGTTGTTGCTTAAACTTCATGATGTCAATTAATTGGTTGCAATGCTTTTTAATCATATTTTTATATGTGGGGTTTATCGAAATTTGTTATTTTTGAACTATTCAACACCGAATATCCATTAAGTGTCTAAAATGTACAATTTGTCCTGCTCTTTTAATATCATTCATGCTCGTCCATGTTGACAATACAATACTTTTAATTTTAGACTTTTCTTTATACTTGTTTTCCCAAATCCCTCTTCAAATCAACTATGATGTCAAAACAAATTCCGCTGCATCATAAGAAAGACACACACACACCTCATCTTGTGAATAGAAAGCGTGGACGTCCTTTGCTCCTTTGGCCGCTGTAATGCTTCCCCAAATCACTAAAAACCCGTTAAGCACCAAAATCATGTTAGAAGTGATGTGGTACACTTGTAAACAATATGTGACAGAAATTAAGTATGCGAATTACTATAAGTGAAGATAAAAATGGAAGTTGCGTAAAAAACAACCAGAATGAAGTCATCTATGAATGGGGAAGCGATTAAAGTATCCATTTCTTACCTGTTTAACAACAATTTCACCAAAAAGAGCTCTGATCCTGAGTCGAATGGGATTGTTCCTTTGAAGGTCCCCTAAACTGATCAACAAACCAGAATGAAGACGATTGAGTAGAATAATTGTACTTGAAGTATGTAATAAAGAAAGTATATGATAGCTATGGAGATAACTGACACCGCCATCCTTAAACAACAACCTTCTGTCGGATTTTTCACTTGAAGTAGAAGAAAAATCCGACAGAAAGTTGTTGTTTAAGGAAAAATATTATAACCATGGAAAAATATGCTTGTAAAGTAATAAAAGGAGAGTTGTTATAAGAATGCTTCTGGAGTAATGAAATAGGAAATAGTAACTCAAAACAAATATGCAGCAACAACATACAAGTAGTTGCCCATCTACTTGGCAATCAAAGGTAAATACAAAAAGGACAAGGCAAATTGTAAAATGAACACCAACATAAATAGCCTGTATTTGAGGTTTCATAACTGCTTGTAAACTGTTAGACCTATTTATTACATATAAGAGTTTTTATTTTTGAGCAAAATAGTTTAAGCAAACTTTCACTAAGTTTTGGCCTGCCAACATGGAAAAGCCAAAGACTGTTCAAAATGATTTCCCATGAAAACACAACCAATGACAAATGCCCTTTTGTACCATCTATAGTTCAATCGTCATATTAATTACATATGATAGGTCGGTCTGCTCTATGATCTTAGGAGCTTCATACTTTGTATACAATCTAACATGTAAGCGGATCTACACAAACAAACAGTTTCTAGATACAACTGAAAGAATTCTGTTTTTTAATTTAGGGAGAGAGCAAAATAATTTAAAAGACTAATTGGCATTTAGAAAGTGGCAGCAAGCCAACTACAAGGTAAACAAAATCTTACCAGCAGATTCAAAAACAACAAAGGAGATGAGTAGCTCCCAACAGAGCTATATATTTTTTTATGTTCTCGTCATGTATATATGCAGCAACTTTCTGTTAATAAATAATTAACATGAATTACCATAAAATACATACATGCCTATGGTCCGTTCAAGACACAAGGACACGTACGTAGCATGAAGACGAAAATCAAGCAATAGAGAAAACAAACCTGGAGACCTGAGAAGACATGAAGAAGAAAACCGAGCAATGGAGAAACAAAAATCATTAAACTCTAAAAACAAAAATCAAGAGTTCACGATCAACATATTTCAGAAAATAAACTGCATTTAAACATCATACATCGAATACAAAATAAAACTGCAAATACTTTGGAAGTTTCACCATCGATCAGCTTTGTGGTTTTCCACAAAGCCCTAAACCCTAAACAAAATTTGTATTAAGAAACAAGAAATCTAATGTGCTGTATCCAGAAGAATCAGTATAACTTTGAAGTTGATATTTTGTATTTTCAACCCAGACCCATAAACTATAGAAGAGATAGTGAAGTGGACATCAGATTAGGGCATGTCAGCCAAAGCCTTCAAAACTGAACCATAGTCATACAAGTTCCAAAAATCAAATCATTAAATCCAATATACGGCACATACCTTGACATAATTTTTGAAATTGGTCTTCAGAATATACTCAAAGTCGGAGTTGTAATGAGAAAGAGTAATCAACCAATAATGAAGACTTGCAAACATATGTGAGTAGCTATTACCTTAACATTTTCTGTCTTCTTCATATGGTTTGTTGTTTTTCTCACACAACCTGCAAATTTGACGGTAGAGGAGTTTCAGGACGTAGGATGAGGAGATATTCCAGGGTGGTTTTCCGAACATGGGTAAGTAACCTGCAAATTTGCAAATTTGAGGGTAAGAAGGGAGACATGCAAGACGGAGAGTGTTTGGGTTTCCTAGAATTGTACATAAAGAACAAAAACATAATTGTGATCAAGTAATTCAAGAAAGAATTGAGCGATAACTAAATTGTTATGAAGATCAAAATAAAAAACAAAGATGGTTAAGAAGATCAAAATAAAAAACAGAGATGTTTAAGAAGATCAAAAGTACCTCCTTCAAGAACAAGAACATATTTGTGATCAAGTAATCTGCATAAAAATCTAGGGTTTTGGAGAAATCGGCAAAGATGAAGAAAAATGAGTGAAATCGAGAACGAACCAGGAGAGGAAGCCGAGATTCTAAACATGAAGATCAAAATAAAAAACAGAGATGTTTAAGAAGATCAAAAGTACCTCCTTCAAGAACAAGAACATATTTGTGATCAAGTAATCTGCATAAAAATCTAGGGTTTTGGAGAAATCGGAAAAGATGAAGAAAAATGAGTGAAATCGAGAACGAACCAGGAGAGGAAGCTGAGATTCTAAATGTGGAGCATCGATGTAGTTAACGTAGCAGTTTCTGTTAAGGGAGGAGAGAAATTAATGAAAGGACGTGGGAAGACATATCGTGGAGGAGTGGGGAGCAGACGGCTGTAGAAGATGAAAGGGGGAGATGTTGAAGAAACTGATTTTAGAAAAACTGTTTTTTAGAAAGTGAAAATGTTAGAAAAACGGTTTGACTATTCTTTTAATATAGTAGAATAGATAAGACGAGTTATCACAAACTAAAAAGATAAGGGAAGACGAGTAACTCAACGGATTTTTAGGTTTTGGTTGATTAAGGCCGGACTCATAATCCTCGTATGCAGAGAATCCAAACACTAGAATTTTCGTGGCATTTTGCTATTAATGATTAGGGTGCGTTTGATACGCAGAATAGGATGGGACAGAACATGACAGAACAGACTTGTCCCATGTTTGGCGTGTCTGTATATGGAACTAAGTTAAACAAGTGTGGGACAAGCCTGTTCTCTCAAAACCCCTGGAACTAAGTGGAATACGATTATGCCCCTCAACCTAATATTCAGTTTCACGCCTTTACTCCATCAGATTTCTAAATCGTTTTCATCATCGCTTCACGATTATATTCTGAAATCGAAGATCGTCTCCCTCATGCTAATCGATTTCTCTTGCAGATTGCTAACCGTCTCTCTTCTGATAATCGTCTCTCTCGTCGATTGTTAGTCGTCTCCTTCATGCTAATCGATTTCTCCTATTTCTAAATCATCTCCCTCGTGCTCATCGATTTCTAATTCGTCTCTATGTTAATCGATTTCTAAATCGATTTCTCCTACATATTTGGCCAATGGGAACGATTTCTCCTCAAGTAACCTGTCTCTCCTACAATTTCTCCTAATCGATTTCTCTTAATCTGTTGTGTTTTTTGGCCACTGTGATTTCATAAATCTTGTTCTTTGGCTACTGCGATTCTGAGATTTGGTTACTGTAAATAGGTATTTTGAAGAATTGGGTGCATTCAGAAATGTTACTGAGCTCTTCAAAGGGATTTTTGGTTATGTAATCTCATGAAATTCAATGATTTTTTGGTTATGTAGTCTAAAGAAATGAAAGCATGAAGTTGCTATGGTGAGTGTGATATCTGCAGGTGGCCATCTATGGGGTTTTTTTTGGAGTTAGGAAGCATGACTGAGTTTTTTTGCCTAACTTATGCTATTGTTTTACAAGTAATACAAGGATTATGTTGTTGATAATGATGAATTTGCAGTGAATTGCCTTCTTAATCTTCATTTACATTGATTATGAGGTTAAAAAACTAAACAATTCACTAGGGGTAAATTGGTCATTTAACCGGTCATGTCCAGTTCTGTCATACCTTACCAAACGTAGAACAGTTGTCCTGTCTGCGTAGAACAGTGGTATGCATACTTTTTTTCCTCCACAAAAGAAGAAAACAGAGAAGGTGGACATGAGATGAGACCCCGTTAATTCTGAAGTCCACTTGGATGTTGGGCCACTTAATATATATATTCATTGGTGAATATGAACATTTAGAGATTACGAATTCAATCCTTTTCGATTATCATTTACTCCAATCCACATACATGCATGTATAAAATTAACCACAAAATAACCATTAAAACATCAATATCATTTCCACAATAAAAAAACAGAAACTAGCACCGTTAATTATGGTTGATCGTAGGCAGCTAGTGATCTAGATCCCGAAGTTGTCTTAGATTCATCGGAGATATATATTTCGGGTCACCATCCAGCAACTGCTTGGCGATGAGCACATTCGCAGCTTCGCTAGGGTGATATGGATCCCAGAACACATGTTTATCTCTGTCTGTACACAAAGTCGACGTCGGACCACAAGGTATTATCCCTGCATATTGACCTCCATTCCCACAGCACGCTTTGCTCGCCGTTTTAAATCCTACAACAATTAATTAATAATATCATTTAACATTGCTTGTTCGATAAAATAAATTTAAATTATGCATGTGTTGGATCGATATGATTCCCACCGTATTTGGCGTAGTTTGTGATGAGCTCCATTACTAAGTCGTAGACGTTGGCATGAACAAAAGTAGCTCCGGGGAGATTATCGTTCAGTTGCGCAACCAAATCCTTCAATTTAGAATTGTATTCAAGTGCTAGCTGATTAGGCAACGCCACACACTCGTCCTCGTTTAACTGATTGATCGTCTTCTGATACGGAATGCATCCTATCGGCCCGACGTTTCCGATGATGAATTTTCGTGCATCCAATTGATAAAGTCTCTGCAACCGATTTTATGCATGAATAACATTATGACCATGTTTCGCATGAATAACATTATGACCATGTTTCGCATGAATAAAACCAGCGAATGACCTGAAGTTATTGCAGGTGAAACTACGTGGACATAACGACTTTGACCGGATTCAAACTCAAAGAAAAATTAGTTTTTTACTATATCTAATAAGGCTTAATCAGTGCGCCACAAACGTTGTGGTTGATAGCATGAGACTTACGGTAAGTTGAGACTGGAGGTGACTTATGAGATCATCCACGAAACCATCGGGGCTCTGTGAAACCCGAGCTCCAATCGAGAGAACAGGAAGCAAATAATTGTTGAGAAAGTCGTTAGACCCAATCGAGACCGAGAAGATTGATTTCTTCATGATATGTTCTTTTCCTTTCGATGCACCCAGGAGTTTATCTATCTGTTTTCTTGTGATGTTGAAGTAATCAATCTGGATGTCCATTGATAATCGATTAACCTGTAAAAACACATCACATTCATAATTCATTAGCATCAACAGAACCACCAATATCTGTAGCAATTTTACTAAGCTTAAAACGTACAAAAATTCTTCCGGTAGCGTTCATAATCCCTCCACCGCCAGAGGCATAATTCACACCGTGTAATATAGCTTCTCCGGTTGAATTTGGATCCAGAAACGGCACCGCGTAGTATCGTTGCCCTAGTTCTTCACCTACAAAAGAAAACCGTAACAACATTTAGGGGCTGTTTGTTTTTTAAAACCTCTGAATCGTTCGAACATTTTTACATTCAGACAGTTTTCTTTTCGGATTTTCGGATCTCAGAGGCCGTCTGAAATTAGAAGAGGTATTCTAATGTCTTATAAGCTTTTAAAAACAAACGCCACCTTAAACATTAGTTGATTAATCATCAAAAAGCAACAGAAAACGAGTAGTGGAGTTTAGGATCATACCAATGATGTCTCCGATTGTTCTTCCGTTTGTGTAACGGCCGGTAGGTTTGCCTCCGGACGGTTTAAAGTCAATGCCGTTAGGCTTAATGTTAGCTCTAGATAAAGTCGGCAAAAAGTTATTATTTCCGGCATCCACCAAAGAATCACCGAAGATATAAGAAGCTCCCGAAGTACTCCCACCGTCGTCGTTATCGCCAACAGCAGCAACAGCAACAGTGAATGCAATGGAAAGAAGTAAAACTGCAATTTGATGATTGCGATCCATGGAAGCCATTGATGGTGAGTACTGAGAATATTGGAAGTTAAGTTGAGGAGATTTATAGTAAATTGTTGGAATGGGTGTGTGTTTGGTAAGAGATAATGGAGGTTGTTGATCCACCATAGCCATTGTCTCTACCTATTTTGACTAACTGGAATCACTCTTCTGGAGATACCCTCTGCATCCAATCGCTGCTTTAGGCCCCTATATTAATTTGGTTCTGAAAATCCCACTTCATAATAACAAGAAATGTGAAGATGAATTGAATAAATAAACACCCAATATGTATTTAGGTGATTAATGAAATAGAAAGTGAACAAATATTTTTATTTTAACTTTTTTTTTAAATTAATTATGGCTTAATTTGTTTAACAGAAACAAACCAACGTTTACCCTTAACTATTTGATTTTCATAACGTTATTCGTAACTACCGCATTAAAGTATATTCTCAATTATTTTTAAAAAAGGATATCAAGTTTTGTCACAATATTTTCTTTTAATAGAATAAAAAATTGTGGTAAAAGTTGTGCATGTATCTCTTTTGTAAACAATAAAGACAGATGACGGTTCAACGGTTCAACTGATTGATTCGAATTCGGGTTTTTGCTGCATGTGCCAACCCCAAGAAGAGGCATATCACATGAATCAGGCCGGTTCACGATGGCATTCTCTGAAATTTTGGTAATCCCACGTGCATGAATATTGATACCTCATATATATATATATATATATATATATATATATATATATATATATATATATATATATATAGGGGTTAAATCATGTGAGAACCAAAAAAAGATTGAGAACCGTGAGAACCGATCTAACCCGTAATTTGGTTTTGATCTCATGGTTATAATTAAAATTTTGATCACATGGTTATAATTAAAAGATTGAGAACCGTGAGAACCGATCTAACCCGTAATAGATTTAATCAATTAATGGTTTAGATCGGTTTTCACGGTTCTCAACCTTTTTATGGTTCTTATTTGATTACAATAAACAATAAATTAGAAAATTATTAATTTTGGTAATTTTGTTTGAAATTTAAATTAAAAGTCATTTTAGACATTTTTAAAATATTATCTCTCCTCTCTCCGGTGATACAAAAATAAAGATGTTGCACGTTGTGATACCTTTTAAAGCAACAAAAATAAAGATGATAGCCACCGTGATACAAAATAAGTTGTGATACCCACCGTGATACAAAATACACTATGATACCCATTAGGATACAAAGTTCACTATGATACCATCGTGATACATAATACACTATGATATCCAACGTGATACCCAATATACGTACAAGACCCACTACAATACCATTGTGATACCCACTATGATACCACAGTGATACAACTGTGATACCCAAAAGAAAATTAGTTGTTTTTAAAGGCATCAGATTTTATTACCACCATCAAAACCAACACTCAAAGCAACAGTAGCAGCATACAAAGTTTTCAAACCGAAACAAAACAACAAAACCAACTTCCCAGGTTAAAACAAAGACGAAACAAACCAAAATTGGATCTCGAAGGCCAAGGTGATTTACGAGATGCAAAACAGCCCCGACGTTGGGACATACCTGGTAGTAGCCTTACTGCTGAGTGCAAACAGCAGCAACCACCAACAGAAACATCGTTCACTTCTAGCGAGAATCTGGCGTGACAGAAACATCGTTCACTTCTAGCGAGAATCTGGCGTGACGGACCTGCACATCGGAGAAGGAGACCACATAGATCTGACTACAATGACTGTGCGTGTGCTCGACCGTAGATGCAACGACTTGAGAAGATTTACAGTAATGGAGAATGGAGAAGGAGGTGAAATGGTGGAAAAAAGGCTATTGAGAAGAGAGATAGATGCAGAGGCGGCAACGAAAAGAGATAGATGTAGAGGGGTGGTCCTCCTAATTAGGGCATATTAAGAGGGTGTTTGGGAGTGCTTTTTTAGTCCAAAAGTGCTTTTGGCCAAAAGTGCTTATTGACTTATTGCTTTTGGAAAAGGTGTTTTTGAAAAAGTGTTTGGATTAGCTTTTGAGATAGGAAAGTGTAAAATGACCAATAAGTCAATAAGTCAGGAAAGTGTGACTTCTTGAAAATCACGTTTCCAAGGCAAACCAAAAAGCTGTTTTAAAAGTCCTTTTGCATTTGCCAAACAAGCTTTTTAACTTATTGACTTTTTGAAAAGTCAATAAGTCAATAAGCAGATTTAAAACACACACCCAAACACCCTCTAAATGAGTTAGTTTAGATTTTTATTTATTATAAAAGATCTAAATTATCAAATTACTATATTGTCCTTTTACTTTATTTTAAAAATAACATTAATTATTTTAAATGAGTGGTTCACATTGGTTCTTACGGTTACCACAAACTAATTAGTTCTTATTTTATTAGGCCCCTATATATATAGAAGTAGGTTCAAACGAGAACAATAACTAATTACGAGAACTACGAGAACGGCCGACCATGTACAAAATCATTGGTGATTCACGTACAAAATCACTGGTGATTAAAATTCTGGGACACGCGCGGTTTGGGCCGCGGTTTGGCAAGTCGCGCGCATAAACATTGATTTTGTACGTGAATCACCGGTGATTTTGTACATGGACGGCCGTTCTCGTAGTTCTCGTAAATAGTTATCGTTCTCGTTTGAACTCACCTCGCTCTCTCTCTCTCTATATATATATATATATGGGTTGGATATTAAAGAGACCCTACAATTCTAGCAAACCCTACAACCAAAATCTTAACCATCCATTACAGATCTACGGTTGAAATTAAAAGCTGATTTTAATGAATATTGTTAATTAAATAAATACATTAATTTCAAATAAAACTAAGGAACAGGGCAAAATCGGTATTTCATCAGGGGAATCGTACCCCGCTATTCATGGGAAGTAGGATCGTGCCAATTAGAATCCCTAAATTAATGCTACTGATAAAAGTTCCTTATGAGGTCAATTTTGGATAGTCAAAGCATCTTCATCGGCGTTCCAAACTGAGAAGAAACATCCATGGCAGAAGGAAGTCACGGTAACAGTTGCTGATTTCAACCCTGTGTTCATCGATTTCATATGATGAATTTCAGGGTGTTTCATCGATTTCATATGATGAATTTCAGGGCCTGATCGATTTCATATGATGAATTTCAGGTCCACCGACTAATCATACTTGTTAGAAAGATCTTGGAACATCGATCGAAAGTGTTTCACCTGTTGCTCGAGATCATGAATGTCCCCGACCAACCGGATATAGTGGCGAACCCATGTGTCGACATAAGACATTGGTACCATGGTGTTAAATCCTTCATCGGGGTTGACAGAGAAAGCTTCGGCCATGATTCAGATACAGAAGATAAGACCAAGAAGTATATAACTGAAATGGGTTTTCAATCTGAAAACTAAAAAGTCTTCTTATAAGGAGATAGGGAAGCATCGGGATGGAGAATAGGGTTTCTTGAAACCCGTGAACAAATCACCACCACATGTTTCGAAAACAACTTGCAATAGTGGTATTATTAAAAGAGAGAAAAACCCTAGGTTATTTTTAAATGTCCAACCTTCTTCTTCATCAAACCCATCGTCTTTATCCGGTTGATTGAACCCTTCTTGATCAGCGTCGGAAACAACCGTTTGATACTTAAGGTTATCATCTTCGTTACAAAAAGAACCCAACAACGGTTCTTAGAAAGCAGCCTATGAACCGTAAACAGTAGTCACCGGTGAATAATGAACAGCCGCCGACGGTGAAGAATTTGCATCCATTGGCACCGATGAACCCTTTGCATCTTCCTAGCATACGAGATGTTGAATCCTAGAAGAAGATGCAATATCGGACTGGCCATTGACGGATTTGGATTGAATAAAAACTTAAATTACAGAAAAACTAGACTGAATTATTAGGTTTAAAGATGATAATGGAGAAATCATTCAGATTTGCTTAAAGAATAACTGCCAAAAAAAAACCTTCCTAATAATTCTGGGAATGATTCCATGATTATCGACAGAATCTAAATTAACAAAAAAAATTAATAATTGTTTGAGTTTTAAAATCATTTGTAACCGCAAGTGTACGGTGTCGTAGCATACGAGTCGAACACGGGGAGACAAGAGAATAAGCACAGATTTACCCACGATATTAGCCAGTTGCGCGTAATCAAGAATCGAAGATTGGATTAACACTAGGAATCAAATGACAAAATCTAACACTTAAGCTACACTAACATTAACGACATTTAAAACTAAACGAGGCTAAGCAAAATAATGAATTAACAAGACAAATAAAACTAGATTAACAACTAAAAGAAAAGTCTAAAGAAAACCTAATTAGCACTAAGACTTGAAATTAAAAGACATTAAATCCTACACTAAGCTACCTAAGATGGTGAATATTGATTAAGACCTTTCAAAGTGGGATTTGTCCAATTCAAACATTACTTTCATCCCTCTTCCAAGGCGACGAAAACCTTTCTTAATTGAAAACCGATTATTTCCATATCGATTAATCTAAAAAGAAGCATTAAGCTAGACAAAATATTCCCAAACAATCAACACATCTATTTTCATGATGTGATAATAATTACCAATTGGTTAACCCAAGTTAAAATCAAATTTCCATTTAAATCTCAACTGTTAAATTCAACAATCACCGAATAGTAGTCTTTTAGCAACCTCCAACTTCCATTAGTCGGCTAACCAAAGACTATTTCATCAGTAAATTGTTTAGTTAAAACAACCAATTGACACAAATCAGATCCTTACCAATATTCACCCTAATCTAAGAAATTAACCACACATAAATGAAGGAAATGACAAATTACTAAGAATCAACCAAGCAAAAATGGAGAAAACAACATATTAAACCAAAAACAAGGTTAAACTAGGACTAATCTATGAATAAAACAATTTAGAAATGGTAGACACATAAACCCTAGATCTAGATTATTACAAACATCAAAATAATGATAAAATCTAATTTAGAAAGCATAAACTCTAACCCAAAACTAAAGAAGAACAAGTTCATGAATCTATATTATCAATTGCAAAGAATAGACATAGCCAAAATCAGAGAAAATATAAGAACCATGAAATTACTTGGAAAATCTAGAACTACAAATCAAATAGTTGCAAAAAATTGAAATTAACTATTAAAGCTCAAAGATCTAAGCTATAAACACAAATTAAGAAAAGAAAGAAAGCATAAAAGGGAGAAGGAGATACAATTACTCTCTAATTCATAGATTGATGCTCAAAAATCGAGTTCATCCATGGCCATAGCTGCAAATCCAGAGTTTGTAAGCTCCAATCCCAAAAGTAGCTAAAATCTACACTAATACGTAATGGAAACCCTAAAATGGTAAAGAGTAGCAAAAATATGGGTCTCTGCCCAAAAGGAAAGCACTAGAAAGCTTAAATAGCCAGGCCCAAATGACCAAAATAGCCCTGACTAAAAAACACAAAAACTTGACAGCAGCGTCGCTCGCGGCCGCGCTTTATAATGCTCGCGGCCGCGAGCAGTGTAAATTGACAGCATCCAGATTCCTTCTTACTCGCGGCCAGACAGCCAATCACTCGCGGGCGTGAGCAACTTCCAACTTCATTTCTTCGTCTTTTCCGCCCTCCACAATGCTTGCACTTCTTCCCTTCCTCTCTCCATCCGGTCCAAAAATACCTGCACACTGAAAATACTAGCATAAAACGTGAATATACCTGCAACGAAGTGATAGGCATTGACAAGAGAAAAACTAAACAAAAAGGTAATAAAAATGCACGAGGCACGCTAGAACCGAACATAAAAACGATGCAAAATATGCTATAAAATGAGAATAAAATGTGCCAAACAATAATTAAACAATGTAAAATACCTGTATTACCCTTGTGCCTGTGAAGAACCGTGAAAACATCAAAACATTTCATCAGATTAATCCTACGGTCATAGTATGGTTTGTTAGTTTTAAATGGTTTGCATGGTTTGTTAGTTTTAAATGGTTTGTAAAATATCCATGGCATATATATATATATATATATATATATATATATATATATATATATATATAGTCATAGGTTCAAAAAAGAAGTGCAAATATTTTGAGAAATAGAGAAGTGATCTTGGCCATTCATTCGGCCAAGATCGGTTATAATTGGTCAAAAGTTGCGGCTTTGACTGGTCAAAAGTTGCGGCTGTTCCAAAAATAGAAGGACAATTTTGTAACTTTTACAAAAAAACACGGGCTGAGTTCATATATGAATCTGTGTGATTCACATATGAACTATACGTTCATCTTTATAACTAATTCATATATGAATCTTGTGATTCATATATGAACCTTTGTGTTTCATATATGAAACTAATTAACTGTAGGTTCATATATGAATCAGTTGAACCAATTAACTGATTCATATATGAACCTTTGTAATGTACATATAAACTTTTTTTAACTAATTCATATATGAACATTTGTGTTCATATATGAACCTTTGTGATTTATATATGAATTTTTTTTAACTAATTCTCATATGAACAAATTAAATGATTCATATATGAATCACAAAGGTTCATATATGAATTAGTTAAAAATATTTTATATGTGAATTACAAAGGTTCATATATGAATCACACAAATTCTTATATGAACCTGTCCCGCGTATTTTTTACGAAACTACCCCTTTATCTTGTGCAGACCATGCGAGGAATTATCCTCTGCTTCTCGGTCAAAGCCGCCGATGTTGACCGAATGCATGGCCAAGATCACTTCTCTATTTCTCAAAAAATTTGCAATTCTCTTTTGAATCTCTCTCTCTCTCTCTCTCTTTCTATATATATATATATATATATATATATATATATATATATATATATTCTTGATTAATTTATCCCTGAATACATGCCACGAAACAAAGAAATAATGTGGCCGACTCAAATGTTTGGTGCACATACATCATATAAAACAAAAACAAATAATCCAACAAAATATTATGGGAAATTAATTAAAATACCCTAAGTTTGACCATCTCTTACCAAAATACCCAAAATCTCTCCCAGTTTACAAAAGTACCCAAAAAATCCGCGATGGAGCCCGCGATCGCGGGCTCCAGGCCACGTGTCACCAATGTTTACCCACTTTGCCCGCGTTGGTCCCTCAAGAATGCCCGCGGTCCAGCTTTCCCCCCTCAAGAATGCCCGCGTGTGCAGTTTTGGTCCCTGCCCGCGTTTGACTCTCGTTGACCCCCGCGATCGCGGGCTACACGTGTCACCAAGTTTGCCAATTTTGCCCGCGTAGGTCCCTCAAGAATGCCCGCGGTACAGTTTTCCCCCCTCAAGAATGCCCGCGTGTGCATTTTTGGTCCCTGCCCGCGATTGACTTTTTTTGACCCCCCGCGATCGCGGGCTCCTGTGCCACGTGTCGGCACAAGGTTAACCCTAAAATCCCTTTGACGAACCCTAAACCCTAATCTTCGGCCGCACTATATAAGGGGGGGGGGGACCAAGACACGGCCACTCTCAATTTTTTTAATCACTCTCTCAATTTTTAATCAAACTCTCTCAATTTTCTCCCACTCTCTCAATTTTGTCGTGTGGAATACGCGTTCGGGTTTTGTGAAGATGTCTCGTATTACCTCTTTGGTATGTTTTCCTTATGTTATTTGTTATTTTTTGTATGTTATTTTAAGTTAAGATATATGATTTGTAGGTTGTTATAGTGTTTATAACTTATGTTTGAATATGTTCTATGTTTAACATGATATGTATGGTTTTATGTTTGAATGTGATATTTGTATGTTATAATGTGTATGTTGTTATAGTGTGTTTTTTCATATAAAAATTGTTAAGAGTGTTTTTTTATAAAACAATTGTTAAGAGTGTTTTTATAAAAAAATTGTTAACAATGTGTTTTTTTTTATAAAAACACACTCTTAAATTTTTTTTTATAAAAACACACCCTTAACAATTTTTTATAAAAACAGTTTTTTTATAAAAAATGTTTAATAGTGTGTTTTTATAAAAAATTGTTATAGTTTTATGGTTTTTATAATGTGTTTTTTTATAAAAAAAATTGTTAATTTTTTTTTATAAAACAGTTTTTATAAAAAAATGTTAAAAATGTGTTTTTTTTATAAAAAATTGTTAAGAGTGTGTTTTTATAAAAAAATTGTTATAGTTCTATGGTTTTATGTTTGAATGTGATATTTGTATGTTATAATGTGTATGTTGTTATAGTGTGTTTTTTCATATAAAAATTGTTAAGAGTGTTTTTTTATAAAAAAATTGTTAAGAGTGTGTTTTTATAAAAAAATTGTTAACAATGTTTTTTTTATAAAAACACACTCTTAACAATTTTTTTATATTAACACACCCTTATCATTTTTTTATAAAAACAGTTTTTTTATAAAAAAATGTTTAAGAGTGTGTTTTTATAAAAAAATGTTAAGGGTGTGTTTTTATAAAAAAAACACATTTTTAACAATTTTTATATGAAAAAACACACTATAACAACATACACATTATAACATACAAATATCACATTCAAACATTCAAACATAAAACCATAAAACTATAACAATTTTTTTATAAAAACACACTCTTAACAATTTTTTATAAAAAAACACATTTTTAACAATTTTTTATAAAAACACACTCTTAACAATTTTTTTATAAAAAAACACATTTTATAAAAAAATTATTAAATATGTGTTTTTATAAAAAAATGTTAAGAATGACAACTTAGGTCCCTACGGTTTTAAGAATGACAACTTAGGTCCCTAAACTTTTAAGAATGCCAATTAGGTCCTAAACTTTTAAGAATGACAACTAGGGTCCCTAAACCGCACTTTATCTCTATATAACAATATGATACGTTGAAATAAAGTAAACCGCACTTTATCTATATATAACACTATTATACGTTGAAATAAAATAAACCGCACTTTATCTATATATAACACTATTATACGTTGAAATAAAATAAACCGCACTTTATCTATATATAACACTATTATACGTTGAAATAAAATACAACCGCACTTTATCTTTATATAACACTATTATACGTTGAAATAAAATACAACCGCACTTTATCTATATATAACAATATGATACGTTGAAATAAAATAAACCGCACTTTATCTATATATAACACTATTATACGTTGAAATAAAATACAACCGCACTTTATCTATGTATAACAATATGATACGTTGAAATAAAATAAACCGCACTTTATGTATATATAACACTATTATACGTTGAAATAAAATATAACCGCACTTTATCTATATATAACACTATTATACGTTGAAATAAAATACAACCGCACTTTATCTATATATAACACTATTATACGTTGAAATAAAATACAATCGCACTTTATCTATATATAACACTATTATACGTTGAAATAAAATAAACCGCACTTTATCTATATATAACACTATTATACGTTGAAATAAAATACAACCGCACTTTATCTATATATAACACTATTATACGTTGAAATAAAATACAACCGCACTTTATCTATGTATAACAATATGATACGTTGAAATAAAATAAACCGCACTTTATCTATATATAACACTATTATACGTTGAAATAAAATACAACCGCACTTTATCTATATATAACACTATTATACGTTGAAATAAAATACAACCGCACTTTATCTATGTATAACAATATGATACGTTGAAATAAAATAAACCGCACTTTATCTATATATAACACTATTATACGTTGAAATAAAATACAACCGCACTTTATCTATATATAACACTATTATACGTTGAAATAAAATAAACCGCACTTTATCTATGTATAACACTATTATACGTTGAAATAAAATACAACCGCACTTTATCTATATATAACACTATTATACGTTGAAATAAAATAAACCGCACTTTATCTATATATAACACTATTATACGTTGAAATAAAATAAACCGCACTTTATCTATGTATAACACTATTATACGTTGAAATAAAATACAACCGCACTTTATCTTTATATAACACTATTATACGTTGAAATAAAATAAACCGCACTTTATCTATATATAACACTATTATACGTTGAAATAAAATACAACCGCACTTTATCTATGTATAACACTATTATACGTTGAAATAAAATACAACCGCACTTTATCTATATATAACAATATGATACGTTGAAATAAAATAAACCGCACTTTATCTATATATAACACTATTATACGTTGAAATAAAATAAACCGCACTTTATCTATATATAACACTATTATACGTTGAAATAAAATACAACCGCACTTTATCTATGTATACCACTATTATACGTTGAAATAAAATACAACCGCACTTTATCTATATATAACACTATTATACGTTGAAATAAAATACAACCGTACTTTATCTATATATAACACTATTATACGTTGAAATAAAATAACACCGCACTTTATATATATATATAACAATATGATACGTTGAAATAAAATAAACCGCAACACCTATATAAAATAAAATAAACTGCAGCATCTATATATAACACTAACTATAACATCTGTGAATGACTATGTAGAAGGATTTCTTTAACATCGACTTGACGCTGAGGTGCAAAGTTTCATACATCGAGGAATTAGGAGCGCTGTTTAGGGGATTAGGTGATCGCGCGGATACCCTTGAGACCATCTATAGAGGGACACCGTTCGGTCCATGGATGGATGTGTCTTACTCTGGTGGCGACCCTACGCTAGTACACATGTGTAATAACCAGGTATTTTAGTTGTTAATTGACCAGTAGTATTTTGGTATTCTAGAATTTAGAAGTTTATCTATATAAGTTTTATTTTAGTTATTTAAGGGAAAATAAGTCAAGGGTTAGTCTTGGATATTTTAAGAAAGCTAGAAGGTTATTTTGGTCATTTTCTTTTTTTAGAAGAAAGAAAGAAAAGATAGGAAAGTGGGAGTTGTTGGGGAGGGGTATGGAGGTGTTCCCTCCATACCGTCCTTTTTGGTTAACATAGGAGAAGTACCACCTTTTACTTTCATTTGAAAAACCAACAAGTGTGTGTGTGTGTTTATCTTTGGTGGAAAGAGAGAAAGAGAGAGAGATCGAGATAGAGGTTGAAGGAAAGAAGAAGGAAAGGATTAAGAAGCTTTGTTGCAGAAATTCAAGGTAAACAATCCCTCCATTGTTGTGTTTTAATTACTTAGAAGTGTTCTTGAATATTAGTTGAGTTCTTGGTGGGTTGTTTTGCTATTAATGGATGTTTTGGGAAGTCTAAGCTTAAGGATAAGATATGTATATAGTCTTGAACATATCTACAAATTTTCAGTAGCATACATAGAGTAAAACTGCAAAAATCTGGGTTTTAGAATGAGCAGTGGGCTGAGATTCATCGAAGTCGCAGTAGTCTGAGATTCATCGAAGTCGCAATGAACGACTGCGACATTCATCGGAGTCGCAATAGTTGGTTGCGACTCGGGTATGAAGTCGCAGTGGTCGTTTGCGATTTGGGATGGAATCGCAGTAGTTGGTTGCGACTTGGGTTGGGATCGCAATAGGGAATTGCGACTTGGAGTGGAATCGCAGTAGTGGGTTGCGATTCCAGGGTGGAATCGCAATAGAGGGTTGCGACTCCAGGGTGGAATCGCAATAAGGGGTTGCGATTTGGGTACTGTTCATAGCGATTTTTAGTGAGTTGCGACTCCAGATGTGAATTTTGTAAGTTTAGTTTTTAAAAGAGATATGTGGTATTTTATATGATTTCAGATTCTGTGAAGAGTGGAAATACGTGATACTAACTTGGAAAAGCTTTGGGATATACGTTTCAGGTGAGTTTTATTTTAAAAACGTTTTTCAACCGGAATACATATATATATATATATATATATATATCTATGTATGTATGGATTAAGAGTGTGATACCTAATGTGATTATGTGTGTTTATTGAAATGTTTATATACATGATGGTATACCGTAATTATATGAGTATTCTGCGAGAATACGGGGCCGGGATCCGAGGGCGGACCGGTGTGTTGCCGGGTTCCGGTAAGCGGACAGGCGTGTTTACTGTAGATGTTGTACAGCAGAGTAAATTGACTAGTTGGCTTGCAACCACTAGTTTGGCCAATTGTGGAGGAATAAGGGGGAATGAGTGGATTTCGGAACGCAAGTTTTGGTTGGTATTTAATTAAGTGTAATTGATATGCATTATTTATTAATGCATATTATATCTTTTTCTTCTCCTTTTTAGTTAGGATTTGCTATTTTATCCCAACATTTGAGTCCTTTTAATGACTTATTTTCACCCTTTGTTTAATGGAGCTAAGATTATGATTTACCTGTCGTTTACTGCGTTAAGAAGGCTTATTATGTTTATTTATATAGTGCAGCCCTGCCCAATGCTACAGCATTGAAGACTGGATGATTGGAATGAAGAGAACACTTCTAGAAGACTTTTTGGTGCTGATTTTTGGGTATGACTCAGCCAACTTCTAGAAGACTTAAATCAAATGCTTGGTGAATTTTTTGTTCAGCTCTCGAAAGATAAACATGGGAAGCATGGGCTCTATAGTATTGTGTACTTTTTGAATAGTGCTCAATAGTGAAGTTAGTATAACTTCATCTTTTGTTTTAGTATAAATAGGAGTAGTTTGTTTTAGTTTTAAAACACAACTTGGATAATTTAGTTCACATAGCTGATTCCAAACTCTCTTTAATCTATGCAATTCTAACTTATGATCTTCATCTTGTTCTTCATCTTGTTCTTAATATTCATAGCTTTTATGAGTTGCTGCAGCATTGTTCATAGCATTGCTGCACTAATTCATAATCTTTAAATTCTTGCACTTTATATTTAAGTCATTTACATTTACGTCTTTACTTAATGTCTTTTATTTATGCAATTTATATTTCTCGTAATTTACATTTTAGTATGAGTAGCTAGATTTAAATAGCTTGGGTGTGAGATTAAAGGGTGAGGTTTTAAACATAATGAAAAGTGGACATCGTTTCTCAATAATGATGTTCACCATTTCATGTTAAGTTTTATAAAATATCAAGTTACTTCAGGACGGTTGATCACTTTGAAAGTGTTAAAGTGCCATGGTATCAGAGATGAACCATTGATATGCACGTCAATCCGAATGACAAAGAAAGTAAGCTTGAGAGAGCTACTGACAAAGAGATTTGTTACCTCTGTTCTTTCTGGTTGATTTTGCCCGATAAGTTGATCATCTGTTTTGATGGTAATATTGTAGAGTGCGAGTCAGAGATGACCCACTTAGAACATGTCAACTTAACTAATATGGGAATCGTCTCGAGAGAGTGATTTTTAACAAAGAGATTTGTTTATCCATATACTTGGAAGGACTCCTTTTGCTATCGATAGTTCTGACACATGACACCAGAGATGGGTTGAGTGGCTGCTAGATCAGTAGTAAATGGTAGAAAACCCGAGAGGGCAACCTGAAAAGTAGATGATGAACTTAAGTGTTGAAAGACACAATGCTGTAGCATTGCCACAGCATTGGTCTGCTGGAAGTTTTGTTTAAATTTCACCCCAAGATCTTGCACCCTTGCTATCCTTTATTAATTGTTATATAATCTGTGATAATTCCAAACACCAACAAACAAATATTAATCTTCGACTTGATCCTTGGAAACCATTTCTTTTACTAGACTTTTATTGCGCTTTTACTCCAATCTCTGTGGGAACGATATCTGGTATTTTACCATTTTATTACTTGAAAGACGACATTAGATCTCGATGTATACTTGCGTTGAGGTTTAATTAATTACACGTCTATCGGTGCATTCAAATCACTGTCAAGTTTTTGGCGCCGTTGCCGGGGATTGGCACGCTAAAAGTTTTTAAAAGTATTTTTAAAGATTTGATTTTTCTACCACCTTTGTTGCTTGTCATACGTCTTCATGTGTGTACAAGTAACACACTTTGAGTTTATCTTTCTGTGAATATGGATTCAATGGGATATTCGTTTCGGCCATATGAAACTGTTTTCTGTGACTTCTGTGGCGGAAATCATTTCACATATTATTGCCCTTCGAACCCTGATTCCAATTATTTCATGGGAGATAGTAATTGGGATACCTCACACTTCAATGGTTATACTCAATCATGGGAGTATCATCCTAATTTTTTTCTAAATAATCAAAATCATGGCACTTTCACATCACCAACACCACCCTACCAAGATTGGAGTAACACTTGCGCAAATAATTTTGACCAATCTTGGGAGGAACAAGTTGATTTTTTTGAGAGTTTTCAAGGGGATGACTTTAATAACTCATTTTTACCCCCTACAACCTCTTTAGAACAAGTTGAAAACTTCGAATCTCTTGAAACTATGGTGAAAGAGTACACACAAAGAATGGAAATATCTTTTGCCAACATGTCGGCTTATATTGAAGAGATCAACAGACAAAACCAAATTCCTATACCAAGTGAGATTGAAAATTTTGAGTGTAATGGTAAGGATGAGGATGAGGTCAATACTTTGGAAAATAGTCAAGAGATGGAGAGTTACGAGGAAGAACCTGAGCATTTAAGCAATCCCTCTTCACTTCAAAATAGTGAAGAGGTGCAACACAATGCCAAGATTGTCATTAACCCCTACTTTGAATCTGTGCAGAAAAAACACATTGTTGCGGATGCTGCAGCATTCATGCAGCAAAGATGCGTAGAAAATTTTCAAGTTATTTTTAAAAAGGGACGTGATGATCAATCCAAGGACTTGGGAAACTTCATAAAATCAAGTTCTATTGTTGGTGAGGTGGTGTGGAAAAATCTTTGGGGGATGACCTGTTCCCCCATTTGTTCCATTAAAATCTTGTGCCATGATCAAAGAGAGAAACACGTGATGAGAAACGTGTATAAACATAAGTGGAAAGAGAAACACCAATTTAATTTGGTGAGAACCGTTTGGGCTGAGGAGCATACTGATGTGCTCCAGCAAATTCCACCATGCCACAATAAGTTGTCAACAAGAGATCCGGTTGTTGAAAAAGAAGAACATCTTCCTAAAAGAAGAAAATGCGGATTCTTGTGTCGAAACATTCATTCCAACCACTTGGTTCACAACCTACTCCTATGGAGTAGGGCAGGTTCAAATTATTTACCTTAGTCTCCATGTTTTATTTTATTTTGTGTCTGGGATAATTTTACAATTTTTAGGTTTCTTTTCTTTTGCAAGATTACACATATAAGCATACCCTGTTTTTTGTTCATAACCCTAATAATTTTTTGAATCATGAATTTACCTAAGTTTTGTGTTCTTGTTAGAACTAGCAAATATCTTCTTGGGACACAACTTGACTCACACACCCTATACACATTTAGGGAATGATCTAGGCCTTCTTTTTAATTTCCAATAGCCACTTGTAGCCTTTATACACTCATACACTTCATGGGATACAATGGGGACATTGTATATTCTAAATTTGAGGGTGGGAAGGTTACACCCTAAAAGGAGGGTTACACCTTAAAGAAAGAAAATCAATACAAAAGAGCAAAGCTCTAATATGAAATTCTTGTGATCAAAGAAGTACCAAAAATGTCCCATAGGGGCAAGGTACACAAAGTCAACAAAAGGAGCACAAAGTGCCAAAAATTGAAAATTTTTGTGGAAATTTTGTTGAGAGAAAAGGCTTGGTGAGAAAATAAATGCCAAAGAGTGACCCTAAAAAGCCCTATTGATTCTAAATGTAGGATGTGTTGAGTCTAACAAAAAGAAGATTAGTGTTAGCTTATGATACACACACACACTTAGGCTTTAAATGAATGATAAAAGATGTATGAAAGGTTATGAATTCCATGGGGTATGTTCTACATTGTGTGGGCACCTAATGCCATATTCTTGCAAGAAATTTCAAAATTGAGTCATTTTCTTTTTAGGTCTTTTAGTTGTTTGGGGACAAACAACAGTAATATATGTGTACTTGTATATATATGGGTTTTATACAAATGGATTCTTGGCAGGTTTCAACTAACAGGGATTTTCTCACTAGACCATTAGGTCTAACCCTCATTTTATGTTTTAAAAATATGTATTCCAGGTGGTGGTTCAGGTAAGGGCAAGTGAACAGTTTATGCCGTGGATATTTTTTGTGAAGACTTTTGTGTTGATGACATAACTATGTTTTGATCCCATGACTTTGTTATTGATCAACATGTATTGTATTCCGCGAAAAATTTATACTCGTTTATTTTATGTTACCTAGACCTTGGGACCGAATGTGTTATAGATATATAATGTAGAATTGATGATATTATGGCATGAATATATGTTATTTGCATATTGGGATATCGGGGTCGTTACAGTTGGTATCAGAGCCAGGTTTAAGGGATTTAGGTATATATATTCGTACCTAGACTTAAACTGCATGTGAAGTAGGATGTCCCTATTATGATAGAACCTGGGGATTGCTAAGTATAAAAAGGTAGAAAGAACATCATGTAAGGTAATTTCGAGTTACACTTGGCCAGTGTAATTATGTTTTTACAGGTGCATGTTTGAACTGGAATACCTTGTTATATGGGGTATATGCTTGTGTGTATATTAACCTTGTTCGAATCTACAAAATGGCGAGTGGCACTAGACAGAGAATTCGGAGGGGAGGAGAGAATCCGGATGAAGAAAACCCACCCATAGGAACAGGGAGAGGAGGGGGAAATCGTGGTAGAGGCCGAACTGGAGGCATGACTGGAGGTAGAAATGGGAGTGGAACAGGGGGCCGAACCGGGGGAAGAACTCAAGGTACAGAGTTCGTTACGCGAGAAGACCTGGCTGCTGAAATGGGAAGGTTGCAGGCTAGTATACAAGCAATGATTGAACGAAGTCAACACAGTGAAGCTGATCCACCAGGTGCGGAACAAGAAGTCGGAATACCAATCACCCCTACCGTCTTACCAGTAACGAAGAAGTGTGATTATAAGATGTTTCTCGGTTGCAAACCCCCTACGTATTCAGGAGACCGGGATCCAGTGAAAGTGTGACACCCCAAACATAGGGTTAACAAAAACTTCCATAAAACGGAAGAGTGATATATAATGCCATTGCACGAGCTCACAAAAGAGGGGGATTACACATGCCGGTTTACAAACAAAGTGTAATATCTACAACTAAATGACAACCGACTAATCTAACCTCTACTGTAGAAATAAGATTTACAAAAAGTGTCATCGTTAGACTAACTTTGATCTTCTATCTTTAGCATCTCAAATGTATCCCCACGCTCACATATCCCCAACTATTCCTTCTTAGGGATGGCACCACTAGAACCTGTGACACACACATCAGACACACAACAAGTGTTAGGCGTGGAATGCCTAGTGAGTCAACATATAATAAAACATGCAGTTAGGTCATTTAAGAAGGATTAACTTGGTCATTTAAGAAGGATTAACTTGGTCATTCAAGAAGGATTAACTTGGTCATTTAAGAAGGATTAACTTGGTCATTTAAGAAGGATTAACTTGGTCATTCAAGAAGGATTAACTTGGTCATTCAAGAAGGATTAACTTGGTCATTCACAAATCGAACTCTATGGGAAGACCCCAAACATCAACTCAAGTTACATCATCTTTGAAGATACACCTTAGCGTTCACCTCCAAGGTAACGCCTCAAGGCCCGGCACATCGGGACTACCTATATGGTATAAATCCCGAAAGCGTGGATCGATACACATACCTCCAAGGTAAGTGCCCAAGATTATATCTTCCTAATGCCTACTTAGAGACTCCTCCAATTTGTGAATACCAACAAACAAATACTCCAAGTAGTTCATAAATCCAACATTAACTTCATCAAAAGACAGTCCAACTATCTCATTAAGCACATGATTTCTACATACAAGAAATCCTCCACTTATCCACATACATATAAGTGATATCATGAGTTCATCATTTAGCATGGCAACACATACTAAATTAGCATATTAAGTCACTTCTATTATAGTCATAATTTCTTCATTAAGACATAGCTTAATCCATTAAGCTCCAAACCCTAATATTTAGGTTTAACCAATTTCACATGATCACCATCATAAAAGATACAATTCCAAGTAGAATAAAATACTTCATCACCTTTATCTTACCAATGAGCCCTTTAAATTTCCTCTTTAGAGAAATAAGAGCTTATTGGCTCAAAGTATACTTCAAGGCAAACTTGTTAGAAATAAATGAAATGATAGAGTAAATTATGTAACAAGTATACCTTTAAATCAAAGTTACTCACCTTAAAGCTCAAATTATGAGAACCCTAGAATTGGAAACCCTTGCTCTTGACCACTTTTAGCTAACAACACAAGAAGTTGAGATTGATCACCTAGGACCCAACAATAATAGCCATTAATACTCCTATCAACCAATAATTTATGGGAAGAAGGAAGAACAACGAAACCCTACCTTGAGAGAGAAAGGAACGTCTGCCAAATATCCCAGTTTACTCTGAAATGAGCTAAAAATCCGTAACTCTCATTTTTATACCCAAAACAGTCGGTGCGATTGTGACAGGGCGATAGTGACACTGTCACTATCGCCGGGCACTATCGCTCAAAGCCCCCAACTCTCGGTACACCTTAAGCGATTGTGACATAGCGATAGTGACATAGTCACTATCGCCGGGCATTCTCGCCGAGGTCCTATGACTTGAATTCACACACACTTGCGGTACAATTGTGGCGATTGTGACACCCGCGATAGTGACACTGGCACTCTCGCCGGTCACTATCGCCCAAAGGGCACCAAGTCCCATTTGATCCCCTTTTCAGCCTTTGAAAAAGATTCTAACGAGGTACGATCTATGCTATATCAATAAAATACTTGAACATGCAAAACAATTACATAAACTACTCATAACGAAAATCGGGGTGTTACAATACTCCCCAACTTGAACAAAATTTCGTCCTCGAAATTTAAGATTGTACGGATATCGACGTCTTATGTCCTCTTCCGGTTCCTATTGCACTATTTACAAAGACATCTCTTTACCACTTCGTAACCTCTTAACTGACCTTTCGAAGATTGCCTCTGGTTCTTCCACACCACAATTCTTCTTTTCCATTCTTACTTTAGTAAACGAGATCACATCGTATCAACATGAAATATTTTGTACTTCTCTTCCCTTTAAGTCCTACATACTTAATCACAATTAAAAGTCCAGAAAGAACCAGAATTCATCTTTTCATATCTTATGAACCTTACCTCTTTCGTTAGTATCCGCTCCCCAACTTGGATTTACAAACCTCCTTAGAGTAATTATTCATCATCAAATCTTTACCCGACTATTTCTTAGTCTACCATACCTACATTAACCGTAAATCGATCTCCGGGTCTCAAAAGAATATTACCATCTACTACTTGAAAATCTACACTCGCCTTAAATTGAACATACTCGCTACTATTGAATACTTCAATAATTACGACAGACCTTTGTTACACCCACGACTTACACGTTTCTTTAGTACAAAGTGTTACCATTTTCTCCCACCACTATCGCATTTTGCGACCATAATACAACCAAATACTTAAGCGTTGTACAACAAGAGTGATAATTCCATTGAACCTATAGTATAAATACATTCTTAGGTCCGATCTTTTTATCTTTACTTCCCACGTTAGTATGGAGTGCTATCCTCCAAACATTACCTGTCTCTTTCTCTCAACTTTTCCACATACTGATAACATTTTCTCATTACTATACATAACAAAACAGTTGTACCAAAATTCTACTTAAGACAATCAACTAAGTTATCTTGAAACGACATACCATGCCAAGGTACTATACATTCTTTAACCTGCAACTAATACTTCCTCAGACAATCCTTTCACATATAAGAAGCAACTCTCATTCCTCAAGGATTTTGCATCTATTTCACCACAATTTGACTAACACCCTCCTCATCTTTGTTAAACTTCCTATGATTCAAAATCATAAACTTACTTGGCAATTCACACAACTATCATCTCTTTGGATAAACACCCACTACCTTTCCGCCATTCTATTTCGATATTAGCCATATCACTACACCATCTTGCAACCACATACTCCAAAAAACTTTATTGATAACTAGTACTCTTTATCTGGAATCCCCGAAAAGACTTCCATTTGAAGTTTCTTCCTTCTTGCCTCACATTACACATTAGTTGATACATTTATATCGAAAATTTATCCCACTACTCGTCCGTACATTCTACAACTATAACATTTCACAGCAGACTAGGTCTCTCATGATCATTCATACATAAATCAACTTACCTTCATGTTCTTCCGCATATTTAACTGAGTCTATTTCGCTACGTTATCTCTCCCCAACTCCAGTTGGACCACAACTCACGATTTTCTAATTAACTCATACCTACTCGTTACTTTCTAATTCTTGGTGATTCCAAACCTTTACATAAACCGGACATACTCTTTCACAGATCAACACAATCTATGTACTCCTTTCGTTCGTCTCTATTACTTCAGTCCTTACTAATCATCCACTTTATAAATAAGGCACTTATTTAAAACCACCGTATTTCAATATTCTAACACCTTTACAAGGTGGTCCTTTAACTTTTAATCTTCTGATTCCAGGCTTAATATTCATATATGACCTCAGAAAATAAATATATTTATATCATGTAAACTTCAATCATAATACAATTCATATAATTCCAACCCCAAGCCTACGTCGGGCTTATTTAAACCAGGCGAATACTCCCAATACTCAACCGAGTCCAAAACCAAGCCATCCGCTCAAAGGATCCAATGATTATTTATCAACATCTACTCATGCAATTAAGTACATCTAACTCACATCGTGTAACACACGCTCTGAGGCGTGATAATCTTACAACCCCTTCATTGCTACTTTCCCAATGAAGTCAATCCATATATGTATCTATATGTACACATGTATACAACCTCTTTTATACCCAACAATATATATATACCTTACTAAAGTTCATTAGTACCCGAGGTACTAGGAATACAAGATCACTATAAATTCTGATATAATCTTAAGGATATTTTTCTTTCTGTCTCACCACACTTCTCATAGCGAGTTACTAATTTCATCACCTTAACGACTACTAATCCTCCCTCCGGACGCAACCGTCCCTTGGCAACTGTATTTCTAATTATTAAACAATGGTACAGATCTTCTTACAATCGACACTAAAGTTTACTTTCGATCCCCTCACTATTCACCTCTCCTTTTGAACGCAAATACTAAAACTATAAACATTCTCCCATGATTTATCCCACACCTCTCCACTCTTGGAGTTCTTTCTTAGTTTAGTATGTAATACTCTATGATCTAGTGAGTTCATAGCCTTCATGCATGGCAACGAGATAAATAAATCATTTCACCCATTTTCTCTTCTTAACGGACGAAGCTTGAAACAACTTGGGCACACATGACCCTAACATTCTCATAACTTCAGTGTACTGCACAACGATCTCGAGAACCTTTTGCATACAACTTTACTCACAAATGAAGGCTGCTCACTCAAACAATGTAAATCGTTTTACTCACCTTACTTGTAACACCCTTGAATTTAGAAAAAGTAACTAAATTAAAATTTTCAATATTACATCCGAAACAATATGTAAAATACCTCAAATTACAAACTATGGTTATCTCCAAACAACGCATACTACTCAAGTCTTATTCCCAAACCTAAACCCTCTTTAGACATCACTTAATCTAAATACAAGTGCTATTTCCCCAAGGGTAAATGCGGAAATATAACTTAAGCTATTCACCTCTTATGCACCTTACTAGCACTCGCCACTTCACAATGTAGACGTTAAAACGTGAATACCGAGGTCCAACCCCGAGATACCCAACCGACCAATACCAATGACTGACTAACATGCCTATGGATCCAATGCAATATAGTCTACAAATATCTTGCCTATCCCGGAATGACTCACTCACCCAAGCATGTAAATATTCAAACGTGCAATAAATGCAAAACGGTGCAATAAAAGCAACCCATCAACAAGACTCTACACCGAGCCCGTTAAGCCGGACAATGTCCCCAAGACTTACTCACAGTCAAAACCAAGCAGAATGCTCTAAGTTTGCTAGACCCATACGTCGGAAAAATAAATACATTTAAACTTTGTTTAGGCAAGCTATATTTCAAAATCACCATTAACCCCAAAACTCATCACGAGTTAAACAAAAAGGGTTTTCCCAAAGGACTCACGCCTTTATAATTCTCAAAATGACACGGCTATTGTGACAACTCACCCCACTTATCATTAACACTCTACTTCCGACTAGTGGTCGTCCTATTGACCTTGTAACACTTGCTATCCATGCGTTCCACGACCCACTTACACAATCATTTCATATTATTTTCTTTTTTAATCAATCACCTTTCATTCTATCTCTACACGTTTCCATCCACCTATTTAAGGTTGCCTCAGCGGCTTTCATGAGTCCTACCAGTTCCAGGTTGTCTTCCCAACCTCCAATCATTTACTGATCTGATCTCCAAAGAATTGAAGGACCTTGGTGGCGTACCCACCATCATTCTATTTTAACACAAAGAGATAGCCATAAAATGGTTATACGAGTATAAACATGCAAAACGTACTTTACCGATCATTAGTCACTGTGACAATTTAGAAACAAGTATGCTCGTGTAACTCATGTTCATAATAACAGTAGCTAATTGAAATTGCGAACATATTTTACAAGAGAATTCTCGTTGCTATTGCTACAGTACTAAATTCATGTACTTCCGTCGACTCTAAGACTATCACGTCTTAGTACTTCTACCCAAATCTCGCAAGTCATAACTTAATTCATCACAGCTTAAGTCTAAGTATCTCCTCAGCATACTTAGTTCACTTAAACTAATGCTCTGATACCAACTTGTGACACCCCAAACATAGGGTTAACAAAAACTTCCATAAAACGGAAGAGTGATATATAATGCCATTGCACGAGCTCACAAAAGAGGGGGATTACACATGCCGGTTTACAAACAAAGTGTAATATCTACAACTAAATGACAACCGACTAATCTAACCTCTACTGTAGAAATAAGATTTACAAAAAGTGTCATCGTTAGACTAACTTTGATCTTCTATCTTTAGCATCTCAAATGTATCCCCACGCTCACATATCCCCAACTATTCCTTCTTAGGGATGGCACCACTAGAACCTGTGACACACACATCAGACACACAACAAGTGTTAGGCGTGGAATGCCTAGTGAGTCAACATATAATAAAACATGCAGTTAGGTCATTTAAGAAGGATTAACTTGGTCATTTAAGAAGGATTAACTTGGTCATTCAAGAAGGATTAACTTGGTCATTTAAGAAGGATTAACTTGGTCATTTAAGAAGGATTAACTTGGTCATTCAAGAAGGATTAACTTGGTCATTCAAGAAGGATTAACTTGGTCATTCACAAATCGAACTCTATGGGAAGACCCCAAACATCAACTCAAGTTACATCATCTTTGAAGATACACCTTAGCGTTCACCTCCAAGGTAACGCCTCAAGGCCCGGCACATCGGGACTACCTATATGGTATAAATCCCGAAAGCGTGGATCGATACACATACCTCCAAGGTAAGTGCCCAAGATTATATCTTCCTAATGCCTACTTAGAGACTCCTCCAATTTGTGAATACCAACAAACAACTACTCCAAGCAGTTCATAAATCCAACATTAACTTCATCAAAAGACAGTCCAACTATCTCATTAAGCACATGATTTCTACATACAAGAAATCCTCCACTTATCCACATACATATAAGTGATATCATGAGTTCATCATTTAACATGGCAACACATACTAAATTAGCATATTAAGTCACTTCTATTATAGTCATAATTTCTTCATTAAGACATAGCTTAATCCATTAAGCTCCAAACCCTAATATTTAGGTTTAACCAATTTCACATGATCACCATCATAAAAGATACAATTCCAAGTAGAATAAAATACTTCATCACCTTTATCTTACCATTGAGCCCCTTAAATTTCCTCTTTAGAGAAATAAGAGCTTATTGGCTCAAAGTATACTTCAAGGCAAACTTGTTAGAAATAAATGAAATGATAGAGTAAATTATGTAACAAGTATACCTTTAAATCAAAGTTACTCACCTTAAAGCTCAAATTATGAGAACCCTAGAATTGGAAACCCTTGCTCTTGACCACTTTTAGCTAACAACACAAGAAGTTGAGATTGATCACCTAGGACCCAACAATAATAGCCATTAATACTCCTATCAACCAATAATTTATGGGAAGAAGGAAGAACAACGAAACCCTACCTTGAGAGAGAAAGCAACGTCTGCCAAATATCCCAGTTTACTCTGAAATGAGCTAAAAATCCGTAACTCTCATTTTTATACCCAAAACAGTCGGTGCGATTGTGACAGGGCGATAGTGACACTGTCACTATCGCCGGGCACTATCGCTCAAAGCCCCCAACTCTCGGTACACCTTAAGCGATTGTGACATAGCGATAGTGACATAGTCACTATCGCCGGGCATTCTCGCCGAGGTCCTATGACTTGAATTCACACACACTTGCGGTACAATTGTGGCGATTGTGACACCCGCGATAGTGACACTGGCACTCTCGCCGGTCACTATCGCCCAAAGGGCACCAAGTCCCATTTGATCCCCTTTTCAGCCTTTGAAAAAGATTCTAACGAGGTACGATCTATGCTATATCAATAAAATACTTGAACATGCAAAACAATTACATAAACTACTCATAACGAAAATCGGGGTGTTACAGAAAGCAATGAAGTGGCTGAAGGAAATTGAAGCTATATTCAAGACAAGTAAGTGTGCAGAAGAGGATAGAGTACTGTATGGAACAGCAATGCTGAAGGGTGATGCCTTGTATTGGTGGGAGGCTCGTATGGAATCCGAAGGAGCAGACATATATTCTACTTACCCTTGGGAAGAATTTGTTTTAGTTTTCACACAACACTTCTGTCCACAAGCAGCTGTCAGACAACTGGAAGAGGAATTTTTGAGTCTGCAACAAGGGAGTTTGTCAGTTAGAGACTATACCGCTAGGTTCTTAGAGAAATCTCGTTTTGCGGGATATTATGTTGCTACAGAGAGATTGAAGATGGACAGATACATCTATGGGCTCAATTCGGAGGTCAGAAGATTAGTTACTGCAACAGGGCCAGATACCTTTACAGCCGCAGTGGACGCTGCAGAAAATGTGGAACGAGATGACAGGAGAGATGCCAGTGATAGGAGTATGGGGAAAAGGAAATGGGAAAGACCACCTCACGATCCGAAAAAGCCCAGATCTCAGAAGTTCGATAACCGTGCACCTTTCCGACCGATGGAAAGACCTTGTCCGAAGTGCCACCGTGTTCATCAAGGGAACTGTCAGAGTGAATCGCGGGATTGCTATAGGTGTGGGAAGACCGGGCATGTTGCTAAAGATTGTCGCGTTACACGATTTTGCTACACATGTAATTCTCCGGATCATCTTCAGTCACATTGTCCGCAAAGAAGAATACAACAGGGTGGATTATCAGGGAAACCAGCAATTGCCAGCCCCGTGATTCCAAGAATAGAACCGCCGAAAGCAAGGGGTCGTACGTTCCAAATGACCGCTAAAGAAGCGGAGGAAATTCCAGATGTGGTTACAGGTACATTTTTCATAAACTCTACACGTGCTAAGGTGTTATTTGATTCTGGTGCAAATCGATCCTTTGTGTCGCCTTTGTTTGCTGTTCACATGCATTTAGAGCCCAAAATGTTAAAACATGCTTTGCTGGTAGACACTGCGAATGATAATCAGGTGTCGGTAAAAGAAGTATTTGATGACTGTGTGATTGATATAGAGGGTTACGGTGTACCAATACGATTGTTTCCTATAGCCTTGATCGAATTTGACGTGGTGGTAGGAATGGATTGGTTAGCTAAGAATCAGGCTAGCATAGTTTGTGATAAGAAGATAATTAATATTGTTTTACCTGATAAGAGAGCAGTGGTGATTTATGGTGATCGTAGCAATCATCAGTCTTGTCTTATTTCTATGATAGAAGCCCGTAAGTGTGTCAGCAAGGGTTGCCCGAGCTACTTAGCCTATGTGATAGATAGTAGGCCTGAAAAGAATAGATTGGAAGAAATCCCTATTGTTAGTGAATTTCCAGAGGTTTTCCCTGAGGACTTGAATAGTCTCCCTCCTGATAGGCAAGTAGAGTTTGGCATAGACCTGATACCTGGAGCCACTCCTATTGCTCGTGCGTCGTACCGACTTGCTCCTCCAGAGATGAAAGAGATGATGACGCAACTGCAAGACCTATCCGATAAAGGCTTCATCAGACCTAGCTCTTCGCCGTGGGGTGCACCAGTGTTGTTTGTAAAGAAGAAAGACAGCTTAATGAGAATGTGTATCGACTACCGGGAACTAAATAAGCGCACGATCAAGAACAAGTATCCACTTCCTAGAATTGATGATCTCTTCGATCAGTTAGTTGGAGCTTGCTATTTCTCCAAGATTGATCTCAGGTCTGGCTACCATCAGTTAAAGGTTAAAGAAGAAGATGTTTTAAAGACTGATTTTCGTACGAGGTACGGTCACTACGAGTTCTTAGTAATGCCATTTGGATTGACAAACGCTCCGGCCGCTTTTATGGATCTGATGAATCGGGTATGTAAGCCTTATCTCGATAAATTTGTAATTGTATTTATCGATGATATACTTATCTATTCCCGATCCAAAGAGGATCACGCGCAACATCTTCGTTTGATTTTGGAGTTACTGAAGGGGGAAAAGTTATACGCTAAATTCTCAAAGTGTGAGTTCTGGTTGCGGGAAGTTCAATTCTTGGGGCATGTTGTTTCAGAGAAAGGCATTCAAGTAGATCCGACGAAAGTGGAAGCGATTGAAAGATGGGAACCGCCGAAGACGCCAACTGAAGTACGTAGTTTTCTGGGTTTAGCTGGGTACTACCGAAAGTTTATAAAGGACTTCTCTCGTATTGCTACACCTCTCACTAAGTTGACTCGAAAGAATCTGAAGTTTGAATGGAAAGCAGAACAGGATGGAGCATTCAGGATACTGAAGGAGAGACTCTGCAGCGCGCCGATTTTAGCATTGCCGGAAGGTTCAGAAGATTTTGTTGTCTACAGTGATGCTTCTAAACTAGGATTAGGATGTGTACTTATGCAGCGTGGGAAGGTGATTGCGTATGCTTCTCGTCAGTTGAAAGATCATGAACGGCAGTACCCTACACACGATATGGAATTGGCAGCAGTGGTATTCGCGTTGAAGATTTGGAGACATTATCTTTATGGTACCAAATGTCAGATTTTTACTGATCACAAGAGTCTCCAACATCTTTTCGACCAGAAAGAATTGAATATGAGACAAAGGAGATGGCTGGAATTAGTAAATGATTACGATTGTGAAATTCTCTATCATCCGGGAAAGGCGAATGTGGTGGCCGATGCTTTGAGTCGTCAGGAAAGGAGTGGAACAATAAGGGTTATTTCGTTGAGGGCTGAACTTCTACCGAGCATCTTTGAAGAATTGCAAAAGTGTCAAATAGAAGCGTTTCAAGAAGAACATCGGAAGTCAGAACGATTAGTGGGGTTGTCAGAATTGCTAGAAAAAGATGATCGCGGGTTGCTGTGTTTGGGGAGCAGAATTTGGGTGCCTCGTTTGGGTGAGTTACGCGATCGTGTACTGCATGAAGCTCATAAATCTCGTTTCTCTATTCATCCGGGTACGAATAAGATGTATAGAGATTTGAAACAATTTTATTGGTGGCCAGGGATTAAGAGAAGTGTTGCTAAGTATGTGGAAGATTGTAATACGTGCAAGAAGGTAAAGATTGAACTTCAAAGGCCGTTTGGTCAGTTGCAGCGATTGGAAATACCGATGTGGAAATGGGAGCAGATTACTACGGACTTCATCACTAAGCTACCAAGGACTTCGAAGGGATTTGATTCTATTTGGGTAATTGTCGACAGATTGACGAAGTCTGCTCATTTCTTGCCGATAAAGGAAACTGATTCAATGGAACGCCTAGCCAAATTATATATTGATGAAATAGTAACTCGACATGGGGTTCCAATCTCGATTATTTCTGATCGGGATAGTCGTTTTACTTCGAGATTTTGGAGAAGCTTTCAAAGGGAGATGGGGACGCAGGTAAAGTTAAGTACAGCATATCATCCTCAAACCGACGGTCAGAGTGAAAGAACAATCCAGACTCTAGAAGATATGCTCCGGGCTTGTATAGTTGATTTTGGGGGATCGTGGGATAAACATCTACCGTTGATCGAATTTGCCTACAACAACAGTTATCATTCCAGCATTCAAGCGGCACCGTTTGAAGTATTGTATGGTAGAAAATGTTGAACGCCTCTGTGTTGGAATGAAGTGGGAGAGAAACAATTAGCGGGACCAGAAATAGTTCAGCTAACCGCGGATAAGGTTACTCAGATCCGAGAACGTTTGAAAGTGGCACAAGACAGACAGAAAAGCTACGCATATCGACGCCGGAAACCGTTAGAGTTTCAGGTTGGGGATTTCGTGATGTTGAAAGTCTCGCCATGGAAAGGAGTCATTAGATTTGGAAGGCAAGGTAAACTTAGCCCGAGGTATATTGGACCGTTTGCAATTACAGAAAGGATTGGGGAAGTAGCTTACCGATTGGATCTACCGATAGAGTTAAGCCGTATCCACAACGCGTTTCATGTATCGAACTTTCGGAAATGTTTGGTTACGCCAGGTCAGGCTGTCTCTCTACCAGATATTCATGTTGATGAAAGGTTGAACTACGTGGAGGAACCGGAAGCCATAGTTGATCACAAAGTTAAAGTATTGCGGAACAAAGAGATCAGGCAAGTAAAAGTTCAGTGGAAACGTCATAGAGGTCAGGATGCGACATGGGAATCGGAGTCGAAGATGAGAGCCAAATACCCTCATTTGTTCTCTTAAACTGAATTCCGGGACGGAATTCTTTTAAGGGGGAGATGTTGTAATAACCAGGTATTTTAGTTGTTAATTGACCAGTAGTATTTTGGTATTCTAGAATTTAGAAGTTTATCTATATAAGTTTTATTTTAGTTATTTAAGGGAAAATAAGTCAAGGGTTAGTCTTGGATATTTTAAGAAAGCTGGAAGGTTATTTTGGTCATTTTCTTTTTTTAGAAGAAAGAAAGAAAAGATAGGAAAGTGGGAGTTGTTGGAGTTGTTGGGGAGGGGTATGGAGGTGTTCCCTCCATACCGTCCTTTTTGGTTAACATAGGAGAAGTACCACCTTTTACTTTCATTTGAAAAACCAACAAGTGTGTGTGTGTGTGTTTATCTTTGGTGGAAAGAGAGAAAGAGAGAGAGATCGAGATAGAGGTTGAAGGAAAGAAGAAGGAAAGGATTAAGAAGCTTTGTTGCAGAAATTCAAGGTAAACAATCCCTCCATTTGTTGTGTTTTAATTACTTAGAAGTGTTCTTGAATATTAGTTGAGTTCTTGGTGGGTTTTTTTGCTATTAATGGATGTTTTGGGAAGTCTAAGCTTAAGGATAGGATATGTATATAGTCTTGAACATATCTACAAATTTTCAGTAGCATACATAGAGTAAAACTGCAAAAATCTGGGTTTTAGAATGAGCAGTGGGCTGAGATTCATCGAAGTCGCAGTAGTCTGAGATTCATCGAAGTCGCAATGAACGACTGCGACATTCATCGGAGTCGCAATAGTTGGTTGCGACTCGGGTATGAAGTCGCAGTGGTCGTTTGCGATTTGGGATGGAATCGCAGTAGTTGGTTGCGACTTGGGTTGGGATCGCAATAGTGAATTGCGACTTGGAGTGGAATCGCAGTAGTGGGTTGCGATTCCAGGGTGGAATCGCAATAGAGGGTTGCGACTCCAGGGTGGAATCGCAATAAGGGGTTGCGATTTGGGTACTGTTCATAGCGATTTTTAGTGAGTTGCGACTCCAGATGTGAATTTTGTAAGTTTAGTTTTTAAAAGAGATATGTGGTATTTTATATGATTTCAGATTCTGTGAAGAGTGGAAATACGTGATACTAACTTGGAAAAGCTTTGGGATATACGTTTCAGGTGAGTTTTATTTTAAAAACGTTTTTCAACCGGAATACATATATATATATATATATATATATCTATGTATGTATGGATTAAGAGTGTGATACCTAATGTGATTATGTGTGTTTATTGAAATGTTTATATACATGATGGTATACCGTAATTATATGAGTATTCTGCGAGAATACGGGGCCGGGATCCGAGGGCGGACCGGTGTGTTGCCGGGTTCCGGTAAGCGGACAGGCGTGTTTACTGTAGATGTTGTACAGCAGAGTAAATTGACTAGTTGGCTTGCAACCACTAGTTTGGCCAATTGTGGAGGAATAAGGGGGAATGAGTGGATTTCGGAACGCAAGTTTTGGTTGGTATTTAATTAAGTGTAATATATGTGTACTTGTATATATATAGGTTTTATACAAATGGATTCTTGGCAGGTTTCAACTAACAGGGATTTTCTCACTAGACCATTAGGTCTAACCCTCATTTTATGTTTTAAAAATATGTATTCCAGGTGGTGGTTCAGGTAAGGGCAAGTGAACAGTTTATGCCGTGGATATTTTTTGTGAAGACTTTTGTGTTGATGACATAACTATGTTTTGATCCCATGACTTTGTTATTGATCAACATGTATTGTATTCCGCGAAAAATTTATACTCGTTTATTTTATGTTACCTAGACCTTGGGACCGAATGTGTTATAGATATATAATGTAGAATTGATGATATTATGGCATGAATATATGTTATTTGCATATTGGGATATCGGGGTCGTTACAACATGTTTCTACAGTTGGAGGTCGAGGACGCCAACGCTGAGCCGGAGGAGATGCATTTTGATTTCTTCGGCTCTCAATTGCATTTTGGGCGTCGGGAGTTCTGTCTAATTACAGGACTACGTTTTGGAGAGGCTCCCCCCCTTCCTCCCTTAGAAGACTGCTCCTTCGTTCCTAGGGTTTTCGGCATTTCAGCATCTCGTTTGAAGCTGAAGGCAGCCCGGGAAAAGATGAAAGAGGGCCTTAGTGCCCTAACCGACGACGATGCTGTCCGTGTATGCTTGGTGGTGATCGTGGATATGGGCTTCCTGGGCCGTGAGTATAGCCAGCATGCTTCATCGACGGTCCTTAGGGCCGTCGAGGACCTTGAGCTGTTTAACAGCTACCCGTGGGGTAGCCATATCTAGACACGAGGTGGACCATCATGCACACTATGTTCTTTCAGTGTATACTGATGGAGCATCAAGGTCCCGCCTCCGTGATCGAAATATGCAATGGCTCGGAAGGGACCTCTTGGACTCTCCTCGATAGGGTATGCAAATCGTTTTACTGTTATTTTATTTAATAACATATATGACATATATTGTAATATTTCAGGTGTACATCCCCATATGCTTGCATCCCAGACATTGGCTGCTTGGAGTGTTTGAACTAGACACTATGGTCATGACCCTATATGACAGCGAAAAGGACGGTCTCTGCAAACAACAATTGACAGAGCAGATGCAATCGTTTAAAACAAAACTATATACGTTCTTTTCATTGATCGGGGATCATAGACGTCGCGAAGTGTCAAGTATCTTTCGCACAAAGATGGCCGGCCAAGTACCCCAGCAGACCGGGTTATATGCGGATTGCGGTGTATGGGTATGCCGTAATGTCCAAAAGTTGATAAATAACGAGGAGATATGGGTACCCCCTAACGAAACCGACGATGAGGCAATGGATTTCCGCCGACATATGGCGGAGTCAATTTATGCGCATTGTCTAATAGGGCCACGTTAGGTTGTTTATGTAACATTAAATAATTGTTATTTTTAGTATTAACTTATTTTGTTAAAGTATTGTGATTGATTGACTTACTGTTTACTTCATTTGGTTTTTGCTAATTTCATCCATTTACTCAACTTTGAGTATCGATATCTCTTTCACACATACTCTATTTTGGACGCATTATATATCATTTCGAAGATCTCATATAGAAGAACATAAACCTACTAAAAGTTAGTTATATATAACACATATATATAAATTTAAATGCGTCCAAAGTTTAGTAAAACCCATATTTCCAACACCTAGTAAGTAGGTTTATGAAACTTGCGATAATCCTAATACAGAGATTATTGGATGAACAAGCATTTATTTCTTGATTATTGGGGTATTGGTTCTTGTTGTCTGGAAGTGATTCATATGATGCAAAAATTGGTATCATGTAATGTAGAACAATATCTATATTATAGAAACTTGCATTTGATAGTACCATATAAATCTGATCTAAATTCTCATTAATTAGCTATGTTTGACTACTTAAAGACTAATTTTCTGCCTAATGAAAGACCTTTATTCAAGAGAAGGCGAATATTGCAGTTACTTTTTCAGTGGAATCATGCAGGCAACTTTTTCAGACGAAATCTATAAACACATTCAAATAATAATAATTTAAAACGATTTAATGAATTAGTTAATATATGATTATTATGTTAATGCGATAGGAGTGTAAAACAAAATTGAAAAAAAAATAAGAGATGTACCATAAATTAAATAATTAACTATAAGAGTATGAATTTTAAATATAAAAAATATTTTTTTATGTAGTGTATAACTGTATATGATATATATTAAAATATATAAATCCAAAAAAATTCAAGATTGGGCTCATTTCGAACATATCGAAGAGACGATTATAATGGTGTAATTTGTTAAAATTAAAACGTATTTTTTTAACGTATTTTAGTTAATAAACGATTATATGTGTTAAATGTAAAATTAAAATAATGAAAGTAAAAGGTATAAAGTAAATTTAGTAAATAAGTATATGGGTTGAAAGTGTAACATTTCATTTTAAATTCGTAAAAATGGACGAAATGGGGTGAACAGTGCCAAAATATCAAAATTTTCATAAATGGTCCCTGAAATTTTTCAAAAATGGTCCCTTGCAATTGAAAAGTCACAAAAATAACCCCATCGCGGGATGAGCCCGCGATCGCGGGATTCCATTTTTCAAAAATGGTCCCTGCAAGTTTAAAAAAGTGTCAGAAAAGGTCCCTGGCCCGCTATCGCGGGCTCCCATCACGGATTTTTGGGGTATTTTTGCAAAGTGGGAGAGATTTTGGGTATTTCAGTAAAAGATGGTTTGACTTAGGGTATTTTAATTAATTTCCCTATCAAATATATAAGGAAAAAAAAACATTCGGGGTTGGACAATGAATATTATTTAACATGGTATATGTTTACTGATAAAGAGTGATTAGTGACATGAGTATAACAATCAAATAATTAATGAAACAAATTAAACACACCACCAGGGAATAAAACAATTTGAAAAAAAAAATTCAATATTTATTAGATCATTTAGGGGCTGTTTGTTTACCTTTTAATGGTTCCGAGGTGAATATTGTTTGGCAAAAAAAGAATTTGTCTCTTAATGGTTCCAAAACCCTCTTAATGATTTAGTGACGCAGTAGGAGTTGCGTGGAACGGATCGACAAGCGTCAAATCCGAATAATGAAGAGTCTACAAGCGTAGAACCCGAAAAATAAGAGAAAACTCTTAAACTAGAGATAAAACCCCAATAGATTAATTAATCAATAATAATTCAGAATGAAAAACAATGAAACCTACTAGTCCTATTTATAGATAAACTAAGGGGCCGTTTACCAAACGCTTACCCGGGTAAGCGCTTACCAATCAAATTTAACAATATCACTTACCTACCGGGTAAGAGTTTAGTCCGTTAATTCCATTTCGTATGCAACAATTCACACGGTAAGCGCTAACCGTGGTAAGAGTCGTCGCACTCACTTACCGGGGTAAGATTTTTGGTCTTTGCATAAGTTGAACTCGCTCTTACCGGGTAAAATTTTTGGTCCTTGCCATATCAATCCGGTAGGTAATGTGACTTGGTAAATGCTTACCCGGGTAAGTGTTTAGTAAACGGCCCCTAAATAAGAGATAACTATGTAAACTAGTATTGGTATCAATCTCTAATAGAAAGAACCCTTATTGGAACACAACTGGAAAACAATAAAGAACGAAAATAGCTGATAGGACGAACTGGATGAACCGTGCGGTTTGAGCCGCGGGCAAAGCCGCGAAAGGCTCTGTTTGGCTTTAATCGATCAGAGGCCTGCGCGGTTTATGCCGCGGTTTCAAGTCGCGGGCTAAACCGCGTAAGTCTCTGTTGTGGTTTCCTTTGGCCTGGTCTATTTGCTCTTCATACCGAATTGCTAGGCGCTTTACATCATTTAGCTTCTTGGTCCACCCTTAATTATTCAGCACCCTGATTTTATTCTAAACAAATACCAAACAACCCTATTTCATTTTACACTATATCATAAAAGCCTCTTAACCATTCTGACATTTTAATCATTCTGCACCAAACCATTCAGCAACCGCCAAATAGTCCCTTACTATCTTGTGTGACATTCTAATGACAAAGGAGTAGTTTGACTGACTCAACAACTTCAATGCAACTTAAAATTGTAGAAGAAGTTATTGATAGCCTATAACGTTACTTTTATAAGAAACTTTTGATATACCTTTTATTCATATAGAACGAGTTATTACATCTCAATTTTCAAATTCCGATCCTTATAATGCTTTCTTTAAACCCTTATCTTTACCTTTTCTAAAAATTACATATCATTTTAGAAGCAGTAAAACTTTCTGTCCAACTTCTCGCATGTTAATTGATGACAAGTATCAATAAGATAAGTAGATAACCTTTAAAGTGGAATAACGATAAATTAAGCCCCAAAATACACTGCATTACATGTTTCTAACAAATTTATATCTTATCATATAACTTTTATTTTTATAAAGGCTCAGTCTGTTTTATAAGGTTGGAGTTTTTCAAACCCGTTTTTCAGTAAGTAGAAAATTTTTCAGTCTTTTAGGAACCCGGAACAAGTCAGACTTTGGGGTCGAAAACGATATTGATCGGGTTTTTCTTGGGCCTGGCTTTAACTGGGCCTTGGAGAGAAAAAAAAAGGTTGGGCTGATAAAGCTTTTTGGTTAGGATTGGGCCTTGGCCCGGGCATTTTTTAAGTTGGACTTCAAGCTCAAAATTTTTGTGTATCTCTAACATTAATCAATCAAATGAGGGTATGAAGATAACAATTAGGGTGCGTTTGGTATGCAGTCAGGATGGGACATGACAGAACAGAACATGATAAAACAGTTGTTCAGTGTTTGGTAGACAGAAGTGGATAGAACAGAACAGATAACATTAGATAAAATACAAATAAATAAAATTTAAAGAATTGATAAGATATAAAATAGAACGTGTATTTGATGTTTTAGAAGAGAATTAGATTTTATTTTGAGCTTATATTGGTAAAACATAAGTCTGTTCCACCTTGTTCCAGATTGTTCCATGAGGTGGGGGTGGAACATGCCTGTTCCAGCTTGTTCCACTTTGTTCCTGTCTGTTCTACATAAAAGTCCTGCCAAACATGGGACAGTGATCTCTGTTATGTTATATTCTGTTATGTCCTGTCCAGTGTACCAAACGCACCCTTAATGTATTTGAGTTGCCAACCTAAGGGAACAAGCTTTCAAAACCTAACATTTATTTGTGAGTTATTGTTGCACTTAAGGAAAAAAAGATGATGAAATTGATTATATAATTGGTGGTCTCCATGTATTTTGTAACCACCACTTAAATACATTAAGATCTCACATAAGACTGAAAACTACTAAGATCATCTCCAACAAATTCTCTATAACTTTTCTAAAATAAAGAACCAAAAGTCAAAATTTCTGAATCAAGTTATATTTCACTCAACAGATTCTCTACTTTAGATATTTCAACAATAATTATATTATTAAAATATTATAAACTTTATCATTCCAGTGCACTTTTTTTTAAAAATTTATACAAAATGATGATAGTTTAATCTTATTGGTGGAAATCAATAAAATAATAATTTCTCTCACCTCCCACCAAGTTTTAGAGAATTCTCTAAACTTGGAGTTTTACTTTATTTTCTCTATTTTAGAGAACAAGATAGAGAAACTGTTGGAGACAAATAGAGAACAAAACCTCCATTTTCTCTATTTTAAAGAAGCTGTTGGAAATACTCTAACCACTACATAAATTTGGTTGCAAATTTGACTATATAAACAGAATTTGATCCAAATTAAAATTAAATATATATTTCCTTATACTTGTCTAATTATCTATCATTTTAAACCTCATACCAAATCTTTACCCAAGATATACTTGCACTAGTTCATGTTTCTACATATAAGTACTACATGTAGCTTACATAAAATATGATTTAAAAATATATAAATATATAAACACTTACTAAAATGATATTTTTATACATGAGATCCTTACATATTTTCTAGGCTGAATGTGCCCATAAGAGTATCATTAATGGATCTTCAAAACACCTTTAGAATAGTAATTTAAAATCAAAATCTATAAAAATATATATATTCAACTACATGTTAGAAATTATAACATCAATTATATTATTAAAATATTCAAATTATTTAATAGAATATTATTACACTCTTCTAAATATTTAATTTCAGTCACAAGAAAATATAATAAAACTAATTTTCTCTCATTAGTCATTATTAGGCAATCTTTCAAAACTTAGTGAAATTTACCATTTCATTGCCTTAAAGAAAGTTTTGGAAATTTGCCAAAACTAATTTCCACTTGAATAAATTATGTTTTTTGTCCTTGTGGTTGGTTGAAAATTTATATTTTCATTTTTATGATTTTGAAATTACAATTATTGTCCATGTAGTTTACTATTCATTATTATTTTTGTTTTCAAGGTTTAGACTAATTGCTTTATTCGTCCTTATGATTTACAATTCATTTTTATTATAACCTCTTATATTTAAAAACATTAATTAATCTCAGGGATGAAAATAAAAATGAATTACAAACTAATAGAACGAAAATTGAAATTTCAAAACTATAGGGAAAAAATTTACAACTTTTGAAAACCGCATGCATGAAAAACGTAATTTACTCTTTCTATTTTGAAGAATATGTTACAATTTGTACATGAATACCACTAAGGCCATGAGTACCACTACCCAATGAACCCAATGAACCCACTTGCCACATCAGCGTCACATCAGCTTTTCTCTTTCCTACCCTCCTTACCCAAAAGTAGAGTACCGCTAACCCACTGAACCCAATTGCCACCTCATCTTTTTTAATCTTTTATTTATACATTTAATTATTTAACAAAATAAAAATATTTATATATTTTTAATAAATAAAAATAAGATAAATAATAAAAATAAAAATCCATATCATTCATTAAAAAATAAAAAATTACAAAATACAAAACACTAAAAAAATAAAAATTACAAAATACAAAACACTTAAAATTATGATATTTTCGAATGTTCTCTTTTCTCGCTAAAGTAACCCTCAAAACATCTCCCGAAAGGTGATCATGCGGGGCTATGAAAAACTCGAAGTCTTGTTCATATCGTTTTTCTCGTTCGAGTTCCAACTTTTGTGGTTCGAGTTCAAGTTTTTTTCATTTTGTACTCTATTGTACCCTCAATCTGCTCGTTGAACGAGCTTATGGTCGTCAACAACTGAGTAACACTTTCGTCCGGATTCGATCCGGTCGTATTACTCGTTGATGCTTTTTTTGCCTTGTTTCTCCCGATGGGTCGTTGAAGTTGCTCGACCTCGTCGACCCGAACATCTTCATCGTCATCATCGGAAGGTTTGGTACGTTTTGAACCCCGGGATGAATTTGTCGACATCGTTGGAACCGGTGACCATTTTGGACATTTTTTGAGGACATCCCAAACTTGTTCATGGGTGAAAGCAACCCCAATATCCCCTTGGTACCGGTGGTGTGCCATTCGTAAAATATCGGTTTCACTCATTCCGCTTGATCTATTATTGACCAAGTTGTTGTAGATGCCGGCAAAACACGTAATTTTCTTGTTGAGGTCTTTGAACTTGGTGTTCAGTTGATGAAATGTTCTATAATATTGGCGACCCATAGAATTATAGAACACCTTCGAGATTCAGTTCCAAAAACTGTCTACATTTATATAAATTCAAGTATAAGAATAATAACAAGAATATTAATAATAATAATAATAACAATAATAATAATAATAATAATAATAATAATAATAATAATACCATCGTTTTGTGCGTTATCGACAACGGGGTCCTCCGAAACGTCAACCCACGCCGCCACTAACGCGACTTCCTCCTCTTTAGCCCACATCTGTCGGGTGGCTCTATTTTCATATTTTTTCTTTTTTCCTTTTTGCGTTGGTGTCGGGTTTGATGGTTACGGGATTGATTGTTGTGTGGAGATCGATTGTGGTGTGTGCGGTTGTTGGGTTTCAGGAACAAAGTCGTCGTCGAGATCGATTGCGGGTTGAGGAAGTTGGTAATTGGCGGGAGTAAAACCTTGCTGAATCAAACCAGGATATGTAAATTGATGAGGAATATACGGGTGTTGCGGAAATTGTTGGAAACCAACGTTCGGGGCCGGTTGCGGAATATAACCTTGTTGAGAAAACGCTTGGAAGCCAAGCTCCGGGTCTTGTTGCGGTGTATCCGATCGGTTACGACGGGATGTAGGTGTGGTGTTTGGATTCATGATGAAATTTGAGAGAAATGGAAGAAGGTATTGAATTTGAGAGAAATGGAAGAAAGTATGTTTTGGTGTGAAAAAATAAGATGGTATACGTTAATATATATAGTGTGATTAATTTGAAAAAAAAAATTAAAAAAAAATTTAATTTTGTAAAATAGTCGTTTACCAACGGTATTGTTTAAAAAAATTAAAAAAAAATTAATATTGCAACGGGTTGATCGGGTTGGTGAACCCGGTAGCCGAACCCGCTTGCTACCCCCCCCCCCTGGTACCCCTACCCGATGCAGCCCTCTCGAACCCGCTCGCCAACTCAGTCGAACCCGATCCCGTACCCGAGGGCGGTACGGGTGGTCTAAGGGCATCCACAATGGTAAAATGAAATGAAAGACTTGAAAGTAATAAAAAATTATAAAAGTTATGTTGGTCCCACCATAATGTACTCTCTCTTTCTCTTGCCTCTCACATTTAATTTTCCAAAGACTTGAGAAAGACCAAGTATTTGATCAGTAAAACTATCTTCATGTCATCACTCCAATGTTCAAGTCTTCTTCAAGTTATTTTCAAGTCATTTTCAAATGACCATTGGAGATGCTCTAAAAAAGTCGAATCTGTAATTACTATCAAGCTGATTATAATAATTATAAATATATATATATATATATATAGGGGAGGTTTCTTTTGCAAACCACTACATTTGTGGAAACTATGCAACCTTGTTGGTCCCGAAGGCCTATACAAGTTTGTAGAAGGGGGGGGGGGTTGAATACAAACACACAAATTTTACTTTTCTAAATTGTTTATTGATAAATCATTAACAATTTACAGCTTGTTGCGGAGACAAGATTAAGGATAAACCTAAATCTAAACAAGTTGGAACACTAAGGTTTCTTGCACTAAGAGAGATAAGGAAATTACTAATAATAACCTATCTTGAGATAAGAGATTTGAACTTGTCCAGAGTTAGCAAGTTACTTCAAATGAAGTGAGTTCATCTCTTTATATATTGCATGCATTTAATGCAAGTCAGTATATACTTTACACGTGTCATCAGCTGGTTGGTTGCATGTCATTGACCTTGGTTGACAACCTTAGTAGCCGTATGGATGAATAGTGTAGTATCAGAGTGGTTGTACGATTTCAGATATTCGGAGGTTCTTTTCTGACATTTCGTACGGAGTCGTGCAAGGGTGGATAAGACAAAAGTATTTTGTACGGAGGACTTCATGATCAGCTTTCGTTGATTCAGCGATCTATCATTTCATATCAGCGAATGATAGATTTCAGCGATAGCTGAAGTCTTGTACTTGATACTTCACGTTGAGTGGACAAATCTGAGTCTTCGCTGATCCGCATCAGTTCATTAGGAGACTTGTCGCTGGTTCTTGAGCTTGATCTTCGACTTCAGTGTAGAACCTTTGTTGACGTGAAACTTGTCTTCAGGGATCATAAGTAAACAACTAACTTATCAGCGATCATCATAATGACTGAACAGACTCAGCATTTATGGTGAACAGTTTCGCTGAATGTTTAACTTAAAAGAGCGAGAGTTCCTATCAGCGGTACTGGAAGATCTTAGTACTTATCAGCGATAGTGAAACTCTAATACATATTGTTTACTTACAATTTTCACTAAGTATATAAGAGAGGGTCATTATCAAATCACTGAGGGTTTGGATCAACAATCTCCCCCTATTTGATTATGACATAGCAACAAAGAAAATTGCTATTTAATGAAAACATAAGGATAAAAAGAACTCATAAAATATTTGTCCCTTTTACTGTTTTCTGGGATCTTTTCAGTACTGATGGAGTAAAGTACTTTCGCTGAAATCTTTCTTTAAAAATATTGAATCAGGTTACAATGAAGAACAGAAAGATTACAAGTACAAGCGAAATAATTTACAAGTACAAAAGGATAACTGATACAATAGAGAAAAAGGAGATTATATCAGTTTTCAAAGGGTTCTTCCTTAATGAGAAGTTCATCAAGGGTCTTTTTAGTGGGGATCATCCAGTCAGGGACATTTACTCCTTGATTCTTTAACTTCAGAGCAGCTTCAAAAATCAAGGGCTTCAGGTGTCTAGCTTTGATGTCGCGTCTGACTTCACACCAGTGTACGAGATCTCTGAGTTGTTCGATGGGAGCGATGTGGAGCTCAGAGACACGTTGAAAGTGAGGATTTCCATCATAGTCTAAGAAGAATATACCATATGGATCACTTACCACTGTGCCAGGGATGAAGGTTTCTCCAGGTGGTAGGGAGGTGTCAAGCATTGAAAGATCAGCATCAGGGCCAAGAACTTCAGCACGAGAGAAACCAATACCTGTTTCATTTCGAATGATTGGACCTGAATCAGAAACTTTCTTCTTCTTAGCAGAGGCTTTCTTCGGTTGAGGAAGAGTAGGAGGAATATCCACAGCAGATGAAAGCAAGTCGATCTGTTTGTTTAAGATCATCTCAACATGGCTTTTGAATTTTGAGCGTGATCCCTGAATGGCTAATTTCGTTTCTAACCATTCAGAGAGACCAAACTTTTCTAATGAAGCAGCATAGAAGGTTTGCTTGGTTTTGTCATCTCTGTAGACATCCACTTCAACAACAGGAACATCAGCGTACATTTTTCCTCTGATGTTGGCTTTGATTATTTTGGATGGTCTTGATCGATAGGTCAGCATTTGTTTAGCCCATTCCAAAGTTGTATCAGAGACCTTTGTCTTTTCTCTAACGATTTCTTGAGCATCATCCCAGAGCTGACGTTGAACATCAATGGGAACTCTTTTCAGCTTGGGGTCTTTGATTGATCGTTGAGTAAGCTTGATGGCGTATTCTCTGTCTTTCTCTTCAGCTTCCTTCCTTTCAGCGATAAGGCGTTCAGCTCTAAGGTGTTCCTGGTATTCAACTTTGGAGATTTTGAACTTTGGAGGAACTGAAGGAAGTTGATCACGCCTTAGAATGATTCGTTGATCCTCGAATCGCTTTATTATTTCCTCTCTTCTCTTTTGATCCTCTTCACTCAGCTTTTGAGGAGCTGAGGAAGGTCTGTTTCTGTGCGAGAGAGGTTGTTCTTCTGGTTCATCAGTCTCAGAGATCAAATCTAAGACTGGGATTATTTCATCAGCAGCAACTGGCTTTATTGGTGAGGTCGCAGTTGTAGAACCTTCAGCGACATCCTTAAACAGGGGAGAGGACTAGCTGAAACACAGCGATCTTACAAATAAGAACACGGGTAGAAGAACTTGGGTAGAAAGAGAAAGAGAAATATGTTCAGGTGTAGGCTAGGGTAGTAGAACTTATAGAGGAGGGATGGAGTGAGATATGATTAGTGTACCTGACAAACCGGCTTTACAAGCAAGATCGCCAGATTTTCATCTTCAGCGATGCCTTTGCCTTTGCCTTTCTCAGCGCCAGAGGCTGAGGGCTTTGTCTTTGTCCGCTCCCCTGTTGGTTCATTTATTGAAATTCCCTTACGAGCTTTGATCTTTGGGGCATGTTTGACGACAAAGAAGTCATCGTCATCTTCGTCATCATCATCATCATTCCTTGGAGAGGAGGATGGTTCATTATCAGGGATGTCGATGTCTTCATCATCTTCTGCTTCGGATTCTTCAGCTTCGTCTTCGAGTTGCTCCCCCTCAGATACAGAGGCGAGCTTCTCGGTTCCCTCAGGGTTTTCATCTCCCTGAGGTCCAGCGATAAGATCTTCATTCTTCTCTCCCCTAATAGATTCATCATGGGAAAGGTCTTCAGCGCTCTTTTCAAGATCCTCAGCGCTCTTCTCCTCGGTATGTTCAGCGCTCTTCTCCCCCTCTTTCTCATGATTGGGGGAGGAATGGGTAGACTCAGCATTTGTATTTTCTCTGTCTTCTTGGCCAGAGATTTTAATACAACTTTCAATCGCTGCTAATCTGTCTTTAAGGCCAGATATAGCAGGAGCGATCTTCTTCAGCTCTTTACGATCCGCCGCTGTGAAAGTTTCCAATACAGGGGCAGGGGCAGGAGCAGGAGTATTTTCCTTGTTGACCAGCGTCTCGATCATCGTCTTCATAGAACCAACGTCGGTTTTTACAGAACCCAAGTCGGTCTTGACAGCTGACATATCCCCCTCGAGATGTTCAACCGATGTTTTCAGCTTTGTAACTTCGCTGGACACGGTCGAAACTGAGTTTTTGAGGCTGGTGTAGTCAGTGTAGATGTCAGAGAGTACTTTGGCAAAATCGCTGAGCGTCTTATCAAGGCCCTTAATGTCATCTGTGGAAGCTTTCTTCTCCACCACCGTAGTTAGCTTTGTCAAATTCTCTCCAGCGTTTGTTACGGCTGTAAAGTTGTTGGAGAGTGTGGTGGTGAGACCGGTCAGCTTTGTTTCCACGGACTTCAGAGACTCGTTGATGTCTCCCAAATTAGGACCTGTAACAGATAAAAACTTGTGAACAGAGGAAAGCTCAGAAGTTTGGGGTTTAGTCACAGTGTATAGGATTTTGTGTGTACCTGCAGGAGGGTTTACGAACTCGTCAAAATTGCGGGTTCCTGAATAATGTTCCATATCTTCCTCAAAAGTACGGTGAGGTATGGTGATCTCTGCAGGTCCTGTCTTCATCATTCGTTGAGAAGCGTCAGCGATGGCTTCTGGAATGATGGCATCTCCAGTGTTCTTTGGAGGAGTGTCCAAGTGAGTGGAGGGAGAAGCGAAGGATAAGAATGGGGTTCGGGTACTGAGTTCAGCGTTGGAATCGCTGACAATCACTTCATCAGTCTTTTGAGAGACTGGGGGAGGTTGGGTAGGTTCCAAGTTTCTAACCTCAGCGTTTGGAGACGCTGAAGTCTGGATTGGAGGGATGGCTTGCACGGGTGTGGCAGAGCGTACCACGGAACTTTCCTTCAGCTCTTCAGAATGAGCTGAGGAGTCTTCAGCATGGGGTTGCTGGGGTTGCTCCTTGGTTTTCTTGATGCTTTTGGAATCAAGTTGGGTTGAAGAGTATTTCCTTTTCTTAGAAGGAGAGGATTGTGTGGCCGGGGCATCAGCGATGGGTATTGTCGCTGAAGGAGCCACAGAAGTCGAAGAATTAGGGTTAAGAAGAGAGAGAAGGGTAGAGAGACGTACCTCATTGTCGACAGGTTTGAAATCGAGCACCTTAGGGCCATCCTGAGAAAGTTTCAGGTCACCCTCTTGAGGATAGCTGTCCTTCAGGCCATATTGGAATATGGCGCTGATGAAACGGGGGTAGGGAACCCATGCAGGTCTGTCAGCAGCAGAATCTACTCTTTGTACTAGGTCATCATAAATGATAGTGTAAAGCCCGTGTCCCGGTACGTTTTTCTTTTATTTATTTAATTATTTAAAGCGTGCACCGTTAATTGTTTTGGAGTCGGGGTTTGATGTCGTTAAGGACCAAATGCTAAAATCCATATTTCCTAGGATAGATTGTGAAGGGAGGATAGTTGAGGGGCTAAAAGGCAAATTGTGGAAAAGCTTTGCATGGGTTTTTGGCCCATGGCCGGATCCAATATTTTGTGTTCGGTTTCTTTGTTAGCCAATCAACCAAATCGTTTCTCCTCAACCCTAGTAACTCTTCTTTGTGGTGAGGTGCGGCTGCGAGAGAAATGGAAGATGAGAGAGAGTGAGATAGAGAAGAAACCGTGAGAGAGAAGGGAGCGTGACCTGCTTGCTGTTCGCCGGAAAGTGAGGGAGACCGCCGGAGGTCACTGTTTTCGTGACCTGCTGTTCGCCGGAGTTTCGAGGGAGGGAGGATCGTGTGCGTTTACGTAGCGTCGTCGTAAGGTAATCACTTTTCTTGTTTCGCTTTCTTTCCTTCTCGTTCCCGTCGCCGCCGCCGTTCGCCGCCGCTGTGGCGGTGGTGGATGGACGGCCGTGGCTGTCGATGTGGGTGCGTGTGCGTGAGAATGGCCGAGAGAGAGAGAGAGAGAATGGTCGGGTGTTGTCTCGTGCGTTCGTAATCGAAAATCCACCGCCGGCCGCCGCTGGCCGCCGCCGGTCGCCACCGGCAACCACCACTGCCGGAGATGGCAGTGGGTGGCGAGTGGCCGTAACCAGACCTTAGTAGCTACAGAGCCTTAAACTGTGACTTAATCGTTAAGCCGTATATTTTAAACCGTTGCTTCTAAAATCATTCTTTTTATGCGAAAAAATGGTCCAGCCCCTGTTTTGTGACGGCAATAACTTCTCCGTCGTAACTCCGTTTGAGCCGAAACTGGCGCCCACGCTTCGAGCTCGGGACCGAGTACGTTTTCTGTGTTTTGGCGGAAAACTGGTTCGGCCTCGAGTTGGGAGAAAAAGTGGTCGCAATTTCTGCGGTTCGTCATTTTATGTGAATTTTCCTGGAATCTGCCACTGTTTTGCGTGGACCGTAACTTTTTACTCGTAACTCGTTTTGAGGTGATTTTGGTGGCCATAGTTCCCTATTCGAGTCGGGAAGGTTTTTCGTGTTTTGCCGAAAGTCTGATTTAAACCGTAGCTAGGCTGTTTGGACTGTTTATGCAGGCTGGACCGAAACTGGCAGTTTTGGTAACCGTTCGTAATTAATTCATAGTAAATTGTAGAAAAAGCGTTAAGAGGCGTATAATATGTCCTTGGAACCCCAACTCAGAGGACTTTCTGGTCATGAAATAATATTGGGATTTTTCTAGATTTAAGAGGGTCGAAACGGGTCCCGAACAGACCTGTTTTGGGTGATCGGAAATTAGTTTTAGTGACGTTTTAAGCGTGTGTCGTGTCTTAGGGTCCGGGTCTCGTATTGACACGTTTTGACATGCGTTTAGGTGCTGGAAGGTGACCGTGATTGTGAAGCTTGATTCGTGTTGATTAAGCTAGGCGCGCATTTGAGGTGAGTTCTCTCACTGTGTAGTTAGGGGTTGTATGCATGTCATAATAGTTTGTATGTACTACTGTCCTTGTGGTGTGAACTAGTTGTTGTGGTGTGTAATATTTGATTGGTTTGTATGCTTGGTATAAATGTGTTACCTTACGTTTCGGTGGGACCGAGGCCTCGATGGTACTGAGGTGTCGGTTATGTTACAATTCGGTGAGACCGAGGCCTCGATGGTACTGAGGTGTCGGTTATGTTACAATTCGGTGAGACCGAGGCCTCGATGGTACTGAGGTGTCGGTTATGTTACAATTCGGTGAGACCGAGGCCTCGATGGTACTGAGGTGCTGGTTATATTACAATTCGGTGGGACCGAGGCCTCGATGGTACTGAGGTGGTTGGATACATAAATACCTGTAGATGTTTACTCATTTTATGTATCTGTGATATTGTTGCTTATGTGCGGGTAGGGATGATGTGTATATAATTCCTACCTGTGCATGTGTTTGAATTCACTAAGCTTCGTGCTTACCCTTTCCCAATAATCTGTGGTTTCAGGTACGAGTGGCTCTAAGGCGTGACGGGTACACACTGGCGCGCGGGATGAGCTGACTGATATTTGTTTTAATTATTGAACTTTGTTTCCGCTGGTTTCTGATTACTTGAACAGTATTTATGTCCTTGCAATTAATATGTTGGAATTATTTATGGAGTTTTTATATAAAGCGGTTAATTAAAAATTTTAAATTCCTTGAAATTTTGGGGCGTTACAACTTGGTATCAGAGCACAGCTTGAGTGAATCAAACGCACCTCGGTGTGTTTGGTCTCAAGTTGCGGCTGGGAAATTTTCAAATTCTTTATTAAATCTTTTGGAAATAAAAGAAAAAGTAAAAACCCGTTCGAGGAACGGTGATCGAGGGCGCAGTGTGTACAGTCAGCCGGAGCCGAAGGGAAAGGTACAATGCTTAGTGTTTTATTGCTTTCTAGATCATAGAGTATGCATGCTAGATTGTCTGTTGTTGACACTATGCGGTATGTTGAATTGCTTGCTATTAGGAGTTTATGCTAATTATGATAGGTTACTAAGTGAATGCCCTCTAGGTTGTATGCAGTAAGAGACTTATAGCCTTAGAATATTCGATTTAGTCCTATTGCGCAGCTCTTGTTTGAGTCCAACCGTTCTAGGATAGAATTTTGTATTCGACGGTCTATTTGTTTTGCACTGCATGTAATCGGGTATTCGCGAGGCCACTTTTTATGATTAGTAAGGATTCATTAGTAGCAAGGGGGTAGTGATTGGGATGGAAGTTCCTAGGGAGCTAGGAAGGGTGGATGTATATATATGCTGGTGCAGGCATACGGTTAATTATATATTTAATTGTTGTTGTATGATCGGGGTGACCGATGGTTTATTAAGTATGCAATCGTGGCTGTCTAATCGGGGAGACCGATGGTTTTATATATACAGTAGTTGTATGAGTTGCCTGTTTAGGATATGTTCTTGAACTGGCATGTGTGGATTAATTATATTATGTGTATAGTTTCGGCGAGAAACTACTTGGACCCTCGGGATGGGACTCGGAACGGGCAATGATAGGCGTGGATGGTAGTAGTAGAGCTCCTACTACCGGAAGCACAGGATCAATGCTCGAGTCGGGAAAGTCGCGAGGAATCCAAGGAGTTGAGCGTGAGTATTGTTAGTGTGAGTTATTATGTGCTAATAACTCGTTGTAATTTTACCCCAGAAATGGCCATCACTGAGGGAAACGAAACTACTGAGCCAGGGATTGGCGCCGGGATCACTACTGAGCAGATACGTGAGTGGATCACGGCTGAAGTAAAGCATGCTATTAGGAAGGCAATCCCCGAGATTTTTACCGCCGTTTGTGTTGAGGTAGTAGCGATGATGGAGGCCGCTCGGAGCCAAGACCCTGGGTCAGAGGAACAGACTAAGAAGAGGAAAACAGCGCTGGCCGTTGCACCGGAACCGGCAGTTCCAAAGAAAGCGAGGTTTTCGGACTCGGTCTTGAATCAAGGGAGCGGTAGGTTTAAAACCATGAATGGTAGCGGAAGGAGGAATGTCAAATGTTTCCGGTGTGGCCAGGTGGGGCACTACGGTCGCGACTGCAAGGAACCACCACACGTGGTCTGTTTTAACTGCAAACAGATGGGCCACGTGAAGGTCAACTGCCCGAATCCGAGGGTTACTGTTGGGGACGGAGCACCAGGAACTTCTGCGGCTGCTCCCTTGCGTATTACTGTTGGTCGTGTGGGTCAGGCTGGGCCCGAGGCGGCCGAGATAGAGTTCATAACTGACGGTGGAAGAGGCACAGGCCACGCTTAAAGTGGTGACAGGTATATTTCATCGCTTGATATTGGTATGTGGTTGCTTTTTGCTTAAGCTGTGTGTTTAAGTACGTTCTTAGTTAACTCGGTGTCTGCTGTAGTGATGTTTGATAGCGGGGCTACCCATTAATTCGTGCCTCACACTTGTAGATGAGGTTGCTGAGGTGATATTTGTAGACCAATTCGGGTCAAAGATTGGCATTTGTGTTAGAATCATAGGCATTTGAGCCGACTTTGATTTGAGGAAAACCCGTAAGATGATTTGATGTGAATTCCCAACTTGCCTTAAGAGGTTTAAATGTCTGGATGACAATAGTAGACCGGAGAGTTCCGGAGTAGTATGGGTCGAGACGTTGAATGCCGAATGAGTCATGCACAAAGTGATTTTAAAAATAAAATTGCATTAATTAAATCTTGTGTTTCCAATCCTTTATGGATTGTGTTTTGGGATTTTGGGAATTGTTCAGCACACACAAAAATTTTCGGATGGTTTTGAAAGTGTATGAAATCGTTTTATTGCGGGAGTGCAAACTTTGTTAGAATTTGTCTCATTTTCGTTATTTTTCCAACGGTCCTTTCGGGTAAGATGATATCTGTGTTTTGTGGTGTTTTAAATGTGGGGCAAGTGACTACGGCTTGTGACTTTAACATCGGAACTCCTCCACATATGATAAAGTTGAGACGAAAAGTTACATCCCACGGTGTCTGTATAAAGCTAATTGAATGATTTGGTTAAAATAAGTTTTGTTCTACGGCATGTCGAGTCGTGTGGGTTTAATGTCACGGGGTGCATATCTTATTTGTTTGTGTGACCATTTGGGGAAATCTCGGAAATCAATTTAAAGAACCCCACATTTTGAGATTTTATGAGATTTTAATCGATATTTTCAAATGATGGAAACGGATTGGTTTTTATCTTTAAGTTTGAAACTTACACGAGACAGTTGTGTTTTAACAAAAATATATTTGTAAACCGTTTCATCGTTTTGTATGACTACCCGACGCGCGTGAGATTTGTTAGTTAAACATGTGCCACGACATTTTTGTTGAAAAGGAGGAATTTTGGGGTCAAATATCGTGTAACTGATTTTGAAACTACGTGCACACCTTGTCGCACCCTATTTAAGGTCAAGCGGTTACCTTAAGTGCACGTCAGGAGTCAATCCATACCGAAATCGAAACGGTTCATTCTACAGAAATTATTTATTACACCTGCTTTTGTGTGACTAAACTGAACTACAATGGAACGATTTTCAACATGATTTTTCTATGTGGGACGAGCGTGTCCAGTTTTGCATAACTATCGATCAGGTAATGGTAGTTTTTATTACATGCGATCTTTTGAGATGAAAATCCTGATGTGGGAAATATTTTGGAAATGATTTTGGTAAACCATTTAGGAAAATGTGCTTTTAAGTGTCATGTGTCATCTCGAGAATTTTTTTTTTAGTTGTGAGTCCTTTTGGAAAACTCTTTTGTTTAACCCGTGTTGAGTCTGAGACTAAGGTTGATTTCAAAGTATTGCTTGCTTAAACTTTGTTTAAACGTATTTATCCGACCTATGGGTCTAGCAAGCGTGGAGCATTTTGCTCGGTTTTGACTTGGAGTTAGTCATGGGCCAATTGCCCGGTTTTAATGACTCAAGGTGGAGTCTGGTTGATAAATTGTTTTGTCACACCGTTTGGCATTCATTGTACGTCGAGTATATACACGTTTGGGGGAAGGAGACAATCAGGAATATGCATGTTGTTGGTAGGCTGTTTGCTTTGAATCCTTAGACGCGTTAGTCAGTCGTTGCTAATGGTCGGTTGGGTATCTCGGGGTGAGACCCCGGTATTCATGTGTTCTAACCTAGACTTTCCAGTAGGTACTAGGAGGATATAGTTGTGGGCACTTACCTGGGAGGTAGTTCCGGCGTGCTGGGACTTGAGACGTTACCTGGGAGGTAGACGTCAGGGTGTATCCTCGATGCGGTGTGACTTGGCTTCTTAGAGCAAGTGTGGATGATACGTCATCGGTGGAAGATAGGTATTCCACGCGCGTTAGTAATGTAGGACGAATAGTATCGGTTAAGGGATTGAGGCCCTTTATTATTAGGAGAATAAATGCGCATCAACCATTTTGAGGTAGGTGGTATATCTAGGTGTCGACTTTTGGGCTTGAGGCCAAACACCTTTAGTATAATCGGAGAGTTGTAGCCGATTTTAAGATAATCATGGTGATGGTAGAAGTAACCCTGAAATGATCTCTTGTGATGGATGGTTATGGTGGAATGACCTACGGGTGTGTTAGTGATTTTGGTTGTGGGGGTTACCTATTTGTGTTAGTGTCTAGGATAATACCACGCCGATGTTTGTTATTGTAATCGGTTGGACCGATGTTCGGCGGGTGGCCGATGTTGGTTATTGTAATCGGTTGGACCGATGTTCGGCGGGTGGCCGATGTTTGTTATTGTGATCGGTTGGACCGATGTTCGGCAAGTGGTCGATGTTTTTGTTGACATGAGTTACTGAAAATCTTTGGAATCTATTAGAATTCGTGGTAGCTAATCGACAGTTAAGAGTAGGAATGATCGTAGTCGAGTATCAAATAGGGTATTCCGTGAGCAGCTTTAGAATGGTTAGAGCTGGAGATTTGACTTGGGATGTATGGGATATCTAAGGTTGGGGGACAACCGTAGTCGCTTGGCTAGGAATGAATTCAAGTGTCGGGGTGTTCTGCCGATCATAATCCCAGTGTCTTAGAAAGTGTACGTTAGTAAGAATCGTATTCGAGAAGTTTCGAAGGGGCTTCAAGTGGGCTTGGGAACCTGAGGTTGAGATGAGGGAGAACTATCCAGAGTTATTCGTAGGCAGAGACTTCGAGGACGAAGTCTAATCCAAGTGGGGGAGAGTTGTAAAGCCCGTGTCCCGGTACGTTTTTCTTTTATTTATTTAATTATTTAAAGCGTGTACCGTTAATTGTTTTGGAGTCGGGGTTTGATGTCGTTAAGGACCAAATGCTAAAATCCATATTTCCTAGGATAGATTGTGAAGGGAGGATAGTTGAGGGGCTAAAAGGCAAATTGTGGAAAAGCTTTGCATGGGTTTTTGGCCCATGGCCGGATCCAATATTTTGTGTTCGGTTTCTTTGTTAGCCAATCAACCAAATCGTTTCTCCTCAACCCTAGTAACTCTTCTTTGTGGTGAGGTGCGGCTGCGAGAGAAAAGGAAGATGAGAGAGAGTGAGATAGAGAAGAAACCGTGAGAGAGAAGGGAGCGTGACCTGCTTGCTGTTCGCCGGAAAGTGAGGGAGACCGCCGGAGGTCACTGTTTTCGTGACCTGCTGTTCGCCGGAGTTTCGAGGGAGGGAGGATCGTGTGCGTTTACGTAGCGTCGTCGTAAGGTAATCACTTTTCTTGTTTCGCTTTCTTTCCTTCTCGTTCCCGTCGCCGCCGCCGTTCGCCGCCGCTGTGGCGGTGGTGGATGGACGGCCGTGGCTGTCGATGTGGGTGCGTGTGCGTGAGAATGGCCGAGAGAGAGAGAGAGAGAGAATGGTCGGGTGTTGTCTCGTGCGTTCGTAATCGAAAATCCACCGCCGGCCGCCGCTGGCCGCCGCCGGTCGCCACCGGCAACCACCACTGCCGGAGATGGCAGTGGGTGGCGAGTGGCCGTAACCAGACCTTAGTAGCTACAGAGCCTTAAACTGTGACTTAATCGTTAAGCCGTATATTTTAAACCGTTGCTTCTAAAATCATTCTTTTTATGCGAAAAAATGGTCCAGCCCCTGTTTTGTGACGGCAATAACTTCTCCGTCGTAACTCCGTTTGAGCCGAAACTGGCGCCCACGCTTCGAGCTCGGGACCGAGTACGTTTTCTGTGTTTTGGCGGAAAACTGGTTCGGCCTCGAGTTGGGAGAAAAAGTGGTCGCAATTTCTGCGGTTCGTCATTTTATGTGAATTTTCCTGGAATCTGCCACTGTTTTGCGTGGACCGTAACTTTTTACTCGTAACTCGTTTTGAGGTGATTTTGGTGGCCATAGTTCCCTATTCGAGTCGGGAAGGTTTTTCGTGTTTTGCCGAAAGTCTGATTTAAACCGTAGCTAGGCTGTTTGGACTGTTTATGCAGGCTGGACCGAAACTGGCAGTTTTGGTAACCGTTCGTAATTAATTCATAGTAAATTGTAGAAAAAGCGTTAAGAGGCGTATAATATGTCCTTGGAACCCCAACTCAGAGGACTTTCTGGTCATGAAATAATATTGGGATTTTTCTAGATTTAAGAGGGTCGAAACGGGTCCCGAACAGACCTGTTTTGGGTGATCGGAAATTAGTTTTAGTGACGTTTTAAGCGTGTGTCGTGTCTTAGGGTCCGGGTCTCGTATTGACACGTTTTGACATGCGTTTAGGTGCTGGAAGGTGACCGTGATTGTGAAGCTTGATTCGTGTTGATTAAGCTAGGCGCGCATTTGAGGTGAGTTCTCTCACTGTGTAGTTAGGGGTTGTATGCATGTCATAATAGTTTGTATGTACTACTGTCCTTGTGGTGTGAACTAGTTGTTGTGGTGTGTAATATTTGATTGGTTTGTATGCTTGGTATAAATGTGTTACCTTACGTTTCGGTGGGACCGAGGCCTCGATGGTACTGAGGTGTCGGTTATGTTACAATTCGGTGAGACCGAGGCCTCGATGGTACTGAGGTGTCGGTTATGTTACAATTCGGTGAGACCGAGGCCTCGATGGTACTGAGGTGTCGGTTATGTTACAATTCGGTGAGACCGAGGCCTCGATGGTACTGATGTGCTGGTTATATTACAATTCGGTGGGACCGAGGCCTCGATGGTACTGAGGTGGTTGGATACATAAATACCTGTAGATGTTTACTCATTTTATGTATCTGTGATATTGTTGCTTATGTGCGGGTAGGGATGATGTGTATATAATTCCTACCTGTGCATGTGTTTGAATTCACTAAGCTTCGTGCTTACCCTTTCCCAATAATCTGTGGTTTCAGGTACGAGTGGCTCTAAGGCGTGACGGGTACACACTGGCGCGCGGGATGAGCTGACTGATATTTGTTTTAATTATTGAACTTTGTTTCCGCTGGTTTCTGATTACTTGAACAGTATTTATGTCCTTGCAATTAATATGTTGGAATTATTTATGGAGTTTTTATATAAAGCGGTTAATTAAAAATTTTAAATTCCTTGAAATTTTGGGGCGTTACAGATAGATGCCCAGTCAATATGTAGACCTTTCAGCAGTGCGTATCCCATAGCCTGCTGAGGTTGAGCGGCTTGATCAGAGGAGCCGGTCTTCGCTGTCATGCAGCTGATCAGGTGTGCGAAGATGAAATTCATCTCGCTGGGCATTTTGGACTTCTTTATCAGCGTCAGCTTCTTCTCGGGCTTCTTGTCCCTTCCAGTTTCCCAGATGTAACCCATTGCGTCGAGGAAAGCAATGATTTCTTCTCTGTCAGCATGCTTCTTATGGTCAGGGAATGGAACAAATGGTTTTTCTTTGGTAGCATTGGGAAAGTTCAGGGCTTTTCGAATGATTGCGGGGGTTATCTTAATTGTGCCATACTCAGTATCGCTGAGTATGCAATCGATGGTTTTGGATGCATCTTTGGCGGAGGGTAGCTGAGTGTGTCTGGCAGAGTACCAGAACTGGGATAGTAGTAGCTGACTTGCAGGAGGTGTGATGGTCAGGGCTGTTGAAATGCAGCAGTTTTTCAGGAAATTCACAGCATCATCCAGATGTGTGACTTGCTTTCGAGGAGGAAACTCGAGAAGCGCAGAGAGGTTGTTCACCTTAGTCCAATCCAGTTTGTCAAGTTCAAACTTGACTTGTGGAGCCTTGAGGATTTCCACTTCCTCAGAGTCAGCGGAGATGTTCTCATCGGTAACATTGATCTTTGAAGTTGCCATTTCTCTGTATTATCAGTTCAACCAAAGATGTTAACAAATAAGAATTGTCTTGATATGGAAAGAATTTCCATTAAGATGGTTCGAATTTTGTCCATTTCATTCAGACATAAATGTCTTAATGAAGATTAGGGTTTTTCATGATTTTTGAAACGAAATGTAAAGCCCATAAAGTCTTGTATTCCAGTTTCTAAAAAAATCTGGATACGAATGAAGAACAAGTTTAAGATTAAGATTTAAAACTTGAAGAAGAACCATGAAATGATTGTGTTCATAAAACCATGAAAGAAATGGTTTTATTTTTAAGAAGTTCTTTTGTTTGATCTTGTTTAAAACAATGATAAGATCAGAAACAAGTTATCTGCATTTGAAAAAAATATGAACATATTAACCTTGATGTTTTGATGAAGAAGATGATGAACAGTTCTTTGAAGATTTGAGAGCACAAATGCAACAGTAATTCTTTTTTTGCGGAGGAAGATTGATCAAGAAAAAGACAAATATAAACCAAGAGTTTGTTTATATAGGGAGTTTTAGAGAGAGAAAACCTTGAGCGGGAAAAGGTTTTCATCATGACACGGACACGTGTTTGCATTTGATTGGAAGTTTGAACGAAACGTGCAAACGTGTGTCAGAAAGAAATCGTGCCTGGTGTTATCCGTTGCAATGACGTCACAACTGTCCTTTCACATTCTTTTAGGATGTCTCTGAGGTTTTGAAAGCTCAGGGACTCTTTGGAAAAACATGAAGCACTGAATAGAAAATATCAGTGAAGGTTTTAAGAACTTTCAAAATATCGCTGTTAAGGAAGAGATATTCAGCGATGCATTTGTTTTTGAAATCTTGCATTTTCATGCGTTTGTCAGAGAGAGAAAACATACCTGGATATCAGTTTAACCAAGTTTATTCAGAGAGAAGATGATTGAATAGGTTATACGAGTTGATTTTATCCTATCGCTGATTAATGTGAACCGCTGAAGATTTTACCCTTCAAAGTTCAGCATTCCAAGCTCGCTGATGAGAAAGTTGAATCTTGTCTCATCAAGAGGTTTGGTAAATAAATCAGCTAACTGATAATCAGTTGGGATAAAATGAAGTTCTATATCACCATTCATCACATGATCTCTGATAAAATGATATCTGATTTCTATGTGTTTTGTCTTTGAGTGTAGCACTGGATTGTTTGCTATAGCGATGGCACTAGTGCTGTCGCAATAGATTGGAATTTTGGAGAGCTGAAGATCATAGTCTAGTAGCTGATTTCTCATCCACAAGACTTGAGAACAACAGCTTCCAGCGGCTACATATTCAGCTTCAGCTGTGGAAGTGGACACTGAGTTTTGCTTTTTACTTGTCCAACTTACCAGCTTTCCACCCAGGAGCTGACATCCCCCTGTGGTGCTTTTCCTATCCATTTTGCAACCTGCAAAATCACTGTCTGAATAGGCGGTTAGATCGAATCCTGAGTCTTTGGGATACCAAAGGCCTAGATTCGCTGTACCCTTAAGATATCGAAAGATTCGCTTTACAGCTTTCATATGAGATATCATAGGTTCAGCTTGATATCGTGCACACAGACATGTTGCAAACATAATATCGGGTCGGCTAGCTGTAAGATACAATAGTGAGCCGATCATCCCACGGTACAGCGTGACATTGACAGGAACACCCTTTGTGTCCTTATCAAGTGTCAGCGGTGGTGCCATAGGGGTTTTCATAGCTGAACTATGGGTTAAGTCGAATTTCTTCAGCATATCTCTAACATATTTTCCCTGATTAATAAAAGTTCCTTTTTCAGTTTGCTTAATCTGAAGACCAAGGAAATATGTTAGTTCACCCATCATGCTCATTTTATACTCATCTTTCATTCTATCAGCGAAACGAGTACAAAGCTCAGGGTTAGTAGAACCAAATATAATGTCATCAACATATATTTGAACTAGAATGATATGACCTTTCACTTTTCTAAAAAATAGAGTTTTGTCAATCTTACCTCTCTCGAATTGTTCAATATGGAGATAAGTAGAGAGAGTATCATACCATGCACGAGGAGCTTGCTTTAAGCCATAAAGTGCCTTGTCCAGTTTATAAACATAACCTGGACGCTTAGGATCTGAGAATCCTGGAGGTTGTTCCACATAAACTTCTTCATTCAGCTTTCCATTCAGAAACGCTGACTTAACATCCATCTGATGTACAGTGAAGTTTTTGTGTACAACATATGCTAAGAAAAGACGAATAGATTCAAGTCTTGCTACTGGAGCAAATGTTTCGTCATAATCTATGCCTTCCTCTTGTCTGTATCCCTGAGCAACAAGACGAGCTTTGTTGCGAGTTACAGTACCATGTTCGTCCAACTTGTTTCGATAGACCCATTTAGTGCCTATCACCGTTTTGTCAGTTGGTCTACGAACGAGTTTCCAAACTTTGTTTCTTTCGAATTCAGTCAGCTCTTCTTGCATAGCGCTGACCCAGTTTGGATCTCTGAGGGCATCATCTATTTTCTTTGGTTCAGTTAGAGAAATAAAGTTAACAAATAAACAAATATTACCTGCACTTCTACGAGTCTGAATACCAGCGTTTGGATCACCAAGAATTTGATCGATTGGGTGATTTACAGTCCATCGCTGAGCTGGAGCATACGTCGCTGACTCAGTCTGAACTGGAGAAACTGAAGATGAGGCTTCAGCTACTTCTGGATTATCAGCTAAGAGAGGAATGTTTGCATTTGTCACTTCATTCACTGATTGCTGAGAAATAGATGGAATTTCTGAGACATTTGGATCAACTGCAGGTATAGTGTTTATAGGAACAGCTGAGACCCAAGATGTTTCAGCTTCACTATTCTGCATATCTGGAATGATAGTAGGACCATCATTTTCTACGGTGTGAGCATGAGGAGTGGGAACTTCTTCTGAATCACCAAGATGAGAAAACATCCATTGATTCAGTTCTTCAGTATCAGCGGACGGTTTAGAGTTCGCTGAACGGGATTCGTCAAACGTGACGTGAATAGTTTCTTCTACAGTTTGTCTTCTACGGTTGAAGACTCTGAAGGCTTTGGAGATTGAGGAGTATCCAAGAAAGATTCCATCATCAGCCTTAGGATCAAACTTTCCAAGGGCATCTATGTTGTTCAGTATGAAACACTGACATCCAAAGATGTGAAGAAAGCTGATTGAAGGCTTTCTCCCATGAAAGAGTTCATAGGCTGTCTTTTTGAATCTTTTAACTATCAGTGACCTGTTTTGCGTAAAACAAGCAGTGTTGACAGCTTCTGCCCAAAACTGAGTAGGCAGGTGAGAATCGCTGAGCATTGAACGTGCAGCTTCAATAATTGTTCTATTTCTTCTTTCAGCGACTCCATTTTGTTGCGGTGTTCTCACTGACGAAAAGTTGTGAGAAATACCCTTACTCTCAAGGAAGGAATCAAGAGAACTGTTTTTGAATTCAGTTCCATGATCACTCCTTATTGAGCGAACAGTCATATTGTTCAGAGTTTCCATCTTCCGAACAAAGGTGATGAGTTCTTCAGGGGTGTCACTCTTAGAACGGAGAAACATTACCCATGTGTAACGAGAGAATTCATCAACTATGACCAGCGTATATTTCTTTCCAGCGATGGATTGTTTGTTAACAGGGCCAAACAAATCCATATGGAGTAGTTGTAGAGGAGATGACACTGAGGAGACTTGCTTTGACTTGAAGCTTGCCTTGGTCTGCTTCCCTTTTTCACACGCTGAACATAAAGACTCTTTGGCGTATGAATGCTGAGGTAGACCAGTGACTAACTCTTTGGAGGAAAGAGTATTCAGTGTCTTGAAATTTAGATGCGAGAGCCTCTTGTGCCATAGCCAGTTAACATCAGAAGATGCCTTTGAGAAGAAACAGGAGTTCTCAGTGGTTGTCGAGTCCATGTTTATTACATAAACATTTTCCAAACGATAACCGCTGAGAGCTATCTTCTCCTTTTTGTCAGTGACAAAGCAGGATTCCTTAGTGAAAATCACTTTGTTATCCATGTCGCAAAGCTGACTGATGCTCAGAAGATTATGTTTCAGTCCTTCAACATATGCGACTCTTCTGAAGGAGGTTGTACCATTTGAAAGTACACCATACCCTCGGGTGTGTCCTTTTCCATTTCCACCGAAAGTCACAGAGGGACCCTTCTCTTCCTTGTATTCAGCGAGCAGGTTTTTCTTTCCACTCATGTGTCTAGAGCATCCGCTATCGAGATACCAGATACCCTTATTAACATGCATTTACAAAGGAAGATTAGTTTTGCTTGGGTACCCACTTAACCATGTATACACTTTTGTCAGTGGAGCTAGTTGGAATAGAAGGTTCAGCGGTCTTCGCAGCATTTGAAGATTCAGCTTTGTCTTTCTTCACTTTGGTTAATTTCTTAACTTCAGTGGTAGGAGTCACCTTGACCTGATTTGCATCGGGGTTGGTCTTCTTTGCCTTGGGGGCAATCTTCACCTTAGCTATCTTTTCAGCTTTGGTGGCTGTGGGGCACTTACTAGCAATATGATCGGTAAGTCCACAGTGATAACATTTCCTATAACTAAAAGTAGTTCTAGGACCACTTGTATGCTGAGCTTTTAATTTCGAATTAGAAGTGCCAGCACCAAGTAAACTATTGGTTTTAGAAATGGGACGAACATTCAGTTCTTCATATTTCTTACCAAGGACATCCAATCTGAGTCTAGGAGTAGATCGCTGAATAAATCCAGATATCGGCTTTCTAGATCCAGAGGGGTAGGTCACTGAGGCTTTAGAAGCATTCAGCTTTGGTACTAAGGTACCCTTCTGAGGATTTTGATAAATAACAATTCCTTTACCTTTGTCTTTAGAGACAGAGGTAGGTTTTGAATAAACCATTTTCTCCTTACCTTTTGAGGAGGTAGGAGTTTCCTCAGGGATTGGTGTAATGGACGAGGAGCACTGAGATGATGAAGTGTCAGCGACTGAGGATACGAACGTTCCAAATTTAAGCATTGAACGTTCAGTGGTTGGTTTTGGAGTATCATATTTATAACCCAGACCACGTTTATCACTCAGAGGAATCTGAGCCTTAATTATCTCAGTGATCTTTGTTGAAGAATTACACCATCCTTCAACAGTAGCTTGTTCAACTTTTAATGCAGCGATAGCTTCTGCTCGTTCGATTTTGACTAGCTGATTTAAATAGACTTGATCTTTAAAATCATCTTCAATTTTAGAAAGCTTTTCTATTTGAAGGTGATAGTTTTTCAGTTGTTCAGCGAGATCAAGGTTTTGGTTTTCAACCACAGTTTTGCCGTTCATGGCTTCGTATAAACTTCTAATCAATAGATCGATTTTGCGGAGACTATCAGCTTCATCAATATTTGCAATATTGGTAAAGAAAGAAGGTGATACCTGAATGGCAGATGTTGAAGTGGAGGGAATGTCTGAACTTTCTTCCTCTTCTTCAATCTTGGCCATGAGACATTGATTTGCTTCATCATCTTCAGAGTCAGATGATGATGCTTCTTCATCAGAAGCAGCCCAATCATAGTCAGCCATCAGACCTTTGCCTTTCTTCTTAAAGCTTTTCAGCTTCGCATATTTTTCTTTCAGCTTTGAGTATTTGTCATCTTTATTCCTTGGAACAAAGTTTTTCTTTGAGAAAGCTGAAGGTCTCATGACTTTCTTTGACCTGCACTCATTAGCGAAATGACCTGTCTTTTCGCAGTTGAAACAAGTAGCAGTAGCCTTATCAACAAAAGCTGATGATTTAGGCTTGTCAGTTATGGAAAGAGGTTTATTCTTTCTAAACATTTTTTTCTTGGCGAATCTCCTGAACTTTTTAGTTAGGAGAGCCAAGGATTCATCATCATCTGAAGAATCAGAGTCTGATGACCTTTCAGAGTTACTTTCTAACTCAGTGATAGTGACCGAAGGTCGCTGAGTAGAAGGTTCCTCTGTGATTAAAGCAACATGGGTGCTTTTGGAATCTTTTACAAGATTCTTCTTAAGATGGCTAGATTGCTCATGATTCAACAATGTACCATATAAGGTTGAAAGGGTCATTGATTTAAGATCCTTTGACAGCTTGAGACACATGGAATAATTGTCCCAGCTTTCAGGTAAACATTCTAGAAACTTTGTCAGCACTTCAAAGTTAGAATATTCCTTACCAACAGTTTTTAGATCTATAATTAAGCAATTAAAACGTTGGTGAACTTCAGAGAGAGTTTCATTCTTACCAGAAATGAAGCTTTCGTATTGTCTTACCAGGTTGATCTTTTCTTGAGTCCTGGACTTCAGACGTTCCTTCATACTGAACACATATTGTGTCCCACATGGCTTTTGATGTTTTCAGGTTCATGACGGAATGGTAGACTTCGTTAGGAAGAGCCATGGAAAGTATGGATCTGGCTTTTGTATCTATAGCCACTTTCTTCTTATCTTCATCGGTCCACTGAAAGATTTCCTTAGGAATCAGCCTTTCTGGAATAGCAGGTCTATTCGCAGTGGCTGGTACTGCAGGATCAATTGTTACAGGGATGAATGGACCATTCTCAAGATAGTAAGTCATAGTGGGGTCTACACCTTCTAAGAAGAGTATCATCCTATTTTTCCATAAGTTGAAGTTGTCTCTGGAAAATCTAGGGGGTTTTGCAAGAGAACCATTGTCTATATAATTTATGTTTGTGTTGGTGGCCATTTTCAGATAATAGCAAGGAAGAGAAATATCTTAGATTATATCTTGTTTATGAGATTAAACAAATCTGCTATGATACCACTTGTTGGTCCCGAAGGCCTATACAAGTTTGTAGAAGGGGGGGGTGAATACAAACACACAAATTTTACTTTTCTAAATTGTTTATTGATAAATCATTAACAATTTACAGCTTGTTGCGGAGACAAGATTAAGGATAAACCTAAATCTAAACAAGTTGGAACACTAAGGTTTCTTGCACTAAGAGAGATAAGGAAATTACTAATAATAACCTATCTTGAGATAATAGATTTGAACTTGTCCAGAGTTAGCAAGTTACTTCAAATGAAGTGAGTTCATCTCTTTATATACTGCATGCATTTAATGCAAGTCAGTATATACTTTACACGTGTCATCAGTTGGTTGGTTGCATGTCATTGACCTTGGTTGACAACCTTAGTAGCCGTATGGATGAATAGTGTAGTATCAGAGTGGTTGTACGATTTCAGATATTCGGAGGTTCTTTTCTGACATTTCGTACGGAGTCGTGCAAGGGTGGATAAGACAAAAGTATTTTGTACGGAGGACTTCATGATCAGCTTTCGTTGATTCAGCGATCTATCATTTCATATCAGCGAATGATAGATTTCAGCGATAGCTGAAGTCTTGTACTTGATACTTCACGTTGAGTGGACAAATCTGAGTCTTCGCTGATCCGCATCAGTTCATTAGGAGACTTGTCGCTGGTTCTTGAGCTTGATCTTCGACTTCAGCGTAGAACCTTTGTTGACGTGAAACTTGTCTTCAGGGATCATAAGTAAACAACTAACTTATCAGCGATCATCATAATGACTGAACAGACTCAGCATTTATGGTGAACAGTTTCGCTGAATGTTTAACTTAAAAGAGCGAGAGTTCCTATCAGCGGTACTGGAAGATCTTAGTACTTATCAGCGATAGTGAAACTCTGATACATATTGTTTACTTACAATTTTCACTAAGTATATAAGAGAGGGTCATTATCAAATCACTGAGGGTTTGGATCAACAATAACTATATACCATAAGATTAAATCACCAATGGTCAGGATTCATCCGATGGCATAAATTGTAAATACTTTACTTTTTGTAATTATTTTACTAAACAAAACAACCATGTAAGGGCATATTTGTCCAGAATTTTTTGCATATCGTAACCCATAACCAGCACCAAAAAACCAGGCAAAATCATTTCCAATATTTCAAGGGGTCCATTAACAAAACCCTACTCCACTCCCTCTCTCCATCTCCGATCAAATCCGCCGCCGCCGGCAACAGACACCACCACCACCGCCGCTGTCCACCACAGGCACCACCACCACCGCTAGATTCATCACTGCCACCACCAATATCAAACGCAACACCACCGCCGCTGTCCACCACAGTCACCACCACCACCGCCGTCCACCCTCACTCTCGTTACCTCTCTCTATCGTTCTTCAAACCAGAACCATCCCTGTCACGATTCTAACAACAGCAGCGATTCCCCTTTCTCCCTCTCGTTTTCTTGCATCCACAGCCCCATCGATTTAGTTCTCAACAGCTCTCTTTCGATTTAGGGTATGAAATTGGTTTACTGCTGTGTTCACCATGTAGTTGCAATTCTGGATTCATGATTTTGGGTTTCTCTGATTTTTGGATTCATGATTTTGTGTTCATGAAGATTTTATGGGTTAAAGATTTCATGGATTCATGATTCTGGGTTGAAGATTTCATGGGTTGAAAGAGTTAATGGATTCATGATTCCGGGTTGAAAGATTTCATGGATTCATTTTCTTTTTCTGGGTTTTGTATCATGATTTTGGTATCCATGATTTTCATTTAAGTTGTGATTTTCATGATTTTCTTTTTTCTGATAAAATTACATCCATACTCCATAGACTTCATGGGTTTTGTCTTCATGATTTTCTTTTTCTGGGATTTAGATTGAGATTAAGTTTAATTAGATATCAAAAAATCCCTTGAATCATGGAACTGCCATCTCTAAACGATTTGTAAATATTAATTAAAAAACTGGATTTATATAATTACTTCTATACCCCTACGTGATTATATTAATTAATAATCAATTTTAATTAAATTAAATTAAATGATTGGTGGAGGAGTGGTTTGCATAGTTTCCACAAATGTAGTGGTTTGCAAAAAATACCACCCCTATATATATATATAGCAAAATTGTTTGTTTTTATTATTATGTTTTGTTTCAATAATAACAATATATTTAATAATAGAAAAGAAAAGACGAAGGTAAAGGACTAAGAGCATCCACGCACGTCTTGCACAAAGCCTTGCAAGATGACATGGCATGCCATGTGGCTTGCAAGGTCTTGCAAGTGTAGTCCCTTCTTTCACAATTAGAAAGATCTTTCACAAACACATATATATTAAACAAATCCATTTTTGTTTAATTTAATTAATTTATTTGTTTGTTTAAACATTAATTAATAATATGTTTATTAAGTTTAATTCATTTATTAGTTTATTTGAACATTCTTTTTTTATTATTTTTATTAAGATTTCTTACCCGCACTTTATTTTAAAAAGATGATATTTTTATGTAATGTTTTTTATTTAAACTACTAAAATAAAAATACATTAATATAAAAATTACGAAAATACAAATATTAATAGATAAACGTACACAAACATCAAAAAAAAATTATAATTTATTTATTAGTTATATTATAATTATCTATATTATTTATATTACAATTATCTATATTGTTTATATTATAATTTATTACTTTAGAAAGAAGTTTGGTCTTGCATGAATGTAAAACGTGTTATTGCAAAACTAGTGTGGCACTTTAGAAAGAAGTATTGTCTTGCAGGGATGTGGATCGTCTAAAGCAAATGCACCATCAATAAGCTTCTCCTACCCTTGAAAGAAAGCAAAAAGGTTGATGATCATCAATACCCACCTTCAACTTAAAAAAGGGAATTGCTAGTTGGGTGTAGCCTCAATTTTTTGGCCAATTAATGTGTAATTAACAAAAATAATAACATGCATTTATCTCCCATTAATTTGATTTTCTATCGAAGTGAGCTTCAATCCAATCAAATGGATGATTTGCACAATTCTAATATACATATATATATATATATATATATATATATATATATTGGAGCATATTTATAATATATCAGTCTACCATAAGCATAAAAGATGAAATTTCCACTTTATATGTGGGTATTTATTATTAATAAATTACACAGCTTCCCCTACAAGTAAAAGAAAAGGGAGAAGCACCCACACCTTCAAAGCCAAAGGCATCTACAACTTTCATATCTGCTTTTGGTTGTCAAAAAGGTTGAGTAGTACCCAAGGTTTTTCTGAAAATGTAAATTCCTATATTTTCTTTAAGCAATATAATCACAGAGAAACCCTAATAATCCCAGTCAAGTGTTTAAATATTGTTTCAGGGGCATTCTCTGCTGGGTTACAAATTAATCACAAAATATATACAATCTTTACAATGTAGTCTGGTAACAATTGGAATATATATATATATATATATATATATATATATATATATCAACATAAATCATTTATATCTCGGCAATTGTGTGTTGCAAAAGATGCAACTAGAAAAATGCATCTTTAATTTGTTCAACGTAAAGGTAAATGTTTTTGTATAGGTTGAACGTTCCAAACAAAGTTTTCCTGGACTAAAGATTTTTAGCCTGGTAAATGGCTTATGTGTGTATATATATATATATATATATATATATATATTAAAAAAGGTGGTCAATTTGCAAGAACTAACAAGTTTTTGTGTTCAATCTTTTGTCTATATATATATATTTATTTTTTTCACTTTTTTCTTAATTACGAGGGTTGATTAGTTAATAATATATGAAAAAGTTTCATTAAAAATACATGAGGATTGATTAATTAAGAATATATGAAACAAACACTACAAAACAAGCCGGAATTTTCGGCGGACTTATCCGCCCAAAAACCATATTTTCTGCGGATCAGGTTGCCGGACAAATTAGCGCCGCAACTCAGATTTCCCGGCGAATACAGTTTCAGCGGAAAAGGGCCGAAAAAAATCCGTCGGAACAAAATCAGACCCGATTAGTTAAACTTTGATTAACAAAATAATTATTTTTATAGGTTTCGGCGGATTTCCGGCGGATAAATCAGCCGAAATATTTTTTTTAAAATTTATTTTTTTGTTTATTTAATTAAATGAAGAGAAAATGTTTTCGGCGACAACTTTCGGCGGATTTGTGGCGGATATATCCGCCGAAAATAATAATTTTTTATTATTTACAAATTTATTATTTATATAATTTTTTATTATTTTCAGCGGATATATCCGCCGCAAATCCGCCGAAAACACCTGACTAGTTTTCAATGAATCGGATAAAAACTGCTAAAACCTGTTTTTTTTATTCAAAAACCTGCTAAAGACTGTAAAAACTGTTAAAACTGCTAAAACCGCTAAATATCATAAATTAAAAACGCCCAATACATTGTTTCGGGGAAAACAACCAAATTGTTCCAAATTTGTTCCAAATAAATCCAAATTTGTTCAAACAACACACAACACAATTAAAAAAGTTTCATCAATACTACGGAGGCGAACGTGGCACATTTTGACTGAGACTTCTGACCAACTCGCACATCTCTTCATATTGTTTTCGAAATCTCTCTTCTTCCAAACGACGTATCGCTTCCTCTTTCCGACGGCTCTCTTCCTCTGTCCGACGTTCCTCCTCTCGTTGCTTCAACTCTACACTTGGTTCATTAAGTTCTCAACAAGTTGCTACAAAATAAAGAAGACGTTAGAATATTTAATATGAATTATAAATCAAATTGATAAACATTATTTAATGAACAAAATTGGTACACACCTGCTGGGAGGAAGACGACGCACCACCTGACGATGATGACCCACCCAAGATCCTAGTGGGATCTGGATGGTACCCAAACCCAAATGAACGACCTTTCTTCGTTCCCCCGGTCAGGTCATGCCACAATTGTGTATCAAGTGGTAGATGATTGGCAGGGTCGTTCTCGTCATAAGGCTGACCATTCGCTATGCACAAGCGGGCGGCTCTAGATCGTGCACTGGAAAGATTGTCGTTGTAGGATTTCGCACATTTCCTCTCCCAGATTTGACGAATCCGAGAGTCCATCTCCGGCTTCCATGTGTAGTATTGCTGAACGTACATGTTTAGTTATTTTTAAGTTTACAAGAATACTACTAAGGATTTAATTACTTAAATATACACTACGAACCTGGAAACGCTCAAACATTTGGTTCCTTGTCGATTGAGCTTTGTCGCGGTTCGGCTCGCGGGCGCATAATTAAACCTACATAATGAAATTAATTAATATCGATACAAAGAACAATTAATTTGATCAATAAGTTAATAGAAATGAATTTACTCCATTGACGTATTAGAGCGTGGTGCAATCATCCTCCTCTCCGACGGCGCCGGGACCTGCTCCGGAGCACCACTGGCACGATCGTCATATCCAGACTTCGCCTCTGGTTGTGCCGAACCGCTACTGGACGCTCCGCCAGTAGCTCGGCTACTAATAGAAGTACCTCGTCTGGATGCCGGGGTACGCGACATTGTCTACAAAGCAACGTTAGAATTAATATCACATATATATCATTATAAATGTTAACATCACATACATATACATATATATATATATACATATATTAACATCGCAAAGATACATATATTAACATCACATACATATACATATATTAACATCACATACATATATTAAAATTTTCACATACATATACATATATTAACATCACATACATATATTAAAATTTTCACATACATATACATATATTCTTCAAATGACATCACATACACATATTAAAATTTTCACATACATATACATACATATATACAAAATAGATATAAATAATAAAAATAAAAATTATAGTTATTTTTTTCATAGATAACTAAGATATGCTAAATAATGTTAATAGACTATTTAATTTAATTATAATTATATTTTTTAAAATATTAATTAATGAGGATACGTGAAGTTTAACAATTTGAATTGCAAACACCTTTTTCCCTATTTTTGTAGCTTCCTAGTTTGGCACCAACAACAATATACAAAATATTTGATAAGTTATATGAAATGAAATTTACATAGATGAAATTACAGGAATACCAAATCCATAACGTTGAATTCAATAAGAGCGAAAAAGGCGTTATAATCTTTCTATTTGGTTTTTATCATTAACAATTGTTATATTTTTGAAAAATTGGGTTTTATTGGTTCTTTAGTAGTCTATGACCAACCATCTAATAATTCTTATTGGGTTGGTGGTGGTTTCAGAGCTATGGAGCCTCCGTACAGAATGTTTTAAAGATTGTTTCTTTATTCACTTCTATTTGATCACTTGAAGGTACACGAAGCTCGAAGAATCTAGTGAGGCACTTGCATAAAGGATTCTTGCCTGCTGTATGCACACTACCAGTTTCGGGATACATATATATTAACATCACATACATATACATATATTTTCTTCAAATAAAATTTGATTTTTTTAGCCAAATGTGTAGAAATCGGCTAGAGAAAGAGGTGAGAGTCGGAGACGAGAAGAAGGAAGCAACGGCGGTGGTCCGACGGCTGTCCAGCGACGTTCGTCGGCGGTTCGTCGCTGGAGCAGAAAGAGAGAGAGTTGTGTATTTTTTGTGTGGTTTAGCGGCTGCCTGGAAGAGAAGGTGTAGGGTTAAAAACCCTTTTAATTTTCGGCGGAATTCCGGCGGATGGATCCGCCGGAAACTAAATAAAATTTGAAAAATCCGCCTTTTTAAAAAAAAATTGAAATTTAGGTTTCCGACGGCCGAATCCGCCGGAAATCCGCCGAAATATTTAGTTACCGTCGGAATTCCGCCGGAAAAAGACATTTTATTTATTATAATTATTAATATATATTAATATTATTTATTTATTTATTTATTATTATTATTTAATATATATTAATATTATTATTTATATATTATTATTATACAGTTAAAGCCCGAAACGGTCCATTAAAGTCTTAAACGGTCAATTAAAGCTCGAAATGGTATATTAAAGCCCGAAATGGTCCATTAAACCCAAAAAATTCCATTAAAGCCCGATACGGTTCATTGAAACCCAAAAAGTTCATTAAAGCCCGATACAGTCCATAAAAGTTCGATACGGTCCAATAAAGTTTAATACGGTCCATTAAAGCCTAAAACGACCCATTAAAGCCCATAACGGTCTATTAAAGCCCAATACGGTTCCATTAAAGCCCATAACGGTTCATTGAAACGCAAATTGGTCAATTAAAGCCCAATACGATGCAGTAAAGCACAATGTGATCCATAAAGGCCCAATACGGTCCATTAAAGCCCAAACCGTTCCATTAAAGCCCATAATGGTCCATTAAAGCCCCTAACGGTCCATTGAAGCGCAAAATGATCAATTAAAGTCCAATACGATCCATTAAAGCTTAAAAGAATATATTAAACCCCGAACATAACCCATTAAAGTTCAATCGAGTTGATTAAACACCTATTGGATCACTGAAACCCCAATAGGATCCATTAACGGCCATTTGGATCCAATAAACCCCTGTTGGATCCATTAACGACCATTTGGATCCAATAAACCCCTGTCAGATCCATCTGGCAGCCCAATACGGTTCATTAAAGTTCAATACGTTCCATTAAAGCCCATAACTGTCCATTGAATCCCATAAAAATCAATAAGCATGTATGTGACCATATATATGAAGTGAATGTATTATATATATATATAGAGAGAGAGAGAGAGAGAGGGAGAGAGAGAGAGAGAGAGAGGGAGGTTTAGGAGAAAACCTCGAATAAATGGAAAACTAAAAAACACTTTATTAACCGTTGGATTAGATGATCTGATGGATGTGATTAAACGGGCGGTTACAACAATATTAATTAAATTAAAAAACTTCACCCCCTGTTTTTTATTCGAAAAATACGAAAAATGAACAAAATTCGAACGAAATAAATTGCACCAAATAAACGATCATATTTTTCTCGTTAATTTGACATCCATATTGATATACTTTTTTCTCCGTATTTTTGTAGTTTTCTGGTTTTTCAGTTATTTAGGGGTTTTCCCAGAACCTAACCCTATATATATATATATATATATATATATATATATATATATATATATATATATATATATATATATATATATGTGTGTGTGTGTGTGTGTGTGTGTGTGAACCGTTATAGGTATGTGACTTGCTATACACATGAACATAAACATATATGTATACATGTTACTCCATGTGCATATAACCATAAACATATATGTATGCATATGTAGCATGTGAACCGAGTGTATACACATGTGAACTCATACATGTGTGGCACAAACATAAATTGCCATGATCGGTGTTCATGGATCTCTTGTTTGGGCTCATCATATGTTTATTGTGGGCTTAGACGTTATGTGAACCGAATGTATATACTCGTATCTACTTCACATTTGTGAACCGAATGTATATACTACGCATTTTAATTTGAAAACTGTGTATTCACCGCTATATTCTACAATAACGTAAATTATGTTTGATTTATCATTAAATATATCTAAAAATATATAGGAAAAAAAATCCGTCGGAAATCCGTCACTAACCATCAAGTTTCCGACGGACAATAAAAAAGTATTTTTTTTATTTCTAGAAAGTATTTTCGGCGGATTTTTGGCGGATTGTAAAAAATTATTTTTTAAATTTTAGAAAGTACTTTCGGCGGATTGTAAAAAAATTAATATTTTAAATTTCTAGAAAGTATTTCCGGCGGAAAATAAAAGTTAATTACTTTTTTATTTTTAAAATCAAATTCCAGCGGATTTCCGACGGACAATATAAAATATTTTTTTATTTTTAAAAACGGTTTCCGGCGGATTTCCGACTGACTATAATTTTTTTTTAATTTCTAGAAAGTATTTCTGGCGGATTTCCGGCCGACGATAAAAAGTATTTTTTTATTTTAAAAATGATTTCCGACCGATTTCCAACAGACTATAAAAAGTTAATTTTTTTTATTTCTAATCAATATTTTTGGCGGATTTGCGACGGACTCTAAAAAAATTAACTAATTTTTAACTAATAAAAGATATTTCCGGCGGATTTCCGACGGACGTAAATTAATAAAAGTAATTAATTAAATTCCGCCGAAAATATGTGGAGGTTTTTAAAAAAAATTAAAATATAATTTTAATGGGATTTCCGGCGGAAGTCAACGGGATTTGACTTTTTTAATTCCCGTCGGAAATCCGCCAGAAAATTTCCGACGCAAAATCCGCCTGAAATATCTGTCGGAAAATGGGGTTTGTTTAGTAGTGAAATTTCATCAACATGAGAAATACATGAAACAATTTCATTTTTACATTAAAAAAAATACATGAAACAATTTAATCAAGAAAAGAATAATATGAAACAATTTCATCATAGGAAACAATTTCATCATATGAAACAATTTCATCATATGAAACACTTTCATGAAACAATTTTATTTAATTAAATTTTGAAAAGGACAGTTTGTACGGTTTGTCAGATTTCATTGGTTTATAAAATAGTATTGACTTATATATATAGATAGATAGATATTATAATATAAGAGAATAATAAAACGGTCGAATCACGTGTGAAACCATGTGATTCACATGGCTTCGACCACGACGAGAGGTTGCGGGCAACATTGTCCAGACGTCATTGTGTTGACCATTAATGTAAAATCATATGTGATTTAACTATTTTATTTATTATTCTCGTTTTAACATCACTATATTATATAATTATATATTATGATCCTATGTGTGTGCATTCTTTTCTTCTTTGCAAAGCAAAGCTTCTACGCGGTTGGCTATGATCTATCCTCTATAATTTTGGCTTTAAGATTTGAATCAAAAGGGTTTGATTCCAAAATGCGTTGATTGCTTTTGCTTTTTTCAATGGAGGGTTTTTTAGTTTAACCCTATGTTCAGGGAAATTTGAGGGATTGAACACATAAGAAGCAAAAACCCTTTAATTTCTCCCTTCCATTTTAGAATCATCTTTCATATTTTGAAGCTTTAAGATTGATTCATGCACATCTCACTTCACTGTGCTTGTCTAACTTGTGACAAGAAAACCAGAAGGAAAGATGGGTCTAATAAATCCACAGAGGAAATCAAAAGAAACCCATCAGACGTTAGAAAATCGCAAGAAAACAACCTCAGAGCTGCTCTTCAACAAGCATCTGATCATGGGTCGCTTGCTAAACCCAAAAATATAGATGTTTCAGAGGCCATTGATATGGAAGACAAGAGTTTGGGAAGATCAAGATCACTAGCAAGACTACAAGCTCAAAAAGATTTTCTAAAAGCAACTTGTCTAGCTGCAGATAGAACATTTGAGACCCACGATTCCATTACCGATCTACACGAAGCTTTCTCAAAGTTCCTAACCATGTACCCAAAGTACAAATCTTCCGAAAAGATCGATCAGTTGAGGGTTGACGAGTATTCTCACTTGACCGATAACGATTCCAAGGTGTGTCTTGATTATTGTGGATTCGGGCTGTTTTCATTTCATCAACTCGTTCATTATTGGGAATCTTGTGCAATTAACTTGTCCGAAATAACTTCGAATCTAAGCAATTATGCACTCTATGGTGGTAGGGAGAAAGGTACAGTTGAATACGATATACGAACTAGAATCATGGATTACTTGAACATCCCCGAGGGTGAATATGGTCTTGTGTTTACAGTTAGTAGAGGTTCAGCTTTTCAACTTCTGGCTGAATCATACCCTTTTCATACTAACAAGAAGTTATTAACAATGTTTGATCACGAAAGCCAGTCAGTGAACTGGATGGCTCAGAGTGCTAAAGATAAAGGTGCAAAGGTTCACAGCGCTTGGTTCAAATGGCCTACTCTAAAACCCTGTTCGACCCATCTCAAGAAACAGATTTTAAACAAGAAAAGAAGAAAGAAAGATTCATCTACTGGACTTTTTGTGTTTCCAGTTCAATCAAGAGTTACTGGTGCCAAATATTCGTACCAATGGATGTCATTCGCTCAACAGAATAATTGGCACGTGTTGCTTGATGCAGGTGCATTGGGTCCTTTAGACATGGATTCTCTCGGGTTATCTCTTTTTCGACCCGATTTCATTATCACGTCGTTTTACAGGGTTTTCGGGTACGACCCGACTGGATTCGGATGCCTTCTCATCAAGAAATCGGTTATTGGAACCCTTCGGAAGCAATCTAGTCATACTAGTTCCGGAATAGTGAAGATTAGTCCAGTGATTCCTTCATGCTCGAGTGATTCCATGGGTGGATTGCCTCAATCGGGTCGGATCCAAGATGATGAAGTAATACCGGAAAACCCTGTCGGAATTCAGCTACCGGCTTTTTCCGGCGCATTGACTCCTTCTGAAGTTAGGGATGTTTATGAAACCGAGACGGAACATTGTAACAGCACCGATAGAGATATTGAGGAAAACGAAATCTTTTCGGATGTCTTGAAGAGTCCTGTTTGTACGGATGAAGAATCGCCGGAGGACGCGATGTGGATTGATTTAGGTCAAAGTCCATTAGGATCGCAACCCGTGGCGCATTTACCACCACCGCCTTGGTTTACACGCAAGAATCGAAACAACAAAAAGTCTGATCCACAGTTTCAAGAAAGCAAGAATATTCAGTCATTCAACAATGCCAATAATGTAAAAGCTCAAGAAAGTCCAGAAATACAAGAAGAATCCGAAATCGAGAGTTCTGCTATACGAAGAGAAACAGAGGGCGAGTTTAGGTTACAAGGAAGAAGGGTATCGTTCGATGTCGAAGATAAAGATGATTATATTATCAGTGATGAAGAATATCAAGAATCGAGTGATAGGGGAGAACCCGAAGTAAGATGCAGGCATCTTGATCATGTGAACATGTTGGGTTTAAGCAAGACCACATTTAGGCTTCGTTTTTTGGTCAATTGGCTGGTGACTTCTTTGCTTCAACTGAGATTACCTGGTTCAAATACAGAAGAAGATGCGGTTCCTCTGGTTCACATTTATGGTCCAAAGATCAAGTACGAAAGGGGTGCATCAGTGGCGTTTAACATTCGAGACAGAATGATGGGAGTGATTAGTCCAGAAATGGTGCAAAAGATGGCGGAAACAAATGGGATTTGTGTGGGTATTGGCATTCTTAGTCACGTGAAGATTATACAAAGCAGGAAGCAGCAGAATATGGATGTTGGTGATACGACCGTTTGCAGACCAATGGAGAAAAAGAAGCAGGATGTAGCAGGGTTGGTGAGAGCTGAAGTGGTGACTGCTTCGCTCGGATTTTTGACTAATTTTGAGGATGTTTATAAATTGTGGGTTTTCGTAGCAAGGTTTCTTGATCCATCTTTCCTACGAGAGTATGGACTTTCAACTGTCATAGAAGGCAACGAATACCAATCGTGAAGCCTGGTATAGGCCGTGCGTACCACCTTCGGGTACCACGGCGGATTCACATCGGGTAGGGCGCGGGTACCACGGGTAGGTGGGTCGCGGGTAAAGGGTGGGTTCGGGAACCCGCCTATTTTTTTTTAATGATAGGAAGGGTGGGTCGCGGGTAAAGGGTGGGTTCAGAGGGTATGATAGGAAGCGGTACTCCACTTTAGGGTAAGGAGGGTAGGAAAGAGAAAAACTGATGTGACGTTGAGGTGCCATCAGGGTTCAGAGGGTATGATAGAAAGCGGTTATCATGGTCTAAGAACATGCTGTAACGCTCTCTTCTTTAGAGCATCCCAATGGTGGGGTTCATTAACATCCACATCACTTTAAGAACCACTTCATAATTTTTAGCACCACCGGGGAGAAGTGGTCCTTGTCCATGTAGGAGAATCGGTTGATCTGGATAAACCACTTCTTGGAACAAAAATGTAGGACCCACTTTATAGAATAATAATATTTATTTATTTTTCATTTATATATTGCATGAACCACTTGTAAAATTTTATGTTGAGGCTTTTATAGTATCTTATAATCTGTAAAATAATAAATTTTTTTATTTTTTATTTTTTATTTCTACATATAAAAGATACGTTTATCTACTTTTATATTTATTATTGTTAATTTTATTTTCATTATAAGATTTATTATTGTAATTTTAATTACAATGAGTAATTTTAATTACAATGAGTAATTTTTAATTATTATATTTTCATTTTTGCAAATATAAGCTTTAGGAAGTTTATATTTTATATTTAAAGATCCTCCTCCAGCATGAGAGAGGGAGCGAGAAGTTTTTTGAAAATATTTTGTAGGAATTAAACCTTCCTGTATAACATTTAAATCAGCTCCACTGTCAATCATGACAATAAACTCTTTTTTGAAAGTTCCTTCAATAAGAAGAGTTATTTTTGTATACCATTTTTGAGATATTATCATATTTAAAACAGAAAGATTATCACCTTTTGTAAGAGAAGGAAAATCATTTTCTTTTAAAATAAAATTTGTTTGTATGGGATTAATTTTTGAAAAAATAATATCAATATTTTGATGTAGCATGATATTATCATGTTTAAGGTTTTTTACCTCAGTTTTTAGATTTTCAATCTCTTTTGCCAAATCAATCACAGAGACAGAATTACTATTTGATTGTTTTAGAGCTAGAAGTCTATTAACTTCTTTCATGGAGTAATCTTGACTATCCTTGAAATAATAAGAAGAAGAAGGCTCAGGAAGAGGTTCTTCTAAATTATCAAGAATTTCAGCTCTTAGAATAGGATCTTTGATTTGTTTTAAAAGTTTCAAAACATTGTCATTTGACAAAACATTTATATTAATGTCTTGAAATTGAGAAGCAAGTTGATAAAAATTTTCATTTTCATTTGCATTTGAAAGCTTATTTGTCTTATCAATTTGAGGATTTTCTTTTTTACAAGAAATACCAGATGAACAAGCCTTACAATCAGGAGAAGAAAGATTTGATTCATTATCTGATAAATCATCAGAAGAGTAATCATAAAAATCATTATTTGAATTTAAATCTTCATTGTCTGAATCATAATCAGAAAGCAAAAAGATTTTTGATAAAGAATCTTTTGTCTTTTTATCAATATCAAGATTATTAATCTTTTTCTGAGTCCAAAAATTTGAAGCATAATGGCATGTTTTTCTACACTTATGACAAGTTATGGAACTTAAGTCTTTCTTTTTAAAAGAGTTTTTAAAACCTTCTTTATGGCTAGGTTTAATATCCCTTTTAAAATGATTTTTTCTTTTAAAACTAATATTTCTTTTAAAATCACTTTGAGACTTTTTAAAAGGAAATCTTTTCTTTTCTTTACGAGGCATATCCATGCCAAATTGATCACAAAAATCACCTAATTGTCTTTTTTCAAGTGACTGTTGGGTTTTTATTTGCTTTTTTAAAGCAAGCTCATTACAAAGAGATAAACCTTCTTTAATACAAATATTTATAAGCATACCATAAGTAAAAGCATCATAATTTATGACTAGATTTTCATTTCTAATAGTAGTTTTAACTTTTTCAGCAAAAAGACTTGGCAAGCCATCTATAAATTTTGCTTTCCAAAAGATATTATTACAATCTGCTAGCTCAAAAATTCGAGAAAGAAAAGTATCTTTATACCAACGAAATTGAGTTAAAGATTTGCATCTGAGATTCATAAGAAGAGTTCTTATATTTTCATCATTATTTGAAAACCTTCCAGTAAAATGCTCTATAAGAGTCATGATTAGAGGATAAACAACATTTTCAGCCATAGTATTAGTATTAGGTTCTGTTTTCTTAGAACTATAAATTTCCTCTTTTTGGTCTGGGGTAATATAATTGTCCCTCCAACCTTTTAGCTGACCAGTAAAACCTGCTATAAGCAGTTTGGCAATGTTTTTATCTGTATTACCTGTGGTTTTACAAACAGTACAATACATCATCATTCTATGAGCCATATTGTAAATATGTTTATTAGTAAAACCATCTAGATTCCACTCATAAATATACTTACCATTATAACTATTTGTAAAAGTATACTCTTGTTCTTCATGAAGAACATCTATAGGAGTAGGACGATGATAATAATATTTATTTGAGGTAGGTCTATCAGCCCATTTCATTTTATTTATAACATCTTTTTCAGAATCATTATCTGAATCTTCAACAATTCTTTGCTTTAAATCATTATTTAAAGTAGACACCGAGGATTTTGAAATAGAAAGATCTTTAAACCTTTTTTCTATAAGATCCTAGAGGTCTGAGACAAAAGTTTTTAATTTAAAATTTTTTATTTCATGAGGAGGTTGCATAGAGGGTGAAGTAAAAATTACTTCTTTTGAAGTTTTTTCTTCATTTTCCTGGATTAAGGGCTTAATTCTCAAGAAAAAATTGATAGAAGAAATTTTCAATTAAATTCTTTGAAAACTGGAAATAAACTCTTTAACAATTGAAGATAAGCTTTCAAATCCAAAGTTACAAAACAAAATTGATTATATCAATAACAAGTTTTCTTTGGAAATTTGTAATGATCATCCGAATGCTTTTGGGATAGAAAAAAACATGTTGTTTCTCTTCCTTATGAAGATGATTTTTCTGATGATAAAATTCCAACCAAAGCTAGGCCTTGCCAAATGAATGCAGAGTATATGGAACTTCGTAAGAAGGAAATAGCCTCTTTGTTAGAAAAAGGTCTTATAAAACCTTCAAACTCTTCATGGTCTTGCACTGCTTTTTATGTTAATAAACATTCAGAACAGGAAAGAGGAGTTCCTCGTCTTGTAATAAATTATAAACCTCTTAATAAGGTTTTAAAATGGGTAAGACATCCAATTCCTAATAAAAAGGATTTACTTGATAGACTTTTCCAAGCTGTCGTTTTTTCAAAATTTGATTTAAAATCAGGCTATTGGCAAATTCAGATAGCTGAATCAGACAGATATAAAACTGCGTTTAACGTCCCTATAGGACATTATGAATGGAAGGTTATGCCATTTGGCTTAAAAACGCTCCTTCAGAATTTCAACAAATTATGAATGATATTTTCTATCCTTATAGCAATTTTATAATTTGTTATATAGATGACATTTTAGTTTTCTCAATGGATATTGAAAGTCATTTTAAACATCTTGATCTTTTTAAAAAAGTAGTTATTCAAAATGGTCTAGTCATTTCTAAACCAAAGATGTCTCTATTTCAAACAAAGATCAGATTTCTTGGTCATAATATTGAAAAAGGAAGGATCATTCCTATTCAAAGATCTTTAGAATTTAGTTCTAAGTTCCCTGATCAAATAACAGATAGAACTCAATTACAAAGATTTCTAGGAAGTTTGAACTATGTTTCAGCCTACATAAAAGATTTAAATAAAGACACTTTTATCCTTTATGATAGACTCAAAAAGAAGAGTTCTCCTTGGACTAATAGTCATACTCAGGCCATAAGAAATATCAAAGAAAAAGTCAAAAATCTTCCTTGCTTAATGTTAGCAAACCCTTCTTGGGAAAAAAATTTGTGGAAGTTGATGCCTCTTATGATTTCAAGTATGAGCTCTTCACAAAGCAGTTATTCCTCTTATAGACGAAGAGGAAGAGGAAGAACTTCCCCAGAAAATTATGCTATCCAAGTGGGTAAAAAGAAGCTAATAGCCTCTAACATTGTTAACACAGATGATAATCCACTAGAGAATCTTATAGGTACTTCACTTCCTGAAAACTATCATCTTCAGAAAGAATACCTTAATTATATTAAGGAAAAAGAGAAAAAAGAAAGTCTTTCTTATGCTAATATTAGCAAAGAAGAAAACTCAGATTCTCAATTTTTAGAGTCTCGGTACAAGGAAATAATATTTCTAATTGAAGACAAAGATATTCAATGGAAAAATAACCCAGATTATATTCTGCAGAGGTATCTTAATAAGTCCTCTAGTACTTATGGTTCTTTAAAGCAAAGACAATATTACGAGGGTCTCTTAATTTCTACAAGTAGTGTAGAAATCACTCATTTTTCTCCTGCCACAAAATCCGAAGTTTATAACTTCTCAAAATTTATTATAAAGAAAATTATTTCTTTTGAAGAATGGGGAATATCTCAATTAACCGAAAGAGATTGGTACTCTCCTATACATAAATGTAATTTTAAATTCAATTATTGGGATCATATTTCCAGTTTTGAAAAGGTTCTTTATGAAAACGAAAATAAGAAACATACTTGGTTTTTTAAAATTTGTGATAAATGTTTTCACTCTCCAGTTCCTAACTGGTTTTTCACTTGGTGGAGAAATTTTGGCACCACCGAAGAAATTCTCCCTGACAATTTAAACATATGTTTAAAACAATGGGTGTCATATTCCCCAAAAGTTTATAACAACAAATCTCAATACATTATTGAAGGACATAATACATGCTGGTTCTTTATGGAGTTCAGTATTCCTTGGATATGGAAATGGAAACCTATTTTTGGTTATACTGAAATTATGGCCCCTTGCTTGAAAAGACAATGCCTTACCAGGTATTGGGATAAATTATCCCGTAGTGATCCTGAAACAAAAAAACCTTATGGTGAGGAAATGGTGTCAAACATCATCAAGAAGGTAGAACTTTATAAACAGCAGTATGAAGAAAAGCAAGGACAAGAAGACATAGATGAAATTAGTCTTTTCAAAAAGATGTCTCAGAGATATTGAGAGACACATTCCAAAAAAGAGATAATAAATCTCTATGGTTCCAAGATGAAGGAGGACTTAATGAAGAACATAGGTCCAGATTCAAGATCAGATGCCTCGATGACATCTGAACAAATGACTCAAGATGCGCAAGACCCAGACGACGATCTTAGGATTTTCTCTCTAGATGATGATCTAGACACTTTTGTTGTCTCAATGACAGATAAGATCAAATAATTGAAGAAATCAGATAATTGAAAAGAATCTTCACTGCAGCTCACTACAGTCTCAGTCGACATGATATGGCCGACACTCTTTACTATTCATGAATAGTCTGAGTGGAATCTCCACTATTTACTTTTAAAAAAGTCTTTTGTTTTATTTCCCTGCTTTCCTTATTTAAGAAGGACTTCTTTTTCATTATTAGGGACCAGTTTCTTACACCCTCTCTTAGATTACTACTTTCTCTCTTTTCCGTTTTGTAATATAGGGCATTCCAATAAAGAAAAGCTTGTGAATACAGAAGAAGCTCTGTAAGTTATTTTCCTTTCAGTCCTTAATAATTTCCATACTTATTACCTGTTAGCCATGATCGGCTAAATAGATATTATGTGTTAAAACATACTTGTTTATTTTACATTTACATTTTTACATGAAATGATTGTTTATAATTCATAACTCTATGATCTAAGTCCTTAGTCTTTTGCCAACTTCTTTGTTGATTTCCACCCGTTTAGGCCAGTAGAGTCGTTGAGGGTTTCTCTGTCAACTCTATGAAGGTGTTAAATGGTGGACTAGGACTTGGTTATTAGATCCATGGGTTAGAAATGGTATCAGAGCCATGTTTTAATGTTCTTGTAAATTAACAATATGTTTTAATACATAATCTTTCTTCAAAAGTTCTTTATGAACCTTTTTAGAATGGGAAATGATTCTGTTCAAAACAGTACTACTGAGGAATATGATATTCCCTAGAATCTTTATTTATTAAACAGATGGACTATTCCTAAGGTTGAACCCATATGCATATACAAACTGGGAACTTTTGAAAAAATTGGTTTAAAACAAATTGTTAAAACTACAGAGTCATCTATTCCATTACATAAAGATGAGATGATTATTCGTTTGTTAAACAGATCTGATATTTACCCTTTCATAAAAACTCATAAGTTTTTACATACAGGTCTTGTTCAAATTGCTTTTAGACCTTTAACTCTTGAAGGGTTACCAGAAAGCTTTCTTGCAGCTTTAAGAGATGGTAGAAATATGAATTGGAAACAATCCCTGATGGGAATTATCCAATCAAGCCTGGCCCATGGTCCAGTATATTTTGATGTTTATCCAAACTTATGCTTATCTTTATCTGATGTGAATATACTTGATTCTTTAACTTTAAATGTTAAAACTAATGGTTATAACTATACTCTAGGAACAGAGGTCATGTGTATCTGTTATCGTATTTATTACAAACCTCTTTACACTTTAAATCCTATGTGCAAAAAGGTAGATAAAGATAAAAATGAAACGGTTTTAATAGAAACAAATTTCAACAAATATAGCATAACTACTAGAACACCTATAAAATGGGAAGAAATTGTTTTTCCAGAAAATTGGACAGTAACTCAGGACATTTATAGAAATCATGTAGTTCAGAGTGATTTTAAAAATATCACTCAAACAAATGAAGGAATTGTTCAAATCAATTTCAATGATAATAGAAGAAGCAATCCTCCTGGTAGCTTTCTTTCTGGATCCAGATCTATGAGATCCCATATATCTCCTCTAGACTACATAGTTGATTACAACCCGTCCAGGGCTTCTACTGCTTATATAAGAGAAGAGAATAATTCCCAAGATTCTCAAGAACCAATAGAAGAATTAAGAGTCCAAAGAAATGGTGTTATTAATGAAAACATTCACCATGTTAGAGAAACTGACACGATGTCAGATATAAATTTTGTATAAATGGTTGACAAAATTGATTTCTCAAAAGGCTCTCCAGGCAGACAAATCATTGCTAATGATTTTCGAACTAATATAAATTAGATTCCTTTTAAAGATTGGTATTTTGAAAGTTTTGAACAAATTGAAATATCAAATTTAGCAGATGATTTTTATAAATTTTGTGAAAAAGAAAATAAGATTTTATCCTATGTCCCTTGGTTTATAAACAATTACTTGAAATACCAGATCGATGTTTTTGAAAGAGATTTTATAATTTTTGGAAGTAATGAAACTCATACTTCTACTTATCCTCCTCAAACTGCTTGTTATACTAAAAAAAATGTATTTCTATAAACTATTCTGCTTTTTCTAAAGTCATCACTCAAAAGGTGTTAAACGTTACTATTGAACATATAAATGAGCTTTTAGAAAAACAAAACAATACAAATCTTTATCTTATTATTTTAGGAGAACTATATTTTTAATTATATAAATCATGAACCGGTCCATGATTGGGAAGGAAAGATTTATAAAATTAGTAGGAAAGAGAAAACTGATGTTGCAGAAAGAGAAAGGAAAGTAATTTTTTTATTTTTGTTCTGGAAATCGAAAGAAAAGGAAGGAAAGGAAATGAAATAAAATATTTTTTTCGTGTTCTTAGACATGAAAGAAAGGAAAGGAAATACGTAATTTTTACCAATATACTCTTAAAAATATATATTTTATAATGAAAGATCAGATAGTTTTGTAATTTTAATAATTTTAGTAATTTTTTTAAAGGTTTTTAATTTTTTTCTTTCATTTCCTTCTCTTTCCTCTCACGTTTGGGAGCAAAGTTTTGGAAGAAAACTTATCATTATTTTTCTTCTGTTTCATTTCCTTTCTCTCTTAAAAAAGTTTAAAAAACACGAGTTTTTTTTACTTTCCACTCTTTTCCCTCAATTTCCTTTTCTTTCCTTCTAGAATAAGTTTCGAGAACACAACGTAAGTTTTCGAGAGTCGGACCATTAAATTTTTATGTAATCTTAGCATGACATAAAATAAATAAAAAATTTATGCAAGTTATCTCTTTTAATTGTTATCATTATTTTTACAAGTTGATAATAACAACTTCAATTGTTTTAACAAAGACTATATTATAAAGTTTTTAGATTAGTTTTGTGATAATTTTAAAGAGAAAAAAAACTAAAAAAATCCAAAAAAAAACTAAGGAGTTTTAGCATTTTGAATAATTAAATCTCCGAATTTTTTAATTGAAATTAATATAATATTAAACTATCTCGTTTTGAATTATTAAACCCATAACTATTTTTTTAATAAATCAACTTAGAAAAGTGGTTACCTAAATCATTTTAATCCAAAAAAGTTATCTGTAACCAGCTATGAAAGTTTTTTAGTAATGCTAAAAAAAACCTAAATTTGTTTTACAATTTCCAATCTTTAAGGGGTCGTTTACAAAACGCTTACCCGGGTAAGTGCTTACCAAGTCACATTAGGTTACTAGATGAATATGGCAAGGACCAAGAATCATACCCGGTAAGAGCGGAAGCAAGAACCGATAGTCGAAAGCAATGGCCGAGAGTCTTACCCGGTAAGTGAGTGCGACGACTCTTACCACGGTTAGTGTTTGGGCAAATTTTCACCAGTCTCGACTGTAACACCCCAACTTTTAGCTCAAGGTGTCACGCCATTAATCACCAATTCATAACGAAAATCATTTATTAAACGAGATCCTAAAATCCTTAACTGAAAAATTCTTACAGCGGAAGTCTTACATAAATAAAAACTCTGGGATTTCTTAAATAGGAAGTTCGTCCCATAACGGACTAAGACATAAATATGTTCAAATCTAAATGAGTAGATCATCGGTAACCTTGCTCCTACTCGTGGTACCTATCCTGGAAGTACCTGCCCCTGAGATGCATACACTAGTCAGCTAATAAGCTCAGCGAGTTCATGGTTTTCGTGCACATACACACATATAATTCACAACCCAAAGTCAACGATGCATAAATTTCCCCTTTTAAAAATTAATATGAGATCTCAATATCATATGACATGGTCGCTACACGCCAATGGTTCGGGTGGGAGCTACCCGACCCTCACCCCCAGATTCCCCGCAGTTCTCCCTTGCCTGCATAAATCCCGGCGTTTCAGTAGTGAACCACTCATATTTCCCCCGTATTGCATTTAATAACATGTGTGAGTGTATTCCATTTATAGGCATGCTTAAAAGTTTAAAACGAAACAAGTAGCATGCACATCCCATAACATCACATACATGCAATACATATATCATGTAACATGTACAATAAAACCCCATGTAGCACATCCCAAATTAATGCATAAAATAATTTGTACATAGTATGCATCCCAGTGTAAGTCTCATGAAGACTCACCTGAATAGCTCCGCTTAGCTAAACCTCGTCCCTAAGTAATACCCTATAACACATAATTACATTTTCTTAATTAGTATATTGACTTTTTCCAAAAAGTCAAACGGGTCGACTCATGGTCAACCTTGGGATTGGCATGGTCAACGGGTCAACCCCAAGCATACTTCGTCGCCATGTACCCCCTCCCAAGGGACTACTTCACGTCCAAAATAAATCACGACGTATAAAACTCAACCTATATTTATATAGGTCTCTTGTTTTAATAATATCCAATCCCATAATTATCTAATCACGACTCCTTAAATAAATTATTTATTATAATTTAATAACCTCTCCACCCTTAAATAAATAAATAAGTTAGAGATTAAAATATTAATTAGAGATGATCTAATTAATAATGAATCTCGAAATAGTAATCCCAAAAATATGAGAACCCAATTCATTCATATCTCTTATAATTTGATGTCAAAATCTTGACCAACTTAATCGAAACATCTTGACTTATTTCGATTAATCCAAGTAAGTAAACGAGACTCAATTTCTTTTTATAAATATCTATTTAATCAAAGCAACACAAGCTTAACCGAACCCGACTAGACCCTACACAAATCATCCCCGACCCAACCTCTCGGTCCAGCATTGGCCGACCTAACTTGACACCCGACCGAGCCCCGTCGCACCTTTGGTGCGGCTATCGTGAACGACATCCATTTGGGATCGTTTCTCGACCGTTTTTCACCAAACTTTTTAGAAACGTTTATAAATAACGTTAATCCCAACTTATACCCCGATTTACAGCCCTTACGTTTCATTATTCAACTCGAAAATCGAGATTTGGTATCCGATCCCGTAAATCCACCGCCACAGCGGCTTCTCCCCCAAAATACTCGATGTACAGGCTACCATTTCCTATGAAACTTATACCATTGGAAGGGTAATTGAAAAACGAAGCCAACCATATATAATACATCAATTTTGGTTGAGTATTTTACCTTTAATCGCCGTTTTTGTGCAGAACGACCCTATGCCGCTCCAAACTCGATATCTCCTTCGTTTCTTGATGAAATACCGAAATTCCAAAGGGGTTTACTCCCCTACATCATAGAGAACCATCCCTAAAAGTTTCAGCCCGAAACTCCAGTTTATAGACCTTCAAATCTGCCCTAGAGTCTTAAAAACGTGATTTGGGAATGATTTCCCAAATCTCAATCATTTCCAAATCAACTTTCCTCTTTTGACAGAATTAGCCCCTCTAATTTTCATTTTTTGCATTCTCATCCCAAGTCAATTAAATTTGAAATATTCAATGTCCCTTTTTTATTGATTTTATTTATTACGATTAAAATCATATTTTTCGAAGATCGACACTTTAATATGTTATGTCGTTTACTCTTTAAATTTATTACCCTCAATAATTATTTATTTTATACATCACAAATTTTAGAGTGTCCCAACTCTCCCCCAGTAAAAAGGGATTTCGTCCCCGAAATCAATCCCCGTTGGACAATTGTGGGTACTTGGCTCTCATCCCCATCTCTAGTTCCCACGTCAATTTTCACCTTTTGTAGGATTTCCACTTAACCAAGACCAATGTGATGGTCTTGTTCCACAACCATTCATTTTCCTATCCAAAACCTGAATCGGTTCTTCGATGTGACCCACCATTTTTTTTCAAATCCTTCAAATCCAAAGTCACTAATTTGGTAGGTAGACATTTCTCAGATTTGACACATGGAATATGTCTTGAATCCCCTATACTTATTCGGGCATCAAACAATTTTCCACCTCCCCTACCCTTGATATTATCTCGAAAGGTCCTACCCATCTTGGACTTAACTTTTCGTGTTTACTGAAGCGCACCACTCCATTCGATGGTGATATTTTAGGGTCGTCCCGACCCAACCAATAACCTATCTTACGTACTCATGCGATCTTAAAATAGGTTTATAGATCTATCCATGTCCAATTAACTGTCTCATAGTGTTGGTAGTTAAACATACTAGCATCATGCATGTCCTCCTGCAAATACCTCAATGGCCTTGCCTGGACATTTATATGATAATTGATGATGTAGACCAACTATACTAATGACATTTTATGATTTTGGGCTCCTTGAAGTTTAAACATATAACCTTCCGACTAATCTCCAAATTTTAAAACTTCTCCCCTCCTTGACCCTATGTCAAAGGATGGTATGTTTTGCTCAAGTTCGACCTTGTTCACATCCCTTATTGAAGACTCATCTGGACCCTTAACGTAAATCTCTAATCCCTACTTGAGGTTGTTAATGACGGCACTCTATGCATCATTACTATCCCATTGACCTTTTTTTTTCAACCTTTCGATGCACACTTTCCACTATTCGATAGGAAGTGAGCTAACTTCGTGCACCAATCTATGATTGCTTATTTGACGTTATTTCTTTCTTTTGCCTTTAGAAACAATATCCAGCCATCATAAATGATATTAGTTTGCTAAAACCTTAAGCTTCACATATGTAATATCGCCCTTGGCGTTCTCAATCATTATTGTCTTAGTCTTGGTTCAAATCAGTTGCATTCCACTTCCATGACCAATAAAGTATATTTTCCACAACTAAATTCACACTTAAAAAAACCAATGTAAGCCTTATCCTTGCCAACAACCATCACACCAACCATATGTATTGCTCATGCTTCCCTTTGCATGTTTGAAGTCAATCAAGCAGATTGTAGCCCCCTGGCACAAACATTTTTTTTATGACACTGATCTTATACACGCCAAATTATTGACTTTGGCACCCTTGCCAAGGCTAACCAAAGGAATATCCTCATATTGTGTGTCCCCTCTAGAACTAGATCACTTTGAGGCGCCCTCACACCAATAATACTTTCATTACATTATCTCTAGCCACCCTAATACTCCCACCATGGTACATTATACACCATCATATTTTCTTGATTAGCGTCAACCACACATGTTAAACATGCAATGCTACATTTCCCAATATAGCCACTTATCTTCCTTATCGAGACGATCTCAATCTCGTCTTCTAGTTTATCGTATACATAACCACTTTCCATCTAGATGACCATGTGCTTGTTACACACTATTCGGTCATTGTTACCCCGCAATTGATTGCTTATCGACTCCCTCAAAACTTTGATACATTTAGGCATTAGCCTAACATTTAATTCCTTAGTGGTTATGCAACCATCAATAACCTCCATATTATGATCTATCATCGATATATTTCTTTACCAAGTATTCCCCTTTTTCTTTTAACTACATGTCTCCTTATTCAAGTGGCAAGCACAAAAGTCTTCATGACACTGTATCTTATCTATCGTTCGCTATTCACCGACTGGCCCCATCGATGATGTGGGGGCTTGCTTGGCTAGAAAGAGAAAATCTTCAGCCTAACTCGACTATCGATTTCTATGGGAATAGCAAGCAACCCCTCCACTTCTATTATAGGGAATCAATACCCCAATTCATACTTAATCATTAAATGAGATGTGGGCATAAACATTGTTAATAGAAATGTATCTGAACCCACTTCAGGCGTCTCTCTTACCCCTTTTTCAATGTCATATTGTGTGCCATGTCGTGACTTTTGAGCATCCCATTTTTTTCCCTCTCTTAAATTTATACTCTTATATGACATAAATTTTAATTTCCCAAATTGGTCTCTTCCAGCTTTGGCACAATCATCCCACAGATGCCTCATTGACTTATACCCAATGCAGGTCGTGCTCGTTATGTAATCCCAAACCATATAACCAGACTTGCAACATTAGTAACATATCGTGCATCCGATCTTGTACCCATTTTAATATTTATATTTTCACTTAATCACTGCTCCCTAATTTAAAGACAAAGAATTTCATGCGGCTATCATATAGTATTCATCTCTACCCAGTGACTAGGAACGTTGACCCCTTTATTCATAGATCAACAATTTTTGTTACAAAATTCTTGGATGTTTCAAGCCCCTTACTTGAATTATCTCACGCCCATTTCACCTTCTTCCTCCCTTCCGTAGCCTTGTAGCTGTCATCCCTATTATTTTGATCGCCTCTATAACATGTACAAATGATGATCAGACAATCATGACTACATATTATTTTATACCCAACATCAGACCACCTATTGTTGGTTTATTTTGACATCTTTGCGAACTGACTCACATATTTTTGTATTTCATGCCCTCCGATCCCACACTCAAAATCTACAGATTTATCTCAAGCCCATGAACAATACTTGTATGACACATTATCTTCACCTCGTCCCGCACTAAAGCTTCTAGCCATTTTTTTTTCTTTTTACCTCTCATTCCATGTCCCATCAATGTCACATGGTAATATATACTACATCCTATTAATCATTGTTGTCGTAATTCTTGAAATGACTACCCATCTTCGTGGTCCAATTTACTCGACAACTAAACATTCCTCTAACATGAAGTTCTTAGAGTTTGTGCCCATGAAGGTCACATTTCCTTTGTTTTTGGAACTTTGGCTGGATTAACCTTGTCTTCATCTGTCCTTTTCCCGTTAACCACTATTATCGACTTTGGTGGGCTTGTCCGAAACATTGTGTTTGCCATCAACAGAAATGCATCTTATAAAACTACGCAACCTTTTTAGCTAACATCCCATCACACTAACCTACTACATTGGCCCACACCACGAGACCAGCTGTAACTTCTACCAGTTGCAAAACAAATTTATACAGACTAAGTTGTATTTATACCTTTGTATAGACCTCCCTCTTAGTCATAACCCCAATTGCGACCTCTTGACATATTAGGCAACATTGCTAAATATGCGTCCCATTAGCTCCTAGGGGTATCTTAATCGATCCCAAGTATTCATACTATGATGATATTTTCATAGTAAGTTTATAAATATAAAACTTAATTTATGCGTTAGTAATCATTGGTATTAGTAATGATTCATTAAAATGTTAATCCATCATAACTTTTCCACCCCGATCTCATCACCTCTTTTCTTTTACAAAAATATTTGGTGTCTAATTAGTCGTTATATAATATAGACATTGACATCAAGTATGATGAGTTTGTGGTCATTCCCGGTACCACCCCCTCCGATGTCTCTAGTACCAAGTTCCCCATCATAGTACTCTCATACTGTGTTTCTATGGAACTCCCACACGTCCCATAGTCTCACGTCCAAAGGCCTAGTAACGATTACACATACCCCTTTCATAATGACCAAGGGTGACCTTATCACCAATCCCATACCATCACATATAGTATAGATTATTCGTTATCACTAGGTAACTTTCATCACAATATAATTACCCACATACATTTAATCATATTGCACATCCTGACAAATATTGTCTCTAAAAACCACACCCCTTTTAATACCCTATCAACATGGCCTCATGCTTGTTTCTAGATCACTTATGTCTCCTCCACCCCAAGAACACCATTACAGTTATAGATGTCCACGTCGACCTTACCAGTGCTCCATTTCCTAAACTCAATGTTTACAAACCCTATAACCACATATGTTGAACACCACCTCAACTAACTTAATCTTTGTCCGTTTGATGGTTCACTAGTCCATGGGATAACCCCTTTTTCGACCATACCCTACATGAACCATTTGTTCCCATCCCTTTTCCTAAAAAGGAAATACAATACATCACTAATAACAAATTTCACATATTAGAATCTTATATGGCTTTCATATTCTTAATCCCATGATTTAAGCTTGGGTTGTCACCTATCCTAATTTGCTTAAACCATTTTCCTTCTTTTCATTGAATACCAAACTTGAATACCCTTTGACCCCTTCACTTAATTTAATTCTAGGATAATAGAAACCTAGGTCACCTAATTTACATCCCTTAATACTCTCCCCAGTTTAAGTTTAGGCTATCATCATAACCTATTTCTCTTAAACTAAAGCTCCGATACCAACTTGTAACACCCCAAATTTTAGCTCAAGGTGTCGCGCCATTAATCACCAATTCATAACGAAAATCATTTATTAAACGAGATCCTAAAATCCTTAACTGAAAAATTCTTACAGCGGAAGTCTTACATAAATAAAAACTCTGGGATTTCTTAAATAGGAAGTTCGTCCCATAACGGACTAAGACATAAATATGTTCAAATCTAAATGAGTAGATCATCGGTAACCTTGCTCCTACTCGTGGTACCTATCCTGGAAGTACCTGCCCCTAAGATGCATACACTAGTCAGCTAATAAGCTCAGCGAGTTCATGGTTTTCGTGCACATACACACATATAATTCACAACCCAAAGTCAACGATGCATAAATTTCCCCTTTTAAAAATTAATATGAGATCTCAATATCATATGACATGGTCGCTACACGCCAATGGTTCGGGTGGGAGCTACCCGACCCTCACCCCCAGATTCCCCGCAGTTCTCCCTTGCCTGCATAAATCCCGGCATTTCAGTAGTGAACCACTCATATTTCCCCCGTATTGCATTTAATAACATGTGTGAGTGTATTCCATTTATAGGCATGCTTAAAAGTTTAAAATGAAACAAGTAGCATGCACATCCCATAACATCACATACATGCAATACATATATCATGTAACATGTACAATAAAACCCCATGTAGCACATCCCAAATTAATGCATAAAATAATTTGTACATAGTATGCATCCCAGTGTAAGTCTCATGAAGACTCACCTGAATAGCTCCGCTTAGCTAAACCTCGTCCCTGAGTAATACCCTATAACACATAATTACATTTTCTTAATTAGTATATTGACTTTTTCCAAAAAGTCAAACGGGTCGACTCATGGTCAACCTTGGGATTGGCATGGTCAACGGGTCAACCCCAAGCATACTTCGTCGCCATGTACCCCCTCCCAATGGACTACTTCACGTCCAAAATAAATCACGACGTATAAAACTCAACCTATATTTATATAGGTCTCTTGTTTTAATAATATCCAATCCCATAATTATCTAATCACGACTCCTTAAATAAATTATTTATTATAATTTAATAACCTCTCCACCCTTAAATAAATAAATAAGTTAGAGATTAAAATATTAATTAGAGATGATCTAATTAATAATGAATCTCGAAATAGTAATCCCAAAAATATGAGAACCCAATTCATTCATATCTCTTATAATTTGATGTCAAAATCTTGACCAACTTAATCGAAACATCTTGACTTATTTCGATTAATCCAAGTAAGTAAACGAGACTCAATTTCTTTTTATAAATATCTATTTAATCAAAGCAACACAAGCTTAACCGAACCCGACTAGACCCTACACAAATCAACCCCGACCCAACCTCTCGGTCCAGCATTGGCCGACCTAACTTGACACCCGACCGAGCCCCGTCGCACCTTTGGTGCGGCTATCGTGAACGACATCCATTTGGGATCGTTTCTCGACCGTTTTTCACCAAACTTTTTAGAAACGTTTATAAATAACGTTAATCCCAGCTTATACCCCGATTTACAGCCCTTACGTTTCATTATTCAACTCGAAATTCGAGATTTGGTATCCGATCCCGTAAATCCACCGCCACAGCGGCTTCCCCCCAAAATACTCGATGTACAGGCTACCATTTCCTATGAAACTTATACCATTGGAAGGGTAATTGAAAAACGAAGCCAACCATATATAATACATCAATTTTGGTTGAGTATTTTACCTTTAATCGTCGTTTTTGTGCAGAACGACCCTATGCCGCTCCAAACTCGATATCTCCTTCGTTTCTTGATGAAATCCCGAAATTCCAAAGGGGTTTACTCCCCTACATCATGGAGAACCATCCCTAAAAGTTTCAGCCCGAAACTCCAATTTATAGACCTTCAAATCTGCCCTAGAGTCTCAAAAACGTGATTTGGGAATGATTTCCCAAATCTCAATCATTTTCAAATCAACTTTTCTCTTTTGACAGAATTAGCCCCTCTAATTTTCATTTTTTGCATTCTCATCCCAAGTCAATTAACTTTGAAATATTAAATGTCCCTTTTTTTATTGATTTTATTTATTACGATTAAAATCATATTTTTCGAAGATCGACACTTTAATATGTTATGTCGTTTACTCTTTAAATTTATTACCCTCAATAATTATTTATTTTATACATCACAAATTTTAGAGTGTCACATTGTAAGATCCCACATTGGTTGGGGAGGGGAACAAAGATTGTTTTATAAGGGACTTGATACCTCCTCTATCAGACGCGTTTTAAAACCGTGAGTCCGGGTGTGTGGACAAAGCGGACAATATCTGGTACGGTTGGCCTGGGATGTTACATATGGTATCAGAGTAGGGAACCGGACTGGTGTGCCAGCGAGGACGCTGGGCTCCCAAGGGGGGTGGATTGTAATATCCCACATTGGTTGGGGAGGGGAACAAAAGTTGCCTTATAAGGGACTTGATACCTCCTCTATCAGACGAGTTTTAAAACCGTGAGTCCAGGTGTGTGGACAAAGCGGACAATATCTGGTACGGTTGGCCTGGGATGTTACAGATGGTATCAGAGCCGGGAACCGGACTGGTGTGCCAGCGAGGACGCTGGGCTCCCTAGGGGGTGGATTGTAAGATCCCACATTGGTTGGGGAGGGGAACAAAGGTTGCCTTATAAGGGACTTGATACCTCCTCTATCAGACGCGTTTTAAAACCGTGAGTCCGGGTGTGTGGACAAAGCGGACAATATCTGGTACGGTTGGTATGGGATGTTACATCGACCACGACTAGAAAAGGTAAGACACATGTTATGAACTATATCTTGTATTAAGATAAGGCCCCGACAAAGACCCAAAAAACCTCCGTCGTCCCTCCTAAAAGGTAAGTCGAGAATTCCTCACGACACTCGACCTCGACGTCGCCCGTTCCTCACGACCGTCGCACAAGACCGTACGACCTTGACTAACGCGTTATACGACTGTTATATTTGTTCAGTGATTAATGCAGGAGTCAAAGTCATTAATGGACAACGGCTATAACTGACGAAATCAGTTATGAGCATCTAATCCCACATTGAAGACGACGACCGTTACAACAATCATCAAAGATCTTAATGATTCAATTAAAATCATCCGAAGACTATAAATCCCAAGTTCAATCCTCAGTTTCAGATCATCGAATAACACAGGGAGAGAGATAGAACAAGAGGACCGAACATCGAACAACAGAAGCAAACGCAAACACTCGAAGAATATTCGTTCGAAGCAAAGAGATCATTCATAGAAGATCGCTCTCGACGCACGACTTTCACGCTCGACCAACAGTTCACACATTGTTTTCACACACGACGCACACTGTTTTTACATTTCAAACACTTGTACTTTACATTTCGAAGTCTTTCCCTTCATTTGTACTGTAATCTCTGTACGATCGACACCCGGAACACCAAGGACATCGCCCCTGATTGGCGACCATAGTGAAACGATGACATCCACTATCGTCCGCAGTTTTTTTTCCTCGTTGAGGTTTTTCCTGCGTCATCAAATCCTCTGTCTTATTTTCATTTTTGTCTTTGTCGCACGCCTTTGTCGAATGATTCCTTTCTTTAGTTGTAAAAGTCCACACCGACCTTAAGTTGTCCCTTTGGTATAATTTTTGGCATTAACAGTTTGACGCCATCCGTGGGACCTCATCTAGAGAAAATCTTCGACAAACGTGCGTTTTACTAACGGTTTCTTGGAGTTTTCTTTGTTCTCTGTTGCAGGAAAATGGCAGCCCCTGGAGATCAGCAGCATGTCATTGCCCAGATGTACCAGGAGCTTGAAGTCGCTCGAAATCAAATCAACGCCATGGCAGAGCAAAGTCGCAGAGCAGCTGAGGAGATCGCACGATTAAAGAATCCATTTGGACCTCAGAATGGTCCTAGGCCATTCGTTCAGAATCCAGGCCAAGGATCGTTCGGTCAGAATGGTCCTCGACCATTCGCGCATAATCCAGGTCCAGGATCGGGTCCGTTCTCTCAAAATCAGCATCCAGGTCCGTTCATGCAGAACCAGCAGCCGGGACCGTTCAATCCAAATCCCCAGTTCATGAAGGTTCCTCCTCAGCACATAAGGCCACCACCCATGCAGAATAGATCGCAGCCATTTCAGAATGGGTCGCAACCGTATTTTGTTCATTTCAACGGAGACGCCAATGGCTCGTCACATGGCAATGGCACCAATTCAGGAATCAATCCGCAAGCAGGGGCAAATCTCGACCCCAATGACCCCGTCGCCCAGCGATTGAAAATGCTAGAAGATCAGAACGAGCGCGTCCTATCTTTGCTCGCCAAGCTACCTGGGGCAGCCGTGCCCGTTGATGTCGAACCTCGATAAGGATTTCAGGCGTCACCCTTCATCGATGAGATAGCGACTGTCGAGGTCCCGAAGAAGTACAACGTCCCCGCCTTCACGCCCAAGTATTCAGGAGTGACCGATCCAACAGAGCACGTCGCGCAGTATAAGCAACTCATGTGGACGATCTCGATCCCACACATGTATCAGGAGGTCTGTATGTGCAAAAGCTTCGGTGCGACTCTCACCGGTCCTACTCTCCAATGGTTGATCAATCTCAAACCCAAGTCCATCGGGTCGTTCGCTGAATTGGTCAACCAATTCTCCCAGCAATTCGCCAGCAGTCGCAAGATGGAGAAGCAGACCAGTGACCTGTATTACGTCGTGCAGAAGACCAGCGAGTCTATCCGTAGTTATTTCAATCGATTCAATGCGGAGATGATCAGCATTCGCAATTGTGACGTCAAGACTGCAATTGAAGCTTATAAGTGTGGTCTGGACGACAGCTCAGGGTTATACACTGACCTGACCAAGTATCCTCCGGAGAATTTCGAAGACGTCCGAGCTCGAACCCTAGCATACATGAGAGTAGAGGATGACGCTGCCTTTCTTCGCAAGCATACCGACGACAAAAGGTCGTTAGGTGTGAAAAAGCCCGAGTTCAAGACAAAAGCAATTTCCAAAATAGAGCCCGCGCGCCAGATCTCGAACGTCCGATTCAAGACGAAAGCAGAGGATAAGACCGCGACCAAGTTTCCTCAGTACCCCAAGATATCCTCTTATGGATTCAAAAGATCCACTAAAGATTTGGTCGAAGCTCTGAAGACCACCCAGGCGACTATTCGATGGCCAAAGAAGTCCGATCAGGACGACGCTAAGAGAGATAAATTTAAATGATGCGACTTTCATGTCGACCATGGTCACGCGACAGATGATTGCATAGCTCTCAAAAAGGAGATGGCGTATCACGTCCCGAAGGGCAATTTAAAAGACATCATCGACGACGTCGTTACCCCAGCTAACGACGTTCGACCGTCAACCCCCGAGCATGCGAAAGTCGTCAATTGTATCATCGGTGGTTCCGACGTATGTGGTCTGACGTACTCCACGGCCAAACGTCACGCAGTCAAGCACCTGACGATCGGCATGTACCGCGTTCATCAAGGCCTAAAGGAGATCTGGAATTGGAAGCTATGAAGATCGTATTCGACCAAGACGGCCTCGGCGACTCGTACCAGAAACATCATGACGGGTTGATCATTCAACTCACGGTTGGTAATTGTTTAACTCGACGAGTCTTGGTCGATGGGGGCAGTTCAACGAACGTCATTTTCTTTGACACCATCAAGGCCATGGGAATCGATCGTTCGGAAATCACCCGACGTTCGACAACTTTGGTCGGTTTCAATGGAGAAGCGACGAGCACCTATGGAGATATCATCTTGCCAGTCTATGTCGGAGGAATCAACAAGCAGACCAAGTCCAGCGTCATCGACTGTGCGTCGGCCTATAACATCATCGTAGGCCGACCATGGATCCATGAGACGAAGGCCGTTCCCTCGACGTATCATTAGACTCTGAAGTTCCCTACGCCGTGGGGAATCCAGGAGATAAAAAGTGAGCCGAAAGTCGCTCGTGATTGCTATAAAACCACTTTGAAGCCGCGAAAATAGACCTTCTATTGTGGCGACTCATGACGACATTTAGTGTATCGTTTTAAAATCGCCACAATGGGGCAGGATGGTAGCAATAATCAAGACGTCCCACGTAGTTGGGCACGACGCGTCAGAAAAGGTACGTCTTCTAAACCCTTTTCTATTTTTTTCATACGATTTTTTAACAACGACGATTACTGACTTAAGCATCGGAGGGTCGTTGGTTAGCCAACGACCAACCTCTGACGTTGTGTATTCTGCAGAATCACACGACAATAATCAAACGACTCTAGTTTCGCAAGGTCGCACGACATAAACGATCAGGTCTATGACTTGATCATCCTTCTACAGGGGCACACGATTCGAATTAATCGCACGACTTAGTCGTACGATCGCGAGGTCTAGAAATCTCATGATCGCGAGGTCTAGAAATCTCATGATCTAAGTTTCTTGACTTAGAAAAAGTTTTCATACTCCGAATGTATGCTTTAGTCGCATGTGCTTATATTTATATACACGATTTAAAAGTCTATTGGCTTATGTTCCAGTTATCGTGTTACAATAGATGCCTAAGTCGCATGATTCCTTGTATATTTTTATGAATTTGACAATCGATGTGATATTTTATAAAGCGCAAGTTCAAAAGAAGCCCAAATTTCATTCATCGAATAAACCGTCAATTACATCTCGACCACCAACGGTCGATCGATAAAAACAAAAGTAAAGAATTTTTGCGGTTAGATTTGAGGAGGGGCATCAGTCGCATCCTTGCCTGAGGTCCCGCCCTGAAGACCTTCGTCTACCACCTCCTCCTCGACATCCTTCTCGTCATCCGAATCAAGGTCTCTCACAGTCCCGACGCCCTTCAAGTAAATATCGAGCTCTTCCGACGCCATAGCAAGAGGATCCATCCCCAACAGATGTCGCCTCATGATCGCTGCCCTAGCAGTCAGGCGAGCTATAGCAAAAACGGACTTACCCTCGTCCTTAGCAGCTTGCACCTCTTTCTCCAGACTCTCCACCTTGGACTTAGAATCCTCGGCTTCCTTTGTAATCGCATCCAAGGATTCCTTAACCTTGTCCATCTCCTCCCTCTGATCGGCAACCATGGACAGGGTCTGTGTCAAGCGATGATTGGCTTCATCCTTTGCACGTCTGACGACCTCTAGATGTTTCAAGGCGTCATCGAGACGTTTTGACAGAGCCTCTCCACGCTCTGCGGCGACCTTCGCCCTATCCGACGCCGCGTTCTCCCTCTCGTGCGCAGCAGACATTAGATCCTTTATCTTCATTGTCTCACCCCGCAAAGCTAGGGAAGCCTGGAACGCCTGCAAAATCATAAAACAAATATTATTAAAAAAAACATACGACACCGATAACAACACCGACAACGACACCGATAACAACACCGACAACGACACCGACAACGGCAGCGACGAATGAACCAAGTCTTGAAAGAAAGACTTACCATGAAAGCCAGCCCGACGACATGAGCTCCCGTCTTCTCGATATGAAACCCCACGAAACGCTCCCTGAAAGAAGGGAGCAGATATTTCCCGAGGTGATGAAATAAGTTCGTCCCGTCTAAGACACTGCTGGACATAAAGTCTGACGACAATGTAAAATTAACCGTCGTGACCTTAGCCCCTCCCGTCGGCTGATCCTTGCCCTTGCCGACCGACAAAGGATCCGACGTGGCTGACGGGGACTTCGCTGTTTTCGCCAGAGGCGCAGAATTAATAGGCGTCGCAGCGATCGCATCATAAGTCGACTTCTTGGGCGATGCGACCTTCGCCTTCTCAGACGTAATGACTCTAGACGAGTCGTGAACTCCCGAAGACGGTTCCCTCGGAATCGTCGTCCACGTCTTCTTCGGAACATCTGGATCAGCGGACATAAGCTTCTGCCTCTGCTCCTTGCCCTTACGAGCAAGCTCGAGCTCAGCTGCTCTTTTAGCAGAGACATGCGGCATCCGTGGTTGAGGCTCCCCTGGAAACCACAGAAGAATAAAAATTATGAAAATCAAGGGAAGAAGAATCGAATTAACACAGAAAGAAATAAAAAGGTACGCTTACCAGTCATCTCTCTTTCTTCTTTCGACTCCCCTTCTTCCTCACGTTTCTCCCCCTGATTTTCTCCTAAGTATACTAAATCCTCGTCGTCGTCCACCAATTGTCGTACGACAAACGACCGTTCCCCAGTGCTGAACTCTAAGAACGCGTCGATCTTTGCTTGAGAATTAGCGTAAGGCTTCACGTCCTCGAACTTTATGGCTGTCGACATATAAAAAACAAGTTAAAAACCAAAAACGCAAACGACGGACAACAAAAAAGTACAAAGCTCACCAGATGTATTCCAGCTGGCCCTAATCCAATCACTCTCAGAGTCAAGGGTCGACTTACGCACAAATGCGTATCGAGTCTTCCACCCGCGATCGTTCACAGCGGTCCTAAGGACCAGAACCCGATCACCTTTAAGTCTAGAGTATAAACTGCAGCGATGACTCCCATCCTTCTTGTCTTGATAAGCCAAAAGGAGGTCGCGTACATTCATGGGAGATTCCCAATTCTTAGTGACACGTTCGATCACTTGTACAACTCGCCAAAACTGGGGCATTAGCTGACCCGGTGCTAAGTCAAATTCTAGCATAAAGCCTTAGCTAGAGGTGAGTAGGGCCATTCAAAACCAATCTTAAAGGGATATTCGTATATCATGATATAACCCTCGGGACATACGTTCGATCGAATCTAACCTGCGCAAATTAATTCGACCCACGCAGGGATTTTAGCTAACCTCCTAAAGTCATCAAGATCCGACTGTTCTTGAATATTGCTCTCAGGATCCATCGACACTTCTAAAAACAGATTGGAGAAATCGAAGAAATCGTACCTTTTATATAAGCGCTCTAAGACCTCGAAAATCCTAACTGAGTCGCAGATTCTCGCATGATTAGTAATGATCGGGCAAAGAACAGCAAGAAGATCGAGAGGAAATCTTCGCTTAAAACTCTTTGAAATCGTAAAACAGAATAGACCCATTGAGGTCTCTATTTATGCAAACGATCGAATCCCTTGATGATTGCCACGCATCCTCGTCTTTTCGTGTGACCACACAGATCATCGACACCTGTCATCAACAGCTGGTAAGCACCATCGTGCGTCGGCATGACGTCACGACTCCATCCTCTCTTCGATTTCCCTCTCTAGTTTGAATTGAACCATTCAGTTCCAAAACAACCAAGGTATTTTCCAGCACAAGACCCTGAACACCCGACAGGCAAAATTTAAAATTCGAATTTGCCATCCTACTTTCAAATTTTGGGGGCAAACTGTTTGGGCAAAATTTCACCAGTCTCGACCACGACCAGAAAAGGTAAGACACATGTTATGAACTATATCTTGTATTAAGATAAGGCCCCGACAAAGACCCAAAAAACCTCCGTCGTCCCTCCTAAAAGGTAAGTCGAGAATTCCTCACGACACTCGACCTCGACGTCGCCCGTTCCTCACGACCGTCGCACAAGACCGTACGACCTTGACTAACGCGTTATACGACTGTTATATTTGTTCTGTGATTAATGCAGGAGTCAAAGTCATTAATGGACAACGGTTATAACCGACGAAATCCGTTATGAGCATCTAATCCCACATTGAAGACGACGACCGTTACAACAATCGTCAAAGATCTTAATGATTCAATTAATATCATCCGAAGACTATAAATCCCAAGTTCAATCCTCAGTTTCAGATCATCGAATAACACAGGGAGAGAGATATAACAAGAGGACCGAACATCGAACAACAGAAGCAAACACAAACACTCTAAGAATATTCGTTCGAAGCAAAGAGATCAATCATAGAAGATCGCTCTCGACGCACGACTTTCACTCTCGACCAACAGTTCACACATTGTTTTCACACACGACGCACACTGTTTTTACATTTCAAACACTTGTACTTTACATTTCGAAGTCTTTCCCTCATTTGTATTGTAATCTATGTACGATCGACACCCGGAACACCAAGGACATCGCCCCTGATTGGCGACCATAGTGCAGGGACGACATCCACTGTCGTCCGCAGGTTTTTTTCCTCGTTGAGGTTTTTCCTGCGTCATCAAATCCTCTGTCTCATTTTCATTTTTGTCTTTGTCGCACGCCTTTGTCGAATGATTCATTTCTTTAGTTGTTAAAGTCAACACCGACCTTAAGTTGTCCCTTTGGTGCGATTTTTGGCATTAACAGTTAGCGCTTACCGACTAAATTGTTGCATACGATGCCATTTTGTTGGACTAAAATCTTTCCCGGGAAGTAAGCGATAGTGTTGAATTTTACTGGTAAGCACTTACCCGGGTAACTCGTTAGGTAAACGGCCCCTAAGTGAGTTAAACCCTCGTACCCAACGCCATCGATCCCCCTCGCCCCCATCATCATTCGTCCTCTATAACCACCCATCGTCGTTGTTGTCTCGGTCATCGATCTCCCTGTTTTTTATCTTTTTTGTTTTCGATTCTTTCTACCTTTTGATCTGCCTCTATGTACTCCATTAAATTATTGTAAAATATGGGGAATGGAAAGAGTAAAAAAAACATATATAAAAAATGGAGGTCGATGGCAGGGGCCAACGGGGTAGATGGGTGGCAAGGAGGAGCGTCGTCGTTGGGTGTGAGGGTTTTGAATGACGTATTGTTTGAGAACGGTAAACTAATGTCGTATTTTTTTCTAACTTTAAAATTTCCATAGCCGATTACACGTAACATTTTGGGGTTAAAAGGATGTAAGTGGTTTGAACCACTACCGACCACCATCGATCTGAATCACCGCCGACCACCACCGATCTGAACCACTACCGACTACCATCGATCTGAATCACTGCCGACCACCACCGATACCACTTCCGACTACCATCGATTTGAACCACCACCGACCACTGTTGATCACCATAGACCACCACCGATATGAACCACCGTCGACCACCACCGTTTTGAACCACTATTGACCACCATCAATCTAAACCACCACGACCACCTCACATTTGACCCATGACCGACCACCATCGATTTGAACCACTGTCAACTACGATCGATCTGAAAAAGTGTGCATGCCATGTGGAGGAAGAAAAGGAGGGAAAAGGTGACTAGAACTAAAACTCTAAAAGACAAATATGTTGAAGAATAATTTCAAAATAGCCCCTTACGATTTGCAGCTTCTTCAAAGATATAATTGTTAATGCCAAAAATCGCACAAAAGTACAACTTGAGGTTGATTGTGGAGCTTAACAACTAAAGAAAGAAATCTCTCGACAAAGCGTGCGACAAAGACAAAAATGTAAATGAGACAGAGGATTTTGGTGACGCGGGAAAAACCTCAACGAGGAAAAAACCCGCGGGCGACAGTGGATGTCGTTGCTGCACTATGGTCGCCAAACAGGGGTGATGTCCTTGTGTTTCAGGTGTCGATCATACAGAGATTACAATACAAATGAAAGAAAGACTTCGAAATGTAAAGTAACAAGTGTTTTGAATGTAAAAACAGTGTGCGTTGTGTGTAAAAACTGTGTGTCGTGTGCGAATGTCGTGCGTCGAGAGCGATTCTTCAAGAGAGAGTTATTTGCTTCGAATGTTCTTCAGAGTTCGGATGTGCTCAGATCTCAGAGAGATGTTGGATATGTCCAAATGGTGATTGAGCTTGGTATTTGTAGTCTTCGGGTGTTTTAATTGGCTCATTAAGTATTTCGATAACTGTCATAACGTTCGTTGGATTAAATCTTCATAACTGATCTCGTCGGTTACAGCCGTTGTTCATCAATGGCATTGATTCCTGCATTTAACACTGAACAAATGTAACAGTCATATTGTACGTTAGTTGGTCGAGGTCGCATGGTTTTATATGACGAGCGTGTGAAATAGGCGACATCGTGGTCGAGTGTCGTGAGGTAAATAACTTTCGATCTCAACTCTAATCAGGGGATAAAAATGCTCATGGTTTTACCTTACCAAAGAAAAGGGAAGTAGGTGTTTTCCTTACCTTGGTCGTGGTCGAGACTGGTGAAATTTTGCCCAAACAGTTTGCCCCCAAAATTTGAAAAAGTGGAGTGGCAAATTCAAATTTCAAAAAGTTTTTAAAATTTTGCTTGTCGGATGTCTGGGATCACGACACGTGTCGAATAATTTTTTCAGTTACCTTGGTTGCCCTAGAACTGAATCGGTTCAATTCTAACTAGGGAGGGAAGTCGAAGAGAGGATAAGGTCGTGGCGTCATGCTGACGCACGATTGTGCTAAGCAACTGTTATTGCCAGGTGTCGGCGATCCGGGTGGTCATACGAAAAGACAGGACGCGTGTCTATCATCGAGGGACCCGACCTGACACGATCGTTTATATAAATAGAGACCATGATGGATCTTTTCCTGTTTATAATTTTGGAGAGTTTTAAGCAGAGATTTCCTCTCGATTTTCTTGCTTTTCTTCGTCCGATCCTTTCTAAAACCTGCAAGAATCTTTGAATCAGTTAGGATTTCTCGAGGTCTCGAGTGCTTATATAAGGTATGATCTCTTGTTCTTTTTCTTAAATCTTCAAAGATTTCTGACGACCTTAGGAGTCTAGAAGAATACTTTATTCATCCTTGAATAAAGCATTCATGCTCGAGTTTAATATCGGTCCAGCTAATGCCCTGATTCTAAAGATTTCGGCCTCCATTATTTTTAAGTTCGCTTCGTGATGCTCTTCTTTTATATGTTCTTAGGAGGACCGGTGACGAAGGTGCCAACCATCTCTTCTAAGGGAATGGCACAACTCGAGCTTGCCTGTAAAGACCTTGGTTACTGTATTGGGGTTTTACTAAAGTCGAAGATGACAGGGATAACAACTCCGAGGGAGATGTCCTCGAAGGTTGATGACTTGTGCCTGAGAAGATGATGGCATTGATCGCGATTGAGGCGACATCCGTGAATTCTGCGCGTCTGGCGACGATGTCCTCTGCAGCCATGTCGACCCCTTTGTCGGCCGACAAGGGCAAGGGTGCAAAAATGGGAGAGGGTGAAAATGAAGTCACGACGATCAATTTTATATTGCCGTTTGACCTCTTAGTTGACAATGTCCTTGACGGTACGGAGTCATGTCCGCATCTGGGGAAATATCAGCTCCTATCTTTCGAGGAGCGTTTTCGAAGGACCTTCATCGAAGAGATGGGATCGCGTATAGCCATACTGGCGTTCTTTGTAAGTTTTTCTTTCGAAACTCGTGTTTCCAATGTTTTTCTTAGCTTTTGTCGGGCGTTTGTTTAACATATTTCTTTTGTATTTTACAGATATTTCAATCTTCTTTCGCTCGATATGCGAAGATAGAGAAGTCGTTGGACCGGAAGTCGATTGTTAAGAATATCGTATTCCTTCCTCCAACCTTGACATTAATCTTAAGAGCTGCATCCTCAAAATATTGCGGGCTCATCTTCGTAACGTGTCGCGGCGTAAGGTGCTGGGAAACAACTCCCGACTTTGTCTTACATACTCGTTTGATCCTTGCATAAGTTCTTTAGCATGCTTCGGGGATGATGAGGATACCAAGGTCGAGACTTCGGGCAAAGATGCGACCGACATTCTTCCCTAGCCTTAAGATAAATTTCCATTTTTGTTTTTCATGCTCAAATGTTGGTGATCGAGTTATCTAATGCAACTATGTTTAAGTATGAATGGAGCTTCTTTCGAATGTGAGATTTTTCACTGTCCATTATAAGCAATGATTGAATAAAATTTCAATCGTATGATCATACTTGTAAATCGTATATAACGTACGTGCGACTAAGGCTTTTTATAGAAAAATAACAAAAAACATGTATATGTTCAGAACATGAGATCTTTCTAAATCCAAACACTTTAGATATCAGGTCGATTGTACAGTTACATCGTGCGATGAATCTAAATCACGTGTTAAATCCTGTTATTTGACCCGACTACGATCTTGCGAAAGTTACGTGATAGACTTATGTCATGCGATACCGCGATAAAATACTGACGAATGTTGGTTGTTGGCTAACCAACGACCCTCCGATGCTTAAGTTAGTTACCGTCGATGTGAATAAAATTGTACGAGAGAAAAGGGGTTTTAAAAGAAATACCTTTTTAGATGCGTTGCGTTCCAACTACGTGGGATTTCTTGGTTGTCGAGGGTCTGGAGCCGATAGGCCCCTTTACCCACGACTTCGGATATACGATAAGGACCTTCCCACTTAATGGAAAGTTTACCTGCATTGAGCTCTTGAGTGTTTTGGAATACTCGACGGAGGACGTAATCGCCCTCGTGAAAGATTTTGATTTTGACATTTTTATTGAAATGTCGCTCGACCGCTTGCTTCTGCGACGCCATTCTAATCAAAGCTGACTCTCTAAGTTCTTTGAGGGCGTCGAGATCGTATCCTAAATCGACCAAGTTATGATCGACGGAAGTGTGCCTCGAAGTTGGGAGTTGGACCTCGATCGGCAAAACTGCTTCACAGTCGTAGACTAGAGAGAAAGGGGTTTGTCCTGTGGACGTGCGGGGTGTCGTGCGATTTGCCCACGGGACGGAGGGGAGTTCTTCGACCCATTTTTCCTTTGCAGCTTTTAATCTTTTCTTGATTGAAGCAATAATGGTCTTATTGCTTGATTCAGCAAGTCCGTTGGCTTGGGGGTATCTGGGAGTCGAGGTTGTCAGCTTGATGTTTCTATCTTCACAGAACTGTTGAGTTCTGTCACTGATGAACCGGGATCCATTGTCACAGACAATTTCGGATGGAATCCCAAACCTGCATATGATGTTAGTCTGGATAAAAGAAATGACTTCTTTGTCTCTAACTTGGGAAAATGCAGCCGCTTCTATCCATTTGGAAAAATAATCTGTAAGTACGAGGAGGAATACCTTTTGTCCTGGGGCAGGCGGTAGCTTGCCGACAATATCCATTCCCCACCTCATAAAAGGCCATGGAATAAGCGTCGAGTGTAAAGGTTCAGAGGGTTTATGTGACGTACCTGAATGTCGTTGATAGGGATCACAGTTCTGGACATACCTAATGGCGTCTTGTCACAGTGTTGGCCAAAAATATCCTTGTCGAGAGATGCGATTAGCCAAACTACGACCTCCTGAGTGATTGCCACACTCTCCATCGTGCATTTCTTGAAGGATTTTCTGGACCTGACTTTTGCTAATGACGCATCTTAGGTTTAAGCCTGTCGATGATCTTCGATAGAGCCTATCTCCGATCATGATATATTTAGACGCTTTGAATCTGATCTTTCGGGCTTCCATCTTGTCTTCTGGGAGTTAGTCGTGCATGAGGAAATTTCGGATGTCGTACGACCAATCATCTTCTTCGTCATCGATTTGAATGACATCAACGTTTTCGATGGACGATGTCGCCAAATGGATCATGGGGATAGCGTCGAATATTGGTTCGACCAAAGCAGACCCAAGGTTTGCCAAAGCGTCGGCCTGGGTATTCTGGTCCCTTGGAATCTGTTCAATATAAAAAGATTTAAATTTTTTGGATTTTTCTTTTGCTACCTTTAGGTACGCTGTCATTTTTGAATCTTTGGCTGCGAATTCCCCATTTATCTGGTTTACCATAAGGAGAGAATCGCTTTTGACATGTAACGCGGTTGTGTTGGTCCCGAAGGGTTATACAAGTTTGTAGAAAGGGGGGGGGGTTGAATACAAACACACAGATTTTACTTTCTAAATTGTTTATTGATAAATCATTAACAATTTACAGCTTGTTGCGGAAACAAGATTAAGGATAAACCTAAATCTAAACAAGTTGGAACACTAAGTTTCTTGCACTAAGAATGATAAGGAAATTACTAATAATAACCTATCTTGAGATAAGAGGATGAACTTGTCCAGAGTTAGCAAGTTACTTCAAAATGAAGTGGGTTCATCTCTTTATATACTGCATGCATTTAATGCAAGTCAGTTTACACTTTACACGTGTCATCAGCTCATTGGTTGCATGTCATTGACCTTTGTTGACAACCTTAGTAGCCGCATGAATGAACAGTGTAGTATCAGAGTGGTTGTACGATTTCAGACAATAAGGAGGTTCTTTTCTGACATCTCGTACGGAGTCGTGCAAGGGTGGTTAAGACAAAAGTACTTTGTACGGAGGACTTCATGATCAGCTTTCGTTGATTCAGAGCTTTATCATATTCTATCAGCGAATGATAAAGTTCAGCGATAGCTGAAGTCTTGTACTTGATACTTCACGTTGAGTGGACAAATCTGAGTCTTCGCTGATCCGCATCAGTTCATTAGGAGACTTGTCGCTGGTTCTTGAGCTTGATCTTCGACTTCAGCGTAGAACCTATGTTGACGTAAAACTTGTCTTAAGAGATCATAAGTAAACAACTAACTTATCAGCGATCACCATAAGGACTGAATAGGCTCAAAGCATATTATGGTGAACAGTGTTCGCTGAATATTTAATCTAAAGAGCGAGAGTTTCTATCAGCGGTACTGTAAGATCTTAGTACTTATCAGCGATAGTGAAACTCTAATACATATTGTTTACTTACAATTTTCACTAAGTATTTAAGATAGGGTCATTATCAAATCACTGAGGGTTTGGATCAACAATCTCCCACTATTTGATTATGACATAGCAACAGAGAAAATTGCTATTTAATGAAAACATAAGGATAAAAAGAACTCATAAAATATTTGTCCCTTTTACTGTTTTCTGGGATCTTTTCTGTACTGATGGAGTAAGGTACTTTCGCTGAAATCTTTCATTAAACTTCGTATCAGATTACAAAGGGAAGTGGAAAGATAATAAGTACAAGCGAAATAAATTACAAGTACAGAAGAATAACTGATACAATAGAGAAATAGGCGATCATATCAGCTTATAGAGGTTCTTCCTTAATGAGAAGTTCATCAAGGGTCAGAGATGTGGGAATCATCCAGTCAGGAATTGATACAATAAGATCTTTCAGCTGTTCGATGGGAGTGATGTGAAGTTCAGAGATGCGTTGAAAACGCTTTCTTCCATCATAGTCAATGAAGAATATCCCGTAGGGTTCGCTTATGACTTTCCCAGGGATGAAAGTCTCACCTTCAGGAAGAGATGTGTCAAGTCCGGAGAGATCAGGGTCAGGACCAAGGACTTCAGCACGAGAAAAACCAATACCAGTTTCATTTCTAATGCGAGGACCATCGTTTGAAGATTTAGACTTCTTCTTCGCTGAGGCCTTTCTTTTCAGACTTTCGAGAGGAGGAGGAGGAATATCCACACAAGAGTAGACCATGTCGATCTGCTTGTTTATCAGCTTTTCAAAATGTTCTTTGTACTTAGACTGAGACTTCTGTATGGCTAACCTGATCTCCAACCATTCAGAGAGACCGTACTGCGTGACAGCTTCAGCATAGAATTTTTCGTACTGATTATCCTCTCTGAATATCTCGATTTCAGCGATTGAAACTTTAAGGGTTGATCTTCCAGTGATGAGTACCTTGATTATTCTGGAAGCTCGATGTATGAAATAAACTTTTTCTTGACACCAGGCTAAGGTAGATTTGGACATTGTTCTCTTTTCTTCCACGATCTTCTTTGCATCTTCCCATAGCTGACGTTGAACTTCAATCGGAGCTCTTTTCAGCTTGGGGTCTTTCACTGATTGTTGAGTAAGCTGGATGGCGTATTCTCTGTCTTTTTCTTCAGCTTCTCTTCTTTCAGCGAGTAGACGTTCAGCTCTGAGGTGATCCTTGAATTCCTTTTTAGAAACTTTGAACTTTTTAGGAACGGAAGGAAGTTGATCACGCTTCAGAACGATTCGCTGAGCCTCGAACATCTTTATTATTTCCTCTCTTCTTTTCTGATCATCTTCACTTGGTTTTTGAGGAACCAAGGAAGGTCTGCTTGTATGAGCGAGCGTCAGTTCTTCAGGTTCATCAGTCTCAGAGATCAAATCCAAGACTGGGATTATTTCTTCAGCAGCAGCTGGGATTATTGTTGGTGAAGTCGCAGTTGTGGAGACTTCAGCGATATCCTCAAACAGGGGAGAGGACTAGTTGAAACACAGCGATCTTACGAGTAAGAACTTGGGTAGAATCAGAGAAGGAAATTGGTTTAAGTGTATAGGCTTGTGGATAGTAGAACTGATAGTGTATAGAGGAGGGATGGAGTAAGGAAGATTTAGTGTACCTGACAAACCGGCTTTTCAAGCAAGATCGCCAGATTGTCATCGTCTTCAGCGACGCCTTTTTCTTTGCCTTTCTCAGCTTCAGACGCTGAGGGCTTTGATTTGGTCCGCTCCCCTGTGGATTCTTTTATTATGATTCCTTTAAGAGCTTTGAACCTCTGAGCAGGCTTGATGATAAAAGAGTCATCGTCATCATCATCGTCATCATCACTCTTATCATTGGATGATGGTTCATCTTCAGAGATGTCGACGGCTTCATCGTCTTCAGCTTCAGAGTCGGATTCTTCAGCTTCTTCTTCGAGTTGCTCCCCCTCAGATACAGAGGCGAGCTTCTCGGTTTCCTCAGGGTTTTCATCTCCCTGAGGTCCAGCGGTGGTTTCTTCAGCTGTCTTCTCACTCTTTTCAGCGAGGGTGAGGTCTTGAGTCTTCTCCTCCTCGATAGATTCATCGTAGAGAAGGTCTTCAGAGTTCTTCTTCCCCCCCCCCCCTTCTTTATGATGAATGGGGGAGGAATGTGTCGACTCAGCAGCTGTTGTAGGTTCCATGTCTTCTTGGCCAGGGATCCCCACACAAACTTCAATCGCTGCTAATCTGTCTTCTAGGCCAGAAATAGCAGGACGGATCTTCAAAAGCACATCACGGTCAGCCTTAGTGAATTGCTCAGGTGCAGGGGCAGGAGCAGGGGCAGGGGCGTTCGCTTTGTTCAGTAGCTGCTCCATCATAGTTTTCATCGAACCAACGTCAGTCTTTACAGAGCTTACGTCAGTCTTCAGAGAGCCAACGTCAGTCTTCAGAGAGCCAACGTCAGTCTTTACAACGGACATATCTCCCTCGAGTTTTCCAACCGATGTCTTCAGCGTTGTGACTTCGCTGGACATGGATGAAACTGAAGTCTTGATAGACAGATAGTCTGTGTAGATGTCAGCGAGCACTTTGGCGAAGTCGCTGAGACTTTTATCAACCTTCTTCAAGTTATCTTTGGAGGCTTTATCTTCCACCACTTTTGTCAACTTGTTCAGATTCTCTCCAGCGTTTGTTACAGCTGTAGAGTTATCAGAAAGTGTAGTGGTGAGACCTGTCATCTTCATCTCCAAGGTCTTCAGAGAGGCGTTGATGTCTCCCAAATTAGGACCTGTAACAGATAAGTACTTGTGAACAAAGGAAATCTCAGAAGTTTCGGGTTCAGTTACAGTGTATATGGTTTGGTGTGTACCTGCATGAGGGTTGGTGAAATCGTCAAAATTTCTGTGCCCTGAGAAGAGTTCCATGTCGTCATCGAGAGTGCGCATGGGTTGTTCTGCAGGTCCTGTGGCCATCATTCCTTGAGGAGTATCAACTTTAGCTTCTGGAGGAATGACGGTTGTTCCAGCGTTAACTGGATTTGAGACCAATTGAGTAGAGAGAGAAGCGAAGGTTGAGAATGTTAGTTGGGTGCGAAGTTCAGCGTTGGATCCGCTGAGAAGTACTTCTCTAGTCTTTTGAGAGACTGGAGGAGGTTGGGTAGATTCCAAGTTTGTAACCGCAGCGTTTAGAGACGCTGAAGTTGAGATGGAATGGGTGGCTTGTTCAGGTGTGGCAGAGCGTACCACTGAACGTTCCTTCAGCTCTTCAGAATGAGCTGAGGAGTCTTCAGCATGAGATTGATGGGGTTGCTCCTTGGTTACCTTAGTCCTTTTGGAACTAAGTTTGGTAGTTGATTGTTTCCTTTTAAGAGAAGGAATGGGGGTTGCAGCCTGGGTATCAGCGATGGGTGTGATCGCTGAAGGAGCTGCAGAAGTAGAAGAAGTAGGTTTGAGAAGAGTTAAAAGGGTAGAAAGACGTACCTCGTTTTCCACCGGTTTGAAGTCGAGTACCTTTGGGCCAACCTGAGAGAGTTTCAGGTCTCCATCGAGTGGGTAGTTGTCCTTCAGGCCAGTTTGAAAGATGGCGCTGATGAATCTTGGGTATGGAACCCATGGAGGTCTGTCAGCGGCAGAGTCTACTCTTTGCACTAAGTCATCATAGATTATTGATGCCCAGTCTATGTGTAGACCTTTCAGCAGAGCGTATCCCATTGCTTGCTGAGGTTGAGCGGCTTGGTCAGAGGAGCCGGTATTTGCAGTCATGCAGCTGATTAAGTGAGCGAAGATGAAATTCATCTCGCTGGGCATTTTCGATTTCTTTATTAGGGTCAGCTTCTTCTCGGGCTTCTTGTCCCTTCCAGTTTCCCATGTGTAGCCCATTGCATCGAAGAATGCAATGATGGCTTCCTTGTCAGCGAGTCTTTTGTGGTCAGGGAAAGGAACAAAAGGTTTTTCTTTTGTGGATAAGGGAAGGTTCAGGGTTTGCGAATTATGGAAGGGGTGATCTTTATTGTGCCATACTCAGTATCGCTGACTATGCAGTCGATTGTTTTTTAGGGATCTTTGGCGGATGGTAACTGAGAGTGTCTGGCAGAGTACCAGAACTGGGATAGTAATAGCTGACTTGCAGGAGGTGTTATGGTCAGGGCTGTTGAGATACAACAAATTTTCAGGAAGCTCACAGCATCATTCAGATGTGTGACTTGCTTTCGAGGAGGAAACTCGAGAAGCGCATAAAGGTTGTTGGACTTAGTCCAATCCAGTTCTTCCAGAGAGAACTTGACCTGAGGAGCCTTGATTATTTCTAATTCCTCAGCATCAGCAGCAGTGATTTTCTCAGCGGTAGAAATGTCAGCAGAGGCCATTTCTGTATTATCAGTTCAACCAAAGATGTTAACAAATAAGAATAATCTTAATGTGGAAAGAATTTCCAATAAGATGGTTCGAATTTTGTCCATTTCATTCAGACGAAAATGTCTTAATGAAGATTAGGGGTTTTCTTGTTTTTGAAAACGAAATGCAAACCCATTAAAAGTCTTGTTTTCCAGTTTCTTTTGAAGATTGAGATTCTGGAAACGAATGAAGAACAAGTTTAAGATTTTTGCATTTAAACTTGAAGAACAACCATAAAAGGTTGTGTTCATAAAACCATGAAAGAAATGATTTTATTTTTAAGAAGTTCTTTTGTTTGATCTTATTAAAACAATGAGAAGATCAGAAACAAGTTATACGCATTTGGTAAATAATAAGAACATATTAACCTTCGATGTTTGATGAAGAAGATGATGAACAGTTTCTGGAAATACTTGAGAGCAAAGTGCAACAGTGAATTCTTTCTTTGCTTGGAGGAGAAGTTGTTCACGTAAAAGGAAAATATAAACCAAGAGTTTGTTTATATAGAGAGATTAGAGAGAGAAAATCTTGAGCGGGAAAAGATTTTCATCATGACACGGACACATGTTTGCATTTGATTGGAAGTTTGAACGAAACGTGCAAACGTGTGTCAGAAAAAGAACGTGCCGGGGTTTATCCGTTGCGATGACGTCACAACTGTCCTTTCATATTCTTTTAGGATATCTCTGAGGTTTTGAAAGCTCAGGGACACTTTTGAAAACATGAAGCACTGAATAGAAATATCAGTGATGGTTTTAGAAATTTCAAAATATCGTTGATTAAGAAAGAGATTCAGCGATGCAATTGTTTTGAAATCTTGCATTCACATGCGATTGTCAGAGAGAGAGAAACATACCTTGATATCAGCGAATCAAGTTATTCAGAGAGAAGATGATGGAATAGGGTATACAAGTTGATTTTATCCTGAGCTATACAAGATGTATAATCGTATCGCTGATCAAATGTGAACCGCTGAAGATTTTACTCTTCAAAGTTAAGCATTCCAAGCTCGCTGATGAGAAAGTTGAATCTTGTCTCATCAAGAGGTTTGGTGAATAGATCAGCTAACTGATAATCAGTTGGGATAAAATGAAGTTCTATATCACCATTCATCACATGATCTCTGATAAAATGATATCTGATTTCGATGTGTTTCGTTTTTGAATGTAGCACTAGATTGTTGGCTATAGCGATGGCACTTGTGCTGTCGCAATAGATTGGAATTTTTGAGAACTGAAGGTCATAGTCTAGTAGTTGATTTCTCATCCACAAGACCTGAGAACAACAGCTTCCAGCGGTTACGTATTCAGCTTCAGTTGTGGAGGTGGACACTGAGTTTTGCTTTTTTACTTGTCCAACTCACCAGCTTTCCACCTAGGAGCTGACATCCTCCTGTGGTACTTTTCCTATCCATTTTGCAACCTGCAAAATCACTATCTGAATAGGAGGTTAGATCGAACCCTGAGTCTTTGGGATACCAAAGACCTAGATTCGCAGTACCCTTAAGGTATCGAAAAATTCGCTTTACAACGATCATATGAGATTCCTTAGGTTCAGCTTGATATCGTGCGCACAAACATGTTGCGAACATAATATCGGGTCGACTAGCTGTAAGATACAAAAGAAAGCCGATCATCCCACGGTACAGCGTGACATTAACAGGAATACCCTTAGTATCCTTATCAAGTATCAGCGGTGGTGCCATAGGGGTTTTCATAGCTGAACTCTGAGTTAAATCAAATTTCTTCAGCATATCTTTAACATACTTTCCCTGATTAATGAAAGTTCCTTTTTCATTTTGCTTTATCTGAAGACCAAGGAAATATGTTAGTTCACCCATCATGCTCATTTTATACTCATCTTTCATTCTATCAGCGAAACGAGTACAAAGTTCAGGGTTAGTAGAACCAAATATAATGTCATCAACATATATTTGAACAAGAATAATATGACCTTTTACTTTCCCGAAGAATAGAGTTTTATCTATTTTACCTCACTCAAATTGTTCAATATGGAGATAAGTAGAAATAGTCTCATACCATGCACGAGGAGCTTGCTTCAAGCCATAAAGTGCCTTATCCAGTTTATAAACATAACCTGGATGCTTAGGATATGAGAATCCTGGAGGTTGTTCTACATAGACTTCTTCATTCAGCTTTCCATTTAGAAACGCTGACTTTACATCCATCTGAAATACTTTGAAGTCTTTGTGTACAGCATATGCTAAGAATAGACGAATAGATTCTAGTCTTGCTACTGGAGCAAATGTTTCGTCGTAATCTATGCCTTCCTCTTGTCTGTATCCCTAAGCAACAAGACGAGCCTTGTTGCGGGTTACAGTTCCATGTTCGTCCAACTTGTTTCGATAGACCTATTTAGTGCCTATCACTGTCTTGTCAGTTGGTCTTCGAACAAGTTTCCAAACTTTGTTTCTTTCGAATTCAGTCAGCTCTTCTTGCATGGCGCTGGCCCAGTTTGGAGCTTTGAGGGCATCATCTATTTTCTTTGGTTTAGTCAGAGAAATAAAGTTAACAAATAAACAAATATTACCTGCACTTCGTCGAGTCTGAACACCAGCATTTGGATCACCAAGAATTTGATCAATTGGGTGATTTACAGTCCATCGTTGAGCCGGAGCATGAGACGCTGACTCAAATTGAACTGGAGGAGCTGAAGATGAGGCTTCAGCAACTTCTGGAGTATCAGCCAAGAGAGTAGTGCTTGCAGTTGTCATTTCATTCACTGATTGCTGAGAAATAGATGGAATGTCTGAGACATTTGGTTCAGAAGCAGGTATAGTGTTTAAAGGAACAGCTGAGACCCATGATGTTTCAGCTTCACTATTCTGCATGTTTGGAATGATAGTAGGACCATCATTTTCAACTGTATGAGTATGAGGAGTGGGAACATCTTCTGAATCACCAAGATGAGAAAACATCCATTGATTCAGTTCTTCAGTATCAGCGGACGGTTTAGAGTTCGTTGAACGGGATTCGTCAAACGTGACGTGAATAGTTTCTTCAACAGTTTGTCTTCTACGATTGAAGACTCTGAAGGCTTTGGAAACTGAGGAATATCCAAGAAAGATTCCATCATCATCCTTAGGATCAAACTTTCCAAGGGCATCTCTGTTGTTCAGTATGAAACACTGACATCCAAAGATGTGAAGAAAGCTGATTGAAGGCTTTCTCCCATGAAAAAGTTCATAGGTTGTCTTTTTGAATCTTTTGACTATCAGCGACCTGTTTTGCGTAAAACAAGCAGTGTTGACAGCTTCTGCCCAAAATTGAGTAGGCAGGTGAGAATCGCTGAGCATTGAACGTGCAGCTTCAATAATTGTTCTATTTCTTCTTTCAGCGACTCCATTTTGTTGCGGTGTTCTCACTGATGAAAAGTTGTGAGAAATACCCTTACTCTCAAAGAAGGAATCAAGAGAACTGTTTTTGAATTCAGTCCCATGATCACTCCTTATTGAGCGAACGGTCAAGTTGTTCAGGGTTTCCATCTTTCGAACAAAGGTGATGAGTTCTTCAGGGGTGTCACTCTTAGAACGGAGAAACATAACCCATGTATATCTAGAGAATTCATCTACTATGACCAGTGTATATTTCTTTCCAGCGATGGATTGTTTGTTAATAGGGCCAAACAAATCCATATGGAGTAGTTGTAGAGGAGATGACACTGAGGAGACTTGCTTTGACTTGAAGCTTGCTTTGGTCTGCTTCCCTTTTTCACACGCTGAACATAAAGACTCTTTGGCGTATGAGTGTTGAGGTAGACCAGTGACTAACTCTTTTGAAGAAAGAGTATTCAGTGTCTTGAAATTCAGATGAGAGAGCCTCTTATGCCATAGCCAGTTGACATCAGATGAGGCTTTTGAGAAGAAACAGGTGTAATAACCAGGTATGTTATTTATTTATTATTTTAATTTAAGAAAGGTTTGGAGTTAGTTTTATAAATGTTAGTTGAGTAATTATGGAGTTAGGAATTAAGGGGTAAGTTTTAATTTTATAATGGAAGTTTAAGGGTATGTTTTGCCAAATAGGATAAGTTTGAGGTTTGATTGGTCATTTTAACCAAACCCCATACCACCACCGCCATATTCACCTCAATTAGGAGGAGGTGTCTCCTTTGGACACATTTAGAAAATATCTAAGTGAATGTGTGTGTGTGTGTGTGTGTTCGGTTTAGAGAGAGGAGAATCGAAAGAAGAAGAAGAAGAAGAAGAAGAAGAAGAAGGCAAGATACAGCTGGGTATTTTGGGATTCACAGCAAGAAAACAAAGGTATGTAATCTCTTAGTCTATCCTTTTTGTTTAGATAAAGTTTATATGTAAGTTGTTAGATGGGTTTTGATGATATATGGATGTTTTGGAAAATCTGAGCATGTGGATAGGTTATGTTAATAGTCTTAAACATATCTGCATAATTACAGTAACATGCATAGCTTAAAAGATTAGATTTCTGGGTTAAGTATGAACTCAGTTGGCTGAAACATTCATGCATGTCGCAACAGTGGGTTGCGGCATGGTTGAATGTTGCGATCTTCATGAATGTCGCAACCTTGAGTTGCGACTTGCTCATGAAGTCGCAATAGTGGGTTGCGATTTCGTGCTATGTCGCAGTAGTTGGTTGCGACTTGGCACTGTGACGCAATAGTTGGTTGCGACTTGAGGGAGTTGTCGCAGGAGTTGGTTGCGACCTGGCACTATGTCGCAGTAGTTGGTTACGACATGGTTCAGTGTGTTGCGACATGGGGTATCTCAGTAGTTGATTGCGACTTGAGTCGAGGATTTCAGGATTTTAGAGATTTTAGTCTTTAAAAGAAATATTTGTATTTATGTGGTACAGATTCTGTGAAACTGAACTGAAGAATTTGGAGTGCTCGGTAAATAGCTTGGGAGGATTTTGGAAATAAGCGAAACAAGTGAGTTTATATTAAAATGTTTTCAAATGGAATACATATATGTGAATGAGTGTAATATTGTGCATATGGTGTTTATATGAGTATTACATTGCATGGGTGCTAGTTGGTCGGGCTTAGGACCGGTAAAAGTTGGCTGTACAGAGGGACAGTGGTGTTGGCTGTATTTACTACAGCAGTGTAAAATAATTAGTTGGCTTGCTACCAATTAATATGACCAAGAGAAAGAGAAAGATAAAAGAGAAAGAGAAAGAGATGGAAAGATACATGATGCTTGAGTCATAATTGGTATTCTTATGTGAATTATGTGTATGATGTTGTGCAAATGTTTTCTTTAACTAACGGGGATTTCTCACTAGACCTCAAGGTCTAACCCTCATTTTTGTTTTAAAATATGTATTCCAGGTCAAGGAGCAAATAAGGGACAGTGATAGGATATATCATGTTTAGCTTTTTGTAAGATGCATGATTATGAAGATTCGAGATGTGTTTTGTATCTGTTATGTTATTATGATGTTATGTACTTTATTATAAAAGAAAAAATTTGTACTGAAAGGCCTATCTTGTTAAGCTAAGGGACCGTAGATGAAATATGATGTATCTTTTGGTGAAATTATGTTATGAAATGTATGTTAAATGTATATATGGAATATGGGTCGTTAAAGATGGTATCAGAGCCCTAGTTTAAGGGATTTAGGTATTAGTATATGTACCTAGACTTAAACTGCATGCGAAGTAGGATGTCCCTATTATTGTAGAACCTTGGGATGATTAAATATAAATAGGTAGAAGGAACATCATGTAAGGTAATTTCAGATTACACATGGCCAGTGTAATTGTGATCTTACAGGTACATGTTTGAACTGGAATACCTTGTTATATGGGGTATGTGCTTACATGTATATTAACCTTGTCTGAATCAACAGAATGGCAAGCGGTACGAGACAAACGAATCGGGAAGGGGAAGGAAATCCGAATAGATCCAATCCAACAGCCGGAGGAAGGGGAAGAGGGGGAGAAAGAGGCAGAGGCAGAATTGGGGGCAGAGTTCAGGGGCGCGGTACTGAGTTTGTTACGAGAGACGACTTAGCGGCTGAAATGGGAAGATTACAGGCAAATATCCAGGCTATGTTTAACCAGACTCATTGTAACATCCCATATTTTAACTCTTGTGGCTTAAGTACACAAATAAGAAATTTTGGGGCTCTTTTGCGAAAATCTCAAAGTTTGGTGGCTGGGTTGTGAAGAAGGAAAGTTTAATAAGATAAAAACCCCAAAAACCCTATTTCTTGTCTACATTTCGGCTGGAGAGTTCTAGGAGGGAGGAAGAGCTCAAGAAACCCACACTTGGAGGTTTGGAGAAGGTGGTTCAGTGAAGGATTGAAGGGAGTTGCTACCAAGGTATACATCCATCTTAATCTCTTAGTTTTGTCTTGGAAATTGGGGTTTTGATGTATGAATCTGTTGCAATCTTCTTCTTCTTTAAGTGTCTTGGAGGTAAAATCAATTAGAAGGGTGTTGAATGAATCCCTTGAGGTGTTTGTGTACTCTTGGTGCTATTCCACCCTTCCAATGGAGATTCTTAAGTTTGGTTCATTTTAAAAAGGGGATTTGTGTTTCAAAAGAGTTTTACATGATGATTTGAATGTGGAATTGATGGATTTAAGTATTGGGAATTGTCTCCTTAATGTATATATGTTTTTAGAGTTTGTTTTGGGAAGTTACCAATCTGTTGGAATCAGTTTTGGAGGATTTAAGGGGTCTTACGAGCTGACCCTGGTGAGCAGAACTGAGAATGCTCGACCAGAGGGATACGCGGCTTTTCACGCGGTTTGCAAACCGCGTGGCAAACCGCGTAAGTCCCTGTTGGGCGATTCTCGTTTTCTGCTTCGTTGGTCGTTCGGGCTTGGGTTCGAGGCTTGGTTTAGGGGATTGTCTTAGGACGTTATGGGGGATGTTTTAAAGTATATTTGGGGAGTCTAATACCTCCTTTGTTAACCCCAAATTCAGGTGATCGTTTGGAGATTAAGTGAACTTCGAGTAGTGTATTGTTTAGCCGAACATCAGGTGAGTTCCCTTATGCATTACTTCTATCTTTTAAAATGAATTGCGAAGAATTGATATGACTGAAAATGAGTTTACTTGATCATCATGACCTTATGTTTTCTCATGCATGAAAAGTGTTATTTTACAAGTGGAAGGAGGATTATCCTCGAGTAAGTTTTAAAGCATGTTTTAAATGTTTATGCCTGTGGTAGAGTCGGGTTGCACAGTGGAGGACCCTTCGAGTTGCCGTGCCTGGCTTTGTAAGGTGTTGAGTTGTCGTGCCTGGCTTTGTAAGGTGTCGAGTTGCCGTGCCTGGCTTTGTAAGGTGTTGAGTTGCCGTGCCTGGCTTTGTTAGGTGTTATTGGTCCATGCCACTGTGTACACCCTTGTTTGAGCTCAAACTTGTCAAGTAATGTTTGCAAGGAAACATGTTTCTTAAAATGTTTTGTGGTTACGCTTGTAGGAGGGAATTCACTAGACCTTATGGTCTAACCCTCGCTTTCAAAACTTAAAAACCATTTTCAGGGAAAGGTGGCTTAGGTGCTTCGTCCAAGGGAAAGGAGAAGGCTTGAGGTGAAGGTGCGAGATTAGAGACCGTCAAGTTTCAGTTTTTGTTTAGCTAGTATCTCGGTTGTATTTGCTTGAGGACCGTAAACAATGTAATTGATTTGGAGTTTATGATGTACTTGGGACCCTTATGGGCTTTTTGACTTTTATATCATGTCATGTGTTCTTGGGTTGTTACACTCATAATACTGAAACGGAAAGACCAGATCCTAACTTGGAAGACGAGATGCCTATCACACCTACTACCGTATCAGTACCAAGAAGGTGTGACTATAAAATGTTTTTAAGCTGTAAACCACCAACTTATGGAGGGGATAGAGATCCAGTGAAGGCGATGCGGTGGCTGAAGGAAATTGAAGCTGTATTTAAAACCAGCAAATGTGCGGAAGAGGATAAGGTGTTATACGGAACTGCAATGTTGAAGGCAGATGCTTTATATTGGTGGGAGGCCCTTATTGACTCTAAGGGATCTGATGTATACTCAACCTTTACTTGGGGCGAATTCTCAATGGCATTCAAAGAACAGTTCTATCCTCAAGCAGCAGTTAGACAATTGGAGGAGGAATTCCTGAGTCTACAACAAGGAAATTTATCAGTCAGAGACTATACTGCCCGTTTCTTAGAGAAGTTGCGTTTTGGAGAGTATTATGTTGCCACGAAGAAAATGAAGATGGAAAGGTTCATATTCGGATTGAATTCGGAAATTCGAAAGTTAGCAACTGCAATGAGACCTGATACCTTCTCAGCAGCAGTAAATGCCGCAGAAAATGTGGAGCGGGATAATAAGAGGGATGCCGGTGATAAGAGTATGGGAAAGAGGAAATGGGAAGGACCTCAGTATGATCCGAAAAAGTCCAGGTTTCAAATATTCGATAATCGCCCGCCTTTCCGACCAGTGGAAAGACCTTGCCTAAAGTGCCACCGTTTTCATCAAGGAAGTTGTCAAGTTGATCCTAGAAACTGTTATAAGTGCGGAAAGGTCGGTCACATTGCTAAAGACTGTCGAGTCGTTAGATTTTGTTACTCGTGCAATTCTACTGATCATCTTCAGTCCGATTGTCCACTGGGGAGAATACAATCAGGTGGTACGTTAGTAAGACCGACGGGTGTCAGACCAGTAGTACCGAGGCTAGAACCAGCAAGAACAAGGGGTCGTTCATTTCAGATGACAGCAAAGGAAGCGGAGGAAACTCCGGACGTGGTTACAGGTACATTCCTAATAAATTCTACACGTGCTAAGGTGTTATTTGATTCCGGTGCAAACCGATCGTTTGTGTCTCCTTCGTTTGCTGCTTATATGCATTTAAAGCCTAAAGTGTTAGATCATGCTTTAATGGTAGATACTGCAAATGATAATCAAGTGTCGGTTAAATAAGTATATGATAGTTGTGTAATAGATATATAAGGGTACGGAGTACCGATTCAGTTATTTCCAATAGCCCTGGTCGAGTTTGATGTGCTAGTGGGAATGGATTGGTTAGCCGAGAATCAAGCTAACATAGTTTGTGATAAGAAGTTAATAAATGTTGTGTTGCCTGAGAAGGGGCCAGTAGTGATTTATGGTGATCGTAGAAATCATCAGTCTAGTCTTATATCTATGATAAAAGCCCGTAAGTGTGTTAATAAAGGTTGCCCGAGTTACTTAGCTTATGTGATAGATAGTAAGCTAGAGAAGAGTAAGTTGGAAGATATTCCAATTGTTAGTGAATTTCCAGAAGTTTTCTCTGAAGACTTGAATAGCCTTCCGCCCGTTAGACAGATAGAGTTTGGTATAGATCTGATTCCTGGAGCTGCTCCTGTTGCCCGTGCACCGTATCGTTTGGCACCTCCAGAGATGAAAGAGATGATGACTCAACTGCAGGATCTTTCAGATAAAGGCTTCATTAGACCGAGTTCTTCGCCGTGGGGAGCACCAATTTTATTTGTGAAAAAGAAGGATGGTTCGATGAGAATGTGTATCGACTACCGGGAATTGAATAAGCGTACGATCAAGAACAAGTATCCGTTACCCAGAACTGATGATCTCTTCGATCAATTAGTTGGAGCTTGTTATTTCTCCAAGATTGATCTAAGATCCGGTTATCATTAGTTAAAGGTTAAAGAAGAAGATGTTCTAAAGACTGCTTTTCGCACAAGGTATGGTCATTATGAATTCTTAGTGATGCCGTTTGGTTTGACGAATGCTCCAGCTGCCTTTAGGGATTTAATGAATCGAGTATGTAAGCCGTATCTCGATAAATTTGTTATTGTATTTATAGATGATATACTTATCTATTCTCGGTCCAAGGAAGAGCACGCGCAACATCTTCGTTTGATTCTGGAGTTATTGAAGAAAGAAAAGTTGTATGCTAAATTTTTGAAATGTGAATTCTGGCTACGGGAAGTTCAATTTCTGGGGCATGTAGTTTCCGAAAAAGGTATACAAGTTGATCCGATGAAAGTGGAAGCAGTTGAAAAGTGGGAACCGCCGAAGACAGCAACGGAAGTACGAAGTTTTCTGGGTTTAGCCGGCTACTATCGAAAGTTTATAAAAGACTTCTCCCGTATTGCCACGCCTTTGACTAAGCTGACTCGAAAGAATCTGAAGTTTGAATGGAAAGCAGAACAGGATGAAGCATTCCGGGTACTGAAAGAGAAACTCTTTAGCGCGCCGATACTAGCATTACCTGAAGGTTCCGAAGACTTTGTGGTCTATAGTGATGCTTCTAAGTTGGGATTGGGTTGTGTATTAATGCAGCGTGGAAATGTTATTGCTTATGCTTCTCGTCAATTAAAAGATCATGAGAGACAGTATCCTACGCACGACATGGAGCTTGCAGCGGTTGTCTTCGCGCTAAAGATTTGGAGGCATTATCTTTACGGCTCTAAATGTCAAATCTTTACCGATCATAAGAGTCTCCAACATCTTTTTGATCAGAAGGAACTAAATATGAGGCAAAGAAGATGGCTAGAACTGGTGAATGATTACGACTGTGAAATTCTTTATCATCCCGAGAAGGCGAATGTGGTAGCTGACGCACTGAGTCGTCAAGAAAGGAGTGGAACAATAAAAGCTATTTCACTAAGGGCTGAACTTTTGCCTAACGTCTTTGAAGAACTACTGAAGTGTCAAATAGAAGCCTATCAGGAAGAACATTTGAAGCTAGAACGGTTAGTGGGGATATCAGCATTGCTTGTGAAAAATGACTGTGGGTTGCTGTGTTTGGGAAACAGGATTTGGGTGCCTCGTTTGGGTGGATTACGTGATCGTGTATTACAAGAAGCTCATCAATCTCGTTTCTCTATTCATCCAGGTACGAATAAGATGTATAGAGATCTGAAACAATTCTATTAGTGGCCGGGAATAAAGAGAAGCATTGCTCAGTATGTGGAAGAGTGTACTACTTGTAAGAAGGTGAAGATAGAACATCAAAAGCCGTTTGGTCAGTTACAACGATTAGAGATACCAATGTGGAAATGGGATCAGATTACTATAGATTTCATCACAAAGCTACCAAGGACTACGAAGGGATTTGATTCTATTTGGGTGATTGTTGATAGATTGACGAAGTCTGCTCACTTCTTACCGATAAAGGAAACTGATTCGATGGAACGCTTAGCCAAATTGTACATTGATGAAATAGTAACTCGACATGGAGTTCCAATCTCGATTATTTCTGATCGTGATAGTCGTTTTACTTCAAGATTCTGGAGAAGTTTTCAAAAAGAGATGGGGACGCAGATAAAGTTAAGTACAACGTATCATGCTCAAACTGACGGTCAGAGTGAACGAACAATTCAGACATTAGAAGATATGCTCCGGACTTGCATTGTTGACTTTGGGGGATCGTGGGATAAGCATTTACCGTTGATCGAATTCGCCTACAACAACAGTTATCATTCCAGCATACAAGCGGCACCGTTTGAGGTTTTGTATGGTAGAAAATGTCGAACGCCTCTGTGTTGGAATGAAGTGGGAGAGAAACAGTTAGCAGGACCAGATATAGTACAGTTAACAGCGGATAAGGTTACTCAGATTCGGGAAAGATTGAAAGTGGCTCAAGATAGACAGAAAAGCTATGCCGACCGACGCCGAAAACCGTTAGAGTTCCAAGTTGGAGATTTTGTAATGTTAAAAGTCTCGCCTTGGAAAGTAGTCATTCGATTTGGAAAGCAAGGTAAACTTAGTCCGAGATATATTGGGCCTTTTGCAATAACCGAAAGAATTGGGGAAGTATCTTACCGATTAGAATTACCACCAGAGTTAAGCAGGATTCACAACGCCTTTCATGTGTCGAATTTTCGAAAGTGTTTGGTTACGCCAGATCAGGCAGTGTCTCTACCAGATATACAATTTGATGAAAAGCTGAATTATGTGGAGGAACCTGAAGCTATTGTTGGCCGAAAAATCAAAGTTCTACGGAATAAGGAGATAAAACAAGTGAAAGTTCAGTGGCGACATCATAGGGGTCAGGATGCTACGTGGGAATCGGAATCAGAAATGAGAACCAAATACCCTTATCTGTTCACTTAACTGAATTCCGGGACGGAATTCTTTTAAGGGGGAGATGTTGTAATAACCAGGTATGTTATTTATTTATTATTTTAATTTAAGAAAGGTTTGGAGTTAGTTTTATAAATGTTAGTTGAGTAATTATGGAGTTAGGAATTAAGGGGTAAGTTTTAATTTTATAATGGAAGTTTAAGGGTATGTTTTGCCAAATAGGATAAGTTTGAGGTTTGATTGGTCATTTTAACCAAACCCCATACCACCACCGCCATATTCACCTCAATTAGGAGGAGGTGTCTCCTTTGGACACATTTAGAAAATATCTAAGTGAATGTGTGTGTTTGTGTTCGGTTTAGAGAGAGAGGAGAATCGAAAGAAGGCAAGATACAGCTGGGTATTTTGGGATTGACAGCAAGAAAACAAAGGTATGTAATCTCTTAGTCTATCCTTTTTGTTTAGATAAAGTTTATATGTAAGTTGTTAGATGGGTTTTGATGATATAGGGATGTTTTGGAAAATCTGAGCATGTGGATAGGTTATGTTAATAGTCTTAAACATATCTGCATAATTACAGTAACATGCATAGCTTAAAAGATTAGATTTTTGGGTTAAGTATGAATTCAGTTGGCTGAGACATTCATGCATGTCGCAACAGTGGGTTGCGACATGGTTGAATGTTGCGATCTTCATGAATGTCGTAACCTTGAGTTGCGACTTGCTCATGAAGTCGCAATAGTGGGTTGCGATTTCGTGCTATGTCGCAGTAGTTGGTTGCGACTTGGCACTGTGACGCAATAGTCGGTTGCGACTTGAGGGAGTTGTCGCAGTAGTTGGTTGCGACCTGGCACTATGTCGCAGTAGTTGGTTGCGACATGGTTCAGTGTGTTGCGACATGGGGTATCTCAGTAGTTGGTTGCGACTTGAGTCGAGGATTACAGGATTTTAGAGATTTTAGTCTTTAAAAGAAATATTTGTATTTATGTGGTACAGATTCTGTGAAACTGAACTGAAGAATTTGGAGTGCTCGGTAAATAGCTTGGGAGGATTTTGGAAATAAGCGAAACAAGTGAGTTTTTATTAAAATGTTTTCAAATGGAATACATATATGTGAATGAGTGTAATATTGTGCATATGGTGTTTATATGAGTATTACATTGCATGGGTACTAGTTGGATGGGCTTAGGACCGGTGAAAGTTGGCTGTACAGAGGGACAGTGGTGTTGGCTGTATTTAGTACAGCGGTGTAAAATAATTAGTTGGCTTGCTACCAATTAATATGGCCAAGAGAAAGAGAAAGAGAAAAGAGAAAGAGAAAGATATGGAAAGATACATGATGCTTGAGTCATAATTGGTATTCTTATGTGAATTATGTGTATGATGTTGTGCAAATGTTTTCTTTAACTAACGGGGATTTCTCACTAGACCTCAAGGTCTAACCCTCATTTTTGTTTTAAAATATGTATTCCAGGTCAAGGAGAAAATAAGGGACAGTGATAGGATATATCATGTTTAGCTTTTTGGAAGATGCATGATTATGAAGATTCGAGATGTGTTTTGTATCTGTTATGTTATTATGATGATATGTACTTTATTATAAAAGAAAAAGTTTGTACTGAAAGGCCTATCTTGTTAAGCTAAGGGACCGTAGATGAAATATGATGTATCTTTTGGTGAAATTATGTTATGAAATGTATGTTAAATGTATATATGGAATATGGGTCGTTAAAACAGGAGTTCTCAGTGGTTGTTGAGTCCATGTTTATTACATAAACATTTTCCAAACGATAACCGCTGAGAGCTATCTTCTCCTTTTTGTCAGTGACAAAGCAGGATTCCTTAGTAAAGATTACTTTGTTATCCTTGTCGCAAAGCTGACTGATGCTTAGAAGATTATGCTTCAGCCCTTCAACATATGCGACTCTTCTGAAGGTGGTTGTACCATTTGAGAGTAAACCAAACCCTCGGGTATGTCCTTTTCCATTCTCACCAAAAGTCACAGAGGGACCTTTCTCTTCCTTGTATTCAGCGAGCAGGCTTTTCTTTCCAGTTATGTGTCTAGAGCATCCGCTATCGAGATACCAGATACCCTTCTTAACCTGTATTACAAAGGAAGATTAGTTTTTCTTGGGTACCCACTTAACCATGTATACACATTTGTCAGTGGAAGTAGTTGGAATGGAAGGTTCAGTAGTCTTCGCAGCATTTGAAGATTCAGCTTTGTCTTTCTTCACTTTGGTTAATTTCTTAACCTCAGTGGTCTTCTTTGCCTTGGGGGCAATCTTCACCTTAGCTATCTTTTCAGCTTTGGTGGTTGTGGGGCACTTACTAGCAATATGATCAGTGAGTCCACGGTGATAACATTTCCTATAACTAAAAGTAGTTCTAGGATCATTTGAATGCTGAGCTTTTAATTTTGAATTAGAAGTACCAGCACCAAGTAAACTATTGGCTTTTGAAATAGGAGGAACATTCAGTTCTTCAGATTTCTTACCAAGGACATCCACTCTGAGTCTAGGAGTAGATCGCTGAATAGATCCAGTAGATCGCTGAATAGATCCAGAAATCTGATTCTTTGATCCAGAAAGGTAGGTCACTGAAGCTTTAGAAGCATTCAGCTTAGGTACTAAGGTACCCTTCTGAGGATTTTGGTTAAAAACAATTCCTTTACCTTTATCTTTAAAGACAGAGGTAGGTTTTGGATAAACCATTTTCTCTTTACCTTTTGAGGAGGTAGGAGTTTCCTCAGGGATAGTCGGTCTGGACGAGGAACACTGAGAGGATAAAGTATCAGCGACTGAGGATACGAAAGTTCCAAATAAGAGCATGGAACGGTCAGTGGTTGGTTCTTGAGTATCAGCTTTGTAACCAAGACCACGTTTATCACTCAGGGGAATCTGAGATTTAATTATCTCAGTGATCTTTGTTGAGGAGTTATACCATCCATCAACAGTAGCTTTTTCAGCTCTTAATGCAGCGATAGCTTCTTCTCGTTCGATTTTGACTAGCTGATTTAAATGAACTTGATCTTTAAAATTTTCTTCAATTTTAGAGAGGTTTTCTATTTGAAGGTGACAGTTTTTAAGTTGTTCAGTGAGATCAAAGTTTTGATTTTCAACTATTGTTTTGCCATTCATGGCTTCATATAAACTTCTAGTCAAGAGATCGATCTTACGAAGACTATCAGCTTCATCGATATTTGCAATATTTGTAAAGAAGGAAGGTGATACCTGAATTGCAGAGGTTGAAGTAGAGGGAATGTCTGAACTTTCTTCCTCATCTTCAATCTTGGCCATAAGACAGAGATTGGCTTCATCATCTTCAGAGTCAGATGATGATACTTCTTCATCAGAAGCAACCCAATCATAGTTAGCCATCAGGCCTTTGCTCTTCTTCTTGAAGCTTTTCAGCTTCGCATACTTTTCTTTCAGCTTTGAGTATTTGTCATCTTTATTCCTGGGAATAGAGGATTTCTTTGGAAAAGCTGAGGGTCTAGAAACTTTCTTTGACCTTCACTCATTAGCGAAATGTCCTATCTTTTCGCAGTTAAAACAAGTAGCAGTAGCCTTATCAACAAGAGCTGATGATCTTGGCTTGTCAGTTATGGAAAGAGGTTTGTTCTTTCTAAACATTTTCTTTTTGGCGAATCTCCTGAACTTTTTAGTTAGGAGAGCCAAAGATTCATCATCATCTGAAGAATCAGAATCTGATGACCTTTCAGAGTTATTCTCTAACTCAGTGATAGTGACCGAGGGTCGCTGAGTAGAAGGTTCCTCTGAGATTAAAGCAACAGGGGTGCTTTTGGAATATTTTACAAGATTCTTCTTAAGATGACTCGATTGCTCATGATTCAGCATCGTGCCATATAAGGTTGAAAGGGTCATTGATTTTAGATCCTTTGACAGCTTGAGACACATAGAATAATTGTCCCAGCTTTCTGGTAAACATTCTAAAAACTTTGTCAGCACTTCAAAGTTAGAATATTCCTTACCAACAGTTTTCAGATCTATAATTAAACAGTTGAAACGTTGGTGAACTTCAGAGAGAGTTTCATTCTTACCAGAAATGAAGCTTCCGTACTGTCTTACCAGGTTGATCTTTCTTGAGTCCTGGACTTCAGATGTACCTTCATACTGAACACATATTGTGTCCCACATAGCTTTTGAGGTTTTCAGGTTCATGACGGAATGGTAAACTTCGTCAGGAAGAGCCATGGATAGTATGGATCTGGCTTTTGTGTCGATAGCCACTTTCTTCTTATCTTCGTCAGTCCACATATGTATTTCTTTAGGAATCAGCCTTTCTGGAATAGCAGATCTATTCTCAGCGGCTGGAACTGCAACATCAATTCTTACAGGGATGAATGGACCGTTTTCAAGATAGTAAGGCATAGTAGGGTCTACACCTTCTAAGAAGAGAATCATCCTATTTTTCCATACATTAAAGTTATCTCTGGAGAATCTAGGGGGTTTAGCAAGAGAACCATTGTCGATATAGTTTGTGTTTGTGTTGGTAGCCATTTTCAGAAATAGCAAGGAAGAGAAATCTTATATTAGATCTTGTTTATGAGATTAAACAAATCTGCTCTGATACCACTTGTTGGTCCCGAAGGGTTATACAAGTTTGTAAAAGGGGGGGGTTGAATACAAACACACAGATTTTACTTTCTAAATTGTTTATTGATAAATCATTAACAATTTACAGCTTGTTGCGGAAACAAGATTAAGGATAAACCTAAATCTAAACAAGTTGGAACACTAAGTTTCTTGCACTAAGAAAGATAAGGAAATTACTAATAATAACCTATCTTGAGATAAGAGGATGAACTTGTCCAGAGTTAGCAAGTTACTTCAAAATGAAGTGGGTTCATCTCTTTATATACTGCATGCATTTAATGCAAGTCAGTTTAAACTTTACACGTGTCATCAGCTCATTGGTTGCATGTCATTGACCTTTGTTGACAACCTTAGTAGCCGCATGAATGAACAGTGTAGTATCAGAGTGGTTGTACGATTTCAGACAATAAGGAGGTTCTTTTCTGACATCTCGTACGGAGTCGTGCAAGGGTGGTTAAGACAAAAGTACTTTGTACGGAGGACTTCATGATCAGCTTTCGTTGATTCAAAGCTTTATCATATTCTATCAGCGAATGATAAAGTTCAGCGATAGCTGAAGTCTTGTACTTGATACTTCACGTTGAGTGGACAAATATGAGTCTTCGCTGATCCGCATCAGTTCATTAGGAGACTTGTCGCTGGTTCTTGAGCTTGATCTTCGACTTCAGCGTAGAACCTATGTTGACGTGAAACTTGTCTTCAGAGATCATAAGTAAACAACTAACTTATCAGCAATCACCATAAGGACTGAACAGGCTCAGAGCATATTATGGTGAACAGTGTTCGCTGAATGTTTAATCTAAAGAGCGAGAGTTTCTATCAGCGGTACTGTAAGATCTTAGTACTTATCATCGATAGTGAAACTCTAATACATATTGTTTACTTACAATTTTCACTAAGTATTTAAGATAGGGTCATTATCAAATCACTGAGGGTTTGGATCAACAGGTTGCCCCCGAGTCATAGGCCATATTCATTCCCATGATCAGGGCTTCATATTCAGCTTCATTGGTGGTGGTCTTGAAGTCACATCAGACTGAATATACCATATTGCCCCCCTGTGGCGACTTTAAGACGACGCCTAGTCCTGAACCTCTAACGTTGGATGATCCGTCAACATGTAAGATCCAAGGTACGTCGTCGTGAGTCGCCACAGTTGACACTTCGAGCTCTGCTTCTTTCTCCAATTCAGGGCTGAAATCAGCAATGAAATCTGCTAATGCTTGCGATTTGATCGCGGTACTGGGTTTGAAATCGATGTCGTAACTGCTGAGATATATGCTCCACTTTGCTAAGCGACCTGTCAACTCAGGTTTCCACAAGACAGACTTAAGAGGAAAGTTAGTCACGACAGTAATAGGATGTGATTCAAAGTAATGTCGTAATTTCTTAGCAGCTGTGACTAGCGACAAGAGCAATTTTTCCATAGAGAAATACATGGTTTATGCGTCCAAGAGAGATTTACTTACATAGTAGATCGGCAATTGTTTCTTTTCATCTTCTCGCGTCAGTACGGCACTTACTGCATTTGGACTAACAGCCAAATATAGCTGCAATACCTCGTGATCGTGAGGTTTTGATAGCAAAGGAGGCGACGTCATGTACTCCTTAAGCTTTTGCAACGCCTGCTCATGACCGTCGGTCCAGTCGAAGCCTTTGTTCTTCCTGAGGACATTGTAAAATAAATGGCACTTATCTGAAAATCGAGAGATAAACCTGTTCAGAGCTGCCACTCGACCAGTGAGCCTTTGGACCTCTTTGAAATTTCTCGGAGATTTGATTTCGATAATGGCTTTGATCTGGTCGGGATTAGCTTCGATTCCTCGACGAGTGACCATGTAGCCCAAGAACTTTCCAGCACTGACACCGAAAGAACATTTTGTCGGGTTGAGCTTCATGCTATACTTCCGAAGGACGTCGAACGACTGCCTCAAGTGCTCGACGTGGTCGACTGCTTGCTTCGACTTGACGAGCATGTCAGCGATATAAACTTCCATCGTGTCGCCAAGGTGATCTTTGAACATCTTATTCACCAGACGCTGGTAGGTAGAACCTGCATTTTTTTAGTCCAAAAGGCATAACCTTATAACAGTAAATACCTCGATCAGTCATGAATGCAGTTTTCTCTTGATCCTCGACGTGCATCAGGATTTGATTGTATCCAGAATAAGCATCCATGAACGTCAATAGTTCATGCCCCGCTGTCGCGTCGACCATGGCATCGATGTGTGGCAATGGAAATGGGTCTTTTGGACAAGCTTTGTTGAGATCGGTGAAGTCGATACAGACTCTCCATTTGCCATTTTTCTTTGCTACGACCACGACGTTAGCAAGCCAATCGGGATATTTTACTTCTCGAATTTTCCCTGTCTTGAGGAGATTGTCGACTTCGTCATTTATCACCTTATTCCTTTCAGGAGCAAATTTCCTCCACTTTTGCTTGATGGGTTTGAATGACGGATCGACGTTGAGCTTATGGGGGATGACATCAGGATCGATACCGACCATATCTTCATGCGACCAAGCAAAACAATCGGCATGTTCCTGCAGGAAAGATATTAGCTTGTCTCTAATGTGGGGATCGAGGGAGGATCCTATAAAGACTTTTTGATCAGGCTTGCTCGGATCTAGGGTGAATTCTTCCAAGCTATAGTCGTCAACTATCGTAGAGGAATCTTGTGCATCCTCGAGCTCTTCGTGCATCTGGGCAATGATTTGCTCTGGATTTTCGAAGCCTGCCATTCTCCTGAAAAAGAAAATAGAAGAAACTCCAAGAAACCGTTAGTACGACGCACGTTTGTCGAAGGTTTTCTCTAGATGGGGCCCCACGGTGGGCGCCAAACTGTTAATGCCAAAAATCGCACAAAAGTACAACTTGAGGTTGATTGTGGAGCTTAACAACTAAAGAAAGAAATCTCTCGACAAAGCGTGCGACAAAGACAAAAATGTAAATGAGACAGAAGATTTTGGTGACGCGGGAAAAACCTCAACGAGGAAAAAACCCGCGGACGACGGTGGATGTCGTCGCTGCACTATGGTCGCCAAACAGGGGCGATGTCCTTGTGTTTCAGGTGTCGATCGTACAGAGATTACAATACAAATGAAAGAAAGACTTCGAAATGTAAAGTAACAAGTGTTTTGAATGTAAAAACAGTGTGTCGTGTGCGAATGTCGTGCGTCGAGAGCGATTCTTCAAGAGAGAGTTCTTTGCTTCGAATGTTCTTTAGAGTTCGGATGTGCTCAGATCTCAAAGAGATGTTGGATATGTCCAAATGGTGATTGAGCTTGGTATTTGTAGTATTCGGGTGTTTTAATTGGCTCATTAAGTATTTCGATAACTGTCATAACGTTCGCTGGATTAAATCTTCATAACTGATCTCGTCGGTTATAGCCGTTGTTCATCAATGGCATTGATTCCTGCATTTAACACTGAACAAATGTAACAGTCATATTGTACGTTAGTTGGTCGAGGTCGCATGGTTTTATATGACGGTCGTGTGAAATAGGCGACATCGTGGTCGAGTGTCGTGAGGTAAATAACTTTCGATCTCAACTCTAATCAGGGGATAAAAATGCTCATGGTTTTACCTTACCAAAGAAAAGGGAAGTAGGTGTTTTCCTTACCTTGGTCGTGGTCGAGACTGGTGAAATTTTGCCCAAACAATATTCTTGCTTTATTTTTCTTTCAAACTTGATTTAACTTGGTGCCAACTTTCTTGAATCGGTCGACCACAAACATTGATCAAATATTTCAAATTCATCGGCATTCATATCCACATTTCAACATAAAATATCTATAAAAACACAATAAAATCACAAAAATACCATAGTTGCAACTAAAAATTAAATAAAACTACATACAAATGTTAAACTAAATGTAAAATGCAATTATAAACTAATATGATTGTACACACAAAATACAGTTAGCAAATTTAAATTTTTTATTCGTTTTTTTCCTTTGTTACATAAGAACATATCTAATAGTTATTCAAAATAAAAATAAAAAAATAATCAAATTTATTAGGGACTAACTTCAAAAGTTTCTATATTTTGAAAAGTTCAATATTAGTATATTGATAAAATGTTCAATCATATAATCAAAGTCTTTTCTTATTTTTTCTTAATTTCATTGGTTGGTTAAAGATATTAAAATGAAATATTTTCTATTTTTTATTTTATAGAAAATTACATTTTTACTCCTACTTTATGTAGAAAGCTAAAATTATTTTCCAATACTTTTAAAAATATAGAATATGTTTTACAATTTTTAATTTACGACTTATAAAATTTTATTCGAAAATTAATCTAAACATAAAATTATAAAGAGATAACTAAAAATTAAATTATTAAAACAAAATACAAGGCTATTTCAAATTTTATATACTCTCTTAGCATGTATTGTAATAATTTATGGTACTATTATTAACACCCCCACCTTGGATGTAAATCGCATAGAAATCCGTAATTTCTTTGACTATCCTTTTTTTATGGGGTAGGCTAAATACACCGGGTGATTTGCTAAATGCATCCAAAAAGGGTGAGTTGACACCCTATTATTCCGTGTCAATCATTTTTGATTTAAATATATATATATATTATTTGATATATATTATTTATTTGTTTTATATGTATATATATATATATATTGTTATTCTTTTTATTTAAATATATATATATATATATATATTATAGCTGAAGATCTAACAAAATAATATATATATATATATATATATATATATATATTTGGCGGGGCGTACTAAACCCACTACGTACCACACCATCGGGCGGCTCGCCTGAATGCCCAGTCTTTCTCTGCCGTCAACTCGACGTCGTCGTCACCTGCAAGATAAGGCCAAAAACTTGACTTTACTAACCAAGCGAGAAAAGCCCTTTCTATCTTCTTAGTCAAGCGCGCTAGCTGCAATCAAACTAAAGCGCACACTAGAAAAGAAAGGGCTTAGGCTTCGAAAGGCGCCGGCTACCTTCTTACTGACAGCACAGCTACGTGCTGGCACTCAATTATATATATATATATATATATATATATATATATATATATATATATATATATATATATATATATATATATATATATATATATATTATTTTGTTATATATATATAGTTATTCTTTTTTTGTACATTTTACGTTCTTATCTATATTTATCTAATATACTCCTTTAAAAATAATTTTATTTACGTTTATTCTTGAATATTTAAGAAGTACAAATCTTAATACACCGTGTACAAGTTTAAAAGTTTTAAAACCTCCAACGTTCAACATGATAATTAAAAATAAAATTATTTTTTATTTTTAAATTACATTTTATACCATTATAATTAGTTATTTAATTTACTTTATCTCTTCTTCTTTCATTTTTATGTTACATCCTTATCATATCAACATACATAAACTAAAATAATTAGAAAAATAAAAAATAAACATTGAGATTTTACATATAAATAAAGCATAACATAATGTTTATTACATTTTTACTTATTCTAAAATAACATTATCTGTAGTACAATTAACACGTAAAAGACGAGTGTACTTCTGTATTCGATCTGTATACGGGGTAGCCCATGCAGCAGCACACGAATAACTGTAACGGAAGAAATGTGATGTAATGGTAGGAAACGGGTATCCTTCTGCTAAAACTAGTTTCACATAATGGTTACCATTGACATACCCAATTGTATAAACAACATGTTGATACCACGCCGACGGAGTAGATCTAAGCGGCAAGTACGTCGAACAGCCTGTCATTGACATACCTAATTAATTAGCTCTTGACGAGAATTAAACACCTAAAATTGATTGTTTTTCTTTTAGTTACAACTGCTTGTTTTATCATATAATTTCACAAGAACAAATTAAACTTAAAATTACCATATCGGTAGAAAATGCTCCTGGATGAGGGTTTCTATAAGCTCCAGATGAATTGTTTGGATGGACATTGTTATCCTACACAAAACATAAACCTTAAGAAATAATATCATATATATACACACACATACACAAAGAGAAATATATATATATATTCGACGAAATACCTCATTGTTTGAATTGTGATACGCTGAAAAATCTTCTCCCCAATTAGCCATTTTATAAATCTTATACCAGTAAATTCGAATGTCGATCTGAATAACAAAACATGAATAGTGACATGAATAGTGACATGAATAGTGATATGAATAGTTTTATCGATAGTTTATCGTAACATTATCATTTAAACGTACTTCGATAATCTTAATTACTGATATTATGTTTAAAAATAAAATGTACATATCTTAGAAGAAAAAACTAGTAATTAACACAAAATTAGCATCACCTGGAAATTAAAGTAGAGATGAGAATCTTGGAGTTTTGAGGCCAACTCACATTTGTAAACTGTAAAACGAAAAGAAAAGTAAATAAATCAAGAAGTAATTTGAATTTAGTCGATGTTGGAAGAAATCATTCACAAATGTTGGAAAAAATCACTTACAGATGTTGGAAGAATTTCACTCGAGGTTTTTAGGAAGAGAAAAGAAGAAGATGAAGCACGAGAGAAAAGAAGAAGAAGCAGGAGAGAAAAGAAGAAGAGAAAGCAAATTTATAGACCCTAGAAAGTCCGACAAAATTGTGATAATGATTTGCAATTTACACTTTCAACCCCTATACTTATTTACTTACTTTACTTTATACCTTTTACTTTCATAATTTAAATTTTACATTTAACACATATAATCGTTTATTAACTATAATACGTTAAAAAAATACGTTTTAATTTTAACAAGTTACACCATTATAATCGTCTCTTCGATACGTTAGAAATGAGCCCAATCTTGAACGTATTCTCATTGGGTACGTTAATGATAACCATTATGTGAACTTAGATATGGCAGAAGGATACCCGTTCCCTACTATTTGTACCACATTTTTATTGATATTAGAGTAAAGAGTAAATTACAGTTTTGGTCCCTAAGGTATGTCAAAAATTACGAAACTGATCTTTTAACTTCAAAAATTATCTTTTTGGTACATGTGGTATGCATTTCGTTACGAAATTGGTACGATTGATATGGAAATTGATTGGTTTGTCTCGGTATAAAATTGACACCCCTATATATAAACAAAAAGAATAATAATATATATATATATTTCTATATTTCTAATATATATATATTATATAAAACAAATAAATAAATAATAAATATATATATATTATATAAAACAAACAAATAAATAATATATATATATATTATATAAAACAAATAAATAATATATATATATATATTATATAAAACAAATAAATAAATTATTATTATATAAAACAAATAAATAACATATATTTTTATATTATATATTTAAATCAAATAATGATTGATTCGGAATTAAATGCAATCAACACCTTACTTTTTGGGTGTATTTAGTATTTTTTTAGGTGTAATTAGCACCCTTTTTTAAAAAGAGGCTAATAACACTTATTACTTGTAGGCAATCATTTTTTCTTTTAATTTTTGTTTTCTTTATTTTTTTGTTATTTTTGTCTTTTATGATTTTTTTTTTATTTTTTATTTTAAATTTGTATTAAATGTTAATTTATTTGAGAGTGAATTGCATTTTTGGTCCTGTGTTTATAGTATTTCTTTGAAAGAGGGACCTAAACTTCAGTATTTCAAGAAGTGGTCACTCAGTTTCCAATTTTGCTACAAAATCAGGACCCCAACACTAACATCGCTTATTTCCTCCGTTACTAGCAGGGGTATTTTCGTCCATTCACCTTTCAGATCCCTCTTTTAAAGAAACCATATAACCACATGTACCAAAAATGCAATTTACTATTTGTTCTATTTTGATTTCAAAGTTACATTTCATACCCCTGTAATTATTTACTTAGTTTACTTTATACCCTTTACTTTTCTAATTTTAATTTTACACTTTTATTATATTAACACACATAATCGTATATTAACTAAAATACGTTAAAAATACGTTTTAATTTTAACAAGTTACACCATTGTACTCGTCTCTTCGATACCTTCGAAATAAGTCAAATATTGAATATTTTTGGATTTATTTATTTTATTATGTTACGTTTTAACATATCATATTAACATACATAATTACGTTAAAATATGTTAAGGAGTTCGATATATATATATATATATATATATATATAGGGGAGGTATCCGTTGCAAACCAGTCAGTTTGTGCAAACTATACAAACCACTATATTAGGAAATAATAGATGTATTTATGGATAATCATTATGATTCATTAATTAAGACTGAGATATATATGGAAGATGATAAGATTCATTCATTATGATCATGACTTTAGATTAGGAAACATAATAAAATCAGATATTTATTAGACTTGATCAACGGCTAAGATTGGTTTGTATAGTTTGCACAAACTGACTGGTTTGCAACGGATACCTCCCCTATATATATATATATATATATATATATATACGTTTTAAAAAATCGTTTTGACGTAACAAGTCACGTTTTAAAAAATCGTTGTAACAAGTCATTTATGCAATGCAGCGAGACGTATAATCCAAATAATTTGACGATTTAATCATTTAAATCAAAAAATATTCTATATTGGGCTCATTTCGAGAGTATCGACGAGACGATTATAATGGTGTAGCTTGTTGAAATTAAAAAGTATTTTTTAACGTATTTTTTAAAAATCGTTTTGACGTAACAAGTCACGTTTTAAAAAATCGTTGTAAATTTGACGATTTAATCAATTATGTATGTTAATGTGATATGTAACAAGTCAATTATGCAATGCAACGAGACGCATAATCCAAATAATTTGACGTTTTAATCATTTAAATCAAAAAATATTCTATATTGGGCTCATTTCGAATGTATCGACGAGACGATTATAATGGTGTAACTTGTAAAAACTAAAAAGTATTTTTAATGTAATTATGTATGTTAATGTGATATGTTAAAACGTATTTTGTAACATATTTTAGTTAATATAAGATTATTATGTTAATGTGATAAGAGTGTAAAACAAAATTGAAAAGAATAAGAGATGTACCATAAATTAATTAGGGTATGAATACGTTAAAAAAATACTTTTTAATTTCAACAAGTTACACCATTATAATCGTTTCGTCGATACTCTCGAAATGGGCCCAATATAGAATATTTTTTGATTTAAATGATTAAATCGTCAAATTATTTGGATTATACGTCTCGCTGCATTGCATAATTGACTTGTTACAACGATTTTTTAAAACGTGACTTGTTACGTCAAAACGATTTTTTAAAACGTATATATATATATATCGAACTCCTTAACATATTTTAACGTAATTATATATGTTAATTACACCATTGTACTCGTCTCTTCGATACCTTCGAAATGAGCCAAATATTGAATATTTTTGGATTTATTTATTTTATTATATTACGTTTTAACATATCATATTAACATACATAATTACGTTAAAATATGTATGTTAATATGATATGTTAAAACGTAATATAATAAAATAAATAAATTCAAAAATATTCAATATTGGGCTCATTTCGAAGGTATCGAAGAGACGATTACAATGGTGTAACTTGTTAAAATTAAAACGTATTTTTTAACGTATTTTAGTTAATATACGATTATGTGTGTTAATATAATAAATGTGTAAATTAAAATTAGAAAAGTAAAGGGTATAAAGTAAACTAAGTAAATAATTACAGGGGTATGAAATGTAACATTGAAATCAAAATAGAACAAATAGTAAATTGCATTTTTGGTACTTGTGGTTATATGGTTTCTTTAAAAGAGGGACCTGAAAGGTGAATGGACGAAAATACCCCTGCTAGTAACGGAGGAAATAAGCGGTGTTAGTGTTGAGGTCCTGAATTTGGAGCAAATACAAAAACTAAAGGACCACTTTCTTGAGATACTGAAGTTTATGTCCCTCTTTCAAAGAAATCAAATAACCACAGGGACCAAAAATGCAATTCACTCTTTATTTGAACGATAAATAATAAAAAGTTAATTATATACCAACCATGTATAAAACGTGAGATCTAAAAAAACTGCAAGGAATTTTATTAATAAATATTATGATATTTTGTATATTGATAAAATTATTTGTTTATCGATAATTTAAATTTTAAAATTGTTTTGATGCAATACAAAATTTCTTGTTTAACGTCCTTTTGAAGGAAATTCTACATAGCCGATTTTTTTTTATGTTTTATTAAACTAATTATCTCGTAGTAATTCCTACAAAATCATAAAATTTTAAACTGCTCACAAAATATTAAATATTTGTTGCAAGTAGAATCATATAAATAATTAATGCACATAAAAAGAAACAAAATGCAGATATTTGTTAAGATATTGTTAGTAAGTGTTTTAAAAGATTTGAAACTGAAAAAAGAGGTTTAATCAAGGGGACAAAATTTATGATTTCATTATTCCAGAGACAATCAAAATAGCAGATTTATTTTTTAGGTATTTTGGTTTTATTATTTAAGTTTATAAATTCAACTTGTTTTACATGTTGTCATCATATCATGGGTTAACTCTTAATAATCACCGCTTTCAATTTGTTATTTTCATTGAACGTCGTTTATTTTTACTTGTAAAATTTCATCTTTATTCGAATATCTAATCATAGTTAATATAATGTTTGATAGTTTAACCAAAAGATTAACTAAAAGTCAGTAATTCTTGATTACGTGTTAACTTGTTTTCAATGTATGTTTTAACTTCAAAAAATCTTTAACAATTCTATTCAAATACCTAACAAAATTTTATGTCTGTTTACTAACAGTCACCTATTTTATATATATGTCTAACTTATGAAGGTTTAAAATCAAAATTAAAGAGTAATTATTATATAAACTATTGTATGTCTTTTACAATAAATATAATCATCATTTTATAAAATAAAAAGCAATGCTGTATTATTAAAGAATATCTTACAATTTGGTATTATTTGCTATGCGGTATTTTTTTTTATAAACTAGTTTTATTATTCTTTTATTAAAGTTTTTATTTGTAAATGGTATTGTATAAAAACTACAATATAATGAAAATGTTAATATTATATCGATGTTAACAAAATAATTTTGTAATTAATAAATAAATAATTATTAAATAGTTAAGTAATGATTAGAGTTGGTGGAGTGAAGGGTTAGGCCGTTAGGGTGAGGGTGAGGTGTATTTAAGAAAAAAAAGAGTGAATAAGAAAACCCAATTTTAATCAGTATTGAATATTTCAATCTAAAAAAATTATTAAAGTTAATTCAAAAAAAATTATTTGTACATAAGCTTAAAAATAAGGGACGAAAAATGTAATTTTAAGAATCAAAAACCAAAGACCAAAAAAGTAGACATAAATAAGGGACCAAAACATAAAATTTGACTTAGATAAGAGACCAAAAATGTAATTAAAATAAGACACAAAGATTGTAGAGTGAATTGCATTTTTTACCCCATCGTTTGAAATGACCAAAATACCCCACATGTGAGGGACATATGACTGATTTAACGGATTCAACTAACGGTGTTAAGTTGGAAGGACTAATTTACGCTCCAAAACACGATCTTTGAACAGAGTGTGTAGCAAAACAAGATCTTTGAACAAATAGTGTAGTTTACAAAATCGAAGGACTAAAACCATAAAACAGGTATAGATAAGGGAACAAAAAAAATATAATTCACTCAATTAAAAATGGTGGAAAAGTTTTAAAAAACTATGAAATAAAATACGGAGGGAGGGAGTACAAATTGATGACGGAATTGTACCGTCTGACTGCACATTGAAAGTTGGGACTCAAATAAATTGTTTCTTTTAAATACAATACCACTTGTTTTAGTAAACCCTCCATTACCACCAAAGCTTCATTCATTACTCTACTTTATCAAACACAATGAAATCCAATTTTATCAAACCCATTGTCTCTCACCACACTTCATCTACAGGCATCGTAAGTTCTCATTCTCATCCTCATCCTCATCCTCATTCTATATACATAACATACATACATACATACATACATACATACATACATACATACATACATCAAGTTTCCATTTTTATACTATTTGGTTTTAAAACAGAGGATACCCAACAAGTTTACACAGAAGCATGGAAAGGAGCTGTTAGACAGGGTGATTCTCAAGCTACCAAACGCTCATGTCTGGCAGGTTGATTTAAGCAAATCAAGTGGTGACATTTGGCTCAAAAATGGATGGTCCGAATTTGCACACCATTACGGTTTACAGTTTGGCCATGTCTTGATGTTCAAATACCAAGGCTTTTCGATGTTCGATGTCACCATATTCAGTGCAACTGGATCAGAGATACGTTACCCTCTTACCAAAACAGATCAACCCACAAACCCTCTAACACAAGTCAAGTTGGAGGATGAAGATGAGAAACCAAATGTCAACATTAATTATGGTTTGTTTGTTTGTTTGTTTGTTTGTTTGTTTAATATCATATGTATTATGATTCTTGCTTTTGGTTTTCATTTCTTGATTTCCCTTTTAGATGGAGGTGAATGTTCAAGAAAGCAGAGGTGGGAAGATGGAAGAAATGCAGTCAAAAGAGCCAAACTTAATTTCAAATCTCACAAACCTTTCTTCATGGTTTATATGCATCCAAGTTATGTTACTGGAACCACTGGACTGGTAAGTGCCTACACACATACATTTTTCTACATATTTACCTTCATATTCTTGAAACCCCATTTTTCTAATTCATCTATGGATTTAACAGACTGTACCGATTAAGTTCAGGAGGATATATTGGAGGAATTCCAAGAAGCATACCAAATGTTTGCTTCAACTTGCGAATCATGGAAGACCAAAGACATGGGAGGTTGTTGTACATGATGCTAAATTTGGGGCTGCTGATTGGATCAAGTTTGTGAAAGATAATGGTATTGCAGTTGGGGATATATGTGTTTTTGAGCTCATTCACAAACACCAAAATGTTCTTGCTGTTACCATCCTTAGATCAGATGCTCCATGATCAAGATTACAAGATTAACACCACTATTTTGTACTCACCCATGTGGGGGTATTAAAACTACTTAACTTTTGTATCTTTTGAAAAACTGAAGTTGGTAAAAATTAGCTTCCTAGTAAGAGTCAGACAAGCAAACAAAGACGAACTACATACATTTCTTTCGCCTAAATTTCGATTCATTTTGACATTCTATGATACAACTCAATCAAACACCTAACGAATTGAATCAAAACATAACGACACAAGGCTTGTTCTTGCCTTTCTAGCCTTTTATGTACATTTTTCTGCTAAATCTGGGTTGGATCATTCGGAGCTTGAACTTGCTTCTTCTGTACTATAAATGGAGTATTCGTTGAAGCTGAAGTTTGGTTTCTCTTCATCCCACTTCTGTATCTCTCTTGCATACTTGAGACATTGATCAACACTGTTGGGCTCCAGCCCCTTAACCACCGATACAAACAATTTACGACCAGTGAGTGATGAATACAACTTCTTGAACTTCACAGCAACGTAATGCGACGCCATTTGTCCCATGGAAGGGCTATGGTTAATGTTGTTGCTACTGATGTTTTTGTTGTGGCTGTTGCGGCTCACTATTGGTCGAAAATCACCAAACCACTCACAGCAAGTTAGAGGAACGCGTTCGAGTCTTTCCTCAAACACATCAAATTTGTTTAGTACTAAAAGGAACTCCATCTGATCATAGGTTGGGTGTGTCACGATGCTCTTGAAAAACTTCCTGTTTAGCAACATCTTGTTCACCAAATTCCCTTCTCCATCCTCAACATACTGATCAAAATCACTCAAGGAAACGCAGATAATGATAACTCGAACATCTTCAAACATATCCAGCCATTTGCAGTTTTCGCCCAACCCTCTTGCTTGCACTCTAATTAGTTGGAACCTGATGACATATGTCAAGTAATAAGCTTTTTCAGAAAGTGGTAAAGGGTATGATTTTTCAAGTCAAAATCAGAGTTTTTAAAAGAACCTATGTAGAGAATTATGTTGATCAGTGGTGTCGCTGCTTTCATCAGGCGATAACTGAGGAAATGAGAAGTTGACAGAAGAAAGCCCGTTTGAAGAAGTAACATGTTCGGCATACAGGATATCAACATCTGAAGGTATATAGTCTGCTCTCAATATGCTGACAGCCTAAGAATTCAGACACATAATAAGCATTAAAGCTGGCTTTCTTACATTGTTAACAAAGTTACAATTTTCAATTCTGTTACCTGCTCCAAGAAATAACTAGAAACACTGGGCAGCGTATCCAATTCACTTCGCCTCTTGTACGTGGCCTGCATTGCTGGGTGATTCCATAGTTCCTCAACTACCGGTGCATATTCACGTGTGGCAGCTGGGAATATGTCTTCCAAATTACCAGCCACCATAGTTTTAAGAAGCCAGTCGGAAAACGTTTTCAACCTTGGGCAGATGGAATAGATGGTTTTCTCATTGTTGGTAAAGCCATTTCCTGTTGATAACCAGAAATTTCTTTCAAGATTTGTACAAAATAAATCTATGAAGTATACGAGAAGTAATCCCTACCAGTAGAACCAGATATATCAGAAGATTGATTTTTCTTCTTCTCATTCAAAGCTTCATCTTCAAAACGCTCACGCCCTTCAAGGAGTATCCCTAGGTAGCCATAGACGTTGCTCTGGATTATGAACTTGATATTTTCTCGTTCTTCCTCGGTAAAAGGGATCTCTTTATACAGAATTTTCGCCTGATAATAATATTTCATCAGGTGAATAAATCTACTTATCATATACTAAGCAACAGAAACTGAAAGACCTACGATGAGAAAATTAGAGGCCAATTGATGACAAAGCTAATAAATGGACTAAAGTTGGAATTACCTGCTTGAAAATGGTACTTGTACCAGATCCACCACACCCAATTAAAAGAAGTTTCCGCGGTGCGCTCCGATCAAAATAGTCTTGCACCGATTGACCATTGGAGTTACTCAATGGCTCTCCAGTAGGATAAATTGACTTCGATGGAACTGGAAGAGACAGCACCGCACAAACCAGCTTCGTTCCAGCCTGAAAACCAACTTAATATTTTAAAAAGAAGCATTCAAAAGCACTTGTCAACACACCCAAACACAAACATCTTCATAAAAGACTCACTTTTCCCCATATATATCCTCTGGTGTTTTTTTGTCCCTCTTCCTGATACGAACCATCATCGTTCACCCAAAAGTGTGGGTTACCAGCACACTGGACTCCAGATAGCTGCAACATTTACATTTGTCACTTTGCCATATTTATAGAAACTATATATCATTTCATAACAAATATGGCAAGGTTCAGAAATACAAACCTGCAGCATTCTTAGCTCAACTTTTGTTATCTCACGACCATTTATAAAAACTCCTGTGTTTCCATTGCTAGCATCAGGCAAAATCGGGGCCCCAACGTTTAGATGGGGACTAATAATCTTCGAAGGCTTCTCGCCCTCCTGTTTAAAGATACAGATCAAACAAACCTTAATTACCATGTAATCGCAAGAAACGGTAACCATGTAAAATTTTCAAAAGAATAGATCTTTACCTTTCCCCAAAGACCAGATACTTTATCATACCAATAATTACCGGGTTTAAGCTTCTTCGGAGGATTTGGACAGCTTTGCAATATAGCCAACTCTTCATGACAAAGAGGTTTTCCATTTACACAAACATACTCTGAGGGTAATTGATTAACAGCACATAGTTTCTCAGCCTTCATTATCTGTCTAACCTCCAAGCTATTAAGTAACCGCTTTAGCAATCGAGAACATTTCCCCAACTTATCCCTCTTTGACTCATCTATCGAGTAGCCAATGCAAGTAACACACTTTCTTCCCTCTGGCATAGATCCCATTGCTCTAAGCACACAGTTAACACAATATTTAGCATTACAAACTATGCAGACCTCCTTCTCTGTGAACCTGTTGCCTTTAAGACATCGATAGCAAGCCCCTTTTCTTGTTTTCACCTCTGGTTCTCTCTTTATCCTAGCAACAACCTCAGGTTCAGGTTGATTAAGATCCTCAAGAAAATCTTCATCCTCTGACTCGATATCGCGAAAGGTAATAACTGGGTTTCTTCTTACATCACAAACAGATTCATCCTTACAATCCCCAGTCTTGAGAGAAGATACCCGCGAAGACGGATACTCGAAGCTCAACCTTGAGCCACTGGACACCCAATCAGGATGATTCAATTCATTGAAATCTAGGCTTTCTTTGCAAGCATTGGAAGCTCTAAAAGCAAGAGAATTTCCAGAAAAATCTCTTGATTTGCCAAAACTATCTGAGAAGCCTAAAGTACCTGAACTCTCACCCCTGTTTGATAACTCATATGAATGGTCATGGCTCAAAGAAGAGGAACCAAGGCCAGCTGAGCTATTATTAATCATATCCAAAAACTCGCCTGAACTAATAAACACATCAGGATTACTGGAGCTCCTATCCTCAAATCCACCGTCATGAGCCGGAGACACGGTGGTTTCAGTTTCTAGGTCTTTGGAAATGGAATCATTTCCATTACAATTTTCATCATTTCTAAAAGAAATCACAGAAGTTGGAGAAATAATAGCTTGCGTAGTACCTAATTTGGCGAAGTTGGTGGCGATGTCGGATGCAAGAATGGGTTGTACAACAGGCATAGAGGGTTTACCAGTAGTATTGATAAGATTATCAGAGAAGCATGAGTTGGGAAGCACAGCAGCAACAGGAATCTTATGAATATCAATTGGTAGAGCTCGTGGAAGATCATGATGTGGTATTGGAGGACCTTCGTATTCTAAAGCAAACGAGTAGGGTACTCGACCTTCGGCAGTAACACCAACCATTGTGGTGCCTTGAACAGGCATTGAACCAAATCCCTTCAAGAAATTATGAAGAGAAAAAAAAACCCTAATTTGAAAGAAATTGGGGGAGGAAGAGGGTTGGGGATTGAAGAGGAAAATGGAATTTGGGAAAGTGAGGAGGAGAAGGGAAGCGTGAAAAGGACAGAAGAAAAGCGAGAAGAATAAGCATCAGCACTGTCATTGAGACAAGAGAATTTTGTCCTTTTTCATCGCCATTGGAATCCATGCTATTGCTACCCATCTCCATCTCCATCTTCATTTTCTTTTTCTTTTTCTTTTTCTTTTAAAATTATAAAATATATATATATATTATATTATTCTTTATATTTCTTTTTTTAACACATAAATTAACTTTTTTATACGTTTAAATTATATTTTGATCCATAATTAATAAATATAAATAAATTAATAATAATCTTTTATTTTTTTTTGTTCGGCTCTCTCAAAAGAAGAGTTGGTCCTTTTTCCTGCTTTTTTTAGGGCAGGGCAGGGCAGGGCAGGAATTATAAGATCCAAGTCATTACTGCTTTATAAACTTGTACTTGATGCAATGGAAGTTGTAACAAGTGTTTAAGGGATATTTTTATATTTTTGGCGGGGGGTTTGGATTTAACAATTGAAAATGGCAACTCGGGCAGGCGGACCCGCATACCAGACCGGGGTCCATGTCTGGTGCAACTTACATCTGATCTGAACCACTCTGCATAACAGCATAATAAGCCCCTCATTTGGAGGGAATATTACGACTCTGCAACTAAACGTTTTTATTTAAATGATTTTCAGTAATTTAATATATGTTTTTTATAAAATTGTTTGATTTTTAATTTATATGTATATGATATATCAAATAAAGGATAAAACGATAATAAAACACTTATAAACTAAAATCAATAAAAAATTAAAGAAAGATTTAATGAATCCTTTTCTAAATCCACAACCGTGTCCTAGAAAATTGCAACTTATACATCGAATGTTTTTGCAATTAAATATCAAAATGCTAGAACATACTCAATATTTAAACAGAGCATAATTCAAGTTAAACATAACATTAATAAGTGACATACAACTAATTATTCACTCTTTTATTATTGTTTTACACTTTGGTTAACATTTAGTTACAAACTACTAATTAGTTTTACGTTCAATATGAGCATAATTGAGATTCCTAGGAAGTTACACATTTGTGTACTGATAAAATAAAATAAAAAACATTTTCTAGAACATATGGTATCAAAGATGTCAAAAGAGTCTCATCAAACCATGCAATATGAACACATCACAAAATATTGAACTTTGTAATGCATATGGTAGCAAACATCGAACAAATGTAACATAAAAATAAGATAAATAATAAAAATAAAAATTCATAGCATTCATTAAAAAATTAAAAATTACAAAATATAAAACACTACCAATTATGATATTTTTTAATTTGCTCTTTTCTCGCTACCGTAACCATCAAAGCGGGGCCCGAAAGATGATCATGCGGGGTTATGAAAAACTCGAAGTCTTTATCAAATCGTTTTGCTCGTTCGATTTCTCGTTCGTGTTCCAACTTATCTCGTTCGAGTTCGAGTTTTTTCATTTTGTACTCCATTGTATCATCAATCTTCTCGTTGAACGTCGTCAACAACTGAGTAACACTTTCGTTCGTATTCGACCCGCTCGTATTACTCATTGATGTTTTTTTGCCTTGTTTCTCCCGATGGGTTGAAGTTGGCCGGAGTAAAACCTTGTTCAATCAAACCGGGACGTGTAAGTTGGTAAGGAATTTGTTGCAGATGGCCTAATGAGCTGTAAAATTGTTGCGGATATTGTGGCGGATTTTGTTGCGACCATTGTGGCGGATATTGTTGCGACCATTGCGGACGATAACCTTGTTGTGTAAACGCTTGGAAACCAAGCTCCGGGTCTTCTTGCGGTTGCGGTGTATCCGGTCGGTTACGATGGGATGTAGGCGTTTTGTTTGGATTCATGATGAAATTTGAGAGAGTTTGAAAGAATTTGAGAGATTGTTGGTGTGAAAAAAATAAGAGGTTGAGGGTTAATATATATAGTGTGATTAAATTGAAAAAAAAAATTAATTTTTTTTTATAAAAGTAGCCGTTGGTAGTTATTTATTTTCAAGATTTTAAAAAAAATATATAAAATATAAAAGGAGCCGTTGGAGAGCTCTCGGGTTTCTCGGGTTTGAAAGCCCGCACGCCGAGCCCGAGCATGAAGCCCGCATGCCCCCCACCGCTGCCCGCCCGAGCTCGAGCCCGAAGGGCGCTGCGGATGGCCTAACAAACTAAACCCTACACATGTACAATGTTTAGTTAAGGGTATTAAACAATAATTAAGGAGAATGATAATAAAACAAATTGTCTAATTTTATATAATATAATTAGTTTATTTTCATAGAAACCCAAATTTTCATTCTATGTAAAATTAAGGGATGACATTTCATTTTTTTTCATTCCTTATCGGTTTCTTTTCATTATCATTTCTAATATTTATTCTAAACCCTAAACCAAATACTCTATAATATTTCAACTGATTTATGAAAGAAATTTCTTATGATCTTATATATTTATTTATATCAACACGAATGTGAAAACTCTGATTAAAATACATTGTAAATTAATGTCGATCAATTCATTTATGAAAAGACATTAGAAAACATAAATTATTTATTGGGAGCAATGAACAAATTGACAAATTTATTTGGATTAATGGCATAAAAATTATGCGTTGTAAATACTTCGATTTATAACTTTGAATTTGGATATGTTTTATGAAAACATGTAGATCTTTCATAAAAGAAAGGAGATCAAACTTTTTTATAAAAGGTCAAATTATTTTAAATATGTAATTAACTATTTGAAAAAAAGTACTCAAAATATTTAAACACCTTGACAAAAGAACATCTAAAATGATTTTTGTGATTTACATTTTAATAATAATTGAAATTTATAATGCAAATTATAATAAAATAAAATAGATAAACAATACAATTAACCAAAATAGTTAAGTAAATTAACAAATAAATAAAATTAAATATGAATTAGACGAGCTTAGAAATGGCTAAACGATGGGCCGTTCGCTATCATTGAATTAAAAGACGTGGTGCGTTGGAGAGAAAGGAGAAACAAGACCTAGTTATGATGGGCCGTTCGCTATCATTGAGCGTGTGGGAGAAGTGGCGTACAAGTTGGAGTTGTCTGACGGGCTCCGGGGAGTTCATTCGATCTTTCCTATATCGAACATGAGGAAGTGTCTGGCCAAAGGAACCATGGCAGTACAGTTGGAAGACATTAGTGTTGATGAGAAATTGAAGTACGAAGAAGAACCAACAGAGATTGTGGACAGTAAGGTTCGGAAATCGAGGAATAGGGAGGTCAGACTAGTCAAAGTCCAGTGGAGATATCATAAAGGAAGAGAGGCTACGAGGGAACTGGAATCGGATATGATGTTCAAGTACCCCCACCTTTTCGAGAATGGAATTCCGGGGACGGAATTCTTTTGAGGGGGGAGTGTTGTAGTAACCGTGTCCAAAAATGTAAAGCCCGTATCCCGGTGTGTAATTTATTAGTATTAATCCTTTTCTTTTAAGTTTGAGTTTTTGAGGTTTCCGTTAGCGGGGTTAGTCGAGTCGGACCAATTTGTTAACATAGGGTCAGTGTAGTGTAGGTTAAAATGTTAGTGAACTTTGACCCTTTCGCAAGATGAGAGAAGTGCAGGGGCTAAAAGTGACTAAGTGGGAAAGTGCATGGGGGGGGGGGGGGGTCGGCCCATAATAGGAACCGACCCATTCTCTATTGTTTCTTTCTCTTCACGTCGCAAACAAAGAAAGGAGGTTGAAACCCTATTTCTTTTTCCTTCACCGAGCACCTCATTCCATTTATCCTTTTATGCGGCTGCCGTGAAACCACCACCACCACACCAGCGCCGCTGCTGGTGTTGGCCGGAGAGAGAGAGAACAGCGCGAGAGAGATAGGTAGAGAGAGAGAACAGCGCGAGAGAGAGTGATAGAGAGAGGTCACCGGAAACTGCTGCTGTCCGCCGCTGTTGTCGCCGGAGACCACCGTCACCACTGCCGTTCGTCAGAAGTTTCGAGAGAGAGAGGAGCAGGTGCGGGTGTGTGGTGTTGTAGCGAGGTAAGTCGTTTCCTTCGTCTCGTTTCCTTTTCTTTTCTTTTCCGGCAAAACAACCACCGCGTCGCCGCCGCCGCCGTACCCCGCTGCCGGAGGTGGCAGTGGGTGGTGCCCGTGGCGGAACCCTAAAACCACCTCTGGCCGTAACCCTAAACCGCCATAGCGGAATCCGAATCGTATAAACCGAACGCGTAAACCGTTTTATAAAGTTACCATTTTATGTGAAAAACGTCCTTTTCTGCCACTGTTTTGCGTTAGCCGTAACTCTTTACTCGTAACTCGGATTGGGGTGAAACCGGTGCCAAAAGTTCCCTTTTCGAGTCTAGTAACTTTTCTGTGTTTTGTACAAAATCCAGTTCGGAACGTAGCATAGGCCAAATCGTCTTTTTATACCGATAGCTGCTGTTTTTCACTGTTCTGCGAACCATTCTTATAAAATCCGTATTTAATTGTAGAAAAATCGTTAGGAGGTGTATAATATGTCCTTGAAACCCTATCTCAGAGTACTTTCTAATCATGTAATAATATTGAGGATTTACTGGGTTTAAGGAGGTCGAAACAGGTCCCGAACATACCTGTTTGGCGAGACCGGGAAGTAGTTTTAGTGACGGTTTAAGCGGGTGTCGTGTCGTAGGGTCCGGGTCTCGTATTGATACGTTTTAACGTGCGTTTAGGTGCTGGGAAGTGACCGTAATTGGGAAGCTTGAATTTGTATTGTTGAGCTAGGCGCGCATTCGAGGTGAGTTCTCTCACTATAACTAATGTCGGTTATTTTTACATTACGTTGTGTGTATGTGTGGTAGTTCTATTTGCTTGTGGTGTGGGGTTAAATCGTGGGGTGTCTAGTCGGACCTTTATTGTGTGGCTACGCGGGTGGTGTAGGAGTTCGGTGGGGGCCGAGGATTACATACGCGGGTGGCGTAGTGACTTGGTGGGGCCAAAGGTTGTATACGCGGGTGGCGTATGAACCCGGGGGTGCCGGGTTGCGAAGGTTGTATACGCGGGTGGCGTAAGAACCCGGGGGTGCCGGGTTGCGTTTGCACGGTTGTCGTGTGGTCGGTGGGACCGACGTATGCCTATTAGGTGGGTTGGTGTGAGTATGCACGTCTATGATTTGTTCGTAGACTTGTATGCTGTTTATGTGCAATTATCTGTTTATGGTGGTGTGGAAATAACTGTGTTACTTATGTTGTTGAATTCACTAAGCTTCGTGCTTACCCTTTCCCAATAAACTGTGGTTTCAGGTACGGGCGGCTCCAAGGCGTGACGAGTACACACTGGCGCGCGAGGAGAGCTGGTTGCTTTATGGTTTTTAATAATTAAACGTTTATTCCGCTGGTTTTTATTATGAAGATATTAATTATGAGTTTACAAACGAAACGTTGGGATCATTTAATGAGTTGTTATAGATGAAATGTTTATTTAAAAATTTAAATTTTCTTGTAATTTTTGGGACGTTACAACTTGGTATCAGAGCACGGCTTGAGTGAATCAAACGCATTTCGGTGTGTTTGATCTCAAGTTTGCGGCTATAAAAATTGTCTTTAAAGTTTTTGGGAAATAAAAAGAAGGAAAATCCGGTTGAGGAACAGTGATCGAGGGCGCAGTGTGTACAGTCAGCCGGAGCCAATGAGGAAAGGTACATTGCTTAGTGTTGTATTGCTTTCTAGGCATAGGGTATGCATGCTAGATTGCTTGTTGTTGACACCATGCTGTATGGTGACTGCTTGCTAATAGGAATCAATGCTAGTTATAGTGGGTTGTTAAGTGAAGGCCTTATAGGTTGTATGCAGTAAGAATCATATAGCCTTAGAATATTTGATTTAGTTCTATTGCGCAGCTCTTGTTTGAGTCCAACCGTTCTAGGATAGAATCTTGTATTCGAATGTCTATTTGATTCACGCTGCATGCGACTGGGTATTCGCGAGGCAACTCGTTATGGCTAACGGGGATTCCGTTGTAGCAAGGGTAGTGGGATGAGATGAAATTCCTAGTGAGCTGGGATTAGCGTTTACATATGAGTAAGTATGCAAAATTGCTTTCTAGATCATAGGGTATGCATGCTAGATTGCCTGTTGTTAATACTATGCTGTAGTTTGTACTGCTTGCTATTAGGGATTTATACTAGTTATAATCGGTTACTAAGTGAATGCCCTCTAGGTTGTATGCAGTAAGAAATTTATAGCCTTAGAATATTCGATTTAGTTCTATTGCGCAGCTCTTGTTTGAGTCCAACCGTTCTATGATAGAATCTTATATTCGAATGTCTATTTGTTTCGCGCTGCATGCGACTGGGTATTCGCGAGGCAACTCGTTATGGCTATTAGGGATTCCGTAGTAGCAAGGGTAGTGGGATGAGATGAAATTCCTAGGGAGCTGGGAAGAGTGTTTACATATGAGTATGTATGCTAGATTGCTTTCTAGAACATAGGAGTATGTGTGCTGGATTGTTTGGTGCTTATTACACTGTACTGCATGTTTGTTGTTTGCTAATAGGAGTTCATGCTAGCCCTGATAAGTTGTTAAGTGAATGCACTATAGGTTGTATGCGGTAGGAACCGAATAGCCTTAGAATGTTAGATTAAGTTCTATTGCGCAGCTCTTGTTTGAGTCCAACCGTTGTAGGATGGAATCTTATTTTCGAATGTCTATCTGGTTTTACACTGTATGCGACTGTGCATTCGCGAGACGACCCGTCATGACTAGTGGGGATTTCGTCATAGCAAGGGTAGTGGAGTTGGGTGGAATTCCTAGGGAGCTAGGAGAAGTGTGTACATATGCCGGTGCGGGCATATGTGTGTAGTTATCGGCGAGAAACTACTTGGACCCATCGGATGGAACTCGGAACGAGTGATGATAGGTGTGGAAGGTAGTAGTAGAGCTCCTACTATCGGAAACACAGGATCAATGCTCGAGTCGGGGAAAGTCACGAGGAATCCAAGGAGTTGAGCGTGAGCGTTGTTAGTGTGAATTATTATGTGCTAATAACTCGTTGTAATATCTACCCTGAATAGCCATCACAAGGAGGAACGACTATAGTAAACCTACTAGTACAGGTGTGTACTTGTTTTGCTTTGATGGGATGGTCGTTGGGGTAGTGTCGAAGGTTATAATTTAGTAGTCGTTGGAATAAAAGGACGATTCTAGTAATAGTCACTTGGAGTGACGATGAGGATGATGTTTGTTTCGGGCCAAGATGGATGATTGTGCTAGAATCATAGGCTTATAGAGCCGACTTTGATTCGAGGAAAAATCGTAGGGATTATTTGACGTAATTTCCCATCTTGCCTAAGAGGTTTAAATGTCCGGATGACGTTAGCGGATCGAAGAGATTTGGAGGAGTAGGAGTCGAGGCGTAGAATGCCGACTGAGTCATGCACAAAGTTTGATTTTGAAATAGAATTGCATTATCTAATTCTTGTGTTTCCAATTCTTATTTGGATTGTGTTGTAGAATTTTGGGTAAGGCGCTTTTAAGTGTTATGTGTCAGTTTGAGTACTTACATATTTGGGGGAGTGAGTCATTCCGAGATAGGCATGTTGTTGGTAGACTGTTTGCATTGGAGCCTTGGTCATGTCAGTCAGTCGTTGGTAACGGTTGGCTGGGTATCTCGGGGTGGGACCCCGGTATTCATGTGTTACGAATTTGACTTTCCAGTGGGCACTAGGAGGATATAGTCTTGATCATGTACCTGGGAAGTAGACGTTAAGGTGTATCTTGATACGGTGTAACTAGGCTTTGTAGAGCGAGTGTGGGAGATACGTCGACGGTGGAAGGTTGGGTATTCCACGCGTGTGGGTACTGTAGGCCGAATAGTATCGGCTAGGGATTGACGACTTTTGTAATAAAGAGGATAAATGCGTGGAATTTTTGAAGTAAATAGTATACTTAAGTGTCGATTTTTGGGCTTGAGGCCAAACACCTTAGGGTAATTGGAGAATTGTAGCCGATTTTAAGGAAATTACGTTGATGGTAGTAGTAATCCTGAGATGTTTGCTTGTGGTGAATGGTTATGGTGGAATGACCTTCGTGAGTGATTTTAAATTTATTGGTTTGACGATTCGTGTAAGGTAAATTCTGGGAGTCTAGTAGAACTCGTAGGAGTTAATCGACAGTTAATAGTAGGAATGATCGGATCCGAGTATCCAGCTGAGTATATTGGTAAGCAACGTTAGAGTGGTTAGAGCTTGAGTTTTGACTCGGGATGTATGGAATATCTAAGGTTGGGGGACAACCGAAGTCGCTTGGCTAAGATTGATCCCAATTGTTGGAGTGTTCTTCCGATCGTAATCCCAGTGTTCTTGAAGGAGTTTTGCTAGTAAGAAAAGTATTCGAGAAATTCTTGTCGGGGTGAGAAATTTAAATCCTAGTTGAGGAAAGTCCAGTGGCAACACAGAAAGGGCTCCGAGTGGACTTGGGAACCCGAGGTTGTGGTGTGGTAAAACTATCCAGAGATGTTTGCGGACGTAGACTTCGAGGACGAAGTCTAATCCAAGTGGGGAGAGTTGTAAAGCCCGTATCCCGGTATGTAATTTATTAGTATTAATCCTTTTCTTTTAAGTTTGAGTTTTTGAGGTTTCCGTTAGCGGGGTTAGTCGAGTCGGACCAATTTGTTAACATAGGGTCAGTGTAGTGTAGGTTAAAATGTTAGTGAACTTTGACCCTTTTGCAAGATGAGAGAAGTGCAGGGGCTAAAAGTGACTAAGTGGGAAAGTGCAGGGGGGGGGGGGGTCGGCCCATAATAGGAACCGACCCATTCTCTATTGTTTCTTTCTCTTCACGTCGCAAACAAAGAAAGGAGGTTGAAACCCTATTTCTTTTTCCTTCACCGAGCACCTCATTCCATTTCTCCTTTTCTGCGGCTGCCGTGAAACCACCACCACCACACCAGCGCCGCTGCTGGCGTTGGCCGGAGAGAGAGAACAGCGCGAGAGAGAGAGGTAGAGAGAGAGAACAGCGCGAGAGAGAGTGATAGAGAGAGGTCGCCGAAAACTGCTGCTGTCCGCCGCTGTTGTCGCCGGAGACCACCGCCACCACTGCCGTTCGTCAGAAGTTTCGAGAGAGAGAGGAGCAGGTGCGGGTGTGTGGTGTTGTAGCGAGGTAAGTCGTTTCCTTCGTCTCGTTTCCTTTTCTTTTCTTTTCCGGCAAAACAACCACCGCGTCGCCGCCGCCGCCGTACCCCGCTGCCGGAGGTGGCAGTGGGTGGTGCCCGTGGCGGAACCCTAAAACCACCTCTGACCGTAACCCTAAACCGCCATAGCGGAATCCGAATCGTATAAACCGAACGCGTAAACCGTTTTATAAAGTTATCATTTTATGTGAAAAACGTCCTTTTCTGCCACTGTTTTGCGTTAGCCGTAACTCTTTACTCGTAACTCGGATTGGGGTGAAACCAGTGCCAAAAGTTCCCTTTTCGAGTTTAGTAACTTTTCTGTGTTGTGTTCAAAATCCAGTTCGGAACGTAGCATAGGCCAAATCGTCGTTTTATACCAATAGCTGCTGTTTTTCACTGTTCTGCGAACCATTCTTATAAAATCCGTATTTAATTGTAGAAAAATCGTTAGGAGGTGTATAATATGTCCTTGAAACCCTATCTCAGAGTACTTTCTAATCATGTAATAATATTGAGGATTTACTGGGTTTAAGGAGGTCGAAACAGGTCCCGAACAGACCTGTTTGGCGAGACCAGGAAGTAGTTTTAGTGACGGTTTAAGCGGGTGTCGTGTCGTAGGGTCCGGGTCTCGTATTGATACGTTTTAACGTGCGTTTAGGTGCTGGGAAGTGACCGTAATTGGGAAGCTTGAACTTGTATTGTTGAGCTAGGCGCGCATTTGAGGTGAGTTCTCTCACTATAACTAATGTCGGTTATTTTTACATTACGTTGTGTGTATGTGTGGTAGTTCTATTTGCTTGTGGTGTGGGGTTAAATCGTGGGGTGTCTAGTCGGACCTTTATTGTGTGGCTACGCGGGTGGCGTAGGAGTTCGGTGGGGGCCGAGGATTACATACGCGGGTGGCGTAGTGACTTGGTGGGGCCAAAGGTTGTATACGCGGGTGGCGTATGAACCCGGGGGTGCCGGGTTGCGTTTGCACGGTTTTCGTGTGGTCGGTGGGACCGACGTATGCCTATTAGGTGGGTTGGTGTGAGTATGCACGTCTATGATTTGTTCGTAGACTTGTATGCTGTTTATGTGCAATTGTCTGTTTATGGTGGTGTGGAAATAACTGTGTTACTTATGTTGTTGAATTCACTAAGCTTCGTGCTTACCCTTTCCCAATAAACTGTGGTTTCAGGTACGGGCGGCTCCAAGGCGTGACGAGTACACACTGGCGCGCGAGGAGAGCTGGTTGCTTTATGGTTTTTAATAATTAAACGTTTATTCCGCTGGTTTTTCTTATGAAAATATTAATTATGAGTTTACAAACGAAACGTTGGGATCATTTAATGAGTTGTTATAGATGAAATGTTTATTTAAAAATTTAAATTTTCTTGTAATTTTTGGGACGTTACAAAAAAGGAAGGGTACCAAGTCTTGTGGTAGAAATTGTTAAAATGAAAGTTGAGGGGAGTATTTTGTAAATGAGGTCTAGGGTATAAATGGGCACAAAAACCCTAGGGGAAACATTCTAATACTGAATTGTTGTGGATTGACGGCTGAAGGAAGAAGAAATAGAGAGAAAGAAAGGTTTGGAGTTCTTGTGCATTTTGGAGGATAAAGGAGCCTTGAGCTTGGAAATCAGAAGAAAGGGTGTGTTGGGATTCGATTTCTGCAAGAAGTCATCCAGGTAATTCTCTTCTACTCATCCTTAATCTGTGGGGTGTGGTTAAGATGATTTATTTTGGAGTTTTTGTCAAAAGTTGAGGTTGAAGCTTATTGGGGAAGTTTGGGCGTTATACTGTGTTATTACTGTCAAGATTTCAGTAATTATTGAGTTTAGTGTCCGTGGTGTAGATGTTAATCTTCATCTGTGAGTTATCGGCCGTTTCTGGGATTTATCGGACCAAGTAAGGGACAGGTCGACGTCCGGATACCTTCCTGGACGTCCGGACACCCCGATCAGTTGAAGGTTTCCGGGTAAGTATCTGTTGCGTGTGGGTGTCCGGATAGGGGTGTTGTCCGGATAGGTGTGTTGTCCGGATAGGGGTGTTGTCCGGATAAGGTTGTTGTCCGGATAGGTGTTGTCCGGATAGAGGTGTTGTCCGGATAGGTGTGTTGTCCGGATAGGTGTTGTTCGGATAGAGGTGTTGTCCGGATAGGTGTGTTGTCCGGATAGGTGTGTTGTCCGGATAGAGGTGTTGTCCGGATAGGTGTGTTGTCCGGATAGGGTGTTGGGAACTGAAGATATGCTAAGTATGGTTAGTACTGCCAGAACAACATTACTACTGCCAGATCAAGTTAGTACTGCCATATCAAGTTAGTACTGCCAGATCAATGTTAGTGCTGCCAGAACAAAGATACTACTGCTAGTTCAAGGTTAGTACTGCTGAGATATTAATACTGCTGGAACATTATTAATACTGCTTATGTGAGGTTAGTACTGCTTGTCAAAGTTACTACTGCAAGTCAAGGTTAGTACTGCTGGTACATGGTTAATACTGCTGAACAAAGTTAATACTGCTGGTATATTACTACTGCTGGAATATCATTAATGCTGCTGAACAAAAGTTAGTACTGCTGGTGTCTTACGAAAACTGTTAGTACTGCTTGGGCATATCAAACATTACTACTGCTGAAAGATTATTAGTACTGCTTGAGAAGAATGAAGTTACTACTGCTTGTGATCGGACCAAGTAAGGGACAGGTCGACGTCCGGATACCTTCCTGGACGTCCGGACACCCCGATCAGTTGAAGGTTTCCGGGTAAGTATCTGTTGCGTGTGGGTGTCCGGATAGGGGTGTTGTCCGGATAAGGGTGTTGTCCGGATAGGTGTGTTGTCAGGATAGGTGTTGTCCGGATAGAGGTGTTGTCCGGATAGGTGTGTTGTCCGGATAGGTGTTGTCCGGATAGAGGTGTTGTCCGGATAGGTGTGTTGTCCGGATAGGTGTTGTCCGGATAGAGGTGTTGTCCGGATATGTGTGTTGTCCGGATAGGTGTGTTGTCTGGATAGGGGTGTTGTCCGGATAAGTGTGCTGTCCGGAATAGAGTGTCGTCCGGGGAGTTGAGATGATCAGCTTATGAGTTTATCCTTTCGCCAGGTAGATCGTTTGGAAGTGCATACCAGAACAAGAAAGGAACGTAAGCGTAACAGGTGAGTTTTTCTAACCAAAGCTTGATGGTACTTGTTCATTTACTTGTACAGGTGTGTTTACTTAATGTATGTGCATATATATTACTTATGCATGATGTGAGCTATATAGGGGGTGTGTCCCATACGATATGGTGTGATACTTATGGGGGGGGTGTCCCATATGTGATGGGATGACGATTATGGGGGGTGTGTCCCATATGTGATGGCATGACGATCATGGGGGGGAGGGGGGGTGTCCCATATGTCATAGTATGATGCCTATGGGGGGGGTGTCCCATATGTTATTTGCCAAACCTACATTGATTTATGTTTCGCAAAGTTTTAAATGATAAATGTGGTGTGATTGCAACTGAGGGATCTCACTAGACCTTGTGGTCTAACCCTCGCATTTTCAAAACTGAAACCCTTTTCAGGTAAGTAGGTTAAGGGCAGTGCCTCTAGTGGTGAAGAGAAGGCGTGAGAGCGGGCATGGCTTGGCATTAGTGGACTTCCTTTACATTTTTGTTATTAGAAGCTCTCAGTTGTAATTAGGGTTGTTCCGCGAACCCAAAGTTTTGAATTTTGTTGGTGTGAACCTTGGGCCAAGTTTTGGCGATTTAATATTATATGTCTTGTTTTGGAATGGGTTGTTACAAATGGTATCAGAGCCATAGTTTAAGGGATTTAGGTGACCGGATGGGCCTAAACTTAAACTGTATGAGTACAACTGAGAATGTAGGAAGGCCTAGGAAGACCTCACTAGGGAGTGTGAATAATAGGGTGGTGAGAACTATCATGTAAGGTAAGTTCGGGATTACACCTGGCCAGTGTAATTGTGAATTTACAGGTGCATGACGGTGATCATTCTTGCCTTGTTATTTTGGGACGGTTGTTAATCTGTTTTGTGTGTAAAGTTTAATCCTGTCATTATGGCAACAGTTTAGTGTGTTGTGCAGATCATTCTTGGCGTGATTGATGATACTAGCTAGAAGAAGCATCGTTTGAATGTTTGGTATGAGTGTCTGTGGGAAGTAGAACCTTTAGGGTTCTTAAGGGAAATAAGTGTTTGGAGGTGAACTCCTATTCTTTAATGAGTCTTTATTCTGGGAGATTCCCAGTGCCGGTGAATTGAAATCTTGAGAGTTTCAGCTCGAGGATCGGATAGTGGAGAGGTGCTTTCTTACTCTCTAGTTAGTGGAAGAGTGACAAGAGTGGTTGAAAAGTGATAGATGTATGGATTGGTAACATTGGTGTCGGTTAACCAAATTGGGACCGAGGTGAAGCCGCTTATTTTACAAATTAATAGTTAGGTGGTGACTGTGAGGTTGGAGCGGAAGTGTGTGGGGAAGTATTGGTACCGAAGGTTGTTTCAAATATAAGGAACCTGATGGTGTAGTGGGAAGTAGGGTGTCGGCGTTGATTTGTTGTAACTGCAAAAAGGTTAACCCTACTTGAGCGAATAGCCTTCAATGTAAAGCGAGTCATGCACTACGTTTTCAAACCGGTTACGTAGGTCCCCATGTCAACATGTGTGAGTGTGTGCGTGTGCCTTGTAAACTTCTGATTTTGAAAATGAGTTGGCGTGTGCAAGTGTGTGCTGGAAGGAAAAGATAAATTTGTTTACATGGTGTAATAAATTTCGAACTTGGAGAAATAGTGAGTTACTTCACTTCTTTTGCGAGTGAGTTAAACCTTGTTGTAAAAATCGTAACAATATTAGATCGCATGGTGTTATGGATGAAAACAATATGAACACGTGGTTGACATACCAGCAAGTGTGAGAGTTGGTCGACTATCCCAGTATGGGTGATATTGCTGTGTTTTTTTTTTAATTTTTGCACAAGGAGAGTTTCAGTGAATGCACTTTCAAATGACGAACAAGGTTGCGTGTGAGCGATCTTTGAGATCGGCGTGTGTGGTGGTAATTTATGGGAGTGTCGTGGCATGCATATTAAAACCCTGTTTAGTGGGATATTTTGAGTGTGTAAAATAATTTAAATCATTGTGTTGTCATGCATGAAGGCTATGAACTCGCTAGGTAGTAAGAGATATCGTACCTGAGGATATGCGAAGTTTCGGGAGTGGAAAATGTGGTTGAGTCGTCGATGGTTGATTTGTGACCTTAGTGTTACAGTATAGGGAGGGCAGTGGCTACCTGTAGTCTCAGGCTTTGACTGTGGAAATGATTGTGTGATGGTAGTTCTTGCTCTTATGTGGTAAGTTGACATATGACCGTCGACCGGGGGGTGTCCCGGGTGATTTCGAAGTAGGCAAATACCTTGAAAGGTAACGTTGTGGTATGTGGATGAGTCGGTAACGGCGTAGAGCCGAAGTTGAGGAGAAGTTGAATTTAGGCTAATTGCCAGGATTTGATGTGGAAGTCAACGTCGAGTGTTGAGTCATTGTCGGGAGATTTGAGAGTTGAAAGGCTAGCCCTGGTGTGATTTCGTTTGTCGGGTGTGAGAGCGGAGATAAGAGGACGGTTGGGATACGGGTGTATCTGCCCAGAGGATGGACCGCCTTTTTGGTGAAATATCCTGAAGGTGGAGATGTGTTAGTTGGATAAGTGATTCTTCCTTGTGACTGTTATGTCAATTACGATATAGGTAGTTAGCCCAATTCATGTGGGACGCGAAGATTATGTTGGTTTGCAAGGATGTGTCTTATAGTTTGATTTATTTGAGCGTGCTTCAAGTGAACCCGAAGAGTCGGTCGGGAATAAGGACTCGATCGAGTGTAGTGGACGGTCATAATTTGTGATTCACCTAGATGGGAGAAAGACAAGGTTGTGAGTCTTTCTGAACCTAAATTTTATACAAATGTGACAGAGTTATTATATAACTGTGTGCTTTTCAGCTGCATTTATTACAAAGCGACGATTAAGTGAGTGGTGTAGTTGTTGTCTATTCGCGTGTTTCCAACTGCTTAAATATGAAGCTATGAACAAGTGTGTGGTAGGATGCATGTTTTATTTATGCATTGTGCTCTGGCGTTGTCGAGAAAATGGGGGGTGTGTCCCATATTAATTATATATATGAATTTGTTTCATGTATAGCGAGTGTGCTCTTTGGCGCTGTCACGGTGTGTGTGACTATAGCGTATGCCAGTAGCATGTATCAAAAGGTGATTGTCATTTTAAAGTGTGCTTATTTAAATGTGTAGTTGCATATAAATTGCAAAACTAGCTGTTGCATATTGTTTCGTATACTCGTTTATATAAATGTTGTGTTTGTTGTGAAGAAAGCGTGGCCTTGTGTGTGTGCAAATGATCGTGACGATCGAACCTCTAGTGTGTGGGGGGGGGGGGGGAGGGGGGGTTGTGTGGATAAGTTGGTGGTAACTTATATCTAGTGAGCATGTGAAGCATGGTGGGGATGAATTGTTGTGAGGGTAAGTGGTGGGCTAGTGATGATGGGGGATGAGCATAGGTGGAGATCTTTGCTCGGGGTTTGCTCATAAGCCGTTCAGTTATGACCAAATTATGTGTGGAGTTGCATGGATGTCTAAGTGGCGTGTGGTATTGTTACCCGAAAATAAAAGAATGGGGTGACAACGGGTGACTAGATAAAAAGAAAATTGTGTACTCTTGAGTTGATTGATGAGTGCGTTTGCCTTGTATCGTTGTAATGATTGTGAAAATGTTGGATTGATTAGTTCATGATATCTTGTAGTAGTTGTGAAATCTCTGAGAATGTTGAACTGATCCTTGTGTGTAAAGGAATGCAAAGGAGTGGGTTAATATCGTTTGAGGAATGAGAAGTGTGTGGTCGCTTCGAACGTAGCGTGGAAGTCCGGTTTGACTTGGTTGAATTTCTCGTATGAGATGTGGTGAAACTGTGGGTTTAGACATAGTAACCGTTGAAATTGTGTGTATGGAGTGGTCAACGTTGAAGGAGAAATGTTCCATGTCATCCTGAGGTAGTTGGGGGCGGTAGTATGGAATAAGAGAGTAAGTGTAAAGTAAAAAGTGTGACAAGTGGCTCGGAAAGAGGGAAGCAATGTTTCAGAACGTCACCATTGAGTGCATGAACTCAAGTGAGAGTATGAGAAAGGGGATTGGTGTGTACGTCAGTAGTTTAAGCATGGAGGGAAACTAGCTTGTGCGATTGATCAAGAGTGTGTATCTTCTAGTGAGTTATTCTTTGGAAATGTGTTTTATGTTTGAGAAAGAAGTGGAAGAAAGTAGTCGAATGTAGTGCTCGGATTAAGGACCATGGGATTGGACTTGATAGTAGTATGAGAGTGACGTTGTAGTAAAAGTGTGGGAATTGATTGTTATCAATGGGTTGTGGTCGGCACATTTAATGCAAGAAGGTGTTATCTGCCTTAGACGTATTTTGTGCTAGAAGAGTGATTGTAGAGTTGTGTATAGTCTGGAGAGGAAAAATCTTAACTGTGGGATTAAGGTGATAGTCAGGGTTGATCCGATGATCGGTTGGCGAATTGAGCGTCGTTATTTTATAAGGGTTTCGGGATGTGTGGCGTTAACTTCGGTAGAAGGCGTTCTTTTAAGGAGGTAAAATTTTGTGTGAAACCCTTAGTGTGACGCGTTTTAAAACCATGAGACCAGATGTGGGAATGATTTTTGGGTGAGACCGGAGGTAGTGTGGTTGACCACCAATAGGTCATGCATTTCGTGAGAAGTAAGCGTGGCTCGAGACCGCCACATGGTGTAGGCAGAAGGAAGAGTTTGATCGAATGACGTGTGGGAGACAGTGCAATACTTATGGTTAGTCATGAAAAGACGTGGTGCGTTGGAGAGAAAGGAGAAACAAGACCTAGTTATGATGGGCCGTTCGCTATCATTGAGCGTGTGGGAGAAGTGGCGTACAAGTTGGAGTTGTCTGACGGGCTCCGGGAGTTCATTCGATCTTTCCTATATCGAACTTGAGGAAGTGTCTAGCCAAAGGAACCATGGCAGTACAGTTGGAAGACATTAGTGTTGATGAGAAATTGAAGTACGAAGAAGAACCAACAGAGATTGTGGACAGTAAGGTTCGGAAATCGAGGAATAGGGAGGTCAGACTAGTCAAAGTCCAGTGGAGATATCATAAAGGAAGAGAGGCTACGAGGGAACTGGAATCGGATATGATGTTCAAGTACCCCCACCTTTTCGAGAATGGAATTCCGGGGACGGAATTCTTTTGAGGGGGAGTGTTGTAGTAACCGTGTCCAAAAAGGAAGGGTACCAAGTCTTGTGGTAGAAATTGTTAAAATGAAAGTTGAGGGGAGTATTTTGTAAATGAGGTCTAGGGTATAAATGGGCACAAAAACCCTAGGGGAAACATTCTAATACTGAATTGTTGTGGATTGACGGCTGAAGGAAGAAGAAATAGAGAGAAAGAAAGGTTTGGAGTTCTTGTGCATTTTGGAGGATAAAGGAGCCTTGAGCTTGGAAATCAGAAGAAAGGGTGTGTTGGGATTCGATTTCTGCAAGAAGTCATCCAGGTAATTCTCTTCTACTCATCCTTAATCTGTGGGGTGTGGTTAAGATGATTTATTTTGGAGTTTTTGTCAAAAGTTGAGGTTGAAGCTTATTGGGGAAGTTTGGGCGTTATACTGTGTTATTACTGTCAAGATTTCAGTAATTATTGAGTTTAGTGTCCGTGGTGTAGATGTTAATCTTCATCTGTGAGTTATCGGCCGTTTCTGGGATTTATCGGACCAAGTAAGGGACAGGTCGACGTCCGGATACCTTCCTGGACGTCCGGACACCCCGATCAGTTGAAGGTTTCCGGGTAAGTATCTGTTGCGTGTGGGTGTCCGGATAGGGGTGTTGTCCGGATAGGTGTGTTGTCCGGATAGGGGTGTTGTCCGGATAAGGGTGTTGTCCGGATAGGTGTTGTCCGGATAGAGGTGTTGTCCGGATAGGTGTGTTGTCCGGATAGGTGTTGTTCGGATAGAGGTGTTGTCCGGATAGGTGTGTTGTCCGGATAGGTGTGTTGTCCGGATAGAGGTGTTGTCCGGATAGGTGTGTTGTCCGGATAGGGTGTTGGGAACTGAAGATATGCTAAGTATGGTTAGTACTGCCAGAACAACATTACTACTGCCAGATCAAGTTAGTACTGCCATATCAAGTTAGTACTGCCAGATCAATGTTAGTGCTGCCAGAACAAAGATACTACTGCTAGTTCAAGGTTAGTACTGCTGAGATATTAATACTGCTGGAACATTATTAATACTGCTTATGTGAGGTTAGTACTGCTTGTCAAAGTTACTACTGCAAGTCAAGGTTAGTACTGCTGGTACATGGTTAATACTGCTGAACAAAGTTAATACTGCTGGTATATTACTACTGCTGGAATATCATTAATGCTGCTGAACAAAAGTTAGTACTGCTGGTGTCTTACGAAAACTGTTAGTACTGCTTGGGCATATCAAACATTACTAATGCTGAAAGATTATTAGTACTGCTTGAGAAGAATGAAGTTACTACTGCTTGTGATCAGAACATGGAATGCGAGATTGAAGGAGATAAAGATGGATTGATTGAAGATATACTTAAAAGAATATTCTGAAGATCAATCTTATTTTGATAGTTATCTTGTAATTATTCAGTATATATATTTATTGATAGATAGCTATTAACGTGATAATATACAAGAGAAAATATAATATACATGTGAAAAGGAATTCGATTGTGTTTTTAGAGAGAATTAACCTCAAGGTTTTAGAACCCTATTTCTAGAGAAGTAGAAGTCGTCTTGATTGAGCTTGTTCATCAAGATTGAGGTTTGGTTGTAATCTTGTGAGTCGAAACAGTGAATACAAAAATTGTGTGTTTTCTGATATTCTGTTCAGTGATTGTGAGAATTAAAGTTCTATTCCGCAGATTCTTTAATTCTGAATTCTAAGTATTGTTAATCTTGTTAAGATTCGATCCTGACAAGTGGTATCAGAGCTTGTGTTTCTTAGAATTCGACAATTATTATGGACAATTCTATTGAATCAAACAGTACTTTTGATTGGAGTGATCAAGCAGAAGAGGCAATCCAGAATCATGCACTCATGGCAGAAGTCTCAGATATTCCTACGGAGGTAAAATCTAATCTCTGTTCTCAATCTTGTATAGACACTGTTAAAAGGTATAGAGATCACAATCAGGGAATGTGTGATGACCTTAAGAGATTAGAAAAGGACATAAGAGATTATGTATTGATTGTTGAGAGGTTTGAAGAACAAATTAAGGCTTTTCAAGCCAATGAACTTCAACACTCATATGATACAAACTACTGGAAGTGGGAAAAGGGTGGTCTGGAGTTCCAACTGAAAGAGTCTAGGGAAGAGTGTGAGAAACTAAAAGGAGAGCTTGAGAAAGTTAAACTTGATGTAGAAAAGTTTACTTGTGCCTCCAAAGTCATGGACAACATAATCAACTCTCAAATCCATAGTAAGTTAAAACCAGGAATAGGGTACAATGTCACACCCCCACCCTATAACAACAACTACATCCCTCCTAAGTCAGACCTATTAGAAACCAAGGATAGGAAGGACTTACCTAAAGGAGCCACTGAAGTAGATCCATTAGATAAAGTAGTTGTTGAGGATGAGACTGAAAAAGTAGGATCTGATGAGGAATGTGAAAGTCCATGTGTTAAGAACAATGAGATGAAAAGGACTGAAAAGGGAAAGGGAGTTCATTATACACAGACCACTGTTGTGAACTCTAAAACTTGTGAACATTGTTCTTGCAGGAAATCTCAAGAGTATAAGCCCCAAAAACATGATAATAAGAGGGGAAATCAAAGGAACTGGAATAACCAGTGGGCACTAAGGCAAGGAGTTGATCTGCAAAAGATTAACAGACCAAAACCTTGCTTTATTTGTGGCAAACTGAATCATCTTGCCAAATACTGTTTCTTCAATCCTATTAACCAAAAGAGAAGTTTTCAAAGAAGTTATCAAAAACCTTCTGGCTATAGGAAGCCTACAAGAACAAATGTGGCTAAGAAACAAGCTGAACCAAAAAGCCACATGAAGAAAAAGCCTGAAAAGGAATGTGTTACAATGTGGGTTACAAAAGGCACTAAAAATAATACTGCTGCTAGCAGTGTTAGTACTGCTAACACTGTTAGTACTTCTTCAAGAGTTAGTGCTGCTAGCAGTGTTATAACTGCTAGTAATTCTTCAAAAGTTAGTGCTGTTAGCAGTATTAGTGCTGCTAACACTGTTAGTACTTCCTATTCAGATAATACTGCTGCTAGCAGTATTAACTCTGTTAATACTGCTGCTAGCAGTATTAACTCTGTTAATACTGCTTCTAGCAGTGTTAACTCTGTTAATACTGCTTCTAGCAGTGTTAACTCTGTTAATACTGCTAACTCTGTTAGTACTGCTGATACTGCTGCTAGTACTGATAGTGCTGCTAACGATACTGCTGCTTCCAGTGTTAGTACTGCTAAATCAGTTAGTGCTGCTAACTCAGTTGGGGCTGCTAACTCAGTTAGTGCTGCTAACTCAGTTAGTGCTGCTAACTCAGTTAGTGCTGCTAACTCAGTTAGTGCTGCTAACTCTGTTAGTGCTGCTAACTCTGTTAGTGCTGCTAACTCTGTTAGTACTGCTAACTCTGTTAGTACTTCTTCTAAAGTTAATACTGCTTCTAGTGTTTGTGCTGCTAGACCAATTATATTGACAAAGTACTCCAATTCTGCAGTACCTAAGTTTAAAAACCTCATCAAAACTCAATGCAAGTACTTTGATGAGCAAGGGAGACCCAAGACCACTTCGGCTTGGGTTCCCAATAAAACTAACTGATTTATCTTGATGTGCAAGGCAACCAACAGCTCAAGGGGAAGAGCATTTGGCATGTTGATAGTGGTTGCTCCAGGCACATGACAGGTAACATGGCCTGCCTCAAAATTTTCAAAAAGATTGATGGAGGACATGTTGCTTTTGGAAATAATCCTGCAGGAGGTAAGATAAGTGGTAAAAGTAAAGGTGATGTCAGAAGGTAAGATGACATTTGAGGATTTGACAAGTGCTGCAAAGTGCAAGTATAGTTACTACTGCTAGTGCAGAGTTACTACTGCCAGTGCAGAGTTACTACTGCTAGTGCAGAGTTACTACTGCTAGTGCAGAGTTACTACTGCCAGTGCAGAGTTACTACTGCCAGTGCAGAGTTACTACTGCCAGTGCAGAGTTACTACTGCTAGTGCAGAGTTACTACTGCCAGTGCGTAGTTAATACTGCTAGTGCACAGTTAATACTGCCAATGAGTAGTTAATACTGCTTAGCAGTTAATACTGCTTAGCAGTTAATACTGCTTGTGTAGTTAATACTGCTCAGTCGTTAATACTGCTTGTGTAGTTAATACTGCTCAGTCGTTAATACTGCTTGTGTAGTTAATACTGCCTCGCAGTTAATACTGCTATGTCGTTAATACTGCTTTATAGAAAATTAGGGCTACTACTGCTATAAATACTCTTCTAGCCCGCCAAAGCTCATAACGTCTCTTTGCATTCAACTTCTCTCTCTCGCTCTAACCCTTTTCTCCCTAGAATCTCTGTGTTTTCTTTACAAATCCTCAGGAAGCACAACGATTATGGAGTTTGTCGACGAGCATAATGAGATTGCAATGCTTCAGAAGCCGAAGCAGGCCGAAGGATTTCATGAAATTGTGGATTTTCTCAAGTCCACTCATATTTCGTATGCCCTAACGGTGAATCCGACAATATACATCGAGCATCAGACGCAATTCTGGGCCAATGCCACCGTAGAATCCGAAGATGGGCATAAAGTCATTCAAACAAGGGTATGTGACAAACCCTTGAAAGTTTCAGAAGAACTCATTCGCATCACTCTTCGACTAGATGATGCCTCAGGTATATCTTCCATTCCCAATGAAGAACTATTCTCAACTTTACAAAGAATGGGGTATGAAGGTCCCATTGGAGTTTTTAAATTCTACAAGTCAAAGTTTTTTTCTCAATGGAGATTCTTTGTTCATACCTTAATGCATTGTATTTCAAGGAAAACTACTGGATGGAGTGAGTTCAGCAGTACTATTGCTTATGCTCTAGTCTGCTTAGCCACTAACAGGAAGTTTAATTTTTCTCAAATGATTTTCAATGATCTTGTGGCAAACCTGGAATCCAAAAAGCGTTTCTATATGTATCCAAGGTTTGTTCAGGAAGTAATTACCAAGGAATTGACGGATATGCCTCAATTTGATGAGGTATATGTGCCAAAATCCCCTAAAGGGAAGGTTTTTTCAAATATGAAAAGACTTCCTAGGGACTCGGAAGGAGTTGACACACCATTGTTTTCTACAATGATGGTTGTGTCCCACACATTTGAAGGTATGGCATCAGGGTCAAGGCCCTCATTAGACACACCCGCTGATGACCAATCCCAACCTTCCATCACAAAAGTAATCCCTCAGTCCATTCTTGTACGACCCACTCCCATAATAACCAAAAAGTTTGAAAGAAGAAAGGTACACAAGGTTCCTTCCCTTGCTGTATCTCCTAAGAGCCCGAAGCCTTTAAGCCCTTTGTTGGAGCATTCTCCAATGGAGAATATCGAAAGGGAAACCACAGGGGTGTCTCCCAACCCCAAGAAGGTGCTCACTAAGGAGAAGGTTGAGCATGTGAGTCGCAAGGCTGCCACTACTTCTGCTAGCAAAGAGAAGGCCAGTGGTAAAATAACTAAGCCCTTCCTCACGGCAACTCAGGGTGAGAAATCATCCAGAGGTCCCAGGTGCCAAGAAACCAAGGGGGTAGGTAGTGCTTTTGCTAGGCAAAAGACACCTGCTAAAACTTCCAATGATCCTTTAAGGGAGGTAAAAACTCCTAAACAGGGTGAGGATAGATATACGTACGAGGAATTGATGGAAACTATTGCAAATATCAACATTGAGGTCATGGATCAGAAAAAGGAAATTGATGAACTCAAGAAAGTGGTCCTCTATCAAAACTCACAGCTTGAGAAGCAAAGGAAGATGATCACTAAGTTGATGCACAGAAAGAAGAAAGCTCAGTTTGTCCTTAGGAGAAGAAACCCTACCAATGATGCTTCCAAAAAGGGGGAGTTAGACTCTGATCTAAACATGGAGGATGCAAACATTGAGGGGGAGTATGAGTATAAGGTTGAGGGGGAGACTGAGGAGGCTGCAGATATTACAAAGGCAGCAGAAACTGTTAGTGCTGCTAAAAGCCACAAAGAAGAAACAGCTGAAACCACTCCTGAAGCTGTTAAATCTTTCAAAAGAACAAAGAGGCCAAGAACAAAGTCAATAGCCTCAAAGAAGAAAGATGTAAAGAAGCCAAGGGTGGATCCAACTGTAGAAGAAGCCCAGGAGGAAGCAGTGAAAGAGAAATCTGATCCAAAAATTGCTGAAGAAGAAGTGGCAACTTCATCAGGCCAACCAAGCAATGTACAATCACTGCCAAATGCTCAAAGTGATTTGTATATTACTGTGGTTAATACTAATCCAATCCAAGCTGAACCAATATCTTCTATGGCTCCTGAAATCATCTTCTGGGACACATTGAAAGATGGAAGAAAGGAGTTCATCAGAATCAAAAGGGCAGATGGAAAGTTTGAAGTTTGTCCTACTTGGGGAAAACTTATCAGAACATGCTCTAGATCTGACTTGGAAGAGATGTTCAAGGTGGGAATGAGGCTATATGGAAACATGCTGACAGAGCAAGGTATGTCTATCACCAAGATGGTTCTTGAATACTTGTGCTTAATGTTCAAACCAGAAGCAGTTCAGTATTTGATGGCAAGGAATTTTCAAGTCATTACCAACTGGATGCTCATTGAGAATTGTGGAGTGTATGTCATCTCTCTTGACAATACATTTCATGAATATTATTTGGTGGATGTTGTATACAAGCACAACATGAAAAAGTTGAATGGAATGTTGCATGCTAAGTTGGTGAGTGACAAAGACTCTAAGATGGCAAGATACCTTGTAAAAAGGATTCTCAATCAAAGTCTGGGATTGGATCCAAATTTATGCGTTGATGATTAGGTTTTGGAAGCATCATCTGAAGAACTTAACTTCTCATCCTGAAAAGTCAAGTTAGGGGGAGATTGTTGGGAACTGAAGATATGCTAAGTATGGTTAGTATTGCCAGAACAACATTACTACTGCCAGATCAAGTTAGTACTGCCAGATCAAGTTAGTACTGCCAGATCAATGTTAGTGCTGCCAGAACAAAGATACTACTGCTAGTTCAAGGTTAGTACTGCTGAGATATTAATACTGCTGGAACATTATTAATACTGCTTATGTGAGGTTAGTACTGCTTGTCAAAGTTACTACTGCAAGTCAAGGTTAGTACTGCTGGTACATGGTTAATACTGCTGAACAAAGTTAATACTGCTGGTATATTACTACTGCTGGAATATCATTAATGCTGCTGAACAAAAGTTAGTACTGCTGGTGTCTTACGAAAACTGTTAGTACTGCTTGGGCATATCAAACATTACTACTGCTGAAAGATTATTAGTACTGCTTGAGAAGAATGAAGTTACTACTGCTTGTGATCAGAACATGGAATGCGAGATTGAAGGAGATAAAGATGGATTGATTGAAGATATACTTAAAAGAATATTCTGAAGATCAATCTTATTTTGATAGTTATCTTGTAATTATTCAGTATATATATTTATTGATAGATAGCTATTAACGTGATAATATACAAGAGAAAATATAATATACATGTGAAAAGGAATTCGATTGTGTTTTTAGAGAGAATTAACCTCAAGGTTTTAGAACCCTATTTCTAGAGAAGTAGAAGTCGTCTTGATTGAGCTTGTTCATCAAGATTGAGGTTTGGTTGTAATCTTGTGAGTCGAAACAGTGAATACAAAAATTGTGTGTTTTCTGATATTCTGTTCAGTGATTGTGAGAATTAAAGTTCTATTCCGCAGATTCTTTAATTCTGAATTCTAAGTATTGTTAATCTTGTTAAGATTCGATCCTGACATAGGGGTGTTGTCCGGATAAGTGTGCTGTCCGGAATAGAGTGTCGTCCGGGGAGTTGAGATGATCAGCTTATGAGTTTATCCTTTCGCCAGGTAGATCGTTTGGAAGTGCATACCAGAACAAGAAAGGAACGTAAGCGTAACAGGTGAGTTTTTCTAACCAAAGCTTGATGGTACTTGTTCATTTACTTGTACAGGTGTGTTTACTTAATGTATGTGCATATATATTACTTATGCATGATGTGAGCTATATGGGGGGTGTGTCCCATACGATATGGTGTGATACTTATGGGGGGGGGTCCCATATGTGATGGGATGACGATTATGGGGGGTGTGTCCCATATGTGATGGCATGACGATCATGGGGGTGTGTCCCATATGTCATAGTATGATGCCTATGTGGGGTGTGTCCCATATGTTATTTGCCAAACCTTACATTGATTTATGTTTCGCAAAGTTTTAAATGATAAATGTGGTGTGATTGCAACTGAGGGATCTCACTAGACCTTGTGGTCTAACCCTCGCATTTTCAAAACTGAAACCCTTTTCAGGTAAGCAGGTTAAGGGCAGTGCCTCTAGTGGTGAAGAGAAGGCGTGAGAGCGGGCATGGCTTGGCATTAGTGGACTTCCTTTACATTTTTGTTATTAGAAGCTCTCAGTTGTAATTAGGGTTGTTCCGCGAACCCAAAGTTTTGAATTTTGTTGGTGTGAACCTTGGGCCAAGTTTTGGCGATTTAATATTATATGTCTTGTTTTGGAATGGGTTGTTACATAATCTGACCAACCCGGACAATCCAACTCAATATCTTAAATTGACTTGATACTTAATTGAGTTGTGAAATCTTTAAAGTACAGGTATTGGAGGTCATTTGAACCTAACCCGTCCCAACCAGATGAACCCAGTGACTTTTTATACTATGTATTTTATATGATTGTAAAGTCTTTGATTAACACATGTACATTAAACTGATGGGAAAAGCACGTCACAACGGTAACAACAATGCGAAATAAACCTTCGTTGGACAAAAATTTTCCGACTTATATGAACCTTTAAGGATGCAAACAAATAAGGTATACTAAATGCAATGTTAATCAACCACCAAAAACAGTAATAAACAACAATCAAGCACACACGAATTTTAGCGTGGAAACCTCTCAAGGCGAGAGTAAAACCACGAGACCTTTAGGCCGCTTAAAGTCCACTACCACCAATAAACAATACAACGTCTTCTCTAGATAAAACTAGAGGCACACCACAATCATCATACTCTTGGAACAAATCATCAGGGAATTTGGAATCAAACCAACGGAAAAGAGGAAGAAATATCACCCAGAAAAATCGTTATTTGTCGAACAGCAAAAGGGTGACTTCCGGACCCCAAAACCTATCTCCACCGTTCAAAATGTAGATAAAGATGTCGTGAAGCTACTGTCCAAAAATCACCACGATCCGACGGTTCAAACTCCAGGAATAGACGAAACGGCGCATTTGCGCTTGTTAGAAAATCTTAGTCGAACTTTTCTCTCTTTTCTCTCACTTTTTGTATTTTGTGGACTCTCTCTTCATGTTGTAAAATCCCTAGGATACAACGCAATATATAGCTTGTATCGGGCCACTATTGTTAAACTATTTTAATTATTCCTCATGAGTAATAAATAATTAAACATAAAACCCAACATAAACATTGTACCAATTCGTCATCAACTCTATTTCTAATTATAACACATTTTCAACCATAATTTACTTTCTTATTTGCATGAGCATATGACATTATTCTTTGAATTTGTTATACTTATCTGTATATTCTAATTTTGATTCTAATTTGCTTAAACACAACCGCTTAATTAATTTAGATTGTAAATGATGTACCAAAGTTTTAATCCAATCAACCCCATACCGTTCAATCCAACCGTATAGTTTTAATTAATTGGGTTATACTTTTGTTTATTTAGGTTAAAATTGGATCAAGATTTTAACCGATGATCATAAACATTAATTCAATCCTACAAATTCAACTTAATGCAGTTCGTATCTTATCCACATGGCATTTCAAAGTAGTTTTTCTTCAAACCTCAGTTTAAACATAAAACGGAATGCATTTTATTTTTTCTATTTATTGTATTTAAAAAAGATAAATAATAGCCAAAATAATTACTTGTAGGTAGGGCTGTAAACGAACCGAACGTTCAACGAACCGTTCGGCAGGAAGTTCGTTCATGTTCGTTTATTTAATAAATGATCGAACATGAACACAATTTCTTGTTCGTTTAGTTAATTGAACGAACATGAACAATGATCCCGTTCGTTCATTTACGTTCGTGAACGTTCGTTAATTAATGTTCGTTCGTTTAAGTTCGTTAATGTTCGTTCATTTACGTTCGTTTACATTTGTTTATATATATAAATATGTTTATGTAGTATGATGTTAATAGGTATATTCATTAAGTAATTAATTCTTTTTTATGCCTCCTAAGTTAACCCGATTTTTCATTTTCTTATGATATTTTTTATGAAAGAAATGATGAGTAACAGTGGTTATTTTTTGTTCATTTGTGTTCGTTCATTTATGTTTGTTTAAGTTCGTTCATTTAAGTTCGTTCGTTTATGTTCGTTTTGTTCATTTAAGTTCGTTCGTTTATGTTCATTTAAGTTCGTTCGTTTACGTTCGTTTAACGCTTAATGAACGAACATAAACGAACACGAACAAACAAAATTTCTTAACGAACGAACATGAACACAAAAACTTTCGTTCGTTTACCGTTCGTGTTCGTTCGTTTGTTCGGTTAAGTTAGACGAACGAACACGAACAAGCCTCCGTTCGTGTTCGTTCGGTTCGTTTACAACCCTACTTGTAGGTGTGAAAAAACATGTTGTATGAAAAATAAAGAGTAAACTACTATTTTCGTCCCTGTGGTTTGATACCTATAACGATTTTCGTCCCTGGAATTTAAAATTTGCCTTTTTCATCCCTATAGTTTCAGTTCCTTTCGTTTTTCGTCCTTAAACTAACTCTGTTAAAAATGTTATGTTAACTCGGGGACTTTTTTGACATTTCCGCATTTATTAAATTTGAATAAATTTTACTCAGCACGTGTACAACTACAAGCACTAAGCAAAGCTAACCTACCCTTCTACCGAGTCCCCTCACCCATGTGACTTTCCCTCATTATTGAATCATCATCGTCATCGTCCCAAACCGGCCATCGCCACCCTTCTACCTTCCAGGGGCAGATGGCCCTGTGGGCTTTTACAGGCCATGGCCTGGGTGTTTTTTAAAAAAAAAGTAGTAGAATTTAATTTTGGTAGGCTTTGTTTAAAATAAAAAATAATTGGCCCACCCACTCTAATGCCTCTCTCTCACTCTGTGTTTGACTGATTGCTTTGCTTATTGAAAAAAAAGAACGCCCTGCACTGCTCCTGCCTCCCAGCAAAAAAAGAACGCTGCCTGCACAGTGCACACTCACACTCATAGTCACAGCCCGACAGCCGGTCGCCGCCGCCCTGAGCCCTCGCCGGTCGCCGCCGCCCTCGTCGGTCGCCCTCTGCCCCTCTCGGCTCTCGCTCCTCACAGGTAAGTTTTAGTCTTTTAGACTTTTACCCTATAACCCTAACCTAACCTAAATACCTAATTTTCTTGTATATTAGTTTATTTGCTTAAATCTGAATAGTGAATAGAATATGTGGATATGTGATATTGTGAATAATGATTATGATTTATGTGAATAGAATATGTGATATTGTGATTTCACTGATTTGTTCATCTTATAACAAATTATATGATTTTATTTAATTTGCTGATTATTTGTTGAATTGTTAATTATTTGTCGAATTTGTTGAATTGTTGACTTGTCTGTATGAATTGAGTGAATCCATTTTGTTTTGAACTTTTGAATTGGTTTAAAAAATAGGGCAAATCCATTTTGTTTTGAACTTTTGAATTCATTTTATTCAAGTTTATTTAAAATTGTTTGGTTAGCTAAGTTTATTTAAATTGTTTGGTTAGCTAAGTTAGGTTAAAAATTGTTTCACACGTAGATGGAGATGAAAAACCAATATACAATTCATAGGTTTTTTAAAAGAAAACATGTTAGTTCTTCTTCTCAATCTCAAAATCCCGAAGAAACAACAAATGTAGATAATACCCCTACATCTAGTGTTCCGATTATCGAAAAACCTTACAAAAAAACTCAAGTGGAAAGTAATGATGTCGATCTTAGTACACTAGAACGAGACCATGGTTTACATTTTCATATTTAACGTCTAGTTTTAATGTTTTTACTACTTTAAAACTTTGGATAATGTATTTTTGTTATTTTTGAATTTATATAATATATTAGTCCGGCCCGTGTGGTTGAAAGGCTTGTGTTCCGCCCCTGCTACCTTCTCCTTTCCCCACCGCTACTCTTCCAGCTTTCACCACCATACAAGACAGACCCACACACACCGACAAACAATACACACATACTTCGTCCCCCTGTCTTGGATTAACCGGAAAATTTTTCTATAAAAATCACAATGCACACATATATATACACCAAGGCTGCAAGACACGCACATAAATATACATCGGAACAATGGTGGGGATGGGATCATCGGTGGGAGCAAATGGTGAGGAGGAAGGGTCGGGGATGATCGATAGGAACAGTAGGGGGATGGAGATCGTCGGAGCAGAGTGGAGAAAATAGGGTAAGGTTTTCCTTACCCCTGGATCCTACCTCTATTCTGGGTATGTCAGTATCAAGTTCTTAGGAGAGACAGATGTGAGAAAGCTTCATCTCGAAACTTATGTCCAATTCAATAACCGAGAGGTGGTTGTCTATATGGATGAGAGCAAGAAACCTCCAGTTGGTGAAGGTCTTAACAAACCAGCCGAGATAACACTTGTTAACATCAGATGCATCGATAAAAGAAGTGGGAAACAATACGTTTTACGTGGATGGGCCAAAGATCGAAAAATATGTATATGTGCTAAAGAAAAAGGCGGGTAGCGCAAGGTGCTGAGTTTATGTCGTATGAACCGATTGGTGGAGAATGGAAATTTAGAGTCCAACACTTCTGAAAACAACGCCAAGTTTGAATTCAAGTGGTTGTTCGTTTTTGAAGTTTCGGTGGATCGAGGATCGAAAAATCACAGAGAAGACCGGACTCGTCAGGAAGTTGTAGTCGATTTTTTCTTTTACCATTGCCAAATGAACGGAGATAACCAGGGAATTGATAGCACATGCAAAACAAACTTTGAACACTGTTATATATATATATATATATATAGGGAAGGGTTAAATAGAGAAGTCCAAATATTTAGAGAAATAGAGAAGTGATCTTGGCCATTTATTCGGTCAAGATCGGCGGCTTTGACCGAGAAGCAGCGGATAATTACTCGCGTGGTCTGCACAAGATAGAGGGGTAGTTTCGTAAAAAATACACGAGCTGAGTTCATATATGAATCTGTGTGATTCACATATGAACTATACGTTCATATATGAACCTTTGTAATTCACATATAAACTCTTTTTAACTAATTCATATATGAACCTTTGTGATTCATATATGAATCAGTTAATTTGTTCATATGAGAAGTAGTTAAAAAAAATTCATATATGAACACAAAGGTTCATATATGAATTAGTTAAAAAAAATTCATATATGAATCACAAAGGTTCATATATGAACACAAAGATTCATATATGAATCAATTAATTAGTTCAACTGATTCATATATGAACATACAGTTAATTAGTTTTATATATGAAACACAAAGGTTCATATATGAAACACAAAGATTCATATATGAATTAGTTATAAAGAGTTCATATGTGAATTACAAAGGTTCATATATGAACGTATAATTCATATGTGAATCACACAGATTCATATATGAACTCAGCCCGTATTTTTTGTAAAAGTTACGAAATTGCCCTTCTATTTTTGGAACAGCCGTAACTTTTGACCAGTCAAAGCCGCAATTTTTGACCAGTCAAAGCCACAACTTTTGACCAATTATAACCGATCTTGACCGAATAAATGGCCAAGATCACTTCTTTATTTCTCTAAATATTTGGACTTCTCTATTGAACCTAAGACTATATATATATGTATATATATATAACAGGAACATCACGAGGCTGTTGTTTTCAAGAGTATATGTATCTAGGGTTTTCAGCATCGACAGAAGGAAGCACGGAAACACATTTGATCGAAAATTGGAGCTTCAGATCATTTGGAATCAAACACTTTAACCCTAGAATCAACGATCCACACAATGTTACTGATAACACCGTCGTGAAGCACCCTCCGATTCACAATTCTGGCGACAATTTTCGTAACAAGATCTGATTCTGTCTCGAAGTTTCTGGCCCGGTGTTCTTGTTAGCAGTTCTTGTATATATATATATATATATATATATGTTCTCCAGTTTTTCTTTCTCGGCTGCTCCGGCGATCTAAGACCAAATCGGCACACTTCACCAACTTGTTCTTTTCATATCTCCGGTACCACCACAAAATAGAAACCCAGAGATGGAGGGAAGAGGACGGGTAGGGAGAGCGATGGTGAAAGCAGCGGACGGTGGAGATTGATTGGCTACAGGCGGTGGTGATGTTCACCGGAGATGGAGGGAAGAAGGCAAGGATGAAGCATGACGAGGAGGAGGGGATCGTCTGCTTGTAATTAGGGGTTTCTACTTTTCTTCTCTAATATACTTGATAGATATACCTTTAAATTTTTAATAGAAATAAATTAAACTGTAAATAGACAAGATTACCCTCAAGTTAATGGAAACTTTCTAACACCGTTAAGCCTAGGGACGAAAAAAGAAACAAAAGGAAGACCATAAGGACGAAAAAAAACAGTTTTTAAAGACTAGGGATGAAAATCGTTATAAACTGCAAACCATAGGGACGAAAATCATAGTTTACTCAAAATTAAATACGTCAATAAACATAAATCATGCACCACTTGTTACACATGCACCTTCATCGCCATTCAATTCCTTTTTATTCAACACACTTGTTGAATTCATGTAATTATGTCCATCGTCTTCTTCAATGCCTTTCCCACCAATTCAATCTTCCTTTCAGGAACTTTATTCGTTTCGCAGGGGAATTGAATGGAGGGCAAATTACACAGAAAAAACAATACCACGATCCCGCAAGGAAACAATATCAACGCCAATTCATACAACGACGGCAATGCACAACAACGGCAGACCAAAAACTCACCGCCACAAAATATCAACGCCAATTCATCCAACGAGGGCAATGTACAACAACGGCAGAAACTGGCCGCCGGCAAGTTTATGAACAACAGCGATCATAATCATCCCAAGGATATCGTGGAGGAGCTGTCTTTTCGCCTGAGTAAAATGTCCCCAAATAACCTTCCTCTGCCATTTGAGGACAACGAATCTCCGACGGAGGATGACATGTATTCATATGCCTCGCGTGTATTCAATGGTGCTTCAACTTCCAACCAAATGTCTCCATTGACAAGGTCTCCATGGCAATCTTACGTAGAAAGATCGGTGCCTGATTGCTCGGATTCTCAATCTACTTACACCGGTTTAATGGCTTCTCTCGTCCGCGAAGAAGGCAATATATATTCGTTAGCAGCAGTTGGGGATTTGCTCTACACCGGATCCGATAGCAAGAACATTCGTGTTTGGAAGAACCATAAGGAATTTTCGTGGTTCAAATCGAATAGTGGATTGGTTAAATCCATCGTGATTGCCGGTGAGAAAATCTTCACCGGCCACCAAGACGGAAAAATTAGGGTTTGGAAAGTGTCGCCTAAGAACCCTAGCACGCATAAACGGATCGGGACTTTGCCTACTTTTAAATCCATATTGAAGAAATCGATGAAACCAAAGAATTACACCGAAGTAAGAAGAAATCAAAACAAACTTTGGATCAAACATTTCGATGCGATTGCTAGTCTTAGCTTGAGCGAAGATCAATCACTTCTGTATTCAGGTTCCTGGGATAGAACAATTAAAGTTTGGAGAGTATCGGATTTCAAGTGTATGGAATCAATCTGTGCACATGATGACGCCATTAACTCGGTGGTCACCGGATTTGATGGTATGATTTTCTCCGGATCAGCGGATGGGACGGTGAAGGCGTGGCGGAGGGAGTTTCAAGGGAAGAGAACGAAACATATGTTTCTAGACAATTTGTTGAAGCAGGAATGTGCTGTGACGTCGTTGGTTATTAATCAGGCAGGGACGGTGGTTTACGGTGGTTCGTCGGACGGATTTTTGCATTTTTGGGAACGAGAGAAGCTGTGGTCTCGCGGAGGGCATTTGCGAGGTCATAAGCTGGCGGTTCTCTGCTTGACGGCCGCCGGAAATTTGATTTTCAGCGGTTCGGCGGATACCAACATTTGCGTGTGGAAGAGAGAAGAGGGAGGAGAGCATAAGTGTTTGCACATGTTGGCCGGACATTCTGGGCCGGTGAAGTGTTTAGCGGTGGAGGATGAGCGGCGGGGGTCGGTGTACCGGTGTAGTAACAGGATATGGACTGTGTACAGTGGCAGCTTGGATAAGTCGGTGAAGATATGGAGGGTGTCTACAGAAAAGGCAGCGGAGGTGGAGAGCCAACAACCACCGGCTGCCGCCCAGCAACCAAGCAGCTCGTCGTCACGGCCGATAAGCTCTTCAGGACAAGTGTTATCATCGCATGGTCGACTAATAGCTAATTAGTATTTGGAGGATTTGAAGGATAAATCCTTGTAAAATTTAACAACCATCAATCGATTTTGCTTTCATGCTATTAGTTACCTAGTAGATTTGAATTAATATTAAACAAAGGTTCACTAGTTAATTAAATGGTTATAAATGTTAGAGGTTATTTGAGAAATTGTCATTAATATTAGGATGAGATATGTCTGGATAAGATGCACCAGATCAATTATCTTCTAAGCCGCAATTTATGGGGGTTCATTTGATTAAAAGTGATCAACGGTGTAAGTTCATTTCTCACGTTAACCTCGACTTATCACATGATCCTTCGCCTGTCATACAGTCGCTATATAATTATATCACACCATATTATGAGTATTATTATTACCTCATTAATCTGAACCTAATTAATTGGATCTCAACTATAGAGTCGTTTAACAAAGGTAGAATGTTATCCGATAAGGTAAGCGAGAGCCACAACTCTCATCGGTAAGTGTTGGATGAATAGCCCACAAACTATAGATTATGAGACTAAGAGACCGTTTACCCAACGCTTACCCTTGAATAAGCATTTATTGGTAATGATCTCAAGCAGCAAAAGCGGTTAAGCAAGTAATTTGTCTATCGAAGCGCTTGCCAATCGTTTTGATGCACATTATAACCTCATGTTTTGATGATTGACAGTTTGGTTTTGTATGTTATTGGTGAGTGGTTGTGAATTTATATTCAACTGTTTACGTAATTAAAACAGGAAGTTCAACACAATATTTTTTAAGCTTAATATCCGACATTGAGAATCGTTTCAAAAAGACGAAATGCAAAAGATCTTTTGTTTGATGAAATCACAATGATCACTCACCAGTAAGTTCAAAGTGATATTAACTTAACCTTCATCATAAATACCAATGAACTAAACCAAACATATATGCATGGTATATCCACTTCGAATGTGGGATCCTGAAAATATAGGATATATGCAAACATTGCCCTCCACCTTTAAAGAGGATAAAGATGATTTCTTAGAAAAATTTGAATACAAATACTCGCTATAGTATTTTATTTAATGAATTCATAAAACATGACATTTAAAATTCAAAATCTTATATAAATAATTGCAAAGATTTAGTTTACAAACTAAAAAACCAGGGTTTGAACTTTGAAATATGGAAACAAATTTAAAAGAAAATGTGCATTCTATATTGGTGAAATTTTAAAGCAAGCAAAACGCGTCCACAAAGGTTCAAGGAGGACCGTCTTTTTATTCGAAAAGATTCACACCTCCAATTTTTAAAGGGAAATTAATTAAAATACCCTAAGTTTGATCATCTTTTACTGAAATACCCAAAATCTCTTCCATTTTGCAAAAATGCCCTAAAAATCCGCGATGGAGCCCGCGATCGCGGGCTCCAGGCCACGTGTCACCAATGTTTACCCACTTTGCCCGCGTTGGTCCCTCAAGAATGCCCGCGGTCCAGCTTTCCCCCTTCAAGAATGTCCGCATGTGCAGTTTTGGTCCCTGCCCGCGTTTGACTCATTGACCCCCGCGATCACGGGCTACACGTGTCACCAAAGTTTGCCCACTTTGCCCGCGTTGGTCCCTCAAGAATACCCGCGGTACAGCTTTCCCCCCTCAAGAATGCCCGCGTGTGCAGTTTTGGTCCCTGCCCGCGTTTGACTTTCTTTGACCCCCCGCGATCGCGGGCAAAAGTGTCACGTGTCGGCACAGGGTTAACCCTAATTTCATTTTGACGAACCAAACCCTAAATTTGTTCTTCGGCCGCACTATATAAGGGGGGGGGACCAAGACACGGCCACTCTCAATTTTTTTAATCACTCTCTCAATTTTTAATCAAACTCTCTCAATTTTCTCCCACTCTCTCAATTTTGTCGTGTGGAATACGCGTTCGGGTTTTGTGAAGATGTCTCGTATTACCTCTTTGGTATGTTTTCCTTATGTTATTTGTTATTTTTTGTATGTTATTTTAAGTTAAGATATATGATTTGTAGGTTGTTATAGTGTTTATAACTTATGTTTGAATATGTTCTATGTTTAACATGATATGTATGGTTTTATGTTTGAATGTGATATTTGTATGTTATAATGTGTATGTTGTTATAGTGTGTTTTTTCATATAAAAATTGTTAAGAGTGTTTTTTTATAAAAAAATTGTTAAGAGTGTGTTTTTTTAAAAAAATTATTAACAATGTGTTTTTTTTTATAAAAACACACTCTTAACAATTTTTTTATAAAAACACACCCTTAACAATTTTTTATAAAAACAGTTTTTTATAAAAAATGTTTAATAGTGTGTTTTTATAAAAAAATGTTATAGTTTTATGGTTTTTATAATGTGTTTTTTTATAAAAAAATTGTTAATTTTTTTTTTATAAAAACAGTTTTTATAAAAAAATGTTAAAAATGTGTTTTTTTATAAAAAATTGTTAAGAGTGTGTTTTTATAAAAAAATTGTTATAGTTTTATGGTTTTATGTTTGAATGTGATATTTGTATGTTATAATGTGTATGTTGTTATAGTGTGTTTTTTCATATAAAAATTGTTAAGAGTTTTTTTATAAAAAAATTGTTAAGAGTGTGTTTTTATAAAAAAAATTGTTAACAATGTTTTTTTTTATAAAAACACACTCTTAACAAATTTTTTATAAAAACACACCCTTAACAATTTTTTATAAAAACTGGTTTTTTTATAAAAAAATTGTTAAGAGTGTGTTTTTATAAAAAAATGTTAAGGGTGTGTTTTTATAAAAAAAAACACATTTTAACAATTTTTATATGAAAAAACACACTATAACAACATACGCATTATAACATACAAATATCACATTCAAACATAAAACCATAAAACTATAACAATTTTTTTATAAAAACACATTCTTAACAATTTTTTATAAAAAAACACATTTTTAACAATTTTTTTTATAAAAACACACTCTTAACAAATTTTTATAAAAAAACACATTTTATAAAAAAATTGTTAAATATGTGTTTGTTATAAAAAAATGTTAAGAATGACAACTTAGGTCCCTACGGTTTTAAGAATGACAACTTAGGTCCCTAAACTTTTAAGAATGCCAATTAGGTCCTAAACTTTTAAGAATGACAACTAGGGTCCCTAAACCGCACTTTATCTCTATATAACAATATGATACGTTGAAATAAAATAAACCGCACTTTATCTATATATAACACTATTATACGTTGAAATAAAATAAACCGCACTTTATCTATATATAACACTATTATACGTTGAAATAAAATAAACCGCACTTTATCTATGTATAACACTATTATACGTTGAAATAAAATACAACCGCACTTTATCTTTATATAACACTATTATACGTTGAAATAAAATAAACCACACTTTATCTATATATAACACTATTATACGTTGAAATAAAATAAACCGCACTTTATCTATGTATAACACTATTATACGTTGAAATAAAATACAACCGCACTTTATCTTTATATAACACTATTATACGTTGAAATAAAATAAACCGCACTTTATCTATATATAACACTATTATACGTTGAAATAAAATAAACCGCACTTTATCTATGTATAACACTATTATACGTTGAAATAAAATACAACCGCACTTTATCTTTATATAACACTATTATACGTTGAAATAAAATACAACCGCACTTTATCTATATATAACACTATTATACGTTGAAATAAAATACAACCGCACTTTATCTATATATAACACTATTATACGTTGAAATAAAATACCACCGCACTTTATCTATATATAACAATATGATACGTTGAAATAAAATAAACCGCAACATCTATATAAAATAAAATAAACTGCATCATCTATATATAACACTAACTATAACATCTGTGAATGACTATGTAGAAGGATTTCTTTAACATCGACTTGACGGTAAGGTGCAAAGTTTCATACATCGAGGAATTAGGAGCGCTGTTTAGGGGATTAGGTGATCGCGCGGATACCCTTGAGACCATCTATAGAGGGACACCGTTCGGGCCATGGATGGATGTGTCTTACTCTGGTGGCGACCCTACGCTAGTACACATGTTTCTACAGTTGGAGGTCGAGGACGCCAACGCTGAGCCGGAGGAGATGCATTTTGATTTCTTCGGCTCTCAATTGCATTTTGGGCGTCGGGAGTTCTGTCTAATTACAGGACTACGTTTTGGAGAGGCTCCCCCCCTTCCTCCCTTAGAAGACTGCTCCTTCGTTCCTAGGGTTTTCGGCATTTCAGCATCTCGTTTGAAGCTGAAGGCAGCCCGGGAAAAGATGAAAGAGGGCCTTAGTGCCCTAACCGACGACGATGATGCCCGTGTATGCTTGGTGGTGATCGTGGATATGGGCTTCCTGGGCCGTGAGTATAGCCAGCATGCTTCATCGACGGTCCTTAGGGCCGTCGAGGACCTTGAGCTGTTTAACAGCTACCCGTGGGGTAGCCATAACTGGACACATTGCTACTCTAATCTGCACCGAGCCATAGGCAGACGCGCCGATCGACATGCAAAGATGAATCTTTGTGGTTTTACATACGCCTTCAAGGTTAGATACGTAGTATAACAATTGTTAATAATACATACAAACTGTTTGGCTTTTCTTTTTACGTACTTGCTCTTCTTGTCTAATTCCAGATATGGATCTTGGAGGTGTTTCCCGCATCAATCCGATATTTCGTCAAGCGCGACGATCGAGTACTTAGGGGAACCCGTTGGGACAAGCGTGTTACCCTAAGTAGGTCGCTTTGGATTGAGTTCTTCAAAGCGTCTAGAAATGTAAGTTCTTTTACTATGTTTACAATTTGCATACGTTAGTCCCGCTTATTAATTTCTTTTATGTTTTATCATATATTTAGCAGCCACTCTTGCCCGCCGATCGCCTTGTGCCTACTGTCGACGAGATGGGCACAGATTGGTACAGAGACAGCGTGGCCTTTATTGACGCAGAGGCGGAAAGGGCTCGACGCCCCCCTACTTCCACATCTGACGAAGATGAGGAAGACGACGACATGCCCCGTTCCTCCTCCTACCAGCCGCCCCGTTCCTCCTCCTACCAGGCGCCCCGTTCCTCCTCCTAACAGGCGCCCCCTTCCTCCTCCTACAATCCATATCAGGCGGCCCCTTCCTACGAGCCACAGCGTGGCTCACATGAAGTCCTGTGGGACTACGTCCACGGGCCGCTAGAGACACGTGTACACTATCTGGAGGAAGTCTACAGACAGTTTAGCGCTGTCAATGTTAGTGTTTAACTTAATTTGTTGGCCACGTTTATTTAGTTTGTATATTAATATTACGTTCTAAATTTGTTTTAGCTGTCGAGTACGACACCGATCCCCGCTCCGTTCGGACAGGGGGCACATGCGACGTTTGCCACCACATCCCATCCGTCATTCCCTGAAAATGTAAGTGACATTGAGTAACCATTATAGTTATATGTTTGTTCCTAAGTTTGTAACTCTTATAATGATCAATGTCACGCAGGCCGGGATGTCGGGGGCCGGGATGTCCCAAACGCCGTTCGCCACCACATCCTATTCTACTATCCCGGAGAGTGTAAGTGACACTGAGTAACCATTATAGTTATATGTTTGTTCCTAATTTTGTAACTATTTTAATGATCAATGCCACGCAGGCCGGGATGTCGGGGGCATACACCTCGCAGATGCCGCTGCCGTTCGCCACCACATCATATTCGACTATCCCGGAGAGTGTTAGTGACACTGAGTAACCATTATAGTTATATATCGATAATCCTAATTTTGTAACTATTTTAATGATCAATGTCACGCAGGCCGGGATGTCGGGGGCACAACACATGCCGTCGTTCGCCACCACAACAATCACAAACATCTTTGGCGGTTCGGCCGATGACTATTACAGGCCGGAAATGCATACTGTAAGTTATTTTGGTAGTTTTGGTTTAATTGTGAACATTTCCTAAATTGTACTTAAAACATTGAGTAACGTAATTTTCAGACGGGGTCTCCTATTATCCAGGATCACTTCTCGGAGCACTTCTCGGAGCCTGACGATGACTCGATGGATGTTGTAGATCCACCACCACAGGTGACCCCGCTCCCTCAAAAGCGGCCGCGATCAATTTCACAATGGTTTCGTCACCCGTTTGGCCAACAAGGATCTACGACACCACCGGCCGCTAAAAACCAAGCAAAGAAAGCGGGGGGAAAGAAGGGAGGAAAGAAAAAGGGAAAGGTCCCTTCACCGGAGCCTCAACCGGCATCGGAAATATTGAGGATGTGTCGGACTGGTCACCTCTCCCCCATGATATTCGTCCCTTACTTGAGCCTGGAAATCACCCCCCGCTTTTTCCAAGTATTGCTGGCGGATGACCCTTTGGAGTCTGAGTTACAGGATGTGGTTAGTATGAAGTTTAACTATAGTCATATAATCAAATATGTTTATATTACATGTCTAACCATCTATTTTTTATGTATAGCACATCGATTGTTGGGTCTCGCTGTTGCAAAGACATCGTGGAACAGACACCAGGTGGACCATAATGTATAGTATTTTCTTTGCCTACCTGGTGCTCCCCCATCAAGGTCCCGCCTCCGTGGCCAACTCATGCAACGGCGTGGAAGGGGTTTCTTGGGCTCTCCTCGATGTGGTATGTAAATCGTTTTACTCTTATTTTATTTAAGTTGTTTTGTTGCTAACTAAGTTGTCTAATATTGTAATATTTCAGGTGTACATCCCAATATGCATTCATCCCAAACATTGGCTGCTTGGAGTGTTTGAGCTTGACGCTGTGACCATGACCATATATGACAGCGATAGTGCCAATCTCTTCAGAGACCAATTGGAAGACCAGATGAGAAGGTTTAAAGATGTGCTATTTGACTTCTTTTGTCGGGTCAAGGACACGAGGCGTCGCGATAGGTCAGAGCTCTTTCGCCATAAGTTCGCCAAGAATACACCCCAGCAGGCCGGGATGAATGCGGATTGCGGTGTCTGGGTATGTCGTAATGCCAACATCTTGATAAATAACGATGTGGTATTTGTACACCCTGACCAGACTGAGGCCGAGGCCAAGGCATTTCGCATACATATGGCGGAGTCCATTTATGCCCATTGTCAAATAAATCAAAGTTAGGTTGTTTATGTAACATTAAATAATTGTTATTTTTAGTATTAACTTATTTTGTTAAAGTATTGTGATTGACTTACTGTTTACTTCATTTGGTTTTTGCTAATTTCATCCATTTACTCAACTTTGAGTATCGATATCTCTTTCACACATACTCTATTTTGGACGCTGATAAGTGCTCAATTTTGAGTACTTAAGCACTTATTTCTTTAGTTTAGTTAGGACTTTTTCATTCTAAAATCCCAACTTTGAGTCCTTTTTATCTTGTTTTACTTTCTTGGAGCTAGGAATCATGGTTAGCTTGTTTTGCTTTGTTGGTAGGCTAATATAAGCATTTTTGAGAAAATCAGCCAAAACAGGGTATTGCTGCAGAATTGGAACAGCAGGGATCTGATGATCAAGGGGCTGAAGGAGGCGACTTAATGAGCTGGAAATTGATATTTTGTGATTAAATCTGATATTTTGTAACCCCTGAAACACTATTTAGATTGTAATGTTGGTTTAAGTAAGTACTTAGTTGGTTGATGTACTTCTAGTTGAATGGTTGTACTTTCTAGTTAGACTTAGTTGTACTTTATTACCTAAGATGCCACTCCCCTTTGTTATAAATAGAGGGGACATCTTACCTTTTGGATAACCCACTTAGACTTAATCTGAAATCAGCTCCAAACTTCTGTAGTTTATTTTCCAGAAATCATCTTCATGTTCTTCATCTTCTTCAAATCTTCAAGTGTTCTTCCTTTAAATTTTCTTTGTTCCCAGATACACGTATGCAGTGCTGCAGCACTGGGCAGTATCCCACTGCACATGTTAGTCTCTTTAATGTTCTTGCATCTTATTTCTTATGTTTAATGTTCTTACTTTTCAGTATATATTCTTGTTAGTCATAGATTTACATTCCATTAGTACTCTTGTCATTTATTGCTTATTACTTACATTCTTGTCTTTACATCTTTAGCCTTTTACTTTAGTTAGTTTTCATTTCCAAGTATTTTACACTTCCAATCATCATGTTTACTTTCCTAGTATTTTGCATTTATTTTGTTTCATTTAGTGTAATGAGTAGCTAATCTTGTAGCTTGGGTGTGAGACAAGGGGTGTTATGATGACCAAAAGAAAGTATGCATTTTTGTGGCAAAAATGATGTTTTATTATTCCAACCCAAGTTCTTTCAAGATAACAAAATCCTTTGACAAATTGATCACTTTGATAGTGTTAAAGTGTCATGGACCTAGAGATAGGCCATTGAATAGCACGTCAATTTGGATGACTTAAGGGGTTATATCGAGAGAGTAACTTGCAATGAGAGTTGTTACTTTTGTTTTCTAAAATGATTCATTCTTGATAAGTTATCATTTTCTCAAGGGATTAAAATGGAATAGACTTAGAGATAAGCTATTTAGGAGTAAAACAACTTGGGAGGTATGGGGGTTATATCGAGAGAGTGACTTTTAACAAAGAGAATTTGTTTTGCCATGTACTTTGAGAACGCCATTTCCATCGTTCCTATATCTTGGGTTCTGCTCAGAGATGAGATTGCTCTAGCTACTGGAATCATGGGATGGTGAGAGTCCGAGAGGAACGTGTCTCAAAGTAGATAATAAAACTAGTTTTTGTCACTGCTATGCTGCAGCATCACTACAGATTCATGATGTAGCATTGTTGCAGCATTGGTCTGCTGGAATTTGGTTTATCATAACATCACAAGTCTTACACCCCTGCTTCTCTTTTAATCTTGTTAATTAGAAACTGTGTTAATCATCAACCAATCAACCAAAAGATTTTCTTCCAAATCATCTTCAGAAATCATTTCTTTCATCATACTTTAATAGACATTTTAACTCCAATCTCTGTGGGACGATAATCGGTATTTTACCACTTTATTACTTGATAAGACGACATAGTTCTAAATAAATATACTTGCTTATTGGTTCTATTAGCACACGTTTGTTGGTGTATTCAAAGCACTCATCAAGTTTTTGGTGCCGTTGCCGGGGATTGGTAAGCTAAAAGTCTATATAAGTATTTTTAAAGATTTGATTTTTCTAGCACCGTTGGGAATTTTAAAAGATTTTCTGAAAGTGGTGTATGCCAAGAATATCACATGGGGAACTTTTCGAGTTAGATCCGGATATTGAGAGAACTTTTCATCAAAGAAGAAGAATTCAAAGAATATCAAACTCTCTCAATATGGACGGACCCCCACCCGGTTTTGAAAATAGACCACCAAATCCACCACCTTTTGAAAATCACGTTCGGCCACCTTTGGAAAATCAAATGAGACCACCTTTAGAAAATCCAATTCGGCCTCCACCAATCTTTGGAAATAATCGTCAAAATCCACCTTTTCAACAAAACCCACCACTTTTTGGTAATCCACCGTTTCATCCATTTCAACAAAATCCACCTTTTCAACATCCACAACACAACAATGAGGAAGGGGATGATAATGGATCTATTGGTAATGAAGAACCACTTAACATCATTGATCTTGCAAACTCGAAAGATGGAAGAATTATGGACTACGCAATCCCAAATTTTGAGCAATTGAATTCTGGGATTGTTAGGCCACATTTAGATACTTTACATTTTGAACCAAAACCCATCATGTTTCATATGTTGCAAGCTAATGGTCAATTTGCCGGATTACCATCGGAGGATCCCCACTCTCATTTAAAATCTTTTATGGAGATCACCGATGTTTTTCTAATCCCTGGAGTATCTCCCGAAGCCTTAAGGCTCACTTTATTTCCATTTTCTCTAAGGGATAAGGCAAGAGTATGGTTCAATTCATTAACACCAGGTTCAGTACCATCTTGGGGTGATATGGCTGAAAAGTTTTTGCGAAAATATTTTCCACCTACCCGGAATGCTAAGTCCAGAAACGAAATTTGCATGTTTAAACAAATGGACGATGAAGCAATTTCCGATGCTTGGGAAAGGTTTAAAGAATTATTAAGGAAATGCCCTCACCATGGCATTCCCTACTGTATTCAACTCGAGACTTTTTACAATGGACTTGATTCCAACACAAAACAAATGCTCGATGCGACTTCAGGAGGGGCCTTTACCTTTAACACCTACAATACCGGTTATGAAATTCTTGAAAAGATTTCTGCAAACAATGGACAATGGGCTGATCCAAGAGCTCAAATTTCAACTCAAAAGAAGTATGCCGGGTTGCATGAGATTGATGCATACACTGCATTGACAGCTCAGCTTGCTTCCATGACTAATATGCTTAAAAACATCACTTCAGGTCAAGGAGCACAACCACCTGTCACCAAATCTCCTGCACCTGTCCTTTCTGTGCAATGTGTGTGTTGTGGTGATGAACATTCTTATGAACACTGTCCTCATAATTCTGAATCTGTAAACTATGTTCAAAACAGGCCTAATCCTCACTCCAACACATACAATGCCAATTGGAAGCAGCATCCTAATTTTTCTTGGAATAGTCCATGTTTAAATCCGCCTGCACAAAAACCACAAGGGAATTCTAATTTTCAAAATCAAGCAAGCAGTTCTCAAAACCACTACAAGGGAAATTTTCAAAGCAACCATCATCAGAATAATCGTCATCAAGGTTTTCAAAATAATCAAACACCTTTTCAAAACCAAAATCATGCACCTCCACATGATGACTCAAATCTTTCTTTGGAAGCACTCATGAAAGGGTTTATGACCCAAACTCAAGCGTCAATCAGAAATCTTGAAACTCAAGTCAGTCAACTTGCTTTAAATCAAAGCACTAGGGCCTCGGGAACTTTGCCTAGTAATACTGAAATCCCAAAGGCCCCAGGAAAGGAACATGTGAAGGCTGTGACTCTTAGGAGTGGAAAAGAATTACCTGAAATTGTGGAGAAGGAATTTGGCCCTTTGACTAAAACAGATTTTGATAAATTATCCAAAGCCAATTCTACTCCAGAAATTCAGGTTGTTCCAAATCAAAAAGAGGACCAAGACCCTAAGATCACTAGTTCAAGTCCATCCAACATGTCCAACACCACAAGCATATTGGAACCATCTGGCTCAAAACTTTCAAACAAATCTATTATCAAACCAGTTCCCCCTTACATTCCTTACCCCCAAAGGATGAAGAATGAGAAGGAAGAATTGCAATTTAAAAAGTTTTTGAATGTTTTCAAACAATTGCACATCAACATACCTCTTGTTGAAGCAATCGAGCAGATGCCCAATTATGCCAAATTCCTGAAGGATATTTTGAGTAAAAAGAAGAAGCTGATTGAGTATGAGACTGTCGCCCTCACTGAAGGTTGCAGTGCTTTGTTTTCCAACAAAATACCTCCTAAGAAAAAAGATCCAGGGAGTTTTACCATTCCTTGTTCAATAGGGGGAAGGAAGTTGGACAAGCGTTGTGTGATTTAGGTGCCAGTGTCAACCTCATGCCCTTATCAATTTTTAAAAGCTTAGGGATAGGAGAGGCAAGACCTACCACTGTCACACTCATCTTAGCAGACAAGACCATTGCCTATCCAAAGGGTAAGATTGAAGATGTGTTAGTTCAGGTTGACAAATTCATTTTTCCGGCTGATTTTATCATTTTAGACTTTGAGGCTGATAAAGATATTCCTATTCTTTTAGGAAGACCTTTCTTAGCCACGGGTAGAACTTTGATAGATGTTCAGAAAGGAGAGTTGACCATGAGACTTCACGACCAAAAAGTCACATTCAATGTTTTCAATTCCTTAAAGTACCCTAATGATATGGAAGACTGTTCAAGCCTAAGTACCATAGAGTCATTATGTCATGAGGAAGAAGACAATCAGACTTATAGGATAGAAGAGGAGGATGAGGAAAAAAGTGAGGAATATGATGATGATGAAATTCCCATAGAAAAGGAAACTGTCCCTTTGGTTGCTGCAGCATTTGAGCTGCTGGAAAATAGTGAGCAAAAACCGACCATTCCGTCCATAGTCTCACCACCCGACCTGGAGTTGAAGAAACTCCCGTCTCACCTGAAATATGCTTTTCTAGGAAAAGAAGACAAATTACCTGTTATAATATCAGCTACCCTAGAACTGCATCAGGAAAGGAAGTTGGTGGATATGTTGAAGTTACACACCAAAGCCATAGGTTGGACCATTGCTGACCTTAGGGGAATTAGCCCCTCTATTTGTCAACATAAGATCATCCTAGAAGAAAAGAATTTCAAGTCCATAGAACCGCAAAGAAGGCTGAACCCTGTCATGAAAGAAGTCGTGAAAAAGGAAATTTTGAAATGGTTAGACGCGGGAATTATTTTCCCAATAGCCAGTAGTTCTTGGGTTAGTCCAGTCCAATGTGTGCCTAAGAAGGGTGGGATCACTGTCATTTCCAATGACAAGAATGAACTCATCCCAACTAGAATAGTCTCCGGATGGAGAATTTGCATGGACTACCGTAGACTAAACAATGCTACTCAAAAAGACCATTTTCCTTTGCCTTTTGTTGATCAAATGTTGGACAGGTTAGCTGGAAAAGAGTTCTACTGCTTCTTGGATGGATACTCAGGTTACAATCAGATAGCCATAGCACCGGAAGACCAAGAGAAGACTACTTTCACTTGTCCTTTTGGCACTTTTGCTTTTAGGAGAATGCCTTTTGGACTTTGCAACGCACCTGCTACTTTCCAAAGATGCATGATGTCCATATTCTCTGACATGCTTGAAAAATCCATTGAAATATTTATGGATGATTTTTCTGTTTATGGTTCATCTTTTGATCATTGTTTGGAAAATCTAAAACAAAGTCTTGAAAGGTGTGAAGAAACTGACTTGGTTCTTAACTGGGAAAAATGTCATTTCATGGTTACAGAAGGAATTGTCCTTGGTCATTTAATTTCAAAAAGAGGAGTTGAGGTAGATAAAGCTAAACTTGAAGTTATTGAAAAACTACCTGAACCAACCACTGTTAAAGGAATCAGAAGCTTTCTTGGTCATGCTGGTTTTTATAGACGTTTCATAAAAGATTTTTCAAAGATTTCAAAACCTTTATGCCTATTATTGCAGCAAGACCAAAAATTTGATTTTGATAAGGATTGCAAAAATGCATTCCTTACTTTAAAGAAAGCTTTGGTAACTGCTCCAGTGGTTGTTGCTCCTGAATGGGACAAACCTTTTGAAATCATGTGTGATGCAAGTGATTGGGCTGTTGGTGCAGTTTTAGGTCAAAGAAAAGAAAAGATTTTTCATACCATCCACTATGCAAGCAAAACCATAAATGAAGCTCAAATCAATTACACAACAACTGAAAAAGAGTTATTAGCAGTGGTTTTTGCATTTGAGAAATTTAGATCATATTTGATGGGAGCTAAAGTCATTGTTCACACTGACCATGCCGCCATCAAATATCTCATTTCAAAGAAAGATGCAAAGCCAAGGCTAATAAAATGGGTTTTGTTATTGCAAGAGTTTGACTTAGAAATTGTTGATAGAAAAGGGGTGGAGAACCAAGTGGCTGATCACTTGTCTAGGTTGGAAAAGTTAGTTGAAAGTAGGGAAGGTGGAGACATCATAGAAACCTTCCCTGATGAAAAGATTCTTATGGTACAAACACAACTGCCATGGTTTGCTGACATAGCTAATTACTTAGCTTGTGGCATCAAACCTTCTGATTATACTCACCATATGCTGAAGAAATTTCTCCATGATTGCAAATTTTACATATGGGATGACCCTTTTTTGTTTAAACTTGGTACATATCAAATACTGAGAAGGTGCATTCCAGAATCAGAAGTGGTAGCAATCCTGCAGCATTGCCACCAATCAGCTTATGGAGGACATTTTGGAGGCCAAAGAACAGCAGCTAAAGTGCTTCAATCTGGTTTTTATTGGCCTACTCTCTTTAAAGATGCCCATAATTTTGCACAAAGGTGCAATGAATGTCAGAGAAGTGGTTCCATTTCTCAAAGAAATGAAATGCCTTTGAATGGGATCTTGGAAGTTGAGTTGTTTGATGTTTGGGGAATTGATTTCATGGGTCCATTCCCACCATCTAACAATTGTCAATACATTCTTGTTGCTGTTGATTATGTGTCCAAATGGGTTGAAGCAATGGCATGTGTTTCAAATGATGCAAAAACTGTTGTCAAGTTTTTACAAAAACAAGTTTTTACAAGGTTTGGTACCCCCCGTGCAATAATAAGTGATGAGGGTACCCATTTTATAAACAATTTGTTAAGTAAAGTTCTTGAAAAATACAATGTGAAACACAGAGTTGCCACTGCTTATCACCCACAAACAAATGGTTTAGCTGAACTCTCAAACAGGGAAATAAAAGGGATTTTACAAAAAGTTGTCAAACCAAATAGAAAAGACTGGGCTTTCAAATTAGACGATGCTTTATGGGCATATAGGACTGCTTTCAAAACACCTTTAGGTATGTCCCCATACAAGTTAGTCTTTGGAAAGGCTTGTCATCTCCCTTTAGAGTTAGAACACAAAGCATACTGGGCTATAAAGGAGTTGAACATGAACTTAGATGAAGCTGGTAACAAGAGGAAGTTACAACTTTGTGAACTAGAGGAACATAGGAACATGTCCTATGAGAATGCCAAACTCTATAAAGAGAAAACCAAAAAATGGCATGACAATAGAATCAGACACAGAGAGTTGAAAGCTGGTCAGAAATGTCTTTTGTTTAATTCGAGGTTGAAATTGTTTCCGGGTAAGCTTAAGTCTAGATGGTCAGGCCCATTTGTCATACACAAGGTTTATCCATACGGGGCTGTAGACTTAGTTAACCCGGAAGACAATAGTGTGTTCAAAGTCAATGGACAACGAGTGAAGCTATACCATGATGCTGCAGCATCTCCACAAAATCACACTGTGGAGGTGATTTCCTTGTGCTAAAAGCTTCAAACAAAGATGGGAACTATCTTTAAAAAGTTCCAACTATCCTTGTAAATATTATTTTAATGCATTGTTATATTTCTGTATTAGTTAAGAGTGATGTGTTTACTGATGTGCAGCCAATTAAGCAAACAAGGGAAACCAAAGGATGTTGAGTCAATGCTGCAGCATCAGGGGGGGTTCGACTTTTCAGACAAATCAGTTGGAAAATCAGAGGGGCATTAAATAAAAATTCTTTTCTAGGGAATTTAAGGAAGAGCATTAAAGAAAAAAGGTCAGAAAAGATATCTAAAAAAGAAGCTAACTAAGTCAGTTACCTTTTTCCAACTAAAGGAAACATACTGTTGAGATCAGGTACACACCAAGTACACCTAAGCCTCTAAGATGTACTTTCCTTAAAAATTAACCCTTGGGTATTACCCAATTTACAGCTGGTTGTTTTTCCCCATATCAGATAAGTACACTGTCCTTTCCTATTCTACCTAAAACAAAAGAACCCTCATCTAAAACCCTTTTCTCTAATTAACCCACTCTCTTCATCTTCTATATCTCTCGTCTCTGTTCTTCACGAAAACCACACACTCAACCACAAAATCAAAAATACCCTCTTTCTCAGTCGATTGAAGCATTCGATTTCATGGCAAGAGTGAAGCGCACCCTACCTCGAGACCCAAATGCAGAAGGCGAAGCCCTAAATGTGCGACGCAGTGGAAGAAATCGAGCTGTGGTTCGCCCCCCTGTTTCGAATCGAAACCCTACAATGGTGATCTTGGAGGACGATTCTCCTCCTCATCTATGTCGGGTACCATTCGCGAAGCTTTCACCGAAGAAAAAACCAGTAAAAGGTGAAGGTTCGGGTGTGGAGAAGCAAGCACCCATCGTGACCCCTGTTTCAGCCGAAGTTCGAGAAAGCACGTTGAACAATCTTGCTATCGTTCCCTACAGAAATCCGCATTCTACATCTACAAGGAAGGGTAAGGCAAAGGTATCATCTTCTCTAATCACCTATTTGAATGAGATATTTGCTTCCAGTTCAAAGAATGGTCAGGGTAAACCCATTTTTTCCACAAAATTGAATGTGCCTTTCTTTGAGCCTCTGGAGTTTGTTTGGCCATTTGGACCGTCGGACTCTACCTCAGATTCTCAAAAATCTGCTGCTAAAAGCACTGAGGTGGAAAGCTTTGAAACCATCCAAACATCTCCTGAGACTCAACTAAAGCCCATTAGTTCTACTTCTGTGGATTTAAGATTCTTTAAAAGAAATGAGTTTGATTGGTCTTTTGGACCTCTTCACTCCACCACAAACATTTCAGAAGCTATTCCTAAAAATAATGTGGTGGAAGAAATTGAAGAGATGACCATGGAAATGCCACCTGTGGTTCGGCAAAGTCCAATCAACACCATTCCTAATTTAAATGAAACCATTTGGGAAGATGAGGAAGAGCCATTGATTGAGAGAATAGCCCCTAGAAAAAGAAAGTATTTGGGTAAAACTCATGCTACAAAAACCACATGGGCTAAGCATTTAAGAAAAAGAAGTAAAAGGTTGATTGAGGAAGGTGAGCCATCTAGAACAGAGCCCTTAGAGACCAATTGTTATGCTGCAGCAACTGTGCAGCATGAACAATCTGTAGGAAAGAAAAAGAGGAATGATGTGACTGCTAACTTTGTAGAGAGACCTGTTAGACCAAACCGTGGCTTCAGCTCTACAGCTGCTGCCAAAATGTGGCCAAAGTTTCAAAACAGGATAGGTCTCCCAGATAAGGGATTCGATGAGCAAAGCATTAGAGAGTTTCATTTCATTAAACATGTGGTAGAAACCCAAGGGCTAGAGAAGCTTTGTGAGATCCATCACTCTTACAATCTCACATTGATCCGCGAGTTCTACTGTGAGGTGGCAACCAACTCATCCTCTAGACTGACTGTTAGAGGCATTCCAGTCCACCTTACAGCCAAAAGAATTAACAGCTTCCTGACACTTACTCCACCAGCCAAGACTGAGTTTTATAAGCTGGTAAACAACGCAACTTTAAATGATTTACATGAAGTGGCTGCTGCTGTGGGAAAGCCTAGAACCTCTTGGGAATACCACTCCAATCTAATGTTGAGAACCTTTAAAGCTTCTAACCTCTCCGCAGATGCCAATGTGTGGATAAATTTGGTGAGACATTCCATTTCACCAACCACACATGACAGCACGATATCTGTGGAGAGAATGTTTTTGCTATTTTGTGTTATGACAGGTAAAACAGTGAACCTGGGGAAGCAAATGCTGAGAAGTATACGGGAATGTGCCACAAGAGCAAAGGGGAAATTCTATTTTCCAGGAATGCTGACAAAATTGCTGGTGAAGATAGGTGTCCCGCAATACAAGGACGATTTGATAGTAAAAGAACAAAGGGAGAAGGCTGAGATTGATCTGAGAGAAGTGCAGAGGCTACGGGATAGAAGAGAGAAAGGTGTTGGAACCCTTGACATGGTCAATATGATGCAGGACGTGCTGAGCCAAAACAGCACCCTTTTGGATACCATCTTGAAGCAGAGGAATGAGTTCATAGAGAAGGTTGAGGAGTTAAGGTTCGAGGTGAAGACTGTTGTTGCTGAAAGAAAGAGGAAAGCAAGAGAGATGGGCAGTTTGGGACTGCCAAAGCTGAGAAGGTTGTTGAGAGAAAAGAATCAAGAGATAGCCAAACTGCAGCAGGAAAACCGAAAGCTGAAAGCAGTGGTTGCTGTCAAGAATGGTGCAGCAGCACTCAAGGCTGTAGGGCCTCAGGGCACTACCATTTTTGGGCAGAAACAGCCTACTCCCAATGAGTAGGGCAGGTTAATCATGAACTCTTAGCTCCATTTATTGTCTTAATTTTTGTTATTTGAGTCTGGGATTAGTTTTTGCATATTTTAGGTTTATTTTCTTGCATATTGGGTCATGAATGAGTAGTGTTAACATGTTTGCATAGCCCAAATAATTTCACAAGTCCAAGACCATTTCTTTAGGTTGTTCATGCTAGAATTAGCCTCAGAATTGCTTGGGACACAATTTGGTCCACATTCTACATTCATCACAGAAATGATCTAGGCCATCGTTCTTTTCCCCCATTTTTAGCCACTTGAAACCGTTGAAAATACATTCTTTCCTCCTTACAATGAGGACATTGTAAATCTCTTAGTTTGGGGTGGGGGGGTGTCTTAAAATGACAATCAAAGGCAAAGCCTTAGCAAAAATCGCACGTCAAGAAAAAGTGGTTAAAACACCAAAAACACCAAAAATGCCCCATAGGGGCAGGTGTATGTCATCAAACAGAAAATGCATAAAAAAATTGAAAGATCCAATGAGATTTGATGCATGGGGAGAGAAAAGGCAAAGTGAGAGAAAAATATGCCAAAAAGAGAAATCCAGTTCACTTAAAGTCCTAGTAATCTGTGATATGTACGATGTGTTGACTAGAACAAAAAGAATGTGAGGCTAACTTATGGTTTATGATCACAAAAGAATGGGACTTTGGTCACTTGGGATTTATGAAAGGCTATGCTATGCATCCTTAACATGATCACACTCATGCTGTGCACTTAATGCCATCCTTGTGCAAAACTTTCAAAATTTGAGTCATTTTCTTTTTGGTCTTTTTATTGCTTGGGGACAAGCAAATTTCTTAGTTTGGGGTGGTGATAAGTACTCAATTTTGAGTACTTAAGCACTTATTTCTTTAGTTTAGTTAGGACTTTTTCATTCTAAAATCCCAACTTTGAGTCCTTTTTATCTTGTTTTACTTTCTTGGAGCTAGGAATCATGGTTAGCTTGTTTTGCTTTGTTGGTAGGCTAATATAAGCATTTTTGAGAAAATCAGCCAAAACAGGGTATTGCTGCAGCATTAGAACAGCAGGGATCTGATGATCAAGGGGCTGAAGGAGACGACTTAATGAGCTGGAAATTGATATTTTGTGATTAAATCTGATATTTTGTAACCCCTGAAACACTATTTAGATTGTAATGTTGGTTTAAGTAAGTACTTAGTTGGTTGATGTACTTCTAGTTGAATGGTTGTACTTTCTAGTTAGACTTAGTTGTACTTTATTACCTAAGATGCCACTCCCCTTTGTTATAAATAGAGGGGACATCTTACCTTTTGGATAACCCACTTAGACTTAATCTGAAATCAGCTCCAAACTTCTGTAGTTTATTTTCCAGAAATCATCTTCATGTTCTTCATGTTCTTCATGTTCTTCATCTTCTTCAAATCTTCAAGTGTTCTTCCTTTAAATTTTCTTTGTTCCCAGATACACGTATGCAGTGCTGCAGCACTGGGCAGTATCCCACTGCACATGTTAGTCTCTTTAATGTTCTTGCATCTTATTTCTTATGTTTAATGTTCTTACTTTTTAGTATATATTCTTGTTAGTCATAGATTTACATTCCATTAGTACTCTTGTCATTTATTGCTTATTACTTACATTCTTGTCTTTACATCTTTAGCCTTTTACTTTAGTTAGTTTTCATTTCCAAGTATTTTACACTTCCAATCATCATGTTTACTTTCCTAGTATTTTGCATTTATTTTGTTTCATTTAGTGTAATGAGTAGCTAATCTTGTAGCTTGGGTGTGAGACAAGGGGTGTTATGATGACCAAAAGAAAGTAGGCATTTTTGTGGCAAAAATGATGTTTTATTATTCCAACCCAAGTTCTTTCAAGATAACAAAATCCTTTGACAAATTGATCACTTTGATAGTGTTAAAGTGTCATGGACCTAGAGATAGGCCATTGAATAGCACGTCAATTTGGATGACTTAAGGGGTTATATCGAGAGAGTAACTTGCAATGAGAGTTGTTACTTTTGTTTTCTAAAATGATTCATTCTTGATAAGTTATCATTTTCTCAAGGGATTAAAATGGAATAGACTTAGAGATAAGCTATTTAGGAGTAAAACAACTTGGGAGGTATGGGGGTTATATCGAGAGAGTGACTTTTAACAAAGAGAATTTGTTTTGCCATGTACTTTGAGAACGCCATTTCCATCGTTCCATTATCTTGGGTTCTGCTCAGAGATGAGATTGCTCTAGCTACTGGAATCATGGGATGGTGAGAGTCCGAGAGGAACGTGTCTCAAATTAGATAATAAAACTAGTTTTTGTCACTGCTATGCTGCAGCATCACTACAGATTCATGCTGTAGCATTGTTGCAGCATTGGTCTGCTGGAATTTGGTTTATCATAACATCACAAGTCTTACACCCCTGCTTCTCTTTTAATCTTGTTAATTAGAAACTGTGTTAATCATCAACCAATCAACCAAAAGATTTTCTTCCAAATCATCTTCAGAAATCATTTCTTTCATCATACTTTAATAGACATTTTAACTCCAATCTCTGTGGGACGATAATCGGTATTTTACCACTTTATTACTTGATAAGACGACATAGTTCTAAATAAGTATACTTGCTTATTGGTTCTATTAGCACACGTCTGTTGGTGTATTCAAAGCACTCATCAGACGCATTATATATCATTTCGAAGATCTCATATAGAAGAACATAAACCTACTAAAAGTTAGTTATATATAACACATATATATAAATTTAAATGCGTCCAAAGTTTAGTAAAACCCATATTTCCAACACCTAGTAAGTAGGTTTATGAAACTTACGATAACCCTAATACAGAGATTATTGGATGAACAAGCATTTATTTCTTGATTATTGGGGTATTGGTTCTTGTTGTCTGGAAGTGATTCATATGATGCAAAAATTGGTATCATGTAATGTAGAACAATATCTATATTATAGAAACTTGCATTTGATAGTACCATATAAATCTGATCTAAATTCTCATTAATTAGCTATGTTTGACTACTTAAAGACTAATTTTCTGCACCTTTATTCAAGAGCAGACGAATATTGCAGTTACTTTTTCAGTGGAATCATGCAGGCAACTTTTTCAGACGAAATCTATAAACACATTCAAATAATAATAATTTAAAACGATTTAATGAATTAGTTAATATATGATTATTATGTTAATGCGATAGGAGTGTAAAACAAAATTGAAAAAAAAATAAGAGATGTACCATAAATTAAATAATTAACTATAAGAGTATGAATTTTAAATATAAAAAATATTTTTTATGTAGTGTATAACTGTATATGATATATATTAAAATATATAAATCCAAAAAAATTCAAGATTGGGCTCATTTCGAACATATCGAAGAGACGATTATAATGGTGTAATTTGTTAAAATTAAAACGTATTTTTTAACGTATTTTAGTTAATAAACGATTATATGTGTTAAATGTAAAATTAAAATAATGAAAGTAAAAGGTATAAAGTAAATTTAGTAAATAAGTATAGGGGTTGAAAGTGTAAAAATGAACGAAATGGGGTGAACAGTGCCAAAATATCAAAATTTTCATAAATGGTCCCTGGAATTTTTCAAAAATGGTCCCTTGCAATTGAAAAGTCACAAAAATAACCCCATTGCGGGATGAGCCCGCGATCGCGGGATTCCATTTTTCAAAAATGGTCCCTGCAAGTTTAAAAAAGTGTCAGAAAAGGTCCCTGGCCCGCGATCGCGGGCTCCCATCGCGGATTTTTGGGGTATTTTTGCAAAGTGGGAGAGATTTTGGGTATTTCAGTAAAAGATGGTTTGACTTAGGGTATTTTAATTAATTTCCCATTTTTAAAAAGGAAATTGTTTAAAACATTCCTTTAATTCTTTTCTTTTTTACTTTATATTCATTTATTCAATAAATAGAACAAAATAATTGAAGATTATGCTAAGCAGAACTTATTTAACTTGTGTAATTTACTTTTTCGAATATTATATTTAAATAGTTAGATATTAAATTACAGTGTAACCTACATGGCTACATAGACATGTCATTGGTAACATTTACGTAGATCTAGCAAAAACTGACACGATACGCTAATTCGGCACGAAATAAACGGGTTTGGATAATACATTTCAACCCGTTTAAGTAAACGGATTGACACGACACGACGCGAAAATTAAACGGGTAAAGTCAGAATCAAAATTTTCAACTCAAAAATGACCTGAATAACCCGCTTATAATATATATAGGGAGAGGTTCAAATGAGAAGTGCAATTTTTTTGAGAAATAGAGAAGTGATCTTGGCCATTTATTCGGTCAAGATCGGTGGCTTTGACCGAGAAGCAGCGAATAATTCCTCGCGGTCTGCACAAGATAGATGGATAGTTTCGTAAAAAATACGCTGGACGAGTTCATATATGAATCTATGTGATTCATATATGAACTTTTGTGTTCATATATGTACCTTTGTAATTCACATATAAACTCTTTTTAACTAATTCATATATGAACCTTTGTGATTCATATATGAATCAGTTAATTTGTTCATATGAGAAGTAGTTAAAAAAGTTTCATATATAAATCACAAAGGTTCATATATGAACACAAAGATTCATATATGAATTAGTTAAAAAATCATATATGAATCAGAAAGGTTCATATATAGAATCAGTTAATTGGTTCAACTGATTCATATATGAACCTACAGTTAATTAGTTTCATATATGAAACACAAAGGTTCATATATGAATCACAAAGGTTCGTATATGAATCACAAAGGTTCATATATGAATCACAAAAGTTCATATATGAATTAGTTATAAAGAGTTCATATATGAAACACAAAGGTTCATATAAGATTTAGTTATAAAGAGTTCATATGTGAATTACAAAAGTTCATATATGAACGTATAGTTCATATATGAACGTATAGTTCATATGTGAATCACACAGATTCATATATGAACTCAGCCCGTGTTTTTTTGTAAAAGTTACGAAATTGTACTTCTATTTTTGGAACAGCCTCAACTTTTGACCAGTCAAAGCCGCAACTTTTGACCAATTATAACCGATCTTGACCGAATAAATGGCCAAGATCACTTTTCTATTTCTCAAAAAATTTGCACTTCTCATTTGAACCTAAGGCTATAAATGTAATAACCCCAAATTGAGTGTTTTGTTTTAATTGGAAATTTAGGTGTGATTTGTTTATTTTGGGGAGTGAGGGTAAAAAGTGTAAATTGAGAAATTAAATCCCTCTTTTCTTGCGCCGCTTTTACTGGTAGCTTAGAAAACATTTCTTTTAGTTTTAGGGTTGTGTGTGTGGGTATAACCTGCCATATCGAGAGAGAGAAGAGAAGAGAAAATGAAATGTAAAAGCTGTGTGTGTGTAACGTGCTGCTCGTCGAGAAAGGAAAGCAGGGGAAGAAAACATATGGTGCTGTGTGTGTGTGTTGCACAGCGACGAGAGAAAGGGGCATCAAGAGAAAGGAGCTGCGAGAGAGAGAGAGGGGCGACGAGAGAGAAGTTTCAGGTCAGGAAAAAGGGGTTTAGCGCGGGTGGTTGCAGGTCGCCGGCAACGAAGGGGAAGACCAGAGGGTGCGGCTGAGGAGCGCCGGCAGTCGGCTGCCAGTGGTGGTCGCCGGCGGTGGTGGCTGAGTTGGCTATTTCATGCGATTTGGGAGAAAGAGAGGAAAAGTTCTTACAATCAAAATCCAGGTATTTAATCTAAGCCATTTTCTCCTTAGGATTGAGTTTTGGGACCCTGTATGCTAATCAGATTGGGTTTGTTAATTTATTGGAATCATTTGTTTATTTAAATTCTGTTGGATTAAGGGGTAGTTTGAAGCTGGATTATGTAAGAATATGTGTTAAAGCCTCATTAAATGGAATGTTTAGGAAGAATTGGTTAGTAGAAACATTTTGAAATTGGTATCTGGTCGGAACCTGCAAGTACGAGAGAGAAGAAAAGAAACCAGGTTTGGCGCAAAGCTTGCTGGCGCAAAGCTTGCTTAGCGCAAACCGTATTGAGACTTTGGACCGAAAGTAAATGAAAGTGGGTCGGTGCTTAATTAAATATTGGGCCAGAATTATTCTTTGGGCCACGTGGGTCATAGAAATTGATATCCAAATTCTATTTTGTTTGTGGTTAGCCACGTGTTTGAGATATAGGTTTCAAACTCTCTTTAATAGCAATCCAGTAGACAAATAAATTGGTTTAGTGGACTTCGAGTTATTAATTAGCTATGAATTTAATTTGCTAATTATTTTGGGCTTCCATGTATTATTTAATTTGGGCTTGGGTGTAAGCGAGTTAATCTAAGGTCCGGCTTTATATATATAAACCCGGGGTTCGTTTATTTTGAGATCGAGATTTAGGACCCGGTATAGTATTTTACTTGGTTGGGTAAGCAAAGACCATTAATTATGATATTGGACTAGAAATGTAATATGTCAATTTAGATAAGTTTGGGTTGAGTTCGGGATTTAACTCGAGTAATAAATAAACGAATTATGACGTACGTTATTAATATAATAGGTGTTCCACCTAGAGATCGGAAGTGTAATTGAGGAGCTTTGGAGCGAGCAAGCCAGGTGAGTTTTCTAACTAAAATGTATGGCTTTTAATATGTTTTCTGAAGCAATTGTTTGATGAGAAATGCCATGTTTATATATATGCTTTTAAATGCAAGAATGTTGTTTAAAAATATATGTGGGATGTATGCATACATAGATTGTGGTGTAAATTGGCTAAGTCGGGAAGTGTGACCCGCCAGATCATGCCGGGGGGTGTGTCCCGTTTATGCAAGGGGAGTACTACCCTATACGGCAGCATGAGACTGACTCGTTGTCACCCAAGGGTGGCTTCAGGGTGCCTATTTACGAGGGGCGGATCTTATACCATGAATGATTTTATATGAACAGTTTTATGGATGATTTATGCTGAAAATGATAAACTGTTTTAAATGCTTGATAACTGTTAAGAGGGACTCACTAGACCTCATGGTCTAACCCTTGCAGTTTTCAAACTAAACCTTTTCAGGTAAACAGATAGTAGGAGGCTCCGGTAAGTGAGCAGGCGTGGGATAAAGTACAGATGCAGATAGAGACAGTGCCATTTATACTGCTAGCGTAGTTATTCTCAGTTGTGTATAGGTTGTTTCCGCCAACCTAAGTTATGTAGACAGATGTAGCGAAATTTTTATGGGCCCAGTTTTGTAATTGTTTAATATTAATGCTAGGCATGCTTTATTTAGATTGGGTTGTTACAGTTGGTATCAGAGCCAGGTTTAAGGGATTTAGGTGACCGAACGGGCCTAAACTTAAACTTTGGGAGTAGAAATCACAACTGAGAATCAGGAAATGCGTTAGGAAGGCACTATTTTTGATATGAGAAATGCGTTAGGAGGACACTATAGTGGAAATAGGACTAATGGGGTACTGAGGACTGTCATGTAAGGTAAGTTTGAAATTCCACCTGGCTAGTGTAATTACGAACTTACAGGTACATGTATGTGAGACCTGCCTTATTATTCCGAAGTGGTAGTCAGAAGCTAATGTTTATGTCAGGTTTCTGTAATCTAGAATGTCAGCAAGACCCCTGATGGGGAAGCATCGTGAGAGATCATTTATGATGTGATGTATGTATACATCGTAGAGAAGAAATGTTGTATAGAATGTTATGAATCATCTAGAGGTAGCTCTTCGTAGATTTGGAGAGGATGAATGGTTGAGTTTGAGTAAGACTCATGTTTAGGGAGAGTCACAGTTCTAGAAATCATGGGATAGGTTAGTCGGGACGGTAAGAAAGGACGGTGTCGAAATCTTGAAAGTGTTAATGAAGCTCTGACTTCTTAATCGAGCTTTTCAATGGCAGTGTAAATGAAATAAGATACCTATAGTGAAATGAAAGCATGTAGAAGTAGAAGGTGAGATAGTTGATCAGAACGAAAATAGTGTGAAAAGATTTAGTAAATGAGGTGTGGAACGCATGTACAACAAGTTATTGCATGACCGAGAGGACGACCATTAGTCGAAGGAAGAGTGTCAAGGTTAAGTTGCGCGAGTAGAGCGGTTGACCTTGATAGGGTGAATAGCCTTCAATTGCAAGTAGAGTTTCATGCATAACTTTCCTAAATATAACATGAAAAACTTTCACGATTGAAGTTAAATGTGTAAATATAAATTTTGATCGAAAATGAGTCAGAAAGTGCACGTGTGCGTTTAAAGAAAAGGTGATTTCATTCATATTACACATTGAAATTTTGAGCTTAACGATTTGCAAAGTATTCCACATTTTTTATAAGTTAAATTGTTACAAAAAAGGGTCGGGAAAACGTTTGTTAGCCAAACTTTTACAATCAAATGCTTATTGACCTATTGATATCATACAAATGAGTGTGAGAACCGACTGATTTACTTTGTGACGGTAATTATTTCATAATTGTGTCATATGAGAAGATTTTCATGAAATATATTACTGTCGTAATAACATCGTTCGGAATGAGCAAGAATGAGGTTCACGGGAAGATGCATGCAAGTGATTCTCGAATCGTTGTGCAGAGCATTGAAATTATAATAAGTAATGGAGGCATGTGTACCCAAGTTGTTTCCAAATGCTGTTTATTTGAAAAGGACAAAATGAACGAAATGATTTATTTACCGCGTCGTCATGCATGAAGGCTATGAACTCACTAGGTCATGGAGTATCACATTTTAAGCTAAGGAAGAATTCCGAGAGTGGAGAGACGTTGGTCAAATCAAGGGGGAACGTTTGTAGTGGTAGTAGGTGTTCAAAAGAGAGTTGTACAGTGGGAAAGTCAGAAGTGAATTATAGTGTCGATTGTATGAGGGTCTGCACCCTTGTTCGGTATCTGGGAGTACGGTTGTCGAGGGACGGTTGGGTCCAGGGAAAAGAGTAGAAGTTATCGAGGGGTTGTAATAGCAACTCGTTATGAGTAGTGTTGAGAGGCAGAAGCGAAATACCCACGGTGTTGGGTATGAGTTTTGAGGTGAGCTTGTAATATTGATGTTACCGGAGTGAGTCCAGAAAAGAGGGAGACGTATTATGAAGTGACTATGATATGATGGTAGGATTAGGTTCCGTAAGGGAACCCATGTTTAAGAATAAGATAAGAAAGTAATTACAGGTTGTCTGTAGTTGTAGAAGTCGATAGTTGTGTAAGATGACCGAGGCCGAAGACGTGAACCAGAAGGTTGAAAATTGATAGAACACCTTGTAGGGGTGTTAAGAGGATGGGAAGGGATCATGTCGAATAAGTGTTCTATCTACGAGGTATGGAGAGATTCGTAGAATGATGAGGTATGTAACTCGAGCGAGGCGAGTGTGTAGATCTTACCGTTCAGTCAGGGGATGTGCCCTGTTTTGTAAGGGCACATATCGTGAGGAACTAGCTAGAATGTTTGCGTGTGAGCTAATTGGGAACTCGTGAGTTATAGTTCAACAAATTGGGAATGGAATACGTGGTGGGATAGACTCGAATGTAGTATACGAGAGAATATGAAGGAAAGTGTGAATTGTGTACGAATGACCATGAGAGATTTGGTCTGCAGTGTGATGTTGTGAGTGAGGAATGTACAGTTATGTAAGGGCATTAATTGCCAAGTTAAACGTACCAGCTAGTATCGTAGTGAGGTGATGTTAGAGAGAAAGGAAGCATCAGATAGAAACTTTTGGGGTTTACGGATGAGATGTACGATCTATTAACCAGATTGTTGGAGCACATAGGGTGTAAGTTGACTTTATGGTGTGATTATGTTCGGGATGGAAGGACGGAGTAATGGTGGGAGATTACCCAAAAGAGAAACCAAGTGTTTTGGTTGTAAGAGTCACTAAGTAGGTGTATGTTGGGATCATTGGAAGTTAAAGAGGATGAAGAGTATGTTAGTCAAATTGCGTTATAGTAAATGATAAATCTCTAAAGAGCATGAATTGTTTCTTATGTGTGAGGGAATGACCCTAGAAGGAAACAGTTGGAAATTTGGTTATGTTTAAAGAATGACATGATGGTGATTATGAGTCGGAGTGGTAGTATGATCATTAGTTGATTTGAATCGTCATGTTAGATGTATAAGCCTTTGATTGGTTGATTAAATTTTATAGATTTGTTAAGTAATGACATTTATTTGTTATTACCGGATGTGTTACAATTCTACCGAGATTCTTACTAGGATTTGTTAAGGGAGAATTGATAGGTTAAAGTGAGAAGTTGATGATAGTACGATGGAATATGTAATTTTCAAATTATTTTGTAAATGGTGAATGGTTGGGCTACTCAGTGGAGTTGTTAGTTAAGAAATCAGTTTTGACTGATGGATTTTGTGAATACCAGCATAACGAGATGTTGATGCTAAGTTACTATATATGCTAATTTATGGTGGATAGAAAGATATGAATTGCATCTCAATTGGAGTTTACCTTTTGAAACAAGTGGATGATTATAATTGAAATGAGTTGGTCAAGTTAAAGTTGCTTGTGATAAAGAGAGGAATTGTATTGTTTTGTGCGATAAGGATCAGTGGTTATATTGCACTAGCCGAGAAAGGCAGTTGAGTTCGAAAACTGTTAATGTGGTCGTGAATCAGATAAGGATAATTAGGGAGTGGTAAGTATTGAGATGTTTACAACCTTTGTTCACATGTTATGATTTATAAGATGGATTACGAGAATTCTTGGGGAAGGGTTATTGAAATTAACTCACTGATCGTTAAGGAATCATCTAAGGTAAATCCAAGTAAGAAAGTCAAGATGACTTTATATATATCTATCTGATTTCATGGTCGTTGTGGTTAATCGAAAGAATCATAGAACCCGAGTTTTCGTGGTGTTCCTGAAGTAATAGATTCGATTGAAAGATGAAATTCAAGATGATTGCATGCTACGGGTATAAACAGAGATTGTGAGTTTAATCAGAGTTGCGCAATCTAGGCGTGAAAGTATATTGTTACTGTTTTGTTATTAGAAAGATTTATTCCGAGAGTTGAGATTTAAGCGTTAATAAATAATTTCGCCGGTTATTTTTGGAGTGAATTCCGGGACGGAATTCTGTTAAGGAGGGGAGATTGTAATAACCCCAAATTGAGTGTTTTGTTTTAATTGGAAATTTAGGTGTGATTTGTTTATTTTGGGGAGTGAGGGTAAAAAGTGTAAATTGAGAAATTAAATCCCTCTTTTCTTGCGCCGCTTTTACTGGTAGCTTAGAAAACATTTCTTTTAGTTTTAGGGTTGTGTGTGTGGGTATAACCTGCCATATCGAGAGAGAGAAGAGAAGAGAAAATGAAATGTAAAAGCTGTGTGTGTGTGTAACGTGCTGCTCGCCGAGAAAGGAAAGCAGAGGAAGAAAACATATGGTGTTGTGTGTGTGTGTTGCATAGCGACGAGAGAAAGGGGCAGCAAGAGAAAGGAGTTGCGAGAGAGAGAGGGGCGACGAAAGAGAAGTTTCAGGTCAGGAAAAAGGGGTTTAGCGCGGGTAGTTGCAGGTCGCCGGCGACGAAGGGGAATACCGGAGGGTGCGGCTGAGGAGCATCGGCAGTCGGTTGCCGGAGGTGGTCGCCGGCGGTGGTGGCTGAGTTGGCTATTTCATGCGATTTGGGAGAAAGAGAGGAGATGTTCTTACAATCAAAATCCATGTATTTAATCTAAGCCATTTTCTCCTTAGGATTGAGTTTTGGGACCCTGTATGCTAATCAGATTGGGTTTGTTAATTTATTAGAATCATTTGTTTATTTAAATTCTGTTGGATTAAGGGGTAGTTTGAAGCTGGATTATGTAAGAATATGTGTTAAAGCCTCATTAAATGGAATGTTTAGGAAGGATTGGTTAGTAGAAACATTTTGAAATTGGTATCTGGTCGGAACCTGCAAGTGCGAGAGAGAAGAAAAGAAACCAGGTTTGGTGCAAGCTTGCTTGGCGCAAAGCTTGCTTGGCGCAAATCCGGTTTGGTGCAAAGCTTGCTTAGCGCAAACCGTATTGAGACTTTGGACCGAAAGTAAATGAAAGTGGGTCGGTGCTTAATTAAATATTGGGCCAGAATTATTCTTTGGGCCACGTGGGTCATAGAAATTGATATCCAAATTCTATTGTGTTTGTGGTTAGCCACGTGTTTGAGACATAGGTTTCAAACTCTCTTTAATAGCAATCCAGTAGACAAATAAATTGGTTTAGTGGACTTCGAGTTATTAATTAGCTATGAATTTAATTTGCTAATTATTTTGGGCTTCCATGTATTATTTAATTTGGGCTTGGGTGTAAGCGAGTTAATCTAAGGTCCGGTTTTATATATATAAACCCGGGGTTCGTTTATTTTGAGATCGAGATTTAGGACCCGGTATAGTATTTTACTTGGTTGGGTAAGCAAAGACCATTAATTATGATATTGGACTAGAAATGTAATTTGTCAATTTAGATAAGTTTGGGTTGAGTTCGGGATTTAACTCGAGTAATAAATAAACGAATTATGACGTACGTTATTAATATAATAGGTGTTCCACCTAGAGATCGGAAGTGTAATTGAGGAGCTTTGGAGCGAGCAAGCCAGGTGAGTTTTCTAACTAAAATGAGTGGCTTTTAATATGTTTTCTGAAGCAATTGTTTGATGAGAAATGCCATGTTTATATATATGCTTTTAAATGCAAGAATGTTGTTTAAAAATATATGTGGGATGTATGCATACATAGATTGTGGTGTAAATTGGCTAAGTCGGGAAGTGTGACCCGCCAGATCATGCCGGGGGGTGTGTCCCGTTTATGTCAGGGGAGTACTACCCTATACGGCAGCATGAGACTGACTCGTTGTCACCTAATGGTGGCTTCAGGGTGCCTATTTACGAGGGGCGGACCTTATACCGTGAATGATTTTATATGAACAGTTTTATGGATGATTTATGCTGAAAATGATAAACTGTTTTAAATGCTTGATAACTGTTAAGAGGGACTCACTAGACCTCATGGTCTAACCCTCGCATTTTTCAAACTAAACCTTTTCAGGTAAACAGATAGTATGAGGCTCCGGTAAGTGAGCAGGCGCGGGATAAAGTACAGATGCAGATAGAGACAGTGCCATTTATACTGCTAGCGTAGTTATTCTCAGTTGTGTATAGGTTGTTTCCGCCAACCTAAGTTATGTAGACAGATGTAACGAAATTTTTATGGACCCAGTTTTGTAATTGTTTAATATTAATGCTAGGCACGCTTTATTTTGATTGGGTTGTTACAATATATATACTAGGTTTGAACCCGTGTATTACACAGGGTAATTTAAAAAAATTAAATCATGTCAGAAAACTTATCTTACAAATATGAATGATCATCGAAAGTACGATGCTACTTTTCCAAGTTTTTTTCCTTTAGAGTTGTTTTTTTTTTGCAGTTGGTTACAAAATGTCCTTGTTTTATGCAGTTTTCACAAAGGATGTTTTGCAAAAAATTAATAAAAAATATGAATAAATATTAAAATTTTATAAATATTAAAAAAATTTAATTGAGAAGTTATATACTGTACAAAGTGTTTGGATTAGCTTATTGTTGTAACAAAACGTGATAAGCTAATAGTGAAAATAATACAATCATGATTAAGAAAATATAAATGATTAAATATACTATACTAAAAAATCTGCATATTTATATTTTTTAAAAAGGTCCGAACTCATATTTAAACAACAACTTGGTGCAAATCCCAGCGGTGTAAATATCTACTGTAAATTGATCAATTAATTTGCATAATTCATTTTGATGTCATATGATTTCTTCTCTCATATCTTAATTGTTCATAGTTTAGTAGCAAAAAAGATCAAAACAACATTCTCCAACAACAGAAATGGAAACCTGTTCATATTAACAATATAACAGAGCTTGATTACTAAAGAGATAGTAAAATTGTAAAAATCTAAAAGATTCATAGAAATCAAAATCAACCCAAAAAAGAAAAGATGATTTCAAAAAATAAAACAAACCCAAATTAGTTTAAGTCAAATCCCAATTCCCCAAATTGGTCCAAAAATAGTAGTTTTGATTGTTTTTTCGTGAAAGAAATCGACACAACATAAATTCATAAAATAATCAGTTATGAACATTGAGAAGAACCCAATTTAATTTAAAGCTTTTTTCTTGGCAAAAAACATTAAGGTTCTGATTATATCCCACCTCAGTTGGATTGTTGTGTACATCGAAACCCAAATAGGGTTCTTCTCAACCAAAAGAAACAAACAAAGACCCTTGAATCTTTTGGGGTCTACAAAAGTGTGTTGGATAATAGAATATGAAAAATGGGTTTAGGTGGATATATATCAAGATTTAACTTTCCAATTAGGAATCTTCACAAAATTTGAGGACTCAATTTGATTGTACATGTGAGAGGAGCACGAAGCAGGTGATGAGAGGAGAGGCAAATTGATCAATTAATTTGCAGCAGAGAAGGACACGAGTTCAATTTTATTAGGGGTAAAATTAAGATTATTTTTACGATATACGTTTATTGTGAGCAAAATAAGTTTATTTTGGGATAAAATAAGGGTAAATTTTTTGGAATTAGAACTGAATAACTAACATTAATTAGTCAAAATGAACTTAACTCTATAATAAAATTGAATTTAAAAAATCAAACTATATCAATAATTTGAATTTAAACTTAGAAGTAAATCCCGTATTTTTTGGATTATGATTTTTTTTAAAATTTATTATAAGTATGGATATGTACGTATGTATCTAGAGATATTCAATTTTAGTCAAAATGAAGTTAACCCTAATCACGACACATTAATTCGTATATATTTATGATATTTAATAATATAATTAAATTCAAAAATATTCAATATTGGGCTCATTTCGAATATATTGACGAAACGATTACAATGGTATAATTTGTAAAAAATAGAAATATTTTTTTAATGCATTTTAGTTCATATATATTATTTATGTTTATATGATAAGAGTCTAAAATAAAAAATAAAAAATAAAAAAGTTAGTGATTAAAAGTAAACTACATAGGTAATTATAAGGGTAGTAAATGTAAGGTATAAATATTAAAAATTGAATTAAGGAGAGATTTAAGGAGGAGTGAATGTGAGTGTAATAATTGAACCTATAATGTAAATGAGTTCAGGTACATGTTTAAGCGGGAAAACAATTAAGTCGGCTCACCAGAAGACGACACGTGACATGCTAGTTACTCATTTATTATATGTATAGATTAAGTTTTTTTTAATGCTTTGTAATTTTTAATGTTGTGGATTTTGTTAGAACTTATAAGTTTGAACTATAAAATTTAGATTTCTAATGTTTTCAATTGAATTTTGGATTTGTAATTTTTCTGTGAATTTTTTATATTTAACTTTTAGTTTTATAAATGTTAAACGGGTTAGGCGGGTCAGGTCGGGTTAGGGTTGAGATTTTCTGACCCGTTTATTAAACGGGTCGGGTTAGGGTTAGACACTCTTAACCCGTTTAACTTTGAACCCGACACGACACGTTTGTCAGGTCTACATTTATGTAACTTGTGTAATATATAATTTTTCTGGTTGTTTTATAAGGAAAAATGAGTTAAACAAGTCGTTTAAACATTACTATTTCAATCATAATGTAAAAAATGAGGCTATAAAGTGAAGATGGAGGATCTAATTGACTGACTATTTTGAACAATTTCCTTTTTCAAACGAGTAAAAAAACTAAAACCAAAATATCTGCTTTGATGTGGATGTTAACATGGGAATATGGGATCCACATGGACTTCCGCATTACTTCTGCCAAACTTTCAAAGTTGTATTTTTTAACTATTAAACGAGGGTATTTTTTTGAACGTGTCAAATTTTTTAGTGCAAAAATGTGATACATTGAAGGTTTTTTTTTTTGGAAGGCGTAGCGGCATTGACCCTTTTGATCAACTACCACGAACACAATGCACACACGCACGCTCGCCTCCCCAGCGGTATCGGACATCCGAGGGCAGTCCACTAATCCGCCGCTGTCCCGGCCCAGCTTACGCTGGACCTAAGGCCCAACCACAGGCTGGGGGGGGGGGGGGGGGGGGGGGGTAAGCCCAGTCAAAGACTGGAGTACTGGACCACCCAAGGACTGGGTACTCCTCATGCCCTCAATTGCCTCCCCTTGGAATTGAACCCAGGTAGACTGGGATACCATCCACAGCCCCCCTAGGATGTTACCGTCCTTAGGTAGACAAACTGAGCTATACATGATTTGTGATACATTGAAGGTTAGATGTACATGTAGGGTGTACACGGGTTGGGTTGGGTGGTTTTTGACATTTTTACAGCTCAACCTAATTATGGCGGTTTGGAAAATCTCAACCCAACCCAACTCATTCAAAAGTATAACCCAAACCAACCCAACCCTTACGGGTTATGGCGGGTTGAGCGGTTTGGTAGTATACATAAAGTTCACGATTGAAATACGAAAAATTAAGCTAAAAATATACCCAACAAAGTTATTAGTTATTACAAGCATCCAAATAGATATTAAAATTCTTAAGTCTTAAACTTCAAAAGCAAAAATTGTAGCATCCAATTCAAAAGCGTAAGTTGTTCGTCCTTAACCACAAACCTAGCCACGACTTTTTGGTATCTCTCTTTATTAAACGACACCGAAAGCTAAGCAATTTTTGTTTCTTACCGCACACACTATCCAAATACTTCTTACATTGGTTTATTAAGTGATTCCACAAAAAACTTGTACCAATTCTTTTACTATCTAACAATTATGATCCTAAGATGCAACCCTTGTTCAATGGTAAGTATTTTGGATTGTTATTATAAAGTAATCTGGGCGTCATGAATTATACTAGTTAACAATTATTAAAATTTTTCTAATTTGGGCTACACCTTCAAGTATCGTGTGTGTGTGTATATATATATAATTTTTTTTATTAAAATAAAAAATATTAGCGGCGGGTTGACGGTTTGGGTTGGGTTGAGTTGAGTTTTCCTAACCCAATTTCAACCCTTATAATTAGCGGTTTGGCGGCTCAACGGTTCGGCGGGTTGGGTTTAATTGGGTTGTTAGCGGGTTGGGTTGGTTGGGTTTCACTGGTTGACGGTTTTTTGTACATCCCTGTGTACATGTTATTAATACATTTGACAATTAACATTTGAGTACGGCGATAATATACTATTTAATATATTTCAATAATTGATTTAATTATTGGGAAATTAATTAAAATACCCTAAGTCAAACCACGTTTTACTGAAATACCCAAAATCTCTCCCATGTTACAAAAATACCCCAAAAATCCGCGATGGAGCCCGCGATCGCGGGCTCCAGGCCACATGTCACCAAAGTTTGCCCACTTTGCCCGCGTTGGTCCCTCAAGAATGCCCGCGGTCCAGCTTTCCCCCCTCAAGAATGCCCGCGTGTGCAGTTTTGGTCCCTGTCCGCGTTTGACTCTCGTTGACCCCCGCGATCGCGGGCTACACGTGTCCAAAGTTTGCCCACTTTGCCCGCGTTGGTCCCTCAAGAATGCCCGCGGTCCAGCTTTCCCCCCTCAAGAATGCCCGCGTGTGCAGTTTTGGTCCCTGCCCGCGTTTGACTTTCTTTGACCCCCCGCGATCGCGGGCAAAAGTGTCACGTGTCGGCACAGGGTTAACCCTAATTTCATTTTGACGAACCAAACCCTAAATTTGTTCTTCGGCCGCACTATATAAGGGGGGGGGACCAAAAACCGGCCACTCTCATTTTTTTAATAACTCTCTCAATTTTTAATCAAACTCTCTCAATTTTCTCCCACTCTCTCAATTTTGTCGTGTGGAATACGCGTTCGGGTTTTGTGAAGATGTCTCGTATTACCTCTGTGGTATGTTTTCCTTATGTTTTTTGTTATTTTTTGTATGTTATTTTAAGTTAAGATATATGATTTGTAGGTTGTTATAGTGTTTATAACTTATGTTTGAATATGTTCTATGTTTAACATGATATGTATGGTTTTATGTTTGAATGTGATATTTGTATGTTATAATGTGTATGTTGTTATAGTGTGTTTTTTTATAAAAAAATTGTTAAGAGTATTTTTTTATAAAAAAATTGTTAAGAGTGTGTTATTAAAAAAATTGTTAAAAATGTGTTTTTTTTATAAAAACACACTCTTAACAAATTTTTTTATAAAAACACACCCTTAACAATTTTTTATAAAAACAGTTTTTTTATAAAAAATTGTTAAGAGTGTGTTTTTATAAAAAAATTGTTATAGTTTTATGGTTTTATGTTTGAATGTGATATTTGTATGTTATAATGTGTATGTTGTTATAGTGTTTTTTTTATAAAAACACACTCTTAACAATTTTTTTATAAAAACACACCCTTAACAATTTTTTATAAAAACAGATTTTATAAAAAATTGTTAAGAGTGTGTTTTTATAAAAAATTGTTATAGTTTTATGGTTTTATGTTTGAATGTGATATTTGTATGTTATAATGTGTATGTTGTTATAGTGTGTTTTTTCATAAAAAAAATTGTTAAGAGTGTTTTTTATAAAAAAATTGTTAAGAGTGTGTTATTATAAAAAAATTGTTAAAAATGTGTTTTTTTTTTTATAAAAACACACTCTTAACAATTTTTTTTATAAAAACACACCCTTAACAATTTTTTATAAAAACAGTTTTTTATAAAAAAATTGTTAAGAGTGTGTTTTTATAAAAAAAAACACATTTTTAACAATTTTTTTATAATAACACACTCTTAACAATTTTTTTATAAAAAAACACTCTTAACAATTTTTTTATAAAAAATTGTTTTTATAAAAAATTGTTAAGGGTGTGTTTTTATAAAAAAATTGTTAAGAATGTGTTTTTTAAGAATGACAACTTAGGTCCCTACGGTTTTAAGAATGACAACTTAGGTCCCTAAACTTTTAAGAATGCCAATTAGGTCCTAAACTTTTAAGAATGACAACTAGGGTTCCTAAACCGCACTTTATCTATATATAACAATATGATACGTTGAAATAAAATAAACCGCACTTTATCTATATATAACACTATTATACGTTGAAATAAAATACCACCGCACTTTATCTATATATAACAATATGATTCGTTGAAATAAAATAAACCGCACTTTATCTATATATAACACTATTATAAGTTAAAATAAAATACCACCGCACTTTATCTATATATAACAATATGATACGTTGAAATAAAATAAACCGCACTTTATCTATATATAACACTATTATACGTTGAAATAAAATACCACCGCACTTTATATATATATAACAATATGATACGTTGAAATAAAATAAACCGCACTTTATCTATATATAACACTATTATACGTTGAAATAAAATACCATCACACTTTATCTATATATAACACTATTATACGTTGAAATAAAATACCACCGCACTTTATCTATATATAACAATATGATACGTTGAAATAAAATAAACCGCAACATCTATATAAAATAAAATAAACCGCAGCATCTATATATAACACTAACTATAACATCTGTGAATGACTATGTAGAAGGATTTCTTTAACATCGACTTGACGGTAAGGTGCAAAGTTTCCTACATCGAGGAATTAGGAGCGCTCTTTAGGGGATTAGGTGATCGCGCGGATACCCTTGAGACCATCTATAGAGGGACACCGTTCGGGCCATGGATGGATGTGTCTTACTCTGGTGGCGACCCTACGCTAGTACACATGTTTCTACAGTTGGAGGTCGAGGACGCCAACGCTGAGCCGGAGGAGATGCATTTTGATTTCTTTGGCTCTCAATTGCATTTTGGGCGTCGTGAGTTCTGTCTAATTACAGGACTACGTTTTGGAGAGGCTCCCCCCCTTCCTCCCTTAGAAGACTGCTCCTTCGTTCCTAGGGTTTGGGGCATTTCAGCATCTCGTTTGAAGCTGAAGGCAGCCCGAGAAATGATGAAAAAGGGCCTTAGTGCCCTAACCGACGATGATGCTGTCCGTGTATGCTTGGTGGTGATCGTGGATATGGGCTTCTTGGGCCGTGAGTATAGCCAGTATGCTTCCGAGACGGTCCTTAGGGCCGTCGAGGACCTTGAGCTGTTTAACAGCTACCCGTGGGGTAGCCATATCTGGACACATTGCTACTCTATTCTGCACCGAGCCATAGCCAGACGCGTTGATCGACATGCAAAGATGACACTTTGTGGTTTTACATACGCCTTCAAGGTTAGATACGTAGTATAACAATTGTTAATAATACATACAAACTGTTTGGCTTTTCTTTTTACGTACTTGCTCTTCTTGTCTAATTCCAGATATGGATCTTGGAGATGTTTCCCGCATCAATCCGATATTTCGTCAAGCGCGACGATCGAGTACTTAGGGGAACCCGTTGGGACAAGCGTGTTACCCTAAGTAGGCCGCTTTGGTTTCAGTTCTTCAATGCGTCTAGAAATGTAAGTTCTTTTACTATGTTTACAATTTGCATACGTTAGTCCCGCTTATTAATTTCTTTTATGTTTTATCATATATTTAGCAGCCACTCTTGCCTTTCGATCGCCTTGTGCCTACTGTCGACGAGATGGGCACAGATTGGTACAGAGACAACGTGGCCTTTATTGACGCAGAGGCGGAAAGGGCTCGACGTCCCCTACTTCCGAAGATGAGGAAGACGACGACAGGCCCCCTTCCGGTGGATACCAGCCGCCCCCTTCCTCCTCCTACCAGCCGGCCCGTTCCTCCTCCTACCAGCCGGCCCGTTCCTCCTCCTACCAGCCGCCCCATTCCTCCTCTTACAATCCATATGAGGCGGCCCCTTCCTACGAGCCACAGCGTGGCTCTCATGAGCACCTGTGGGACTACGTCCACGGGCCGCTAGAGTCACGTGTACAGCTTCTGGAGGGATTCTACAGACAGTTTAGCGCTGTCAATGTTAGTGTTTAACTTAATTTGTTGGCCACGTTTATTTAGTTTGTATATTAGTATTACGTTCTAAATTTGTTTTAGCTGTCGAGTACGACACCGATCCCCGCTCTGTTCGGACAGGGGGCACAGGCGACGTTTGCCACCACATCCTATCCGTCATTCCCTGAAAATGTAAGTGACATTGAGTAACCATTATAGTTATATGTTTGTTCCTAAGTTTGTAACTCTTATAATGATCAATGTCACGCAGGCCGGGATGTCGGGGGCCGGGATGTCGGAAACGCCGTTCGCCACCACATCCTATTCTACTATCCCGGAGAGTGTAAGTGACACTGAGTAACCATTATAGTTATATGTTTGTTCCTAATTTTGTAACTATTTTAATGATCAATGTCACGCAGGCCGGGATGTCGGGGGCATACACCTCGCAGATGCCGCCGCCGTTCGCCACCACATCATATTCTACTATCCCGGAGAGTGTTAGTGACACTGAGTAACCATTATAGTTATATATCGATAATCCTAATTTTGTAACTATTTTAATGATCAATGTCACGCAGGCCGGGATGTCGGGGGCATACACCTCGCAGATGCCGCCGCCGTTCGCCACCACATCAATCACAAACATCTTTGGCGGTTCGGCCGATGACTATTACAGGCCGAAAATGCATACTGTAAGTTATTTTGGTAGTTTTGGTTTAATTGTGAACATTTCCTAAATTGTACTTAAAACATTGAGTAACGTAATTTTCAGACGGGGTCTCCTATTATCCAGGATCACTTCTCGGAGCACTTCTCGGAGCCTGACGATGACTCGATGGATGTTGTAGATCCACCACCACAGGTTACCCCACTCCCTAAAAAGCGGTCGCATAAAATTTCACAATGGTTTCGTCACCCGTTTGGCCAACAAGGATCTACGACACCACCGCCCGCTAAAAAACAAGCAAAGAAAGCGGGGGGAAAGAAGGGAGGAAAGAAAAAGGGAAAGGTGCCTTCACCGGAGCCTCAACCGGCATCAGAAATATTGAGGATGTGCCGGACTGGTCGCCTCCCCAACTTGACATTCACCCCTTACGGGGGCTTAGAAATCAACCCCTCGTTTTTTGAAACATTGCTTGCGGATGACCCTGTGAACTCTGACTTAGACGATACGGTTAGTATGAAGTTAAATTATAGTCATATATAATCAAATATATTTATATTACATGTCTAACCATCTATTTTTTATGCATAGCACGTCGATTCTTGGGTTAGCCTGTTGCAAAAACATCGTGGCGTAGACACGAGGTGGACCATCATGCACACTATGTTCTTTCAGTGTATACTGATGGACCATCAAGGTCCCGCCTCCGTGATCGAAATATGCAATGGCTCGGAAGGGACCTCTTGGACTCTCCTCGATAGGGTATGCAAATCGTTTTACTGTTATTTTATTTAATAACATATATGACATATATTGTAATATTTCAGGTGTACATCCCCATATGCTTGCATCCCAGACATTGGCTGCTTGGAGTGTTTGAACTAGACACTATGTTCATGACCCTATATGACAGCGAAAAGGACGGTCTCTGCAAACAACAATTGACAGAGCAGATACAATCGTTTAAAACAAAACTATATACGTTCTTTTCATTGATCGGGGATCATAGACGTCGCAGAGTGTCAAGTATATTTCGCACAAAGATGGCCGGCCAAGTACCCCAGCAGACCGGGTTATATGCGGATTGCGGTGTATGGGTATGCCGTAATGTCCAAAAGTTGATAAATAACGAGGAGATATGGGTACCCCCTAACGAAACCGACGATGAGGCAATGAATTTCCGCCGACATATGGCGGAGTCAATTTATGCGCATTGTCTAATAGGGCCACGTTAGGTTGTTTATGTAACATTAAATAATTGTTATTTTTAGTATTAACTTATTTTGTTAAAGTATTGTGATTGACTTACTGTTTACTTCATTTGATTTTTGCTAATTTCATCCATTTACTCAACTTTGAGTATCGATATCTCTTTCACACATACTCTCTTTCAGTAATGTAGAACAATATCTATATTATAGAAACTTGCATTTGATAGTACCATATAAATCTGATCTAAATTCTCATTAATTAGCTATGTTTGACTACTTAAAGACTAATTTTCTGCCTAATGAAAGACCTTTATTCAAGAGCAGACGAATATTGCAGTTACTTTTTCAGTGGAATCATGCAGGCAACTTTTTCAGACGAAATCTATAAACACATTCAAATAATAATAATTTAAAACGATTTAATGAATTAGTTAATATATGATTATTATGTTAATGCGATAGGAGTGTAAAACAAAATTGAAAAAAAAATAAGAGATGTACCATAAATTAAATAATTAACTATAAGAGTATGAATTTTAAATATAAAAAATATTTTTTTATGTAGTGTATAACTGTATATGATATATATTAAAATATATAAATCCAAAAAAATTCAAGATTGGGCTCATTTCGAACGTATCGAAGAGACGATTATAATGGTGTAATTTGTTAAAATTAAAACGTATTTTTTAACGTATTTTAGTTAATAAACGATTATATGTGTTAAATGTAAAATTAAAATAATGAAAGTAAAAGGTATAAAGTAAATTTAGTAAATAAGTATAGGGGTTGAAAGTGTAACATTTCATTTTAAATTCGTAAAAATGGACGAAATGGGATGAACAGTGCCAAAAATATCAAAATTTTCATAAATGGTCCCTGGAATTTTTCAAAAATGGTCCCTTGTAATTGAAAAGTCACAAAAACAATCCCATCGCGGGATGAGCCCGCGATCGCGGGATTCCATTTTCAAAAATGGTCCCTGCAAGTTTAAAAAAGTATCAGAAAGGTCCCTGGCCCGCGATCGCGGGCTCCCATCGCGGATTTTTAGGGTATTTGCAAAGTGGGAGAGATTTTGGGTATTTCAGTAAAACATGGTCAAACTTAGGGTATTTTAATTAATTTCCCTTAATTATTTCTTTGTTAGACATTTTATTGGATTATAGCTTATTTAGTATTATCAACTTGGGTCTGGGATCGGCAGAGATCGGGATCGAGACCGACTCGGCCCATGACCGTTTGACGATCGTCGGTCAAGGACCTACGACATTTCACTGAAAACAAGGTTCGGTCCGGCTCGGGACCGGTTATGAGACCGGCCCGATTTCAATCAATTGATATTGAGCACATTCCTATCTCTTCTCGAGAAACAAGTGGATTATTTCTTTGCAAAATTGTGCTCAAATTCATACGTGGCAATTGTAAGGATTATTGAAAATAATAAGAAATGTATTTGGATAATTTTCTTGAACTCCGCAATATTTTTTGTTTGACATCAAATAGTTGAAGGACATTTTACTGAGATAGGTGCAATCCCCCCTTCAAGAACCGTATATGAGACATTCATAAATCATAAATACTTTTCTAAATTGGGATTGATATCATACAAAATAAAGCATTAAAAATTAAAATGAAACGAGTTAACAAAATATTCATTAATTTCAGAGTTTCGACGGATTTGCGATCCAAGTGGTGAAGTCAACATTAGGGGTGTGCATTGGGCGGGTCGGGGCGGGTCGGGTGGACAAACCGAAAACCCGATCGGATTTCGGATATGAAAATCAAGACCCGAACTTTAGGTTTCGGATTTCGGATTTATTCGGGTTCGGGTTGGTCGGGTTTCGGGTTAATGTCGGTCGGGTTCGGGTATTATTATAATACAAAAACATATATAAATTCATTTAATTTTAATGATTTATTCAATCAAACGAGAGATTGATAATAAGTTTAAAAATTAAAAAACATTTCTACCGACTATAATTTACGGTTTTCTAAAGATAATTAGATAAATAAATATATTTATATAATATTTAAAATATATATGTATATTATTTTGGGTTTTCGGACGGGTCGGGTGGCCAAAGATAAAACCCGACCCGAACCCAAATATTCCCCTAAAAGCCGGGTTTCGGATTTTCGGATTTCGGGGTATTCGGGTATTGCAAAAATACTTTATTTTCGGTTCGGGTTCGGATTCGGATTTCAGATTATTCGGGTTTTGCACACCCCTAGTCAACATCGTCGTGGCGTTGTTGATATAGGTTGGGAAGTACCGGTCGGATGCTATGTGGAGGAGTTGTTGACAGTGTGGCATGGTATGGTCGTGTCATTTTCGGAATGGGCGCATGTTCTGAAGATCGATGCTCTATTTTGGCATGTTCCCCTGCCAGGGTGGTTTTTTTTAATGTGGGTGTTTTTTCTATTTTTTGGGTATCGGTGTGGCTTCTATAAACCTTTTGTATATTTGTAAATTTTAGGGAAATTAATTAAAATACCCAAAGTCAAACCAACTGTTACCAAAATACCCTAAAATTTTTCAATTTTGCAAAAATACCCAAAATACCCGCGATGGGGTCCCGCGATCGCGGGATACGCTGACGTGGCACGTATTTTGGGCACAAATGCCCCGCGAAGCCCCTAAACTTTGGCCGCGGTGCACTTTTGGTCCCTGTCCGCGATCGCAGCCCGCGATGGGCCAAAATTTACAGTTTTGGTCCCTGAAATTTTCAACTTTTGGTCCCTGAAAATTTACACTTTCAGCCCCTATACTTAGACGAATCTTGATGCTTTTACTGTTTTTTTCCACAATTATTGCAATTTAAAGACCGATTTGTGGTTGAAATTCAATTGCATGTTTCAATCAATGTTAAATCAATGTTTTTGGAATATCAGTTTGTGGATGAAATGAGAGATTGGTTTTCTGATATGTTGGTTGTTTCATTCATAAATAGACGTAAAATTCAAGCCATAATTCTCACACAACGATTTCATTGTTGCAATATTTCTTTCTGCAATATTTTGTGTTTGAGATACTACTGAAAAAATGAGTTCATCTGTTGCAAAAGCTAAGCTATATTTCTGTTTTGATGGTGAATGGGTGCAAGATAACAATGAGTGGAATTTTGCTTATAAATCTAAGCATGGTGTAAAAGTGTCAGTAAACTATACTTATCAGAAGTTTGTTGCATACGCCATGCAAAAATGTGGAATCAACTCTTCTGATATTTGCAAGTTAGTGTTTAAAAATGGCGATGGGTCATTTGTGGATTTATCCAACGATGGGGATATCTCTACTTTTCTGCACCTTGCAGTCGATTCAGAAAGACCCCCATTACTCTTTGTGTATCCCGGCGTATCCGACGGTGACGACGACGAAGACCTCCAAATAGAGCAGCCTGATTCTCAACAACAACAACCACCACCACCATCACCACAACCACACGAATGGCGTACTACTGGAGTTGCTGATGACGAAACCCACGTTTTCAGAACGGGTAATTCTGAAATAGACAGATCAGACACCGATAATGATGATCACGAAGAATATACCCCTAGTAGAAAATCATGTAGTCAGATAAATGACTTTTTTGATATGCCCCCTATTCTTCCAGACTCCCATACCCAGACACAAAGCTACGAACCTACACCTTATATTCGTAGCGAAAGTTTAATAGCAGGTCAGATATTCGATTCGAAGGATCTCTTAGCAAGTCAGATCGGACTCAAGTTCTTGGAAGAGGGTTTCCAAAGTCGCGTGCGGGCATCTGACAAAATCAAATACGTAGTTGAATGTGCTAGAGAAAAGTGTGAGTGGAGGTTGTATGCGATTCACACGGGTCCCAAAAGAGGGGCGATAATGATTAGAAAGTTGCACGACGTACACACTTGTACGAGGACGCAACTTAATCCCCACCACAAACAAGCCGGCAAAAAGACTTTGGGTGCGATCCTGAAAAACAAATTTCTTGATGTTAGCAGGTCATTGCGTCCAAAGGACATCGTCCACGACGTTCACCGGCAGTTCGGCGTCACGATTGATTACCACCAAGCGTGGCGTGCGCGCTGCCATGCACTGTTTATGGTGAGAGACACGTTCGAGGAGTCGTATGAACGACTCCCGACATATTTATATAATTTGCAGCTGCAGAACCCTGGTACTGTCACGCAGCTACGGACCGATTCACGTGGACGGATTGAGATGTGCTTCGTGGCCCTTGGACCCGCGGTACGTATTTTAACACGTCATATGTTTACACATTATAAACTATAAAATTTACACATTATAAACTATAACATTTTAACCTATGTTTTTGCAGATCCGCACATTTCTGGAAAATCTACGTCGTGTCCTGATAATAGACGCAACCCATTTAAAGGGCTGTTACTTGGGTATGATGTTCCTGGCGGTTGCCATGGACGGGGATAACTCCATCGTTCCAGTAGCTTTCGGCGTAGGCAAGTCCGAAGCCGGGGACGAGTGGACTTGGTTTCTGTCCATGTTGAGACAAGCTATCGGAGACCCGCAAGGGTTGGTGTTTATGTCTGACAGGGCTCCTTCCATAAGCGCCGCAATCTCTGCCATGTACCCAAACGCCCCTCACGCCATATGCTGTCGACATTTGGAGATGAACGCCAAATCCAAGGACAAACGTATTACCACCTACAAGGATGTCTATTGGGCGGCATGCAGAGCATATACGGATCGGGAGTTTAACAAGTACATGAATATGCTACGATACAGTGTCAAGGAAGCAGCTAAAGTCTTTGACGATGCTGGACCGGAGAGGTGGTCCGCGGCCCATTTTCCTGGACAACGGTATGACATTCTGACCTCGAATAGTGCAGAGTCTGTGAATGCACTCTCCCGTTTTGCGCGTAGATGTCCGATTGTTAATCTTATGGACTACTTTCGGGCCTTTCAACAAGAGTGGTACCAAATTCGACGCCTAAAAGGAGCTAAGATACAAAATGCACTCGCACCAACGGCGGAGAATATCGTTCAGTACAGGGCGCGTCGTGCGGCGACATGGCCGGTAAGAGCAATCGGGTATGGGAAGTACGAGGTGCATGATGACTATATTCACGCGATTGTGAATATGGAAGACCACCTTTGTTCGTGTCGCGAATGGGATAAATCTGGGTTACCGTGCGGCCATGCCATCGCTGCAGCAACATATATGGGTCTTACAGATTGCAGTGACTTGGCTGTACCTTTCTTCACGTCCGAATATTACCGGAAAACATACGTGGAGGTAATAAACCCAGCTGGACCTCCTGCAGCATGGGTGTATCCACCCGACCCGCTTCCACCATGCTATCCACCTTTAATGGATAAGAACAGGGCCGGGAGACCGAGAAAGAACGACCGACGTCCATCACGTGGTGAAAGTTCGATACAACGAAGATGTACTCGGTGCCAATGCGTAGGACACACTCGTGGAGAGTGTCCAAATCCCGCCCCTTCAACCGTGCCAAGGAGACATTCTGTCAGTCACACCCCGGGCCCGTCACAGCTTGAACCATATGGAACAAACCCTTATGATACTGTTGATCTAAACACTGATTTGTAAATGATATATATATACACATACATATGCTTCTAAATGAACATTGATAACACAGCTAGTTTGTAAATGATATATATATATTCGTATTATATATTTACACACATAAAGAAAATAGGAGACCTTCAATTTTTCTTAGTATTTTCTTGACCTTGTTCTTGCATCCATGGCAGTGAATGTTAACTCTGAGTACACATGTATGTTTATATATTCATATTAGATACGTTTTAATTTTAACAAATTACACCATTATAGTTAATTATTTAATTTATGGTACATCTCATATTTTTTTTCAATTTTGTTTTACACTCCTATCGCATTAACATAATAATCATATATTAACTAATTCATTAAATCGTTTTAAATTATTATTATTTGAATGTGTTTATAGATATCGTGAATGGCAATAGGAGAAGGTAGAATTGTTTATAAATGGGGTTTTGACAAGTTGGTATCACTGGACTCATTTAAGAATTGTGAAAATGGGTATTTGGCGAATGATGATTCATGTGTGTTTAAAACACTTCAGCTCCAAACACACATGAATCATCATTCGTCAAATACCCATTTTCACAATTCTTAAATGAGTCCAGTGATACCAACTTGTCAAAACCCCATTTCATATTATATATATACACACACATACATATGCTTCTAAATGAACATTGATAACACAGCTAGTTTGTATTCCATCCAACAAGCTCTTCATCTTCAATCTTTCTGACCCTTCTTCAACGGCTTCTGCTTTTGCAACCACGTATGGCCATTGTGTACCACAACCCGCACACACTTTAGCAAATGAGTTGAGGGTTGTCATATATTCTACAAGAGGAGTAGGCCCACGAATGAGGTAACCTCTGACTTGACCTTGCATGATGTATCCAACCTAACCGTGGTTCAGCGGCTTAAAAACTACTTTTCAGAGAAATTAACAACAACAAAAAATACAAAACAACAACACAGTAAAAAAAATACAAATAACAACACAGTAAAAAAAATACAAAACAAAAAAAAAATATAACCACCACCTACTTAAAAATTGATTTAGTTTCATCAATCCAAGCTTGCTTCTCGTTTACCTTCGCTTGAATAATTGCGAAGTCTTGCAGAATATGGTGAATTGCTTCTTGTTCTCGACGAACACGAGCCTCCCGAGCTTTTATATCCCCTTTCATCATTTTGATCTCCCTGTCTTCCTCTTCGATCTTTCTCAAATGGACTGCCTTCCTGTCCATAATTTTTTTCCACTCTTCTGTTAGTTCATCTATCTCCTTTTCCTTTTTTGCTATGGCGACCTCGATTTGAGGTGGCATTTTTTCAGGAGTAGACTTAGGGTTTGATGACGATGCCATTTGTGGATGAAATGAGAGAAGAGAAATCAAGAGAGAAATCAATTCAAAGAAAGAAAGCAAGAGAGAAATCAAGAAAGAAAGCAAGAGGAAGTGTGAATTGTGAATTGCATACTACTGATATTTATGGATGAAATCTCAAACATGCAAATGAATTTCAACCACAAATCGGTCTTCAAAGTACAATAATTGTGGAAAAAAAAGTAAAAGCATGCAAGATTCGTCTAAGTACAGGGACCAAAAGTGTAAATTTTCAGGGACCAAAAGTGTAAATTTTCAAGGACCAAAAGTGTAAATTTTGGTCCATCGCGGGCTGCGATCGCGAGCAGGGACCAAAAGTGCACCGCGGCCAAAGTTGAGGGGCTTCGCGGGGCATTTGGGGCCAAAATACGTGCCACGTCAGCCCTAGCCCGCGATCGCGGGATCCATCGCGAGTATTTTGGGTATTTTTGCAAAATGAATTTTTTTTGGGTATTTTGGTAACAGTTGGTCAAACTTTGGGTATTTTAATTAATTTCCCTAAATTTTATGCAGTAGTAATAAAATGTTTTGCCTTTCAAAAAAAAATATTCATTAATTTAGTACCGTAACACAACAATCACAAAAATACTTTCACCTTTTATTATGCGATTAAGGATTTTATTAACCCATAAAAATTTGCCTTTTAATAATTATAATTGTATTTATATAATGCATGTCATGATTTTTGATTTTGAAGTCAAAAACTTTGACACTTAATTTCGATCCATGCTTCAAAAAAAAAACTGTCTTAGAAACATGATATAAAATTATAAATTTAAATTTTAAGAGATCTTAGTAATATAAAAAAGAGAAATTAATTAAAATGTCAAAAGTTTGACCAACACTTACCAAAATGCCACAAAATTTCGGCGGTTTACCAAAATACCCTAATGGCCCGCGATGGAGCCCGCGATCGCGGGATAGGGCTGACGTGGCACGACCTTTGGCCAAAAGTGTCCCGCGGAGCCCCTCAACTTTGGCTGCAGTGCACATTTGGCCCCTGCCCGCGATCGCAGCCCGCGATGGACCAAAATTTTACAGTTTTGGTCCCTGAAAATTTACACTTTCAGTCCCTGTACTTAGACTAATCTTGCATGCTTTTACTGTTTTTTTTTTCACAATTATTGTACTTTGAAGACCGATTTGTGGTTGAAATTCAATTGCATGTTTTCATCAATGTTAAATCAGTGTTTTTGGAATACCAGTTTGTGGATGAAATGAGAGATTGGTTGTCATCAATGTTGGTTGTTTCATTGATAAATAGATGTAAAATGCAATCCATAATCCACACACTGATTTCATACTTCTTTCTTGATTTCTTTCTGCAATATTTTGTGTTTGAGATACTACTGAAAAAATGAGTTCATCTGTTGCAAAAGCTAAGCTATATTTCTGTTTTGATGGTGAATGGGAGCAAGATAACAATGAGTGGAATTTGGCTTATAAATCTAAGCATGGTGTAAAAGTGCCAGTAAACTATACTTATCAGAAATTTCTTGCATACGCCATGCAAAAGTGTGGAATCAACCCTTTCTGCTGTTTGCAAGTTAGTGTTTAAAAATGGCGATAGGTCATTTGTGGATTTATCCAACGATGGGGATATCTCTACTTTTCTGCACTTTGCAGTCGATTCAGAAAGGCCCCATTACTTTTTGTGTATCCCGACGAAAACGACGACGACGGTGACGACGAAGACCTCCAAATAGAGCAGTCTGATTCTCAATTTCAGGCGTCCGACGCCCCAACGGTTCATTTAGATCATTCATATGGTCTTAACGACTGTATTCCGGAGACGCAACAACAACAACCACCACAACCACACGAAGGGCGTACTGCTGGAGTTGCTGATGACGAAACCCACGTTTTCAGAACGGGTAATTCTGAAATAGACAGATCAGACACCGATAGTGATGATCACGAAGAATATACCCCTAGTAGAAAATCATGTAGTCAGATAAATGACTTTTTTTATATGCCCCCTATTCTTCCAGACTCCCATACCCAGACACAAACCTATGAACCTACACCTTATATTCGCAGTGAAATGTTACATGTAGGTCAGATATTCGAGTCGAAGGATCTCTTGGCAAGTCAGGTCGGACTTAAGTTCTTGGAAGAGGGTTTCGAAAGGCGCACGTCGAAATCTGACAAAACTAGATACATAGTTGAATGTGCCAGAAAAAACTGTGACTGGAGGATGTACGCATTTGACACGGGTGGCAAAGAAGGGGCGTTCATGATTAGAAAGTTGCACGACGTACACACTTGTACGAGGACGCAACTGAATCCCCACCACAAACAAGCCGGCAAAAAGACTTTGGGTGCGATACTGAAAAAAAAAATTCTTGATGTTAGTAGGTCATTGCGTCCAAAGGACATCGTCCACGATGTTCACCAGCAGTTCGGCGTCACGATTGATTACCACCAAGCTTGGTGTGCGCGATGCCATGCACTGTTTATGGTGAGAGGCACGTTCGAGGAGTCGTATGAACGACTCCCGACATATTTATATAATTTGCAGCTGCAGAACCCTGGTACTGTCACGCAGCTACGGACCGATTCACGTCGACGGTTTGAGATGTGCTTCGTGGCCCTTGGACCCGCGGTACGTATTTTAACACGTCATATGTTTACACATTATAAACTATAACATTTACAAAGGAAAACCACCTATGTTTTTGCAGATCCGCACATTTCTGGAAAATCTACGTCGTGTCCTGATAATAGACGCAACCCATTTAAAGGGCCGTTACTTGGGTATGATGTTCCTGGCGGTTGCCATGGACGGGGATAACTCCATCGTTCCAGTAGCTTTCGGCGTAGGCAAGTCCGAAGCCGGGGACGAGTGGACTTGGTTTCTGTCCATGTTGAGACAAGCTATCGGAGACCCGCAAGGGTTGGTGTTTATGTCTGACAGGGCTCCTTCCATAAGCGCCGCAATCTCTGCCATGTACCCAAACGCCCCTCACGCCATATGCTGTCGACATTTGGAGATGAGCGCCAAATCCAAGGACAAACGTATTACCACCTACAGGGATGTCTATTGGGCGGCATGCAGAGCATATACGGATCGGGAGTTTAACAAGTACATGAATATGCTACGATACAGTGTCAAGGAAGCAGCTAAAGTCTTTGACGATGCTGGACCGGAGAGGTGGTCCGCGGCCCATTTTCCTGGACAACGGTATGACATTCTGACCTCGAATAGTGCAGAGTCTGTGAATGCACTCTCCCGTTTTGCGCGTAGATGTCCGATTGTTAATCTTATGGACTACTTTCGGGCCTTTCAACAAGAGTGGTACCAAATTCGACGCCTAAAAGGAGCTAAGATACAAAATGCACTCGCACCAACGGCGGAGAATATCGTTCAGTACAGGGCGCGTCGTGCGGCGACATGGCCGGTAAGAGCAATCGGGTATGGGAAGTACGAGGTGCATGATGACTATCTTCACGCGATTGTGAATATGGAAGACCACCTTTGTTCGTGTTGCGAATGGCAAAAATCTGGGTTACCGTGCGGCCATGCCATCGCTGCGGCAACACATATGGGTCGTAGAGATTGCAGCGACTTGGTTGTACCTTTCTTCACGTCCGAATATTACCGGAGAACATACGTGGAGGTAATAAACCCAGCTGGACCCCCTGCAGCATGGGTGTATCCACCCGACCCGCTACCGCCATGCTATCCACCTTTAATGGATAAGAACAGAGCCGGGAGACCGAGAAAGAACGACCGACGTCCATCACGTGGTGAAAGTTCGATACAACGAAAATGTACTCGGTGCCAATGCGTAGGACACACTCGTGGAGAGTGTCCAAATCCCGCCCCTTCAACCGTGCCAATGAGACATTCAGTCAGTCACACCCCGGGCCCGTAACAGCTTGAACCATATGGAACAAACACATATGATACTGTTGATCTAAACGGTGATTTGTAAAAGATATATATATATATATATATATATATATATATTATATATGTATATACACACATACATATGCTTCTAAATGAACATTGATAACACAACTAGTTTGTAAATGATATATATTCATATTATATATATACACACATACATATGCTTCTAAATGAACATTGATAACACAGCTAGTTTGTAAATGATATATATATTCATATTATATATACACACATACATATGCTTTTAAATGAACATTGATAACACAACTAGTTTGTAAATGATATATATAGATTCATATTATATATACACACATACATATGCTTTTAAATGAACATTGATAACACAGCTAGTTTGTATCCCATCCAACATGCTCTTCATCTTCAATCTTTCTGACCCTTCTTCAACGGCTTCTGCTTTTGCAACCACGTATGGCCATTGTGTACCACAACCCGGACACACTTTAGCAAATGAGTTGAGGTAACCTCTGACTTAACCTTACATGATGTAAAAAAACAACAAAAAAATACAAACAACAACACAGTAAAAAAATACAAAACAACACAGTAAAAAAATACAAAACAACTAAAACAACCACTACCTACTTAAAAATTGATTTAGTTTCATCAATCCAAGCTTGCTTCTCGTTTACCTTCGCTTGAATAATTGCAAAGTCTTGCAGAATATGGTGAATTGCTTCTTGTTCTCGACGAACACGAGCCTCCCGAGCTTTTATATCCCCTTTCATCCTTTTGATCTCGCTGACTTCCTCTTCGATCTTTCTCAAATGGAGTGCCTTCCTGTCCATCATTTTTTTCCACTCTTCTGTTAGTTCATCTATCTCCTTTTCCTTTTTTGCTATGGCGATCTCGATTTGAGGTGGCATTTTTTCAGGAGTAGACTTAGGGTTTGATGACGATGTCATTTGTGGATGAAATGAGAGAAGAGAAATCAAGAGAGAAAGCAATTCAAAGAAAGAAAGCAAGAGAGAAATCAAGAAAGAAAGCAAGGACAAGTGTGAATTGTGAATTGCATATTACTGATATTTATGGATGAAATCTCAAACATGCCAGTGAATTTGAACCACAAATCGGTCTTCAAAGTACAATAATTGTGGAAAAAAACAGTAAAAGCATGCAAGATTCGTCTAAGTACAGGGGCTGAAGGTGTAAATTTTCAGGGACCAAAACTGTAAAATTTTGGTCCATCGCGGGCTGCGATCGCGGGGAGGGACCAAAAGTGCACCGTGGCCAAAGTTGAGGGGCTCCGCGGGACACATTTTGGCCAAAGCTCGTGCCACGTCAGCCCTATCCCGCGATCGCGGGGTCCATCGCAAGCCATTGGGGCATTTTGGTAAACCGCGAAATTTTTGTGGCATTTTGGTAAGTTGATGTTTGACTTTTGGCATTTTAATTAATTTCCCTATAAAAAATGTTTTTAATATATTTAAAAATGCTAATGTGAATATACTCGCTATAAAAATGAAAAAAAGTTAGTTAAATAGTTTAAAAAATTAAGTCTATATGTGTATCAAATTAAACACACTAAAAAACTCATTTTGACTTAATTTATTTAATTAAAACATCTATACATATAATAAATAAGTAACTAGCATGCCACGTGTTGTCTTATGGTGATCCGACTTCAGTATTTTCCCGCCTAAACATGTATCTGGACGCAGTTACATTATAAGTTCAATTAGCACACCCACATTCACTTCTCCTTAAATCTCTCCTTAATTCAATTTTTTTTAATTTATACGTTACATTTACTATCCTTATAATTAGGTATGTAGTTTACTTTTAATCCCTTACTTTTTTATTTTTCATTTTAGACTATTATCATATAAACATAAATAATGTATATAAACTAAAATGCATTAAAAATATTTCTATTTTTTACAAATTATACCATTGTAATCGTTTCGTCAATACCTTCGAAATGAGCCCAATATTGAATAATTTTGGATTTAATTATATTATTAAATATCATAAATATATACGAATTAATGTGTCGTGATTAGTATGAGATTTGTTGAAATTAGTATGAGATTTGATATAAATAATCACTAAATTGTCGTGATTTTCTTTTTGCAATTTCATATCAATTTTTACTTCAAAGTTGAATTCCTTCGACGAATTACAATTCTCTCAAGTTTCATTCTGTCAACGAAACACCATTAGAATTATCATAAGAGATTTAATTACTTGAAAAAAAAGACATCACTTATCAACTGACTTTTGAATTATGAGTTCGAACATTTTTCAAAAATATAAGTATGCAATTATTGTGTATTCGTTTGATAAATTCATTTAGTAACGACATTTATAATAGGTATCAAACTTAGTAGTCGAATTTTTATCTTCAAGATAATATTCTCTATTTGTGGAATTTTTGTTTTCTTTTTATCAATTATTGTATGTGTCACAAAATTATTCAACAACTATTAAACATCAAATGGTAAACTTAAAACACAAATTTGATCGTCGCGCAACAGGCGAGCGAAAGACTAGTTAGTTATATATAAGATATACTAGGTTCGAACCGTGTATTACACGGGGTAATTTAAAAAAATCAAATCATGCTAGAAAACTTATCAACTATTATGAAAGATTAATTTAAAGTGAATTGTCTGGAAGCATAACATTTTGACTTTGAAAATATCATTAACTAACCATCTGTTGATAACTGATATTATGTAGTTCAATTAAAGTTAGAGGAAATAGTATAATCATGATTAAGAAAGTATATATAATTAAATATATTATACTAAAATATATGTATATTTATGTTTTTGAAAAATGTTCGAACTCATAATCCAAAAGTCAGTTGATAAGTGATATTTTTTTTCCAAGTAAATAAATCTCTTATGATAATTCTAAGGGTGTTTCGTTGACAGAATTGTAATTCGTTGAAGGAATTCGACTTTGAAGTAAAAATTGATATGAAATTGCAAAAAGAAAATCACGACAATTTAGTGATTATTTGTATCAAATCTCATACTAATTTCAACAAATCCCATACTAATCATGACACATTAATTCGTATAGATTTATGATATTTAATAATATAATTAAATCCAAAAATATTCAATATTGGGTTCATTTCAAAGGTATTGACGAAGGGATTACAATGGTATAATTTGTAAAAAATAGAAATGTTTTTTTAATTCATTTTAGTTCATATACATTATCTATGTTAATATGATAAGAGTCGAAAAATAAAAATAAAAAAGTAAGGAATTAAAAGTAAACTACATATCTAATTATAAGGGTAGTAAATGTAACGTATAAATTAAAAAAATTGAATTAAGTGGAGATTTAAGAAGGAGTGAATGTGGGTGTGCTAATTGAACTTATAATGTAAACTGCGTCCAGATACATGTTTAGGCGGGAAAATACTGAAGTCGGTTCACTAGAAGATGACACGTGGCATGCTAGTTACTTATCTATACATATAATAAATGAGTAACTATCGTGCCACGTGTCGTCTTCTGGTGAGCCGACTTCATTGTTTTTCCGCCTAAACATGTATGTGGACGCATTTACATTATAAGTTCAATTAGCACACCCACATTCACTCCTCCTTAAATCTCTCATTAATTCAATTTTTAATATTTATATCTTACATTTACTACCCTTATAATTTACCTATGTAGTTTACTTTTAATCTCTTACTTTTTTATTTTTCATTATAGACTCTTATCATATAAACATAAATAATGTATATGAACTAAAATGCATTAAAAAACATTTCTATTTTTTACAAATTATACCATTGTAATCGTTTCGTCAATATCTTCGAAATGAGCCAAATATTGAATATTTTTGGATTTAATTATGTTATTAAATATCATAAATATATACGAATTAATGTGTCGTGATTAGGGTTAACTTCATTTTGACTAATTAATGTTAATTATTCAGTTCCAATTCAAAAACACTTACCCTTATTTTATCCCAAAATAAACTTATTTTACCCATAATAAACGTATATCCTAAAAATAAACTTATTTTACCCCTCGTCTCATTCTCTACTGCAAATTAATTGATCAATTTGCCTCTCTTCTCATCACCTGCTCTGCTCCTCTCACAGGTACAATCAAATTGAGTCCTCAAATTTTGTGAAGATTCCTAATTGAAAGTTAAATCTTGAAATATATCCACCTAAACCCATTTTCCATATTCTATTATCCAACAATTTGAGAAGAACCCTATTGGGGTAGACCCCAAAAGATTCAAGGGTTTTTGTTTGTTTATTTTGGTTGAGAAGAACCCTATTGGGGTTTCGCAGTCCAATTGAGGTGGGCTACAATCAGAACCTTAATGTTTATTGCCCAGAAAAAAGCTTTAAATTAAATGGGTTTCTTCTCAATGTTCATAACTGATTATTTTATGAATTTATGTTGTGTCAATTTAGATCTTTCACGAAAAAATAATCAAAACTACTGTTTTTGGACCAATTTGGGGAATTGGGATTTGACTGAAACTAATTTGGGTTTGTTTTATTTTTTGAAATCATCTTTTCTTTTTTGGGTTGATTTTGATTTCTAAGAATCTTTTACAATTTTACTATCTCTTTAGTAATCAGACTCTGTTTTATTGTTAATATGAACATGTTTCCATTTCTGTTGTTGGAGAATGTTGTTTTGATTCTTTTTTTGCTACTAAACTATGAACAATTAAGATATGAGAGAAGAAGTCATATGACATCAGAATGAATTATGCAAATTAATTGATCAATTTACAGTAGATATTTACACCGCTGGGTTTTGTACCAAGTTGCTGTTTAAATACGAGTTCGAACCTTTTATAAAAATATAAATATGCAGATTTTTTAGTATAATATATTTAATTATTTATATTTTCTTAATCATGATTGTATTATTTCCTCTATTAGCTTATCACGTTTTGGTACAACAATAAGCTAATCCAAACACTTTGTACTGTATATAACTTCTCAATTATAAATTTTTAATATTTATAAGTTTTTAATATTTATTCATATTTTTTATTAATTTTTTGCAAAACATCTTTTGTGAAAACTGCCTAAAACAAATACATCTTGTAACCAGCTGCAAAAAAAAACAACTCTAAAGGGAAAAAAGCTTGGAAAAGTAGCATCGTACTTTTGATGATCATTCATATTTGTAAGATAAGTTTTCTGACATAATTTAATTTTTTTAAATTACCCTGTGTAATACACGGGTTCAAACCTAGTTTATTATATGTATAGATTAGACTTAAACAAAAATAGTCAAATTTATGAAGTTTATTTGTAAAGTTGTAAGCAATTGTATAGACGTTAGTAAAAACCGTAATATTAAATTTTAGGATATTTTATATTGATTAATAGTATGTGATATTTTAGAATATTTTCAATAAATTATTTTAAATGAAGAAAATGGAAGACTTTTGACAAAAAAAAATTTGTCTTTCTTCAAAATTCATCTTAAAAATGGAGAAAAATAGCATATAAAGTGTAAGATATTCCAAAATGAGAATTTTATTAAAATACCCAAAGTTTGAATTTGACTTACCAAAATACTCATTTTCTCTTTGATTTTACAAAAATACCCATTTTTTCCGCGATGGGGGTCCGCGATCGCGGACAGGGACTGAAAGTGTAAATATGGAATAATAAAATTTCAAAATTGGTCCCCATCGCGGGACACCATCGCAGGCAGGGACTGAAAGTGTAAATATAATTTTCAAAATTGGCCCCCATCGCGGGAAGGGACTGAAAGTGTAAATATGAAATAAAAAAATTTCAAAATTGGTCTCTGTCCGCGATCGCGGACCTCTATTGCGGAAAAAATGGGTATTTTGGTAAAATAAGAGAGAAAATGAGTATTTTGGTAAGTAAAGTCCAACTTTAGGTATTTTAATTAAATTCTCTTTCAAAATTTGAGAACTTTTCTAAAACGGTTATCCTAGGGATTTCTTTTTAAATTATATTCACAATAATAAGAGTTTATAAAATAAATGTTAACAGTCAAACAACAATTCTTTTTAAATTATATTCCCCAAATACATGTTTTCTAACAGTCAAACAACAATTTTGGCGCACCCTTCCCCTCGCACACACACATTTCCCTTTGCTCACATACCATTTCTTACGCCAATTCCCTTTGCGCCACACTGTTTCTGTCCCCTATCCCCTTTCATGGAGACACGGACACAAGATTTCGTGTGTTTTTTTAAATGTCTCAACAAATTAAAAACAAAACGAATACACGGTTTTCTTTTATGATGCACACGCACATCATATCAAACATCAAAGAACTCCATAAATACAACAATGAAATGGAAAAAGAATAAATCCAAGTTCTTTGTGTATTTTACTACGGTCTTCGTTTTTCATCTTAATACAACAAAACAAGATCTGCAATGGTGGTTCTACACATACTGGGTCTTGTATACACACATGCAAGATATTACTGACACATTCACACATATATGAAGATGATCGACGAATGTGTGGGGAAGGGAAGGTGTTGCAAGTGTTTATGCACACACATGCACAAGGGTAGAAGACAATGGTTTCAACACTGGAGGTCGTCAGAAGGGTAAAGGAGGGGGTTCTCTTAGAGTTGGGTCGATGAGAGTCACAATATTATGGTGTTGCTACAAGTGCGGGGTTGGTCGAATATGAGATACAGGTGGCTTGAGGTGTCCTAGGGAAAAAGGATGGGGGTGTGGAAGTCGACGGGAAAGGAGGATATTATCTCGTTTGGGTGTTTGTAGCAAGGGCGGACCCAAAATATTTTTCAAACGGTGGCACCATTTGACTATAAGAAACAAGTATAGTGGTATTTTTCACAAAATTAATATTGGTATGGTAGTTAGTCATTTGTTTTTCAAAGTAGAGGTCTCAAGTTCAAGTCTTATTATTAGAATTTTTTAGAAACATAATAAATATGAAATTAAAAGTTAAAACCTACAAAAATGACTACAACGAGACTAGAACCCGAGTTTGCAGTGGAATAAAAGTCTTCCAAACCAACTCTACCAAGGAAACTTTGGGTCTTTATTGTAGTTTAAAAATATATATGGTGACATAAAACAAATTGATACGGTTGCACATTTCACAAATCTAGTTTTTTTTACTCTTCGACGGAAGAATAATACGGTAACATGTGCCACCGTAACCACCTATATAGGCCCGCCCATGGTCTGTACTATGTAGTATGTATGTATAATATTAATCATAATAATATTTTGTTTATTTTTCCAAAAGAAATTAAATAAACGACAAAAATACCAAAATGTTTTTGAGTTAGCAGACTTTGTTAACGGCCGCTAGCCACGTGGACAAAAATCGATACAAATTAGTGTTAACGAGAGTGATTAAAAATGCAGTTAATTTAAAATAGAGAGTAGACTTGATGGTGAATGATAACCATATGGACAAAAAATGTAATTTCCTATATAACTCTTTTTAAAAAAAATTAAATTATTTATTTTTCATATATTTTAAAGAATGCCTTAAAAATGCTACAATAAATTGTTTTTATAGTTGTTACATAGTTGATAATAATTTGATGATGGGTATTTTTGGGGGAAATTGACACAAATAGCCAAATCCAACTGGGATAGTGAGAAAATAACCATTTTCTCTCCCACTTTACCAAAATAGCCATGGCTGAGCAATTGCGAAGCTGGCTCCGCAATTGCGGACCAGGCTTGAGCAATTGCGGACCTGACCCATTTTTTTTTAAAACGAACATTCTTCACGAACCCTTCCAAAAAATTAAAACTGGGTCAAAACGAAAATTAGCAAAACCAAGCTGCACGAGATTTCGGAGTTGCATTCGTGTCCGCAGGTCGCGCCCACACACAATTTAACAACCCAATCTAAATAAAGCATACATAGCATTAATATTAAACAATTACAAAACTGGGTTCAAAAAGTTCATTACATCTGTCTGAATAACTTAGGTTGGTGGAATCAACCTACACAACTGAGAAATAACTACATCGCTCTAGTGTATCTACACTATTCATCTTCCTCTTGCTAACCTCCTGCTCACTTGCTAGAGCCTTTCGATACCTGCTTACCTGAAAAGGTTTTATTTTGAAAATGCGAGAGTTAGACCATGAGGTCTAGTGAGTCCCTCCTAACAGTTATCAAAGCATTTAAACAATTTATCTTCTCAGCATAAATCTTTCATAAAACTGATCTCATAAAATCATTCACGGAGTAAGGTCCGCCCCTCGTAATCTGACACCCTGAAGTCACCCTCGGGTGACAACGAGTCAGTCTCATGCTGCCTTATATTGGGGCCACTTCCCCTGGCATAAAGGGTCTACTCTCCCGCACGAGCACTGACGGGTCTACTCTCCCGTCTTGGCCAGTTTACGTCTATCACTATGTATGCATACATTCTCATAAAACTTTAAACGTCTTTCATGCAATTAAAGCATAAAAATAAAGCATGGCAAATTCTCACCATTCAAACATAATTTGAAAACACTTTAAAAGCCACGCATTTTGGTTTAGAAAACTCACTTGATGCTCTTACTTCTCGTTTCTAATCGGTTCCAAACTTCCAATCGACTTTCCTGAATAAAAGGACATAATACCAACTACTCAGCAAAAGTATCCTGATAATAACACTCTCCGGACAACCCTGATTTTCCGGACGCCCAAAGAATCCGGACACTCACACTAATCCGGACGACAACTAATCCGGACAACACCCCTTTTTCCGGGTAACTTCTACTCTCCGGACGATACCCCTTTCCGGGTACCGAACTTACCGGATACAAGACTTTACCGGACTCAACACCTACCCGGACAACTTCCTATCCGGACAAACCACACGTCCAGAGACCTCCTAGCCACGAATGAATCCGGACGCCCGAGAAGGTGTCCGGACGTCGACCTGGTCCGTTTTTGGGCTGAAATCCACAGGCTAAACTCGATTCTCTCGAACCAAAGATTAACAATAGCAACAACAACTATAAACTTAGTAATTAACGGGTTCTTAGCAACAATAACACAATAAGAGGCTCGATTTCTCCCTCCCACCTTCAAACTCTACTTTTTAACCAAAACTCAAAAGGATAAACATTCTATAACCCAACCACATATTCGAGATTAAAGGAGGTTTACCTGGTTGATTGAATGATGAAGGACCTCTTCTTCCCTCTCCAAATCCGAAATCCTTTTCTCCTTTCTTGCTTTGTCTCATTTTCTTCCTTCCTCCTTTGTTTTCTATTCCTTCCTTCTCTTTCTTTCTTTTGATCTTCCAGCCGTCAACAACAACCAACATCAGTAATAGCATGACTCACCTAGGGTTTTGTGCCCTTTAAATACCTCCTCTCTTCTTTACCAAATAGCCCTTCAACTTTCTTTAATATTAACTTTTAACCCAAAACGTAACTTCCTTCCATTTTGGTTCGGGTCGTTACACACAAGTTCGGCGATTTTAGCTTACGAAATCCTAAATCAGCACCCCCTGCGCGCGGGTAGGTGTTGGAGTAAAACCATTCAAAGGAGCTTGTAAACCTCTCACACTTTCATGGTTATAAATCATTTAGGTTTTACTCTTTCTTCCTATGTGGGATACATTCCCACACCCACTTGGTTTTTGCTAATTTCATCCAAGTACTCAACTTTGAGTATCGATATCTCATTCACACATACTCCGTTTTGGGCACGAATGCGGACACGAATGCAGCTCCGAAATCTCGAGCTCGTGCAACTTGGTTTTGCTAATTTTCGTTTTGACCCAATTTTAATTTTTTGGAAGGGTTTTGGAAAAAAAAATAGGTTTTTTGTCTTTTACCTTGTAACACCCGGAAAATCCTCGTAAGTAATAGTAGGTCTAATATTTCATAATATTTTGACTTTTTAGATTATGATTGATATCTTAAGTAATTCCCGTGATTTTAATTGTTATTTGATAACTCCCGATAGAAATCAGTAAGTTTATTCCTTAAGAAAATTTATGAAAAATAGATGATAAAGAGGAATATTAGATTTTATGGATTAGTTGGATGGGTATTTTGAATACGAGCCTAACGGTACTTTCCGGGGTGAAAACGGGGTTTTAACGAAGAAGTTACGGCCAATTAGTGGAAGTTGGGAGGTTTGGCAAACAGAAGCCGGCGCCGATGGTATGGCGCCGATGCATCGGCGCCAAATACCTGACGTGCCAAAAGGGGGTTAAACCCACCCCTTAGTCCTTAGTCATCTCATTTTTCTTATAGAACTCACAAAATCAGATAGATCACTCTGCTCATTTTCCTCTCAAACGACTTCTTCATCTAACCTAAGGTAAATTCATATCTCAAACCTAATCTAATTCAAGTAAGTGTTGTATGAATCTTACTTAATTAAACTTCAATTAGGGCTTTGCATCTTCATTTCATCTTGATTGGAGTATTAGGGTTCAAGTCTTCAAGTAAGGTTATACCAATTGAAGATTAAAGGTGAGTAATCTGTAACTAAATGTTCTTATTATACTTATCTACCATTTCTTGTCTTGATTTTGTATTATTAAGGTAAAATCTTGAGTTATATGTTCTTAATGGTTAAGATGGAAACAAGAGGAGTTTAAGTAAGTTACTATGGATTAATTGTGTTTATTACTTAGTATGCCATGATAAATGTTGATGTTAAGAGTTTGGTTTGATTATATATCAATGGTATGTGAAATTGACATGATGTCTTAATAAACGTCTTAATGATGAACTGGTGGCTTAATGGTCAAAATGGACTTATTCTTGAATTGTAAACATGGTGGTTTATTATTGAATTCAAATGGAATGGAAATTAATACATGTGGATGCATGTGAACTACATGGATGTAGTATTGATAATGATAAATGGTTGGACCATTGTTAAAGTGCTTAATATGCTTTGAATCTTATTTGGATTAACATATTTGGTATTCACTTAATTGGAGGAGCACCTAGTATGCATTGGAGGATATATTCATACCTACCGTGGGGTAAGTGTATTTGGTTCATACCTTCGGATACCGTGGGGTTTTCCGTTGTGTTATGCCTTGTGACAATACCGTAGGGTATCGATCAAGGTATATCTTCGATTATGATGTAACTGGGTAGTGATATGGACCTTCTCCATGAAATCCAATTAGTGAATGTATCGAATTGTTATTCCTACATGTTGTGATTATAAACTATGTATTATGTGTAAACCTCACTTAGGCTTTAAAAGCCTAACACTTGCTATGTGTTTTATGTGTTACAGATATTAGTGGTTCCGGACACAAGAAAGTGTAGAACGGGGTGTGAGCATGGGATTGATGTTGGAAGGTTAAAGAATTGGAAGATTGATATTAGAACTTCCCGACATCCTTTTGATATTGAATTGCCATAGTAGTGAGCAATCAAGCAAGTAGTCTACTAGTAGTTATACATTAGCTAAATATTTGTATTAATGGTTTTATATTGATGTGTATGTACACTTTCACTTTAGTAATGTGTACCACTCTTCCGTTTTATGGAAGTTTTTGTTAACCCCTGTTTTGGGGTGTTACATACCTGGTCCGCAATTGCGGAGCCAGCTTCGCAATTGCGGTTCTAGAGTCCAGCTTCGTCGGTTTTTTTGTCTTTTACCTGGTCATTGCGGTCCGCATTGGATCGGGTCGGGTCGGAGTACGGACGCATGGCTATTTTTGTAAAACGGAAGATAAAATGACTATTTTCTCACTATCCCAATTGGATTTGGCTATTTGTGTCAATTTCCCGTGTTTTTGGTATTTTAGACTGATTAAAGTCGAGTAAATTACACGTTTGGTCCCTGTGGTACACACTTTCTACCCATAGTAGTCCCTAAAACAAAATAATTACGCAAAAGGACCCTGTGGTACGCATTTTCGCACCCTTTTGGTCCCTCCCTCTCACAAAACGTTATCTCATCCCGTTAAGTGGCTCACGTGCCCCTCACATGAGGGGCAATTTGGTCTTTTTGTGTCTTCCCTCCTTTTTAAACGACATAGGGACCAAATTGACTCTTCAATTTCTTTCTTCTTCACCTCTCTCAGTTTACTCATACGAAGAACACCATGGTTCGATGTCGATGTGGTGCACTGGGAACCGTAACAACTTCGTGGACATCAACAAATGTTGGGCGACGTTTCTACTGTTGCTCACTGTAACACCCTAAAAACAGGGCCAATTTAAACCTTAAAAATTGCTACAATTTATGATCGTAAAACTTCAAACTTCTATAACCTGAGGATCAAATGTAAAGGTTTTATATACAGTACATCTAAATCAAATAACCTATTAATCTAATCATACATCATAATCAGATTAATTAAGTTATCTAATCCTTTGTCCCAAAAGCATCAAAAGAACAGTTAGATCCTTAGTTAACTCTAAATTTAAGTCCTTCCAAAAGACCCTCATCACACTTTCCCGCTTACTTCCCGGAGCTTGTACCTGGTAAGAAAATTCAACTTGAAACATTAGGCTTTCGCCTAGTGAGAATATTCAAATCAAATTAAAGTTAAACAATTAAAATCTCAACAGATAAAACAAACCTGTTCTCGTCCATCTTACCGTACAACAACTCCTTTCAATACTGGGAATCTACCCCACTCCCATACTTATGACTAATTCGTCTAGCCATAATATCACTATCAAGAGTTTACTATAAATCATCCCAAATTCAAAGTTATTACTCTTATCTAAGAAATTACAAGTCAAAACCTGCCTATTTCTTAATCCGGAAGTAGAGATTACAAATTACTTTATGCCTATCTCTAATCTTCCTTTTACAACGGGAAATCTCCGATCTTCCCTATAAAATGGAAATCTCCGATCTTCCATTCGAAATGGGAATTACAAATCAAAATCTGCCTATTCCACATTTCACGTCCTCACCATCTCAGAATCACTGACCCCAATGGGATTAATATATCGCGATACACAATCGGGGCCCTCACGATGATTCAAGATACACTCGTTCACTAGAAATTACATCCCTTGGTCAAATGGCAAGTATTTCGGTTCCCATTAGACCGTACCCAGGTGCCCTACTATGACCGGATGCCTATTTCTAGCAATCGCCACACAATACATAAGTATTATTACCCTTACTATTATATGTGCATAACATACAATATATTCATCTCCAAAACATATTCTATATATATAAACATTTATAAAGAATATTAATAGTCTTGACACCTCGACTTCTTAACTATCCCCTCATTGCATTTTAGCACGGGGATCAACATATCATAACTTTTAGTCATCTATTTGGACTCATTACTAATTAAGACGAGTCCTTAATAACATGTTCAGACATACATATTATATATCTATTTCAATATTAATTGTTGAATTTTAAAGAGAGTTGAATAAACTCACCTGGTATGAAGTCACACTTCTTTTAAAGACGTAGGAACTCCTGTCTTCACCACCACAGTTTACTGTAATATCCAATATACACATATACTGATATTAAATTACAGAACAGAACTCTCTAAAACTAAGAATCCTTATCATCTAAAAATCTTCGTCTTATGTCGCAACCAACTAAATATTAAAATCTCTTGTCGCAATGCACAGTGCAAGTCGCAATCAACTACTGCGACATGGTCACCATGTCGCAACCTTCTATTGCGATTTCAACCCCAAGTCGCAACCTTCTATTGCGACTTCAACACCAAGTCGCAACCTTCTATTGCGACTTCAACACCAAGTCGCAACCTTCTATTGCGACTTCACCACCAAGTCGCAACCTTCTATTGCGACTTCAACACCAAGTCGCAACCTTCTATTGCGATTTCACTTCCTTGTCATTCTTAAGACTGCGACATTCATGAATGTCGCAATGCACTGTTGCGACATGCTTGAATGTCTCAACCCACTGAAATTATCTAAAACCCAGATTTTATACTTTTAAGCTATGTTTGATTCTGTGAACATGCAGATATGTTTAATACCCCTAACATAACATATCTATAAATTCAGATTCTCATAATCACCCAAAAATCACCAAAACCCATTTTCTAAACTCATAGAAATAACAATAAACTTAATAACACCAATAATTGTGAAGAACATACCTTGATTTAACACAGATTTTCCAGCTGAAATCTTGCTCTTCTTCTTGTTCTTGCTATCTCTAACTCTCGGTTCTATCTCTCTCTCTCTCGTTATCGAAATAGCCACACACACACACAATTAGTCACTTAAGACTAATTGTGTGACACCTCTTACTAAAACATGGTGAGTCATAGCTCAATTTACCAAATACACCCCTAACTTTAAAGGAATGACACAACAAACCCTCAAATTGAAAATCCACTTCAACCAATAACTTTAAACAAATACAAACTTAACCCCAAATTAAAACTTGTAATTTACAAAAATAATACAACGAAAATTCGAGATGTTACAATACTCCCCAACTTGAAAATGATTTCGTCCCCGAAATCAAATCTAGCTAAACAAATGAGGATATCTAACTTTCAAATCTTCCTCTGACTCTAAGGTCACATTAGCACCTCGATGATGCTTCCATTGATCTTTTAACATTACCATATCTTTACCACTTCGTAACCTCTTAACTGACCTTTCCAAAATTGCCTCCGGTTCTTCTACACATCGACTCCCTTCATCCACCCTTACATCAGTAAGTGGAATCACATCTTGTTCTTCGGCTAAGCATTTCCGAAGATAACACACATGTAAAGTATTGTGGATTCCTTCCAACTCAGGTGGAAGATCCAATTGATACGCTTGAAGACCAACTCTTTTGGTAATAGTGAATGGTCCTAGAAAACGAGGACTCAACTTCCCACGCTTTCCAAATCGTATCACACCTTTCCATGGGGATACTTTAAGCATGACACGCTCCCCAACTTGAATATCTTTTGGTCTTCTTTTCAGATCAGCATAACTTTTCTGTCTATCTTGAGCCGCTTTCATATGCTGCCGAATTGTTGGTCCCGAAAGGCTTAAACAAGTTTGTAGAAGGGGGGGGGGGGGGGTTGAATACAAACACACTATTTTACTTTTCTAAATTGTTTATTGATAAATCATTAACAATTTACAGCTTGTTGCGGAAACAAGATTAAGGATAAACCTAAATCTAAACAAGTTGGAACACTAAGGTTTTCTTGCACTAAGAAAGATAAGGAGATTACTAATAAAATCCTATCTTGAGAGATTTGAACTTGTCCAGAGTTAGCAAGTTACTTCAAATGAAGTGAGTTCATCTCTTTATATACTGCATGCATTTAATGCAATCCAGTATATACTTTACACGTGTCATTAGCGGATTGGTTGCATGTCATTGACCTTTGATGACAACCTTAGTAGCCGCATGAATGAACAGTGTAGTATCAGAGTGGTTGTACGATTTCAGATTTTCGGAGGTTCTTTTCTGACATTTCGTACGGTGGCGTGCAAGGGAGGTTAAGACAAAAGTACTTTGTACGGAGGACTTCATGATCAGCTTTCGTTGATTCAGCGATTATCATTTACTATTCAGCAGATGATAAAGTTCAGCGATAGCTGAAGTCTTGTACTTGATACTTCACGTTGAGTGGACAAATCTGAGTCTTCGCTGATCCGCATCAGTTCATTAGGAGACTTGTCGCTGGTTCTTGAGCTTGATCTTCGACTTCAGCGTAGAACCTTTGTTGACGTGAATCTTGTCTTCAGGGATCATAAGTAAACAACTAACTTATCAGCGATCACCATAAGGACTGAACAGACTCAGCGATATGATGAACAGTGTTCGCTGAATGTTTAATCTAAAAAGTGCGAGAGTTCCTATCAGCAGTACTGTAAGATCTTAGTACTTATCAGCGATAGTGAAACTCTGATACATATTGTTTACTTACAATTTTCACTAAGTATTTAAGATAGGGTCATTATCAAATCACTGAGGGTTTGGATTAACAATCTCCCCCTATTTGATTATGACATAGCAACAAAGAAAATTGCTATTTAATGAAAACATAAGGATAAAAAGAACTCATAAAATATTTGTCCCTTTTACTGTTTTCTGGGATCTTTTCAGTACTGATGGAGTAAAGTACATTCGCTGAAATCTTTCTTTAAATCTTTGAATCAGGTTACAATATGAATGAGAAAGATTACAAGTACAAGCGAAATAAATTACAAGTACTGAAGGATGACTGATACAATAGAGAAAATGGTGATTGTTGTCAGCCTTCAAAGGGTTCTTCCTTAATGAGAAGTTCATCAAGGGTTGTCTTTTCAGTTGGAATCATCCAGTCAGGAACCTTTTCTCCTTTATTCTTTAGCTTCAGAGCAGCTTCAAAAATCAAGGGTTTTAGGTGTCGTGCCTGAATGTCTTTTCTGAAGTCGCACCAGTAGATGAGATCTTTGAGCTGTTCGATTGGAGTGATTGGAAGCTCAGCGATCCGTTGAAAGCATTTACGTCCGTCGTAGTCAAGAAAGAATATTCCATAAGGATTACTGATGACTTTACCAGGGACGAAAAGTTCACATGGTGGCAAAGAGACATCAAGGGCAGATAGATCAGGATCAGGACCAAGTACTTCAGCGCGAGAGAAACCAATTCCAGTTTCATTTCGTATGACAGGACCTGAGTTTGAATCTTGACGTTTCTTCCTTGGAGAGTCCTTTTTTCTTTTCGGCTTTAGATCAGGAACAGGAGGAATATCCACACAAGAAGATATCAAATCGATCTGTCTGTTTATCAGCTTTTCGAAATGATCCTTGTACTTAGATTTTGACGGTTGGATAGCTAACCTCATCTCCAGCCATTCAGAGAGACCATACCTTTTTACAGTGTCAGCACGAAAGGTTTCAGATGAGTCATCTTCTCTGAACAGTTTGATGTCAACAATAGGTACTCCGACGGAGGTTCTTCCAGAGATGAATACCTTGTTGATCTTCGCTGGACGATATCTGAAGTGGATTTTCTCTTTACACCAGATCAGGGTGGTCTGAGAAACTTCAGCTTTCTTTTCCACGATCTTCTGGGCTTGTTCCCAAAGCTTTCGTTGGATTTGAATGGGAATACGCTTCAGCTTGGGGTCTTTGACAGATTCTTGAGTGAGCTTGATGGCGTATTCTCTGTCTTTATCTTCAGCTTCCTTCCTTTCAGCGATGAGGCGTTCAGCTCTGAGATGATCTTGGTATTCAGCTTTTGAAATTCTGAACTTAGGAGGAACTGAAGGTAGTTGATCGCGCCTTAGGATGATTCGCTGATCCTCGAATCGCTTTATCATTTCTTCTCTCCTCTTTTGATCAACTGAGGAAGGTCTGTTTCTGTGCGAGAGAGGTTGTTCTTCTGGTTCATCAGTCTCAGAGATTAAATCTAAGACTGGGATTATGTCTTCAGCGTTAGCTGGAATTATTGGTGAAGTCGCAACAGATCTTTCAGCGATATCCTCAAACAGGGGAGAGGACTAGCTGAAACGCAGCGATCTTACAAATAAGAACTGGGTAGAAGAACTTGGGTAGAAAAGATAGAAAAAAATGTGGATGTGTATGGTGTTTGTGGAATGGATAACTGATTTTTCATAGATGATCAGGGAAGGAAAAATAAGTTTAGTGTACCTGACAAATCGGCTTTGCAAGTAGGATCGCCAGATTATCATCTTCAGCGATGCCTTTGTCTTTGCTTTTCTCAGCGCCAGAGGCTGAGTGCTTTGTCTTTGTCTTCTCCCCTGAAGGTTCTTTTATTGAAATACCTTTAAGAGCTTTGGTTCGAGGAGCAGGTTTGACAACAAAGAAATCATCGTCATCTTCATCATCATCATCATCGTTCCTTGGAGAGGAGGATGGTTCAGCTTCAGGGATGTCGAAGTCTTCGTCTTCTTCTGCTTCAGATTCCTCAGCATCTTCATCGAGTTGCTCCCCCTCAGATATAGAGGCGAGGTTCTCGGTTCCCTCAGGGTTTTCATCTCCCTGAGGTCCAGTAATCCGATCTTCATTACCTTCTCCCCTGATAGATTCATCATGGGAAAGGTCTTCAGCGCTCTTCTCCTGTTCAGCGCTCTTCTCCCCCTCTTTCTCATGATGGGCGGGGGAGGAATGGGTAGATTCAGCATTGGTGTTGTCTCTGTCTTCTGGGCCAGAGATTTTCACACAACCTTCAAGCTTAGCTATTCTGTCTTCTAGGCCAGAAATAGCAGGCGTGATTTTCTTCAGCTCTTGGCGATCCTCTGCGGTGAATGAGTCCAAAACAGGTGCAGGGGCCGGAGCAGGAGCTGGATTATTTGCCTTGTTCACCAGCGTCTCGATCATTGTCTTGACGGAACCAAGGTCGGTCTTCACTGAGCCCAAGTCGGTCTTGACCACTGACATATCACCTTCGAGTGTACCAACCGATTTCTTCAGCGTTGTAACTTCGCTGGAAATGGTGGAAACTGATGATTTGAGGTTGGTGTAGTCAGTGTAGATGTCGGAGAGCACTTTGGCAAAGTCGGCGAGAGTTTTATCAAGATCTTTGATGTCATCAGAGGAGGCCTTCTTTTCCACCACAGTAGTCAGCTTCGTCAGATTCTCTCCAGCGTTTGTTACAGCTGTAGAGTTATTTGATAGACCGGTGGTGAGATCCGTAAGTTTCATCTCCATAGACTTCAGAGATTGGTTGATGTCTCCCAAAAAAGGACCTGTAACATATAAGTACTTGTGAACAAAGGAAAGCTCAGAAGTTTCAGGTTTAGTTACAGTGTTTAAGGTGGGATCTGTACCTGCAGGAGCGTTGACGAACTCATCAAAGTTTCGAGTCCCTCCATAGTGTTCCATATCTCCCTCAAAAGTTCCGTGAGGAATGGAGATCTCTGCAGGTCCTTTCTTCGTCATTCGCTGAGAAGCTTCAACGGCTTCTTGAATGATGGCATCTCCAGTTTTGACTGGAGGAGTGTCCAAAGAAGTAGAGGGAGGAGCGAAGGATAAGAATTGGGGTTGGGGTTCAAGTTCAGCGTTGGATTCGCTGAGAAGTACTTCATCAGTCTTTTGAGAGACTGACGAAGGTTGGGTAGATTCCAAAGTTCTAACCTCAGCGTTTAGGGACGCTGAAGTAGGTTTAGAAGGGATGGCTTGAATTGGTGTGGCAGAGCGTACCACGGAACTTTCCTTCAGCTCTTCAGAATGAGCTGAGGAGTCTTCAGCATGCAACTGCTGGGGTTGCTCCTTGGTTTTCTTGATCCTTTTGGAATCAAGAGGGGTAAGAGATTGTTTCCTTTTCTTAGAAGGAATGGATTTTGTGGCCGGGGTATCAGCGATGGGTATTGTCGCTGAAGGAGCCACAGAAAGCGGAGAGTTAAGAAGAGTGAGAAGAGTAGAGAGACGTACCTCGTTGGCGACAGGCTTGAAGTCGAGAACTTTAGGGCCAATCTGAGAGAGTTTCAGATCACCCTCTTCAGGATAGCTGTCCTTCAGGCCATATTGAAAGATGGCGCTGATGAATCGCGGGTAAGGAACCCATGCTGGTCGGTCAGCGGCAGAATCAACACGTTGAATGAGGTCTTCATAGATGATGGAGGCCCAGTCAATGTTGAGACCTTTCAGCAGTGCGTAACCCATGGCCTGCTGAGGTTGAGCGGCTTGATCAGAAGATCCGGATTTCGCTGTCATGCAGCTGATCAGGTGAGCGAAGATGAAGTTCATCTCGCTGGGCATCTTGGATTTCTTTATCAGCGTCAGCTTCTTCTCAGGTAGCTTGTCTCTTCCAGTCTCCCAGATGTAACCCATCGCATCAAGGAAAGCAATGATTTCTTCCCTGTCAGGAAATGGAATGAAAGGATTTTCTGAGGTAGCGTTAGGGAATTTCAGAGCTTTACGGATTATTGCGGGGGTTATCTTGATGGTGCCATACTCAGTATCGCTGAGTATGCAGTCGATGGTTTTAGATGGATCTTTGGCTGAGGGTAGGTTGGTGTGTCTGGCAGAGTACCAGAATTGGGATAATAGACGCTGACTGGCAGGAGGTGTGATTGTCAGTGCTGTGTATATTGGGCTATTCTTCAAAAAAATCACAGCGTCGTCTAGATGGGATACCTGCTTCCGAGGAGGAAACTCGAGAAGCGCTGAAAGGTTGTTTGCCTTAGTCCAGTCTAGTTGATCCAGCTCAAACTTAACCTGAGGAGCTTTGGTGATTTCCAGTTCCTCAGAATCACTGGAGATGGACTCAGCGGTAACATTCAGCTTTGAAGTTGCCATTTCACTGTATTATCAGTTCAACCAAAGATGTTAACAAATAAGAAATATCTTAATGTGGAAAGAGAATTTCCATTAAGATTTTTCGAATTTTGTCCATTTCATTCAGACAAAAAAGTCTTAATGAAGATTAGGGTTTTTCTTGTTTTTTTTTTTTAAAAAAAAAAACGAATATAACACCTATAAGCCTTGTATTCCAGTTTTAAAAAAATGGATACGAAAGAAGAACAAGTTTAAGATTTTAGATTTAAAACTTGAAGAACAACCATGAAATGGTTGTGTTTATAAAACCATGAAAGAAAATGATTTTATTTTTGAGTTCTTTTGTTTGATCTTGTGTAAAACAATGGTAAGATCGAAAACAAGTTATTTGCATTTGATAAAAGATAAGAACATATTGACCTTGAGTTTGATGAAGAAGATGATGAACAGTTCTTGAAGATCGAGAGCACAAAATGCAACAGTGTTCTTTTCTTGCGGAGAAAGATTGATTCGCATAAAAGACAAATATAAACTTTGAGAGAGTTTATATAGGAAGAGAGTAGAGAGAGAAAAACTTGAGCGGGAAAGTTTTTCATCATGACACGGACACGTGTTTGCATTTGATTGGATAGACAACGAAACGTGCAAACGTGTGTCAGAAAAAGAAACGTGCCTGGTGTTATCCGTTGCAATGACGTCACAACTGTCCTTTCACATTCTTTCGTTGTCTCTGAGGTTTTGAAAGAAAAACTCAGGGACTCTTTGGAAAATATGAAGCACTGAATAGAAATATCAGTGAGGGTTTTAAGAAATTTCAAAATATCGCTGTTAAGGAAGAGATATTCAGCGATGTAAGAATTTGAAATCTTGCATTTTCATGCGTTTTGTCAGAGAGAGAAAACATACCTTGATATCAGTTTAACCCAATTTATTCAGAGAGAAGATGATGAAATGGATTGTACTAGTTTATTTTATCCAGAGCCTATACAAGAATGTATAAACGTATCGCTGAAGATTTATCCTTCAAAGTTCAGCATTCCAAGCTCACTGATGAGAAAGTTGAATCTTGTCTCATCAAGAGGTTTGGTAAACAAATCAGCTAACTGATAATCAGTTGGGATAAAATGAAGTTCTATATCACCATTCATCACATGATCTCTGATAAAATGATATCTGATTTCTATGTGTTTTGTCTTTGAGTGTAGCACTGGATTGTTTGCTATAGCGATGGCACTTGTGCTGTCGCAATAGATTGGAATTTTGGAGAGCTGAAGATCATAATCTAGTAGTTGATTTCTCATCCACAAGACTTGAGAACAGCAGCTTCCAGCGGCTACATACTCAGCTTCAACTGTGGAAGTGGACACTGAGTTTTGCTTCTTACTTGTCCAACTTACCAGCTTTCCACCCAGGAGCTGACATCCTCCTGTGGTGCTTTTCCTATCCATTTTGCAACCTGCAAAATCACTGTCTGAATAGGCGGTTAGATCGAATCCTGAATCTTTGGGATACCAAAGACCTAGATTCGCTGTACCCTTAAGATATCGAAAGATTCGCTTTACAGCTTTCATATGAGATATCTTAGGTTCAGCTTGATATCGTGCGCACAGACATGTTGCAAACATAATATCGGGTCGGCTAGCTGTAAGATACAGTAGTGAGCCGATCATCCCACGGTACAGCGTGACATTGACAGGAACACCCTTTGTGTCCTTATCAAGTATCAGCGGTGGTGCCATAGGGGTTTTCATAGCTGAACTTTCAGTTAAGTCGAATTTTTTCAGCATATCTTTAACATACTTTCCCTGATTTATAAAAGTTCCTTTTTCAGTTTGCTTAATCTGAAGACCAAGGAAATATGTTAGTTCACCCATCATACTCATTTTATACTCATCTTTCATTCTATCAGCGAAACGAGTACAAAGCTCAGGGTTAGTAGAACCAAATATAATGTCATCAACATATATTTGAACTAAAATGATATGACCTTTTATTTTTCTAAAAAACAAAGTTTTGTCAATCTTACCTCTCTCAAATTTTTCAAGGTGGAGATACGTAGAAAGAGTGTCATACCATGCACGAGGAGCTTGCTTCAAGCCATAAAGTGCCTTATCCAGCTTATAAACATAACCTGGACGCTTAGGATCTGAGAATCCTGGAGGTTGTTCCACATAAACTTCTTCATTCAGCTTTCCATTTAGAAACGCTGACTTAACATCCATTTGATGTACAGTGAAGTTTTTGTGTACAGCATATGCTAAGAAAAGACGAATAGATTCAAGTCTTGCTACAGGAGCAAAGGTTTCGTCATAATCTATACCTTCCTCTTGTCTGTATCCCTGAGCAACAAGACGAGCTTTGTTGCGAGTTACAGTACCATGTTCGTCCAACTTGTTTCGATAGACCCACTTAGTGCCTATCACTGTTTTGTCAGTTGGTCTCCGAACAAGTTTCCAAACTTTGTTTCTTTCGAATTCAGTCAGCTCTTCTTGCATAGCGCTGACCCAGTTTGGATCTCTGAGGGCATCATCTATTTTCTTTGGTTCAGTTAGAGAAATAAAGTTAACAAATAAACAAATATTACCTGCACTTCTACGAGTCTGAATACCAGCGTTGGGATCACCAAGAATTTGATCGATTGGGTGATTTACAGTCCATCGCTGAGCCGGAGCATACGTCGCTGACTCAGTCTGAACTGGAGAAACTGAAGATGAGGCTTCAGCTACTTCTGGATAATCAACTAAGAGAGGAATGCTTGCATTTGTCACTTCATTCACTGATTGCTGAGAAATAGATGGAATTTCTGAGACATTTGGATCAACTGCGGGTATAGTATTTATAGGAACAGCTGAGACCCAAGATGTTTCAGCTTCACTATTCTGCATATTGGGAATGATAGTAGGACCATCATTTTCAGTTGTATGAGTATGAGTAGTGGGAACATCTTCTGAATCACCAAGATGAGAAAACATCCATTGATTCAGTTCTTCTGTATCAGCGTTCGGTTTAGAGTTCGCTGAACGGGATTCGTCAAACGTGACGTGAATAGTTTCTTCTACAGTTTGTCTTCTTCTGTTGAAGACTCTGAAGGCTTTGGAAACTGAGGAGTATCCAAGAAAGATTCCATCATCAGCCTTAGGATCAAACTTTCCAAGGGCATCTCTGTTGTTCAGTATGAAACACTGACAACCAAAGATGTGAAGAAAGCTGATTGAAGGCTTTCTCCCATGAAAGAGTTCATAGGCTGTCTTTTTGAATCTTTTGACTATCAGCGACCTGTTTTGCGTAAAACAAGCCGTGTTGACAGCTTCTGCCCAAAACTGAGTAGGCAGGTGAGAATCGCTGAGCATTGAACGTGCAGCTTCAATAATTGTTCTATTTCTTCTTTCAGCGACTCCGTTTTGTTGTGGTGTTCTCACTGACGAAAAGTTATGAGAAATACCCTTGCTCTCAAGGAAGGAATCAAGAGAACTGTTTTTGAATTCAGTTCCATGATCACTCCTTATTGAGCGAACAGTCATATTGTTCAGAGTTTCCATCTTCCGAACAAAGGTGATGAGTTCTTCAGGGGTGTCACTCTTAGAACGGAGAAACATTACCCATGTATAACGAGAGAATTCATCAACTATGACCAGCGTATATTTCTTTCCAGCGATGGATTGTTTGTTAACGGGGCCAAACAAATCCATATGGAGTAGTTGAAGAGGAGATGACACTGAGGAAACTTGCTTGGACTTAAAGCTTGCCTTGGTCTGCTTCCCTTTTTCACACGCTGAACATAAGGATTCTTTGGCGTATGAATGTTGAGGTAGACCAGTGACTAACTCTTTGGATGAAAGAGTATTCAGTGTCTTGAAGTTGAGATGTGAGAGTCTCTTGTGCCATAGCCAGTTGACATCAGAAGATGCCTTTGAGAAGAAACAGGAGTTCTCAGTGGTTGTTGAGTCCATGTTTATAACGTAAACATTTTCCAAACGATAACCGCTGAGAGCTATCTTCTCCTTTTTGTCAGAGACAAAGCAGGATTCCTTGGTGAAAATCACTTTGTTATCCATGTCGCAAAGCTGACTGATGCTCAGAAGATTATGCTTCAGCCCTTCAACATATGCGACTCTTCTGAAGGATGTTGTACCATTTGAAAGTACACCATACCCTCGGGTGTGTCCTTTTCCATTTCCACCGAAAGTTACAGAGGGACCCTTCTCTTCCTTGTATTCAGCGAGCAGGCTTTTCTTTCCAGTCATGTGTCTAGAGCATCCGCTATCGAGATACCAGATACCCTTCTTAACCTGCAATACAAAGGAAGATTAGTTTTGCTTGGGTACCCACTTCACCATGTATACGCGTTTGTCAGTGGAAGTGGTTGGAATGGGTTCAGCAGTCTTCGCAGCATTTGAAGATTCAGCTTTGTCTTTCTTCACTTTGGTCAATTTCTTGACCTCAGCGGTATGAGTCACCTTGACCTGACTTGCAACTGGTTTGGTCTTCTTTGGTGCTATCTTCACCTTAGCTATCTTATCAGCTTTGGTGGCTGTGGGACACTTACTTGCAATATGATCGGTAAGTCCACAGTGATAACATTTCCTATAACTAAAATTAGTTCTAGGACCACTTGTGTGCTGAGCTTTTAATTTGGAATTAGAAGTGCCAGCACCAAGTACACTATTGGTTTTTGAAATAGGACGAACATTCAGTTCTTCAGATTTCTTACCAAGGACATCTACTCTGAGTCTAGGAGTAGGTCGCTGAACTGATCCAGAGGTCTGATTTCTAGAACCAGATGAATGAATCACTAAGGCTTTGGAAGCATTCAGCTTAGGTACTAAAGTACCCTTCTGAGGATTTTGATAAATTACAATTCCTTTACCTTTATCTTTAGAGACAGAGGTAGGTTTTGAATAAACCATTTTCTCCTTACCTTTTGAGGAGGTAGGAGTTTCCTCGGGGATTGGTGTAATCGACGAGGAGTACTGAGATGAAGAAGTGTCAGCTACTGAGGATACGAACGTTCCAAATTTAAGCATTGAACGTTCAGTGGTTGGTATTGGAGTATCATATTTATAACCCAGACCACGTTTATCACTCAGAGGAATCTGAGCCTTAATTATCTCAGTGATCTTTGTTGAAGAATTACACCATCCTTCAACAGTAGCTTGTTCAGCTTTTAATGCAGCGATAGCTTCCGCTCGTTCAATTTTGACTAGCTGATTTAAATGGACTTGATCTTTAAAATCTTCTTCAAATTTAGAAAGCTTTTCTATTTGAAGGTGGCAATTTTTAAGCTTTTCAGCGAGATCAAGATTTTGGTTTTCAACCACAGCTTTGCCGTTCATGGCTTCGTATAAGCTTCTAGTCAGTAGTTCGATTTTACGGAGACTATCAGCTTCATCAATATTTACAATATTGGTAAAGAAGGAAGGTGATACCTGAATGGCAGATGTTGAAGTGGAGGGAATGTCTGAACTTTCTTCCTCTTCTTCAATCTTGGCCATGAGACATTGATTTGCTTCATCATCTTCAGAATCAGATGATGAGGCTTCTTCATCAGAAGCAGCCCAATCATAGTCAGCCATTAGGCCTTTTCCCTTCTTCTTAAAGCTTTTCAGCTTTGCATACTTCTCCTTCAGCTTCAAGTATTTGTCGTCTTTATTCCTTGGAACAAAGGATTTCTTTGTAAAGGCTGAAGGTCTCATGATTTTCTTTGACCTGCACTCGTTAGCGAAATGACCTGTCTTTTCGCAGTTAAAACAAGTAGCAGTAGCCTTATCAACAAAAGCTGATGACTTAGGCTTGTCAGCTATAGAAAGAGTTTTGTTCTTTCTAGACATTTTCTTCTTGGCGAATCTCCTGAACTTTTTAGTTAGGAGAGCCAAGGATTCATCATCTGAAGAATCAGAATCTGATGATCTTTCAGAGTTACTTTCTAACTCAGTGATAGTGACCACGGGTCGCTGAGTAGAAGGTTCCTCTGAGATTAAAGCAACAGGGGTGCTTTTGGAATCTTTTACAAGATTCTTCTTAAGATGGCTAGATTGCTCATGATTCAGCAATGTGCCATATAAGGTAGCGAGTGTCATTGATCTTAGATCTTTTGACAGCTTGAGACACATGGAATAATTGTCCCAACTTTCAGGTAAACATTCTAAAAACTTTGTCAGAACTTCAAAGTTAGAATATTCCTTACCAACCGTTTTAAGATCTATAATTAAGCAGTTAAAACGTTGATGTACTTCAGAGAGAGTTTCATTCTTACCAGAGATGAAACTTTCGTATTGTCTTACTAGGTTGATCTTTCTTGAATCCTGGACTTCAGACGTTCCTTCATACTGAACACATATTGTGTCCCACATGGCCTTCGAGGATTTCAGGTTCATGACGGAATGGTAGACTTCGTCAGGAAGGGCCATGGATAGTATGGATCTGGCTTTTGTATCTATAGCCACTTTCTTCTTGTCTTCATCGGTCCAATGATGGATTTCCTTTGGAATCAGCCTTTCTGGAATAGCAGCTCTAGTTGCAGTGGCTGGAACGGCAGGATCAATCGTTACAGGAATGTGTGGACCGTTTTCAAGATAGTAAGGTATAGTAGGGTCTACACCTTCTAAGAAGAGTGTCATCCTATTTTTCCATAAGTTGAAGTTGTCTCTGGAAAATCTAGGGGGTTTTGCAAGAGAACCATTGTCGATATAGTGAGTGTTTGTGTTTGAGTTGGCCATTTTCAGATAATAGCAAGGAAGAGAAAATATCTTAGATTAGATCTTGTTTATGAGATTAAACAAATCTGCTCTGATACCACTTGTTGGTCCCGAAAGGCTTAAACAAGTTTGTAGAAGGGGGGGGGGGGGGGGTTGAATACAAACACACTATTTTACTTTTCTAAATTGTTTATTGATAAATCATTAACAATTTACAGCTTGTTGCGGAAACAAGATTAAGGATAAACCTAAATCTAAACAAGTTGGAACACTAAGGTTTTCTTGCACTAAGAAAGATAAGGAGATTACTAATAAAATCCTATCTTGAGAGATTTGAACTTGTCCAGAGTTAGCAAGTTACTTCAAATGAAGTGAGTTCATCTCTTTATATACTGCATGCATTTAATGCAATCCAGTATATACTTTACACGTGTCATTAGCGGATTGGTTGCATGTCATTGACCTTTGATGACAACCTTAGTAGCCGCATGAATGAACAGTGTAGTATCAGAGTGGTTGTACGATTTCAGATTTTCGGAGGTTCTTTTCTGACATTTCGTACGGTGGCGTGCAAGGGAGGTTAAGACAAAAGTACTTTGTACGGAGGACTTCATGATCAGCTTTCGTTGATTCAGCGATTATCATTTACTATTCAGCAGATGATAAAGTTCAGCGATAGCTGAAGTCTTGTACTTGATACTTCACGTTGAGTGGACAAGTCTGAGTCTTCGCTGATCCGCATCAGTTCATTAGGAGACTTGTCGCTGGTTCTTGAGCTTGATCTTCGACTTCAGCGTAGAACCTTTGTTGACGTGAATCTTGTCTTCAGGGATCATAAGTAAACAACTAACTTATCAGCGATCACCATAAGGACTGAACAGACTCAGCGATATGATGAACAGTGTTCGCTGAATGTTTAATCTAAAAAGTGCGAGAGTTCCTATCAGCAGTACTGTAAGATCTTAGTACTTATCAGCGATAGTGAAACTCTGATACATATTGTTTACTTACAATTTTCACTAAGTATTTAAGATAGGGTCATTATCAAATCACTGAGGGTTTGGATTAACACGAATTTCCTTCACTTTGTCCGCGGTTTGTTGCACAAGTTCTGGACCAGCAAACTGTTTCTCTCCGGCTTCTAACCAGCACACCGGAGTTCTGCACTTCCTACCATATAATGCCTCGAAAGGTGCTCTTCCAATACTGGAATGGTAACTGTTATTGTAAGCAAATTCTACTAATGGCAAATGAGAATCCCAGTTACCTCCAAAATCTAGTACACAAGACCTGAGCATGTCTTCCAAAGTTTGAATGGTTCTTTCACTTTGGCCGTCAGTTTGTGGATGATAAGCAGTACTCAAATTAACTTTTGTACCCAATTCCTCTTGTAGTGATTGCCAAAATCTTGAGGTAAACCGACTATCACGATCCGACACTATAGACACCAGTATACCATGTCTTGACACCACTTCATCGATATATAGCTTTGCCAATTTATCTATTGGTGATGCTTCTTTCATAGCTAAGAAATGAGCACTTTTAGTCAAACGATCGACGATTACCCAAATAGTATCGTTACCTCTTTGAGTCTTTGGTAACTTTGTCACAAAATCCATGGTAATCTTATCCCATTTCCACTCCGGAATTTCCAAAGACTGAAAACTTCCGTATGGTCTTTGGTGTTCTGCTTTTACTAACGAACAAGTTCCGCATTTCTCTACTATTTGTGCCACATCCACCTTCATAGTCGGCCACCAATAGTGTAGTTTCAAATCTCTATACATCTTGGTACTCCCCGGATGTATAGAATACTTAGATCTATGCGCATCTTCGAGAATCAACTCCCGATTTCCACCTATCTTTGGTACCCAAACACGGCCTTGGAACAATTTAATCCCTCGGCTATCTTCAGTCAGCTGAAGATGTTGCTTGCTCATCACTTCTTCTTTCAAGTTGCTTTCTAACAAAGCCTCCACTTGAGCAACTTTTATTCTTTCAATTAGACTTGACATTACATCAATTCTGGCGTTTGTCGTTTTCAAGCACCCATTATACTCTTTTCTACTCAAGGCATCGGCTACAACATTTGCTTTACCTGGGTGGTAATGCAATTCACAATCGTAGTCCTTCAACAATTTAAGCCATCGCCTTTGCCTCATATTCAACTCCTTCTGATCAAAAACATGTTGTAAACTTTTATGATCAGTGAAGAGTGTACACTTCGTTCCATAGAGATAATGACGCCACAGCTTTAAAGCAAACACAACGGCTGCTAATTCTAAATCGTGGGTAGGATAGTTCTTTTCGTGTTCTTTCAACTGTCTTGACGCATAGGCAATCACCTTACCTCGTTGCATCAACACACATCCCAAACCCATTTTCGATGCGTCACTATAGACTACCAAATCTTCAGTTCCTTCTGGCAGTGCAAGAATGGGAGCTTCACACAACTTCTGCCGTAAGGTTCTAAAAGCTAATTCCTGCTTTTCGGTCCAAACAAACTTCATATTCTTACGAGTCAACATCGTCAGAGTAGAAGCAATCTTTGAGAAGTCTTTAATAAACCTTCTATAATAACCTGCGAGACCCAAGAAACTTCTTATTTCAGACGCGCTTTTCAGAGTCTCCCAATTCATCATTGCTTCTATTTTTGCTGGATCTACTTTCACCCCTTCCGATGAAATCACATGACCGAGAAATTGTACTTCTTTCAACCAAAATTCACATTTAGAGAATTTTGCATACAAATTCTCCTTGCGTAACACTTCTAACACTTTGCGAAGATGGCGTTCATGATCGTCCTCATTCTTTGAGTAAACAAGTATGTCATCAATAAAAACGATAACAAACTTGTCTAGAAACGGTCGACACACTCTATTCATCAGATCCATGAATATAGCTGGAGCATTAGTCAACCCAAATGGTATCACGAGAAATTCATAATGCCCATACCTCGTTCTAAACGCCGTCTTTGGAACGTCTTCCTCTCTTACCCGCACTTGGTGATACCCTGACCTTAGATCAATTTTAGAAAAGCATCCCGCTCCATGGAGTTGATCAAACAAATCATCTATCCTTGGAAGCGGATACTTATTCTTAATTGTCACCTTATTCAGCTCCCGATAATCTATACACATTCTCATAGTGCCATCTTTCTTCTTAACAAACAATACCGGAGCTCCCCAAGGTGAAGAACTCGGTCTAACAAAACCCTTGTCTAACAGCTCTTGCAATTGAGACATCATTTCTGTCATCTCAGCTGGCGCTAGGCGGTAAGGTGCACGAGCTATCGGTGCTGCTCCAGGAATAAGATCGATGCGAAATTCTACTTGTCTTTCAGCTGGTAGACCTGGAAGATCATCCGGGAATACATCCGAAAATTCACGCACCACTTTGATATCTTGCACTTGTTTCTTTTCTAACTTCGTATCTATAACATAAGCTAGATAGGACCAACATCCCTTCGATAAACATTTACGCGCCCTTGCCACTGAAATCAACGGAATATCTCCTTTCTGCTTTTCTCCAAATATGAATACGTCATCTATATCCATCTTCTTTGCACACATTATTTCTGCCTGGTTATTGCTCAACCAGTCCATCCCCACAATAACATCAAATCCCCCAATTTCCATTAACAATAAGTCAATCGGAAATTCTGTTCCCTCTATCAAAATTTTACAATCGACCAAACTTTCACTAACCAAAGATCGAACCCTATTAGCTATCTCAACTACTAAGGCATCTCCTAACGTAGTGACAGGCATAGCTAGCTTACGGTAGAACAACTTGGATACAAAAGAATAGTTTGCGCCACTATCAAATAACACATGTGCAGGAATGGAGTTTATAAGGAATGTACCCGAGACAACATCTTTCGATCCTTTCGCTTCTTCAACAGTCATTTGGAAAGCACGTCCAGTTGGTTTAGGGATAACCAACTTCCTTCCCTGATCTCCCTCCTTCTTTAGCTTCGGACAATCTTTCCGAAAGTGGCCCGGTTGCTTACATTCAAAACACACTGATCCCGGCATTGGGCAGTTCACGGCTATATGCCCCGCCTTCCCGCACTTGTAACATTCATTTCCACCCACTCGACACAAGCCAAAATGTTTGCTTCTACATTTAGAACACCAGCTTGGTTCCCTACGAGAGTCATAACGGATATTCTTGCCAAACAATCTGGTTTTCTGAGAAGATTCTGAACGACCTTCCCACTTTCTCTTTTCTCCTACATGCGCTTTCTCTTCTTTGTCTTTGGCGTACATCTCTTCTATCACTTTCTCTTCCTCAATCGTCTCCCTTAAAGTAGTAGCTTTTGAACTTCGGACCCTGGTCATCATATCCGCCGGTAAACCCTTCAGATAAGCTTTAATTTTGTCTTTCTCAACTGGAGCCACATGCCCCACTAGGTTCAGCTTCTCCATAAAGAATTCGGTATACTTTCTCACTGTCATGTTGCCTTTCTTGAGATTCCTGAACTCTTCCTCGATTCGGTCCATTTCAGTTTCGTTACAATACTCTTCCAAAACCTTCGCTTTGAACTGTTCCCAAGTCACGGCATTCAGAACTGCCTCCGTCACAGAAGATGACAGTACGTTCCACCAGGATAACGCGTTACCGCGTAACATTTGTGACCCAAATCTAACTTTAGACTTTTCATCATAACACTCACAAGCCCGAAAGGCTTGTTCTATTTCTCTTATCCAGTTCATACAAGCCACTGGACTATCATCTCCTTTGAATTCCGGCGGTTTACAGCTCAGAAAAGTTTTGTAAGAGCAGTTTCTTTCAACCCTTCTTTCCGTCTCCAACCCTGGGTTACCAGTTGGATTTATCACACTAGTATCAACTACTGTTCGTCTTGGTTCCGTACTTCGATCATTGAACATTTTCATAGACATTTCTGCTTGTCTTCCTATATTGATGTTCATCATTTCAGCTTGCCTTTCCATTGATGCATTCATCAATCTGGTTACAGTATCCATTATGCGGCCTTCCATACTTGAATCCGATGGTGTTTGATCGGCAGTACTGGCACCCCCTCGATGTACCCGATTTCGCATTCCTCCTAAAGAAAGAAAATCTGGTGGCGTCTCCTGAATTCCGCTTACTCCAGTTTGCCTTTCTCCCGTATCGTCTAACCAATTCCTATTCATAGAAGAATTTGGAGACCTCGGAGGTGTATTCACCATTGATCTAAAGGAGCACAACAGAATACTCATCAGTAATGGTTTATACAACTAGACATACAATACGTACTTTACCGCTAATCAGTCACTGTAACAATTTAGAAACAAGTATGCTTGTGTAATAATATATTCATAATAACAGTAGCTAATTGAAATTGCGAACATATCATACATGAGAATTCTCATTACCATTGTTACAGTACTAACTTCGCGTATTTCTGTCGACTCTAAGACTACCCAGTCTTAGTACTTCTACCCATATCTCACGGATCATAACTTAATTCATCACAGCTTAAGTCTAGGTATCTCAAAATCATACCTAGTTCGCTTAAACTACTGCTCTGATACCATATTGTAACACCCTAAAAACAGGGTCAATTTAAACCTTAAAAATTGCTACAATTTATGATCGTAAAACTTCAAACTTCTATAACCTGAGGATCAAATGTAAAGGTTTTATATACAGTACATCTAAATCAAATAACCTATTAATCTAATCATACATCATAATCAGATTAATTAAGTTATCTAATCCTTTGTCCCAAAAGCATCAAAAGAACAGTTAGATCCTCCGTTATCTCTAAATTTAAGTCCTTCCAAAAGACCCTCATCACACTTTCCCGCTTACTTCCCGGAGCTTGTACCTGGTAAGAAAATTCAACTTGAAACATTAGGCTTTCGCCTAGTGAGAATATTCAAATCAAATTAAAGTTAAACAATTAAAATCTCAACAGATAAAACAAACCTGTTCTCGCCCATCTTACCGTACAACAACTTCTTTCAATACTGGGAATCTACCCCACTCCCATACTTATGACTAATTCGTCTAGCCATAATATCACTATCAAGAGTTTACTATAAATCATCCCAAATTCAAAGTTATTACTCTTATCTAAGAAATTACAAGTCAAAACCTGCCTATTTCTTAATCCGGAAGTAGAGATTACAAATTACTTTATGCCTATCTCTAATCTTCCTTTTACAACGGGAAATCTCCGATCTTCCCTATAAAATGGAAATCTCCGATCTTCCATTCGAAATGGGAATTACAAATCAAAATCTGCCTATTCCACATTTCACGTCCTCGCCATCTCAGAATCACTGACCCCAATGGGATTAATATATCGCGATACACAACCGGGGCCCTCACGATGATTCAAGATACACTCGTTCACTAGAAATTACATCCCTTGGTCAAATGGCAAGTATTTCGGTTCCCATTAGACCGTACCCAGGTGCCCTACTATGACCGGATGCCTATTTCTAGCAATCGCCACACAATACATAAGTATTATTACCCTTACTATTATATGTGCATAACATACAATATATTCATCTCCAAAACATATTCTATATATATAAACATTTATAAAGAATATTAATAGTCTTGACACCTTGACTTCTTAATTATCCCCTCATTGCATTTTAGCACGGGGATCAACATATCATAACTTTTAGTCATCTATTTGGACTCATTACTAATTAAGACGAGTCCTTAATAACATGTTCAGACATACATATTATATATCTATTTCAATATTAATTGTTGAATTTTAAAGAGAGTTGAATAAACTCACCTGGTATGAAGTCACACTTCTTTTAAAGACGTAGGAACTCCTGTCTTCACCACCACAGTTTACTGTAATATCCAATATACACATATACTGATATTAAATTACAGAACAGAACTCTCTAAAACTAAGAATCCTTATCATCTAAAAATCTCCGTCTTAAGTCGCAACCAACTAAATATTAAAATCTCTTGTCGCAATGCACAGTGCAAGTCGCAATCAACTACTGCGACATGGTCACCATGTCGCAACCTTCTATTGCGATTTCAACCCCAAGTCGCAACCTTCTATTGTGACTTCAACACCAAGTCGCAACCTTCTATTGCGACTTCACCACCAAGTCGCAACCTTCTATTGCGACTTCAACACCAAGTCGCAACCTTCTATTGCGATTTCACTTCCTTGTCGTTCTTAAGACTGCGACATTCATGAATGTCGCAATGCACTGTTGCGACATGCTTGAATGTCTCAACCCACTGAAATTATCTAAAACCCAGATTTTATACTTTTAAGCTATGTTTGATTCTGTGAACATGCATATATGTTTAATACCCCTAACATAACATATCTATAAATTCAGATTCTCATAATCACCCAAAAATCACCAAAACCCATTTTCTAAACTCATAGAAATAACAATAAACTTAATAACACCAATAATTGTGAAGAACATACCTTGATTTAACACAGATTTTCCAGCTGAAATCTTGCTCTTCTTCTTGTTCTTGCTATCTCTAACTCTCGGTTCTATCTCTCTCTCTCGTTACCGAAATAGCCACACACACACACAATTAGTCACTTAACACTTAAGACTAATTGTGTGACACCTCTTACTAAAACATGGTGAGTCATAGCTCAATTTACCAAATACACCCCTAACTTTAAAGGAATGACACAAAAAACCCTCAAATTAAAAATCCACTTCAACCAATAACTTTAAACAAATACAAACTTAACCCCAAATTAAAACTTGTAATTTACAAAAATAATACAACGAAAATTCGAGATGTTACACTCACGAATGGTAAGATTGTTCAAATTTCAGGTTTCCATGGTTTGCCCTAAATTTAGCTCACGAATGCTCGATTTTGATAGGGAAGAAGCTGTGGATTCATAGCTTGGTACGAAGGGCCTCTATCTGCTCGAGCTACATCAATTATATGTGGGTTATTGAGGTCTAAGAACAACGTTGAAGAAAGGTTACTAGCAGCTCAAAAAGGGAATAGAAGACTAAAGTTGATGTTGTGTATCAGTTGGTTTGCAATTGCCATGTATTTCTGTTTTGGTTGATTGTAATCAGTGTGTTTTAATATTTTGTTCAATCTTTTGTAACCAAAAAATGTATGTAAGATTTGTTGTGGTTTAATGATATGAAGTTATTGTGGAACCAAAACCAATTCTTGTTTTACTTCTGTTTTTGTATCATGTTGTAACCAAATGAACAATGTTGGCATACACCATTCCATTCAAACAAAATTGTACCAAATAAAGCAGTGGTTACATAAACTACAAACAATTTAGATGACACAAACTACAAACAAGGTTCTAAAACAAAATATTTACATTGTACCAAAAGAAGCAGTGGTTACATAAAGCCTAACCCATACCATTGTACCAATAGAATCCACTTGGTTACATACACTACAAACATTGTTCCAAAAGATTGTACCAAAAGTAACCAAAGGATTAACCAAAACTAACTAAAAAGATTGTACCAAAACAGAGTACACCAAATGTTTGTACCAAATCAAACTTTTACCAAAACCAAACTACCAAATCATCCAACCTTGTCAACCTGTTTGTCCTTTGCATGTACGAGAGTTGTGTCCAAGTTGAAGGCATTTGAGGCACCTCACAGTTTTGCCAACTCTTCTAAGCTTCTTCCCATCCTCAGTGATTTCTTCAATTGTCTTCCTCCTCTTTTTCTTTGGTCTTCCTACTTGGGTGTGATGTGTTGGTGGAGTCAACTTGGTTGGACAAAGTGACTTTGCCCACATGTTCCTACCTTGAATTGGTTCAACCTTGAAAGAGTACATGTCCCTCCATGTTTCCAATTTATATGTAGGATAAGCCCAGTATTCAGGAATGCCCACATCTTCTCCAATCTTTCCCATCTCCCATATGGTAGCCACTGCATGTTTGCATGGGATTGCAGTAAGTTCCCAACGCCTGCAAGAACATGTCTTTTCTTCCACATCTACCACACACTGGTCCATCCATGGACCATTAACTTGATATTTGCATCCTCCATTCCAAACTACAGTGTAGTTCAATGCTTCTTTCTTGACTACTTCCATTATCCTAGTTACTGTTGGTGTGAGAGGTCCCCTAGCCTTGGCAATCACTTGCTGCACTATCACTATTCTCTTCATCAAGTAAACTCTTATATACTCTAATGCTGAGTATATAGGCTTCTCTCTAGCATCCAACAATTGCTTGTTGAAAACCTCACAGATGTTGTTCAACAACACATCTGTGTGACTTCTTCCTGTAAGCACATGAAATGATTATTAGTTTGCATCCAAAAATCCTACTGTGGCTGCACATGAAAGAGACAAGTTACCTGTGAAATGAGCCCTGCTCCAGTGTTGTGGTGGTATGTTCTTAAGCCACTCATAACATGCTGAATTAAGGTTCCTAAGGTTGGCCATCTCACCTTGAAACTGTTGAATAGTACATGCAGTTGCACACCTCCATAGTAAGTCTTTGAACTGTTTGCCTTTCCAAGATTTCCTCATATTCTCATGTAAATGTCTTACACAGAACCTGTGTTCAGCACGGGGAAATACCTTTGACATGGCTGGTAATATTCCCTGTGTTTCAATCAAGTAGCACCATGCAATGATTAGAATACCATACTTTATATAGTTGCATATCATAAATGAAAGTTGTTGGTCCCAAAATGGCTCAACAAGTATTGTAGAAGGGGAAGGGGGGGGTGGGGGGGTTGAATACAATACTCAGATTTTTCACAAGTTTTAATTCAATTTATTGAAAATCTTTCAATAAGAATTACACATAGAAAACAAAAGATTGTTGCAGAAAAGAACAGTTAAACTATTCTAACAATCTAACACAAAGTAAACTGAAAAACACTTAGAACAAATTGGGCACTTAGACACAAGATGCAGTTTCAGTAAGAAAGGAGCTTGCACTTAGTGATCTTCAGAAGCGTGATTTGCATGGAGAGTCTTTACCTCTATTTATAGTCCATGCATCATTTAATGCTTGGAACACTTGTCACTCTTCCATTCATTGTAGAGGTTGACTTCTGAAAAGCTGATATCTCCTTTTTAACTTATCCAAAGAACCAGGAGGACAGTCGTACCAGAAAAAGACCTTATCTGAGAATAGATAAGATGACAAACTGCCACTTTTATCTGACAATAGGATATTGTCTCATAATAAATGATCTTTTCTTTTGTCTTCAGAGAATAAGGCTGCCGACCTCCTGTATTGGAAACTGTACCAATTTGAAATCTCACTTCTTTAGAGAAGAGAGATCCTTCACCGAAGTGTAGAATATTTCGGTGCAGTCTTCTCAAATTCCCACCGATCTCTGAACATATATCGGTGGAAATCTTCTTGAACTTCCACCGATTTCTGAAAGCATATCGGTGAAAGTCTTCTTGAGCTTCTCACCGAATTTCTTCAATTCGGTGATGCTTGTCCACCGATAGTACAAGCATATCGGTGGTGGTGTAACTTGTAGAGAGTTGCTGCCGATTTTCTCACTTCCGCAATGAGATAGTCTTCGCACTTGGTTTCGGTTGATCTTCGACTTCACCGAACAATTGATATGAGAGTACAAGTTACACAAAAGAATCCAAAAATATTCTAAGTACCTAAGAGGGTTTAATTGAGTCAATTTCAAATCCGTGAAGACCCAACAATCTCCCCCTATTTGAATTTGATCTCTATCCTTAGAATATTAAAGAGCAAATGAAAATAAGAGCATTTTGACCCTTTTTACTCTTTTGGGTTCTTTTTCACATAGGCCTTTCTTTTTGTTTTTTTTATCTATGTTTGTTTGAGTATATCTATACAGTGTATATGAAGCAGGGAAATAAAAGGTATGTACAAAATATAAACAAGAGAAGCACTTTGAATTGCATAAGTCATTCTCATACATCGGTAAGCAAAAGATTATGACAACTACCGAAAAAAAATGACCTACTTCTTTGACGATTGTCGGCGTTTGATCTCGTCCATTAAGATTCGGTAGTAGGGTTGAGCTTCGGGGATGTGAGGGAACAAGTTGTGGAGGCCTTCAAGAAACATGGTGTCGGCAACGGGAATTTGAGAGAATCTGAAGAAGGCTCGTTTGCCGAATCCAGCGTTGAAGTATAGTCCAGGAATCGGTGAAAGACCCAGAGTTGTCGTGGGATATGATACCGAAGAGGGAAGGGAAAGACTCAAGTTACTTACATTCGGTATCTTTCCTTCCTTTGCCATATCCTTGAAGACAATGTCGGGGGGATTCTGAACTTTAGGAAGGCACACTTCTTCCTTCAAGGATTGCAGTTTCGATCTTTCATCGGTGGTAAGCACGATGCTATACTTCTTTTTGATCTCCTTCATCTTTGCCATTAGATCATCAATGTATTTGACAAAAATGTCCTTCTTTGGGTTTGGATTTTTGGCCAAGTGTCGAGAGATTTCGTACCATTCGGGGAGACCGTAGGTTCTGAGTTGGTAGTCTCTCACACTTTTTAAGGAGCCATCTTCCCGACCAATGATAAGCCTGATGTCTTTTGGATTGGATCTGGAGGTTGCGATCTTGACACCTGAGATTGGGGTTCTGTCGGATCGGTGGTGCATCTTCAACTTGTACCATCTAACCTCTTCATTTCTCTCTTGTTCAAATTCACTCAGTACCGATTTCTGTGCCGACACGGCATCGGTGGTCTTGGCTTTCTTGGCTTCTTCCTCTGCAACCTTTAGAGAGAGGGCCTTGGTATCATCAAGGGCTTTTTGGGCTAATCTGGCTTCCTCAATTTCCTGAGGAGTCAGACCAAGATTGGCTTCCTGCGGATGCGATTGAGGTTTAAGCTTGAGTTTGTCTGCATCGGTGGGACGAGTCCCATACTTCATCTTTTCTTTCTCTAGTCTTTCTTGTTCGGCCAATTGTTCAGCAGTAAGAGATTTCTTTCCCTTGTCAGTTTCGGCCGCAGAAAACTTCTCCCCCTCAGTAGTTGACTTGTCTTTCGACTCTTTTTCTTTAGAGAGTTGCTCCCCCTCAATATCGGCGGTTTCAGCGTGAGTTTTGGTGGTTACATGGATGTCATCGGCGGAAGATGGAGGCTTGGGGATGACCATTTGTTTAAGGGATGGCAACTTGGGATGGGTTATCTTTTTCTCCCCCTCAGCACCAGCCAAAATCTTCAAACCCATCTGTCGAAAAATGTAGTCGAATTTTTCATGAAGAAAGGAAAGACGATTTGGTACCTCATCAGAGACCATGGTGAAGTCACCGAGATCCATCTCCAGGTGACCGAATTCCCGAAGTTTGGTATTGATATCACGAAGAGAGTTGGCAGTGGCCTGGCCGAAGTCTTGATGAGACTTAGCTTCTTGAAGCAACCTCTGAAGTTCAGAGTCCTTGACAGTGGAGGCCGCCTTGAAAGCACCGAATGAGAAGGCAAGGTCCTCATGAGATCGGGACAAGGAGTCCACCTTGGGAACCAAAGTGGAGATGTCGGTGGTAAGAGGCCTGATAGCATCGGTAATAGTATTTGAAATAATCTGTGGCAGCCAAGACTCGATGGTGGACATTCGGGAGCTCGTCATGGCGATCATTGCAAGAGTGGTCTGTTTGAAGGATTCAAATTGGGTGCCAACAAGCCGACACTGTCGAGCACTTTCCTGTAAGTCTTCAATGAGAGAGGGTTCTTGAACAGTTGTGTGACCCCCGATATCCCCAGGAACGATGTAGCGGATGCGAAGGGGATCCTCCGCCGAGAAGGGAGTGTTGCTGGGATATAACATTTCATCGGGGAATAGCGGTCTCGGTGGCGGAGGGGGAGATCGTCGGGGAGATTCCTGAACCGGGGGGGTGATCGGTGTTGCGTAGGCGACCTTCGGGGAGAGTGAACCCGGGGGGAACTTCGGGGAGAAGTTTGGTTCACAGGAGACTTCATCGGGGAGGGGGAAGCGGACTCAATGAGGATCGCTACGTCAGACGGGGAGGTTCGGGGAGAACCAGTGTCGTCAAAGAGACCTGCAAAGAAGTCATGGGGGGATCTAATGGGGGGGAACCCTGATCGGGTTGTGCATCATCATCGATCAAGAACTGACCGGGTGAAAGGGCGTGCAGTGCAAGGTCCAGACTGTCGGAGGGAGAGTCTAGAGATTCGGCGGGAGAAGCAGCATGTTCACTCAGAGAATGGGTGGGAAGAGGTACATTGAGGGATGCCTTAGGAATAACCAAGTGATCGGTGGTGAACAGAAAAGATTTGGAAGGGGAGGACCCACGGACAGGGCCCCGAGATCGTTTTAAAAGACTTTTCGGGGGGTACGAAGAGTGCCTCCGCTTAGAAGGTTTTTGGACCGGGGAAGTCATCGATGGGTTAATCGGTGTCGTGGTCCTGGAAGCAGTGGCGGAGGTGTCGGCGGCCGATTTCTTCTTCGCGCCGACTGACTTTGCTCTGGAACGGGGGGAAGATGTCATCGCAGCAGCAAGGACTTCGGGGATATCGGGGTGGTGAAACCCTGGAATTTCAGAATCACCCCATTGAAGCTCTAGGGAGATGGCCAAAGTGATCATACCTCGGCGTAAAGGACGATCGGTGTCTAGAGCACCGACGTTGAGAGTTTTGCTGCCGACGATCGGTGGAGCCCAGTCATAAGAGAATCGGGGAGTGCGGGACTTGCGATCTTCGTCCAGGGACTTTCCAAGTTTGTGCTGGATGATCATGGAGATGAATCGGGGATAGGCAACGTGGCACTTCCTTGGATGGGAGATCACTTCCACTAATTCAGTGAAGAAGTACTGGGCGAAATCAACTCGGCGTTGAAAGATGAGGGCATGGGCGAGTTTGGTGATGTATGAGGGGGATTGATCATGGCCGCTCGTCTTTCGGGAGAGGCAATGGATCACATGAGCAAAGAAAAAGTTCCATATACTACCCATGTGACTCCTAAGAAGAGTTCCAGGACCTTTGGAGCTTTTGGAGTTGTCGTCGACCACGTATCCTGTGGCACCGAGAACATCTTCGAGAACAGTATCGGAATGCCAATCGTCATAGGAATCGAAAGCATCGATTTTCAGGGCAGAGCGAACATCATCGACCCCAAAAGTGAGGTCGTGATCATCCTCGTCTTCAGAAAGTACGGATGCATGAATCGCATCATTGGAGGGGTCATACGCACAGGAGAGCCAGAATGTCCCAACGAGCATTTTGCTCATTTTGAGATTGCAAGTGAAGGCATGAAGAAGGGGAGATCGAGTGAGGAACTTGATCACATGGGTAAATTCAGGATGGGAGGGATCGGGTTCAAATCTGGCAACGTGATTGCATGGGTTGAACTTGAGATCAACAAAACACGTAGGGGAGATGTTCTTCGAGGACGCCATTGATGATCAAGAGAGAGAGCACGAAGTTGGTGTAGTTGCAGGTTATAGAGGAAGCATGAAGGAGAATTAGAAAACGTAAAGGAAAAATGAGAGTGGAGGATCGAGTATATATAGGGTTTCAAAAAAAAGGGGGGAACGGTTAAAATAAAATAGAATAAAATAAAAAAAGGTAATCATGACCACTTGGGAATTGTGGTCAGAAATCCGTTTCACGAAACGGGGAGGTGAAACGGGTCTGACAGGCTAGGGGTATAGGGGTGACGTGTAGATAGGATTGAAATTCGGTAGACATCGGTGAGGAAAGTGAGGGGAAAATCGGTGGATATCGGTGGGAAACACACAGAAGTATCGGTAGTCGGTGAGGATCCACCGAGGCGTTGAGACATCGAGAAAGGCCGAAAAAATCACTTAGGATGACTCACTTAGGATGACTCACCGAAAGGATGAAGCACCGAAAGGATGAATCACCGAAAGGATGAATCACCGAAAGGATGAATCACCGAAAGAAGAATCACCGAAAGATGAATCAACCGAAAGTTATCAGACCGATTTTTTTTTTGGAACCTATTCTAAGTACAACATGCCAAGTTCACCGATGAGGAAAGAGAACCTGGCCTCATCCAGAGGTTTAGTAAACAAATCTGCAAGCTGAAGATCAGTTGGAATAAAGTGCAGCTCAATGTCACCTTTGGAGATATGGTCCCTGATGAAATGATATCGGATATCGATGTGTTTGGACCGTGAGTGAAGAACAGGATTGTTTGCAATTGCAATTGCACTTGAATTATCACATAGGATGGGTATCTTGGAGTAGAACTGGTTGTAATCTCTCAACTGGTTTTTCATCCATAGAATCTGTGCGCAGCAACTTCCAGCAGCAACATATTCAGCCTCGGCAGTGGATGTTGAGACTGAATTTGGCTTTTTGCTGGACCAGCTTACCAGTTTTCCACCAAGGAATTGACAACTGCCTGTTGTGCTTTTTTATCAATTTTTGAACCTGCAAAGTCAGAATCTGAATATCCCATGAGTTCAAAACCTGAGTCTTTGGGATACCAAAGACCCAGATGCATGGTACCCTTTAGATACCTGAAAATCCGTTTCACAACATCCAAATGAGATTTCTTTGGATTTGCTTGATAACGGGCACATAGACAAGTAGCAAACATGATATCTGGTCTGCTAGCAGTTAAATAAAGCAAAGAACCAATCATGCCTCTATAATGAGTGACATCCACAGATTCACCATTTAAATCGGTGTCAAGTTTCAAAGGTGGTGCCATGGGAGTTTTCATAGGGGATGAGTTTTCAAAGCCAAATTTCTTCAGAAGGTCTTTAATGTACTTGCTTTGGTTTATGAAAATTCCTTCTGAAATTTGTTTCACTTGAAGACCTAAGAAAAAAGTTAGCTCCCCCATCATGCTCATCTCATATTCACTTTTCATGAGAGAGGCAAAATCATCACACAGAGACTCATCGGTGGCACCGAAAATAATGTCATCCACATAAATTTGAACAAGAATGAGATTACATGAAGATTGCTTGTGGAAGAGAGTGTTATCAATTGTACATCTAGTATAGCCATGCTTGAGTAGAAAGATGGCGAGAGTGTCATACCAGGCTCGAGGAGCTTGCTTGAGCCCATACAGAGCTTTGTCAAGTCGGTACACATAGTCTGGGTGTGTGGAATCTTCAAAGCCTGGAGGTTGCTTCACATATACTTCCTCAGCTAGTTCTCCATTCAGTAAAGCACTCTTTACATCCATTTGAAATACCCTGAAGTTCTTGTGAGCAGCATGAGCAAGAAAGATCCGGATAGCTTCAAGTCTGGCAACTGGAGCGAAAGTTTCATCATAGTCAATACCCTCTTCCTGTCGGTAGCCTTGAGCTACGAGTCTGGCTTTGTTTCTGATGACGGTACCATCTTCATCCATTTTGTTTCTGAAGACCCATTTTGTGCCGATGATTGTTTTTCTTGAAGGTCTAGGCACAAGTCTCCAGACTTTGTTTCTTTGAAATTGGGAGAGTTCTTCTTGCATGGCCGAAACCTAACATGGGTCACTTAGGGCTTCTTCAATCTTTTTAGGTTCAACAAGAGATAGGAAATTCACATAGAGACAGATGTTACTGGTGCCTCTCCTTGTTTGAACACCAGCTAGCTGATCACCGATGATTTGATCAATGGGATGATCTTTGGTCCATTTAAGAGCAGGGGGCATCGGTGGAGGAATAGTTGAAGTGGAAGGAAAGTTCGAGGCTGGGGTGTTGGCAGGATGTGATGAAGGTGGGTTGTCAGAGGGATTATCGGCAGGAAGAGATTCGGTAATGAGGTTAATTTCGGTGGATGATTGATAGGGTTCGGTGGAGGCAATTTCGGCAGAGGGGGTTTCAGGTGTTAAAGACGATGACCCAGCTTGATTGTTTGGAACAGAAGGAATATTTGGAATACAGGGTGGATCGGTGGAGGTTGAAATGGGAGATTCCCCAATGCATGATGATATCCATCTGTGTAGTTCTTCATCATCATTTGACATAGAAGATGATCTTGAGTCATCACACTTTACATGGATAGATTCATCAATCCATTCTCTCCGAAGATTGTAAACTCGGTAGGCTTTGGAATTCAAGGAATATCCCACAAAGATTCCTTCATCTGCCTTAGGATCAAATTTCCCAAGATTTTCCCTGTCATTTAGGATAAAGCACACACAGCCAAAGACATGAAGGAAACCAATGTTTGGCTTTCTTCCATGAAAGACTTCATATGGAGTTTTCTCATGTCTTTTTGTTATCACCGACCTGTTTTGAGTGAAACAGGAAGTGTTGACAGCTTCGGCCCAAAAATAGGTTGGCAGACTTGCTTCACACAGCATAGACCTTGCTGCTTCACATAGTGTCCTGTTTCTTCTTTCCACAACGCCATTTTGTTGTGGAGTCCTGACAGCAGAGAAGTTTTGAGAGATTCCTTTTTTATTGAAAAAATCTTCTAAACTGTTGTTTCTGAATTCAGTGCCATTGTCACTTCTTACTGATCTGACAAGCTGACCATTCAGAACTTCATTCTTTTTGACAAAGTTGATGATTTCTTCAGTTGCATCACTTTTGTACCTGAGAAAAGACACCCAAGTATATCTAGAGAATTCATCAACAATAACAAGAATGTACCTTCTTCCTCCTAGACTGGGAGTGCTGACTGGTCCACATAGGTCCATATGCAGCATCTGAAGTGGAAGATTGATGGAAGTGCATTGCTTGGTTTTGAAAGAGGATTTGGTGAGCTTCCCTTTTTCACATGCATCACATAGCTTTTCTTTGACGAGTTTAACTTAGGCATGCCAGTCACCAGCTCTTTGTTTGATAACTTATGAAGGGTTTTGAAGTTAAGATGAGACAGACGTTTATGCCACAGCCAGTTTCTTTTGACTGTATCGTCAGACACGAATCAGACATTTGAAGAGTTGTTTTGACTCATATCAATGATATACACATTATCTAGCCTTCTTCTAGAGAGGACAACCTTCATATTCTTGTCAACAACAGTACAGATACGCAGTTCAAAGATGACTTTGTATCCAAGATCACACAGTTGGCTAATACTAAGGAGGTTATGCATGAGACCTTCAACAAATGCCACTTTATTGAAGGTGAGGGTTCCGTTTGTGAGAGTTCCATATCCTTTAGTATGACCTCTGGAGTTGTCCCCAAAAGTTACAGAAGGACCCTTCTCTGACACATAGTTTACAAGAAGATGTTTGTTTCCAGTCATGTGACGTGAGCACCCACTATCTAAATACCAAACTTGTTGGTGCTCAAAAACCTGCAAACAACATCAAATCAGTTCTTAGGTACCCATTTGGTAATGGGTCCTTTTGGGTTAGAGGTGTGAGAGACCTTGGGTTTAGATCTGTCAATTCTTTCCTTTGGACAGTCTTTAGCAAGATGAAAGGTATCACCACAATTATAACATTTTCGGTAGATGAAAGTTATTTTGGGTTTTTGTTCCTTTCCTTTTTCTTTTCCAATTATATCAATCTTAATATTTGGACCGAGAAGGGGATTGCGAGGACCTCTAAAAAGTTCGGTTCTTGAGGTTGAAGCATGGTCAGGGGTCTCTCTTGAGAAAGCTTTGGACTTTCCCTTTTTCACAAAATCGGCGAAGGATTTTTCGGTGGTGTGGTTTTCTTTGAGAGCTTGTGGTTTTGTAAGACTAGAAGAGTTGTTTTCAATGGTTAGATCTTTGAACACATCATGAATGGGTTTGACAACATCTTGCACTTTATGGGTTTGATCAGATGAAGATTCTTTGGCTTTTAAAAACATTCCATATTTTAAGGCTTCACTAAGATCAGCAGAATTTAAAGAAATGGAATCACAAGAGTTTGACTCAGAGTCATCATCGGTGATGGGAACAAGTGCATGAGTAGATTTTTCAAGCATGGATTTTTCATATCCTAACCCAGACTTGTTACCACCACGGATTTGATCTTGAAAGACCTGTTCAAGATTCCTTGAAGAATTTGTCCATTTTCTGACAATTTCCTGTTCTTTCTTTAACTTCTTGAACAGTTTATTCTTTTCCTTTTCAATTTCATGATTTATGACTTTTAGATTTTCAAGCTCAGTTTTGATTATCTCAAACTTTCCAAGTTGACACATGAAAGCTTCAAGTTGAGATTTAAGATTTTTAACTTGAGCAAATTTTCTTTTCTTGCTTTCTTTGACATTGTAAAAATCTTGAGTTAAAGACTCATAAGCATTTATCTTTTCAATATCAGTCATGTCATTGAAGGGATGTATCTGAGAGTATGATGATGAGCATTCAGTTGAAACTAATGCCATTGGAGACTTTGCCTTTTTTTACTTCACCTCTTCTGATATGGCCATAAAGCACATATTTTGAAAATCTTTATTGAAAACAATACTCAGATTTTTCACAAGTTTTAATTCAATTTATTGAAAATCTTTCAATAAGAATTACACATAGAAAACAAAAGATTGTTGCGGAAAAGAACAGTTAAACTATTATAACAATCTAACACAAAGTAAACTGAAAAACACTTAGAACAAATTGGGCACTTAGACACAAGATGCAGTTTCAGTAAGAAAGGAGCTTGCACTTAGTGATCTTCAGAAGCGTGATTTGCATGGAGAGTCTTTACCTATATTTATAGTCCATGCATCATTTAATGCTTGGAACACTTGTCACTCTTCCATTCATTGTAGAGGTTGACTTCTGAAAAGCTGATATCTCCTTTTTAACTTATCCAAAGAACCAGGAGGACAGTCGTACCAGAAAAAGACCTTATCTGAGAATAGATAAGATGACAAACTGCCACTTTTATCTGACAATAGGATATTGTCTCATAATAAATGATCTTTTCTTTTGTCTTCAGAGAATAAGGCTGCCGACCTCCTGTATTGGAAACTGTACCAATTTGAAATCTCACTTCTTTAGAGAAGAGAGATCCTTCACCGAAGTGTAGAATATTTCGGTGCAGTCTTCTCAAATTCCCACCGATCTCTGAACATATATCGGTGGAAATCTTCTTGAACTTCCACCGATTTCTGAAAGCATATCGGTGAAAGTCTTCTTGAGCTTCTCACCGAATTTCTTCAATTCGGTGATGCTTGTCCACCGATAGTACAAGCATATCGGTGGTGGTGTAACTTGTAGAGAGTTGCTGCCGATTTTCTCACTTCCGCAATGAGATAGTCTTCGCACTTGGTTTCGGTTGATCTTCGACTTTACCGAACAATTGATATGAGAGTACAAGTTACACAAAAGAATCCAAAAATATTCTAAGTACCTAAGAGGGTTTAATTGAGTCAATTTCAAATCTGTGAAGACCCAACAAAAGTAATTTCCTAAGATTACCTTTTGTCTATCAGAAATGAAAGTAAAGTTTGAATTAGTGAACATGTCTAGGTCATCTCCAAGACACTCAAGGAACCATGTCCATGATGATGTGCACTCAGCCTCAACAATGGCATAGGCAAGTGGGTAAGTACCATTGTTACCATCAATGCCCACTACTGTCAAAATCTGACCAGGAAAGGGTCCCTTCATGAAAGCCCCATCAAGACCAAGAAAGTCCCTCTTGCCAGCTTTAAACCCCTTCTTTAAGGCCCCTAAGCACACATACAACCTCTTAAACCTTCCTGTGGTGGTTGCTGGATCACACTCTGGTTCAACTTGCAACTTGACAGTTGTACCTTCAAAGAATACCATAACATAAGCATATACACAGATAAGCATACAATTAGATAATCATATAAAAAAGATAAGCATGTACCTTCATTTGTTCTTTGATACTTCTTTTGCATCTCAACCTGAACAGACCTAACAGGCACATCTGGGTTATAAAGTAGTTTCTGTGTCAATTCTTGGGACAAATAGGAAGCAGTACAAGCCTTTACAAATCTGGTTTCCATACAAGTATGTGTGTCCTTAAGTGTTTTGACCATCCATGTACTATCCTGTTTACCCTTTGATATTAGGATAACCCAAGGACACTTTTCATCAGGTTTACCTGGTATGTTTCCTAAACATACAACCCTGATTCTTGTTGAATCATTCTTGACCACCCTGATTTGTCTTCTGGTGGTAACAGCAAACTGGTCTATCAAGCCTTTAATTCCTTCCTTTCCTCCAAATGCTTGACCAACAAAGAAAGAACAAGCAATAGTAGTTGAACTGCTTGGTGCATGTTCTCTTCTCAACCTTTTCAACACTGTTTTCCTTTCTTTCTTAAAGTCAGAGTAATCAGAGTTGCTTTCAAAGTCATCCATATCAACTGCCTCACTATTGATGTTAACAATTGATTCATTTTCTTCCCTCATGTCTACATCCACTTCATCTAACATATCACTTGCATCAAGAGTGAATTCACCATCTTCACTACACGCATCCTCTTGAACCTTGATAACGCCACTTTTTGGCGTTATTTCCGGTTCTCAAACCAATGAGATTGGCTTGTATTCAAGTAAAAAGGCGTGTATTTTACGGTTTATCTAGTGATTTACACAGGTTATCCAAAAGGCGGCATTGCTCGAGAAAAAGAAGCTAAAAAGAACCCAAAACGAGTCCAAACGAAGCCTAACGGAAGCCCAAAAGCCAAGCCCAAGACCCGCGACCGAACCAGGACCCGACCCGCGAACCAGAAATTGACCCACGCTGCAAAAACAACACGCGCGACTTACCACGCGACTTGAAAGTCGCGTGGCAAGTGGCGTAACCCTCTGTTTGTCGAAAATCAGCTATTTTATTCGGGGTTTAGGTCATTCGTTCGGTATCCAGATTTCACACGACGACCAGAGCAGTCCCGGGGGCGATTTTCAGAGCCAAGTGACACCGTTTGGAGCAAAGATCGAGGATCAATCGAAGGAACGTTCAAGACGCGAAGTAGATTCAATCACGGGAAAAGGGAGTTTATCAATTCATCTTACACAGTCACCACGATCACGTTTACCATGTTTGCTTACACTTTCGTTTCTCTTTCTTTTGTGTTTGAATCCCCGAACATCATGAACTAACTTTAAGATGTTGGGGGTTGGATTGAATTAGGATTGAACATATAGATGGATGACGAATGACTTTTATCAGTTTTCTGATTTAATGAATGCATGTGATTTTGTTCTTAATGCTTTTGTGAGCGTAGCTAACTTACAATTGTTTTATTGTTTTCAATTATGTTTGAGAGAATTAATTGAGATCTAGAATTAGGAATTACATGTCTAAGGTAAGAAAGGATAGAGATATACCGAGTAAGCCTTAGTCTCATAATAACCTGCGCTTAATGTGTTTTGAACTACATAGGGTGAGATCGAGAGATTAATCTTGTGCTTTTCGAGATAAACTCCATGGTAGCTTGAGAAAGCACCATGTTTTACAAATATAACTGTTGTTACTTGAGAGAGAGAGCAATGGTTAGATCAAGGTTGAGTATTCATCAACAGAATTAACTGGTATTTGTTTTTAGTCTGAAGTTCATATGTGAAAACCTAAGGATATCCAACCCTCAACTGTTTTCTCCATCTGAATTCCAAAGCTGTTTACTAGTTGTCTTGTGTTTGGTTTATTTTATTTGCTGCAATTAATTAGTTTAAAACCTATCTTCCAAATTCGACAGTTCAGTTAATAGTTCGTATAGTAATTGTGATACTTAGTTCCTAGTTCCCCGTGATTCGATACTCGTACTTTCCAAGTACTATTACTTGACTTCGACCCGTACACTTGCGGTAAGATTCGCGGGGTGTCAAAAACCCCGTGTCAAGTTTTTGGCGCCGTTGCCGGGGAACTAGTTGTAGCTAATAGCACTACCAGCTATACGCGCTATTAGATTGGACATTTTTTTTAATTTTCGTATTCTATTTCATCACTTTGAATTTCTGGATTGCTAAGTTCGTGTAATTGGTATTTCAGGTGCTGCTTGGTTTATGCCAAGGAAAACCCGAGGAAAAGAACTCGAGCCTATCGACCCAGAGATCGAAAGAACCGCTCGTCTTCTACGAAAAGAAGCGAAAGTTAAGCGGAATCTGAAATTCGAGATGTCTGACGACGAGAGACCACCTCGCCGCAATAATCCACCACCACCTCCGGAGAGGGTGCCTATGCGGTCATTTGCCAATCCGAACGTGGCAACCGCACGGATAGGCATCCAACCGCCCGCCACTGCAGCAAACTACTTCGAGCTCAAACCGAGTACCATTGTCATGGTACAACAGAATCAATATGGAGGAGCGCCAACTGAAGATCCTCATGCACATCTCCGTGCATTCGAGAGGATCTGTAACACATTCAAGATCAATGGCATGAACGAGGATGCCATCAAGCTGAGGTTATTCGGTTTCTCTCTCAAAGGCCGAGCCGAGACATGGACCGAGAGCATCTAACCAGACTCGATCACCACTTGGGCGCAACTGAAGGCAGCCTTCCTTCAGAAATTCTTTCCACCGGGAAGAACCGCGCAGTTAATGGCCGAGATCACCCATTTCGCTCAATGGGACCAAGAAACGTTATATGAGGCTTGGGAGCGCTTCAAGGACATGATCAAGAAATGTCCTCACCATGGGTTACAAGATTGGGTCATCATTCAGACCTTCTTTAGTGGCCTTCACCCGCAGTTTAAAAATGATATCACTCCTGCCGCGGGTGGAGCACTAATGGATAAATCCTATGAAGAGGCATGCGAGCTGATTGAAAATCTTGCCGAGCATAGTTTTTCTACTCCAAGGGCTGATGTTAGAAGAGTCGCGAGTGTTCGGGAGTCGGATGAACTTAAGGAACTAAAAGCTCAATTAGCCTTTATCACGAATCATCTAAAGGGAAGTACTCCACAAGAGCCTGATCAAGTCCAATTCGTGCAAAACCGGAACCAGCCGAGAAATGATCCTTTCTCGAACACTTACAACGAGGGGTGGAAAAAGCATCCCAATCTTTCGTGGAATCAGCCCAGTCAACCACGACCAGGTAATTTTTCTAACTCTTCCAATTCATTTAATACTAACAGTGTGTACCGCCCTCCAGGTTTTCAGCAAAGGAACGAGGGACCATCCGGGGAGAAGAAGCCGGTATTAGAAGATATGATGATGAAGTTTATGGCGAAGATGGATAACACGGTCGGCGAATTGGCAAGCACGGTCAACACGGTCAAGGCAGCAACCGAACAAAACACCGCCTCCATCAAGATCTTGGAGAGGCAAATGGGACAGATTTCGGAAGCTTTACAGAACCGACCCTCCGGAGCATTCCCGAGCATGCCGGAAAGAAAGAACCGAGAAGATTGCAATGCCATTTTTCTGAGAAGTGGCAAGGAGTTGATTAAAGATCCGATAAGCAAGTCTTCACCAAAGGAAGCCGATAGAGAGAGTTCGAATGAAGAAAACGAGAAGAATGAAGAAGAGGTCGTGAATGAAGAGAGCAAGAAACCGAAAGAGAAAGAAATCAAACCACCGGCCAAGCTGGAAAGACCAAAAGTGCCTTACCCGAGCAGATTGAAAGCGCAAAAGGATGATGTCAAATTTTCAAAATTTCTTGATGTTTTCAAAAAGCTAACTATCAACATCCCTTTTGCAGATGCGCTTACACAAATGCCCTCTTACGCTAAGTTCATGAAGGAGATTATATCGAAGAAGAGGACACTTGATCACCAGGCCACCGTTGCACTCACTGAAGAGTGCAGCGCGATTTTTCAGAATAAGCTTCCCTTGAAGCTTAAAGATCCAGGGAGTTTTTCTATCCCTATTCAGATTGGGGAGTTTACTTTTAATAAGGTTTTATGTGATTTAGGGGCTAGTATTAATCTGATGCCTCTTTCTATTTTCAGGAAACTTGGCCTGGGTGAGGTAAGCCCGACATACATGACTCTAAAGCTCGCGGATAGATCAATCCGATACCCGTATGGAGTGGTCGAGGACGTGTTCATCAAAGTAGGTAAGTTCTATTTTCCCGTCGACTTCGTAGTCATAGATATAGACGAAGACGAAGAGGTCCCGTTAATTCTGGGGAGATCCTTCCTGGCTACGAGCCGAGCTTTGATTGACATGGAAGAAGGCGAGATAACCTTCCGAGTCGGCGGCCAAAGCGAAATCTTCAAGATGTTCGAGAAGGTAAGAGTTGGAAGAGATGAAGGATCTGAAGCTGGTCATGGAGGGCCAAAAGTAAGAGAATCCGCGAAGAATCGCAGGTGTGGGCGATCCAACTCCGCGGATACTGAGCCAAGCTGAAACCACATAGTCGTGCCACGACTTTAAACGCGGCGCTGGGTGGGAGGCAACCCACCAAGGTTTGTTTTCCTTTATTATTTGCTTATTTTGAGTGTGTTTCTTATTCCCGAAAAACCAAAAAAATCGAAAAATCGAAAAAAGCGAAAAACGAACAGGGACATACGCGACTTGCCACGCGGTTTGCAAACCGCGCAGCAAGACGCGGGGCACTCTGTTGGTTTTCTGAGACAGATAGTTACGCGGTTTGCCACGCGACTTGCAAGTCGCGGGCTAAACCGCGGGAGTCCCCTGTTGCCTCTCGTTCGTTTTTCGTGCAAATCTTTGTTGCTTTCTTGCATTTGTGTGTTTCAATTTTTCTTGCATTTTTGTCTTTTGCTTTTATTTCTGTTGTGTGCGCATGTGCTCCCTCCACCCCCTCTAAGTGCTCGAATCTTATAAGAGAATATCAGTCGGCCGGGCAAAACAGGTACGTTCTAAACCTTGCTTTTAATGAGTGGTGTATGATGTTTATTCCTTAGTAGTTTAACGAGAGGCAACAAACCTAAGTTTCACTTAGGTTTGGGGTGCCTCATCTTTCGCATCTACACACTCAATGCTTTTGACCCTGTGCAAACCTCGGTTTTACCGAGGTTTGGGGTTGGCTTCTATTTGGCTTTTATTTGGCAAACCTAGGCCACGGCCTAGGTTTGGGGTGCCTAGTTTTAGAAAATTTGGGTAGTCTTTTTATGCTATATATGTAATGCCTTGCCTGTTCTTTTAATAACTGCACAATGAGTCGCATCACCCACGACTTTACTCGCACATTGGGGACAATGTGTGGGTAAGGTTTGGGGTTGCCCAATCGGGCCCAAGTTATGCACGTAGATTTCCTGCACTTCTGAGTGTCTAGATCAAAGTAGCTAAAATTTTTGTTTTGAATGATTAAGACCGACCATTGTGGGAAGAATCTTGTGATAGTGATGTGACTGTTAGGGAAGGACCGGGAAAGGACATGACTAGGGACATTAGTGGAGACCACCCGATAGTGAGTTTTGAGCCTAAAAGACGTTTTTTCATTTCGAGGGATTCATACACCAAATTCATATACACTTTTTCGAATTCCTTGTCGTGAATGTAGAATGATCTCACTACATTATTGCATTGAGTAGCAAAGATGAACATCGGGATATTAGGTAAGGGTATAGTAGACCATATCGTGTGGACCTTAAGACGTGATTCCAGGCATTGTGTGTGTTTGTCAAGCCTGTTTTTTTAGCTATCGTCCCTTTTTACCCTTGTATGTATCCATAGCCCCTTTGCAACCAAACACTCACTCCTTTCGTTTCTAAACCCCCATTACACCTTTAGCCATAAGCCTTAGCCAACCCTTATCCGAAAGTGTGTCGATCGGAAGCAGTAATGAACTTAGAGAGATAGAGCGGAAAAGAAAGAAATCAGGCCAGTTACGAGAATAAAATGGGTCAATGCAACCATTGAATTAGAAAAGAGGACCAATGAAGTCCCAAAAAAAAAGTAAATAAATACCGTTAGTTAGATAGTCTCTAGTAGAGGTGCATAATAAGTGAGTCAAAACGACTCCAATAGTGACGAAAAAGGACCAAGTGAGAAAATGTGAAGCAACGAGAAGTTCGGAATTGCCAATGATTGACACGCCGAGGATTTTTGATCCTTTATACCCTTCGTTTCTTAACCTTAACCTTAGCCCCGTTACAACCCGTGTAAAGACCTGGATGATCTTCTGGAAAACGTGATTAGAGTCTATGACCACCTTTACCGATATTCCCTGTCTTGTTATTTGATTCCTTCTAAGATCAAAAGTTTGGACATTTATGCGTCTTTCTTTATAGTTGTCATGTAATTACTGCGTGTTCTTGTACATAAACTCCATACACATGACAACACGAGCGATAACCTAGGTTCAAGAGCGAAACGAGAGTATCTGTGAGGTAGGGTCGAGGCGAAATATTTTCCCTAGTATGTTCAGACTTAGTCTAACCCTGATGTGATCGGAACAGTCACGAGTTCAACTCCCAATGAAAGGTCATAGGTCAAACGAAATGAGAATTAGGCGAGAGTGAGATAGATATTCACGGGTATGGGAATTCACCGATGCATCACTTGGTACCGATTGGAAATTGTGCAGTTATTATATTTTCACTGATATGTGCTTTAATTCTGTTTTATCGCTAATTTGCTTGGGGACAAGCAACGCTCGGTTTGGGGTTGTTGATAACGCCACTTTTTGGCGTTATTTACGGTTCTCAAACCAATGAGATTGGCTTGTATTCAAGTAAAAAGGCATGTATTTTACTGTTTATCTAGTGATTTACACAGGTTATCCAAAAGGCGGCATTCCTCGAGAAAAAGAAGCTAAAAAGAACCCAAAACGAGTCCAAACGAAGCCTAACGGAAGCCCAAAAGCCAAGCCCAAGACCCGCGACCGAACCAGAACCCGACCCGCGAACCAGAAATCGACCCACGCTGCAAAAACAACACGCGCGACTTACCACGCGACTTGCAAGTCGCGTGGCAAGTGGCGTAACCCTCTGTTTGTCGAAAATCAGCTATTTTATTCGGGGTTTAGGTCATTCGTTCGGTATCCAGATTTCACACGACGGCCAGAGCAGTCCCGGGGGCGATTTTCAGAGCCAAGTGACACCGTTTGGAGCAAAGATCGAGGATCAATCGAAGGAACGTTCAAGACGCGAAGTAGATTCAATCACGGGAAAAGGGAGTTTATCAATTCATCTTACACAGTCACCACGATCACGTTTACCATGTTTGCTTACACTTTCGTTTCTCTTTCTTTTGTGTTTGAATCCCCCAACATCATGAACTAACTTTAAGATGTTGGGGGTTGGATTGAATTAGGATTGAACATATAGATGGATGACGAATGACTTTTATCAGTTTTCTGATTTAATGAATGCATGTGATTTTGTTCTTAATGCTTTTGTGAGCGTAGCTAACTTACAATTGTTTTATTGTTTTCAATTATGTTTGAGAGAATTAATTGAGATCTAGAATTAGGAATTACATGTCTAAGGTAAGAAAGGATAGAGATATACCGAGTAAGCCTTAGTCTCATAATAACCTGCGCTTAATGTGTTTTGAACTACATAGGGTGAGATCGAGAGATTAATCTTGTGCTTTTCGAGATAAACTCCATGGTAGCTTGAGAAAGCACCATGTTTTACAAATATAACTGTTGTTACTTGAGAGAGAGCAATGGTTAGATCAAGGTTGAGTATTCATCAACAGAATTAACTGGTATTTGTTTTTAGTCTGAAGTTCATATGTGAAAACCTAAGGATATCCAACCCTCAACTGTTTTCTCCATCTGAATTCCAAAGCTGCTTACTAGTTGTCTTGTGTTTGGTTTATTTTATTTGCTGCAATTAATTAGTTTAAAACCTATCTTCCAAATTCGACAGTTCAGTTAATAGTTCGTATAGTAATTGTGATACTTAGTTCTTAGTTCCCCGTGATTCGATACTCGTACTTTCCAAGTACTATTACTTGACTTCGACCCATACACTTGCGGTAAGATTCGCGGGGTGTCAAAAACCCCGTGTCAAACCTCACCAACTGTCATATCCTCATCAAATGGTATACTCATCCACTGTGGTACACTCATGAAAGGTTTTGCCCTTATCAAATGATATGCCTTCACTCACTGTCTTACTTGTTGTTCCCTGATCAAATGATAGGCCCTCATTAGTTGTTGTTCCTTGATCATAGAATAGATCAAAATCTTCCATTCCCAAATTAAGATCCAAAAAAAGGTCATCAACATGATCACCCTCATTAACATGAACCTCATACAGTTGACCCTGTTCACCCTCATTAACTTGTCCCTGATCACCCTCACTAACTTGACCCTCATCACACTCATTAACTGCCACACTATTGATGTCCATCTTTCTTGGTAATTCTTTAACCTTAGGTTCCTCTATCACTTCAGGTAATTCCTCTATCACAACAGTACTAATGCTTGGAATTAACAAATAAGTACCCACATTTGACTTCCAATCTTCAGTGTAAATTTCAACTTCTTTTTTGCCACGAATGTGTTTCAACATTGTTAACACATCAGAATCATTGCCTAATGCTCTAAGACCATAATCTAAGTCCAAGTCAGGGATTTTAAAATGGTAGAAAGTAGGTATAGGTTTTTTATACCCTATTTCATCCATCATGGCATCTAACTCATGCACAGAGAAAAGGTCTTTGTCTACCAAGTCTACATAACTTACCTTACCATCAACATATAACCTTCCAGGGGTCTTGGTAAAAAAACCTCCATGATGAATCTTCAAGGTCATCAACGTAGGGTAAAGGTATGCAAAAATAAACCATGCAAACAATGTAAAGAAGCAATAAGTTAACACAAAAGAAGAAATGAGCAGAAAAACCCAAAACAGAGTAACCAATCTTACCATAAACATCAATGTAAAGATCATCTTCAGTGTAGCTACTACGAACTTCCCATATCGAACGCACCATTTCTTCCACAAATTTTATGGTTTTAGCTTCGTATTTGGTTTTGAAAAAGATGATGACTGAAGATGATGATGATGATGATGATGATAAGAAGAAAGAAATTGAAGAGTCAATTTGGTCCCTATGTCGTTTAAAAAGGAGGGAAGACACAAAAAAACCAAATTGCCCCTCATGTGAGGGGCACGTGAGCCACTTAACGGGATGAGATAACGTTTTGTGAGAGGGAGGGACCAAAAGGGTGCGAAAATGCGTACCACAGGATCCTTTTGCGTAATTATTTTGTTTTAGGGACTACTATGGGTAGAAAGTGTGTACCACAGGGACCAAACATGTAATTTACTCGATTAAAGTCATACCCAAAAGGCGCATCCCCATGTTAACGGTAACAGGTCCTTTATCCTATCGTGCTCCGATTCCGTGTTTCACAAAAAGCGTTCGCCGGAGAAGAAGAAAAATGATGACCGGAAAATCGTTCTACCCCCTCCTGAATGTTTACTAGTCGATCGGAAGAACGGCGAATCTCGTCCAATGGCGTCTCATTTTGGATTTTCAGAAATATATCATCAAAAGTCAATCCGCTAAGTTACTTGCACCTCTTACCTGAGCAATCTGTCTATTTATCTCAAATCATTTATTAATGAAGCAAGAAATTCTCAACGACATCGACTGCACCCCTTTTATTTCTTCTATTAAATGATCCACTGCAGTCGGTTATTGCTCTCAATTTCCCCTTCTTTTGCACCACTACTTCTACCACCGTGCAATTTTAATTTACTTCAATATTCAAACATGATTCTTAATCTTCTCCTTTTGTTTGTGATTCTCGTAATCACATCATCATCAGCTCCTGCCGATGCAAACTGCAATCGGGTTTGTAAAGGAAGTAGTCGTGAAATCCCAGTTCGTTACCCGTTCGGATTCTCCGACGGTTGTAAAATTCGTCTTCATTGTGTAGACACCGGAGTATTTCGCATCGGAAAATACCAGGTTCTGGATTTAACCAAAGATAATATACTGATTAAGTTGCCGGCAAAATGCGACCGCCCATTTGAAGACATCCGTCTACTCAGAACCGATAACTACGCTCTCACATGGCGAAATGGGTTGCTGTTGGGAAACTGTAGCGTGATGTTGAATGATTGTGTGCTCTCAAAAAATATAATCGAGGATCACTTCAACTTACCAAGTTGCGAATCGACGAATGGCAGCATAAGTTGTTACTCAGACGACACCCGTGATCCCGTGGAGTTTATGAATTTGATTAGATTGGAAATGGCCGGTTGTAGGGTTTTGTACTCGTCGATTACCGTTGATTTGGACCGGAACAGTACACAAATGTCGTCGGTGTCGATGGGGTTTCAGTCGATGGAGTTGGGGTGGTGGGTGGAAGGGGATTGCCATTGCCATCAGAAGGCGGTTTGTAAGAACGTTTCAATTGATAATGCGAAGGTGGGGTATCGATGCCACTGCATTGAAGGATATGACGGAGATGGGTTCATCAACGGTGATGGTTGCCGGAGAGGTTAGTTCCCTCTTCACCGACTTTATTTAGTTGGGTAATTTGAAATCTACAACTTTCTTCCCAATAAAAAATGTTTCAATATCATTTGCAGGAAATCAATAGAAATAAGAACAAATTAATTGTCATTCCTTGTTGCTCCAATTATCCTGAAATCTTGAGTTTATTTTGCATTTAGTCAATAAGAACATTATGGAGAAGAAGAAGACCATAATGAACTGCATTCATTTTCTTGTACACCTATCTGTTTTCTTGTTGGTTGTGGTGGATGATCTAATTGCCTTTGACTTTGGCTATGCCCAAATTATGTGGATCTAGATAGTTTTATTAAATATCTATCTTCTTCATGAAACATGGAACTCCAACCACATATTATTATTTATGGAAGATAGGTTTTATGTAGATCCCCCCCTTTTCTTCTTTGAAGAAATAAAAAGAAAGCACCCGATTGCTAGGTGCTATTTATTTTGATCATTCAATATCTCAATTTTTGTGGGTTTCATTTATTCGTGTGTGAAATTTGAAGGCAACAATGTTATTGATAGTGGGGACTTCTAGAGAACTTCGAATGGTGTGAATTGGTTATCAAGATTAGTGTTTTGGTCAAATTTGCACCATTTTAGGACATGGGGATAGATAGAAGGGTAATCTACTTGGAAGACTTAGAAATTACCAACGTATATGGTGTGCTTACGGATCTTGAAAGTTTCTTTCTTTTGACTTATTTGAATTGTTGCAAATTTCTAGAAGGATAAATCATAAACTATGATTAATGAGAAAAGATTAAAAGATGCTTGATTGAAAAATAAAATTGTATTTTAAGGGTGTATTAGTCAAATGATGAATCATCTGGATCTTCATTGACTATGCAAATCTTATCATAACTTGTGGTTTTCCTTGAGTAGAGTTACAATATGATTTTGGGTCTCATTTATTTGATGTACAGAGAATTAATATGGATCGCACAAAATAGATAATGGGGGTAAATGGAGGACATCTTATTTCTATAAGAAAGTTCAGCTTCAATCCAACACTAATCTTCTATAAAAATGATGATTAGGGACAACTTTGTGTCACTAATCCAAAATTATACAAATATGTGGTGCTCAATTTATATATATATATATATATATATATATATATATATATAGAGAGAGAGAGAGAGAGGATAGTGTGAGAAAAATAGTTAAGATGAGAAGCATAAGAATAGATCTGGACCCTTGATCACTTTTAAGTTCACCCCACCCAGATTCCTTCTTACGCTTCTCACCATAACTTTCCTTCTCCCCGAAATCCAACCATATATGTATATATATAGGGGCCGCTTCAAATACGAAGGCTAAATATCATAAAAGGTAAGAAAAGAAGGTTCGTATGTGAATCGTTGAAAAAAATCCATTTGAAGATACATATGTGAACCTATATGAATAAAATCGGTAATGTCGGATGCACATATGCATCATTAAATAGATTTTCCCATATTTTTCAATGATTCAAGTATGAACTTTCTATTAACCTTCCCTTCTTACCTTCTCACGATATTTAGTCTTCTTATTTGAACCTCCCACAATATATATAGACAGAGGGAGGGAGGGAGGATCAAACGGTCAGATCACATATGAATCACAAGTGATTACGGAACACAATCAATGCAAGGGTGAGTGGGTGACTTGGCCCGCGACCTCAAGTCGTGTCCAAAATCGCATGAAGCACTGAATCACATGTAATTATACACGTGATTTTAGTGTGAAATCACATGTGATTCGGCCTTTTTCGTATATTCTTATTTGGTTACTGTTCTTGCATGAACCCCTCTCTCTCTCTCTCTCTCCACACATATATATATATATATATATATATATATATGAGATTATGATTTGTTTTATTTTCTTGTTTCTTGCCTTACAAGTGTCTTTGCGCTGATCAACTTATTTCATTGGTACTGACTTTGCAACAGTGTCAAATTGCAATGCTTCAAGGTACATGTCTGGTGAATGTGGTGGAACTACAAGAGTAGGCGTTCTAATTGGAGGTAGTTTTCTCTCCAGCAGTTTAAGTTTTGGTTGTTACTTATTACCCAGAACACTACATCACTGCATGTCTCTATTTCTCCCTTTCAAAGTCTTCATGGAAATAACCGCTCTACTCTTTAGGGGTAGAGAAATGTCGGGTCTGTTTACATCTTACACCCCCCCCCCCCCCCCAGGCCATCTCTGGGTGGGATATAGAGCTCTTTTGGTTTGGTTTGGTTTTAGTACATTGATGCCGGATATATTCAATACACTGCCCATTGTCATTCTATGTACTTAAATAGTACTTGCTTGTTCACTTATTTTTTAGGGATCGTTGCTGGAGCTTCTTTAGTGTCTATTATCGCACTCATTTGTTACTGCATTAGAAAGCGAACGATCTCAAGAAACCAAATGAGTGCAAAACGCCTTGTTTCAGAAGCTACAGGGAGCTTCAATGTCCCAATTTACTCTCACAAAGAAATAGAGAGGGCTACAAATGGTTTCTCTGAGAAACAAAGATTGGGTTTTGGCGCCTATGGCACTGTTTATGCTGGAACACTCAACAACGAGCCGGTTGCCATTAAAAAGATTAGGCATATAGACACTTATGGAATGGATCAAGTCATGAATGAGATCAAGCTTCTATCTTCTGTCAGCCACCCGAATCTTGTACGCCTTTTAGGCTGTTGTATTGAGAAAGGCGAGCAAATCCTGGTGTACGAGTTCATGCAAAACGGTACCCTGTTTCAGCATCTTCAAAGAGAAAGAGGAAAGGGTCTTCCATGGAGGACAAGACTAACCATTGCAACCGAAACTGCACATGCTATTGCTTATCTCCACTCGGCTGTGAATCCTCCAATCTATCATAGAGATATCAAATCCAGCAACATACTTCTAGATTACAACTACTGTTCAAAAGTTGCAGATTTTGGTCTTTCTAGACTGGGCATGCAAGATGAGTCACACATCTCGACCGCACCTCAAGGGACACCTGGCTATGTTGACCCACAGTACCATCAAAACTTTCATCTTTCTGATAAGAGTGATGTTTATAGCTTTGGAGTGGTTCTTGTAGAGATAATCACAGCTTTAAAGGTGGTTGACTTCTCCCGGTGTAACAGTGAAGTCAACCTGGCTTCTCTTGCCATAGACAAGATTGGCAAAGGTCGTGTGGATGAGATAATAGATCCGTTCTTGGAGGCAAATGGAGAGACATGGACAGTTTCGTCAATTCACAAAGTAGCTGAGCTGGCTTTTCGATGCTTGGCTTTTCATGGGGACATGAGACCTTCAATGATGGAAGTTGCAGAAGAGTTGGAGCAGATCAGAGTCAGTGGGTGGGGTGGAACTGATGATAGTATAACCATGGCATCATCATCACTATACGATGGAAGTGATAAAGCAAAGGGAAGCCGAAGACTGGTTGTTCCACAGGTGATATCAAATTGTTTGAGTAAATCAAACGAGAAAGATAGGTCCCCTGTTTCTGTGCAGGAGGTGTGGTTAAGTGAGCAGAACTCGCCCTCAGCCAACAGCTTGTTGAACAACGTCTTCCATTAATGCACATATTTAATTTATAACAGGTAAGTAACCATGTGAATATACACACTATTCATAATGAATGTGAGCATCGACAAGTAAGTAGGGATGAGATCGGCACCGAACCGGTTGGTACCGAAATTTTTTGGTAGTAAAAACCGGTACCGAAAACCGAACCGTATGTACCGGTTCGGTACCGGTTTTGGGACGGGAAATTCGGTACTAGCACCATTTAGGACCGAATTTTTTTAAATGATTCCCTTCTACTTTTTCTTGTGTGATACATTCGCCAACTAAACCAACCATATATATAATATATATATATATATGATTTTTTAGGTAAATAAAAAGCAACATAGAGAGATATTGATGTTTTGACCGTCACTCTTACTGTGCCTCCTAGAAATGCTTCTTCAACCTATCATCTAGAAAAGGAGGTCAATTAACCAAATTCAATTTTTGAATAGGAAGTTACCCACATACAGAGAATCAAAAATTCAAAAGCTCGCCACAGTGCATATCATATATACGTAGAAAGTAAAATGGTTTAAGCCAAAATCAACCTCTCATTTAACTCGGGTCTGTATAATTTTTTTTCCCACCAACCAAACACACACACACATATATATATATATATATATATATATATATATATATATATATATATATTTATATATGATATTGACTTATTAAGAACATCAAATATGTATCACAACCAATCGCAAATTAAAGAATTTTAAAAGACACTATCCTTTAATATTCTCGGTTCGGTTTCGGTATTTTCGGGAAATTCCCGGTACCGAATACCGAAATACCGAATCCCGAATTTGAAGATTATATGAAACCGAAAACCGGACCGAATACATGGTACCGGTTCGGTTCGGGAATTCGGTCCGATTTGCTCATCCCTACACGTAAGCGTCAACATATTTTTGCTTGTATTCATTATTCATGAATGATGAATACTAAGATCATGGTACTGCGATATTTGCCATCTTTTGTTTGTTCAACCTTATGTAAGATGCTTACATAGTATACATCATTGGATGATTTTAATCATTCTCCACAAATCTGTGTTGATTTGAATTTATTTCAGCCTTTCGTGTGTTTGGTTCTCGATGAATATATATTAATCATGGTGAAGAGTTTAGGAAAAACACATAAAAATAAAGAGTAAATTACACTTTTGGTCCCTGTGGTTTCTACTTACTATCAAGAGTAGTCCCTATTTCAAACTAATTACAATTATAATCATTGTGGTTTCCAATCCATTTCAATGTTAGTCCTTATTCAATCTTTTTGCTTTTAAATGTGTTAACTACTAACACCATCCAGGGGCAAAATAGTCTAATTTAATTCACCTTTAATCTACCTTTATTTTTACAATTAAGCACTCCTTTTCAACCCTAACTTCTCTCTTGACTTTCCTCTCCATACCATGCACACCTCCCTTCTTCTCCATTTATTTTCTTCTCCATTTCTTCTTCATTTATTTTCTTCTCCATTTATTTTCTTCTCTATACAGCCCCCTTTCTGTTAGAATTTGATTTTTTTCGGCCCAAGCCTAAAGTTCTTACATCTCGTTTTGTTTTAGTAGGAATCATGGTGATGTGCGATTGTGGTGCATCAGGAGTCATACGAACCTCTTGGACCTCAAATAATCCTGAAAGAAGGTTCTTCTCTTGTTCAAGAAATGTAAGTAAAAGATTTGGTGATTTTTTAATTTTTTAGGTAAATTCTTCATCTAATTTTTTTTACAGGGTTCAAGATGTAGGTTTCTTGGTTGGGTTGACGACCCACTGTGTCCATGAGCTGTTCAGATCATACGGGTTTGTTGAGGTCAATGAACAAGCTGGAAGATGCATTAGAAATAAGTAAAAAAGAAACTCGTAAATGGAAGTTTGGGTTTTGTATAAGTTGGGTGGCATTTGCCATTTTCTTTTCTTTTCTATAGGCTGATTAGTGTAGTGATAGTGATCGATAGTTGTAACTTTGTATCTTGGTAAATGGTTGTAACTTTATTATGTGCAATGAAAAGTTTTCATTTCCTGTCAAATTGTGTTAACAGTTCAATTGGTATTTTGGTTGAAATTGTTGAAATGTTCTGTCAAATTGAAATGGATGAAATGGTTGTTTAAATTGATACAAACAGAACATGTGCTAAATTGTGGCTGCTAAATTAATACAAACAGAACCTGCTAAATTAATACAAACAGAACATATGCTAAATTGTGGCTGCTAAGTTGATACAAACAGAAGCTAAAGTTGCAGTTTAAATTGTTAGAAACAGAAGCTAAATAAGCCAGATTATGACAGAAGCTAAATAAGCCAGATTATGACAGAAGCTAAAGTGGCAGGTTTCATATTCAATATAACAGCAGGTTTACATACAATAGTTGTTTACAACCCAAAAGAACAACCATAATTTGTTCACTTACACCTAGTTGTTTACATACTTGCAACCAAAAGGCAAAAGCCATACCAACCAAAAGATCAAATGAAACCAAAAGAGCATACCCAATTTAGCTAAACACCTTGACCTCTACAAGTCCTAGAGTTATGACCCTTCTTACGACATTTTGCACATGTCACGGTTGTTCCAGCCCTCGATATTTTACTTCCTTTAACAATTGATTGGCTTAGCTCATCCGTGGTCCTCTTTCGTTTCTTTTTCGGCCTTCCAACTTGTACATGATGCATAGGGGGAGTTAGGGTACTTGGACAATTAGATTTAGGCCAACACTCTGTTGATGGGAGCCATCTTGAAACTGTACACATTCTTCCATGTATCGAGCAAATAGCAAGGGTGAACCCAATTCTCAGGTTGTCGTACATCTTCCCCATTTAATGCCATAAACCAATTTGTGGCTACTGCATGCTTGCATGCCATCCCTGTTAACTCCCAACGTCTACACGAACAAGTCCTCTCTTCAACATCCACAATACACTTATCCTGCCATGGTCCAGTCAGCTCGTATTTGTTTCTCCCATTCCACTGGACTGTGTAGTGAACAACTTATGTCTTGATGGTGCTATTTGTGGCTGCTGGAGTGAGTGGTCCATCACACTTGGCAATAACCTTTTGAACGTTGACAATTTTTTTCATCAAATATTGTCTGATGAACTCTAATGCCGTGATTATAGGCTTGTCCCGACCATTTACCAGTTGTCGGTTGAAAACTTCACATATATTGTTCAAGAGAATGTCAGAGTGACATCTACCTGTTAAAACATTAAAAGAATACGTATCACATGACAAATTGAACATGAATATATCTCACATTTACAGATGGTTATGGATTACCAGTGAAATAAGCTCTCGACCAATGTTGTGGGGGGATGTCTTTCAACCATTTATGTGTTGTATCATTGAATGTTTTGAAATCATCCATAGCTTTATTGAACATTGGGACAGTAGACGCAGTTGCACATTTCCACAAATGATCCTTAAATGTTTTCCCCTTCCAAGTTAGTTTCATATTATCGTGTATATGTCGCAAGCAGAACCTATGCTCAGCACATGGGAACACAAAAGCTATGGCTGGAACAATCCCCTTTGGACATAAAGAATAAGCATAAGTGTAGAACAAAATTGAAAAAGTGTACAATAGTAAACACATGTCATGAGATTGGAATAACACACCTTCTGTCTACAACTAATAAAAGTGAAATTGGAATTTCTTGATAAATCAAGGTCGTCCCCAATACATTCCAAGAACCAACTCCATGAACTACAATACATAAGTGTAAAATTTATTAGTTTACAATTAAAGTACATTAAACATAAATTTCCATAAACAGTTAAACTACCATACCTTTTTGTCTCTGTCTCAACTATAGCATATGCTAGAGGGTAGATGCCATGGTTTGGGTCAATACCAACTGCAGTTAGAATTTGACCAGGATATGGGCCCTTCATAAAACAACCATCAAGACCCAACAAATCTCTCATACATGCTTTAAACCCCTTCTTTAATGCACCAAAACATATGTAAATCCTACTAAACTGCCTTGTATTGGAAGATGGGTTTGCTTCAGTCTCGACATGTATCTTCACTGTAGTGTCATGATTGGTTCTCTGCAGCTCTAAAACGCAATCCCTTAGCTTACCATATTGTTCAGCATAATCTCCCCTAAGTTTCTTCAAAGCCATGGCCTTTGCTCTAAAACTTTTCAAGAGAGAAACATTAACTGAGTATGTCCTTTCCAGCTGCTCTTGAATGGCTATGATAGGGATATCAGGGTTTGGTGCAATGCTTTGTGCAACATGTTGTGAGAGAAAAGATGCAGTACAAGCATTTACATTTCTGATTTGCAAACACTTATGGGTCTCAGTATACGTCTTCACCATCCACGTTTCATCATCTTTCCTTGTTGAGACATGCAACACCCAAGTACATTTTTCAGTTGATGTTTCCTCCTTTATTGTCTCACTTGGTCCGCTAGTAAAGATTGGTAACTTTCCCTTACAAACCGCCCACAACCTTGTCCGATCATTTTTTTATTATCACGATATTCCTCCTAGTTTCTATTGCATGCAACTTTATCATTTTCTTCACATCTGTCTTGCTACCAAATGCTTGACCGACATAAAAATTGGGATATGATGAAACTACAACTTCTTTCTGCTTTTGTACCTTTCTTAAACATTTTTTCCTGGTTGATTCAAAATCAGAGTCTGATTCACTATTAAAATCTTCAAGGTTGGTCATATCAAACTCAATATCATCTATCATATTCCTTTCATCAACCAAATCTGCCTCTAAATTATTTTTTTCATCTACCTCCATACTTTCTTCATCAACAAAATATGCCTTCATGTCTTCATCCAACCCCACATCCATTTCTTCAGCAAAGAAAGGATCAAAATCATCAGGTTCATTTTCCTGCCCACTGCCTTCACCAATCTTTGATGCCATTTTGTCTGAATGCCATTCCAAAAGTAATTTCTCATATGGTAGTTCCTCAATTTTAACATCATATGCATGTGGAGATTCTGAATAAGTGTCCAAATTGGTTTCCCAATGTTCCGTGTATACATCAATTACATTGAACTGAGGAACATATTTTAGCAACATTGGTAGATCTGTATCGTTATGTAATGCTTGCAAACCAAAACTCAGATCACTATCGGGTCTCATGAAGTGGTAAAAAATTACTTGGTGATCTGGGTAACCTAACTCTTGTGTAACAGAAACAAGATCATGAATCGATAAATTTTCAGTATCTATTAAATCCACAAAAGTTATTTTACCATTCAAATATTTCCTATCATTGCCCTTTGTAAAGACTCCGCCATGATGTATCTTCATAGTCATTAAGGTGGGATACATTCCTGTGAAAAGAAATACAAATACTAGATGAGTAATACAAAACAATAAGAAAGACAAACTTATAAGAAAGACAAAACCATAAGTAAATACAAAACCCATGAAAGAAATACAATAAGAAAGACAAAACCCATGAAAAAGTTACAAGAACCAAAAGTGTAATTTTGAAAGACAAAACCTGTGGGTTTCTACCTACCGGAAAAAGTAAAATTCTGGAAAAGGTAAAATACAAAAACAATAAGACCTTCGGTACCGCCAGCGGGCTCGGCTCGGGCTCGGCTCGGCTCGGGCTCGGGCTCCTGCGGGCTCCATCGGGTAGTGGTAGGGGGGCTGCGGGCTTCCTCTGCGGGTTCCAAAACCCGATAAACCCGAGGGTTGTGTGAGAGGAGGGTGAGGGTGGGGTGGGGTTGCGGGCTTCTTAGAGTATCGGGTACCCGGTACACCACTTTAGGGTAAGGAGAGGGTTAGGAGAAAAGCTGATGTGGCGCTTGAGGGCAGCGGTACTGATGGCCTAAGAAAGATAAAACCCATGAAAGACACCATAAAAAAGTTACAGTACTCTATACTGGAAAAAACCCATCAAACCCATAAAAGACAAAACAATAAGAAAGACAAATCATTAGTAAATACAAAACAAGAAGAAACCCATGAACCATTATCATACATCTCGTTGTCAACTAAAATAAACCCATGAGAGACAAAAATTAAATACAAAACCCTTACCATACATCTCGTTGGGATTAAAGTCTTCATCTGGACCTCTGATGTGCCACATAATACGGACCAAATTTTACTGAATCTTCAAGTTGTTTTTACCCTGGATCATGTGGATGAAGCAGATATTTTGGGGGAACCAAGTTTCAGATTGTGGGTAAATAAAAGAGAAGTAAGAGGTGAAAGGGTTATTAAAGGTAAAACAAATGGATGAGACCATTTTGCCCCTGGATGGTGTTAGTAGTTAACACCTTTAAAAGTAAAAAGATTTAATAAGGACTAACATTGAAATGGATTGAAAACCACAATGATTATAATTGTAATTAGTTTGAAATAGGGACTACTCTTGATAGTAGGTAGAAACCACAGGGACCAAAAGTGTAATTCACTCAAAAATAAATGATTCACCATTTGGAAAATCAATCGACTCTTTTATCACCGATACTGTTCGATATAAAAAAATAAAAATAATATAACCTCATGGATTTACATGAAGACAATCAGCCTGATTGTAACGACTCTTCCAAGCCTACTTACCCACAGTAAAAAAAATCAAATAGGACAATTTACCCACAGTGAAAAATAAAAGAAGTAAAAACTTGAAGAAAATATTAAATTATCCATTCATGTTTTGTGTTAAGTGGAAAGGAAGTTGTGTATTATGAATGCCAGATGGCAGTACACAAAACCAGCCAATGGAACACCACCTTATCCTATCTGCTTATCTTGCTCCAATGGAACACCACCAGATAATTTGTACCCATCAACCCTTGCACCACACAAATCCCTTTCCTACTTCAATCCCATTTTGAATCATAATTCACAACAACATAACCCCTTCAAGACTCACAAAACACAGAGAGGGGAGTTGGGGTTTCCAAACTTACAGCAATGGCAGCCTCATTACAAGCAGCTGCTACATTCATGCAACCAACCAAGGTTGGTGTCTCCACCCGCTTGCAACTCAAGTCTTCTCAGAGTCTTTGCAAGGCCTTTGGAGTCGAGTCATCTGGAGCCAGACTCACTTGCTCCCTTCAAGCTGATCTCAAGGACTTTGCGAACAAATGCACTGATGCAGCCAAGATCGCCGGCTTCGCTCTTGCAACTTCTGCCCTCGTCGTTTCTGTACGTTTCTATATGTTACTTTAACACCCTAATTGTCATCATACAGCCATGGCTATATAATATAATATAATCCTCTTAACTTATGCAACTGTTATGGTACTACTGGTTATATAATAGGGAGCAAGTGCTGAAGGAAGTCCAAAAAGGCTAACTTTTGATGAAATCCAAAGTAAGACATACCTTGAAGTTAAAGGAACAGGTACAGCGAACCAGTGCCCAACCATTGAAGGTGGAGTTGATGGTTTTGCCGTCAAGGCAGGCAAGTACAATGCCAAGAAGTTCTGCTTGGAGCCCACATCTTTCACAGTGAAAGCTGAGGGTGTGAGCAAGAACTCTGCACCTGAGTTCCAAAAGACCAAGCTAATGACCCGTTTGACCTACACCCTGGACGAGATCGAGGGACCTTTGGAAGTATCTTCTGATGGCGCCATCAAGTTTGAGGAAAAAGATGGAATCGACTATGCTGCAGTCACGGTTCAGCTTCCAGGTGGTGAACGTGTGCCCTTCCTCTTTACCATCAAACAGCTTGTAGCATCTGGTAAACCAGAGAGCTTTGGTGGGGAATTTCTAGTGCCATCTTACAGAGGTTCTTCCTTCCTTGACCCAAAGGGCAGAGGTGGTTCTACCGGATACGACAATGCTGTTGCTCTACCAGCAGGAGGGAGAGGAGATGAAGAGGAGCTTCTTAAAGAGAACATAAAGAATGTTGCATCATCAAAAGGGAAAATCACTTTGAGTGTCACCTCAAGCAAGCCTGATACCGGAGAGGTGATTGGAGTATTTGAGAGCATTCAGCCCTCTGATACAGATTTGGGGGCCAAGACTCCCAAGGATGTCAAAATCCAAGGTGTCTGGTATGCTCAGTTGGAGTAATAGAGTGTGTGGATTATTTATTAGCTCCATGTATTTCTTTTCTTGTTTATGATTTTGTGCTCAACTATAAAAAGGTGGTGTTCTTGAACTTTTTCTCTGACCCCAATGGAGAGCTATTCAGACTATCTTGTTTGTATATTATCAAGAATTCTTACAAAAGTGGTATCATGAGTTTGTACCTGAATTTTCTGATCAATTTTTCATTAAGGAGCCAAACATCACCAGAAATCTTTACATGAACAATCCCCATCTCTAAAATGATGAAACCTTAACGAATCTCTCACAATGATCGTCACACCAACAATTTTTGCCATGAACTTTATGGCATTATGGCAGTCTCCACAAATTCTCAAATTCTTGAACACAGTAATGGATGATTCACCATTCAAATTCAGTATTCCAAAAGCCACAGCAAGTTTCTCACTGTGATTGCACAAGGTGTCTTCTTTCTCCTCTCGGTCCAGATCTTGAAGGACAAACTCTGTGTCAGGCAAGTACCCGGCTTGCCTCATTTTTTCACTCATTTTACTCAAGAACTTGTAAATAGCGTCACTATGTTCATTTCTCTTGTCACCAGCCACAAATACGTGTGCTTTGTTCTTAACTTGTACCCAACTACAACCTGGCTCTTTCTTGATTCCTCTATCCCTCATCAATTTCCTAGTTTCCGATGCTTCTCCCCATAGTTTCGCATTTACAAAGATGTTAGATAGTAAAGCATAATTCCCAGAATTGTGTGGCTCAATCTCAAATAGCCTTGTTGCTGCAATTCGTGCCAAATCAACATTCTTATACACTCTGCATGCACCAAGCAATGCTCCCCAAGCAGAAGCAGTTGGTTCCATCACCATTTCTTGTATGAAATGATATGCTTCTTCTAAGCGACCAGCACGACTCAGAACATCTACTATACAAGAGTGGTGCTCAGCATCTGGTTCTATCAAATGAACCCGACTCATTGAGTTGAAAATAGACAGACCCTCATCTACTAGCCGTGAATGGCTGCAACCAGAAAGAACTCCTGTAAAAGTTACCGCATTAGGCTTGACACCTGACTTTAGCATTTCACTAAACAGCACCAAAGCTTCCTCTCCATTCCCATGCATCGAATTCGCAATAATCATCGTGTTCCAAGCAACAGTATCCCTTCTGGACATCATCTCAAAAGCCTTTCGAGAGAATTCAAGTTTCCCACATTTAGCATACATGAAGATAAGAGCAGTCAAGGCAGTTGTGTCATCCAAGAAACAATGCCTAAAGATATAACCGTGAATCTCCTTGCCGCCCCTCAAGCTTTCTAAGTTTGTACATGCAGTCAGGACAGCGGTCAATGTAATCTGATTGGGGTTGAACCCCGCGTCTTGCATGTCGGCAAGTAAACCTAATGCTTGTTGTGTTCGCCCAGCTTGCAAGCACCCACAAAGAACGGCGTTCCAGGATGCATAATTTAACTTAGAACCTTCATTTTTCATCCTTGCGAATATCGCAAATGCTTTCTCAGTTTCTCCGTTTTCAAAATATGCCGATATCATCACGTTATGAGACACAATATCTCTGTGAACCATTGTATCAAATACCATCTCAGCTTCTCTGATGCATAAGCAGCCAGCATACATATCCACAAGCGCACTACTAATAAATACATTTGCTTCTAATCCATTTTTTACCACGAATCCATGTATTTCTCTACCCAAATTCAAACACTTCAAATCAGAGCAGGCAGGAAGAATCGAAGAAACTGAAACCGAGTTGGGTCTCACTCCATCTAACCCCATCTCTCTAAATGCTTGGAGGCCCATTCTGGGCTTTCCACAAGTAACATAACAAGAACAGATCGAAGTCCAAGAAATGACATCTCTAAACTGTAAATCTCGAAATGCTTTTTTGGCTCCTTCAAGATACTTGCATTTTCCAAACATATCAATCATCGCATTCCCCAACAGTAGATCACGATGAAACCCATACATAACAGCATCTTTGTGAGCTCGCTGAGCCTCGATAAGATCTCTAGATGTGGCACACGCCTTGACAACCGACAAAAGTACAAATTTATCGGGTTGGGTTTCCCTGTCCCTCAATCGGGTGTACAGATTTATAGCTTCCTTTTGGAATCCCTGTCTTGTATAAGCTGATATCAACACCGTCCATGAATACACATCTGGGTTAGTAATTTTATCAAACAGTTGGCGTGCACGCCGTAAATCACCGGAATCACAGTGAAACTTGATGAGTTTGAGACTAAGATGAGGCGGGAGGTTAGATGGTAGCTTCGGCAACATTTGATCAATTTGGGGCTAAAAGATCTTCTTGGCGGCGAAAGGCCGTTTGATTTTAACGAATTTAACGGTCTGAAACCATTCGTTTTCTTAAACCCCAAATGAACTCGCAGAGTCGCATGTACTGTCTCCTATTTTCTTTTATATATTCGTTTATTTTTATATTTTATATTAAACTAAAATTAATACACAAATAAATTAAATGGCTATTAAAGGTAAATAAAGAAAGGATTTTGTTTTCTAAACGATTAACGAACATGTACACTTCTATCAATCGTTTGACGGTTGTTTCCCGCCATACCAAACCCCTCTCCCTTTTCTATTCTTTTCAACCCTTCACCACCCCTTCGTTCCACAACAATTTCACATCCCCTGTTCACCAAACCCTCCATCACCTCCTTAAGAAATGTCAGTCCATGAAGAAACTTAAACTAATTCATGCCCAAATCATCCTCCATGGACTCCACCAACAAACGCTTACCATTAGCAAATTGATTTCTTTCTGTGCTGTGTCAGAACCAGGAGATCTACAGTATGCCCACCTTGTGTTCGACCGTTTGCCTCAACCAAATAGACATATGTACAATAGTTTAATAAGGGGTTATGTGAGCAGCGATGACCCAACAAAAGCTCTCCACCTCTACCATCAAATGACTTGTGTTGGCATTTCACCAAATGAATTCACATATCCTTTTGTTCTTAAGGTGTGTGCGGTGTTATCTAGATTATTAGATGGGGTTTTAGTGCATGTTCAGATTATCAAGTTGGGATTTGAGTCACATGTATATGTGCAAAATGGGTTAATTAGTGTATACTGTGGTTGTGGGGCCATTAGGGATTCAAGAAAGGTGTTTGATGATATGGTTGATAAGAGTTTGGTTTCTTGGAACACGATGGTTGGTGGGTACTCTAAGATGGGCTATTGCAGGGAAGCGTTTATATTGTTTAGGAAGATGACGGAACTAGGTGTGGAGCCTGATGACTTTACTTTTGTTAGTCTACTTTCTGTTTGTTCACAGAACTGCCAGGAGGCATTAGGAAGATTTCTGCATTCATACATCGTGACTTCCAGGGCTCACATTGATATTTATGTGCAGAATGCTATCGTGGACATGTATGCAAAGTGTGGGCATCTGCATTCAGCTCAAACATTCTTTGACCGAATGAATGATAAAAATGTGGTCTCGTGGACTACTATGGTCAGTGCATATGCTAAATACGGCCTAGTGGAGTCTGCCAATAATCTATTTTACCAAATGCCAGTAAAAAACATGGTTTCTTGGAATTCAATGATTTCCTGCTATCTACAAAAAGGTGAATATAGTGAAGTTTTAGGTCTGTTTAGCAACTCTTTTGAAGCAGGACTAACTCCTGATGAGTCGACTCTGACTAGCGTTCTTTCAGCATGCTGTCAACTTGGTGATTTGGAAACGGGGAAGAACATCCACAATTATATATGCTCCAACTATGTAATACCCAGTGTCACTTTGTTCAATTCATTGATGGACATGTATGCCAAATGTGGGTTGTTAGAAACTTCTTTGAGCATATTTTTTGAGATGCCAGAAAAGAATTATGTTTCGTGGAATGTTATGATTGGGGGATTGGCCTTACACGGGTGTGGTTTTGAAGCAGTCAAACTCTTTGAGAGTATGCAGGCTTGTGGGATTCAGCCTGATGAGATCACCTTCATGGGCTTGCTTTCTGCTTGTTGTCACAGTGGTCTAACAGAAATGGGTAAATATTACTTTGACAGAATGATTAGTATCTATGGAGTAAGACATGAAATTGAGCACTATGCTTGCATGATTGATCTTCTTGGAAGAGTAGGGCTATTTGGAGACGCGGTTAAGTTAATTAGAGGAATGCCAATGAAGCCTGATGTTGTAGTTTGGGGTGCCTTGCTTGGGGCTTGCAGACTTCATGGGAAAGTCGAAATTGGGAAGCAAGTCCTGAAACAAGTGTTGGAACTAGAACCATATACTTCAGGAGTCTATGTTCTTGTATCAAACATGTTTTACGAAGCTGGAAGATGGGAGGATGTGAAGAACATAAGGAGACTAATGAAGGATCAAGGCATCAAGAAGAGCAGAGCCATTAGCTCTATTGAAATTAACGGGCATTTATATGAATTTATGGTCGATGACCAGAGAAATGAGTTGTCAAGCAATGTATATGAGTTGCTGGATCAATTAATGGATCATTTGAAATCTTTCGATCATTTTAGCAGCTGTTCAGACACATTTCTAAACGTGGAAGAAGTTTAATTCCGTATTCCCGAAGCTAAAATATGATCATCGAAACATGTACAGTTGACAACCAAAGGAGTTTGGAATCATCATAATCGTTGTTGCTGGATATTTCCAGTTAGGTATGTCTCACTAATTGATCTTAATCTGTAGGTTCTAGATTGGGTTTAATCCTATCTTAATTCATTTTGAATGTTGACTTATTTAGTTTTGGGGACCATTTTGGAAGTATAACAACCTGTTATTATAGATGCATATTCTTATTAATTATAACTTGTTTGATTTAGGCAAGTGGTAAGATTTAACATAGAATGAGTGATGAAATATTATAATCAACAACCAACAGCACAGAAGGACAACCAAAAGTTCCTGTAGCACATTCATCATTGACATTTCTTTAATAATCAAACATTTCATACGTGTGGATGATGATTTGATATATAAGTTTGACCACCCCAGATCACATGAAAACCTGCATGAATTGAACCACCACCACTTCCAATAAATGAATGATGAATGATTAAGTGCAAGGGAGGGATGGGATGAATGTTGTTGGACATTTTGAGACAATCACAGATAAGCATATTGTTAAAACCATTTATATATGACCACCATTTACATGCAGAGGAACAGGATGATGAAAGGGGTATTTCTTTAATCTAATCCTAGTCATTGCTGGTACAGTTTTGTTGTTATTTTGCCGGTTGTTTGCATTGGTGAACATGCAAGTAATTAATAAATTCATGAAATCGATCAAGTCAGAGTTGCTTCCATGTGGAATCTGCTACCTAGTGTGGATCTTAAAACAGAGGCTAGCTAGCTCTGTATATGACTGGGTACATATAGCCAGTGGAGCCTGCCTAATACAGCTAGCTTTTCTTGGCAGACTGCACATGGTTTCTTTTCTTTATGTCCATGGTATTTGCATAGATTATTGGTGACTCTAACGTGCATGTTTTAGGGAAGCTTCTTTATTGCATGCTTAATCAATTGGCATGATTAAGCTATTATTATTATATATCCTCCTAATTAAGATTTGTTAAAGTTCATTTCAAACGACCAACTAGGCTTGGCTTAATTGGGACATGATAAGCGTTGTTTTATTCATACCTACATACATAAAGTTCTATCTACATGTATTGTTTATTAAAATGTGTTGGTTTAAAAAGTGGGCATAAACGTAAATTGGTTAGGCCATGAGTAGCGGAAGGCGGGTAAGGGCGCGGGTAGGAGAGGGTAGGGGTACGGGGGGCTGGGTTTGGAGCGGGCTCGAGGGCTGCGGGTTCGGGAACCTGGTGAACCTGAGAGGGGTGTGTGAGGGGTGGGTAGTATTGAGTTCATTGGGTACTGGTACTCCACTTTTGGGTAAGGAGGGTAGGAATGAGAAAAGCTGATGTGGCACTGAGGTGGCAAGGGTTCAAAGGGTACGGGTACTCATGGCCTTATGGAGCGGTGGCCGTCCTTTGTTTGTTCCACGTGGTCAGCTCTTTGGGATGGCAGCGTGGCTCTGTGATCTGGTGGATCTTGCCACGTACGTACATCACACCTACTACCCTTCAACTTGCCTAAAACTACGCTAATACCCTTCACCTTCACCTCTACATTTTGTCTTTATCCCCATTACCACGTCAGTCATGCACAGAAATCTATGTGTTGCGTGGGTTGAAAAACATATAAGTAACGAAGCATTTACTCCTGCTGCTATATATAGAGAATATATTTAATTGATAATTTATAAGTTAGTTTATATAAGAATAGTAATAAAATGAAAAAAAATAAACTAAATGGTTAGATATATATGATTTCATATTGACATGACTTTGATATGAAGTTGCAGGCCATATTGTTTAATTTTTATTTTTTTTTGAAGCAAATAAGTCGATATATTTAATATATACAAATAGTCTCCAATTACAATAAGATGGCAGGCAAGCGAGCAACAAGCTTCTTAGAGCATCTCCAATGGTAGTTTGAAAACAACTTGAAAACAACTTGACCATTGGAGATACAACTTGATAAAAGCTTTACTTCTCAAAGGGTTGAGAAACACCAAGCGTTTGAAGTATTGGTTGTGAGAGGCATGACTCAAGTCTTTGGTGGGCCCCACATGTTTTTTTATTTTTTTATATTTATCAAGTCATTGTACCAATTTGACCATTGTGGATGCCCTTATAACATCTTCAATAGATTTTCCAAAAAAATCGTTTAAACATCCTTAGAACATCTTCAACAGATTTCCCAAAATTTCTCTAAAATGAAGAACCAAATGTCAAAATCTTCAAAAAAAATTACATTAATCTCCAACAGATTCCTCATTTTGGAGAAACAAACATTGATATAATATTAAAATATTCAGTTCATCAATTAAAATATTATTTCTCTCTCTAAATATTTATTTTCAAAGATTTCTATTGATGCTTTCATTTAGTAATCATTTTTTAAGTTAACTCCATATTTGAAGAAAAACTCTCTCTCTTCTACTTTCTTCATTTTAGGGAAGTTGTTTAAGCAAAAATTTAGCTCAAAATCCCCGTATTAATAAAACGATTATTAAAGTTTTCAGTTGTTGGTCGACACTCCATCATTCATTATATTTTGGTTTATTATTTATAGAAATCACATGTGTATATCACATCACATCACATCACAACTTTCTTAGAAATAAAAGTATAGATATTTATAAAATATCTCGCATGTTTTTGCTTTACAAACACAATGAGTGCTTAATAGTTCAAGTCATTGCATCATGAACACTTTGTTTACAAATATATACTTTGCTTCATATTAAATTCATGTTCTTAATAATTTAGCATCAACTTTAATAAGTCAACAAAAATAACAAGTAACTTGATAAAAACGATCATGTGAATGATTAAAGTGCAACTAACTATCTTTAATAAAGTAAACGTAAAAGATATTACAATATTATATCTTAATGATAAATTGGAAATAAAAAGGGAAATTAATTAAAATGGACGAAGTTCAAAATTCAGTTACAGAAGTACTCCATCTTTCTCCCACTTTATAAAACTATCCAATCTTCTTGCGATTTAACCCTTGATCGCGGACCCAGTTAAAAAATGAGATAGGTCTGTGATGCACTCCATTTTGTCTGTGATGCACTCCATTATATTTAAATATAGTATCCGCGATGCACTCCATATATTTAAATATAGTATCCTGTTAAGTGCATTTTATGCACCTAACTTTGTGTATTTTTAGTTGAACATTTCATGCATTTTAGTTATTTTGTGCATTTTTATTGTTCTTTTGCATTGTTCTCTCTAATCACGGTTGGAACGGTTTTGGGATAGTTTTTATGCTTTCGGTATGTTTTGTGCAGATCATACGAGGCGTTGAGGGTGAAAAGATGGATGGCTCGGAAGGAATGAAGAGTAATATGAAGAAAGAAGCAAATACGAGTAGCCGTGTTGATGAAGATATGGAGGGAAAAGTCAAGTTTGAAGTGATTACTTCGCGGGCGCGAAGAAAACTCCCCATAACTCTTAATTGCATTATGTTTGCTTTCGCACCAGTGAAGGATTGCTTCGCGAGCGCGAAACGTCTGAAAATTTATTGGGCTTTTTAAAACTATTGGGCTTGACCTTTTATCTTTCTATTATTCCCTTTATATTAGGCGTTTCCTTTAGAGTTAGAAAAAAAAACACACGACATTTCAGTTTCTCTTGGGTAGTTTCTATTGCAACGAGTTCTTGAAGAAATAGAGGGAAGAAGATGAAATCGCAAAGAGCCTAGGCCAGTGGAATCCGACTTGCTACCAGTTTTCATACTAGTATCTTCTTCCCTATCTTCTTAAGTTACTTGATTGTTGAATTCTTGCTTTTTCATTTGGTTGAAAACAATGTTTTGTTCATCAATTCATCTTTGTTCTTAATTGAAGTATTATGTTTAGTTTCTCTTCATCTCTCTTGTGTTTATTGTATTTTCTCTACTCTCTTGCATCTCTATCCCTTCTCTTTCTACCTTAATTTTTTACTCTTAGTTTAAAATTCTGCACTTTGTTAAATTTCTGCACATGTTTGTTTAGTAGCTTATTGTCCATCTTTCATTTGTTAGTGTTTAATTGTTGTTAGATCGAGTCTAATGTAGATTCTTTGTTAGTCTAGGTTTAATTTTGGTTTTAATTTTGTTAGAGTCTGATTAAGTAACTTTTGCTTGGTCTCGTTTAAATAGTTCGTTTAATTGGGTAATCGTCGCCTTAGGATTGAAGTTTTGGTATTGATCAATTATTCTTAAAACGGATGTTGAGTTTTAATCCATTTCGATTGTAACGAAAGTTGAATTGATTTAATTGGGTTTTAACAAATCATCTAGTTAATTCAATTGGTTGTTGATAAAAACGAAAGTTTGGTCTTCACTTGGGTTGAATTGATCAATGACAACGGTCCTAACATGTAAATAGTTAGGGACGTTGATTGGGAAATATATTCGTTTTAAATATTAATGTTTCTTCCCAAAATATATGTGTTGCGAAAGTAAATACATATCTTGGTTAGAAAAGTTTTCTCACCTCGAAAAAGGGTTGAAGTATTTTAGAAAAATGAATTCTCACCATTACTAAAATCCGAGGTTGATATTACCCAGTGTTCTTAGTTTTAGTCGTCTTTTCTCTTATTTAATTTTAGTTCTAATTGCTTCTTTTTGTGTCTCCTTCCCTTAATCCCTTTTAGTTTAAGTTCATCTAGATAAAAAATCAAACCAATTTATCTGATTCGCATAACTAGCCATGATTATTAAGTAGTTAATGTTTAGACCATCACCTCCCCGTGATCGACCCGTATGCTACATAACCCGTACGTTTGCGGTATAAATTTAAAACACATCATATCCAGTCAAATATATTTAAATATTGTATCCGCGATGCACAAAACCCAACTTAAATATATTCTCTAAAAATTTGGGTATAACCCACCCCACTTCCGCTATGCTTTGTTTTTAATATTTATTTTTAAAGTTTTACCCATTTTTTACAAAGTAGATAATCATTTTTTATCCATAAATTTGGGTATAATAACCCACCCCATTTTGTCTGCGATGCACACAAGGTTATAGAGATTGGGGTGTATAATGCATTATTGAATCCACGATCCATCCCATCCAATCAAAGAATTTCATTTGGTCCGCAATCACGGGATATTTCACGGATTTTTTTGGGTACTTCAGTTAAATTAGAGACACTTTGAACATTTTAGTAACTCAAAGTTAAACTTCACCTATTTTAATTAATTTCTCAAATAAAAAGGTCTAGAATTTATAAAAGAAGAAAATATTCATTTTTTAGTAAACTACACTTTTGGTCCCTGTGGTTTGGTGTTTATAACACATTTGGTTCATACAGTTTAAAAATTACACTTTAGCCACTACAATATGCCATTCGGTCCGGATTTGGTCACTAGTCGTTAACTCCATTAAAAAACTCAGTTAAGTGAGGGGTACTTTAGTCTTTTTACACTTTTTTGTCTTTATCTGTTACAAAAAAATAAAATAATTTATATTTTATATATTATATTATATATATATATACATAATACATATATATATACACTCTGCCCCAACCTGAAACACATACACACATTGCACACACAGTGAATCGTCCCCCCAATCATGCTTCATCGCCCCCCCCCCCCCCCCCAATGGTCCCTCGTCGTCCCCTCTCTTCCCTCACCTTCTATACACACACAATCATATATATATATATATATATATATGTGCATATATACATACCCACACGACATATATATATGTATGCATATATATATATATATACGAATGCAGGGACGGTCTGAAACTCCGACAATTTTTAGCCTGTGTGTGTAAGTGTGTGTATGTATGTGTGTCTGTGTGAGTGTGTGAATCTACAGGGAGATCGGTGATGGAGGGTGGGTTATGGGTGTATTTTTTTTCAACAACACAGTTGTCAATGGAAGGGGGTGGGTTACGGGTGGTGGTGTGGTTCAATCGAAGATGGCAAACAAGTCGTCGGAGATGGCAAACCAATCGCCAAAGAAGGTTTATGGTTCAGTTCATGACTAGGACACAGGGGGAGGTTTCTGGTTCAGTTCACGACATCGACGGAGACACATGGGGGTTACGGTTTTGGGCATCGATGAAGAAAGGGGGAGGGTGGGAGGTTGCAGCCGGTGTCCGTGACCCATATGCAAGTGTGTGTGTGTGTGTGTGTGTGTGTGTTTTCTGTAACAAACCACATATCTGTCATTTGGGATTCGTTTTAGAGAAGGAGATGGAAGGTTGGTCAAAGAAGGGACCAGAGATGGTGAAGACAATGGAATCTGGTCCCTCCCCCTGTGAACCATCTCCATCGACACACACTGCATATATAACAGATGGGTATACAGTGTGTGTATACACATGTGTGTGAGGAGGGTGCGGAGTTGTGATCGCCGGAGGAGCTTGCCGAAGAAGATCGTCGGAGATATGACGGTCCCTATGTCCGTCTTTGTGTCCGTATGTATATATTCATACAGAAATATTAATATAATATTAATATAATATTAATATAAATTAGACTAAATTACAATTTGGTCCATCTGGTTCAAACAAAATTATAAAACTTGTCCTTGTAAAAGAAAAAGACGAAACTACCCCTTAACTTAACTGAGTTTTTTAATGGAGTTATCGACGAGGGACCAAATCCGGACCGAATGACATATTGTAGTGGCTAAAGTGTAATTTTTAAACTGTAGGAATCAAATATGTTATAAACACCAAACCACATGGACCAAATATGTAGTTTACTCTTTTTTTTTTTGTATATACATGGTTGATAAAGGAAAGGAAAACATTCTCATAATATTATCAACGCAGCTGCTTATCTGCAAACGTCACCTCGTGGATTTACTGTTTATGCTTACAGCCTGTAACCCACAACTTGCACCCAAATATCCCATATATCATAACCAAATTACCACTTTTGCCCCCATGACGTGGATTTTCTACTCCATTTATACACCCACCCCCTACCGCCATTTTCATCCTCTCTCTCTCTCTCTCTCTCTCTCTCTCTCTCTCTCTCTGCAAAAATGGGTATTTGCAGTTCATGCGATTCGACATCCGTCGCCACTGCCAAGTTAATCTTACACGACGGTAGCCTACAGGAATTCTCCTATCCGGTTAAGGTTTCATACGTTTTACACAAGAACCCTTCCACCTTCATCTGCAATTCCGACGACATGGAGTTTGATGACGTCCTTTCCGCTATCCTTGACGACGACGAGCTTCAACCTGGTCAGCTCTACTTCGCGCTACCGTTGACTCGGTTGAGGCGTCCGCTTCAGCCGGAGGAGATGGCTGCATTGGCAGTCAAGGCGAGCGCCGCATTGGCCAAGAGCGGCGGCGAGAAATCTGGTTGTCGTCGTAGTTGTAGTAAAAACCTGTATTTCACAACACCGCCGTGTTCGGGTCATAAGAAGAGTTCGGGTCGGGTATCGGATGTGGGGAGGGGAGGTATTGGTAGCGGAAGGAGGCGTAACTTTACGGTAATGTTGAGTGCCATACCTGAATAGATATTAGATCAGAGATGGTTGGTAGGGATGTAAATACAGTAATGAATTTTGTAGGTATATATGTATATATATCCATGGATTGTTTGAATCAGATTGAAAGCAGTTGATGAGGCAAAACACCTTTCATTTCCATTTTTGGGGTTCTCTTCCGATTCTTTTTTACCTGAAATGGATTCCTGATTTTAAAATTCCATGATCCATCTTTCTTATCCTATTATTAATTCACTGTTTCACTTGCACCAATTATTTTCATTTTCAAAATTTAGGATTTCTTAACCCTAAAACATTACAACAAGTGTATATATATATATATATATATTCAATGTTTCAGAAGAAGAAATTGATGTGCTGTTTGGTTGGTTTTTACCAAGAGGCTTACAATTTATTGAGCTTAATGGCTTAATCGCTCAACCATAAGTGTTTTTCTTCATGGTTTAATCGTTAAGTCATTAAGCCAAAATAGCTATATGGAATAAGCCATATGATCTATAAAGTGTTTAACGAGAAAAAACAAGTAACATCTCATAAACCTTGGATGAATAAAGTTGTGTCTTTATAAAATTTTATATTATTAAGCCATTGTCAAACAATTATGTTGAATAAGCTATAAATTTCGTTAAACTTATAAGACTGCTATTAAATAGAATTTAACGTTAACGTTAAGTAACGTATATGAAAGTTGACATTCAAAACAAACCCAATTAAACTTGAAATTCATTTTTCTTTATCACGGGTGTTAGTTTGGATGCACACCTTGGAGGTCTTGTTTAGGTTTATGTCATGATAACATATAATGTGTATACCAAATGTTCTTTATATTTTAAGGCCAAAGCATTATTAATTAAGTTTCGTTTTCAGTACAATATAAAAAGAACGTGAGATATGAGGCATATGATCTTTTATATTGTATGTTTCGTTGTCTACTAACTAAATATAATATAATACCAACGTCGTTTTAACAAGTAACGTCTTATAATTCTTGGTCAAGGCTTGCATATCATGGTTACATCTTATTTAAAGCTTGAGCACACATCAATATTAGTCAACTTTCTTGTTTATTTCATTTTAACTAATTTATAATAGTTCATTCTGTTATAGATGGAAACCTCAATGATGCCTAGATCATTGTAGTAATTACCAAGAAAATATGATGGAAACCTGGTTCCAATTCATTTTGGTCTTATTTTGCACAATGCCTAGATCATTGTAGTAATTACCAAGAAAATATGATGGAAACCTAGTTCATTTTGGTCTTATTTTGCGCAATGTACTTTTAAATCTTTGTTTGATAGCAGATGTGATATCTTATACATTTGGATTAATGCAAGTTATATAAAATAAGAATCCGAACAAAGAGTTATCATACTCATTTAGCACAAGCCAAAGGTTTTTAGGACAATAGCCGTTTAGTTATTTGGAACACATGACGTTACTTCTAAATGGGATTTAATGGACCGGAGTTACCAATCACAAGTTCAAGTTCGTATTATCGTATATATTTAACAAACTATCATAACATGATAAACAAAATAAATCAATCAGTCAATAAGGAACATGTAAATTTACACACATATTTGTAATTTTCAAAATCTTTAAGGGCCCGTGGTGGTCTTTATGTCACGATAACGCATACCAAATTAATGCTATTTTTATACCATCAGAATATTTCTTTCTTAAAATCAAAGTAACCATGATTTAATTTTGTTTTCAGTATATTAAAAAAAAGGACGTGGGGAATAAAGCTACGGAATCTTTTATATCCTTTTAACAAGGAAATTTGTCGTATTATGAGAAATAACTACTAACTATATTTAATTAATATGCCAATGTCGTTTTAAAACAATTGATACAATTAATAATCCCAAGTCAAGTCGGGATATCATGATATCATCTTATTTTTTTAAAACTTGAACACATGATATCAATTAATTTTCCCCCTTATTTAATTTTGATTAATAAAGAGTATGTTATCAACTTATGCTTTGAGATGCATATAAATGTCATGATCATCATTAGGTCACCAACAAATTAAGACGGGGGAAATTGGCTTCTATATCACTATTTTTACTATGAATCGTTGATTTTGAACAAAATATTACATAAAATAGTTTACTAACCCTATCATTGTTGGAAAACATTTTATAACAATAAACAATTTTATTTGAAATATAGTTGTATACTTGCTTTGCCTTTCACAAGCTGCTTTGAGGCAGAACAGTAAAACCAGGGACGTTCCAATCTTTTTGGAGGCCCTGCTACATTTATAGCTTTTGATTACAGACTTGAGATCATGTGATACCAGACTATTTCCGTGAGACCGTAAGAACAAAAAATTAACACTAAATCTTCACAGCAAAAGACTGTGAAAGTACTGTGATGGTAAACCTTCACAGTGTTTTTGTTGTGAAGGTTTGTTGTTTTTCTTACCTTCACAATGAATCACTATGAAGGTTTAGTGTTAATTTCTTAGTATCACGGTCTCACGAAAATAGGTTGGTCTCACGTGAACCTAACCCTTTGATTACATACATAAATAGGATTAACATAGATACATATAAGTTAAGCACAAAAGAGGGTTAAACCTAAGCAATTAACAATTTGAATCTAAACCTAAAAAATCAACAATCTAAACCTAAACAAATAAAATTTTGAATTTAAACAATTTGAACGAGTTTAAACCTAAACAAATTGAGATATAACTTTACACAGGTCGATGACATGTAAAATTGAGCCCCAAAGTTTTGGAGGCCCTGTTCTTAATCCCACATTTAACATGCTATATAACTATATAAGGAACGACCTTACTGGTTACAAACCATTTTCCATAAGCATTGTTATTAAATTATACATTGAGTAAAATATAATGTTTTATTTTATAAAAAGATGTGACATCATGGGAAAAGTCACAGGGTATATAGGATAAGAATGAGGATTGGTTTTGATATTTGTGAATACACCGGGGGTATAAATGAAGTTCCCATATAATGAATAATGATGCATTAGGATACCCAATACCCATGGGGTCATGGGTTGGTGATATATGCCTGCTATGGGATGTTGTACAGTTGTACTGTATATTGCCTGTTGAGATTTACCCATACGTACAAGTAGGGGCGAGCAGCGGAACTGGGTACCCGTCTTTGGAACCGGAACCGCTCCGGAACTGCCGGTTCTAAAACCGGAACCGATGTGACTGGTTCCGGTTCCGGTTCCTAAAATAACGGAACCGATGTGACTGGGTCCGGTTTCGGTTCTCATTTTTTTAGAACCGCTACCCGCTGGGTACCCGTCGGGACCGGGTACCCGGAACCGTTGGGTACCCAAAACCGGAACCGCTGGGTACCCGTTACATTTTAATAGAAAATATCTAATATCTAATATTTAATATTTATTACATATTTAATCTATGTGAAAAAATATCTAAATTAGATTAATAATTAAAATTTTAAAATTATCTAAATAAAGATTACTAGTTTAAGAAAAAATTGTTAAAGAACATTTATAAAAGGTTGACAAATTGTATATATAGTGTTAGGCCTTAAAAAAATTGTTTACTCTTAGCGATGTGGGAGCTGGCAGCACCATCTTTCAGTTTTTGATGAAAGACCTTGTCCCACATCGAAAATTTAGAGAAAATCATGCCTCATCTTTCAGTATATATAACCCTCATCTCTTCCCTTTCAATTGCATCACTAGTTCACTACATTGCTTGGGTTTAGCCTTTGGCTTGAGCCCTTTTTCTTGAGCCCTTTGGCTTGAGGCTTTGTAAAAATATTAATGGATTCACTACATGCTTGGGTTTAGCCTTTGGCTTGAGCCCTTTCCCTTAAGCCCTTTGGCTTTTAGGCTTTGTAAAAATATTAATGGAGCACCCTATTAGAGTGGTTGCACCATTTGTTTTTTTAAATATAAATGTGTTCGATTAAAGTTTGTTTAAGTTCGTTTGTGTTCGTTTAGGTTCGTTTGTTTGTGTTCGTTTAACATTTTAACAAACAAACATAAACGAACATAAACGACTATATTTTTTAAACGAACGTACACGAACACCAAAAATGCTTATGGAAGAAGTTGTTGGACATTTAAAATGTTAAAAATTAAAAAAACAATTGGTAGACGGGTACCCGGAACCGGAACCGGTTCCCAGCGGTTCCGGGACCGGTTCCAAAATTACGAGAACCGACGGGAGCGGTTCCGGTTCCATAAAAATAGGCCGGGTACCCGGTATTGCTCACCCCTAGCCCGCGATAAGCCAAAATTGTCACCGCGGGCAGGGACCAAACTTGTCACCGCGGCCATAGTTGGGGGCTCTGCGGGACATTTTGCCCAAACCTGAGTGACACGTGGGCTGGGCCCGCGATCGCGGGGCCCACCGCGAAAATTTAGGGCATTTTGGTAAACCGGTAGAGATTTAGGGTATTTTGATAAGAAGGGGTCAAACTTAGGGTATTTTAATTAATTTCCCTTGGTTCTATTATGGTTTGAGATAAATGAAAATACAGACATGGGACAAAAACCATATTATACATCAAGATTATGATTTGCACCCCCATCCCAACATTGTTTGCTTTATCTTATATTTGTTTACTTGGTTTGTTTTTATGTATTTATTGATTTAGGGGTTGTTTGGCAGTTACTGAATGATTTTGTGCAGAATGATTAAGTGGTCAGAATGATTAAGAGACATTTATGATATAGTGCAAAATAAAATATGGTTGTTCGGTATTTGTTTAGAATGAAATCGGGGTGCTGAATGGTTAAGGGTGACCCAAGATGCTAAACCATTCAAAGAGTTTTAAAAACATTAAGAGGTTGACTTTTTTTTTGCCAAACAAGATTTACCTCTAAATGATTCAGAGGTTGCCTCTTAATAGAACTAATAAGAGGTAAACAAACAGCCCCTTAACCTAAATTACAAATTTTAGATGACATTTTAGTTTGGCATATGACCTAAAAGGGAAAGCATCATATCCTTGAATTACTATAACTTTTTTTTGAATTACTATAACTTAGGTGACGTTTGGTTCGCAGAATGTTTTAGGATGGAGTGGAATCTGTCAAAAGAATTTGACTTTGAGGGAATTGGAATGGAATGTTGTTAGGTTTGACCACCTGTTTGGTTGACAGAATTGGAATGGAATCTGTTAAAGAAATTGAAATTTGTTTGTTTTGTTGACAGAATGTAGTGTTGGAATTGGAATGAATTTTTGGTAAATGATCAAAATACCCTTTTAATATAAGTTTATTTTTTTGAATCCGTTCTGCTTAGATTCGTTTTTTAATCTCATAACACCGACCTCAGCATCACCTATGAATCATAACACCGACCTCAGCATCACACAAGATCGCAAGCTCTTTCACCTTCTTCAGCAATCCACTCCTCCTCTTCGAGAACGTCACTTGCCTGCTCGTTGAATTATCAATTCTCCTAATCACGATCTTACCCCTTCCCATTTCGATCCCTAATTTTTCTCCTGCTAATTTCATCAATCAATATTGTTAATTCTACAACCAAACACACAACAAAATTTCACGATTAACAAATTCCTGCATACATAAATTTACCACAACTAAGTATAGATATATACAATGACACTGTATACGAGCAATATTAATTCTACAATCAAACACACAATTATACAACAAAATTTCACGATTAGTAAAATCCTGCATCTGAATACACCTAAATGTATATAGATACATAATTTTACCAGAAATAAGTATAGATATATACAGTTTCTACAATCAAACACACAATTTATAAAACAAAATTTCACGATTAACAAATTCCTGCATCTGAATACAGCTAAATGTATATAGATACACAAATTTACTAGAAAATAAGTATAAATATATACAGTGAGATCGACTGATATGAGAGAGAGAGAGAGAGAGAGGATTCCTCATGAAGATCGACTGTAACGAAAATCGTCGAAGAAATGGAACGCGTTTTCCGGTGAACCTTCTTGCTGTGTGCAATGGAGAAGACGAATAGAGAGTAGATCAGGTGTCGGTTGTGTTAAACAAGAGAGTAGGGCAAAGGGTGATTATGGAATTATGAAACCACCAGATTCCATTTCATTGAAATACCTTGTCTTTAGGATGGAATGTTAATAGCCTTTATGTATGGAATTTGTTGGAATTCAAATGATTCCATCAACTAAAAAGATTGAACCAAACACTGGAATGGAATCTGGTCAATGAAATGTCACATTCCAATTCCATCAGATTACATCACTTTTCAGTGAACCAAACGACCCCTTAATATTTCAAAAATATTCAGATAGAGTTCAAACTTGGAAAACCTACATAACCCCACCATTCTAAAATGGTTGTACCAACCCTATGACAGTTGCATAGCTATACAACCAACTACACAAATTAGATTAATAAAATGGTCTTTACCTATCAATTCCTCGTTACATATGCTAATATCAAGACTTATTCTTTACATTTTTAATATATAATTTAATTTTTTAATTCGAACAAATATGATGCATTTAATATTCCTCAATTAATTTTAGTATTTTTGTCTAGTAGAATAAAAGATTTAGATTTCAATTACACTTTCTGATATTATCCTATTTTATCATAACTTATGTTCATTTCTTATTAGAAATATTAAACTTAATTTTTCTATTAAATGTAATGAATTAAATTATTAAAAACTTAAAATAAAATAGTGGGTACACATGAAGTTAATGGTTAGCAGCTTCCTTTGAGTTGCTCCATCCAATGTGCCTGACAAGAAGCATAATATCTTTCTCCTCATCATTGTGATTTCAAGTTGAGTAGCTCATATTATAGGGAAATTGACGAAAATAGCCATAGCAACAAACTTTTTTAAGAAAATAGTCATTTCCTCTCCCAAATTACAAAAATAGCCATGGGTCCGCACTTGACCCGACCCGACCCGAGTGCGGACCGCACTCGAACCCAAAACGACGTCGTTTAAAGGCTGAAATGATTTTTTTTTTGAATCTGGATGCGGCACCGCACTTGCGGAGGAAAAACAATGTCAATGGTGATTTTAATTTGCATTTTACATTTTTAACCCCTATACTTATTTACTTATTTTACTTTATACCTTTTAGTTTCATAATTTAATTTTACATTTAACACATATAATCGTTTATTAACTAAAATACGTTAAAAAAACACGTTTTAATTTTAACAAGTTATACCATTATAATCGTCTTTTCGATATGTTCGAAATGAGCCAAATATTGAATTTTATTTATTTATATATTTTAATATATCATTACACTACATAAAAAATAAGTTTTAAAAAATATTTTTTAACAAATATTTTTAATAAAAAATATTTTAATATATATCATATATGATTATTATGTTAACGTGCGATAGGAGTGTAAAACAAAATTGAAAGTACGTTAAAAATTAATTTTAAATATAAAAAATATTTTTTATGTAATGTATATGATATATATTAAAATATATAAATCAAAAAAATTCAATATTAGGCTCATTTCGAACGTATCGAAGAGACGGTTATAATGGTGTAACTTGTTAAAATTAAAACGTATTTTTTAACGTATTATAGTTAATAAACGATTATATGTGTTAAATATAAAATTTAAATTATGAAACTAAAAGGTATAAAGTAAAGTAAGTAAATAAGTATAGGGGGTGAAAGTGTAAATATCAAATCAAAATCACAATTTTGTCGAAAAATTAAAATGTTACGCTTTCAACCCCTATACTTATTTACTAATTTTACTTTATATCTTTTAGTTTCATAATTTAATTTTACATTTAACACATATAATCGTTTATTAACTATAATACGTTAAAAAAATACGTTTTAATTTTAACAAGTTACATCATTATAATCGTCTCTTCGATACGTTCGAAATGAGCCTAATATTGAATTTTTTTTATTTATATATTTTAATATATATCATATATATTACATAAAAAATATTTTTTATATTTAAAATTCAATTTTAACGTATTTTCAATTTTGTTTTACACTCCTATCGCGGATTAACATAATAATCATATATGATATATATTAAAATATTTTTTATTAAAACTATTTGTTAAAAATTATTTTTTAAAACTTATTTTTTATGTAGTGTATATGATATATTAAAATATATAAATCAAAAAAATTCAATATTTGGCTTATTTCGAACATATCGAAAAGACGATTATAATGCTATAACTTGTTAAAATTAAAATGTATTTTTTTAACGTAATTTAGTTAATAAACGATTATATGTGTTAAATGTAAAATTAAATTATGAAACTAAAAGGTATAAAGTAAAATAAGTAAATAAGTATAGGGGTTAAAAGTGTAAAATGCAATTTAAAATCACAATTCACGTTGTTTTTCCTCCGCAAGTGCGGTGCCGCATCCAGATTTAAAAAAAAATCATTTAAGCCTTTAAACGACGTCGTTTTGGGTTCGAGTGCGGTCCGCACTCGGGTCGGGTCGGGTCGAGTGCGGACCCATGGCTATTTTTGCAAAATGGGAGAGGAAATGACTATTTTTCCAATTTTTGGGTCTAACATGGCTATTTTCGTCAATTTCCCCATATTATATATAGAATTGTAATAAAAATGAGTATTTTAGATTTTATATCATCATATGATTTGTAAATATCATTTACTCGGTATAAAATATTAATTATAGTTATTCTTGTACAATACTAACAGCTTCGACTTATTAAATAAATTTTATATGTTGTGAAAGAATATTTGAACAGATGCATACTTCATTTGGTTTTTGGTTGGTATGCCACACTTAGTTTGCGAGAAGCAAACCCTCAACCCAGGAAGAAAGGAATATACCAAGAGTTTTTCGGAAGGAAAGAAAACCTATGCGGAAGTTGTATGCCAACACAAGGAAATAGGTTTCAGGAGATCGGAGGCAAATCAGACGGAAGAACGTAAGGGGTGGATAATACGAAGCATGTGGAAGATGTTTGGGGAGCCTGGAGTGGGGAAGAGAGTGCAATGTTGTTCTTAAAAAACTGCCTAGTCGGAAGTGTGGTTTCCACATATAATATTGAAGCTATCAGGAAGTTGTGTTTTAATGGATGGGGTGATAGATGTAGTGTGAAATACTTGGGGGTAGACAGATCCTTGTAAAGCTTGATGGGAGGAAGAAGTGAAAAATCTTTTGGAAAATAAGGTGCATGGGATCCACTTTTGGGTGAAAGATCTACGAAGATGGTCAGAAGGTTATCGATCGAGAGAAAGAATTGTTTGGTTAAAGATCTCCGGTGTGCCGCTACATGGATGGAAAGAAGAGATATTCAAGAAAATAGCGAGTAAGTGGGGCAAAGTCATCAAATCCAATCATTGTGAACTTTTGTCGAATGATAACTTGGTATGGGGTAAGGTGCAGATTTGCACCTCCATAATAACGAAAATAGATGAATTGGGAAGTATCAAGGTGGGAAATCTATACTATCGGGTTAGAGTCGAAGAAGAAGAGAGCTCGCTAATGTTAACCATGGAGGAGCTTAATGGGGAGCGATCGGAATGTGAAAATTGTAGCGAAGATGAGAAGGAATCTCCAACATTGTCGTTAAGATCTGAAGAAGAGGAAGAAGGAATTAGTGATACTGATTGGGAGGTAGAGGAAAGTCAATTCGAGGAATGTAAACCGATAAATCAGGAAGGTTATTCAGACGGAGATAAGACCGATCAAATGAAGGAGACCAACGGTGATTCCGTTGAAGAAGACACGTGGGTGGCAATTGAAGGAAAAAGAAAAATTAATGAGAAGAAAAAAGATTCGTTGGGAATTTCTAGTGAGGAGGTGAGTCTTAACACAAAAGTTCACCACGAGGCCCAAGATGAGACAACACCTATTATTGGAACAGAGTTGAACAAGTTTAGCCCTGGTAAGGGAATACTGGCAATCTAGAAGATCAACCACCGAAGGAGTTCAGTGAATCAATCCATTAAAATAGCTACGTTCAGCAAATCCTTGACTTGGCAGGAGAGGCGAGTGGAAAAAGAAAGTTGGGGCGAGTGAGAAAGACAAATGGAAAGGGAAAAAAGCAAAATCATTGGGGTTAGGAAGAGGCAAGGCTAGTTTCCACCTTTTGAAACAAATGTCTAGAAACAAGAGTAAGAAATCTGGGCAGAAAAAGGGGTCGAGCTCGATTTCACAGGAGAACTCATTAGGAAGAAGCAAGTAGGAAAGGAGATGCCAATGAGCTCGAGTCAGGATTCTCTCTCGAACGAATTAGGGAGCAAAGAAACGGACGAAGGCTTAAAGGAGTTTGGCGAGGCAATTGGGGTAAAATGGAAGGCGGTCAAATGTAAAGGCAGAGAGGGCGGAACACATATCTGATGGGAACTCTTCTCGTGAGGTTAGTTCGTTGTTATGAGTTTTTTATGAAGATAATATCGCTAAATGTAAGGGGTTTGGGGTCATTGAATAAGAAAGGGTGGGTGAAGGAAATTTGTACAAAGGAGAAACCTAGTCTCATTGGAATACAGGAGACTACAATTAAGACATGGGCAGACATCCATGTAGGAAGAATGTGGGGAGGAGATGATGGTGATTTCGCCAAAGTGGATGCAATGGGTAATTCGGGGGTCTTCTAACGATATGGGATAAAAAATTATTCAACTGCGAGTATGTGGTGGTCGAGATGTCATTCTTGGCAGTGATTGGAAAGTGGACGGGAAGAGAAGGCTTAATGGGTTTTGTAAATGTATACGGACCAAGGGACGTTAAAGGTAGAAAAGATACATGGGACAAGTTGGAAAATTTACTTGCCAAAGAAGACGTAATGTGGTGTGTCTTTGGTGACTTTAATGAGGTTAGGGGAGACTTCGAAAGATTACACTCGGTAACTAATACGAGAGGGGTGGGAGATTTTAATGATTTTATAAGACTGAGTAACTTGATTGAATTGCCGATGAGTGGTAGCAAATATACAAGAGTGAGTGATGATGGTAAGAAACGGAGCAAGTTGGATCGTTTTCTAGAAACAAATGAATTTTGCTTAATGTGGAGAAACTTGGGAGTTAAATTGTTGGATCGAAAGTGGTCGGACCATAATCCGATTGTATTAAGTGAGGAAATATCCGATTACGGGCCAAAACTGTTCAATTTTTTTGACTTCTGGTTAAAGGAGGATGACATTGAGGAAAAAGTGATAGATGCTTGGAATGGGGGAGTTGGCCCTAATAAACCAGATTGTATCTTCAAAGATAAGTTAAAAAAGGTAAAAGAGAGTTTAAAGGCGTGGAGTAAAAAGAGGTTTGGGGAGACCGAAAAAGAAGTGTTGGAAGCCAAGGAAGAATTTAACAAAGTGGAAAAAGAAACGGAGGCAAAGGCATGGGATGAAGAAGTAAGAGAGAAATGGCTACAAGCAAGAAAAAATGGATAGTTTTGGAAGAGAAAAGGCTTGGCATGGTAAGACAAAAGGCGAAAATAAATGGATCATGGAGGGAGATGAGAACTCTAAAATGTTCCTTGCAGCGGTTAAATACAGGGAAAGAAAGAACGTTATTAGAGGGATGAATATAAACGGGGAATGGGTGGAGGAACCGACAAAGATCAAGGAATATGTGTTTAACTTTTTCAAAGAAAAGTTTTCGTCGGTTAGAAGGGATGGGCCTACTTTAATTAGTCAAAAATTCAAGAAATTATCAAATGAAGATGTTGTTTGGTTGGAAAGACCATTCGATGAGGAAGAAATCTGGAGGGCTATCAAAGGGTACGCAAATAATAAGTCACCAGGTCCGGGTGGGTTTTCATTTGGATTTATCAAGAAGTTTTAGGGGTAATTAAAGGGGAATTGATTGCGGCCTTGCGGTGGTTTTGGGAAAAAGAAAGGATAAGTAGGGGATGCAACTCATCATTCCTCACCTTAATTCCTAAAGTCCCAAATCCGGAGGGCCTTGGTGAATTTCGGCCGATTAGCCGGATAGGGGTGTTCTACAAGATGCTAGCAAAGATCTTGGCGGAACGAATGAAGGTTGTGGTGGGTAAAGTAATAAGCAACGTTCAAAGTGCCTTTATTAAAGGGCGGCATATTTTGGATGGAGTCTTAATTGCAAATGAGGTAGTTGAATATATAAGAAAAAAGAAAAAAAAATGGGTTGATGTTTTAAAGTGCATTTTGAGAAAGCATATGATATCGTAGAATGGGACTTTCTTTTGGAGACTTTGAAGAAGATGGGGTTCGGGAGAAAATGGGTAAGGTGGATCAAGGCATGCCTCCACTCCACTTCGATGTCGGTACTCGTTAATGGATCCTCGACGAAAGAGTTCAAAATGGGTAAAGGGTTGAGACAAGGAGACCCGTTAGCCCCATTTCTCTTCCTAGTGGCGGCTGAAAATTTACCCATCTTAATGGAAGAAGCGAAGGAGAGAGGTCTGTATGAAGGAATCAAAGTGGGAAAGGATGATGTTAAAATTTCGCACCTACAATTTGCGGATGACGTGATCTTTTTCGGCAAATGGAACCTTGTGAACCTAAAGAATCTCATGAAGATCCTAGGGTGCTTCCAAGAGATTTTGGGATTAAAAATAAATGTTAGTAAGAGTAAAATATTCGGTTTGGGTGTTCAAGACAAGGAGGTACGGGGATGGGCTCGGGGCTTAGGGTGCGGAGGGGGGGTCTCTTCCTTTCACGTACCTTGGCCTCCCGGTCGGAGCTTCAATGTGTAGGATGGCATCGTGAAAACCGGTTATCGAAAAGGTAAAATGTAAATTGGCATCGTGGAAAACAAAATTGATTTCTTTTGGAGGAAGGCTTACTTTGGTTAAAGCGGTCTTAGGAAGTGTGTCATTGTACTATTTTTCTTTGTTTCGAGCCCCGAAGGAGTGATAGAAGAGCTGAAGAGGATTCGGAGTAGATTCTTTTGGGGGGGAGGGGGGGGGGGAGGGGGAGGATCGAGTGAAAAAATAAAGTGGCATGGGTCAATTGGGAAAATACTTTGGGGAGTCTTAAAAATGGGGGTTTAAATGTGAGGAGTTTACAATCGCTAAATAGGGGTTTATTGGGTAAATGGTGGTGGCGTTTTTTGAATGAAAAGGATGCAATTTGGGTAAGGGTAGTGAAAAGATTTTACGGGGAAGAGGGGGCCTTAGGTGCTAATAATTCGGACAGCGGGTATAGAGGATCGACTTGGAAAAAATATTGTGCGGGTTGGGAAGTTCATGGATAATGAAGGGCTGAATTTTTCGAATTCATTTAGAAAGAGGATCGGGGATGGCGTAGACACTAAATTCTGTACAGATAGGTGGGCGGGTGATAGAAGTCTCCAAGAGGATTTCAATCGTTTGTTTAGATTGGATTCCAACAAAGTGGTAAATGTAGCGTAAAAGGGAGAATGGGTGGGGGAGGCATGGACGTGGAAATGGGTTTGCGGATGACGTGATCTTTTTCGGCAAATGGAACCTTGTGAACCTAAAGAATCTCATGAAGATCCTAGGGTGCTTCCAAGAGATTTTGGGATTAAAAATAAATGTTAGTAAGAGTAAAATATTCGGTTTGGGTGTTCAAGACAAGGAGGTACGGGGATGGGCTCGGGGCTTAGGGTGCGGAGGGGGGGTCTCTTCCTTTCACGTACCTTGGCCTCCCGGTCGGAGCTTCAATGTGTAGGATGGCATCGTGAAAACCGGTTATCGAAAAGGTAAAATGTAAATTGGCATCGTGGAAAACAAAATTGATTTCTTTTGGAGGAAGGCTTACTTTGGTTAAAGCGGTCTTAGGAAGTGTGTCATTGTACTATTTTTCTTTGTTTCGAGCCCCGAAGGAGTGATAGAAGAGCTGAAGAGGATTCGGAGTAGATTCTTTTGGGGGGGAGGGGGGGAGGGGGAGGATCGAGTGAAAAAATAAAGTGGCATGGGTCAATTGGGAAAATACTTTGGGAAGTCTTAAAAATGGGGGTTTAAATGTGAGGAGTTTACAATCGCTAAATAGGGGTTTATTGGGTAAATGGTGGTGGCGTTTTTTGAATGAAAAGGATGCAATTTGGGTAAGGGTAGTGAAAAGATTTTACGGGGAAGAGGGGGCCTTAGGTGCTAATAATTCGGACAGCGGGTATAGAGGATCGACTTGGAAAAAATATTATGCGGGTTGGGAAGTACATGGATAATGAAGGGCTGAATTTTTCGAATTCATTTAGAAAGAGGATCGGGGATGGCGTAGACACTAAATTCTGTACATATAGGTGGGCGGGTGATAGAAGTCTCCAAGAGGATTTCAATCGTTTGTTTAGATTGGATTCCAACAAAGTGGTAAATGTAGCGTAAAAGGGAGAATGGGTGGGGGAGGCATGGACGTGGAAATGGGCATGGAGGAGGGAACCGAGGGGCCGAGAAAGAGAAGAATTGGAGGAACTAATAAGGCGGGTCTAAGATTGGACCCCGGATAGAAGCAAAAGCGACAAGGTAGAATGGAACTTATCCTCGAAAAAAGAGTTCAATGTAAGGCAACTACGGGAAATAATTGAAGAAAAAAAGAGGGAAAGGGGCGGGAATTCGAGGGAAACGGTGTGGTCTTCGGTAGTCCCAAGGAAGATGTGTATCTTCATGTGGCGAACAGGGCGAGGATGTATGTCATGTAGCGCGGTTTTGGACAAAATGGGTGTGGAATTGGACTCGGTGCTTTGCTCGAGGTGTGGCGACGCGATTGAAGACATGAATCATGCTCTCTTAGGATGTGAAGAAGTGAAGAATCTTTGGGCTCTTGTAGGAAGGTGGTGGAAGAGGAACATGGACGGTGCTACAACAATTCAAGACTTGGTGCGAGAGGACCCGACATTGCGGAAACGACAAAAGGTACATCAAAATGGATGTCGGTAAAGTGGTCTTTTCTCTATCTGATTTGGGCTCACAGGAACAAGCTAGTGTTTAAAAAGGAAAAGAGCCACATTATTGACTTATTTTTCGAGTTTCAAAGGAAAACGTTTGAATGGGTCAGTAAAAGGGTCAAGAAGACGAATTTGGATTGGGTTGAGTGGCTATCGAATACGGTGGTTGATTGAGATCGACACTCATACGATATTGATTTTCGATCCTACGGGTTGAGGGTTTGCTTCTCGCAAAATGACCCGGCTCTTATTTTGTTTTTGGATTTTGTTTCGGTATTCTTTTTGTTGGGGTCTAGTTGATTCTGTTTGTTTGGTTATTTGATGGTGTAAGGTGTTTTGGTTGGTTATAAATGAAATGCTTGCTGTTAAAAAAAACATGACATTCATCATTATAAATATACATATTATTTATTATGAATATATATATATATATTCACGTATATACAACAAACCCTTGATTACAAAATTTAGTATTTATTAGTCTGATTAAAAAAATTTGTTGCAAATTATTTTAGAATGATGTGTTTTCGCATAGTTGCTTATGTATCTGTTTTTTTTTCTAACTTTAATTTTAAGGTATTTATAAAAGTGAAAGAGTAGTTCATACTTCATGGGCTTGAAGAGAATTGGGCCTGATACCGGGGCATATATTGGATTATAAACTTGAACTGGGCCATATATTGGATCATAAACTTGAACTGGGCCATGTATGGTTGGTTTCTATGAAAATAGAATTAATCTTGCTCTATTTATTATTTTAGAAAAATAATTTTAGAAATCGCTATTTAAAAACTTAAAAGTGAATTTATCTCACCAATTTCTTTTCATACTTTCTTTATTGTAACACAAATTAAATTAGATTTTTTTTACTATAATGCAATAAATCCTTGTAACTACTAAATATATATTCACTACAAAACGTTTATAATTTTTATTTGGTTATGGGATTTAAAAATACAACAATGCAAATATATTTATATTCATTTAGCTAATTTTTTCAATTTCTTTGTGATAAATTATTTTTTTATAAAGTAACACATATTCTAAAAATAGAAGTAATGTCAAATTATTTTTGAAACAACATCGTATAATTTTTGTAAAATGATATAAATGTTAATTGAATATTATACGTTTATTACATGCGATCATTTACGAGTTTGGGTTAGATCGCATATTGAACGTAAATCGTAAGGTATCCTCTTATTCATCATGCTTAATATAATCCAAGCTCGTTTTTGCAAATTTGAGTACATATCCATACGCATTCTAGATGAATGGGCTGATTCGATAGAGACTGGTTATGGTCTTAATGTTTTTCTATCCAACTTCTCTTTTTGTTTAATATAAAAATATCTTTAGTTTGTCGAACATCACTAAAATTCGAAAGAATTAAAAATGACATATTTGTATGACTAAGGCTTTGTTTGGCAAACTAGCTGATAAGCTAGCTGTTGACTCATAAGCTAGCTGGTAGCTGATAAGCTAGCTGATGAAGAAGTCACGTTTGGCAAAAGCAGCTTATAAACATGTAAAATGACCAAAAAGAACATCTTCAAAAAAATTAATATTTAATAATAATAATAATAATAGTTAGTAAATAATAATAAGGGGTAATATTGAAATATTCACAAAAAGCTATTGAAACGCTACTCCAAGTAGCGTTTCAAAAAGCTAGCTTATGGTCATCCAAACATGTACTCCAAAAAAAAGTTAGCTTATAAGCTATCTTATTTTTGCCAAACAATGCCTAAATTATATATATTCTTACGCTTGATTGACAAATTATCTTCCTCATGAGTAGAGGTGGCCAAACAGACCCGACCCGACCCGGCGGGCTGACCCGACCCGAAACCGGCCAAGAATCGGTTCTGACCCGGCCCGGTCAAGAACCGGTTTTGAGCCCGAGAGTCGGGACCGGTTCGGCTATATATGGATTTCCTCGGCCCGACCCGGGACCGGTTCGCGACCTGGTTCGTGGCCCGACCCGGCCCGACCCGATTTTTTTCAAAAAAATTATAGCCGTTATATAGCCGTTGGAACCCAATTGTGACTGTTTTTTGCCTCAAAAAACACCCTCCAAACCCCATATAAATACTAGGGGTGTTATGGAGGTCATCACCACCTTACATTGCTTACAAAACGCAAAAAAACGCATACAATTCTCATTTCTCGGCTCTTATATTCGTTTCTCGCAAAAAACGCATACAATTCTCTAGTCTCTAGTCTATACTCTCTAGTCTCTACTATCAAAAAAATGGCCGAACAAAATTACGTCGTTGTTGCCGATCATTCACGAAAAGCAGCGGTTTGGGAGAATTTCAACTTGGTCAAATTTCCCGACGGTACAAAAAAAGTTCAATGCAAACGGTGTGGAGATTTCCTAAAACCCGAATCAAATAGCACGTTAAAGCGCCACTTCGAGGATAGATGCAAGAGGTTGAAATCGGGTGACGATCCAACTCAACCCATACTTGACAATTCCGGTCAAGTATGGTCGTATGATAATGATCTCGCCCGAGAAATGCAAATGAAATGTGCCATTCAAATGGCGTTGCCGTTCGGACATTTCGACAATCCTCACATGACAAACATGATCAAAAATGGGTTCCAACCACGCTACACTCCGGTAAGTCGTCAAACTCTTAAGCGTGATGCTTTAAAATATTGGAATAAGGTTCAAAAAAATATGCGAGAAATGTTTTTAAACTTACCCAACAAAGTTTCTTTAACTTGTGATGTATGGAGCGCACCATTCGGATTGCCAGATTCTTATATATGCATAACGGCACATTGGATTGTGCCGGCATCGTGGCAATTATGCAAACGTGTAATCACGTTTGAGCTCTTTGGTTCGCCACATTCGGGCGAGCGTCAGTTTTCTATAATTATGAGATGTCTTCAATATTATAATTTAAAAAATAAACTTATTAGTATTTCGTTTGATAATGCTAGTAATAATACGGCATGCGTAGAAAAATTAGGTTTGGCTTTATCCCCTATTTTAGAGGGAAAATTATTTCATACACGTTGTTGCGCACACATAATAAACTTAGCCGTTCAAGACGGCTTAACTAAACTTAATGAGCCTTTAACTAAGTTTAGGCTTATGCTACGCCGAATTTTCTCAAAAGGTAAAAAAATGCAAAACTTATATAGAGATTATTGCAAACAAGTCGGTTTTAAAGCTTTGGGACCGGCGCACGATATGGCGGTTCGATGGAATTCGACTTGGAAAATGATGGATAATTTATTAAGACAACAACAATATATTCAAGCATTTTATAACATTTATTACCCGGATAACACGATAACTCAGGATGATTGGACAAGGGTTCATGGCTTTCACGATATTTTAGGCGATTTCAAAACTGCAACAACTATGTTATCCGGTGTTTATTATCCAACGAGCCCTTTACTTTTAAATCAACTTTATATTTTGGCAAGTAAAATTGCTCAATACGAAATGGATTTGCACTTTCACGACGTGGTGAAACCAATGAAAGAAAAATTGATAAAATATTTTAAAAAGATCCCCTTCACTTTTCTTTGTGCCGCGACATTAAACCCGTTTTTAAATGTTACGGGTGTCGAAGTTTTAATACAAGCAATATGTTTATCGCTTGGTTTGGATTCTCTTACAAATACTAGCTTTTCAAGGAAACACATACAACAATTTAATAATGATTTTCATGAATTATATGAGATTTATAGAGTTAATTATGGGGGAGGAAGCCAACAAACCCTTACACCTCAAATGTTTTCACCGGGTTCTAGTAGCAGTCGTGGCCGAAACCGAGAAGACTTAATGCAAACTTTAATGCAATCGATTGTCATGGAATCTTCTAAAAAAGCTAGATATGATGGGGATAATTTGGGTGAATACAATCAATACGTACGTACTAATTTTATAACGGCATCCTTCACAAACGTCGTAGATGTTGAATCCCTAGATTTATTAGAATGGTGGAAGAATAATGTAACGTCCCAAAAATTACAAGCAAATTTAAAATTTTAAAATAAACATTTCATTTATAACAACTCATTAAATGATCCCAACGCTTCGTTTGCAAACACATAATTAATATCTTTATAAAATAAAACCAGCGGAATAAACGTTTAATTATTAAAATCATAAAGCAACCAGCTCTCCTCGCGCGCCAGTGTGTACCCGTCACGCCTTAGAGCCACACGTACCTGAAACCACAGTTTATTGGGAAAGGGTAAGCACGAAGCTTAGTGAATTCAAACACCATAAATAATACAGTTATTCCACACTACCCCTACAACAGATAGTGACACATAAACGATCATACATGTCTATGATCAAATCATAAACATGTACATCCACAACCACCCACCTAAAAGGCACAAGTCGGTCCCACCGACCACATGATAACATCTTCGGCCCCGCCGAATCCCCGGTCCCACCGAGTACACATTAAATGATCTCCATACTAGCTCAGTCCCACCGAGCCCCTCAGTCCCACCGAGGTGTACACAAAACACATACCATTCACATATTACATAATTTACAACTAGCTATCACATCACAACTAGCTCACTTAAGCATACAATAACACATAAGAGCAACGCAAGTCTCTACACCACCCGCGTATAAAACCTCCGGCCCCGCCGGACCCTCGGTCCCACCGAGTTAACATGGCAACATAGTATCAACTAGACACCCCACTATCTAGTTCCACAACACAATCACATAGAGCTACCACACACGTACTACAGCAATGATAAAACAACCGTTATTAGATATAGTGAGAGAACTCACCTCGAATGCGCGCCTAGCTTAACAACACAATTCAAGCTTCACAATTACGGTCACTTCCCAGCACCTAAACGCATGTTAAAACGTGTCAATACGAGACTCGGACCCTATGACACGACACACGCTTAAACCGTCACTAAAACTAATTTCCGTTCTCGCCAAACAGGTCTGTTCGGGACCTGTTTCGACCCCTTTAAACCCAGAAAATTCCCAATATTAATTCATGACCAGAAATTCCTCTGAGTTAGGGTTCCAAGGACATATTATACGCCTCCTAACGATTTTTCTACAATTTATTATGAATTAAATACGAACGATTACCAAAACTGCCAGTTTTCGGTCCAGTCTGCACAAACAGCCCAATACAGCCTAGCTACGGGCTTAATCAGACTTTCGGCAAAACACGAAAAACCTTCCCAACTCGATTTGGGAACTTTGGGCACCAATTTCACATCAAAACTAGTTACGAGCAGAAAGTTATGGTCTACACAAAACAGTGGCAGATTCCAGAATTTTACACATAAAATGACGAATCACCGAACTTGCGACCACTTTTTCGCCCAGTTAGAGACCGAACCAGTTTTCCGCTAAAACACGGAAAACGTGCCCGACCCCGAACTTGAACCGTGGGCGCCAGTTTCGGCTCAAACGGAGTTACGACGGAAAAGTTATGGGCATACGAAAACTGGACAGTACACTTAGAATTTTCATAAAAAGATAACTTTATAAACGGTTCGCGTTCGGCTTAACGGTTCGGGTTTTACGCTACGAGTGTCACCCACTGCCACCGCCCTCCACCCACAGCCACCGCAGCGGCGGCGTGCGGCGGTGGTGGTCTCGCCGGAAAACGAAAAGGAAAAAGGAAACGAAACGAGACGAACGAGAGAGCAACTTACCTTACGACGACGTCTCACCACTACAACCAAACCTCTCACCCTCGACTCCTCCGACGACAGCCGGTGGTGGCGATCTCCGGCGACAGCAGCAGCGGCGGCGACGGCTGCTGCGGTGTTCTTTCTCCTCGCGATCACTCTCTCTCTCGGTTCTTCTCTAACACTCTCTCTTCTCGGTTCTTCTCTATCTCTCTCTCTTTCTTCAGCCGCACCACACGGGAAAAAGGATAGGGTTTTGGGGTTGTTTGGTTCTAAGTGAAGAAGAAGACAAGGAGGGAAGGGGCATAGGGTTTTATGTTTTTCTTTTCTTTACTTACATCTCACGGCTACAACACCCCAACAACAAAACAAAAGGATCTCGACACATAGCTGCATGGGCCGAAACCCCAATGAGGGTGTTTGGCCCTTTGACATAATTAGCCCCTCAACTTACGTTTCTCTCGCAACTAGCCACAACTTTCAGTATTTAACGAATTGACCCAACTCGGCTAACCCCGTTAACGTGAACCACTATAATACGAACTTAAAAGTAAATAAATAAGACTAATAAATTACATACCGGGATACGGGTTTTACAAATAAACAACCAAGTTTCCCAATTATGGCCACTATTGCACTTGATATACTAACAATCCAAGCTAGTACTGTAGCTTCGGAGTCGGCCTTTTCTCTTAGTGGCAGGATCATATCGGAGCGTCGGACAAAATTAACCCCAAAATCGGTGGAGTGCTGCGTATGTCTGAAGGATTACTTGGATGGAGAAGACCGCATTCAAAATCGAACGAACCTGGAGGATGATCTAAAAGGCGTGGAAGAAAACTTATTAGAAAACGACACGGATGAACTACTAAGTACGCCGTCCGTATCCGATACTTCTTCTGTTAGTAGTGTCGTAGATGACGAAGAAGTAGACACCGACCGCCTTGACGATCAAACGGCTATTACACGACTGATGCGGTACATTACTCTTGAAGACTACAATCCACTGAATCAAGATCAGAATCCATACTACGTTCCATACAATCCATTCAATTATAATCCATTCAATTACTATCCGGGTGATGGGGGTGGAAGTTCGGGAGCGGGTGGGAGTTCGGGAGCGGGACCTTCGAATGTTTAGAATTTATGTATTGTAACTTGTAAGTTTGTAACTTAAAATTATATATAAATTATAAAACGTAAAAGTATATTTTAGTGATATATATTATAAATAAAACGTATTTTTAAAGTGTATTTTACTTATCCAATGATTCCAATCCAATATTTTTTTGTTAAAGTTTAGTAATTAATTATTATACAAAGAAAGTAGTTAAAAAACATAAAAATCGCAGGCCCGATTTTAAAACCGGTTCTCGGCCCGACCCGGCCCGGTTTTCATAGAACCGGGTTTACATACGCTTAAACGGGTCAGGGGATTTCGGTTTAAACCCGACCCGACCCGGTTCTCACCTGACCCGGTTCTCACTGGTACTGTTTGGACCCGGGTTGCCTGACCCGACTCGGCCCGGCCCGAACCCGATTTTTGGCCACCTCTACTCATGAGGGGTTTTGTAGTTTATTTGGACACATTTTTTATACATACAAGTAGAGATGGTTAAATGGGTCCGGCTTGATTTGATAGAGACTGATTATGGTTCAACAATCCTAAATTAATTATGTTTTTTGTTTAAAAAACAAGGTCCAACCCGGCTCGGTTCAGGACTGGTCATGTGACCGGCCCGATTTTTAAATAAAACGTATTTGATTGACTCAATTATAATAAAACATATTTTATTTAAAACGTATTTTTTAGTGTATTTAATTGACTCAAATAATAAAAATATATTTGATACACCAAATCATTCAAAAAATATTTTTTACAAGTTAAAAATCAATTTTAAGAAAACAAAAAATAAATAGATAAGTGAGACTGGTTTGGGCTCTGCTTGGGACCAGGACCGGTTATCATAACCTGGTCTTATAAAGCTTAATTGGATCTTCGTATTTGAGTCAGGACAAGGACCAATTACGTCAGGACCAGTTATGATATTATTATTTAGAATCGGAAATGATTTTTGGCCATCTCTATTTAAAAGTATTTAAATCATTTAAATTAAATACAGATCCCCTTCCAAACTCCCTTCCCATTGGTTGTTATTTATCTCTCCTTCTACATCTTGGAGTAACAATCGACGTTGTTTTCTATTTGTTGCATTAAAAATAATTCAGAGACACTTTTTCTGTAAGAATTATAAAATTTGTAATAGCATAAATGACTCAAAAGTTTGACCCCCTTTCTTGCTATCTTAAACACCAAATTAAATGAAATAATCTTAAAAGTAACAGACCATTTGATAAATGTTTATCGAGTAACTCCTTTAAGTCGGTCTTCTTACCTACCTTATTGTTAACATTTTTGGCCATCAAAACTAAATGTTGGTAATCATCTTTTATCCAGTAAGCACTTATCGGATAAGAGTCGTCTCCCTCACTTATTAGATAAAGACTCTTGCTCCTTAGGTCGTCTCTAACCGGTGAGATATCTATTTTGCAATGTTCACACAATAAAACAAGTGACAACTGGAAAGCTCCCACCGGATAAACGTTTGGTAAACAAGTCTTAAGCATCTTCAATGCAAAGTTTTTATAAGCAACAAGTGAAGTGACAATGAACTACCATGGTAAAGAGTATTTATAAGAACTTCATTCTCTTTAGATTATTGTACAAGAACTTTGACTCTTACCTTGAAGTTGGTGTGAAACTGTGAATGATATTTTTACTAGTTTTTTATTTTATTTTCTTGATTTTGAAATTATTAAAAATAAAAAATTAATATTTACATAATAATTACTAGTGTTAAAAAAATACATAACACTAAGGGGTTGTTTGTTTACCTTTTAATGGTTCAATTAAGAGGCAACCTCTGAATCGTTTAGAGGTGAATCATGTTTGGCAAAAAAAAGTCTTGACTCTTAATAGTTCTAAAACCCTCTGAATGATTTAGCATCTCGAGCCTCCCGTAATCATTCAGCACCCTGATTTCATTCTAAACAATTATCAAATAACTATATTTTTTTTGCATTATATCATAAAAGTCTCTTAATCATTTTGACCACTTAATCATTCTGCACCAAATCATACAACAACTACCTAACAACCCCTTCCTAAAGAGTTTTTTTAACAACTATCATTGTAGAGGTTTAAGTTTTTGTTTTAACAAGTTAAAGATGAGGTTACAAAAAAATACTTGTTTATAAGAACCACCACCGACATAAAATAACAAAAAAATACTTGTTTATTGTTAAATGGGATAAAAATAGACATATTTGTGTAGTAATGCTTCTCTTTCATCAGTGGGCGGAAGAGGGTCAGTAGTTGGTTTCATAAGTTTGACATGTAGCGGACTAATTGTGGAAAAATTGGAGCAAACGGTCCCACTATCTGATGATTAACAATTTCAACATCCTCTTGGTTAATGGTTCCCCATCTGCATTCTCAACTCGACCAACGTCTCTTGGATGGATGGATGGATGGTATAATATGCGATTTCATCATCTTTTTACCTTTTGATGTTGAAAAGGTCCAACTTTATACTGTTGAACATTATCTTTGATTCTACCCCTTTGTACTTCGCCTAGGTTTTAAGTTGTCCCAATCATTTTCTTGTTCCTTATTATGACTAGAATCTTGTTCACAGTTGGATTTTGTTCATTCAAGATCTTCCCTTTATTGTTCTTGATATAGTTATTTGCAGGTGGTGAGTTTTGGGAGAATGTGGGAACTCATAAATCTTCTTTACCATGGACTTTAATTATCCTTTGATGATTATATTCACAAGTGAATTGAGTTCCTTTGATCATCCGCGGATTCATCAGCTTCATTGGTTTCTGCGGATTCTTTGAATTGCTCAAGGTCAGGCTCTGACACCCAGAAACGTTATCTGTTCTTTTACACACTGACAGTCTTTCTGGAAGATTCTAGAGCTCTTTTAATATTGGATTGGGTATTTTGGGTTGGTGGAAGTTGAGATCGATTATGGATTATTCATCATAAAATTGCCTTTTTATGATGAATGTAAAGATGAACAACTTGTATAAAAAGGGTTTTAATTCAATTTTGTTGCTGTGATTTGGGTGTTCTTGAAATACCTAAGATTTGGAATTTTACTTGTTTACAATTGCCAGCTATGAGTCTTGGTTTCAGTGTAGTTATCTTCCATTGAAACATAAGTTGCAATTTCTGATTGGCTGGTTTCAGCAAATTGAGTCTTGTTTATATTCAATTTGGCAATCAGATGGGTATAAAGATGTTATCTTTAAAAATCCATGCTTTAACTTGTGTAATTGCTTTGAACTTTATTTGAGAAAAGGGGTGTTTTCTGTAGGTTTATTAACTTATTATGTCGTACGCCTTTTGTGATATTACTAAGAATGATATGGCTTGCAGAAGACGATTTTGCCCGATTCTATACTAGATTTGTGGTATGGGTTGGCTAACGAAAATTTTAAAAGGGTCCAGCTCCAGCCACAAAATCTCGGAAGGGAGGTATCATGAGAGATATGAAGATGAAGAAATTTGGGAGGAGCCTCCTACTACAGTGGTAGTTGGTTCTTTCTTTATCTGTTAGGTATTATATATCTTCTATCTTGAAGATGACACTAACTTTATCTACTTCCTTTTATCGTTAACAACTTTTATGTAGAATTCGTTTTCGGATTTTGATGATGAAGAAATTGATCGAGCTATTGCGCTTTCCCTTATGGAAGAAGATGAGAGAAGTGTATGTTCTCTTGTAGAAGATGATAAAAAAAGTGCATGTTCCGGTGTAGGAGAAGAAGAGGAGGAAGGTTCGGTTTCTTCTGTAGAAGGAGATCAAAAGGATGCGGTTTCATCACCAGAAGAACATAATCGAGGATCAAATTCAACTTCCGAAGAAGATCATAAAGGGAAAAAAGTTATTGGTAAGTTGTATTTTATACGAGTTAAGTATTTTTAGAAAGTCTTGGATCGTTTTATTTTTCATGTACTTATTTATTGTAGCATATGATTAAGTGAGAATAGTTTTTATTAGATGACGATTATTATTTGGAGGAAGATGAATTGCTCGCCAAGGCTATTCAGGAAAGCTTAAACGTGGACTCACCACCACGGAATAACCATGGAAGCCTATTTCCACCGTTGCCAAACTTCTTTCCAAGTGTATACAGGTAGATCCTTTTTAAACAATTTTTTTCCCAACATTTCTCTTTGCAAGGGATTGATGGAAAGCTGGGGCTATGGGGAAATGCTTTAAAATCTAGAGGTGTTGGTCTAAGGGCCTGTATGTTGGCAGCTTAATGAGCCGAATGGGACTTGCAACTTATTCAGTCAACTTATTCAATGAATTTATGAATTTATATTTTGATGATTAAATAATTTTGTGTTTCAGATATATAATTTGGCTTAAAAAACAAACAGAATATATAAAACAACTTATAATTCATACTTAGGGGTAAATCGGTCATTTCTGCTATTCAGACTGTTGATTCAGATAAAAAAGTAAACAACAGCAACAATTTATCCAGACAGAAACATTTAACCAGACAGACACATTTATCCATACAGGACTTAATGAAATTTTTGGTAAACAGCCCCTTAATCATATAGAAAGTTGAGTGATTCAAATGTGGCATGTATAAAGTGCCTTATTTAAATGGAAATTCCCGTTGAAGTTTAAGGTTAAGTTATACGAGACCTTATATGACTCGTGAGATCAAATTTTAGGATCAAGGGCCTATTTACCTACTGCTGACCAGTGCTGATTCAGTCAGCATCTGCTAGTTTATCTAAAGACTGAACTGACTGATTCAGTCAGCATCTGCTAGTTTATCATAGTTTTGTACTAGATTCATTTAACCTTATTTGAAACATGGGATTGTAGGATATGTGCTGGTTGCAATTGTGAAATTGGTCAAGGGCGATTTCTGAATTGCATAGGAGGACTTTGGCATCCAGAATGTTTTCGTTGTCATGCTTGCAATATACCAATATCTGATTATGAGGTCCAACTTTACTCCAAGTCAAACTTATCGTTAACAGCTCTTTTACAAGGTGTTCCTATATTCCTTCTGAGACCCTAGTTGCTTTCAGATTTTTAAGCAAGATGACACTTTTGAACTCAGAATCCAGATTTCACTCTCTCCATCCATGAAAATTGCAACACCTCTTTTCTCAGAAGTTTCATATTGAAATTACCTTTTTGCCCATCATCAAGGATAAATGTTATTGACTCTGTTTTTTCCTGCTCGTCTATGTAGTTCTCCATGTCTGCAAACCGTCCATTCCACAAATCATGCTATAAAGAACACCATCACCCAAAATGCGACGTTTGCAAGAACTTTGTAAGTTTCTGTTTTTATCAGTTGGTAGTTTTTACAAACACCACTTTTATGTGCCTTGTTGAATCTTATGACTGCAGTTGTATATAAGGAGTTTTTTATTTTTTATTTATTTTTATAAATACATGCAGATCCCAACAAATGTGGCTGGTCTGATTGAGTACAGGGCACATCCTTTCTGGCTACAGAAGTACTGTCCCACCCATGAGCATGATGGGACTCCTCGATGTTGCAGCTGTGAAAGGATGGAACCAAGAGATACTAAATATTTGTTGCTAGATGATGGTCGGAAGCTATGCCTAGAGTGTCTTGACTCTGCAATAATGGATACTCATGAATGCCAACCCCTTTATCTTGAAATTCTGGATTTTTATGAAGGACTAAATATGAAAATTGAGCAACAAGTTCCGTTGCTGTTGGTTGAAAGACAAGCACTAAATGAAGCCACAGAAGGAGAAAAACACGTGAGACTAAATGCGCTTTTAATAGTATTGAAATTACTTTTTAGTTGCCATATTCGTCTCAATATTTAATCTTCCATTGATGGCAGGGTCATCATCACATGCCTGAAACTAGAGGACTTTGCCTTTCGGAAGAACAAACCATCAGCACCGTATGAATATTTATCTTTTTATAGTAAACAGCGAAGTTTTCCGTTTTTTTCTTCTTCCTGGAAATTCGGTTTATGATCTTGGGTCTTTATGCTTTTCTATTTTTACTGAAAATACCAGATAGTAAGGAGGCCGAGGGTTGGGGCAGGCCGGATAATGGACATGCTTACAGAGCCTTATAAGCTAGTTCGTAGATGTGAAGTGACCGCCATTCTCATTTTGTATAGTCTCCCTAGGTACATTTTCTTCTATTCTTGCTATATAGTCATAATTTATGCTTACATATATATATATATATGTATATATACAATCAAAGACATAAAACCTTCATGAATTCAGGTTATTGACGGGTTCAATTCTGGCTCATGAGATGATGCATGCATGGCTCCGGCTTAAAGGATACTCTAATCTTCCACCTGATGTTGAAGAAGGGATCTGCCAAGTTCTTGCTCATATGTGGTTGGACTCTGAGATCATGGCTGGTTCAGGCACCACTAATGTTGCTTCATCTTCTTCATCTGCACCTGCTGCTGCATCATCAAAGAAAGGCAAAAGGTCTCAGTTCGAGAAGCAACTTGGTGAGTTTTCTAAGCACCAGATTGAGTCGGATACCTCTGCAGTTTATGGAGATGGATTCAGAGAAGGTAACAAGGCTGTCCTCAAGTACGGTCTAAGAAGCACTCTTGATCATATTCGACTTACTGGAAAATTTCCTTGCTAGTCAACAAATAGATTTGAGAACTATAAGAGCAAAAGATCAAATAAAGAACTGTTCTGATAAACGGTTCGGTTCCTACCCTATCTGGAAAGTGGCATTACAGGATTTTTGGTTTGTGCTTACTACAACTGTTGATATATAGGGAAAAGAATGAATATGATATAGAAAAACTTAAACATGTGTTTCTTTTTTATACAAGATCTCAATTATGTCCTTCTACTGAACCAGCAAGGTTTACTGTTTCTATGCCTTGGAATTTCTTGAAATGAATGTAGATATCGATGGGGGTGTTTGGGATTGCTTATTTAAAACAAATTAGGCTTATTTTCAAAAGTGCTTATCAACTTATGTTGCGATAAAAAGGAGTTAGAGGGTAAAAATGTAATTTAGGCAAATAAGTTATAAGCAATTTCAAATAAGTTAAAATGGATTAACTTATCAAAAACAACTTATTTGTGGTGGGGAAAAGTCATAAGCACTTTTCTTTTTTTCAATCCAAACACTTATTTGCGGTGAGGAGAAGAAATAAGCAAATAAGTCAAAAATATAAGCAATCCCAAACACCCCATAGTGTCACCATCAAGTTCTTTGCCAGCTGGGATTCTATTTTAAACTTCTCTTGAAACCTATAAATATTCTTAGTTGTCTTTTCTGGTTATCCTCTGCATAAAAGTTAGAATTCCATGGTGGTTGAAAGTTTCTCAAGAAAACTCTTGACCAATAAGCTGCAGCTAACGTCATATCTCTGCCGTCTTAACTTGTTTTTTTATTTGATTACATGAATATATTACACTATTATTGGAGTTATATATCAAGAAAAGTCGTAAAGGTTATGAACATATTTTATATAGATTCATTTTAATACTAAGAATTGAAAGCTACAGGATACTAGTAGTGATAGCAACTTCCCTATTCTTGGCACATAATACAGAGATTAATTCAGATCACCTGTTAATGAAGCTCGTTAACATGGCATTCTCATTTCTTCCATTTCTGGCTCTTTTTGTGTTCTTCATTTCTCCGTTCAATGTCTCTGCACAATCAGCAGTCACAAACTTCTCGTGTTCTGCTGACTCACCTCGTTCCTGCCAAACGTACCTCACTTATCGTGCCAGGTCACCTTATATGGATCTTGGGACTATATCTGATCTCTTTGGTATCAGCCGTTTGAGTATAGCCGAAGCTAGCAATCTCACCTCAGAAAACGAAGAGATACTTTTTGACCAGCTTTTGCTGATTCCAGTTACCTGTAGCTGCAACGGGACTAGTTATTTCTCTGATGTCACCTACGCAATCAAGAAAGGCGATAGCTTTTATGTTGTTGCCACTTCTGTGTTCCAGAATCTGACCAATTTTCATGATGTTGAAGTTATGAATCCGACTCTAAAACCGACCAATTTGACAGTTGGTGATCAAGTCGTTTTCCCTTTGCTCTGCAAGTGTCCTACACAGTTGGAGAATCGCGATAGATATCTTATTACTTACATATGGCAACCAGAAGATGAGATTTTGCCTGTGAGTTATATGTTTAACACAAGCCATTATGAAGTTGCTAACGAGAACAACTTTCGTAACTTCACTGCTGCTGTGTGTCTTCCGGTTCTTATACCAGTCTCTGAATTGCCGATCTTCCCTCTTCCTCATCACGTCTCTGCTTCAAGAAGTATGAAATCAAAAAAGCTTCGGATACTCTTTATCGCTTTGGCAACCGTTGGATCTTTCTTTCTTCTCATTCTGTCTTGGTTTCTGATTTACAATTATCGTTCACGCAACACCAAGAGAATCTTGGCACGAAACGAGTCTTCTTTTGAGTTCACTGATCTTCTTCAGATGAAGAAAGCTTCAAAACACATGGAATTTGAAACCACGAAGTACAATCACGATAAGTTGCTTCCAGGGGTTTCGGGCTACCTAAGCAAACCGATCGTGTATGACAGAAAGGAGATTATGGAGGCAACCATGAACCTCGGTGAAAGGTACAGAATTGGAGGGTCGGTTTACAAGGCCAAGATCCATGGTCAGGTTTTGGCTGTGAAGAAATTCAGAGATGCAACTGAAGAACTGAAAATATTGCAGAGAGTAAACCATATGAATCTGGTGAAGTTGATGGGTATCTCCTCTGATTCTGATGGGAATTGTTTTCTGGTTTATGAGTATGCTGAAAATGGATCACTTGATAAATGGCTGTTTCCAAGGCCTTTATCTTCTCCTTCTTCAGGCTCTGTTGTTTTCCTTTCTTGGTCACAAAGATTGAATCTAGCATTAGATATCGCTAACGGCCTTCAGTATATGCATGAACATAGTCAACCTAGCATTGCCCACAGAGACCTCAGAACAAGTAATATACTTCTCGACTCCACTTTCAAGGCCAAGATCGGAAATTTTTCTGCAGCTAGACCTGCCATAAACTCGATCATGTTAAAAGTTGATGTTTTTGCTTTCGGGGTTATTCTTCTGGAGTTGCTTTCAGGAAAGAAAGCCATGGAAACCAGAGATGATGGAGAGATTTCTATTTCATGGAAGGAAATAAGGAAGATAATAGAATTCGAAGAGACCAGAGAAGAAAACCTGAGGTTGTGGATGGATCCAAACCTGGGAACCTTTTACCCAATTGATGGAGCTTTGAACATGGCGGCATTAGCCAGAGCATGCACATCGGAGAAGTCTGCAAATAGGCCAGGAATGACAGAAATCGTGTTCAATCTATCTGTTCTTACTCAGTCGATCTCTGATATCTACGAAAGATCTTGGACTTCTTCTGGTTTAGAAACTGAAGATCCTCATATCATCAGCCCAGTTGTAGCTCGATGAGACCTGCAAATACCAACATATATATATATATATATCATATCTACCTCTGTGATTTATCATATTGAAATAGGTGAAAAAATAGAGAATTCTTAAACTTCCATTGCTATCATGTTTCTTGAATATACATATAATTTTGGTCTGTTTACATATCCATTGAAATCTCTACACTTCTAAAGGCCACAAACAGATGAAGCATAACAAAGGAAAAAGCTTTTATTCAACAAATATTATAGCTCTACAGTCTACACCATAAAAATGGATTCTTAAGATCTTCTTGAGACAATAAAACACACCATGAATCATTCTACAAAATCATCACCCCTGAACTGAAATGGTTACTGATACTTCTCCAGTCGGAGAGGTGGTCAGAATCCTAGCAAGACTTTGTGAAACCTCATTCATATCTGGTCGAGCCGATGGATCTTTATCCAGGCAGCCATCCATCAATCTGATGGCCGACAAGGCTAGTTCTGGAGGGTAATTCCCTTGGAGACGAGGGTCCATGAAATCGGTCAATTTTGACTTTCCATCTATGTTTTCCTCGTCAAGAACCTCGTCCAAAACCTCGGACAAATCCTTATTCACCTTCCCGTAGAGATCAGAAACATGTTTCCCTGTCACTATCTCAAGCATCAGAACCCCAAGTCCATAAACATCAAGCTTCGTGGAAATCAAACCGTTCTCCAAATACTCGGGAGACATGTAACCTCTATTTCCCACTATGTGTCGGGTCAGTGCGAATTGACCTTCTTGCCCTTCAGCCGACCTTGCCAGATCAAAATTCGTAATTTTGGCTCTAAAATCGCTATCAAGAAGGATATTGCTGCTCTCTATATTCTTGTAGACATATGGAGGGGTGGTATAGCTGTGGAGATAATCAAGTCCATTTGCCACATCCAAAGCAACTTGTATTCTCTGAATCCAGTTTAAGGATTTGTTGCTAATTCCAAGTCCACCATGATCATAGATCCAATCGCTTAAGGGTCCGTTGACCGCAAACTCATAAACAAGGTACCAATGGCCATTATCAAAACAAACACCCGTTAGGCGAATGAGATTATGATGGTGAATAGTGTTAAGTAATTGAATCTCCTTCGACACATCGCCATGCATTTTCTTGATGGCAGCAAGGTCTCCATTGATGGTACCTTGGTAAACAGACCCCTTAATCAAACAATCAGGACTGAAATCTTGTGTGGCTGCCTTAAGTTCATCATATTTGTATACTTTAAGGGATTGAGCTATACTATTTAAACTCTCCATGAACTCCGCGTCTTCATCAACTTCCATCTTCTTATCCGCTGGTTTTACAATCGCTTCAAAACTCTGAGAAGCAGAAGAGACCATCGGTGGAGCCATTCGTGTTCTCCTCTCAGGAAAACAAAACCAGAAAAGACAGAAGCCAATGGTGGAGGTGAGAACAACCCCTCCAAGGATTCCGACGAGCATGTATACCCATTTATGATCATTGGAGGATGTGGCAGGTGGTGGTGGTGGTGGTGATGGTGATGGTGGTGGTGATGTTGACGGTGGCGGTGGTGGCGCTATGGTTTGAGATCTTGAAGGTTGGTCGGAGAGGGGAACTAAAAGGGTTGTAAAGGGGAAAATGGTAAAATCTTGTTCTGATAATTGATTGGCTAAAAGAGTCATCCCAGTATCAACCCCAAAGAGTGCACTTATTCCTGAAACAGTTTGTCCCCAAGTGATCAAGTAAGAAAGCAGATACTTGACACCAGCAGACACTTGCTTTTCAGTTGGACAAGCACATCTTAATGGCACATTCAATCTGGAATCAGGATATATATTAACGGTAAGATTGCTTCTTTGAACCTGAATAGCATGGCAGGTGGAAAGGCCTTCAAAAGTGTTGTTGGCGATCAAGAAAGGCGTGTCTCCGGTCTGGATAACATAAGTTGCATTGGCTTGATAGAACTGACCAACGCACGAACACCTGGTGGGCACTAGCACCGTTTCACCAGTTTCAAAAACAGCGGTTATGGAAACGGAGTTGAGTCGGGAAAGTTGGGTTGCGTTTGCATTTAGGAGATTGGAGATGGAAGTAACGGTGTTATAAGGGGGTCGAGATCGAAAGGTGAGATAAGATTGGCAGGTGCGATTAAGGCCATTACAGGCGTAACCAAGAACAGAAGTTGAAGCATCTCTGACATGGCAATTTGAAGTCAACTTCCTGATGTATGGCTGCTGGGCTTGAATCGTAGAAGTGAAGAGGATAGAGAAGAGGAAGAAAAGACGCAGGAGGAAGGCCATGGAAGCCCAGAAAGCAGAAGTTGAGTAAACGAAAGAGAAATAATCATAAGATGTTGTTTGGATTGGTGAGGTTTTGAATAAAAAGAGTGATGGAGGAGATGAGAATGGTTGTGGGGATAACCATAATTATTAATGGCGTGGTATATGCACCAAAAAAGTCAATTTACAAAAAAAGAAAATACAAAAATGATTGGTATATGATTACATTGTTTTCATAACCAATCATTTTTTATTTAAATATATATATATAATATTTATTTGATATTTATTTGTTTTATATAATATATATATATATATATATATATATTATTTATTTGTTTTATATAATAAATATATATTATTTATTTGTTTTATATAATATATATATATATATATATATTATTTATTTGTTTTATATATTATTTATATATTTATTTGTTTTATATAATATATATATATATATATATATATATATTATTTGTTTTATATATTATTTATATATTTATTTGTTTTATATAATATATATATATATATATTATTTATTTGTTTTATATATTATTTATATATTTATTTGTTTTATATAATATATATATATTTTTTGGTAAGAATGTAATGAGATTGCAGTGACTAAAATCAAGAAAAATACAAACATTCCGTGACTAAAATCATCTTCATTTTCCCCTTTTCCACGATTTTCTTTCTCTCGCTGTTCTCTCTCGATGTACACCATTTTCATCACATTTATAGAATCAAATGTAGGAGATGTAGGTTCACATGCATGCACTATTTCATTTGGCCAAATAAATCAATCAAATGTCTCTCCCCTAGCCCCTAGCCCCTAGCCCCTTTTCAGACAAAATTGTGATAATAATTTTGATATTTACACTTTCAACCCCTATACTTGTTTACTAACTTTACTTTATACCTTTTAGTTTCATAATTTAAATTTTACATTTAACACATATAATCGTTTATTAACTAAAATACGTTAAAAAAATACGTTTTAATTTTAACAAGTTACACCATTTAGGTCCACTCCGCCACCGTGGTATCAACATGTTGCTTTTACAATTGGGTACGTTAATGGTAACCATTATGTGAAATTAGATATGGCAGAAGGATACCCGTTCCCTCGTATTACACAACATTTTTCCCACTACAGTTATCAGTGTGCTGCAGGATGGGCTACTCCGTATTCAGATCGAATACAGAAGTACGAGCGACTTTTACGTGTTAATTGTACTACGGATAATGTTATTTTAGAATAATCGAATGTAATATAGATTATTTTATGTTCTATTTATATGTTAAATCGCAATGTTTATGTTTTATTTTTATAATTATATAATTGACACCCCTATATATATAAACAAAAAGAATAATATATATATATATATATATATATATATATATATATATATCTATATTTCTAATATATATATATATAAAACAAATAAATAATATATATATATATATTATATAAAACAAATAATATATATATATATATAAAACAAATAAATAATATATATATATATATATATATATTATATTAGGCCATCAGTACCCCATGGGGGGAATCTTTCAATGATTCCCCTCCACATCATCGCCACATCAGCTTTTCTTCCATCCCTCACTCCATCCCTCACGATCCCTAAACATCCGTACCCCATTCCCTCAAACCTCTTTGCCACCTCATTTATTTTAATTCTTTTATTTATACATTTAATTATTTAACAAAATAAAAATATTTATATATATATTTTTAATAAATAAAAATAAAATAAATAATAAAAATTAAAATTCATATCATTCATTAAAAAATTAAAAATTACAAAATAAATTTAAAAATCTACTCGTCGTCATTGTTGGGAACTTGGATACGCCAAATATGTTCGACCAAATTCGACCGAAGGTTATTATGAGTTTCCCGGTTTATGACTTCTCGAACATTTGCCGCGCGTTGTGTCTCACTGATTTGGCTTTCGATATCATTCGTGAAAAAGTCGTTTTCCACGTCACCACAAATAGCATGGTTTTCGTCTTCGAGTATCATATTGTGTAATATGACACAAGCGTACATAATGTTTCTCAATATTGCCGGTTCCCATCCGCGTGCCGGGTTATGAAGTATATGCCAACGTTGTTTAAGCACGCCAAAAGCTCGTTCAACATCTTTACGTGCGGATTCTTGCGCGGACTTGAACTTTTGTCGTTTAGAGTCTTGTGGGCACGTAAATGATTTTACGAAAGTAGCCCATTCCGGATATATCCCATCCGTTAGATAATATCCATGCTTGTAGGTGGCTCCATTCACCTCAAAAGGGCAGTCGGGTGCTTTTCCATCATATACATCGTTGAAGATAGGCGACTGATTGAGAACATTGATGTCGTTGTTGGAACCGGCAACACCAAAGTATGTGTGCCAGATCCATAGATCTTGAGAGGCCACTGCTTCAACAACTCGTCGGTGTCTACGGATGATGATGATGCGGTTGGTGAACCGGGTTGTGGCGAATCCATATTGTTTAATATACAGAGGTTGAGAAAATTTGAGAGAGTTTGAGAGGTGTGAGAAATAAGAGGTTGAGAGAATAAGAGGTTGAGAGGTGTGAGAAATAAGAGGTTGAGAGGTGTGAGAAATAAGAGGTTGAGGGTTAAATATATAGTGGGATTAAATTGAGAATTTTTTTTTTTTTAAGAAAGAGCCGTTCAACGGTTATTTTTTAAAAAATTTAATTAAAATTTTTTTTTTTTTAAAAAACCCTCGGGATGGATCGGGAACCCAACCCCGAAAACCATCCCTTCCCGCATGACCACCCCGGGCCGTAGCCCAACCCCGCCCTCACCCCGCTGCCACCTCCCCATCCCGAGCCCCTTCCCCGCTTGGGGTACGGAAGGCCTTATATAAAACAAATAATGATTAAGCACAAAAAACAAGGCATGCTTTTTGACTTTTTGGTGCAAATAGCCAAACCCTTATTAATGTACGTTTGTTTTGGGTCAACGGGAAGACTTGGGAAAAAGTAGTCTCCTACTAATAAATTTATATCCATCAAATAACTTGCAATTTCCAAGCAAAATCATATCTTTTAAAAAATAATACCCATCTTATAAATAGGTTAACCAGCCCTAAAAAGAATTTATCCATGAAAAAAAGTTATATAAATTGATAAGTTGTGTAAAATTAATTAAAAACAATTTTTTTATTTAAAAAAAGACAGTAAAATTTCTTCTCATACATCACAATCTTGTGAATAGAAAGGGAACAAAACAAATAATGTGGTATGTATATGTTCGAAAAAGTTTGACAAACAGGCAATAGAGATTGTCCAAAGTCAATATTCCAGAATTATTCAACTTATGTCGACTTGGAGTTGTTATTTTTATTTGAGTAAATTGCGTTTTCGTCCTTGTGGTTTTGAAATTTCGGTTTTGGTCTCTATGGTTTGCTATTTTTTTCTATTTTCGTCCCTGAAGCCAAACCACTACTTTTAGGTATGAAGAACTAAAATAAAAATGAATTGTAAACCATAAGGATGAAATTAGCAATAAAATTTAAATCATAAGAACGAAAAAAAATGATAAACTATAAATCATAGGGATGAAAATCGCAATTTTAAAACCATAAGGATGAAAATAGAAATTTTCAACAAATCACAGGGACTAAAAACGTAATTTACTCTTTTTTTTACTTAAGGTCTGGTTGTTAACATTTTAATAAACTCACATTTTATTTGGTGAATTATAGATTAATGTTTGATAGTAGTTTAATAATATAAAAAATGTCTCTGACATGTAGCTCAAATAGGTAGAGGGGTGAGGTGACTTTGTCCAATACATAACATGTATTGGGTTTGATCCCATACCCCTCCACTAGCCTCAGCCGTCGAGTGAGCCAAAAAATATCCCCTCACATTAGTGTCCTTATAAGCAGGTTCCATGTGGGACCGGTTAGGGTTGCCGTTAATTAACTTTTGCTCAATAAATATAAAAAATAGATTATTCAATAAATTTATGGTAGGGGCTTTATATAGAAAGTCAAATTTTCTTTTCAAAACATGTCATTTCTCAATTAAAAAACATATTATCTAGGGAAATTAATTAAAATACCCTAAGTCAAACCAAGTGTTACCAAAATCAAAATCACAATTTCGAATTGAAATGTTACACTTTCAACCCCTATACTTATTTACTAAATTTACTTTATACATTTTAGTTTCATAATTTAATTTTACATTTAACACATATAATCGTTTATCAACAAAAATACGTTAAAAAATACGTTTTAATTTTAACAAGTTACACCATTATAATCGTCTCTTCGATACGTTCGAAATGAGCCCAATCTTGAATTTTTTTGATTTATATATTTTAATATATATCATATACACTACATCAAAATATTTTTAATATTTACAATTTATACCTTTATAGTTAATTATTTAATTTACGGTATTCTTAGGTAGCGTTTGGTACGCATACTAGATGGGACGGGACGGAACTGGACGGGACTGAACTGGATGAGACGGGACGGGACTGAACTGAAGGAGATAATTTTAATCTAAGTTACGTTGGAAATACATCGATCATTTTGTGCATACTCTGTAACTGCAAATACTTCAGCTCCAAACACACATGAATCATCATTCGCCAAATACCCATTTTTACAATTCTTAAATGAGTCCAGTGATACCGACTTGTCAAAACCCCATTTAATATTCTTCTCGTGAAACCTTCCCCTATTGCCATTCACGATATCTATAAACACATTCAAATAATAATAATTTAAAACGATTTAATGAATTAGTTAATATATGATTATTATGTTAATGCGATAGGAGTGTAAAAAAAATTGAAAAAAAATTGAAAAAAAATAAGAGATGTACCATAAATTAAATAATTAACTATAAGGGTATGAATTTTAAATATAAAAAATATTTTTTTTATGTAGTGTATAACTGTATATGATATATATTAAAATATATAAATCCAAAAAAAATCAAGATTGGGCTCATTTCGAACGTATCGAAGAGACGATTATAATGGTGTAATTTGTTAAAATTAAAACGTATTTTTTTAACGTATTTTAGTTAATAAACGATTATATGTGTTAAATGTAAATTAAAATAATGAAAGTAAAAGGTATAAAGTAAATTTAGTAAATACGTATAGGGGTTGAAAGTGTAACATTCCAATTTAAATTCAATTTGACGAACGCGAAAGTCACAAAAAACATCCCATCGCGGGATTCCTTCGCGATCGCGGGACACCATTTTTCAAAAATGGTCCATGCAAGTTTAAAAAAGTGTCAGAAATGGTCCCTGGCCCGCGATCGCGGGCTTCCATCGCGGAAAAAAGGGGTATTTTTGCAAAGTGGGAGAGATTTGTGGTATTTTGGTAACACTTGGTCAAACTTAGGGTATTTTAATTAATTTCCCTATTATCTATGATAAAACTTTTTCAAACAAAACCTTCCTGATTTATATATACCGACAAACAACTTTATCAATAGACAACTTAATAAAAATCAATCAAATAACCTTTTACTTAATACCTTCGTAGGGTTGGTTCACGTGAGACCAACCTGTTTTTGTGAGATCGTTAGACCATAAAATGAACACTAAACATTCACAGTGATTCATTGTGAAAGTAAGAAAAACAGCGAACCTTCACAGCAAAAATACTGTGAAGGTTTATCATCACAGTCTTTTGCTGTGAAGGTTTAGTGTTAAATTTTTGGTCTCACGATCTCATGAAAATAGTCTGGTCTCACATGATCTCAAATCTACCTTCATATTATTAAATCGATGCATGTCCATCCATACAAAGTTATAATATTACATTCAGTAACTTCTATAATTTAAAACAAAGATTGTAACTACGTAAAGTCAAGCTAGTATAAATACAAATATACACAAGGCTTAAAAAGCTTATAAAATTTTAAATCAAAATTCTTATATGTTTAAATATCATATCTCTATTTCAAATCGATAAATTTTTACTTAATTAAACTCAAATTATTAATAATAGTTTAAATAGTTTGTATTTATAATCCTACTCATCGACACAATCACCATTAAGATCAAGTATTTTATAAAAAAATCGCACCTGAAAATGTTTGCAATATCATAACTTTTAACAAAAATAAAGAATCTTTTTCAATATACATATATATATATTACGTATATAATAATCATGTTTAGGGATTATTTACTTATAACTGTATACTAGGGTTGTTTACTAACCTCTTATTACCTCTTACCGGTGAGAGGCTCTTACTCAATTAGGAGGTAAGAGTGTTTACCCAAAAAAAAAACTACCTCTGACCGTGCTCCAACCTCTTACCACGCTCTGACCACAAACAGAGAATAAACCATGTCTTTCCAGGGTAAGCAATAACATTTACCTGTCTACCCTTACCAAAGTAGTTTGAAGAATGAGAGAAACCATAAGATGGTTCACCAAGAACAACTGAAAGAAGAAAAAGCTACATAAATACCTTTACTTTTTTTGTTTTGTTACTGAAGAGCAAAATTATGGATGACGAGTGACATTTGTCTTGTCTCTCCGTGAAACCCTGTTGATATGAAGATAAGAAAACACATAGAAACCTGTAACAACCCAGTCTAAATAAAGCATACATAGCATTAATATTAAACAATTATAAAACTGGTTCCATAAAATTTCATTACATCTGTCTAAATAACGTAGGTTGACGGAAACAACCTATACACAACTGAGAATGACTACCACTAAAAGTATGAGTGGCACTGTCTGTAACTGCATCTTTACTCTATCCTGCGCTTGCTCACTTACCTGAGCCTCTACTATCTGCTTACCTGAAAATGTTTAGTTTGAAAAATGCGAGGGTTAGACCATGAGGTCTAGTGAGTCCCTCCTGACAGTTCTCAAAAACATTTAAAAACAGTTTATAACTTTCAAATATCTTTGCATAAAATTTTCACATAACTTTTCATGAAACTTTCACATAACTTCACATAAAACTCTCACGGATAAATCCGCACTCGTAAACGGCACCCTGAAGTCACCCGAAGGTGCCAACGAGTCAGTCTCACACTGCCTTACTGGATACTCTCTTCCATGGCATAAACGGGTCACCTTCCCGGCATGAGCACTGGCGGGCCCTTCCCAACTTAGCCAGTTTACGTCTACACAATGTATGCATACATCTCATATAAAACTTTAAACAACTTTCATGCAATTAAAAGCATAAGAATAAAACATGGCGTTTCTCATCATGTACTCACTTTAGAAAACACGTTAAAAGTCACGTATTTTAGTTAGAAAACTCACCTGACACTTTTAGAAATTTCTTGCTTGAATCCTTTTACTCACGCTTCGGGTCTCTAGGTGACACACCTAGGCATATACAATCTATTAAATTATACGAGCTTACTTACGAACTTAATTCGTCATTACTTAACTTTATGGGGTATACTTCTAGTCCGACATCAAGTTCTAAACTTTGCTACCCGACCCAAGAGAAAAGTAATCCGAACCTTAATTAAATACCGACCCAAAAGAAATGGATTGAAATTGATGGATACTTTCTCACGTGACCCAAACAAAATAAATTGAAATCCATGAATGTGCATCTCACATGACCCAAAATTAATTCATTTCCACTTTAGTGTGGTTGCCACCTCACGTGACCAACAATGTTTAAAGAATTGAAATTATGGATGTCACCTTCACGTGGCTTGGTCCACTGATACAAAATAGATCACGTGGCCCTCTGCAATTCCTTTCCATTTTGTTTGCAAGACCTTGGGCTTCGGCCCAACATTAAAAATAGCGAAACTTAGAGGGCGTTTGGTTCGCATAATATTTTTGGATGGAATGGAATCTGTCAAAGAAATTTGACTTTGAAGGAATTGGAATGAAATGTTGTCAGGTTTGACCAGCTGTTTGGTTGACAGAATTGGAATGAAATCTGTTAAAGGAATTGGAATCTATCTGTTTGGTTCACAGACTGTAGCTTTAGAATTGGAATGAAATTTTGGTAAATGACCAAAATACCCTTTTGATAATTTTAATTGTTTTTTTCAAAATCATACCAAATTACCCCATCGATTCAGCCACCAAACATCCGATCGATCACAACAAAACTCGATCAAATCCAAAAACCTTCGATTAGGGCTCCAATCGATTACCCCTTGTTTTTTTCAAAATCTGTTTCTTCCATGCTTAGAGCACCATTCGATCAAATCCAAAAACCTTATTCGATTAGGGCTCCAATCGATCACAAAAACCTTGCTGTTCTTGTTGTCAAAATCGAACTCGACACAAATCAAAATCGAAATTGTTGTTCTTGCTGTCAAAATCGAACTCGACACAAATCAAACTCGCACACCTCCAATCGATCCAAAAACCTTCTTCGATTAGAGCACCATTCCAGGTTTTTGCTGTCAAAATCGAACAGATGGATAAAATCGAACCATTACCTATTGAAGAGAGGTGTGCGATGGAGATGAGTGTCGACTAAGATGGAGATGTGCGATGGAGAGATTGCAGAACCTGGAAATCGTGTAAATGGAGGTGTGCGATGGTGACCTTCTAGCTGTGTGCAATGGAGAAGACGAAGAGAGAGCAGATCAGGTACAAAGGGGTAGTTTTGGCATTATGAAAAAAATCAATTCCATTCCATTGAAATCCATGGTTTAAGCGATGGAATGTTAAATGGCTAAATAATGGAATTCAATGGAATTGTAGGGATTCCATTTGCCCAAAAGATTGAACCAAACACTGGAATAGAATCTGGTCAATGGAATGTCACATTCCAATTCCACCAGATTCCATTACTTTCCAGTGAACCAAACGCCACCTTAAGGTTTTTACATTATACTACCGGGACTCTCCTTTACAACATACCGGGATTTCAAAAACAACCATACCGGGACTTCACTAAACAAAATACCGGTACTGCGTCTGGTTCATCTTGTTCGGTGCGATTACTTAAGAAACGATTTTATAAATATTTTAACTCCATTTCTTAACATTCCTTTGCTAATTCAACCATGATTAGAGTATTTAAATCCCTCTCAAGGTATTCTTAATCACTTTAAGAAAATTCTCTAAATACCCAACAATCAATGATGCGATCAGATAAAGCTTTAGATTAAGAAATACCTGTTGGAAATTGATACAGAATCGACTCCAACTCACTCTTTCTTCCACCCTTAGCTGAACAATGATTATTCCTTCTTCTCTTTCACTAGAACTCCAAAACCCTTCTCTGCTCTCCCAATTCCTCTTAGCCGCCACCAAAAGAATTTTCCTAGGGTTCTGTGCAAATGGTATGGGCTTTATACTCTTTCTCTTCTTTACAAATTTTCCCCCAAAACTTTTCCATTTTTAATATTTTACCACAAGATTTCTATAATTCTTCTTCTCTTTTTTTTCTCAATTGGTCTCGGTTATCACAAACCAAAGACATCAACCATTGTTGGGATGAAAACCCTAATTTTTCATCGTTGGGAGGGCTGCAGAAAGTAAAAAATCAACTCAAGCCCTTGTCTTGTTATTAATGGTGAATAGGGATTTTGAGATTTTGACGGTCAATAAAGAGGAAGATGATATCTACTTCTCTAGTCTTTTCAAAAAGGTATATAAAGGTCAAGCTAGTAATTTATAGCTTTAAATGTTGATTTAAAATAAACAAATAATTAACTTTTTAAGTTAAAAAGAATTAAATAATGTTGAAAAGAAGGGAAGCTATTAATGTTGAATATGTACGTAATTAAAATGAGTTTTATTAAGTATTTATTATAGATATAAGGGTATAATGGTCATTTTTATATAGTCAGCGCTTAACACAAAAATTTTGGTAAACATGTAGTTTTAATTCACACTTATTTAAGTCAGATCTCTTATCTTAGCCAGAACTTTTACTTTAGTCAGCATTTACTCAATTTTTTTAGTAAACAACCCCTTACTCATTCAGCTATATAAAGGTGTGTTGCTTTATAGCTTAATAATCTAGCCATAAAACAAAAACAAAATAAATATATGGAAACCCTCACTTTTTCCCATTTAACCACCCCAAACAACTTAGGGGTGTTTGGGATTGCTTATTTTTTTGACTTATTTGCTTATTTTTTGACTTATTTGCTTATTGTTTTTTCCTCACTGCAAATAAGTGTTTTTAGTGTTTGGATTGAAAAAAGAAAAGTGCTTATGACTTTTTTCCACCACAAATAAATTGTTTTTGATAAGTTAATCCATTAGGCCACCCGTACCGCCCTCGGGTACGGGATCGGGTAAGGCCGAGGTGGCATGCGGGTTCGGGAGGGCTTCATCGGGTAGGGGTACGGGGGGTCGGGTAGGTAGCGGGTTCGGCTACCGGGTTCGTGAACCCAGTGGAACCCGAGGGGGTGTGTGAGGAGGGTGGGTGTGGCGTATGGGTAGCGGGTTCAGCGGGTATGGTGGGTAGGCGGTACTCCACTTTTGGGTAAAGAGGGTATGAAAGAGAAAAGTTGATGTGGTGCTGAGATGGTAATCGGATTCAGTGGGTTCATTGGGTAGCGGTACTCATGGTCTTATAACTTATTTGAAACTGCTTAGAACTTATTTGTCTAAATTACATTTTTACCCCCAACTTCTTTTTAACACGAAATAAGTTGATAAGCGGATAATCAATCACTTCTCTTTTTTTTCCTTCCTCAAATCCAACTATCTATCTTCCGGCCTCTCAAACAAATACATTTATGTAGAATTGTAGACAGATAATTGACAGTTTCCTTTCGATAATAAAATATCACATGAACAACCAAACAACGGTAAATCTGGATTACTAAACGGGCCGGCCCAATACATCTGATTCCGATTTATACCAAAATTTAGATCTAAACCACAAATTTGGAAATGGAGGTGTGTCGTATACCGGCGGTGCGATTTCCCCCGGCTTTTCTCCTGTACCGGATCCATTCCGTCCCGAAAAACTGGTCAATCGGAAGACCGTCCAAATTACGATGTTTTTCTGCAGCGTCTACAGAACCGCGTCACTTAGCAAAGGGAAATAATCTGGAAACTCAGAAACGGATGTTTATACTGGGCATGGGTTTCGTTGGGGAGTTTGTTGCTCAAGACCTCATGAATCAAGGATGGTAGGTTAAACATGACTTACAGACTTTATCCAGTGTCCATTGATTTTGTGGAACGCTTTGAATTTACTGCTTATTTGTGCGTTTGAGTTGAGCAGGGCTGTATCTGGAACTTGTATCAGCGTTGCCAAGAAGGAAAAACTGGAGAAATTGGGATTCAATGTCCATCTTTTTGATGCTAATGATCCTGAGTAAGTTTCTTTCTTCCTATTTATCTTGCTTGTTCGGAACTTGGAAGCATGTAGAGCTATTTACTATTAATTGACAAATGTGATCTCTTAGAATTTTTTGTTGAATATTCTTACTTCGATAGCCAATTAACTCAAAATTAGAATATATTTCATCATTCTGGATTTATAGGGCCATAATATAACATAGATCAAGGACTTAGAATCGACATTGGAGTGTTCTTTTGTTCAAAACCATACCAAACTAGCTCCAATTTCAATTGTAAAGCATAAATGATATATTTAGCAACATCAATACTTCAATCCATACTAATGGCGATTAGATTCGGAACAGAAGTAGATTTAAGTCTGAACTACATGCTAAGAGCTTCCAGACCATGGCATCGATCCTTTCAAACATGAAATATTCGAGCAATGTATTACAATTTATGCTGCTAGTTTACATACAGACTTTGAAATAGAATTTGTATATTGTTCAGGCTTGAAGTCCTAAATATCTTGAACCAACATACCCACCTCCTTGTTTCCATCCCTCCTTGCCTTCATATCGGTGATCCGGTAAACTTAAATCTAAATTTTCATCCTAAAATTGTTTCGTAAGTTGCATGGGAGTTCAAAAATCTAAATGACGTCTCTGTCACGCAGATGCTTCAACATGCTGAACTTGTAAGAAGGAAACTAAACAATGACTGCCTTCAATGGTTGTGTTATCTATCTACAACAGGTTTGTTTTATTCATATGTGCATCTTATATTCACTTGAGTTTGGTATTTGCAGCTGTATATGTAATTGATTACTGTATCTGGCTAGCTGCTAATGCAAATAGTTGGTGTCCCCTTGATTCAAGCATGCTTATTGTAATACCTTAGTTACAAACCCATATTTATGGGATATACACTATATAGTGTCTAGCCCTAGTTGAACTTGTGGAGTCTTTTTGACTTGTAGGCGTTTATGGTGATTGTGGTGGTGCGTGGGTGGATGAAACGTAAGTTCAGTTTGATGTCACTTTCGGGTGGCATGACAGCTTCTCATCAGAAATATCATCTTCTTTCAGTTATCCACCAAACCCTCCAAACGAATTAGCTAAACTGAGGTTGGCTGCTGAGGAAGGATGGTTAAGTTTAGGACATGATCTTGGGGTGGCAGCACATGTATTTCGGCTTGGAGGTATCTATGGTCCTGGCAGAAGGTTGTGATATATAGATACACTAACACCACCACACAAGTTTATAATTTCCTTTTTTACTACCTACAGAACTAACTAACCAACCATGTGACTTACTGTGTTGATTACAGTGCTATCGATACCATTATTAAACGGGGGTCTTTATCAAATGTACAAAGAGTAAGATCATTCAAGAAATACACGTCCCGTGTTCATGTTGCTGATATCTGCAATGCTTTGAATGAAAGCATTCACAAACCATCTCCCGGGTACTTTCTTATTCTTTTTTCTTTTGGCATGAGGTAATTCAAGTTACAAAGTCCCATCATCTTTCTATAAATGATCTTATTTCAGTAGAATTTACAACATTGTGGACGACGATCCTGCCCCACGAACACAAGTGTTTTCATTTGCTTGTAAACTGATTAGTGAGAAATGGATGAATGAAGTGGGTGGGGATGAATGTGTTAGCGGAGAGGGAAGTTTAAGGGGAGAGAAACAGGTAGTGAATGCACGTATGAAGGAAGAACTTGGAGTGAGGTTGGTTCATCCCAGTTATAGGTCTGGATTGCAGAGCATTTGTGATCAGATGCATCATTACCCACCTTCACCTTCACCTTCATGTGAAGAATCTCCATCTGATGATGATTAGAAGAATTGTACAGATAATTCTGAAAAACCATGTATAACTAGTGTTATACATATAAACATATCGTCTCCCTTGTTATTATTCCTCCATAAACAACATTTTAAGATCAAAAAGAATTCAAGACGGAGTACAATCCAGATAGATCTTTTACGATGTAAACTTGTGAAAGAAAAATTACAAATTTCCTTCAATCTATACAAGGAATTAAGCAGTAATTTAGTTGTACAGCTACTAAATTTAGTAGTACTTTCCAAGGATAAGAAAAAATATACTCCATCCTTTTCAATCGAAAAGAATGAAGTTCAACTTTTAAGGTAAACCAACAGCTTTAGAGTAACCCTTGATATGGATGTTCAAAGATCAACGAATCCACCAACATGTGCATTCAATTAAAATTATATGTATTTGGTAAGTGTTATAAGCAAACATATGTACATGTAAATAAATGTACCACTTCTCTGTGGCTCAAAATTCATATGTGAATTGAACTCCATCATGTTATTAACTGAAAGCATATAATAGAAAATGGTAATACTTGGTTATCTCATTAACCGAAGAATAGAGCACAAAGAGGCTAATGAGCAAAAGTAGGTTAGCTTAACTTAACATGACTATATCATTTATTTATGAAGGAGAAAAAATACATGCTTGTTCCGATATTCATTTATTTCGGGTTGTAGTTAGATATTTGACTCGATTGCTTTCTTGACACTTTGAAAATGAATTAGAAAACCGATTCCCTAGCTATGAGATGAGATGAGATGAGATGAGATGAACCCTTGAGTAAACACCAAAACCCACATAAGAAAATTATGTTAGAAGACATCATAGAGAACTTTAACACATAGTCAAGACATGGACAAATCGAGTCATAGTGATCAGTAGAAAATCATAGAGAACTTTGACTTGAACAAACCTTCGTGAGAGGTTTTAATGTCTTGCAATCGAGATGTATCGACTTCGAGAGACCTCCAAGATTCACCTCATAATGATTCAGAGGTTGCCTTTTAATGAAACTATTAAGAGTTAAACAAACATCCCCTAATCATGACCTCCAACTCTGTCTGGTCTAAAATGGCCTAAAAAGGATCTTAATGAAATTGCGTCATCGATCTCCTTCCTAGCTTTCCGTTGAATCTCTCCGATGAGCATACTGTATCATCCCGCATCGTATTAGATTTCCGATTAATTACACGATTTTTGTTACTGAATCAACAACACCATTGCTGAAAATGAAAAGAAATACAATTACGAACCTCGGAATCAACATAATCATCCACACGTTCTCGTTTATTTCTAGATCTAGTATCATCAGATGAGAATCCGTTTGAAGAAAAATCCTCACTACTCGAAGAAGCGGTGGTAGGTGACGATGACGACGCCATAATCGACCACAGAACCACCTGATTTTCCGCATCTTCATTCTCAACCTCACTCTCATCATTGTGTTCTGAATCTTGTTGCTCATCAGAAAATCAAACAAAATACAAAAATATGAATCAACAGTTGGATTCTTCAATCGTAATCAAACCACTTGGATTCCTGATCCATACCATAAATGAAATTCCCTAAATTTCAAAAGTATTGAGGAAAAGGTAGCATTAAGCAAGAAAGAGTACCTAGGGTTGGAATTAAAGGTGGATTAGATAGGCCAAGTGAATCCAGAAGTAGGAAGGGTGATGAAATTAGCATCAAGTACTTGAATATCTTCAATCAATTCCATACTCATAGATGCGATTGGTGTTCTCCGGAGATGCGAGTTTTGATTTTGATTTCTGCAAAACTCCATCTATTTATTTATACGGGAAGTTGAAAGGAAGTTGAAACTCCATGGAGTACTGGAGGTTGAAGGCTAGTTAGTGGACTGCAATCGTGTGAGAGAAATCAGGAGTTAAAACTCCTTGAGCGTGTGCTGGAGGTTGAAGGTGGAGTCGTGGTTTGTGAGAAAAATCAGGGTTAAGCGGAGAGATTGAGCGGGCTGGTTAAGGCAGTGGGTCGGAAGTTATAAGGTTTAGCCATGTAAAATGAATTTGAACGGCTATGATTAAAAGTGAGATGATTTTAAACGGTCCAGATCGACTAAAAACGGTTACACGAGCCTGGGTCAATAGTATATATAATGTTGTCCCAAATCTCAATAATACGGGTCACCTCTTTACTTAAATGTGTGATTTAGATATTTTTAATTAATATTGTTCATCTTGAACTTTTGTGTTTCTTTTTCTTGAGAGGCTGGATACAACTTTTATTTCGTTAGTAACATTTCCCTTTAAACTATGCAAATCATTAATCTCCTATAAACCTTGCCATCTATAGTAGAGTTTTCCTTTGGTCTTTTCTCCAAATATTGAACCTTTTCCGTGTTGGTGATTTTAGTGTAAATGGGCATTTACCAGTAATTAGAATTAACACGAGTACGAATGGGAGTGTTCAAACCGTGATCTAATACAAGTGGGGTGATGTGGAGTACACACTTGTATATAAGACGAATTTGATTCCGTGCACGGTGAAATGGCGGGGGTCAAGGGGGCAGCGCCCCCGGCGGTGGTCCCATTGAATTTTAGACTTGGAATGCAGTGGAAAAACGTGATCAAAATGAAGGTATACTTCAGTTCTGATCAATTTTTGGGCTTCGATCAAATGGTGTGTTTTCAGACTTAGGTTCTTAAAAAGTTAGACTAGAGGTAGGACCCTAACTCTGGTTGGTCATGGTGGCGTGTCTAGTTAGTCATGCCTCTCTGGTTGGGGGCTATCTCTGTTTGTACTTGAGATGCCTAAGTTAGTTCTATGATCATGTATGACCAAAGCTCTCTGGTCCAACACGACAAGAACTCTAATTCAATTGTAATCAACCTGTGATCTTACTCAAATGCGGTTATAACCGTCTGGAACTGTTATTAACTTGTTAAAACTGCATTTTAGTTCTTTTTTCTCCTTTTTCTAATGGAGCTACTAGCTAGTATATATATATATATATGATATACTTACATCATTTGGTATATACGATATACTTGCATCGTTTGGTACGTACGAAGTTGCTGAACCTTCAAATACTCTTCAATAATCTTGCTTTCATTTTTGTGCCTAAATACGAAAGTGTTTTATGGGTCTTATCCCAAATTGAATTTTGTGAAACTCAGTCTTAAGGTCGAAATATCAATTCGAAAAATGAATTAACACAAGTCTCAAGCAATCCAATTTTTTGATCGACATATATTCCTTTATTTCCTACCCAATTTCTAACATTTCGAACATTATCTATAAGCATATATACACATACATGTGTATTGTATTTTGAAAATATCTTGAGACTAGTTAGAGTATCTCCAAAAAATATTATAATTTTTGAAGGAGTTAAATGCAAATTTGGTCCTTGTGGTTTACAAAAATTAATGACTAAGGTCCCTCGAATGAATTTCTAACTAATAAAGTCCCTCTACTTTCAGCTTTCATAACACATAAGGTCCCTCCTATTAACACCATTAAATAAAATGAAGTTAAGAAGGGGCAATTTGGTCCATTCACTTTTCCCATCCCTTTAAATAAGGAGTTAAATTTATATTTGATCCTTGTGGTTTACAAATAATAGCAAGTAACGTCCCTAAAAAATATGGATATAAATATTGATACAATGTTTCGTTTGATTAAAAAAAACTCATATTGATTATCTAATCTACACCAAAACCCAAAACTTAAAAAAAAAATGTTGGATGGTGACCCAAAACATAGTTGATGATATATATAATATTTGGTTCAAACATATTAGTTTAAGTATGGTGATTTACTCGCGGGACATATCAAAAAACTCTTAGGATTGTATGTTGAAATATCCTTCCATCACTTTGTTTAGTTTATTACAAATCTAAATGATAGTGACCAATAACCTTGAGCCTTTTACGGTTCCGTCACATCTAATTTACTTTTATTAGTTTTTTTTCTTACAAACCTACATGACACTTCCAACACTTCTAACTTACTTTTATTAGTTTTTTTACTTACAAAACTACATGAGAGTTTCTTTAACTTGTTTTACTTTTCAATATGAAACCAAAGTGATGTAACCATTCAACATCTTAAGTTTTGGGTTTTGTTGATTGAATATTTAATATGAGTTTTTATTTTCTTTAATCAAATGATGCATTGTGTCCATGTTTATATCCATGTTTTTTAGGGATGTTATTTGTGATTTTTTGTAAACCACAAGGACCAAGTATAAATTTAACCTCTTATTAAAGGGATGGGAAAAGTAAATGGACCAAATTGCCCCTTCTTAACTTCATTTTATTTAATGGTGTTAATAGGAAGGACCTTATGTGTTATGGAAACTAAAAGTAGAGGGACCTTATTAGTTAAAATTTCCTTCGAGGGACCTTAGTCATTAATTTTTGTAAACCACAGGGACCAAATCTGCATTTAACTCTTTTTGAAAATATAAAAACTAGTCAAAATATTATAAATAATCGCATTTTATTGGGAAGCAAACAAATAAAGTCAAAAAATAGCAGCCATCTAAGAGCATCTTCAATGGAGGTTCTTAGAGCATCTCCAATGGAGGTTCTTAGATCATCTCTAACAACTATGCTAAAATAGAAAAAATGGATTTTAACAATTTTTTGCTCCAACAGCTATGCTATCTTGTATGCTAAAATAGAAAAAAAATGAGAGAGAATTAAAAATCTCCAAATTTGAAAAAAAATTCTTGTATGCTAAAATTAGAGGAAAGAAGAAAGAGAAATAATATTTTATTCTTTCCACCAATAAAATACATTTGAATTAAAAAGTTAAGGAGAGATAAATAATATTTTATTAATGTATTGATTATTTTAATATTTTAATTAATACTACAATGAGACAATCTCTAAACTAGAATAGCTGTTGGAGTTAGAAGCAAGTTTTTTTAGAGATTTTGACTTTGAATACTCTATTTTAGAAAAAATATAACATGACTGTTGGAGATGCTCTTATAATAATAACATTCTTTTTGTACTTTTTTGTAACACCCTGATTTTTGGAAGGTATCGGTCTTTTATGATAAATAAGAAAAATAGGATTTTGGATTAAATCCTAGATTTTATGGTTTTGTTGGATGGGGAATTCGAATGCGAGTCCAACGGTTCTTTCCGAAGCAAAAACGGAGCTAAAACGAAGAAGTTACGGCCAAAACAGTGTTCGGTACCTTCTGGGCTAAAGTGAAATGCGAGAGTGACACTGACACTTTAGCATGTCACTTTCACAGAGGAAATATGGCCCTCGGTACATTTTGGGCGAAAGTGACATGCTGAAGTGACACTGTCACTTTCGCATGTCACTCTCACGGGCGGATGCAGTGCATAAAATTCGATTTTTCTTCATTTGGTCATATCTCTCTCATTTCTACTCCGTTTTTGGCGATTCAAATTGCCATGGTTTTGTATTTGAGAGATTTTTGAGGATAGAGTGTTAGTTTTGGGAAGATCCAAGGGTATTTGGTGGTGGAGTGGAAGCAAAGATCAAGGGTTCATCATCATCACCTCAATCTTCAAGAAAATTAGGGTTTCTAGGTTTTCATCAAAACCTAAGTGGTGAGTTCATCCTCCTAGCTTATAAACTTTCATATGAGTTTAAAATGCTCCATTGATGACTTCCTAGTGTTTATATTTCTCAAATTTCGGTTTGGATGATTTTGGAGAAGTTGGGTCAAATTGGAGTTTTGGTCAAAATGAGGATTTTGATATAAGATGTTTGGGGAATGATTCTAAGTGCTTGGACATGTATATTTATGTTTGGAAAACTTTTGAATCTAGGGTTTGAAGGAATTGCTTGTGGATTCAAGTTTCTGCAAGGAGCTCGTATTGGGGTAAAATCTAGATTTAGCCTAAATCTAGCAATGTGAGTTCAAGTTGCTTTGTGAAATTTTTGTACATGCCAAAATGTTATTTTTCCAAGTAATTATGTGTTTTACCTGAAAATTATCAATGTTGAGTTATTTGGTGGGTTTTACCTTTTGAGGTATTAATTGTGGTAAATATTGTAAAACACTACATTTGGAATTTTTGGGAAAATGTGATAGATAAATAATACATGAAAATGGGTTGTTGATTTATGTTACAAATGGAGTCTATTTGTTATGAAAATGAATTTTATGTATAATTTGGAAACATGCATTTAGTACGTTATGGGACAATTTGGAAATGTACGGTGTGAGTCCTTTGGAAAAAGGGGTTGTCCCAACCCAAGGTTCTATTTCGGGTTTTCTTGGATTTGAAATATTATTGGCAAAAGTGTGTGTGTGGCTACGTTTAATCTCATGTTATGACTTTTCACGAAACATCTTTTGAGTCAGTTGAGCTTATGGCTCGGTATTGGATTTTGTTAAGTCTTGAGGACATTTGTCCAGTTTTGATAGCTCAGAGTCGAGTTTTGATCATGATTTACGTTATTGGGGGAATTGCATGTTTTGAATGCACTTGTTTTGTAACACCTCAAATTTTCCATTGTAGTATTTTAATATAAATGGGATCGATTTGTATTTTAGTCTAAGTTGTGACTATTTGTAATTATAAACTCCAGGGTTGATTTGGTAATTTGAAGTAAGTTAAAGTTAATATTGCAAATTAACTAGAGGGACTGTTTGGTCATTTGCTGAAAGTAGGATTACCTTAAGTAAGGGTAATCAGTAGCTTTTAGGATATTATCTCAAAAACCTTTTTGTGAGTCGGTCGAGAGAACCCAGAGAGAAAGAAGAGAAAGAAAGAAGTAGAGAAACTGGATTCGTGATTTCTTGTGGTAAGATTGAATCATCTTTGTTTAAATTCTAAAATCAGTAAGTAACATCAGTTAAAATCATCTGTTGTATAGATTGATTGAATCAGAGAAGAGATGTTTGGATTTGCTGAACTGAAATTGCAAAACAAGTGAGTTCATCTTTTCATTTTAAGCTTTAACAGTTAAAATTGGAATTAGATGTTGTGTATAAACTGTTTGATTGAGTGCTATAATTGTATTGATTTCAAGTCACGCAACAATCTGAATTTTAGACGAAATTGTGGAGTAATTTTGACGTGAATTGAATTAACTAAATCGTAGTCCCGGTATGAGAAAAGTTTCCGGAACTGGTTTAAATGGATCCGGAATAAAGCAATACCGGAACTTGGGCCGGAATAAAGCAATACCGGAAAATGGGCTAAAAGTCCGGAATGTACAACTTCTGGAACTAGGCCGGATGTGAGGATCCAGAATTGATTTCCGGACTGGGCCACGACATGGGATCCGGAATTTTACAACAACCGGAATTGGGCCCAACTAAGCTGAAGCCCGGAACTCATTTTAGCATACCGGAAGTTGGGAATTGAAGTTGGATCCTGAATTTACCAAATTCCGGAAGTAGGCTCTCGGATCCGGAATTGATTCCGGAGTGGGCTAAGGGTTGTGGATCTAGAACTTATTTCATGGGGTGGGCCTTGATGATTTGGATTCGATAATTAATTATTGGAAGTGGGTTTGGGCCCAACCTAAGTTAATCCTGAAAGATGAGATAAATATCCATTATGGTTTAAATTTTAGTTTTAAGTTTTAGAGTATGAATTCTATTTTAAAATCATTATCTCATTTCAGATCGAATTTCAGATTATTTTTCTAAATAAGAATTTTAGAAAAAGAACATTTGAGGATACATTAGATTATCCGGTGTTCTTAGAATGAGATAAGTTTTGAGAAGTGGTATGATATGTGTTATACATATTCACTTAAAAGTGTACTGGATCCATAAGCACTGTTTTATTTTATCGCGGAATAGGCATAAAGAAACTTGTAATTCTCGTTGACCTGAAATGTGGAATAGGCATAAAGTAATTTGTAATTCCCATTTCGTAAAGGTATTATGAAATGAGAAATAGGCATAAAGGAACTTGTAATTTCTATTTCATAGTGTGATGTGAAATGTGGAATAGGCATAAAGTAATTTGTAATTCCCATTCACATGGAAATGGAGAATAGGCATAAAGTAATTTGTAATTCTCATTTCGTAGTATAGAAATCGAGGAATAGGCATAAAGTAAATTGTAATTCCTGATTTCTATGGGAAGACCAAAGATAGGCATAAAGTAACTTGTAATCTCTACTTCCAGTCCAAGAAATAGGCATAAAGCAACCTGTAATTTCTTGGATAAGAGCAATAATCTAGAATCTGTAATGATTCATAGTAAGCTCTTGATTGTGATAATATGACTTACTGAATGTTAGTCATATTTGTGGGATCGGGTATGTTCCCGTCATTGAGGTGAGCACGTGTACGGTAAGAATGGTGGAGAACAAGTTTGTTTATATGTTTTGGATATTTTCAAAGTTGTTAATGTTTTAATTTGAATTTGGATGTTCTCACTAGGCGTAAGCCTAATTGTTCAAATTAAATTTTTCTTACCAGGTACAGGCTCAGGGAAGTAAATGTGTTGTGGGACGAGAACTTTTGGAAGTATTCAACTTTTGAGATGAGCGGAGCTTTTAACTATCACAAGGAGGCTTTTTGATGGATTGATTAGATAACTCAGTTAATCTGATTATAGCGACATGATTAGATTAATAGGTTATTTGAAGAATTCAATATTTGTAAATATGAATCCTCATAGTTAATTCTCTCCTTATTTATATAAAAGTTTGGATGTTATTCTATCATAACTTGTTACAATTTGAGGTTCAAATTAGCCCTGATTTTTAGGGTGTTACAATATGGTATCAGAGCTGAAGTTTAAGCGAACTAGGTATGAGAATGAGATACCTAGACTTAAGCTGAAATGAATTAAGTTATGATTCGTGAGATATGGGTAGAAGTACTAAGACGGGATAGTCTTAGAGTCGACGGAAATACGTGAAATTAGTACTGTAACGATGGTAACGAGGATTCTCATGTATAGTATGTTCACAATTTCAATTAGCTACTATTATTATGAATATATTGTTACACAAGCATACTTGTTTCTAAATTGTTACAGTGACTAATGCACGGTAGAGTACGTTTCATATGGGTAACCATTTCTTATGGTTATTTCTTTGTGCTATCCAGAACGATGGTAAATACACCACCAAGGTCCCCTAATTCTTCGGAGGATAGGGCAGTAATGGACTGTGGAGAAAAGCGACCGGAAACGGTTGGAACTCATGAAAGTCCGCCGAGGCTACCTTCTATGGGAGGAGCGGACAGTCGAGCACATAGAACGAGTACCAGTACTGCCAACCTGGGGACGACTGAGTCTATAATGGAGATTCGCATGATGGGGAATATGACACGAATGATGAATACGGCAATGGCTCAACAAACAGAGATGTTCATGAAAGCGTTGAACGATCGAAGTTCGGAGTTAAGCGAACGGAGACCGATACTGTGTAATAAATCCAATTTGTAATCATGTGATAAATGTAAACAGGAGGGTGGAAAGAGTTTGTTCTTATAAGACATTTCTGAGTTGTAAACCACCAGAGTTCGTCGGAGCGGACAATCCAGTGGCATACATGAATTGGCTCCGAGAGATGGAACAAGCTTTTCGAGCTTATGAATGTGATGAGGAATCGAAAGTCAGGTTCGGTTCTCAAATGTTACGAGGCAACGCGTTGACATGGTGGAATATCGTAACATCTACTGTGACGGCTCCAGTCTTAGATGCTATGACATGGGAGTCGTTCAAGAAAAAGATTCTGGAGGAATATTGCAACGAGAACGAAATGGACAGGATTGAAGAAGAGTTTAGGACTCTTAAGAAGGGTACTTCATCTATTAGGAAGTACACTGAATCCTTTATGGAAAATCCGAATCTAGTGGGGCATGTGGCTCCAACTGAGAAAGAGAAGATTAAAGCCTATCTGAAGGGCTTTCCGGCAGATATGATGTCGCGGGTGCGAAATTCCAAAGCTTCAACGTTGAGAGAGACGATCGAAGAATCTAAAGTAATAGAAGAAGTATATGCCAAATACAAGGAGGAGAAAATGCACGGGGGAGAGAAATGAAAGTGGGAAGGCCGGTAGGAGTCTTCTCAGAAATCCAAATCGTTTGGCAAGAACGTCTGTTATGAGTCTCGCCGGGAACCAAATTGGTGTGAAAAATGCCGAAGTAAGCACTTTGGCCAGTGTCGGATAGTCGAAAATGAATGCTTTAAATGTGGGAAGACTGGGCATCTAGCAACAAGTTGTCCTATTCAAGGACCGATTTGTTTTGAGTGTAAACAGCCCAAACACTTCCGAAGAGATTGTCTAAAGTTAAAGAAGGGTGGAGATCAAGGAAAGAAACCGATTGCTCCTAAACCAACGGGTCGGGCATTTCACACGACGGCGAAAGATGCAAAGGAGTCTAAAGATGTCGTTTCTGGTACATTCCTCGTTAATTCCATTCTCGCGTGCATTTTATTTGATTGTGGTGCAAATTTGTCGTTTGTGTCCAAATCATTCTACCAAAAGTTAGCTATGTCTGTCACTACCTTGGAAGATGCCTTAGTAGTCGAGATAGCTAACGGAGGTCAAGCCTTAGTTCGTGAAAGACTTGAGTAGGCATGGCAATTTGACCCGACCCGGTGGGGAACCCGGTTCACCCGACCCGACCGGGGCCGGGGATTCCCCGCCAAACCGGGTACCGAGGCCGGGGCCGGGGAAACCCGTTAGTTGAAAACCGGGGCCGGGGTGACCACCCCCCGACCCGCCCCGCACCCGGTATATATATTAATAAAAAAATATTTTATATATTTATTAAATATATAATCAATTTTAATTTTCTAAACCCTAAAGTTCTAAACCACCTGGAATTGAAACGGCTTCTGCCGCAGGCCGCAGCTGCTGCCCTTAATTTCAAAAGGAATATTAGTTACTTATGTAATCAAATTGGACAAGATAAGCTTGTGTCTTTCAATTCTCATGATTATGGTTTAGAAGGCAATAGCAATATTGTACCAGTAGATTCATAATATTAGCTTTTACATATTAATTGAATCCAAATGTTTTTGCCATTCCAATTTGGAAGAGTATCAATGTTTATGCTGATGGCAATGTTCTACAGGAAGATCAAAAGAATGAATCTCATTTTCATGTTGTTGTAAGTTGTATTGCACAATTTATCAAGGTGCAAATCATCAACAGCCAACAGGCCATACGATGAAATTGCAATATGCTTCCACCTTTAGCTTCTCAATTTCACCAGCCATAAACATCCTATAATTCTTCATTGCTTGGCTTTCTTTAGTGTTCATAGCATGGACTTTTCTCTCTTTCTCAATTAGCAACAAAAACAGCAGCAAAAATAGCTGTTAAAAAGCCAAAAAAAACACAAACGGGTCGGGGAACCGGGGACAGGTCTTTTGACCGGGTGTTGACCAAAAGTTGACCGGGGTCGGGTTGGAAATCCCCGTACCCGCCCAGGGCCGGGGGTCATAATTACAAACCGGGGCCGGGGATGGGGAACCCCGCCCTATACCTGCCCCGTTGCCATGCCTAGACTTGAGGGTTGTTTAGTTTCGATAGGGGAAACAAAATTTCCGATTGACTTGTTGTTAATGGAAATTGGGGGATTTGATGTGATTGTGGGTATGGATTGGTTGACAGTCAACCAGGCCGAAATTCTGTGTGCAAAGAAATTAATTCGGATTCCGATAGCCGATAAGGATGATATATTCATTTTTGGGGAAAAGAGAAAGGGGGAAGTTCTGTTAATTTCGGTTGCAAAAGCGCGTAAGTGTTTGATGAAAGGATGTTCATCCTATCTAGCGTATGTTCTAGATGTGAAGTCAGAAAAGAAACAAGTGGAAGAGATCAAGGTAGTACATGAATTTCCGGACGTATTCCCCGATGATCTTCCAGGTCTACCGTCTGAACGACAAGTAGAGTTTTGTATTGATCTTGTCCCTGGATCGGCACCAATAGCACGTGCACCGTATCGCTTAGCGCCAGCCGAAATGAAAGAGATGATGTCTCAGCTGCAAGAGCTATTAGACAAGGGATTTGTCAGACCAAGTTCTTCACCTTGAGGAGCTCCGGTATTGTTTGTTAAAAAGAAGGATGACACTATGAGGATGTGCATCGACTACCGGGAGCTGAATAAGGTGACGATTAAGAACAAGTATCCGCTTCCGAGGATTGATGATTTGTTTGATCAACTCCAAGGTGCGGGATGCTTTTCAAAGATTGATCTGAGGTCGGGATATCATCAAGTTCGAGTAAGATATGAAGATATTCCCAAGACGGCGTTCAGAACGAGGTATGGGCATTATGAATTCCTTGTAATGCCGTTCGGGTTGACAAATGCTCCAGCCGTGTTCATGGATCTGATGAACAGAGTATGTCGACCATTCTTAGACAAGTCTGTCATTGTATTCATTGATGACATACTTGTTTATTCGAAGAATGAAGTAGATCATGAATGCCATCTTCGTGAAGTCTTGGAAGTGTTAAGAAAATAGAAATTGTACGCAAAATTCTCAAAATGTGAATTCTGGTTAAAAGAGGTACAATTTCTAGGGCATGTGATTACTTCGGAGGGAGTCAAAGTAGACCCGACAAAGATAGAAGCAATGACGAACTGGGAAACACCGAAGAGCGCATCAGAAATAAGAAGTTTCTTGGGTCTAGCAGGTTACTACCGGAGGTTTATCAAAGACTTCTCAAAGATTGCTTCTGTTTTGATCGTGTTGACTCGGAAGAATGTAAATTTTGTATGGACAGAAAAGCAAGAGTCAGCTTTCAGAACTTTACGTCAGAAGTTGTGTGAAGCTCCCATTCTTGCACTACCGGAAGGAACGGAAGATTTTGTCGTGTATAGCGACGCATCAAAGATGGGTTTGGGGTGTGTGTTGATGCAACGAGGCAAGGTGATTGCTTATGCATCAAGACAACTCAAAGAACATGAAAAGAATTACCCTACCCATGATTTAGAATTGGCAGCGGTCGTATTTGCATTAAAGTTGTGGCTTCATTATCTGTATGGAACGAAATGCACACTTTACACTGATCACAAGAGCTTGAAGCATGTCTTTGATCAGAAGGAGTTGAATATGAGGCAGCAGAGTTGGTTATAACTACTTAAAGATTATGATTGTGAATTGCATTACCATCCCGCTAAGGCAAATGTGGTAGTTGATGCTTTAAGTAGAAAAGAATACAGTGGGTGCTTGAAAACGACTAACGCCAGGATTGATGTGACGTCAAGTTTGATTGAAAAGATAAAAGAGGCACAAGCGGAATCTTTATTGGAAGAAAATCTGAAAGATGAAGTTATGAGCAAACAACATCTTCAACTGACTGAATATAGCCGTGGGTCAAGTTGTTCCAAGGCCGTGTTTGGGTGCCAAAAGTGGGAGGAAATCAGGAGTTGATTCTCGAAGACGCCCACAAGTCTAAGTATTCTATACACCCTGGAAGTACTAAGATGTATATGGATCTAAAGTTACACTACTGGTGGCCAGCTATGAAGTTAGATGTCGCACGAATAGTAGAAAAGTGTGTGACATGTTCGTTAGTAAAAGCCGAACATCAAAAGCCTTGCGGAAGTTTTCAATCTTTGGAAATTCCGGAATGGAAGTGGGAGAAGATTACCATGGATTTTGTGACAAAGTTACTGAGAACGCAAAAGAGTAACGACACTATATGGGTAATCGTGGATCGGTTGACCAAGAGTGCTCACTTTCTGGCTATGAAAGAAGCATCACCAATAGATAAATTGGCGAAGCTGTATATTGATAAAGTGGTGTCAAGACATGGTATACCGGTGTCTATAGTGTCGGATCGTGATAGTCGGTTTACCTCGAGGTTTTGGCAGTCACTACAAGAAGAATTGGGTACGAGAGTCAATTTGAGCACTGCTTACCATCCACAAACAGATGGGCAAAGTGAAAGAACCATTCAAACTTTGGAAGATATGCTCAGATCGTGTGTGTTAGACTTTGGAGGTAACTGGGATACGCATCTACCGTTAGTAGAGTTTGCGTATAACAATAGTTATCACTCCAGTATCGGAAGAGCACCTTTTGAAGCTTTGTATGGTCGGAAATGTAGAACTCCGGTGTGTTGGTTAGAAGCTGGAGAAAAGCATTTTGCTGGACCGGAACTTGTGTAACAAACGGATGATAAGGTGAAAGAGATTCGGAAGCATATGAAAGCAGATCAAGATCGACAAAAGAGTTATGATGATCCAAAAAGAAGACCGAAAGAATTCCAAGTTGGGGAGCGCGTAATGCTTAAGGTATCCCCGTGGAAAGGTGTGACCAGGTTTGGCAAACGTGGAAAATTAAGTCCTCATTTTCTAGGACCTTTCACTATAACTAAGCGAGTGGGACTTCAAGCTTATCAGTTGGATCTTCCACCTGAATTGGAAGGCATCCACAATACCTTCCATATCTGTTACCTTCGGAAATGTTTAGCCGGAGAGAAGGATGTGATTCCACTTACTGACGTAAGGGTGGATGAAAGGAGCCGTTGTGTGGAAGAACCGGAGGCGATTTTAGAGAGGACGGTTAAGAAATTACGTCACAAGGATGTAGTTATGTTGAAAGTGCAATGGAAACATCACCGAGGTGCTAACGTTACGTTAGAAGCGGAAGAAGATATGAATATTAGATATCCTCATCTTTTTACCTAGCTTTGATTTCGGGGACGAAATCATTTTCAAGTTGGGGAGAATTGTAACACCTCAAATTTTCCATTGTAGTATTTTAATATAAATGGGATCGATTTGTATTTTAGTCTAAGTTGTGACTATTTGTAATTATAAACTCCAGGGTTGATTTGGTAATTTGAACTAAGTTAAAGTTAATATTGAAAATTAACTAGAGGGATTGTTTGGTCATTTGCTGAAAGTAGGATTACCTTAAGTAAGGGTAATCCGTAGCTTTTAGGATATTATCTGAAAAACCTTTTTGTGAGTCGGTTGAGAGCACCCATAGAGAAAGAAGAGAAAGAAAGAAGAAGAGAAACTGGATTCGTGATTCCTTGTGGTAAGATTGAATCATCTTTGTTTAAATTATAAAATCAGTAAGTAACATCAGTTAAAATCATCTGTTGTATAGATTGATTGAATCAGAGAAGAGAGGTTTGGATTTGCTGAACTGAAATTGCAAAACAGGTGAGTTCATCTTTTCATTGTAAGCTTTAACAGTTAAAATTGGAATTAGATGTTGTGTATAAACTGTTTGATTGAGTGCTATAATTGTATTGATTTCAAGTCAAGCAACAATCTGAATTTTAGACGAAATTGTGGAGTAATTTTGACGTGAATTGAATGAACTAAATCGTAGTCCTGGTATGAGAAAAGTTTCCGGAACTGGGTTAAATGGATTTCGGAACTGGTTTCAATGGATCCGGAATAAAGCAATACCGGAACTTGGGCCGGAATAAAGCAATACCGGAAAATGGGCTAAAAGCCTGGAATGTACAACTTCCGGAACTGGGCCGGATGTGAGGATCCAGAATTGATTTCCGGACTGGGACACGACATGGGATACAGAATTTTACAATAACCCGAATTGGGCCCAACTAAGCTGAAGCCCGAAACTCATTTTAGCATACCGGAAGTTGGGAATTGAAGTTGGGAATTGAAGTTGGATCCGGAATTTACCAAATTCCGGAAGTAGACTCTCGGATCCGAAATTGATTCTGGAGTGTGCTAAGGGTTGTGGATCTAGAACTTATTTCATGGGGTGGGCCTTGATGATTTGGATTCGATAATTAATCATTGGAAGTGGGTTTGGGCCCAACCTAAGTTAATCCTGAAAGATGAGATAAAGATCCATTATGGTTTAAATTTTAGTTTTAAATTCTAGAGTATGAATTCTATTTTAAAATCATTATCTCATTTCGGATCGAGTTTCGTATTATTTTTCTAAATAAGAACTTTAGAAAAAGAACATTTGAGGATACGTTAGATTATCCGGTGTTCTTAGAATGAGATAAGTTATGAAAAGTGGTATGATATGTGTTATACATATTCACTTAAAAGTGTACTGGATCCATAAGCACTGTTTTATTTTAACGCGAAATAGGCATAAAGAAACTTGTAATTCTCGTTGACCTGAAATGTGGAATAGGCATAAAGTAATTTGTAATTCCCATTTTGTAAAGGTGTTATGAAATGAGAAATAGGCATAAAGGAACTTGTAATTTCTATTTCATAGTATGATGTGAAATATGGAATATGCATAAAGTAATTTGTAATTCACATTCACATGGAAATGGAGAATATGCATAAAGTAATTTGTAATTCTCATTTCGTAGTATAGAAATCGAGGAATATGCATAAAGTAAATTGTAATTCTTGATTTCTATGGGAAGACCAGAGATAGACATAAAGTAACTTGTAATCTCTACTTCCCGTCCAAGAAATAGGCATAAAGCAACTTGTAATTTCTTGGATAAGAGCAATAATCTAGAATTTGTAATGATTCGTAGTAAGCTCTTGATTGTGATAATATGACTTACTGAATGTTAGTCATATTTGTGGGATCGGGTATGTTCCCGTCATTGAGGTGAGCACGTGTACGGTAAGAATGGTGGAGAACAGGTTTGTTTATATGTTTTGGATATTTTCAAAGTTGTTAATGTTTTAATTTGAATTTGAATGTTCTCACTAGGCGTAAGCCTAATTGTTCAAATTAAAATTTTCTTACCAGGTACATGCTCAGGGAAGTAAATGGGTTGTGGGACGAGAGCTTTTGGAATTATTCAACTTTTGAGATGAGCAGAGGATTTAACTATCACAAGGAGGCTTTTTGATGGATTGCTTAGATAACCCAGTTAATCTGATTATAGCGACATGATTAGATTAATAGGTTATTTGAAGAATTCAATATTTGTAAATATGAATCCTCATAGTTAATTCTCTCCTTATTTATATAAAAGTTTGGATGTTATTCTATCATAACTTGTTACAATTTGAGGTTCAAATTAGCCCTGATTTTTAGGGTGTTACATGTTTATTCATTTGGGGTCGTGTAATGTTTTAGACCTTGTTAGCTATGGATCCATAGGCATTTGAGTTTCCTAAGTCTCGCGGGCAAGAGATCGGGATTGATTGAGCTTAGTTTACGAGACGTTAGTTTCTCTTTTGTGGCACGGGATAGGCATCGGGTTCCATGATAAGTAAGGCGTGGGCCTATATGGTCGGGCGTCGTCTCATGGGCAGTAAGGTGTAATCCCAAATGTGTCTGTTGTGGATTTGGAGTAACCCAATGTATAGACCTGGAGTGGTTGAAGCTGGGGGCTCCCTAGTCTCGCGGGCAATAGATCTGGAGTAATTGAGCTCAGTTTACGAGAGTAATCCACGTGTTGTTTTATTGCATAGTAGGTGACCCACTTTTGTGTTCCGTCACGTGCAATGTATACAGGCCTCCCCCGTCACCGAAAGGTGTTGTTTTGGGTATTTGTGTTTATCCATGTTTTCGGTGACGTGTCATATTTATATGAATTGTTTCCCACGTTATGTGAGTTATGGGTTATGATTTATCCACGTTTGGGATGTTTGGAATAATGACGATTTATTTATAAATTCAATCGTTTTGAGAATCAAATGTTATTTCACCTTTCATGTTGGTTTTGGGGATGAGTCCATTTTGGAAATCATGTTATATTAAAGTTTTCAGCACGGGGATTTGTGTGAGTTGGAAAATGGACGATTTGCATCTAAAGTAAACTCTTTTGAACTCATGACTTAAACTACATCTCTCTCGATTTATGAATTTATATAGTCATGATAATACTCTTGAACTCACTAGGCGTTAGCCTAACCATTTTTATTTGTCGGCGTGTGCAACAGGCCCAGGTTGGGAGTAGCTTTAGCTACACTATGAAGTGGAGAGTGCTAGTAGAGTGCATGAGAGGTGACTTTGATTAGTGAAGTCTTCCGCATTTATTTGGGATTAGCAACTTGTGTTGTGTTAAGTAACGCCCATCTTAAGTTATTAATTGTGAGAATTATGATGTTTAAATTCCGGGGTATTTTCAGGAATGATTTGTAGAAATGATTTTATCTACTTTCGGTTATTTTATTGAAATTAAAGTTAGTTGTTCGTTCCAATTTTGAGGGTGTTACATATTTGGTGTCACGTCATTTCCAACTCATTAATTTAAAAATTCACAATGATAGTTCTTATAAGAACTTCATTTTTGTGGGTCTTATGTATTTGTCTACATCAATAACTATTTTGTATTTATAAATAAATATCAAATATTAAATTTAAGTACCAATAACAATGAGGACATTGACATTTTACATAAACTTCTTGGTAAGAACTAAGGTTCTTAAATAAGAACTCAAAGAGGATAAGGTTCTTATAAGAACTCTTCACAATGGTAGTTCCTACAAAACACACCACTTTTTGCTGATAAGAACCTTGCAATGGAGATGCTCTAAGAAGTGGGTGATTCATCTAAATCGGCCAGATCACCCATATCATAGTTGAATTTATTTTGAAGTTAACTCTTCAAATGTATTTGAAATAATCAACATACTTTTTAGCTTGTGTTACATCATTTTTAATTATGCATTTCTTAATTATTGAAACCTTTTATTGTATGTTAGTTCCAAAAAAACCCTTTTATCATATGAAATACATAAACATTATCGTCAAATTTATTTTGAGGTTGTAACCTTATAACTATTGGATTGAAATTCATTAGATAAAACTTGTATATCTTTGCAATTTAAGGCATATATGATAAGGTTTAATGTTGACCTAAATGGCTCAACCACACCAAACTACAACTTAAACACCTCTATTAAGAAAGAAAAAATGTTGTAATTTTTTTTAAATGCATCAAAATTCAAATAGAGAAATGGTACATTCTGTCTCTTCACTTTCTCCACTTTAATCTTTAACGATACGTTTGATACATTGGACATGACAAAACATGAGAGAATAGGGATCATTGTTCCACGTTTGGTAGGACTTTTATGTGGAACAAAGTGGAACAAACAAAGTGGAACAAACATGTTCTACCCCTACCCCATGGAACAAACTGGAAGAATGTGGAACAGACTTTTGTTTTACCAATATAACTTCAAAATAAAATCTAATATTTTTCTAAAACATCAAATATGGCTTCTTTTTACATTTTATTTATTTTGTTTTATGTTCTTTAAATTTTCACTTAAATGTCCTCAAAATATTATTTTTATATGGTTTCTATGTTTTGATTAATTTATGTAATTTATTAAATATTAATAGTAAACAAATATAGAAAATGTTAGAAAATATAAGTTAATAACTACATAAGCTTTCTATTTTAGGGTCACTTTAATCGACTTGAAAAAACTTTCTAATAATATATTTTATTATAAAAGACATTTATTTCATTATAATTTAATAAATTACATAGGTAATAAAAATATATAAAAGCATCAACACGCGTCTTGCAAGTGGTCTTGCAAGATGACATGACATGTCATGTGTCTTGCAAGGCCTTGCAAGACTTACATGATCTTGCTAATTGTGAAAGGCCTTTCAACAATTATTATATATTAAACAAAACATTTATTATTAATATTAGTTATTATTAATATGTTTGTTTAAATATTAGTTATTATTAATATGTTTATTAAATTTAATTCATTTATTAGTTTATTTGAAAATTATTTTTTTTAATATTTTTATAAAAGTTTCTTACCCACGCTTTATTTTAAGAAAACAAAAGTAAAATTTTAGTTATCTATATTTTATGATTAATTTATTAGTTATATTATAATTATCTATATTATTTATATTATAATTATTTATATTATTTAGATTATAATTTATTAGTTTAGAAAAGAGATTGGTCTTACATGTGTGTGGAAGGTGTTATTGCAAAACTGATGTGGCACTTGTGAAAGGAGTATGATCTTGCAGGTGTGTAGATGGTCTAAACATGCTTATCAGAGGTAAATTGGTTATATTATTTGTTATGTTCTGTCCAGTACCAAATGATGAACAATTGTTATGTCATGTCTTGTCCTGACTGCCTACCAAACACACTCTAACACGAAGTTGCTGCAAAATCTGTTAAATTCTAAATTCATTTAAAAATATTTAATTTATTGTGTTATAGCAAAGTTGTTGCAATTTCCTTTTTTATCCCTAGAGCGTTAGGAGTATTTGGAAATTGAACCTGACCATCATAAGGGATGGATGCACACATATTTACCACATCATGATGACATTTTGTCATCATTCATTCAAATATTTTCTATTTGTTGTTTTATGGTGTCATTTTGGATCCCGTAAGTATGATCAGAGTCGTTGAATCTGATGTATTTATAGTTATATTTATTTCATTTGTAGGTATATAAATTTGTTATTATTAAAATCATATTGTCCAAAATTTGCATCCCTAGTACAAGCCTCAGGCAGGTGTTATGATTGTATTGGTTATTCATGGTAATTCGATATACAATGCAAATTACATGTTTCTAAACAATAATATTAAAATGTTAAATGACATCTTTTTTTGTATTTTAATTTATTTTTTATTAAAAAAAAAGCAACAATTGAATTTACTGGTGGCAACTCAAAATCAGGGGCAGGGTCGTAAATCTAGGTGCCATCATCCATCGTCCCTGCTACTACATTCCAAAGACACCATTGCATCAATGGCTGGCCCCGATTCAGATAAATACTTGAAGCAGGTTTCGGATACAAACAGAGATACAGACATGAAGCTGTTGTTGTGGAATGGTAGCAGTAGGAGGGGGAGGGGGAGTAGTAACCCATTATCATCATATTGTGTTAAAGAGAATAAGCCATGTATTGGGTGGTGGGTTGACCACTATTTCAAAGATTGTCTCTGCAATTTCAATGACCAAATCTCGTTCGGTTTGGGAATCATAAGTCTTGTTTGTTGGGGTGTAGCTGAAATCCCTCAGATCATCACCAACTTCCGTACTAAATCCAGCCATGGCGTCTCTCTTATCTTCCTCCTAACATGGATTGCAGGGTAGGTGTTTGTGTTTATGTCTGTGTCAAAGATTTCTTACTTTTACTTCTCATCTCCAAGATTCAACTAAATTAATTCATTTTTTCTCTCCATTTTAATGGTGCAGAGATATCTTTAATCTTGTGGGTTGTCTTCTTGAACCTTCAACCGTGAGTCTTTTCATCCATGATATAGATTCAGACATCTGATTTTAACTTTCTTAACTTTCTTGCATCTTGGTTTGTGGTTGCAGTTGCCTACACAATACTACACTGCTATGGTAATACCACACTCCTTGCTTCTATTTTTTGCTTTTACTTTAGTTTGTTGAAAATTGCTTTCTTTCACAATGTTGGATTAGATGGTAATTCTCCTCATGTTCAATTTGACCTAATTTTCTGATTTGATTAAAAAAAAAATGGAACACACACACACAGCTTTACACAACAAGCACAGTAGTCTTGGTGTTGCAGAGCTTGTACTATGATCACATCTATGCATGGTTGAAATACCGGAAAGCCGATGCAAATGCTAGTGCAGAGGTAAAACTTCACTGCTAGATGTTGATTTTGCAATTAGAATCGATTTATAATCATCATGAAGGTTCAGGTTATGTGTTAATCTGAGTAGCAGAACACAGCCATTTAACATTAATATTGATAATGTGATGATTTTTAGGTGGAAGAAGCCAAGAAACCCCTCAAGCCAGCTTCCATTTTGAATTCGCAGAGTCGTGCCATCAGAGCATCCCCATCTCACAGCCGGAACTACTATTACATGTCCGTCTTGATGTTTTTGCACACTATTATTTGTCTAATATGATACAACTCCTCCTAAAATGTCGGTGATTTTAATGTCATCAAACTATCTTGGTGTAATTGTGATCTACATGAGATCGACTAGGTGAAAAGACAAACATAATGTGAGTTAGGAGGTGCGAAGTGTACTCACAAATGCTGCCTCTATCACTTTAGCTCGCCATATGACGGGGTCAAGAGGGATGCATCCCCTTGTGGAGTCCAAGGAGCAGTGCCCCTGGCAGTGGTCCTGCTGACCTCTATGGATTTTATGAAAGGGTTTGCTTAGGAATTCTAAATTTTTTCACAAGGTTGAATCCTTCCTGAGTGTGATTCTAAAACTTAGTGATTTGGAGACTAAGGGGCCGTTTACCTAATCACTTACCCGGGTAAGTGCTTACCGGTAAAATTCAACACTATCACTTACTTCCCCGGTAAGATTTTAGTCCACCAAAATGGCATCGTATGCAACAATTTAGCCGGTAAGCGCTAACCGTGGTAAGAGCCGTCGCACTCACTTACCGGGTAAGACTCTCGGTCCTTGCTTCCGCTCTTACCGGGTAAGATTCTTAGTCTGTCATATTCATCCGGTAAGCTAATGTGACTTGGTAAACACTTACCCGGGTAAGTGTTCTGTAAACGGCCCCTAAATATGGAATCAGAAGTAACTTCTGAGTTGAATCAGTAGACTCAGAAGCTGTGAGTCATAAGCCTTCTTAACTGCTGAGTTGATTCAGAAGCTTATGAGTTTGTATCAGAAGCTTAAGAAGGTTTCTGTCAAAGCTTCTGATCCGTTTCAATCTTATCCATAAGCGGTTCTAACTGTTGTGCAGATACATATTAACCGCCTAACCACCCGTTACCATCGATCTCTCATATAAATATGTATAGCTTAGAATCTGGATGTCTACTAGGAACTCGATTTTACAGCCTTTAAAATTAGAGTAATCATTGTATTATCCCAATACTCATTTCAAGATACCCAATGTGAATGGGGTCGAATCAGTATACTTGGAAAGCGATCAATATGCGATCCCATAGATTTATCCCGTCTTTGTACAATCAAGAACCCTAAATTTTCTAACATAAAACAGAGTATAAAATATTATATTTGCAGGTCAGCAAGATCAATGGCTGGAAGTTCAACTCCACCATGGACAACAAGAAGCGGTCCAGCCTCGACTATGGCTGTTGAAAATGATTATTCTTCAGAAGATGAATCATCTGTTGAGATACCAAAGACTGGTTCCCAGCCTAGGCCAATACCACGCTCTGTAAATACATTTCAAACTTGATCTTGTGACATCTGTGATATATGAACCAGTGGCTTATGTTTATGTTTATGTCAATCAGGTGGGTTATGGAGCATTTTTGGGTACTTCACTGAATATGCCTTCACAGGCCAAGGGTTTGGTTCAAGTTTATGCTTACAGGCAACTTGTACAAGTGTGTATGACTGACTATTGGTATTAGAAAGATGTTATATTTGATTTTGGTGGTGATCGATCCAATTCGTTTTGCATTGGTTGCAGAATGGTGGTGGTGGAAATAGTGTGTATGGCCAATGCTTAGGCTGGATGATGGCTGCTATATACATGGGCGGTCGCATTCCTCAGATTGTGTTAAATGTAAGTCATTCATCATTATTCATTGCGATTAAATGATCAAACTTGTAACACACTTGTTGTGATTTTGCCCAGGTCAAAAGGGGAAGTGTTGAGGTGAGACTCTTGCCCATTTAAAGACAGACTAGAAACTGTACATCTGTGTTATATATTGAAATCTGCATGTATTAATTCAGGGCTTGAATCCTCTCATGTTCGTGTTTGCTCTCGTGGCCAATGCAACTTATGTCGGAAGGTACGACTTCAGATTTCTCATATGACTACCATCTTGTATGCCATTACAATTTGGATCCAATTGCAGCATCCTTGCAAGAAGTACCCAATGGGAAAGAATTAAAGCAAACATGCCGTGGCTGCTGGACGCTGCAGCCTGTGTGGCACTCGATGCTTTCGTATCCTCGTTATTTAGGCCCTAAACCTTAAACCCTAATCATAATTATAATTATAATCATCTTCGTCGTTGTGTTTGATTACCTTAATTGCTATAGATCATAATGCAGTACGTCTACTACAGATACTTCTTCCTGAAGCGGCGACTTCCAAACAGCCATCACGGGGACCACTAGAACAAGGCTTATGTCACCAATCTTCTTTCTACCTAATTATTATTATTAATAAATTAGACGATGGTAACCTTCTTGACAAATTTCATAAATTTAAATGTCTGAAAACCCTCAAATCCATTTTTACAGCTTCTTGTTTTTTTGAATTCTTTTTTATCCTCGTTAAATAAAAGCAAAAACAAAACTAAGACTGGACTCTCCATGTTAAGTTTACAGAACGCCGATGGTGCCTGAATCTAGAAGGCAAATTTTCAGACTAGTAGGGACGATAATATATTTCTATTTCTTCTAATTTTTCTTGATATGTTCAAATAAATGACTTTTTAGTCCCTTGCTCGTTATCACTTGGCCATGGCTCTTCATCGGGATAACAAGCTTTCCTCCACTCCTTGTATTTCTCCACATCAAACCCTTCACACTTCATCAACTTCTTCTGTTTCGAACGAAACCTGCTCTCAAAGAAACCTTCGAAAGAAGGCTCTTTGGCGGTCCTCAAGAAAAAAGCGTATCCACCCATGAAATATATCGATGTAACATAAAAGCAAATCGGTTCCATCACGTCCCATGAGAGCTCCCAAAACGTGAGTCTCATGAACGCTGCCGTCTGGACCACTAGGTATGCCAGACCACCCCAAAGCTCCCTTTGGACCATTTTCTTCGCCTTGGCATCAATGGCCGACTTCCACCGCTCCATCTCTTCCAATTCTTTCACCGGTAGGCTGTGTGTGGCAGCCATATTCGCAGGAAGCAGGCCATGGATGGCTTTCACCACCTGTAATACAAAACTGTTGGTAAAACAAGACTCACCCAACTTCACATTTTGACACCATTTTTTTGACCCTTTTATGAAATTTGACACTTGCTACATATTTGACCCTGATCAACTTTGACCACCCAAAAAATTGCAAAAAGAAAAGAGAAAAAGAAAGTAAAACAACACTTCTTTGAACAAATAACTTTGCCTAGCAAACCCACACACCCATAATCTAACTTGTTCTTTTCTTGAACACAGCTACTTGGTAACCCCAATTTTGACCATACCCTGTTCTTGAAAAAATAGTCAAAACCCCAATCCTTTTTCCAGAGTTTGTTATCTCAAATCCAAAACAAGACTGTTATGCTATGTTGTATATGTATCTGGATTTGGCGATCTGGAAAAAGGATCAAAAAAATTAACTCAATCAATTATCTTCAATCTTGAAAACCTAGGTTTTCAGTAAGATATCCTTTGTGCTTCGATTAAAATTAAAACTGAATGATTTTTTTAAAGACTTTTAGAGTAGTTGCCATGTTTGATCTGGCAAGAAAATAGTTTTTTTGTTCTTCCTGGGGGTGGGGGAGGAAGACGAATCAAAGTAGTCTCTAGGTCAGTCTCCACCTCAAACAAACGTGTGAAACTACACGTGTTTAGATCTGGTTTCTCATTCTTTCCTGTGGAGAAAAAACATCACACAATAATACAAAGAACTCATCAGATTTCGGTCTATCTAAAAATGGAATAAATTAAAACTGTATGCAAACCCTAATAACCCCCAAATGCCTATCATTCGATTCTGTAAAACACAGAAATGAAAAGAACAAAGCAGCAGTTTATATGGGTTATTAATTGAAATTAATGAAATTAGGGTTGAAAAAGGTGCCGACCTGTTCAGGCTTGAGGAAAACAACGTTTCCTAATACGATCACGGAACCGGAATCGTCCAGGGCTTTCGCCAGATCCAACCCTTGATCTATATTCGAACATCCTTCCACACAGATCTCGACGAATTCGTCATACGACACGTGATTTTTATGGGAGCTTCTCAACTTCGATTTCAACGATTCGATTTGCGAAACCCTAAGGATTTTCTTAGCTTGCGCCACCGTCAACTCCCCCTCGGAAGATCTTTCCACCGGAGGACAGAGTACATCGAGACGGATCCGGCCTCTGGTAATGTCCATCTCCTTTAGCCTCTCCAACATGCTCTCGCCTCTCGATCGGAGGATCTCCGGCATGATGGAGGACGAAAGGTACATCGGCCGGCGCTGGAGAAACCTCCGGAAAACCGTCTCGTCTCCTGGACCCGGTGCCACCCTGTCGGGATTGGGTGGCATTAAACCCTGAGCAGTGGCGGCGACGGATGGAGAAACGCGGCAATTCCGTAACGTCTGGTTGGAGAATTTGTTGTTGCAGATGTTAAACATCCGCTGAACTAGGTTTTGCTTGAACGCCATTGATGATGACGGTGGTTTTTGATTTAATTGCAAAGAAGAGAAAATTGGTATTTTTATAGTGAAAGATTTGGGGGTAAATTGAACGAAAGATGACAGCCGTTGGGTACTCCGTATTTATAGGACTTTTTTTTTTATCTCAAGGATAGGATAAAGATCAATTTTTTTACATTCTATAAAAACAAAATATAATCTTTTAATGTTTACTTATTAGAGATTAGATAGTGTCCTCCTAATCTTAATATGATACATCTTTATTTTTAAATAAAAATTAGACTTATCAATTTCAATTATAGGTTAGAAGTGAATTTGGACCGTTGATTTCAATCAAATGTCCTCCTATGAAGCATGAGAAGTGGATTTATGCTAGGACTTGAGATTAAAACGGATCAAAAGGTTCATATTTAATTCTCACGTTTTTTCACGTTAACTCAACTTCTCACACAATCTTTTGACTATATATACATATATATACAGTTGGGCTCCGATGAAAAATGTCAAATTTTATGAGAAACGTAAAAAATAGTTATCAACCGTTGGATAAGAAATGGACGAACATTAGGATGACGCACCGAAATAAGATGCGTCGGATCAATTCTCTTTTAAGCCGCAATTCATAGGATTAAAAATGATGAACGGTTTAAAAATACTTCTCACACTTCTCACATGATCTCATGCCTATATATATTTCCATTTATGAAAATATATTCTTGTTCTATTCTTCTCTTTTTGTGGTTTGTGGCCGGCTTCTTTAGGCTATGTTTTTAAGTAGGTTGACATCGACGTCCAAGCTCTCCCTCATCGTTAATTGGAAGTATAAATGAGACCTTGATGTGATTGAACCAAAAGATGGAGTATTTAACTACCTACATGAACTTTCTACTCCTACAACATGGCTTTTTATATCAACTACTTTGGCCACTTCTCGTCTTGCTCTAAAACTTTGGAAAGACTTGTAGGAAATCGTTAGATGACTCTTGTGATCACTTTAAACCAAGACTTTCAGAGTTCATCTCGAGCACAATTGACCACCATCAAGCACTATTTCCAACCTAAGTTTATTACACATAACAAGCAATGTAAAAGCTAGACTAACGTAAAACAAAGAAAATCATGGAAAAATCAAGAAAACACATGTAAGACAATCACATATCTACTAAAAAAACTAGCAATACTGGATCGTCAAGCTTGATAGTTGTTGATGGTTAAGAGTTCCGATTTACGGTTATCGATATTGATTCAAATTCTACAATGCTTGTGTATGTGTATGAAAGAGAGCGAAAGATAGAAAAAACTATAAGATAAAGAATATGCTAAAAAGGAGGGATTGGTTTATTGAACAGATTTTGAAAAGAAAAAAAGAATACAATTAAACCTAGTTTTTTTGTGTGTGGGGGAATTGAGTATTAAAACATAAAAATATTTTGCTAAGTTTAAAACAACAATTTCTTTTTTCCGGGTAACTGTAAATATTTGTGTCAATTTATTTGTATCGACTAACGGCAGACAACTATAAATAACTCCGAAGTCATTATAAGTGAACCTTAATGGTGTTTTTAATAATACATATATAATAACTTTGTACTAATAATGTTTAAAAACCCACATGTATTTAATATGTTTTTATTTTGAATCTCAAAAACAAAATCATAAAATTAATATCATAAAGATCCTATTATATTGTAAATCAACAAATTAATAACCTAAAAAGTATAGATATTACCAAAAGGATCATAATTCATACATGTATTTATTATTAGGATTTCTACATAAGAAAAAGAGTGAATTACATTTTTGGCTTCTCGTTTATGGTTGTTTTCTGATTTTTGTCCCTTCAATTCATAAAGTATGTTAATGGTCCAAATTTCATGTTTTGGAGTTCTTAAATTGGTCCCTCTACTTGAGGCGGTTAAAAAAAAGATTTTGTTAAGTATGTCATGTGCCCACTTCGCAAAAGACATTTTGTCTAAATTTAAAGGGAATTATATTTTTTTGGTCCATTGTCTATGAATGCTTTTTGGTTTTTGTCCCTATAATTTATAAAGTATAGTGGTAGTCAATTTTTCGTATTCTGAAGCCCAAAATGGTCTCTCTCCAACATTGTTGCCTGGCAATTTCCGCCCTCTTTATGAAAACCCTGTTTTTTGACTTGGTTTTTCAAGAACATAGATTTTCACCCTCGTTTGTTTGACAGTGTCAAGAGAGAGATAGAGACCAAATATATAACCCACTCCAAATTTAGGCATAAAGATGAAAAAAATGTCTTTCACGTGACGGACACATGGCTAACTTAATGGAGCCTCTTGTAATGGTGTTAAGTGGATGGACCAATGTGGGTCTTGAAACACGAAATTTGGACCCCCAATTGACTTTACGAATTATAAGGGCTAGAACCAGAAAACATCCAAAGACGATGGACCATAAATATAATTCACTCTAATAAGACAAAACACAGTGAATCTTGCCGTGGGGGAAGGATTTTAAGCGAGAAAATGGGAATGACGTGGACGCGAGAAAGAAAAGGAAGGTTCTCAGGAGCACGTAGAAACTACTACATAGATATCACTGATCTCCCCTCTATTATCTCAAAGTTTTCAACCTTGCCCCTTAATTTACCTTGTTTTTTTTGTTCTGTTAAAAACCTTAATATAATGTATATATAATCCAACCTTTTAATATTTTAATGGCAAGTTACATAAAAATATAGTAATATATTATATTGGTCTTATCTTAATCTTTTATTTTGGTATACAAAATATGACATCTTAAATAATATTCAAGTATGTAAATAACTAGTTCAAATTCAACCACTATTAAATTACTAAATAAAATGTTTCTGATAAACCCAAATAATAAGCTAATTTATAGTAGCAAAACATGACCTTAATTTTCTCCCTCTTTTTTCAAATTTGAACTTCTATTCTTTCTCCTAAACCTATCACGGCAACAAAACCCCCATCTGATAAACAAATTTCATAAATGGTTGACATAATAATTGAAGACGAAAACAAAATGAAAATGGCAAAGAGCAAATGTTATATAAGAATTTGAAGATGAAACTGAAATTGAAATTCTTCATCTCTTGTTGTATGGGATCAATTGTGATCATCCAACAATGAAATGGTTTTGAAGTTCTTTCCAAGCTCAAAACTATCTATATTTTTTGACATCCATATTCATGTACTTTTTCATCAATTTTTTCATGTTTTTTCGTTTATTTAACATTTTCTCATTAACTTGATCATATATAAACTATCTAATATAATTAAAGAAAAAATATAAAAAATATATATAATTTATCTAAAAGAATCCAAATAACTAACCACATCAACAAATTAGACTGAGTTGGATGCAACTTCATATGTCATATGCACATGATAACTTGCTAATGGTTGAACTTGAACCCATAAACCAAGTACTAAAAAGTTTGACACCTTTCATCTCATCTCATGTATTAAAAGCGAGGTTTTGAAAATACATTACCGAAAATAGAAATTTCATAAGAGTATTGCCCTATTTACAATTCATCTAATGATAAGGTATGAGAATAATCTTTTTCTAAATTTGAGGGGGTAATAGTGTAAGATGGTCAAACCACCCGCCAAGGATTTAAAAAGGCATGGCGATGAAAATAGGGGATGAGGCGTGTAAATTAAGATCTCAGAGAAATCGGGAAATGACCTAGTAAAACTTGGCGTGGATACAACCTGTCATATTTATCATATTCAACTTTTTTTTTGGGAGCGGGAAGGGTGTTATAGACTATGTCTAGACTAATCCCTTGGCAAACTATGAGCGTAAGACATCAGTCCTGATTAAACCTCAGTGACCACAATTGTTGTGTACGTCTGGATTAGAACCCTGGACAGATGGGATATTCCACAACATCTCTCAGGACCTTAACCAGTATGCCACAACCCTTGTAGTTTTATCAAATTCAACTTATTTTTTCCAAAAATAAAATAAACATTCAAACAGTAAATTAAAAGGCATAGAAATTGGAACATACCTAACGCATTCTTTTTAAAAGTTTAAAATGAAGAGCAAAATTCTAAAATTTCTAAAAAAATTGTATTTAACTTCAATGGATTTTTTTTCATTTTAGAGATTATATCATTAAAATGTTACATATATTTAATAAAATATTATCTTTATTTTTTGAACTTTTTATTTCAATATTTCTTATTGATGAAACATAAGAGTATCTCCAACAGCTTTCCCATAATTTCTTTAAAATAGGAAACCAAAAGCCAAAATCCCCAAAAAATATACATTCATCTCCAACAGCTTTCTCATTTTGGAGAATCAAACATTAATTAAAATATTAAAATATTTCATTTATCTATTAAAATATAATTTTCTCTCTACATATTTATTTTCAAAGTTTCCTATTGGTCATCTCACTTGGTAGTCATTTTTGGAGTGATCTCCATATTTGGAGAAAAAAACCTTCTCTCTTCAACTTTCTCCATTTTGGGGATAGTTTTGGGAAAGCTGTTGAAACACAATTTTAGCCCAAAATCCTCATTTTCTCCATTTTTCTCATTTTGGTGAAGCTGTTGGAGATGCTCTAAGAGCATTTCCAACAACTTCTCCAAAAATGAATAAAAGTTAGAATTTTGATCTATAATTTTGCTCCAACAGTTTTATCAAACTATTTTCAAAATGAAGAAAGTATGAGAGAGAGAGAGAGAGAGAGAATATTTCTCCAAATATGAAGATGACACCAAAAATGATTACTACATAAAGGCATCAAGAAAAATTTGAAAATAAACATTTAAAGAAATAAATAATATTTTAATAGATGGGTGAAATACTTTTTATTATAATTAATGTTGGATTATCTAAAAAGGGAAATATGTTGGATATGAATGCAATATTTTTAGAGATTTTGACTTTGATTCTCTATTCCGGATAAATTTTGAAAATTTGCTGGAGATGTTCTAATAAAAATCATTTCTCTCTCGGGATAATTAATTTTTGAGGATTTTTCGAATTCAGATAAATTTATACTATTTCTCTAACTTTTTCAATTTATATTTTTTTTATTAAAAAATCGATTGGAAGAAAGATTACTCAAAATATTTAATGTTTTCCATTTTAAAGATTCTACTGAATATGCTCTTATTTATCAAAACCTTTTACATCTATAAAAAAGTCGTGTTTAACAACCGGTTTGTTATCAAAATTCAAAAAAGAAAAAAAAAATTATAAATTAGGATTCTTTTAAAATAGATTGCGTTTCAAAAAAATCCACAAATAATGCTGTAACGATGTATTTGAATGGTGGAGGACTGGAGGTAGTCATTGCCACGTCAGATTGTCCAAAAAAACGTACGCCCACCTAATTATTCTCAATCATAATAAACAAATGTCTCCTCTATTAAAATCATTAAAGTTATTATATAAATTAAATCAATAAAAAACCTAGAAAATTGTGATGATGTCAAACACTAAAAGAAAAGAGATGCAGCGGTGATCATTATTACTACTACTATTATTGTTTGATTAAGTTAGGGTGATTGGCATTGCTTATTTAAAATAGAGTAAATTGCAATTTTGGTCCCTGTGGTTTGTTGTTTTTCTCGCTTTTGGTCCCTATAAAATTTTTATTGCAAGAAAAATCCTATGATATGCAAAAGTGCTCGATTTTGATCCCTAAAGACTAACACTCCGATAAAGCCCCTCATGTGACTTGCACATGAGGACATATTTGTCCTTGAGTAAATTGCAATTTTGGTCCCTGAGGTTTGTTGTTTTTCTCACTTTTGATCCCTACAAAAATTTTATTGCAAGAAAAACTCTATGATATGCAAAAATGATCGGTTTTAGTCCCTCAGGACTAACTTCGTTAAGTGACCTACGTTAAAGCCCTTTTAACAAACACCAACCCACAGGGACCAAAATTGCAATCTACTTTTTTATTATTACACCATTTATTTAAAACATAATTATTATATAATTAATAAATAAATATCACATGATTTAAAAATAACGTATTTAATAAAATGACAAATTTTTAATTAATTAATAATTTGTTTGGGCTTCGCCGACCAAAACTAATAAATTTTTTCTCTAAAATAATTATTAATTAATTAATAATTTGTTTACTCTCAGGTAATATTAATTAATTAATTACAATTTTATTCTCAAATAATTTTATTTTTGTTTTTAGTAAATTTCACTTTGAATATAATATAAGTTATCCAATAAAAATATTATAAAGTTATGAAGTTTTTTATAAGAATCCTGTTAGAAATATTTGAGAAGAAAGATCAACCAAAAAAACACAAAAATGAGTTGGAGATCCGGTATATAATACTTTTATTATCTAATTAATGTTGTAATCTCAAAAATAGAAAATTTGTTAAAATTAAATGTGATTATTTTTTTAAAGATTTTGAGTTTTGATTCTTCACATTTTTTTAATAATCTGTTGGAGTTGCTTGCTTCAAAGATTTTTTGATCGCTCCTCCTTTCTCAGACATATCTAAGAGCATCTCCAATCATACTCCATATTTATGAAAATGGCGTTTACACCCCCTCCAATCATACTCCATACTCTAAATTTTTTTGCAGTGTACCAAATTTGTACGCCAAATATGTAGTGTGAGTTTGACACTCCAAATTAGTGGACCCCACTACTTTTTCCTAAAAGTAATATTATTTAATTAATAAATATTATAACTTATATATATTAATAGCAAATAGTAAATGAAATAATGTTATTTTAATATAGGGTCCATAAATTTGGTGTTTTTTTGGAATATGATTGAAGTTGAAGGTTTTTTTTTGGATGTTGACCCCACCAAAATTGGTGTTTTTTGTGTTTTTTTTGTGCGAATGATGGAGATGCTCTAACAAAGTTAATATGCTTTAATTTATTTAAAAATCTAAAAAAAACTCGAGTTCAATAAAATATAAATTTAGTTATAATTACTCTTTTTTAAAGGTAATTCATAAATCGTTTTCATATGTACTAGATTTTCTATATTATATATGTTATATTTTATATAAATAATCAAAAATCTCATGTCTTTAATTTATATTTAGAAAAAGGTCTAGAAAAACCCAATGGACTTTCTTGTTTGGAATGATAAGTCCTTGGACAAATTTTTGGAACAAATAAGTCACTGGACTTTTAAAACCTATTAAATAAATCCCTAGACTTTTCAAACTTATCAAATAAATCATTATTAACTTAAGATAGCAGGTAGAAGTTTGAAATTAAAAAAAGAAAACCCTAACCAAATTCTATTTTGTCGCTTCATCTGGTTATCTCACAAACACCGACCATTGCTTCACCCAATCCCACGTTAGACCCACCCTACATCACCAGTTCCCGTCGTCACTATCGGCCGCCGTCGTGCACCACCAATCTCCGTCGCCCACAACCGCCTGGTAGTCGCACCATTGTACACCACCATGTTTGATTAATTTATGTTTCATTGTTCGATTTCTCATGCTTCTGTTCCCTCAACTCGTATGCTCTGTTTACTTTTTCATGCTTTTTATTTGAATACTTTACTATGCCTCATGGAACACGTGGCCAAACATTTGCCACATGAACTAAAATTGAAAGAACCATGAATTTGTTTATTCACTATTTCATGGAACACGTGGGCTAACCATTGCCACAAGAACCAAAATTGAAATGTAATCTGAATGAACCAAAAACCATTTCCTATTAGACCATGATTAAAATATATTTTAATCAAATCATAACCAAAAACCATATCTTATCAGAGTTGAAAATATGTTACTTTGTTTGGTTTTTTCGTATTTTTAATTATTTTTTAATACATTAATCAATTTTATAAGTCATAAGGATGTATGTAACAGATTTTAGAAACTTCAGTGGTTTATTTAACAGGTTTTGAAAAGTGAAATGGTTTATTTGTTCTAAAAAATTGTTCAAGAACTTAATCATTTCTAATAGTAAAGCCTATTGGATTTTATTGGACTTTTACCTTACATTTATTGAATAATTTATTTTTTTATTAAAATTGAAATTTACTAAAAACAAAAATATAAAATATTTTATTATAGTTTTGGGAGTAAAGTTCACTTTTGGTCCTTAAAGTATGTCAATTTCAACGGATTTCGTCCTTAAAGTTTATTTTTTGAAAAAAGACCTTGACCTATCATACTTTCTCTCGCTTTTGGTCCAAAGGACTCACACCGTTTAAATCTTGCCGTTAGTACCCACACACGTGCATCTCACATGAGGGTATTATGGTCATTTTACCTTATTTAATTTATTTTACTATTTTTTAATTAATTATAATTTTTGGTTCTTGAACATTCATCTTCTTCAAGAAGATTAGGATGAACATCAAGAACATTCATCTTCTTGAACATTCATCTTTTTTTAATTAATTAAACCCATATTTAAAAAAACTAAATCAAACCTTGATTTAAACAATCTAAATTAATATCAAATTTAGTATTGAAAACAAATGAGAGATTGAGAGAGAAAGAGTGATCTAGAGAAGAGAAGGAGAAGAGATCTAAGAGATCGAGATCTGAGATCTGCACAACAAACACAAATCGAGAGAAGAGATATGCGAGTTGCACAATAACATAGATATGAGAGATCGAGAGAGAGAAGAGGTGAAATGGCGAAGAAGAAGCTAGGACGGCCGCCTAGGGTTCCGGCAAAATCGCCAGAGAAGATGAAGTCACCGGAGAGGATGAAGTCGCCGGCCAACCTATTTCGTCCCTGTCGATCTGGTTCGTCTTCTTTTTCTCTAGATCTGGTTCTTCTTCTTCTTCTTCTCTCCATCTGGTTCTTTTTCTTTAGATATAGTTCTTCTTTTTCTTTAGATCCAGTTCTTCTTTTCTCCATCTGATTTGTTCTTTGGATTGGATTGGATTTGGATTTATGATAGGAATTTTTGTTTTGGTGCTTCAGGTTGTTTGCTTCCTCCGTTGGCCATTATTTTACACCTTGCGATGATTTCTGCTTCAAAACAATAGTCGCATTTAGTGTAGAAATGTTTGTAATTAAGATGGCGATGGTGGTGGTGATATCGCTCCCACTGATTTTGTTCTCAGTGATGCTTGGCGTTGGGTGCTATTTTGTAGGAAGAGCAAGAGGAAGACAAGATATCAGAACTCATGCACAAACCTTTGGGGTTCCCATTGCTCCTCCTAATGTCGATCCTTCTTCTTCTTCTAAACCCAAAATTGCAGAGATGGTCTGATGGATGAGATCTTCATATATAATTCGGAGTTAATTAATTGTTGGTTCTGAGGTCATAAAACATTTGATTTGTATGTAAATTGGTTTGATGTGCAGACTGTTTTGGTTGGAAATTGGAATTGAATTAATTTTATCTTTGAATAATTGTTTGTGTTGTTTGGTAGATATGAGTTATGGAATTCGGTTTCAACCAAATTTTCTGCCATTAACAAAAGAACCAACTTCAAATCACGAATTAATAACGGAAGTTTACAAACCACGCCCTAGATTCAAGAAGATGAATGTTCTTGATGTTCATCCTAATCTTCTTGAAGAAGATGAATGTTCAAGAACCAAAAATTATAATTAATTAAAAAATGGTAAAATAAATTAAATAAGGTAAAATGACCATAATACCCTCATGTGAGATGCACGTGTGTGGGTACTAACGGCAAGATTTAAACGGTGTGAGTCCTTTGGACCAAAAGCGAGAGAAGGTATGATAGGTCAGGGTCTTTTCTCAAAAAATAAACTTTAAGGACGAAATCCGTTAAAATTGACATACTTTAAGGACCAAAAGTGAACTTTACTCTAATTTTGGTCAACGAAACATAATAATTAATTAACTTTTTTTTATTAAATAAGTTAATTTTAGACCAAGTGATATTATTTATTAATTATATAATATAATTATTATATTTTAAATAAATGGTATAACAATAAAAAAAAGTAAATTGCAGTTTTGGTCCCCGTGGGTTGGTTTTGTAAAAGGACAAATATGCCCTCATGTGCAAGTCACATGAAGGGCTTTATCGGAGGTCACTTAACAGTGTTAATCCTCAGGGATCAAAACCGAGCACTTTTGCATACCATAGGTTTTTTCTTGCAATAAAAATTTTATAGGGACCAAAAGCGAGAAAAACAACAAAACTACAAACATTCTTCCCTGTTTTGTCCAACACCTCTCCACTCTCGGAGTTCTTCCTTAGCTTAGAATGTAATACTCTACGACCTAGTGAGTTCATAGCCTTCATGCATGACAACGCGATAAATAAATCATTTCGTACCTTTTCTCATTTTAAAGAACAACACTTGGAAACAACTTGGGTACACATGACCCCAACATTCTCATAACTCACATGCCCTGCATAACGATCTCGAGAATCGTTCGCACGCACCCTTTTAGTAAAACTCAATCTTACTCTACCAAAACGACGTTGTTACGACAGTAGCATATGGAATGAAAATCTTCCATACGACGAAATTCTGAAAGCAATTACCGACACAAAATAAACCAGTCGGCTCTCGCACTCATTTGTACGACATGAACATTTCAATACTCATTTTGGTTATAAAAGTTTTGCATTCAAACGTTTTCTTGACTTTTTGCAACAATTTAAATTATCATGGAAAGAGTGAAATACTTTGCAAATCGTAAACCTCAAGATTTCATTGTGCGACGTAAATGGAATTGCCTTTTTCTTTAAATACACGCTTGCACATGTTGACTCAATCCCGACCAAAAATTGCTATTTACGCATTTGCTTTTAATCACGAAAACTCATGTAACACACACAAGAACGCAATGCATGAAACTTTACTCGCAATTGAAGGCTACTCGCTCTTTCAAGGTCGACCGCTTTACTCACGCAACTTATCATTGACACTCTACCTTCGACCAATGGTCGCCCTCTCGGCCTTGCAATAACTTGTTGTACATGCGTTCCACGACCCATTTACTCAACCATTTCGTATTATTTTTGTTTTGATCAATTATCTCACATTCTACCTCTACACGCTTTCAACCCACTACTGATATCTCCCTTCATTGATCCTGCCACTGAAAAGCTCGACTAAAGAGTCAGGGCTCTACTCCTCCACCCGCTCTTGGATTGACGCTTTCAAGATCCCGACACTGTTCTTCCTTACCATCACAACTGATCTACCCCACGATCTTCGGGACTCTCCAGAACCATGAGTCTTACTCAAAAGCAATCGCTCATCCTCTTCGAACCCACGAAGATCTACCTCTAGATGACTCATAACATTCCAAACAACATTTCTTCTCTACGATGTATACATACATCGCATCATAAATGATCTTTTACGATGCTTCCCAACAATGGGTCTAAATCTACCTCTCAGGGATCTTGTTGACATTCTAGATTACTAGAACACAACATATAAACTAGCTTAAGACTACAACATCGGAATAATAAGGCAATTTAAGCACATACATGTACCTGTAAATTCGCAATTACACTGGCCAGGTGTAATCCCAAACTTACCTTACATGACTGTCCTCGGTACCCTATTAGTCCTATCTCTACAATAGTGCCCTCCTAACGCATTTCCTGGTTCTCAGTTGTGATTTCTACTCCCAAAGTTTAAGTTTAGGCCCGTCCGGTCACCCAAATCCCTTAAACTATGGCTCTGATACCAAATGTAACAACCCAGTCTAAAATAGAGCATGCATAACATAAATATAAGGCATTACAAAAACAGGGTCTCAAAAATTCCTTACATCTGTCTCAAAATTTGGCTGGCGGAAACAACCTATACACAACTGGGAATGAACCAAGTGCTAAAAGTAAAAGTGTCTCTGTCTCTATCTGCTTTTATTCACTATCCTGCCCTGCTCACTTGCCAGAGCCTCTTACTACCTGCTTACCTGAAAAGGTTTAGTTTGAAAATGTGAGGGTTAGACCATGAGGTCTAGTGAGCTCCCTCCTGACAGTTCTCAAAAATCATTTAAAAACAATTTATAACTTTCACATATAAAAATTCCACATATCTTTTCATAAAACTTTCACGGATAAATCCGCTCCCGTAAATGGCACCCTGAAGTCACTCAAAAGTGACAACGAGTCAGTCTCACGCTGCCTTACTGGATACACCCTTCCATGGCATAAACGGGTCACTCCTCCCGACATGAGCACTGGCGGGCCACACCCCCCGACTTAGCCAGTTTACGTCTAACACAATGTATGCATACATCTCATATAACTTTCAAACAAGTAAAAATCATGTAAAATAACATGGCATTTCTACTCAATCACTTACTTTGAAAACGCGTATAAGATCACGTATTTTAGTTAGAAAAACTCACCTGATACTTTAACAATCTCTTCTCGCGAAAACTTCAGATTTAAGATGAACACCTATGATTCAAAGGAAATGAGGTAATAAGTCTTAACTGATTTCCTCACCGCTGTCTACACTGACTCTAAATAAATTTGGGCCACGAAGCACTACTAAGTCTGTTGTCATTCCGGGCTCTCACTCATACCGGATCGTATGTAAATGAGGCCTAACTCCGGATCCATTAATTAGTTAAAAGATTCTGGATCCATTACTATTCAACCCAAATTTCCGAATCCATTTTTTAAGAAAGCAGTACCGGATCTTTGATATTATATCGGATCCACATTTCAAAGCAATGAATTTCCAAATCAAATTAATTTAGCCCACTACCGGAATCAATGGATTCCGGATCCATTTCCCTCGGCCCAATGCAATATTCCACTTCCGGTATTACTATTAAATATTTAGTCCACTTAATATTTAGTCTACTTCCGGTATTACTATTTAGCCCATCACACCGGATCCCTTTTAAAATAACACCGGATCCCAACTAGTTGAAGCCCACGTTTCGGATTTCATTTAAATAGCATACCGGATCCCTTAGGGTGCGTTTGGTACGATGGACAAGGTGGAACAGGACAGAACATAACACACTTGTCCCATGTTTGGTGTGACAATATGTGGAACAAGGTAGAACTAACTTGGACAACTATGGAACATGCGTGTCCCCTCCTACCCCCTGGAACTAAGTGGAACAAGAATTCTCTGACCATTACACCCTCACTTTCACGCTCTCTTCAGCCTCTCATCTTCTTCACCTCTTTCACGTCTCTCCTCAAAATCAAAATCTTCTCATGATGCTCTCATCAAAATCGATCAGAATCTGGAATCGAAACCTGAAAGTCGAAATCTTCTCATGGATGCTCTCATCAAAATCTCAGAACCTAAATCTGGAATCGAAACCCTAGATCTTCATCACTGCTTGTTTCCCGACCTTTCTTCAGCCATCTCCTACAAAATTCGAAATCGACTCTCTTCTACAGGTAATCGACTCTCTTCAATCAGGTAATCGAAACCCTAGTTCTTGATTTCTCGATTTGGACCTGCAACTTGCACCTGTCATTTATGATATTTTTAGTTCTTGAGATAAATCTGTGATTTTTTTTAGTTTTTGAGATAAATCGCTCCATCCATTGAATCGTAGAACAGGTTCATATCATATATCATTTCCTTTTCTAAGTTTTGTAGGACTAATTTTAGCATTTTGCTTGCAAATGAATTTTTGAATTTCATGGTTGATTTCGATTGAAGAAACCCTGATTTATGGAATCTAGTTCATATTTTATTACGATTCATGGTTTCATGATTTTTTGTTTCATGATTTTTTCTTGCTGCAATGCATAACTTTTGGTTTGGGTTTTGGTTTCATGAATTTTTGTTTGTAATTCTCTTTTCTTGCTGCAATGCATAATTTTTTGTCTGTGATTTTCTATGAGTTTTTGTTTGTGATTCTCTATGGGTAAATTGGTCATTTAACCAATCTTGTTCTGTCCTGTCCAGTCCTATTTATGTCTTACCAAACACTGAACAACTGAATTGTCCTGTTCTGTCCTGTCCCGTCCTGTCATGTTTGCGTACCAAACGCACCCTTAAGGTAAGGCCCAGTTCTGGTGTAACACCCCGCTTACCACGACACAATATTGTCCGCTTTGCCCCACTGGCTCACGGCTTTGTTCTTGGCGACCTGGCAAGGACTTCGCAAGGACTTCCCAGGAGGTCACCCATCCTGGTACTACTCCCACCCAAGCACGCTTAACCACAGAGTTCCCAAGGAACCTGCATGGTTGTGGCCCCAAAACGCGTTGTGTCTGGTAAGGCCAAGGTTTACTAATATACCCAGCATCTCTCCTGCCCTCTAAAGGATGTGGGATATGCCTAAGGTGTTACACACACCCCCCCTAGGGACTCGTCGTCCTCGATGAGGTTTGTCCCACCATCCCGAACGGCACAAGAGTGGCTCTGATACCATTTGTAACACCCCGCTTACCACGATACAATATTGTCCGCTTTGCCCCACTGGCTCACGGCTTTGTTCTTGGCGACCTGGCAAGGACTTCGCAAGGACTTCCCAGGAGGTCACCCATCCTGGTACTACTCCCACCCAAGCACGCTTAACCACAGAGTTCCCAAGGAACCCGCATGCTTGTGGCCCCAAAACGCGTTGTGTCTGGTAAGGCCAAGGTTTACTAATATACCCAGCATCTCTCCTGCCCTCTAAAGGATGTGAGATATGCCTAAGGTGTTACATCTGGAACCTTATATATTAAAGTCCACTACCGGAACTTATTATTGAAGCCCAACTTCCGGACTCCCATAATTTGCTTCAAATTCCGGAACCCTTTAAACAAAATACCGGATCCTTAACTTTTAACCCAATTCTGGTTCTGATATATTCTGGAATCCAAACCATTCCGGATCACGACGAGTTCCTATTCCGTATATTTATAAGTTCCGGAACCTCGTAAAAAGACATGGCGATGCGGTACCGATTAAGATTAATACAGAATATTAATTCATTTTAAATCGATTACCGAGTCTCTTTTCCCACACAAGTGATTAATCTAACTCTATTAACCCTCTTAATAATGACTATAAGACTGCAAATATTACTCTTATGAGTAAATAAATTACGAGACGTCTCCACTTTTGCTCAAACACTCTGATACTTAAAATGCTATGACTACTAAGGAATGGTGGGGATTACCTTGAGCTTGATGATGCATAATGCTTCTTCCTCTCCTTCCAAACTTGCAGGATGTAGATGATTCTCCTCTTCTCTACTCTCTCGCTTCCTTTCTCAGCCGCAATAATAATATGATTACCTAGGGTTTTGAGCCCAAATGAGGGTTTTTTATACCCTCTTCCCTTATTTCCAATTTAGCCCCCAAACTTTCCATCTTTAAAATTTCTCCTCAAAACTTTAATCCTTCCAAAAGATCTCGGTTATTACATAATTGCATCCTTATATATATATATATATATACTAGTTGTGTACCCGCGCGATGTTGCGCGGGTGAATCACAATTCTGAAACAAAAATTTAGTCCTCAAACATGTTCATCCGTCCCTCTCGATTTATTTAATGAGTTTGTGTGGTTTATTTGAACTCGATAGGCATGTTTATATAAGCAATCCACAATCCGAATTATCTAGTAAATGTAAGCAAAAATAATGTATACATATTTTTTTTACCAAATAGAACACAGTCTTGTAACTATTGCTTGAAGTGGACTTTTCAAAAATTTCTACATAATCTGATGCAAATATGTATCCATAAGCTCGTTAATCAAGTAGATATCCTTGAAACTACTCTTATGGATTGCCACCGTCACATCTTTTAAAAGAATAACATGTTATGTCTAAGAACGATTTACCAAACACTTATCCGGGTAAGCACTTACTGGTAAAATTCAACACTATTACATACCGGGTAAGATTTTAGTCCACCAAAACGGCATCGTATGCAACAATTTTCCCATCATCCTCATCTACCGAGTAAGACTATTGTTCCTTGCATTAGCTCTGATTGGGTAAGATTCTTGGTCCTAGTCATCAATTAAACTTGAATCAATGCATCGAAACCCAGCCATCCAGAAATCTAAAATAAGAACTATCCAGAATTTATCAACAGCAAAAGTGGTTTCAAAGACCATCCAGATTTGAGAACCACAGAACAACCTAACTCATTTTATAGAGGATTTGTGATCTCTAACCTTTAGTTCTTTAACTTCATTCACAATGCAACTTAAAATTTTCTAATAAAATATTGGTTGTTCATCTGGTATCTCTGCTTTACATGAATGTGAAGTTTCTACATGAACCAAACGAATCATTATGTTGTCCCTCAAATGCATACAATGGAGCTGCAAATGGAATTGATACAGTTTTGGTTGACTAAACTTTTACCCGGTAAGTAAATGAAGCATTGAATTTAATGGTAAGCACTTACCCGAATAAGCATTTGATAAACACCCGCACTAAAATGGAATTTTGAATCAAAGCCATCCTTCAAGGATGCAGAGTTGATGTAAATTGGTAATCTTTGTTCTAAAACACGAATTTAATCTAAAATAACAAACATAATGAACAGTCTTTGAACTGTATGATTATCCTCTGCCGAAGAGAACTCCTCAATGTCGTCATCATTCACAATAGCAGCAGAATCCAAATTCGCTTGCTCTTGATCGAAGCCGATGATACTACGACATCCACGGTGGGACCTTGCCAGAGGCGCTCCAGCTTCAGAGGCGAACTCTCATCCTCGGTATTCGATTCAACAACGCATTTATAATAAGTTCAAGTACTCATCTAGACAATTAGTCACGCATATAGAATTTATACACCAATACCAAATGATAAAGTAGCTCTGCAGTTGCATGTCTATTGTGTCTTGTAAGTGGGTTCCACGGTGTGATTACTCACAATATATAAACATAATATTCAAGATTTTAAGTATATACTAAAACTTCATTTGATAAAAAAGGGGGATCCTGACTTGCAGCAAAATGGGAACTTAATGATGAAAATGATGGGTTATTTGACCTGTACGAATTCAACAATGATAGAAAATCTTTATCGTAAAAAATTTGACTTACCTTGATCAGACAATGTACCGATGATATGCAACCCATATATGTTGCTGGATGTGCCTTAAGCTCAAGAAGCATACAAAACAAATTAAAGAAAGAAGCATTCAAGCACCATAATTATTGTTAAACCATCAATACGTAAGGAAAATATTTAAAAAATGTGTAAAATGGTGATGGGTTAAAAAATGTGAGGTTCAGATATGTAAACACAATAGAACAAAGAGGATAAATCCGACATGGCTACAAACTTACTCGTTGATTTCCCTGCAAAGATGCAAATTATCTTTTAACTTTGATCAAATCCACTCGAAGGCATTCGGATTCATCAGCGCATCCTCTTGGAATTCATCAAATCTGAAAATAGTAATTTTCAACAAACCATACGGACGGAAAACATAGTTTACTCAAATAATAATAATAATAATAATACGATGAAACTACTGATGTCTGTGATTTGTGTTTGGAAAGAACTTCCGAGATGAAGGGTGAGTTTCACCCGGTGCAAAAGAAATCTTAAATGCAGAAGAGTTACCTCACAACCTCGATATTTTTTGGTATCGACCTCAGATAGTCTTCGGATGGGAAAATAAAAACAGAGATTAATTGAAAGCAGTACCAAAATCGGTTTTGCAAGTATTAGCCTATTTGCAAAAACGATTTTTCGAATATGCTAAGGGAATCCATGATTTAAGCCACAAAAATGTTCCAGTTGATGATTTTTACAAATAAAATGGCTGCTTTAGAAGTTCAAATCTACAATTGTTTTGCTTATGCTTTCATTTACAGAGTCACATAGAGAGGGAAAAACAATGCAGTCATCTCAGCAACTCCCATTTAAAGCAAGCATCAGATACCAAACAAAGAGCAGAGCAAAAAGGGAAACAAGAAAAACAAAAATCAAACGTCTTATTTCAAATCAAATAAAACCCCCTATTCCCACATCAACATCCTGCAAATTTTGACTGGGAAAGAGTTATATTAACATGGTGATCAGGAGACGCAAAGAACCTGGAATGCAGACATTTTGCTGAAGGATTTCTTGACTTGATCTTCACCTGCATCCATTTCTCTGCAAAACCCCCTATTCCCACATCAACATCCTGCAAATTTAACCCTAAATTACATGAATCCACTGTTTTATTTCGTGAGAAAACCACGGGGGAAAAGAAGAGAAACTCACAAACTACCATTATTGTCTCCAACTTTGCAGCCATTACCACCTCCAAATCTCCTACAAAAACAAAGGGGAAAATGTATTAAGGTGGAGATTGAAGATGGAATTTAGAAGAGTACGAGCGAGAATGAATGGTGCAGAAGACGGAATACATTAAATCGAAGTTGATACAAAGGTTTCTGAGAGTTTCGTGAAGAGTCGTCGTCCCTATTGCTTCTTTTCTTCTATGTGTTGATCCTGAACATGCCATAACTGTTGTTTTTGTCAAGGTCAGCAAATACAAACAATTTCAAAACATAAGAATAAACAAGAAGAAAGAAATAGGGGGTGTTTGGGAGTGCTTATATTTTTAACTTACGCTTATTTGCTTACGTGGTGAGGAAAAACAGTTTTTAAAAAGTGTTTGTTAAAAATTGAGTGTAAAAAGGTAATTTGGATAGATAAGAAAATAAGGAGAAGTAAATAAGTAGGTATGGAATGACTTATCAAAAACAACTTATTTATGATGAGGAGAAGCAAATAAGCACTTTTGATTTTTTCTATCCAAACACTCCAAACTGCTTATTTGCGGTGGGAAGAAGCTATAAGCAAATAAGTCAAAAATATAAGCACTCCCAAACACCCCCATAGTACCCGGATCAAATTCCATATGAATCAAATGAGGAGTGAGAGTCAGAGATAAACCCTAGTCTCGAAGAAAAAATTTGAAATTTAAAACCCAAGGGGCATCCACAAACCTCCTACGATGAATAATATGCTACGAATGGTTTGAATCCACTTTGTCCTGGTAAACTTGATACATCAAACTGGGGATGAAAAAAAGTCTTCATCAAAAGTAATCTCTGTAAGTTACCTCTTCAAAAAAGTCCATTCCAAACAAGCAGCTTCTTCAAAATTGGCAGTCTGGTCTTCAAAAGGAGCCTTTGAATATACTAGAATAGAACATTGGAAGTCTGGATATCGTCCCCTATGCAGGTTAAAGCTTGGAGAAGTAGAAGACTTTTCTCAACAAAAGAAAGAAACATGTAAACCTTCTAATATGGTGGTGGGGTGAGAGTTAAAAGTAGTCTGTAGTTAAAGGTATGCCAAGGTATGCCTTAAGAACTTGTACATTGTGCTTTTTAACTTGTAATTAAGAGATTTCTCAAATTTGTGCTTTAAAATGTTGTACATTATGCTTCAAGGGTTGTAATTAAGAGTTTTGACCAAAACCAATATTAAGGTAGTAACAAATATCGCTAAATGCACGTCTACCTATTAATTTCCTCGTCCACATCAAAATCAAAACTTACTTTTTACATTTGCAATTCACAACGTGAACGGATTTTGACTAAATGCACATCTACCTAATAATTTCCTTCTCTCACATCAAAATCAAAACCTACTTTTTACATTCACAATACATGACATTACCTGATTCTAGCATTGCCCAAAATTTACATTATTTTATTACATCATGTCATATTTTTACTTCTGTTTTGTATTATTGAAAACTTAAAAAAACTGATGCATCACTGCCTGAAGCACAAGTGAAGTACTCTTTTCAAGCTACCACATTAAGGGTCTGTTTGTTTTTGGCTTAATGAGCTTAATGGTCTGTATAGCTTATTCGGTCAGCCATACAGGAGTGTTTGGTAGTGGCTTAATGAAAAAATGGAGAGCTTACCGAATAAGTTGAGATGAGATCTCTTTATCCACTCAGCCATCATTATTCCCATTTTACCCTCAAAACTATCCTACCACATCTGCACACTCCACGCCTCCACCCAAGAAACCCCGATCGATCTGCACTTCCTGCTTCCACCGGCGTCTTCCTGCCGGCGCTCCACTGGCGGCTTCCACCTCGCCTTCCACCGGCACTCCCCGATCTGCACTTCAGGTATGTATTTAACTTTTTACGCGTGAGCGACGGTGTCGAGTTCCAAGAAATGATCTTCACAGCCATAGCCGACCAAGCCTAATTACAGCACCAGCTTCTTTAGCCCTAATTATGGATTCCTTAATATTCTTCAAATTGCAATCGAAATCCATTGCCATTGATTCAATTGCACGTAGCCACCTTCAGCAACCTCATCTTCGTAGCAAGTTAATCTCAATTTTTCATCCAAACAAGACAGAAATCAAGGCTGCGTATAGAAAGAGTTAGAGGCGTAAACTGAAAGCACCGAAAAAGGGTTTAATTTGGTGAAAAGTGAGAAAGAATTTGTATAAGAAGAATCTGTAGGAATCAAAGAAGAAGAGGTGTTGAAAGTCGAAGCATTGGGAAGTCGAGGGTAGCGTCACAAATGGCCGGAGATATCCGTTGCCGGAAATTGGAAGCGGTGGTCAAAGTTCAAGAATTGGGTCCGTTCGAATATGGCATCACACACACACACACACATTGTTAATTGATAATATTCAAAAAACTTGATTGTATTGAAAGTTTTTTTATTTTAAAAAGTGTTTAATTGATAATATTTATTGTTAAGAATAAACCATTCATCACATTTACCAAACAATTATGTTAATGACTGCTTAATACACAATGAGGGTAAAATAGTCATTTCTGACTTTCAGCTCGTTTGTTCAGCACGACAAACAAACAGCAAGATATCAAAATCCAGACAGACATCTATATCCACATAGGACTTAATGAAAAACCATCCAAACAGCCCATAACAATGCTTTGACAAAAGTTAAAGCAAGCAACAGTCCAATGGGCCAGAAAATAAAAATGATAGATATAGTTGTTAAACTGTTAAGAGTATTGTCATACAACTATACAAGTCACATGAAACAAGTCAGATAAACAATATTGATTTGGTATATTTGCTCTCAAGACATGGGATCATATGAGAAGTGTCATTTTTGGTGAGAAGTGTTTTTAAACTGTTGATCACTTTTAATCAAATACCTTCCCATGAATTGCGGCTTAAAAGGGATCGATCCGGTGCATCTCATCCTAATGTTCGTCTTCCATGAATTGCAGCTTAGAAGAGAATTGATATGGTGCATCTCATCATAATGTGCATCCATCTCTCATCCAACGGTTGATAGCCACTTCCCACGCTTCTCACCGTCTCACGTTAACCTCGTTCTCACTGGAATCCAACCTATATATATCAGTTTCAATAGAGAAGCCTACACATGTATATCTGTAACCAACATGTAAAATTTACATAATGTTACTCCAAAATATCTCCACCAATTATGTCTTCAAATTTTACTCTAATTTATCCAACATTTGGTGAACTAAAAGATCACAAAGATCATCAAACAAATGGAAGGTGTAGTCAAAAGTAATTAACAAACAGTTAACGTTCATCAAACTTTCTTCATCATTAATGGCAAAGAAATCATCAAAAACACTAGTATTCACAATATGGAAACCAAAAAGGAGATAGAAGAAGAAACACACCACAAGGGAATCTGAGAAACTCGCCATAAAACTTGCTGCTTCAAGCAAAGATTCGTCGAAACGACAAAGAGGTAATACTGGAAAACGGAAGATGTTGAATGGGAAAAGTGACGGCCAAGGACTTGGCCTGTTAAGACACAATCTGACTGCATAAGACCATGTCTAATCAAATAACTCCCAAACAAACAATACCTTACTGAATAAGACCTTCATCTCATCCAGCCCATTAAGTCCCAAACAAGCATCACCTACGTAAATATTGGGTGCATGGTTGTGCTTATTCCAAGCCATCATCGCCCCACCATCAAAATGTCATTTATCTTTAAAGTATGCTGGTAAAAAGGGCAGCTATACACAGAAAAGTCATCAAATTGATCTTGGATCAATATAATGACATGCTAATATGCCATTCTACAACCAGAAACTGATCTCATAGAAGTGGTTCGAACATGTTCACGATACATAATCCCTGGCTAACAACAGGTTACAAGTCATTTCTTCTGTAGATCCTTGATTTTCAGAAAAACTAGTGTTTTGCATCCGTTTTTTCTCCTTTCTGTAAAGCTCAAACTCAACAACTCTACCGCTTTTATCTAGACCAGCCATCGACACGTTATAAGTTCCAAGAGCAACAGGAATCCCTGCCTCCTTCATGTCTTTGAATGTCTGGAGTCCTTTAGAAGCATTTCTTGAAGCAAAGTAGGCTGCCATTAAAGCAGTGTAGGTTGTCGTGCTCTTCTCATTAACAGGCAATAAATTGAACACTTTTGCAGCTAAATTTGACTTTCTAGCACACCCGAGCTTGTATATCAACAATGCACTTTGATTAGTTCCAAGAAAGATTCCATCTTTGATCATTTCTTCAACGATATCCACTATTTTTGGGAAAGAATTCGTTCTAATGAACAAGCCCACCAAGGAAAGATACGAAATTTTCTCAAAGTGTATCCCCTATTTCTTACCATACTCATAGGCCAAAACGGCACCATGAGGTCTATTATGAGCAACATATGCTTCAGTAACTGAAGAAACAATCTCAGGAGTCAACGAAACGTTCTTGTCCATCATCGCTTTAAGTAAAAAGTCAACACCAACAAAGTGTTTTCTGGTCAAAAGATTTAAAACGAGCCGTTGATCTATGGAATTTGTGTCAAAAATTGTACCATCTAGGGGTTCCACTTTCTTGTACTGAATAGATAAATTAGGATTTGATTCCTTGAGGAGAACATCGCTCTGCCCTGCACTTCTTAAAGTTTCAACAACTTTTGTATATACAGGTTGGCGAAGTACAAGCAAGTTTTCTTTCATATACTGTAATAACCCAAAATAAATAGAAGGGTTTAAATGAAAGTTAGGGGCTATAAGTGTATATGGTGAAATTTATGAGGTAAAAAGGGGAAAATGGGAAATTAATTCCCCACAATTGTCGTGCACTGCATTAGGAATAGAAAGAAGAAATCAATTTCTAGGGTTTTTGGTGGTTGTGTGTGTGTGCTATGTGGGGCGCCGAGAAGAACCAGTGAGAGGGAGAAAAAGACGAGAGAAAGAGACGGCAAGAGAGGCAGCGAGAGAGAGGGAGCTGCGGGAGAGAGCAGCGACAGAGATAGAGCGGCGACCGAGAGAGAGAGGCAGCGAGAGGGAGGGAGAGCTGCGAGGGAAAGAGATTTCAAGGGAGAGAGATGTCGAGAGAAAGACGAGGGAGAAGCTGAGATAGATAGAGGCTGCGAGAGAGAGATAGACGACGAGAGAGATGGGGCAGCGAGAGAGAAAGGCGACGGGGAGAAGGAGATGGTGGTCGCCGGCGGTTGGCTGTCGGTGGTGGTCGCCGGCGGTGGCGAGGTTTGACAGCAGTTTTCCGTTTCGTGAGGTTTTATTCTGGTAAGAAACCAATCCCTTGTGTTTCCTCTTTTGCAAGTAATGTTAGAATTGTTAGGAATTAATAGAGTTTTGATTTTTATTTCGTATTGCCAAATTTAAATCGGAAGTTTATAAAGTTCTTGGTTGCGGAAGTTGAGTCCCGCAAGCATTAATTGCGTAAGTCCTATAGTTGCGTAAAATCTATTTGTGGAAGCCTTTCAATTGCGGAAGTCGGCGGGCTTGAGAAATCCGAAACACCCTTGGATTGGTAACATTTTGATTGGACCGTGAGATGGCCCTATTATTATTAGTGGACCGATTTGTAATTCAATGAAATGGATTGGTAGTACGATTTGTTGGGTAGGTGGATTTGTTTTGATAATTGGGCCACTGTATGGACCTAATTAATTCCAATCCATATTTGTTGGTAAGTGGAGTCCATCATTTATTTTTAATTATGGATTTGTAATTTGATTTTGAGCTGGAAGTCAAGAAAAGAGGAGTAAAATTATGTTGAGTTACGCTATATAATTATTAAATTAAGTTGGGGTTAGTGGGTATTTAAATATAAATAAGTGTGTGACTTTGGGAAGATTGATAAGACCCATGATCTTATTAATAAAATTTAGACCTAGCACTAAATAAGGTGGAATGCAAATCTGAACTCCTTGAGTCGGGATAGGATAAAGATTCGAGAGAGTTGGTGAGGATGGTTCTAGTCTATCTTGAGACTTACTATTCCTATGCTTTAATATACTAGGTGTTACTCTTAAAAGCTGAAGTTCGAGAAGGGAATTTTGTTAAACGACAGGTGAGTTTTCTAAACTAAAATGTGTGGCTTTTAAAGTGTTTTCAAAATGTGTTATGAATGTTGAGAATTGCCATGCTTTATTATTATGCTTTAATTGCATGAAAGTTGTTTAAAGTTTTATGTAGAATGTATGCATACATCAAGGAGACGTAAACTGGCAAAGACGGGAGAGTAGTTCCGCCAGCTCTCGTGTGGGAAGGGAGGTCCCTATATGCCAGGAGCGAGGCTCCGCAAGGCAGCATGAGGCTGACTCGTTGTCACCTTCGGGTGGCTTCAGGGTGTCAGATTACGAGGAGGCGGACTTTAGTCCGTATATGATTTTGACGTGTTCAGTATGAATGTTTAAAGCTGAAAAGATAAACTATTTTTAAATGCTTTGATAACTGTTAGGAGGGACTCACTAGACCTCATGGTCTAACCCTCGCATTTTCCAAACTAAACCTTTTCAGGTAAGCAGATAGTAAGAGGCTCAGGTAAGTGAGCAAGTGCAGGGTAGAGCAGATGCAGATAGAGACAGTGCCACTCGTACTCTTAGTGATTGTCATTCTCAGTTGTGTATAGGTTGTTTCCGCCAACCTAAGATATTCAGTCAGATGTAATGAAATTTTATGGACCTAGTTTTGTAATTGTTTAATATTAATACTATGTATGCTTTAATTTAGATTGGGTTGTTACAGTTGGTATCAGAGCCATAGTTTAAGGGATTTAGGTGACCGGACGGGCCTAAACTTAAACTTGGGAGTAGAAATCACAACTGAGAATCAGGAAAATGCGTTAGGAGGACACTATTATAAAGATAGGACTAATAGGGTACTGAGGACTGTCATGTAAGGTAAGTTTGAAATTCCACCTGGCCAGTGTAATTGCGAACTTACAGGTACATGTATGTGCTTAACCTGCCTTATTACTCCGAAGTTGTAGTCAGAAGCTAGTGTTTATGTCGTGTGCCAGTCCTTTAGAATGTCAGCAAGATTCCCGAGGGGTAGACTGAGACCCTGGTTGGGAAAGTTTCATGAGAAGTCACTTATGATGTGATGTATGTATACATCATAGAGGAGAAATACTGCATAGAATGTTATGAGATGTCTAGAGGTAGACTCGAAGAGGATGAATGTTTGAGTTGAGTAAGACTCCTGTTTCGGGAGAGTCCCAGTTCTAGAAATCATGGGATAGGTCAGACGGGATGGTAAGAAAGGACAATGTCGAAATCTTGAAAGTGTTATAGAACTCTAAATTTTAATTGAGCTATTCAATGACAGAGTTAATGAAATAAGATACCTATAGTGAAATGAGAGCATGTAGAGGTGGAAAGTGAGATAGTTGATCAAAACGAAAATAGTATGAAATGGTGGAGTAAGTGGACCGTTGAATGTATGCATAGCAAGTTGCGGCAAGGCCGAGAGGACGACCACTGGTCGAAGTTAGAGTGTAAGTGTTAGGGTACGTGAGTAAATCAGTTGACCTTGTTTGAGTAAGTAGCCTTAAATTGCAAGTAGAGTTTCATGCATTGAGTTGTACATGTGTACATGAAATTTTCCATAAGCGAAGTAAATGTGCAAATTTCAAATTTGAACTAATGTGAGTCGGCGTGTGCAAACGTATGTTTAAAGTAAAATGCAAACCCATTTACATCGCCCAGTAAAGTTTGAGGTTACGGTTTGCAAAATATTCCATTCTTTTCATGACGAGTTAAATTATTGCAAAAGCCAAGAAAACGATTGAATGCAAAACTTTTATAACCAAAATGAGTATTGACATGTCGAAGTTATTTATGAGTATGAAAACCGACTGGTTTACTTCGTGTCGGTAATTTTCTTTCAGGATGTGGTCGTATGAAAAGATTTTTTTTTACTTAATATATTTCCGTCGTAACGACATATTTTGGTGGAGTAAGATTAAGTTTATGGAAAATTGCATGCGAACGATTCTCAAGATCGTTGTGCAGGGCATACATTTTTAAGAGTGATGGGGGCATGTGTACCCATTATGTTTTCAAGTGTTGCTTATTGAAAATGATGAAAGGTACGAAATGATTTATCTATTGCGTTGTCATGCATGAAGGCTATGAACTCACTAGGTCGTAGGATGTTGCATTTTAAAGCTAAGAAAGAACTCAGAGAGTGGAGAGTTGTTGGTCAGATCAAGAGAGAACGTTGTAGTATCGGGATATGTGTTCCGGCAGTAGTGGATTATAGTATCAGTTGTATGAGGGTTTGTACCCTTGTTCGGTAACTGGAAGTACGGTTGCCAAGGTGATGGTTTTAGCGACTCGTTAAAGAGTAGTGTGGTAAGGAAGAATGAAATGTCCGTGATGTGGAAATGTGAGTCTTGAGGTGAGCTTGTAACGTTGATGTACAAAAGTAGGTTACGAAAGGAGGGAGACAGATCATGAAGATGATTCAATATGTTGGAAGGACTAGGTTTCGTAGGGGATCCATATTGAAGGATAAGTTAAGAAAGTAATTACAGGTTGTCTGTTGTTATAAAAGTCGACAGTTGAGTGGTGTGGCCGAGGCCGAAGACGAGAACCAGAAGGTTGAAAGTTGATAGAACACCTTGTAGGGGTGTTAAGAGGATGAGGAGTTTTCGTTCTGAATAAGAGTTCTATTTACGAGGTATGTAGGGATACGTAGAATGATGAGGCATGTAGCACAACCGAAGCGAGTGTGTAGATTTTATCAGTCGGTAAGAAATGTGTTGTATCTATGTGAGGGCTCGGATCGTAAAGAGCTAGCTAGAAGGTTTGTGTTGAATTAATTGAGAACTCGTGGGTCATAGATCAACAAGTTGGGAAAGGACTACGTAGTGAGACAGACTCGATTGTAGTATACGGGAGAATATGACGGAAAGTGGGAATTATGTACAAATGACCATGAGAGATTTGGTCTGTAGTGTGATGTCATGAGTGAGGCATGTACATTTATGTAATGGCATTAATTGCCAAGTTAGATGTACCAGCTAGTGTCGTAGTGAGGTGATGTTAGAGAGGAAGCATCGGATAGAAGTCTATTTGGGATTTTGGATGAGGTGTGCGGTTTGTAACCAGTTGTTGGAGTACGTAGGGTGTAAGTTGACGTTATGGTATGATTATGTTCGGGAGAAAAATGACAGAGTGGTGGAGGGTGGTTACCCAAATGAGAGACCAAGTGCTTTTGGTTGTAAGAGTCGCTTTGTAAGCATGTTTTGAAATCACTGGAAGTCTAAGGGAAGATGAAGGGGGATCAGTCAAAATGTGTTATAGTAAACGCTAGAACTTTAAAGAGCATGAATTGTTCCTTCTGGGCGAGGGAATGATCCTAGAAGGAAACAATTGGAAATTTGGTTATGTTTAAAGAATGACATGATGATGATTATGGGTCGGAGTGGTAGTACGATCATTAGTTGATTTGAAACGTCGTGATAGATGTATAAGCCTTTGATTGGTTGATTAAAAATTTATGGATTGGTTGAGTAATGACATTTATTTGTTATTACAGGATGTGTTACAATTCCACCGAGATTCTTACTAAGAATTGATAAGAGGGAATCGATATGTTAAAGTGAGAAGTTGATGATAGTATGATGGAATAGGTAATTCTCAAATTATTTTGAAAATTGTAAATTGTTGGGTTACTCAGTGGAGTTGTTAGTTAAGAAATCAGTTTTGACTGATGGATTTTGTGTACACCAGCATAGCGAGACGTTGATGCTAAGTTATTACATGATAATTTATGGGGATAGAAAGAAATGAATTGCATCTCAATTGGAGGTGTTAATTATAATTGAAATGAGTTGGTCAAGTTAAAGTTGCTTGTGATAAAGAGAAGGAATTGTTTTGGTTTTGTGCGGTAAGGACCAGTGGTTATATTGCACTAGCCGAGAAAGGCAGTTGAGAGCGGAAACTGTTAATGTGGTCATGAATCAGATAAGGATAATTAGGGAGTGGTAGGTATTGAGATGCTCTCAACCTTTGTTCACATATTATGATTTGTAAGATGGATTACGAGAATTCGTGGGGAGGTGTTATTGAGATTAACACACTGATCGTTAAGGAATTAATTAAGGTAAACCTAAGTAAGAAAGTCGGGATGACTTTATATATATCTATCTGATTCTTGCTAGTCATTGTAATTAATCGAAAGAATAGTGGAACCCGAGGTTCGTAAGGCCCCTGAATTAATAAATTTGTTTGAAAGATGAAATGTAAGATGATTGGGTTTTCTTGTTATAAACAGAGATTGTGAGTTAATCAGAGTTGCGCGGCAAATGTGTGAAAGTATGTTGTTATTGTTTTGTTAATAAAAAGATTTATTTCGAGAGTTGAAATGTAGGTTTTGATAATCAATTGCACCGGTTAGCATTAGAGTGAATTCCGGGACAGAATTCTATTAAGGAGGGGAGATTGTAATAACCCAAAATAAATAGAAGGGTTTAAATGAAAGTTAGGGGCTATAAGTGTATATGGTGAAATTTATGAGGTAAAAAGGGGAAAATGGGAAATTAATTCCCCACAATTGTCGTGCACTGCATTAGGAATAGAAAGAAGAAATCAATTTCTAGGGTTTTTGGTGGTTGTGTGTGTGTGCTCTGTGGGGCGCCGAGAAGAACCAGTGAGAGGGAGAAAAAGACGAGAGAAAGAGACGGCAAGAGAGGCAGCGAGAGAGAGGGAGTTGCGGGAGAGAGCATCGACAGAGATAGAGCGGCGACAGAGAGAGAGAGGCAGCGAGAGGGAGGGAGAGCTGCGAGGGAAAGAGATTTCGAGGGAGAGAGATGTCGAGAGAAAGACGAGGGAGAAGCTGAGAGAGATAGAGGCTGCGAGAGAGAGATAGACGACGAGAGAGATGGGGCAGCGAGAGAGAAAGGAGACGGGGAGAAGGAGATGGTGGTCGCCGGCGGTTGGCTGTCGGTGGTGGTCGCCGGCGGTGGCCGCCGGCGGTGGCGAGGTTTGACAGCAGTTTTCCGTTTCGTGAGGTTTTATTCTGGTAAGAAACCAATCTCTTGTGTTTCCTCTTTTGCAAGTAATGTTAGAATTGTTAGGAATTAATAGAGTTTTGATTTTTATTTCGTATTGCCAAATTTAAATCGGAAGTTTATAAAGTTCTTGGTTGCGGAAGTTGAGTCCCGCAAGCATTAATTGCGTAAGTTCTATAGTTGCGTAAAATCTATTTGTGGAAGCCTTTCAATTGCGGAAGTCGGTGGGCTTGAGAAATCCGAAACACCCTTGGATTGGTAACATTTTGATTGGACCGTGAGATGGCCCTATTATTATTAGTGGACCGATTTGTAATTCAATGAAATGGATTGGTAGTACGATTTGTTGGGTAGGTGGATTTGTTTTGATAATTGGGCCACTGTATGGACCTAATTAATTCCAATCCATATTTGTTGGTAAGTGGAGTCCATCATTTATTTTTAATTATGGATTTGTAATTTGATTTTGAGTTGGAAGTCAATAAAAGAGGAGTAAAATTATGTTGAGTTACGCTATTTAATTATTAAATTAAGTTGGGGTTAGTGGGTATTTAAATATAAATAAGTGTGTGACTTTGGGAAGATTGATAAGACCCATGATCTTATTAATAAAATTTAGACCTAGCACTAAATAAGGTGGAATGCAAATCTGAACTCCTTGAGTCGGGATAGGATAAAGATTCGAGAGAGTTGGTGAGGATGGTTCTAGTCTATCTTGAGACTTACTATTCCTATGCTTTAATATACTAGGTGTTACTCTTAAAAGCTGAAGTTCGAGAAAGGAATTTTGCTAAACGACAGGTGAGTTTTCTAAACTAAAATGTGTGGCTTTTAAAGTGTTTTCAAAATGTGTTATGAATGTTGAGAATTGCCATGCTTTATTATTATGCTTTAATTGCATGAAAGTTGTTTAAAGTTTTATGTAGAATGTATGCATACATCAAGGAGACGTAAACTGGCAAAGACGGGAGAGTAGTTCCGCCAGCTCTCGTGTGGGAAGGGAGGTCCCTATATGCCAGGAGCGAGGCTCCGCAAGGCAGCATGAGGCTGACTCGTTGTCACCTTCGGGTGGCTTCAGGGTGTCAGATTACGAGGAGGCGGACTTTAGTCCGTATATGATTTTGACGTGTTCAGTATGAATGTTTAAAGCTGAAAAGATAAACTATTTTTAAATGTTTTGATAACTGTTAGGAGGGACTCACTAGACCTCATGGTCTAACCCTCGCATTTTCCAAACTAAACCTTTTCAGGTAAGCAGATAGTAAGAGGCTCAGGTAAGTGAGCAAGTGCAGGGTAGAGCAGATGCAGATAGAGACAGTGCCACTCGTACTCTTAGTGATTGTCATTCTCAGTTGTGTATAGGTTGTTTCCGCCAACCTAAGATATTCAGTCAGATGTAATGAAATTTTATGGACCTAGTTTTGTAATTGTTTAATATTAATACTATGTATGCTTTAATTTAGATTGGGTTGTTACAGTTGGTATCAGAGCCGTAGTTTAAGGGATTTAGGTGACCGGACGGGCCTAAACTTAAACTTGGGAGTAGAAATCACAACTGAGAATCAGGAAAATGCGTTAGGAGGACACTATTATAAAGATAGGACTAATAGGGTACTGAGGACTGTCATGTAAGGTAAGTTTGAAATTCCACCTGACCAGTGTAATTGCGAACTTACAGGTACAAAATTCGAACGATGGATGTTTAGATTAGATAATCTGATGGATGTTTAGATTAGACGGACGATTAAAACAATATTAATTAAATTAAAAAACCTCACCCCCTCCTATTTTTTATTCGAAAAAAGACGAAAAATAAACAAAATTCGAACGAAATAAATTACACCAAATAAGCGATCATATTTTTCTCGTTAATTTGACATTAATATTAATATACTTTTTCATCCGTATTTTCGTGGTTTTTCGGGTTTCAAGTTATTTAAGGTTTTCTCCCCTACATTTAAAATAGCATGATACGAGGTTTACTTCAAATATTTATTCGTCCAATAGAAACTATCAACCATATTCTAATAACCCTCATTTAAAGCAATCGTTTTGATGGGTTAATGGTGCTTAATGGGCCGCCTATATGTCGTCCAACAAATTCTCAAGAATAGAAAGAAGATAAGAGTTGAATAAGCGGTGGGCTAAATGATGCTACTTTCTTCCTTACATTCGCATCAACTTCAAAATTTAGGGAATGTTAAGAGCATCCACAATCATGGACCTCTTTAGAGAGGTTCATGGTTTTGCCATCTCAGCTTTCTCTCTTTGTCACATCAGTTTTCTATATCCTACATATTTTATGGACCTTTCACTCCCAATCATGGACCGGTTCATAGTTTTATAATAAAAAATCTATAATAATAAAAATTATAATTGTTAAAAAATACTTATTACAATCAACACTAATTAAAAATTATATTAATAAATGTCATTATAAATAAAAACTATGAAATACAATTTTTAAAATAAAAAAATAACTAGAATACAACTAAAAATGCTAATACAATTTTATTTAATACCGTTAATTAAATTTGATTATTAAGTTGAAGAAGTGATTATTTATTGCACAAAAAAAAGAAATCAGGAGCATCAAATATAGCAGCAAATATAAAATTCAATTATTTATTGTACAATTAAATTGATTATTTATATATATTTTATTTAGATGGGACCCACATCAAAGAGAAAGAAGCTGTCCATATATATATATGGACCTTTCTCATGTCAGGTGTAAAAAAACCTTTTCTTCCCAATAGTCTTGTTTTTCATGGACCGCTTTGTTTCCATCCACGTGGGTTGATGAACCTTCCATTGTGGGATGCTCTAAGAGCATCTTCAATGGTAACACCCAATAGCTTGAAGAATGACTTGAAGTTGTGGACCCCACAATTTTTTTGATTTTTTTAATACAATGACTTGAGTTTTGTTGCTAATGACTTGGTGCAGACCAAGTCATTTGAAGTTTGTTTGTGAGAGGGCATTCCAAAGTCCTTCAAGTCATTGTGGGTCCCATTAATTTTTTAATATAAATTTTTTTTATCAAGTCTTTTGGAAAGACTTTGCCATTGTGGATGCCCTAAGTTCACACAGTGAAATAAAAATTGAAATGACAGTTTAACTGTCAATGCAATTTGAGTTTGCAGGTGAATGAACTCAATAATATTGTATAAAATTCAATAAATTTTTTCAATCTCTTTAATTAAAGTTTAATACCCTTAACTATTTGTAATTCATGATTTAACCTGATTCAGATATAAATAGAGATGTATATAGCAATATATGTGGAAAAAACTAAACATGGACCGACTGTTACAATTAAAGCATCGGAGATTTTTATAAGCAAAAAGTGTTGTCATCCTTTTAAGACAATTAATGTTCATTGTTAACTTACAGCTAAAGTGAGTCACTAGGATGCTTTGATCCTTTGCAAAACCACTGTTCTTGCTCTCCTTATATCCCTTACACACTTATCTGAATGATCACTCAATTCCTCCATTGTTTTCGCAAACTCATTCACCGTGTTCTTCATCTCATCCACCACCATCCCCACCGCTTCCTCATCCTCTTCCCTGATCGCAAAATCCGCATTCTGCAACATATTCTCCATCTCAGTTCCCAGTTTGTCAACAAGAGCTTTGATGTTGTCCAAATCTTTGATCACAATGTAATTCCCTATCTGCATTGCACTCATCATCTCCCTCTGATCTCTGAATTCTTTTTCATACTTGTTCCATAACGAGTTAATCCACTTCCCCATCGATCCTAATGGCACTGCAGCCGCTGCCGCCAGAGCTGTCACCAGCGGCGGAGCAGAAACCGCTGCCGCCACTACCGAGCAAATCAAAATTGTGCTAAATGTGGTCACAAATATCACATTGCTTAATCTTCTCCATGTCTTCATTGATTTCAACTTCTTATCAACTTTACTCTTCTGGATTTGCAGTTTTTTAAGCATTGTAAGTTGCTTATTGTAAACAGATTGGAACAATTCGTAAAACTCATCTGAAAACGGACTATCTAAACCTCTGAATTCTCTGAATTGCTCAAGGCTGTTGATATGATTAGCATCTGCATCGTAATGTTTGATTGCAATTTGGAGAAATGACAACCTAGATCGAGCATTTTTCAAGCAATTCTCAAGCGATGTGCAGAAATCTAGGGTTTGTAGACTAATTTCGAAGTAATCTTCAACTAAGGAAAACAATTGATCATTGTCCCAAATGTCCTTTTTGCATTCGAGTATGACTTTGACTACTTCTTGATTCATATCGAGTAAACTTCCGGTGACTTCACGGAGGGAGTCAAGGGAAAGGGAACGGACCTCGACGCCGATGGCGAGGGTGTTGATGACTCTTCTGGTTCGGTCTTGGAGAGTTGAATCGAAGGACTGGAGCTCCGGATCCGATTGACAAGCATCTTGGTAGGATGTTAGATCTGGATTGAGCTCTGAATTCGACATTGATGTTGGATTGTTGGTTGAATATGCGCTGAAAATACCAGCCCATACGATTCAGGGTTTTAGCCCCAAAAACCTTGAAACTGGATCGGAGATGGAGTGATGGTGATGGTGATGAAGGGCGGAGTAAATCAGGAGGAACTTCTTTGAATCAAAAGTCAACCCTGGAGAATTTTGTTTGACTACACCCCACCAAAAATATTCTTGTTTTGCAATAAAGTAAAGAATTGAAATTTATGTTCCATTAAATAAAATCAATTGATAATTCGAATTTTCTATAATTTTCTATTTTTGGTGTGATGTTAATCATATAGATTAATATAAGAGTAAATTACACTTTTGGTCCCTGTGGTTTTCACCTACTATCAAGTATGGTCCCTATTTCAAACTAATTACAATTTTAGTCATTGTGGTTGTCATTTTTTTTCAATGTTGGTCCCTCAGAGTAACTCTGTTAAATAGGGCCATTAATTTAGGGGTATTTTTGTCTTTTAATTTCAATTTCATTTACCTTTTAAATATTAAATATTAAATAATATATTATAATATTATATATTATTAATTATTAATTATTAATTATTACTTATTTATATAAAACAATGGGTCAAACTAATCAAAACCTCATCTCCCCCCTTTTCCGGTTTCTTCCCATCCCTCTGACTTTCCGGTGAGTCCCCCATCCCCTCCCCCTTTTCCGACACATGGTCTTCTTCTCCGACAGAAAGCTTCGGCTACCTACCCAAAACTTATACAGGTGGTCGACACCAAAGATCAGAACCCATCGGAGATTTTCCATGGCCTTCACCTTCGCCGTTAAAAATGACGGAAAACTTAACACAATGATAGATTTCCTCCACTAGATTGGCCGGAGATCACTCGACACCTGAAAAAGCCGAAACGGCCGGAGTATAGTGTACCACCACCACCATTCTATGCCGCCAACTCTCACCGCCGTTCAAATCAAAGAGATATAAAAAGGGGTTCATAATCTTTACGAAATAATACGATCAAGTTTTAACGAAATAATACGATCAATTTTGCTTGTAAATGGATGGTGGTAGTCTTGGCTTATTGGGTATTCCGCCGCCGGGAGACGGTGGTGGAGCGCCGTCTGATGGGTCAACAACCGTCGGGTCAATATTGACCACCACCAACAACCAAGATACCGTTATGTCAGTTGAGGTTTCTTCACCATACCCAGTTGTTGTTGATGATAATCTTAAATTAGGGCTTGGGTTGGGTATAGGCGGTGGTGGTGGTTCGAAATCAATGGCGGATGGTGAATATGGTAGAATCTTGATTGCTAAAGATTTCCCTAATTCATCAACTTCTGGTACCAAAAGATCTGCTTCTGATTATGTTTCTCATTCCAGGTAATCAACGACCCCTTTTTTGATTTCTTGAATTCATGTGTTCTTGAATTTTCATTTTCATTTTTTATTTTTCTTTTCAAGATTATGGGCAAATTTGTATGTCTGTTTCTTGATTTTGCTGCAAATTTGTATATCTTTATCTACTTGGTTTGGTTGGTTTGGTTTACTGATTTACCCTTTGGTTTGGTTTACTGCTTTCTTTTTCATCTTCATTTAATTTTGGGTTTGATTTAGTTTTTGAGTTGGGTTTTGATCGGTGTTTCAATATAGATTTTGATTTAGAGTTCTAATGTGGGTTTTAATATAGGGTTTGCTTGAAAAGAGTTGGGTTTCTTGAAATGATGACCGGATGGGGTTGCCGGAGAAGACGACCGGAGGGGATGGTTTTTGGTGAGGGGTTCACAGAATTAGAGGTGGGGTTACGAGACTTGCATATTGAAACCCATTTAAAAATATAGCATAAGAAATAAAATCTTATAAAACAAAAATGAAAAATACTGAAAGACTAAAATACCCTTTAATTTAACTGAGTTTTTTAACAGAGTTAACAAGATTGGTCAAATCAGAAACAAAAAGGCAACCATAGGGACCAAATTTGAAACAGAATAGCAACCACAATGACTAAAATTGTAATTAGTTTAAAATAGGGACTACACTTGATAGTAAGTGAAAACCACAGGGACCAAAAGTGTAATTTACTCTTAATATAATAAGTTAATTTAATAAGAAAAACATGATAAAATAATAATTTAAACCAAAAAATGTTAAGCATTTCACATTGTACCAATTACCAAACTACCAATTTTATGGTAGAAAAGGTTTTTCACCAAACCATATTTATACCAACAAAAAACAAAATTAATTATTATAGTCATTTTTTACGACGTCCTATTCAAAATAGTCATTTTTTCTCTTAAATTACATAAATAGTCATTAACTTCGCGAAATCCCTCTCCTTCATGATCCCTTATTTATTTAATTATTTCATTTTAATTAATAAGTTACACTTAATACCTTTATAGTTAATTATCAAATTTACTTTTAATCCTTTACTTTTTCATTTTCATTTTTCATTATAAAAATTAAGAAAATATTTATTTTTTACTGGTTTAAAGAAATAGCTATGAAATTCGTCAAATAAACAAGTCAATTTGTGCAATCTACTTTTTGTTAATTGTTAGCTCAAATCAACAAACAGTCAAATAACCTATGTATTTTGTATTCGAATTTATGATATATTCTTTAAATGTCATAAAACTATCCAATAATTTTTTCAAGAATATATATATATATATATATATATATATATATATATAGAGGGCCCTTATTATGAAACCATTGATTATAATGAAACCAATGAAACTTGATCTGAGCCGTAGATGAGTATGATCAAGGGTTAAAAAGGACGCGGTGGCATTATAAGTAATTAAGCGTGAATTCAAGGGCACGATGGTCTCATGCAAAAAATATGAAAGGGTACGGTGGTCATTCAATATTATGAATCCCAAAAGGAAACTTTCCCGGTAGCGTTAATTTAGGGCACGATTCCGAATCCGATGAAATCCATTCCCGATTAAGCCGGCGAGATAATTCAAAAATAGGAATTTTTTTTGAAGAGTTGTGAAATAAGAGTATAAGAAAAGGTAATTCATGTGAAACTCGAGGAATCCAAAAATTTAAACACAGGGTAAAAAAATGGCGGCCAATGAAGTTGTTGTGCCGATAAGAGGTTTGTTTTAACTTCATTTTTTTCTCAATATAAACAATTTCATAATACACATCACAATTACTGCATAACATCGTCATTCCACAAACAGTTACAAGGACAAGCGAAAGAATACGGTTGAAGACTTCTTTTTCGAATTTCAAGAACACGCCTGACAACCCAGTTTTCCTCGACGGAACATCGATGGAGAACACACAGGGAAAAGGTGCGAGTATACTTTTTTGTGTGAAGCAAATGTTTGTATTATAGTGAAATTAATTGTAACATGAAATATTCAATTGTTAGGAGAAACAACAAAGAAAGATTCGAAGAAGCCTAGAAGGGAAAATAATCAAAGAGATGAAGGTCATAGTCCAATGGAGTTGATAGCCGACACAACAGATTGTCCGATCATAGAAGGTATGAAACTATAAACAATGGCGTTTTCGTGAAAAAAACAATTGTGAAATTGTTAGGATAGATGGTTGAGTATGTGGGACAGATTAACTTGTCAGAAACGTATTAATGATTTGTTTGTTAGTGTTGAGAAACATTACATCATATGAAACAATAAAGACATGGAAAAGGTTATAGTTTATGAAAATTGAAAAAAATTGGGTGTGAAACATTGAATTGGGTATGGAACATTGGAAAATTGGTTACAAGGTCAACGAATTGTGTGATCGTAGAATATATGAAACTAGAATCAATGGTGTATTTGACCACCCCAAATGTGAAATTGTTAGATTAGGGCTTGAATATGCGATTTAATTTGAATTGTATGAAACATAAAAAAAATTGATTAGTTAACTTTGGGAAGCATAAAAGAATATGAAAAATGGGACAATATGAAATGTTATGAAACTTGAAAAATTTGATAGATATTCCAGTAGAATAAAAAAATATTAGACAAACAGAAACCACTTTGTAAGAACCATAAATTATAACCAATCAATAGAATTTATATGATTACTCGAAGATTAAAAACAACAATGTGTATGTGTAATCAGTTTTGTATTCAATGTGTTAAACCAGTTGGGAGCAGTACTGGAAAAGGGAAATCTGATGGAAAAAAATAAGAGACTTGCTGGAAAAGGTATGGTATTCAATGCATTAATATGATAGATTATGAAAAATTAACACATGCGGGCATTTCACGTGTAACATAATAGATTTGTCAAACATCTTACAAAAACTAGATAGGGGATTTACTTCATTGGCATTAGTGGATGAAATAACAGGTATGATCAATCAATATACCTAGTTTTGATGTTTCATAAGATAATTAATATCTGAAACTGAATTTTTTTCATATGTTGATGTTGAATTTGCCTTTGATCGTATAAGACAACTCAGGAGGGACTAGCAATACAAGGAGGTCTTCAAAAAAATATAATGTAGACAAGAAAAGACAAAGACCAAAAAGTATGGAGATTATTTGTTACGGAGAAGGTGGCAATAAAATACTTTTATTAAATTTCATACAAGTAACGTGAAAAAATGGAAATTAACTACAATGTTTTTAATGGCAGCCCTTCCTGAAGAGGACGATGACTTTGTTAAAAAGCCAGATCGTAACATTCATGCACGTAAAGATGAAACGCGTGCAGCGAAGAAGGTAAAAAGGAATAAAGAGTCCAAGCCAGCTAAGAAAGATAATGTATGTGGGATCAGAACACGAACATCACCAATGATCCTGCAAACAACTCTTACAGAACTAACGGATGATCAAAAGGATTGTTTGGGCGAAATGGGATTCGAATCGCTGATAGGAATGAAAGTGGATGGGATACCGTCAAAACTAGGTTACTTTGTTGTGGACAACCTAGACACGGTGAGGATGTCCATAAAGGTTGGAGATTCAGAAATACAGATAACTGAGCAAGCAGTTCAGATAGTTCTCGGGATACGGGCGGAAGGAATTGATCTAGGTACTGTAAATGTATCGACCAAGGGGATGTGAGCCTACGAAACGTGGAAGAAAACATACGATAAATACAAGGTGAGGCCTACGGATGTCAGTAATCAAATTGTCAAAAAGGGAATAAATGGTGAGAAGTTCAAGTGGAATTTCCTGGCACTGTTTGTCAATTCAATGGGGGAATGTTGCCCAACAGGGGGTGCAACTCAGTGTTTATGTCAAAAATTGAAGACATAAACATGGTGAGTCGAATTAACTGGTGCAAATACATATGCGACTGTGTGGAACGAAGCAAGCGCAATTGGAAACGAGATACATACGACATCTTTTATTGTGGGCCATTGACCTTCCTCACTGTAAGGGATAATTAAAAGTAATATTTTGTCTTAAATATGCTATGAAACCGAAAATTTTACAAAATGATTGTTTTTTCCAGCTACTGTATGTGCATCACACAACAGTAAACGGAGAAGGTGTACATGTGCGTGCGTTGCCGACATTGGAATGGGACATGGACGAGCTGCGTAAATTGCAAAATGATCACATCCAGAATGGTGGGCTACATATAGCAACAGTCTACCATGTGAATGAAGCAACAACTGTCCATCCTAGACGTGAGGGTATTCATGAAACGTCCACAAGGACAACAGCACCGAGTGAAGCGGAAGTTCAACATGAAGGAATACAAAGACTGACATGTGAAGAAAAAAAAGGAAGATTCACCGGTAGAAACCAACCCTTGTGCGGAGCAACATGATAGTGACATTAATGACATAGGGACAAGTGGGGTAAACCAGGACGACGACGAAGACGGTATGTGTTTTGATGAAGAGGAACTTAGTCGGGTAAGCACATACGTTTCATACTACTTTTATTAAATCTTTAGTTGCAAGATTTTATGTATTGTTTATTGCTGGAAAACCCAAAATAATTAAATAATAATCAATCACCTTTCACAGGAATACATGGAGCGGATAGACGCAAAATTCATGGAGTTATACGCGACAAAATGGGACATCGAGGAGTTGATAACGGAGGCTGTAAGTTTATTCCCATATGAGAATCAGTTTGCGCATTACAAAGAAAGTTTAGAGAGCATATTTACGGAGAACGATGCAACGGGAGGAACAAGCAACGACGAGGACTGTAACAACAACCCGGCAGATGACATTCATGGTGACGTCGATGGAAAACATGTTGCCGCAACAGTAACACCGGTAAAATTGTCTTTCACGGAAAACGACTGTCATGAGACCCAAAGCCCGTTGTCACAGATATGGTACAGCCAGACAACTTTAGGCATAATAGATGAAACTGTTAGGCTAAACTCAGTCGAGAAAGATAGTTCAAAAAAAGAGGAAACTGAACAACATGCAGCAGATCAAGTCAGGGGTGAAACTGCGCCTAGTTTCGATATTGGTTTCACGCAGCTAACACCGTTGGCGTGTGGTCAAATGAAAGATAAATGCAAAAAGGTGTATGAAACATCAAAGGTGGAGGCAGTAGTAGGGAGAAGAGAGCCGAAATTGGGAGATGAAATGAAATCACCGTACGTGAAACGACAAGTGATTTTAGGAAAAGGCATAACATCGGAGGAAAAGAAAGTTTATGAATGGGCAGTTTCATCTAGTGGAGTCCCAAGGTACTAGTAACAAACCTATCATTAAGATTATAAAACTATGCTAAGATGACATATATGTGTGTTGTGGATATGAAAAAATTTTAAACTGTCTTTTTATATTGTAGTGAAATAGTTTTCTCAACGGATTCGGGGCAAACAATAACAAGAGTTTCAATAGAAACACCGGCTGCTCGCGAAAACGCATTCGGAAGCGTAATAGACGGGTGGGTTATTGTGTTGAACAATGAAGAACGTTTGAGAAGCCGAGATTCACGAAGAAGATTGTTTGTGAAAACCGGGACAACGGTAATGAATAAAAATATAGTTCTTTTAAATGATAATTAGTATGTCAATGCTAACGTGTTATACATAACACGACGAGGATGTTTTACTGTACGACATGCACGACTTCAACACACGATTCAAGTGTTTTTAACGTAACTTCGCAAAAGCGTGCGATTTCAACACAAACAACATCAATCTGAAGAACGTAGATATGGTATGATTCACTCTTTCGACATATAAAACCTAACGGACAAACAAAATAGGAAAAATAAAGAATTCTATTACGTGTTACGAATAAAATTTGATACGTAATTTGTAAATGTAGGTTTTCGTACCCATGAAGCGGCATCAATATTTCTACTGTGTCGTTTTTGACTTGAAGTACCACACAGTAGAGATTTTGGACAACTCAGCAGATGTAGGAGAAATTGACGACTTGTACCACTACGATGTTCATATTCTGGTAATAATACGAACAAACATAAATGACTACTTTACAAATAATAATGTAGTAAACATTTTTTTCTTTTTGAACCTAAAAAAAAACAGTTCTCGTGTAAACCTCTGAAGCATGCTTTTCAATCAACATTGGAGTAACACATCGGGGGAGTGTATTTCGTGTCACAAACTCCAAGGACCGATGCTTGTTCCGTTGCTTTTCCATCGAAGCATCGAAAGCATGTATGAACTTCACCAAATCATTACGAAATGACGCAAACAACCGGAAAAATGCACGCGAGCTCTCGGAACGTGACGTGGTTCGCATCAGCCCATACATTCGGTAGTCCTTATAGTACGCAGGGATCCAGGCCTCACGGATTTCATACATATATTTCAACCACTCATTGCGGTGCAACGAATAATCTGTGATGATCTCATTCCAACCAGTTTCAAATTCATGAAGGTTTACATGACAGTCCCAAATCAATTTGTTAAGACGCCTTTTAAACTCATCGTTCACATCAGCAGGCAACGTAACCTAATTCATATTAACATAATGAAACATAGGGATAAATAATTTGGAACTGTTATAAAAAAGGTAAAAACAACAACAACTAGTCACCTTATTGGGCACTTTCTTCCAAATGTGCCACATGCAAAGGCGATGTTTAGACTATGTGAAAACTTCTGGTATGGCTTGTTTCATAGCAGCGCATTGATCGGTTATTACAAATACATGCTGCTTCCCGTGGGCTTCAATAAACGACCTCAACACCCATTTAAAATTCACAATACTCTCATGACTAATCAGTGCAGCACCAACAACTACCGACCTTTTATGGTTGTCAATTGCTATGAACGGCACAAAATTCATAGCATGCCTATATAAAAATACAAACAATCTTGTGAATCAAATTAAAACATATAAATATTAAATAAAACAAATTACCTGTTGGTCCGGTAAGTGGCATCGAATGATACTGTGTCTCCAAACTCCTTGAAATTTAGCTTCGCAATCTCATCGGCCCAGAATATGGCTTGAACTTCGCAACCCTCGACAAAGTAATCAAAAAAAATCTGGAACTTTAGCCCTACGTTTCGTAAGCAAATTGATAAGCATTTGTGCATCTTTTATCCCGACAAATGTCCCCATGTCCCTTCTTGCGTTCTCATAGTCGACAGGAGTGGCTCCAACATACTCATATCCTCCTTTCATAGCAGCATTGATGGTATGAGCCCTAGCACCACCTATACTTGCGGACGACGCATTATATACGTTCCTATAGTCGGTGTATTGCAATTGCCTCCTTGATTTAGATAGCATTTTATCGTGATAATTAAATAAATGGTGATTGTGCCTTTCTTCGAATTTGTACACAACAAATGAATTGTTCTCTTTCTTTAACCGAAATTTAACGCATGCCTTACAACCAGATCGTTAACGTTTGAATTTCGCACTTTACGATCACAACTACTACTATCGTAATCTATCTTTTTTTTGTCGGGTCAGCCCTCACGACTACATAAAAGATACCTAGATAAGATGTCTCCATCCCTATTTTTTTTTTGTTTGACCTCCTAACATCAAACCCGGCAACCTGGGAATAGTTCATATATGCAGCCTCTGCCTTTTCAATTGATGGGAATTCACGCCCAACCAATAACTTGATTTCATCATCAACACGGGGTATCCAGTACTTCGTACCACCGGGGGTCACAAACATATCAACCACATCTAATAGCAAAACACCAAAAATAAATTTACATTAAGATAAATAAAAAATCTTGAAAATACTACAATTTAAATACCAAACAAATGGGTACACCTTCACTTTTTACTGCCACCGAATCATGAAACGATGGATGATTCAATGTTTCACATACAACATAAAATGGGAAATGGAACATTCTGATTTATTATGTTTCGACAAAACATAGTTATGAAACATTCTAATTTTAGTACGCCTCTCTATGTATTGCATCTACAAAAAACTCTAGTATTTCATACCAATATTATGGCACAACATCTGTGAAACATAATTATTTTCCTGTACAACACATATGGTATTTCATACAAATATTACAAAAAATATTATGAAACATTAAGATTTCCTTTCGCTTCACAACTTGTTACATATACAAAACATACGGTATTTCATAACAACAAATGCAAGTAATAAATTAACACGTCGAATACGCTAATTTTTTTTCACAAACTACAAATATTATGTACTGATTCATGTCCAACTTAACCAAAAAACGAAATCAAAAACTACAAAAATTACTCACCATCCTGTTTGTTGCCACTAACGGATATATCTTGCGTTACTGATTCCTCAATGTCGCCTTGCTTTGAACAATCACCTTCAGCATCGTCAGATTGATAAAAATTTTGATCTGTTTCACAATCTTCGCCAATGAACTCGGCTACCACAGACGATAACAGGCTATCCTTTTCCATCGCAAGAATTAGTGATTCATGATCTTGATCCATAATGAAAAGAAAAAAGTACTGCTAACAGGAATTGTAATACACTGAACAACTATGAAATTAACTTATTGAACAAACGATATCGATGAAATCAAAAAAAAAAAAACCGTATTTGATTGCATGAAAATCGGGAAAACTGAATCTATCCTAAAATAACTGACTATTAAAATTGTTTAAAGAAAATGTAAAATTAAATTATAAATGGAAAAAGTCATTATTACCCTTAATCATAATTAGCGGCCTAACCTTGATCCTATGGCTCAGATCAAGTTTCATGGTTTCATCTTAATTGGGTGGTTTCATTTGAAGCTCCCTCTATTTATATATATATAGGGTCCACTTCTTTTGTTAACCACCCATTTAGTGTTAACCTTGTTAACTTTTTTCAACCAATAGGAATCAAGATAAATGGTTGGTTTTACTAATAATTGGACGGTTTCTGCAGGGGTATTATTGGAACATCAACTTTTTATTATTTTAAGTAATTTTACATTCCTTGTTTAACGCCTATCTAATCTTGGTAGTTATTATTATATATTTTTTTAATATTAATGCTAATCTTCATCCTTTTTTCTCTTAATCTTATCATATCACTCAATTTTTTGTTAACCCAACAAACATTAGTACTGCATATATGCACATCTTAGTACTGCATATATTGAAATTTTATATATGCACATCTTAGTACTGCATATATGCACATATCAAAACTGTATATATGTACATCTAAAAAATTGCATATTGACATATGCATATATGCACATATACAGATGCACATATGCACATATACAGATGCATATATGTACTCAGTTAATATTGAAATCTAAAGTTTTTGAGGTCATACTTACTGCATATATTGAAATTTTATATATGCACATCTTAGTACTGCATATATGCACATATCAGAACTGCATATATGCATTTATCATAACTGCATATATGCATTTATCAAAACTGCATATATGCACATCTAAAAAATTGCATATTGACATATGCATATATGCACATATACAGATGCACACATAAACACTTAACAGTTTGCACATATGCACATATACAGATGCATATATGCACTCACTTACACATATGCAGTATTGAAATCTAAAGTTTTTGAGGTCATATTTAGTACTGCATATATTGAAATTTTATATATGCACATCTTAGTACTGCATATATGCACATATCATAACTGCATATATGCACATATCATAACTGCATATATGCACATATCAGAAATGCATATATGCACATTATAGAATTGCATATATGCACATATTACAACTGCATATGTGTACACTTTACACCTACATCATATATGCACATATCAATTGTTATAACCAGAAAGTGTATGAAGGTGATGATTAAATAAAACTTGTTAGCAAGATTAGATGGATTGCAATGAAAATGATGAACCAATCGAAGGTAGTTAGTAGTACAAATAAGTTGAAGAGGTTGGAAAATTTTGCCCCCTTTCAAACTAGGGTTAGGGCACAGGATTAGTTAGGGTTCTTCAATTTCCCCCAAATTCAAACAACATAAAATCAATTATGAATACAGAGATCCACCAGAAGAGATCGCCATTAATAATATAGCTGCTTGTTCTTCTTCCCGTAGCTTGTTCCACCATGGCTTCCCTCTTTCATACGACGATCTCTTTCTCTGCTCTTGTTTTTTTGCCATTTATTACCATCAATCTCACCTTCATCTTCATCTTCATCTTCATCTTCATCTTCGTCTTCATCTTCATATCTCCTTTTCTTTTCGCACACTTCGATGTTCTTCTTCCGTTTTGATCAAATCCAGCCATCACCGATCTCCTCTTCTTGTTGATGTTAGCCCCGAAAACCACTGATTTCTTAAGAGATTTCGTATGGAATCGCCTTGTTTAAGAATCGATTTGTAATCGAACGTTTTGGAATCGATTGGAATCGATTTGTTTTGGATCGATTTTGGAATCCATTGATTTCTTTGATTCCACTTGTTGATGTTAGCCCACTGTCGCTGCTTATTTGGAATCGATTGCAATTAATCTTCAAAAAACTAGTATCACACTGATTTCTTTGGTAGATTTGGTTTTAATCAATCTTGGAGAGAGAGTATGGTTTGGAATTTTGTTTCTAAATGAGGGCGAGATAAATTTAACAGGTCCGTGAAATTAGGCGCGTGCGGTATTCATTCCTTATCTGATATTTACACAGGTTTGTTAATTGACAATAATACCCCTGTGCATATATGCTTCATATGAACTCAACCGTTTTTTTATTTAATTATGAATTAAAAAATCATTTTAATCTTAGCCATTGATTTTGATGATTAATGGTCCTGATTAGTTAACATAGTTAACACTAAATGGTTGGTTAACAAAAGAAGGGCCCTCTCTCTCTCTATATATATATATATGTATACAATTATGTGTTAATGAAAAGTATAGATGATTATGAAGGAAGTTATTTTAGTAAGGAAATCTATATTATTGTAGTAAATAACCATGACAATGTCATAATGATTAGGGGTGTACGCGGGTTAGGTTGAGCGGTTTTTGACGTTTTTACAACCCAACCCAATTATGGCGGTCTGAAAATTCTCAACCCAACCCAACCCATTCAAAAGTGTAACCCAACCCAACCCAACCCTTGCGGGTTAGGGCGGGTTGGGTTGGGTTGACGGGTTAGAAATATAAATAATTTTGATGAATGAAATACAATAAGTAATACTAAAAATATACTCGAGAAAGTTATTAATTAGTACAATCATTCAAATATATATAAATATTATATAAATATATATATATATATATATATATATATATATATATATATCATGGTTCTAAATAACTCGTTATGACCTCATTACGGCGTATTATGGCATCAAGGCGTAGGTTTGCCGTCACGTTAACCCTTATGGCTCCATTCTAAGGGTTGACTTGCTTTGTAACGCGTTATGACACGTTATGGTGTGTTACGATGTGTTGACGCATTATTTTGTAAGATGTAAGATTGTTTTTAGTATATAACTTGAAGAATAAAAGATAATTGTTCACGGAACGTAAGACTTAAATACTCATAATAAGGAAACCTAAAAACTAAAAAACCTAAATTGGTAAATACTTACTCTCATTCCCGTACACGAAGAGTCGGACGCGAACAATGAGAATTAAAGATAGTAGTAAGTAGAGATTCAAGATTTACTCTTGCTTTTGCACTCTCAATATCATTTTCTGTGAGCTCTATATATTTGATATCATTTTTTTATTGTTTTATTACTTTACATAATTTATCTTGTTCTATGGTATTATTTAGTACATAACACACAATGTGTGTATATGTGTATGTGTGTGTGTGTGTATATATATACTGCCGTAGCTCGTAAGGCTTGACCTCGTCGTCACGCCTCACGTCATTTAGAACCTTTATATATATATAATTTATCGAAATAATATATATTAGCGGCGGGTTGGCGGTTTGGGTTGGGTTGAGTTATGCTAACCCAATTTCAACCCTCCTAATTAGCGGGTTGGCGGTTTGGCGGGTTGGCGGTTTGGGTTTAATCGGGTTGTTAGCGGGTTGGGTTGGGCGGTTTTCGCGGGTTGACGGTTTTCTGTACACCCCTAATAATGATCACGTATTAATAATGTTATTGCAACTACTTATATTTATATAAATGAGTATTTGCGATTAAAACAAAAGCCATCGTTGTAGTATGGTGGTAAGTATTCCCGCCTGTCACGCGGGTGACCCGGGTTTGATCCCCGACAACGGCGATTCTACTTTTTTTCCCTCTAAAAATCTCGTTTTCCAGGAGACTCTTTTTTCCCGTAATTTAATTCACAGTATTGGTTCCACTATTTTACAAGATATTTAAATTATCATTTTCTTTGAGGAATGATTGAATGAACATGATCAGATATTTAGACAGAGAACATAAGTCACATCTCTGATAGATAGAAAATTGAGATTTCGTAATCTACTTTATTTCAACAAACTATCTATATTATTCTCTAAAATTGAAAAAATTACAAGTTTTAAAGTCTAAAATTTAATGAGAAAAAATGATTTTTTTAATCCCATTAGTAAGCTGTTTGCAGGATCCATGTTTCAACTTTAGGCCATTTGTAACACCCCGCTTACCACGACACAATATTGTCCGCTTTGCCCCACTGGCTCACGGCTTTGTTCTTGGCGACCTGGCAAGGACTTCGCAAGGACTTCCCAGGAGGTCACCCATCCTGGTACTACTCCCACCCAAGCACGCTTAACCACAGAGTTCCCAAGGAACCCGCATGCTTGTGCCCCAAAACGCGTTGTGTCTGGTAAACGGGGTGTTACAAATGGTATCAGAGCCACTACCGTGCCGTTTGGGATGGTGGGGCAAACCTCATCGAGGACGATGAGTCCCTAAGGGGGGTGTGTGTAACACCTTAGGCATATCCCACATCGGCCGTGGACAGGAGAGATGATGGGTATATTAGTAAACCTTGGCCTTACCAGAAACAACGCGTTTTGGGGCCACAAGCATGCGGGTTCCTTGGGAACTCTGTGGTTAAGCGTGCTTGGGTGGGAGTAGTACCAGGATGGGTGACCTCCTGGGAAGTCCTTGCGAAGTCCTTGCCAGGTCGCCAAGAACAAAGCCGTGAGCCAGTGGGGCAAAGCGGACAATATTGTGTCGTGGTAAGCGGGGTGTTACAGTAGCCATCGAGTTAGAGAATAACGATATATATAGGAGAAAATGCAATTACCATGCCATGTTAAGCTTCTTCTTTTTTTGGTCTTTAAACACTATCCTCAAGGACACCACGGTAGGCCTAAAGGCGGTGGTTCAAGTAGGGGTAAGTAACCTTGTGATTCTATATGGTTTTTATTTAAATTTGCCGGAGTTGTTATTTATTAGGTAATTAACGTGATTTTTTTTCTTATTTGAAGTTGAAGCAAGAGAAAGGGAAGATACCATCTAAAAGGACTAAGTGAAGGTGGACATAATATCGATTGAGCATCAACGACGTATCAGAACATTTTTGGTTTATAATTAATAGCGGTGTTATGCTACTTTGGTTTATAATTGGTCTTATGGCATTTTTGTAAAAATTTAACAATTGGCAATATTTTGTTTATTAACTTGTCAAAGTTTTTTTTATTATTATTTTGGTCTTGTTTAGTTTATGACAATTTCAACATACATGAGGCCTAAATTACAAGTTTTATAGATTGAAAAATACATATTTCTTAAATAAATGGCGTGAATTTTAATAATTAAAAAACATAGAATTTACAAAAGAAAAAAAATCGGCGTAAATTTTGATAACTGGAAATATAAAATTTACAAAAAAAATACAAATTAAAAAAAAAATTGGTATGAATGTTTAATAGTTGAAAAATACAAAATAAGAAAAAATAAAAATATGATGTGGATTTTTTTTTCTTAGTTGACATTTATAAAATAAATAAATAATGCCACATCAATAAAAACCTAATCCTAGTCAGCATTTGTAAGTTATTAGGTAACCCAGGTACTTGAAAGTTTAATATTTTACAATTGAGGTACCAAAATGAAGGTTTTAAGAGTACGTTATCCAAAATAGGAATCTGATGAAAGTACGTTGCTTTTTAACGCAATTTGGCCTTATATAAAGTACTTTTAAAAACTATGTTAATACTTCAATCTATACATATAATAAATAAGTAACTAGCATGTCACGTGTCGTCTTCTAGTGAGCCGAGTTCAGTATTTTTCCGCCTAAACGTGTCGTGATTAGTATGAGATTTGTTGAAATTAGTATGAGATTTGATACAAATAATCACTAAATTGTCATGATTTTCTTTTTGCAATTCCATATCAATTTTTACTTCAAAGTCGAATTCATTAGACGAATTAAAATTCTATCAAATTTCATTTTGTCAACGAAACACCCTTAGAATTATCATAAGAGATTTAATTACTTGGAAAAAAAAGATATCACTTATCAACTGACTTTTGGATTATGAGTTCGAACCTTTTTCAAAAATATAAATATGCAAATATTTTAGTATAGTATATTTATTTATTTATATTTTCTTAATCATGATTATATTATTTCCTCTAATTTTAATTGAACTACATAATATCAGTTATCAACAGATTGTTAGTTAATGATATTTTCAAAGTCAAATTGTTATACTTCCCGTCAATTCACTTTAAATTGATCTTTCATAATAGTTGATTTGGTTATCTATACTACTTTATAAAAAGAATATAACGGTTACTTTTCAACATACGATTATTTTCAACACGTACAATAAAAGAAACATTTTGAAATAACGTCCTTCAGAGAACAAAGAGAGAATGGTTACTGAAATACCTTATTAAGAGAATAGAGAAATCTTGGTTACAGAAATACCTTCTTCAGAGAACAAGAAGAGCTCGGAACCTGTTACTCTTAGTTCTGAAGCCAAATCTGAGAAAAATTCCAACAATCAATGGACAGAAGAGATGCCTCAGTTGTCAAACTCGATCACCAAAGGATTCTACAGTGTCAACTATGACGAACAAAGTTGCTTTTGAAGATGACATTAAGTGTGAATCCGTTCCCGATGAATCAGCCATAGTCGAAGCTTCTCGTGAAGATGACATAAAGTGTGAATCCGGTCTTGATGAATCAGCCATCCTTGTCATCCAGGCAGCTGTTAGGAGATTCTTGGTATGTATTTCTTTCGATTACGCGCTGGAAATAAAGATGACATATGTTTAGCACTTCAGATTTATGGTTAACCATTTGAATGTGGTCTGTTTATACATCTAAATAGTCAAAATCTTGAGGTTCTCTTCTTTTATACGTTTTCTTGCTTTCTTCAATTTGTTGGTCCTGTTTATTCCAAGTGTAAACTCTAAGTGCATTTTTTCACTTATTTAGATTGATTAACATGCTTTTTCCCTTCTTTTTACACAAACTCCGAGTGTGTTTTCCCACTGATTTAGAATCACTAATATTCTACTTGAAATAGTGTCTCATGGCCGTTTTGAATGGTCAAAACATGCGCACTGTGTGATTAAGGTTGATATTTAGAATCTTCAAGGTTTTTCGGAAGGTCATCTATGCAATTTCAACTATAAAAGCTTTCTCTTGTTGCCACTTTGCTAGCCAAAATTCCCCAACCTTGCAATAAAAAAAGAATAGTGTTTTCAAGTTCATTTTAAACTAGCAAGAGTAAACAAACACCCAAAGCATTTTTTTAAAGAAAAAAAAACCATACTTGTAACAAATTGATAATCTTTCAAGTTAAAAAAAGTTGCAAAATTTTACTAGAAAGGTTCCATCCGTTGCCAAAACAATAGTAGGTTGTCTACCAACGCTAATTGGCTAAGCGCCTATCATCAAGAGCCACAATTATCACTTACTTTGTTGGCTAATTCTTTGCCATCAAAATTAATTGTTGGCAACTCTTCTACCTGGTATGGTAAGGCGTTTACTGGGTAAGAGTTTTCTTGCTTTTACCGAGTAAGATTTTCGGTCCTTCTATGTCTCTTATCCGGTAAGATTGTTGGTTTTGTAAACGACCTTAAGTTTCGTTTTATCTATAAAATTAAATATTGCCAAAAACCATTTTTGTTTTGCACTGAACTAAATTAGTCAACGTCTACCAATCATCCCCTAAGTCATTATGTCAACGTGTTTTTTCTTGCTTTCTTCAATTTGTTGGTCCTGTTTATTCCAAGTGTAAACTTTAAGTGCCTTTTTCCACTTATTTAGATTGATTAACATGATTTTTCCCTTCTTTTTACACAAACTCCGAGTGTGTTTTCCCACTGATTTAGAATGACTAATATTCTACTTGAAATAGTGTCTCATGGTCGTTTTGATTGGTCAAAACATGCGCATTGGGTGATTAAGGTTGATATTTAGAATCTTCAAGGTTTTGCGGAAGGTCATCTATGCAATTTCAAGTATAAAAGTTTTCTCTTGTTGCCACTTTGCTAGCCTAAATTCCCCAACCTTGCAATAAAAAAAGAATAGTGTTTTCAAGTTCATTTTAAATCAGCAAGAGTATACAAACACCCAAAGCATTTTTTAAAAGAAAAAAAAACCATATTTGTAACAAATTGATAATCTTTCAAGATAAAAAAAGTTCCAAAATTTTACTAGAAAAGTTCCATCCGTTGCCAAAACAATAGTAGGTTGCCTACCAACGCTTATTGGGTAAGCGCCTATCATCAAGAGCCACAATTATCACTTACTTTGTTGGCTAATTCTTAGCCATCAAAATTAATTGTTGGTAAACGTCTTCTACCTCGTAAGGCGCTTACTGGGTAAGAGTTTTCCTGCCTTTACCGAGTAAGATTTTCGGTCCTTCTATGTCTCTTATCCGGTAAGATTGTTGCTTTTGTAAACGGCCTTAAGTTTCTTTTTATCGATAAAATTAAATATTGCCAAAAACCATTTTTGTTTTGCACTGAACTAAATTATTCAACGTCTACCATTCATCCCCTAAGACATTATGTCAACGTGTTTTTTCTTGCTTTCTTCAATTTGTTGGTCCTGTTTATTCCAAGTGTAAACTTTAAGTGCCTTTTTCCATTTATTTAGATTGATTAACATGATTTTTCCCTTCTTTTTACACAAACTCCGAGTGTGTTTTCCCACTGATTTAGAATGACTAATATTCTACTTGAAATAGTGTCTCATGGTCGTTTTGAATGGTCAAAACATGCGCATTGTGTGATTAAGGTTGATATTTATAATCTTCAAGGTTTTTCGGAAGGTCATTTATGCAATTTCAACTATAAAAGTTTTCTCTTGTTTCCACTTTGCTAGCCTAAATTCCCCAACCTTGCAATAAAAAAAGAATAGTGTTTTCAAGTTCATTTTAAATCAGCAAGAGTATACAAACACCCAAAGCATTTTTTAAAAGAAAAAAACCATATTTGTAACAAATTGATAATCTTTCAAGATAAAAAAAGTTCCAAAATTTTACTAGAAAAGTTCCATCCGTTGCCAAAACAATAGTAGGTTGCCTACCAACGCTTATTGGGTAAGCGCCTATCATCAAGAGCCACAATTATCACTTACTTTGTTGGCTAATTCTTAGCCATCAAAATTAATTGTTGGTAAACGTCTTCTACCTGGTAAGGCGCTTACTGGGTAAGAGTTTTCTTGCCTTTACCGAGTAAGATTTTCGGTCCTTCTATGTCTCTTATCCGGTAAGATTGTTGCTTTTGTAAACGGCCTTAAGTTTCTTTTTATCGATAAAATTAAATATTGCCAAAAACCATTTTTGTTTTGCACTGAACTAAATTATTCAACGTCTACCATTCATCCCCTAAGTCATTATGTCAACGTGTTTTTTCTTGCTTTCTTCAATTTGTTGGTCCTGTTTATTCCAAGTGTAAACTTTAAGTGCCTTTTTCCATTTATTTAGATTGATTAACATGATTTTTCCCTTCTTTTTACACAAACTCTGAGTGTGTTTTCCCACTGATTTAGAATGACTAATATTCTACTTGAAATAGTGTCTCATGGTCGTTTTGAATGGTCAAAACATGCGCATTGTGTGATTAAGGTTGATATTTAGAATCTTCAAGGTTTTGCGGAATGTCATCTATGCAATTTCAACTATAAAAGCTTTCTCTTGTTGCCACTTTGCTAGCCTAAATTCCCCAACCTTGCAATAAAAAAAGAATAGTGTTTTCAAGTTCATTTTAAATCAGCAAGAGTATACAAACACCCAAAGCATTTTTTAAAAGAAAAAAACCATATTTGTAACAAATTGATAATCTTTCAAGATAAAAAAAATTCCAAAATTTTACTAGAAAAGTTCCATCCGTTGCCAAAACAATAGTAGGTTGCCTACCAACGCTTATTGGGTAAGCGCCTATCATCAAGAGCCACAATTATCACTTACTTTGTTGGCTAATTCTTAGCCATCAAAATTAATTGTTGGTAAACGTCTTCTACCTGGTAAGGCGTTTACTGGGTAAGAGTTTTCCTGCCTTTACCGAGTAAGATTTTCGGTCCTTCTATGTCTCTTATCCGGTAAGATTGTTGCTTTTGTAAACGGCCTTAAGTTTCTTTTTATCGATAAAATTAAATATTGCCAAAAACCATTTTTGTTTTGCACTGAACTAAATTATTCAACGTCTACCATTCATCCCCTAAGTCATTATGTCAACGTGTTTTTTCTTGCTTTCTTCAATTTGTTGGTCCTGTTTATTCCAAGTGTAAACTTTAAGTGCCTTTTTCCATTTATTTAGATTGATTAACATGATTTTTCCCTTCTTTTTACACAAACTCCGAGTGTGTTTTCCCACTGATTTAGAATGACTAATATTCTACTTGAAATAGTGTCTCATGGTCGTTTTGAATGGTCAAAACATGCGCATTGTGTGATTAAGGTTGATATTTAGAATCTTCAAGGTTTTGCGGAATGTCATCTGTTGGTGCAAGTGTACCACATCTCTATATATTTTATATATTTATTTTGATGATTACAAACACACCGCATTATTGTTTATCTAACAATTTAATCTAAGTGTGCAGTTGTTGAAGAACACGAAGATTTAATCTGAAGGGTTCAAGACGGAAGTGTTTACGTCGTCATCATTGTTTATAACTAATAATGATAAACACCCTAAAATAATATACCACTTGGATATTTCTAAAAACCTTTTAAATAAAATTTTAAATAAGAAATTTTGGTTCTAGAAGTATCTGCCATGCGTACTGTTTCTGCAACCACTTTCTGACGCAGGTATACCGCGAAGGTAGAGCCGGTATTCCGCGGTGGTACGGCCGGTATACCGCGGGTGTTCAGCCGGTATACCGCGGCAGGCGTGGTGTTTGTCTCTGATTGGTTAGAAGTACCTTTTACTAGCCGGTATACCGCGAGTCCTAGCCGGTATACCGCGGGTACGTATTCCAGAAGTCAACTTTGCATGAGAGCCGTTGAGTGTCAGTGTACTTTTGTCTGCACGGTATACCGCGTGCATTTGGCGGTATACCGCGGATTGCATGTTTCCGTTGGAGATGCTGATATATAAAGAAGCATGCTGGTGATGAAGAAGATAGACCAAAAACACAACAGCAACAACAAACAGCAACTCCATCAGCTCTCTCTCTCATTATTTAATATATATATTTTATAAAACCTTTTTTTTATAAAATATCCAAGTGTGAGATATTATACAAGAGTGATTACCCATTGTGAGTTATACTCCTCTTGTAAGTATTTGAATAACGGGTGTGTGATCCTGTTTATCTCATAGCAGAGGCTTGAGAAACTATTACAAATTCCTTTGTATTTGGTTTGTGTTCTACCGTAAAGAATACATTTATTGGATCGTGTCGAGAAGTGTCTCGGCTGCTGGTTTATCACAGTTGGTGGTAAATCAGTAAATCTCTGTGTCAAGTATCTCTATCCCTTATCTCTTTATTTATTCCGCTGTGCTTTATTATATTTGTTTATATAAACTGCTTTGCATTTATATTTATTTATATAATATCTGTGTATCTGTTTGTACTTACACTCTTCTGTACTTTTCCGCACTTACTCTGTATTTATTTATAAAAAGATTTTTTGAAAGTAAAAGATTTTAAATACAACCTTACCCCCCCTAGGTTGTCTAACATTTGGTATCAGAGCAGGGCTTTCAAAAATTATCTGTTTAAATTTTTAAAGTTATATCTTTTATTTAATGGCTCAACAAAATGCTTGGTTTTCTAAATCTCTTCTTATTGATTTCGAAAATTTTGATCTTTGGGCAAATTCTTTTGAACGTTATGTTCGTGGGATAAATCAAAAAATTTGGGATATTATAGAAAATGGGAATTTTAATCCTACTATTATAAAAAATAATGTTATTGTTGATAAACCTGTTAAAGACTGGACTCCCGCTGAAGAATCTCATTTTTGTTTAAATTTTGAGGCTAAAAATATATTATATGCTGCTTTAACTTCCGATGAAATAGAAAGAGTATATACCTGTAAAACTGCTAATCAAATCTGGCAAAGCTTGAGTGACACTCATCGTGGAAATACTCAAGTTAAAAGCTCTAAAATAAATATTTTAGTACATGATTATGAACTGTTCGAAATGTCAAAAGATGAGTCAATCGACTCAATGTTTAAACGTTTTAACCTCATTATGACTACTTTGAAGGGATTAGGTCGCACTTATCCTAACGAAGACTATGTAAGGAAAATTCTTCGAGCACTTCCTTCGGAGTGGATGGCAAAAATTACATCTTTAGAAGACTCCCGAGATCTCGCAACGATGAAGCTCGATGATCTCATCGGCAATCTTAAAGTGCACGAAATCGCACTAAAAAGAAATCAAGTCCGGGAGCAAGTCAAAAAGAAATCCATCGCTCTCAAAGTCGTTGCCTCAAAAGAAAAGGAAGAGGAGGAAGATGCAAGTTCCTCGGATGACGAACCCGAAAATCTTGACGATTTAGTCAAGTTGGTAAGAAAACTTTCTAAACTTTTATCTAACAAAAAGTTTACTAATAATGATAGGTTTCAAGAAAATGGAGACTACCGTCGTGGTGGTAAAAACCAAAGTCGCAACGTCCATAAAAGTGAAGACAAATATGACGAATCTAGCGACGATGAAAAAGCCAATAAAAAGAAAGGCTTTTGCTATGTGTGTGGTGATAAGGATCACTATGCAAGTGTGTGTCCAAAACGAGCAAAACAAATCAACACACCAAAAGCTCTCGTTGGAGGCGCGTTGAGCGCAAGCATAAATGAGGCCAAAAATTTTTGTTTCATGGCCGACCATGATAATGAGGTATCTTCATCATATTCTTCTAAAAATAATTGTGATAGTAATTATAGTGATAATTATTATAGTGACGATGAAAATAATCTTGACGAATTATATAAATCATTTCATGATATGGCCGCTCTTGCAAATAGGTATAAAGATGAAATCTCTAATTTAAAAGAAACCGTATCCGCATATAAAAAGGAAATAAATGACGGTAAACAAAAATCTGCTTATGATTTAGATATTATCACTAAATTAGAAAATAAATTAAGTGAAAAAGATATTTGCAAATCTTGTGATATTTTAAAAAATAAAATTGCATGCTTAAATAAAAAGACACATGAAAATGTTGTATGTACAAAATGCGAGATTCTTGAAAATGAAATTGCATGTTTAAATGCTAAATGTAAATCGCATGAGAAAAATGACTTATTAGCAAATGCTTTTAATAGTAGCAATGATAAAGTGCTTAAAATGCTTAATATATCAAATCGTATAAATTGCCGAAAAGGCATTGGTTCAAATACGTGTATTGAAAAATGTGATTGTATGCCAATTAAAAAGGTTTTTGAAAAACCTAAATTTGTTGTTAAAAATAAAACGCAAAAACCTCCGTATGTTCCTAAAATGAATTATGTGAATTATATGTCGAGAAAATCACATGCGTTTATGTATAATAATAAGTTTGCGAATCCTAAGAAAAATGTTAATCCGCATACTTCTTTTTACGTCTATGATGAATACGATCGTAAAATTAAAATGGTTAGAAAATGGATTCCGAAAGGAATGTTTAATGTTGATAATCCCGGTGGGATGCGTTTGTGGTTTTAAACCATTTATATGGCTTTGTATGTTTGTCGTGTTTGTTTTATGTCGACAACATATTTTTTTGCAGTTTATGTTTTATACTAACTGTTAAAAGGACCCATAAGAAAAGGGTACCACGAAATATTTTCTTTGCCTTTTGTAGGTGTTTCCTGGCGAGGATATAATACGTGTTACCTGCCGAGGTTATAATACGTGGTTTCCTGACGAGGTTATAATACGTGGTTACCTGCCGAGGTTATAATACGTGGCTACCTGCCGAGGTTATAATACGTGGTTACCTGCCGAGGTTATAATACGTGGTTACCTGACGAGGTCATAATACGTGGTGATTTTTTTTATCACATAAAATTAACCGAAAATTGAAGCCTTAAGATCCGTTTTGGTGCAAGTGTTTCGTATTGGTTTGTATATCTTTGTCTCTATTGCTTTTTGCATTTTATTTTATCCCTCAAATTTTATAAAATCAAATTGATATCGTTATTAATTTGAGGGGGAGCGTTTTAGCTCTTTTACCCATGAGTTTATGCTACCTCAATTATATGCATATTTTGAGGGGGAGCATCTCTCGAGGGGAAGCATACCGTCTTTCTTGACCCTTTTTGTTTCGACAAACGGGGGAGAGAAACCGCATATGCTCATGCTTAGCGGTTGTGTTTGTCATCATCAAAAAGGGGGAGATTGTTGGTGCAAGTGTACCACATCTCTATATATTTTATATATTTATTTTGATGATTACAAACACACCGCATTATTGTTTATCTAACAATTTAATCCAAGTGTGCAGTTGTTGAAGAACACGAAGATTTAATCTGAAGGGTTCAAGACGGAAGTGTTTACGTCGTCATCATTGTTTATAACTAATAATGATAAACACCCTAAAATAATATACCACTTGGATATTTCTAAAAACCTTTTAAATAAAATTTTAAATAAGAAATTTTGGTTCTAGAAGTATCTGCCATGCGTACTGTTTCTGCAACCACTTTCTGACGCAGGTATACCGCGAAGGTAGAGCCGGTATTCCGCGGTGGTACGGCCGGTATACCGCGGGTGTTCAGCCGGTATACCGCGGCAGGCGTGGTGTTTGTCTCTGATTGGTTAGAAGTACCTTTTACTAGCCGGTATACCGCGAGTCTTAGCCGGTATACCGCGGGTACGTATTCCAGAAGTCAACTTTGCATGAGAGCCGTTGAGTGTCAGTGTACTTTTGTCTGCACGGTATACCGCGTGCATTTGGCGGTATACCGCGGATTGCATGTTTCCGTTGGAGATGCTGATATATAAAGAAGCATGCTGGTGATGAAGAAGATAGACCAAAAACACAACAGCAACAACAAACAGCAACTCCATCAGCTCTCTCTCTCATTATTTAATATATATATTTTATAAAACCTTTTTTTTATAAAATATCCAAGTGTGAGATATTATACAAGAGTGATTACCCATTGTGAGTTATACTCCTCTTGTAAGTATTTGAATAACGGGTGTGTGATCCTGTTTATCTCATAGCAGAGGCTTGAGAAACTATTACAAATTCCTTTGTATTTGGTTTGTGTTCTACCGTAAAGAATACATTTATTGGATCGTGTCGAGAAGTGTCTCGGCTGCTGGTTTATCACAGTTGGTGGTAAATCAGTAAATCTCTTTTTGAAAGTAAAAGATTTTAAATACAACCTTACCCCCCCTAGGTTGTCTAACATCATCTATGCAATTTCAACTATAAAAGCTTTCTCTTGTTGCCACTTTGCTAGCCTAAATTCCCCAACCTTGCAATAAAAAAAGAATAGTGTTTTCAAGTTCATTTTAAATCAGCAAGAGTATACAAACACCCAAAGCATTTTTTAAAAGAAAAAAAACCATATTTGTAACAAATTGATAATCTTTCAAGATAAAAAAAAATTCCAAAATTTTACTAGAAAAGTTCCATCCTTTGCCAAAACAATAGTAGGTTATTGGGTAAGCGCCTATCATCAAGAGCCACAATTATCACTTACTTTGTTGGCTAATTCTTAGCCATCAAAATTAATTGTTGGTAAACGTCTTCTACCTGGTAAGGCGCTTACTGGGTAAGAGTTTTCCTGCCTTTACCGAGTAAGATTTTCGGTCCTTCTATGTCTCTTATCCGGTAAGATTGTTGCTTTTGTAAACGGCCTTAAGTTTCTTTTTATCGATAAAATTAAATATTGCCAAAAACCATTTTTGTTTTGCACTGAACTAAATTATTCAACGTCTACCATTCATCCCCTAAGTCATTATGTCAACGTGTTTTTTCTTGCTTTCTTCAATTTGTTGGTCCTGTTTATTCCAAGGGTAAACTTTAAGTGCCTTTTTCCATTTATTTAGATTGATTAACATGATTTTTCCCTTCTTTTTACACAAACTCCGAGTGTGTTTTCCCACTGATTTAGAATGACTAATATTCTACTTGAAATAGTGTCTCATGGTCGTTTTGAATGGTCAAAACATGCGCATTGTGTGATTAAGGTTGATATTTAGAATCTTCAAGGTTTTTCGGAAGGTCATCTATGCAATTTCAACTATAAAAGTTTTCTCTTGTTGCCACTTTGCTAGCCTAAATTCCCCAACCTTGCAATAAAAAAAGAATAGTGTTTTCAAGTTCATTTTAAATCAACAAGAGTATACAAACACCCAAAATATTTTGTAAAAGAAGAAAACCATATTTGTAACAAATTGATAATCTTTCAGGTTAAAAAAAGTTCCAAAATTTTACTAGAAAGGTTCCATCCGTTGCCAAAACAATAGTAGGTTGTCTACCAACGCTTATTGGGAAAGCGCCTATCATCAAGAGCCACAATTATCACTTACTTTGTTGGCTAATTCTTAGCCATCAAAATTAATTGTTGGTAAACGTCTTCTACCTCGTAAGGCGCTTACTGGGTAAGAGTTTTCCTGCCTTTACCGAGTAAGATTTTCGGTCCTTCTATGTCTCTTATCCGGTAAGATTGTTGCTTTTGTAAATGGCCTTAAGTTTCTTTTTATCGATAAAATTAAATATTGCCAAAAACCATTTTTGTTTTGCACTGAACTAAATTATTCAACGTCTACCATTCATCCCCTAAGTCATTATGTCAACGTGTTTTTTCTTGCTTTCTTCAATTTGTTGGTCCTGTTTATTCCAAGGGTAAACTTTAAGTGCCTTTTTCCATTTATTTAGATTGATTAACATGATTTTTCCCTTCTTTTTACACAAACTCCGAGTGTGTTTTCCCACTGATTTAGAATGACTAATATTCTACTTGAAATAGTGTCTCATGGTCGTTTTGAATGGTCAAAACATGCGCATTGTGTGATTAAGGTTGATATTTAGAATCTTCAAGGTTTTTCGGAAGGTCATCTATGCAATTTCAACTATAAAAGTTTTCTCTTATTGCCACTTTGCTAGCCTAAATTCCCCAACCTTGCAATAAAAAAAGAATAGTGTTTTCAAGTTCATTTTAAATCAACAAGAGTATACAAACACCCAAAATATTTTGTAAAAGAAGAAAACCATATTTGTAACAAATTGATAATCTTTCAGGTTAAAAAAAGTTCCAAAATTTTACTAGAAAGGTTCCATCCGTTGCCAAAACAATAGTAGGTTGTCTACCAACGCTTATTGGGTAAGCGCCTATCATCAAGAGCCACAATTATCACTTACTTTGTTGGCTAATTCTTAGCCATCAAAATTAATTGTTGGTAAACGTCTTCTACCTCGTAAGGCGCTTACTGGGTAAGAGTTTTCCTGCCTTTACCGAGTAAGATTTTCGGTCCTTCTATGTCTCTTATCCGGTAAGATTGTTGGTTTTGTAAACGGCCTTAAGTTTCTTTTTATCGATAAAATTAAATATTGCCAAAAACCATTTTTGTTTTGCACTGAACTAAATTATTCAACGTCTACCTATCATCCCCTAAGTCATTATGTCAACGTGTTTTTTCTTGCTTTCTTCAATTTGTTGGTCCTGTTTATTCCAAGTGTAAACTCTAAGTGCCTTTTTCCACTTATTTAGATTGATTAACATGATTTTACCCTTCTTTTTACACAAACCCCGAGTGTGTTTTCCCACTGATTTAAAAATGACTAATATTCTACTTGAAATAGTGTCTCATGGTCGTTTTGAATGGTCAAAACATGCGCATTGTGTGATTAAGGTTATTTAGAATCTTCAAGGTTTTTCGGAAGGTCATCTATGCAATTTCAACTATAAAAGTTTTCTCTTGTTGCCACTTTGCTAGCCTAAATTCCCCAACCTTGCAATAAAAAAAGAATAGTGTTTTCAAGTTCATTTTAAATCAACAAGAGTATACAAACACCCAAAGCATTTTTTAAAAGAAGAAAACCATATTTGTAACAAATTGATAATCTTTGAAGTTAAAAAAAGTTCCAAAATTTTACTAGAAAGGTTCCATCCGTTGCCAAAACAATAGTAGGTTGCCTACCAACGCTTATTGGGTAAGCGCCTATCATCAAGACCCACAATTATCACTTACTTTGTTGGCTAATTCTTAGCCATCAAAATTAATTGTTGGTAAACGTCTTCTACCTCGTAAGGCGCTTACTGGGTAAGAGTTTTCCTGCCTTTACCGAGTAAGATTTTCGGTCCTTCTATGTCTCTTATCCGGTAAGATTGTTGGTTTTGTAAACGGCCTTAAGTTTCTTTTTATCGATAAAATTAAATATTGCCAAAAACCATTTTTGTTTTGCACTGAACTAAATTATTCAACGTCTACCAATCATCCCCTAAGTCATTATGTCAACGTGTTTTTTCTTGCTTTCTTCAATTTGTTGGTCCAGTTTATTCCAAGTGTAAACTTTAAGTGCCTTTTTCCACTTATTTAGATTGATTAACATGATTTTTCCCTTCTTTTTACACAAACCCCGAGTGTGTTTTCCCACTGATTTAAAAATGACTAATATTCTACTTGAAATAGTGTCTCATGGTCGTTTTGAATGGTCAAAACATGCGCATTGTGTGATTAAGGTTGATATTTAGAATTTTCAAGGTTTTTCGGAAGGTCATCTATGCAATTTCAACTATAAAAGTTTTCTTTTGTTGCCACTTTGCTAGCCTAAATTCCCCAACCTTGCAATTAAAAATGAATAGTGTTTTCAAGTTCATTTTAAATCAGCCAGAGTAATCAAACACCCAAAGCATTTTTTAAAAGAAAAAAACCATATTTGTAACAAATTGATAATCTTTCAAGTTAAAAAAAGTTCCAAAATTTTACTAGAAAGGTTCATCCGTTGCCAAAACAATAGTAGGTTGTCTACCAACGCTTATTGGGTAAGCGCCTATCATCATGAGCCACAATTATCACTTACTTTGTTGGCTAATTCTTAGCCATCAAAATTAATTGTTGGTAAACGTCTTCTACCTCGTAAGGCGCTTACTGGGTAAGAGTTTTCCTGCCTTTACAGAGTAAGATTTTCGATCCTTCTATGTCTCTTATCCGGTAAGATTGTTGGTTTTGTAAACGGCCTTAAGTTTCTTTTTATCGATAAAATTAAATATTGCCGAAAACCATTTTTGTTTTGCACTGAACTAAATTATTCAACGTCTACCTATCATCCCCTAAGTCATTATGTCAACGTGTTTTTTCTTGCTTTCTTCAATTAAGTTACACATCATGCTGCGCGGACACAAAGACTAGTAATATAATAAATATTAATATTTCTAAAATAAAAAGTTTGTTAGAGTTAAATGTAATCTACAAGAGATATTATTGCTAATATTTGTCTTTTCAATATTTGTATCTAATTGTTTCTGTGACATCTATTTGAAGTGTTACAAATTTTAGCCCATGTTTATAAATTACAATACTATGTTCGAATTAAAAAACCGACCAATTAAAACCTTTCATAATTTCCTTGATTATTGAACTTCGATAACACCTGCAGTAGCGATTTGGGAGATGCCCAAGAAGCAAAAAAAAAATCTAAAAGAAGCAAAACAACCAGAAATGATAGATAATTACCACAAAATTGAGCTTAAGCTCTACAGACTCCTGTTCATATGTAGTTCTTTCCAAATTCATCCCATCCATGTTAATACTTCATCAAATTGTGGATATCTTCAAGACTCCAACATGCCTATAGATCCTCTGCATACATCAATAATCCATCTTTCATCATGTGTTCATGGGTTTGTGTGTTTATACAACAATCCATATTCTGACATAAGACAGTTTCGTTCGGTATAAATGTATGCCATTAATATACAACAATTGTATCTAAAGATGCATGCGCTGTTTAGAAAACAGAAAAGAGTCCTTATTCAATTTGTTCAACTGAAATAAGTGAAAATTGTTCAAGGATCAACAGTGCATATGCTTAAAATAAGTTGTAAATGAATCTATACGACCAATACAGGGAAAAGGTCCCCTTTCTGTGACTATAAGAAACAGTGCATGGTAGATAACATGCCAATCGAATAGCATTCGGTAATTTATCATGTTCAAATCGCTTATGTGTGTAATAAAAGCAAGTGCTTACCTATCATATTCATGATTAGAAGCAAGATTCAACATATGCAGGACCTGCTTTACTCAATTGCATTGGCAAGATTTTTCTCCTTACGAGATCTCTTCCTTTGCTTGCTCCTGCTCCGTATTGTTTCAACACTCTCATTAGATTTGAGATTGTGCATTACTTCATAATAAGTTGGTAAAAATATAAATTACATGGCAGTTAGCATTGATATTAAGTTCACGGTATACTTTAAATTGTTGTTTGGAGTTTGGACCATATTAACATAATATCATAAGTAAAATTATAGGTAAATCATTCATAAATACACACATTGCTATCAAGTTTTCAAAGCAAGACTTTGCTAATGGCCTAATGCATCTGTGAAATTAGCATGCCTAGTCCAAAAAGGCTTGTACAATGTCATGAAAGAAGATAGGATTACAATGCGATGATACAAGTTATGATGAAATTCATGACTTCCATCGAACATATATAAACATAAGAGGTCAATTTCCTTCCCCAAGATCTACAATAAAAGGATCATAAGGCAAAACCAGAATGTCAAACACTAGACTCTCATGGGGGAAAAAGTGTAAAAGAAACTCACCTTTTTGGCAACATGATTTTGGTTCTCAGTTTTTTTCTTTTTCTTCCTACATGAGAGTGGATTTGGACCCTGGAAAAGGCCCACATAAATCCGTGATGGTCACTTGATTAGCTAAACAAGTGATCATGACAATAACCAAGAAACGACACTAAAATCGTAGTTGATTCTCTGATGAATGTTTGAAAAGAAGACATGGTTTATGAAAAGAATCAAGAAAACAACGTGGTGAAGGATCAAAACCTTAGCTCTCTTTCTCTTGAATTGTACTTTATCCTTTACATCCGTTTTCCTTTTAGCAACATTTTTCTTCAAATCTTCTATAATACTATCTGGCAAAGCTTCATCCGCAACAGAGGAGTCCCCTGGTTCATCCGTTGCTGAACTTCTCTTTTTCTTATTAAGAAGCATCTTAAACTCTAACTCATTCATATGAGAGCGTTGGTCTTCCGCAACTTTAGCAAATTACTGCTAAGACTGAGATGGAGGCTCAAGGAATAGAGCATTTAGCAGTGCAAATATTACAGGTATAGCTGGTATCTGTATCAATAAAAAAAATTGTAATGTATGATAAAAAAAAACACATGTAAATTTTAACCATTATATAAACCAAACAAATGAAGTATGTATAAACCTCTTGAAACTTCTTGCGCAGGTCAGCATCTTGGCTAGCAACAAAGAAATGCTCTGAATTGTCTTCCCCAATAACTTCTGCTAGACAAGCCACAACGCTCTTCCTCTTCTCGTGATCACATCTGAAAATACCTCTTAAGTCTCAGTGTAGAAATCGGAACCATGCCATAAAATCTTTTTGTACATGGTGAGGAAGAATAGTTTGGAACACGTAGCCTCATTGAATGACAGTGAGGTGAAACCAAAGCAAGTATCTCTAAGATGCAAAAAACAACATTGAATGAACAATGATAACTCTCTAACTAGGCCAACCAATCATATATTTTATATTTGTACAGGTGCAATTTGAAACTAAATTTAGGATACTAACCTTGCAGGAATAAGATCATGAGCCACATTAAGAGAATCAGAGTAGGCTTCACCAAGACTTTTCAACTCTGCAAGAACACATCTAGTATATTTCCCAAACAGGAATAAATTAATAGAGGGCGAAAGAATATCTAAGCCTAACAGTTTTCGGACATACTAAATCTTGTAAAAACAAGGTAAAGTAAATGTATCTAACCTGGTTGTGAACATTTTGACTGGAGCACCTAAAATATTTGAAAGGGCGGTAACAGCCGGAGTGATCTGATTAACTAGAAGATGGTGTATAAATGTTCCATCACATAAGACCTTGAAGCGTCATCGCAGAAGTGTTAGATTCTATACAACATGCTTTGGTTTCAGATCGCCTTTCAAGGTCTTATGTGATGGAACGTTTATACACCATCTTCTAGTTAATCGCATCACTCCAGCTGATACCGCCCTTTTCAAATATTCTAGGTGCTCCAGTCAAAATGTTCACAACCAGGTTAGATACATTTACTTTACTTTGTTTTTTACAAGATTTAGTATCTCCGAAAACTGTTAGGCTTAGATGTTCTTTCACCCTCTTTGCTAATTTATCCTTGTTTGGGAAATATCCTAGATGTGTTCTTGCAGAGTTGAAAAGTCTTGGTGAAGCCTACTCTGATTCTCTTAATGTGGCTCGTGATCTTATACCTGCAAGGTTAGTATCCTTGTTTTAGTTTGGTTGGCCTAGTTAGAGAGTTATCATGGTTTATTCAATGTTGTTGTTTTTTTGCAACTTAGTAATACCTGCTTTGGTTTCACCTCACTGTGATTCTTTTAAACACGTTAAGTGTTTAAACAACAATGAGGCTACATGTCCCAAACTATTCTTCCTTACCATGTACAAAAAGGATTTTATGGCATGGTTCCATTTTCTACACTGGGACTTAAAGAGGTATTTTCAGATGTAATCACGAGAAGAGGAAGAGCGTTGTGGCTTGTCTAGAAGAAGTTATTGGGGAAGACAATTAAGAGCATTTCTTTGTTGCTAGTCAAGATGCTCACTTGCGCAAGAAGTTTCAAGAGGTTTATACATACTTCATTTGTTTGGTTTATATAATGGTTAAAAATTACATGTGTTTCTTTTAGTTTTTGAATCTTAAAATGCAAGATTAAGAACAAGCTCTATTTCTTGGTGACAATTAGAAATGAATATATAAGAGCATTTTATCATACATTACAATTTTTATTTTCATGGACACACATACCAGCTGTACCTGTAATATTTGCACTGCGAAATGCTCTATTCCTTGAGCCTCCATCTCAGTCTCAGCAGCAGTTTGCTAAAGTTGCAGAAGATCAGCGCTCGCATATGAATGAGTTAGAGTTTAAGATGCTTCTTAATAAGAAAAAGAGAAGTTCAGCAACAGATGAACCAGGGGATTCCTCTGTTGTTGCGGATGAAGCTTTGCCGGATAGTATTATAGAAAATTTGAAGAAAAATGCTGCTAAAAGGAAAACAGATGTAAAGGATAAGGTACAATTCAAGAGAAAGAGAGCTAAGGTGAATCAGCACAAAAACACAAAATAGGTTTGTAATTTCTGAGAAATCGAAAGGTAAAATAAGAAGCAACCATGAATATTAAAGCAAGGAAAGTTTGAATCTTGGAGATGTTTGGCTTGAGTGCGTGTACCTGTGTGTATACTGCTCCAGTGAGACGTTAGGGTTCCGTCCAAAAATTGTCCTTTTTAGGGGGTTCTACACGAAAGAGAGGTAAAGGAAGAGATGTGATCAGGGAAAAGAAGACTAAGGCAGAGAGAGTGAAGATGACGGAGGCCCTGATAGGGATGGGTGGACCAATCTGTTATAAAATGAAATATGACTGACTTCTAATCTATAATAAATAAAGTTTAGGGTCTATGTTTATAAAAACCATTAAACCACATGAACCAAATCTGTAATTAACTCTTTTTGTTATTAAGGATGGTAGTGTTTTCTAAAAGAAGGTATTTAAATAAAAAGTTTGGACTGAGGGTAAGCAAGAGCCCTACCAGATAATTTTGGGCTTTATATGGGCTATAAAGCCCATTAAACTATAACCGCCCTTGAAATATATTTTGTTTTAATTTTCCTCTTGTTTATAGAGATGGCCAAATAGGCCCGGATCCGACCCGACCCGCTAGAAGCACGAAGCCCGGCCTGGCCCGTCCATGGCCGGGCCTCGGCCTGCTGGGCCCAACCGGGCCTGGTATTTGGAAGTTTCGTCGGCCCGGCCTGGCCCGACTCGACCCGAAGCTCAATTGCAGCCTGGACCCAAGCCCGGCCCTGGCCTGGCCTGTTTCGAATTTGAAAATTTGACCATTATATAACGACTATATGACCATTTTTGATGATTTGTGACCCTTCTTTTGGTTTGTAATGGTTTCTCAACACTATAAATAGAAAAGTTGGTGTATGGGGTTACATACCAAGTTACAAAACGCAAAAAATGCAATTCTCGCTCACAATTCTCGTTGGCTCGCTACCTTGTGTTCATTTTTCGCAACTTCTCAATCTCTCAACTCTTCCATCTTTCGCTCAAAATGACCGGCGGTGATGCATCAAACGAACAAATTATAATAAAACGTATTTTTTAAGTATTTTTGAGTGACCCAATTACGCATTTTTAAGTATATTATATCATTAGAATAACATTTATAAATTTAAGAACAATTTTTTTTGAAGGCCCGGTTTAAGGCCCGGCCTGAAAGCCCGATTTTATAAAAGCCTAAGCGGGCCTAGATATTTGTGCTCACGCCCGACCCGGCCCGGGCCCAACCAAAGCCCAGACTTTGTAATAGTGTTCCGGCCCGGTTCATTTTTGGCCCCCTCTACATGTTTATCATATCCAAAAAAATATGTTTCCACCTTCTCTGCTATCTTTGTGTTTTTTTATTAAATATTCATTAACATTATTTTAAACGGAAGTAAAAATCTTCATAATTATATATTTATTTATATCGTTAACCTTCAAACTTATTACTTGTCCATTCGGTTTTATAGTTTTTCTTTTCAGTTTTCTACTAGCTTGATTTCAGCTTCTCTGATCAACGACGCCTCATAGACGGTTCTCCCAACTCCATCTAGGTTACAATATATTTTCTTGAGCGAATTAAAATATTCGTCCCTATGTTTTGCCTACTTTTTTTGTTCCCTAAAATTCATTAATTATACCGATAATTCGTATTTCGTGTTTCACAATCGTCTATCATATCAACACTGTTAGACGAGTATCCGTCAAATTTATCATTTATCCATCACGTGAGGGGCAAAATAGTCTCTTTACATCAATCTCATATTTTTCTTTAAAAAAATAAAAAATAAAGATGAAAAAGACCCTTAGGTAAAGGGCACGTTATATACTTAACAGACATTGTTTTAACAATGTTAACTCGAGGAACGGTTTTTGGATTGTGAAACACGAAATAAAGACCACCGAAGGTAATTATTGAATTTTAGAGGCCAAAATCATAAAACATATAAAACGCAGGATAAACGGTGTAATTCACTCTATTTTCTTTAATAGTGCACCGTCTTCCTCATTTATGTCAATGTGTGTGAGAAAATGTTAAATTGAAAAACAAAAAGATTTTAAGACAATATTTACATGCATTTACAAATATATTTTATGAATATCTGGGAAAAGATTTTACGAACATTTTGCAAATAGAAATAAGAAATGGTTAAGAAACGGATTACAAATTTTTATGACGAGAATATGAAATAGTTAACATTCAAGTTTTTAAAAAAACAGTATGTAAATCTAAATTATCTCAAATTAAATTAAGAGTTAATAGTTATAGCTTAGTGATGATGTTGTGCAAATGGTTAAATGGGTATAGATGTTTGAAACTTTGAGATACAAAATCATTACAGATTGTAGATTTTGAGAAAAAGGTATATCATCTCGATCCAAGTTAGTAGTAAAATATTATCAGGTTATGGCTCCTGTAGTTTAGTAATAAAAGGTTACGAATTAAATGTTTATGATGATATTACGAAATGGTTACGAACAACTAGATAATGACAAAATGATTTCTTTTCTAACTTTTCTAAATTTATAAAAGATTTTTTGGTTTTACGAATAATGTATTGATACATGTACAAATAAACATGGTTAAGTTTTAATGCGGTGACGATATTGTAAGTCCTTGCGAAAAAACAGCTTGATGTCATGATGATAAAAAACTTCACACCCCCCCCCCCCAACCCCGGCCTTCTTTTTTGTTTGTAACTAGGGAGAGATAGAATGGAGTTATTCATGAAGTTCGAGACAAACTAATAAAAAAGACTTTCCACGGACCTCCTCATAATGTAATTTTAATGTGGCTAATTTCCCTTTCATGAAAGTACTCCTAGTGGGTTGAAGACCATATCAATAGGTTTTCCATCTTCCAAAGACTCTACTAAGATAAAGATGGGTTGTCAAGAATCAAGAGCTAGTGATATAATGCAAGATTTTGTATAAATGGAACATGTGTTAGAAGTGCATTTTAGCATGGAAATCTTGACAAGCTAAATAATTTATAAAAATCATCTGAATTCAAGTTACGAGTCAAAAATAATTACCCCTTAAACTTTACTACGAAATAGTTACAAAGCAAATTACAAAATGTATCATTTTAGCAAGCTTTTTCAATGGGTTCTTTTGATAGCATCAATCTCAATTGAAAGAGCCCATCATGAAATATGCTTATCTATATAAATTTAACTTGTTATTTAGAACATTTATAACACTTATGTCATTTTAGAAATTTTAGATATTAGGAAAAAGTTGTTTCAACAATTATATTAAACTCTCATTTAAAATTAAATAAAAGACAAAAAATAAAGGAATCTCCAAATTTAAAAGGAGAAAAGAAAAATATAGCATGTAAAAATATTCTTATACATTTTAAATAGCGTGATACGAGGTTTACTTCAAATATTTATTCGTCCAATAGAAACTATCAACCATATTCTAATAACCCTCATTTAAAGCAATCGTTTTGTTGGGTTAATGGTGCTTAATGGGCCGCATATATGTCGTCCAACAAATTCTCAAGAATAGAAAGAAGACAAGAGCTGAATAAGCGGTGGGCTAAATGATGCTACTTTCTTCCTTACATTCGCATCAACATCAAAATTTAGGGAATGTTAAGTTCACACAGTGAAATGAAAATTGAAATGACAGTTTAACTGGCAATGAAATTTGAGTTTGCAGGTGAATGAACTCAATAATATTGTATAAAATTCAATAATTTTTTTTCAATCTCTTTAATTACAGTTAATACCCCTAACCATCTTTAATGCATGATTTAACGTGATTCTGACATAAATAGAGATGTATATAGCAATACATGTTGAGAAAACTAAACATGGACCAACCGTTACAATTATAGCATCTGTAATGGAAGATTCTTATAAGCAAAAAGTGTAAGGTTACCCACGATTGGAAATAATTCTTGTTATAACCTCATAATCTTTAAGTTATTGTACAAAAACCTTGATTATTAGTTGGTTATTTAAAAAAGGTATTTTGAAATAAACTTAATAGGATTTTGGAATTGTAAATCATGCTTTAATTCATATGGGAGCACCCCGTTTATAGGACCCTGGATTGCTAGAAACATTTAATAAAGGAAAATGATAGGGCTCCCTCAATTAAGGCTGAGCCAAACATTTAATAAAGGAAATCGAATTGTCGTCTCAATACCCCCCTCAAGTTGGAGCATGTGGATTAACAATGCCCAACTTGGCAAGGAGAGTGTCGAATTGAGCCTTGCCGAGAGCTTTAGTAAAGATATCTGCAAGTTGAGTGTCAGTAGTAACAAACGATGGATCGAGCATGCCATCTTGAATAGCATCCCGAACAAAGTGGCAGTCCACTTCAATGTGTTTTGTACGCTCGTGAAATACCGGGTTGTGAGCGATGTGTAGAGCAGATTGACTATCACAAAAGAGAGGAATGGCTTGTGGATGATGAATGCCGAGGTCTAAGAGCAAGCCTTTGAGCCATTTGAGTTCACACGTGATATTTGCCATCGATTGATATTCGGCTTCAGCGGAGGATCGAGAAACTGTTTGTTGTTTCTTTGGTTTCCATGCAATAGGGGAGTGACCAAGAAAGACAAGCCAACCGGAAAGCGAGCGTCGAGTAACAGGGCAGGCTGCCCAGTCTGAGTCACACCAACCACTTAAGGTTAAGTTACTATCGCAGTGTAGCAGGATTCCTTGACCAGGAGTTCCTTTTAAGTAGCGGACGACCCGTAGCGCAACATCCAAATGTTCTTGACGAGGTGCTTGCATGAACTGGGAGAGAATATGAACCGCATAGGCAAGGTCGGGGCGAGTGACCGCAAGATAAATAAGGCGTCCAACAAGACGGCGATAAGATTCGATATTAGTGAGAGGCTGATATGTGGCGCGACCTAGCTGATGATTTTGCTCGATTGGTACGCCTGAGGGTTTGGCACCCAGAAGGGCAGATTCGGCAATGATGTTGAGTGTATACTTCCTTTGGCACAGAAAGAGACCAGTGGAGCTTCGAGCAACTTCGATGCCGAGAAAGTACTTTAAGGATCCAAGATCTTTCATTTTGAAACAGTCACTTAGATAGGCTTTAAAGGCCCGAATGGTTGCAAGAATCATGCCCTGAGATGATCAAGTCATCGACATATACGAGAACATTTATCTGGACCGACTTGCGTGTGTAGGTGAAAAGTGAGTAATCCGAATAGGACTGTAAAATCCATAGTCCTTTAAGGCGGTTACAAGTTTTGCAAACCAACACCGGGGAGCCTGTTTGAGGCCATACAAGGATTTTCGTAGTCGACATACCAAATTTGGATTTGAGCTATTAAAACCCGGAGGAGGCTTCATAAACACTTCTTCCTTAAGATCTCCGTGCAAAAATGCATTCTGAACATCCATTTGATGCAGCTCCCAGTTTTTAGCGACGACAATGGCCAAGAAAGTGCGAATAGTTGTCATTTTTGCAACCGGAGCAAACGTTTCGTTATAATCTACTCCGGCTTGTTGATGATTACCAAGAACAACTAGCCAAGATTTTAGGCGTTCAATGTCGCCGTTGGACAAGTACTTGATGCGATAGATGTAACACCCGTAATTTCGGATAAGTGCGACTTTGAGTCAGTGTAAAACCGATCTTTAAGAAAAATATGAAAAATAAGATTTTGGGTCAAATCTTAGATTTTATGGTCTTGTTGGATGAGGAATTCAAGTACGAGTCCAACGGTCATTTCCGGAGCAAAAACGGAGCTAAAACGAGGAAGTTATGGCCAAAACGAGTTTCGGTACACATTGAGCTATAGTGCCCAGCGATTGTCACAATCGCCGTGTCACTATCGCCCAAGTGGTACCGAGAGTTGTGGGAGTTGAGCGATTGTGCCCTGGCGATTGTGACACTGTCACAATCGCCGTGTCACTATAGCCGACGGGCTCCAGGGTGTTTTAAACCCCTTTTCTTCTTTCTTCTTCCTCATTTCACATATCACTCTCAACTCTCTCATCTCTCTCTCTAAAAATCGGTTCTCTCTCAAGAAACCCTAAAACCTCCCCTCTCCTCTCCATCTTCTTCCCCAAATCATCACCACCACCATGGTTGGAAAACATTAACTTCTTCAAGATATCGTCCTCTTCATCTTCTCCACCAATTTCTAGGGTTTTTACCCAACCCTTTCCACTCCTTTTGAAGATTAGGAGTTGTGGTGCATCTTAGAGGTTGTAGAGACATTTTTGGGTTGGTGGATTCAAGTATGGTTAAGGTAAATCTCCTCTCCTCTTCATTTTGAAGTTAGGGTTTTGGCTAAGTGAATATTGTTGGTATAAATTGTTTGGATGATGATTTCTTATGGTTAGACTTTAGTATTTATGGTTGGAAACTCATAAATCTAGGTTTTGGAAGTTTTGGCTTGAGGATGCAATCTTCATCAAAGGAGCTTACGTTGGAGAAACTCTAAATTTAGCTTAATCTAGCTAAGGTGAGTTCAAGTACTTTGCGAAAACTTTGTACATGCCAAAATGATATTTTTCAACCATATGTGTGTTTTACTTGAACAATGGTTATGTGGAGTTATTTGACTAGTTTAACTCTTTTGAAAATGTGTATCTTCATAAATGTGTAAAACACCCATATTTGGGGTTTTTGGATTTTTAGATGGGTTTAATCTATAACTTGTATTTAAAGGATTAATTGTTCAAAATGAAGTTATTTGATTGTTTAATCATGGAGTGTAAATGATTTTGACAAAACAATTGGGAAAGTACACTTTAAGTGTTATGTGTTATTCTGGAAGGATATTTGTGAATTCGTTGGAAATGAGGGCTTTCCCGATCCAGTTCGTTATTTTGGGAGTTAATGTTGGTTTTGGTGGTACTTGTTACTTAACTGAAGTTTAAACGGATTTTATGCAAGGATGACCAATATTGTGGGTCTAGCATGTTTAGAGCGTTGTGCTCTGTTTTGACTTTGAAATAGTCTTGGGACATTTGTCCAACTTTGGGTAACTTATGAATGAGTTTTATTAATGAATGATGTATTGAGGAATTTCATGTTTTGAACGCATTTGCGTATATGTTTGGGGTCGTCTAATATGTTAGACCTTGTTAGCTATGGATCCATAGGTATTTGAGTTCCCCTTAGTCTCGCGGGCAATGAGCTCAGTTTACGAGACCTTAATTTCTTTTATAGCACGGAATAGGCATCGTTTGTCGTGATAAGTAAGGCGTGGGCCTATATGGTCGGGCGTCGTCTCATGGACAGTAAGTTGTAATTCCATTCATGTGCTTAGCACGGGATAGGCATCGGGATCCATGATAAGTAAGGCGTGGGCCGTATGTCGGGCGTCGTCTCGTGGACAGGTTTGTTCCATGATAAGTAAGGCGTGGACCTCTGGGTCGGGCGTCGTCTCATGGGCAGTAAGGTGTAATCCCTAATGTGCTGCTGTGGATTTGGAGTGACCCAATGTATAGACCTGGAGTGGTTGAAGTTGGGGGCTCCCTAGTCTCGCGGGCAATAGATCTGGAGTGATTGAGCTCAGTTTACGAGAGTAATCCACGTGGGTGTTTTTTATTACATAGTAAGTGACCCACTTTGGTGTTCTGTCACGTGCGATGTATACGGGTCTCCCCCGTCACCGAAAGGTGTTGTTTTGGGTATTTGTTGCTACTTATGTTTTCGGTGACGTGTTCTATTTATATGGATTGTTTTCCATGGTACGTAAGTTGTGGGTTATATCTCATCCGTGTATGATGTTTTGGGTATTTGTGTTACCTCCACCTTCAACGGATACGGGTCTTCCCCGTTTATGGTATTTGATCTTTATTACCTTTTACGGTCGCGTGAGTATTGCTTCGTATTGTGTTTTAATAAAGAGTTATATTTAACGGATGGTTTCCATGTTTTAAGGGTTGAATATGTATCGTCAACCGTATTTGAAGGTTTTGCCTAAACTAAACTTATTCACGCATTTGAGTGAGTTGGGAATGTAATTCATTTTGGAAAACGTATTATACCTTTCGGGAACTTTCCCATGGAAGTGTGTGAGTTGGAAAATGGATGATTTGCAATTAAAGTAAACTCTTTTGAAATCATGACTAAACTATTACTCATTTGATTTATGTTTTTATATAGTCATGATAAAATGCTTGAACTCACTAGGCGTAAGCATAACCCTTTTTATTTGTCGGCATGTGCAACAGGCTCAGGTTGGGGTAGCTCTAGCTACATTGTGAAGTGGCGAGTGCTAGTAAAGTGCACGAGAGGTGACTTGTTTAGTGAAGTCTTCCGCAATAGTTTGGACTAGCAATCATGTGTGGTGTTAAGTAACACCCGATTAAGTTATTTATTTGTAGAATTTATGATGTTTTAATTCCGATGTATTTTGAGGAATGATTTGTAGAAATGATTTTGTCTACGTTGGGTTATTTTATTAAAAATTTTATTTAGTTGCTCGTTCCAAATTTGAGGGTGTTACAATAGACCCACTGACACCCTAATGCACGTTTGCCAGGGGGAAGTGGTTCGAGGGTCCACGTACCGTTGTCTTCTAACGCCTGGATTTCTTGCTGCATGGATGTCTTCCAACCAGGGTGTTGCATGGCCTCCTTAAAGTTACGTGGTTCATTGCCAGCGGTAAGCGCCGCGATAAATTTTTGGTGAGGCAACGAGAATTTGTTGCAGTGAACATAGTGAATCAACGGATAAGATGTACTTAATGAGGAGACAGTTGAGTTACCGTTTGCGATGACGGTGTGAGTGACATAGTCCTTTAGTCGTACAGATGGTTTCTTGTTCCGTAAACCTCGTCCTAGATCAGTGTTGTCCGCGGTTGATCTAGCTGAAGTAGTTGTAGCAGACTCATCATGAGACATGGAGGCGTCTGTGGCAGCAGGTTGAGCCACCGGACTCGTAGATGATGTTGTGGCGGACTCATCATGAGACATGGAGGCGTCTGTGGCAGCAGGTTGAGCCACCGGACTCGTAGATGATAAGTCTGGCTCGGAACTCGGAGGCGGTAAATATGTCTCCTGTTGGGTCGTATCAATCCCATAGTGCTTTCGATTCGTTTGAGGGTTCGTTGTAGGTGAATCAACGGTATCATCACTTATGTCTTCGTTGTTATACCCGAAATCATCGTGGACATTATCTGTGTAAGGGACGATGGTGCAAGGATCAATGTTGGTTGCTTCAGTGTCGCGGAACGGATAGATATCCTCAAAGAATTTAACATCTCGTGATACAAAGAATTCTTTGGTGTCTAGATCGAACAACTTCCACCCTTTCTTTCCGAACGAGTATCCAACGAAAAGGCATTTGCGACTCCGGCTGGATAATTTGTCACTTTTTGCTTTTAAGTCATAAGGCGTTTTGTTGTCAAGCAATGTGGAGGGAGTTTGGTTGATTAGACGTGCGTCGGTAAGAACTCCTTCACCCAAAAAATACACCGGAAGATTGGCTTGAAATAGTAGTTCACGTGCAACATTTAGAAGATGCCTGTGTTTCCGTTCTACACGTCCGTTCTGTTGGGGTGTTCCAACACACGAGGTCTGAAATATAATTCCAGTGGCCTGAAAATAGTCGTGTAAACTATTAAATTCTGTTCCATTGTCGCTTTGTACGATTTTAATTTGCTGAGAGAATTAGCGCTCAATCATAGCGACGAAGGACAAAAACATTTGAAAGACTTCAGTTTTGTCGATCATTAAGTAGACCCAAACTGCTCGTGAATAGTCATCAACCAATGTAAGAAAATACTTAGCACCACATGATGAAACGTGTTTGTAGGGCCCCCATAAATCGCAATGAATTTTCTCAAAAATACGCGATGCTCTATTAGTACTCAAAACAAATTTGTCTTTCGTATGTTTAGCTTGAAAACAAACATTGCAATGCGTTTTTAGAGTACTTTTGGGATTGATAATTGGCAACAAAAATTTTAACACTTTTTCGGAGGGGTGTCCCATTCTTCTATGCCAAAGCTCCAAAGTTGAGGTGGTTTCATCGGTTGATATTTGATGCATTGTGCCACCTTTTCCAAAGTAATGGAGTCCATCGCGCCTAATCCCCGTTCCAATCTGCGCCTTCAAATGGTCTTGTATAGTACACATACCAGAATCAAATTGAACTGTAGAGTTTAGATCATCATTTAACTGAGAGACGGACAACAAGTTGCAGTGAAATTGAGACACTAAGAGGACATGTTTGAGGGTAATTTTATCTGTTAGTTGAACGTCTCCTTCTTGAGATGCAACTACAGAGTTTCCGTTTGGAAGACCAACCGGGCAATTGGCTATTTCTCGAATGTTTTTCATCAAAGCGGCATTTCCTGTTACATGGTGAGTGGCTCCCGAATCAACTATCCATAATTTATTATAGAACGTACCATTTAGTCGATCACTCGGAACCTTTGTATTGCCGATAAGTCCCGCTAGAGTTTTCCCTATGCTGTTAAAATCGGTTAGCGGTGCGATATCGGTCAGGACCGATATTCGATATATCGGATATATCGGTGATATATCGGAATATCGGTTTATATAAAGAATTATATATATATATATATATAATATTATATATTTATATATCCATAAACTTATCATATGCATTAATTAAAAACATAGTTCAACATCAAAACATCAACTTAAATAAGGTTTCACAAAATAGGAATACTGTTCATGAATGAAACGAGCTAATTGCAAGTAACAGGTTCGGCATCCGAGTCAACATCATCTAATACGTGCACTTCCTCGTTTATGTTAGCTTCCAAATCTTCCTCTTCTTCCCCTACATCTCCAACGAAGTCTGGAACTGTGGTCTGGAGAGTGGAAACTAAGAAGAAAGAAGAAGAAATCGTGGTCTGTGGAAGCTTGCTGTTGCTGGAGAGTGGAAAACTGGAAACTAAGAAGAAAGAAGAAGAAAGAAGAAAGAACTCAAGAAGAAATCGTTTTTTGAAATTTTGATCAGATCGTAAACCTAAGAAGAAAGAAGAAGAAATCGTTTAGAAGAAAAGAGGCTTTAAAGCCTGATACTTAGTTAAAAAAGGCCCACAAACATCACAAGAAGTCATTAAAAAAAGCCAAAAAAAACCCTTACAAAATCGCGATTTTGCAGCGATATTTTGGCCTAAAAATCGGCCGATATATCGCTGGCCGATATCCTGACCGATTTTTTGGACCGATTTTTGGGCTCAGACCGATTTCCGATATATCGCGATTTTAACAGCATAGAGTTTTCCACTGCTCTGCAGAGAAGACTCGTGGTTCAGCGATCACATTCTGCCCTGCCTCTGATGCAATGGCGACGTTGGTTCTTGTGTTTCCTCTACCCCATCCTCCGTTCCTTGCTTGGTTTCCAGAACGATGACCTCCTGGTTTTATGCGATCAGTCCACCACTCGGGATAGCCCACGATTTCAAAACATTGTGTTGCCTCATGTCCGGTTTTTTTGCAATGAGAACATGTCAACTGTGATCGATCAGGTCGATCCACACGTCTCCGATTTCTTCCTTCGTTGGCATTTACCGTGAACCCTACCGCCTCGATGGGTTTTTCGATCGTCGTTTCCTTTGCCAAACGGACTCTTTCCTCTTGAGCAACTAGTTGAAAGGCTCGATCTAAAGAAGGCAGTGGTTCTTGTGACAAAATCGTGGTACGCAGATTTCCATAATACTCAGAGTTCAATCCCATTAAAAACTCGTGTAACATGCCATTCTCTCTTCGTTTTTCATGTTGTTTTTCCGCAGTACATTGAGCACAACAGTTACACTCAATCAAGGGTTCTTGATTATTCAATTCTTCCCACAGTGCAGATAGCTTCCCGAAATATTCAGCGACGGGGGTATTTTTCGCTTGTGCGCATTTGGCGATCGATAGTTTTAACTGTTGAATCTTTGGGCCATTCACGACAGCGTACCTTGATTTTAAGGTTTCCCAAAGTTTTCTTGGATCTCTGTATTTAGACAAATAACACTTTACCTCGGGAGCGATTGTGTTCATGATCCATGATGTGAGCATGGCGTTGATCGTGTTCCAGTCCGCCTGAGTGCAGGGTGCTTCGGGTACGGTGATTGTTCCATCCAGAAAGACGAATTTCCGGCGAGCCTCGAGCGCGGTTTGAATGTCTCCTGCCCAATCATCATAGTTATCGCCTTTTAGACGAGTGGGGGTTATGAAATCGCCAGGGCGATCTTGCGGACCGAGAAAGAAGGGTGAGTTCGGCTCTATTTTTGGAGGGATTTCTTTTTCGTCGCCGGCGATGGTGGTTTGTTGTATTCTTCTAGGTTTTCATCCTAGCTCTGATACCATGAAATAAACTTAATAGGATTTTGGAATTGTAAATCATGCTTTCATTCATATGGGAGCACCCCTTTTATAGGACCCTAGATTGCTAGAAACATTTAATAAAGGAAAATGATAGGGCTCCCTCAATTAAGGCTGAGCCAAACATTTAATAAAGGAAATCGAATCGTCGTCTCAATATATTTGCATCAAAATCAAGGTCATTCCATTGGAGACCCTATGACAATTATAAGTTTGTAACAAGACTTAAATCGAGTGAAGAGTAACATATTAAATAAAATATAAACTTCATATTATATTTAACCCAAATCAAAGCCAAGATAAAACCACCTCTACTTAAAATTAACCGGATATAAGACCTAACTTATCTCATCCAAACCCATATTGACCGGATTTGAGGAATAACACTATAAAATCCAACCACAAGGGTGATTGCATGGCGGATAAAAACAAGGGGATGATAAAATAAATCCATGTTGGACTCCTTCCATCTACATATGCGTTTGCAGCCGGTGGGAGACTTACCTCAGAACTATGGACGAAACCAACCGTTGCGATTTGCCATGAGATTTCCAAAAAAGCACTACAAGATCTATAACTAGATTAAACAACTTTCTTTGTTTATGTTCTCATCCTTTAAGACAATTAATATTCATGGTTAACTTACAGCTAAAGTGAGTCACTAGGATGCTTGATGATCCTTTGCAAAACGACTGTTCTTGCTCTCCTTATATCCCTTATACACTTATCTGAATGATCACTCAATTCCTCCATTGTTTTCGCAAACTCATTCACCGTGTTCTTCATCTCATCCACCACCATCCCCACCGCTTCCTCATCCTCTTCCCTGATCGCAAAATCCGCATTCTGCAACATATTCTCCATCTCAGTTCCCAGTTTGTCAACAAGAGCTTTGATGTTGTCCAAATCTTTGATCACAATGTAATTCCCTATCTGCATTGCACTCATCATCTCCCTCTGATCTCTGAATTCTTTTTCATACTTGTTCCATAACGAGTTAATCCACTTCCCCATCGATCCTAATGGCACTGCAGCCGCTGCCGCCAGAGCTGTCACCAGCGGAGGAGCAGAAACCGCTGCCGCCACTACCGAGCAAATCAAAATTGTGCTAAATGTGGTCACAAATATCACATTGCTTAATCTTCTCCATGTCTTCATTGATTTCAACTTCTTATCAACTTTACTCTTCTGGATTTGCAGTTTTTTAAGCATTGTAAGTTGCTTATTGTAAACAGATTGGAACAATTCGAAAAACTCATCTGAAAACGGACTATCTAAACCTCTGAATTCTCTGAATTGCTCAAGGCTGTTGATATGATTAGCATCTGCATCGTAATGTTTGATTGCAATTTGGAGAAATGACAACCTAGATCGAGCATTTTTCAAGCAATTCTCAAGCGATGTGCAGAAATCTAGGGTTTGTAGACTAATTTCGAAGTAATCTTCAACTAAGGAAAACAATTGATCATTGTCCCAAATGTCCTTTTTGCATTCGAGTATGACTTTGACTACTTCTTGATTCATATCGAGTAAACTTCCGGTGACTTCACGGAGGGAGTCAAGGGAAAGGGAACGGACCTCGACGCCGACGGCGAGGGTGTTGATGACTCTGCTGGTTCGGTCTTGGAGAGTTGAATCGAAGGACTGGAGCTCCGGATCCGATTGACAAGCATCTTGGTAGGATGTTAGATCTGGATTGAGCTCTGAATTCGACATTGATGGTGATGATGTTGGATTGTTGGTTGAATATGTGCTGAAAATACAGCCCTTACGATTCAGGGTTTTAGCCCCAAAAACCTTGAAACCGGATCGGAGATGGAGCGATGGTGATGGTGATGGATCTGAAAAGATAAAAGGGCGGAGAAAATCAGGAACTTTATCTTTGTATCAAAAGTCAACCCTGGAGAATTTTGTTTGACTACACCCCACCAAAAATATTCTTGTTTTGCAATAAAGTAAAGAATTGAAATTTATGTTTCATTAAATAAAATCAATTGATATTTCGAAAATTTTATAATTTAGTATTTTTGGTGTGATGTTAATCATATAAGGAAGTTAATTTAATAAGAAAAACATCATAAAATAATAATTTAAACCAAAAAATGTTAAGCTTGTACTAATTTTATGGTAGAACAATATTTATACTAAGAAAAATTGAGAAAATATTTATTTTTATCGCTTTTAAAGAAATAGATATTAATTTCGTCAAGTCAATTTGTGCAATCTACTTTTTGTTAATCGTTAGCTCAAATCAACAAACAATCAAATAAGCTATGTATTTCGTATCTAAAAAATCCGAAAATTTCAATATTATGATGTATTCTTTAAATGTCATAAAACTTTTCAAAACAAAATTCAAAAAAATATTAATATATATATACAATTATGTGTTAATGAAAAGTATAGATGATTATGAAGGAATTTATTTTAGTAAGGAAAACTATATTATTGTAGTAAATAACCATGAAAGTGTCATAATGATACGAATTAATAATGTTATTGCAGCTGCTTATATATATATATTGAGTATTTGCAATTAAAACAAAATCGGTCGTTGTAGTATAGTGGTAAGTATTCCCGCCTGTCACGCGGGTGACCCGGGTTCGATCCCCGGCAGCGGCGATTTTTTTTTTTTTTTTCTTTGGCCTCTAAAAATCTCGTTTTCCAGGAGACATGTTTTTCCCGTAATTTAATTCACAGTTTTGGTACCACTATTTTACAAGTTATATAAATATATCATTTTCTTTGAGGAATGATTATATGAACATGATCAGATATTTAGACATAGAACATAAGTCGCATCTCCGATAGATAGAAAATTGAGATTTCGTAATCTACCTTATTTTAAGGGAAATTAATTAAAATGGACGAAGTTCAAAATTCGGTTACAAAAGTATCTCATCTCTCTTTTACTTTACAAAACTATCCAATTTTCCCGCGATTTAACCCTTGATCGCGGACTCGGTCAAAAAATGAGATAGGTTCGTGATGCACTCCATTTTATCCGCGATGCACTTCATATATTTAAATATAGTATCCCAGTTAAATATATTTAAATATTGTATCCGCTATGCACAAAACCCACTTAAATATATTCTCTAAAAATTTAGGTATAACCCACCCCACTTCTGCGATGCTTTGTTTTTAATATTTTTTTAAAAAAAATTTATCCATTTTTTACAAAGTAGATAATCATTTTTTATCCACAAATTTGGGTATAATAACCCACCCCATTTTGTCGGCGATGCACACAAAGTTATAGAGATTAGGGGTGCTGTTCAAAAAACAGAAAAGAGTCTTTTTCAATTTGTTCAACAAAAAGAAGTGAAATTTGTTAAAGAATCAAGAGTGCATATGCTTAAAATAAGTTGTAGATTATTTATACAATAAATACAGGGAAAAAGTCTCCTTTCTCTACTGTAACTAATAACTATAAGAAATAGTACACGGTAGATAAAATGGCAATCGAATAGCATTCAATTTATCATGTTCAAATGGCTTATGTTTGTAATAAAAGCAAGTGATTACCACCTATCATATTCATGATTAGAAACACGATTCGACATATGCAGGACATGGTTTACTCAGTTGCGTTGGCGGGATTTTTCTGCTTACGGGATCTCTTCCTTTGCCTTGTTGTTTCAACACTGTCATTACCTTCCTGCACGTATTTGAGATTGTGCATTACTTCATAATAAGTTAGTTCAAAATATAAATTACTTGGCAGTTAGCGTTGGTATACTATAAATTGTTGTTTAATTTGGAGTTTGGACCATATTAACAAAGTATCATAAGTAAAATTTATAGGTAAATCATTCATAAATACACACATTGCTATCAAGTTTTCAAACCAAGAGTTTCTGTGAAATTAGCATGCCAAGTGTCATGAACAAAGATGAAATTACACACTGCCATGATACAAATTACAATGAATATGATATCACACTTGCGATTAAAGGATATTTATTTTTGGAAGATAGCAGAACTGATGGTGCATGAGAAAGTATCATGGTTTGAAAAAACTCTGGAGCAAAAGAAAAAACTAAAAGACACCTGTCAATGTTTATTTTGAAAAATACAAGCTTTCGGATTTCAAAATGAAAAGGACTTTCTCTAGTTTTAGAAAAACACAAAGATTGTGTAGGCTCAAAGTACAACCAGCTGAAACTATAAAAGGTGGAAATAAGATGTTATAATATACAACTTTAGAAAAACAATTTACATGTAAAAAGCATAATATTAAATCAGAAAAATTTGGGAAGTAACATTTGCTTTTTAACCAATATGCGCTCTGGAATTACAGGGAAGATGTACAAAGCATAGACACTACTATATATATATATATAGAGAGAGAGAGAGAGACACACACTATTTTGTAAACTTTTTTTTGTGTAAACTTTGGATTTCATAGTTTTCTTGATGAAATTGTTTTATATCATAGGTTTTCTTGATGAAATTGTTTCATATATTTGTGTTTTTATATTTTTTTCATTCATATGAAACTGTTTCATATATTTTCTTCGTTTGATGAAATTTTGTCGTTTTTACATTAAAAAACACAAATATATGAAATAATTTCATCATTAAACGAATGATATAAAACACTTTCATCAAAATAAACAATTTCATGAAACGATTTCATCAAGAAAACCTATGAAATCCAAAGTTTACACACATTTAAAGGTTTACAATTTATTATCCCCCTCTCTCTATATATATATATATATAAAAGCAACATTATAGATCCAACCAACTATCTTTTTGACAAAAAACTTTGATTGAACAACAATCACTTGCTAATTAGATGTTAACTAAAACATAAAACGAGTTAATGTAGTGTGATTTCAACCAACCAGTTGTTGGTGTAAAACTTGTTTGCTTTTGTTACTGATTTTGTTGTGTGCACAAGTGTCATGAGGGTGAGTTAGGTGTACATATTAATTAGCACATAGACTCTGAGTGACAATATCCTGCACCATGCTCTTCAAAAAAAAAATATATATCCTGCACCATAAACATACATGAGTAACTATCTCCAACACTTACCTGTTCTCTCACATTAAGCTTCTCCTCCAGCTCTAGTAATTCATTCTCTCTCTTTTAATTATTCTGCACCAAACCATTCAGCAACTGTCAAAAACCCCCAACTCTTAATTAGTGGGTGTTTGGAATTGCTTATTTAAAACAACTTATGTTTTTCTGTAAAAGTGATTTTTGTAATGTCTGTAAAAGCAACTGGTATTCTTTGATATATGAAACTAGGAGGGTGAACCCTCTATATATACAAGATACAAACCCTAAAAGACACCTAAACAAGGCCCATGGGCCGTAGCCCAATATACACTAACTATACAATTAACACTCCTTCTCAAGTTGGCGCATAAATGTTAATCATGCCTAACTTGTTACAAATAAAATCTATTTGAGTTTTCCGGAGAGGTTTAGTGAGGATGTCCGCAAGCTGAAAGTCTGTCTTAACGTGAATTGGTTGAATGGATGGAGGGTCTGCTTGTGTGCCTACAACTCGATCTCTGATAAGATGACAGTCAACCTCAATGTGCTTCGTCCGCTCATGAAATACTTGATTTTTTGCTATATGAATAGCTGATTGACTATCGCAGTATAACCGCATCAAGTTATTAGAAACTACACCGAGCTCTATGAGAAGACGACGAACCCATATCATTTCTGATGTAACATCTGCCATGGCTCTATATTCTGATTCAGCACTAGATCTAGATACTGTGTGTTGCTTCTTACTCTTCCACGATACAAGATTTCCTCCAACAAATACACAATACCCGGTAGTAGATCGTCGAGAGATCGGGCAACCTGCCCAATCTGCATCTGAAAAACCAGATATCCGACCATCTCCTTCTTCTGTAAAAGCACCCACACGACAATGCCCCTGATCAGAATATAAGATGCCAAGACCTGGTGTGGTCTTGAGATATCTCAAGACACGAAGAGCAGCATCCCAGTGTCCAGTGTATGGAGCAGCCATGAATTGGCTCAGGACACTGACGGTAAAGGAAATATCTGGTCGTGTGACTGTTAAATAATTAAGCTTCCCGACCAATCGTCTGTAGCGCTCAGGATCCTTCATCGGATCTCCGTCCTCTGGAAGGAGCTTCCTTGTAGGAAGCATTGGAGTATCAACTGGCTTGCAACCCAGTAAGCCACATTCGGTCAACATATCAAGGACATACTTCCGTTGAGAGAGAAGTATTCCTTGTAGAGAGCGAGATACCTCTATGCCAAGGAAGTACCGAAGTCGACCTAAGTCGCTTATCTGAAACTGCGACTGAAGAAACTGTTTGAGTTTGGTAATCCCGACCTCATCATCCCCTGTAATTATGATGTCATCCACATAAACCACTACAATAATCCTTTTGCCCTGCCGGTGTCTAAAGAACACAGAATGATCAGATGCACTGCGAACCATCCCAAATTCTCCCATAACACTAGAAAATCGACCAAACCATGCTCTGGGAGACTGCTTAAGACCATATAAAGAACGGCGTAATCTGCAAACTTTCGAGGCCTCCTCCTCGACAATGAACCCAGGTGGCTGCTCCATATATACCTCCTCCTCAAGAACACCATTAAGAAAGGCGTTCTTGACATCAAGCTGATGGAACGGCCAATGATGAATGGCAGCAAGGGCAATACAAATACGGACAGACGGCATTTTAGCAACCGGTGAGAAAGTTTCATCATAATCAATGTCGTATGCCTGAGAATACCCTTTAGCAACGAACCGAGCCTTCAGGCGATGTAGGGAGCCATTCGGGTGTAGTTTAAGTGTAAATACCCAACGACAACCAACAAAACATTTTCCCAGAGGAAGTGTTTCAAGATCCCAGGTATGATTAGCCCGGAGAGCCCCTAACTCATCTTCCATAGCCTGTCGCCATCCTGAGAGAGCTAGAGCAGTCGTCACATCTCTGGGAATTGGGTAGGAATCAAGGGTACTGGTATAGGCTTTAGACTCGGGGGAGAGGTGAGAGTAGGCAACATAATCCTGAATAGGATAACGGGTGTAGTGTCGAGGTTCTTTGCGAAAGGCAATAGGTATATCGGGAAATGGTGCTCCAGGAGGATCATAGATAGGAACATCAGGTGTAGGAGAGGTGGTATTAGGTATGGTTGTTTCTGGTAAGGGTGTATCTGGCAACGGTGTGTCAGGCTCATTTGTGGGAAGTGGAACTGAGGATCGACCAGAGTCATGGTTCGGTTGTGAATTAAGTGGCTCTGTTGTTCGATCCTTACGTCGTCGAGCATATGTGAAAAGTAACGGCGGAGGTTCTGCCGGTAGGCCCGTGGTAGCAGGAGTCGGAGCATCTGAGACCGGAGGAACAGAGGGTACAGCGGACACAGGAAAAGTGGGAATAAGGTGAGAGTCGGGTATGTCAAGATCAGGGAACGGGTCGGAAATGGGATGGGAATGTTCGAGGAAGTAAGAGCATGACTCATGGAAGGTGACATCGGCACTAGTAAAGTAGCGGTGAAGAGATGGACTATAACACCGATACCCTTTCTGGACTCGTGAGTAACCAAGGAAGACACAACGAATGGCTCGTGGATCAAGTTTAGTGAGTTGTGGACGATGATCATGAACATAGGCTACGCATCCAAAAATTCTGGGTGCAAGAGGAAAGGGAGTTCCTTTAGGAAAGAGTACAGAAAAGGGGGATTTACCATGAAGGACAGGTGTAGGCATGCGGTTAATCAGATACGCGGCAGTAAGAATCGCGTCCCCCCAGAATCGTTTAGGGACACGGGATTGAAACATGATTGTTCGAGCAACATCCAACAAATGGCGATTCTTGCGTTCAGCAACACCATTTTGTTGGGATGTATATACGCACGAAGATCCATGAACAATGCCGTGTGTTTTCAAATACGAAGAGAAGTCAGTAGAGAAGTATTCCTTTGCATTATCGGATCGTAAAGTTTTGATTGATGAGTTTAATTCGTTTTGAACATATGAATGAAATTCGCGAAAAATGGTAAATACTTCACGACGAGATTTTAATAAATAAACCCAAGTAGCACGAGAATAATCATCAATAAAAGTAATAAAGTACTGAAAGCCTAAAGTAGACGTTGTAGGGCAAGGACCCCATACGTCAGAATGCACGAGTTCAAAAGAAAAACTGATTCTACTAGACACTCTAGGGGGGTAGGGACGCCTGGTGTGTTTACCAAGCCGACATGACTCACAATGAAAATTAATAGACGAAAGTGGAAAATCCGGTCTCAGTTGTCTCAGAACTGCTGCAGAGGGATGGCCTAGCCGACAGTGAGACTCCCTTATACTAGAATCACATATGTTTGCTGTAGGACGTGAAGGTAAGGATAAACGGTAGAGACCTCTTGATTCAATTCCTGTGACAATCAGTCGGTTCGTCCCCAGTTCCTGAAAAATACAGTGAGTAGGAAAAAATGTTGCAGAGCAGTTATTTTGTTTTGTAATTTGACTTACTGAACAAAGATGTTAGACAACCTAAGGGGGGGGTAAGGTTGTATTTTAAATCTTTTACTTTCAAAAATTCTTTTATAAATAAATACAGTACAGAAACAGTATAAATAAATCAGAGTATAGAAATAATAAATAAACAACAATTATATAAACAAATATAATTTAAATGCACAGCGGAAATGTAAAGATAAGGGAAAGGAAATACTTGACAACGATATTTTTAAAGTGGTTCACCAAACACAAAGTTGGCTAGTCCACCTCGAGAAAATAACACTTCTCGGAGATCCAATACGAACGTGTTCTTTATGGTAGAAACACAAACCTTAATACAAATAATATTGTCACGAATATCTCTACTCAGATGAGAGATTTATATGGATCACTCACTCTATTCAAACACTTACAAGAGGGTATAATTTTAATATGATAATCACTCTTGTAAAATATTAATCACTTGGATTTTTAGAGAGAGTTTGATCACTTGAGTTGTTTTGCTGATTCAACTAATCAAGAGATTTTAATCTGCTATCAACTCAAGATTTCTTGCTCAAAAATATTTTTATAAATTATAACTGATTGAGAGAAGAAACAGCAGAGTAGTGATCAAATGCTGAGGGAGAAATTAATTGCTGGTTGGTGTTTCTGAATGCTACCAGGAGAGGTGTATTTATACTTGAACTTGCAATGCCAACTTCCTGCTACATCTGACAGTTCGACCAATGGGAGCATGGCAGCGAGGGATTTTTTTTTGGAACAAATCTCTTCTTCATTAAAAGCAAACAGTAACACAAGATATGAAATCTGATTTGTGCTGACAAAAGAACCTACCAACAAATATTTTAACAAAACTTTAATTTTAATTAAAAGAGTAATGATGACAAACTTTAATAATATAATATATATATATATATATATATCTTATACGATTTATATATATTATATATATAAAAAAGTAATGATGACTTATAATAAAATAACATATATATATATATATCATACGATTTATATATATAAAAAAATATGTATTATATATATATATTTGATTCAAATATATTTATATAGATACGAAATATCCAAGTAATAAAGTATTTTAGGGTGTTTATCATTTTAAAATAAAATGACGAAACTCTTCAGTCTTGGATTCTTCAGATAAAATGATTTGAGATCATTAAATATCTGCACACTCAGATAAAATATTAGATAACAAAAAATGCGGTGTGTTTTGTAATCATCAAAATAAATATGGAGATGTGATTTTATGTGTACCAAAAATATATCACAATATTAAAGCTGTGTACACTTGCACCAACAATCTCCCCCTTTTTGATGATGACAAACACAACGCTAAACACGAGAGCATACTCGGTTTCTCTCCCCCTTTTGTCGAAGCAAAAAGGGTTTAAGAAAATCGCTTATGCTCCCCCTCGAAAGTTGCTCCCCCTCAAAATATGCAATATTTGAGAGTTAGTATTTATCAAGGGTTATACTCAAGCATGCCTAAACCAAGTCTTAATTTAAAGAACGCCTTCTTGTTTAGAGCTTTAGTAAAAATATCGGCCAAATTATCTTCCGAATCAACCTTTTCAAGCACGATTTGGCCTTTTTGAACATTATCTCGTAAAAAGTGATGTCTCAATTCAATATGTTTTGTACGAGAGTGTAAAACAGGATTTTTACTTAGATTTATGGCACTTGAGTTATCACACATAATTGGAATTTTGGTTAGGTGTACCTCAAAATCGGTAAGTGTGTGTTTCATCCAAAGGACTTGAGCACACGCTCTTGCGGCGGCTACATATTCCGCTTCGGTTGTAGACAAAGCTACGGATTGTTGTTTCTTAGAGAACCAAGACACAAGTGAGAGACCTATAAAGGCACATACCCCACTAGTACTTTTTCGGTCAACAATAGATCCACCAAGATCGGAATCGGTGAAACACGTTACTTCTAACTCGGGTTTCTTTGCATACCATAAGCCAAGATTAGTAGTACCTCGTAAATACCGAAAAATACGCTTGACAGCTTCATAGTGAGTTTGTTTAGGTGAAGATTGAAAACGAGCACATAAACATACACTAAACATGATATCAGGTCTACTAGCAGTTAAATATAATAAGCTACCAATCATTCCACGATAAATCTTTTCATTAAAATCGTTTCCCTCCTCGTCACGAGATAATTGTAAGTTTGTGGTCATTGGAGTTTCAACGGGTTTGACATTTTCAAAGTTAAACTTTTTTAACATATCTTTACAATATTTAGATTGACTAATAAAAATACCAGTTTCACATTGTTTGATTTGCAATCCTAAGAAGTATTTTAACTCTCCCATCATGCTCATTTCAAACTCGCTTGTCATTTTCGCAGAAAATTCATTACACAGTTTTTCATTAGTGGAACCAAAAATAATATCATCAACATATACTTGCACAACTACAATATCATTTTGAACATATTTCACAAATAAAGTATTATCTATTTTACCCATAATATAACCACTAACAATTAGAAAGGTTTTTAATCTATCATACCACGCACGCGGAGCTTGCTTTAAACCGTAAAGCGCCTTTTTCAATTTATAAACATGTGTCGGGTTTTCAAAACTTTCAAAACCGGGAGGTTGAGAAACGTATACCTCCTCATTTATAATACCATTTAAGAAAGCACTTTTAACATCCATTTGAAATAACTTAAAATCTTTAGCATTTGCAAAAGCGAGAAGCATTCGAATAGACTCCAACCTTGCAACCGGTGCAAAGGTTTCGTCATAATCTATACCTTCTTGTTGACTGTACCCCTTGGCAACTAAACGTGCCTTGTTTCGTGTGACTCCACCGTTCTCGTCTACCTTGTTACGGAAGACCCATCTTGTGCCAATAATGGTTTGACTACTAGGGCTAGGCACTAAGTCCCACACATCATTCCTAGTAAATTGGTTTAACTCTTCTTGCATGGCCAATATCCAATCCTCATCACCTAAAGCTTCATCTATGGTTTTAGGTTCTATGGTTGAGATAAAGGCATGGAAAGCACAATGGGTATGGATTTGTGATCTAGTTGTCCTTTGGTTTAGGTCACCTATAATTTGATCTACGGGATGGCCTCGAGCGGTTCTAAGGTTAGGATCATCTATACCTTGTGGAATAAAGCACGGAGGGGCATCACTAGATTCAATATTATTTGTGGAAGGTTGGGTACTTAAATCCAAGTTGCTAAGTTGTTGTGCTAAGACGTCTCCTTCACGGATATTGTCATTTGCTAAGGGTGCACTAGGTTTGGGAGGACTCTCGTCAAAGCTAACATTTAAGGATTCTTCTACTACCATGGTCTCCTTATTTAGGATTCTATAGGCTTTGCTATTCCAAGAGTAACCTAGGAACACTCCTTCATAGGCTTTAGGGTCAAATTTGGTTAAGTAGGATTTGGTGTTTAAAATGAAACATTTACAACCAAAAACTTTCAGGTGAGCTAGGGAAGGTTTTCTACCACGGTAAAGTTCATAGGGTGTCTTATTTAGGATACTTCTAATTAGGACACGGTTAAGCACATAGGTCGCGGTAGCAACGGCATCACACCAAAACTTTTGGGGAACTTGATGTTCGTTTAGCATGGTTCTACTCATTTCTTGCAACGTTCTATTTTTCCTTTCAACAACCCCGTTAGATTGAGGTGTTCGAGGAGCAGAAAAGTTATGAGTTATACCATGTTTATCACAAAAGGCACCAAATTGTACATCATTATCGAATTCTCGTCCATGGTCCGTACGTATGGAAACAATCGTACAACCTTGTTGGTTTTGAATTCGTTTTCCCAAAATTTTAAACTTTTCAAAAGCCTCATTTTTATGTCTCAAAAATAAAGTCCAAGTATAACGGGAAAAATCATCCACAATAACCAAAGTATAAAAATTTCCTCCAAAACTTTGAATAGCCATCGGGCCAAAAAGATCCATATGTAAAAGTTCTAAAACTCTTTGAGTAGAAATAACATTTTTTGATTTATGAGAAACGTGATGTTGTTTGCCGACACGACAAGCATCACAAAAATGATTATCAAACTTTAATTTTGGCAGGTCACTCACAAGCTCCTTATTTTTTAAGTTTTGCATTAATCTTAGATTAGCGTGACCTAAACGCCTATGCCATAAAGTAGAAACATCATTAATAGAAGATAAGCATACATTTTCAGATACAACAGTTTTACAAATATATAAATTTCCTTTTACAAAGCCATTTAAAAGAACTTTGCCATTTTTTATGATTTTGCACGAGTCTTCTTCGAAGACAACAGTTATACCATTTTTACACAATTGGCGAACACTTAACAAATTAAAATGTAGATTGTCAACATGATTAACATTAAGAAATTGAACATTATTGCAAGAAACTGTACCTCTACCAATTATATTTCCTTTGGAGTTTCCTCCAAAAATTACCTGTCCACCATCACATGACTTATATGATGAAAAAAGATTATTGTTTCCGGTCATGTGACGCGTGCACCCACTATCGAGTATCCAGTCCATATCGAGGTCAATCTACAATAATGAAGATGTAACTTTTATGGTCCCCATTTCTCGTGGGTCCTTGACAATTAGTTTCAATGTCAACCAACATGCATATATATAAAGTCAAACAGAATATATATAATACATTACACAACATTAATATATATATATAATACATCAAACACAAATATATATATAATATATTAAACAAACACCATATATATATATATATGTAATACGTATATGTATATAAACAAACAGTACATAGTAATATATATTACTTATATATATAATATATACAACAAATTATATTTAAACTATATATATATAACATATATACATAACACATTTAAAACCATAAACGCATACCACCGGGATTATCATTACTAAACATTCCTTTTGGAATCCATTTATTTACCATTTTAATTTTGCGATTATATTTATCATACACATAAAAACAAGCATTTACATTCGCATTATTATTGGGTTTAGAATATTTATCATGATACATGCGAGCATACGGTTTTCTCGGTATATAATTTGCATTATTCATTTTACGCACATACGGAGGTTTTTGCACATATTGATTTCTTGTATTTACTTTAGGTGATTCATAAAATCTTTTGATGGGTTTACATGAACATTTATCAACACAAGTATTGGAACCAATGCCTTTTCTACATTTTATACGGTTAGGCATATTTAGCATGTTAAAGACTTTCTCATTACTGCTTTGAAAAGCTTTTGCCAATAAATCATCCTTTTCATACGCATCACATTTTGCTTTTAAACATGCAATCTCATTCTCAAGAATATCACATTTTGTACAAATAATATTTTCATGTGATTTTTTATTTAAGCATGCAATTTCTTTATTTAAAACATCACAAGATTTACAAAAATCTTTTTCTCCTAATTTAGTTTCTAATTTAGCAATTATATCCATATCATTTTCAGATTTTTGTTTAACATTATTTATTTCCTTTCTACATGCATTTACAGTTTCTTTTAACATAGCATTCTCATCTTGGTAACGATTTGCAAGAGCGGCCATTTTATGAAAAGATTCATATAATTCTTCAAGATTATTTTCATTATCACTTTCATAATCACTATCGTAATCCGAGTAAGAAGATTTTACCTCGTCGTCGCTTTCGGCCATAAGACAAATGGCTTGATAGTCATCTTCTTCTTCACTCTCGCTCCACGCGCCTCCAATGAAGGCTTTCTCCTTCTTCTTTTGGAACTTGTTCTTTTTCGGACATTCATTGGCGTAGTGGTCTTTGTCACCACATGAGTAGCAAAAGCCTCTCTTTGGCTTAGCTTTATCGTCTTCACTCGAGTCGCCATTTTTCTTAACTTTTTCGTCTCGTTTATGGAACTTACGACTTCGATTTTCACCACCACGACGGTAGTTACCGTTTCTTTGAAATCTGCCATTGTTAGAAAATTTATTATTATTATTAAGAAATTTGGAAAAGTTTCTTACCAACATGGCGACTTCATCGAGAGTTTCGGATGGATCTTTCGAGGAGCTAGCTTTCTCCTTTTTCTTCTCGACTTTTGGTGTTGAGGCATTGAGAGCGATTGACTTCTTCTTGACTTGCTCCCGATCTTTGTTTCTTTTAAGTGCAATTTCATGCACTTTAAGATTACCGATCAAGTCATCTATCTTCATTATGGAAAGGTCACGGGAGTCTTCTAAAGATGTTATCTTTTGCATCCACTCCGAAGGAAGGGCTCGTAGGATTTTCCTTATATAGTCCTCGTTAGGATAAGTGCGATCCAAACCTTTCAAAGTAGTCACAATAAGGTTAAATCTTTTAAACATTGAGTCAATTGACTCATCTTGTTTCATTTCGAATAGTTCATAATCGTGAACTAAAATATTCACTTTACTAGATTTAACCTCCGTGTTTCCACGATGAGTATTATTTAAACTTTCCCATATTTGATTTGCAGTTTTATATGTATATACTCTTTCAATTTCATCAGTTGTTAAAGCAGCATATAATATATTCTTAGCTTCAAAGTTTAAACAAAAATGAGTTTCATCAGAAGTAGTCCATTCATCTATAGGTTTATCAATATAAACATCATCTTTCACAATGGTGGGTTTAAAATTCCCTTTTTCTATAATATTCCAAATCTTTTGATTTTTGCCACGCACGTGACATTCAAATAGCTCGGCCCAAATGCCAAACTTTTCAGTATCTATCAAAGGAGGTTTTGAAAACACAATATTAGTTTGTTGAGCCATTTAAAGGAATAAAAGAAATTTATGCAGAAATTTTTGAAAGACCTGCTCTGATACCAAATGTTAGACAACCTAAGGGGGGGGGTAAGGTTGTATTTTAAATCTTTTACTTTCAAAAATTCTTTTATAAATAAATACAGTACAGAAACAGTATAAATAAATCAGAGTATAGAAATAATAAATAAACAACAATTATATAAACAAATATAATTTAAATGCACAGCGGAAATGTAAAGATAAGGGAAAGGAAATACTTGACAACGATATTTTTAAAGTGGTTCACCAAACACAAAGTTGGCTAGTCCACCTCGAGAAAATAACACTTCTCGGAGATCCAATACGAACGTGTTCTTTATGGTAGAAACACAAACCTTAATACAAATAATATTGTCACGAATATCTCTACTCAGATGAGAGATTTATATGGATCACTCACTCTATTCAAACACTTACAAGAGGGTATAATTTTAATATGATAATCACTCTTGTAAAATATTAATCACTTGGATTTTTAGAGAGAGTTTGATCACTTGAGTTGTTTTGCTGATTCAACTAATCAAGAGATTTTAATCTGCTATCAACTCAAGATTTCTTGCTCAAAAATATTTTTATAAATTATAACTGATTGAGAGAAGAAACAGCAGAGTAGTGATCAAATGCTGAGGGAGAAATTAATTGCTGGTTGGTGTTTCTGAATGCTACCAGGAGAGGTGTATTTATACTTGAACTTGCAATGCCAACTTCCTGCTACATCTGACAGTTCGACCAATGGGAGCATGGCAGCGAGGGATTTTTTTTTGGAACAAATCTCTTCTTCATTAAAAGCAAACAGTAACACAAGATATGAAATCTGATTTGTGCTGACAAAAGAACCTACCAACAAATATTTTAACAAAACTTTAATTTTAATTAAAAGAGTAATGATGACAAACTTTAATAATATAATATATATATATATATATATCTTATACGATTTATATATATTATATATATAAAAAAGTAATGATGACTTATAATAAAATAACATATATATATATATATCATACGATTTATATATATAAAAAAATATGTATTATATATATATTTGATTCAAATATATTTATATAGATACGAAATATCCAAGTAATAAAGTATTTTAGGGTGTTTATCATTTTAAAATAAAATGACGAAACTCTTCAGTCTTGGATTCTTCAGATAAAATGATTTGAGATCATTAAATATCTGCACACTCAGATAAAATATTAGATAACAAAAAATGCGGTGTGTTTTGTAATCATCAAAATAAATATGGAGATGTGATTTTATGTGTACCAAAAATATATCACAATATTAAAGCTGGGTACACTTGCACCAACAAAAGACTATCAGGAAGTTTAGGAACAAACAAAATAGAGAAGAGGCGTAGGTTTGTCGAATTGTTAATGGATCCAATGCCCTGAACTGGGCATGAAGATCCATCAGCAAGACGAACGGGTGGATGGAGAGCTTTATGTAGGCTAGAAAGGATACCTTGATTCCCAGTCATGTGATGAGTAGCTCCAGAATCAATAACCCAAGATGAATCAAGACCGGAAAACGTACCTGAATTGGCCGAGTTGGTGCGCGTAGTAGGGGAGATCGACTGGGAGACTAGGAGTTGCTGGAGTCGGTGATAGTCCTCCTCATTAAGTGTGTAGGCTGGAGTTTGATCAGCAAGCTCACCAGTAGTGGCAATTCGAGCTTTGGGACGAGGAGGTGGCTGAGATCCAGGAGGACGATTCGGACAATTCCACTTCGTGTGTCCGAATTCCTTGCAATAGTTACACTGAATACTACTTCCACGTCCAATACCCTTCTTTGGAAACACATGAGAACCTCGGCCAGTACCCCTACCAGTAGAAGTATGCATGGCAGATGTGTCAGTAGTGGTTGCATCCGGACCATACATTTCCCGTAACAGATGATACGTGGATGCAACAGAGGATGTAGCGGTAGGGTTGCTCAACAATAAGGGGCGAGCATTAGAGTATTTAGGTGATAGACCAGTAATAAACATCATTACATCCATCTTGTCGTTCCGCTCCTCCTGAATCTTCAAATCAGTAGTGGGTGGAAACATGGTCCGTAGTTCATCCCGAAGTTTTGAGAATCGGGTAAAACAGTCGGTGAATGAAGAGTCACCTTGCTCGGCTCTGCTATAGGCTTGGACCACAGAATATGCATGAGATAGAGATTCCTTTGCCGAGAAGGATGAGGAAAGATGATCCCACATTCCTTTCACAGTGGGAAAGTTTTGAGCAATGGTAAGTATCTGTGGTTCCATAGCATTCCACAAGGCCATCTGAATTCCACTGTCATCAATATACCATTCCCGGGGAATCGGATCAGGAGGCTGTTTAGTCAGATGATCTGATTTGTCTACGCTTGCAAGACCTTTCTGAACGAATAGACTCCAAGAACTCCAATTACTAGAGTCGAGTTTCACAGGAATGCGTAAAACCGAAGCAAAGTTGATTATACCAGGAGCAATTTGACTTCCTGGAGCAGATTCAATCATCTTTTCGTCTCCCATTGGACAATTGCATGTTTAAAACAAACTAAGTATTAAAACGGGGCAGGAGAGTATGATAAAGGAATACCTCAGATGGTTCGGGACTGAAAATTACTACAGATGGTGGCCGGAGAAAAATTCCGGCGGCGGCAGGCGACGACGGCGGATGGCAGGGCGGCGGCTAGGGTTTTGAACAGATGGCGGTTGATTTTTTTTGAACAGGTGGTGGCTGGAAACCGGCGGTGGCGGTGGCGGCAGACGACGACGGCAGGTGGCAGAGGGCGGCAGACGGCAACAAGCGGCGGCAGAGAGCGACAGAGGGCAGCAGATGGCGGCAGATCTGGGTCAAGAGGCCGGCGGCTAGGGTTCCGGCGAGTTCTGGCAGCGGCGGCTAGGGTTCCGGCGAGTTCTGCCGACGGCGGCTAGAGTTCCGGCGAGTTCTGTCGGCGGCGGCTAGGGTTCCGGCGAGTTCTGCCGGCGGCGGCTAGGGTTCCTATTTACTAGCTCTGATACCATGTAAAAGTAACTGGTATTCTTTGATATATGAAACTAGGAGGGTGAACCCTCTATATATACAAGATACAAACCCTAAAAGACACATAAACAAGGCCCATGGGCCGTAGCCCAATATACACTAACTATACAATTAACAATGTCAAATCGAAGTTTTATAAAAAGTGTTTGGATTAACTTATGGCAGTACCAAAACGTAATATGCTGATAAAATATTTTTAGGGGGTGTTTGGATTACTTATATATGTAAAATGACCAAAAAACTGATAAGTTATTTCAAATAAGTTGATAAGTTAGAAATGAATGACTTATCAAAAACTTATTATTACTGGTCCCAAACCGATATAAATATTTATTTATTTTTCTGTATCTAAACACTAAAAGCTCATCGTCACCGATACCATACCATACCAAAATAAATTAATAAATACTTTAAATAAGCAATCCCAAACTCCCCTAATCGAAAAGCCATCATCATCAACCCGATAAAACTTGTGATACGAAAATAGCTCTGTTAGAGCATCTCTAACAACTATGCTAAAATAGAAAAAAGTGGGAATTTAGTATTTTTGGTGCTCCAACAGCTATGTTATCCTTTATGCTAAAATAGAAAAAAGAGAAGAGAGAAGATAGATTGTAAAAATCTCTAAATTTAGAGAAATCTCTAAATAGATGATTTCCTCCCAAAAATAATTATTACCCCCAAAAAGCAAAATTTTATTCTCCCAACTTCCCACACATTAAATATTTTAATAATATAATTAAATACATTAAATATTTTAATAAAATTAGTTAATAATAGAGTTGCTAAAATAGCATAGCTAGTTTGACACAAATATTTTAGTTTTACTCTATTTTAAAAAAAATTAGTATAGCTGGGTTCGGTTCACCGTTTACCACACAAATTCCAAAATCCTGAACCTCTGTGCGATCGATTTCGGGGGTGTTTGGGATTGCTTATTTAAAACCGTTTATGCTTATTTTTTAAAAAGTGCTTATTAGCTTATGTGATGATAAAAGGGGGTTGGGGTAATTTGAACAAATAAGTTATAAGCACTTTCAAATAAGTTAAAATGGATTAACTTATAGAAATAACTTATTTGTGGTGGGGAAAAGTAATAAGATTTTTTTTTTTTCAATCAAAACATTCAAAATAGCTTATTTGTGGTAAAAAAAAACAATAAACAAATAAGTAAAAAAAAAAAGCAATCCCAAACACCCCTTCACGGTAAAACCCTAACTCAGAGCTCTTTGGACCTTACCCGCCTCTCACTCCATTTCCTCCGCTCCTCGACCACACCAGAAACTTCTCAATTGGCGCCGGCGATTCTCACTCTCCCTGATTCTGAGCCAGTTTTATACTAACCTCCTGTCTCTTCCTCTTTAATTCCAGGTACTCCTCTTACTCCAATGTTCTAAAGTAACTTGAACTTTTCCCCCTTTAATTAGTGATTTTGTACTAGCTACTAATGTATTTCTGTTAGTTGTCATCTTTGTTACTTGACGTGCTTTTAGGTTTATAAGTTTATATCATTAATGTTGTGACTAGCTTTGCAAAATTTTGAAAATTTCAGTCGGTTGTTAAAATTTTCTGTGTGTTTAATCCCGTAACGAACTGGAATTATTCAGTCTACATCATTCTTCAAATTTGAGCCAGTTTTTTTTTTTCTTTTTTTCAGTCACCTCTATATTTCTTTTGGTTCATGTTAAGTCAAAGTTTGTTTTTTATAGTAACTAATGTTTGAGATAGAGATTGGATGTACAAGTATTATCTCCGTGCCAATTATACCAGTCTGTTTTGTAAATTGAAAGGATAAATGATAGTATAATTTTAGAACGGATCATGTTAGACAAGAAAAGTTGGCCCCTTTATATTCTTTAACAGATGCTACCTGAGGGTTGGAGAGGAGTCACTGCACAATATTCATGCCCTTTCAATGACTTGAACAGTTGAACCCATGACCTTCATGTCACAAAGGAGTTTACTTCAAGATTCACCCTTGAACTTAGTCGTAAAAAACTCTTTTTGACTTTAATAAGATGAAAAATAAACGTCAAGTTATAGTGATAGTGTGACAGTGATACTATTCTTATTTAGGCTTCACAATTGTGATATGTGTGAATATCTGTTGATATTTTTTTTCTTTTATATATTTTGCCATTCTTTTCATGTTACAAGGATAACCTTGGATTTCCATTACTTAAGACCTCCACAATTAAGTTAGTGTTCTCTTGAAAAGTTCTGTTAACTACAAATGATCACCTCCTCAAGAAAGAAACACTACTATGAGCAGCAAAAACCAATGGCATTATTTGTCAATACAGTTCATTAATGGTGACTGTTAACCTTTTTTTTGGGGGGAAGGGTGTCCTAGGCTATGCCTAGACTAATCCCTTGGCAAATTATGACCGTAAGACATCAGCCCTGATTAAACCTCAGTGGCCACAATTGTTGTGTACACCTGGATTAGAACTGTGGGTGCAGGGGCGGATCTATGGGTTAAATTGGGGGGTCAATTGTCCCCCATAAAGTTTCAAAAAAAATTGTTTTTTATATTGTACAATTGAACTTCTGGTAAATATGTATGTCTGTTTTGACCCCCAACAAAATAAGTTTGACCCCAAAATTTTTCATCCCAATTTCATGGTTAACTTTTATACAATTTGTTTTTACATTAATAGTTAATTGCGAATTGATAGAGTTAGAGTTTGTTTGTTAATGTATAATTGTTAAGGTTGGGGTTTGTTAGTGGATGTCAAATTGGTAATGTAGTTTTTTGTTGTTAATTTAGGTTACGGGTTTATTAGTTAGTGTCTAAATGGTTAATTTGAATGTTATTCCTTAAATTTGTTCGGATTTTTTTTTATGAAATATCACCCTAAGCAAAGAGATAAATAAGACGAGCATAATAAACTAGATAATATTGTCAACCACGTGAGCACGTGCTCATTACTTAAATTCCGACCCCCATCAACAAAATTTCTGCATCCGCCACTGCCTGGGTGGATGAGATATTCCACCACATCCCCAGGACCTTAACCAGTACGCCACAACCCTTGTGGTTTTAATGTTAACCTTTTTGTAGAGAAGCAATACTTTTGAGTCATATGTGTGATCTCATTAACAATTAAAGGGTGCCTAAAGTACCCCAAACTCACTTCAGTCTGTTCTTGCTCTCATACAATGTAGGCATATTGCAAGATTAATTATTCTCATGTCATGATGTTGTTGGGAATCTCCAACCATCTATGCTTTGTTCTTTAGGACTCGTCATTAATATTAATGCTCACACAGTCACAACTTTATTATTTGTCAATGTCTATAGTAAACATGGGAACCTTGTCTTACAGATGAGATTAAAAAAGCAGAAGCGTCATCGCAGAAGTGTTAGATTCTATACAACGTGCTTTGGTTTCAGATCGCCCTTCAAGGTCTTATGTGATGGAACGTTTATACACCATCTTCTAGTTAATCGCATCACTCGAGCTTGATACCGCCCTTTCAAATATTTTAGGCGCTCTAGTCAAAATGTTCACAACCAGGTTAGATACGTTACTTTACCTTGTTTAGTTGTTTTTACAAGATTTAGTATGTCTGGAAACTGTTAGGCTTAGATATTCTTTCACCCTCTATTAATTTATCCGTGTTTGGGAAATATACTAGATGTGTTCTTGCATAGTTGAAAAGTCATGGTGAAGCCTACTCTGATTCTCTTAACGTGGCTCGTGATCTTATACCTGCAAGGTTAGTATCCTCACTTTAGTTTGGAATTGCACCTTTACAGATATATTATATGATTGGTTGGCCTAGTTAGAGAGTATCATGGTTCATTCAATGTTGTTTTTTTGCAACTTAGAGATACTTGCTTTGGTTTCACCTCACTGTCATTCAATGAGGCTACGTGTTCCAAACTATTCTTCCTCACCACGTACAAAAAGGATTACATGGCATGGTTCCATTTTCTACACTGAGACTTGAGAGGTATTTTCATATGTGAGCACGAGAAGAGGAAGAGCGTTGTGGCTTGTCTAGCAGAAGTTATTGGGGAAGACAATTCAGAGCATCTTTTTGTTGCTAGTCAAGATGTTGACTTGCGCAAGAAGTTTCAAGAGGTTTATACATACTTCATTTGTTTGGTTTATATAATGGTTAAAAATTATATGTGTTTCTTTTACTTTTTGAATCTTAAAATGCGAGAGTAAGAACAAGCTCTATTTCTTGGCGACAATTAGAAATGAATATATATCATCATTTTCTCATACAATTTATGGTCGAAACTCCAAACAACAATTAGAAATTATAATACTTTGTTAATATGGTCGAAACTCCAAACAACAATTTATAGTATACCATGAACTTATATCAACGCTAACTGCCAAGTAATTTATATTTTTAACTAACTTATTATGAAGTAATGCACAATCTCAAATACCTGCGCACGAAGGTAATGAGAGTGTTGAAACAATAAGGAGCAGGAGCAAGCAAAGGAAGAGATCCCGTAAGCACCACGTCCTGCATATGTCGAATCGTGTTTCTAATCATGAATATGATAGGTAATCACTTGCTTTGGCATAGCTGGTATCTCTGTGTGTAACATCCCGAAATTTCCATTGTAATTTAATAAAAGATAAATTGTATTTTGGTACAATTTAGTTATGAGAAAAGTTAACTTGAAGGGTTGAATTGTCCTTATTTGAAAGTTTGGGGTTTAAAGTGGAAAATGGGTTGATGACTCATGTTTTTATGTGAGGTGTCACATTAAGAATAGATCAGTATTTGATAATACTGATTTTTGTTTGTTGTTCTAAAAAGAAAGATAAGAAAAACAGAGAAATAGCGAGAGAGAGAGAGAGAGAGAGAGTACGAGACAGAGAGATAGAATCGGAAGAAAAGAAGAAAAGAAGAAGAATCAGTTTGGTGATTTTATGATTGTGATTAAGCTGTCGATTAAGCCACTGTGTGGAAGAACACTGTATTCAGAAAATACCCAGGTGAGTTATTCGACTTTCTTTAAAATTAAGCAATTAAAAGTGTTATAGATATGCTATACTTGTATATGATATCAGTGGTATGATTTGATTAAGAATTGGTAAGCTTAATGAGTCAAAGGAAGAACTGAATCGAAATGAAAGTGACGATGAACAGTGACTTTGCGCAACAGTGTATTGCGAAAAGTGAAGTTTTCGCAACCAAGGGTTGCGAATTCTGGACTTTTCGTAATAGAGGGTTGCGAAAAGTAGAGTTTTCGCAATAGTGGGTTGCGAGAAGTGGACTTTTCGCAGCTTTGGCTTGCGAAAAGTGTAGCTTTTCGCTACAGTAGCTTACGAAAAGTTTTGACTTTCAGTAGCATTGAGACTGTTATGTGATATGCAATCTGATATGAATATGCTAATTGTTATATGTTTATAACTCTGTTGTTGATGTAAAAACCATGTTATGATGAATTGTAATGACTTATTTATGAGTCCGGAGCCGTAATTAATTGTTGAGGTGTTGATCCCCGATGCTAAATGGCAAAGTGGGAAAAATCGTTGAATTTAATATTCTGTACATAGAGATATAGAATATATGTTGAATTGTATAGATTTAGTATACAATAGAATGAGTGATGATACACAGTTATTGTGTGGCGTTGGCTAGAAATCTACATCTGGTCTAGTGGGCATATAGTACGGTATAATGAGAACCGTTTACCAGCCAGGGGACTGTTGGGATGTATTTCTAGTTGTTGGAGTGAATCTTGAATCATCTGTGAGGGTCTCTGGTGGTTGTTGATCGCGATAAAAAGGAAATCTCATTTGAGAGACCAGTGATTCAAGATGGGGAGGAAATGAAATGAGGAATGGCAGACTTGGAGTTGTAATTCCCATTTCAAGCGAAAGATGAGATATCTTTATTGTTGAGGATTTGACATCCTAATTCAGAAAGAAGCAGGTTTGGAAACTGTAATTTCTGGGAATTAGAGTTATTTATAAGTCCGGTGGGATTTATAGTAATTCTCGTTGATAATATGATGACTAGATGAATTAGTCATAAGTAAGGGAATAGGTGGATTCCAATGGTTGATAAGAGCTTGGTATGGTGAGATGGTTGATAACAGGTTTGATATATCTGTTAATATTTAGTTGTTAAATTTTAATTCGATTTGGATAATCTCACTAGGCGAAAGCCTAATGTTTCAAATTAAATTGTCTTACCAGGTACATGCTCTGGGAAATAGTTGGGAAATGAGATGACAGTTGAAGGGAGTCAGACTTGGCGATAACGAAGGATCAGGATATTCTTTTGATGACTTTTGGGTCAAGCCTTAGATAATCTAGTCGATCTTATTGTGATGTATAATTAGATTGATCAGATTATTTAAGTTAGATGACTTTATGTATATATAGAAACTTACTTATGATCCTATGGTTTATAAAAATCTGATATTTTGATGATCATAACGTGTGTATTTTGAGGTTTAAATTGGCCCTGAATTTTAGGGTGTTACACTGTGTCCATGAAAATAAAAATTGTAATGTATGATAAAATGCTGTTATATATTCATTTCTAATTGTCACCAAGAAATAGAGCTTGTTCTTACTCTCGCATTTTAAGATTCAAAAAGTAAAAGAAACACATGTAATTTTTAACCATTATATAAACCAAACAAATGAAGTATGTATAAACCTCTTGAAACTTCTTGCGCAAGTCAGTATCTTGATTAGCAACAAAAAGATGCTCTGAATTGTCTTCCCCAATAACTTCTGCTAGACAATCTCTTACTCTCGCATTTTAAGATTCAAAAAGTAAAAGAAACACATGTAATTTTTAACCATTATATAAACCAAACAAATGAAGTATGTATAAACCTCTTGAAACTTCTTACGCAAGTCAGTATCTTGATTAGCAACAAAAAGATGCTCTGAATTGTCTTCCCTAATAACTTCTGCTAGACAAGCCACAACGCTTTTCCTCTTCTCGTGCTCACATCTGGAAATACCTCTTAAGTCTTAGTGTAGAAAATGGAACCATGCCATGTAATCCATTTTGTACGTGGTGAGGAAGAATAGTTTGGAACAAGTAGCCTCATTGAATGACAGTGAGGTGAAACCAAAGCAAGTATCTCTAAGTTGCAAAAAAACAACACTGAATGAACCATGATACTCTCTAACTAGGCCAACCAATCATATATTTTATATTTGTAAAGGTGCAATTCTAAACTAAAGTGAGGATACTAACCTTGCAGGTATAAGATCACGAGCCACGTTAAGAGAATCATAGTAGGCTTCACCAAGACTTTTCAACTCTGCAAGAACACATCTAGGATATTTCCCAAACATGGATAAATTAGCAAAGAGGGTGAAAGAACATCTAAGCCTAACAGTTTTCGGAGATACTAAATCTTGTAAAAAACAAGGTAAAGTAAATGTATCTAACCTGTTTGTGAACATTTGACTGGAGCACCTAGAATATTTGAAAGGGTGGTATCAGCTGGAGTGATGCGATTAACTAGAAGATAGTGTATAAACATTCCGTCACATAAGACCTTGAAAGGCGATCTGAAACCAAAGCATGTTGTATAGAATCTAACACTTCTGCGATGACGCTTCTGCTTTTTCAATCTCATCTGTAAGACAAAGTTTACTATTGACAAATAATTAAAATGTGAGTGTGAGCATTAATGTTAGTGACGAGTGCTAAAGAACAAAGCATAGTTGGTTGAAGACTCCCAACATCATGACATGAGTATAATTGTCTTGCAATATGCCTACACTGTACTCAAGAACATTGTAGGAGAGCAAGATCAGACTGAAATGAGTTTGGGTCACTTCAGGTGCCCTTTTAATTGATAATGAGACCACATATGACTCAAAAGTTTTGCTTCTTTACAAAAAGGTCAACAATTACCATTAATGAATTGTATTGATTGATAATGCTATTGGTTTTTGCCGCTCATTAGTAGTGTTTCTTTCTTGAGGAGGTGATCATTTGTAGTTAACATAACTTTGCAAGAGAAATCTAACTTAATTGTACTCAAGGTTTTAAAAAACAGAAACGAGCCTCGAGGCGTTTTTCCCTTAGGTACGTTAGGCGTAAGCCTCGAGGCAATTGAGGCGTATGCCCCAAAAAGTAAAACAACAAAGTGTATAAATGCTTTACACTTGACAAAACAAACATAATTCTATATATGCACTAGTATGTGGCAGCATAATACACCAAAAACAGAATATATATATATATATATATATATATATATACTATCTTATAATACACTTAACCCCCAAACTCTTAAAGACAAGTCTTAAAGCACATGGTACGAGCTTTTAAAACATAAGTTCTTAAATTTTAGAGTGAGAAGCACGCGTGAGACTCTTAGCCCCAAAACCAGATTTTGCTTTTCAGGTTCCTGATTTGAATTCAAAATTCAAAACCTGAACCGAGTTCTGCTCTCTCTCCCTCCATCGTCTCTCTCTTCTCCCTCCGCCGCTACGTCCCTCTCCCTCACTTCAGGCAAGTATTTTCCTGTTTGTAAGTTGATTTCTCTTCTTCTCATTCCTTTTAGTGATTTGATTTGAGTATCAGTTTTAGGGTTTACTCATTTGATTGATTGATTGATTGTTATTATTAGGTGAATACGGGTTTGATTTTCTTTTGAACCGGGTGATTGTGTGTACGTGTTTGATAAATCAGGAACTTGAAACCGATTTTGCTTTTGATACCGATTTTTGCTTTTGGATTGCAGACTCTTCATATTTTGGTTTCTTCAGATGCATCTCTCAAATCGATTTAGATTTTTTTGTTTCTGTTGCACGAAGTTAAAATTTTTACTTTGGATTGCAAACTGCCAAACTCTTCATCAGGTTCGTACAATTTCACCATCTCTTAAATTTCACCATCAGGTTAATACACCTTCACGATTGTCCCAGGTATGGCTGGCTTATAAAGATACTCTGCTTTTGAAATGGAGTAAAACAATCAAAAGAAAATCAAACCCTCTATTCTCCATCTCAGGTAAAAAAAACTGGTTATCGTTCCGTCAATTACTCTCTCAATTTTATTGTTATTTTTATACTCTCAAGTTTATGTTTGTTCACTTAAGCTTCATTTTGTTTACATTTTGTTTTTGTTCATCTATATGCAAGCCTTTTACTTCTCTGTTATCGGAATTGTTTGGTCCTTTCTCAGGTAGACCATTGATTGTTCTTATTTCTGTTTGGTTATGTTATTTTCATATGCTTATTTACTCTCAAGTTTTAGGGTTGATTTAGGTTATAATTTATCAATCATGGTTTACTTCATCTATATGCAGACTTTTATTTTCCAGTTTAATCTTTCACTTTCCAGTTTAATTTTTCCACTTTATAAATCATTGTTTAGTCATCTGTTTATTCCATTTGTAAATGAATCTATACATATCTACTTGGCTTGGCATTGCCACTGGATGTTACATTGCTTGATGAGACTTTCTTGATGTCATTTGGTAAAGAAATTGTGTTTTGACTTCTATGATTTACATCCTCTTAACTCCCCTGGTTTTCTAAAAGCTTACCACAACTAAAAACACCATGCTCTTAAATTTCGTAGCTTTTGTGACATCCATTGCATCAAAATGCGACATATATTGGTTCAATTTCTATGATGTGTAACATACTTTGGTGTTATTCAGTGTACTTAATCTGAATAAAAGTTTTAGTTTATTTTTTAAAGAGTTTCTATTTTCTGTAGGTGCATCCAAAGGTGGAGATTGGCAAGTGCTTTATGGAATCTCTTAATACCGAGCCTCATTTGGAAAACTTACATGTGGATGGTAAGGAAACAAAGCTCCCCTTAGTCAAGGACAACTCAGAAACTTGATGAAATCACACTTTTTGCAGGTTTTACACTTTGTTTTGAAGGATGCTTCTTCCGATATTCACCGAGCCAGTCGTTCTGAGGGGCAAGGGCATTTATGTCTTTTTGCAGGGTAGTGTATTAACATATCTTGTTACCTTAAGAGCTATAAAAGGTAGTTTTATCACTTTCGACTTCTTTAAGGGTTACATCGATTTCAGTTTTATATCACTTTTTAACACATTTTTTTGTAGTTCATCTTTACAGGTTCTTAACACATTTTTTGTACATATTTACAGGGTTTTATGTGCTTTTACATAAGAATTTTGCCTGCTTATTGTGATGATTCTAAGTCTTGCCATGTTCACACGATACAGTAAATGACATATTTTAAGTGCTTACCTAGTATGTATTTGGTAAAAGATCTCTTAGTGTAAATTAGGTTTTTGTTAGTATAAATGAATTTTTAATACTTGAGTTGTTAGTAGGTTGTTAGAAGAAGAGCAAGGTGAATACGAAATTCAAAGACAACTTGAACTGATCGAGGAGCTTTTTATGCTCCGCAAATCCATTCGGTTTCGTCAAATCAACAAAGGATCTTCTTTTCTCAAGTACGATTTCTCACCATCGATTTATGTGATGTTTGCACAAAGGTTTCACCATCGATTTCTTTGGGTTTCTTTGTTTCTTCAACATTTCACCATCTCAGGGTTTCTTATCAGGGTTTTTGGTACGTTTGAGTTTACGGTTAATTTGGGTTTCTTTATGTTATCGTTTGCTGCACTTTCTTTGTTTTGATTGAATCTCGTCTTCGTATTTTGATTCAGGTTCATGGGTTTTAAGTAATTTTTTTTTCATAGCATTTGTTAAATTTTCGAAGAGAGAAGATTTGGTCCAAATGGTATGGAGATTTATATTTCAGATGCATACAAGAATTGACAGAGGTGGAGGGCCCCAATTACAAACCTGCTATGCAACCATCTCCAACACCCTTTTTAGGCGATGGTTAATTTATATATATATATATATTTGATTTGCTTTTATTCATATATCAAACCCAAGATTCTTTCTTTTATCTTTCTTTTATCTCTTTCTATGTTTTTAGGTACCAGCTATCTTCAACATAGGATGAGGATCATGGGGAACTGCTGTAGGTTTGTGTTTCATTAATATAATTATTATTTTTATTTGGTTTGAGAAGTTAACATATCTTTTGTTAGGGTATATTCTATTAATATTCTTGCATTTTGTTCCAGGAGTCCAACCAATTGTCACTTTTTTGTATCTCTCAACCATTGATTCGTTGTACATATGTTTCGAGTCAATAAAACTATTTGTTAGCTGTAAATTCGTATTCTTTTATTGGATATGTTTTAAGTGGGTTTTGTAGGACTTTATGATGTTGACTTAATATGCTACATTCTTGTCCTCTTAGAGTTTGTTTGCCATTTGATTCGGTCACTGAATGGGGTTGTTTGGATGTATTGTGAAATGGAATCATCATGATCTTTATGCATTGTGAAAAGGAATTCAGGTGGGAGTGAGAGTTCAAAGCAAAGCAGGAGTGACAAGAAGAGTCAAAAGGAAATGTTGAAGCTGGGGATGAAATCTGTTCTTGGTGCTAGCAAGGTCACCAATAAAAAGCCAAAAATGTAAGCCACTTATCTCTTTTTTTGTTAAATTGTTAAAGATTCTATTCAGATAGCGTTAAATGGGTTTTTTATTTATGACGATACAGATCATCTTTTTTCATATTAAAGTCAGACGTATTCAAGAGCCCAATCTCATAAACTTATGTCATATTTGGGGAGGCAATGATTGAGGATCTGAGTTCACAATTGCAGACCCAACAGTTCAGAATGCCCGATATAGGGTTTGTTATTGGAAAATCCGACAGTTTCGCTGCAGTTGCCTCTGCATAGGCGGATGAAGAGGACGAGGTGGACAAGAGTGGGGTCGAACCACGTGACATCGATCTGGTGATGGGTGTGTTTGAGGCCTAATGTGGTCAAGGCTCTCAAGACTCACAATGGGGACATAGTGAGTGCCGTCATGGAGCTCACCACTTAGGTATAACTCTCTTGGTTTGTGTTTTTTTAAATAGTTTTAAGAGTTATCATCCCGATTTGACTATCATGAACTCTCATTAGGAGAATACATTAAACTTCTAACTACTTGACTTGAATTAATTCCATAAAAAATTGATGATTTTTGCAATGCTTTTTTTGAATTTTAAGGCTGCAATTTTTGCCGAAGTTCAAGAAATCTTGATTGTTTTATGAGTACCATGATCATATATAATTCAAGATTTTGCGATTATTCTAAGGAGTACCATGATGATCATACTTCAATATTTCTTGATTATTCACCAAATCTCTATTACATGTAGAAAGTACCAATTAAGTGCACGATAAATTTTAAATTTTGAAAGCACCCATAAGTTTATTAGGAATGTTTTGTCTTTTTATCCGCTGATAACTCGACAGTTTTCCCAACTCTTATTGTATGCGTTTCCTAATCGGGTTGTTTCTCTGGAGGGTTAAGACAGAAGAATATGTCAAAACTGAGAAGTTTGATCTTCTAAGTAAGCTTAATAATGCATAAACAGAGATCGAAGAGTTAAAGAGAAAGCAAGTTGAAGATGTGAAAAAGAGGGTATGCAGGTGGGGGATTTCATATCGGTGAGGATGAAGGTCTCCACAAAACCTGGTAACCCATAAATAACCCGGTACTTGCAAGTTGGGTCAAAGATGATGACTTATGTTACTTGTGTAACTTCCGTTACAAACTAAGAGAATAACTTCCTGCATGATCCATCTGCACCTCTAAATTTGGTGATTTCTTATGCTCCCTTTGTTTTAATAGAATTTATCTTGATAGAACCTTTGTGTCCCGCCGCATTGCGCGGGTACACTGCTAGTATATATTTATTTATTTATACATATATGTACACAGTTACACACTTGTATGTGACAACATACTACACAAAAACATAATATATATATTGATATATACGCTAGTATTGGCAGCATAATACGCAAAACCAGGATATATATATATATATACACACACACTTGTAAAGTTATATGTAGCAACTTAATATACAAATACTGATATACACTATATATAATGTATGCAATGCGAGTATAATAAACTAACAAAGAACTATTAATAAGAATAAGGAACTCACGTCAGAAATATATATGTATACAATATCTATACTATCTTATAAAACATTTAGTCTTAAAAACAAGATTTTAAGCAGAGAGTACAACATATTTATGCATAAAGTCTTAAAGTCTTAAAAAACAAGGTTTTAAGCAGAGAGTACAACATATTGAAACGTAATTTCCTTATTAAACATTTCGGATTTCAATTAATAAACATTAATTTTGGCTATGCATTAATTTTAAAACATAATTTCCTTAAAAAACATTTCTAATTTCAATTAATAAACATTAGTTTTGGCTATGCATTAGTTTTGAAACGTAATTTCCTTAAAAAATATTTCTCATTTCAATTAAAAAACATTAATTTCCTTTTGCATTAATTTTGAAACGTAATTTCTTTAAAAACATTTTCTTAACTAGAGTCAGGGGCGGAACACAAGCTTTAAAACTGCACGGGCGTACCTTGTAAGAACAATTTGTCATTCAAACGCACCTTGTAAGACCAATTTGTTGATTTCGAGCGGGGTGCACAAACGAAAAGCTTAAGAAATTGTTGTCGATGTGTTTTAGCCGAATTCCCCCTTTTGAGGACTTTTTAAGTTTTTGGTTGATTTTGAAGGATTTTTTTTTCAGCTTTTTGGTTGATTTCGAGGGATTTTTTAAGTTTTTTGTTGATTCGATGGGGTTTTTTTGGTTGATTTGAGAGAGTTCTTTTTTTGGTTTTTTTCTATTGATTTCAAGAGTAAATTTTGGCTTATTAATCCACATTGGTGTAAATTGAAATTGATCCATTGGTTTATTGATCCACATTGGTGTAAATTGAAGTGTGGTTCTGTTAAATCAGTGTTAAATAATCTGTTAATCTACGGCTCCATAGTCTATGCATCAAACTTATTCAAACAGCCATAGTCTATGCATCAAACTTATTCAAACAACCATGTTAAATAATCTGTTAATCTACGACTCCATATAAGTTATAACAATAAGTTAATAATAACCTAAATTCCTAATCAAACAAGTTATAGAGATGCATCAAACAATTTCAAATAAATTTAAAGCTAACTTAGCTAATCAAACAATTTTAAATAAAGGTAAACCTAACTTACCTAATCAAAAAAATTCAAACTTGAATAAAATGGAAAAAACCTGTGATTCAAGGCAGTTGGAAGATTATTTGATGAAGTTGAAGTTAAAATAAGTGGGATTTCATTTAACCTCCTGGTTCTTGCTCTTCATCTTCAAGAGTGAGGATTGACTGCTGCCCTTGCCTCCCTGCTCAAACAACGAAACAACCGAACAAATAACCAAGCCGTGACTTGTTGAGAGGCGTGGATTAATGCAGGCTTGCAGCGCTGGAAGCCTGGAACAATCGTTTCTGTCGTTGAGTCGTTTCACAGAAGCACCAAGACCGAGCAGTAGGTGAGACTGAGTGCAACGCCGCTATTCTTTTGCTTTTTGGATTAGTGAATTAGTGAGAGTGGACTACCCAATTAGGTATTACTATAATAATATGGGCTGGACATTTAAGTGGGGGCCCCAAATAAATTTGCATTTAATTTAAGCCTACCAAAAAATATCTTCCTATATGAAAATTCAAAAACCTCACAGGTCATGGCCCATAATAGCCTATGGCCATCCGCCAGAGACTACAGTTACTTCTGTTATAAAGAAAGAGATTATGAGTAGGTTTTATTTGCATTATATATATATATTTACAAATTATATCATTGTAATCGTCTCGTCAATACCTTCAAAATAAACCCAACATAGAATAAGTTTGGATTTAATCATATTATTAAATATCATGAATATATACGAATTAATTTGTTTATATTTCTTATATTTTCATTTTGCACCCTCATGATATTATAAATACACATTCATAATTATATAAACTAAAATGTCAAGAATTATCGAGATTTTTTGAACTTGTATATTTTACACCCTTATCAATATTTATCTATCTACACTCTTTTAAAAATATTATAGTTATTCTTGGCATTTTGTGATGGATAATAAAACTATACATGAAACAAAATTATTCTTTCGAGTTTACAGTTTTAGATTCGAAATATTTTGCGTCGCATCGCGCACAGGCACGTGTCTAGCATATTTTTAAAACGTGAACACCACCTTCATCGAAAAGACAACAACTGCATTTCTATTTCCTCAATGTGGATATTGTCGGAATGTCGGGTAACTTGAATCAAACCGAGTCAAGATAAGTGAAACAGGGAGGGTGAAGAAAAATAGAAGAGGAGGTTAAAGACGGTCCTACCGTTGGAGTGGTTCTTTTGTCATTGGTGGTTGCTTTGCTAACAAAAAATAATGGTATTGTGTGATGTAAGAACCTCAATTCAACTTAATACCTTTATTTTGAACACGTGTTACGCATGATATAGTGGTTTCTTTTGTCTAAGGGGTTGTTTGGCAGTTGCTGAATAGTTTGGTGCAGAATGATTAAGAGGTCAGCATGGTTAAGAGGCTTTTATGATATAGTGCAAAATGAAATATGGTCGTTAAGAGATAAACATTAAAAGAGGGTTTTGGAACCATTAAGAGATAAACAAACAGCCTTTAATTAAATGTGCTTTATAAAAAAGTGGGTGTTTCTTTGAGTGAGACTAGTAGGCAAACTGAACCTCGAGAGCGAGGAGTTGTCGCAGCTCTGTGAAGCCAGCCTAACGCATTGCCTCCTTCTCTAAAGGCTCCAGAGACCAAAGCCTTCGCCAAAGCCCCTTAAGCCAACTAACAACTTGGAATGGACAAGCCAGATAATGCAACACAAAGCCCAACCTACCGGAACCCAACTCAAGGTCCAATCCACTTTGATACCCCCACTTGGGTTATAAGCAAGCGCTACCAAGCCCGTTGCTTTATGGTCCACAAAATGTTATTATTAAGTGCTTATAAGATCCACAAGTAATCGATGTGGGATCAATCATCAAAGCAAAGCAATATCATTCCCATCTTCATCAAATGTTTTACTAAATCCTTTAGTTATGCATCAAAAATCAACAAAAGGATGTAATAATTATATTAAATTTTACAACAAATACAAACCATAAAAAATAAGGATAATGATGATGGTTTCGATTCATGATTCATTACATCTGTGTGTTGCAAACATATGAGCTCTCTAGCTAACGCATGAGCATCAATATATGGTACAAGCTTTTGATGAAGAAAATACAAACAAATTCCATCAAACAAAACTCACTCACTTCAGAAAACCTCACGTAGAGCATCTAGTACGCGGTTAGCAGTTTCTTGCCCAAACAACCTGGGCAGGTTTGAGCCAAGATCAATTTCAATGGTCTTGCTTTTACTCATTTCATCCCTCTTTTTCAAATAAGCTTTCTCACTTTCACCCACTGACCTTTCCCCAAAAGCACAACTATCCAACCAAGTTTTCAACACTTCCTTGGCAATTGGGGTAACGTGGGTTTGGATCATTTCCTCGAGTCGTTCAGCTTCTATCCGCACCAGGATTGCGGTGGGAGACACAACCGAACGAATGTAAAGTGACGACGAGAAGTAGGGTGTTACCTCGGATAGCTTCTCAAGATGTTGCCTGTGTTGGTCCAACTGGGTGTCCTCATAAAATGTCTTGAGATAATCAGGGTTGAGTACAAGATCCTTTCGTGGAGGCAAATCGAGAATTAGAACCATAGATGTTGGACTGCTTTGGATAAGCTCTACCAACAAGTTGGGTGCATCAGTCGATGGGTTTAGATACGCTGACAGGCTCGTGATGTTTAGGGCTCCTCCTGAAGGTAACTCACAATGAAGCCAACTTCCGAGAATGAAATCAATCTGGAAATTAATTAAACATGCCAACATCCACCATTCAATGATGAATTTGAAATTCAGAATTTCTATACATGTTCTTCAAAATATATCAAAACAATTCTCAATAAAAGCTGAACATTGGAACACCTGTTTGTTGCTAACTTGCTATTGATTAATTTCCTATTTTATCTCTGATCACCAACTTCCAGCAACTATTTTAGGGATTCGATTTCGGATTTGGTAAATTGTCTATATGTACAAGTGATTTTAATTTGTATTTGAGTTCCCAAACATAGAATTAAACGTACGTAGAACCCTAATTCGACTATTGCATATTTTCACACATAGTTAAGCTTGATCAAATGAAATTAGGAATTATAGTCTATAGAACCCTAATTAAGTTCATTCAATCGTCAATTATAGATTATCATCACTATTATCGAAGCTAACATACGGAAATTAAGTCGATCCAAAGCAGAAACGGAAGTGGAAAAGTACCAGCGAGGAGTGGACGCCGGATCTGAGATGGATAGCAGCATGAGCTGTTCCTGTTTGATTCTGATAAGACTGTACATCAGGCGGGAGATTGCAAGGATTAAGGAAAGAATCGAGGCGAGTTTCGACGGTGGATACTAGATCCACCATAAGATCTTTGTGTGGGGGAGAAACGTACGGGAAGTCCATAAAACCAGTCCGGCCACCGTGCGATGAGGCGGAGCAGGAGAGCCGGGGTGTTGATAGAGAAGAGTAAGAGGTGTTTTGAAGGGAAAGGGACGAGTAGAAGAAGGAAGGGGAGGAGAAGCGAGCGGCAATGGCAGCCATAATCGCCATAATTTCGCGATTCGTAGCAGAGTTTACAGAAGTGGATAAGAAATTGACACTATCCCTACCATCACACACGTGTCCATTGTAGTTTTCTGTGGAAGACACCAAATTTAACTCAAAATCTGTTTTATTCCAACACTTTCACTTCAATTAGAGCATTTTTTACAGTATTGTTAAAATAAAAAAAATAAGTTTTTATTTGTTATTTTTTTTAATAGTATTGTTATCTTGTTTGTTAAAATAAATATTTTATTGAAAAATCTTTAAGTATAAAAAAACTCTCTATAATTATTTAAATATAAGAGAGAAATAATTATTTTATCCAATTTCATCAATAACATAAAAAATTTATTATTTTATATTAAATATTTTTTTAAAGTGTATTGAGAATATAAATTAGAAAATATTATATTAATATAATTAGTGGAATCTTTAAAATAACAAATCTGTTGGAGATTAATGTAACTCTTTCTAGAGATTTTAACATTTGATTCTCTATTTTAAAAATATTATAAAAAACTTATTGAAGATGCTCTTATTATTTTATAGTGAAATTTTATACAGACCAAATAAAGATTGCAGAATGAGGACGGTTTTTTCCTTTCAATTCGTGTCTTCCAAGTTGGTTTTAAGTGAACAAAAACAAACAAACTTTGAGCATGTTTTAGGATACTAGTAAATATAAGAAATATCAATTAAAAATTAAAAATGTTTTCTGAAGGCAATCAAAAAAGGAAAAAGTTCATTGAGATCACCTAAAAAGATTAAAAAATTCGCTAAAACTTTGAAATTCGGTTAAAAAGTTAAAAGACACATCCACTGGACAAAAGTTCTAAGCCCGCCAATGTTGGTATTCACAAATGACTCGATCAACGTTAAACTTAACTAGTTTTCTAGGTCGTGTCTAGGCCTACGAATGCCCCAAATTTTCTACCACGTCGAGCTTTGAGGTTTGGTCTAGACTAGCTTCGATTATGGGAATTTTTGTGCATTTCTAATACCAAACCAATTGGGTTTTGAAGAATAAAGTAAAATACCAAAAAATACATGTTTGTGTGATTTCAACTTCAAACACTCTTCGGACCAAATATGAGATTGTAATGAAATTGAATTTCAAATCCTATCTAATCCTACAAACCAAACGGGTCCTAAGTTTTTGCCGAAAAAGAAAACTCAACTAATAATTAAACAAAAAGAAATTTACAACAATCTATAATAATGCACATGAATAACACATGTGTATTTCAGAGTACGATACGATACGTAAAACGTCTATCTATAAACATATCTTGCAAAAAAAAGCATAATGATTTTAATAGAAATGTAGTGTAACGAAATGTGTGATGATAATTAGTTTGTTGTACATTATTTATCACGTAAAACCTATTGATACACGATGTTTGATATATATACTCACGATGGAATTTGTTGGTACACTTAATATTTTAGGCGAACGAGGGTGTAATAAAGGGACTGCCGCAACAAGGGTGTGTTTGGTATATAGTATAGAATGAGACGTGATAAAACAAAAAAAGAACCTTATGCTTGACATGACATAGACAAAGGATTAGGGGTGTCTTGAAAATCTTATAAAACATTTAGTCTTAAAGTCTTAAAAACAAGATTTTAAGCAGAGAGTACAACATATTTATGCATAAAGTCAAAGTCTTAAAAAACAAGGTTTTAAGCAGACAGTACAACATATTGAAACGTAATTTCCTTATTAAACATTTCGGATTTCAATTTATAAACATTAATTTTGGCTATGCATTAATTTTGAAACGTAATTTCCTTAAAAAACATTTCTAATTTCAATTAATAAACATTAGTTTTGGCTATGCATTAATTTTGAAACGTAATTTCCTTAAAAAAATATTTCTCATTTCAATTAAAAAACATTAATTTCCTTTTGCATTAATTTTGAAACGTAATTTCCTTAAAAACATTTCCTTAACTAGAGTCAGGGGCGGAACACAAGCTTTAAAACTGCAGGGGCGGACCTTGTAAGACCAATTTGTCATTCAAACGCACCTTGTAAGACCAGTTTGTTGATTTCGAGTGGGGTGCACAAACGAAAAGCTTAAGAAATTGTTGTCGATGTGTTTTAGCCGAATTCCCCCTTTTGAGGACTTTTTAAGTTTTTGGTTGATTTTGAAGGATTTTTTTTTCAGGTTTTTGGTTGATTTCGAGGGATTTTTTAAGTTTTTTGTTGATTCGATGGGTTTTTTTTGGTTGATTTGAGAGAGTTCTTTTTTTGGGTTTTTTCTATTGATTTCAAGAGACTTTTTTGATTTTTTTGGTTGATTTCAAGAGTAAAATTTGGCTTATTAATCCACATTGGTGTAAATTGAAATTGATCCATTGGTTTATTGATCCACATTGGTGTAAATTGAAGTGTGGTTCTGTTAAATCAGTGTTAAATAATCTGTTAATCTACGGCTCCATAGTCTATGCATCAAACTTATTCAAACAACCATGTTAAATAATCTGTTAATCTACGACTCCATATAAGTTATAACAATAAGTTAATAATAACCTAAATTCCTAATCAAACAAGTTATAGAGATGCATCAAACAATTTCAAATAAATTTAAAGCTAACTTAGCTAATCAAACAATTTTTATTAAAGTTAAACCTAACTTACCTAATCAAAAAAATCCAAACTTGAATAAAATGGAAAAAACCTGTGATTCAAGGCAGTTGGAAGATTATTTGATGAAGTTGAAGTTAAAATAAGTGGGATTTCATTTAACCTCCTGGTTCTTGCTCTTCATCTTCAAGAGTGAGGATTGACTGCTGCCCTTGCCTCCCTGCTCAAACAACGAAACAACCGAACAAATAACCAAGCCGTGACTTGTTGAGAGGCGTGGATTAATGCAGGCTTGCAGCGCTGGAAGCCTGGAACAATCGTTTCTGTCGTTGAGTCGTTTCACAGAAGCACCAAGACCGAGCAGTGGGTGAGACTGAGTGCAACGCCGATATTCTTTTGCTTTTTGGATTAGTGAATTAGTGAGAGTGGACTACCCAATTAGGTATTACTATAATAATATGGGCCGGACATTTAAGTGGGGGCCCCAAATAAATTTGCATTTAATTTAAGCCTACCAAAAAATATCTTCCTATATGAAATTTCAAAAACCTCACAGGCCATGGCCCATAATAGCCTATGGCCATCCGCCACAGACTACAGTTACTTATGTTATAAAGAAAGAGATTATGAGTAGGTTTTATTTGCATTAATTTTGAAACGTGATTTCCTTTTGCATTAATTTTGAGTTTGATTTTATATTCATTTTGAGTTTGATTTTGCATCAATTTTGAGTTTTTTTTGGCTAAAAACAATATTTTGGAAACTGAATAAGCAACCCCTTCTTCCTCCTATATATTTTGGCTAAAAATAATATTTTGGCTATTACGAATTCTGGAAATCTGGTAAGCACCTCCATCAAGACTCCAACGAATTCTGGAAATCTGGTTTGCTTCACAACAGGTAAGTTTTCTGATTTCAATTTTTAAACTTCCAACGATTTGGTTTCTCTACTTCTGCTTGGGTTTTTTGCTCCAGCTTGCTTGTTCTTTATGGTATACGCTATAACAATCTTGTGTTTTAACTGTATGCGCTATAACCTCTATGAACTGTTTAGCTTTCATCCAAATGAAGGATTGATTAACCATTTATTTAATTAATCTTTTATGTATTACAGAATAATGGATGGGTGACCTTTATATACAAGAAAATGATTTTACTGTCAAGGTTAGAATAATTCGTTTGTGGAATCAACCATTGTTCAAGAATCCTGAACAAATATATTACATAGAGATGATATTAATGGATGAAGAGGTAAATAATTATTTGTATTCGAATCTTTAGCTTCGTATTCACCATAGCTTCTTATTTTTCAACAATTATGATTTTTCCATATCAATTTTTTCAGGGCACTAAAATCCATGCTAATATTCTACAAAAATCCATGCCGAAGTTTAAAATTTTGCTTCATAAAGAGGCTGCCATATTCATAAAAAAAATTAGGAGTGAGCAAACCCGATCCGGTCTGAAAACCCGATCCGCCCCGAACCCGAACAACACCAAAAAATGGAAAACCCGAAATACCCGATCCCCGAAATCCGAAATCCGAAATCTTCCCCGGGTTAGTAGGATCGGGTTGGGGTCAGGTCCACCCACCCGATCCGATCCGAAAACCCGAAATTTTTTAAAATAATTTTTTTTAAATATATATACTGCTGCTACTTAAGCGAACTTAACCCAAATTACATTTCCTTTTGTAGAGCCCAACCCGATCTAGAGCCCAATTACATTTCCTTTTGTAAACCTAATTTCCTATTTTGACCCGACCTCACCTCAGTTCTAATTTCTAACCTAATTTCACATTTTCACTCATGCCTCAGAACTCCTCACGCTCACGCCCTCATCTCTCATCGGCGGAAGAGGTACTACGATCACCGCCGCTGTCCACCACGGCACCACCACCGCTCCACCAGTCCACCACCGCTACCACCAGTCCACCACCGCTACCACCAGTCCACCACGGCAGCACCACCGCACCATTTGTTTTCTTCATTTGTTTTCTAGTTTTCTAGTTTTCTTCATTTGTTTGGCTTATGATAAATTGATAATTGCTACTGGAATATCAATTGCTACTGGAAATCTGGAATATTAATGGGTAATGGTTTTTCTTCATTTCTTCAATTGTTGTTCTGTTCCAACTTCCAACCCGTGTTACCCGACCGACCCGAACCGGCCCCGAACGCCCTGAAATCCGATATCCGAGGATAGTCTTGGACGGGTTTCGGGTGCTCTAACATCACCCCGAAATCCGATCGGGTGGTTGGATTTCGGCCCCGACCCGACCGACCCGACCGTTTGCACACCCCTAAAAAAATCCTACAATTGCTCAACATGCCTCAAAATACAAGTTAATTGATAATACAAACAAATTAAGTTTGTATTACAAAACTTCGGTTACCAGCTGCTTGGATTTTAATGGTTCCGTATTTGGTTTTTTATTTGTAAAATATCAAAATGTGATATCAAAGATTATTCCAGAAGATACAGCAGTTGGTTAGTCAATTAATTATTTTAAATTTACTAATTTTTTTAATATATGTTATTTATGTTATCATTCTTTATACTAATTTTTTTAATCATTATATAGATGTCATTGGTGAGGTTGTAGCATGTGAGACAATGGTGAACTTTCCGAATGGCAACGGAAAAACGAAGAGACGAATGCAGATTGAGATACAAGACTTGGAGTCGTTATTCTTATTTTAATTGACTTAACGTTAATATTGACACAATATATAATACCTTTGTTAAAAAAAATTAGAGGGCTTAAATTGTATGTCACGTTGTGGGATGCTTTTGCTGAAGTCTTAAAGTCTTAAAAAACAAGGTTTTAAGCAGAGAGTACAACATATTGAAACATAATTTCCTTATTAAACATTTTGGATTTCAACTAATAAACATTAATTTTGGCTATTCATTAATTTTGAAACGGAATTTCCTTAAAAAACATTTCTGATTTCAATTAATAAACCTTAATTTTGATTATGCATTAATTTTGAAACGTAATTTTCTTAAAAAACATTTCTCATTTCAATTAAAAAACATTAATTTTCTTTTGCATTAATTTTGAAACGTAATTTCCTTAAAAACATTTCCTTAAAAAACATTTCCTTAACTAGAGTTACTCCTGTTATAAAGAAAGAGATTATGAGTAGGTTTTATTTGCATTAATTTTGAAACGTGATTTTCTTTTGCATTAATTTTGAGTTTGATTTTGCATCAATTTTGAGTTTTTTTTTGGCTAAAAACAATATTTTGGAAACTGAATAAGCAACCCTTCTTCCTCCTATATATTTTGGCTAAAAACAATATTTTGGTTGTTACGAATTCTGGAAATCTGGTAAGCACCTCCATCAAGACTCCAACGAATTCTAGAAATCTGGTTTGCTTCACAACAGGTAAGTTTTCTGATCTCAATTTTTAAACTTCCAACGATTTGGTTTCTCTACTTCTGCTTGGTTTTTTTGCTCCAGTCTGCTTGTTCTTTATGATATATGCTATAACAATCTTGTGTTTTAATTGTATACACTATAACCTCTATGAACTGTTTAGCTTTCATCCAAATGAAGGATTGATTAACCATTTATTTAATTAATCTTTTATGTATTGCAGAATAATGGATGAGAATAACACCGGTGGTAGGTGTTTATCTACCAGAACCGGTATTCTCACATGGGCAACTTTATGTGGCATTATCCAGAGATATATCACGTGGCACGACAAAGGTATTAGTGAAGCCTACCAAAAAGTTCAAATCGAAGGGAGTTTACACATCAAATGTGGTTTATCGAGAAGTTTTGAGTGATGATTGTATATGATTAAAGCATGATTGTAATTTCTACTTTGTTTAAACAAAAAATTAGACTTTTTGGATAAAAAATTGCATTAAGTTTTAATTTTTTTAATCTACGATATATCCCGTCGCATTGTGAAAAACTTTTAATACAATATATGAACCACCAAATATCTTGATATAACTTTAACATCCCCGTCGCATTGCGCGGACACTCAACTAGTATATATTAATACACATTTTTGGTTAAGTATATTATATATATTTATATTATATACAATAATACTAACATATAATGCATGTTCGTGATTGTATGAGAGAGGGAGAATAAAGCCCTTATAAATAGCTTTGTTGATGTTTGACTTCACTGACCAGTGTATATACATATGTACACCATGTTGGCTGCCTCTACCACCGGTGAGACTAAGTAGCAGATAGTGCTTTGGAGAATTAGAGGAAGAAAAAGGTTTTAAAAAATAGAAAGTTTCAGCCATTTTTTAAAATAATTTAGCCTCTGTTTGAGGTGTATGCCTCTCCACCGCCTCACCGCCTCAGACAATTGAGGCGTACGCCTTGTTTGGGGATTGAGATTTTAAACCGCCTCGCCTCGAGGCGCGCCTCAAGGCGTACGCCTCACACGCCTTTTAAAACCATGATTGTACCGGAGGCCTTGAGTAATGGAAATCCAAGGTTGTCCTTGTAACACGAAAAGAATGGCAAAATTTATAAAAGAAAAGAAAATATCAACAGATATCACAATTGCAAGCCTAAGTAAGAATAGTATCACTGTCACACTATCACATAGCAAAAAGTCAGCTTAGAAGATATTAATGACTATGCAAAGTGAAGAACTATGGCTTGTGCCAAAATCAAACACTGTAACTTGACGTTTATTTTTCAACTTATTAAAGTCAAAAAGAGTTCAAGGGTGAATCTTGAAGTAAACTCCTTTGTGACATGAAGGTCACGGGTTCAACTGTTCAAGTCATTGAAAGGATGCCGAATTTCTCTACCATTTTCTTCTTTTTCGCTTTGGCCAATATGAGTTTACCTGGTACTAGCAGCTTTATCGGGGAATTTCTCATCTTAGTAGGAGCTTTCCAAAGAAATAGCTTAGTAGCCACATTAGCAGTTCAAGTCATTGAAAGTGCATGAATATTGTGCAGTGACTCCTCTCCAACCCTCTCTAGAGTCTAGACCAGGTAGCATCTGTTAAAGAATATAACTGGGACAACTTTTCTTCTCTAACATGATCCGTTTTAAAATTATACTATCATTTATCCTTTCAATTTACAATGGAACAGACTCGTATAATTTGGCACGCAGATAATACTTGTACATCCAATCTCTATATCAAATATTAGTTGATGTCAAAGACAAACTTTGGCTTAACACGAACCAAAAGAAATATAGAGGTGACCGAAAAAAGGGGGGAAAAACTTGCTCAAATTTGAAGAATGATGTAACAGAATAATTCCAGTTCGTTAAACACATAGAAAATTTTAACAACCGACTGAATTTTTCCAAAATTTTGCAAAGCTAGTCACAATTTTAATGATATAAAATATAAACCTAAAAGCACATCGAGTAACAAAGATGACAACTAACAAAAATACACTAGTAGCTGGTACAAAATCACTAATTAAAGGCGGAAACTTCAAGTTATTACTTTAGTATAAAACTGGCCCAGAATCTGGGACTGGGAGAGTGAGAATAGTCGGCGCCGATTGAGAAGTTTGTGGTGTGGGCGAGGAGTGAGAGGCGGGTAAAGAGTTGTGATTTTGAGTTAGGGTTTTACCATGAAATCGATCGCACAAGGTGAGGTTCAGGGTTTTAGAATTTGCGTCTCTTTTCAACCGGTTACGGTAAACGGTGAACCGAACCCACCCGGATCTAACCGAAGTTTTATCGGGTTGATGATGATGGGCTTTTCGATTAGTTAAGAGTTAATTGCGGAATTGGTCTCAAAACTTTTTTATATGTATATATATACACAAAATAAACACCCTTCTTGGCACTGCACATTTCAAGAACAACTCCATTAGCCTCACTCAACAACTCTGTAATCATCTATTAATGTAGAAACAACACAATCACACTCTGTAATCATCTATTAATGGTGGTCCGGTGACAGGTTTTTACGGCACCACCACTGGCGCCGCCGTTATTAAACCCAACAAAAAACTTCGAAAATTAAAGCCATGCAAATGACAGAAATTGACAAAATCGTCTCCTAAATCAAACTCCTCAATGAGATTATATAAAAATACAACGATGAATGTGTCACCATCACCACCAAGAACAAGAAATTATAAGAAATTACAACAATACGATTATCGATTTCAATTGAAGAAGAGGATGGTTGTTCTTGTTTTCCCTCTTTCTTCAAATCTCTCAGAGTTTGCAATGTCTGAATGGCTCTATGAACATTTTCGGCAAATTCATTCTCGTTATCTGACGACGATTCTTCGATAATTGCTTTAACAAGTCTGTGTAGTTCGTTTTTCAAGTCGGTGGTCAGATCGTTTTCGGAAACCCCACTTTCCGCCATTGCAGATATATGTGTAAATCTCTGTAAATTCTGGTTTTGGTTCGAACAAGATCACCCAAGAAGGGTGACGATGGTTTTATTACAAAGAAAAGATGATCAGACAGTATGATTGTGTTGTTTCTGCTGTGAATCTCCACAAGCAAAGCGTATGGATGTGTGGGTTTTGGAGAAAAATAATGATGATCGTGTGCGGTGAGTGTAAACCAGAGGGAAAAGGACGTCCCTGTGTTTGCATATATATATATATATATATGAGTAAATTACTGTTTTGGTCCCTAAGGTATGTCAAAAATTACGAAACTGGTCCTTTAACTTCAAAAATTACCTTTTTGGTCCCTCAGGTATGTAGTTTGTTACGAAATTGGTCCCTCAAGCTGACATCCGTCTCTTTCCTCCGTTAAAGTCGAGGGTAAAATGGTCTTTTTACCATTTTTCATTTATTTTATCATTTTTAATTAATTATAGATGTTTTTTGAACATTCATTTGAAGAACACCAAGAACATTATCATCAAACTTCAAGAACATTATCATCAAACTCATATTCAAGTTAGTATTAAAAGAAAAGAGGGAGGCAAGAGATCTGATAGGAGATAGAGATCGAGAAGAGAGAGAGAGAGAGGAGATCTGAGAATCGAGAGAGATCAAGTCGTTGGAGAAGACGACGTTGCAGACGTTGAAATCGTCGGAGAAGAAGGTTGCAGACGTTGAAATCTCAGATCCACATCCGTCGATGGTGACGTTTTTTCTGTTCGTTCGTTGCAAACGTTGTAGACGATGGTATCTCCGATCTGGTCGACGTTGACGGTGGTTGGTCGACGTTGACAGACCTCATATCTCTTCTCTTGATCTCCTCTCGATTTTAAAGGTTTTGATTGTAGGTGTTGACAACAACAAACTCAGAATTTTGTCCAATGAAACTGATATTAGATTAGGTTTTGTATGTTGGATTTATTAGATGTTTTGATATTAGATTTGTATTTAGGGTTTGATTTATGTTAGGTTTTGTATGTTGGATTTGTAGATGTTTTGATATTAGATTTGGATTTAGGGTTTGATTTTTTTCATCTTGGTGTTCATGATGGTATTATTGGTGTTCTTCATGGTGTTCATCATGATCTTTTTGGAGAAGATGGTATTATTGGTGTTCTTCATGGTGTTCATCATAATCTTCTTGGAGAAGATGAATATTCAAAAGAAAAATATAAAATTGATTAAAAAATGTTAAAAGAAATAAAAATATATAAAAAGACCATTTTACCCTCGAGTTTAATGGAGGAAAGAGACGACCGTCAGCTCGATGGACCAATTTCGTAACAAACTACATACCTGAGGGACCAAAAAGGTAATTTTTGAAGTTAAATGACCAGTTTCGTAATTTTTGACATACCTTAGGGACCAAAACAGTAATTTACTCTCTCTCTCTCTCTCTATATATATATATATATATATAGGGATGAGATCGAGAGAGAATCCTAAAAAATAAAAGAACCGAAGAACTCATTTAAACCGTTAGATTGAGATGATCCAACGGATGAGATTAAAATGGTGGTTATAACCACTTTTCTCAATAAATAAAACTATTTCCTTCTAATTTTTAAAATCGAAAATCAACAAAAACAACAAAAATTGGAGCGAAACAAACTACACCAACAAAATAATCACATTATTATCTTTAATTTGACATCCATTTTGATATATTTTTTCATCCGTTTTTTCTTGGTTCTCCGGTTCTTTTATTTTTCAGGGTTCTTCCTGGATCTTTTCCCTATATAATATATATATATATATATATAAATATTTGTATATATAATATATTAAAATATGATATATTTTTTTATTTTTATTAAGAAAAAGACAAAATAATTATTCAAACATGTACCTAGAAAAATAGCTTATGATCATCCAAACATGTATCTAGAAAAAAAGCTAGCTTATATGCTAGCTTTTTTTTGCAATGCCTAACCTGTTTCAACTTTCATGTTCCCCCAATTTCAACTTTTGTTACTATGACTACTTGTGTAATAATCGTCAGGGATCGTGCTAATTTAGGATGGTTTATCAAACATTTACGGGGTAGGTATTTTTTGGGTGTCATTTATCTTATTGGGTGAGAATAGAAAGGACCGAGAATCTTACTTGGTAAGAGAAATAGCAAGAACCGATAATTTTACCCGATAAGTAAGGGAAAAGACACTCAATCGATTTGATAACTGGATGCTTGTATTTTTTTATTTATTTTAGAGTTATATTTGTTATACTTTGGATAGTGTATATTTTATGATTTTTATAATGAATATCCATAATATTGAAACAAAGTCGTAATACTTTAATGAAGAATGTTTAGAGATTTCAATTTTTTAGTGTTTCAATATGTTGGTACTTTATAAATAGTGTATTTTCTTGTTTTTAATATATACGTGTTACATTAAAATAAATTAGACTGATTTTTGTGAAAGAAAAAATGAATTAGGCTTGGTGCCAAGGGTTAGAAGGCTAGTGTTCCTTCCCTGCAAAAAAAAAAAAAAACTTAGGTCCACCTGTGAACGTAAGGATAGAAAAAAATAATTCACATGCTTCCCTTAAAATGAACAGCCGTATTAATTAGCCTTTTTAAGTTGACAGTTTAACTATCATTAAACATCATGCTATCGGAATGGATCAAAATTCAAATTCAAACACCGGTAAGGTTTGAACCCTTGGTACCCAGACAGGTACCGTTGGACCAATGACACTTTGGTTCAAAACCACCACTTTTATCGGATAGACGATGGCTCAAGGCGAGTTTATATGCAGGTTTAAACAGGACCAATTGATAATGAGTCTTACGGGCCAAACTAATTCTTGGACCACATACTGAAAAAGTTAAAATGCAAGAAAATACCTCAAGATGACTAACTACTTGATTTTTTTTAGACATAACACAACAAATGCGTATTAATATCAAATTATCAATGCCTCTTTAATGAGCCTGACAGTCAAACAAACATGAGAAAGACTCACCGCTGTTACTGTTACTGTTACTGTTACATCACTAACTTTGCCTCTCACTCATAACTTTAAAAAACGGATCAAATACAACTCCTGCTTACTCTACCGATCCTCGGAGAACATCACCTTTTCCGTTTGGCGGTGATATAATGCCAAGAATAACAAAACCACCCAAGAGAACAATCAAGATACCCAAAATATTAACCAACATTGCTTCTGCAGAATAGCGCGAAATAATGTTGTTGGTTTGAAGAAATGTAGCTTTTTCTAAAATACCAGTAGCACAAGCAGCAATGGCGATCACATATATGTAGACTCCAAAGAAGACATGCCATGGCAGCAGTGAAGCCCTACTGTTTCTTGAACCACCTGGATACCAGAATGTCGCAAACCCAGCTCCCCACTAAACATTTAAAGATATGTGGTTTGATTTAGGACTTTGTAGCCAAAAAAGGTTAACCAGAAGAGAGAAAAAAGAAAAACCTGAATGGTGAATAAGAATAAGCAAGCCAAGCCCAACCATGAGTGCAGGCTGTAAAAATTCTCGATGCCTTTGTCATTGTGGAACTTCCAAGCTGCCCATAAACCAACTATTCCGAAGAAAAATGCCAGGAACTGGAGCGTGAGATGGACTAGTTTTTTGTAACTTTTTGTTCCTGATACTGTCTTGTATGCCAGCATGGCTGCACCCACCAAGAACTAGAAATTAGAGCATATACATTTTCAGAAAACCAGTAACCTCAAATCTTAAATGAAAAAAAATTAAAACAGAATTTGAAAGAAGCACGAAACAGATATTATTGATATTATCTAGAGAATACTAACACCAGATTTAAGTAAGATTTTCGACATGTTTTGCCAACTGCTAGGTGGGTGCATATTCACATAGTGACAGTGCACGATGCGGGTCCTTGATTATGTTTTCTAACTTTTAGAAGTCAAAATTATAGATCTTTCTCTATGTGTGTAACCAACAAGAAATTACAAGGATGTTAAACTAGGTAATTGATGAAAAACACAGGTTAAGAAAACAATCTCTTTGCAAATGTGAGGGAAACATCGCATATAGAGACTTCCCATTTCCATCCTCAAAGCCAAGGAACCTTGATCACATCACCCTCAATAAAGTTCTTTATCAAAAAAATAATCACCCTCAATAAAGTTCTTTATCAAAAAAATAATCACCATAAGGGGTTGTTTGGCAGTTGCTGATTGGTTTGGTGCAAAATGATTAAGTGGTCAGAATCATTAAGAGACTCTTATGATAGAGTGCAAAATGAAATATGGTTGTTTGGTAATTGTTCAAAATGAAATCAAGGCGCTGAATGGTTAAGTTAAGGGAGACCCAATATACAAAATCATTCTGAGGGTTTTAGAACCATTAAGAGGCAGACTTTTTTTGCCAAACAAGATATACCCCTTAGCGATTCAGAGGTTGCCTCTTAATGGAACTATTAAGAGGTAAACAAACAGCCCCTAAGTAAATTTAATAGTGAACTCATGAAATATAAACATGAAGAACCAACAACTTTAAGTAGATCGTAATAAATTCACACAAAGATACCAATTTTCAAAATGTTAAGCTTCAAGGAAGCGTGTATTAGTGTATATGTGTAACCACTTCATCAATCAAGTCATAGTTAAAATATAGTTACCTTCCCCATTCAGCAGAACAAGGCCAATTACCATCAGAACAGGATGAACCTGCAGTAAAGGCAGCTTAGTTAAGACAACTGCATATGAAGTCTAAGAACCATGAATACACCCAAATTGTCCTGGTGAAGAGAAAATATTATCCGGGGTTAAGACTAATGCCTTCTTTCTATTTATAGAAACATAAAGTATATAACACAGCTAAAGACAAGAGCTTAGCCGTCAGATGATGATAAATCAGTTATGGGAAGAGTCTGAACACAACTTCATATAAATTTGAAAAACACAAGACAGTCATCAATTAACAAATTATCCAATACAGCAATCACAAATTCTTCAAATCATATTAATTTTCTTTATTACTGAAATGGAAGTCATTAGACTTTACTGAAGACTTAAGTAAATCCAAACAAAATTTGTACAATAGGTCATGCAATTGTGCAGAATAAACACCCAAGATCTCCATCCAAGCCATTTAGAAAGCTGAAAATTAACAATAACACCCAATGAAGACCCATAATCCCCAAATTTCCTAACAAATGCTATATTACAACTAAAATATGCCTCAAGCCAAGCCAATTAATAAAAAATGGAGTTCACAGTGCTGATCTTCATCATTATGATATACGAGGAGAACATGAACATGACCATCTAAAGCATCAATTAGAGATCTATCAAACGTGAATCTGAATCATGCGTTGAGGCAAAAGCTAGGACAATACTACATTTATGTCATTGCAAAGAAACCCCTAATCATATGCAAGCATAAAATGATAACGAGCAAAAGCATTTTAAAACAATATGACGTTTCCAAATAGGAAGAGGATTTAGAGAATTACATTGAAGATGAGACTTTTGTCCTCTGAGATGAGAGCCAATCCTCCTCTGTATCGAATGTTCCATATAAGAACCAAAGCAGCCACAGATATACCTAGAACTCGCACGCATAAGAAAAGTGGGAATTTCACCAGCGGAACCGCCATCTTCCTACTCCAAACACACGGAATAGCAGCAGGCCAGGGGTTTTGTAATTAGGGTTCTGGGGAGGTGATCGGAGTTTAAACTAATCCAAGCTGTGATCACGAAGTACAGATTGATAAGAAATACAATGTCAGGCAATATTTGACTTTCATGAAAACAAGACCCAAAAACTTACGACAACCTAAACCCGGCAAAGGTGTTTCGGATTTCTTATTTAAAACAACTTATATTTCTTTTTAAGATGTTTAACGAATAATAATTTGTAAACCTTTAAATGTGTATAAAATTTATAAACTTTAGATTTTATAGGTTTTCGTGATTAAATTGTTTCATTAAATTGTTTATTTTGATGAAAGTGTTTCATATCATTCGTTTCTTAATGAAATTGTTTCATATATTTGTGTTTTTTTTATGTAAAACGAAAAAGTTTCATCAAACTGAGAAAATATATGAAACAGTTTTATAGGAATGAAAAAAAATATATGAAACTACATAAAAAACACAAATATATAAAACAATGAATGATATGAAACAATTTCATCAAAATAAACAATTTCATGAAAAAAAATTCATTAGGAAAACCTATGAAATCCAAAGTTTATGCGAATTTTTTTTACAAAATAGTGGGTCTCTACAAATTTACAAATTATGTTTATGGTGTTAAATGGAAGTTCTATAAAAGAAAACGTTTGGGTTATTTTATGACGGTATCAAATCTAAAAAGGTGATAAGTTGTTTTTTATTAGTGTTTGATAAATAAGCAAATAAATTAGAAAATAATAACTTATAGCGGTGCCATACCGGAATAGGTTAGTAAGTTAGAAGAGAGTAAGTTATTCGTATAACATATATAAGCATTTTTTTCATCCAAACATTAAAAACTTATTATTAACGGTATCACGTCAGAATAAGTTACTAAACAATTTACAAACACCCACTAAATATATTTCAGTCAATAGAGGAGGTTATGAGTTTCAACTTTTCCGAGACCGGTTTAATACTTGAGATACTAAACTAATAAATTAAGCTATCAAACAAAATAAATTCGTTTAAAAATGCATAAAAATTTATGTAGTTTTTACTTTGTGTAACACACGTTAGTACAATGAAATAAGCCTCTTGAAATTGGGTGACATAGTTGACTTGGGTTCAACTATGTCTAACCCGATTCCAACTTAATTGATTGACTACTTGACGAGTTTGATTAAATCGGTTTTCTCTTTCAGTTTTGAGGTGAATCTACTTTCAACATGAAAGTATTGTATGAGGTCACGGCGTGATCATATCATCATATATTGCCTCTGTCTAAATACTAGAGGTGTTTTAGTAAAGACTCTTGGCTAGAAAAATAAATAAGAGATTAAATTATAGGTGAGAATAGTCATACAAACAATATATATATATATATACTTATGGAGGTGTTCCAGAAAAAACCTTAAAATTAGAAAATTGAGGAACACCCGATAGCTTTTTATCTGGACGATATGTACTTGTGCATACAGGTAAATTAAGTTTTTTTTGGTTTGTATACACTTGTACATTATGCATTTGTGCATATGCACATGTGCATGTTACAAATTACATGTATGCACAAGTGCATACCGTCCAGATGAAATGTTAAGGCTAAAATATGTCTTCAAGATTTAATATAGAAAGTCAAAGTCAAAGTCTTTGTATAAAGTCAAAGTCTTTATATTTAGAGTAGTCAAACTTAGCTTAATGCCTTGTTAGTCTTAGGGTATATAAGCATGTGGCTAGTCTAATCTTGTAACACTCGAACAACACTTCTAGAGCATAACTCACATCTTTGAGAGCTTAATCATCTAGATCTACTTTCTCTCTACTCTCTCTCTCTAGAATTTCTCTCTAATCTTGATAGATCTTGGATTAACAATTGGTATCAGAGCAGATTCAAGATTTAGAGGAGAATTTCTACTGATCTAACACATCAAATTTGCGGAATTCTCAAGGAAATTTGATCGATTTTCTTGATTTTTCAAGAAAATCTCGTTTTCTTGGATTTTTGTCAAATTTGTGTGATTCTTGGTCGAATTTGATCAAGATTTAGTTCGTTGGATTCGTTTTTGATAGAGGAACACTTTTCATTCAAGGATCGAAGGCTAATTTCTCAATTTTGAGGATTAATTTGAAGATTTTTCAGTTTCTGATCAGTTCGTCATTTTCAGTCTGATCAGTTTATCGGATTTTGATTCAACGATTTTCAGAGAAATTGGTTCACATCATCGTGTTAGAAACTTGTTTTCTAACATATCTTCAATTTTGGTTGATTAATTTCTGTTAGTCCCAGATGGCTAAGCAAGTATTGTAGAAGGGGGGTTGAATACAATACTCAAAGTTTTCACAATTTTAATTCTTTTTATTGAAAAACTTTCAACAAGAATTACACAAAGAAACTCAAGATTGTTGCGGAAAAGAACAGATAAACTATTCTAACAATCTTGCACAAAGTATACAACAAAACAACTAAGAACACTGAGAGCAAAGCTATTGAGTTTTAAGGCTTAAAGAAAGATTTCTTGCACTGAGAGAATTCTGAAAGCGTGCCTTTTGAATGGTGAGGCCTTCTCCTTTTATAGTGCCAAGGAGTGCCCAAGCATTAAATGCTTGGGACACTTGTCATCTTTCAACTTGCTGAGTATGTTGACTTCTGGAGAGATGAAAGGTCCTTGTCACTTTTTACTAGGTACAGACAGAATAGCTCATGCAGATAAAAACGGATTTTAACTGATTATGGATAAAGAGACAAACTGTCACTTTTATCTGCTAGAGGATATTGTCCCATAATAAGTGATCTTCCCTTTAAGACTTTGGCACCGAAGGAGGTTTCACCGAAAATAGAAGAACTTCGGTAGAGAGAGATCGCCCACCGAAAATGTAAGAGCATTTCGGTGGTGAGGAGGGCCACCGAAGTTGTTCAGGTAATTCGGTGTAGCGTCCACCGAATTTGTCAAGGCTCATCGGTGGAAGACGATGCCACCGAAACTGTCCAGGAAATTCGGTGGTGATGTGGCCACCGAATCTGTCCAGGCAATTCGGTGGGAAGTAACCACCGAAACTGTCCAGGCAGTTCGGTGGAGATGACTTGTTTGTAAGTTGCCGAGAGTCTTCTATTTTCCACAAGTAGAGAGTCTTCAAGCTTGGTTTCGGTTGATCTTCGACTTCACCGAACATTTGATATCTTGTACAAGTCATTCAAAGAACCAAACTAAAATATTCTAAATAGGAGTTTTAGGGAAAACATCGGTGAGTCAATTTCAAATCCTTGGTGACCCAACAATCTCCCCCTATTTGAATTTGAGCTCCTTTCTTAGAATATTCAAGAGTAACTGAAAAGTAAGTGCAATTTGACCCTTTTTACTCTTTTGGGTTCCTTTCACATAGACCATTCTTTTTGTTCTTTTTGATCTTTTTTTTTGTATGAGTATGTATACTATGTACATTATTTACAGGTAACGAAAAGTAAAGTATGTACAGAAATAAAATTCAAATAGAGATACTTGTATTAAGATAAGTTCTCGTACAATTTACAAAATGAGAAACTAACTTTTACAAGTACCAAATGGAGAGAACTTACTTTTTTGAGGTTTTGCGGCGCTTGATTTCATCCAGTAGGTTTCTATAGAAAGGCTGAGCTTCGGGGATGTTCGGAAAGAGGTTGTGGATGCCTTCCAAAAAGATAGTATCAGCGAAGGGTATCTGGGCAAATCTGAAGAAGCACCGACGACTGAGACCATCGTTGAAGAACAATCCTGGTATCGGTGAGAGGCTTAAGGTTGTGGTAGGATAGGGGACCGAAGTGGGAATGGTGAGGTTTAGATTGTTCACATTTGGAATTTTACCTTCCCTCGCCATTTCCTTGAAGACTGAGTGTAACATCCCAAGTCCACCGTACAAGATATTGTCCGCTTTGCGCGTACCCTCTGCATAACAGCATGCCGGCACCGCTCACGGTTTTGTTTCTGGCGACCTGGCGAGGACTTCGCAAGGACTTCCCAATGGTCACCCACTGGTACTACTCCCACCCAAGCACGCTTAACCACAGAGTTCCCAAGGAACCCGCATGCTTGTGGCCCCAAAACGCGTCTTATAGGGGAGGTCTCAAGTTCCTCTTATAAGGCAACCTTCGTTCACCTCCCCATCCGATGTGGGATCTTACAATCCACCCACCTAAGTGGACTCAGCGTCCTCGCTGACACATCGAATCGGTGACTGGCTCTGATACCAAGTTGTAACGTCCCAAAAATTACAAGCAAATTTAAATTTTTAAATAAACAATTCATTTATAACAACTCATTAAATGAATCCCAACGTTTCGTTTGCAAACTCATAATTAATATCTTTATAATAAAAACCAGCGGAATAAACGTTTAATTAATAAAACCATAAAACCACCAGCTCTCCTCGCGCGCCAGTGTGTACTTGTCACGCCTTGGAGCCGCTCGGACCTGAAACCACAGTTTATTGGGAAAGGGTAAGCACGAAGCTTAGTGAATTCCAACACATGCGCAGATAGGAATTATATACACATCACCCCTATCCGCACATAAGCAACAACATCACAGTTACATAAAACGAGTAAACATCTACAAGTAATTATGTATCCAACAGCTCGGTCCCATCGAGCCCTCGGTCCCACCGAATTGTAATGTAACCAACACCTCAGTACCATCGAGGCCTCGGTCCCACCGAGTTGTAATGTATCCAACACCTCAGTACCATCGAGGCCTCGGTCCCACCGAATTGTAATGTAACCAACACCTCAGTATCATCGAGGCCTCGGTCCCACCGAATTGTAATGTAACACATTTATACCAAGCATTCAAACCAATCAAATATTACACACCACAAACAACTAGATTACACCACAAAGACAGTAGTACATACAAACTATTATGACATGCATACAACCCCTAACTACACAGTGAGAGAACTCACCTCGAATGCGCGCCCAGCTTAATAACACAATTCAAGCTTCACAATTACGGTCACTTCCCAGCACCTAAACGCATGTTAAAACGTGTCAATACAAGACTCGGACCCTATGACACGACACACGCTTAAACCGTCACTAAAACTACTTTCCGTTCCCGCCAAACAGGTCTGTTCGGGACCTGTTTCGACCCCTTTAAACCCAGAAAATTCCCAATATTATTTCATGGTCAGAGAGTACTATGAGTTAGGGTTCCAAGTACATATTATACGCCTCCTAACGATTTTTCTACCATTTATTATGGATTTTACAAAAACAGTTCCCCGAACAGCGAAAATCAGCACCTTTCAGTATAAAACGACGATTTTACCTATGCTACGTTCCGAACTGGATTATGCACAAAACATAGGAAAGTTACTAGACTCAAAAAGGGAACGTTTGGCACCGATTTCACCCCAATCCGAGTTACGAGTAAAACGTTATGACCAAAACAAAACAGAAGCAGAAAAACGACGATTTTACATTAAATGACTAACTGCTGCGAAACGAAAACTTTTTCACCAAGCTAGAGGCTGAACCAGATTTCCGCTAAAACACGGAAAATGTGCCCGACCCAGAACGTGAACCGTGGGCACCAGTTTCGACTCAATCCGAGTTACGACGGGAAAGTTGTGGTTGACGTAAAACAGTGGCAGAAAACGTTTTCACATGAAATGACGATTTTATAAAACGATTCGCGTCCGGCTTAACGGTTCGGGTTGCAACTAGGGCTGGACAACCCACACACCACCCACTGCCACCTCCGACAGTGGTGGTCGGCGGCGGCGGCAGCCACCACCCCCGAAAAGTAGCAACACGGGGTTTAACGATTAGAGTTTCGACATGGGGTTTTAGGTTACGAGCTCGACTAAACCACGTACCGCCCAACTACTCGGCCCTACTCGCACACCCCCGACCGAACAGCCGTTTACGCACGGACCAGCCACCGCACGACGGCGTGCTGCGGCGGCGAACACCGCCAGCAGCCATGGCTGCGGCGGTGGTGGCTTGGCTATGAGTCACCGGCGACGAAAAGGACAGGAAAACAAGGAAAGAGAGAAACGGCTTACCTCGCTACGGCAACCCGGTAGCGCCTCGACTCCCGCTGCACTCCTTCTCTTTCGCTGCACTCTCTCTTCACAGCGCTTCTCTCTCTCTCGCTCTTCTCTCCGCTGCACTCCGGCCAAGGGTGGTGGCAGCGGTGGTGTGCTTGTGGTGGTAGCACGGCGACGGCAAGAGAGGAGGGGAGGGGTGCTCGGTGATGGCAATAAAAGAAGAGAGGAGAAGGTAGGGTTTTGATTATTGTGGGGTTGTGTGAGCCGCAAAGAAAACGAGAAAAAAAAGGGAGGGTCGGTCCTTCATGGGCCGATCCATGCAACCCATACAAACAATTTCATATCTAGTCCCTACAGTTAGAGTTTTCACAATAAGCCCCCAAAAAATCCAACTTTTAACATTTCCGGACAGTCCCGCTAATCCCGTTAACCAACAACGTTAAAAGAAAACACAATTTAATTTTATAAAAATAAAACATACCGGGATACGGGCTTTACACTGAGTCAGGTGGGTTTTTAACTTTGGGAAGGATGACTTTTTCTTTCAAAGATTGAAGTTTGGCTCTTTCATCGGTGGAGAGAGTGATGTTGTGTTTTCTTTTGAATTCTTTCATCTTTCCCATCAGTCCATCAATGTACTTGACAAAAATGTCTTTCTTTGGATTTGGACTCCTGACCAGGTGTTGAGAGATTTCGTACCATTCTGAGAGACCGAAGAGTTGAAGATGACTTTTTTTCACACTTTTCATCGAACCATCTTCTCTGTCAATGATCAGCCTGATGTCTTCCGGGTTTGCTTTGGAGGTGGCAATCTTTACAGTTGAAATCGGTGACCTGTTGTTTCGGTGATGCATGGTCTTTTTGTACCAGCTAATTTCATCATTCTTTTCTTTTTCTAGGGCACTCAGCACCGATTTTTGGATTTGAATGGCATCGGAGGATTTTGCTTTTGCAGCTTCTTCTTCAGCAGCTTTAAGGGATATATCTCTGGATTTATCTAAGTTGATTTGAGCGATTTTTGCATCCTCAATTTCTTGAGGGGAGAGACCGAGTTCGGTGGCGATTATATGAGAAGCAGGCTTGAGTTTAAGAGATTCAGCATCTTTAGGTCGAGCCCCATATTTTGCCAACTCCTTTTTCTTCTTTTCTTCCTTAGCCAAATCTTCGGCCGAAAAGACTTTCTTGCCTTTGTCTTTGGAAGCTTTACTGGATTGCTCCCCCTCAGTTGATGCACCAAGTTCTAGTGCTTCGGTGGTACCTGTATGTGTCGGTGAAACAGAAGAGGATTTCGGTGATGGTGGAGTGGTTTTCGGTGGAGGCTTGTTACTGGAAGATTTCTTTATGGATGGTAATTTCGGTGGAGCGGAGGTTTTCTCCCCCTCAGGAACAGCCGGAACCTTAAAACCCATTTCAGAAAACACCTTATCAAACTTGGAGTGTAGAAATGCCAAACTACCAGAGATTGTGTTGGGAACCATAGAGAAATCACCCATATCCATTTCCCATTCTGACATATCGGTGCTGGAGGCCTTGGAGAGGGACTCAACCTTAGAAGACAACGTAGTAAGAGAATCAGTTATTGGTACAAGGGCATCGGTGATGGCATTGAGTAGCAATTGAGGTAACTTTGTCTCAAGGGTTGAGATTCGAGAGTTGGCCTGGGAGATCAGAGAGATCGTGGATTGAAGGAAGGTGGAAGGTCGGTCTTGGTGGGATGGGGTGTGACCACCGATTTCGGGGAACGAACAGTGCCACCAAAGGGGATCTGCTTCGGGAAGCGGATGTCGTAGGTGAGGCGTGAGTTCGTCGGTGTAGAGGGTTCGGGGAGGTCGGGGAGGTGAGGGTGTTCGTTGTGGAGAGTGTTGCCTCGGCGAGGGAGGCTCGATGTGATGTTCTTCGGGGGACGGGATGGTTCGGGGAGAACCAGTGTCCGCTAAAAGAAATGCAAAGAAATCATGTGGGGGTGAAGTCTGTGGGGGGGAACCCTGAGTGGGTTGTGCAATCTCATCGATCATAAACTGATCGGGTGAAAGGCTGTGAAGTGAAAAATCAGAACCCTCGAGAGGAGAGACCTCGAGGTCATCTCCACCACCCAAAGAATCGAGTGGGGAGGTTTGTTGAGGGTTCTCCAAGTGTACAACTGAGGCCTTTTGAGAGGCAACAAAGGAGTTGGTGGGGTTTGAAACGGATACCCTTGGCCCGGAGGGATGAAGTTCAACAACCGGCGATTTTTGAGAATCGACAGTTGGATTTGTTGGTGGGGCCGATGGTTTCCGGGACCTCTTTGGAAGAGATCCCGAAGGGGAAGATGAGTGCCTCCGCTTATGAGAAGGGGTTTGAACCGGGGAAGCCTCCGAGGGAACTCTCGGGGACGTAGTTCGAGAAGCGGGTGCGGAGGTGTCGGTGGCCTTTTGTCGTTTCTTTTGAGTGCCACCCGACGTAACTCGGTAACGGGGAGAAGGGGCCACTACAGTTTGAGGGACCTCGGGAATTTCTAGGTGTTGAAACCCGGGAATTTCCGCATCACCCCAATGTAGTTCGGGAGAAAGAGCAAAAGAGATCATACCTGGTCGTAATGGGCGATCGGTGGCGAGTGGCTTAACGTTGAGAGTTTTGGTGCCTACACACGGAGAAGACCAGTCATAAGAGAAGCGCGGTAAAGGGGATTTGCGATCTGACTCCAATGCCTTAGAAAGTTTGTGCTGTATGATCATTGAGATGAAGCGTGGAAAGGCAACATAGCATTTCTTGGGAGTCTTGATGACCTCGACAAGCTCTGAGAAGAAGTATTGGGCGAAGTTGACTTTTCTTTGGAAGATGAGGGCATGAGCGAGTTTGTTGACATGTGAAGGCGATTGATCATGCCCACTTGTTTTGCGTGAGAGGCAATGGATAATGTGGGCAAAGAAGAAATTCCAAATGCCTCCCATTTTGCTGCGAAGAAGAGTACCGGGGCCTTTGGAGCTTTTGGAGGAGTCGTCGAGCACATAACCGGTGGTAAGAACAATGTCTTCATGTATGGTGTCCAAATGCATGTCTTCATAGTCGGAAAAGGCGTCGATCTTGAGAGCTAGACGAACATCATCGACCCCAAAAGTAAGGTCGTGATCACCGGCGTCGTTGGAAAGAATGGAGGCGTGAATGGCTTCGTTGGAGGGATCGTACACACATGTTAACCAAAATCTGCCAATGAGCATTTTACTCATCTTGGGGTTGCACGAAAAGGCATGAAGAAGAGGTGAGCGAGTGAGGAACTTTGCGACTATGGAGAACTCGGGATGAGCTGGATCCGGGTCAAAGCGGGCTACGTGATTGCATTGATTAAACTTAAGCTCCTCAAATCGTGTGGGAATAGGGTATCGAGAAGAAGCCATGAGAGGTTTTCGAGAGAGAGGTAAGAGGTTGCAGGTTTTGAAAAAGAGATGAGAGGGAAATATGCGAGGGTCATACATATATATATATATAGAAGAAAGAAGGGTAACTTGATGATAGTTTTTATGGGGAGATGGGACAAGGCGGCTCGAAGGGAGGAGTGGGAAACGAGGAGTCGTGACACATAGCGGCTGACATGTGAAAGGTCTCCCATCACTGACACATTGGGAGTCGTATAAGATAAGAGAAAGGATCGGTGTAGACTCGGTGGTGAATCGGTGGTCTTTCGGTGGTATATCGGTGGTATTTCGGTGTAGATATAAGAAGGGTTTCACCGAAGTTGGAGAGTTCCACCGACATGAGACTTCGGTGGAAGAAGTCGCAGGTTTCCACCGATTTGAGATTTCGGGGGAAGAAAGGTAGGGTTCCACCGATTACAGAATTCGGTGGAAGGGGTTGAAAGGTTCCACCGATATTCGATTTCGGTGGAAGAAGTCGAGGAGTTCCACCGGTTTGAGATTTCGGCGTAAGAAAAGAAGTGGAGAAGAAAATGTCCACCGATATGAGATCGGTGGAGCAGAAACACATGTTTATTCTTGAAGGTTGCACATTCCAAGTTCACTTATAAGAAAGTTGAACCTGGTTTCATCAAGGGGTTTGGTGAATAGATCAGCAAGCTGCAAATTGGTGGGAATGAAGTGCAGTTCAATGTCACTTTTGGAAATGTGGTCCCTGATGAAATGATATCGGATATCTATGTGTTTAGATCTGGAGTGGAGAACAGGATTGTTAGCAATAGCCATTGCACTGGAATTATCACACAGAATTGGGATTTTAGAAAAGAATTGATTGTAATCCCTGAGTTGATTTTTCATCCATAGGATCTGAGCACAACAGCTTCCCGCAGCTACATATTCAGCCTCAGCAGTAGAGGTTGACACAGAGTTTTGTTTCTTGCTGGACCAACTTACCAATTTACCACCAAGGAGTTGGCAGCTTCCTGTAGTGCTTTTTCTATCAACCTGAGAGCCTGCAAAATCTGAATCTGAATACCCAATTAGTTCAAAACCTGAGTCTTTGGGATACCAAAGACCCAAGTGTAAGGTACCCTTGAGATACCGAAAAATCCGTTTTACAGCCTTTAAGTGTGATACTTTTGGATTTGCCTGATAACGGGCACAAAGACAAGTAGCAAACATAATGTCCGGTCTGCTAGCAGTTAAGTACAGAAGAGAACCAATCATGCCCCGATAAAGGGTAACATCCACAGATATACCGTTAGGATCGGCATTTAGTTTCAACGGTGGTGCCATGGGAGTTTTCATAGGAGAGCTATCTAAAAAATTAAATTTCTTCAGAAGGTCACGAATATATTTACTTTGATTTATAAAGATTCCTTCTGAAGTTTGTTTGACCTGAAGGCCCAAGAAAAATGTAAGCTCTCCCATCATGCTCATCTCATATTCACCCATCATGAGAGAAGCAAACTCATCACAAAGTGATTCATCAGTAGCACCAAAGATGATGTCATCAACATAGATTTGGACAAGAATGAGGTTACCTGAAGTTTCCTTGATGAAAAGAGTCTTGTCTATTTTACCTCTGGAGTATCCATGTTTTAGAAGGAAGTTGGCAAGAGTGTCATACCAAGCACGAGGAGCTTGCTTGAGACCATACAGTGCTTTGTCAAGTCTGTACACATAGTCTGGATGAGCTGGGTCTTCAAAGCCAAGAGGTTGTTTCACATAGACTTCCTCTACAAGTTCCCCATTGAGGAAGGCACTTTTAACATCCATTTGAAAGACCCTAAAATTTCGGTAGGCAGCATGAGCCAGAAAGATCCTTATAGCTTCAAGTCTTGCAACAGGGGAAAATGTTTCATCATAGTCAATGCCCTCTTCCTGTCTGTATCCTTGAGCTACTAATCGGGCCTTGTTCCTGATAACAGTACCATCTTCATCCATTTTGTTCCTGAAGATCCATTTGGTTCCAATGATTGTCTTCTTTCGAGGTCTGGGAACCAATCTCCAAACTTTGTTTCTCTCAAATTGAGAGAGCTCTTCTTGCATGGCCGAGATCCAGCAGGGATCTGCTAGAGCTTCATCAATCTTTTTGGGTTCAAGAAGAGAGAGAAAATTCACATAGAGACAGATATTTCCAACTCCTCTACGTGTTTGGACACCTGCTTGTTGATCACCAATGATTTGGTCAATAGGGTGATCCTTTGTCCATTTTGAGGCAGGGGGTAGAGGTGATGGAGTATATTGAGTGAGATGAGTCGAAGGAGTGGGATCAGAGGTTTGGTGGTAGGTAGGATTTTCGGTGGTGGGTGAAGGCTCATTTTCGGTGAGAGGAATGGTGTCGGTAGGCTGAGCAATTTCGGTATGAGGAGAAGAGGGTGACTCATTTTGGATACTAGAAGGAGATGGAATGGAGGGAGTGAGTTGAGTATCAATAGGATTAGACAAAGGAGCAGCTCCGATGCATGATGATATCCATCTGTGCAAATCATCATCATCATTTGACAAAGATGAGGATCTAAGATCATCAAATTTGACATGGATAGACTCATCAATGCATTTTCTTCTGAGATTATACACCCTATAAGCTTTGGAGGATAAGGAATACCCAACAAAAATTCCCTCATCTGCTTTGGGATCAAACTTCCCAAGGTTTTCACGATCATTAAGAATGAAACACACACAGCCGAACACATGAAGGAATCCAATATTCGGTTTTCTGCCATGGAAGACTTCATATGGGGTTTTGTCATGCCTTTTAGAAATCACAGACCTATTTTGGGTAAAGCAGGCAGTGTTAACAGCTTCAGCCCAAAAATAGGTAGGTAGATTTGATTCACTTAGCATCGATCTGGCAGCTTCACATAGAGTTCTATTTTTCCTTTCCACCACTCCATTTTGCTGTGGAGTACGGACAGCAGAAAAGTTCTGAGAAATCCCTTTCTCAGTGAAGAAGTCTTCAAGAGCACTGTTTCTGAATTCAGTGCCATTATCACTTCTTACTGATCGAACAAGTTGGCCATTTAGAACTTCATTTTTCTTGACAAAGTTGATGATTTCTTCAGTTGCATCACTTTTGTACCTGAGAAAATACACCCAAGTATATCTGGTAAATTCATCAACAATTACAAGAATGTACCTTTTTCCTCCTAGACTCGGAGTGCTGACTGGTCCACATAGGTCCATGTGCAGCATCTGGAGAGGAAGAGTGATGGAAGAGCATTGCTTGGTCTTGAAGGAAGTTTTGGTGAGTTTCCCTTTCTCACATGCATCACACAGCTTTTCCTTGACAAAATTCAGCTTTGGCATGCCAGACACCAACTCTTTATTTGAAATTTTGTGGAGAGTTTTGAAGTTTAGATGAGAAAGACGTTTATGCCATAACCAGTTTCTTTTGGAAGAGTCATCTGACACGAAGCAGACATTTGATGAATTGTTGCTTAGTCCCATGTCAATGACATAGACATTTTCCATCCTTTTTCCAGACAGCATCACGTTGAAGTTCTTGTCCACAACCGTACAGATACAAAGTTCAAAGATAACTTTATATCCAAGATCACACAGTTGACTAATACTAAGAAGATTATGCATGAGACCTTCAAAAAATGCCACTTTATTGAAAGTGACTGATCCATTTGTGAGAGTTCCATAGCCTTTGGTGTAGCCTTTAGAGTTATCACCAAAAGTGACAGATGGACCCTTTTCAGACACATAGTTGATGAGAAGAGATTTGTTTCCCGTCATGTGGCGTGAGCACCCACTGTCCAGATACCATATCTGATGGCGCTCAGAAACCTGCATGCACACAGATTAGTTCTTTGGTACCCATTTTGTAATGGGTCCTTTAGGATTAGAAGATGATGAGAGGTCCTTAGGTTTGGTTCTTTCGATTCTTTCCTTGGGACAGTCCTTAGCCATGTGAAAAGTGTCACCACAGTTATATCATTTTCTATAGATAAAGACCTTTTTAACATTTTGAACACTTTTCCTATTTTGTTTTTTCGCATTGGTTTTTAAAACTTTGTTATGGGAGAACAAAGCAGGAGGTTTGGACCCAAGAATTCCTTTGGCAGAGATGTTAGTTGGAGAGTTGGAGGATTCTGTGGGGTTTGGCCTTTTCAAAAGTACTGATCTTGGAATTTGAAGAAAGGAGGAGTTACCATGAGAATTCTTTGAAGAGAACCTTTTGGGGTGGAAATCGGTCACAGAAACAGCCACCGATTTCCCTTTGTCAGAAGCTGAAGAACCTCTTGGGTGAACTTGATGTTCTCTTTTGGGAATCTTTGAGGGATTAGGTTCAGTATACTTATCAACGTGAATAGATCTTAACACTTCATGGAGAGGAATGGGAGGATCATTGGTGTTGACATCGGTGGGCTTTGATCTTTTCAACAGAATGACTTACGAGGAGTTAGAGGATGATGCTTCAACAATGTTTAAACTTTTTGAGAGATCAAGGGTGAGTTTTGAAACATCATCTGAGTCAGAGTTTTCAGAAGGTTGATTTGAGGATGCCTCTTTAGCTTTAATGAACATTCCATATTTAAGAGCTTCACCCAGATCTAAAGAGTTTAAGGATATGGAATTACAAGAACTTGAATCAGAGGCATCATCCCACACACTTGAGGAAGGAAGAGGTGTATGGGAAGAAGTTTCAGAAGAGACTTTGCCAAATCCTAGACCGATTTTGCTCTTTCCACTGATTTGACTTTGAAAGAGTTGTTCAAGATTTTTTGAAGAATCAGTCCATTTTCTCACCACCTCTTGCTCTCTTTTAAGTTTCTTAAACAGATAGTTCTTTTCTTTTGAAATCACATGATTTATTGTTTTCAAGTCCTCAAGCTCATTTTTAATTTCCTCAAACCTTTTAAGCTTAGACATGCAAATTTCAAGTTCAGCTTTGAGCTCTTTCACTTGAGCAGATTTTCTATTCTTACTGTCTTTAACAGAATAAAAATCTTGAGTTAAGGATTCATAGGCATCAATCTTTTCTTTATCTGACATATTATTAAAAGGATGTACCTGAGCATAAGCCGTCGAGCACTCAGTCGACACGAGAGCCATTGGAGAGGTTGCCTTTTCAGAAACTTCCATTTCTTCAGAGATAGCCATGAAACACCTATTTTGAGAGTCGCTTTCGGAGGTATCTTCATCATCCCAATCGTGAGTTTCTGCCATAAGACCCTTCCCTTTTCTTTCCAGCCCTTCACTCCTTTCCTTCTCTTTCTTGTACTTGGCTTTATATTTCTCAGCACGCTCCTGATGATTTAAGAAAGAGGAATGGGACTCCTTTTTGGGAAAGGTTGATTTGAAAGTCATATTTTTGGATTTTTCCCTTTTTGAGGAGAGACCCTCAGAGGATGGGGTTTTAGACTTGGAGATAGGCTTGCTCCTACACTCAGATGCAAAATGTCCTTTCTTGCCACAATTAAAACACTCCTCATTAGACTTATCAGAAGAAGTCTTAAAAGATGAGGTTTTTCTAAAAATTCTGGATTTGCTGAAGGGACGAAATTTATTTTTAGAACCAGCCATCATTGCCATTTCGTCTGACAATTGTTCAATCATAATATCCTCACCTTCATCATCAGCATCACTTAGATATGCCTCCGTTTGGTGGGTAGAATTTGACTGGTTGTCATTATCAGAGTCAGATGAAGGATAGGTGATTCTAGGGAGGTTTTGAGATTTTTTGGAATTTTCACTGATAAGAGCTATGGAAGAGCTCTTTATGTCTTTTATGAAAGATTTCCTTTGAAGCTTGGTTTGCTCAAAATTGAAGAGAGTACCATACAGAACAGTTAAAGGCATGAACTCAAGATCCTTGGTAGTTTTGATGCAAGTACATATATTTTCCCAAAATTCTGGGAGACAATCCATGAATTTGCACAAGACTTCCTCATTGTCATAGATTCTGCCCAATAACTTAAGATCATTAAGAAGAGAGTTAAAACGGTTATAGAAGCTAGGAAGAGATTCTCCTTTTTCAAACGTGAAGAGTTCATACTTTCTTATAAGACCAATCTTTTTACACTTCTTAACTTCCTCTGTACCTTCGTACAGAACACATAGAGTGGTCCACGTTTCTTTGGCAGTTTCAAAGTTCACCAAAGAGTGGTAGACCTCATCAGGAAGAGAGAGTGCAATAATAGCTCTTACTTTGGAGTCAAGAGAGACCAACCGTTTTTCCTCATCGGTATACTTTTTGGGGTTTTTAAGAATGTAACGACCAGTAGCAGCAGATTTTTCTTCATCAGAGGAATCATCAGAATTATCTTTTTCCATGGTTTCTTTACCAGGCCTCTGCGTTTCATAGCGAGCCCAAACTCTGGGGATGATGGGTCCCTCTTTGAGAATGGTTGGATATCTAGTATCCACTCCTTCCATGAACAGCATCATGCGGCTTTTCCACAAAGAGAAGTTGTTAGCATTAAACTTAGGAGGTTTTGAAATGGACCCATTTTCAGCAAAGTTATTTTGAAAAGAGTTTTCACCAGTAGAAGAAGAGGCAGCCATCGCAGATCAAGTTTATGGAATTAAACTTTCTGCTCTGATACCACTTGTTAGTCCCAGATGGCTAAGCAAGTATTGTAGAAGGGGGGGGGGGGGGGGTTGAATACAATACTCAAAGTTTTCACAATTTTAATTCTTTTTATTGAAAAACTTTCAACAAGAATTACACAAAGAAACTCAAGATTGTTGCGGAAAAGAACAGATAAACTATTCTAACAATCTTGCACAAAGTATACAACAAAACAACTAAGAACACTGAGAGCAAAGCTATTGAGTTTTAAGGCTTAAAGAAAGATTTCTTGCACTGAGAGAATTCTGAAAGCGTGCCTTTTGAATGGTGAGGCCTTCTCCTTTTATAGTGCCAAGGAGTGCCCAAGCATTAAATGCTTGGGACACTTGTCATCTTTCAACTTGCTGAGTATGTTGACTTCTGGAGAGATGAAAGGTCCTTGTCACTTTTTACTAGGTACAGACAGAATAGCTCATGCAGATAAAAACGGATTTTAACTGATTATGGATAAAGAGACAAACTGTCACTTTTATCTGCTAGAGGATATTGTCCCATAATAAGTGATCTTCCCTTTAAGACTTTGGCACCGAAGGAGGTTTCACCGAAAATAGAAGAACTTCGGTAGAGAGAGATCGCCCACCGAAAATGTAAGAGCATTTCGGTGGTGAGGAGGGCCACCGAAGTTGTTCAGGTAATCCGGTGTAGCGTCCACCGAATTTGTCAAGGCTCATCGGTGGAAGACGATGCCACCGAAACTGTTCAGGAAATTCGGTGGTGATGTGGCCACCGAATCTGTCCAGGCAATTCGGTGGGAAGTAACCACCGAAACTGTCCAGGCAGTTCGGTGGAGATGACTTGTTTGTAAGTTGCCGAGAGTCTTCTATTTTCCACAAGTAGAGAGTCTTCAAGCTTGGTTTCGGTTGATCTTCGACTTCACCGAACATTTGATATCTTGTACAAGTCATTCAAAGAACCAAACTAAAATATTCTAAATAGGAGTTTTAGGGAAAACATCGGTGAGTCAATTTCAAATCCTTGGTGACCCAACAATTTCAAGTTTTTTAGAGTCAATTTGAAGATTTAGAAAATTTTGTGTTCTTGAGAAAAGTTCACTGTGAAATTTTTTTGATTGTGATATTGCAATTTGTTAGTGTTTTGATTCGTTTTTGTGCAAAATCCTTCCTAAAAATTGTTTTTGGACATGAATCATCCATAAAATTCAAGTCTTGATGTCTAAATCTCATTTTTAGAAAATTTGAATTTTTGGTGTTCTTCATGTTCTTGAGATGTTCTTGGTAAAATGATTCAGATATGAGTTTTTGATCCGTTTCTGTTAATGAGATGTTGATAAAAGTTGTTTGTTGCTTAGTTTGATTATTAATTGGTGATATTAATTTTGTTGGTTAAGTTTGTGATTTTGCAGAAAATTAATCGCAAGAGGTATCTGTGTGTGTGTTTCCATAAATTTCGCAAGCAACTAATGCAGTATTGCGCATCCATGACTTGCGAGTTATTTGTCCTACATGATTGCTTGCTTCAATTAATTTTCAGCTGTGTGTATGCTTAAGAAATTCGCAAGATATTAAGCTATGTGTATGCTTAAGGAATTCGCAACCTGCATGCTTGCTTCTTGCGAATTTCTTGTTTTGCGCATCCTGATCTAACACGTCAAATTTGCGGAATTCTCAAGGAAATTTGATCGATTTTCTTGATTTTTCAAGAAAATCTCGTTTTCTTGGATTTTTGTAAAATTTGTGTGATTCTTGGTCGAATTTGATCAAGATTTAGTTCGTTGGATTCGTTTTTGATAGAGGAACACTTTTCGTTCAAGGATTGGAGGCTAATTTCATCGTTTTGAGGATCGATTTGAAGGATTTCAAGAATTTTATTATGTTCGTCAAAAACAGTCTGATCAGTTTATCAGATTTTGTTTCAGCGGTTTTCAGCGAAATTCACATTCATATCTTAGAGAGAGAAAGTGCTGAACTCATATCTTGTATACAGTGTTCTTGATCAATGAGATGACAAATTCACATCTTCTCTATCTTGATTGATCCTAAGGGTTTAACAATTGGTATCAGAGCAGGATTCGAGATTTAGAGGAGTTATTCAGTGATCAATCACGAAGATTTTGATGAATTCTGCAAGAAAGTTCGATTGATTTTCTGGATTTATCAAGAAAATCTCATTTTCTTGAAATTTGATCAAAATTTTCTGATTTTTGATCGAATTGTTCTGTATTTTGGTTCTTTGGATTCGGTTTCAGTAGTAGATCATTTCTTCTTCAAAGATCGAGAACTAATTCGAAGGATTTCAAGATCAATTTTATGATTTTCTGAGTTTTTTGTTCGGTTCGTGAAAGTTCACTGTTCGATCTTCAATTTTTGTGATTCAGAGGTTTGTATATGAAGAAGAGGTGTTCGATTCCATATTTCGAACTATTCTGCATAATTTGATTTCAATGTTTTTGAGGATTTAAGTGATTTCAGTCATTTTTAGTCGAATCTCGCTAGATCCAAACTTCTCGCAAGATTCATACTACTTTTCACAAGCTTCATCGAACTGTGTGTTGTTCTTCGTTCAAGTCTACATCTCGCAACCAACTGACCCGAGTTTTAGAGCTTTTCGCAACCCACTGACCCGAATTCTAAAACTTTTCGCAAGCTTCTTTTGCGAAAAGTGAGTTGTCAGATTTCAAGCATTGTCCAAGGCTACTTTTCGCAACCGTTGCTTGCGAGTTTCTCTACTTTGCGCAACTGTTGCTTGCGAGTTTCTCTACTTTTCGCAACCTTGGCTTGCGAGTTTCTTACTTCTCGCTTCTTTGAGTTGCGAGTTTCTGACTTGTTTAAAAAAAGAGTATTTTGAGAAAAAAATTTATACTGAAATTTTTTCTATAATGTATTTCATACACTTTAAGAGTTTTTCAAGAAAAAGTTTTATATAATTTTTTTAATTCTTCAAACATGAAGCGGCTTCCAGTGTTGTTCAAAGAATCTGATTTTGAACTATGGAGAGTCTCGTTCATCGATTTTATTGAAAGTAGAGAAAATGGTGAAAACATGATAAAATCTTTCACTGAAGGCCCAATGATCAGAACTGGCAAAGATTATACAGAAGAAGAGATTAACAGAATGAAAGCCGACAAGGAAGCTTCATCCAACTTGATCTTCGCACTTTACAAACTTCCACAACACATCTTCAAACGCGTTGAATGTTTCAAAAACAATCCAATGCTTATGTGGAACGAGTTAACAAAGCAAATGCTTGGATCTGAAATTGCTTTTAAGAGAAAGAAAGAAGAAAAGAAAGCTGAAAAAGAGGATACGTAACAGAAATTATCAAATGCTGAAAATGAAGAACTCAAGGAAAAGGTTATAGAGCTTACAAAGAGACTTTCTGACACGGAAAAGTTGCTAAAAGAGGAAAGAGCGAATCGTACAAATGACAAAAAGTGCTATGCAAAGCAAATTTTATCTCTTTCACATAAAGTTTCTGAACTTGAACAAGCTTCAAAGACGGAGAAGAAAGAAAATGAAGAAAAGAAAGCTCTTGAACTCAGATGCATAAAACTTTCTAAACAAAATGCATATTTTGAGAAGGTTTTATTTTTTGAAAAAGAGAAATTGGAAAAGGAAAGGGTTGAGTATGAAAAAGAAAGGAAAAGCTTTGAAGCGAAGAATGCGAAACTGTCAAAGAAAATTTCTAATCTTCAAAAGGATTTAGAAAAGGAAAGACAAGAGCTAGATAAGGAAAGTCATGAGCTAGAAAAGATGAAGAAAGCTGACTTTCAAGCTAAGTGCGATAAAGACGAATTTTCTAAAGAGAGGAAGATATTTCAGCAAGAAATACGAAAGCTGACAAAGAATTTGGCCGTGTTATCGACTGATATTATGAAAGAGAAGAGGGTTAATTGTGACATTCAGAAGAAGCTTGATTTGATGACCAAGGAACGGAATGACTTATCAAACAAAGTGAAGTCACTCAACAAATCCAAAAGCTATTTAGAAAGTCCGATTCGACCGTCTAATCTTTTCTATGATCATTCAGTGGATAATTCTTCCAAGTATCAATTTGCTGATCTTCCTTCATTCAAGAAAGTCAACATGCAATGGAGAGTAAAAGGTACGACTCCTCAAAAAGATGTACCAAAATCGCCTGTTCCCAAAAAGAACACTAACCTAAAAGGTAAATCTTTTGCTAAACCTGATTCATTATATTCTGCAAATCATTTAATCAGGTTAGCACAAAAGAATTTTTGTTGTTCTTATTGTGGTACTAATGATTTTATTAAAAATGATAGTATTCAATATTGGTATGGTACTTATCATTTTTCTTCCTATAGAGCTCCGCTTAACAAGCCAGGACCCAAGACACGTTGGGTACCAAAATCTACTTAATCTGTTTTTGCAGATTTAGAAGCAAATCGTTGAACTCTAGGAAGAAGATTATTTGTGCCATTAAGGGGGAGTAAAGAGATATGGTTTCTAAACACATCATTTTAGAACCCGGATTTCAAAGTTTTTGGTTTCTAAATACATCAATTTAGAACCCGTGCTTCAACGACAATGGCTTCTGAACAAATCAGTTCAGGACCCGTACTTCAAAGACTAAGACTTCTAAACAAATCAGTTTAGAACTCACACTTATCAGGTGATATCCTTAACTGTCATATATTTTTGTTTCAAGGAACAAGTGGTGAAAGGTAACATTGCATTATGTTTTATCTCTACTGCTTTGAAATTTTGAATCTTTACAAATTTAATTCAATGAGATGGAATTTTTTTTTCAACTTTCATTCAATGAATGAAATGTGTGTCAAGGGTGATTTTACAAGCGTTTTTGTATTATCTGAGTTAAATTTGTTTCATCTTTCACTTCTGAAATAAATCGAAAGGTCAGCAAAACATGAATGAAATTATGCTGAATGCTCAAAATTATGTAATTCTAGACTTATATAGAATATAATGCTCAAAAAGCCTTTTTGTCAGAATGATGGATGGAAACGAAAATATGGGAGAAGCACTATGTTTTAGAACCAAGTGATTGAGATGATCTAAGTTTTAAATACAAATCATTTAGTTTGAAAGTTTGTGCCTGTGGCCTATCTGGTTTGGGAGATTAAGTCCTAAGGGGTGCTTGACACCTAGTCCCTAAGGCCAACTGGTCTGGGATCGGCTGACCCAAATCCTTCTATAGAACCAGATAGAAAGCCATGTTCTACTGGTACAAATGGGTTTAAGATATATCGATGTGGCCTTTCTGGCTTGGAAAAGTAAGTTCTAAGGGGTGCTCGTCACCTAGCACCTAAGGCCAACTGGTCTGGGATCGCTGACCCAAATCCTGCTATAGAACCAGTTAGAAAGTCATGTTTAACGGTGTATCTTATTCTTACTAAACTTTTTGATTAAAAGATGCCAATGTGCACAAAAGTAAAAGATGCCAATGAGCACAATATCAAAAGATGCCAATGTGCACAAAATCAAAAGATGCCAATGAGCACACATCTCTTGAAACTTGGGGAAAATACAAAGTCGCGATAATCCTGTAAATTTGTGAAAATCTTGATTTTGGGCAAATAGTGTGAGTAGAGCAGAGTATTCTGATGTGTTTTAGAATTGCATATGCTTGTTGCTAATCATATTTCGCATGCTAGCACACCAAATAGATTTTATAAAGGAGTTGAAACTGAACTTTTGTAACTTGATATGCAATGATGTCTTGTTTTTGAATCCAAACGCATGCATTTGATTTCACTTGATGAAAATATCTGTTACATTTCATTAAGTTGTATTTCTTTTGTTTGGTGTTCAAATGATTAATTGTTAGTAGTTATAAAATGTTGTTCAATGAATTCTATTCTCTTTATATAAGTTTGTTAAAATGTGCGCTTATATGATTTTTATGCAAATTTTCAGGGGGAGAAAATCAACTTGCTCTACAATTCTTATTTTTAGGGGGAGCAAGATCTTTCGCTTATGGGGAGATTGTTCGTGTTTTTCAAGGGGAAGAAATGTTTTTGAAGAGGGAGATTGTCCGTGACTGAAATTGAAAAGATTTTCGATGTTCGTGATGCTCACTTTCATCGAAAAGGGGGGAGAATGTCTACATCAATTTCATGTCAAAGAAAGTTTAAAATCAAAGATTCGTTTTAATGTCAACGGGGAGATTTGTAGAAAGAAGACGTCGTTTCAAGAAATGATAGGGGGAGTTTTATTCTTCAAGAGTTTTTAAGAAATCGATTGATCATTTCAGTGATCTCTTTCTTTTGAACTCGCGCGTTTATGAAGATCGACACTGAAGAATGAAATTCTCAAGTCAATGGAAATGGGGAGAATTCTTCAAGAGTTTGAAGAAAATCGACTGATCCTTTCAGTGATCTCTTTTTCTTGAACTTGTGCTTCTTGTTTTAAAAAGCTTTGTGTGAAGATTCATATTCTCCTGTTCGAAGAAAGAAGTTCGTTATTTGCCGTTTGAAGATTGGATGACGTTTTGACTTTGACAAGCTTTGATGAAGACCGAAGATTCAAGAAAGCTAAAGCTTGCTGATCGCATTTGTTTAAACCTTGAATCCAAGGGGGAGATTGTTAGTGCAATATGTCTTCAAGGTTTAAATATAGAAAGGTCAAAGTCAAAGTCAATGTATTGAGTTGTATTGTGTTGTTTACTCCTTGTAATGTGTTTTGTTTAAATAGCCTTTGTGTAGGTTTGTTTGGAGAGACTCTTAGAAACATTCTCTGAATTCACATTCATATCTTAGAGATAGAAAGTGCTGAACTCATATCTTGTATACAGTGTTCTTGATCAATGAGATGACAAATTCACATCTTCTCTATCTTGATTGATCCTAAGGGTTTAACATGAAAGGCTACCATAAATTTCTGTACTTTTTCGTTTATTTGAGGTTTTCCCTTGAACCTGATCCTATATACTTATTATTGTGTTATATAATATTTAGACAAAAGTCTCAAAATACAGTATCAGACGTAGAAAAACCCAAGACTACAGCCTGATCAAATCATCTGTTCAATTTGGAAACCATTGGTACTTAGAATTTCACTTTCATTAATTTGTAAGTTTCTCAATCCTTAGCTTTTCATGTTTTATTGATTGATTGTTTTTTTTTTCTTGTTCCTCTTGTAATTTGTGTTTTTTTTTTAATTTCATCGGTGAATTAAGTTATTCAATTCAAAATCTAGTCAAGATTATTTCATTAAGTTGATTTGTTTTCTTGATGTAAAACCACCCGGATTAGATCTTTGCGACGGAGTAATTGCTTAATACAATTCTGATGGTGTTGTATTATCTAACTTTTATAGAAGGTGATCCATTATATGGTTTCATGCTTCACCCCAAGGCTTATAGACATGCTTTTGTATCTTAGAATTATTTTCTTTTTTGCATATCATAAATTATCCATCACAACTCGTAGGGAGTCTACACAACGGTCCTAGAGAAAGATAACATCGTACTTAGCGTATAATTCATAAGGTACCTCTAATAGATATAAAATTTTATATATTTTATGGTTTTATAGAAAAGGCAGTTTAAATAAGTTGACAGTGATAAATATGACTGAAGGTGATGTATTTCGAGTACTTTGTTGCTTTCCTCCTTCTAATACTGTAGCATGTAATATTTTGGGTCACCATATGTTTGATTACTTTGACCTCCCTAAACAACTTTGTTCCTCTCTTTATAAGTTTGCACATGTAATGGTTGGTTATAAACAATAACATTGATTATTACAAGTGTTATGTTTATTTTGTGGGTTGTTTTGCATGAGACTATTTTTTCCCGTAATTTAATTCACAGTTTTGATTCCACTATTTTACAAGTTATATAATTTATCATTTTCTTTGAGGAATGATTGAATGAGCATGATCACATATTTAGACATATAACATAAGTTGCATCTCTGATAGATAGAAAATTGAGATTTCGTAAACTACTTTATTTCAACAAACTATCTATATTATTCTCTAGATTCGAAAAAATTACAAGTTTCAAAATCTAAAACTTAGTATGAGAAAAATGATTTTTTTAGGGAAATTAATTAAAAAACCCAAAGTTTGACTTTGACTTGCTAAAATACTCACTTTCTCGTCCATTTTGCAAAAATACCCATTTTTCCTGCGGTGGGTCCCGCGATCGCGGGTCAGTGCCCACGTGGCCCGCGGTTTGGCCAAAATGTCCCGCAGAGCCCCCCCAACTATTGTCGCGGTAACAACTTTGGCCCCTGTCCGCGATGGGTCAAAAAATACACTTTTGGTCCTTTTTGCACGAATTTTTGCTGTTTTTTCCACAATTATTGTACTTGGAAGACCAATTTGTGGTTGTCATTCATCTTCCTCAATGAGATTTCATCCATAAATATCAGTAAAATGCAATCCATAATTCACACCCATTTCATCCTTCTTTCTTGCTTTCTTTCTTCAGTAAACAAATGGCATCGTCATCTAACCCATCGTCTACACCTGAAAGAATGCCCGTGAAACACCAGATCGCGATAGCAGAAAGGGAAAAGGAGATAGACCAACTGACACAAGAGTGGAAACAAATGATGGCCAGGAAGGAAGCCCACTTGAAAAGGATCGAAGTGGAAGAAAAAGAGATCAAAAGGATGAAAGGGGATATAAAAGATAGGCAGGCTCGTATTCGTCGAGAAAAATAAGACATTCACCACATTATGCAAGACTTCGCAATTCTTCAAGCGAAGGTAAGCGACAAGCAAAGTTGGATTAGTCAAACTAAGGCAATTTTTCAGTATGTGGTGGTACGGGTGTTGCTTTAGTACTTTGTTGTTTATGTTCCTTTCGACATTGTTGTTTCGTTCCTTTCCTGTTTCTATGTTGTTGTTTCGTTCCTGGAGTTTTTATGTTGATGTTACATGTTGAAGTTTGCTCATGAATAAAGGTCTTTCATTAGGCTGAAAAGTAGTCTGAAAAATAGTCTGAAAATTGGTTCATATTAAAAATACAACTCCTAGATGTTATACAAGATTATTTCAGAACAAACACATACTAGTCAGTACAGTACAAAATTATCCAAATTTGAGACTACGGCTAGACGATGGTTTGGTTTTTGACAATCCGGGTCGACTTCTTACATGCTCTGGCGAGACGAGTCTCAAAGTGTTAAGCTCCACTTTCTCGATGTACACTTCAATCACAGTATGGCCGTCAGCATACTGGCGTATATTGGCTACATCTTCGTCGGTACTCAATTCTACCAATCCAATCAAGAAGTTTGCATTCGACCTCTTAAAATACAACCTATTATATTTTGGTTCTTCATAGTCCAGCTCTTTCATGATCTGTTTAGGCAGTTGCATAGAAAGATCCTCCACATCTAACACGTCAACATAAATTTCTAGACCACGGAAATAATGTTTTCTGGGTGGTTCCGTGAAGTACCCACCATGGTGGACTTTCATGGTGAACAACTGTGGATATGCATCTGTTGATGAACATTAATTAATATAGTTAGGTCGTAGAACAACGGTAGTAACAAGCAAAACTCAATGAAACATGCACACTAACCATATAACTCTTTGCCAGTGTCTGAAAGCGATTCAGATAAACGCCTAAAGCACCAAACATAAAGGTTTGGGGATGTCATGTAAGAATACGTTAACGAATAATATGTTCCCGTATATGTGTTTTACGACTAATCTAGCGTGGGGTATTTATAGGCAAATGTGGATGCCGGTTTGCGCTGAAAAGTATGAAAAACGTGTAAAGTATTTTTGGTCCCTGTCTTTGCTCTAACACAACTTAGGTCTCTTTTGTTTGTTAAATTACAACTTCGGTCCCTTATTTTACTAAATTACAACGTACATAAGTTATGTTTGATAAACTACATTGGCCGATAAAGTAGATAAAATCATGTTATAAATCAAAACAAGAGCGCTAAACATACAATATTTATCGTCCCAATCAAGGGAAATCAATGTTCAGATCAACGTTATCATATGATATAGTTCCATGTGGTTCAAGCTCCGACGGGCCCTGCGTGTTACTTAGTTGGCTGACTGAACGTCTACTCTTTGGCACGGTTGAAGGGGCGGGAGTTGGACACTCTCCACGAGTATGTCCTACGCATTGGCACCGGGTACATTTTCGTTGTATCGGACCTTCACCACGTGATGGACGTCGATCGTTCTTTCTCGGTCTCTCGGCTTCGTTCTTAGTGTTTAACGGTGGATAGCATGGCGGAAGGGGGTCGGGTGGAGACACCCATGCTTCAGGGGGTCCAGCTGGATTTATTACCTCTGCGTATGTTGCCCGGTAAGTTTCGGACGTGAAGAAATTTACAGTCAAGTCGCTGCAATCTCTACGACCCATATGTCTTGCCGCAACGATGGCATGGCCGCACGGTAACCCAGATTTTTGCCATTGGAAACATGAACAAACATGGCCGGTCATATTGATAATCGCGTCAAGTTGGTTATCCCGAACCTGGTACCTCCCATACCCGATTTCGCTTACCCTCCATGCCAACGCGTGACCCGCCCTGAGGAGAACTATCTCCTCCGCCGCTGGTGTGAGCCTATTACGCAGCTCAGCTCCTTTTCGGCGTCGAAGTTAGTACCACTCTTGTTGAAAGGCCCGAAAGTACTCCATAAGAGTAACAATCTGACATCTACGCGCAAAACGGGAGAGTGCATTAACCGACTCTGCACTATTGGAGGTCAGAATGTCATACCATTGTGCAGGAAAATGGGCCGCGGACCACCTCTCCGGTCCAACATTGTAACATCCCAATTTTTCCATAATGTTATTATAATGAGAACTGGAGTTTATTTGTATTTCGAATTTTAAACCTTGAATTATGTTGTAATTTTATAATTCAATAGGGTTCAGTGGCGGATCTAGAAATTTTGTTAATGGGGGTCGAAATTTAAGTAGCATAATATTGCAAGAATCATTACTATCAATATCGACTCGAATGTTGACATTTTTCTTTACAAAAATATTTTCATATTTTCTAGTGAATTAATATAACAATTTCTTTTGGCATATCTTTTCATTTTCTAATGAAATCATAAAACAATTAACAAAAACTTAACAATCAGACATCAAGTAACAAACATGACAAATAACAATAAATACTTCAGAGCTAAAAGTAAATATGTAATTTGTTTCAATTTTAATGATGAGGTATATTTTTTATAAATATTATGATGTAGTATTCTATTATATTAGTATGACTCAATGATTAGTTTGTATGTATTTGCTGGTTGATTTTATAAAGTGCAAAGAAATTTAACAATATGTATGTATGCAATAATTTATTCTGTATGTAAACTTGAAATCTAAGAAATTATGCATTACTAAACAATACTGAATACTAAGGGGCCGTTTACCTAATTACTTACTCGGATAAGTGCTTACCGGTAAAATTCAACACTATCACTTACTTCCCGTGTAAGATTTTAGTCCACCAAAATGGCATCGTATGCAACAATTTAGCCGGTAAGCGCTAACCGTGGTAAGAGCCGTCGCACTCACTTACCGGGTAAGACTCTCGGTCCTTGCTTTCGACTCTCGGTCCTTGCTTCCGCTCTTACCGGGTAAGATTCTTAGTCCTTGCCATATTCATCCGGTAAGCTAATGTGATTTGGTAAGCACTTACCCGGGTAAGCGTTTTGTAAACGGCCCCTAAGTTAGTAATTAAGACTTTTGTCTGATAAATTATAATATGTTATACATAAATTGGTACAAAATTACATATACAATAACTCTAAAATCAAATTAAATACTATATATGTATATGCACCAATAATGTTTAAAGAAAATTTATTTTATATGTTTATGGACCAAGGATTTTTATTGCAAGTATGTTATAATTGGGGGTCAATTAAAAAAATTTAGGGAGGCTGAAAATTCATTATATACTAATAAATATATAACTTATTATATGCAAAACAATTATTTTGTGGATTTAATGGGGGTCATTTGACACCCCAACTTGCAACATGAATCCGCCCCTGATAGGGTTAAAATGCAAGTGATTTGAGTTTGGTGCTATTTTGGAAATATTGGAACTTGGAGGTGTGTGTGGTCAACTTTGAAAGTGTGTATTGATAAGAGGCTGAAAGATTGAGAATAATATCTCATTTTTGGTCTGAGTCGGTTTAGAGAGAAGCCAGAGAAGGAGAAAAGGGAGAAAGAAGAAAAACAAGGGTTTTGGTCTTCAAAATTGGTAAGGAATTGATCTTGGTTTCTGATAAATTTGTTGTAGATGTATGATTGTAAACGAATCTGGTTGTTAAATAGGTTTTCAGAATCATTAACAACAGATTTGAGCATCAGATTGTGCAAAAGTGGGTTATCTCCTTTAAAAGGTGAGTTCATTTGTTGTTTGCTTAAATCAATGTTTATATGTTAAATTAAACCTTGTAATAGCTGTATAAACTGTTTGTGGACTGTATGGAATGGTCTGGACTGAGCTGAATAGAACAGGTGTCGAATTAGATCGAATTTTAGGATGCAGACCGAAGTTTCCGGATGAAAAGTCGTATCCGGAAACCCCTGTGAAGAATGTATCCGGACGCAGAAGAGTATCCGGTAAGTTTTAGTTTTATCGTAAGTTTCAGGATAAAAATAGTTACCGGATAGTATCCGGGTTGCTTTAGTTTTCCGGGTGTTGTCCGGATTAGATGATGGTCCGGAAAGTTTAGTTGTCCGGATAGTCAAAGTTATCCGGAAACCCCTGTTGTCCGGACACTTTTGAGAAATTGAGAATGCTAGGTTCTGATGGCTGGATGTTGTTTCTAGATGTTTTGTCCGGATTATAAGTGAAAATGGGCATGTGTATATTGCGATTTCTGGAAAATGATATGAGTGGAAATGGGCATGTGTATATTGCGATTTCCGGAATAAGAGCACAATCTAGAATCAGTGAAGATTCGTAGTATGGCTCTAAGACATGATATGATGATGGAATGTGTGTCAGTCATATTCATGGACTTCGGTAAAATCGTGTAAACGGAAAAGAGTTACACGTATGGTAAGAAAAGGGTAATCAGGTTGGTTATAACGTGTTTACATTGAATTTGCAAATATTATTGTGGAAACGAATGTTCTCACTAGGCGTTGGCCTAATCGTTTCAATATAATGTTTTCTTACCAGGTACCAGCTCGGGAAAGTAAAAAGGGATGTGGGACGAGCGTTTTGGAATAGCGGAAAAGTCAATTAACAGAAGGAGATTTTGAAGGATTGCTTAGATAACTTAGTTAATCTGATTATAGTGACATAATTAGATTAATAGGTTATTTGAAGGATTCTGTACTTGTAAATGTACTCCTAGTGGTTAATTCACTTGCTATATATATGAAAGTTGAAGTTTATTTTATCATAACTTGATGGAATTTTAAGGTTCAAATTAGCCCGGAATTTGGGGCGTTACAAACATCGTCCATAACTTTGGCTGCTTTAATGGCACTAACTCGTAGAACATTCATGTACCGGTCAAACTCCCGAGCCGTATATGCTTTGCATGCCTTCCAGTAGACATCGTGGTAGGTGGTAATACGTTTGTCCTGGCCTTTGGCGTTCATCTCCAAATGTCGACAACATAAGGCGTGAGGGGTGTTTGGGTACATGGCAGAGATTGTGGCACTTATGGAAGGAGCCCTGTCGGACATAAACACCAACCCTTGCGGGTCTCCGATAGTTTGTCTCAACATGGACAGAAACCAAGTCCACTCCTCCCCGGTTTCGGACTTGCCTACTCCGAAAGCTACGGGAACGATCGAGTTATTCCCGTCCATGGCAACCGCCAAGAACATCATACCCAAGTAAGGGCCCTTTAAATGGACAGCGTCTATTACCAGGACACGACGCAGATTTGCCACAAATGTGCGGATCTGCAAAAACCTAGGTGGTTTCCCTTTGTAAACATTATAGTTTATAATGTGTAAACATATGACGTGTTAAAATACGTACCGCGGGTCCAAGGGCAACGAAGCACATCTCAAACCGTCCATTTGAATCGGTCCTTATCTGGGTGACCGTACCTGGATTCTGCAGCTGCAAATTATATAAATACGTTGTTTTAAATACGTTGGGAGTCGTTCATACGACTCCTCGAACGTGCCTCTAACCATTAGCAGTGCTCTGCATCGCGCACGCCAGCCTTGGTGGTAACCAATTGTGATCCCGTACTGCTGGTGTACATCGATCACGATGTCCTTTGGACGCAATGACCTGCTAGCATCAAGAAATTTGCTTTTCAGTATCGCACCCAAAGTCCTTTTGGTGGCTTGTTTGTGGTTGGGATTCAGTTGCGTCCTCGAACAAGTGTGTTCGTCGTGCAACTTTCTAATGAGAAATATCCCTCCTTTCTCGCCCACGGACCTCACGTACAGCCTCCAATTACAATTTTCTCTCGCACATACAACTTCGTATCTGGTTTTGTCGGATCTCGGCGTGTAACTTTCGAAACTCTCTTCTATGAACTTATGGTTTGTTTAAAATTTCTTTTTTCATCCCTAGTCTTCAGTTATTACACTAGAAGTCACTATGGTTTGCAGTTTATTTCTTTTTTCGTCCCTGAGACTCTGAGAGTAAAGACTGATAAAAAAGTCATTTCACTATTTTTTTAACTTGCTATTTGAACATAATAATAAATATTGCAATTATCTTTTATCTATATGTGTATATATCTACTAAAAGCAAAATATCCCTGACACCAAGGTCTCCCCCACCCCACCCCCTTCGTAGTTCCGATCATCTTCTCCGAGACCCCAACGCCGGATATTTCATTCTCTCTCAACCCTTCCCGTCAACCCTCGTCGCCTTTATCTCTTTATAAATCGGCCGCTAATCAGTAATCACCGTTTCCAACTCTAGGGTCTACAGTCCAACTTCCCAGCAGAGATCCCCCCCAAGTGCTCCTCATATGGTTGGTGGTGAGTTGGTACGAACATTGGACAAGAAAAACCCAAATTTCCGATGCCTCGATTTGAAATCTAGAAAAACCCATACACAAACACATAGAGTACACACAGCAAGTACATCGAAAAAACCCACATAAAATCCCTGATTTTTATTCCAGATCCCTTAAATAGTTAGATGATCTAAGCTAGCATCAATTATGGTTACATGTTATGTTTGTGGGTTTTAGCTGGTGGGTTTTTGTTTGTTATGGACAAAATTCCATTGTGAATTATAGTTTTGTTGGGGTTTTGATCTCTGTTGGGGAGCTCTATTTTAATGGCCACAAACCCTTTATTTTAGCTTACATCACCATCCCCTCCTCTAAGTAATGATCACTCGAAACAATCCACACAAGTTTTAATTGATTATTACTAAAACTCACGCACACAGAAATTCAACACACACAACTCAACGGCTCGCTTCAGTAAAAATGGTGTTCTTTCTCAACAACATGCAGGTCAGATTATTAATTCAATAATTCAATCTAGTCTTGGCTGCTGGCTTCTGTTTGATATTTTCCAAGTTGCAGAATTGGCGTATTATCCTGGGTCTAATCCAATTTCGTTTGTTTCGGTTTAGGGTCATTTTTTGACCATGCATCTGGGTTATCGAAGAAATGACTGGAACTGGGGTTGGGATCGGGGTGAGAGATAAGGGAGTAAATTACTAAAAATGATGTACTGTTTTTAATAGAAAAATATAGAAAAACATAACAGACCATATTACTCTTGAGTTATGTGACCTGCATTAGTCTCAAGGATGAAAAAGGAAATAAAATGCAAACCACAGTGACTATCAATGTAATAAATGAAGACCAGGGATGAAAATCGAAATTCTAAACAAACCACAAGGACGAAAAATGTAATTTACTCTAAAAACTATGTTAATACTTCAATAATATAACAAATATTAATATTTATAAAATAAAAGTTTGTTAGAGTTAAATGCAATCTACTAAAGTTATTATTGCTATTATTTGTTTTTTTTTGAAGTTTGTTTCTAATTGTTTTCGAGACATCTATTTGAAGTGTTACAAATTTTATCCCATGTTTATAAATCAAAATATTATGTTCGAATTAAAAAACCGACCAATTATAGACTTTCATATTTTCCTTGATTATAGAATTTATAAAATTATTAGCCTTTTGTTTCTAAATTAATTTCAATCAACTTCATATTTAACTTAAAAAGCTGGAACGATTTTTCAATAACGAATTTATCACCAATTTTTAACAACCCATGAAATTAATTTATTCCAATCGTAACAACAGGAAGGCAAGCTTGATGATTAGCCATAGGTGGTCGAGATGTTTCCATGCCAACAACAGGAGATTAAAAAAAACAGATGAATAATGAAACTATAAGCACTTCGATAACACCTGATGTAGCGATTTGGGGGGTGCCCAAGAAGCAAAGAAACATCTAAAAAAGGCAAAAAAAACCAGAAATGATAGATAATTACCACCAAAATTGAGCTTAAGCTCTACAGATTCCTGTTCATATGTAGTTCTTTCCAAATTCATCCCATCCATGTTAATACTTCATCAAATTGTGGATATCTTCAAGACACCAACATGCCTATAGAATCTCTGCATACATCAACAATCCATCTTTCATCATGTGTTCATGGGTTTGTGTGTTTATACAACAATCCATATTATGGCATAAGACAGTTTCGTTCGGTATAACTGTATGCCATTAATATACATCAATTGTATCTAAAGATACGCTGTTTAGAAAACAGAAAAGGGTCCTTTTCAATTTGTTCAACTGAAATAAGTGAAAATGGTTCAAGAATCAAGAGTGCATACGCTTAAAATAAGTTGTAAATGAATCTATACCACAAATACAGGGAAAAGGTCCCCTTTCTGTAACTATAAGAAACAGTGCATGGTAGATAGCATGCCAATCGAATAGCATTCGGTAATTATCATGTTCAAATCGCATATGTGTGTAATAAAAGCAAGTGCTTACCTATCATATTCATGATTAGAAGCAAGATTCGACATATGCAGGACGTGCTTTACTCAGTTGCATTGGCAGGATTTTTCTGCTTACGAGATCTCTTCCTTTGCTTGCTCCTGCTACGTATTGTTTCAACACTCTCATTACCTTCCTGCACGTATTTGAGATTGTGCATTACTTCATAATAAGTTGGTTAAAAATACAAATTACATGGCCGTTAGCATTGATGGTCACTTGATTAGCTCACATGGGGAAATGAGTAAAAGAAACTCACCTTTTTGGCAACATGATTTTGGTTCTCAGTGTTTTTCTTTTTCTTCTTACAGGAGAGTGGATTTGGACCCTGGAAAAGACCCACATAAATCAGTGATGGTCACTTGATTAGCTAAACAGGTGATCATGACAAGAACTAAAAAACGACACTAAAATCGTAGTTGATTATCTGATGAATGTTTGAAAAGAAGACATGGTTTATGAAAAGAATCAAGAAAACAACATGGTGGGGATCAAAACCTTAGCTCTCTTTCTCTTGAATTGTACTTTATCCTTTACATCTGTTTTCCTTTTAGCAGCATTTTTCTTCAAATCTTCTATAATACTATCTGGCAAAGCTTCATCCGCAACAGAGAAGTCCCCTAGTTCATCCGTTGCTGAACTTCTCTTTTTCTTATTAAGAAGCATCTTAAACTCTAACTCATTCATATGAGAACGCTGGTCTTCCGCAACTTTAGCAAATTGCTGCTGAGACTGAGATGGAGGCTCAAGGAATAGAGCATTTCGCAGTGCAAATATTACAGGTACAGCTGGTATCTGTATCAATAAAAAAAATTGTAATGTGTGATAAAAAAAACATGTAAATTTTAACCATTACATAAACCAAACAAATGAAGTATGTATAAACCTCTTGAAACGTCTTGCGCTGGTCAGCATCTTGGCTAGCAACAAAGAAATGCTCTGAATTGTCTTCCCCAATAACTTCTGCTAGACAAGCCACAGCGCTCTTCCTCTTCTCGTGATCACATCTGAAAATACCTCTTAAGTCTCAGTGTAGAAATCGGAACCATGCCATAAAATCCTTTTTGTACATGGTGAGGAAGAATAGTTTGGAACAGGTAGCCTCATTGAATGACAGTGAGATGAAACCAAAGCAAGTATCTCTAAGACGCAAAAAACAACATTGACTGAACAACGGTAACTCTCTAACTAGGCCAACCAATCATGTATTTTATATTTGTACAGGTGCAATTCGAAACTAAATTGAGGATACTAACCTTGCAGAAATAAGATCACGAGCCACATTAAGAGAATCAGAGTAGGCTTCACCAAGACTTTTCAACTCTGCAAGAACACATCTAGTATATTTCCCAAACAGGAATAAATTAATAGAGGGTGAAGGAATATCTAAGCCTAACAGTTTTCGGACATACTAAATCTTGTAAAAACAAGGTAAAGTAAATGTATCTAACCTGGTTGTGAACATCTTGACCGGAGCACCTAGAATATTTGAAAGGGCGGTATCTGCTGGAGTGATGCGATTCACTAGAAGATGGTGTATAAACGTTCCATCACATAAGACCTTGAAAGGCGGTCTGAAACCATAGCATGTTCTATAGAATGTAACACTTTTGCGATGACGCTTCTGCCTTTTCAATCTCATCTGTAAGACAAGGTTCCAAAGTTTACTATTGACAAATAATTAAAATGTGAGTGTGAGCACTAATATTAGTGACGAGTGCTAAAGAACAAAGCATAGCTGGTTGAAGACTCCCAACATCATGACATGAGGATACTGTACTGAAGCACATTGTAGGAGAGCAAGATCAGACTGAAATGAGTTTGGGTCACTTCAGGTGCCCTTTTAATTGATAATGAGACCACACATGACACATATGACTCAAAAGTATTGCTTCTTTACAAAAAGGTCAACAATCACCATTAATGAATTGTATTGACAGATAATGCTGAAATTTGACTTAACACGGACCATAAAAACTGGCTCAAATTTGAAGAATGATGTAAACTGAATAATTCCAGTTCGTTACGGGATTAAACACACAGAAAATTTTAACAACCGACTGAAACTTTCCTAAATTTTAATGATATAAAATTATAAACCTAAAAGCACATCAAGATGAACTAACAGAAATACACAAGTTCAAGTTATTACTTTAGAACATGGGAGTAAGAGGAGTACCTTGGAATTAAAAGAGGAAGAGACAGGAGTTTTGGCTCAGAATCGCCGGCGCCAATTGAGAAGTTTGTGGTGTGAGAGGCGGGTAAGGTGCAAAGAATTGTGATTTTGAGTTAGGGTCTCACCGTGAAATGTAGTCAGGGGCGGACTATATAGTGAGGGCTACTAGGGGCCCTGGCCCCTGGGCTTTTTTATGGTCCAAAGCAGCCATTTTTGGTGAAGGGTAAAATAAATGAAAATTTTAATTGGGCCCCCCACTCTTGAAGTCCAATAAAACAAAAACAGTTAAAAACCTTTGACCGTGTGAAGGAAGACGAAAATCAGTAACACCCAATCTGGATTCTGGCGTACGCCTTAATTTGGCGCCTGCGAAATCTTTTCAAATACACCAACTATTCTTGCTTGCCCTTTGGCCTCGTTCGGCACCGTTTCATTCATTTCTTCTGATTTCGGATCGATCTCTATCATGGAGCAGAGGCAGAGAACCCAGAAGACAGTTCACCAAGAACAACAACAACAACAGCAGCAGGATGAACAGTTAGAAGAAATGCAGCATGGCCCTTTCCCTGTCGAACAACTTCAGGCATTTACTCTTTTTTTTAATCAAATCTTTGGTTTCTTAACTTGTTCTTACTCAAACTAGGGTTCTTGTGACGGGTTTCTTTCGAATCGCTTACTGGTGTTGATATTCTTATCCCCCCACCCAAAAACTTTTCTGCGCAAAACAAGGGTTTCCCTATCGAAGCTGTCAAATGGGTTCTTGAATTTATTCCGATCTCAGTTTATCTTGTAAGAAAACCCATTTGGGGTTTTCATCTGATATTAGGGCTTTATTGATATCTTGTTATTGTTGATATTCTTTTCAAGATTTAATCGAAACTGGCTAAGTCACACCGTGAAATGACTGAAATCGATCGCACAAGGTGAATTTGCGTCTCTTTTCAACCGGTTACGGTGAACCGAACCCACCCGGATCTAACCGAAGTTTTATCGGGTTGATGATGATGGGCTTTTCGATTAATTAAGAGTTAATTGCGGAATTGGTGAATTTTAAGGAAGTGGTCTCAAAACTTTGATTATTATGAAATTGGACTTCTCGTTTACACGTTTGACTAACCCAAAGGCAATTAAAATTACTAACCTGTCTCAACTTTCATGTTCCTCAAAATTCAAGATTTGTTACTATGACTACTTGCGTAATAATTGTCAGGGATCGTGCTAATTTAGGATGGTTTATCAAACATTTACGGGTAGGTATTTTTCGGGTGTCATTTATCTTATTGGGCGAGAATAGCAAGGACCGAGAATCTTACCTGGTAAGAGAAATAGCAAGAACCGAGAATCTTACCCGATAAGTAAGGGAAAAGACACTTATCGGGTAAACGATACTTACCAACAATCAATTTGATAACTGGATGCTTGTATTTTTTATTTATTTTAGAGTTAAATTTGTTATACTTTGGATAGTGTATATTTTATGATTTTTATAATGAATATCCATAATATTGAAACAAAGTCGTAATACTTTAATGAAATGTTTAGGCATTGTTTGGCAAAAAAAAGCTAGCTTATAAGGTAGCTTATTTTTGGGGTACATGTTTGAATGGTCATAAGCTAGCTTATAAGCTAGATTTTTGAAAAGCTACTTGGAGTAGCTTATGGGTAGCTTTTTGTAAATATTCTAATGATGCCTTCATTAATATTAATTATTATTCATTAACTATTTTTTTAATATGTCATTTTTGGTCATTTAAATGCTTATAAGCTACTTTTTGTCAAACGTGACTTTTTCATCAGCTAGTTTATTAACTACCAGCTAGCTTATCAGCTATTTTGCCAAACATAGCCTTAGAGATTTCAAATTTTTAGTGTTTCAATATGTTAGTGCTTTAAATAGTGTATTTTCTTGTTTTTAAAAAGGCCAAATTGAATGAAAAAGCAACATACTTTGATAAGATTCCTATTTAGGGTAACATAGTTTCAAAACCTTCATTTTGTTTCATGAGATATGATATCTCAAACGTTTAATTATCTATTTCATTAAATTGAAGGGCATTATTGTCGTTATACTATTTAAAAAGGTATATATATATATATATATTATTATGTTATGTTAAACTTTTATACTACAATTGCTCAAAGCATTGGTACAGGTATTTGAAGCATCGAAACAACTCTAACTTTTATCCGGTGACGGCGTCGCTCCACCCCTTCACAAGAAAAGATAGTAGCCTTTGATAGAAAATTGCAATAAGTTGAACTTCCCTATTGTTTGTGTTTGGGATTGCTTATTTTTTTTACTTATTTGTTTATTGTTTTTCCTCACCATAAGTAAGCTATTTTGAGTGTTTGGATTGGAAAAAAAAAATGTTTATGACTTTTTTCCACCACAAATAAGTTGTTTTTGATAAGTTAATTAATTTTAACTTATTTGAAAGTGCTTATAACTTATTTGTTCAAATTACATTTTTACCCCAACTCCTTTTTATCATGACGTAAGTTGATAAGCACTTTAAAAATAAGCATAAGTTATTTCAAATAAGCAATCCCAAACACCCCCTAAATCGGAAAATTAATTAAAATACCCTAAGTCAAACCAAGTGTTACCAAAATGCCCTAAATCTCTCCCAGTTTGCAAAAATACCTTTTTTTCCGTGATGAGAGCCCACGATCGCGGGCCAGGAACCATTTCTGACACTTTTTCCGTGATGAGAGCCCGAATTTTATGAATTTAAAATGAAATGTTACACTTTCAACCCTTATACTTATTTACTAAATTTACTTTATACCTTTTAGTTTCATTATTTTAATTTTACATTTAACACATATAATCGTTTATTAACTAAAACACGTTAAAAAAATACGTTTTAATTTTAACAAGTTACACCATTATAATCGTCTCTTCGATACGTTCGAAATGAGCCCAATCTTGAATTTTTTTGGATATATATATTTTAATATATATCATATACATTACATAAAAAATATTTTATATTTAAAATTCATACTCTTATAGTTAATTATTTAATGTATGGTACTTTTAGGTAGCGTTTGGTACGCATACTAGATGGGACGGGATGGAACTGGATGGGACGGGACGGGACTGAACTGAAAGAGATAATTTTAATTTAAGTTACGTTGGAAATACATCGATCCTTTTGTGCATACTCTGTAACTGCAAATACTTCAGCTCCAAACACACATGAATCATCATTCGCCAAATACCCATTTTCACAATTCTTAAATGAGTCCAGTGATACCAACTTGTCAAAACCCCATTTAATATTCTTCTCATGAAACCTTCTCCTATTGCCATTCACGATATTTATAAACACATTCAAATAATAATAATTTAAAACGATTTAATGAATTAGTTAATATATGATTATTATATTAATGCAATAGGAGTGTAAAATAAAATTGAAAAAAAAATAAGAGATGTATCATAAATTAAATAATTAACTATAAGGGTATGAATTTTAAATATATAAAATATTTAATAAACGATTATATGTGTTAAATGTAAAATTTAAATTATGAAAGTAAAAGGTATAAAGTAAAGTAAGTAAATAAGTATAGGGGTTGAAAGTGTAAATTTCAATTCCAAATTGTGATTTTGATTTCATATTTACACTTTCAACCCCTATACTTATTTACTAACTTTACTTTATACTTTTTACTTTCATAATTTAATTTTACATTTAACACATATAATCGTTTATTAACTAAAATATGTTAAAAAAATACGTTTTAATTTTAACAAATTACACCATTATAATCGTCTCTTCGATACGTTCGAAATGAGCCAAATCTTGAATTTTTTTGGATTTATATATTTTAATATATACCATATACAGTTGTACTTTTAGGTAACATTTGATACGCATACTAGATGGGACGGGACGTAACTGGACGGGACTGAACTGGATGGGACGGGACGGGACTGAACTGGAGGAGATAATTTTAATCTAAGTTACGTTGGAAAAAAGGGTATTTTAGTAATCTGATGTTTTAGTCCCATGTTGTTCCACCTATTTTGGTGGAACAAAAAATCTTATGTTTTGTCCCATTAAAACTTGTTTTTGTTCCATGTTGTCCCATCTGATTTTTGTCCCATGGCATACCAAACATGAAACTATTTTTTTTTGTCCCGTCCCATCTCATCCAGTCTGCGTACCAAACGCACCCTTATAGTTAAAATACGTTTTATTTATTTTATTATCGATCCTTTTGTGCATACTCTGTAACTGCAAATACTTCAGCTCCAAACACACATGAATCATCATTCGTCAAATACCCATTTTCACAATTCTTAAATGAGTCCAGTGATACCAACTTGTCAAAATCCTATTTCATATTCTTCTCGTAAAACCTTCTCCTATTGTCATTCACGATATCTATAAACACATTCAAATAATAATAATTTAAAATGATTTAATGAAATAGTTAATATATAATTATTATGTTAATGCGATAGGAGTGTAAAAAAAATTGAAAAAAAAATAAGAGATATACCATAAATTAAATAATTAACTATAAGGGTATGAATTTTAAATATAAAAAATATTTTTTTATGTAGTGTATAAATGTATATGATATATATTAAAATATATAAATCCAAAAAAATTCAAGATTGGACTCATTTCGAACGTATCGAAGAGACGATTATAATGGTGTAATTCTCCTTTGGCCATTGCTGTCTTATGGATTATGAATTCAAAGGTATATCAATTTGTACATCATTGGTTTCTTAGGCATAATTCTATATATCTATCTATATTAAATGAATAATTATTTGTTGGTACCATGTTTGTCACATGTTTGTTAGTTTACGGGTGATGGTTCATACAAAGAAGGTTTACAATCATTGAAGGTATACCTATTTTATCTATCATTAATGTTACTATAGAATTATACACATGTTATGTGTTGATTACTATTTGTTATTGAATGCATATATATATATATATGTGCAATTTTTTGCAAGCTTTTTTTGCTTCTATTACATAGTTTGTCAAATTCTTGATCTGTAGATGGTTTGTGATTTTGCTTCTATTACATAGTTTGTCAAACCATTTTTTTAAATGCTTTGCATGATATCTATCATGAATCATATTTAAATCAATTGCTACAATACACAAACATTCTAAAAGTGTAAACTAAGCTGTTGTTCTGTACATAACAAGAAAACTCATGGGTTGTGTGATGATATCGATGTCAATACCCCATTCAGTGACATCAAAGGCCCAAATGTGTTTGAAAGAGTAAAGGAGGAATTTGAGGCCATACTTGAATCGATTCATCAACGTAAAGAAGATAAAAATCAAGAGTCGCCTTCGAGTGTTGAAAGGTATGCTTATTCTTTTTGGATAGCATCTATTGCAAACCATATATACTGGCAGTACTTTTGGAGGATATAAAGGGTTACTGATCATACAATTTTAGGGATGATATTTTTGCTTCATTTATTTTTAACGAGTACTTAGTTTTTGAATCCATTTTAGGTTGAGCATGTGAAAGCTGAAATAGTTTTAGCCATTGGATCCATCCACAAACATAATTATGTACATAGGTACACTATAATTGGTTTGATATGTTTTATTTACTTCGTTCTTGTTTCATCACGTGATATATCTGACTTCTTTTGCTATATCGGATTGCAACAGAGACAACAAACCTAATAATTTACTACTTGATAGCTATGGTCATTTTAGATTGTCGGAGGAGAAGGATTTCTCGACAGTGGATAATGTCTCCAAGGGGAATTCTGCTGCTCCAAAACGTACACAACAAGAACAACTGCAGCATTGGCAGAAAAATAGGACACTTGTAAGTATCTTGGACCCTTTTTGGTAGTGCTTATTGAGCACTTTTAATTCATTAGAGTTATGGCTTCTGAGGCACAATAGTCTGACACATTTTTATGCATTTAATACCATTTAATCAATAAGATTTGCGTCAGAATCTTACTCGCTAGGTGATCTGTAATTAGAAAGATTTGGGCAAAAAACCCATAACTAATTCATCAAAGTGTCCCATCCAGTTATGAATATTTTAGCATTCTTTGTCATTCAGCATCTACAAAATGGCATTTAACGTTCTTTGTAATTCAGCACCTACAAAATGGCATTTAACATTAAGAAACGACAAAGGATTTGCTACTTTTGTATGACAGATTTTCCTGTATGGCCCTTGGTTGCAATTGGTTTCAAGATATTGAGATGTTTCCTGGATGTATACCCCCCTTGGCAATTTCTTAACCAAATTGTCAACCATTGGCATTTTGACGTTGAGATTTACATTCAACAAGTCTTAATTTTGTTGATAGTGAATTTAACCTCCTATCTGTTTCATGTCATGATTGGTAGACAAGTTCTTTGTGCTGATTTCTTCTATTAAATTCTAAATTGGGGAATTGCAGGCTTATTCAACTGTTGGGACTCGTGATTATATTGATCCAGAGGTTCTACTGAAGAAGGGTTATTCGTTAGAATGCGATTGGTTAGTAGTCTATCGGTAGTTCTTTATGGGGTCGTTACGTCCTTTCAGAAATGTTTCCATTCCAATTTTCAACATATAATTTAATTACGTTTGTTGTTTTCCCCCATGGCTGCAGTTAGCTAGGGACAACAATTATTGTCAATATATAGTTTTCTTATAGAAATAGCGAATGCTTTACACACAAACGTTCGTTATAAATCTATGTGATTATATTATAATCTTCGTTTTTATTGTCATGTAATTAGAGTTGCAATTAGACTTTGGTTTGATCTGTTTTGAAGAAGTTATGGTTCTGGTTTTCGATTGATCCGTAAGTCGATTTGATTAGTCGCATTGGTTGGATTTGTTGTTTGTTTTGTGGTTTTTGAAGGTGTGACTAGAGGTTGAGACGATAAATCATGTGAATCGTATTGATTTAAGAACAATAGCATAAGTGCAACTGAGAATTTGTGATTGTTTTATTTTCCTGCTGTATGACGTACGACAGTAACGTTGCTGGATTGTTGCACTAGACGTTTATTATGGTTATTGATCTGTGTCGTATGCCATTAAGGAATCATATTAATATTGCCGCTACATATTCTCCATAATATCTATTTATAGAGTATTTTAGTTAATTTTACTTGCACCTTACCTTGATGAGCTTAATGGTCTGTGCAACCCTACATGAGTTTTCTTTACGGCTTATTTGTTAAGCCATTAAGCTAAAATGGCTATATGGAATAAGCCAAGACCCCTCATTTGCCCCCATTAAGCCACCCCAAACAAATTAATACCATAAATTCCCAGAAATAATCTAACCCTCTCTCTTTACCTCCCTCAAGCTCGTTGGTCTCCCGCCCCTTAGACATACAGACATACCGAACTCCAAATTGGAGGCTCTTTATGCGGTGAGTATTTGTTTTCTCTTGGGCTTCTATATATCATATATGCTTAATTATATGGAATACTTATATTTACATGGAATACATTACGAGTCTTGGCACAATATATGGCTAGGAATTCGACTCATCTCATTCTCACATTGCTTACTTTTGGCATTGTTTAGGACTATAATTTAAGCATTACAAACTTTATCGAGGGACTTGATTGAATGAAAATATAAAACTTTAAAACCTGAATTGAAATTGTGGGGCCAAAACAAAAAGATTAAAACCTGGAATTCAAATAATGTAAAACTATGGATTCACTTGCTTGGTTAAATCTGAACATTGTTCGGACACCAGAGTGAGAAATCTGTAAGTTTGCATGGTGCCTTGTAAATGAAAATGGAAAGTTGTGGCCATTACAAAAAGTTCTTGGTTTCAATTGTAATATTCTTTTATTATTATTATTATTATAATATATTTATAGCTGAAATATGGACTATGTATATGTATTTGTTTGTATATATAGACATACTTTAGAGAATGAAATGATTTTTTAAATGTAACTAAAAGATACCTTTAAAGAAGATTTACAAAAAGCGTCATTAAAAACCTATACTTTTAGGGAAGGTTTAGATTTAGATTATATATGTCTAAAAATAATACTGAGAGTCTGAGAGAAGGTTAGGAAGGCTAACTAAAAGATATCCTTTAAGAGAAAGTTTATAAAAAAGTGTCACTAAAGCCTAAACCTTTAAAGAAGCTTTTCCATAAACCTTTTCTGAAGGTACCTTTTAGTGACTTTTTAAAATCGTCACTAATGCTTGAAAAACGTCTCTTAAGCTTTTTAGACAAATTAAACATTTAGAGAAGCTTCTCAGACTTTTAAATACAAGAAAACCTTCTCTGAAGGTCGTTTTCTTGAATGGGATGTATTGGTTATGAGCACATGAGTTGAACAAGATTTTACATTCACATCCTAACCGTTTTTCCATAAGACCACAATGGTTTTAAAGTTCTTAATTCAAGCAAATGAAAAACACATTAGAATCTTTTACACCCGCCGCATCGCGCGGGTACAGTAACTAGTCTTAAATTATACAAATAAATTCTCTAAGCGTAGTCAAAATCACTAGAATTGTTCAGTTAATAGTATGTATATTTAATTACATCAAATATGCACAGTTTATTAGAATGGATATATGTTTTAAAAACACGTTTGTTAAAATTAAAAGTTAAAACAAAACATGTTTTTTGATATAGTTTATTATAGCTTTACCGTATACTATTTTTTATATACATATTATTTGACCATTTAAAAAAAATACGATTACTTAAGACAACTTATAAAAACTAATATTTAGAAAACTCACCTACCAATACATATAACATAACTACTCATGAAACATAAATTTTATTATACAAGATCTTTAGAAATTGTACACGTATCTTCTAAAGAACTTGTTATAAAAAACAAATGCGCTTAATTACTTGTTATATACATTTATCACGAAATTTATAAGAAGTCATAGTTTGAAAGAAATATATATAATCTATATATATATATATATATATCTAAAAGCAAAATCTATGGTTGCTTAGGTGGCACAATGAGAAAACTTCATTCACCTTTTTTTAATTTCTCATAATTTTGAATTTTTTTAAAATAAAAATCTTCTCAATAAATGATTTTAACTTTTCATCTAACCTCTAATTTTTTTATTATTATATAGTATTTTTATTTACACAACATAAATACATTATCAAATATAATTTATATTTCTCTTACATTTTTTAATTTAATAAATCCAACAACTTTTTAATTAAATTTATAAGATTATAAATCATTATATATATATATATATAAGTAAAACTCAAACACAAGTGATATTGTTATAGTAGAATTGTTTATAAGTTTTTTTAATTGTTTAATTTGATAAATGCTTTTTAGTCTTTATATTTGTAAGTTTTATTATGAGTAGTATTTTTTTGGTAATTTTATGATACTCCAACCTATTCATCTACTCTCTAATAATTGCTCTTTTAATCTCTCAATTATTACTCTCTATTTAGTTGCAACTTTTTCATCTTCTCCTCATTGTACACCTCTATAATAATCACTCTCTTAATCTCTCAATTCTACTTTTTTATTTGATTATAACTTTGTGAGTCGATTCGTAATTTTGTTGATTTGGGACATCATCCAGAAGACAAATCATGGTATGAGTTTTGTTGATGTAAGTAAAGTATTTCGTCTTTTGTTTAATTTCTATACAACGTGTTCTCCTTGAAATTAAAAGAAACTTTTTTTAGATAAAGTTGAATATGAATCCTTGATGAAAATAATATATATAATGATTATAAATCATTTTTTGTCAAATTTGTCTAACGAAAGCCTCTAAACATGAGAATCAATCCTTTTATTTTATTTTTCTCAGTTTATGGTATTTTCTTTTTATTATTTCCTTAGCTATTTGCCAATATCTATTTATAACCCAACATATCCTTTCAAATGTCAACTTCCTTTGGGTTTACATTCTCTTTTACTCTTTTGATAATAATGCAATTATACGAAGAGAAAATTTGAAGAAGTTCAAAGGTCTTCGGTAAAATTTCAAGGTATAACTTGAATGTTTCCTCTCTCCATCTTGCATATAAAACAAATTCATGATTATTGACGTCAATTGAAGCATGTTAATAATTCTTGAGATATAAGATGTTTGCAATTCTCATCCCACCAAGTTATTGTCCAACTTTCTAAGGTTATAGTACAGGTATCTTTCGAGTTTTCTTTACTTGCTCCGTGTGTGTTAACACAATATATATCAGTTTGTTTGTTTTTCAATATTTTTGGTAGTTTTTGTGTTTGTTTATGTATGGAATTTTATGGGTTATCTTAGGTTGCTCAATGGTTTCCTGTTGATTTTATTGTCAACTCAAGCGGCTCCTTAGATTCCTTTTTTCGATTGGTTTTCTTAAATCGGTGTAAGTTGAAGTTTCTGGAGGAGACAATATGAAGACTGGAGTATTTTGATTCTTGAGTTTTGTCAATACTCAATATGATGTTTATTGTGTGAAACTTTTGGTTTCCAAATTGTAATTTTAAGATGTGATGTTTCATAATTTATGTAAGCTAGAAAACCAAGTAGAGTATATTTTGTAATGGTTGTTGAAAATTTGATGTATGAAGAATTATATAACCTCTTTTATGTAATAAAAGATCAACAAATTGTATTGTGTTGTGATATAAACAATCTTATTTTTTGTTTTCCTAAATACTTTTTATTGAAATGAAGATAGAATATTCAACCAATAACTTTCAATAATATTCAAGGCTAAGTGTGCATTGCAGAAAAAGAAATTCTAATGTCATTTTAAAAAATGGAATTATATATTGAATTTACATGAATGGAAAATCTATCTATTTGATGTTTCTAAAAAAATAAGTAATTTTTATTGGATAGATGAATCTTATTTGAAAAAAATGGCCGAGGGTAACATTACTAGGAGAATCAATTAAAAATTACGTTTTATTTATTTATTGGATCCACCTTTGAAAATATTATCAATTTCTTGGCATATATTTTGTAATAGGAAATGAATGTGAACAATAAAGACAATAAAATAAGTTTTGAACATTTCTCGAGGCTAAGTATTATATATTAGCTTTACATGAATTAGAAACATTTATCTATTGAATATTTAAGAAAAACAAGTAATTTCTATTTTATAGACAAATCCTATTTGATTGGCCGATGGTAAATCTTTAAGAGGATGAATTAAAAAATTACGTTTTAAATTTAACTAGGTTACATATTAACTAAGTTACGTTTTAAATTCCATCACCGCGCAACGCGCGGTGCCACACACTAGTCGAGTTAAAAACGTCCAATTTAAGATATTTTTCTTTTGAAGGGCAAAAGGCAGATTTTATTAACACAATACCAACATACATGATCTACAAACAAGTGGAATAAAACCAACCAAGATCACTTAAACAACCAACACCGAACAAAACTCCTACCAGTTTGCAAACAACTAACCTATAGGAGAACGACCTACAGCCCCACATACCAACATCTTTTAAGGATTAGTCCCCACAGCAGATGAAGGGCGAAGTTAACCAAACTGCCCAATTTTGTTGCACCTTTCGATCCCGTTTTGATATCCATTCAAACGCCGTTCTCTGAAATTCTAGGAACTGAGTTTGAAGGTTCCTTTTATCGTCTATGAAAACGAGCTTGTTTCGACTCGACCATATGACGTACATGAAAATGCATACCGCGTCCTTCCACATCTTGGCCTTTTTTGATCCTTCAACTAATTGGTTTCCTACCATGAACAAATCATTAATTGTGTTTGCGGTGTCGATGTTTATGTTCCACCATTTCCCCACATTCTTCCACAAATTTCTCACGTCTTCACAAAGTATCAACGCGTGTTCCACCTAATCTATTTCACCTTCACATGATCACATATTGGACATAGTGTTGAGTCTTAATCTCTAAGTGAATATCCCCACCTTTTTTGGTACCGTTTTGCTCCAGAAAGTGGCCTGATTTGTGCCTGCAGCAGAGGGCTCTTTTTCGCGAATTAGATGTCTCAAAACCTTAGCCGAAAACGCCCCATCTGAATCCAACTTCCAAACCACCCCATCCCTCTTATCCTTAGTTGGAGTCCAATCAATTAGTAGCGATGAGAGTGATTCCCATTCCCCCATTCCCTACCTCTTAGATCTCTCCTCCACGACCACTTCCACTCCCATTTCTCCCTCTACCCAACCTCCTTTCTCCAAAATCGAGCTCTCCTTATTCATTTCTAGTTGAAATAGTCTTGGGTACACCTCTTTAAGGATTTTATTTCCCACCCAATTGTCACTCCAAAACTTAGTATCCCTTCCTTCCCTCACTTATTTCCCAAAGGAATTCGAAAACTCCACTCCCAATTAGTCTACCTCCCTCCCCACTCTTACCACCTCGTTCCAAGCCGATCTCTTAGCCCCTCTACCAATATCTCCCTTCAACCCCCCATCCTTCCCGTATATCTTCTCTATCACCTTCACCCATATGGCTTCTTTCTCCTTATTGAATCTCCACCACCATTTGCATAATAAAGCCAAGTTGAAACTCACCAAACTTCCGATATTTAGCCCCCCTTACCAATATCACCTAGAGTTTTGGCCCATTTCACCCAGACCAGCCCCTTATTCCCACTGGGGCCGTTTCCCCCTCCACCCCCCAAAAGAAGCGGCACCTCTCACTTTCTAGGGTTTTTAAAACTCCTTTTGGAGCCCGGAACAACGAAAAGTAGTATAGTGACAGAGTCCCAAGGACCGATCTTACCAACGTCCATCTTCCACCGAAAGATATTCGCCATCCACGATGCAAGCCACTTTTTAACTTTCTCCCCAACCGGCTTCCAATGTTCGATTCTTCTCATAGATGCACCCACAGGTGATCCCAAATAGGTGAATGGTAACAAATCGTAGCCACAACCTATCCCGTTCGCCCAAGCTTGCACTTCCGCTTCGGGTACCCCCATCCCGTAAATTTTACTTTTCCTGTAACACCTCGATTTTCATATAAAGTGTTACGATTTGGCTTTATTGCAAATTAAGTATGATTAATTGATAGATTAATGTTAGAGTTTATCCCCGAGTAAGCTTCGTTATTTGTTTTATTTAAATTATAAGTTAAGGGGTAAGCTTTAATTTTAATTTATTAGTTGAAGGGTTAAAGTTGCCATTTGGTGAAAATGTAGGGTTGGGTTGGTTAAGGTGGTGAAACCTTATCCATCACCATCGCCTTATTTTTTATAAAGGGAATATGAAAGCTTTTCTTTCATTTTCTTTTTTTTTCTTTGGGTTACTTACGGCAGCAAGAAGAAGGAGAAGAAGGAGAAGAAAAATCAGATTTCAGCAGTAAAATTAAGGGTTTAAATTGGTGAAAACAAAGGTATGTCTTCACATAAATTACTTCTCTTTTGTATACTAAGTTTTCTATTGGTTTAGAATTGGGTTATGGTGTTTTTGAAAGAGATAAGAAATCTGAATTGATGAATAAGTTATACTAGTAATCTTAAGCATATCTGCAAGTTTATAGATTCAGACATGGCTTAAAAGTAGCATTTTTGGCTTAATTACGATTCCTATTAGTTGAGACAAATATGAACATCGCAACATGATAGTTGCGATAAAGATGATTGTCGCAACAGTTGGTTGCGATAAAGTGAGTATATCGCAAGCAATTAGTTGCGATAAGTTTGGATGTCGCAACAGTTGGTTGCGATAAAAGTTCATGTCGCAACGGTTGGTTGCGATAAGAAGATATGTCGCAACAGTTGGTTGCGATAAGTGTGATTGTCGCAAGAAGGGGGTTGCGACAAGTGATGTCGCAAACAGTGGGTTGCGATAAGTGACGAGATTTTGGGTTATTTAGGATTTTTAGAGTCCTATTCGGTAGATTGATACAAGTACAGTTTGTATTTGGATATTTCAGACTTTTGGAAGTTTGGTGGCGGAAATCATTACAAACTTAAAGAGTGACGTTATTGCTGTCAGGTGAGTTCATTCTTACCTTACCCTTTTATAACGTATTTAAATTATGGTAAGGTACATTTTCATAATGAAATATTTTCTGGATGAATTCTGATGGGCGATTATACGAAGTAAATTTGGTTATCTTTAAATTAATGGTTCTGCTTAATTTCATTAACGTTATTTGAAAATGGTTTATGTTAAGCAATAACCTGCACAAGTACGAATAAGTGTAATGGATCCATAGGCACTGATAAGTATTGTGCTGAGGAATAGGCATAAAGTAATTTGTAATTCCCGTTGACCTATAATGTGGATTTTTAATCCCATTTCGAGAGGTGATTATTAACGTGGAAAATACATAAAGTAATTTGTAATTCTCGTTGACCTATAATGTGGATTGTTAATCCCATTTCGAGAGGTGATTATTAACGTGGAAAATACATAAAGTAATTTGTATTTCTCGTTGACCTACAAGGCTATAATGTGGATTGTTAATCCCATTTCGAGAGGTGATTATTAACGTGGAAAATACATAAAGTAATTTGTATTTTCCGTTAACCTATAATGTGGACTGTTAATCCCATTTCGAGAAGTGATGAGTAACGTGGAAATTACATAAAATAATTTGTAATTCCCGTTTACGTGGAAATAGAGAATAGGCATAAAGTAATTTGTAATTCTCATTTCGTAGTATAGAAATTAAGGAATAAGCATTAAGTAAATTGTAATTCCTGGTTTCTATGGGAAGGTCAGAGATCGGCATAAAGTAAATTGTAATCTCTACTTCCAGTCCAAGAAATAGGCATAAAGTAACTTGTGATTTCTTGGATAAGAGCAATGATCTAAAATCTGCAATGATTCATAGTAAGCTCTTGATTGTGATGATATGACTTTCTGAATGTTAGTCATATCCATGGGATCGGGTATGTTCTCGTCTTTGAGATGAGCACGTGTACGATAAGAATGGTGGTGAACCATGTTTGTTTATATGCTTTGGATATCTGAGTTTTCAAAGTTGTTAATGTTTTAATTTGAATTTGGATGTTCTCACTAGGCGTAAGCCTAATCGTTCAAAATAAATTTTCTTACCAGGTACCAGCTCAGGGAAATAATGGGATGTGGGACGAGAGCTTTTGAAGTATTTAACTTTTGAGATAAGCGGAGAATTTAGCTAACGCGATGAGGCTTTTTGATGGATTGCTTAGATAACCCAATTAATCTGATTATAGTTGACATGATTAGATTAATAGGTTATTTGGAGAATTCAATATTTGTAAATATGAACCCTCATAGTTAATTCTTTTCTTATATATATATATATAAAGTTTGGATGATATTCTATTATACCTTGTTAAAATTTGAGGTTCAAATTGGCCCTGATTTTTAGGGTGTTACAATATGGTATCAGAGCAATAGTTTAAGCGAACTAAGTATGCTGATGAGATACTTAGACTTAAGCTGAGAAGAATTACGTTATGATATGTGAGATATGGGTCGAAGTACTAAGACGGGATAGTCTTAGAGTTGACTGAAATACGTGAAATTAGTACTGTTATTATGGTAACGAGGATTCTCATGTATAATATGTTCACAATTCCAATTAGCAACTGTTATTATGAATATATTGTTACACAAGCATATTTATTTCTAAATTGTTACAGTGACTAATGATCGGTAAAGTACGTTTCGTATGTCTAGAGATGTGTAACCATTTCTTATGGTTATTTCTTTATGTTATAGCAGAACGATGGTAAATACGCCGCCATTGTCCCCTATTTCTTCGATGGATAGGTCCATGATGGATTGGTCGAGAGAAAAGCGACCTGAAGTAGGTGAGACTCATGAGAGTCCGCCGATGCTATCAACTATGGGAGGCACGGACAGTCAGGTACACAGAACAGGTACCAGTATTGCCGACCAAGGAACACCGGAAGCAACTATGGAAACCCGAATGATGGATAACATGATGAGAATGATGAACACAACAATGGAAAAACAAGCCGAAATGTTTATGAAAGCACTGAACGATCGAAGTACGGAGCTACGTCGAACGGGAACTGATACTGGGGTAATAAATCCAGTTGGTAACCCTGGGTTAGAGGCGGGAAGGATAGTTGAAAGAATCTGCTCATACAAAACGTTCCTAAGTTGTAAACCGCCAGAGTTTAAAGGAGCAGATAATCCAGTAGCCTGCATGAACTGGATCAGGGAAATGGAACAAGCTTTCCGAGCTTGTGAATGCGATGAGAAGTCAAAGGTTAGATTTGCATCTCAAGTGCTAAGAGGTAATGCGCTGACTTGGTGGAATGTAGTGACGGCTACAATTTCAGCTCCAGTCTTGACTGCTATGACTTGGGAGTCATTTAAGAAAAAGATTATGGAAGGATACTGCAATGAAAACGAGATGGATAGGATCGAAGAAGAGTTTCGGACTCTTAAGAAGGGTAACATGTCTGTTAGAAAGTATACTGAAATGTTTATGGAAAGGCTGAATTTGGTGGGGCATGTGGCTCCGAATGAGAAAGAAAAGATTAAAGCTTACTTGAAGGGTTTGACGGCGGATATGATGTCCCGTGTACGAAATGCTAAAGCTTCAACGTTGAGGGAAACAATTGAGGAGGCTAAAGTGATGGAAGAAGTCTATGTTAAGGATAAGGAAGAAAAGACCCAAGTTGGAGAAAAACGAAAATGGGAGGGCCGGTCATAGTCTTCTCAGAAATCAAAGGCACTTGGTAAAAGTGCCCACTATGAATCACGTCGTGAGCCAAATTGGTGTCCGAAGCGTAGGAGTAAACATTATGGACCGTGTCGGGTGACGGCGTTGGAATGTTTCAAATGTGGTAAAAGTGGGCATATGGCGAACAACTGTCCTGTACAAGGATTAATATGCTATGAATGTAAACAACCGGGTCACTTCCGTTGGGAGTGACCAAAGCTGAAAAAGAGCGGAGATCAAAACAAGAAACCAAATATTCCAAAGCCAACGGGTCGGGCATTTCAAATGACAGCCGATGAGGCTAAAGAATCGAAAGATGTCGTCTCGGGTACATTCCTTGTTAATTCCCTTCCTGCGCGCATTTTATTTGACTGTGGTGCAAATTTGTCTTTTGTGTCCAAGTCGTTCTTTCACAAGTTAGTTGTGCCTGTCACTACTTTGGAAGATGCCTTAGTAGTTGAGGTAGCTAACGGGGGTCAAGTCTTGGTTCGCGAAAGACTTGATTGTTGTTTTATTTCAGTAGGGGAAACGAAATTTCCGATCGACTTGTTGTTGATGGAAATTGGGGGATTCGATGTGATTGTGGGAATGGATTGGTTAACAATCAACCAAGCAGAAATTCTTTGGGCAAAGAAATTAATTCGGATTCTGATGGCTGATATTGATGATGTATTCATCTTCGGAGAAAAGAGAAAAGGGGAAGTTCCGTTAATTTATGTTGCTAAAGCGCGTAAATGTATAGTTAAAGGATGTTCATCCTACCTAGCGTATGTTTTGGACGTGAAGGCATAAAAGAAACAAGTGGAAGATATCAAGGTAGTACGTGAATTCCCGGACGTATTTCCCGATGATCTTCCAGGTCTACCGTCTGAACGACAAGTAGAATTTCGTATTGATCTTGTCCCTGGATCGGCACCGATAGCACGCGCACCGTATCGATTAGCGCCAGCCGAAATGAAAGAGATGATGTCTCAGCTGCAAGAGCTGTTTGACAAGGGATTTGTTAGACCAAGTTCTTCACCTTGGGGAGCTCCGGTATTGTTTGTTAAGAAAAAGGATGGCACTATAAGAATGTGCATCGATTATCGAGAGCTGAATAAGGTGACTATTAAGAACAAGTATCCACTTCCAAGGATTGATGATTTGTTTGATCAACTCCAAGGTGCGGGATGCTTCTCCAAGATCGATCTGAGGTCGGGATATCATCAACTTTGGGTAAGAGATGAAGATATCCCCAAGACGGCGTTCAGAACGAGGTATGAGCATTATGAATTTCTTGTAATGCCATTCGGGTTGACAAACGCTCCAACCGTGTTCATGGATTTGATGAACAGGGTATGTCGACCATTTTTAGACAAGTCTGTCATCGTGTTCATTGATGACATACTTGTCTATTCGAAGAATGAAGTTGATCATGAATGCCATCTTCGTGAAGTCTTAGAAGTTCCGAGAAAGGAGAAATTGTACGCAAAATTCTCTAAGTGTGAATTTTGGTTAAAAGCGGTACAATTTCTAGGTTATGTGATTACTTCGGAAGGAGTCAAAGTAGATCCGACAAAGATAGAAGCAATGACGAACTGGGAAACACCGAAGAGCGCGTCTGAAATAAGGAGTTTCTTGGGTCTAGCAGGTTACTACCGGAGGTTTATCAAAGACTTCTCAAAGATTGCTTCTGCTTTGACCGTGTTGACTCGGAAGAATGTAAAGTTTGTTTGGACTGAAAAACAAGAGTCAGCTTTCAGAACTTTACGTCAGAAGCTGTGTGAAGCTCCTATTCTTGCACTACCAGAAGGAACGGAATATTTGGTGGTATATAGTGATGCGTGAAATATGGGGTTGGGGTGTGTGTTGATGCAACGAGGCAAGGTGATTGCTTATGCATCAAGACAACTCAAAGAACACGAGAAGAATTACCCTACCCATGATTTAGAACTTGCAGCGGTAGTGTTTGCATTAAAGTTGTGGCGACATTATCTGTATGGAACGAAGTGCTTTCTTTACACTGATCATAAGAGCTTGAAGCATGTTTTTGATCAGGAGGAGTTGAATATGAGGCAGCGACGTTGGTTAGAACTACTTAAAGATTATGATTGTGAATTGCATTACCATCCCGGTAAAAGCAAATGTTGTTGTTGATGCTTTAAGTAGAAAGGAATATATTGGGTGCTTGAAAACGACTAACGCCCGAATTGATGTGACGTCAAGTTTGATCGAAAGGATAAAAACGGCACAAGCAGAAGCGTTATTAGAAGAAATCTGAAAGATGAAGTCATGAGCAAGCAACATCTTCAACTGACTGAAGATAGTCGTGGGGTCAAACTGTTCCAAGGCCGCGTTTGGGTGCCAGAGGCGGGAGGAAATCGAGAGTTAATTCTCAAAGACGCTCACAAGTCTAAGTATTCTATACATCCTGGAAGTACTAAGATGTATAGGGATCAGAATTTACACTATATGTGGCCAGCTATGAAGTTAGATGTGGCACGAATAGTAGAAAAGTGTGTGACATGTTCATTAGTGAAGGCCGAACATCAAATGCCTTACAGAAGTCTACAATCTTTGGAGATTCCGGAATGGAAGTGGGAGAAGATTACCATGGATTTTGTGACGAAGTTACCGAGAACGTCAAAGGGTAACAACACTATATGGGTAATCGTGGATTGATTGACCAAGAGTGCTCACTTTTTGGCAATGAAGGAAGTATCACCAATAGATAAATTGGCGAAGCTTTATATTGATGAAGTGGTATCAAGGCATGGTATACCGGTGTCTATAGTTTCTGATCGTGATAGTCGGTTTACCTCGAGGTTTTGGCAATCACTACAAGAAGAATTAGGTACGAGGGTCAATTTGAGCACTGCTTAACATCCACAAACGGACGGGCAAAGTGAAAGAACTATTCAAACTTTGGAAGATATGCTCAGATCGTGTGTATTAGATTTTGGAGGTAACTGGGATACGCATTTACCTTTGGTAGAGTTTGCGTATAACAATAGTTATCATTCCACTATTGGAAGAGCACCTTTTGAAGCGTTGTATGGTCGGAAATGTAGAACTCCAGTATGTTGGTTAGAAGCTGGAGAAAAGCAATTTGCTGGTCCTAAACTTGTGCAACAAACGGCTGATAAAGTAAAAGAGATTCGGAAGCATATGAAAGCAGCTCAAGATCGACAAAAGAGTAATGCTGATCCGAAAAGAAAACCGAAAGAGTTCCAAGCTGGGAGCGCGTAATGCTTAAAGTATCCCCGTGGAAAGGTGTGATAAGGTTTGGTAAACGTGGGAAGTTGAGTCCTCGTTTTCTAGGGTCTTTCACTATAATTAAGAGAGTTGGGCTACAAGCTTATCAATTGGATCTTCCACCTGAATTGGAAGGGATCCACAATACATTTCATATCTGCTACCTTCGGAAATGTTTAGCCGAATAGAATGATGTGATCCCACTTACTGACGTGAGAGTGGATGAGAAGAGCCGTTGTGTGGAAGAACCGAAGGCAATTTTAGAAAGTTCGGTAAAGAAGTTACGTCATAAAGATGTGGTTATGTTAAAAGTACAATGGAAATATCATTGAGGTGCTAATGTGACGTTAGAAGCTGAAGATGATATGAAGATTAGATATCCTCATTTATTTACCTAGCTTTGATTTAGGGGACGAAATCATTTTCAAGTTGGGGAGATTTGTAACACCTCGATTTTCATATAAAGTGTTACGATTTGGCTTTATTGCAAATTAAGTATGATTAATTGATAGATTAATGTTAGAGTTTATCCCCGAGTAAGTTTCGTTATTTGTTTTATTTAAATTATAAGTTAAGGGGTAAGCTTTAATTTTAATTTATTAGTTGAAGGGTTAAAGTTGCCATTTGGTGAAAATGTAGGGTTGGTTTGGTTAAGGTGGTGAAACGTTATCCATCACCATCGCCTCATTTTTTATAAAGGGAATATGAAAGCTTTACTTTCATTTTTTTTTGTTTCTTTGGGTTACTTACGGCGGCAAGAAGAAGGAGAAGAAAAATCAGATTTCAGCAGTAAAATTAAGGGTTTAAATTGGTGAAAACAAAGGTATGTCTTCACATAAATTACTTCTCTTTTGTATACTAAGCTTTCTATTGGTTTAGAATTGGGTTATGGTGTTTTTGAAAGAGATAAGAAATCTGAATTGATGAATAAGTTATACTAGTAATCTTAAGCATATCTGCAAGTTTATAGATTCAGACATGGCTTAAAAGTAGCATTTTTGGCTTAATTACGATTCCTGTTAGTTGAGACAAATATGAACATCGCAACATGATAGTTGCGATAAAGATGATTGTCGCAACAGTTGGTTGCGATAAAGTGAGTATATCGCAAGCAGTTAGTTGCGATAAGTTTGGATGTCGCAACAGTTGGTTGCGATAAAAGTTCATGTCGCAACAGTTGGTTGCGATAAATGTGATTGTCGCAAGAAGGGGGTTGCGACAAGTGATGTCGCAAACAGTGGGTTGCGATAAGTGACGAGATTTTGGGTTATTTAGGATTTTTAGAGTCTTATTCGGTAGATTGATACAAGTACAGTTTGTATTTGGATATTTCAGACTTTTGGAAGTTTGGTGGCGGAAATCATTACAAACTTAAAGAGTGACGTTATTGCTGTCAGGTGAGTTCATTCTTACCTTACCTTTTTATAACGTATTTAAATTATGGTAAGGTACATTTTCATAATGAGATATTTTCTGGATGGATTCTGATGGATGATTATACGAAGTAAAATTGGTTATCTTTAAATTAATGGTTCTGCTTAATTTCATTAACGTTATTTGAAAATGGTTTATGTTAAGCAATAACCTGCACAAGTACGAATAAGTGTAATGGATCCATAGGCACTGATAAGTATTGTAACGAGGAATAGGCATAAAGTAATTTATAATTCCCGTTGACCTATAATGTGGATTGTTAATCCCATTTCGAGAGGTGATTATTAACGTGGAAAATACATAAAGTAATTTGTAATTCCCGTTGACCTATAATGTGGATTGTTAATCCCATTTCGAGAGGTGATTATTAACGTGGAAAATACATAAAGTAATTTGTATTTTCTGTTGACCTATAAGTCTATAATGTGGATTGTTAATCCCATTTCGAGAGGTGATTATTAACGTGAAAAATACATAAAGTAATTTGTATTTTCCGTTGACCTATAATGTGGATTGTTAATCCCATTTCGAGAGGTGATAAGTAACGTGGAAATTACATAAAGTAATTTGTAATTCCCGTTTACGTGGAAATGGAGAATAGACATAAAGTAATTTTTAATTCTCATTTCGTAGTATAGAAATTAAGGAATAAGCATAAAGTAAATTGTAATTCCTGATTTCTATGGGAAGGTAGAGATCGGCATAAAGTAAATTGTAATCTCTACTTCCAGACCAAGAAATAGGCATAAAGTAACTTGTGATTTATTGGATAAGAGCAATGATCTAAAATCTGCAATGATTCATAGTAAGCTCTTGATTGTGATGATATGAGTTTCTGAATGTTAGTCATATCCATGGAATCGGGTATGTTCCCATCTTTGAGATGAGCACATGTACGATAAGAATGGTGGTGAACCATGTTTGTTTATATGCTTTGGATATCTGAGTTTTCAAAGTTGTTAATGTTTTAATTTGAATTTGGATGTTCTCACTAGGCGTAAGCCTAATCGTTCAAATTAAATTTTCTTACCAGGTACCAGCTCAGGAAAATAATGGGATGTGGGACGAGAGCTTTTGAAGTATTTAACTTTTGAGATAAGCGGAGAATTTAGCTAACGCGATGAGGCTTTTTTATGGATTGCTTAGATAACCCAATTAATCTGATTATAGTTGACATGATTAGATTAATAGGTTATTTGGAGAATTCAATATTTGTAAATATGAACCCTCATAGTTAATTCTCTTCTTATATATATAAAGTTTGGACGATATTCTATTATACCTTGTTAAAATTTGAGGTTCAAATTGGCCCTGATTTTTTGGGTGTTACATTTCCTCACGTTAATTTTCAGCCCCGAAACGTCTTGAAAGCATTTTAGGATTTTCATCAAGTTCTTTAAGTTGATTACGTTCCATTTTCCGAAGAAAATGACGTCGTCCGCATATTGCAAGTGTGAAACCAAAATGTCTCCGCCTACTTTGATGCCTTTATATACTCCTTTTTTTAAGATATGGCATAGGCTGCACATTGAAAAATGCGATAAATTTGTCTTTAATTTTAGTTGTTTCTCTTTGACCACGAACAAGATCCCACTAATAATCAGACACCATGCATTCCTCCACAAGATGCCACAAGATGGTGGGGATAATGAATCATCTGATACTATATTTTTTCTGTCACAAATAAATGTTTTTAAGTCTTAAAAAATTCATATTTAAAGGTAAGTTTTCAATTCTCATTTTACAATCATGAGAGAGAAAAAAATTTCTCTTTTTCTTTATCAAAAAATAAGAATATTATTTATTTATTTATTTATTTAAAAATTGTAATAGTTACACATTTTAAAAACCATGTACCATTTTTATCGTGGACATTTATTTCGAAATGAGGGCTAGATTCTAACGAGAATAAAAGCTACGGTGAGAATGGTAAGAAAAGATCGCCATCATTTGATACATATTAGGATGAGATGCATAAGGGTGCGTTTGGTTCGCAGAATGATTTATGAATGAATGGAATCTGTCAAAGGAATTGAAATCTGGAAGGAATTGGAATGGAATGTTGTCAGGTTTGACCACCTGTTTGGTTGACATAATTGGAATTGAATCTGTCAAAGGAATTGGAATCTGTCTGTTTGGTTCACAGAATGTAGCTTTGGAATTGGAATGAATTTTCGGCAAATGACCAAAATACCATTTTTTATAAAATAATTATTAAATACTTTAATGTGTAAAAAATATAATATAATATACACAACCCAAAAATAAAAAATAAAATAAAAATAAAAACTAAATGTATTAAATTATATTAATAAAAAATAAAAAATAAAAAATAAAAAATAAAAATAAAAATAAAAATAAAAATAAAAAATAAAAATAAAAATAAAAAATAAAAATAAAAAATAAAAATAAAAATTAAAATTAAAATTAAAATTAAAATTAAAATTAAAATTAAAATTAAAATTAAAATAAAATAAAATAAAATAAAAAACTAAAGTATTAAATTAAATGAGAGTATTTTTGTCATTTAGCCAAATTTGAATGGAATGGAATTCAATTCCATTCATTTTGTAAAGTAATGGTGAAATCCACCAATGAAGGAACTGAATTCCATCCATTCAATTCCATGGGTAACCAAACATGCCATTGGAATTCGGTCAACGGAATTGACCATTCCAATTCCATCCAATTCCGGCAGAATTCGACGAACCAAATGCACCCTAAGATTCATCAGATCAATTCACGTATTAAATGTGATTCATGGACCAAGGTGAGATTAAAAGTAGACCTGACAAAAACTGACACGACACGCTAACTCGACACGAACTCGACACAAAATAAACTGGTTTGGGTAATACATTTCAACCCGTTTAAGTAAACGGGTTGACACGACACGACACGAAAATTAAACGAGTAAGGTCAGGGTCAAAAATTTCAACTCGAAAATGACCCGAATAACTCGTTTATATATATATATTATAAGTTTTCTTTTTAATCCTTTGGATTTTTAAGGTTTTGGATTTGGTCATAACTTATAAATTGAACTATAAAATTTAGATTTATAATGTTTTCATTTGAATTTTGGATTTGTACTTTTTTTGTGAATTTTCGATATTTAATTTTTAGTTTTATGATTGTTAAACGGGTTAGGCGAGTCGGGTTAGGGTTGAGATTTTCTGACCCGTTTATTAAACGTGTCAGGTTAGGGTTAGGCAATTTCAACCCATTTAACTTTGAATCCGACATGACACGACACGTTTGCCAGGTCTAATTAAAAGTGATCGAGAGTCCAAATATCTTCTACCTTTTCAACATAACTCTTTCTTCTCACACGAACAAGAAATATCTCTCTATATCTATTTTAGATTTCAACTAAGTTTATAATAAAAATTAGAAAATAAATTATTAATCATTAGGTATTGCTTATTTATACATAAATTTTTTAAATACAACTATATAATGTATTATTAAATACGTACAATGTTTTTATAGAAGTACACTTTGATTTTATTACCAACTGCCTAACTAATAAACAATTAAACACGTAAACCTTATAGGTTAGTTGAACTAGCAATAAGACCAGTTGGGCCTTTCTTGATCCTACTCAGAGATCAACGGTTCGAGTTTGGCAAGGCCACTAGAATTTTCGTTGTCATTCTTCAAGACCCTTAAGATTAGGTGAGGTGTGCACAAACTAACCCGAACACCCTTAATCTACAAAAAAGAACATGATAACATTTAAACCTTAATAATACAACAAATCCTTCATTGATTTTGAATTTACCATTTAATAAATAATTATATTAACTAGGTAACACCACCGCGCCTTGAGCGGTGAATACAAATATTATTACCAAGATTAATATACTTTACTAAAAAATTATTGACTTATAACCAGTTGTTATCTTACTAAAAAAATTATTGTTATCTTACTAAAAGAAAGTATATAAACATTGGTATTTTACTAAGAAAATAAAACAATTTAAACGTTTTGATTTATAATCATTGTTAGCTTACTAAGAAAAATAAAAAATTAAATAAATAAAAAATATAATTTATTAAATAAGTTTTGATTTATAAGTATTGTTAGCTTATCAAAAAATATAAATAAAAAAATATACTATATTAAAAAAAATTGATTTATAAGCATTTTAAACATATTAAAAGAAAAAAATATAATAAAAAATATACTCTATTAAAATAAGTGTTTGATTTATAATGATTGTTATCTATCGTATTAAAATAACTTTTTATAATATTTAATTCAAGTAGCTTATGAAGTAAAAATAAACTCAATAATTATAATAAAATAACCATTGTTATAAATCAATAATATTTATTAAAAAAGTATCGATTTATAAGCAGTTGTTATCTTACTAATATATATAATATATAGTTTATTAAAATAAGTAATGACTTAAGTATTGTTAGCTTACTAAGAGAAAAAAATATAATCATTGGTATAGATCTTACTAAGAAAATAAAACATTTTAAAAGTTTTGATTTATAATCATTGGTAACTTATTAAGTAAAAAAAGTTAAATAAATAAAAAATATACTCTATTAAATAAGTTTTGATTTATAAGTATTGTTAGCTTATAAAAAAAATGAAAACATACCATATTAAAAACATTTTTGATTTATAAGCATTGTTAGCCTATTAAAAGAAAAAAAGAATAAGTTCATATATTATAAACATTTGATTTATAGGCATTGTTAGCCTACTAAAAGAAAAAAAAATAAGTTAAGCATTTAATAGTTTATATAATAATAAATATATATTGGTTAATGGTTTTTAATTTAAATTAAAAAAGAAAATGAAAAGTTTAATCATTTAATGTGTTGAAATCAATTAAAAGTAAATCAAAATTATAACAAAAAAGATAAAGGGCCATGGAGGCCTCTCCTTAATCCTCTCTCCCTACATTCTCCTTTATATATATATATATTGATTTGTATCTTATTAATTACATAAAAATAATAATAAGTTTATAAATTAAAATAATATTTTTTGATTTATAAGTATTGTTAGCTTACAAAGAAATATAAAAAGTTAAAAAAAAATTCATTTAATAAAAGTATATATACCTTATTGATTAAATAAAAATAATAATAGGTTTATAAATTTAAATAAAAAATGTTGGCTTCATTGTATAATTAAAAATGAAAGGTAAATAATATTTTATATAATAATAAATATTTATTGGTTAATGGTTTTTAATTTAAATTAAAAAAGAAATTGAAAAGTTTAAGCCTTTAATGTGTTGAAATCAATTAAAAGTAAATCAAAATTATAACAAAAAAGATAAAGGGCTATGGAGGCCTCTTCTTAATTCTCTCTCCCTACATTCTTCTTTATATATATATATTGATTGATGATTTTTATTATTGATTTACAATAAATTTTTATAATCAATTGCATTATTCTAGTAAAAGAGCAATTAATAGAAATATAGTTTGAACTACCGGTATATGAAGCCATTCAATGGCTTATTAATTGTCAAACAAAAAAAAAACAATTATGTACATTGTTTGTAAACAATAAGAACAATATTTATTACTACAAATGCCAAAATAAATACTTTATTCATTTAAAAAGATATAATGATTCCTTTTATTTGATAAGTTTTGGGAACTATATTTATATAGTATTTATTACCAATAATTAAATAATATGAACCTTGTATTTATTTCAATTATAGTATATCAATTTTGTTTGTTGGTCCAATGACAAGTTGAATACCATGGAGTAATAAGGGGATGTTTGGAGTTGCTGAATGGTTTGGTGTAGAATGATTAAGATGTTAGAATGGTTAAGAGACTTTTATGATATAGTGTAAATAAAGCATGATTGTTTGTTATTTGTTTAGAATGAAATCATGGTACTGAATAGTTAAGGTTGATCTAAGATGCTAAATCATTAAAAGGGTTTTGGATTCATTAAGAGACATACTTTTTTTTGCCAGGTAAGATTCACCTCTGAACGATTCAGAGGTTGCCTCTTAATGGAACTATTAAGAGGTAAACAAACATCCCAATTTATTTTAAAAAACAAAAATAAAAGGAAAAAGACACGAGTGTTAAAATTGACCTTATCCACTCCCTCTCTCTGGCCTTGCTTAGCGTGGAAGATGACGAATATGCTTGTTTATATACTTTTACAGATTAGTGTACAACCTTTTAAAAGCAATGTACAACTATTTATTGCCAGCCTTTTTCCTTTTCTGGAATAATTTTATCAAAGCCTGGGTGCACTTTTATTCTCCCACTTACGGGGACAGTCTCGTCATTTCACCCTACACCCACGTTCTTTCTCCAAAGGCGGCCTCTCCAAGTTCCGAAAAGGACCCTGCTTTAACGGAACACCAAACCAAAAAGTAAATTGTAGTCGTAGAGTAGCATTTTTTTAACAATTATGTTATTAGATATTTATATTAATTAAAATATTAAAATCATATCTTTAAAATATTTTATTTAAAGTTTTTTTAATATTAATTATATTATTAAAATATTTTATTAATTCGTTCTTCTAATATATTAAAAAAATTACAATATCTTAGGGACTGTTTGTTTACCTCTTAATAGTTCCATTAAGAGACAACCCCTGTATCGTCCAGAGGTGAATCTTGTTTGGCAAAAAAATAGTCTGCCTCTTAATGGTTTCAAAACCCTCTTAATTATTTAACATCATGGGTCATCCTTAATCATTCAGCATCTTGATTTCATTCTAAACAAATATCAAACAACCATATTTCATTTTGCAGTAAATCATAATAGCCTCTTAACCAATCTGACCTCTTAATCATTCTACAACAAACCATTCAGCAACCGCCAAACAACACATTAGAGTTTCTATCATTTCATTCTTCTTTTCTTTATTACAACAAAATTATTAAAGTAAACATCTTTACATTTTTTTTAGTTTAATGTAATTGTTAGAAATGCTTTTGTTTAAAAAAACAAAGGATGTTGAAATATTTTTGTTAGTAAACTTTGAGTTTAATTTATTTTTTGGATATCTTATCATATATATAATGTTTTTAAAATCAATTTTTTTTAATATATGTAAAAAAACTGTAAAGTATTGTATTTTTTAGACAAAAACAAATATTACAGGTATTAATGATTTGGGAAGAGAAAAGGGGCCAAAAAAGTAAATTGACAAGGCCAAATTGGGCATCCCACCGTTTAAAAATGAAGAAAGAACGTGAGTGATCCGCGCTAGCCCACCGAAGGTGGCTTCTTGCACACTTTGGAGAGAGAGAAAGTTAGTTTGGAGACGTTACCGGATTCGAACTGCTTTTATTCGCCGGAATTTGGGATTTTTCTCACGTCCGGTTGGGGTTTGATTTTGTTTCTTTACTCTCTTCCACGTTCTTTCACTCTTCCGGATTTAGGAACATCTGATTGCCGCTGCTTTTTTGCGGAGGAGAACATCGATTTTTGTTACTCTTTATGACGGTAGATTCAGGATCTGGGATCTTGGGAGGATTTTGATGTCTACACAGCAGAAGAAAGTGTTTGGTTGGCTCTCGGCTAGAGCCGAGAAGAACGGAGCCGTCTCGGGCAATTCGGACCCTAATTCAAGCCCTAGGGACAAGGGTTTTGCAACTGGTGATTCTACACCCAAGGGTTTGGTATCCAACGTTGGGATTATGGATCAAGAACATGTAATTGAAAAGATCTCTAAGCTCGAAAAGGAGGTTAGTAAAAAGTTTCTTTATTTTGAAATTTCTTGATTTTGTGAACTTGATTGATCTTTACTATGCTCATTCTGACTTAATTAGTTGAAGGAAGTGTCAAAGCTAAAGCTGCTATATTTGTTTAACGGTAAACTGGGTCTAAATGGAGACTTCAAGCATTTCCAGGACAGTCCACTATTGCTGTTGAGTTACATTAGAATTTTAAGAATTTGATAAATGGTAATTTTTTTAGCAAGCACTAGAAGTATTTGATGAATATAATGTCATAACTCTGTGGCATATTTAGCACTTAGGGAGAGGTGGAGAGGCAAAAGAGAGGTCAATTGTGATTGGTAACTTAAAAGTTAGGGTTTGTAGGTGTCTTTCAGTCTGTGGGCTTGGTGGTATTTGAAATGAGGTCACATGAGTGTGGTGGAGAGCTTTGTGGATGCTATATTTAATTAAAAATAGGTTTCACAATGTCAAGGGGCACTGGATAAGATCATGGGCGAGTTGAGAAATAAGGGCGCCTGCATAGTTGCACCACACAATATTAGACAAGAAGGCTCCCTGGGTGTTATAGTGTTTGTATCAGGCTTTAAGCACTGTTCAGAAAATTTCACAAGAAAGAGCAGTCAATGTTTCAAAGCCTGGAAAAGAATGTTCATATACTAAACAAAGTTCATTGTTTTAGGTTCCGCATCCTGGTACTTAACATCTAGCGTTACCACACCAAACGGTAGCAAATTGCAACTTGCAAGTGAGATATTGGCGGCTAAGTTTGTCTGTGAACTTGTTAGTAACAGTTGCAAATCTGGGGACTTATCATATATCATATTGTTCTAAAAGATAACACCGTACTTAATTTTCAGGTCAATAGTCAATTGGACATTCTTTCTAACTCCAAAGTTCATATACTATATGGTTTGGACATGCCATGTACAACTAAAAAAATTAACTACTCCCTTTGCCCAAAAAAATTGCAACCTTTGACATGGTACATGTTTCGATAAACAATATATGTTTGACCATTTATTAAATATCTAAAATGCCCTCTAGTAAGGACAAAATAAAGGTGTGTTAACCGCAATCACAGTCAGAAATATCAAGTAATGATTACTAATGAGCAAGAAAGTAATTTGAATTGGAAACTTAGCAATAATGGAAGCATCTCACTTTTTAGGACAACCCAAAAAGGAAAGCGTCGCATTCATAGTGATGGAGGGACAAAGGAGTATTTTCTTTCTGGGTAGCTTTATTTTTTACCAACCCCACGAGTTTGTAATAATATGGGGTGTGCTGTAGTTTTTTATTTATTTTGTTTATATTATGCTTAGTAGCTGTTTCTTTCACCAAATTGCTTATTATGGGTTTGTGCACATGAGGTTATTTGAGTTGCTCAACCCTGCTGGCTTGCACACATAGGGCTCTTGAATTCACAATACGTAGCTAATTAGGAAGCCTTATAGAGAATATTGCATCAGATTTACCATTATGATTCTAAACATTGAAGTGGAGAAAACCTTTGATTATTTTATTCAACTTCTCTTTGTTTCTTAATATAATTTACAGTATTAGTCACATGAGAAAACCTACATACAAGTGGTGCATTGCTGACTTCTAGTGTTGGACAGAAGCAGATCTGCTATACTTTAAACTTGATGACATATGCATGATAGTGCATGGCTGTCAAAAGAATCTATTATGCTCAGGCCATTGGAAATAGCATTATAGCTGCTTTCTTTTTCTTTCCTCTTTGTCTTTTTTATTTCTTCAGTTTCTTTGTTTAATATATTGTCGACCAACTGAAGTCAAGTTAATCTGATAATCGATCTACATACAGCTCTATGAATACCAGTATAACATGGGCCTTCTCCTTATTGAGAAAAAAGAATGGATCTCCAAGAATGAAGAATTTGAGCAAGCATTAGTTGAAACCAAAGAGCTCCTTCAACGTGAGAAAACAGCACATCTTATTGCAATATCAGAGGTGGAGAAACGAGAGGAGAAGTTGAGGAAAGCATTGGGAATTGAAAAACAGTGTGTCCATGAGGTAACGTCTCAACTACATTTTTTAAATGGTTTATGTTAACTTGTCCTTACACTGTGATGTCAATAGTAATATTTATATACATGATCGTGTCAAATGCTGTATGAATTCTCATTTTTCTGCTGCCACTTGTTTTACTATTTTGAAGCTAATATGCCCCAAATTGAAACAAGTATCTATCATTATTATGGGAACTGCTAACAATTAATTGTTGGTTAGTGCAGTTAGAGAAGGCTTTGCGTGAAATGCGGTCAGAATATGCAGAAATAAAGTTCACTGCTGATTCGAAGTTGGAGGAAGCCCATGCTCTGTCTACTAGTGTTGAAGGGAGATCATTGGAGGTAGAGGCAAAGCTACGTGCTGCTGATGCCAAGCTTGCTGAGGTGAGCAGGAAGACTTCAGAGATTCAGAGGAAATCAGTTGAGATCGAGGCGAAAGAAAGTTCACTCTTGAGAGAGCGCATGTCATTTAATGCAGAGTATGCTTTACAGTATGTTAAATGTTATTCCTCCACAAATACCTTATTATTGTTTCTTACATGTTTTCTTTATCTATTGTCAGGAGGGATGGACATGAGCGCAATCTATCTCACCAAAGGGAGGACTTGAGAGAATGGGAGAAAAAGTTACAAGAGGGAGAGGAGAAGCTGGCTGAGGTCCGTAGATTGCTCAACCAAAGAGAGGAGCGGGCCAACGATAGTGATAGAATATTTAAACAGAAACAACATGAACTTGAAGAAGCACAGAAGAGGATTGACATGGCTTATTCAGCTCTGAAAAGTAAAGAAGATGATATAAGCACCAGGACAGATAACCTAACTTTAAAAGAGAAGGCAAGTTTTTTAGGCTTTTGGCTGATTAATATCTGAAGTATTTTATTCACTTCATCTGCGTTCTGTTGCAGGAAGCTGCTGCTATGAGAAAGAATTTAGAGAAAAGAGAGAAGGAATTACTAGAGCTAGAGGAGAAGCTTAATGCAAGAGAACAGGCAAGTGTTTGAGAAGGAGAATTAGTTTTTCTTTAAATCCGAAAGCTTGTATTTTTCAAAATAAACATTGACAGACGTCTTTTAGTTTTTTTTTCGCTCCCGAGTTTTTTCAAACCATACTACTTTTATTTGATCATCTCTGCGACTCTGCATGAATTTCTTCTCATGCACTATCAGTTCTGTTGGGTTCCAAAATTAAAAATCCTTTATCACAAGGTACCTCGATGATTTCAATTTGATTATGTAGTTATCATTTTTCAACGCTTTGAATCTAAAAAGTAATCCTTTGCCCACATAAGGTACTTTATATAAAAATAATTTGGCTGCTTAAAAAGTTCTCCTTTTGGAAGATTAGATAAGGATCATCTCCCTCCTTGCAGGTAGAGATTCAAAAACTTTTGGATGAACACAAGGCCATCCTGGATGCGAAGGCACATGATTTTGAGATGGAAATGGAACAAAAGAAAAAATCACTGGATGATGATTTCAAAAGCAAGGTTGTTGAGGTGGAGAAAAAGGAAGTTGAAGTCAATCACTTGGAAGGAAAAATTGCAAAACGAGAACAGGCATTAGAGAAAAAAATTGAGAAAATGAAGGAGAAAGAGAAGGAATTCGATTTGAAGTCAAAGGCTTTGAAAGAGAAGGAAAAGTCCCTTAAAGCTGAGGAGAAGAACTTGGAGAATGAAAAGAAACAACTAAACAGTGACAAGGAGAATTTGTTAAGTCTCAAGGCTGAGTTGGAAAAGATAGGTATTGAAATTGAAGAACAAAGATCGAAGGTGAAAGAAGACCGTGAAAGACTTCAAGTAACAGAAGAAGAGAGGTCTGAGCATGTCCGCCTGCAATCAGAATTAAAGCAAGAGATAGAAAAAATAAGGCAAGAGAGGGAAGCAGTTTTGATGGAAAAGGAAAATCTGAAGCAGGAGAAGGAGAAGTTTGAAAAGGAATGGGAAGATCTTGACGAGAAAAGAGCCGAGGTAAGGAAGGAATTAGAATCTGTTGCTGCACAAAGGGAAAAGGTGGAAAAGTTGAATCATTTAGAAGAAGAAAGGCTGAATAATCAGCGGTTGGAAACACAGGATTATGTGGACAGAGAGTTGGAAGCTCTCAAGTTGGCTAAAGAATCGTTTGCTGCTAACATGGAGCACGAGAAGTCTGTCTTAGAAGAAAAATATAATAGTCAGAAATCCCAAATGCTTCATGACTTTGAAGTGCAGAAACAAGAACTTGAGACCCAATTGCAGAATAAAGAGGCAGAGATTGAGAACCGCATGCGTGAGCGGGAAAAATCGTTTGAAGAAGAGAGAGACAGGGAGCTAGCCAATATCAAATACTTGAGAGATGTTGCAAGTAGAGAAATGGAAGAGATGAAATTAGAAAGACTACGGCTAGAAAAGGAAAAGCAGGATACATTTGCAAATCAGAAGCATCTTGAAGAGCAGCAGCTTGAAATGAAAAAAGACATTGATGAGCTTGTTGGGCTTAGCATGAAGTTAAAGGACCAGCGAGAACAATTCATTAAGGAAAGGGAGCGGTTTATTGCATTCTTTGAGAAACAAAAGGGCTGTAATGACTGCGGAGAGAGAGTTTCTGAGTTCGTCCTCTCTGATCTTCAATCTTTAGCAGAAATAAAGAATGCTGATAATTTTCCTATACCAAAGCTATCTGATGGTTATTTTAAGGAAGCTGTCCAGGGTACTTCTGAGAGACTCAATGTTGGGACATCCACGGGTGTGACAAACTCAGGATCTCCTGCTTCTGGTAGAACCTTGACCTGGTTGCGAAAATGTACCTCAAAGATCTCTATATTCTCAGCAGGGAAGAAGATTGAATATGAAAATGGTACAGGGGCAACACAAGCACAAGAGAAGCTTGTAGATGCTGGAGAAATACCAGAATGTATATTGAGCTCTGAGGATGAACCAGAAGTGTCGGCTAGAGTTGTATCAGATTCTTTTGATGTCCAGAGGATTCAATCCGAGTCCAACACCAGACAGGTGGATGCTGGCGTTGACCAATCAACTGATGATCATAGAAACATCAACCGTCAGGCACATGACATTGAGGAAGTTCCTCAGCAGCCTGATAGGAGTGAAGGTCAGAGTAAGCCGACCAAGAGGCACAAACTCAGATCTACCAGAGCACGTGCCGCCTACAAGGAAATTGTTGCTGCTGCCGAAAATAATGGCAGTGAGAGTGCTAATGGTGTTGCAGAAAACTCTGCTTTCACAAATGAAGAGAGCCAGGGAGTCTCGGATCTGGGTACCAAAGCAACGTCAAAAGGTGGAAGAAAGCGAAGCCGTAAGGCCACAAGTGAACAAGACCCTAACCACAGTGAACCTTCAGACAGCATCACTGGGGGCCACAGGAAACAGAAAGTTGCTAAAGGTGTAGAAGCTCCTCAAGTAAGACGATACAACCTTCGCCGACCCAAGACGTAAGTAACTAAGTCTGTTTGTGGACCTCGACAATTCATACCCTTTTCTTATATTTATGAAACCATAATATTTAAGGTGCTGTGAGTTGCACAAACAAAGAATAAATTTATCCTTTTGGTTTATGGAACTTTCCATTCTTACTGTCATTGTCTTGATGAGTTTGTATGCATTTGTTTGCTCTTCTTATTTGCCTACATTTCCCTGTCAATCAGTGTGGCTGGTGATGGAGCCTTGTCTAATCAAAGTAAGGAGGAAGGAACTGATGGTGTCTCAGGTAAAGGGAAGGGAATAGATGGTGCTCGGAAAAAGAAAAGAGTCCCTGATTCAAAGGTTCAGTCTGGAACTTCAACAAGTTTTGCCAATGGAGATCATGCCGGAGACTCGCCAGCTCATGATGGGCGTCTGAAGGTAGTCCTCAAGACACTTGTATATATTATAAATAAACTTGCTTTAATTTATTTATTGTCTAAAAAATGTGGATTCAAAGTATTCATTTTGGTATCATCCCGTTTTGATGCTTACGTATTATGATCTCAGGAGAAAGTTGTGGACGGGGAGAATGAGGCAGCAAACAAGTTTTCAGATGATATAGTTATGAGCGAAGAGGTGAATGGGACACCTCAACAGGATAGGGAGCGTCATCATGAGATTGAGACTACTCCTGCTGCCGCCACCCAGGAGGAAGAAGACGAGGATGATGATTCTGAAGATGAGGAGGTTGAACATCCTGGTGAAGTTTCCATGGGAAGAAAGCTATGGACGTTTATCTCAACTTGACGAGGGAGGGAGGGAGGGATGCCTATTTATTATTATATGCATAGAGTCCAAATAACTCCTTCCTTTTTGGTGGCAGGAGTTGTTTGTTGTGTTATCAATTGTTTATGGTAGCTAGTTTAGAAGGGATATCCGTTAGAAGATTGTTTGCAGATAATTGATCATGTAAACCTTGCTTTTCATTTTCTTGTCTTAATCTGTCTCCAGACCTCGATTGTTCATTCTATTTATGTTGTCTCGTGTCTTGTTTGTGTGACATCTTGTAGTTTGAATGGTGGTTGAAATTTTATGTAATATTTGATTCTGAAGAGTGAACATATATATCTTTCTGAACAAAGGGTTCAAAATGCATCCTGCCATTGTACATTTATGAGAGACACAGGAGATGAGTCTTTCTAAGAATTGAAAATTTCATTTATACATGATGCTGGGGTTTTGGTGCAAAATCATCTCCAGACCAAAAACGTCATCCGACTTTGTAATTTTCTCCTACACAAGGCAAGTTATCTTGAACTATGCTACAAGACCCTATCTATATATCTATTGTTCACACTTCACACAATCACACACACAGCACAAAGGCATCAGGTATGGTATGACTCTACAAACAAAAGCTCAAACCTCCTGATCTATTCTATTCTATCCTGGTTAGGTATGCAAAATTGTGACTTTCTTTTAACTCTATTTCTTTTACTGTAATGGTCATTGCTTTCCAACCGGAGCCTCAGGCATTTCCTGCTGATCCTTGGTTGTAGTTTGTTGATTTGCAGATCGGGCTGCAAGCATCTCCTTGTGCTTCTTTATATCCCTGGAGAATAAACAGAACACAAACCGCACATTAGCGGACACTATATTATTGATTGGAATCAGCACCTTAGGAGTTTGAATAAGCAACATTCTTTTATAGTGATGAAAATGGTTTCTAAGCAATCTTTTCTTGACAAGAGTGTATGCCCATGAACCAATATTATCTTGGATCATTTCATTACTGGTGATGCAAAGAGCTTTAAATGGCATAAAAGGAAAACCATAAAAGAAAGGAAAAACTAACACCCTAATAATCATTCATCTGTACGGTATGCACAGGTGCATAAAAATTATTGAAAATGTTTCCTGGTTACTATGCACGTGTGCATTTTATGAACATGTGCATACCAGACAAATTACGTTTATACACGAGCATACCATATAGATGAATGGTTTATTAGGGTGTTCCTCAGTTTTCCATTTTTTTATGTATATATTACGGCCATGTCCATTGCAAACTATTCGTTGCAGGAAAGACATTATACGAGATGAGCATAAAATGGATGTTGTTGGCATCACTTACATGCAGCGAGGTATTCTGCAATCGGAATCTTTACATATTTGTGAGTGCTCCTTGAGTATCCTCCACACTCGTTGACATAATTTGCAACCTCCACGAACTCTGACACTGCATCTAGAAGCATGGTAGAAAAGCCTCCTCATAGTTCTACATTCCGAGTAAGAGCATGGGATCCGCTCACATTGAGAGGCATGAATTAGAGCATCCAGCACTGCCTTTAACTGCATCACAACATGTGTTTAACAGATCAAAGGAAAACATTATTAGGACAAGTTCAGAAAAGTTTCTTTTTTTCTTGATCTTATTAATTAGGTTAATGTAGAAATAAACATGGTACCGTTAGAGCTTTGTGCTTCTGAACTTGATCACTTTTGGATCCACAGACGACTTCCATTGAACTTGAAGGCGGATTTAACCTGTGAGGATGATAAGCGCCACCTTTCATCTTATAGCATGACTCGCAAACATAAAACTTTGCACATGTGTCACAGTGCCAACAATGGTCCACCAGAACATCCCTATGGCAAGCAGTGCAGGTCGGCCTAGTAGCAGGCTTGTGGATTAGATGATACAAGATCATCATAGAGGAGTATTTGGCACGGGCAAGTGTATCAAACTGAAAATGGGATTTCTGGCACTTGTTTAAGAAAGCATCACGAGTCTCGAAGAAACTATTCACAAGCACATCATCTTTATCCTTGGTATCAATAGTCACATCGCTCACCGCAACCTGTAAACGCAAGCCATTAGATCTATATGCTGATGTGTGTGTGTGTGTGTGGCACAAGAAAAGCAAAAAAGAAAGAAATATCTTTATGGGGGTCAGATTAATTTCAGCTAAGCTTAAAAACTCACCTCAGAGAGTAGATTCTTTTCACCAGAATGGCATGTGTGCATTTTACTCCCAGAAAAATTCTTATCAGCATTAAAACATCTGCAATGAACATAGCCATGAAGACATAATTATGATGATCTTAGAATGCCAAACAATAAAGTGCTGCAAACATTTGTAAAGCCTACATTTTTATTCTGAGTAAAAGATAGAAAAAAAGCTCTTTTACCTTGAACATAGTTGAATCTTTTTGCATTGGGTGCAAAACCATCTGCTTCCGGATAAGATTACTTCATGGCAATGGGTGCAAATATATTGTAAATGGACGATCATAAAGTTTTCCTTCACAGGTAGAATGGTTTGACCCAGCTGTTGAATGAGGAAAACGAGAGATAAGAATGAATAAGGAAGAATATTAATGAAGTGCAACAAATTCAGCAAGCTATGCAGCCACACAGAGGAAATAGGGAACACAAATATCAAGAAATGCATTAGTGACCAAGTAACACCCGAGAAAAAAGATGCATATTTTTCTATTTCTGTTTCATTTTTCTTGTTCCTGTTGATCGTGATCTACAGTTAATTACAGCCATGATATTGAACTTCAACAAGGAAGATTTGGATGCTAATAGTATGATTATCATAATTCAGTGTATAGAGTCCACACGAGCCTTCTAACCATACAAGTATTGTGTAAAAACTAAAAATGGGAGCAAAGAGAAGCTAAGAAAAAAAAAGTAGAGGCGTTTGCTCCAATTAGTAGTTATGAATAAAGAAGCTTAATATATTTTACCTTTTGCATGACTAAGACATCCTTCATAGCAACATCAAGTTTGTCCTGTCCCATGGCTTTCAAGATTCTTTTGTTAGGTAGCTTGCTCTGCAATCCACCAGCAGTTTCTTCCACTTCAAGTTTCCTAACTATATTTTCAGCAGCCCCTGACCAATAATCACCGTCAAAATAGGGCAAACGGGCTGCAGTTATCTTGGTATTGCCTTGTCCACTAGAGACGAAAAACTGATTGTATAAATTAGTGTGGTCTACAACAACATCATCTTCTACAGCTTTCTTTAGCATTAACTTGTACCTGCACATGGAACCACTTCTAATGAGGATATGCACATAAGGAGAGTGTGAAAGATAGCCTGAGATTAGAGGTCTAAAAATTAAATAAATTAGAGTTTTAGAATGTGATGATTGTTTTCATATTCCAGCAGACAGAAAAAGAAGACATTTGAAATTGATACTTCCCAATCAATGGTACCTGGGCAAGACTGTGTAATGTATTATATATGCATATGCAACAACTACATGTATGTCTATTTGTGTGTGTGCAAGATATATATATATATATATATATATATATATTTAGAGAGAGAGAGAGAGAGAGATACCACTGCCGTAGCTTATCCTGTTTTGGTGTTCTCTGAGTCTCTGGATGGCAGTAAAATATGTAGTCTTCTCCTTTTATAAGAGGACATGCCCATATATAACAGGTTGCAAAACCCCGCTTCTTGCAATACTCAAGGTATCCAATCTGATGATCATAACAAAAGGCATATTTTCATCAAGTTATTGCTACATTAATGCACATAATTAGAATTAAGAACATAAGAGATAAGGAGGAACTATTTATAGAATAATCAATAAAAAGTGAATTACCAATATTTCATGATAAACAAAGGTCCGAAGAGATTCACCAGTCGCACTTTTCCTCTCAGGTCTAAAGTACTTTACAGAATCAAGATACGAGATATATACACAACGATGGTTTGGGCCACCACATTCTGATCCAAACTCCTGAACACACATTCCAAAGAGGCACACATCTACCCCTTCTATTTTCTGGAACAAAAAAATTAACTGATGGCAAAAAAAATTATATCAGACAGCCTGTTTAAAGCCCATAATTGCCGACATGAGGAAGCACAATATTTCATGAAATGGTTTTCATCTTACCTTTGATCTGTATGTGAATCCTGATGGATAATCTTCTCCATGAAGTATGTCTATAAATTTCTGTCGCACTGCCAACTGTTTCTCAAGAGACACCACTACTCTGACAACAAGACCTTCAGCTCCAGGTACCTGCATATAAAGAGAAAACAAAAATATAAAACAGCAGCTTATATGCAGACATTGTTCAGATGCTGATGAGTAAAGTTGAAGAAATTCTAAAATGTAATACTCAGGGTATCTCTTTCTAGAATTCAAAAATGTAATACTCAGGGCATCTCTTTCTAGAATTCTAAAATGTAATTAGGAAGCATTTGCTTAAATTTACCTCCTCCGGTTCCATTCCAGAAATCTTTGCCATCTCTTCTCTCTCTTGATTAAGACGTCTAGACAGTCTTTGCTCTATGTGATCGCTGAGATTAGTCCTCGGCAGATCTTTTGCTCCAGAAGCAGCAGCCTGTGGTAAGGGAACACGCATTCCACTCTCTATTTCTTCTAAGTAACATTTAGGACAAATATAGTCTGCCTTCCCTTCCACATCTTTTTCATCATTGTAGAGACCACATATTCTATGCTGCCAGCATTGACATCTATCACAAAGAACCCACTGCAAGAATTAACAGCATTGGTCTAGTAAATAAAAACCCCAAAATTAAATCAACTTACAAATGAAAACCCCTAAATTAAATGAACTTACTGAATCCTCCCTTTCCTCGTCATTCTTTGCCTTCTGCAGGTTTGCTTTGGGAACAGAAAACCCACGCATTATGATATTAGTCCCATGAGATCCCCTATAGCATGACATACAAAAACAGTGCCGAATCCCCGTGTCATTTGTTGACCTATAATACCCAACATTTCGCTTGATACGGGCATCACAAGATGAACAATATATGGGTGCAGGGGCAAACACCAGCTTATCCATGGAACACAAATGGCATGTGTTGTGACCAATTGAATATGCTTTCTTTCCTGATACATCCTGCGTCAGCATACATTACATTATAATCCATTAATTTAATGAAACGAATTACATATAACTTTCTAAATCAAGAGAATGAAAAAGGTAAGTAAAAGAGTATAGAAGTCCTATGTTGATGTACAAACCTTCTGAGAGGTAAAACTCAACAAATGCTCTCTGATTTGATCCGCAGTAAAAAAATCAGCCAAAGACACACTCTGTATCTTGATCTTCTCTGGCTTCAACCCTGATTCGTCATCAACCACAGATGCAATCTTTATCTCGGTCTTCTCTGATTCTAAGACCGAGTCGTGATCCACCAAAGACACAGTCGGCATCATGGGTTTCTCTGAATCCAACCCTGACTCATCAGCATCTGCTGCCGAACTTTTTGCTTCTATTTTTGTGTGCTTAGATTCTTGGTGTACTTGACTTGATGTCTCTTTTTCATCATTGACCCCTTCTTTTGAAGAAAGATGCTCAGAATTCGACTCTGGCAATTTCTTCATTTCATTGTTTGTAATATCATTACTTCGTTTTAGCTTTGTTGATTCCTCTTCACCATGGGTATCATTAATATTCCTCCTCTGGTCATCATCCATGGCTAAAAGTTCTGGCTGTACCTCTTGGATATCTTCATTATGTACAAATGCTTCAGGCCGTTGTTCCAAGTGCGGCGGCTGATCAAGTGAATCAGCATATTCTTGTGAAAAACCATCTCCAACTGTTGGACTCTCTGTCTTCGGGTATTTTGTAGGCAAGGTATCTAAAAGAGTTGCGGTGCTACTGGGATCTCCATCATGGGTGGGCTCCGCTAGGTCTTTTTTTCTTTTTCTAGATTCCAAGTGAAAATTACTAGTACCACTACCACATAAAGACCTTGCAGGTCCACAAATATTGCAATTTAAATGATTACACTTGTCATAATGGGATGCCAGTTCAAGATACAACGGGCAATTGCATAAGTTTTCCTTGCATTCTGCTGCATGCATATAATCCCGAAAAGGAACTTCTCTTCTCAAGTCCGCTGGCATATCCTTGTACATGATATATGAACTAAGGACTTGAAAATTAGAAACTTGCCTTGAACTTTCCAAAACAACATACTCTGGAGCCTGCAGATATTTCTCAGAATTAACTTGCGGCAGCTTAAATTCCCCTTGCACTGATATTCCATTCTGTTGCACATTGCACGAATTTGAATATGGAGATTGCACATCATCCCCCAATAATAATGGAAAATCCATGTTGTATGCAATTCTCTTCTTCCCAGTAGAGCTTCTGTATTGACCTAATGGTAACAATTTCAAAAGAGAAAATCAATGTCAGATACATAACAAAATCAGACGATGCATTTGGTGTTATAATGATTTTGAGCATATTATCATAAGAAAATAAACCATACTCTTATAAAAAGGTTGTTGTTGGAAGGAGTTCTTTGCTATACTATCAAAAGCTTCAGTATCAGATACCACATCCCCGTAAGAACATGCAGTGATGGATGACACCTGTTCAGGTGAAGTAATAAGCTCTAGATCAGTCTGCTTTACACCAAATTGAGTAACCAAGTTCATCCCACCACAATGAGCAGCAACATTCTGGCTATACTCGTTGAATGCAGATCCTGCAAATGTTCATCATGCATATCACATCAAACACAAATGATTTTTTATTTTTATTTCTATCTTGTAAATTGATACGAGTACTGATGAACCAAATGGGAACGGAAAATCCAAAGAACTCACCTCCACACAACCCAGGATTATAATTGCTTATGGAAGCAGGATTGTAACCATCGTATCCCAAATTCATATAACTTTCAGGCAGACAGAATGAACTTGAGTTACGAAAACCAGGTGAAACCAACAAATCTGGCAAAGACGAATGAGGGGAAGTGAGCCTGTGAGATACTATCTGATGAAGATCAGCACCCTGTACCTCCTGCTGAATGAAGTTCCGCGATCCCTGGGCAAGTAACTTCTGGTCATTATACTCCTATTAGAGTTTCAAAAAGTATATAAGTTCAAATGCGAAAAGCAACAAGCCCCAACATATCAATCAAGTAAACATTGAATTTTCCATATATCAGAACTCCTCCGTCCTCTTAAGTGTTCACGCACTAAAACGATCTAATAAAACACCTTTGAAGAATTATTTTTGATTTCAACATGCTACATAATCGGAAGGTTAAAAGTCAAGTATAGAAGCCTTTATAAACAGTTACTTATTGTTTTCCCCTTTCTGTATGGCTTAGATGCATAAAGTGAAATAGATGATTTAGCTACATGGAAAATCCACAACTTCCCATTTTAGAATCTCCCAACTACTATCTAGAAATCATTACCCGAATAAATCCAGCACAAATCAGATTGCATACAGCCGATGTTGAGAATTTTTCACAAAACGAAGCATTAGAACCCTAAATCTTGTTCCGATTCAATCGTTATGGTACTAATTCAAATCACCACTCAATCGTCCATCTTGCAAATATTTAATTCTACTTAATAAAAAGAACAAGCACAGTTACCTTCAGACATCTAGAATAATCATTGATAAACAAATCTATCACATTTCATATAACTGGGTTCGAGAAATTTTCTCCAAACAACGAATTGGAACCCTAAATTTTGTTCCTATGCGACCACGAGGGTACTAACCAGACGCACCCGTGATTCAAAGTACTACCAAATCATCCACATAGCAAAATCCAATTCTACTTACAAAAAAAACAAGAACACTTACCTTTGGAGTATCGATAGAAGTCGGAAATCGGCTGTTCAAGTGATTAATAAGGTCAGATGCCCAATTCTCCCCCTCAGTTGCATCCATATAATTCTTGGCACTAGATAAAAAAATCCCATAGTTAATTACAGTAACTAAATGCAGTACATAATTTTGACTCTAATTACTGACCCCTAAAGTATGCATTTAGTGTACCCCCTTACTTTATGCTTAAAAGTTAAAAGTAACAATTAAACTCCCAATTACACTATAAAACTGACCAAATGTTCAAAAAATTGCACACGCCTTAACATTCCTACAACTACTATCTAATACAGCCCCAAATATCAAATTCAAAACTTATGAACAGAAAAAAAAAACCAGAAAAAAAGGAACTTACATCTTGCCGATAAACTTATTAACATTATTGACACCGCAACGTCGCTTCTTGTGCAGATTATCCTCCGCGAAACCTCTATCGTCTATACCAATGTTCTTGTTCTTGAATTGGTCGCGTACGTGACCTAATTCGTAAACCATCCTTTCATAACTTCAAACTGCAAGTTTCAATAAAGAACAGGGCATCTAAATTTTTTCAAGAAGATTGCGATAGACACGCAACGGGTTCGAATTGGATGGCGGGTAAGGAACCCTAGTTGGGGATAAATATATATAAAAAAAAAGGGAAAGTTTCTGTTTCTTTCTGGAGATGAACCAAACCAAACTACCAAAGGAAGAATCGTTAGCTTCTTCTTGTATCTTAGAAATCTATAAAAGTAGCGATGGAATGTGAATGACAATGTCCCCCAAATGGGCGATGCGAATGCGAGATGAGGATGTTAGGGTAAATTGTGGTATTAATTTCCCAATTTAATTTATAGGTTATGATTTCCTAATTCTGCTGATTTTGTGGGGTCATATCGAGTAGCCGTGACTTGTGTGTTTGGTGTGCTGTTTGTTGTACGAGAATCTTGGTAATAAAAATATTGTTTCCCGCCATGTGATTTTCTGTATTAATCATGTTTTATTTTAATATAATTACATTATTAAACTCATTTATATAAAATATCAAAATCAAATTTGATTACAAATTTGATTACTGGTTATAAGTTCTTGGTTATCAAAATGATAGAATAAAATCGTTGGTAAGAGGCCATTTACCAATCATGTACCTGGGTAATCACTTACCAAGTTATACTATCTTGCCGGATGTATATGATAAGAACGAAGAATCTTATCCGGTAAGAGATAAGGCAAGGACCAAGAGTTTTACCCGGTAAATGATGACGAAGACTCTCGCCACGAGTAGCGCTTACCGGGAGTTGCATACGATACCGTTTTGGTGGACAAACATCTTACACGATAAACAAGTGATAGTGTTGAATTTTACGAGTAAGTGTTTGGTAAACGATCCCTAAATCTCTAGTCGGATACGAGTTAACACTCTCATCCGAAAATTTATCGGATTAGCATTAACAAACGGATCCTAAACGTAAAATAAAGATTAAAATGTTATAGAACAATGCTATATTTCCTAATTCTCAACGACGCCTATAATTGTTGAAGTTAGATCATTGATATTTAAGAAAAAATCATGTATAAAAAAATAAAAGTTTGACGAGAATTTTTTTATTACTAAAAATTATAAAATAATTACAAAGTCTTGTTTTTTGGTTGATTTAAATCGATTAGATATAATTAGATATTTACGTTATTAATAAACTGATACATTAATTTTTTCAAAAATTGTTTGCTAGAACTTAATCTAATTTATTGTTGGTGTAGGATTTTACATGTGATATTTTTCTTCAAAACCATAAACAATTAACCTTAATATCTTTCAAATAAATTTTCGATCTTGAAACAATTAATCAACAAATCAACCGTAAACAATTAACCTTAATATCTAAAGAGTTAGTTTTAAATAAAAATAAATTAACCTTAATTAACACCAAATTAATCTTAAGTAAATATACAATCATGAAGTCCATAGAGTTAGGGATTTACACATAACCTTAAAAGTGAACTCCAAAGTAAATTGTTACTAAGTTAACATCATAACATTAATATAAACAAATTAATCCTAAACTAACCTCAAATATAATCAAGTTAAACCTCACATAAAATATTTATGGTTTCACCATTCAGCGACTTAAAAAGTTCACACTACGCGACATAATATTAATGGTTTCACTGTAACCCACTAAGATAAGGTATCGTTTGGTTCCTAGGATTTGATTAAGCCTTGTGTTAGCATGTGCAACCACAAATTTGTTTTCATGGAGGGTAAACTTTTTAATATTTGATAAAGGTGAAACCATGGATTTTATTGTGTGCAGCCATAATTATCGTACGTTAAAATATTTGGGAGAATTTTTATAAAGAAATACATGGAAAGTTTTTGAAAATGAGAATAATTAATAATATTTCAGGTTAAATTTTTGCATATTTTTGTTAATAAAACCGTATTTTTTAATTATAATTTATTTTATGATCGTTAGTTGGTGCGACCACTTTGAATTTTTTTGGATCCGCCTCTGATTCAATTCTCTTCCAATCTCATGTTTGGTTTGAATGATTATTTGGTTTGAAATCCCACAAACATGGGTTTTAGAATTTCAATGGGGTTTGTTGGTATTTCATGGATTTTGTGTTATTTGCGTGCAATAATGTTTTTGTGTTGAAAACATTTGTTTCATAATAGTGAATTAATAAAAAGACAATTTAATTTTTTATCTTAAAAATTATTTATAAAAAATGGAATTTAATTTCGTTCTGAATCCTATAAACCAATCACACCAAAGATTTCAAATCCTTCCAAATCCAAATCCATCTAATTCCAAATATTTCCACAAAATTCAAATCCATCAAAATCATTATATCAAACCAAATGTCCCCCAAGTGTAAGTTCGCCTTTGAGAACGAGGATGCTTAGTAAAAAAAAAGTTGGCATCTTTTAGGGGTGCACAAAAACCCAAACAACCCGTCAAACACAATCCGATATAACCCAACCCAAAGCCACTCAATGCCCAATCGAGTTGTAAATTCCTCAAACGATAGGTACAGTTGAGTAATGGTTGTTTGATTATGTTGTTGCAATACTGTTATTGTGTCACAATCCGACCAACCCAACCCAACCCGTGAGTTACGTTATGTTTCAAATATTTTTAACGGCTTAGAATTTTTTTCAAACGACACCAGTTGGGTTAGGCTAGGTTATTAAAATGCCTCTAAACGGGCCAACGCAACCCATGTACAAACTATCTCATATCATATAAACAAAACAAAAGCTGAAAATTCACAATCTGCAAATTTTAAAACAGGAAATTTTATAATAAGAATTATGTTTTAACATTCATAATACAACCTTTTCAAATCCTTACAACATAATTAGTAGGTTGTTTTATAACATATACAACTGCTTTGCAGAATGCATTTACTTGCTGCTTCTGCTACTCATGTTCTTAGTTAAAGACAGTGATCTCCTCCTCATACTTCCCCCACCATCATCAACAAATTTCATACCTTCTGCTTCCACTGCCTCCTTATGATCATTGACATCATCATCATCATCAGTAGATAAGCTTTCTGTCTCAATAGGAGCCTTCCCTTTTAATAGTCTTTTCTCCATTTCTTCATCCATTGAAGAAGAACAAGAAGAACAAGTACTGTTACTGTTACTGTTACTGAGGCTATGGAAGATTGTCACACTTTCTTTCTGCCCACTTCTAAAAGCGAAGCTTTTGGTTTTCTTATCAGAACTGCTGACTGGGAGGAGGGATTTTGATCGTGAGGTTGTCGTATCCTTCCCCAAACTGTACGTGGTCGAGAGTTTACGCTCTACGCTTTCCCTTTCTCTCACCAAATCTCCAAGTTCTTCCACCACTTGGTTACCTGCTGATCCCTCTGCTGCTGCTTTTTTCTCAAGCTCCGCGATGCTCCTATCAAATGCCTTCTTTTGAAGCTGAAGTGAACACTGCAAAACAACAACATTATCAACTTCTTTAATTTCTTGACCAAAATCTACAAACAGCTTGTTTGGCCTCAAAACTCAAAGCTAGCTTACTCTCTTTTCAAGAAACTTTCCAAGATCTTGGTTTTGAACCTTCTTTTTCTTCCAAAATATGCAACAAAATCGTACCAATGCTGCCAGTATTATCACTAGAATTGTTTCGAACACAAGGAATAATGTACTTGCTTTCTCATTACCTGGGAAAAAGAAGGTACATACGGGTGTTAACTGGTTTAATGGACATTCGAGTATCAAATATTGAATCTTATGTTTACCTGTGTCGATGCTAACGGGCTTCATGTCCATCATAGAACAGCTTGTTGCAACCTTCTGACCTGTTGAAATACAAAGTTTAGTAAATCACTAAATCAACATTCAGTCTGATTGAGCAAGCAAATGACATGAGGTCTTTACGTGTGCTAAAGCATGAAAGTGGATTGCCAGTATCTGCATCAGATGGAATAACGAAGTTGTAAGTCCAGTTATAATAATTCAGCATGATGAACTTTTTAAAGTAGTGCAAAAACGTACTTGAAATATAAAGAAAAGCAAGAATCATCCTTTCATCCATAACAAAACGCCTTAGATCACTCTCAGAGAATAAGCTTGACAACGAACCTATTTTCATTTTTGTGAAAGTACAAGGTCAAATTACATGATTTTCAATGGTAAGTTAATAAAAACAAGTCAAACTACAAGGAAACCAGGTCACCAGGATAGCTTTCAGACCAATAAACAGATCCTGTTGCAGGAACCAGCAACTTGAAGATGGTATTTACTGGTTTTGTGGCTGAAACATAGGTGTATTCACCAATAGTGTGGCTAATCTTTCCCTCCATCTTCGTCTGAGATATATAAACTGCATAGCCAGAGCAATCAAGAACCAAATTAACTTGACTCACTGCATCCATTATATCTGTTTCCGGAAATTTCTTGAGAACCCCAGATGGTGAAATCGAGTAAAGGAACCCATCCAATGAACCGATGGATATCCAACCTGTAAGTCAACCCAAATAAAAACATTAAAGACCATACAAACTAGAAGCAGAAGGACATAGTAAAATTACCATTGACATTAGCAACTGGTGCAGAGACTTGTGCACTTAATGGTCCTATACTTTGCTGCCATAGAACAGATCCATTTGAAATATCTAAAGCAAGAATAATGGCTCTATCTGGTACAGTGAGATACAGTCGGCCGTTGTTTCCAGCAGTAATAGTGAAACTCCCCAATGAACTATAATCCTGAATCCACTTAAAATGAGGACTACGTATCGACAATGAATACAGTTCTCCTTGATTATTTGAAACCTGCAAGAGTATAAATATAAATAGTACCAAAAGAATTAAAGGGTACATAGTCAAAGAAAGAAAACTTACATAAACATTAGCATCACAATTATCAATCACAGGGACCGAATCAAAATAGCAGCCTGTAAGATTTTTCCTACAACCTTGACGGTATCCCATTCGATTAATTACAGGTCCAGTACTCCAACGCAATTTCCCATCAAACCTGTAAGAAAAGAGTCCTCTTCTATTTATATTGATGAGAACACAAGAACTATACGTGCTTACTGAAAGCCCGATAATCTCATCCATTCCTTCTACACCTGTTTCTGGACCCAAGAACACTTCCCCAGAAGATTCAGGAGTTTGGGTGTTCCTAATATTGATTTTCAGTACTCGGTTTTCCGCAACTAAATACACCTGCCATTTATCAGTGACAAAAGATATATTAGAAGTTCTCCCTTTGAAGATTAAAAGAAAACAATCCTCATAATTGCTATGAGTTCTTTAACAAGATTTACATCAATTCTGAGTAAGAACTTGCAGGTTCTGACCATCTATTTTCTTTTTGGAAATGAGAGGTATAACAAAGAGTTTGGTAAGGTTTTAGTGCTTTGCTACCTTTCTCGAAGCTCCAAGAACCGGCGTTATACCAACATTGCATGTGTAATTGAGAGGTATTGTCCTAGAAATGGAGCCATTGCTCTGGAAAACCAGCAAGTTCCTTTCTAAACAAACGTAAATCTTCCCATCATCACCGATCAAAGGATTCGAGAGCCTAGTTGTGGGTTTTGGATGTGGTTCTTGATCTAAATATATATTTAAAAAAAAATTGGTCAAAAGAGCTTGTATCTGCAATGTAAATCTAGTTGAGTCGATGGTTAATCATTAACATTCTTCCTCCATTTTTGTAATCCAAACATTCTGATGGATGGATGATATGATCCTCTTTGATTTATAGAGAAAACCATAACTTTACCACATCAAAGAAAAGAACTGACATTCACAAATCAGTTTAAAATTGCATGCCAATAATCAAGTCAATAGATGTCCAAATTTCAATCTAAAATGGATGTCTGATCACAAAATACAGAGTTCTTTCTTAACCGAAATCCAAAAAATTGACGACGACAGAAGACACTAAGAATTAAAGTAAAAAAGTAGTTAAAAATGATATATATATATATGTATAATATACCTGATATCAAGTGAGGATTTGCACCAGACTCCCACTCCCAGCGAGCAGAAACTGATGTAAACATGTACAGTATAAGAATGCAAGTCAAAATTTCAAGGATTGGGGACATGGTTGAGTAAAAACAGAAGAGTTTTCAGGGTTTTCATCAGAAAAAGAAAAACGAAGATAGAAAGGAAGTGTGGTACGAATTGCGGGAGAGAAAGGACGATGAAGAGATGAAGTGGGGGGGCGTGCAGAGATTTTTGGGGGAAGTTGGAGGGGGTGGGTGTTTGAATATCATCGCGGGATTTTTGGGGGAAGTTGCAGGTTAATAATATAGAGGGTGTTTGGGAGTTATTTTTTAGTCTAAAAGTGCTTATTGCTTTTGAAAAAGTAGTTTTAAAAAAAAGTGTTTGGATTAGCTTTTGAGATTATAAAAGTCAATAAGTTAATAAGTTATTTTTTAAAAAGTGTTTGGCTTAGCTTATACATGTAAAATGACAAAAAAGGACATGTCTTGTTATTTAACCATTTTTCCTTATTTTTACATACAATTTTGTATACTTTTATCAAATTTTTAATACTTTACTACTTTTAACCCTTTTTTAGACAATATTTTTTTTAACAAATATTTTTTTTACAAACATATAATATAATAAAATTTATACAATTTTGTTATCATACAATGATAATATTAATGACACGTGTCATATACAAAAAATATATTTGTTAAAAAATATATTTGTTAAAAAAAATATTTGTTAAAAAAAATATTGTCTAAAAATACGATTTTGCTATCAAAAAGTCAATTGAGAAAAAAAAAACTAATCCAAAGTCAATTGAGAAAAAAAACTAATCCATTAGGATGAGGGCATTTCTGTAATTTTACTATCCAAAAGTCATTTTCTAATCCAAAAGTCATGAATGTGTGACTTATGAAAAATCACGTTTGCTCCCAAACCCAAAAGCAGATTTTAAAAGCACTTTTGCCTTTGCCAAAAAAGAAATTTAACTTATTGACTTTTTGAAAAGCCAATAAGTCAATAAGCAGATTTTAAAAGCACTCCCAAACACCCTCATAGTTGGTATATATGTCTCATAGGAATTGAAATGAAATTTAATAGTCACCGTGTATTTGGTTGGCAACTTAATCTTGTTAAAATTTGATGTTTTAAGTTTAATTATAAAAATTAAAATTTTAATTAAATACCAGTAGCTATAGCCTTCATAAAATGTATATTTTTACCACTAATAAGAAACTTACAAGTGTCCTATAAGCCTATGCATAAAGAAGCAAAGCTATTTGAGTGACAAAACAATCCTACATTATATGATTAAACACCCTAAGGATAAGGGGTGACAATGTTACTTACTATCAAGTACAACTTATAAAGCTTGACAAAGCAATCTATAAAGCTTGACAAATAATCTAAAAGCTTGACAAAACAATCTATAAAGTTTAACAAGTACATGAGGTGTATTATTCTCTTGTCTAAATAAGCATGATGTGTCAACACATTACAAGATTACAATCTTGAAAGCAAAGAGAACAAGTTAGTAATGTCTTAGATTTATCTATAAATAAATGTAGCAACAACTCATTTTAATTCAAACCATATCTCTCTTTCTCTCTTAATACTACAAAGCTTGAAGTAAAGGATAAAGGAAGAAGTTAAGCTTAATCAATGTAAGTATGTTATGAGATTTAATGAGATACATACATGCTATATGAAACTATTTTATGCACTATGATAGTTTTAATAAAATATTTGTTATGATTATTGTACATGAGATTATGATATACTTTTGATCAAAGACATATGATGGCATGTTATGATACAAGTATGTGCATTTTTGCATTCAAGGCATGAAAAGTTTTTATACATGCTAGTGGTCTGTACCGCGCGTTGCGCGGTATTCAGAATACATGTTTTTTTAATAGTAGCATAGCTTAATATAAAAATTAAAACGACCAACATGGTAAAGTTATAGTTTTGAGTACTAAAAGGTTATTCATCAACAATGCAATTATCTACCGCATTCAACAAACATATACACGAATCTATTCATAAATCATGTAAATTTAATACAAATGTGCATTTGACCTCTACTTTCTTGACTATTGTTAAAAGAGTGTACAATTTTGTTATTTGAATTAACAACCCTATATCTCAAGAATTCGCAACCACCATGAAAATTTTTCATGGTATACACCAAACCCTCCTTCAACAACTGCTTGAACTTCGACACCAAATCTTCCATACTACTGTATCTATTTAGGTTCTCTGAAGTAAGTTGGTATAAATCAATCTATATTACAAAGTGGGCATACCATTATCCAAACTAATTAATTCTTGGTCTTTTTTAGTTCAAAGACTCCAGAATCGGCAAACTCTTACCTTAATCGCTGAACATTCATTAGCTCCCAAAATTTTCAACTTTATTCAATCCATTAAATATCAATAATATGGACGACAAAACCTACTTTTTCCACAAATGTTAAAGAAATTATATTTTATGCATATCAATAAGAATGTATTGTATATTCAAATCATAAAGGGCTTATTGATGGTAAAAAAATTTATCTTTAATAGTAATTGTGTGGAAACCGTGTGCTACGCGGTAGCGTCGGTAATTTGGGTGGTAATATGTAGATAAACATACAGATACATCTTAGTTGATAAATATAACTATAAACAAATCACATTCATATCAATTGTAAAAATTAGAAGAATTTAATTAGTGGAATTTATATATATATATATATATATATATATATAAGTTAAGTAAATAACTTGTAAACTGAATTAAATTAGTAACATTAACGATGGGCCCGAGGATAAATTTTGCATTGTTTGTATAATTTATACCTTTGCACGATGTTTTTCTTTTAGAAAGAGGGGTAGCTCTGACAATTTGTTAAAAATGAACAAATACACACTTAGATGATACGATAACTTCCGACCAAACGTATGTCTACTCTTCAAATGGGAGAGAACCTAAAAGTTGACATGGATTACACGAATTCAAACAGCTAAACAAACAAATGGTTGAAATAATGGTCTAAAGTTCTCTACAATCTTGAAATTTTGCAAAATATATACATTTCCTTCTTGTAACAAAACGGTGAAAGTTAGTGGCCAAGTTTTTTCGAACCAGAGTATCATCGGTGCCTAAACAACAACAAAAAAAAACAATCAAATAATAAGCATAACAAATTTTGTTAATAGATGGTATGGCCATAAGAATAAAGTAATATTAAAAACACATTTTCGTGAATTAAAACCATATCAAAACTATTCTTACACCTTATAAAAAAAAGATAGATAGATTATCACACAATGTTTTATTGAATTAATGATAGGTTTCTTCAATTGATGAGAGAAATAATCTCAAATGTGTTTTATCACAACATTAATAGTTTTTTATTATATATTGTCACCGAAATAAAGGGTAATAAAATTGGCTTTTTTATATATTGATTGTTATGTAATAAAAAATAAAAATGAAAGGTTTAGAAATTAATGTGTTCAGATTAAAAATAAATCAAAATGACAAAACAAATATATAAATATGTGTGCACATACTCATTAATTTTTTTATCATGTATATTGAAATGTATTAAATTATCATAAGTATTTTATTTATGTATATATATTCATAATAATTAAAAGAAGAATATGAAAAGTTAGATCAGTTAATGAGTTATATTGATATATTATAGTTACAAAAATACATGAATTATCTAATCAATTAATGCGATATAAATATACATGTTTCAAAAACTAAAAAAATAGAAAACAATAATTCAAACATTCACAAAATTTCAACATACATTTTTTTGCCTTTCTTTTATAATAATATACCGATATTGATGTATTGATTGTTGTGTAAATAAAAAAATAAATAGTAAATGTCATATTGAACTATATTAAATTGTCATAACTATTTCGTTTGTATGTATTGATTTATGGTAATCAGAAAAGGAATATGAAATGTTAGATTAATAATGAGGTGTGTTAATATATATTAAATACGAAAATACATGAATATTTGATCATTTAATGATATATATATAGAGAGAGATGGAGGTTCAGGGGAAAACCTCAAATAAATGGAAAACTAAAAAACACTTTATTAACCGTTGGATTAGATGATCTGATGGATGTGATTAGACGGGCGGTTACAACAATATTATCTAAATTAAAAAACCTCACCCCCTTGTTTTTTATTCGAAAAAATACGAAAAATGAACAAAATTCGAATGAAATAAATTGCACCAAATAAACGATCATATTTTTCTCGTTAATTTGACATTCATATTGATATACTTTTTTCTCCGTATTTTTGTGGTTTTCTGGTTTTCCAGTTATTTAGGGTTTTCCCCTGAACCTGACCATATATATATATATATATATATATATATATATATATATATATATATATATATATATAAATTTAAAAAACTAAAAACTCGATAAATAATAAAAAACGATAATTCAATCATTCTCAAAATGCCTACATACATTCCTTAACTTTTTTCATAGTAGCATATTGATATTAATTTGCTGATTGTTATGTAAATAGAAAATGAATATATAGTAAATAAAACTAAAATATTTTAATTAAATTAATTTTCAAACTAATACAATAAAATTTATATAAATAGACTCATATAAAATAAAAAAAAGAAACGTAAACAAAAAACTTTTTTAATTATATTATATTGATTGTTTTGTAAATAAAAAATAATGGTAAATACATATTAATGTTAAACTAATAAAATAAAAGAGAATAAAAAGATTATTCATATTGATTGTTATGTAAATAAAAATTGAAAACCTAGAGGTAAAAAAAATTGGTTGTTACAAACCAAATTTATGAAACTTTTCGACAAAAAAATTCAACCTTTAATCGTGAAAGATTTTTTCACTAAGATTTAAGGATGCTTTTTTGGGAATAAAGTAATAGACACCATAAAAATTCTAACAACAATAACAATGTTAATGTCAATAGAAAAAATCTTAAAATAGTTAAAGAATGCAATTCAATCACATATATATGATTATTGTCAATGACGCTTAAACTTCGGAAAAAAATATCAAATCTTGTAATCACAAAATATCAAAATTTATTTGAGTATATATAATTCAATCGTAAACACAATTTGCTATGATAACAACAAATTCAACAATATGGAAAATAAGAAATACATATCACATTTTTTCCAGAATATAATTGTTACATACTTGTTTATAATCTTCCATATCTTCTTTAACTTTCATCTTCTTCATCCTCCACTAAAGAAAGAAATATGTAATAACAAACTTACAATTTTCAAGAATATAATTTCTAGATACCTTTTTATAGTCTTCCATATCTTTTTCAACTCTCATCTTCTTCATTCTCCACCAAAGTAAGTTTTAGAATTTCACTTTGTTTATTATTGCAACATAGAAAAACAAACTTAATTTATTACAAAATATATTTTATTATACATAACTAACCTCAAAATGCTAAAAAAAACTAAGCGGTGTGAGAAGAGTAAACATCTTGTATGTCAAGAAGTATGGACAACAATGGTTGCAATTGTATGTCAAGAACCAACATGTTGTACCTTGAAAAATTAGTGAAGACCTTTGAACTTATTATCATAGAGTAAGTAAATCAAAGTATGATGACATTTGAAAGGACATGTAGAGTTATAAATACATATTGGAAAATACATAGAATGATGGAAATGGGAAACTATCATAGATTGAGAAAAAAAAGTAGTGATTATCATGTTTAGAGCTTCCACCCCATTCCTTGTATGGTGGTTTATATAGATATATAGATTGAGAGATAAAGATAAGTTAGGGAAAATGAAGAGAACAATGTTAAATGCAAACATGATGGATAATCAATGTTGATGGAAATGAGGAAGCAAATCAAAAGTTGGAAGTTAAGCTTAGGTATGTAAAATTACCAAGAAACCCAACTTAATAATGAATTACACATTTTCCATATAGGGGTGGAAATGTCTTTAACATATTTCAACATTTAAAAAAACAAAATTTGAGAAAAAAGAGAGAAGAGATTCTAGGCTTGAGAAGGCTCCATGTCATCACACTTGGTTTTTGTTTTTATATATATATATTGATGATTATGTATGACCATAATATCCAACGTACGGGATATATGACAAGAAGGGACGTCTTGCAAACGGACCTTATGGGGCAGCCTTTTATGGACCCCGGGGTTATTGAACCTCAAGACAAGTATGGCATACTACATGTGACAAGTGAGATCTCAAAATGATGTTTATGCATGACAAGTGTTTTTATGAAATACTATCCATAAATTGATAAGATTTTGTAAATAAAAGTTGTTTTAAATAAAAGTTGTTTATTCATGAAACCTTGACTACTTACTAAACTTAAAGCTTATATACTTCATGTATATTGAGTAAAGAAGGAGGTTATGAAATATTTCTAGAAAGTTCAATAAAGAATATTTTACTTTATTGTATTACAAGTCATGTTTTTAATATGAAAATTGGTTAAAAAAAAGTAACGTCATTCAAATATGAAAATTGGGGTGTTACACAACTTGGCAATAATTGGAATGAAACATGTCAAAAGAATTTCAAATATGTATGTTTAGTTCGTTGAATATAATAGTGGTGACGGGGTGTAGATTGTAGCGGTGTCGATAGTGGTAGTAATAGTAGTGGCGGTGGCGACAATGCTGCTGATGGTGGTGACAACAATGATGTGAAGGCAACAGTGGTAATGACAGGGATGGCAACGTTAGCGGCAACGGTGACATCCATCGTAGTGAGATGCAATCATGCAACAAAATGGAGTAAATATTTTCTTAAAAAGATGTACAAATTCCTTGCTAGATACCAACGAATTTACATTCCACCGTATGTGGAATTTGAATTCCTTACCAAAACTCAAACAATGAACCAAAGTACCAAAGGAAATGAAATTATTCCAATTCATTTAAATTCCGTCGAATTCCAACGAACCAAACCCCATGAATAAATTAAGACCCGATGAAACTAAATTACCATATTTTGTCCAAGAGGTTCAAACAAAAATATGACGAATTGAAAATGTTATAAATAGATGATTTTATCTTAGAGATATGATTGAAAAAGATAGTTATAACCTAGTTTCTTGTTTATACAATGTACCAAAATATGTGGGGAAATGAAACTTACGTTAGAGATGTGGCATTCGCGAGATCGCACCTTGTGTGATCGTGTTTGATATTCACTTAAACTCTTGTTTTCACAAATTGGCATTCGCGATCACAAATTGGCAGGAAATCCATAAGTACTAACAGGATATTTTGGGCGCCAAAAATGATAATATTGGTACCTATATGTATTCCTTAACATCATATTGTAAGATGAAGAATTCCAACATATACTCTTCAAAATAAAGTTTTTCATGATGTTCATGGAGTCCTCAATGCTATGATCCAGAAATTCAAGAATAATATCCAAATCATAAAATCAACCATCAAACTGTATCAAGGTTTCACAGAATTCAGATTAAAAAAAAATGCATGCACCTTACATAATTAGGCTAAATGTAGTCAGATGAATAGTCTACATGGATCCTTATTCCCATCTGCCTCATCTTCTCCAAAGGCAAAGGGTGTTATTATCATCACTTACCTGAACCACCATCTTTGTATTGCAGAGATGGGACTGTTTAAAAATGGAGCATATTTATGGATTAACGGATTAACCGTCCTCCCAATGTTAACCCACACGTTTTGGTGGTAACCAGAAGTAACAGGTGCCTGATACATCAGCTTCAACAGCTGTCCAAAAAGAGTTTTAAAAATCAAAATTAGTATCAAAATTTTGTAGATTATAAGCTTCTGTTTATATTCTCATAAAAAGTTCAGATCTTTATTGATAAAGAAAGTTCACATCAGCATGATTCCGTAAAAATTGACATAATTGCCGTTCTTTTGGTGTCTTTCACTGCAACAATCACTTTGAAAGAACCCCAAAAGTCAAATCATTTTCATTAAACTATGTTTTGGGTCAAACGTTAGTACTTCACTTTTAGTCATGAAATAAACTAGAGAGTTGAGGATCAGAAGTATCAAACCAACCTGCCAGTACATGAAAGTTTGTACAATGTTACGCTGCCACCTACATGTTGCAAATGAAATATATCAGAAAAAAGCAGCTGACGTACAGATTTCTTTAACGAATATAAGAATAGAGGGAGGTTCAGGGGAAACCTCAAAAAAATGAAAAACTGAAAAACACCCTTATAGTCCTTCATCTACACGGTATGCATTTGTGCATACAGGTAAGTTAAGTTGTCTTTTTGGCTTTATGCACAAGTGCATCATGCATTTGTGCATATATGCACGTGTGCATGTTACAAATTACCTGTGGGCTACCAAAGTGTTCCTTAGTTTTCTGTTTTTTTGAGGTTTTCCCCTGAACCTGACCCTATAAGAATATGCGATATCTGGATAATAATGCAAACTGAGTTTAGATACTGACGATAGAAGAGAGATAATTAAAAGGAATCCGATCCCAATCTCAGCTTGAGAAGACAGTATGTTAAGCGTTGTTGTGTTTGTTTCCACCCATACACAAAGCTCTTCCAAGTACTTCCTGTTAAAAAGCCGTGATTAAGCAATAATAAGATGAACACAAGAGAACGAATTAATTGAATCAGCACAAACCATTTTCCCGAAATAAGTGTCCACTTTCAAATAAAGTGCCTATTTTCCAACTCTACCCTTAATTATGAGATACATTACTCCCTCTATTATTAAGGGTAAAGTTGTCATTTAGTTAAACAAAAAGTGTAATAACTATACTTCCTAATACAGTGTGCTTTTTTCATTGTCGACATTTATTTTGGGAACGAGGGAGTAGTACTAAACTGAAGCCGCATAATAATCAAATATACCTGTACAAGGATGATTGACTGAAAGTACGTTTAACGAATTTTGCTGAATGCTCCAAGGATCGACATAAGATGGGAAGCAAAGCAACTGCAAATGATTGGGAAATATGAGGCGCAAACTAAAAAGAAATTTAGAAAACAATAAATAAAGAATAATAAAGTAGTACTAACATCTAAGTTGAAGATTTGAAGAGACAAAAGTGAGGCAATAAATGAAGTAGATAAAATCCTTGGTTGCAATTATTGACTGAAGCCACACTTGCACCGCCTGCAAATTCCAAGCCCTTGGTTTCTGCAAAAAAGTATTGGTACAAGCATCAAGAAACGACAAACCTAAAGAGAAATCCAACGAGAAATAAATCATTACCCCATATAGAGAGTAAAGGGAATACAACGAAGAACACAGAGTGCCAATAAATGACAGCCGATATGCCCTGTTAGAAAGACTTTTAGGTATGATCGGGAACATAGCGAGCACAGCCACAACAAAAACCTGCAGAAAGAAGCACGTTTAAAAGCATTCACAATACGCGCACTTTAGAAATGGTATGTTCTTGCCTAAAACTAGGGTCCATTGCCTCTCTCTTTTTTTTCTTTGAAATGGTTACCAAGTAAGCTATTAAGGGGCAGCAGAGCTACAAAACGAGTTAGTTTAATTATATAAATATATGATTCATGAATGTGTTGCTAATAAATACAAAAGAATATGCATACCCAAGCATTGACAGAAAATTGTATAGTTAGTCGATCCCAGCGCAAAGGAGTTGAATTCGGAGTTGATGCCCCTGTTGCTCTTGTAGTCGACCCTACAAAGTTCAATACCATTAAATCACGATGTCAACCTCTCCTCCTGGCCAAAATAAACAAATAAATAAACAAGATGATAAATATCTACCTGAGTTGTGAGATGGCCTACGTTCGGTTGTAGATGATGATGATGCTGATGATGGTGGTGGTGATGACTTTGCAGGCTTAGAGGTACTTTGAGTAGTCATTGGTTCTACTACAAAATCAGGGTCCTGAAAAGCAATATATATTCCAAGCCCAATCAAAAAAATGACGCAAAAAGCTAAATATAAGTTCATATACATTGCAGAAACTACAATCACCAAAACTGAAAATTCGTATGACATGTATAATTAGAGGAAATTGGTGACCCAAAAGAAAACCAATATAAGAAGAAAATCTATCATAATTTGATGCGCCTATCAAACTAAGTAAAAGGCTAACCATCATCAATGAGATTATGACTACTTATCCACCATGATAATGTAGATAAATCACCATCTAAATATATGAAATACCAATCACCAATTACCAACATCTCAAGTGAGTTTTACCACCTACACACGATACTGCCTACTAATATCAAATACATGACAATATCCTATTGCCTTCACAATTGCTAGATTTCTTTAAGCACAAAATGAAAATATCCTACTGCCTTCACAACTTTATCTTCTGTACTTATTTTACTGATAAAAGTAGCACATGCGAGGGTGATTGTAGGTTTTATTCAAGTGTTAACAAATTTGTACCATCCTACCATAGTTTATGTAGATATTCATGTACATTATCGAAACCCTAATATTCCCACTCTTTATTTAGAAGTCCACATCTATTATCTCCCTCATCTTCAAAAGTCCTCTGGTCTATTAAACTCCTCTGATTTCTGCCTTTGATTCAATCTATGCCCTTTACATGTCTTAAAAATTTCAGCACAACAGCGAAAAGTATCCTTTTCACTATCTCTGTTCTATAAGTTTGTGTTCTTCCACATTCCATTTGTGTTTTTACCATTCCCATTGATCTTGCAATCCAAAGTTTCTCCTTTTACTCCATCATTATGTTCTATATTTGCCAGTTTTTCTAGTCTATGTTCTATGCTAAGGAACCAAATTTCTCCCTACTTACTGTTACTAAACAATAATTTCAGGGCAATGTAAGCATATAAACCAAATTGAAGTGCACAAAGAATAAGGGTCCAAGAAAGAGCTGAAACAACATGATGCATCAAATATTCGATTCAAAAACCTAGAGTTTCGATAACAAACAAAGCTATAAAAAAGTGAATTGAAGATTCTACAATAACAATTGCAAATTAAACCACACGCCTAGCTGTAATCCAATCACCCAAATGCACAATTAGATCAAAACACAAACAAATTGAGAAAGACTGGAAGCGAATAAAGAATTAAAAGGAAGTGGGTGATGAGTACGAACAATGTAACGCTGGTAGAATTTGCGTTTGTAGTGGGTGATGACATCGGAGCGAGACGCCATATGAGGAGGCATGAGAACGTTGGACCAGTAATCAGCCCATCTAGCGTCGTTATCATAATCATAGGCGGCGGCGGCGATCTTCTTCATCTTCTGAGGATCTTCTTCTTCCCCCATTTTTCGATTTGATCGCCACTTCAGAAACCTTGGCAAACAGAGGCAACAACAGAGTGTATGTGTGTGTGTGTTTCTTTGTTTTCTGAGCGCGGATAGCCGCCCCCACGGTTTCCGTGATACGAGACGGAATATACCAAGTATACCACCACCCTAGGTTTTAAGTAGTGTTTCGGAATATTATTGTTTTATAAATAATAAAATTTTAATAAATGGTTTTAATAAAGGGAAATTAATTAAAATGTCAAAAGTTTGATTAAGTGTTATCAAAATGCCACAAAAATTTCGCGGTTTACCAAAATGCCCTAATGGCCCGCGATGGACCCCGTGATCGCGGGATAGGGCTGACGTGGCACGAGCTTTGGCCAAAATGTGTATCGCGGAGCCCCTCAACTTTGGCCGCGGTGCACTTTTGGTCCCTCCCCGCGATCGAAGCCCGCGATGGACCAAAATTTTACAGTTTTGGTCCCTGAAATTTTACACTTTTGGTCCCTGAAAATTTACACTTCCAGCCCCTGTACTTAGACGAATCTTGCATGCTTTTACTGTTTTTTCCACAATTATTGTACTTTGAAGACCGATTTGTGGTTCAAATTCATTTGCATGTTTTCATCAATGTTAAATCAGTGTTTTTGGAATACCAGTTTGTGGATGAAATGAGAGATTGGTTGTCATCAATGTTGGTTGTTTCATTGATAAATAGATGTAAAATGCAATCCATAATCCACACACCGATTTCATACTTCTTTCTTGATTTCTTTCTGCAATATTTTGTGTTTGAGATACTACTGAAAAAATGAGTTCATCTGTTGCAAAAGCTAAGCTATATTTATGTTTTGATGGTGAATGGGAGCAAGATAACAATGAGTGGAATTTTGCTTATAAATCTAAGCATGGTGTAAAAGTGCCAGTAAACTATACTTATCAGAATTTTCTTGCATACGTCATGCAAAAATGTGGAATCAGCCCTTCTGCTGTTTGCAAGTTAGTGTTTAAAAATGGCGATGGGTCATTTGTGGATTTATCCAACGATGGGGATATCTCTACTTTTCTGCACTTTGCAGTCGATTCAGAAAGGCCCCCATTACTTTTTGTGTATCCCGGCGTATCCGACGAAAACGACGACGACGGTGACGACGAAGACCTCCAAATAGAGCAGCATGATTCTCAATTTCAGGCGTCCGACGCCCCAACGGTTCATTTAGATCATTCATATGGTCTTAACGACTGTATTCCGGAGACGCAACAACAACAACCACCATAACCACACGAAGGACGTACTGCTGGAGTTGCTGATGACGAAACCCACGTTTTCAGAACGGGTAATTCTGAAATAGACAGATCAGACACCGATAGTGATGATCACGAAGAATATACCCCTAATAGAAAATCATGTAGTTAGATAAATGACTTTTTTGATATGCCCCCTATTCTTCCAGACTCCCATACCCAGACATAAACCTACGAACCTACACCTTATATTCGCAGTGAAATGTTACATGTAGGTCAGATATTCGAGTCGAATGATCTCTTGGCAAGTCAGGTCGGACTTAAGTTCTTGGAAGAGGGTTTCGAAAGGCGCACGTCGAAATCTGACAAAACTAGATACATAGTTGAATGTGCCAGAAAAAACTGTGACTGGAGGATGTACGCGATTGACACGGGTGGAAAAGAAGGGGCGTTCATGATTAGAAAGTTGCACGACGTACACACTTGTACGAGGACGCAACTGAATCCCCACCACAAACAAGCCGGTAAAAAGACTTTGGGTGTGATACTGAAAAACAAATTTATTGATGTTAGTAGGTCATTGCGTCCAAAGGACATCGTCCACGATGTTCACCAGCAGTTCGGCGTCACGATTGATTACCACCAAGCTTGGCGTGCGCGATGCCATGCACTGTTTATGGTGAGAGGCACGTTCGAGGAGTCGTATGAACGACTCCCGACATATGTATATAATTTGCAGCTGCAGAACCCTGGTACTGTCACGCAGCTACGGACCGATTCATGTCGACGGTTTGAGATGTGCTTCGTGGCCCTTGGACCCGCGGTACGTATTTTAACACGTCATATGTTTACACATTATAAACTATAACATTTACAAAGAAAAACCACCTATGTTTTTGCAGATCCGCACATTTGTGACAAATCTACGTCGTGTCCTGATAATAGACGCAGCTCATTTAAAGGGCCGTTACTTGGGTATGATGTTCCTGGCGGTTGCCATGGACGGGGATAACTCCATCGTTCCAGTAGCTTTCGGCGTAGGCAAGTCCGAAACCGGGGACGAGTGGACTTGGTTTATGTCCATGTTGAGACAAGCTATCGGAGACCCGCAAGGGTTGGTGTTTATGTCTGACAGGGATCCTTCCATAAGCGCCACAATCTCTTCCATCTACCCAAACGCCCCTCACGCCATATGCTGTCGACATTTGGAGATGAACGCCAAATCCAATGATAAACGTATTACGACCAACAATGATGTCTATTGGGCGGCATACAGAGCATATACGGATCGGGAGTTTAACAAGTACATGAATATGCTACGATATAGTGCCGACGAAGCAGCCAAAGTCTTTGACGAAGCTAGACCGGAGAGGTGGTCCGCGGCCCATTTTCCTGGACAACGGTATGACATTCTGACCTCGAATAGTGCAGAGTATGTGAATGCACTCTCCCGTTTTGCGCGTAGATGTCTGATTGTTAATCTTATGGACTACTTTCGGGCCTTTCAACAAGAGTGGTACCAAATTCGACACCTAAAAGGAGCTGAGATGCAAAATGCACTCACACCAACGGCGGAGAAGATCGTTCAGTACAGGGCGCGTCGTGCGGCGACATGGCCGGTAAGAGCAATCGGGTATGGGAAGTACGAGGTGCATGATGACTATCTTGACGCGATTGTGAATATGGAAGACCACCTTTGTTCGTGTCGCGAATGGGATAAATCTTGGTTACCTTGCGACCATGCCATCGCTGCAGCAAGATATATGGGTCGTACAGATTGCAGCGACTTGGCTGTACCTTTCTTCACGTCCGAATATTACCGGAAAACATACGTGGAGGTAATAAACCCAGCTGGACCCCCTGCAGCATGGGTGTATCCACCCGACCCGCTTCCGCCATGCTATCCACCTTTAATGGATAAGAACAGAGCCGGGAGACCGAGAAAGAACGACCGACGTCCATCACATGGTGAAAGTTCGATACAACGAAGATGTACTCGGTGCCAATGCGTAGGACACACTCGTGGAGAGTGTCCAAATCCCGCCCCTTCAACCGTGCCAAGGAGACATTCAGTCAGTCACACCCCGGGCCCGTCACAGCTTGAACCATATGGAACAAACACATATGATACTGTTGATCTAAACGTTGATTTGTAAAAGATATATATATATATATATATATTCATATTATATATACACACATACATATGCTTCTAAATGAACATTGATAACACAACTAGTTTGTAAATGATATATATATTCATATTATATATACACGCATACATATGCTTTTAAATGAACATTGATAACACAGCTAGTTTGTATTCCATCCAACATGCTCTTCATCTTCAATCTTTCTGACCCTTCTTCAACGGCTTCTGCTTTTGCAACTACGTATGGCCATTGTGTACCACAACCCGGACACACTTTAGCAAATGAGTTGAGGTAACCTTTGACTTGACCTTACATGATGTAAAAAAACAACAAAAAAATACAAACAACAACACAGTAAAAAAAATACAAAACAACACAGTAAAAAAATACAAAACAACTAAAACAACCACCACCTACTTAAAAATTGATTTAGTTTCATCAATCCAAGCTTGCTTCTCGTTTACCTTCGCTTGAATAATTGCGAAGTCTTGCAGAATATGGTGAATTGCTTCTTGTTCTCGACGAACACGAGCCTCCCGAGCTTTTATATCTTCTTTCATCCTTTTGATCTCCCTGTCTTCCTCTTCGATCTTTCTCAAATGGACTGCCTTCCTGTCCATCATTTTTTTCCACTCTTCTGTTAGTTCATCTATCTCTTTTTCCTTTTTTGCTATGGCGACCTCGATTTGAGTTGGCATTTTTTCAGGAGTAGACTTAGGGTTTGATGACGATGCCATTTGTGGATGAAATGAGAGAAGAGAAATCAAGAAAGAAAGCAATTCAAAGAAAGAAAGCAAGAGAGAAATCAAGAAAGAAAGCAAGAACAAGTGTGAATTGTGAATTGCATATTACTGATATTTATGGATGAAATCTCAAACATGTCAGTGAATTTGAACCACAAATTGGTCTTCAAAGTACAATAATTGTGGAAAAAAACAGTAAAAACATGCAAGATTCGTCTAAGTACAGGGGCTGAAAGTGTAAAATTTCAGGGACCAAAACTGTAAAATTTTGGTCCATCGCGGGCTGCGATCGCGAGGAGGGACCAAAAGTGCACCGCGGCCAAAGTTGAGGGGCTCCACGGGACACATTTTGGCCAAAGCTCGTGCCACGTCAGCCCTATCCCACGATCGCGGGGTCCATCGCGGGCCATTAGGGCATTTTGGTAAACCGCGAAATTTTTGTGGCATTTTGGTAAGTTGATGTTTGACTTTTGGCATTTTAATTAATTTCCCTTTAATAAAACTAAAAGTGTACTCGCAATAAAATGTGATACATCTCAATTTTAGTGTTGTTTTATTTTTTATCTTTGTCGATTTTATAATACAGTTTTGTGTGATTTTGAGAAAATAATTATTTTTTAATTTAACTTTTAATTTAATTTAGGTTTATTATAATTTAATAACTATCTTGATTATATTTTAAATTCTTTATATTCAAAATTTGATTTTATCATGTATTTGATTATGTTTATCTGTTAGTTATGAATTCAAACATGCAGTTTTAAAAAGATGTATTCATGTATTATCTATTTGTAATCTTATATTATAAGTAGGGAATTTAATTAAAATACCCAAAGTTTGACTTTGACTTACCAAAATACTCATTTTTTCAACTTTTGCAAAACTACCCATTTTTTCCGCCATAGAAGCCGCGATTGCGGATCAGGGGCTGTTTTGAAAATTATTGTCCCGCGATGGCGGGAGAGTCCCGCGACCCACACCTTTTTTTGTGAATTGTAATTGATATTTACACTTTTAACCCCTATACTTTTTTACTTACTTTACTTTATACCTTTTACTTTCCTAATTTTAATTTTACATTTAACACACATAATCGTTTATTAACTAAAATACGTTAAAAAATACGTTTTAATTTTAACAAGTTACACCATTGTACTCGTCTCTTCGATACCTTCGAAATGAGCCAAATATTGAATATTTTTGGATTTATTTATTTTATTATACATCATATATACTACATAAAAATATTTTTAATATTTACAATTCATACTCTTATAGTTAATTATTTTAATTTATGGTACATCTCTTACTTTTTCAATTTTCGTTTTACACTCCTATCGCATTAACATAATAATCATATATTACACCATTGTACTCGTCTCTTCGATACCTTTGAAATGAGTCAATATTGAATATTTTTGGATTTATTTATTTTATTATACATCATATATACTACATAAAAATATTTTTAATATTTACAATTCATACTCTTATAGTTAATTATTTAATTTATGGTACATCTCTTACTTTTTCAATTTTCGTTTTACACTCCTATCGCATTAACATAATAATCATATATTAATTGATTAGTTAATATATGATTATTATGTTAATGCGATAGGAGTGTAAAACAAAATTGAAAAAGTAAGAGATGTACCATAAATTAAATAATTAACTATAAGAGTATGAATTGTAAATATTAAAAATATTTTTATGTAGTATATATGATGTATAATAAAATAAATAAATCCAAAAATATTCAATATTTGGCTCATTTCGAAGGTATCGAAGAGACGAGTACAATGGTGTAACTTGTTAAAATTAAAACGTATTTTTTTAACGTATTTTAGTTAATAAACGATTATGTGTGTTAAATGTAAAATTAAAATTAGGAAAGTAAAAGATATAAAATAAAGTAAGTAAATAAGTATAGGGGTTAAAAGTGTAAATATCAATTACAATTCAAAAAAAAGGTGTGGGTCGCTGGACTCTCCCGCCATCACAGGACAATAATTTTCAAAACAGCACCTGACCCGTGACCCGCGATCGCGGCCTCTATGGCGAAAAAATGAGTATTTTGATAAGTCAAATTCAAACTTTAGGTATTTTAATTAAATTCTCTTATAAGTGACATGTATCAATAAATAGTATTTTTTTAATGGCAAAAAAAAATCATGCCACCAGCCTACCAATACCATACCAATTACACCAACAGTGCCGGTGCCAAAAAACAAAACAGTAACCTACCAGGCTATGGATTGCAAGAAGCAAAACAGTCGCTAAATCAAGCCATACCACAAAATTAAAACAAGATGGCATTAAAACAGTACAAGCCAATGCATTAAAATCAATAAATAGATATTTAATTTTGTTATTAATTTTTTTAATAATTACTAATTAATAAGATATATACTGTTGACAATTTTTTCCTATTCATGTTATATGTAAAACCCGCAATTTTAATGAACGGCGCTACGAGTTTCATTTAGAGTTTTGACATTCGTTTGATATCTGGTTGGGTAAATTTAATGCATTATTTTTCCTTAGGCTTGAGGGACACAACTTTGTTGCTTGAAAAACGAAATCGAGGCTCGATACAGCCTGGGCGACAATGCCCACGACTATGCCAGGGAGTCAAGGTCGCGGAGCAAAGTCGCGAGTGGGAAAGAGCCTACGGTACACCACTGGCGACAGTGCTCGAGGTCACTGTCGCGTGTCATACTCGCTCGGTTTGTACTGAAAGTTGGCTAGCGCGGGCGACAATGCCGGCGAGAGTGACAAATGTCACAATCGTCGGGCAAAGTCGGCGAGTGGGTCTTGGGTTAAGAAGGGGACATGCGCGTTTTTTCAGCATTGTGGTCATTTTGGAGCCAATTTTAGGTGATTTTCCTCTCCAACCTAGGTAAACTTCTACCTCCTCCATCTTTCCTCATTTATGGCATGATTTTGAGGATTCATGGTCATCAAATGCCCTTTCTTAGGTGATGCTAAACTTTAAGGTGATTTCAAGCAAGGTTTGATCAAGTCTCAAGAGTTCTCCATTTCCAGGGTTTTGAGTTTTCCCATAAATCTCTACAAGGTGAGTTCATCCATACTCCTACACTCTTTACATGTTTAATCTTTAAGTTTTAACCTTCTAAACTTCTCTTAACTTGTTATTTCTTGGATTTATGTATATTAACCCAAAAACCTATTTTGGAGATTTTTGGGGTTTTGATTTGGATGGAAGTGTTTGGGAAGATGAATACATGATACTTGAGGGTGCATTTATGATTCTTATGTGAATGGGTTACATTTGTTTCACATTTATGAGTTCAAGAAAATCTAGGTCAAAATCTAGGGTTTTAAATTACTTGGTGATTTTGGCAAGAAAATGATGGATGTTGATTTTCCATGTTGAAGTAATGTTTAAAAATGATATTTGGTTAGTTTTGGGAATTTATACATAAGTGGTACTTTGTGGCTAAGTCTAATTATTGGAAATTCCTCTATTGTTATGATGGCATTGAAGTCTCTCCTTTTTGTTGGTGAAATAGACTTTGATCTCATTAATGACCGGCATTTGGCATTCAATCTATATTATGCATTAATGAATCATGAAATGTCTAGACAATTATGTTTATGAGATGAATTTTCCTACGGAATAATGGAACTAAAGACTTGGAAAGAGTTAATGTTCAAAGTGACTAAAGACCCGGTTTGGGTTGATGTCCCAATAGACTAAAGACTCGGTTTGGGTTGATGTCTCCATAGACTAAAGGTCCGGTTTGAGTTGATGTCTTCATAGACTAAAGACCCGATTTAGATTGATGTCTACGACCCGATTTGGATTGATGTCCCGAGTGAAATTATATGCGAAGGACTATTACATGGGAACGGGTGAAAGTCATATTTTATAATTATGTTTTATTTATTTCACTTATCAATTGTTTGTTCTCACTATGCTTTAGCCTAACACTTCTTCTTGAAATGACATGTTTAGCAGGTCATTCTAGCGGTGGGACTTCTCGGGTTTGAGGGAAGTGTAAAGAGAGGAGGTGATAGCATTTTTGGTAAAGAGGGATAGCATCGTACATTTGCTTGTAGCCGAATATTCTTTTGGAAGTGAGGTAGCAACAATCATCTATAATCTAAGTTGTCGTAGTTTAGATAGTAGGTTGTTGAGTTGTATCTCCTTTATAACTTATTTTGTAAACGCCATAGTATTTCCTCTTTTGGGTAATTTGTCTATGATAGCTTGGTTGATTTCCGCAAATATCCAGATTTAAATTTTATCCCAATTTTTAGATATTACATTATATATATTGGTTGTTTAAAGTCATTAATTAATGATTTAAAAAAGAACCTTATTTAATTGTACAAATCCAAATCTAAAATATTAAATACATATATATATATATAATCAGATAAAATTTTATTAATTAAAATATTACAAATTAAATTTTCCTATCATCAAATAAGCATTTTATATTATTAGTGATTCACTGATTTGGTTTAATTTTATTATAGAGTGAATTGTATTTTACGTCCCTTTGGTTTACCAAAGTTGTGGTTCTTGTTCCTCGACGTCACTAAGTACAAAACTGCCCCTATGATTCGCATTCTTGGTTTTCTCTTAGGTCTAACAACCATTGGTTTTCTATGAAATGATTTGGAATTAAATTACATTCTTAATAAATAATTATAAAAATAATTAAATTATCTTTTTATTGATTGATTATTACAAAACTGGTGTTTTAACATTATTTAAAACATTATTACAAACAAATCATATGAAATCCAGCAAAATACCAACCACTGCCACGAGATTTCTAAATCTCATGAACAATCTTTGGAATTGGAATGTCATTATATTCCAAATCCTATCTAGACGAAGGACCGCATGAAGAAAAAAAATTAAAGTGAGAAGCGTAAGAAGGAATCTAAACTCTTGATCATTTTTAATCTCACACTCACTCATGAATTACATTTCACACGAGAATTGATCTGATGCATCTCATTAGTGTTGATCTTGAATTAGGATTGATCCAAGGATCCAAATCCCTTATTACGCTTCTCACCATAACTTACTTTCCGGAACCCAACTCATCATATATAATCCTACAAATCAAACGGGACCTTATAGATAAGAGGTAAGTACTCATGCATTGATAATGTAAAAAGTGAGTCTTGACGTTGATGTATATAAAGAGAAAAATAAGAGTCCATTTAGCAATACATAAAGATGCATTTAACCTACCCCATTTTCCAACATACTATCTCTTACTGTGTTATTTATTTTATATTTCTAAATGATAATAAAAATAAATATTAATAATTAAAGATAGCTACTTGAAGTGTTATCTATGGGTCGATTCAGGGGAAAAGGTGACCAAAGGATGTTGGGATGGTTGGTATCATTATATGGGTTTTTCTTACTTACTCTCATTTCTTATATTTATTCTTTGTATTATATCATCATAGAGTAATTTCTACAGGCAGTGGTTGTGGTTCGACATCGAATTTCAATTTGAGATGTGGCGGATAGAAGGCGGAACCATGGTGGTTACTAACAAAAGCACTAAAAATGAACCATCACAAATACGAATCAAACTAGAAGATTAGCAATAAAGGATCCTTACATCGTTAGATGATCGACACCAAAATTTACATGGAAAATTTGGCACAACATTTCCCATAAAGAATGAAAAAGATGGCAATCAGTTAGTTCATTTTTTTATACACTGACAGTGTAAAAAAAATCATGACAGGAACAGGGGACTGATTATATGAGAACTACAAAAAGATTGAGATTCGTGAGAACCAGTATGAAACAATACATGTAAAACAACACATGATCAGATAGTTCTTACGGTTCTCGACCTTTTTGTGGTTCTCATTTGATTATATCCTTCCGTGAAGTACTATCGGATCTGTATCTTATTAAAAATAATCAGGTGTTTTTGTTTTTGACTCCCCCCAGCTGCTGCGAGAATTATTGAAATATTCAGAACTGTAGTCTTGACTACCAAACGCCATCCTCTGAAATAATCTAATTTGTGCAGACTGTTCTCTTGAGTCGAAAATTTCACTTTGTCCTGGTTTCATTCCATTCGACAGATCCGTCGTGAACTCAACGATCGAGTCTAGAGCTCTCACCACCTGCACAGGTTAAATATTTTGATTTTTCAGGATGAACTAATAATCAGAACCCTTGAAACAATATTCTACCCTTAATTGTCGATTTAAGACATTTTTGTTGTTTCTAAATTGCATCATTGCATGAAACTTTTTTTAGTATTTTGTAACTGGACCTCCAAAAACAACAAAGAAAGGGGTGTGGTGAATACCTGACTCATTCGTGGGCGTTTTGGAGCCAAATGGCGTATGCAGGCTGCAGCTGCTTCGATCATTCGAAACATTTCAACCTGCACATAGTTCTTTTCCAGCCTTGGATCTACCAATGCTTCAAATTCCTCGCTTTCAAGCGCCTGATTCAGCAGAGGTCGAGCCTGAAAGTACATAAGAAAGATGTATTTAAGAATTAAACTGGATTTTTATTTTCAGACTTAACGATTTGTGTGGGAGATATCTCTTGAGTAACTCGATTATAAACATACCCATTCAACCAGACTCTCGTCGCCCAGGGGTTGAGATGCATCTACAGGCTTACGCCCAGTGATGAGCTCCAAAACCACTACTCCGAATGAGAAAACATCCGACTTTTCAGTCAACTTCCCGCTTGAAGCGTACTCAGGAGCCATATATCTGAGCCAATCACAAAAACTCGTTCCATCAGATTCATAAAATAAGTAACTAAATAGACGTATAACATTCACGGGTATGAACCAGCTCGCCAAAAAGGTTTTGACATGTAAAAAATCCCATAGGAACGAAGTCTATATGAGCCACAACGGCTCATGCTAATACAAGCTGACAGGAACCGAGCCTTATGAGCTAGCCAAGGCTCCAGCTTTAGACAACCAAGCCGAGGCTTAACTACTTTTTATGAGCCCAACCAATCTAGGGCTCAACTCGGATACACCCTAATAGCATATGTCAGATTATCAACGTCCGACACCAACGTTCTATCTTGGTCAAACCAATCATTTTCCACTCTGATAATCACAAGGACCTCACAATATTATCAAAAAAGGTTAATGTTCCCGTTATAGTAAACTCTTCTAGAAAGAAACAAAATGAAACATTAGTTGAAATGATAGTAGGTTTAAGTAGTTGAAAACAATTACATACCCAAAGGTTCCCATGACACGAGTTGTGACATGCGTATTCGTATCCATTGCTAGCTTTGCAAGCCCAAAATCTGCCACCTGTCCATTACACAAATATGCATTTCAAAAGGAGTTATTAACTTTTCTAACCATCCTTCTTGGTTTCCTAGTGCATATTCTTTTGAAAATGCAGAAAAAACACTCAACTTTCAGACAAATTGTACAAATTACATAAATATAAGCATCATTCTCGTAAAGCTTTGAATAAAACCGCTCAATCTTGCAAAGTGTAGTTTTTTTTTTTCATTTTCACAAGAACTTTGTTTACAACAAAAGACCAATCCGAATGGTCGACTAATCATCTTAGGGAACAAAATAGGACTATAAGATACCTGGGCATCAAAGTTGTCATCCAATAGAATGTTTGATGACTTAATGTCCCTGTGAATGATTCGCGGATGACCTGATACACAATAAGAATGTGAAAAGTTATAAAACAGAAAAGAAAGAAAAAAAGAAACTTAAAACGTCGAGAATGTGAACTTACAATCTTCGTGCAAGTATGCTAAACCACGAGCTGCACCAGCAGCAACTCTGATTCGGGTTGCCCAGTCCATAACCGGCCTGCCTTCACCTAAAAAATGAAAAATATATATATATTAAAATGATGAAAAACCAACGAGCTTATAAGCAGAGCTTGACATCGAATGATCCCAAATGGATTATAGAATCAAAAACATACCATGAAGATGAAAATGAAGGGTGTCATTTGGAACATATTGATAAACAAGTAATCTTTGGTGGTCAGAGATGCAATAACCAACAAGGGAAACTAAATGGCGATGGTGAACTCGACTAATGATCTCAACTTCGGCTTTGAATTCCCGTTCTCCTTGCGAACCACCAATTTTCAGCTGTTTAACAGCAACTTCTCTCCCATCAGCTAACAAGCCCTTGTAAACACACCCAAACCCGCCTTCACCTAAAAGATTACTTCCCGAAAATCCATCTGTGGCCTCGGATAATTCTTCGTAGGTGAAGTTCCCTACACCACCATGCTCAGGAGAGTAGATGTAGTTACTTCCTGACGTGCTTCCACCCAACGGATGAACTGATTGTTGGTACTTCAAAAATTGCGAGTCTGTAAACAGCATACACGTAAAATAAGTTTTAGGCACTTTGTTGTGGATAACCAAGCAAAAGATGGTAAGCCCTTACCACCCTCCCAGACCCTAGTTTCGAGTGGGAAATACTGGGTTCATTTGGTTTTGTTAGTTTTGGAAGTTTGTACACCTATAAATGTAGTTATATGATAATAATGAATAATTGAAGGCCCCAGAATTGATTGCGTATCTATATCATATGAAGCCAAGTGACCGCAATAATGGCACACCTACAAAATGTAGTTGTATAATAATAATAATGAGGTAGTTAAGGAAAGCACCTGATTTTTGGGATGAAGCAGAGGGTGAGGGCATAACGTAGCCAAGATTAGGACGTCCGCCGCGGTTCTTTTTTCTTCGTTTGTACCACACAGCCATCACGAAGAGACTGAGTGTGATAAACCCCACAACAAGGCCAATTGCCACTACGCCTCCTGTTTTTGATCCTCGAGGGGACCCACCAGATGTACCGTTTCTACCAGTTGTGGTGGTGTCTGTTGCTCGTGCAGTTGGTTTCTCGCTGGGTAATGGCGGCTGTTCTGAAATAGTTGGGGCGGCAGGGGTGGACGAATTGGTTGGAGTTAAGAATGGAGGAGGAGGTGGTGATATTGAAGCTGAAGGCGTAATGGAGCTGTTTGAGGGGAGATCAGGTGGAGTGGTGGAGATTGGAGGGGGTGTTAACTGCTGGCGTGGTGGAGGGTTTTCTGGTGGGTTTGCACGCGGTGGAGGAGGGGAAGAGGCGGTGGTTGGTGGTGATGGAACATCTCGTGGAGGTGGTGGGGAAGGAGAAGCTGGTGGAGAAGCTGTGGGGTCAGGTGGGGTTGGAGATGGAGGAGAAGCAGTTGGGTCTGGTGTTGGGGTTGATTGTGGCGGAGAACCGCCTGATGGTGGTGGTGGAGACAAAATTGGAGCAGGTGGTGAGTTTACAGCTGGAGGAGTGGCATTGACAGGTGGTGGCAATGTTGGAGTAGACGTGGGCGGTGCAGGTGGTGGCGCTGCAGGTGGAGATGGTGGGGGAGAATCAGGTAGAACTGGTGGTGGTGGTGGTGATGCATCTGGTGGCGGTGATTGTGGTGGAGATGGTGGTGGTGAAATGGCAACTGGTGGTAGAGGCAATTGAACAGGTGGAGCTGAGGTTGCAGGGGTGGCAGGAGGCGGCGTTACAGTTGACTGATCAGGTTGAGATGCAGGGGAAAGAGGCGTAGGGTTCGAAGAAACAGGAGAAACCGATGAAGGAGAAGAACCCGGAGAAGGTGAAGTTGAAGCCATCTAAATAAGATCAACTTCTCTTATCAACAAAATGCTAGATTTAAATCTAAACTCCCATAATTAATGTCATAATGTAGTAGAAAAAACACCAATCTTTAAATCTCAAGAACCCTAGATATCTCCACTTCTTAACAGAATCTTCCCAGATATATATACAGTTTAATCAAACTAGAGAAATCACTAATGTAATCAAAACCCAAAATCTCAAAATTCAAGATTTGGGGAAAAACATCAAGAACAACTCCAAATCGACCTAATTGATGATTCAGTAATCAGTAACCTAAATTCCTGGTATATCAACAAACATCCAGTAGAGTCTCAAAATTCAAGATCTCGGCAAGAACACCAAGAAAAACTCCAAATTGAAGATTTCAGTAATCAGCAACCAGAATTCCTGATATTTCAACAACAATGTAATCAAATCCCAAATATCAAAATTCAAGATTTTGGCAATAACGTTGAGAATTTTTCCAAATTTAACCTAAACCAAGAGTCCCAACAAGTATGAGAAGCAAAGAACCAAGATTCAAATGCAAATGCAGCACAAAATCAAGCAAGAGCTAGAGTAGACTAAGCGAAACCCTAGAAAAATCCTGCTCTAAAAGCAATAACCAAAACCTTTTCTTTTTCAATAATTTACCTAATCTGCTCCATCCACCCACAGTTACGGACAGGAATCTTGATCATTCAAGTGGGGTTTTGAATTTCTGCAAAAGATCTTTGCTTTGAAGAAAAATGGCAGAATTGGTGTAGGCCTAGATTTGTGAAAACTAACGTGGGGGCGACTTTGAACAAGTCTTCACATTCTTGATGGTGATCGTAGAAGAGAAGTCAAAGCAAACATCATGAAGGGCATGTTAGAGAGTTTGTGCTCTGTCATGTGGGTTTGATTGCAAGCACGATTTTCATATATCACCAAATGAAGACAGAGACAGGGATAACATTTTCATCCTTTTCATTTTATGGACATTACGTTACCATATCTTCTTAAAAAATTTAGTCATAAATTATTTCATTTCGTATAAAAATTATTGATGGATGTTTATAAGATTATTACTTCTCTATTAAAGGGTAGTGCTAATGGCACCCCAAAAAGGGGTGTTGAATGCATTAAATTCCGCACCAATCATTTTTTATTTAAATATATATATATATATATATTATTTATTTGTTTTATATATATATATATTAGAAATATAAAAATATATATATTGTTATTATTTTTGTTTATATATATATATATTACTTATATATATATTGTTATTTTTTTGTTATATACATATTAGAAATATATATATAGTTATATATAGTTATTTTTTTTTGTACATTTTACGTTCTTATCTATATTTATCTAATATACTCCATTATAACCATTCATCAAAACCTTCAAAATGAGCACAAATGTTATGGGTTTGAAGACCCCACTATCGAGACTTGTATTTTTCAAGTTTTTTGACCAATTAACTATATTGACCTTTAATTTTATACATTTGATATGCGATCTAAAAGCGAATAAATATGAACATAAAACAAAATTATTTTTTCGAATTCTCGACTTTAGATTCAAGATACTTCGCGCCGCATCACGTTTGTATTCGTCTCATCAATTCTTTCAAAATGAGTCCAATATGATTAAATAAAAAAATATTCAATATTAGGCTCATTTCGAAGATATTGACGAGGCGAATACAATGGTATAATTTGTAATAAAAAATGTATTTTTAATATATTTTAGTTTATATACGATTATTTATGTTAATATGATAAGGGTATAAAATGAAAAATGATAAAGTAAGGGATTAAAAGTAATATAATAACTAATTACAACACTTTAAACTTCTTTCAATATGATGGAGGTGCACCAGTTGAACACTGGATGACAATGCCTGAAATAGGTGTCTTGATTGCTTCAAAGTATAATGTGATATTACATGTTATAAATATGGCAGGCTGTGTGACGTACTTGCCGCTTAGGTCCACTCCGCCATCGTGGTATCAACATGTTGTTTTTACAATTGGGTACGTTAATGGTAACCATTATGTGAAATTAGATATGGCAGAAGAATACTCGTTCCCTACTATAACTCAACATTTTTTCCACTACAGTTATCAATGTGCTGCAGGATGGGCTACCCCGTATTCAGATAGAATACAGAAGTACCAACGACTTTTACGTGTTAATTGTACTACGGATAATGTTATTTTAGAATAATCGAATGTAATATAGATGATTTTATGTTCTATTTATATGTTAAATCGCAATGTTTATGTTTTATTTTTATAATTATATAATTATTAAAAACTAGTAATATAAATATTTTTAAATATTTATTTATTTTTAAATAAAATCAAAAAGTAAAACAAAAAATATATAATACAAATAAATAAATAAAATAAAAAAACAAAAGACAATAAATAAAATAAAAAAACAAAAGACAATAAAAAGACAAAAAACAAAAAAAAACAAAAAAAAACAAAAAAATCATGAATATTAATCATTTGGTAATCATTGGGTGCAAATAGCCCTTTTTGGGGTGCCATTAGCCTCCCCTTTTAATAAAACAAAATTAAGCAAGCTTCTAAATCGTAATCAAAATATTGTAATACTTGTTGCTAACTTTGGATCTAGATGTTTTCATACACAAATAATGTTACCATTTTAAAAATATCACAATTAAAAATATCAAATATGAGCGTAGAGGAGCCTTTTTTTAGTAACCATGAAATTGTGATAACTTTAACAACTGCATTATGTGTTATTTTATATGATTTTTTTCAACCTAAGACTGACATTTGAAATATTGATCAACTCATTAACATATATTTATTTCACAATGTGTTAAGTCTTTAGGTGATGTAGTGGAAATATCATCTACCACGGGTTCAAATTCAGACTCTGTCAAAACCCTTGTAGCCATGGAGGTTCACCTGCGATGATTTCAGGCCATCCGTGGTCGCTCGGGGACTAGTCAGTGCGCCTAAGTTGACTCGGAAAACCACGATTTCCCAAAAAAATGTATTTGTTTCACAATGTGCATTTTTTATTCTGTTTATGATACAAAAGTTACACGTAAAAGAGTTTTACATTGCGAACCAAATACATGCGAAGGAAACACATTCTAAAACAAATATATGTTCATCAATACATCAAATGTTAGCCTTGTATAGGAAAAAAAATAATGTGATGATAAAAGTTCGATGGATCTCAAAAATTTTAGAGTTTTGATTAAGCTCTTATTAACGTATATGTCATACTTTATTATTTTTAAAATCAAACAAACAATAATTACATATCATACTATGATTTACATTCGTCTCTATTACGTTGTTTTGTTTGACCCGTTTGTTAAACTACTCGTAATAAGATATTTAAAAACAAATAAACTGAATTTAAAATCAAAATTAAAGTATAATATCAGCATATTAGTTGAGATCTGCAGCTATAATATTGAGTGTTCACACTCTTCTCTTCCCCATCAATCATGTCCATTTTTTCTCATTTCTGTTGCTTAATTGAAGAATATATTCATCAAGACCTGTTTCTTGATTTTCTTTAAGCAAAGGTATTTGTTATTAATTCATATAAGATCTGAAAGTTTAAGGAACTGAATAACAAAATCATCAAACTGCAAGAAAATATACACAAACTGCAAGAAAATACTGCATACAAAAGCCAACCCTCCTTCAGTGACAATAATGGCCAAACCAACAATGTTTACCACTTCCATCTTCACTCTCATCCCTGCTAAAGATCCACCACAACAAATTAGTAAGTGAATTCCCATCATCATGCCCAGTTAAACTCCTAATCTTCTCAAGAGCAATCTCCTTCTCATAAACCCCTTCCAATGCATACACAAACCCTTTCCACCCTTCTCCAACACCTTCCCTTTCCAAAGCAGGCAAAGTCCATTTCACAAGCTGCTTCACAAACCCCACATCAGAAAACAACACCTCTGTAATTGGCAACAATGGCAGCACTTGAATCCCTAACCTACATTCTTTCCACTCAGCTGGTGCAAACCAAAGCCCACTGTCTCTTTTATTAGCCCAAAGAACACCCACTACTCTGTTCTCACTTGTGAAATCTTGAGCATAAATGGTGTCATCTTCTCTTATATGCCACCATTGTTGAGAAGCATGGATCTCCATGGCTGTAAGCAATGATCCAACTGCAACTAGATGTGTATCTCCATAAGCTAGCCCCATTAAAGCAGCAGCGTAATAAGCATTTACAGCTTCGCTCGTGCTTTCTTGATTCCTGCCGTCAGCAAATTCAGTCACTCCGGAAGCCCATGAGTGTAACTTCCACAAATCAAAGCATCTCAAACGCGGATACTTCGAATTTGCACCTACACCCAATGTCATGAAATCTGCCATTAAAGAGTAAGCTTGAGGTCTATATTTTCTTCCCCAAATGGGGTCTATCTTCGCAAGAACGGCAATTCCATAAAGAAAGTAACCGATATGAAAATGGTGATCATTGTAAACCCCAAAACCAAAATCTCCAAACACATCTGTAGACCCTTGTTTGGTTATAATCCCACCCCAAGATTTCTCATACAAAAACCCATTACTCCCAAAAGTTCCATCTAACCATGGCTCAATTGTATCCTTCAAATACTTTCGAATTTTCGGGATGACATCAAGATAACCAATTTCTTCAGCAATCAAGGCAAATCTAGCTGCCCTTGCCACCAATTTCCCAAAAAAGTATGACGATGTGGTGGAAATATTATTTGAATCCAAACCCTCAACATCTTGCACAAGAGCATCAATGATTTGAGGGTATGATTCTTCTTTAACTCCTTTGATTGAATGCCAAGTTATAGAAACCGGATCGGTTTTCAAGACCCATGAATCCCCAACAACACCCACAAGTTCACCATCAATACTCTTGTATTTAAAACCATCAAGAACATTTATTGAACAATCATCAATAAGATGGAGATGAAGAGGGTTTGCTAACATCAACAAATCCCCCCAACCTTTCTTCTCCCATTTGTATTCAACACAAAATGGTTTACTGAACACAGCTTGACCAGAAACCGGGTAACAAGAACTGAACCTGTCAAGACCCGATTCGAATTCCGAATCCGTATTTGGCAATATAGCAATGCGTATTACACCGCAGAACTCTTCGGATGAAATGGTGGATATCTCATGGGTCAAGTTAATGGGCAAAGACGAATACAGAACCCATGTTTGACCATTATTCAGATTGATCTTATACTTGGTTTTAGAATGATTAGGAACAAAATCAAGAATCGCGTGGATAGTCGAAATGGAAAGTGCGACACTTTGCAAGATTTGGCATGTTAAAAACGGGCTGCCTCTAACGAGAAAGAATCGCAAATTGGGTTGAATGTCCAAAGTGACGCTCAAATCACTGTAAGAAGATACGATATGGGTTTGATTCGGGTTCGGGTTATTCAAAACCGATATGGTGAGATCAGGGGTAAAGATTTGATATGTGAATGAGGTGTTGGAAAACAGAGATGGGTAAGAGAGGGAAAGTGAGGAGAGAGAGGATTTGATAAGATAAGGGTGGATGTATTCGGGTTGATCGCCATTTTTGAGGACAAAGTTTTGGAAAAATGAGCTTGTGGGTAGAGGGGATGAAAGGAGGTTTGGGGAGAAGAAAGAGGAAGGGTCGGGTAGGACGGTGGACTGTGACTCCGGGAAGGTGAAAGGGTGGCGGTTCATGGTGGTGGATGGGTTGGGATGGTTTCTTGTGGGTTTTATAGGGATTTCTGTGCAAGATTTGGAAGGGGTTTGATGGCTATTCTTCCACCCTTCTACGTTCCGTGAACTTTCTTCAATGTTCGCATGTGAGGGTGCTAAGTTTCTAAGTAAAAGAAAAATAAATAAAATATTAGAAAATATTTTCATCGTGTCAACATAATATAGCTAAGTGAATTATACTTTTTAGTGAATTATACAACAAGGTCTAAATTAATATATATAGCTCAGTGAATTATACTTTTTAGTCCCTATGCTTTATATAAATAATGGATTTCGTCCTTATCTTTTCTGTGGTACGTATTGTTTTAGCAATGCTGCGTCAACTAATCAAGTCTCAATCCAATAATTTAGGTGCAATTTTGTCTTTTTTACATTTTTTCTAATTTTTTATTAAAAAGTATTATCAGTATACATGTATATATATAGATACATATAACACCATATGTTGAAATAGCGGTTTGAGACGTAAATTGCATGCTTTGGAATTTTCATTGCAGTATTTTGCATTTTTGCTAATTGTTGGTAATTGATGCCAAGTTCAAAGAAAACAAGGATGATGTTTTGATTGAAAACTTCGAGTGGAGATGATATGGTTACTTCCTAGTTTTTTTTAGCGAGAATAAGAATCAATAAATGGGGTGGATGGGAAAGAGGGGATAGGAATAATTGAAGATGGTCAGAAATAAAGGTAAAGTGGAAAGGTTGTTGGTGTGGCGACAGATTGCAACGGAGAAGGAAGTGTGAGAGACGTGATAGTATGTAATTAGTACTTTAATTTTTTTTAATAATGAGTGAAATGGTTAAATTGCCCCTATGTTAACATATTTTCTATTAATTGTTTTTTTTAAGAGCAAGATATTTAATTACCACCAAACACAAGGAATACAAAATATTTTTTACAAACCAACAAGGCCAAACAGTACCTGTACAACTTGAGCATCTCACAACCAAAAATTGAATCAAGGAACGGATACCTCGAGCTCTACGAACCAACTAGCCAAACCTGCAGAACATAGCGATACGGTTAATTGTGTTAGAGCAAGAGACTACTATCGTAAGAAAATGCAAACCATCGAGACAATGGATGTACTTATTTCACTTCAAAGACGACAATCCGAGATTTCATATAGAGCACAAGGACAAAAAATGTAATTCACTCTATATAGTTTAATAAATATAAAGATGAGTGAGTTGTGCTTAAAACACTATTCAATCATAAGTATCAATCACATTTAGTTGTACCAATTTTAATATTTATCGGTATACAAAAATAAAAGTGAATTTGAATTAAAACTTATTTGATATATATTTTAGTAAGAATTATGATTGTTAGTCAATTATTTAATATTTTTACTAACGGCATCTTTATTAAGTTCAATTACTTTTTATTTAAGTGATAATTATTTTGATTAAAGTTTAAACAACTTATACTACGTCATAAAAACAATAAACTCATTTTCAAATGGTTTGAAATACGTATATTGCTTATGGCCCCACCCACGACTTTATGCACCTGCCTCACTAAATGAAGGGGAAAATGTCATTTATTTTATCGGACACGAAAAAAAGACATTTCAATACGTAAAATTAATAATTGTAGTTAACAATAAAAGATAGAAAAACACCTTTATTCATATATAGCAATGTTTAAAAAGACATGTTATGGTACGATATGGCGTAAGGCGTGTCTCTATCGTTATGAAATGGTGCATATCGTTTCTGTAAGGCGTGACTCACGTGCTTTTTTGTAAGACGTGGATTCCTTTAAAAAAAATATTTCTTATGTTTTGATCTTTTGTGTTTTTTACATTTTTTACTTTACATTTACATTTTTATAGATTTATTTAATCACATCACTTACAGCTTCACGAATTCATAAACGTTATGTAACTAAGATTAAAACGAAACTATAAAATTATCTTTAAGTTCTATTTTAAATATCCAATCATAACCTAATTTTATAATAATAATCTATATGATTTTTCTTCTTCTAATATGAATGTACATTTTTTAATATCATTATTTGATTATATAAATTTCTATATATGACATATAAATTTGTCACCTTATCCCGTGCCTTAAAAAACGCCACGTCCTCACCATGACGTGTAAGATTTAAGGCTTGACCTCACCGCCCGCCATCCCTCACGCCATTTTGACCCTTGATCTATACCAAAAAATAGTCATATTTTGAGCAAATATATTATTGATAAGTTTAACTTCTTTAATACTTTCAAAAGCAAAGTTATTTGATGTTAAATTATAATCAAATACAATAATTTATTAGGAAAGCTATCAGGTATGTTAAGCAACCCCATGTTGGGATAACTTGGACTTTACTTTTTGTGTTGATAAAAAATTAAATTCCATTAATAATTAATTAGATAGTATTTTATATATAGAATAATTCAGATTTAAAAGTAAATCAAATAGTATATGATTTATAAAGCATCTAAATTGCGACCTTAACTTTGAAAGGAAACCAAAATCCTCATATTGTAACGAGTTCAAATTTGTGTTTTATAGCTCAAAATCAATATTTTGTATTTTATTTTCAATGAGAAGAATATGATTAATGTTGAAGATACGTATATCGTACACAGAAAATGAAATTAATTGCGTTTAGGAGTGAAAGGTACTCATACATTTTAAAATGGACAAAAGGAGCTCGATTTATTTATAGGGAGTAAGAGCAGGCCTAACCACTTCATCGTTTTGGCATGGTCAAAAGACACATGATAATATATATGATATGGAATAGGTTGATAAACGGTGATCTATAAAATTCTGATACTTTCTTCATAACTTAAAGTGTTCATATTTCTAATTTAATTTATTTTAAAATAAGTGTTCACTTTAAAATAAGGGACCGATTTAGCGGGGAATCCCCTTCCTCGATTGGGTCGACTGAACCGGATTCCCCACTAGGTCAAACAAATCACCATAAGGGTAATTAGGAGTATCTATGGGGAAGATGGAGGGCTAAGGAACATTTTTTTGGACAGCGGGTACAATGATCGGTGTGGAAAAACATAGTGCAGATTGGGAAAGATCTGGACAACGAATGGCTGCGTTTTTCGAGATCATTTGGAAAAAGGATGGGTAATGGTGTCGATGTCAAATTTTGGAAGGATAGGTGGAAGAGTGATAGGAGTTTCCAAGAAGAATTCAACCGGTTGTATAGATTAGAATCCAATAAAGAGGTAAAAGTTGCACAAAAGGGAGAGTGGGTAGGGGAGGAGTGGATGTGGAAATGGACATGGAGGAGAGAGCCAAGGGGTAGGGAGATAGGAGAGTTGGAGGAATTAACAAGACGCATTCAAGCATGGGTTCCGGATAGAAGTAAAAGTGATAAGGTAGAGTGGAAACTAAGTTCGACTAAGGAATTCAACGTAAAGGAATTAAAGGAATTGGTGGAAGAAAAGAGGATGGCGCAGGCTGGAAATTCCGGGGGGGGGAACGGTGTGGTCGTCGGTGGTACCAAGGAAGGTGTGGATATTCATGTGGAGAGTACGACGAGGACGCATACCGTGCAACGTGTTGTGGATAAGATGGGTGTTGAATTAGACTCGTTACTTTGTCCGAGATGTGGAGATACGATTGAAGACTTAGACCATGCGCTTGTAACATGCGAGGAGGTGGAGAAACTTTGGGTCTTAGTAAGAAGATGGTGGAAGAGGAATATGAGCGAGGCTACAACAATTCAATAATTGACGCACGAGGACCCGGAAATGACGAAAAAGACGAAAAGTAAATCACATTTGTTGGCGGTAAAATGGTCTTTCCTTTATCTAATTTGGTCTCACAGGAACAATCTAGTATTTAAAAAGGATAAGAGCCATGTGATCGACTTATTTTTCGAGTTCCAAAGAAAATCTTTTGAATGGGTGAGTAGAAGGACCATGAAATCGAAGTTGGATTGGGTAGAATGGCTTGCAAATCCATTGGGGTAGGCGGTGGTTCAATAGATCGAAGTGGACAATGGGGTAAGGTTGTTGATCGACGGGATTGGGTAGCAAGAAGCAGTCGGTATGGTCTTGAGGGCAGTGGGTTTGCTTCTCGCAAACTTCCCACTCTTGTTTCGGTCTTGCTTTGTGTGTTTCTCGATTTGGGTCTTGGTCTAAGCTACAATTTTGCCGTATGTATTGAATTTGTTTATGTATTGGCTTTGGTTGGTAATTAATGACAAGTTTTGTTGTTCAAAAGAAAATCACCATCCCTATGCTCATGTAGTTGGCAAGGTGATTTAAGTATTTGTTTATGACGATATGTCATTACCTTTTTTTTCCCGATGGATTCCAAGAAAGATCATTCAGATGAACCATTTTAAGCATCAAATGACTATTTATTCGAAGGATATTAGAAAGAATTATAATCATCGCCATCACTGTCGATTCCAGATATTGGTATTTAAGAAAAATTGAAACGAAATAATAAAAAAATTAAAAAATATAATATTTAGGCATCAACAAAGGGATCTTAACCATAACAACTAACTATTCACAAAAAGAAAAAAAAACCAACAATAGACATCTTTTACTAATAAACTCTAATCCTAACAATTAACAAAAGAAATAACAATTAAACATCACCTAATAATAAACTCTAATCATAACAATTAACAAAAAAAATAACAATTAGGCATTAACTAATTAATTCTAACCCTAATAATTAACAACTATACATTAACTAACATACCTTAACCCTAACAGTTAATATAAAAACCATATTATATAAAAAATATTGGCTAAGTTTTTTTTTATGAGGACAACCCTTATTTCACTTAGTGTCAAACCATATACAACTATACAAATTAGAATATATTATAGGCTATATTTGGCAAACTAGCTGATAAGCTAGCTTATGACTTATAGGCTAGCTGGTAGCTGATAAGCTAGCTAACCATGGTAAAATTCGTTGCACTCTCTTATCGGGTAAGACTCTCGGTCATTGCTTCCGCTTTTACCGGGTAAGATTTTTGGTCCTTGCATATTAATCCGGTAAGCTAATGTGACTTGGTAAGCACTTATGACTTACCTAGGTAAGTGTTTTGTAAACGGCCCCTTAGACAGAAGAATAAAAATGAAAAAAGAAAAAGATTTGGAAATGAATTTTCATCCCCTCCTCCTATTTAACATGGAATGAAAATTTCGACTTCCAGAAGGATGAGCCCATAGTATTATATAAAACCAAACAATTTCTTTTTTATATTCAATCTTATTAATGTGTGCTTGATACCTCTAACCAAATAAGCCCTTAATATTAACAACCCATTTAAGTATATTTTTTTATTTTTATAAAAAATTATATCAAATATTTAATTCATTTAAAACTAAGAAGTTGATGTACATATGTTTCTTAACATACGTAAATGATGTCAATAGATAAAGAAAACGAGAGGATGTTAATGTATAAGGTTGTTTGGAAATGCGTTTCAAGATGATTATTGTAAATTTGTAAATCAAATTTTCTAAAACAAGCTTAAAGCCAATTTTAGGTCCATTTACCGAATCCTTTAACGGGTAAGTTGTAAGCGTTTATCGGCAATAGTCACTATCATCACTTACCTTATCGGATAACATTTTCAAACATTAAAATGGATCCATAAACACTTTCTAGGCAAAAGTCTTCTTCCTCACTTACTTAGGCAAATATAAAAAACCAAAATACCTCATGAAAAGACTAAAATACCCCTTAGTTTGTTTTAGGGGCTGTTTACTAACTCTTTTCGGGTAAGAGTGTTGTCCGGGGTAAGTGTTGTCCCCGGTAAGTGCTGTCCGAGTAAGAGTGTTTACCAAATGTTTTTTGGTAAGTGCTTACCGACAAAAAATGACTATTTTAACCCTTTTATAATTATATGTTAAATTAAATGTAATTATTTAATGGAAGAAAAAAAATTCATACTTTAAATAATTGTTTATCAAAATTATACTTTTTTTATATAATATATTTAACAAACTATAGGGACTAAAAGAGTAATTTACTCTATAGAAATAAAAAAATGGTTTTGCTGTACTTATAAATGTAATTCAAAAGACATCGTTCCCTTCATTTTGTCTTTATCCTCCCCTTCTTTCTCTTCCCTCTTCCTTGAAACTTTTTTTTCCTCTATACCATTGTTATCTGCATTTCAAATCTAGGGTTTTTCCTTTTCACACCCACAAACACACCTTACCAAAACACACACATGTACACAGGTTTGCATTCTCTAATTGTTTCTCTTTTTCTACATTCTTTCAATTTAGAACCCTGTTTTTTTCGTTTTAATTTTGTGGGCTAAAAAGCTTCAATCTTTTGGGGCAAAAAGTTGTAATTTTTTTTTCTAATTTCTAGCACGTTTTTTTGTGGTTGAAATCGATTTCTTTCACTGTTTCTTGACGAACCCATGTAAAACCCTTGTTAAATTTTCGATTTTTTTTGTGGGTTTCTGTTAAAATTCTGTATTTACTTGTGTTTTGTGGTGATTTTTGGTTTTTAAGTTGTGCAGATCGATGGAAAACCCTAAGACCTAATCACAGAAAAGAGGGAAACCGTGGAAAAAAAGAAACTGACCCGGGTCAGCACTATTTTGAAACGGATTCGGTCATATCTCGGTCAGATTCAGAATTTGGTAAACACGCTGACCGCTGACCGAGTCAGATTTACTGACCGAGTCAGCCTGGTCAACATCTAGTAAACAGCCCCTTAGTTTTGGTCGCTACAGTTTTTTATTCCAAGACAAACTTAAGACCACATAGTTTACTCTATTATTTACTTAAACCGTGGTGGTGGACTGGTGGTGTGTGGTGGTGCCGTGGTGGTCTGGTTTGGTGGACTGGTGGTGCGTGGAAGACGAACCAGAGCGGTGGACTGGTGGTGCGTGGAAGACGAACTAGAGCGGTGGACTGGTGGTGCATGGTGCGTGGAGCCGTGGAAGACGAACCAGCGACTGGCCGACGATGGGGTTGGGTTCGATGGAGGAGAATTGGCGATGGGGTTGGGTTCGAAGTTGGACGGAGGAGAAGAAAATTCCGTCGATTTGAAATTAGGTTTAGAACTTTAGATTTAGAAATCAGTAAAATATGTATATATATTTTATAATATTTATATTTATTTTTTATAAACGTCGGATATTTGGGCCGGATCGGGGGGTGAACCCTGAACCCAACCCGATCCTACAAAACCGAAAAAGAATCGGGCATCGGATCTCGGGTTCTCGGATTTCTTGGGTTGGTCATTTTAGGGTATTTATTGGGTTGGGGTGGGTCGGGTATCTCGGGTTATGCTCACCCCTAATCGTGTCAACATAATTACAAGGTCTAAATTAATATATAGCTAAGTGAATTATATTTTTTAGTCCCTATGCTTTATATAAATGATGGGTTTCGTCCTTCAAGTGAAACAATTATACTTATCTTTTATGTGGTACGTATTGTTTTAGCAATGTTGCATCAACTAATCAAGTCTCAATCCAATAATTTAGGTGCAATTTTGTCTTTTTAACATTTTTTTATTAAAAAGTAATATCAATATACATGTATATATACAGATACATATAACATCATATGTTGAAATAGCGGTTTGAGACGTAAATTGCATGCTTTGGAATTTTCATTGCAGTATTTTGCTAATTGTTGGTAATTGATGCCAAGTTCAAAAAAAAACAAGGATGATGTTTTGATTGAAACCTTCGAGTGGAGATGATATGGTTATTTCCTAGTTTTTTTAGCGAGAATAAGAATCAATAAATGGGGTGGATGGGAAAGAGGGGAGAGGAATAATTGAAGATGGTCAGAAATAAAGGTAAAGTGGAAAGGTTGTTGGTGTGGCGACGGATTGCAGGTCAACGGAGAAGGAAGTGTGAGGAACGTGATAGTATGTAATTGGTACTTTAATTTTTTTTAATAATGAGTAAAATAAAATGGTTAAATTGCCCCGAAGTTAACATATGTTCTATTAAATTTTTTTAAGAGCAAGATATTTAATTACCACCAAACACAAGGAATACAAATTATATTTTTTACAAACCAACAGGGCCACCAAACCGCTGGTAAACAGAAGCAAATTTTAGTTTGCCAGCAGCAAATCTTAGTTTGCCAGCAGCAAACTAAAACAAACGGTACATGTACAACTAAAGCATCTCACAACCAACAATTGAATCAAGGAAAGGATACCTCAAGCTCTACGAACCAACTAGCCAAACCTGTAGAACATAGCGATACAGTTAATTGTGTTAGAGCAAGAGACTACTATCGTAAGAAAATGCAAACCATCGAGACAATGGATGTACTTATTTCACTTCAAAGACGACAATCCGAGATTTCATATAGAGCACAAGGACGAAAAATGTAATTCACTCTATATAGTTTAATAAATATAAAGATGAGTGAGTTGTGCTTATGTGACTATTCAATCATAAGTAACAATCACATTTAGTTGTACCAATTTTAATATTTATCGGTATACAAAAATAAAAGTGAATTTGAATTAAAATTTATTTGATATATATTTTAGTAAGAATTATGATTGTTAGTCAATTATTTAATATTTTTACTAACGGTATCTTTATTAAGTTCAATTACTTTTTATTTAACTGATAATTATTTTGATTAAAGTTTAAACAACTTATACTACGTCATAAAAACAATAAACTCATTTTCAATCAGGGTTCTAAAAGGTGCGTCATGCCGAGATATGGCGTGAGACGCGTCTCCGCCGTTACGATATGGGTCATAACGTTTCTGTAAGGCGTGGCTCACGATATGGCGGCTTAAGGTGCGATATGGCGCGCCATAGCGTCTGTTTTTTTGTAAGGCGTCACTTGTATTTTTTACAATTTGTACTTTTTTGTCTTTTTTTTTTAAACTTAAATTTTGTTAAAGGTTAAAACTGAAAAGTTAAAAGTAAGAGGGTAAAAACTAAAAACTTAAATTTGTTGACTTATTTAGAATTGAGGTTCAGTCAATGTTTTTCAAATTGAAATCACAATTATACAATTAGGCGATTACACGAGCAGCGGCAGATCATCTCTTCCGGCGATTACACCATTACACACACACACACACACACACACACACACACACACACATATATATATATATATATATATATATATATATATATATATATTAAATTGTTGGATATAATTGTATTCAATGAATAAAAACATATAACATATATTTATACATATATAATAATATATAAGATATATTAATTTGACGTCTTAGTTCACGCCTTAAAAAACGTCACGTCCTCGCCATATCTTGTAAGGCTTGAGGCTTGACTTCGTCGCCACGCCACGCCTTACGCCTTTTTGAACCTTGTTTTCAATAGGTTTGAAATACGTATATTGCTTATGGCCCCACCCACGACTTTATGCACCTACCTCACTAAATGAAGAGGAAAATGTCATTTATTTTAACGGACACGAAAAAAGAGACATTTTAATACGTAAAATTAATAATTGTAGTTAACAATAAAAGATAGAAAAACACCTTTATTCATATATAGCAGCGTTTAAAAAGACGTGTTATGGCACGATATGACGTAAGACGTGTCTTTGCCGTTATGAAATGGTGCATAGCGTTTCTGTAAAGCGTGGCTCCCGTGCGTTTTTTGTACGACGTGGATTTCTTTAAAAAAAATATTTCTTATGTTTTGATCTTTTGTGTTTTTTACATTTTTAACTTTACATTTACATTTTTATAGATTTATTTAATCACATCACTCACAGAGTCACAGTTCACGAATTCATATGTAATAACTAGGTTTAATTTATAAATAAAGTAAAGATGGTGGCCAATGTGTGAAAGATGTAACTTTGGGGATTTTTGTGTAAATGAGGAAAAGAGGGTTAAAACCCCCTAAAACCCTCACTTTTCATTTGGTGAGTATATTGGAGGCGGCTGGAGAAATCAATCGGAAACCTCTTGCAAGGTTCATCAAGGAATCAAAGCATTCGGGATTATCCAGTGTGTATGGTGTATCCTCTTCTTCAAGGTAAACATCCTCTCTTGAAATGTATGCTTTCTTATATTGCAATGGTTTTTCTTCATGATAATGTTTTGAGTGTGGGATTAAACAGGAAAGTGTGATAGTATGAGGGAAATCAATTGGTTACAATGTTGTATGGAAATTGGATTACCTTCTATTGATGCCATAAATATTGATTCCTTTTTTTTATTGGCTTAAAAACCCAATTAGAAGGAAGTTAAGAGGATTTTTGGTTGGGGATTTCCGGATTGAGTGGTTCGATAAAACCATATGTGTACGGAATCGCCCAGAGACCGAGTATTATCTTTTCCGAATAAGGCGGGGTACCGAAAGTAGGGATTACTCGGAATCAAGTTGAGGTCCCGGAAGTCGGGATTATCCAGAATCGAGTGAGGATCCGGAAGTCGGACTCTATTGTGTTATCCGGAAGAGGGGTAGTCCGGGTATCCTACCCGGAAACTAGATTGGGTTGTCCGGGATTGGTTGTCCGGAAGTTGCGTCCGAGATTGAGTTGTCCAGGATAGGTGGTCCGTAAGTGGGTGTCCGGGAGAATCCGAATGGGACCGGATTAGAGGGTCCGGAAAACCCTACTGTTTGAGGTTGTGTCGGAATCCTTTGGTGTTTTGTGTGCCGAGTAAAGAGTGCCTTAAGGAATCGGGAAGTGTCTCGGGAGGTGTAATAGTCAACTTTGTGGGATGTTGGGTGACTTATTCACTCTCGTGTATTGGGTGAAAATGTAGGTGTGCAATTAGAGAATAGTGGTCTCAAGTAAGAACATGTTAGCGTGGACGCCAGATGAGTCTTTCTAAATTGAAGCTTTATCGATACTTGATAGGCGGGTTTACACCCCCCTAAATCTAACCGCAAGTGTACGGGTCGAAATCAAGTAATAGTACTAAAAGTACGAGTATCGAACACATGGAACTAGGAACTAAGTATCACAATGACTATAAGATCTATTAACTGAACGGTCGCAATTTTGAGTTGTTGGTATTAAGCTAATCAATTTCAAGTAAACAAATCACAAACGGGACAGTAAACAACGTAGGAAACTTTGATAGAGAAAACAGTTAAGGGTTGGAAATCCTTAGGTTTTCACATACGAACATCTGACTTAAAACGATTACCAGTTATTTCCCCTTAATGAATACCCAATCTCTAAAATCACCGTGGTTCTCTCTAAAGCAACCACGTGTTTTATTATGAAAGTATAAGTTTTATCTTTCGATCTCAACCTATAAAATTCAAAACACATTAAACTCAAGATTTCAACGGGACTAAGGTTTACCTTGGTATATCTCTATCCAATTTCTCACCTTAAGCATGCAATTTCTAGTTCTAGTTAACAATTAATTCTCTCGAACTTAATTGAAAACAACAAAACAATTGGAAGCTAGCTAAACTCACAAAAGCATTAAGAACCAAATCACATGCTTCATTAAATAGGAAAACTGATAAAGATCTCAAGTCATCTGTTCATAAGTTTAAACCAAAATCAATCCAACCCCCAACATCTAAAGATTAGTTCATGCTGGTGGTGGATAAAAGCATAAGAAAAGGAAGAAGAACAATGTGTGTAAACATGATAAACGTGAACGTAGTAAATGTAATGGTGAACTCCCTTCTCCCGGCTCTAATCCGCTTCGCGTCGTGAATTACTCCTCAATCGATCCTCTATCGTTGCTCCAAAAGCTCCGAAAAACCTTTGAAAATCGCCCTTCAGCTGCTGCCCGTCGTCGTGTGTGAGATGATGACCTAAAATCCGGAAAACACAACAATATAACAAACGAGCATAGGCCCCCGCGGTTTTGGCCGCGACTTGCAAACCGCGCGGTTTTCTGATGTACTTCCGGGTCAGGTTTGTTTCGTGGTTCGGGCACGGGTCTTGGGCTTGGATCTCGGGCTTCCGTTGGACTTCGTTTATACTCGTTTTGGGCTCTTTTCGCTTCTTTTCTCCATGCTCGCCGCCTTTTAAATTTCCTGCACATTTCACTAGATAAACCATAAAATTTTGCCTCTTTGCTTCAACACAAGCCAATCTCATTGGTTTGTGGGCCGAAAATAACGCCAAAAAGTGGCGTTATCAACAACCCCAAACCGAGCGTTGCTTGTCCTCAAGCAAATTAGCGATAAAATAGAATAAAAGCATGTATCAGTGAAAAATAATAATAACTGCACAACTCCCAATTGGTACCACGTAATGCACTGGTGATTTCCCATACCCGTGAATGCCTATCTCACTCTCGCCTCATCCTTATTCTGTTTGATTTATGGCCTTCCGTTGTGAGTTGAACTCGTGACTGCTCCGATTACATTAAGGTTGTACTAGGTCCAAACATACTAGGGAAAACATTTCGCCTCGACCCTACCTCACGGGATACTCTCATTTCACTCGAACCTAGGTTGTCGCACATGTTGTGATGTATATGGAAGTTATGTACAAGAATACTCGAAAGTCACATGACAACTCTAATGAAAGACGCACAAATGTCCAAAAAGTTGATCTCAGAAAGGAATCAAGTAGCAAGATAGGGGATATTGGTAAAGATAGTCGTATACCGTAATCACATTTTCCAGAAGATCCTCCAGGTCTTTACAAGGGTTGTAACGGGGTTAGGGTTATGGCTAAGAAACGAAGGGTAAGCGGATCAAAGATCCTCGGTGTGTCAATCTTTAGCAGGTCTGAACTTTCTTGCTTCACATTCTATCCTTTGGCCCTCTCTATCACTACTGGAGTCGCTTTGACTCTCTTATTGAGCTGTTGTAAAGCTATCTAAATAACTGTATTTTTTTCAAGTTGGGACTTCATTGGTCCTCTTTATTTGATTGGGGCTGCATTGGCCCTCTTTTCTATCTATTTTTCATGACTAGCCTGTACTGCTTCTGATTGACACACTTTCGGATACGGGTTGGCTAAGGCTTTTGGTTCGGGTTTAATGGTGGTTTTGAACTGAATGAGGTGAGTGTTTGGCTACAAAGGTGGTTTTGGTTACACACATAATGGGTCAAAAGGTACGTTAGACAAAAACGGGTTAAACATACACACAATGCCTGGAATCATCTCTTAAGGTCCACACGATATGGTCTACTATACCCTTACCCAATATCCCGATGGTTGTCTTTGCTACTCAATGCAATATTATAGCGATATCATTCTATAATCACGACAAGGAATTCAAAAAAATGTATATGAATTAGGTGTTTAAATCCCTCGAAGTGAAGAACGTCATTTAGGCTCAAATCTCGCTATTGGGTGGTCTCCACTAATGTCCCTAGTCATGCCTTTTCCCGGTCCTTCCCTAATGGTCACGTTACTATCACAAGGTTCTTCCCACAATGGTCGGTCTCAATCATCCAAAACAAAAAATTTAGCTACTATGATCTAAACATTCAGAAGTGCAGGAAATTTACGTGCATAACGTGGGCCCGATTGGGCAACCCCAAACCTTACCCACACATTGTCCCCAATGTGTAAGTGTCGGTGTAGGCGATACAAAATGAACAAGTATCGTTGTGCGGTTATTGCAGTAATCAAACAGGAACGACAAAGTATTAACACGAAACATCAAAGAGCTAGTCCAACGTTTTCAAAAAAAATTGGCCACCCCAAACCTAGGCCGTGGCCTAGGTTTGTCAAATAACGTCAACCCCAAACCTCGATGAAACCGAGGTTTGCACAGGATTAAAAATGAGTGTGTAGATGTTGAAAGGTGAGACACCCCAAACCTAAGTGAAACTTAGGTTTGTTGCATCTCGTTTAACTAAAAGGAAACAACACATCATACACCACTCGTTAATATATTGAGTTAGAACATACATGTTTGCCCGAACGGAGTAGATTCTCTTGAAAAGATTGAGGAAAATGGTTGGGAGACACCGGAGGAGATGAAGAGAGAGCATGCAAAAACACAAGAAAGCAAAAGAAAAAAAAAGATCGCAAAGAAAATAAAAACGTGTAACATCCCAAATTTTTATAAAAGATGATGTTTGGATTTATTAAATAAATTGAGTATATTTATTTGATAAGTTGTGATTGGGTATTTGGTTGATTAATTTTAGAGTTTAACCCCGAGTAAGTTATGTTATAATTTTTATGGAGTTATAAGTTAAGGGGTAAACTTTAATTTAATTTATAAATAGAGGGATGGAACTTGCCAAATGTTGATAATTGGAGGGTTGATGGGTAAACTGTAATGAGGTGTCAAGACCTCAGAAAAAGTTGGCATTGAATTGAAGAGGTGTCCATTTCCTAAAAGTAATTGAAACAACTGGGTCTTATTGTGTTGGTATATTCGGTCAAAGAGAGAAAAAGAGAAAAAGAGAGAGTGAAATCGAGAGAAAGAAAGGAGAAGAAGAAGGTTAAAGATTTGCTGGAAAATATTAGTACAAATTTGTTGGACAACCTAAGGGGGGGTAAGGTTGTATTTAAAATCTTTTTCTTTCAAAAAATCTTTGAACAAATAAATACAGTACAAACAATACAGTAAAAATAAAGCAGAGTATAAACAAGTAAATATACAACAATTATATAAACAGATATAATTTAAATGCACAGCGGAAATGTAAATAGATAAGGGAAAGAGAATACTTGACAACGGTATTTTTAAAGTGGTTCACCAAACACAAAGTTGGCTAGTCCACCTCGAGAAAATAACACTTCTCGGAGATCCAATACGAAACGTGTTCTTTACGGTAGAAACACAAACCTTAATACAACAAACGCGAAACACTCTACTTTGAGAGATTAATGTGGATCACTCACTCTAATTCAAACACTTACAAGAGAGTATAAATTTTAATATGAATAATCACTCTTGAATAAGGTTTATCACTTGGATATTTTTAGAGAGTTTGATCACTTGAGTTGTGTTGCTGATTCAACTAATCGAGAGATTTTAATCTGCTATCAACTCAAGATTTCTTGCTCAAAAATTAATTTTATCAGTTTAAGTGATTTAGTGTGAGTAAGAAAGCAGCAGAATAATAATCAAATGCTGAGGGAGAATTTATTGCTGAAGTTGGTGTATCCTTGAATGCTGCTGGATGCATGTATTTATACTGGATGATCAACAGTCTTGAGGATTTCGCGGTATACCGCCAGACCATCGCGGTATACCTGCGTCAGAAAAAGTACAGCAGAGGAGAAGGTCAACCTGCACAAACAAACGGCATTGTGTACCCGCGGTATACCGCGTTGCACATGGCGGTATACCGCCTGAAAAAGTTGCTGACAATAGAAGCTTCACATGCAGAAGATGTGACGGGTGAATAGTGTCGCGGTATACCGCGAAGACCTTGGCGGTATACCGCCTGAAATATTGTCCAATGAGAGCATGGCAACGCAGGGTTACTTCGGCTGAACCTCTTTTTGCAGTTGATGAACAGTGACAGAGATTAGATTTAAATAATATAACATATATATATATATCAAGTGATTTAATATATATAAAAAATATTGTATATATATATTTGATTCAAATATATTTATATAGATACGAAATATCCAAGTGATAAAATATTTTAGGGTGTTTATCATTTTAAAATAAAATGACGAAACTCTTCAGACTTGGATTCTTCGGATAAAAATTATCGAGATCATTTAAATATCTGCACACTCAGATAAAAGATTAGATAACAAAAAATGCGGTGTGTTTTGTAATCATCAAAATAAATATGGAGATGTGATTTTATGTGTACCAAAAATATATCATAATATTTAAAGCTGGGTACACTTGCACCAACAATCTCCCCCTTTTTGATGATGACAAACACAACGCTAAACACGAGAGCATACTCGGTTTCTCTCCCCCTTTTGTCGAAGCAAAAAGGGTTTAAGAAAGTCGCTTATGCACCCCCTCGAAAGATGCTCCCCCTCAAAATATGAAATATTTGAGAGTTAGTATTTATCAAGGGTTATACTCAAGCATGCCTAAACCAAGTCTTAATTTAAAGAACGCCTTCTTGTTTAGAGCTTTAGTGAAAATATCGGCCAAATTATCTTCCGAATCAACCTTTTCAAGCACGATTTTGCCTTTTTGAACATTATCTCGTAAAAAATGATGTCTCAATTCAATATGTTTGGTACGAGAATGCAAAACGGGATTTTTACTTAAGTTTATGGCACTTGAGTTATCACACATAATTGGAATTTTGGTTAGGTGTACCTCAAAATCGGTAAGTGTGTGTTTCATCCATAGGACTTGAGCACATGCTCTTGCGGCGGCTACATATTCCGCTTCGGTGGTAGACAAGGCTACGGATTGTTGTTTCTTAGAGAACCAAGATACAAGTGAGAGACCTATAAAGGCACATACCCCACTAGTACTTTTTCGGTCAACAATAGATCCACCAAGATCGGAATCGGCGAAACACGTTACTTCTAACTCGGGTTTCTTTGCGTACCATAAGCCAAGATTAGTAGTACCTCGTAAATAACGAAAAATACGCTTGACAGCTTCATAGTGAGATTGTTTAGGTGAAGATTGAAAACGAGCACATAAACATACACTAAACATAATATCAGGTCTACTAGCAGTTAAATATAATAAACTACCAATCATACCACGATAAATCTTTTCATTAAAATCGTTTCCCTCCTCGTCACGAGATAATTGCAAATTTGTGGTCATTGGAGTTTCAACGGGTTTCACATTTTCAAAGTTAAACTTTTTCAACATATCTTTACAATATTTAGATTGACTAATAAAAATACCAGTTTCACATTGTTTTATTTGCAATCCTAAGAAGTATTTTAACTCTCCCATCATGCTCATTTCAAATTCGCTTGTCATTTTCGCAGAAAATTCATTACACAATTTTTCATTAGTGGAACCAAAAATAATATCATCAACATATACTTGCACAACCACAATATCATTTTGAACATATTTCACAAATAAAGTATTATCAATTTTACCCATAATATAACCACTAACAATTAAAAAGGTTTTTAATCTATCATACCACGCACGCGGAGCCTGCTTTAAACCATAAAGCGCCTTTTTTAATTTATAAACATGTGTCGGGTTTTCGAAACTTTCAAAACCGGGAGGTTGAGAAACGTATACCTCCTCATTTATAATACCATTTAAGAAAGCACTTTTAACATCCATTTGAAATAACTTAAAATCTTTAGCATTTGCAAAAGCGAGAAGCATTCGAATAGACTCCAACCTTGCAACCGGTGCAAAGGTTTCGTCATAATCTATACCTTCTTGTTGACTGTACCCCTTGGCAACTAAACGTGCCTTGTTTCGTGTGACTCCACCGTTCTCGTCTACCTTGTTTCGGAAGACCCATCTTGTGCCAATAATGGTTTGACTACTAGGGCTAGGCACTAAGTCCCACACATCATTCCTAGTAAATTGGTTTAACTCATCTTGCATGGCCAATATCCAATCCTCATCACCTAAAGCTTCATCTATGGTTTTAGGTTCTATGGTTGAGATAAAGGCATGGAAAGCACAATGGGTAAGGATTTGTGATCTAGTTGTCCTTTGGTTTAGGTCACCTATAATTTGATCTACGGGATGGCCTCGAGCGGTTCTAAGGTTAGGATCATCTATACCTTGTGGAATAAAGCACGGAGGGGCATCACTAGATTCAATATTATTTGTGGAAGGTTGGGTACCTAAATCCAAGGTACTAAGTTGTTGGGCTAAGACGTCTCCTTCACGGATATTATCATTTGCTAAGGGTGCACTCGGTTTGGGAGGACTTTCGTCAAAACTAACATTAAGGGATTCTTCCACTACCATGGTTTCCTTATTTAGGATTCTATAGGCTTTGCTATTCCAAGAATAACCTAGGAAAACTCCCTCATAGGCTTTGGGGTCAAATTTGGTTAGGTAGGATTTGGTGTTTAAAATGAAACATTTACAACCAAAAACTTTTAGGTGAGCTAGGGAAGGTTTTCTACCTCGGTAAAGTTCATAGGGTGTCTTATTTAGGATACCTCTAATTAGGACACGGTTAAGCACATAGGTCGCGGTAGCAACGGCATCACACCAAAACTTTTGGGGAACTTGATGTTCGTTTAGCATAGTTCTACTCATTTCTTGCAACGTTCGATTTTTCCTTTCAACAACCCCGTTAGATTGAGGAGTTCGAGGAGCCGAAAAGTTATGAGTTATACCATGTTTATCACAAAAGGCACCAAATTGTACATCATTATCGAATTCTCGTCCATGGTCCGTACGTATGGAAACAATCGTACAACCTTGTTGGTTTTGAATTCGTTTTCCCAAAATTTTAAACTTTTCAAAAGCCTCATTTTTATGTCTCAAAAATAAAGTCCAAGTATAACGGGAATAATCATCCACAATAACCAAAGTATAAAAATTTCCTCCAAAACTTTGAATAGCCATCGGGCCAAAAAGATCCATATGTAAAAGTTCTAAAACTCTTTGAGTAGAAATAACATTTTTTGATTTATGAGAAACGTGATGTTGTTTGCCGACACGACAAGCATCACAAAAATGATTATCAAACTTTAATTTTGGCAGGTCACTCACAAGCTCCTTATTTTTTAAGTTTTGCATTAATCTTAGATTAGCGTGACCTAAACGCCTATGCCATAAAGTAGAAACATCATTAATAGAAGATAAGCATACATTATCAGATACAACAGTTTTACAAATATATAAATTTCCTTTTACAAAACCATTTAAAAGAACTTTACCATTTTTTATGATTTTACAAGAATCTTCTTCGAAGACAACAGTTGTATTATTTTTACACAATTGGCGAACACTCAACAAATTAAAATGTAAATTATCAACATGATTAACATTAAGAAATTGAACATTATTGCAAGAGACTGTACCTCTACCAATTATATTTCCTTTGGAGTTTCCTCCAAAAATTACCTGTCCACCATCACATGACTTATATGATGAAAAGAGATTATTGTTTCCGGTCATGTGACGTGTGCAACCACTATCGAGTATCCAGTCCATATCAAGGTCAATCTACAATAATGAAGATGTAACTTTTATGGTCCCCATTTCTCGTGGGTCCTTGACAATTAGTTTCAAAAGTCAACCAATATGCATATATATTAAGTCAAACAGAATATATATATATATAATATATTACACAATATATAATACATCAAACCATATTAATATATATATATAACACATTAAACAAACAAAGTATATATATATAAGAATTAAAAGAATTAAATAAAATGTATATATATATGTGCAGTACGTATGTATATATATATATGAATAGTATTATATATTACTTATATATATAATATATACAACAAAATATATTTAAACTATATATATATATACATAACACATTTAAAACCATAAACGCATACCACCGGGATTATCATTACTAAACATTCCTTTTGGAATCCATTTATTTACCATTTTAATTTTGCGATTATATTTATCATACACATAAAAACAAGCATTTACATTCGCATTATTATTAGGTTTAGAATATTTATCATGGTACATGCGAGCATACGGTTTTCTCGTATTATAATTTACATTATTTATTTTACGCACATACGGAGGTTTTTGCACATATTGATTTCTTGTATTTACTTTAGGTGATTCATAAAATCTTTTGATGGGTATACATGAACATTTATCAACACAAGTATTGGAACCAATGCCTTTTCTACATTTTATACGGTTAGGCATATTAAGCATGTTAAGAACCTTTTTATTACTACTTTCAAAGGCTTTAGCTAGCATGTTATCTTTTTCATATAAAGCACATTTAGCCTTTAAGCATGTAATCTCATTCTCAAGAATATCACATTTTGTACAAATAATATTTTCATGTGATTTTTTATTTAAGCATGCAATTTCTTTATTTAAAGCATCACAAGATTTACAAAAATCTTTTTCTCCTAATTTAGTTTCTAATTTAGCAATTATATCCATATCATTTTCAGATTTTTGTTTAACATTTTTTATTTCCTTTTTACATGCATTTACAGTTTCTTTTAACATAGCATTCTCATCTTGGTAACGATTTGCAGGAGCGGCCATTTTATGAAAAGATTCATATAATTCTTCAAGATTATTTTCATTATCACTTTCATAATCACTATCGTAATCCGAGTAAGAAGATTTTACCTCGTCGTCGCTATCGGCCATAAGACAAATGGCTTGATAGTCATCTTCTTCTTCACTCTCGCTCCACGCGCCTCCAATGAAGGCTTTCTCCTTCTTCTTTTGGAACTTGTTCTTTTTCGGACATTCATTGGCGTAGTGGTCTTTGTCACCACATGAGTAGCAAAAGCCTCTCTTTGGCTTAGCTTTATCGTCTTCACTCGAGTCGCCATTTTTCTTAACTTTTTCGTCTCGTTTATGGAACTTACGACTTCGATTATCACCACCACGACGGTAGTTACCGTTTCTTTGAAATCTGCCATTGTTAGAAAATTTATTATTATTATTAAGAAATTTGGAAAAGTTTCTTACCAACATGGCGACTTCATCGAGAGTTTCGGATGGATCTTTCGAGGAGCTAGCTTTCTCCTTTTTCCTCTCATCTTTTGGTGTTGAGACATTGAGAGCGATTGATTTCTTTTTAACTTGCTCCCGATCTTTGTTTCTTTTAAGTGCAATTTCATGCACTTTAAGATTACCGATCAAGTCATCTATCTTCATTATGGAAAGGTCACGGGAGTCTTCTAAAGATGTTATCTTTTGCATCCACTCCGAAGGAAGAGCACGTAGGATTTTCCTTATATAGTCCTCGTTAGGATAAGTGCGATCCAAACCTTTCAAAGTAGTCACAATAAGGTTAAATCTTTTAAACATTGAGTCAATTGACTCATCTTGTTTCATTTCGAATAGTTCATAATCGTGAACTAAAATATTTACTTTACTAGATTTAACCTCCGTGTTTCCACGATGAGTATTATTTAAACTTTCCCATATTTGATTTGCAGTTTTATATGTATATACTCTTTCAATCTCATCAGTTGTTAAAGCAGCATATAATATATTCTTAGCTTCAAAGTTTAAACAAAAATGAGCTTCATCAGAAGTAGTCCAGTCATCTATAGGTTTATCAATATAAACATCATCTTTCACAATGGTGGGTTTAAAATTCCCTTTTTCTATGATATTCCAAATCTTTTGATTTTTGCCACGCACGTGACATTCAAATAGCTCGGCCCAAATGCCAAACTTTTCAGTATCTATCAAAGGAGGTTTTGAAAACACGATATTAGTTTGTTGAGCCATTTAGAAGAATAGGAGAAAAAAAATATGCAGAATATTTTTGAAAGACCTGCTCTGATACCAAATGTTGGACAACCTAAGGGGGGGGGTAAGGTTGTATTTAAAATCTTTTTCTTTCAAAAAATCTTTGAACAAATAAATACAGTACAAACAATACAGTAAAAATAAAGCAGAGTATAAACAAGTAAATATACAACAATTATATAAACAGATATAATTTAAATGCACAGCGGAAATGTAAATAGATAAGGGAAAGAGAATACTTGACAACGGTATTTTTAAAGTGGATCACCAAACACAAAGTTGGCTAGTCCACCTCGAGAAAATAACACTTCTCGGAGATCCAATACGAAACGTGTTCTTTACGGTAGAAACACAAACCTTAATACAACAAACGCGAAACACTCTACTTTGAGAGATTAATGTGGATCACTCACTCTAATTCAAACACTTACAAGAGAGTATAAATTTTAATATGAATAATCACTCTTGAATAAGGTTTATCACTTGGATATTTTTAGAGAGTTTGATCACTTGAGTTGTGTTGCTGATTCAACTAATCGAGAGATTTTAATCTGCTATCAACTCAAGATTTCTTGCTCAAAAATTAATTTTATCAGTTTAAGTGATTTAGTGTGAGTAAGAAAGCAGCAGAATAATAATCAAATGCTGAGGGAGAATTTATTGCTGAAGTTGGTGTATCCTTGAATGCTGCTGGATGCATGTATTTATACTGGATGATCAACAGTCTTGAGGATTTCGCGGTATACCGCCAGACCATCGCGGTATACCTGCGTCAGAAAAAGTACAGCAGAGGAGAAGGTCAACCTGCACAAACAAACGGCATTGTGTACCCGCGGTATACCGCGTTGCACATGGCGGTATACCGCCTGAAAAAGTTGCTGACAATAGAAGCTTCACATGCAGAAGATGTGACGGGTGAATAGTGTCGCGGTATACCGCGAAGACCTTGGCGGTATACCGCCTGAAATATTGTCCAATGAGAGCATGGCAACGCAGGGTTACTTCGGCTGAACCTCTTTTTGCAGTTGATGAACAGTGACAGAGATTAGATTTAAATAATATAACATATATATATATATCAAGTGATTTAATATATATAAAAAATATTGTATATATATATTTGATTCAAATATATTTATATAGATACGAAATATCCAAGTGATAAAATATTTTAGGGTGTTTATCATTTTAAAATAAAATGACGAAACTCTTCAGACTTGGATTCTTCGGATAAAAATTATCGAGATCATTTAAATATCTGCACACTCAGATAAAAGATTAGATAACAAAAAATGCGGTGTGTTTTGTAATCATCAAAATAAATATGGAGATGTGATTTTATGTGTACCAAAAATATATCATAATATTTAAAGCTGGGTACACTTGCACCAACAAAATTGAAGAAGAAATCAAAGGTATGTAATACATAAATCAATCCTTTTATATTTTAAGGATGTATTAGTTAAGGATGAAGTTTAGAAATTTGGGTTATGATATATTGATGATTATGATAATCTGAACTGAAAATCTTGTTATGTTAATGGTCCTAAACATATCTGCAGATTATTAGAAATATGTATAGTTGAAAGTATGAATTTTGTGTTCATAAGCTTTTATGAGGATAAAATGGGTTTTGATGATTCTGGAATGCTTTGGGAAACCTGAGTTAATAGTTATGTTATAATAGTAATGATAAACATATCTGGAAGTTTATAGCAATATGCTTAACTTGAAATTTGATAAAATTTTGGGTTTAAAGCGTTTTAGTAGGCTGCGAGAATTATGAATGTTTGAAGGATTCATGAGTGTCGCAACTATGGGTTGCGACAATCTCATAAAAGTCGCAACCTTGGATTGCGATAAACACATAAAAGTCGCAACAGTTAGTTGCGACAAAGGAACTAGCGTTATTTTAAGTAAATGAGAGCGAGATTGCACCATTAGGCACTCTAAGATAGGATATTCGGAAGTTGTTGGGGTCACTAGAAACGAGGAGTCACGTCAAGAGTAGCAAAGATGATCATGTACGCTACATTAATAATTGCACTTGGCTAGTGTTATGGTGAACCTACCAGTTACCTGAGAGTACTTGAACGACTCTAGCGTGATGACCGTTGGGGTAGTAAAGAAGTTCTAAGCGAGTAGTCGTTAGAAGAGATTGATGATTTAAGCCTTTGCCATTTGGAGTGGCGGTAAGCATGGTGAATGCATTAAGTGGACCGTTCCGGTCGAAATTGATGGTTGGATTTAAGCTATAGGCTTATTGGATTGACCTTGATTCGAGGAGAAATGTGGGGTTAGTCGATGTGACTTTCCATTTTGCGTTAAGACGTGTGAACATCCGAATGACGATAGTGTGATCGGAGGAATTGGAGGAGTGTGACCTAGACGTTGCGTGCCGACTGAATATATGCACGAAATTTATTTTATTTTTAAAATAAACTGCATCAATTATTTTTGTGTTTCAAATCGTCGTATGGACGGTGTTGTGAAGTCTTGGAAAAACGTTTGACACACACAAGATTTTAAACCATGATTTTGAAACGTGCATGGAAATTATCTTATTGCAAATAATTGTAAATCTTGTCGAGACATGTTTTATTCCTTGTTGTGTCCACTACTACTTTCGGATACTGTGATATCCATGTTTTAATGTCGTTTATGGTTTTGGATAAGTAACCGCAACTTACGACTTTAACATTGGATCTCCTCCACATATGTTAAGGTCTGGACGGAGAGTTACATTCCCTTGTGTCGGTGTTGAGCTTTAATGAGAATTTTGATTTTGCGGGTCTTGACGAAGAGGTGTCGTTTTATTTTGTGTTGCAATAAAAAGGGAGATTTTGGAATTTTGATGAGTTGATCATATTGTTTTACGCGATTGATTATTGAAAACGAAAACTTTGACACCATCTACTTGGTTCGATGTTGTTGAGTCCATCGAGTTTGATGGACGTTTTGTGGAGTACGATGGTGTTTCGTTTTACGACGTTTTGCGGTGCATGAGTGACACTTTGTCATGTGCATACTTGAATGATTGCGTGCATTAATATATGGGATTGAGTGAGTATTGCGTCTCATGTGAATTTTGTTCAAAAATGTGCTTTATGTCGTATTGCACCAAAAAGAGTGGTTTTGGAGTTTTAATGCCACATGGCTTCTTCTTTTGAGAATCGTGGTAGCATATTTTGTTGCAACTTGCTAGGTGTGCAAATTGATTATATGTGGCATGAGTAATGCATATAAGAGCATCATGATAGTACATCTCTAATGTTTTGTTTTATGCACTCTCATTTGTTGGTATTGTTGATGTTTCTTCTTGCACATGCACTGTATTGATTCATTGACGTGAACAGTTTTATAGTCACTATTTTGGGACGTTAGTGTGCATCGCTTGTGCGGTTTAAAGTTGACTTGAATTATTTTATGTGTCAATCAAATTATGTGCACGTATGGTTTTCCAAGGTTTTGAGAAAAACACATTGAGGTGTGCGAGCCTGGTTAAAGGATTTTATTTACTTGTCATTATACGACTAAATGAGAAGTTTGGAAATTGGAGTTAATGAATCTCTACTTTGAAAATTAGTATTGACCATCCGGTATATGCTATACCATTTCAGAATGACTACTAAGAAAGAATTTCTTTTCGATGTTTAAAACGATATTTCTAAATGATGAAATATCTTGTTTTTCGATTTAAAACTGGGGGATGGCCCAGACCATGTCGTGTTTTAACCAAGACGTGTAGATGATTTACTTCGTTTATCTGTGAACAAAACTGACACATGCGAAGTTATTAATGAATTACAATTCATGTCGTTTTATGGTTAAAAAGAGAATTTTGGAAATTGATGTCGCGTAAATCCTTCTTTTGAAGTTCGTATAAACAGGCTGCTGAACACTATTTTAATGTCGGAGTTTACTTTGCGCGTTTGGCATAAGTAAATCCGTGATGGGACCTTGGCGGTTCATTTTAAAAGTTGTCGCGTACGTTTTTATATTTCGGTAGTAAACTGATTTGCGATGGAAAGGTTTTCAAAAATGATTTTTCATACGTAGGACGAGTGTGTCCATGTTTGTGCATCCACCAGTTGGGTAGTGGTAAGTTTTTGTACGTATGTGATGTTAGTATAAAAACCTTTGTATTGAAAAATCTAGTGAAAACTTTATTGACATATTTATTGAGTCTGTCACTTGAAAACCATGAACTCTTTAGGCTTGGGGAGGTTGAGCAACCCCAGTTAGGGGTGAGGGCGTGTAGAACCTTTCGATGAAAGATTGGGTTTCTAGCACGTGTTATTTTCGTGAGCCGTATGATGTCGTTTGCGGGGTCGAATTATTTCTTGCGGACAACTAAAAGGTGGGACTTGCGGTGTCTCTTGCTAGTGCTTTGGTAACCGTTCACTTCGGCAACCTTGTCTTGGGTTGTCGGTGTTGTGTGAGGGTCGTGTAGGATCCTTTAGACCGTGGGGATGACCATGGATTGGTGGGGATGTTCGAGGGATGAAACTCGTGTGTGTAGCCCTGTGATGGGTCGAGTTTAGTGGTGTAACTAGGTGTCAACTTTTGAGGTTCGAGGTCAATAACCAGTAGTGTAATTGGAAGGTGTGACCAATTCCTATAAATTGTGGTATCGGCTATGATAATCCTAAGAAGTTCGATTGTGGTAAATAGATTTAGCGTGATGACTCTCCTTGTGTGGTAGAAGAATATGTCGATCGGATGATTGGTGATTAGGCGTAACTTTTGGAGATTGTGTAATTGATGGGTCAATGATGACCGTCGGTATGGGAGTCTAATGGAATTCGTTAAGGGTAAATGCTGGTTCAGTAGAGGGAACATTTGGGAATCAGAGGTTTTGATTTACTTTGGTAGTGATTAAACCTTGGACAGATTTGGAAAGAAAGTTTAAGAGCATGTGGGTGTGGATTAGTTGGGAGTTCGAATCTGACGTTGGGGAAGTATGGAACACCTAAGGTTGGGAGACAACCGAAGTCATCTGGTTGAAAGTTACTCTAGTAAATTGATTTTTCCACTGGATATAAGTATAACGTACCTGAGCGGACATTGTTGGTTAGAGTTCGCATGAAGTGATCATGGCAGTTCTGCATGCCGAAGTTAGATTTCAGCAAGGACTGAGGGATTGTGAAAAGCGTTGAGCTCAGTAACCGTTGGGTGTTTGGGAGCTAGATTTGGAGGACTAAATCATCCTAAGGTTGGGAGGATTGTAACACCCGTAATTTCCGGATAAGTATAATTCCGAATCAGTGTAAAATCGATCTTTTAAGATAAATATGAAAAATATGATTTAGGATTAAATCCTAGATTTTATGGTCTTGTTGGATGTGGAATTCGAATACGAGTCCAACGGTTCTTTTCGGAGCGAAAACGGAGCTATAACGAAGAAGTTACGGCCGAAACAGTATCTGACCCAAAAGGAGGCCGCGCCGCCTGGTGCGCGACCTTAGGCCGCGGCCCAAGCCGCGTAACTCTCTGGAGTCCGCATATCTGAAGCATTAAGTTGCGATTTTCAGCCATAATCTTCAAACCTTCATAACTTTTGCATCCCAACTCCGATTTGAGTGATTCAAGTTGCCATGGTTTCATTTTTGAGAGCTCTTCAAGGATCTAGAAAGATTTTTGAAGTGTATTGGATGATCCAGGAGTATTTGGTGGTGGTTGAGGTAAGCTTCTCACTTTTCTCCATTTAAGGAGTTAGGGTTTTGCTATTTTGGTGATTTTGGATGTTTTATGTTGGGGGAAACATATGTAAGTGTTTGAGGATGATTATTTATGGTTAGAAACTTTTGGATCTAGGTTTTTGGAAGATTGGAGCTTAAAGATTCGTGTCTCTTCAAAGGAGCTTACGTTTGGGAAAAATCTAGATTTAGCCTAAATCTAGCAAGGTGAGTTCAAGTTGATTTGTGAAAACGTTGTACATGCCAAAATGTTTATTTTAAAGTAATTGTGTGCTTTATATGAAATTATCACTTGTTGAGTTGATTTGTGAGTTTTGATTAATCAAAGTGTTGAGCTTTACAAATCTTGTAAAACACCCACATTTGAGGATTTTGAGGGATTGATGAATAAACCACGAGTGAATGTGGTTTTGTTAATTTATTGCATAAGAGAAGGTTATTTGTTCAAAATACACTTTTAGTGTTTATTGTGAATATGCGATAACTATGATAAGTTACATTCTGAAAATGTGAACGTGTGAGTTGGAGAATTTGGTCAATCCTGACCGTATGAATGTTTGAGAGTTGTAAACCTTTATTTTTGGCCGATGGCTAATTGAGAAATTAAAAGGGTAAAGATTTTAGGTAACGATGGCCAATCACAGTACCTTCACAGTCTTTTGCTGTGAATGTTTAGTGTTAATTTTTTGGTCTCACGGTCTCACGGAAATAGTCTAGTCTTACATGATATATATATATATATAGGGTCAAGTTATTTTATTAACCAAAATTTTGGTGTTAACCCTATTAACCATATCTCATCCCTTGATTATTTAGATCAATGGTTGAGATTAAATAATCATTAAACTCTTAAAATAAATGTTGAATTTTTAATGAAGATATGTGAACCATCACGATAGGGGCAAAATAGGAAATTATATTGTGAGTATATTCTCTGATAATTAACCAAAACATTTAATGCTTCAACTCCATTGTTGAACGGAAAAAACACAAAACACACAACCCAGCAATTAATGGCAGAAGTGTAACTGACGATTGATTCTTCACACCAGCAACCACAATACTATGTTTAACACAATACTATGATCACCTTAATGTATGATTAACACAACTGTAAGTGCACATCAGTGAAACATCTGTGTTCACCATGTTTGTGAAATTCTGTGTTTACCATATCAATTATGTGTTCACCATGTTTCACACTTATGAATAGGATAAAATATCATATCAAGTCTATGCAGATATATTGGCCTGTGCATATTTGTGAAATTCTTTGTTCACCATGTTTCACCCTCATGAATATCCTAACATTGATGAGTCTGTGAACAGTTGTGATTAACTCACTTTTAAAATTGATGAGCCTGTGTTACTTCTGTGTTCACATGTTCATGTTTCACCCTCACGAATATCCTGTGAACAGTTGTGATTAACTCAATTTTAAGATAACCTAATGTATGTTTAACACAATACTAAGATCACCTTAATGTACGATTAACACAACAGTATGGTCGTGAGGGAAATCTATCTTCAAATCCACGAACTTTGATGAACAATAGAAAATTCAAAACACCAAGCTATTAACTAAAAAATTATGAATTCCTAATTTAAATTTGTAACTCCCAATTAATTATTAAATTTGTAACTCCAAACTAAAAACTATAAAAAATCCATTTATAAAATTCCAAGTATACCCTTGAGCATTAATTCATATGTTAGTAACAACCAACTCAAAAGAAGAGCTCTCATTGGTGAAAAAAGGTTAACAAAGTTAACACCTTTTGTATAGTTAGCATAACAACTTGACTCTCTCTCTCTATATATATATAAAACTAGCAAATAAAACTCTAAAAACTTGAAGAAACATCAAATATCATGTTACAAAAGATCGTACATTAGGTTAGAGATGCTCAAAAATCGGTCACGGGCTAGGCCGGACCGGGCCCAAATTGGTCCCGGTCCCGATCTAAATACGAATGATCGGTTAAGATTTATAAGGCCTGATTATGAGAACTGGTCCCAGACCAGGCCCAAACCGTTCCCACTTAATTTTTTATTTTTTTCTTTCTAAATTGACTTTTTACTTAAAAAAATATTTTTTGAAAAAATTTGGTCAATTAAATATATTAACATATATGTTTTTATTATAATTGGGTTAATAAAATACACTGACAAATACATCTTTATAACGTGACACATACTTAACGTGGTATGAGACATAAGCTTCAAGTCATGAGGACGACGAGCCTTTTACAATAGTGTTTATAACAATATTTTAATTGGGCTAAGAAAATAACCGGGCTTGGTTTGGGCTGCCAGTTGGGCTAGAAAATATCTTTACTCGCCCGAGGCCCGGATACCTCCTAACCCGTTAAACTGCGATCAAAATCAGGATCTCATATCGGGCTGCCAACCTACAATCGCCGACGACAGGAAATTACTCGGTGATCAATGTTTGATCGGTAAAAATGGCAGGATTGCTTGCATGTGCGGCGGAACTATTCAATGTGAGAAATGGCGGCTAAAATCCTTTTATAATTATTCCACTAAAGGAGAAACACGTCATGGAGTTGCAACAAGAGGCGTCGACGCCGTAGATGAAACGGTCCCTACATGACTTCCACAGAGAATACTTCCAAATGACATCTAACACTCGCCTGTCCCTCCAATTCAACGGTCACTATTTCACCAAACTACAGAGGTTACTCTTCATGAAGGTATTGGGTGCTTTTCAAAACGATGATCTTACACTTGAGTCGTCGCATTGGAGCAGTTTTAATTTGAATTGTAGAGTAAATGAACTGCATTATGGTTGTAACTTGAGTTCTAAAACTATATGTAAAATTTGGGGATTAATTTGGATGACTCTTCAGTCTCTCCTGTCAAAATTACTGTGGATTCGAAATTCATGGAGGAGAATTTGATGAACAAGCACTGCAAGTAGAATTGTAATTTGAGTTCTATAACCATTGTAGAATAAGCTTACTATTTTAATTTGAATTGTAAAGCATATCAACTCCATTATTGTTGTAACTTTAGTTCTAAACTGTATGTAGAATTATCCTTACTATTACTCCATCCTTTCAACGAATATCTACAGTTTGAATTTGGGGAATAATTTGGATAGTCTCCTGACTCCTGCTTCAAAATTATCGCGTGATTCGAAATTTATGAAGGGGAATTTGATAAACAAACACTGCAAGTAGAGAACGGTTGGTGGTAAGTCTCTATTTTTTGTTCTGTTTCTGCAATCAAGGCATCCTTCCAAAGAGCCATATTACCTATTTTTTCACCTCTCACAGCTTGTGTTATGCACTTTTAAACAACTATGCAAATATTTTTTTCTGACAGTTCTTTTAGACGTAATCGGCTATCGCTGTACTCCGGTATGTACCCTGTATTTTTTATCACTAACCGACACTTGCTGTTTCTTCCTTTCTCTTTTCCCCTGTTTGATGTTTCATAAAGAATGATTGTTGTAATGGTAGGTCCAGATCACAGCTCACGGAAGAGAACAGACAAAAGAATACCCTTTTTGTGAAAGTTTAAAGGAAGGTGCTCCAGTTCTTCTGAAATCTTCCATAAGTTTGCCATGGTAGATAAAACTAAATATCTGTAATAACATGAGAGGCTCCATCTACATCGAACCTCCTTTACGATATTATGCATTGGATTCTATGATGCCTTTGCTCAGCTTCTAGTCTCTGATATATAATGGATGGCAGGCTGGGAAGAACTCATATTAAACACTCGTGTCATCTTCATGATTAAAAAAAGATAAATCTTGATCCAAAATCCGTGACATGATGAAAAAGCGTACTCTGTATTTTGCCTTTCTGCCTGTTATCTTTTTTCTTATTATTACTACTTTCCTCTTCATAAACAATTAAGGTTTCAGTAACTTAAAGAATTGGTATCTGATCTCATTTCATGGTTTCTAAAATTTGGCTTTCATACCTTGACATAGCCAGGACTTTACAAGGGCCAAGTAGTTCTATAATTTATATACTTGTTCAGCTTTGACATATCGAGAATCTGCAACGTCAAGATCACAAGATGGTGTAGTAGTTCACGATGACCCTCCATGTTCATGGGGAAACTTAGGATGCCTTGAGGAAAAAGGTGTAGATCCCACAGCTAATTAGTGACCCCCACTTTTAAAAGAAGTTAGCTAGGAATGAAATAAAAAAAACAAATGAATATGTGTATCTCATGGTGTAATCTGTATTAAGCCTCTTGAATTGTCAAATACCTTTTAGGGCACCACTGTGACAGCACAGACAAAGACTATTAATAATGGAAGGAATATTATGGGACACTGCATGATTGGACTTAATTCCTTTTACAGATTAATGGCCAAATCTTTATGCGTTATGTGCAAGTATAGTTGTATATTTATATTTTTTCTCTAGTACATGAGGAGTAGATGGTAATTATATAAGCACACTTCAAATCTTGCTTAAACATATGGACTAGATACAAATTCTAAAATACTGTAATTACATCTTTAAATCAAAACGTCACATAATTCATCTGAGGTTCAGTTTCGTGGTGTTCCTCTGAGGTGCTCTCTCAATAAATCCTTCTCCTTCCATCTTCAACATTTCTAGCAAGAACTCGTTCCACGTGTCGACAGGGCCTGGCATGCACCAATGCACACAATCCGGGAAGCTTTTATTGTCACTGGCCGGATGCCCATAATGGTTTGGATGTCCATCCGGTCTCATTATCATAGCATCGCTAGTGTCAAGGAGCCTAAGTTTCAATCCCTTCTTTTCTCCTTCCTTCTGTGCTGCCTTGAACTCATTCACTTGAGTAGAATACATCTCTAACTTATACCCATCCAACCTCATCTCTTGGTTAGTGAAGGGTCTCGTTCTCACACAATTCCCGCCATTATTATAGTCTCCATTCTCAAAATGTTGTGGTGAAAATGTCCTTAGAAATGCTAATCCTGTAAAGTTGTGGAGGTTTAGGAGGGTGGTAAAGGTTGTTCTGTATGCCATCTGGTATGCATAGTAAATGGTGAGGTCTGTAATGTTTTCTTGATTGCAGAAATGACAACCCACTATTTCCCCCTTCTCATAGTACATGAATGGTCGGAAAAACCACTGGCCGGCTGAAAATATGACAATATCTAGGTTTTCTATCTGTGATGTCCATGCCTCATCGGCCTCATCCAAATAGAGGTTCATTAAGCTGTTGCGGGTGAAGTTGTTTGGATTTGAATCTCTAGTTTTGACCAATAGAGGAGACCAGATTGCTACCAGCGTAAAATTGTAGGTCGGAAAGTTCCATCGCCTGAATCTTGTATCGTTGGTCATCGAAACATCAATGGGATAAGCTTCCTGTTATTCAGTAGTGTTACTGTGTTAGGCCTAGAACATAATACAAAGAAATCTCTCTCATGCATGATTTCATTATAGGGAAATTGACTCAAATAGCCATTTTAACAATTAAAATTGGTCTACAAGCCATTTATGCAATATATAGGTCCGTAATTGCGGACCTAACTCAAAAACACAAAATTAAATTAAAAATACGAATTTGATCGATTTTCCTTTAAAAAATCGACCCAAATCCGCAGTATACCAAAAACAAAATTAGGAAAATCAATCGGATTCGTATTCTTTTGGTGTTTTTGAGCTAGGTCTGCAATTACGGACCTATATATTGCGTATGTAGTGACATTCTGGTAAAAATAAGAGAGAAATGGCTAAGAGAACAATTTAGTTGTGTACTTTGACTATTTGAGTCAATTTCCCTTTCATTATATTTATTTTTCTTGTAATCTTTTTTGGCATATTTCTTCTAACCTACTCTTATTTTCATCTGTTAAATCTATCTATTTGTTCTTTTACTAGAAACAAGAGACATTACTCTGCCGTACTAACTGTTCACCTTTTCTTTGTCATTTTCTTCTGTTTTTTTCCTCTCAGGTTTCTTACATGAAAGCATCCAACTGTAAGTAGTAACTTATTAACCAATTGTCCACACAACACACACGTACTACAAAATATTTATGTCATTTAATTCATGAAAATTTCTACTCTGCCCCCCATCTATTATTTGCAGTTCTGAAGACCCTTTCAAACATTAAAACGGATACTTCATCCTCCCAACTACTGAAACCCACATTAATTTTGGCATTTTTATATAATTACAATCATTTATTCACATAATAATTGATATTAACACTATTGATAATACTGTTTGTTATCATTTCCCTTTTCTATTTCTGTTGACACGTCTCTCTCTTATCTGTGTTTGTGTGTGTTTGGCTCTTACGTCTCTCTTATGCTTTCTAAATTGTCCCACATGTGATTGGTATATATATATATATATGCATAATACACAAAATAATTGTCATTAAATGGTGGTTAAGAAAGATGTAATATGCCCACCTCTTTGTTCATAACTATTTGTCATGTGAGATATATATATCCTCTCTCAATGCATACATACATACATACATACATACATATATATATATAATTTGTATTTTTTAGTTTATCTTGGTTGTATCAGATATATTTAAGCCTCAGAAAGCAGGACCATCAAGTGAATGGCCTTGATACTTCTTCCAAATAGACAAAATGCTAGATAACAAGAATATTACTCATCAGTGTACCACCACTAGCTTTTGCTTTCAAAGTAAAATAAATTTGCCCCACCACTACAACTGTATAAAGCATTTCTATTTGTCATTTTATATACATGTCTACTTGTATACATACATGTAAACATATTTATCTTTAATAATTTCGAGTATTGATTATATTTCATTAAACCACCATTTATGAATGATAAACAAGTTATGCATGCGGATGAATTAGATTTTGTTATGCTACTATGAATCGGGGTTTATTTGGAAGACTTACACTAGCTAACATGCAGACCAATGATTGCATTTGGTTTCTTCCCACGGAGTCTCCGATAAAAGCCAAGCTTTTCCCTCTGACAACCTCCAAGAACTCAACCGCATCAAATTCAGGTAACTCGCAGTCATTAGGCTTCCATCTCCACTTCATGAAATCAGTATCTGGTCTTCCATACTTCATACAATTCTGTCGATCATCAATAATGCATTTCGTTTCATTCGTATAATATGTTTCCTTCTTATCATCAAACACCCAACTCCCCTGAAACACGTTACACTTGATATCTTGGGCCGCGGGTGTGGGTTGACGGGTCGAACCAAGGCCAGAAAAGTTTCCAAGGTAGAGATGGATTGTGATTAGGAGGGCTAAGGTTGTGATTGGAAGGATGAAGTGTTTGGAGGTGATGGGTGGTTTATGGAGGTTCCCATTGGTGGTAGGAAGCTGAATTGGATTGGCCTTCATTGGTTGAAATAGGTGAGGATTGAGTTTGAAGGGCTTATATACACACACACACACACACACACTCAAAGTGGTGATGGTGACAAATATTAGCAAATCATTACCCTTTAATTTTAAGAATTAAAATAAAAATAAACATTATTTTAAAATGATTAATATTCAAGAGACCTCTTATATGAGCTGGCTAGCAAATCATTACCCCTTTATGGACAAACTTGGAGAATAATCTTGTTTTCATCTTTTTCCCCACCACAAGATGATACCAACAACTTATTTAAAAAGTGGATTAGGCTGTAGTTCTTGGAGCAGGGGTAATGTAGTAATTTAACATTATAATTATAGTTATATATATATATATATGTATATATATTTTTAATTAATTGTGTATTGGACGACACAAGTCATAGGAGACATAGCATCTGGAATAACAACTACCAACTACTAGGTACTAACCCTCACATGGTGAACACAGTTTATACCTCGACATATGTTCTTGCCAGAATTAAATGGTTGTTTTCATGTGGGATATTGCATCAAGGCATTGTACTCTGTGCATTGAGGTGGCCATAAGGACCATGCTACCCTTTTGAGGATTTTAAACACCCAATGGAAATAACCAATTTATTTTCCTATATCATTTACATTCACTTGTGTTTATTGTTTTTAATTTATGGATAAATCTTTATATTAAGTGACAGGTAGACATGTAGAGCTGCTTGCATACAAAAATTAATGAAAGAATCTTTTAGTTTCAAAGCGCCCAATTTTTATTATATGCAAACTCAATAATTAGTATAAATCTATAAACCCAGTTTTATGTGTTGTTTTGTGTGAAAATGTAATGTTTTTCGGAACTGTTTTTTCTACACACAAAACAATATTAAACGTTTCACCTATGAAACTAACGCTGTATTTTTACACATGATTCATATGTGATTGCTTCACATGTGAAATTTTCGAAACTGTTTTTTTACACATAAAGCATTCTTAAACGTTTCACCTATGAAACTAACATTGTATTTTCATACATGTTGTTTCATATGTTAAACAACACATGAAAACTGGTTTTTAAGTTTATACGATTTATTAAGTTTATAAATAATTATACGTCCTTTTATATTATTAGAGAGAGGGGTTCCCCTTTAAGCGTAAGGTTTAGTCTTTGGTCAATCATGGCCATGGTTTGGCGTATGAGTTGAGGTAACTTCCTTCCCCATGTTCCCTTTAGGCAAATCATTCCCCTTGGCCAAAGCTTCATCATGTTGGAAAATATGACCCACCTGCCCAGGGCCGTGCCAGGGGAGGGTGGGCCGGGCGCACGTCCAGTGCCCTAAAAAAGTAGGGCCTAAATTTGTTTAGTATATACTAATATAATATATAGTAGTAGTTCATACATTATAAACTTTCTTATTATCTAATATTGAAGGCATAATTTAAGTATTCTCTTATATCTACAACAAGAATAAGATCTCAAGTTATAACCAACATGGACTTTTGATTATAAGATTGATGGTTCGTAAAAGTATGTATTAACCCTAAAAGTTTAAAATGGTGAAAACATTAGTATGAGGTGATATGGAAACCCAACCGATTTATATTAATTTGCATATAGTGTTACTCTGAATAGTCAATACTGTGATATAAAATGTCGGTCTATATATTAAAGGTATATCATATGATGTGTTTGACGGTGGAACGAATTTATGATGCTAGGTAAAAATGATATGATAGATAATATTAATTTAGAAATAATTATTGATTGATTTTGCATCCAGGAATTCTCAGAAAAACTGTTTTATATGAATTATTAATATTTCTTGAACTCAATGTTATTAATGATGATAAAAGAAACATATTGAAAAAAAAATCATACTTATCAAGGGTCAATTTTTACATCTTGCCCACGGCCTACAATATGTCAGGAACAGCTCTGCACCTGCCCTCAGTTTGTGTAGGTTCTGTTTATCTGAGTATATACTTAGATTTACCCATAAAATATATGGTGAATCCTAAAAAAACAAAAATAAATGTAAAGCTCAAAACATAGAAAATTGTATAAATAAACAAGCAATTGGGCTTTGTTATACTTTCTTTCATTTTTGTTTTCATTACATGATGATAAAACCAATCAAAGGGCAAAATAGGTTAATCAAATCTTCATCGTTAACCGTAAGGTCATTAGAGAAACCACAAATGATGTGAGTTTATATTGATATATGATGAATCCCAAGAACGATATACAGGTGATCGAGTACAAAGTCCAAGTACAACTTTTAGTAATATCGAAATTTTCATGTGATGAAGTCCAGATGAAGGGCTCCTAGGATCTTCTTTAGTAATATCGAAATTTACAAGTGCATACAGCATACCGTCCAGATGAAGGGCTCCTAGGGTGTTCTTTAGTTTTCCGTTTTTTTGAGGTTTTTCCTTGAACCTCTATATTGGTAACCGTGGGTTTTCGGGCCAGCTTACGCGCACCGACTAATCCCCGGGCAACCACGAATGGTCCGGCGTATATATTTTTGATATCTTCGTATATGAGAATCAATAAACTCGACTCTGCATTGATCACATAATTTCTTCTTTTATCACTATGTTTTTAAACTATCCAACTCTTTCTTTTGGGATAAGTTTTCAAACCTTATTTCTTTTTAGTTTTTAGTAATTACTAAAGAATTTTACTATGCAATGCGATACGGCACATTTCGATTATAAAGCTTAAAATTTGAATTCTCAATCATGAATCATGTTTCGTTTCATTTTCTATCCTTGTTGAGTTTATTTTATGACTTTGTATGGTTTTGAAAGAGCAAAAAATGTTGAGTTAGTTGTGGACCTGTTTGTCACTTTGTTCTTAACCCCAATTTTAAACTGCAATACAGTATCCAACAATAAGTTATAAGTATTTAAGACATTTTAAGAAACTACGAATAAAACCTCAAATGCATATATATAGGGTCAGGTTCAAGAGAAAACCTAAAAAAAACGGAAAACTGAAGGACACCACCTTCATCTGGACGGTATGCACTTGTGCATACATGTTATTTGTAACATGCATTTGTGCATATATGCATAATGCACTTGTGCATACATGTTATTGTTGAAAGTTGATGGTTTTTACCTGTGGGTTTAAGACAAGGCTGTAGAAGGTGGAGGTCACATTTTTATGCAGGTGATGAAGATTACAACTTAGAAATAATGGGAATTTTGGCTAGAGAAAGGTTCTGTGACAAGATATTAAAAAAAACCTAAGAAAAGATGTAGAAAAAACTTCTTATACATGCATCTGAATTCTGACACTCCTGAAACCAAAACCATTGTCTCCTATCCATATCATATACATGCACAACTGCTCCACCATTCCATATATCTGCATAATAAGTTTTTGGGGGAGAAGAAGTGTGTGTATGTGTGTGGTTTTACAAATTTGATGTCACGCTGGGTCTAAAGACGGAAATGAGGTGATGTATACTTACGGTGATGGTGCAGGGAAGCAGGAGGGAGAGAGAGAGAGAGAGAGAGAGAACTGGAGTTTCACGTTTGATCTCGGTCGTTGGAGAGTAATGGAGTGTCGCCGGAAGAAAAGGAGGGGGAAGGGTCGTACGGGTGACGATCGATGTATAAATATATATATATTATATCATTTTATATTATATTTAATAATATAATATGTGATATAATATAGTATCATTACTTTTTAATAGATAATTAATAAAAGACTAAATTGCCCCTGAGTTAACAACTGAAGTTTAACATGAGTTAGTCCCAAGGACGAAAAGGGAAACAGAATAGAAACCATAAGGACTAAAAAAGCAGCTTTTAAAGATCAGGGATGAAAATAGTTATAAAGGATAAACCATAAGGACGAAAATCGTAGTTTACTCAAACCAAAAAGTCAACTATTTATCTATATGCACAAGTGCATACCGTCCAGATGAAAGGTTCCTAGGGTGTTCTTTAGTTTTTCGTTTTTTTGAGGTTTTTCCTTGAACCTCCATATATATATATATATATATAGGGAGGTTCAAGGGAAAACTGAAGAACACTCTAGGAGTCCTTCATCTTGATGGTATGCACTTGTGCATAGGGCTGTAAACGAACCGAACGAATACGAACGGAGGCTTGTTCATGTTCGTTCGTTTAACTTAACCGAACAAACAAACTAACACGAACTGTAAACGAACGAGATTTTTTGTGTTCATGTTCGTTTGTTAAGAATTTCTGTTTGTTCGTGTTCGTTCATTAAGAGTTAAACGAACGAACTTAAATGAACATAAACGAACGTAAATGAACGAACTTATATGAACATAAACGAACGACTTTAAATGAACATAAACGAACGAACCCAAATGAACAAAAAACAACCACCGTACTCATCATTTCGTTCGTAAAAAATACCTTAACAACATGAAAAACCAGGTTAACTTAGGAGGTATAAAAATTAAATTCTAAAATATCAATTTACTTGATGATTTTACACATTAATTTCATATTATATAATATGTTTATATATATAAAGAGGCATAAACGAACATAAACGAACGTAAACGAACGAACATAAATGAACGAATGTTCACGAACATAAATGAACGAACGAGACCATTGTTCATGTTCGTTCATTTAACTAAACGAACAAAAAATCGTGTTCATGTTCGTTTATTTATTAAATGAACGAACATAAATGAACTTCCCGCCGAACGGTTCGTTGAACGTTCGGTTCGTTTACAGCCATAAGTTGTGCATATAGGTAAATAGTTATTTTTTTAGTTTTATGCACAAGTGCATTATGCATTTGTGCATACAAATGCATATTACAAATAACCTGTATGCACAAGTGCATACCGTTCAGATAAAGAGCTCCTAGGGTGTTTTTCAGTTTTCCGTTTTTTTGAGGTTTTTCCTTGAACCTCTCTCTCTATATATATATATATATATATTCATGATCGAAAATTTGAATATACAATTATGAAATTGAGTACAGTATATTGATGTGAATATTGAATTAAAAAAAGCTAAATTTTTTGAGTTTTTTTTCCTCATATGTTATCGGTGAATGTTAACAAGACATCGTTTTCATGCACTAAAATTAATAAATTGTATGTTATCGATGATAATAAATCTTTATTAAGTATGTGTCGGTCACTCTTTTAGCTTTTGCAACATGTAATTTTTTAATATCTATGTGTCAATATTAACAATAATATATTAAGAAATCCATTAAATATGTTTTCCCTTTTTTAGGTGGAACTTGGAAGTGGAACACATCTTTGTCAACATTATTTGATATAAAGACACATTCATACAAAAAATACACACGATTTAGTTGTATTTGTTTGAATGACAAAATACATTTTAGAGATAATTTAAAAGGTTAAATCATCTATCTTTTTTAAATGTTTGTATATAATAAATGAAATTCATACACGTTTTATTTTTATGAGAATGAAATCTTTAATTTTAAAAAGGTTGAATTACCATATATTGTTGAATTAAATGCTTTTTAAAAATGATTTCATACAATAAATTAATAAATATAATCCATTTATTTTATATTAAATAACTAAATGATCTTTTAAATGATTACAAGTTACTTTCTTTCTTCCTCCTTTCCATTCAATCTCGAAAGCGTCCAAAGAGTCAATTGTTGAGCTACCAAATTAAATGACTAAATTACTAAGAGTCTAAAAAATATAAGTCGACCAAAAATTTACAAAAACCATTAAAATTGGGTCAATGGTTCTAGTGTTTTAAGACCATCTCCAACAGCTTCTCTAAAATAAAATAAAAATGCATTTTTGTTCTTTATATTGCTTCAACAACTTCTCTATATTGTTTTTTAAAACAGAGAAAACTTGATAAAGTTTCAAGTTTAGATAATTCTCTAAAACTTGCTATATGAAGAGAGAATATATTTTTTTATTCATTCTCACCAATAAGATTGAACTATTATTATTATTATTATTATATATAAATTATATATAAAAAATGTATTAGGATAATAAATTTAAACAATATTTTAATAAGATAATAAATGTTGAAATCTCTAAAATAGAGAATCTGACGGAGCTAAATAAAATTCATTTTAGAGATTTTAACTTTTAAGTCTTTATTTTAGAAAAATTTTAGAGAATCTGTTGGAGATGCTCTACCAGAATCTTTGAGAAACATTTACCATAACACCACTTAAGTATTTTTTTTTTTTCAAAAAACATATTGTTAAAAAAAATTAATTTCATGAAATAGTTATAAAAAACATGACCCATATTCAAAAAAGGAAATCGAAGAGTCTTTTAGATATATTTTAAAGAAGTGTTTAACGAAAAATCTAAAATGGTAGGAAAAAATAATTATATTTAAAGAAAAAGGTAATAAATCCATATTTTATGTTCTTCCTTTCTGTTTTTTTTAGCTATTAAAGATCACGAAACTAATAACTTTTCGAAAGGTAAAAAAAGTAAATAAAAAAGGAAAATCTCTTTAGAAAAGAAACATGAACTTTAAATATTAAAACAATGGTAACATATGGAGGATGTTTCATAAAGCATTTAAAACATATTTTACAAAATATGGCATTAATTAATGTTAATTCATGCAAACATATAATAATAATAATAATAATAACTAACGCATTTAATACCTCGTTAATATAAAACCAATGAAACATAATGTTGTACTAACAAATTAATAAGATTTGCTAACACTTTGTGGACATTTATCAAATAGGTAAAAAAAACTTTAGTAAAAAGCTTCTCGTGTGGTACCATACTCACCCGATAAGATACATGACATCCAACAAGTAATCGATTTCTATTCATTGTTTGGGATAGAAGTGGGGAATGGGAGTGACACGAAATTTTGGTCAGACAGATAGATGGGTATCTAGGGAGTTGTTGAGTGACAAGTATAAGCGTCTTTGGCGTCTTGAAACCAATAAAGACGCGAAGATAGCCGAGAGAGGGGTATGGGTCGGCGAGGAGTGGTCTTGGAATTGGGGGTGGAGGAGGGTTCCAAGGGGGAGGGAGGGGGGAGAGCTTGACGAAATTAATTCTTTACTACAGGAGTGGAGGCCGAAAGCAAATGCCCTTGACAAACCGAAATGGTGGTTAGGGGTGGACGGAAAATTCTCATTGTGCGGCTTGAAGATCTTTTTTTCGAATTTCAACGACGGAGTTACGAGTGGATATGTTTATGGATGCATACACGAATATATTATATATATAATTCCAGGAAATATTATAGGAACCGATATTTTTGAACCAATATACCACCGATATCCGATATTAACAGCATAGATCTTGAATAAAACATTATAAAGTAAATGGTATCAAGCAATTTTAGAGGAGAAAATTATATGGAAATTGGTCCTTTAATATTATAAATTATTAATATTGCATTATTTTTCTTGTTAATGCAGCAAAATAGATCAATTTTGTAATAAGTTTATCTAGTAGAAAAGAAAGATGCCATGGAACATACTACAAAAGCTGACCGACTTATCAAAAGCTTAGCAAGCCAATAATGAGTCGGTGTGTATTTTATGACATATTTAGAGGCTTCTATTGTAATTTTGAGTCTATGCAGCCAAGCCATTCAAAAGCTAGGAATCTAGCCTAGAGCCTTAGGTGAAGCCACAAACCAAGCTGAGCCTAAAGCTTTTCACAAAACTAGCCTCTTGCTGGGCTGGGCTGGGCTCATACACACCCAACAGTTTCTGGGCCCATTGATTTCAATGACAACAATATCCCATAGGATAGATTATAGAACTGAAGTAAGGCAACTTTTAAATGCTCTATAGATTAACAATTGTCAGATCATCCAATGTAACATTTGAAGAAAATCAACAGTAACATTTCATGAAACTTAACGGACATACCGCATACGAAGGTCCTTGCATTGGACGCATACCCATGGATCTTGTGGAGGATCCTGGCAATACGAATGAATGCGTTGACGCTCACAGCTATGACATGTTATTAGAAGTTCCGCTGGTTCACGGCAACCGCATTGGTAGCAAACTGGTGTCACCACAGGCTGTTCAACCCAAAAATCCCCAAAATACATTCATGAACATGATCTAATATGACCCAAAAACAATACTCAAAACTAAAAGCAAAAAAGATGCGTAAGGAGATTTACCAAAGTCTGAAATGTGGAAGCTTCACCATGTGGAAGAATGTATACATCCTTGGCCGAAGTGTCGTTGGGAATCGTTTGAGAGTATATTTTCTGATCAGAAGATACTGCATCTTCCATCTTCTGTATGCTAAAAAAATCGGCCTTGCACAAAGGACATGTAGAAATCTTTTTCATAGAAGCCTGTAAGTAATTAATCGAGGTAAATATAAAGATAATTCATAATCGAAGGCATGAAGAGATGTTCTCAAAAAAGAAAACTGAAATATTATACAAAGTTATAAGAGTAGTTCTTGTAATCTAAGAACCTGTCAAGTGTCACCATGCTTGTGTTTGCATGATATGTTTTTAACTAGTTGATATAATCTTTTAACTAGTCGATAAAATCAGTTATGTATGTAAAAGGTAGTAAATAAGCAAAAAATGATACCATATGATCTGCCCAATTCTGTATGCATGAAAAACAAAAACGATGTCCACATGGCAGAACCCCTCTAGTTGAACTAAAATCTGTCCAACATATAACACATGACAAGTGCTGTGCCGTAGACAATCTGGGATCATTCTCCTTTTCATCAGAGTCATTATCAACCTTATGTAGAGAATTCCTGCCTAAGGAAGTCGAGATGCCATTAGTACATGCTGGATCATGAAGATTAGATGGTCCCAAATCTTCATTCTTTTCAAGATCCTCCAAGATCGAAGTTTTTCTTTTCGCATGAACATGAAGCCTAGTCTTGTAAGGCCTTCTGCTCTCATGCCCCCCAGAATATTTGGAAGGCTCACTAATGTCAACAAAATTGTGGTGAGTTTCTGTCTGTTGCAAATCTTCCTCTGAATCTGAAGAAGAATTCACTTCATTACATATATTCTTATGCATCAGCTTACGACTTCCTTGGGAGGATTCAGATATGGTATTGCTTCTCCTGTTTTTATTCACTCGATCCGAAGAGGAAGGACGACTTAGATCCTTGGTCTGTAAGAAATGGAAACAGGGTAAAACTTCAGAAAGAGCTACAACAATTTCACCTAATTTTGTACATATCAAAATTTTCTAAGGACGATAAATATTAACAGAACAATGTAGTAGATTGAGCTATTGATGGTTATTGAGTTAGTTATAGTTGAAGTTGAAACCATGACTTGAGCTATTGATGGTCATGGCTATAAGAAGCATAAGATCACAACTAATATACGCCAATTTCTTTACCTCTATTCTTCTTGAGGCAAATGAGGGAGATTCATCTAAACAGTATTCATTTGTGAGGGAGACATCGTGCCTCGAGTGTCTTTTAGTGCTTTTTCTCTTCAACCTGCAATCTTTGTTTCGTCTTACATCAGGAAGCAGATTCTACATTCAAAATAGCATGAAGAACAATCAGTACTCGTTAAGTTGTTAGTCCAAAAAAGATCCAAGGAAGACATAAGGACCAACTTGGAAACAGTTCTAAACTAACAGTCATGACCTGGCGACCAGTAAATAATGAAAAAAGGCAAATGGAAAGAACAGCACACCTACTAAATTATGATGAAAGATGATGAAAAGAACAGTGCACCTACTAAATTATGATGAAATAAAATGAAAAAAACAATGCACCTAATCATCTGGTGACCAGTATAAACTTTAGTTGTATGTATGATAGAGACTAGAGAGCAAGATTTTGTGCAGATATAATATATGTGTGGCATGGATATATATTGAACTGACTATAATATACATTATTCAGATAGGCATCAGCTTCTTCTTTTTATTTTTGCTATAGGCAACTATATATACTATGCAGATAGACTATCATTAATTAGTTTCCAGAAAAAAGGTAGGCATCCTTCACTCTTACTAGTTCTAACAGAAAACTTTCATGCAATATACAGATTACTATTTATAACAAACAAAATGCAGAGGATCAAATAAGAGAAGCAGTTTGACTCCTGCTAAACAAGTAAACATGAATTGAGTTCCGTAACTAGCTAGGACTACAAGCCCAAGCCAGGTTTTGCATCAAAATGCAGCGTCATAGTGAGACATGGCAACATATGTTCGCTAACATCAGCAGTTCTTAGTCAATGTTGAAATATTGTACCATCTGCTTTAGAACACGTATTTATCTGTGCTAATTAAGCTTTGGCAATAGATTATAAAAAAGCAGAAACAGAAAGATCATCAAGTTCCAACAGCAGTTAGAGGGTCCCATCTAACCTCTTTCAACAACCAAGAATCAGTCCAATTATCATCATCACTGTCACCACATTCAACGTCGATCACAGGTTTCTTGGAGGTGTTGCAGGTGGTAGATACCTCGCCAAACACACTTCTAACTTCATCAGCAACAACTGGGGTCTCCAACAAGGGCCCCGCCTCAAACCCACTGCAAAAATAATTGAATTACAAATGCACGACTCCATGAATGTAATAACTGAAAATTCTAGTTCAAAATGTTTGCATCACACAAAGCTTGAATAAACAATCATTTTGCTTCTTAGTTCTGACTGTGGACTTGAATTACTAACCAAAAGGTTATGATCCTTGTGAATGTAGTGGGATAAAAACACATTTCTGTGAAGCTATAAATTGGCAATGAGATCTATAATGTGGGTGACAAGCTTGTTCTTCAACAAAATATGAAATCACAAAGGTGGAACTGGAGTTCAGAAACATACCACCTCACTTGTGTTTGCGCAAACAAAAGATGAGACTTACATTAGAAGCTTTTCATAACAGGAAAAGAAAAAAAAAACATTGCTAAGCTAACTATACCATTGTTTCATATAGGGACGCTCAGAGACACGCCTGCCTTGCTTTATACAATCCTCAATCCATCGATGATTCACCACAATCGTCTTAGATTTCCTGGCAAGTTCATATTTCTTCCCTTCAAATTTGCGACAGACCTAATCAAACAATCAAAATATATACAACATTTAGGCTACAAAATCACTAGAATAACTGAAACAACTTAAAAGGTTCTATAAATAAGCAAAAACTCAACATTGAAAAACATACCAAATGCGTTGTAGAGTGATTCATTGCTCCAACATAACTTGCACCAGATTGAGATATCAATTTGATAAGCTTAAATCTCTCTGATCCATGGTATCCGCTAACCGTAGCGACAACAGAGTTCATAACTTGGCCAAAACGCTAGACACAATCCTAAAATTAAAGGGTTAGGGCTTGAAAGTGCACAACCTGGCTACAATAGATTAATTTATAAACGAAAACGACTTTCGAAAACCTAAATCGCACCCTAATTGAGAGTGATACCTCTTAGAGTGTCGCCGAGCAAGATCTTCTGTCTAGCTGCCGATGACGGTGGCGCAGAGGCCTAGCGGGAAGGTTGAAATTTTGAATTTTGGTAAAATAATGTATGGCCACTGAACGGGTTTCAGATAATTTGAGCATGGCTATTCAAACTTTCTGCACATTCTAACAAAATGTTAAATCATGTTTAAAAACTTTTTTTTTTTTTTTTATTAAAGGTTGATTTCGGCAACCCTAACCGGCCGCCTATCCATAATGTGGGGTACATCTGACTCACTTAGCGGTTGTGGTTATTGGGGTGTCTTGGGTTCGAACCCAAACCTTTTGCATTAAAACCTTTATTTTGATATTTCAGAGGTTAAATTTGAGACCATCTCCATCAAGCTATGCTAATTTTTTTTTCCTGATTTAAAATCTTGTAACACCCTGATTTTTGTAAAGCATTACAATTAGTTTTATTGTAAAAATTGAGTATAATTATATGATAGATAAATTTTAGAGTTTATCCCCGAGTAAACTTCGTTAATTTATTTAATTGGATTTATTAAGTTAAGGGGTAAACTTTAATTTTAATTTATAAGTTGAGGGATGGAAGTTATCAAATGATGGAAGTTGAGGGGGCTGTTTGGTTAAGGTGATTAAAGTAGTCACCATCACCGCCTCTTTTTTGTCAAAAAGAAGAAAATTAGATATTTTGATATATATATTGTTGGTGGTGTGTGTGTGTGTGTTTTCACGGCAGAGAGAAGACAGATAGGAAAAATAGAGAGAAAGAATAGAGAAAGAAGAGAATGAAGAATCAAGTTTGTTGATCTTCAGTTTTGAATCTTTGGTGTTTAGAATCATTGATAGCAGTTTGGGATTGGATTGTGCAGAAAGAAGTGGGTTTATCTCCATAAGGTGAGTTCATTCACTTTTGATTAAATACATGTTTTCTATCAAATTAAACATCAAGACACTTGTATAAATTGTTTCAGAGTTGAATGGATGTGTTTACAACAAGCTGAATGGAACAAACATGGGTTTGGATTGTAATTTTAAGCTGCAGGTTGAAGTTACCGGGTAAAAGATAATACCCGGTAACCTCTGTTTGAAGGTATTCAGACAAGGCAAAGTTATCCGGTAAGTTATTTATTTTGGTAGTTACCGGATGGTATCCGGGTTACTTAGTTTCCGGATGTCATCCGGATTGAATATAACATCCGGATTGAATATAGTATCCGGTAAGAGTTGTATCCGGTAAGAGTTGTATCCGGTAAGTATTGAATCCGGTAAGTATTGTATCCGGTAAATGTTGTATCCGGTAAGTGTGGTATCCGGTAAGTCTGCATACCCGGTGAGTTTTGTATCCGGACACTTTTAAGTATTCGGTAACTTTGGGTTTTGTTAACTTCTGAACAGGGTATAATTGAAGAACTGAAAGTAGCTTGAACACATCTACTATTGGATGGTAGTGCGTTAGGCTTAAAGGTTGCTTTAGTTTGATACTAAGCAGGTGTGTAGTAAGTTATATAAATGTGATTTGCTCATACTGAATGCTATGAGGAATCTATGTTATATATATGTGTGATTTGCTCGTACTGAATGCTATGAGGAATCTATGTTATATAAATGTGATTTGCTCATACTGAATGCTATGAGGACTCTATGTTATATAAATGTGATTTGCTCGTACTGAATGTTATGAGGAATCTATGTTATATAAATGTGATTTGCTTATAATGAATGTTATGAGAAATCTATATTAAGCATTAACTTGTACGAGTATAAATAAGTGTAATGGATCCATAGGCACTAGTTTTATATGAACACATGGAATAGGCGTGGATTAATCGTAACTCCATTGTGTATGATAAACGTGGAATAGGCGTGGACTAATCGTAATTCCCGTTTAGGTGAAATGAGGAATAGGCGTGGACTAATCGTAATTCTCATTTCACATTGATGAGGAATCGTGGAATAGGCATGGACTTATCGTAATTCCCGATTTCTAAGGAAGAAAAGGGATTGACATGTGTAATTGTAATCTCTACTTCCTTTCCAAGAAATTGACATGTGTAATTGTGATTTCTTGGATATGAGCATTAATCTAGAATCCGTGGAAATTCGTAGTGGGCTCTCGAACGTGATATCATGATTGAATAGGCAAAATATAATTGCTATTCATAATTGAAAAGGAGGAATAGGCAAGGTATAATTGTTATTCCCGTGTATCCTTGGAATGATTGAATAGGCAAAGTAGAATTGCTATTCGTATAGAATTGATTGAATAGGCAAAGTATAATTGCTATTCATGTTGAATGTTCTAATAGGCATAGTATAATTGTTATTCAGGTTGAATGTTTGAATAGGCATAGTATAATTGCTATTCAGGTTGAATTATTGAATAGGAATAGTATAATTGCTATTCAGGTTGAATGATTGAATAGGCAAAGTAGAGATGCTATTTGTAATTAAGATGTGGAAATATGAATTAGACGAAGTGTAAGTGTTGTTTTCCTGTGTTTTCGATGGATTAAAAATAGGCAATATATAAGTGCTATTTATGTCTCCATTTCAAGAAGAAGGTATGGCGATTGAATGTAAGTCTTTAGTCTTGATCGATAAATTAGAATCCGAGATGATTAGTAGTATGCTATTGAATATAGTGATATGACTTTCTGAATGGTAGTTATACTCATGGGATTGAGTATGATTCCGTTTTATGAGACGAACACGAGTATGGTAAGAATGAGAGTAAGTCAGGTTTGATAAGCCTTGTTTACATTTGATTTAAAAGTATCATTTTGAAACTGAATGTTCTCACTAGGCGTTAGCCTAATTGTTTCAAATTACATTTTCTTACCAGGTATGAGCTCAGGAAAGTAATGGGACGAGTGGAGAGTTTATAGTGGCGACAAATTGATGTAAATTGACTCTTGTTATTATTTCCACTCGTTAAGAATGTTTACGTTATGGATATTAGATGCATAAACCCTTTTATTTCAGGTTTAAATTTGCCCTGATTTTTAGGGTGTTACAAATCTCTAAAATAAAATTGCATCAAACTTTATCAGCTATGCTATTTTATCAACTCTAGTATTAATTATTTTATTAAAATATTTATTTTATTTAATTATATTATTAAAATATTTAATATATAGAAAGTTGAGAGAATAAAAATTTGCTTTTTGGAAATAATAATTAGTTTGGGGGGAAACCATCTATTTAGAGATTTCTCTAAGTTTAGAAAATTTTACAATTTCTCTTATCTTTTCTATATTTTAGCATAGAGAATAACATAGCTGTTGGAGCAACAAAAATACTAAAATCTCATTTATTTTATTTTAGCATAGGTGTTGGAGATCATCTAAAATGTTTAAACATCCCGATAGGTACTACCATTATCAGTCCAACATATTCATTTAAATTAGTGGGTAAGATTTTAGTTTCATATACAATATTTTTATAGATAGGCGCTTAATAAAAATTTTATTTATTGTCATTGCTCTTATCAGATAAGATTCTTAATCTTTATCGTATTTATCCGGTAAGATAAAATGACCCAACAAATTAGGAGTGCTCAAAAATCCAATCAACCCGATCAACCCGATCAACCCAACCCAAACCAACCCGATGTCCAATCGAGTCGTAAAATCCTTAAACCGTATATATTGGGTTGATATCGGATTACGATTATTTGAACCCAACCCAACCCGATGAACCCGATATACTTTTATTTCTTGAATTTAATATGATTGTTAAATCTCTACTAATATATAATTATATATGTACATTAGACAATTACACCATTACGTATCATTCAATTAAACATTGAAAATAAGAGTTTGTACGGTTTGTTAGATTTCACTGGATTGTAAAATAGTCTTGGCCTATATATATATATATATATATATATATATATTCAGTCTCTTATCCATCTCTATAAAACTTCTTCACACACACACACACACACACACATATATATATTCAATAAATGTGAACATATATATGAAAATTGAGAAAAACAATTGAAGCCGATATGTTTAAGATTTAAGAGATATGACAAAGTGTATCAGATTATTGATTCTAAAAAGGAATTATAAATAGTAAAAACAACATATTCTAGGTTATTAGAATATTTTGATGTGTCAAAATATTAACCAGGCCAACCCCATCAAGCCGTATGGTTTGGGTTGGGTTGAGTTGAGATTTTTGAAAACGCCGAACATCGGGTTGAGTTGTTCAAATGCCTTCAACCCGATCAACCCAATCCGTAAGCACTTCTACAACAAATACTTGCCGCATATTATTTAATAATTAATAAACGGCTCCTTAATTTATATATAAAATTATAATATATTTGGTATAGTTATTTTATATAATATATTTTATGGTCTAAAACTCTAAACATTTGAAATAACAAACTTAAAATACCAAAATCAAAGTTTCAATTAAATTACATGATTTTGATAATAAAATAACTTCTTATTATTGTTATGTTAATGTACTAAATCTTACAAATGTAAAATAAAATATTATTAATTGTTAACTCAACTGATAATAAAACATATATTTTTTGACTTCCTTCAAAGGTCACCGATTCGAGTCATGTAATTGTAAGACCATTGAGATTTTTTTTGACTATTCTCCAAGGTTTCTAAGATTAATCAAGGTGTGTATAATAATAACTAGCAGTGTACCCGCGCAATGCGGCGGGATGCAAAATTTGTTTATATGTAAGAAAAAAGGCATGCGCAATCCATCCAAACAACACATAACATTTTAGCGATACTTCGATTTACTGACCAAACTTTTTCAAACGGTATTTACCACAACTATTTTGAACCAGTATAGTTGGCAAATTGCACAAAACTAATCATCAAACTCACTAACTTTTGGTGCAATAATAATAAATCTGGCTCTCAAAAAATTCATGAAACTATATTTAAACACATATAATGATAATATGTTGGTACGTGTAGCCATAGAAGGGGTTCATGGTCTGTTTGGTTTGGTGTCTTGCTAGCCCATATAACTTGAAATTTTTAGATGTCACATAACCAATATATATACTTACATATATATAATTCATGCTTAATGTACCCAACCATAGTAAAGAAGGGAATTTCAAGAAAAGAAAAAAAGCACAAATGAAGTATCCTAAAACTCATAATTAATGTAAGTCTTGCATCTTTTCTCCTTTCTGCTCGTTGATCGCTCTTAAAGGTTAAACCTGCAGCACCCTTATTGACATCCTGATTGATGTGTTGCTTACTCAAACCAACAGTCTGTTTAATCCTGTGAAGGTAAAGAAGAAAAAGTGAACAAAGGGCTTCCTTCAATCTATTAAAAAAGTACAAAAGGGCTTTTGCCGAGTAATTGTATATACATGTGAATATCAATCTTTTAAATTGACACACACAAATACATATATAATGTATGTAACACATGCATGTATATGTTGTTTAAATTGAAGTAGAATATGTTAGACAACCTAGGGGGGGTAAGGTTGTATTTAAAATCTTTTACTTTCAAAAAATCTTTTATAAATAAATACAGTACTGAAACAGTAAAAATAAATCAGAGTATACAAATAATAAAGAAGAGTGTAAATATAAACAAATACACAGAGATTATATAAATAAATATAAATGCAAAGCAGTTTATATAAACAAATATAATAAAGCACAGCGGAATAAATAAAGAGATAAGGGATAGAGATACTTGACACAGAGATTTACTGATTTACCACCAACTGTGATAAACCAGCAGCCGAGACACTTCTCGACACGATCCAATAAATGTATTCTTTACGGTAGAACACAAACCAAATACAAAGGAATTTGTAATAGTTTCTCAAGCCTCTGCTATGAGATAAACAGGATCACACACCCGTTATTCAAATACTTACAAGAGGAGTATAACTCACAATGGGTAATCACTCTTGTATAATATCTCACACTTGGATATTTTATAAAAAAAGTTTTATAAAATATATATATTAAAAATGAGAGAGATCAGATGAGCAGTGATGGTGTTGGTTGTATCTGTATTGTCTGGTCTGCCTTCTTCATCACCAGCATGCTTCTTTATATATCAGCATCTCCAACGGATATATGAGGCGCGGTATACCGCCAAATGCACGCGGTATACCGTGCAGTAAAAAGGACACTGACACACAACGGCTCTCATGCAAAGTTGACTTCTGGAAAACGTACCCGCGGTATACCGGCTAGGACTCGCGGTATACCGCCGTCAGAAAAAGTACTTTCAACCAATCAGAGATGCACACCGAGCCTGCCGCGGTATACCGGCTGAACACCCGCGGTATACCGGCCAAAATGTACCCGCGGTATACCGGCTCTACCTTCGCGGTATACCTGCGTCAGAAAAAGGTTGCAGAAACAGTACGTATGGCAGATACTTCTAGAACCAAAATTTCTTATTTATTTAAAAGGTTTTTAGAAATATCCAAGTGGTATATTATTTTAGGGTGTTTATCATTATAAATTATAAACACTAATGACAACGTAAATCTTCCGTCTTGAACTCTCCAGATAAAATCTTCGTGTTCTTCAAGAACTGTACACTTGGATAGGATTGTTAGATAAACAATAATGCGGTGTGTTTGTAATCATCAAAATAAATATAAATAAATATATAGAGATGTGGTACACTTGCACCAACAATCTCCCCCTTTTTGATGATGACAAACATAACCGCTAAGCATGAGCATATGCGGTTTCTCTCCCCCGTTTGTCGAAACAAAAAAAAGGTCAAGAAAGACGGTATGCTCCCCCTCGAGAGATGCTCCCCCTCAAAATATGCATATAATTGAGAGAGCATAAACTCATGGGTAAAAGAGCTAAAACGCTCCCCCTCAAATTAATAACGATATCAATTTGATTTTATAAAATTTGAGGGATAAAATAAGCATAAAGCAATAGAGACAAAGATATACAAACCAATACGAAACACTTGCACCAAAACGGATCTTAAGGCTTCAATTTTCGGTTAAATTTATGTGATAAAAAAAATCACCACGTATTATGACCTCGTCAGGTAACCACGTATTATAACCTCGGCAGGTAACCACGTATTATAACCTCGGCAGGTAACCACGTATTATAACCTCGGCAGGTAACCACGTATTATAACCTCGTCAGGAAACCACGTATTATAACCTCGTCAGGAAACACCTACAAAAGGCAAAGAAAATTTTTCGTGGTACCCTTTTCTTATGGGTCCTTTTAACAGTTAGTATAAAACATAAACTGCAAAAAAATATGTTGTCGACATAAAAAAAACACGACAAACATACAAAGCCATATAAATGGTTTAAAACCACAAACGCATCCCACCGGGATTATCAACATTAAACATTCCTTTCGGAATCCATTTTCTAACCATTTTAATTTTACGATCGTATTCATCATAGACGTAAAAAGAAGTATGCGGATTAACATTTTTCTTAGGATTCGCAAACTTATTATTATACATAAACGCATGTGATTTTCTCGACATATAATTCACATAATTCATTTTAGGAACATACGGAGGTTTTTGCGTTTTATTTTTAACAACAAATTTAGGTTTTTCAAAAACCTTTTTAATTGGCATACAATCACATTTTTCAATACACGTATTTGAACCAATGCCTTTTCGGCAATTTATACGATTTGATATATTAAGCATTTTAAGCACTTTATCATTGCTACTATTAAAAGCATTTGCTAATAAGTCATTTTTCTCATGCGATTTACATTTAGCATTTAAACATGCAATTTCATTTTCAAGAATCTCGCATTTTGTACATACAACATTTTCATGTGTCTCTTTATTTAAGCATGCAATTTTATTTTTTAAAATATCACAAGATTTGCAAATATCTTTTTCACTTAATTTATTTTCTAATTTAGTGATAATATCTAAATCATAAGCAGATTTTTGTTTACCGTCATTTATTTCCTTTTTATATGCGGATACGGTTTCTTTTAAATTAGAAATTTCATCTTTATATTTATTTGCGAGAGCGGCCATATCATGAAATGATTTATATAATTCGTCAAGATTATTTTCATCGTCACTATAATAATTATCACTATAATTACTATCACAATTATTTTTAGGAGAATATGATGAAGATACCTCATTATCATGGTCGGCCATGAAACAAAAATTTTTGGCCTCATTTATGCTTGCGCTCATCGCGCCTCCAACTAAAGCTTTTGGTGTGTTGATTTGTTTTGCTCGATTCGGACACACACTTGCATAGTGATCCTTGTCACCACACACATAGCAAAAGCCTTTCTTTTTATTGGCTTTTTCATCGTCGCTAGATTCGTCATATTTGTCTTCACTTTTATGGACGTTGCGACTTTGGTTTTTACCACCACGACGGTAGTCTCCATTTTCTTGAAACCTATCATTTTTGGCAAACTTTCTGTTAGATAAAAGTTTAGAAAGTTTTCTTACCAACTTGACTAAATCGTCAAGATTTTCGGGTTCGTCATCGGATGAGCTAGCTTCTTCCTCCTCTTCATTTTCCTCTTCTTTTGAGGCAATGACTTTTAAAGCTATGGATTTCTTTTTGACTTGCTCCCGGACTTGATTTCTTCTTAGTGCAATTTCGTGCACTTTAAGATTGCCGATGAGATCATCGAGCTTCATAGTTGCGAGATCTCGGGAGTCTTCCAAGGATGTGATTTTTGCCATCCACTCCGAAGGAAGTGCTCGAAGAATTTTCCTTACATAATCCTCATTAGGATAAGTACGACCTAATCCCTTCAAAGTAGTCATAATGAGGTTAAAACGTTTAAACATTGAGTCGATTGACTCATCTTTTGACATTTCAAATAATTCATAATCATGAACAAGAATATTTATTTTAGAGCTTTTAACTTGAGTATTTCCACGATGAGTGTCGCTCAAGCTTTGCCAGATTTGATTAGCAGTTTTATAAGTATAAACTCTTTCAATTTCATCAGAGGTTAAAGCAGCATATAATATATTCTTAGCTTCAAAATTTAAACAGACATGAGATTCTTCAGCGGGAGTCCATTCTTTTAAAGGTTTATCAACAATAAGATCATCTTTTACAATAGTAGGATTAAAATTCCCATTTTCTATAATATCCCAAATCTTTTGATTTTTGCCACGCACGTGACATTCAAATAGCTCGGCCCAAATGCCAAACTTTTCAGTATCTATCAAAGGAGGTTTTGAAAACACAAAATTAGTTTGTTGAGCCATTTAAAAGAATTAAAGAAATAACTTTAAAAATTTAAACAGATAATTTTTGAAAGCCCTGCTCTGATACCAAATGTTAGACAACCTAGGGGGGGTAAGGTTGTATTTAAAATCTTTTACTTTCAAAAAATCTTTTATAAATAAATACAGTACTGAAACAGTAAAAATAAATCAGAGTATACAAATAATAAAGAAGAGTGTAAATATAAACAAATACACAGAGATTATATAAATAAATATAAATGCAAAGCAGTTTATATAAACAAATATAATAAAGCACAGCGGAATAAATAAAGAGATAAGGGATAGAGATACTTGACACAGAGATTTACTGATTTACCACCAACTGTGATAAACCAGCAGCCGAGACACTTCTCGACACGATCCAATAAATGTATTCTTTACGGTAGAACACAAACCAAATACAAAGGAATTTGTAATAGTTTCTCAAGCCTCTGCTATGAGATAAACAGGATCACACACCCGTTATTCAAATACTTACAAGAGGAGTATAACTCACAATGGGTAATCACTCTTGTATAATATCTCACACTTGGATATTTTATAAAAAAGTTTTATAAAATATATATATTAAAAATGAGAGAGATCAGATGAGCAGTGATGGTGTTGGTTGTATCTGTATTGTCTGGTCTGCCTTCTTCATCACCAGCATGCTTCTTTATATATCAGCATCTCCAACGGATATATGAGGCGCGGTATACCGCCAAATGCACGCGGTATACCGTGCAGTAAAAAGGACACTGACACACAACGGCTCTCATGCAAAGTTGACTTCTGGAAAACGTACCCGCGGTATACCGGCTAGGACTCGCGGTATACCGCCGTCAGAAAAAGTACTTTCAACCAATCAGAGATGCACACCGAGCCTGCCGCGGTATACCGGCTGAACACCCGCGGTATACCGGCCAAAATGTACCCGCGGTATACCGGCTCTACCTTCGCGGTATACCTGCGTCAGAAAAAGGTTGCAGAAACAGTACGTATGGCAGATACTTCTAGAACCAAAATTTCTTATTTATTTAAAAGGTTTTTAGAAATATCCAAGTGGTATATTATTTTAGGGTGTTTATCATTATAAATTATAAACACTAATGACAACGTAAATCTTCCGTCTTGAACTCTTCAGATAAAATCTTCGTGTTCTTCAAGAACTGTACACTTGGATAGGATTGTTAGATAAACAATAATGCGGTGTGTTTGTAATCATCAAAATAAATATAAATAAATATATAGAGATGTGGTACACTTGCACCAACAGAATATAAAGTAACTGAAGCAGTAGTCCAATAAAAATGGACAAAATAATATTGCATCAGAATTTTAATTCTTACAAAACACACTATATTTAAAGAAATTGTTTATGCTTTTGCGAAATCCCTGCTTAGGTAATTAATGCTTTTTTGAACACCGGTGTAGAGAGAATAAGGGGCTGTTTGGCAGAATGGTTTTGTGCAGGATGATTAAGTGGTCAGAATGATTAAGAGGCTCTTATGGTATAATGCAAAATGCAATATGGTTGTTTGGTAATTGTTCAAAATGAAATTAGGGCGCTGAATGTTTGATTCAAAGGGTTTTAGAACCATTAAGAGGCAGGCTTTTTATCGCCAAACAATATTCACCTCTTAGCGATTCAGAGGTTGCCTGTTAATGGAACTATTAAGTAGTTTAAACTTTAAAGGACTTACTGCAGGCATCAAGTCAGCTGGTCCCGAAATATGTACAACCGAGATGAACTGTAGCCAAAGAAACAAAAGAAAGAACATGTATGATCCTTAGGCATAAATCAAAGATATAATATTTATTTGTTCTTATCTTTCCAGGAATGAGCATGCCCATTGAACATGTGGAACTATTAAGTAGTTTAAGGGACTTAATGCTGGCATCAAGTCAGCTGGTCCCTGAAATATGTACAACCGAGATGAACATAAGTATGAAATCAATTTTGAAAAACCAAAAATGAACAGAAGTATGAAATCAATTTTGAAAAACCTTGAAAAAACAAAAAAGAACAGAAGTATGAAATCGATTTTGAAACCAAAAATCAAACAGAAATCGTACCTGAGAAGTGATCAGAAGTATGAAATCGACTGTGAAACCCCAAACTCTTACTTGAAACCCTAAACCAGAAATCGATTTTGAACAGAAGTATGAAATCATCGATTTTGAACAGAAGTATGAAATCATCGATTTTGAAATCGATTGTGAAACCCTAAACCAGATTTTGAAACCAAAAATCAAACAGAAAAGTAAGAAATCGTACCTGAGAAGAGAAGAAGGTGGTTGACCCTGAGAAGAAAAGTGATTGAATCCATTGAATCTGCACAGTATAATCGGAGAGTCTTGTAGGCGAATGGAGGCGAAGAGTTGCCTCTAAAAGGAACGTGTTCACCAGAACAAAATGCAATATGGTTCCTGGTTTAAAAAAAACAAGGTCTGGTTTAACCCGATGCATGTATATATATGAGTATAGAATAACTGATAGGGATGATCCAGATGAGCTATATTTGGGGATAAGATTGATTCTTTTAATATTTTGCGAGTTTAAGTTGTTAGAGAGATAGGAAAAGATAAATACAACAATTAATTTTCAGTTTTATTAAAAATAATAAAAGAAAAAACAGAATCAGCAGGCTTAAATAAAGGAAAAAAAAGAATTTAATTAATTTTTTAAATAAAAAAAGATTTGAGTTTAAGTTGTTAGAGAGATAGGAAAAGATAACTATAACAATTAATTTTCAGTTTTATTAAAAATAATAAAAGAAAAAGCAGAATCAGCAGACTTAAATAAAGGAAGAAAATGATTTTAATTAATTTTTTAAATAAATTTTTTTTAAGACTTTAAGACTTTTGAAAATATATCATGTGATCGTAATTAATTGTTTTTATATTCATGTAATCACATTAATTGTTTTTATTAAATTATAGTGTATTATATGAATTTTTTTATCTTCTATAAACCGTTTTTTCGATTTTTTTCATGTTCATAAACTGTTTGTTTGAGTTTTATAAATTATTTTTTCAAAAACTTCAAGATTTTTATGTTTCATAAATCGTTTTTCGAAATTTTCAAGTTTCATAAATGATTTAATAATCTGTTTGTTGGATTTTTAATTTTAATATATTTTTCTCTAACATGAATAATCATATTTTTTTAAATAATTATATATTTTTCAGGCTTAAATAAAGGAAGAAAATGAATTTAATTAATTTTTTAAATAAAAAAAGATTTGAGTTTAAGCTGTTAGAGAGATAGGAAAAGATAACTACAACAATTAATTTTCAGTTTTATTAAAAATAATAATAGAAAAAGCAGAATCAACATGCTTAAATATAGGAAGAAAATGAATATAATTAATTTTTTAAATAAAAAAAGATTTAAGACTTTAAGACTTTTGAAAATATATCATGTGATCGTAATTAATTGTTTTTATATTCATGTAATCACATTAATTATTTTTATTAAATTATAGTGTATTATAAGAATTTTTTTAACTTTTATAAACCGTTTTTTCGATTTTTTTCATGTTCATAAACTGTTTGTTTGAGTTTTATAAATTATTTTTTCAAAAACTTCAAGATTTTTATGTTTCATAAATCGTTTTTCGAAATTTTCAAGTTTCATAAATGATTTAATAATCTGTTTGTTGGATTTTTAATTTTAATATATTTTTCTCTAACATGAATAATCATATTTTTTTTCAAAATAATTATATATTTTTCAGGCTTAAATAAAGGAAGAAAAGGAATTTAATTATTTTTTTAAATAAAAAAAGATTTGAGTTTAAGCTGTTAGAGAGATAGGAAAAGATAACTACAACAATTAATTTTCAGTTTTATTAAAAATAATAATAGAAAAAGCAGAATCAGCATGCTTAAATATATGAAGAAAAGGAATATAATTACTTTTTAAATAAAAAATGATTTAATACTTTAAGACTTTTAGTCTATATGCTTTATAAGATAGTATAGATAATAATAATAATAATAATAATAATAATAATAATAAAAGACCAACAATCTTGGTTCACGTGAGTAATCAAGATTGGGTGAGATTGGATGATTTGTTTGTTTTTTTCTCTCTTTTTTTCTAAATTATTTTTTCTTTTATTCATAATCTCATTTTAGAGATCATGGTTAGATATACTGATATAGTCTTGTAAACTCTCAAATAAAGATTGGAGAATAATTAAGTAGATAGAATATGGAAGCTTAAACTTGTTCTTTTATGCATAAAGAACATACATATAGAGATTGAAGGAAACAATAAAGTAAGAAATATGGAGGATAAAACAGTAAAATTTAGAGAAAACCCGTTTTATAAACAATTACACCAAGAATTTAAATGAACGGTAAGAACAAATAATGGGAGATGGCTCAAGGAATCTTCAATAATAGAGGATGGCGTAATGGATTACACCAACAAAATTATTTGTCCAATAAATCGTCAGAATACCGATCTCGAACATCTTGCATAATGTCATCTTAATCTTATCATAGCAGTTAGATCCAAACTTTGATATAATCAAAATAATTGAACAAAACATTAGTTCTATATTTTTCTATCAATAGTAATCTCTCGAGATTCTCCATTCCATAAACTAGGTGTGATAATTCTAATAATCTGAGCTTTAGAACAAGTCCAAGCTTCTCCTGAACGAAACTGAACAATGATCTTTACTGATCCAATATAATGGAAAATGTTTTAATAAAAGTTTTAATTCTTTGGAAACATAAAAGGATCTATAAAATTTATTGAATAAAAGGTCATGCAGATTAACATTTGTAGCTAATAAATGAACATGTTTTTCTTCCATTAGTGATAACCAAATAGTTGTAATAGGAACAAAAGGATATATGTATTCCTTTATTGAGGATGATTTTAGTGCTCGGTTATAAACATTTTGTTCTAGACGAAGATTTTCCGGCACAGTTTTAAGAGTTTCTTCTTTCAATACTACTTCGCTTTTGTTTATAGTAGACTTACAAGTCTGGTTAAGTTTTTGTTGACCCATTAGATTATTACTCGCTAAGGGTGCGTTTGGTACGCAGACTGTGTGGGACAGGACGGGACAAAAAAAATAGTCTCATGTTTGGTATGCCATGGGACAAAAATCAGATGGGACAACATGGGACAAAAATAAGTTTTCATGGGACAAAACTTAAGATTTTTTGTTCCACCAAAATAAGTGGAACAACATGGGACTAAAACATAAGATTACTAAAATACTCATTTTTTCCAACATCAGATAGCTAAACCTAGATTAAAATCATCTCCTCCAGTACTGTCCAGTCCAGTCCCGTCCACTCGTCCAGTCCTGTCCCGTCCCGTCCCATACAGTCTGCGTACCAAACGCTACCTAAAGTTGCCGCCTTTTCTGTCTCTTTCGATCTCTTCATTTATGTAAAAAAATCTAGACGAAGATCTCCGGCTTGATCTCCCAAGGAGAAAGAAAACGCATAACTCGTGAACTTTTACATAAATGAAGAGGTCCAAAGAGAAAGAAAAGGCATCAACTTCAAGGAGTGGTACTCCAATGGGTCAGCAAAAGCTTAAAAGCGAAGAAGTATTAAAAGAAGAAACTCTTAAAACTGTTTCGGAAGATCTTCGTTTAGAACAAGATGCTTATAACCGATCACTAAAATCAAATACACCACGATCTTCAAATTGAATATATATATGAAGATAATTATAAACTCTCAAATAAAGATTGGAGAATAATTAAGTAGATAGAATATGGAAGCTTAAACTTGTTCTTTTATTGCATAAAGAACATACATATATAAAGTAGAAGAGGTTGAAGGAAAACCAATGAAGGTGGAGATATGGAGGATAAAACCAAGCACTAATCTTGGTGGAAAATTTAAAGAAAACCCACTAAAACTATATAGCTCAAAATCTCTAAACTTAACTTTATAAATTAATCTAGCTTTTTTCTTCATTCTTGTGATACGTTGGTTTTACGATGAGGTTATTACATACACTTGTTAATTTACAATGAGATTATGGCCTCAAATTGGATGATTATGGCCTCAAATTGGGTGATTATGCAAGAGCAGTTGGAAAAATATGTGAATCAAGCTTTGTGCGAGCAATCTAGTGATTTTAACAAAGGCAAGCATATGTAAAATATTAGATGGTTAAGCAAATGGAGTTCCAATCAATTGAAAATCACAAATACTTTGAGTATTAGATGAATGAGTTTTTGATTTATATTCATTGTTAACTATAGTACATGTTTTGATAAAATTTATATATTATACATTTATCGCTATAAAATCAGTTCCCTAGTTCTCAAAGTATTTAAGGTCATAATCCTCTATGTATAGGGCTTTTGTTATTGTAACAACCCAACTCAAAAAAAAACATGCGATTCAAATTAAAAGGAACATCCCAAAAACGGGTCCCAAAATTTCTTACATAAGTCTCAAAATTCAGGTTGGCGGAATCAACCTATTATACAACTGAGAATAAAATCTATAATCTAGAGTGCTGCATTGATCTAGTCCTCAACCGTACTCCTGATCTGCTCTATTCACTTAGTAGAGCCTCCTACCGCTTGCTTACCTGAAAATGTTTAGTTTGAAAAAAACGAGGGTTAGACCATGCGGTCTAGTGAGTCCCTCCTGACAGTTCTCAAAAGCATTTAAAAACAGTTTATAACTTTCAGATATAAGACTTCCACATAACTTTTCATAAAAACATCACGGATAAATCCACGCTCGTAAACGGCACCCTGAAGTCACCCGAAGGTGCCAACGAGTCAGTCTCACGCTGCCTTACTGGATACTCCCTTCCATGGCATAAACGGGTCACCTTCCCGGCATGAGCACTGGCGGGTCTACCTCCCGTCTTAGCCAGTCTACGTCTAACACAATGTATGCATACATTTAACATAAATCTTTAAAAAAATCATGCAATTAAAAAGCATATAAATAAAGCATGACATTTCTCATCATGTACTTACTTTAGAAAACACGTTAAAAGTCACGTATTTTAGTTAGAAAAACTCACCTGGTGTTCTTACTGTTCTTTTCTAATCTGATCCAGACCTCCAATCGATTTCCCTGAACGAATGGCCAAAATAGGTGAGCTGCTTACTCAACTTTCCGGACAACACTCTTTCCGGACAACACTACTTTTCCGGACAACCTTACTTTCCGGACAACACTACTTTTCGGACAACACTACTTTCCGGGTGACCCTACCTTCCGGATACCTTCTACTTACCAGGTACTTAAATAACCGGATACTAGACATTCCGGACACTCATCCGGAAACCCTCAATCATTGAGACTTACCGGATACTCATCCGGTAACTCTCAATCAATGACACTTTCCGGACGAGGCGCTGTGACGAACAATCAGAGGTAAAATCCACTCTAATCCTTTTAAATGCTACGATAAAGCAGTAAATAACCACATAAATGCTCTATAATCGTTTCCCGCTTAGTTTCACTAATCAAACACGATTTAAGGCCATTAAATCTTACTTTAGAGTCTTAAATAACATTAACTAGGGAAACTCCTCAACTATCCCAATCAATCAATAAAACTATCCTGCTAAGAGTTATAGATTAGAGATTACCTGCTATGTTTCTTGCAGAAACGAAATCCAACTCCACACCTTCTTCAGATTTCACAGATGGTGATTCTCCTCTTCAAATGCTCAAGAACACCCCAAAACCCTTTTCCTTTTTTTTCTCTACTAATCAGCCGCAAAACAAGAAATGAAAGGCACATCTAGGGTTTTGTGCCAATCATTTGGACATTTACCCTATTCCTTATTTACAAGTTACACCCCTCAACTTCCAGCTTTAGAAAATTTATCCCAAACTTGAAACTCTTAACAATTTGGTCTCGGTTACTACAACACTCCCCCCTCAAAAGAATTCCGTCCCCGGAATTCCATTCACGAAAAGGTGGGGGTACCTGGACTTCATGTCCGCTTCCACTTCCCAAGTAGCCTCCCGTCCTTTATGATACTTCCACTGAACCTTCACTAAACGAACTTCTTTATTCCTCGTCTTTCGTACTTTACTATCTACGATTTCGATTGGCTCTTCCTCGTACATCAATTTCTCATCAATGATGACATCTTCTAACGGAATAGCTACATCGGTCTCGGCCAAACACTTCTTCAAGTTTGATACGTGAAACGTCAGATGAATCCTATTTAATTCTTCTGGCAACTCTAGCTTGTAAGCTACCGCGCCAACTCGCTCAATAATAACAAAAGGCCCCACATACCTAGTCCTCAGCTTCCCTTTCTTCCTGAAACGCACTACTCCTTTCCAGGGCGAGACCTTCAGCATTACTTTGTCTCCCACTTGAAATTCAATAGGTTTCCTTCTTCCATTCGCATACTTCCTCTGTCGATTTTGCGCGATTCTCATCCTTTCACGGATCACTTCAATCTTATCTGTCGTTAATTGTACAATTTCTGGTCCGGCCAACTGTCTTTCTCCTACCTCATTCCAACACAGCGGCGTACGACACTTTCGTCCGTACAATGCTTCGAAAGGCGCCGCTTGGATACTTGCGTGGTAACTGTTATTGTAGGAGAATTCGATCAACGGTAAGTGCACTTCCCACGATCCCTTGAAATCGATGACGCACGCCCGAAGCATATCTTCCAACGTCTAAATGGTTCTCTCGCTCTGACCATCCGTTTGTGGATGGTAAGTTGTGCTTAGCTTTAGCTGTGAACCCAACTCTCGTTGTAAACTCCTCCAAAATGTTGACGTGAACCGACTATCACGGTCAGACACGATGGACCGCGGCACCCCGTGCCTAGACACTATCTCATTAAGTTATAATCGGGCTAACTTCTCCAATGAATCCGACTCCTTAATAGGTAAGAAATGCGCGGACTTGGTGAGAATATCCACAATCACCCAAATCGCATCATTACCCTTCGGTGTCTTTGGCAACTTCGTGACGAAATCCATGGTGATATTGTCCCATTTCCATACTGGAATTTCCGTAGACTGAAGTTCCCCGTACGGTTACTGATGTTCTGCCTTAACCTTCAAACATGTCACACATCGCTCCACCAGATGAGCGATATCCTTCTTCATCCCTGGCCACCAGTAAAACTGTCTCAAATCTCTATACATCTTGTTCGTTCCCGGGTGCATGGACAACCGCGACTTATGCGCTTCTTCTAGAATGCTTTCTCTCAAGTTACCCAGCTTGGGAACCCAAGCCCGGTCTTTCATACACTTCCACCCACCGTTGTTGACTTCGAACAGTGAGGTAACTCCGACAACCCTTTCGCTCTTTAAGTTTTCTTCTAACAACGCTTCCTCCTGAAACTTCTTAATCTCCTCAAGAAGGTTTGAGGTTGCCTCAACTCTGAAAGCCACGACTTTGGTCTGTTCTCCCTGCTCTTTTCGACTCAACGCGTCGGCCACCACATTAGCTTTACCCGGGTGATAGAGAATCTCGCAGTCGTAGTCATTCAACAGTTCCATCCATCTCCTCTGCCTCATATTCAGTTCTTTCTGGTCAAACAGATGCTTCAAGCTCTTGTGGTCGGTGTAAATCTGACACTTTACTCCATATAGATAATGTCGCCAGATTTTCAGAGCGAACACCACCGCTGCTAACTCCATATCATGAGTGGGGTAGTTCTTTTCGTGTTCCTTCAACTGACGAGAAGCGTAGGCAATTACCTTCCCGTTCTGCATCAACACACACCCCAATACAAGCTTAGAAGCGTCACTGAATATCACAAAACCCTCCGTTCCATCAGGTAACGACAAAACCGGAGCACTGCTTAAACTTTCTTTCAACTTCTCGAACGCAGATTCTTGCGCTTCAGTCCAACTGAACTTGACGTTCTTTCTTGTCAAAGAGGTCAGTGGCTATTCGAGAGAAATCTTGAATAAACTTCCGGTAATAACCCGCTAACCCGAGGAAGCTTCTCACCTCCGATGGAGTTCTTGGCGCCTCCCAATCTTTGATGGCTTCAATCTTAGCGGGATCCACTTTGATGTCGTCCGCTGACACCACGTGACCCAAAAACTGAACTTCTCTCAAACAAAACTCGCACTTCGAAAACTTCGCATATAATTTCTCACGCTTAAGCAATTCAAGTGTTGCTTGAAGGTGCCTCTCGTGATCCTCTCGGGTACGAGAATAAATTAGGATATCGTCAATGAAGACGATTACGCATTTATCCAACAACGAGCTACACACTCTGTTCATCAGATCCATGAACACCGCCGGCGCATTAGTCAACCCGAAGGGCATGACTAAGAACTCATAATGCCCATATCTTGTACGGAAAGCCGTCTTCGGCACATCCTCTTCTCTCACCTTCAATTGATGATAACCCGACCTCAAGTCTATCTTCGAGAAATAACTTGCACCTTGTAACTGGTCGAAGAGATCATCGATTCTCGGAAGTGGGTATTTGTTCTTCACAGTCACCTTGTTGAGCTCACGGTAATCTATACACATTCGCATAGATCCGTCATTTTTCTTAACAAAAAGTATCGGTGCTCCCCAAGGCGATGAGCTCGGACGAATAAAACCTTTGTCGAGCAGTTCTTGCAACTGAGTCATCATCTCCTTCATCTCTGCCGGTGCCAACCGATAGGGCGCACGCGCAATCGGTGCCGCCCCAGGTATCAGTTCTATTTTGAACTTCACTTGACGATCTGGAGGCAAACTCGTCAAATCATCCGAAAACACCTCCGGATACTCACTTACTACAGGTACACCCTCTACACTCCTCTTCTATTTCTTAGTATCTAGCACATATGCTAAATACCCCAGACATCCCTTTCCCAAACATCGCCTAGCTTTCATCATCGATATCAGACACAACTTCCTATTTCGTTGATCTCCGTAAATTATCACTTCTCCCTTACCGGGTAAGGCGACCCGAATTAGCTTCTTATTACAAACTATATTAGCGTCATTCTCCGCTAACCAGTCCATTCCTAGGACTACATCAAACTCTCCCATCCTCATCGGGTACAACCTCAAAGGGAACAAGTGGCCATCTACGTCTATGCTACATCCCTCATAGACTTCTTTTACCCAGACCCAAATATCATCCGCTACTTCTACTTCAAACCCAAAGTTCAGCCTCTTGGGTTTTACTTGCAAATTTTGAATAAAATTGGGCGACACAAACGAACGATTGGCCCCCAAATCAAACAATACTTTAGCAAAAGTCGAGTCTATAGGAAAGGTACCTGTTACCACATCAGGCGTGTTCACCGCCTCCTCAGCAGACATGTGGAAAGCCCCCGCTCTCGCACGAGTCGGCTCCACCTTTCTCTCCCCACTCTTTCCTCCGCTACCACCTAATTCACCCCAGCGTAACCTTTCTTCAACTGTGGGCAGTCCCATTTGACATGATCTAACGAGCCACACTGATAACAAGTCTTCGGGCCACGACAGTCTCGAGCCATATGCCCCGATTTCCCACATTTGAAACATCCGCTCTTTTCTGCCAAACATTCCCCTTTGTGCATCCGGTTGCACTTGCTACACGGCCTCTCACCTGACCTAAGCCCAGCCCGCAACTTGGGTCTAGGCGCATTTGGCCTCTTCCCATCCCTGGTCGCTCCTTCCCACTTTCTTTTGTCTCCGACTCTCTCAGTTATCTGCCTGTTCTTCTCTTTCTCAGTAAGCTCTGCAGTATCAACCGCCACCTGAAAAGTGGTCGGATCTTTAACTTGCACCAACTCCCTGATGCTGCTCTCTAGCCCATAGATGTACCTTTCTATCCGCCTTTCCTCAGTAGGCACGTACAACTCAGCAAATCGGGCCTTCTCGATGAACTTAGACGTGTATTCTTGGACTGACATTGATCCCTGCTCCAGTCCCAAAAACTCCTCTTCCAACTTCTTAACTGCCGCCAAAGGACAAAACTGTGCTCTGAACCTCTTAACAAATGATTCCCACGTCATACCCTTTGCTGCTTCCGATCCCCTACCTCCAGTCTCTACATCCCACCAATAGATAGCCTCAGATTTCATCATTGACATCGCAAAAAGTACCTTATCTTCCTCAGCGCACTTGCTAGTATCGAATGCCAACTCCATCTCACGAACCCATTTCAAAGCTAGAACAGGGTTGCGCTCCCCATTGAACGTTGGAGGTTTGCACGAAGCAAAGGTCTTAAACGAGCACCCCTTCACCATTTTTGGTTCATAGACAACAACCGGGGTTGTCACCGAGTTGTTTCCTATCTCAGTTTGTGGTGGACTATCTTCCTCGGTCTTCTTCCCAGTACCACTCTTGGTTTCCCCTTCCGACGTAGTCTTGTTCTGATTTTCTAGCACTACTTGCAAAGTCTTTTGTAGTTTACCCATCTCTGCTATGAACTTCTCCTCAGTCACAAAAGCCGGTGCGGCCTCGGGTTTACGCACTTTCTTAGCTTTTGTTTTCTTTACAGGTGCTGAACTTTCCTGTTCGGATATCGCTTGAATTTCTGGTTCCTCAACACTCCTTGTCTTGCGCTTAACCGGCGCTTTCTTTTTCTTACCCTTGCCCTTGGTGGTTGTTGCTCCCACTTCATTAACGGCCTTTCTCGGTATCGTTCCTCTACCCCTCCCACGGCCTCTACCTCTCCCGCGAGTGGTCGCCGCTCTTGAAGGATCTACTGGTCCATCTGTTGGGAACTGAAGATATGCTAAGTATGGTTAGTACTGCCAAGACAATGTTACTACTGCCAGTTCTTCGTTACTACTGCTGGTCAAACGTTACTACTGCTAGTCAAGGTTACTACTGCTAGTCAAGGTTACTACTGCTAGACGAAGTTACTACTGCTAGACACGGTTAATACTGCTGAGCTGAGATACTACTGCTAGAAGACTGTGAAGGTTAATACTGCTGAAGTTCGTTAATGCTGCTGAGCCAAATCTTTGTTAATACTGCTGACTTGATAAGTTTGGGATGCGATACTTTTGGAGACAAAGAAGGAATTGATCAAGATATGTTTAACGAAGATTCAGAAGATCAATTTACTTTTGATAGTTATCTTGTAATTACTTTTGTATACATAGTATTGATAGATAGCTATTATAAAATACATACGATAGAAGAGACAATATACAGAAGATATACGTGTGATATAGAATTCTATATTGATTCAAGAGTGAATTAACCTCAAGGTGTAAGAACCCTATTTCTAGAGAAGTAGAAGTCGTCTTGTTGAGCCTGTTCAACAAGATTGAGGTTTGGTGTAAAGCTTGTGAGTAATACAGTTTGATATATACAGTGTGTTGAATTCTATTGATTGTTCTTTAATTATTTTAGAGTTCTATTCCGCAAGATTCTCTAAATTCTGTTTCTAAGAAGTTTAATTCTTGTTAAGAATCGATCCTGACAAGTGGTATCAGAGCTTTGGTATCTTAGAAGCTATGGACAATTCAATGGATACTCACAGTACTCTTGTTTCAAAGGTTCCCATGCTCAAACCCAATGAATTTGACATGTGGAAACTGAGAATCAAGCAGTACATTCTTCTTACTGATTATGCAATATGGGACATCATAGAAAATGGCCCATGTAATGAAGGAAAGATTGGAGCAGATGGAAAGAGACCTCCTCCCAAGACAGATGCTGAAAAGAAAGTCAGACAAACAGAGATGAAGGCCTTAAGCACTCTGCTTTTGGCTATTCCTAATGAGTACCAACATCAATTCCAACACTGCACAGATGCACAGATGTTGTGGAATGCTCTGGAGAAAAGATTTATTGGCACAAAGAGCACAAAGAGAAATCAAAAGGCTATTCTCAGGCAACAATATGAGAACTTTATGTCTGCAAAGAATGAGTCTATGACTCAAACTTTTGACAGATTTAACAAGTTAATTGGAGAATTAGCAACTGTGGGTGTACACATGGATGCTGATGATGTCAATAGAAAGTTCCTTAGATCATTGGGAGAAGAATGGACCATGTACACAGTCTCATTCAGACAGAATGACCAATTGGAGGACAAAGAGCTAGATGACCTCTACAATGATCTGAGAGTATTTGAGGCTGAAGTTGAAGCCAAGAAAAGGCCATCTGGATTTGTTTATAATGCTGCTTTATTATCTTCATCCTCTGATAATGCTGCTAATCCTGATTCTGTTAATACTGCAGGTTCTGTTAATGCTGCTGGTGGAACTAATCAAGAGAAGACTACAGATTCTGTACTAGAAGCATTCTTTTCTAGTCATGTTCACTCTTCTCTAATCAATGATGATTTAGAGCAGATTAATGCTGATGATCTGGAAGAGATGGACATCAAGTGGCAGATGGCTATGCTATCAATGAGGGTGAAGAAATTCATCAAAAGGACTGGGAGAAACAACTTTTCCCAGAGAAGAGAAGATGGTGCAGGCTTTGACAAGTCCAAGGTTGAGTGTTATAAGTGTCACAAGATGGGACACTTTGCCAGAGAATGCAGAAGTGGAGGATCAAATCAACAGGCTCCAAATGGAAACCAAAACAGAAGCTCCTCTCAAGCCCTTGTTTCTCAACAAGGAATGGGATTTGACTGGAGTGATCAAGCTGAGGAAGCCTGTCAAAATCAAGCTCTTATGGCAGAAGTATCTGATATTCCCACTGAGGTACAATCTAAACTCTGTTCTCAAGCTTGCATTGATGCTGTTAAAAGATATAGGGATCACAATCAGGGTATGTGTGATAACCTTAAGAGGCTAGAGAAAGATGTGAAAGATTATGTTAGAATTGTAGAAAGGTTTGAGGAACAGATTAGAGCTTTTCAAGCTAATGAACTTCAACACCACTATGATACTAACTATTGGAAGTGGGAGAAGAATGAGTATGAGATTAAGCTGAAAGTGTCTGGGGAGGAGAATGAGAAATTAAAAGAAGAGCTTAAGAAGGTTAAACTTGATGTTGAAAAGTTTACCTGTGCTTCTAAAACCATGGATACCATCATTAAGGCTCAAATCCATGACAAGATGAAAGTAGGGATAGGGTACAATGCCACACCTCCACCCTACAATAACAACTACATACCTCCTAAGTCTGATTTGTTAGAAACCAAGGATAGGAAGGATCCTGAATTAAAGATTAATATAGATCCTTGTGAAGAAACAGTAGTTGTTGAGGATGAGACTGACAAAGTAGACTCTGATGAGGAATGTGAAAGTCCATGTGTCAAGAACACTGAGATCAAAAGGACTGAAGAGAAAAAGGGAGTTCATTCCACACAGCCCAAAGTTGTGAACTCCAATATCTGTAAACAGTATTCTTGCAGGAAATCTAAAGAGAACAAGCCTCAAAAACATGATAATCAGAGGGGAAATCAAAGGAACTGGAATAACCAGTGGGCTATGAGACAAGGAGTTGATCTGAACAGAATTAACAGGCCTGTTGGTGCAAGTGTACCACATCTCTATATATTTATATATATTTATTTTGATGATTACAAACACACCGTATTATTGTTTATCTAACAATTTAATCCAAGTGTGCAGTTCTTGAAGAACACGAAGATTTTATCTGAAGAGTTCAAGACTGGTGCTTTACGTCGTCATCATTGTTTATATCTAATAATGATAATCACCCTAAAATAATATACCACTTGGATATTTCTAAAAACCCTAAATGATTTTAAATAAGGTTTATTGAGAAGATCCAGCAAGATTGGTTGCGTCCTGGAAGGTGTCTATTCTGACGCCGGTATACCGTGGAGAATGCCCGGTATACCGCGGGTACATATTGGCCGGTATACCGCGAAGGTACAGGCGGTATACCGCGGCAGGCGTGGTGTTTGTCTCTGATTGGTTGGAAGTTCTTTTTCTGACGCCGGTATACCGCGAGTCCTAGCCGGTATACCGCGGGTACGTATTCCAGAAGTCAACTTTGCATGAGAGCCGTTGAGTGTCAGTGTACTTTTGTCTGCACGGTATACCGCGTGCATTTGGCGGTATACCGCGGATTGCATGTTACCGTTGGAAGAGCTGATATATATACATGCATGCTGGTGGAGAAAAAAAAAACAACCAACACCAACACAACAACTTACTCATCTGATCTCTCTCACTTATTTAACATATATATATTTTATAAAACCTTTTTTATAAAATATCCAAGTGATTATTATACAAGAGTGATTACCCATTGTGAGTTATACTCCTCTTGTAAGTATTTGAATAACGGGTGTGTGATCCTGTTTATCTCATAGCAGAGGCTTGAGAAACTATTACAAATTCCTTTGTATTTGGTTTGTGTTCTACCGTAAAGAATACATTTATTGGATCGTGTCGAGAAGTGTCTCGGCTGCTGGTTTATCACAGTTGGTGGTAAATCAGTAAATCTCCGTGTCAAGTATCTCTAACCTTTATCTCTTTATTTATTCCGCTGTGCATTTTAATTATATTTGTTTATATAATTGTTGTATATTTATTATTTGTATACTCTGATTTATTTATACTGTTTTTGTACTGTATTTATTTGTAAAAGAATTTTTGAAAGTAAAAGATTTTAAATACAACCTTACCCCCCCTAGGTTGTCTAACATTTGGTATCAGAGCGGGGCTTTCAAAAATCGTCTATTTAATTTTTTTTTAAATCCGTTTTTGTTATGGCTCAACAAAATACTTGGTTTTCTAAATCTCTTCTTATTGATTTCGAAAATTTTGATCTTTGGGCAAATTCTTTTGAACGTTATGTTCGTGGGATAAATCAAAAAATTTGGGATATTATTATTAAAGGAAATTTCAAACCCACAAAATTTCAAAACAACAAAGTTGTTGAAAAACCTAGCTCGGAATGGTCCGACGAAGATGAGGCTAATTATTGTTTAAATTATGAAGCCAAAAATTTTCTCTTTTCGGTTCTTACTAACGATGATATTGAGCGTGTTTATCTCTTTGAAACTGCTCGTGATATTTGGGAGAACTTGAACATCACCTATGGTGAAAACTCAAAAGAAAAGAGAGACGAAACCCGAGATCAAAGAAATGAAGAAACTTGTCTCATCGTCGACTGCGAGAAAGAGGTATGTACTTCATACTCAAGTTATTCTAGTTGTAGTGATAACGATGATGATATTGATATGTTAAATGTCTCTTTTCAAAAATTGATTGTTCTCGTAAATAGTTATAAAAATGAGAATGCTAAATTAAAAGAAGAATTATTATTATGTCAAAATGAGTTGAATAATTGTAAACAAACCATTGCATGTGATAATAAAATCAAAAATGAGTTAAATGATAAAGTTATCACTTTAGAAAAGAAAGCATGCGAAAATATTATTTGCAAATCATGTGATGCTCTAAATAAAGAAATTGCATGCTTAAATAAAAAGTCACATGAAAATATTATTTGTGCAAAATGTGATATTCTTGAGAATGAGATTGCATGTTTAAAAAGAAAATGTGATTCGTATGAAAAGGATGATTTATTAGCAAATGCTTTTAATAGTAGCAATGATAAAGTGCTTAAAATGCTAAATATGCCTAATCGTATAAATTGTCGTAAAGGCATTGGTTCCGATACATGTGTTGATAAATGTTCGTGTAAACCCATTAAAAGATTTTTTGCATCTCCTAAAGTTGATACGAGAAAACCTCCGTATGTATCCAAAATGAATAATGTGAATTATATGCCGAGGAAACCATATGCTTGCATGTATAATAGCAAATTTTCTAGACCAAAGAATAATGTAAATTTGCATGCTTCATTTTACGTCTATGATAAATACGATCGTAAAATAAAAATGGTTAGAAAATGGATTCCGAAAGGAATGTTTAATGTTGACAATCCCGGTGGGATGCGTTTGTGGTTTTAAACAAATTTTTGTGGATTGTATGTTGTCGTATTTTATTTTATGTCGACAACATGTTCTTTATTTATTTTTGCAGTTTATGTTTTATACTAACTGTTAAAAGGACCCATATGAAAAGGGTACCACGAAAATTTTCTTTACCTTTTGTAGGTGTTACCTGCCGAGGTTATAATACGTGGTTACCTGCCGAGGTTATAATACGTGGTTACCTGCCGAGGTTATAATACGTGGTTACCTGCCGAGGTTATAATACGTGTTTCCTGGCGAGGATATAATACGTGTTTCCTGACGAGGATATAATACGTGTTTCCTGACGAGGATATAATACGTGTTCCCTGACGAGGTCATAATACGTGGTAATTTTTTGCTCACATAAAATTAACCGAAAAATCGAAGCCTTAAGATCCTTTTTTTTTTGTGCAAGTGTTTCTTTTAGGTTATTTTGTTTTATGTCTATTATATGCTTTTTATGCATATTTTATTGTTCCTCAAATTTTATAATTTGTTATTAATTTGAGGGGGAGCTTTTTATCTTTTAACCATGAGATTATGCTCTCTCAAATATATGCATATTTTGAGGGGGAGCATCTCTCGAGGGGAAGCATACCGTCTTTCTTGACCCTTTTTGTTTCGACAAACGGGGGAGAGAAACCGCATATGCTCATGCTTAGCGGTTGTGTTTGTCATCATCAAAAAGGGGGAGATTGTTGGTGCAAGTGTACCACATCTCTATATATTTATATATATTTATTTTGATGATTACAAACACACCGTATTATTGTTTATCTAACAATTTAATCCAAGTGTGCAGTTCTTGAAGAACACGAAGATTTTATCTGAAGAGTTCAAGACTGGTGCTTTACGTCGTCATCATTGTTTATATCTAATAATGATAATCACCCTAAAATAATATACCACTTGGATATTTCTAAAAACCCTAAATGATTTTAAATAAGGTTTATTGAGAAGATCCAGCAAGATTGGTTGCGTCCTGGAAGGTGTCTATTCTGACGCCGGTATACCGTGGAGAATGCCCGGTATACCGCGGGTACATATTGGCCGGTATACCGCGAAGGTACAGGCGGTATACCGCGGCAGGCGTGGTGTTTGTCTCTGATTGGTTGGAAGTTCTTTTTCTGACGCCGGTATACCGCGAGTCCTAGCCGGTATACCGCGGGTACGTATTCCAGAAGTCAACTTTGCATGAGAGCCGTTGAGTGTCAGTGTACTTTTGTCTGCACGGTATACCGCGTGCATTTGGCGGTATACCGCGGATTGCATGTTACCGTTGGAAGAGCTGATATATATACATGCATGCTGGTGGAGAAAAAAAAACAACCAACACCAACACAACAACTTACTCATCTGATCTCTCTCACTTATTTAACATATATATATTTTATAAAACCTTTTTTATAAAATATCCAAGTGATTATTATACAAGAGTGATTACCCATTGTGAGTTATACTCCTCTTGTAAGTATTTGAATAACGGGTGTGTGATCCTGTTTATCTAATAGCAGAGGCTTGAGAAACTATTACAAATTCCTTTGTATTTGGTTTGTGTTCTACCGTAAAGAATACATTTATTGGATCGTGTCGAGAAGTGTCTCGGCTGCTGGTTTATCACAGTTGGTGGTAAATCAGTAAATCTCCGTGTCAAGTATCTCTAACCTTTATCTCTTTATTTATTCCGCTGTGCATTTTAATTATATCTGTTTATATAATTGTTGTATATTTATTATTTGTATACTCTGATTTATTTATACTGTTTCTGTACTGTATTTATTTGTAAAAGAATTTTTGAAAGTAAAAGATTTTAAATACAACCTTACCCCCCCTAGGTTGTCTAACAAGGCCAAAACCTTGTTTCATCTGTGGTAAACTAAATCATTTAGCCAAACACTGTTATTTCAATCCTGTTAACCAAAGGTTTAATGCTCAAAGATCTTTTCAAAAACCTGGTGGTTACAGAAAGAATGGTGGCTATAAAAAGCTTGCAAAGAAAAATGTGGCAAAGAAACAAGATAAACCCAAAAGCCACATAAAGAAAACGACTGAAAAGGAATGTGGTACTATGTGGGTTCCAAAAGGCACTAAAAACAATACTGCTGCTAGCAGTGTTAGTACTGCTTCAAAAGTTAGTGCTGCTAGAAGTGTTAATACTGCTAGTAATCATTCCAAAGTTAGTACTGCTAATATTTTTAGTGCTTCTTCTTCAGATAGTACTGTTGCTAGCAGTATTAACTCTGTTAATACTGCTTCTAGCAGTGTTAACTCTGTTAATACCGCTACCTCTGTTAGTACTGCTGATACTGCTGCTAACAGTACTGCTGCTTCCAGTATTAGTACTGCTAGCACTGTTAGTACTTATGAGGTTAATACTGCTTCTAGTGCTGCTACACCAATAATTTTGACAAAGTACTCCAGCACTGCAGTACCTAAATTTGAAAATCTCATCAAAACCAAGTGTAAGTACTTTGATGAGCAAGGGAGACCCAAGACCACTTCGGCTTGGGTTCCCAATAAAACTAACTGATTTATCTTGATGTGCAGGGCAACCAACAGCTCAAGGGGAAGAGCATTTGGCATGTTGATAGTGGTTGCTCCAGGCACATGACAGGTAACATGGCCTGCCTCAAAATTTTCAAAAAGATTGATGGAGGACATGTTGCATTTGGGGATAATCCTGCTGGTGGAAAGATAAGTGGTAAGGGTGATGTTTCAAAGGGTAAGATGACCTTTGAAGATGTGTACTATGTTGAACAATTGAGATACAACCTGTTAAGTGTATCACAGGTTTGTGACAAGAAGCATAGCATATTGTTTACTGATTCTGAATGTATTATCCTTGCTCCTGGATACAAAGTGGTTGATGAAAACATGATACTTCTGAGAACTCCTAGGAAGGATAATGTTTATTGTTTAGATTTGGAAAGTGTTTCATCTGATTCATCTCTAAATTGTTTAGTTTCAAAAGCTTCTTTAGATGAATCATCACTTTGGCACAGAAGGATGTGTCACATGAACTTTAAAACAATGAATAAACTTGTTAAGAATAACCTTGTAAGGGGTTTGCCATCCAAAGTCTATTCATGTGATGATCATTGTGTTGCTTGTCTCAAAGGCAAACAACACAAAACTTCTCATAAGACCAAAGAGATAAACACTATCTCAAATCCTCTTCAACTGTTACATATGGATCTGTTTGGTCCTACCAATGTGATGAGTATTGGCAAGAAATCATACTGCTTAGTTATTGTTGATGATTATTCTAGATTTACTTGGGTATATTTTCTGAGAACTAAAGATGAGACAAGTGGACTGATCAAATCTTTTATTCTCAAAATTGAAAACCAATCAAATCAAAGAGTGAAAGTCATTAGATCAGATAATGGAACTGAGTTTAAAAATTTTGATCTAAACACCTTTTGTGAAGAAAAAGGAATTGAGAGACAATACAGTGCTCCTAGGACTCCACAACAAAATGGTGTTGCTGAGAGAAGGAATAGGACACTGATTGAGGCTGCTAGATCTCTGTTAGCTGATTCAAAGTTACCAATTACTTTTTGGGCAGAAGCAGTTAATACTGCCTGCTATGTTCAAAACAGAGTTTTAGTTGTAAAGCCTAAAAACAAGACACCTTATGAGCTTTTCCATAAAAGGAAACCATATATTGGATTTTTCAAACCATTTGGATGTCCTTGTACTATTCTCAATACCAAATCTCACTTAGGCAAGTTTGATAGCAAAGCAGATGATGGTTTTCTTGTTGGGTATTCATCTCAAAGTAAGGCCTACAGAGTTTTTAATACCTCTTCTAGAATAATTGAAGAAAGTGATAATGTCAAATGCAATGAGAACACACCAAATCCTATTGGTTCAGGTCCTAATTGGCTATTTGACATTGATTCACTCACTAATTCTTTGGGTTTCAGTAGTGATGTATATGCAGGACAAAGGGATACACCATCATCAGAACACAAAATTCAATCTGTGATATTTCCACTTCCTTCCATTGATCCTGTTGAATTCTGTGAACACCAAGAGGAGACTGAACCTATTCAGAATGAAGAAGAGAGGAGAGCAGAGGAAAATCAGTCTTCAGGTCCAAATTCCAGAGAATCTGAGGTGACTGAAGAAGCAGAAACAAATCCAGAATTAAATGAATCAAATCTGGATGAGAACATTCAAGAGGAAGCTGGTCATCCAACAAGAACTCAGAAAAATCATCCTCCTGAGTTGGTGATTGGAGATATTGCATCTCCCATGATGACTAGAAAGCAAAGCAGACTCCAAGAATTGCAAGAGCAGCAAAATACAGTTAATACTGTTCTTACTTGCTTTCTGTCCCAGATTGAGCCCAAAAAGGCTTATGATGCTATGAAAGACCCAAGCTGGATAGAGGCAATGCAAGAGGAGCTGCTACAGTTCAAATTACAGGATGTTTGGGACTTGGTAGACCTTCCAAAAGGTCATAGAGCAATTGGCACCAAGTGGATTTTCAGGAACAAGAAGGATGACAGAGGGATTGTGATCAGAAACAAAGCTAGACTGGTTGCACAAGGGTACACTCAGGAAGAAGGAATAGATTATGAGGAAGTCTTTGCTCCTGTGGCAAGGATTGAAGCAATCAGGTTATTTCTAGCCTATGCCTCATACATGAAGTTCAAAGTGTACCAAATGGATGTCAAAAGTGCATTTCTGTATGGAAGTATTGAGGAAGAAGTATATGTCTGTCAACCCCCTGGATTTGAGAATCCATTGCACCCTGACAGAGTATACAAGCTGAAGAAGGCTCTTTATGGTTTGCATCAAGCTCCAAGAGCATGGTATGACACTCTGTCTACCTATCTCTTGAAAAATGACTTTGAAAGAGGAGTAATTGACAAGACCCTGTTTATCAAGAGGAGAAAGAGAGGTACACTACTTGTTCAGATCTATGTGGATGACATCATCTTTGGATCCACCAATGATCAAATGTGTAAAGAGTTTGAAGAATTGATGCACAAAAGCTTCAAGATGAGTTCCATGGGAGAACTTACATTCTTTCTTGGGCTTCAGGTAAAACAGAGGAAAGATGGGATTTTTATTAGCCAATCCAAATATGTGAAAGACATCCTGGACAAGTTTGGTTTATCAGACTCAAAGCCAGCAAGCACACCAATGGAAACACATAAACAGATCACTGCAGATCTTGAGGGGGAGGATGTGGATGTCCATCATTACAGATCAATGATTGGATCTCTCATGTATCTCACAGCCTCTAGACCTGACATTATGTTTTCAGTCTGTGTTTGTGCCAGATTTCAGGTTTCTCCTAAGCAATCACACCTTCATGCTGTCAAGAGAATATTCAGATACTTAAAAGGGCAACCTAGATTAGGTCTCTGGTATCCTCATGAATCCTCTTTTGACTTGCTTGCATATTCAGATAGTGATTTGGGTGGAGCCAACATGGATAGGAAGTCTACTTCAGGTGGATGTCAGTTTTTGGGTACAAGACTAGTATCTTGGCAGTGTAAGAAACAAACCACAGTGTCCTTATCTACCACAGAGGCTGAGTACATAGCTGCTGCAAGCTGCTGCTCTCAGGTTCTATGGATTCAAAATCAGATGTTGGACTATGGGGTAACATTTCTTCACACTCCAATCTTCATTGATAACAACAGTGCTATCAGCATTGTTAATAATCCAGTCAAACACTCAAAAACAAAGCATATAGAGATAAGGTATCACTTTATAAGAGATTGCAATGAAAAGAAATTAATTCAGGTTGCTAAAGTTCATACAAATGACCAGTTTGCTGATCTATTCACAAAAGCTTTTGATGTGGGTAGATTCACCTTTTTGGTAACAAGTGTGGGCATGATCAACCTAGAATAAATTTATGACTTTCTATTTTTATACCTGTATTTCTTCATATATTTGGTGCTACTAACTTTCTTTCTCAGGATTCTCTGTTTCCCTCAGATTACCAAGTGCAGAAAAGTGTAAGTGTAGTTACTACTGCCTGTGCAGCGTTACTACTGCCAGTACAGAGTTACTACTGCCTGTGTTCTAGTAGTTAATACTGCTTGTGCAGTTAATACTGCTCGGTAGTTAATACTGCTTAGTATTTAATACTGCTTGTGTAGTTAATACTGCTTTGCAGGTAATACTGCTCAGTAGTTAATACTGCTAGTGCACAGTTAATACTGCTAGGTAGTTAATACTGCTAGGTAGTTAATACTGCTTGGTAGTTAATACTGCTTGGTAGTTAATACTGCTCGGTAGTTAATACTGCTAGGTAGTTAATACTGCTTGGTAGTTAATACTGCTGTGTAGTTAATACTGCCTTGCAGTTAATACTGCTCAGTAGTTAATACTGCTTACGTCGTTAATACTGCTTTTGATAATCTAGGGCATATAAATACCCCTGTGTGTCCGCCAAAGTTCATAACGACTCTTCGCATTTACTTCTTCTCTCTCGTTCTAACCTAGTCTCCCCAGAATCTTTGTGTTTTTCTTTCAAGAATCCTCAGGAATCATGGAGTTTGTGGATGAGCACAATGAAATAGCCATGCTTCAGAAGCCGAAACAAGCTGCGGGATTCCACGATATCGTCGATTTTCTTAAATCCTCGCACATCTCATATGCCCTAACGGTGAGCCCAACCATCTATATCGAACATCAGACGCAATTTTGGGAGAATGCCACTGTTAGTTTCGAAGAAGGGCAGAAAACCATTCGAACAAGGGTTTGTGATAAACCCTTGAAAGTCACAGAGGAGGTTATTCGCATCTCTCTTCGCTTGAATGATGCCTCAGGTATAACCTCTCTATCTTCTGATGACTTATATTCGACTTTACAAAGAATGGGGTATGAAGGTCCCATTGGTGTTTTTAAATTCTACAAGTCAAAATTTTTCAACCAATGGAGATTTCTTGTTCATACCCTGATGCACTGTATTTCCAAGAAAACTACTGGATGGAGTGAGTTCAGCAGTCCCATTGCATATGCCTTGGTCTGCTTATCCACTGCCAGAAAGTACAATTTTTCAGCTATGATCTTTAATGATCTTGTATCAAACTTGGAATCCAAAAAGAGCTTTTACATGTATCCAAGGTTTGTGCAAGAAGTTATTAACAAGGAATTGATGGACTTACCTCAGTTTGATGAGGTATATGTACCAAAATCCCCTAAAGGGAAGGTTTTTTTCAAATATGAAAAGACTTCCTAGGGACTCGGAAGGAGTTGACACACCATTGTTCTCCACAATGATGGTTGTGTCCCACACAATTGAAGGTATGGCATCAGGATCAAGGCCCTCATTAGACACACACACTGATGACCAATCCCAACCTTCCATCTCAAAAGACATCCCTCAGTCCATTCTTGAACAACCCACTCCCACAATCACCAAAAGGTTTGAAAGAAGAAAGGTGCACAAGGCTCCTTCCCTTGATGTACCTACTCAGAGCCCTAAGCCTTTAAGCCCTCAGTTGGAGCATTCTCCAATTGAGAATATCAACAGGGAAACCACAGGGGTGTCTCCCAACCCCAAGAAGGTGCTCTCTAAGGAGAAGGATGAGCATATGGGTGCTAAGGCTGCCACTACTTCTGCTAGCACAGAGAAGGACAGTGGTAACATAAATAAGACCTTCCCCATGGCAACTCTAAATGAGAAATCATTAGGAGGACCCAGGTGCCAAGAAACCAAGGGGGCAGTTAGTGCTTCTGCTAGGCAGAAGGCTTCTGCCAAAACTTCCAAGGATCCTTTAAAGAAGGTAAACACTTCTAAACAAGGTGAGGATAGATATAACTATGCTGAATTGATGGAAACCATTGGAAATGTCAACTTGGATGTTTTGGCACAGAAGAAGGAGATTGAGCAACTGAAGACTGTGGTCACCTACCAACAGTCTCAAATTGAGAAGCTCAAAAAGATGGTCACCAAGTTGTTGCACAGAAAGAAAAAGGCAAGATTTGTGCTGAGAAGAAGAACTCCAACTGATGATGCTCCCAAAAAGGGGGAGTCAGAGTCAGAAGCAGAACTGAATATGAAGGGTCTACAAGTTGAGGGGGAGACAGTTCAGATGGAGACTGAAATGGAAATTGAGAATGCACAGTTTAAGGGGGAGTCCAGTGCACAGAATAAGGGGGAGACAGAAAAGGGGGAAGAGCTTATTAAAGAAGCAGAAACTACAACAGCAGCAGAAACCACAGCAGCAGAAACTGTTAATGCTGCTGAGTTTGAACAAGCAGCAGAAACAGTTAATGATGCTGAAGGCCAAACAGAAAAAGCAGCAGAAACTGAGCAGGAAGCAGTAACTACATCTCAAGCTGAAATTGATGAAGAAATATACTGGATTGTGAAGAACAGTGTTGAAGCAGCATCATTACATGTTCTAAGAGAAGCAGTAACAGCCATAGCAGCAGAAATGGTTATTGCTGCTGAGAAACTTAAAACAGCTGAACCAACTCCTGAAGCTGTTAAAACTCTTAAAAGAACCAAGATGATGTCAAAGAAAAGACCAAGCACCAAGCCCATAACTTCACAGAAGAAAAATGAAAAGAAGCCAAGGGTGGAGCCAACTGCAGAAGAGGCCCAGGAGGAAACAGTGAGAGAAAATTCTGATCCAAAAGTTGCTGAAGAAGAAGTAGCAACTCAATCGAGCAATGTACAATCACAAACTGATGTCCAATGTGATTTGTACATTACTAGTGTTGACTCTAACCCAATTCCAATTCAGGCTGAACCAATATCATCTAAGGCTCCTGAAATCATCTTTTGGGACACTTTGAAAGATGGTAGAAAGGAGTTCATTAGGATAAAAAGAGCAGATGGAAAATTTGAAGTCTTTTCAACTTGGGGAAAAATTGTCAGAACTTGCTCAAGATCAGACTTAGAAGAGATGTTCAAAGTTGGGATGAGGATATATGAAAACATGCTGACTGAGCAAGGGATGTCAATCTCTAAAATGGTACTTGAATTCTTGTGCCAAATGTTCAAACCTGAAGCAGTTCAGCATAGGATAAACACACAGTTTCAAGCCATTACCAACTGGATGCTCTATGAAAACTGTGGAGTATATGTCATCTCACTTGACTCTGCAACTCAAGAATACTATCTGGTGGATGAAATATACAATCACAGCATGAAGAGGCTGAATGGAATGCTACATGCTAAGTTGACCTGCAACAAGGATTCAGCAATGGGTAGATTCTTGGTAAAAAGGATTCTCAATCAAAGTCTGGGATTGAATCCTAATCTAGGCATGTATGATTAAGTTTTGGAAGCATCATCTGAAGAACTTGACTTCTTTTCCTAAAAGTCAAGTTAGGGGGAGATTGTTGGGAACTGAAGATATGCTAAGTATGGTTAGTACTGTCAAGACAATGTTACTACTGCCAGTTCTTCGTTACTACTGCTGGTCAAACGTTACTACTGCTAGTCAAGGTTACTACTGCTAGTCAAGGTTACTACTGCTAGACGAAGTTACTACTGCTAGACACGGTTAATACTGCTGAGCTGAGATACTACTGCTAGAAGACTGTGAAGGTTAATACTGCTGAAGTTCGTTAATGCTGCTGAGCCAAATCTTTGTTAATACTGCTGACTTGATAAGTTTGGGATGCGATACTTTTGGAGACAAAGAAGGAATTGATCAAGATATGTTTAACGAAGATTCAGAAGATCAATTTACTTTTGATAGTTATCTTGTAATTACTTTTGTATACATAGTATTGATAGATAGCTATTATAAAATACATACGATAGAAGAGACAATATACAGAAGATATACGTGTGATATAGAATTCTATATTGATTCAAGAGTGAATTAACCTCAAGGTGTAAGAACCCTATTTCTAGAGAAGTAGAAGTCGTCTTGTTGAGCCTGTTCAACAAGATTGAGGTTTGGTGTAAAGCTTGTGAGTAATACAGTTTGATATATACAGTGTGTTGAATTCTATTGATTGTTCTTTAATTATTTTAGAGTTCTATTCCGCAAGATTCTCTAAATTCTGTTTCTAAGAAGTTTAATTCTTGTTAAGAATCGATCCTGACACCATCCTTCGCCAGTTCCTCAACTCTCACTGCCTCCTCATGTGGCGTAGTACTTTGGGTTTGCGCTTCCTCCACCATAGACATCGACCTACTTCTCAAGACTCTTGCAGACATTCTGGTATACAACAACAACGAAAGACTCAATTAATACTAAAGACTCATTTAGTACTACAACAACGGAATAATAAGGCAATTTAAGCACGTACATGTACCTGTAAGTTCACAATTACACTGTCCAGGTGTAATCCCAAACTTACCTTACATGACCGTCCTCGGTACCCTATTAGTCTTATTTCTACTTTAGTGCCCTCCTAACGCATTCCTGATTCTCAGTTGTGCTTTCTACTCCCCAAAGTTTAAGTCTAGGCTCATTCGGTCACCTAAATCCCTTAAACTATGGCTCTGATACCAATTGTAACAACCCAACTTAAAAAAAACATGCGATTCAAATTAAAAGGAACATCCCAAAAACAGGTCCCAAAATTTCTTACATAAGTCTCAAAATCCAGGTTGGCGAAATCAACCTATTACACAACTGAGAATAAAATCTATAATCTAGAGTGCTGCATTGATCTAGTCCTCAATCGTACTCCTGATCTGCTCTATTCACTTAGTAGAGCCTCCTACCGCTTGCTTACCTGAAAATGTTTAGTTTGAAAAAAAGCGAGGGTTAGACCATGAGGTCTAGTGAGTCCCTCCTGACAGTTCTCAAAAGCATTTAAAACAGTTTATAACTTTCAGATATAAGCCTTCCACATAACTTTTCATAAAAACATCACGGATAAATCCACGCTCGTAAACGGCACCCTGAAGTCACCCGAAGGTGCCAACGAGTCAGTCTCACGCTGCCTTACTGGATACTCCCTTCCATGGCATAAACGGGTCACCTTCCCGGCATGAGCACTGGTGGGTCTACCTCCCGTCTTAGCCAGTCTACGTCTAACACAATGTATGCATACATTTAACATAAATCTTTAAAAAAAATCATGCAATTAAAAAGCATATAAATAAAGCATGATATTTCTCATCATGTACTTACTTTAGAAAACACGTTAAAAGTCACGTATTTTAGTTATAAAAACTCACCTGGTGTTCTTACTGTTCTTTTCTAATCTGATCCAGACCTCCAATCGATTTCCCTGAACGAATGGCCAAAATAGGTGAGCTGCTTACTCAACTTTCCGGACAACAATCTTTCCGGACAACACTACTTTTCCGGACAACACTACTTTCCGGACAACACTACTTTCCGGATGACCCTACCTTCCGGATACCTTCTACTTACCGGGTACTTAAATAACCGGATATTAGACATTCCGGACACTCATCCGGAAACCCTCAATCATTTAGACTTACCGGATACTCATCCGGTAACTCTCAATCAATGACACTTTCCGGACGAGGCGCTGTGACGAACAATCAGAGGTAAAATCCACTCTAATCCTTTTAAATGCTACGATAAAGCAGTAAATAACCACATAAATGCTCTATAATCGTTTCCCGCTTAGTTTCACTAATCAATCACGATTTAAGGCCATTAAATCTTACTTTAGAGTCTTAAATAACATTAACTAGGAAAACTCCTCAACTATCCCAATCAATCAATAAAACTATCCTTCTAAGAGTTATAGATTAGAGATTACCTGCTATGTTTCTTGCAGAAACGAAATCCAACTCCACACCTTCTTCAGATTTCACAGATGGTGATTCTCCTCTTCAAATGCTCAAGAACATCCCAAAACCCTTTTCCTCTTTTTTTTTTCTCTACTAATCAGCCGCAAAACAAGAAATGAAAGGCACGTCTAGGGTTTTGTGCCAATCATTTGGACATTTACCCTATTCCTTATTTACAAGTTACACCCCTCAACTTCCGGCTTTAGAAAATTTATCCCCAAACTTGAAACTCTTAACAATTTGGTCTAGGTTACTACAATTATCATCTTTGTTCCGAGTTATCTATATGAATATGATCCATATGGAAAGAGATTCAGAGCTTAATGAGTAAAATGATAATTTATTTCATTCAAACCATTATTTATAAAAAAACAAGCATCGATTTTACACACAACTTAATGCACACATAGGAAAATACACAAGCGGCCCGTTATAGGGAACCGAACTCAAACAAGCCAAAGTCAAGGACTGAATCACGAGTGGCTTGAGCTCAACAAGCCATGAGTCAAGCTAGGCTGCTAGGGGTTTGGCTCAAAGCACATTTGTTAGAAGTAATGTATTTGGAAGGTAACAAAAAATCCAAAATTTGAACCAAGTTTCAATTATATTTCATGCAACATAGCTGATCGAAATAATATGTCGAAATGGATGCTGCCTGCAATGGTGTTGTCATGTTGTGTATTTGACAAACTACTTCCAAGAAAACAACCTAACCATTGTCATTCCCGACACGAATTGCAACATCTACGAAAAGATCACGAATCGAGAATAGAAACAAAATCAAGTCTTTCTTCAATTAACAAACAGCAAGCTGCTTATCTGCGGGCAGGGTGGTTACCATCTGCTGGCGGTGGGGGTGGCGGCTGTGCTCCCTGGAAACCACCACCACCATGACTAGCTGCTGCATAAGAAACATTGTTTGCCTGCCCTTGTGGTCCAGAAGGGCCTTTGGGTGACTCAAAACTGCTTCCTCTGTGCACCTCATACCCAGGTCCACGTGGGTCGTACTGGACTCCTCTCTGTCCATCGTAAGTGGGCCCCTTCTGCGCATCGGCGTTGGATCCTCTGCGTGCATCATAAGCGGGTGCACGTTGCATGTCATAACCAGCTCCACCAGGTCCTCTGTATGAATCATAACCAGGTCCAGCAGGTACTCTTTGTGCGTCGTATCTTTGTGCATCATAACCTGGTGCATTAGGGCCTCTTTGTGAATCGTAGGAAGGTCCACCAGGCCCTCTTTGTGGATCATAGGCTGGTGCACCAGGTCCTCTTTGTGTATCATAGGCTGGTGCAGCGGGTCCTTTATGAACACCAGGTCCTCTCTGCATATCATAACCTGGAACGGTTGGTCCAGGTCCTCTCTGCACATCAAAACCTGGACCAGAAGGTCCAGGTGGTCCTCTGTAAGCATCATAACCAGCCCTCACAGCAGTAGCTCCAGATTGAGCTCCAACCGGAGTATTCCCATCCACAGCAGCGGCACCACCACCTCCAGGGAGAGAACCACGTCCCTATCATGCAATATGCCATGGACTTGTCAACATGTTTTACGAACTAGAAAGAAGCATCAACTCTTAGGCACCAAAATAGACAAGATCTGGTTAATTTCATTGGCCCATATTTCAAATTTCAAATACAAAAAAGGGGTTTCAATATCAGGTACAACGCACAATAATTCAAAAAATAAAAAGAGAAGGAAACAAAAGGATTCTTCTAACCTGCGGAACACCATAGGCATCATCATAAGTGTTCTGTGCAACAGGATAATGGGCAGAAGCTTCTTTGTCATTGTACCCAGCAAAGCCACCATAAGGCCCAGCTGCCATGTGAGTGAAAAAATCAAATGCCGTTATGAAACGGGAACAAAGCAAAAACAGAAACATAATTAAATAATGATGTACCAGTCCTCCTGTCAATTTCAGCATGTTTCTTCAACTCTGCTCGAAGCTTTTCCACCTCACTTGCCATGGTCATGTAGTTCTTTTCCATCACCTGAAGAGATTCAAGATGGTCGTTGTATAATTTCTTTTCATATTCGTAAGTTGCCCTGAAAGTACCACAGAAGTAAAGGTCTTGACATTACTGACTAATTTCAACAATAAAACTACTAAATTCAAAACCATTGCCACAGCGATCTTGAAGTATGATGCTATATCATCCCACATAGCACTCTTAAATTTAGTATTGAGCATTAACAGTTTCAAGCAAATAAATTACCTACAATGCTGATACTCTTGTCTAAGACTCTCAAGCTCCGACATCAGAGCAGGAACCTGCTGCAAATCCACATGAGCCCTCTGATGATCTTCTGTGAGTTGCTGTACTCTTGAAGCAAGTTCCTCCCTGGCTGAAAGCAAGCTCTGTGCATCTGCTCTTGCTTTATGCAGTTCCAACTTAAGTGGCTCTGCACCTTGGAGACCTGATTCCATCTTCCCAATATTATCCAACAGGCCCATTATTTGCTGTTCTCTCTCTGATTTTACAGCTCCTACATGATTATGTAACATTTGCAGCTCATGTTGTATGGCAGCAAGGTCTTGCCTCAAGGTTCCATGGGTAGCAGCAAATCTCTGGTTTTCTGTTGCAAGTTTCTGCATCTCCACATGCTGTACAGCAAGCTTCTGTTCCATGACTTCCGGATGTGGCATCATATCAAATGGAGGAAAACCACCATGTTGAGGGTGCATTTCATGAGGAATTGAATCATGATGTCCAATGCCAGGGCCAGGAAGAGGACGCCTTAAATGATGAGGAGGAGGAAGTCTACCTTTACTTCCCATTGTGATTCACAGTTGACCCTGAAGATCACATGAATATTATTTTCCATCATGAAGATCAGTGCAATCTACCAAACAAGGGAAGCTTTCTTTAAAAAACTAGTACAACAGTTAATGGCATATTCCGAGATTTAAAACCAGATTATTATACAGCTTAAATGAAGAGTGGGATGCTCTAGATATTGTGAGCATCAATCAGCATTAACCCTCAAAGCAGCCAAGACAACATTACCAAATTTGTGTGTCGCCATATTCCTACTCTTAACTGTAGATGTCCACAAGACATACCTATGTAGAGGGCTGTTATTGTTTGCCTAATCACAGCCACCTGTGTTGTGATGCCCTTTCGACAACCCACTAACAAAGTGTAACACCCACACCCCTCCATGGTCTGCACTAACATGGAACAAAATGAATAGATCCCACAACTTTAAGCTTACTACTATCTATACCGGCCTTAAGCATGTTAGAAGACGTACTACTATTTCTATGTTTGGAATCAAAGCTTGTGATGATGCTATAAGGATTGCATGTATCCTAGACAGTGGGCAAGAGAAGGGCAAACTCAGAAGGCAGTTTGGTATGAAAATATCCGCATGTTAAGAGTTCAAGGCAGCCCATCCACGGAGACATTTGGACAACTAGGTATAGTGGTCTTTGGTGCCTGAAATCAAGATCTTCACTGCATACCCGTTCTGTGACATGTAGCAAAGGCCAAAGAGTGTACGCACCAAATCGTCTTATAAAGAGGAAAGGAAATGCATGCGGTACTTGCATAGCAAGGAGTGAAACTGCCTATTGTGCCGTATGTTCTACGGTTTGAATATCTTTATCTATGCAATAGGTCTTGCAGGTGTATTGTTGCCACTCGCTTAGCAGCCCTCCAAGCATCAGCACTTAGCTGCTGAATCCAAGTGCTTGAAAACGGGCTGGCATAACTCATCAACGTCTTACTAATTTTAAGCTGCCACTTAATAACATCATTCCTCTCCAAAACACCGCACAAACCCGTTAATAATCAACATATAGGACCTGAAACTTACAACTGATCTACATGATAAGGAAGTATCTTAGCTCCATTTCAGTAGTCTTCCTAGAATAAAATCAACCACTCGTTTCATTCTTCCAAATTCAATCATTTACAGACCTTAGCAGGAAATGATATTATATGCACAATCTTAAATTCATGGCACATCTAACTTTAGGGTCATAATTTATTGAAAATGACCATATCATCGTATTCCATCGCACAGTAACAAGATGGCTTAAATGCAAAAAAAGAAAAACGAATTCCTCAAATAAGTAAAATTTCGTTGGAAAACCAAAGAAGGATTGAAACCCTAAAAAGAAGTGAGCATTACCTTGGAAAAACTTAACGATGATGATCGGTGAAGGCCGCTTTGATGGTGGTTACCAACGGTGCGCAATTTCATGCCCTAATCCTCCTCAATAACAGTCGTGATTTCCATGAACAGATGAATCTGATGTTGCAAAAATGAAATTTTGGGCGCCGTTATAAAGGGTTGACGTTTGTACAGTAAGGTACAAACCACCCATGCATAAAGATGCCTACTAGGGCATTTTTAGTATAACCTTTTAGTCTAAAGTTTTCGATATATCCATCGTCCGGTGTTCATACCGTTTTTATTATTTAACGGATTCATATATCTTTGAGTAAAGAGCTATTTGTTTACCTCTTAATAGATCCATTAAGAGATAACCTTTAAATCGTTAAGAGGTGAATCTTGTTTGTAAAAAAAGGTTACCTTTTTAATGGTTCTAAAACCCTATTTTGTATCTTGATTCTCCCTAAGCACTCTAATTTCATTATGAATAATTATCAGATCACCATGTTTTATTTTGCACTGTATCATAAAAGTCTTTCAATCATTCTCACCATTTAATCATCTTACACCAAACCATTCAGTAACCGCCAAACAGCCCCTAAATTACAAATAGTTGGAATCACATTTTTGGTCTCTTTGGTCTGATTCAAATCTACTAGTAGTTTTTCTAATTTTAGTTTTCATTATGTCGAATTTTAATTTTTATCATGTCAGTGGTCTTTCCAAGTTAATATCATGAACCAGAGGCCGAGCTCCATTAAAGCCTTGTGTGTGCATCATGCGATGGGGTAAATCTGTCTTTTATAACCACTTGGGTTGTGGTGTACTGGTAAAGGCTTTGGGGATGTAGTGGAAACTCATCTACCCAGGTTTCAAATCCAGGCACTATCAAAGCCCTTGTGGCCATGGAGGTTCACCTGCGATGACTCCAGACCATTCGTGGTCGCCAAGGGATTAGTCGGTGTGCGTAAGCTGGCCCGAAAACCCACGGTTACCAAAAAAAATGTCTTTTATCTCCGCATCTCTTTTTAAACTAATATTATGTACTTAGATGTTGTTTGGATTTTATTTTTAATTAATTGTGTATTAAATTAAATATTTTTAATAACTAAATAACCTGTTAATAATTTAATTAACATAATAAAATCAGAAGTTTATTTAAAAGATGGGCCTCATAATAATATTTATATACATTGCAAAGTGAATAATGAGATTACAAAGAGATTTAAAAAATGGTCCTCGTATTAGTAGGAGTTAGTTAGATAGACCAAAAATGTAACAAAAAGTGTAATTTTATTAGAATAAGAACTAGAATTTATATGCATGGATTATTAATAAATATTTTTTTGATTACTACAAAACACAAATTAACTTCTATTACAAACAAAAAACATGGTTGAAACCGATTCGTAAACCCAATCACTGCCTCAAGGAAGTATGGACCCTTAAAGATCAATGGTTCGAGTATTGCAAGACTATTGTGGACCTTTTTGTTGTTCTTTAGGACCCTTGAGATTGGTTGAGGTGCATACAAACTGACCTTGACACCTATGATTAACATAAAATATCGTAAGAAGACTAACAATGAAAAATAGCTTCCATATATCTTCTTGAGCAAAATGCATAGAAATGATGTTAGTAACATACTTTTAAATAGGGGTGTGCAATACCCGCACGGGTTCCAAAACCCAAACCTAAAATGTGGTGTTTGTGCAAAACCTAAATGCATCGAAATCCGAAAATTTGAAACCGATTGTTGGGTGGATATTTAAGTCTGGATTGGATTTGGTTTTTGGCGACCTATCTTGCTTGAAAACCCGATACATACATATTTTTAAATATCATATAAATATATTTATTTAGCTAATTTTTTCTCGAAATATCTTAAATCTAAGTCGGTCGTACTCTTTTTTAATTTCTAAATCTATTATCGGTTTCATCAATTCTTTCAATTGATTGAATTCATCCTCAAAATCAATTGACTTTATATATTTTGCATATAGCTATGTCCCCGCCGGATGCACATAGCACACCATTGCATTGCATATTTCAAGTTTTCCTATCTTACGTTAACATTAGATACTAAAATAAACAATTTTCAAATTATAAGCTATTAAATAAGATTATTTAAAATATACTTAATGGTTCGTAGCTACTATAAGTTTAGTGGTCAAAACTTGTCTAAGTAAGATGATAACGGTTATATTATTATCACGTTAAATCGTCATCTTCCTTTTTCTAGACAATGAATGTTATTTCCGTATTTGGAAAAAGGTAAGGAGTTGAGAAGAGAGATATTCGGATGATAAATTCTTTTTTTTTTTCTTAAAGGTCAACGCTAACACCCCAAAGAAAACAACCCTAACTAAAAAAATAACGAACATCCGTTATTCATTCTCTATTGCAAATGTAAGTTTTCCCATCGCGCATTTCTCTCCGTTGTAACATTTATCGACACAGAGGGAGCGAAAATGGGTATGTTTGTGAGATTTTTGCTAACTCTTTGGTTAATTGGTGGCACCGCAGGCTCGATATATTTGCTATCGAAAAGATTATTGCAAATCGGCGTACGAGTGGTGCACCTACATAGCGAAACATGTTTAGAAGACACCGTGTGGTGGCCGACATGCTTGTTGGCCCTCGTGTGCATTTCGTGCATCCTCGGGCTCATGGGGATCGTTTGTAAAATCACATTTTTGCAATGGGTCTTTAGTTTTTTGGTGAACATCGGCATTATTTGCGTCATTGCGGTCATGTTTTGGCGTTTGCTTATGTTCGGCTTGATTCGGAAACCCATACCAATGGCTTTTGATGAAGTTTACAAGAGTAATTCGCCGCTAGACGAAGAGTATAAGCCGATGCTAATCGACGCCTTGGCCGCAGACCATGTGTGGCCGATGGTCAACGAGTGCTTGACCGAGCTTCAATTTTGCGAAGAAGTCTCGGGATCTAAAAAGCTCTTTGGTAAAGAAGATTGGAAAATCGAAAATTACTACAAATATTTCAGGGTACGTATGCCACAACATCCTCACAATCGTTCATATACGTTAGACTTGAAAACTTTCTCTCTAATATTTGTTGGAACCCCGTTTTCTACTTGAGGGTTATTTCGAAGAGTAACATAACGAGGTTCAACGTATTCTAACATGGTATAAGAACCCGTGTCTACCAAATGAGACATCTTTGTTCTTGGTCAAGATGCACAAGGCCAAAGCTTATTCGGGCATGAGCCTGGGACTTCCAAGCCCGTTTTCAGTGAGCAAAAAAATCCCTAGGCTTTGGGGTTGAAAAGGAGCACTGTCGGGTTTTTCAAGCCAAGTTTTTCAAGCTTAACCGGGCTTTTCGAGGCTTTTACAGGTCGGCCTTTCGGGTTGGGCCTAGGCCTGCCCTCCAAATTTCGGTGTGATTGGACTTTGAGGTGTGGCCCATACTGGGCTTCGGGCACACTAGGTCGGGGGTTTTCAGGTCGGTCTCGACCTAGGCCGAGCGTCGGGCTTGGTTTTTTTTTGTGTTGGAGGGAGTATTAGAGTAATACATCAACTAAACTTGGACATTTTCTTTTCAATATATGTTGAAACTCTCTTTTTTTTCTCTTCAAAGGCTCTTTTGTAGAATCATCTAATGGGATTCAATGTATTCTCGTTTTTATTAGAGTTATGGTTGCATCACATAATTAACTTATGGTTTTCAGGAGGGATGTTGTGTGCCTCCGCCGAGATGTGCAAAACAGTTTGCCTCGTTCAAAGGCATAAGCGATCACGACGATTGCATAAAATGGGCCAATGCGACCACAAAGAAGTCACAGCATATAAAATGTTACGACTGCAATTCGTGCAAGGCAGCACGCATGGCGACTTACCAAACGAACCAAGACAAGGTTCGTATGCATTCGGTTATTATTGCTATTTTCCTCTTCGTCGCCAGCCTCTTTAGCTCCATGGGTGCTTTCGACTAAACCAAGTACCGATGAGTTGTTGATTATAATGTAAATTACTTCACGTTTATTTGTTATACAATGATATTGACGGTTTTATTAGCAGTAAATTGGGGTTTTACTCGAATAAAAAAGACAAACGGTAATTATTAGTTACACGATAATGAAGCGGAAACGATAAAAGGTGTGCCATTTTTAGGATCTCAAATGTGGAATGTTGGCAAGAGAAGCTTGTATCTTGTCCTCTGAGAAAGATAAATCGACCATGCCACCTTGCAGGTATTTCTCGTAAGCAGGCAGGTCGAAATGGCCATGCCCACACATTGCCATCAGTATCACTTTTGATTCACCGCTCTCCTTGCAGTGAAGGGCTTCACGTATGGCTGCAGCTATGGCGTGTGTGGGTTCGGGTGCTGGTATTATTCCTTCTGAGCGAGCAAACTGTATGGCTCCTGCCACCCATTTCATTCGTCGATCAAATTTAGACATTTGATTAGAGAAATGAGTTTATAATAACAAGAAAATTGGATCACTCAACCACAAGGGCTATGGCGTACTGGTTAAGGCCTTGGGGGATGTGGCGGGATATCCCATCTGCCCAGGGTTCGAATCCAGGCGTACACAACTTGTGGCCACTGAGGTTTAATCAGGACTGATGTTTTACAGTCATAATTTGCCAAGGGATTAGTCTAGGCATAGTCTAGGACACCCTTTCAAAAAAAAATTGGATCACTTTCTGAACCCAAATCAAGGTCATAATTTTGTTTGAAATGGCAGCAGATAAGTAGTTTTAGCTTATATAAACTTCTTATAAAAGAAAATGATGCAATTGTACCTCGAAAACACTCGGTCTGTGGAATTGCAATTGCTTCCATGAAACCCAGTTCATATATATGCGAAAGCAGTGGCGCCATACCATGATAACGCAATCCTCCTGCAAAAGTTCGCAAATCTTTAATGAAATTGTAACATTATCATTTGATTTAAAGCGATATGTGATGCCCATTACAAGATTATTATGTAGAATGCAAGACTACAACAAAATCGGTTTCATAGAACGCCAAATATGTCTAAAGTGTCCTATTACTCTTTTTATATGACATTATTTGAACAAAATGTTTTATAAAACCAAGTGTCATGTAAAACAATGTGTTCATGGATCAATTGTCCTTTAATATGAGACTTCATTTCAAAAGTGTGCTACAAGACTTGTTAGGATGCCCGAATACGTCTTTTAACATCCTATTATTAAAACCTCTATATATTTTGATCCCAAAAACTTACGGTTCTATAAAGCAGTCTATTAGGACATTTAGACATTGTCAGCATACTCTACTTCAAGAACCAAAATGTAAAGATTACCAGCATGAATAGGGTCCGGAATGAAGTCATGGCCAAGTGTATGCATCTTCATCAAAGGAGTCATTCCGGCAGTATCTCCATAATCATAGGCATAAACACCTTTGGTCAATGAAGGGCAAGCGGTAGGCTCTACAGCTCTTATAACAGGATTGATTTTCCCTTTTAGTTTTTCTCGAATAAAAGGGAAACAAAGCCCCGCAAAATTCGACCCGCCACCCGTACATCCAATAATCACATCAGGAGTCTCCCCAACTGCCTCCATTTGCTTAATACATTCTTCCCCAATCACAGTTTGATGCAACAAAACATGATTCAAAACACTTCCTAAACAATATTTAGTATCTTCATTAAGAGCTGCCATCTCCACAGCTTCAGAAATCGCAATCCCCAAACTCCCGGGACTTAATGGATCCATTTCAAGAATTTTCCGGCCTGATTCGGTGAGGTTGGAAGGAGAAGGATGAACCTTGGCTCCCCAAGTTTGCATCATCAGTTTCCGATATGGTTTCTGATCATAAGAAGCTCGAACTTGCCACACCTTTTCAGATCAAACAAGATTATCAGGTTTGGAAATCACAATCATTCAAAAGAAATCAAGATCAACCCCAACATTTGAAATACAACTAAGGTGTCGTTTACTTACAGCTTAACAAGCTTAATGGTCTGGGAGACTTATTCACACAGCCATATACAAGTGTTAATTTACGGCTTAATCGTTAAACCTAGTGGCGGATCCATTTTTTTTCCTAGTGGGCACCTTTAGGGCAGTTTAAATGTCTCCACAAAGTTATCCGATGTATTTTTAGCCTAAATCCAACGTTTCGAGTGCTTTTTAAAGTTTTTTTTTATTTTAAAGGATTTTTAAGTTTTTTTATCGATTTCGATGGATTTTTTTGGTCAATTTCAAGAGTTATTTTTGGTTTTTGGTCAATTTTAAGACACTTTTTTTTTTGTTGATGAGCTGAACGAAAATTTACTAGGGGGACACTAAGGGGCTGTTCGGTAGCGGCTTAATGGTCTGTATGGGAGATATGGCTGATTCGGTCAGCCATATCTACCCGTTCGGTAGCGGCTTAATTTAAAAAATTAGAGCTGACCGATTCAGCTAGGGAACAAGGGTCCTTACCACTCAGCTGTCATATTTCCAATTTTACCCTCTCTAATGTTAACCCAAATATTAACAGATCGCCTCCATCTTCACATTTCAAACCTATCTGCTCTCCACCACCACCTCGCCACCACCTGTGCCACCACCTGCCGCCACCACCTGCGCCACCACCTGCCGCCAACACCTGCGCCACCACCTGCGCCACCACCTGCCGCCAACACCTGCGCCACCACCTGCGCCACCACCTGCCGCCACCACCTGCTCACGACGGTCGCTTCAGGTTTGTCGATTCTGTTTGAAATGTTTGAAATGCCTCTGATTTGTTGATTCTGTTTGGTATGTAAAATCGATTCATGAGTATGTAAAATCGATTACAAAAATCGGTTCTGCACCTGCAGTTAGAAATCTGCACATAGGAAGTCATATTTGGTGAAATTTTGTAGTCTATTTGTGAAAATATGATAGTAACTATTTTAATCATCTAGATCAGTCTTTGTATCTAACATTTGCTTATAGATTTCTTGCAGTCTTTGTATCTAACATTTGTTTTCATTATAACATTGAATCAACTTGTTTTTATTTAAGTACTTATTGATATTATTATGTTAAATCAACTTGTTTTTATTTATAAACGTTTAAATTGGTATTTTTTTTTAATAATTATAAGTAATTTATTCAATATTTTTAACAAACAGTTTATTTATATAAGCAAAAATAAAGACTGGGGGCAAAATGGTCATTTCTGACATTCTGACTGTTTATTCAACACAACAACCGAACACCAACATATCTGTTAACAATCAGACAACTATATCCACTCAGACAGCTATATCCATTCAGGTCTTAACAGCAAACGAACCGAACAGCCCCTAAGGTAGAAAGTAAAACAAACCGGCCCATCCACACCCCCCCCCCCCAAAAAAAAAAACTATGAAGCAGATCTGCCCCTATTAAACCATTAAGCTAAAATGGCTGTATATAATAAGTCAGGAGCCCTCGCTTGTCCACGTTAACCCCCCACCCTGAATAAATCAATACCATAATTCAACCCTCTCTCTTTTAACTCCCTCAAACCCATTGGTTCTGACGGATTTATCCGGACTCAAAACATAACTCATGCGGGGCTTAATGGAAAAAAAAGGTAAACAGCCCCTTACTTCACAATTAAGACCAAATAAGCTGCAAGCAAATGCCAAAGAACTCCCCCATTGGCCGGCGCCGGTCTCAGTGACGACATTCTTGACACCTTGCTGTGCATTGTACCAAACCTGAGGGACGGCGGTGTTGGGTTTGTGTGAACCGGCTGGGCTCACACCTTCGTATTTGTAGTAAATTTTTGCAGGGGTATCAAGTAGTTTCTCCAACCTTTTGGCTCTGCATCAAAAACATGTAAGATTTGATGAAATGTTGTTTACGAAATCAGCAATTTTACTTGTTTTCAGATTGAAAAACGTATAGAAGCCGACCTGATTAGAGGGGTAGGGCGCCATAACCTATAAATATCAACAACTTCATCTGGTATGACGATGAATTGCTCGTTGCTTGCCTCTTGCTTAATCAATTCATCTGGAAAAAGATGAGATAGGTCTTGAGGTTGTAATGGTGCAAATGTTTTTGGATGCAATGGCGGAGGAGGTTTGATTGGAAGATCCGCAATGATGTTATACCAATGCGTAGGGATTTCTGTTGCTGCAGCTCGAGAAGTGGTTGTTTTTGCTGATGACAACTTCAAACGATTTGGTTTAGCATTAAACAGCAGATTTCCATGATTTTTGCATTCACCTGAAAGGGGAGATTTGCAGAAGAAGTTAAGCAATTAAAACATTGAGGTCAAAGATTGAAATCAGGCAGAAAGGCAGATGGAAAATGTTGATAAATATGTGTTTGTTTTACCTTTGAAGAAAAAAGGTGGAGTGCGGTTTATGGAAGCCATTGTTGCAGGGGGTGTGGAAAATGGTATGGGATTGATGAAAGCTTTAGGTTTTGGTGTTTGTAAGGCATCATTACCAGGAAGGAATCTTACACGTCAGCGCCACATCAGCTTTTCTCTCATCCCTCGCTCAATCCCTAGGCGTTTGGTTCGCAGAATGTTTTTGGATGTAATGGAATCTGTCAAAGGAATTTGACTTTGAAGGAATTGGAATGGAATGTTATCAGGTTTGACCAGCTGTTTGGTTGACAGAATTGGAATGGAATGTTGTCAGATTCCAAGAATCTGTCTGTTTGGTTCACAGAATGTAGCTTTGGAATTGGAATGAAATTTTGGTAAATGACCAAAATACCCTTTTGATGATTTTAATTGTTTTTTTCAAAAAAAAAAACATTTTAATAAAATAGTCATTATATACTTTATTTGTTTAACTAAAAATGCTTTAATAAAATTATTATTAGATACTTGAATGTGTAAAACATATAACATACATAACCCAAACACAAAAATAAACCAAATAACGTTACTTCATCGATTTTGAAATTGTTCCAAAAGTACTTACACGCCATCGTCACTAATCGATCATAGTGATCATGTTCCAAAAGTATAACATACATGTTCCAAAATAATTACATGCCACCAAAACATAAAAGCAAGTCTAGTTCATGTTCCAAAATATGCAAAAACCATTAATAATCAAGTGATCATTCTTGCAACATATGCCTCACAAACTCTTCTCGAGCTTCTCCATCATAGTCCCAAAAACTTAACACAGCTTCAGGATCACGTGTTATTTTCCTCAGTGCCGTAAACCTTTCCATTGAAGTAAGATTCATTTTGGCAAGTTCAAAACCAACCATGGACTTCTTTTGATGTATCTCCATCTCAACTTTCACCAAATTTTCCGATGCTTTTTCAAGTCTATCTCCAAGTATGACAGCAGCATTCTTTATTGCATCAACAAGAGGATCAACTCGACTCTTGCGCTTCCTACTACCTTGAGATGTACACTCTTGACTTGGCATTTGACTATCTTCTAGCGGATACTCCATGTTTTCATCATGTTGTTGTTCTTGACTTGGCATCCGGCTATCTTCCATGGCAACAGTTTCATCTAACCCATCATAGTCTCTCGCTTGATTTCCATGAGCACGATCCTTTCCAAAAATAGTCGCATAATCCTACGTTTGCGTGTTGTGAGACTAATTCGGGCCATTTCCTGTTTATATATCATACATGAAACAACAGACATTATCAAATAATACAATATTCAATTTAATACAAAGTTTAAAAACCTATCAATAGTATGAGAATTATAATAGATGAAAAATACATCACATGAAAAAACTAGTATCATATAAGCAGAATCAATGCAATTCAGCAATTGTTCTATAATGATGTCAAGTGCTCTTGATTGGTTATAGATATAATTTATAAAGCATGGATGCAATGCTCCCAATATATTTTAAAAGTTAGGGGATTAACTAGAAGGCTTGTGGTAATTGAATTTCAGCAACAGACAAGTTTTTGGCCAATATGCATGGACACATATGATCCTTATTGTGGTTTTCACACAGTCCTCTTTCACAGTAGCCAATATCTTTGAAGGGATTTTCTGGTAATGCTCTATGCTTTACATGTTAGTGAAGTTAGGAGCTGTTTGATAGGTTTTCCATTAGGCCGTAGACAAAAGACCATATATGATGGAGTCAAAATAATTAAAAAACTCAAATTGTATATGCACACATAAAGAAATAGCGAGGGTAGAGTTGGAAATAACATGGCTCAATAAATAAAAAAGGTGGAGGGCTGTCCCAATTAAGCCAAATCAGTTGAGGACTTGACCATTAGGCCGTAGACAAAAGACCATATATGATGGAGTGAATAAGCTCCTCATACCATTAAGCTCATTAAGCCAAACAAACAAACATCCAAACAAACAGCCAGACTATTTTCATTTCAAAAACAACAAAAAAGTGCTGAATAGAACATAAACCATCAACCAAGCAAGATAAATCGAATGCAAGATAAATCGAAATCCAAGCAAGATAAACCCAACGATATCATAGAACATAAAAACACCCATTCCTTACAATACCAAGGCTGATCGAAATCCAAGCAAGATAAACCCAACGATATCATAGAACATAAAAGCAAGATAAATCGAAATCCAAGCAAGTAATATCCTCTTAATTAGAGCTCAAAATCGCAGCATAGAAAAGCATAGAAAAGCAGAAATCGGAGGTTGCCAAACAAGATTCACTTCTATATGTATTTAGGGTTCTCCATAATAAACACAAACGATATCAGTATAGAAAAGCAGAAATCGCAGATGGAGAAATCGAAGAAACGAGTGTGCTTACCGGGGATTACCTTGTGCGACGATGGAGAGAGATCGACAGAGTGATGGCTGCGACGATGGAGAACGATGGAGAGAGATCGACAGCGACGATGGAGAGCGATGAAGAGAAATCGATAAATGAGAATGGAGGCTGATAAAATGAAATTAGGGTGAGGGTACTATAGGAAATAAGAAAATATTGAGATTCCATTCCTTGAAATACCGAGGTTCTGTGAAGGAATTGAAAATGGCTTTCCAATGGAATTTAATGGAATTTTTAAGATTCCATTTCCTCAAAAAGATTGAACCAAACGTCGGAATGGAATCTGGTCAACGGAATTGACCATTCCAATTCCACCAATTCCACCAGATTCCGTCCAACCAAACAGCCCCTAACAATCCCTAAATACCCGTACCCCATTCCCTCAAACCCTTTTGCCACCTCATTTATTTTACTTCTTTTATTTATACATTTAATTATTTAACAAAATAGAAATATTTATATATTTTTTAATAAATAAAAATAAGATAAATAATAAAAATTAAATTCATATCATTCATTAAAAATAAAAATTACAAAATAAATTTAAAAATCTACTCGTCGTCATTGTTGGGAACTTGGATACGCCAAATATGTTCGACCAAATCCGACCGAATGTTATTATGAGTGTCCCGGTTTATGACTTCTTGAACATTTGCCGCGCGTTGTGTCTCACTGATTTGGCTTTCGATATCATTCGTGAAAAAGTCGTTTTCCACGTCACCACAAATAGCATGGTTTTCGTCTTCGAGTATCATATTGTGTAATATGACACAAGCGTACATAATGTTTCTCAATATTGCCGGTTCCCATCCGCGTGCCGGGTTATGAAGTATATGCCAACGTTGTTTAAGCACGCCAAAAGCTCGTTCAACATCTTTACGTGCCGATTCTTGCGCGGACTTGAACTTTTGTCGTTTAAGGTCTTGTGGGCACGTAAATGATTTTACGAAAGTAGCCCATTTCGGATATATCCCATCCGTTAGATAATATCCGTGCTTGTAGGTGGCTCCATTCACCTCAAAAGGGCACTCGGGTGCTTTTCCATCATATACATCATTGAAGATGGGCGACTGATTGAGAACATTGATGTCGTTGTTGGAACCGGCAACACCAAAGTATGCGTGCCAGATCCATAGATCTTGAGAGGCCACTGCTTCTAGCATGATTGTCGGGTGCTCATGATCACCTCTCATGAATTGACCTCGCCATGCATTCGGACAATTTGCCCACGCCCAATGAGTACAGTCTATGCTGCCGAGCATGCCGGGAAATCCGTGTTTAGCTTCATGTGCGGCGTACAACTTCTGAATATCAATAAAAGTAGGCTTGCGTAAATATTTTTGACCATACAGTTCAATAATATCTGTGCAGAATTTGTACAGACAATCTCGTGACGTTTTCTCTCCCATACGGATGTACTCGTCAAGTGCGTCAGCAGCTACTCCATACGCCAATTGCCGAATAGCGGAAGTACACGTTTGTATCGGAGAAAAACCTTGTTTGCCTAACCCGTCAAACCGAAGTCTAAAATACGGATACCCTACTTCTAAATCTTCAACTATTCGTTCGAATAGTTGTCTGCTCATCCTGAACCGCCGCCTAAACATATCCGGTGTATAAATCGGGTTGACGCCAAAGTAGTCCCGCATAAGCCGCTCATTTGCAGTTACTCGACCTCTTTCAATGTTTGCGGCCCTCTCTCTTGTTGACGATGAGGCGGTGCTACCATACAACGATTGTGCAGTATGTCGAAAAATTTCCCTTTGTAGATTCAACAACTCGTCGGTGTCTACGGATGATGATGATGCGGTTGGTGAACCGGGTTGTGGCGAATCCATATTGTTTAAAATATAGAGAATGGAAGAGTGTTTGAGAGAGTTTGAGAGGTGTGAGAAATAAGAGGTTGAGAGAATTTGAGAGAGTTTGAGAGGTGTGAAAAATAAGAGGTTGAGAGGTGTGAGAAATAAGAGGTTGAGAGAATTTGAGAGGTGTGAAAAATAAGAGGTTGAGAGGTGTGAGAAATAAGAGGTTGAGGGTTAAATATATAGTGAGATTAAATTGAGATTTTTTTTTTAAAACCCTTCGGGATGGATCGGGATCCCATCCCCGGATTCCATCCCGCCCCGCCATCCCCGCAACCCCCGTAGCCGTTCCCGCATCGACCCCGCACCATCCCGAGCCCGTGTACGGATGGCCTTAAAAGATCCTTAAAAGATTTGCATTGATGACGACACCTGGACCACTTTTTTCTCGGCCACCAAGATATCTTTCTTATTCATGCTTTTTTGCCGTTTGCGTTGACAAAAAAGACCCTATTAAATTCTTCCAAATATTCAATGATTTCAATAACTTGGTTTTATATGGCCATGAGTACCGCCAACCCACGAACCCACTGAACTCTGATGTCAACTCAGTCACATCAGTTTTTTTCTTTTCTACCCTCCTTATCCTAAAGTGGAGTACCGTCAACCCACGAACCCACTGAACCCTGATGCCACCTCAGCGTCACATCAACTTTTTTAATTCTTTTATTTATACATTTAATTATTTAACAAAATAAAAATATTCATATATTTTTTAATAAATAAAAATAAGATAAATAATAAAAATAAAAATTCATAACATTCATTAAAATTTTAAAAATTACAAAATAAAATTAAAACTTACAAAACATTAAAAATCTAGTCGTCGTCGTTGTTGGGAAGTCGGATACGCGAAATATGTTCGACCAAACCCGACCGAAGGTTATTATGAGTCTCCCGGTTTTTGACTTCTCGAACCAACCCTATAAAATTTTCCCTCTGCTGCTCAAAGTACTCGTCGGTGTCTATGGATGATGATGATGCGGTCGATGAAGTGGGTTGTGGCGAATCCATATTGTCTAAAAAATAAAGTGATGAAAAAATAGAAAAAATAATGGAAGAAAGTATAGAGTTTTTTGGTGTGAAAAAATGAAGGTGATAGAGGTTAATATATATAGTGTGTATAATTTGAAAAAAAAATTAAAAAAAAAATAGCCGGGTTTAGCGGGTTCCCGGACTCACTCTTACGCAGCTCCCACCGAACCCGCGGTACCCGTACCGTGTACCCGGGCTACCCGCCCCAACCCGATGTGAACCCGACCGTGGTACCCGATGGCGGTACGCACGGCCTTAGAGATCGACAAAAAGTGGATTTGACAAGTCAAAAAAGTTTTGGTTGATCAGAGGAGGAAAAATACTGATTAAGTGAACCGTTAAATGTGCAGAGGAGGCTGTTTGATAATTTTGTGCTTTATTTTTTGATGGAAATGAAGAGGAAAAATACTGATTAAGTGAACTGTTGAATTGAGAGAGAGAGAGAGAGAGAGAGAGAGAGAGAGATTTACTACTTAATTAAATATTCATTAAGAGCTTATCAAACTCAATCAAAGTTTCTTAAAAGATTTTCAAACTCTTCATTCTTTTGTATTTTAATTAAATTACAATTTGTACCCTCGTGTTTGCAAATTGCAATGAAGTTTGTGGGGTCTAAAAGACATACAATAGAACTTTATGGGTACAACATACGAGGAAACAATTTTGGAGGAGAAAATTGAAAAGTGGAATCTCCTTCCATCTGCCAAATGCGTGTTGGTGAAGCCGTTGAGCTGTCCAAATCAATGGCAAGAAACTTCAAAAAACAAAAAGGTTAAAAAGGGTAGTAACAGATCTCTCACAAGTCACAAGCACTCTCCAAACGCGGGATCTAACAGGTAACATTTCCGGTTCATGATTATGATTTTCCCGTTATTTTTGACGAATTACTTTGTTCGTGACCTAGATGAATCGATCTATTGTTTATTCGTTAGATGTGTGGTCAATTGCTTTGTTTATTTGCTCAGATCCGCTGGATTTGGTTAATTAAGTGTTCATCGAAGGATATTAGGCTTTTATTTGTTAGTGAGCTGAATTTTTGGTTGTCGGTTATGAATCGGAAGTGTTCCATTTAGATCTGTGCACTTTGCATTGTTTAATTGACGTGATCAAGGAACAAGGATTTTTTTATCAAAATATTTCTCGAGTCTCTCGGATTCAAAGTAGTTAAGTTACAGCTGGTTTTTCGAGTTGCTTATATCTGAATCAGATCTGAATGTTTACCTAAAATAAGCAACGTTGTCCAGTTTGATGACAGGACTAGCAATGCACTTACTGGACTGTTACGTGCTTGGTTTTATTACATCTAACCTAAAAAAATTCTCTCTGCTTATAACATTGCCGTATGCAGCTTTCGTTTCATCTTAGTTATGTCCATTACAAGATTTCATCTACGATTAGTCTCTAGGATCTGTGGTTTGATAGAGTGGGGGATGGGGCAAGAAGGGAAAAACTTTGGCTAGCTTGTCTGTGATGATCATCATGAATGCAAATCTGGATGGATCTTTTGGCAGTTTGTCACTCTTTTCTTTAGACAAGAGTAGCAATTCTCTTTCTCTTGGATTGTTTGTTGTGTGTTCGTTTATCAGCTGATAAAGTTTCATGAGGTATACGTTTTATAAAAACTGTTTGGACTAGCTTATTATGTTACCAAAACGTAATAAATTAATAAATTGTTATTTAGAGAGTGTTTGAGATTGCTTAAACATGTAAAATAACTAAAAATATGATAATTTGTTTCAAATAAGTCAATAAATTATCAAAAACTCCTCATCACCGGTGCCAAATCGGTATAAGTAGTTTTCTTTTTTAACCATCCAAACAATAAAAATTGTTTACTACCGGTAGCACACCGAAATAAGTTAATAAACACTTTAAATAAGCAATCTCAAACATTCTCTTAAAATATATTCAACTGATCTCATGATAAGTCCTCTAAAATTTCTCTAAAATAAAAATTCAAAATTCAAAATTTTAAATTATTAAATTTATCTCTAACAGCTTCTATATTTTAGAAATTATAATATTAATTATAATTTTAGAATATTTTTATTACAAATATTCAATTTTAATTTTTTTTATTGGTGGATTATACTAAAAAAATGTTTCTCTCTTAATTTTAATGTTTCTTATTGATAAATTATAATAAAAAAAATGTTTCTCTCTCATTGTATTTATTTTCATAAAGTTATCTGAAACAATTGAAGGAGGCTCACTAACGCTGCGTTCTCGAGTTTTAGAAGGAAAGAAAAGAAGAGAAAGGGAAGAGAAAGAAAAGAAAGGAAAGGAAAAGGGAGGAAATAAATATTTGTATTTGTGTTCTTGAGATTGAAGGAAAAGAAAGGAAGGAAGTGTAAAACAAACTCGAGAACACAGCGTAATATCATCAACCACATCTTCCTCTCCATCGTCCCACATGGGATTTTCCTTAACAATCGATTCGTATGCAATTGAAACCTTGGGCACGGATTTGTCGAGTCTTTTACTTCTAGAACTCCCACACGGGGGTACTAATTTGGGTTTCGCCCTCCAACTGTTCGATTTAATGTCTGAACTAAAAGTTTCAGAAAATCCTGAAATTTGCAAGCGGGTAAGAGAATCTCAATTATAAGAGCATCTCCAACAGATTTTCTATAATTTTTTTTAACAACAGTGCCTGACGCGGCTTAACTAGCGCCGGGACCAACCCCGACCACTGTTCCGTTTTTTGACAGTTTTCTGTTTTCTATTCAAATTTGAATAAGATTTTTCTGGTTAATCTTATCCAAATTAGTTACAGAATGTGTCTATATATGTGTGCTATTGTTACATCTTTGATTATCTAAAAAATTCTTCTCCCATCTATTCATATGAATTCTGCAACTATGTTCTTGAAGACTATGTTTTGTTGTTAAACATATTCTTATGATTAGATAAATCCTGGGGGTGTATTAGCCTAAACCCAAACAACCTTGATAGTGGGGGCTAAAAATATCCTAAGGATACTGATCCTATCACGTTCTAATCATTGATTTACTGCATCTTTTCTTTCAATCTTCTCAGTTTTTCTAACAAATAGATATTCATATAATTCAGACCCACCAAATTTTGCAAACGCTTCTGAAGGAAGCAGGAATTTGTAATTGAGAGTGTAGCAGAGGTCCACGCCTGTTTAGACGACAAGTTGAACAGGCTTTGTAATATGTAACAAATGCCCCTATTTCCCATTAATTGATGTACCATTTTTTATGCACAACGTACTAACCAACAAACAATAGCCTTTCTTCTACGTATCGAAAGGTTTTGGGCGCCCGTTTTCTGTAACCCTCTTTTTCGCTCCGAAGTTCCCCGCGGAACGATTTGGCAAATGGAAGAAAAAGAAGAGCTTGAACAAATGGGTAAGTGAAATTATCAGTTTTGAACGGTGAGTGCGTTTCTATTCTTCTGGGGAATGATCGATTAGCTGAAACTTGATATGAAAGAAAAACCCTTGTATGATTTTACCCATGTTTGGTTGTAATATACAGAAAAAGTAGAAGATGGCGAAGAAGGAGTGTGGGAAGCAAAAGAAGTAGCAGTAGAGGGAGTGAAGATGGAAGGAATGGCATCGATAGCTTTGTTACCGAACGGGTCAATATCGGGTCATTTTGTTCATCTTCCCCATTCTGTTTGCTATGGCATTCAAGGCACTGGTATTTCCGAATTACATTGATGCATTTCTCTCTCTCTCTCTGTCTGTAAATACTATTGAAAGTGTTCTGTTGGTTTCTATTGAAGTTAGCTTTCAATTGAGTTTCTTAGAGATTTTTTCGCCATTGGATTGTGTATGCCATATACATTGTGTTTTGCTAATAAATGTGTTACCTCGAAAATAGAGTTAGCATGTGAAAGGGAATGCAGCAGGGGTGAGGACTACTGCTTGATCAAACTGACTATAATAGACTTCAATGTAAGTCTCATGCTCCTTTGTTAACTTGCTTTATGTATTTGAGGTTTAGCTTTTAATAGTTGCTTCTATTGAGTTGTTACATGTTGCAGAGCAAGAAGGAACGAGATGTAGTGGTTGAACGAAGAGGCCACGATGCTGCACGGTTATGTAATGTTGATCATGCTCATGGGTATGTCTTCTCTTCCCTAAACTTCAAATCCCTATGGTATGCACATGTTCTGGTTCATTTATGCTCACATGATCTATATCTTCACAGATGGGACAAGGATGTTGTTAGTTTGGTTGACCAGAAGCACGAGAAGAGTAAGATTGTAGTTTCTTTCGAGTGTGAAACGCTTAAAGCAGATGAAGCAGCCGAAGAACATCTGAGGCGGTTCATGCCCAAATTAACTGGCATGGATGCTGTTGGTAAAGCATCAAGAAAAGAACCCCTTTTAGCATCTCGTTAACAAATGAATTTGCGTTTTTTAGTTGTTAAGTAACACCTTGAATATGCAGTTAATATCGGGAAGATGAGTATCACAGGCTTGGACTTCAAAGCCGAAGCGGGAGTTACGGAGCCAAGTTCATAAACTTATGTTGCGCGCATGCGGTTCAACAAAAACGGATTTTTTATATAACAACAGTGCCTGGCGCGAGTACCCGCGCGGCTTAACTAGCGCCGGGACCAGCCCCGACCACTGTTCCGTTTTTTGACAGTTTTCTGTTTTCTATTCAAATTTGATTAAGATTTTTCTGGTTAATCTTATCCAAATTAGTTACAGAATGTGTCTATATATGTGTGCTATTGTTACATCTTTGATTATCTAAAAAATCTTCTCCCATCTATTCATATGAATTCTGCAACTATGTTCTTGAAGACTATGTTTTGTTGTTAAACATATTCTTATGATTAGATAAATCCTGGGGGTGTATTAGCCTAAACCCAAACAACCTTGATAGTGGGGGCTAAAAATATCCTAAGGATAGTGATCCTATCACGTTCTAATCATTGATTTACTGCATCTTTTCTTTCAATCTTCTCAGTTTTTCTAACAAATAGATATTCATATAATTCAGACCCACCAAATTTTGCAAACGCTTCTGAAGGAAGCAGGAATTTGTAATTGAGAGTGTAGCAGAGGTCCACGCCTGTTTAGACTACAAGTTGAACATGCTTTGTAAAATGTAACAAATGCCCCTATTTCCCATTAATTGATGTACCATTTTTTATGCACAACGTACTAACCAACAAACAGTAGCCTTTCTTCTACGTATCGAAAGGTTTTGGGACCCCGTTTTCTGTAACCCTCTTTTTCGCTCCGAAGTTCCCCGCGGACCGATTTGGCAAATGGAAGAAAAAGAAGAGCTTGAACAAATGGGTAAGTGAAATTATCAGTTTTGAACGGTGAGTGCGTTTCTATTCTTCTGGGGAATGATCGATTAGCTGAAACCTTATATGAAAGAAAAACCCTTGTATGATTTTACCTCTGTTTGGTTGTAATATACAGAAAAAGTAGAAGATGGCGAAGGAGTGTGGGAAGCAGAAGAAGTAGCAGTAGAGGGAGTGAAGATGGAAGGAATGGCATCGATAGCTTTGTTACCGAATGGGTAAATATCGGGTCATTTTGTTCATCTTCCCCATTCTGTTTGCTATGGCATTCAAGGCACTGGTATTTCCGAATTACATTGATGCATTTCTCTCTCTCTCTCTCTCTCTCTCTCTCTCTCTGTAAATACTATTGAAAGTGTTATGTTGGTTTCTATTGAAGTTAGCTTTCAATTGAGTTTCTTAGAGATTTTTTCGCCATTGGATTGTGTATGCCATATACATTGTGTTTTGCTAATAAATGTGTTACCCTGAAAATAGAGTTAGCATGTGAAAGGGAATGCAGCAGGGGTGAGGACTACTGCTTGATCAAACTGACTATAGTAGACTTCAATGTAAGTCTCATGCTCCTTTGTTAACTTGCTTTATGTATTTGAGGTTTAGCTTTTAATAGTTGCTTCTATTGAGTTGTTACATGTTGCAGAGCAAGAAGGAACGAGATGTAGTGGTTGAACGAAGAGGCCACGATGCTGCACGGTTATGTAATGTTGATCATGCTCATGGGTATGTCTTCTCTTCCCTAAACTTCAAATCCCTATGGTATGCACATGTTCTGGTTCATTCTCTGCTTATGTATAAAGTTTGGAAGATCTTTTGTTTTAATCTTGGTAAAGTTTGAGGTTCAAAATGGCCCTGATTTTAGGGTGTTACAGTGCGTTTGGTACGCATACTGTGTGGTACAGGACGAGACAAAAAAATAGTCTCATGTTTGGTATGCCATAGGACAAAAATCAGATGGGACAACATGGGACAAAAATAAGTTTTCATGGGATAAAACTTAAGATTTTTTGTTCCACTAAAATAGGTGGAACAACATGGGACTAAAACATAAGATTACTAAAATACTCATTTTTTCCAACATCAGATAGCTAAACCCAGATTAAAATCATCTCCTCCAGTCCCGTCCCGTCCTGTCTTGTCATGTCCTGTCCCGTCCCATCCAGTCTGCATACCAAACGCTACCTAAGGTAAGAAATGGGTATTAGTTTACATATGCACCTTAAAATAGATTTTTTCGATATTTTATATATAAATATTCCTTAATTTGTTATTCTTATATGCTCATGACAGTAGGTATAATGTATAACTCAAATTTATTAAATAAGTATCGAGCTCAAGTTTGGTATTAGTTTTTGTTTAATTGAGTTCAAACAATCTACTACTCTACTCGACTCAATTTGACTTCTTAACACCATGCTTCCTAATCGGAGATGCCAAAACAACAATAGAAAATCTTCAAGATTTATGTTGCTTATCTTACTTTGTAGTCCTATGCAAAGCCCTATAAATTGAATCTACTATGAGGATCTAACAAGGGAAATGCTTGGATCTACCACGAGGACCTGGCAATGAAAATGGCTTTCGAGTAAAATTGTTTATAGATGATACAACCCGGTAGACTTGGCCCGTTAGAAAAATGGGCTGGACAACCATTTTAGAAAATATGGGCGGGTTTGGACGGGATCATTCAAATTAATAGACGGGCTCGAGCGATGAAAAAAGAAATTTTGGTCAGGTCTGACTGACTAGTTATGTAATTATAATCGATTAAATTCATTTATATAATTATTATTTTATTAAAAAAAGTTTAGAAGTGGTTTTGTGTTGAAATCCCTCTATTGAGTACCAACTCCCTCCCAAATATATATACTAAATGCGATGTCATATAGTACGTCTGGAATCTCAATTATAAGAGCATCTCCAACAGATTTTCTATAATTTTTTTTAAATAGAGACCTAAAAGTAAGAATCTTTAAAAACAGTTACATTTAGCTCCAACAGATTCTCTATTTTATAGATTTCAACATCAATTATATTATTAAAATATTATTTAAATTTATCATTCCAATACATCTTTTAAAAAGAATTTATAAAAAATAATAATAACTCAACCCTCTTGATGGGAATGAATAAAAAAATAATTTCTTTCTTCATCTACCAAGTTTTAGAGAATTCTCTAAACTTGAAGTTTTTTCTATTTTAGAGAACAATATAGAGAAGCAGTTGAAGCAATTTAGAGAACAAAACTTCAATTTTCTCTATTTTGGAGAAGCTGTTAGAGATGCTCTATATTAGGTGGTTAAATATTTTGTTGTTGAAGAATCCGAACTTGGAAGAGTGAATCATTGGAGGGAAAAGTCTGTACATATTTTGTGAAAAATACATTTTTCCTACTTTGTGTACATTACTATATGTTACGTTTTTTAGTTGGAAAAATAGGTATTTTAGATACTTTTACTTAACTTACTATTTTATATGTTTAAATGTAAACTTTTTAGGCCCGTTGGCAAACTCGGCTCATTTATACGATGTGTATGGGCAAATTCTTAAAGCCTGCAAAAATGAGCTTGAGTTTGCTATATTAGACCATTAGGGTGCGTTTGGTTCGCAGAATGATTTCTAAAGGAATGAAATCTGTCAAAGGAATTGGAATCTGGAAGGAATTGGAATGGAATGTTGTCAGGTTTGACCACCTGTTTGGTTGACATAATTGGAATGGAATCTGTCAAAGGAATTGGAATCTGTCTGTTTGGTTCACAGAATGTAGCTTTGGAATTGAAATGAATTTTCGACAAATGACCAAAATACCCTTTTTTATAAAATAATTATGAAATACTTTAATGTGTAAAAAATATAATATACACAACCCAAAATTAAAAAATAAAATAAAAATAAAAACTAAATGTATTAAATTATATTAATAAAAAATTAAAAATTAAAATTAAAAATTAAAAATTAAATTAAAAATAAAAATAAAAATTAAATAAAAAACTAAAGTATTAAATTAAATGAGGGTATTTTGGTCATTTAGACAACATTGGATGGAATGGTGAATTCCTTGGTATGGTGGAATTCATGGAATTCAATTCCATTCCATTGCAAACCAAACAGCACAATGGAATTTGGTCAATGGAATTGACCATTCCAATTCCGCCCAATTCCGTCGGAATCCGCCGAACCAAACGCACCCTTAGAGTAATTCCTAGCGAGTATAAGTGGATCGGCGTTTCTTTCTTACTCTTAGCTAAGTAATATTTTTTTTATATAGGAGAACTTAACTAAAGAACATCTAAGGGGTTGTTTGGCAATGGTTTGGTGCAAAATGGTTAAGTGGTTAGAATGATTAGCTTTTATGATATAGTGCAAAATGAAATATGGTTGTTTGGTAATTGTTTAGAATGAAATCAGAGTGCTGAATGGTTAAGGGAGGCCGAAGATGCTAAATCATTCAGATGGTTTTAGAAGCATTAAGAGACAAACTTTTGCCAAACAAGATTCATCTCTCAACGATTCAAATATTGCCTCTTAATGGAACTATTAAAAGGTAAACAAACAACCCCTAAATTTTTATATGTGGAAAATGCTATATATTAGAACTATATTGTTTACAAAAACAAATTATAAGTCATAAATTCGAATCTTAACGATGGATAGATAGAAAGTTAAATAGATAATCAACGTATAAAAATTGTATTTTTTAATAAAAAGAATACTTTTGTAGGGTTTGAATGTGATTTTGTAACGGATTACGCAGTGAAAATAAATAACTTTGGTTACAAAATATAGAAAGCTTTTCTAATGCTTAAAACCCAAACGGATCCCATGCTGCATTTAATTAAAATCAAACCACACACCATAGGGTGTTTTAGAATTGTACATTTGTAGATCTTTTGGGATTGTGTTGAACCGTTGAAACACCAAGAAACCAAAGCATGTTTCCTGTATCAGTAGTCCACACACGAACACGTTTCTCGCTTCCATCGGGTGCTAGCCAAGAACCCTAGATCTATATGTGTTTTATAGAAAAGAAAAGTTTATTTTATGTATTTCTCTAGAAGGCTAATTCTATTTCGATCCATCCTCAAATGATTTAGCCTAAGGCCCTATTTATGCCAGAAGAATTATATTTAGGCTATAATTCAAATAAGTTTTAGTAATTATTTGTAATATGCAAATTCAAATATATAATTATTTAAACTTTAAATATAATTATATACAATTACAGATAATACCCATTAATTAACATAATCATAATTACAGTTTAACACATATTTTATAATTATTCTTCAAGAATAATTATTTTCTTAATCATCTTGATATAATCCATATTTTTAGAAATAGAAACAAACACATCTTTTATAATCGACCCTATAGATTTACATTCTTCTAGGTAGTATTCTAGATTTACATGTAATAAATTATTGTGGCAACTGAGTAGTCTCTTGAACCATCTTCATCTCCTTTCTTATAGCAACTGTTTCTTTCAACCTTTTTCCACTCGAACTTACCAGAACTAGAACCCTATCTTTCCCGCATACTTTTTCCTTCTTTACTCTTCTCTTCTTCCCAAAACAACTTACTTTATAGGTCACACAATTCACACTTCTTCCGCCACTCATGGCGACTACGTCTTCCTTCCCCGGCATCCTCATCAACGTTCCATCCTCCACCTGCATCGATAGAACCGCATTGTTTACTCAACCATCTCTCTCCCTCAATTCCTTTTCTAATCCTAGAAGAACGACCTTGCGCTCGTTGAAATTGAAGACCAGGAGTAATGATGTTTTATTGCTCACACGGACGGCTGACAGGTTTGGTGGCAAGACTTCTCGATCTTTTGTTGTTCGTTGTGATGCTTCGTCCAGTGGAAGGGTAAAAGTTTGCTAAACCCTCTTGATTTATTTCCCTAGTTTTGTGCCTTGACCATTTGGCCGTGAAATTGCAGTCACAGTTCTATTGTTTTTGTGATTCTGTTGATGATAAATTGGATTGCTTATACTTGATTGGATGCAACATGATTAGGGTCGTCAATTGGGGAATCCATTCTTAAATTGTGAGATTCAAATCGGATGAAAAACTAATTGATTTTGTTATGTACATCAATACCTGTTGTTAACCATCTCGGAAATAGTTGTTAGACCAAGTTAGCAGGAGTCATTCAATCTCCAACTGATCGCAGCAGCTAACTCTCCAAAAATTCAGGAACCTCTCATCCTCACATCATGTATAAATTGATGTATCAATCAATTAATGAGAAATGCAAAAGATTATTTTCAACTATAGTACCCATTACCAAATTGAGTGTTTTTTTCCTTTTTCTTTTCAAAAGTTGGTTAAATTCACAGCAACTCATATCTTTGTAAGACATGTAATTTCGTACATACATGTCCTATTGTTACAGAGAAATATGATATCATTGTGAACTGAACAAACACATATCTTTGCCAATGGGGCTAATTTTGAGTTTCTTGTCCATAAACTTGCAATGTTTTTTTAATCAATAACTTATTTCCGTGATATACTTAAGTCTGGACAATGCATTGACAGATTACCCAACAAGAATTCACAGAGATGGCATGGCAAGCAATTGTGTCTTCACCTGAAGTGGCTAAGGAAAACAAGCATCAGATTGTGGAGACTGAGCATCTGATGAAAGCCCTGCTAGAACAAAAAAATGGGCTAGCACGGAGAATATTCTCCAAGGCTGGTGTGGATAATACCCGCCTTCTTGAAGCCACTGATAAGTACATTCAGCGCCAACCAAAGGTGATATATATATATATATATAAATATGATGGATAAATGCTTCTCTGTTAATTCTTTTTCTTGATACTTGTTGATTGTGTGAAACTGCTTCCAGCATCAACTGGTTTTCCAGTTTTTCCCTAATTGTAAATGTGGTCTTGGCATTTTTTTCCCAGTCATATCGTAAAACCTCACTTTTTTCTTTACTCTGTACGTCTGAAATTATCTTTGTTCACCTTGGACCTTCTGGTTACACTGTGTTGTATTCATTGTATTATGGCAGGTTATTGGTGAGTCAGCTGGCTCCATGTTAGGGCGGGATTTGGAAGCCCTGATGCAGAGAGCTAGAGATTACAAGAAAGAATATGGTGACTCATTTGTCTCTGTCGAGCATTTGGTGCTTGGTTATGTGCAAGATAACCGATTTGGGAAACAGTTGTTTAAGGATTTCCAAATTTCGTTGAAAACTTTAAAGAATGCAATAGAATCCATCAGAGGGCGGCAAACAGTAATAGACCAAGGTAAATATGTATCCATTTATTCATGTTTATGATGATTGATAAAGATCCTGAAAACCCTCACTCTGCCCCATCCAACAAAATACATGGTAAATCATGTGTTTTTCTTTTTGTAATCTACACAACCCAATGATCCTAATATGCTTCTTCTCGCCATATTTTAAATTCAGATCCTGAGGGGAAGTATGAATCATTAGAGAAGTATGGTAAAGATCTGACTGCTATGGCAAGGGAAGGGAAGCTTGACCCTGTCATAGGAAGAGATGACGAAATACGAAGATGCATCCAGATCCTCTCCCGGAGAACTAAGAACAACCCTGTGCTCATTGGTGAACCAGGGGTTGGAAAGACTGCAATTTCTGAAGGGTAAGCTACAAAATTAACGTATTTTGTATTCAGCTTATACCTGTAATCTGCAATTGGCTTGTATTGTTTATAGTCTTTAAAAAAACTTCTAAAACAAAGTGATTTGAAGCCTTTGTAACCTAAAATTTCATCAATTTTCCACTTCTTCCTGCGTGATTCTAATATCATTCTTGAATGGGAGGGAGGTTGTCATCAATGTTGACACTATATATATATATATATTTCATTCTACTGCTAAATGATCCAGCCATATTTGTCAGGCTTGCTCAGAGAATAGTGCAAGGTGATGTGCCTCAAGCTCTAATGAACCGAAAGGTGTGTAGTACTCTACTATGGACTTCACATCGATCATCTTTTTCCCTTTGTGTGTGCAACCATGGGCTTCGCTAATATGACGTGCATCAACTGATTTCTTACCGACATCCCAGTTGATATCTCTTGACATGGGTGCGCTTATTGCTGGAGCAAAATATCGTGGAGAAGGTAGGGTCAATTTCAAGTGAATTCTGCTTAGTTCTGAGTTCCAATTATTCTTTTCATTGATGAGATCCATATTGTTGTTGGAGCAGGTAGGGTCAATTTCAAGTGAATTCTGCTTAGTTCTGAGTTCCAATTATTTTTATCATGTCATCTGAAGCAGAAAAAGGTGACTTCTTTTTGTAGGGGCTACCAATGGTGCAATGGACGCTGGCAATCTCTTGAAGCCAATGCTTGGTCGTGGAGAGTTGCGATGTATTGGTGCAACAACATTGGATGAGTATCGTAAATACATCGAAAAGGATCCTGCATTGGAGCGCCGTTTTCAACAAGTTTATGTTGACCAGCCTACGGTAGAAGATACGGTTTCTATACTTCGTGGACTGCGTGAGAGGTATGAACTGCATCACGGAGTACGCATCTCAGATAGTGCACTTGTTGAAGCTGCAATTCTCTCCGATCGCTACATCAGTGGACGCTTTCTACCAGATAAAGGTAATCCAGAGAACAGGTTGCAGTTCTTAGAGGAAAGGGATGAAAAGAATCTTTCGTGGCGCCTTTTGAAGCTGAGCAGGTCAGATAAGGTTAGAAGCGCGTTGGAGCTTTATGCATCTATGGATTTCATGGGCCTTAGACCTGAATCACATGCCTTTAATGCTCTTATCTCTTGTTTGTTGAGGAAAGAAGAGGTTGATGATGCTCTGCAAGTCTTTGAATCCATGAAATCAAGTGGGCGAACAAGTGGACATAGTTACAACTTGATCTTACAAGGAGTTGCAAAAGCCAGAGGGTTTGAAGCAGCATTTGAAATGTTTGAAGAGCTTGTAGCCGATGAAGAACACAAGAAAAAAGTCGATCAAGTTTTGTTCAACATGATGCTAACATTGTGTCGTGACGAAAAAGATTGGCTCAAAAGCGAGCGGGTTTGGTGGAAGATGAAGGAGAATGGTATCGTTGGAAATTCAGTCACGTATCGCTTATTGGTCACCATATTTCTTGCGTTTTGCCAATACGGATTGGCAATAGAAGCGTATCTTGAGATGGTTCGAAATGGGGTGCAACCAGATTCTCGTACCATGGAAGCTGCGATAATGGCGTTTGTGAAAGATGGGAGATGGGATTTCGCTTTGGATGTTTTTCGTGGTATGATGAAAAGAAAAGAGAATCCGAATATTACCACATTCAACGCTTTGATTCATTCACTTGGGAACAATGGTCAGGTGAGTCTTGCATTTAAAGTCTACGATTGCATGAAATCTTTAGGACATGTTCCTACATCATACACTTGGAATGCGCTGCTCATTGCTTTATGTCGAGCAAAGCAATATGGTGATGCGCTTCGGCTATTTGATAGAGTCCAACAAGAGACTCCATCTGCCCTCGGTTTGCATTTGTATAATAGCGCGTTAACGGCCTGCAAGAGGCTTGGTTCTTGGAAAAGAGCTTTGCAAATTTTATGGGAGATGAAAGATTTGGGATTGTCGGTTCCTGTTACATCATATTGTCGTGTGATTGGAGCTTGTGAGGTTGGAAACGAGCCGAAAGTTGCATTGCAAGTATACCAACACATGGTTCATCGAAAGCTGACTCCAGATACTTTAACTTTGTTGTCGTTGATTAGATCTTGCGTCTGGGGTTCCCTTTGGGATGAAATGCGTGAGATCCTGAAGGTAAGTTTGTTCTTTAGTTAAAATCACTTGGAAATTAGTGTTGATTTTGTTATGGAATATGAATATGAATATGAATATGAATGAATGTTTTCACGTGCAGCTGGTTCCTCCAAATGCACATCTTTACAATGCTGCCGTTCAGGGTCTTTGTCTGAGACAAAAGACCGAGTCGGCCAAGAAGTTGTATCAGGAGATGCGTGAACTTGAGCTTTCGGCCGATCACAAGACCCGAGCAATGATGCTGCAATTTTTACCAAGAAGCTAGCTCTATCGAGTACTCGATTGTTTGTTAAAGATATAGGCTTGGGTTATGTTAGAATAATGTACTTACCGCCTTTGGGTTTCATAATTTTCATTTTTGGATAATCTAAAATTGCACTGAAGTTCGATCTCGTACAAATGATTGATAACACTAGGATCACCTAAAACTTTGATAATAGTATAGTGTAGCCTAGGTAATTTGATTTCAAAATAGGATAAGCATTTTATAATAAGGTTGTCGTATAATTTTATGAATCATCTACATGTGGGTGGTTAACCTCTGTAAGTTTGTGAGAGGGCTTCTTGACCTTTGGGTGATGAGTCGACTTTCTTGAAGGCTAGCTTTTGTTGGGGAAGTTGACCATTGGAGAATGCTGTGACTTCTGTGTCTATTGATACGGTGTCCTCGTCTTTAAACTCTCCTCTCAATATACCCTTTGCGAGCTCGTTTTCAACGTATTGTTGGATCACCCGCTTCACTGGTCTAGCACCATAGTTCGGGTCGTACCCAAGACTCCCTAGAAGTTCAACCGCAGCTTCGCTTACCACAATCTTTAGCTTCCGATCTGCTATCCTCTTTTGCACCACATTATTATTATTATTATTATTATTATTATTATTATTATTATTATTTCAATCAATTTTAAACAATTTGCCAAAACGAAGAGAGACTTGCCTGTAACCAGACTATTCTGTTGATTTGTGAGCGATCCAGAGGCTGGAAGACTATGTACTCGTCAACCCGGTTCATGAACTCAGGACGAAAGACTGACCTTGCTGCATCCATCACCCTTTGTTTAATGGTCTCATAAGCTCGCCCTTTTGGCATGGAGTCGTCTTCAGTGTCTAGTATGTACTGTGAACCAACGTTTGAGGTCATGATGATGACGGTGTTTGTGAAGCTAACGGTTCTACCTTGTGAGTCGGTTACCCTACCATCATCCAAGATCTGGAGGAACACATTGAATACATCAGCATGAGCCTTTTCAATCTCATCGAACAGGATAACAGCGTAAGGCCTTCTGCGTACTATCTCTGTCAACTGCCCGCCTTCCTCATACCCTACGTATCCAGGAGGAGCGCCTATCAATCTAGAAACAGCGTGCTTTTCCATGTATTCACTCATGTCGATCCTTACAAGGGCCTCCTCGGTGTTGAACAAGTAAGATGCAAGTGCTTTTGCTAGCTCTGTCTTTCCCACTCCAGTAGGTCCCATGAACATGAAACTAGCTATTGGACGGTGAGGATCTGACAGGCCAGCTCTGGACCGTTGGATAGCCTCGGCCACTGCAGGATCCTGACCCACGACTCGTTTATGTAGTTCTTCCTCCAAATGCAATAGTTTCTCCCTCTCGGATTGTTTCAGCTTGGAAAGCGGAATGCCAGTCCATTTACTTACAATCTCAGCAATGTCATCACCAGTAACTTCTTCCCTAAGCATGGACTTCCCAGAGCTCATATACTCAACCAATTCTTTTTCAGCAGTATCAAGTTGACGTTGCAAAGAGTTCAGACTCCCGTACTTTAGCTCAGCTGCACGATTGAGATCATACTCTCGTTCTGCCTGTTGTATCTCCAGATTAACCCTGTCAATCTGCACATAGAGAGCAGTTAGTTTCAGTATGATGAAAGATTGGCCTTCTTATCTTTCAAACTAGAACAAGATAGAGTAAAAGTATTGATAATAATAAACTGTTGACTTACTTCTTCTTTAATAGACTGCAAATTAGTCATGACACTCTTTTCATGTTCCCAGTGTCCATTTAACTCAGCTTGCCTCGAGGCGACTCAACCTATCCTTTGAAGCTTTATCTGTATCACTAGTGTGAGTGACAGCCTCTCCATTTCCAGTTTTAATACCGACCTATTGATCTCATCAAGTGCAGTAGGTTTTGAAGTGATCTCCATTTTTAGTTTCATCTACCAGGTCAATTGGCTGCAATTGACAAGATACACAGACACGATATGAGATTTGATGCTAATAATAGGCAGCATGTGAAGTGGTAATCAGCCAATACGTATAAAGACATGTAGGTGGTGATCAGCTAATCTTTAGATTTATCGTAATTGGATTACCTTTATCTGGTAGAACATTGTTTACAAGACAAATGTGAAAATAAAAATAAAAATATAACCTTTTGGGTTCCAAGCATCAAGTATGCATCAGAAAAACACAGGAAATAAGCATTATTTCAACATCATTTTAAATCATCTTACAACTCTTATTCGTGAAATGCATAATTACTGACCACACTCATAATTCAAGTTGAACAAATTTCTTTATAATTCCCATCATCTGACCGCCAGGAAACCGCCCCAGACAACCCCTCGCCGCCGCTATTTCATTTAACTTCCAAACTGAATCGCCGGAAAAGGCTTGCCTTCTTTCCTTTTCTTCTGCCACCACATCACCTGGAGCCGGTGATAATAACTCTTCACCGGCTTTAATGGTTGGCATAGGAAATGCATCAAGACAAGTTTGTAAAACCACCGATTCACCGCCAACTGCACCCACATAGTCTTTCAATCGACACAACGTAAATGGAACAGGTTCAAAGCTGTGATCTCCATATTCAACCGGAGTAGAATGGTCTCCGGTGACACAAAGGGAAAACTGAAATTGACCCGTTGACTCTGCCTCCCAAAGAAGCCTCGCGAGCTGACCTATGGCTTTATCTACGGCTTCCAACCCTTTCACTTTAAAAACACTTGCTTTATCATGACCTGCATCGTCTATTGCCTGCAATTTATCAATCAAGAATTTAACCTTTTTATTTTAGGTCCACGAGAAATGAAGATGGGGCTCACAACCGAAGAAAATTATGTAAATAAGTGAAGTCTTAAGCTCTTAAGAAAGGAACTTTATTCTATTTGTTAAATTCCCATTAAAATTTGAAACAAGTAAAGGTTAACAACACCTTTATGTGAAGAAATCCGAAATCATAACCATCAGAAAGGCCAGGTTTGTGCTCATCTTCTCCTGGTACGAAAACATTTGGGCAAGGCTGCATAGGAGCCGATAATGCCTTTGCTATTGCAGTTGCTTTAGATGTCAACAAGGTTCGATAATCTCCTGTGGCTCCTGGAGCTTCTAGAATGTCGATACCAAGGGATAAGCCAAGCCCAGCTATGATTTTCGTAGGAGCCACCATGCATGGCCGTAGTCCATGGTTCTTCTCAAATGAAGGAACCTATAAAAAGTTACATCTCTGTGAAGAACAATGGTATTCGGGATATTGGTAAATCCTAGCCTCCCTGGAGGCCAAAGGTTCAAACCTCACTAAAGGTGAGCAGTGTGTGTGTGTGTGTGTATTTGCCTTGTAATATTATATACATAAAAAAGAAAAAAGAAAAAAGATAATAGACCATACCTCAATCCTAATACCACAGCCTCGTAAAAGTACAATGTTGGCAATGCTCTTTCCTTCAGCAGCGCGTTTTCCATTCAGGGGATGAGCAACCAAGATTTTAGAAATTTCCTTGGATAATTCATTGACAACGGTGGCAGTATGCTTTGCCTCTTCTGTATCATCAAGAGCGTGTGCTTCTAAAAGTAAGCGGTTATCTTTCAACGGGTCAGTTCCTGATATATTTCCACTTAGTTTAGGTCCTTTCACAACAACCCCGCATCTGTGCTCCGTTGCATACCTGAAAAGAATCTAAAAAATAGCATAAGAACCTTACAGATCAACATCAGTATTAAGACCAATAAATCATTTGCAACGAAAAATGCATTTCCTTTTTTGGAAAGCTTCAATCTTTTTAACTTTCCCATTAATATCGGTAATTATCCACATGTGTGATCAAGTCTGAAACCCTGATACGGTTTCGGTAGTTATCCACATTGTAAAGCAAGGGAAGTTAGTTCCATTAAGAGGATGCACACCTGACTCTGACTTCATACTCAGGAAAAGATGGCAGCTTCATTTTATCCAGTGCTGCACACAAGATGGGGCCTTCTTCTTCAAAGTGTCTATCTGCCCTTCTGCTGGTCACTACTCCAGTTTTTTCATCGAGCGTTGCAAAGTTTGACTGATGGATTGTCAAAGGAACGAGAATCAGCATCAAATGCGATCAAGAAATAAATAAGATGTAAAAGTTGGTGGATTTCTATTCAACATCCATGCAAAATAGAACATATTTTGGCACTAATGTCCCCGTTACGCTTTTTAGCAGAGATGGAAACCGTTCTCTATGGTGTAAGAACACAAAAAAACAAGATTTCTTGATAATTCTTCTTGTAATCATCTTTTTCATCATTAATCCTTACAAACGGGCCACGTCTCAGACTTTTGTTTAATAATGTAATACAGGAAATAAGACATTAAATTTCAACAATCATTAAAAACATATTATAAAATTAGAAGAATAAAGAACAGTCATAACAAGATGTGCAACTTCATAGATTCAAATACCTAAGAAAATTGCAGTTGCTTCCATTTTGGGATGTCCCTAAAAATTTCAAAATTTACTTTTTTTGTTTTAAGTTAAATATACTTCATTTTGCCCATTGCCGTCAGTATAAAAAATCCGTAATCTTGATTTGGGTTCATAGAATCCCCAAATTTTATCATCATTAGAGGGTATTTAGGATATTTAACTAACAGTAAAACACTTTCCTCCAATGTGTCTGATCAAACCTTGCAATATTCATGGCAAAGAGAGAGTATATAAAACCATACATTGTCTTGCATTGAGAAAAAGATAATTCCTTTTTTGAGAAGTTTTGAAAGTTGTTCCTCATTGTTGAGATTTGAAAGTTTGTTCCTTGAAATAGGAACAAAAGCAAACTTGGTTCCATTATCATGGAATTTACCCAAAAATTTCACAAACTAGAGTGAAAACTATTGATCAATCATCATTTATATTTACAATATATCAAACATATTAGCAACATTGATAATTCAAAGAAGAGTAAGCAAATATACATACCTTAAAAGCAATATCCCCTGGTGCCATGGCCAATCCAGCACCCATTGATTCAAACGCGCCTCGACCACGATAATACACCCGCGGGTCATAACCCAATAGCGAAAGGTGAGCGGTGTCACTTCCGCAGCCCAAGCCTACTTCGACTGGGTCCATAAGACCGTTAACTCCAGCAGAAGCAATGGCATCCAAGTTTGGCACTTTGGCAGCTTCTAGAGGAGTTTTGTACCCAAATTTTGGAATAGAAACATCTCCCAGTCCATCAATTAACACAAATGCAACTCTCCTATGGGGCTTCTCTGAATTAACCATGCTTCTTCTTATACCCTTTTAAAAAATCCAACAGCTTTGAGGATCCATCATAAGATCATGACAAAACAATAAGAAAACTCAAAGTGAATACCCTTCCAAAATTCAAATTTTCAAATGTTTTGGACAGTGTGAGCATGCTAAAATTTAAATGTAATTGACCTAGGGTTCATAAACAATTGATCATGAAAATAAGAACAAATTGGAAGTGAAACTAAACCCTAGACTGTCTGTTACGATCATGAATTGAGATTGGAATGAACACATCATTAAGGGAAACACTTGCATCACTTGTGGGTTCATACAATTAACAAAGCAGGAATTGATAATATAAACAAGATCTGTAACAGACTGACCTGATTCAATTGGGGGTTTTGAAATTAGAGGAAATATTGGGAACAGGGTCTTGAAAAAGATTGCAATTTGGTGAATTTTTGGGTACTTAATTGAAGATTTGAAGGGAATATATCATCGATGTCACAGACGCACTATGGCATCTCTTTCTACATAAATAGTGTCCAAGTGTGCTAATAAGCATCTCCAACACACCTTTTTCAAAATTAAGAATATGATAATTTTGAACAACTTTTTTAGGTTGGGTGTCGTACATGTGAGAGGACGACTTGTTTCACGTTTGGTGCAACATGTGACACGGACAAGGAGCGGACATGGTGGAACAAAAAAATGGTATTTTCTTGTTCCATCAAAATAGATTGAACAACATGAGACAAAAGTGAAACAAAACTAAAAAATTGTTGATCTATCCCGTTTGATATATAATCATAATATGGTATTAGTCTTAAGGGTCACCACTAACCATCGCCACCGCTACCGTTATCGATGGCCACCGATAGCCACCGTCGGCCACATGTACCTATTCCTCCACTATAACAACCTCCACCACCACCCCTACAACCATTGTCCATCGCTACCTCCACTAACACCGATCACCACCACCCATGGCGCCACCACCATCGGCGGCCACCGGTAGCCACCGCCAAGCATCGTCAGCCACTTCCACCTCCACAACCACCGGCCATCGCGACCTCCGCCTCGACCGATCACCAACACCCATTGACGCCATCACCACCAACGGTCACCGCCAACCACCGTTGGCCACCTCCACCACTTCCTCAAATACAATTACCTACTTACCTCCTTTACCACTGTCCACCGCCACCACCACTACCATCGTCGACCACCTAATCCTCTACCGATTACTGCCACCCATCACCTTTTATCTTTACCTGTTGCTGCAACCATGTCTACGCCAATTCATAAAGATCATCCAAATTGAATCAAATATTATATTTTCTTCGTATAAATTAGATTTTTTTTGAACTACCGTCAATTATTCCAATTTTTCATTCAAATTGCGTACTATTATTTTGTATGCATTTATGTGTATGAAAAGTTTGTAAAAACCCAACATTGCTTTTAGTTAAATTATTTTAATATATTTTTATTTGTGTCATATATAAAATAATTAAACAATTTTTAGGAAAAATTGTCTAGTACTGTCATATACAATCCTAGTCGTACCAAACACAAGACATACACTTGTTTTGTCCAGTCCTGTTCTACCCTCTTGTCCTGTCCCGTCCAATTTTGTCGTGTCTAGTCCTGATTGTCCCGTCGAATCATGTTTGCGTACCAAACACTACCTTGCGCACATTCTCAAACAAATTCTCTACAAAAAAAAGTACACATTGCTCAAAAAAATCCACAAAAAATATTATATTCTACTAACCTTGAAATGAAATGTTTAGGCCATCCGTATCCCAACCCTCAAGCGCCACATCAGCTTTTCTCCTAACCCTCTCCTCAAGCCCTAAAGTGGCGTAGCGCAACCCTCAAGCCCTCTTGCCACCTCATTTTTTTAATTCTTTTATTTATACATTTAATTATTTAACAAAATAAAAATATTTATATATTTTTTAATAAATAAAAATAAGATAAATAATAAAAATAAAAATTCATATCATTTATTAAAAATAAAAATTACAAAATAAATTTAAAAATCTACTCGTCGTCATTGTTGGGAACTTGGATACGCCAAATATGTTCGACCAAATCCGACCGAAGGTTATTATGAGTGCCCCGGTTTTTGACTTCTCGAACATTTGCCGCGCGTTGTTCCTCACTGATTTGGGTTTCGATATCATCCGTGAAAAGGTCGTTTTCTTCGCCACCACAAATAGCATGGTCTTCGTCTTCGAGTATCATATTGTGTAATATGACACAAGCGTACATAATGTTTGCCAATCTTGTCGGTTCCCATCCGCGTGCCGGGTTATGAAGTATATGCCAACGTTGTTTAAGCACGTCAAAAGCTCGTTCAACATCTTTACGTGCCGCTTCTTGCGCGGACTTGAACTTTTGTCGTTTAGGGTCATGTGGGCACGTAAATGATTTTACGAAAGTAGCCCATTCCGGATATATCCCATCCGCTAGATAATATCCGTGCTCGTAGGTGGCTTCATTCACCTCAAAAGGGCAGTCGGGTGCTTTTCCATCATATACATCGTTCAAGATGGGCGACTGATTGAGAACATTGATGTCGTTGTTGGAACCGGCAACACCAAAGTATGCGTGTCAGATCCATAGATCTTGAGAGGCCACTGCTTCTAGCATGATTGTCGGGTGCTCATGATCACCTCTCATGAATTGACCTCGCCATGCTACCGGACAATTTGCCCACGCCCAGTGAGTACAGTCTATGCTTTCGAGCATGCCGGGAAATCCGTGTTTAGCTTCATGCGCGGCGTACAACTTATGAATATCAATAAAAGTAGGCTTGCGTAAATATTTTTGACCATACAGTTCAATAATACATGTGCAGAATTTGTACAGACAATCTCGTGACGTTTTCTCTCCCATACGGATGTACTCGTCAAGTGCGTCAGCAGCTACTCCATACGCCAATTGCCGAATAGCGGAAGTACACTTTTGTATCGGAGAAAAACCTTGTTTGCGTCTGCCGTCCAACCGAAGTGTAAAATACGGATACTCTCCTTCTAAATCTTCAACTATTCGTTCGAATAGTTGCCTGCTCATCCTGAACCGCCGCCTAAACATATCCGGTGTATAAACCGGGTTGTTGCCAAAGTAGTCCCTCATAAGCCGCTCGTTTGCAGCTACTCGACCTCTTTCTATGTTCGCGGCCCTCTCTCTTCTTGACGATGAGGCGGTGCTACCATAAATTAATTGTGCAGTCTGTCGAAAAATTTCCCTTTGTAGATGCAACAACTCGTCGGTGTCTACGAATGATGATGATGCGGTCGGTGAACCGGGTTGTGGCGAATCCATATTGTTTAAAATATAGAGAATGAAAGAGAATGAGAGAGTTGTTTCGTGTGAAAAATAAAATGGGTTTTAGGATTATATGTAAAGTGTGATTACATTGATTTTTTTTAAATAGCCGTTGCCAACGTCTTTATTTTCAAATTATTAAAAAAAGAAGGAAAAGCATCGGGTTGAACGGGTTTTGGAACCCGGGGCTGGAACCCGAGCCCGCTCCCCCCCCCCCCCCCCCCCCCCCCCCCCCCGCGTACCGTAACCCGCATCAGCCCGCCCGAGCCCGCTCGCGATACGGATGGCTAGAGGAGATATTAGATTTTATTACATTCATATATGAAGTGAAACAAAATGTTTTGAGAAATTATTGAAGTTGATGTAAATCTTTTTAGAGATTTTGAGTTTTTATTCTTTATTTAAAATATTAAATATAATATGGTATTATAAATATTATAAATAGGGAAAGAAAAAACAAAAATATAGAAAAAAATAAGTTGATAGATGAAAAATGTCCTCACATTAGAAACACAAGACTGACTTAACAAAGGTGGACTCTTAAAACCAAGGTTCTAAATAGCGTGAGGCGTAGCGTGGCGTGGCGGCGAGGCCAAATCTCAAGCCTTAGGAGTCACGGCGAGACTATGACGTTTATCAAGGCGTGATTTATTGCGGCAAATCTCTATATCATATATAGTATTATGTATAAAAACATATGTTTTACTATTAATCGACAAGTCAATAATAACAAACAAATTAAATTAGGTTATATATTAAAAATCTAGCAAATAAGACATTAAAACGTAATGAAAAAAAATCAAATATCGCGTTACAAAGGACCGCACATTAGGCCATAGCGTGCCACATGCATAACGTGGCGTAAGACACAAGTCTTGAGTCACGGCACGCCATGGCGGCTGTCGCGGCGAGTCTTAGGGGTGAGCATCGGTCGGGTTCGGGGGGCCCAAAACCCAATCCCCGATCGGGTATCCGAGGGGTCTGGCTGAACCCGAAATCCGTACAAAGGAAGATCGGATATTCGGATATCGGGACTGTTCGGGTTCGGTTTTCCACGGGTCGGGTTTTCGGGTATTTAGGGTTTAGATTGAATAGCAAACTGCCAAACTCATCATCAAACTCAGATAGTCAGATTGAATAACCAAACATGAACTCACACACACAACCAAACATAACTAGTGAACTCACACACACAAACAGATGAGAATCATACTCAACTACTCATAAGTCGTACCAGCGGAGTGCGGACAGTCGGACAACGGTGGTGGTAGGAAGACAAGGTAACACGAACACCAGAGGTGGGCGGTGGCCGGCCGGCGATGCCAATCCCGTCGAAGGTCACGGTCCCGTCGATTCGTCAAAGGCTTTGTTGGTGCAAGTGTACCCAGCTTTAATATTAAGATATATTTTTGGTACACATAAAATCACATCTCCATATTTATTTTGATGATTACAAAACACACTGCATTATTTGTTATCTAATATTTTATCTGAGTGTGCAGCTTTTAAATAATCTCGATAATTTTATCTGAAGAATCCAAGACTGAAGATTTTCGTCGTTTTAATTTTAAAATGATAAATCACCCTAAAATAATATACCACTTGGATTTTTCTAATACTGTCTTTTTAAATAAACCAAGTCAGCTCTCCTCAACATCTTATCATCTTGCTGGATTTGTTTCTAGAAGAATCTGCGCATGCGTACTGTTTCCTGCATCATTTTTTCTGGGCGGTATACCGCGAAGGATTGCCGGTATACCGCGAAAGGATAGCCGGTATACCGCGAAGAATAGCCGGTATACCGCTGGTACAAGTTTACGTTCTGTTTTGCAGGGTTGACCTTCTCTTCTGCATGTACTTTTGTCTGCACGGTATACCGCGAAGGATTGCCGGTATACCGCGAAAGGATTGCCGGTATACCGCGAAAGCCGTGGACTGTTGCTCATCCAGTATATATATACATGCAACCTCCAGCATTCAAAGCTACCAATTCACAATAACTCATCTCTGCATTTGATAAAGACTCTGCAGCCTCTTCTCTTGATAATTAAACTGTTAAAATTATAAAACACGTTTTTGAGTAAGAAATCTTGAGTTGATAGCAGATTAAAATCTCTCGATTAGTTGAATCAGCAACACAACTCAAGTGATCAAACTCTCTAAAAATATCCAAGTGATAAACCTTATACAAGAGTGATTATTCATATTAAAATTATACCCTCTTGTAAGTGTTTGAATAGAGTGAGTGATCCACATAATTCTCTCAAAGAAGAGTGATTCGCGTTTGTTGTACTAAGGTTTGTGTTCTACCGTAAAGAACACGTTTTCTTATTGGATCTCCGAGAAGTGTTTTCTCGAGGTGGACTAGCCAACCGCGTGATTGGTGAACCACTTTAAAAATTCGGTGTCAAGTATTCTCTTTCCTTTATCTCTTTATTTTTTCCGCTGTGCTTTATTATATCTGTTTATATAAACTGCTTTGCATTTATATTTATTTATACAATCTCTGTGTATCTGTTTGTATTTATACTCTTCTGTATTGTACTATATTTACTCTGTATTTATTTACAAAAGAATTTTTGAAAGTAAGATTTTTTTATAATACAACCTAACCCCCCCCCCCTTGGTTGTCCAACAATTGGTATCAGAGCAGGGCTTTCAAAATTTTTCTGCTTAAATTTTTTTCTAAAATGACTCAACAAACTAATATTGTGTTTTCAAAACCTCCTTTGATAGATACTGAAAAGTTTGGCATTTGGGCCGAGCTATTTGAATGTCACGTGCGTGGCAAAAATCAAAAGATTTGGAACATAATTGAAAATGGGAACTTTAAACCCAAAATTGTTAAAGATGATGTTTTTATTGATAAACCTTTAGATGAATGGACTACTGCTGATGAATCTCATTTTTGTTTAAACTTTGAAGCTAAAAATATATTATATGCTGCTTTAACAACTGATGAAATTGAAAGAGTATATACATATAAAACCGCTAATCAAATATGGGAAAGTTTAAATAATACTCATCGTGGAAACACGGAAGTTAAATCAAGTAAAGTAAATATTCTAGTTCACGATTATGAACTATTCGAAATGAAACAAGATGAGTCAATTGACTCAATGTTTAAAAGATTTAACCTTATTATGACTACTTTGAAAGGTTTGGATCGCACTTATCCTAACGAGGACTATATAAGGAAAATCCTACGAGCCCTTCCTTCGGAGTGGATGCAAAAGATAACATCTTTGGAAGACTCCCGTGACCTTTCCCTAATGAAGATAGATGACTTAATCGGAAATCTCAAGGTGCACGAAATTGCACTTAAAAGAAATAAAGAAAGGGAGCAAGTTAAAAAGAAGTCAATCGCTCTCAATGTCTCAACACCAAAAGTCGAGAAGAAAAAGGAGAAAGCTAGCTCCTCAAAAGATCCTTCTGAAACTCTCGATGAAGTCGCCATGTTGGTAAGAAACTTTTCCAAGTTTTTTAATAATAATAAATTTTCTAACAATGGCAGATTTCAAAGAAACGGCAACTACCGTCGTGGTGGTGAAAACCGAAGTCGTAAGTTCCATAAACGAGACGAAAAAGTAAAGAAAAATGACGACTCAAGTGGTGACGATAAAGCTAAGCCAAAGAGAGGATTTTGCTACTCGTGTGGCGACAAAGATCATTACGCCAATGAATGTCCGAAAAAGAACAAGTACCAAAACAAGAAGGATAAAGCCTTCATTGGAGGCGCGTGGAGCGCGAGTGAAGAAGAAGATGACTATCAAGCCATTTGTCTTATGGCTGAAAGCGACAACGAGGTAAACACTTCTTTTTCAAATTACGATAGTGATTATGATAGCGATAGCGAAAACAATCTTGAATTATTGCATGAATCGTTTCATAAAATGGCTAATCTTGCAAATAATTATAAAGACGAAATTGCTATGTTAAAAGAAACTGTAAATGCATGTAAAAAGGAAATAAATAATGTTAATCAAAAATCTGCAAATGATATGAATGTAATTGCTAAATTAGAAACTAAATTAGGAGAAAAGGATTTTTGTAAATCTTGTGATGCTCTAAAGAAAGAAATTGCATGCTTAAATAAAAAGTCACATGAAAATATTATTTGTACAAAATGTGATATTCTTGAAAATGAAATTGCATGTTTAAAGGCTAAATGTGCTTCATATGAAAAAGATAACATGTTAGCTAAAGCTTTTGAAAGTAGTAATGAAAAAGTTCTTAACATGCTTAATATGTCGAACCGTATAAATTGTAGAAAAGGTATAGGTTCAAATACATGTGTTGAAAAATGTAATTGCATGCCTATTAAAAGATGTTATTAACCACCTAAGTTTAATACACGAAAGCCGTATATGCAAAAACCTCCGTATGTACCTAAAATGCATAATGTAAATTATAATACGAGAAAACCGTATGCTCGCATGTATAACGATAAGTATTCTAAACCTAAAAATAATGCGAATATAAATGCTTGTTTTTATGTGTATGATAAATACAATCGCAAAATTAAAATGATAAATAAATGGATTCCAAAAGGATTGTTTAGTAATGATAATCCCGGTGGTATGCGTTTATGGTTTTAAATGTGTTATATATTATATATATATATATATATATAAGTAATATATTGTTATATGTACTTTTGTTTATATATATATATATATATACATACGTACTACATATATATATATTCTTTTTGATCTATTATATATATATATATTTTGCTTAACTTTATATATATGTTGGTTGTTATCTTGAAACTAATTTACAAGGACCCACGAGAAATGGGGACCATAAAAGTTACATCTTTATTATTGTAGATAAACCTTGATATAGACTGGATACTCGATAGTGGTTGCACACGTCACATGACCGGAAACAGCAATCTTTTTTCATCATATAAGTCATGTGATGGTGGACAGGTAATTTTTGGAGGAAACTCCAAAGGAAATATAATTGGGAGAGGTACAGTTTCTTGCAATAATGTTAAATTTCTTGATGTGAATCATGTTGATAATTTGCATTTTAATCTGTTAAGTGTTCGCCAATTGTGTAAAAATGGTATAACTGTCGTCTTCGAAGAAGACTCGTGCAAAATCTTGAAAAATGGCAAAGTTCTTTTAACTGGTTCTGTGAAAGGAAATTTATATATTTGCAAAACTGTTGTATCTGAAAATGTATGCTTATCTTCTATTTATGATGTTTCTACTTTATGGCATAGACGTTTAGGTCACGCTAATCTAAGATTAATGCAAAACTTAAAAAATAAGGAGCTTGTGAGTGACCTTCCAAAATTAAAGTTTGATAATCATTTTTGTGATGCTTGTCGTGTCGGCAAACAACATCACGTTTCTCATAAATCTAAAAATGTTATTTCTACTCAAAGAGTTTTAGAACTTCTTCATATGGATCTTTTTGGCCCTATGGCGTTTCAAAGTTTTGGAGGAAATTTTTACACTTTGGTTATTGTGGATGATTATTCCCGTTATACTTGGACTTTATTTTTGAGACATAAAAATGAGGCTTTTGAAAAGTTTAAAATTTTGGGAAAACGAATTCAAAACCAACAAGGTTGTACGATTGTTTCCATACGTACGGACCATGGACGAGAATTCGATAATGATATCCAATTTGGTGCCTTTTGTGATAAACATGGTATAACTCATAACTTTTCAGCTCCTCGAACTCCTCAGTCAAATGGGGTTGTTGAAAGGAAAAATCGAACGTTGCAAGAAATGAGTAGAACCATGCTAAACGAACATCAAGTTCCCCAAAAGTTTTGGTGTGATGCCGTTGCTACCGCAACCTATGTGCTAAACCGTGTCCTAGTTAGAAATATCCTAAATAAGACACCCTATGAACTTTACCGTGGTAGAAAACCTTCCTTAGCTCACCTGAAAGTTTTTGGTTGTAAATGCTTCATTTTAAACACCAAATCCTACTTAACCAAATTCGATGCCAAAGCCTATGAGGGAGTGTTCCTAGGTTACTCTTGGAATAGCAAAGCCTATAGAATTCTAAATAAGGAGACCATGGTTGTAGAAGAATCCCTAAATGTTAGCTTTGACGAGAGTCCTCCCAAACCGAGTGCACCCTTAGCAAATGACAATATCCGTGAGGGAGACGTCTTAGCACAACAACTTAGCAATTTGGATTTAAGTACCCAACCTTCCACAAATAATATTGAATCTAGTAATGCCCCTCCTTGCTTTATTCCACAAGGTATAGATGATCCTAACCTTAGAACCGCTCGAGGCCATCCCGTAGATCAAATTATAGGTGACCTAAACCAAAGGACAACTAGATCACAAATCCATACCCATTGTGCTTTCCATGCTTTTATCTCAACCATAGAACCTAAAACCATAGATGAAGCTTTAGGTGATGAGGATTGGTTAATGGCCATGCAAGAAGAGTTAAACCAATTTACTAGGAATGATGTGTGGGACTTAGTTCCTTGCCCTAGTAGTCAAACCATTATTGGCACAAGATGGGTCTTCCGTAACAAGATAGACGAGAACGGTGGAGTCACACGAAACAAGGCACGTTTAGTTGCCAAGGGGTACAATCAACAAGAAGGTATAGATTACGATGAAACCTTTGCACCGGTTGCAAGGTTGGAGTCTATTCGAATGCTTCTCGCTTTTGCAAATGCTAAAGATTTTAAATTATTTCAAATGGATGTTAAAAGTGCTTTCTTAAATGGTATTATAAATGAGGAGGTATACGTTTCTCAACCTCCCGGTTTTGAAAATTTTGAAAATCCGACACATGTTTATAAATTGAAAAAGGCGCTTTATGGTTTAAAGCAAGCTCCGCGTGCGTGGTATGATAGATTAAAAACCTTTCTAATTGTTAGTGGTTATATTATGGGTAAAATAGATAATACTTTATTTGTGAAATATGATCAAAATGATATTGTAGTTGTGCAAGTATATGTTGATGATATTATTTTTGGTTCCACTAATGAAAAACTGTGTAATGAATTTTCTGCGAAAATGACAAGCGAGTTTGAAATGAGCATGATGGGAGAGTTAAAATACTTCTTAGGATTGCAAATCAAACAATGTGAAACTGGTATTTTTATTAGTCAATCTAAATATTGTAAAGATATGTTGAAAAAGTTTAACTTTGAAAATGTCAAACCCGTTGAAACTCCAATGACCACAAACTTACAATTATCTCGTGACGAGGAGGGAAACGATTTTAATGAAAAGATTTATCGTGGTATGATTGGTAGTTTATTATATTTAACTGCTAGTAGACCTGCTATTATGTTTAGTGTATGTTTATGTGCTCGTTTTCAATCTTCACCTAAACAAACTCACTATGAAGCTGTCAAGCGTATTTTTCGATATTTACGAGGTACTACTAATCTTGGCTTATGGTATGCAAAGAAACCCGAGTTAGAAGTAACGTGTTTCACCGATTCCGATCTTGGTGGATCTATTGTTGACCGAAAAAGTACTAGTGGGGTATGTGCCTTTATAGGTCTCTCACTTGTGTCTTGGTTCTCCAAGAAACAACAATCCGTAGCGTTGTCTACTACCGAAGCGGAATATGTAGCCGCCGCAAGAGCATGTGCTCAAGTCCTTTGGATGAAACACACACTTACCGATTTTGAGGTACATCTAACCAAAATTCCTATTATGTGTGATAACTCAAGTGCTATAAACTTAAGTAAAAATCCTGTTTTACATTCTCGTACAAAACATATTGAATTGAGACATCACTTTTTACGAGATAATGTTCAAAAAGGCCAAATCGTGCTTGAAAAGGTTGATTCGAAAGATAATTTGGCCGATATTTTTACTAAAGCCCTAAACAAAACTGCGTTTTTTAAACTAAGACTTGGTTTAGGCATGCTTGAGTATAACCCTTGAGAAAATGCTAACTCTCAAATGTTTCATATTTTGAGGGGGAGCATCTTTCAAGGGGGAGCATAGCGTCTTTCCTAACCCTTTTTGCTTTGACAAAAGGGGGAGAGAAACCGAGTATGCTCTCCTGTTTAGCGTTGTGTTTGTCATCATCAAAAAGGGGGAGATTGTTGGTGCAAGTGTACCCAGCTTTAATATTAAGATATATTTTTGGTACACATAAAATCACATCTCCATATTTATTTTGATGATTACAAAACACACCGCATTATTTGTTATCTAATATTTTATCTGAGTGTGCAGCTTTTAAATAATCTCGATAATTTTATCTGAAGAATCCAAGACTGAAGATTTTCGTCGTTTTAATTTTAAAATGATAAATCACCCTAAAATAATATACCACTTGGATTTTTCTAATACTGTCTTTTTAAATAAACCAAGTCAGCTCTCCTCAACATCTTATCATCTTGCTGGATTTGTTTCTAGAAGAATCTGCGCATGCGTACTGTTTCCTACATCATTTTTTCTGGGCGGTATACCGCGAAGGATTGCCGGTATACCGCGAAAGGATAGCCGGTATACCGCGAAGAATAGCCGGTATACCGCTGGTACAAGTTTACGTTCTGTTTTGCAGGGTTGACCTTCTCTTCTGCATGTACTTTTGTCTGCACGGTATACCGCGAAGGATTGCCGGTATACCGCGAAAGGATTGCCGGTATACCGCGAAGGATTGCCGGTATACCGCGAAAGCCGTGGACTGTTGCTCATCCAGTATATATATACATGCAACCTCCAGCATTCAAAGCTACCAATTCACAATAACTCCTCTCTGCATTTGATAAAGACTCTGCAGCCTCTTCTCTTGATAATTAAACTGTTAAAATTATAAAACACGTTTTTGAGTAAGAAATCTTGAGTTGATAGCAGATTAAAATCTCTCGATTAGTTGAATCAGCAACACAACTCAAGTGATCAAACTCTCTAAAAATATCCAAGTGATAAACCTTATACAAGAGTGATTATTCATATTAAAATTATACCCTCTTGTAAGTGTTTGAATAGAGTGAGTGATCCACATAATTCTCTCAAAGAAGAGTGATTCGCGTTTGTTGTACTAAGGTTTGTGTTCTACCGTAAAGAACACGTTTTCTTATTGGATCTCCGAGAAGTGTTTTCTCGAGGTGGACTAGCCAACCGCGTGATTGGTGAACCACTTTAAAAATTCGGTGTCAAGTATTCTCTTTCCTTTATCTCTTTATTTTTTCCGTTGTGCTTTATTATATCTGTTTATATAAACTGCTTTGCATTTATATTTATTTATACAATCTCTGTGTATCTGTTTGTATTTATACTCTTCTGTATTGTACTATATTTACTCTGTATTTATTTACAAAAGAATTTTTGAAAGTAAGATTTTTTTTATAATACAACCTAACCCCCCCCCCCTTGGTTGTCCAACAGGCTTCGTCTCCACTCTCCACTTCGTCAAATGCAGCAGCCGTGGTCACGTACTCACGTTCGGTGGGCGCCTGGGCGGTGGCTGACGATGGCCAATCCCGTTGAACTGTAGTGTAGGGCGGTAGGGCGGTGGTAAACGGTGGTCTCAGCCTCTCAGGTCTGAGGTATTAAGGGGGTGTTTGGGAGTGCTTATATTTTTAACTTATGCTTATTTGCTTATGTGGGGAGGAAAAACAATTTTTAAAAAGTGTTTGTTAAAAATTGAGGGTAAAAAGATAATTTGGATAGATAAGGAAATAAGGAGAAGGAAATAAGGAGAAGGAAATAAGGAGGTATGGAATGACTTATCAAAAACAACTTATTTGTGGTGAGAAGAAGCAAATAAGCACTTTTGATTTTTTCTATCCAAACACTCCAAATAGCTTATTTGCGGTGGGGAGAAAGCTATAAGCAAATAAGTCAAAAATATAAGCACTCCCAAACACCCCCTTAGGTTAGCGAATGAGAAATTGATTTGGGTATTTAGGTTAGAGAATTAACAGGTATATATATATATAATATACTTTTTTTAAAAAATTAAAATAGTTCGGATATTTGGGTCGGATCGGGTGGGTAGAACCTGACCCCAACCTGATCCTACAAACCCAGGGGGAAAGATCGAGTATCGGGTTTTCGCTCACCCCTAGCGAGCCTTTTAGAAAAGTGCTTAAAACACACAATAATGTTTTCTATAATTCTAGGGACTAAAATGAACAAAATATAAGGAGAAATAGTGTAACTCACCACTCTAACGGCTTAAAAAACAAAAAGTGTGGCTGCTGGGATTCGAGCCCAGGTCTCCACGGCCACAACGTGGAATTCTTACCACTAAACTAGAGCCACAAGGTGTCATTTGAAAGGATTTTATTTAATTTATTTGATCTAATTTATTAAATATTTATTATTATGTATTTTAAAATTTATATGTGTATACACACAAACGGTCGAGTAGGTTTAGACCGTTTGTATCCAAACAAACAAACAAATTAAGAGTAATATGTTATTTTATTATTCAAAAATCCATATTGAATTATGTATCAAATAATAAACAAATAAAGTAAATTTGATTATAACAAATAAATCTACATAATTAACAAATAATTAAAGGACAACTTTTGCAATTGATGCCCATGGTCCATTAACCAAGGCAAAGTGCGTCGGCATCTTTACCCTTTAATTAATTCTATTGTTTTCATTAATATAAACCAAAATGAGTCGGATTTTTTATTTTTGTAAGCCAATATCAAAAACTCCATCTCTTTTGAGGAAAGTTTTTTATGGAGTGAAGGTTAATTGTTATAGTCTTGATATACTTAAAAGAATATAATATAAAAATAAACGATAATTTGACATTCTAAAAAATATAGTGTCGTAAACAAATAAACAAAACTCTTGATGATAATTTTCCAGATTAATAGGAAGGAAGCTTAATCAATCAGAAGCAGAATTCTTCCCGACATTCTCGCTTCCGCTTCGTCCACTGCCGTTCGCGCGGGTGCTTCACTCTAAGGCGGAACGCTCCCCTATTTCTTAAAATAGAAAATTATTTCTATTTGGATTAACTAAGGGGTTGTTTGGCAGTTGCTGAATGGTTTAGTGCTGAATGGTTGAGAGGTCAGAATGATTGAGAGGCTCTGTATGGTTGAGAGCAAAATGAAATTTGGTTGTTTGGTAACTGTTCTGAATGATAACTCTGAATGATAATAAATTACCATTTTAACCCTATCATTTTTTTCAAACAAAACAGATCAAACAGATGAAACAGATAAATTTTTTCAACAAAATCAAACAAATCAAACCATGAATCAACATACTATGAACATCAAAATCAACATCATCCAAAAAACATCAAAATCGCCCAAAATCAAAATCACAATACCATCCAAAAACCAAAATCATCCAAAACCTACAAAAAGAAAAATCACAGTACTATGAAATCACAGTACCCAAAAACCAAAATCATCCATACCATCCATTAAATCACTGTACCCAAAAACCAAACTAAAAAAATCACTTTACCCAGAAATCGAGAAGAAGATTAAAGAAACCCTATCGCCGGCGTGGGAGAGGCGACAAAATCGCCGGCGTGGGACAAAATCACCAACGTGCGGCTATGAGAGTTGTCGTCGGCAGGGGAGGAAGGGTTGTCGTCGGCAGGGGAGAAGACCAACATGCGGCTAAGAGAGTGAAGAGAGGGGCAAATGTGGAATAGGGTAACATCTGAATGGTTGAGTATGCAAAATGGCTCATAGGCAATTGTAATGGTTAAGAGGCATCTTTTGTTTTTTGCCAAACAGCTTCAACCTCTGCCCGATTCAGAGGTGAGCTCTGAATGTAACCATTCAGAGCTAAACAAACAGCCCCTAAGTATCATCACAATAAATTAATAATGCAGAAACTTTGTTTTACAAAATTCGAAGTGATTTCTAATAAAAACAAGAAGTAATAAATGCAGGCATCGAATTCTTTGACACCAAGAAGTAATCATGATGCATCTCATCTTAATATATATTTATTGGTGTAGATAATTTCCTACGTTTTTCACTATAATTTCATTTTTTACAAGAACCCAACAAAGGCAACATTTACTAAATAAATATTTTTATTTTTTATGATAGAAAAAATATCATAATTCTCTTTAGGCGATTAATAAAGAAAATTATTGATTTTTAATCTTATTGTTGTTATATTAATTAGATAATTATTTTGTGATTTTAATCAATTTAAAAAGTAAGAAAATTTAATAACATGGTTATTTATTATGTAAATTAAAAACAACTCATATACATGACATATAATCAATAATAAAACAAAGTCAAAAACCTTGTGAATCAAAATTAATCACATTTTCTAGTTTGTTGTATAAAACTAACATACCAAAAAATACAACCATTCATAAGTCATAGAGTATTTAATTATTTTGCATTCAATGAAAATGTTTATTAGTTAACATCATGATTTAATCTGATTAACATATAATTTAGTTGAAATACATAATAACCGATTAATAGTCAAAAATATCATCAATAAAGATAAGACATAGCAAATATTATGCCTAATCAAATCAAAGTTATTGTTGGGTTCCGGTGAGAATAAAAGCTATGATGAGAAAGGTAAAAAATATCTCCAACCTTGGATACACATTAGAATGAAATGTACCGAGATACGTCGAACCAATTCTCATATCAAGTGTGATTCATAGGATGATAGGGGTGAGCAAAACCCGACCGACCCGATGTACCCGACTGTAACATCCTAAATTTTGTTAGTATTATTTTAATAAGATTTAGAATGTATTTGTATTTGGAGTGACCTTGAATCATATAGAGTACTATAATTCAATTAAGGTTGAAATACAAATGTTGAAAGTTTAAAGATTTTTGAGAATATTAACTTAAGGGTTATTATTTTGAGTTTTATTTATGCATGAGGTGTATTATGTTATTCTCTTAAAGATTGAGGGTTTATTGTGTCATTTAGTGGTAGTTGGAGGTTTGGTTGGTAACATGTCTATGACTCACCTCTTAATGGTGTGGAGGTGTCACACTAATAGTCATTTAGACTAAGTGTGAGTTGTGTGAGTTGAGAGTTATGTGTGTGATTTCGGTTTGGGAAAGAAGAGAACCGAGAGAGAGATTGAGATAGAGAAATTGAGCAAAGAGAAGGAGAAGGAATAGCAGAAATCATTCAATCTGTTGTTGGTTTGAAGAATCATAAGGTAAGCCTTTCATTTAAATTCTTCATTTTAGTAGTAAAGGTGTTCTTAGAAGATTTTGATGGGTTTTGGGTAAATTGTGATGATTATAAGAATCTGAGTTTTAGGATATGTTAAGATAAGTGTATTAAACATATCTGCAATTTGGCATAAACAAACATAGAGTAAAACTGCAAATTCTGGGTTTAAAATTGAACAGAGTGGACTGAGACTTGGATGAATATCATCAAAGTCGCAACCTTGAGTTGCGACATTCATGATTGTCGCAATAGGTAGTTGCGACTCGGTAGTGAAGTCGCAGTGGGCAGTTGCGACTTGGAGTTGAAGTCGCAACAGTGGACTGCGACTTGGCTTTGGAATCGCAACCGTTGATTGCGATTTGAGGTTGGAATCGCAATAGAGGGTTGCAACTTGGTACTGTAGTCGCAACAGTGGACTGCGACTTGGGGTGGAATCGCAATGGGGAGTTGCGATTTGGAGTTGAAATCGCAACAGTTGATTGCGATTTGGAAATGGAATCGCAACAGTGGACTGCGACTTCAGTCCATTGCGACTTGAGATGTAATTTTTAGAAATTAAGGACTTTCAGTTGTAGAGGGTTCTGTTTTGGAAAATTAATATCAGTATATGTAAACTGAATAATACAGTAACCTGTGGCAGTGAAGAAAGGAGTCTTACGAGTTAAAAAGGACTAAAAGGAGTGATAACGCATCAGGTGAGTTTATTCAACTCTCTTTAAAATTCAGTAATTAATATTGGATTAGACGTTTTATATGTATGCATGAATATGTTTTATATGGACTTGATTAAAATCCGAGATAAGCCAAGAGGGCAATTAAAAGTTGTGCTATGTTGATTTTCATGCTAAAACTTCTATGATGAGTTAGTTATAAAGTTGGTGAGCTAATATTTATTATTATTCTTATATGCTGAGATAGATTATCTACTATATGCAATTTGCTATATGGTTATGAACTCTAAATATGATTTGAAGCTTTATTGAGTTAAACTATAAAGATCCATCCATGAGTTCAAAAATATAGATTATGTTAACTCTCGTGTTAAATTACTATGAGGGGATAGTTAAGAAGTTGATAAACCGGAATTATTCATATTCCTTATAATGAGCATGATTATCTGCTATATGCAATATGTTAGATGATTATGAACTCTAAATGTGATTGAGAAGCCAAATTAAGATATATTATAAAGGTCTATCTATGAGTTCTAAAATATAGATAACAATTGAGATGGTGATCTCCGTATTAGATTTCAGATAAGGGATAATAAAGAGATTGAGATGAGGAGATAATAATATTCTTTATTTTATATATAGAATATGTTCGGAGAAATGATACATTCTATGCTGGACGCATATAGTAGTATCGATTATTTTATATTATGTGCTATGTGCTTTTACTAAAATAGGCACCCGGTCTTCGGGGGCACTTGGGTACGGTATAATGGGAACCGATTACTCGCCATAGACCAAAGGGGTGTAATTTTAGTAATTGGGTGAACCTCGAACCATCGTGAGTCCCGATTGAGTATCGCGATATTATAATCCCATTGGGACCATTGATGCAGAGGTGGAATGAGGAATAGGCAGATTTTGATTTGTAATTCCAATTTCGATTTATGGAAGATCAGAGATTTCCATTGTTTTCGGGAAGATCGGAGATTTCCCTGTGATGAGAGGAAGATTAGAGATAGGCATAAAGTAATTTGTAATCTCTACTTCCTGATTAAGAAATAGGCAAGTTTTGACTTGTAATTTCTTGTGTGTGAATATTGATTGTGAATCTGGAATGATTCAGAGTTAACTCTTATTTTTGTTGTTACGATTAAATGAGTTAGTCGTAGGATTGGGAGTGGGGTAGATTCCCCGATTTTGGAAAGGAGTTGTCGTACGGTAAGATGGGTGAGAACAGGTTTGAGTTATCTGTTCATGTTTTAATTATTAAATTTTATTTTGATTTGAGTATTCTCACTAGGCGAAAGCCTAATGTTTCAAGTTGAATCTTCTTACCAGGTACAAGCTCCGGGAAGTAGCGGGAACGAGAGAAGAGAACTTTTGGAGAGATTCAGACTTAGAGATAACAAAGGATCTAGTTATTCTTTTAAGTCTTTGGGACAGTTGTTTAGATAATTCGATCAATCTGATTGTTATGAGGTGATTAGATTAATAAGTTATTTAAGTAAGGTCAGTTGTATATAAAAACCTTACATTTGATCCTCAGGTGATATAAGTTTGAAAGTTTTGATCATAACTGGTGGAAATTTCAAGGTTTAAATTGACTCCGTTTTTAGGGTGTTTCACCGACCGACCCGAATAGGCCCGAACCCGATGCCCGCAACCCGAATAGGCCGAACCCGATTGAAAACCGCGGGTAATACGGATCGGGTTGGGTTGGGTTGGGTTGGGTTTTTCCAAACCCGAACCCGTCCGAAACCCGAACTTTAAAAAAAAAATATTTTTAAATATAATATTTGTCTACCCAGCTATCATTGGATCTTAATTCAAGCAGCTAAAGATAACATGCAGACGTTTAGTATATGGGCCTGTGAAGTACAAATATGTACCACTGACCCGAACAACCCGCCACCCGAATTCATCCGAACCCCGAATTACTGATTGGACGGGTTTCGGGTTCCCTAAGCCCCACCCAAAACCCGATCGGGTTGTGGGTTTTTGGGCCCGACCCGACCCTACCGATGCACACCCCTATAGGATGAGGTGAGATCAGGGGCGGACACAAGGCTTTGAGTAGGGGATCTAATCACATCCATATAATTTGAAATTAATTGACTATTATATTGTAAATTCTACCACGATATGTAATGTTTTTGACCCCAAGACTTGACACCCCAAAATTATTTAGCCTAGTTTCATTTACTATATTTTATATAGTTTATTTTTCCATTAATTATTAAATTTATATATATATATATATATATATTGGTTAACATTGTTAGTTCATGTCTAATTGTTAATATTTTTGTTAACTATTAACTGTTAGGGTTAAAGGTTGTTAGTTGATGTGAACTTTTAATTTTTATGTTAACTGTTAGGGTTACGTTTATGGTTTGTTAGGTGACGCCGAATTGTTAATTTTTGTTAATTGTTAATCGTTAAGGTTAGGGTTTGTTAGTTGATACGTAACTGCTAATTTTTTGTTAATTGTTAATGTTATAATTTATTAGTTGATGTAATTTATTTTGTTAACTGGTAGAGTTAAGTTAGTTGATGCCTAATTGTAAATTGATGCCGTTGGTGTTTATTAGTTGATTACTAATTATTAGTTTCTTTTGTTAATTATTTTATTGTTAGGATTTGTTAGTTGATACCTAATTGTTAATTGTTTTTTATTTTGCTAAAAAATTGGAAAAATAATGACCAACATCCGGAACTGGTAGGGACGGTAACGATTCTTGTAATATTATCCGACCTAACTCTACTAACTCGATGCCTAGGAAATTGTTTAGATCCATCCGAAAGGAAAAAAAAAGTTATAGAGTATCATTTTGGGCAAATAGATTGTAACGACCCAGTTCCCAAACATTCATCAAATAACATATTATACATAACATTGTTTCATAACCAAAAGATACATCATATAGCATTTAAGGTCCCTTAGTCTTTGTAACCATAATAAGTATTTCAGTACAAACTTTTTGCTAATAATTTACATAACAATTACTAACACGATAGATACAAAACATTTCATGGATCTTCATAAACATACATCTTCAAAAGTAAGTCATAGATTATCCTATCACTTGCCTTTACTCGATCCACGACTGGAATACATATTTTAAAACAAAATGAGGGTTAGACCTATTGGTCTAAGTGAGAAAATCCCTGTTACTTCAATAACCTTGGTGAAACATACATATACAATTAGTAATTAAATACCAAGTACGACTCTTATGCATTTGTGTACATCTCATTTTCATGGCCATATTAGTTGGTTGCAAGCCAACTAATTAGTTTACTCCGCTGCACTAACATACAGCCAACTCAGTTGTCCCTCCGTACAGCCAAACTCCATCGGTCCTAAGTCCGGCCAACGTGCACTCGTGTAGTGTAATGCCATATAAATACAATATACATCTCAATATATTATATTCCAAACATAAGCACATAATCACACTATATTTCACCTTTTCAAATCAGTATATGTATTCCAGTTGGAAAATATTTTTTTAAAGTAAAACTCACCTGATTGCTTATAAAAAACTCTTCCAATCTTTTCTCAAGCAATCCAATCTTTCACCCAAAATTCACAGAATCTGAAACAATTTAAATACAAATATCTCTTTACTAATCAAACACATAATATTTAGCAATCTGATACTTTAGATAAACCTATCTAATTCTTACCCCCAAATGTTTCTCTTTAAACTAAAAATCTCAAAAATCCAAAATCTTCGACTGTTATCGCAACCAACTGCTTGCGACACAATAACTTGTCGCAGTTCACTATTGTGACATCTCTTCTTATCGCAACTAACTGTTGCGATACACTACTTGTCGCAACTAACCGTTGCGATATAAATGAGCTTGTCGCAACCCAAGGTTGCGATACTCATAACTGTCGCAATTATCATATCTATCGCAACCCACTACTGCGACATTCATAACTATCTCAGTCAACTAAGTTCATACTTAACCCATAAATTTATGGTTTTAGACTATGCATGTTTCTGTAATTTTGCAGATATGTTTAAGACCACATTTAAAACACTGTTCTAAACCCATATTTCTCACATCCTTCTAAAATTATCATAACCCATTTCTAAACCTATAGAAAGCTTAATAAACATAAAAGGAAAAACTTGTATATGATTGTTACCTCTTTGTTTCTTCAATTATTTCAGCAATTCCAGCTGAAGATCATCAGTTTTCTTCTTCTTCTTCTTCTTCTTCTTCTTCTTCTCTCTTTTTCTCTCTTCTCTCTCTCTTGCCGTAACAAACCCTCACACACACACACACACACACACACACTTAGGGAGTTTTGGTTGTCTAAATGAAAGACACATCACTTCATCTAAATGAAATAGGGCGGTGGTGATGTTTGGTTAATCCAAACAAACCCCAAACTTCCAATAAATGGCAAAACCTACCCTCTAACTCCCATATAAAATTAAAACTTACCCCTTAACTTATAACTCCATTAAACACTTAACTAAACTTAAATTTATAGAACTAACCCTAAATCTATCTTAAATTAAATAATAAAAGTTAAATAAATCAATAACATACCTGGTTATTACATAGATAAATAAGATGCTCGAGGATATTTGATAGAGAACATTATTAACCACTTGGGCACGTGGCCATGACTAAAATTCCGACCCCATCACTAAAAATTCTGGATCCACCACTGCGGTGAGATTAAACGTGATCAAGGTCCATATCCTTCCTCACCATAACTATTTTTTCACACGATTCTTCGTCATCAGAGTTAATAATATATTTATTAATTATGATTATAAAACTGGATCAAAATTAGTTATAGCAAAAATGTCTTTTTTTAAACAAATGGAACAAGAATAGTCATTCTCTCCCGATGTTACATAAATGTCATTATATTCGCACTATTCAGGTCCGTACTTTACGGAACTGGGTAAACGACAATTATTTTAACAATATGGTCAATTTCTCTTAATTTTTTAACGGATCTAGATCCGCAATTGCAAACCCCGATAATTTTGTAAAGAAAAATTGACCAAATTCGTCTTTTGTGTCTTTTAGCTAGGTCTGCAAATTACGGACTTGAATATACGCTTATAACAATTAAAACTAAATACAAATATGTCTTTATTTGATTCAATTCCTCAATTTTGTTGGTGGGTACTAGTTTTCTTCGACACCAAATTAAACTATGTTATATATTATGACACCAAATCAAGTTACACTAGTGTTGTCCACCGTGTGTTGCACGGTATTGATAAACATTTTTCTCAAAATATTTAACTATCACATAAAATGTTTTGTCACGTGAATAAAATATAACTATTTAACCCAAAAAGTGGATCAAAATTTAGATGTATATTCAACATATATCTTGTCCTTTATATATATAGTCACTTGCAATTCCAACTTTTTACTTTTGGTTCCAATTAGGAAAATGAAGAATCCACCACAATTCATCAGTTGATGAAATTATTGATTCTCATGGTGTCATGTCATCATCTTAAGGTTTTGCTTTAATATATATAAATATTGATTGATATTTAACTATCAAATAAAATGTTTCGCCGCGTGAATAAAATATAACTATTTAGCCCAAAAAGTGGATCCAAATTTGGATGAATATTCAACATATAGTCACATGTAATTTCAATTTTTTACTTTAGCTACCAATGTGGGACAATGAAAAATCCACCAAAATTCACCATTTGATGAATTCTTGATTCTCATAGTGTCATGTCATCATCTTAAGGTTTTGCTTTAATAGATATAAAGATTTAACACCAAATAAGGATCAAAATTTAGATGAACATTCAACCTATATCTTGTCCTTTATATGGTCACTTGCAATTCTAACTTTTTACTTTTGCCACCAATGTGGAACAATGATAAATCCACAACAATTTTTTACTTTTGCCACCAATGTGGAACAATGAATAAATCCACCACAATTCACCAGTTGATGAATTATTGATTCTCATGGTGTCATGCAATCATCTTAAAGTTTTGTTTTAATATATATAAAGAATTAATCCAAAAAATAGATCAACATTTGGATGAACATTCAACCAATATCTCGTTCTTGTCTTTATATAGTCACTTGCACTTCCAACTTTTAATTTTTGCTATCAATGTGGGACAATGGAGAATCCACCAAAATTCACCATTTGATAAACTTCCCAAGGTTCCATGTCATCATCTTAAGATTTTGCTTTAATATATACAAAGATTTAATAATTAACCCAAAATATGGATCAAAATTTGGATGAATATCAACCTATATCTTGTCTTTTATATAGTCACTTGCACTACTAACTTTTTACTTTTGCCACCAATATGGGACAATGAAGAATCCACCATTTGATGAATTCTTAATTCTCATGGTGCCATGTTATCATCTTAAGGTTTTGCTTTAATATATATAAAGATTTAACCCAAAATATGGATCAAAATTTAGATGAACATTCAACCTATATCTTCTCTTTTATATAGTCATTTGCACTTCTAACTTTTTACTTTTGGCACCAATGTGGGACAATGAAGAATCCACCACAATTCACCATTTGATGAATTCTTGATTCTCATGGAGCCATGTCATCATCTTAAGGTTTTGCTTTAATATATATAATGATTCTAACTTTTTACTTTTGCCACCAATGTGGGACAATGAAAAATCCACCACAATTCACCATTTGATGAATTCTTGATTCTCATGGTGTCATGTCATCATCTAAAGGTTTTGCTTTAATATATATAATGATGATTTAACCCAAAATATGGATCAAAATTTTGATGAACATTCAACCTATATCTTGTCCTTTATATAGTCACTTACACTTCTAACTTTTTACTTTTGCCACCAATGTGGGTCGATGAATCATCCACCACAATTCACCATTTGATGAATGTTTGATTCCCATGGTGCCATGACATCATCTTAAGGTTTTGTTTAACATATATAAAGATTTAATGATTAACCCAAAATATGGATCAAAATTTGGATGAACATTCAACCTATATCTTGTTCTTTATATAGTCACTTGCATTTCTAACTTTTTACTTTTGCCATCAATGTGCGACAATGAAGAATCCACCACAATTCACCATTTGATGAATTATTGATTCTCATAGTGCCATGTCATTATCTTAAGGTTTTGCTTTAATATATATACTTCTAACTTTTTACTTTTGCCACCAATGTGGGACAACGAAGAATCCACCACAATTCACCATTTGATGAATTCTTGATTCCCATGGTGTCATGTCATCATCTTAAGGTTTTGCTTTAGTATATATAAAGATTTAATGATTCACCCAAAATATGGATCAAAATTTGGATGAACATTCAACCTATATTTTGTCATTTTTATAGTCACATGTACTTCTAACTTTTTACTTTTGCCACCAATGTGGGACAATGAAGAATCCATCACAATTCATTTGATGAATTATTGATTCTCATGGTGCGTCATCATCTTAAGGTTTTGCTATATAATGATATAATGATGATTTAACCCAAAATATGGATGAACATTCAACCTATATCTTGTCTGTTATATAGTCACTTTCAATTCTAACTTTTTACTTTTGCCACCAATGTGGGACAATGAAGATTCCACTACAATTCATCATTTGATGAATTCTTGATTCCATGATGCCATGTCATCATCTTAAGGTTTTGTTTTAATATATATAAAGATTTAATGATTAACCCAAAATATGGATCAAAATTTGGATGAACATTCAACCTATATCGTGTCTTTTATATAGTCACTTCACTTTTAACTTTTTACTTTTGCCACCAATGTGGGACGATGAATAATCCATCACAATTCACAATTTGATGAATTATTTATTCTCATGATGTCATGTAATTATCTTAAGATTTTGCTTTAATATATATAAAGATTATTTAAACGTAACAAGAGAATCATTTTGTTGCATAAATTTATATCTCATATGATCTAAATGACACCGAGACTTCGTTTTAGAATAACATTAAACTTAATTTAAAATATAATATTGATTTTGTATAAAATTTAAGAAACTGACTCTTTATTTTTATATTAATTGTATCGTAATCGCAAATTTTGAATCCTAATTTAAAGATGAACCATTAATTTAAAGGAATAACAACACTTTTTATTTCATAAAGGATAACGATTTTTTAATTAAATAGATATTCTTGGAAAATCATTTATATATTTTTTAAAGGCAATATAATATTAAAGAAAAGAACGGTACAAAGAAGAGGCAGAAAGCCAGAAACCCCAACAAAAAACTGCGAGATGCAGTTAAAACGAAGCCAAACAACAGCTAAAACCAACAACTAAGTGGTAGCTAAATATCGTGTATCCAAAATATGGGCACAATAATTCCACAATGAAGGCACAAGTATATACCCATAATGGGATCGCTACAAGTAATAAAGTGGTAAATATACCGAGATCGTATCCACAGGGATTGGACTTCAAAGTTTCGAGTCCTAAGTCGAGAATACACCGATTTCAATGAAAATATTGTTGGTTGGTTTGGAAAATGATTAAACTCTTGAATAATAAAAAAATGGGTATGGATGTGAGTTCCCTTGAGATTTTTGTAGTAACAAGATGGTTAGTTGCTTTATAGCACCAAAAGTTCATAAAAAGCCCGATCTCTCGAAATGCATGCGATTTATAAACCAGTCCTACAAAGTTTCCATAAAGTGTCCATTGTTACCGACTCTCGATCTTGCCGATTTAATTAAGTTTGACTCTAAACGTCAAGTTCTACCAATATGGAGATTTACACCCAAATCTCTTTGTGATATAAATCTCGACCGGCGTTTGAACCTTAGTAAATCATACAAAACCCGCCTCTCGACGTGGTTATCAAAGACTCTCAAATCTTTGTGCATCACTTAAGCCGTATTTCGAATCCGCCCCTCTTGAGGTCTAAGATCTAATATTAACACATCAAAGTGATCGGCTTATCCGCATTGAGTTTAAGTCTCGACTTAAGTGACCAATCTCGAGAGTTAGTAACAAATGGCCACACTCAAGTGTTGCCTACTAGTCTCAAGTTTGTTCACACCCACACCCAATGGTGCTTAGCTAATAATTAAAGTAAAAGACATAATGTAAGAAATGAAATACTTGTTAACTACTTGCATTAAGATAAAAATAAACTACAAACTTAGACCGAAAGTAAATGCGGAAATTAAATGCAAGAAAGTTAAAGACAATAAATTAAACTACAACTAAGATAACAAAATGCAAGCTAAAGATTAACTTCTACATTTTATTTGGAGCTCCTTTGCAAGTGACCCAAGCTCCTTCTTTTATAACCCCAAGAATGGGTATTACCCAATGGACAAAGTTCACATTATCCAAAGGGTAATACCAAAACCACCTTCTAGAGCCCATGGTTTTGCTGAGTTTTTCTGCACTAGAATGCCAGCTCTTAGATGCTCTCCTTTGTCCAGTTAATCGCTTTATCCGCTGGTCCGAAGCAAAATCCGCTCGTGCCCACAGTGGGCATCGCTGCACAACATTAAACCCCAAATATTGATGCAAATAACCATAAAACGTCCTCAACAACTCCAAATAAAAATAAATTAACAAAATGAAAAACACGAACACATAAACATAAAACACAACTAAAACGGAAGAAAAACTCACACAAATGATGTGTAAATAACGCTCAAAATGAGAGTTATCACTAAGCAACCGAAAAGAAAAAAACAAACGACGCCCAACAAAAGGAGAACCAAAATAAAGCCTAAAAGGCAGACTAGAAGTGAAATCGAGCGAAAAGCCATCGAAAAGGCTACACGTAGAGGAGCAGCAGGTTTGGACTAACGACCCACGACTCCCAATTTATCGATCCCTTTCGTAGCCTTCTTGGAACTTAATCTGCGAAAAAAGAATCGAAGCCGAGGATGTCGTTTTCCTAAACACGATGTTGTTACGATGACCCCAAATTAGGTAGCTCGTGACCCAAACAGTTGCTTGCCAAGTCACTATCGAAACCCCATTGCCGTGTTTCCCAAGTCACTATTGAAACCCCACCATTTCAGAACCATATCCCAAACCGTTTTAGCATTCTTGCACCTTGCAATACAATGATCAAGAGTAGTTTCAGATGCCTCTTCACAACTTGGACATAAGACCGAGTCTAAATCGATGCCTCGATTATCCAAGGCGCCCTGAATTGGAAGTCTACCATGAAGCATGCGCCAAATAAAAATGTTGATCTTTATTGGAACAACATTATTCCATAGAGTTTCTGGGTATAAACCACCGTCTTCCAGGCAAAAATCTTCTACCAATGTCTTCAACTTTTTGAGCAAGAACCTTCCATCTTCGTCCAAATGCCACCACCATTTATCTTTGCGATCATGAAGATGATGTAAAGTCTGCAAAAGAGAAACCAATTGAGTTAACTCTCCTACGGCCCGCCCCCTCGGATCTCTACTCCAGTCCCACACCCAATCCCACCTACTTTCAATCCAACAACCTTTATTCCCCACAGTGACATCCTTTTCCTTTTCCAAGTTAAACAACCTAGGAAAATTATATTTCAAATGGAAATTCCCAACCCATTTGTCCACCCAAAACGAGATAGACGACCCATCCCCTAGCTTTTTTCTGAAAGAAGAGGAAAACTCTACACTAAACGAGTCCACCACGTTTTGCCAATTTCTTGGATGCCACGTCTTTGCACCAACCGGTAATCCTGAGTAAGAAAACTGGAATGAACCAGCCTTGCACTCCAACCACGAAGTCATAGTCTCTACATCATCCATCGGCACCCCGACGCCAAACAACCTTCTTTTATTGAGATTCACCTTTAAACTGGATGCCATCTGAAAACATTTGAGAATATCCAATAAATTTCTAGCATTTCTTCTCGACCACTCCCCAAAAAAGATTGCGTCATCTGCGTATTGGATGTGTGATATCTCGACTTCATCTTACACCTTTGAAAATCCCGCTTGCAACGGTCTCTTTCATTGCCGCATTCAGACCAACTGCTACAATAATAAAAAGAAAAGGGGACAATGTGTCTCCTTGTCTTACTCCTTTCGACATTTGGAACTCCTCTGTAGGAGACCCGTTAACAAGAATAGAAATAGAGGCTGAACACAAACAACTTTCTATCCATTTGCACCATTTTACCCCAAAGCCCATTTGACACATCATGTTAAGAAGGAAAATCCATTTTAAACCGTCGAAAGCTTTTTCAAAGCCCACCTTAAACGATAGACATTTTTTCTTTCTTTTCTTAATAAAATTAACCGTCTCGTTTGCAATCAACACCCCATCTAGAATAGACCTTCCTTTGATGAAAGCGTTTTGAGCCTCCCCGATTACCTTCCCAATAATTCTTTTGCATCTTTCCGCAAAACTTTGGCTATTAGTTTATAATAGCAACCAATCAGACTAATTGATCTGTAGCCCCGTAGGCAATTTGATCTGAAGACTTGGTGATTAAAGTCAATAAACGGTGAGTTGCATCCTTTGCTAATCTGATTTGTAGCCAAAAACCAATTAAGAGCTTTCATTAAATCGATTTTCAAAGTATCCCAAAACATTTTGATAATAGTAATATTTAAATAATTAAGATTTTGAAAATGAGGGAAGTGTGTGTATATACATTAATTAATGCGGTCTCTTATTTTATCAAATTCTAATAATTGGAAATATTGAAAACCAATAAAAAGCAAGCTGTGAATGATAGTGACCTTTTTTTTTTTAATTTTTAATTTTCCATTTTCGGCTTTGAACCGACGGAGGAAATGAGACAAGTTCAAATTCATCCCAAAACTATACACAAATAACAAAACCCACCCCATAAGAGGGTGTTAACTGTATTAATCCATAACGTAGAGTACCAAAGTGAAACTTTAATAGAACCCTCAACGGTAAACTCTTGGAACAATGTTGGGTATATATCTATGCCCAGGCCATGGAATGCTCAACGCTCTTCCTCTCTCCTCTGTCGTTCTCCATTTTAAACCTCATCAATCATTTGAAAGAGAGAGAGCGATCCATCGATTCTCATCAATTTGTGTCAATCTATGATTCGAAGAAAGATACGCCTGTTTCTCGTTTCCCCAGTGTGAACGAAGGCTTTTGATTTGAGGTGATGTATGTCGTTCTTTTAAGTTTATTGAAACCTCAAGCCGATTACCTGATGTTTTTTTTTTTTTGATTTAATGTTTTTTCCGGAGTGGGGTTTTATCGTTGTTCCGTACCGTTGGTTGAAATTTCGATTGATCGTTGTTTCTTTGGTGAATTATTTGTTTTGTTGTCGTGGATGCAGTTGCGAATCCAGTATTCGGTGTTTGATGTCTAAATTAGGGTTTTCATTTTTGCGATTTTTGTCTTGACTGTAAAAAGAGCAGACCCCTTTTCCTTTTAGTATAAAGTTCTAAATTTATTGGTTCATTAAAGATTAGATTAGGTCAACCGTTAACGTTGAATGAATCTTTGCTTTGGAGAATTGGGGCTTTTCATCTCCAAGATACAATCGGGTGAACGTGTTGCGGAGCCTCTGTTTGTGGGTAGTTCTCTTGGCGTTTCGTGGGTTTTAGGATTTTAAAGTTATTGATAGGGGTTGGGTAAGCAATTCAATAGGGATCTTACTTTTTATTTTGTTTTAACTTTAATTGGCACTTTATTTCTTGCTGTGTGTTTGGGTTTTAAACTTTATTTGCGTTGGTAGGCATGTTTATACTTGCATAACCATCATATGCACAACTTTTTTCTGCACATTAGGAAGGACTGGGGAGTTGCTCTCAGACAATCTAAACCCTTCATCTTGAAATGAGCTTATGTATTGCCATTATTCGTAATCATCCTTTCCTTGTTGGGTTCTGATGCGATTTGTAGAAAGATGATCACCCTGCATTTCCCTTTCTTTTGCATAGTACATTCCTGTTAAGGTTTGGATATCCTTTCTTGCAAGGCAAATCCCACAGGCACTGTTGCTTGTATGAACGGTAAGGTTATCTTTGTATATGCTCAATGGCCAAATGAAGATATTGATGTAGAAAACCAACCATTATGTATTCGTTATTACATTCATAGGGAAATGACGCACTAATTTTTGAGCACATGTTGTTAATCACCTGTTTATCTTAGTTCAACCCATCTTGCTATATAGCTAGGGATTTAACCTTATTGGTTAAGTCGGTTCTTTATACCTTATAAGTTTCCAGGGGTCCCATCTTTGGTTTAGTGTACAGTTTTTTTTTTATTCTTTCGTTCACCTTTTTAAGCTTCATTTTCTTAAGTTTTACTGGCATGTGCTTTTACTTGGTTTCTTTCCAAATCATCTCATTAGGATCTTGTTGATGTGTAAAAACCTAGATCCTTATTTTGTTAAGTTTCAGAATTCAGTGAGTCCTGCCATGCTGACACAGTTCCATATACGCTTCATCCAACTTTTCAGTTCGAAGTTGTCAATTACTTGAAGGCTTCCTGTTCTAAAAGACGTTATGTGGAAGCTGTTTCCGTCTGAGCATTGTCATGTTTTATTACTAACATCATATGTTTAGACATTCTTACGTATTCAAATCAAATTATTTGCTCTAGAGACCATTGTGAGGGTAGTATAAAAAAGGAAAGATAGAAGTCAATCCAAACTAAAGGAGGACAATTTGCTAATATATAAGTTTTGGAACAATAACCTTGGTCTAGAGTGGGATGGTGGTGATAATTGAATTTGATGCTTTGCCTTTTGCCTTTTGCCTGATGTCTATATCTTGGATATGGCTGAAAAGCTAAGATTTCCATGTCATGTGTAATAACTTTGAAATGATTCATCATCTTAACAGGTACTCTGTTTCTTTGACAATCTGCTGCTCTGTCATTGGCTACTACGACTGACTTGTAGCTTCTTGTCCCGAATCAAGTCTTTCTGTGCGATTGTCTCCATCTCTCAAGACTTTAGGATTGCTTCTTGGTCTTGAATCTTTTTTGTGATTAATGGTATGTCCTCTCTCTGTTTCCCAAATTGTTCTTTGTCAAATGACCTTTAAGGGTCTCTATTTCCATGAAATCATCTATTTGTTCAAGCTAGCACCTTTCATGTACATTGTCCTCTGAAAATGCTTTTGAACTCTTATGATTATGCTTAACTTGTTGGCTACTTGGCTTTTTAATTGAATATTTAAGGGTGAGTGAAACTTTAAATAGAATTATGCGCTGGGAAAGGTTGAATGGTCACTTATAATCTTTACTGTGTAATTATTGCAGGCTACCAATGAGAATCTTCCTCCAAATGTGATCAAGCTACTTGCTAGGGAATTGAAGAATCTTGATGAAACACCACCAGAAGGAATTAAAGTAGGAGTGAATGATGATGATTTTTCAACGATATATGCTGATATTGATGGCCCAGGTACTCATCAGCTTCTATATATATGCATGAATATGAATGTATATGAAAATATAGTCCTTCTTTCTGACTTGTGTATCCCGGGTGTGCAGCTGGCACTCCATATGAGAACGGTGTTTTTCGCATGAAATTGGTTCTGTCTCGTGACTTCCCCCACTCACCTCCTAAAGGTTTGTCAAAATTTTGAACCTTTCTTGTTGCTTGGATTCATTCAATTGTATGCCATTCTATTATTCAGTAGCAAACTCCGCTGAAATATGTGAAAGCAAACGTTTTTTTTTCACTTGGGTATCTTGGATATCTTTTCCCATATTCTGAACCTTTCTTTGTGTTACTGTTTTTAGGTTATTTTTTGACAAAGATTTTCCACCCAAACATTGCGACAAATGGTGAGATATGTGTCAACACATTGAAAAGGGATTGGAAACCTAGTCTTGGTTTACGTCATGTTCTAGTTGTAAGTTTCTATAATCTTGTCTTCAGCTTCCTAACTGAAACGTAATGAGAATTAATCACGAAACATATTGTTGACGTGTCTTTGGTTGCAGGTAGTCAGGTGCTTGCTGATCGAGCCATTTCCTGAATCTGCGTTAAACGAGCAGGCTGGAAAAATGCTACTTGAGAACTATGAAGAGTATGCTAGACATGCCAGGTTAGCCGGCTACGCCTTCCAGGCCTTCCATTCATTTGCTTCTAATTTTTTTTTATACTCCTATGCCCTGTGAAACTTGCAATGTTTTCATTTTATGGGAACCATTAGCATCATTACAAATATATTGATGTTATTGATTTGAATTATTAAAGGGTATTTTAGATGTTTGACTAATTTTCAATGATTTTGCTTGAACTATGTCTCAAGTTGAACCTTTAATTATCTTCAAAGATGATCTTGATCCATTATTAAATGCTGGCTTAATCGCAGGTTGTATACCGGAATACATGCTCTGAAACCAAAACCAAAGTTCAAGTCAGGGGCTATATCTGAATCAACTGCCGCTCTAAATGTTGACCAGACACACACATCGGTTTGCAGCGTTGACCCAAAAACCGCTGTCTCTGGAGCCGTAGTGCAGCCTACGCCTTTAGCCCCTTCCTTGAACACCATGAAAGGGGGAAGCGCTCAGGAGCCTTCAACCACTGCCCTGAGCTCAATGGTTGAGATAGGAGGAGTTAGTAGTGGATCTGGTGCTGCACCACCGCCACCAACGGCGGCAACCCAAAAGAAGGAAGGTGGGTTGGCGAAAGCTCAGACCGACAAAAAGAAGATCGATGCTAGAAAGAAAAGCCTGAAAAGATTGTAGTAATGTTTGTGTTTGTTGTTTTCTTGTGGTCGAGTTTGTTGAATTAGGGACCTGATTGATGATGGAAACTTAAGTTCTTGATATGTTATTTCCATAATGATGTCCATACATAAAATCCAGTTTTTTTTCTTGAAAAACATCTCCATCTTTTATTATTATCATCCTCAAAGAAACAAACCCTATGCTCCTATTGATTTATGTACAATCTTGGAACAATATGGGACAATCAAACAGCTCAAACTGAATCTGTTTCTACATTTTAACTTGGACTATGGAGTTTCCTTGTTTTGAATCTTTCTGCCAATCCTTGCCCAACACAAGCAGTCAATCTCCTTTTCAACTCTTTCCTGCATAAAACACCATTGGTCAAAGTTTGGTCAACCATGGTGGTCTCACGGTATCTGGATTACTTGTAGAAAAAAACAACTATTAATGCATATGGGTTTCTTACATCATCAGATGGCGATCGAGATATGAAGATGAGAGCAGCCCTTTGTTCTCTTCTGCTCGTCGTAGAAGGTAAGGCATGATCTCGTCAACAGGTCCAAATGGCAAGTATTTGCTCACGCCAAACCCTGCGTTTCTCAATCCGTAACTCATCGCGTCTGCCATTCCGTATAGTGATGCAAACTCCAGTTTATCGCTATTTTTCCCAACTCCCAAATCACGGGCCTTTCGTGCAGCCAATTTTCCTGTATGGAATCATTCAAAATGCAAAGTCAGTTTGAAGCCATTTCGCGTTGAAGATCTTGAATGTTGTCTCAAGAAATACCTCGTTTTCTTTCGAATATATTAACGTCGGTTTTCATAATCAGTATAACCCTGAGTAGTATACTCCTGATTCACAATACATTTATCAAATTTGGTGCACTATATCTATCTCCTGATTCATTCCAAGAAAGTAAAAAAATGTATTCTTTTTTAATCTTTTTAAACAAATATCAAAAGTGCAAAGCAACCCAGATGATGAAATCCATAAATTTTCAAGCTTTTACCTGATTCAAGATTATGGGTAGCAACAATGAGCCCACCAGGGCCACTTGAAACCTCATCAAGCATGAATGAAGCACACTCATTGAAACAATGGTGTGTATCATTAATGCTATTGTGAATTGGAGACTCAACACCAAAAGAGTTAGCCAGTTTCCTTTCGCTCGACATATAAGCCCCTCGTACGAGCTTAAACCCCATTGGCAATCCCATTTTGTCAGCAGCTTTCTTGGTCTCAAACAACCGCTGGCCCGCGTCCTTCAAATACGCTTGAATGGTCCCAGAAATCAAGGGCTTTTGGCCCTTGTTGTACATTACCGCAGCTGAATACGTGAAGTAATCAATGCCCGGTTGGATAGAAGTATCTTCAGCATCAATGACTACAGGCACATTGCTTTCAATGGCTTTATTACATATGGTGATTAGTCTTTGGTGGGCTAGTTCAAGATCATGCTCTTGGTTTAGTGTCAAAGGGGAAGGTTGTTCTAATGTGTGGTATAAAGGGCTGCATTCCGCGAAAATGGGCAGAGTGTTTAGCTTCCATGGAAGTACAAATGAAGATGGATTCTTGTATTCCCATCTAAGAAGATCACTCACACTCTTTAGCAATGAGATTGGGCAAATCGCAGTGATCTTCACCACTACAAAACTAACCTGTTGTTCATTACAATCAATTCATATTTTCAGTAAACAAGAAAGATTCATCTGATAAATTTCAAACACATAAAAGGTTTTAAAATCAGAAACAAACAAGAACAGAACAGTCCAAGAAACTTCAAGAAACCAAGTGTAACACCCGTAATTTTCGGATAAGTACAACTTCGAATCAGCGTGGAATCGATCTTTTAAGAAAAATATGAAAAATAGGATTTTGGGTTAAATCCTAGATTTTATGATCTTGTTGGATGTGGAATTCGAATACGAGTCCAACGGTTCTTTCCGGAGCGAAAACGGAGCTATAACGAAGAAGTTATGGCCAAAACAACTTTCGGTACACTTGTGTCACTCTCGCCGGTTTTGTACCGAGAGCTATTTGAGCCCGGCGAGAGTGCCCAGCGAAAGTTACACTTGTGTCACTCTCGCACGTCACTTTAGCCGTCGGGTACCTGGAGCATAAATACGAGATTTTTAGCCCTCAAACTTCTTTTCTTCATATCTCTCTCATTTCAACTCCGATTTTGGTCATTCAAGTTGCTATGGTTCCGATTTTGAGAGCTCTTCAATGATCTAGAAAAAGTTTTGAAGTTCATAGGAAGATTCAAGGGTGTTTGGTGGTGGTAAGTCTCTCAAATCTCTTCCCTTTCTCTCCTAAATCGTTTTTCCTTCCTTCCTCACCAACCCTAACCGATTTTGGGGCTTTTCTTGGAGATTAATGTGTTTCTTATCCACTTTATGCTAGTGATTTCATTTATTGATGCAAGAGCAAGTTTCATCCACAACACTAGAGATGTTTGGGGTTTTCTAGGTTTTCATCAAAACCTAAGTGGTGAGTTTATCCTACTAGCTTCTATACTTTCATATGAGTTAGAAATATTCCATTGATGATCTTCTAGTATTTTGCTTATCCAATTTCGGTTTGGATGATTTTGGAGAAGTTAGGTCAAATTGAGGTTTTGGGTATAAATGGAGATTTTGATGGTTGATGTTTGGAGAACAATTCTAAATGGTTAAATGTAGTTATTCATGGTTGGAATTTATGAATTTAGGTTTTTGGAAAATTTGGCTTGAGGATCCGAGTTGCATCAAAGGAGCTTACGTTGGGAAAATCTAGATTTAGCCTAATCTAGCAAGGTGAGTTCAAGTTGCTTTGTGAAAATTTTGTACATGCCAAAATGTTTATTTTAAAGTATTTGTGTGCTTTATATAAAATTATCACTTGTTGAGTAATTAGTGGGTTTTGATTAATTAAAGTGTTGAGCTTTACAAATCTTGTAAAACACCCACCTTTAGGGATTTTGGTCAATCTTGACCGTATGAATACTTTGAGAGTTGTAAACCTTTATTTTGGGCAGATGGCCAATTGAGAAATCCAAAGAGTAAAGAGTTTGAGAAACGATGTATTTTGGTTTACGTAATCGTGTGAGTGACATGTATTTAACTAAACGACTATTTTGGCTTTTAAAGGCTTGATTTATACTCAAATGAGTCTTTTGAGTGTTTGCCGGTTTTGGTGACTCGAGGTGGAGTCTTGGGTGTGTTATATGCTTAATTGCATTTTATTTGAATACGTGACGGTTTAAGTGTTGGTCTTGTGTGTGAAGACCGTTTGATGGTTTTGTATTCTTAGTACCTTTGGAACTAATGAACCTTGGTGAGTTATATGCATTGTTGAGTTATGAAAGAGTTACATATACGTGTACATGTAGATGCATATGTGATTTGACTTCATTGGGAAGGTGGCAATGAAGGGGTTGTGAGATTATCATGCCTCGGAGCATGTGTTGCATGATGTAAGTTAGATGCATTTCATTTGCGTGAATTGATATTGATAAATGGTCATTAGATCTTTTGAGCAGAGGGCTCGGTTTTGGACTCGGTTGAGTCTCGAGGGCATTCGCCCGATTTTTTAATAAGCTCGACGTGGGCTTGGGGTTTGAGTTGCATGAATTGCATTATATTTGATGTTTACATGATTTGAATGCATTAGTTATTCTTTTGGGGTCATGTATATATTTACGTCAAGTAAGCTTGTTTTGGATGGTGGGTTTCCAAGGTAAAGACCTAGTATGGTTGAACTTTGTAGTTTTAAATGGACTAAAGACCTAGTATGGTTGATGTCTAAGATGGGCTAAAGACCTAGCATGGTTGATGCCGAAGATTGACTAAAGACCTAGTATGGTTGATGTCAAAGATGGGCTAAAGATCTAGTATGATTGATGCCGGAAATGGACTAAAGACCTAGTATGGTTGATGTCTAAGACGGGCTAAAGACCTAGTATGGTTGATGCCGAAGGTTGACTAAAGACCTAGTATGGTTGATGTCATCTGCTTTCCACATCCAAGAAGCTTACTTACGTTTATTAATTGTGGTTTAATTTATGTGTTATCTCCACCTTCAACGGATACGGGCCTCCCCCGTTTATGGTATTTGGATTTTAATACATTTTACGTTTGCGTGAGTATTGCTTCGTATTATGTTTTCAATGAAAGGTTATATTTAAATGGATGGTTTCCATGTTTTACGGGTTGAGTAAAGATTGTCAACCGTATTTGAAGGTTTTGCCTAAACTAGATTTATTCACGTATTTGGGTGAGTTGGGTTTCGTAACTCATTTTGGAAAACGCTTTACACTTTTGGGAATGGTTCCCATGGATTTTGAGTGCGTTGGAAAATGAGTCATTTATGCCGTTTGAGAAATCTTTTGAAAATGATAGTCTTTGTCGCGAACTTTCATTTAAAGATTTATTTAAATCATGACTATAACAACTACCTTCCGATTTATGATTTTATATAGTCATGATAAAATGCTTGAATTCACTAGGCGTAAGCCTAACCCTTTTTATTTGTCGGCATGTGCAACAGGATCAGGTTGGGTAGCTCTAGCTACATTGTGAAGTGGCGAGTGCTAGTAGAGTGCACGAGAGGTGACTTGAGTAGTGAAGTCTTCCGCAATAGTTTGGACTAGCAACTGATGTTGTATTAAGTAACGGCCGTCTTAAGTTACAAACTGTAGAATTTATGATGTTTTAATTCTAAGGTAGTTTGAGGGATGAATTGTAGAAATGATTTTATCTATTTTGGTTATTTTATCGAAATTAAAGTTAGTTGCTCGTTCCAAATTTGAAGGTGTTACACCAAGTCAAGAAAAGGAAATGATCAAACTTTAGGGTCGATTAAAGAATTTAGAATATGGGTTTTTCAAATTTCTGAATCTAAACTCAAATATGAAATTGGGATTTTCGAAATCACGAACCAAAGAATGATCGAGAAGGATCTATTCCAGGAAGAAAACCACAAGGGTTGTGGCATACTGGTTAAGGGAATTAAAGCCCTAGGATGTGGTGGAATATCCAGACGTATGGTAACCGACATTTAATAAGAGCTGAGTCATAATTTATATAAAAAATAAAAAAAGAACTTACAGAAGATGGAGGAAGAGATTGAGTTGATTCAACGGTCTTGATGAACTGTTGAGTGTTTTTATCACACGATTCATTGTCCACTGCATGTTCCAGACCATAATCCAACATGCCTCTTAATCCAGACTCCCATAATCTCTTAACGGTCTGACCAGCCTCACAGGTATGAGCACCTGCAACAAAGTGTTCATAAACCGTATGTTTGATCACACTCAACACCACCTCTCTCAAAAACCCCACCTGCATTAACCTACAACCCATCACCCACATGCCTAAATCCACCACCGGCTCCACGGAAGCCATGCTAAGGTTCGCCGTCGACCGTATCAGCTTCCCAGTCTTAACGGATGAGAAAAGGCTTTTGGTGTCTTCAAAATCATAAACCCAGTCACGGAGGTTATCGTCGGTGGTGGTGGTGGTTTGTTGCGGTTGTGGTGGAGGTGGGAAGATGGTGGTGGCTGTCGTGTTAATGGTGGTTCTTTGAGCAAAACGGAAGCGGGGGGTGGTGAAGGAGGGAGAAGAAGAATTGAAACAGCGGAGGAAAGATCGAATCAACTTAGAAGAGAGGCCATTTGTGGTCATAGCAACAGGAAGATCTCGACGGTGGCGATGGAGGCTGTTTCCGGCGAATTTGTGATGAGCATGTTGACGCTTGTAACGGTATTTATAAACAAAAAAATCCGGTACAGGCTCGGTCAAATACCGATAACCCGATTCCGGATGGTTCCATAGAGGGAAGAGCATCTCCAATATTGGATTGTAGTTTTAAAGATTATATTCAACTGATTCTTAAAAATAATTTAAGAATTGAAATGTTAAAATCTCGAGTAAAATTAGATTGTTTATTTTAAAGATTATATAAATAAATTATATTATTGAATTATTTAATATAACTCACGAAATATTATTTCTTTTTTTAAATATTTAATTTTAAACAATTTCATTGATAAATGAAATAAAAAAATCATTTTTCTCACATAAGTAATTATATTTGAATAATCAACAAATGAAAGAGATGCAAGATTGGGGTGAAGATGTTATTATTAATTTATTATTGAGTATGTAGTTATTGGGTTGAGTTTCTATAAGAAGTTGATGTTAACGTGAGAAAAAAGTGAGAAATGGTTATTAACCGTTGGATGAGAAATGTACGCAGATTAGAATGATATGCATCGAGTCAATTATCTTCTAAGTCGTAATTAATGAGAGAACATTTGATTAAAAGTGTTTAACGGTTCATAACAATTTTTTCACGCATCTCACATTAACCTCAATTTCTCATACGAATCTTCGCATGTAGTTATATTTGCAAAGTAACTATTTTATTCAGATATTTAGGAAACAACTATATTTCATTCAGAATTAAATCATACAGATGATTAAAATTATAATTTGTTGTCATTTCGACTGTCCATTCATAACATTTCCCAAACAACCATATTTCATTATGTAGTATATTATACAAAGTCTCTTAGACCATCCGTAGCGGAGCGGGTTCCAGGCCCCGGGTTCGTGCGGGCTCGAGAGGGTATGGGTACGGGGGTGATCGGGCTTGAGGGCGGGTTCCAACCCCGGGTTCCCCAACCCGATTGATCCCGATCATTTCTTTTTTTTTAATTTTTTTTTAAATTTTGAAAATATTAAAAACTAACGGCTCTTTCAACGGCTCTTTGTTTATATTTTTTTTTCAATTTAATCACACTATATATATTAACCCAAACCTCTTATTTTTTCACACCAAAATCTCTCAAATTCTCTCAAACTCTCTCAAATTCTCTCAAATTTCATCATGAATCCAAACAAAACACCTACATCCCGTCGTAACCGACCGGATACACCGCAACCGCAAGAAGACCCGGAGCTTGGTTTCCAAGCGTTTTCACAACAAGGTTATCATCCGCAATTTTCGCAACAATTTCCGCCACAATTTCCCCAACAATTTCCGCAACAATTTCCTTACCAATTTACATATCCCGGTTTGATTCAACAAGGTTTTACTCCGGCCAACTACCCACTTCCTTCACCCGCAATCGATCTCGACGACGACATCGTTCCGGAAACCCAACATTCTATCCTGCACACCGCGAAGAAAGAGAGAATTAGAAAATTACATAATTTATTCTAATTCGTATTTTGTAATTTTTAATTTTTTAATGAATGATATGAATTTTTAGTTTTATTATTTATCTTATTTTTATTTATTAAAAAATATATAAATATTTTTATTTTGTTAAATAATTAAATGTATAAATAAAAGAATTAAAAAAAATGAGGTGGCAAGAGGGCTTTAGGGTATTGCTACTCCACTTTTGGGTTTGTAGAGGGTTTGGAGAAAAGCTGATGTGGCGCTGAGGTGGTTTTAGGGCTTTTGGGTATTGCTACGGATGGCCTTAAGTATTATGGTCACTTAATCATTTTGTATCAACCCATTCAACAATTGTCAAACAACCCAAGTGAATTGTTTTTCTTTAGATAAATTTCATAATCAATTGTCGATCTCACATTGACATTTAGGGATGGAAACGGGACGGGTAATGCATCCCCGTCTCCAACCCCGACCCCCGTTTAAACCCCCGTCCCCAACCCTGCCCTAGTTAATCCCCGACGGGTTTGGGGAAGCCGTTGGATACCCGATTAGTATTAATAAAATAAAAATGTATTTTAATATTAAAATTATAATAAATGGTCAGTACATTAGTTTTATCAAAATTAAAAATGAAATATATTTATCATTTAATAATAAATGTACTATATATTTATTATAGACACACTATATACATATGTTAAATAATTTAAAATTTTAATCGGGGTTGGATTAGGGGAGAATAATGCCATCCCGACCGCGTTTCGGTATGAAAATAAATTTCCGTCCCCGTCCTGTTACCCATTAAAGCAGGGAATCCACGTCTCGTAAGGTCAAGTACCCAAAAATACCCGCTCATATGGGTAAATTTCCATCTCTATTGACGTTTCATACCCTCCCCCCATTGGTTGCTAGTTTCTTGATTCTCACTAATCTTGCAGATCAAAGATTATTGTAGTTTTTTCTTTAGATAAATCTCATCATTGGCCATTGGCCTTCATTCAGGGGTCGTTTACTAAAACGTTTACTCGATAAATATGTACCGACAAGAGTCACCATCATTGCTAACCTTTCTGAGTAAAATTCTTGGTTATTAAAGTAACATCGTATGCAACAATCTTATCGGTAAGAGGCGTCACCTTTATTAATGTATATGTATTTTGTATAGCGTTATGTATAGTTGGAACCTTATTTGTATAAGTCCAAGCCCATTAGGGTTATTCTCCTATAGAAGTGATAATATGAGAAGAGATTCATAGGAAATATACCAATTAATAACCCTCACTTACTAAGTAAGACTTTCATTCTTTGCTCGCCTCTTACCGAGTAAGATTCTCATACCATTCCATGTTAATCCAATAAAGTAAGTGACCTGATAAGCGTTCACCCAATAACTCAGTAAACTTTTAGTAAACAACCAATTTGTCATGAACAATTTTCGTCTCGTTTTCAGCTATCAAATTTAACAGAATTTGGACATTTCGTTTACAAACCGTAGGTTATAATCTTCCATAGCATTGGTGGTGTTGGTATAACCCTCTTCGTTCTTAAAAATACATGGTATGAGAGAAACAAAAAGTTCAGAATTTTATGCTAAGACCTTGTTTGTTCTTTTTCATTTTAGACTTTTAATCGTCATTTATGTTTGATTCGGTCAGATGTTTTATAATTCGGATTGCTTGTTTTTTAATTTATTTTCAAAGCCTCTTAGATCTTAATATGGTCTCAACAAAAAAGTGTTAAAGTTTCTCTTATTTCCGTAAAGTACCATTCTTTCGATTTTAACGTCAGTTTCAGAACATATGCACGACTTTTCAAAACATTTTGAATCATTTGACTTTGGTGTGTGATATGTGAATAAAACTACACAACCTCGCAAATTTGCTAGCATTTTTTTTCGCTCCGTCCTTCGATCATCACTCACTTTTAAGTAGAATTTTTTAAGGATAAAATAGGCAATTAAACATATTCAGACGTTTGCCAGTTTTCAAAAACATTTTATTGATTTAGATTTTAAACTTCAACACCATTTTTTTTAAAATTAAAAGTAAAATCTAACTTCATGCTTTTATACATCTTAAAAAACAAAAGTGGCTGGGAATCTTTTTTATTTCATCTATACTATATAATTATGTGGGCAAAAACACCACCATGTCAAGCAGACGTAATTTTCTTATCCAATCCATCAATTTTGCCACTTTTGCATAAATTACATGTATATTGGTGCTATTTTGAACAAAATAGTCAATTTTATATTTTTTTAGGGAAATTAATTATTTTACCCCAAGTTCAAAATTGAGTTACAGAGATATCCCATCTCTCTCAAAATTTACCAAAATACCCAAAAATCTCATGAAACACCCCTCGATCGCGGACTCAGGGAAAAATAATAATTTTTAACCGTGGAGTCCACGATCGCGGACTCAGGGAAAAATAATAATTTTTAACCGTGAAGTCCTCGATCGTGGACTCAGAGAAAAAAACACCCCAAGTTCATTTTCATTTTCAGGGACCAAAGTTGTAAACTTGACATTTTTCAGGGTGCTTCGCAGACTCCGTGGACAAACATCACGGACTCCAGTGGTTAAAAATAAAATTATTTTTTTAGTCCGCGATCCAGGGATGTTTCATGAATTTTTTGAGTATTTTGGTTAAATTGTAGAGAGACGAGGTATATTTGTAAGTCAATTATGAAGTTGGGATAAAATAATTAATTTCCCTATTTTTTATTATAAAGAAATGTAAAACATAAATAAACAAACAATCCATCCGTCCTGGGTGTCTTCCAATGTACAATTTTAGGTGAGATATTGACGTGTCGTAATTTCCTGCAAATAAATTTGAGCCGTTGGTTTAATTAAATTAAAAATAAGAATGATAGAAGAAATTTTTGGAATTTAAAAGATGAAACCCAAAGTTTACCCGCTCTTAAACAAGATTATATATTTAAATACAGCATATCGACGTGACTAAAAATAAGGACCGTTTTTTATATATATATATCCACTAGAATTAAACACGACAATTCCCCCTCAACAAGACAATACAGAATTTTGTGGATTTTCTTACAAAAGATTCACGATTGATGGTGAATAATTGTTTGAGTGAAAAATTCATAACAACGACTGATTAAGATAAATTTATAACAGTCTTATCCTCGATAACTGATATTTATCGTATCACCCAAAATTAATGGTGAAAGATCCTCATATTAATGTGAAGATTGTAAGGGGCCAACAAGCATGTTCAGCCTCATCAAAGACGCATAATATCCCCGTATGATATTATGAACGTTAAAGCAATGGTTACAGAAAACAAGAGTATAAGAGGATCTACACAAGTCTTGCAAAACCCCTTGTAAGATGACATGGCATGCCATGTGGCTTGCAAGACCTTGCAAAACCAACCTAAGACCATCCACACACCTGTAAGACTATATTTCGTTCTAAAGTGTCACATCAGCTTTGCAATAACACCTTCCACACACATGCAAGACCAAACTTCTTTCTAAACTAATAAATTATAATATAAACATATTTATAATTAATGTTTAAACAAACAAACAAATTAATTAAATTATAAAATGTTTTTGTTTAATATATTTACTTTGTGAAATGTCTTTCTAATTTAGCAAGATGATGGTTGTCTTGCAAGTCTTGCAATTCACATGGCATGCCATGTCATCTTACAAGGGGTCTTGCAAGACTTGTGTGGATGCTTTAATCTTTCTAAATTAGAAAGCTCTTTCACAAAATAAATATATTAAACAATAACATTTTTTAATTTAATTAATTTGTTTGTTTGTTTATTTAAACATTAATTATTAATATTTTATTAAATTTAATTCATTTATTAGATTATTTAAACATTATTTTTTTAAACCATCTATATTTTATAATTAATTTATTATTTATATTATAATTTATTAGTTTAGAAAGGAGTTTGATCTTGCATGTGTGTGAAATGTGTTATTGCAAAGCTGATGTGACACTTTAGAAAGAAGTATTATCTTACAGGTGTGTGGATGGTCTAAATATGAATATCAAACTATTTTTTATTTTATTTTGATATTTGATTTTTTTTATCGGCTAAATGTATTTTTAGATATATTTAAACTATCTATGTGGGTCTGCGTATTGTTAGTCTTTTTTTTTAATAAAATGGTGTCAAGTTTAAGTTAATTGAGAAGCGTGGTAAATAGTTATCAACCGTTGGATAAGAAATAAATGCACATTATGATGAGATGCATCGAGATAAGATGCATCGAGATAAGATGCACCGAATCAATTCCCTTCTAAGCCGCAATTCATGGGAGGGTATTTGATAAAAAACGATCAACGATTCATATCTACTTTTCACGTTTCTCATGTTAACCTTAACTTTTCACACGCTCCTTAGCCTATGTAAATTATGTTGTTTTTTTGGTTTTTATGCACGTGTGCATCCTACAAATTGCTTGTATGTACAAGTGTATACCGTCCAGATGAAAGACTACAAGGGCGCTCTTCAGTTTTCTGTTTTTTTTTTGTTTTTCCCCTAAACCTATATATATTTGTTTTCTTGTTTTCTTAAATAATTATCGTTTTTGTTTGAACTTTCGTCTATATATATGTGTATATATATATATATAAATATATATATATATATATATATATATATATATATTATTTAATAGAAAACAAGCTCACACATATAAAATGTTAGCTTAAAGTATTTAAATAATTATCTTAGTTTAAGAATAAAATGTTGTTAGAAGTATCTATACCCAGTTCAAAGATTACTTTGGAGTTTGGAGTTTGGATAACGAATTTAAACATAATTGTATTTTAGCTTTAAAGAAAGAAATATATGGATTTTGCCTCAAATACGCATTCTACATCTCATGCTTCTTCTTATACCAACTTTATCACTCTACTTCCATAAATACCCAAAAGTTTTGCAGACAAACTTACGCAGAGAAAACTCTCTGCGTAAGTTTGGTTTTCCTCCTAAAAATTAAAGAAAAATCATTTTTAATAATTTTTTTTAAAGTATATAATATATATATATATATATATATATATACGGCAAATGCAACAAATAAATCACACATCCTCCTCACATTTGGTGATGTTTGAACCCCTGACCTCCTAAGAGGAAAGAGGCTCACATACCGCTAGCCCGCTAGGCCAAAAACTATTTGGTCATTTTTAATAAAGTTCACGCAGAAAGTTTTCTCTGCGTAAGATTTTATGTCTCACTTGTCTGCGTAAATGTGTAACACGTGTACTCCACGTTGGAAAAAAAGTTTATACAGAGAGATCTAAAAACTTACGCAAAGAGAAATCTGTAAGTTTTAATTTATTTTTTTTAATTTTTTTCCTGATTTTTTGAAATATATAAAAAAATATATAAATTTTTAGGTAAATAATAACATAAAATATTATACCAAAACAGTAAAAAATAATAAAATATTTATTGAACAGAAATATAAAAATACAAACATAAAAATCGTAAAGTACCTATTATAAATTTTTAATTCGAGAAACATAAAATTGTATTATAAAAAAAATTGTGATTTTTTTAAGTATATAATATTTATATACGGCAAATGCAACAAATAAATTCACACACCCTTCTCACATTTGGTGATGTTTGAACCCCTGACCTCTTAGGAGGAAAAAGACTCACATACTGCTAGACCAAAAGACCTTTGGTTTTTTTTGTGATTTTTGAAAGTTTATTCCTAAAAAATTTAAATTTATTGAAAATCTCAAATTATTAAAAAGTGTAATTCTAAATTTTAGTAATACGAAATAAAAATATTAAAACTAAAATTAAAATTAGAAATTAAATTTTCGAAAACCCACCTTATATTTCTAAAAAAATCAGAAAAATTTATATTTTTTATATATTTGTAAAAATAAAAAAAATCAAAACTTATATTTTTTATATATTTCTAAAAAATAGAAAAAAAATTTAAAAATAAATAATTAAACTTATATTTTTATTAATTTCTAAAAATCAGAAAAAATTAAAAAAATAATTAAAACTTACGCAGAGACTTTTCTCTGCATAAGTTTCTAGATCTCTCTGCGTAAACTTTTTTTTCAACGTGGAGTACACGTGGTGTACATGTGGACTTTACACAGACACGTGAGACAGAAAATCTTACGCAGAGAAAACTCTCTGCGTAAACTCTTTTAAAAATGATTTTTCTTTAATTTTTAGGAAAAAAACCAAACTTATATTTTATATTTTATATTTATATCCTTGTATGTGAAACTTTTGGGTATTTGTGAAAGTAAGTGGTAAAATGGGAATAGAAAAAATCATGAGCTGTAGAATGAATATTTAAGGCAAAATCCCGATGAAAGTGGGACCTGAGCCATGTCAGAATGATGTGTCCATGAGTAGGAGAATCATAAAGTACCATCGTACAATTTGGTCCTACAAACCCAACTATACATATTTATTTAATTTTTGAACATAAATAAATCATTTTTTTCAAAGAGGAAGGGACCATTACCGGGTTTCGAAATTGCCATCGGCCGACTGATAAATAAATCATTTAATTCATCTATTTTTTTTGAACGGCATTTAACACATACATGCTCCCGAGGTATCCGGGCTCCCACTTAAGGGTGCCACCCGACTAATCCTCGGTGACCCGGCCCAGCCTTTGGCTGGACCCGAACGGCCCGGAAGTGGATCCCATAGACTGGATCCTCCGCAACCGTCCCCGGACCCGGCCCCAAAGGACCAAACTCAAAGTCTAGATACCGCCGAAGTGCAACCCCCGTGGTTCGAATTTGAGACATAGGCCTTCCAGCACTATCCCCAAGCCTTTTGCCACTGAGCTAACACCCCTTTGGTCATTTAATTCATCTTTATTACGTAATTACTTATTGTTGTATATTTTTATTATCATCCAATATATTTTTCAAATTTTTGGATCATCATATCAGATTGATATTATTTTCGAGCTATCATAATATTAAAAGATTTGCATCTATCTATTTTCAGACACGTTCACTACAGAGTTATTAGTAGCTTGTACAATCATTGAGTTTATTTGTCGTATTGTGAAAATCTTTATAATCTTTAGGAGTTACCACTAGGTATTACTTCTAGAAAATTGAGAGGCTACTGTATTGGTAAAAAACACATAATTTCGTCCAACGTGATAAACTTACGACCTGTCGAACTTATAACTTAGATATTGACAACCGAAACTTCTGTGATTCACAATCGTCATTATTGTCAACGGTCGTAACTTACTAGCAACATATGACCAAGGAACTAACGACAATCTTTTTGTTACTAACTAACTACGACATAAAGGTGACAGTGCTTAGAATACACCTATAGACGTGTGCTACTTAAACCTCAACGCAAGTATACGATGAGATCTAATATCGTCTTTCAAGTAATAAATTGGTAAAATACCAGATATCGTTCCCACAAAGATTGGAGTAAAAAGTTAAATAAAAAGTAGAAGAAGGAAATGATTTCAGATGGCGAATTTGAAGAGATTGATTTGTTTTGTTTGAATTATAACTTTGATGTTGTTAACAGAGAATAAAGCTAGCACGGGTGTAAAACTTTAAGGTGGGACTTAAACACAAATTCCAGCGGGCCATGCTGCAGGGATGCTGCAGCATGCAGTTTTGTCATAAGTTGATCCATCATCTATTTTGAGAGTATTCCTCTCGGACTTCAGTATTCCACTACTGTTTAGATTCAACTAGACACATCTCTGTGTAGCCTCCAACTATTTATAGTAGGGATAAAGTTCTCAAAATATATGGACGACCAAATCTCTTTGTATCAAAAACCGCTCTCTCGAGCCGATTCCCATATCATTCAAGTTGGTGTGTTCCAAGTGGCTTATCTCTAAGTCCACTACACTTTAACACTTTAGATTAGTGACCACTTGTCGAGAATAAATCAGTTTAGAAAAACATGGATGATAACTGTCACTTTATCAGTAACTCTCTCAAGTCTACTTCCCATATCATTCAAACTGACGTGCATTCAGTGGCTTATCTCTAAGTCCACGTCACTTTAACACTTTAGCAAGTGATCAGTTCGTCAAGAAGTGTCATTGGTTTTAATAAAACTTGAATGAAATGGTGGAACATTGTTATTGCAAAACAATGTCCACTTTCCTTTGGTTTAAAATCCCACCTTTCCGTTTCACACCCGAACTAATAAAATTAGCTACTCATAACGGAAAGTAAATAAAGCGATAAATGACGTAAATTAAATTGCATAAATGTAAATAACTGAAATGTAAATGACAAGAATAATAAATGACTAGAAATATAAATTGCAATAAATAAAAGACAAGAAATGTAACAACAAGAATTATAAAAGGTAAGAATTGTAAAATGTAACTACTAATTAGATTGCAAGTTAACTCAAGAGTTTGTCACTTTCTTGAATATGAGATCACACGATTGTTAGCTTTCTTTTTCCTTCTAGAAGCTTTTAAAAGATCAGCAACAAAAAGGGCATGTCGTCTGCCCAAAATAAGCTCCAAGGTCTTGATTGAGTAAGCTGTCTGCTGCTCCATGCTGCAGCATAAGTCTGCACTATTAAAACTAACAAAAACACTACAAATTAGCCATTCTAAGTTATAAAACAGGTTATCCACTACTTTAGCTCCAATAAACAACAAAGTGGAAAATAAGTAAATAAAAGGACTCAAAGTTAGGGATATTAAAGATAAAATGACTCAAAGTGGAAGTAAAATGACCTAATATGCATTACTAATTAATGCATATCAAAAGGCTAGGATCATAACTGAAGACATAGATTTAAGGCTATTCAATGATGTGACTATTGCTACCATTAAAGATCATGAAGGCGACCGTTATGAAGTTAACTCCTATATAAACCAACTGCACAAGTTCATCGAAGATCATTCAGAATCAAGTAACTTAGATACTTTAAAAAACTCTACACACTTTACGAAATCTTCATTTAACATTTAAGATCATTATTGTAACTTCTGTAATATCAAATGTTGCTTATAAAGGACAACGTCTCTGATTGGCGTTCATAGTGTACTGACGACTTTCATTGTCGTTAGGAGTGTAAATGATGTGAGTCGAGCTCGAGTATCATTATACTCGACTCGAACTTTAAAACCGATACTCGAGCTCGAACTAAACTCGAAAACTCGCAAGTAGTGAAAATCCAAACTCAAACTTGACTCTAAAGCCAATTCCCGAGCTCGAACTCGTTTCAAAATCAAATCAAGCTCGAACTAAACTCGAACTCGAATCAAGCTCGAACTCAATAAAATGATAAACAAACATAAACAAAAATATTAAAATACCTCAAGATGAACCACACCATAGGGTATACCATATAGAAGAAGCTCTATAGTTTAAGCCACTAAGCAAGTAAATGGTATAAAATGGAAGGGGAAAGACTTATATATACTTAGGCCGTGTGTACCGCCATCGGGTACCACGGCCGGGTTCATGAACGGGTTGGGGCGGGTAGCCCGGGTAGGCGGTACGGTGGGTGCGGGAACTAGATTTGTGGGTAGCGGGTTCATGGTTTTGTTGCAAGTTTATTTTTTTAACATATGTGAAATATCGTATTTTAAGGAGTGGGTTCGGTGGGTGCGGATAGGAAGCGGTACTCCACTTTAGGGTAAGGAGGGTAAGAAAGAGAAAAGCTGATGTGGCGCTGAGGTGGCATCAGGGTTCAGTGGGTATGAGGGTAAGCGATACTCATTGTCTTAGACCTCAAAGGGTGTGGAGGTGAATCCCACCAATATGGGATGAGAATTTCTCATCAGTCATTACTGTTTTTCTTTCTTTACTTCCACATCTTTTGGAATATATATAATTATAATAATTTTTATTATATTTAGATAATAATATAATATAATATAATAAAATAATTTTTTTACATTATATTTTATAAATTAAGTATAAAATGACAGTAAGTACTTCAAATCCGTGAAAACCCGAAATAAAACCTTGGATCGGGATAACCCTCATTTCCAAAAGGACTCAACCTTTATATTTTCAAAACATCTCATGATGTACTATATGCATATTTCCAAATATCCACAAAATTCATTTTTCATAATAAATAGACTCCATTTATCACATAAATCAACAATCCATTTTCATATAAGATTTATCTATCACATTTTTCCACAATATCCAAAAGTAGTGTTTTACAATGTTTACCACAATTAATACCTCAAAAAGGTAAAATCCACCAAATAACTCAACATTAATAATTTTAAGGTAAAACGCATAATTGCTTGGAAAAATAACATTTTGGCATGTACAAAGTTTTCGCAAAGTAACTTGAACTCACCTTTGCTAGATTTAGCTAAATCTAGGGTTTCTCCAACGTAAGCTCCTTTGATGAAGATTGCATCCTCAAGCCAAAACTTCCAAAACCTAGATTTATGAGTTTCCATCCATCAATACCGAAATCTAACCATAAGAAATCATTCCCTAAACAATTTCATCCAAAAACCCCAAATATTCCAAACCCTAATCTTCAATAATGAAGAAGGTGAAGATTATCTCAACCAATCACCAACAAAATCATCTAACAATAACCTCAAGGTAGAAGAAAGAGGAAATCCACAATAATCTAGCATTTGGGTTAAGAAATGTTACCTTAATCGTATGAACCTCCAACTAAAAGCTTCCAACCATCCACATGAGCTCCAAGCTCTCCCATCTTCATCAATGGTGGGAAATGGGTTGAATTTGGTGAAGAAATGAGGAAGGAGAGGGGAGGTTTAGGGTTTCTTGAGAGAGAGACAATTTTTAGAGAGAGAGTTGAGAGAGATGAGTGAAATGGGGAAGAAGAAAGAAGAAAAGGGGTTTAAAACACCCTGGAGCCCGTCGGCTAAAGTGACACGGCGATAGTGACAGTGTCACTATCGCCAGGGCACAATCGCCCGCGTACCCCCCAACTCTCGGTACATTTTGGGCGATAGTGACAGTGTCACTATCGCCGGGCACAATAGCTCAGAGTGTACCGAAACTCGTTTTGGCCTTAACTTCCTCGTTTTAGCTCCGTTTTCGCTCCGGAAATAACCGTTGGACTCGTATTCGAATTCCTCATCCAACAAGACCATAAAATCTAAGATTTAAACCAAAATATTATTTTCATATTTTTCTTAAAGATTGGTTCCACACTGATTCGAAATTGGACCTATCCGAAAATTACGGGTGTTACAATCCTCCCAACCTTAGGATGATTTCGTCCTCGAAATCTGGATCCCTTACAACCCAAGGCTAGCCGACTCAATGCCGACCACGATTCGTCAATTCCTAACTGAAATCTAAATTTCACACACAGCCATAAAGACAGTTCCTCGAACCAATTTCTTACCAACAAAACCCCTTCAAGTACACGTTACTTATGTCCGGAAGAACACTCTAACCACTGGAATAATTCATAGTTAAACGACTTCGGTTGTCTCCCAACCTTAAAGCGTTCCATACATCCCGATTTCGATTTCAGACTCTAAGTCAATCCAAGGTTTGTTCGCTAACGAACCCAACAGAATCATTAAACCGACAGGTTCTGTAACCATACACGAAGGTTATTCCACCAAAACCACTCGTCACAATCGAGCATCTTAAGGTTACTACAATCGTTACCATCATTCATTTAAAATCGGACTACAATTCCCCGATTACACTAAGGGTGCTTGGCCTCAAGCCCAAAAGTTGATACCTAGTCATACCATTAAGTTGAATCACCACATACTCTACACACGAGCTTCACTCGTCGAGCCTTCTTACAAAACCAAGGTTATCGATATGGTGTCTAAAGAGTCCCACATACGAAAGTTGACCAAGACCCCAAAATAAGATTCCCAACAAGAAAGGTCACCACCACCCTCAATATAAGATACCGCGAATTAGATCTCTTAGTTACAAAAGTGCATCATCCCCGCACCCAACACCATTCGGCCTACAGCGCTATCACGCGTGGAATACCCAACCTTCCACCGTCGAAGTTCTACACGCACTCACCCTTAACTGGGTTACTTACCCTTTCCAAGGTCCTAACGAGTTCAAGGTTTCCAAGTGCGTTATTCAATAAATATGTCAATTAATCAAAACCATTCACAAAATATTTTCAACACCAAGATTTTCATCTCAAATAACTCGTACGCAATAAAATTATTACTATCAGCTCGGTAGTTACGTAAAACTGGACACGCTCGTCCCACATATGAAAAATCATATTGAAAATCAGATTGAAAATCATTTCATCGCAGTTCAGTTTACCCACAAAACGCAAAAACGTAATAAACAATTTCTTTAAAAACGAACCGCCACGGTTCTAGTATGGATTGACTCATGACATGCATGTAAAGTGACTGCTCGACCTAAAACGGGGTGCAACACAAGGTGTGCACGTATTTCAAAAGAAGTCCAACGACATTTGACTCCCAAAAATTTCCTGATTAACCATAAAATTGCATGAAACAAGGTTCACCAACAAAATTTTGCGCGCGTCAGTTTATTATACAAAACGGTGAAACGATTTACAAACTCGCCTTAGTCAAAACACAAAAGGACTTGTGCAAATTCCATATTTAAACAAAATCAATACGTTTCCACCATTCGAAAATATCGACTTAAAACATCGTAAAACTTCAAATTGGGGTAGATATGCAAACTCGTAGTACTTCTTAGAAATTTCTTGTACTAACACATATGCATCAAATACTCACATCAAAATTTCAAAAGATGAAATTCTTTAAATTGATTTCCAAAATTTTCTCAAATGGTCACATAACGACACACGAGCAAAACGTTACTGATAACACTGTACACAACCATGTACTTTCTAAAAAGAAAACTAGGAAGGAACAATTGCTAGTAAATGGTCGACACCAATAAGGGTCAAACCGACTTCAGTTCTCGAATTGCACCAACGGTGCGTGTAAATGTTCAAAACACAAGAAATTGTACGCAACATAGTTTTATACCAACAATTTTTCTAAAATTTTCATCACAAGCATTTCCTCAAAATTTCGTACTTGGGACATAAAACGTCAAAGCGTCATTACTTAAAATGTATTTGTCAAAAATACTCGAAGTACGCATTTCTTCAAAACTCAAAAAAAGGTTTTCAATTCTCCCAAAATAATCGGCAAATCCAAATTAACCAAATGTCAACGACTCACACATTTATATTTTCAAAATATAAAACATTGTAAACTTTTGCATAATTTTCACAACACCAAAACACCCCATTGACCAAATGGCCTCTCATTTAAACAAGGATTTAATAAAACATTTCGTGCACGACTCATTTGTCAAGATATTGAGAAACAATGGTTACCAAGCTATGCATACCCCGAAGTCAATATAACACATTTTACATAAAATGATAATAAACATTTAACTGCCTAATAGCGCCCCAAGTAAATCATTATGAAATGTCATCCAAACGTTCTTTCATGCATCACTTAAGTCATGTATAAATCAATCTATACACTGAACTATTTGCAATAAAATACTTAGTAACACAAACTCTTGAAAGAAAAGTTACGCAACACTAGAGTTTCAAACTCATCTTTTCTTAGTCGCCTTATGGCATAAAATTAACTTTTCTCACAAAACTCGAGTGGGACCAAATGCCCAACATAACTCGTAAACTTTTCACGTAAGTAATTAAAGCATGCACCTTGTGAAATTATACTCACACGACTCAACATGTCGTAAAACAAACTCCATGAACCTCAACGAACTCAATGACTCCAAGTCAATAAAACGGCGCTAAACATCATGCTTCCAAGGCCAAACTGCTATAAGCAAAATCATGGCTAAAATGCCAAATTCCAAAATCCCTTCTATGGTAATACCACATAAACAACATTGTTTAAAACTCACACTAAACAAATTTTCCAGAATAATTTTACACAAACATCATGGAAGATAACTTTCCGTCCAACTCTAACATATGTGGAGGAGATCCAATGTTAAAGTCACAAGCCGTAGTTATTGCCCAACATCTTAAATGTCATAAAATATGATTATCATTATATCCAAAACAATTGTTGAACAACAATGAAATAAGGCAAAACAAATCCTGGCGGAGTTTGCAACTCCCGCAATAAAATGGTTTCATGCACGTTCAAAACCATGAATTGAATTCTTGTGTGTGTGCTAAACATTTCTCAAAATTTCATAACAAAATCCATATAAGGATTTGAAACACAAGAACTAGTTGATGAAATTTATTTTCAAAATAAACTGTGCATGACTTAGTCGGCATTCAACGTCTCAACTCATACCCTTCCAAATTCCTCCGGTCCACTATTGTCATCCGGATATTCAAACCTCTTAAGGCAAGTTGGGAATTACATCAATTAACCTTACGGTTTTTCCTCAAATCAAAGTCGGCTCAATAAGCCTATGGTTCTAATCCAACCATCAATCTCGACCCGAAACGGTACTTAAAGCAATTATCATGCTTATCGTCACTCCAAGTGACTAATACTAGAATCGTCCATCTATTCCAACGACTACTAGCTTAGAACCTCCTTCACTACCCCAACGATCATCACACTAAAGTAGTTCAAGTACGCACATGTACTAGTAGGTTCACCATGACACTGGCCAGGCGTCACTATGAACGCACCATACATGATTATCTTTGTTACTCTCGACGTGACTCTCGTTTCTAACAACATCCATCAACTTCAAAACGTCCTATCTTAAAGTGCCTAAAGGTGAATTTCAATATCATTTACTTAAACGAACGCTAGTTTGAGTCTAGGTATCCAAAATCAACACCTAAATCTCTCAAACTTATGCTCTGATATCAACTTGTAACACCCTCAAATTTGGAAAGAGCAACTAATTAAAATTTCAACAAAATATCTAAATATATAAGATCATCTCTACAATTCCTTCATCAAAATACCTCAGAATTAAAACATCTCAATATCTACAAGAAAATAACTCAATCGGGTGTCACTTAATACAATGCAAGTTACTAGTCCAAATGAATGCGGAAGACTTCACTAAACAAGTCACCTCACGTGCACTTTACTAGCACTCGCCACTTCCCAATGTAGCTAGAGTTACCCCAACCTGAGCCTGTTGCACATGCCGACAAATAAAAAGGGTTAGGCTTACGCCTAGTGAGTTCAAGCATTTTATCATGACTATATAAAACAAACATAAATCAACTGAGTAATAGTTTAGTCATGATTTCAAAAGAGTTTACTTTAATTGCAAATCATCCATTTTCCAACTCACACACTCCCATGGAAAAGTTCCCGAAAAGTATAATACGTTTTCCAAAATGAATTACATTTCCAACTCACTCAAATATGTGAATAAGTTTAGTTTAGGCAAAACCCTCAAATACGGTTGACAAAACATACTCAACCCATAAAACATGGAAATCATCTGTTAAATATAACTCTTTATTAAAACACAATACGAAGCGATACTAATGCGACCGTAAAAGGTAATAAAGATCAAATACCATAAACGGTAAGACCCGTATCCGTTGAAGGTGGAGGTAACACAAATACCCAAAACATCATACACGGTTGAGATATAAACCACAACTTACGTACCATGGAAAACAATCCATATAAATAGAACACGTCACCGAAAACATGAGTAGTAACAAATACCCAAAACAACACTTTTCGGTGACGGGGGAGACCCGTATACATCGCATGTGACGGAACACCAAACTCGGTCACTTACTATGTAATAAAAACGCCCACGTGGATTACTCTCGTAAAACTGAGCTCAATCACTCCAGATCTATTGCTCACGAGACTAGGATGCCCCCAACTTCAACCACTCCAGGTCTATACATTGGGTCACCAAATCCACAACAGCACATTAGGGATTACACCTTACTGCCCATGAGACGACGCCCGACCATCTAGGTCCACGCCTTACTTATCATGGATCCCGATGCCTATCCCGTGCTAAGCACATATATGTAATTACACCTTACTGCCCATGAGACGACGCCCGACCATCTAAGTCCACATCTTACTTATCATGGAACCCGATGCCTATTCCGTGCTACAAAATAAACTAACATCTCGTAAACTGAGCTCAATCAATTCCGACCTCTTGCCCGCGAGACTAAGGGAAACTCAAATGCCTATGGATCCATAGCTAACAAGGTCTAAACATTACACGACCCCAAATGAATAAACAAATGCATTCAAAACATGCAATTCCCCAATAATCATAAATCATGATCAAAACTCAACTTTGAGTTATCAAACCGGACAAATGTCCCCAAAACTTAATAAAATCCAATACCGAGCCACAAGCTCAACTAACTCGAAAGATAGTCCATGAAAGTCATAAAATGACATTAAGTATAACAACACACACCGGTTGTCAGTAAGTACTTCAAATCCGTGAAAACCCGAAATAAAACCTTGGATCGGGATAACCCTCATTTCCAAAAGGACTCAACCTTTATATTTTCAAAACATCTCATGATGTACTATATGCATATTTCCAAATATCCACAAAATTCATTTTTCATAATAAATAGACTCCATTTATCACATAAATCAACAATCCATTTTCATATAAGATTTATCTATCACATTTTTCCACAATATCCAAAAGTAGTGTTTTACAATGTTTACCACAATTAATACCTCAAAAAGGTAAAATCCACCAAATAACTCAACATTAATAATTTTAAGGTAAAACGCATAATTGCTTGGAAAAATAACATTTTGGCATGTACAAAGTTTTCGCAAAGTAACTTGAACTCACCTTTGCTAGATTTAGCTAAATCTAGGGTTTCTCCAACGTAAGCTCCTTTGATGAAGATTGCATCCTCAAGCCAAAACTTCCAAAACCTAGATTTATGAGTTTCCATCCATCAATACCGAAATCTAACCATAAGAAATCATTCCCTAAACAATTTCATCCAAAAACCCCAAATATTCCAAACCCTAATCTTCAATAATGAAGAAGGTGAAGATTATCTCAACCAATCACCAACAAAATCATCTAACAATAACCTCAAGGTAGAAGAAAGAGGAAATCCACAATAATCTAGCATTTGGGTTAAGAAATGTTACCTTAATCGTATGAACCTCCAACTAAAAGCTTCCAACCATCCACATGAGCTCCAAGCTCTCCCATCTTCATCAATGGTGGGAAATGGGTTGAATTTGGTGAAAAAATGAGGAAGGAGAGGGGAGGTTTAGGGTTTTTTGAGAGAGAGACAATTTTTAGAGAGAGAGTTGAGAGAGATGAGTGAAATGGGGAAGAAGAAAGAAGAAAAGGGGTTTAAAACACCCTGGAGCCCGTCGGCTAAAGTGACACGGCGATAGTGACAGTGTCACTATCGCCAGGGCACAATCGCCCGCGTCCCCCAACTCTCGGTACATTATGGGCGATAGTGACACGGCGATTGTGACAGTGTCACTATCGCCGGGCACAATAGCTCAGAGTGTACCGAAACTCGTTTTGGCCTTAACTTCCTCGTTTTAGCTCCGTTTTCGCTCCGGAAAGAACCGTTGGACTCGTATTCGAATTCCTCATCCAACAAGACCATAAAATCTAAGATTTAACCCAAAATATTATTTTCATATTTTTCTTAAAGATTGGTTCCACACTGATTCGAAATTGGACCTATCCAAAAATTACGGGTGTTACACCTATCGAGTCGAGTATCAGATGGCTCGATTCGACTCGTTAGTATATCGAGTGGAGCTCGAGTTCAAGTCTAGTGTTGACCGAGTTGATTTCGAGTAGCTCGCGAGTTGTCTCGTCTCATTTACACCCCTAATTGGTGTCTATGGTTTTTTTACCCTCGACAGGGGTTCTGCACGTCACCAATTTCTTTGCCTCCTTTATTTATTTCGACCGTCGCGTTTATTTCAAATAAAACAACCTTTAATTAAAGTTCCACAAATCAACTTCAAATTATTTTAAGTGTAGTTTTTGGCATCAATAGCCAATTAGCTATACCAATATATCGAAACTTAAACTTGAGTTTTAATGGTCAACAATAGTAAAACAGAAAAAACCTACATGTAAATTGTTAAACCAATTTTTATTGTTTTTCAATGTAACGAAAACGAACAACTATAAATGATTTAGGCCTTCAATTTAAACGATAGTTGTTCGCGTTTCATGTAAATCTTGAGTAATTTGTTCATTCATTTATCATTGTTATGACAAATTTACGTTATTAACAATACAAGCATCCATTGAAAATTCATACACACACATATATAGAGGATACAAATCAAATACAAACCATGTATTTGTTGCACCCCTTACAAACCAATGTGCATAATCTGAGATGCATATATGCAATATCACATATGAATGTATGTCCATTATATGTATATTCTTGCACGTATGCATATGTATATTCACATTGTTCACATATGCACACTGGTTTGACAGGGGATGCAACAAATGTAAGGTTTATATTTTACGGAGCCTATATATATATATATATATATGAACTATTTTGACTAATAACTAAAAAAAATGGGAAAATTCCACGAAACTCCCAACCAGATGGGAGAGACTTTTTGGGATAAAAAGTCATGGAATTCTCATAAGGCCGTGCGTACCACCTTCGGGTACCACGGCGGGTTCACATCGGGTAGGGCGCGGGTACCACGGGTAGACGGTACGGGTAGGGCGGGTAGGTGGGTCGCGGGTAAAGGGTGGGTTCGGGAACCCGCCTAATTTTTATTTTTTAGGATAGGAAGGGTGGGTCGTGGGTAAAGGGTGGGTTCAGAGGGTATGATAGGAAGCGGTACTCCACTTTAGGGTAAAGAGGTTAGGAAAGAGAAAAGCTGATGTGGCGCTGAGGTGGCATCAGGGTTCAGAGGGTATGATAGGAAGCGGTACTCATGGTCTTAGGAGTTGGTTTTGAAAAGATTGGTATGGTCCGTGAATCCACTCTTTCATTTTTGTTGCATTGACATCACAAACAAATAAATCATAACTATAAAAGGACAAACATCAAATGTGAATTTTTTTCCCTTTTTCTTCATTCAAACCCTTAATCGTCCTTTCAGAGTTTGGGATGTTTTCGTAAAGATTCGGTATTGTGGGATGTTTGGTTTTCAAACGAGTTTGATTTTCTACTTTTTATAAAATAAATAAGCAATTCATGGTTTTAAACCGAGGCAGATATGGTACGTTTTGGATATATATATATATATATATATATATAGAGAGAGAGAGAGAGAGAGAGAGAGAGAGAAGGAGGTTCATGGGAAAACCTAAAAAAACGGAAAACTAAGGAACACTTTAGTAACCCTTCATCTGGGCGGTATGCACTTGTGGTTGTATGCATAAGTGCATACCGTCCAGATGAAGGACCACCAGGGTGTTCTTCAGTTTTTCTTTTTTTAGGTTTTCCCTTCCCCCTATATATATATATATAGGGAAATTAATTAAAATACCTAAAGTTTGACCAACTGTTACCAAAATACCAAAAAAAAAATTCATTTTGCAAAAATACCCAAAATACCCGCGATGGATCCCGCGATCGCGGGCTAGGGCTGACGTGACACATATTTTGGCCCCAAATGCCCCGCGAAGCCCCTCAACTTTGGCCGCGGTGCACTTTTGGTCCCTGCCCACGATCGCAGCCCGCGATGGACCAAAATTTACAATTTTGGTCCCTGAAAATTTACACTTTCAGCCCCTGTACTTAGACGAATCTTGCATGCTTTTACTGTTTTTTCCACAATTATTGTACTTTGAAGACCGATTTGTGGTTGAAATTCATTTGCATGTTTGAGATTTCATCCATAAATATCAGTAGTATGCAATTCACAATTCACACTTCCTCTTGCTTTCTTTCTTGATTTCTCTCTTGCTTTCTTTCTTTGAATTGATTTCTCTCTTCTCTCATTTCATCCACAAATGGCATCGTCATCAAACCCTAAGTCTACTCCTGAAAAAATGCCACCTCAAATCGAGGTCGCCATAGCAAAAAAGGAAAAGGAGATAGATGAACTAACAGAAGAGTGGAAAAAAATGATGGACAGGAAGGCAGTCCATTTGAGAAAGATCGAAGAGGAAGACAGGGAGATCAAAAGGATCAAAGGGGATATAAAAGCTCGGGAGGCTCGTGTTCGTCGAGAACAAGAAGCAATTCACCATATTCTGCAAGACTTCGCAATTATTCAAGCGAAGGTAAACGAGAAGCAAGCTTGGATTGATGAAACTGTAACACCTTAGGCATATCCCACATCGGCCGTGGACAGGAGAGATGCTGGGTATATTAGTAAACCTTGGCCTTACCTGACACAACGCGTTTTGGGGCCACAAGCATGCGGGTTCCTTGGGAACTCTGTGGTTAAGCGTGCTTGGGTGGGAGTAGTACCAGGATGGGTGACCCCCTGGGAAGTCCTCGCCAGGTCGCCAAGAACAAAGCCGTGAGCCAGTGGGGCAAAGCGGACAATATTGTGTCATGGTAAGCGGGGTGTTACAAATGGTATCAGAGCCACTCCTGTGCCGTTCGGGATGGTGGGGCAAACCTCATCGAGGACGATGAGTCCCTAAGGGGGTGTGTGTGTAACACCTTAGGCATATCCCACATCGGTCGTGGACAGGAGAGATGCTGGGTATATTAGTAAACCTTGGCCTTACCTGACACAACGCGTTTTGGGGCCACAAGCATGCGGGTTCCTTGGGAACTCTGTGGTTAAGCGTGCTTGGGTGGGAGTAGTACCAGGATGGGTGACCCCCTGGGAAGTCCTCGCCAGGTCGCCAAGAACAAAGCCGTGAGCCAGTGGGGCAAAGCGGACAATATTGTGTCATGGTAAGCGGGGTGTTACAGAAACTAAATCAATTTTTAAGTAGGTGGTGGTTATATTTTTTTTTGTTTTGTATTTTTTTTACTGTGTTGTTGTTTGTATTTTTTTTACTGTGTTGTTGTTTTGTATTTTTTGTTGTTGTTAATTTCTCTGAAAAGTAGTTTTAAGCTGCTGAACCACGGTTAGGTTGGATACATCATGCAAGGTCAAGTCAGAGGTTACCTCATTCATGGGCCTACTCCTCTTGTAGAATATATGACAACCCTTAACTCATTTGCTAAAGTGTGTGTGGGTTGTGGTACACAATGGCCATACGTGGTTGCAAAAGCAGAAGCTGTTGAAGAAGGGTCAGAAAGATTGAAGTCAACTCATTTGCTAAAGTGTGTGCGGGTTGTGGTACACAATGGCCATACGTGGTTGCAAAAGCAGAAGCCGTTGAAGAAGGGTCAAAAAGATTGAAGATGAAGAGCTTGTTGGGTGGAATACAAACTAGCTGTGTTATCAATGTTCATTTAGAAGCATATGTATGTGTGTGTATATATATAATATGAAATGGGGTTTTGACAAGTTGGTATCACTGGACTCATTTAAGAATTGTGAAAATGGGTATTTGACGAATGATGATTCATGTGTGTTTGGAGCTGAAGTGTTTTAAACACACATGAATCATCATTCGCCAAATACCCATTTTCACAATTCTTAAATGAGTCCAGTGATACCAACTTGTCAAAACCCCATTTATAAACAATTCTACCTTCTCCTATTGCCATTCACGATATCTATAAACACATTCAAATAATAATAATTTAAAACGATTTAATGAATTAGTTAATATATGATTATTATGTTAATGCGATAGGAGTGTAAAACAAAATTGAAAAAAAAATATGAGATGTACCATAAATTAAATAATTAACTATAATGGTGTAATTTGTTAAAATTAAAACGTATCTAATATGAATATATAAACAGACATGTGTACTCAGAGTTAATATTCACTGCCATGGATGCAAGAACAAGGTCAAGAAAATACTAAGAAAAATTGAAGGTCTCCTATTTTCTTTATGTGTGTAAATATATAATACGAATATATATATATCATTTACAAACTAGCTGTGTTATCAATGTTCATTTAGAAGCATATGTATGTGTGTATAAATATCATTTACAAATCAGTGTTTAGATCAACAGTATCATATGGGTTTGTTCCATATGGTTCAAGCTGTGACGGGCCCGGGGTGTGACTGACAGAATGTCTCCTTGGCACGGTTGAAGGGGCGGGATTTGGACACTCTCCACGAGTGTGTCCTACGCATTGGCACCGAGTACATCTTCGTTGTATCGAACTTTCACCACGTGATGGACGTCGGTAGTTCTTTCTCGGTCTCCCGGCCCTGTTCTTATCCATTAAAGGTGGATAGCATGGTGGAAGCGGGTCGGGTGGATACACCCATGCTGCAGGGGGTCCAGCTGGGTTTATTACCTCCACGTATGTTTTCCGGTAATATCCGGACGTGAAGAAAGGTACAGCCAAGTCGCTGCAATCTGTACGACCCATATATGTTGCTGCAGCGATGGCATGGCCGCACGGTAACCCAGATTTATCCCATTCGCGACACGAACAAAGGTGGTCTTCCATATTCACAATCGCGTTAATATAGTCATCATGCACCTCGTACTTCCCATACCCGATTGCTCTTACCGGCCATGTCGCCGCACGACGCGCCCTGTACTGAACGATATTCTCCGTCGTTGGTGCGAGTGCATTTTGTATCTTAGCTCCTTTTAGGCTTCGAATTTGGTACCACTCTTGTTGAAAGGCCCGAAAGTAGTCCATAAGATTAACAATCGGACATCTACGCGCAAAACGGGAGAGTGCATTCACAGACTCTGCACTATTCGAGGTCAGAATGTCATACCGTTGTCCAGGAAAATGGGCCGCGGACCACCTCTCCGGTCCATCATCGTCAAAGACTTTGGCTGCTTCCTTGACACTGTATCGTAGCATATTCATGTACTTGTTAAACTCCCGATCCGTATATGCTCTGCATGCCGCCCAATAGACATCCTTGTAGGTGGTAATACGTTTGTCCTTGGATTTGGCGTTCATCTCCAAATGTCGACAGCATATGGCGTGAGGGGCGTTTGGGTACATGGCAAAGATTGCGGCGCTTATGGAAGGAGCCCTGTCAGACATAAACACCAACCCTTGCGGGTCTCCGATAGCTTGTCTCAACATGGACAGAAACCAAGTCCACTCGTCCCCGGTTTCGGACTTGCCTACGCCGAAAGCTACTGGAACGATGGAGTTATCCCCATCCATGGCAACCGCCAGGAACATCATACCCAAGTAACGGCCCTTTAAATGGGCTGCGTCTATTATCAGGACACGACGTAGATTTTCCAGAAATGTGCGAATCTGCAAAAACATAGGTTAAAATGTTATAGTTTATAATGTGTAAATGTTATAGTTTATAATGTGTAAACATATGACGTGTTAAAATACGTACCGCGGGTCCAAGGGCCACGAAGCACATCTCAAACCGTCCACGTGAATCAGTCCGTAGCTGCGTGACAGTACCAGGGTTCTGCAGCTGCAAATTATATAAATATGTCGGGAGTCGTTCATACGACTCCTCGAACGTGCCTCTCACCATAAACAGTGCATGGCAGCGCGCACGCCACGCTTGGTGGTAATCAATCGTGACGCCGAACTGCCGGTGAACGTCGTGGACGATGTCTTTTGGACGCAATGACCTGCTAACATCAAGAAATTTGTTTTTCAGGATCGCACCCAAAGTCTTTTTGCCGGCTTGTTTGTGGTGGGGATTAAGTTGCGTCCTCGTACAAGTGTGTACGTCGTGCACCTTTCTAATCATTATCGCCCCTCCTTTGGGACCCGTGTGAATCGCGTACAACCTCCACTCACACTTTTCTCTAGCACATTCAACTACGTATTTGATTTTTTCAGATGCCCGCACGCGACTTTGGAAACCCTCTTCCAAGAACTTGAGTCCGATCTGACTTGCTAAGAGATCCTTCGAATCGAATATCTGACCTGCTGTTAAACTTTCGCTACGAATATAAGGTATAGGTTCGTAGCTTTGTGTCTGGGTATGGGAGTCTGGAAGAATAGGGGGCATATCAAAAAAGTCATTTATCTGACTACATGATTTTCTACTAGGGGTATATTCTTCGTGATCATCATTATCGATGTCTGATCTGTCTATTTCAGAATTACCCGTTCTGAAAACGTGGGTTTCGTCATCAGCAACTCCAGCAGTACGCCATTCGTGTGGTTGTGGTGATGGTGGTGGTGGTTGTTGTTGTTGAGAATCAGGCTGCTCTATTTGGAGGTCTTCGTCGTCGTCACCCTCCTCGTCACCGTCGTCGTCACCGTCGTCGTCACCGTCGGATACGCCGGGATACACAAAGAGTAATGGGGGTCTTTCTGAATCGACTGCAAGGTGCAGAAAAGTAGAGATATCCCCATCGTTGGATAAATCCACAAATGACCCATCGCCATTTTTAAACACTAACTTGCAAATATCAGAAGAGTTGATTCCACATTTTTGCATGGCGTATACAACAAACTTCTGATAAGTATAGTTTACTGACACTTTTACACCATGCTTAGATTTATAAGCAAAATTCCACTCATTGTTATCTTGCACCCATTCACCATCAAAACAGAAATATAGCTTAGCTTTTGCAACAGATGAACTCATTTTTTCAGTAGTATCTCAAACACAAAATATTGCAGAAAGAAATATTGCAACAATGAAATCGTTGTGTGAGAATTATGGCTTGAATTTTACGTCTATTTATGAATGAAACAACCAACATATCAGAAAACCAATCTCTCATTTCATCCACAAACTGATATTCCAAAAACATTGATTTAACATTGATTGAAACATGCAATTGAATTTCAACCACAAATCGGTCTTTAAATTGCAATAATTGTGGAAAAAAACAGTAAAAGCATCAAGATTCGTCTAAGTATAGGGGCTGAAAGTGTAAATTTTCAGGGACCAAAAGTTGAAAATTTCAGGGACCAAAACTGTAAATTTTGGCCCATCGCGGGCTGCGATCGCGGGCAGGGACCAAAAGTGCACCGCGGCCAAAGTTTAGGGGCTTCGCGGGGCATTTGTGCCCAAAATACGTGCCACGTCAGCGTATCCCGCGATCACGGGACCCCATCGCGGGTATTTTGGGTATTTTTGCAAAATTGAAAAATTTTAGGGTATTTTGGTAACAGTTGGTTTGACTTTGGGTATTTTAATTAATTTCCCACATATATATATATATATATGTTTTGGTTTTAATCATGGGCTAGCTCAACTATATGTTTTTGTCATGCAATCTCTCTATATCATTGGGCTCTTGGGCATGTCACCTAAAATATAATACAATTTTCTACATCAACAATGTTTAACATAATATACGGTCAAAATAAATATTTATATTATATTATGGATATTTAGTCCTGCTTCTAAAAAAAACCATTTTTATGTAACAAATACTATTTATTAATGTATATTACTTAAAATTTAAGATTACAATTAAATAGCACATGAATACAACTTTTAAAATTATATTTTTAATTTCATGTAACTAAGTAATAAGCATAATTATAACCAGGATAAACATTTCATGCTAAATAAAAATGAATCTAAAATATAATTAAGATAAGGGAAAAGTTAAAAAAAAACCCAACAAACTATCTCATTTTGAATGGATAACTCCCTAAACTATATTTTTGAATAAAAAAACCATTAAACTTTTTCATTTTGAATGATTAAGTTCCTAAACTATTTTTTTGAATGAAAAAACCCATTAAAACTTATCACTTTGAATGAAAAAAACCATTAAACTTTCTCATTTTAAATAATTAAGTCCTTGAACATTTTTTTAATAAATAAATCATCGAACTTTCATAATTGGTTACGTGCATCATTTTAACAAAAAAAATACATGTAACCGACTAGGAAAATCTTAAAATAAAATAAAAGCTAAATTAGTTTTACCGTTTTCAAGCTCTACGCCATTCAAACTTCTCGTAAACAACGGTATTGCTTCCCATCGCCCCATCGTTGTTGACCCAGTGTTTGCGTGAGTTTGAATTACGTGGGGTTTTGGAAAGGTAAATTTGATTTAGGTTTTCTTAATTTAAAAAAAGAATTAGTCGGTTATAGGCAATCTTTAAAAGTTTAGTGATTTATATTTTTAAGAAAAATGTTCAGGGACTTGATCATTCAAAACGAAAATGCTTAATGGTTTTTTCATCCAAAAATTAGTTTAGAAACTTAATCGTTCAAAATAAGAAAGTTAATGGTTTTTTCATTCAAAAAAATAGTTTAAATACTTAATCTTGCAAAATGGAATAGTTTGTTGGATTTTTCTGAACTTTTCCCTTAACATAACCATTTAAGTTCTAACATAATACCTAACTATTATCTTTAGGAAACATTACATTATTAAACCTAAAATAAATTAAATAGTTATTAAACCTAAATTTAATAATAAAAATATTAAATTAAACAAATTAAAAAACAAGAACTTTTAAAATTTCATTTGATAATAAGATTGGTATAGTTTCTTTTTATAATTTTTATGAGGTATTCAAATTTATATTTTATTTAAAGATATATTGTTTTTTTAAACCACACAAAACTATATTATAAAATGGATAAAAACAAATAATAAAAAAACATTAAATTCGAGATGCAGTGTAGCAAAATATGAGTATTTGAAAGAAAATTTTGGTCCATGTGGTTTGGTGTTTATAACACATTTTATCCCTACAGTTTAAAAAATTACACTTTAGCCACTGGAATATGTCATTTGGTCCGGATTTGGTCCCTCGTCGTTAAGTCTGTTAAAAAATCTCGTTAGATGAGGGGTATTTTCGTCTTTTTCTTTATTTTTCTTTAATAACTAAATTGTAAGGACTAAATGTGTTGTACCATAATTATTTGTTTCTCTTGAATATTCATCCTCCCCAAATAAATCATCAAGAACACAATAATCAACACCAATATTTTTTCTTGAACATTCATTTTTAATTAATTGTAATACTTTTTTGAACAATCATCACTTGAAGAACATAAGAACAAACCCATATTTAAAAACCTTAACCAAACTAGATTTAAACCCATATTAACTATAATTTTTTTTAACATTTTAAAATTTCATAATTGACTTTTCTTGAATGTTTATCTTCATTACCAAGAAATTATCAACAAAACCGTAGAACACAAATCAAAAACCGTAACTCAAGAACCACAAATTAACCCTGAATCAAAATATAAATCTCAATCAAACCCAAAATCATAAATAAAAATCAAATCAAGACACGGTGAATAATCAGTCTGAGAGAAGAAGAAGATCCAGAGAAGACGAAGAAGCAGATCGAGAGAGAAGAAGAAGCTCTGGAATCGTCCGACGTGTTCTCCGGCGATTTCGAAGCAGGTCGAGAAAGAAAAAGAAGCAGATCGAAGAAGAAGTGAAGGTCTTACTTTGTGAGAAACAGACAGATCTTGTCGGAAGGACCCATAAAGTCGCCTGCAACAATTTCAGAAACTCCTCGACGTTGACGGTGGCCGGTGGATGGTCGGCGTTGGAGGCGACCGGAGTTGGAGTGGGGTGCCGGCGTTCCAGATCTCTTCTGTCACTCTCTCTTCTCTCGATCTCAATCTCTCTCTCTCTCTCTTCTCTCGATCTCAATCTCTTCTCTCAGACCTCTTCTCTCGATCTCTCTCGATCTATCCATTCTCTTCTCTCAGATCTCGATCTCTATCTCTTCTCTCAAATATGGAACAGATCTCCCCTCTCTCTCTCTCTCTCTCGATCTCTCTCTCAGATCTCTTCTCTCAAATCTTTATTTGATTTAGTTTTTTTTATAGATTGATTTAAGTTTTTAAATCTGGGTTATTATTCTTGGTTTTCATGTTCTTGATGTCCATCGTGCTATTATTGTTGAAGATGAATATTCAAGGAAAAGAATTATAGTTAATTAAAAAATTGGTAAAATAAAGAATTATGGTATAACACATTTAGTCCCTACAATTTATTTATTAAAGAAAAATAAAGTAAAAGTGAAAAAGACGAAAATACCCCTCATCTAACGAGATTTTTTAACGGACTTAACTACGAGGGACCAAATCCGGACCAAATGGCATATTACAATGGCTAAAGTGTAATTTTTAAACTGTAGGGACCAAATGTGTTATAAACACCAAACCACAGGTACTAAAAATGTAGTTTACTCTAAAAATAAATTTACAGTCCCAAAATATAAACAAAAACAAAAAACTCAGGTTTTAACGAATGTGTGTCGTAGTTTTAATCCAACTGTCCCAATTACGGGACAAATCAATCGAGAAGGTGATAAATATATGCATTGATTTGATACACATAAATCAAAATATATATATATATATATATATATATATATATAGCCCATTTCTACTTCTGTTTCTGCTACGCTGTGATATCATTCATAATAATCTATTTCCTCATTCCTCTAATAACAACCAAAACATAATTTGAAGAAAAATGAATCCCATTAGTTCGAAAATCCAAATCCCATTGATCCGCCCCCAAACTGTGCCGTCGATCCAAACGAACATGCTGCTTTAGTTTCGTCATCATCCCCACGATCGTCGTTATAATAAATCTTCGTTGTAGCTCTCTCAACGGCTTCTAGAACATCATTCCTCGTCACATAATCACCATCTACAATATAATCAAGACATTAAACACTACTATAAGTTTCGTTATCATCCCCACGATCATCGTTATATATCTAAAGTTTTGATGGAAATCTTTAATCGTGTAGTTGGTAAATGTTGCTAGCTTTATACGAATGTCAATTTTTTTAGATTTCACTTTTCAGCTTATATTTTGGTGTTTTTTTATATGTTTTAGAAACAAACCTCTGCGAGCAGCAAGTAGTACAGATTCGTGGGCTATGTTTTCAAGATCAGCCCCGACTAAGCCCGGGGTCCGCGACGCAACAAGTTTGCAAATCGCTTCTTTGTCTTCCTCCATTGGCACATCTCGAAGATATAAACCAAAAATCTTGCGCCTCCCATCCTCATCTGGTTCACCCACCACTACTTTCCTGGAGAACCGGCCAGGTCTCATCAAAGCAGAATCCAGCGTCTCCGGCCGGTTAGTAGCAGCTATGACCACCACGCTTCCATCCTTCTCAAACCCATCCATCTCCGTCAAAAGCTAACACAAATATCAACAAAATAAATTACATAACTTCATATGCAAGAATGGTTATCAAGAAACATGTTATTTGTATAATGACCTTTTAGAAAGTCATTTGACAATGACACAAAAGAATGCCTAAAAAACATGTTAGAAAGTCATGGATTTGAAAAGTCCTTGTTAGGAGGTCATTTAGGTAAATAACCTCTATGTAAAATACCTGGTTTAAAGTTTGATCGCGTTCACAATTCAAAGTTCTTCCACGTTGCCCACCCACAGCATCTATCTCATCGATAAAAATAATGGAAGGTGAACTTTTTCTCGCCTCCCTGAAAATGTCTCTAACACGAGCAGCTCCCGTACCAACAAAAACCTCCACCAATTCACTAGCAGAAATGGAGAAGAATGATACTCCAGCTTCGCCAGCCACAGCACGGGCCAATAACGTTTTCCCTGTTCCTGGAGGACCAGCAAGCAGAACCCCTCTCGGTAAAACCGCCCCAAGTTTCATGTATTTGCTATCTCCTTTAATGCATAACACAATCTACAAAAGTCGAAATGAATCAGGCCAAACAATAACTCACAATCAACCAGTTTGAAGTTAAACAAAGGGACTGATTACCTCAAGAAGTTCGGCTTTGGCATCATCAACACCCTCCACGTCATCAAATGTTACAGATTGTTTCTTGCTCGGTTTTCTCTTTTTCATTCTCCCAAGATTAAGTTGACCATTAAGCTGATAACACGAAAGCAACACCATTATCCAGTAGGGGGCCAGTTGTAACATGGCAAACAGCAAATTCTTCATTGTTCCGGATAAAAGCTCAGGGTCCGCACCATAAGTGATCCCCTGATCTTTCATCATCCTAATGAGATGATGCTTATCATCTCCCACGTTTCTTGTATGATACTGCCATTTGGGAACAGATGCTTTCGATAATCCTCCTGATCCTGATAGAGTTTGTGGAGTTTCAGCATCTTGATCACCTGAAGATTTGGTGTTGTAATAGATCTTTCGTGAGTTCTCCACAAATTGAACTCGTACCACACTCCCATCACGAATGCCACCAACTAAATCCGAGTAGGGAACAACCATGTGACGTGATGCGTGTTGCTTTGGATGAGTGAAAGAGAAAATCCCAAGAACCACGCAAAAAGAAGCTCCAACTATAACTGTGTATATCGTTGGGCGTAGTTTACCTCCAAATATCCCCTTACTTTTATGAATCTTTCTTTTTTCCGCTCGTTTGTCTGCAATATAATTCAGAGACATATAAAATTGAGTTGCTAAACAAATGTACATGATCTATGAGAAAATATTGCACGATGAAACCCGACATTTATGAACTATAAGCATACAAATTTATATATGAGCATACTCCAGCATAAGTTGTACTTATGCAGTTATGTGGACATGTAATAAAAGTCTGTTCCTTTATTAATTCATGTGGATCTTAAGAACCAACTACCACTATAAGCTGTGCAACAAAACCATGGTGAAAACACATTTATACAGTAAAATTGTTTGATCAGTTTGGCAAGGATATAACTTTCAGAAACTGAACAAAAAATCAAGAGAGTTTGATCAAGTCTGCATGAAGTAACAAAACAGAATAAGTTCCATAGTTCCTGTTGTTAAGACGCACAAAAGAAGTATAAAGATTGCATACCATCTTCAGTCTCTGCAACAGTGCCATCTTTTGCCCATTGACATTGGAACTTCGAAATTGTTTCAGATGGCTACAAAACACCATTTCAAGTGGCAGCAAAATAATCAGTATCAGTGTACAGTTCAAACATTCAACTTTCCAAAACAATAATCAGTTGTGTTAAAGCATATACTTTTGATGAAATTAGCGCCTTTGATCTACAAGAGACACTGTTTATATTAGACGTAGAAGTTAAAAACTACCTCATTCAACTGGCAATAAGGTATAACCGTATAACTATTATGGATGTACGGAGCATATGAAGCTAGAATTTGGCGGACAGTGAAATCACTAATTAGACTATAGCCTGAGACAAATTCTAGCCCAAAATTCCACCCAAAAAATTACACAAATCCATGAAGAACAGTTGATTTGAAGTTAGAATTATGCAGCCTACGAACCTTCTCATCCATTTGCGCGATATCATCCCAAAAGGACGATAAACTGGATCCCGAAAAATCACTCCAGTTCATGTTGCCACCAAAACCCTTATGTTCCTGGACGATAAAAATCGCAAAAAGAAAATGAAGAATCCAAAAGTAAGCAAATCAAATCTACAAAGCATAAGATGGTAAAAAACAAATACTATTAGTATATTAGCGTGTGACCTTCAATAGTGCCGAAATTGGTTCGGCACCATGCGCCGACTGGAGACGAAAAGACAGAGGAAGCGTGAAAGAGGAGGTTGGCGGAGTGTATAAGATAGACCTTTTAGATCGAGAATGTGACTGTTTTGTAGGTTTTGGGGCAGTGATCATGGACGAGGGTTTCAATAAGAGGTTAGCCATGGCCATGGGGATTTTAGGAGTAACGTGGGCTCCAAGGTATGCTTAAAAATTCGTTTAACAATAGGAAAAATGGAGCTTTGAAGCAGAGGATGAAACAGGAGTCTCCAGAAGGATCCGCCGGAGAAGGTTCCCGTAGGCGGTGCAGTTGAGACGGTTCCAGAGGTTTTTGATTGACGTTGATAACAACGGCACGGTTAGTCCGCCCTCCTCCGGTCCTCCCTATCCCTATTTAACCGCTCTCAATATTTTTCTTTCAGATGGTTTCTTTGATCTGTAAAACAATTAATTAAATAAAACAATCAATTAAACTAGTCATCGTACCCGCGCGATGCAGCGGGACACAGTTCGATTAACCAAATACTCAAATCCTCAAAAATATTATGCTTGTTTATTTGGTTTTGTATTTTGTTAAATGGCAAGATATTCTATGGAAATTGCAATGGGTTTGTACTTTGTTAAATGGTGTGCCGGTAAAGCTTTTAGGGATATAGTGGAAACTCATCTATCCAGGGTTCAAATCCAGGCACTGCCAAAGCCCTTGTGAGGCCATGGAGGTTCACTCCAGTCCATTTGTGGTCGCCCGGGGATTAGTCGGTGCGCGTAAGCCAGCTCGAAAACCCATGGTTACCAAAAATAAAAATTATGGTTTTCTTTGGTTCTAAATCACAAATCAAATGATATATATATATATATATATATATATATATAAATTCAAGATTAAGATTAAGATTGTAGTTGTTCCTATATTTAAAGACTAACTTCAAACCACCTTTTCACCTCGTAATTAAAAAGCAATCAACATCAAATTTAATTCTATAGTTCAAATCCAAAACTTGTATCCAATTGAAATAAAATAAAAATTATCATGTAAAGAACGGTATTGATCTGTCAACAAGGCTTAATGAAGTCTGCAATGGTTGTCCACAAGACTATACAATCATGTTGTCGAGCAATTCGATACTCGCCATTTGATCAGTCTCCATTAACGAAGGTTCATGATGGTGATTTTAGGTATCTGTCTGCAGTTGGTTAGAACCTAAGATCCAAAAGCAAAATATAGACAACATAGTATAAGCGGTTCATAATGAAGCCATAACAAACATATTTAAAGCAACAAATCTAATTTAACATTAAGCTTATCTATGATCTCCCATATAAGGGTGTATACTCGAAGCAAAATCGGTAGCCATTTTCCAAACTCGAACTTGACTTGAAACTCATGAGTAGTTAAAAACTAAGCTCGAACTCGATTGCAATTTTCTAAACTCAAACTCGAGCTCGAAAACTTTCAAAGCTCAAACCAATTTTAAACTCAAACTCAAATCAAGCTCAAACTTGAACTCGATGACTTTTTTTTTCCGTGCGTGCAAGAATTTCCATATAATAGCAAAAGGATTATTGTTTCAGATCCTACTCTACGTGGGATTTACCGGGTTCATTTGATTTTTTGTGGACTATGTATAAAGTATCGCGAAAACCAGCAGTGTTACAATTACAGGATACGACCTTCATAAATCAACAACAATACATTCTGCTCCTAATCATAGCAATGCAAAAACGATAGGAATCATGCATTATTTGTGAGGTTACAAGGCGAAGCAAAACACCTTAGTTGTTGGACTTGTACATGCAAATGAGCCTCTGAACAACAAATGTGTCTGAAATTGTTCCATACATACTCTGGTTCTTACTTGTTAGACTTGTGCACCTGCCGCAACAGAATGTAAAAATTTCATGTAACCATTAATAGAAAATTAATGAAATTGTTCATCAAAAATATAAAAATTTATGTTAACAGAATAAAATTACAAAAAAAAATTCAAAAGGTAAGATAAAAGCAATCAATTTGACATGGTTGAGACCTATGCCAAGAGACCTTAATGTCCGCTTTTATTTCAGGATTGGGCCACAAATTATTTGAAGTTTGATGTTGTGCAATCATCAACAATTCTAGATTGGTAAATCACTAAGCTACCCATGTCAAATTCAAACTCTAAAACCTTTTACAGTTTTTCCACCCGCCTACCTCACTCTCGCCCATCCAAGTCACATCCATGCACCATACGACAGATGGCATGAAATAGATATAGTTCGACTTTTGAGGATAAATGGGCTATTAACTTCCAAATATATTTAGGTGTTTAAAGATACTAAAGATTCTGATCATAACCAGATTGAATTACATAACTAACACTACAAAAGTAAACTTTCAGGTGCAGAAACTGAAAAACAAAAAAGAGTCATGAATTTTGAAACCAATCCATTTCTATTTCTAGAGAAAAGGGAACATACCTGCAAAATAAGTGACCGAGTAAAAACACTGATGTGGAGTTGCAATCATAAGCCAAAGCATACATCGCATTGCCCACAAGAAGAACAATGTTGCTAAAAACTAATGGTTTGATATACGATTTGTTAAACCCTAAACTCAAAAGGCCACAACAGAGCCTCAAGAAACCGAAAAATTCAAGTAGTGAAAGCTTGCCAGAAGTAAACCTACACTACGAGTACGATCAGAAAACCACGACAACCCTGTACCAACTTATCACATCTTACCAAACAGCTGCATAAGAGCCGATGTTGAGCACAGCGGTGATTAAGCACTGCCAAACAGCAGCTTAATTTATACAGCAACTGCCAAGCAGTAGCTTAGGGATGCTTAATGCATACATCAGCTGCCAAACAGTCGCTCAGAGAAGCTTAATGCATACAACAGCTGCCAAACAGTAACTTAGAGCAGTTTAATGCATACAGCAGCTGCCAAAACAGTAGCTTAGAGCAGACATCAACGATCAAGCACTGCCAACCAGCAGCTTAATGGTTGTAAAACCCTCTTAATGATTTTGTATATTGGGCCTCCCTTAACCATTCAGCACCCTAATCTCATTCTAAACAATTATCAAACACCATATTTCATTTTGCACTATATTATAAGAGCCTCTTAATCATTCTAACCACTTAATCATCTTGCACCAAAACACAAAAAGAAAAAGAAACGGCATTAGGGTTCAATTTAAGTGAATTAGATTCCTTAATAAAACCCCATCTTCTTACCAGGAAGTTGGAAAACTGACTATCAAATATCTGAGCATCCGATTGTCGTTACGGTTATCATCACCACCCATGTTATCTTACCTGCACTCGAAATCACCAAGAAATTGTTAACTTGACAAAAGTAGATAAACGATTCATAGTTGGAAGAAAAATTAAGAAAAAAAGCAATGCATTGAATAAATTGAAAAGTGGTAAATATTAGAGAAAAACGTGAAACAGCCAGATATAGTGTGTTTTTCATTCATTCTTGAGAAGTGGAGGGAAATTTGGGGAAAATGGTGAAATGAGGGTTGCATTGTCAATCATGACCCTGCAAATAAATATGAAACCAAACACAAGAAATAATGGAAAAAAGTCAATTGATAAGTCAAAATCGAATGGAAGAAAAATACAAAATCTAGATTGATTTGAAGAAGTAGATTGAAAAATGTAAGCAACTAATAAGACCTCTTTGTGACCGGAAGGCAAAGGTTGAGTCACAGAGACGATAAATTTTTTTAGAAGAGCCTTACAGAACAGTTTGATACAAACTCAAAAGGCCACAACAGAGCCTCACTACTCGAAGAAGCGGTGGACGGAGTCAGGAATTTTTTTTAGGGTGGTCCTCATTTTAGAAACAGAAAAATAAATACAAAATGATATTGTACTAATAGCAATGTTCGGTCAAAAAACTAATGTAAATATTACAGAAGTAGTGAACTAACCTTACCGATTCAAAATGATCCCGACGGGTTTTCATTTCTGAAACATATCAATGATATCTTCATCGTAGTCAAATATCTTAAACATAATGTTAAACCAAGTAAACACAATGTTATCAAGTGGTCAAGAATTTGCAAACACAATGTTAAAGCAAGTAAAAATAATGTTAAACAAAATTTCAAGAATTTGCAAACACTGGTGCAAATCATTCCAACACAAAAGCCAAAGTAGTTGATGCATTCTATTTATCCTTTTTCAATCTGATCATTTGATATTATGAAAGAATCTTATACACATTAAACCAGTGTAGAATTCAATAACAATTTAACATGATGGTTCTCCCCTTTCGTTGTGTCTTTTTGTTTTTTCTTGGTCCTTTGTCTTTTGTAGTGGGTTGTTTGGTCTATCTTGGCATTCTGCTCCTTGCAGAATTTCACCTCTTTGTTTTGGTATTGTACTTTCTGGTTTCTCATTCCCGTAGTAAAGTTATTGCCTTTTAAAAAACAATTTAACATGATGGACAATTAAACAATGAAGTAAATCTTTTATCCCAATTGACTTAAGGTCTCTGATGCAGGTCTGTTACTGACCTAAACACAAATACATAGAGTTGACAGTTTAAAACAAAGAATTTACCAGAATCTACTTTTGATGATTGTATCATCAGCGACAAGTCAGCCAACCTCTGCAGTGCATCCAAGCCAGAAGTTCCATCTGCACAAATGAGGTGCAAGGATTTGGAGCCAATCCTAGCATAAGCACCCCAACTAATATTTATTTAACATTGTTTTGTAATCACCAAAATATGTGCAATGAGTGAATATGGTAAATAGCCTTATCATTCAACATAGCTGAACAAAATAAATAAAAACTAAACCATGACCACAGAAGAAATAAAAGGTTCGGCAACAATTGTACCTCTAAAGAAAAGCTTTTTGATCCTTTTTCTTTTACCCTGGGACGAGGATTGCTCAATATTTTCATCTGCAACCTCAGTATCAAATTTCCCACTGATGCTACCAACAGCAAGTCCTTCTCCTGTACCACTACATGCTTCCCCACCATCATCAAATTCATCATCAAAACCTCCTAAACCAGTTTTAAACTATATGCAAACTCCAACATATCTTAAAGTAATTGGATAAACAAGTACCCAAATCGAAAAAATTATTTGCATCCCTGGGCAATCATCTAAGTAGATAACATGCCTATCGAAGTGGCCTTCAAGCTACGAAACTCTAATAGGAAGATCATCGTTTGTACCAAAAAAACCTTGAAAAGGACTTGAAAACGATTAATTCTGACAAATCAACTTCCTTGGTTGCTTATTCCTTAAATTAGTAAACCAATAAACAATTTTTTCGAAACTACAAAGTAAAAGTAAACAAAAGCACAACAAAGATTTAGGGGCGTGCAAAACCTAAATGCCCCAAAATCTAATATATAATTCTTTTTCTCAAAATAAACGAAAAGATTGAGAAGCACAAAGAACAAAGAACAAAGTAGTTAAGCCACTAAAATGCTACCTGCTGTCCATGCACGAAGCTGACATATACATTCCGTTTAAATCCTGGGACAAGCTAGATATACCATGTGATCTCACCTAAAATATAAGCTGCAAATTAAGTACTTCTGTATATGTGGTATCGATGTACATTGTCACAAAAAAAAACTCTACTTCACCCACACATAGAGATGAATTATTGCCTTATTGGAAATCACAATGGTTTCTATCAAATGTACACTGATATATGTTTTAGCAACATTTTAGATATGAATACATACCCACTTCCTTGATGTGTTATCATGAGACCAGACTTTAGTAACTGGAGCAGTAAGGTTTCTTGTATCCCAAAACATTACAACATTGGAACAAAGCAATAAATTATATGATTAAACGGATCCAGCACAAGTCACCAATGCACTAATTTTAAATTAACATGCAAATACATTACCTGTCTGCTGCTTCAGCTGTAGCAATAGAAACCTCATCTTTCAGATATAGAACTGATGTAATGCTCATGGAAGCAGCCTAGAGTAAATATAAACTCCGATTACAATTCCAGTATTTTGAAGTTTGTAGTGGGATAAAAATGTCGCGAAACTAACCTTGCCATGCCTACCCCGTGTTTTATTTCTTGAACTATGAGCCCCTTGAACAACTGATGTCGGCCTGAAATTATGGAACTATTCAGCATTGATTGATATACAAAGCATGATCGTTTTGGAAATAGTCATTCCAATCTTTTTGGAGGTCTTGTTACACTATAAGTGTTAAAGCCTCAAGATAGTGGTTCAGATCAGCACAAGATGATTAAAAATTATCAAATGAGATCACAGTTTTTCAAAATACATGATCTGAACTACACAAACAAAATCAAATAAACAAACAGAGAGAGAGAGAGAGAGAGCAAAAACCTAAACCTCGAATGTATTCTTGAGTGGCTCGTCAACTGAACAAATGTGGTGTTTCAACTGCTATATCCGAATTTCCTGATTCTTTGATTTGAGTTTGAACGATTCATCTAACAAAATTCTGGTTTAGATCAACACAAGATGATTAAAAATTATCAAATGAGATCACAGTTTTTCAAAATACATGATCTGAACTACACAAACAAAATCAAATAAATAAACAAACAGAGAGAGAGAGAGAGAGCAAAAACCTAAACCTCAAATGTATTCTCGAGTGGCTCGTCAACTGAACAAATGTGGTGTTTCAACTGCTATATCCGAATTTCTTGATTCTTTGATTTGAGTTTGAACGATTCATCTAACAAAATTCCAATTTTGCGTCCTTCACTATTTGTAACCTAAACTTCAGATTGTTAGTAAAATGAAGAACAAAACGCAAAATTGGCTCTACATCAACGAAAACGCAAACCAACATTAGGGTTAGGAAGCAAAATGAAGGACATACCTGAAGATGTTGAATCGTACCTAGAAGAAGCCCAAAGATGTTGAATCGACTTGAACCTGAAAAGAAACAGCGAGAAACCCTTGGTGATCTGAACCTGAGTAGAAACGAATTGAAACTATGAACATGAATTGAATCGGTTTGCAGTGTTGGAAGCGGGTATAAATTGCAGGTGGGGAAGGAGTGATCGTGGGGTTAGAAAAAACTGAATGTTTAGAAAGTGAAGTGTTAGAAAAAAAAACCGACATTTGACACTATTCTTTTTATAAAGGAGAATAGATAAGATATCTACTAGATTTTGATATGCATATTAACACCATCTCCACACCTATAAGATCATACTTCTTTTACAAGTGCCACATCAGCTTTACAATAACACCTTTCACACACATGCAAGACCAAACTCCTTTCTAAACTAATAAATTATAATATAAATAATTATAATATAAATAATATAGATAAGAGTAAACTCTACTTTTGGTCCCTGAGGTTTAGTGATTTCTTTGAAACAACTACCTGTGGTTTCATAAGTCAACTTATGGTCCTCATGGTTTTGATTTTACTCTACATTCAGGACCTGATCACTAACGGGGTTAAATGGCTTCGTTAGTGTCAGGGGCATTTTCGTCATTTCATACTTTTGTCCCATTTTTGTCAAGAATATCAAACGTTAGGGACCAAAATTAGAGTTTACTCTCTCTCTCTCTCTCTCTCTCTCTCTCTCTCTATATATATATATATATATATATATATATAATCAAACCACCACCACTACCACCCACCATCCACCACCATCCACCACTACCACCACCATTACAACCACCATCCACCACTACCACCACCCACCATCCACCAGTACTACCTACCATTACAACCACCATCCACCACTACCACCCACCATTACGAAAAGTGCAAAATACAAACTCCGGCGAGGTTTTCCGGTTAACTCGTTTTTCCGGCGAGAAGCTTTCCACAACCCAAAACCAATGATTTCTTGACAAAAATTATTTTTGAAGGTTTCTTTCTGATTGAATTAAGTTGACGAAGAGATATGTGATGAAATGAAAGCAAAAATTCAATGGAAAAATCAACTTTTGACTAAACCCTTTTTTCCGGCGATTTCTCCGGCAAAAACGGTTTTCCGGTGAACTAGTTTCAGTAGCTCAAAACCACTAGAACTTGTTTCTTGATCCGAAAAGCTGTCAAACAAATTCAAAAACACACACACAGAACACACACACACAGCACACACTCACACACAGTACACACACTCACATTAAACACATACACACACATCTCATACACACACACACAGCTAAAAAACACACACTGCACTCGTACACAGTAAACACACACACACACAGCTTAAACACACACACACTTTTTAAAATTTGGGAAGAAGATGAAGAGAGAAAACGAGTGTGTGGTAGTGGTGGATGGTGGTTGTAAATTGTAATGGTGGGTGGTAGTGGTGGATGGTGGATGGTGGGTGGTAGTGGTGGTGGATGGTGGTTGTAATGGTGGGTGGTAGTGGTGGTGGTGGTTGTAATGGTGGATGGTGGGGGTGGGTGGTAGTGGTGGTGGTTTGATTGTATATATATATAGGGGAGGTATCCATTGCAAACCATACCATTCATGCAAACTATGTAAACCAATCCTATCCCTACATTAAATCAATCCACGGATCAAATTCATCCGGTGGCATTCCTGTAAATATAGGATAAAAACTAATTAATTTCATTGAATCTTAAACGCGCGCGGGGTAAAAATGTCCAACAAAAAACCTGGACAATCATCTGAATTCAAATTGCAAATAATCCGGGATACTTTCCTGCTTTAATGGCAATGGTAACTGGTATGGTTTCCGATTAGAAGAATTTCATATGAATCTAAACCCAAAATAGTTTTCTCAAACCAATATTAACAGACGGTATTCATCTTCAAAATATCAGAGAAAGTTCTGATCGTGTCCCCTCTTCTCCTCTACAAATCTCTCGATCTCCATACCTTAACCTCCCCTTCCCTTCTCTGTTATATCTATCTAGCACACTTTTTCCCAATTTCAATCGTCTCTTGATTTCCATAACAATAATTGAATTTCTTGATTTTGCAGGATGTTAAGGGCATCGAATTCCTTGTTTCAACGTCGTCTTTTCTTGTGACCCCGAAATTCTGTTGTAAATGGTGAAATTAGAAATTAGGGTTTTGTTGCGAAATTGAAGAGTTGGGTTTTGGTTGATCTTGAATGGGGAATAAACTTGGTAGGAGGCGACAGCTAGTGGACGACAAGTATACAAGGCCTCAAGGTTTGTATCAACACAAGGATGTAGATCACAAGAAGCTTCGTAAGCTTATACTTGATTCCAAGCTCGCTCCTTGTTATCCTGGAGACGATGATTGCAGTTGCGATCTTGAAGAATGCCCAATTTGCTTCTTGGTTTGTGTTTCTGTTCGAATTCTTTATGCTTTCTTGTTTTAAAAGCTTTCAATTTCTTCAAGTCAATAAAAACTTCTACATGCGAACTATCTGACTTTTATGAATGTTCAATGAAATGTGATTGAAATTTGAATTCCTGAATGACAGATTTTTTGCATAGGGCAATCATGAATTGACTTTGCAACATATTCTAAAGTACAACAACTTGTGAAAGTAAATTGATGACTTTGTTTTCTAGTGGTCACAGTGCAAATAACTAATAAAAGATGATGATTCATTATTCAATGTGCCATGTATGTTGTTAGTTAAAGGAACCTTCATTTGAGTAGCTAATTGTTGAGAGTATAATGTTTCTATGTAGATGACTTCATATTGCATCAAAAAATCATGATTGAAAGCTTTCATATCAAATCATGAATACAAGTATGTGGTTGTCATGTACTAGGATAATCATGATTGAAGGATTTCATATTAAATCATGAATACAATTATGTGGTAGTCATATTGTAGGATAATCATGATTGTAGGATAATCATGATTGAAGGATTTCATATTAAATCATGAATACAATTATGTGGTAGTCATATTGTAGGATAATCATGATTGTAGGCATCAGTGTGATTAATTCAATCATGCTTATGAATCATGCTTATCCAGGCGCTGCTTGGTTTCTGGTCCTTTTGCTTCTTAAAGTGTCGAGCGAGTAACAATACGAAGAAGGTGGGAAGAGGCATGTGCATTCAGACTGCAGGTCCCGGTATGGCTTATTCAATTCAGCAGGTGCAGGTGCTACGCGAGGGGGCTTAATCAACTCACCAGAGGAGCCTCGTAGTGATAACGAAAAGGTAAGGGATCATGCAGCTTTCTGCATTAAGCTGTCTGCGCATTAAGCTGGCTGGAATAGCCTTGCCTTTGGTCCAGGTTCAGCTGCTGTGAAGTGCTGTTCAGGTGCTGTGAAGGGCATGTCAGGTGCGGCTTAATGGATGTGAAGGGCTGTTCGGGTGCGGCTTAATGGCTGCTGCGGTTCTGATTGGTTTCGGACAGCAGGCTTTTCGGCTTTGCCTATCGCAAATTTATTGTTTTGTTTGCTGGTTATGCTCCTGTTTTGGGTTTCGATTGTTCGTTTGTTGTGGTTTCTGTGTTGATTTGGTTTCGGGTGTATGTAGTTGTGTTTTGCTGATAACTTTGTATTGGTTGGTTATTGGGTAATGTATGGTTTTACTGCTGTTCAAAAAAAAATTGAGCCTTCAAAGAGGAACTTGATAGATAAATATCATGGATACATACATGTCTTTTTTCTTTTTTTTCTTCATGTTGCCATATTTCTTATTGCTGCAGTGTTGGTTCAAAAGCCTCTCCTCCATTGTTGTTAAAAATATAACGATTGAAATACGGAATATATTAAAACAGAAAAACAGTGATTAACATTTTCGTAACAATGGTATTTAAACCTAACAAAACTGTGGAGTATTTAAAGACATATATAGGTACAAATAAAAAAATTAACACATATAGGTACAAACTTCACTTTCTGGACAACAACCCATAACACGAATACAGAAAAATTAAATAATGATTGCACATTCAACATAAAAATATAAAATAAGATGGAAATTTTTTAAACATGAATATGATATTAAAAAAAAATCACTGGACTCATTCCGGCAATTTACCGCTCCATAATACACTATGGCTATAATTACAAATTGATGAAATAGACAACATCGACAAAAAAATTGAATACCATCCTCATCTGTTTCAACATTGTTTTCACCATTTGGTTGCATGACAGAATCAGTTGCCTTCACCGGAGAACATACGCAGTCGGTTTCAACGAAGGAAGGTTCTTCATCACGAACACGCGAACATGATCCGTATACATCATTGACGGTTTCCTCATTCATTGAATGCGAATTTTCCATTGTTACGCCGGAAATTAAAAATCTGGCGGAAAGAAGAAGATTCCGGCGACTATTTCAATTTGCAGATAATGTTAACAATCCGGCGATAAGAAGAAGATTCCGACGATTAATTCAATTTGTAGAGAATGTTTGATATTAAAGTCTAGATTTCTAATTTAGATAACTACAATGAATATGGAAACCGAATCCCCCCATAATCGGCAGTTACCAACATAAGAATTGAAAAATAATATAAATCATTATCGGATGAATTATTGAATTACTAATCTATCCTTTTTGATTAATATTAAAATAATTAAAATTAATTAGATCTAATGGCTATTATTGGTTTGCAAAGTTTGCATGATCTGAGTGGTTTGCAAAGGATAATTCGCATATATATATATATAGTGTTAGGTTCATTTGAGAAGTCTAAATATTTTGAGAAATGGAGAAGTAAAAAACACGGGAGTGTTCATATATGAATGTTCATATATGACTGTTATATATGAACGTTCATATATGAACGTTCATATATGACTGTTATATGAACGTTCATATATGAACGTTGGAGTGTTCATATATGAATGTTCATATATGAACACTCCCGTGTTTTTTTACTTCTCTATTTCTCAAAATATTTAGACTTCTCAATTGAACCCTTCCCTATATATATATATATATATAGAGAGAGAGAGAGAGAGAGAGAGTAAACTCTAATTTTGGTCCCTAAAGTTTGATATTCTTGACAAAAATGGGACAAAAATATGAAATGACGAAAATGCCCCTGACACTAACGAAGCCATTTAACCCCGTTAGTGACCAGGTCCTGAATGTAGAGTAAAATCAAAACCATGAGGACCACAACTTGACTTATGAAACCACAGGTATTTGTTTCAAATAAATCACTAAACCTCAGGGACCAAAAGTAGAGTTTACTCTATAGATAATTATAATATAACTAATAAATTAATTATAAAATATAGATAACTAAAATATTACATTTGTTTTCTTAAAATAAAGCACGGGTAAGAAATTTTTATAAAAATATTAAAAAAAATAATGTTCAAATAAACTAATAAATGAATTTAATTTAATAAACATATTAATAATAACTAATATTTAAACAAACATATTAATAATAACTAATATTGATAATAACTAATTAAATTAATAAATGTTTGTTTAATATATAATAATAGTTGCAAGACCTTGCAATATTAGCAATTTTGTGTAAGTCTTGCAATGTCTTGCAAGACACATGGCATGACATGTCATCTTGCAAGACACATGGCATGACATGTCATCTTGCAAGACCACTTGCAAGACGCGTGTGGATGCTCTAACAAACTTATGACCAATTATTTTTACTTGAGTAAACTCCAATTTTGGTCCATGACGTTGGTCATTTCTTTGAAAGGGGGGACCTGTGGTTTTATAATTCAAGTTTACGTCCTCATGGTTTGGATTTTGCTTTGAAACCGGGACCTGTCCACTAACTCCGTTAAAAGTGGTCGTTAGTGCCGGGGGCAATTTCGTCCAACCAAGTTTTTGTCCCCCTTTTTTTGTAAAAGACATCAAATAAAGGGACCAACTTGTAACTTATATATATATATATATATCTATATGCAATTATGCATGGCTTCCTCCCTTGAAACCACAAGTTAATTCAAGCCACAAAGGCCATTAACTTCCTCCCTTCCACACTTCATCGCACATCTCCATCATTCTCGGAACGGGGATGATACCTTATCGTCGGCCAAAAAACACATAGGGGCCAAAACAAACCCAAACAGGGACCAATACACTCACCCTGTGGTTTCGTTCCTATGGTTGTGGGTTACGGTGGTAGGGTTAGGGGATGATATTGCTTCGATCCGAGTTGTGGTTTTAAAGGATAAAATCCATTTGAGCAAAAAAATCGATGTAAAACCCTTTTGAGCAGAAAATCGGGTAGTGGAATCAATGGTGCAAGAATGAAGACGGTGGGTATGATGTCCGGTGTGCAAAAACTCTCGATGAGATGGCCGGTGTCATGGACGGAGTGAGATGTCGAAGGGACGATGGTCCCTGTGTTACACACACACACATATACATATATATATATATATATATATATCATACATTCATGTTTTCTTCATGGTCCCCGAGTTACATTCATGGGTTTTTGGCCCGTGTGTTACATTCAAGAATCAAGACTCATCGTCCCTGTAAAAGTGGTTGTAGGTTATGGTGGTCATGGGGACGATGGTTCTTGTGGGATCTTCGTCGTCCCTGTAAAAGTTGGAGCCTAAACCCACACACGGTGATCACACCCACGAGCCCCACCAAATCCTGTCATCTTCAACCTCTCCAACCTTGTGATTTGGTAATTTGGTCCCTGGAGTGTTTGGTCGACGATGGTGGAAGTTACGCAGGTCGTCGCATGTGTAGAAGGGAAGGGTGATTGGCCGACGAATGGTGGGTTATTTGGTCCATGTGGTGTTTGGCCGGTGGAGATCGTCGGAGGTGTACGTCCTTGTGTACACACACACACACACACACACATATGTATATATAGAGGAAGGTTCAAACGAGAACGATAACTATTTACGAGAATTACGAGAACGACCGACCATGTACAAAATCACTGGTGATTCACGTACAAAATCACCGGTGATTAAAATTTATGGACACGCGCGGTTTGGGCCGCGGTTTGGCAAGTCGCGCGCATCAACATTGATTTTGTACGTGAATCACCAGTGATTTTGTACATGGGCGGCCGTTCTCGTAGTTCTCGTAAATAGTTATCGTTCTCGTTTGAACCCACATCTCTCTCTATATATATATATTACAGTTATACATAACAGGTCCTGAAGTTTAATAGATTATCTAAAATTAAAGAAAAACAAAATAGAATTACAAAAAAGGGGACAAAAACATGGTTGGACGAAATTGCCCCTGGCACTAACGACCAATTTTAACGGAGTTAGTGGCCATGTCCCGGTTTCAAAGCAAAATCCAAACCATGAGGACGTAAACTTGAATTATAAAATCACAGGTCCCCCTTTCAAAGAAATAACTAAACGTCAGAGACCAAAATTAGAGTTTTACTCTTTTTATTTTGAAATACAATAGCATTTAAAACACATTTTTTTAAATTGAGAAGATGAAAAGTTCAAGGATTTTAGTAAATTTTCAGCTTTACGTTGTGTTATCGAGTTTTTTTTACGAAGGAAAGAAAGTAAGAGGGAAATAAAAAATGTTGTGTTTTGGAGTTTTTTAACGAGGAAAAGGAAAGAAAAGGAAAATATTGTTGATTTTCCTTCCAAAACTTTCGGCCCAAAAGTGGGAGGAAAGCGAAGTAAAGGAAAGAAAGAAATTTAAAAATATTTATAAAATTACACATACACCCATTAATTACATTTCACTATGAAATAAATAAGGATATATTGGTAAAAATGACATATTTCTTTTTTCCTTTCTCTTCTACTCGAGAACATGAAAATTTATTTTATTTTATTTTATTTTCTTTCTTTTTTATTTCAATCTCAAGAACACAAAAACAAATAGTTCTTTCTTTTCATTCCCTTTCCTTTCTTTCTTTTCAAAACTCGAGAACATTGTGTTAATTATTTTTAATACCAATTTTTAGAATGGAAGAAGTACAAGAGAATCGAAAGTGTGTGAAAATAAATTTGATGAATTTTCAAAAAGTATTACAACGAGAGATAAATATTTTTTTATACTTTCTTTTATTAGTAAAAACTTTATAATTTAAACTTTATGAAAGATTTATTAAATTTATAGAATAACTTGATGATGTAAGGAATGTTATAATATTTGAATATGGTGATTTATATGGTTATTTTGTAAGTAAGTATAAAAATACAACTATTTTGTAGATTTTTTGTTGTATACTAGTCATTTTAGACAAATACTCTTTTATAAACGAATTATTTCTTTTCTTTTAAACAATTTTCAATGATTTATCCACATTTTATGAGTCAATCTTGTGTTAATAGTTGTGTTAGTGTAGCAAGGGTGGAATTCAGGACTACCCGCATCGCGGTGTTGAAGCCCGAGACCTTTGTTTTGAGGCTTTTGGTCTAGTTGAGTAGACATTATCACACTAAGGGCTTAGGACTCGAGATACTACCTAAAAGGGGTAGGCACTAAGAACCATGTCCTTTGAGGTGCTACTAGTCGGTGTAGGCACTGAGGAGTGAGGATATGATCCTTGAGGTGTTACTCCAAATAGTATGCACTAAGATTATTGAGTCCTCAGGTGCTACCCATGGGGGTAGACACTAAGATCTCTGTCGCTTAAGGTGTTACCTATAGGGGGTAGATACTAAGTGTGTCAAACCTTGAGGTGTTACCTTGGAGGTAGATACTAAGTGTGTCAAACCTTGAGGTGTTACCTTGGAGGTAGATACTAAGGTCAATTGAATCTTGAGGTGCTACTTGATAACGTTGATGCGTGACTTACTTTGTGTTTCCTACATTCAATGGGTATGGGACTTCCCCATCACTATTAATTGTTATTTTTGGATAATGTACTATCCATGTTTTAGTATTATTTGGGTTTTACGTAATTCATGGTTTTATATATTGGATCCCCTCCCTGTATTAATGCGTTGGATAATAGAGTCTTATTCATGTTTTCAATGAATCCTTATTCGTGTTCGTGTGAGTTTTGGTTTCATGATTTGATAGGTGTTTTATTAATGGGTTTTTGTCACGAAAATTGTGGGTTTTGAGAAAAATATTGTTTTCATTTTAAATACATTTCATATTGGAAATTGTGATTTATATAATATTCATTTCGTTTTATCGTTTTATATAACTGATGAAAACTGCTTGAATTTGGTAGGGAATGGTGCTAGCAACATTGTGATGTGATGAGTGCTAGTTAGAGGCACGATAATGAATTAACTAATTGGAGACATCATCCATACGTTGGAGATAACGATTGTTTGTTGAGTTTTAATAACAATTGTCCCTAAAAAATGGAGACTTATACAGAGGTGGAACCCCATAGGGGCTTTTGGGGGCCATGGCCTCCCTGCTTTTTAAGACAAAACTATATATTTCATACATTAATCACATAACAGTTGGTAGCATAAGTGGTTATCACCTTGTGTTGATATCTTTGATGTCAAGGTATCAAATCCTTTCTGTTGCCTTTTTAATTCTAGTTATTTTTTTCCCCTAAAACATTCCATTGCATTTTTCCTTTTTAGTAATTTTTCCTTGTAGACGTATGTGTCCATATTAACATCATCCCCCCCCCCCCCTAAAACATTCAATTGCATTTTTTATTAAAATTCTTTTTTTATCTCCTAAATATTTCATTTAAAGATTTCTCATCGGTGAAATATAATACAAAAAAATATTTATCTCTCAAGATACTCATTTTTGGAGAAATTTAAAGACTTTCTCCTGTTTTAGGGGTCGTTTACCCAAACACTTACCGGTAAACACTTAATTACTAGTAAATTTTAACACTACCAGTTACCTTGTCGGGTAAGATTTTTGCTCCATCAAAATGCAACATATGCAACATTTTACCTGGTAGATGCTAACCTGATAAGAGTCTTCACCTTTACTTACAATATATAACTCTTGGTCCTTACCATTACTTTTATCGGGTAAGATTCTCGGTCCTTGTCATGTTCACCCGGTAAGGTAATATGACTTGGTAACCACTTACCGAGTAAGCGTTTGGTAAACGATCCATAATCTTACATTAACACATTTTCTCTAAAATTTAATAGAGAAAGGTTCAAACGAGAATGCTAACTATTTACGAGAACACGAGAACTGTGATTCACGTACAAAATCATATGTGATTACGCGACTTGCCACGCGACTTGCAAGTCACGTCCCAGGCCGCGCGTGTCCAGAATTTTAATCACATATGATTTTGTACGTAAATCACATGTGATTTTATACATGGGCGGCCGTTCTCATGTTCTTGTAAATAGTTAGCGTTCTCGTTTGAACACGCCTCAAACTTAATATTAGATCATAGGTAAAGAAAATAAAAAACAATTTACATGTGTATCATTTGTAACTCTAAATTTTTATGATTTTGTCATATTATATTCCCCCCCCCCCCGGATTACAACGATCGTGTTCTGCCACTGGACTTATATAAGGTTTGAAAAGTATTATACTGATGTTAAATCTTATATTGACATTATAAGTGCTCAATTGATGACTTTTAAGAAAGTGACTTATTTCTTATTTGATGTTTATTTAAAATTTTAAATTAATTGCTCTTTTTAAATTAGAGGGTTTTACATTATTAATATATAGGGAATTTAATTAAAATACCCAAAGTTTGACTTTAACTTGCCGAAATACCCATTTTTTCCGCGGTGGGATCCGCGATCGCGGGACCCACAGCCACGTGGCACCGAGTTTGGCCATTTCTCCCGCTATTCCCCCTCAAGTTTGCCCGCGGCTACAAAAATTACCCCTGTCCCGTGACTGGTCCTGCGATCGTGGGATTTTTTTTGCCACGTGTAGGGCTGGGGTTAAACCCTAATTTTTTATAAGTGTTTAGGGTTCCATTGTGTCCAATGTCGGCTATAAAGAGAGAGGGTGGGGGACCAAATCCGGCCACCACCATTTTTAAATAATCTCTCCAAACTCGCTCAACTTCTCGTGTCGATTACGCGCTCGGTTTGAAGATGTCACGTGTTAGGGATGTTGTAAGTCATTTTTCTTAACTTTTTGTAGTTTGTTGTTGTTATCTTAAATTTTCAAAATATATGATATGTAAACTTTGTTGGTAAAATATGATATGTAAACTTTGTTGTTTAGACTTTGTTGTTTGAACTTTGTTGTTTGAATGTTGTTGTTTAAACTTTGTTGTTATCTTAAATTTTTGAAATATATAATATGAAAACTTTGTTGTTATAAATGTTAAAGTGGTTTATAAAAAATATGTTAGTGTTAATATGTTAAAAAAAGATGAGTGTATTTTCCAAAAATAAATGTTAGGGTGAGTTTATAAAAAATAAGTTAGTGTTTTTTTTAAAAAGTTGGTGTTAGTGTTTTTTTGGTTATAAAAAAAGAGTGTTTTTATAAGAATTAAATGTTAGACTGAGTTTATAAAAATAAGTTAGGGTTTTTTTTTAAAAAGTTTGTGTTATTTATAGAAATAAATGTTAAAGTTTTTTTATAAAAAAAGTAGGTGTTAGTGTTTTTTTGGTTATAAAAAGAGAGTGTTTTTATAAGAATTAAATGTTAGTGAGTTTATAAAAATAAGTTAGTGTTTTTTTAAAAAAGTTGGTGTTATTTATAGAAATAAATGTTAAAGTTTTTTTATAAAAAAAGTAGGTGTTAGTGTTTTTTGGTTATAAAAAGAGAGTGTTTTTTAAAAAAAAATTAAATGTTAGAGTGAGTTTTATAAAATAAATGTTAGTGTTTATTATAAAAAAAAGTTGGTGTATGTGTAAACTATGGTGAATGACAACTTAGGTCCCTAAACTTTAGTGAATGACAACTTAGGTCCCTAAACTTTAGTGAATGACAACCTAGGTCCCTACACTTTAGTGAATGACAACTTAGGTCCCTAAACTTTAGTGAATGACAACCTAGGTCCCTAAACTTTAGTGAATGATAACCTAGGTCCCTAAACTATGGTGAATGACAACCTAGGTCCCTAAACTTTGGTGAATGACAACTTATGTCCCTAAACTTTGCTAATTGACAACTTAGGTCCATAAACTTTGCTAATTGACAACTTAGGTCCATAAACTTTAGTGAATGCCAACTTAGGTCCATAAACTTTAGTGAATTATTTAATTGTTTATCTTTCTTTTGAGTTTCCTACTCATAAATAATTATTGGAAGTCACACTTCCGAAGCCCTAATATGTATGTATAACAATGTTACATTGAAATAAAAAAACCCACAACATATTTATTTGGATTTTGTCAAACGGGTCTAAATAACCCTAAGGTATGTGGGGACTTAAGCAATCCTTGTGATTCTCCTGCTACCTGGAAGTCCAATTGATTGAGTGTGTTCTTTTCTAAAACTAAAATACACAAATAATTATCAACCCAATAAACCAAACAAGCATTATAACATCCGTGAATTTTCTATGCAGCGTGATTTTTTAACGATCGACTTGACGTTAAGGTGTCGCCTTTCGTTCATCGTAGAGATGAGACAGCGCTTCGCCGCTTTAGGAGATCGGGTAGCTGGGGTTGATGAGATCTTCAGAGGGACACCTTTCGGTCCATGGCTGGATCTTACCATGAGCAGTGGCGACCCCATGCTAGTCCACATGTTTTTACAGCTGGAGGTCGAGGTGTCCAATGCTGATGAGGAGGACATGTTTTTTGATGTCTTCGGGCATCATATGCGGTTTGGCCGTCGCGAGTTCTGTCTTATTACTGGACTACTTTTTGGAGCCGAACCCCACCTTCCTCCGTTATCAAACATTACTTGGGTTAATAGGGTTTGGCCTGATGAAAGACCATCTCGTTTGAGGGTGAGGACAGTCGTGGACATGATGAAAGACGGTCTTTGTAACACCCGTAATTTTCGGATAAGTACAATTTCGAATCAGTGTAAAACCGGTCTTTTAAGAAAAATATGAAAAATAGGATTTTGGTTTAAATCTTAGATTTTATGGTCTTTTTGTATGGGGAATTCGAATACGAGTTCAACGGTATTTTCCGGAGCAAAAATGGAGCTATAACGAAGAAGTTACGGCCGAAACAGTATCTGACCCAACAGAGGGCCGCACGGCCTGGTGCGCGACCTTGGGCCGCGGACCAAGCCGCATAAGCCTCTGGAGTCCAGCCTTGGGAGGCGCGCGACTTATCCCGCGACTTGAGGCCGCGGGGTAAACCGCGGGAGCGGGTCTGGTGTATTAAGACGCGATTTTCAGCCCTAATCTTCAAACCTTCATAACCTTTGCACCACAACTCCGATTTTGATGATTCAAGTTGCTACGGTTTCGTTTTTGAGAGATCTTCAAGTATATAGGAAGAGTTTTGAAGTATGTTGAATGGTCCAGGAGTATTTGGCGGTGGTTGAGGTAAGCTTCTCACTTTTCTCCATCTAAGAGGTTGGGGTTTTGATATCTTTGGTGTTTTTGGATGACTTATGTTGGGGGAAACATATATAACTGTTTGGGGATGATTATTTATGGTTGGAAACTTGTGGATCTAGGTTTTTGGAAGATTTTGCTTGAAGATGCAAGTTTCTCAAATGAGCTTACGTTTGGAGAACTCTAGATTTAGCTTAAATCTAGCAAGGTGAGTTCAAGTTACTTTGCGAAAACTTTGTACATGCCAAAATGATATTTTACAAATACTTGTGTGTGTTTTACTTGAAAATATCTATGGTGAGTTATTTGGATAGTTTAACTCTTTTGGAAGTGTTTATCTTCATAAATGTGTAAAACACCCATATTTGGGGCTTTGGTTATTTGGATGGTTAGAAACCATATTTTGTCTTTAAAAGATTAATTGCTCAAAATGAGGTTTATTTGATGGTTTAATCATGTTGGTGTAAATGATTTTAATAAACCATTTGGGAAAATGCACTTTTAGTGTTATGGGTCATTTTGAGAATGTTAAGGGTGTGAGTCCTTTGGGAAAACCCTTCTTGTTTAACCCGTGTTGAGTTTTGGGGGTTAATGATGGTTTTATGGTACTTGTTTACCTAAACAATGTTTAAACGCGTTTTATGCGATGATGATCGACATTTATGGGTCTAGCAAGCTTGGAGCACTTTGCGCGGTTTTTGACTTTGTGATAGTCATGAGTGTTTGTCGGTTTTAGTGGCTCGAGGTGGAGTTTTGGGTGCGTTATATGCCTAATTGCAATTTATTTGAATAGGTGCGAAGACCGTTTGATGATTTTGTATTCGTAGTACCTTTGGGTCTAATGAATCTTTGTGTGTTATATGCTTGTTGAATTATGATAGAGTTGCATATACGCATACACACACATATAGATGCATATTATTTGCATGAGTTGATGTGATTGATGATCATTAGATCTTTTGAGCAGAGGGCTCGGTTTTGGGCTCGGTTGAGTCTTGATGGCATTCGCCCGGTTTTATTAAGCTCGACGTGGGCTTGGGGTTTGCATTGCATGAGTTGCATTATGTTTGAGATTTACATGATTTTGAATGCATTAGTTATTCTTTTGGGGTCATGTATTTATATTTAAGTCGAGTAAGCTTGTTTCGGATGGTGGATTTTCCCAAGGTAAAGATCCAGTAGGATTGAACTTGATGGCTTGGACTAAAGACCTAGTATGGTTGATGTCTAAGAAGGGCTAAAGACCTAGTTTTGGTTGATGCCGGAGATGGACTAAAGACCTAGTTTTGGTTGATGTCTAAAATGGACTAAAGACCTAGTTTTGGTTGATGTCTAAGATTGGCTAAAGATCTAGTATGATTGATGCCGATGATTGACTAAAGACCTAGTATGGTTGATGTCATCTGTTTTCCACATCCAAGAAGCTTACTTGCATTTAATTAATCGTGGTTTAATTTATGTGTTATCTCCACCTTCAACGGATACGGTCTCCCCCGTTTATGGTATTTGGATTTTAATATATTTTACGTTTGTATGAGTATTGCTTCGTATTATGTTTTCAATGAAAGGTTATATTTAAATGGATGGTTTCCATGTTTTACGGGTTGAGTATTTATTGTCAACCGTATTTGAAGGTTTTGCCTAAACTAGATTTATTCACGTATTTGGGTGAGTTGGGTTTCGTAACTTATTTTGGAAAACGCTTTACACTTTTGGGAATGGTTCCCATGGATTTTGAGTGCGCTGGAAAATGAGTCATTTATGCCGTTTGGGTGACCTTTTGGAAATGATAGTCTTTGTCGCGAACTTTCATTTAAAGATTTATTTAAATCATGACTATAACAACTACCTTCCGATTTATGATTTTATATAGTCATGATAAAATGCTTGAACTCACTAGGCGTAAGCCTAACCCTTTTTATTTGTCGGCATGTGCAACAGGATCAGGTTGGGGTAGCTCCAGCTACATTGTGAAGTGGCGAGTGCTAGTAGAGTGCACGAGAGGTGACTTGAGTAGTGAAGTCTTCCGCAATAGTTTGGACTAGCAACTGATGTTGTATTAAGTAACGGCCGTCTTAAGTTACAAACTGTAGAATTTATGATGTTTTAATTCCGAGGTAGTTTGAGGGATGAATTGTAGAAATGATTTTATCTATTTTGGTTATTTTATTAAATTTTAAAGTTAGTTGTTGGTTCCAAATTTGAGGGTGTTACAGTCTTTCTGCCCTTAGCGACGAGGATGTTGTCCGTGTATGCTTGGTGGTGACGGTGGAGATGGCCTTCATGGGCCGTGAGTGGAGCCAGTATGCTTCCGAGACGGTCCTTACGGCCCTCGAGGATTTGCATTTGTTTAGCAGGTATCCGTGGGGTAGCCACATCTGGACATATACCTACAGACAGATGCACCGAGCCATCGCCAGACGCGGCGACATACATGCGAAGATTGTAACGACCCGGTTCTCAAACATGCGTCAAATAACATACATTGCATAACATCGTTACATAACAAATGATACATCATATAACATGTACGGTCCCTTAGTCTTTACAACCATAATACATATTTCATTACAAACTTTTTGCTAATTAATTACATAATAACTAACAACAAAGTCATTTGTACAAAACACTTCTTAATCTTCATAACAAAAATCTTCCCAAAAGCTATCCATCGATTATCCTTCTTACTTGCTTTTACTTGATCCCCAACCTGGAATACATATTTTTAAAACAAAATGAGGGTTAGACCTAGAGGTCTAAGTGAGAAAATCCATGTTAGTTTAAAACCATTTACACCAACACCATATACATCATTCAAGTATAAATACAAATTATAACTCATGCATCGTGTACTTTCCTGTCTCATTTCCATGGCCATATTAGATGGTTGCGAGCCAATGATAACGCCACTTTTTGGCGTTATTTTCGGTACTCAAACCAATGAGATTGCCTTGTATTCAAGTAAAAAGACGGGTATTTTATGGTTTATCTAGTGAATTATGCAGGTTAGCTAAAAGACGGCATTCCTCGAGAAAAGAAGATAAAAAGAGCCCAAAACGAGTCAAAACGAAGCCTAACGGAAGCCCAAAAGTCAAGCCCGAGACCCGCGCCCGAATCCGGACCCGATCCGCGAACCAAATCCGACCCAAAAAGGCATCAGAAAGGCGCGCAACCTTCTGCGCGACTTGCAAGTCGCGCCAGAAGTCGCGTATGCCTCTGTTTGGTCGATTTCAGCTTTAATTTTCGGGTTTAGGTCATTCTTTCAGGAGGCAACTTTCACACGACGGTCAGGGGCGATTTTGGGGCGATTTCTGGAGACTTTTCGGAGCTTTCGGAGTCACGATCGAGAGCCGATCAAGGAGATGTTCAACACGCGAAGTAGAGACGAGCACGAGAGAAGGGAGTTCATCATCTTACTGTTTACGATTGCATCTTTTACGCTTAATCATGTTTACATACACTTTCGCATCTATTTCTCTTGTGTTTGAATCCACCACCGACATGAACTAACCGGTTCGTGTTGGGGGTTGGAATGAATTCGGTTTATTAAGCATGTAAACAAACGATTTGAACTTTTATCAGTTTTCCTTAATTAATGAAGCATGTGATTTCGTTCTTAATGCTTTTGTGAATTTAGCCAATTTACAACTGATTTGTTTGTTAGTAATTAAGTTCGAGAGAATTGATTGCTACTTAGAATTAGGAATTGCATGCCTAAGACGATAAATCGGTGATAGAGATATACCGAGTAAGTCTTAGTCCTTAATTGAACCGTTAGGTTGAGATCGAGAGATAAAACTTAACCGTTTAACATAAATCTGACGCTTAATGTATTTTGAAATCCATAGGTTGAGGTCGAGAGACAAAACTTATCCTTTTCAAAATAAAACCCGTTGTTGCTCGAAAGAGAACAACGGTGACTTTGAAGATTGGATTCATTAATGGGAATTAACTGGTAATTGTTGTGAATCAGATGTTTGCATGTGAAAGCCTAAGGATGTCCAACCCTCAACTATTTTCTCTATCTTAAGTCTCCAAAGCTGTTTACTGTTTCGTTTGCGTTTTCTTTAGTTCTTGCAATTGTTTAGTTTTAAACCAACCATCTTCCAATATTCGAGAGTTCAGTTAATAGAGCTTGTAGTAATTGTGATACTTAGTTCCTAGTTCCCGTGGATTCGATACTCGTACTTACCGTACGTTATTACTTGATTTCGACACCGTACACTTGCGGTTAGATTTAGGGGGAGTGATAACCCGCCTATCAAGTTTTTGGCGCCGTTGCCGGGGAACTAGTTGTAGCTAATAGCACTACCATCTATAAGCGTTATTAGATTGGACATTTTTTATTTTCGTTATTTTATTTTATCCCTTTCAATTTCTGGATTGCTAAGTTTGTTTACTCTCTTTTTCAAGTACTAATTGGTTTATGCCAAGGAAAACCCGAGGGGGGAAAATCGATCATGAGATTGAGAGAACTGCCCGCCGTTTACGCAAAGAAGCTAAGGCCAAGAAAAATATCAAGATCGAGATGTCAGACGACGAAGCACCACCTCGCAACAATCCACCACCACCACCTCCGGAAAGGGTACCTATGCGGTCTTTTGCCAATCCAAATGTGGCAGCCGCACGTATAGGGATCCAACCTCCCACTACCGGAGCCAATTACTTCGAGATCAAGCCGAGTACCATAGTCATGGTACAACAGAACCAATTTGGGGGATCACCGACTGAAGATCCCCATGCGCATCTACGAGCATTCGAACGAATCTGCAACACCTTCAAAATCAATGGGGTGAATGAAGATGCGATTAAGCTGCGGTTGTTCAGCTTTTCACTCAAAGGAAGAGCTGAAATATGGATAGAGAGCCTACCGTCGGATCAGATTACTACATGGGTAGACTTGAAAGCCGCATTCCTTCAAAAGTTCTTTCCACCGGGAAGAACCGCCCAGCTAATGGCGGACATCACACACTTTGCCCAATGGGACCAGGAAACACTCTACGAGGCATGGGAGCGATACAAAGACATGTTGAAGAAGTGTCCACAACACGGGTTACATGGCTGGGTGATAATCCAAACGTTCTTTGGAGGCCTTCACCCACAATTCAAGAATGATATCACGGCTGCGGCGGGTGGAGCATTAATGGAAAAGACATATGAAGAAGCCGTCGCATTAATCGAGAATCTAGCCGAACATAGCTTCTCTACTCCAAGATCATCTGTTAGAAGAGTCGCTAGTGTCCAAGAGACGGATGAGTTGAAAGAGATGAAGGCTCAACTAGCCTTTATCACGAATCATCTAAAGGGAAGTAATCCGCAAGAACCCGATCAAGTCCAGTTTGTGCAAAACCGAAGCCAGCCGAGAAACGATCCTTTCTCCAATACATACAATGAGGGGTGGAAAAAGCACCCTAATCTTTCATGGGCTCAACCTCAACAACAACCAGGTAATTCGTCTAACTCTTTTAATTCTTCTCATACTAATAATGCTTACCGTCCTCCAGGTTTCAACCAAAGGAACGAAGGACCATCCGGGGAGAAGAAGTTGGGACTGGAAGACATGATGATGAAGTTCATGGCCAAAATGGACAGCACAGTTGGAGAGTTAGCAAGCACGGTCAACACTGTAAAGGCGGCCACTGATCAGAACACCGCCTCCATCAAGATCTTGGAAAGGCAAGTGGGGCAGATTTCCGAGGCCCTACAAAACCGACCTCCCGGAGCACTCCCGAGTATGGCTGAAAGGAAACCAAGAGAGGAGTGTAACGCCATTTATCTGAGAAGTGGCAAGGAGCTGAATGGAGAACCGTCATCAGAAGAGACCGATCCAAAAGAAGATTTCGAGATGGTAGAAATGGGGGAGTTAGAGAATGATGAAGAGGTGGTGGTTGAAGTGAAGAAGCCAAAGGAAAAAGAAGTGACACCACCGGTCAAGCCGGAAATTCCAAGAGTGCCTTATCCGAGCAGATTGAAAGCAAACAAGGATGATGTTCATTTTTCTAAATTTCTCGATATATTTAAAAAGTTAACTATTAACATCCCTTTTGCAGATGCATTAGCACAAATGCCCTCCTACGCGAAATTCATGAAGGAAATTCTAGCCAAAAAGAGATCGATCGATCAACAGGCCACCGTTGCACTCACTGAAGAGTGCAGTGCGATTTTTCAGAACAAGCTTCCCCCGAAGCTTAAAGATCCAGGGAGTTTATCTATTCCTATTCAGATAGGGGAGTTTAAATTTAATAAAGTGTTATGTGACTTAGGAGCTAGTATTAATCTGATGCCTCTTTCTATTTTCAGGAAACTCGGCCTGGGTGAGGTAAGCCCGACGTACATGACGTTAAAGCTCGCCGATCGATCAATCAGATACCCGTATGGAGTGATCGAGGACGTGCTCATCAAGGTCGGTAAGTTCTATTTCCCCGTCGACTTCGTGGTCATTGACATAGACGAAGATGAAGAGGTCCCGTTAATTCTGGGAAGATCATTCCTAGCCATGAGTCGATCGTTAATTGATGTGGAGGAAGGAGAGGTGACCTTCAGAGTTGGCGGCGAGAGAGTGATATTCAAGATGTTCGAGAAAGTGGAAGGTCGAAGCAAAGAGGAACTCGGAGCTGATAAAGGAAGGCCAAAGGAGGAACAATCCGCGGGGAATCGCAAGTGTGGGCGATTCGAGTCAGCGGATACGGAGCCAAGTTGAAAACCGCACAGTCGTGCCACGACTTTAAATACGGCGCTGGGTGGGAGGCAACCCACCAAGGTTTGTTTTATTTTATTAATTTTGTTTTTGAGTGTGTTTTTAATTCCGAAAAACCAAAAAAAAATCAAAAATATTGAAACAGGGACTTACGCGGGTTTGGCCGCGACTTGCAAACCGCGCGCCAAACCGCGGGGCCCTCTGTTGGTTTCCTAAAACAGAGGGTTGCGCGGCTTGTGCCGCGGCTTATAAACCGCGTGGAAAACCGCGGGAGTCCCCTGTTTTGTTTTTCGTGCAGTTTTCGTTCCTGTCTTGCGTGTGTTTTCGTTTTCCGGCATTTTCCTTCGTCTTGTGCTTTCATGTTTTTGTTTTTGTGTGCCATGCTCTCCTCCTCTTCTCTATGTGCTCAATCTTATGAGAGAATCTTCTCCATCCGTGCAAAACAGGTACGTTCTAACATTGTATGTTAATGAGTGGTGTATGATGTTGTTTCAGTATCAGTTACACGAGATGCACCAAACCTAAGTTTCACTTAGGTTTGGGGTGCCTCATCTTTCACATCTACACACTCACTTTTTTACCCTGTGCAAACCTCGGTTTCACCGAGGTTTGGGGTTGGCTTTTATTTGGCAAACCTAGGCCACAGCCTAGGTTTGGGGTGCCCATTTTAGAAACTTTATGTTTTTCTTTTGATGTTATGCAATGCTTGCCCGTACTTTTTATAACTGTAATAACTGCATAATGATTGAGTTGCATCGCCCACGACTTTACTTGCACATTGGGGACAATGTGTGGGTAAGGTTCGAGGTTGCCCAATCGGGCCCACGTAATGCACGTAGATTTCCTAAACTTCTGAGTATCTAGATCACATTAGCCAATTTTTTTTTGTTTTGAATGATTGAGACCAACCATTGTGGGAAGAATCTTGTGATAGTAACGTGACCGTTAGGTAAGGACCAGGAAAAGACATGACTAGGGACATTAGTGGAGACCACCCGATTGTGAGTTTTGAGCCTAAAAGACGTTTTTCATTTCGAGGGATTCAAACACCTAATTCGTAAACACTTAATTCGAGTTCCTTGTCGTGAATATAGAATGATCTCGCTATATTATTGCATTGAGTAGCAAAGACAACCATCGGGATATTAGGTAAGGGTGTAGTTGACCATATCGTGTGGACCTTAAGAGATGATTCCAGGCATTGTGTGTTTGTTAACCCTGTTTTTAGCTATCGTACCTTTTCACCCATATGTGTGTATCCAAAACCCTTTTTGTAGCCAAACACTCACCTTTTTCATTTCTAAACCCACCTTTAAACCCAAGCCGAAAGACTTAGCCAACCTTATCCGAAAGTGTGTCAATCTGAGCGGTAATGAACAGCGAAAGAGAGAGCAGAAAAGAAATAGTACAAGCCAGTCATTGGGTCAGTTTAACCCAAAAGTTAGAAAAGAGGGCCAATGTTGCCCCAAACAAATAAAGAGGACCAATAAAGTCCCAACTTAAAAAAAAGCAAAAAAACAAATAAATACAGTTAGTTAGATAACAGTAGCTGCATAATAAGAGAGTCAAAGCGACTCTAGTGGTGACGAAAAGGGCCAAGTGAGCGAATGTGAATTAAAGAAGTTCAGGAATCGCCAATGATTGACACACCGAGGAATTTTGATCCATTTTACCCTTCATTTCTTAGCCTTAACCTTAGCCCCGTTACAACCCGTGTAAAGACCTGGATGATCTTCTGGAAAACGTGATTAGAGTCTATGAATACCTTTACTGATATTCCCTGTCGTGCTACTTGATTCCTTTCTGAGATCAATTTTTTGGACATTTGTGCGTCTTTCTTTAGAGTTGTCATGTAATTATTGCGTATTCTTGTACATAACTTCCTTAAACATGACAACACGAGCGATAACCTAGGTTCGAGCGAAACGAGAGTATCCCATGAGGTAGGGTCGAGGCGAAATGTTTTCCCTAGTATGTTTGGACCTAGTCTAACCTTAATGTAATCGGAACGGTCACGAGTTCAACTCTCAATAGAAGGTCATAGATCGGACAAAATAAGGATGAGGCGAGAGTGAGATAGATATTCACGGGTATGGGAAATCACCGATGCATCACTTGGTACCGATTGGGAATTGTGCAGTTATTATTATTTCACAGATATATGCTTTTATTCTGTTTTTATCGCTAATTTGCTTGGGGACAAGCAACGCTCGGTTTGGGGTTGTTGATAACGCCACTTTTTGGCGTTATTTTCGGTACTCAAACCAATGAGATTGGCTTGTATTCAAGTAAAAAGGCGGGTATTTTATGGTTTATCTAGTGAATTATGCAGGTTAGCTAAAAGGCGGCATTCCTCGAGAAAAGAAGATAAAAAGAGCCCAAAACGAGTCAAAACGAAGCCTAACGGAAGCCCAAAAGTCAAGCCCGAGACCCGCGCCCGAACCCGGACCCGATCCGCGAACCAAATTCGACCCAGAAAGGCATCAGAAAGGCGCGCAACCTTCTGCGCGACTTGCAAGTCGCGCCAGAAGTCGCGTATGCCTCTGTTTGGTCGATTTCAGCTTTAATTTTCGGGTTTAGGTCATTCTTTCTGGAGGCAACTTTCACACGACGGCCAGGGGCGATTTTGGGGCGATTTCTGGAGACTTTTCGGAGCTTTCGGAGTCACGATTGAGAGCCGATCAAGGAGACGTTCAACACGCGAAGTAGAGACGAGCACGAGAGAAGGGAGTTCATCATCTTACTGTTTACGATTGCATCTTTTACGCTTAATCATGTTTACATACACTTTCGCATCTATTTCTCTTGTGTTTGAATCCACCACCGACATGAACTAACCGGTTCGTGTTGGGGGTTGGAATGAATTCGGTTTATTAAGCATGTAAACAAACGATTTGAACTTTTATTTGTTTTCCTTAATTAATGAAGCATGTGATTTCGTTCTTAATGCTTTTGTGAATTTGGCCAATTTACAACTGATTTGTTTGTTAGTAATTAAGTTCGAGATAATTGATTGCTACTTAGAATTAGGAATTGCATGCCTAAGACGATAAATCGGTGATTTGAGATATACCGAGTAAGTCTTAGTCCTTAATTGAACCGTTAGGTTGAGATCGAGAGATAAAACTTAACCGTTTAACATAAATCTGACGCTTAATGTATTTTGAAATCCATAGGTTGAGGTCGAGAGACAAAACTTATCCTTTTCAAAATAAAACCCGTTGTTGCTCGAAAGAGAACAACGGTGACTTTGAAGATTGGATTCATTAATGGGAATTAACTGGTAATTGTTGTGAATCAGATGTTTGCATGTGAAAGCCTAAGGATGTCCAACCCTCAACTATTTTCTCTATCTGAAGTCTCCAAAGGTGTTTACTGTTTCGTTTGCGTTTTCTTTAGTTCTTGCAATTGTTTAGTTTTAAACCAACCATCTTCCAATATTCGAGAGTTCAGTTAATAGAGCTTGTAGTAATTGTGATACTTAGTTCCTAGTTCCCGTGGATTCGATACTCGTACTTACCGTACGTTATTACTTGATTTCGACACCGTACACTTGCGGTTAGATTTAGGGGGAGTGATAACCCGCCTATCAAGTTTTTGGCGCCGTTGCCGGGGAACTAGTTGTAGCTAATAGCACTACCATCTATAAGCGTTATTAGATTGGACATTTTTTATTTTCGTTATTTTATTTTATCCCTTTCAATTTCTGGATTGCTAAGTTTGTTTACTCTCTTTTTCAAGTACTAATTGGTTTATGCCAAGGAAAACCCGAGGGGGGAAAATCGATCATGAGATTGAGAGAACTGCCCGCCGTTTACGCAAAGAAGCTAAGGCCAAGAAAAATATCAAGATCGAGATGTCAGACGACGAAGCACCACCTCGCAACAATCCACCACCACCACCTCCGGAAAGGGTACCTATGCGGTCTTTTGCCAATCCAAATGTGGCAGCCGCACGTATAGGGATCCAACCTCCCACTACCGGAGCCAATTACTTCGAGATCAAGCCGAGTACCATAGTCATGGTACAACAGAACCAATTTGGGGGATCACCGACTGAAGATCCCCATGCGCATCTACGAGCATTCGAACGAATCTGCAACACCTTCAAAATCAATGGGGTGAATGAAGATGCGATTAAGCTGCGGTTGTTCAGCTTTTCACTCAAAGGAAGAGCTGAAATATGGATAGAGAGCCTACCGTCGGATCAGATTACTACATGGGTAGACTTGAAAGCCGCATTCCTTCAAAAGTTCTTTCCACCGGTAAGAACCGCCCAGCTAATGGCGGACATCACACACTTTGCCCAATGGGACCAGGAAACACTCTACGAGGCATGGGAGCGATACAAAGACATGTTGAAGAAGTGTCCACATCACGGGTTACATGGCTGGGTGATAATCCAAACGTTCTTTGGAGGCCTTCACCCACAATTCAAGAATGATATCACGGCTGCGGCGGGTGGAGCATTAATGGAAAAGACATATGAAGAAGTCGTCGCATTAATCGAGAATCTAGCCGAACATAGCTTCTCTACTCCAAGATCATCTGTTAGAAGAGTCGCTAGTGTCCAGAGACGGATGAGTTGAAAGAGATGAAGGCTCAACTAGCCTTTATCACGAATCATCTGAAGGGAAGTAATCCGCAAGAACCCGATCAAGTCCAGTTTGTGCAAAACCGAAGCCAGCCGAGAAACGATCCTTTCTCCAATACATACAATGAGGGGTGGAAAAAGCACCCTAATCTTTCATGGGCTCAACCTCAACAACAACCAGGTAATTCGTCTAACTCTTTTAATTCTTCTCATACTAATAATGCTTACCGTCCTCCAGGTTTCAACCAAAGGAACGAAGGACCATCCGGGGAGAAGAAGTTGGGACTGGAAGACATGATGATGAAGTTCATGGCCAAAATGGACAGCACAGTTGGAGAGTTAGCAAGCACGGTCAACACTGTAAAGGCGGCCACTGATCAGAACACCGCCTCCATCAAGATCTTGGAAAGGCAAGTGGGGCAGATTTCCGAGGCCCTACAAAACCGACCTCCCGGAGCACTCCCGAGTATGGCTGAAAGGAAACCAAGAGAGGAGTGTAACGCCATTTATCTGAGAAGTGGCAAGGAGCTGAATGGAGAACCGTCATCAGAAGAGACCGATCCAAAAGAAGATTTCGAGATGGTAGAAATGGGGGAGTTAGAGAATGATGAAGAGGTGGTGGTTGAAGTGAAGTAGCCAAAGGAAAAAGAAGTGACACCACCGGTCAAGCCGGAAATTCCAAGAGTGCCTTATCCGAGCAGATTGAAAGCAAACAAGGATGATGTTCATTTTTCTAAATTTCTCGATATATTTAAAAAGTTAACTATTAACATCCCTTTTGCAGATGCATTAGCACAAATGCCCTCCTACGCGAAATTCATGAAGGAAATTCTAGCCAAAAAGAGATCGATCGATCACCAGGCCACCGTTGCACTCACTGAAGAGTGCAGCGCGATTTTTCAGAACAAGCTTCCCCTGAAGCTTAAAGATCCAGGGAGTTTCTCTATTCCTATTCAGATAGGGGAGTTTAAATTTAATAAAGTGTTATGTGACTTAGGAGCTAGTATTAATCTGATGCCTCTTTCTATTTTCAGGAAACTCGGCCTGGGTGAGGTAAGCCCGACGTACATGACGTTAAAGCTCGCCGATCGATCAATTAGATACCCGTATGGAGTGATCGAGGACGTACTCATCAAGGTCGGTAAGTTCTATTTCCCCGTCGACTTCGTGGTCATTGACATAGACGAAGATGAAGAGGTCCCGTTAATTCTGGGAAGATCATTCCTAGCCACGAGTCGAGCGTTAATTGATGTGGAGGAAGGAGAGGTGACCTTCAGAGTTGGCGGCGAGAGTGTGATATTCAATATTTTCGAGAAAGTGGAAGGTCGAAGCAAAGAGGAACTCGGAGCTGATAAAGGAAGGCCAAAGGAGGAACAATCCGCGGGGAATCGCAAGTGTGGGCGATTCGAGTCAGCGGATACGGAGCCAAGTTGAAAACCGCACAGTCGTGCCACGACTTTAAATACGGCGCTGGGTGGGAGGCAACCCACCAAGGTTTGTTTTCTTTTATTAATTTTGTTTTTGAGTGTGTTTTTAATTCCGAAAAACAAAAAAAAATCAAAAATATTGAAACAGGGACTTACGCGGGTTTGGTCGCGACTTGCAAACCGCGCGCCAAACCGCGGGGCCCTCTGTTGGTTTTCTGAAACAGAGGGTTGCGCGGCTTATAACCCGCGTGGAAAACCGCGGGAGTCCCCTGTTTTGTTTTTCGTGCAGTTTTCGTTCCTGTCTTGCGTGTGTTTTCGTTTTCCGGCATTTTCCTTCGTCTTGTGCTTTCATGTTTTTGTTTTTGTGTGCCATACTCTCCTCCTCTTCTCTATGTGCTCAATCTTATGAGAGAATCTTCTCCATCCGGGCAAAACAGGTACGTTCTAACATTGTATGTTAATGAGTGGCGTATGATGTTGTTTCAGTATCAGTTACACGAGATGCACCAAACCTAAGTTTCACTTAGGTTTGGGGTGCCTCATCTTTCACATCTACACACTCACTTTTTTACCCTGTGCAAACCTCAGTTTCACCGAGGTTTGGGGTTGGCTTTTATTTGGCAAACCTAGGCCACGGCCTAGGTTTGGGGTGCCCATTTTAGAAACTTTGGGTTTTTCTTTTGATGTTATGCAATGTTTGCCCGTCCTTTTTATAACTGTAATAACTGCATAATGATTGAATTGCATCGCCCACGACTTTACTTGCACATTGGGGACAATGTGTGGGTAAGGTTTGGGGTTGCCCAATCGGGCCCACGTAATGCACGTAGATTTCCTACACTTCTGAGTATCTAGATCACATTAGCCAAAAATTTTTGTTTTGAATGATTGAGACCAACCATTGTGGGAAGAATCTTGTGATAGTAACGTGACCGTTAGGGAAGGACCGGGAAAAGACATGACTAGGGACATTAGTGGAGACCACCCGATTGTGAGTTTTGAGCCTAAAAGACGTTTTTCATTTCGAGGGATTCAAACACCTAATTCGTAAACACTTAATTCGAGTTCCTTGTCGTGAATATAGAATGATCTCGCTATATTATTGCATTGAGTAGCAAAGACAACCATCGGGATATTAGGTAAGGGTGTAGTTGACCATATCGTGTGGATCTTAAGAGATGATTCCAGGCATTGTGTGTTTGTTAACCCTGTTTTTAGCTATCGTACCTTTTCACCCATATGTGTGTATCCAAAACCCTTTTTGTAGCCAAACACTCACCTTTTTCATTTCTAAACCCACCTTTAAACCCAAGCCGAAAGACTTAGCCAACCTTATCCGAAAGTGTGTCAATCTGAGCGGTAATGAACAGCGAAAGAGAGAGCAGAAAAGAAATAGTACAGGCCAGTCATTGGGTCAGTTTAACCCAAAAGTTAGAAAAGAGGGCCAATGTTGCCCCAATCAAATAAAGAGGACCAATGAAGTCCCAACTTAAAAAAAAGCAAAAAAACAAATAAATACAGTTAGTTAGATAACAGTAGCTGCATAATAAGAGAGTCAAGGCGACTCCAGTGGTGACGAAAAGGGCCAAGTGAGCGAATGTGAATTAAAGAAGTTCAGGAATCGCCAATGATTGACACACCGAGGAATTTTGATCCATTTTACCCTTCATTTCTTAGCCTTAACCTTAGCCCCGTTACAACCCGTGTAAAGACCTGGATGATCTTCTGGAAAACGTGATTAGAGTCTATGAATACCTTTACTGATATTCCCTGTCGTGCTACTTGATTCCTTTCTGAGATCAAATTTTTGGACATTTGTGCGTCTTTCTTTAGAGTTGTCATGTAATTATTGCGTATTCTTGTACATAACTTCCTTAAACATGACAACACGAGCGATAACCTAGGTTCGAGCGAAACGAGAGTATCCCGTGAGGTAGGGTCGAGGCGAAATGTTTTCCCTAGTATGTTTGGACCTAGTCTAACCTTAATGTAATCGGAACGGTCACGAGTTCAACTCTCAATAGAAGGTCATAGATCGGACAAAATAAGGATGAGGCGAGAGTGAGATAGATATTCACGGGTATGGGAAATCACCGATGCATCACTTGGTACCGATTGGGAATTGTGCAGTTATTATTATTTCACAGATATATGCTTTTATTCTGTTTTTATCGCTAATTTGCTTGGGGACAAGCAACGCTCGGTTTGGGGTTGTTGATAACGCCACTTTTTGGCGTTATTTTCGGTACTCAAACCAATGAGATTGGCTTGTATTCAAGTAAAAAGGTGGGTATTTTATGGTTTATCTAGTGAATTATGCAGGTTAGCTAAAAGGCGGCATTCCTCGAGAAAAGAAGATAAAAAGAGCCCAAAACGAGTCAAAACGAAGCCTAACGGAAGCCCAAAAGTCAAGCCGGAGACCCGCGCCCGAACCCGGACCCGATCCACGAACCAAATTCGACCCAGAAAGGCATCAGAAAGGCGCGCAACCTTCTGCGTGACTTGCAAGTCGCGCCAGAAGTCGCGTATGCCTCTGTTTGGTCGATTTCAGCTTTAATTTTCGGGTTTAGGTCATTCTTTCTGGAGGCAACTTTCACACGACGGCCAGGGGCGATTTTGGGGCGATTTCTGGAGACTTTTCGGAGCTTTCGGAGTCACGATCGAGAGCCGATCAAGGAGACGTTCAACACGCGAAGTAGAGAAGAGCACGAGAGAAGGGAGTTCATCATCTTACTGTTTACGATTGCATCTTTTACGCTTAATCATGTATACATACACTTTCGCATCTATTTCTCTTGTGTTTGAATCCACCACCGACATGAACTAACCGGTTCGTGTTGGGGGTTGGAATGAATTCGGTTTATTAAGCATGTAAACAAACGATTTGAACTTTTATCTGTTTTCCTTAATTAATGAAGCATGTGATTTCGTTCTTAATGCTTTTGTGAATTTGGCCAATTTACAACTGATTTGTTTGTTAGTAATTAAGTTCGAGATAATTGATTGCTACTTAGAATTAGGAATTGCATGCCTAAGACGATAAATCGGTTATTTGAGATATACCGAGTAAGTCTTAGTCCTTAATTGAACCGTTAGGTTGAGATCGAGAGATAAAACTTAACCGTTTAACATAAATCTGACGCTTAATGTATTTTGAAATCCATAGGTTGAGGTCGAGAGACAAAACTTATCATTTTCAAAATAAAACCCGTTGTTGCTCGAAAGAGAACAACGGTGACTTTGAAGATTGGATTCATTAATGGGAATTAACTGGTAATTGTTGTGAATCAGATGTTTGCATGTGAAAGCCTAAGGATGTCCAACCCTCAACTATTTTCTCTATTTGAAGTCTCCAAAGGTGTTTACTGTTTCGTTTGCGTTTTCTTTAGTTCTTGCAATTGTTTAGTTTTAAACCAACCATCTTCCAATATTCGAGAGTTCAGTTAATAGAGCTTGTAGTAATTGTGATACTTAGTTCCTAGTTCCCGTGGATTCGATACTCGTACTTACCGTACGTTATTACTTGATTTCGACACTGTACACTTGCGGTTAGATTTAGGGGGGGTGATAACCCGCCTATCAAGTTTTTGGCGCCGTTGTCGGGGAACTAGTTGTAGCTAATAGCACTACCATCTATAAGCGTTATTAGATTGGACATTTTTTATTTTCGTTATTTTATTTTATCCCTTTCAATTTCTGGATTGCTAAGTTTGTTTACTCTCTTTTTCAAGTACTAATTGGTTTATGCCAAGGAAAACCCGAGGGGGGAAAATCGAGCCGATCGATCCTGAGATTGAGAGAACTGCCCGCCGTTTACGCAAAGAAGCTAAGGACAAGAAAAATATCAAGATCAAGATGTCAGACGACTAAGCACCACCTCGCAACAATCCACCACCACCACCTCCGGAAAGGGTACCTATGCGGTCTTTTGCCAATCCAAATGTGGCAGCCGCACGTATAGGGATCCAACCTCCCACTACCGGAGCCAATTACTTCGAGATCAAGCCGAGTACCATAGTCATGGTACAACAGAACCAATTTGGGGGATCACCGACTGAAGATCCCCATGCGCATCTACGAGCATTCGAACGAATCTGCAACACCTTCAAAATCAATGGGGTGAATGAAGATGCGATTAAGCTGCGGTTGTTCAACTTTTCACTCAAAGGAAGAGCTGAAATATGGATAGAGAGCCTACCGTCGGATCAGATTACTACATGGGTAGACTTGAAAGCCGCATTCCTTCAAAAGTTCTTTCCACCGGGAAGAACCGCCCAACTAATGGCGGACATCACACACTTTGCCCAATGGGACCAGGAAACACTCTACGAGGCATGGGAGCGATACAAAGACATGTTGAAGAAGTGTCCACATCACGGGTTACATGGCTGGGTGATAATCCAAACGTTCTTTGGAGGCCTTCACCCACAATTCAAGAATGATATCACGGCTGCGGCGGGTGGAGCATTAATGGAAAAGACATATGAAGAAGCCGTCGCATTAATCGAGAATCTAGCCGAACATAGCTTCTCTACTCCAAGATCATCTGTTAGAAGAGTCGCTAGTGTCCAAGAGACGGATGAGTTGAAAGAGATGAAGGCTCAACTAGCCTTTATCACGAATCATCTGAAGGGAAGTAATCCGCAAGAACCCGATCAAGTCCAGTTTGTGCAAAACCGAAGCCAGCCGAGAAACGATCCTTTCTCCAATACATACAATGAGGGGTGGAAAAAGCACCCTAATCTTTCATGGGCTCAACCTCAACAACAACCAGGTAATTCGTCTAACTCTTTTAATTCTTCTCATACTAATAATGCTTACCGTCCTCCAGGTTTCAACCAAAGGAACGAAGGACCATCCGGGGAGAAGAAGTTGGGACTGGAAGACATGATGATGAAGTTCATGGCCAAAATGGACAGCACAGTTGGAGAGTTAGCAAGCACGGTCAACACTGTAAAGGCGGCCACTGATCAGAACACCGCCTCCATCAAGATCTTGGAAAGGCAAGTGGGGCAGATTTCCGAGGCCCTACAAAACCGACCTCCCGGAGCACTCCCGAGTATGGCTGAAAGGAAACCAAGAGAGGAGTGTAACGCCATTTATCTGAGAAGTGGCAAGGAGCTGAATGGAGAACCGTCATCAGAAGAGACCGATCCAAAAGAAGATTTCGAGATGGTAGAAATGGGGGAGTTAGAGAATGATGAAGAGGTGGTGGTTGAAGTGAAGTAGCCAAAGGAAAAAGAAGTGACACCACCGGTCAAGCCGAAAATTCCAAGAGTGCCTTATCCGAGCAGATTGAAAGCAAACAAGGATGATGTTCATTTTTCTAAATTTCTCGATATATTTAAAAAGTTAACTATTAATATCCCTTTTGCAGATGCATTAGCACAAATGCCCTCCTACGCGAAATTCATGAAGGAAATTCTAGCCAAAAAGAGATCGATCGATCACCAGGCCACCGTTGCACTCACTGAAGAGTGCAGCGCGATTTTTTAGAACAAGCTTCCCCTGAAGCTTAAAGATCCAGGGAGTTTCTCTATTCCTATTCAGATAGGGGAGTTTAAATTTAATAAAGTGTTATGTGACTTAGGAGCTAGTATTAATTTGATGCCTCTTTCTATTTTCAGGAAACTCGGCCTGGGTGAGGTAAGCCCGACGTACATGACGTTAAAGCTCGCCGATCGATCAATCAGATACCCGTATGGAGTGATCGAGGACGTACTCATCAAGGTCGGTAAGTTCTATTTCCCCGTCGACTTCGTGGTCATTGACATAGACGAAGATGAAGAGGTCCCGTTAATTCTGGGAAGATCATTCCTAGCCACGAGTCGAGCGTTAATTGATGTGGAGGAAGGAGAGGTGACCTTCAGAGTTGGCGGCGAGAGAGTGATATTCAATATGTTCGAGAAAGTGGAAGGTCGAAGCAAAGAGGAACTCGGAGCTGATAAAGGAAGGCCAAAGGAGGAACAATCCGCGGGGAATCGCAAGTGTGGGCGATTCGAGTCAGCGGATACGGAGCCAAGTTGAAAACCGCACAGTCGTGCCACGACTTTAAATACGGCGCTGGGTGGGAGGCAACCCACGAAGGTTTTTTTTCTTTTATTAATTTTGTTTTTGAGAGTGTTTTTAATTCCGAAAAACAAAAAAAATCAAAAATATTGAAACAGGGACTTACGCGGGTTTGGCCGCGACTTGCAAACCGCGCGCCAAACCGCGGGGCCCTCTGTTGGTTTTCTGAAACAGAGGGTTATGCGGCTTGTGCCGCGGCTTATAACCCGCGTGGAAAACCGCGGGAGTCCCCTGTTTTGTTTTTTCGTGCAGTTTTCGTTCCTGTCTTGCGTGTGTTTTCGTTTTCCGGCATTTTCCTTCGTCTTGTGCTTTCATGTTTTTGTGTGCCATGCTCTCCTCCTCTTCTCTATGTGCTCAATCTTATGAGAGAATCTTCTCCATCCGGGCAAAACAGGTACGTTCTAACATTGTATGTTAATGAGTGGCGTATGATGTTGTTTCAGTATTAGTTACACGAGATGCACCAAACCTAAGTTTCACTTAGGTTTGGGGTGCCTCATCTTTCACATCTACACACTCACTTTTTTACCCTGTGCAAACCTCAGTTTCACCGAGGTTTGGGGTTGGCTTTTATTTGTCAAACCTAGGCCACGGCCTAGGTTTGGGGTGCCCATTTTAGAAACTTTGGGTTTTTCTTTTGATGTTATGCAATGTTTGCCCGTCCTTTTTATAACTGTAATAACTGCATAATGATTGAATTGCATCGCCCACGACTTTACTTGCACATTGGGGACAATGTGTGGGTAAGGTTTGGGGTTGCCCAATCGGGCCCACGTAATGCACGTAGATTTCCTACACTTCTGAGTATCTAGATCACATTAGCCAAAAAATTTTGTTTTGAATGATTGAGACCAACCATTGTGGGAAGAATCTTGTGATAGTAACGTGACCGTTAGGGAAGGACTGGGAAAAGACATGACTAGGGACATTAGTGGAGACCACCCGATTGTGAGTTTTGAGCCTAAAAGACGTTTTTCATTTCGAGGGATTCAAACACCTAATTCGTAAACACTTAATTCGAGTTCCTTGTCGTGAATATAGAATGATCTCGCTATATTATTGCATTGAGTAGCAAAGACAACCATTGGGATATTAGGTAAGGGTGTAGTTGACCATATCGTGTGGATCTTAAGAGATGATACCAGGCATTGTGTGTTTGTTAACCCTGTTTTTAGCTATCGTACCTTTTCACCCATATGTGTGTATCCAAAACCCCTTTTGTAGCCAAACACTCACCTTTTTCATTTCTAAACCCACCTTTAAACCCAAGCCGAAAGACTTAGCCAACCTTATCCGAAAGTGTGTCAATCTGAGCGGTAATGAACAGCGAAAGAGAGAGCAGAAAAGAAATAGTACAGGCCAGTCATTGGGTCAGTTTAACCCAAAAGTTAGAAAAGAGGGCCAATGTTGCCCCAATCAAATAAAGAGGACCAATGAAGTCCCAACTTAAAAAAAAGCAAAAAAACAAATAAATACAGTTAGTTAGATAACAGTAGCTGCATAATAAGAGAGTCAAGGCGACTCCAGTGGTGACGAAAAGGGCCAAGTGAGCGAATGTGAATTAAAGAAGTTCAGGAATCGCCAATGATTGACACACCGAGGAATTTTGATCCATTTTACCCTTCATTTCTTAGCCTTAACCTTAGCCCCGTTACAACCCGTGTAAAGACCTGGATGATCTTCTGGAAAACGTGATTAGAGTCTATGAATACCTTTACTGATATTCCCTGTCGTGCTACTTGATTCCTTTCTGAGATCAAATTTTTGGACATTTGTGCGTCTTTCTTTAGAGTTGTCATGTAATTATTGCGTATTCTTGTACATAACTTCCTTAAACATGACAACACGAGCGATAACCTAGGTTCGAGCGAAACGAGAGTATCCCGTGAGGTAGGGTCGAGGCGAAATGTTTTCCCTAGTATGTTTGGACCTAGTCTAACCTTAATGTAATCGGAACGGTCACGAGTTCAACTCTCAATAGAAGGTCATAGATCGGACAAAATAAGGATGAGGCGAGAGTGAGATAGATATTCACGGGTATGGGAAATCACCGATGCATCACTTGGTACCGATTGGGAATTGTGCAGTTATTATTATTTCACAGATATATGCTTTTATTCTGTTTTTATCGCTAATTTGCTTGGGGACAAGCAACGCTCGGTTTGGGGTTGTTGATAACGCCACTTTTTGGCGTTATTTTCGGTACTCAAACCAATGAGACTGGCTTGTATTCAAGTAAAAAGGCGGGTATTTTATGGTTTATCTAGTGAATTATGCAGGTTAGCTAAAAGGCGGCATTCCTCGAGAAAAGAAGATAAAAAGAGCCCAAAACGAGTCAAAACGAAGCCTAACGGAAGCCCAAAAGTCAAGCCGGAGACCCGCGCCCGAACCCGGACCCGATCCACGAACCAAATTCGACCCAGAAAGGCATCAGAAAGGCGTGCGACCATCTGCGCGACTTGCAAGTCGCGTCAGAAGTCGTGTATGCCTCTGTTTGGTCGATTTCAGCTTTAATTTTCGGGTTTAGGTCATTCTTTCAGGAGGCAACTTTCACACGACGGCCAGGGGCGATTTTAGGTTGATTTCTGGAGACTTTTCGGAGCTTTCGGAGTCACGATCGAGAGCCGATCAAGGAGACGTTCAACACGCGAAGTAGAGACGAGCACGAGAGAAGGGAGTTCATCATCTTACTGTTTACGATTGCATCTTTTACGCTTAATCATGTTTACATACACTTTCGCATCTATTTCTCTTGTGTTTGAATCCACCACCGACATGAACTAACCGGTTCGTATTGGGGGTTGGAATGAATTCGGTTTATTAAGCATGTAAACCAACGATTTGAACTTTTATCAGTTTTCCTTAATTAATGAAGCATGTGATTTCGTTCTTAATGCTTTTGTGAATTTGGCCAATTTACAACTGATTTGTTTGTTAGTAATTAAGTTCGAGATAATTGATTGCTACTTAGAATTAGGAATTGCATGCCTAAGACGATAAATCGGTGATAGAGATATACCGAGTAAGTCTTAGTCCTTAATTGAACCGTTAGGTTGAGATCGAGAGATAAAACTTAACCGTTTAACATAAATCTGACGCTTAATGTATTTTGAAATCCATAGGTTGAGGTCGAGAGACAAAACTTATCCTTTTCAAAATAAAACCCGTTGTTGCTCGAAAGAGAACAACGGTGACTTTGAAGATTGGATTCATTAATGGGAATTAACTGGTAATTGTTGTGAATCAGATGTTCGCATGTGAAAGCCTAAGGATGTCCAACCCTCAACTATTTTCTCTATCTGAAGTCTCCAAAGCTGTTTACTGTTTCGTTTGCGTTTTCTTTAGTTCTTGCAATTGTTTAGTTTTAAACCAACCATCTTCCAATATTCGAGAGTTCAGTTAATAGAGCTTGTAGTAATTGTGATACTTAGTTCCTAGTTCCCGTGGATTCGATACTCGTACTTACCGTACGTTATTACTTGATTTCGACACCGTACACTTGCGGTTAGATTTAGGGGGGGTGATAACCCGCCTATCAGCCAACTAATAAATTTACTCCGCTGTACTAAATACAGCCAACACCGCTGTCCCTCTGTACAACCAACTCCACCGGTCCTAAGCCCGGCCAACTTGTACTCATGTAGTGTAATACTCATTTAAACATAATATGCACATTATTACACTATTTATCACATTCTCATTCCACACACACACACATATATATATATATATATATATATATATATATATATATATATATATATATATATATTCCAGTTTAAAAACGTTTTAAAGTAAGACTCACCTGTTTGTTTATCAAAACGCTTCCAAGCCTTTCCAAAAGGTTCTGTCTTTCACCCCAAATTCACAGTATCTGAAATAATTCAAATACAAATATCTCTTTACCAAATAGAACACATAAGACTTACTAGGACTAAGAACTTTAGATAAATCTATCTAACTCTTATCCTCAATTATTCCCCAAAACCCGAACTTAAGTCGAGTCCACAGTGTATTCAGTCCTCATTCATTCCCTATCCAAAAGTCAACAAAACACAGGTCACTGGATACTCAAAAGTATCTAAACTCTCAAAAGTGACCAATCAGCTAAAGTATCCGGATACCACAAAATATCCGGACAACACAACTTTTCGGACAACCCATACAATCCGGACAACATAACATTCCGGATAACATAAACAATCCGGATAACACCCGGACACCAAAGCAATCCGGATACCATCCGGTATCTCATTTTTTAACCGAAAACTTAAGGGAAAAAAGGAACTTACCGGATAAAAGACTCGTCCGGACACCACTAGAACAACTTCCGGACACCATCAACCAAAACTACCGGACACATTCAATTCGTGTCCGGAAACCTCTGTCGGTTTACCCCATTTTTACCCAGAAATCGACTGAATTATTACCAGACATGAAATCGACTATTCTAATCCGATAGAAACCTTCTAATAACAATTACAAACATAAAACACAAAGGAACATACCTTAATATCACTTCCAAGTACACCAAGTTGAATCCCTAGCCACAAGACCCTTCTTTCTTATTCTTTTCTTCTCAAAACACACACACACACACACACACTAATCTGGATATTTTCTGTTGTATGAATGTAACACCCTAAAATCAGGGCTAATTTGAACCTCAAATTATAATACGTTATGATACAAGAAACTTCAATTTATATACATATAGCAAGGAAATTAACCATCAAGAGTATATTTATTGTAACACCCTAAAATCAGGGCTAATTTAAACCTCAATTTTCCACAAGTTATGATAACATAAACTTCAACTTATAGATATATAGCAAGTGAATTAACCATTAAGAGTATATTTACAATACAGAATCCTTCAAATAGCCTATTAATCTAATTATATCTCTATGATTAGATTAACTAAGCTATCTAAGCAATCCTTCAAAATCTTCTTCTGTTAATTGACTTCATTGCTATTCCAAAACGCTCGTCCCACAACCCTTTACTTTCCCGAACTGGTACCTGGTAAGAAAACATCATATGAAACGATTAGGCCAACGCCTAGTGAGAACATTCGTTTCAATAATAACATTTGTAAAATCAATGTAAGCAAGTTATAACAAACCTGATTACCCTTTCTCTTACCATACGTGTAACTCTATTCCGTTAGAACGATTTTACCCAATTCCATGAATATGCCTGACACACATTCCATCATCATATCATGTCTCTGGGCTACCCTACGAATCTGTACTGATTCTAGAGTAATGTTTCTATTCCGGAAATCGCAATATACACATGCCCAGTTCCGTACACATCTATTCCAGAAACCGCAATATACACATGCCCATTTCTGTACACATCTAAGAAATAACAATATACACATGCCTATTTCTTAGAGAAGGAAATAGTGATTACAATATACACATGCCAATCTCTTCTTTTCCTTAGAAATCAGGAATTACGTTTATTCCATGATTTCTCACACACATCAGAATAATGATTAATCTTCATCTATTCTACGTGTACATAACCACTAGTGCCTATGGATCCCTTACACTTTACTAACGTATATGCATAACAACATATTACAGCTCATATCATATTCTCAAATCTAAGAATACTAGATAACCTATCGTATATTCATCTTCAAATGCCCCCCTTCGGCGACTTAGCACGGGGGTTCCGCTACCCGGTTAGCGGATGGGGTCAAGGGGCAACGCCCTTATGGGGTCTGGGGGCAGCGCCCCTAGATTTTTTTTAGAAAATTTAACCAAACAAAACATCCAAAAATTGCATCCAGACATCAGAACCTAACATTCTCAATTTCTCAAAAGTGTCCGGACAACAGGGGTTTCCGGATAACTTAAACTATCCGGATAACTACAACTCACCGGATACATGCGTAATCCGGACAATACACTAATCCGGACAACATACCCGGAAACTAAAGCAACCCGGATACTATCCGGTAACTATTCATCCGGAAACTTACAATAAAACTAAAACTTACCGGATACTCTTCTGCGTCCGAATACATTCTTCACAGGGGTTTCCGGATACGACATTTCATCCGGAAACCTTCGAACTGCAGCCTAAAATCCAATCTAATTCGATGTCTGTTTGATTCAGCTCATTCCAGACCATCCCATACAGTTCATAACCAATTTATACAACTATTTCAAGGTTTAATTTAACATGAAAACACTGATTTAAGCAAACAACAAATGAACTCACCTTTTTATTGTAAAACCCACTTTGCTGCACAAATCCAATCCCAATCTGCTGTAAACGGTTTTGAAAACCTATTCACAACATAGATTCGTTTACAACTCTATAGCTACAACAATTTTCATCAAAACACATGATAAATTCCTTACCAATTTGAAGACAAATCTAGCTTTCTTCCTTTTTCCTCTTTTCCTCTTTTTCTCTATCTCTTTCTCTCTGTCTATTCTTTGCCGACTCAAAACCACCAGGATGAGATATTTCATCTATCTCATTTCCTTTATCCCTACACACTTCCATATAATGACCAAATACCCCCTTCTAGTTCGATATTTCCAAAAGTAACACCAAACTTTAATCTCTTGTATTATAACCCTATTGAATTATAAAATTTCCATATAATTCAAGGTTTACACAAAATACAAATACATCCCAATCCTCATTAAAATATTAAATAGAAAATTCGGGATGTTACAATGAAATATCTGAAATCCTAAAAGGGTAATATCAATCCATATTTACCATTTTAGACCTTGAACTATTCAATAAAGACCCAAACACCCCTAAACTTATAAATTTACCCAAACTTACCCTAAACATTAATTATAGAGTTAAATAAATTTAACGGAACTAGAATTTAACTAACGAGCTTACCCGGGGTATTACAAAGATGGCTCTTGCTGGATTTACATACGCCTTCAAGGTTAGATAAGTAGTATATAACATAAACAATAATACATACACACTGTTTGGCTTTCCTTTTTACGTACTTGCTCTTCTTGTGTAATTACATATATGGATCTTGGAGATGTTTCCCATCGCCCGTCAAAGTTTCACCAACACACACCGACAGGTTCATTAGGGGAACCCGTTGGGACAGGATTAATAACCTTAGTAGGAACAATTGCATTGCGTTCTTCAGCCGGTCACGCACCGTAAGTTCTTTCACTATGTTTACAATGTTTCCTACGTTATTCCCTGTTATTAAGTTTTAATGTGTTTTACCATATATTTAGCCACCGTATGCGCCTCTTGAAAACCTTGTGGCTACGGATACCGAGAGGGACACGCCTTGGTACAGAAACAACGTGACCTTTATCGATAGAGAGTTGGCACGACATCATAGGTCTAGTTCCTCATCTGACGAAGATGAGAAAGACGACGCGAGGCCCCCTTCCGATCGATATCAGTCGTCCCCTTCCGATCGATATCAGCCGCCCCCTTTTGATCCATATGAGGCGGCCCCTTCCTCCTCCCATCAAGATCCGACACCCGTCTACGGGCCATTTCGTGGCAATCATGACGATCTGTGGGACTACGTCCACGGGCCCCAAGACACACGTTTAGACGATCTGGAGGCATTCGTCAGACAGTTTCGCGCTGTTCATGTTAGTGTTTAACTTAATTTGTCGGCCACGATCTTTTAGTTTATATATTAATATTACGTTCCATATTTGTTTTAGCTGTCGGGTACGACGCCGATCTCCGCTCCGTTCGGACAGGGGGAACCGACGCCGTTTACCACCACATCCCATCCGTCATTCCCGGAGAGTGTAAGTCACACTGAATAACCAATGTAGTTATATATTCGTTCCTAAATTTTTAACTCTTATAATGATCAATGTCACGCAGGTCGGGATGTCGGGGCCAGGGGGTTACACAACCCAAATGCCTCCGTTTGCCACCACATCCTATGCGACATTCCCGGAGAGTGTAAGTCACACTGAATAACCAATGTAGTTATATATTCGTTCCTAAATTTTTAACTCTTATAATGATCAATGTCACGCAGGCCGGGATGTCGGGGCCAGGGGGTTACACAACCCAAATGCCGTCGTTTGCCACCACATCCTATGCGACATTCCCGGAGAGTGTAAGTCACACTGAATAACCAATGTAGTTATATACTCGTTCCTAGGTTTGTAATTGTTAAAATGAATTATGTCATGTAGACTAGGATGATGGAGGGAGGGGGTTATACACACCCAACATCGACGTTCGGCACCTCATCATTCACGGACCTCCTTGGAATACCGCAGACAGACTTTTACAGGCCGGACATGCCGGGGCCGTCGTACGTCACACCGCCACCACATACTATGACTGTAAGTTATTTTGGTAGGTTTGGTTTAATTGTGAACATGATGAAATTGTACTTAAAACATCTAATAAGTTAATTTTCAGTCGATGGGGTCGGGAGAGGACTTACGGTGCTTGGAAATTGTCGAGGACCACTTCTCGGAGCCGGAAATTGACCCGATGGGTGTGGTAGAACCTGATAGGCCGAAGCGGAATAGGAAAGCTTCATCATGGTTCGGTACCCCAATATTTGGCCGACAAGGATCTACCACACCGCCCCCTCCTGAAAAGAGAGCCAGGCCAAAGGTGACAGGAAAGGGAGAAGGAAAGAAGGCAGGAAAGAAAGCGGGAAAAGGAAAGATGGCTTCACCGGAGCGTCTTTCGGCCTCGGATATATTGAACCTGTGCCAGACTGGTGACCTCCCCCACCTGATATTCATCCCTTACTTGAGCCTGGACATCACCCCCGACTTTTTCAAAATATTGCTGGCAGTTGACCCTTTGGACTTTGATTTAGAGGATGTGGTTAGTATGAAGTTTAACTATAGTCATATAATCAAATATATTTATATTACATGTCTAACATCTATTTTTTATGTATAGCATATAGATTGTTGGGTCGCCATGCTCCAAAGTTCACGTGGACCAGACACGAGGTGGACCATCATGCACAGTACTTTCTTTCATTACATGGTCCTTCCTCATCAAGGTCCCGCCTCTGTGGCTAACTCATGCAATGGTCAGGAAGGGGTTTCTTGGCAGTACCTCGATATTGTATGTAAATCGTTTTACTCTTATTTTATTTAAGTTGTTTGGTTTCTAACTAAGTTGTCTAATATTGTAATATTTCAGGTGTACATCCCTATCTGCATTCATCCTAAACCTTGGGTGCCCGGGGTGTTTGATCTTGATCGTATGTTGCTGACCCTATATGACAGTGACCCTGCCCGTGTCTATACAAACGCTTTGAATAACCGTGTTGCCGAATTTAAAGATCAACTGTCGGAGTTCTTTAGTATAATCAGGGATAGGGCCCGTCTCAAAAAGTCAACGCTTTTCCGTCATAAGCTCGCCAAGCATGCACCACACCAACAAGGGATCAATGCGGATTGCGGTGTCTGGTTATGCCGTAATGTCAGCGTCTTGATTTCAGACGATGTGGTAGATTTACACGCTTCCCGCACCGAAGAAGTGGCCATGGAGTTTCGCAAACATATGGCGGAGAGCATTTATGCTCATTGTGTTCCACGACAAAATGATTAGGTTGTTTATGTAGCATTAAATGATTGTTATTTAAACTTTGTTAACTTATTTTGTTATAGTATTTAACTTGAAGTTATAATTTTGTTTATTATTTTGTTAAAGTATTTAACTTGAAGCCTAAAAAGCCTATTATTTGAGTATCGATATCTCATTCACACATACTCCGTTTTAAGCGCATTATATATCGTTTTGAAGCTCTCATATAGGAGAACATAAAACAACTAAGAGTTAGTTATATATAATATATATATATATATATATATATATATATATTTAAATGTGTCCAAAGTTTAGTAAAAACCATATTTTTACTAAAATTTTCCAACACCTAGTAAGTAGGTTTATGAAACTTGCGGTAATCCTAATACAGAGATTATTGGATGAACAAGCATTTATTTGTTGATTCACATGTGTATTACTTTTGCAGACGAATCTTGCAGTTACTTTTTCAGTCGAATCTTATAGGCTATTTTCAGACGAATCTTGCAGTTACTTTTTCAGTCGAATCTTACAGACTCTTTTTCAGACGAATCTTGCAGTTACTTTTTCAGTCGAATCTTACAGGCTCTTTTCAGACGAATCTTGCAGTGAACTATTTAGACGAATCATGCAGGCAACTTTTCAGACGAAATCTTTGACCATATCCACATCCTTGATGAAGAACATACATTTTCACGGCTATAAGTAGATGGCATGATGAAGTAGTAATTCACAACTTGCTATCTATCTTTTATACATTCTTTTACATCGTTTACAAACATTCTCTCGCTTTTCTTAACACTATGGCTGGAGGTTCAAGATCAAGGGGAACAGGTCGGCGAATGGGGCTGGAACTTCACGTTCGACAGCCTACCAACCACTGAACGATGGAGCTCGCTGGAGTACCAGGAAGGTACCGGAAACAGACGAGGAATGGAGAAACCATGGGCGAACTGCGGCCGATTATTCATTCACGGCTGAGGAGGCAGAAGACTGGGAGATGGCATGGGAGAATTACCACTTCGATAATGACAGGAAAAGCCCACCAATGTATCATTGTACCAGCCGACGGGTTTTCCACAAAGTCAACGAATTACTCCCTTAGTGCAAAAATCCATTGATAAGGCGAACGCCGATATCGAAAAGGTAAGAGGGATGTGGAACCATAACAGGGGGATACAGCAGGGGAAAATGGAGTTGCCAGCGGAGAAGAAACGAGAACTGGCCATGACTAGGGCTCACGTTCGGGAGGTGCAACGACAAATTAAGGAAGTAGAAGAGGAACTACAAGAAATCGAAGACGACTACCCGGGAATGGAGGACGTCATCAAGGAAAAGGTTGACTTCATCACCGGAATCCAGGACGCATTCCAGTCATAGATTTCTTTGTTTACCTGCACTGTATCCGTTTCGTTTGGGAAGATGATTTGCAATAACTGATCTTTTAATTAATTTCCTTGTTAAATAACTTAAAATGGGGAAAACATTTTCTTAAATTAATTTCTATATTAAATACATTAAAATGGAAAAGAAACAATACATTAAAAACCTCAACTACATAAAATGGTAACCTAAAAAAACTATAAGGACCATTTATGCTTTTTTAAATTTGCGCCAAACTGGAGGGGCCAAAACTGTAAATATCAGAAAATCGCGGGACTATCGCGGGATAAAATTGCGGGACAGGGGCTAAAAGTGGTCCCGCGGGCAAACTTGAGGGGGAATAGCGGGAGAAATGGCCAAACTCGGTGCCACGTCGTGCCACGTGGTTGTGGGTCCCACGATCGCGGGTCCCACCGCGGAAAAAATGGGTATTTCGGCAAATTGGTCGAGAAAATATGTATTTTGGCAAGTCAAAGTCAAACTTTGGGTATTTTAATTAATTTCCCTAATATATAAATTATTAAAAAATCAAGTTTACAACTAAGGGGGTGTTTGGTTGGGGGTATTGAGAGGTAAAGAATGAGAACGATAACGATTTTTTTGGAAGGGTGTCCTACGCTATGTCTACACTAATCCCTATGACTGTAAGACATCAACCCTGATTAAACCTCAGTGGCCACAATTGTTGTGTTGGCAAATGAGATATTCTTTCACATCATCCAGGACTTTACCAGTACGCCATAACCCTTGTGGTTAATGATAATGAAAATTGTTGTTTGGTTTGATATAATATAATGCCTTCATTATCCCAAATCCATTAATTTCCATACATGACCAAATTTGGGGGAATGAAATCTTATTCCCGCCCAGTTATTTTTTCTCATGCGTCCTTTCATCTCTCGGTGTTGAATGAAAAATATTTTTTATTTTCATGTCGGACGTCATATATTTGTATTAAAAGTATATATAAAACATTTTTTATTAATTATATTGGTTTAACCAAATAACATCAATGCAATGCTCATTCCTATTCCCATTCTCCTACATTTCCATTCCTTAAAATGAACCAAACGCCCCCTAACAATGTTTATATACGTACACATTTTTAAATTTCCATAGTTGAACTCTGATAAACACATTTAAATACTGATACACATTTAACCATGCTAATACGACAACATACTTTCAAATGTTTTTTCAATTAAAAGTTGTATTATATTTTCATTCCATTTTACAGTAAAAGATATTTCACTATATTGTACAGACACGTAACAGTATTTTAAAACACTCTTAAGGTCTGCTAAACGCTTACCCGGTAAGAGTTTATTATGTCACTTTATCTTATTGGATAAACATGACCAAAATTTAGAACCTTATCCGGTACGAACGATGACAAGGAACGAGATTCTTACCCGGTAAATGAGAGTTGTGACTTACCCGGTAAGTATTTGTTGGATAAAAATATTGCATGGGATGTCATTTTAATAAATTAAAGTCCCGTTTGGTTTTGTATGATTGGATAGATTTTTTTTTTTGTTGGAGAGATTTAAAATTCAATTCCATTATAAGCATAAGTTCAGTTTGAATGATCATTGGATTTGATCCCATAAACATGAGATTTAAAAATCTCATAATGTCATTTCATAAGATTTTTGTATAATAATATTTTCAAACATGTTAAAACATTTGTAATAAATAATCAATTAATAAAAAGGTAATTAATTTTTTTAATAATTTATTATAATTTGTTTTTAAATTAATTATAAAAATGGAGTTCAATGCCATTTTAATCATACAAACCAAACACATAAAAATATTACAAATCATTCTAAATCATTCTAAATCTAAAAGACTAAATCCCTCCAATCAAATCCTTCTATGAAACAAGGGTGTGTTTGGTTCGCATAATGTTTTTTATGGAATGGAATCTGTCAAAATAATTTGACTTTGAAGGAATTGGAATGAAATGATATCTGGTTTGACCACCTGTTAGGTTGACATACATTGGAATGGAATCTACTAAAGGAATTGGATTTTGACTGTTTGGTTCACATAATGTAGCTTTGGAATTGGAATTAAATATTAGTTAATGACAAAAATACCCTTTTTGAAAATTTGAACCATCGGTGATGGTCAGCGGTGGTGGATCAGAACGGTGGTGGCCGACGGTGGTGGTCGGTGGCGGTCAACGGTGGCTGAGATCGGTGGTGGTCGTCGGCGGTTCATAACGGTGGTGGTCGGCGGCGGTTCAGGTCGGTGGTGGTCGGTGGTTGGTGGCGGCTTAGAACGGTGGTGGTCGGCGGTGGTTCATAACGGTGGTGGTCGGAGTAGGAAAGATGGGGATAGTTTTGTCTTTTTTAGAAAACTAGGTGGAATGGAATTGAATTCCTTCTCATTTGTGATAGAATGACCAAATTCATGAATGGTGGAATGTGTGGAATTCAATTCCATTCCATAGGCAACCAAACGTCCGGACGAAATTTGGTCAATGAAATTGATCATTTCAATTCCTTCCAATTCCGTCGGAATCCTGCAAACCAAACGCACCCTAAATCTCTCAAAACCATTCCATTAAACCAAATGCCCCTAAATCTGACTCTGTAGGCCAAGTATAAGAAGTCGTACACTAAACACTTATCTTCAAGCTTATCAGTTAGATTACTTTACCGGATGAACATAACAAAGACTGAGAATCTTACATGGTAAAAGGAAAAACAAGGATCGAGAGTCTTACCCGGTAAGTGAAGTTGATGACTCTTTCCCGATATGTGTTTACCGAGTTATAAACGTTTACCATCAATCCAATTTGATTGCCGAGAATATGTTACCCATAAGATAAATGAAAGTATTGACTCTTTTCGATATGTGCTTACCGGGTAAGCCCGGTAAACGTCCGATAAACAACCTCTAAGTATTAACTCTTATCGGTACACGTTGGATAAACGACCCTTACTGTGTTCGATCCATTTTATCAGTTTCCTAATTTTATTTATTTGATTTGTTAAAATAACAAAAAAATATCTCATAATAAAATATCATTTAACACTTGTTTAGACAGAAGAAATATAGTAAATTTTGGTATAAAAATATTTAATTCAGACAAAAATTAAACAACTACTAGTGTTGTCCACCGTGCGTTGCGCGGTATTCATAAACTTTTCTCAAAATATTTAACTATGACATAAAATGTTTCATCACCTGAATAAAATATAACTATTTAAATCAAAAAGTGGATCAAAATTTGGATGAATATTCAACATATATTTTGTCCTTTATATAGTCACTTGCAATTCCAACTTTTTATTTTTGTTACCAATGTGGGACAACGAAGAATCCACCACAATTCACCAATCGATGAATTATTGATTCTCATGGTGTCATGTCATCATCTTAAGTTTTCACTTTAATATATATAAAGATTGATTGATATTTAACTATCACATAAAACGTTTCGTCACGTGAATTAAATATAACTATTTAACCCAAAAAGTTTGATCAATATTTGGATGAATATTCAACATATATCTTGTCCTTTATATAGTCACTTGCAATTCCAACTTTTTACTTTTGCTACCAATGTAGGACAATGAAGAATCCACCAAAATTCACCATTTGATAAATTCTTGATTCTCATGGTGTCATGTCATCATCTTAAGGTTTTGCTTTAATATATATAAAGATTTAACCCCAAATAAGGATCAAAATTTGGATGAACATTCAACCTATATCTTGTCATTTATATGGTCACTTGCATTTCTAACTTTTTACTTTTGCCACCAATGTGGAACAATGAAGATGTAACATCCCGCATAACGAAACATACATATAACATACATTCCATAACATGTTTACAACAAAGTACTTCATCTTTCACATTTGGTCCCATCTAAAGTCTGGACATAAAAGTTCATTACAACTTGATCCACTTTGAATTACATAGTGATAACAAAAATTATAACTACAAAAGCATCCGTAGCATCATGATGATAATCTTCTCCAAAGCTAGCCAACAAGTATTCTATTTACTTGTTCTTAATGGAATCACCACCTGGAATACATAATTTTTAAAACAGAAAATGAGGGTTAGACCTAAGGGTCTAGTGAGTAAATCCCTGACATTTGTAATTCATTAAAAACTCATTTATATAAAACACTATTTATATAAATACAAATACCACACACGTAAGATAATACCAACTAACAATTATTCATCATACCTGTCTCATTCCACCTTATCCCTCCACCAATGGCCAAATCAATTGGTTGCGAGCCAATTTATCACACCGGTCCAAAGCCCGGCCACGTATTATATTTTCATATAATACTCACGTAATTATAATATCCCATTATAATCACTCACGTATGACATATTCATACACTTATCACAATTCATTATTCACATATTGTATTCCAGTAAAAATACTCTTTAAAATAAAACTCACCTGATCTTTTAAGCAAGGTCCTTCAAACTTTCTTCAAAATAGATTATCTTTTAACCCAGATCCTTAATATCTGAAACAAATTAAAGCATACATACTCTTTAACACATAAACAGGAAAACCCAACTTTTCGCAACCCACTATTACGAAAAGTTTACTTTTCGCAACCTACAGTTGCGAGTTCCTCACTTTTCGCAACCAACAGATGCGAAAACCTCACTTCTCGCAACCCACAGTTGCGAGTTCCCTACTTTTCGTAACCAACAGATACGAAAACTTAACTATGCGCTTTAGCTGCTTGCGAAAAGTGGACTTTTCGCAACCAAGGCTTGCGAATTCCTACTTTTCGCAAGAACACTGTTCATCGTCTTTTTCAGATAAGTTCAGTTCATTTTCAGGAAATCCAACTTTTCCCCAGATTGCACAAGAATGTTCTAAACCCCTTTTAACACTCTAAATTGCCACTAAAATACACAAATTCATCTAAGATTACCTAAACCCACCTCAAAATCCAAAAGAAACCTAATTCTTATAAAAGAGTGTTTGAATAAGATAATTACCTCTTTGATTTTACTGCACCAATACAAAATTCCAGCTGAAGTGTCTTTAATTCTTCTTCTTCTTCTACGGTTCTTTCTCTTTCTCTCTCTCAGTCGTGAACAATTTCACACACACACATACACTATTTGGGTTTTACTTTACTGTTTCAATTTGAGATATTTCTTCTATTTAGTATACTGAGTCGGTTTGTGTCTTAAAGGTTTGGGTAAAATACCCAACTAACCCTAAACTTGCTTTACTTGACAAATCACACCCTTAAGCTTCTATTATAAAATAAAAACTTATCCCTAAATTTCTTAATTCCACAAAATACGAAAATCAAGACTTATAAATTCCAATTTTTAATTAGATAAAATACCTGGTTATTACAGAAGAATCCACCACAATTCACCGGTTGATGAATTCTTGATTCTCATGGTGTCATGCAATCATCTTAAGGTTTTGATTTAATATATATAAAGATTTAGAGATTTAACCCAAAATATGGATCAAATTTTGGATGAACATTCAACCTATATCTTGTCCTTTTATATAGTCACTTGCACTTCTAACTTTTTACTTTTGCCACCAATGTGGAACAATGAAGAATCCTCCACAATTCACCATTTGATGAATTCTTGATTCTCATGGTATCATGTCATCATCTTAAGGTTTTGCTTTAATATATATAATGATTTAACCCAAAATATGGATCAGAATTTTGATGAAAATTCAACCTATATCTTGTCCTTTATATAGTCATTTGCACTTCTAACTTTTTACTTTTGCCACAAATGTGGGACAATGAAGAATCCACCACAATTCACCATTTGATTAATTTTTGATTCTCATGGTGCCATGTTATCATCTTAAGGTTTTGCTTTAATATATATAAAGATTTAAAGATTTAACCCAAAATATGGATCAAAATTTGGATGAACATCAACTTATATCTTGTTCTTTATATAGTCACTTGCATTTCTAACTTTTTACTTTTGCCACCAATGTGGGACAATGAAGAATCCACCACAATTCACCATTTGATGAATTCTTGATTCTCATGGTGCCATGTAATCATCTTAAGGTTTTGTTTTAATATATATAATGATTCTTGATTCTCATGGTGTCATGTTATCATCTTAAGGTTTTGCTTTAATATATATATAAAGATTTAACCCAAAATATGGATCAAAATTTGGATGAACATCAACCTATATCTTGTCCTTTATATAGTCACTTGCACTTCTAACTTTTTACTTTTGCCACCAATGTGGGACAATGAAGAATCCACCACAATTCACCATTTGATGAATTCTTGATTCTCATGGTGCCATGTAATCATCTTAAGGTTTTACTTTAATATATATAATGGTTACAAAAAAATAATGGGGAAAATATCAAATAGCCGTGTCATATGAGTTCCAAGTCGACTGAAAATGAACGGATGAGATTGAAAGCTCACACACACACTTCCGTCAAGTTACCGTCGTCGGAACAAAATAACCAACCCAATCGAATTCCAAGTCGACTATTTATTAACAAAATTCGATTTCTACAGAAAATGCCGGATTGGGGAAGAAGAAGAACCCCGCAGATCACCCAGGTATGGAATCAAATTTCAGTTCTTGCCCCCAAAATTAAACCAAATGCTTCGATACCCTTCAGTATTCTATCCAGGAATTTGTGAGTTTTTGTCTTCATTTGAGCATAGTTTATCGAAAAAACCAAATGCTTCGATACCCTTCAGTTTTCTCTCGACTAATTTGTGAGTTTTTGTTTTTGTTTTCAATACACTCAAGAGTCAAGAGGCATATCATTTGCGTGTCTCTTTCTGTATGATTATTATTTCGGGTACAGATGATATTTGCTGTCACCAATGTTCGCGACAAGTTTGATCGGCTGTCATAATAAAGACCAATGATATCTTATTATCTGTGACAATTGATTTAAGTTGTCTAAACGCACAAAAAATGATTTCGTTTTAAGTTTTTTGTGTGATTAGGGCATGCACTGAATTAGGGAAATGGAGATGTGGTGGTGCTCTTTAAGTTAGGAGATGGAGAAGAAAAGAGTGGATGAGAGTGTTGCAGGACCAGCTCCACCAAGAGTAGACAGATTCGGGTTCGCAAAACAGGAACACAACTCCCCCGATCGGCTAGTCAAGAGCAAGTCGGCTTTCGAGTATCAGAGGTAATGCAGGTTTATGTTCTAACCGATGATTTCAAGTAGATCAAATTACTTTATAGATTCCATTGGGCATATCTGATCGTTTCATGATTCAGTTTCAGTGTTATACCACAATCTTGTGCAGAAATTTTCAAGAAATAACCTGTTGTAATCACACAACACCTGCCACATTTAGAACATAATGTTAGAATTTGACTCAATTGACATAATTTATTTATATTTATTCATAATTTTTAAGTTGAAAGTGATATTGTCCTCTAAAATCAATCTGGGTCTATTTATTTGGAATGGAGAGAGGATTTCCAGTGATATGTTTCTTAATAGTAGTGATTATTTTAACTTATTGCCTCATTTCTGGTCTAATTAAATCAACGAGGCAATTTACAGGGAAGAGAGAAGGCTAAGAAAATGGCGGAAAATGATTGGGGTTGGAGGTAGTGATTGGAAGCATTATGTAAGGAGGAAACCACACGTTGTTAAACGGAGAATACGGAAAGGAATCCCTGATTGTTTGAGGGGTCTTGTTTGGCAGTTGATTTCTGGAAGCCGGGATCTGTTGCTGATGAATCCTGGTGTTTATGAGGTATTCTCGTTCAAATCTTTATATATTTTTTTTTCTTACAATTTGTCTGGTTTTCTTCAACATGTTGGTTTCCTATCTTCTATGAGAACGGTGAATAAAATTGTATGCACATAAATAAAATCTAAGTTTACTTCCTTATGATTGTATGGACATTGTGATGCCAATCAAACTATTTTGAATAACATCTTTTACTGCCAATTACTTTTGTTGCAGCAACTAGTTATATACGAGACGTCAGCCTCTGAATTAGATATAATTCGGGATATATCTCGCACTTTCCCTTCACATGTGTTCTACCAGCAGAGACATGGTCCTGGTCAGAGATCACTTTACAATGTTTTGAAGGCCTACTCTGTATACGACAGGGAGGTTGGATATGTACAGGTATATATATATATATATATCCATTGATACTCATTGCATCTCTAGCCATTTGTAACATCACTCACCTGTATCAAAATGGTTTCAACTGCAGGGAATGGGATTTTTAGCCGGTCTCTTGCTGCTTTACATGAGTGAAGAAGATGCATTTTGGCTGTTGGTGGCATTACTTAAAGGAGCTGTCCATGCTCCAATGGAAGGATTATATTTGGTAACTTTTACTATACCATACCGAAAACATCTTGTTCTGTTCTTCATACATTAATGCGAACCTTAAATTTCTTGTCTATTCGTAAATCTTTTCAATTCTTGCAGAATACTATAGATATTTTTTCATGACTTTGTGGAATCTTTATGTTTATATCGGTTAACATTCCATTTTCTTTGTTCATTTTGTGTTGATATATGAACCTGGCTTCGCTCTTAATCATGTCATTGCCTCCCTCCCCCCGCCCCCCTTTAGTGTTTTTAGGGGACGCACTACCGTGACATCATTAGTGTTGTTTTATAGATAAACTGGAATTAAATACCTAAGATAACGGACATAAGATAGCATAACCCTGAGTGTGTAGCCATGAAAGAAAATTCGTATCCTTACTACAAAGAAGGCGTTGTATTGACCTTGTCAAGTTAAAGGAAAAACTGAACGGAAAGAAACAGAAGGCATCCTGCAAGAATCAAACACGATATTGTTAAATAAATCACGGTTTTAGATACCTTTTTGTTTTATATATTCTGTGTTGATTTCTATTCATATACTTTTAGTTCTTTTGGAATGTTAAATTTGTGGTATCGTGTGCAGGAGGGATTGCCTCTTGTTCAACAATACATGTTTCAGTTTGATCATCTTATGAGGGAGTACCTCCCAAAGATAGGCGATCACTTCACACAAGAAATGATAAACCCAAGCATGTATGCAAGCCAATGGTTTATTACCGTTTTCTCCTATTCGTTCCCTTTCCATCTGGCTCTTCGAATATGGGATGTTTTTCTCTATGAGGTTAGTGGCATATAAGAAACGTGAACATCTGGCTGCACGTAAAATGATTCCTTATGGAATAATTATATATAAAATGGACAGAAGGTAAAGAATTTTGCATATATAGTAACTGAAGTTTTATATGTTTAGGGTGTGAAGATTGTGTTTAAAGTTGGCTTGGCTCTGCTGAAATATTGCCATGATGACTTGGTGAGTTGGTCGTGATCCTTTTGCAGTCGGTCTTGCTAAGTGGTAAAATGTATCTTATTTATGACAAAGATGGTGTTATTTGTAGGTAAAGTTACCGTTTGAGAAACTTATACATTTTCTTCGTAACTTCCCTGATGATGCAATGAATCCAGATAAATTGCTTCCAATGGCCTACTCATTTAAGGTACCCTCGCTCTCTTTGTTACAGTTATGTTTGCTCACAAACTCACACACAAAAAACTTTTAATGAACATGAAAGAAAAACCTTTTTCAATTAGAATTTTGTTTTTAGTGTTTAGATTTTTGGAAAGGTTAAAGATTGGGGATGAAGAAGGAGATGATTGGCAAGTGTAGCATCTTTTGTTTCTTCATTTGTGAACTTAAGAAACAAGACTTGTATCAGAAATTTTAATTTTTAATTCATATCTCGATGCATTTTCATTTTTGGCAAAATGCGAGATTAAAAGTCTAAAATTACCTATTTGCCCATCGCAAGTTGTTGATGCTAATTGCTCCTGATCGACAGGATTGCCTTATTCCATGGCTGTTTCTTAAGTGTATATTTGATAGTTGATAAATAATCATAGCACACCCATACAACTATTTGTAATGTGAAACGTTAGAATGTTCATGGAATAGTATAAAGCATTCATGCGAAAACGAGGCTAACTATAAACATTTAATATACGTACTTGTGCATGGTACAACTATTTTATACAAGATTTGACAGATTCCTACTTACAGTTTGTGGGGGTGGTCATTTACTCCCTAAAAAAGTTAGACATGCTTTTTATAATTCTGTGTTGCTTACGCTCTCTCTTATTTGTCGTGTTTTAAGGTATCGAAGCGATTGGAGGAACTTAAGCAGGAGTATGAAAAGAAAAATGGGAAGGTAGTAGAATCCCAGGTAAAGCAAAAACAGCCGCAGCCGGCTGTTTGAGTAGGAAAATCTTACTTTGTAAAAATACCTGGAATTCGATTCTTTCAATGGATCATCATTACACAAGTTTTTTAATCGGGGCATTGGAATCTTGAAATGATATTGGCAAGGGTAGTTTCAGAAATCTTTGATATCGGGTGATATGGCTTCATGTTTGTAAGTGAAGCTTGAGAAATCTTTGATCTTTAGAGGATATTATTCGTATGTGAAGTTTCAGATGTCTTTGATCTTAGAGGATATTATTCATATGTGAAGTTTCAGATATCTTTGATCTTGTAATTTGAGAAAGAAAGAAAAAAAAACACAAAATTCTGTCACATTTATAAAAATGTTATGTTTGAGGTTAATTTTTAGGTAAAAATGTACCAAATTGGAACGATGTTTGATTTAGTTCTTATTTGATTTTTTTTTCAATTATTGTAACAATCGTTCAATTTTTTTTTCGGACTAATTGATGGCAACCAATAAGTGTTGTAATAATATAAAATTCTTTGTTACATTAAATAGGTAAATATATCAATAATTCCTCTTATTATATTGAAAAAAACTAAAACAAACTTCATTAAATTCTAACGGGTGACAAAAACTTGTTTATCTCGTAACCTTTTAGAAATTGAATAACCAAATTATTAATAATAATAAAAACAGTAATAAAAGTAGCATTTTTTTCCAATAAAAAATCCAACATTTTTTAGTCATTATCCATCACCAACTTTAAACAGAAAAAAATTGTAATTTTGATGATAAAAACAGAATCCCCAACCACACTTTCTCAAATCTCAAATCCATATACACGTGATCAAAAAGAAGTCTTACGAAGGAGCACAGATCACTTTGCCACCCACCACAATATATAAATATTAAATAGAGTGAATTACGCCGGTGGTCCATGTGGTTTGCCTAAATTTTGGATTTGGTCCCTAAAGTAAGCTAACTACGGTGGTGGTCCCTAACTTTTTAAACAATTTTCACTCATGATCCTTCTATACTTAAACACCGTTTGTTAACTGTTATTTTCATCCATCAGTTTAAATTAATCAAGGGCAAATGAGTCTTTTAATAAAACAATATATTTAACCTAATAAAAAATAAATCAACGTGATATGAATATATGACTTTTCAAATGTGTTCTTCTTCTTCTTCCTCAAATCTCTCAGATTTGTCAAAAAATATCACAACTTTATTATTTCAAAACCCCAATTCGAATATAGGGTTGAAGAAGATGGAAGATCTGAGAAGATCTACTACAAGTCTGTCCATAGATATTATTATTAGGGGTCTCTGAATATCTCTTCAACACAAAGAGACTTGCAGACAGCAAGCAAGAGGTAGTAGAGAGAGACAACACAATTACTGCTCTTATAAACGAACAAAACACATAGTAAAATGGAACTTGGTTTCTTGGCTTTTCTGAGAGACAAAAAGAGATTGAAAAGGATTATATGTGTTCATATCTTTGTGGTGTTGCATTTCTTAACTTCAACAGAATCATCATCACCATCGGCTTCTTCTCTTGCATAAAATCCTTTGTTATTCTTTTGAGTTCTTGGAAAGTAGGAGGTGGGTTTTGGGTTCTCTTTCTTCCTCTCTCCAATAATCTCACCAAGAAAATGGTATAAAGACTTTTGTTCTCTGGTTTTTGTAATTATTTGGGCTACTGATAAAGCATTGGTCATGTTTAACATTTATTGATGATAAATTGTTAATAAATCCTATAGACACGTCGGTCAATTACGAATGACCAACAACAATTACAACAAATTATTCACAGTTTAAGCCCATGATCTATACTCAATTAAACTGCCAAAAAGCACTTTTATGGTGTAACACCCTGATTTTTATCCTAATTGAAGAAATGTTGAACTAGGGGGAAATCAGTAAAGAAAGAATCAATTATGGAGTATGGCTATAGTGCCATGCAGTTGTGACATCTGTCACAATAGCACCAATGATACTAAAAGTATGGTAGTCTCGGCTATAGTGCCATGTGATTGTGACATATGTCACAATAGCAACGACATTACATAGTGGTTGGTCGTCCCAACGAATGTGCCATGTGGTTATGACAATGGGGTGGCACCCGTAATTTTCGGATTGGTCCAATTTCGAATCAGTGTGGAACCGATCTTTAAGAAAAATATGAAAAATACGATTTTGGGTTAAATCTTATATTTTATGGTCTTGTTGGATGAGGAATTCGAATACGAGTCCAACGGTTCTTTCCGGAGCGAAAACGGAGCTATAACGAAGAAGTTATGGCCAAAACAAGTTTCGGTACACTATGAGCTATAGTGCCCAGCGATTGTGACACTGTCACAATCGCCGGAAGCCAAAACTCTCGGTACAATCCGTGCGATTGTGCCCAGAGATTGTGACACTGTCACTATCGCCCGGGGGTATCAGGACCCTTTAAAATGCGATTTTCAGCCCCATTTCACTCCTCACTTCTCCCATTTCATCCCTTACTCTCCCAAACCGAACCCTAACCCTCTAAATCGTTTTTGGAGCTCTTGAAGCCATAAATCTTGCAAACCAAATCTTTTCTTTCAGTTGTTAACAAGGAATTATAGATGGAGGTTAGAACCCTTCTTCTCACTTTCGTTTTGGTAAGACTTCTACACTTTCTAGGGTTTACCCAACCCTCACCTAAACCTTTTCCTTTCTTTGGATGAAATGAAGATTGAAGCTCGCTTTGGTAACTCTAGAAGTGTTTGGTTGGTGGATTCACTTGATGATTGAGGTAATCTTCTCTTCTCTTCATTTTGGAAATTAGGGTTTTGATCTATTGGCGATTTTGGGAGTAATATGTTGGGGGAAATGATTCTAAGTGTTTTGAGGATAAATATTTATGGTTGGAAACTTATGGATTTAGGTTTTGGAAGATTTGGACTTGAAGATATGAACTTCTTCAAAGGAGCATACGTGTGGGAAAATCTAGATTTAGCTTAATCTAGCAATGTGAGTTCAAGTTACTTTGCGAAAACTTTGTACATGCCAAAATGATATTTTCCAAATATTTGTGTGTGATTTACTTGAAAATATCTATGGTGAGTTATTTGGGTAGTTTAACTCTTTTGGAAGTGTTTATCTTCATAAATGTGTAAAACACCCATATTTGGGGCTTTTGGTTATTTGGATGGATAGAAACCATATTTTGTCTTTAAAAGATTAATTGCTCAAAATGAGGTTTATTTGATGGTTTAATCATGTTGGTGTAAATGATTTTAATAAACCATTTGGGAAAATGCACTTTTAGTGTTCTGGGTCATTTTGAGAATGTTAAGGGTGTGAGTCATATGGGAAAACCCTTTTGTTTAACCCGTGTTGAGTTTTGGGGTTAATGATGATTTTGGGATACGTGTTTTCTTAAACAATATTTAAACGTGTTTTATGTGATGTTGACCGACATTATGGGTCTAGCAAGTTTGGAGCACTTTGCTCGGTCTTGACTTTGAGACAGTCTTGGAACATTTGTTCGGTTTAAATGGCTTGATGTAGAGTCTTATTTTTGGGTTGCTTTTATTGCACCGTGTTGCATTTTTGCATGTCGTTGATATTTACATGCCCGGGGTGGAGTCTAGGATGTGTTACATGTTTAATTTCATTTCATTTGCATGATTTGACGTCGATAAATGATCATTAGATCTTTGTGCAGAGGGCTCGGTTTTGGACTCGATTGGGTCTTGATGGCATTCGCCCGGTTTTTAATAAGCTCGACGTGGGCTTGGGGTTTGCATTTCATGAGTTGCATCATATTTGAAGTTTACATGATTTGAATGCATTAGTTATTCTTTTGAGGTCATGTATGAATTTTTAAGTTAAGTAAGCTTGTTTTGGATGGTGGGTTTTCCAAGGTAAAGACCTAGTATGGTTGAACTTGAGGGCTTGGACTAAAGACCTAGTATGGTTGATGTCCAAGAGGGGCTAAAGACCTAGTTTTGGTTGATGCCGGAGATAGGCTAAAGACCTAGTTTTGGTTGATGCCGGATATGGACTAAAGACCTAGTTTTGGTTGATGTCTAAGATGGGCTAAAGATCTAGTATGATTGATGTCGATGATTGACTAAAGACCTAGTATGGTTGATGTCATCTATTTTTCCACATCCAAGAAGCTTACTTGCATTTATTTAATCGTGGTTTAATTTGTGTGTTTGCCACATTCGATGAGATCGGGTCTTCCCGTCACCGAAGGGTGTTAATTTCGGGTATGTTATTCATTCGCATTGTTGAGGCTATAGTACATGCATATGGATTGTTTTCCATGATTGATGGACGAATTACGTTACATTCTGATTGGATGTTTTAACTGTTGGAGTTCTATTTTATAGTATTTGATCTTTATTACATTTTACGATTACGCGAGTTTTGCTTCGTATTTTGTTTTAATAAAGAGTTATGTTTAATTGGATGGTTTCCATGTTTTATGGGTTGAGTATGTAATGTCAATTGTATTTGAAGGTTTTGCCTAAATTAGACTTATTAACGTATTTGGGTGAATTGGGATTTGTAACTCATTTTGGAAAACGCTTTACACTTTTCGGGAATGGTTTCCATGGATTTGAGTGTGTTGGAAAATGAGTCGTTTATGCCGTTTGGGAAATCTTTTTGGAAATGATAGTCTTTGTCGCAAGCTTTCATTTAAAGATTTATTTAAATCATGACTATAACTACTAACCTCCGATTTATGATTTTATATAGTCATGATAAAATGCTTGAACTCACTAGGCGTTAGCCTAACCCTTTTTATTTGTCGGCATGTGCAACAGGCTCAGGTTGGGGTAGCTCTAGCTACATTGTGAAGTGGCGAGTGCTAGTATAGTGCACAAGAGGTGACTTGAATTAGTGAAGTCTTCCGCACGTATTTGGAATTAGCAACTTGTGTTGTGTTAAGTAACACCCGTTTAAGTTATTTTATTGGGGGAATTATAATGTTTTAAATTCCGAGGTATTTTAATGAATGAATTGTAGAGATGATTTATCTATTTTGGTTATTTTATCGAAATTAAAGTTAGTTGCTCGTTCCAAATTTGAGGGTGTTACATATGGAAGTTCCGAACCTTCATCAAGCAAAAATGGCTGCAAATATACCCCATTCCTCCACCATTAACGCTGCTTGTTTTCAACAAATAACATGTAGATTTGCATTGATCTCTTTCTCTGGTCTTACCTTGAACCAACAATCAAGGTAAGATTTCTTCCATGTGACCATGTCTACAACACCGTTTTACATAAAGTCTGTTCGATTGTGGTTTAGAGTGAGCCACATTGTTGACTTGCAGAATTTGCTGAGAAAAAATATGAAGATTTGAGGAAGAAGAAGAAGAACACATTTGAAAAGTCATATATTCATATCACTGGTTTATTTTTTATTAGGTTAAATATATTGTTTAATTAAAAGACTCATTTGCCCTTGATTAATTTAAACTGATGGATGAAAATAACAGTTAACAAACGATGTTAAGTATAGAAGGACCATGAGTGAAAGTTGTTTAAAAAGTTAAGGACCACCACCGTAGTTAGCTTACTTTAGGGACCAAATCCAAAATTTGGACAAACCACAAGGACCACCGGTGTAATTCACTCTATTAAATATAATATTGGTTTGATTTGAGAGGTTTATTTTCTATGTTTTTTATATGATGCAAAAATAAACTGATATTCCTTTTTAAATTATGCATTTGAGTTAAAAATACTACTCTTCCTATTGTTATTTTTTTATTTGATATGCAAGTCATTTCAATATATGTTATCCAATATTTAAAAATAACTTCATAAATAAAAAAATAAAGTTGTTACTCTCAGTAGTAAACAAAGTTAAAAAAAAGGTTGTCAATTTGCTAGAAGTACCAAATTACATGTTTTTAGGGCAAAAAATTACATGTCATACAAACACAAACATTTCTAAAGCTTTTTTAGGTAGCGTTTGGTACGCAGACTGGATGGAACTGGACGGGACTGAACTGGATGGGACGAGACGAGAATGGACTGGAGGAGATAATTTTAATCTAGGTTACGTTGAAAAAAAGAGTATTTTAGTAATCTTATGTTTTAGTCGCATGTTGTTCCACCTATTTTGGTGGAACAAAAAATCTTAAGTTTTGTCCCATGAAAACTTGTTTTTGTCCCATGACATACCAAACATGGGACTATTTTTTTTGTCCCGTCCCATCCAGTCTGCGTACCAAACGCACCCTTAGGGAAAAAAATGATTACCCTACAAATTTTAAGTACGAATCTCTCAAATCTTGTATGAAGTACGCGACAAAGTCGGGTTAGTTAGTTGTTTGCGTCCATTTGTATGTGTTGTGTCGCATGTGATTTAACTCTAAAATCATATATGATATGAACTTTCTCGCAAATTGACCAATTTCTGTTACAATCTTCACCAATAAGAATAATAATTAAATAAACAGTGAATTATATTTTTGGTCTATGGCTGGTTTTTGGCTTTCGTACCTACAATTCATAAAGTACACTGATGGTCCATTTTTCGTGTTTTAGAACCCAAACTAATCCCTCCGTTTAACACTAACTTTGTCATATGCCTCTCACATGATGGACAATTGATCACCACGAGGGTCGATGAAAACCAAAACCCTCTATGAAAACTAGAATCCCATCATATTCAAGTGTGGAAGTCGAATGTACTATGGATATTTGAACAAGAACACGCTCGAGGAGGGGAGCGTGGTGAGATATATAGACGTCCAATCTGTAGCCGACGAGTTTCGTTGTAGGCTACCGAGTACCGGGCTATATGGTAATGATATATATTGTGGAAAGCCTAAAGTTCTCCGAGTGTAGTGTAAGATTCCCTCGGATGGGTCTCGTAGGCAGCAATAATGATATATATTGTGAAAAAATGGATATATATAATTTACTAGTTATAAAGACAAAATCCAAAAAGTAACGATAGAAAAGGGACTAAAAATGTAATTCTGAAAAGTACATCTAAAATGAAATTATTGAGACGCATCTATTCTAGACCACTAATCTTCGAGGACAAAGTCGTCATTTCCTATCATCCAAAACACACGTGTCAATACGACATTGTTCTTGGCCATTCGTTCCTCCGATCTCCGTGCATTCATTATCACCCACAAGTTGTGAAACCCTCTCCTTATATAAATCTACACCCTCGCCTAACTGATTTACTCGATCGATTGGTTCCACATTCTAGGGTTCTAATTCGATCCATTCCTATTTTCTACTCTACTCTACTCGATTCAATAACATCAATTCGTCGGTATGTTCTTCACCCATTCTCTTCTTTATCCTTTGCTTTTTGCATTTCTAACGTTTCTTGTTCTTGTGTTGATTTGTTTCAGGCTTTTGATCCATTTGGGCCTTTCGTATTGCGGATCTCTTAATTCTTTGATTTGTTTTTCATCCGTAAGTTTGCTCCTTCCTTATTACGCACTTGGTGCGGAATGTGTTTTGTGATTTACATTCTTCGAGTTGGTTGTTTTTTGTAGACGATAGCCTGTTATCGTGATTTGCTACTATTGTTTATTGCTTTCATGAAATCAATTGCTACAAGTTCATATCTTATTGTTTTTTGCTTTTATTTAACGGAATCTATTTAACCATGAAAATACTCGAATGAAAAGGGGGAAGGGTTTGTTGCAATAGGCTGTTTTGCCTTTTTTAAGATTTTTTTAAAGGGAAATTGACTCGAATAGCCATTCTACCAACTGAAATTGGTCACAAGGAGTTCTTATGGAGAATCCTTTTTAAATTATTGTCATAGCCTAGGTTACTTTTGCACTTGCTTTGCTTCATGTTCACAAGGAGTTCTTATTGACTTGCATATAGACTTGAAGATGTTGAAAATCTTTTGATAAATACATGATACCTGATCATAATAATGCAACCTTTTTGTACCCATACCCTCTATGGGAAATACGGTAACAATAACTATTTGCAGTATTTCATAATCATCTTCTTTTGGTTCCCTATTTACTGTCCATCCATTCCATGGTAAATGCAAATGCAACATTTAACTAGACATATTCTTTTGTAGGTTTCTAAGTTTAGTTGCAAGTTTTCTCAGCACCGATTACGTAGAAAATTGATTCTTATCTATGTTTCACTGTATATGCAGGACAACTGAATGATCAATGGAGTCAAAAGCTGGCAAGAAGTCTGGTAGTAAATCCTTGATTTACGAAGCTCCCCTAGGTTACGGAATTGAAGACGTTCGACCACACGGAGGGCTCAAGAAGTTCAAATCTGCTGTTTACTCTAACGTGAGTTTTGGTCTCTATTATGGTACATTTGATTTGATTATTACAAAAAAATAAAATAAAAAATACTGGTTGCATCCTCACTAACACTTCATTGGGGTTTCCTATTTTCGATCTTGCAGTGCACCCGCAAGCCCTCCTGAGTTCTAACATTCGTGCTCCATAACCCCTAGATAGAAGTGTTCAGTTCTGTTACTTTGCTACTGTCTTTTCTTGATTCCTACCCCCTTGTTCTCCATTTCCTCTCTTTGCAACAAAACTTTCCAAGGCAAGATGGAAACAATGGTGTCTGCCATTGGATTTGAAGGCTTTGAAAAGAGGTTGGAGATTTCTTTTTCCGACACTGGTGACTCTGCTTATACTGGAGGCAGAGGCCTGCGTTCTTTGACCAAGGATCAACTTGATGAAATTCTGGCACCGGCTGAATGCACCATAGTTTCTTCGTTGTCTAATGATTCACTGGATTCTTATGTTCTTTCGGAATCCAGCCTCTTTGTTTATCCCTATAAGATCATCATCAAAACCTGTGGCACCACAAAGCTACTTCTCTCGATCCCACCCATACTGAAATTATCTGGTGAGCTGTCCCTTAGTGTCAAATCTGTACGCTATACTCGTGGAAGCTTCATATTTCCTGGAGCTCAGGTATATCCTCACCGTAGTTTCACTGAAGAAGTAATGGTCCTTGATAGCCACTTTGGTAAGCTTGGCATGGAGAGCGAATCATATGTCATGGGCGGCATTGACAAAAATCAGAAATGGCATGTCTACTCTGCTTCAGCTGAAGCAGCAAGCACCGCTGAACCAGTTTACACTCTAGAGATGTGCATGACTGGTTTGAGCAGGAAGAGCGCATCTGTCTTTTTCAAGTCTGAGTCAAGCTCTGCAGCTGTGATGACTGAAGATTCAGGGATTAGGAAGATTCTTCCAGACTCGGAGATATGTGATTTTGATTTTGACCCATGTGGGTATTCTATGAATGCTATAGAAGGGGAGGCCATCTCTACGATTCATGTGACACCAGAAGATGGGTTCAGTTACGCGAGCTTTGAAGCAGTGGGTTACGACTTGAAAACCATGGGTTTGGCTGCTTTGATTGAAAGGGTGTTGGCTTGCTTTGAGCCTAGTGAGTTCTCTGTAGCTTTGCATGGAAATGACTTGAAAGATGTTAACTTGGATGAAAACAATCATCCGGTGGTGAAAGGATACGGTGTTGAAGAAACCAACTTTGAAGATCTTGAGGGTGGAAGAGGGGGGTCAATGGTGTACTATGGGTTTGCAAGGGGAGGAAGTTGTTGCGGGTCTCCACGGTCAACTCTGCGTAACTGTTGGAGTGAAAACGAGGATGAGTAGTAAGCGGAAGAGAAGGCGGCGTTAGTAATGTAATGAGAAGTGATGTATGGTTTCTGTCTGGTGTGGTTGTGGTGGTGATGAAGGCGCCCAGTTGGTCTGCATCTGGGTGAGTGAAATTGGTATATTTACTATTTGTGGTCCTTTTTTGTGTTGTTTGTTGCCTTTTTTTGTTACATGATTTTGTAAAAGAGGCGATATGAATCATATGATTTTGAGCAAATTGAAAAATGCATTGATTTGTACCTGTTTTTATGTTGAAAATTCATTCTCTGAAAAAAACAACTAATATGTAATGAATATCGTAAGATAATGGGTCCATTGCATTATATCAAAACAAACATACTTCCATTTTATTTTCATCCTCCATCTCCTTATAACCCCAACCAAATATCCCGTACAAGTTTTGTATGTGTATGGGTTAAGCGACTATGCTTGATTAAGGCGTTGAATGCAAAGTAATTAATTGATGAATGTTATAAATGAACGGACTCGTTCATAGAAAACGAAATTGATTTGAGGACAAACTCCGATAAGTCGATTTCTGAAGAAGATAAACCCGATTCCTAGGATAAAGAATCCGATTTGTGCAAAAGACAAAATCGAAGAGTTTTGATGGAAGATGTTGGAGCCAATGATGGAGAGAGGATGGAAGTGACAATAGTGTTTTTGGTTTTAGGGTAGAATGGTGATCTTGAAAATGGTCACATGTTGTTCCACCTTTTTTGGTGGAACAAAGTTTTTTAACTTTTGTCCCATGAAATCATTTTTGTCCATGTTGTCCCATCCCATTTTTTTCCTAATGACTTACCAAAAATAGGACTATTTTTTTGTTGTCCCCACCTAGGTTGCAACATGATAAAATAGACCATGATTTTTTTTGAAATGGTGTCCTAGGCTATGTCTAGACTAATTTCTTGTCAAATTATGACTGTAAGACATCAACCATGATTAAACCTCAGTGGCCACAATTGTTGTGTACGCCTGGATTAGAACCCTGGGCAGATGAGATATTCCACCACTTCTCCCAGAACCTTAACCAGTACGCCACAACCCTTGTGGTTAGACCATGAATTATTGTTCCATGTTTGACATGAATTTTATGTGAAACAAACAGAAACATGGTGACACAAAGTGGAATAGATCCACCATATCTCATAGAACAAGGTGAAACCGACATATTATATCAATATAAACCTCAGAATAAAACTCAATTCACTTCTAAAACACCTAATAAGCATCCTTTTCTAAAAGAATATTTATTGTTATCCAAAATTTCATTTTACTATGTTTAAAATATTATTTTTATACGATTTCTACATTTTGATTAATTTATGTACTTTATTAAATATTAATGTAACACCTCAAAAATTCCATTGTTTTTGTAATATTAATTTTGAAAGATTAAAGTTTGAAGTTAAGGGATCAAATGTGTAATTAGTCATAATTGGAGTTAAATTCTGATTTATGAAACTTTGAGGGTTAATTGTGTCAATTAGTGATAGTTATATCCTTTTACGTTGAAAGGCGGTGGAATTGAGATTATCTCAATTTCCATCTCCTGAGGAGTCGGTTTCCAGTAGAAAGAAGAACGAAAGGCTGAAGTTTTGATTTCCGGTAGGAAAATTAGATTACTCTCTGTCTCGATTTCAAGTTCTCAAAATGTTATAATCCTAAGAGTAATTTGATTTTGAGTAGGTTTCTGATTCGTAGGGTGAAGAAAGTTGATTTTGTGTCTGTGTTGTTGCTATCGATCTCATATGTGAGTTCATCTCTTCTTCTAAATAATTTTGGTTGAAATTGAATAAGATAATTAGTAACAATCTATCTAAATGATGTGGTAAAAGTGTATTGTAATGAAATCGACCAAGAAACTGAACTTAGATGAGTTTTTAAAGCAGAATCGACGTACTGATTGAAGTCCCGTATTGAAGATCCGGAATGGGATCCGAAAATGGTAAGATCCGGATCTGGTGAGATCCGGAATGGGATCCGGAATCGAGTAGGATCCAGTATGTGATGATCCTGAATTGAGAGGGATTCGGTAGGTGATAGAATCCGGAATTGAGAGGGATCCGGTATGCTATAGGATCCAGAATGGATTTGGGATCCGGTATGCTATAGGATCCGGAATGGATTTGGGATCCGGTCTCTTTGGGTCCCGGTTCCGGGTAGTTCCGGATTGTACCGCAAGGGCGTTGCCCCTTGACCTCATCCGCTAACCGGGTAGCGAAACCCCCGTGCTAAGTCGCCGAAGGGGGAACATTTGAGGATAAGGATACAATAGGTTATCTAGTATTCTTAGAGTTGAGAATATGATACGAGATGTGGCGTGATATGTTGTTATGCATATACACTAGTAAGTGTAATAGATCCATAGGCACTAGCAGTATTTGTAACGTGGAATAGGCATAAAGTAACTTGTAATTCTCGTTGACCTGAAATGAGGAATAGACATAAAGTAACTTGTAATTTCTATTTCGTAAGGTGATGAGAAATGAGGAATATGCATAAAGTAAATTGTAATTCCCATTTCGTGTTGTGAGTAGAAATCTGGGAATAGGCATAAAGTAAATTGTAATTCCTGATTTCTATGAGAAGGTAAGAGATAGGCATAAAGTAAATTGTAATCTCTACTTCCACTCAAAGAAATAAGAATAAAGTAAATTGTAATTTCTTGGACATGAGCGATGATCTAGAATCTGTAATGATTCGTAGTAGGCTCTCGAATGTGATAATATGACTTTCTGAATGTTAGTCAGCTCATGAAATCGGGTATGTTCCCGTCATGGTAAGATGTGTAGGTGTACGGTAAGAATGATGGCAAACCAGGTTTGTTTATACGCTTTGATTACTTGAGTTTCCAAAGCTGCTAAAGTTTTAATTTGAAAATGGATGTTCTCACTAGGCGTAAACCTAATCGTTTCAAATTAAATTTTCTTACCAGGTATGAGCTCGGGGAAGTAACGGGAAGAGGGACGAGTGTTTTGGTATTCAACTTTTGGTGCTAAGTGGAGAAGTTAGCTTATGCGATGATGATTTTGATGAATGGCCTAGACAACCAATTTAATCTAATCATAGTTGTTAGAATTAGATTAATAGGTTGTTTTGATAATTCAAAAATGTGTATATGAACCCTCATAGTTAATTCTCCGCTTATGTATAAAAGTTTGGATGAAATTATGATTAACTCTGAAAAAGTTTAAGGTTTAAATTGACCCTGTTTTTTAGGGTGTTACAATTAATAATAAATATAATATCGATAATGTAAAAAATAAAAATTGGAAATGCATAAACTTTTTTTTAACTTTGTATAATTTTAATCTACTTGATGAATTTTTTTTAATAATATGTTTTGTCACAAAAATATTTATCTTACTATAATTTAAGGCCATTTCTTTCTCCACACCCCTGCAACAATTTTCCACCCCTCACAACTTTTTTTTTATTTTTAATTTCAAATTTACACTTTATACCCTTAAACTGTTTTATATAATTTACTTTCTACTTTTAGTTTTCTAATTTTCATTTTACATCTTTATTATATTAACACATATAATCGTATATTAATTAAAATACGTTAAAAAATTACGTTTTAATTTTAACAAATTACACCATATAATCGTCTCTTCGATACGTTCGAAATGAACCCAATATTGAATATTTTTGATTTAATTATATTATTATATGTCATACGTTTACGTTATTTTTTGATTTAATTATATTATTATTCATCGATATCTTCTTATTTTTTGAATTAATTATATTATTTCAAAATAAGGCAAATATTAACTAAAAAATGTTAAAAAATATCCAACAAATTCCAACTCTGATTACTCATTTAAATCAATATATTCACGAGTACGAGTACGCTCTATATATTTTGTATACATATCTAATCTACGTTTGTATGGGTCGATCCATGTACTTGCAACTGGAAATCGACAACGTCTCCAATGGGTTGTGAGTGTGGGCATTGGGTATTCTCCGTTTAATACCACTTTTATGTAATGATTACCATTAACATGCACTATTGCAATTGACACGTGTTGGGATGGTGACGGCGGTGGTGTCCTGAATGGTAAGTATGGCACACTACCTGCCATATTGAGAACATGTAGTATGACATTGAACCTTGAAGCAGCTAGAATTCCCATTTCAGGCATAACGATCCAATGCATAGGTGGTGCAAAGACGTCCTTCTGAAAAAAATTCAACGCTTCGTTAATTCTTTGACACTCGTCGCTGCCAATCACAAAAGAGTAATACGGTTGATACTCAGTTAGTTCAGCAATTAACTCTCTGCGGATATCGTCCCATTGGTCTTCATGACCACCCAGACAAGTAGATATGGCTCGAAATCCACAATTTCCATCGCCCAATACATCTTGTATTTGTGTGATGTATGGATGAAATAAACTCGGGATTTGCTCAAGATATGGATTTGGGGGGTGGGTTGTCGCGGAAAATAGGAGCTATGCCTCGCTGATTGAGTATGACCAAAATCTTCAGAGTTGATAAATGTTGGCGCGTTAGAACAACTGCGTCTAGTAGGGTCTTCAAGAATCTTTTTCTTTAGAGTTTGATTCTTTAGAGACGGACGTCCACGAGTGGTTCTATGAGCCGAAGGTTCATCAAACGACGGTTTTGATGACATTATTATATCCTTTAACCTTTTTAACAAACTTTTACGTCCATGAATTGGTTGTTTATTGAAATGATCTTTAAACACTTGAACTTCATCATCACATTGAATATCATCGCCTTGTCCTATTGTCATTCACGATATCTATAAACACATACAAATAATAATAATTTAAAACGATTTAATGAATTAGTTAATATATGATTATTATGTTAATGCGATAGGAGTGTAAAACAAAATTGAAAAAATAAGAGATGTACCATAAATTAAATAATTAAATATAAGGGTATGAATTATAAATATTAACAAACGAACATGAACACAAAAAATCTCGTTCGTTTACCGTTCGTGTTCGTTCGTTTGTTCGGTTAAGTTAAACGAACGAACATGAACCAACCCGGCCAACCCAACCCAACAGAGGCAAAAAACTCAATCCGAGCCAACCCGATGTATAATCGATACTATTTTTCACCAACCCGCATATATTGGGTTGATAACGGGTTAACCCCAAGCCAAACCGACCCAACCCGCCAACCCGTGATGTTGTAAAGCCCGTATCCCGGTATGTAATTTCTTTGTTTTAATTCTTTCCTTTTTAAAGTTTTATTTAACGGGGTTTCCATTAACGGGGTTAGACGATTTGGACCTAATCGTTAATTATGTCAAAACATTAGTTAGGTTGCGAGAAGGAATTATTGAGGGACCAAAAGTGTTAAAGGGCCAAAGTATGTATACTTCGGCCCATGCAAACCCAAAAACGTTTTATGTTTCATTTGGAGGGTGTTTGTTTGGTGGCTTGGCAAGGAAGAAAAGAAGTAAGAGGAGAGAAGAACCCTACGGCCCCTTCCTCCCCTTCCCTTGTGAGTTCGGCCGAGAGAGAGTGACAACCATCAAGAGAGAGTGAGCCGAGAGTAGAGAGAGATAGAGAGTTCGCCGGAGAAGAGAGAGTGACACCGGAGAAGGAGGAGAGTCGCCGTCGTTTCTGCCGGAAAGGGTGGAGGAAAAGTCACGTCGAGGTAATCCCGTGTACCGTTCTTTTCGTTATGTTATTCGTTGTCGGAAGCCGTAAACCGCCACCACCACCGCCGCAGCCACGGATGCCGGCGGTGGGGCCGCCGCTGCACGCCGCCGTGGTGGCGGCAGAGGGGTGGGTGCAGGGGTGTGCAGGGTGCGGGTGTGTGCGGGTGCGTTTTGCGAGTGTGTCGGGAGTGGGTGACGTTGGGAGGTCTCGCCGGAAGGGTTACCGTAACCATCGTCGCCGCCGCCAACCACCACCGCTGCCGGAGACGGATGTGGGTGGTACTCGGTGGTTGTCCAGCCTAGTATGACCTTTCTCCGGTAAGCTTGTAGGCTGTTCGGGTCCGTTTGGGTTAAGCTATGGCTTAATGGGTTTATAATCAATGTTGTCATTTTATGTGAAATTCACAGTTTCTGCCACTGTTTTGGGAAAGCCATAACTTTTTCTAGGGACATCGTATTGGGGTGAAATCGGTGCCAAAATCTCCCATTCTGAGTCTAGTAAGTTTCATATGTTTTACGGAAAAACCAGTTCGGACCATAGCTAGTGTCCAATTGCTGTTTTGTACTGAAAGGTCCTGTTTTTCACTGTGCTGCAAGTCGGTGTTGTAAAATCCATAGTAAATTGTAGAAAAATCGTTAGAGCGCGTGCGATATGTCCCTGGAACCCTAAGACATGGAAATTTGTGATTATGGAAAAATATTTCTGGATTTGTCAGTTTATAAGGGGTTAAACAGGTCCCGAACAGACCTGTGTGTTGAGAGTAAAAACTGGAAAATGTATTTTATAATTTAGTAGTCGTGGCTTTGGGTTGGGGCGTCACTTTGACATTTGTTAACACTTATTTAGGTGGAAAAAGGTGAGCTGGTGTTGGCCGGTTCGTGTTGCTGTTGAGGACATAAGCTTTGCTTTTGAGGTGAGTTCTCTCACTAAATAGGATGGGAATTATATTTGTGTTACTATAGCTCGAGTGTGATAGTTATGATTGTTTGCTGATATTATTGTGTTAAGGGGTATATATAATTGTGTATATATATTGAACTGTGATTGATGTACTTGATGGTTGTTCCAAGAAGTATATGTGTTGTATAATAAGTTGCGATTATATCTTCTTGATGGTCGTTCCAAGGAGTATAAGGCTTATTGTTAATGGTGATATATTTTCTTGATGGTTGTTCCAAGAAGTATATGTGTTTGTATAATGAGTTGCGATTATATCTTCTTGATGGCCGTTCCAAGAAGTATAAGGCTTATTATTATTCGTGATATATTTTCTTGATGGATGTTCCAAGAAAAATACGGGCTGGTATATTTGGTGTGTTTGGTATATATAAATTTGGGTGCAAGACATGATTGCATGGTATGAGTTGGTTGCGATAACTAGCTGTTTAAGGGTGATGCTGATATAATTGTGATCCTATTTATGGTTTGAATTCACTAAGCTTCGTGCTTACCCTTCCCAATATCTTATGATTTCAGGTGCGAGTAGCAGTCGGGCATGACGGTACACAAGGGCGCAAGGCGAAGAATGTTTAAGTTAAATTTTTATTAAATGGGGATTTAATTATATAACTTTTCCGCTGCTTAACTTTGTCTGACGGTTTAAATCAACGACGTTTATTTTTATTGTAATGAGATTTGTTAACTTGTGGGTTGATTATAGTGAAATGCATTATTTTTCAAAATTTAAATTCCTTGTAATTTTTGGGACGTTACAGATGTCGCATTTATAAACAAAAAGACTTTTTAATTTAAACAAAGTACGTCATTATAATCGTCTCGTCGATACCTTCGAAATGAGCCTAATAAAATAATATAACAATTTTATTTTCATGCTAAAATATATTAAGATTTCGTTATAAATATTTATGTAATATATATGATATATATTAAAATAATTAAATCAAAAAAATTCAATCTTGGGTTCATTTCGAACGTATCGAAAAGACGATTATAATGATGTAAATTGTAAATATGTAATTTGAATTTGGTTTGTGAGAGAAGGGGTGGCTGACAAAAGTGGGACAAAAGTGGCAGGGGGTGTGGAATACGCAAGGGTGGAGATAGGAACACCATAATTTAATAAGTTACATAAATTAATTAAAATATATAAAAGATATATACTTTATTAGGAGTAAAATAATCCTTTTTATCTGTTCTGATATGTTTTTGTTCTATTTTGTTATGTTATGTTATGGCTGTCTGGATACCAAATGCATCCTAAGATATTTTGTAATTTTTAATAAGCACATCATATCTAACCGATTATAGTCAGTTGATAATACCGTACCAAATATGTAAACTTGGTTAATACACGAAGTTACATAGCATGATTGACCATGGTACCAACTTATTTAATTATAGATTAAATTTTGTGTTTTTTATATATTAAATATTACACTTTATTGTTTTAACCATTTTGTTTAAACATTTGAATATTTACAAGTTTATTCTTTATACCGTTAAAAATACTTAAAACATCACATTTCTTACCTAAAACTCAAAACTTGACCAAAATATATAGTTTTGTATATTTACTTAAAGTTGATATAAAACTGGTAAGGCAAATTACATAGAAAGGGGATACAGTTTGTTTCAATTTTTATTTTAGGGTACTTTAAAATGATGCATTTAAGGGTCTATGGACAAACCTTATACACCTTATACTGTTATACATAATCAAGTGACTGGTTACCTGTAAAGTTGGTAAAATCTAATTTGACACGTGTAAATTATTATTTTTGACTTTACTTTCACTTATCAATGACATTTCAAAATCATGATTTTTAAATTATTATTATTATTTGAATAATTCATTTCTTCATTGTTTTTTTCTTCACCATGACCAACCACCACCACGACACATCGATTAAAAATTCATTGTCTCATCATACTTGCACTACCGAGTCACCCCTTCTTCCTCTTTCTCTCACATCTGGTTCAGTGTGTTACCTTTTACATAAATTTAAGTGGTCACCGAAGAATATGGTGGTGGGATGGTTTCACGGCGGCTACAGGCCCAAACCAACCCAAAGAAAACAAACCAATTTATCCATAATATTATATATTCCGAATAGAGTTGGAAGGGAGGAGTTTTTGTAGGTCTGAGATGAGATGGAGGCCGATGAAGAGGCGAAAGTCATGGTCTTGCCGGAGATGGACGCTTGAGATGAGTGCCGTTTGGGAAGCCACGGTTTCAGAAAAGAGATCTACAAAAAAGTACTTTGACAAAAATATCCCTGATAATTAAATAATAATAATAAATAATATCCATAATAAAATGAGACTTAACACCATTATAACCAGTTACTTGTTGTTCACGTAAATGGGTCCCTTATTTGTTAATAAAGTTTGTCAATAGACCCTTAAATGCACCATTTTAAAGTACGATCCCTAAAATAGAAATTAAAGCAAAATACGACCTCCTTTTATGCAATTTACCCAAACTGGTATTAGTTACTACTCCATTTTATCATCATTTAGAAAGTAAGCGAAAAAAATATAAACCCAAGAGACGGCGAACTTTAGTAAAAGCAATGTGAGTTTCTTTTACTAAGGGGGTGTTTGGGATTGCTTATTTTTTGACTTATTTGCTTATGATTTTTTCACATCGTAAATAAGCTATTTCTAGTATTTGGATTAAAAAAAAATGTTTATGGCTTTTTCATACCGCAAATAAGTTGTTTTGATAAGTTACTCCATTGTTACTTATTTAAAACTTCTTATCAATTTATTTGTCTAAATTACATTTTTACCCCAACTCTTTTCTATCATCACATGAGTTGATAATAAGTTGTTTTAAATAAGCAATCCAAACACCCCTAAATTTAATCCTTAAAATCCGAGTTTCTTGTGACAAAAGAGGTTCAAGTTTTCGTATCTCTCGATTCAAAAGTATACCAGGCAACGATTGCAGAAAATAAGAACAAAGTATTCGGTAGGTTCGGAATTGTTTATTGTTGATGTATCAATCACTCCTTGGATTTATCTGCTCCACTTATTTGTGTGAGAGGAAGAACACAATCAAATTCAAAGCAAATGAAAACAATTGGCCATAGAATCAATTAGGGTTCATCTGTCTTCTCCTTGATGGATAATTTAAGATGTTGTACAAATGAAACGCATTTAGTGAAAACAGTGTGTGCGGTTGTACTGAAAGGTTGTTCTTGGGACATCATCCTAAAACCCCGAATCGGTTCGATTATTACCTCCTCCACTATCAATCAGACACTTCAGAATCTCTCACAAACGGGGTCTTCTTGTTTTATCTCTTGGGATTTTTTCAAATGGGTTGAACTAAACCCTGATTACAAGCATTCCTTACAATCTTCTTGGACCATGATTCACCTCCTAACAAAACAAAGACACTTCAAAAGTGCACACCAACTGCTCGACAAAATTGCTCTGAGAGATTTTTTATCTTCACCCACGGTTTTGAATGCGCTGGCCACTACCTGTGATGACCAAGATGTGAATTCACATGTTTTGAGCTGGTTAGTGATATTCTATGCAAATTCAAAGATGACCCAAGATGCAATTCAAGTCTTTGAGCACATGAGGGTTCATGGTCTAAACCCACATTTGCCTGCTTGTACTGTTCTGCTGAATTCGTTGGTTAAAGAGAGGTTGACTGATACAGTGTGGAAGTTTTACAAGAAAATGTTAAAGATTGGTATAGTTCCAAATTTGCATATCTATAATGTCTTGATTCATGCTTGCTGCAAGTCTTTGGATGTGGAGAAAGCAGAAGAATTGTTGAGTGAGATGGAAAATAAATGTGTTTCTCCTGATCTTTTTACCTATAATACATTGATATCGTTGTATTGCAAGAAAGGTATGCATTACGAGGCTTTGTGTATTCAAGATAGAATGAACATAGCAGGTTTACAACCCGACATTATAACTTATAATTCGTTGATCTATGGGTACTGTAAACAAGGTCGAATGAGGGAGGCAATGAGAATGTTTAAGGAAATCGAAGGCGCAACTCCAAATCATGTGACATACACTACTTTGATTGATGGGCATTGTAGAGTGAACAGTTATGATGAAGCTCTGAATTTGCGCAAGGAAATGGAAGCTAAAGGGTTGTATCCTGGCACTGTTACCTATAACACGATGCTACGCAAATTGTGTGAAGAGGGTAAAATAAGGGATGCAAACAAATTGTTGAATGAAATGAGTGAGAAAAAGGCATTGCCCGATAATATCACTTGTAACACACTGATTAATGCTTATTGCAAGATTGGAGATATGAAGTCTGCTTTGAGAGTTAGAGGTACGATGTTGCATGCCGGACTTAAACCTGATGCCTTTACATACAAGGCATTGGTTCACGGGTTTTGCAAGGCTCGAGAAATGGAGAACGCTAAAGAGATTTTGTTCTCTATGCTTCATGATGGATTTTCTCCAAATTATTGCACATATTCATGGGTTGTGGATCTTTACTGCAACCAAAGCAACGAAGAGATGGTGGTGAAGTTACCTGATGAGTTTTATCAGAAGGGTGTAATCGTCGACGTTTCAGTTTACAGGGCACTTATAAGGAGATTATGCAAGAGAGAGAGGGTTGATTATGCTCAAACGTTATATGATATTATGCAGCATAAAGGGATATTAGGAGATGGTGTTATATTTACTAGTTTGGCATATGCTTACCTGAAATCAGGTGACACAACTAATGGTTTAAAGATTTTTGATGAGATGTACAAGAAGAGATTGATGATCACTCACAAAATCCATAGAAGTTTCACAGCTAGTTATGCTGATGATAAGGGCATTTTGGAAACTTTTTGGAATCTGGCTGTTGAAAGAGGCTTGATTTCAAGAAATACCTTGAAGCAGATTCATCGGGCCGGAGATTATGCATAGGAAGCAAAGTTGCAATGCTATGGTGTTAATGCTTCAAACCTGTAAGTGTTCTTAATGAATGAATTCCTTTTTCTTAATAATAGATTTCTCTTCGGCTAGTGTTTGGTGCAATGATATCGTGTTATAGTCGTAATACTGAATTAATCTATAACATACAACTATACAAGTTCATAATGCAAGAATTAGGCAAATAAATCAGAGCACCCCACTGGACTTTGTTAAATCTCAGCAATTGGCGACATGTGTGTCATCGTTTGGAAAACAGTTCCAAGAATTTCTCTATCGTTTTTTGCTACAATTTGTGAGATTGAATCCAGATGCAACAAGACCACACCTTTGGTAGATTAGAGAAAAATTAGAGGAAGAAGTTGGACTTTTTCTTTACACTAGGCACAATTATGGGTATTTCCTATTTTTAGAAATTAAAGTTTCGTTTGAATTATGTATAAGCATCTATAGTTTCCATCTTTAGTGTTTTTAGACCAAATGTAAAGAAACTTTAATTTCTAAAAAATAGGAAGTACCCATGATTGTGCCAAATGTAAAGAAAAAGTCCAACTTGTTCCTATTATTTTTCTCTGGTCTAGCGAAGATGTGGTCTTGTTGCATCTGGATTCAATCTCCACAAATTTTACCAAAAATAATGGAGAAATTCTTGGAACGATGACACACATGTAGCCAATTGCTTTGATCTTTAAGCCATATATAACCATCCCCCGTTTGTAGTTTTTCATCAACACAATCTCTTTGCCTCTTCGACTTCCAATTTACTTGTTTAAACAACAAACATCAATCCCAGAAATACAATATGAACAACTCCCAGAACGCAGAATTCCAAGCTGGCCAGGCCAAGGCCCAAGCTGAGGTGTTACTTCTAAATTATTTTTCTATCTCATAGTCACTCATTCATATGTGAATTAATTAATGCAGTATCTCGGCCCGAGCCTTTTGCTATTCGCAAATGAAAAGGGTTTGGGCCGGAGTCAAAATCACGCAACTGTGTCTGTTTGTGTGTGTATAATCTTGAGCCTTTTTTGCTGTCAGGAAAAGGGCAGCCAGTTGATGGACAAAGCCAGCAATGCTGCACAGTCTGCCAAAGAGTCAACTCAGCATGTCCGAATTTTCTTCTATTTTTGTACTAATTTTACCATTTATAATATTTTGTGCTGATAATTTGTTAAAAATGAAATGGAATTTGTATGTAGGCTGGACAGCAGATGAAGGAAAAGGCACAAGACGCAACTGAAGCAGTGAAGGATGCAGCTGGGGCGAACAAATGAACCCTTTCTTTTTTTTCATTCCTTTCTCATTTTGATTTTTTATATTTATTTATTATTAATCAATAAGTGATGTAAATTACGAAATAATGAAATCAATAAAAACAATGAATTGAAATTAATGTTTAGTTTACCTTTTGCAAGAAGAAAAATGGTCCAAAATTCTAAGAGCATCTCCAATGCAAGGTTCTTATAAGCAAAAAGTGATGTTGCTTGTAGGAACTACCATTGTGGAGAGTTTTAATAAGAACCTCATTCTTTTTGGGTTCTTATTTAAGAACCTTGGTTCTTACCATTAAGTTTGTGTTAATTGTCAATGTCATCATTCCTATTGGCACTTAAATTTAATATTTGATATTTATTTATAAATATAAAATAATTATTGATATAAACAAATACATGGGACCCACAAAAATAAGATTCTTACAAAAAACCTCCATTGGAGATGCTCTAATGGCCCGAGGAGAAAAGGAACGGTCTATTCGGCTTCAAGATAAGAATTTAGATTAATGGCAACTTGCACCCTCAACTTCCATTTTATGAATTTTAACTCCTTATAGTTTAAAACTCTATGTGTATGGTCCAAAACTGACACGAATTGCTAAACCTCCAAACAAAAACCATTAGTTTTAATCGTCTTGTGTAGTTGGGAATTGGGATGTTAAGGTGACGAGAAGTCAAGGAAATAGATTCACGAGTTAAGATCCTTTTTAGCGAATATGGAATAATAAACTAGCATATATTTTCGATTAGTTGAATAAAACTTGAACTACTTTCCGTCCCATATGAAAGACTAGCAACAAGCCCCATGAGGGGGGCGGTAGTCGAGTTTGTTGACCGGTGATCAATCTTGATGACGATTTCCACAATAACAAGAAATATAAATTGAGCGTTCGATGTATGCTCGTTCCAAGTGCTCTTTACATTGAGTTATGCTTGAACTGTCAGAGTGGGGGATTTGTATGTCCTCCTCGCTGCCTCCAAAGAAGGTGACTCTGCTACCAAGCGAATTTTGTTTCATGAATAAACATTTTTATTCTATAACGAGTCCATTATTTCTAGGGTATCAAAAGTGATATTTATAACTTGGATTTCATTTTCTAATAAGTTAAAAATGCAAGTAAGTAAAAAATACAGGGGGGTTAAGTGAAAACTTAGAAAGAAAGGGCAAGCGCCATCATAAGATGGAAACATGCGAGGCATTCTAAATATGATGACCATGTGGTCGGAGTACGTCCATTCGTTGAGTACCATGACTCATGGCGGGACCGGCTTGACACATGGCAACCACAATCAACTGCCACGTATGAAAGATAACAAACGTGTGGGACCCGCCAAGCAAGCTAAACGACAGAAAGGAAGGCTGACCCTGATCCGGTTCACATGGCCTATGGACCCATTTATTGAAAACGGTTCGCAATTTGTCAACATTAACCGGGTCGACATTGTGCTCCCTGTCCCTCTCCATAGTCCCCACCCCACCCACCAATCGAATTCGCTTTCCCGTCGGTATTGTCTTAATAACACCCCATTCATTTTCAAAATTAATACACCATGAAATAAAAGCTATTGTATTATTATTTGAAGTAAATAAAATCAAAATATAATTAATTAATTGTATTTTCATTTATAAAGAACTGATATAAATGCCAATGAGATAATTGGTATAAAAAGGCATACATAGTTGGCACTGAAAGTAGGTTTGTAATACTCCTCACATGTTACACAACGGTCCAATGTGATACACATGTTTATTAGATGTGCTTTTAGTTTGAAACCCATGAATAAGGATTTCAGCAGGAACTCAATCATTCCATGCAATCATGTGTATAAAGGTGGACTTAAAACTCGTTAAATCAAGGTAGTTTTACGAGTTAATCGATTTGAAAGTTAAATTCTTTAATTTGATCGATCGGTTTGAGCTTTTATAGTGGTTGTATACTAAGATTGTCAATAAGTATTGGTACGTATTCGGTCCTATCAGTTATTTTCAGTTACGTATAAGTTTCGTGTCTTGTTGTCTTATTTGCTGGTTCAACTATTGATAAACTAATATGTATATTATTCATTTTTTTATATTTGTTGTTTTAGGGAAATAAACTACTTGCAAATCTTTAATTTGAAATTACCTTGAGCAATAAAACAATATGAAAATCTTAGACTGAGTTTGAACTATTAAGGAATCTAATAAAGTTACGAGTTATAAGAGCATCTTTAATAAATTCTTCAAATTGATCATTAAAATTCATTTATATACAAAAAAAAGTTGTTGCCGATTTTAGTATCACCAATTATTTTATTGTAATTGTGATTTATTTGAGATCGATTAAAATGACAAGACAAACATACGTGAGTTAGGAGGTGTGAAGTGCACACACACATGTTGTACCTATCACCTTAGATCACCATAAAATGGGGGTCAAAGGGGTCGCACCCTTTTACGGGGTTCTAGAGACGACACTCCTAGTGGGGTTCAAGAGGCGACGCCCTTTGGAATTTATGAAGAGTCGCACTTAGTGAAAATCTCACTAAGTGTAAGTCTGGGTTAGTGTGACAAGAGATCTAATCCTTCAAAGGAGAGTTCTAATATAATGCATAAAAGTTCTAAGTATAACTTTGAGTTGAACACTCAAAGATTTGAACCCTATTTCCATACGTGGGGCATTTGGATCTAGACTTGGGAAATTGGCTAAGTTTGGAACTCTTAACAATAGAGTCAGCCTTAGTCTTTTGGAATCACACTTAGACCTTCTAAAATTAGAGTTTGGCTACTTTGACTTAGACTTAGACTTAGACTTTGGATTTAGAGTTTGAGTGTTTGAAGTCAGACTTCGAGTCTGGAATTGTGAACTATAAAGTTAGACTTAGTCTTTTGGAATCAGACTTAGACCCTTTAAACTCGGAGTTTGGCTACTTGGACTTAGACTTTGGATTCAGAGTTCAAGTGTTTGAAGTCAGAATTCAAAATTCAGAATTGGAACTCTAATTCGATTGTAACAGCCTTCAATCATTAACATATATTACTGTTTAACCACCCGAAACCGTCAATCTCTTGAATAAGTATGTAAAAACGAGAATTTAGATATACGAATCTCGATTTTATTCTCAAAGGTTATCCCAATTGTTAGCGAGAGCCAATCTTGGAAACTAAGTTGTGCTTAGCTGTAGGTTGTTGTATATTCCTTTTATTGATCCGTGATTTAAGGCCATACCATAGATAGTTAGTTGCCTTCGTGTATAAATACTTGTACTCCTAATTGGTGAAATAACACAATACGATATACACCATATCTCTCTCTCGAATTGACATGGTATCAGAGCATACCTCTCCAATCTTGACGAAACCTAACAAAGCTTGTTCCCCAATTTGAAACCCTAACTCCTTAATTCTCGTCGATCTGCGAACCCTCTTTGAATAGTTTTTTTTCTTGAACCTTGAATCTGAACTGCGTCAGAATTCTAACGAACCCTCAGAATTCTAACACCTCATCATCCTGAAACCCTAACGAACCCTCAGAATTCTCGTATCAATGGGGGAACCATCGAATACTTCGCAAGTCATTGTTCAGAATGTTCAAGACGCACCTTTCCCCACCGGAGTCATTCTTGATGACAAGAACTATCCTTTGTGGTCGCAATTAATAGAGATGCGGATCGGAGCACGAAACAAATCCGGTTACCTCACTGGAGCAACACCAAAACCGAAGACTGATGAAAAGAAGATTGAAGCATGGCTCATCGACAATCATCGAGTTAAAAGCTGGCTGATTGACTCGATGAGCCCTCCCCTTATGCGTCGCTTTATTCGCCTGCAAACAGCGGCTGAGATCTGGGAAGCGGTCGGAAAAACCTTCTATGATGGAACAGACGAAACTCAGTTGTTTGAATTGAACCGAAAGTCCTTCAATACCCGCCAGAACGGACGGTCTCTATCTGCTTACTTCAATGAACTGGTAAGCATATTTCAAGAAATTGATACCCGCCTAACTGTTCAAGAAGACACCGTCACTCAAACAATCGCCCTAAACAAAACGTTATCACGCCTTCGTGTGCACATCTTCTTGGCTGGACTAGATCCGGAATTTAATCAAGCAAGGAGCGAAGTCTTGAGGAAAGACCCACCCCTTGATCTAGAATCATGCTATGCCTACATCCGAAAAGTCCAAAGTCAAAGACAAACCATGGAAGAACCAAAAACCGAATCAGACAGTGTGGTTCATATGGCCACTCGAAATCGTAACACAAAGGAGAAAAAATCGAATGGGAAGGGGAATACATTCACGTGTACGCACTGTGGGGAAGAAGGTCACTCAAAACTCCGATGCTATGAGATCATCGGATATCCTGAACGGTGGGACTTCACTAAGAAACCACGAAAAAAGATCAGCCAGGCAACAGTGGCAACTTTATCTCAATCTGAGGAAGTAATCACTCCAATAGCAGCTCACACATCAACCAACTCTGGTATGTCACACCATAACCCCGTTCCAAATAATGGTTGGATAATTGATACAGGTGCCACTGACCATATGATGAATAACTCTGAAAAAATGACAGTTTTTCCCCAAAACAAAAAACCATATGCACAGCGAATGGCAGTACTGCACCTGTAACAGGTGAAGGATCCGTAAAAATTTCAAGCTCAATGAATCTTGATTCGGTCCTAGTGGTTCCATCCTTATCGTCTAACTTACTATCCGTTAGTCAGATTACGGAAGCCCTTAACTGCTATGTGATTTTTTGGCCAAATGATTGTGTCTTTTAGGATATGAAAACACATCGGATTCTTGGCTACGGTACTAGGCGGGGGCGGTTGTACTATTTCGAAGAAAACCATCAAAGTCAAGCTCATCATACTGGAATAAGCCAAGCAAACCAATCCGTAGCATGGCTGTGGCATCGTCGGCTTGGGCATCTATCTTTTAATTACCTTAGGAAGCTTAAACCAAATTTGTTTTTGAATGTACTGGATAGTGATTTTAAGTGTGGCACTTGTGAGTTAGCAAAAAATAAAAGAATTTCGTATGTTCCCAGTTTTAATAAAACCTTGACTCCTTTTATGACCATACACTCCGATGTATGGGGTCCGACTCGGATTCCCACTCCTAGTGGTGCACGATATTTTGTAACCTTCGTTGATGAATGCACTCGGATGATTTGGATCTCACTTTTGAAAACCAAGGGGGAAGTACACTATGCATTCAAGGAACTACACCACATCATCAAATCTCAGTATCGAAAGGAAATTCAGATATTACAATCTGATAATGGCAGGGAATATATCAACCACGAAATGCAAGTTTTTTGTAAAAAAAACTCCATTCGACAACAAACATCGTGTGCAGGAACGCCTCAACAAAATGGGTTAACAGAAAGACGAAATCGACATATTCTCGAAATAGTCCGGGCCTCCCTATTTGACATGAATGTTCCACGAAAATTTTGGGGTGAAGCAGTTCGATCAGCTGCATATCTCATGAATAGAACCCCTCACGGGTGATAGATTTCAAAACCCCATTACAAAAACTACATGAACTGGTAAACATGCCTGTGTCTTACGGACTCGAACCAAGAATTTTTGGGTGCACGGCATATGTTCACCAGAACATAGGAAAATTAGAACCAAGGGCAATCAGATGCATTTTTTTGGGATATGCAGATCAAAAAAAGGGGTATCAATGCTATGATCCAATCATGGAAAAAATGTATGTGACACGCGATGTATCCTTTCACGAGACCGTTCAATACTTTGGAGATGCGAATTCGCTTCAGGGGGAGAAACAAGATGAAGCGAACCCACACTACCAACAAATGGAATCTACACCGGATTTAGATCTCCATGACAACGAGAACGCAGCAACGGTACACGAAACAACCGAGCATGCCACCTTCGAGAACATACCTGACGAGGGTAATTACGATGCTGAAACTAAAGAAGGAGACAACCGAGATAGTACAACCACCACTGAAACCGAGTCTATTACTATCGATCACCCCGAGGTAGCTGATAATACGCCTAGCGATACTAACAGTCCAGATACCCCATCTGGTTCTGTCTCGCAGGAAACGAATGACACATCCCAAGCTAGATATCCGACCAGAAGCAACCGAGGTGTTCCAAAGAAACAGTACCAACCGGACCTGAAGACAAAGACGAAGTATCCAATCGGAAACTATGTTTCACATCACCGCCTGGCGTCCCCACATGCGCTAGTAGTTGAAAAATTGTCCACTGTATCAATACCAAATAATGTGCAGGAGGCCATGAAAGATGAAAAGTGGAAGAAAGCCATGAACGAAGAAATGGAGGCACTACAAAAAAACCAAACTTGGGAGTTTGTGGAACTTCCTCTCGGAAAAAAAACAGTTGGATGCAGGTGGATATATACCGTAAAACTAGATTCAGAAGGAAACATAGATCGATACAAAGCGAGACTCGTGGCAAAGGGATATACACAAAAGTACGGGATCGATTATAGGGACACTTTTGCCCCTGTAGCCAAGATGAACACAATCCGAATCTTAATCTCGATTGCAGCCAACCAAGATTGGCCTCTAAAGCAATTTGATGTAAAAAACGCCTTCTTAAATGGATACCTTGAAGAAGAAGTGTACATGGATCCTCCTCCAGGAATCAAAAGTGGTGGAAAGGTATGTAAACTGAAGAAGTCATTATACGGTTTGAAGCAATCCCCCCGGGCCTGGTTCGGAAGGTTTTCAAACTTCATGAAAAAAATCAGGTATAAACAAAGCAATGCTGATCATACATTGTTTGTTAAAAAACGCAATGGAAAAATGACTGCTCTTATCGTGTATGTTGACGATATGGTAGTCACTGGAAATGACCCGGAAGAAATGGCGAATCTTCAAACTATACTTGCCACGGAGTTTGAGCTAAAAGATCTCGGACACCTAAAGTATTTCTTGGGTATTGAAGTAGCCAGATCGAAATCTGGAATCTCCATGTGTCAACGCAAGTATATATTAGATTTGTTGACTGAAACGGGGATGCTGGATTGCAAGCCCATCGAAACGCCAATCGAGATGAACCACAAGTTGTCAATTCTTCCAGATCAAGTCCCCACGAACAAAGAAAGGTATCAAAGACTGGTTGGAAAGCTCATATACCTCTCTCACACCAGACCAGACATAGCCTATGCTGTGAGTGTAGTTAGTCGGTTCATGCACGCACCAAGCGAAGATCATATGAAAGCAGTATATAGAATTCTTAAGTACCTTAAATCCTCTTCGGGTAAGGGCTTATTTTTTGGAAAGAATCGAGATCACCAAGTGTGCGGATACACGGATGCAGATTGGGGAGGAGATCGAACTGATGGAAAGTCCACCTCGGGGTACTTTACATTTGTAGGGGGAAATCTGGTTACATGGAGAAGCAAGAAACAAAAAGTGGTCTCAAGATCGAGCGCCGAGGCCGAATTTCGAGGAATGGTACACGGTGTGTGTGAACTAATTTGGATTAAGAGAATTTTGAAGGACTTGGGTATCCGCTTAACATCCCCTATACAGCTACATTGTGACAACCAGGCTGCGGTGAAGATAGCTAACAACCCAGTTCAGCACGACAGAACCAAACACGTAGAAATTGATCGACATTTCATTAAGGATCACCTCGAGAAAAAAACTGTGGAACTTCCATATGTCGAGTCAAAGAATCAGCTTGCAGATATGTTAACAAAAGCAGTTTGTGGGAGAATTTTTCAGGGCTCTCTTAACAAGCTGGGAATGTTGGATATACATTCTCCACCTTGAGGGGGAGTGTTAGCGAGAGCCAAACTTGGAAACTAAGCTGTGCTTAGCTGTAGGTTGTTGTATATTCCTTTTATTGATCCGTGATTTAAGGCCATACCATAGATAGTTAGTTGCCTTCGTGTATAAATACTTGTACTCCTAATTGGTGAAATAACACAATACGATATACACCATATCTCTCTCTCGAATTGACACCAATACTAAATTTGTGAACCAAAAGGTTGTTAGGGTTGAATTATTGTATTTGAAAAGTATTTTACACACGATTTTTAAGATATTATAGTTCTCACATCGTCTCCATATCTCTCTTTACATTAAACTCTAACAAATTTATTATTAAAAGTACTTTACACATTTAGTAAATTATTATTTTTACGTCTTAAATACTTAACGTCGAGATTTTTTATTGTTGGAATACAATAAAAAAACTATTTCATTTTGTTCTAATTTTAGAGAAGCTCGTTGAAACAAAATTTTGTCCAAAATATTAACTTTCTTCATTTTGAAGAATTTATTAAAAATGTTTTAAGGACATATAAACTCATGAGTTGTTTACTAAATATTTTGGATGTGTTTTTAAGCAAAAGTTACTATCCTCACTTACTATATCAGTACATTTACAACCGTTTAAGACTTGTTACTGATATAGTAAGTGAGGATAGTAACAATTTCTCGAGTGATACTCTTGATTTTTGATTTTTTTTCTTTTTCTATTCTAATAAAACTTTTTTTTTATAATCATGGGTTTTCGGGCCAGTTTACGCGCACCGATTAATCCCCGGGCGACCACGAATGGCCTGAAGTCATCGCAGGTGAACCTCCATGGCCACAAGAGCTTGGCAATGTCTGGATTTAAACCCTGGGTAGATGAACTTCCATTACATCCCCAAATGTTTTATCAGTACACCACAAACCAAGTGGTTCTGATAAAACTCCTAGATCATTGTTACATCCAATTGATAAGAGGTTAGAACCCTCATAAATGTTTACTTCGGAGTTATCCTAAGTTTCACTCGTTTTTTTAGAAATAAAAGTCGACTACTCGACGATACCCTTTTGGGACCCGCACAAACCACGACTAATCCTCCCAACATTTCTCACCCACTAATTAATTTCCACGTGTCATCTTCTGGATTCTACTTGACCTCCCACTTGTTACTTTGCGTCTTTATTCTGACCACAAAACTAAACTCAAACTCCATAGGAACCACACAACACACCCAATTCCAACGAAAGAATGTTGGATCAGGGCAGTACTCTATGTTTAAAAAGCAGTACCACCTGGGCTCGCGTCTGCGACACCTGCCGCTCCGCCCCTTGCACCATCTACTGCCGCCCCGACGCCGCCTACCTCTGCACCGCCTGTGACGCCCGCATCCACGCCGCCAACAAACTCCAGTCCTCCCAACACGAACGTGTCTGGGTCTGTGAAGCGTGTGAGCAAGCTCCGGCGGCTTTCATTTGCAAAGCCGACGCCGCCTCCCTCTGCACCACCTGCGACGCCGATATCCATTCCGCCAACCCTCTTGCCCGCCGCCACCACCGCGTCCCCGTGATGCCGATTCCGGGCCCACTGTACGGACATCATCAGGCTACTGATTCCAGGTCTGTGATGGGGCTAGGAGTGGAATCTGAAAGTGGGTTTTTGTCGAATGAAGCTGAGGATGCCATTGATGATGAGGATGAAGATGAAGCGGCTTCATGGTTGCTGTTCGATGCTCCGCCAAAGAATAGTCAGAATCAGAGCGGTAAAGATAATGGGCTTTTGTTTAATGGAGAGGGAGGTGACGATGATGAATATTTGGAGTTTATGGAATTCGGTGGCGATGATCAGCCGCCGCAGCAACAATGTTATAAGCAGGTGGCGGAAAAGATGTATGGCGGCGGTGGCGACGCCGATAGTGTGGTGCCGGTTCAGAAACAGTTCCACCACCAGGATTTCCATAACCAGAAGTTTCAGTTGGGGATGGAGTATCATGAGAGCTCTCACGCCGCCGGTTATGGCTATCCTCCACTTTCAGACAGTGTAAGTTTTATTTTTATTTAATCTTTTTATAAAACTGTTTTTTTTTTTTTTTTTTTTTTAATTTAGATATTTTGATAATATATTAAATTAAGGTCGTGAGTTTGAATTCCGTTAAGTTATAGTATTTCATTGAAAAGTCGAACTAGAAAAACTAATAATCAACAAAAACGATGATAAATCTTTTAATTGCTATCATAATTTATAAGAATAAAAAAGTGAAAACAAAAACTTATAACGTACACGTTTTATTTTGTACATTAAAGAAGATTAATTAGACATTTGATAATACATATATTAATTAAAATTAAATTAATTATGTATCAAATTGAATGTTACATTATCTAAGACAAGTCAAAGTATATGACTTAAAAGTTATATGTTCCCTTTCATTGTTAGAAAAATAAAAATAAAAGGCTTCTAACATCAAAATATCTAAGTTAAATCATACTTTAAAAATGTAAAAGATGTCTTGATATTGATATTATAAGAGGGATGAAACCCCGAAACAAGTTGAATGAACGATTGACGAGCTTAGCTTATTGTTATTGCTCAGGTTTCGATGTCATCATTGGAAGTTGGAGTCGTACCCGATTCAACAAGAAGCGATGCTTCGTTGTCACATCCTAGACCCTCAAAAGGGACAATCGATCTATTCTCGAACCCTCCGGTTCAAGTGCCAACCCAACTCAATCCAATGGACCGAGAAGCCAGAGTCTTGAGGTACAGGGAGAAGAAGAAAACACGAAAATTTGAAAAAACTATTCGCTACGCATCAAGAAAAGCTTACGCAGAAACAAGACCAAGGATCAAAGGCCGTTTTGCTAAAAGAAGTAATGCAGATGTTGATGTGGATCAAATGTTCCCCACAAATCATATGGTACAAGGAGGATACGGAATTGTCCCTTCATTTTAAATATAAACGGGAAATAGGCGTCCTTGTATTAGCAAAAGGGTTGATCACTTCAACACGAACGGACATCAAAATTAAGATGATTAGCATCATCTTAAGAAAACGAGAATTAATCAACTTATGGGTTCTCATTAACTGTAAACGACTTTAAGATACACATTTTCTGTATTTTAGTCGTTATATATATATATATATATATATATATATATATTTGTGATGTTGTGAAGATCTTGTAATAAACCTTGTAACTTTGTCTTCCAATATTTTTTTCCAACAGTCTTCTTAAGCTTATAATGTTTTAGCCTGAAATTTTTTCAATATATTTGAGACATATATTGTAACAACCCAATCCAAGACATGCCAAAACAAGACATACATAATAATATATCGCCAAAACTTGGCCCAAGGTTCACACCATCAAAATTCTGCTATCGGGTTTGCGGAATAAACCCGAATTTACAACTGAGAGTTTCTAATAACAAAATGTAAAGGAAGTCCACTAATGCCAAGCCACGCCCGCTCTCACGCCTTCTCTTTACCACTAGAGGAACTGCCCTTAATCTGCTTACCTGAAAAGGGTTTCAGTTTTGAAAATGCGAGGGTTAGACCACAAGGTCTAGTGAGGTCCATCAGTTACATCCACACCATATATAGCATTTAAGGAGTTTTGAGAATCATAAATCAATATAAAGTTTGGCAAATAATATATGGGACACACCCCCCATAAGCATCACACTATGACAGATGGGACACCCCCCCCATAAGCGTCATACCATAACATATGGGACACACCCCCCATAAGCATCACTCCATTGCGTATGGGACACACCCCCCATATACATCACACATTACGTATGGGACACACCCCCCATATACATCACATCATGCATAAGTAAGTCATATGCAACATACATTAAGTAAGCACGCATGTACGAGTAAATGAACAAGTACCATCAAGCTTTAGTTAGAAAAACTCACCTGTTACGCTTACGTTCCTTTCTTATTCTGGTATGCACTTCCAAACGATCTACCTGGCGAAAGGATAAACTCATAAGTTGATCATCTCAACTCCCCGGATGACACTCTATTCCGGACAACACACCTATCCGGACAACACCCCTATCCGGACAACACACCTATCCGGACAACACCTCTATCCGGACAACTCACCTATCCGGACAACACCTCTATCCGGACAACACACCTATCCGGACAACACACCTTTCCGGACAACACCTCTATCCGGACAACACACATATCCGGACAACACACCTATCCGGACAACACACCTATCCGGACAACACACCTATCCGGACAACACCTCTATCCGGACAACACACCTATCCGGACAACACACACATAACAGATACTTACCCGGAAACCTACAACTGGTCGGGGTGTCCGGACGTCCAGGAAGGTATCCGGACGTCGACCTGTCCCTTACTTGGTCCGATAAATCCCAGAAACGGCCGATAACTCACAGATGAAGATTAACATCTACACCACAGACACTAAACTCAACAATTACTGAAATCTTGACAATAATAACACAGTATAACGCCCAAACTTCCCCAATAAGCTTCAACCTCAACTTTTGCCAAAAACCTCAAAAGATAAATCACCCTAACCACATACCACAGATTAAGGATGAGTAGAAGAGAATTACCTGGATGACTTCTTGCAGAAATCGAATCCCCACACACCCTTTTCTTCTGATTTCCAAGCTTAAGGGTCCTTTTTCTCCAAAATGCTCAAGAACTCCCAACCCTTCTTTCTCCTCTCTATTCTTTCTTCAATCAGCCGCCAACAACAATCCAATTCAGTAAAAGAATGCTCTCTCTAGGGTTTTTGTGCCAATTTATACCCTACCACATATTTATCAAAAAGCCCCTCAACTTTCATAAATATAAAAATTCTACCACAAGGCTTGAAACTCTTTCTTTTTGGACACAGTTACTACAACACTCCCCCCTCAAAAGAATTCCGTCCCCGGAATTCCGTTCTCGAAAAGGTGAGGGTATCTGAACATCATATCCTATCCCACTTCCCACGTAGCCTCTCTTCCTCTATGATACTTCCACTGGACCTTCGCTAAACGAACTTCTTTGTTCCTCGTCTTTCGTATCTTACTATCTACGTTTTCCATTGGCTCCTCTTCATACCTCAATTCTCATCGACACTAATGTCTTCCAACTGTACTACTATGGCTTCTTCGGCCAGACACTTCCTCAAGTTTGACATAGGAAAGATCGAATGAACCCCCGGAGCCCGTCAGACAACTCCAACTTGTAAGCCACTTCTCCTACACGCTCAATGATAGCGAACGGCCCAACATAACTGGGTCTTGTTTCTCTTTTCTCTCCAACGCACAACGTCTTTTCATGACTATCCATAAGTATTGCACTGTCTCCCACACGACATTCGATCAAACTCTTCCTTCTACTTACACCCTGTGGCGGTCTCGAGCCACGCTTACTTCTTACGAAATGCATGACCTATTGGTGGTCAACCACACGACCTCCGGTCTCACCCAAAATCATTCACACATCTAGTCTCAAGATCTTAAAACGCGTCAACCTAAGGGTTTCACACAAAATTTTACCTCTTTAAAAGAACGCCTTCTACCGAAGTTAACGCCACACATCCCGAAACCCTTAAAAATAACGACGCTTAACTCGCCAACCGATCACCGGATCAACCTTGACTATCACCTTAATTCCGCAGTTAAGATTTTTTTTTTCCCCAGACTATACACAACTCTACCATCACTCTTCTAACACAAAATACATCTAAGGCAGATAACACCTTCTTGCATTAAATGTGCCGACCACAACCCGTTGATAACAATCAATTCCCACACTTTTACTACAACGGCACCCCCATACTACTATTAAGTCCAATCCCATGGTCCTTCATCCGAGCACTACATTCTATTACTTTCTTCCACTTCCTTCTCAAAACACATTTCCAAAGAATAACTCACTAGCAGATACACACTCTTGATCAATCACATAAGCTAGTTTTCCTCCACGCTTAAACTACTCACGTACACACAAATCCCCTTTCTCATACTCTCACTAGAGTTCATGCACTCAATGGTGACTTTCTGAAACATTGCTTCCCTCTTTCCGAGCCACTTGTCACACTTTTTACTTTACACTTACTCTCTTATTCCATACTACCGCCCCCAATTACCTCAGGCTAACATGGAACATTCCTCCTTCAACGTTGACCACTCCATACACACAATTTCAACGGTTACTATGTCTAATCCCACATTTTCACCACATCTCATACGAGAAATTCGACCAAGTCAAACCGGACCTCCACGCTACGTTCGAAGCGACCACACACTTCTCGTTCCTCAAACGATATTAACCCCCTCCTTTGCATTCCCTTACACACAAGGATTAGTTCAACATTCTCAGAGATTTCATATCTACTACAAGATATCATGGACTAATCAATCCAACATTTTCACAATTACTACAACGATACAAGGCAAACGCACTCATCAATCAACTCAAGAGTACACAATTTTCTTCTTATCTAGTCGCTCATCGTCACCCCATCAACACTAGCCCACCACTTAACCTCACAACAATTCATCCCCACCATGCTTCGCATGCTCACTAGATATAAGTTACCACCAACTTATCCACATAACCCCCACACACCAGAGGTTCGATCGTCACGATCATTTACACACACACCAGGCCACGCTTTCTTCACAACAAACACAACATTTATATAAAAGGGTATACGAAACAATATGCAATAGCTAGCTTTGCAAATCATCACCCTTACACGAATAACGGGAATTTCTGCCTGATCACTACACACTTGTGGCCTGATCTAGGACACACACACACCCGCCCTCGGGAATAGACCAAGTTCGTTCGAATAATCCATATGGGACACACCCCCCATATACATCACACCAAGTCATATGCAATTTATATGAAACTACACATTTAAATAAACATACTTTTAAAATGATAATCACCTTTTAACTCCTGCTACTGGCACACGCTATAGTTACACACACCGCGACAGCGCCAAAGAGCACACTCGCTATATATGAAACAAATATATATATAATTAATATGGGACACACCCCCCATTTTCTCGACAACGCCAGAGCACAATGCATACTCAATATGGGACACACCCCCATTCTCCGACACTGCTAGAGCACAATGCATAATTAATGCATGCATTCTACCACACACTTGTTCATAGTTTCATACTTAAGCAGTTGGAAACACGCGAATAGATAACAACCACACCACACACTTAATCGTCGCTTTGCAATAAATGCAGCTGAGAAGCACACAGTTATATAATAACTCTGTCACATTTGTATAAAATTTAGGTTCAGAAAGACTCACAACCTTGTCTTTCTCCCATCTAGATGAATCACAAATTATGACCGTCTACTACACTCGACAAAATAATCACACTAAAGTTAACCTTTCAAAATTTCAAATCTCCCGACAACAAATTCATCCCCGTCGTTGACTTCAACCTCAATACCCGACAATTAGCCTAAAGGCAAGTTCACCACGACTCCGGCTCCACGCCGATACCGATTTATTCACACACCACAATGTTACCTTCAAAGTATCTTGCCTACATCGAAATCACCGTCGACGGTCATATGTCAACTTACCAAATGAGAGCAAGAACTACCATCACACAATCATTTCCACGGTCAAAGCCTGAGACTACAGGTAGACACTGCCCTCCCTATACTGAAACACTAAGGTCACAAATCAACCATCGACGACTCAACCACATTTTCCACTCCCAGAACTTCGCATATTCTCAGGTACGATATCTCTTACTACCTAGCGAGTTCATAGCCTTCATGCATGACAACACAATGATTTAAATTGCTTTACACACTCAAAATATCCCACAAAACAAGGTTTTGATATGCATGCCACGATACTCCCATAAGTTACCACCACACACACCGATCTCAAAGATCGCTCACACGCAACCTTGTTCATCATTTGAAAGTGCATTCACTGAGACTCTCCTTGTGCAAAATTTTTAAAAGAAAACACAGCAATATCACCCATACTGGGATAGTCGACCGACTTCCACACTTGTTGATATGTCAACCACGTTTTCATACCGTTTTCATCCATAAAACCATGCGATCAAATATTGTTACGATTTTTACAACAAAGCTTAACTCACTCGCAAAAGAAGAACTCACTATTTCTCCAAGTTCGAAATTTATTACACCATGTAAACAAATTTATCTTTACCTTCCAGCACACACTTGCACACGTCGACTCATTTTTAAAATCAGAAGTTTACAAGACACACGCACACACTCACACATTTTGACATGGGGACATATGTAACCGGTTTGAAAACGTAATGCATGACTCGCTTTACATTGAAGGCTATTCGCTCAAGCAGGGTTAACCTTTTTGCAGTTACAACAAATCAACGCCGACACCCTACTTCCCACTACACCATCAGGTTCCTTACATTTGAATCAACCTTCGGTACCGATACTTCCCCACACACTTGGATGCTCCAACCTCACAGTCACCACCTGACTATTAATTTGTAAAATAGACGGCTTCACCTCGGTCCTAAATTGGTTAACCGACACCAATGTTACCAATCCATACATCTATCACTTTTCAACCACTCTTGTTACTCTTCCACTAGCTAGAGAGTAAGAAAGCACATCTCCACTATCCGATCCTTGAGTCGAAACTCTCAAGATCTCAATTCACCGACATCGGGAACTCCCAGAATAAAGACTCATAAGAGATTAGGAGCTCACCTCCAATCAATTATTTACTTAAGAACCCTAAAGGTTCTACTTCACACGGACACTCGCACCAAACATTCAAACAACGCTTCTTCTAGAAAGAATCATCACTCATACCACGAATAATCTGTACAACACACTAAACCGTTGCCATCATGACAAGGTAAAACTTCACACACTACTGATAATCTCCACACACTGGCCACCACAGTCTGGGTAGCCGCACGTCAGGGTGCTCTTCCCCGATCCCTTCCACGACCTTCGCCCCTCCCGCGGGTAGCCGGTTGCCTCAGAGGACTCACTGGTCCCACCTTCAGACTCCCCTCCACGCGGATTTCCCCCGCTAAAGGCAAAGCCTCCACAACTGGTACAGACCTACTCCTCAAACTTCGTCCTGACATTCACAACTACCGAAACATTACACAAAATATAGATTAACAACCGTCCCAAAATAACAAGGCAAGAATGATCACCGTCATGCACCTGTAAATTCACAATTACACTGGCCAGGTGTAATTCCAAACTTACCTTACATGATAGTTCTCACCAACCTATTATTCACACTCCCCAGTGAGGTCTTCCTAGGCCTTCCTACATTCTCAGTTGTACTCCTACAGTTTAAGTTTAGGCCCATCCGGTCACCTAAATCCCTTAAACTATGGCTCTGATACCATTTGTAACAACCCAATCCAAGACATGCCAAAACAAGACATATATAATAATATATCGCCAAAACTTGGCCCAAGGTTCACACCATCAAAATTCTGCTCTCGGGTTTGCGGAATAAACCCGAATTTACAACTGAGAGTTTCTAATAACAAAATGTAAAGGAAGTCCACTAATGCCAAGCCACGCCCGCTCTCACGCCTTCTCTTTACCACTAGAGGAACTGCCCTTAATCTGCTTACCTGAAAAGGGTTTCAGTTTTGAAAATGCGAGGGTTAGACCACAAGGTCTAGTGAGGTCCCTCAGTTACATCCACACCATATATAGCATTTAAGGAGTTTTGCGAATCATAAATCAATATAAAGTTTGGCAAATAATATATGGGACACACCCCCCATAAGCATCACACTATGACAGATGGGACACCCCCCATAAGCGTCATACCATAACATATGGGACACACCCCCATAAGCATCACACCATTGCGTATGGGACACCCCCCCCATATACATCACACATTACGTATGGGACACCCCCCCATATACATCACATCATGCATAAGTAAGTCATATGCAACATACATTAAGTAAGCACGCATGTACGAGTAAATGAACAAGTACCATCAAGCTTTAGTTAGAAAAACTCACCTGTTACGCTTACGTTCCTTTCTTATTCTGGTATGCACTTCCAAACGATCTACCTGGCGAAAGGATAAACTCATAAGTTGATCATCTCAACTCCCCGGATGACACTCTATTCCGGACAACACACCTATCCGGACAACACCCCTATCCGGACAACACCCCTATCCGGACAACACACCTATCCGGACAACACCTCTATCCGGACAACTCACCTATCCGGACAACACCTCTATCCGGACAACACACCTATCCGGACAACACACCTTTCCAGACAACACCTCTATCCGGACAACACACATATCCGGACAACACACCTATCCGGACAACACACCTATCCGGACAACACCTCTATCCGGACAACACACCTATCCGGACAACACACACATAACAGATACTTACCCGGAAACCTACAACTGGTCGGGGTGTCCGGACGTCCAGGAAGGTATCCGGACGTCGACCTGTCCCTTACTTGGTCCGATAAATCCCAGAAATGGCCGATAACTCACAGATGAAGATTAACATCTACACCACGGACACTAAACTCAACAATTACTGAAATCTTGACAATAATAACACAGTATAACGCCCAAACTTCCCCAATAAGCTTCAACCTCAACTTTTGCCAAAAACCTCAAAAGATAAATCACCCTAACCACATACCACAGATTAAGGATGAGTAGAAGAGAATTACCTGGATGACTTCTTGCAGAAATCGAATCCCCACACACCCTTTTCTTCTGATTTCCAAGCTTAAGGGTCCTTTTTCTCCAAAATGCTCAAGAACTCCCAACCCTTCTTTCTCCTCTCTATTCTTTCTTCAATCAGCCGCCAACAACAATCCAATTCAGTAAAAGAATGCTCTCTCTAGGGTTTTTGTGCCCATTTATACCCTACCACATATTTATCAAAAAGCCCCTCAACTTTCATAAATATAAAAATTCTACCACAAGGCTTGAAACTCTTTCTTTTTGGACATAGTTACTACATATATCACTTAATTCAATTAATTAAAATATCATTTTTGAATGCTCGAAATATGACCCCTAAAAAATATACCAAATAAAGTACTTTATAGTACCTAGAATTAGAGCACGAGAGGGCTTCATCTAATCGATCATAATTTTGAAAATGTGGCATAACTCTATTTTTAATGGTGCATTTATCCAACCCAACTTTTTATCAATAAAATTAATCTCCCTCATTCAATTATATAATTTATAACTCCGATCCGACCCATTATTTTTAACGTTCAATCATCCAACCACTGTTCTAAAAGGCTCGCCGCGACAGCCGTCATGGCGCGCCGTGACTTAAGGCTTGTGTTTCACGTCACGTTATGCTTGTGGCACGCCATGACCTAATGTGCGGTATTTAATAATGCGATATTTGATTTTTTCTTACGTTTTTAATGTCTTATTTGCTAGCTTTTAATATATAACATAATTTAACATGTTTATTGTCATTGACTCATCGATTAATACTACAAAACATTTATTTTTATATATAATATAATATGTAATATAGAGATTTGTCGCCATAAGTCACGCCTTGATAAACGTCATGGCTCCTAAGGCTTGAGGCTTGACCTTACCGCCACTTCACGCCTAATGTCATTTAGAACCTTGCATCCAACCTAACTTAAAATATTAATTATAAAAATATTGTGTTTTCTTACATATAATTAATTGGTTTTTGTTTTATTTCAGTATAAAATGTATATTAAAATTATTAAGACTTTCACCTATGAAATTTTTCCAGTGAAATCTGTCGCTAAAGGGTGATTCATCACAAAACTGTCACAAAATTGGTGGGTAATGTAAATTAGTGGCAGATCATAGAGGGATTCTCTGGGTGATCCATGACTATATTTTCGAAAAAACATCGGATTATTCTACTGAACTATTGGTATTTTTTGGGAGATTCTTAGATAATCACATGCAAAAACTTCCCTAGATAAGAATTATGGGTAAAGATCATTTGTTTAGTAACGTATGATAATAGAATTGAAAAGAAAAGCAAAACCTGTAAACTTTCAATGTATTGAAAAAGGACGTGACGTGAAAAACTAGTGTGATGGAAATATATTTAATATTGGTCTTTATTTGAATAAAATTTTAAAAATAAGAGTTTTGATGTTTTTATAAAAAAAGAACTAAAGTCAACATTTTTTAAGTTACATTTAAACAAGGGAAATTAATTAAAATGACAAAAGTCAAACATTGAGTTACCAAAATGCCACAAAAATTTCCCAGTTTACCAAAATGCCCTAAATACCCGCGATGGAACCCGCGATCGCGAGATAGGGCTGACGTGGCACGAACTTTGGCTACAAATGCCCCGCGGAGCCCCTCAACTTTGGCTGCGGTGCACATTTGGCCCCTGCCCGCGATCGCAGCCCGCGATGGAACAAATTTTTTCAGTTTTGGCCCCTGAAAATTTACACTTTTGGTCCCTGTACTTAGACGAATCTTGCATGCTTTTACTGTTTTTTTCCACAATTATTGTACTTTGAAGACCGATTTGTGGTTGAAATTCATTTGCATGTTTGAGATTTCATCCATAAATATCTGTAATATGCAATTCACAATTCACACTTGTTTATTGCTTTCTTTCTTGATTTCTCTCTTGCTTTCTTTCTTTGAATTGCTTTCTCTTCTCTCATTTCATCCACAAATGGCATCGTCATCAAACCCTAAGTCTACTCCTGAAAAAATGCCACCTCAAATCGAGGTCGCCATAGCAAAAAAGGAAAAGGAGATAGATGAACTAACAGAAGAGTGGAAAAAAATTATGGACAGGAAGGCAGTCCATTTGAGAAAGATCGAAGAGGAAGACAGGGAGATCAAAAGGATTAAAGAGGATATAAAAGCTCGGGAGGCTCGTGTTCGTCGAGAACAAGAAGCAATTCACCATATTCTGCAAGACTTCGCAATTATTCAAGCGATGGTAAACGAGAAGCAAGCTTGGATTGATGAAACTAAATCAATTTTTAAGTAGGTGGTGGTTGTTTTAGTTGTTTTGTTTTTTTTTGTTGTTTTGTATTTTTTTTACTGTGTCGTTGTTTGTATTTTTTTTACTGTGTTGTTGTTATGTATTTTTTTGTTGTTAATTTCTCTGAAAAGTAGTTTTTAAGACGCTGAACCACGGTTAGGTTGGATACATCATGCAAGGTCAAGTCAGAGGTTACCTCATTCGGATAAACAAACATGGGGTTTTGTTTGTTAATGATGCTAGATTTTGGTAGTCGTACTCTATCCACGTGGGCCTACTCCTCTTGTAGAATATATGACAACCCTCAACTCATTTGCTAAAGTGTGTCCGGGTTGTGGTACACAATGGCCATACGTGGTTGCAAAAGCAGAAGCCGTTGAAGAAGGGTCAGAAAGATTGAAGATGAAGAGCATGTTGGATGGAATACAAACTAGTTGTGTTATCAATGTTCATTTAAAAGCATATGTATGTGGCATCGTCATCAAACCCTAAGTCTACTCCTGAAAAAATGCCACCTCAAATCGAGGTCGCCATAGCAAAAAAAGGAAAAGGAGATAGATGAACTAACATAAGAGTGGAAAAAAATTATGGACAGGAAGGCAGTCCATTTGAGAAAGATCGAAGAGGAAGACAGGGAGATCAAAAGGATGAAAGGGGATATAAAAGCTCGGGAGGCTCGTGTTCGTCGAGAACAAGAAGCAATTCACCATATTCTGCAAGACTTCGCAATTATTCAAGCGAAGGCAAACGAGAAGCAAACTTTGATTGATGAAACTAAATCAATTTTTAAGTAGGTGGTGGTTGTTTTAGTTGTTTTGTATTTTTTTTGTTGTTTTATATTTTTTTTACTGTGTTGTTGTTTGTATTTTTTTACTGTGTTGTTGTTTTGTATTTTTTGTTGTTGTTAATTTCTCTGAAAAGTAGTTTTTAAGCCGCTGAACCACGGTTAGGTTGGATACATCATGCAAGGTCAAGTCAGAGGTTACCTCATTCGGATAAACAAACATGGGGTTTTGTTTGTTAATGATGCTAGATTTTGGTAGCCGTACTCTATCCATGTGGGCCTACTCCTCTTGTAGAATATATGACAACCCTAAACTCATTTGCTAAAGTGTGTCCGGGTTGTGGTACACAATGGCCATACGTGGTTGCAAAAGCAGAAGTCGTTGAAGAAGGGTCAGAAAGATTGAAGATGAAGAGCATGTTGGATGGAATACAAACTAGTTGTGTTATCAATGTTCATTTAAAAGCATATGCATGTGTGTATATATAATATGAATATATATATCATTTACAAACTAGCTGTGTTATCAATGTTCATTTAAAAGCATATGTATGTGTGTATATATAATATGAATATATATATATATATATATATATATATATATATATATATATATTACAAATCAACGTTCAGATCAACAGTATCATATGTGTTTGTTCCATATGGTTCAAGCTGTGATGGGCCCGGGGTGTGACTGACTGAATGTCTCCTTGGCACGGTTGAAGGGGCGGGATTTGGACACTCTCCACGAGTGTGTCCTACGCATTGGCACCGAGTACATCTTCGTTGTATCGAACTTTCACCACGTGATGGACGTCGGTCGTTCTTTCTCGGTCTCCCGACTCTGTTCTTATCCATTAAAGGTGGATAGCATGGCGGAAGCGGGTCGGGTGGATACACCCATGCTGCAGGGGGTCCAGCTGGGTTTATTACCTCCACGTATGTTTTCCGGTAATATTCGGACGTGAAGAAAGGTACAGCCAAGTCGCTGCAATCTGTACGACCCATATATCTTGCTGCAACGATGGCATGGCCGCACGGTAACCCAAATTTATCCCATTCGCAACACGAACAAAAGTGGTCTTCCATATTCACAATCGCGTGAATATAGTCATCATGCACCTCGTACTTCCCATACCCGATTGCTCTTACCGGCCATGTCGCCGCACGACGCGCCCTGTACTGAACGATATTCTCCGTCGTTGGTGTGAGTGCATTTTGCATCTCAGCTCCTTTTAGGCGTCGAATTTGGTACCACTCTTGTTGAAAGGCCCGAAAGTAGTCCATAAGATTAACAATCGGACATCTACGCGCAAAACGGGAGAGTGCATTCACAGACTCTGCACTATTCGAGGTCAGAATGTCATACCGTTGTCCAGGAAAATGGGCCGCGGACCACCTCTCCGGTCCAGCATCGTCAAAGACTTTGGCTGCTTCGTCGACACTATATCGTAGCATATTTATGTACTTGTTAAACTCTCGATCCGTATATGCTCTGCATGCCGCCCAATAGACATCCTTGTAGGTGGTAATACGTTTGTCCTTGGATTTGGCGTTCATCTCCAAATGTCGACAGCATATGGCGTGAGGGGCGTTTGGGTACATGGCAGAGATTGCGGCGCTTATGGAAGGAGCCCTGTCAGACATAAACACCAACCCTTGCGGGTCTCCGATAGCTTGTCTCAACATGGACATAAACCAAGTCCACTCGTCCCTGGTTTCAGACTTGCCTACGCCGAAAGCTACTGGAACGATGGAGTTATCCCCGTCCATGGCAACCGCCAGGAACATCATACCCAAGTAACGACGCTTTAAATGGGTTGCGTCTATTATCAGGACACGACGTAGATTTGCCAGAAATGTGCGGATCTACAAAAACATAGGTGGTTTTTCCTTTGTAAATGTTATAGTTTATAATGTGTAAACATATGACGTGTTAAAATACGTACCGCGGGTCCAAGGGCCACGAAGCACATCTCAAACCGTCGACGTGAATAGGTCCGTAGCTGCGTGACAGTACCAGGGTTCTGCAGCTGCAAATTATATAAATATGCCGGGAGTCGTTCATACGACTCCTCGAACGTGCCTCTCACCATAAACAGTGCATGGCATCGCGCACGCCAAGCTTGGTGGTAATCAATCGTGACGCCGAACTGCTGGTGAACATCGTGGACGATGTCCTTTGGACGCAATGACCTGCTAACATCAAGAAATTTGTTTTTCAGCATCGCACCCAAAGTCTTTTTGCCGGCTTGTTTGTGGTGAGGATTAAGTTGCGTCCTCGTACAAGTGTGTACGTCGTGCAACTTTTTAATCATTATCGCCCCTCCTTTGGGACCCGTGTGAATCGCGTACAACCTTCACTCACACTTTTCTCTGGCACATTCAACTACGTATCTGCTTTTGTCAGATTTCCGCGCGTGACTTTGGAAACCCTCTTCCAAGAACTTGAGTCCGATCTGACTTGCCAAGAGATCCTTCAAATCGAATATCTGACCTGCTTTTAACCTTTCACTGCGAATATAAGGTGTAGGTTCGTAGGTTTGTGTCTGGGTATGGGAGTCTGGAAGAATAGGGGGCATATCAAAAAAATCATTTATCTGACTACATGATTTTCTACTAGGGGTATATTCTTCGTGATCATCACTATCGGTGTCTGATCTGTCTATTTCAGAATTACCCGTTCTGAAAACGTGGGTTTCGTCATCAGCAACTCCAGCAGTACGCCCTTCGTGTGGTTGTGGTGGTTGTTGTTGTTGCGTCTCCGGAATACAGTCGTTAAGACCATATGAATGATCTAAATGAACCGTTAGGGCGTCGGACGCCTGAAATTGAGAATCAGGCTGCTCTATTTGGAGGTCTTCGTCGTCACCGTCGTCGTCACCGTCGTCGTCGTTTTCGTCGGATACGGCGGGATACACAAAAAGTAATGGGGGCCTTTCTGAATCGAGTGCAAAGTGCAGAAAATTAGAGATATCCCCATCGTTGGATAAATCCACAAATGACCCATCGCCATTTTTAAACACTAACTTGCAAACAGCAGAAGGGTTGATTCCACATTTTAGCATGGCGTATGCAAGAAATTTCTGATAAGTATAGTTTACTGGCAATTTTACACCATGCTTAGATTTATAAGCAAAATTCCACTCATTGTTATCTTGCTCCCATTCACCATCAAAACAGAAATATAGCTTAGCTTTTGCAACAGATGAACTCATTTTTTCAGTAGTATCTCAAACACAAAATATTGCAGAAAGAAATCAAGAAAGAAGTATGAAATCGGTGTGTGGATTATGGATTGCATTTTACATCTATTTATCAATGAAACAACCAACATTGATAACAACCAATCTCTCATTTCATCCACAAACCGGTATTCCAAAAACACTGATTTAACATTGATTCAAACATGCAAATGAATTTCAACCACAAATCGGTCTTCAAAATACAAAAATTGTGGAAAAAAACAGTAAAAGCATACAAGATTCGTCTAAGTACAGGGACCAAAAGTGTAAATTTTCAGGGACCAAAACTGAAAAATTTTGGTCCATCGCGGGCAGGGGCCAAATGTGCACCACGACCAAAGTTGAGGGGCTCCGCGGGGCATTTGTGGCCAAAGTTCGTGCCACGTCAGCCCTATCCCGCGATCGCGGGCTCCATCGCGGGTATTTAGGGCATTTTGGTAAACTGAGAAATTTTTGTGGCATTTTGATAACTGTTGGTCAAACTTTGGGTATTTTAATTAATTTCCCTTTTTACAAAATCAATAAATTAAACTGTCACATAGGGAAAAAAATTTGCTGACTAGTCAATGGTTCACCAAATGATCAATAGTCCCTTTTAGGGGAAGCTCATCTACCAAAGTTTTAAATCCAGACACTGCCAAAGTCCTTGTGGTCATGGAGGTTCACCTGCAATAACTTCAGGCCATTCGTGGTTGCCTGAGGATTAGTTGATGTGCATAAGCTGGCCCAAAAACTCACAGTTATATATATATATTGATAATAGAAACTAGATATTCAACTAACGGTCTTTGATGTTGTAAACGATCATTCATTTTATTCGGAGAATAAAGCATATCCTCATTGATAGATGTCGATCATAGCATATATATAATCCTAAAAGCTACAAGCAAAACAAAAAACAATTCACAAGTGGTTTTTGTTGAAATGTTTGCACTCTAATTTTATTCGTATATGAAATGATCTTAAAATAAAATCTAATTTTTTATCAGTATTTTGAATCTTAGTAGGAAAAAGTTTGAATGGATTATCAATTGTATATTTATGTTTAATAATATATTTGCTTTTACCAAAAGAAAAACAAAATATCTTTTTAAATGACGTGCTTATACACACAAATAATGTAAGGAGGGTTTGGTTTGGTATTTTTTGTGCTCAAATTGAATAAGAAATGATACATACTTTACTTCGATTTCTATTTTGATAAAATGCTTTTAAAAGCTTAATTTTGGGAACATAATATGTCTTTGATAGAATTAAAGAAACACATAACAATTTATAAATCTATATTATGTGGGGTTTTCTTTACTTTGGTAATTACCAATTAGTAAAGAAAACCAAACAAACTCGGTATGTCTAACCCGATGATTAGTTTTTCTTTTTGTTTTGTGTGTGTGGGTTGGGTTGGGTTGGGTTGGGTTGGAGGATATACGTTTTTACCCAAAAGAGTAGAACGATTCTGAACAATGAGATCGAAGTGTGTCAAATAGCTAGATGAAAACAAATAAGAAGAAACAACACTAAATGTTAGGTGTGATAACCCCAATTTTACCAACAATAAATTGTGTAGGGGTGGGGTTGATTAATACACTATTTTGATACTTTGAATTGGAAGAATTTGTAAGAGTAATATTATAAGGGACAAATTACAAATTGATTTGAGGGAATCAGGTAGCTAGTAAATCTAAACAATTATAATTGAGAATGCAATCATATCTAAAACTCACTCAATATTAATCTCTCAAGTTATGCTCAAGAGATATATATATATATTACGAAATCAAGAGGATGAATTGCTTGCAACAAATTAGGGTTTATCTTAACCACATGACACCCACCGGCCACCACTAAACTACCACCATCACCGTCAAAGTTAACTAAGAAAATATGAAATGGACACAAACAAACAAAAACCCAAATTGAGGATGTTATAGGATACTAATTTTGCATCGTATTGTTTAATTATAAAATATGGATCGATATCATTTGAATATTAGATAAGGGTTTTTGGACTCGAATATGGTTTTTTTTTTGTTTGTTTCTTCTACCGATGCTCGATACTTGGTTGATAGGAGTTTCAAATCGTGCTCACATGATAGCGTTCGTTACGTGCTCAAGAGGTGCAACAACAATATATCAAGTGAAAGTTGGGACATATAGATTAGCTACTATATGGAAATTAAAGGCTCATACCAATAACTATGATTTTACATCTAGAATATATATATCTTGTGCATTCATAAATACTTTGACATGCATGCATGTATATATGTTACTTCCTCTACTAAGATAATTGAGACATCCTTGAAAATCCAATAATCGTCATCCACTTCCCAAAACTATGAAACGTGAACACAAACGGGGAAACAACCCAGATCCTCTATCGGGGTATGTTCGATTAAAGGTTTTGAATCTGGCAACCAATGAAAGGCACGATGACGAGATGGAGTTTTTGTTGGAGTTTCTTAGCCTTATTGCCTCGCTAGTGTTGGTTGGGGATGAGGGAGGGAGGGAGAGAGAGAGAGAGAGTAAAATTTGTCAATAAAAATAAGGTATGAAAAGTATGATATAGTAATTAAGTTCAGAGCATAATTTCTGAATGATTAAGCATGCATGGAACCATATTTGTAATAGATAAGACATGTTAAGCATAGAAAGTGAAATGATTATGAAAATTGAATAAGCACATGATGCCTCTTTTTAATGCAGATGATGTTCGTTAGCATGAAGAATTAAATTGGGGATGAAAAGTTAGATAAATGTATATATCTCTATAACTAATGTAATCCATTAATTGTTTGCCACCAAAATGGTTTGAACCGTCACTTTCAATATCAATTTGAATCTAAAGGTATTGATGGAAATAAATTTATTTTTGTAACCATTAAATACAATACTTTGTTTTCCACTTAATTAATTATTAAATAATTCTTAAAACTAGCTACTGAATTAAATAAGCTATCATATATCTTTTCTACTTAATTAATTTTAAAAATAATTCTTAATTAAATAAGCTATAAGCTATGATCATATGTCTGATTCACATTAAGCTATCTTATTTAAAACTGATTTTGTATAACAAAAAACCAAAAACTTTTTTAATCGGTAAAGATAGAACAATTCAACAATATTGTACAGATTTAGATATTGAACTATTATGAATTGAGGGAATATTAATATAATTCAATTATTATCTTTAACCTAAAGCAAAAGAATCATTAATTTCTCGATTCCTTGCTTTAATTGCTCTTTAATTACCCCAACAGCTAGCCATTCATGAACGTACTTTTGCCAACCCCTCTCTATCTCACTATATATATATATATATATATAATGAAAGAGCTGGATAGACAGACAGACAGACAGACAGACGGAAGAGAAGGTGATCGCTCCAAGATGACACCTGCTACTACTAGGCAACAAAATGGCAGCGCAGTGCGGTGGAATTCTTCAGTGACGTACCTGATATTGGGTGGTATGGCTGTGATACTAAGTCTAATATCATCATGTGCATTGATAATTTTAGCATGCTCTTATAAGCATAACAAACCCACCTCCTCCTATTCTGCTTCTGCTTCATCATCATCAACAACCACAAGTAGTAAGCTAATTCATGTACCGGTTCTAATGCCTGGAGACATCAATCCCTCCTATCTTGCTACTCCTACCCCTCCCTAATTAAGCTTTATTATTATATATGTATACATACATGCATCGATCCAATCCAGTCACTCCAATATCATTTATATATAGGTTTTAACTTGTATTTTGGTTCCTCAAACTTTGATCACGGAACATATATATATGTACGTAGTTGATGAGCTGTGACTATTGTAAGTTTGTAACATGCATGCATGTCTAAGTATATATATTTCAATGTGAATTGTGTTTTATGATTAATCAACTTATCATGTCCGTCGATCTCATGATACAATTAGGCTTAATTTTGGGCTTTTTATAAATAATTTATTCTAATTCATAAATGGATGCGAATAAAGAGGACATGAAAACCTTATTGTACATCATTACTTGATGTAAATATCAACAACACAAAAGTGCAATTGTTTAACATGGAATAAACAAGAATCATATATCATAATTTAGGTTTTAAAGAACCCAAATCATGGTTCATCCGTCGCAGGTTTGAACATCAACAGCCGTACTGGCTGATTGGGACAGCCAAACGAACTCTCAAGTGACCCTATGCAGCCACAGCCGCATCACATGATCGTTTGAAACTCCTCGAGCTCTCCCTCCTCCAACGCCACTTTTGCTACCTTCGAGTTGGAATAGTCTCTTCGTTCGCTCAACTTCAAGGGACCAGACCATCTATCTAGCCACAACTTAATTTGTTTGCCAACCCTTTGGCATAAATCCATCTTTTTATCACCCCAGAGTCTCGAATCTATACTCTTTTACCCCCTTTTCAAACACATCAATTTGTTCTCTCACTTATTGTTTTTTTTTAAAACTATTTGATCCTTTCTATTGAAAAATCCAATAGAAAATCCAACAAACTATTTTATTGTTCTCTCACTTATTTTATTTTATTTTAAAAATACATCTTTTATGTATTTCGAAATTCGATTCAAGTTTGCTATTTAGTACCGATTAGTATTTAGAATTTCTTTTGTTTATCGTTATATATGAATTTAAATTGTTACTAAGGGGCCGTTTACCTAATCACTTACCCGGGTAAGTGCTTACCGATAAAATTTAGCATTATCGCTTACTTTTCGGGTAACATTTTAGTCCACCAAAATGGCATCGTATGCAACAATTTAGCAGGTAAGCGCTAACCGTGGTAATAGTCGTCGCACTCACTTACCAGGTAAGACTCTCGGTCCTTGCTTCCAGTCTTACTGGGTAAGATTCTTGGTCCTTGTCATATTCATCCGGTAAGCTAATGCGACTTGGTAAGCACTTACCCGGGTAAGCTTTTTGTAAACGGCCCCTAACTAAATATTTATTGTTCAAGACACTGACAAACACACACACACACATATAAACATATATATTATATACATATTTTCCGCCTTAAGCCAAGCCTTGGAAAACGTCATGGCCTCGCCGTAACTCGTAAGACTTGAAGCTTGACCTCGCCGCCACGCCTCACACCATTTAGAACCTTGCATGTGTGCATGAACAAACACAATCGTCTTCCTCCCTGAGAACTACGACCATCGGTGACGCTTCCTCCTCCGGTGACATCGATCTCCGACAGCCATATCTGACCTCACCCACATCTCCAGAAGCCATCAACGACAACCACCGGTGACCTTATCCTCCCTCCCCTTTCCACCCCGACCTTTTCCATCCCCATGAAACCTGCAACAGTTTCTGAAGGGAGGATGCCCCCCTCCCTCTATCGTCGATGATTTTAGTTTTTTCCCCAACTTTCAACAGCCTTTTTGCTCTACATCTATCCATATGCACGGATTTCATAGATTCACATGGAATATATATATATATGTTATTTCTATTGGAATGGATCTATAGATCAACTTCTTCTGTTGATGTTCTATTTAATGAATAAAGCCAAACACTTTGAAACGCCAACAACAATCTATTACTCCACTTACCATGAGGACAAAAATTGTAATTTCTCTTCTTTTTATTCAAATTGTGTGTGAAGATGGTGGTGGTTCAAGGACTGTTTTGTATTTCTCAAAAAATAAGTTTGAAAAAAGGTTTGAGGGAGGTCTGTGTTCTATGTTTGGGTCAAATGATTGCCCGAGAGAAAGAAGATGGAAAGGGTGGAAGAAGCAGGTGGGTCAAAGGTCAAATGGGGTGGACACTTGTCATTACCTAGATGGTGTTTTAACAAACATTTTTAATTAATAGGTAAATTGACTAATTTTCCCTCGAGTTAACAGACGTGTTTTAACGGTGTTAGTGAGAGGGACTTGACTTGAAACGAAATACAAACCACATGGATCCCTAGTGTACTTATTTTAAAATAGGGACCATATAATTTACTCTTAATTATACCAATTTAAAAACATTTTCAGTCCAATCGGAAATCCCATAATTAACGACTTGTACTTCATGCTAATGCAAGTTGTACATTTGCGGCTATATACACGTTCGGTTTCTCCTTTCTCCTGTACAGTTTTTAAGCAGCAGCAGCAGCAATGCACACACAAGCAGCGATGGGACAACTGCCGGAAAACACAGCAGCATTAGAGCCATCACCGTCTGCGGCTTCATTGCGGGTGAATTCGCACATGGTTTATTTGTTTGTTGGCATAGGTACAATGCTTGGTCTCGTAGCCGTAGCTTTGTTAATGGTAGCCTGTTCTCAATGGAGGCACAGATCGGCGCCTGGTGATGATGGTCATTCTCACAAGGTGGCTCCGCAGGTGTACAACGCTGGTGATGAAGCCAATGTCACCCCCGAGATTGTCGTCTTTATGCCTGGAGACCAACTTCCGACTTACTTAGCTGCACCTGCTCATCTTTCTGATTCCGACCCCTCTCTCTAGATTCTTCCTTCAACAAATTTGGTTTTCTTTTTCTTTTTTGAAATTTCGAGTAATTATGTATGTAGGTAGATGAGAATAATAATTGAATTACGATGAGTTCTTTACCTATATGCTCCGATTATACTCACCGGAAAAAGGTGGATGAGCAAGATTTTCCGACATGCAATGCAGGTATTAATTAATTACCTGCGGGTGGTGGGGATGGGAATGATCCTATGCAGTTGAGAGTGGTGAAATGAAATGTAGGTGGTATTTAGGCCGGTGAGAATTGGCGTTTTCCGACATTGGAAATTAGTAGAGATTTTTTTTACTCTACACTTGGCACTCGATCAAATTTATGAAAGCAACATCTGATATTAATTGGTCAAATTAAATTTATTACACCCAAATTTTAAAAAGAAAATACTGGAAGCCGAGTCGGAGTCTTCCGGACGAGGTAGCATTAGCAACATTTCTGTTGGCCATTCTGAGTCTGAGTCTACCAAGTAGGATGATGATACAACCGGTTTAGATGATATTCCTATGGGTGATGCTGGGTCGGGGACCAAATGCGGTCATCTGTCACTCTGGACCACGATTCGGCTTTATTGCTTCTCAACTTTTGTTATATAAATGTGTTTTGTTTCCATAGTGTAGGTTTGGTCATCACGATTTTCAAGGACATTCTTTTATAGAACTTGGGGGAGACATTGACCAAAATTCCAATTGTTTTCGGTTTTGTAGTTATTATTTTCTTGTAACTTAATAAAGTAACAGTTGTTTGAAGTGATATATATAGATGGAATGTATCAATGCGATTCCAGGAATGATTGAGAGGTTTGAGCCTATTGGGAAGATGTATTGGTATGCAGACCCGAATACATGATGATGGATCCTCCCAAGGAGGCCATAGAAAAGGCCCAGACAGCGGGCATGCATTCAGTTTGATGTATCCGACTTGTTTGTCTTGAGGTCCTGCAGCCTGCCCGACATGAACCAAAGAAGAATACTGGTTGAGATGACTGATAGGCGTACTTCAACCCCAAGGGTTTTTGGTTTGGTTTGTCCTATGTAGACCAAATCCTAAACTCTGGTTTGCCTTATATTGCCTAACTATCAAGTTGGGCTTATCACATATTAAAAGTCAAGAGGGCCTTGCAAGTCACTGTTCGACAAGGGAGACATATAAATACCTCATTTGAGCTTCTTTTTGGCAGAGGCAAAAACATAAAATTTATGGGTTCTTCTGGTTCTAGGAGTATAGGTTCGGGTTTTCCAACTTGAAGAGATTGTTGAATCCTCTAGATAGACACCTAATCTTACGGTATGATGGATGAATTTCTGTCTAAGGACACTGCAAATCACAGACCTCAATAGTCAATCCACACAACGATCTTCAACAAGTGTGGTTGCAATAGTCGAATTAGTGATTCGATTCTCGTTCTATTTTTGAGTTCTGCACACACACACACACACACACATATATATATATATATATATCGAATTTTTCTGCAAGTTTTGTTCAATTTTCTTTGATTCTAAAGTGTTGTTGGTTTACGGATTGGTGTGTACTAACTCTAAGACATAACATGAGGCTGTGGTATCCATGCATACGCGCATTGGTGCAAGTCCATAGTCTAAGTATTACTTTTGGTTTTGTGTTTTATGTCGAAATAATAAGACGATGACTAACATGTATTGGAATTCTTGTGACAAAGAAAAAAACACAGGAAGTGAATTGCCCCACACAAACTACTAAAAGCTCTGTTTCTAGAAATTTTGTATTCTAGAATGTCCATAGTTTAAATATTACCTTGTGAATGTGTTGAAATAATAACTAGCACATAGGAGCTCACATTGACAAATATAATCCACAATTAGGGTACAAGTTGGGTGAGCTAATTCAAAAAACTAAGCAAGTGAATTTGCATCCCCAACAATTTACCAAAAACAAACAAGCCGATCAACTTACATCTGGAAATGGAAGACATATCCAAAGCAGACTAATCAAAAGGATTTATTGGATATGCATCAGGAAATAGGATTATTATAGTTTGGATGAGATGAATGGAATAGAACCAAACCTGGATAAGGTTAGGCTTTTGAGTGCTTGGCGAGTTTGAACCACTCGGTGTGGAAGGAACCATCCATGTCGGTCCTCTCGAATGTGTGGGCCCCAAAGTAATCTCTTTGAGCTTGCACCAAATTAGCAGGCAACCTCGCCCTCCGATAAGTGTCAAAGTAAGCAAGGCTAGAAGACATACCCGGAGTACTGATGCCTGCATTGATAGCCAGGCATACAACTCTTCTCCATGCAGACTGACGCTCGATCATTTCTTTAGCAAACTCAGGGTCCACCAACAGGTTTGCAAGTTCTGGGTTCCTGTCATAAGCCTGCTTGATGCGATCCAGGAATATGGCTCGAATGATGCACCCACCCTTCCAGATCCTAGCCAACTCCCCTAGCTTCAGATTCCAACCCTTTTCCACACTCTTGGCACGTATCAGATTCATCCCCTGTGCGTAACTACATATTTTGGCAGCGTATAGAGCTTGTCTTACATCAGTGATTAATTTTTCCTTGTCCACCTTTTCATCCGCTAAGATATCATCAAACCCGCCTGATTTAAAGAGTTTTGCAGCTTCTACTCGCTCGTCCTTTAAACCACTAAGGAATCTTGAATCTAGAGAAGCGGCGATGGTAGGAGCAGCAATTGATAGGTCAGCGGCTTGTTGGACAGTCCACTTGCCAGTACCCTTCATGCCGGTTTTATCCAAGACCTTGTCTACCAAATAACCCTCTCCCTTATCATCCTTGATGCCAAATATGTCAGCAGTGATCTCAATTAAGAAGCTTTGAAGCTCTCCTTTGTTCCATTCTGAGAATACATTGTGTAGTTCCTCATTTGAGAGCTTCCCAACGGATTTTAGTACATCATAAGCCTCTGAAATTAGCTGCATGTCACCGTACTCGATTCCGTTATGAACCATCTTGACAAAATTGCCTGAACCACCTTCGCCAATATATGTCACACATGGGCCGCTATCGGGTACTTGAGCTGCTACCTTGAGAACAATGTCCTCAATGTACTTGTAAGCCTCTATGGATCCTCCAGGCATCATGGATGGTCCGTTTCTTGCACCCTCTTCACCACCAGAAACACCCATCCCAAGGTAGAGAAGACCAAGTTCAGCCATGGCTTTCTCTCTTCTTTCGGTGTTCTCGTACCACTCATTACCACCATCAATGATGCAATCGCCTTTCTCCATGAATGCAGACAAGGTTTTGATTGTTTGGTCAACAGGTGCACCAGCCTTGACAAGCATGATAATCACCCGAGGTTTCTGGATCGAGTGAACAAATGATTCAGCATCATGGAAGCCAAAAACTGGAAGGTTTCCTTCCTTTTTAGCTCGCTCAACAGTCTCATCAACTTTGATGGTACTACGATTGTAGACAGAAATCGGAAACCCTTTCTCAGCAATGTTGAGGGCCAGGTTTTGACCCATGACAGCAAGACCAGCAAGGCCTATTCTTGTTGGCTTCAATTCATCAGCCATATTTGTTTCTGTAAAAACAAAATTTCAACTGAGAATCTAAGATAACGCCTTAAATAAATAAGAACAGCTTGACGACGAACAGAAGTGCTATAAAACATCCAACAAATAAAGAGGACAAATGCCTATTCATGTGAAAGTAACCATGCACTCCTATATAATAGTAAGTAGAGGTAGCAAACCGGTTTCGCTCAGATCGCATAGCTGGCCAAATAGCTAATGGATCAAATACACAGGTTAAATAGAAGTTTTTCTACCATAGACCATAATAGATCAGGGGTTAAATTGAGTAGGTTAGCTTGACTTGTTGTATGCGTTGCGAGCATCATTTTTTCTACATACACAGATATAAAAAGATAAACTTTACTAATATTACGAGTTACGACAAGCATTTGATTTTTTTTTTCACATTTAACAATTAAAACTATTGCATTACATATCAACAACAATATAAACCACAGTAATCTACCATTCCTGTATATAATACTAGAAACTGATTTATTTCACAAGATAAACATTTTTCATCATCAATAGGAAGTATTTTTAAGACGCAAGTACTGCTACAACCACAAAATAGCTTACTTGACCAATAATCATCTGCTAAAGTTCATAAAAAACCCATGCTTTTTTATATATCCAGACAAAGAATGGTATATCGTAAATTGCCAGATGCACAGATGAAAGATGAGGCACGTTATAGCGATTAATTGTTCTCAAAACCAACTAATCAAAGACATGGCCATATTAACTTTGGGCATCCGAAAAGTTCGAGGTTTGAACCAAAAAATCGATTTTTATATGTTTTTTTATATAAAATGGAGAAGTAATTAAACCTCTACTACTTTATCGTATCTTTCTGGATATTTTGACAATTAGACATGTTATTTTGATACTAGCCTTTGATAAAATATGCATATCAAAGAAAGGGGACACAGATATCTTTTTGATCCTTAAAAGCTGTAATCTTACCAATTAATCAAGTAATAGCAAACCCCCTCTATCTTGTTGCTCAGAAACATGCAGGTTAACCATAAAAATGGGCATCACACACATAAAAAAATGTACAAAGATGAATAAACACGATTCACATCACAAGATCAGCCAACAAATCGTTCGCCAATTTTAGGTCGCTTCACTAATTATTTACTTTCGGAACACAGTTTGGTGAAAACAAATCCAGTTTTACTGTAAATCTCATAAAACAGTGGGAGCTAGTAATTCCTAACAATCAAAGAGGCGCAAAATCAAACCTAATAAATCGAGTCATGTCCAATCTATACACATATCCATGCATATATATACACATCCAAGGAATTGATGGAATTAGTTGTGACAAAATAACTTTTAGCAATTAGAAGGAAATTAAAGAACAAAAGAAGCTTAAAGAAAATTCTTACCTTGTAAAAATGAATGAAGATGAGAGGATCTGTAAATTGATCGGCGAAACAAAGTCGAATGAAGACGATATGAATTTGGGGGAAGAGAGAGAGATATAAAGAGAGCGAGCTCCTCTTGAAAGCGAGTCAATTCTGACGTCCTTGTTGGTGGTGGTTGGTGAGTTCAGCCATCTATGAATTTATTTCAGTTTAACCCCCCGTTGCCTTTTTCTTTTTAATTTCTTACATCCTCCTATTTTAATTTGTTACCCATTTAACCCCCCGTTGCCTTCTTCTTTACAAAATGCAAATTGTTTTAAACACTTTTTTACAGGTCGTGTTTCCTTATATTAGAAACATATCTATATTATTCTTTTTCGTGGTAAATAAAAAACTAACAAGTTCTATAATAAAACTAATGTCGGTTCCATTTAATCACAAAATAATAGTAACAATTGAATGAATACAAGCTACAGCTAATACCGGACACATAAAAGAAACATTTTTTATAATAAATAAGAAGGAAAAATAACATGCATTGTATTTTGGATAAATATTTTTTTTATAACGAGTTTTCAAGATTTTTAGTTATAGTTATAAGTAGGAGATGTTACGAATTCCATTTTTTATATTACCTTTTAATAACCAACAAATATATCAAGTTATCTTAACAACAAAATTGTTTCCGTTGTTTAGTTTTTAAGATTGATTGGATTAAAAGTTAGACGGAAAATGTGAACGTGATAGAAGATTTGGAGGAGCCAAGTGAAAAGTGTGAAAGGTATATTATGATTTTCCCTTGGTCTTCGATACGATATGTGAGGGATAATTGTATACATATATGGTTTTACAATAGTAATTTTATTTGTAAAATTCTAAAATAAATTGTTATATTAAATGAAATGATATTTGACTTTATATAATCGGTTTATCTAGAAAAGAAATTGAAATAATTACAAATCTTCAAGTTTTTATAAAAATTTAAATACGATGTTGTTATAGAATTTCTAGAATGTACGTCTTCTTTCAAATTAAAATAAAATATTTACAAATACTTTTTCTATACAAAAATCAAATTGCCAAATTCATGCTGTTGCAACTTTTCTATCATGCATATTTGGTTGCGTTGACATTCTACATGGTTGCAAAGACAAACTTTCATTTGTAAGCGTCAAAGGTACAGCGGTTGGACATAGGAGACCATTTACACCGCACTTTGTACATACCAAGATAGGGGGTGTGAGAAGGGAAGGTTAAGAGAACGTTCTTATATGTGAGAACAATCTGTAACTACAGTTCTAGCATGCATCTTCAAATAGTTTTTTCTTTTTCCTACGTTTTGCTACAAATTCTAAGGGTTAATTAATGTTGTAGACAAATCGATAAAAGCCCCTAGAACGAAGATTCAGCTTCGGGTAATATATCACAAAATAAGAGAGAGAGCAGAATGCATTTTAATGAATCACAAGTTTGAACTTACATCCAACTATGTTGAACTCCAACGATTTCAAGTTTTAATGGACTTGATCAAGACAACACCGCATGCTCTAACTGCAACCCAAATTATTTCATTGGCATAGAAGACTCCTACAAATAAAAACAACACTTTCAACTATACCACATGGGCGAAAAGAATAAGGTCAGAGAGCTTTGCTCCTGATCTCATAACTATTGACAGGTAAAATAAACAACTTGTACTAAGAGCACCCAAAAATGGACAAAAGGACTTCAGTTCATACCTATGCTTAATCGTTTTTGAGCCAAAAGCGAACCTTGTCTATAAGCCGAAGTTACATATCTGCACAAATTCCATTTCAATATCCACATATTTAGTCCACAGATGCTTGAACTGGTTCATGGCAATGTCGAGCCAAGGTTTCATGTTCCCGTTGAAATGAATCACAGCAGCATTACTGATATCATCCATGCTTATACTTGGGTTGTACCCAAGACCAAGAACATGCCATTTTTTGTCCAATGATTTTGTTCTTGAGTAGAAGGTGACTAGTCCTGGTGGGAGCGTCCCCAATTTCCATAAAGTCCCGTCTTCATTCTGATGAAGGTTTACCAAAGATATAAGTCAATTGGTTCGAATAAAAACTGCCCTTTATCTCTTTCTAGACAAGCAATACTAAGCAAGTACCAAAGTTTTAATCAGAAGCAAAAGGAGAAAAACATACCAGATCCTGCCAATAATGGTAGCGATCGGTTAATCTTTCACGCCTCCAAGCATCGAGATCAAATATATTCATGCCAAAAGCCCATGCACAGGCTTTTGGATTGAACTTATCTCTAATCAGCGGGTGGGAGAAGTTCAAATAGTGAGCATAACGGTGAAACGATCCAAAGCAGGTCTCAACAGCCCCATTCACTTTTCCATCCATGTCAAGTTTCCACAGTGCTGTCAAATCTTTCTGAACCACAACATCATCATCTAATAACAATATGCGGTGCAGTTTTGGGTATATCTCTGGCAAGTAAAACCTAAGGTGATTCAACAATGACAGATACTTTGGGTTCCTAAATGTCAAGTTGTTGTTTGCATCCTTTGTTGTATTTTCTGCTTCATTCTCAAAGTAGAATTTCTGTAGATTTGCAGACTCTAATTGCCTCAGAACAGGGACATATGATGAGTTCAAGAAAGTATATTCTTCCACTGCTTTCACCTCCACAAAAGCACCACCTTCTACTGGCCTCATTTTAAACCAAACCTTCATTGCAGCAAGATTCATCTTATCTGTGACGATATGGAAAACATGTTTCCATGGTTCTTCAGCATTCTTTACAGCTGAGTTAACCACAACAGATACTGCAATCACATTATCTGAAAATATTGCATAATGGTACAATGAGGGGTCCTCAAACTCAGGCTTAGGCTCCTCATCTCTATATTTTTCTGGACTCGCAATCTGTTCCCCCATGAGGCGCATATCAAGACAATGCAAACTCTTCGGAGTTGATTTAGCAGCAATTAAGCTAGCAAATGCACCATTCTTCTTAGCTTTAACTAGCAACTCTTGAACTGCAAATACTGTGTCTTTTAACTTCTGAATTTTCAACTGATTATCGTAAGATTCCTTCGTCTCAGCAATCATCAACCTAGCAACCTTGACTTTATCCTTCACCTCCTTCTCAAACTGTCTCAAGACTTCCTCATCCAACGGCCCATCAGTCTCAAACAATGCATCATGATATGTTGGTTTCGTACCCAAGTCAGAGAAGTTCTGTGCCAGATCCTCAAACATCTTAAGCTGTTTAGATATGTCGAGCTTAAGCTTCCTTGCATAAGCAGCATATGCATTCACAAGCACAATATAATCACTGGCTTGCTTATGTATCAACTCTAACCTAGTCTTTAACGGATCCGATTTCAAAGCTAGAAAGGTCCTGTGCATGTATGCTCTCCCAGTTGTTTGCATCTCCTGTAAGATGTCAATCAAACCAGCTAAAAGAACTTCAGTAGGCAATTCCTTTGTTCCTTAAATAACACAATATCGATTTATCACTTTGAAGTGACACTGTCCATCTGATAATAACTTAAATTGCATTAGAAACAGTTTTCACTGACCATAAATTTACGCACATATTTTGCAATTTTGAGTTATCAACTTCTATTAACAGGAATTTCAGATTAAACGTTTCCTGCTGCACGATAAATTACAAGCTATACTAGGTCAATTTTAAAATTTCAGATCTTAATTGATGCATGATGCATCCATATAACATAATGTAACTTGCCGAATAAAATATGACAAATAAATGCTGCATTCCTAATATCACATTAATACATATGTACACTTAGCAGGGTGCTCTTGAGAGACTTACAGAGTTCTCAGAGAAATGTGCGTGGTGGGAAGAGAATAGTACGGAGGCCGTGGCGAAGAAAAGGAGAGTAAACATAGCGGAGACGAAGATCCGGTAAGAAAAAAAGTTGCGTAGGGCGGAGGAAAACGCAGATCCTCCGCCGCATCTGCCGCTCCGTACCACAACCGCCATACCTTTCGGCAAAAAGATGTAACCGACCACCAAACACACTGTTCTATAACAGTAGAGAAAAACGATTCAGAACAAACACTCAATCTTCATGATGAGATCTGATCTGAAGAGGCGCAGGTGTGAGAGTTGGAAGCTTCGGTGAGGAAAGTGACGGCGACGGTGACGGTGGTCCGATCGCGCGTGGGTGGGTTTGGTGGGGGTTGGTTTTCTGGTATGGTGGGCCCATTTGGTGAAATAACACATGGATGTGTTTTGACATTTTCAGTTTTTGCCTCTCTTTTTGACATAAGTGCATTTATCACCCGTTAAGTTTTATAATTTACGGTATATTCTTTGCGTTTTATCAATATTTGCAAAATAGGACCTGGACTAGATAAAAAGCAAATCTATGACTATATGAATGTTGTTTTTCAAAATAACTGGAGTCTTTGAATATGAAATAAATGAACATGTATGACCCCAAATAAGTTAAATTGAACCCCATGGAAGTTGAGGCTTTGTTTGAAAAATTATAGACTTCAACTTGGATCGGAAAAAATAACTTTTCCATAACATCATACAAACACAATGGGTTTTGATGGTAGCTTTTCCTAATTTACAGTTTACTCTAGTAAATGAAGGAAAAAACAAAGAAAATATAATATTTCTGACATATTATCTGTTTTATCAAACACGTGGACTCACAGTTTTAAAACACATCTGATACAAGAGGTATTTACCTATTCGGTAACCTTTATTCCTCTCACAACGGCAAGATCCACGTCGGTTGGAAAGGGAAACAAACATCACCTGACTGGGGTCTCATAGATCTCACATCGGTCGTGGAGTGGAATAAATGTTTCTCTTATATCAGACACATTTAAAAAACCTCATTGGTCTATTTTGTATAATTGGATTCACAAAAGAATATGGGACAATTAGGTAAATTATAAAATTTAAATTTTGTTCTAACATAACCTAAATATATTGATTTTGAATTAGATAGAAAAAAAATTCAATTGAATGTGTGGCTTTTCCCAGTCTTCAAAACAAAAACACAAAGCTTAAAACCGTTTTAATCCAAGGCTGGAGTTGCATGACAAAAATTCTCAAAAACAACTTTATAGCAGGCAGCAAGTTCCTTCCTAATCTCCCGACATTTACACAAGAACTAATCATTTTTTAAGAGTAATAATCAACAAATTCCTACCAATATATGCTACAATGACTTGTACCTCATGCAATTAAACTTGCATGCACATTGAGTTGGATTTGTTGATATCAGCTATGGAGAAGAGATGACCTAGCTAAGCATGGCTGCTTTCTGAAAAAGATACAGCAAAATTTCCAACCAGGCCAACTAATCTGTAACATTTAGCAAGCATTTGTGTTTAACCCATATTACAGACTTGAGATTTTGGATGAACCAGATGAACTTATTGAATCTGAGTTTGATAGAGAAGGGCCCCTAAAGGTGGAATGATTAGGATGAGGATTACTATCAGAATGCCTTTTAGTTTAAGCTCCCTTGGATCGATGTTTCTTGCAATCTCAAGCTCCGATGCAGAAACAGTGGAGCCCATTACGGTCTCGTTGCATGCCTTCTCTGGCTGAAAAGTAGAAATACTGCATATAAGTAACCAATAACACTTTGGGTATCACATAAACCGAACTAAACGAACCCAATAAATCCCACATGGGTGTAGGGTCTAAAGAGGTTTAAAATGCATGCAGACCTTTCCTCTACCCCAAGTGGTCAAAATATGAAATCATGGTCAGTACCGAGATTTGAAATAGCGGTTATCGCAATAGTAAAACGGTTGCATAGCGTCCAAAAATAGTGGTATTATAATTAGACTTATACATATGTCCTGTACGCATAACTCAACATACTAATATACTATATGTACTGAATAAAAATATATAAGAATAATGATGTCCAAGACCAATTAAAAATAATTGAACAATGTGAATACTTTTATTCAAAGCCAGAGGCCAAAGTGATGGTGTCCAGATCCAAAAAAATAAGAATAATGGTGTCTAAGTTACAAAAAAAAGAAGAAAATGGTGTCGAAGTCCAAAAAATTAAGAATAATGAAGCCTTAAAATATTGTTGGACTAAAATAAAACCCAATGTATGTCCAAAATAAAAACCCACAAATTTACCTTTTTAACACCAAAACAACCTATCTACAAATAGCAGTTATGGCCCCCGTTTTTTTGTGTTCAAAATGTGGTCGTTTAGCAGTCAATAGCACCGCTAATAGTGAGACCGCTATCTGACCCATGACTGCGAACCGCAATAGCACCGCAGTCAAAATGTGGTCATTTTTAATTGTCTTGGCTCAAACATTTTTAACACCTATACCATATACAAAGTAAGATGTCTGGAAAAACATTTTTTTGAGCCAAGACAATTAAAAAAGTTGTTAAAAGCAAGCAGTAATTAAGCTACCTTGAAAGTGGTTGATAATGATTCTTTGTTTTCTACACCAGTCATGGTAGTGAAGTCATTCTCAGAAAGCTTATGATCTGTACTGGTAGCTTTATCACCATGGCTAACTCTTACAGCAGGACCTTCTTCTGTTCTATTCAAGCGTGCTACCAAGATTTTGTTCTCGTGTTTCAACGAAGATATCTGCATGCATATATGGAACCATTAAGACAGACTAAAAAAAGTTCATATTTTTCAATACTAAATCTATTGCATTATGCTAATCATATCAGAAACCTGCTTTTGGAGGCGTTCTCTTACAAGTGCCATCTGCATAACCAGATCAGTTATCAATTTGGTACGAAGACTTATATCTTTAGCAGTTGCCTTCTTGGTTTCCTCCGTTTTATGCAAAGATGCCTCTAGGCAATTAACCCTCTCCCTAACAAAACTAAGTTCCTTGTTGAGGCCTTCATTGGACTCCGACAAGAAAATACACTTATCTTCCATAATCTCAGTCTGATGTTTAGCTTGTGAAACCTTTGCCTTCAGGTTCTCAATTACATCACACATGTCTATGACTGTTGCATTTAGCACGCCATTATCCTCTTGACTAGCTTCATAACATGCCTCCATTTGTTGTAGCTTGCTGTTAGTATCACTCAGCTCTTTCTCAAGTAAAGCCACTTTCTCATAGGTGTCCTTGAGTTTCTGGCTGCTATCTGTCAGCATCTGACACTTGGTTTCAGCCTTCTCAACTCTGCTTTCTGCCTGAATAGCACGTTCTCTTAAATCTCTGATTGTATTTTTCATTTCCACAGTCCCTTCCATAGATGCTTTCTCATCAACAATGCTTTCTTTAAGTGCCAGCAAATCACTTTTCAATTTTGCTTCTTGCTGAACCAAACCTTTAAGATTGAACTGTAACATCTTGATTATACCTAATAGTTCTTTAGATATCGCCATTAGGAGCTCGGATGTGTGGTTTTCCTCATAGAACTTCTCCAAGGTCATTTCAGCATCCGCTTCAGCATAAAGAACTTCTTGTTCTGACGAGTGCAGCCTCATCGTCAGATCTTCTTGAATTTGAATAGACTCACTCACCTGCTTCTCCAAATCTATTTCCCTTTTCAAAGATTTCTCAAGCATCCTCAAAACATGTCTCTGATTTTCCACAGTATGCATTTTCATTTTCTCCAGTTCTGAAAGATGGCTATTGTTTGAGGACTCTGTATTGTCCTCATCTTTCCCTAGAAACACATTAAAGAATGAAAAGTAGTAAGCAATAACCTTATATTTTGTGCGACCAGAAACTATAATATCGATCTCCTAATCAAAATCTCCCACCGCTCAATACTTCTACCTCTTATGGCAAATACAACAAAATAGAAGGAACTTACAGGTTTCTTCTCCAGCAAATCTTAACAAGTTCTTCTCAAAGTGAGCAGATTGTGCTTTTATTTCTAAGATCGTTGCCATTGATTGTTCCAATGATTTTTCTGAATCATGAAACAAGTCTTCCATCTCCACGTGAGGTTCTCCCAAGTGTTTACGAGAAGAAAGAAACTCCATTACATTGGCTTTATCTGTCAGACAATCAGATATGCACGATTCTAGCACTCTCACCTCTGAATTTAAAATCCCAGATAATAAGTCGAATTCTAGTGCCTTGACAGTCAAATCAGAATTCATGTCAGAAATAAAAGCCTCAAAGTCACTTTCCTTGGTTTCCACATACATCAACAGTACATTCAAGTTGGTCAGCTTCTCAGAAATACATGCTATATCCAATTCAAATCTTGTTATAACACTTTCAGTGCTTTCGGAGTCTCGAAGTGTATCACCGCCAGAAGAAGTCCTTACAGATGTACTACTTTTATTGAACTCTGATTCTGGAGGAGAAGATGCATCAGGATTGGTGATGGCATCCATCTTAACAGTCCACCTGTAAACTCAATTCAGCACCTGCAAAGTGGGAATGGGCAGGAATATAATTCTCATAATAACACTTAGATTTTGCATCAAATAACATTATTAGATATTGTCATCAAGCTGTTTCTCAACTTCAGAATATATGGTCATAGATATCGGTAACCACCTTAAACTTCATACTAAATGATGTAATTATGGTGTTTAACTTTTTACAGAAAATCCATACCAATTTTGCATCTCAAAAGTACTAGGTTTACTAATCCAATATTCCAAATATCCAAGTATTTCTTAGTTAAGCCACTCAAAACCTAAAACAGACTTACGGCAACCATAAAGGAAACACAAAACGATCAGCCATAAACAGAAATAGAAGAATGCGTTTCCACAACTCTTCTACAATCACGTCACTGGTAACCATAATTTTCTAACTCCGCATAAAACTGGAAACCCCAAAATCGAGTTTTTCTTGTGTACGAATTGAATAAATTCACATGGAAAATGATATGTAAAACACGATTTCAACAGCACAAACATAAGCCAGCTTACAATTTTCCTCCGTAACACTAAGAAAGGTTCTGAACGATAAAATCATAGCATCAAATTAAGAAAAACTGAAGGATCATCTGAAATTGGAGAAAACTTAATCTATAATCCACATACCTGTTTCAGAAATTTGTTGGGTTAACGAAGCAGATCAGTTTATGATATGCAGTTCGCAAGTTCCGATTCACTCGTATGTTCTCTTTCACTGACGCTGATCTGTTTCCTTTAATGAACCCACCCTTCCCCCACGTTTTACAATATTTATAGAAATTACCTTCAGGTTTTCTAAAGCTACATAACAGTCCCTCAAGTTGAATGTTCTTACATAATAGTCCCTCAAGTTGAATATTCTTATGATACAGGTCCATTTCATTTGTTTCTCAACGTGTAAGCCTTTAAATTCACTTAAATATATTTACAATAGCATCAATGTAATAAAATACATACCAATAAAATTACAAGATTAAAAACTATCAGCATCTTTACACAAATCCAAACCATTCAATTTAACTAGGTTAGGGCCTAAGGGATCCAAACCTGATTCAAATATGATTCACACAGTTTGAGAGAGAAAAAAACTACTAAGATATTTTTCAAATATAATTCATATGTGTGCTGAAAAGATGTATTACAACACTAAAGCTCGTCTAACTTTTTGGGCTCGCCAAGCACGAGCCATCTCAGAACGAAGCCTTTTGATGAACCATACCATATCAGTTAGACTCTAGACCCCCTTCTTTTCCTAAACATACAACATCATTCTTTATTTCAATTTCACAAATGTATGCATCACATGTTAGTTTTATGAACAAAACACTTTGAATGTCATACAACTTCAATGAGGGGTTCTAAGCCAAATCTTTAAAATTTGCCTAACTTTCAAGAATGTGTGGAAGACTTTGATCATATATGTAATATGTATGTATATATATACAGGGATTGAAGGTTAGATGTTTCAATGAAATCTAGGGTGTGCATATAAATCCTCTGCCACTCCCACCATCATCACCACCATCGACTCCATGTCCTCTAAACTATTATTCCTGGATTTGCGAAGTTGTAGCTTAAGTTTAGCATCCTTCAGCTCTTTCTCGAGCAAAACCACCTTCTCAGATGAACCCTTACATTTGGCCTCAGCATTATCAGCTCTGCGTTCTGCTTCAGTGATACGATCTTTCAAACATTTCACACTATTCTCCATTTTCATACCACTTTCTTTCGCAGTTTCTTGATGTCCAAAGCCTGAAGATTGTTTATGATCCAACTGTAACATCTTCAACAATTCTTTGGAGATTCCCATTAGAATCCCAGATGTGTGATCAGCCTCGTACAACTTTTCCAGGGTCAATACAGTTTCTTCTTCAGCAAAAAGAACTTCTTGTTCTGAAGAATGCAACCTCATTGTCAGAGCTTCTTCAATCTGAGTTGACTCGTTCACCCTCTTCTCGAACTCTAGTTCTCTTTCCAAAGATTTCTCAAGCATCCTCAAAATATGCCTCTGGTGTTCCACAGCGTGTATGTTCATTTTGTCTTTCAGTTCTGGAAGCTCATTGTCACCTGTGACCACTGCATCATCCTTCTCCTTATCGTTCTCCTCCTTCTCCTTGTCTTTGTCCTTATCCTTATTGTCCATACCTGAAAACACGTCAAGAAAATGAAAATAACGGGTGGTAACATTTAATTTGATAAGTCCAAGAAAATGCAATTGGTATAAGTTCAAATTCAAAGTAACTACTTCATGTGATTATAGCAACATACCCAAGAAAGATTAGTTTGACATGGTCTACGAACGAAAAAGAAAACGTAAAATGTAGATCTTACGGGCTACTTCTTCAGCAAAGCTTGCCACTTTCTTCTCGAACATGGCAGATCGTGCTTTTATTTCCAAGAGCTGCTCCATTGATTGCTGCAATGATTTTTCTGAATCATCCAACATATCATCCATCTCCGCAGAAGTATCTCCCAAGTATTTGCTTGAAGACAGAAACTCCTGCATAGAAGCTTTCTCCATCTGAAAATCAGATATGCTATTCTCTAATACTGTCACCTCTGAATTCAGAAACCCAGATAAAAAGTCAAACGTTAGTGCCTTAACATAGAGGTCGCTTGGGTTTGGATTCAGTTCAGATACAAAGGCCTCGAAATCATTCTCTGTAGCTTCCACATGCATCAAGAGTAAGTTCAAATTGGCCAGTTTCTCACAAACACAGGCCATATCCAGCTCAAATCTTGTTACAACCTCTCCAACACTTTCTAATTCTTGAAAGGTATCAGCCACAGAAGAAGTCCTTCTGGATATGCTTTTATAGAACTCAGATTCTGGTCTACAAGAATAAACAGACCCTGCAGCCGATGATGGCTCATAACTATAGGAGAAATCCATCTTGTGCAGTAAGATATCAATTCAACACCTGAAACAAAATCACGAAACTGTAAAGCGTGTCTGTAGTGAACATTAATGCCCAAATTAATACTCTAATCTATTTTAACGAAATTCAAGCATTAAAAGATTCTATGGATGCTAGTGAGTTTCTTTGTTAGCCCTGTTTCTATTTGTATATAAGTAGATTATGTTCCTCAAGCACTACCATTACGTAACATAATTCGAACTATAGGAACCCATCGCTTTAAGCATTATCTACAGAGTCCATCTACTTAGAACCACCACACACACACACACACTGAAATACACATGTCTTAGTTCATCTCCAGATCATTTTGTCCCATTTAAACCCAAATTCTTTAATTTCTCCATTATAGAATCTGTAGATTTTAATCAGGAATAAAGAAACAGTGATGCTCCAGGACTATTATGCATCCAAATTCTTATTCCAAATATGAGCTGCATTTTGCTATCATGATCCTTGTCAATTTTGTACCTGCACAGTATTAGGTTTTTTATCCAAAATTCAAAATGCAGTTCTGTGGGGGCATGAAGAGACTTGAGCAACTAATAATCTGAAACCCCTAACTGCAACCTGTGTATCTGGCACCTTTGTTAAACTCTTATACGATCGCGTAATGGAACTTTTTTCGACCCAAAAACATGAACATGGAAAAACCAATATCAAGATTTTCAATCGAATTCCATTAGAAAAGGAGAAACAAAGCATGATTCCAGCAATAGGAACAAAATCTAGGTCATAATTTCCATCTTTAGTGTTGCAAATGATAAAAAAGTTGGTCGTAAATTTGGTTACATCAGATAGATCACAGAGAAAATGAAATTCTGAACTAACAAAACATGCATTCGTTACAATTAAATCCAGAATCGACATACCTAAATCAGAAATCTATTGGATTAAGGAAGGCGAAATTGGCTTTTTGGGATTACAGATTTCATATCACGCCTCTCCTGTTCCGTTGTTAGCCACATCCCACAGGCACAGGCGCGGATTCGTTTCCTTTTCAACGTTCCCCCCTTTTTTGAACTTTACAGGAATGACCTTCATGTTTTTTAAAAGTTGCATAAGGTCCCTACTTTTCAATATTCTTACAATGCAAGTCAATAATAATATTTGGTAATTATCCATACGACATGGGATCATATGAGAAGTGTCATTTTTTTGTGAGAAGTACTTTTAAACCGTTTGATCAATTTTAATCAAATACCCTCCCATGAATTACGGCTTAAAAGAGAATTGATTTGTGCATCCCATCTTAATGTTCGTCTATTTCTCATCCAACACTGATAATCACTTATCACCAAATTTGGCGTTTCTCACCGAAACCCAACCTTTCTCCATACACGACACCTTTGTGGTCATTTGGTGGGATGTAGAAAATACATGTTTAACATATACATGGGTTTGGTTTTTATATTTGGGATTGAGAACACATATAAATAGATATGGTAGTGAGAATGATAGAGAGTGAAAAAAGCAGTGATGATCTTTTTTCATACGTAAATAATTATACCGTTTGATAAACTCAAAATTACGATAACACCCATTTATTAATTGAATCTAAGCAAACACTATAAAATATTTGTAATAATTAAATTAGAATTATCAAGATACATCAATCAATCAATGATAATAGTCTTAATCAATCAGATATAGTTTTCAGATATTTTTGAACATATTCCTAACCCAAAACTCTCATATGAAGCAAGTAGCATCGACATAATAATAATAATAATAATAATAATAATATGGTGGGGTCATGAGATCTAAAGACTTGTGATTATTCGATAGCAATGTCGATTGATTTATACATATATAATTATGCTGTTTGATAAACACAAAATTGCAATAACGTCCCTTAATTAATTAATCTAAGCAAATAGTTTAAAATCTTTGTAATAATTTATATGGGTAAAAATCAAGTGAGAACTTTGAAAAAAAAGAACCAAAGAACCATGAAAAGTGTAACAACCCACGCTAAAATACAAACCAGAAGCTACCTCTTTAATTCAAAACGCCATAAACGGCTCATCGTAGTCATACTAATCAGATTACAAACTGGGTTTGTGGAAATAACCCTAGCTACAGCTGAGATCGTAACTACAAAATAGCAAGGAAAAGCCTTCTAATCCTTCTAAACGCAACCTCCGCCTTGCCAAACTTTTAAGCAAACTTTCGACTACCTACTTACCTGAAAAGGTTATAGTTTTGAAAAGCGAGGGTTAAACCATGAGGTCTAGTGAGTTCCCTCCACACCAAGTCACACCAAAATATCACAGTTTATAAAATCAGTTATGAAAGCATCTATACCAATCATAACAAGCACACTAAGATGATATGCACACTGTTGGTGCAAGTGTACCACATCTCTATATATTTATATATATTTATTTTGATGATTACAAACACACCGTATTATTGTTTATCTAACAATTTAATCCAAGTGTGCAGTTGTTGAAGAACACGAAGATTTAATCTGAAGGGATCAAGACGGAAGTGTTTACGTCGTCATTATTGTTTATAACTAATAATGATAAACACCCTAAAATAATATACCACTTGGATATTTCTAAAAACCCAACAATTAATTTTAATAAGATTTTAAGAAGATCCAGCAGATTTGGTTGCAGTCCTGGAAGCTGTCTTTTCTGACGGCGGTATACCGCGGCGATACAGCCGGTATACCGCGGGTACACTTTTGCCGGTATACTGCGGGTGTTCAGCCGGTATACCGCGGCAGTCCGTGTGCAATTCTGATTGGTTGAAGTTGCTGTTTCGTACGGCCGGTATACCGCGAGACCCAGCCGGTATACCGCGGGTACGTTTTTCCTGCCAACTTTGCATGTAGCCGTTGGTGTGTCAGTCACCTTTTCTGACGGCGGTATACCGCATGCATTTGGCGGTATACCGCGGATGCACAATGCCGTTGGAGATGCTGATATATAAAGAAGCTGTTGGTGATGAAGAATAAAAAGACCTCAGACAACACAACAGTAACAAGCAACAACAAACAGCACCTCTCAGCTCTCTCATCTATTTATAATATATATTTTATAAAACTTTTTTTATAAAATATCCAAGTGTGAGATATTATACAAGAGTGATTACCCATTGTGAGTTATACTCCTCTTGTAAGCATTTGAATAACGGGTGTGTGATCCTGTACATCTCATAGCAGAAGCTTGAGAATCAATTACGTTACCTTTGTACTTGGTTTGTATTTCTACCGTAAAGAATACATTTATTGGATCGTGTCGGGAAGTGTCTCGGCTGCTGGTTTATCACAGTTGGTGGTAAATCAGTAAATCTCTGTGTCAAGTATCTCTATCCCTTATCTCTTTATTTATTCCGCTGTGCTATATTATATTTATTTATATAAACTGCTTTGCATTTATATTTATTTATATAATCTCTGTGTATTTAAATTATATCTGTTTATATAATTGTTGTATACTTATTTATTTATACTCTGCTTTATTTATTCTGTATTTATTTGTAAAAAGAATTTTTGAAAGTAAAAGTTTTAAAATACAACCTTACCCCCCCCCTTAGGTTGTCCAACATTTGGTATCAGAGCGGGGCTTTCAAAAATTTTCTGTTTAAATTTTTAAAAGTTATATCTTTTATATAATGGCTCAACAAACTGTTTTGTTTTCAAAACCTCCTATTATAGATACTGAAAAGTTTGGCATTTGGGCCGAGCTATTTGAATGTCACGTTCGTGGCAAAAGTCAAAAAATTTGGGATATTATAGAAAATGGGAATTTTAGACCAACCAAAGTTGAAAATGATCTTATTGTTGATAAACCCATAAAAGATTGGACTCCCACTGAAGAATCTCATTATTGTTTAAATTTTGAAGCTAAAAATATATTATATGCTGCTTTAACTTCCGATGAAATAGAAAGAGTTTATACTTATAAAACTGCTAATCAAATCTGGCAAAGCTTGAGCGACACTCATCGTGGAAATACTCAAGTTAAAAGCTCTAAAATAAATATTCTTGTTCATGATTATGAATTATTTGAAATGTCAAAAGATGAGTCAATCGACTCAATGTTTAAACGTTTTAACCTCATTATGACTACCTTGAAGGGATTAGGTCGTACTTATCCTAATGAGGATTATGTAAGGAAAATTCTTCGAGCACTTCCTTCGGAGTGGATGGCAAAAATCACATCCTTGGAAGACTCCCGAGATCTCGCAACTATGAAGCTCGATGATCTCATCGGCAATCTTAAAGTGCACGAAATTGCACTAAGAAGAAATCAAGTCCGGGAGCAAGTCAAAAAGAAATCCATCGCTCTCAAGGTCGTTGCCTCAAAAGAAAAGGAAGAGGAGGAAGATGCAAGTTCATCCGATGATGAACCCGAAAATCTTGACGATTTAGTCAAGTTGGTAAGAAAACTTTCTAAACTTCTATCTAACAAAAAGTTTGCCAAAAATGATAGGTTTCAAGAAAATGGAGACTACCGTCGTGGTGGTAAAAACCAAAGTCGCAACGTCTACAAAAGTGAAGACAAAAATGACGAATCTAGCGACGATGAAAAAGCCAATAAAAAGAAAGGCTTTTGCTATGTGTGTGGCGACAAGGATCACTATGCGAGTGTGTGTCCGAAACGAGCAAAACAAATCAACACACCAAAAGCTTTAGTTGGAGGCGCGTTGAGCGCAAGCATAAATGAGGCCCAAAATTTTTGTTTCATGGCCGACCATGATAATGAGGTATCTTCATCATATTCTTCTAAAAATAATTATGATAATAATTATAGTGATAATTACTATAGTGACGATGAAAATAATCTTGACGAATTATATAAATCATTTCATGATATGGCTGCTCTCGCAAATAAATATAAAGATGAAATTTCTAATTTAAAAGAAACCGTATCTGTATATAAAAAGGAAATAGATGACGGTAAACAAAAATCTGCTTATGATTTAGATGTTATCACTAAATTAGAAAATAAATTAAGTGAAAAAGATGTTTGTAAATCTTGTGTTATTTTAAATGATAAAATTGCATGCTTAAGTGAAAATAAAAAGGAAAGTGTTGCATGTACAAAATGCGAGTCTCTTGAAAATGAAGTTGCATGTTTAAATGCTAAATGTAAATCGCATGAGAAAAATGACTTATTAGCAAATGCTTTTAATAGTAGCAATGATAAAGTGCTTAAAATGCTAAATATGCCTAATCGTATAAATTGTCGTAAAGGCATTGGTTCCGATACATGTGTTGATAAATGTTCGTGTAAACCCATTAAAAGATTTTTTGCATCTCCTAAAGTTGATACGAGAAAACCCCCATATATGTCAAAAATGAAAAATGTGAATTATGGGAGGAAACCGCATGCTCGTATGTATAATGGTAATTTTTCTAGACCTAAAAATAATGTAAATTTGCATGCTTCATTTTACGTCTATGATGAATACGATCGTAAAATCAAAATGGTTAGAAAATGGATTCCGAAAGGAATGTTTAATGTTGATAATCCCGGTGGAATGCGTTTATGGTTTTAAACCATTTTTATGGTTTTGTATGTTTGTCGTGTTTGTTTTATGTCGACAACATATTTTTTTTTGCAGTTTATGTTTTATACTAACTGTTAAAAGGACCCATAAGAAAAGGGTACCACGAAATATTTTCTTTGCCTTTTGTAGGTGTTTCCTGACGAGGTTATAATACGTGGTTTCCTGGCGAGGTTATAATACGTGGTTACCTGCCGAGGTTATAATACGTGGTTACCTGCCGAGGTTATAATACGTGGTTACCTGCCGAGGTTATAATACGTGGTTACCTGCCGAGGTTATAATACGTGGTTACCTGACGAGGTCATAATACGTGGTGATTTTTTTTATCACATAAAATTAACCGAATATTGAAGCCTTAAGATCCTTTTTGGTGCAAGTGTTTCGTATTGGTTTGTATATCTTTGTCTCTATTGCTTTTTGCATTTTATTCTATTATATTTACCCATGAGTTTATGCTACCTCAATTATATGCATATTTTGAGGGGGAGCATCTCTCGAGGGGGAGCATACCGTCTTTCTTAACCCTTTTTGCTTCGTCAAACGGGGGAGAGAAACCGCATATGCTCATGCTTAGCGGTTGTGTTTGTCATCATCAAAAAGGGGGAGATTGTTGGTGCAAGTGTACCACATCTCTATATATTTATATATATTTATTTTGATGATTACAAACACACCGTATTATTGTTTATCTAACAATTTAATCCAAGTGTGCAGTTGTTGAAGAACACGAAGATTTAATCTGAAGGGATCAAGACGGAAGTGTTTACGTCGTCATTATTGTTTATAACTAATAATGATAAACACCCTAAAATAATATACCACTTGGATATTTCTAAAAACCCAACAATTAATTTTAATAAGATTTTAAGAAGATCCAGCAGATTTGGTTGCAGTCCTGGAAGCTGTCTTTTCTGACGGCGGTATACCGCGGCGATACAGCCGGTATACCGCGGGTACACTTTTGCCGGTATACCGCGGCAGTCCGTGTGCAATTCTGATTGGTTGAAGTTGCTGTTTCGTACGGCCGGTATACCGCGAGACCCAGCCGGTATACCGCGGGTACGTTTTTCCTGCCAACTTTGCATGTAGCCGTTGGTGTGTCAGTCACCTTTTCTGACGGCGGTATACCGCATGCATTTGGCGGTATACCGCGGATGCACAATGCCGTTGGAGATGCTGATATATAAAGAAGCTGTTGGTGATGAAGAATAAAAAGACCTCAGACAACACAACAGTAACAAGCAACAACAAACAGCACCTCTCAGCTCTCTCATCTATTTATAATATATATTTTATAAAACTTTTTTTATAAAATATCCAAGTGTGAGATATTATACAAGAGTGATTACCCATTGTGAGTTATACTCCTCTTGTAAGCATTTGAATAACGGGTGTGTGATCCTGTACATCTCATAGCAGAAGCTTGAGAATCAATTACGTTACCTTTGTACTTGGTTTGTATTTCTAACGTAAAGAATACATTTATTGGATCGTGTCGGGAAGTGTCTCGGCTGCTGGTTTATCACAGTTGGTGGTAAATCAGTAAATCTCTGTGTCAAGTATCTCTATCCCTTATCTCTTTATTTATTCCGCTGTGCTATATTATATTTATTTATATAAACTGCTTTGCATTTATATTTATTTATATAATCTCTGTGTATTTAAATTATATCTGTTTATATAATTGTTGTATACTTATTTATTTATACTCTGCTTTATTTATTCTGTATTTATTTGTAAAAAGAATTTTTGAAAGTAAAAGTTTTAAAATACAACCTTACCCCCCCCCTTAGGTTGTCCAACACACACATTGACACATGCTACTGGCATACGCTATAGTCACACACACCGTGACAACGCAATAAGGCACACACGCGCTATAGTCACACACACCGTGACAGCGCAATAGGGCACACACCGCCCATATATGAAACAAATTCATATATATAATTATTATGGGACACACCCCCATTTCACACCAAAGCCAGAGCATGGTCACACACATATAAATCACACATATTGTCACACAATTAATCTTTGCTTTGAAATAGAAGCAGTTGAAAAGCACACAATTATATAATAACCTTTAAACACGCTTATTCTTCGCTTTAAAATAAATACAGTTGAAAAGCGAACAGTTAGATAATAACCATCAACACACTTGTATAAAATTTAGGTTTAGAAAGACTCACATGTCGTCCCTGCGAGGAAATTCTTACTCGTAACCGATTGCCTCTTCTCACACCTACATTTGCACCACCACACAATACCAGATAAGACTCTGACTTAAAACAAAATTCCGGATCCACACCCAAAACTAGTTTCAAGTTCACCATTTTATTTAATACCGGTCCATTGCTCACTACCGGATCCTTAATTATTTTTCAGCCCAAGTTCCGGAACCCCCTTAAAATACTACCGGAACTTGAATTAATAAACCCCTACCGGAATTTAATCAATAAACCCCTACCGAAATTCAATTAGTAAACCACTACCGAATTAAATTAATGAGGCCCAATTTCAATTCCGGTCCAATTAGATTCCGGATCAGATTTCCATTTCTAAATCACGTGGTTTGTTTCAAACTTTCGGATCACAACCCCACTAACACCAGATCTAAAATTGACCCATACCGGATCCTGTGGATTAATCCACTTCCGGATCTTGCTTAAAGTCCAATACCGGATCATGTGGACTCGGTCCACTTCCGGATCTTTTTTAATTCCGGTCCAAGATTCTGGTTCCTTAAGTTTGATCCAACTTCCGGATCACGTGGTCACATAATTGAATCTACACTACCGTTCCGGAACTTTAATTAATATCGGGCTTACCCATGTGAGTTGATTCCGGATCCCAAGCAATAATCGATTTTCGGATCCAAAAAGCAACCCAACTCCGGAATCCAAATACTAGTATTATCGGAACCCATTTAATTAAGAAATACCGGAACCACAATATTGGCCCAATACCGGAACTCTTAAGATTCCGGATCCCCCATTACCACTTAATTGACACATTCCGATCCACTTTATTCGTTTACTATTCCGGATCAATAATAAATCAATTCCGGATCTATTTCTAATTACTACCCAAATTACGGATCTCTTAAAATATTCCGGAATCTCGCAAAAGCGATGCAATACTGTTTAATTAAGAGGACCGAAAACTTAATCTGTTTCAATCGATTAACGAGTTTCTTATCCAACAAATTGATTAATAACTCCATTATAATCCTCTAAATTCTTTTAAACACCCACATTAAACTCTAAAATAGCGAAACCCTCAAAATCCAATCAAACCAACAGAACTCTAAAATTAAAGGTTGGAATTTGAGATTACCTGAATGAATCAATGGAGGATTAAGTTCAATCTCTCAATCCTTCTTCCAATTTGATGAATTTTTTCCTTCTCTAATCGCTATGGAAATCGATTTCTCTTTTCACTATTCTCTCTCTCTAAGCCGCCACGCTCACACTGGGATAATTTTGAGAGTGGCGGAATTAGGGTTTTTCCACCCCTTTTATACCTTTTCCACTAAAACACAAAACTTCATTTTTTCACACTTGAAACACAAAACTTCTTATTTCTCGAACTTCTGCCACAAACTCTATATATCGACCAAATAAAACCCGGTTATTACAACATCCCCCCCCCCCCCCCCCTCAAAAGAATTCTGTCCCCGGAATTCCATTTTCGAACAATCGAGGAAAACAGTTCCTCAGCTTTCTAACCTTACAATCTATAATCGCCAACGTTTCCCCCACGTAATCCAACTTTCCTCCACACGAATTACATCTGTAACATCCCAGGTCAACCGTACCAGATATTGTACGCTTTGTCCACACACCTGGACTCACGGTTTTAAAACGCGTTTAACTAAGGGTTTCACACACAATTTCACCTTCTTAAAAGAATGAATTTTACCGAAATTAACGTCACAACAACACAAAACCTTTACTAACATGACGACGCTCAATCTCCAACTTATCATAATATCAACCTTGAATATCACCTTAACCTGCAGTTAAGGAATCTATTCAACGGATTACACACAATTCTACCATTACTTTCCCAACACGAATACGTCTAAAGCAGATAACACTCTCTCTCACATTAATTAAGCTGACCACAATCCATTGATAACAATCAATTCACGTTTATACCACAACATCACTCCCATACTACTACCAAATCTAATCCAATGGTCCTTCACCCAAAGCACTACGTTCGACTACTTTCTTTCACTTCCTTCTCGCACAATAAAACACGCTTCCAAAGGACGACTCACTAGAAAGTGCACACTCTTGACTACCCACACAAGCTGGCTTTCCTCAACGCTTAAACCAATCATATACACACCAATCTTCTTTCTCATATCTCCACTAGAAGTTCATACACTCGACGATGACGTTCTGAAAACATTGCTTCTCACTTTCCGTGCCACTTGCCACTCTTTCTACTTCCTGCTTACTCACTTATTCCAACCTACCGTCCCGAGTACCTCAAGCTAGAATGGAACATTCCTCATCCAACATTGACCACTCCATGCACGCAATTTCAACGGTTACTACGCCTAACCAACATTTTCACCACATATCATACGAGAAATTGAACCAAGTCAATCCGAAATAATACCCAATGCTCGAAGCGACCACACATTTCTCATTCCTCAAACGATATTAACTCACTCGTCTGCATTTCCCTTACACACAAGGATTAGCTCATCAATCCCAAAGATTTTGTATCTACTACGGAATATCATAAACTAACCAATCCAACATCTTCACAAATATTACAACGATACAGGGCAAACGCACTCATCAATCAACTCAAGAGCACACAATTTTCTTCTTAGCTAGTCGTCCACTGTCACCCCATCCTTTTATTCTCGGATAACGATACCACACGCCACTTAGACATCCATGCCTCTCCACGCATAATTTTGTCACACCTGAACAACTTATAAGCAAATCCCGAGCAAGATCTCCACTTACGCTCACCCCAAATCAACACTAGTCCACTACTTAACCTCACAGCAATTCATTACCACAATGCCTCGCATGCTCACTAATTATAAGTCACCACCATCTTATCCACACAACCCCACACACTAGAGGTTCAATCTTCACGATCATTTATGCACACACTAGGCCATCAGGTTCCTTACATTTGAAACAACCTACTGTACCGGTACTTCCCCACACACTTGGATGCTCCAACCTCACAGTCACCACCTGACTATTAATTTGTAAACTTTACGGCTTCACTTCGATCCCAAATAGGTTAACCGACACCAGAGTTGCCAATCCATACATCTATCATTTCTCAATCACTCTTGTCACTCTTCCCACTAACTAGAGAGTAATAAAACACACATCTACTATCCGATCCTTGAGTTGAAGCTCTCAAGATTTCAATTCACCGACATCGGGGGACTCCCAGAATAAAGACTCATCAGAGATTAGGAGCTCACTTCCAACCAATTATTTTCCTTAAGAACCCTAAAGATTCTACTTCACACGGGCACTCACCCCACACATTCAAACAATACCCTTCTAGATAGCGTCAACAATCACACCAAGAACAATTTCACACTACACACTAAACCGTTGTCATCATGACAAGGTTAGAACTCCACACATTACCATTACTCTCCACACACTATCCACCACACTCCACACACTAACCACCACTTTCCACACCCTAACACCTCCATCGACTATCAGAACAACAGTGATCAAGCAAACCCATGCACTTGTAAATTCATAATGACATTGGCCAGATGTGATTAGAATTTACCTTACATGAAACTCCTCACCACCATCATCCTAAGTTCTCGATGATTACGGTATTCCCTAGAGGCTTCCTATATCTCAGCTGTGTCCTCCTATTCCACAGTTTAAGTTTAGGCTCATCCGGTCACCTAAATCCCTTAAACTAGGGCTTTGATACCAACTGTAACAACCCACACTAAAATACAAACCAGAAGCTACCTCTTTAATTCAAAACGCCATAAACGGCTCATCATAGTCATACTAATCAGATTACAAACTGGGTTTGCAGAAATAACCCTAGCTACAGATGAGATCGTAACTACAAAATAGCAAGGAAAAGCCTTCTAATCCTTATATATGCAACCTCCGCCTCTCGCCTTGCCAAACTTTTAAGCAAACTTTCGACTACCTGCTTACCTGAAAAGGTTTTAGTTTTGAAAAGCGAGGGTTAGACTATGAGGTCTAGTGAGTTCCCTCCACACCAAGTCACACCAAAATATCACAGTTTATAAAATCAGTTATGAAAGCATCTATACCAATCATAACAAGCACAGTAAGATGATATGCACACATTGACACATGCTACTGGCATACGTTATATTCACACACACCGTGACAACGCAATAGGGAACACACGCGCTATAGTTAGACACACACCGTGACAGCGCAATAAGGCACACACCGCTCATATATGAAACAAATTCATATATATAATTATTATGGGACACACCCCCATTTCACACCAAAGCCAGAGCATGGTCACACACATATAAATCACACATATTGTCACACAATTAATCTTTGCTTTGAAATAGAAGCAGTTGAAAAGCACACAGTTATATAATAACCTTTAAACACGCTTATTCTTCGCTTTGAAATAAATACAGTTGAAAAGCGAACAGTTAGATAATAACCATCAACACACTTGTATAAAATTTAGATTTAGAAAGACTCACCTGTCGTCTTTGCGAGGAAATTCTTACTCGTAACCGATTGCCTCTTCTCACACCTACATTTGCACCCCCACACAATACCAGATAAGACTCTGACTTAAAACAAAATTCCGGATCCACACCCAAAACTAGTTCCGGGTTCACCATTTTATTTAGTACCGGTCCATTGCTCACTACCGGATCCTTAATTATTTTTCAGCCCAAGTTCCGGAATCCACTTAAAATACTACCGGAACCCAAAATTTAATACCGGAACTTGAATTAATAAACCCCTACCGGAATTTAATCAATAAACCCCTACCGGAATTTAATTAGTAAACCACTACCGAAATTAAATTAAGAAACCGCTACCGAATTAAATTAAGAAACCACTACCGAATTAAATTAATGAGGCCCAATTTCAATTCCGGTCCAATTAGATTCCGGATCAGATTTCCATTTCTAAATCACGTGGTTTGTTTCAAACTTCCGGATCACAACCCCACCAATACCGGATCTAAAATTGACCCATACCGGATCCTGTGGATTAATCCACTTCCGGATCTTGCTTAAAGTCCAATACCGGATCATGTGGACTCGGTCCACTTCCGGATCTTTTTTAATTCCGGCCCAAGATTCTGGTTCCTTAAGTTTGATCCAACTTCCGGATCACGTGGTCACATAATTAAATCTACACTACCGTTCCGGAACTTTAATTAATATCGGGCTTACCCATGTGAGTTGATTCCGGATCCCAAGCAATAATCGATTTCCGGATCCAAAAAGCAACCCAACTCCGGAATCCAAATACTAGTATTATCGGAACCCATTTAATTAAGAAATACCGGAACCACAATATTGGCCCAAAATACCGGAACTCTTAAGATTCCGGATCCCCCCTTAAATGAAAATACCGGAACACACACAACCCACTTAATTGACACATTCCGGTCCACTTTATTCGTTTACTATTCCGGATCAATAATAAATCAATTCCGGATCTATTTCTAATTACAACCCAAATTCCGGATCTCTTAAAATATTCCGGAATCTCGCAAAAGCGACGCGATACTGTTTAATTAAGAGGACCGAAAACTTAATCTGTTTCAATCGATTAACGAGTTTCTTATCCAACAAATTGATTAATTTAACTCCATTATAATCCTCTAAATTCTTTTAAACACCCCCATTAAACTCTAAAATAGCGAAACCCTCAAAATCCAATCAAACCAACAGAACTCTAAAATTAAAGGTTGGAATTTGAGATTACCTGAATGAATCAATGGAGGATTAAGTTCAATCTCTCAATTCTTCTTCCAATTTGATGAATCTTTTCCTTCTCTAATCGCTATGGAAATCGATTTCTCTTTTCACTGTTCTCTCTCTCTAAGCCGCCACACTCACACTGGGATAATTTTGAGAATGGTGGAATTAGGGTTTTTCCACCCATTTTATACCTTTTCCACTAAAACACAAAACTTCTTATTTCTCGAACTTCTGCCACAAACTCTATTTATCGACCAAATAAAACCCGGTTATTACAAAAAGATATATTAAAATGGATGTCAAATTAAAGATAATAAAATGATGATTTTTTGGTGTAATTTGTTTTGCTTCAGTTTTTGTTATATTTCGCCAATTTTGGATTTAAAAAATAGAGCGTGAATATTTTTTATTAAAAAAACTGGTTATAACCATCTTTTAATCATTAGATCATTTTAATCTAACGGTTTGGATGAGTTTTTCGATTCTTTCTTTTTCATGGTTCTCTTCCGATCTCATCCCTAATTTAGGGTATATCAAATAATGTATGAAATGTAAATTTTGACTTTTTAGATGAAAACATTTTGACATTTATTACACACAAACTTTAAAAAGCAATACTTTTTTTACATAAATCATCTAAAATACTTATCTAAATACCATTTAAAAAGATGCTAAAAATAATTATGTAAAGTGTGTTGATTACTTTTTAATATATGTTTTATATACCAATTTGAAAATTGTTCTTCAATTTTAGATAGTTCTCATTCAATTTAAGTAAAGGGTTGTTTGTTTACCTCATAATAGTTCCATTAAGAGGCAACCTTTGAATCATTCAGAGGTGAATCTTGTTTGGCAAAAAAAAGGCTGCCTCTTAACCCTTAACCATTCAGCACCCTGATTTCATTATAAACAAATATCAAACCACCATATTTCATTTTGCACTATATCACAAAAGTCTCTCAATCATTCTGACCTCTTAATCATCCTGACCTCTTAATCATTCTGCAACTGCCAAACAGCCCCTAAATGTCTATTGTGATATAAATCTTGATATACTTTTAAAAAAACGACAATTAACATTGTAGGTGCTTGGTAGGGGGGACACTTCAGCGTTGATTTTTGCAAATTTTATGCAACAAAAAATTGATGCAGAAAAATGTTTTGAATATAAAAGTAGATGCCAAAGATAACCAACAACACAATCACATATCAAGATTAGACAAGTTATTGTGTATCTCAAATATTTTTCTAACCCCTTGGGGTCAGTAATTAAGTACCTAATGCACCAACTTGTAGGCTAATTTTTTTTTGGAAGGGTGTCCTAGGCTATGTCTAGACTAATCCCTTGGCAAATTATGACTGTAATACATTAGCCCTGATTAAACCTCAGTTGCCACAATTGTTAAGTACGCCTGGATTAGAACCCTGGACAGATGGGATATTCCACCACATCCCCTAGGGCCTTAACCAGTACGCCACAACCCTTGTGGTTTTGTAGGCTAAAATTTATTGAACATTTATATCATATGCAAAGAGAACCACTTACATAATTGTGCAAGTTAATTTAAAAGAGTTTTTACCGCCATTGAAAAGACATGTGTGCAATTACATCATCTTTAGAGCTTCCATGTGAACCAATTAGTGAGAAGTAACCACATTAAAAAATGAAACTAGAGCCTTGAACACATTAATTAAAAGAACAACGATAAACAAGCAACTAACAAGATTCTCAATAAATAGGAGCAACGCATTAGCGTGAGAAGTGAATTTGAACCGTTGATCACTTTTAATCAAATTTCCCATAAATTGCAGCTTAGAAAAGAATTGATCTGGTGCATCTTATCTAAATGTACATTCATTTCTCATCCAATGGTTAATAACCACTTCTCATGTTAACCTCAACTTTTCACCGGAACCCAACCCTATGATGACAAGGGGTCAACAATCAAAAGCCTATTTTACTCTCTATCTCTATTTTACCCTCTAAAACCTCTCCAATGAACCCTCTATTTTACTCTCAAAAATAGAGAAATGAATAGTAACTCCCTAAATATAGAGAGTTACTATTCATACTCTCTATTTTTTCTTCTAAATTTTTGATAATTACAAAATGGTCCTTCAATTTTTTAGATTCTTGTATTTTTGTTTTATGAATTAACGCGGAATTAAATATAAATTATAACGTCGTTAAAATAACATAATAAAGTTTATAAATATAAGGGTATTGTGAAAATAAAAAATATAAGGATAACATTTATAAAGTTAATGGTATTATTGAAAATATATGTAATCAAAATAGAAGAGAATATACTTGAAAAATTCTCTTTAAGAGTAGAAAATAGAGTAATATATTGGAGAAAACATAACATATTATCTATTTTTTACTCTATAATAAAGAGTAAAATAGAGAATTACATAGGAGATGCCTTATGCCCTTAGCCTGCATCTCCAATGGTATAGCCATATATAGCAGTTTACTCCCTTTGTCTAAAAAATATGTCCACAATAAAAAAGGGACAATTTTAAGAACGTATAATTATTACACTTAATAATTAACTACAGAATAATTCTACCTTTAATAATAGAGAAATTTTCTCCATCTCAAATAATTAAGGGTAGAATGGAGATGCTTACTTTTCCAAATCATTATGTTTTGATTTTTTCTCAACTTATTTAAGAACATTTTGCCTATAAATTTAAGGAGTCATAAATAGAGGCCCAATTTTCAAAATTCAAACAAAAATAATTACCCAACATCTTCAGGCAGAGAAGTTTCACCCAAGTTACGAGCGATCTTGCGGACTGGCGATGTAATAAGGCCTAAGCGACACTCAAACAACTTTTATTGAAGAAAGGAGCATTGCGGAATGCATCATGGATTCGTGGTGGCCGACACAACCGTAAACTTCTTGAAGAAGGTTGGTTACAAAGGTTTATTTTTTAAAGACGACTTTGAAAAAGCTTTCCACTATGTTAACTGGAAATTCTTGGAAGATGTGATGCATCAAATGGGGTTTGAGAGCCGATGGTGTAAATGTATCAACTCGTGCCTTTCTTCGACAACTGTCTCTATTTTGGTCAACGGATCGCCTACGGAAGAGTTCAACCTTGAATGTGGAGTTAGACAAAGTGATCCCCTATCTCTTTCCTCTTCCTTATCGCAATGGAAGGAATGACGATTGTTATGGAAGAAGCAAAGTCTAAGGGTATCTTTATAGGAGTGAAGGTGGGTCGAGAGAAAGTCGAGGTCTCTCACCTTCAATTTGCCGATGACGCTCTTTTCTTTGGCAAATGGAGTCGGGGAGCTTCCATTTGCCAACCTTAAAAAGCTAAAAGCTTCCATTTGCCAACCATAAAAACCTAAAAAGCTTTACTTCTTTGCTTTCAATCCGCATCCGGTCTTAGAATTGATCTCTCGAAAAACAAGCTTTTGGGGATTGGTGTGGATAAGGACTCCGTAGAAGAAGCAACGTCAATTAATTGCGACTCGGGATCTCTTCCTTTTACGTACTTAGGCCTCCCTGTTGGAGCCTCGATGATTCGTGTAACCTCATGGCAACCAGTTATTCAAAAGCTGAAATCAAGGTTGATGATTGGACCCGAAGCTCATTTCGATGGGTGGAAGACTCACGCTAATTAAATTTGTGTTGAACAGTCTACCATTGTATTATTTCTCCTTGTATCGTGCCCTGTTAGGCGTCTGTGAAAACCCTTGACAGATTAACAGGAAGTTCTTTCGGGGTGGGGGGAATAGGTCTCATTATCCGTCTTGGTTTGGTGGGAGAGTGTAATTTGTGGTTCTCGGTTTGGGGGGTTAGGGGTGGGGAGTATTCGAGCTTTTAATTTAGCTCTGTTGGGGAAATGGATTTGGAGGTTTAAATCGGAAGAAGGGGCACTTAGACACATATTTGTTTCAAGCGTGTACAGAAGAGACGGTGGCATTAATGATAGAGTTAGTAGGGGCTTACTTGGGGGTGCTTGGGGTGGAGTGCTAAAGGCGATACGAGATATTGAGGAAGTAGAAGAATAAGTGATGGGGCATATATTAAAGTTTGGACGGATCGATGGTTAGAGGTGGGTAGATTAAAAGATAGGCTCCCTCGGTTGTGGGCTTTAGAACGAATTAAATAAGTGAAGTTGCGGGGTATAAATGGTCCAGATGGGGTAGAAGGTTGGTCGTGGAGTTGGGATAGATGCCTTCGGAGTTGGGCCAGTCATGAGTTGGGAGAGCTTTTGCGACTGTTGCAACCTATCTCGACTAATCCCAATGGGGAGGATAAGTGGGTTTGGTATTTAGATATTAACGGGGTTTTCTCCGTTAGTAAGTTGAGGGAATTTTTATATAGTAGACTGTTGGTCGCTCACAATGGGTCTAGAAATACACGATGGTGTTTTTAGTGCCAAAAAAGTCAACGTCTTCATTTGGAGGTTGTGTAAGGGAGAGATTCCAGTGAAGGAAGTGTTAGATGATACGGGATTTGATCTAGAATCTAGGCTTTGTCCAAAATGTAACATTGAGGTAGAAACTCTTAAGCACTACTTCATAGATTTTTCAATTAGTGCTTGGTTGTGGGCTAAAATCTCTGCTTGGTGTGGTAAAAATCTACAGTTGGAACTAAAATGTGCCGGAAAATCCTCAAGGTCAAAAAATGGACGTGAAGAAAATGTTCAATGGAAAATGAACATTTAGTAAATAAAGGAGTTAATCGATCTCGAATTCGAGCTCATAAACGAGTATCGAGCTCGTGCTCAAACATTGATAAAATACTCGAGCTCGAGCCCGACTTTGAAAAAGTTAATGGAGTTCGAGACGAGCTCGAGCCTGATACAATTTTTTCGAGCCAAGCTCGAATAACATGATACTCGACCCGATTCGTTTACACCCCTAGTAAGTAGTAATAAATTTCACCATCTCATATTTAAGGGTAGGATTGGAAAGTAGGCACTTTCTTTTGAAGTGCACACTTATGTTGGTACAAACTAAAATAGAAAAACGAATCCTTATTTGGGGACAAACTAAAATAGAAAAACGAACCCTTATTTGGAACAGAGGGAGTATTCGCTAGAACACTTACTATGATATTATTAGGGTATCATGGTGACAATGAGAAAGATAACTACCTTGTCAAGCAGTCCAACAATGATAACAAGGCAGGGCAGTGAACCTTTGACCAGAGTACCCAGTGTGGAAGGTGTACCAAAACTGAGGGCTGTTTGTTTTTGGAAAAATACCTCTTACCTTGTCAGATATGCACACTCCCCCTATTCGTGTGCATACTTCTTATATTTTACTCCCTCTGAGACAATGAACACACCTCATGCAGACACAAGTATCATAACAAGAATGTAAAGTGACAAATAGAATAAACAATGAAAAACAACAAAGACAAATCATGTCTAGCTCAGTTGGTCTACCTAAGGACGGTAACATCCTGGAGGGGGGGGGGCTGTGGATGGTATCCCAGTCTACCCGGATTCGATTCCAAGGGGAGGCAATTGAGGGCATGAGGAGTACCCAGTCCTTGGGTGGTCCAGTCTTTGACTGGGCTTACCCCCCAGCCTGTGGTTGGGCCTTAGGTCCAGCGTAAGCTGGGCCGGGACAGCGGTGGATTAGTGGACTGCCCTCGGATGTCCGATAGGCGTGCGTGCGTGTGTGCGCTGTGTTCGTGGTAGTTGATCGAAAGGGTCGATGCCGCTATGCCTTCCAAAAAAAATGAAAAACAACAAAGACATGAAAATAAAATATCTTATATTGAGAATAGAATGTGATGAAAATTTGAATGTATCAATCTAGATAGAGATAACTAGATTGAAATACACATATTTCCATCCATTATATGATCAATATAGAATATTAAACTTTCATGTTCAACATGCCTGTTGGTCCCAGCTATGGATTAGCAATGGTAAACAAGTATTGTAGAAGGGGGGTTGAATACAATACACAAAAATTTTCACTTAATTTAATTCTTTTATTGAAAAACTTCAAATAAGAATTACACACAGAAAACTTAAAGATTGTTGCGGAATAGAACAGATAAAATCTACTCAAACAATCTAACACACGGTCACACACAGAATGAAGAACAATTGTAAAACGCTAAGAAAACAATTGAACTTCTGAGAGAAATGCCAGCACTTGAAAGCTTGAGAGTTTTTGAACTGGGTGAGTTGCGAGGTTGAAGATGATCTCCTTTTATAGTGCCTCATGCATTAAATGCAATGGACACTTGTCAAGGAGAGCTTGGAAGGCAGGATGGAAGCAGTCTTCTGAAAAGTACTGGGATGTACTTTTGTCTTTGCTCTCATTTGTCCTGAAGCGTTGACCTGCTTGTTGAAGCTGAAGTTTATTGAAAGAGATAAGAAATACAAAGAACCTTTTTTCTGATCTTCGGATGATGTCTCTATCAATGCAAGATATCCTGAATATATTCTGCAGATAAAGTGGAATCTACCTGATGAAATTTCTTTGCTGAAGACTTCTTTGCCGAAGATATGCCTAACATGTCTTCAAGGATTTTGCCTAACATGTTATCTTCTTCAAAGATCTTGCCGAAGATATGCCTAACATGTCTTCAAGGATTTTACCTAACATGTTATCTTCTTCAAAGATCTTGCCGAAGATATGCCTAACATGTCTTCAAGGATTTTGCCTAACATGTTATCTTCTTCAAAGATCTTGCCGAAGATATGCCTAACATGTCTTCAAGGATTTTGCCTAACATGTTATCTTCTTCAAAAATCTTGCCTAATATTTCATCTTCTTCAAAATCTTGCCTAACATTTCATCTTGCAACATGTCTTCAAAAACTTCAAGTGAACTGGCCTAAGACTTTAGGAAAAGTCTTCAAGTAGTAGCTTAATCTTTGGTTGAGAAGTTTATCTTCAATCCGCTTTGAAGATATACTTCTACTTTGTTTCTTCGGTTGATCTTCGACTTCACCGAACATTTTTATACAATTAAACTGCTTGTAAAGAACCTAAAAATTATTCTAAGTATGAACTGTGTAAAATTGAGAGACTGAGGTCATCTTCAAATCTTAAGTGACCCAACAATCTCCCCCTATTTGAGGATGACATCCATACTTAAAATCTAAGGAGTAAATACTGAATAATTCGTTTTGACCCTTCTTTACTCTTTTTGGGTTCTTTTCACATAGTCCATTCTTTTTGTTCTTTTTGGATTTTTTTTTCGTATCCGACATTTACATGTAAAATAAAATAAAAGGTATAGTTGTATAAACAAATGAAAGAAAAATGAAAGAAAAAGGAAAGAAGTATAAACAATATGAACAAAACAAATATGTACTTGCATCTTTGGAGGGGCGAGTTGAAACTTGTGTCTGGCTTGAGGATTCTTCATTTTGATCAGCAACCAGTTGATGTGTTGGAAATATTTGAGGGAGGGTTTGAGGTAGAGTGAATCAGCTTCAGCTTTTCCTGTTCAGCATCACCATCCCTTGTCTTTGTTTTGCTCCCCCTCAGTTAGATCCGCCCGAACTGATGTGCTCCCCCTTAACCGGTCCGCCGATTTCCTCATTTTTCGAGTTGGACGCTGGATATGAGTAGTAGGATTGATGTTGAATTCTCCCCCTCAGCGGCCAACGTAAAAAAAACACTAAGAGAAAGTTGGGAAATCGGCCAGAATACAAAACTTTTTTTTTTGAAGATGAATTTCGGCAAAAAAAAATCGGCAAATTTTTATTTTTTTTGAAGATGTTTGTTATTGATCTTCGAAAGATGATAGAAACGATTTATCTTCTGAAGATTGTGGAAAAATCTTGAAGTCCTCTTCAATCTTCAAGTGTAGTCTTCAAATATAGATCTTCAAGGGTAGATCTTCAAGGCATCTTCAGGGGTAGAAGAGGGCAAATTGGTAGAAGTGGAGGAGAAGGGAATATTTGGTGAGATGTGAGAGTGATGGGAAGTTAGGGAAGTTGGTAAAAGGTATGGGAAAAAATAAGAATAAGATAGAGAAATCTGTAGGCAAAGTCGGTAGGCAAGAGTCTGAAAGATGTAGGAGGGGATGATGGCAATCTATCAATGATAGGATCTTCAGAAGGTGGTAGACTTGAAGAGGAATCATCATGCTTTGATGTTCAGTATGGACTTGTGGAGATAGAGAGTATATGAAGAAAAGATAGACTTAGGAAATGATACACTTAGGAAAGACATACTTAGGAAATGAGGGTGAGAGGTCAGGTAGAAAGGTGAGAGGGTTAGAGTGTATAGTTAAGAAGGGTAGTGATAAGGGTTGAGAGAAGGTGAGGGAGATTGAACTAGCAGGTAATAATGGGAAGGGTGTTTTTAAGAAAATGGAGGTAGAGTGTTTGAATGGAACAAGAAGGGTGAGGATTAGAAGTAAAGACATCTTTGGTAGATTACCTGTCAATTCTGTGAAGAAGATGAGAAGCACTTAGCTGGTACTAGAGCAGTTGAGAGGGGGTGACCTTCAGGATCATCCATGTCATTTATCTGGGCCATGAAGCACAAATTTGAAATGTCCTTCTCGCTTTCAGATGTGGGTTCATCTGCCAGATCATGAGTTTTAGCAGGCAGACCCTTTCCCTTTCTGACTAGTCTTTCGTTTCTTTCCTTTTCTCTCTTGTATTTTTCTTTGTATCTTTCAGCCCGGTCAGAATCATATTTGGATCTTCCCGGTTTTGAAGAAAATCGGCCTGAGGGTACCATGTTTCAGCCCGGTCAGAATCTATCCCCTTTTTCTCACCAAATACATGACTTTTGGACGGGTACCATGTTTTTGACAAGTCAAAAGTCTTGAGCAGCCACCCTCTTTCTGCCGTTCTATTCTCCATTTTATTGATGACAAGTGTATAAGCAAACTAAATGGAAAAGGGATTTTCAGTGTGTCATATATAAGATTCTTGGGGAGAAAATTCTAAATTTAATTAACCAAATAAATATCAAAAAATTGAATTAGATTTTTCTTGATCAAGAAGACTCATGCATTGAGAGACTTACAGATCAGAATATAGGATACTATCAAGGACAGATGCCTAATCACTACTAACCAATCAAGAAAATAAGACAGAAATAAGAGGGAGAATAACAATTCTTTTCATGTACCTTGCATTTGATTCTCATAAGAACTAGCAATATTCATATTTTTCCTTTCAATATCTTCATCATCATTCTGCCTTTCACAAGGCAACAATGTACATAAGATTTGTAAAAGTACTTGCTGATGCTACTCAACAGTCAACACAAGAATCCATATTTCTTCATTATTGCAGGGCAACTAAGACCTTAACAGAGAGTAAAGCATTTCTGTAAAACCAAGTAAAGCTAGTTCAATTTCCATGGGACAGAGCGAATAACAAATTTTAGCAGGCAATTTTGTATGTTGAAGCAATGAAGTAAGAAACATTATTCTTACAGATGTGGAGGTCAACTGTTAAAATGTGAAGGACTGCTCCCAAAATACAAGGCAACAATTTGATATTTAGAACCCAAAGAACAGCTGGTGGTATTACTGGTGTGTCAGTATTCTGGTAAAGAGGTTAGAATCAGAAATAGACTGCAAAATGACATCAAATGAAAAAAGAATTCACTTATAAAACTCAAAGACAGCCTCAAGACAATAAGCAAGTTACGTAACAACCCTGTTCTAGTTATTTTAGAAAATCCACTTAGGTTAAATTGACACCCAAAATACAAGGCACCTGTTTGCCAACAAAAAAGTGGCTCAAACGACTTTAACTTGACCCTTAAGCAAGATTATTGCATCATCACCAAAATGTACTCTTGATATCCACATGGTAATTAAAAAAAACTACACTATTAAATCTATCAATGACAGGTCCGGGAAAAAAAATGAACTCCACGCATCATGAAATTGCTTCTGAACACAAATGTGAAACTAACATATCTCCATGAAGAAAAAGTGGAATTTAACCAAAGGGGCACGGCCCAACAGTATTGGTTCCCTGTAGAGCCCACCTCCTAGTGGCCATAGGCTCAAAACTCGCCAAAGGTGAAGAGTGTGCATGAGTATTTTCCGTATAAAAATATTATCAACTTCAAAAAAAGTTGAATTTATGCTCAGCTAGAGAAAAGACAAGCAAATGAATCTGAAGTTTCAAAAGACAGGTCAATAATAGCACCAAATAGCTCAAAGGTGATAAATTTATGTGTACCGATCACAAAGTATTGGAGGTTTGCAAGGAGATGTCTTACCTGGTCATTGCAAGCAGGAAACAGGTCTCAATGAATTTAAGTCTGTTCTTTCGTAGAAATAGACTTATGTCTCAACTCAATAGTAAAGGAAGTCGTAACAACAAATTTGGTAAATTCTGCAAGAACAATCCCATTTAAAAGAAAAAAGATATAAAAAAAAGCACAAAGTCCAAACAAAGTATGTAGCAAAATTCCAAGTTGGGTAGGAACCTCTAAGTGCCGCGAACACAAAGAAAACCTTCTACATTTGGAACCAAATTCTGCCGGAAAAACGGTTTACCAGAATCCTTTAGGACCTTTGTAAAGGAAATGCGAGTCAACAAAAGGAGAGGCTTGCTAGAGTAAAAACCGAATCAAAGTTGATTGCATTATTCAAAACACAATCCCGTTATTTGAAGAAAATCAAATCAAATAAGCATAGAATAGAAAACCAGAAAGAATGCAAAATGTTAAGAAAACAGATAACCAACTACTTAAAAAGGTCAAATTAAAGAAATATAGGTAATGAACAAGAAACTTGATAACGTGTGCATAACAATCATATTACAAAAAATAAAGGTAAAATAAATAAAAAACCACAAAGACTAAACTAAGAGCATAGCAAAATTCTAAGATGGGCATACTTGTTGCACTCCAGGATGGGGAGGCAGATGAAGGCAAAATGCATGAACATGAACACCAAACCGATCAAACAAAATAAAAACACCATGTTTAAACTCAAAACCTCCAAGTGCCGCAAACACAAAGAAAACCGTCTACAAATGGAACCAAAGTGTGCCGGAAAAACCTCAAAGTCAAGGTAGGTTGTTTACCAGAATCCTTTAGGACCTTTGTAAAGGAAATAGAAGTCAAGAAAAGAAGAGTCTGGTAGAAAGAAATCAGACAAAGAAAATAATGAACTAACCTTTGAAGATAGAGAACATTTTTAGCTTCTTATTGTATTATTTTCGCATAAACAGAGACATTGGTAAGGTTGTTCAGGGGATATATAATTATTTAAAGTTATTATTGCAAATGAATAACAATGATAGAAAGTTGTGCTGAAGTAAATATGACAAACTCATGTTAAAGGTAAAAAAAGCATAATACCATAGAAAGCAAGATGATACTGGAATTATAAATCTGTTTATACTCGTAGAAAAAAAGGCAAATTTGGAGGGTCAGAGAGGAATCAGACAAAGAAAACCTTTTACAAATGGAACCAAAGTGTGCCGGAAAAACCTCAAGTTCAAGGCAGGTTTACCGGAATCCTTTAGGACCTTTGTAAAGAAAATCCAAGTTTAAACTCAAAACCTCCAAGTGGCGCAAACACAAGGAAAACCTTTTACAAATGGAACCAAAGTGTGCTGGAAAAACCTCAAGTTCAAGGCAGGTTTACCAGAATCCTTTAGGACCTTTGTAAAGAAAATCCAAGTTTAAACTCAAAACCTCCAAGTGGCGCAAACACAAAGAAAACCCTTTACAAATGGAACCAAAGTGTGCTGGAAAAACCTCAAGTTCAAGGCAGGTTTACCAGAATCCTTTAGGACCTTTGTAAAGAAAATCCAAGTTTTAACTCATAACCTCCAAGTGCCGCAAAAAAAAAACCTTTCACAAATGGAACCAAAGTGTGCCGGAAAAACCTCAAGGTCATGACAGGTTTACCATAAAGGACCTTTGTAAACAAAATGCTAGTCAATAAAAGGAGAGGCTTGCTAGAGAAAAACTGAATCAAAGTTGATTGCATTTATCCCAAACACAGTCCTGTTAATTGAAAAAAAAATCACAAAAGCATGGAAAAGAAAATCAACGAAAATGCAAAAGGGCACGAGAAGAAACAACCCATTACTTGTAAAAATGTCAAGATCAAAGAAGCAATACAAGTCAATAACAAAAAAATGTAGTGAACTATGCAAGAACAATCTCGTTTAAAAAAAGATAAATTAAAATAATGCACAATGAACACCTTCATTTAGAACCAAAGTGTGCCGGAAAAACCTCAAGGTCAAGGCACGTTATTTACAAGAATCCTTTAGGACCTTTCTAAAGGAAATAGAAGTCAACAAAAGGAGAATCTGATAGAAAGAAATCAGCCAAAGAAAATAATGAAGTAACCTTTGAAGATAGAGAACATTTTTAGTTTCTTATTGTATGATTCTCGCACAAACGAAGACATTGGTAAGGTTGTTCAGGGGATATATAATTATTTGAAGTAATTATTGCAAATGAATAATATGATAGAAAGTTGTCCTGAAGTAAAAAAATCATAATACCATAGAAAGCAAGATGATACTGGAATTATAAATCTGTTTATACTAAAGAAAAAAAAGCAAATTTGGAGGGTCAGAGAGGAATCAGACAAAGAAAACCCTTTACAAATGGAACCAAAGTGTGCTGGAAAAACCTCAAGTTCAAGGCAGGTTTACCATAATCCTTTAGGACCTTTGTAAAGAAAATCCAAGTTTAAACTCAAAACCTCCAAGTGGCGCAAACACAAAGAAAACCTTTTACAGATGGAACCAAAGTGTGCTGGAAAAACCTCAAGTTCAAGGCAGGTTTACCAGAATCCTTTAGGACCTTTGTAAAGAAAATCCAAGTTTAAACTCAAAACCTCCAAGTGGCGCAAACACAAAGAAAACCCTTTACAAATGGAACCAAAGTGTGCTGGAAAAACCTCAAGTTCAAGGCAGGTTTACCATAATCCTTTAGGACCTTTGTAAAGAAAATCCAAGTTTAAACTCAAAACCTCCAAGTGGCGCAAACACAAAGAAAACCTTTTACAGATGGAACCAAAGTGTGCTGGAAAAACCTCAAGTTCAAGGCAGGTTTACCAGAATCCTTTAGGACCTTTGTAAAGAAAATCCAAGTTTAAACTCAAAACCTCCAAGTGGCGCAAACACAAAGAAAACCCTTTACAAATGGAACCAAAGTGTGCTGGAAAAACCTCAAGTTCAAGGCAGGTTTACCAGAATCCTTTAGGACCTTTGTAAAGAAAATCCAAGTTTTAACTCATAACCTCCAAGTGCCGCAAAAAAAAAAACCTTTCACAAATGGAACCAAAGTGTGCCGGAAAAACCTCAAGGTCATGACAGGTTTACCAGAAAGGACCTTTGTAAACAAAATGCTAGTCAATAAAAGGAGAGGCTTGCTAGAGAAAAACTGAATCAAAGTTGATTGCATTTATCCCAAACACAGTCCTGTTAATTGAAAAAAAAATCACAAAAGCATGGAAAAGAAAATCAACGAAAATGCAAAAGGGCACGAGAAGAAACAACCCATTACTTGTAAAAATGTCAAGATCAAAGAAGCAATACAAGTCAATAACAAAAAAATGTAGTGAACTATGCAAGAACAATCTCGTTTAAAAAAAGATAAATTAAAATAATGCACAATGAACACCTTCATTTAGAACCAAAGTGTGCCGGAAAAACCTCAAGGTCAAGGCACGTTATTTACAAGAATCCTTTAGGACCTTTCTAAAGGAAATAGAAGTCAACAAAAGGAGAATCTGATAGAAAGAAATCAGCCAAAGAAAATAATGAAGTAACCTTTGAAGATAGAGAACATTTTTAGTTTCTTATTGTATGATTCTCGCACAAACGAAGACATTGGTAAGGTTGTTCAGGGGATATATAATTATTTGAAGTAATTATTGCAAATGAATAATATGATAGAAAGTTGTCCTGAAGTAAAAAAATCATAATACCATAGAAAGCAAGATGATACTGGAATTATAAATCTGTTTATACTAAAGAAAAAAAAGCAAATTTGGAGGGTCAGAGAGGAATCAGACAAAGAAAACCCTTTACAAATGGAACCAAAGTGTGCTGGAAAAACCTCAAGTTCAAGGCAGGTTTACCATAATCCTTTAGGACCTTTGTAAAGAAAATCCAAGTTTAAACTCAAAACCTCCAAGTGGCGCAAACACAAAGAAAACCTTTTACAGATGGAACCAAAGTGTGCTGGAAAAACCTCAAGTTCAAGGCAGGTTTACCAGAATCCTTTAGGGCCTTTGTAAAGAAAATCCAAGTTTAAACTCAAAACCTCCAAGTGGCGCAAACACAAAGAAAACCCTTTACAAATGGAACCAAAGTGTGCTGGAAAAACCTCAAGTTCAAGGCAGGTTTACCATAATCCTTTAGGACCTTTGTAAAGAAAATCCAAGTTTAAACTCAAAACCTCCAAGTGGCGCAAACACAAAGAAAACCTTTTACAGATGGAACCAAAGTGTGCTGGAAAAACCTCAAGTTCAAGGCAGGTTTACCAGAATCCTTTAGGACCTTTGTAAAGAAAATCCAAGTTTAAACTCAAAACCTCCAAGTGGCGCAAACACAAAGAAAACCCTTTACAAATGGAACCAAAGTGTGCTGGAAAAACCTCAAGTTCAAGGCAGGTTTACCAGAATCCTTTAGGACCTTTGTAAAGAAAATCCAAGTTTTAACTCATAACCTCCAAGTGCCGCAAAAAAAAAAACCTTTCACAAATGGAACCAAAGTGTGCCGGAAAAACCTCAAGGTCATGACAGGTTTACCAGAAAGGACCTTTGTAAACAAAATGCTAGTCAATAAAAGGAGAGGCTTGCTAGAGAAAAACTGAATCAAAGTTGATTGCATTTATCCCAAACACAGTCCTGTTAATTGAAAAAAAAATCACAAAAGCATGGAAAAGAAAATCAACGAAAATGCAAAAGGGCACGAGAAGAAACAACCCATTACTTGTAAAAATGTCAAGATCAAAGAAGCAATACAAGTCAATAACAAAAAAATGTAGTGAACTATGCAAGAACAATCTCGTTTAAAAAAAGATAAATTAAAATAATGCACAATGAACACCTTCATTTAGAACCAAAGTGTGCCGGAAAAACCTCAAGGTCAAGGCACGTTATTTACAAGAATCCTTTAGGACCTTTCTAAAGGAAATAGAAGTCAACAAAAGGAGAATCTGATAGAAAGAAATCAGCCAAAGAAAATAATGAAGTAACCTTTGAAGATAGAGAACATTTTTAGTTTCTTATTGTATGATTCTCGCACAAACGAAGACATTGGTAAGGTTGTTCAGGGGATATATAATTATTTGAAGTAATTATTGCAAATAAATAATATGATAGAAAGTTGTCCTGAAGTAAAAAAATCATAATACCATAGAAAGCAAGATGATACTGGAATTATAAATCTGTTTATACTAAAGAAAAAAAAGCAAATTTGGAGGGTCAGAGAGGAATCAGACAAAGAAAACCCTTTACAAATGGAACCAAAGTGTGCTGGAAAAACCTCAAGTTCAAGGCAGGTTTACCATAATCCTTTAGGACCTTTGTAAAGAAAATCCAAGTTTAAACTCAAAACCTCCAAGTGGCGCAAACACAAAGAAAACCTTTTACAGATGGAACCAAAGTGTGCTGGAAAAACCTCAAGTTCAAGGCAGGTTTACCAGAATCCTTTAGGACCTTTGTAAAGAAAATCCAAGTTTAAACTCAAAACCTCCAAGTGGCGCAAACACAAAGAAAACCCTTTACAAATGGAACCAAAGTGTGCTGGAAAAACCTCAAGTTCAAGGCAGGTTTACCATAATCCTTTAGGACCTTTGTAAAGAAAATCCAAGTTTAAACTCAAAACCTCCAAGTGGCGCAAACACAAAGAAAACCTTTTACAGATGGAACCAAAGTGTGCTGGAAAAACCTCAAGTTCAAGGCAGGTTTACCAGAATCCTATAGTACCTTTGTAAAGAAAATCCAAGTTTAAACTCAAAACCTCCAAGTGGCGCAAACACAAAGAAAACCCTTTACAAATGGAACCAAAGTGTGCTGGAAAAACCTCAAGTTCAAGGCAGGTTTACCAGAATCCTTTAGGACCTTTGTAAAGAAAATCCAAGTTTTAACTCAAAACCTCCAAGTGCCGCAAAAAAAAACCTTTTACAAATGGAACCAAAGTGTGCCGGAAAAACCTTAAGGTCATGACAGGTTTACTAGAAAGGACCTTTGTAAACAAAATGCTAGTCAATAAAAGGAGAGGCTTGCTAGAGAAAAACCGAATCAAAGTTGATTGCATTTATCCCAAACACAATCCAGTTAATTGAAAAAAAAAATCACAAAAGCATGGAAAAGAAAATCAACGAAAATGCAAAAGGGCACGAGAAGAAACAACCCATTACTTGTAAAAATGTCAAGATCAAAGAAGCAATACAAGTCAATAACAAAAAGGTGTAGTGAACTATGCAAGAACAATCTCGTTTAAAAGAAAAAAGATAAATTAAAATAATGCACAAAGAAAACCTTCTTCTTTTAGAACCAAAGTGTGCCGGAAAAACCTCAAGGTCAAGGCATGTTGTTTACAAGAATCCTTTACGACCTTTGTAAAGGAAATAGAAGTCAACAAAAGGAGAATCTGATAGAAAGAACTCAGACAAAGAAAATAATGAAGTAACCTTTGAGGATAGAGAACATTTTTAGCTTCTTATTGTATTATTTTCGCACAAACAAAGACATTGGTTAGGTTGTTCAGGGGATATATAATTATTTGAAGTTATTATTGCAAATGAATAATAATGATAGAAAGTTGTACTGAAGTAAATATGACCAACTCATGTTAAAGGTAAAAAAAGCATAATACCATAGAAAGCAAGATGATACTGGAATTATAAATCTGTTTATACTCATAGAAAAAAAGGTAAATTTGGAGGGTCAGAGAGGAATCAGACAAAGAAAACCTTTTACAAATGGAACCAAAGTGTGCCGGAAAAACCTCAAGTTCAAGGCAGGTTTACCGGAATCCTTTAGGACCTTTGTAAAGAAAATCCAAGTTTAAACTCAAAACCTCCAAGTGGCGCAAACACAAAGAAAACCTTTTACAAATGGAACCAAAGTGTGCTGGAAAAACCTCAAGTTCAAGGCAGGTTTACCAGAATCCTTTAGGACCTTTGTAAAGAAAATCCAAGTTTAAACTCAAAACCTCCAAGTGGCGAAAACACAAAGAAAACCCTTTACAAATGGAACCAAAGTGTGCTGGAAAAACCTCAAGTTCAAGGCAGGTTTACCAGAATCCTTTAGGACCTTTGTAAAGAAAATCCAAGTTTTAACTCAAAACCTCCAAGTGCCGCAAAAAAAAACCTTTTACAAATGGAACCAAAGTGTGCCGGAAAAACCTCTAGGTCATGACAGGTTTACTAGAAAGGACCTTTATAAACAAAATGCTAGTCAATAAAAGGAGAGGCTTGCTAGAGAAAAACCGAATCAAAGTTGATTGCATTTATCCCAAACACAATCCTGTTAATTGAAAAAAAAATCACAAAAGCATGGAAAAGAAAATCAACGAAAATGCAAAAGGGCACGAGAAGAAACAACCCATTACTTGTAAAAATGTCAAGATCAAAGAAGCAATACAAGTCAATAACAAAAAGGTGTAGTGAACTATGCAAGAACAATCTCGTTTAAAAGAAAAAAGATAAATTAAAATAATGCACAAAGAAAACCTTCTTCTTTTAGAACCAAAGTGTGCCGGAAAAACCTCAAGGTCAAGGCATGTTGTTTACAAGAATCCTTTACGACCTTTGTAAAGGAAATAGAAGTCAACAAAAGGAGAATCTGATAGAAAGAACTCAGACAAAGAAAATAATGAAGTAACCTTTGAGGATAGAGAACATTTTTAGCTTCTTATTGTATTATTTTCGCACAAACAAAGACATTGGTAAGGTTGTTCAGGGGATATATAATTATTTGAAGTTATTATTGCAAATGAATAATAATGATAGAAAGTTGTACTGAAGTAAATATGACCAACTCATGTTAAAGGTAAAAAAAGCATAATACCATAGAAAGCAAGATGATACTGGAATTATAAATCTGTTTATACTCATAGAAAAAAAGGCAAATTTGGAGGGTCAGAGAGGAATCAGACAAAGAAAACCTTTTACAAATGGAACCAAGGTGTGCCGGAAAAACCTCAATTTCAAGGCAGGTTTACCGGAATCCTTTAGGACCTTTGTAAAGAAAATCCAAGTTTTAACTCATAACCTCCAAGTGGCGCAAACACAAAGAAAACCTTTTACAAATGGAACCAAAGTGTGCTGGAAAAACCTCAAGTTCAAGGCAGGTTTACCAGAATCCTTTAGGACCTTTGTAAAGAAAATCCAAGTTTAAACTCAAAACCTCCAAGTGGCAAACACAAAGAAAACCCTTTACAAATGGAACCAAAGTGTGCTGGAAAAACCTCAAGTTCAAGGCAGGTTTACCAGAATCCTTTAGGACCTTTGTAAAGAAAATCCAAGTTTTAACTCATAACCTCCAAGTGCCGCAAAAAAAAACCTTTCACAAATTGAACCAAAGTGTGCCGGAAAAACCTCAAGGTCATGACAGGTTTACCAGAATCCTTTAGGACCTTTGTAAACAAAATGCTAGTCAATAAAAGGAGAGGCTTGCTAGAGAAAAACTGAATCAAAGTTGATTGCATTTATCCCAAACACAGTCCTGTTAATTGAAAAAAAAAATCACAAAAGCATGGAAAAGAAAATCAACGAAAATGCAAAAGGGCACGAAAAGAAACAACCCATTACTTGTAAAAATGTCAAGATCAAAGAAGCAATACAAGTCAATAACAAAAAAAATGTAGTGAACTATGCAAGAACAATCTCGTTTAAAAAAAAGATAAATTAAAATAATGCACAATGAACACCTTCATTTAGAACCAAAGTGTGCCGGAAAAACCTCAAGGTCAAGGCACGTTATTTACAAGAATCCTTTAGGACCTTTCTAAAGGAAATAGAAGTCAACAAAAGGAGAATCTGATAGAAAGAAATCAGCCAAAGAAAATAATGAAGTAACCTTTGAAGATAGAGAACATTTTTAGTTTCTTATTGTATGATTCTCACACAAACGAAGACATTGGTAAGGTTGTTCAGGGGATATATAATTATTTGAAGTAATTATTGCAAATGAATAATATGATAGAAAGTTGTCCTGAAGTAAAAAAATCATAATACCATAGAAAGCAAGATGATACTGGAATTATAAATCTGTTTATACTAAAGAAAAAAAAACAAATTTGGAGGGTCAGAGAGGAATCAGACAAAGAAAACCCTTTACAAATGGAACCAAAGTGTGCTGGAAAAACCTCAAGTTCAAGGCAGGTTTACCATAATCCTTTAGGACCTTTGTAAAGAAAATCCAAGTTTAAACTCAAAACCTCCAAGTGGCGCAAACACAAAGAAAACCTTTTACAGATGGAACCAAAGTGTGCTGGAAAAACCTCAAGTTCAAGGCAGGTTTACCAGAATCCTTTAGGACCTTTGTAAAGAAAATCCAAGTTTTAACTCAAAACCTCCAAGTGCCGCTAAAAAAAAAACCTTTTACAAATGGAACCAAAGTGTGCCGGAAAAACCTTAAGGTCATGACAGGTTTACTAGAAAGGACCTTTGTAAACAAAATGCTAGTCAATAAAAGGAGAGGCTTGCTAGAGAAAAACCGAATCAAAGTTGATTGCATTTATCCCAAACACAATCCTGTTAATTGAAAAAAAAATCACAAAAGCATGGAAAAGAAAATCAACGAAAATGCAAAAGGGCACGAGAAGAAACAACCCATTACTTGTAAAAATGTCAAGATCAAAGAAGCAATACAAGTCAATAACAAAAAGGTGTAGTGAACTATGCAAGAACAATCTCGTTTAAAAGAAAAAAGATAAATTAAAATAATGCACAAAGAAAACCTTCTTCTTTTAGAACCAAAGTGTGCCGGAAAAACCTCAAGGTCAAGGCATGTTGTTTACAAGAATCCTTTACGACCTTTGTAAAGGAAATAGAAGTCAACAAAAGGAGAATCTGATAGAAAGAACTCAGACAAAGAAAATAATGAAGTAACCTTTGAGGATAGAGAACATTTTTAGCTTCTTATTGTATTATTTCCGCACAAACAAAGACATTGGTAAGGTTGTTCAGGGGATATATAATTATTTGAAGTAATTATTGCAAATGAATAATATGATAGAAAGTTGTCCCGAAGACATTGGTAAGGTTGTTCAGGGGATATATAATTATTTGAAGTTATTATTGCAAATGAATAATAATGATAGAAAGTTGTACCGAAGTAAATATGACCAACTCATGTTAAAGGTAAAAAAAGCATAATACCATAGAAAGCAAGATGATACTGGTATTATAAATCTGTTTATACTCATAGAAAAAAAGGCAAATTTGGAGGGTCAGAGAGGAATCAGACAAAGAAAACCTTTTACAAATGGAACCAAAGTGTGCCGGAAAAACCTCAAGTTCAAGGCAGGTTTACCGGAATCCTTTAGAACCTTTGTAAAGAAAATCCAAGTTTAAACTCAAAACCTCCAAGTGGCGCAAACACAAAGAAAACCTTTTACAAATGGAACCAAAGTGTGCTGGAAAAACCTCAAGTTCAAGGCAGGTTTACCAGAATCCTTTAGGACCTTTGTAAAGAAAATCCAAGTTTAAACTCAAAACCTCCAAGTGGCGCAAACACAAAGAAAACCCTTTACAAATGGAACCAAAGTGTGCTGGAAAAACCTCAAGTTCAAGGCAGGTTTACCAGAATCCTTTAGGACCTTTGTAAAGAAAATCCAAGTTTTAACTCAAAACCTCCAAGTGCCGCAAAAAAAAAACCTTTTACATATGGAACCAAAGTGTGCCGGAAAAACCTCAAGGTCATGACAGGTTTACCAGAAATGACCTTTGTAAACAAAATGCTAGTCAATAAATAGAGAGGCTTGCTAGAGAAAAACCGAATCAAAGTTGATTGCATTTATCCCAAACACAATCCTGTTAATTGGAAAAAAAAATCACAAAAGCATGGAAAAGAAAATCAACGAAAATGCAAAAGGGCACGAGAAGAAACAACCCATTACTTGTAAAAATGTCAAGATCAAAGAAGCAATACAAGTCAATAACAAAAAGGTGTGTGAACTATGCAAGAACAATCTCATTTAAAAGAAAAAAGATAAATTAAAATAATGCACAAAGAAAACCTTCTTCATTTAGAACCAAAGTGTGCCAGAAAAACCTCAAGGTTAACACACGTTGTTTACAATAATCCTTTAGGACCTTTGTAAAGGAAATAGAAGTCAACAAAAGAAGAATCTGATAGAAAGAAATCAGACAAAGAAAATAATGAAGTAACCTTTGAAGATAGAGAACATTTTTAGCTTCTTATTGTATTATTTTCGCACAAACGGAGACATTGGTAAGGTTGTTCAGGGGATATATAAATGTTTGAAGTTATTATTGCAAATGAATAATAATGATAGAAAGTTGTATTGAAGTACAGATGACAAACTCATGTTAAAGGTAAAAAAAGCATAATACTATAGATAGCAAGATGATACTGGAATTATAAATCTGTTTATACTCATAGAAAAAAAAAACAAATTTGGAGGGTTAGAGAGGAATCAGACAAAGAAAACCTTTTACAAATGAACCAAAGTGTGCCGGAAAAACCTCAAGTTCAAGGCAGGTTTACCAGAATCCTTTAGGACCTTTGTAAAGGAAATCCAAGTTTAAATTCAAAACCTCCTAGTGGCGCAAACACAAAGAAAACGTTTTACAAATGCAACCAAAGTGTGCTGGAAAAACCTCAAGGTCAAGACAGGTTTACCATAATCCTATAGGACCTTTGTAAAGAAAATCCAAGTTTAAACTCAAAACCTCCAAGTGGCGCAAACACAAAGAAACCTTTTACAAATGGAACCAAAGTGTGCCGGAAAAACCTCAAGTTCAAGGCAGGTATACCAGAATCCTTTAGGACCTTAGTAAAAAAATCCAAGTTTTAACTCAAAACCTCCATGTGCCGCAAAAAAAAGAAAACCTTTTACATATGGAACCAAAGTGTGCCGGAAAAACCCAGAAAGGACCTTTGTAAACAAAATGCTAGTCAATAAAAGGAGAGGCTTGCCAGAGAAAAAAACCGAATCAAAGCTGATTGCATTTATCCCAAACACAATCCTGTTAATTGAAAAAAAAAATCACAAAAGCATGGAAAAGAAAATCAACGAAAATGCAAAAGGGCACAAGAAGAAACAGCCCATTACTGGTAAAAATGTCAAGATCAAAGAAGCAATACAAGTCAATAACAAAAAAGTGTAGTGAACTATGAAAAAATATTCGAGCTCGAGCCCAACTTTGAACAAGTTAATGGAGCTCGAGACAAGCTCGAGCCTGATACAAGCACCATGAACCCATCTCGATAGAAACATAAAGATAAACTGGAATAATACAGAGTAATAAGGGTAAAGATGCTTAGAACAAAGACCTGTAAGCAAAATACCAAAATCAATAATGGTAAAAACAGAGAGAGAAACACCAGAACCAGAAATCAGCAAGCAAAACAATACCACAAATCTGTTGTTTGGATTGAAGTGTTGAGAGTCCCCATTAATCCAGAGCTCCAAGTAGTGATACTTGTTACTTACGAAAACAGCACTGCAATGTTTTATGGACAAGACTATTGAAGCATAATGAAAGGTACCAAAGAAGCGATATTAGCAACAAATCATGAAAAATATGCTACCTAGTCACTCACCTGCCTATGGCTCCAATCAAACACATGGAGAGAAGAACACCAAAAAGTGTAGGTATTACTTTGTCAAGTTCCCTCTCTAGTGTACTCCTTTTGGAAGGAACGTTCATGGCATTCATCATTACCTATAATGAATTGTCATATAATTCTAAATGTATTTTGAAAAAAGAAAAAGAAAAAGAAAAAGGGGGATAATAATAATAATAATGGAAATTGAACCAGCCAAAAACTCAAAACCTTAGTCTCGTGTCCAGTAAATATTACAGCCCCAACAATGTACTCTGTATTACGTAGACTTCATCCCTGAAATGCATGTAAAGCAATATTAGATTAACTAAACCAATGATAGGATAATTACAGACTAATCATAAATAAGCACCATCACCAAGTCACAAAAACAGCCGCTAAGAGCAAAAAAGAGAATTTCAATACAACAGGCTGGAAGATCTCTTGAATCTTGAGATTGAACCATGTCACATTTCTCCTACCATTCTTGAGCAACAATTCCTTCTCTGTTTCTTACGTACCGTACAAAAAACCCTAAACGTAAAAACCCTATATCCAAAATGTAAGAAACATATATTTTTCCCCAAAATCTTACATACCGTACAAAAACCCTAAACGTAAAAAACAATCGATCATACCTTTAGAACTGTATCATCTTCTCCACCATTGATGACGAAAGCAATTCTGCTGCTTTAATCCCTCTTGGAACTGAAAACAGACTTTACACTCCTGGTCGCATGTTGTATCATCTTCGTCTTTAAATATTGACCTCGCTCGTATAGTCGTATCATATAGAATCATACGAGATTGTATTTTGATTCTACATTAATGGTCATCTGAACCGTTGAAAATAACAATACATTCCTTTTTTAATTCAACTTTTGAGTAAACTACAACTTTGGTCCTTCTACTTTGTAAAGAAAATTATTTTGTTTTTGCAGTTTCCAAATTACAGTATTGTTATCGTGGTTTGCAAAAATGTGGTAATTTGGTCCGTCTCTTCTAACAATCGTTAAAAAATATATTAAGTGACGTGTATTTTAGTCTTTTCGACTTGTCTTTTTTTTTAAAATAAATATGTAAATTACATTGTTACAGGGACTAAAAATGTAACTTTCTCTAATAGGGCATAGAGTAAACTACAAATGTCAAGTGGTCATCTTACCAAAGAAAGTAAGAATTTTTTTTTGGCCATGAAATCTGTAAATAGTAACATAATATGATGGCAAGGGGTCAACAATCAAAAGCCTAAATGAACCACTTGTTGGGGGGTGTTAGCCTGTATGATTCTTTGGACATTAGCGAATTCTAAAATTTGCTTCATATAAAATGAACATATCAACATGAAACCTAATAGCAAAATGCATTAAGAGAAGCAGGAAAAAGGGTAGTGACCAACCATCTACAGACCACAGGGTCATCGGTGAATAGTATAAACTAACGTTATTTGAAGGTAAGACTTAATAGTACGCAGGACTAGAAAGACTGATATGGGTTTCGTTATGTATCAATTGAGTAAATTCAATTAAACTTGGATATATTTTGGACCGTGCGAAATACTCTTCCCAAAAGTAAATATTTTGACCCTACTGGAAACAGTGAATTAAAGGAGTATAGCCAGGGGACGAGAAGGATTTAGAATCAGAGGGGGGCACTAAACGAGCATAGAAAATAACCTTGTTAGTTGGGTTGGGTCGAAGCCTTGAAGGGGGTAACTTTTAAGATGAAACTATATTGTTTATTCCCATAGCTCGGAACGAGTTAGTTGTGGTGGCCAATAGCATTGACTTGTTTTGAACCTTGTTACCTTGCAACTTTGGGCTGCGATTTAAATGCTCGTTCACTAACAGTGGGAACTAAGGGGCCGTTTATCAAACGTTTACCCGGGTAAGCGCTTATCAAATCACATTACTTTACCGGATGAATATATTAAGGACCAAGAATCTTACCGGTAAGAACAACGCAAGGACCAAGGATCTTACCTAGTAAGTATGGACGATGACTCTTACCACTGTTAGCGCTTACCGGGTAGATTGTTGCATACGATGACGTTTTAATGAACTAAAACCTTACCCGGTAAGTAAATGATAGTGTTAAAATTTACCGGTAAGAGCTTACCGAGTAATGTTTGGTAAACGGACCCTAACACGCTCCAATGGTATAGCCATCTATAGCGGTTTACTCCCTTTGTCTCAAAAAAATGTCCATAATGAAAAAGGGACAATTTTAGGAACGTATAATTATTACACTTATTAATTAATTAAAGAATTATTTTACCCTTTAATAATAGAGAGAAATGTTCTCCATCTCAAAAAATTAAGGGTAGAATGGGATGTAGATGCTTACTTTTCCAAATCATTATGTTTTCATTTTTTCTCAACTTAGTTAAGTACATTTTTCTATAAATTTAAGGAGGCATAAATAGAGGGCCAATTTTCAAAATTCAAACAAAAACAATTTCCCCATATTCAGGAAGAGAAGTTTCATCCAACTTGCGAGCGATCTTGCACTTAGTTCAATTTACTTATTCATTGTAACAAGTCAAAATCACCAATACAATTGCAAAATTACTTAGAATAATAACAAAATCAAGAGAAGTTTCACCAGTTCAAAGATCAAAGTCCAGTGGTTTTTCAAATTTCATCCAAGTTCAAGCGATTATCCAAGCAAAGAAGTTCAAATAAATTGTCATGCGCACACTTAGGCCCAACCCAAGCCCATCCACGCTTAGTATTCTAAAATAATTGAGAAAGGGTATTTTGGGCACTTGATATAATAAATGTCTTTAGTATAAATGGGGGGATGGAGCAGGGGAAGGTATCCAAAAATGTGTTAAACATGTTCTTGGGAGAGGGCTAGCCTCTCAAATTGGCTTTAACCATTTGGTTTCACTGCAGAATTCTGTCAGCACCTTTGATAATTCCAGTCTCTCTTTTAGAGCTTAATTGATTCTGTCCGGTTCTTTACAAATACTTGAAGTTAACTAATTTTAAAACAAACAAGCAACAACCAATTTCAACACCTAATTTCTAAGTATCTAAATTTTGAGTACCTATTTGCAAACAACAATGATGCTAAAAATGGTGTAACAGTTTGAAATAGGAGCTTTTTATTGGGAGAGGATGAGGGATCCCAAATATAAAGAAAATAGGCAATCCCATTAACATAAGACCTTATCGCTACCCACAATACCAAAAGGACGAGACCGAAAATTTGATAAAAGAGATGATGATAGTAGGTGTAATCCAACCAAGTCAAATCCCTTTTTCGAGCCTGTGCTGCTAGTAAAGAAGAAAAAACAAAAAACCGGCGATTCTATATTGATTATCATGCTTTGAACAAGAGACTATCCAGTGACTTAGCTGGGTCGCTTGAAGCCCCTTTCTCGGAACAGGAAATGTGGGCTTCGATTAAGGATTGTGGAAGCTCTAAAGCTCCGGGTAGTTTTAGCTTCAAGTTTTTAAGGTGTTTTGGGAAACCATATAAGCTGATGTGATGAACGTTTTTACTGGTTCTAGGATAAAGGGATTCTAAACAAAGGCTGCAATTCATCATTCTTGACGCTTTAGCAACCCGTTGGTTTTCAGTGAGTTCCGTCCCATTAGCTTAATAGGAGCCCTTTTTAAAACTATTGCAAAAACCCTGGTGAAAAGGGTGAAGGCGTAATTGGCGATGTACTAAGCGACACTCAAACAACTTTTATTTAAGAAAGGAGCATTGCGGACTGCATCATGGTGGCTAACACAACCATAAACTTCTTGAAGAAGGTTGGTTACAAAGCTTTCTTTTTTAAAGACGACATTGAAAAAGCTTTCGACTATGTTAACTGGAAATTCTTAGAAGATGTGATGCATCAAATGGGGTTTGGGAGCCGATGGTGTAAATGGATCAACTCGTGCCTTTCTTCGGTAACCATCTATTTTGGTCAACGGATCGCCTTCGGGAGAGTTCAACCATGAACGTGGAGTTAGACAAAGTGATCCCCTATCTTTTTCCTCTTCCTTATCGCAATGGAAGGAATGACGATGGTTATGGAAGAAGCAGAGTCTAAGGGTATCTTTAAAGGAGTGAAGGTGGGTCGAGAGAAAGTGGAGGTCTCTCACCTTCAATTTGCCGATGACGCTCTTTTCTTTGGCAAAAGGAGTCGGGCCAACCTTAAAAACCTAAAAGCTTCTGTTTGCCAATGATAAACACCTAAAAGCTTTACTTCTTTGCTTTCAATCCGCATCTGGTCTTAGAATTGATCTCTCGAAAACAAGCTTTTTGGGATTGGTGTGGATAAGGACTCCGTAGAAGAAGCAACGTCAATAGGTTATTGAATGTTATATTTAATGTTAAGTCCAATTACTTTTATCTCTTATACAAGTATAGTTTATAAAAAGAATAAATAAAGATATAATTATACGTTAAATGAATATAACTTTGTTTATATTATTTTAAATTTTAATAGAACACTTAAAAGTGTCCTATTAGCTTTTAAATTCTAATACGACATTTAAAAGTGTCCTATTAGCTTTAAAATAATAGGATATTTTAATATGTCCTATTAGGTTAAATCAAATAGGACATATAAACCAATGTGTCTTATTAGCCATTTTAGAGGACATGTCTAAAAAATGTCCCAAAAAAGTGTCATATAAAACCATTTTTGTTGTAGTGCAACCAGTTATTCAAAAGCTGAAATCAAGGTTGATGATTGGACCCGAAGCTCATTTCGATGGGGAATAGGTCTCATTATCCGTCTTGGTTTGGTGGGAGAGTGTAATTTGTGGTTCTCGGTTTGGGGGGTTAGGGGTGGGACCGGGAGTATTCGAGCTTTTAATTTAGCTCTGGTAGGGAAATGGATCTGGAGGTTTAAATCGGAAGAAGGGGCACTTAGACACATATTTGTTTCAAGCGTGTACGGAAAAGACGGTGGCATTAGTGGTAGAGTTAGTAGGGGATTACTTGGGGTGCTTGGGGTGGAGTGCTAAAGGCGATACGAGATATTGAGAAAGAGGGTTTATCCTTCTCGGACTCATTTAGTAGAAGAATAAGTGATGGGGCATACATTAAAGTTTGGACGGATCGATGTGCATGGTACCTACCAAAAGTCAGAAACGGAGATGTCTTTGTACTTTCTCAGTTTGAAAATAGAAACGGAGATGTCTTTGTACTTTCTCTGTAAAGCCCGTATCCCGGTATGTAATTTCTTTTATTTATTTTTTCCTTTTAAGTTTGAATTATTGTGGTTCCCGTTAACGGGGTTAGCCGAGTTGGGTCAAATCGTTAAAGTATTAAAATTTGTGGTTAGTTGCGAGAGGAATGTAAGTTGAGGGGCTAATTGTGTCAAAGGGCCAAAAACCCTCATTGGGTTTCGGCCCATGCAGATACATGTCGAGACCCATAATTTTCTTTTAGTTGGTGTTGTTGTTGCCGTGAAGTTGAATGAGGAAATAGAAAACAAAAACCCTAAGCTATCCCTTCCCTCTCTCGTTTTCTCTCACGTAAACCACACAACCCTACCTGCTGCCGTGAAACCGCCCACCACCACACCAGCGCCGCTGCTGGTGTTGGCCGGAGAGAGAGAGAGCAGCGCGAGAGAGAGGGGTAGAGAGAGAGAGAGAGAGAACAGCGCGAGATAGGGAGTGGTAGAGATCGCCGGAGCCGCTGCCTTCCGCCGCTGTTGACGCCGGAGACCACCGCCGCCACTGCTGTTCATCGGAGGTTTCGGGAGAGTGAGGAGCAGGTGCGGGTGCGTGGTATTGGAGCGAGGTAAATCGTTTTCCTTCGTCTCGTTTCCTTTCCTTTTCGTTTTTCTTCCGGCAAAACAACCACCGCGCCGCCGGCGACCACCACTGCCGGAGGGCAGAGGGTGGTGCGTGGCCATGTCTTATTAATAATCACCGTAGAATCCGTTAAGCCTTGACTTAATCGTTTAAGCCGTTTCGTTAAAACCGTCGTTTTTATAATCATCAATTCATGTGGAAAATGGTGCAGCCACTGTTTTTACGACGGCTATAACTTTTCCGCCGTAACTCCGTTTGAGCCGAAACTGGCGCCCACGGTTCAAGTTCGGGGTCGGGCACGTTTTCCGTGTTTTAGCGGAAAACTGGTTCGGTCTCTAGCTGGGCGAAAAAGTGGTCGCAAGTTCGGTGATTCGTCATTTCATGTGAAATTTTCTGGAATCTGCCTTGATCTTGCGAAAGCCTTAACTTTTCACTCGTAACTCGTTTTGACGTGATTTTGGTGCCCAAAGTTCCCAATTTGAGTTGGGGAGGTTTTTTCGTGTTTTTCCGAAAGTCTGTTTAAGCCCGTAGCTAGGCTGTTTCGGGCTGTTTGCGCGGCTGGTCCGAAAACGGACAGTTTTTGTGGTCGTTCGTATTTAATTCATAATAAATTGTAGAAAAATCGTTAGGAGACGTATAATATGTCCTTAAAACCCTATCTCAGAGTAATTTCTAATCATGAAATAATATTGGGAATTTTCTGGGTTTAAAGGGGTCGAAACAGGTCCCGAACAGACCTGTTTGGCGAGAACGGAAAATAGTTTTAGTGACGGTTTAAGCGTGTTTCGTGTCGTAGGGTCCGGGTCTCGTATTGACACGTTTTAACATGCGTTTAGGTGCTGGGAAGTGACCGTAATTGTGAAGCTTGAATTGTATTGTTAAGCTAGGCGCGCATTCGAGGTGAGTTCTCTCACTATATCTAATAACGGTTGTTTTATCATTGTTGTAGTACGTGTGTGGTAGCTTTATGTGATTGTGTTGTGGAACTAGATAGTGGGGTGTCTAGTTGATACTATGTTGTCATGTTAACTCGGTGGGACCGAGGGTCCGGCGGGGCCGAAGATTTTATACGCGGGTGGCGTAGAGACTCGGTGGGACCGGGGATTCGGCGGGGCCGGAGATGTTATCATGTGGTCGGTGGGACCGACTTGTGCCTTTTAGGTGGGTGGGTGTGGATATACATGTTTATGATTTGTTCGTAGACCTGTATGATCGTTTATGTGTCACTATCTGTTTTAGGGGTAGTGTGGAATAACTGTGTTATTTATGGTGTTTGAATTCACTAACGCTGCGTTCTCGAGTTTTAGAAGGAAAGAAAAGAAGAGAAAGGGAAGAGAAAGAAAAGAAAGGAAAGGAATGGGGAGGAAATAAATATTTGTATTTGTGTTCTTGAGATTGAAGGAAAAGAAAGGAAGGAGAGGGAAAGAAAATAAATTTTCATGTTCTTGAGTAGGAGAGAAAGAAAAGGAAAGATGTTACTTTTACCAATATACCCTCATTTATTTCATAATGGAATGTAATTAATGGGTATGTGTGTAATTTTATAAATATTTTTAATTCTTTTTATTTCGTTTCTTTCCTTTCCTTCCGTTTCCTCCCACATTTGGGTGGAAAGTTTTGGAAGGAAAATCAGCAATATTTTCCTTCCCTTCCCTTCCTTTCCCTCTTTAAAAAAACTCAAGAACACAACATTTTTTTATTTTTCTCCTACTTTCCTTCCCTTTCCGTTCCTTTCCTTCATAAAAAAAACTCGAGAACACAGCGTAAGCTTCGTGCTTACCCTTTCCCAATAAACTGTGGTTTCAGGTACAAGTGGCTCTAAGGCGTGACGGGTACACACTGGCGCACGGGATGAGCTGGCTATTATTAGTTTTATTTATTAACATTATTTCCGCTGGTTTCTGGTTACATGAACAATATTTATGATTTTGCAACTAATATGTTGGGATTATTTAATGGGTTTTATATACGAAATGTTTAATTAAAAATTTTAAATTTCTCGAAATTTTTGGGAGGTTACATTCTCAGACCTGCAAGCAATTACTATTTAGCAACTCCAAAAAAAGTGACAACAAAAAAGTAATTAAACACAACATTATTCCAAGCACACCGTTCCTTTCTATCAAATGTGTAACAACCCAAATTCTAGTGAGTCTTGGAGTTTGGTGGTCAAAATAAAAGAAACGAAAGTTAAGTTGAGGGGCCATTTCTGTATTTTGATGAAGGTCTATAAATGCACAAACTTCTAGTGCAGCCTCCATTTGCAAAATCAGTATTTTGGTCTTGAGTGTGTGTTGGTGGCGTGAAGCAAGAAAAGAAAGGGAAGAAGAAGAAGAAGAATGAAGCATAAGAGAGGAGAAATCAATCAGGTAATCCTTCTTAAATTCGTATTCTGTGTGGTTTGGTATTCCCTTCTTCATTAGTTTGGATTCTATGATTGAAATCAGTGATTACTTAAGTTTTCAACATTTTTCCTAAAAAGTGGGTTTTATGGGTTTTGTCTTAATGAATCGATTTTAAGAGATTTAAGTGGGATTAATTGGGTATTTGAGGTTGGTGGATGAACCCTTGAGGTTATCTAATCAAGCTAATGGCTAAAATCAGGTTAGAAATCACTTTTAAGGATTTATTTTTCGAACAACAGTCGTATCCGGACACCTTCAGTTCCTGATGATATGGTGGTTTCCGGATATGGATGCTGTTTTCCGGGTGAACCTTTATGGCAGTTTCCGGGTGGGTGTTTTCCGGGTAGTTATCCGGACAAGTAGGTATCCGGACAAGTTGGTCTCAGAACAAGTAGGTCTCCGGACAAGCTGGTCTCCGGACAAGCAGGCATCCGGACAAGTTAGTATCCGGACAAGTAGGTGCATCGGGAAAATCTGTGCTGGACAGTAGGTTGAGTCGTTTAATCTGATCCGAATCTAATGCCCTTAGGTGTTCGACTGGTTTAGCTGGGAAATGTTTAAGAAGTGCGTTCTACGATAATCAAAGGTGAGTTATCTCACTCCTTTTTATGACGTACCATTTTTACTGAATATGGTTCCTTTATCGAGCATGAATTGATTTATAAAAATTATGCATGCTTCCACGATTTACATGTTTACCCACAAACGAAAGATGTTTTATGTTTTCATGCATATGGTTTCAATGTATGTGTTTGCTATGTGGAGTTGGTTGCACGGTGGGGACGGGGTACCTTGGGATCTCTGATCCCTTGGGCATATGGAGGTTAGCTTGTAGGTTGGAATTTGTTTTCTCCTACATGAAGGAACAGGGAGTCCATTTGGATTTCGGCGTAGACGAGAGGGTGTCTGTTAGGCCCTGATCGGAGTAGCTTATGCAATTCCCTGAACCCCGTGTTTAACCTTGGATGATGTTATGAGAAAGATGCGAAAGTATTTTCTTTATGAAATGATCTTTTATTGTGATAAATGTTTATGGAGGGAATCCACTAGACCTTTTGGTCTAACCCTCGCTTTTCAAAAACTAAACCATTTTCATGTAAGCGCGCTATGGGTTCTTATAGTAAGAACTAGGAATGATGCAAGGAGGATTTGAAGGCTAGAGTGACTCCAGAGTTTTTGGATTCTAATGACTATAAACGTAGCTCTCGGCTGTGGATCTTAGACTTCCGCTGTCAAAATTTGTTTAGTATAGAAGAATTAATATTTCCGGACAAGTTTAATTATGTAATCTGAATGCTTATTTCTGGTTGAATGCATGTTATGTTTTGGGACGTTACAAATGGTATCAGAGCCTTAGTTTAAGGGATTTAGGTGACCATTAGGGCCTAAACTTAAACTGTAAGATGAGGAACACAACCGAGATATAGGATTGCCTCTAGGAACGATCACTATAATGCGTTAGGAAATGAGGTGCCAAGGACAAACGTGTAAGTTAAGTTTGGGATTACACCTGGCCAGTGTAATTACGAACTTACAGGTACACGTGCGTGCTTAAACTTACCTTATATAGCAATGCCATTGTGTCATATCTATCAAAGGTTAATTGTTGTTTTCTTTCAGCATTAGTGAAATGGCTGGGAGAACTTTGAGAAGTAGGTCGGCACCTGATGTGCCAAGGAATCAGGAGGAGGTGGTACTAGAGAATGGACCCGTGGAACCGACGAGGGCAACTGTTACCCGTGGAAGGGGAAGAGGTAGGGGTCGTGGAAGGGGTCGGGGAAGAACACCCCATAGGGCTGCCACCCAAGTGGCCGGGGATAGAGGAAACCCGAACCTGAGAACGACTCGTGCAACTAGAAGAACGAGGAGTGTGGAAGCCCCTGTTCATCAAGAAGACTCTCTTCAGGAGAGTTCAGCTTCTGCAAGAAGGGTAACTCAGCCAAGGGGACGGGGTCGAGGCCGCGGATCTACGTTTGTCACTCGAGAGAACCTAGCTGCCGAATTTGGTAAGATTCAAGAGACCTTGCAGGCCCTCCTCACTAAGCAGAACGAGTCAGCGTCGGGAAGCAAAGAAGCAAGTGAGAACCGAGAAAGCATGGAACTGTCTAGTCCACTAGTGACCGGTACTGGGAGTCACTTGAATTCAAACACTCAAGTGATGAATGAGTTAACAGATAAAGGATGCAATTTCAAGGCCTTTGCCTCATGCAAGCCCCCTACTTTTAAGGGCGAGTATGACCCTATCTTGGCAATGAAATGGGTGAAGGAAATGGAACTAGTCTTCGATACTTGCAAGTGTGCTGATGGGGACAGAGTGATGTTTGCCTTGTCCATGTTGAAATCTGATGCAATTTACTGGTGGGAGGCCGAGACTGGGGGAAAGGGTTCAGCAATGGCTAAGGGAATGTTGTGGGAAACGTTTGTAGACAGGTTCAAAGCTCAGTTCTGCCCTCTCGCGGCAGTAAAAAGATTGGAAGAAGAGTTCTTGGGGTTGGATCAGGGAGGTATGACAGTGCGGGAGTATACTACAAAGTTTATTGAGAAGTCTCGCATTGCTGATTTGTATGTGCCAACGGAGGAGCGCCGAGTGGAGCGTTTCATTCATGGACTGAAGGGCAGTATCCGAGAGCTAGTTCTGACAAGGAACCCCACTACCTTTCAGGCGACCATCAATGCGGCCGAGATGATTGAAAAGGAGAAGGTTCGTCAGATGTCGGAGAAGGGTGGTGAAAAGCGCAAATGGGTTGGACCGGGTAAGGACTTCAGAAAAGGGAAAGTGTTTCGATCAGACAACCGTGTTAGTAAGGACACCGTTGGAAAACCATGTACGAAATGTAACAGGGTGCATCGGGGAGAGTGCATGGCAGGTTCAAACTCATGCTACCGGTGTGGCTTGCCCGGTCACATGTCAAAGGATTGTCGCAGTGGGGGAAAATCTTGTTACGAATGTGGGGCTACTGGCCACATGCGTAGTGATTGTCCACACTTGAAGAAAGGGGGATCAGTTCCGTATGGTGAACGTCCGGGTGGAAAAGGAAATGACAAGGGAGCAGAACCAGTGCGTCCGAAAGGGCGTGCGTTCCGCATGACTGCGGAAGAGGCAGAGGAAGTTTCAGATGTGGTGGCAGGTACGTTTCTAGTGAACTCTCTATGTGCCAAGGTGTTATTTGATTCAGGAGCAAACCGCTCATTTGTATCGCATGCTTTTATGAAATGTTTGGGGTGAGGCCTAGACGTTTGGAGAGAGCACTAGAGGTGGAAACTGCAAATGATAGTTGGGTTTATGTTAAGGAAGTAGTAGAAGACTGTGTCATAGATATAGAAGGGAGGTTGGTGCCTACGATGTTATATCCCATGGCAATGGGAGAGTTTGACGTAGTGTTGGGTATGGATTGGTTAGCCGCGAACGATGCGAATATCGTTTGCAACAAAAAGTTGATCAGGATCCGGTCACCTGATGGGGATACCGTAGTGATCTATGGAAACCGCCGTAATAGAAAGACCAGCCTTATCTCCATGATTAGGGCTACTAAGTGTTTGAGAAAGGGGTGTCAAGGGTTCTTGGCGTACGTGCTAGACGCCAAGAAAGAGAAGCGTGGGGTGAGCGATGTGCGAGTGGTAAATGAGTACCCGGAGGTATTTCCGGATGACTTGACAAGTCTACCCCCGGATCGCCAGATCGAGTTCAGGATTGATCTGATGCCGGGATCTGCACCGATTGCCCGCGCACCGTATAGATTGGCGCCGTCCGAAATGAAAGAAATGATGACTCAATTGCAGGAGTTATTGGACAAGGGGTTCGTTAGACCGAGTACATCTCCGTGGGGAGCACCTGTGCTCTTCGTGAAGAAGAAGGACGGTATTATGCGAATGTGCATAGACTACCGAGAACTCAACAAGGTCACGATCAAGAATAAGTACCTGATCCCGAGAATCGACGACCTATTTGATCAGTTACAAGGAGCCAGTTACTTCTCCAAGATTGATATGAGGTCAGGATATCATCAACTCAAGGTGAGGGAGGAGGATGTGCCGAAGACTGCGTTTCGGACCAGGTATGGACACTACGAATTCCTGGTAATGCCGTTCGGGCTAACTAACGCCCCGGCAGCATTCATGGACTTAATGAATAGGGTATGCCAACCTTATTTGGATCAGTTCGTGATAGTGTTCATAAATGACATCCTGATATTTTCAAGATCGGAAGGGGAGCACGAAAGCCACCTTCGTACAATTCTCGAGCTATTGAAGCAAGAGAAGTTGTATGCGAAGTTTTCCAAATGCGAGTTTTGGCTGAGGGAAGTGCAGTTCCTCGGGCACGTGGTGTCTGAGACGGGAATCATGGTTGATCCGGCTAAGATTGAAGCCATTCGAGACTGGGAGCAACCTAGGAATCCGTCAGAAGTTCGAAGTTTCCTCGGGCTGGCGGGGTACTACCGGAAGTTCATCAAAGACTTTTCGCGTATTGCCACGCCACTGGCCTATTTAACGAAGAAGAATGTCAAGTTTGTCTGGTCAGAGAAACAAGAAGAAGCATTTCAGAAATTGAAGGATATGCTGAGTAGCGCTCCGATTTTGTCGTTACCGGACGGTTCGGGCGATTTCGTGGTTTTCAGTGACGCATCGAAGCTCGGCTTGGGTTGCGTACTCATGCAACGAGGCAAGTTGATCGCTTATGCCTCTCGGCAGTTAAAGGATCACGAGACTCGTTATCCTACACATGATTTAGAATTGGCGGCGGTGGTTTTTGCCCTGAAGATTTGGCGACATTACCTGTACGGGACGAAGTGCCAGATCTTCACGGACCACAAGAGTTTGTGTCATCTCTTTGATCAAAAAGAGTTGAATATGCGCCAAAGGAGATGGATTGAATTGTTGACCGACTACGACTGTAAGATCGAATACCATTCGGGGAAGGCAAACGTGGTGGCGGACGCTTTGAGCCGTAAGGAACGAGGTGAAACCCCCAGGATTGTGGCCATGAGGGCTGAGGTCACATTCAATCTGTTAGCCGAAATAAAGAAAAGTCAGGTCGAAGCGCTCGAAGCTGAAAATCTTAAGAAGGAGAGAATGGTAGGGCAAGTGTCCATGTTAGTGGAAGATAGTCGAGGGGTGAAATGTCTGAATGGGAGAATCTGGGTTCCGAAACTCGGGGAGCTCCGGAAGCTGATTCTTGAAGAAGCTCACAAATCGAAGTACACGATCCACCCCAGAACTAACAAGATGTACGGAGACCTACGACGAGACTACTGGTGGCCCGGATTAAAGAAAGACGTGGCCCATCTTGTAGAGACATGTATGACGTGTAAAGATCGAACATCAAAGACCGTACGGGAAGCTCCAGTCGTTAGAGATACCGATGTGGAAGTGGGACCAGATCACGATGGACTTCGAGACCCATTTGCCTAGAACTCCAAAGGGTTATGACGCCATTTGGGTGGTCGTAGATCGACTAACGAAGTCGGCACACTTTTTACCTATACGAGAGTCTTACTCTTTGGAGCAGTTAGCAAAGTTGTACATCGACGAGATCGTAGCCCGCCACGGGGTACCCTCGTCTATTGTATCAGACCGCGATAGCAGATTTACCTCTACGTTTTGGAGGAGCTTTCAAAGAGAAATGGGTTCGCAGATCAAGATGAGTACCGCTTATCATCCTCAGACCGACGGTCAGAGCGAGAGAACGATCCAAACGTTAGAAGACATGCTAAGAGCGTGTGCTTTGGATTTCCAAGGCTCATGGGAAAAGCACCTACCGCTAATCGAGTTTGCTTATAATAATAGCTATCACTCGAGCATCAAGGCAGCGCCGTTTGAGGCACTTTACGGTAGAAAGTGTCGGACACCGTTGTGTTGGAACGAAGTCGGAGAGAGACAGTTAGCAGGACCAGAAATCGTACAACTGACTTCGGACAAGATAGTCCAAGTGCGTGAAAGACTGAAGGTCGCCCGCGACCGACAGAAAAGCTATGCAGATAAGAGGCGAAAAGACATTGAATTCCAAGTCGGGGATCATGTTCTACTAAAGGTGTCTCCGTGGAAGGGTGTGGTACGATTTGGAAAGTGTGGGAAGTTAAGCCCACGTTACATCGGACCATATGAGATTACTGAACGAATTGGAGAAGTGGCGTATAGGTTGGACCTACCGGAGGAATTGGGCAGTATTCATAATGCGTTTCACGTGTCTAATCTAAGGAAATGTCTAGCCGACGTGACTAAAGCAGTGTCGTTGAATGACATTAAAGTGGACGAGAAATTGAACTTTGTAGAGGAGCCTGAAGCAATCACGGATGTTAAGGTAAGGAAGTCGCGAAGCAAGGAGACTAAGCTAGTTAAGGTGCAATGGCGGCACCACAAGGGTCCGGAGGCGACCTGGGAGTTGGAGTCGGAGATAAAAGCTAGATACCCGCACCTTTTCCAATGAGGAATTCTGGGGACGGAATTCTTTTAAGGGGGAGTGTTGTAACAACCCAAATTCTAGTGAGTCTTGGAGTTTGGTGGTCAAAATAAAAGAAACGAAAGTTAAGTTGAGGGGCCATTTCTGTATTTTGATGAAGGTATATAAATGCACAAACTTCTAGGGCAGCCTCCATTTGCAAAATCAGTATTTTGGTCTTGAGTGTGTGTTGGTGGCGTGAAGCAAGAAAAGAAAGGGAAGAAGAAGAAGAAGAAGGAAGCATAAGAGAGGAGAAATCAATCAGGTAATCCTTCTTAAATTCGTATTCTGTGTGGTTTGGTATTCCCTTCTTCATTAGTTTGGATTCTATGATTGAAATCAGTGATTACTTAAGTTTTCAACATTTTTCCTAAAAAGTGGGTTTTATGGGTTTTGTCTTAATGAATCGATTTTAAGAGATTTAAGTGGGATTAATTGGGTATTTGAGGTTGGTGGATGAACCCTTGAGGTTATCAAATCAAGCTAATGGCTAAAATCAGGTTAGAAATCACTTTTAAGGATTTATTTTTCGAACAGCAGTCGTATCCGGACACCTTCAGTTCCTGATGATATGGTGGTTTCCGGATATGGATGTTGTTTTCCGGGTGAACCTTTATGGCAGTTTTCGGGTGGGTGTTTTCCGGGTAGTTATCCGGACAAGTTGGTCTCTGGACAAGTAGGTATCCGGACAAGCTGGTCTCCGGACAAGCAGGCATCCGGACAAGTTAGTATCCGGACAAGTTAGTATCATCGGGAAAATCTGTGCTGGACAGTAGGTTGAGTCGTTTAATCTGATCCGAATCTAATGCCCTTAGGTGTTCGACTGGTTTAGCTGGGAAGTGTTTAAGAAGTGTGTTCTACGATAATCAAAGGTGAGTTCTCTCACTCCTTTTTATGACGTACCATTTTTACTGAATATGGTTCCTTTATCGAGCATGAATTGATTTATAAAAATTATGCATGCTTCCACGATTTACATGTTTACCCACAAACGAAAGATGTTTTATGTTTTCATGCATATGGTTTCAATGTATGTGTTTGCTATGTGGAGTTGGTTGCACGGTGGGGACGGGGTACCTTGGGATCTCTGATCCCTTGGGCATATGGAGGTTAGCTTGTAGGTTGGAATTTGTTTTCTCCTACATGAAGGAACGGGGAGTCCATTTGGATTTCGGCGTAGACGAGAGGGTGTCTGTTAGGCCCCGATCGGAGTAGCTTATGCAATTCCCTGAACCCCGTGTTTAACCTTGGATGATGTTATGAGAAAGATGCGAAAGTATTTTCTTTATGAAATGATCTTTTATTGTGATAAATGTTTATGGAGGGAATTCACTAGACCTTTTGGTCTAACCCTCGCTTTTCAAAAACTAAACCATTTTCAGGTAAGCGTGCTATGGGTTCTTATAGTAAGAACTAGGAATGATGCAAGGAGGATTTGAAGGCTAGAGTGACTCCAGAGTTTTTGGATTCTAATGACTATAGACGTAGCTCTCGGCTGTGGATCTTAGACTTCCGCTGTCAAACTTTGTTTAGTATAGAAGAATTAATATTTCCGGACAAGTTTAATTATGTAATCTGAATGCTTATTTCTGGTTGAATGCATGTTATGTTTTGGGACGTTACAAAATGTTAACTCATATGCAACAAAACGAAACCAAGGATTCCAAATTCTTGTTTACCGTTGAAGATTATAGAATAATTATCTATTTGACGATATCAATTAATTATATGGAGAAACTTTTATAGACGCAGTAAATATCATCAACTTCAGACGAACAATCTGCGAGTTCCAGAACCATCCCAATGAGCAATACTATAATACATTTGACTCTTAAAACAGAAAAAGATCAATATTTCTTCCACATTAATACATTTCCAACATATTATTATAAATGGAGAGGAAATCATTAAAACATATTCTTGAGCCCCTCTACTCTCATTAGAATTCCTTTTAAAACAAACCCTAACTTTAGGCATCAGAATCCATTACACATCGCAAGAGAACCATTGGGTCTATGTCTCCTGTATGTTCTATTTTATAGTGTTACTACAAAGACAACGAATCTTCTGACCATTAATTTACAAGACATCAGTTAGAAACAGAAGCACTTCTATCAAAACCCTAACACATCGGAAATATTTATGGAACGCTAATTCCACTAACACTACACAAATTAGATGCTAATCATGCCACTCGACCACTTAATTAACCGGACATATAATTTTTTCACAGTTATCAACAAGCCAATTACAATAATTATGCAACAGTTCAAATATAAACCAAATTATAACAATAATATATGAATCAGCCAACAATAATAATCATCAAAATGAACACACAATAACAGTAAGCAAAGTATATAGATAGAAATGACACCAACATTATGTGGAAAACTGAAACTGATAGAAATCCACTGATCGATGGTATTTAATCGATATAAATAATGATTTTACCTCAATCTCCTGTAAAATTTGGACCACAGCTTCGTTTTCTAACTGGATTTAGCAGCTTGAGCACCACAAACTTTTTTACTAAATCAGCTTCATCATCCTCCACAATCCACATAGAGTGCCAAAAAAGTCAACGTCTTCATTTGGAGGTTGTGTAAGGGAGATATTCCAGTGAAGGAAGTGTTAGATGATAGGGGATTTGATCTAGAATCTAGGCTTTGTCCAAAATGTAACAGTGAGGTAGAAACTCTTAAGCACTACTTCATAGATTTTTCAACTAGTGCTCAGTTGTGGGCTAAAATGTCTGTTTGGTGTGGTGAAAATCTCCAATCAAGAAGATCGATCGAGAAGTTGATTTCAGATGCAGGCAGAAACAGTAGTGGGTCTGTTGCAGTTTCGGCAAAGGAAGCAGTCATTTGGTCTTCCTTTATGTGGATCTCTAACAGGACTAAAAACAAGAAGATTTTATGGTTGGAGTGGCTCTTATTGCATAATTAAAGGCTGTTTGTTTTCTGGGTTTTGGGCCTGTAAATGTGTTGCGGTGTATATATATATATATAGGATGGGTATCTTTTGCAAACCAGTGTATTTGTATATGTATATATATATATGTATATATATATATGTATAGAAGGAGGTTTAGGGAAACCTCAAAAAAAGGGAAAACTGAAGAACACCCTAGTGGTCCTTCATCCGGACGGTATGCACTTGTGCATACAGGTAAATTATGTTGTTTTTATGCACAAGAGCATATGCACGTGTGCATGTTACAAATTACTTGTATGCACAAGTGCATACCGTCCGGATGAAGGGCTACCAGGGTGTTCTTCAGTTTTCCGTTTTTTTAGGTTTTCCCGTGAAAGAGGGGAGGTTCAGGGGAAAACCTCAAAAAAACGGAAAACTGAAGAACACCCTAGTGGCCCTTCATCTGGATATAGAGTAGGGTTCATACGAGAACAATGACCAAATAAGAGAACGCGAGAACGGCCGAATCACATGTGACTCTCGCCACGCTCGCTCACCCTTGTGTTGACCGTCTTAGGTAATCACATGTGATTTGGCCATTTTTTGTGTTTCCCTATTTTGACCATGTTCTGGTTTGATCCTCCATCTACATATATATATATATATATATATATATATATATAGGGTCACGTTCAAGGGAAAACCTCAAAAAAACGGAAAACTGAAGAAAAGAACACCCTAGGATCCCTTCATCTGGACGGTATGCACTTGTGCATACAGGTTATTTGTAACATGCATTTGTGCATATATGCACAAATGCATAATGCACTTGTGCATAAAACCAAAAACCAAAAAGTCAACTATTTACGTGCATACCGTCCAGATGAAGGGCTCCTAGGGTGTTCTTCAGTTTTCCTTTTTTTGAGGTTTTCCCTTGAACCTCTCTATCTCTCTCTCTCTCTCTCTCTCTATATATATATATATATATATGTGTGTGTGTGTGTGTGTGTGTGTATATGGGTGGTTTAATTTGCAACCCATGCAACCCACGTCTTAACCATTGATTTCATGATCGACGGTTACAATAAATGTGGGCCCAATATTTTTAATAAAACAATAAAAACAAAATAACCGCTTATCATTAATCCAATGGTTAAGATGTGGGTTGCATAGGTTTTAAATTAACCTTGGCCAATATGTGTGTGTGTGTGTGTGTGCATATCATGCACGGTAACAATATATCAACCGATTTATTGAGCTATGTAGCTTAGCACCAACATATACTATGAAGTTTTTAACTTAGCAGCAACATGAGCACATTTATGTGAAATTTATCAATCTAGAGGCATCAAACTGAAATCCACAAAAATGATCATAAATGCAAGTCAGATAAAGCGACTTGTAAAAAACATGGTACCTGCCAAAAGTCAGAAATGGAGATGTCTTTGTACTTTCTCAGTTTCAAAATAGAAACGGAGATGTCTTTGTACTTTCTCAGGCCTGCAAGCAAATGTTGCATGCAACAAACATCATCACCTGTATGCTTCAAAGAGAAACTTGAGAAATTTGAATTCTAGCAATGTTGCAGTGTCGGTCAAATGCTCTAATACGACCTATATATAAGCTTTTCATTATTTCTGCATTTAATTTAGCACAAAAATATAATCGGTAATTTAACACAATCATGGTTAATAAAGAAAGTAACTCTAACCTATCATGTTTATGAGCAACCAAGGAGTACTCGTCTGGAATGATGCTGCTTAAACTCAACTTCTATCTCCTTTTTCTCACCAAATATATGACTTTTGGCAGGGTACCATGTTTTTGACAAGTCAAAAGTCTTGAGCAGCCACCCTCTTTCTGCCGTTCTATTCCCCATTTTACTGATGACAAGTGTAAAAGCAAACTAAATGGAAAAAGGATTTTCAGTGTGTTATATATAAGATTCTTGGGGAGAAAATTCTAAATTTAATTAACCCAATAATTATCAAAAAGTTGAATTGGATTTTTCTTGATCAAGAAGACTCAAGTATTGAGAGACTTACGGATCAGAATATAGGATACTATCAAGGACACTACTAACCAATCAAGAAAAGAAGACAGAAATAAGAGGGAGAATAACAATTCTTTTCATGTACCTTGCATTTGTTTCTCATAAGAACTAGCAATATTCATCTTTTTCCTGTCGATATCTTCATCATCATTCTGCCTTTCACAAGGCAACAATGTACATAAGATTTGTAAAAGTACTTGCTGAGCAACTCAACACAAGAATCCCATATTTCTTCATTATTGCAGGGCAACTAAGACATTTACAGAGAGTAAAGCATTTCTGTACAACCAAGTAAAGTTAGTTCAATTTCCATGGGACAGAGCGAATAACAAATTTTAGCAGGCAATTTTGTATGTTGAAGCAATGAAGTAAGAAAACTATTCTTAAAGATGTAGGCAAGAAACGATATTCTTACAGATGTGGAGGTCAATTGTTAAAATGTGAAGGACTGCTCCCAAAATACAAGGCAACAATTTGATATTTAGAACCCAAAGAACAGCTGGTGGTATTACTGATGTGTCAGTATTCTGGTAAAGAGGTTAGAATCAGAAATAGACTGCAAAATGACAACAAATGAAAAAAGAATTCACAGATAAAACTCAAAGACAGCCTCAAGACAATAAGCAAATTACGTAACAACCCTGTTCTAGTTATTTTAGGAAATCCACTTAGGTTAATTTGACACCCAAAATACAAGGCACATGTTCGCCAAACAAAAAGTGGCTCAAACGACTCTAACTTGACCCTTTAGCAAGATTATTGCATCATCACCAAAATGTGCTCTTGATATCCACATGGTAATTAAAAAAAACTACACTATTAAATCTATCAATGACAGGTCCGGGAAAAAAAATGAACTCCATGCATCATGAAATTGCTTCTGAACACAAATGTGAAACTAACATATCTCCATGAAGAAAAAGTGGAATTTAACCAAAGGGGCACGGCCCAACAGTATTGGTTCCCTGTAGAGCCCACCTCCTAGTGGCCATAGGCTCAAAACTCGCCAAAGGTGAAGAGTGTGCATGAGTATTTTCCGTATAAAAATATTATCAACTTCAAAAAAAGTTGAATTTATGCTCAGCTAGAGAAAAGACAAGCAAATGAATCTGAAGTTTCAAAAGACAGGTCAATAATAGCACCAAATAGCTCAAAGGTGATAAATTTATGTGTACCGATCACAAAGTATTGGAGGTTTGCAAGGAGATGTCTTACCTGGTCATTGCAAGCAGGAAACAGGTCTCAATGAATTTAAGTCTGTTCTTTCGTAGAAATAGACTTATGTCTCAACTCAATAGTAAAGGAAGTCGTAACAAAAAATTTGGTAAATTCTGCAAGAACAATCCCATTTAAAAGAAAAAAGATATAAAAAAAGCACAAAGTCCAAACAAAGTATGTAGCAAAATTCCAAGTTGGGTAGGAACCTCTAAGTGCCGCGAACACAAAGAAAACCTTCTACATTTGGAACCAAATTCTGCCGGAAAAACGGTTTTTTAGGACCTTTGTAAAGGAAATGCGAGTCAACAAAAGGAGAGGCTTGCTAGAGTAAAAACCGAATCAAAGTTGATTGCATTATTCAAAACACAATCCCGTTATTTGAAGAAAATCAAATCAAATAAGCATAGAATAGAAAACCAGAAAGAATGCAAAATGTTAAGAAAACAGATAACCAACTACTTAAAAAGGTCAAATTAAAGAAATATAGGTAATGAACAAGAAACTTGATAACGTGTGCATAAACAATCATATTACAAAAAATAAAGGTCAAATAAATAAAAAACCACAAAGACTAAACTAAGAGCATAGCAAAATTCTAAGATGGGCATACTTGTTGCACTCCAGGATGGGGAGACAGATGAAGGCAAAATGCATGAACATGAACAACAAACCGATCAAACAAAATAAAAACACCATGTTTAAACTCTAAACCTCCAAGTGCCGCAAACACAAAGAAAACCGTCTACAAATGGAACAAAAGTGTGCCGGAAAAACCTCAAAGTCAAGGTAGGTTGTTTACCAGAATCCTTTAGGACCTTTGTAAAGGAAATAGAAGTCAAGAAAAGGAGAGTCTGGTAGAAAGAAATCAGACAAAGAAAATAATGAAGTAACCTTTGAAGATAGAGAACATTTTTAGCTTCTTATTGTATTATTTTTGCACAAACAGAGACATTGGTAAGGTTGTTCAGGGGATATATAATTATTTAAAGTTATTATTGCAAATGAATAACAATGATAGAAAGTAGTGCTGAAGTAAATATGATAAACTCATGTTAAAGGTAAAAAAAGCATAATACCATAGAAAGCAAGATGATACTGGAATTATAAATCTGTTTATACTCGTAGAAAAAGAAAACAAATTTGGAGGGTCAGAGAGGAATCAGACAAAGAAAACCTTTTACAAATGGAACCAAAGTGTGCCGGAAAAACCTCAAGGTCATGACAGGTTTACCAGAATCCTTTAGGACCTTTGTAAACAAAATGCTAGTCAATAAAAGGAGAGGCTTGCTAGAGAAAAACCGAATCAAAGTTGATTGCATTTATCCCAAACATAATCCTGTTAATTGAAAAAGAAATCACAAAAGCATGGAAAAGAAAATCAACGAAAATGCAAAAGGGCACGAGAAGAAACAACCCATTACATGTAAAAATGTCAAGATCAAAGAAGCAATACAAGTCAATAGCAAAAAGGTGTAGTAAACTATGCAAGAACAATCTCGTTTAAAAGAAAAAAGATAAATTAAAATAATGCACAAAGAAAACCTTCTTAATTTAGAACCAAAGTGTGCCGGAAAAACCTCAAGGTCAAGGCACGTTGTTTACAAGAATCCTTTACGACCTTTGTAAAGGAAATAGAAGGCAACAAAAGGAGAATCTTATAGAAAGAAACCAGACAAAGAAAATAATGAAGTAACCTTTGAGGATAGAGAACATTTTTAGCTTCTTATTGTATTATTTTCGCACAAACGGAGACATTGGTAAGGTTGTTCAGGGGATATATAATTATTTGAAGTTATTATTGCAAATGAATAATAATGATAGAAAGTTGTACTGAAGTAAATATGACAAACTCATGTTAAAGGTAAAAAAAGCATAATACCATAGAAAGCAAGTATGGTAAGCAAGATGATACTGGAATTATAAATCTGTTTATACTCATAGAAAAAAGGCAAATTTGGAGGGTCAGAGAGGAATCAGACAAAGAAAAGCTTTTACAAATTGAACCAAAGTGTGCCGGAAAAACCTCAAGTTCAAGGCAGGTTTACCAGAATCCTTTAGGGCCTTTGTAAAGAAAATCCATGTTTTAACTCAAAACCTCCAAGTGCCGCAAACACAAAGAAAACCTTTTACAAATCGAACCAAAGTGTGCCGGAAAAACGTCAAGGTCATGACAGGATTACCAGAATCCTTTAGGACCTTTGTAAACAAAATGCTAGTCAAAAAAGGAGAGGCTTGCTAGAGAAAAAAACCGAATCAAAGTTGATTGCATTTATCCCAAACACAATCCTGTTAATTGAAAAAAAAAATCACAAAAGCATGGAAAAGAAAATGAACGAAAATGCAAAAGGGCACGAGAAGAAACAACCCATTACTTGTAAAAATGTCAAGATCAAAGAAGCAATACAAGTCAATAACAAAAAGGTGTAGTGAACTATGCAAGAACAATCTCGGTTAAAAGAAAAAGGATAAATTAAAATAATGCACAAAGAACACCTTCTTCATTTAGAACCAAAGTGTGCCGGAAAAACCTTAAGGTCAAGGCACGTTGTTTACAAGAATCCTTTAGGACGTTTCTAAAGGAAATAGAAGTCAACAAAAGGAGAATCTGATAGAAAGAAATCAGACAAAGAAAATAATGAAGTAACCTTTGAAGATAGATAACATTTTTAGCTTCTTATTGTATTATTCTCGCACAAACGAAGACATTGGTAAGGTTGTTCAGAGAATATATAATTATTTGAAATAATTATTGCAAATGAATAATATGATAGAAAGTTGTACTGAAGTAAAAAAAGCATAATACTATAGAAAGCAAGATGATACTGGAATTATAAATCTGTTTATACTAAAGAAAAAAAAGCAAATTTGGAGGGTCAGAGAGGAATCAGATAAAGAAAACCCTTTACAAATGGAACCAAAGTGTGCTGGAAAAACCTCAAGTTCAAGGCAGGTTTACCAGAATCCTTTAGGACCTTTGTAAAGAAAATCCAAGTTTAAACTCAAAACCTCCAAGTGGCGCAAACACAAAGAAAACCTTTTACAAATGGAACCAAAGTGTGCCGGAAAAACCTCAAGTTCAAGGCAGGTTTACCAGAATCCTTTAGGACCTTTGTAAAGAAAATCCAAGTTTTAACTCAAAACCTCCAAGTGCCGCAAAAAAAAACTTTTACAAATGGAACCAAAGTGCGCCGGAAAAACCTCAAGGTCATGACAGGTTTACCAGAAAGGACCTTTGTAAACAAAATGCTAGTCAATAAAAGGAGAGGCTTGCTAGAGAAAAACCGAATCAAAGTTGATTGCATTTAACCCAAACACAATCCTGTTAATTGAAAAAAAAAATAACAAAAGAACGGAAAAGAAAATCAATGAAAATGCAAAAGGGCACGAGAAGAAACAACCCATTACTTGTAAAAATGTCAAGATCAAAATAGCAATACAAGTCAATAACAAAAAAATGTAGTGAACTATGCAAGAACAATCTCGTTAAAAAAAAGATAAATTAAAATAATGCACAATGAACACCTTCATTTAGAACCAAAGTGTGCCGTAAAAAACTCAAGGTCAAGGCACGTTGTTTACAAGAATCCTTTAGGACCTTTCTAAAGGAAATAGAAGTCAACAGAAGGAGAATCTGATAGAAAGAAATCAGACAAAGAAAATAATGAAGTAACCTTTGAAGATAGAGAACATTTTTAGCTTCTTATTGTATTATTCTCGCACAAACGAAGACATTGGTAAGGTTGTTCAGAGAATATATAATTATTTGAAATAATTATTGCAAATGAATAATATGATAGAAAGTTGTACTGAAGTAAAAAAAGCATAATACCATAGAAAGCAAGATGATACTGGAATTATAAATCTGTTTATACTAAAGAAAAAAAAAGCAAATTTGGAGGGTCAGAGAGGAATCAGACAAAGAAAACCCTTTACAAATGGAACCAAAGTGTGCTGGAAAAACCTCAAGTTCAAGGCAGGTTTACCAGAATCAGTTAGGACCTTTGTAAAGAAAATCCAAGTTTAAACTCAAAACCTCCAAGTGGCGCAAACACAAAGAAAACCTTTTACAAATGGAACCAAAGTGTGCCGGAAAAACCTCAAGTTCAAGGCAGGTTTACCGGAATCCTTTAGGACCTTTGTAAAGAAAATCCAAGTTTTAACTCAAAACCTCCAAGTGCCGCAAAAAAAAAAAAAAAAAAACCTTTTACAAATGGAACCAAAGTGCGCCAGAAAAACCTCAAGGTCATGACAGGTTTACCAGAAAGGACCTTTGTAACACAATCCTGTTAATTGAAAAAAAAATCTCAAAAGCATGCAAAAGAAAATCAACGAAAATGCAAAAGGGCACGAGAAGAAACAACCCATTACTTGTAAAAATGTCAAGATCAAAGAAGCAATACAAGTCAATAACAAAAAGGTGTAGTGAACTATGCAAGAACAATCTCATTTAAAAGAAAAAACATAAATTAAAATAATGCACAAAGAAAACCTTCTTCATTTAGAACCAAAGTGTGCCGGAAAAACCTCAAGGTTAAGGCACGTTGTTTACAATAATCCTTTAGGACCTTTGTAAAGGACATAGAAGTCAACAAAAGGAGAATCTGATAGAAAGAAATCAGACAAAGAAAATAATGAAGTAACCTTTGAAGATAGAGAACATTTTTAGCTTCTTATTGTATTATTTTCGCACAAATGGAGACATTGGTAAGGTTGTTCCAGGGGATATATAATTATTTGAAGTTAATATTTTAAAGGAATAATAATGATAGAATGTTGTACTGATGTAAAGATGACAAACTCATGTTAAAGGTAAAAAAAGCATAATAATATAGAAAGCAAGATGATACTGGAATTATAAATCTGTTTATACTCATAGAAGAAAAAAAAGCAAATTTGGAGGGCAGAGAGGAATCAGACAAAGAAAACCTTTTACAAATGAACCAAAGTGTGCCGGAAAAACCTCAAGTTCAAGGCAGGTTTACCAGAATCCTTTAGGACCTTTGTAAAGGAAATCCAAGTTTAAACTCAAAACCTCCAAGTGGCGCAAACACAAAGAAAACCTTGTACAAATGGAACCAAAGTGTGCCGGAAAAACCTCAAGTTCAAGGCAGGTTTACCAGAATCCTTTAGGACCTTTGTAAAGATAATCCAAGTTTTAACTCAAAACCTCTAAGTGCCGCAAAAAAAAAGAAAACCTTTTACAAATGGAACCAAAGTGTGCCGGAAAAACCTCAAGGTCATGACAGGTTTACCAGAAAGGACCTTTGTAAACAAAATGCTAGTCAGTAAAAGGAGAGGCTTGCTAGAGAAAAAACCGAATCAAAGTTGATTGCATTTATCCCAAACACAATCCTGTTAATTGAAAAAAAAATCACAAAAGCATGGAAAAGAAAATCAACGAAAATGCAAAAGGGCACAAGAAGAAACAACCCATTACTTATAAAAATGTCAAGATCAAAGAAGCAATACAAGTCAATAACAAAAAAGTGTAGTGAACTATGCAAGAACAATCTCATTTAAAAGAAAAAAGATAAATTAAAATAATGCACGATGAAAACCTTCTTCATTTAGAACCAAAGTGTGCCAGAAAAACCTCAAGGTTAAGGCACGTTGTTTACAATAATCCTTTAGGACCTTTGTAAAGGAAATAGAAGTCAACAAAAGGAGAATCTGATAGAAAGAAATCAGACAAAGAAAATAATGAAGTAACCTTTGAAGATAGAGAACATTTTTAGGTTCTTATTGTATTATTTTCGCACAAACGGAGACATTGGTAAGGTTGTTCAGGGGATATATAATTATTTGAAGTTATTAATGCAAAGGAATAATAATGATAGAATGTTGTACTGAAGTAAAGATGACAAACTCATGTTAAAGGTAAAAAAACATAATAATAGAGAAGCAAGATGATACTGGAATTATAAATCTGTTTATATTCATAGAAGAAAAAAAGCAAATTTGGAGGGTCAGAGAGGAATCAGACAAAGAAAACCTTTTACAAATGAGCCAAAGTGTGCCGGAAAAACCTCACGTTCAAGGCAGGTTTACCAGAATCCTTTAGGACCTTTGTAAAGGAAATCCAAGTTTAAACTCAAAACCTCCAAGTGGCGCAAACACAAAGAAAACCTTTTACAAATGGAACCAAAGTGTGCCGGAAAAACCTCAAGTTCAAGGCAGGTTTACCAGAATCCTTTAGGGACCTTTGTAAAGAAAATCCAAGTTTTAACTCAAAACCTCCAAGTGCCGCAAAAAAAAGAAAACCTTTTACATATGGAACCAAAGTGTGCCGAAAAACCTCAAGGTCATGACAACTTTACTAGAAAGGACCTTTGTAAACAAAATGCTAGTCAATAAAAGGAGAGGCTTGCTAGAGAAAAAAACGAATCAAAGCTGATTGCATTTATCCCAAACACAATCCTGTTAATTGAAAAAAAAAATCACAAAAGCATGGAAAAGAAAATCAACGAAAATGCAAAAGGGCACGAGAAGAAATAACCCATTACCTGTAAAAATGTCAAGATCAAAGAAGCAATACAAGTCAATAACAAAAAGGTATAGTGAACTATGCAAGAACAATCTCGTTTAAAAGAAAAAAGATAAATTAAAATAATGCACAAAGAAAACCTTCTTCATTTAGAACCAAAGTGTGCCGGAAAAACCTCAAGGTTAAGGCACGTTGTTTACAATAATCCTTTAGGACCTTTGTAAAGGAAATAGAAGTCAACAAAAGGAGAATCTAATAGAAAGAAATCAGACAAAGAAAATAATGAAGTAACCTTTGAAGATAGAGAACATTTTTAGCTTCTTATTGTATTATTTTCGCACAAACGGAGACATTGGTAAGGTTGTTCAGGGGATATATAATTGTTTGAAGTTATTATTGCAAATGAATAATAATGATAGAAAGTTGTATTGAAGTAAAGATGACAAACTCAAGGTAAAAAAAGCATAATACTATAGATAGCAAGATGATACTGGAATTATAAATCTGTTTATACTCATAGAAAAAAAAACAAATTTGGAGGGTCAAAGAGGAATCAGACAAAGAAAACCTTTTACAAATGAACCAAAGTGTGCCGAAAAAACCTCAAGTTCAAGGCAGGTTTACCAGAATCCTTTAGGACCTTTGTAAAGGAAATCCAAGTTTAAACTCAAAACCTCCAAGTGGCGCAAACACAAAGAAAACATTTTACAAATGCAACCAAAGTGTGCCGGAAAAACCTCTAGGTCAAGACGGGTTTACCATAATCCTATAGGACCTTTGTAAAGGAAATGCTAGTCAACAAAAGGAGAGGCTTGCTAGAGAAAAAAATCGAATCAAAGTTGATTGCATTTATCCCAAACACAAAAAACTGTTGATTAAAAAATATCACAAAAGCATGGAAAAGAAAATCAACGAAAATGCAAAAGGGCAAGAGAACAAATACAGAAGGACTTGGATAGGAGATAAAAATCGAAAGAGATGGAGATCGATCGACAATACAGATGCAAAAAAATCGAATAGAAATTGACATACCGGAGATGGAGATGGAGATGAGATCGATCTATCTGGAAATCAAGTTGCACGCTTTTGGAGACGATATGGATATGGAGGCTGCTTAGATGAGAAATAAGTAAAAAAAGTGATTAGGTTTTCACTTTTTCGGTCAGACTAAAATAAGTGATAAGTGGATCTGATTTAAGGAAAAAAACAAACAGTCTTAATTCGTGTACATCTGACCGAAAGTAATAAGAGGCATTTAAGTCCTTATTTTTAAAAAACAAACCCCTTAAGGATCAGAATATAGGATACTATCAAAGACAGATGCCTAATCGACTACAAACCAATCAAGAAAAGAAGACAGAAATAAGAGGGAGAATAACAATTATTTTCCATCAGATAGAAGTAACCAGTGCCCATTAGCACATAAATGGTGAAATAGGTCCCCTGAAGTTAAACATGAAAAACATCCAGCGTTACTGCGTTAGTGATATGATATACAAAAATTCATTAATACTACTGGCATTAGGTTAAAAAAAAACCCACAAATCAACTTTCCAACAGACTATTTTTCAACTAATTTTATGGTTTAAAAAAGTCGTACAACCCAAATAACTATATACCTAGGAAATAGACAACTTTTGACCAGTCACATAAGAAACACGTTTCATTATTAACCAGATGTCAACATTTTACGTTTGGATTCATTCCAAATTTAAGTTAACTATTTACCCATTGCATCAATACAGATAAACCAAGTCTTGATTCAGATCCAGAAGATCCTTTTATTCATCTTCATTGAAGGGTATATTAGATATTTGACAAATAAATCAAACAACTGCAATTTTCATGGGACGTATAAAGTATTACGGAGAAATTCCTTTCCCAATAATATGTATATATAACAATTTTGAACCTTATACTACTACATTTGGATTTCTTGAAATGTGTACTATTTTTCCTCTCGACTTAGTAGTCAGTTACAGCAATAACCATCATTAAAAAAGGAGTAAATTACGTCTTTCGTCCATGTGGTTTGTTAAAAATTACGATTTTTGTCCTTTTTGTTTTTGGAGTATATAATATTTATATACGGCAAATGCAACAAAATAAACTCACACCCCCTCCTCACCTTTGGTGAGGTTTGAACCCCCACCTAGGAGGCCAAAGACTCACATACCGCTAGGCCAAAGGCCCTTTGGTAACTTTCGTCTTTATGGTTTAGACACTGCGATTTTCATCCCTATAGTTTGTAATTCATTGTTACTTCCATCCTTATGATTTACAATTTATTGTTGTTTCAGTCCCTGTGGTTTATAATTCTTTACTGTTTTGGTCCCTCATACTTTAAAGGTAGGAATTAGTCTAGAGGGATGGAAATTACAGTTTTTAAACCACGGGGACGAAAATTGTTATTTACTCTTAACAAAGTATAGAACTTCAAAAGATGTGTACCTTATTTACGAAAACAACAACGTATATAAAAATGAATATCAACCATGCTAGAATGCTGCCTCCAACGCTTATAATGTGCCACCTTGTAACTGTATTGCACATCATAAGAAGCCGCAAATTGACAGTGATCACAAAGACATGTGAATGCAGCTGTGCTAATATCCCACAGCCCCAACATCTTTCCAGCTGAGGTTACACCAGTCGTACTATCGATTGATAAACCGAAAAGCAAGCTAAAGTACCCACAACTTTCCAATTGAAGTAGGCATTATCTATTCCCTCTTTGTATAATTGTGGGTACTTCTTTAAAACTGATGCACTCACGTCCTGCCAAAAAAATTATTTGCATCAGCTCCTTTGAAATCACGTGTGTTCCAGATATATGCATGATTATCACAGAATCAATAAACCGGATAATGCTAATTCAGATCCCAGAATACAGGAAGATCATATCTACAAGTTTTGGAGTTAAACAATGATATGAATTCTGTCAAAAGTTTAACAAAAAACAGACATCTAATTGCAGATTCATAATGAAGTTAGATGGAGTATGAACTCGTCATAAGAAAATGCAAAGCATCCATATCAATTTTGAGGTTGGACCATAGGCCACTATGCCTCATCTTTTGAACAGGGAGTATAATTTTACATTAAAGCTACCCTTCGTCCAAAAATAAATGTCCACAATGAAAAAGACAGTGTTATAGAAATGTGTAACTATTACACTTTTTAATGAACCAAATGACAATTTTACCCTTAATAATAGAAAGTAATATGTAGGGCTGTAAACGAGTCAAGCTTTTAACGAGCTACTCGAGCTCGACCTTGATAATTATCGAGCTCGAGCTCAAACATTGAAAAAATATTCGAGCTCGAGCCCAACTTTGAACAAGTTAATGGAGCTCGAGACAAGCTCGAGCCTGATACAATTTTTTCGAGCCAAGCTCGAATAAAGTGATACTCGACTCGATTCGTTTACACCCCAAGTAATAAATTCCACCATCTCATATTTAAGGGTAGGATTGAAAAGTAGGCACTTTCTTTTGAAAGTGCAAACTTATGTTGGGACAAACTAAAATAAAAAAACGAATCCTTATTTGGGGCAAACTAAAATACAAAAACGAACCCATATTTTGGGACAGAGGGAGTATTTGCTAGAACACTTGCTATGAGCCTATGATATTATTAGGGTATCATGGTGACAAAGAGAAAGATAACTACCTTGTCAAGCAGTCCAACAATGATAACAGGCAGGGCAGTGAAAATGACATAATACAGAGACTGGAACCAATCATTGTAGAACCTTTGACCAGAGTACCCAGTGTGGAAGGTGTACCAAAATTGAGTGAAAGTGAAGGTAAGATTCTTGTAAAAGAAGTATGAAGCAACCTGCAGGAGAAAAACTTTTTGAAGAATATAGAGAACAGATATAGAATAAAAGTTCAGGGGAGAAGAAAGTAGAGATGAACCTTGCATAATCTAAGATACGACCATCGTCCATGGACAAGAAGTAGATCTGTTAGAAATCGGAACTGAAGGATAGCAAAATCGCTGGCCATCACTGCTTGCATCACCTCCAAACCACTTATTCCGACACCAACATGAGCCGCTTGAATCATGCCAACATCATTGGCACCACCGCACCATCACCAATACTTAGCGATATCTTATTTGCACCTTTTCTGACCAGTCTCGTAACCTGTATTTATCAACAAAATGAGATTGAATTGTCTGAATATGAACATAGATTATTAAATCATCAGAAACCTTACCTGTGCTTTCTGTAAAGGAGAAACACGGCAGCAGACTACTGAACTGCAGCTTAAGCACAAACTAAGCAATGTAGAGCGTAAACTTGTCTAAAGTATACATCAAACACTTTCCACGATAAGAAGGGACATTTTCGGTTCATATGAGCCATGAATGATACTTTGTGCTTCTTCATGGTACTTGTGAAGGTCATTTTTCACTGTTTCTCTTATGAACTGAGTAATTTCCACTTGGTCACCCTGGAACAAGAGTTTGACTTGTCTGACCGAATAATACCAAATGAACAGCATTCTAGCTAAAAAATTGCTTACTCTGTTCAACATCCTTGATCTCATTAGTTTCTGAACTGATAACAAACTGTTTCATGTCATTGCTAATTAATTTGCAAGCTGGGACAATTTAAAAGATAAGTGAATAATTTTATTAATGATATATAAGCATATATAATTCATGACATAATCAAATAGGAATAAAGAAAATTATACCGTAAGCTCTATTTATTGCAGTTTCCAATTTGTCCCATGTAAGCACCCATATCTTAATTCCAGCTCTAGAAAGAGTTTCTATGCAGGATGGCACCCCTTCCAAAACTCGTCTTCTATAGCAGTACACCCGATCAAGGTAAGATCCTTCTCTATCAGTTCTGCCACCTGTTTGGAGTTAATATAAAAAGATAGAGATCTGTATTTAATATGTGAAGAGGATACGGAGAGTATCAGTTATCAACGCCAACGCCAACTACCTCATCCAATTTTATTTCACGATCTCGTAGAGAAGCTTTCATACGTGTCTGGGTTAAATCTCTGTAGGCCAGGCATAGAGTTCGCAAACCAACTTCTCCATACTTCTCCAATTGCTCTCTGCTAACTTTCTTTAATTCATCATTTCCACTAGCCAATCTCTCATAAATTATAGTATCAGCTCCCTGTGAAGGGCAGATTTGGTATTAGAGTCGGTTCACAACTTAATAGTGAAGTTGCATTTACAAGAGAGGTATTGCCTTGCAGTATAGTACAAGCCTTCCATCTCCGTAACGGCATACAACAGACTGACGTTTCCTTGTACTATAAGAACTAAGAAGCCAAAACAATTTTGGTAGAAGTATATATTAAGCACTAATATAAAGTTTTTTTAGCAAAGAAATATAGACGTTTGATTTTTTTTAAACATGTGGCAGCAAAAGCCAAAAAGGACTTACCTGTTAAACTCAAGGATGTTCACAATTTCATATGCAGCATCTTGAACTTTCCCCATTTTCTCAACATGTGATTCACGAACATAGATCATAGTAGGTGTACGCCTGCAGAAATTGACATATAACTCTTGCAATGTCGAGTTTTGGTGCACAAGGGCAACTCTTTAATTAGGCCAAACATATATCCTGAAGAAGGAGGAGCCAAAGTTCTTGGCTGCAGTAACTAAGGCAGCCTCATCTGGAGATGCAGTTGATAACGAAGTTTTTCCAAGGACTCTTCACCTTCAGGGAGAACAGTATGACATATAGCAAGGCATCTGAAAATTTCCTAAATAAACAAGGAACACAAACTTTCAACAAACATAAGAGAAAATCCACCTTAGGTTGATAACAAATAAAATAGATTTCATGTTACACTTTGCTTATGGAAGTAAACTACCTTTGTCAAGTTCCCTCTCTAGTGTACTCCTTTTGGAAGGAACGTTCATGGCATTCATCATTACCTATAATGAATTGTCATATAATTCTAAATGTATTTTGAAAAAAGAAAAAGAAAAAGGGGGATAATAATAATAATAATGGAAATTGAACCAGCCAAAAACTCAAAACCTTAGTCTCGTGTCCAGTAAATATTACAGCCCCAACAATGAACAATGTACTCTGTATTACGTAGACTTCATCCCTGAAATGCATGTAAAGCAATATTAGATTAACTAAACCAATGATAGGATAATTACAGACTAATCATAAATAAGCACCATCACCAAGTCACAAAAACAGCCGCTAAGAGCAAAAAAGAGAATTTCAATACAACAGGCTGGAAGATCTCTTGAATCTTGAGATCGAACCATGTCACATTTCTCCTACCATTCTTGAGCAACAATTCCTTCTCTGTTTCTTACGTACCGTACAAAAAACCCTAAACGTAAAAACCCTATATCCAAAATGTAAGAAACATATATTTTTCCCCAAAATCTTACATACCGTACAAAAACCCTAAACGTAAAAAACAATCGATCATACCTTTAGAACTGTATCATCTTCTCCACCATTGATGACGAAAGCAATTCTGCTGCTTTAATCCCTCTTGGAACTGAAAACAGACTTTACACTCCTGGTCGCATGTTGTATCATCTTCGTCTTTAAATATTGACCTCGCTCGTATAGTCGTATCATATAGAATCATACGAGATTGTATTTTGATTCTACATTAATGGTCATCTGAACCGTTGAAAATAACAATACATTCCTTTTTTAATTCAACTTTTGAGTAAACTACAACTTTGGTCCTTCTACTTTGTAAAGAAAATTATTATTTTTTTGCAGTTTCAAAACTACAGTATTGTTATCGTGGTTTGCAAAGATGTCTCTTTTTCTAACTTAAAAATCCATTAAGTGAGATGTATATTAGTATTTTTGACTTCTATTCCTTTTTTGTTTAAAATTTAATAAATATGTAAAATACATTATTACAGGGACTGAAAATGTGATTTTCTCCAATAGATCATAAAGTAAAAAGTAAACTCTAATTTTGGTCCTCGAGGTTTAGTAAAAACTTTGAAAGTGGGACCTGAAGTTTGATAAGTCTAGAAAACATCCTTATGGTTCTCGTTTTACTCTAAAAACGGTCCTTGGTCACTAACTCCGTTAAATCATTTCCGTTAAGTAAAGGGTATTTCTGTCTTCATGCCTTTATTACCTATTTTTATTTTTAAACATTAAATAAAGTTAAATCATTTAACCTACACACATTTCATTTTGAACACCCACCCCCATTTTTTTTATCCAGCACCGCCCGTCGCCGTCCATTTCTCAGCTCCTCCCTGTGTTTCTGAATTCTGACCCTCCATCTTCTGTGTTTACTTAAAAAGTGGCAAAAATCATGAAGTCAGAAACTAGAGTTGGACCAAAAATCATCCATCCATTTCTCAGATCTTTGATTTCTTTCCGTCGTACCACCGCCAAGTGAAAGCAAGAGTACATTAACATTATCGGTGATCGCCTTTTCCATGGCTGCTAATATATCGGAGATGAAACATCCACCGACCCAACAAACTTTGTAAACGGCAACCCAAGCTCGTGGAGCCATCCCACGGGCCGACCCGGTTGCGTATCCTAATAAGTCTGCTCCGGTGACAACCGATCCACCGGCGGTGGTGGAAGTATGGGTTCCATGGTCGTCGTCGTCTCTCGGAGATTTGTTCTCCTTAGATTGATCGATGGGACCCAAAGTCTCATCATATCCATTAGAGAAAAATCTCGATCCGATCAACTTACGCAGTGGGGAGGTCAGAGGAGTTGTGGGGCTCCGACTGGGCCTTTGTGGAGGAAATGAGTGTCGTTTCGTCATGGACGATTCTGCCCGATGTAGATGTTTACCAGGGTTCGAATTTGTCAATCCGGAGTTATGGAGGTTGGGTTGCCATTTGCCAAAGAAATTACAGTTCCATGGAAAGTTGCAATGTTCCAGATGTTGTTAACTTGTTTCAAATGACGAATGGTGACCTTTGTATTTCAAGTCCATGTTTTCCAGCTAGGGGTGTAAATAGGTCAGGTTAGGTTGGGTTCAGGTTCAACCCATTTATTAATTGGGTTGAAAACCTCAACCCAACCCAACCTGTTTAAGTAAATGGGTTGAGATTTTCAACCCAATCTAACCAGGTACTTAAATGGGTTGGTAACGGGTTGACATGTTTATGATTTTCTCAACCCAACCTGTTTAATAAATGGGTTGAACCTGGGTTGAACCATTTAATTTTAAAACTTTAAATAAGATAAAAAAGGACTAAAACATAATTCCATGACAAATTGATTTTTAACTTATAAAAAATGTTTTTGGAAGAATTTAACCAATCAAATACATTAACAAATACGTTTTTATTATAATTGAAGAATTTAGTAAATCAAATATATTACAAATATTTTAATATTTTTAACTAAAAAAATACTTATGTTTTAATAAATACATTTTATTATAATTGGTTCAATCAAATACCCTAACAAATACATTTTTATTTAAAAAATATACTAAAAATGTATTTAAAAATAAATTTTATATAACAAAATCGGACCGATCCTATAACCGGTCCCGATCGGGTCTTGTTTTTGAATGAAAATCATAATCAGTTAAGTACCAACGGACCCAAACGGTCCCAAGTTGGTTCCGGTCCTCCACTGGTCCCGAGCCCATTTCAGCATATGATAGAACAAATTATGAGATAAAATAGATAAATTAATCCATTTTAATATTATATTTTTCCAAATCAAGCTCTAAGTATTCTTTTTTGTTTTGTAAAGTGGTTGTTGATCAATAATTTTTTCAGTTTTAATTATGACAATAATTTTTTATGGTGTGAATATTTTTTTCATAAGATTACGATAAAAGAAATAACAATTTAACAAAACAAATCTAAAGTAATTATATGGAGAGATGAACGAGAATAATACATCTACATTTTGTCTAGAGCAAGTGTTGTTTGGAAAACAAACCGTATCTTACCAGATAAGTTGTGTCAGCGTAAGCATAAATAGGAGTGCTATTCAATCAGTTTTTGGTTTATCCGAGCTTCCAAAATTGATGCAGAAATTTGTTTTGAATATAAAAGTACATTGCCAAATATAACAACCAACAACACAATCACACATATCAAGATTAGACAAGTTATTGTGTATCTCGGATATTTTTCTAACCCCTTTATGATCCCTGAACAAGTAATCATATACTCAATATGCTCATAATGCCATCCATATATTCAATTAGCAATCACTAAGTACACAAGATGAATTCTAGAGAGGAAAGTGTAATGTGTGTACTAGTGTGTGTGTGTGTAATGGATGACCTTATGTCAAATGTAAGGAAAATAACAATATATAGTTTGTAACTTTACAATTACACAAAAGGTCCCTCTACTTGGTACAATTAGATAAATAGTGCACTAACATTCTCCCCCTTTGTACCAATGTAGAGGCTTCAGATCTAGGCGTTCACCGGGAACACATGCTTCTTTCGGATTCCAAAGATGATCTCGAACCTCCGCAACGCATTCCGGTACTCTCTTCTATAAGTGATAGCATCCAAGACTTGCTTGATCATCTCCTTCTCTTTCTCTTTAAGCTTCACCTCTCCGCTTTCATCCAGACGCAGTTTGCTCTTCAGATTGACATGTATCATCTTGAAAGTTCTGTCACAGTACTTGTTGGCTTCACATATTCTCAGGAATCTTTTCTTCATGTTTTGATTGAACTAAACGACTCCGAGTTCGGGTTTCATCAACACAGTGTACACGGGAATACCTTCGATGTCTGGCAGGCGCCTGTTTGGTCCTCTGAGGGTGTGCTTCCAAGGCCATTTGGAAATCCGTAAGGTAAGAAAATTTTAGGATACTCCGCATAAACCTCTTGACGCTCTGATAAGCAGCAGACCATTCTATTTTCTTTTCAGGAGCCCGTGCCAGAATGTCATACAGACTTATGAAGTCATCAAGCTTTAAGCTCTTGAAGTCTGCTTCTGAGAAGACGCATTCGGAGCCATCAGATCTTCTAACAGTGAATTGCGGGTGCCAGACATTGAGAAGCTTGTGTGAATCTATCTTCAGAACCTTCATAATGGCTTTATCTGACCTTACCACATATGTATCCATGTCTTTCTTGCTAATAACATGTAGAAATTCAATCTTGTGAAGTGATGGCCAGTTCTCAATGTCGTATACCTTTTCTAAGTCGATCTTCTGGACGTCTTTTACATATAAGCCTTTTCTGGAGCTTTCTTGGAATGGAGTTAAGATCCTCACTCTTTCACCAGTTGTAACATATCCAGGTTCGGCGACAATCAGATCATGATATAATATGAGCTCAACTTCTAGGACTGGATCACGTATCCTGCCATCGGCATTCACTTGAACAACTGGAGCATTCGCTTGAACTACTGGAGCATGTTGAGCTGAGGAGCTTGTACCTTAATCGGCTTGTTGTTGCTGTTGGGGAGAGTCATCAGGAGTGCCATTATCAGAATCCGAAGCAATCACAAGAGCCTCGGTGGTATCAAATATATCTTCTATTTCTTCTTTGATCTGAACAGTCATAGTCTCTGGCTCTTCCTCAGAATCAATGTAGATATAATCATTCAACATACTATCCGCCATCCTTTCCTCTTCCGTTCTATTGTGTTGGTCCCGAAGGGTTATACAAGTTTGTAGAAGGGGGGGTTGAATACAAACACACGATTTTTACTTTTCTAAATTGTTTATTGATAAATCAAGACAATTTACAAGTTTGTAGAAGGGGGGTTTATTGTTTTTACATGGGGGTGCTTGGGGTGGAGTGCTAAAGGCGATACGAGATATTGAGAAAGAGGGTTTATCCTTCTCGGACTCATTTAGTAGAAGAATAAGTGATGGGGCATATATTAAAGTTTGGACGGATCGATGTGCATGGTACCTACCAAAAGTCAGAAACGGAGATGTCTTTGTACTTTCTCAGTTTGAAAATAGAAACAGAGATGTCTTTGTACTTTCTCTGTAAAGCCCGTATCCCGGTATGTAATTTCTTTTATTTATTTTTTCCTTTTAAGTTTGAATTATTGTGGTTCCCGTTAACGAGGTTAGCCGAGTTGGGTCAAATCGTTAAAGTATTGAAATTTGTGGTTAGTTGCGAGAGGAATGTAAGTTGAGGGGCTAATTGTGTCAAAGGGCCAAAAACCCTCATTGGGTTTCGGCCCATGCAGATACATGCCGAAACTGGCGCCCACGGTTCAAGTTCGGGGTCGGGCACGTTTTCCGTGTTTTAGCGGAAAACTGGTTCGGTCTCTAGCTGGGCGAAAAAGTGGTCGCAAGTTCGGTGATTCGTCATTTCATGTGAAAATTTATGGAATCTGCCTTGATCTTGCGAAAGCCTTAACTTTTCACTCGTAACTCGTTTTGACGTGATTTTGGTGCCCAAAGTTCCCAATTTGAGTTGGGGAGGTTTTTTCGTGTTTTGCCGAAAGTCTGTTTAAGCCCGTAGCTAGGCTGTTTCGGGCTGTTTGCGCGGCTGGTCCGAAAACGGACAGTTTTTGTGGTCGTTCGTATTTAATTCATAATAAATTGTATAAAAATCGTTAGGAGACGTATAATATGTCCTTGAAACCCTATCTCAGAGTACTTTCTAATCATGAAATAATATTGGGAATTTTATGGGTTTAAAGGGGTCGAAACAGGTCCCGAACAGACCTGTTTGGCGAGAACGGAAAATAGTTTTAGTGACGGTTTAAGCGTGTGTCGTGTCGTAGGGTCCGGGTCTCGTATTGACACGTTTTAACATGCGTTTAGGTGCTGGGAAGTGACCGTAATTGTGAAGCTTGAATTGTATTGTTAAGCTAGGCGCGCATTCGATGTGAGTTCTCTCACTATATCTAATAACGGTTGTTTTATCATTGTTGTAGTACGTGTGTGGTAGCTTTATGTGATTGTGTTGTGGAACTAGATAGTGGGGTGTCTAGTTGATACTATGTTGTCATGTTAACTCGGTGGGACCGAGGGTCCGGCGGGGCCGAAGATTTTATACGCGGGTGGCGTAGAGACTCGGTGGGACCGGGGATTCGGCGGGGCCGGAGATGTTATCATGTGGTCGGTGGGACCGACTTGTGCCTTTTAGGTGGGTGTGGATATACATGTTTATGATTTGTTCGTAGACCTGTATGATCGTTTATGTGTCACTATCTGTTTTAGGGGTAGTGTGGAATAACTGTGTTATTCATGGTGTTTGAATTCACTAAGCTTCGTGCTTACCCTTTCCCAATAAACTGTGGTTTCAGGTACAAGTGGCTCTAAGGCGTGACGGGTACACACTGGCGCACGGGATGAGCTGGCTATTATTAGTTTTATTTATTAACATTATTTCCGCTGGTTTCTGGTTACATGAACAATATTTATGATTTTGCAACTAATATGTTGGGATTATTTAATGGGTTTTATATACGAAATGTTTAATTAAAAATTTTAAATTTCTCGAAATTTTTGGGAGGTTACATTCTCAGACCTGCAAGAAATTACTATTTAGCAACTCCAAAAAAAGTGACAACAAAAAAGTAATTAAACACAACATTATTCCAAGCACACCGTTCCTTTCTATCAAATGTGTAACAACCTGTTGGACAACCTAGGGGGGGTAAGGTTGTATTTAAAATCTTTTACTTTCAAAAATTCTTTTATAAATAAATACAGTACTGAAACAGTATAAATAAATCAGAGTATACAAATAATAACGAAGAGGGTAAATATAAACAAATACACAGAGATTATATAAATAAATATAAATGCAAAGCAGTTTATATAAACAAATATAATAAAGCACAGCGGAATAAATAAAGAGATAAAGGTAAGAGAAACTTGACACGGAGATTTACTGATTTACCACCAACTGTGATAAACCAGCAGCCGAGACACTTCTCGACACGATCCAATAAATGTATTCTTTACGGTAGAAATACAAACCAAGTACAAAGGTATTTGTAATAGTTTCTCAAGCCTCTGCTATGAGATAAACAGGATCACACACCCGTTATTCAAATACTTACAAGAGGAGTATAACTCACAATGGGTAATCACTCTTGTATAATATCTCACACTTGGATATTTTATAAAAAACGTTTTATAAAATATATATATTAAATAGATGAGAGAGCTGAGAGTTTGGTTGCTGCTTGTTGTGTTGTGTGGTATGGTCTACAGTTCTTCATCACCAGCATGCTTCATTTATACCAAGGAAGCTCCAACGGAAACATGCATCCGCGGTATACCGCCAAATGCACGCGGTATACCGTGCAGTAAAAAGGACACTGACATACCAACGGCTACATGCAAAGTTGACTTCTGGAAAAACGTACCCGCGGTATACCGGCTAGGACTCGCGGTATACCGCCGTCAGAAAAAGGACTTTCAACCAATCAGAGATGCACACGGAGCCTGCCGCGGTATACCGGCTGAACACCCGCGGTATACCGGCCGTATGTACCCGCGGTATACCGGGTATTCTCCACGGTATACCGGCGTCAGAATAGCCACCTTCCAGGACGCAACCAATCTTGCTGGATCTTCTCAATAAAAAAACCTTATTTAATTAAAATCATTTATGGTTTTTAGAAATATCCAAGTGGTATATTATTTTAGGGTGTTTATCATTATAAATTATAAACACTAATGACAACGTAAATCTTCCGTCTTGAACTCTTCAGATAAAATCTTCGTGTTCTTCAAGAACTGTACACTTGGATAGGATTGTTAGATAAACAATAATACGGTGTGTTTGTAATCATCAAAATAAATATATATAAATATATAGAGATGTGGTACACTTGCACCAACACAACCCAAATTCTAGTGAGTCTTGGAGTTTGGTGGTCAAAATAAAAGAAACGAAAGTTAAGTTGAGGGGCCATTTCTGTATTTTGATGAAGGTCTATAAATGCACAAACTTCTAGTGCAGCCTCCATTTGCAAAATCAGTATTTTGGTCTTGAGTGTGTGTTGGTGGCGTGAAGCAAGAAAAGAAAGGGAAGAAGAAGAAGAAGAAGGAAGCATAAGAGAGGAGAAATCAATCAGGTAATCCTTCTTAAATTCGTATTCTGTGTGGTTTGGTATTCCCTTCTTCATTAGTTTGGATTCTATGATTGAAATCAGTGATTACTTAAGTTTTCAACATTTTTCCTAAAAAGTGGGTTTTATGGGTTTTGTCTTAATGAATCGATTTTAAGAGATTTAAGTGGGATTAATTGGGTATTTGAGGTTGGTGGATGAACCCTTGAGGTTATCTAATCAAGCTAATGGCTAAAATCAGGTTAGAAATCACTTTTAAGGATTTATTTTTCGAACAGCAGTCGTATACGGACACCTTCAGTTCCTGATGATATGGTGGTTTCCGGATATGGATGCTGTTTTCCGGGTGAACCTTTATGGCAGTTTCCGGGTGGGTGTTTTCCGGGTAGTTATCCGGACAAGTAGGTATCCGGACACGTTGGTCTCCGGACAAGTAGGTATCCGGACAAGCTGGTCTCCGGACAAGCAGGCATCCGGACAAGTTAGTATCCGGACAAGTAGGTGCATCGGGAAAATCTGTGATGGACAGTAGGTTGAGTCGTTTAATCTGATCCGAATCTAATGCCCTTAGGTGTTCGACTGGTTTAGCTGGGAAATGTTTAAGAAGTGCGTTCTACGATAATCAAAGGTGAGTTATCTCACTCCTTTTTATGACGTACCATTTTTACTGAATATGGTTCCTTTATCGAGCATGAATTGATTTATAAAAATTATGCATGCTTCCACGATTTACATGTTTACCCACAAACGAAAGATGTTTTATGTTTTCATGCATATGGTTTCAATGTATGTGTTTGCTATGTGGAGTTGGTTGCACGGTGGGGACAGGGTACCTTGGGATCTCTGATCCCTTGGGCATATGGAGGTTAGCTTGTAGGTTGGAATTTGTTTTCTCCTACATGAAGGAACAGGGAGTCCATTTGGATTTCGGCGTAGACGAGAGGGTGTCTGTTAGGCCCCGATCGGAGTAGCTTATGCAATTCCCTGAACCCCGTGTTTAACCTTGATATGAGGTCAGGATATCATCAACTCAAGGTGAGGGAGGAGGATGTGCCGAAGACTGCGTTTCGGACCAGGTATGGACACTACGAATTCCTGGTAATGCCGTTCGGGCTAACTAACGCCCCGGCAGCATTCATGGACTTAATGAATAGGGTATGCCAACCTTATTTGGATCAGTTCGTGATAGTGTTCATAAATGACATCCTGATATTTTCAAGATCGGAAGGGGAGCACGAAAGCCACCTTCGTACAATTCTCGAGCTATTGAAGCAAGAGAAGTTGTATGCGAAGTTTTCCAAATGCGAGTTTTGGCTGAGGGAAGTGCAGTTCCTCGGGCACGTGGTGTCTGAGACTGGAATCATGGTTGATCCGGCTAAGATTGAAGCCATTCGAGACTGGGAGCAACCTAGGAATCCGTCAGAAGTTCGAAGTTTCCTCGGGCTGGCGGGGTACTACCGGAAGTTCATCAAAGACTTTTCGCGTATTGCCACGCCACTGACCTCTTTAACGAAGAAGAATGTCAAGTTTGTCTGGTCAGAGAAACAAGAAGAAGCATTTCAGAAATTGAAGGATATGCTGAGTAGCGCTCCGATTTTGTCGTTACCGGACGGTTCGGGCGATTTCGTGGTTTTCAGTGACGCATCGAAGCTCGGCTTGGGTTGCGTACTCATGCAACGAGGTAAGGTGATCGCTTATGCCTCTCGGCAGTTAAAGGATCACGAGACTCGTTATCCTACACATGATTTAGAATTGGCGGCGGTGGTTTTTGCCCTGAAGATTTGGCGACATTACCTGTACGGGACGAAGTGCCAGATCTTCACGGACCACAAGAGTTTGTGTCATCTCTTTGATCAAAAAGAGTTGAATATGCGCCAAAGGAGATGGATTGAATTGTTGACCGACTACGACTGTAAGATCGAATACCATCCGGGGAAGGCAAACGTGGTGGCGGACGCTTTGAGCCGTAAGGAACGAGGTGAAACCCCCAGGATTGTGGCCATGAGGGCTGAGGTCACATTCAATCTGTTAGCCGAAATAAAGAAAAGTCAGGTCGAAGCGCTCGAAGCTGAAAATCTTAAGAAGGAGAGAATGGTAGGGCAAGTGTCCATGTTAGTGGAAGATAGTCGAGGGGTGAAATGTCTGAATGGGAGAATCTGGGTTCCGAAACTCGGGGAGCTCCGGAAGCTGATTCTTGAAGAAGCTCACAAATCGAAGTACACGATCCACCCCGGAACTAACAAGATGTACGGAGACCTACGACGAGACTACTGGTGGCCCGGATTAAAGAAAGACGTGGCCCATCTTGTAGAGACATGTATGACGTGTAAAGATCGAACATCAAAGACCGTACGGGAAGCTCCAGTCGTTAGAGATACCGATGTGGAAGTGGGACCAGATCACGATGGACTTCGTGACCCATTTGCCTAGAACTCCAAAGGGTTATGACGCCATTTGGGTGGTCGTAGATCGACTAACGAAGTCGGCACACTTTTTACCTATACGAGAGTCTTACTCTTTGGAGCAGTTAGCAAAGTTGTACATCGACGAGATCGTAGCCCGCCACGGGGTACCCTCGTCTATTGTATCAGACCGCGATAGCAGATTTACCTCTACGTTTTGGAGGAGCTTTCAAAGAGAAATGGGTTCGCAGATCAAGATGAGTACCGCTTATCATCCTCAGACCGACGGTCAGAGCGAGAGAACGATCCAAACGTTAGAAGACATGCTAAGAGCGTGTGCTTTGGATTTCCAAGGCTCATGGGAAAAGCACCTACCGCTAATCGAGTTTGCTTATAATAATAGCTATCACTCGAGCATCAAGGCAACGCCGTTTGAGGCACTTTACGGTAGAAAGTGTCGGACACCGTTGTGTTGGAACGAAGTCGGAGAGAGACAGTTAGCAGGACCAGAAATCGTACAACTGACTTCGGACAAGATAGTCCAAGTGCGTGAAAGACTGAAGGTCGCCCGCGACCGACAGAAAAGCTATGCAGATAAGAGGCGAAAAGACATTGAATTCCAAGTTGGGGATCATGTTCTACTAAAGGTGTCTCCGTGGAAGGGTGTGGTACGATTTGGAAAGTGTGGGAAGTTAAGCCCACGTTACATCGGACCATATGAGATTACTGAACGAATTGGAGAAGTGGCGTATAGGTTGGACCTACCGGAGGAATTGGGCAGTATTCATAATGCGTTTCACGTGTCTAATCTAAGGAAATGTCTAGCCGACGTGACTAAAGCAGTGCCGTTGAATGACATTAAAGTGGACGAGAAATTGAACTTTGTAGAGGAGCCTGAAGCAATCACGGATGTTAAGGTAAGGAAGTCGCGAAGCAAGGAGACTAAGCTAGTTAAGGTGCAATGGCGGCACCACAAGGGTCCGGAGGCGACCTGGGAGTTGGAGTCGGAGATAAAAGCTAGATACCCGCACCTTTTCCAATGAGGAATTCTGGGGACGGAATTCTTTTAAGGGGGAGTGTTGTAACAACCCAAATTCTAGTGAGTCTTGGAGTTTGGTGGTCAAAATAAAAGAAACGAAAGTTAAGTTGAGGGGCCATTTCTGTATTTTGATGAAGGTATATAAATGCACAAACTTCTAGGGCAGCCTCCATTTGCAAAATCAGTATTTTGGTCTTGAGTGTGTGTTGGTGGCGTGAAGCAAGAAAAGAAAGGGAAGAAGAAGAAGAAGAAGGAAGCATAAGAGAGGAGAAATCAATCAGGTAATCCTTCTTAAATTCGTATTCTGTGTGGTTTGGTATTCCCTTCTTCATTAGTTTGGATTCTATGATTGAAATCAGTGATTACTTAAGTTTTCAACATTTTTCCTAAAAAGTGGGTTTTATGGGGTTTGTCTTAATGAATCGATTTTAAGAGATTTAAGTGGGATTAATTGGGTATTTGAGGTTGGTGGATGAACCCTTGAGGTTATCAAATCAAGCTAATGGCTAAAATCAGGTTAGAAATCACTTTTAAGGATTTATTTTTCGAACAGCAGTCGTATCCGGACACCTTCAGTTCCTGATGATATGGTGGTTTTCGGATATGGATGCTGTTTTCCGGGTGAACCTTTATGGCAGTTTCCGGGTGGGTGTTTTCCGGGTAGTTATCCGGACAAGTTGGTCTCCGGACAAGCTGGTCTCCGGACAAGCAGGCATCCGGACAAGTTAGTATCCGGACAAGTAGGTGCATCGGGAAAATCTGTGCTGGACAGTAGGTTGAGTCGTTTAATCTGATCCGAATCTAATGCCCTTAGGTGTTCGACTGGTTTAGCTGGGAAGTGTTTAAGAAGTGCGTTCTACGATAATCAAAGGTGAGTTCTCTCACTCCTTTTTATGACGTACCATTTTTACTGAATATGGTTCCTTTATCGAGCATGAATTGATTTATAAAAATTATGCATGCTTCCACGATTTACATGTTTACCCACAAACGAAAGATGTTTTATGTTTTCATGCATATGGTTTCAATGTATGTGTTTGCTATGTGGAGTTGGTTGCACGGTGGGGACGGGGTACCTTGGGATCTCTGATCCCTTGGGCATATGGAGGTTAGCTTGTAGGTTGGAATTTGTTTTCTCCTACATGAAGGAACGGGGAGTCCATTTGGATTTCGGCGTAGACGAGAGGGTGTCTGTTAGGCCCCGATCGGAGTAGCTTATGCAATTCCCTGAACCCCGTGTTTAACCTTGGATGATGTTATGAGAAAGATGCGAAAGTATTTTCTTTATGAAATGATCTTTTATTGTGATAAATGTTTATGGAGGGAATTCACTAGACCTTTTGGTCTAACCCTCGCTTTTCAAAAACTAAACCATTTTCAGGTAAGCGTGCTATGGGTTCTTATAGTAAGAACTAGGAATGATGCAAGGAGGATTTGAAGGCTAGAGTGACTCCAGAGTTTTTGGATTCTAATGACTATAGACGTAGCTCTCGGCTGTGGATCTTAGACTTCCGCTGTCAAACTTTGTTTAGTATAGAAGAATTAATATTTCCGGACAAGTTTAATTATGTAATCTGAATGCTTATTTCTGGTTGAATGCATGTTATGTTTTGGGACGTTACAAAATGTTAACTCATATGCAACAAAACGAAACCAAGGATTCCAAATTCTTGTTTACCGTTGAAGATTATAGAATAATTATCTATTTGACAATATCAATTAATTATATGGAGAAACTTTTATAGACGCAGTAAATATCATCAACTTCAGACGAACAATCTGCGAGTTCCAGAACCATCCCAATGAGCAATACTATAATACATTTGACTCTTAAAACAGAAAAAGATCAATATTTCTTCCACATTAATACATTTCCAACATATTATTATAAATGGAGAGGAAATCATTAAAACATATTCTTGAGCCCCTCTACTCTCATTAGAATTCCTTTTAAAACAAACCCTAACTTTAGGCATCAGAATCCATTACACATCGCAAGAGAACCATTGGGTCTATGTCTCCTGTATGTTCTATTTTATAGTGTTACTACAAAGACAACGAATCTTCTGACCATTAATTTACAAGACATCAGTTAGAAACAGAAGCACTTCTATCAAAACCCTAACACATCGGAAATATTTATGGAACGCTAATTCCACTAACACTACACAAATTAGATGCTAATCATGCCACTCGACCACTTAATTAACCGGACATATAATTTTTTCACAGTTATCAACAAGCCAATTACAATAATTATGCAACAGTTCAAATATAAACCAAATTATAACAATAATATATGAATCAGCCAACAATAATAATCATCAAAATGAACACACAATAACAGTAAGCAAAGTATATAGATAGAAATGACACCAACATTATGTGGAAAACTGAAACTGATAGAAATCCACTGATCGATGGTATTTAATCGATATAAATAATGATTTTACCTCAATCTCCTGTAAAATTTGGACCACAGCTTCGTTTTCTAACTGGATTTAGCAGCTTGAGCACCACAAACTTTTTTACTAAATCAGCTTCATCATCCTCCACAATCCACATAGAGTGCCAAAAAAGTCAACGTCTTCATTTGGAGGTTGTGTAAGGGAGATATTCCAGTGAAGGAAGTGTTAGATGATAGGGGATTTGATCTAGAATCTAGGCTTTGTCCAAAATGTAACAGTGAGGTAGAAACTCTTAAGCACTACTTCATAGATTTTTCAACTAGTGCTCAGTTGTGGGCTAAAATGTCTGTTTGGTGTGGTGAAAATCTCCAATCAAGAAGATCGATCGAGAAGTTGATTTCAGATGCAGGCAGAAACAGTAGTGGGTCTGTTGCAGTTTCGGCAAAGGAAGCAGTCATTTGGTCTTCCTTTATGTGGATCTCTAACAGGACTAAAAACAAGAAGATTTTATGGTTGGAGTGGCTCTTATTGCATAATTAAAGGCTGTTTGTTTTCTGGGTTTTGGGCCTGTAAATGTGTTGCGGTGTATATATATATATATATATAGGCTGGGTATCTTTTGCAAACCAGTGTATTTGTATATGTATATATATATATGTATATATATATATGTATAGAAGGAGGTTTAGGGAAACCTCAAAAAAAGGGAAAACTGAAGAACACCCTAGTGGTCCTTCATCCGGACGGTATGCACTTGTGCATACAGGTAAATTATGTTGTTTTTATGCACAAGAGCATATGCACGTGTGCATGTTACAAATTACTTGTATGCACAAGTGCATACCGTCCGGATGAAGGGCTACCAGGGTGTTCTTCAGTTTTCCGTTTTTTTTAGGTTTTCCCCTGAAAGAGGGGAGGTTCAGGGGAAAACCTCAAAAAAACGGAAAACTGAAGAACACCCTAGTGGCCCTTCATCTGGATATAGAGTAGGGTTCATACGAGAACAATGACCAAATAAGAGAACGCGAGAACGGCCGAATCACATGTGACTCTCGCCACGCTCGCTCACCCTTGTGTTGACCGTCTTAGGTAATCACATGTGATTTGGCCATTTTTTGTGTTTCCCTATTTTGACCATGTTCTGGTTTGATCCTCCATCTACATATATATATATATATATATATATATATAGGGTCACGTTCAAGGGAAAACCTCAAAAAAACGGAAAACTGAAGAAAAGAACACCCTAGGATCCCTTCATCTGGACGGTATGCACTTGTGCATACAGGTTATTTGTAACATGCATTTGTGCATATATGCACAAATGCATAATGCACTTGTGCATAAAACCAAAAACCAAAAAGTCAACTATTTACGTGCATACCGTCTAGATGAAGGGCTCCTAGGGTGTTCTTCAGTTTTCCTTTTTTTGAGGTTTTCCCTTGAACCTCTCTATCTCTCTCTCTCTCTCTCTATATATATATATATATATATATATATATATATATATATATGTGTGTGTGTGTGTGTGTGTGTATATGGGTGGTTTAATTTGCAACCCATGCAACCCACGTCTTAACCATTGATTTCATGATCGACGGTTACAATAAATGTGGGCCCAATATTTTTAATAAAACAATAAAAACAAAATAACCGCTTATCATTAATCCAATGGTTAAGATGTGGGTTGCATAGGTTTTAAATTAACCTTGGCCAATATGTGTGTGTGTGTGTGTGTGTGCATATCATGCACGGTAACAATATATCAACCGATTTATTGAGCTATGTAGCTTAGCACCAACATATACTATGAAGTTTTTAACTTAGCAGCAACATGAGCACATTTATGTGAAATTTATCAATCTAGAGGCATCAAACTGAAATCCACAAAAATGATCATAAATGCAAGTCAGATAAAGCGACTTGTAAAAAACATGGTACCTGCCAAAAGTCAGAAATGGAGATGTCTTTGTACTTTCTCAGTTTCAAAATAGAAACGGAGATGTCTTTGTACTTTCTCAGGCCTGCAAGCAAATGTTGCATGCAACAAACATCATCACCTGTATGCTTCAAAGAGAAACTTGAGAAATTTGAATTCTAGCAATGTTGCAGTGTCGGTCAAATGCTCTAATACGACCTATATATAAGCTTTTCATTATTTCTGCATTTAATTTAGCACAAAAATATAATCGGTAATTTAACACAATCATGGTTAATAAAGAAAGTAACTCTAACCTATCATGTTTATGAGCAACCAAGGAGTACTCGTCTGGAATGATGCTGCTTAAACTCAACTTCTATCTCCTTTTTCTCACCAAATATATGACTTTTGGCAGGGTACCATGTTTTTGACAAGTCAAAAGTCTTGAGCAGCCACCCTCTTTCTGCCGTTCTATTCCCCATTTTACTGATGACAAGTGTAAAAGCAAACTAAATGGAAAAAGGATTTTCAGTGTGTTATATATAAGATTCTTGGGGAGAAAATTCTAAATTTAATTAACCCAATAATTATCAAAAAGTTGAATTGGATTTTTCTTGATCAAGAAGACTCAAGTATTGAGAGACTTACGGATCAGAATATAGGATACTATCAAGGACACTACTAACCAATCAAGAAAAGAAGACAGAAATAAGAGGGAGAATAACAATTCTTTTCATGTACCTTGCATTTGTTTCTCATAAGAACTAGCAATATTCATCTTTTTCCTGTCGATATCTTCATCATCATTCTGCCTTTCACAAGGCAACAATGTACATAAGATTTGTAAAAGTACTTGCTGATGCTACTCAACACAAGAATCCCATATTTCTTCATTATTGCAGGGCAACTAAGACATTTACAGAGAGTAAAGCATTTCTGTACAACCAAGTAAAGTTAGTTCAATTTCCATGGGACAGAGCGAATAACAAATTTTAGCAGGCAATTTTGTATGTTGAAGCAATGAAGTAAGAAAACTATTCTTAAAGATGTAGGCAAGAAACGATATTCTTACAGATGTGGAGGTCAATTGTTAAAATGTGAAGGACTGCTCCCAAAATACAAGGCAACAATTTGATATTTAGAACCCAAAGAACAGCTGGTGGTATTACTGATGTGTCAGTATTCTGGTAAAGAGGTTAGAATCAGAAATAGACTGCAAAATGACAACAAATGAAAAAAGAATTCACAGATAAAACTCAAAGACAGCCTCAAGACAATAAGCAAATTACGTAACAACCCTGTTCTAGTTATTTTAGGAAATCCACTTAGGTTAATTTGACACCCAAAATACAAGGCACATGTTCGCCAAACAAAAAGTGGCTCAAACGACTCTAACTTGACCCTTTAGCAAGATTATTGCATCATCACCAAAATGTGCTCTTGATATCCACATGGTAATTAAAAAAAACTACACTATTAAATCTATCAATGACAGGTCCGGGAAAAAAAATGAACTCCATGCATCATGAAATTGCTTCTGAACACAAATGTGAAACTAACATATCTCCATGAAGAAAAAGTGGAATTTAACCAAAGGGGCACGGCCCAACAGTATTGGTTCCCTGTAGAGCCCACCTCCTAGTGGCCATAGGCTCAAAACTCGCCAAAGGTGAAGAGTGTGCATGAGTATTTTCCGTATAAAAATATTATCAACTTCAAAAAAAGTTGAATTTATGCTCAGCTAGAGAAAAGACAAGCAAATGAATCTGAAGTTTCATAAGACAGGTCAATAATAGCACCAAATAGCTCAAAGGTGATAAATTTATGTGTACCGATCACAAAGTATTGGAGGTTTGCAAGGAGATGTCTTACCTGGTCATTGCAAGCAGGAAACAGGTCTCAATGAATTTAAGTCTGTTCTTTCGTAGAAATAGACTTATGTCTCAACTCAATAGTAAAGGAAGTCGTAACAAAAAATTTGGTAAATTCTGCAAGAACAATCCCATTTAAAAGAAAAAAGATATAAAAAAAGCACAAAGTCCAAACAAAGTATGTAGCAAAATTCCAAGTTGGGTAGGAACCTCTAAGTGCCGCGAACACAAAGAAAACCTTCTACATTTGGAACCAAATTCTGCCGGAAAAACGGTTTACCAGAATCCTTTAGGACCTTTGTAAAGGAAATGCGAGTCAACAAAAGGAGAGGCTTGCTAGAGTAAAAACCGAATCAAAGTTGATTGCATTATTCAAAACACAATCCCGTTATTTGAAGAAAATCAAATCAAATAAGCATAGAATAGAAAACCAGAAAGAATGCAAAATGTTAAGAAAACAGATAACCAACTACTTAAAAAGGTCAAATTAAAGAAATATAGGTAATGAACAAGAAACTTGATAACGTGTGCATAAACAATCATATTACAAAAAATAAAGGTCAAATAAATAAAAAACCACAAAGACTAAACTAAGAGCATAGCAAAATTCTAAGATGGGCATACTTGTTGCACTCCAGGATGGGGAGACAGATGAAGGCAAAATGCATGAACATGAACAACAAACCGATCAAACAAAATAAAAACACCATGTTTAAACTCTAAACCTCCAAGTGCCGCAAACACAAAGAAAACCGTCTACAAATGGAACAAAAGTGTGCCGGAAAAACCTCAAAGTCAAGGTAGGTTGTTTACCAGAATCCTTTAGGACCTTTGTAAAGGAAATAGAAGTCAAGAAAAGGAGAGTCTGGTAGAAAGAAATCAGACAAAGAAAATAATGAAGTAACCTTTGAAGTTAGAGAACATTTTTAGCTTCTTATTGTATTATTTTTGCACAAACAGAGACATTGGTAAGGTTGTTCAGGGGATATATAATTATTTAAAGTTATTATTGCAAATGAATAACAATGATAGAAAGTAGTGCTGAAGTAAATATGATAAACTCATGTTAAAGGTAAAAAAAGCATAATACCATAGAAAGCAAGATGATACTGGAATTATAAATCTGTTTATACTCGTAGAAAAAGAAAACAAATTTGGAGGGTCAGAGAGGAATCAGACAAAGAAAACCTTTTACAAATGGAACCAAAGTGTGCCGGAAAAACCTCAAGGTCATGACAGGTTTACCAGAATCCTTTAGGACCTTTGTAAACAAAATGCTAGTCAATAAAAGGAGAGGCTTGCTAGAGAAAAACCGAATCAAAGTTGATTGCATTTATCCCAAACATAATCCTGTTAATTGAAAAAGAAATCACAAAAGCATGGAAAAGAAAATCAACGAAAATGCAAAAGGGCACGAGAAGAAACAACCCATTACATGTAAAAATGTCAAGATCAAAGAAGCAATACAAGTCAATAGCAAAAAGGTGTAGTCAACTATGCAAGAACAATCTCGTTTAAAAGAAAAAAGATAAATTAAAATAATGCACAAAGAAAACCTTCTTAATTTAGAACCAAAGTGTGCCGGAAAAACCTCAAGGTCAAGGCACGTTGTTTACAAGAATCCTTTACGACCTTTGTAAAGGAAATAGAAGGCAACAAAAGGAGAATCTTACAGAAAGAAATCAGACAAAGAAAATAATGAAGTAACCTTTGAGGATAGAGAACATTTTTAGCTTCTTATTGTATTATTTTCGCACAAACGGAGACATTGGTAAGGTTGTTCAGGGGATATATAATTATTTGAAGTTATTATTGCAAATGAATAATAATGATAGAAAGTTGTACTGAAGTAAATATGACAAACTCATGTTAAAGGTAAAAAAAGCATAATACCATAGAAAGCAAGTATGGTAAGCAAGATGATACTGGAATTATAAATCTGTTTATACTCATAGAAAAAAAGGCAAATTTGGAGGGTCAGAGAGGAATCAGACAAAGAAAAGCTTTTACAAATTGAACCAAAGTGTGCCGGAAAAACCTCAAGTTCAAGGCAGGTTTACCAGAATCCTTTAGGGCCTTTGTAAAGAAAATCCAGGTTTTAACTCAAAACCTCCAAGTGCCGCAAACACAAAGAAAACCTTTTACAAATCGAACCAAAGTGTGCCGGAAAAACGTCAAGGTCATGACAGGATTACCAGAATCCTTTAGGACCTTTGTAAACAAAATGCTAGTCAAAAAAGGAGAGGCTTGCTAGAGAAAAAAACCGAATCAAAGTTGATTGCATTTATCCCAAACACAATCCTGTTAATTGAAAAAAAAAAATCACAAAAGCATGGAAAAGAAAATCAACGAAAATGCAAAAGGGCACGAGAAGAAACAACCCATTACTTGTAAAAATGTCAAGATCAAAGAAGCAATACAAGTCAATAACAAAAAGGTGTAGTGAACTATGCAAGAACAATCTCGGTTAAAAGAAAAAGGATAAATTAAAATAATGCACAAAGAACACCTTCTTCATTTAGAACCAAAGTGTGCCGGAAAAACCTTAAGGTCAAGGCACGTTGTTTACAAGAATCCTTTAGGACGTTTCTAAAGGAAATAGAAGTCAACAAAAGGAGAATCTGATAGAAAGAAATCAGACAAAGAAAATAATGAAGTAACCTTTGAAGATAGATAACATTTTTAGCTTCTTATTGTATTATTCTCGCACAAACGAAGACATTGGTAAGGTTGTTCAGAGAATATATAATTATTTGAAATAATTATTGCAAATGAATAATATGATAGAAAGTTGTACTGAAGTAAAAAAAGCATAATACTATAGAAAGCAAGATGATACTGGAATTATAAATCTGTTTATACTAAAGAAAAAAAAGCAAATTTGGAGGGTCAGAGAGGAATCAGACAAAGAAAACCCTTTACAAATGGAACCAAAGTGTGCTGGAAAAACCTCAAGTTCAAGGCAGGTTTACCAGAATCCTTTAGGACCTTTGTAAAGAAAATCCAAGTTTAAACTCAAAACCTCCAAGTGGCGCAAACACAAAGAAAACCTTTTACAAATGGAACCAAAGTGTGCCGGAAAAACCTCAAGTTCAAGGCAGGTTTACCAGAATCCTTTAGGACCTTTGTAAAGAAAATCCAAGTTTTAACTCAAAACCTCCAAGTGCCGCAAAAAAAAACTTTTACAAATGGAACCAAAGTGCGCCGGAAAAACCTCAAGGTCATGACAGGTTTACCAGAAAGGACCTTTGTAAACAAAATGCTAGTCAATAAAAGGAGAGGCTTGCTAGAGAAAAACCGAATCAAAGTTGATTGCATTTAACCCAAACACAATCCTGTTAATTGAAAAAAAAATAACAAAAGAACGGAAAAGAAAATCAATGAAAATGCAAAAGGGCACGAGAAGAAACAACCCATTACTTGTAAAAATGTCAAGATCAAAATAGCAATACAAGTCAATAACAAAAAAATGTAGTGAACTATGCAAGAACAATCTCGTTAAAAAAAAAGATAAATTAAAATAATGCACAATGAACACCTTCATTTAGAACCAAAGTGTGCCGTAAAAACCTCAAGGTCAAGGCACGTTGTTTACAAGAATCCTTTAGGACCTTTCTAAAGGAAATAGAAGTCAACAAAAGGAGAATCTGATAGAAAGAAATCAGACAAAGAAAATAATGAAGTAACCTTTGAAGATAGAGAGCATTTTTAGCTTCTTATTGTATTATTCTCGCACAAACGAAGACATTGGTAAGGTTGTTCAGAGAATATATAATTATTTGAATTAATTATTGCAAATGAATAATATGATAGAAAGTTGTACTGAAGTAAAAAAAGCATAATACCATAGAAAGCAAGATGATACTGGAATTATAAATCTGTTTATACTAAAGAAAAAAAAAAGCAAATTTGGAGGGTCAGAGAGGAATCAGACAAAGAAAACCCTTTACAAATGGAACCAAAGTGTGCTGGAAAAACCTCAAGTTCAAGGCAGGTTTACCAGAATCCTTTAGGACCTTTGTAAAGAAAATCCAAGTTTAAACTCAAAACCTCCAAGTGGCGCAAACACAAAGAAAACCTTTTACAAATGGAACCAAAGTGTGCCGGAAAAACCTCAAGTTCAAGGCAGGTTTACCAGAATCCTTTAGGACCTTTGTAAAGAAAATCCAAGTTTTAACTCAAAACCTCCAAGTGCCGCAAAAAAAAAAAAAAAAAAAACCTTTTACAAATGGAACCAAAGTGCGCCGGAAAAACCTCAAGGTCATGACAGGTTTACCAGAAAGGACCTTTGTAACACAATCCTGTTAATTGAAAAAAAAAATCTCAAAAGCATGCAAAAGAAAATCAACGAAAATGCAAAAGGGCACGAGAAGAAACAACCCATTACTTGTAAAAATGTCAAGATCAAAGAAGCAATACAAGTCAATAACAAAAAGGTGTAGTGAACTATGCAAGAACAATCTCATTTAAAAGAAAAAACATAAATTAAAATAATGCACAAAGAAAACCTTCTTCATTTAGAACCAAAGTGTGCCGGAAAAACCTCAAGGTTAAGGCACGTTGTTTACAATAATCCTTTAGGACCTTTGTAAAGGACATAGAAGTCAACAAAAGGAGAATCTGATAGAAAGAAATCAGACAAAGAAAATAATGAAGTAACCTTTGAAGATAGAGAACATTTTTAGCTTCTTATTGTATTATTTTCGCACAAATGGAGACATTGGTAAGGTTGTTCCAGGGGATATATAATTATTTGAAGTTAATATTTTAAAGGAATAATAATGATAGAATGTTGTACTGAAGTAAAGATGACAAACTCATGTTAAAGGTAAAAAAAGCATAATAATATAGAAAGCAAGATGATACTGGAATTATAAATCTGTTTCTACTCATAGAAGAAAAAAAAGCAAATTTGGAGGGCAGAGAGGAATCAGACAAAGAAAACCTTTTACAAATGAACCAAAGTGTGCCGGAAAAACCTCAAGTTCAAGGCAGGTTTACCAGAATCCTTTAGGACCTTTGTAAAGGAAATCCAAGTTTAAACTCAAAACCTCCAAGTGGCGCAAACACAAAGAAAACCTTGTACAAATGGAACCAAAGTGTGCTGGAAAAAACTCAAGTTCAAGGCAGGTTTACCAGAATCCTTTAGGACCTTTGTAAAGATAATCCAAGTTTTAACTCAAAACCTCTAAGTGCCGCAAAAAAAAGAAAACCTTTTACAAATGGAACCAAAGTGTGCCGGAAAAACCTCAAGGTCATGACAGGTTTACCAGAAAGGACCTTTGTAAACAAAATGCTAGTCAGTAAAAGGAGAGGCTTGCTAGAGAAAAAACCGAATCAAAGTTGATTGCATTTATCCCAAACACAATCCTGTTAATTGAAAAAAAAATCACAAAAGCATGGAAAAGAAAATCAACGAAAATGCAAAAGGGCACAAGAAGAAACAACCCATTACTTATAAAAATGTCAAGATCAAAGAAGCAATACAAGTCAATAACAAAAAAGTGTAGTGAACTATGCAAGAACAATCTCATTTAAAAGAAAAAAGATAAATTAAAATAATGCACGATGAAAACCTTCTTCATTTAGAACCAAAGTGTGCCAGAAAAACCTCAAGGTTAAGGCACGTTGTTTACAATAATCCTTTAGGACCTTTGTAAAGGAAATAGAAGTCAACAAAAGGAGAATCTGATAGAAAGAAATCAGACAAAGAAAATAATGAAGTAACCTTTGAAGATAGAGAACATTTTTAGCTTCTTATTGTATTATTTTCGCACAAACGGAGACATTGGTAAGGTTGTTCAGGGGATATATAATTGTTTGAAGTTATTATTGCAAATGAATAATAATGATAGAAAGTTGTATTGAAGTAAAGATGACAAACTCAAGGTAAAAAAAGCATAATACTATAGATAGCAAGATGATACTGGAATTATAAATCTGTTTATACTCATAGAAAAAAAAACAAATTTGGAGGGTCAAAGAGGAATCAGACAAAGAAAACCTTTTACAAATGAACCAAAGTGTGCCGAAAAAACCTCAAGTTCAAGGCAGGTTTACCAGAATCCTTTAGGACCTTTGTAAAGGAAATCCAAGTTTAAACTCAAAACCTCCAAGTGGCGCAAACACAAAGAAAACATTTTACAAATGCAACCAAAGTGTGCCGGAAAAACCTCTAGGTCAAGACGGGTTTACCATAATCCTATAGGACCTTTGTAAAGGAAATGCTAGTCAACAAAAGGAGAGGCTTGCTAGAGAAAAAAATCGAATCAAAGTTGATTGCATTTATCCCAAACACAAAAAACTGTTAATTAAAAAATATCACAAAAGCATGGAAAAGAAAATCAACGAAAATGCAAAAGGGCAAGAGAACAAATACAGAAGGACTTGGATAGGAGATAAAAATCGAAAGAGATGGAGATCGATCGACAATACAGATGCAAAAAAATCGAATAGAAATTGACATACCGGAGATGGAGATGGAGATGAGATCGATCTATCTGGAAATCAAGTTGCACGCTTTTGGAGACGATATGGATATGGAGGCTGCTTAGATGAGAAATAAGTAAAAAAAGTGATTAGGTTTTCACTTTTTCGGTCAGACTAAAATAAGTGATAAGTGGATCTGATTTAAGGAAAAAAACAAACAGTCTTAATTCGTGTACATCTGACCGAAAGTAATAAGAGGCATTTAAGTCCTTATTTTTAAAAAACAAACCCCTTAAGGATCAGAATATAGGATACTATCAAAGACAGATGCCTAATCGACTACAAACCAATCAAGAAAAGAAGACAGAAATAAGAGGGAGAATAACAATTATTTTCCATCAGATAGAAGTAACCAGTGCCCATTAGCACATAAATGGTGAAATAGGTCCCCTGAAGTTAAACATGAAAAACATCCAGCGTTACTGCGTTAGTGATATGATATACAAAAATTCATTAATACTACTGGCATTAGGTTAAAAAAAACCCACAAATCAACTTTCCAACAGACTATTTTTCAACTAATTTTATGGTTTAAAAAAGTCGTACAACCCAAATAACTATATACCTAGGAAATAGACAACTTTTGACCAGTCACATAAGAAACACGTTTCATTATTAACCAGATGTCAACATTTTACGTTTGGATTCATTCCAAATTTAAGTTAACTATTTACCCATTGCATCAATACAGATAAACCAAGTCTTGATTCAGATCCAGAAGATCCTTTTATTCATCTTCATTGAAGGGTATATTAGATATTTGACAAATAAATCAAACAACTGCAATTTTCATGGGACGTATAAAGTATTACGGAGAAATTCCTTTCCCAATAATATGTATATATAACAATTTTGAACCTTATACTACTACATTTGGATTTCTTGAAATGTGTACTATTTTTCCTCTCGACTTAGTAGTCAGTTACAGCAATAACCATCATTAAAAAAGGAGTAAATTACGTCTTTCGTCCATGTGGTTTGTTAAAAATTACGATTTTTGTCCTTTTTGTTTTTGGAGTATATAATATTTATATACGGCAAATGCAACAAAATAAACTCACACCCCCTCCTCACCTTTGGTGAGGTTTGAACCCCCACCTAGGAGGCCAAAGACTCACATACCGCTAGGCCAAAGGCCCTTTGGTAACTTTCGTCTTTATGGTTTAGACACTGCGATTTTCATCCCTATAGTTTGTAATTCATTGTTACTTCCATCCTTATGATTTACAATTTATTGTTGTTTCAGTCCCTGTGGTTTATAATTCTTTACTGTTTTGGTCCCTCATACTTTAAAGGTAGGAATTAGTCTAGAGGGATGAAAATTACAGTTTTTAAACCACGGGGACGAAAATTGTTATTTACTCTTAACAAAGTATAGAACTTCAAAAGATGTGTACCTTATTTACGAAAACAACAACGTATATAAAAATGAATATCAACCATGCTAGAATGCTGCCTCCAACGCTTATAATGTGCCACCTTGTAACTGTATTGCACATCATAAGAAGCCGCAAATTGACAGTGATCACAAAGACATGTGAATGCAGCTGTGCTAATATCCCACAGCCCCAACATCTTTCCAGCTGAGGTTACACCAGTCGTACTATCGATTGATAAACCGAAAAGCAAGCTAAAGTACCCACAACTTTCCAATTGAAGTAGGCATTATCTATTCCCTCTTTGTATAATTGTGGGTACTTCTTTAAAACTGATGCACTCACGTCCTGCCAAAAAAATTATTTGCATCAGCTCCTTTGAAATCACGTGTGTTCCAGATATATGCATGATTATCACAGAATCAATAAACCGGATAATGCTAATTCAGATCCCAGAATACAGGAAGATCATATCTACAAGTTTTGGAGTTAAACAATGATATGAATTCTGTCAAAAGTTTAACAAAAAACAGACATCTAATTGCAGATTCATAATGAAGTTAGATGGAGTATGAACTCGTCATAAGAAAATGCAAAGCATCCATATCAATTTTGAGGTTGGACCATAGGCCACTATGCCTCATCTTTTGAACAGGGAGTATAATTTTACATTAAAGCTACCCTTCGTCCAAAAATAAATGTCCACAATGAAAAAGACAGTGTTATAGAAATGTGTAACTATTACACTTTTTAATGAACCAAATGACAATTTTACCCTTAATAATAGAAAGTAATATGTAGGGCTGTAAACGAGTCAAGCTTTTAACGAGCTACTCGAGCTCGACCTTGATAATTATCGAGCTCGAGCTCAAACATTGAAAAAATATTCGAGCTCGAGCCCAACTTTGAACAAGTTAATGGAGCTCGAGACAAGCTCGAGCCTGATACAATTTTTTCGAGCCAAGCTCGAATAAAGTGATACTCGACTCGATTCGTTTACACCCCAAGTAATAAATTCCACCATCTCATATTTAAGGGTAGGATTGAAAAGTAGGCACTTTCTTTTGAAAGTGCAAACTTATGTTGGGACAAACTAAAATAAAAAAACGAATCCTTATTTGGGGCAAACTAAAATACAAAAACGAACCCATATTTTGGGACAGAGGGAGTATTTGCTAGAACACTTGCTATGAGCCTATGATATTATTAGGGTATCATGGTGACAAAGAGAAAGATAACTACCTTGTCAAGCAGTCCAACAATGATAACAGGCAGGGCAGTGAAAATGACATAATACAGAGACTGGAACCAATCATTGTAGAACCTTTGACCAGAGTACCCAGTGTGGAAGGTGTACCAAAATTGAGTGAAAGTGAAGGTAAGATTCTTGTAAAAGAAGTATGAAGCAACCTGCAGGAGAAAAACTTTTTGAAGAATATAGAGAACAGATATAGAATAAAAGTTCAGGGGAGAAGAAAGTAGAGATGAACCTTGCATAATCTAAGATACGACCATCGTCCATGGACAAGAAGTAGATCTGTTAGAAATCGGAACTGAAGGATAGCAAAATCGCTGGCCATCACTGCTTGCATCACCTCCAAACCACTTATTCCGACACCGACATGAGCCGCTTGAATCATGCCAACATCATTGGCACCACCGCACCATCACCAATACTTAGCGATATCTTATTTGCACCTTTTCTGACCAGTCTCGTAACCTGTATTTATCAACAAAATGAGATTGAATTGTCTGAATATGAACATAGATTATTAAATCATCAGAAACCTTACCTGTGCTTTCTGTAAAGGAGAAACACGGCAGCAGACTACTGAACTGCAGCTTAAGCACAAACTAAGCAATGTAGAGCGTAAACTTGTCTAAAGTATACATCAAACACTTTCCACGATAAGAAGGGACATTTTCGGTTCATATGAGCCATGAATGATACTTTGTGCTTCTTCATGGTACTTGTGAAGGTCATTTTTCACTGTTTCTCTTATGAACTGAGTAATTTCCACTTGGTCACCCTGGAACAAGAGTTTGACTTGTCTGACCGAATAATACCAAATGAACAGCATTCTAGCTAAAAAAATTGCTTACTCTGTTCAACATCCTTGATCTCATTAGTTTCTGAACTGATAACAAACTGTTTCATGTCATTGCTAATTAATTTGCAAGCTGGGACAATTTAAAAGATAAGTGAATAATTTTATTAATGATATATAAGCATATATAATTCATGACATAATCAAATAGGAATAAAGAAAATTATACCGTAAGCTCTATTTATTGCAGTTTCCAATTTGTCCCATGTAAGCACCCATATCTTAATTCCAGCTCTAGAAAGAGTTTCTATGCAGGATGGCACCCCTTCCAAAACTCGTCTTCTATAGCAGTACACCCGATCAAGGTAAGATCCTTCTCTATCAGTTCTGCCACCTGTTTGGAGTTAATATAAAAAGATAGAGATCTGTATTTAATATGTGAAGAGGATACGGAGAGTATCAGTTATCAACGCCAACGCCAACTACCTCATCCAATTTTATTTCACGATCTCGTAGAGAAACTTTCATACGTGTCTGGGTTAAATCTCTGTAGGCCAGGCATAGAGTTCGCAAACCAACTTCTCCATACTTCTCCAATTGCTCTCTGCTAACTTTCTTTAATTCATCATTTCCACTAGCCAATCTCTCATAAATTATAGTATCAGCTCCCTGTGAAGGGCAGATTTGGTATTAGAGTCGGTTCACAACTTAATAGTGAAGTTGCATTTACAAGAGAGGTATTGCCTTGCAGTATAGTACAAGCCTTCCATCTCCGTAACGGCATACAACAGACTGACGTTTCCTTGTACTATAAGAACTAAGAAGCCAAAACAATTTTGGTAGAAGTATATATTAAGCACTAATATAAAGTTTTTTTAGCAAAGAAATATAGACGTTTGATTTTTTTTAAACATGTGGCAGCAAAAGCCAAAAAGGACTTACCTGTTAAACTCAAGGATGTTCACAATTTCATATGCAGCATCTTGAACTTTCCCCATTTTCTCAACATGTGATTCACGAACATAGATCATAGTAGGTGTACGCCTGCAGAAATTGACATATAACTCTTGCAATGTCGAGTTTTTGTGCACAAGGGCAACTCTTTAATTAGGCCAAACATATATCCTGAAGAAGGAGGAGCCAAAGTTCTTGGCTGCAGTAACTAAGGCAGCCTCATCTGGAGATGCAGTTGATAACGAAGTTTTTCCAAGGACTCTTCACCTTCAGGGAGAACAGTATGACATATAGCAAGGCATCTGAAAATTTCCTAAATAAACAAGGAACACAAACTTTCAACAAACATAAGAGAAAATCCACCTTAGGTTGATAACAAATAAAATAGATTTCATGTTACACTTTGCTTATGGAAGTAAACTACCTTTGTCAAGTTCCCTCTCTAGTGTACTCCTTTTGGAAGGAACGTTCATGGCATTCATCATTACCTATAATGAATTGTCATATAATTCTAAATGTATTTTGAAAAAAGAAAAAGAAAAAGGGGGATAATAATAATAATAATGGAAATTGAACCAGCCAAAAACTCAAAACCTTAGTCTCGTGTCCAGTAAATATTACAGCCCCAACAATGAACAATGTACTCTGTATTACGTAGACTTCATCCCTGAAATGCATGTAAAGCAATATTAGATTAACTAAACCAATGATAGGATAATTACAGACTAATCATAAATAAGCACCATCACCAAGTCACAAAAACAGCCGCTAAGAGCAAAAAAGAGAATTTCAATACAACAGGCTGGAAGATCTCTTGAATCTTGAGATCGAACCATGTCACATTTCTCCTACCATTCTTGAGCAACAATTCCTTCTCTGTTTCTTACGTACCGTACAAAAAACCCTAAACGTAAAAACCCTATATCCAAAATGTAAGAAACATATATTTTTCCCCAAAATCTTACATACCGTACAAAAACCCTAAACGTAAAAAACAATCGATCATACCTTTAGAACTGTATCATCTTCTCCACCATTGATGACGAAAGCAATTCTGCTGCTTTAATCCCTCTTGGAACTGAAAACAGACTTTACACTCCTGGTCGCATGTTGTATCATCTTCGTCTTTAAATATTGACCTCGCTCGTATAGTCGTATCATATAGAATCATACGAGATTGTATTTTGATTCTACATTAATGGTCATCTGAACCGTTGAAAATAACAATACATTCCTTTTTTAATTCAACTTTTGAGTAAACTACAACTTTGGTCCTTCTACTTTGTAAAGAAAATTATTATTTTTTTGCAGTTTCAAAACTACAGTATTGTTATCGTGGTTTGCAAAGATGTCTCTTTTTCTAACTTAAAAATCCATTAAGTGAGATGTATATTAGTATTTTTGACTTCTATTCCTTTTTTGTTTAAAATTTAATAAATATGTAAAATACATTATTACAGGGACTGAAAATGTGATTTTCTCCAATAGATCATAAAGTAAAAAGTAAACTCTAATTTTGGTCCTCGAGGTTTAGTAAAAACTTTGAAAGTGGGACCTGAAGTTTGATAAGTCTAGAAAACATCCTTATGGTTCTCGTTTTACTCTAAAAACGGTCCTTGGTCACTAACTCCGTTAAATCATTTCCGTTAAGTAAAGGGTATTTCTGTCTTCATGCCTTTATTACCTATTTTTATTTTTAAACATTAAATAAAGTTAAATCATTTAACCTACACACATTTCATTTTGAACACCCACCCCCATTTTTTTTATCCAGCACCGCCCGTCGCCGTCCATTTCTCAGCTCCTCCCTGTGTTTCTGAATTCTGACCCTCCATCTTCTGTGTTTACTTAAAAAGTGGCAAAAATCATGAAGTCAGAAACTAGAGTTGGACCAAAAATCATCCATCCATTTCTCAGATCTTTGATTTCTTTCCGTCGTACCACCGCCAAGTGAAAGCAAGAGTACATTAACATTATCGGTGATCGCCTTTTCCATGGCTGCTAATATATCGGAGATGAAACATCCACCGACCCAACAAACTTTGTAAACGGCAACCCAAGCTCGTGGAGCCATCCCACGGGCCGACCCGGTTGCGTATCCTAATAAGTCTGCTCCGGTGACAACCGATCCACCGGCGGTGGTGGAAGTATGGGTTCCATGGTCGTCGTCGTCTCTCGGAGATTTGTTCTCCTTAGATTGATCGATGGGACCCAAAGTCTCATCATATCCATTAGAGAAAAATCTCGATCCGATCAACTTACGCAGTGGGGAGGTCAGAGGAGTTGTGGGGCTCCGACTGGGCCTTTGTGGAGGAAATGAGTGTCGTTTCGTCATGGACGATTCTGCCCGATGTAGATGTTTACCAGGGTTCGAATTTGTCAATCCGGAGTTATGGAGGTTGGGTTGCCATTTGCCAAAGAAATTACAGTTCCATGGAAAGTTGCAATGTTCCAGATGTTGTTAACTTGTTTCAAATGACGAATGGTGACCTTTGTATTTCAAGTCCATGTTTTCCAGCTAGGGGTGTAAATAGGTCAGGTTAGGTTGGGTTCAGGTTCAACCCATTTATTAATTGGGTTGAAAACCTCAACCCAACCCAACCTGTTTAAGTAAATGGGTTGAGATTTTCAACCCAATCTAACCAGGTACTTAAATGGGTTGGTAACGGGTTGACATGTTTATGATTTTCTCAACCCAACCTGTTTAATAAATGGGTTGAACCTGGGTTGAATAATTTTTTATGGTGTGAATATTTTTTTCATAAGATTACGATAAAAGAAATAACAATTTAACAAAACAAATCTAAAGTAATTATATGGAGAGATGAACGAGAATAATACATCTACATTTTGTCTAGAGCAAGTGTTGTTTGGAAAACAAACCGTATCTTACCAGATAAGTTGTGTCAGCGTAAGCATAAATAGGAGTGCTATTCAATCAGTTTTTGGTTTATCCGAGCTTCCAAAATTGATGCAGAAATTTGTTTTGAATATAAAAGTACATTGCCAAATATAACAACCAACAACACAATCACACATATCAAGATTAGACAAGTTATTGTGTATCTCGGATATTTTTCTAACCCCTTTATGATCCCTGAACAAGTAATCATATACTCAATATGCTCATAATGCCATCCATATATTCAATTAGCAATCACTAAGTACACAAGATGAATTCTAGAGAGGAAAGTGTAATGTGTGTACTAGTGTGTGTGTGTAATGGATGACCTTATGTCAAATGTAAGGAAAATAACAATATATAGTTTGTAACTTTACAATTACACAAAAGGTCCCTCTACTTGGTACAATTAGATAAATAGTGCACTAACATTCTCCCCCTTTGTACCAATGTAGAGGCTTCAGATCTAGGCGTTCACCGGGAACACATGCTTCTTTCGGATTCCAAAGATGATCTCGAACCTCCGCAACGCATTCCGGTACTCTCTTCTATAAGTGATAGCATCCAAGACTTGCTTGATCATCTCCTTCTCTTTCTCTTTAAGCTTCACCTCTCCGCTTTCATCCAGACGCAGTTTGCTCTTCAGATTGACATGTATCATCTTGAAAGTTCTGTCACAGTACTTGTTGGCTTCACATATTCTCAGGAATCTTTTCTTCATGTTTTGATTGAACTAAACGACTCCGAGTTCGGGTTTCATCAACACAGTGTACACGGGAATACCTTCGATGTCTGGCAGACGCCTGTTTGGTCCTCTGAGGTTTACTCTAGTTTGGTGTGCTTCCAAGGCCATTTGGAAATCCGTAAGGTAAGAAAATTTTAGGATACTCCGCATAAACCTCTTGACGCTCTGATAAGCAGTAGACCATTCTATTTTCTTTTCAGGAGCCCGTGCCAGAATGTCATACAGACTTATGAAGTCATCAAGCTTTAAGCTCTTGAAGTCTGCTTCTGAGAAGACGCATTCGGAGCCATCAGATCTTCTAACAGTGAATTGCGGGTGCCAGACATTGAGAAGCTTGTGTGAATCTATCTTCAGAACCTTCATAATGGCTTTATCTGACCTTACCACATATGTATCCATGTCTTTCTTGCTAATAACATGTAGAAATTCAATCTTGTGAAGTGATGGCCAGTTCTCAATGTCGTATACCTTTTCTAAGTCGATCTTTTGGACGTCTTTTACATATAAGCCTTTTCTGGAGCTTTCTTGGAATGGAGTTAAGATCTTCACTCTTTCACCAGTTGTAACATATCCAGGTTCAGCGACAATCAGATCATGATATAATATGAGCTCAACTTCTAGGACTGGATCACGTATCCTGCCATCGGCATTCACTTGAACAACTGGAGCATTCGCTTGAACTACTGGAGCATGTTGAGCTGAGGAGCTTGTACCTTAATCGGCTTGTTGTTGCTGTTGGGGAGAGTCATCAGGAGTGCCATTATCAGAATCCGAAGCAATCACAAGAGCCTCGGTGGTATCAAATATATCTTCTATTTCTTCTTTGATCTGAACAGTCATAGTCTCTGGCTCTTCCTCAGAATCAATGTAGATATAATCATTCAACATACTATCCGCCATCCTTTCCTCTTCCGTTCTATTGTGTTGGTTCCGAAGGGTTATACAAGTTTGTAGAAGGGGGGGTTGAATACAAACACACGATTTTTACTTTTCTAAATTGTTTATTGATAAATCAATACAATTTACAACTTGTTGCGGAACAAGATTAAGGATAAACCTAATCTAAACAAGTCCTGAGAAACACTAAGTTTCTTGCACTAGAAAGAGTTAAAGAAATTACGAATAACTAGTTGAGTACCCGCGCAATGCGGCGGGGATGTTAAAGTTCTATCAAGATACATTTAAGTTTTAAACATAAAATTTTGCAAAATATTTGGTGGTTCATATATTGTATTAAAAGTTTTTCACAATGCGACAGGATATATCGTAGATTAAAAAAATGAAAACTTAATGCAATTTCTTATCCAAAAAGTCTAAATTTTTGTTTAAACAAAATAGAAATTACAATCATGCTTTAATCATATACAACCATCACTCAAAACTTCTCGATAAACCACAATTGATGTGTAAACTCCCTTTGGTTTTAACTTTTTGGTATATCATAATAGTTTGTTAATCATTGTGCACCAAACCATCAGCACTGCCTAAGGGCATCTCCAATGTATTTCTGTATTTTACTCTTTATTATAAAGAGTAAAATAGAGAATATGTTAAATCTTCTCCAATGTATTACTCTATTTTACTCTTTAAAAGAGAATATTCTAAGTATATTCTCTTTTATTTTGATTACATATATTTTCAATAATACTCTTATATTTATTAACTTTATAAATTGCATCCTTATATTTTTTATTTTCGCAATACCCTTATATTTATTAACTTTATCATATCATTTTAACAACGTTATAATTCATATTTAGTTGGATAAATTTAAATTAAGTTAAAACTTAAAAGATAAATCTAAATCTAATTTTATTAAAATTGGTATTAGACAACAAATAAAATAAAAATACAAGAATCTAAAAAATAGAAGGGTCATTTGTAATTTTAGAAGTTAGAAAAAAATAGAGCGTAGTGAATAGTAACTCTTTATATATATAGAGTTACTATTCACTTCTCTATTTTAGAGAGTAAAATAGAGAGTTTATTGGAGAGGATATAGAGAGTAAAATAGAGAGTTCATTGAAGATGGTCTAACCCCTAATCCAATTTCGTCTACCAATTGTCCTATCCAAAGTCCAAACACACTGAATTATATATAAACTTAAAAATGGGCCATATGTTGGGTAAACTATAAATGGGCCTATTACCCGAACCCGATAACCGTTTAAAGTCGATTTGAGAAATAGGAATCGATCCACTACTTCATTTTTTGACCTAGGGTTTTCTTTCATGGCGTACTCTGCTCTCATCTTCATTCTCTATCTCCCAAGATCACCACCAAGCTCTCTGCTTCTGTATCACCCCGTTCATCATCGTTCGTCAAATCGACATCAAATCCCCAAATTTCGTCTTCCTCTCTACGTTTTTCAAGGTTTGTTTCTTAGAAAATTGCAACCTCTTTTATTGATAAGTTGATTGACTGTCTTGTTTTAGTTTTAATTTTACAATATTATGTGACATCGAAATGAAATCGATTGGAGTAAGTAATAATGTCAAAGGTGTACCATACTTCTTCCTATTCTAGTTGCTGAAATAAACTCCCTAAATTCTTTCTAGATTTTTGGAGTGGACTCCTTTTCGGAATTAGATTTGGCTATTTACACACGTAAATTAGATTACAAAGATATTGTGGCATTGATTTTGGTTTACATGGCATGCTTCTATTTGAAATGTATGAGTTATATTATAACAAGCACCCTATTTTGTTATGACGGAGAAGTATCTTAGAGTTTGCCTAATAGTCAGAACACTTTTAGTAATATGCATGTAGGGTGATTTGTTGCAGTTAACTCGTTCGAACATCAAAGTAAACTTGATTTTATGTTTAAGGTGATTGTAATTAAATCTATGGATATGTTTTTTAAGATAGTGAATTGAATTATACTCTTGCCATCCCCCTCCCAAGTGACTTTTGAGGTCGTGGTGTTCCCTGCTTAAGAACTTTTTCCTTGAAAAGGTCAAACCTAGGGTCCTACAACATCGACGATTATCCTCAATATTCAAAACACTTTTTTTCCAAATTCAAACTTACTAAGAATATTGTTACAAGTTTAATACCAGTACTAAATCCTACCCTGAGACTTGAGTTGGTTGGTTTGGTTTTTAACATCACTAATAAATGCAAAACAGAAAAGGCAAAAGTAACTCCTATTGTCAGGAAAACACACACACACACATTCCAATAGCCTCTAGAGGATTCTTTTAGCTAATTTTGAACTACTTTGAATGACCTGAATCATTTACCGGTTTCTTATTGTCATTTTGGCGGGTAATTTGCTGTTTACACGAAAAAATGCAACAAAATTTGTTTTGACCTCAATTATGCTTTTGCCTAGTTTTGTCATGATTCTTGTCTATTTTCTTTTAAAGAGAAACCAAGTCAATTTTACTAAAGTTTATTTATGACTTCACAAAAATCATAACTCGTTCACTTTATGTTGTAGCCATTATAAGAGAGCATCAATACCAACTTAGGAAACAGGAAGGATCTCTAATTACATCATGGTTTCAAAGTAAGGCATTTAATGCAGTTGGGGATATGCAGTAGCTTGCAGAAGACCACGAGGTGCTTCCGTTATAAAAGTTTGAAGGTATCTCTCATTGTCTTACTAAATTATATGCTGTAATGATGTTGTTTATTCAATAGCAACCCATCAATATTGTTTTTATGACAACACTCACCAATCAATTCTATAACTCCAAAATTCACTCACCAATATTGTTTGGAAAACGTCAAATATTTCAAAAAGATAGACCTGGAATTTAATGTCAATATAAGAAACCAGATGCAGCTTATATCTCACCCAATCTATTCTCTAATCATCAAGTCCTCCCACTTGATATCACACTGAAACTTCGGCCAGTACATCTGTCAATTCAATTTGCAAAACCCATTACAACTTGGAATTTTAACTTCTCCAAATTACATTATGAACATACTCGCATATGTTTAAATGAGCTAAAATAAGTTTTATACCAGATTTTTGTCAATAATTTCTAGTGCCTTCTCATAATTGCGAGGCAATTTCACTCTTTCCCACAACTTGTTTGGCATATGAGCCCTCTCTATAGTTTTCATATACAAGTAGATGACTCCTGCCGCAAAGAAAGTAATGAATAATATAAGACCAAATAATGGATAAAAGTACACAAATGATAACCACGCTACGAAAACATTTTCAACAAATTTTAAAGATTCAGTTCCAAAGCAAATACATGATAAGAACCAAAAAAACACAATAAAAGTCTACAACTATGTTAAAGACAGTACCATCATGATCACGGATGGTAGCGTAACGACTATTGGCAAGGGGGCATGAGCTCCGATTACAAACCCCGGTCAAATTGTAAGGGTTCCGACAAAAAATCCCAACCATAATTCTGATTAAACAAATCATTAAAACCAAAAACAGCAAGGTAGCATTAGAAAACAAGTTCCCAAAAGTCAGTATGAACAAAGTATAGAGTTGTCCTGTTCTCATGGACAGAGGAAGTACTACACAAAATGAATCAATAAAGATATCTCAAGACTCACTTGGCCATAAAACTGCAGTGCTTATGCCTGAGGACTTGCCATATAACCTCATCATCCTGCATTGTGTATTGACTTCAAATTCACCTGTTTTAACATCCAAATTTTGGGATTATGATTAACAAATGGATGCATCAACCGGAAGTTCTGATAAGAGAAAACGCCAGAAGCCCATACACAAACAGATAATTACCTTAATTAACGAACTAAACTCATTGCACTTAACAATAAAACCCGAGATAGTGTTCCAAACAATCTAAAGTCAGAATACTTGTCTTTAGGCAATGCATTCATTTTTAAAATCTGATAACAAAACACATAAACATTCTAATTTGAACTCGTTATATCTATCAGACGAACCAAAAATATTAACCGAATTAGAGAAACAAACAAACATTTGATCATATACAAATATAAGCGTTGGAAAACAAAATAATTTTAAACCTTAATAGAAAACAAATAACATTGATCCTAAAAAACTGAAAAACAAGCAATTTTAAACCTTAATAGAAAACACAATAGCATTCCTCATTTTCCGCTTTAACAACTTTACATTTGAAACAACGACAGGACCGTAAGAACATCGGTGATGGGTGAGATAATATAGTATAAATATAGATATGTTTGGAAACAAAAAGGTACTGATTGATTCACAACTTAGATATCAAGAACCATAGGAGAGGTTTTGAAGAAAAAAGGTAAACTTACTGCTGTGCTTTTTCAAAAACAACTAATTATATATATAACCAAACTGAATGCTTTCTTTTTGTTACACATTAAAATAAGTTCAGCACCACCACCATCAATCAATTTTGGTTCTTCGATTTTCTTCAAACTTCACCATTACTAAAACTTCAACATTTTTTTAAATCGAACAAAAGAAGGGTTTCAAAATCAAAACCCAACAATTGAAAAATCAAAATTTCAGAAGCAAACATCTGAAGAAACCCAAAATCGAAACCCAACAATCGAAAAATCAAAATTTCAGAAGCAAACATCTAAAGAAACCCAACAATCGAAACCCAACAATCGAAAAATCAAAATTTCAGAAGCAAACATCTGAAGAAACCCAAAATCGAAGCTTACTGTCGAAACCCAAAAAATTACCAGGGCGTGTTCGTCTGAAATCGATGAGATGCAACCCATTTTTCTGTGTGTTCGTCTGAAAGCAAACATTTACAGAGCTTAGAAAACCTAGAATTGTTACTCTAGAAGAAAAATAAACAAATCATTTGATCGTGGATGTATGAGAAACAAAAAACAAAAATGTTAAAATCCAAAGCCACAGAACAAACCCTACGAGAACCGTGAAACCCTAAACTTTTACCTGAAAAATAGAGGCAATGGAGAGGTGAAAGGAATGGAGAAAGAAACCTTTGGTTCGTATCTGAGAAGAAATCGATTTAAGAGACACATAAACAAACCTAACTGTGAATAAACCGTGAAGAAATAGAAATCTTACCTGAGCAAATAAATTAAAAAAATATCAACAACTGCAAATAAACTCAATACCCACACCTTGAGGAATAGAGAGGCCTGTAACTGTAATGGAACTGTAATTGGAACTGGAATCTGATGCATGTATATATGGGTAGAGGATGAACGATTTAATCTGAACCATAGTTTGGGATAAGCATTAACTGAGTGAATCTGGGGAGTTTGAGATTAGAGATAAGTTTAGAGTTCAGAGAGATTGGGGGGAAATGATCTGTGTGAGAGAGACGAGTATAATATTAAGTTTAGAGATAAGTATTGAAATGATCCGTGTGAGAGAGAGGGGTATAATATTAAGAGATTTTAGAGATAACAATTAATTTTCAGTTTTATTAAAAATAATAAAAGAAAAGCAGGCTTAAATAAAAAAAGATTTAAGACTTTAAGACTTTTGAAAATATATCATGTGATCGTAATTAATTGTTTTTATATTCATGTAATCGCATTAATTGTTTTTATTAAATTATAGTGTATTATATGAATTTTTTAACTTCTATAAACCGTTTTTTTCGATTTTTTTCATGTTCATAAACTGTTTGTATGAGTTTTATAAATTATTTTTTCAAAAACTTCAAGATTTTTATGTTTCATAAATCGTTTTTCGAAATTTTCAAGTTTCATAAATGATTTAATAATCTGTTTGTTGGATTTTTAATTTTAATATATTTTTCTCTAACATAAATAATCTTATTTTTTCATAATAATTATATATTTTTCAGGCTTAAATAAAAGAAGAAAATGAATTTAATTAATTTTTTAAATAAAAAAAGATTTGAGTTTAAGTTGTTAGAAAGATAGAAACAGATAACTACAACAATTAATTTTTAGTTTTATTAAAAACAATAAAAGAAAATCAGAATTAGCAGACTTAAATAAAGAAAGAAAAGGAATTTAATTATCTTTTTTAAATAAAAAAGATTTAAGACTTTAAGATTTTTGAAAATATATCTTGTGATCGTAATTAATTGTTTTTATATTCATGTAATCACATTAATTATTTTTATTAAATTATAGTGTATTATATGAATTTTTTAACTTCTATAAACCGTTTTTTCGATTTTTTTCATGTTTATAAACGGTTTGTTTGAGTTTTATAAATTATATTTTCAAAAACTTCAAGATTTTTATGTTTCATAAATCGTTTTTCGAAATTTTCAAGTTTCATAAATGATTTAATAATATGTTTGTTGGATTTTTAATTTTAATATATTTTTCTCTAAAATGAATAATCATATTTTTTTCAAAATAATTATATTTTTTTCAGGCTTAAATAAAGGAAGAAAAGGAATTTAATTATTTTTTTAAATAAAAAAAGATTTAAGTTTAAGTTGTTAGAGAGATAGGAAAAGATAACTACAATAATTAATTTTCAGTTTTATTGCTTAAATATAGGAAGAAAAAGAATATAATTAAAAGAAAAAGATTTAAGACTTTTAGTCTATATGCTTTATAAGATAGTATAGATAACTTAACAATAAGAGAGAAATAAGAAGATGGTCCGAGCACACTTCATTTCTGAAGTAGGGTTCTTCTTATATACTGCATGCATTTTAATGCATGGTAGTATTGCTTTACACGTGGCAACAACTGAGTTGTTGCATGTCATTGACCTTTGTAGACAACCTTAGTAGCCGCATGGTGCACAGTGTAGAATCAGAGTTGTTGTACGATCATAGACAAAAAGGATGTCCGTTCTGACAGTTCGTACGGAGACGTGCAAGGGAGGTAAGACAATAGTACTTTGTAAGGAGACTTCATGATCAGCTTTCGTTGAAACAGTTCTTTATCAGCGAATGATAAAGTTCAGCGATTGCTGAAGTCTTCTACTTGATACTTCACGTTGAGTGGACAAATCTTGGCTTCGCTGATATCCGCATCAGTTCATTAGTAGACTTGTCGCTGGTTCTTGAGCTTGATCTTCGACTTCAGCGTAGAACATATGTTGACGTGAAACTTGTCTTCAGGGATCATAAGTAAACAACTAACTTATCAGCGATCATCTCATAGACTGAACAGGCTCAGAGCTACTCGATGAACATAGTTCGCTGACTATTTAACTTTAAAGAGCGAGAGTTACTATCAGCGGCACTGAAACAGTCTTAGTACTTATCAGCGATAGTGAAACTCAAATACATATCATTACTTACAATTTTCACTAAGTGTTAAGAGAGGGTCATTATCAAATCACTGAGGGTTTGGATCAACAATCTCCCCCTATTTGATTATGACATAGCAACAGAGAAAATTGCTATTTGATGAAAACATAAGGATAAAAAGAACTCATAAAATATTTGTCCCTTTTACTGTTTTCTGGGATCTTTTCAGTACTGATGGAGTAAAGTACATTTGCTGAAATTTTTCTTTAAACTTCGTAAAGATTACGGAGGGAAGTGGAAAAATTACAAGTATAATAAATAAAATTACAAGTACAGAAGATGTAGACAGATAAGGATAGAAAGAATTACAAGGCGATCCTATCCGTCAAAAGGTTCTTCCTTAATGAGAAGTTCATCAAGGGTCTTTGATGTGGGAATCATCCAGTCAGGGACCGTTATACCTTGATCCTTTTTGTTCTTTGCTTCTTCAAAGATCAGGGGCTTGAGGTGACGTGCCTGAATGTTGCGTATGACTTCACACCAGTGTATTAGGTCTCCGAGCTGTTCGATGGGAGTGATTGGAAGCTCAGATATGCGTTGAAAGTGTTGTTGTCCATAGAAGTCTAGAAAGAAGATGCCATAGGGTTCACTTACGACTTTTCCAGGGATGAAAGTTTCACCAGGAGGCAGGGAGGTGTCAAGTACTGAGAGGTCAGGGTCACGACCAAGTACTTCTTCGCGTGAGAAACTTATACCTGTTTCATTTCGTATAGGAGGACTTGAGTCTGAGGTTTTCTTTTTCTTTGCAGAGGCCCTTCTTTGTTGAGGTGGAAGAATAGTGGAAGGAGGAATATCCACAACAGAAGAAACCAAGTCGATCTGAGAATTTAAAATTTTCTCGACATGGCTCTTGAACTTTGAGCGAGATCGCTGAATGGCTAACTTCACTTCCAACCATTTAGAGAAACCAAACTTCTCTAATAAAGTAGCGTAGAAGGTTTGCTTGGTTTTGTCTTCTCTGAATACGTCAACTTCAACAACAGGAACGTCTACAAACGTTTTTCCTCTAATATTTACCTTGATGATTTTGGATGGTCGAGATCGATAGTTCAACATTTCTTTACACCATTCCAAAGTCGAATCAGATACCTTAGTCTTTTCTTCAACGATCCTTTGGGCATCATCCCATAGCTGACGTTGAACATCAATGGGAGTTCTTTTCAGCGCGGGGTCTTTCACCGATTGTTGGACAAGCTGGATGGCGAGAGCCTTATCTTTTTCTTCAGCTTCCTTCTTTTCGGCGAGTAATCTTTCAGCTCTTAAATGATCCTCGTATTCTTTCCTTGATATCCTGAACTTTGTGGGAGCAGGGATTTTGTCACGAGGAAGAATGATTCGCTGATCTTCAAGATGTTTGATCATTGCATCTCTCTTTTCTTGATCCTCTTCACTTAGCTTTTGAGGAGCCAAGGAAGGTCTGTTTTTGTGAGAGAGCAGATGTTCTTCAGGTTCATCAGTCTCAGTGGTTAAATCTAAGACTGGGATTATTTCTTCAGCACTTGTGGCTGGGATTATTGATGGTGTTGTTGTAGAAGCTTCAGCGGGATCCTCAAACAGGGGAGAGGACTAGCTGAAACACAACGATTGTTTAAGTAAGAACATGGGAAGAAAGAGATAGAGAAAAGAATGTGGTTAAGTGTATAGAGGTTTTAAGGATAGAAGGATTGAGATTGAGAAAGGATAGAGGAGGGATGCGGTGTAAGGGAATAGAAGGTAGTGTACCTGACAAACTGGCTTTTGAAGCAAGATCGTCAGATTGTCTTCTTCAGCGAGGCCTTTGTTTTTGCCTTTGTCAGCTTCAGACGCTGCAGGCTTTGTCTTGGTCCGCTCCCCTGAAGGTTCTTTTATCTAGATCCCTTTTTGAGCTGGGGATTTTGCAACAGGCTGGATGTTGTAGAATTTATGCAACCTTAGAGATTCACTTAAAATAGAACTCAGTGCAAGTATACACCTTGAACTACTATCGTCTCGTAACAAGTAATAATGGTAAAAGGTACCAGATATCGATCCACAGGGAAAACTTGTGAAAGATGTTCAAAAGTCCAGTCTTTAAAAACCGATTTCAGATGGCGATTTCGAAAACAGATTATTTGATTGGTTGGTTTGAGTTATCAGCTAAAAATCAATTCTAGAGAAGAAGCACAGGGTGCAAAGCTCCATAGAGATGAAAACGGATGATTCGGCAAATAGGTATTATAACATCCAGCCAGTCCTCCAGCACAAGTGCTATAGGACTGCCACAGCACCAACTATCGGTTCAAACGGCCTCCCAAGAGTACACACTGGTCAACGTGCTATCGATACGATATCATTTATGTTAGACTTCGTGAATCCTAGCACAACACAGTGTTACCATCCTACACCGTAAGAGTATAATACTTGTCAGGTATTAAAACTATTTATAGTCTTCTCTTATCATTTTAGTTAATTAATCTTAACCTTAACACTGAATGTTAATGCATTTTCATACATAAAATTAGTTGTCAATTAATTAAATGTAATCTTCAATGTAAGATCAATCACCTGAAACAAATAGTTAGATACAATGCTATATTAAATACACCTCTTTACTTTCACACAGATTTTACATCTAAACTTTGCTTTACACCCCAAGTTTAGGCGATTAGCCCATCATGGCTTGATTTCTTCTTTCGAAAGGTGTAAGAAATATAAAAGACATAACTGGAGAATACTGAAAAGAAATTGCAAGAAAGTAAAGTACAGAAATGTAAAAACAAGAATTAAATACAGGAATTTCAACAACAAGAAAATAAAGACAGAAATAAGAACTAAGAATGCAAGAAACGAGAATAACCAACTAACGTGGAAACTTGTTCGCCAAGTTATGGAAACTTGTCGTGCAAGTTACGTCACTAACTACTTGTTGCTTTAAAACCGTTGGAACTTTGGAACTACTACTTAGAGACCAAAACACGAATTTTAGAAGGAAGGAACTCCAAACTAAAATCACGAACCTTGAGGAATTAAGTAAATGACGTAAGCAATATTAATAACTTGGAAACTTGCAAGAATCGGAAATTAAACACAACAAACTTACTTCGAACCACTTAGATTTAACCTTGAAACCGAAAGTTTATCACAAACTGAGAATCGTAACCACATATCTGAATATTCAGAGGTAACTAGACAGGAAATTAAGAGGTAAATAAACTAGAGAGAAAAGCTAAACACTTGTGGAGAGTTTTTGTGTTTTTAGCTCTAAAATTATATATGAAAACAAACATAGAAGCATTCTATATATAGGGGAGTTGTGTGGAGACAAAGAAATCAAAAGGTGACTAAGACTGTTGTCCTAGTGTACTTCTTGTCTCCTCCAAAAGTCAGCTCCAGCCTTGGGCTTCAAAAGATAGCTTCGGCCCAAAGATTCACAAAAAGGGCCCAGCTGCTTACTCCTGCGGCACTCATTCCTATAGCATTCTCGCAGTAGTGCCCAGCCAAATTCTGCAATTTATTCAAAACAGTCCCAATGAGATCCAAAAACAGAGATTATACCATTAAATCATGCATGACACCTAAAACACAGAAAATGCTAAAAACTAATAAAAATGACTCAATTACTGACTTTGGGCAAATAAAACAGACTAAAAATCTACTAAAAACGGCTAAAATAGGGTTAATAAATTAACCCTATCACAACCTCAAACTTAAACCGTTGTTTGTCCCCAAACAACAAAAATAGACAAAATAAAGACTCAAGTTTCTAAAAATACCTAAAAACAAAAACAAAAAATTTGAACTTGTTTCAACCATAAACACAATGCACACAAACAAAGAATTTCAGAACAGGAGGTTTAAAACATGAGTTGTATGAAAACAAATAGCCGTTCATCAGGCAAGCTTATTCCTTTAAGCACAAAAATATACCATCATAACCAACCTAAGCTTTTCGTATGTTAACAAGAGTCATTAAGGCATACTATAATTGGAATTGGGTATGCATTTGGCTTTTTTCTTTGATTTCAATGCTTTGCCTTTTTCCACACACTCACTTTGTTCACTCAATGGCACAATTTTACTGCCATTCATCTCATATTGAGGAATAAAGTGGACTCATTGGTCTCTTTTAGAATTTTGGTGTCTTTGACACTCTTTTAAGCACAAAAGAGCACTTTGCTCATGAAAGATCTGTGAGGTTTGCCTTAAGATGTGTGAGGCAGATCTTACCCCACCTCAAACTTGAAATGGACAATGTCCTCATTGTCAAGGGAGATAAGAGCAGACAAAGTATTGTTTGGAATTTGATTATGGCTTTAATGGGGAAGCTGCCCATGATGACTCAACTTAACAGCTTGGAAAACTGTTGGGTAGGCTATAATGGCAATTTAGTCTTAAAGAACAAAGCATAAGATTACTGTGGCTATAAGATCAACTAAGCATGCAAAAAAAAACACTTGTGATGAAACTGTGATACATGCATACATATTATGAGGGAAACAAGTTCATAAAATCATTACCCAACAAATTGAAACAGAAAAGCAAAAGATGAGAATGAAAAGAAACAGAACTCAAACACTACTATCATGACTTAATGATTCAGACACAAACTGTCAAAAGACAGTTTCTGGACTCAAATCAGCAAATTATCCAAACCAATCAGACTTTTAGGCACTGATCATGGAATAAGAACACACAAGACTCATAAGAATTGACTCAATTAACAAGGTGAAGTCAAGACATGTTGATCATTCATGCAAGATCCACAGTAAAAGCTAAAAGACAGCAAAAGCCCGTGTTAAATAGATAACCTGCCAAATGGCAGAATCCCACAGAAATGACTTGGTGTGAAAAAGAATGCACACCTCAAACTTGAACTCAAAATAGTAAACCAGCAAAAAGGGAATTAAAATTGAAATTGGTGTGCAACAAAGTGCACACCTCAAACTTGTCCATTGCCAAAGTGGCAGAACAGGTCCAAACAACCCCAAAAGGGCTTAACAGACTAAGACATGCACACAAATCAACAAATAAATGGAAGAAAATAATTCAACAAATAAAAAAAATGATAGAACCTGTCCTACTCATGATGAGTAGGTGAAACATCAGTCTGCCTTCCTCTTTGGATTGGAAATGGTGGGTGGTTCTTCAAAAGTCTTGCTTTTTGATATCTCCAAGCTTGGTGTTTCTCTTTCCACTTATGCTTATATACTTTTCTCACCACTCGGTTTACTACTTGATCACGACACAAAACATCGATTGCACAAATGGGCGAACGATTCATCACCTCACCAACAATATAACATGATTTTATGAAGTTTCCCCAGTCCTTGGATTGATCATCACGTCACCTTTTTAAAACAACTTGAAGATTTTCTACATAAATTTGTTGTAGGGATATTATGGTATCTGCAACAATATGTTCTTTCTGCACAGGTTTAAAGTATGGGTTAATGACAATCTTGGCACTTTGTTGCACCACTTCACTGTTTTGAAGCGAAGAATGGTTGCTCAAATGTTCAGGTGTTTCCTTGGAACTCTCTATCTCTTGACTCTTTTCCAAAGTATTAGCCTCACCCTCACCCTTACCAATACACTCAGATTTTTCAATATCACTTGGTATATGGATTTGGATTTGTCTTATATGCTCACTGATGATCTCTCCAACACAAGTTATGTTAATAACAGATCCTTGTATGTTCTCTAAGAAATCATTCATCAAAGTTTCAAGAGATTTGAAATTTTCAACTTGTTCTAAAGGGGGCGTAGGGGATAAAAGTGAGTTGTTAAAATCATCCCCTTGAAAATTTCCAGAAAAATCAGCTTGTTCCTCCCAAGATTGGTTAAAAGTGTTTGAATAAGTGTTGCTCCAATCTTGATAGGGAGGTATTGGTGATGTGAAAGTGCCATGATCTTGATCATTTAAAAACAAATTAGGATGATCCTCCCATGATTGAGTAAAACCATTGAAGTGCGAGGTATCCCAATTACTATCTCCCATGAAATAACGGGATTCGGGGGTTGAAGGGCAACTGTATGAGAAATGACTTCCACCACAGTAGTCACAAAAAACAGTTTCATATGGCCCAAACGAATGTCCCATTGAATCCATATCCATAGAAAGATATACTCAAAGATTTATTACTTGCGCACACATGGATACGTATGACAAGCAACAAAGATGGTAGAAAAATCAGTTTTTACAAACACTACTTTGGAATGAAAATCTTTCAGCGAAGTATTCCCCGGCAACGGCGCCAAAAACTTGTTGTAGAATTTATGCAACCTTAGAGATTCACTTAAAATAGAACTCAGTGCAAGTATACACCTTGAACTACTATCGTCTCGTAACAAGTAATAATGGTAAAAGGTACCAGATATCGATCCACAGGGAAAACTTGTGAAAGATGTTCAAAAGTCCAGTCTTTAAAAACCGATTTCAGATGGCGATTTCGAAAACAGATTGTTTGATTGGTTGGTTTGAGTTATCAGCTAAAAATCAATTCTAGAGAAGAAGCACAGGGTGCAAAGCTCCATAGAGATGAAAACGGATGATTCGGCAAAGAGGTATTATAACATCCAGCCAGTCCTCCAACACAAGTGCTATAGGACTGCCACAACACCAACTATCGGTTCAAACGGTCTCCTAAGAGTATACACTGGTCAACGTGCTATCGATACGATATCATTTATGTTAGACTTCGTGAATCCTAGCACAACACAGTGTTACCATCCTACACCGTAAGAGTATAATACTTGTCAGGTATTAAAACTATTTATAGTCTTCTCTTATCATTTTAGTTAATTAATCTTAACCTTAACACTGAATGTTAATGCATTTTCATACATAAAATTAGTTGTCAATTAATTAAATGTAATCTTCAATGTAAGTTCAATCACCTGAAACAAATAGTTAGATACAATGCTATATTAAATACACCTCTTTACTTTCACACAGATTTTACATCTAAACTTTGCTTTACACCCCAAGCTCAGACGATTAGCCCATCATGGCTTGATTTCTTCTTTCGAAAGGTGTAAGAAATATAAAAGACATAACTGGAGAATACTGAAAAGAAATTGCAAGAAAGTAAAGTACAGAAATGTAAAAACAAGAATTAAATACAGGAATTTCAACAACAAGAAAATAAAGACATAAATAAGAACTAAGAATGCAAGAAACGAGAATAACCAACTAACGTGGTAACTTGTTCGCCAAGTTATGGAAACTTGTCGTGCAAGTTACGTCACTAACTACTTGTTGCTTTAAAACCGTTGGAACTACTACTTAGAGACCAAAAACACGAATTTTAGAAGGAAGGAACTCCAAACTAAAATCACGAACCTTGAGGAATTAAGTAAATGACGTAAGCAATATTAATAACTTGGAAACTTGCAAGAATCGGAAATTAATCACAACAAACTTACTTCGAACCACTTAGATTTAACCTTGAAACCGAAAGTTTATCACAAACTGAGAATCGTAACCACAGATCTGAATATTCAGAGGTAACTAGACAGGAAATTAAGAGGTAAATAAACTAGAGAGAAAAGCTAAACACTTGTGGAGAGTTTTTGTGTTTTTAGCTCTAAAATTATATATGAAAACAAACATAGAAGCATTCTATATATAGGGGAGTTGTGTGGAGACAAAGAAATCAAAAGGTGACTAAGACTGCTGTCCTAGTGTACTTCTTGTCTCCTCCAAAAGTCAGCTCCTGCCTTGGGCTTCAAAAGATAGCTTCGGCCCAAAGATTCACAAAAAGGGTCCAGCTGCTTACTCTTGCGACACTCATTCCTATAGCATTCTCGTAGTAGGGCCCAGCCAAATTCTGCAATTTATTCAAAACAGTCCCAATGAGATCCAAAAACAGAGATTATACCATTAAATCATGCATGACACCTAAAACACAGAAAATGTTAAAAAGCTAATAAAAATGACTCAATTACTGACTTTGGGCAAATAAAACAGACTAAAAATCTACTAAAAACGGCTAAAATAGGGTTAATAAATTAACCCTATCACTGGACGTAGAAGAAGTCGTCATCATCATCGTCATAATCATCATCTTTGGGGGATGATGATGGTTCTTCATCAGAGATGTCGACAGGTTCATCGTCTTCAGCTTCTTCTTCAGCTTCTTCTTCAGACTCGACCTCTTCAGCATAAGGTTCGGTCACGTCAGCAGCAGCTTCCTTAAGTTGCTCATCGAGTTGCTCCCCCTCAGATACAGAGGGAGGTTTATCGGTTTCCTCAGGGTTTTCAACTCCCTGAGGTCGTGAAGTAGAAGTAGTAGCAGCAACAATTTCAATACCCTCCCCCTCAGCATTATTGGGAAGGTCTTCTTTAGTCTTCTCCCCCTCTTCCACATTATGGTTGGGGGAGGTATGTAACATTCTGAATTTTCATCAATAGTATTTTAATGAGAATTGGGAGGTATTTGTATTTTGGTTTAAAACCTTGAATTATGTGGTAATTTATAATTCAATAGGGTTAAAATACAAGGGTTTAAAGTTTGGGGTTATTTTTGGAAATAATGAAACTTGGAGGTGTAATTGGTTATTTTAGAAAGTTTGTTTGGATAAAACATCTGAAAATCAGATATTAGCTGATTTTGGTCTTTGGGTCGGTCAAGAAAGAAAGAAGATTTAGAGAGAAAGAGAGAAAAGGGAGAAGGAAAGAAAAGAAGGGCTTGTCTTCATTTTTGGTGAGTAGTTGTCTATGGTTTATGATAAAATCTGTTGTAGTTATGTGTGTGTAAACGAATTTGATTGTGGAATAGGTATTTGGAATCATAAACAACAGATTTGAAGAATCAGATTGTGCAAAGTGGGTATAACTTCCTTGAGAGGTGAGTTCATTTGTTGTTTGCTTAAATCAGTGTTTTCATGTTAAATTAAACCTTGAAATAGCTGTATAAATTGGTTATGAACTATATGGGATGGTTTAGAATGAGCTTAATAGAACAGGAACGAATCTGGATCGAATTTTAGGCTGCAGAACCGACTTTTCCGGATGAATCGTCGTATCCGGAAAACCTCGGTGATGAATGTTTCCGGACGCAGGAAGTATCCGGGTAAGTCTTATTTTATCACAAGAATCCGGATGAAATTAGTTACCGAATGGTATCCGGATGACTATAGAGTCCGGATGTTGTCTGATTTTGAAATATGTCCGGAAAAGTAGGAATTTACCGGAAAGGATGGGTTGTCCGGATTGTGGGATTGTCCGGGGAAATTTGGTATCCGGAAAAGGGAATCGTCCGAATAAGTTAGGTTATCCGGAAACATCTTGTTGTCCGGACACCTTGTGCAGACTGGGCAATTTTCAGTTCTGTTAATTGTGAATCGTTGTGATATAGTGTTTGAGACATAATTAGTTTAGCATGAACATACGTACATTCGAAGGGTAGTATGTTAGGCTTGATGACTGTGCCGGTTTGATACTAGGCAGGTGTTTGATATAGGTAAAGGAGATTGGCTCATACTGAATGATATGAGGAATCTATATGGTATAAAGGCGATTTCCTCATACTGAGTGATTTGAGAAATCTGTATTAAGCATTAACTTGCACGAGTAGAAATAAGTGTAATGGATCCATAGGCACTAAAGTTTGGAAATCACATGGAATAGGCGTGTGGTATAACTCGTTTAATCGTTATTCCAGTGTGTGTGGGAAATCACATGGAATAGGCGTGTGGTATAACTCGTTTAATCGTTATTCCAGTGTGTATGGGAAATCATGGAATAGGCGTGTGGTATTAATCGTTATTCCTGATTTCTAAGGAAGAGAGTGAGATTGACATAAGTGCTTGTGATCTCTGCTTCCTTACCGATAAATGGGCGTGTGTAATCGCGATTTATTGGTGGAGAGCATTGATATAGAATCTTTGAAGATTCATAGTGTGGCTCTGGGGTATGATATGATGACGGAATTATTGTCAGTCATATTCATGAAATGTGGAAATGGGCATGTGTATATTGCGATTTCTGGATTAATAGCATTACTCTAGAATCAGTGAAGATTCGTAATGTGGCTCTGAGACGTGATATGATGATGGAAGGTGTGTCAGTCATATTCATGGAATTGGGTAAAATCGTGTTAACGAAATATAGTTACATGTATGGTAAGAAAAGGGGAAACAGGTTTGTTATAACTTGTTTACATTGATTTTTACAAATGTTATCTTGGAAACGAATGTTCTCACTAGGCGTTGGCCTAATCGTCTCAATTGATGTTTTCTTACCAGGTACCAGCTCGGGGAGGTAAAGGGTTGTGGGACGAGCGTTTTGATATAGCAGAAGTGGATGAAATTAACAAAGAAGAGGTTTTGATGGATTGATAGATAACTTGATTAATCTGGTTGTAGTGACATAATTAGATTGATAGGTTATTTAAAGGATCTTGTAATGTGAATATACTCTTGATGGTTAATCCACTGCCTGTTTTTATAAGTTGAAGTATTTATTGTCATAACCTGTTATAACTTGAGGTTTAAATTGGCTCGGATTTTGGGATGTTACAAGGTAACAGATTGTTCAGCAGCAACAATGTGTATTTGGTCCCTGTCTTCCAGGCCAGAGATCCCAACACAGTTCTCAATCGTTGCTAATCTGATTTCCAGGCCAGTTATAGCAGGATTGGTCTTTTGAAGATCCTCTCGATCGACCTGAGTAAAATGAGAAGTTGGGGCGTTCAGGCGATCGAGTACTTTCTGAACAATTTCTTTGACGGCGGAGACCTCAGTCTTGATCGTGGAGACTTCACCCTTAAGAGAACCAACCTCTGTCTTCAATGATGTGACTTCATTGGACAGAGTGGTGAAGTTTGTTGAAAGAGAGGTGGTGGCGGTTGAATTGTCAGCGAGGGTGGTAGCAAATTGAGCAATGCTACCATCCACCTTCTCCAGATCAGCTTTGGAGGCTTTCGTATCAACGATCTCGGTCAACTTTTTGAGTTTCTCTCCAGCGTCTGTAACTGCTGAAGAGTTCGTGGAGATAATGGTGTTGTAATTTTCAACCTTTGTTTCCAGGGCCTTCAGGGAGGTGTTGATATCCCCCAAATTAGGACCTGAAACAGTTATTAACTTATGAACAGAGGAAAGCTCAGAAGTTTGGGGTAGAGAGAGAGAGGAGTGTTTGGGATTGTGTGTATACCTGCAGACGGGTTGGCGAAGTTGTCAAACCCTTTGTGTCCTGAATGATATTCCATGTCGCCTTCAAGAGTACCTTGGCGCATGGAGGTGCCTGCAGATCCTAAGTTTGCATCCATCATCGTATTCAGAGTGTCTGCAACTGAGTCATGTACGATGAAGGGTGTCCCTGAGAAAGTTGGGAAAATTGGTGGAGAGACCAAAGATTGAGTAGGAGGAATGAAGGATGAGAATGATGGTTGGGTGCGATGTTCAGCGTTGGATCCGCTGACAATCACTTCAGTCTGTAGAGAGGCTGAAGGAGGTGGGTTCAGTTCCAAGTTTATAACTTCAGCGTTTAGAGACGCTGAAGCCGGGATGGAATGGGTGGCTTGATCAGTTGTGGCAGAGCGTACCACGGAACTTTCCATCAGCTCTTCAAGATGAGTTGTGGAGTCTTCAGCGTGTGAATGCTGGGGGGGTTTCTCCTTGGTTTTCTTGATTCTTTTGGAACCAAGTTGGGAAGATGAGTGTTTCCTTTTTCGAGAAGGAGTGGAGGGTGCAGCGTGGGTATCAGTGGTGGGGATTTCCACTAAATGAGCCGCAGAAGTAGAAGAAAGAGGATTGAGAAGAGATAAGATAGTAGAAAGACGTACCTCGTTTTCCAGTGGCTTGAAGTCGAGCACCTTAGGGACAACCTGAGAGAGTCTCAGATCACCCTCTTTTGGGTACTTCTCGCCAAGTCCTTGTTGAAAGACTGCGCTGATGAATCTGGGATAAGGAACCCATGAAGGTGTTTTAGCCATATCCACTCTGAACGCAAGGTCGTCGTAGATGATTGAGGCCCAGTCAACATTTAGACCTTTCAGCAATGCATAGCCCATTGCTTGCTGAGGTTGAGCAGCTTGATCAGAAGAGCCACTCTTCACTGTCATGCAGCTTATCAGATGTGCGAAGATGAAGTTCATCTCGCTGGGCATTTTGGACTTCTTGATCATGGTCAGTTTCTTCTTAGGCTTCTTGTCCCTTCCAGTGTCCCATGCGTAACCCATTGCATCGAAGAATGTAGTGATGGCTTCCCTATCAGCATGGTTTTTGTGGTTTGGGAGAGGGACAAAGCGGTTTTCTTTGGTAGAGATAGGAAGACTCAGTGCTTTCCTAATAATGGCAGGGTTGATTTTGGTGGTGCCAAATTTGGTGTCACACAGAATGGAGTCAACGATCTTCATTGGGTCTTTGGCATGGGGTACCTGAGCTCTTCTGGCAGTATACCAGAACTGAGATAGTAGGAATTGATGAGCAGGGGGTGTAATAGTCAGGGCTGTAGATAAGCAACATGTTTTGAGGTAATTCACAGCATCATCCAGATGTGTGACTTGCTTTCGAGGAGGAAACTCGAAAAGCGCATGGAGGTTGTTCGATTTTGAAAAATCGATTTCCTCAAGCTTGAACTTGACCTGAGGAGCTTTGACGAGAGTCAGTTTCTTTGCAGCAGTGGATTTCTCAGCGGTAGGAGCAGGAGTGGAAGATGTCATTTCTGTTTAACATATCAACCATGAACACAGATAAAGAATAGTCTTAATGTGAAAGATTTTCCAATAAGATGTTTTTGAATTTTGTCCATTTCATTCAGACAGAAATGTCTTAATGAAGATTAGGGTTTTCTTGTTTTGAAAAAGAAAAACAAACCCAGTAAAAGTCTTGTTTTCCATTTTCCTTTAGATAAGGATTCTGGAAAAAACGAATGAAGAACAAGTTTAAGATTTTGAGTTTTAAACTTGAAGAACAACCATGAAAAGGTTGTGTTCATAAAACCATGAAAGAAATGATTTCATTTTAGAAAGGTTTCTTTTGTTTGATCTGTTAAAAGCAATAAGAAGATCAAAAACAAGTTATGCAGGTGAATAATAAGAATATTAACCTGGTAATTGAAGAAGAAGATGAACAGTTTTCTGAAAATAAGCAACAGTAAATCTTTTCTTGCTTGGAGAAGAAGATGTCCGCGTAAAAAGAAAAATATAAACCCGAAATAGTTTATATAGTGAGATTTGAGAGAGAGAAAAACTAGAGCGGGAAAGTTTTTCATCATGACACGGACACGTGTTTGCATTTGATTGGATGGTAAACGAAACGTGTAAACATGTGTCAGAAAAAGAACGTGCCAGGGTTTATCCGTTGTGATGATGTCACAAACGTCCTTTCATATTTTAGGATGTCTCTGAGGTTTTGAAAGCTCAGGGACTATTTTGAAAAACATGAAGCCCTGAATAGAAATATCAGTGTTAGTTTAAGAAATTTCAAAGTATCGTTGTTAAGGAAGAGATATTCAGCGATGTGATTTGTTTTGAAATCTTGCATTTACATGCGAATGTCAGCGAGTAAAGAGAGACATACCTTGATATCAGCGAATCAACTTTGTTCAGTGAGAAGATGCTATAATGGGTTATATAAGTTGGTTTTATCCGATCGCTGATCAAATGTGAACTACTGAAGATTTTACTCTTCAAAGTTCAGCATTCCAAGCTCGCTGATGAGAAAGTTGAATCTTGTCTCATCAAGAGGTTTGGTGAACAGATCAGCTAACTGATAGTCAGTTGGGATAAAATGAAGTTCTATATCACCATTCATCACATGATCTCTGATAAAATGATACTTGATTCCGATATGTTTGGTCTTTGAGTGTAGCACTGGATTGTTGGCTATAGCGATGGCACTTGTGCTGTCGCAATAGATTGGAATTTTCGAGAGCTGAAGGTCATAGTCTAGTAGTTGATTTCTCATCCACAAGACTTGAGAACAACAGCTTCCAGCGGCTACATACTCAGCTTCAGCAGTTGAGGTGGACACTGAGTTTTGCTTTTTACTTGTCCAACTCACCAGCTTTCCACCCATGAGCTGACAGCCTCTTGTGGTGCTTTTCCTATCCAATTTGCAACCTGCAAAATCACTATCTGAATAGGTGATTAGATCAAACCCTGAATCTTTGGGATACCAAAGACCTAGGTTCATAGTACCCTTAAGGTAACGAAAGATTCGCTTTACAGCGATCATATGAGATTCCTTAGGTTCAGCTTGATATCGTGCACACAAACAGGTTGCGTACATAATATCGGGTCGGCTAGCAGTAAGATACAAGAGAGAGCCGATCATCCCACGGTACAGCGTGACATCAACAGGTATTCCATTTGAATCCTTGTTTAGTGTCAGCGGTGGTTCCATAGGGGTTTTCATAGCTGAACTCTGAGTTAAATCGAATTTCTTCAGCATATCTTTAACATACTTTCCCTGATTAATGAAAGTTCCTTTTTCATTCTGTTTTATCTGAAGACCAAGGAAATATGTTAGCTCACCCATCATACTCATTCTATACTCTTCTTTCATTCTATCAGTGAAACGAGTACAAAGGTCAGGGTTAGTAGAACCAAATATAATGTCATCAACATATATCTGAACAAGAATGATATGACCTTTCACTATTCTGAAAAATAGAGTTTTGTCGATTTTACCTCGCTCAAATTTTCAATTAGGAGATAAGAGGATAGAGTGTCATACCATGCACGTGGAGCTTGCTTTAAGCCATAAAGTGCCTTATCCAGTTTATAAACATAACCTGGACGCTTAGGATCTGAGAATCCTGGAGGTTGTTCCACATAGACTTCTTCATTCAGCTTTCCATTGAGAAATGCTGACTTAACATCCATTTGATATACTTTGAAGTCTTTGTGTACAGCGTATGCTAAAAATAGACGAATAGATTCTAGTCTTGCTATTGGAGCAAATGTTTCGTCGTAGTCTATACCTTCCTCTTGTCTGTATCCCTGAGCAACAAGTCGAGCCTTGTTGCGGGTTACAGTTCCATGTTCGTCCAACTTGTTTCGATAGACCCATTTAGTGCCTATCACTGTCTTGTCAGTTGGTCTTCGAACAAGATTCCAAACTTTGTTTCTTTCGAATTCAGTCAGCTCTTCTTGCATGGCGCTGACCCAGTTTGGATCTTTGAGGGCATCATCTATTTTCTTTGGTTCAATCAGAGAAATAAAGTTAACAAATAAACAAATATTACCTGCACTTCGTCGAGTCTGAACACCAGCGTTTGGATCACCAAGAATTTGATCAATTGGGTGATTGACAGTCCATCGCTGAGCCGGAGCATAAGTCGCTGACTCAAATTGAACTGGAGGAGCTGAAGATGAAGCTTCAACAACTTCTGGAATATCAACCAAGAGAGGAGTAGGTGCATATGTCATCACATTCACTGATTGCTGAGAAATAGATGGAATGTCTGAGACATTTGGTTCAGAAGCAGGCATAGTGTTTAGAGAAACAACTGAGAGCCATGAAGTTTCAGCTTCACTATTCTGCATGTTTGGGATGATAGTAGGACCATCATCTTCAACGATATGAGTATGAGGAGTGGGAATATCTTCTGAATCACCTAGATGAGAAAACATCCATTGTTTCAGTTCTTCAGTATCAGCAGAAGGTTGAGAATTCGCTGAACGGGATTCGTCAAAGGTGACGTGAATAGTTTCTTCAACAGTTTGTCTTCTTCGATTGAAGACTCTGAAGGCTTTGGAGACTGAGGAGTATCCAAGAAAAATTCCATCATCAGCCTTAGGATCAAACTTTCCAAGGGCATCTATGTTGTTCAGTATGAAACACTGACATCCAAAGATGTGAAGAAAGCTAATTGAAGGCTTTCTCCCATGAAAAAGTTCATAGGCTGTTTTATTAAATCTTTTTACTATCAGCGACCTGTTTTGCGTAAAACAAGCAGTGTTGATAGCTTCTGCCCAAAACTGAGTAGGCAGGTGAGAATCGCTGAGCATTGAACGTGCAGCTTCAATAATAGTTCTATTTCTTCTTTCAGCGACTCCGTTTTGTTGTGGTGTTCTCACTGAAGAAAAGTTGTGAGAAATACCCTTACTCTCAAAGAAGGAATCAAGAGAACTGTTTTGAATTCAGTCCCATGATCACTCCTTATTGAGCGAACGGTCAAGTTGTTAAGGACTTCCATTTTCCTGACAAATGTGATGAGTTCTTCAAGGGTGTCACTCTTAGAACGGAGAAACATAACCCATGTATATCGAGAGAATTCATCATCTATGACCAGTGTATATTTCTTTCCAGCGATGGATTGTTTGTTAACAGGGCAAAACAAATCCATATGGAGAAGTTGTAGAGTAGATGACACTGAGGAAACTTGTTTTGACTTAAAGCTTGCTTTGGTCTGCTTGCCTTTCTCACACGCTGAACATAAGGATTCTTTGGCGTATGAGTGCTGAGGTAGACCAGTGACTAACTCTTTTGAAGAAAGAGTGTTCAGTGTCTTGAAGTTGAGATGAGAGAGCCTCTTATGCCATAGCCAGTTGACATCAGACGAGGCTTTTGAGAAGAAACATGAGTTCTCAGTGGTTGTTGAGTCCATGTTTATTACATAAACATTTTCTAAACGATAACCGCTGAGAGCTATCTTCTCCTTTTTGTTAGCGACAAAGCAGGATTCCATAGTAAAGATTACTTTGTTATCCTTGTCGCAAAGCTGACTGATGCTTAGAAGATTATGCTTCAGCCCTTCAACATATGCGACTCTTCTGAAGGTTGTTGTACCATTAAAGAGTACACCAAACCCTCGGGTATGTCCTTTTCCATTTCCACCGAAAGTTACAGAGGGACCCTTCTCTTCTTTGTACTCAGTAAGCAGGTTCTTCTTACCAGTCACGTGTCTAGAGCATCCGCTATCGAGATACCAGATACCCTTCTTAACCTGCATTACAAAGGAAGATTAGTTTGTCTTGGGTACCCACTTAACCATGTGTACACACTTGTCAGTGGGGGTATAAGAGGAGTTGAAAGGTTCAGTAGTCTTCGCAGCATTTGAAGATTCAGCTTTGTCAGTCTTCACTTTGGTTAATTTCTTAACCTCAATGGTCTTCTTTGCCTTGGGGGCAATGATCTTAACCTTAGCTATCTTTTCAGCGTGGGTGGCTGTGGGGCACTTACTAGCAATATGATTGGTAAGTCCACAGTGATAACATTTCCTATAACTAAAAGTAGTTTTAGGACCATTTGCATGTTGAGCTTTTGATTTTGCATTTGAAGGACCAGCACCAAGTAAGCTATTGGCTTTTGAAATGGGAGGAACATTCAGTTCTTCGGATTTCTTACCAATAATTTCCACTTTGATTCTAGGAGTAGATCGCTGAATAGATCCACGCTGAATAAATCCAGGGATCTTAATCTTTGAACCAGAGGGATAAGTCACTGAAGCTTTAGAAGCGTTCAGCTTTGGTACAAAGGTACCCTTTTGAGGATTTTGGTTAAAAGCAATTCCTTTACCTTTATTTTTAAAGATTGAGGTAGGTTTTGGATAAACAACTTTTTCTTTACCTTTAGAAGTTAAGGTAGAGATTTCCTCAGGGATAGGCGGTTTAGAAGAGGAACACTAAGATGAGAAAGTGTCAGGGATAGAGGATACGAACATTCCAAACTTAAGCATGGAACGGTCAGTGGTTGGTTCTAGAGTATCAGCTTTGTAACCAAGACCACGTTTATCACTCAGGGGAATCTGAGACTTAATTATCTCAGTGATCTTTGTTGAGGAATTATACCATCCATCAACAGTAGCTTTTTCAGCTTTTAATGCAACGATAGCTTCTTCGCGCTCGATTTTGACTATCTGATTTAGGTGAACTTGATCTTTAAAATCTTCTTCAATTTTAGAAAGATTTTCTATTTGAAGGTGACAGTTTTTAAGCTATTCAGCGAGATCAAGGTTTTGATTTTCAACAACAGTTTTCCCATTCATGGCTTCATATAAACTTCTAGTCAGGAGATCGATCTTTTGAAGACTATCAGCTTCATCAATATTTAAAATATTGGTAAAGAAGGAAGGTGATACCTTAGTAGCAGAGGTTGAAGTAGAGGGAATGTCAGAATTTTCTTCCTCATCTTCAAGTTTGGCCATGAGACATAGATTGGCTTCATCATTATCTTCAGAGTCAGATGATTCTTCTTCGTCAGAGGCAGCCCAATCATAGTCAGCCATAAGGCCTTTGCCTTTCTTCTTAAAGGTTTTCATCTTTGAATACCTTTCTTTCAGCTTTTTGTATTTTTTCATCTCTAGTCCTGTGAGTAAAGTTTTTATTGGGAAAAGCTGAGGGTCTAGAGACTTTATTTGACCTGCACTCGCTAGCAAAATGTCCTATCTTTTCACAGTTATAGCAAGTAGTAGTAGCCTTATCAACAGGGGTTGATGATCTTGGCTTGTCAGTAATAGCAAGAGGTTTATTCCTTTTGAAATTACTCTTTCTAGCAAATCTCCTGAACTTATTAGCCAGGAATGCCAGAGTTTCATCATTATCTGAAACGTCAGAGTCTGATGATCTTTCAGAGTTAGTTTCCATCTCAGTGACAGTGATAGTCGATCGCTGATTGGAAGGTGACTCTAAGATTAAAGCAATAGGGGTGCTTTTGGAATCTTTTACAATATTCTTCTTAAGATGACTCGATTGCTCATGATTCAGCATCGTGCCATATAAGGTAGAAAGGGTCATTGATTTTAGATCCTTTGACAGCTTGAGACACATAGAATAACTGTCCCAGCTTTCAGGTAAACATTCTAAGAACTTTGTCAGTACTTCAAAGTTAGAATATTCCTTACCAACAGTTTTCAGATCTATTATTAAGCAGTTAAAACGTTGGTGTACTTCAGAGAGAGTTTCATTCTTACCACAAATGAAGCTTTCATACTGTCTTACCAGGTTGATCTTTCGAGAGTCCTGGACTTCAGAAGTACCTTCATACTGAACACAGATTGTGTCCCACATAGCTTTTGAGGTTTTCAGGTTCATGACGGAATGGTAGACTTCATCAGGAAGAGCCATGGAGAGTATGGATCTGGCTTTGGTGTCGATAGCCACTTTCTTCTTATCTTCATCGGTCCACATATGAATTTCCTTGGGAATCAGCCTTTCTGGAATAGCAGGTCTATTCTCAACGGCTGGAACTGCAGGATCAATTCTTATAGGAATATATGGGCCGTTTTCAAGATAGTAAGGCATAGTAGGGTCTACACCTTCTAAGAAGAGAATCATCCTATTTTTCCATAGATTAAAATTATCTCTGGAGAATCTAGGGGTTTTTGCAAGAGAACTGTTGTCAATATAGTTGGTGTTTGTGTTGGTAGCCATTTTAAGAAATAGCAAGGAAGAGAAATCTTAGTATAGATCAGATCTTGTTTATGAGATTAAACAAATCTGCTCTGATACCACTTGTTGGTCCCGAAGGGTTATACAAGTTTGTAGAAGGGGGGGGGGGTGAATACAAACACACGATTTTTACTTTTCTAAATTGTTTATTGATAAATCAAGACAATTTACAACTTGTTGCGGAACAAGATTAAGGATAAACCTAATCTAAACAAGTCCTGAGAAACACTAAGTTTCTTGCACTAGAGAGAGTTAAAGAAATTACGAATAATAACTTAACAATAAGAGAGAAATAAGAAGATGGTCCGAGCACACTTCATTTCTAAAGTAGGGTTCTTCTTATATATTGCATGCATTTAATGCATGGCAGTATTGCTTTACACGTGGCAGCAACTGAGTGGTTGCATGTCATTGACCTTTGTAGACAACCTTAGTAGCCGCATGGTGCATAGTGTAGAATCAGAGTTGTTGTACGATCATAGACAAAAAGGATGTCCATTCTGACAGTTCGTACGGAGAAGTGCAAGGGAGGTAAGACAATAGTACTTTGTAAGGAGACTTCATGATCAGCTTTCGTTGAAACAGTTCTTTATCAGCGAATGATAAAGTTCAGCGATTGCTGAAGTCTTCTACTTGATACTTCACGTTGAGTGGACAAATCTTGGCTTCGCTGATATCCGCATCAGTTCATTAGTAGACTTGTCGCTAGTTCTTGAGCTTGATCTTCGACTTCAGCATAGAACATATGTTAACGTGAAACTTGTTTTCAGGGATCATAAGTAAACAACTAACTTATCAGCGATCATCTCATAGACTGAACAGGCTCAGAGCTACTCGATGAACATAGTTCGCTGACTATTTAACTTTAAAGAGCGAGAGTTACTATCAGCGGTACTGAAACAGTCTTAGTACTTATCAACGATAGTGAAACTCAAATACATATCATTTACTTACAATTTTCACTAAGTGTTAAGAGAGGGTCATTATCAAATCACTGAGGGTTTGGATCAACATATTGTCAACAACCGGAGGCTTTTCAACCCCAGTTATGACATCAGCTAGAACTACGTTATCATCAACAACCGGGACCGCATCAGTTTCTGGTCCACTTGCCCCTGCTGCCCCCTCGTTTACTGCTTGATCTGATTCTCCGATGTTTTCAGTAGCAGCATCACTCGATTCTCCAACCCTAGCTCTCTTCTCCCCCTCATGTTGATCAGGATCATCCTGATCATCATGTTTTCTTTTTCGTGAGGTCTAAGCTTGAATCCCACACTTTTCCTCTACAACCTTAAGTCTATTAGATAGGGAACTGGATCCAGACATCATGGCATTCGTCATGTCTTTCATGGAGTCGGTGAGACGCTGGAAGTCAGTGCTGGATGGTAATCGGGTTTGAGATTCAAATTGTTGACGGAGCAATCCAAGTAGATATACTTCTTCGGTGGTGTTGGATTCTCCTTGGGCTAGTAAACGTGCTAACAACTCGGATTTGAGTTGATGGGTAGGAACCTGGTGTAAAGGAACTGATGGTGGTGGTTGTGGTTGGGTTGGATCACTAGATGGTGGATCCTGAGGAGTTTTCGAAGATTCTGATACACCTTTGCCCTTAATGGCTCTGCTCACTTGATTTGCTAGTCGGTCGACGGTCACCTGCATTGCCTGACGGTGGTTTTTGTAGGACGTGTTGAGCGAGGCTACTGAGGCACCTAGAAGCGGTAGAGTGATGTAGTGTGGGGGCGGGCCTAGCATGGCAAGAACCTGTTCAATAGGCATATTTGGGAAAATAGAGCTAACTCCCGAACCACTTAGGTTTTCGGTTAACATTGAAGTTGTAGCAACTGAATGGCATGTGCTCATAGTTGGCCTGGTGTAAGCTATGACAGGACTTCCACCCGGTCCTCGTGGGGTACCAACAAATGGCGGCCGCACTCTGGGTGTTTCGGTTGGGGCACGGAAGCCGCAACTTGGTGAGATTCCAACGCGCGTGGCCTAGGAAAGGTTGTTCGTTCAAAAGGCACTAGACTCAACGTGCTTGGAATGAAAGGCAGTGGCCGGGGCAGGAGCCTACCTTGTTCAATACCGGTAGACACCAAATATGTTGCCAATAGTGTATGTGCTGAACCCCCCGTGTAAAATGAAACATCGGCAAATTGAGATGCCGATGAGTGGTTGATAGGGGCTGTGCATTGCATGGCTGGGTCCACCATGTCTGTTTCAATACGCAACGACGACGGACGCTCGTTGGTAGTAGATGTGGCTACCCGGCTAGTAACGGTTTGGGGAGGGTCACTAGTTATAACTTTGTGTGACCCTGTCTCAGCCTCTCCCATTTCTTTTCTCACATCCTCTCGGCTCACAACATTTTCATTTTCTACTTCAACTCCCTCATCCCTCATTGTGTCACCGATATCGCCCGAGAGTCCGATGTTCCAGGTGGAATCAGCATCAGAACTCTCTATATGTTGTCTCCGACCAACGTGTCTTGGAATAAGATCCGCATCAGGGTCGTGGTCGAAGTCGGAGTCAGAGTCAGAGTTACCATCATCATCGTGTTTGGGTTGGGTTGATGCGTCATCTTCGGATGAAGAAGCATCTGGTACATAATCATCATCGTCAGCAGAGTTCCATGAGATATCATCAGCGAATACTTGAACTCTGGCCGTTTGTGTAGCTCCGGAAGTAGATGCCACACCAACAGTCCTCGCCACAACCCCAACTCTCTTTCTTGTAGTTCTCCTCACCTCTCCCTGTTCAGGAACCCCGGGTTCCTGAACCTGCTCGACCTGGATACCCTCATCTCTTAATTGGATTGCACCTTGGGCAGGTCCCTCTGGTTCTGGCTGGACCATTAGTGCGTTATCTATCCTATATTGCCTAACTCCCTCAGACTGCTGGTTGGCATAGGCGAGTACGGCTTCGGGTATCACTGCAATGTGGACAAAATCGATGTGGTCGGGCATCTTCAGGAAGTGCATCCATTGGCTCGGGCCTTGGACTGCATTTGGGCGACGTGGAATCTCTTGGTTGTTTTCCATGATCAGTTGAATAATGATCTGGAAAAAACGCTGGAAAGGCACGAAGTTCCGGTTCTTCTTCGGTCTAGCTTTATCTTCTACTAGTTCTATCATCTCGTTCCATATGAGTACGGCGTAGTCTATGCGTCGGTTGAAGGCGACAACATGGAACATCTTCAGTGTTGAAAGGTTGCACTTGTCGAGGCCGGTATGTTTTGAGGTCATACAACGGTTGATGATGGAGCAAAGCGTGTACCAGACCGGTGGTAGGAATCTACGCTGGAATCTTGACGAGCTGGTAAGCATTGGGTTTCGTGGGTCTTGATAACCCAAACCCCGGATGTCGGCGAAGAGTTGTTCTTCTAGAACCATATCTTCAAAATTTGCGTTGTATGGTAGGTCTAAGGCTCGACGGAGTCGCTTAATGGTAAGTCGAACATCGAAATGATCGACTTTAGCAGTGAAATGCGGACCCCGTCGGTGTACTGGATGATAACGTAGTGTGTGCCAGAATTGTTGCAAGTAGATAAGTGGCACAGTGACTACCTTTGTAAGAGCAGTGCGGAGAGGATGGTCACGTATGATTTCCAGGATGATTCGATGGTCGAACGCCACGCTGAGATCGAGATGATGTTTGTTGTCTAGGAGAGAAAGGTGGAGACTTCTCGGTAGAAGTTCCTCGTCTAGATCTCTGGCGTTTACCGACGGGTGTGACGACCGGTGCGACGGAATGACCGTGTTGTCATCGGAAGAATGACCGTCATTGTGTGCCATCTGAATAGTGATAAATCAATATAGAGCTTAGAATGAGGGATTTTTTTTTATCTAAGTTTGTCGAAAATAACCTAAGTGCTAGGGTTCTCGCAAGACACATCATAGGGTTATCGCAAGGGAAGGTTTACCGCAAGGTACATGTTGCGATGAAGAGTTATCGCAACACAAACGTTGCGATAAAATGTTATCGCAACATTAAGGTTGCGATAACGTTGAATATAGGAACGCTGCGATAAAGTTGAACTTGATGAACATCTAAGGTTGCGATAAACATGAATCCTAGATATTTTCTAAGTGTTCAGCCCAGAAAACGATTTTTCGCACTAAATCAAATGTAATCCTATACTACAAGGCTCGCAACTAACACGGAAACACATCCCTATCAGTTTTATCATCTAACTAACATAAACAGATCGAATCAAAGAGCAGAATATGAACAGTTAGTTATGAGTATCGACTGAACTATGCTAAAATCGACGATAAAACATGATTTCATGGATAAAAGTGAATAAGAATAGTGGAATACTAACCTCGAAACGATTCTGAACACAATGTGATCGATTTGAATTCCAAAGACTCGAGAAATCGCAGATGTCGAACTATGTTTTTTTTTGAAGGGTATCCGAGGACATTACCCCGACTAATCGCGGCAAGGTGAGGCAATTGCCCCAGCTGCTAAAGCGTGCAGCCCTGAGTTAATCCCCAGTGGCCACAAGTTGGAAGCGCCTGGATTCGAACTTGGGGTAGATGGGTTACTAGCTCATCCCCCACAAGCCTTAACCAGTACGCCACAAGCCTTGTGGTTATGTCGAACTATGTTACTTGAGAGAATTTTGAGTTTTTTTTTTTAAATGAGACAAATATTTCAAACTGTCCGTATATATAGACAGTTGAGACATGGACACGTGGCAGTATGTGATTGGTCCAAAGTTTGACCTCCACAGCGTCATGTTATCGCAAGAAGAAGGTTGCGATAACCCTTGGTGTTATCGCAAGAAGCAAGGTGCGACAACAACCCTAGAGTTTAACCGCAACAGGGTGTTGCGATAAACACTATTCATATCACATTATCGCAAGCAAAGGTTGCGATGAAAGGTGTTATCGCAAGCAAAGGGTTGCGATAAGACCTCTGCCATGTTTAATCGCAACAGAAGGTTGCGATGAAACATTGTTCCCATTGTTATCGCAAGTAGTGGGTTGCGATAACATGAACACTTAGACATTTTTCCAAAAATATTTTTCAGAAAATTTCAAAAAATGATTTTATCACATTGGAAGATGTCCAACTTCCAATTGATTAAGCACCCAAAGTTTTAAACAAGGTTTTCACTCCCCCTTAAATGATGCATAGATTTGGAAAATTGTTTTCATCATTTAAGAGTTAGTGTTCAAACAAATTAGAATACTTACCTTGTGATCTCCAAATAATAGTCTCATGCCAACTATACTTACACGATTTGGCAGTTATGCACACTCCCCCTATTCTTGTGCATATAATCTGTACTAAACTCCTCCTGAGACCATGAACACACCTTGTGCAGATACAAATATCATAACAAATCACAGATAAGGCATTTAAAAGAAAGAAAAATAACAAGTTAAATAAACATTTGCGATATAACTAAGATATGAAAATTTAAATAACATATATTGAGAATAAAATATGATGAAAATTTGAGTGTATCAATCTAGATGTAATATCTAGATTGAGATAAAAATATTTGCATATATTATATGATCAATATAGGAAAGTTAAACTTTCATGTTCAGCATGCCAAGCTTGGATACTAAGAAATTAAAGCGTTTTTCATCCAATGCTTTTGTGAAAAGATCGGCAAGCTGAAACTCAGTTGTAACAAAATATAATTCAATTGTTCCTTTCTCAATGTGATCTTTTATGAAATGATACTTGATGTCGATATGCTTGGTTTTGGTGTCTTGGACAGGATTAGCAGATATGGCAATCGCGCTTTTACTGTCACAGTAGATGTGGATCTTCTCATATTTGAATCCGTAGTCCATGAGTTGGGTCTTCATCCACAGGACTTGGGAACAACAGCTGGCCGCGGCTACATACTCTGCCTCCGCAGTTGATGTTGAAACACAATTCTGCTTCTTAGATGACCAGCTCACGAGCTTGTCTCCCAAAAACTGTACATGCCCCGATGTGCTCTTTCTGTCCAGCATGCTTCCTCCATGATCTGCGTCTGAGTATGCGGTGAGTTCGTATCTGGTTCCCTTGGGATACCACAGTCCTAGATATGGTGTTCCCTTCAAGTAGCGAAAGATTCTTTTAACAGCGCTGAGGTGTGATTCCTTAGGTTTGGCCTGAAATCTTGCACACAGACAGGTTGCAAACATTATATCTGGACGACTAGCGGTAAGATACATTAGTGACCCTATCATTCCTCTATAATTCTTAACATCAACATCAATACCATCAGGATCTGGACCGATTTTAGAGCCTGGAGCCATAGGCGTACCAATTGATGTACAATTTTCCATCTTGAATTTCTTCAAGATATCAAACACGTACTTCGATTGATTGATGAAGATACATGTCGAGAATTGTTTGACTTGTAATCCGAGAAAGAAATTAATCTCTCCCATCATACTCATTTGAAACCTGGTCATCATAATGTCAGAAAACCATGTACAAAGTCCAGGGTTAGTCGAACCAAAATAATATCATCAACGTAAATTTGTACTAAAAGAATTTCACCTTCCTCGCGCAAAGTAAAAAGAGTTGTGTCAATTTTACCTTTTTCAAAGCCGAAACCTAGTAGAAAGGTAGATAAGACTTCGTACCAGGCACGTGGGGCTTGTTTGAGACCATAAAGAGCTTTGTCAAGGATGTACACATAGTCTAGTTTATCTTTGTCCACAAAGCCTTCTGGTTGAGACACGTACACTTCCTCCTTCAGAACACCGTTCAAGAATGCAGTCTTCACGTCCATTTGATAACAGTGAAGTTCTTGTAGGCGGCAAAAGATAGGAATATCCGAATCGCCTCTAAACGAGCAATCGGTGCATACGTCTCATCGTAGTCTATACCCTCCTGTTGCCTATACCCTTTTGCTACTAGTCTTGCTTTGTTTCTCAAAATTATGCCGTCTTCGTCTTTCTTGTTTTTCAGGACCCACTTAGTATCAATGACTGTTTTACCCTTGGGTCTCGAAACTAATCTCCACACCTTCAGAGCTTCAAACTGATTCAGCTCTTCTTGCATCGCAATTAACCAATCTGGATATTCTAAGGCTTGTTGAACAGTTGATGGCTCAACTTGAGTTAGAAAAAACGCGTATAGAACTTCATTTGTGGATGCAGATCTGGTCTTTACTGTTTCAGACATCTCACCAATCACCTGATCTATTGGGTGACTGCGTGTCCACTTTTTGGAGTGTGGATGTAGAGAAATAACATCTTGATTGGGGTCTACTAGGGTAGGATCTTTATCAAAGTTCAACTCAATCGTCAATGTCGATTCCGGACGTGAGACTGGTTGGTTGTCAGAATTGACAATTGGCACTGCCTCGGGAACTGATTCAGTTGATTTCTCATGAATGTTCTCAGTACCCTGATCATTGACATTTGAAGTTGCACCAGATGAAGAAGCACCATTCGTAGATACTTGTTGTCTTACTTGCGTATATGTCATGCTTGTGTTCCTTGGAGAAGTTGCAGGAGTAGTTGCACCAGTATTGGATGAAGTCAGCACCAGTAAAGGCCCTGACATTGTAGCTTGTACTCGTGGTGTATCAACTTGATTCCTGTTGTTTACAGATGAATAAGATTTATTACTTCCAAAGAAATCATCATAAAAATGTTCAAACAATAAATCAAGTTCGTTAGGAGTAGAGTTAGAAGTGGAAGCTTGATCCTTGTTTGACGTCCTAGTCATCATTGGACGGATTTGTCCAGATGCTAGTACTCCAGATATTACGGGTTCTGTACTATTTTGCACATAAGCCATTTCTTCAGTTTCGTCGAACTTGACGTTTATGCTTTCCATCACAGTTCTGGAGGACTTGAGATAAACTATGTATGCTTTTGATGTGAGCGAGTATCCGATAAAAACACCCTCCTTTCCCTTAGGACTAAATTTGTTCAAGTTTTCCTTGTCGTTCGGCATAATACACCTGCACCCAAAGACACGAAAGTAGTGTATTACAGGTTTTCTATTGTTAATCAATTCACCTGGAGTTTTGCCAAACCATCGATGGATAATTGAACGGTTTTGTGTATCGCATGCCGTCGAGACAACTTCAGCCCACATAAACAGCGGTAGATCAGCATATGACAGCATCGTTCTGGCAGCTTCAACTAGTGTACAGTTTCGTCTTTCAACGACTTCGTTCTGCTGAGGTGTTCTGGCCGCAGAATATTGATGAGATATTCCTAATGACTTAAAGAAGTCATCAAGAGTCTTGTTTTTAAACTTTGTCCCATTATCTGATCTGATGGTCTGAACTGATTGTTGGAGATTCACTTGAAGCTGTTTGATTAATGAGATGATCAAGTCAGGTGTTTCGTCTTTTGATCGTAGAAACTTTACCCATGTATATCTCGAATAATCATCGACAACGACTAACACATGTCGTTTGGCACTTATGCTCTGAGTCTTCATCGGACCATAGAGATCCATATGAAGAATTTCCAAAACTTTCTGTGTGATAGGCTCAGGTTTTGGTGGGTGAGGAACACGTTTCATCTTCCCCTTCTTACAAGCGGTACAGAAGTTGTCTTTCTCAAATTTCAGCTCTGGTAGACCTAAGACTAAGTCTCCCAACATCAATTTTTGAATGTAACGGAAGTTGAGATGGGATAGTCGTCTATGCCACAACCAACTTTTCTCCAATGATGCTTTAGACATTAGACATACATCATTCTTAGGGTTGAGCTTTGATAGGTCAATGGTGTAAAGGTTGGACTTCCTCGAACCAACTAGAAGCTCATCTCCTCCATCGGTTAGAACTGCACACCAGGTCTTCTTGAAATGGACTTCTAGATCTTTATCACAAAATTGACCTATGCTAAACAAGTTATGTCCTAAACCTTCGACGTAATTGACTTTAGTAATTCTGATATTGTCTTTGACGATATCTCCATAACCCAAAATTGGAGAATACTGGTCATTCCCAAACTTAACCCTACCACCATACTTTTCCACAAAATTACTCAGCAGCTCCTTTCTACCAGTCACGTGCTTTGAGCAGGCTGAATCCAAATACCATACATGACTGGGCTGCAAAAGGGAAATTAGATGGTTTTAGGTACCCATTTCCAAATGGGTCCTTTCGGATTAGTAGATTTGGACTTGACATTTTGATATCTATAACTTATGTTAAAGTAGTTGTTTGAATAAAACCAACGGTTATAATCAGATTTGCAGATAAAATCATCCACACCACAAGAAGAAGAACAAATTTGATCATGTGCTAAATTAATCAGTTGTCGCATTGAATAAAGCTTGTATGGGATTACAAGTTTTTGTCTATTGTCAACACCATGATTACTAACATTTGAAACAAAATTGATTTTCTTGGAATTTAAAGCAACGTGGGATGATTTTCTCTGGGCCACATCCTGTGTGGACTCCTTTATTCTCCACTCGAGATGCGTATTGTTTCTCAAATAACGATCTGAAATACCAGAAAGATAGGAGTTGTAAGCTTTGGAATTATGAGCTTGAAAGGAATTATTTTGCTTATTTCTTTTTGTTTTTCTTTTCTTTTTCTGTAATGATCGTTTGGATTTAGATTTTGAATAATAATCATTAGCAGAAGGTTTTTCAACAGATTTTGAAGATTTACCCTTAAAGAAATTCTTCTTAGGTGCTTCTTCTTTGATTATAAAATCAGAGTGATCTGGAAGCTTTGAGTTAAAGTCAAATTGTACAGCATTTTCTTGTGCTTGCTTACTCTTCCCGTCACAAAGAACCTCAATATCACAATCAGACTGACTATCCAATGAAGTATGAAAGATACCATAAGACTTCGGATAGAGAAATTCATCTTGTTCTTTTCCAAGAGCTTTTTCCTCTTCTATAGAAAAATACATCTCAGGAGGAGCTTTGACAGATTGACTTTCCAAATCCCAAGATCCAGAATCATCTTGGTCATCAACCATTGAGCTCCTAAAGACAGTATTTCCCATAAATGCTTTACATGAAGAAACATCTGACTCTGAAGAATGTTTTTCTTTTAAAAATTTCTCTTCAGACATTTCTTTATGTCTAGCTTCCATTTCTTTTAAGCTTTCTGAAAATACTGTAAGCATAACTTCATTTTCGATCTCAAAAGCAAGTTTTTCGTCATTTCTAGATCAAGAACTCTTAATCTTGTATAGTACTCTTAATCTTGCTTTCGAGATCAATGAGTTTCTGTTCAAGAACCATTGGTGGAAAATACCTTTTACCCTCAAAAACTGGTTTTTCATTAGTTTCTTTTTGAGTATTTTTCATCTCCTTTGGTTGTTCAACAACATAATTTTGAAAATAGTCATTAGGCAAGGTTTTTTCGTTTTCTAATGCCTTCGCATTTTCAGAACCATACCAAAAAGGAAGCTGCATATTGACAGTGGTTTTTCTTTTTTACTTCTTCCTGAGCCTCATAGTCATCTTCATCCATTTTAAGCCATTTGATTTGATAGCTCGGATGTAACGATGGAAGAATAAACCAATCAAATTCATAAAGAGTGGGGGCCTTTAATAAGGCATTCTTCAGGTAATGTGGATTGTCATATCCTATGCCCCACTTAGAATTGAAATACCGAAATTTACTGGGCTTATTCATATGAATTGTTTTTTCAGTTTGGCATGCTTTATACAATTTTTCTTCCAGACCTTTGACATTATCACTCAGCTCAGTGTTCATATCTTTATAGTCATGAAGAAGATTTTCAAACTCATTCTTCTTTGCTTCTGAACTCTCTAACATTTCTGACAATTTAGTTATTCTACTTTGAAAATATGCTTGACCCACATCAAATTCAGTCTTTTTCTTTTCCAGTTTTTCAATATGACTCTTTTGTTCTATCAATCTTTCTCTTTGAGAGGAAATTAGTTCATCTGCTTTGCTCAAGTTATTTGTTAGATCAGCTAATTTCTTTTGTAGATATGCTTGTTGAGTAAAAAATTGACTATAAGGATCGGAATGTACCTCATTTGTCTCTGAAGTAGATTCTGACTCTTCTTCATCGGTGTTTTTAGTCATGAAACACATCTTTGTTTGAGCTGCCGTCTCATCATCCGCTTCATCATTAGTTTGATCAAGCCAATATTTCTATTCAACCAACAATGCTATCCCTGATTCCTTTTGCTTAGCAAGCAGCATCTTGTTCTTATAATAACCAGAATCTCTGACTTTTGGCTTCCAGCATTCCTTGGCGAAGTGTCCAGTCTTCCCACAATTATAGCACTTTGGTTCTTCATCCCTTTTCTCAAACACCTTCTTTTCATCAATCCTCTTGTCATCCCTCTTGTACTCATCCCTTTTCTCATCAAACTTCTTTCTTGACTCGACACGATCTTTATGCTCAAAATTCTTAGAGCTTGATGCATATCTCTGATTATTAGAACCAGGCCTTGTCACAAACTGTTTTTGAAAAGCTTTAGTAAGAAGTATCATTGCTTGTTTCAGGCTTTCAGCTTCTTCCAGTCCATCTCCTTCATACTGTTCTTCATCAGACTCATTACCAACATTCTTTGAATACTTTTTGGTGGATTTGTTAGATATTAAGGCAACTGGATCAATTTCTTCTTCCTTAATTTCTTTCTTCTCATCCTTTTTCTCTTTTCTTCTCTTTCTTCCTTTTCTTATCCCTTTTCTCATCAGCATCATCCTCATCTTGTTTCAAAGTTTCATACATTTGTTGTAAAGGCAAGTCAACTAACCTAGCATGTTGTTTCATCCGATGAGCATACTTCTTCCATTCATGTTGCAGAACGCTCAAGAATTTCACATTGTGCTCGATTATCGTCTTGTTTATGTTGTACCTATTCAGCTCATTCAGTATTGTAATGAAACGGTCGTACGTATGATCAAGTGCCTCACCTTCTTTTTGTCTAAAATTTTCGTACGTGTTTATGGCATTGGAGACTCTCGTCTGATTTTCCACCTCAGATCCTTGATACAGTTTGACTAACTCGTCAAACATAGCTTTCCAATAAATGTTTTTGATGTCCACCTTCTGATAAATAACATTAGTCAAGGCTTGCATAACTAGTGATTTTGTCGCTTTGTCTGCATTGTAACATTTCTTTTGTTCAACATCATAGTGCACTGGTTGAATTTCAACCCATTCTGGAGGTGGTTCACCATCAGCAGCTAGTCCTCTTCTTCTCACTACCCCCATGGGACCATTCTGAAGTGAATGAACAATGTAGTCCCCGTTTTCTTGACGTTCAACGTAATCCATAAATCTGTCTTTCCATATTTTGAACTCCTTAGGAAAAAGGACAGGTGGTTTGTCCTTTGACCCAATAGTCAGTATGTCTTTAGCTGTCATTTTTGATTACTTGTTAATGATCGATAAGTACCCTTCTGATCTGATTAGAAAATAGTTGTTCACACGGTTTTGTTGCAAGTCACTTTTGTCTCAACCCAAGTCTTGTCGCAACAAAGAGTTTATCTTAACTCAAAAACTTATCGCAACACAAATCTTGTCTCAACTCACTCTGGTATTGCCAACAAACACTCCTTGATCAATTCTGATCCATTTGAAGTACTCAAATGACCAAAATCAATCAATAAGATGAAAAATGAAGAACACTCAAACTTTTAGCAAAAAACCTCAAAATCTAATCTGATCAAAATGATGTACTGTGTTCTGATACCAATTGTGATCCTGTGTACTAGTGTGTGTGTAATGGATGACCTAATGTCAAATGTAAGGAAAATAACAATATATAGTTTGTAACTTTACAATTACACAAAAGGTCCCTCTACTTGGTACAATTAGATAAATAGTGCACTAACACCCTTGTAGGCTAAAATTTATTGAACATTTATATCATATGCAAGAGAACCACTTACATAATTATGCAAGTTTTAAAGAGTTTTTACTGGCATTGGAAAGACGAGAGTGACAATTACATCTTTTTTTAAAGCTTCCATGTTTTTACCACATACATAAATGTGTATAGCCGCTTGTGAACCAATTAGTGAGAAGTAACCACAATAAAAAAAAATAGAGCCTTGAACTCATTAATTGAAAAAACAACAATAAATAAGCAACTAACAAGATTCTCAATAAATAGGAGCAACGCATTTGCAATTGGTTCCATAGCCTTTGCCATACTCGACTTAAACCACCTCAAAACATCTCCAACAACTTTTCCATAATTTCTCTAAAATGGAGAACCAAAAGTCAAAATCCCTAAAAAAATTACATTCATTTCCAACAGATTCCCCATTTTGGAGAAAAAACTATGATTATAATATTAAAATATTGTATTTATCTATTAAAATATTATTTCTCTCTCTAAATATTATTTTTTTCAAAGATTTCTATTGGTGCTCTCACTAAGTAATCATTTTTGGGGTTAACTCCATATTTGGAGAAAAACTCATTCTTTCTCCATTTTGGAGATAGTTTTAGGGAAGATTTGGAGCAAAAAAAACAACCCAAAATCCTCATATTCTCCATTTTCTCTAAAATGAAGAAGTTGTTGGAGATGCTCTTAACATCACTTTTAATATGCAATCCATGTGGCTATCCTTTGCCTAGAAACCTTAACATCACTTTTGGTAGATTTGATGAAAAACTGTTTCACGACGAGATGGAAAGGGAGGAGGAATTAGGTTAGGGTTTTTAATAAGGGGAATTAATTGAAATACCCTATGTTGACCACCCTTTTATCCATATGCCCTATCTCTCTCCCAATTACCCAAAATACCCAGAAAATTTGTGGCCCAACCCGTTGCCCACAGACACATTTTATAAATTTACAATTCTGGTCCTGGAGTCCATGGCCCACAGACTGAACTTAGAAAATGAAGTGTGAATGTGTCCGTGGGGTGTCTTCAATTTTGTATATATATAAAAGTTACACTTATAATTAGTTATCAATTTTACTTTTAATCCTTTACTTTTTCATTTTTCATTTTAAACCCTTATCATATTGTAACATCCCAGGCCAACCGTACCACATATTGTCCGCTTTGTCCACACACCCGAACTCATGGTTTTAAAACGCGTCTGATAGGGGAGGTATCAAGTTCCTCTTATAAGGCAACCTTTGTTCCCCTCCCCAACCAATGTGGGATCTTACAATCCACCCCCCTTGGGAGCCCAACGTCCTCGCTGGCACACCAGTCCGGTTCCCGACTCTGATACCATCTGTAACATCCCCAGTCCACCGTACACGATATTGTCCGCTTTGCGGATACCCTCTGCATAACAGCATGCCGACACCGCTCACGGTTTTGTTCCTGCCCGCACAGGCATACGCGAGACGTACCCAGACCGCACCCTGTGACAGGCAAAAGGCCTCATGCAAGGAAGGTATCCATCCACCCTTATAAGGAGGACTTCGTTCCCCCTCCTAGCCGATGTGGGATCTCACAATCCACCCAACTATGTGGGATCAGCGTCCTCGCTGACACATCGACCCGGTGACCGGCTCTGATACCATTCTCGTCTGTACATTCTCCACCCATAACATCTCACAGCAGACCAGGTCTCTCATGGTCATTCGTACACACTTCACACTTACCTTCATGTTCTCCCGCATAATTAACCGGGTCTATGAACTAAAATACATTAATAGTCTGATTAAATCTAAAAATATTCAATATTAGGCTCATTTCGAAGGTATTGACAAAACGATTACAATGGTATAATTTGTAAAAAATAAAAAATGTATTTTTAATGTATTTTAGTTCATATACGATTATTTATGTTTATATGATAAGGGTTTAAAATGAAAAATAAAAAAGTAAAGGATTAAAAGTAAAATTGATAACTAATTGTAAGGGTTGTAAGTGTAACTTATATATATACATGAATTGAAGTCACCCCGAAGTCACCCCACGAACACATTCACATTTCATTTTCTAAGTTAAGTCCGTGGGCCACGGACTCCAGGGACCAGAATTCGTTATTTTTAAAAATATCCATGGGCTACGGGTTGGGCCACGGATTTTCTGGGTATTTTGGTTAATTGGGAGAAAGATAGGGCATATGGATGAAAGGTTGGTCAACATAGGGTATTTCAATTAATTTCCCTTTTAATAATCTTATTTTATTATTTAAACAAAAAAAATCCTGATTGCTATAAAAACTTTCTCAACAAAATAAATGACGTGGTTTTTTTTTGTTATCCACTAAACATTTGTTGTTGTTTTGTATTATGCCACATCATTGAGAGGTAACCCGCTACCTGCTAATTGCTAAACATTGCTAAACAGGTCATGGAGGCCCTTAAATAAATGAAAACTTTACTTTAATCCCCAAAATGATAGTTTTCAAAGTTTGTTCTCCAAAATAGAAATTAACTCAAAGTTTGTTTCATTTTCGTGCAATTTTCCCAAATAAAATATCAAATATGATATGGCATAGTTTTACTTACCTGTAAGTCTCTTCATCGCACAAAATTTACTCTCTTGGGACCAACACTAACCGTTAGAAAATAGATGAATAATATAAATAACACTTGATGAATACAACATTTTATTCATACAAGAAAATTCAAGTTGCAATTATCATGCTACAAAATCACCGAGGAGACCAGGACTTGCAAACCTTACCAAAAAAAGTAATAAGCAATTTTTTGGCCATGACATCTGTAATTAGTAACATAATATGATGATAGCGAAAGATCGTGTGAGAAGTTGAGGTTAACGTGAGAAGTCAATTTGAACCGTTGATCACTTTTTATCAAATGTCCCACGAATTGCAACTTAGAAGGGAATTGATCTGGTGCAACTTATCTCGGTGCATCTTATCCTAATGTGCATCCATTTCTCATCTAACGGTTAATAACCACTTCTCATGTTAACCTCAACTTCACCGGAACCAACCCTATGATGATAAGGGGTCAACAATCAAAAGCCTAAATGAACCACTTGTTGGGGGTGTTAGTCATCTCCAATAAACCCTCTATTTTACTCTCTATCTCTATTTTACTCTCTAAAACCTCTCCAATGAACCCTCTATTTTACTCTATAAAATAGAGAGATGAACATTAACTCCCTAAATATAGAGAGTTGCCATTCATACTCTCTATTTTTTTTTTCTAAATTTTTGATAATTACAAAATTGTCCTTCGGTTTTTTAGATTTTTGTACTTTTATTTTATGAACTAATACAGAATTAAATATGAATTATAACGTCGTTAAAATAATATGATAATATTTATAAATATAAGGTTATTGTGAAAATAAAAAATATAAGGATATAATTTATAAAGTTAATAAATACAAGGGTATTATTTAAAATATATGTAATCAAAATAGAAGAGAATATACTTGAAAATTTCTCTTTTAGAATAGAAAAAAGAATAATACATTGGAGAAAACATAACATATTCTCTATTTTTTACTCTATAATAGAAAGTAAAATAGAGAATTACATTGGAAATGCCCTTAGCCTGCATGATTCTTTGGACATTAGCAAATTCTAACATTTGCTTCATATAAAATGAACATATCAACATGAAACCTTATAGCAAAATGCATTCAGAGAAGCAGGGAAAAAGAATAGTAACCAGAGAACCATCTACAGACCACAAGGTCATCGGTGGATAATATAAACTAACGATCTTTGAAGTTAAAGACTTAATAGTACGCAGGACTAGAAAGGTTGATCTGGGTTTCATTATGTATCAATTGAATGAACTCGATCAAATGTGGATAGATTTTGGACCGTGCAAAATACTCTTCCAAAAAGTAAATATTTTGATCCTAGTGGAAACAGTGAATTTAAAGGAGTATAGCCAGGGACCGAAACAGAATTGAGAATCGGAGGGAGCACTAAGGTAGCGTTTGGTACGCAGACCGGATGGGACGGGACGAGACAAAACTAGACGGGACTGGACTAGATGGGACGGGACTGGAGGAGATAATTTTAATCTAGGTTATGTTGGAAAAAAGGGGAATTTTAGTAATTTGATGTTTTAGTCCCATGTTGTTCCACCTATTTTGGTGGAACAAAAAATCTTAAGTTTTGTCCCATGAAAACTTGCTTTTGTCCCATGTTGTCCCATCTGATTTTTGTCCTATGGCATACCAAACATGGGACTATTTTTTTGTCCCGTCCCGTTGTAACATCCCAGGCCAACCGTACCAGATATTGTTCGCTTTGTCCGCACACCTGGACTCACGGTTTTAAAACGCGTCTGATAGGGGAGGTATCAAGTTCCTCTAATAAGGCAACATTTGTTCCCCTCCCCAACCAATGTGGGATCTTACAATCCACCCCCCTTGGGAGTCCAGCGTCCTCGCAAAAACATCCCAGACCAACCGTACCAGATATTGTCCGCTTTGTCCACACACCTGGACTCACGGTTTTAAAACGCGTCTGATAGGGGAGGTATCAAGTCCCTCTTATAAGGCAACCTTAGTTCTCCTCCCCAACCAATGTAGGATCTTACAATCCCGGTATGTAATTTATTAATATTAATTCTTTTCTTTCAAGTTTGATTTATTGTGGTTTCCGTTAGCGGGGTTAGTCGAGTTGGGTCGAATCGTTAAAGTGTCGGAAATTTTTTGTTTAGTGGCGAGAGAGTGGTAAGTGGAGGGGCTATTTGTGCCAAAGGCCCAAAGACCCACATTGGGTTCGGCCCATGCAGTAGGCATCGATACCCATATGTTTTTGTAATTGTGTGGTGCCGTGAGGGAGAATCAAAGAAGAGAGAACACAACAAACAAACCCTACGGCTCCAATCCTTTTTGTGCGAGTGCTATCTTGTGGTTGCCGGCCGAAGACCCCCCTTCCCCTGTCGCCGCCGCTGCTGTCGCCGGAAGCCACCGCCACCACTGTCCGCCGGGGATTTCGAGAAGAGAAAGGAGCCGGTGCTGTCGTGTGGCGTCGTCGCAAGGTAAACCTTAACCCTCGTTGTTCCTTCTTGCTTTCTTGCCGCCGGCGACCCTGCACCACCATCGCTGCCGCCGCGTGCGGCCTTGGCCGCTGCCGACGGTGACCGCCGTGGACCACCGCGAGCGGTTGCGCGTGGTGTGTGTGTGTGTGTGCCCTCGTTCGAGGGAGGTGGACAGCCGAGTGTGGTGGAGGAGAGGGGTGGTTTGGTGATCGAAGGGGAGTGTCCACGTTACGGTTGCCGCCGGGGAACCGCCGTCGCCACCGCCGTGCCCCACTGCCGTAGGTGGCAGTGGGTGGTGCCCGTGGCGGAACCCCGAAACCACCTCTGGCCTAAACCTTAAACCGCTAAACCAAATCTCAAAAACCGTTTTATGATTTCATGTGAGGTTTTGTAATCTGCCACTGTTTTGTGTTAACCATAACCCTTTACTCGTAACTCGGATTGGGGTGAAACCGGTGCCAAAAGTTCCCTTTCCGAGTCTAGTAACTTTTCTGTGTTTTGTGCAAAATCCAGTTCGAGACGTAGCATAGGCCAAATCGTCGTTTTATACCGATAGCTGCTGTTTTTCACTGTTCTGCGAACCGTTCTTATAAATTCCGTAATAAAATGTAGAAAAATCGTTAGGAGGTGTATAATATGTCTTTGGAACCCTAACTCAGAGTACTTTCTAGTTATGTATTTTAATCGAGGATTTTATGGGTTTAAGGAGGTCGAAACAGGTCCCGAACAGGCCTGTTTGGCGAGACCGGGAAGTAGTTTTAGTGACGGTTTAAGCGGGTGTCGTGTCGTAAGGTCCGGGTCTCATATTGATACGTTTTAACATGCGTTTAGGTGCTGGGAAGTGACCGTAATTGTGAAGCTTGAATTGTATTGTTAAGCTAGGCGCGCGTTCGAGGTGAGTTCTCTCACTATAACTAATGTCGGTTATTTTTACATTACGTTGTGTGTATGTGTGGTAGTTCTATTTGCTTGTGGTGTGGGGTTAAATTGTGGGGTGTCTAGTCGGACCTTTATTGTGTGGCTACGCGGGTGGCGTAGGAGTTCGGTGGGGGCCGAGGATTACATACGCGGGTGGCGTAGTGACTTGGTGGGGCCAAAGGTTGTATACGCGGGTGGCGTATGAACCCGTGGGTGCCGGGTTGCGAAGGTTGTATACGCGGGTGGCGTATGAACCCGGGGGTGCCGGGTTGCGTTTGCACGGTTGTCGTGTGGTCGGTGGGACCGACGTATGCCTATTAGGTGGGTTGGTGTGAGTATGCACGTCTATGATTTGTTCGTAGACTTGTATGCTGTTTATGTGTAATTATCTGTTTATGGTGGTGTGGAAATAACTGTGTTACTTATGGTGTTGAATTCACTAAGCTTCGTGCTTACCCTTTCCCAATAAACTGTGGTTTCAGGTACGGGCGGCTCCAAGGCGTGACGGGTACACACTGGCGCGCATGAAGGGTTATTATAATTATGAGATTATTATTATTATTTAAACGATTTAATTCCGCTGTTTATTATTAACGAGAATAATTATTATTAAGTTTGCAAACGAAACGGTTTTGGATATTTAATGAGGTTCCATCTATTAAAATGTTTATTTTTACAAGTTAAAATTTATTGTAATTTTTGGGACGTTACAACTTGGTATCAGAGCACGGCTTAAGTGAATCAAACGCATTTCAGTGTGTTTGATCTCAAGTTTGCGGCTATAAATTTTTCTTTAAAGTTTTTGGGAAATAAAAAGAAGGAAAAATCCGTTTGAGGAACGGTAATCGAGGGCGCAGTGTGTACAGTCAGCCGGAGCCAAAGGGGAAAGGTACGGTACTTAGTGTATTTATCGCTTTCTAGATCATAGGGTATGCATGCTAGATTGCCTGTGTTGTTTACACTGTATTGTATGATGACTGCTTGCTAGTAGGAATCAATGCTAGTTATAGTAGGTTGTTAAGTGAAGGCCCTATAGGTTGTATGCAGTAAGAATCATATAGCCTTAGAATATTTGATTTAGTTCTATTGCACAGCTTTTGTTTGAGTCCAACCGTTCTAGGATAGAATCTTGTATTCGAATGTCTATTTGATTCACGCTGCATGCGACTGGGTATTCGCAAGGCAACTCGCTATGGCTAACAGGGATTCCGATGTAGCAAGGGTAGTGGGATGAGATGAAATTCCTAGTGAGCTGGGAATAGCGTTTACATATGAGTACGTATGCAAAATTGCTTTCTAGATCATAGGGTATGCATGCTAGATTGCCTGTTGTTAATACTATGCTGTAGTTTGTACTGCTTGCTATTAGGGACTTATACTAGTTATAATCGGTTACTAAGTGAATGCCCTCTAGGTTGTATGCAGTAAGAAATTTATAGCCTTAGAATATTTGATTTAGTTCTATTGCGCAACTCTTGTTTGAGTCCAACCGTTCTAGGATAGAATCTCGTATTCGAATGTCTATTTGTTTCGCGCTGCATGCGACTGGGTATTCGCGAGGCAACTCGTTATGGATAGTAGGGATTCCGTAGTAGCAAGGGTAGTGGGATGAGATGAAATTCCTAGGGAGCTGGGAAGAGTGTTTACATATGAGTAGGTATGCTAGATTGCTTGGTGCTTATTACACTGTACGGCATGTTGGTTGCTTGCTAATAGAAGTTTATGCTAGCCTTGATAGGTTGTTAAGTGAATGCACCATAGGTTGTATGCGGTAGGAACCGAATAGCCCTAGAATGTCGGATTTAGTTCTATTGCGCAGCTCTTGTTTGAGTCCAACCGTTGTAGGATAGAATCTTATATTCGAATGTCTATCTGGTTTTACACTGTGTGCGACTGTGCATTCGCGAGGCGACTCGTCATGACTAGTGGGAATTTCGTTGTAGCTAGGGTAGTGTTTGGGGTGGAATTCCTAGGGAGCTGGGAAGAGTGTGTACATATGCTGGTGTGGGCATATGGGTATAGTTATCGGCGAGAAACTACTTGGGCGCTTCGGGATGGGACTCGGAACAGGCAATGATAGGTGTGGATGGTAGTAGTAGAGCTCCTACTACCGAAAGCACAGGATCAATGCTCGAGCCGGGGAAAGTCACGAAATATCCCTAGGAGTTGAGCGTGAGTGTTGTAGTGTGAGTTATTATTTGCTAATAATTCGTTGTAACTTCTACCTCAGAATGGTCAACACTAGGAGAAACAACACTGCTGAGCCAGAGACTGGCGCCGGGATCACTGTGGAGCAGATCCGAGAGATGGTTGCTGCCGAGGTGGCACATGCGATCGGGGAGGCGATCCCCGAGATCAACACTGCCATCCGCAACGAGGTGGTAGTTTTGATGGAGGAACGCATTGCGGCAATCCCACCACCGGCGGGTGGACAACCGCGTGCTAGGGAATTTCAGTATCGAGACCTCTCTGCTTGTTCTCCGCCTGAGTTCAAGGGAGACCCGAATCCGATCCTCAGCATGCGTTGGATATCGGATATGGAGTGTGCATTTTTGACAAGTGGCTGCCCCGACAACCTGAAGGTTCGTTTCGCTGTGAACTTACTTCGTGACGGAGCGAAGGATTGGTGTGCTACGGCGTTGATGCTTACTGAGCGCACTACCTTGACCTGGGAGGAGTTTGTCATTCGTTTTCGTGCAGAGTACGTGCCTCCGGTAGAGATGGAGCGGATTGCTAAGGAGTTTCTGGAGCTCACGCAGACGACAGAGACGGTGAAACAAATGAATAAGAAGTTCACCGAGATGGCATTGTTTTGTCCCCAGTATGCCGCCTCGGAGGAAATGAAGATGTCTCGGTACAAGGACATGCTACGTACTGAGATTAGGGAATTCGTGAGCACGGTGCAGTACACTTCTTTATCGGCGATGATGGACGCGGCCCGGAGGAGGGAACTGGAGTTGGAGACTCAAGCAAAGAAGAGAAAGGCGGCACAGGCGGTGACGCCAATCTCTTCGGTACCGATGAAGTCGAGGTTCACGGATTCACGTGCGAGTTCAAAGAGCGATGGGTTTAAGCCCAGGGATACTAGTGGAAAGTGGACTGATGGATGTTTCAAGTGTGGACAGTCCGGTCATTTCAGCCGTGATTGTAAAATGCCATTTATGGTCTGCTTTAACTGCAAGCAGACGGGCCATGTGAAGGCCAATTGCCCGAACCCAAGGGTAGTTGATGGGAATGTGGCACAGGGGGCTCCTGCGACTGCCCCTTTGCTTATTACAGATGGTCGTATAGGTCAGGCTGGAACCGAGGCAGCCCGAGGTAGAGTGCATCAGCTGACGGTGGAGGAAGCACATACTACGCCTAAGGTGGTGGCAGGTATACTTCGTCACTTGTTTTCTTTTATTGGTTGTCGTATGTAGTTGCATTTTTGGATTAAACTGTGTGATTAAGTGTGTTCTTAGTTAACTCAGTGCCTGCTTTAGTGATATCTGATAACGGGGATAATTTATTCTTTGGTGCCTCACACTTTTAATTAACGTTTGGACCGTAGGGTAGGACGGTTAGGGTGTCCACTTGTGGTTGAGGTTGTTGTTGTATTATGTGCTTGAAGTATTTTGATTCAGTGTAACTAGGTTTCCTAGAGCGAGCGTGGAGGATAAGTAGACGGTGGAAGATTGGGTATTCCACATGTGTTGTTGGTGTAGACCGAATAGTGTCGGTTAAGGGAATGATGCCCTTTGTAATTAAGAGAATAAATGCGCAATAATTTTTTTTTAGTAAGTAGTATGTTTAAGTGTCGACCTTGAGGCTTAAGGCCAAACACCTTTAGTGTAATCGGAGATTTGTAGCCGATTTTAAAATAATTATGGTGATGGTAGTAGTAACCCTGAGATGCTTAATTGTGATGAATGGTTATGGTGGAATGACCTTCGTGGGTGATTATAAGTTTACTGGTTTGATGATCCGTGTTAACTAAATTTTGGGAGTCTATAGAACTCATGGAAGTAATCGACGGTTAATGGTAGGAACGATCGGATCCTAGTATCCAGTTGGGAATACTGGTGGGCAACTTTAGAATGGTTAGAGCTTGAAATTTGACTCGGGATAAATGGAATGTCTAAGGTTGGAGAACAACCGAAGTCGCTTGACTAGGAATGATTCCAATTGTTGGGGTGTTCTTCCGATCATATTTTCAGTGTCCTAGAAGGAGTACGTTAGTTAGAAAAGTATTCGAGAAGTTTTAGAAGGGATTTCTAGTGGACTTAGGAACCTGAGGTTGAGATGAGGAAGAACTATCCGGAACTATTCATAGGCAGAGACTTCGAGGACGAAGTCTAACCCAAGTGGGGGAGAGTTGTAAAGCCCGTATCCCGGTATGTAATTTATTAATATTAATTCTTTTCTTTCAAGTTTGATTTATTGTGGTTTCCGTTAGCGGGGTTAGTCGAGTTGGGTCGAATCGTTAAAGTGTCGGAAATTTTTTGTTTAGTGGCGAGAGAGTGGTAAGTGGAGGGGCTATTTGTGCCAAAGGCCCAAAGACCCACATTGGGTTCGGCCCATGCAGTAGGCATCGATACCCATATGTTTTTGTAGTTGTGTGGTGCCGTGAGGGAGAATCAAAGAAGAGAGAACACAACAAACAAACCCTACGGCTCCAATCCTTTTTGTGCGAGTGCTATCTTGTGGTTGCCGGCCGAAGACCCCCCTTCCCCTGTCGCCGCCGCTGCTGTCGCCGGAAGCCACCGCCACCACTGTCCGCCGGGGATTTCGAGAAGAGAAAGGAGCCGGTGCTGTCGTGTGGCGTCGTCGCAAGGTAAACCTTAACCCTCGTTGTTCCTTCTTGCTTTCTTGCCGCCGGCGACCATGCACCACCATCGCTGCCGCCGCGTGCGGCCTTGGCCGCTGCCGACGGTGACCGCCGTGGACCACCGCGAGCGGTTGCGCGTGGTGTGTGTGTGTGTGTGTGCCCTCGTTCGAGGGAGGTGGACAGCCGAGTGTGGTGGAGGAGAGGGGTGGTTTGGTGATCGAAGGGGAGTGTCCACGTTACGGTTGCCGCCGGGGAACCGCCGTCACCACCGCCGTGCCCCACTGCCGTAGGTGGCAGTGGGTGGTGCCCGTGGCGGAACCCCGAAACCACCTCTGGCCTAAACCTTAAACCGCTAAACCAAATCTCAAAAACCGTTTTATGATTTCATGTGAGGTTTTGTAATCTGCCACTGTTTTGCGTTAACCATAACCCTTTACTCGTAACTCGGATTGGGGTGAAACCGGTGCCAAAAGTTCCCTTTCCGAGTCTAGTAACTTTTCTGTGTTTTGTGCAAAATCCAGTTCGGGACGTAGCATAGGCCAAATCGTCGTTTTATACCGATAGCTGCTGTTTTTCACTGTTCTGCGAACCGTTCTTATAAATTCCGTAATAAAATGTAGAAAAATCGTTAGGAGGTGTATAATATGTCTTTGGAACCCTAACTCAGAGTACTTTATAGTTATGTATTTTAATCGAGGATTTTATGGGTTTAAGGAGGTCGAAACAGGTCCCGAACAGGCCTGTTTGGCGAGACCGGGAAGTAGTTTTAGTGACGGTTTAAGCGGGTGTCGTGTCGTAAGGTCCGGGTCTCATATTGATACGTTTTAACATGCGTTTAGGTGCTGGTAAGTGACCGTAATTGTGAAGCTTGAATTGTATTGTTAAGCTAGGCGCGCGTTCGAGGTGAGTTCTCTCACTATAACTAATGTCGGTTATTTTTACATTACGTTGTGTGTATGTGTGGTAGTTCTATTTGCTTGTGGTGTGGGGTTAAATTGTGGGGTGTCTAGTCGGACCTTTATTGTGTGGCTACGCGGGTGGCGTAGGAGTTCGGTGGGGGCCGAGGATTACATACGCGGGTGGCGTAGTGACTTGGTGGGGCCAAAGGTTGTATACGCGGGTGGCGTATGAACCCGGGGGTGCCGGGTTGCGAAGGTTGTATACGCGGGTGGCGTATGAACCCGGGGGTGCCGGGTTGCGTTTGCACGGTTGTCGTGTGGTCGGTGGGACCGACGTATGCCTATTAGGTGGGTTGGTGTGAGTATGCACGTCTATGATTTGTTCGTAGACTTGTATGCTGTTTATGTGTAATTATCTGTTTATGGTGGTGTGGAAATAACTGTGTTACTTATGGTGTTGAATTCACTAAGCTTCGTGCTTACCCTTTCCCAATAAACTGTGGTTTCAGGTACGGGCAGCTCCAAGGCGTGACGGGTACACACTGGCGCGCATGAAGGGTTATTATAATTATGAGATTATTATTATTATTTAAACGATTTAATTCCGCTGTTTATTATTAACGAGAATAATTATTATTAAGTTTGCAAACGAAACGGTTTTGGATATTTAATGAGGTTCCATCTATTAAAATGTTTATTTTTAAAAGTTAAAATTTATTGTAATTTTTGGGACGTTACACCCGTCCCATCCGGTCTGCGTACCAAACGCACCCTAATAGAGCATAGAAAATAACTTTGTTAGTTGGGTTGGGTCGAAGCCTTGAAGGGGGTAACTTTTAAGATGAAACTATATTGTTTATTCCCATAGCTCGGAAGGAGTTAGTTGTGGTGCCCAATAGCATTGACTTGTTTTGAACCTTGCAACTTTGGGCATGCGATTTAAATGCTCATTCACCTAACAATGGTAACTAACACGCTCATAAGAGCATCTCCAATGGTATAGCCATATATAGCAGTTTACTCCCTTTGTCTAAAAAAATGTCCACAATTGAAAAGGGACAATTTTAGGACGTATAATTATTACACTTACTAATTAACTAAAGAATAATTCTACCTTTAATAATGAGAAATTTTCTCCATCTCAAATAATTAAGGGTAGATTGGGGATATAGATGCTTACTTTTCCAAATCATTACGTTTTAAGGACATTTTGCCTATAAATTTAAGGAGGCATAAATAGAGGCCCAATTTTCAAAATTCAAACAAAAACAATTACCCAACATAACATATTCAGGCAGATAAGTTTCACCCAAGTTACGAGCCATCTTGCACTTAGTTCAATTTACTTATTCATTGTAACAAGTCAAAACCACCCGTACAGTTGCAAAATTACTTGATAATAACAAAATCAAGAGAAGTTTCACCCAGAAATTTGTTAAGCACGTTCTTGGGAGAGGGTTGGTCTCTCGAATTGACTTTAACCATTTGGTTTCGCTGCAGAATTCTGTCAACACCTTTGGTCATTTCAGTCTCTCTTTTAGAGCTTAATTGATTATGTCCGATTCTTTACAAATACCTTTTTTTTGAAGGGTGTCCTAGGCTAATCCCTTGGCAAATTATGACCGTAAGACATCATCCCTCAGTGGCCACAATTGTTGTGTACGCTTGAATTCGAACCCTGGGTAGATGGGATATTGTACAACATCCCGAGGGGCCTTAACCACTATGTCACAACCCTTGTGGTTGTCTTTACAAATATTTGAAGTTAACTAACATTAAAACAAACAAGTAACAACCAATTTCAGCACCTAATTTCTAAGTATCTAAATTCTAAGTAACCTCATTTGATTAGGTTAGCACAAAAGCAAATCTGCTGTTCTTATTGTGGAACTCATGATTTTGTTAAGCAAGAAAATGTTAAGTTTTGGTATGGTACTTATAATATTTCTTCAAATCAAACTGCACATAACAAGCTAGAACCCAAGTTCCATTGGGTACCAAAATCTATTTAATCTGTTTTGCAGGTTTATCATGTGTGGTGTTGATTGTCAGAACTATACCAAACACATGACTGGAAAACATAAGAGAAGTGTGCAATTTGAAGAAGAGTACCAGTGCTGAAACCATATGCATAATTTCAGGGGGAGAAATATTTAAACTTTTGATATAGTTTGTGCTTATTGATAAATCTTTCTATGTGCTTCTTTGAAAGGGGAGCATACACAATAATGGTTTCTAAACACATCAGTTTAGAACCCGGATTTCAAAGAGTTTATGGCTTCTAAACACTTCAGTTTAGAACCCGAGCTTTCAATGTGTTTGATTTCTGATCATACCCGATCAGGACTCGTTCTTAATCTAATAAAAAAAAATTAGACTTTGATTGTTAAATCTACTGATTTTGTGTCGTTAAGATCTTTGCAGATTTTGAGGGGGGGCTAATTTGATTTTTATTCAGTCGATCATAATTTGAGGGGGAGCTGATACATTTTAATGTAAGCATCTTCTGAACTTAATCTGAGATTGTTTGAAAGAAGAACAACTTTCAAGCATGAAAATGTTTTCCTTAAATGTTCAAACCACTTCTCTATTTCAAACAGAATTTATAAATCTAGAAGTGTGGTTTTTAAATGATTTTCATGTATATCTCGGATTCCATCATTGTTTCTGACCGTGTGTTTCTAAAGAGTAATACTTGCGTATTATCTTTTCTATACTTTCAAGTACTCTGTTGGACAACCTAAGGGGGGGTAAGGTTGTATTTAAAATCTTTTACTTTCAAAAATTCTTTTACAAATAAATACAGTACTGAAACAGTATAAATAAATCAGAGTATACAAATAATAACGAAGAGTGTAAATATAAACAAATACACAGAGATTATATAAATAAATATAAATGCAAAGCAGTTTATATAAACAAATATAATAAAGCACAGCGGAATAAATAAAGAGATAAATGTTAGAGATACTTGACACAGAGATTTACTGATTTACCACCAACTGTGATAAACCAGCAGCCGAGACACTTCTCGACACGATCCAATAAATGTATTCTTTACGGTAGAAATACAAACCAAGTACAAAGGTATTTGTAATAGTTTCTCAAGCCTCTGCTATGAGATAAACAGGATCACACACCCGTTATTCAAATACTTACAAGAGGAGTATAACTCACAATGGGTAATCACTCTTGTATAATATCTCACACTTGGATATTTTATAAAAAATGTTTTATAAAATATATATATATAAATGAGAGAGCTGAGAGTTGAGAGTTTGAATGCTGCTTGTTACTGTTGTGTGGTCTGGTCTAATCTTCTTCATCACCATCAGCATCATTATATAGCAACCCACTTCCAGAAGTGATATATGAGGCGCGGTATACCGCCTTGCACACCGCGGTATACCGCCGTCAGAAAAGGTGACTGACACACCAACGGCTACATGCAAAGTTGACAGGAATTACGTACCCGCGGTATACCGGCTGGGTCTCGCGGTATACCGCCGTCAGGAAAAGGTTCTTTCAACCAATCAGAAATGCACACGACCTGCCGCGGTATACCGGCTGAACACCCGCGGTATACCGACAAAAGTGTACCCGCGGTATACCGGCTGTATCGCCGCGGTATACCGCCGTCAGAAAAGACAGCTTCCAGGACTGCAACCAAATCTGCTGGATCTTCTTAAAACCTTATTAAAATTAATTGTTGGTTTTTTAGAAATATCCAAGTGGTATATTATTTTAGGGTGTTTATCATTATTAGTTATAAACAATAATGACGACGTAAACACTTCCGTCTTGAACCCTTCAGATTAAATCTTCGTGTTCTTCAACAACTGCACACTTGGATTAAATTGTTAGACAAACAATAATGCGGTGTGTTTGTAATCATCAAAATAAATATATATAAATATATAGAGATGTGGTACACTTGCACCAACAATCTCCCCCTTTTTGATGATGACAAACACAACCGCTAAGCAAGAGCATATGCGGTTTCTCTCCCCCGTTTGTCGAAACAAAAAGGGTCAAGAAAGACGGTATGCTTCCCCTCGAGAGATGCTCCCCCTCAAAATATGCATAAAATTGAGAGAGCATAAACTCATGGGTAAAGAGCTAAAACGCTCCCCCTCAAATTAATAACGATATTAAATTGAAGATTTTATAAAATTTGAGGGATAAAATAAGCATAAAGCAATAGAGACAAAGATATACAAACCAATACGAAACACTTGCACCAAAACGGATCTTAAGGCTTCAATATTCGGTTAAATTTTATGTGAACAAAAATTACCACGTATTATGACCTCGTCAGGTAACCACGTATTATAACCTCGGCAGGTAACCACGTATTATAACCTCGGCAGGTAACCACGTATTATAACCTCGGCAGGTAACCACGTATTATAACCTCGGCAGGTAACCACGTATTATAACCTCGGCAGGTAACCACGTATTATAACCTCGGCAGGTAACACCTACAAAAGGCAAAGAAAATTTTTCGTGGTACCCTTTTCTTATGGGTCCTTTTAACAGTTAGTATAAAACATAAACTGCAAAAAAAATATGTTGTCGACATAAAACAAACACGACAAACATACAAAGCCATATAAATGGTTTAAAACCACAAACGCATCCCACCGGGATTATCAACATTAAACATTCCTTTCGGAATCCATTTTCTAACCATTTTTATTTTACGATCGTATTTATCATAGACGTAAAATGAAGCATGCAAATTTACATTATTCTTTGGTCTAGAAAAATTATTATACATACGAGCATACGGTTTCCTCCCATAATTCATATTTTTTATTTTTGACATATATGGAGGTTTTCTCGTATCAACTTTAGGAGATGCAAAAAATCTTTTAATGGGTTTACACGAACATTTATCAACACATGTATCGGAACCAATGCCTTTACGACAATTTATACGATTAGGCATATTTAGCATTTTAAGCACTTTATCATTGCTACTATTAAAAGCATTTGCTAATAAGTTATCTTTTTCATGAGATTTACATTTTGCTTTTAAACAAGCAATTTCATCTTCAAGAATATTGCATTTACCACATACAACTTTTTCACATGTTATTTTCTCTAAACAGGCAATTTTATCATTTAAGACAATGCAAGATTTGCAAACAATATTTTCGCATGCTTTCTTTTCTAAAGTGATAACTTTATCATTTAACTCATTTTTGATTTTATTATCACATGCAATGGTTTGTTTACAATTATTCAACTCATTTTGACATAATAATAATTCTTCTTTTAATTTAGCATTCTCATTTTTATAACTATTTACGAGAACAATCATTTTTTGAAAAGAGACATTTAACATATCAATATCATCATCGTTATCACTACAACTAGAATATCTTGAGTATGAAGTACATACCTCTTTCTCGCAGTCGACGATGAGACACGTTTCTTCATTTCTTTGATCTCGGGTTTCGTCTCTCTTTTCTTTTGAGTTTTCACCATAGGTGATGTTCAAGTTCTCCCAAATATCATGAGCAGTTTCAAAGAGATAAACACGCTCAATATCATCGTTAGTAAGAACCGAAAAGAGAAAATTTTTGGCTTGATAATTTAAACAATAATTAGCCTCATCTTCGTCGGACCATTCCGAGCTAGGTTTTTCAACAACTTTGTTGTTTTGAAATTTTGTGGGTTTGAAATTTCCTTTAATAATAATGTCCCAAATTTTTTGATTTATCCCACGAACACAACGTTCAAAAGAATTTGCCCAAAGATCAAAATTTTCGAAATCAATAAGAAGAGATTTAGAAAACCAAGCATTTTGTTGAGCCATAACAAAAACGGATTTTTAAAAAAAATTAAATAGACGATTTTTGAAAGCCCTGCTCTGATACCAAATGTTGGACAACCTAAGGGGGGGTAAGGTTGTATTTAAAATCTTTTACTTTCAAAAATTCTTTTACAAATAAATACAGTACTGAAACAGTATAAATAAATCAGAGTATACAAATAATAACGAAGAGTGTAAATATAAACAAATACACAGAGATTATATAAATAAATATAAATGCAAAGCAGTTTATATAAACAAATATAATAAAGCACAGCGGAATAAATAAAGAGATAAAGGTTAGAGATACTTGACACAGAGATTTACTGATTTACCACCAACTGTGATAAACCAGCAGCCGAGACACTTCTCGACACGATCCAATAAATGTATTCTTTACGGTAGAAATACAAACCAAGTACAAAGGTATTTGTAATAGTTTCTCAAGCCTCTGCTATGAGATAAACAGGATCACACACCCGTTATTCAAATACTTACAAGAGGAGTATAACTCACAATGGGTAATCACTCTTGTATAATATCTCACACTTGGATATTTTATAAAAAATGTTTTATAAAATATATATATATAAATGAGAGAGCTGAGAGTTGAGAGTTTGAATGCTGCTTGTTACTGTTGTGTGGTCTGGTCTAATCTTCTTCATCACCATCAGCATCATTATATAGCAACCCACTTCCAGAAGTGATATATGAGGCGCGGTATACCGCCTTGCACACCGCGGTATACCGCCGTCAGAAAAGGTGACTGACACACCAACGGCTACATGCAAAGTTGACAGGAATTACGTACCCGCGGTATACCGGCTGGGTCTCGCGGTATACCGCCGTCAGGAAAAGGTTCTTTCAACCAATCAGAAATGCACACGACCTGCCGCGGTATACCGGCTGAACACCCGCGGTATACCGACAAAAGTGTACCCGCGGTATACCGGCTGTATCGCCGCGGTATACCGCCGTCAGAAAAGACAGCTTCCAGGACTGCAACCAAATCTGCTGGATCTTCTTAAAACCTTATTAAAATTAATTGTTGGTTTTTTAGAAATATCCAAGTGGTATATTATTTTAGGGTGTTTATCATTATTAGTTATAAACAATAATGACGACGTAAACACTTCCGTCTTGAACCCTTCAGATTAAATCTTCGTGTTCTTCAACAACTGCACACTTGGATTAAATTGTTAGACAAACAATAATGCGGTGTGTTTGTAATCATCAAAATAAATATATATAAATATATAGAGATGTGGTACACTTGCACCAACATACTCATACACATCGGTTCAGCTTCTTTTTGACTTTGTTATTACTATGTCTCAAAACGAAACAATGTTTCGATGGTAATACTCCCGTTTGAATTTCCAATTTTGTTGAACATCATATATTCATTCAGCATGAGAACTTAAACGTTTCATTCAAAGATTGTTTATATTTGTTCATATAAACAACATTCAATTCTTTGATACCCTATCCATTTATGATTATCCTTCATATTTGATCTGACTGATACATTGTCAGACTCTCAAACAAGTCTTACGAATTCATTTCATTTCATTCTATATCCTTGTTTTGAGAAATCTTCAAAGTTAAAGTGCTCAAATATTCATGATATTATTGAGGAGCAAACATTTTGATGACAATGTAATTCAAAGCTGAGATTTTTCATTGTTCAAGCTAAACTATTGAACAACATATCTTTTAGGACAACATTTCATGGGATCAATGTGTGAGCTACATTGTACTTCTATGGATCCACGTTAACCAGAGTTTCCTACCCAAGAAGTTATCCTTGAGTGATTGAGGGGTGAGGGGTCAAAATCAAAGAGTGGGGGAGATAACTCATTCGGTTGAGTAATCTCATTGTGCTGAGGTAAAATGAAAAAGAGAGTTTGGTTAGACGCGAGCAGATTAAAAAACAGATAGAGGGTGTGAGAACAAAGTTAAAAGAATAAGAGAACTCTGCACCAACCAATTTCTGAGTCGGGCAACCACATTACTGATTGGTTCACACTCTTTGGTGACCATCATTGAAACAGGCAATTAGCTTGTTATCTGAAAACTCTCAATGATGCTAAAAATGGTTTTAATCTTGTTATCTGAAAACTCTCAATGATGCTAAAAATGGTGTAACAATTTGAAATAGGAGCATTTTAATGGGAGAGAATGGGGGGTCCCAAATATAAAGAGAATAGGCATTGGCAATTTAAGAGAGGGGGCGAGGATTCAGGTAGATGAAGGGGAACCCATGTAGGAAACAAATGGAAGAGGATATTGGGCTAATATCAAAACCAAAAGAAATTTGAAATTTTGAGGGGGGAGCATATGCCTCCTCTTGTTACCATGTTTAGTATAACATCTTGATCTTGATGGGGGCAGGGACAGGGGCAGCCACGAAGTCAAGGAGTGTGCAAATAGGTGAAGCTCCTTTCTCGAAACAGGAAATTTGGGCTGCAAATTAAGGATTGTGGAAGCTCTAAAGCTCCGGGTCCGGATGGTTTTAGCTTCAAGGTTTGTAAGGTGTTTGGGAAATGATAGAAGCTGATGTGATGAGCACTTTCGACTGGTTCTAGGATAAAGGGATTCTAAACAAAGGCTTCAATTCATCGTTCTTGACGCTGGTTCCCAAGGTTAGCAACCCGTTGGTTTTCAGTGAGTTCCATCCCATTAGCTTAATAGAAGCCCTTTTTAAAGCTATTGCAAAAACCCTGGTGAAAAGGGTGAAGGCGTAATTGGTGATGTACTAAGCGACACTCAAACAACTTTTATTGAAGAAAGGAGCATTGCGGACTGCATCATGGTGGTTGACACAACCGTAAACTTCTTGAAGAAGGTTGGTTACAAAGCTTTCTTTTTTAAAGACGACATTGAAAAAGCTTTCGACTATGTTAACTGGAAAGTCTTGGAAGATGTGATGCATCAAATGGGGTTTGGGAGCCGATGGTGTAAATGGATCAACTTGTGCCTTTCTTCGGCAACCGTCTCTATTTTGGTCAACGGATCGCCTAAGGGAGAGTTCAACCTTGAACGTGGAGTTAAACAAAGTGATCCCCTATCTCTTTCCTCCTCCTTATCGCAATGGAACGAATGACGAGGGTTATGGAAGAAGCAAAGTCTAAGGGTATCTTTAAAAGAGTGAAGGTGGATTGAGAGAAAGTCGAGGTCTCTCACCTTTAATTTGCCGATGACGCTCTTTTCTTTGGCAAATGGAGTCGGGCCAACCTTAAAAACCTAAAAGCTTCCATTTGCCAACCTTAAAAACCTAAAAGCTTCCATTTGCCAACCATAAAAACCTAAAAGCTTTACTTCTTTGCTTTCAATCCGCATTTGGTCTTAGAATTGATCTCTCGTAAAACAAGCTTTTTGGGATTGGTGTGGATAATGTAACACTCTCGAATTTGGAAAGAGTAACTAAAAAATTTTTCGATAAAATATTCACTTAAGAAATAAAATTCCTTCTACAAACCATTCCTGGAATTATTTCAAGATAAATATAACAACTCTCACAATTTAAAACTCAAATCATACTATGAACCACTTAAAGTCGGGTGTCACTTAACACCAGTACAAGTTGCTAATCCCAAAATAAATGCGGAAGACTTCACTAAAACAAATCACCTCTCATGCACTCTACTAGCACTCGCCACTTCACAATGTAGCTAAAGCTACTCCCAACCTGAGCCTGTTGCACATGCCGACAAATAAAAAGGGTTAGGCTAACGCCTAGTGAGTTCAAGCATTTTATCATGAATACATAAATTCATAAATCGAGAGGGGTGTAGTTTTAGTCATGATTTCAAAAGAGTTTACTTTAGTTGCAAATCACCCATTTTCCAACTCACACAAAATCTATGAGAAAAGCTCCCAAATTGTATAAAGCGTTTTCCAAAATGAATTCCAATTCCAACTCACTCAAAACGTGTTTGGACGTAAATATCCCAAGAAATATAAACATGGACAAAACTCCAATATTTAAAACATCCAAATAGGATGAAGCATAGAACTCTTCCAATGAACCATGAAGACATTTCATATAAACAAAGAGCGTCACCGAAAATATGGATAAAATCTTATACCCAAAAACCACACCTTTCGGTGACGGGGGAGACCCGATTTCAGCGAAAGTGACGGGCACACAAAGTTAGGTCACTTATGATGTTACTGGATTACACCTCAAGTCCCAGTCCTAGTTCCCATGCCATGAAGACATCACAACCTCAAACCATAAACAGATTGCCTTTATTGCCTACCCCGTAGGGTTACACCTCAAGGACTTACAGGGACCACATTGCATATCCAGTCTAGACGAGTTACACCTCAAGGACTCCAGTGTCCTCCATTGCCTACTCGCTAGTGGCCGTGGGGCCTAACGCATATAACCATGCGTTCCAATAGTCCACTCTCCGTGCACAAGGAGATAGACCATCCAAATAAAGACTGACTTACATGCCTATGGATCCAATGCAACACAGTCTACAAAACATGCTCAACCCAAAATGACAGAAGCATCCAAGCATGTAAATATCAATAATGAGCAATAAAATGCATCAAGTTGCAATAAATGCAAACCATAAATAAGACTCCACATTGAGACATTTAAAACTGGACAAATGTCCCCAAACTTTCTCAAAGACAAATCCGAGCAAAATGCTTCAAACTCGCTAGACCCATAAATAACGGCCATCATCGCATAAACATTGTTTAGGTAAACAAGTACCCCCAAATCATCCTTAACTCCAAAACTCGACACGGTTTAAACAAAAGGGTTTCCCAAAGAACTCGTACCCTTATAATTCTCAAAATAACTCTTGACACTAAATCGTGTATTTCCCAAATGGTTTATAAAATCAATTACACTAAAATGGTTAAACCATCAAATAGACATCATTTTGAGCAATTAATCTTTTAAAGACATATTATGATTTCTAACCATCCAAATATCCAAAAGCCCCAAATATGGGTGTTTTACACATTTATGAAGATAAATATTTCCAAAGAGTTAAACTAACCAAATAACTCATCCATTGATATTTGAAAGTAAAACACACAAATATTTGGAAAATAACATTTTTTGGCATGTACAAAGTTTTCACAAATCAACTTGAACTCACCTTGCTAGATTAGGCTAAATCTAGATTTTCCCAAACGTATGCTCCTTTGAAAAAGTCCGAATCTTCAAGTCCAAATCTTCCAAAAACCTAAATCCACAATTTCCAACCATAAACATTTATCCCCAAACACTTAGAATCATTTCCCCCAACATATTACACCCAAAATCACCAATAGATCGAAAACCTAATTTCCAAAATGAAGAGAAGAGAAGATTACCTCAACCATCAAGTGAATCCACTAATCAAACACTTCTAGTGATACCAAAATGAGCTTCAATCTTCATTTCACCCAAATAAAGGAAAGGTTTAGGAGAGGGTTGGGTAAAACCCTAGAAAGTGTAGAAATCTCACCAAAACGAAAGTGAGAAGAAGGGTTCTAACCTCCATCCATAATTCCTTGTTAAGAACTGCGAGAGAAGCTTTGGTTTGCAAGATTTATGGCTTCAAAAGCTCCAAAAACGATTTAGAGGGTTAGGGTTCGGTTTGGGAGAGTTTAGAGAGAGAGATGGAATAGAAATGAAAGAAGGCTGAAAGTCGTGGGTTTAAAACCCTCTGGAGCCCGTCGACGATAGTGACACCACGATAGTGACATTGTCACTATCGCCGGGCATACTCGCCTGCTACCCAAAATACTCGCGGTACACTTTCGGCGATAGTGACACTGCGAAAGTGACCATGTCACTATCGCGAGGGTCATACTCGTTGGCTTCTCCCCACCTCTCGGTACATAATGGGCGATAGTGACACTGCGAAAGTGACCATGTCACTATCGCGAGTGTCATACTCGCTGGCTTTGTACCGAGCCCAAACTTGGCCATATTTCTCGAGAGATCCAATTAGCATTACGTGTCCCACCCTCCAATGCAACACCTTGTCCTTTTAATAGTTCTAAATAAATTCGTTTACAGATTGAGTTAGGATTTTCGGGGTGTTACAGATAAGGACTCCGTAGAAGAAGCAACGAAAATTAATTGCCACTCGGGATCTCTTCCTTTTACGTACTTAGGCCTCCCGGTTGGAGCCTCGATGATTCGTGAAACCTCATGGCAACCAGTTATTCAAAAATTGAAATCAAGGTTAGATGATTGGACCCGAAGCTCATTTCGATGGATGGAAGACTCATGTTAATTAAATTTGTGTTGAACAATCTACCATTGTATTATTTCTCCTTGTATCATGCCCTGTTAGGCGTCTGTGAAAACCCTTGACAGATTAACAGGAAGTTCTTTCGGGGTGGGGCGGAATAGGTCTCATTATCCGTCTTGGTTTGGTGGGAGAGTGTAATTTATGGTTCTCGGTTTGGGGGGTTAGGGGTGGGGAGTATTTGAGCTTTTAATTTAGCTCTGTTGGGGAAATGGATCTGGAGGTTTAAATCGGAAGAAGGGGCACTTAGACACATATTTGTTTCAAGCGTGTACGGAAAAGACGGTGGCATTAGTGGTAGAGTTAGCATGGGATTACTTGGGGTGCTTGGGGTGGAGTGCTAAAGGCGATACGAGATATTGAGGAAGAGGGTTTATCCTTCTCGGACTCATTTAGTAGAAGAATAAGTGATGGGGCATATATTAAAGTTTGGACGGATCGATGGTTAGAGGTGAGTAGATTAAAAGATAGGCTCCCTCGGTTGTGGGCTTTAGAAAGAATTAAACAAGTGAAGCTGCGGGGTATAAATGATCCAGATGGGGTATAAGGTTGGCCGTGGAGTTTGGATAGATGCCTTCGGAGTAGGGCCAGTCATGAGTTGGAGGAGCTTTTGCGGCTGTTGCAACCTATCTCGACTAACCCCAATGGGGAGGATAAGTGGGTTTGGTATTTAGATAGTAACGGGGTTTTCTCCCTTGTGGCGTACTGGTTAAGGCCTTGGGGGGATGTGGCTCAGAAACCCATCTACCCCGGGTTCGAATCCAAGCGTTGGCAACTTGTGGCCACTGAGGAATTATCTCAGGGCTGCATGCTTAGCAGTCAATCAATGCCAGGGAGTAGTCTAGGCAAAGCTTAGGATACCCTTTAAAAAAAGTATGCACAAGAGCATATGCACGTGTGCATGTTACAAATTACTTGTATGCACAAGTGCATACCGTCCGGATGAAGGTCTACCAAGGTGTTCTTCAGTTTTCCGTTTTTTTAGGTTTTCCCCTGAAAGAAGGGAGGTTCAGGGGAAAACCTCAAAAAAAAAAATGGAAAACTGAAGAACACCCTAGTGGCCCTTCATCTGGATATAGAGTAGGGTTCATACGAGAACAATGACCAAATAAGAGAACACGAGAACGGCTGAATCACATGTGATTCACATGTGACTCTCGCCACGCCCGCTCACCCTTGCGTTGACCGTCTTAGGTAATCACATGTGATTTTAGTGTAAAATCACGTGATTTGGCCATTTTTTGTGTTTCCCTATTTTGACCATGTTCTGGTTTGATCCTCCATCTACATATATATATATATAGGGTTACGTTCAAGGGAAAACCTAAAAAAAAAACGGAAAACTGAAGAAAAGAACACCCTAGGATCCCTTCATCTGGACGGTATGCACTTGTGCATACAGGTTATTTGTAACATGCATTTGTGCATATATGCACAAATGCATAATGCACTTGTGCATAAAACCAAAAAGTCAACTATTTACCTGTATGCACAAGTGCATACCGTCCAGATGAAGGGCTCCTAGGGTGTTCTTCAGTTTTCCTTTTTTGAGGTTTTCCCTTGAACCTCTCTATCTCTCTCTCTCTCTATATATATATATATATATATATATATATATAAATATATATATATATATATATATATATGTATGTGTGTGTGCGTGTGTGCGTGTGTGTGTGTGTGTGTATATGGGTGGTTTAATTTGCAACCCATGCAACCCACATCTTAACCATTGATTTCATGATCGACGGTTACAATAAATGTGGGCCCAATATTTTTAATAAAATAATAAAAACAAATAACCGCTTATCATTAATCCAATGGTTAAGATGTGGGTTGCATAGGTTTTAAATTAACCTTGGCCAATATGTGTGTGTGTGTGTGTGTGCATATCATGCACGGTAACAATATATCAACCGATTTATTGAGCTATGTAGCTTAGCACCAACATATACTATTAAGTTTTTAACTTAGCAGCAACATGAGCACATTTATGGAGCTATGTGATTGCAAAAATTTATCAATCTAGAGGCATCAAACTGAAATCCACAAAAATGATCATAAATGCAAGTCAGAGAAAGCGACTTGTAAAAAACATGGTACCTGCCAAAAGTCAGAAACGGAGATGTCTTTGTACTTTCTCAGTTTCAAAATAGAAACGGAGATTTCTTTGTACTTTCTCAGACCTGCAAGCAAATGTTGCATATCATGTTTATGAGCAACCAAGGAGTACTCGTCTGGAATGATGCTGCTTAAACTCAACTTCTATCTCTTTTTCTCACCAAATATATGACTTTTGGCAGGGTACCATGTTTTTGACAGGTCAAAAGTCTTGAGCAGCCACCCTCTTTCTGCCGTTCTATTCCCCATTTTACTGATGACAAGTGTAAAAGCAAACTAAATGGAAAAAGGATTTTCAGTGTGTTATATATAAGATTCTTGGGGAGAAAATTCTAAATTTAATCAACCCAATAATTATCAAAAAGTTGAATTGGATTTTTCTTGATCAAGAAGACTCAAGTATTGAGAGACTTACGGATCAGAATATACGATACTATCAAGGACACTACTAACCAATCAAGAAAAGAAGACAGAAATAAGAGGGAGAATAACAATTCTTTTCATGTACCTTGCATTTGTTTCTCATAAGAACTAGCAATATTCATATTTTTCCCGTCAATATCTTCATCATCATTCTGCCTTTCACAAGGCAACAATGTACATAAGATTTGTAAAAGTACTTGCTGATGCTACTCAACACAAGAGCGAATAAAGCTAGTTCAATTTCCATGGGACAGAGCGAATAACAAATTTTAGCAGGCAATTTTGTATGTTGAAGCAATGAAGTAAGAAACATTATTCTTAAAGATGTAGGCAAGAAATGATATTCTTACAGATGTGGAGGTCAACTGTTAAAATGTGAAGGACTGCTCCCAAAATACAAGGCAACAATTTGATATTTAGAACCCAAAGAACAGCTGGTGGTATTACTGGTGTGTCAGTATTCTGGTAAAGAGGTTAGAATCAGAAATAGACTGCAAAATGACAGCAAATGAAAAAAGAATTCACTTATAAACTCAAAGATAGCCTCAAGACAATAAGCAAGTTACGTAACAACCCTGTTCTGTTGGAAGGTTATGTAATAATTCATGGTTGCGGCAAGATTGCTATTACTCATAATAATGAATTACTTGGTCAAGGTTTCTTAGATGGATTACTGTATAAATTAGAACTAGATCATAATTTCTCACAGTCTTTGTTGTCTCTTAATATTGATGATGTAACTAAAACAACAAAGACTGTGAGAAATTATGATCTAGTTCTAATTTATACAGTAATCCATCCAAGAAACCTCGACCAAGTAATTCATTATTATGAATAATAGCAATCTTGCCGCAACCATGAATTATTACATAACCTTCAAGGTCTAGTCTAGATATGGATACAAGGTTCCGAGTAATTCTCGGTACATATAAGGTATCCACTAGTCTAATACACTTTCCGGTACTCATATGTAAATTTAAAGTTCCCATGGCTTCGACATCTAAGAGATCACCGCTTCCAACTCTAAGTTTTCTTTGGCCCTTTGGTAGCTTCTGGATTGTAAGGAATCCCTGCATTGAGTTTGTCACATGGACCATAGAACCAGAGTCACCCCACCATGTATTAATAGGGACATCAGTAGTAAAGGAATCAAATATTGCATAAAGAATGTTACCTTTCTTAGCTAGCCATTCCTTGAACTTAGGGCAATCTTTCTGTCCGTGCCCTTTTGCGCGACAGAATTTGCAGTTAGGTTTGCTTGACAAGGGTTTAGAGCTAGAGGCAACGGCACCATGATGATTATCCTTTTGGACTTTATTTCCAGTCTGATTTTCGTGATTACCCTTCCTTTTCTTAGAATTAGTAGCGGTTGTCAGGTGAACGGCTTCAGGTTGTACCAGCTTTAGGCGATCCTCCTCTTGCACACACATTGCAATCAGTTCACTTATCGACCATTTATCCTTCATAGCGTTATAGTTAACTTTGAAGGTATCGAACCGAGCAGGCAAAGAGGTCATTATGAAATGCACAAGAAAATTATCAGAGACTTCCATTTCAAGACTCTTAAGCTTATGAGCCATATCAATCATTTTCATAATGTGTTCACGGACACTGCTATTTCCTTCATATTTCAGAGTGAGCATCTGTAGCATTAAGCTACTTGCATGTGCCTTAGACGATCCCTTGAAGTGATCCTCAACAGATTTGAGGTAAGTTTTGACTTTATCAGAATCAGGGATAGCTCCTCGGATACTGAGGTTGATGGAGTTCTTGACCATCATTAGTGACAAGCGATTTGCCCTTTCCCACTTTTCAAAATCCGCTTTCTGAGCTGCAGAAGACTCAGCAGTAATAGCAGCGGGTTCATCATGGCGAATGGCATGGTCAAGGTCTAGCATCCCCAGAGTAAGAAGTAATTGATCCTTCCATATTCAAAAATTCTTCCTCAGCCGCCACATTCAAAAATTTTCCTAAGGAATTGAATTGTTAATTTTTTTTCATCAGCCGCCATATTCAATTCATAAGGAATTGAATTGTTAATTCAATTCAAAGTTGCAAATTTTTTTTATCAGCGTTAATTATGATGCAACCAGCAATTATAATGCAATTTTTCCATTGCATTTTTTTATCAGCGCCATATATATATATTTTTTATCAGCCATATATATATATATTTTTCCAGCAATTATAATATATATTTTTTAAAGTTAATTATGCTATGACTTATTTTTAAAATCACGCCATGACTTTATTTTTTAAAATTATGCGAGGTCTTAATGTTTTGGTTCGCCTTAACTTATTGATTTCGATATTCGCTAAGTTGAATTCAACATCATTTAAGTCGATTAAATACTAGCTAAGTCGAAATTCAACCTTACTTCTAATATCGAGTTGAACAATTAATAAACTGATAAAATCCGACTTTATGCGACCATGACTTATTTGTTGAGTTCGGCATTATCTAGTCGAATACAGCCTTACTTTTGTCAAGATCGAACTCCTTAGGCACACATAATGTCAAATATACATCTTTGTTTTGACTATGCCATACCCTTGCACTAAAATTCATGGTCTCATCATTTGTGCCCAAAGGTCAAATATGATTCTCATATTGCATTTTTTTTTCCTTTTGCATAATGAACACTGAGTATACTAATTCTGCCCAAAGGTGATTTAATATACCTGTGTGTCAAGAGGACTCTCTACATGCATAATTCACACGATGCTCTATTTTGTGCCCAAAGGTCAAAAGATAAGCATTGCGTTGCATGACCCTAACGCTCATGTTTACTTAGATATTAATTATTTCTGCCCAAAGGTGATGTAACATCTGAGTAGAGCCTTACTTTGGCTTATTGTTTTGGTGTTTACAATAGGTTTACTTATCACTAGCTTCATCACTAAAATGGTCATAGTTTCATTATTCTAAGGAATATTATTGTTAGGCCTGCTTACTTTAACATTACTTTGATTACATTACTTTAAGAAACATTACTTTATCTGCCTTTTATAGCTAACTACGTCTCTATGATAATCTTCTATAACTTATATCTTCCTTATTTCCACATCAGTACCTAACTTTGGCATTGAGCCACTTACTGGTGCGAATTTTGCTTCATGGAAGGATCAATTACTTCTTACTCTGGGGATGCTAGACCTTGACCATGCCATTCGCCATGATGAACCCGCTGCTATTACTGCTGATTCTTCTGCAGCTCAGAAAGCGGATTTTGAAAAGTGGGAAAGGGCAAATCGCTTGTCACTAATGATGGTCAAGAACTCCATCAACCTCAGTATCCGAGGAGCTATCCCTGATTCTGATAAAGTCAAAACTTACCTCAAATCTGTTGAGGATCACTTCAAGGGATCGTCTAAGGCACATGCAAGTAGCTTAATGCTACAGATGCTCACTCTGAAATATGAAGGAAATAGCAGTGTCCGTGAACACATTATGAAAATGATTGATATGGCTCATAAGCTTAAGAGTCTTGAAATGGAAGTCTCTGATAATTTTCTTGTGCATTTCATAATGACCTCTTTGCCTGCTCGGTTCGACACCTTCAAAGTTAACTATAACGCTATGAAGGATAAATGGTCGATAAGTGAACTGATTGCAATGTGTGTGCAAGAGGAGGACCGCCTAAAGCTGGTACAACCTGAAGCCGTTCACCTGACAACCGCTACTAATTCTAAGAAAAGGAAAGGTAACCACGGAAATCAGACTGGAAATAAAGTCCAAAAGGATAATCATCATGGTGTTGTTGCCTCTAGCTCTAAACCCTTGTCAAGCAAACCTAACTGCAAATTCTGTCGCGCAAAAGGGCACGGACAGAAAGATTGCCCTAAGTTCAAGGAATGGCTAGCTAAGAAAGGTAGCATTCTTTATGCAATATTTGATTCCTTTACTACTGATGTCCCTATTAATACATGGTGGGGTGACTCTGGTTCTATGGTCCATGTGACAAACTCAATGCAGGGATTCCTTACAATCCAGAAGCTACCAAAGGGCCAAAGAAAACTTAGAGTTGGAAGCGGTGATCTCTTAGATGTCGAAGCCATGGGAACTTTAAATTTACATATGAGTACCGGAAAGTGTATTAGACTAGTGGATACCTTATATGTACCGAGAATTACTCGGAACCTTGTATCCATATCTAGACTAGACCTTGAAGGTTATGTAATAATTCATGGTTGCGGCAAGATTGCTATTACTCATAATAATGAATTACTTGGTCGAGGTTTCTTGTATGGATTACTGTATAAATTAGAACTAGATCATAATTTCTCACAATCTTTGTTGTCTCTTAATATTGATGATGTAACTAAAACAACAAAATCACCTAAACAATTAGAGAATTCCTCCATGTTGTGTTATAAACGCCTTGGCCACATCTCACGAGATCGAATGACTCAACTCGTAAAGGATGGAATCTTACCTTCTCTTGATTTTAGTGATTTTGAAACATGTATTAAGTGCCTCAAAGGCAAAATGGCGAAAGGGAATAAGAAAGGAGCTACTAGAAGTTCCAACTTGTTGGAAATAATTCACACTGCTATTAGTGGTCCTTATCCCGCATCAATCACAGGACATACATCATTTATTACATTCATTGACGATTATTCGCGTTATATGCACCTATATCTGATTAAGGAAAAATCTGAATCCTTACAAACTTTTATTGATTTTAAAACTTTGGTTGAAAACCAACTTGATCATAAAATAAAAGTTGTGAGATCAGATAGAGGAGGTGAGTATTATGGTAGACATACTGATATTGGTCAAGCTCCTGGTCCTTTCTATAATTTTTGCAAGGAACATGGCATAATTAACCAATACACCATGCCTGGTTCTCCTCAACAAAATGGTGTTGCTGAAAGGAGAAACAGAACCTTAATGGACATGGTGAGAAGTATGCTTGCTAACACTAACTTACCTACTTTCCTCTGGACTGAGGCATTAAAAACAGTCGTTCATATACTCAATAGGGTTCCATCAAAATCTGTCCCTAAAACTCCTTATGAAATCTGGACAGGTAGGAAACCGAGTCTAAAATATATGAAAGTATGGGGCTGTACTGCCGAAGCAAAAGTCTATAACCCTAACTTAAAGAAACTGGATCCTAAAACTCTTACATGTTTCTTTATCGGTTATCCTGATAACTCAAAAGGTTATCGTTTTTACTGTCCTTCCCACACTACGAGCATCATTGACACGCAGCATGCCACATTTCTTGAGAACTCAAAGATCAGTGGGAGCACGACAAATCTTGACTCAGATTTGCAAGAAGTACAAGAAGCGGGGGGAAACCATCCTACCGCTATTTTTATTCCTCCGATAATTCCTCTTGTACCCACCGCTGCTCCTAATATCACTGATCCAACTCTTCCTAACCAAAACGCCGAGGGAACATCATCATCGCCTCTTGTACCCAACGCTGAGCCTAATATCACTGATCCCACTCCTCCCGTTACTGAACCGGAAAATCAACTCAGGAGATCATCTAGGGCACGCAGGGCCACAAATTTTGATGATTTCGTAACCTTTTTATCTGAAGTTGAGAACATTGGAAAGCTTACTGATCCTACCTCTTATCGAGAAGCCATTAATAGTGATCAGGCCACTCAGTGGAATGAAGCCATGATTGAAGAGCTTAATTCCATGCAACATAATGACGTTTGGGACTTGGTTGAACTTCCTGAAGGATCCAAAACCATCGGTTGTAAATGGGTCTTCAAAACCAAATTAGACCCGAAAGGAAACATCGAACGCTATAAGGCCAGACTGGTTGCAAAAGGCTTTACTCAAAAGGAAGGAATCGATTATCAAGAGACCTTCTCTCCTGTCTCTCGTAAAGATTCTTTAAGGATCGTCATGGCACTTGTAGCTCATTATGATTTAGAGTTACATCAGATGGATGTCAAGACCGCTTTCCTGAATGGAGACTTGAAAGAAGATGTATACATGCGACAACCTGAAGGATTCATTCCAGAAGGTAAAGAGCATATGGTCTGCAAGTTGAAGAAATCCATTTATGGGTTGAAGCAGGCATCACGACAATGGTACCTCAAGTTCGATAAAATCGTAAAAGGGCAAGATTTTCTAAAGAATCAAGTGGATCAATGCACCTATCTCAAGATCAGTGGGAGTAACTTTATAATCCTTGTCTTGTACGTAGATGACATTCTACTAGCAAGTAACAACTTGGATATGCTGCATGAGTCGAAGCGGATGCTTTCGCAAAATTTCGACATGAAAGATCTCGGTGATGCCTCTTATGTCATTGGTATCGAAATACATCGAGATAGGCATAATGGTGTTTTGGGTCTTTCTCAAAAGGCATATATTGAGCGTATCTTAAAACGCTATAACATGCAGCACTGTACACCCACTGTAGCTCCAGTAGTTAAAGGGGACGTATTTGGTTCTTTCCAAGCTCCGAGCACTGAGATTGAAAAGGAAGAAATGAGGATGATACCTTATTCGTCTGTAGTAGGGAGCATTATGTATGCTCAGGTCTGTACTCGTCCGGATATCGCTTATATCGCTGGTATGCTGGGACGTTACTTATCTAATCCCGGAATAGCACACTGGAAAGCGGCTAAGAAGGTTCTTCGATATCTGCAAGGGACCAAAGACTACAAATTAACTTATAGAAGAAGTGACAACTTAGAAGTAGTAGGTTTTTCTGATTCCGATTTTGCTAAAAGCAAGGAAGATAAAAGATCTACTTCTGGGTATATATTTATGTTAGCTGGTGGACCTATCTCCTGGCGGAGTCACAAACAGAAGCTGACTACAACGTCCACCATGATGGCTGAATACGTTGCCGTCTATAATGCCACTTGTCATGGGATGTTGTTAAGGAACCTGGTCAGTGGACTCAAAATCGTCAACTCCATTTCTAGACCATTGAAGCTTTACTGTGATAACTCAGCTGCCGTAACTTTCTCGAACAGTAACAGTTCAACTGGCGCTGGGCTGTATCTTGATACAAAGTATCTGTTTGTGCGCGAACGGGTTGAGGAAAATGTCCTTTGTATTGAGTACATAAGTACGAAGAATATGCTAGCGGATCCGATGACCAAAGGTCTTCCTCCTAACGTCTTCGTAGGACACGTGTCGAAGATGGGGCTTACAAAGGACTTAATTTAATAGCATATTGTACTTATTGGTCATTATTATTATCTTAATAAAAAATTTCCTCTATATTCAGATTTTGTTTGTCTATTAGTTATGCTTTGAGCTCATAATGATGCATGGACGTTATTATAACGAAATTTGTCTTAGTCAGTTGATCATTGCTTATTCAGTTTTAAATTTGAGTCATAGTTTGACTAGTGGGGGTCTTGAGTTGATATTCTTCTCTACGGCTGTACTTATTAGCTATGATTTCAGTTTAAAACAAAATGAGTATTAACCCGGTCGGACTTATTGGTACTCATAGATAAAAGATCGCTTGGTCAAGTGGGAGAATGTTGGAACCACCTTAAAAGTGACCGTCACTGATCGTTTATCATTCCTGATGTGATAATTGACAATAACTGAAATCCCTATGTCTGGTAAATATTTGATGGGCGTATTTACTATTATTGACATACTATAGGGTTTCCCATTAGATGATTGGAACTATGGGGAATTATACTGCACATAACAAACACCAAGGGTTAAAAGTGTAAGATACTCTTATTATAAATAGAGAGTACCCTAATCTTTTCTTTTAACCTAATAACCTACAACGGCTAATCAAAGGCAGCCGTGTGCCTCCCCAAGATCGGCTCTCTCAAGAATCGATCATCATCCCATCATCATACAATCATCTTGTTCTGGGAACCCGTCAATCCATGACAAACATGTTTTATGCTTTTACAGGATCCTCAGGATCATCAGGTATGATTTCTTATTATCATGTTTTCATTATCTATCAAATACAAATCATGATTATTCCAACATGTTCTAGTTATTTTAGAAAATCCACTTAGGTTAAATTGACACCCAAAATACAAGGCACATGTTCGCCAAACAAAAAGTGGCTCAAACGACTCTAACTTGACCCTTTAGCAAGATTATTGCATCATCACCAAAATGTGCTCTTGATATCCACATGGTAATTAAAAAAAACTACACTATTAAATCTATCAATGACATGTCCGGGAAAAAAAATGAACTCCACGCATCATGAAATTGCTTCTGAACACAAATGTGAAACTAACATATCTCCATGAAGAAAAAGTGGAATTTAACCAAAGGGGCACGGCCCAACAGTATTGGTTCCTGTAGAGCCCACCTCCTAGTGGCCATAGGCTCAAAGCTCGCCAAAGGTGAAGAGTGTGCATGAGTATTTTCCGTATAAAAATATTATCAACTTCAAAAAAAGTTGAATTTATGCTCAGCTAGAGAAAAGACAAGCAAATGAATCTGAAGTTTCAAAAGACAGGTCAATAATAGCACCAAATAGCTCAAAGGTGATAAATTTATGTGTACCGATCACAAAGTATTGGAGGTTTGCAAGGAGATGTCTTACCTGGTCATTGCAAGCAGGAAACAGGTCTCAATGAATTTAAGTCTGTTCTTTCGTAGAAATAGACTTATGTCTCAACTCAATAGTAAAGGAAGTCGTAACAAAAAATTTGGTAAATTCTGCAAGAACAATCCCATTTAAAAGAAAAAAGATATAAAAAAAGCACAAAGTCCAAACAAAGTATGTAGCAAAATTCCAAGTTGGGTAGGAACCTCTAAGTGCCGCGAACACAAAGAAAACCTTCTACATTTGGAACCAAATTATGCCGGAAAAACGGTTTACCAGAATCCTTTAGGACCTTTGTAAAGGAAATGCGAGTCAACAAAAGGAGAGGCTTGCTAGAGTAAAAACCGAATCAAAGTTGATTGCATTATTCAAAACACAATCCCGTTATTTGAAGAAAATCAAATCAAATAAGCATAGAATAGAAAACCAGAAAGAATGCAAAATGTTAAGAAAACAGATAACCAACTACTTAAAAAGGTCAAATTAAAGAAATATAGGTAATGAACAAGAATCTTGATAACGTGTGCATAAACAATCATATTAAAAAAATAAAGTTAAATTAAAAAAAACACAAAGACTAAACTAAGAGCATAGCAAAATTCTAAGATGGGCATACTTGTTGCACTCCAGGATGGGGAGACAGATGAAGGCAAAATGCAACATGACCACCAAACCGATCAAACAAAATAAAAACACCATGTTTAAACTCAAAACCTCCAAGTGCCGCAAACACGAAGAAACCCGTCTACAAATGGAACCAAAGTGTGCCGGAAAAACCACAAAGTCAAGGTAGGTTGTCTACCAGCCTTTAGGACCTTTGTAAAGAAAATAGAAGTCAAGAAAAAGAGTCTGGTAGAAAGAAATCAAACAAAGAAAATAATGAACTAACCTTTGCAGATAGAGAACATTTTTAGCTTCTTATTGTATTATTTTCGCACAAACGGAGACATTGTTAAGGTTGTTTAGGGGAAATATAATTATTTGAAGTTATTATTGCAAATGAATAATAATGATAGAAAGTTGTACTGAAGTAAAGATGACACTGGAATTATAAATCTGTTTATACTCATAGGAAAAAAGCAAATTTGGAGGGTCAGAAAGGAATCAGACAAAGAAAACATTTTACAAATGGAACAAAAGTGTGCCGGGAATACCTCAAGTTCAAGGCAGGTTTACCGGAATCCTTTAGGACCTTTGTAAAGAAAATCCAAGTCTAAACACAAAACCTCCAAGAGCCGCAAACACGAAGAAAACATTTTACAAATGGAACCAAAGTGTGCCGGAAAAAGCTCAAGGTCATGACAGGTTTACCAGAATCCTTTAGGACCGTTGTAAAGGAAATGCTAGTCAATAAAAGGAGAGGCTTGCTAGAGAAAAAACCGAATCAAAAGTTGATTGCATTTATCCCAAACACAATCCTGTTATATGAAAGAAAATCACAAAAGCATGGAAAAGAAAATAAACGAAAATGCAAAAGGGCACGGGAAGAAACAACCCATTACTTGTTAAAATGTCAAGATCAAAGAAGCAAAACAAGTCAATAACAAAAAGGTGTAGTGAACTATGCAAAAACAAACTCGTTTAAAAGAAAATAGATAAATTAAAATAATGCACAAAAAAAACCTTCTTCATTTAGAACCAAAGTGTGCTGGAAAAACCTCAAGGTCAAGGCACGTTGTTTACAAGAATGAAATCAGACAAAGAAAATAATGAAGTAACCTTTGAAGATAGAGAACACTTTTAGCTTCTTATTGTATTATTTTCACATAAACGGAGACATTGGTAAGGTTGTTCAGGGGATATATATTGCAAATGAATAATAATGATAGAAAGTTGTACCGAAGTAAAGATGACAAACTCATCTTAAAGGTAAAAAAAGCATAATACCAAAGAAAGCAAGATGATACTCGAAATTATAAATCTGTTTATACTTACAAATGGAACCAAAGTGTGCCGGAAAAACCTCAAGTTCAAGGCAGGTTTACCGGAATCCTTTAGGACCTTTGTAAAGAAAATCCAAGTCTAAACACAAAACCTCCAAGTGCCGCAAACACAAAGAAAACATTTTACAAATGGAACCAAAGTGTGCCGGAAAAAGCTCAAGGTCATGACAGGTTTACTAGAATCTTTAGGACCTTTGTAAAGGAAATACTAGCCAATAAAAGGAGAGTGAGAGTTTTCAGATAACAAGATTAAACACTAAACTTCAATAGATTGAGATGGAATCAATAAGATTGGAATGGAAACCTAATTCTCTCTCATTTACACACACACACACACCATGAATAGCCTCTATTGTGTGCACTCTCTTCTTACAACAAACCCTAACATTTGGGTTTATATACTTTTGACCAAACCTAGCTATTTTGTTGACTTTGACTAATTACAATTAACCCTAAATCTTGGATACATCGTGTACTAACAATCTCCCCCTATGGATTCAAGATTTAGAAAAATTATGACGATAGTCTTCAGCTCTTTAATCTTCAGATAGGCTTTATCTTCAAGAATCCACTTTGGTGGCTTTAATATTCATTTAGGCTCTTTAAAGTCAAATAGTCAACAAGTCTTGAAACACTAACTTCAAATATGTGTAGCGTTGATCAAGGTATTCAAAATAAAATCTTTATATCTTCGATCTTTGCAGCTTTGACTTTTGGAAAATTTCTTCAGTCTTTGAATTATGAACAGGATTTGAGGTTTTAACGGGCTTTGAGCTTTAAGACATTCTTGAATAATCTTTAAGCACGAATTGTCTTTGTATCTTCACACATTTGAACAATAATGAACAAACTGTCTTGAACTTATCTCTCGGAAACACTTTATCTTGAACTTCTTTGACTTTGGCAAATATCAACTTTGACTCTCGAAGATTGAAATATTTGAATTATCTTCCTCTTTTCTTCTGTTTGATATTTCTCCCCTTTTTTATGATTGTGAGCATCATGATCATCAAAATTCTTCTTCAGTTTCAGCAGTCTTTGAATACCAGAAATAATCTCCTCCATTTGATCTGTTTATCTGTAATAACCCAAAATAAGTGATATGAATTAAATGGAAGTTAGGGGTTGTATTTGTTTATTGCAAAATGGTATGAGGGTAAAATATGAAAATTTGGGGAAATTAATTCCCAATTTGTACACCACTTTTGTTAGTGGAAGAAAAGGCATTCTAGGGTTATGTGTATTTGTGGTGTGGCTGATGTCATCGAGAGAAAGAGAGAAAAGCTGAAAGAAAGAAGATGCCATGGAAGGCTGTGTGATTCTTCGTGAGGAGAAAGCAGAAAGAAATAATGGTATGGTGTGTGTGTGTGTCTTGTGTGTGCGACGAGAGAAGAAACAGCGAGAGAGAGACGGCGAGAGGGAGAGAGAGACGACGAGAGAAGGAGGCAGCGAGCGAGAGGGAGGTTGCAGGTCACCGGTGACAAAGGAGGAGACCGGAGGGTGCGGCTGAGGAGCGCCGACAGTCGGCTGTCGGTGGTGGTCGCCGGCGGTGGTGGCTGAGTGGCGTCTAAATCCTAAAACCGCCTTGTCCTTTCAAATAACGAGAGATAGAGAGAATCAAGGAAGAAGAAGAATAACGTTTGGGCAGCAGATTCCCGTTTCGTGAAATTTAGTCTGGTAAGAAATCATTCCTATGAGTATGCTCTTCCATGTCCATAATGTTTGAGTTATTAGATTTCTAGTTGTTCTCAGTAGCGAAAGTTGAGAAATCAAATAAGGGTATTGTTAGAGTTTTGATTCTAATTCATATTGTCAAGTTAAACCAAATGCTTTGTGGGTTCTTGGTTAGGGAACAATTGGTATCTTTTATTAAGAGAAGAGTTGTCATAAAAATCGTGTAGGGTTAAAATGTTGGCAATGTGGGTTTTAGTTCGTAATCGCCGGGTTCCGCAATGCATTGGTTGCGGAAGTTGAGTTCCGCAAGTTATGTGAGTATGGACCGAATTGGTTCATGGGCCGAGAAAAAGTCTAATGTTGTTAATGGACTCCTCAATCAATTAAGGTGTTGGGCCGAAAGATAAATGGATGGACCGGAAGATTTATTTTTCTTTTGGGCTTAGTTTATTATTAAAGTCTACAATTATATAATATGGGCCTAGTACGTAATTGGTGGTCTAACTATTTATTTAAATCGGGCCATATTATTAGTAGCATGATCCAGTATTGATACTTAGGATCCAGTGTTATTTCTATTATGTTGAGAACCTAGAGTTGGGTAAATTAATGGATCCGGTATAATATTTCAAATGGATGGGTAAGCAAAGACCATTAATTATGATATTGGACTAGAAGCGTAATCTATCAATTTAGTTAAGTTTGGGTTGAGTTCGGGATTTAACTCGAGTAATAAATAAACGAATTATGACGTACGTTATGAATATAATAGGTGTTCCACCTAGAGACCGGAAGTGTAAGAGAGGAGCTTTGGAGCAAGCTAGCCAGGTGAGTTTTCTAACTAAAATACGTGTTATTTTAACATGTTTTCTAAAACGAGTACATGATGAGAAATGTCATGTTTTATTCTTATGCTTTTGACTACATGAAAGTTGTTTACAGTTTTAAATGAGATTTGTGTATGATTTATGGGGCTGGCCTATCCAGTGTATGATTTATGGGGCTGGCCTATCCAGTGTATGATTTATGGGGCGGACCTATCCCGTGTATGATGTATGGGGCTGGCCTATCCAATGTATGATTTTATGTGAAAGATTTTAAATATACAACTATGTGAAAGTTTATGCAAAGTTATGAGAAAGTTTTATGCAAAGATATTTGAAAGTTATAAACTGTTTTTAAATTGTTGGTGCAAGTGTACCACATCTCTATATATTTATATATATTTATTTTGATGATTACAAACACACCGTATTATTGTTTATCTAACAAATCCTATCCAAGTGTACAGTTCTTGAAGAACACGAAGATTTTATCTGAAGAGTTCAAGACGGAAGTTTTACGTCGTCATTATTGTTTATAACTAATAATGATAAACACCCTAAAATAATATACCACTTGGATATTTATAAAACCCTAAACTGTTTTTTAATTAAAGATATTTAAAATTATTTAAAACTAAAGTTTTATTAATTTTTATTAAAATAATCTTTAAACCTTTTTTGTCAACTCAAAAATCAGTTTCCTATGCAATTTTACTGTTTGCATTTATTGAGGAAGGTTGTTCAGCCGAAAGCAATCCAGCGTGCAGCCTGCTCCCTTTGTACTTTCTGACCGCGGTATACCGCGGTGTGCAAGGCGGTATACCGCCACCTCATATATCCGTTGGTATCCTTTGTACTGCACGGTATACCGCGTGCATTTGGCGGTATACCGCGCCTCTTGTTTCCGTTGGAGATGCTGATATATAAATGATGCTTGCTGGTGATGAAGACAAGTAGACCACATAACAGTAACAACAAGCAGCAACCACACTCTCAGCTCTCTCATTTATAATATATATATTTTATAAAACATTTTTTATAAAATATCCAAGTGTGAGATATTATACAAGAGTGATTACCCATTGTGAGTTATACTCCTCTTGTAAGTATTTGAATAACGGGTGTGTGATCCTGTTTATCTCATAGCAGAGGCTTGAGAAACTATTACAAATTCCCTTGTATTTGGTTTGTGTTCTACCGTAAAGAATACATTTATTTGGATCGTGTCGAGAAGTGTCTCGGCTGCTGGTTTATCACAGTTGGTGGTAAATCAGTAAATCTCCGTGTCAAGTATCTCTTACCTTTGTCTCTTTATTTATTCCGCTGTGCTTTATTATATTTGTTTATATAAACTGCTTTGCATTTATATTTACTTATATAATCTCTGTGTATTTGTTTATATTTACACTCTTCTTTATTATTTGTATACTCTGATTTATTTTTACTGTTTCCGTACTGTATTTATTTATAAAAGAATTTTTGAAAGTAAAAGATTTTAAATACAACCTTACCCCCCCCCCCCCCCCTAGGTTGTCTAACATTTGGTATCAGAGCAGGGCTTTCAAAAATTATCTGTTTAAATTTTTAAAGTTATTTCTTTAATTCTTTTAAATGGCTCAACAAACTAATTTTGTGTTTTCAAAACCTCCTTTGATAGATACTGAAAAGTTTGGCATTTGGGCCGAGCTAGTTGAATGTCACGTTCGTGGCAAAAGTCAAAAAATTTGGGATATTATAGAAAATGGGAATTTTAGACCAACCAAAGTTGAAAATGATCTTATTGTTGATAAACCCATAAAAGATTGGACTCCCGCTGAAGAATCTCATTATTGTTTAAATTTTGAAGCTAAAAATATATTATATGCTGCTTTAACCTCTGATGAAATTGAAAGAGTTTATACTTATAAAACTGCTAATCAAATCTGGCAAAGCTTGAGCGACACTCATCGTGGAAATACTCAAGTTAAAAGCTCTAAAATAAATATTCTTGTTCATGATTATGAATTATTTGAAATGTCAAAAGATGAGTCAATCGATTCAATGTTTAAACGTTTTAACCTCATTATGACTACTTTGAAGGGATTAGGTCGTACTTATCCTAATGAGGATTATGTAAGGAAAATTCTTCGAGCACTTCCTTCGGAGTGGATGGCAAAAATCACATCCTTGGAAGACTCCCGAGATCTCGCAACTATGAAGCTCGATGATCTCATCGGCAATCTTAAAGTGCACGAAATTGCACTAAGAAGAAATCAAGTCCGGGAGCAAGTCAAAAAGAAATCCATAGCTTTAGAAGCCGTTGCCTCTAAAGATGAGAAAGAAAAAGAAGAGGAGGAAGATGCAAGTTCCTCGGATGATGAACCCGAAAATCTTGACGATTTAGTCAAGTTGGTAAGAAAACTTTCTAAACTTTTATCTAACAGAAAGTTTGCCAAAAATGATAGGTTTCAAGAAAATGGAGACTACCGTCGTGGTGGTAAAAACCAAAGTCGCAACGTCCACAAACGTGAAGACAAATATGACGAATCTAGCGACGATGAAAAAGCCAATAAAAAGAAAGGCTTTTGCTATGTGTGTGGTGACAAGGATCACTATGCAAGTGTGTGTCCGAAACGAGCAAAACAAATCAACACACCAAAAGCTTTAGTTGGAGGCGCGTGTAGCGCAAGCATAAATGAGGCCCAAAATTTTTGTCTCATGGCCGACCATGATAATGAGGTATCTTCATCATATTCTTCTAAAAATAATTGTGATAGTAATTATAGTGATAATTATTATAGTGACGATGAAAATAATCTTGACGAATTATATAAATCATTTCATGATATGGCTGCTCTCGCAAATAAATATAAAGATGAAATTTCTAATTTAAAAGAAACCGTATCTGTATATAAAAAGGAAATAGATGACGGTAAACAAAAATCTGCTCATGATTTAGATGTTATCACTAAATTAGAAAATAAATTAAGTGAAAAAGATATTTGTAAATCTTGTGTTATTTTAAATGATAAAATTGCATGCTTAAATAAAAAGACACATGAAGATATTATATGTGCAAAATGCGAGATTCTTGAAAATGAAATTGCATGTTTAAATGCTAAATGTAAATCGCATGAGAGAAATGACTTATTAGCAAATGCTTTTAATAGTAGCAATGATAAAGTGCTTAAAATGCTAAATATGCCTAATCGTATAAATTGTCGTAAAGGCATTGGTTCCGATACATGTGTTGATAAATGTTCGTGTAAACCCATTAAAAGATTTTTTGCATCTCCTAAAGTTGATACGAGAAAACCTCCATATATGTCAAAAATAAAAAATATGAATTATGGGAGGAAACCGTATGCTCGTATGTATAATAGTAATTTTTCTAGACCTAATGCGAATATAAATGCTTCATTTTATGTGTATGATAAATACAATCGCAAAATTAAAATGGTTAGAAAATGGATTCCGAAAGGAATGTTTAATGTTGATAATCCGGGTGGAATGCGTTTATGGTTTTAAACCATTTTTATGGTTTTGTATGTTTGTCGTGTTTGTTTTATGTCGACAACATATTTTTTTTGCAGTTTATGTTTTATACTAACTGTTAAAAGGACCCATAAGAAAAGGGTACCACGAAATATTTTCTTTGCCTTTTGTAGGTGTTTCCTGACGAGGATATAATACGTGTTACCTGCCGAGGTTATAATACGTGGTTCCCTGACGAGGTCATAATACGTGGTTTTTTTTGCTCACATAAAATTAAAAAAAATAATAAATTTTTCTTATTTTAAAAATCGGTTGTGTGTAAGATTGGTTAAAGGAAACATTGAAAGCCGAATGCTGCCAGTCAACTTACTGTCGCGGTATACCGTGACCCTAAGGCGGTATACCGTGTTCTGTTCTCCACCACCACGTGTCACTCTGTGATTCACCGGCAGAATCTGTTCAAACTGACCCCGGTATACCGCGTCCCCTAGGCGGTATACCGCACCGCTGTTTTCCCTCTGTCACGCCTGTTTAAAGATGTCAAGTCTTTTCACCTTTTTCCTGACTCGGTATACCGCGTGCTCCTAGGCGGTATACCGCGTGCCTTCAACGGATTTAAATCCATTACAGGTAAGTTTTCTGTTTCCCTTCTTTTTTATCTAAAGAGCTCTCTCTCTCTCTCTCTCCCTCCTCTTGCCGCCGACCGCCGCCTACGACGTCCGCCGTCAACAACCGAAATTTTTTTTCGGCCACCGGAACTCCAACCTTTCGACAACAGTTTACTCTCCTTCCTTCAAATGGCTCCAAAAAGGGCTCGTACCTCTCGGGGAGCTTCCAGCTCTCAAAACCCATCTGACCCTCCTCAAAACCGTCGTGCTCAAAGACGACATATTTTTGAATCCCGACCTTGTAACCCAGGTCGACCTGTCGATTTAGTGGGTCTAGAACATCTTGGTACCTTTGAAGCTTTCTCTTCTATTGACTGGGAACCTTTTCTTTCTTTTCAAGGAGATGTACCTTTTTCAAGTATGGTCGATTTTTATGCTGGGTATGACTTTAACGAGACCACCCATCGTGTCTCTCTTCAAATTTACAACCACTCTTTTGACTGGAGTTTAGAAGATTTTTCTCGTGTACTGGGTCTAACCCATTCCAATATAAATGTGTTTTCAAATAATACTGCCTTTACTTCCCTGCTTACCCAGGTTCAAGAAACTCAGGAAACCATTCTCCAATCTATTTTAGCTCCCGCTTTTCGAAATAATTTTCCCTCAATTTTAACTGATCAACATCTTCCGGAAAATCTTCGTTTTTGGAATAAAATTATCCTTTTTAACGTTTTGGGACGCGCTGGAAATTTTGACAGATTGGGTGCACTTCAGTGCTATATCCTTTACTGTCTCCGGCATGGCATCCGTATTAATGCCACCTACATTATTGCTCACCGTATGGTGATTTCCGAGTCTGGTAACCAGTCTCTTCCGTTTGGTTACTTAATTCGAAACCTTTTTACAAACCTTCAAATTCCTATCATTGGTAGGATGTTAGCTCCTACTCCTTCTCTCAATGCACTGACTGTTAGTCGAATGAGTGCTCCACCGGGACGGGCTCTTCATCGCCCTCTAGATCCGGCTCCCGAGGAAGACGATCCATACGCAATCCCGGCGGGTGCAATCTCAAATCGTCAAATATACTCCGCGATCATTGACTTGCGCCGGAGTTACGATGCCGATCAACGTGTGGTGCAAGACCGCTTGGAAGACATTGACGAGCAGTTGTGGACTTTATCTAATCAACTGAACGAAATTGAATTTTTAGATAGCGATTAATTTTTTTTTATGTCTTCTTAAAACTTTATTTAATTAACATTATTATTGCTCTATTCTAATGTTTATTCTCCTGCTTCGTTATTATTATTGAATTTTTTTTTGAGAGCTTATTTTATCTAACCCTTGAGAAAATGCTAACTCTCAAATACTTCATATTTTAAGGGGGAGCATTTTTCAAGGGGGAGCATAGCGTCTTTCCTAACCCTTTTTGCTTCGACAAAAGGGGGAGAGAAACCGAGTATGCTCATGCTTAGCGGTTGTGTTTGTCATCATCAAAAAGGGGGAGATTGTTGGTGCAAGTGTACCACATCTCTATATATTTATATATATTTATTTTGATGATTACAAACACACCGTATTATTGTTTATCTAACAAATCCTATCCAAGTGTACAGTTCTTGAAGAACACGAAGATTTTATCTGAAGAGTTCAAGACGGAAGTTTTACGTCGTCATTATTGTTTATAACTAATAATGATAAACACCCTAAAATAATATACCACTTGGATATTTATAAAACCCTAAACTGTTTTTTAATTAAAGATATTTAAAATTATTTAAAACTAAAGTTTTATTAATTTTTATTAAAATAATCTTTAAACCTTTTTTGTCAACTCAAAAATCAGTTTCCTATGCAATTTTACTGTTTGCATTTATTGAGGAAGGTTGTTCAGCCGAAAGCAATCCAGCGTGCAGCCTGCTCCCTTTGTACTTTCTGACCGCGGTATACCGCGGTGTGCAAGGCGGTATACCGCCACCTCATATATCCGTTGGTATCCTTTGTACTGCACGGTATACCGCGTGCATTTGGCGGTATACCGCGCCTCTTGTTTCCGTTGGAGATGCTGATATATAAATGATGCTTGCTGGTGATGAAGACAAGTAGACCACATAACAGTAACAACAAGCAGCAACCACACTCTCAGCTCTCTCATTTATAATATATATATTTTATAAAACATTTTTTATAAAATATCCAAGTGTGAGATATTATACAAGAGTGATTACCCATTGTGAGTTATACTCCTCTTGTAAGTATTTGAATAACGGGTGTGTGATCCTGTTTATCTCATAGCAGAGGCTTGAGAAACTATTACAAATTCCCTTGTATTTGGTTTGTGTTCTACCGTAAAGAATACATTTATTTGGATCGTGTCGAGAAGTGTCTCGGCTGCTGGTTTATCACAGTTGGTGGTAAATCAGTAAATCTCCGTGTCAAGTATCTCTTACCTTTGTCTCTTTATTTATTCCGCTGTGCTTTATTATATTTGTTTATATAAACTGCTTTGCATTTATATTTACTTATATAATCTCTGTGTATTTGTTTATATTTACACTCTTCTTTATTATTTGTATACTCTGATTTATTTTTACTGTTTCCGTACTGTATTTATTTATAAAAGAATTTTTGAAAGTAAAAGATTTTAAATACAACCTTACCCCCCCCCTAGGTTGTCTAACATAAATGTTTTTGAGAACTGTTAGGAGGGACTCACTAGACCTTATGGTCTAACCCTCGCATTTTCCAAACTAAACCTTTTCAGGTAAACAGATAGTAGGAGGCTCCGGTAAGTGAACAGGCGCAGGATACAGTACGGATGCAGATAGAGACAGTGCCACTCATACTTTTAGTGGTAGTTATTCTCAGTTGTGTATAAGTTGTTTCCGCCAACCTAAGTTATTTTGACAGATGTAACAAAATTTTATGGACCTAGTTTTGAGAGTTGTTTATTAATAATGCTATGTATGCTTTATTTAGATTGGGTCGTTACAGTTGGTATCAGAGCCATAGTTTAAGGGATTTAGGTGACCGGACGAGCCTAAACTTAAACTTTGGAGTAGAAATCACAACCGAGAATAGGAAATGCGTTAGGAGGGAACTATTGTAGAGATAGGACTAATAGGGTACTGAGGACTGTCATGCAAGGTAAGTTTGAAATTTCACCTGGCCAGTGAAATTGCGAACTTACATGTACATGTATGTGCTTAACCTGCCTTATTATTCCGAAGTGGTAGTCAGACACTAGTGTTTATGTCGTGTTTCGGTACTTTAGGATGTCACCAAAATCCCCGAGAGGTAGACTAAGACCCCTTGTTGGGGAAGTTTCATGAGAAGTCACTGATGAGATGATGTATGTATACATCATAGAAAGGAAATGCTGCATAGCGTGTTATGAGTTGTCTAGAGGTAGCTCTGCGTGAATTCGAAGAGGATGAATGTTTGAGTTTGAGTAAGACTCCTGTTTCGGGAGAGTCCCAGTTCTAGAAATCATGAGATAGGTTAGTCGGGACGGTAAGAAGGGACAGTGTTGAAATCTTGGAAGTGTCAATGGGCTCTAATTTATTAATCGAGCTTTTCAATGGCAGGGTTAATGAAATAAGATACCTATAGTGAAAAAGAAGCATGTAGAAATAGAAGATGAGTTAGCTGATCAGAACGAAAGTAGTAGGGAAATGGTTGAGTAAGTGAGATGTAGAACGTATGTACTACAAGTTGTTGCATGACCGGGATGGATGACCATTAGTCGAAGGTATAGTGTCAATGATAAGTTGCGAGAGGAAAGGGGCTGACCTTATTAGAGTGAGTAGCCTTCATTTTCATGTAAAGTCTCATGCATGACGTTCTTATAGGTAACATGACATTTTCACGATTTAAGTTAAATGTGTAAATATAAATTTTGATCGAAAATGAGTCAAATGTGCACAAGCATGTTTAAAGAAAAAGGAGATTTCATTCACATTGCACATTGAAATTTTGAGCCTAACGATTTGCAAAATATCCTACTCTTTTCACGATAAGTCAAATTTGTTGCAAAAAGTCAAGGAAATGCTTACCTGCAAATCATTTATAACCAAAATGCTTTTGACCTATTGATATCATACAAATGAGTGTGAGAACCGACTGGTTTACTCTTTGTCAGTAATTCTTCCAGAATTGTGTCGTATGGAAAAGATTTTCATGCAAGGTAACACTGTCGTAATAACATTGTTCGGTTTGAGCAAGAGTGAGGTTCATGGAGAGATGCATGCAAGCGATTCTCGAATCGTTGTGCGGGACAGTGAAGTTATAATAGTAATGGGTTCATGTGTACCCGAATTGTTTCCAACTGTTGTTTATTTAAAAAGGATAATTGTACGAAATGATTTATTTACCGTGTCGTCAAGCATGAAGGCTATGAACTCACTAGGTCATAGAGTATTACATTTTAAGCTAAGGAAGAACTCCGAGAGTGGAGAGGCACTGGTCAAATCAGGGGGGGAACGTTTATAGTATGGTATGTGTTCAAGAAGAGAGTTGGACAGTGGAAGAGTCAGAAGTGGATTATAGTGTCGATTGCATGAGGGTCTGTACCCTTGTTCGGTAACTGGAGGTACGGTTGTCGGGGGATGGTTGAGTCTAGGGGAAAGAGTAGAAGTCATCGAAGTGTTAGTATTAGAAACTCGTTATGAGTAGTGTTGAGAGGCATAAGCGAAATGCTCGCGGTGTTGGGTATGATGTAACACCCGGAAAATCCTTGTAAGTAATAATAGTCCTAATATTTATTTATATTTTGACTTTTTAGATTATAATTGATTTCTTAAGTAATTTCCGTGATTGTTACTTGTTATTTGATAACTTCCGATAGAAATCAGTAAGTTTATTTCTTAAGGAAATTAAGGAAAAATAGACGATAAAGTGAAATATTAGATTTTATGAATTAGTTGGATGGGTAATTTGAATACGATTCCAATGGTACTTTCCGGGGTAAAAACGGAGTTCTAACGAAGAAGTTACGGCCAAATCAGTAGAAATTTAGAAGGTTAGCAAATAGAAGTTGGCGCCGATGGTTTGGCGCCGATGCATCGGCGTGGGTGATCGGCGCCGAGCACCTGACGTGCTAAAAGGGGGTTAAACCCACCTCTTTATCCTTAGTCACTCTTTTCACTTAGAACTCTTAAGCCATATTGTTTGCTTCTGCTCTACACTTCTCAGACGAAATTTCCATCTAAGATTAAGGTAAGCACACATCTCTCAATCATAATCCAATTCAAGCAATTAGTAGATGAATCTTACCAATTAAACTTCAATTAGGGCTTTGCATCTTCATTTCATCTTGATTGGAGTAATTGGGTTCAAGTCTTCAAGTTAGGGTTATACCAATTGAAGAATTAATGTGAGTAACTTGTATCTAATTGATTGTATTATACTTTACTACCATTCTTTATCTTGATTTTGGTATTGATAATGAGAAATCTTGATTAATAAGCTCTTAATGGTTAAGAGGGAAACAAGAAGAGTTCAAGTAAGTTATGGTGGATTAATTGTGTTTATTTACTTAGAATGCCATGGTAAATGTTAGTGTTAAAGGTTTGGGTTGGATTATACATCATTGATATGTGATTATGATGATATCTTAATATATGTCTTAATGAAGCAAAGATGGCTTAATGGTCAAAATAGACCCATTATTGAATTGTAAACATGGATGTTTATTATTGATATTATATAGAATGTGATTTGATACATATGGATGTATATGAACTACATGGAAGTAGTATTGATTATGTTAAATGGTTGGACCATTGTTAAGTGATTAATATGCTTTAATTATTACTTGGATTAACATATTTGGTATTCACATAATTGGAGGAGCACCTAGTAGGCATTGGAGGATATATTCTTACACACCGTGGGGTAAGTGTAATTGATTCATACCCTCGGATACCGTGGGGTTTTCCGTTGTGTTATGCCTTGTGACGCTACCGTGGGGTGCCGATCAAGGTATATCTTCGATTATGATGTAACTGGGTAGCATTATGGGCCTTCTCCATGGAATCCAATTTGTGACTATATCGAATTGTTATTCCTACATGCTATGATTATGCTCTATGTGCTATGTGTAAACCTCACTTAGGCTTTAAAAGCCTAACACTTGTTATGTGTTTTATGTGTTACAGATATTAGTGGTTCCGAACACAAGAAGGTCTAGAACGGGGTTGTGAGCATGGGATTATTGTTGGAGAGTGAAAGATTGGAAGACTTATGATAGAACTTTCCGACATCCTTTCTGTAATTTGATTGCCATAGTAGTGATCAGTTAAGCTAGTGGTCCAATAGTAGTTATAATTAACTAAATCTTTGTATTAATGATTATGAAATGTTAATTAGGTATACTTTTACTTTAGTAATGTGTACCACTCTTCCGTTTTATGGAAGTTTTTGTTAACCCCTGTTTTGGGGTGTTACAAGTTGGTATCAGAGCTCTAGTTTAAGTGAACTAAGTATGCTGAGGGGGTACTTAGACTTAAGCTGAGATGAATTAAGTTGTGACTTGTGAGATCTGGGTAGAAGTACTAAGACGGGATAGTCTTAGAGTCGACGGAAATACGTGAATTTAGTACTGTAGCGATGGTAACGAGAATTCTTATGTATGATATATTCACAATCGCAATTAGCTACTGATATTATGAATATATTACTACATGAGTATACTTGCTTATAAATTGTTACAGTGACTAACGTTTGGTATTATATGTTTTGTATGTTTAAGTAGATGTAACCATTTCTTGTGGATATGCGTTTGTGTTGTAAAAGAACAATGGTGAATACACCACTAAGGTCCTCTAATTCTTTTGAGGATAGAGCGGTAAATGATTGAAGGTTGGAAGGACAGCCTGGAACTGGCGGGACTCATGAAAGTACGCCGAGGCAAACTTTAAATAGGTAAATTGAAAGGTGTAGAGATAGAATGTGAGTTGATTGACCAAGACAGGAATAGTATGAAATGGTTGAGTAAGTGGGTCGTGGAATGAATGTATAGCAAGTTTTACAACACCGAGAGGGCGATCACTGGTCGGAAGTAGAGTGTCAATGATAAGGTGCGTGAGTAAAACGATTGACTTTGTTTGAGTGAGTAGCCTTCATTTGCTAGTAGAGTTTTATGTATGGTGTCCTAGTGTGTGTTACATGGGTTTTCGCGATTTCAAAACAAATGCATAAATAGCAATTTAGTCGATGATGAGTCAGTATGTGCACGTGGGTATTTAAAGAAAAAGGCAATACCATTTACGTCGCACAGTGAAATTTTGAGTTTAGCAAGTTGCAAAATACTTCATACTTTACAAGAAAAGTTAAATATAAATGAGTGTGAGACCCGATTAGCTTACTTCGTGTCGGTAATTTCTTTCAACTTTTGTCATATGAAAAGATTTTCATTAAATATATTACGGTCATAACAACATCGTTTTAGTTGAAAAAGAGTAAGTTTTTCGGAAAGTAGTATGCAAACAATTCTCGTGATCGTTGTGCAGTACACTGAAGTTATAAGAATTTTGGGGTCATGTGTACCCAAGTTGCTCTAAGTGTTATTCTTTAAAATGAGGAAATGTGCGAAATAATATATTTAATACATTGTTATGCCTGAAGGCTATGAACTCACTAGGTCGTAGAATATTACACTATAAGCTAAGAAAGAACTCCGATAGTGGAGAGGTGTTGAATAAATCATGGGAGAATGTTTATAGTTTAGGTATTTGTGTTCAAGGAAGAGGTGAACAGTGGGAAAGTCGAAAGTGGACTCTAGTGTCGGTTGTCGAGGGACTGTTGTGTCCGGAGGAAAGACTAGTAGTCATCAAGATGATGGAATTAGCAAATCACTATGGGTAGTGTGGTGAGACCGAAAGGAAATATCCTCGACGTCAAATGAGAATCTATGGTAATCTTGTGATATTAATGTTGTACGATTAAATTTGAAATAAAGACTATGGGATGTGAATTGAATTGTGATATATTGGAAGGATTAGGTTCACTTAGGGACCCTTGTTAAAGAATAGGTTATGGAAGTATAGACAGATTGACTATTGACGTTGAAGTCGACAGTTGTGTAAGATGTATGAGGCCTTTTGCCTGTCACAGGGTGCGGTCTGGGTGCGTCCCGCGTATGCCTGTGCGGGCAGAAACAAAACCGTGAGCGGTACAGGCATGCTGTTATGCAGAGGGTATGCGCAAAGCGGACATTATCGTGTACGGTGAACTGGGGATGTTACATAATGTTATAGAATGCAGACAATACATATCTTGTGAAACACCACATGTGGGGATTTTGAGTGATTGGCGAATAAATCACGAGTGGAAGAGGTTTTGGTTAAATTATTACATAAGTGAAAGTTAGGTGGTCAAAGTACGCTGAATGTTTATTGTGGTTGTGCAATAATTATGGTGTGATATATGCTTAATCGCATTTTTTAATAAGTGTCGGTTTAACTATTGGTCTTATGTGTGAGGACCGTTTGATGATCTTGTATTCATAGTACCTTTTAGGATTAATGAACTTTGGCAAAATATATATATATATATATATATATATATATATATATATATATGTATGTATATATTGTTGAGTATATAAGAGTTGCATATGTGTGTACATATAGATACATATATGATTTGACTTCATTGAGAAGGTAGCAATAAAAGGGGTCGTGGGATTATTACACCTCGGAGCGTGTGTTGCATGATGTGGGTTAGATGCATTTTAAATTGCATGAGTTGATATTGATAAATGATTATTAAATTATTTAAGCAGATGGCTCGGTTTTGGACTCGGTTGAATCTCGAGGGCGTTCGCCCGGTTTAATAAGCTCGACATAGGCTTGGGGGTTGGAATTACATGAATTGTATTATAATTAAAGTTTACATAATATGAATACATTGATTTTCTTTTGAGATCATGTATGAATGTTAAGTTAGAATCGGAAGATTAAAAGTTGAAGGATCACCTTGTGGGGGGTGTTAGGATAGTGAAAGACTATTGTTGTAGATGAACATTCTACTTATGATGTAGATGGTTTATATAGAATGAAGAATTAGGCGCGAACATGGTAAGGGTATGGACTATGTCGATTTGCGATGGAGTTTGCACTGTATATATAATGGTTTGGAATCACAAAGAATTAGTAAGAAGCGAGTAAGTTTAAGTTAATTAGAAACTCGTGAGTTGTAGTTCAAACTAAAGTTGGGGAGGAATAAAGTAATGAAATAGATTCGGTTAATTGTGCGGGAGAGCATGAAGGTAAATTTGAATTGTGTACGAATGACCATGAGGGATCTGGTCTGCTGTGAGATGTTATGGGTAGAGAATGTACGAACGAGTAGTGGCATTAATTGTCAAGATAAATGTGTCAACCAGTAATAAGAAGTTATAAAGAGGGAACATTAGATGAAAGTCTTTTCGGGGATTCCAGATGAATAGTACTAGTTGTCAATAAAGCTGTTGGAATATGTGGTTGTAAGATGGTGTAGTGATTTGGCTATTATTGGAATAGAATGTCGAGCGGTAGTGTGAGTTTATCCAAAGTGATTTTGGTTGGGTGAGTCGCTAAATAAGTTTATGATTTTGAATCATAGGATGTTTAATAAAGATGAGAAAGTGTTATCGGTATGTGGAAAAGTTGGGAGAAAGAGACAAATATTGATTGGAGGGTAGTACTCCGTGCTAAAGTAGGGGAGCAATAATAGAAAGATCGGACCTAAGAATGTAGTTATACTACAGGTTCAATGGAATTATCACCTTTGATATATAATATTTTAGTGCTTGGTTGCAATGTGGTCGCGTAGTGCGATATTGAGGTGAGGAAGTGGTAGTACTTTATACTGAAGAAACGTGTGGGCCATAGATGTAGTGATGGTTGCCGTAATTATAGAAGTATTTAAAAGTGGTGAGTATGCTCAATTTAAAGTAAGTATGGATTTTCAAGCAGTATACGTTAATGTTATTTTGAGACCTGTAGATTGAGATGTGGATGATGACGGTATTGAAGACCAAGCAATAGTCGGATAAAGGTTTAATGATAAACGGTTACTCTAAGGAGGCTTACAAATCTAAGTTGGGGAGCGGATAATGAGGAAAGAAGTAAGGTTTAGGAAATATGAAAGATAAATCCTTGTTCCTTCTAGATTTTTAATTGTGAATAAGTATATAAGACTTGAAATGAAGAGATGTATACAAAATATTTCGTATTGATATGATGTGATTTCACTAGTTAAAGTGAGAGCGAATGGTATGAGTCGTTGGGTGAAGGAATGGGGAAACAATCTTAGAGAAATCGTTGAGAAATTGCAATAGAGGAATGGGGTTATAGGTACAATAGTATTATATCAATAAAATGTTAATGTGACTTTAGAGTTGGAAGAAGATATGAAGATTAAATATCCACATTTGTTTTCTAAAATCTAAGATTTCGAGGACGAAATCTATTTCAAGTGGGGGAGAATTGTAACACCCGGAAAATCCTTGTAAGTAATAATAGTCCTAATATTTATTTATATTTTGACTTTTTAGATTATAATTGATTTCTTAAGTAATTTCCGTGATTGTTACTTGTTATTTGATAACTTCCGATAGAAATCAGTAAGTTTATTTCTTAAGGAAATTAAGGAAAAATAGACGATAAAGTGAAATATTAGATTTTATGAATTAGTTGGATGGGTAATTTGAATACGAGTCCAATGGTACTTTCCGGGGTAAAAACGGAGTTCTAACGAAGAAGTTACGGCCAAATCAATAGAAATTTAGAAGGTTAGCAAACAGAAGCTGGCGCCGATGGTTTGGCGCCGATGCATCGGCGCGGGTGATCGGCACCGACCACCTGACGTGCTAAAAGGGGGTTAAACCCACCTCTTTATCCTTAGTCACTCTTTTCACTTAGAACTCTTAAGCCATATTGTTTACTTCTGCTCTACACTTCTCAGACGAAATTTCCATCTAAGATTAAGGTAAGCACACATCTCTCAATCATAATCCAATTCAAGCAATTAGTAGATGAATCTTACCAATTAAACTTCAATTAGGGCTTTGCATCTTCATTTCATCTTGATTGGAGTAATTGGGTTCAAGTCTTCAAGTTAGGGTTATACCAATTGAAGAATTAATGTGAGTAACTTGTATCTAATTGATTGTATTATACTTTACTACCATTCTTTATCTTGATTTTGGTATTGATAATGAGAAATCTTGATTAATAAGCTCTTAATGGTTAAGAGGGAAACAAGAAGAGTTCAAGTAAGTTATGGTGGATTAATTGTGTTTATTTACTTAGAATGCCATGGTAAATGTTAGTGTTAAAGGTTTGGGTTGGATTATACATCATTGATATGTGATTATGATGATATCTTAATATATGTCTTAATGAAGCAAAGATGGCTTAATGGTCAAAATAGACCCATTATTGAATTGTAAACATGGATGTTTATTATTGATATTATATAGAATGTGATTTGATACATATGGATGTATATGAACTACATGGAAGTAGTATTGATTATGTTAAATGGTTGGACCATTGTTAAGTGATTAATATGCTTTAATTATTACTTGGATTAACATATTTGGTATTCACATAATTGGAGGAGCACCTAGCAGGCATTGGAGGATATATTCTTACACACCGTGGGGTAAGTGTAATTGATTCATACCCTCGGATACCGTGGGGTTTTCCGTTGTGTTATGCCTTGTGACGCTACCGTGGGGTGCCGATCAAGGTATATCTTCGATTATGATGTAACTGGATAGCATTATGGGCCTTCTCCATGGAATCCAATTTGTGACTATATCGAATTGTTATTCCTACATGCTATGATTATGCTCTATGTGCTATGTGTAAACCTCACTTAGGCTTTAAAAGCCTAACACTTGTTATGTGTTTTATGTGTTACAGATATTAGTGGTTCCGAACACAAGAAGGTCTAGAACGGGGTTGTGAGCATGGGATCATTGTTGGAGAGTGAAAGATTGGAAGACTTATGATAGAACTTTCCGACATCCTTTCTGTAATTTGATTGCCATAGTAGTGATCAGTTAAGCTAGTGGTCCAATAGTAGTTATAATTAACTAAATCTTTGTATTAATGATTATGAAATGTTAATTAGGTATACTTTTACTTTAGTAATGTGTATCACTCTTCCGTTTTATGGAAGTTTTTGTTAACCCCTGTTTTGGGGTGTTACATATGAGTTTTGAGGTGAGCTGGTAATATTGATGTTACAAGAGTAAGTCCAGAAAAGAGAGAGATGTATTATGAAATGATTATGATATGTTGATAGGATTAGGTCCCGTAAGGGAACCCATGCTTAAGAGTGAGTTAATAAAGTAGCTACAGGTTGTCTGTTGTTGTGGAAGTCGATAGCTGTGTAAGATGGCCGAGGCCGAAGACGTAAACCAGAAGGTTGAAAAATTTGTAGAACACCTTGTAGGGGTGTTAAGAGGATGGGAAGTGACCATTTTGAATAAGCGTTCTATTTACGAGGTATGGAGGGATTCGTAGAATGAGGAGGGATGTAGCACGGGCGAAGAGAGGGTGTAGATCTTATCGTTCAGTGAGGGGTTGAGCCCTGTTTTGTAAGGGCTCGGATCATGAGGAGCTAGCTAGAATGTTTGCGTGTGAACTAATTGAGAACTCGTGAGTTATAGTTCAACAAGTTGGGAAAGGACTATGTAGTGGGATAGACTCGATTGTAGTATACGGGAGAATATGAAGGAAAGTGTGAGTTGTGTACGAATGACCATGAGAGATTTGGTCTGCAGTGTGATGTTATGTAATGGCATTAGTTGCCCAGTTAAATGTACCAGCTAGTATCGTAGTGAGGTGATGTTAGAGAGAAAGAAAGTATCAGATAGAAGCTTTTGGGGTTCACAGATGAGATGTACGATCTATTAACCAGATTGTTGGAGCACATAGTGTGTAAGTTGACTTTATGGTGTGATTATGAGTCGGAGTGGTAGTATGATCTCTAGCTGATTTGAAACGTCAGGATAGATGTATAAGCCTTTGATTGGTTGATTAAAATTTTATGGATCTGTTAAGTAATGACAATTATTTGTTATTACAGGATGTGTTGCTTCCTACCGAGATTCTTACCAAGAATTGATAAGGGAGAATCGATATGTTAAAGTGAGAAGGGGATGATAGTATGTTGGAATAAGTAATTCTCAAATTATTTTGAAAATTTTGAACTGTTGGGTTACTCAGTGGGGGTTGTTAGTTAAGAAATCAGTTTTGACTGATGGATTTTGTGAATACCAGCATAACGAGATGTTGATGCTAAGTTATGATCTATGACAATTTATGGTGGATAGAAAGAAATGAATTGCACCTCATTTGGAGTTTATTGTTTGAAACAAGTTGATAATTACAATTGAAATGAGTTGGTCAAGTTAAAGTTGCTTGTGATAGAGAGAAGGAATTGTATTGATTTGTGCGGTAAGGATCAGTGGTTATATTGCACTAGCCGAGAAAGGCAGTTGAGTTCGGAAACTGTTTATGTGGTCGTGAATCAGATAAGGATAATTAGGGAGTGGTAAGTATTGAGATGCTTACAACCTGTGTTCACATGTTATGATTTATAAGATGTGTTCGTGGGAAAGTGTTATTGAGATTAACACTGTTCGTTAAGGAATTATTTGAGGTAAATCTAAGTAAGAAAGCCGGAATGATTTTATATGTATCTATCTGATTATTGGTCGTATGGTTAATCGAAAGAATTATAGAACCCGAGTTTCGTGGTATTCTTGAAGTAATAGATCCGACTGGAAGGTGAGAAATAAGATGATTGCATGTTATGGTTATAAACAGAGATTGTGAGTTTAATCGGAGTTGGCAGCCAAGGCGTGAAAGTATGTTGTTATTGTTTTGGTTATTAGAAAGATTTATTCCGAGAGTTGAAGTTTGAGTTTTGATAATCAATTTTCGCCGGTTATCTTTGGAGTGAATTCCAGGACGGAATTCTATTAAGGAGGGGAGATTGTAATAACCCAAAATAAGTGATGTGAATTAAATGGAAGTTAGGGGTTGTATTTGTTTATTGCGAAATGGTATGAGGGTAAAATATGAAAATTTGGGGAAATCAATTCCCAATTTGTACACCACTTTTGTTAGTGGAAGAAAAAGCATTCTAGGGTTATGTGTATTTGTGGTGTGGTTGCTGTCATCGAGAGAAAGAGAGAAAAGCTGAAAGAAAGAAGATGCCATGGAAGGCTGTGTGATTCTTCGTGAGGAGAAAGCAGAAAGAAATAATGGTCCGGTGTGTGTGTGTGTCCTGTGTGTGCGATGAGAGAAGAAACAGCGAGAGAGAGACGGCGAGAGGGAGAGAGAGACGACGAGAGAAGGAGGCAGCGAGCGAGAGGGAGGTTGCAGGTCACCGGCGACAAAGGAGGAGACCGGAGGGTGCGGCTGAGGAGCGCCGGCAGTCGGCTGCCGGTGGTGGTCGCCGGCGGTGGTGGCTGAGTGGCGTCTAAACCCTAAAACTGCCCTGTCCTTTCAAATAACGAGAGATAGAGAGAATCAAGGAAGAAGAAGAATAACGTTTGGGCAGCAGATTCCCGTTTCGTGAAATTTAGTCTGGTAAGAAATCATTCCTATGAGTATGCTCTTCCATGTCCATAATGTTTGAGTTATTAGATTTCTAGTTGTTCTCAGTAGCGAAAGTTGAGAAATCAAATAAGGGTATTGTTAGAGTTTTGATTCTAATTCATATTGTCAAGTTAAACCAAATGCTTTGTGGGTTCTTGGTTAGGGAACAATTGGTATCTTTTATTAAGAGAAGAGTTGTCATAAAAATCGTGTAGGGTTAAAATGTTGGCAATGTGGGTTTTAGTTCGTAATCGCCAAGTTCCGCAATGCATTGGTTGCGGAAGTTGAGTTCCGCAAGTTATGTGAGTATGGACCGAATTGGTTCATGGGCCGAGAAAAAGTCTAATGTTGTTAATGGACTCCTCAATCAATTAAGCTGTTGGGCCGAAAGATAAATGGATGGACCGGAAGATTTATTTTTCTTTTGGGCTTAGTTTATTATTAAAGGCTACAATTATATAATATGGGCCTAGTACGTAATTGGTGGTCTAACTATTTATTTAAATCGGGCCATATTATTAGTAGCATCATCCAGTATTGATACTTAGGATCCAGTGTTATTTCTATTATGTTGAGAACCTAGAGTTGGGTAAATTAATGGATCCGGTATAGTATTTCAAATGGATGGGTAAGCAAAGACCATTAATTATGATATTGGACTAGAAGCGTAATCTATCAATTTAGTTAAGTTTGGGTTGAGTTCGGGATTTAACTCGAGTAATAAATAAACGAATTATGACGTACGTTATAAATATAATAGGTGTTCCACCTAGAGACCGGAAGTGTAAGAGAGGAGCTTTGGAGCAAGCTAGCCAGGTGAGTTTTCTAACTAAAATACGTGTTATTTTAACATGTTTTCTAAAACGAGTACATGATGAGAAATGCCATGTTTTATTCTTATGCTTTTGACTACATGAAAGTTGTTTACAGTTTTAAATGAGATTTGTGTATGATTTATGGGGCTGGCCTATCCAGTGTATGATTTATGGGGCTGGCCTATCCAGTGTATGATTTATGGGGCGGGCCTATCCCGTGTATGATGTATGGGGCTGGCCTATCCAGTGTATGATTTTATGTGAAAGATTTTAAATGTACAACTATGTGAAAGTTTATGCAAAGTTACGAGAAAGTTTTATGCAAAGATATTTGAAAGTTATAAACTGTTTTTAAATGTTTTTGAGAACTGTTAGGAGGGACTCACTAGACCTTATGGTCTAACCCTCGCATTTTCCAAACTAAACTTTTTCAGGTAAACAGATAGTAGGAGGCTCCGGTAAGTGAACAGGCGCAGGATAGAGTACGGATGCAGATAGAGACAGTGTCACTCATACTTTTAGTGGTAGTTATTCTCAGTTGTGTATAGGTTGTTTCCGCCAACCTAAGTTATTTTGACAGATGTAACAAAATTTTATGGACCCAGTTTTGAGAGTTGTTTATTAATAATGCTATGTATGCTTTATTTAGATTGGGTCGTTACATTATCCGAATCTTTTCAAATTCAGATAATATAAAAATGGTAACCCTGAAACAACGGATGAATCAGTTAAAATACCTGTAAGTTGCACAAAGCCACTTATGTACTTTGGAAATGAGCTTTTTGATGTTCACTCCTCCAGGGCTTCCATTCAATCATCGAAAAACACAAAGGAATTTCTATGAACGTTATGACAAGAAAACATATTCCTTGTGTGTACGTGCTAGTGTAGAAATGATTGAAGCAACTTATGCTTGAACAATAAGCTCAAAATGTGTAAACTGTTGTGTTGGACAACCTAGGGGGGGTAAGGTTGTATTTAAAACTTTTACTTTCAAAAATTCTTTTTATAAAAAAATACGGAGTAAGTACGGAATAATACAGAAGAGTGTAAATATAAACAGATACACAGATATTATATAAATAAATATAAATGCAAAGCAATTTATATAAACAGATATAATTTAAAAGCACAGCGGAAATGTAAATAGATAAGGGAAAGAAAATACTTGACAACGATATTTTTAAAGTGGTTCACCAAACACAAAGTTGGCTAGTCCACCTCGAGAAAATAACACTTCTCGGAGATCCAATACGAAAACGTGTTCTTTACGGTAGAACACAAACCTTAGTACAACAAACGCGAATCACTCTACTTTGAGAGATTTATGTGGATCACTCACTCTATTCAAACACTTACAAGAGGGTATAATTTTAATATGAATAATCACTCTTGAATAAGGTTTATCACTTGGATATTTTTAGAGAGTTTGATCACTTGAGTTGTGTTGCTGATTCAACTAATCGAGAGATTTTAATCTGCTATCAACTCAAGATTTCTTACTCAAAAACGTGTTTTATAATTTTAACAGTTTAAATATCAAGAGAGGATGCTGCAGAGTCTTTATCAAATGCAGGGAGAGTTATTGTTAATTGGTAGCATTGAAGGCTGGTGCTTGCATGTATTTATACTGGATGAGCAACATGGCCTGAGGCTTTCGCGGTATACCGGCTAACTCTCGCGGTATACCGTGCAGAGGAAAAGGTACTTGTCAGAGAGAAGGTCAACCCTGCAAAACCAACGGAAATGGTACCCGCGGTATACCGGCTAAACACCGCGGTATACCGCCCAGACAAAAACACTTCCAATCAGTCAGAGAAGTACAGCAGGCCGCCGCGGTATACCGGCTATTCACCGCGGTATACCGCCCAGAACAAAGGGCAGGAAGCAGTACGCATGCGCAGTGTCTTCTAGAACCAAATCTTTCACAATCCAGCAAGATGATAAGATGTTACTTGGTTTATTTAAAAAGACAGTATTTAGAAAAATCCAAGTGGTATATTATTTTAGGGTGATTTATCATTTTAAAATTAAAAACGACGAAAATCTTCAGACTTGGATTCTTCAGATAAACATTATCGAGATTATTTAAATGCTGCACACTCAGATAAAATATTAGATAACAAAGAATGCGGTGTGTTTTGTAATCATCAAAATAAATATGGAGATGTGATTTTATGTGTACCAAAAATATATCACAATATTAAAGCTGGGTACACTTGCACCAACAATCTCCCCCTTTTTGATGATGACAAACACAACGCTAAACACGAGAGCATACTCGGTTTCTCTCCCCCTTTTGTCGAAGCAAAAAGGGTTAGGAAAGACGCTATGCTCCCCCTTGAAAGATGCTCCCCCTCAAAATATGAAATATTTGAGAGTTAGTATTTTTAAGGGTTATACTCAAGCATGCCTAAACCAAGTCTTAATTTAAAGAAAGCTTTTTTGTTAAGAGCTTTAGTAAAAATATCGGCCAAATTATCTTCCGTATCAACCTTTTCAAGCATGATTTGGCCTTTTTGAACATTATCTCGTAAAAAGTGATGTCTCAATTCAATATGTTTGGTACGAGAATGTAGCACGGGATTTTTGCTTAAGTTTATGGCACTTGAGTTATCACACATAATTGGAATTTTGGTTAGATGTACCTCAAAGTCGGTAAGTGTGTGTTTCATCCATAGGACTTGAGCACATGCTCTTGCGGCGGCTACATATTCCGCTTCGGTAGTAGACAACGCTACGGATTGTTGTTTCTTGGAGAACCAAGACACAAGTGAGAGACCTATAAAGGCACATACCCCACTAGTACTTTTTCGGTCAACAATAGATCCACCAAGATCGGAATCGGTGAAACACGTTACTTCTAACTCGGGTTGCTTTGCATACCATAAGCCAAGATTAGTAGTACCTCGTAAATATCGAAAAATACGCTTGACAGCTTCATAGTGAGTTTGTTTAGGTGAAGATTGAAAACGAGCACATAGACATACACTAAACATAATATCAGGTCTACTAGCAGTTAAATATAATAAACTACCAATCATTCCACGATAAATCTTTTCATTAAAATCGTTTCCCTCCTCGTCACGAGATAATTGTAAGTTTGTGGTCATTGGAGTTTCAACGGGTTTGACATTTTCAAAGTTAAACTTTTTCAACATATCTTTACAATATTTAGATTGACTAATAAAAATACCAGTTTCACATTGTTTGATTTGCAATCCTAAGAAGTATTTTAACTCTCCCATCATGCTCATTTCAAACTCGCTTGTCATTTTCGCAGAAAATTCATTACACAGTTTTTCATTAGTGGAACCAAAAATAATATCATCAACATATACTTGCACAACTACAATATCATTTTGATCATATTTCACAAACAAAGTATTATCTATTTTACCCATAATATAACCACTAACAATTAGAAAGGTTTTTAATCTATCATACCACGCACGCGGAGCTTGCTTTAAACCATAAAGCGCCTTTTTCAATTTATAAACATGTGTCGGATTTTCAAAATTTTCAAAACCGGGAGGTTGAGAAACGTATACCTCCTCATTTATAATACCATTTAAGAAGGCACTTTTAACATCCATTTGAAATAATTTAAAATCTTTAGCATTTGCAAAAGCGAGAAGCATTCGAATAGACTCCAACCTTGCAACCGGTGCAAAGGTTTCATCATAATCTATACCTTCTTGTTGATTGTACCCCTTGGCAACTAAACGTGCCTTGTTTCGTGTGACTCCACCGTTCTCGTCTACCTTGTTACGGAAGACCCATCTTGTGCCAATAATGGTTTAACTACTAGGGCAAGGAACTAAGTCCCACACATCATTCCTAGTAAATTGGTTTAACTCTTCTTGCATGGCCATTATCCAATCCTCATCACCTAAAGCTTCATCTATGGTTTTAGGTTCTATGGTTGAGATAAAGGCATGGAAAGCACAATGGGTATGGATTTGTGATCTAGTTGTCCTTTGGTTTAGGTCACCTATAATTTGATCTACGGGATGGCCTCGAGCGGTTCTAAGGTTAGGATCATCTATACCTTGTGGAATAAAGCAAGGAGGGGCATCACTAGATTCAATATTATTTGTGGAAGGTTGGGTACCTAAATCCAAGTTGCTAAGTTGTTGTGCCAAGACGTCTCCCTCACGGATATTGTCATTTGCTAAAGGTGCACTCGGTTTGGGAGGACTCTCGTCAAAGCTAACATTTAGGGATTCTTCTACAACCATGGTCTCCTTATTTAGAATTCTATAGGCTTTGCTATTCCAAGAGTAACCTAGGAACACTCCCTCATAGGCTTTGGCATCGAATTTGGTTAGATAGGATTTGGTGTTTAAAATGAAACATTTACATCCAAAAACTTTCAGGTGAGCTAAGGAAGGTTTTCTACCACGGTAAATTTCATAGGGTGTCTTATTTAGGATACTTCTAATTAGGACACGGTTAAGCACATAGGTCGCGGTAGCAACGGCATCACACCAAAACTTTTGGGGAACTTGATGTTCGTTTAGCATAGTTCTACTCATTTCTTGCAACGTTCGATTTTTCCTTTCAACAACTCCATTTGACTGAGGAGTTCGAGGAGCCGAAAAGTTATGAGTTATACCATGTTTATCACAAAAGGCACCAAATTGTACTTCATTATCGAATTCTCGTCCATGGTCCGTACGTATTGAAACAATCGTACAACCTTGTTGGTTTTGAATTCTTTTTCCTAAAAATTTAAACTTTTCGAAAGCCTCATTTTTATGTCTCAAAAATAGAGTCCAAGTATAACGGGAATAATCATCTACAATAACCAAAGTATAAAAATTTCCTCCAAAACTTTGAATAGCCATTGGGCCAAAAAGATCCATATGTAAAAGTTCTAAAACTCTTTGAGTAGAAATAACATTTTTTGATTTATGAGAAACGTGATGTTGTTTGCCGACACGACAAGCATCACAAAAATGATTATCAAACTTTAATTTTGGCAGGTCACTCACAAGCTCCTTATTTTTTAAGTTTTGCATTAATCTTAGATTAGCGTGACCTAAACGCCTATGCCATAAAGTAGAAACATCATGAAGAGAGGATAAGCATACATTTTCAGATACAACAGTTTTGCAAATATATAAATTTCCTTTCACAGAACCAGTCAAAAGAACTTGGCCATTTTTCAAGATTTTGCACGAGTCTTCTTCGAAGACAACAGTTATACCATTTTTACACAATTGGCGAACACTTAACAAATTAAAATGTAAATTATCAACATGATTCACATCAAGAAATTTAACATTATTGCAAGAGACTGTACCTCTCCCAATTATATTTCCTTTGGAGTTTCCTCCAAAAATTACCTGTCCACCATCACATGACTTATATGATGAAAAGAGATTATTGTTTCCGGTCATGTGACGTGTGCAACCACTATCGAGTATCCAGTCCATATCAAGGTTTATCTACAATAATAAAGATGTAATTTTTATGGTCCCCATTTCTCGTGGGTCCTTGACAATTAGTTTTAAAAAAAAAACCAACAAGCATATATATATATATATATATATAATATATATATATAAATATATAAATATACACAGAATATATATATATATGTAACAAATCAACCAAAAAAAAATATATATATAATATATCAAAAAGTCAAACAATATATATATAATAAAGAATCAAACAGAAAGTATATATATATATGTGTAGTACGTATGTATATATATATATAAACAAAAGTACATACAATAATATATTACTTATATATAACATATATACAAGAATTCATATTTAAACTATATATATATATATAATATATATAACACATTTAAAACCATAAACGCATACCACCGGGATTATCATTATTAAACATTCCTTTTGGAATCCATTTAGTTACCATTTTAATTTTGCGATTGTATTTATCATACACATAAAAGCAAGCATTTATATTCGCATCATTTTTAGGTCTAGAATATTTATCGTTATACATGCGAGCATACGTTTTTTTTGGTATATTATTTGCATTATTCATTTTACGCACATACGGAGGTTTTTGCACATATTGATTTTTTGTATTAACTTTAGGTGATTCATAAAATCTTTTGATGGGCATACAAGAACATTTATCTTTGCACGTATCGGAACCAATACCTTTTCTACATTTTATACGGTTAGGCATATTTAGCATGTTAAAGACTTTCTCATTACTACTTTGAAAAGCTTTTGCTAATAAATCATCCTTTTCATACGAATCACATTTTCCTTTTAAACATGCAATCTCATTCTCAAGAATATCACATTTTGCACAAATAATATTTTCATGTGACTTTTTATTTAAGCATGCAATTTCTTTATTTAGAGCATCACAAGATTTACAAAAATCTTTTTCTCCTAATTTAGTTTCTAATTTAGCAATTATATTCATATCATTTTCAGATTTTTGTTTGCCATCATTAATTTCCTTATTACATGCAGATATCGTTTCTTTTAATCTAGAATTTTCGTCTTGGTAACGATTTGCAAGAGCAGCCATTTTGTGAAATGATTCATATAATTCTTCAAGATTATTTTCATTATCACTATCATAATCTGAGTAAGAAGATTTTACCTCATCGTCGCTTTCGGCCATAAGACAAATAGCTTGATATTCGTCTTCTTCTTCGCTTTCACTCCACGCGCCTCCAATGAAGGCTTTCTCCTTCTTATTTTGAAATTTGTTCTTTTTAGGACATTCATTGGCGTAATGATCTTTGTCGCCACATGAGTAACAAAAACCTCTCTTTGGCTTAGCTTTATCGTCACCACTTGAGTCGTCATTTTTCTTTACTTTTTCGTCTCGTTTATGGAACTTACGACTTCGGTTTTCACCACCACGACGGTAGTTACCGTTTCTTTGAAATCTGCCATTGTTAGAAAATTTATTATTATTAAAAAACTTGGAAAAGTTTCTTACCAACATGGCAACTTCATTGAGAGTTTCGGATGGATCTTTTGAGGAGCCAGCTTTCTCCTTTTTCTTCTCGACTTTTGGTGTTGAGACATTGAGAGCGATTGACTTCTTTTTAGCTTGCTCCCGATCTTTGTTTCTTTTAAGTGCAATTTCATGCACTTTAAGATTACCGATCAAGTCATCTATCTTCATTATGGAAAGGTCACGGGAGTCTTCTAAAGATGTTATCTTTTGCATCCACTCCGAAGGAAGGGCTCTTAGGATTTTCCTTATATAGTCCTCGTTAGGATAAGTGCGATCCAAACCTTTCAACGTAGTCACAATAAGGTTAAATCTTTTAAACATTGAGTCAATCGACTCATCTTGTTTCATTTCGAACAGTTCATAATCGTGAACTAAAATATTCACTGTTGGTGCAAGTGTACCACATCTCTATATATTTATATATATTTATTTTGATGATTACAAACACACCGTATTATTGTTTATCTAACAATCCTATCCAAGTGTACAGTTCTTGAAGAACACGAAGATTTTATCTGAAGAGTTCAAGACGGAAGTTTTACGTCGTCATTATTGTTTATTCCTTATAATGATAAACACCCTAAAATAATATACCACTTGGATATTTCTAAAAACCTTTTAAATAATTTTATAAGAAATTTTGGTTCTAGAAGTATCTGCCCTGCGTACTGTTTCTGCAACCACTTTCTGACGCAGGTATACCGCGAAGATAGAGCCGGTATACCGCGGGTACATATTGGCCGGTATACCGCGGGTGTTCAGCCGGTATACCGCGGCAGGCTCCGTGTGCATCTCTGATTGGTTGCAAGTACTTTTTCTGACGGCGGTATACCGCGAGTCCTAGCCGGTATACCGCGGGTACGTTTTCCAGAAGTCAACTTTGCATGAGAGCCGTTGTGTGTCAGTGTCCTTTTTACTGCACGGTATACCGCGTGCATTTGGCGGTATACCGCGCCTCATATATCCGTTGGAGATGCTGATATATAAAGAAGCATGCTGGTGATGAAGAAGTTAGACCAAAGACAATACAGATACAACCAACACCATCACTGCTCATCTGACCTCTCTCATCTAATTAATATATATATTTTATAAAACCTTTTTTTATAAAATATCCAAGTGTGAGATATTATACAAGAGTGATTACCCATTGTGAGTTATACTCCTCTTGTAAGTATTTGAATAACGAGTGTGTGATCCTGTACATCTCAATAAGCTGAGGCTTAGAGAACCGTTTACTTTGCTCTGTATTTGGTTTGTATTCTACCGTAAAGAATACATTTATTGGATCGTGTCGGGAAGTGTCTCGGCTGCTGGTTTATCACAGTTGGTGGTAAATCAGTAAATCTCCGTGTCAAGTATCTCTATCCCTTATCTCTTTATATTTCCGCTGTGCATTTAATTATATCTGTTTATATAATTATTGTATATTCATTGCATTTATACTCTGCTTTATTTACTATATTTATACTATCCTGTATTTATACGTATCTGTTGTGTTTTCATATACTCTGTTGTATTTACATTATTAAGATATTTTTATAAAAGAATTTTTGAAAGTAAAAGTTTTAAATACAACCTTACCCCCCCTAGGTTGTCTAACATTTGGTATCAGAGCGGGGCTTTCAAAAATCGTCTATTTTATTTTTTTTAAATCCTTTTTTTTTGTTATGGCTCAACAAAATGCTTGGTTTTCTAAATCTCTACTTATTGATTTCGAAAATTTTGATCTTTGGGCAAATTCTTTTGAACGTTATGTTCGTGGGATAAATCAAAATATTTGGGATATTATTATTAAAGGAAATTTCAAACCCACAAAATTTCAAAACAACAAAGTTGTTGAAAAACCTAGCTCGGAATGGTCCGACGAAGATAAGGATAATTGTTGTTTAAATTATGAAGCCAAAAATTTTCTCTTTTCGGTTCTTACTAACGATGATATTGAGCGTGTTTATCTCTTTGAAACTGCTCGTGATATTTGGGAGAACTTGAACATCACCTATGGTGGAAACTCAAAAGAAAAGAGAGACGAAACCCGAGATCAAAGAAATGAAGAAACGTGTCTCATCGTCGACTGCGAGAAAGAGGTATGTACTTCATACTCAAGTTATTCTAGTTGTAGTGATAATAATGATGATATTGATATGTTAAATATCTCTTTTCAAAAATTGATTGTTCTCGTAAATAGTTATAAAAATGAGAATGCTAAATTAAAAGAAGAATTATTATTATGTCAGAATGAGTTGAATAATTGTAAACAAACCATTGCATGTGATAATAAAATCAAAAATGAGTTAAATGATAAAGTTATCACTTTAGAAAAGAAAGCATGCGAAAATATTGTTTGCAAATCTTGCATTGTCTTAAATGATAAAATTGCATGTTTAGAGAAAATAACATGTGAAAAAGTTGTATGTGGTAAATGCAATATTCTTGAAGATGAAATTGCTTGTTTAAAAGCAAAATGTAAATCGCATGAAAAAGATAATTTATTAGCAAATGCTTTTCAAAATAGTAATGAAAAAATTCTTAACATGCTAAATATGTCTAATCGCATTAATTGTCGAAAAGGCATTGGTTCTGATACATGTGTTGAAAAATGCTCGTGTAAACCCATTAAAAGATTTTTTGCATCTCCTAAAGTTGATACAAGAAAACCCCCATATATGTCAAAAATGAAAAATGTGAATTATGGGAGGAAATCGTATGCTCGCATGTATAACGATAATTTTTCTAGACCTAATGCGAATATAAATGCTTCATTTTATGTGTATGATAAATACAATCGCAAAATTAGAATGGTTAGAAAATGGATTCCGAAAGGAATGTTTAATGTTGACAATCCCGGTGGGATGCGTTTGTGGTTTTAAACATTTTTGTGGATTGTATGTTGTCATGTTTTATTTTATGTCGACAACATATTTTAATTTTTTTATTTGCAGTTTATGTTTTATACTAACTGTTAAAAGGACCCATAAGAAAAGGGTACCACGAAATATTTTCTTTGCCTTTTGTAGGTGTTTCCTGGCGAGGATATAATACGTGTTTCCTGACGAGGATATAATACGTGTTTCCTGACGAGGATATAATACGTGTTTCCTGCCGAGGTTATAATACGTGGTTTCCTGACGAGGTTATAATACGTGGTTACCTGCCGAGGTTATAATACGTGGTTACCTGCCGAGGTTATAATACGTGGTTACCTGCCGAGGTTATAATACGTGGTTTCCTGACGAGGTTATAATACGTGGTTACCTGCCGAGGTTATAATACGTGGTTACCTGCCGAGGTTATAATACGTGGTTACCTGCCGAGGTTATAATACGTGGTTACCTGCCGAGGTTATAATACGTGGTTTTTTTTTTCACATAAAATTAACCGAAAATCGAAGCCTTAAGATCCGTTTTGGTGCAAGTGTTTCTTTTTGGTTATTTTGTTTCATGTCATTTATTATGCTTATTTTATCCCTCAAATTTTATAAAATCAAATTGATATCGCTATTAATTTGAGGGGGAGCGTTTTAGCTCTTTACCCATGAGTTTATGCTACCTCAATTATATGCATATTTTGAGGGGGAGCATCTCTCGAGGGGAAGCATACCGTCTTTCTTGACCCTTTTTGTTTCGACAAACGGGGGAGAGAAACCGCATATGCTCATGCTTAGCGGTTGTGTTTGTCATCATCAAAAAGGGGGAGATTGTTGGTGCAAGTGTACCACATCTCTATATATTTATATATATTTATTTTGATGATTACAAACACACCGTATTATTGTTTATCTAACAATCCTATCCAAGTGTACAGTTCTTGAAGAACACGAAGATTTTATCTGAAGAGTTCAAGACGGAAGTTTTACGTCGTCATTATTGTTTATTCCTTATAATGATAAACACCCTAAAATAATATACCACTTGGATATTTCTAAAAACCTTTTAAATAATTTTATAAGAAATTTTGGTTCTAGAAGTATCTGCCCTGCGTACTGTTTCTGCAACCACTTTCTGACGCAGGTATACCGCGAAGATAGAGCCGGTATACCGCGGGTACATATTGGCCGGTATACCGCGGGTGTTCAGCCGGTATACCGCGGCAGGCTCCGTGTGCATCTCTGATTGGTTGCAAGTACTTTTTCTGACGGCGGTATACCGCGAGTCCTAGCCGGTATACCGCGGGTACGTTTTCCAGAAGTCAACTTTGCATGAGAGCCGTTGTGTGTCAGTGTCCTTTTTACTGCACGGTATACCGCGTGCATTTGGCGGTATACCGCGCCTCATATATCCGTTGGAGATGCTGATATATAAAGAAGCATGCTGGTGATGAAGAAGTTAGACCAAAGACAATACAGATACAACCAACACCATCACTGCTCATCTGACCTCTCTCATCTAATTAATATATATATTTTATAAAACCTTTTTTTTATAAAATATCCAAGTGTGAGATATTATACAAGAGTGATTACCCATTGTGAGTTATACTCCTCTTGTAAGTATTTGAATAACGAGTGTGTGATCCTGTACATCTCAATAAGCTGAGGCTTAGAGAACCGTTTACTTTGCTCTGTATTTGGTTTGTATTCTACCGTAAAGAATACATTTATTGGATCGTGTCGGGAAGTGTCTCGGCTGCTGGTTTATCACAGTTGGTGGTAAATCAGTAAATCTCCGTGTCAAGTATCTCTATCCCTTATCTCTTTATATTTCCGCTGTGCATTTAATTATATCTGTTTATATAATTATTGTATATTCATTGCATTTATACTCTGCTTTATTTACTATATTTATACTATCCTGTATTTATACGTATCTGTTGTGTTTTCATATACTCTGTTGTATTTACATTATTAAGATATTTTTATAAAAGAATTTTTGAAAGTAAAAGTTTTAAATACAACCTTACCCCCCCTAGGTTGTCTAACATTCACTTTACTAGATTTAACCTCCGTGTTTCCACGATGAGTATTATTTAAACTTTCCCATATTTGATTTGCAGTTTTATATGTATATACTCTTTCAATTTCATCAGTTGTTAAAGCAGCATATAATATATTCTTAGCTTCAAAGTTTAAACAAAAATGAGTTTCATCAGAAGTAGTCCATTCATCTATAGGTTTATCAATAAAAACATCATCTTTCACAATGGTGGGTTTAAAATTCCCTTTTTCTATAATATCCCAAATCTTTTGATTTTTTCCACGCACGTGACATTCAAATAGCTCGGCCCAAATGCCAAACTTTTCAGCATCTATCAAAGGGGGTTTTGAAAACACAAAATTAGTTTGTTGAGCCATTTAAAAGAATAAAAGAAATTTATGCAGAAAATTTTTGAAAGACCTGCTCTGATACCAATTGTTGGACAACCTAGGGGGGGTAAGGTTGTATTTAAAACTTTTACTTTCAAAAATTCATTTTATAAAAAAATACGGAGTAAGTACGGAATAATACAGAAGAGTGTAAATATAAACAGATACACAGATATTATATAAATAAATATAAATGCAAAGCAATTTATATAAACAGATATAATTTAAAAGCACAGCGGAAATGTAAATAGATAAGGGAAAGAAAATACTTGACAACGATATTTTTAAAGTGGTTCACCAAACACAAAGTTGGCTAGTCCACCTCGAGAAAATAACACTTCTCGGAGATCCAATACGAAAACGTGTTCTTTACGGTAGAACACAAACCTTAGTACAACAAACGCGAATCACTCTACTTTGAGAGATTTATGTGGATCACTCACTCTATTCAAACACTTACAAGAGGGTATAATTTTAATATGAATAATCACTCTTGAATAAGGTTTATCACTTGGATATTTTTAGAGAGTTTGATCACTTGAGTTGTGTTGCTGATTCAACTAATCGAGAGATTTTAATCTGCTATCAACTCAAGATTTCTTACTCAAAAACGTGTTTTATAATTTTAACAGTTTAAATATCAAGAGAGGATGCTGCAGAGTCTTTATCAAATGCAGGGAGAGTTATTGTTAATTGGTAGCATTGAAGGCTGGTGCTTGCATGTATTTATACTGGATGAGCAACATGGCCTGAGGCTTTCGCGGTATACCGGCTAACTCTCGCGGTATACCGTGCAGAGGAAAAGGTACTTGTCAGAGAGAAGGTCAACCCTGCAAAACCAACGGAAATGGTACCCGCGGTATACCGGCTAAACACCGCGGTATACCGCCCAGACAAAAACACTTCCAATCAGTCAGAGAAGTACAGCAGGCCGCCGCGGTATACCGGCTATTCACCGCGGTATACCGCCCAGAACAAAGGGCAGGAAGCAGTACGCATGCGCAGTGTCTTCTAGAACCAAATCTTTCACAATCCAGCAAGATGATAAGATGTTACTTGGTTTATTTAAAAAGACAGTATTTAGAAAAATCCAAGTGGTATATTATTTTAGGGTGATTTATCATTTTAAAATTAAAAACGACGAAAATCTTCAGACTTGGATTCTTCAGATAAACATTATCGAGATTATTTAAATGCTGCACACTCAGATAAAATATTAGATAACAAAGAATGCGGTGTGTTTTGTAATCATCAAAATAAATATGGAGATGTGATTTTATGTGTACCAAAAATATATCACAATATTAAAGCTGGGTACACTTGCACCAACATGTTGAGACAGCAACAAGTTTTCCACAGACTCAATGTGCATTATTGAAGTGCGAAGGTGGGGCAAACTTCCTTCTTTGTTAAGAAAGAAATGAGTAGCTGGTGGGGTTTAATGCAAGAGTTGGCATGGGCTAATTGCCTGTTTCAATGACGGTCACCAAGAAATGTGAACCAATCAGTAATGTGGCTGCCCGGCTCAGAAAATGGCTGGTGTAGAGTTCTCGTATTCTTTTAACTCTGTTCACACACCCTCTTTTTTTCATTCGCTCACTTCTAACCAAACTCTCTTTTTCATTTTACCTCAGCACAATGAGATTACTCAACCGGATGAGTTATCTCCCCCACTCTTTGATTTCGACCCCTCACCCCTCAATCACTCAAGGATAACTTCTTGGGTAGGAAACACTGGTTAACGTGGATCCATGGAAGTTCTTTTAAGCTCTCACACTGATTCCCATGAAATTTTGTCCTAAAAGATGTGTTGTTCAACAGTTTATCTTAAACAATTATAAATCTCAGCTTTTTGAAAACATTGTCATCAGAATGCATGCTCCTCAATAATATCATGAAATATTTGAGCATTTGAACTTCGAAGAATTCTCAAAACAAGGATATTGAATGAATGAAATGAATTCGAAAGACTTGTTTGAGAATCTGACAATGTATCAATCAGATCAAACATGAAGGATAATCATGAACGGTTAGGGTATCAAGGAATTGAATTTTGTTTATATGAACAAATATAAACAATCTTTGAATGAAGCGGTTATGCTCTTACGCTGAAATGAATATGATGCTCAACAAACTTTGAATACTAGCGGGAGTATTATCGAAACATTGTTTCGTTTTGAGACATGGTAATAACAAAGTCAAAAAGAAGCTGAACCGGTGTGTATGAATACTTGAAAGTATAGACAAGACAATACGCAAGTATTAATCTTTGGAAACACACGGTCAGAAATAATGATGTAACAATCTGAGATATACATGAAAAACATTTAAAATCACACTTCTAAAATTATAAAATCTGTTTGAACTATAGAAGTGGTTTGAACATTTAAGAATAGGGTTTTCATGCTTGAAAGTCGTTCTTCTTTCAAACAATCTCATATTAAGTTCGAAAGATACGTACAGTTAAATGTTTAAGCTCCCCCTCAAATCATGATAGACTGATTTAGAATCAGATAAGCTCCCCCTCAAAATCTGCAAAGATCTTAATTTGACAAAATTAGCACATGTAACAGTAAAAGTCTAATTTTATTTATTTATTTATTTATTTATTTATTATTTATTATTAGAGATTAAGAACGAGTCCTGATCTGATATGATCAGAAGTCAAACATATTGAAATTCGGGTTCTAAACTGATGTGTTTAGAAACCATAAATCTTTTATGTTCGGGTTCTAAACTGAGGTGTTTAGAAACCATAATTGGAGAATACTGATCATTCCCAAACTTAACCCTACCACCATGTTTCTCCACATAATTAGCGAGCAGCTCCTTTCTTCCAGTCATGTGCTTTGAGCAGCCTGAATCTAAGTACCAGACATGACTGGGCTGCAAAATGGAAATTAAACGGTTTTAGGTACCCATTGCCAATTGGGCCCTTTCTGATTAGTAGGTTTGGACTTGACATTATTGTTTCTATAACCGGTGTGAAAATAATCATTTGAGTAAAACCAACGGTTATAGTCAGATTTGCAGATAAAATCATCCACACCACAAGAAGCACAACAAATTTGATCACGTGCCAAATTAATCAGTTGTCGCATTGAATAACCCTTGTAAGGAACTACAAGTTTTCGTCTATTGCCAACATCATAATTAATAACATTTGAAACAAAAGTGTCTTTCTTGGAATTTAAAACATTTAAAGTAACGTGGGATGATTTGATCTGGGCCACATCCTGTGTGGACTCCTTTACGATCTGAAAAACCAGACAAATAGGAGTCGTAAGCTTTTGAATTCTGAGCTTGAAAAGAATTAACATGCTTCTTTCTTTTTCTTTTTGTTTTCTTTTTCTGTAATGATTGTTTTGATTTAGATTTAGAATAATAATCATTAACAGAAATTTTCTCAGCTGATTTTGAAGATTCCCCTTCCAAGATAATCTTTTCAGGCTCCTCTTCTTTTATTAGAAAGTCAGTATGATCTGGAAGTTTGGCACTAAAGTCAAATTGAACAGGCACTTCACATACAGCTTTACCTTTGTCCTTACCAACATTCTCACTATCACAATCAGACTGACTGTCCAATGAAGTGTGAAAAATACCATAAGACTTCGGATATAGAAATTCATTTATTTCTCTTTCAATAGCTTTATCTTCTTCTGTATAAAATTGCATTTCAGAAGGATCTCTGACAAATTGACTATCCAAATCCCAAGATTCAGAATCATCTTGGTCATCAACTGTCAAACTCCTGAACACAGTATTTCCAATGAAAGCTTTGCATGAGGAAACATCTGAATCTGAAGAATGCCTTTCTTTTGAAACTTTTTCTTCAGATACTTCCTCAAGTTTTGTTTTCATTTCTTTTAAACTTTCCGAAAACATTGTGATCATAACTTCTTTTTCGATCTCAAAAGCAAGCTTCTCGTCATTTCTGACTTCTTCAATAGTACTTTTGATCTTGCTTTCGAGGTCCATGAGTTTTTGTTCAAGAACCATTGGTGAAAAATACATTTTACCTTCCAAAATTGGTTTTTCAGTATCATTCTTTTGTGTATTTTCCGTATCCTCCGGTTCTTTAACAATATAGCTCTCAAAGTAATCATTTGGCGAAGTTCTTTCATTATTTAATGCTTTTGCATTATCAAGACCATACCAAAAAAGGAAGTTGCATTTTAACAGTGGTTTTTCTTTTTATTTCTTCCTCAACCTCATAGTCTTCACCATCCATTTTAAGCCATTTAATCTGATAGTTAGAATATGCTGCAAGTTCAATCCATTCAAATTTATAAAGAGTGGGAGATTTTATTAAGGCATTTCCCAGGTACTGTGGATTATCATACCCGATACCCCACTTTGAATTGAAATATATGAACTTACTTGGCTTATGCATGTGAATTGTTTGTTCAGTTTGGCCTGCTTTGTACAGTTTATCTTCCAGACCTTTGACATTTTCACACAACTCATCATTCTTATTTTATCTTGAAAATACGCATCAATATCGAACTCAGTCTTTTTCTTTTCTAATTCTTTAATTTGACTGTCTTGTTCTATTAGTCTTTCCTTTTGAGTGGAAATTATTTCATCTGCTCTTTTCTGATCATTTGTTAGTTCTTCTAACTTTTTTTTGTAAATACGCTTGTTGAGAAAAGAATTGATTATAAAGAGCATAATGTACCTCATTTGTCTCATTTAGAGACATTGTTACCTGAAAATTTAAAATGTCGGATCGTTAACAGATACTTCGTGAGAAGTAGAATTTGTGCGCTTGTACGATCAGAGAAAAATCGATTAAAGTCAGACAAAATTTCAAAAATAAAATTTGAAAAACAAATTGTAAATTTGTCTTCCAAAAATTAATTTCGAAAAATTAATGCGAAAACTGGACTTTAAATCGACAAACCTGCAAAGCACGAGAAAAATATATCAGTTACGGATAATTGCAGGCAAAAACTGATAAAATCGACGAAAAATGAAAAATAACGAAGAAAAAGGACTAAAAAGTGTAAAATTCTAAAACTTAACAAAAATAAGGACTAAAGATGACAAGATCCTAAATTTAAAACTAAAAGGACTCAACTTGACACAAAATGAAACTTAGAAAACTCAAGGGACTAAAAATATAAACTTCTAAAACTTAACAACTCTAGGGACTGAAATTGACACAACCTAAAACTAGAAACTATAAGGACTAAAATTGACCAAAATAGAAACAAAAAGTATAGGGACTAAAAGTGACAAACCCTGAAACTAGAAGTCCAGGGACCAAAAATGACAGAATCTAAACCTTTAACTAGACTTAACGGAAAATCCTAACTAAGGACTAAAATTGTAACAAAACTAACGAAAAAATTAACAAAATTGTTAACTAACTAAACTAACTGACTCGAACTGACTCAGGACCAAAAATTAATGAAAAACTAACAAAAATAACGAACAAACTAACTAATCTAACGGTACTAACGGAAATGGACCAAAATTGTTATAAATCTAACGGTGACTTAACGGAACAGTTAAAATAGACGATCTGATGGTTTTCAGTTTCGATTTTCTTTGTTATCTCACGTCTAAATCGTTTGTTTATGATTCCTTTGTGTTCCATAGACATCAAACAACGGATTTCAACAATTATTTCGAGATCATGCAACAAGTTTTCACGACCCACGAGTTTTCCGGCGACTTGCGACTTTCCGGCGAAGATTCGAGTTGCGACAAGAGTTGTCGCAAGATGAAGGTTGCGACAAGAATGTTATCGCAACACGGGAGTTGCGACAAAGATGAATGAGTTCAGGTTGCGATAGTTTTGAATGTTAAGAACAAGAAGGTTGCGATAGATATGAACTCCGGTGACTAAAACCGTTTTTCCGGCGATGGTTACCCAGTTTCCGGCGAACTCTTTCAACTCATATATCTTGTTGTTTTCTGCGTACTTTTCGATTCTAAAAATTGCAAGATGATCGTAAGCAATATACGAATCGATCTGTGAGCTCAAAAACGATTAAAACATAGCAAAAATCCAGATCGATTAAAGCTATATGAAACCTTCGATAAACATGAAACTCACTGATCCTTGATGAAACTCGAGTCTGTAAATTGCTGAGTTAGAAATCAATGGAGAAAACGATTTGTGATGATTAAAACGAGTAAACACACTCAAAGATCAAAATCGAATTTCATCATCTTCATGAAACTCTTTGATGAACTCACTGTTAACTTCTAAAATTTTCAAACTCAATATTTGATGTTTAAACCCAATTCAAAATTGTAAAATATGTTTCAAATGATGATTCAAACAACTTTGTGTAAACAAATCGATCCAAAACACAAACGATTACCAGATTTTTGAAGTTCTTCAATAGAAAAACTCAAAAACTAACACTTTCAATTTCTTCAAAAATTGATAAAAATCAATGGATTGATGCACAAATTCAAATCTGCTAGGCTCTGATACCAATTGAGAGTTTTCAGATAACAAGATTAAACACTAAACTTCAATAGATTGAGATGGAATCAATAAGATTGGAATGGAAACCTAATTCTCTCCCATTTACACACACACCATGAATAGCCTCTATTGTCTGCACTCTCTTCTTGCAACAAACCCTAACATTTGGGTTTATATACCTTTGACCAAATCTAGCTATTTTGTTGACTTTGACTAATTACAATTAGCCCTAAATCTTGGATACATTGTGTACTAACAGAGACTTGCTAGAGAAAAAACCGAATCAAAGTTCATTGCATTTATCCCAAACACAATCCTGTTAATTGAAAAAAAAATCACAAAAGCATGGAAAAGAAAATCAACGAAAATGCAAGATGATACTGGAATTATAAATCTGTTAATACTCATAGAAAAAAGTGAATTTGGAGGGTCAGAGAGGAATCAGACAAAGAAAACCTTTTACAAATGGAACCTAAGTGTGCCGGAAAAACCTCAAGTTCAAGGCAGGTTTACTGGAATCCTTTAGAACCTTTGTAAAGAAAATCCAAGTCTAAACTCAAAACCTCCAAGTGCCGCAAACACGAAGAAAACATTTTACAAATGGAACCAAAGTGTGCCGGAAAAATCTCAAGGTCATTTAAGGACCTTTGTAAAGGAAATGCTAGTCAATAAAAGGAGAGGCTTGCTAGAGAAAAAACCGAATCAAAGTTGATTGCATTTATCCCAAACACAATCCTGTTAATTGAAAAAAAAATCACAAAAGCATGGAAAAGAAAATCAAACAAAATGCAAAAGGGCACAGGAAGAAACAACCCATTACTTGTAAAAATGTCAAGATCAAAGAAGCAAAACAAGTCAAAAACAAAAAGGTGTAGTGAACTATGCAAGAACAATCTCGTTTAAAAGAAAACAGATAAATTAAAATAATGCACAAAAAAAAACCTTCTTCATTTAGAACCAAAGTGTGCCGGAAAAACCTCAAGGTCAAGGCACGTTGTTTACAAGAATCTTAAGACCTTTGTAAAGGAAATAGAAGTCAACAAAAGAAGAATCTGACAGAAAGAAATCAGACAAAGAAAATAATGAAGTAACCTTTGAAGTAAGAGAACACTTTTAGCTTCTTATTGTATTATTTTCGCACAAACGAAGACATTGGTAAGGTTGTTCAAGGGATATATAATTATTTGAAGTTATTATTGCAAATGAATAATACTGATTAGAAAGTTGTACTGAAGTAAAGATGACAAACTCATGTAAAAGGCAAAACAAGCATAATACCATAGAAAACAAAATGATACTGGAATTATAAATCTGTTTATACTCAGGAAAAAAAAGCAAATTTGGAGGGTCAGAGAGGAATCAGACAAATAAAATCTTTTACAAATGGAACCAAAGTGTGCCGGAAAAACCTCAAGTTCAAGGCAGGTTTACCGGAACCCTTTAGGACCTTTGTAAAGAAAATCCAAGTCTAAACTCAAAACCTCCAAGTGCCGCAAACACGAAGAAAACATTTTACAAATGGAACCAAAGTGTGCCGGAAAAAGCTCAAGGTCATGACAGGCTTACCAGAATCCTTTAGGACCTTTGTAAAGGAAATGCTAGTCAATAAAAGGAGAGGCTTGCTAGAGAAAAAACCGAATCAAAGTTGATTGCATTTATCCCAAACACAATCCTGTTAATTGAAAAAAAAATCACAAAAGCAAGGAAAAGAAAATCAACGAAAATGCAAAAGGGCACGGGAAGAAACAACCCATTACTTGTTAAAATGTCAAGATCAAAGAAGCAAAACAAGTCAAAAACAAAAAGGTGTAGTGAACTATGCAAGAACAATCTCGTGTAAAAGAAAAAAGATAAATTAAAATAATGCACAAAAAAAACCTTCTTCATTTAGAACCAAAGTGTGCCGGAAAAACCTCAAGGTCAAGGCACGTTGTTTACAAGAATCTTAAGACCTTTGTAAAGGAAATAGAAGTCAACAAAAGAAGAATCTGACAGAAAGAAATCAGACAAAGAAAATAATGAAGTAACCTTTGAAGTAAGAGAACACTTTTAGCTTCTTATTGTATTATTTTCGCACAAACGAAGACATTGGTAAGGTTGTTCAAGGGATATATAATTATTTGAAGTTATTATTGCAAATGAATAATACTGATTAGAAAGTTGTACTGAAGTAAAGATGACAAACTCATGTAAAAGGCAAAACAAGCATAATACCATAGAAAACAAAATGATACTGGAATTATAAATCTGTTTATACTCAGGAAAAAAAAGCAAATTTGGAGGGTCAGAGAGGAATCAGACAAAGAAAATATTTTACAAATGGAACCAAAGTGTGCCGGAAAAACCTCAAGTTCAAGGCAGGTTTACCGGAACCCTTTAGGACCTTTGTAAAGAAAATCCAAGTCTAAACTCAAAACCTCCAAGTGCCGCAAACACGAAGAAAACATTTTACAAATGGAACCAAAGTATGCCGGAAAAAGCTCAAGGTCATGACAGGCTTACCAGAATCCTTTAGGACCTTTGTAAAGGAAATGCTAGTCAATAAAAGGAGAGTCTTGCTAGAGAAAAAACCGAATCAAAGTTGATTGCATTTATCCCAAACACAATCCTGTTAATTGAAAAAAAAATCACAAAAGCAAGGAAAAGAAAATCAACGAAAATGCAAAAGGGCACGGGAAGAAACAACCCATTACTTGTTAAAATGTCAAGATCAAAAAAGCAAAACAAGTCAATAACAAAAAGGTGTAGTGAACTATGCAAGAACAATCTCGTTTAAAAGAAAATAGATAAATTAAAATAATGCACAAAACAAAACCTTCTTCATTTAGAACCAAAGTGTGCCGGAAAAACCTCAAGGTCAAGGCACGTTGTTTACAAGAATGAAATCAGACAAAGAAAATAATGACGTAACCTTTGAAAATAGAGAAAACTTTTAGCTTCTTATTGTATTATTTTCGCACAAACGGAGACATTGGTAAGGTTGTTCAGGGGATATATAATTATTTGAAGTTATTACTGCAAATGAATAATAATGATAGAAAGTTGTACCGAAGTAAAGATGACAAACTCATGTTAAAGGTAAAAAAAGCGAATTTGGAGGGTCAGAGAGGAATCAGGCAAAGAAAATCTTTTACAAATGGAACCAAAGTGTGCCGGAAAAACCTCAAGTTCAAGGCAGGTTTACCGGAACCCTTTAGGATCTTTGTAAAGAAAATCCAAGTCTAAACTCAAAACCTCCAAGTGCCGCAAACACAAAGAAAACATTTTACAAATGGAACCAAAGTGTGCCGGGAAAACCTCAAGTTCAAGGCAGGTTTACCGGAATCCTTTAGGACCTTTGTAAAGAAAATCCAAGTCTAAACTCAAAACCTCCAAGTGCCGCAAACACAAAGAAAACATTTTACAAATGGAACCAAAGTGTGCCGGGAAAACCTCAAGTTCAAGGCAGGTTTACCGGAATCCTTTAGGACCTTTGTAAAGAAAATCCAAGTCTAAACTCAAAACCTCCAAGTGCCGCAAACACAAAGAAAACATTTTACAAATGGAACCAAAGTGTGCCGGAAAAAGCTCAAGGTCATGACAGGTTTACTAGAATCTTTAGGACCTTTGTAAAGGAAATACTAGTCAATAAAAGGAGAGGCTTGCTAGAGAAAAAACCGAATCAAAGTTGATTGCATTTATCCCAAACACAATCCTGTTAATTGAAAAAAAAAATCACAAAAGCATGGAAAAGAAAATCAACGAAAATGCAAGATGATACTGGAATTATAAATCTGTTTATACACATAAAAAAGCGAATTTGGAGGGTCAGAGAGGAATCAGACAAAGAAAACCTTTTACAAATGGAACCAAAGTGTGCCGGAAAAACCTCAAGTTCAAGGCAGGTTTACTGGAATCCTTTAGGGCCTTTGTAAAGAAAATCCAAGTCCAAACTCAAAACCTCCAAGTACCGCAAACACGAAGAAAACATTTTACAAATCCAACCAAAGTGTGCCAGAAAAATCTCAAGGTCATTTTAGGACCTTTGTAAAGGAAATGCTAGTCAATAAAAGGAGAGGCTTGCTAGAGAAAAAACCGAATCAAAGTTGATTGCATTTATCCCAAACACAAACCTGTTAATTGAAAAAAAAATCACAAAAGCATGGAAAAGAAAATCAACGAAAATGCAAAAGGGCACGGGAAGAAACAACCCATTACTTGTAAAAATGTCAAGATCAAAGAAGCAAAACAAGTCAATAACAAAAAGGTGTAGTGAACTATGCAAGAACAATCTCGTTTAAAAGAAAACAGATAAATTAAAATAATGCACAAAAAACCTTCTTCATTTAGAACCAAAGTGTGCCGGAAAAACCTCAAGGTCAAGGCACGTTGTTTACAAGAATCCTTTAAGACCTTTGTAAAGGAAATAGAAGTCAACAAAAGAAGAATCTGATAGAAAGAAATCAGACAAAGAAAATAATGAAGTAACCTTTGAAGATAGAGAACACTTTTAGCTTCTTATTGTACTATTTTCGCACAAACGAAGACATTGGTAAGGTTGTTCAAGGGATATATAATTATTTGAAGTTATTATTGCAAATGAATAATACTGTAGAAAGTTGTACTGAAGTAAAGACGACAAACTCATGTAAAAGGCAAAACAAGCATAATACCATAGAAAACAAAATGATACTGGAATTATAAATCTGTTTATACTCGGGAAAAAAATGCGAATTTGGAGGGTCAGAGAGGAATCAGACAAATAAAATCTTTTACAAATGGAACCAAAGTGTGCCGGAAAAACCTCAAGTTCAAGGCAGGTGTACCGGAACCCTTTAGGACCTTTGTAAAGAAAATCCAAGTCTAAACTCAAAACCTCCAACTGCCGCAAACACAAAGAAAACATTTTTCAAATGGAACAAAAGCGTGCCGGGATAACCTCAAGTTCAAGGCAGGTTTACCGGAATCCTTTAGGACCTTTGTAAGGAAAATCCAAGTCTAAACTCAAAACCTCCAAGTGCCGCAAACACGAAGAAAACATTTTACAAATGGAACCAAAGTGTGCCGGAAAAAGCTCAAGGTCATGACAGGTTTACCAGAATCCTTTAGGACCTTTGTAAAGGAAATACTAGTCAATAAAAGGAGAGGCTTGCTGGAGAAAAAACCGAATCAAAGTTGACTGCATTTATCCCAAACACAATCCTGTTAATTGAAAAAAAAATCACAAAAGCATGGAAAAGAAAATCAACGAAAATGCAAGATGATACTGGAATTATAAATCTGTTTATACACATAAAAAAGCGAATTTGGAGGGTCAGAGAGGAATCAGACAAAGAAAACCTTTTACAAATGGAACCAAAGTGTGCCGGAAAAACCTCAAGTTCAAGGCAGGTTTACCAGAATCCTTTAAGACATTGGTAAGGTTGTTCAGGGGATATATAATTATTTGAAGTTATTATTGCAAAGGAATAATAATGATAGAATTTTGTACTGAAGTAAAGATGACAAACTCATGTTAAAGGTAAAAAAAAGCATATTAATATAGAAAGCAAGATGATACTGGAATTATAAATCCGTTTATACTCATAGAAAAAAAAGCAAATTTGGAGGGTCAGAGAGGACAAAGAAAACCTTTTACAAAGTATAGAACTTCAAAAGATGCGTACCTTATTTAAGAAAACAACAGTGTATATAAAAATGAATATCAACCATGCTAGAATGCTCCAACGCTAATAATGCCACCTTGTAACTGTATTGCACATCATAAGAAGCTGCAAATTGACATTGATCAGAAGACATGTGAATGCAGCTGTGCTAATATCCCACAGCCCCAACATCTTTCCAGCTGAGGTTAAATGTGGGTACTTCTTTGAAACTGATGCACTCACGTCCTGCCAAAAAAATTATTTGCATCAGCTCCTTTGTAATCATGTGTGTTCCAGATGCATGATTATCACAGAATCAATAAACCGGATATCTACAAGTTTTGGAGTTGAAGTTTTGGAGTTGAACAATGATATGAATTCTGTCAAAAGTTTTGGAGTTGAAGTTTTGGAGTTGAACAATGATAAAAGTTTAACAAAAAACAGACATCTAATTGCAGATTCATAATGAAGTTAGATGGAGTATGAACTCGTCGTAAGAAAAGGTAAAGCATCCATATCAATTTTGAGGTTGGATCATAGGCCACTATGCCTCATCTTTTGAACAGGGAGTATAATTTTACATTAAAGCTACCCTTCGTCCAAAAATAACTGTCCACACTTTTTAATGAACCAAATGACAATTTTACCCTTAATAATAGAAAGTAATATGCAGGGGTGTAAATGAGTCAAGCTTTTACCGAGCTACTTGAGCTCGACCTTCATAATTATCGAGCTCGAGTCGATCTCGAACTAAAAAAAAGGCTCGATTAACACTAATGTTCGACTCGACTCGTTCGAAAACTTGATTAAACTTCATGAGTCGATTCAAGCCAGAGTCGAGCCATTCGAGCATACACCTTTTCGAGCCAAACATTTGTTATATTCTTACAAATTATATAGGGAAATTTGGGAAAATATTAAAAAATTCATGCTTAAGTAAATAAACGAGTTAATCGATCTCGAATTCGAGCTCATAAACGAGTATCAAGCTCGTGCTCAAACATTGATAAAATATTCGAGCTCGAGCCCGACTTTGAAAAAGTTAATGGAGTTCGAGACGAGCTCGAGCCTGATACAATTTTTTCGAGCCAAGCTCGAATAACATGATACTCGACTCGATTCGTTTACACCCCTAGTAAGTAGTAATAAATTTCACCATCTCATATTTAAGGGTAGGATTGGAAAGTAGGCACTTTCTTTTGAAGTGCACACTTATGTTGGTACAAACTAAAATAGAAAAACGAATCCTTATTTGGGGACAAACTAAAATAGAAAAACGAACCCTTATTTTGGAACAGAGGAAGTATTCGCTAGAACACTTACTATGATATTATTAGGGTATCATGGTGACAATGAGAAAGATAACTACCTTGTCAAGCAGTCCAACAATGATAACAAGGCAGGGCAGTGAACCTTTGACCAGAGTACCCAGTGTGGAAGGTGTACCAAAATTGAGTCAAAGTGAAGGTAAGATTCTTGTAAAAGAAGTATGAAACAACCTGCAGGAGAAAAACTTTTTGAAGAATATAGAGAACAGATATAGATTAAAAGTTCAGGGGAGAAGAAAGTAGAGATGAACCTTGCATAATCTAAGATACGACCAACGTCCATGGACAAGAAGTAGATATGTTAGAAATTGGAACTGAACGATAGCAAAATCGCTGGCCAAATATGCTTGCATCCCCTCCAAACCACTTATTCCGACACCAACATGAGCCGCTTGAATCATGCCAACATCATTGGCACCACGCACCATCACCAATACTTAACGTTATCTTATTTGCACCTTTTCTGACCAGTCTCGTAACCTGTATTTATCAACAAAATGAGATTGAATTGTCTGAATATGAACATAGATTATTAAATCACCAGAAAACTTACCTGTGCTTTCTGTAAAGGAGAAACACGGCAGCAGACTACTGAACTGCAGCTTAAGCACAAACTAAGCAATGTAGACGATAAGAAGGGACATTCTCTGTTCATATGAGGCTATGAGCCATGAATGATACTTTGTGCTTCTTCATGGTAATTGTGAAGGTCATTTTTCACTGTTTCTCTTATGAACTGAGCAATTTCCACTTGGTCACCCTGGAACAAGAGTTTGACTTGAGATTGAATTGAGATTGAATTGTCTGACTGAATAATACCAAATGAACAGCATTCTAGCCAAAAACAAATTGCTTACTCTGTTCAACATCCCTGATCTCATTAGTTTCTGAACTGATAACAAACTGTTTCATGTCATTGTTAATTAATTTGCAAGCTGGGACAATTTAAAAGATAAGTGAATAATTTTATTAATGATATAAAAGTATATATAATTCATGACATAATCAAATAGGAATAAAGAAAATTATACCGTAAGCTCTATTTATTGCAGTTTCCAATTTGTCCCATGTAAGCACCCATATCTTAATTCCAGCTCTAGAAAGAGTTTCTATGCAGGATGGTACCCCTTCCCGAAGCTCGTCTTCTATAGCAGTACACCCGATCAAGGTAAGATCCTTCTCTATCAGTTCTGCCACCTGTTTGGAGTTAATATAAAAAGATAGAGATCTGTATTTAATATGTGAAGAGGATACGGAAAGTATCAGTTATCAACGCCAACTACCTCATCCAATTTTCTTTCACGATCTCGTAGAGAAAATTTAGCCTGGATAAATTTCTCGTTCCAACTTTCATACATGTCTGGGTTAAATCTCTGTAGGCCAGGCAAAGAGTTCGCAAACCAACTTCTCCATACTTCTCCAATTGCTCTCTGCTAACATAAAAACAGCCGATAAGAGCAAAAAACAGCCGTTAAGAGCAAAAACATAAATAAGTACCATCACCAATTACAGACTAATCATAAATAAGTACCATCACCAATTACAGACTAATCATAAATAAGTACCATCACCAAGTCACAAAAACAGCCGATAAGAGCAAAAAAGAGAATTTCAATACAACAGGTTGGAAGATCTCTTGAATCTTGAGATTGAACCATGTCACATTTCTCCTACCATTCTTGAGCAACAATTCCTTCCCTGTTTCTTACGTACCGTACAAAAAACCCTAAACGTAGAACCCCTATATGCAAAATGTAAGAAACATAAAAAAAATTCCCAAAATCTTACGTACCGTACAAAAAAACCTAAACGTAGAAAATATGCAAAATGTAAGAAACATAATTTTTTTTCCCAAAATCTTACGTACCTTACAAAAAACCCTAAACGTAGAAACCATATATGCAAAAATGTAAGAAACATAACTTTTTTTCCCTAAATCTTACGTACCGTACAAAAACCCTAAACGTAAAACCAATCGATCATACCTTTAGAACTGTATCATCTTCTCCATCCGGGGAAAAAAGTAAATTATTAAACAAAAAAAATCCAGACTTGTCCACCATTGATGACGAAAGGAATTCTGCTGCTTTAATCCCTCTTGGAACTGTAGCATCTTGTCGTCACGGTGGGTGGATCAATGGCGGTCTTTAAATATTGACCTCGCTCGTATCATATAGAATCATACGAGATTTTATTTTGATTCTACATAATTAATGGTCATCTGACCGTTGAAAATAACAATACATTCCTTTATTAATTCAACTTTTGAGTAAACTACAACTTTAGTCCTTCTAGTTTGTAAAGAAAATTATTTTGTTTTTGCATTTCGAAATTACAGTATCGCCATCGTGGTTTGTAAAAATGTCGTAATTTGGTCTCTCTCTTCTAATGGTCGTTAAAAATGGGAATTTAATTAAAATACCCAAAGTTTGACTTTGACTTGCCAAAATACCCAAAAAAAAATCGAGTTTGCCAAAAATCCCGCGATGGGTCCCGCGATCGCGGAATAGGGCACACGTGTCCCGCTTTTTTGGCCAAAACGTCCCGCGGCACCCCCCAACTATCCCCGCGTCTACACTTTTGGTCCCTCCCCGCGACTGATCCCGCGACCAATCCCGCGATCAGACAAAATTTGCAATTTTGGTCCTTTTTGCACGAATCTTTGCATGCTTTTACTGTTTTTTTCCACAATTATTGTACTTTGAAGACCAATTTATGGTTGAAATTCACTGCCATGTTTGAGATTTCATCCATAAATATCAGTAAAATGCAATCCATAATTCACACCATTCCATCCTTCTTTCTTGCTTTCTTTGACTTGCTTTCTTTCTTCAGTAAACAAATGGCATCGTCATCTAACCCATTGTCTACACCTGAAAGAATGCCACCTAAACTCCAGATCACGATAGCAGAAAGGGAAAAGGAGATAGACCAACTGACAGAAGAGTGGAAACAGATGATGGCCAGGAAGGAAGTCCACTTGATAAGGATCGAAGTGGAAGAAAAGGAGATCAAAAGGATGAAAGGGGATATAAAAGATAGGGAGGCTCGTATTCGTTGAGAAAAAAAAAATTCACCACATTTTGCAAGACTTCGCAATTCTTCAAGCGAAGGTAAGCGACAAACAAAGTTGGATTGATCAAACTAAAGCAATTTTTCAGTAGGTGGTGGTATGGGTGTTGCTTTAGTACTTTGTTGTTTATGTATTGTTGTTTTGTACTTTTCCTTTCCTGTTTGTATGTTGTTGTTTCCTTCCTGGAGTTTTTATGTTGATGTTTCATGTTGAAGTTTGCTTATGAATAAAGGTCTTTAATTTGTCTGAAAAGTAGTGTTTAAGTAGTCTGAAATTTGTCTGAAAAGTGGTTCATATTAAAAATACAACTCATAAATGTTATACAAGATTATTTCATAACAAACACATACTAATAAATACAGTACAAAATTATCAAAATTTGAGGCTACGGCTAGACGATGGTTTGGTTTTTGACAATCCGGGTCGACTTCTTACATGCTCTGGCGAGACGAGTCTCAAAGTATTAAGCTTCACTTTCTCGATGTACACTTCAATCACAGTATGGTCGTCAACATACTGGCGTATGTTGGCTACATCTTCGTCGGTACTCAATTCTACCAGTCCAGTCATGAAGTCTGCATTCGGCCTCTTAAAATACAACCTATTATATTTTGGTTCTTCATAGCCCAGTTATTTCATGATCTGTTCAAGCAGTTGCATAGAAAGATCCTCCACATCTAACATGTCAACATAAATTTCTAGACCACGGAAATAATGTCTTCTGGGTGGTTCCGTGAAGTACCCACCATGGTGGACTTTCATGGTGAACAACTGTAGATATGCATCTGTTGATGAACATTAATTAATATAGTTAGTTCGTAGAACAACGGTAGTAACAAGCAAAACTCAATGAAACATGCACATAAAACCATATAACTCTTTGCCAGTATCTGAAAGCGATTCAGATAAACGCCTAAAGCACCAAACATGAAGGTTTGGGGATGCCATGTTCTCGTATATGTGTTTTACGACTAATCTAGCGTGGGTTATTTATAGGCAAATGTGGATGCTTTTACTGCATGTTGGCTATTTTTGGTCCCTGTCTTTGCTGTAACACAACTTAGGTCCCTGTCAACGCTATCATATGATATATTTCTATATAACCATTACTATTCTCTCCATTTAGACTACTACCATTATGATCATCATCCCATGCCATGTGACCATGTTCTGTTTCAAGTACCTTTCAAAAGATAACTGGTCCCAATCACGGAAAATCAATGTTCAGATCAACGTACATTAGTTATGTTTGATAAATTACAACGGGCCCATAAAGTAAATAAAATCATGTTATATATCAAAACAAGCGCACTAAACATACAATATTTATCGTCCCAATCAAGGGAAATCAATGTTCAGATCAACGGTATCATATGATATAGTTCCATGTGGCTCAAGCTCAGATGGGCCCTGCGTGTTACTTAGTTGGCTGACTGAACGTCTACTCCTTGGCACGGTTGAAGGGGCAGGATTTGGACACTCTCCACGAGTATGTCCTACGCATTGGCATCGAGTACATTTTCATTGTATCGAACCTTCACCACGTAATGGACGTCGGTCGTTCTTTCTCGGTCTCCTGGCTTTGTTCTTAGTGTTTAACGGTGGATATCATGGCGGAAGGGGGTCGGGTGGATACACCCATGCTTCAGGGGGTCCAGCTAGATTTATTACTTCTGTGTATGTTCTCCGGTAAGTTTCGGACGTGAAGAAACTTACAGCCAAGTCGCTTCAATCTCTACGACCCATATATCTTGCCGCAGCGATGGCATGGTCGCACGGTAACCCAGATTTTTGCAATTGGAAACATGAACAAACATGGTCGTTCACATGGACAGTCGCGTGAAGATGGTTATCCCGAACCTCGTACCTCCCATACCCGATTTTGCTTACCCTCCATGTCGACGCGTGACGCGTCCTGAAGAGAACTATCTCCTTCGCCCCTAGTGTGAGTCTATTTTGCAGCGCAGCTCCTTTTCGGCGTCGAAGTTGGTACCACTCTTGTTGAAAGCTCTGAAAGTAATCCATAAGAGTAACAATCGGACATCTACGCGCAAAACGGGAGAGTGCATTCACCCACTCTGCACTATTGGAGGTCAGAATGTCATACCGTTGTGCACGAAAATGGGCCGCAGACCACATCTCCGGTCCAACATCGTCCATAACTTTGGCTGCATCCTTGGCACTAACTCGTAGAAGATTCATGTATCGGTCAAACTCCCGATGAGTATATGCTTTGCATGCCTTCCAGTAGACATCCTTGTGGGTGGTAATACGTTTGTCCTTGGTTTTGGCGTTCATCTCCAAATGTCGACAACAATAGGCGTGAGGGGCGTTTGGGTACATGGCATAGATTGCGGTGCTTATGGAAGGAGCCCTGTCGGACATAAACACTAACCCTTGCGGGTCTCCGATAGCTTGTCTCAACATGGACAGAAACCAAGTCCACTCGTCCCCGGTTTCGGACTTGCCTACTCCGAAAGTGTAAAGCCTGTATCCCGATATGTAATTTCTTTCATTAATTCTTTTCTTTTTAAGTTTGATTTATTGTGGTTTCCGTTAACGGGGTTAGTCGAGTTGGGTCGAATCGTTAAAGTGTCGGAATTTGTGGTTAGTTTCTAGAGGATTGTAAGTTGAGGGACTATTTCTGTCAAAGGCCAAAAACCCATCATGGGTTCGGCCCATGCAGCAAGTGTCGAGACCCATGTGATGTATGTGTGTTAGTAGCATGAATAAGAAACAAAATAAAAGAACCCTACGACTTTTGTTTTTGTTATTGTTTGTGTGTGGGTGTCGTGAGCAACAAACAACAAAAAGAAAAGAAACCTCAAACCCTACGGCACCCCTTGGCTTTCATTGTTCATCGGCCGGAGATAAGAACCGAAAGAAAGAGGGAGATCGTCGCCGGCGAGGGTAGAGAGAGAGGGTGTTCGCCGGAGAGAGAAGGACGCTGGAGAGCAAGAGGGACTGCGTCGAGGTAATCGTTATTGTCGTTTAGTGTTTTCCTTTCTTTTAGTTTCGTTCGTCGCAAGGGTACCACAACCACCACCACCGCCGCGGCAGCCATGGCCGCCGCGGTGTGGCCACCACTGCTCGCCGCCGCTGTGGCGGCTGTGGTTGTGTGTGCGGGTGGGCTCGCGTAGAGCGATCGAGAGAGAGGGACGGTGGTGTGTGTGTGATCGCCGCCGACCACCACCGCCGCCGGAGGCGGCAGGGGGGGGTGGTGCACGGCTGTTGCCCATCTTGGTATGATCTGTTTCCAGTAAGTTTTAGGCTTCCTGGGGCTGTTTGGGTTAAGCTTTGACTTAATAGAATTATGATCATTTGTTATCATTTCATGTGAGTTGCTTAGTTTCTGTCCCTGTTTTGTATCGAGCATAACTTCTGCTAGGAATGTCGGATTGGGATGAAACCAGTGCCAAAAGTTCCCATTCTGAGTCTAGTAAGTTTCTTATGTTTTGCGGAAAAACCAGTTCGGACCGTAGCTAGTGTCAAACTGCTGTTTTGTAATGAAAGGTGCTGTTTTTTCGCTGTGCAGTTAACCGGTTTTGTAAAATCCATAATAAATTGTAGAAAAATCGTTAGAGCGCGTGCGATATGTCCTTGGAACCCTAAGACATGGGACTTTGTGTTTATGAAAAAATATTTCTGGTTTAATCAGTTTTTAAGGGGTTAAACAGGTCCCGAACAGACCTGCGTGTTGAGAGTAAAAACTGGAAAATATGCGTTTTAAAGCTAGTAGTCGTGGCCTTGGTTTGGGGGCGTCATTTTGATAATTGTTAACGTTTATTTAGGTGGAAAAAGGTGATCGGGTGTTGGCCGGTTCGTGTTGCGGTTAAGGTCATAAGCTTTGCGTTCGAGGTGAGTTCTCTCACTATATAGGATGGGGATTATATTTGTGTTGCTATGGTTCGTATGAGATGATTATGACTGTCTGTTGATATTGTTGTGGTATGGAATACTTATGTATTTGTGTGTATATATTAGACTGTGCTTGATGTGCTTCTTGATGGTGGTTCCAAGTAGCATAATGTTTATTTTATATCTTCTTGAGGGTCGTTCCAAGAAGCTTGAGGCCGCTCCTTGATGGTGGTTCCAAGGAGTGTGTGTTTTAGTTTATCATGGTGTGATTAGGTCTTCTTGATGGTGATTCCAAGGAGCATAATGTTTATTATTAATTGTGATTATGTCTTCTTGATGGTGGTTCCAAGGAGCATAATGTTTATTATTATTTGTGATTATGTATTCTTGATGGTGGTTCCAAGGAGCATAATGTTTATTATTATTTGTGATTATGTCTTCTTGATGGTGGTTCCAAGGAGCATAATGTTTATTATTAATTGTGATTATGTCTTCTTGATGGTGGTTCCAAGGAGCATAATGTTTATTATTATTTGTGATTATGTCTTCTTGATGGTGGTTCCAAGGAGCATAATGTTTGTTATTATTGGTGATATGTTTTCTTGATGGATGTTCCAAGAAATGTATGTGCTGGTATGTTAAAGGTGATGCCGATATAATTGCGATCCTATGTAAGGATTGAATTCACTAAGCTTCGTGCTTACCCCTTCCCAAATTCTTATGATTTTAGGTGCGAGTAGCAGTCGGGCGTGACAGTACACACGGGCGCAAGGCGAAGATAGTTTGGTTTGATTTTTAATAAATGGGGATGGATTTATATACTTTTCCGCTGCTTAAACTTGGTCGACGGTTTTAAATAACGATGTTATTTCCCATTGTAACGTGATTCGTTAACTCTTGGTTTGATTATAATGAAATGAATTGTTTTTAAAAAAATTTAATTCCTTGTAATTTTTGGGACGTTACAACTTGGTATCAGAGCACAACTTGAGCGAATCAGACACATCTCGGTGTGTTTGGTCTCAAGTTGCGGCTATGAAGTTTTAAATTCTTTTACAAAAATCTTTTAGAATAAAGGGAAAAGGAAAACCCGTTTGGGAAACGGTGATCGAGGGCGCAGTGTGTACAGTCAGCCGACGCTATTTGGGAAGGTACGATACTTAGTGTATTTATTGCTTTCTAGGCATAGGGTATGCATGCTAGATTGCCTATGTTGTTTACACTGTACTGTATGATGACTGCTTGCTAGTAGGAATCAATGCTAGTTATAGTAGGTTGTTAAGTGAAGGCCCCATAGGTTGTATGCAGTAAGAATCATATAGCCTTAGAATATTTGATTTAGTTCTATTGCGCAGCTCTTGTTTGAGTCCAACCGTTCTAGGATAGAATCTTGTATTCGAATGTCTATTTGATTCACGCTGCATGCGACTGGGTATTCGCGAGGCAACTCGTTATGGCTAACAGGGATTCCGTTATAGCAAGGGTAGTGGGATGAGATGAAATTCCTAGTGAGCTGGGAATAGCGTTTACATATGAGTACGTATGCAAAATTGCTTTCTAGAACATAGGAGTATGTATGCTAGATTGCTTGGTGCTTACTACACTGTCTTGTATGGTTGTTACTTGCTATTAGGAACTTATGCTAACTTTGATAGGTTGTTAAGCGAATGCACTATAGGTTGTATGCGGTAGGAACCGAATAGCCTTAGAATGTTGGATTTAGTTCTATTGCGCAGCTCTTGTTTGAGTCCAACCGTTGTAGGATATAATCTTATATTCGAATGTCTATCTAGTTTCCACTGTATACGACTGTGCGTTTACGAGGCGACTCGTCAGGGTTAGTGGGGGTTCCGCCCTGGCCAGGGTAGTGGGGTATTATGATTATTCCTAGGGAGCTAGGAAGAGTGTGTAAATATGCCGGTGCGGGCATATGTGTGTAGCTTTCGGCAAGGAACTACTTAGGCACTTCGGAACGGGACTCGAAACGAGTGAGGATAGGTGTGGAAGGTAGTAGTAGAGCTCCTATTATCTGAAGCATAGGATCCGTGCTCGAGTCGGGGAAAGTCACGAGGAATCCAAGGAGTGAGCGTGAGCGTTGTTAGTGTGAGTTATTATGTGCTAATAACTCGTTGTAATATCTACCCTGAATAGCCATCACAAGGAGGAACGACTATAGTAAACCTCCTAGTACAGGTGTGTACTTGATTTGCTTTGATGGGATGATCGTTGGGGTAGTGACGAAGGTTATAAAATTAGTAGTTGTTGGAATAAAAGGACGATTCTAGTATTAATCACTTGGAGTGACGATGAGGATGATGTTTGTGTCGGGCCAAGATGGATGATTGTGCTAGAATCATAGGCTTATAGAGCCGACTTTGATTTGAGGAAAAAATCGTAGGGATTATTTGACGTAATTTCCCAACTTGCCTAAGAGGTTTAAATGTCCGGATGACGTTAGTGGACCGGAGAGATTTGGAGGAGTAAGGGTCGAGGCGTAGAATGCCGACTAAGTCATGCACAAAGTTTGATTTTGAAATAGATTGCATTAACAAATTCTTGTGTTTCAAATCATTTTATGGATGGTGTTTTGGAATTTTGGGAAATGTTCAGCGCACACACAAGATGTTGAAATATGGTTTTGAAAATGTATGAAATCGTTTTATTACGGGGGGTGCAAACTTTGTTAGAATTTGTCTCATTTCGTTATTTTTCCAACGGTTCTTTCGGGTAAGATGATATCCGTGTTTTGTGGTGTTTAACATGTTGGGCAAGTGACTACGGCTTGTGACTTTAACATTAGAACTCCTCCACATATGTTAGAGTTGAGGCGGAAAGTTACATTCCACGATGTCTGTATAAAGCTTTTCGAATGATTTCGTTAAAATAAGTTTTGTTTTACGGCGTGTTGAGTCGTGTGAGTTTAATTTCACGAGGTGTATATCTTATTTGTTTATGTGACCATTTGGGGAAATCTTGGAAATCAATTTAAAGAACCCCACCTTTTGAGATTTTATGAGGTTTTAGTCGATATTTTCAAATGATGGAAACGGATTGGTTTTTATCTTAAGTTTGAAACTTACACGAAACTGTTGTGTTTTAACAAAAATATATTTGTAAACCGTTTTATCGTTTTGTATGACTAGCCGACGCGCGTAAGATTTGTTGGTGAACCCTGTGCCACGACATTTTATGTTGAAAAAGAAGAAATTTTGGGGTCAAATGTCGTGGAACCGATTTTGAAATTATGTGCACACTTTTGTCGCACCCGGTGTAAGGTCGAGCGGTTATTTTAAATACATGTCATGGGTCAATTGCACGGTTTTTTTAATGGCTCGATGTGGAGTTTTGTTTTGTTGATGGGTTGTTTTGTTGCACAGTTTTGCACTTATTGCACGTTGAGTATTTACATGTTGGGTGAGTGAGTCATTCCGGGATAGGCATGTTGTTGGTAGCCTGTTTTGCATTGGATCCTTGGTCACGTCAGTCAGTCGTTGGTAATGGTCGGTTGGGTATCTCAGGGTGGGACCCCGGTATTCATGTGTTATGACCTTGACTTTCCAAGTAGGCACTGGGAGGATACAGTCTTGGGCACTTACCTGAGAGGTAGTTCCGATGTGCCGGGACTTGAGACGTACCTGGGAGGTAGGCGTTAAGGTGTATCTTGTTACGGTGTAACTAGGTTTCCTAGAGCGAGCGTGGAGGATAAGTAGACGGTGGGAGATTGGGTATTCCACACGTGTTGTTAGTGTAGACTGAATAGTGTCGGTTAAGGGAATGATGCTCTTTGTAATTAAGAGAATAAATGCGCAGTAACCTTTCTGAAGTAAGTAGTATATTAGGGCGTCGACTTTGGGGCTTAAGGCCAAACACCTTTAGTGTAATCGGAGATTTGTAGCCGATTTTAAAATAATTATGGTGATGGTAGTAGTAACCCTGAGATACTTAAATGTGATGAATGGTTATGGTGGAATGACCTTCGTGGGTGATTATAAGTTTACTGGTTTGACGATTCGTGTGAAATAAATTTTGGGAGCCTTTTTGAACTCGTGGAGGTTAATCGACAGTTGTTGGTAAGTATGATCGGATTCGAGTATCCTATAAGGCATATTGGTGAGCACCTTTAGAATGGTTAGAGCTTGAAAGTTGAATCGGAATGTATGGAACATCTAAGGTTGGGAGACAACCGAAGTCGCTTGGCTAGGAATGATTCCAATTGTTGGGGTGTCCTGCCGATCATAATCCCAGTGTCCTAGAAGGAGTACGTTAGTAAGAAAAGTATTCGAGAAGTTTTAGAAGGGGTTTCAAGTGGACTTGGGAACCTGAGGTTGAGATGAGGGAGAACTATCCGGAGCTACTCGTAGGCAGAGACTTCGAGGACGAAGTCTAATCCAAGTGGGGGAGAGTTGTAAAGCCCGTATCCCGGTATGTAATTTCTTTCATTAATTCTTTTCTTTTTAAGTTTGATTTATTGTGGTTTCCGTTAACGGGGTTAGTCGAGTTGGGTCGAATCGTTAAAGTGTCGGAATTTGTGGTTAGTTGCTAGAGGATTGTAAGTTGAGGGACTATTTCTGTCAAAGGCCAAAAACCCATCATGGGTTCGGCCCATGCAGGAAGTGTCGAGACCCATGTGATGTATGTGTGTTAGTAGCATGAATAAAAAACAAAAGAAAAGAACCCTACGACTTTTGTTTTTGTTATTGTTTGTGTGTGGGTGTCGTGAGCAACAAACAACAAAAAGAAAAGAAACCTCAAACCCTACGGCACCCCTTGGCTTTCATTGTTCATCGGCCGGAGATAAGAACCGAAAGAGAGAGGGAGATCGTCACCGGCGAGGGTAGAGAGAGAGGGTGTTCGCCGGAGAGAGAAGGACGCCGGAGAGCAAGAGGGACTGCGTCGAGGTAATCGTTATTGTCGTTTAGTGTTTTCCTTTCTTTTAGTTTCGTTCGTCGCAAGGGTACCACAACCACCACCACCGCCGCGGCAGCCATGGCCGCCGCGGTGTGGCCACCACTGCTCGCCGCCGCTGTGGCGGCTGTGGTTGTGTGTGCGGGTGGGCTCGCGTAGAGCGATCGAGAGAGAGGGACGGTGGTGTGTGTGTGATCGCCGCCGACCACCACCGCCGCCGGAGGCGGCAGGGGGGGGTGGTGCACGGCTGTTGCCCATCTTGGTATGATCTGTTTCCAGTAAGTTTTAGGCTTCCTGGGGCTGTTTGGGTTAAGCTTTGACTTAATAGAATTATGATCATTTGTTATCATTTCATGTGAGTTGCTTAGTTTCTGTCCCTGTTTTGTATCGAGCATAACTTCTGCTAGGAATGTCGGATTGGGATGAAACCAGTGCCAAAAGTTCCCATTCTGAGTCTAGTAAGTTTCTTATGTTTTGCGGAAAAACCAGTTCGGACCGTAGCTAGTGTCAAACTGCTGTTTTGTAATGAAAGGTGCTGTTTTTTCGCTGTGCAGTTAACCGGTTTTGTAAAATCCATAATAAATTGTAGAAAAATCGTTAGAGCGCGTGCGATATGTCCTTGGAACCCTAAGACATGGGACTTTGTGTTTATGAAAAAATATTTCTGGTTTAATCAGTTTTTAAGGGGTTAAACAGGTCCCGAACAGACCTGCGTGTTGAGAGTAAAAACTGGAAAATATGCGTTTTAAAGCTAGTAGTCGTGGCCTTGGTTTGGGGGCGTCATTTTGATAATTGTTAACGTTTATTTAGGTGGAAAAAGGTGATCGGGTGTTGGCCGGTTCGTGTTGCGGTTAAGGTCATAAGCTTTGCGTTCGAGGTGAGTTCTCTCACTATATAGGATGGGGATTATATTTGTGTTGCTATGGTTCGTATGAGATGATTATGACTGTCTGTTGATATTGTTGTGGTATGGAATACTTATGTATTTGTGTGTATATATTAGACTGTGCTTGATGTGCTTCTTGATGGTGGTTCCAAGTAGCATAATGTTTATTTTATATCTTCTTGAGGGTCGTTCCAAGAAGCTTGAGGCCGCTCCTTGATGGTGGTTCCAAGGAGTGTGTGTTTTAGTTTATCATGGTGTGATTAGGTCTTCTTGATGGTGGTTCCAAGGAGCATAATGTTTATTATTAATTGTGATTATGTCTTCTTGATGGTGGTTCCAAGGAGCATAATGTTTATTATTATTTGTGATTATGTATTCTTGATGGTGGTTCCAAGGAGCATAATGTTTATTATTATTTGTGATTATGTCTTCTTGATGGTGGTTCCAAGGAGCATAATGTTTATTATTAATTGTGATTATGTCTTCTTGATGGTGGTTCCAAGGAGCATAATGTTTATTATTATTTGTGATTATGTCTTCTTGATGGTGGTTCCAAGGAGCATAATGTTTGTTATTATTGGTGATATGTTTTCTTGATGGATGTTCCAAGAAATGTATGTGCTGGTATGTTAAAGGTGATGCCGATATAATTGCGATCCTATGTAAGGATTGAATTCACTAAGCTTCGTGCTTACCCCTTCCCAAATTCTTATGATTTCAGGTGCGAGTAGCAGTCGGGCGTGACGGTACACACGGGCGCAAGGCGAAGATAGTTTGGTTTGATTTTTAATAAATGGGGATGGATTTATATACTTTTCCGCTGCTTAAACTTGGTCGACGGTTTTAAATAACGATGTTATTTCCCATTCTAACGTGATTCGTTAACTCTTGGTTTGATTATAATGAAATGAATTGTTTTTAAAAAAACTAATTCCTTGTAATTTTTGGGACGTTACAGAAAGCTACTGGAACGATGGAGTTATCCCCGTCCATGGCAACCGCCAGGAACATCATACCCAAGTAAGGGCCCTTTAAATGGGCAGCGTCTATTACCAGGACACGACGCAGATTTGCCAGAAATGTGCGGATCTGCAAAAACGTATGTGGTTTCCCTTTGTAAATGTTATAGTTTATAATGTGTAAACATATGACGTGTTAAAATACGTACCGCGGGTCCAAGGGCAACGAAGCACATCTCAAACCGTCCATGTGAATCGGTCCTTATCTGGGTGACGGTACCTGGATTATGCAGCTGCAAATTATATAAATATGTTGGGAGTCGTTCATACGACTCCTCAAACGTGACTCTCACCAATAGCAGTGCCTTGCATCGCGCACATCAAGCTTGGTGGTAACCAATCGTGACGCCGAACTGCTGGTGTACATCGTCCATGATGTCCTTTGGAAGCAATGACCTGCTAGCATCAAGAAATTTGCCTTTCAGTATCGCACCCAAAGTCATTTTGGTGGCTTGTCTGTGGTTGGGATTCAGTTGCGTCCTTGAACAAGTGTGTACGTCATGCAACTTTCTAATAAGTAGCGCCTCTCCTTTCTCTCCCACGGACCTCACGTACATCCTCCAATTACAGTTTTGTCTCGCACATTCAATTACGTATTTGTCTTTATCGGATCTCGGCGTGTGACTTTCGAAACCCTCTTCCATGAACTTAAGTCCGACCTGACTTGCCAAGTGATCCTTCGAATCAAATATCTGACCTACTTCTAACCTTAAACTGCGATTATAAGGTGCAGGTTCGTAGGTTTGTGTATGGGTATTCTGGTCTGGAAGAATAAGGGGCATATCAAAATAGTCATTTAACTGACTAAATGATTTATTACTAGGGGTATATTCTTCTTCCTCATCACTATCGGTATTTGATCTGTCTATATCAGCATTACCCGTTTTGAAAACATAGGTTTCGTCATCAGCAACTCCAGTACAGCGTCCTTCTTGTGGTTGTTGTTGTTGCATCTCCGGAACATAATCAGGAGTTGGGCCGTAGGACGGCTGAAATTAAGAATCAGGCTGCTCCATTTGGAGGTCTTCGTCATCAGCGTCGTCATCACCTTCGTCGTCACCGTCGTCATCACCGTCATCGTCACCTTCATCATCGTCTTCGTTGCACACCGAGGATTCAGCATACACATAAAGTAATGGAGGTCTTTCTGATTCGGCTGCAAAGTGCATAAAACCAGAGATATCTCCATCGTTGCATAACTCCACAAATGACCCATCATCATTCTTGAACACTAACTTGCAAACAGTCGAAGGGTCGATTTCACATTTTTGCATGGCGTATGCAACAAACTTCTGATAAGAAAAGTTTACTGGCAATTTTACACCATGCTTAGATTTATAAGCAAAATTCCACTCATTGTTTTCTTCCACCCATTCACCATCGTAACAGAAATATAGTCTAGCTTTTGCAACAGATGAACTCATTTTTTCAGTGGTATCTCAAAAACAAAATACTGAAGAAGGATGGAATGGGTGTGAGTTATGGATTGCATTCTACTGATATTTATGGATGAAATCTCATTGCGGAAGATGAATTGCAACCACAAATTGGTCTTCCAAGTACAATGATTCAACATTGATGAAACATGTCAGTGAATTTCAACCACAAATTGGTCTTCAAAGTACAATAATTGTGGAAAAAACAGTAAAAGCATGCAAAAAATCGTGCAAAAAGGACCAAAATTGTAACTTTTTTGTCTGGTCGCGGGACCCATCGCGGGGGTGGTCGCGGGGAGGGACCAAAAATGTCACCGCGGGGATAGTTGGGGGTGCCGCGGGACGTTTTGGCCAAAAAGCGGGACACATGTGCCCTATCCCGCGATCGCGGGACCCATCGCGGGATTTTTGGGTATTTTAGCAAACTCGAATGAAAAATGGGTATTTTGGCAAATCAAAGTCAAACTTTGGTTATTTTAATTAAATTCCCTTAAAAAATCCATTAAGTAACGTGTATTTAGTCTCTTCCACTTGTCATTAATTTTGTTTAAAAATTAATAAATATGTAAAATACATTATTACATGACTAAAAATGTGATTTTCTCCGATAGATCGTAAAGTAAACTATCATCGAATGTATTTATATATTACAATTAGTAGTTTTTCTTATTAAAATTTCATAAAGCACTATGGTCTATTAAAAAACCTACAGAACCAAATATAAAACAGAGTATTATATAGGGAAATTAATTAAAATACCCCAAGTTTGACCAACACTTACCAAAATGCTACAAATCTCTACCAGTTTGCAAAAATGCCACAAATACCCGCGATGGAAGCTCGTGATCGCGGGCTTAGGGACCATTTTTGACACTTTTTGAAACTTGCAGGGACCATTTATGAAACTTTCAGGGACCATTTTGAAAATTTAGCCCGCGTTGACCCCCGCATTGACCCGCGACCAAATTCCGATTTTTAATTGAAATGTTACATTTTCAATCCCTATACTTATTTACTAAATTTACTTTATACCTTTTAATTTCATAATTTAATTTTACATTTAACACATATAATCGTTTATTAACTAAAATACGTTAAAAAAATACGTTTTAATTTTAACAAGTTACACAATTATAATCGTCTCTTCGATACGTTCAAAATGAGCCCAATCTTGAATTTTTTTGGATTTATATATTTATATATTTTAATATATATCATATAAACTACATAAAAATTTATTTTTAACGTATTTCAATTTTGTTTTACACTCCTATCGCATTAACATAATAATCATATAACTAATTCATTAAATCGTTTTAAATTATTATTATTTGAATGTGTTTATAGATATCGTGAATGGCAATAGGACAAGGTTTCACGAGAAGAATATGAAATGGGGTTTTGACAAGTTGGTATCACTGGACTCATTTAAGAATTGTGAAAATGGGTATTTGGCAAACGATGATTCATGTGTTTGGAACTGAAGTATTTGCAGTTACAGAGTATGCATAAAATGATCGATGTTTGTCCATCACAAAGCCTCCGCCAATTTTTAATACTTACACTTGGACCATCGATAAAAAAAATAAATAAAACGTATTTTAACTATAAGAGTACCATAAATTAAATAATTAACTATAAGGGTATGAATTTTAAATATAAAAAATAATTTTTATGTAGTTTATATGATATATATTAAAATATATAAATCCAAAAAAATTCAAGATTGGGCTCATTTCGAACGTATCGAAGAGACGATTATAATGGTGTAACTTGTTAAAATTAAAACGTATTTTTTTAACGTATTTTAGTTAATAAACGATTATATGTGTTAAATGTAAAATTAAATTATGAAAGTAAAAGGTATAAAGTAAATTTAGTAAATAAGTATAGGGGGTGAAAGTGTAAATATAAAATCAAAACTCAACCAAAAAGTAGAAATTGATCGCGGGCTAAAAAAATTACAAAAATGCCACTGCCTGCGATCGCGGGTATTTGTGGCATTTTTGCAAAGTGGGAGAAATTTGTGGCATTTTGGTAACATGAAGTTTGACTTGTGGCATTTTAATTAATTTCCCTAATTTTTTTATGTTTTCTAAAATCTTTGAAAATTGGAACTTTATTTGTAATGAAATGGTAACTCCATCAAAATTAATTGTAATTTGTTTTGTTTTTCATTTTAATTAATAATTTATAAACCTCAATTGTTGGGAACGTATTATGACTTTTGAGAAAGTAAGGAAATGTGTTTTATTTTGTATATAATTAAGAAATATTTATACTTAGTAAAACAAATATCTCATTTGAAAAAAAATGTTTATTTAGAATATTTTATCACAAAAAACAAAATAATATTCTTAAAATGGATTCTTTTAAATAAGTATATTTACACAAACTGTTCAACAGTTAAAAAGAGCTAAATTTTTAGCATATTGCTTTCGGGTTTATTTTGGTACAACTTTACATGTTATTATACTCTTTAAGTATAGCTTAAACTTTAAAGACCATGATCAGTGTATATATATGACTAGTCCGATCATACTCATTTTGATGGTCTGTTTTGACTTTTGACCGGTCTAGACACTTCATCCCATATCATATAGTATTAGAATTATGAAAATGCCACTAACAGTATGGTCTATAAAAAGTGGGTAAACGCCACTAACGAAGGCCCAATTGTAGAACCGGTCCCTCTTAAAAAAAATTAAATTGATTTTCAACCTATAAAAAATACTTTTTGAAAAACTTGGTCAAGCAAACACATTAACAAATACGTTTTATTATAATAGTCTATCAAATGCACTAAAAAATACTCACATTTTTAAAATACATTTTATTATAATTGGGTCAATCAAATACACTAACAAATACGTTTTTATTTAGCAATATACTTAAAATTACATTTAAAAATAAATTGTATATAGCAATTTTGATCATAGTCGGTCCGACCAGGTCTTGTTTTTTGATGAAAATCATAACCAGTACCAACGGACCCAAACAGTCCCGGGCCGAGCCAGTTCCAATTCAGTTCCGGTCCTCCGCTTGGCTCGGGCCCGTACGAGCCCATTTGACCATCTCTAAATGACTTTGACAAAAATGTAACTTTTTGTTCAATCAAAAAGTAGATAGAACAAAATGAGGAAGATGATATAGATAAATCAATATATTTTAATATTATATTTTTCAGAGTAAATTGTATTTTTGGTCTCTATGGTTATCTGATTTCTTTGAAAGAGGTACCTAAACTTCAATATCTCAAGAAGTGGTCCCTCAGTTTTCAATTTTGCTCCAAAAGGAAGACCTGACCACTAACCCCGTTAAAAAACTCAGTTAGAGCCAGGGGCATTTTCGTCCAACCAGGTTTTTGTCCTCCTTTTGCATTTTTGTTTGTATTTCTCTTATTTTTGTAAAACCCATAACATTATAAGGACCAATTTTGTAAATTGTAAAAAATATCTCATTTGAAAAAAAGAAATTCATTTAGGATATTTTATCATAAAAAACAAAATAGTGTTTTAAAACTGGAATTTTCAAAATAAGTATATTTAACATAATCTACTCGACAATTAAAAAGAACTAAAGTTTTAACATGTTGCTTTCAGGTTTACTTTGGTACAACTTTACATGTTATTATACTATCAAGTATAGCTTAAACTTAAAAGCCCATAATCAGTGTATACGACTAGTCCGATCATACTCATTTTCATGGTCTGTTTTGACTTTTGACCAGTCTAGACACTTCATTCCATACCATATAGTATTAAAAATTATCAAAACGCCACTAACAGTGTGGTCTATAAAAAAGTGATTAAACCGTCCAAACAAGAAAGTGAATAATCCTACATAAAGAACGATCATATTGAATAACATACACTAGCGGTCATATCATCTTTTTTTACATAAAATGGACAATATAATCAAGAATCTCGATTTCAGTTGTGGTACCCACCCAAATCTACCGAATTTCTGTAACTATTGTGTTCTACATTACATCGTACTCGACTTCAAACATAATAAAATATTATTGCATTTCACAAAAAACAAAAACATGTAAACAAAATACAGGTGGGAATGAGAGGGATAGTAAGCTGCAATAAGAAACACCTTCTGACCCCTTCTTTAACTTACCACCTGAACCATATGCCAAAATCAACCATGTAAAGCACAAGATTAGTTTTTCAGGCCACCGTCTTGGCGGCAGCCTGACGGAGCCACGGGTGTCACAAACACTGCTGTGTCGTTGGCCGCTTATCTGATGCAAAATCAAGAATTGGATTCAAGAACTCTGCAAATTCCCGAGCATCTGTTTCCTGAAACTTGAATTTGTCAATCAGTAAGCGACTGAGTGACGAGTATTTGAGTTTGCGGATCCTTTTGAGGTCCCCGTGTCTATCAAATCAATCTTTCGATCTAAGCCCTCCAATGGCTACCTGTTTCAGTTGGCAGAAAAACAGAATGTAAAGTAAAGGTATCAATCAATATACAGTGTTTAGAGGGGCATGCAAGGATTGAATATGTATATATTTAGGCTATGTTTGGCAAACTAGCTGATAAGGTAGCTGTTAGCTAGTAAGTAAGCTGGTTGTTGACCGATAAGCTAGCTGCCACGTTTGATAAAAACTAGTTGATAAGGTAGATGACAATATAAAATGACCTAAATCCAGATGCATTTCCCAAATCCACAATCTTGCATCTGAAATCGATACCATCAAGGCATCTTTCAGGCTTTGCAACAGCTCCTATTGCACCTCGTCTTTCAGCTGCATTTTTGCCACTGCCCCCTTTTTTTTGGGAAAAAGGGGGCGGAACCCCAGGAAAACTTTATTCAACAAAAAGAAGCAAAGACAAGACTACGAGGGGCATTCCCCAAGGGAAACAAAATGAGAGCTCAAGATGTGTTTAGGGAGATACCAAGGGATAAATCTAGCCCTAAACAACAAAAAGGGTATAAACATCCACCAAACAAAACAATCCCAATAAAAAAAGACAAAGGGGGAGGCCCAATTAAAATTACAGCCCATCAAGATGTCCAACTCTAAACAGCCCAATTCAGTAGCCACGTCACTGCAGTCCAGGGGGAAGTGGGTATCACATAAGGGGCCCAAAGAACATATGGCCCAATCCATCTTCAGGAGACATTGTTCCAGCTTTACCTCTTCACGGCCCAAAATCAGAAATAGCAGATCAACCCAAGTTCCATAGATTTTTAAACCAGCCTTTTCCCTCCAATTAAATTAGCAAGAGAAAGGCCCAGTAATCTGTGCTTCACTCTGCCAAGAAAGCTCCTTAAAAGTGCAAGCACAAATCAGATCAATGACCAGTAATCTGTGCTTCACTCTGCCAAGAAAGCAAGGAGCTGGTAAAAACCTATGGGTAGGATCAATGACCAGCCACCCATAAGAAATACCCAGGGATGACCAAATGAATGAGGGGGGCAACGAGATGAACAATATAATAAGAACAAGGTATAACACCCAAAATTGTAAAAATAATAAGGCCCAATTGAACAGATCTGTACCCCAAATCATACAAAGAAGTCTGAGAAGGCTAAGACCAGGACCCCAATTCCATTGTATCTGCAGTAAACACCAGCAAGGATGAAGTTTGTACTTGAGGGCACACATCCACTTCCAGATTTTGATCCGCTTCATTTTGGACCCAAAAACTTGCCATCCAGCACACAAGCTTCCAACAAATATGACTAAAGCAGAAGTAGGCCACCATCCAGCAACAAAATTACCTGTACAGCAAAGAAGGAGCAACAACAAATAACAGCAACTCCTTATATCTAACTGAGCAAAATTGTAAACCCCCCTCCCAATGAAATGAAACAAAACTAACCAGAAGCCAAAAAATTGCTTCCAATCAGATTTGAAAACACCAAGAGCAACTATGTTCATACCCAAACCCCACCCCAGCCTGATCACAAAAACCTGAGGGCCCCTGTACACCAAAATTGGACACCACCAGTCAGCCAACCAAACCTCCAAAGGAACCTCCTTATCACTCCAATTCAAGTGCAAATAGCCTATCCCCTCTACCCTGCACCCCCCTTATAACACCATCCCACATTTCATTCCCCAAATCCCCAAGAGAATCAGAACTGGTGAAGCAATACCTGCAGAAGAGATTCAGAAAGAGAAAAGAATTTCCCAAAGCACCCCCAGGAAAGCCCACCCCAAGGGATCTCAAAAGCAAGAGTAACTCTCTCTCTAACTGGAGTCTCATCCAAAGAAATATTCTTCAACCCATTTAACTGAAAACCTTCATCCAATGACTGATCCAAATCCAATCAGTCAAGTCAATAAGCATATCAAGGTGTAGAAGCATTCTGATTGTTTAGAGAGCAAAATCCATCCATAGTAACACCCAATCCCCAAATTTCAGCTGCCTTCTTGACATGGAATTTTCTTTTCACCTTCAAGCCCAGCATCCTCATTTTAATTAGCTCAATTATTTGACAAGCAAGCACAACATCACTTCTACATTTATCAGTATGCAGCCTGGAGTTTCTCTCTTGCCAAGTAAGGTACACAACAGCACCAAGAACTAATATGTGCAGTATGCTCCAAATGGAAGAAGAATGAGGCCTATCTGAGAGGATTGCCACAAGATTGAACCAACAATTATTTGTGCCTTTTAAATCATCAATTACCCTTATTACACCATAAAAACCCTCGAGGCATTTCCAAACTTCCTGAGTGTAAGAACAATCCACAAAGAGATGGTCATGGGACTCAATTCCATTATGGCAGAGGACACAAATATTATTGGTATAAACTCTCCATTTTGCCACTGCCCTTTTTGCCCTCTGGTTTAGCTTTTTCTCAAACCGCTACTTCACCTTTCAAACTTGCCTCAGACCGTTCAAGAATGGGGTCGGTTTGATCTAATAGGGTCTTTCGATGGATTTATAGTGGAACGGAGAAGTATATTTTCGGGTTTTAGGCCTGTGTGTATAATACCAAGTTCTCTGTGCAAATAATCGAGTCCAGTCAGTACGCATCTGCATATCTCCCTTACCTTAATCAAGTTAAGGCCCTTATAACGGTTATATCGGATGAGGTGAAAGGGGTGTTTGGATTGCTTATTTAAAACAACTTACTTATCAAGTTATCAACTCATGTGGTGATAGAAAATAGTTGGGGTAAAAATGTAATTTAGACAAATAAATTGATAAGAAGTTTTAAATAAGTAACTATGGAGTAACTTATCAAAACAACTTATTTGCGGTATGGAAAAGTCATAAACATTTTTTCTTTTTTTTTTAATCCAAATACTAGAAATAGCTTATTTACGATGTGGAAAAATCATAAGCAAATAAGTCAAAAAATAAGCAATCCCAAACACCCCCGAAATATGTTGACTTAAATGCTACAAGTTAAAAAAAACTACTACTATGGCTAAAAGATCATACTAATTTAGAACTATCCAAGCTTTCAATATAAAGGTGCCTCTGGTCAAAGACTCCTAAATAGAAGAGTTGTGTTATATTTTCCACTGTAAACCTATATCATAGAATGATACTCAAATTAATAAATATGATCCAGGTAGAATAGGGCAATCTACTTGAAGAAAAAGATGAAAAATAAACTACATATGGCGTTGGCTTCAACGAAGCAACAACAAAGGAAGGTTCTCAGGCTCCTTAGCAAGAGGTCGATAAAATCTGAAAGCCAACTTCACCATCAGCCTGGCCAGCCCAAGTTTCATTCATAGGCAATGCTGGCTACAGGAAGAGAAATGCACAATTAATCCTACTTCAAATGGTGGATAATTCCATCAATTGTGCACAAAGGCCATAATTTTTTTGCCTAATCTTTGTTACACGAATTGATTAAAGGAACGAGTGAGAAGAAAAAGAAGATGCAACACGGTCAATTTTGTTTGATTAACACTTTTATATAACATTATAAGCAATCTAAATTCATGATCCAATTGTTGGGTATGGAGATGGATTTATGATGCACGCCTGATTTATGTTGTAATGGATATTCTTGATGGTTGAAGACAATTTGTCTTATCCTTTCCTATCATATGCTGATCGTTTACAGCTTCCTCTAGCATATATAAACGATTTTATGAGATTTTTTTTCTGTAAACTGCAAAAAAAAGTTAAGAAAATATGCAATTTTGGATGGTCGAAGTTGTTAGATGTAGTAAATTAGGGTTTTGCTTTCTTAGAGGGTGTTTGGGATTGCGTTTTGAGGGTGCTTATCTCCTTATCGCGTCTTGTCACCGGAGAAATCACGAGGTGAGTGTTTGGATAAACTCCTTATCGCGTTTTGTCACCGGAGTTTTTGGTTGAAACGCGATTTTTTGAGAAGTAGGTGGAGACCTACTTTTCCAAAACGCGATTTTGAAACGTGATTTGAAACGTGATTTTCAGACGTGATTTCTCCGACGCAATCCCAAACACCGCCTTATTATCCTTTCCTTAAGTAGGTTATTTGGTTGTATATATATTATGTAGTGTTCCTTAGTAGTTGAATGAGAAAGAGATCACTTTACTTGAGCAATTACATGGTATCAGAGCTATGGCTCAAAACCCACCGGTCATCGCCGGAACCCTAGCCACCATCGCCGGAACCCTAGCCGTCATCGTCGGAACCTACCTGAACTCCATCTGCCACTACCGTAACCCTACAAGAACCAGTCGCCATCGCCGGTACCACCAGCCACCGTCGTCGGAACACTACCAGAACCAGCCGCTGTCGTCGGAACCACCAGCATCCGTCGCCGGAACCGCCAGCCGCCGTCGCCGGAGACCTGCCGGAATCCTCCAGAACCCGCTGGAATCCCCCAGTATCTGCCGGAATCTTCTGGAATCTGCCGGAAACCCCCGAACCTGTCGGAAACTCCCCGGAACTTGCTGGAAACACCTCGGAACCTGCCGGAAACCTCCAGAATCTGCCAGAAAGACCCAAACCTGTTGCAACCTTCCGGCGCACGTCAAAATCTGTTGGAACTGCTCAAAATCTTCTAGAACACTTCGAAATCTGCTTGAAACTCAGTCGTTTGCCCGAGACCGAACCTTGTGAATTTATAGTTTCATAATGAGAGACGAATATCCGGTTCAACAATCGACGTTTTGTGCTAGTGCAACACAATCAGGTATGACATCTACTTGTCTCTACCATCTTGGATTATTGATTCGGGAGCCACCGATCACATGACCGGGAACAAAGACCTTTTGTCCAATCTTGAAACTAATATATCCCACAACCCCGTGCGACTTGCTAATGGATCTTCATGTCAAATCATGGGCATAGGATCCACTAGCAATCTGTCAAACCTAAACCTTTCATCTGTTCTTTATGTTCCTACCTTTCCGGATAGTTTAATGTCTGTTAGCCAGATTACCCGCAAACTTAATTGTTCTGTCACCTTTTTTCCTACACATTGTGTTTTCAAGATTTGAGAACAAACCAGTTGATTGGCACAGGTTTTGAATCTCAGGGTCTTTACCGCTTGTCTATGTTGCGATCTCCAGCTACACATCTTTGTGATTCCAGTATAGCGAGGTACACTGTCGGTTAGGCCACCCTTCTTTACCTGTTCTGAAACAATCAAGACCTGATCTTTCATTTGTTCATGAGTTAACATGTGAGTCTTGTCAGTTAGGTAAACACACTCGTTGTTCCTATCCCCCTAGCAATTCTAGTCGAGTCAACTCATTGTTTGAACTCATTCACTCCGACGTATGGGGACCGTGTCCTATTAGTTCTACAAATGGTTTTAAATATTTCATTACATTTGTGGATGAATTTTCTCGTGCAACATGGGTTTACTTACTTAAATCTCGTGACAAAATATTTTCTATCTTTCGTGAGTCCTATGCCTATGTCAGAACCCAGTTTGATGTTTCCATTAAAACATTACGATCTGATAATGCAAAAGGATATTTCTCTCGTGATTTTACAAGTTACCTTTCTAAGCATGGTATTATACATGAATCATCATGTGCATATACACCCCAGCAGAACGGCATTGCCGAACGAAAGAACCGCCATCTATTAGATGTGGCTCACACTATGATGATTCACTATAATGTACCACAAAGCTTGGGCTGATGCGGTTCTTACAGCTAATTATCTGATTAACCGTATGCCGTCTTCTGTCTTAAAAGGGAAGATGTAACACCCGTAATTTCGGTAAACAAATACCACCCAAATGTTTTGCATCTTGAAAATGGTGGGATTTATGTTTGGAAGACATTTCGTAAAGTCTCTAAGAGTATCGGGAGTTTTGGCGTTGAAAAAATCGAGTTTCGGGGATTGGTACACGGGTCGCGACTATGACCAGCGACTATGACCATGTCATTGTTGCGGTGGCATTGTCGCGATGGGGGTCGGTCTGAGCAAATCAAACAGAATGTGGTACACGGGTCGCGACTATGACCATGTCAATGTCGCGGTGTCATAGTCGCGGTCGGGGAGCTGGAATCCAATTAAAACCTTTTCTCACCCCAAATCCCTTCTCACTTCTCCCATTTCATCCATTCTTCTCTTAACCCGAAACCCTGAGCATCCAAAGCCGATTTTGAGCTTTCAAACCCCAAGATTTGATGTTTCAAGTGGTTTCTTCATCTTTTTCCCCAAATCAAACACCCACCATGGATTGGAAACCTTAACCCTTCAAAAGGAAACCTCCACTTCATCTTCTCCACTGATTTCTAGGGTTTTTACCCAACCCTTTCCACCCCATTTGAAGATTAGGAGTTGTGGTGCATCTTGGAGGTTGTAGATACGTTTTGGGTTGGTGGATTCAAGTATGGTTAAGGTAATCTCCTCTCCTCTTTGATTATGAAGTTAAGGTTTTGTTATAATGGGTATTTTGGTATATTATGGATGGATGACGATTCCTTATGGTTAGATTTTGGTATTGATGGGTGGAAATTCATAAATCTAGGTTTTTGAAAGTTTTGGCTTAAGGATGCAAACTTCATCAAAGGAGCTTACGTTGGAGAAATACTAGATTTAGCTTAATCTAGCAATGGTGAGTTCAAGTTACTTTGCGAAAACTTTGTACATGCCAAAATGATATTTTCCAAATATTTGTGTGTTTTACTTGAAAATGTCTATGGTGAGTTATTTGATAGTTTAACTCTTTTGGAAGTGTTTATCTTCATAAATGTGTAAAACATCCATATTTGGGGCTTTTGAATATTTGGATGGTTAGAAGCTATAATTGTCTTTAAAAGATTAATTGCTCAAAATGAGGTTTATTTGATGGTTTAATCATGTTAGTGCAAATGATTTTAATAAACCAATTGGGAAAATGCACTTTTAGTGTTATGAGTCATTTTGTGAATGTTAAGGGTGTGAGTCCTTTGTGAAAACCCTTTTGTTTAACGCGTGTTGAGTTTAGGGGTTAATGTTGATTTTGTGGTACTCGTTTATCTAAACAATGTTTAAAACGCGTTTATGCGAAGATGACCGACATTTATGGGTCTAGCGAGCTTGGAGCACTTTGCGCGGTTTTGACTTTGAGATAGTCATGGGACATTTGTACAGTTTAATTGGCTCGATGTGGAGTTTTAATTATGGGTTGCGTTTATTGCACCATTTTGCATATTATTGCATTTGTTGATATTTACATGCTTGGGTGAGTGAGTCATTCCGGTATAGGCATGTTGTTTAGACTGTGTTGCATTGGATCCATAGGCATGTTAGTCAGTCGTTGGTATCGATCGATTGGGTATCTCGGGGTTGGACCTCGGTACTCATGTTTTATGATCTTGACTTCCAAGTAGGCACTAGGAGGATATAGTCTTGGGCACTTACCTTGGAGGTTTGTGTAACGATCCACGCCTTCGAGATTTATACCTTGAAGGTAGTCCTGATGTGCCGTGCCTTGAGGCGTTACCAGTTGGGTGGGTAGACGCTAAGGTGTATCCTCAATTACGGTGTAACTTGGGTTTCGTAGAGTAGAGTCGTGGAATAGGCAAGACGTATGTTGTAATTCCCGATTTCGATGGGAGGACAGAGATAGGCATAACGTAACTTGTAATCTCTACTCCCGGTTGTACGATGAACGTTGTATGGGTGGTATACTTATGTGTTACCTCCACCTTCAACGGATATGGGTCTCCCCCGTTTATGGTATTTGGATTTTAATACATTTTACGTTTGCGTGAGTTTTGCTTCGTATTATGTTTCCAATGAAAAGTTATATTTAAATGGATGGTTTCCATGTTTTATGGGTTGAGTATGTATTGTCAACCGTATGTGAAGGTTTTGCCTAAAACTAGATTTATTCACGTATTTGAGTGAGTTGGGATTCGTAACTCATTTTGGAAAACGCTTTACATTTTTGGGAATGGTCCCCATGGATTTTGAGTGCGTTGGAAAATGAGTCATTTATGCCGTTTGGGAAACCTTTTGGAAATGATAGTCTTTGTCGCAAACTTTCATTAAAAGATTTATTTAAATCATGACTATAACTACTACCCTTCGATTTATGATTTTATATAGTCATGGTAAAATGCTTGAACTCACTAGGCGTAAGCCTAACCCTTTTTATTTGTCGGCATGTGCAACAGGCTCAGGTTGGGGTAGCTCTAGCTACATTGTGAAGTGACGAGTGCTAGTAAAGTGCACGAGAGGTGACTTGTTTAGAGAAGTCTTCCGCAATAGTTGGGACTATCAATTTTGTGTGGTGTTAAGTAACACCCGATTAAGTTATTTATTTGTAGGATTTATGATGTTTTAATTCTGAGGTATTTTGAGGAATGATTTGTAGAAATGAATTTATCTATTTTGGTTAATTTATTGAATTTTAAAGTTAGTTGCTCGTTCCAAATTTGAGGATATTACAAGTTGGTATCAGAGCATAAGTTTGAGAGATTTAGTTGTTGATTTTGGATACCTAGACTCAAACTAGCGTTTGTTTAAGTAAATAAGAGTGAAACTCACCATTAGGCACTTTAAGATAGGATGCTTCGAAGTTGATGGATGTTGTTAGGAACAAGAATCACGTCGAGAGTAACGAGGATAATCATGTACGATGCGTTCATAGTGACATCTGGCCAGTGTCATGGTGAACCCACTAGTACATGTGCATACTTGAATTGCTTTCATGTGATGATCGTTGGGGTAGTAAAGGAAGTTCTAAGCTAGTAGTCGTTGGAATAAATGGACGATTCTAGCATTAGTCACTTGGAGCGACGGTAAGCATGATGTTGCTTTAAGTAGACCGTTTCGGGTCAATATCGATGGTTGGACTAGAACCATAGGCTTGTTGAGCCGACTTTGATTTGAGGAAAAACCGTAAGGTCAATTGATGTAATTCCCAACTTGCCTTAAGAGGTTTTGAATATCCGGATGACAATAGTGGACCGGAGGATTATGGAGGAGTATGAGTTGAGATGTTGAATGCCGACCATGTCATGCACAAAGTTTATTTTGAAAATAAATTACATCGACTATTTCTTGTGTTTCGAATCCATAAATGGATTGTGTTACAATTTTGGGAAATATTTGGCACCCACCAAATTTTAAATTATGCTTTCGGACGTACATGAACCATCTTATGTCGGGGGTTGCAAACTCCGTCAGAATTTGTTTCATTTTGTTATTGTCCAACGTTTCTTTCGGGTAATGTGATGTCCGTGTTTTATGTTGTCTAAGATGGTAGACAAGTAACTACGACTCATAACTTTAACATCGGATCTCCTCCGCATATGTTAAAAGTTTGGACGGAAAGTTAGCTACCGTGGTGTTTATATGAAGCTACTTTTGGGAATTTGTTTAATATGAGTTTGTTAAACGGTATTGTTTATGTGGTATTGTCCTAGAAGGAGATTTTTGGGATTTTGGCGTCTCGTTCAAGATTTTGCTTTTAGCAATTTGACTTTGAGAGCACAATGTTTAGTGCTATTTTGTTGACTTGGAGTCATTGAGTCCGTTGAACTTCATAGAATTTTGGGTACGACGTTTTGTGTCGTGTAAGTACAATTTTACAATATGCATACTTTATTTGCTTATGTGAAAGGTTTATAAGTCATGTTGGGCATTTGGTCCCACTCGGGTTTTGATGAGAAAAGTTAATTTTATGCCATAAGGCGACTAAAAAGAAATGAGTTTGGAACTCTAGTGTTGTGTAGTTTTTCTTTCAAGGGTTTGTATTATTAAGTATTTCGTTGCAAATAGTTCAATATATGGATTGATTTATACGTGACCTAAGTGATGCATGAAAGAACATCTTGTGACATTTCATAATAATTTGTTTGGTGCGCTTTTGATCAGTTAAATGTTTTATTATCATTTTATGTAAAAAGTATTATATCGACCTAGGGGTATGCATAGCTTGGTAACTATTGTTTCTCGACATTTTGTTAAACGAAGCGAAATTATTTGTTAAACTCATTGTACCAATGATGACCATTTGGGCAAAGGGTGTTTTGGTGTTGTGGAAATCATGCATAGTTCGCATTAAATACGTTTTGAAAATACAAATGTGGGAGTCTTTGACATTTAGTCAATTTTGATTTGCCAAACATCTTGGAAAATTGAAAACCTTTTGGCTTTGGGGAAAATGCGTATTTTGAGTATTTTTGACTAATATATTTTAAGCATTTACGTTTTGACGTTTTGTGTTCCAAGTACAAAACTTTGAGGAAAATGCTTCATGATGAAGATTTTAGAAAAATTGCTTGTATAAAACTATGGTGCGTGTAGTTTCTTGTGTTTTGAACATTGACGCGCACCGTCGATGCAATTAAAGATTTGAAGTCGGTAGGAATCTTTTTGGGGTGTCTACCTTTTTATTAACACTTCTTCCTCATATGCTTTGGGAAATGCACTGTTGTGTGTAAGTTTTGGTCAGAAACGTTTTACTCAAATGTCGTTATAGAACCGAATAGGAAATTTTGAGAAAGTGATTTAAAGAATTCCATCTTTTGGAATTTAGTCGCAAACCATTTGATGCATGTTAGTTAGTTTCAAGAAATTGCTATTGGAAGTGTTACAAGCTTGCATGCCTACCCCAATTTGAGGTTTTATGATGTTTTAATTGATGTTTTCAAATGATAGAAACGGATTGGTTTTGTCTTTAAATTTGGGAGTTGCAAAAGTCATTTTGTGTTTTGACTAAGGTGTATTTGTAAACAGTTTCGTTGTTTTGTATAATAAACTGACGCGAGCAAAATTTTGATTGGTGAACCTTGTTCTATGTCATTTTATGGCTAGAAAGGATTTTGGAGTCAAATGTCACTGGACTTCTTTTGAAATTACATGCACGCCTTTTGTTGCACTCTGTTTAAAGTCAGGCAGTTACTTTACATGCACGTCATGAGCCAATCCATACTAGAACCGTGGCGGTTCATTTTAAAGTAATTGTTTACTACACTTTTGAGTTTTGTGAATAAACTGAACTGCAATGAAACAATTTTCAACATGATTTTCATATGTGGGACGAGCGTGTCTGTTTTTACGTAACTACCGAATTAATGATAGTAGTTTTCTGTGCGTACGATTTGTTGATATGAAAATCTTTGTATTGAAAGTTTTTGTGAAAGTTGTTGTTGATTGGCATTATTTGTTAAATAATTCGCTTGAAAACCTTGAACTCGTTAGGACCTTGGAAAGGGTAAGTGACCCAGTTAAAAGTAAATGCGTGTAGCACTTTGTTGGTGGAAGGTTTGAGCATTCCACGCGTGATAGCGCTGTAGGCCGAATGGTGTTGGGTGCGGGGATGATGCACTTTTGTAACTAAGAGATCTGATTCGCGGTATCTTATGTTGAGGTTGGTGGTAACCTTTCGTGTTGGGAATCTTATTTTAGGGTCTTGGTCAACTTTCGTATGTGGGACCCTTTAGACACCATATCAATAACCTTGGTTTTGTAAGAAGGCTCGACGAGTGAAGCTCGTGTGTAGAGTCTGTGGTGATTCAACTTAGTGGTATGACTAGGTGTCGACTTTTGGGCTTGAGGCCAAGCACCTTTAGTGTAATCGAGGTATTGTAGTCCGATTTTAAATGAATGATGGTAATGATTGTAGTAATCGGTAGATGTTCAATTGTGATAAGAGGATCTAGTGAAATGACTTTCCTTGTGTGGTAAGAGAATTTATCGGTTGGATAGTTAATAATTGGACGTATCTTTGGAGTTATGTAATTGATGGGTCAATGATGACCGTCGGTGTTGGAATTAATGGAATTTGTTAAGAGTAAGTGCTAGTTCAGTGACGTGAACCTTTGGGATTCAGAAGTTTTGGTTGATTTGGTGGTGATTAAACCTTGGACGGAATTGGAAAGGAAAGTTTAAGAACATGTGGATCGCTCGAATCTGTCGTTGGATAGTATGGATCACTTAAGGTTGGGAGACAACTTAAGTCTGGTATTCGGAAGTCACTCCAGTAGATTAGGCTTTCAATTGGATGTATGTGTGTTATGACTAAGCAGGGACTCGTTGTGAGTAACATCAAGAAGTTGTTATGTGAAATTATGTGGGGATTAAGATTCGAATCTGGTTGAAATAGAAGGAACTTGGAATGTGTTGGGCGCGGTAGCCATGGATCGTGCGAGAACTAGATTTCGAGGACGAAATCGTTTTAAGGTTGGGAGGATTGTAACACCCGTAATTTCGGTAAACAAATACCACCCAAATGTTTTGCATCTTGAAAATGGTGGGATTTATGTTTGGAAGACATTTCGTAAAGTCTCTAAGAGTATCGGGAGTTTTGGCGTTGAAAAAATCGAGTTTCGGGGCTTGGTACACGGGTCGCAACTATGACCAGCGACTATGACCATGTCATTGTCGCGGTGGCATTGTCGCGATGGGGGTCGATCTGAGCAAATCAAACAGAATGTGGTACACGGGTCGCGACTATGACCAGCGACTATGACCATGTCTCACCCCAAATCCCTTCTCACTTCTCCCATTTCATCCATTCTTCTCTTAACCCGAAACCCTGAGCATCCAAAGCTGATTTTGAGCTTTCAAACTCCAAGATTTGATGTTTCAAGTGGTTTCTTCATCTTTTCCCCAAATCAAACACCCACCATGGATTGGAAACCTTAACCCTTCAAAAGGAAACCTCCACTTCATCTTCTCCACTGATTTCTAGGGTTTTTACCTAACCCTTTCCACCCCATTTGAAGATTAGGAGTTGTGGTGCATCTTGAAGGTTGTAGATACGTTTTGGGTTGGTGGATTCAAGTATGGTTAAGGTAATCTCCTCTCCTCTTTGATTATGAAGTTAAGGTTTTGTTATAATGGGTATTTTGGTATATTATGGATGGATGATGATTCCTTATGGTTAGACTTTGGTATTGATGGGTGAAAATTCATAAATCTAGGTTTTTGGAAGTTTTGGCTTAAGGATGCAAACTTCATCAAAGGAGCTTACGTTGGAGAAATACTAGATTTAGCTTAATCTAGCAATGGTGAGTTCAAGTTACTTTGCGAAAACTTTGTACATGCCAAAATGATATTTTCCAAATATTTGTGTGTTTTACTTGAAAATGTCTATGGTGAGTTATTTGATAGTTTAACTCTTTTGGAAGTGTTTATCTTCATAAATGTGTAAAACACCCATATTTGGGGCTTTTGAATATTTGGATGGTTAGAAGCTATAATTGTCTTTAAAAGATTAATTGTTCAAAATGAGGTTTATTTGATGGTTTAATCATGTTAGTGCAAATGATTTTAATAAACCAATTGGGAAAATGCACTTTTAGTGTTATGAGTCATTTTGTGAATGTTAAGGGTGTGAGTCCTTTGTGAAAACCCTTTTGTTTAACCCGTGTTGAGTTTAGGGGTTAATGTTGATTTTGTGGTACTCGTTTATCTAAACAATGTTTAAAACGCGTTTATGCGAAGATGACCGACATTTATGGGTCTAGCGAGCTTGGAGCACTTTGCGCGGTTTTGACTTTGAGATAGTCATGGGACATTTGTACAGTTTAATTGGCTCGATGTGGAGTTTTAATTATGGGTTGCGTTTATTGCACCATTTTGCATATTATTGCATTTGTTGATATTTACATGCTTGGGTGAGTGAGTCATTCCGGTATAGGCATGTTGTTTAGACTGTGTTGCATTGGATCCATAGGCATGTTAGTCAGTCGTTGGTATCGGTCGATTGGGTATCTCGAGGTTGGACCTCGGTACCCATGTTTTATGACCTTGACTTCCAAGTAGGCACTAGGAGGATATAGTCTTGGGCACTTACCTTGGAGGTTTGTGTAACGATCCACGCCTTCGAGATTTATACCTTGAAGGTAGTCCTGATGTGCCGGGCCTTGAGGCGTTACCAGTTGGGTGGGTAGACGCTAAGGTGTATCCTCAATTACGGTGTAACTTGGGTTTCGTAAAGCAGAGTCGTGGAATAGGCAAGACGTATGTTGTAATTCCCGATTTCGATGGGAGGACAGAGATAGGCATAATGTAACTTGTAATCTCTACTCCCGGTTGTACGATGAACGTTGTATGGGTGGTATACTTATGTGTTACCTCCACCTTCAACGGATACGGGTCTCCCCCGTTTATGGTATTTGGATTTTAATACATTTTACGTTTGCGTGAGTTTTGCTTCGTATTATGTTTCCAATGAAAAGTTATATTTAAATGGATGGTTTCCATGTTTTATGGGTTGAGTATGTATTGTCAACCGTATGTGAAGGTTTTGCCTAAAACTAGATTTATTCACGTATTTGAGTGAGTTGGGATTCGTAACTCATTTTGGAAAACGCTTTACATTTTTGGGAATGGTCCCCATGGATTTTGAGTGCGTTGGAAAATGAGTCATTTATGCCGTTTGGGAAACCTTTTGGAAATGATAGTCTTTGTCGCAAACTTTCATTAAAAGATTTATTTAAATCATGACTATAACTACTACCCTTCGATTTATGATTTTATATAGTCATGGTAAAATGCTTGAACTCACTAGGCGTAAGCCTAACCCTTTTTATTTGTCGGCATGTGCAACAGGCTCAGGTTGGGGTAGCTCTAGCTACATTGTGAAGTGACGAGTGCTAGTAAAGTGCACGAGAGGTGACTTGTTTAGAGAAGTCTTCCGCAATAGTTGGTACTAGCAATTTTGTGTGGTGTTAAGTAACACCCGATTAAGTTATTTATTTGTAGGATTTATGATGTTTTAATTCCGAGGTATTTTGAGGAATGATTCGTAGAAATGAATTTATCTATTTTGGTTAATTTATTGAATTTTAAAGTTAGTTGCTCGTTCCAAATTTGAGGGTGTTACAGAAGACACCTTTCTCCATTCTATTTCCTAAAGGCACTCCTTTTCCCTTGACTCCTAAAATCTTTGGATGTATATCTTATGTTCACGATCATCGTCCAGGACGCAATAAGCTTGCAGCACGTGCTATCAAGTGTGTATTCCTTGGGTATTCACGTGTCCAAAAAGGCTATCGTTGTTATAGTCCAACCCTTCGTAGATATTTCACGTGTGCTGATGTCACCTTTAACGAGTCAAGTCCCTTCTTTGTCAAATCCACTAGCAATGCTCCAGAGTCGCCAAATCCTGTTCCTAACCCTTTTGAATCTTCTGATACTCCCGTCTTACGATTCCCACCAAAGGCAAGTGCATCCGCCCCAAGAGTCTTTACATGTACATCATGATTCTGATGAGTCTCCCGTTCCACCACCTGATACACACATATCACCGCCTGCACATATAGTTTGTGATCCAGTACCTGATACACCTCTACCACCACATATCGAGCCTTATGACCCACCGGTGCACCACTCCCCGATATTCCAATTGCCTTCTGAAAAGGCAAAAGGACTCCTACCCGATATCCTATTCAAGATTATCTTGCTTACTCTCACCTCTCTTGCGAGTCGCGTGCCTACACTACATCCATTGATTGCCATATTGTTCCCAAGAATGTGGTTGAGGCTCTTAATCACCCATGATGGTTTAAAGCAATGCAGGAAGAAATGGATGCCCTTCAGAAGAACCATACTTGGGATTTGGAACAACTTCCTCGTGGCAAGAGCAAAGTGGGTTGTAAGTGGGTATTCACGGTCAAACTTCATCCTGACGGTTCACTGCATCGGTTGAAATCCCGGTTAGTTGCAAAGGGTTATTCTCAAGCCCATGGGGTTGACTATGACGAGACTTTTTCCCCGGTGGCTAAAATGTCGTATGTGCGCATTTGTATAGCTTTGGCTGCCATTAATCATTGGCCACTTCATCAGTTGGATGTCAAGAACGCCTTTCTTAATGGCATTCTTGAGGAGGAGGTATACATGGAACAACCACCCGGGTTTGGGTTTGTTATTGAGGAGGAGGCCACAAAGGTATGTCGATTGAGACGATCATTGTATGGTCTCAAACAGTCCCCTAGAGCTTGGTTTAGACGTTTTTTAGATGTTCTCCAAAAGTTTGGTATGACTCGCAGTTCCCAGGATTATTCTGTGTTTTTTAGACACAATGACGGTCGACGAATCATACTAGTGGTTTATGTAGATGATATTATTATCACAGGAGATGATAGCACCAGAATTTCAGACTTGAAACAATTTCTACAGACTCAATTTCAAGTCACTGATCTTGGACGACTTCGTTACTTCCTTGGAATAGAAGTATCCCGATCTCCACAGGGGATTCTTCTATCTCAACGGAAATACGTTCTTGATATGTTGACCCAGTGTGGTCTATTGGGGTGTAAACCAGTGGACGGTCCGATGCTTACTACAGGAAAGCTTCTTCCGGAAGATGGAAGTCCTATGAAGGATCCAGAGAGATACAGAAGACTGGTGGTAAATTAAACTATTTGACATTTAGATATTTCATTCTCGGTTAGTGTCTTGAGCCAGTTCATGTCCGCTCCTTATACGGGTCATTGGGATGCAGCTCTTCGCGTTTTGAGGTATCTCAAGGCCACACCAGGCTTAGGGATACTCTATTCAGATCAGGGTCATTGTCGAGTGGGTGCTTTCACTGAAGAAGGAGATGGTAGAATATCTGGTTTCTCAGATGCAGATTGGGCTGGATGTCCCATCTCCAGGAGATCCACTACAGGATACTGTGTATTCGTCGGAGGAAATCTAGTTTCTTGGAAAAGCAAGAAACAACATACTGTCTCCCGATCAAGTGCCGAGTCAGAATACAGAGCCATGGCAGATGTGTCATGCGAAATGACGTGGGTGAGGAGACTCCTAGGAGAGCTTGGAGTAATTACAGACGACTTGATGAGATTGTATTGTGATAACCAGTCAGCCATTCATATAGCCAAGAATCAAGTATTCCGTGAAAGGACCAAGCACATTGAAGATGATTGTCATCTCATTAGAGACCGTGTTGTGGGAACACGAACAGACCCTCCATCGATCCAACCAGTACACATCAAAACTGAACATCAACTTGCAGACATTCTCACGAAGCCATTGTGAAAAACTCAAATAGAGTTTATTTGTAGCAAGTTGGGCATGATTAACATCTTTGCTCCAACTTGAGGAGGAGTGTTAGATATAGTAAATTAGGGTTTTGCTTTCTTATTATCCTTTCCTTAAGTAGGTTATTTGGTTGTATATATATTATGTAGTGTTCCTTAGTAGTTGAATGAGAAAGAGATCGCTTTACTTGAGCAATTACAGAAGTAATGAACCTACACATCCTAATACATGTAGGTAAGAAATTATGTTCTTAAGGATGCAAGCTTTCAAATTTAGTACCCGAAGAACAGCATGTGGCATGACTGATGTTCCATCAGACATCAGTATCAGCAAGATGGTAAATAGGTTGGAATCAGAGATAGATTGCACAATGAAAAGAACAGAAAAAAGAATTCAAGCATAAAACTCAAAGAAAGCCTCAAGACAATAAGCAAGTTATGTCACCATTCTCAGACCTGTTCTAGAAATACTAGGAGATCCACATCTGTTAATTTGACACCCAAAATAGAACATACCAGCACGTGCTCTGCATCCAGATTGGTGTTTGTCATCATTTCTCCAAAGCATCTAGAAATGCCAACAAAAACAGGGTATGCTGACATCAAAACATCTTACACACCTAGCTAGAAATGACGCCATACGACGAAACAAAACATCTTAGGCTCTTAAATTACAATTTTTGAATTTTAGAAACTGTAGATTTTTGGGATAATGATTTGTGAGTTTTTGTTCGAGTTACTATACCGTTTAATTTAAGTTTCACTACGAATTTGAAATTTTTTGAATATTTTTTAGCATACTAGAAACTGTCACATTTCAAAAAGGGATTGATAATAGTAATTTATATTTTAACTGAATTCAATATATAATAGAAGCAAATCGACAACATATTGTTTTTTTTTCAGTTATTGGCAAATACTTAAATGTTCAACAGGATCACATTTGGAGCAAGTCAAATTTATTTCTACAAAGATCTATTTTATTCTTGTGAGGGATTGAAATTCTAGATTTTACAAATGAAGGGGTCTCTTTGCATACACGAATAGTTGAGGGGGCAAGCAAAAACTCTGCAGAATTATTTCATCTTATAGATATTGAAAACTAGAAAAAAATATAGTTGTTCCATGATACAAATAACTTAACTGCATTTTTATTATAATACAAAGACTATCAATTATGGCAGTATTTGTCACACAAAATTTAAGCTTCCACTGTTGGTAGTCTTTGCAAAGAATCGCTATTTCTAGCTTCATTTATATGAAATCCAGCTCCCAGGTGCTTGAATCTCTTACTTGGGTATTATTAGTGGATTTTCACGATGCATCAATTGATATGAACGATAATAATCTCAACCATGAAATGGATGTTTCCAGATCTTTTAGAAGGAATTCCAAACCCAGACCTAGCACCTGTAGCAAGTAGCATCCACATACATATAGGGAAACTAAATAATGTTTTAAGTGTGAAGGTCAAGGGTTACCAATAGTAGTCACAAATGGTACCAGTCTTTTGTAGTCCCTTCTTTGCCCGATTGTGCAATTATCAAGCACACGCCCAAGGATTAAACGAGTATTCTGCAAAGCCAACTCTTTAGACGAAATACCTGACTCAGTTAGGCTTAGGCTAGCTTTTATAGTCGATGAGGATCCGGGTGCAAACCCAAGACCCAGAGCCTGTTGTAATGGTCCACTACGAGCCATTGATAATGACCCATCTGGATCGTGGTTGTGGGATACATGCATAGAGACGTAGTTATGTAAAAGAGCTTCTAATACGCTTAATGCCTCTGAACACAGAGTGCTTTCCACTAGCTGGGAAATGAGTGCATACATATGTGGACTCTGAACAGCATCCGTGGGATTATGCTGAAGCAGTTGCTTCAGTATTAGAAGAACAACACGCTGATATTCGTCGGGTCCCTTCTCTAGAAGATTAAGCAAATGCCCGAAAGCCAGTGCTGAATGCTTTGGTAGCCACTTATTACATATTAGTGGCGATATACAAGAGAGTAGATTGTCTACGCTCTTGATTCTACCCTGTGAATAGGCCATGAAGACAGTTGCAAGTTCGTCAAAGGATTTTGCCTGACACCATATTGCCAGTTTCCCCGAAACAGAATGAGCCTTTTGCTGTTGTTGTAATAGGGGCAAAGTGGAGCCCACGACCACCTCCGGGTTTAGATGTAAGCAGAGCCAGGGAAGTAATCCCATGATGTGCATCAAAAGTCTTGTCTCTGGGTCCCCAAAAATTGAATCGCAAGAGTGCATGGTTATCCTTGACAGAACCTCGATTGAGATATCATGACTCACAGTTGACATGAGTCCTTTAAGTACAAGAGGCTGCACGCCTTCAAAGGCTGGAACCTTCCCATTGGATGATGAACTGAGTGAGTCCGTTCTTTGGAAGTCTCTGTCGATGACACTGTGATCTAGCTCATCTCTTGGCATGCTTGAAAGGAGAACATTTTCCGTGGTTCTGTCCCAAAATGCTAAATGGTCAATGACTCGAGCAAACAGCTCCAGTACCTGGCAATAAACATGAATAAAGTCTGTGTGCATCATGGCCACACATCCCCAGAAAAGATGGGGATAAAGAATCACCTTCTCAGGCTCCACATTTTCCACCATCACTTGCAACGTCAAAAGAATCTCCATAACAAAGCCCAAAATTGCCGGTACTGGGTTTGCTAAGCATCTGTGAAGGCATCGGAGAAGCGACGTACATGCATCATGGGTGACATGGGGTCGCAGGGCACGGTAGATCTGGTGGGACCGGCAGGACAGGTGTCTCGAGGTGCACTCCATGGCCCATTTGAGTGCCTCTGCTCCCCAAGTCTCTCGAAGATCACCTTGGAAAAAGATGGCATCTACCATACTCTGAACAAGTGCAGACAAAAGTGCTGCACTTTTAAGCTCGGTTTCCGTGACTGTGGGATCCTCATTTTCCCACATCATGCTCCCACGTTTCGACTGGACGTACTTAATCAGGCTTGCAGCCTGTTGCCTGTTCTCTCCATCACTATTTTCCACATCGTAAAGCTCCAGATGACGCCCAGCAAGAGAATACAGCAGATTAACAAGCAAGCGTTGGCAGTGTTCTAGCACAATGTCTTCAGAGCTATCCATTGAGACGAACGTGACATGAAAAAGCAAAGGTAAGTGCTCCCTGAAATCTTCATCGTTTTCATAAGCGATTTCCGCAAGTAGAATCAGTGCTATATCAGCATGGGTTAGCGAATGCTGTGGATGCCCCTGTAAGGCCGTGTGCAGTTCTTTAGCACTGACACCATGAGTTCCACCAGAAGAATGCAGACCATCTGCTTCAGAACTTGGAGTGTCAATGAGGTAGTCCCCACTGTCTCGAGAAATATGTCGGCTTCTCGAATTTCCTGCTGAAGTTCGGACCGCCATTAATGGGCCTGACATGTTTACTAGAGGTGGAATAAGCTGGCTAGATCGTGTTACAGGAGTAACATTTATCTCAGGAGGTATTGGGAACAAAGGACCTGAAGCACTTCGCCGTCTTACATCCGTTTTTCTCCAACTTAAGTTTCCACTTGTATTCCGTAATAGACCATCAAGAGATCCTCGAACCAGTAAGGGTGACATACGAGGCTGGTTATCTATAACAGACGCAAGCTGGACAAGCTCGGCTGTTGCTGAACCCTGAGAAAATTCCAAAACAGAATTTCCATCAAGATCAGCCTCATTTGCTGTTGGTCTGATAGGTTCCAGGCTATCCTCAAGCATTCGTTGTGCCAATTGATACACCAAGTGGTCAATTGTACCTTGTGGACAAATTCGAGCTAGATATAAGCTTACCCGTTTAGCAACTGTGAAGTATGTAGCAAATGCACCACTTATTTCTGTTGATGCATTTGAATCACAATCTTCAATTCCTTTAGTGATCAAAAAATCAAGGATTGGACGGATATTACGTGGCTTACTAGCAATAGTGCTCCAAAGCTTCTCAATTTCATCAGGAAACTGATCACCATGCCGCCATGTTACATAGTAAAGGCTTTTCAATAACCTTTCCCTCCAGCCTGAATTTTGGAGTTTCCAGAAATCAAGATTTTCAATCCAAGGAGCCATGCATGTTAGAACTTGGTGCTGCGCAATTATATCAACTGCATCCAGTTGCCTCTGCATTATTTCCTCACAAAGAAGCTGACTCAGCTCAGGACGATCTTTTGCAAGCTTGCAAGATAATTTGTATTGGAATTGTTGGTAAGAGTCCGGAAGATTTCCAACGACTGCAGCCCGATAACTTCCTGATCCCTCAACCCCATCTTCAGCCCATTCACGGATAGATAGTGTCTCGAGCATCCGTAGAGCATCATCACGAACCTGTCTAAATGGGTCCACCACCTTGTATAGAATCAGGCTCAAGAGTCGCTGGATTTCACAATTAGGTATCTCTTGATGCATGTAGACTTCAGCCAATACACTGAAGTACCCATTTGCCACGCCAGCATCAGAATAGTAGCACTGAAGAAGAAAGAACATTTTACTCAAAACCATAACCAACTGATACAATATATTAACTATGATACCAGGAAGACAGGCTTTAAGACTAAGATACCCATATGGCTCTACACAGTAATAATGCTCAGAGAAGCTGAAATATGCGTCAAAGTGTTGAATATACAAATTAATTGTTTGTTTTCACGGAAATTTTGTTAAGCATGCAGGAAGATCAGATTATAGCAGAACATCCATAACATATCATGTTTCCGAGGTAACAAAACTAAAGTTACATACGCGTAAATCAGTGGGGACAAGAACAGCAACTAGATAACCAAAGGGTCATTGGCCCACTGGTATCCGGTTTACCGGTAGATCCCAGCCTCATAGGAGGTCAACGGTTCATACCTTACCAAAGGTGAGGAGTGCGTGAGTATTTGTTGTATATAAATATTATATACTTCAAAAAACAGCAACTAGATAATGAGTTCTGCAATAACATATTTGTAAATATTTAAGGTTTACAGTCTTTCAATATCTGACATGATCTAGAAACAGTTGCTGCAAAAAATACACTACAAAAAATTAAATGATGCAACAATTATAATTTCATTAGAAAATTATAAATAAGACAGAAAAAACAGTTGATTCAGTTTAGGTAATATCTTCAACAACATGTAAGAAAATATAATTCATGTTATCCATAATGGACCCTATCTTTTGATTTTTATACATGTGAAATAACAATACCAATGGCAGAGGTGACAATAATGATCATGACCATGAAGACGATGATGACAATTGACGAGTATATTAGAATTTGTAAAGATGCTCTTTTTTCTTCTTCTTTTGCGGCTTCAAAAGTAAATTCTGATTGGGAAGTTAAGAGTAGTGGATCATTAAAGTTAGCGTTTTTGCAGGAGACACTGTAATAGAAAGTTAAGAATTCAGGGGATTTTGGTGGTCAAAATAGAAAAAACTTTCCCAGTGTGTTAACCTCTTCCTGGAATCTAAACAGCACCAAATAGCTCAAAGGTGATGAAGTTGTGTGTATCGATTACAAGGTACTGAAAGTTTGCAAAGAGATGTACCTGATCAATGCAAGCAGGAAACAGGTCTAAATTTGTAAGAATAAGATTCTTCAAAGCTATTTTAGCAAGGGAAACACGAAGGTGACCAACTTTGCTCTTATCACATCCAGTAGCTCCTCGCCCAGTTTCTCCTGTGTGTTTAGAATAAAATGGAGTTCTTGGATCAGTGGGTGAATAACCAAATGGAGCCCTGGGTGCAGACTCAATGAAGAGACTGTTAATCCAATATATAATCCGGCCACTCATTTTTCTTGCATTATCGAAATCAAAACAAGGGCCATATAACAACGATGCCATAGAATTCATGGAAGCCCATTGTACTGCCTCAACTTGTTCAGACACTTCTTTGTCAAATGAAAATCTGTCTATGGAATCTTTTGATCGAGTGTTACGACTAGACTTGTAGCGTTCAACTTCACGACGATACTCACTTAGGCCATCCTGACTCCATGTATTACCCACATCATCACACCATGAGAGAAAAAGATCAAACAATCGCTTTCTGGTTTTAGTATCAAATTTTTCTGATTTTGAATCCACAAACTCAGGGGCCAGTGATCTTAGTACACATGCAAGTGCATAACGAAGAGTTTGCATCTCTTGAAAGTTCTCAAGAGGGACTGTTGATATTAATCTGGTTGTTTCATCAATATATTTCAAATAATGAAGACGGAAAACTGGTTTACGCACCAGCATGCCAGGCCAGATGTTCCCAGCAACAGTTCTATATATGTTTGCAATGTGGATTCGGAGTTCTTCACGGCGAGATTTTTGAGACTGCATCGACACATATAAGATACTTAAATTAAGGGGGGGTCCTAGGAAATTAAATAGTTTGAACTCACATATTGGTGAGAAAGTGAGTTTAGAAGAAAGCATGAACACACACCTTCCATTTTGGTTTTCCTTCTGTTTCGAAAGAAATTTCATCCATATAGGATGCCAGCTCACTGAACATTATTTCACACACTTCCAGATGCGAGAGCCCAAGAGCCATAGTAGTATCATGCTGAAATCCAATAGAAAGTTTTTACTTTTACTGCGTTATATATATATATATATATATATAGGGATGGGATGGGATCGGGAGAGAACCAGGAAAAATGAATGAACCGAAGAACCCATCCAAGCCATTAGATTAAGATGATCCAATGGTTATGATTTAAAAGGTGGTTATAACCATTTTTTTTAAAAATAAAATTATTTACCCTCTATTTCTTAAATACAAAATTGGCGAAATATAACAAAAATTGAAACGAAACAAATTACACCAAAAAATCCATCATTTTATTATCTTTAATTTGACATCCATTTTCATATATTTTTTCATCCGTTTTTTTGTGGTTCTCCGGTTCTTTTTTTTCAAGGTTCTCCCTTGAACTTTACCCTATATATATATATATAAAGTTACTGGCTGATACTCACCACATGTGCTTCAGAACCAGATTTTAGCGAGGGGATGATAAGATGGAATATTTCTCGTGTTGCTGCTGCACCAGCTCCTTCCTTTCCAGGTGGACAAGAACAAACAAACACAGCATACATGAGCCACTGATCTAGTTTGTTGTCTGCATCCTGAAACTGATAAGCCTTTCCCCCCAATTCAACAGGTGTGACAAGCGCAAGACGCTTAGTAATCTCTACCCTGAGATTATAAATATCTTGATGGTTCAAATAAACATGAATATATACAGCTTAATTAGCAAAGATGGCACAGAAAAGGCAAGGCAAATAATGAAAAAGAGTTGATCTTTGAGTTATCATCCTAAAGTAGTTATTGACTGTACATTTTTTAGCTTCTATGGTGAAGATTATATTAAAATTTAGGATCAAGCTTGTATTACCCTTTCATTACACAGAAAACACCTATTCAAAAGTTATCATCCTAAAGTAGTTATTGACTGTACATTTTTTAGCTTCTATGGTGGAGATTACATTAAAATTTAGGATCAAGCTTGTATTACCCTTTCATTACACAGAAAACACCTATTCAAAACCCTTCATTTACACCTCAAATGGGAACTTAGAAAATAATACTGTAATTGAATAGAAAGAAAAAAACAGCAATAACAAAATGATAACAGGGGGAGTAGATGGTGAACAGTTATAGCACAAAATTTAGAAGTAGTCACTTCGATCCTTCATAAAATAGATGTACAATGTAAGAAGAAGAAGAAAATGTGTTCTACAACATCCATGGTGGGTGCTTGCTGATGGGATTTGTGAACTGACTGTTTACCATCTTTCCTCACATGATAATGATAAAGATACAAAAGCAAATCTAGAGAAAAGGCAGAATAAAATAAAGGTAGGGGAGTGTTTGATTACTTTGCTTCCTGAACAGCACGTGGGCAGAGCTCTGCACCATACTTGACAAGCTCACTAAGACACCGAGGCCATCTGTTCTTATCCGGGCTTTCAAAAAGTATAGCTTCTAGTGTTACATCAGAAGGTACCACGTCAGATTCTCGTCTGAGATCAAAGGGACGGCTGGAATCCCAATAGCAGCTTTGAACAATGTCATCCTGTCAAAAAGCAAGGGTTTCTACATTAATGTTTCACACGAATAGGGTTTAACATATACAACAAGCAGCATAAAGATGAACACTTTTGCAAAGAACAGTAATCAGGTAACAAAGTTAATATGATGGGTCATAAGAAGAACACACCCCATTTTCCTCAAAAATATCGATCATAAGTATCATTTCAGCTTCATCTTTCCTTTCACATAATAGAAGGTTTTGTATATCATTCTGTATAGCACGTGCACAGCGTAGCAACTCTAATGCTGTGTGCCTAATCTGACTATCAGCAGAACTAAGGAAGACAAGACCAATTGCATCAATCTCTGAAGCATGGAACTCAACTGGTTCTCCACTATCGGAAGATCTCTTGAATCCTTGGTTTGCATCTGAAGCTTCCTGTTCAGGAGTATCGTCAGAAAGACAAGTTCTCCATAAACGCAAGAGTTCCAAAAGGCGTCCCAATGATGTTTGAATGAGAAGAGGGAACTCATCCGGAAGCCGTAGGATGAATTTCACCATAGCTCTTATAACTGCAATGCGACGATCAGGTAGGCATCTCACAATTCGATTTAGTACTTGTATTGCTTCCTCACGAACACCGGGATCGATGCTTATCCCATGCTGGGGTATTATCTCAGTGATTCTATCACTTCGACCAACATCTTTAATCAGGTAAGGTATGCACTTCAAAACTGAGCGAAAAAGATATCCTTGTGATTTTTCCTTAGTAATAGCATCTGGAGGACATGTACTTCATTAGAAGTGAAGGTTTTGATACAGTCTGCATAGTATTCATTAAAAGATTGTTCAAAGTTCTCTTGATCTTCAGGTATATATATATATATATATATATATTTAAAACGGGAACAGTTAAGTGAAGTGGAATTTCAATCTGCTTATAGAAGTAGTAACACAGAAGGCTGCTCTGTATCCAGAGCACGGTCAAGTACTCCTACTTCTTTTAATGTTTTCTCTATCTGGTGTTTCAGATCATATTACAGGGAATTAAGATATTCTGTCCAGAACTCCAGATTGTCTCCTACTCGTCTCCCAATTAAATCAGTCAACTGTTAACAGATTCCTGTACACATTGGTTTGGTACATTTCGTCTTAATCTTTCCAGTATTCTATATATGCCCACTTTTTCAGATAGTATATCTTTCCAAATAAAATCAGGTAAGATATAATTGTCAAGCAACTTTCTTTTGCAGTTTTTTTGATTTTCAAGAAGCTGGAACTTCTCAGATGTATTGGGAAAGGCAGTGAGTATTAATTGGGTAAGCACATACATAATGAACCTGCAAAAAATTAAGAATTAGTAGTTGAAAGCGATACTAACGAAAAAGACAGCCCACAGTAATGCAATCTTGATTTACACAACTAAAACAGGAAGGCCACGGGATGTTGTTACTAAATCTAAATGCTGTCATTTAACAGAAAGATGATCAAGAGTCTAATTACATTCTCGATCTGAATCTATGCTGTTAATATCGGATATCGGTGGTATATCGGTCAAGATCCGATATTTGAAATATCGGATATATCAGTGGTATATCGGTGATATATCGGTCCAAAAATATCGGTTCATATAATATTCCTTAGAATTATATATATATATAATATATATGTGTATGCATCCATAAACATATCATATGCATTAATTAAAAACATAGTTTCAACATCAAAACATCAACTTAAACAAGTTTCACAAAACAAAATAGGTTCGGCATTCGAGTCAACATCGCCGAATATCGGCAAAAATCGCCGATATTATCGGCTCCAATATTTTTAGCAATATTTTGCCACCGATATTTTGCCAAGGTCCGATGTCCGAGATATCGGTGATATATCGCCGATATTAACAGCATAGATCTGAATCACACAACAGGGATATGATGGTTAAAGAAACACAAAAAGACATATGAGAGTAGGTAAAAAAAATTACCTATCGTAGTCTTCGAAGAAGTGAGAAGAGCCAGATTATAAGCTCTATGACATGACCTCAATATAGACTCAACCACACTCTTCACTCTCGGAACATAGTGGCTTAAGTCCTGAGCTGCCATTGTAGACCAAGGCAAAAGCAAAGTCAAAACAAATACAAAAAGGAAGATTTGAAATCTGACAAATAGCAGTCAAACGGAAAAGGGATTAATCACCATTAAAGATTTCCAAGCCAACATGCTCACTTGTGGGAGACATTGAAATGCCCAGTAAAGCACGAAGGCCGATGACCTTCGCCTCACTTGGACTATCTTGCTTAAGCATTTCCAGTATCACATGGTTCATACAAAAATCAAGGTTATGTTCTCCTACAGTAACACAGAACTCAACAAGTTTATCATGTTGGACATCCTGTGTAAGCATTCCTTTCCTAAGAATTGTTAGAAGTTGTGCTGTCACGCTGTCCAGGTAGTCCCATACCCGGTTTGATGGTTGGGAGTACCCATGAACGCTCAAATAAAATTTCGAAACTCGGTGAAGACAATCCAGAGCCATGAACCTGGTGTTCTTGTCCTGTAAAATAGATATATATTGTCATCTAGAAAAAGAATATGAAGAGTATCTGAAAACAGAACCTCGGCTAAGAAAAGAATAATACTATTAAAACTTTATGTTCCTTCTGTTGTTCGCTCTAAAACCTTCTGCATGTAAAGTTACCTTAAGATGCTTGTACAGTTGCTCCGTATGAGGACCAAAGTTACTGAGAAAAACAAGAGGATCGCCAAGACAGAGAAGCAAAGTCACTAAAGGGTAAGCAGCCTAACACGAAGAACATACAAACGAGAAGCGTCTCAGTTATAAGAGCAATCTAAGAGAAGAGAATCAAACAAGTTGTTAGACATATAATATATATATGTATATATATATTGTATTTTCTCCATAGTTAAGGGGTCATAGGCGAAGGATCGTGTGAGAAGTTGAGGTTAACGTGAGAAGCGTGAGAAGTGGATCTAAACCGTTGATCACTTTTAATTAAATGCCCTCCCATGAATTGTGGCTTGGAAGGGAATTGATCCGGTGCATCTCAGTGCATGTAATCCTAATGTGCGTCTATTTCTTTATCCAACGGTTGATAACCACTTCTCACGCTTCTCAAGTTAACCTCAACTTCTCACCGGAACCCAAACCAGGGGTCAATATACTACATCTATAGGGTTATAATGTTTCATTTGCATTTATGCAAGTTCCCCTTTAAATAATTACATAGAACATGATGTCCCTTCACACATCAATATTCATCTTCATCTCAATCCTATATCAATACTAACAAACTAAAGGCTAAAAAGAGAAATCAAGTCAAAGTCCAAGGAAAAAATGGGTATCAATATTGTTAGATAAAGTAATTTAGGTTACCTCTTTCTAATTGCTAGTATTAGGGTTTCCTCTTTTATTCAAAGCGAGAAAAGGGAACTACGGAACCGGTCAGCATTTACTTACAGGTATATGCTTGTTCTGTTTGTCTGCCCAATGAATGATCTGCATCCTTACCCGTGCAACAGCTTCATACCACACAGTAAGTGCACGTTGCGCACCAGAAGGAGGCCACTGACCTTTACCACCACCTGCAAGTGGTGCCAAAATGCTTGACAGCATATTGCACATTGCATGGTGAAGTTCACTTTTTCGTTTGTGGGGGGCACGATTAAGGGGATTGGCTTTTGCCACAAAGGATGCTGAGGTGTTAAGACCACCCTCCGTCTTGACCTGGCAAATGCCAAAATATGTAATTTCCGATATAATATTATGTACTTGTCAAGAAATTTCACCAAAGAAAGAGTATGTGCCACATACCTCAAGCTTTAGATGTCGCATCCCGTTGATGATACTAAGGCTTTCACTTCGAGCGCTACTGGTATCAATCCGACGGGTATTGAGTTCCATGAAAAAGCGTGTAGTTACAGAACTAAACCTATAGAGGAGAAGCAAAGCATACTCAAACTACTGAAACACAATGTAAAAGTAATTTGATGATTTGATGCATGTGCATCACTCTCAATTTCTTCAACACCTCTATGTTTGTAAATGTCGTGAGGCTCATGCAAGTTGTGACTTTTGATAGTTGAACCATAAGCTGGCTAAGTTCATTTGGTCAAATAGGATTAACATATTGTATAAAATGATAGGAGCTCATGAAAACAGAGTAAACTGATGCAGGACAAAAAAATCAAAACGATAGGATTTCGGGAAATACAATAAAAGAACTGTGTATCTAAGTGATTCACACCAAAAGGAGAGAAAAAAACACTAGGATCTCTTTGAGAATATATCTACTATGAGCATAGTGTTGAGATGGTGTGTATGCATAACTATAATGGTATCTTAGATGTTATGATTTTATATGAGATGGTTTATGAAATGATTTGCATTAAAAAGACCATATACTTACATAGATACTAGTTGACTAGTTGTGAGTATCTCAAGGGAAGACAAGGGCAAAGAGAAGGTCTAGATGTGTACTTGACGAAACTATGTTCATTTATGCTTGTCAATTGTACTTGTATTTTTATTCTCATAACCTTTGTTTTAATGCTAAAATTGCATGAGAATGATTGTTGTAATAAGCATGAGACCTAAAAAGATCCGACGTTTCTCACATGAGATGATTGGTTCACACAATCAAAGGGAAAGCTCTCAATTCTTCTACTCAATTATCTTGCATGCAAATTACAACTTATATATAATAACCTAAAAGTACTCATGCTAACAATTAAACTATTACTTGTCCTGGAGATAATAAGAATAACTGAACATGATAAATCCTAACAGTTATCCAAGTAATTATCAGATAAATACTAACAAATACCCTAAGATACATTATAACATTTGTTTGTTTCTTAATCTTATGATTGTCATGATACAAATCAAGTGGCCAGCATCAACAACAATATGCAACCTATATAAAGAGGGAACACAAGCTTAATTTACATGAAACATTTGGTCATTGTGGTTCATGGAAAGGCAATCACTGCCATAGCCTAAATGAGTACAATGGGGATGTCTTTATAGATGCTAAAGTAAGAATTGTTCAACTTAAAGTGTCATGCTTATGACATAATATTGTAAGTGTGCTCTGGCATCCAACTAGAAACCAAGTATACGTTTTGAGAGTTGTCTATATCATTCGTCAAAGATTTATGGGGACTATGTTTGGGACTGAAGTAACCAAAGGGCCTTTGGCCTAGTGGTATCCGGTAACCCAACATTTCTAGAGGTCAAAGGTTCTAACCTCACCAAAGGTGAGGCGTGTGTGTGATTTGCCGTATATATATTATATACTTCCAAAAAACATATATAGGCCATACACGTGATCATCTCAACTCTCTCCCTATTTTTTAAAATACCATATAGTGTTCAGTAAGGCAGTAAGTAATGATATTATTGATATGTAGTTTAAAAAAAAAGAGAGCATAAAATGAAGAAAGATCAATAAAACCTTTAACAAGAAAATTGTGAAGTCGTGGTTATATTGTGATCTGATCTATGAGTCTTTTGCGGCCCTTCAGTATTGTTATGGTTTGCTGCAAATCAGATTTCTAGACAAGGCAAACTAAGAGAACACAGAGCAACACAAACAACTTATCAAAGATGGATCCATTAGGAGCAAAAAAACTTAGGCATGACATTTGGAATTTTCCATCTTGACAAATTGAATCCACTTATTCATTCTTTAAGGGGAAAAATCAATGATAAGATCAAATAACAAAATATTTGCTGGTTTTTTTACAAAAAGCACTTGTGGATCAATAAACACATAGTAAGACAAGAGACACAATGTCATAATTTCAAGACCGAGTTAAAAGTACCAATTTACCTAATCTGTGATAGAGCACCCAAGAGCTGTGCAACTAGGTCTAGAAGGAGCCCACGCAAATCCACCAATGATGGATATTCAACCTGACTTACAACCCTGCAATGAATAAATTTCACCTTGGAGTGTGTAACAGTATCTGGAATGAGAAATACCTTAAACTAACTTTTCTTAGGCTCCCACTTCTATCAAATAAACACAACAAGACCACATGAATCTTCTAGAGCCAACTTGGCCTTACCTGTCAGCATTGATCAACCAATCAAATACAAATTGTTCAAGGCCAATCCAGAGTTTTTCTGTGATTACAATATGGATATCTTGTCTGAGAACAAAATAACTTAACTTGCAAAGACAAAAAAAAATGGAACTGCCAAACCTGTAACTCCCTCGGGTGGACAACACTGCACAAAGCGAATACATGCTGAGCAAAAAATGCACTCCACATATAGCTGATTGAAGCAAAGCATCGTTATAAGTTCATTCTCACAAACAAGAAAATTCCAAATAGTTAGCACCAGATAAGCTGGCCAATTAAACCATATATATTATGACCATGTAACCAAGGCCAGAGAAAGTAGCAATGAAACATGACCAGCTTGCCCAGTTCGTTTCTCAAAAAGCGGCCCACTCTCCTGTGGCTCATGTTATTGGGAGTTATAAATTTTTTTGAAGAAAAAAAAAAGAAAGAAAACATAAAGTACATGTAAGACAGATAGCCACATGGTGTACTTATGTTCTTTCTTCTTGTTGCTTCAAAAAAATTATAACCCCCAATAACGTGAGCCACAGGAGAGTCGGCTGCTTTCTGAGAAACAAACTATGTTGATATCAGGAAGTTAATTTTTATTAAATACAAAAAAGGATCTTCCTTCCCCCTTGTGAATTACCAAGAACTCCATTGCCACTAGTGGCGAAGAAGAATTTCACCATAAAAAAAAATATTCAGATTCTGAACTAAGAAAGCATACTAAATGAAGATGTTGCATGATCATCCATTCTCTTTAGTGACATCACTCTAAAATTACATCCTTAATTTTTCTTTAAGAACAAGACACCCATAAAAATATGGATTCATGCGAACCTTTTTTTGGAATGCAGATGCATCATTTGCACCTTTTGGAGATTCACTGCAAAAAAAACCAGTTGTGAGAGCTAGAATGAAGAAGTAGGAAGAGATATTCAAAGAAGGGGGTGACCCCTCAGGGACTGGCGATTGGCATAACCAACTATTTTGTCCATGTAACATCACATCATAATAGACATCGCTCAAAAACAACATAATCAAACTTCAAGAGACAATACGAATTTATAATGCTAGTATTACAATGGACTAATGAAGCAAGGTATACATTATTTGGCCTCTCTTTAGAAATTAGGAGTCTAAACATTGCTTTAACTTCTGGCTTGCTTCCAAAGTTGAAGAAACCAAATATACCTGCTAGCATATGATACCCCTATATGTTATGTTCATGTGATTTCTTGGTTATGTTATGTTTGTGTGATTTTCTTGCATATAAACAGGAGAACATCTTTATTAGGCGCACAGCACATATATAAATATTAAACAGAAAAAAAAACCACATGTCTCTCCAGCGAAGAAGCGCTTCAAGAAGAGGTACAGGTGTGAGTCGAGCCACCAAAGCTAAGGAGTCCAACACTCGCTCATAGGCCGGATCTGATGGCCGAAGGTACTGTCCATCCTGTAGTTCCCCCACATGTAATTTGAATTCATAAGAAATCGAGAAGATCAACTAAAACAAACTTTGAAGTATAAGCAAAACATCATGCATAGGACAAATGAACAGTTTTTGTTTCCTAATGCTGGAAAAATATCTGATCTGAGTATTTAGTTACCATCCACAGGCTATACATCAAAAGCTACAAGAAATGAACTTCAAAAGGAGCAAGTGCAAACAATGTTGAATGTTCATATTCCTTGTCATCTTCCTCATAAGTTAAAATATTAAATATGCTCTCAAAAATAACGGTCTACGCATAGTCTCCAAGGTTTTTTCCATGTCACATAAACGGCCTCATTGCAAAAAAGGAAACAGACCATAAACAATATTTAAGAATATGACTTTTTCACAGTACTACGGTGTCTGCAGAGAGATGATGCCATCTCTGATAGGATCCCATATGTAGCAATATATGATCAATTGATCATTCGTTCAAGGGATGCATTACAAAAATGTGATACAACTGAAACTCGTTAGTGTTTCACATGCTTCAGTAATATCCAAACTTCCTCTAAAATGTACAGAACAACGTGCACTAGACATGTTGGCATGGCATGCTTTTTATTTTATTTTTTTCATTTTAGATGAAATCTGAATACCCCATAAGCTTGCAATTGAATATGAGTGTAAGGAAAATTATCCATCACTCCTCCATTCCTATTTAGTTGTCTTAATTTGACTCACAAATTGCAACAGTTGGTTGAAACACCTAAAGGTTATTCACTTTTTTACCCTTAGGCATATCACAAAGTGCTAAAAGCATGGATGTTGAATCAAACTCAATGAGGGTGAATCAGGAAAAGAAGCTTGACCTGATGAAAATGGAAATTGTGGACAGCAAAGAACAGAAGTGTTTTAACTTTGAAGAACTAATTCTTCCAAGTGATCCATTGCTCCATGTAGGCATCACTGGGCTATAAGCACTCAAGATGGACTCGAATTTCAAGTTAACAGATAGAACTGCCTTCCACTCAGTTTCTTCTCTTTCCACTTTTTAACAATAAATTCATCTAATCAATAAAACAGGCATTGATGTTGGCATCAAATGTTTGCATGTAACAACGATGTATGCAAGCATATATCGAAATAATTGTACAATAAAAAAGGGTAAAGGTAGGGAGCGAGTGAACTATTCTTACCTGTGCTTGTATTGTTTCAACCCGACGTCTGGCAAGTGGAAGGAACCGTTGTAGCAGTGCATCCACGATAAGCTTCGCGGCGCTTCCCATATTCATCTCTACGGTAGCGTTCATTCAACTACCACCGATGATTTATAGTCGAGGCCTCAAATTTATAGTTTGCCCTATATTCAAAATGTAGATAAAATTTCGTAGGTTAAGAAACATATTTTTTTCTCAAAATCTGACGTACCATAAAAAAAAACCTAAACGCAAAAGCCAATCGTCAACAGCACATAATATTCATCATTCCTCTTGCAACTGTATCATCTTCTCCATCCGGGAAGAAGAGTATATTATTGAACAAAAAAATCCAGACTTCTCCACCATTGATGACGAAAGGAATTCGCTTTCCCTGAAAACAGACTTTACATCAATGGCGGTAACGTATGATATGGGGTCATACGATATTTTCTTTTGATTTATATTAATGGTAATCTGACCGTTGAAAACAGAATACATTCCTTTTTTAGTTAGATTTTTGACAAATTTGGTCCCTGTAATTTGTTAAAAAAATAAGAGTAAATTACATGAATGGTCCCTGTGGTTAGGTCCAAATCTGGATTTGGTCCCTATTTTGAAATAAGTACACCAGGCGTCCCTGTGGTTGTCATTTTGTTTCACATCGGGTCCCTGACGCTAACTCCGTTAAAAAAAGTCCGTTAACTCAAGAGTAAAATGGTCATTTTACCCATGTCTTCACCAGTCACCTTCTCCGGCCACCCCTCCCACTCTTCACTGCTAGATCTCTCAACACCTCCATTTCCGTGACCCTCTTTCTCTCTTTAACACACCTATATATATATACACATACATATATACAAACCTGCAACCTTCTCTCTCATCTCTCCCACAGCTTCGATCACCGGAAAAAAACATCCGACTAGTAACTCCGATCATCGGGGGGAAAAACTCCGATCGCATTTATGTGTGATCTGTGTATATATATACGTATGTGGGTCTGTGTATGTGTATATATATATATATATATAGTTAGGTTCACGTGAGACCAACAAATTACACTAACCCTTCACAGTGATTCATTGTGAAGGTAAGAAAAATAGCAAACCTTCACAGCAAAAACACTGTGAAGGTTTACCATCACAGTACCTTCACAGTCTTTTGCTGTGAAGGTTTAATGAGAATTATTTGGTCTCACGGAAATAGGCTGGTCTCACATGATCTCAAGTCTATATATATATATATATATGAGAATAAGGGTTGATGGTCAAAATAGTGGAACAATGAAGAAGGGGAGAAATGGGTGGGGGTGTAGTTCGAAGGAGAAGGTGGATGGCGGCTGTAACATCCCAAAATCCGGGCCAAATTAAACCTCAAGTTACAACAGGTTATGATAATAAAATTTCAACTTATAAATAAAGCAAATGGGTTAACCATCAGGAGTATATTTACAAATACAGGATTCTTCCAATAACCTACTAATCTAATCATAACACTACAATCAGATTAACTAAGTTATCTAAGCAATCCATCAAAAGAATCTCCTCTTGGTTAATCTCCACCTTTGCTATTCCAAAAACGCTCGCCCCACAACCCCTTTATTTGCCTGAGCCTGAACCTGGTAAGAAAACATCATATGAAACGATTAGGCCAACGCCTAGTGAGAACATTCGTTTCAATTATAATATTTGCAAAAATCAATGTAAACAAGTTGTAACAAACCTGGTTACTCCTTTTCTTACCGTACGTATAAATCTATTCCATTACACAATTTTATCCACTCCCATGACTATGACTGCCAACAATTCCATCAGCATATCATACCCCAGAGCCACACTACGAATCTTCAAAGATTCTAGATCAATGCTCTCCACCAATAAATCGCGATTACACACGCCCATTTATCAGTAAGGAAGCTGAGATTACAAGTACTTATGTCAACCTCACTTTCTTCCTTAGAAATCAGGAATAAAGATTAATACCACACGCCTATTCCATGATTTCCCACACACTGGAATAACGATTAAGCGAGTTATACCACACGCCTATTCCATGTGATTACAAAACTTTAGTGCCTATGGATCCATTACACTTATTTCTACTAGTGCAAGTTAATGCTTAATACATATTTCTCATATCATTCAGTATGAGCAAATCGCCTTTATACCATATAGATTCCTTATATCATTCAGTATGAGCAAATCACATTTAACACATTCCTGCCTAGTATCACAATAGCGCGGTCTATAAACCTAACATACTACTCTTCAAGGGTACGTATGTTCAAGCAACATAAGGTATATGTCAATTCTTAAATCGCACATTTCCACGATTAACGAACTATGCTTTCCAATTTCTAGAATAATACAGATAATACAAATTCTCTGGATACCTTAACTATTATATTCTTAAGTTCATATCCAAGATCTATTACCAAAATCTGTAAACTGACTATTTTATCCAACTCCCGGTATTCCCAACTCCCGGTATTCAACATATGTACCGGAACTTCACCGGAACTCATAAGTACAGGGATTTGCCTCTACCGGGACTTCCCTCTACCGGGACTTCCAACTACCGGGACTTGCCACTACCGGGACTTGCCACTACCGGGACTGCACCGGGACTCATAATTTCATGTACCGGGACTACGTACAATTTATTTCAATAAGTCCACAAATCGACTTAACTTGTAAAATCAGTTCAATCAATGTATTCCATTCAGTCCTCAATCAATTTATACAGCTATATTAAGGTTAGTACAACTTAAAAACACTTATTTGTACAACGAATCGAATGAACTCATCTTATGTTTGCAAAACCCACTTCCTGCGCAATCTGCTATTCCAAACCCGTTGTTACTGATTCAATTGATGACAATTCTAGCTTTCTTCCTTTCTTTCTCTTTTCTTCCTATTCTTCTGCTTCTTGCCGACTCACAACAGGGAAAATGAGATAATATCTCATTCCCTTAACCCTTTATCCATACACACTTTTACTTAATAACAAAACACACCCTCAAGTTTCATTATTTCCAAAGTACACTAAACTTTCATTCTTAGTATTATAACCTTAATTGGATTATAACATTTCCATACAATCCCAAGGTTTCACAAAATACATCTACATCTCAATTCTTATTAAAATACTAATAACGAAAATTCAGGATGTTACAATACTCCCCAACTTGAAAATGATTTCGTCCCCGAAATCATAATCAGGTGAACAAACGAGGATACTTATCTTTCATACTCTCTTCCGACTCTAAGGTCACATTGGTACCCCTGTGGTGCTTCCACTGTACCTTCAACATCGCTACTTCCTTTCCATTACGTAATTTTCTAACTGATCTTTCCAAAATCGCCTTTGGTTCTTCCACACAGCAACTCTTTTCGTCTACTCTCACATCAGTGAGTGGTATCACATCCTCTTCTTCGGCTAAACACTTCCGTAGATAACAAACATGAAAGGTATCATGAACCCCTTCCAACTCTGGTGGAAGATCCAATTGATATGCTTGTAAACCAATCCTTTTAGTGATAGTGAAAGGTCCTAGAAAACGAGGACTTAACTTCCCACGTTTACCAAACCTTATCACACCCTTCCATGGGGACACTTTAAGCATCACGCGCTCCCCAACTTGAAATTCTTTTGGTCTTCTTTTCGGGTCAGCATAACTCTTTTGTCGATCCTGAGCTGCTTTCATATGCTGCCTGTAATAACCAGGTATTTTATCTAATTTAAATTTGAAAATTTTATAAGTTTTATGTTAGTGTTTTATGGAGTAACAAGTTAAGGGATAAGTTTTAATTTTTATTTGAAAGTTTAGGGGTATTTATTGCCAAGTGAGATAAGTTTAAGGTTTGTTTGGTCTTTTATCCAAACCTCTTGTAACACCCTAAAATTCAGGGCCAATTTAAACCTCAAAATACATGCGTTATGATCATCAAAATATCAGATTTTTATAAACCAAAGGTTCATAAGTAATTTCTATATATACACAAAGTCGACTATCTTAAATAATCTTAATCAATCCAATTATACATCCAAAAAGATCAACTAGATTATCTAAGACTCATCCCCAAAATTATCAAAAGAACATCCTGATCCTTCGTTATCGCCAAGTCTGATTCCCTTCAACTGTAATCTCACTTCCCAAACTATTTCCCAGAGCCGGTACCTGGTAAGACAATTTAATTTTGAAACATTAGGCTTTCGCCTAGTGAGATTATCCAAATCAAATTAAAATTTAACAACTAAAATATTAACAGATATATCAAACCTGTTATCCGCCATCTTACCATACCAAGCTCTTTTCAACCATTGGAATCCACCTATTCCCTTACTTATGACTAATTCATCTAGTCATCATATTATCAACGAGAATTACTATAAATCCCACCGGACTTATAAATAACTCTAACTCCCAGAAATTACAGTTTCCAAACTTGCTTCTTTCTGAATTAGGATGTCAAATCCTCAACAATAAAGATATCTCATCTTTCGCTTGAAATGGGAATTACAACTCTAAGTCTGCCATTCCTCATTTCGTTTCCTCCCCATCTTGAATCACTGGTCTCTCAAATGAGATTTCCTTTTTATCGCGATCAACAACCACCAGAGACCCTCACAGATGATTCAAGATTCACTCCAACAACTAGAAATACATCTCAACAGTCCCTGGCTAGTAAACGGTTCTCATTACACCGCACTTTATGCCCACTAGACCAGATGTATAATTCTAGCCAACGCCGCACAATAAATGTGTATCAACACTCATTCTATTGTATACTAAAGTTATACAATTCAACATATATTCTATATCTCTATGTACAGAATATTAATTTCAACGGTTATCCCCACTTTGCCACTTAGCATCGGGGATCAACATCTCAACATTTAACTACAGCTCCGGACTCATAAATAAGTCCTTACAATTTAACATATCATGGTTTTTACATCAACAACAGAGTTATAAACATATAACAAATAGCATATTCATATCAGATTGTATGTCACATAACAACCTCAAACCCCTACTGAAAGTTCACAATATTCGCAAGCCACTGTAGCGAAAAGCTACACTTTTCGCAAGCCAAAGCTGCGAAAAGTCCACTATTCGCAACCCACTGTTGCGAAAACCCCACTTCTTGCAACCCTCTGTTGCGAAGACTATATTTTTCGCAACCCTCTATTGCGAAAAGTCCAGAACTCGCAACCCTTGGTTGCGAAAACCTCACTTTTCGTAACCCACTATTGCGCAAAGTCATTGTTCATCGTCTTCTCTACAGATTCAATTCTCCATTTAACTCAATAAGCTTACCAGTTCTTAATTAAATCACACCATTGAGATTATATGCAAGTATAACATATCTCTAACACTTTTAATTGCTTAATTGCAATGAGAATGAATAACTCACCTGGGTCTTTTCTGAACACAGAGTTCTTCCAATTCAGTGGCTTAATCAACAGCTTAATCACAATCTGGACAAAATACTACAATTTAAATCTATGGAGATGGATGATAACAACACGGAAAATAAATTCTTACCACAACAATCACCAAACTAATCTCTCTTCTTTTCTTCCTTTCTTCTCTCTCGATCTCTCAATTTCTCTGTTTCTTTCTCTATGTCTACCGAATACACTCACAAAGACACACAATTAGTCACTGAATGACTAATTGTATGACACCTCATGGTAATTAAATTGATGAGTCATAATCTAAATTCACCAAACACCTCAAACTTTAAAGAAATGACATAACACACCTCATACATCGATAAAACACATTATAAACCCTTAAGTTTAATATTTCTCAAAAGAAATCTCTAAACTTTCAACATTTGTATTTTAACCCTAATTGAATTATAATACTCTATATAATTCAAGGTTACTCCAAATACAAATACATTCCAAATCTTATTAAAATAATAATAACGAAATTTAGGATGTTACAATACTCCCCAACTTGAAAATGATTTCGTCCCCGAAATCAAAGTCAGGTTAACAAATGAGGATACCTATCTCTCATACCCTCTTCCGACTCTAAAGTTACATTAGCACCTCTATGGTGTTTCCACTGAACTTTCAACATAGCTACTCCTTTACCACTACGTAGCTTCCTAACTAATCTTTCCAAAATTGCCTCCGGTTCTTCCACACCGCGACTCTTTTCATCTACTCTCACATCACTGAGTGAAATCACATCTTCCTCTTCGGCCAAACATTTCTGAAGATAACATACTTGGAAGGTATTACGTACCCCTCCCAATTCTGGCAGAAGGTCCACATGATATACTTGTAAACCAATCTTCTTAGAGTAATTGTTATCCTCAAATCCATGTTTGACTACTTCTTAGTCTAGCATATCGTTATCATTTCTCTCTTGGTTACACGGAATCTCCACCACACAGCTACAGTCCAAAAGGGCAGTTTCTCTAAAAACGTCAGTTAAGATCTCTAGCCAAATCCTCGTAACACCGAGAACTGCATTCGATGTATTTCTTTTATATCTACTGAATACTCCAACACTATAGCTTAACGGTTACAGTATTCTCTTCACCTAAAACCAATGGGATTTAGAAGAACAAGAGTCTTCCTTTCACCCCATCATCATCTCAACTCACTCTCCAGGTCTCAAAATAACATTAACATGTACTACCTGAAATTTCCACGTACACTGTAAATTAAGCATACTCGTTACTATTAAATACTTCAACAACCATGGCAGTCCATTAATACATCCATGACTTACACGTTTCTTCGGTATAGAATGTTATCACTTCCTCACATCACCATCTCATCGCACAACCACAATACAACCAAGCACCAAAGTATTGAACATCAAGAGTGATAACTCTATTGAACCTGCAATATGATTATATTCTTAAGTCCAATCTTTCTATCATAGGAAGCAACTCACACAATCAAAATCACTTTGGGTAAACACCCAATACCATTCCGACATTCTGTTTTGATATTAGCCATATCACTACTCCATCTTACAAACTACATGCCCCAACAACTTTAATGACAAAGTGGTACTTTTCATCCGGAATCCCCAAAAAGACTTCCATCAGATGCTTCCTAGTTCTAACTTCATAATACATACTAGTTGACACATTTATCTCGGCAGTTGATACCAATACTCACTCGTACATTCTCCATACATAACCTTTCACCACAGACCAGGTTTTTCACAATCATTCATACACATATTAACCGAGTTTATTTCACTAAATATCTCCTCCCCAACTTTAGTTGAACTACCACTCTCGATTTGCTAAATAACTTGAACTTATTCGTTCATACCAGCTCCTTGTGGTTCCAAACCAATACTAAAACACGGTATAATCCTTCACGGATCAACATTTTCCATACTTCACTTCATTTGTGCCTAATACTTTCTCCTTTGTAAACCATCCACATCGCAAGTAAAATACTTCTATAACACAACAGACCTGGTTACTCCTTTTCTTACCGTACGTATAAATCTATTCCATTACACAATTTTATCCACTCCCATGACTATGACTGCCAACAATTCCATCAGCATATCATACCCCAGAGCCACACTACGAATCTTCAAAGATTCTAGATCAATGCTCTCCACCAATAAATCGCGATTACACACGCCCATTTATCAGTAAGGAAGCTGAGATTACAAGTACTTATGTCAACCTCACTTTCTTCCTTAGAAATCAGGAATAACGATTAATACCACACGCCTATTCCATGATTTCCCACACACACTGGAATAACGATTAAGCGAGTTATACCACACGCCTATTCCATGTGATTACCAAACTTTAGTGCATATGGATCCATTACACTTATTTCTACTCGTGCAAGTTAATGCTTAATACAGATTTCTCATATCATTCAGTATGAGCAAATCGCCTTTATACCATATAGATTCCTCATATCATTCAGTATGAGCAAATCACATTTAACACATTCCTGCCTAGTATCACACTAGCGCAGTCTATAAACCTAACATACTACTCTTCAAGGGTACGTATGTTCAAGCAACATAAGGTATATGTCAATTCTTAAATCGCACATTTCCACGATTAACGAACTATGCTTCCCAATTTCTAGAATAATACAGATAATACAAATTCTCTGGATACCTTAACTATTATATTCTTAGGTTCATATCCAAGATCTATTACCAAAATCTGTAAACTGACTATTTTATCCAACTCCCGGTATTCCCAACTCCCGGTATTCAACATATGTACCGGAACTTCACCGGAACTCATAAGTACCGGGATTTGCCTCTACCGGGACTTCCCTCTACCGGGACTTGCCACTACCGGGACTTGCCACTACCGGGACTTGCCACTACCGGGACTGCACCGGGACTCATAATTTCATGTACCGGGACTACGTACAGTTTATTTCAATAAGTCCACAAATCGACTTAACTTGTAAAATCAGTTCAATCAATGTATTCCATTCAGTCCTCAATCAATTTATACAGCTATATTAAGGTTAGTACAACTTAAAAACACTGATTTGTACAACGAATCGAATGAACTCACCTTATGTTTGCAAAACCCACTTCCTGCACAATCTGCTATTCCAAACCCGTTGTTACTGATTCAATTGATGACAATTCTAGCTTTCTTCCTTTCTTTCTCTTTTCTTCCTATTCTTCTGCTTCTTGCCGACTCACAACAGGGAAAATGAGATAATATCTCATTCCCTTAACCCTTTATCCATACACACTTTTACTTAATAACAAAACACACCCTCAAGTTTCATTATTTCCAAAGTACACTAAACTTTCATTCTTAGTATTATAACCTTAATTGGATTATAACATTTCCATACAATCCCAAGGTTTCACAAAATACATCTACATCTCAATTCTTATTAAAATACTAATAACGAAAATTCAGGATGTTACAGCGGCGATGTGGCCGGAGAAGGTGATCAATGAAGACATGGGTAAAATGACCATTTTACCCCTGAGTTAACGGACTTTTTTTTAACGGAGTTAGCGTCATAACCTGATGTGAAACAAAATGACAACCACAGGGACGCCTGGTGTACTTATTTCAAAATAGGGACCAAATCCAGATTTGGACCTAACAACAGGGACCATTCATGTAATTTACTCAAAAAATAATAATGTCTTTAGAGTTTCTAAATTAACTCTAGAGTTAAATACAAATTTGGTCCCTGTGGTTTACATAAATTAACAAATAAGGTCACTGAAAAAAATATTTAACGAACGACGTCCCTATATTTTCAATTTTTATAACGGATAAGGTCCCTCACCTTAACACCGTCAATAAATTTCCGTTAGTGACCCTTATCTCCCTCAACTTTCATTTTTATTAACAACTTTTGTCCCTCCAACTACTATTCAGTTTATAACATATTTGGTCCCTCAATGTACTTTTTATTTTTATAACAAATCTGGTCCCTCCCTCAACTTTCATCTTTTTGAATTTGGTCCCTCTATTTAATCAATAAAATTTGGGCCACAAACATATATCTTCTAAATCAATGGAGCAAAATAACTAGATAAAATTTAAGCTTATATTTTGTCATTAAAATATTTTATTTATCATAACTTTATTTTCATGAAGTTTTTAAGCTCAAATAAAATATAATTTGATAACCTTTTGTTTTAATTAGTCAAACATAAAAAAAAAACTCTACTAGAACTAAATATTCGACAATATGTTAGATGATAAGATATAAAAGTAGAAGTCTAAGTAATTTACTAAACCTAATCACTATACAAAAAATATTATAATTAAATTAGATTTAACTAATTTACTTAAACTGGTTAATATACACTATAATTGGTTATAGTTAAGTTATAATTAATAAATATATGCCATATATAAAAACGTTATAATTTAATAAAACATTTTAATGATAAAATATAAGCTTAATATTTTATTTAGATATTATTATGCTCATTTTATTTAGAAGATATATGTTTATGCCACAAATTTTATTGATTAAATAGAGGGATCAAATCCTAAAAATGAAAGTTGAGAGATGGACCACATTTGTAATAAAAACAAAAGGTACTTTTAGGGACCAAATCTGTTATAAATTGAATAGTAGTTAGAGGGACTAAACTTGTTAAAAAGATGAAAGTTTAGGGAAAGGAGGGTCACTAACGGAAGTTAATTAATGGTGTTATAGGAAGGGACTTTATCCGTTATAAATAGTGAAACCATAAGGGCATCATTCGTTAAAAGTTATTTCAGGGACCTTATTCATTAATTTATGTAAACCACAGGGACCAAATTTGCATTTAACTCTTAACTCTAGAAACAAAGTTAATAAAGGATAATTACATTTTTAGTTTTTGTAGTTGTCACCTCATTATCAAGTTTGATCATTACTTTAAATTAATTAAAATTTGGTCCCTTTAATTAACTCTAGTTTAAAAAATATATATATATGTATAAGTATTTTGGTAATTTCACCATCTTTTTGTCTATATTCTTTTTTTCCTTTCATGGTTTGTCTTTCTTAGTATTCGGTTTTTGTCGTTATGATTGTATCGATCCCAATATTTTAGGGAATAGATCGCTATCCAAAAATATAGAATTGGGGAAGTCAATGTGACCTTAATACCCTTTTAAGCTGATTTTTGGAAATTATTATTTTTGGAATTATTTAAAAAAAACAATTGGTTGAGAGTTGTCCTTTTGTTTTCTTAAATAATTAGCATTCTCGTTTAATCTTTCTTCTATATATGTGCATGTATATATATAGTTGTGCAAATCAGTCAAAACACCCATTAAGCTGATTAAGGGATTGTTCAGTTGTGGCTTAACCTATATGATTTATTCGTTCAACCATAAATAGTCGTTCGGTTGTGGCTTATTCAGTCAGCCCATGACTTAATCTTTCAAGTGGTAACCAATACTCCTTTAGACTAAACCATTTAATTTCTCATTAATTCCACAAATACCCCGGAATAAAGAAACCCAGTTCACAACGCTCTACATATGCTTCCATACAATGAAAACGTATGAATGGATCAATAAAATGAATACAAAATGCTAACATCCAAGCCATGATGGGATCTTCTGCACTTCCGAAGGTCATGAATAATTTGCTTCATCAAAGTGTTGCACCTTCTTTCCTTTTACAATCCAATCATCTAGCTCTGGTGTTGCCAAACTAGGGTTTCTAATGAGGCTTATTCGTGAGTACAATGACACCTTTGTAATCTTCTTGCTACTGTCGTTACTTTCAATTTGAGTAGGGTTGATTGTTTAAGTAGGGTTTTTGAGTGTAGGGGTGAACTGTGGAAAATGGTTTTGTAAATGCAATAATCACATGTATTATGTGTTGTCTAAGCAGTAAAACTTACTGAAATAATCACATAGGCCATCTCCAACCGTAAAAAGCAATAATCATATTATTAAGCTAAATCAAGCTATTTTTATTTTTAAAAAACATTCAAATAAATACTTATTATTTAATTAAAAGTTATTTATTTATCATTTTTATCAAATAGTTGTCTTATTCAGACAAAAATATAGTCTGAAATAAAATAACCATTTCTAATATTTAAACTATTTATTCAACTAAACAACTTATAATCTTATATCTTAAAAAAAAATTATAATCATATATATTATCAATACATACAACTTTATTTAATTTAATAAAAAAATGACCCACCCCAGCATCGTCTGATTCAGACCATCTCCAATAAACTCTCAATTTTACTCTCTAAAATAGAGAAATAAATAGTAGCTCTCTATATATAGAGAGTTACTATTCACTACTCTCTATTTTTTTCTAACTTTTGATAATTACAAAATGACCCTTCTATTTTTTAGATTCTTGTATTTGTATTTTATTTGTCGTCTAATACCAATTTTAATAAATAGAATTATATTTATCTTTAAGTTTTAAATTAATTTAAATTTATCCAACTAAATATGAATTAACGTTGTTAAAATAATATGATAAAGTTAATAAATATAAGGGTATTGCGAAAATAAAAAATACAAGGATGCAATTTATAAAGTTAATATAAATATAAGAGTATTATTGAAAATATATGTAATCAAAATAAAAGAGAATATACTTGGAATATTCTCTTTTAGAGGATAAAATAGAGTAATACATTGAAGAAGATTTAACACACTCTCTATTTTACTCTCCATACTAAGATTATCTTTACTGGTGATCTTGGACGATCTCAGTCCAAGTAAAGACAAAATTAAAAGAATAAAAAAAATGATAAGTCACAATTTGAAGCGAACGAGGATCACATTACAAGCTAGGATTGTGGCCCTCTTTTCCCTTTTCTACCCATGTGGCATTTAACAATTGGTGGGGCTTTGAATTTTTACAATAAAAACATTAGTAAATTAAAAAACATTACCCAAGTCATTTATTTTTAATTCTTTTAGTTTTGTCTTTACTGGATTGACTGAGATCGTTCAAGATCACCGTTAAAGATAGTCTAAAAAGTAAAATAGAGAGATACATGGGAGATGCACTCAATTTGAGTAAACACCCGCAATGAAAAGTCCACCGAATAATAAGCAGCTGAATATGTAAGTTACAGAAACGACCCCTAAACAGTTATTTAAATATTTTTTACCTACGAAGAAAGTAAAATACACTAGTCGTCAAAACAGACCCCTAAACAATCATATACGCCACTAGCGACAAAAACAAGATGTAAGCTACAGAAACGAGAAAATGGAGAAGGAACTCCATAATCCGATGAACCCTTCAACAAAACGTTAAATTGCTTCGACTATCAAAGGTAACCTTTGGTTGATAATCTTTCACCTGTTCGCTTTCTCTTTATTTTCTGTTCATTTCGATATGCACACCTATTTTCCAAAAAAAGGATCCCACTTTGCATCTGAGAATCTAGGGTTTTCAAGTAAGATTTCATGAATCCACAATCGAATTAAATCAACCTGTTAGATCTTTGTATAAAAATGCCAAAAATTAGGGTATCGATTGTGGTTTCTTAGCCAACTTGTCCGTTGATTTGAAGCATTAATTATCGATTAGGGTTTTTAGGTTATTGAAAGATGGTGGTAGGGACTGGTGACGCTTCTGATTCTAGAAATTCACCTGCTGAATCGACGCAAACTGGTTGTTCTCCTGAAGAGGATGATGGAAAACAACTGAATTATTTTGGGGGAAGTAGTTCAAGAAATACGAGTCCAATTGGGCGTGGAGTTGGATTGAGGAACACTAGCCCATCGAAGCAGAAGGTGATTAAGACGAAACCAAGGGGTCTAGATGAGGAAATGATTGCCACATTTGCCAAGGCTTCACACCCTGATGTTCGTATGGAAGATAACATATGGGCTATGCTACCAGAAGACTTATTGAATGAAATATTAGCTAGGGTTCCGCCTTTCATGATCTTTCGTCTCCGTTCTGTTTGTAAGCGATGGAACTCGATCTTACAGGACAATAGTTTTCTTAAATTTCATTCGCAAGTTCCATCTCATGGGCCTTGCCTTCTCACATTTTGGAAGAATTCACAAACACCACAATGCTCTGTTTTTAGCTTGCCGTTGAAACAATGGTACAAAATCCCTTTTATGTTTTTACCTCAATGGGCGTATTGGCTGGTTGGATCTTCGGGTGGACTTGTTTGTTTCTCGGGTCTTGATGGTTTAACTTTCAGAACGTTAATTTGTAATCCTCTCACACAAAGTTGGAGAACGCTGCCAAGTATGCATTATAATCAGCAGAGACAGTTGATTTTGGTTGTTGATAGAAAGAAACGATCTTTCAAGGTTATTGCTGCTAGTGATATTTACGGGGACAAATCATTGCCGACTGAGGTTTATGATTCAAAGTTCGACAGTTGGTCACTTCACCAGACGATGCCAGCTGTCAATCTTTGCTCGTCAAAGATGGCATTTTGTGACTCAAGGTTGTACTTAGAAACGATTTCACCTCTTGGTTTAATGATGTATCAGTTGGATGCAGGATATTGGGAACACATACCCGCAAAGTTCCCACGATCTTTATTGGATGGGTATTTGGTTGCTGGTACCCAGAAACGTTTGTTTCTGGTTGGAAGAATTGGTCTTTATAGTACTCTTCAGAGTATGCGAATTTGGGAATTAGATCATGCGAAAGTGATATGGATCGAAATAAGTAGAATGCCACCAAGGTATTTCAGAGCACTTTTGAGGTTATCAGCAGAGAGGTTTGAGTGCTTCGGACAGGATAATTTAATCTGTTTTACGTCTTGGAATCAAGGAAAAGGTCTGCTGTTTGATGTCGATAAAAAGGTCTGGTCTTGGATTGCGGGCTGCGCTCTACAATCATATAGCAGTCAGGTCTGTTTCTATGAGCCGCGGTTTGACGCATCAATCTACTGAGCCATAGTTTACTCAACGGTTCTAACCTGAAGGGTCTATCTGGCTCAAGTATAGTTATGGCCACTGGCTACCACCTTCGTTGATCTTCCAGCAGTGGCCAGAAGTCAACCCCTGGGGTTATGACTTTGCAAAGATCTGTGTTTTTCGTAAATGGTTGCTCGGGCCTGATCAGTTTGCTGGAGACTGCTTTGTTCAAGCAGTGGTAGATCCTCTGGGATGGTGGCTGCATGCCAATTATGGGTTCGACACTTTGAGATCAGTTTTTCGACAAGGAATGGGGTGGGGACACAAATTTTAAGAATTTTTATTTCAAAGCTGTTGTATACTTCTTGAACTTGATTTATACGTGCAAGTTGCCTTCTTCAAATGGTTGTTTAGTCTTTAGGTTCTTTTAGGGTGCTATTGGTACATGGATAGAACAAAATCTTGTTTGACGTGACATTAGACTATGACAGTATGAGACTGCCGGGACTAAAAAATCTGTCCAGGAACACAGACAAGATCGGTAAATCACTATGTTAAATTAATGGTGTACAAAAATCAAAAAACTGACCTAACCGTAACCTACCCAATCCAACAGGAAAATAGTGTAAATAACCCAGCCCGTTTTAAGTCGTTGGTTTATAAATCAGACAAACCGATGAGAGTAGGGTCGGTTATGGGTTAGACCGATCTCAAACCGAAGCAACCCGTCAAACCTGACATAATCATTGTCTAGAAAGTTTCTATATTGTTATATGCTTGGTATCTAAGGCGTTGGATTGGAATTGGGTTAGGGACTTTTGAACTCAACCCGATGTCTTTCTATACAATGAATCTAATAAGATTGTTAAGTCCTCGATTAGAATATGTGCATTAGACATTAGACAGCTCTATTCATAATTGTATCACAATTTCAACAGTAATTTTACCTTCTTATTGCATGAACCTTCAATTTTCGTCTTAGATTGTAAAATGATATACCAAAGTTTTAACCTGTCCAAGCTACATGGTTTGGGTTGGTCTTTCAATATATCATTTGACCTAATTATGATATAAATCCTTTTCATTTTTCTGTCATGTCATGATTCATTTGTCATTGCTTAAAAATTGAAAAGGAAAAAAACGGGTTCAAGTCTTAAAGTTGGTAAAAGAAAATTTGTAACATACCATCGTTTAGGTATGCAACACCGTCCGATTTGTTTAAACTTAAACAAATCAGACGAACGGACGGCTCAGAGTTGTGACCACACAACGTCATAGAGGCATCATTACCCGCTTATCAACGTTTGAAAAGTTACCCATACCCCGCTATCTTTTCGGTTTTCTGTTGAGCATGAATATTGGCATTTTAATATTCTAAAATTGGAAACAGTTTATATCAAATCTAAAGTTGGAAGATGAAAGCTTTGACATCAAAAGTCAAACTGTACTTGTTCATGATACCTCTGGAAAAACTTGCAACAAATAGACCAGTTTAACCATCAGCAATCTATTCCAACTATACAAACAACAAAAAGTTAGGCTACTACGATTAGGGAGGTCTCCTAACTCCGTTAAAACTCATCGATCACCACCCTCCATTTCTTCTTGATCTTCCATTTGAGTCTCTTCTTTGCTGCTCATCATCTCGCCACCACCTCTACCGCCGCTACTTACAGTATTCCTATTACTAGAACCACCACTCTGTCGGAAAAACAAACCAGAAGGCCCAGAATCATCGTCGTCGAGATCATCGTCGTTTTCTTTGTCTGTGGGACGTGAGATTACATCTTTACCCATCCAAGTAGGACAAGAACGTGCCACTCTAAGAGCAGCTGGAAGTTGGGAAGTGGAAGGCCGAGTCGACTCGGATCTCAGGCAAGAACATTCGGGGACTGGGAAAGAGAGAAAAGATAATGATTTTGATGCTTTTGATTCTTCTGTTAATCCATCAACCAAGCTTTTGCTCAGGTGACTTCTCACTGATTTGATCCAAGTATGGTTGGCTTCGTATAAATGATCGCTGATTTCTTCCATATGCTTTGCAATTTCTTTCCTGTTTCGAGTAAACCAAAACGTAAGCACTAAAAATAGTCAAATTACAAATGTAGCCCTGGAAAATATGACACATAAATCATTTACAACACGTGTGAAAATGTTATACTTTTTTTTTCATATGTGAGACGTTCAGGACTGTTTTGTGTGTGGAAAATATAGTCTTAAACATTTCACATATGAAAAAACGTTGTATAAACGCCAAACTTTCACACGTATTGTTTCATATATTATCACATGATTGCATAGTTTACTCATTTGGCAACATTTCAGACTATTACCCACGCCCACAATTACATGGTTCCTCTATCTTGTCACCATGAAAGGGTATTTTAGACATTTCACTCATGATCGACTACAAACATAGGTCAACATTACCACAAAATCACATCATTTACTTTTGGAAAAATTTCAACTTTCAAGATAAAACTACTTATTTACCCATCATCTTCGCTACAAGATTACGCTATTTTCTAAAGATCAAGGACTTTAACTATTGTTATACAAAAATCCAGAAATATTAATCGACAACTATGAAGACGAAACACATTATTTAGTTTCTTGAAACGAAAATTAAATAATTAATTACCTGTCCAGCCTGAACGACTTAGCCGTGGCAGAATGATAGAGCCGATGCCCCATCACCAAGCTTGCAAAACTCGGTCTTCCTTTACCATCACGATCAAAACCAGGAACAAAAACATCAGCTTCAACACACACCATGTAATCAATGGCTTCCCACAAGAGCTTGTGAGCATTAGTCCTCAACTCAATCACAGTACTCTCAGGCTCATTATCACTCTCGGCCACCCAACCCCACCACCCTTCAATATTGTAGGATTTCGGCCTAGCGGGAGGCGGCGGCAGCGGGCGTGGGCGTTGGCCCGATGTTTTCCAGGCTTCATATTTCATTTCCTTCTCGGCAGAAGGTGGGGTTTTCTGATATTTGTCAACAAGGTTGGCTTCGCGGCCATATATTTTGTTCAATTCCCAAGGTGTTGTAAGGGATGTCCTATCGACTACGTTTTCAAAGATTGCGTGAAAGGGGATTAATTTCTTTTGCCCGCCAAAGACTTCGCCACCAGATATGTAGATTATTGTGTCCCAAGAATATCCGTATGTGCGGAGGATGATACCAATCTGCAGAAGATGTCAATTACATGTTAAAAATACACCTTTTACAAAAGTTTGACTTTTGAAGTCAAACAGACCTCCTGATTTGAAAACGATATGGTACTATAAAGTTACATATATTCAACTCCGGTGGTTTCCGATTTGCAGCAATTATTATAAAGTTGGACGCGTTTATCAATTTTTACTGAAAAACTTGAGGGATTCATGTTGCTTTCAAGTTTACTGCAAGATTGTTGGACCTTTAAAGTCGAACCATATCAGTTTTCAGCGTCTTTTTAGAGATATAACTTGTTTGCAATGAAATGACCTACGATAGTCCAAAAAAAGTAAATAACACAAAAATATTACCTCTTCGGGCATAAGTGGACAAGAACCATTTAGACGTTGTGCGTTTGAATCCACATTAAGATTTCCTTTAACAATTCCACGTTTTAACATCCATAAACGTCTATGCTGAATAAGTTCAGTATGCACATCCTTCATATACAAACAAAATACATCAAAGCACTGGATAATACTGTTTCCTTAGAAAATGTGGACTCTAAAGCATAATATGTAGTTGGAGTAATTCAATTAAGTACCTGGAAGAGCTCGGCACAACCATAATATGCTAAAGCATCTCTAGTCATCCCTGGGTCGTATGCTATAAATGGCCTTCCTGGAGCCCTTAACCTGAAGATCACAACCATAACATTTATATACGACAAAACTAACACACTCTTGACCCTTGGTGAGGGCTGAACCCTTTGACCTCCAAGAAGGTTGGGTTCTACCGATAACCCGAGTAATGCTGAGCCAATGGCCCTTTGGTAACAAAGGCTCAACTAAATGGTTCTTCAAGAAAGAACTCTTGGTGACAACTGACCTGTGTAAAATTTTGGTTGCCAATTCCTGGACCTCTTGTCGGAAGCTTAAAGCATGAAAAGCAACACGACATCGCAGCCGTTGATATTCCTCAAGATCTGGAGGAAGTATTGCCTTCGGAATATGCGCCAGAATCACAGAAAGGCAAACATCAAGTTTATTGGCAAATAATATCATGTCATATACAAATCTCAGAAAACTTTGCTTTAATATAATAAGGATCAACTCAAATCCCGCATGAAATAGTTGAGAAATGAGGAAAGGAGTGTGCTTTACAACATGCATATTGGTGGCTCGTGGTAAAATATGTAGTGATCGTTTACCATCTTTTTTAAATGATTAAACATCTAAAGACACATGATGGTAAACAAATTCATAACTTATTATTGTAAATGCAAAGAAAGTTAAAACTAAAGTACCTGCAAGCATCCACCATCGGAAACAACAAGCTCAACCACAGAATGGCGTTTTAGAACCGGGAGAACGTGATGTAAATAATAATAGGGAGATTGTGAGTTGGGCACTTTAAATGAAGGGATTTCTTTCTTTCTTCTGGCTCCTTTGAGGCTTTTGGGAAGGGTTTTTACTATTGTGATATCATTCGCTAAGGCTGCCATGAACTGATCCTCGTTGTAAAGGTAAGCGAAACTCTTAAATTGGGCACTACAAAAATAACATATAAAGCCGTGCGTTCAATATTTATGGGATATAATATACGTTGTCAACCTATTTAATCAATTAAATCAGAGAATGGACCTGATTCCCTTGCTGCTTGTGGTTGACTGGATTTCGGGAATCACGAGGGTAGCATTGAGAAGCCGTGCAATAACAACAGCATCACATATCTACAAAAAGGGTAACTGTTTAAAGCAAATAGCATATGGGTATAGTGTACATGTTGAAGTTTATGCTTTTGAAAAATGTACTCACCGAACTCCTAATCTCATGAAAGCCTCCACGTATCCGTACAAATATATATCTATTTGATTCTGAAACCGGAACTGATACAAGAATAGAATTAGAACAACTGTTGCATTTAGTTGGAGGGGGCATAAGCCACATAGAACACATTACATATATCACATCGTAAATTGGATGGATCCTGGAATTTTATGTGATGCTTAGGGTCTCACAACTTATTCAGTCAGCTATACATGACTGGTTTTGATAGTGGCTTAACGATATAGAAAATGGCTTATTCGGTAAGCTTCTACGGGAGCTTTATACAGAAAGCCAAGTTTTTTTTTTCAAACCTGCTCCTCCCAATTACATGCTTCTTACATTTATGAAAAAACTCTCCCAAACAAAAACCTTCCAATTCTATACAGACAGATTAATCCACACAGATAGCTTTATCCATACAAGACTATTCGATTCTAACATATTGATTTATGCTCCTTAAAATGCTAGAAACCCTAAAACCTTACAGGTATCTTTTGGAGGTACAAATATGGCTCAGGACCGCTGCATAATAGAAACTTTGGCACAAATCAAGCTCTGATTTTAACCAGATCAAACTCTGCTGTCCAAAACACTACTTACAACTTCAAGCTTTAATCTTTTTCTTTGGGGAAATGGGTGATCCTAGACTAATCCCATGGCAAGTCGCGATCGTTCGAACACTTTTGGTTTTCAAGCTTTAATCTTTGAAGCATTTGTTACAAGAAAGCAGTCAGACCATACAAAATATGCAACCAAACCAAATTCTACAGTTTTTTTCAATTATGGGTTGTGTAAATTGAACATAATTTTGTAACAAAAGAATAAAAGTAGAATTTTTTTTCATGAAAATAAACAAACCTGCATAGTGTTCTCTAGGTTTAGCATGTGGTTGTAAAAATTCAAGACGCCTAACTGGCCCCCATAATCTTCTATATAATTTATTCTGCACCAAATTAAATCAGACAATTAACAAACAAAAGACAAGATTACCCCCTCGATTATCGAAAATCCAGATAAGAAATGCAAACATTGACTTGAACGAATACCAAAATTTTCCTTTTTTCAAACCTTTTTCTTGTGAATAAAGGGTATTGAATATACGAATAACAAACAAAAGCAAACCCTATTCACAAGATTCACAGAAATAGTAAATTCAGTGAAAAAACAGATGAAACTTGAGGAAAAGTTGAGATCTTGGAAGTGGGTAATTACAGTGGTGGAAAGATCAAGATCTGCATTCTCAAAAATTGGCCTCCAAGAGAAAATGGTGATTGCTTGGTACTCTGTAAGTGCCTCATCTGTATTGGAATATCTAGCAAGAAGAAAGTGTGTGAAAAGAGATAAAGCAGAGAGTACAAGTCCAAGTAAGCCAACCCACTTCAACTTAGACTTGATTACCATCTTTCCCCCAACATCCCCTTTCATTAGATCACAGATTTCTCTCTCTAGAATGATGAAGGAAGTGGAGAATATGAAAAGGGGAGAGAGAGAGACAGAGAGAGAGAGAGAGAGAGAGTATTTATTTTTTATAGTGAGTTGGAAGGTGGCAGTCGGACATGCCCGAATACTTGACAGTGATTAGAGCATCTCCAATGGTAACACCCAATAGCTTGAAGAATGACTTGAAGTTGTGGACCCCACAATTTTTTTGATTTTTTTAATACAATGACTTGAGTTTTGTTGCTAATGACTTGGTGCAGACCAAGTCATTTGAAGTTTGTTTGTGAGAGGGCATTTCAAAGTCCTTCAAGTCATTGTGGGTCCCATTAATTTTTTAATATAAATTTTTTTTATCAAGTCTTTGGAAAGACTTTGCCATTGTGGATGCCCTTAATAAGCTGTATCCTACTCCCCGAGTCCCCGGTGGTGGCGCGTCAATCTTGGCCCCTAGTTCTCCTGTATCGTCAACCTGCGATCTCGGTTCTTTTAAATTTTTATGTTGGGAGTTTTTTTATAGCCAAAAGTAAAAAATTAAAAGTCTCTTATGATTAGATTTTTGACCATTCTTTTCCAATACATAAATTATTGAATTTTTAGGAATTTTTTATTTACATTTTTTAGCTAAAAACTGTTTGTAAGGATAAAAATGTTTAATACATATATATATATAAATTAAATTGGTCTTATCGATAAATTTTACCTATTCTGACATCGGTTCTGCTTGTTGCCTCTTATCATTGTCCGTTTTTTATATCATCCATCATCGCCGTTGGACCATGTAATCGGTCTTCCTCTTTTTGATATGTTTTTTATGTCTTTGAATTATCTTTCTTTTACAACGATTTATTGAAATACGTATAGATATATCAAAAAGAGGAAAGATTGAAAAACAAAAAAGAAGAGTCAAAATAGGGAGATCGGGGGCATGGGCAGTGGTGGTGATAGAGAGCAGACGACAATGGGGTTGCGAGGGGAGCGGCAACGTTGGTACGAGGAGCATGAAGATTTAGGAACGGTAAAAATGTGCAGGGACTTGATCATTTAAAACAATAAACTTTAATTTTGAATTAATTAGAAAAATAAAGGTGTTTTAAACGATTTTGTTCTTTTTCTGAAAATTCAACAGAACGTGTCATTGTAGTTGCATTTTTTAATAAGTTACATCATGTGGTTGTATTTTTTTAATGAGTTGGTCCCTCTGGTTACAGTTTTTTAATGAGTTCAAAACTTAAATAAATCAATGACATGGTTTCTTGTGGTTGCATTAAAGACCCAACTCGTTATAAAAAGGCAACCCTATGGACACGATTTGTTGAACTTTTTTTTTAAAGACTGACTATTAAAGCATATAAACACATGGACAAAACATGACATCCTTGCTTAGGGGTGAGAATCGGGCGGGTCAGACGGGTTCGGGTGGGAAAATTAATAACTCGGTCGGATTTTGGATATGGAAACCAAGCCCCAAACTTTGAGTTTCGTATTTCGGATTATTTTGACTTCGGGTTCATCGGGTTTCGGGTTCGGTTCGGTCGGATTTCGGGTATAATTATATGCAAAAAATATAATATTCGATCGTTTTTTACGATAATCTCAATTAGTTGAAAGGATTGATAAATTGATATTAGGTTTAGTCTCTAGAAAAAACTACGATCGACTAGAATTTCGAATTTTTTAAGGATAGTTAGATAAATAAATATATTTATATAGTATATAGTTACCTGTATATGTCGGGTTTCGGGCGGGTGGGGTAGCGAGAAATCAAACACAACCCAAACCCAAAATATCCCCCAAAAATTCGGGTTTTGGATTTTCGAATTTCGGGGCATTCGGGTTTTACAAAAACACCTCATTTTCGGTTCCGGTTCGGTTCGGGTTTTCGGACCATTCGGATTTTGCACACCCCTATCCTTGCTTCCCATTGTAGCATGTCTTGACACCATAACCTTATAAGAGAGTTTCATTGATCTAACTAGGCATGAGTAAGGAATGGACGTTGGCGTTGGGTAGCGGAAACTACTGTTGTGTTGTAACAACATTCAATACCTACTCTTTATTATGTGATTTGCTTCTTCACTTCCTTTGTAGCCTTTTTTTCCTTCCCCAACTTGAAGTTCAGTTACTTTCGCCAATTGCCACTATGGCCACTTCCATCTCCATTCATAAGTTACCCGTCATTTCTATCACTTGTTTGCAAGTTATACGAATTATTAGGTTTGTAAAATAAATGGACTAAAAATGACAAAATAGTGAAAAGTAAAAGGGAAAAATGCGCAAAATAGCAACCTACTTTCATTTATTTCCTTATTATAGCATTGTACTTTCATTTTTTCTTATTACAGCAATGTACTTTCAATTTGTTTTTTATTAGAGCATTGTACTTTGAAGTATTTACCCATCATAACATTATGCTTTAAATTTACCTAATACACTAGGTTTTCATGTCACATCATTGTCCACATAGGTTGTCCACGTGTACTATGGTGCTGACGTGACATTTCTCATTACAACATTGTACTTTCAAATGATTTCCTATCACCGCGTTGTTCCTTTAATAGCAGGGCATATAGCATATAGCTTTAAGCAGGAATAACGCGGTGATAGGAAATCGTTTGAAAGTACAATGTTGTAATGAGAAATGTCACGTCAACGTCATAGTACACATGGACAACCTATGTGGACAATGAGGTGGCATGAAAACTTAGTGTAATAGGTAAATTTAAAGCATAATGCTATAATAGGTAAATATTTCAAAGTACAATCCTTAATAAAAAAACAAATTGAAAGTAGATTGCTGTAATAATAAAAAATGAAAGTACAATGCTATAATAAGAAAATAAATGAAAGTAGGTTGCTATTTTGCGCATTTTGTCCAAAGTAAAAAAACCTAAAATAAGTTTTTTAATGAGCGTCAAAGAGAAGCACCAATTCCTATAATTTTTGCAAACAACGATGGCTAAATTCAATTTGTAATTGTAGAAACAAATATAGAGAATTTTTAAGGAGAAAAAACATGGGGACCTAATATGTTATTTTAGTATAATATAGAATGTGATTTTTAATGTTTTATTTTTTGTATGCGATTGAAATAGAAATGGGTTTTAGGCTATGTTTGACAAGCTGGTTGATAAGTTAACTGATAACTTATAAGCTAGTTGATAACTGATAAGCTAGCTGATGAAGAAGTCACGTTTGACAAAAACTAGCTTATAAACATGAAAAATGACCAAAAAGACATCCATAAAACTTATGAATTACAATATTTAATTATATATTTAAAACAAATTTATAGCAATATAATATGTTAATTAATACAACCAATGTAGTAAAGAAAAAATTAAATAATATAACATGTTAATTAAAAGAATTTAAAATTTATTATTACATATATACTATAAATTTAGAATTTGTTAAACAAGTTTTAAAAACATATATATTAACTTATGATTTTAAATAACCGTTACATACAATAATTAAAAAAATAATATTATTTAATAAAATAAAATATATTGATTAATATTAAAAAATAAATAAAAATAATTTATATGATTAATAATAACTTTAAAATAATTAAAATTTAATATTAATGTATAATTAAATTTTAATATTAATGTATAATTAAATTTTAATTTAATCATATTCGATTAATATTAATTAATTAATAATAATAATTAAATTTAAAACTAATATTTATTTATAATAATAGTTAAATAATAATTAATATTAATGAGTGCAATATTGAAATATTTTTAAAAACTACTGAAAAGCTATTTTAAATAGCGTTTCAAAAAGTTAGCTTTAAACTAGTTTAATCATTCAAAACATGTATCCAAAAGCTTAGTTGTGTTTTTTTTGCCAAACAATGCCTTAGTGTATTTAAACCTATCATTTTAGTGTTTTTTTTAATATGTGAGATGAATATGCCTTTAGAGCATCCACAATGCTCAAAATCTTTCAAAGATTTTACTTTTGTGACATTAAAACATAGTTTGTTGTGATTTGATTAAAAAATAGTTTTTATGATAAGATGTCACTTAAGAAATTGAGTTAAAATCATTATAATAAAGTGTAATGAAGCAATGAACTTTTAAAAGCCCCTTATAAAATGACATTGGGTCTTTCGGAACCCTTCTACTAGAGGTTACCGGTTCGAGTCATTCGAGGATACTGGGGAATTACCTCATTGTTTTCTAGGATTCGTGGAATTAGCCGAGTTGTGCACAAGTTACCTGGACATCCATGGTTAACAAAAAAAGATCTTTGTAAATAGTAAAAAATTAAGCTACATTTTTGGTCTCTGTAGTTTACATTCAATTACGAAACGTCCATAAAATTCATTAAGTACAATAATGGTCATTGTATTTGCATTTTGCTATAAAATGATCCCTTTATTTAACATCGTTAAAAATTATTCTTTTGTTCTTGTTCATGATCTAAATGTGTCAATTAAATGATGGACATTTTTGTCTTTTCACCCCATCTTTTTTATTTTGCCATTTACCCAACCAATGATCAATCTTAAATTTACTTTTGTATTTTTTTTGTATTTTCATTTTTTATACTGATATTAAAAACACATTGAAAATACATATTATATTGAATTAGCTACAATACATAAAGATACGTATTTTTGGAAAAAAGAGACAAATATTAAATACTTTTAAACACAACTATATTATTGAATATTATAAATAGGGAAATTAATTAAAATACCCTAAGTCAAACCAAGTGTTACCAAAATACCCAAAATCTCTCCCAGTTTGCAAAAATACCCCTTTTTTCCGCGATGGGAGCCTGCGATCGCGGGGCAGGGACCATTTCTGACACTTTTTTAAACTTGCAGGGACCATTTTTGAAAAATGGAATCCCACGATCGCGGGCTCATCCCGCGATGGGGTACTTTTTGTGACTTTTCAATTGCAAGGGACCATTTTTGAAAAATTCCAGGGACCATTTATGAAAAATTGAACCGCGATCGCGTAGAATCCCACTGTTCACCCCCGCTTTCTTTCAATTTGATGAATTTAAAATAAAATGTTACACTTTCAACCCCTATACTTATTTACTAAATTTACTTTATACCTTTTACTTTCATTATTTTAATTTTACATTTAACACATATAATCGTTTATTAACTAAAATACGTTAAAAATACGTTTTAATTTTAACAAATTACACCATTATAATCGTCTCTTCGATACGTTCGAAATGAGCTCAATCTTGAATTTTTTTGGATTTATATATTTTAACATATATCATATACAGTTATACACTACATAAAAAAAATATTTTTTATATTTAAAATTCATACTCTTATAGTTAATTATTTAATTTATGGTACATCTCTTATTTTTTTTTCAATTTTGTTTTACACTCCTATCGCATTAACATAATAATCATATATTAACTAATTCATTAAATAGTTTTAAATTATTATTATTTGAATGTGTTTATAGATATCGTGAATGGCAATAGGAGAAGGTTTCACGAGAAGAATATTAAATGGGGTTTTGACAAGTTGGTATCACTGGACTCATTTAATAATTGTGAAAATGGATATTTGGCGAATGATGATTCATGTGTGTTTGGAGCTGAAGTATTTGCAGTTACAGAGTATTGCAAATCATCTTCCCAACCGAAACGGATACAGTGCATGTAAACAAAGAAATCTATTACTGGAAGGCGTCCTGGAGTCTTGTGATCAAGTTAACCTTTTCCTTGATCACTTCCTCCATTCCCATGTAGTCCGATTCGAGTTCTTCTAGTTCCTCTTCAGCTTCCTTAATCTCTCGTTGTAGCTGCCGAACGTGAGCCCTAGTCATGGCCAGTTCTCGTTTCTTCTCCGCTAGATACTCCATTTTCCCCTGCTGAATCCCCCTGTTATGGTTCCACATACCCTTTACCTTTTCAATACCGGCGTTCGCCTCATCAATGGCTTTTTGCACTGCGGGAGTAATTCGTTGACTTTGTCGAAGACCCGTCGGCATAAAATCATACATTGGTGGGGTTCTCATGCCATTATCGAAGTAGTAATTGTCGGATGCCATCTCCCAGTTTGCTTCCTCCTCAGGCGTGAATGGAAAATCGGCTGCAGTTCGCCCACAGTTTGTCCACTCCTCGTCTGTTTCCGGTACCTTCCAGGTACTCCGGCGAGCTCCGTCGTTCAGTGGTTGGTAGGCTCCCGAACGTGAAGTTCCAGCCACATTCGCCGACCTGTTCCCCCTTGATCTTGAACCTCCATCCATTGTGTTAAAAAAAAGCGAGAGTGTGTTTGTATAAAAGATAGATAGGAAGTTGTGAATTACTACTTCATCATGCCATCTACTTATAGCCGTGAAAATGTATGTTCTTCATCAGATATGGTCAAAGATTTCGTCTGAAAAAGTTGTCTGCATGATTCGTCTGAATAGTTCACTGCAAGATTCGTTTGAAAAGAGCCTGTAAGATTCCACTGAAAAAGTAACTGCAATATTCGTCTGCTCTTGAATAAAGGTCTTTCATTAGGCAGAATATTAGTCTTTAAGTAGTCAAACATAGCTAATTAATGAGAATTTAGATCAGATTTATATGGTACTATCAAATGCAAGTTTCTATAATATAGATATTGTTCTACATTACATGATACCAATTTTTGCATCATATGAATCACTTCCAGACAACAAGAACCAATACCCCAATAATCAAGAAATAAATGCTTGTTCATCCAATAATCTATGTATTAGGATTATCGCAAGTTTCATAAACCTACTTACTAGGTGTTGGAAATATGTGTTTTACTAAACTTTGGACGCATTTAAATTTATATATATGTGTTATATATAACTAACTTTTAGTAGGTTTATGTTCTCCTATATGAGAGTTTCGAAATGATATATAATGCGTCCAAAATGGAGTATGTGTGAAAGAGATATCGATACTCAAAGTTGAGTAAATGGATGAAATTAGCAAAAACCAAATGAAGTAAACGGTAACTGTATCACAATACTTTAACAAAATAAGTTAATACTAAAAATAACAATTATTTAATGTTACATAAACAACCTAACTACTTAGACATTGCGCATAAATTGACTCCGCCATATGTCGGCGGAAATCCATTGCCTCATCGTCGGTTTCGTTAGGGGGTACCCATATCTCCTCGTTATTTATCAACTTTTGGACATTACGACATACCCATACACCGCAATCCGCATATAACCCGGTCTGCTGGGGTACTTGGCCGGCCATCTTTGTGCGAAAGATACTTGACATTTCGCGACGTCTATGATCCCCTATCAATGAAAAGAACGTATATAGTTTTGCTTTAAACGATTGCATCTGCTCTGTCAATTGTTGTTTGTAGAGACCGTCCTTTTCGCTGTCATATAGGGTCATGACCATAGTGTCAAGTTCAAACACTCCAAGCAGCCAATGTCTGGGATGCAAGCATATGGGGATGTACACCTGAAATATTACAATATATGTCATATATGTTATTAAATAAAATAACAGTAAAACGATTTACATACCCTATCGAGGAGAGTCCAAGAGGTCCCTTCCGAGCCATTGCATATTTCGACCACGGAGGCGGGACCTTGATGGTCCATCAGTATACACTGAAAGAACATAGTGTGCATGATGGTCCACCTCGTGTCTACGCCACAATGTTTTTGCAACAGGCTAACCCAAGAATCGACGTGCTATGCATAAAAAATAGATGGTTAGACATGTAATATAAATATATTTGATTATATATGACTATAATTTAACTTCATACTAACCGTATCGTCTAAGTCAGAGTTCACAGGGTCATCCGCAAGCAATGTTTCAAAAAACGAGGGGTTGATTTCTAAGCCCCCGTAAGGGGTGAATGTCAAGTTGGGGAGGCGACCAGTCCGGCACATCCTCATTATTTCTGATGCCGGGTGAGGCTCCGGTGAAGGCACCTTTACCTTTTTCTTTCCTCCCTTCTTTCCCCCCGCTTTCTTTGCTTGTTTTTTAGCGGCCGGTGGTGTCGTAGATCCTTGTTGGCCAAACGGGTAACGAAACCATTGTGAAATTGATCGCGACCGCTTTAGAGGGAGCGGGGTCACCTGTGGTGGTGGATCTACAACATCCATCGAGTCATCGTCAGGCTCCGAGAAGTGCTCCGAGAAGTGATCCTGGATAATAGGAGACCCCGTCTGAAAATTACGTTACTCAATGTTTTAAGTACAATTTAGGAAATGTTCACAATTAAACCAAAACTACCAAAATAACTTACAGTATGCATTTCCGGCCTGTAATAGTCATCGGCCGAACCGCCAAAGATGTTTGTGATTGCTGTGGTGGCGAACGACGGCATGTGCTGTGCCCCCGACATCCCGGCCCGCGTGACATTGATCATTAAAATAGTTACAAAATTAGGATTATCGATATATAACTATAATGGTTACTCAGTGTCACTAACACTCTCCGGGATAGTCGAATATGATGTGGTGGCGAACGGCGGCGGCATCTGCGAGGTGTATGCCCCCGACATCCCGGCCTGCGTGACATTGATCATTAAAATAGTTACAAAATTAGGAACAAACATATAACTATAATGGTTACTCAGTGTCACTTACACTCTCCAGGATAGTAGAATAGGATGTGGTGGCGAACGGCGTTTCCGACATCCCGGCCCCCGACATCCCGGCCTGCGTGACATTGATCATTATAAGAGTTACAAACTTAGGAACAAACATATAACTATAATGGTTACTCAATGTCACTTACATTTTCAGGGAATGACGGATGGGATGTGGTGGCAAACGTCGCCTGTGCCCCCTGTCCGAACGGAGCGGGGATCGGTGTCGTACTCGACAGCTAAAACAAATTTAGAACGTAATATTAATATACAAACTAAATAAACGTGGCCAACAAATTAAGTTAAACACTAACATTGACAGCGCTAAACTGTCTGTAGACTTCCTCCAAATAGTGTACACGTGTCTCTAGCGGCCCGTGGACGTAGTCCCACAGGACTTCATGTGAGCCACGTTGTGGCTCGTAGGAAGGGGCCGCCTGATATGGATTGTAGGAGGAGGAAGGGGGCGCCTGGAAGGAGGAGGAACGGGGCGCCTGGTAGGAGGAGGAACGGGCCGGCTGGTAGGAGGAGGAAGGGGGCGGCTGGTATCCACCGGAAGGGGGCCTGTCGTCGTCTTCCTCATCTTCGGAAGTAGGGGGACGTCGAGCCCTTTCCGCCTCTGCGTCAATAAAGGCCACGTTGTCTCTGTACCAATATGTGCCCATCTCGTCGACAGTAGGCACAAGGCGATCGGCGGGCAAGAGTGGCTGCTAAATATATGATAAAACATAAAAGAAATTAATAAGCGGGACTAACGTATGCAAATTGTAAACATAGTAAAAGAACTTACATTTCTAGACGCTTTGAAGAACTCAATCCAAAGCGACATACTTAGGGTAACACGCTTGTCCCAACGGGTTCCCCTAAGTACTCGATCGTCGCGCTTGACGAAATATCGGATTGATGCGGGAAACATCTCCAAGATCCATATCTGGAATTAGACAAGAAGAGCAAGTACGTAAAAAGAAAAGCCAAACAGTTTGTATGTATTATTAACAATTGTTATACTACGTATCTAACCTTGAAGGCGTATGTAAAACCACAAAGATTCATCTTTGCATGTCGATCGGCGCGTCTGCCTATGGCTCGGTGCATATTAGAGTAGCAATGTGTCCAGATATGGCTACCCCACGGGTAGCTGTTAAACAGCTCAAGGTCCTCGACGGCCCTAAGGACCGTCGATGAAGCATGCTGGCTATACTCACGGCCCAGGAAGCCCATATCCACGATCACCACCAAGCATACATGGACAGCATCGTCGTTGGTTAGGGCACTAAGGCCCTCTTTCATCTTTTCCCGGGCTGCCTTCAGCTTTAAACGAGATGCTGAAATGCCGAAAACCCTAGGAACGAAGGAGCAGTCTTCTAAGGGAGGAAGGGGGGGAGCCTCTCCAAAACGTAGTCCTGTAATTAGACAGAACTCCCGACGCCCAAAATGCAATTGAGAGCCGAAGAAATCAAAATGCATCTCCTCCGGCTCAGCGTTGGCGTCCTCGACCTCCAACTGTAGAAACATGTGTACTAGCGTAGGGTCGCCACCAGAGTAAGACACATCCATCCATGGCCCGAACGGTGTCCCTCTATAGATGGTCTCAAGGGTATCTGCGCGATCACCTAATCCCCTAAACAACGCTCCTAATTCCTCGATGTATGAAACTTTGCACCTTACCGTCAAGTCGATGTTAAAGAAATCCTTCTACATAGTCATTCACAGATGTTATAGTTAGTGTTATATATAGATGCTGCAGTTTATTTTATTTTATATAGATGTTGCGGTTTATTTTATTTCAACGTATAATAGTGTTATATATAGATAAAGTGCGGTTGTATTTTATTTCAACGTATAATAGTGTTATATATAGATAAAGTGCGGTTTATTTTATTTCAACGTATAATAGTGTTATATATAGATAAAGTGCGGTTTATTTTATTTCAACGTATAATAGTGTTATATATAGATAAAGTGCGGTTTATTTTATTTCAACGTATAATAGTGTTATATATAGATAAAGTGCGGTTTATTTTATTTCAACGTATAATAGTGTTATATATAGATAAAGTGCGGTTTATTTTATTTCAACGTATAATAGTGTTATATATAGATAAAGTGCGGTTTATTTTATTTCAACGTATAATAGTGTTATATATAGATAAAGTGCGGTTGTATTTTATTTCAACGTATAATAGTGTTATACATAGATAAAGTGCGGTTTATTTTATTTCAACGTATAATAGTGTTATATATAGATAAAGTGCGGTTTATTTTATTTCAACGTATAATAGTGTTATATATAGATAAAGTGCGGTTTATTTTATTTCAACGTATCATATTGTTATATATAGATAAAGTGCGGTTGTATTTTATTTCAACGTATCATATTGTTATATATAGATAAAGTGCGGTTGTATTTTATTTCAACGTATAATAGTGTTATATAAAGATAAAGTGCGGTTTATTTTATTTCAACGTATAATAGTGTTATATATAGATAAAGTGCGGTTTATTTTATTTCAACGTATCATATTGTTATATAGAGATAAAATGCGGTTTAGGGACCCTAGTTGTCATTCTTAAAAGTTTAGGACCTAATTGGCATTCTTAAAAGTTTAGGGACCTAAGTTGTCATTCTTAAAACCGTAGGGACCTAAGTTGTCATTCTTAACATTTTTTTATAAAAAACACATATTTAACAATTTTTTTATAAAATGTGTTTTTTATAAAAAATTGTTAAGAGTGTGTTTTTATAAAAAAATTGTTATAGTTTTATGGTTTTATGTTTGAATGTGATATTTGTATGTTATAATGTGTATGTTGTTATAGTGTGTTTTTTCATATAAAAATTGTTAAAAATGTGTTTTTTTTATAAAAACACACCCTTAACAATTTTTTATAAAAACACACTCTTAACAATTTTTTTATAAAAAAACCTGTTTTTATAAAAAATTGTTAAGGGTGTGTTTTTATAAAAAAATTGTTAAGAGTGTGTTTTTATAAAAAAAACATTGTTAACAATTTTTTTTATAAAAACACACTCTTAACAATTTTTTTTATAAAAAAACTCTTAACAATTTTTATATGAAAAAACACTATAACAACATACACATTATAACATACAAATATCACATTCAAACATAAAATCATAAAACTATAACAATTTTTTTATAAAAACACACTCTTAACAATTTTTTATAAAAAAAACACATTTTTAACATTTTTTTTATAAAAACTGTTTTTATAAAAAAAAATTAACAATTTTTTTATAAAAAAACACATTATAAAAACCATAAAACTATAACAATTTTTTATAAAAACACACTATTAAACATTTTTTTATAAAAAAACTGTTTTTATAAAAAATTGTTAAGGGTGTGTTTTTATAAAAAAATTGTTAAGAGTGTGTTTTTATAAAAAAAAACACATTGTTAACAATTTTTTTATAAAAACACTCTTAACAATTTTTTTATAAAAAAACACTCTTAACAATTTTTATATGAAAAAACACACTATAACAACATACACATTATAACATACAAATATCACATTCAAACATAAAACCATACATATCATGTTAAACATAGAACATATTCAAACATAAGTTATAAACACTATAACAACCTACAAATCATATATCTTAACTTAAAATAACATACAAAAAATAACAAATAACATAAGGAAAACATACCAAAGAGGTAATACGAGACATCTTCACAAAACCCGAACGCGTATTCCACACGAGAAAATTGAGAGAGTGGGAGAAAATTGAGAGAATTTGATTAAAAATTGAGAGAGTGATTAAAAAAATTGAGAGTGGAGAGTGGCCGTGTCTTGGTCCCCCCCCTTATATAGTGCGGCCGAAGAAACAATGGGATTAGGGTTTAGGTTCGTCAAAGGGATTTTAGGGTTAACCCTGTGCCGACACGTGGCACAGGAGACCGCGATCGCGGGAGGTCAACGAAAGTCAATCGCGGGCAGTGACCAAAAATGCACACGCGGGTATTCTTGAGGGGGGAAAGCTGTACCGCGGAAATTCTTGAGGGACCAACGCGGGCAAAGTGGGCAAACTTTGGTGACACGTGTAGCCCGCGATCGCGGGGGTCAATGAGTCAATCGCGGACAGGGACCAAAACTGCACACGCGGGCATTCTTGAGGGGGGAAAGCTGGACCGCGGGCATTCTTGAGGGACCAACGCGGGCATTCTTGGTGACACATGGCCTGGAGCCCGCGATCGCGGGCTCCATCGCGGATTTTTTGGGTACTTTTGTAAACTGGGAGAGATTTTGGGTATTTTGGTAAGAGATGGTCAAACTTAAGGTATTTTAATTAATTTCCCTTATAAATATCTAAGGGGTTACTATTCAGACCCCCTGCCCATTTTGCACCCCCTGCAGGAATGTCGAACCCTCACAACCCATCACCCAAACCAAAAAGCAACAAAAAATTATTTTCATATTTACATTTTATACCCCTAAACTTATATAATTTATTTACTTTATACCTTTTACTTTTTTAATTTTCATTTTACACATTTATTATATTAACACATATAATCGTATATTAGTTAAAATACGTTAAAAAAATATGTTTTAATTTTAACAAGTTACACCATTATAATCGTCTATTCAATACATTCGAAATGAGCCTAATATTGATTTTTTTTGATTTTTTTGATTTAATTATTTAATTATATATCATTTATGGTACATCTCTTACTTTTTTAATTTTCGTTTTACATTTTTATCACATTAACATAATAATCATATATTAGGAGAGTGTTTTTTGTCTCATTTATTTTTGTAACGCCAATGATTATTAAAACAACGTATGCTTATAAAACAAATAAGAGTCCACGATTTAAAATTTTGAAAGTTGTTAAAAAGTATTTTCTTAACGTATTTTAGTTAATATTGGGCTCATTTCGATATATTGGTGAAAAATAGTATCGATTATACATCGTGTTGGTGAATGCGACGTCATCAGTTTTTGGAATATAATTAAATCAAAAAATAACGTAAACGTGTGACATATAATAATATAATTAAATAAAAAATATTCAATATCAAAAAAGGGGGTAAACGTATGACATATAAATCCAAAAAAATTCAAGATTGGGTTCATTTCGAACGTATCGAAGAGATGATTATAATGGTGTAATTTGTTAAAATTAAAACGTATTTTTTTAACGTATTATAGTTAATAAACGATTATATGTGTTAAATGTAAAATTAAATTATGAAAGTAAAAGGTATAAAGTAAAGTTAGGCCATCAGTACCCCATCCCTCCTATCTGTGAAAGATTCCCTGCCACGTCAGCGCCACATCAGCTTTTCTTCCATCCCTCACCCCATCCCTCACAATCCCTAAACATCCGTACCCCATTCCCTCAAACCCCTTTGCCACCTCATTTATTTTAATTCTTTTATTTATACATTTAATTATTTAACAAAATAAAAATATTTATATATATTTTTAATAAATAAAAATAAGATAAATAATAAAAATTAAAATTCATATCATTCATTAAAAAATTAAAAATTACAAAATAAATTTAAAAATCTACTCGTCGTCATTCCAATCATGATATTTTTTAATTTGCTCTTTTCTCTTTAGCGTAGCCATCAAAGCGCGGCCCGAAAGGTGATCATGCGGGGTTATGTAAAACTGGAAGTCTGCATCAAATCGTTTTGCTCGTTCGATTTCTCGTTCGTGTTCCAACCTTTGAAGTTCGACATCGAGTTTTTTCATTTTGTATTCAATTGCACCATCAAACTTGTCGTTGAACGTCGTCAACAATTGAGTAACACTTTCGTCCGTATTCGTCCCGGACGTATGACTCGTTGATGTTTTTTTTGCCTTGTTTCTCCCGATGGGTCGTTGAATTGGCTCGTCATCGTCATCATCGGAAGTTTGGGTACGTTTTGAACCCCGCGATGAAGTTGTCGTCATCGTTGGAACGGCTCCCCATTTTGGACATTTTTTTAGGATGTCCCAAGCTTGTTCGTGAGTGAAAGCAACGTTATGGCGTGCTACATAGCGTTCGTGTGCCGTTCGGGATATATCGGCCTCACTCATCCCGCTTGATCTATTACTGAGCAAGTTGTTGTAGATGCCGCCAAACGAATTAACTCTTTTATTGACGTCGCTGAACTTGCTATTTAGTTGATGGGTTGATCTATAACCTGGTTCACGACCCATGCGAGTAAAGAACACTTGCCCGATTCGGGCCCAAAAACTTCCTACATTTATGTAAAATAAAGTATAAGAATAATAATAATAATAATAATAATAAGAATAAGAATAAGAATAATAATAATAATAATAATAATAATAATAATAATAAGAATAATAACAGTAAAAATAATTACCACCGCTTTGTGCGTTACCGACCACGGGGTCCTCCGAAACGTCAACCCACGCCGACACTAACGCGAGTTCCTCGGCTTTACTCCACGTTTGTTTGGCGGCTTTCGTTCGTCTCGGATTTGATGGTTCCGGGTTAGATTGTTGTGTCGGGATAAATTGTGGTGAGTTCGGGGTAGAAGGTTGGGTTTCCGGAACAATCTCGTCGTCGAGATTGATTGCGGGTGAAGGAAGATTGTAGTTGGCCGGAGTAAAACCTTGGTCAATCAAACCGGGACGTGTAAATTGGTAAGGAAATTGTTGCGAAAATTGTTGGTGATATTGTTGGGGAAATTGTTGCGGAAATTGTGGCGGAAATTGTTGCGGAAATTGTTGCGAGAATTGTGGCGGAAATTGTTGCGAGAATTGCGGATGATAACCTTGTTGTGTAAACGCTTGGAAACCAAGCTCTTGATCTTCTTGCGATTGTGGTGTATTCGGTCGGTTACGACGGGATGTAGGTGTTTTGTTTGGATTCATGATGAGAGAGGTGTGAAAAATAAGAGGTTGAGAGAATTTGAGAGAGTTTGAGAGGTGTGAGATTGAGAGAATTTGATAGTGTGAAAAATAAGAGGTTGAAAGATGTGAGAAATAAGAGGTTGAGAGGTGTGAGAAATAAGAGGTTGAGGGTTAAATATATAGTGGGATTAAATTTAGAATTTTTTTTTTTTAAGAAATAGCCGTTCAACGGTTGTTTTTTTAAAAAATTTAATTAATTTTTTTTTTTTTTTTATAAAACCCTCGGGATGGCTCGGGAACCCAACCCCGCTCACCATCCCGCCCCGCTAGCCCATCCCGAGCCGTAGCGCCACCCCGCAGCCACCTCAGCCATCCCGAGCCCCTTCCCCGCTGGGGTACGGAAGGCCTTAGTAAATAAGTATAGGGGTTGAAAGTGTAAATATGAAATCAAAATCGAATTGAAATTTACACTTTCAACCCCTATACTTATTTACTAACTTTACTTTATACTTTTTACTTTCATAATTTAAATTTTACATTTAACACATATAATCGTTTATTAACTATAACACGTAAAAAAAATACGTTTTAATTTTAACAAGTTATACCATTATAATCGTCTCTTCGATACGTTCGAAATGAGTCAAATCTTGAATTTTTTTGGATTTATATATTTTAATATATATCATATACACTACATAAAAAATATTTTATATATTTAAAATTCATACCCTTATAGTTAATTATTTAATTTATGGTACATGTCTTATTTTTTTTTCAATTTTTTTTACACTCCTATCGCATTAACATAATAATCATATATTAACTAATTCATTAAATCGTTTTAAATAATTATTATTTGAATGTGTTTATAGATATCGTGAATGACAATAGGAGAAGGTTTCACGAGAAGAATATTAAATGAGGTTTTGAGAAGTTGGTATCACTGGACTCATTTAAGAATTGTGAAAATGGGTATTTGGCGAATGATAATTCATGTGTATTTGGAGCTGAAGTATTTGCAGTTACAGAGTATGCACAAAAGGATCGATGTATTTCCAACGTAACTTAGATTAAAATTATCTATTTCAGTTCAGTCCCGTCCCGTCCCATCCAGTTCAGTCCCGTCCAGTTCCATCCCGTCCTATCTAGTATGTGTACCAAAAGCTACCTAAGAGTACCATAAATTAAATAATTAACTATAAGGGTATGAATTTTAAATAGAAAATATTTTTTATATAGTGTATATGATATATATTAAAATATATAAATCCAAAAAAATTCAAGATTGGGCTCATTTCGAACGTATCGAAGAGACGATTATAATGGTGTAATTTGTTAAAAACAAAACGTATTTTTTTAACGTATTTTAGCTAATAAACGATTTTATGTGTTAATATAATAAAGGTATAAAATGAAAATTAGAAATGTAAAAGGTATAAAGTAAATTTATTTAACTAGCCTAGGGGGTTAAAATGTAAATATTCAATTTGAATTGACAAATGGGCAGGGGTGCAAAAACCGTCAGAAAACTTGCAGGGGTGTAGAAAGGATTAGCCATATCTAATCTTTATTTTTAAAACTTATGTTTTTTCACTCCTATAATTATTTAAATAATCTATTTTACACTCTAGTTTTTTTTATCATCATTTCATATTTGACATTTTTTTAGAATTTGGTGATCATATTTTTTTTAGATTTGACGTTTTGTTTCAACCGATTACTGTACTATAGCTTTTTTATATATTTCATATGATATTAATTATTATTCAATATATATATATATATATACACACATTGATATATTGATATATTGATGATTGATTTTTTCTAAACATACATCTTTTTTTCAATTTTACAACTTTTTTACCAATGTGTAGTATCTAAACCTTAACCACAACTATCTTTAATCTTTTTTATAATAAGATTTGTTTCACAAAAATAAGGTCATCCAAATAAGATAACCATATAACTCAAACCCCATGAGTTGACACAAATGACATCCTATCAATCCTTTTTATACATACCACTCTACTCCAATATTTCAACATCTCACCAATGCGAGATATCTCAAATTCAACCACAATTCACCAATATCTTAATACTCAACTTTTATGATGCCATCTCAATTTCTTTTGGTTATTCTTTTAATGTGGTTTCTCATATATATATATATATATATATATATATATATATATATATATATATATATATTGATGATTTTTTATAATAACATTTGATTCACAAAACAAGGTCATTCAAATAAGACAACCTTATAACTCAAACCCCATGAGTAGGTCTGTAAACGAACCGAACGTTCAGTGAACCGTTCGTGAACCGTCGGCGGGAAGTTCGTTTATTTAATAAATGAACGAACATGAACACGTTTTTTTGTTCATTTAGTTAAATGAACGAACATGAACAATGGTCTCGTTCGTTCATTTATGTTCGTGAACGTTCGTTCATTTATGTTCGTTAATGTTTGCTTATGCCCGTTTATATATATAAAAATATTTATATAATATGAAATTAATGTGTAAAATCATCAAGTAAACTGATATTTATAATTTATTTTTTATACCTAGTTTTTCATTTTATTAAGGTATTTTTTACGAACGAAAATGATGAGTATGGTGGTTGGCTTTTGTTCATTTGGGTTCGTTCGTTTATGTTCATTTAAGTCCGTTTGTTTATGTTCATTTAAGTTCGTTCGTTTACGTTCGTTTAACTCTTAATGAACGAACATAAACGAACACGAATGTAGTATGGGTCCATGAGTCGACACAAATGTCATCCTATCAATCCTTTTTATACATACCACTCTACTCCAATATTTCAACATCTCACCAATATGAGATATCTCAAATTCAACCACAATTCACCAATACCTCAATACTCAACTCTCATGATGTCACCTCAATTCTTTTTAGCTCTTCTTTTAATATATATATATATATATTGATGATTTATTTATAAAGTATCAAAATATTTATTAAATCGTGTAAAGCATTAAATTATAGTCATAATTAAATGATGTACAAATAATTTGTTTTTATCAAAATCAGGTCTCATTGGGAATTTGGGATTATATTATATGTATAAAAGGACGCATAATTGAAGTGGATCACGTGATGGAGTCTTTTCTTCACGTGCGATATGATATAAAAGTTGTGGTGGGCCGACCATGCCTCAGTGGGCCCAAATTTCTGTCGCATAATAACACTTGTATTTATAGCTTTATGCATTAAATTTTATACTATATATTGAAAATGACAATTCTATGATTTAAAATATAATTCATCTTGTTGGTTATTTCGTGCAAATCATGTTTAAAGCTAGTGTTTGTAAGGGGAAAAAAAAATACTACCGGCAATATCAATTGGTCGCATACGGAACTCACCTTCGAAAAATATCAATATAATGGAACATTTTCTTGCTCATTGAACAACCGAGTCTAGAGGATTAGGATCAAATCCCTGATATGTATTATGTCTTATATTAGGACAATGGCCTATGCGCCAACCTGTAGGTTTCTAAAGTTACATTCAGCTTACATGATCCGCACTTCATATTCACGACTTCCCAAGTCACTATGGTGTATTGAGAGTCGATTAGTTTTGACATACGTGCATAATCATGTTATTAATTGGTCATAACTACACTCGCTTCTTGGTTGTTTTTGTATACAAACACGTATAGCATGCACATCTAACATATATCATACATAAATGACATATAATCAAATCATTATGCTAACAAATTAACAAATATCTATCTACTGATAATCACAACAACTATAATGTCTCTTTTTCATTGCATTGACAACCAAGAAGGCCTTGATCTGGAAACCATTTTTTATGCTAAACACTTCTACGTTTTGTGCTACTAGCCCAACATGAAAACAAAGTTTTAACATTAAAAATGCACCTTCAGGCCATATTATTTGAGCTTAATGAAAAAGTCACTAGTTTATTATTTGAGCTTAATGAAAAAGTCACGTTTACCATAAACTAATTTTTAAAACGCTATTTGGAGTAACGTTTCAATAAGCTACCTAATTGGAGTAGTTTTCTTTTCACTCTCTTTCAATTATGTCTCTAAATATTATTAATTATTATTATCAGTTACTATTAATTTGTAAGTATTATAAACTAATTAAAACTAATTATTGATTAGTGTTGATTTTTAACTACTAATTAACATTTAATTATTTGGATTTTGTTAACCATGTTAAATTATTTGTATATTATTATTCAATAAATTAGTCGACCAAAAATCAAATATAACTGATCCAAAAATGTTTTTGTAGCACGTATAAAGATTCAAATTATATTTATTTTGTTTTATAAACAATAAAACTTTGATAAATGGTTTTAATAAAATATTTAATTTATTTATTACTTTTTGAACATGTATTAATTAATTAAGATATATACAACAACCGATACATTTTGCTGTTATGTATATTATGTGTAGAGATTATTTAAAATCGTTCTCCCTCGCACTACCTACCCTCAACCGGTCTCCTTTCAACACCACCAACATTCTACTGCCACCCCAACCAACAACCACCACCCTCCACAACTCCCGGTGAACCACACACTTTGCACGCACAACATACACACACAAGTACACCATCAAACTCCGTATGTAACACACAAAAATACGCACACAAACTCAAGGGAGGGAGGGGTTTGTTGGAGTTGTGGCTATAATAAAGAAAAGCTACGATGTTGGTCACAATGGTGGAGATTAAGATTGCAAGGGCAAAGAAGGTGGTGGATGGAGGTGGGGTGATGTTCGTCGGACGAGGAGGGGAAACAAGTTTTGTGAATGGTGATGCTTGTATGTGTATATATACAACATCTATTATCAAATTTTAGTTTTAAAATATAATAATAAATGGAGAAAAGATAAAAAGTATACGTAAAAAAGAGAAAAACATAATGTTAAAATAGAAAAAAAATGGTAAAATGATGGAAATAGCTTCAAGAGTAATGAAAAAGATGGTTGTCGGAGTGAGGAACCAAATCCAATGAACCATGCAAACGACAATCATAATTCGTAGTAAATGAAGTTCATGGGTCATTTTCGTAGAAATCATCAAACCACAGAGATCAAATTCTTAAGAGTAAATTATGGATTTGGTCCTCGTGGTATGTCGATTTTTATGGATTTCATCCCTATACTTCATTTATTATGGATTTGGTGCCAGTGGTATGAAATTTTTGTTATTTCTAGTCCCTAGACCAAACGACGGTCTACCTCTGTCTGTTAAGTGAACCCACGTGCAAAGCACACGAGGGCAAAATCATCCATCCATTTATTCCTTTTCATTTAATGTTTAGTCCCCTCGAGAAACCATCATACTCTAGAGTGTAGCTATCATGTACCTTAAATCCAACTCGTCACAGTCATCCCCTATATACCCTAACATTGTGATCATATCATCAATTTCATGCACCCTTAACTCGTCATAGTTGATTAGGTCTACAAAATTCACCTTACCATTTTGTAGCGCCTGGCCATTTGCTAAAAAACCCACCATGGTTGATCTTGAAAGATATAAGATTTGGATAATGTTCTGCCAAAAAACAAAAGTTGGTAGCAAATAAACATTGGTTTTGAAGTTGTAAACAAATAACTCGTAAACATATAAAAAACTTGATCTTGAAAATGTTTACGTACCATAAATGTAGTATGGGTCCATTGGTTGATCGAATACTCCATAATCTCGAAGACATTGAAGGGATTAAGGTTTTTTTTAGAGATAAAGAAGGCGGGAAGATGAATGGGTAAACCGCGGGAATGAGTTCAATATGAGGTTTCTTGGAGGGGAACTAAACCTTAAATAAAAAGGAACAAATGGATGAACAAATTTGCCCCCGTATGCTTTGCACGTGGGCTCACTTAACGGACATAAGTAGACCGCCGTTTGGTCTAGAGACTACAAAAAGCAGAAATCACATACTACTGACACCAAATCCATAATAAATGAAGTTTAAGGACTAAATCCATAAAAATAGACACACAAGAGGACTAATCCGTAATTTACTCAATTCTTAATTAACTCTTAAAAAACCGAGGCGGTTAGACGATGAATGATTTACCCAGACAGACCTCCAAGAAGATCTTGATGACAGTAAAGCCCTTGCGATTCGCTTGCAACGAAGTTAAAAGAGACTCTGATAAAGCGGGAGAAAGGACACACACTCGACGCGTAGAGTCGAGCGGCCGATCAGATCCACCGTTCGTCTCGTCCCGCTTCATTTCCATCGGCCGGATCGTCTCCGGCGTTTTCTTATGAGATCATTTGGTAAGTTTGATTTACCGGCCTTTGATTCTTGCGGTTTGTCGAACAATAATATGATGTTTGTTATATGTTTGTGAATTTGGATGTCTACCATCATCAGTCTCTTACTATTAGTGATTCGTGTTTGTTGAAATTTCAACGAATCTTGCATAATTAAGTTTTGTCATTTGTGTTTCCTTAACTTTTAGCAAATGATTGTCTTAATTTTGTTAGCAAATTTCGTATAAAATTTCACTTAAGTGATTTTAGATGTTTTTTTTAGAGAAAATGAAGAATCAAACAAGTGAGACTTTGAAAAAAATTTGTTTTGAACACAAATGTTATGAAAAAAGTACCCATCATAAGTTTATGAATTTTGAATTTATGACTATTGATTCGATATTTGTTGAAAATTCAATTAGTCTTCATTCTTCTATACCCACTGTTGGAGTTTTCTGAACCATTAGCAATTAATGGTGTCAATTGTTTAGCAACTTCTGTAACCAAACCAAATCAAATGGATAACATAAGTTTAACTTTGATTAGATGGTTTATCAGAGAAAATGAAGAATTAGATGATTGAATCGCTGAAAAAAGAACCTTTTTAAACACAAATATAATGTTCATTATAAAGTTATGGATTTGAATTTCTAATCGTCAACTGTCTCTTGTTATCAATGAATGTTGCTTCGTATTTTTTTAAAATTCAATGAATCTTTATACATGAGTTTTGAGTTTCCTTAACCATTACCAGACAATTGTAACTTTGAAAACGATCATATTGTTTACCATAAGTTTGTGAATTTGAATTATCATAATCATCAATCTCCTATTAATAACGAGTACGATTCACATTTTTTGAAAAATTAATGAATCTTGTATACTTAACTTTTTAGTGTTCTTAACTTTTAGCTCTGTGTTGCAACTTCTGTATTGAATTTCAGTTGAATAATTTAAACGGTTTATTACAGAAAACTAAGAATTAAACTACTTAAACTTCCTAAAAAAGATCACCTAGAATGGGTTCATTGTTTTATGATTCTTTTGTGGGAGTAAACTATTTTGTGAAATCTGAAGCCAAATGTGTGTGAGTGAGAGAGAGAGAGATGGGGTCTATCAGATGGACAACTTTCTATACAGATTTGGTTCCTTTGATTTCTTAAAAGTTTGATATAATACTCCCAGTCCCATTTTTATGGCTACTTTCGATCTTTGATAAACTTTAACTTCAAAACTCATGCAGCTCTATTTGAATTTTGATAAAAGAATTTGGTACGGTACACTGAAGATAGAAACAAATGGTGTTAAAATAAAAACCAGGTTTGACATTCAAAGGTCAAACCTGGCCGACGAAGGGGGTATCTAAAACTCTAAAAGCACCTAAGTTGGCTAAGTATTTATTCTTTTCTTCCTTGCTAATGCTCAAACCCCACCACCCAATAAGACTTTTGATAGTTTCTTATGATGATATCTCTTAATTGTCATTCTCAATCTGAATAACCTTTTTGATTGTGTAGCAGTACTAATTTCTGCTCTGGCAAGTGTAACAATGTGAGATCACTTCTTTGGTTTCCGTTGGTGTCAATATATCCCAATGTGAGATCTGCAAAGAGAATTCAAAGGGCTCTAGGGCTGATATGTTTGCTCAGGGAAAAACCATATTTTTCTTTCAATTGGTGCTGGAGAGTGAGCTTGGTGTCTGCTTGAGAGAAGTTCTCTCTGCTGGCGCTGCCTCTGCCGTCAGCTTTGGAAAATACAAGTTTTCTGCTTCTTTTCACATCTCCTGATCTTCACTCCCTACTTGGAATCGGATGGCGGCTGCTCCTTTCAAAGTTCCCCTCATAAGGGATAATCACTGGGAAAGGATGGAAGCTAATTCTCCAAGAAAAAGACGCATTTTTGTACAGACAGAGACTGGATGTGCGCTGGGTATAGAGCTGGATGGGAATGATGATGCACACACAGTAAAAAGAAGATTGCAGACCACGTTTAATGTACCTACAGAGGAGTGGTTGCTGGTTTATGGGGATCAAGTCTTGAATAATGATCTCAGCACCGTGAGAAATGACTCTCCTGTCCTTCTTACAAGGAACTTTCTTCACAAAAGCTCATCTACACCATGCCTCTCTCCAGTCAATAAAGATGCTGAATATGGTGATCATAGTGAACCAGTGGAGATATTAGTGCCATCAATGCAATTTTCCGGGACCAAACAATTGGTGCATGACATTGCAAAGGCAATAGAGAGTGGTATTCCACCGATTCAAATTTCAAGTGGGCTTGGGGGTGCCTACTATTTCAGAAACTGTGATGGTGATAATGTTGCTATTGTAAAGCCTACAGATGAGGAACCTTTTGCGCCCAATAATCCAAAAGGGTTTGTGGGAAAAGTGCTTGGGCAACCAGGCTTGAAGCCTTCTGTTCGTGTTGGGGAGACAGGCTTCAGAGAAGTTGCCGCCTTCCTTCTTGATCATGACCATTCAGCTAAGGTGCCTCCTACCACCCTTGTGAAGATCAGACACTCGATTTTCAACGTTAATGATGAGGTGAGCGAAAGCATGCTTCAAAACATGATGCACGTTTGTAAGATTGCATCATTGCAACAATATATCCGTCATGATTTTGATGCTAGTGATCATGGAACTTCAAGCTTTCCTGTGTCTGCAGTCCACAGGATTGGGATATTAGATATTCGTATCTTGAACACAGACAGGCATGCAGGAAATATTTTGGTCAAGAAAGTTCACAGTTTAGGGAGCTTTGACCAGGTGCAGCTTGTCCCCATTGACCATGGTCTATGTCTTCCCGAGACCTTGGAGGACCCTTACTTTGAGTGGATCCACTGGCCACAGGCGTCAGTGCCCTTCTCTTATGATGAACTTGAGTATATTTCCAATCTTGACCCTGGTTATGATTCTGAGTTATTACGTATGGAACTTCCGATGATTCGTGAGGCTTGTCTTCGTGTCCTAGTCCTTTGCACCATATTTCTTAAAGAAGCTGCTTCTTTTGGTTTATGCTTGACTGAGATTGGTGAGATGATGACTAGGGAGTTTCATGGCCATGAAGAAGAACCAAGCGAGCTCGAATCAATATGCATCCAGGCAAGGAAATTATTGGAGGAAAGTGAGACGTGGTCCCCTGCAATAAGGACAATAAACAAGGAAGTGTTCCAGTTTGACATAGAATACGAGGAAGATTTTAGTAATGGTGGAAACATGCTTTCGGATTCTGTGGACAGTTTTGAGACAGAGGAAGAAGACTACTTAAAGTTGAACGAACGTGGTGGTGATAAGATGGCTGTTTCAAAGTTATCCACGTCATTAAAAGCTTGCAGTATTGAAGGACAGAACTGGAGGCATCAGATGCTAACAGTTGACACTGGTAGCAGTTCATCTGGAAATAGGAGTCTGAACGGACAGCTGCCTGGGAGCAGGAGCTTTGTAACATTCTCAGATATGTCTCAAGAGGAATGGACCGTTTTCCTTGGACATTTTGAGGGGCTCCTGCACTCAGCTTTCATCGATTGCAAGTCAAGGAATATGGGTTTGAGGCAAAAGCAGAGGCTTGGGACTTCATGCCAATTTTGAGATACCAGGAAATAAGGACACAGAACAATAAGAGAACTTTACAAAGAGGTATTTACGATTCTAAACACTTACTAGTTATATTCTGGGTAAATTGTTTATGATCATGCTTTTTATTTGGTGTATAATGTATCATGTTTACAAATAAAGTTGCAAATAAATGTTTTTGTGGGCATATGAGAATTGAGGTCTTGTATTAAAAACAACATTTTAATTGCCTGCAAAGCCTTTTTTGCACTTTTTGGGTTGAAATGTATACAGTATTATACATATATGTCTGTGTAGTGTCTTAGATTTGAAACTTGCTTATAGCGACATGGATAAACATGATTTTTGTTGGTATTTAAGGAAGCCGTGCCGAGTGATTGAGGGGAGGGACACCTGATATATTTTGGTTTATACATGGTTAGAAATGTTCAATTTTTATGTTTATCTATCCATATTATATATGTTGGTCCCATTGAAAATTACAGTAAGTTTTTAAGATCAACTCACAATCCTAATATCACCGAGTTATTTCCTATACCTATGTATACTATATCGAGAGGTCGAATATTTCGACACTGCTTGCCTACCTAAATCCTTTCTTGTCCGACCCAATAAGAAAGGTATATATATGAGAAATATATAAAGCTGAAAACGAGTCACAATGATAATCGTTTTCTATGAGCTACAAACACTCGAATGGATTTGAGTAGAAGTACTCTTCTTCTTTTGGTTGATCTGAGACCACGACTCGTGTCACCGGGCTCCCCATTCGATCCGCATGAACCTCTTTGACAGTGTCCGAGAACTCCTCCCAGCTCAATGATTGCTCATTGTACCGATCTATTAGATCAACTAACGCTTTTCTATCAAGCCGAATCGTCTTCTTGAATCCCAAGTATCTAGCGACAAAATAACACAGGCTCATTGTTAAGCAAAACACAAGTGCGTGTGCATGTGCACTAACCATGGTTTACCTTCGGTGACCCTCAACGACTCTAGCCATGTTCCCATCATATGTTGGAACAAATACATCACTTTCTAGTGACACAAGATAGTCCAGTGCAGCCATTTGTGATGAATGGTTCTGGAAAAACCTCAGTTCTAAAGGATCTAACAGCTTCTCCTTTCTCACCTGCTCACACCACAAAATTTACCAAAATGGTTCAAAATATCACAAAACTCTTACGACATGATACTGACCAGATTCGGGAATGCAGTGGCCAGGCTCGCCATTCGTCTTTCTCCACCGTATATTTCACCGGCAGCAATGTAAATCTGAACGTTACGATCTATATCCAGTGCGCGTAGGATTAAAGCCGTTTCTTCTGGTGTCATTGGACACTGACCATCTTTCCTTTTGGCATCGGAATCTATTTCTTTTTCCTTCCACCATGGATAAGCATATCTAGTGATTTCAGATCGTGTTCATAATAATCATTTGAACAAGAATAAAAAAATGCTGCAAAAGAGGTGAAATCTTGCAACGAAAGATTACCTCATTCTTGTCAATTCTTCGACCTCATAACTGGTGCACCCTTGAGTGCAGCCAGAGAAGGCCAACATATCCATTTCGTATCTTAAATGGAGGACAAGAAAGTAGCCGTTTTGCCTTAAGAGTCTCACGACTTTTTGACCCAGCTCCTCAATCCAAGGAGTAAATCTCAGTGCGTTGAAATTTACTCTACAACGCAGCTTTTGAATCTCTAGAGGGAGCCCATTGTTAGCTAGTCGAGCATCTGTTCTATTCAAATGTACAACTTTATATCTTTGAACAAAAGGAAGAATCTGTTGAGAAACATATTAGATTTAGAGTTTAATTAGGTGCATTTTCTATTTTAGAATCATGTAGTTATTGTTTATGAAAATGAAACTAACCTGGTGATGATAGTATGTAATATTAGACCAACTAATGGGGGCCAACGAGCATATATTTCCTAGCTCAACTCTTTTCTTGAGCACCGGGGGAAGCTCTTTGATTATACGAACCTCATCCTTCAAAGATTTGATGAAATGATTTACGTCAAAAATGTCCTCGAAGTTGCTGAATGTCATACATATAACGAATCATGATTCTAGTTATCTACGATTGATCAGAAATAGTTAAAGTTACCTTGGATCGGCCCAGAATGATGATTTATCCAATTCTGGAACAACTAGAGTGACGTTTAAGTATCTCGCAATAGCAACCATGTCACAAATCTGCAATCGGATTAAATAACAACAAACAAATGATCACCCGCCGATTGGATTGAGAACAGATTTATAGAACAGCGAGAACTCACTGCGCTTCGCATTTGATTGAGTCCTCCATTGCAGGAAACCATGAGATAACCATTGTTCTTGTAAGCTCCTGATATAAACAAGTATTCAACTTATAATGCTTTATTCATTATGAATCCATTCACCGAATAATGTCTGACTTCTAGAATCAAGAAAGCAGGAAAAACCATAAACAAATACGAACACAAAAGACAACAAACTGTTGGAAGTTAAATAAAAAACCAACAAGACTGAACATCATAATGCTTCAAACATCTACTGATCAACCCAAATGAATCATACATGAATGTGATTCATTATATATATGTATATATATATATATATATATATATATATATATAGATATTGAAAGAATGAAACGACTAGAAACCAAGAACTTACTGTTGGGAGGAATATAAGAAGAGGGCATGTTAGGTTGTGGAGTAGTAGGGCAAGAAGGCCAGGATTTCAACAATCTTGGACCCCAAATCTCACCAAAAGTTAATAACTGAATCACACAAATACACAGAAACAGAGTTGTGATTGCCCTAATCATCCACAATATCATACTGGCTTGTAAATAATCTACCATCACTACTTTCTTGATCGAAATTTCAACAAAACCCTCGAATCAAGAAAATGACTCTACTGGGTGTTTGTTTGACGTAGAAAAAGCTTCAACAAGAAATAATATACTTGAAACCAACAAGAACAAGAAACAGCAAATTGTATCGTAAAAAGGGTTTCTTCCTGCATCCAACAATGTTATCATCAGAGTCAGCCTTTTCGACCAGATTCCGGTTAGTGTTGCCGTGGGAGAAAGACAGAGAATAATGAGTCGGAGATGGAAGGGGTCTGTCTGTTTATATGAAGAAGGAGGAGGGGGTGGGGGTCTGATCACCTTGTTTCCTTTTTATTTTTGGAAAAATAATTAAAATAACTTAATTTTTTTTTGAACAGCAATAAATTTTTATTAATATACCACCAAAACATACAAAAGCTTCCTTACAACCACCTAACCAAACCCCCACTGCTGAAACCTATTGTAGCCACCATGATATTTAAAACATCAGCTCAAAACTAGAAACTACATCCCATCACCTGGTTGCGAGCAGCAACCTTGGCAACAGTTCTGCAGCCCCGTTTGATACCTCGATCTCCTGTCACCACATTGTCGGATCCGCTATTGACCAGTGAAATGCCCAAACTCTCCTCAATTTCATAAAAATATTCAAAATTTCCGTGAAAGTTTTAAAAGAAAGATTACATAAATGGGGAGGCTAATTGCACCCTAAAGTTGGCTAATTGCACCCCAATCATTAAACTCATGATTACTTTTTTTTTTGTTTTTTTTTGTTTTTTGTATTTTTGTTGTCTTTTCTTTTTTTATTTTATTTATTTATTTGTATTATATAGTTTAAAATGTTTTTTTCTTTTACTTTTTAGTTTTATTTAAAAATAAATAAATATTTATAAATATAAATATTACTAATTTTTTATAATTATATAATTATAAAAATAAAACATAAACATTGCGATTTAACATATAAATAGAACATAAAATAATCTATATTACATTCGATTATTCTAAAATAACATTATCCGTAGTACAATTAACACGTAAAAGTCGCTCGTACTTCTGTATTCGATCTGAATACGGGGTAGCCCATCATGCAGCACACGGATAACTGTAGTGAAAAAAATGTGGTACAATAGTAGGGAACGGGTACCCTTCTGCCATATCTAATTTCACACAATGGTTACCATTAACGTACCCAATTGTAAAAGCAACATGTTGATACCACGCTGGCGGAATACAATGGTATAATTTATAAAAAAAAGAAATATATATATATATATATATATATATATATATGGGAGGTTTCTTTTGCAAACCAGTGCATTCTTAGAAACTCTACAAACTCAATCTAAGCCATTAACTCATTTGATCTATGGTTAAGAAAAAACGGTGGCATTAATGTAGTTAATTGAACATTTTAATTCATTTGTGTAAAGGTGAGAGGTAGGTGAGGGCATTTTGGGTATAAGTAAAGTCAATAGTCTTTCTCTCTCTCTTTCTCTTTCTCCTACGATTAATTCTTTCTCTCTATCTCTCTCCTACTATTAACCCTAGAAGTTCAAATCAGGAGCAGTAACATGGGTCTCCTCTTTACTCCGTCGTCGCCACCACCATGCCGCCGTCGCTACCCTACATGTCTCGCCGTCGCTAACCCTACATGAGGAAGTGGGTGAAGATGATGATGAGCCTACTGGGATATTGAAGATGACGATGAGCCTACTCAAGCATGAAACCTTACAAGTATTTCCAAATTTGATTTATTAATCACCCCCATCTTTCAGGGTAAATTAATAGGTAAGTACTTGGACCATGTTCATTGGTTTTCTTGATCTTTCTCCCCTGTTTGTGATGTACATAATGTGATTGTATCTTTTTAAGAAGAAATTGCAAAATTTATTGTCCCCCTTTTGCAATTTATGGGTTTTGTATTCATGACTTTGTCTTCACGATTCTGGGTTTTGTATTCATGATTTTGTCTTCATGATTCTGAGTTCATGATTTTATATTGTTTCATGTTTCTGGGTTCATGGTTTTATATGGATTCATGATTTTGGGTTCATGATTTATGGATTCATGTTTTTGGGTTCATGATTTTATATTGATTCATGTTTCTGGGTTCATAAATTTATATGGCTTTATATTTCCGGGTTCATGATTTAGTCTGGTTTCATCTTATTTTCGTCGCCAAGATGCCAATCTCATGAATAATTGATTTTTTCCTGGAACTGTTATCAAAAATAAAATAATATATATAAAAAGGGAAATAAAAAATACGTTAGAAATCCCTAAAATACCCTCTATAAATTAAATGTATAAAAAAAAATAAAAACAAAAAAAGAAATTCCCTCATTGGTTGATTTTGGTTTGTAGAGTTTCTAAGAATGCACTGGTTTGCAAAATATACCGACCCTATATATATAAAACAAAAAAGAATAACTATATATATATATATATATATATTTCTATATTTCTAATATATATAACAAAAAAATAACAATATATATATATAAGTAATATATATATATATATATATATATATATATATATATATATATATAAAAGAAACAAAAAAGAATAACAATATATATATATAACAAATAAATAACAATATATATATATATCAAATAATATATATATAATAGTATAATGATTGCAAAAAATGATTGGATCGAAAATAAATGCATTCAACATCCCACTTTTGGGGTGCCATTAGCACTCCCCTTATTTTCTTTGTGGTTCTTATTTAATTATAATCACGTGTATATATATATATGTGTGTATAATCTAAAGGTTTTGTTTATTGTTTCTTTGGTCTTTGCTATCATAGTTCATAATAAATTTATATATCTCTTCGTTATTCATTAGGGTTATAAATTATAGATTTCACCTTCAAGTCTTCAACATAGCAAAGTATGAGTGAAGTGAGTAATATAAACGAGTAATGGTTTTTATAGCAATCTTATCTTATTAGAAAGTTTAAAAGAAGTTTAAATATCGTGATTCGTGAGAAGACTAGAAGAGAAAATTTATATATGAATCATTCAAAAAATCCATTTGAAGATATGTATACGAACCTATATGAATAATCTATAATATTGGTTCATATATATAGTCCAATTAGATAAGTACTTGTGCGCGATGCGACGCGAAGTATCTCAATAAAGCCAAGAATTCGAAAAAATAATTTTGTTTCATGTTCATATTTATACACTTTTAAACCGCATATCAGATGTATAAAATTAAAGGTCAATATGGTTAATTGATCAAAAAAATTAGAGGAAATAATATAATCATGATTAAAAAAGTATAAATAATTAAATATACTATACTAAAATATTTGCATATTTATATTTTTTTTAAATGTTCGAACTCATAATCCAAAAGTCAGTTGATAAGTGATATCTTTTTTTTTCAAGTAATTAAATCTCTTATGATAGTGATTATTTGTATCAAATCTCATACTAATTTCAACAAATCTCATACTAATCACGACACATTAATTCGTATATATTTATGATATTTAATAATATAGTTAAATCCAAAAATATTCAATATCGGGCTCATTTCGAAGGTATTGACGAAACGATTACATTGGTATAATTTGTAAAAAATAGAAATGTTTTTTAATGCATTTTAGTTCATATACATTATTTATGTTTATATGATAAGAGTCTAAAATGAAAAATAAAAAAGTAAAGGATTAAAAGTAAACTACATACCTAATTATAAGGGTAGTAAATGTAACGTATAAATTAAAAAAATTGAATTAAAGAGAGATTTAAGGCCTTCCGCAGCGCCTCGGGCTCGGGCTCGGGCTCGCCTGCGGGCTGCTGCGGGCAGCGGTGCGGGTGGCTCGGGCTTGGGGCTCGGGGTGCGGGTTTGAAAACCCGAGGAACCCGATGTGTTTTGTTTATTTTTTATTCAAACGGCTCTATTTCAACGGCTACTTTTTATTTAATTTTTTTTTATTTTTTTTTCAATTTAATCACACTATATATTAACCCTCAACCTCTTATTTTTTCACACCAACAATCTCTCAAGCTCTCTCAAACTCTTTCATTCTCTATATTTTAAACAATATGGATTCGCCACAACCCGGTTCACCGACCGCATCATCATCATCCGTAGACACCGACATCAATGTTCTCAATCAGTCGCCCATCTTCAACGATGTATATGATGGAAAAACACCCGACTGCCCTTTTGAGGTGAATGGAGCCACCTACGAGCACGGATATTATCTAGCGGATGGGATATATCCGGAATGGGCTACTTTCGTAAAATCATTTACGTGCCCACGTGACCCTAAACGACAAAAATTCAAGTCCGCACAAGAATCGGCACGTAAAGATGTTGAACGAGCTTTTGGCGTGCTTAAACAACGTTGGCATATACTTCATAACCCGACACGCGGATGGGAACTCTCAAGATTGGGAAACATTATGTACGCTTGTGTCATATTACACAATATGATACTCGAAGACGAATACCATGCTATTTGTGGTGGCGATGAAAAATGGCATTTTCACGGATGATAACGAAACCCAAATCAGTGAGGAACAACGCGCGGCAAATGTTCGAGAAATCAAAAACCGAGCCACTCATAATAACCTTCGGTCGGATTTGGTCGAACATATTTGGCGTATCCAAGTTCCCAACAATGACGACGAGTAGCTTTTTAAATTTATTTTGTAATTTTTAATTTTATTTTGTAATTTTTAATTTTTTAATGAATGATATGAATTTTTATTTTTATTATTTATCTTATTTTTATTTATTCAAAAATATATAAATATTTTTATTTTGTTAAATAATTAAATGTATATGTTGGGTCATCAAGATTTGAAGATGACCTCATGATCTCCTTTTATACTTTGAAAAACATTTTATACTTAGAGAAAATTTGGATGCATGGTTCTTTGTAATGGCTTGTACAAGATAGCAAATGTTTGGTGAAGTCAAAGATCAACCAAAGTCAAGATTAAAGATTCTCTCATTGTGGAAGTGAAAGATCTTTTCTCAACACATACAAGTCATTGTCCACCGATGGTGTTCTCACACATCGGTGGACATCTCTCCACCGAAATCTCTCTCTGTTTCGGCCAAAGAATCCCACCAATGGAAGTCCAATTTCGGTGGGATCTCAAAGAAGTCTCAAAGATACTTTCTCCAAAGATGATGTCACATATCCCAAAGATGATGTCACATATCTCAAAGATGTGTCACATATCCCAAGGCTATCATTGGTGGGATCTCAAAGAAGTCTCAAAGATGCTTTCTTCAAAGATGTGTCACATATCCCAAAGTGACATTTCGGTGGGACCTCAAAGAAGCTTCAAAGATGCTTTCTCCAAAGATGTGTCACATATCCCAAGTTTCCTTCGGTGGTGCAATCTTTAGAAGACAAATTGAGAAGATATTTTCTACATGGATAAAGTGACATTTTGTCTTATTATCCATTTCCATATAAAGTTCTTTTCTCATGCATGGGCTCTTCTGACTGTTCCTTGTAAAAGGTGACAAGGACTTCACAACTCTCCAGAAGTCAACATCCTCAGCAAGTGTGAAGATGACAAGTGTCCCAAGCATTCAATGCTTGCACACTCCTTGTCACTATAAAAGGAAGACCTCTCCATGCAGAAAAGTCTAACATCTTGAGAGACTTGAAGATTACTGTGTGCTCTTGATATTCTACGCAAACTGGAAGATTTCTCTAAGTGCAAGAATTTCCAGTTTGCTTGAAAAACTTTATAGCTTTGTTCTAAGTGTTCTTAGTTATTTTGTTAGTATACTTTGTGTAAGATTGTTAGAATAGTTTATCTGTTCTTTTCCGCAACAGTCTTAAGTTTTCTATGTGTAATTCTTGTTGAAAGATTTTCAATAATAGAATTAAAATTGTGAAAATTTTGAGTATTGTATTCAACCCCCCCCCCCCCCCCTTCTACAATACTTGGTTAGCCATCTGGGACTAACAGTATAAATAAAAGAATTAAAAAAATGATGTGACGCTGATGTGGCATTGAGGGCTTTTAGTTATGCGCTGATGGTGTTTAGGGCTTGAGGGCTTAGCTGATGTGGCGTTGAGGGCTTGAGGGCTTGCGCTGCGGAAGGCCTAAGGAGGAATGAACGTGGGTGTGCTAATTGAACTTATAATGTAAATTGCGTCCAAATACATGTTTAGGCGGGAAAATACTGAAGTCGGTTCACCAGAAAATGACACGTGGCATGCTAGTTACTTATTTATCTATACATATAATAAATAAGTAACTACATTGACACGTGTCGTCGTCTGGTATAACAACCCAACATTTTTAAACATGCATTTCATAAATATAGAATATCCCAGAAACGGGTCCCAAAATTTCTTACATCAAATCAAAATCTGGTTGGCGGAATCAACCTACACAACTGAGAAATACTAAATATTACTATAGTGTCACTACACTATCCGGCTTCCTCTTGCTAACTCCTTGCTCACTTGCTAGAGCGTTTCAATACCTGCTTTCCTGAAAATGTTTTATTTTGAAAAATGCGAGGGTTAGACCATAAGGCCTAGTGAGTCCCTCCTAACAGTTATCAAAGCATTCAAAAAACAGTTTATCATTTTCAACATAAATCATTCATAAAACTGTTCATCCAAAATCATTCACGGATTAAGGTCCGCCCCTCGTAAATCGGCACCCTGAAGTCACCCGTAGATGACAACGAGTCAGTCTCATGCTGCCTTACAGGGTCACACCTCCCTTGGCATAAACGGGACACACCCCCCGGCACGAGCTGGCGGAACACACCCCCCGACTTAGCCAATTTACATCAAAACCAATGTATGCATACATCTCACATAAAACTTTAAACAACTTTCATGCAATAAAAGCATAAGAACAAAACATGGCATTTCTCATCATGTATTCACTTTAGAAAAACACTTTAAAATCACGTATTTTAGTTAGAAAACTCACCTGATACTCTTACTTCTTTTCTCTAATCAGTTCCCGACTCCCCGATGACTTCCTGAATGAACAGACAAGATATAAGCTAAAACTCCCAATAATCCGGACAAAATTTCCATCCCGACGCCCAAACTTTCCGGACAACCACTTTTCCGGACACCACTATCCGGACAACCACCTTTCCGGACACCCCTATCCGGACAACTACCTTTCCGGACACCCCTATCTGGACAACTACTATCCGGACAACCACTTTTATCCGGAAAAATACCACATCCGGACACTGTCTTCCTACCGGACACCCACCCGGTAACCTTCATCCTCTGAACTTTTCCGGACGAGGAGCTGGGTCGAGTTCGAAGGCTGAAATTCCTAATATGAAATATAAGGCAATAGCTAACCACTTAATACCCCACAAATCAAATTCCACAAGTTTTACTAACAAACATCGGTCTAAGGATGCTTAAATCCTCCTAGGAGGTCTCAAATGACTTATGACAAGAGAAAACCCTTAAAACTCAAAAATCCACAGATGAATCTTAACTGGAGTTATGGTTTGAGGATTACCTGGTAGATTGCTTGTAAAGAACGAATCTCCAACACTACTCCTTCTTCTGATTTCCAAATTGGATGACTCTTTTCTTCAATTGCTCAAGCACACTCCAAAACTTCTTTTCCTCCCTTTCTCTCTACTATTCAGCCGACACACACCAAATCAGGAAAATTGAAATGATACCTAGGGTTTTGTGCCCTTTTATACTCCCTCTCTCATTTACCAAATGGCCCCTCAACTTCTACTTTTATTTACAAGTCCACACCAAACACGAAACACTTCGAAAAAGGTCTGGGTCGTTACAACACTCCCCCCTTCAAAAGAATTCCGTCCCCGGAATTCAATTTTCGAAAAGGTGTGGGTAACTGGACATCATATCTGATTCTACTTCCCACGTTGTCTCTCGTCCCTTATGATACTTCCACTGAACTTTAACCACACGAACTTCCTTATCTCTCGTTTAGCAAACCTTACCGCTCACGATTTACATCGGTTCTTCTACGTAAGTCAACCTCTCATCTATACTGATGTCCCCTCAAAGGAACAGCCACAACGACCTCTGACAAACGCTTCTTTAAGTCCGAGACATGAAATGTCGGATGAACACTCTTTAATTTTTCTGACCAGACTAACTCGTATGCTGCTGCTCTAACTCGCTCACTAACGACAAGATCAACTTCTTATCGCCTGCATCTCTTGCAAGGTCGTCATCATCTCACTTCTCACATCGGCTCCCCACAAAAGAGACGTGCATCACACTACAAATTTCTTCTCAAATTCACATCGAGTACCTCAAGATCGCGCACTATCTATTCAACTTTCATGCTTCGACGGATCCGCAGACTTAGTCCACCTTACCTTTCTCTCAAACTTTAAGGCTCAAAGCCTTATGTTTTTCAATCCAACCACTCAGTTCTACTCGGTTGCCTCAGACCGATCAGATGGGGAAACATAACCGCACCCCCATACTTTGAAACCGCTCTCAGCGAGACACCACTTGTTATATCATGCCATCTTGCACTACTTACTTGTACCCTCTTCGATCACTATACTCGCTTAAAACTACCTGATAAAGCCAAGGCCAATCGCGCCTCCGTCCACACATCGGGACTCACGGTTTTAAACACGTCTAATTAAGGTCTCTCATACATTTATACTTCCTTAAAAGAAAGGTCTTGGCAGAAATTCCCGTCACAACAATGAGAATCTTCTACCAGGAAAACTTGCTCACTGACAACTTGGCACCAGGACAACCTGGTATATCCCGACAAGCTCACCCGTAGGAGTCCCCTCCTCGGTATACCTGAAATTTCTTGATTACTTCTTCCAACCTACATTCGTCTATGCAGATCATACTCTTTTCCCGAATCACATCGGCTACAACTCGACAACTAATTCGTACGTTCTCACCACTTCATCATTTCACACTTAACGTGTATAATAGTAGGAAACCTCTATAATTCCTTATTGGAGTACTCACCTATCCGAATTACACTTATCCTGAAGGTTCATCAAATTCTCGCTGCTTTGCCACAAGCGTCCAGTCATAACATAACTTCGGTTACTCCCACTCAACTAGGAGGGGTAACCACGATCACACCCTACTATTCTGAATAGCTTACACTGAACGATCAGTTCGTTTGAACGTTTCTCACAAAATCACTAACTTACCTCATTCAGTTGTCTTATCCACTTCTTTCCTGCACAAAATCATACACAATTTCCTTCCTCAATACTCTTTCCAAAAGTTCGCACACTTATCAAGGACAATCTACACAACACTGCGCCTATCGGCATTACTGTCAAGTTTACTAATTCCGATTCACTTACTTATTCCGACATATTGTCTTCACCTCCCCACGTTAGCGTGGAGCACTGCCCACCAACATTACTCGCCCCTCTCTTCCGACAATTCCCAAGCTACAAAAGCTTTCTCATCACAATACATAATCAAACGGTTGCACTAACATTCTGACTTAAGGCTTTCGACCAACTCACCTCGAATTGACACCAGAGTTCGACGTCACTATACATTCTTTAAACTCCAACTTTTACTTTCTTAGACAATTCGCTCACTCATAAGCAACAGCTCACCTTCTTTAAGGATTTCACGTCTATTCCACCACATTCTGACTAATACATCCATCAAGTTCTTTGAACTTCCAATTACCCCAAAATTTGCTTATTCAGCGACTCTTACAACTAAAAACACTTGGTTTCTCCTTTGGGTAACTACCCACTACCACTCCGTGAGGCTATCCTGAACATAATCATATCACCACGTCAACTTACACCCTACGTGATCCAACAACCTGGTTAACACTCGAACACCTCATCCGAAACTCCCAAAAGGCTTCTATCTGATGCTTCCTCTTTCTCTAATATCACATCACTACGACGCTAGCTGGCACATTTAACTTGGCAACTATTGCCACTACATAACTGTACATTCCTCACTCATAACATCACACTGCAGACCAAAACTCTCATGGCCATTCATACACGACTCAAACTTACCTTCAAGACCTCACGCATAAATAACCGAGTCTATCTCGCTACATTGTCTCTCCCCAGCTCTAGTTGAACCACAACACCCGGGTTTCTGATTAATTCTAACATACTCGCTTCTTGCTAGCTCTTTGCAATAACAACCCATTCTCACAGATCGACATAATCTATACCCTCACTTCGTTTGTGCTAAATACTCCATTCTTTACGAACCATCCATCTCGTAGGTAAAACGCTTATCTAAAACAGCAGTCTTTCACTATCTTAACACCCCTACAAAGTGGTCCTTCAACTTTCAACCTTCTGATTCAAGTCTTCGGTCTCATACACCTTACACAACTGCCGACTTTAACGTCAAAATTACAAGATCACTTTAAAACTCTTATTCGGCGTCGAGGATAATTCATTCCTACTTCACCATACTACTCATAACGAGTTGCTAATACCAACACCTTGATGACTCTTAGTCCTTCCTCTGAACACAACCGTCCCTTGGCAACTGTATTTCCAGTCACCGCACGAGGGTACAGACACTCATACAACCGACATTAAAGTCCACTTCCGACTCTTCCACCGCTCACCTCTCCTCTAGAACGCAATTACCAAGGCTACAAACATTCTCCCCTGATTTGTCCCACACCTCTCCACTCTAGGAGTCCTTCCTTAGCTTAAAATGTAATACTCTACGACCTATTGAGTTCATAGCCTTCATGCCTGACAACGCGATAAATGAATCGTTTCACACTTTTGATCATTTTAAAGAAACAACACTTGAAAGCAACTTGGGTACACACGACCCCAACATTCTCATAACTCAAATGCCCTGCGCAACGATCTTAAGGATCGTTTGCATGCAATCTTTCCGTAAAATTTAATCTTACTCAGCCAAAAATATGTTGTTAAGACAGAAATAAATATTGGATGAAAATCTTCCCATACGACAAAATTTTGAAAGAAATTTACCGACACGAAGTAAACTAGTCGGTCCTCACACTCATTTATATAACTTCGACATGTCAATACTCATTTTGGTTATAAAAGTTGTGCATTCAAACGTTTTCTTGGCTTATCATGAAAAGAGTGAAATATTTTGCAAATCGTAAACCTCAAGACTTCATTGTACGATGAAAATGGATTTGTATATATATATATATATATAAACATACACCTGCACACGCCGACTCATATCCGATCAGATTTGATATTTACACGTTTATACTTTTCTTATGAAAAATCTCATGTACACATATATGAACTCAATGCATGAAGCTCTACTTGCAATTGAAGGCTACTCACTCAAACAAGGTCAATCGCTTTACTCACGCAACTTATCATTGACACTCCACTTTCGACCAGTGGTCGCCCTCTAGGCCTTGCAACGACTTGCTATACATACATTCAACGATCCACTTACTCAACCATTCATACTAATTCATTTTGATCAACTATCTCACTTTCCACTTCTACCGGGTTTCATTTCACCATAGATATCTTATTTAATTCATCCTGCTAATGGAAAGCTCGACCAAGAACCCAGGGCTCCATTGATACCTTCAAAGTTTTGACACCGTCTTTCCTTACCATCCTGACTGATCTATCCCATGATTTCTAGAATTAGGACTCTCCCGAAACAGGAGTCTTACTCAAACTCAAGCATTCTTCCTCTCCGAATCCACGAAGAGCTACCTCTAGACGACTCGTAATACTCTATACAACATTTCTTCTCTACGATGTATACGTACATCACATCACCATGACTTCTCATGAAACTTCCCCAACAAGGGGTCTCAGTCTACCCCTCAGGGATCTTGCTGACATTCTAAAGTACTGGAACACGACATAAACACTAGCTTCTGACTACCACTTCGGAATAATAAGGCAGGTTAAGCACATACATGTACCTGTAAGTTCGCAATTACACTGGCCAGGTGGAATCTCAAACTTACCTTACATGACAGTCCTCAGTACCCTATTAGTCCTATCTCTATAATAGTGTCCTCCTAACGCATTTCCTGATTCTCAGTTGTGATTTCTACTCCCAAGTTTAAGTTTAGGCCCGTCCAGTCACCTAAATCCCTTAAACTTTGGCTCTGATACCAACTATAACAACCCAACATTTTTAAACATGCATTTCATAAATATAGAATATCCCAGAAACGGGTCCCAAAATTTCTTACATCAAATCAAAATCTGGTTGGCGGAATCAACCTACACAACTGAGAAATACTAAATATTACTATAGTGTCACTACACTATCCGGCTTCCTCTTGCTAACTCCTTGCTCACTTGCTAGAGCGTTTCAATACCTGCTTTCCTGAAAATGTTTTATTTTGAAAAATGCGAGGGTTAGACCATAAGGCCTAGTGAGTCCCTCCTAACAGTTATCAAAGCATTCAAAAAACAGTTTATCATTTTCAACATAAATCATTCATAAAACTGTTCATCCAAAATCATTCACGGATTAAGGTCCGCCCCTCGTAAATCGGCACCCTGAAGTCACCCGTAGATGACAACGAGTCAGTCTCATGCTGCCTTACAGGGTCACACCTCCCTTGGCATAAACGGGACACACCCCCCGGCACGAGCTGGCGGAACACACCCCCCGACTTAGCCAATTTACATCAAAACCAATGTATGCATACATCTCACATAAAACTTTAAACAACTTTCATGCAATAAAAGCATAAGAACAAAACATGGCATTTCTCATCATGTATTCACTTTAGAAAAACACTTTAAAATCACGTATTTTAGTTAGAAAACTCACCTGATACTCTTACTTCTTTTCTCTAATCAGTTCCCGACTCCCCGATGACTTCCTGAATGAACAGACAAGATATAAGCTAAAACTCCCAATAATCCGGACAAAATTTCCATCCCGACGCCCAAACTTTCCGGACAACCACTTTTCCGGACACCACTATCCGGACAACCACCTTTCCGGACACCCCTATCCGGACAACTACCTTTCCGGACACCCCTATCTGGACAACTACTATCCGGACAACCACTTTTATCCGGAAAAATACCACATCCGGACACTGTCTTCCTACCGGACACCCACCCGGTAACCTTCATCCTCTGAACTTTTCCGGACGAGGAGCTGGGTCGAGTTCGAAGGCTGAAATTCCTAATATGTTCTCCAAAACCGAAATATAAGGCAATAGCTAACCACTTAATACCCCACAAATCAAATTCCACAAGTTTTACTAACAAACATCGGTCTAAGGATGCTTAAATCCTCCTAGGAGGTCTCAAATGACTTATGACAAGAGAAAACCCTTAAAACTCAAAAATCCACAGATGAATCTTAACTGGAGTTATGGTTTGAGGATTACCTGGTAGATTGCTTGTAAAGAACGAATCTCCAACACTACTCCTTCTTCTGATTTCCAAATTGGATGACTCTTTTCTTCAATTGCTCAAGCACACTCCAAAACTTCTTTTCCTCCCTTTCTCTCTACTATTCAGCCGACACACACCAAATCAGGAAAATTGAAATGATACCTAGGGTTTTGTGCCCTTTTATACTCCCTCTCTCATTTACCAAATGGCCCCTCAACTTCTACTTTTATTTACAAGTCCACACCAAACACGAAACACTTCGAAAAAGGTCTGGGTCGTTACATCTGGTGAGCCGACTTTATTGTTTTCCCGCCTAAACATGCATCTGGACGCCTTTACATTATAGGTTCAATTAACACACCCACATTCACTCCTTCTTAAATCTCTCCTTAATTAAAATTTTAATATTTATACCTTACATTTACTACCCTTATAATTACCTATGTAGTTTACTTTTAATCCATTGCTTTTTTTATTTTTCATTTTAGACTGTTATCATATAAACATAAATAATGTATATTAACTAAAATGCATTAAAAAAACATTTCTATTTTTTACAAATTATACCATTGTAATCGTTTCGTCAATACCTTCGAAATAAGCCCAATATTGAATATTTTTTGATACATACGTACATATCCATACTTATAATAAATTCAAAAAAATCTCCATCGTGTATAGTAATCCCAAAAATCTATACATATAATAAATGAGTAACTAGCATGTCAGGTGTCGTCTTCTGGTGAGCCGACTTCAGTATTTTCCCGCCTAAACATGTATCTGGACGCAGTTTACATTATAAGTTCAATTAGCACACCCACATTCACTCCTCCTTAATTCATTTTTTTTAATTTGTACGTTACATTTACTACCCTTATAATTAGATATGTAGTTTAATTTTAATCCCTTATTGTTTTATTTTTTATTTTAGACTATTATCATATAAACATAAATAATGTATATGAACTAAAATGCATTAAAAAAATATTTATATTTTTTACAAATTATACCATTGTAATCGCTTTGTCAATACCTTCGAAATGAGCCCAATATTGAATATTTTTGGATTTAATTATATTATTAAATATTATAAATATATACGAATTAATGTGTCGTGATTAGTATGAGATTTGTTGAAATTAGTATGGGATTTGATACAAATAATCACTAAATTGTCGTGATTTTCTTTTTGCAATTTCATATCAATTTTTACTTCAAAGTCGAATTATTTCGACGAATTACAATTCTATCAAATTCCATTCTTTCAACGAAACACTCTTAGAATTATCATAAGAGATTTAATTACTTGGAAAAAAAAGATATCACTTATCAACTGACTTTTGGATAATGAGTTCGAACATTTTTCAAAAATATAAATATGCAATTATTGTGTATTCGTTTGATAAACTAATTTAGTAACGACATTTATAATAGGTATCAAACTTAATAGACATATTTTTATCTTCAAGATAATATTCCTTATTTGTGGAATTTTGTTTTCTTTTTATCAATTATTGTATGTGTCACAAAATTATTCAACAACTATTAAACATCAAATAATTAACTTAAAACACAAATTTGATCGTCGCGCAACGGACGAGCCAAAGACTAGTTATATGTATAGATTAGAATTTTCCAAAGTGTTTTTCTACAATTAATATATAAACCTTTTTAATATTTTTTTCTCTATATGCATCACGAGCCTCTAGTGACTTAGAGCATCTCCAATGGTGAGGTTCTTAAACCTCCGAGGTCCATCAAGATTGAGCATGGCTAGGAGGAACCGGTTTCAGCGCCACATAGGAGAACCGCTCCTTCTTTTGGAACCGCTTCTTGGAGCTGAAGTGTAGGACCCATCTTCTTAATATATTATATAAAAATGGCTGTTATTATAGGCCTTCCGTACCCATACCCTCAAGCCCTGAGCCACCTCAGCGCCACATCAGCTTTTCTCCTTACTCTCTCCTTACCCTAAAGTGGAGTACCCATACCCTCAAACCCTCTTGCCACCTCATTTTTTTAATTCTTTTATTTATACATTTAATTATTTAACAAAATAAAAATATTTATATATTTTTTAATAAATAAAAATAAGATAAATAATAAAAATAAAAATCCATATCATTCATTAAAAATAAAAATTACAAAATAAATTTAAAAATTACAAAATAAATTTAAAAATCTACTCGTCGTCATTGTTGGGAACTTGGATACGCCAAATATGTTCGACCAAATCTGACCGAAGGTTATTATGAGTGTCCCGGTTTTTGACTTCTCGAACATTTGCCGCACGTTGTTCCTCACTGATTTGGGTTTCGATATCATCCGTGAAAAAGTCGTTTTCATCGCCACCACAAATAGCATGGTCTTCGTCTTCGAGTATCATATTGTGTAATATGACACAAGCGTACATAATGTTTCCCAATCTTGTCGGTTCCCATCCGCGTGCCGGGTTATGAAGTATATGCCAACGTTGTTTAAGCACGCCAAAAGCTCGTTCAACATCTTTACGTGCCGCTTCTTGCACGGACTTGAACTTTTGTCGTTTAGGGTTTTGTGGGCACGTAAATGATTTTACGAAAGTAGCCCATTCCGGATATATCCCATCCGCTAGATAATATCCGTGCTCGTAGGTGGCTCCATTCACCTCAAAAGGGCAGTCGGGTGCTTTTCCATCATATACATCGTTGAAGATGAGCGACTGATTGAGAACATTGATGTCGTTGTTGGAACCGGCAACACCAAAGTATGCGTGCCAGATCCATAGATCTTAAGAGGCCACTGCTTCTAGCATGATTGTCGGGTGCTCATGATCACCTCTCATGAATTGACCTCGCCATGCTACCGGGCAATTTGCCCACGCCCAATGAGTACAGTCTATGCTTCCAAGCATGCCGGGAAATTCGTGTTTAGCTTCATGCGCGGCGTACAACTTCTGAATATCAATAAAAGTAGGCTTGCGTAAATATTTTTGACCATACAGTTCAACAATACATGTGCAGAATTTGTGCAGACAATCTCGTGACGTTTTCTCTCCCATACGGATGTACTCGTCAAGACAGTCAGCAGCTACTCCATACGCCAATTGCCGAATAGCGAAAGTACACTTTTGTATCGGAGAAAAACTTTTTTTGTAAATGGCGTCCAACCGAAGTGTAAAATATGGATATTGTCCTTGTAAATCTTCAATTATTCGTTCGAATAGCTGCCTCCTCATCCTGAACCGCCGCCTAAACATATCAGGTGTATAAACCGGGTTGTTGCCAAAGTAGTCCCGCATTAACCGCTCGTTTGCAGCTACTCGACCTCTTTCTATGTTCGCGGCCCTCTCTCTTCTTGACGATGAGGCGGTGCTACCATAAATTAATTGTGCAGTCTCTCGAACCAAGCCTACACAAATTTCTCTTTGTAGATGCAACAACTCGTCGGTGTCTACGGATGATGATGATGTGGTCGGTGAACCGGGTTGTGGCGAATCCATATTGTTTAAAATATAGAGAATGGAAGAGAATGAGAGAATGAGAGAGTTGTTTTGTGTGAAAAATAAAATGGGTTAGGATTATATATAGTGTGATTAAATTGAAAAAAAAATTAAAAATTATAGCCGTTGCCAAACGTTCATATTGAATTTTATTTAAAAAAAAATTAAAAAAAAAATAAAATCAATCGGGATATCGGGTTGGGGAACCCGTTGGTGGAACCCGCCTCCCAAACGAACCCGCACAAGCCCCCGTACCCGTTCCCGAACGAACCCGCACAAGCCCGGGCTCAAGCCCGCCTTGCGCTACGGATGGTCTAATGTTTAATGTCGGGCGGAGAAGTGAGGGACGAAGGAGCTGGTGACTTCATTTTTATGTTTTAGGGTTTGGTGGGGGACGAAAGAGCAGACAATTGTTAATTTATTGATTTTTGTTTTGTTTTATGTTTTTATTTTTTATGATTTTCATTTATGTATCATTTATTTTTATAGTTTTTTAATCATTTTAATTTATAATCATTATCTTTTAATCATAATAAGTAATTCTTAATTGTTATAATTTTAATATTGTTTTTTATTATATAAATCATGAACCGGTCCATGATTGAGAGTGGAATGTTTATAAAATAAATAGGAAAGAGAAAACTGATGTGACAGATAAAGAAAGTTGATTTGACAGTATCATGAACCTCTAGATGCTCTTAGGTAGTCAAATTAGGATTCGCATAAAAGTGGGAAATTGACCAAAATAACCATTTCACCAACCCATCTTCAACTTTTAACCACACAACTTAACTTTTTACAAAAATAACCAGAATCCCGCAAGCCTGACACCGCAAGGTAACTTTTACTTGCGGTGTCAGCTTTTTCTGACAAAAAGTGTGATTTTACGTTTCGCTTGCGGGCCACAAACTTGCGGTTTCTCAAATGGCTTGCGGTCTTCTTTATCCCTTACACGTGTCTCTTTTTTGGCAAAACCTCAACACTTGCGGTATATGAAATAGTGACACGTGGCTTGCGGGATCTTCATTTTTTTTTAAAATAATATTTTTTTAGTGTGTCAGATAAAGTCTGACACCGCAAGTAAAAGTTGCCTTGCGGTGTCAGGCTTGCGGGATCTCGGTTATATTTGTAAAAAATTAACATGCATGGTTAAAAGTTGAAGACTCATATGTAAAATGGTTATTTAGGGTAATTACCCCATAAAAGTACATGGGATTGAACACATTCGTAAATAATATATTACATAAAAAAGTCCGAAAGGTATTACACAAAGGTTCTTGAGGTGATTTTTTGAGGTATTTGATGCAAGACATTCTTATGGGTATGATGTTGGAGTATTTTTGTCTTATTTGCCATATATATATCGACCCTTTGTGTTGAGTTTTGTAGTTTGTTTTTCAATTTGGTATTGAATTGAAAATAAATAACAATGAGATTTATAAGAAAAAAAAAACTAGAAGAATGGATGTGTGCACTTCAATTAATTCCAAGGGTCTTGGAGAAATAGTAAGGAAAATCCAGTGATCTTTGTAGGACCTGAACCAGTGATCTATATAGAGAATCCCTAAAATGTCTACGCCTTATTGCCAGACTGTAGTTAATCTTTACGGGTCATTTACCCAACACTTACCGGTAATAGTCAATATTTTCACTTAATTTACCACATAAGATTCTAGTCCATTAAAACAACATTGTATGCAATATTTTTATCCGGTAATCATTTACCGAGGTAAGAATTATCATCACTTTTACTAGGTAAGATCCTTAATATTTGACATGTTCACCTGATAAGGTAAAATGAGTCCGCAAACACCTACTGGGTAAGCGTTTAGTAAACGACCCTAACTCCACAAAGTTTCGTATTACCTGGGACAAACCCAACTTAGAGCATACGGTGGCACGTGCCACCGTTTCATTTCTCCGTCGTAGTGTAAAAAATTAAGGGTTGTGAAAATTTTCATCGTAATAGCTTGTTGTGTGCCACCATATATATTTTAAAACTATAATAAGAACACAAGTTTCCTTTGGTAGAGTTGGTTTGCAAGATTTTTATTCAAACTTAGACAGTTAGACTTAAGTTCGAGTCATGTTAGTGTCATTTCTTAATTTTTAAATTTTAGATATATTATAACGTCCATCGCCACAAGGGCCTGACAACGTCTCAAAATAATTGTATATTACTATTTTAGTTTTTCTTAAAATGAATGTCTATTTTCAAAAATAAATATTAATTTTTTTTTTCAATAATTAAAGATTAAATTGTCTTTTTATTGATTAAGAAGGATAATAGTTACGGTTTTCAAAATTGTTTTTCTTTATTATAAACATTTACTTTGATATAAATGGAGTACTTAATTTTATTTGGTTATATTTTTTGGTGGGGTTGATTTGGCAAAAGGCCATTGTTAGACTTGTTGTGGTAATACCCAATGCATAAGCTAATTTGTAGCACTTTCAATGGCTGTTCATGATATTGAATGGACATCACCAAACACCTCTATCATCCAACCAAATATCACCTAAACAACTTATATATGTATATGGAATTAATAAAATGGTCATTATTTTTGCTAAAGTGTTTTGTCAATTTGTTAGATTTTTTAGTTTTGTTCCACATTAAAGATTCCTCTATACATTTAGCCAATGTATTTAGCAATTTTGAAGGATTTTTGGCGAAATACTTACAAAGTGAGACAAAAATATATCTATTTCGTTATGGGAATTTGGCAAAAAACTCGATTTAGACGAAATGCATCAAAAATTGGCTAAATGCATGTTGACGTTTCTTATATATAGGACCATGTATCACAAGAACTAGATACTTGTCCGCTTTGCGAAAATGGTGGTCATTTTGATAAATACTTTTGACAGATACATAAAAAAATGTAATGCTATTACTTACATATATCTATACCGGTTATTCAGGTAATTTTTCCTATTTTTTCCGCATTATACAATATATTAATATTGATAAAGATAAAAAAGAATTTAATTTTTTTTTATAAACGATAAAATTACAAGTTAAAGAACGCAACTAGGTCCTAATTAGTAAGTTGGCCCTGGATTGTATATAAATCAAGTAGATATTTGTTCATAAAGGGACCAAACTTATATGAACTTCTTTAAATACCCTTCTAAAGAATTAATTACAGATTAGATCACTGTGGTTTTAGTTTTGTTTCAGATCAGGTCCCTCCATCTAACTCTGTTTAACTGAAGTCTGTTAAACCCCTCACATGCTCCACACGTGAGGGGTAATTCTGTAATTTAAAAAACCCTTCCTTACTATTATTGTTTTGGAAGCTTCTTTTACTTCCAGAGTCGCATACAAAACGATTTCCTGGATGTGTTTGATTTGCCGGTAGAAGGAATCGGAAAGTAAGGATTTCAAGACTGCGTTTGTTGCATTCTTCTCCGTATATGGTTAATCTTCATTTCAATTTCAATTTCAATTTCAATTTCAATTTCAATTTCGATTTCACCCCTCTTGTTCGCCACAAAGGGGAAGCCCATGTGTTTTTTCGATTTCCCTTTACTCGCCTTTGTTATTATCTCCTTATCTGGTTGGGGATTGCTAATTTATGTATTCGCACAAGATTTGGGGATTTATGGGTTAGGGTTCACCAAATTCTAACGAAACAGTAATCAACAATCAAGTAATAAAAAAGGAACAATCAAGAAAGATGCCTGAAATCGAAAGGATTTTTAAAAAATGAATCATCTTGAACCTGGTTATTAGTAATTGCAATCCAAATCAAATTGAATCAATCAAGAAAGATGAGTGAAATCGAAAGGCTTTTTAAAAAAGCAAACAAGACGAATCTGGTTATCAGTAACCGAAACCAAAATCAAATCAAATCAAATCGAAAGAAACAATCAAGAAAGATGAAATCAACAAACAATAATCAACATGAACCTGGTTTATAGTCTTGAGAGTTATCGAGTTCTTCATTGGTAAAGCAAACCCAAATAGAATTCGTTTTCTCGTATAGTCGCATAAGGGTTTTTAAAAAAGGAATTAAAAAATAAGTTTTATAAATGACAAAAATACCCCTCACGTGGGTGGCACATGAGGGAATTAACGGACTCCAGTTAAACCCTAGTAGGTTCAGGGACCTGATCTGAAATAAAACTGAAACCACAGTGATCTAATCTGTAATTAAATCTTTAAAGGGACCCAATCCAAAATTTCAGAAAACCACAGGGACCAAATCCGTAATTTACTCTAATTAAATTATTAATCATAAGGATATTGAGTGAGAGATTGGTTAAAGTAGAAAATGAATTGGTTTTTTTCTTAAGATCTGCATGACAGTTTAAAATTAAAAAAAATACCATTTTAATTATTTTAATTAAGAGTCTATTTACCAAACGTTTACCCGATAAGCACTTAGAAGGTCACTTACCTTACCGGATGTATATGACAAAGTACTTTAGCAAAATCTCACCCGCTAAAAGTGATGACAATGACCAAGAGTCTTACTCGGTAAGCGAGAGTGATGACTCGTACCCGAGTAACACTTACCGGATAAATTGTTGCATACGATGTTGTTTTGATAAACTATAATTTTACCCAGTAAGATAAAATAGAAGCTACATTGTTCGGGGATTGGATTTTTAAAGTGACAGGATCAGGTGTTGGTAGAGGGGGAGACAAGGTAGCGGTCATCCTTTGGAGCATTTGGAAAGAAAGGAACCAAAGAGTGTGGAAGTGGGTTTCGATGTCATACCAAATGGTTGTTTCAAACAATTTGGAAGCGGTTGAAGAATGGCTATGTGTGAGAAAGACTCACTTGCGTCAGACTTGGACGGAGATAACAAGGTGCGATAAATGGCACACACCTCCAACCTCATACCTCAAATGTAACTGCAATGTGGCAATTTATAAGGAAAAAGGCTTAACGGGAGCTGGTATGGTGTTACGTGACGAGGAGGGAGGAGTAACTGCATACAAGATGGCCCAACGACAAGGATGCCCGAGTGTAAAGGAGTGTGAAGCGTTAGCTATGCTTGAAGCAGTGAAGTGGATCATGACTATGGGGCACGAGAATGTCATTTTTGAAACCGACTCTCAGGTTGTTATAATCGCTTTGAAACAACGCGAGCGAGACGATACCGAGTTTGGCGACATCATTCAGACATGCAGTTTGATCCTTGAATCGAAACCTTCTTTTAGAGCTCAGTTTGCTAGGAGAAATAGAAATGTTGATTCATCTTTTAAAATTTGTTGTAAAATAAATAAAGGTATATTTATGAAAACGACATATTTTTTTTCCATTCTCTTCTATTTGAAAGCGTATTTTTCTTTTCTTTTCTTCGTTTTCTCTTGTCTCTCAAGAACACAAATAAAAATTTCATTTCTTTTTTTTGTTTCCTTTATATTATGTTCCTTCTCTTCAATTTCTTTTCTTTACAAACTCTAAAACACAACATAAATATGAAGCAGAAAATCTTATATTAGTAAATTATATTTTGTTATGTAAAATATAATTATTTAAATGGCCTTGCCAAACACAAGGCCTATTAGCTCAGTTGGTTAGAGCGTCGTGCTAATAACGCGAAGGTCGCAGGTTCGAGACCTGCATGGGCCATTTTTTTTACCATATTTTTCCAATCTTTTTCCGATAATAGGATGTTGATCAGTCTTCTATCTAGTAAAAAGATTGTAAGAGATTTTAAGTTTTTATAAAATGAACAAATAATATTATAACTTTAACATTTTTTTGGTAAGGTATAAATGATGAATTAAAAGTATTTTTCAAAAATTAAACAAGTTTATATGATCCAAACGAGCAAATATATTCAAGCAAATGGATCGAGTAGGGTCAGGAAATGGCCATATAGAATTGTGATCACAAATTCCCGAAAATCTCAAATATGATTTGATGTTGAGGGGGCCGTTTACCTAATCACTTACCCGAGTAAGTGCTTACCGGTAAAATTCAACACTATCACTTATTTCCCGGCTAAGATTTTAGTCCACCAAAATGGCACCGTATGCAATAATTTAGCCGGTAAGCGCTAACCGTGGTAAGAGCCATCACACTCACTTACCGGGTAAGACTTTCGGTCCTTGCTTTCGACTCTCGGCCCTTGCTTCCTCTCTTACCGGGTAAGATTCTTAGTCCTTGTCATATTCATCCGGTAAGCTAATGTGACTTGATAAGCACTTACCCGAGTAAGCGTTTTGTAAACGGCCCTAAATATGATGTTTCTGTTAGCATTTTAGGCTAGCTCATTGTACATTTACTTATCCAAAAAAGCCTAAGATGTATATGGAATACACCTGAATTATATGTAATTTTTAATTGTCATGTAGAAAAAATTCATTTAGCATCACCTGAATTATATGTAATTTTTATTTCTTTGATTACCATTCTATTAGAAATTATAAAGATATTATAGTAGAAAATTATACAATAATGGTGGTTGATATGTTTGATGTAATGATGTGTGCTTAATCAAGGAGATGATGTTTTCTTTAGAAGAGCAGAAGAGATAGCTGGTGGTGTTCCAGGGTACCCTGAACTCGGCTGGAATGGGAATGGTGGGAACGGCGTGAGCAATGCCGGTGGAGGAATTGATGGTGGCGGCGGTGATTGAATGAAATCCGGTTGCGGTTCCAGTGGTGGAAACGTCAATGAAGGGAACCATACTGGTGGTGGTGGTGTGAGGGGCTGCGGAATAAATGAAGGTGGCGACGACGGCTGGAATGGCAGTGGATTGAACATGGAATCCGGTGGTGGCTGTAATGGCATTGGATCAAACATGGAAACCGGTGGTGGCTGGAAATCCGGAGTAAACATTGAATCCGGTGGTGGCTGGAATTGAAACGGTGGCTGAAATGGGTTAGCCTGAAATGGGAGCCCAAGGGCATCCGCATCCGATGAATCATCATATCCCTTTGTAGTTCGTTTTGCAGGAGTAACCGGTGGAATCAAAAATCCGGCAGGCGATGGGAATGGTGTTCTAGCGCTGAATTCATCGTTGGAATTCTTGTTTCTTGATTTCTTATGACATTTTTTTGGTTGTTTTAGAGGCTTGAATGCAAAGGACCCAGCCGTGAAAACATGATTTCCCGAGGCTTTCACCTTGAGCCGGATAGTGGATGAAGCTCTGGAAACGGCCACCGCACAATCCGGCTCACTACTACGAATCCTTTTTACAGAACACCCCTCGATAACACGTTTGCTAACCGAGAAAGGCAATTCAACTCTAAACTCGCCTTTCTCATCCGTTCTCACCTCCTCCAAAAATCTTTGTTTTGCGCCACTCACCTCCACCCCATCGCCACCACATTCCACCGCCACCAATGCACCTAAACCAAGAATCCGAAACATCGTTAAGCATCACCAACCACGATTTTGACATTTAACCAAAGAGTTATTATTGGCCAAAGATCGAGTGTGCGCGAGTATTTTCTGTATATAAATATTATATACTTAAAAAAACGAGTACACAAAACTACCTGAAATGAAGTGGCTAGAGTTGGAGAAATCTTGATGGAAGCAAGGGTCACAGTAGACAGTACCAACAAGTGCAACATGAGCCTCAGAGACATCATTTAAACTCAAACATAGGATCAAAGCTATGATCAAACAAACCCATGACCACATTGTTGAAACAAGGATCACTCTTTGAATAAATTGAAGAACCACAAGTTGTTTTTATAGGGGAAACTCATGAGAGCTTGCCATCATTGTGTCAATCATGCAAACAAAGAGAAGAGAATATGGTTCGGTTTAAAACACTTCTTACTTCTTACTGGTTTTCGTGCTACTTGGCCTCAAGCCGATTTACAATTTCTAAGATGGTATGCATACTCGAAGCCAACAGAAGGCCACATATGAGTAATGGTTTTTGCATGTTAAGATGCAGATACAGCTGAATCATGCAACATGAAGGGACTGAGGAATTTCGTAAGCATATATTTGTTGGTGGTATATTGGTTGCAAACGTGAATAGAGCCATTGGGCGGTTACGACCTTGTTGGTTCACAGGAGTGTTATGGTGGTCACAAGTTACATGAGAAAGAAGGGGGTGGGGGGGGGGGGGGGGGGGGTGATACAAATTCTTCATGCAAATCCTGTTGCTTTCTAGAAACACTCAATTGTACTATACTATATGCATCCTTTTGAGGCCAAACTTACAAATATAATGTCTTGTTATATATTATAGCAAAAAGAGAGCAAAAAAAAAGGCGATGCAGAACCCCATGACTATAAATGACACTTTTATACAACGATTAAAAGAACCTTCTATACAGAGTTTCGTATGTGCACCTCCCCTTACGATGCCTGAATTATGATGAAGCCCTAGTCACAGAAGTTCCTTGTCGTAATATGCAAGAAGTTGCTTGACGTGATTATGCCAAGCAGCAACGTTTTGCCCATCCACGGTTACCCAATCAACAACTGTTGATGCTGGTTGTTCCCACCATTCATCAAGCTGCATCAGAATGACATCAGTTACAAGTTGTTGAGTTTTAAGCAAAAAGAGTAGATCTTTGAATGAGGGAAATCTGTCTTTCTATATTGCTCGTTTTGCAACTTCCTTTGCATTTAAGAACTTTGGATGTAAAAAGTGATGCTTACCAAACCACTGACATATTTGCAATCATCCAGGGACCGCTGAGCATTCACAGTTCCGTTCTTTAGCTCAGGCAACCACTTCTTCGTGATTATCTCTTCTTGTTCGGAAGCCAGATCTAAACAGTAACTCGTGCTCCTGAAAGATACAACCACTCTGTCGCTAAGGTTTTTGTAGAAAAAGAAACTGTATACATTTAGTAAAGCAGGAAAATAGCTATGTTACCTGTTATATTCTTTTTGAGCATTATAGGCATGATTTAATAATGTATGGCCACTTTCGACAAGATCCCTTCTTATATGAACCAAATTGATAGCCTTTGATAATTCCTCCAATACACAAGCCTCTGAACCACGCAATTTCAGACAAAATTCCATTGATTCCAACACTGATGCTAAGCTAGCTTCTGAACCTTCCAAGCCTAAATGCACAAGAAAACAGTTATTGGATGGATGCAAAAAGATTGATGTAGAAGAATGGAAACTTCAGCTGGAAATGCATTGCTGGCAGGCTAAAAGAGCATGAACTGTATAAATTATCCAAAACATTATAGATATGATAGCCAAGCCAAAAGATGATTATCTACATGATTTAAGAGAAAAACAAGATTTATTGTTGCATTATGGTTTTCAAGATATATTATAGAATTTGTTGTGTAGAGAGAGGGAGAGAGAGAGAGAATTTCATGATTGAGGAAAGATCCTATCCAACCTGCATGATACTGAAGGGCCGCAGAAACGCGGCATATGGAAGGAATCGCAGATGGATCTCCAGCACCAGCTCTTGCAGTTAGTAAGGCGGCATTCTTTTCTGCAGCAGCCACTGCTTCAGGTCCGGTAGAACCATTAAGACCCATAGACTCCAAGAGTGCCTGGTGGAGATATTGTCATACATCAGAAGACTTTCTTGAATAAGATATGTTTAAAGCTATTACATGGCCTCCACTTTCTGCAATATTTGTTATCCTAGTAAAATGGTACGTCTTTTTGGCCAAACAGGATCAACAGACAGCTAGAGGTGCCATGCTTTACTGGGTGCTAGGTTCAAACAGCTATATTTGTTATCCACAACAATACTCAAATATTTTGCATTCATGATAAAAGCATAGTAGGTGGGCGACCTGTGGAGTAGATGGAAGCATGTAAAGACTATTGTCAGGACTCCGAGAAAAGGCAGACACTTCTTTATCAATAAGATCTTTTGCGCTGTTTGCTATGTTAATAACAACTGTACATGCTGGAATGATGGTATTTGATGCATGCTCCCTTGCAGCTAAGGGCTGCTGACTCCAGAATGCAGCAGCATCCTATAGTTTAAAAAAAGATAAACAATGAAGATTATAGATGAGTAATAACAGCATGATAATAAAATTGCTACAACAAAAACAAGATTTTCATCCTACATTGGTATAGGATAAATGTGAAATTAAAAGAAATTATCAAAATGCTGCAACCCAAAGGAGCCATATCAAGCCTTATGCAGTTTATGTCCCCAATACTTCTCCATAAGTTGTCTAATATAATTTGCTTCTTGTTAATTTCCCCAGCATGAAACAAATTGATTTCCCAACGCCGTTTATATGCAACTATGCAAGATACTATGGTGAGCATCTTACCGTGTTTGCTTTCATAAGAGCATTATAGATGGACTTAAGCTCCAATCTTCGAGCATCAAACTCCTCAATTTTCTTCCACTTTTTCTTTAAAGAATCTTCAGCTTCCTTCCTCTCTTTACATAACATGTCCAACCGTTGAACTTCAGTCATCAATGTAGTCAAGCTGGCCTTTAATCCAGCAGCTTCTCGTTCCTTGGCCCAAACTTCCAGCTGAACAAACAGAAAGAAGCTAAGGACAAATGGTAGCAAGGTTTGTTGGTATATTATCAAAGCAATTGACTTGCCTTGCTAGAGGATAAGAAACTGCTATATTTCATTTAGATAAGGACGTTAAAAACTTAGTTCATATTACCTCCAACTGCCTGAGACTACTCATGTTCTGTGAGGTCACTCCAACATCGAGTGACAAAGAAGAGTCTACATCACTGCTTCCAAATAGACGCTTTAAAAGCTTTTGGCATGCACTTTTAGCCTCTGCAGCTTTGTTGAGTTGATCTTCAGTAGCCACAAATTGCTGAACATGTGCTTTCTGTAAACAGGAATGCATACCAAATACATTCCATTAATACAACACAGAGGGCAAAAAAGTAATTACATTGACAAAGAGGTGAAAGGGGAATCGGCAAAGACCATGACCTCCGGCTATGACTATGACATCTATCAATATAGTAGAAAATATAGGTTAAATAGAATAATCTACACGCACACAAAATAAAGCTAAATTAGTTTTGTGAAGGTTTTATATAAAGTAGAGAAAAAGATACCTGTCTTTCAAGAAGTTGATTTTGACTTCCTTTTGAAGGCATGTCAAGCCCATTATTACCATTACCATAAAGTTGATATTGTAATGGTGCGCCTACATCAGGAGAAGCATCCAAGATTCTATTGTTCTCGTACTTGTACCTGGGTGAATATGAGAGCCATCAACCAATAAGAATTATGATTGTAACCAGAGAAAGAGCAATAGTGGAGATGGCATAATTTATATTTTACCTTAATGTCTCTGCATCAGCTCTAACATCAGTTTTCTCTATTTCTTTAGCAACCATAGATTTCAATCTTTGAGTGTAAGTGGTTACAGCCAGAAGTAACTGAGAAGGACTTCTGAGACAATTAAGAATAACATCTCGGACCTCATAAGGTATGTCCCCATCCACATCAATGCCTAACTTCGCAGTTTCTAGTTGTGGATTCAAATGGATACCACTTCCTTCGTATGCAGGAAAAGAGTTGTGGATCTTTTCAATCATCTGTACTGCAAGAAATTCACATGCCTTACGGATATTCCTTTCCCTGCTCGTCTCAACAAGAACTACATCCTCTGAAGGTTTTGAACCTCTCACAGTAGAATAAACTGTGCCTTTCTCACTGTCCACTTGGAAATTGGTGACAAGTTCCACTGAAGAATCAGCCTCCAGTGTCTGAGCATCCTTTACTTGATTAACATAGGAGCAAAGACGCTTACAATACTCGACAAATATCCTAGCTGCTACATCACACTGTTCACTATAAGCTTCCAACATCACCTGCTTATGCCTACACTAAGAATGAGAACATGTATTATACTCCACATTTAATGCACGCAAATGTAATTAAACTGCCAGGTCCAACCATCGTTTTGGTAACAGTGTAACACATATATAAAAGATGCATCAAAGGGTACCAATTTTTCTTTCTAACTGCTTCTTCTGAGTAACCTGAAAAGCAATTGGCAGTAGAACTTCACCATGATACAAACTTTGTTTCCTTACTAGACTAAATATGAGATTTGGCCCAGTGATAAGCGCCTTACAAAGTAATCAACATATACACTAGTTTGAACCACAACAAATATGTTTCTTTACAGACAAAGGTTAAGGTTGCTTATTGTGTACCATACTTGGACTCCTGAGCTGTCTTCTTTTCTTTAATACTTAGATTTAAATGTCGTGTGCAATACTATTCTTGATGGCATATCGTAAAGAGAAATAAAAGATAAGTTTTATTAAGTAACATCAATATGAGTCATGCCATATAAAAATGAAAGTGATTTCCTTCTATTTATTATCATGCAATCCAAAAGTTCCTTCCTTGATCAATTGCAAGCAAAAATGTAACACATAAGAAAATTGCAGATATGCACAACTTAGAAAACACAAACATGGCTGCATTAGCAAACCTGTAATTTGATCTTTCATCAAGCATCCGCTTGCGGTCAGCCTCTTCGCGTGAAACCTCCAACATCCGCGCCTTCAACTCCTTCCTTTGCCGTCTCACCGTTTGCCTCAATCTCTTTACCTCCTTTTCAGCTAATTCTCTCTCCTGCAGAGCTATCTCTCTGTTATTCCCCTGCCCTGCACTCGTACTTTCACTATCCCTCCCCTTTACTTTCTCTTTCCTCCTCCCTTTCCCAACATCGACACTTTTTGCAGCCTCTGCACTACCACGACCACAAGCATTGTCTTCTCTGCCATGAACTAAAATGTTACGCCGAATATCTCTTACGGTTTTCTCCGATTTAACCCTCTTCAATAGAAAATTAAAAACAGGAATCATGTTCCCACGACAAACCCTACGAATTGCATCAGATGATGGCATTGATGCCTTACTTGAAGCAAGATACGGACCTAAAGGTCTATAATCCATTTCCTTCTGAAGCCAATCTAATATGGCTTCTGGTTGGGCGACAGAGCTCGTCGACGAGCTCTGCATTTTGCGAGAGCCTAAAAAAAGCTAGGGTTTTGAAATAATACCAAATTGACTAATTTGACAGTGAACTGAACGCCTAGGTACCTTGAAACTCGATTAATAAATCCGGTGGTGAAATAAATACGGTATGATTTGTTTGCAAATTGAGAAAGTTGTTGGAGGCAAGTAGATCTGCAAATCTTGGGGGTTTGGCCGGTAAATTGCAGCGTTTTTAAATCAGGTGAGGAAGAAAAACTGAAAATTGTGTGAAAGGATACTCTACTGGGGTGGGAAGAATGATCGGAGTAGTGGACGATGGGCGATCTGATTGCAAGCACCGTTCATCGGCGTGTATGAGTGTGCGTGATGATGAGGATGTTCAAATGGGAAGAATGTCCCGCCCGTAATCATTTGGTTTTGGATTCCACAACTCTTTCGGTTACACCATACATATCACAATGACTTTGGAGTGTTTGGGATTGCTTATTTAACGTTGTGTTCTCGAGTTTTGGAAGGAAAAAAAAGAAAAGAAGGGGAAGAAAAAGAAGAGAATAGAAAGGGAAGGGAAAGAAAGAAGAATTTAATTTTGTGTTTTTGAGGTTGAAGGAAAAGAAAGGAAAGGAAAGGAAAGAAAATAAATTTTCAAGTTCTTGAGTATGAGAGAAAGGAAAGGAAATTTGTCGCTTTTACCAATATACCCTTACTTATTTCATTATGGAATGTAATTAATGGGTATATGTGTAATTTTATAAATAATTGCAATAATTTTAAAATTTCTTTCTTTCTTTCCTTCGGTTTCCTCCAATTTTTGGGCGGAAAGTTTTGGAAGGAAAATCAGCAATATTTTCCTTCTCTTTCCTTTCTTTTCCCTCCTTAAAAAAACTCGAGAACGCAACATATTTTATTTTCCTGTTACTTTCTTTCCTTTTCCCTTCCTTTCCTTCGTAAAAAAAACTCGAGAACATAGCGTAAAACAACCGTGACTTATTTTTGAAAGAGTTTCGTTTTAAAAACGGAGTTTGGGGTAAAATTGTAATTTGAACAAATAAGTTATAAGCAGTTTTGAATAAGTTAAAATGGATTAACTTATCAAAAACAACTTATTTGTGGTGGGAAAAAGTCATAAGCATTTTTATTTTTTTCAATCCAAACACTAAAAATAGCTTATTTGCGGTGAGGAAAAACAATAAGTCAAAAAAATAAGCAATCCCAAACACCCTTAATTCACAAATTAATTGTTTTAGCAATTTTAACCTTTTAGCAATATTTTTACTAAAATAGTACCATTCTAGCCTACTTCAAAAACAAAATAAAAAACAAATATAATCGACTTTTCAAAAAAAAAATGTATGTTGCAGAGGAGCTGGTTCGTAATTGCTAACGTTTTTTTATAAACTATTCATACACCAAAAAGATGCATGGATATAATTTCGTTCAGGTACTCTTATGCATTGCATCAAATAGTTGCGTTTTCACTTCCATCACAAAGATGCACGCGCGCACACACGCATACATGTACATTTTTCGTACATATAACATGAAGTCATGAACATAAAATAAAACTGCAAAAATATAACTGCATGCATTTTATTTTAGTTTGGTAAACTAAAAGGTGAGGAATCTTAAAAAAATGAGAATGGTAATCATTATGTTGAAACAAAATGATTAATTTTTTTTTGAACGACAAGCTAACACACACACACGTTTCCGGGGTATTTGGGCTCTCACTTAAGGGTGTCACCCGACTAATCCCTGTCGACCACGGCCCAGCCCAATTAAGGGTACCACTATGTGGTTGATCACCAAGGGACTCGAACCCGGGTAGTAAGGCTTTCACCCCTTACCCCCCGGGATGTTACCGGCCACTGGGCTACAACCTCTTTGATGAAACAAAATGATTAATGGTATTTACTTTTATAAAGTGCAATTCATTAATACCTTTCTTTGAACCTACTATAGATTGTCCAGTTTGATTTTTGTGATTTGTTCATCAATGTGGATTTTTCATTACCAAACATGAACAATCCAAATCAGTGTGAAATAGTATAAAACAATGCAATCAATACATCTATTTTCATTATTCAACATATTCATCCCACTTATTTAAAAGAAGCAAACACACCATAAGTTATCATGTACCTATAGATTTTATCCAATAAAAAAAAACAGTCCCAAAGATTTTACAGGTGGGCAAAATATGGAACAAAAAAATTAATTAAAATATCTTATTTAAAAAAGAAAACATGATTAAATATCAAGAAAATCTCAAATAAAACTCCAACCAAAAAAGATATAATAATTTTCTAGTTATTTTTGGAAGATATGTAGAGAATGGCGTATTTTGTATAATTCACAAAAAAGGTGACGTTATAATATTTTTATTTGAATTTTCTTCTTAATAAAATAATTTTTTGGTAATAACCCTTTGAATTAAAAAAAAAACTACTTTATTTGTCTTTTGATTTTTGACCTTATAAAATCCGTGTACTCTATTTTTTAGTTCATTTTATACATGCCTTTAAAAAATAAAAAAATAAATGCGTCCTTATCTAGCTAAAAACCACATTTTAATCTTTTTATATAGGGGACAAGTTAATTACTGTAATTAAATCCAAAGTTTGGATGGTGGGACAAGTTTAAATAATTAAATCACCGTCATGAATCAATAATTAAACCGTAATTAATGTGCCTGGGAAACCATGTGGTTGGGGCACACTTATGGTGTCAAAGGATTATATCCGTAAACCGAATAACCTATTTGAACAAAGACGGTTTTGGGTTGTTCAGGTTCGGTTAACTCATCGACTAAAGATAACTTATCCAATTCAGTTTTTAATTACTATTTTGATTAAACTGAATAATACCATTTATATAATTTATTACTTTGGTTAAATGGAAACACGTTAAACATTAATACAAAATTCAAGTAATTCATAATGGACCAATTAAATGCTAAATTAACAAGCCATTAAATCAATAACAAACACTAAAAATCAATTAAATCAAACATTACCAACAAAATCAATTACTAGGGTTGGGTTAGATAATTGGGGCAATTGCTTTTATTCATTTATATAATTTATTGCTTTAATTGTTGTTTTCTCTTCTTGGGTCACTGCAGGTACGTATTTTTTTTTTTTGAACGGCAGAAGTATATTAAAGAACAACTAGCAAGAAGTTAGAAAGAACAATTACAACTAAGAGATAGACAGAAGAGGGTTTTGTAGCCAACCCACCCAATTAATATTACATTTTCTACTCCTATTTGTAACCCAAAAGAACGACTGAGTTACAATGTTATCCCACAACGTCACTTTCTTTGGCTGGTTATTATCTTTGCGTTTGAATAAAACGGAGTCGACCTGTTTTGAGGCGGTTGTTCTGACGGCGTTATGGGTTATTTGCTTGTTGTTTGTTTTCCTCTTTGATCGATATATATTTCTCACAGATTAAAACAATACCCTAATCTTAAATCAATACAAGATTTATTTCTACCAGCTTATATATATCAAACCGATCGTTACATCACAATTACATTTTGTTTATTGTCATATCCACAGTACATAACCTTTTCTATCTCCTTGATACATATATAATATACATTTTCAGGCATGAGATCATGTGACAAGTGTATTTTTTGTGAGAAATGCTTTTAAACCGTTGATCACTTTTAATCAAATACTCTCCTATGAATTGCGGTTTAGAAGGGAATTGATCTGGTGCATCTCATTCTAATGTTCGTTCATTTCTCATTTAACGCGGTTGATAACCACTTCTAGTTGATAATAATATGATACATAGGCGGACCCAGGATTTTTTTCTTACGGTGACACATTTGACGAACCTAAAAATTTTCTACATCGTCCGATGTTGTCAGGGCCGTTCCTGACATATTGTAGGCCCTGGACGAGATGTAAAAATAGACCATCGATAAGTAGAATTTCTTTTTCAATACGTTGTGTTTTATCATTAGAAATAACATTGAGTTCAAAAAATATTATTAATTCATATATAACTGTATTTCCGAGAATTCCTAGACGTAAAATCAATCAATAATTATTTCTAAGTTAATATTATCTATCATATCATTTATGATATACCTTTAATATATAGACCGACGTCATTTTATGTCACAATATTGACTATTCATAGTAACACTATATGCAAATTAATATAAATCACTTGGGTAATTCCATATCACCTCGTATTAATGTTTTCACCATTTTAAACTTTTAGGGTTAATACATACTTTTACGAACCATCAATCTTAGAATCAAAAGTCCATGTTGGTTATAACTTGAGATCTTATTCTTGTTGTAGATATAGGAGAATACTTAAATTATGCCTTCAATATTAGGTAATAAGGAAGTCCATCATGTATGGAAAAACAAAGTTAGTTTTGAAATCCTAAATATAGATATATGGTGGATAGTCCCATATGGTTGGGTTTTTTTTTAAGGGAATGAGTTTTCTTAGTTAATAACAAGAAATCTAATATATTCTAATATAAATGTTTGAGCCCTTAATATAGTGTTAAATTCTTTTTGGGTCCTATTAAAAACTAAAAAAAATTTCTGTCTTTTTTATTGACTAATTTTTTTGAACTACTGTTATGTACTAAAAAAATTGGGCCCCTATTTCTTGTGGGTCTTTAATACAATGTTAAATTCCTTTTGGGTCCTACTAGATAGTAAAAAAATTGTTTCTTTTATATATTATTTTTTTAACTAGTACTATATATTATATAGTATATAGCAAAATAATTTAAGTCCCTACTTTTTGTGAGCCGTTAATATAATGTTAAATTATTTTTGGGTGTTATTAGATACTAAAAAAATTGTGCTGTTTTATAGATTTATTGACTAATTTTTTTGAACTATTATTATATACTATATAGTATATATATACTAAAAATGTTTGGGCCCCTAATTTTTGTGGACCCTGGGCGTGCGCCCGGCCCGCCCTCCTCCTGGCACGGCCCTGGATGTTGTTTTAGCCTAATTCCACCGCTTTGAGAGAAATTTTTTTATTTTTTTTCTCGATTTTGAGGAATTAAAAAAACGATTTCGAGAGAACTTTTCGGTTTTTTTTGGTTGATTTTAAGAGTGTTTTTTGAATTTTTGGTTGATTTTAAGAGTTTTTTTGATACGGTTGAACCATTTAAAAAGATACGGTTGCATACTTTAAAACGATACGGTTGCACTCTTCACACGACTAAATTTTTTTACCCTTTGCCGGAAGAACGATACGGTGACACGTGCCACCGTATCCTTCAAGCTAGGTCCGCCAGTGATATGATAACCACTTCTACTTGAGAATAATTTGATTACCACTTCTAGTTGAAAATAATCATCCAACGGTTGATAACCACTTCTTATCAAAACCCAACCCTATGTATACTGTTCATATAAGAAATCTGTACTATCAAATTTATTATATAAGCAAATATCATCTATTTTATTCCGTCGAGATATATAATTAACTTTTTAAATCAAAATTAATAGTATTGATATATCGTAATGATTAGAAAACAGGCGAGGATATAAATTATTATTCAAAACTTGTTAAAATAGAAATAAGAAACATATTTTAAGATAAAAATAGCATTTAAAGAGGAGATTTTCTATCCCTACCCTGCCACATTCGTATATCCCTTCCCCTCACATTGCATTTTTTTATTTTATTAATTTTAAATTTACATTTCACCCCCTTATATTTATATAATTAATTTACTTTATATATTTTAGTTTTTTATTTATCATTTTACACTTTTATTATATTAACACATATAATTGTATATTAACTAAAATACGTTAATTTTTTTTTAATTTTAATAAATTACACCATTATAATCGTCTCGTCGATACCTTCGAAATGAGCCCAGTATTGAATATTTTTATTTAATTATATTACCATATATCATACATTTACGTTATTTTTTGATTTAATTATATTATTATTCGTCGATACCTTCTTATTTTTTGATTTAATTGTATTATTTCAAAATGAGCTCAATATTAACTAAAATACGTTAAGAAAATACTTTTTAACAACTTTCAAAATTTTAAATAGTGGACTCTTATTAGTTTATTCTTACCTCTAATCACTTTCACCACTTTCAAATCCTCAAATCATGAACTCCTCAAAAAACGTCATTCTTTAAACATATTTATAAAAAAAAACTTTGATAGTTTTCTCAAAACCAATTAAAATAATTTAGAACATTAAAGTTGAAATATTTATAATATAATATAGACACATATATAAATCGTTCGGCGGGAAGTTCGTTTATTTAATAAATGAACGAACATGAACACATTTTTTTGTTCGTTTAGTTAAATGAACGAATATAAACAATGGTCTCGTTCGTTCATTTATTTTCGTTAATGTTCGTTCGTTTACGTTCGTTTATGTCTGCTTATAATAAACATATTAATATAATATGAAATTAATGTGTAAACTCATCAAATAAATTGATCTTTTATAATTTATTTTTTATACCTCCTAAGTTAACCCGGTTTTTCATTTTGTTAAGATAATTTTGTTCGTTTACGTTCGTTTACGTTCGTTTATGTTCATTTAAGTTCGTTCGTTTAACTCTTAATGAACGAACATAAACGAACACGAAAAAAAATCTTAACAAACGAACATGAACACAAAAAATCTCGTTCGTTTACCGTTCGTGTTCGTTCGTTTGTTCGGTTAAGTTAAACGAACGAACATGAACCAACCCGGCCAACCCAACCCAACCGAGGCAAAAAAACTCAATCCGAGCCAACCCGATGTATAATCGATACTATTTTTCACCAACCCGCATATATTGGGTTGATAACGGGTTAACCCCAAGCCAAACCGACCCAACCCGCCAACCCGTGATGTCGCATTTATAAACAAAAAGACTTTTTAATTTAAACAAATTACGTCATTATAATCGTCTCGTCAATACCTTCGAAATGAGGCTAATAAAATAATATAACAATTTTATTTTCATGCTAAAAAATATTAAGATTTCGTTATAAATATTTATGTAATATATATGATATATAATTAAATCAAAAAATCAAAAAATATTCAATCTTGGGCTCATTTCGAACGTATCGAATAGACGATTATAATAGTGTAATTTGTTAAAATTAAAACGTATTTTTAACGTATTTTAGCTAATATACGATTTTATGTGTTAATATAATAAAGGTATAAAATAAAAATTATAAAAATAAAAGGTATAAAGTAAATTTATTTAATTAATATAGGGGGTAAAATGTAAATATTAAAATTATATTATGTTTGTGAGAGGGATCGATGGGGGACAAAATTGACAGGGGGTAGGAACCGTGCAGAGTAGGAATAGTATCACCCTTAAAGAGTGGCAGACCTAAAGTCGATTGAAAGCAACTACATGTAATATATATATATATATATATATACACACACCACAAGAACTTATAGGATGAGTGCAGTATAGTCGGTAAAATATTTACAATCTCGGTCCCATCAAATTCAGAAAATGACAATAAATACCTTTCATTATATGACGATGATTCAACTATTTGAGAATAATTTGGCCGTTTACCAAACGCTCACTCGAGTAAGTACTTACCAAGTCACATTACCTTACCTGATTAATATGACAAGAACCAAAAATCTTACACATAAGAGTTAAGGCAAGAACCAGGAGTCTTATTCGGTAAGTGATGGTGAAGACTTTACTACGGTTAGCGCTTACCGGAAAAACTATTGCATACGATACCGTTTTGGTGGACTAAAATCTTACCCGGTAAGTAAATTTTAGTGTTGAATTTACCGGTAAGTGCCTACCCAGTAAGCATTTGGTAAACGACCCCTTACTGTTTTGTATAATTGGATTGTTGGGAATATCCGAATATATGTTTTGTCGTTAGTATAAATTTGGATAAATTCTTGGATTGTGTATTGAAAATTATTTTTTAAATACTATACTTCACCCTTAAATATATCTTAGGTTAATATGAAACTAATAATGAGATAATCCACAAATTACATATACGAATTAAGACACAAACTCATAAGAGAAAAAGAAAAGACTTGGACCTTGATCCCTTTTAATTCACATCCACCCAAAATAACTATATTATTATGATGTTTTTATTTCAAAGAATTACATTGTAACTATATATATATATAGGCGAGATATATATATATATATATATATATATATATATATATATATATATATATATATATATATTTGTGTGCGTGTTTTGTAAAATGTATATTTAACTATAGCAAAGATAATGTAAGAAAAATAGTTAAGTTGAGAAACATAACAAGGGATTTGAACCCTTAATTATTTTTAATCTCAAAACAATCTGTGAATTATGATTTAGAAAGAGAATTAATTTAATGCATCTCAATGCATTTCATTGGTGTTGATTTTCAACTATGATTGATCCAATAGTCCAAATCCATTCTTACCGTCACCCAATCACCCACCTTAACCCAATCCTATTTAACTACAATGATAAAATTTATTTTCTAATGTATAATAAGTTATCTAGTTTTTATAGGATTACATGATTGTATCTCTACTAAATTATATTTTATTATATTGTTAAGTACATTTTAAAAATAAAGATACATACAGAAACTAGCTAAAATGCAATTTCCCTAATTTTATTTATTGGTAACAAAAAAATGGTATTTTGAAAAAAATAATTCACAAGACATTCTAGAATACTATTTTAAGATGTGATTTATTACAGGGACATGAACCGGAGATATTCATATTTGTAAGGGTGTAACTGCAATATTCGAAACCATATTTTACAAATTTAACACAAACGACCCATACTTTCTCAATTATAACTTGTCACCCACCATGAACAAGAAGACCGTGTGTTCTCGCCGAAAAATCCAACAAAAATACTCCCAGAATTTCCCGTGTCATCTGATATGATAAATAAACAACAAATATCAAACTTCAATTTTTGAGGTATTCTGTCCATCCTTACCAACATAATCATCAACATCTTCCACTGTCTTATTAAGATACCCTAATCTTTTGGTTCTTCCATCATCGTTGCCGATTTCTGATGCTGTTGATGGCCGCGAATTGCTTGATTGGAAATGGGTTTTATGATTTTTATGGGTTGTTGAAGAATTAACACAATCTGGGTAGGGGTTCATTTGATTCTTGAATTTGATTGCACGACTTTGAATACAATTGAAAATTGGTTCATTTATAATTGACTTTTGGCTGAAAAAAGCAACTTGTTTCATACACAACCTGAGATAAAGTCTTTTAGGGAATTGAGATTATTTTTATAATTTATTAACCTGCTCTGCTTTCTGGTTCTATCAACTCCACTGTTCCATCTGCCGCCCCTTGATTGCACAAAAAAACCATGCTTATTTTCATCTTTGATTTTAGGGTTTTGTGATTGACTGATTATAAACAGAATGGTTTTAATTTTCTGTAGGAATCATAAGCTGGGATTACCATGTTGATTGACTGCTAATTATGTAACTAACATGTTTGATTCTTGTTGCTTTTTTTTTGCAATGTTGATTAATGTTTGCTTAAAAGAAACAGTCTTTGCTGAATGTGTACATGCTCTATTTCAGGTGGTTAAGCACATTTGATTCAGTACCCACCTGAAATATTCAAGAGTAGATAAGATACAGAGGTGAGTTGGACAGATAGAGAGGGTCTATCTGGTTCGCAGAGTCGTTTAAATTTCTGCGAGCCTCAAGTCCTCTCTTATATTTTTCGGTATACTCCTAGTGCATTTGGTACAGGGGTTTACATAAGCCATTCAGCTATATTTAAGGTTATTGTTATGGGTGCTGTTTGTTGCTGCTTGCGTGATGAGTGTGAAGATTATGTTAATCCCAACAGTTCGATATACAGGAACTGCATTTGTCTTCGATGCTTTCTTCAGAATTTCTTATACATGGTATGCTCTTAGCACTCGTTTAACGTTTCTTGATTTTCTTTCTATGCAATCTTGTGCTTAATAGAGCAATGCATGTAGTTTTGATGTAACGTCAATCACTCGAATCCCATTTTAAAACTTATCATAATTCATATAATTCTTGAAGAGTTTTGCCGATTGATTAGGTTTTCTACAATACACATGAAGATAATTATATTTCGAGAATGTGGAACCCCATTAGATTACCCTCCAAAAGAGTTCTTGAGGTGAGAATGGAGTTCCAACATATAGCGAAGAGATATGGTCAAAGTCTAGCTGATGTGGGACCCCACAAGAGTGGTAGACCTTGACTCTGATACCAGTTAGTTCAGATGATTCAAAGAGATTGAATCCATTGAAGATGTTGGAGAGCAAACATGCTCTCTATATAATATATTCATATCATTCTTGAAGAAATTCGCTGATAAATTAACTTTTCTTTAATACCCATGAAAATAATTTATGATTTTCTTGGAATAGTACACATCATTATTTCAAAGAGGGGAAGAACATGCGAGGCTTCCGAGCCCTTCATCCATTCAAGGGACAACGTCTTTTAGTTCCTCAGCGTCACTTGACAACTCTCTATCTGGGGTTTATCGCTCTCCTCCAAGACCCTTGCCGTATGATGTTGATCCTAGGTATATTCGTCTTCAAAGAGATGGATTGGTCTCCAGAAGGGAGAAAGGTTCAAGTCGCTCACAAGAGGAAGGTGAACCGTTAAGAGGAAGTGATAGTGATACCGATACAGATCCTTTATGCGCCGGAAACAAATGGAATAGTTCAACTTGTGAAGATGGAACAAAAGGGTCTCAGATAAAGGCATCTTTGAAGCTTTCGACCCCAAAAGAGACAACTGGATTTGCACATATGTTTTCTTCATCATCCGAAGATGAAGATGTTTGTCCAACATGTCTTGAAGGTAAATTTTTGTAATGTTTTGCTATTTGTTGATTTGTCTTCGATGCCCAGAATTACCATAACAGTTATGCCCAACTACGGAGTTCAAGTCTTGCCTTTTCATACTTCTAATATCAATAAGTTTCTAGTTTTTAACTTTTGAACAATCTTGTGATTTGGAACACGAATAAGCTTCATTGGTCACTCCTTATTTCCCATGAATATTGCAACATTTCTTTTTATAACGGCCTTTTAAACTAAAAGTGCATACTTACCTCACAGAAATAATGTTTATGGATTTGGTCTACCAGATTTCCATCGTTTGTCGTTATTGAAGGGCATTTATGACATTTTACTAATAGTCTAACACTTTCGTTTTCGTGGGATGGAGGGAGTAATTGTTTTCATTGGCCATTTCGTTAAACTAAAAGCAATTTCTCGGGCGTTCATGACAATTGGCAGTCTTGAACTGGGACCACTAACTGCAAATTATAACTCTTTTTACATTGCTGTAGCGTTGCTATATCACCATCCTGCACTAGTCAAGATTCTTGATGGTTTCACATTGTGGATTACATGAAATGGATTTGATTATCGTCATTTACTTTTTGCTCTTATCGTTGCAGAATATACGACAGAAAACCCTAAGATTGTTACGAAGTGCTCACACCATTTTCACCTTGGTTGCATATACGAGTGGATGGAAAGAAGCGAAAGCTGCCCAGTTTGTGGCAAGGTGAGGTTTCATTATGTGTGTTTATTCATTTATATGCATTTCCTTCGTTGTCTATGTCAAAATGGGACCCACAACATTACTTAATCTGTCATACTTCAGCTCCTTTCAGTTTGTGATTCTTTGACCACTACTTTATCTATGCTCTTTTACTGCTTTGGGGTGCTAATTAGCAGGATATTGATATCCCACATTTCTTGATACTTTCGAAATTGGCAAGAAACATATAATGTCACATTTTAGCATAGAAAAAGATATCAAGAAAGTAAGGTTCCTTCCTGACTGGAAGGTAAAAGAAAGACTCAGGCTTTCCTCCTTGGGCCTTAGGAAGTCATAGAAACACGGAGTCTAATAAGATGCATGATGGGGTTCATGCTATCAGATTAGACTCCCTTTCTCGATCATGAGTATTTGAGTTTGGTTGGTTCTGTTTACCATGTCGGTGATCTCATGGCAACAACTTTGGATGTTTTGAGTCTTGTAGGTGATGGCATTTGATGAGGCTGTAGAAGCTTAACCTGAAGCGTTTCTGCTGAATGAGACCCACAAAGAATTGAAGATGGTAAAGAAACCAAGAAAACAGCTTGTAAATTCATTGTGAATATCCACAGTTACCACTGTTTTATCGTGTAAAAAAATGGAAAATTGGTCGATATAAGCTCCTCCGTCACAAGCTGCATTTTCTTGTGATAAATATTGATTTTTCCTGGTTATAATTTCTCATGTTCTATTGAGAGATGTTCCAACTATTGAGGAAATTTCTTGGATTCATACAGAAAATAGATGCTCATTACAGGGGAAAGGTTCTTATATTCTTCATATTTTCTGTATTTGTTCATTTGCAAGATGTTCCAAAAGAATTTATGGTGTTTGTTAAGGTGCTGACTTATTTATTTGATTAAAGGTCAAGCTGTTTGAATGGTTATAGGCGATAGTTGCAAGGAATAGCGGTTTAGACTAATTGGCAAATTAGTTGATAAGCTAGCAGTTCGCTGAGAAATAGCTGATAAACCAACAAGTTTGTTTATCAGCAAATATAAGATGATTTAAAAGGAAAATATAAGAGCATTTATGTAAAATATAAGGGGCGTGAGCAACGACCTTCAGATCAAGAGTAGTAGAAGCATGAATTTATTCGAAGTTTGCCGGCTCCAGAAATATACAATACACCAATGTATAAGAACAAATCAGACAACACTGAAAGGGAGAGTGATAAATTATACACAATAATATATGTATTGAACGTATAAGGCGCAATTACTAAATGAAATCACTCATTTAGCAACCGCTTGAAAAGCCCTGAGGAATACTTCTGCTGGTTGGCCACCACTCAGCTGATGCATTCCATTAATCTGCAATGAAACTCCATGGAGTTAGCCTGTAATTCAAACCAAAAGTTGCAGTAAATTTAATTTCCAAATATAACCCTACCACGTAGTGAGGGACACCCGAAATGTTGGCGGAATACTTCCCAAGTTCTTCGTTAACCTTCAAGAGTTCATAATAACCGTTAATTTCATTAGCTGCATCTAGTTTTCATAAAACTGAGTAAGCATACGCATACCTCCTGAAGTCCGTTGTTTGGATCATCAAGAAACTCGGCTGCTCCTTCTAACCCAACTTTGCTAGCAGATTCCAGAAGAAAGTCCCTGGATTCAAATTTGTCTATCTGTCAATTTGGTTCGTATTCTTGTCCAAAAATAAAAATTTATCTTTTTCGTATCATGAATTGGAAAATACGATTCCCAAGGGAAAAAAGCTCAATTGAACGTACCTGTCGCCTATAAACTTCCCCTGTATGAAGTACCCATTGAATAGCTCTTCCACAAGATTATGCTGCTTATCAGACCCTTGTTTCCCAGCAAAAAGTATGAGCCTGTGGCTGTCTAGGGAACTTCCCCTGATTACCAGAAACACCATTAGTGAGTTCTTGAAGTAAATCAATCCTAAAGATTCAAAATTTGAGCCAATAGGCTATTCAGATGCAGATTTTGCAGCCAATGTTAATAGTTTGAGAATGGTAGTGGGCGACAAAGGAATGGGCTTTTAAGCACAAAACCGACGCTAAAAAATCAACTTACGTGAGGCCTGACAAGTCGTACTCCAATCCATGTCCCTTAAAAACCTGCAGTTCTATAGTGTTGATTACAAACACCCCAGAAATCGAAAACTAAAAGCGAATAGATGAAAGTAAAGCGAGATACCTCAGTCATACGAGCATGCATTTGATCAGCCCGAGAACCAAACTTGCTTCTGTAGTAATCTTTCTTGTTAATCCCTTCTTTAGGAGCAGAAGGGTTTAGTAAATATGGGTGCCAATTGATCTGCAGAAACAGAAGGATAAAATAAAACAGAAGAAAGAAGCTTCAATTAGGGAAGTAGGGACAGAATTGGAACCTCAAAATCGTATTGATCTTTCGATAAAGCTACAGCTTTGTCTAGATTCTTTTTGCCCACAAAACACCATGGACACACACTGTCTGAACTCACATCAATTTTGATGAGCTTCTTCCCGGCAATACTTGCTGATTGAGCCATTAACTTCGTGTATCTGCAGTATTTCTGGACATGATTTATCGATCACTTGCATGATTTATCACCAATTCACTTATTTATATCCACTTCATAATTTTCACATATGTCTTATTGATTTACACTTGATTATTTGCATCATGAACTCATAGTGATTGTTAGAACATTTATAGGGCTTGCAACAATTCAAATTGACCAAAATATCGAGCTGGATAAAATCATGGACTATTGAGATCATCACAAATTGATCATGAAAACATCAAGTAGCAAATCAAGTATCGACTTCTTTCCAAAATGATGATCATAGACTTACTGAATTCAAACCTACTCAAATACCAAATTTATGGTTCAATATAGTAGTTGTTATATAGTTTAACGTCTCAATTTCATGATAAATTTCCCCTAAACTGAAAGTTTCATCAAGCGATTCATCGTCAATACACTAAATTGGGAACAATTAAACCCTGCTGAAGAAAAAATTTCAATTGTATTTCTTATGCTTTGACTCCATATATTCGACATAGACATGATTCCACTCGTTTTGCATTTTCACTTATTTCAGATGAAGCATCAATGTTTTCAGTAAACCATCAAAATTGAACAATTAATGTTATCATCCGATCATGAAGCTCATATATTTAATCGATTACTGTGAATACAAGAAAAAAAAATCTGATGATGATACCTTTGTCAAAACACTGACCTCGAAACTTCTGGACTTGAAAGTTGTTGATCGAGGACGAACATAGAACAGGTTTCGTTATGGGTATAAATACATCGACTGATGCCAAATATGAATCCGCCATTCGGATTTCCATTTGTTATTCAGGGAACGCGTCTTTTTGACTTTTATTTGTCAACCACCTACCCCCATGGATGACGATGGATGAGCAAATTGGCTCCAAAAATGTAGGGGCTGAAGTGGCACTAGTGTAAAGTGGAAGGGGTTAACGTGAACCAATAAGTTTATTATCTTTATCTCCTACATAAAAGAAGTTACAAAATTTAACTTGAAATTTGAGTTTGTATGTTTAATGTACAGACCCATATTTTTGTCGAGCAAAGGTCCGTAAAATTGCTCGATGTATTTTTAGTCGAATTCTACTGTTTTAAGGATTTTTTTAATTTTCTTGGTGATTTTGAAGGATGTTTTAAAAGTTTTTTTGATTGATTTCAATTGACTTTTCGGTTTTTTTGGTTGATATTTTTTTTTTGTATTTTCTAATACCCTGAAACACGTCTAAGGTTTAGAGGGTGCACCTTTCACCCCAAAAAGGTTTATTTCCAAAATTCTGTTGAACGAGTGCATGAGACCCCGCTCGAGCATGAATAAGTCCGCCCCTGTATATAACCTCCACGACTTTCCTACTTCATATCCGTCAAGTCGCATTGAAACTCCCAAACCCCTATTGTTAAACCTCTCCCTCTCGATAGTAGTAGGTCGATAGTTGCTCTATGAAAGTTCCAAAATTCTAAAATATAATGTTGTTTAGTTTTATATTTGGTTCAAAAATGGAGGGGCTGAAGTGGTAGTAATGTAAATAAGAAGGGGTTAAAGTGAAAGTATAAGAGGGAGGGGGTGAATTTAAATATGATCAAATCCAAAGGGTCTCGGAGATTCCACGGAGTCGAACGGCACACATTTTTCCGATAAGTGACAACAACACCGAATCCATTAAACCGTTTATTCCCCAAGGTCCTCGGAACTTCAACAATCATTCTAACGACAACCCAATTATTTCTATTTTTGTTCTAAAGATCAAATCTTATCCACAATTGATCTTCTCGGCCAAAGGTAATTTTCTTTCCTCTTGCTTATATAATCTGCAATTTAAACGTTTAATTGCTCTTCTTCAAGATTTTCTTTAAGATTCTTCAAGAAATCCAAGGTGAAATAGTTTGTCACTTGTTTACTTCCCCTTCATTAATCAATTACCAAAAGTAATTTGATTACTCTTGGTTCAGATTTCATCTTGATCGAGCCCAATTTAGGGTTCTTTACTGGTTTCTTGTTGGGTTCAGAAATCTTGAGATATTTAAGGTGAAACCCTTGGAGGTAATATAATATTATAATCCCTCATCTTTTTGTGGACGATTGGTTGATATTTTGATTTTTTTTCAAGTGCTATTTTGGGTTTTAGAATGTGTTGTATTATTGGTTTGATTTGTTCCCAATTGACAAGAAAATTGGAATTCAAGATTCTTGACGATGTGAAAAAAGAGGAATATTGGGTAATTCTTGATTGTAAAATGAAAGGGCATACTGATTTCTGTTCATGGTTAGGTTTATCAGGGGGTGTGAGTAAATGGCTATTGATGAAATATTTGGAGAAACGCGACCGGTGCTTGCCCCAACCAAAAGTGCACTTTATGTCTGGGGTTATAATCAGTCTGGACAAACCGGTCGAAAATGTAAAGAGCAGAACTTGAGGATCCCTAAACAGCTTCCATCTGACCTTTTTGGGTGTCCAGCCGGAGCCAATTCACGCTGGTTGGATGTGGCTTGTGGTCGAGAGCATACTGCAGCCGTGGCCTCTGATGGGTCCCTCTTTACTTGGGGTCAGATTATCCCCCCCCCCCAAAAAAAAAATCGAAGAGTTATCCCATGATTGTCATATTTTGTGATTATCAAATAATTCAGGTTGACATTGATTTGTTGTAAACTTGGGTTAACTATGGTTACATGTTGTTCAGGGGCAAATGAGTTTGGTCAGTTGGGAGATGGAACCGAAACGAGTAGAAAGCTTCCTAAAAAACTGAAGCAATTGCAAAATGAGCTTGTGATATCCGTGTCTTGTGGAGCACATTGTACTGCTGCTATTGCAGAGCCACGTGATAATGATGGATCACTCTCTACTAGAAGACTTTGGGTTTGGGGACAAAATCAGGTCTGTGTTCTTTCTTACTCTTTAGATGGATCACATAACCATCGAGCGAATGACCGATAGAACCATGACTTTTCATGACAAATAGATCACCGGTTTTGCAAAATTGCAAAAACCACCATCTTTTGCAAGAGTGAATGCATTTAGGAGAAAAGCGCTAAGCAAGGGGTTCTCTCTTTTTGTATGTGTCCAAAATCCCTCATTCTTTATAATGTCCTTTTAGCATTTTGGCGATGATGGTGGTTAATATACAACAAAAGCTGAATACTTTGGTGCAAAACTACAATCAATCTATATCGTTCTATTTGTTATGTTTGTAATTCAATTTCCCATTTCAATATTTTCAGGGATCTAACTATCCTCGTGTATTCTGGGGAGCCTTTTCTCCTAATACAGTAAGAATATACTTACATACGCTTTAGGAAGATTTTTACATTATGTCGCGAAATCTTGACAAATATGAACGCTTTGTGATACTTTGATACTTCATTCTGAGATATATTTTAACCCGTTCAGATAATTCGTCAAGTGTCATGTGGGGCTGTGCATGTTGTGGCACTATCAGAAGATGGTCTGCTGCAAGCTTGGGGTATAAATACCTTAATTTATTTTTTAAAACTTTTGATTGTTACTTTAAAATACCTGTATTTGTGAAAGTTATTACACTGTGATAAACTAGGCTACAATGAATACGGTCAGCTTGGGAGAGGTGTTACGTGTGAAGGCCTTCAGAAGGGTCGTGTTATAAATGCATACGCTAGGTTTCTTGATGAAGCCCCTGAGCTTGTAAAGATTACTCAAGTTTCATGTGGCGAGTACCATTCAGCAGCCGTATCAGAGGACGGAGAGGTGTAAGTGCATTAGAAATGGACCCCTTTTGTTGATGAAGATAGGGTCTAGACACAAGCGGGTTTTGCTTGGAGGTCACAAGCTATATCAAGGCAACCTCACATCTAGTCATATTTTGATCACAACCTACCCATTTTCTTCTTTTTTGCTATTTGGTCCTTACAATTACTCCGTTTCTCTCAAGAAAAGAGTCCACTTTTGGTTCTAGAGACTTGGATCTATTCTTTCTCAAAACGAAACTAGAAGTAGATCACAATATCATATTCTAGTTCTTTAATCGGTTACATCCTATATATTAAATGTAATCATCATATATTAGCTTAAAATGGATAAAAAGCACCATAATGACCGAAAAACAGCATAATTAACACTTATTGTTTGCTACTTTCTGCAAAGTTGAGTTTTTTTTGGCTTTTTTCTGATTTTGTTTATTTGCTTTTCGCATTTTAGCAAGTAAGCTGTTTGTTTAAAAACACAATATCAGATATAATGGTTTAAAATGCTAATCACTAAGAAAGTACTTATCGCTGATGTTGAAGTTGAATAGTAACTCGTTTGACTATATGGAAGGTCAGAAGTGTTCTTTTTTTTGTGTGGAGAAAGGTTGTATTTTGCTCTCTGATTCTCATTTTGAACTTGTAATTCACGTTTATTTTGCAGCTACACATGGGGGTTGGGAAACATGGGCCAGCTTGGTCATTATTCTCTTCAATCAGGTGATAAGGAGCTGATACCACGGCGTGTGGTTGCACTTAACGGGATATTCGTGAAGGATGTTGCATCAGGTGGTGTGCACACGTGTGCCATGACTACAAAGGGAGCTCTATATGCATGGGGTGGGGGTCAAGCTGGCCAGCTAGGACTTGGCCCACAGACCGGATCCTTTTCATGTGTCGCTAGTGAATCTGGAGGCATTTTCCGTAACATGCCTGTTTTGGTCCTACCGTTTGGTGTGAAACAGGTTGCTTGTGGACATTCTCATACGTTAGTCTCCATGCAAGATGGTCGAATCCATGGATGGGGTTATAATAGCTACGGCCAAGCAGCTAATCAGAAATGCACTTATGCTTGGTACCCATCTCCTGTTGACTGGTATACCACACCTCTCTCTCTCCTTTGACCATGACTTTGACTTGTGAGCTAATGCCGTAATTTTTTTGGAGCTTGAAACTGGATTTTGATAGAAGCGTATTGGAAACAGGTGCGTTGGAGAAGTAAGAAAGCTGGCAGCTGGTGGAGGCCATTCTGCTGTACTTACAGATGCGTTTTCATTGAAGGAGTTGTGTGAGTTTAGGATTGCAGACTGTGTGACACCATGGAATGCTTCTATGATTGAAGATGTTGCATATCGAACTGGTTCTGATGCTTTGGTTCGCCTTTGTGAGAGGTTAAGGTATATATATATATACTATTATACCCTTCTTTACATTCGAGTCATGACCTATTTGACCACAAAAGTCAATGTATCATGAACAGTTGCTTGTTGCCATTTCGGGTGATTGCTCATTTTGGGCTTCTTGGATCTTCTGGAATGTTTGATAATTTTGGGCCTTTTCTAATGCTTCTTTTGGGGCCATTTCGATACCATATCCTAACAAGAAACTGTGTACTGAACCATTTATTTGTGATTGTAGGGAAGGTCTCCCGGATGGCGGAATCTGTGACTGTTAAACCAACCAAGAAAAGGGGTTTCTGTTGTGTTATACGCTCTCGTTGGCAAGGTTCAGCGATTGATAGAATTCAGATAATGACTGTTACATAGTAGATTGATACATACTATTATTATATCTAGCACAAACAATAGCTTTCTGTTATCTTTAGTCCTTAATGTTGTACTTTAACACTGTTCAGCATTTGTGTCTTTAAGAACATGCAGAAACGTATATTAATTATCATAAATGTGTAGATCTAGCTAATATTCTTATTCTCATAAGTTTTCCTTCCTTGGATCTGAGAGGCTATTTATATCATACACAAAAAAGCTATGTAGATTCATTTGTGAAGTGTTAAAAAGATCTTTTATCGGGGACGACACCAAACTCACAAATGCAAGAAATGCTAACATTGTTTGCGTTAATTTGTGATTTCAGCTGGAAAATGGCTTCCAACACTTTCGGAGCCTATCATCCAATTACGAGCCTTTTACTTTTAAATATATTTTTTTTTCCATTTTATTATGGAGAATAAGACGACATATTATGAAGATAATAATAATTGGGGAGGAAACCACAAGGGTTGTGGCGTACTGGTTAAGACACTGGGGGATGTGGTGGAATGTTCTATCTGCCTAGGGTTCTAATCCAGGCGTACACAACAATTGTGGCCACTGAGGTTTAATCAAGACTGATGTCTTACAATCATAATTTGTCAAGAGATTAGTCTAGACATAGCCTAGGACACCTTTTTCCAAAAAAAAAAATATAATAATTGGGGAGAATCAATCAATATATATATATATATATATATATATATATATAAAGGAGAATGTAGGAGAGAGGGTTAAGGAGAGGTTTCTATGGTCTTTTTTTCTTCTTTGTTATAATTTTGATTTATTTTTAATTGATTTCAACACATTAAATGTTTAAACTTTTCATTTTATTTTTTAATTTAAATTAAAAACCATTAACCAATATATATATTTATTATTATATAAAATATTATTTACCTTGCATTTTTAATTATACGATGAATCCAACATTTTTTTAGTAAATTTATAAACTTATTATTATTTTTATTTAATCAATAAGGTATATATACTTTTATTAAATGAATTTATTTTTATTTAACTTTTTATATTTTTTTGTAAGCTAACAATGCTTATAAATCAAATCAATTTTTTTTGACAGTCTCAGGTACTTTGCTGTTATTCATTCGCATGAATTCATGTTTAAGATGATCGGCCCTTAAGCATGTATGTTTTAGTTTATTAGTTTCTTGGTTTTACATAGTTTGGAACCAGATGAGTGGCATGCCAATTAGACATAAATGGTTGGATCAACAAGTTAATGATTGATAGTGAATTCAATGATTTGTTAAAGTATACAATTAATGTTCCTGGTTAATCAAAAGAAATACCACAGGTAGAAAAAATGTGAATTTATCTTTGGAATTACCTCCATCGACTTGCTTACCACCGGTAACAACTTCTTCTCTCAAACCAGCAACAAATATATCACGATTATATATGAAACATAATTATACAAAAAGTAATAATTATATAACAGGTAAGTGATGACGAAGACTCTTACCATGGTTAGTGCTTACCGGAGAAGTTGTTGCATACGATACCGTTTTGGTGGAGTAAATTCTTACCCGGTAAACAAGTGATCATAGTGTTGAATTTTAAGTGTTTGGTAAACTGCCTCTTAGGGGCCGTTTACAAAACGCCCCGGACAAGTGCTTACCAAGAATCTTACCTGGTAAGAGCGGAAGCAAAGACCGAGAGTCTTACGCGGTAAGTGAGTGCGACGACTCTTACCGGCTAAATTGTAGCATACGATGCCATTTTTGGTGGACTAAAATCTTACTCGGGAAGTAGGTAATAGTGTTGGATTTTACCGATAAGCACTTACCAGGTAAGTGATTAGGTAAACGACCTTGTAAGCTTGCAACTTAGCTGGGGAAATTCAAACGTGGCTGAAGCTTCCAAACTATTAGTTAGTTAACCCCAATTATTTACCCTGTCAAAATGGATTTGCATACATGCTCAAGACACCTTACTTAGGACTACAAGAGAAGCATATGCACGGATTCATTTAGATGTCCCCAATTCATGATATTACATAAATTTGAATATACTTTGATACTGCAGGTGTTATCATTTATAAATCATTGTTTACCGGTTGGTTTTATGTTTATATATATTGTTAGGAAGCTGAAAATAATTAATTCACATACGGTTTGTAATTATGATTGTTGGATTGCTTCACTCTGGTGGTTGTTTTGGGTTTCCGTTGTTATAGCAGATACAGAAAGTTGATGGTTGTTTTGGGTTTCCGTTATTATAGCAGATACATAAAGTTGGTGATTGTTTTGGGTTACTATAATAGATACAAGATGATCATCTGAAGCCGGCCTGCATCTGGGAATTGCACTTCAAGTATGTTGTTGGTTTTATGGTGCATTCATGGTTTGCTATTAGATTTTTGATGTTGTTGGTGATGCGATACTCTAAATTGGCTATAGTTGTGAAGATAAAGATACTAAATATTAACTTCTGAAAGATTGAGTGAAGCGTCGTCCTATGTTGATAATTACATTTTTTATGTTTGGGAAATTATATAAAAGTACGTTGTATTTGTTATAGAGAAACCCAATTTTTACTTTTCTTGATTCATAATCATATCAATTGAGTTATGTGAACATGTTGAAGGTGTAAAAAGATTTGATTCTTTTTTTATAGTTTTTTCTTATTATAAAACTCTTAAAAAGGTTTAGTTTGATTAGTATAAAAGGTTTTGCCAAAGAACGAAACTATATTCTCTTAATATCTTGCTTATTTATACATTCTCCAAAAAAAGGGATGAAAAGAAATTTTGTAAGTACAGTCTTTGCTCTTCATTAACAAATCTAAATAGTTTGTTCTATGTAAGTTTCAACAGTTAGAATATTTGTTTTACTTGAATAATACTATATATTTGTAGCTAAATGAGTGAACGAGATGAAAGCACAAGAGAATTAGCCATAAAAGCATCAAGTGTCAAGAAAGATTGTTTTACTTGATGGAAGACTTTTCCCATTTTTTTGTTTGTCGGTAGCAATTCACAATTACCTTGACAAGAAGAAAACAATAAAGTGTTTGCCCATGGTTCATTTTGAGCATGAGAGATGTGTTAACGTACCCACCAAAACCTCATGTAGCGGTTGTCGGTGTTGTTGATTCTGACACATGTTTATGTTGATTCATTATCGTCTACTATATTTGATACCAGTTGCTATCTTACTCGGTGGATTAAGGATGCAGAGTTGGTGTTGTTACATGGTACAATATCAATTTGGGTACTACCAACCGGGTAAGATGCACCTTTCACATAATTAAGAAAATTAGTGTGTGGTTTTTTATATATAGTAATTGACCGTGTAATAAATCTATAGTTAGTGTGTAGTTTTTGGTTGTATTTCTAAGACATGCCCTTCTAATATTGAACAAACAATACAACAAATATACAATTACTTTGTCGGTTATAGTTTTACACAAGGTTTTTCGCATCTTAATAATGGAGTGTGTTGGCCTTGATGATTATGTATGTTATGCACTACAAAACAAATAGGCTTCACCAACGGATTTTTTGTCGTTGATCAAAATGTAATTCAATATAATTTCCCATCCTCTTCTCTCATCGACAAAGAAATGTATAGATGATACATTCCCTAACCCTAATGGGCTTGGACCCATACACAAATAATAATACAAAATACATATACACTAATACAAAAATCCGTTGTTAATCACGATCACTGCCACATTTTTGCTGATGGCTTTTTCCGACAGATTTATCCATCAATAAAAACTCTTCGCTTTGTAGTGATAGGAGTCCATAAATACAAAGAACAATGAAAATTTTATATCTTTTCTTGAGCATGTTTTTAAAGATAATTTACATCTAAAACACCCCCTATACCCATTTTATTACATTGCATATTAGTAGTTGTAAATTACGGAATTACATTTCATCTTAGATTAATATCATATTTTTTAACAAAAATAAAAAAAGTTAAAACATCCACTATCGCGCAACGCGCGATCTCAGACACTAGTATATATATATATAAGAGAATGTAAAAGAGAGAGTTAAGGAGAGAGCTTCTTTCATATTTATCTTTTTTTCTCATAATTTGGAATTATTTTTAAATCATTTCAACATATTAAATGCTAAAGCTTTTCATTTTCTTTTTAATTTAAATTAGAAATCATTTGTACTTTCATTTCTAAACTAACAATGATTATAAATTAAAACTTTTATCAAATTTTATAATTTTTATTTAATTTTTATAATCAATATATCAATATATATATATATATATATATAAGAGAATGTAAGAGAGAGAGTTAAGGAGATGGCTTCTTTCATATTTATCTTTTTTCTCATAATTTTAAATTATTTTTAAATCATTTTAACACATTAAATGCTAAAGCTTTTCATTTTCTTTTTTAATTTAAATTAGAAATCATTTGTACTTTCATTTCTAAACTAACAATGATTATAAATTAAAACATTTATCAAATTTTATAATTTTTATTTAATTTTTATAAATAAGACTTAAATTAAAATGAGTTTTTTAATTTATATGATCCATAACTTAATAGGAAAAGCTAACAATGTTTATAAATATAACTTTTTTATTGAATAAGCTAACAATAATAGTAAATAAACTATTGCATTTCAATTTTTGTATTTTCTTAATAAGCTAACAATGCTTATCAATCAATATATATATATATATATATATATATATATATATATATATAAAGGAGAATGTAGGAGAGAGGGTTAAGGAAAGGCCTCCATGGTTTTTTTTTTCTTTTTTGTTATAATTTTGATTTATTTTTAATTGATTTCAACACATTAAATGCTTAAACTTTTCATTTTCTTTTTTAATTTAAATTAAAAACCATTAACCAATATATATTTATTATTATATAAAATATTATTTACCTTGCATTTTTAATTATACGATGAATCCAACATTTTTTTATTAAATTTATAAACTTATTATTATTTTTATTTAATCAATAAGATATATATACTTTTATTAAATAAATTTATTTTTATTTAACTTTTTATATTTTTTTGTAAGCTAACAATCAATATATATATATAGAGAGAGGGAGCTTCAAATGTAATTTTTTTTCGTGTAAACCTTGTAAACTCTCGATTTCATAAGTTTTTTTGATGAATTTTTTTTGCAAAATTTGTAGTTTCATAGGTGAAAACGAAAAATGTATGAAACAGTTCATAAAAATGAAAAAAACCTATGAAACTACAAATTTCATAAAAAAAATTCGTCAAGAAATGAATGATATGAAACAATTTTATCAAAATAAACAATTCTATAAAAAAAATTCATCAAAAAAATCTATGAAACTACAAAGTTACACGAAAAAAAGTTTACATTTGAAGGAGCCTCTCTCTCTCTCTCTATATATATATATATAAAGGAGAATGTAGGAGAGAGAGTTAAAGAGAGGCCTCCATGGTTTTTTTCTTTTTTGTTATAATTTTGATTTATTTTTAATTGATTTCAACACATTAAATGCTAAAACTTTTCATTTTCTTTTTTAATTTAAATTAAAAACCATTAACCAATATATATTTATTATTATATAAAATATTATTTACCTTGCATTTTTAATTATACTATGAATCCAACATTTTTTTATTAAATTTATAAACTTATTATTATTTTTATTTAATCAATAAGTTATATATACTTTTATTAAATGAATTTATTTTTAGTTAACTTTTTATATTTTTTGTAAGCTAACAATGCTTATAAATTAAAATTTTTTATTAAAATTTAAATTTTTTTTATTATTTTTATTTAATTAATAAGATACAAATTTTTTAGTAAGCTAACATGTTTATAAATCAATATACTTTTATTAAATTAATTTATTTTTATATAGTTTTTTTATATTTTTTATAAGCTAACAATCAAATTTTTTTATTTAAATTTATAAACTTATTATTTTTTTATTTAATTAATAAGATACAATTTTTTTAGTAAGGTAACAATGCTTATAAATCAATATACTTTTATTAAATGAATTTATTTTTATTTAATTTATTATATTTTTTATAAGCTAACAATGCTTATAAATCAACATTTCTATTAAACTGATTAACTTTATAATCTTTTTGCAAACTAACAATGCTTATATTTTAAAAACTAACATTTCTTTATTTTTTTAGTAAAGCAAGAATGTTACTACGATTGTTAATATATATATATATATATATATATATATATATATATATATATATAAAAGCAATTCTTTTATTTTTAAAAAAAATATTATATTATATATTGATTATTTTGAACAATTAAAGCCACTTATGAATTGAAAAAACATTTCATTTTTTCCAATTATTAATCATTAATATAAACAAATGAATAATTGTTACAATCAATATCAATCAATATATAGAGGGCACAAGAATTGTGTTGTCATTTTAGGATTGCTTGGGACATGAGTTTTTCTTTTGTGAAATTGGACATGAAACAATTGTAAGGTATATTTTTTCATTACTTTTTAAAATCATTTTAAAACAATATATTTATTAAAATTAATTTAATAAATATAGTTAAACCCAAGTTGATGAAAAACTAGGTGATGAAGATGTGTATGTAAAGGGTTGATTGATTTTGATGAAAATTATAAAATGATGTTTGGCAAAATATAGTTAAACCCAAGTTTAATGGTTAATCTTTTAATTTATTTTATTACTTTTTATGTATATAATACTACTATATCTTTAATAAGTAAAATGGTTCATTGGCTAAACATATTTTTTAGCTGACATTTTTTTTGCAAAAAGATTATTCATATAAAAATTAAGAAAAAAAATGAAATTTTACAGTGAATGTATGAGGTACCATTGTGAAAAATGTTATTTGATTTCTAAATAACCTAAAAACAGAATTATTATTGATGCGTCTTAAACTTTTCATAACAAAATTATCAATATGTGTGGATTAACCACCAAGGAAATATATTTCATCTTAACTTTGTCTAATATTTCTTAAAAAATGATTTTTGATTTTTAGTATTTTAAAACTTTGAACCATGATTTTGTTTTGGTCATCTGCGTCTCTGAAATGTATAATGTAACAACCCACACCAAACGATCATGCCAAAAGCTAATTCTTTAAATTGAAACGCCGAAACGGCTCAACATAGCTACACTGCCAAGGATATACAACACAGGGCTTGCGGAAATAACCCTAACTACAGCTGAGATCACAACTACAAAATAAAAGGAAAGCCTTCTAATCCTTCTAACGCAACTCCGTCTCACGCCTGGTCAACTTCTAAGCAAGCTTCGAATACCTGTTTACCTGAAAATGTTTTAGTTTTGAAAAGCGAGGGTTAGACCATGAGGTCTAGTGAGCTCCCACAAAAGCCACACCCCAAAATACACAGTTTATGTAAAACTTTCAGTAAGAAATGATTGTACAAATCTTGTCATGAACACACATATCTGATCAGCACACTATGACAAGCTAATGGCACACGCTATGGTCACACACACCGTGACAACGTAAAAAGGGCACACACCGCCCATATATGAAACACATTCATATATCACACCATATGGGACACGCCCCCATCTCACACAAATGCCATAGCTCGTCCACACTATTAAATCACAATTTTCATTCATGAGCGAATGATAATATGCACGCTTACCATTAATTATGCATAAGGATTCATATATCAAACCATATGGGACACACCCCCATTTCATACCAAAGCCAGAGCATGGTCACACACATTTAAATCACACATATTGTCATACACTTACTATTCGCTTTGAAATAAAAGCAGTTTGTATCCACACAATTAAATCACACTTTCCATGCAAGGTTAAAAGAATAGTACGAGCATTTATCAATGTAACATGCATAAAGTTCCACATTTGAAAAGGGTTTCAGGATCAGAAAACTCACCTGTCGTCCCGCTTAATCCTCTCACTAGATGAGCTCTCCCTCCAACTGCACCTATAAGGTATAATCTACCACGATAAGCCACTTGATGGATTTACACACTCACACAGTTAGCCCCTCGGACTAACAGTCCGCACTACTATGCCACACCTCAACATTCCGGACACTTCATCCGGACAGCCAAAACCATCCGGACACCCAGATCTATCCGGACGTCCTACCCGGACAACCAAGACTATCCGGACGACAAACCTATCCGGGTGTAACGTTCCGGGCACTCCCGGATTCCAAGGGTTTCCGGATAGCTACCGGGAACCATACAACCCGGACACTGCCCACATCTGGACACCTCCAAACATCCGGACACAACCCTGTACTGAGGGTTTCCGGACGCGACGGAAAAACCCAAAAACGCAGAAAATTGTACATTCTTATGTCCTAATTCCCTCAACACACCCAGATTAGCAATATGGGTCGATAGTTACACATCATCCCATACTACAACACCCCCCTTAATCAGATTTGATGCGGAAACACAATAAACCCATAAAATCCATGTTTCTTCTCCAAATACTCACAAAACACACACTAACTTAAAGAGGGATAGGATTGATTTTTTTTACCTGGATGATTGATGATTCTGGAGTCCTTCCCCAAAACCAGCTGAAATCGATCCTTCTTCTTCCTCAAATGCCAAAATCTCTTTTCTTGCTCTTTCTCCCAGCTACACACACAACACACACTAGAAAAATGCTTAAAATGAGAACTTAGGGTTTCATTTCCTCTTTATATACCTTCCTCAAGAAAACACAAAACTTTCAATTATTCACACTTGGACCACATAACTTCCTTAAACTTTGAATTTCATCCAAGGTATCCCAATTATTGTATAAATGAAACCCGGTTATTACAACATCCACCCCTCAAAAGAATTCCGTCCCCGGAATTCCCTTTTCAACCAAACGAGGGTATCGAGTCCTCATGTCTGATTCCAATTCCCAAGTTGCCTCTTACCCCTTATGGAATCGCCACTGAACTTCCACTAGAGACACTTCTTTATTCTAAACATCGCACCGACTCCTTCATGGAATTCGATAAATCTCTTCCTACTGCTCACATAAACCAGTGGCGGTCTTGAGCCACGCTTAACCTCTCGCGAAAATGTTCGACCTATCGGTGGTCAACCGTGTGACCTCCGGTCTCACACGAAATCATTCACACATCTAGACTCACGGTTCTGAAACGCGCCAAACTACGGGTTTCACACACCATTTTCACCTTCTTAAAGGACGAATTCTACCGAAGTTAACGTCCCAACAACATGCAACCCTTATTAAAATAACGACGCTCAGTTCGCCAACTGATCCCAAACTCAACCTTGAATATCACCTTAACTCGCAGTTAAGATTCTCTTCAACAGATTACACGCAATTCTACCATTACTCTCCCAACACACAATACGTCTAAGATAGATAACACTTCCTCACATTAATTAAACTGGCCATAATCCATTGATAACAACAATTCACACGCTATTACCACAACGTCACTCCTATATTACTACCAAGTCTAATCCAATGGTCCCTCACTCCGAGCACTACATTCGACTACTGTCTTCCACTTACTTCTCAACATTTAACATGTTTCCAAAGAACGACTCGCTAGAAAGTGCACACTCTTGACCAATCACACAAGCTAGCTCTCCTCAATGTTTAAACCAATCACATACACACAAATCCTCTTTCTCATACTCCCACTAGAAGTTCATACACCCGACGATGACGTTCTGATGACATTGCTTCCCACTTTCCGTGCCACTTGTCACACCTTCTACTTCGCGCTTACTCACTTATTCCAATCTACCGTCCCAATTACCTTAGGCTAGCATGGAACACTTCTCATCCAACATTGACCACTCCATACACGCAATTTCAACGGTTACTATGCCTAACCAACCGTTCCACCACATCTCAATCCTCAAACGATAATAACCCACTCCTTTACATTCCTTTTACATACAAGGATTAGCTCGACATTCCCAAAGATTTCGCATCTACTACGAAACATCATAAACTAACCAATCCAAGAGCACACAATTTCCTTCTTAGCTAGCCACCAACTGCCACTTAGACATCCATGCATCACCACACAAAATCTTGCCATATTTGAACAACTTATTAACAATCCAAGCAAGGATCTCCACTTACGCTCACCCCATATCAACACTAGCCCATCACTTAACCTCACAGCCAAACATTACCACTATGCCTCACATGCTTACAAATTATAAGTTGCCGCCATCTTATCCACACAACCCCACACACTAGAGGTTAAATCCCCACGATCATTTGTGCACACACTAGGCCATGCTTTCTCCACACCAAACACGACATAAATTTGAAAGAGTTGCGAAAACATTAAGCAATAATTAGTTTTGCAATCAACATCCACACACATATATGACTGGGATTTCTACCTGGTCAAACTAGGGCACACACTCACCCTTGGGGACAGACCAAGTCCGTTCGAATAGTCCATATGCAATCACACAATAATAAGTACACATGCACAATTATCAAACAGGTATCACCAAGCTTTGATTTAGAAACTCACAACTTTACCTTTCTCTAATCTAGCTGTACCGCAAAATATGGCTGTCTACCTCACTCAATCAAGTCTTAATTCCCAATCGACTCTTCGGAATCCACTTGATGCACGCTCAAAAATCAAACGGTAGAACGCTCCCTTGCAGACCAACCTAATCCACAGGTCTCACATGAGTTGTGCTACTACTCCATTTGCAAACGACATAACAATCACACAGGAAGAATCACCTATCCAACTATCAATTCCTACCTTCAAGATACTCACAAAAGCGGTCCACCCTCTTGACAGATTTACACCTTCCCAACCGACCACTTATCTCCACGCACACACCTGACTAAATAATCACACCAGGGTTAACCTTTCAATTTTAAATCTCCCGACAATGACCCCACACCCGACGTTGACTTCAACATCAATGCTTGACAATTAGTCTAAATACAAGTTCTCCCTAACCCCGGCTCCACGCCGATACTGTTTCATCCGTATACCACAACGCTACCCCTCGAGGTATCTTGCCTGCTTCGAAATCCCCCGAGACACTTCCCCCGTTGTCAGCCACATGTCAACTTCCCAAACAAGAGAAAGGACTACCATCACACAAGCATCTCTAAGGTCAAAGACTGAGACTACAGTGAGACGCCGCCCCCTCTAAGCGGTAACTCTAAGGCCACAAGTCAACCATCGACGTCTTAACCACACTTTCCACTCTCGGAGCCTTGCACATTATTAAGTGCAATATCTCTTACCTATTAGCGAACTCATAGCCTCCATGCATGACAACACAATGATTGGAATCGTTTTACATACTCGAAATATTCCACAAAACAAGGTTTGATATGCAAGACACGACACCCCCAAAAGAACAACCACACACACACACCGATCTCAAGGATCGTTCACACGCAACCCATGACATCTCGTATCTTGGTCCATCTACTGAAAGTGTACACATTGAAACTCTCTTTGTGCAAAATTTTAAAATACAACAAAATCGTCCACGCTGGGATGGTCAACCGACTCCCACACTCGCCGATATGTCAAAAACGTGTTCACATCGTTTTCACCCATAAAACCATACGATCAAATGTTGTTATGATTTATACAACAAGGATTAACTCACTCATAAAGAAGTGAAATAATTCATTATTTCTCCAAATTCGAAATTTATCACACCACGTAAGTAAATTTATCTTTTCCTTCAAGCACACACTTGCACATGCCGACTCATTTTCAAAATCAGAAGTTTACAAGGCACGCGCACACACTCACACATTTTGACACGAAAGACTTATGTAACTTGTTTGAAAAACGCAATGCATGACTCACTTTACATTGAAGGCTATTTGCTCAAGCAAGGTCAACCGTGTGCAGTTACAACAAATCCACGCCGACACCCTACTTCCAACCAAACCATCAGGTTCCTTACATTTGAAACAATCATCGGTATCGATACTTCCCACGCACTTGGAGGCTCCCACCTCCTAGTTACCACCTGCCTACTACTGCGTAAAAATACAGCTTCACCTCGACCCCAAATAGGTTAACCAACACTAGTGTTATCAATTCATACGTCTATCATTACTCAACCATCTATAACACTCTTCCACTAACTAGAGGATAAGAAAACACCTCCCTATCATCCGATCCTTGAGTTAAGCGCTCAAGATCTCCATTTACCGACATCAGGAAACTCCCAGAATAAAGACTCTTCAGAGATTAGGAGCTCACCTCCAAACAATTATTTTCCTAAAGAGTCTTAAGGATTCTACTTCACACGGACACTCACACCACATTCACACAACACCCTTCCAAATAGTGTCATTAGTCACACCAAGAATAATCCACACAACGCACTAAACCGTTGCCATCATGGCAGGGTTAAAACTTTACACACTACTGTTACTCTCCACACTAATCACCACACTTTACACACTACTAATATCAGAACAACGGTAAACAAGCACACTCATGCACCTGTAAATTCATAATGACATTGGCCAGATGTGATTTGAATTTACCTTACATGAGAGTTCTCACTACCTTCGTCCTAAATTCTCAGTGATTAAGGTCTTCCCTAAGGCTTCCTATATCTCAGATGTGTTCTCCTACTCCACAATTTAAGTTTAGGCCCATCCGGTCACCTAAATCCCTTAAACTAGGGCTCTGATACCAACTGTAACAACCCACACCAAACGATCATGCCAAAAGCTAATTCTTTGAATTGAAACGCCGAAACGGCTCAACATAGCTACACTGCCAAGGATATACAACACAGGGCTTGCGGAAATAACCCTAACTACAGCTGAGATCACAACTACAAAATAAAAGGAAAGCCTTCTAATCCTTCTAACGCAACTCCGTCTCACGCATGGTCAACTTCTAAGCAAGCTTCGAATACCTGTTTACCTGAAAAGGTTTTAGTTTTGAAAAGTGAGGGTTAGACCATGAGGTCTAGTGAGCTCCCACAAAAGCCACACCCCAAAATACACAGTTTATGTAAAACTTTCAGTAAGAAATGATTGTACAAATCTTGTCATGAACACACATATCTGATCAGCACACTATGACAAGCTAATGGCACACGCTATGGTCACACTATAACGTCCCAAAAAAAATTCGATAAATTTTAACTTTAAAATAATACATTTCATTAACACCAAACCATAAATATTCAAAACCAATTACGCGTTTATCAGAAGTTCGTTAAGTTAAATTGCCGATTATAAATGACGCAATGGAAATTATACTGAATCCAAATTTAATGTTTTTTTTAAATAACAAAAGCAACCATCTTCTCCCTGCGCTCGTGTGTACGGTCACGCCTGACTGCCGCTCGTACCTGAAATCATAAATTGTAGGGAACGGGTAAGCACGAAGCTTAGTGAATTCCGACACCTACCCAGATAACTTAGTTAATCTGATTGTAGTGATGTGATTAGATTAATAGTTTATTTGAAGAATCCTGTACTCTTGGTGGTTAATTACCTTGTTATATATTTATAAGTTGAAGTTTCTTGTATCATAACTTGTGAAATTTGAGGTTCAAATTAGCCCTGATTTTAGGGTGTTACACACCGAGCCCTCGGTCCCACCGAGATGTATACAAAACACATTTATACTAGGCATTAAATCAATCTAATGCTACTCACCACAATACAGCTAGGTCACACAACCATTCAATAGTACACACAACTACCGCAACATATATACAATTCCTAGTCTACGCAGTGAGAGAACTCACCTCAAAAGCAACGCAGATATCCACAACAGCAAAACGAGCCGGACAACTCCACTCACTTCTTTCCACCTAAATAAGTGTTAACAAACGTCAAAGTGAAGTCCTAACCCAAAATCACAACTACAAGCTTAAACGTGAAACTTCCAGCTTTTACTCTAACATTACAGGTCTGTTCGGGACCTGTTTAGCCCCCCCTAACAACCCAGAATTATTTTTTCCATAACCAGCAAGTTCTATGCCTTAGGGTTCCAGGGACATATCAAACGCGTTCTAACGATTTTCCTACGATTTAATATGAATTTTCTAAGAATGGGACGCGAGTCTGCCGTATTCGGACCTGCTGTAAAAACAGTTATTTTTCACCTAGCTAGAGGCCGAACCTGTAACGTCCCAAAAATTACAAGGAATTTAAAATTTTTAAAGCAACATTTCATTAATAAAAACTCATTTAATAATTCAATCATTTCATTTGCAAACTCATAATTAATATTCTCACGAACAGTAAACAGCGGAATAAATGTCTAAAATTAAAATCATAAAAGTAATCAACTCTTCCCACGCGCCAGTGTGTACTCGTCACGCCTTGGAGCCACTCGTACCTGAAACCACAATTTATTGGGAAATGGTAAGCACGAAGCTTAGTGAATTCAGACACCATAAATAACACAATTATTCCCACACCACCTCTAAACAGATAATTGCACATAACAGCATACAAGTCTACGAATAAATCATAAACATGCATAGCTACACCATCCCACCCAAAGGCATAAGTTGGTCCACCCGACCACACGATAACCGTGCAAGCATTACCCGGCTCCCCCGGGTTCCTACGCCACCCGCGTATACAACCTTCGGTCCCACCGAGTTACTACGCCACCCGCGTATATAAACCTCGGCCCACACCGAGTTACTACGCCACCCGCGTATATAAACCCCGGCCCCACCGAACTCCTACGCCATCCGCGTAGTCATAACAATAAAGGTCCGACTAGACACCCCACTATTTAGTCCCGCATCACAAACAATTAAAACTACCACACACGTACAAATCGTAATGTAAAAATAACCGACATTAGTTATAGTGAGAGAATTCACCTCGTAAGCGCGCCTAGCTCACAAACAATAATTCAAGCTTCACAAATCCAAGATCACTTCCCAACACCTAAACAATCGTTAAAATGTATTAACACGAGACCCGGACCCTAAAACACGACGCACCCTTAAATCGTCACTAAAACGACTTTTTGGTCTAACCAAACAGGTCTGTTCGGGACCTGTTCCGACCTCCATAAACCCAGAAAATCCTCAATTAAATTACATAACCAGAAAGTGCTCTGAGTTAGGGTTCCAAGGACATATTATACACCTCCTAACGATTTTTCTACAATTTAATACAGATTTTATAAGAACGGTTCGCAGAACAGTGAAAAACAGCACCTTTCAGTAATAAACGACGATTTGACCTATGCTACGTTCCGAACTGGATTTTGCACAAAACACAGAAAAGTTACTAGACTCAGACTGGGAACTTTTGGCACCGATTTCACCCCAATCCGAGCTACGACGGAAAAGTTATGGCCGTCGCAAAACAGTGACAGAAAAACGTTTTCACATGAAATGACAAATATTGCTTATAAACCCATTAAGACATAGCTTAACCCAAACAGACCCGAACAGCCTACAAGCTTACTGGAAAGGGCTGTACTACGCTGGACAACCACTGAGCACCACCCACTTCCGCCTCCGGCAGCGGTGATGGTTGGCGGCGGCGACGATGGTTACGGTAACACCTTCCGACGGAACCTCCCAACATCAACCGAAACGACACACCCGCAACCTCACCCCGCACACACCCGCACTTGCACACACCTGCACCCACCCCTCTGCCGCCACCCCGGCGGCGTGCAGCGGCGGCCCCACCGCCGGCAGCCGTGACTGCGACGGTGGTGGCGACGGTTCACTGCAGAAAATTGGCAAACGACAACGACAAGAAGAAAACGAACCTACCTCGGTGCGACTCTTCCTTCTCCCCGCTTCCGGCAGCCAACGACGGCGTCACTCTCTCTTCTCCGGCGTCACTCTCTCTTCTCCGGCGGACTCTCTCTCTACTCTCGGTTTCTCTCTCTCTCTTTCCGACCGACGACACAAAAGGAAAAGGGGCGAAGTAGGGTTTTGTTTGCTGTTGGTGTCCTCTGCGTGCAGCCAAAAACAAAATGGGAAGGGGGGTCGGTGTAGGGCCGATCCACATGCACCCAATTCTCAAAAATTACATTTTAGCCCTTAGGTTTTCCAAAGCATTGCAAAAGGAAAGGTTTTTGCCATATATTAACATTCAAGGTCTTCCTCGACAAAACCCGTTAAATAAATTCGCTAAGAGACGAAACTAAAATAAATAAATTAAAATAAAACATCCGCACCGGGACACGGGCTTTACAACTCTCCCCCACTTGGATTAGACTTCGTCCTCGAAGTCTCTGCCTACGAATAGCTCCGGATAGTTCTCCCTCATCTCAACCTCAGGTTCCCAAGTCCACTTGAAACCCCTTCTAGAACTTCTCGAATACTTTTCTTACTAACGTACTCCTTCTAGGACACTGAAAATTATGATCGGAAGAACACTCCAACAACTGGATTCATTCCTAGTCAAACGACTTCAGTTGCCTCCCAACCTTAGATGTTCCATACATCCCGATTCAACTTCCGAGCTCTAATCATTCCAAAGGTGCTCGCCAATATACCCTACAGGATACTCGAATCCGATCATTCCTACCATAACCATTTATCACAATTAAGCATCTCAGGGTTACTACTACCATCACCATAATTATTTTAAAATCGGCTACGAATCTCCGATTACACTAAAGGTGTTTGGCCTCAAGCCCAAAGTCGACACCTAAATATACTACTTACTTCAAAAAGGTTATTGCGCATTTATTCTCTTAATTACAAAGGGCATCATTCCCTTAACCGACACTATTCGGTCTACACTAACAACACGTGTGGAATACCCAACCTTCCACCGTCTACTTATCCTCCACGCTCGCTCTAGGAAACCTAGTTACACCGTATCAAGATACTCCTTAACGCCTACCTCCCAGGTACGTCTCAAGGCCCGACACATCAGAACTACCTCTCAGGTAAGTGCCCAAGACTATATCCTCCCAGTGCCTACTGGAAAGTCAAGGTCATAACACATGAATACCGGGGTCCCACCCCGAAATACTCAACCGACCGTTACCAACGACTGACTAACATGACCAAGGATCCAATGCAAAACAGTCTACCAACAACATGCCTATCCCAGAATGACTCACTCACCCAACATGTAAATACGCAACGTGCAATAAGTGCAAAACTGTGCAACAAAAACAACCCAACAACAAGACTCCCCATCGAGCCATTAGAACCGTGCAATTGACCCATGACTATCTCAAAGTCAAAACCGAGCAAATGCTCCACGCTTGCTAGACCCATAAGTCGGTCAAAACGCGTTTAAATAAAGTTTAAGCAAGCAGTACTCTGAAATCAACATTAGCCCCAAAACTCAACACGGTTCAAACAAAAGAGTTTTCCAAAAGGACTCACACCCTTAAAAATTCTCAAAATGACACATAGCTCATAAAAGCGCATTTCCCACATGGTTTACAATAATCCTTTACAAAATATTTCCAACGTCAAAGTTTTTCATCCCAAAAAGATCGTATGCAATAAAACTACTATTACCAGACCAGTAGTTACGCAAAACTGGGCACGCTCGTTCCGCATAGAAAAATCATGTTGAAAATCGTTCATTTGCAGTTCAGTTTACTCACATAAAAACAAAGTGTAATAACTAATTTCTTTAAAATGAACCGCCTCGATTCCAGTATGGATTGACTCATGACATGCACCTAAAGTAACCGCTTGACCTTAAATAGGGTGCGACAAAGGTGCGCACATAATTCAAAATAAGTTTCACGACATTTGATTCCAAAATTCTTCTTTTTAGTCATAAAATGATGTGACACAGGGTTCACCAACGAATTTTTCGCGCGTCAGCTAGTCATCCAAAACGATGAAACGGTTTACTCATATATTTTTGTTAAAACTCAACTGTCTCGTGTAAGTTTCAAACTTCAAGGTAGAAACCAATCCACTTCTATCAATTGGAAATATCGACTAAAACCTCATAAAATCTCTAACTGGGGGCATGCGAGTTTGTAACTCTTCCTCAAAGTTTCGTACTTGGGACACATGACGTCAAGACCTTATATTTAAAAAAAATATGTATTTATCGAAAATGCTCAAAATACTCGTTTCCTCTAAAGCAAAAGTTTTTAATTTCCCAAAAATGATCGGCAATTCTAAATTAACCGAATGTCAACAATCTACGCGTTTATTTTCCCAAAATATGACACATTGTAACCGCATGCATGATATTCACAACATTAAAACACTCCTTTGACCAAATATCTTTCATTTCAACAAAAAGAGACTAAGACCTTTCCATGCACGACTCGTTTATCAAAAAATGTCGAGAACAAAGGTTACCCAAGTATGCATACCCCTAAATCGATAATTCGTATTTTCATGGAAATGTCAATAAAACATCTAGCTGACTAAAAACGCACTAAACGACTCATTTGAAATATTACCAAAATTCTTCCACGCATCGCTTATGCCACGCATGAATCAATCCACACACTGAACCATTTGCAATGAAATACTTAGTGACGCAAACTCTCGAAAGAAAAGTTATGCGACACTAGAGTTCCAAACTCGTTTTAAACAAGCCACCAAAATAGCTTTATACAGACACCGTCGAATGTAACTTTCCGTCTCAACCCTAACATATGTGGAGGAGTTCCAATGTTAAAGTCTCAAGCCGTAGTCGCTTACCCAACATCTTAACCACCGCAAAACACGGATATCATCGTACCCGAAAGAACCGTTGGAAATTAATCAAGTGAAACAATTTTAACAAAGTTTGCAACTCTCGTGATAAAACGGTTTCAAGCACTTTCAAAACTATAATTCGAAATCTTGTGTGTGTGCTAAACATTTCCCAAAGTTCCAAAATACAATCCATATAAGGGTCGGAAACACAAGAATTAATCGATGCAATCCTATTTTCCAAAATAAACTCTGTGCATGACTCAGTCGGCATTCAACGTCTCGACTCATACTCCCCCAAACCTCCCCAACCCCTATCGTCCTCCGAACATTTAACCTCTTAGGGCAAGTTGAGAAATTACGTCAAATAATCCCTACGATTTTTCCTCAAATCAAAGTCGGCTCTATAAGCCTATGATTCTAGCACAATCATCCATCTTGGCCCGGAACAAACATCATCCTCATCGTCACTCCAAGTGACTAATACTAGAATCGTCCTGTTATTCCAAAGACTACTAATTTATAACCTTCGACACTACCCCAACGATCATCCCCTCAAAGCAAAACAAGTACACACCTGTACTAGTAGGTTTACCATAGTTGTTCCTCCTTGTGATGGCTATTCTGGGTAGATATTACAACGAGTTATTAGCACATAATAACTCACCCTACCACGCTCACGCTCGACTCCTTGGATTCCTCGCGACTTTCCCCCGACTCGAACATTGATCCTGTGCTTCCGGTAGTAGGAGCTCTACTACTACCATCTACACCTATCACTGTCCGCTCCGAGTCCCATCCCGAGTATCCAAATAGTTGCTCGCCCAAACAAAAACCATACACGTATGTCCATACTGACGCATATACACACTCTTCCTAGCTCCCTAGGAATAAACATAATACCCCACTACCCTTGCTAGGGCGGAACCCCCACTAACCCTGACGAGTCGCCTCGTGAACGCACAGTCGTATACAGTGGAAACCAGATAGACATTCGAATATAAGATTCTATCCTACAACGGTTGGACTCAAACAAGAGCTGCGCAATAGAACTAAATCCAACATTCTAAGGCTATTCGGTTCCTACCGCATACAACCTATAGTGCATCCGCTTAATCAACCTATCAAAGTTAGCATAAGTTCCTAATAGCAAGTAACAACCATACAATACATTGTATTTAGCACCCAAGCAATCTAGCATACATACTCCTATGTTCTAGAAAGCAATTTTGCATACGTACTCATATGTAAACGCTATTCCCAGCTCACTAGGAATTTCATCTCATCCCACTACCCTTGCTACAACGGAATCCCTGTTAGCCATAACGAGTTGCCTCGCGAATACCCAGTCGCATGCAGCGTGAATCAAATAGACATTCGAATACAAGATTCTATCCTAGAACGGTTGGACTCAAACAAGAGCTGCGCAATAGAACTAAATCAAATATTCTAAGGCTATATGATTCTTACTGCATACAACCTATAGGGCCTTCACTTAACAACCTACTATAACTAGCATTGATTCCTACCAGCAAGCAGTCATCATACAGTACAGTGTAAACAACATAGGCAATCTAGCATGCATACCCTATGCCTAGAAAGCAATAAATACACTAAGTACCGTACCTTCCCAAATAGCGTCGGCTGACTGTACACACTGCGCCCTCGATCACCGTTTCCCAAACGGGTTTTCCTTTTCCCTTTATTCTAAAAGATTTTTGTAAAAGAATTTAAAACTTCATAGCCGCAACTTGAGACCAAACACACCGAGATGTGTCTGATTCACTCAACCTGGCTCTGATACCAAGTTGTAACGTCCCAAAAATTACAAGGAATTAAAAATTTTTAAAGTAACATTTCATTAATAAAAACTCATTTAATAATTCAATCATTTCATTTGCAAACTCATAATTAATATTCTCACGAACAGTAAACAGCGGAATAAATGTCTAAAATTAAAACCATAAAAGTAATCAACTCTTCCCACGCGCCAGTGTGTACTCGTCACGCCTTGGAGCCACTCGTACCTGAAACCACAATTTATTGGGAAAGGGTAAGCACGAAGCTTAGTGAATTCAGACACCATAAATAATACAGTTATTCCCACACCACCTCTAAACAGATAATTGCACATAAACAGCATACAAGTCTACGAACAAATCATAAACATGCATACCTACACCATCCCACCCAAAGGCATAAGCTGGTCTACCCGACCACACGATAACCGTGCAAGCATTACCCGGCTCCCCCGAGTTCCTACGCCACCCGCGTATACAACCTTCGGTCCCACCGAGTTACTATGCCACCCGCGTATATAAACCTCGGCCCCACCGAGTTACTACGCCACCCGCGTATATAAACCTCGGCCCCACCGAACTCCTACGCCACCCGCGTAGTCATAACAATAAAGGTCCGACTAGACACCCCACTATTTAGTCCCGCATCACAAACAATTTAAACTACCACACACGTACAAATCGTAATGTAAAAATAACCGACATTAGTTATAGTGAGAGAACTCACCTCGTAAGCGCGCCTAGCTCACAAACAATAATTCAAGCTTCACAAATCCAAGATCACTTCCCAACACCTAAACAATCGTTAAAATGTATTAACACGAGACCCGGACCCTAAAACACGACGCACCCTTAAATCGTCACTAAAACGACTTTTCGGTCTAACCAAACAGGTCTGTTCGGGACCTGTTCCGACCTCCATAAACCCAGAAAATCCTCAATTAAATTACATAACCAGAAAGTGCTCTGAGTTAGGGTTCCAAGGACATATTATACACCTCCTAACGATTTTTCTACAATTTAATACAGATTTTATAAGAACGGTTCGCAGAACAGTGAAAAACAGCACCTTTCAGTAATAAACGACGATTTGACCTATGCTACGTTCCGAACTGGATTTTGCACAAAACACAGAAAAGTTACTAGACTCATAATGGGAACTTTTGGCACCAATTTCACCCCAATCCGAGCTACGACGAAAAAGTTATGGCCGTCGCAAAACAGTGACAGAAAAACGTTTTCACATGAAATGACAAACATTGCTTATAAACCCATTAAGACATAGCTTAACCCAAACAGACCCGAACAGCCTACAAGCTTACTGGAAAGGGCTGTACTACGCTGGACAACCACTGAGCACCACCCACTTCCGCCTCCGGCAGCGGTGATGGTTGGCGGCGGCGACGATGGTTACGGTAACACCTTCCGACGGAACCTCCCAACATCAACCGAAACGACACACCCGCAACCTCACCCCGCACACACCCGCGCTTGCACACACCTGCACTCACCCCTCTGCCGCCACCCCGGCGGCCCCACCGCCGGCAGCCGTGACTGCGGCGGTGGTGGCGGCGGTTCACGGCAGAAAATTGGCAAACGACAACGACAAGAAGAAAACGAACCTACCTCGGTGCGACTCTTCCTTCTCCCCGCTTCCGGCAGCCAACGACGGCGTCACTCTCTCTTCTCCGGCGGACTCTCTCTACTCTCGGTTTCTCTCTCTCTCTTTCCGATCGACGACACAAAAGGAAAAGGGGCGAAGTAGGGTTTTGTTTGCTGTTGGTGTCCTCTGCGTGCAACCAAAAACAAAATGGGAAGGGGGGTCGGTGTAGGGCCGATCCACATGCACCCAATTCTCAAAAATTATATTTTAGTCCTTAGGTTTTCCAAAGCATTGCAAAAGGAAAGGTTTTTGCCATATATTAACATTCAAGGTCTTCCTCGACAAAACCCGTTAAATAAATTCGCTAAGAGACGAAACTAAAATAAATAAATTAAAATAAAACATCCGCACCGGGACACGGGCTTTACAGAACCAGACTTTCTCTAAAACACGAAAAGTGTGCCCGACACAGAATGTGAACCGTGGGCACCAGTTTCGCCTCAATCCGAGCTACGACGGAAAAGTTATGGCCGATACAAAACAGGGACAGAATGGGGTTTTCACATAAAATGATGATTTAGTTTTCGATTAAGGTTAAACGATTTGGGTTTACGGTTTAGATAATCAGGTCCAAGTTTTAGGTAGCCACGGCTGGACTACTACCATCACCACCCACTGCCACCCCGGCAGCGGTAGACGGCGGCGGCAGCCACCGACGGCGGTGGTTTAACGGTGGTTCGAAAAAACGAACGAAAGAAAAACACGAACGGGGACTAACCTCTTGACGACACTCCAGCAGCAACCCGAAGGAAATCCGATCACCGGCTCGGTCTTTCTCTCTCTCTCTCGCTATTCTTTCTCCAGCAAGAAAACCGCGGCGACGCCGGCGGTTTGGGGTGGCACGGCGACGGCAAGAAGGGGGAAGGGGATTAGGGTTTGCTTAGGGTTTCTTGTGGGTTTGTGTGTTATGATTATGAGAGAAAACAAGATGAGGGAGGGGGTCGGTCCATATGGGCCGATCCCATGCACAAGTTATGGGACTTGTCCCATTTGGTCCCTCAACTTTAAAAAATCCCTACAAATAGTTTAACTTTACCCATTTAGCCCTCGTAACCCATTAACTCTTCACTCTTGGCCGTTCCCGCTAATCCCGTTAATAAATATTCAATTAGAGAAGGCATTTAATGAAAATATAGAAATGGATAAATAAGTAAAAAAAACATACCGGGATACGGGTTTTACAACTCTCCCCCGCTTGAGTTAGACTTCGTCCTCGAAGTCTCGGTCGGAGAATAACTCGGGATAGCTCTCGCGCATCTCCGCTTCGGTCTCCCACGTCCATTCTGAACCCTTCCGATGTTGCCACTGGACTTTCACCAATCCAATGACCTTGTTGCGCAGGTTCTTCGTCTTCCTCTCGACGATAGCTATCGGCTTCTCCACATAGTTAAGCCTCTCATCAATCTGAATGTCCTCAAGAGGAATCACTGCAGCCTCATCCACTACACACTTTCGCAATTGAGAAACGTGGAAGGTGTTGTGAATCAGGCTCAACTCACCAGGTAACTCCAAACGGTAAGCTACCTTCCCCACACGAGCAATAATCTTGTAAGGCCCAATGTAACGGGGCCCCAACTTCCCCCGCTTACGAAACCGGATCACCCCTTTCCAGGGTGAAACCTTCAACAACACGTAATCACCCACCTGAAACTCCAATTCTGATCGCCTCTTGTCGGCGTAGCTCTTCTGCCGACTCTGTGCAGTAACTAGACGGTCCCGCACCATCTGTATCATCTCGGTCGTCTTCAGTACGATATCAGTGCTCCCTAATACCCGCTGACCAACCTCGCCCCAACAAACGGGCGTCCTGCATTTCCTACCATACAACAACTCGTATGGCGGCATGCCAATACTAGAATGGTAGCTGTTGTTGTAGGAAAACTCTGCCAAAGGAAGGTACTGATCCCAGCTACCTCCAAAATTGATAGCACAGGCTCGAAGCATATCTTCGAGGGTCTGGATAGTCCGCTCACTCAGTCCGTCAGTCTGTGGATGAAAAGCCGTGCTAAAATGTAGCCGCGTACCCATCTTCGCCTGAAACTTCTCCCAAAACCGGAAGGTAAAACGGGTATCCCTGTCGGAGACAATCGAAACTGGCACCCCGTGCCTGGCTACAATCTCTCGCACGAAAATCTCTGCAAGCTTCTCCGCCGAGGAACTCTCCCTGATGGCCAAAAAGTGAGCACTCTTGGTCAGACGGTCGACGATCACCCAAATAGCATCGTTCCCACGTGGAGTCTTTGGGAGTTTCGTTATGAGATCCATAGTGATCTGCTCCCATTTCCATACCGGAATCTCCAACGGCTGCAACTTCCCATGCGGTCGTTGATGTTCCGCCTTGACATTCCGACAGGTCAAGCATACCTCCACACATTTGGCGACATCCCGCTTCATGCTGGGCCACCAATAATCCTCCCTCAAGTCTCGGTACATCTTTGTAGCTCCCGAATGGATCGAAAACTTGGACTTGTGTGCCTCGTCTAACAGTATCTGCCGGTTCCCACCAGTGAACGGAACCCACGCTCTACCGTACCGAGTCAACAACCCCCGACTATCACGGACAAAATTTGGGATTTCTCCCGCAATCCTCTCGCGTTTGGCATTTTCCTCCAAAGCTGCCACCTCCTGAGCACTCCCTATCGACTCGAGAATAGGTGCAACCACTGTTAATCGTTGACACAATCCTCTTAGTGGTTCGCTAACCGGATGTCGACTAAGTGCGTCCGCGACCACGTTCGCTTTACCCGGGTGGTAAAGTATCTCGCAATCATAATCTTTGACCACATCGAGCCATCTTCTCTGACGCATATTGAGATTCTGCTGATCCATCAGATACTTGAGGCTCTTATGGTCGGTATAGATCGTACACTTGACTCCATATAGGTAATGTCTCCATATTTTGAGGGCAAACACCACCGCTCCCAACTCCAGGTCATGAGTCGGGTAGTTCGCCTCATGAGGCTTCAGCTGCCTCGAAGCGTAAGCTATGACCTTGCCGCGTTGCATAAGCACGGCACCCAGACCCTGGTGTGAAGTGTCACAGTACACCACCAAGTCCTCCATGCCCTCGGGTAGGGTTAACACCGGGGCCTCGCATAACCGTCTGCGTAGCTCCTCGAAGGCCCTCTGCTGCTCCTCACCCCAGCTGAAAGCCGCAGATTTCTTTGTCAATCGGGTCATAGGCAACGCAATCTTGGAGAAATCTTGGATAAATCTCCGATAGTACCCCGCCAACCCTAGAAAGCTCCGTACCTCGGTGAGAGTTTTCGGCACTTCCCACCGCATCACCGCTGAAATCTTGGCCGGATCGACCATAATACCATTCTGATTCACGACATGTCCTAGGAATTGGACCTCTCGTAACCAGAATTCGCACTTGGAGAACTTAGCATAAAGCTTCTCCTGCCTCAAAACATCTAAAACCTCTCGCAAATGCATCTCGTGCTCTTCCTTTGACTTCGAATATACGAGGATATCGTCGATGAACACAATCACCGATCGGTCCAACATCGGGCTACATACCCGGTTCATGAGGTCCATGAACGCTGCTGGTGCATTGGTGAGTCCAAAAGGCATCACCACAAACTCATAATGGCCATAACGCGTGCGAAAGGCCGTCTTCTCCGTATCCTCACTCCTTACCCGTATCTGATGGTAACCCGACCTCAAATCAATCTTAGAGAACCACGAGGCTCCCTGAAGCTGGTCGAACAGATCGTCAATCCTTGACAGAGGATAACGATTCTTCACCGTAAGCTTATTCAGCTCTCGGTAGTCTATACACATCCGTTGAGACCCGTCCTTCTTTTTCACAAATAGTATAGGGGCTCCCCATGGTGAACAACTCGGTTTAATGAACTCCTTTTCGAGAAGTTCTTGCAACTGAGCGTACAACTCTTTCATTTCCGGTGGAGCCAGGTGGTAAGGTGCCTTGGCCACCGGAGCAGCACCCGGAATCAGATCAATCCGAAACTCTACCTGTCGCTCGGGAGGTATCCCCGGCAAATCATCGGGAAACACATCGGTAAACTCCCGTACGACTGGCACGTCTTCCGCAGTCTCCTTCCCTCCGTCAACTCGCGTGTCTATCACATATGCCAAGTATCCTTGCCCACTATGCTGTAAATACCTCCGAGCCCTCGCAGCTGAACATATCGCTGAATTCCGTCTAGGCGAGTCTCCCTGAACCAACAGTTCTCCCCCGCTTGGGGTTCGAACTCGCACTTGTTTGTGACGACAAACAATCTCCACATCGAACGTATCCATCCAATCCATGCCCACAATCACACATAGCTCACGCATAGCAATCGGAATCAGGTCGATGGGAAACCTCACCCCCGAGATTTCCAATGTGCATCCCTGATACACATCCGTAACCGTCAAGGTCCTGTCATCAGCAACCTCGACTACTAGAGGACACCCTAACCGTCCTACAACTCGGCCCAAACTCTCGCTAAAAGTGCGAGACACAAACGAATGAGTAGCCCCGCTATCAAACATCACTGCCGCAGGCACCGAGTTAACTAGGAACGTACCTAACATGCAATTTAACAACGTATAAATACATACAGCATAGAAAGGAAGGACAAAAAGAGAGGGTGATGAAATGTACCTGTCACCACCTTAGGCATCGCTTGCGCCTCGTCCACCTTTAGCTGGTGAACTCTACCTCGAGCTGCCTCCGTCCCCGGCTGACCCGCTCGACCGTCAGTAATACGCAGTGGGGCATTTGCAGAAGCCCTCTGTGCCCCACTCCCATCAGCTACCCTCGCGTTCGGACAGTTGGCCTTCACGTGACCCGTCTGCTTGCAGTTAAAGCAGACCATCAACGGCATTTTACAATCCCGACTGAAATGACCGAATTGCCCACACTTGAAACATCCATCAGTCCTCTTCCCACCAGTATCCCTAGGCCTAAACCCACCGCTCCTTGAACTCGCGCGCGAATCCGTGAACCTCGACTTCTTCGGCACCGCAGAGATTGGCGTCACCGCCTGTGCCGCCTTTCTCTTCTTCGCCTGGTTCTCCAACTCAAGTTCCCGCCTCCGAGCAGCCTCCATCATCGCAGTAAGGGAAGTATACTGCGCCGTGCTCACGAACTCCCTAATCTCGGTACGCAACATGTCCTTGTACCGGGACATCTTCATGTCTTCCGAGGCAGCATACTGGGGACAGAACAACGCCATCCCGGTGAACTTCCGGTTCATCTCCTTCACCATCTCCGTTGTCTGAGTGAGTTCTAGATACTATTTTGTGATCCTTTCCATCTCCACCGGGGGCACGTACTCTGCACGGAATCGAGTGACAAATTCCTCCCAGGTCAGGGTAGTGCGCTCGGCAAGCGTCAACGCCGCAGCACACCAATCCTTCGCTCCGTCACGAAGTAAGTTCACCGCGAAGCGAACCTTCAGGTTGTCGGGGCAGCCACTAGTCAAAAATGCACACTCCATGTCCGCTATCCAACGCATGCTGATAATCGAATTCGGGTCTCCCTTGAACTCAGGCGGAGAACAGGCAGAGAGATCCCGATACTGAAACTCTCGAGTACGCGGCTGTCCACCTGCCGGTGGTGGAATCGCCGCAATACGCTCCTCTATCAGAACTACCACCTCGTCACGGATGGGAGTGATAATCTCGGGAATCGCCTCCCCGATCGCATGTGCTACCTCGGCAGCAATCATCTCTCGGATCTGTTCCTCAGTGATCCCCGCCTCAGCCCGCGGCTCAGCCGTGTTGTTTCTTCTAGTGATGGCCATTCTAGGAAAAGAAATTACAACGAGTTACTAGTACATAATAACTCACCCTACCACGCTCACGCTCAACTCCTTGGATTCCTCGTGACTTTCCCCGACTCGAGCATTGATCTTGTGCTTCAGATAGTAGGAGCTCTACTACTACCTTCCACACCTATCCTTACTCGTTTCGAGTCCCATCCCGAAGTGCCCAAGTAGTGACTTGCCGACAAGTACACCCATATGCCCGTACCAGCATATGCAAACGCTCTTCCTAGCTCCCTAGGAGTTTCATCTCATTCCACTACCCTTGCTAGGACGGAATCCCCACTAGTCCTGACTAGTCGCCTCGCAAATGCACAGTCGCATACAGTGAAAACCAGATAGACATTCGAATATAAGATTCTATCCTACAACGGTTGGACTCAAACAAGAGCTGTGCAATAGAACTAAATCCAACATTCTAAGGCTATTCGGTTCCTACTGCATACAACCTATAGTGCATTCGCTTAACAACCTATCAAGGCTAGCATAAATTCCTATTAGCAAGCAGTAACCATACAATACCATGTAACCCACACAAGCAATCTAGCATGCATACCCTATGATCTAGAAAGTGATAAATACACTAAGTACTGTACCTTCTCCCTTGGCATCGGCTGACTGTACACACTGCGCCCTCGATCACCGTTTCTCAAACGGGTTTTCCCTTTCTTTTATTTTTAAAAGATTTTAGGAGAAAAATAAAAATTTCATAGCCGCAACTTGAGATCAAACACACCGAGATGTGTTTGATTCACTCAAGCTGTGCTCTGATACCAAGTTGTAACGTCCCAAAAAAAATTCGATAAATTTTAACTTTAAAATAATACATTTCATTAACACCAAACCATAAATATTCAAAACCAATTACGCGTTTATCAGAAGTTCGTTAAGTTAAATTGCCGATTATAAATGACGCAACGGAAATTATACTGAATCCAAATTTAATGTTTTTTTTTTAAATAACAAAAGCAACCATCTTCTCCCTGCGCTCGTGTGTACGGTCACGCCTGACTGCCGCTCGTACCTGAAATCATAAATTGTAGGGAACGGGTAAGCACGAAGCTTAGAGAATTCCGACACCTACGCAGATAGCAATTATATACATATCACCCCTATCCGCATATAGACACACCCACAACAGTCACATAGTACAACAACACAACACAAATAATCATGTACTCAATTACCTCGGTCCCACCGAGTTCACACAACAGTTATCCGCACCTCCTCGGTCCCACCGTGTAACATCCTAAATTTTCAATAATAATATTTTAATGAGAATTGGGATTTATTTGTATTTTGGTTTAAACCTTGAATTATATGGAACTTTCATAATTCAAACAAGGTTAAAATACAAGGGTTTAAGGTTTGGTGTCAATTGTGAAAATATTGAAACCTAGAGGTGTGTTTGGTCACATTTGGAAAGTGTATATAGATAAGGTAGCTGGAAATCAGATTTTTATCTGATATCTTGTTTTGGGGCGGTCAAGAGAGAAGAAGAGAAAGAGGGAAAAAGGAGAAAAGAGAGAAAAGGAAGGAAACAAGGGTTTTGTCATCAATTTGGTAAGAAATTAATCTGTGTTTTGATAAAGACTGTTGTAGCTATAGAATTGTAAACGAATCTGTGTTTTGGATCGATTTACAGAATCAGTAACATCAGATTTGGAGCAACAGTTTGAGATTAAAGTGGGTTTTCTTCCAATAGGTGAGTTTATTTGTTGTTTGCTTAAATCAGTGTTTTCATGTTAAATTGAACCTTGAAATAGCTGTATAAATTGGTTATGAACTGTATGGTATGGTTTGGAACGAGCTGAATCGAACAGATATGAAAACAAATCAAATTTTAGGCTGCAGAACAGAGTTTTCCGGATAAATCGTCGTATCCGGATAACTCTGATGATGAATGTGTCCGGATGCAGCAAGATACCGGGTAAGTTCGAATTGCTTTAGTTTTCTGGATGAAAATAGTTACCGGATGGTATCCGGATGGTTTTAGTATCCGGATGTCGTCCGGATTAGAATAGTATCCGGTAATGTATTGTTATCCGGAAAAGTCCTTTTATCCGGAAAGTTTAGTTGTCCGGAAAACCCAAGTTACCCGGAAAACTCCTGTTGTCCGGAAACCTCTGTTGTCCGGACACTTTTGAGAAACTGAGAAAAACTAGGTTCTGATGGCTGGATGCAGTTCTGGATGTTTTGTCTGATTTAGTTTTCTAAAAAATTTCTAGGGGCGCTGCCCCCATACCCCGTGCTAAGTCGCCGAAGGGGGGGCATTTGAGGACGAAGATACGATAGGTTATATAGTATTCTTAGAATTGAGAATATGATATGAGCTGTAATATGTTGTTATGCATATGCGTTAGTAAAGTGTAATGGATTCATAGACACTAGTGGTTATGTACACGTAGAACAGATGAAGATTAATCATTATTCTGATGTGTGTGAGAAATCATGGAATAAACGTAATTCCTGATTTCTAAGGAAAAGAAGAGATTGACATGTGTATATTGTAATCACTATTTCCTTCTCTAAGAAATAGGCATGTGTATATTGTTATTTCTTAGATGTGTACAGAAATGGGCATGTGTATATTGCGGTTTCTGGAATAGATGTGTACGAAACTGGGCATGTGTATATTGCGATTTCCGGAATAGAAACATTACTCTAGAATCAGTACAAATTCGTAGGGTAGCTCTGAGACATGATATGATGATGGAATGAGGGTCAGTCATATTCATGGGATTAGATGGAAGTCGTGTTAACGGAATAGAGTTACACGTTTGGTAAGAAAAAGGGTAACCAGGTTTGTTATAACTTGCTTACATTGATTTTGCAAATGTTATTATGGAAACGAATGTTCTCACTAGGCGTTGGCCTAATCGTTTCATATGATGTTTTCTTACCAGATACCAGCTCGGGAAAGTAAAGGGTTGTGGGACGAGCGTTTTTGGAATAGCAGAGGTGTCAATTAACCAGAAGAGATTTTGTTGGATTGCTTAGATAACTTAGTTAATATGATTGTAGTGATGTGATTAGATTAATAGGTTATTTGAAGAATCTTGTACTCTTGGTGGTTAATTACCTTGTTATATATTTATAAGTTGAAGTTTCTTGTATCATAACTTGTGAAATTTGAGGTTCAAATTAGCCCTGATTTTAGGGTGTTACACACCGAGCCCTCGGTCCCACCGAGATGTATACAAAACACATTTATACTAGGCATTAAATCAATCTAATGCTACTCACCACAATACAACTAGTTCACACAACCATTCAATAGTACACACAACTACCGCAACATATATACAATTCCTAGTCTACGCAGTGAGAGAACTCACCTCAAAAGCAACGCAGATATCCACAACAGCAAAACGAGCCGGCCAACTCCACTCACTTCTTTCCACCTAAATAAGTGTTAACAAATGTCAAAGTGAAGTCCTAACCCAAAATCACAACTACAAGCTTAAACGTGAAACTTCCAGATTTTACTCTAACATTACAGGTCTGTTCGGGACCTGTTTAGCCCCCCCTAAACTCAACAACCCATAATTATTTTTTCCATAACCAGCAAGTTCTATGCCTTAGGGTTCCAGGGACATATCAAACGCGTTCTAACGATTTTCCTACGATTTAATATGAATTTTCTAAGAATGGGACGCGAGTCTGCCGTATTCGGACCTGCTGTAAAAACAGTTATTTTTCACCTAGCTATAGGCCGAACCAGACTTTCGCTAAAACACGAAAAGTGTGCCCGACACAGAATGTGAACCGTGGGCACCAGTTTCGCCTCAATCCGAGCTACGACGGAAACGTTATGGCCGATACAAAACAGGGACAGAATGGGGTTTTCACATAAAATGACGATTTAGTTTTCGATTAAGGTTAAACGATTCGGGTTTACGGTTTAGATAATCAGGTCCAGGTTTTAGGTAGCCACGGCTGGACTACTACCATCACCACCCACTGCCACCCCGGCAGCGGTAGAGGGCGGCGGCAGCCACCGACGGCGGTGGTTTAACGGTGGTTCGACAAAGACGAACGAAAGAAAAACACGAACGGGGACTAACCTCTTGACGACACTCCAGCAGCACCCCAAAGGAAATCCGATCACCGGCTCGGTCTTTCTCTCTCTCTCGCTATTCTTTCTCCGGCAAGAAAACCGCGCCGGCGTCGGCGGTTTGGGGTGGCACGGCGACGGCAAGAAGGGGGAAGGGGATTAGGGTTTGCTTAGGGTTTCTTGTGGGTTTGTGTGTTATGATTATGAGAGAAAACAAGATGAGGGAGGGGGTCGGTCCATATGGGCCGATCCCATGCACAAGTTATGGGACTTGTCCCATTTGGTCCCTCAACTTTCAAAAATCCCTACAAATAGTTTAACTTTACCCATTTAGCCCTCGTAACCCATTAACTCTTCACTCTTGGTTGTTCCCGCTAATCCCGTTAATAAATATTCAATTAGAGAAGGCATTTAATGAAAATAAAGAAATGGATAAATAAGTAAAAAAAACATACCGGGATACGGGCTTTACACACACACACACACACACACACACACACCGTGACAACGTAAAAAGGGCACACACCGCCCATATATGAAACACATTCATATATCACACCATATGGGACACGCCCCCATCTCACACAAATGCCATAGCTCGTCCACACTATTAAATCACACTTTTCATTCATGAGCGAATGATAATATGAACGCTTACCATTAATTATGCATAAGGATTCATATATCAAACCATATGGGACACACCCCCATTTCACACCAAAGCCAGAGCATGGTCACACACATTTAAATCACACATATTGTCATACACTTACTATTCGCTTTGAAATAAAAGCAGTTTGTATTCACACAATTAAATCACATTTTCCATGCAAGGTTAAAAGAATAGTACGAGCATTTATCAATGTAACATGCATAAAGTTCCACATTTGAAAAGGGTTTCAGGATCAGAAAACTCACCTGTCGTCCCGCTTAATCCTCTCACTAGATGAGCTCTCCCTCCAACTGCACCTATAAGGTATAATCTACCACGATAAGCCACTTGATGGATTTACACACTCACACAGTTAGCCCCTCGGACTAACAGTCCGCACTACTATGCCACACCTCAACATTCCGGACACTTCATCCGGACAGCCAAAACCATCCGGACACCCAGATCTATCCGGACGTCCTACCCGGACAACCAAGACTATCCGGACGACAAACCTATCCGGGTGTAACGTTCCAGGCACTCCCGGATTCCAAGGGTTTCCGGATAGCTAACGGGAACCATACAACCCGGACACTGCCCACATCTGGACACCTCCAAACATCCGGACACTACCCTGTACTGAGGGTTTCCGGGCGCGACGGAAAAACCCAAAAACGCAGAAAATTGTACATTCTTATGTCCTAATTCCCTCAACACACCCAGATTAGCAATATGGGTCGATAGTTACACATCATCCCATACTACAACACCCCCCTTAATCAGATTTGATGCGGAAACATAATAAACCCATAAAATCCATGTTTCTTCTCCAAATACTCACAAAACACACACTAACTTAAAGAGGGATAGGATTGATTTTTTTACCTGGATGATTGATGATTCTGGAGTCCTTCCCCAAAACCAGCTGAAATCGATCCTTCTTCTTCCTCAAATGCCAAAATCTCTTTTCTTGCTCTTTCTCCCAGCCACACACACAACACACTCTAGAAAAATGCTTAAAATGAGAACTTAGGGTTTCATTTCCTCTTTATATACCTTCCTCAAGAAAACACAAAACTTTCAATTATTCACACTTGGACCACATAACTTCCTTAAACTTCGAATTTCATCCAAGGTATCCCAATTATTGTATAAATGAAACCCGATTATTACATATAATTGTGCATTGGCTAAAAGAATAACAAGAAATGACAAGGTGGTTTCTTATATATAAAGTGAAATACTGATTCTTATTAGTTTAATATATAATACGTAAATGTTTTTCAATAAAAGTATCTAATACGTAAAGGATCAAACCACTTAACGTGCTACAAAGAAAATCGAAAAATGTATAACGTCACCGCGTAACGCGCGATGCACAACACTAGTATGTATATATAAAGGAAAATGTAGGAGAGAGAGTTAAGAAGAACCCCCCATTGAGGCTTTAGAATTTTGTGAGATTTTTGATTTTTTTAAAATAAAATGTTGCATTAATTGATTACAACTTTTTATTTTCTATTTTTTTATTGGTTTTAATTAATAAGTTTTGTATACTTAGTTAAACTTTAATTCAACACTCACTAAAACCTATAAACACTATTGTATAACAATGGTTATTTTATTTTTGTTAAATAAACTTATTGATGTTATTATTTATTTATTTTTACTTAGTGAACTTACATAAACTTAAATAACTTAAATATTTTATAAACTTAAATCAATATATATCATCAATATATATATATATATATAAAGGAAAATGTAGGAGAGAGAGTTAAGGAGAACACTCCATTGAGGCTTTAGAATTTTGTGAGATTTTTGATTTTTTTTAAAATAAAATGTTGCATTAATTTATTACAATTTTTCATTTTCTATTTTTTTCATTGGTTTTAATTAATAAATTTTGTATACTTAGTTAAACTTTAATTCAACACTCACTAAAACCTATAAATACTATTGTATAACAATGGTTATTTTATTTTTGTTAAATAAATTTATTGATGTTATTATTTATTTATTTTTACTTAGTAAACTTACATTAACTTAAATATTTTATAAACTTAAATCAATATATATCAATAAATATATTTGAATACTTATTTTATTAGAGTACTTTTTTTTGTTAGTAAGTTAACAATGATTATAAATCAATATTTATTTTTAAAATGTTTTATTATTGATCTAACAAATGTTTGATAATCAAAACCTTTTATTTAGTATGATAATAATCAACTAATACTTTTTTTAATAGTATATTTTTTTATTAGGCTAATAATGCTTATAAATCAAAATTTATTTTAAAAGTGTATAACTTTTAGTGATTTTTTTCTTATTAATCTAACAAATGCTTAGAAATCATACCCTTTAAGTTGTTTTATTATTTAGTTAGATAATAGTCAATTAATACTTTTTAATAGAATGCTTTAATTTTATTGTTTTTCAGTAAGTTAACAACACTAATTTTAGTACAAATTTTGAATCATTATTTTGCAACCAAAAAGTTAAAAAATGTATGAAACTATATCAGTGAAAATAATATGCATAAAAAATACTTGAATACATACATCGTATTATATTACATATTATTATCAAATTACGCTTCATCTTAATTTCAGCACCGCACACCGCGCGGTACCAAACACTAGTTTAAGTAACAAAAGGTCATATTTCATATATATTTATGGCAATTAGCTTAATTTAAGAGGCACCTTTTTGACTTTAAATGCGCTGCGGTTGTTATATTAACAAGGGAAATTAATTAAAATACCCTAAGTCCAACTTCGTGTTACCAAAATGCCACAAATCTCCCCCACTTTGCAAAAATACCCATTTTTCTGCGATGGGAGCCCGCGATCGCGGGCCAGGGACCATTTCTGACACTTTTTTAAACTTGCAGGAACCATTTTTGAAAAATGGAATCCCGCGATCGCGGGCTAATCCCGCGATGGTATGCTTTTTGTGACTTTTCAATTGCAATGGACCATTTTTGAAAATTTCCAGGGACCATTTTTGAAAATTTGAACTGCGTTTGACCATTTTTGACCACTGTTCACCCGCGTTTCGTCAAATTTAATGAATTTAAAATGAAATGTTACATTTTCAACCCCTATACTTATTTACTAAATTTACTTTATACCTTTTAGTTTCATTATTTTAATTTTACATTTAACACATATAATCGTTTATTAACTAAAATACGTTAAAAAAATACGTTTTAATTTCAACAAATTACACCATTATAATCGTCTCTTCGAAACGCGTGAATAGTGGTCAAAAATGGTCAAACGCGGTTCAAATTTTCAAAAATGGTCCCTGGAATTTTTCAAAAATGGTCCCTTGCAATTGAAAAGTCACAAAAAACATACCATCGCGGGATTAGCCCGCGATCGCGGGATTCCATTTTTCAAAAATGGTCCCTGTAAGTTTAAAAAAGTGTCAGAAATGGTTCCTGGCCCGCGATCGCGGGCTCCCATCGCGGAAAAAGGGGTATTTTTGCAAAGTGGGAGAGATTTGTGGTATTTTGGTAACACTTGGTCAAACTTAGGGTATTTTAATTAATTTCCCTATTAACAAAAGGTCATATTTCATATATATATTTATGGCAATTAGTTTAAGTAACAAAAATGATAAATTTCTGTAAAAGAACAAATACATAAGTTTAATATGTTCTTCATCCCAAAACAAGTGTTTTTCGTCTCAAAATAAGTGTCTGCATTATTTAAGGTTTTAAATGGCGTAAAACGTGGCGTGACAGCGAGGTCAAGTCTTAAGCCTTACGAGTTACGGCGAGACTATGACGTTTTTCAAGACGCGACTTAAGGCGACAAATATCTATATAATATATATGTGTGTATTTATGTCAGTGTCTTGAACAATAATTAAGGATAAACAAAAGAAATTCTAAATTATAATCGATGCTAATGGGAAAATCCGAATCTAATTTCGAAGTACATATACTCGAAAAATCGAAAGTACACAAATATGTAACACCATAACGAGCCAGGCCATAGCAGCATAACGCCAAGGCGTGCCATGCCATAACGCCATGACGCTCCATAACGAGCTCCACGCCTTATCTCGACGCGAAGGGGTATAACGTGGCGGCAAGGCCATGCCTCGGAGTCAAGGCGCGTTTTTTAGAACATTGGCATTATTATTTTAGTTTTTGTTCCAAAATAAATGTTAATTTTCGAAAGAAAATGTTCACTTTTCCCTTTTATCCTTGGTTATGAGGTGGACAAAAAATTCTCTCTCTACAATTAAAAGTAGACCGTATACATTTTTTCATTGTGTATATTTATTTTAAGACGCATGGAATAATAATTTTGAGAATTATTTGATCATTATAATTTTTGTATGTTACAATAAGTGAACTGCAAAACTTTTTAAATAAAGCTAAATCAATAGTTACATCTAGCTCTCAAACAAGTTCTTGTCGCCCTAGTAAATAAAATATAGTAACTAACTTATTTAACGAGGATTAAAATTCTACGAGTAATAAATATCTAAACTTGATATCCATTTAGGGCATGTTTACCAAAATTTCTATTAAGTCCTGTATGGATAAATTTGTCTATCTGGATAAATTTGTCTGTCTGGATAAATTGGTGTTTTGTTTACTTTTTTATCTGAATCAACAGTCTGAATGACTGAAATGACCAATTTACCCCTGAACTGTTTGATAAATTATTGTTTAATTTTTAAGCTAAATAATATTTATGAAACACAATTTATTTGAACAACAAAGCATAAACTCATTCATATCATAAAAACATCAAAACATAAATTTATAAAATACTTCAAAATCCAAGTTTGAACACAGTTCTTAAATTTAAACACTGTTAATGGAAAATTAATGCTTCTCAGTTTTCAAACAAAACAAAACAAACAAACAAACAGTTTGATATTTTTTAGGAAGACGCCGTCGATGTAAGCGCCAATAGAGATTTGGCCGGCGGGTATAGCGCCACCGCCCCATGTATCCCACTCGAATACTTTCTGTATATCACCTTCCTCTTCTCATCATCCTTGGCCACCGAATGAAACACCGCCAGCATCTTGGAACACTCCGCCACCTGCTCCTCCCCATACCTCCTGTGCACCTTCAATGTCTCATGCCACGCCGGAAATATCATAAAATAGCGAGACGCTGGAGAAGAAAGCCGCTGCCGGAGAAGAGAGCCGCTGCCGCTGCCGCCGCCGCCGGAGAAGAAGCTGTCTCCGGAAGAAGCTGTCGTCGGGAGAGAGAGCTGGAGAAATGGAGGCGATAGAAATGGGAAAGAGGTGGAGAAATGGGAAGGTAGGGATTTTTAGCCGTGTTCTTTTCTAAAGGGTAGAATGGTCATATTTTCAGCTTAATGGGGACAAGTGCCATAAATCAACTGTGCGAATAAGATGGTTGCTGCCCCATTAAGTCACAAGTAAACACTCAATTTTATCTGCGCGAATAAGCCAGTTTCTTCATTAAGCCCAATAAATCACAAGTAAACACACTCTTAGGTGAACTAAATATGTATATTTGTACTAATTTTATTGTCTTCTTAATGTTGATGATTTTGAAAGTAATTTATTGGGATGATGGATACAAAAACAACCGCAATTTCTAGTTTGACCATCATTGCACATGATATTACTAACAATCTAAGCTAGTACTGTAGTTTTAGAGTCCGCCTGTTATCTTAGTGGTAGGATCATCTCATTGAGGAGCACAAATTAAACCTAACTTGAAGTCTAGTTGTATAGTGTTGTATGTGCTCAAAGGATTATTTGGACAGCTGTGTAAGGAGCTCAAGATAAAACATCACTAGAGATAGAGATTATAGTGTGGAATAAATCGAATACACCAAAAACCTAAAAATGTTGCCAACTACCGATATTGACGTTAGCTACTCAACATCAGACAATGGTGAAAACCTTGACCTTGAAGATTGAAGATGACAACCACAAGGGTGGTGGCGTGTTGGCAAGGGTTTGGGGGATGTGGTGGAATATCCCATCTACCCCGGGTTCGAGTTCAGGTGTCAGCATTCTGTGGCCAGGCTTAGTCTTAGACGACCGCTTTGTTTGTTTCCAAATTGCCAAGGATGTAGTCTAGGCAAAGCCTAGATGAACCTTATCCCAAAAAAAGATTGAAGATGACATCGATGAAAATTGGAAGCTAAGGGAGGCACTAAAAAGTGAGATGAAAACATACAAGTTTGAAGATTGAAGTTGTCATCGATGAAAATTGGAAGCCAATAAACAAGATGAAAACATAGAAGAACGAAAACCAACTTTTACTGCAACAAAATTGGGTTCTAATAGACCGCTTTATAAGACTCAACTTATAGGACAAAAAAATAAAGCGAACTATCTAAAGGTAGTGTAATAAGTTTATAGGACACTAACTTTTGAGCATCGTGTTAAAAGATGTGATTAAAATCAACAATCTTGACATTTATTATTTAAAGAGGTATTAACTTGAAATGGTTGTTGTTTCAGGGTGTTATATGTAATAATCAGATAATGAGGGGCTGGTATGACAAAGTGATGAAAGTTCAGGACAAGAGGGACTACGCCTCACATTGGTAAGAAGATAGAGGGTAACGGAGTCATACTTAGAAGTGCAAGGGCTGGAGTCGTAAATACTGAAGGGTTGAATCTATAAATTTAAGATGAGACTACTTAAAGTTCAAATCTCTCATTTGCAATTCATTCAGTCATTTTATCAGGCTTACATCTTCTCTCGTTTCTCTCTCTAAACATTCATTCTCTAATATCTTTTTAGAGATAGTTTTTAGGGTTAGATATTCTTCAGTGTTAGTATTCTTTGATTTGTAAAGTGTAAGTTCTTGATAATAATACATTAGTTTTATAGTTTTCTATATGGTATCAGAGCTTAAGGTTCGATCTCTTGTCTGTTCTTCTTCTTAAGTCCGAATCATTTCTGGTTCTAGTTCTATCGATCGATCGTGTGCATATGTTCTTTCCATTACCAGAGTTACGTTGACCACGACGTAACAAGGACGGTATTGTGAGCCATTGATTAGTCGTTTGGATCTGTGTTTTCTATATACATATCTGTTAAGATCTGTGTTTTCTTATTGTTAAGATCTGTGTTTTCCATATACATATCTGTTCAGATCTGTGTTTGCTTATTGTTGTTTGTTTACTGATCGAACTTGAAACAATGATGCTCACGGTACAGATCTGGCAAAATCTTTGAGTTTTGTTGGAAAATTCAGAGCTAGTTTCATTAAAAGAGTATCGATCTTTGTAGACTTAGTTACTTGGTTTCTCTTTGCTCTCGAACCTTTTCTCAAAACATCTTTCAGAAAATATTTTCGGCACCGTAAATCTATCGTGTTTGGTTATTTCTCGACTGGAGTTTGTGGTTCTCAAATCACAACCGTGAAAGTCGTCCAATCAGTTCAGATCTATTTTCGGTACCGTAGATCTTCGATTTGCAAGTTCTTTTCTCGACTTGTGTTGTATCAGATCTGATCAAATCTGTTTAGTATCATTTTTTCGTGTTACCTAAATCTAGTACCAGATCTGGATTTATTTTCCATTTGTCTGTTACAAATTACCAGCAAACTTATCTTCTCACAGATCTGATTTACACACGATGGCTCAGGCTACTATGGCCTACTGAGTTGTGACTCATTGTAGTCCAGCAGTGACAGTAAGGACCGCCTTCCTCTGTCGTGTTAATAGTAAGATCCGTGTGTGTTGCTCATCCTTTACATTATGGAGTTATCTGTCTTCGATTATATCACAAAATCTCTACAGATCTGGTACTTGCCTTGCTGCAATATAGTTCTTAGATCTGTTCGGAGTGTGTGTGGCTATCTTCTTGTTTCTCAGATCTTAAAGGTTTTAGATGTACATTGTGCTGTTGTTCAAATCTGTTCTCTTATTATCTTGTGTTTGTCCTCTGTGAGTCCTTAGTTTATTACTTTGTTTTAAGACAATATAAATAGTAATATAATCTGTTTGGTAATTTGTTCTCTTATTACTCTTTGTTTCCTCTGTTCAGGTGAGATCTGTGGCCTTCCTCGGGCACCACCTCTGTTGTTTATCTGTCACTACCTACTGTTCTTTTAATAACTTTATTTTTTGCTTCCGCTATATCTGGTAGTTCCTTTTTTGTCACTTCTTTTTCAACATACTTTGAAGGTTTTGAGGTGCGGCTTGACCTAGCACCTTGAGTGTTTTAGGAATCCTGCCTTTTGTTCACCTCAGGTCCCTTTGTGTTTGTTGATTCCTCTGTCTATCCACATCATGCCTGCTGAAGAAGATCGTGTGATAAACCCCAATGGTAACGCTGGGACATCTCAGATCGCTAAGCTTGACTTTGGCGATCCCCTGTACTTACATCCCAGCGATACTACTGGGCTTCCATACTTAGCCTAAAACTAAATGGAACTGATAATTACAAGGTCTGGTCCTGTGCTATGATCCTCGCTCTTGAAACTAAAAATAAACTCGGATTCATAGATGGATCTTGTCCTAGACCTACCACTGACCCCATCCTGGCTAAACAATGGGACAAATGTAACTCAGTGGTTCTATCTTGGATCTTAAGCTCTGTTACTGAAGAGCTGTTTCTTGGACAAGTTTTCTCTAAAATTGCCTCTCATGTCTGGCTTGAACTTAAGGAAACCTATGATAAGGTGGATAGCTCCGTGACTTTTAATCTACATAAGAAAATTAATTCTCTAACTCAAAACGGGTCATCCGTCTCTGATTATTACCATAGGTTAAATTCTTTATGGAGACAGTTTGACGCCTTAGTCAAACTTCCTGCCTGCACTTGCAATGCTTCCCACGACTTTTCTGAACATAACCAACTTTTAAAACTCATGCAATTTCTAATGGGTCTAGATGACATTTACCAGCCTGTAAGGAGTACTATTCTCACCTCTGATCCTCTTCCCTCTGTAAAAACAGCCTTTTCCATTATCTCAAGGGAAGAGTCTCACAGAGGGACGTCTAGCTCCTCATCTAATCAAATAACTTATTAATCTAATCATACATCATAATCAGATTAATTAAGTTATCTAATCCTTTGTCCCAAAAGTATCAGAAGAACAGCTAGATCCTCCGTTATCTCTAAGTTTAAGTCTTTCCAAAAATCCTCATCACACTTTCCCGCTTACTTCCCGGAGCTTGTACCTGGTAAGAAAATTCAACTTGAAACATTAGGCTTTCGCCTAGTGAGAATATTCAAATCAAATTAAAGTTAAACAATTAAAATCTCAACAGATAAAACAAACCTGTTCTCGCCCATCTTACCGTACAACAACTCCTTTCAATGCTGGGAATCTACCCCACTCCCATACTTATGACTAATTCGTCTAGCCATAATATCATTATCAAGAGTTCACTATAAATCATCCCAGATTCAAAGTCATTACTCTTATCTAAGAAATTACAAGTCAAAACCTGCCTATTTCTTAATCCGGAAGTAGAGATTACAAATTACTTTATGCCTATCTCTAATCTTCCTTTCACAACGGGAAATCTCCGATCTTCCCTAAAAATGGAAATCTCCGATCTTCCATTCGAAATGGGAATTACAAATCAAAATCTGCCTATTCCACATTTCACGTCCTCACCATCTCAGAATCACTGACCCCAATGGGATTAATATATCGCGATACACAACCGGGGCCCTCACGATGATTCAAGATACACTCGTCCACTAGAAATTACATCCCTTGGTCAAATGGCAAGTATTTCGGTTCCCATTAGACCGTACCCATGTGCTCTACTATGACCGGATGCCTATTTCTAGCAATCGCCACACAATACATAAGTATTATTATTCTTACTATTATATGTGCATAACATATAATATATTCATCTCCAAAACATATTCTACATATATAAACATTTATAAAGAATATTTATAGTCTTGACATCTCGACTTCTTAACTATCCCCTCATTGCAATTTAGCACGGGGATCAACATATCATAACTTTTAGTCATCTATTTGGACTCATTACTAATTAAGACGAGTCCTTATTAACATGTTCAGACATACATATTATATATCTATTTCAATATTAATTGATGAGTTTTAAAGAGAGTTGAATAAACGCACCTGGTATGAAGTCACACTTCTTTTAAAGACGTAGGAACTCCTGTCTTCACCACCACAGTTTACTGTAATAACCAATATACACATATAATGATATTAAATTACAGAACATAACTCTCTAAAACTAAGAATCCTTATCATCTAAAAATCTTCGTCTTAAGTCGCAACCAACTAAATATTAAAATCTCTTGTCGCAATGCACAGTGCAAGTCGCAATCAACTACTGCGACATGGTCACCATGTCGCAACCTTCTATTGCGACTTCAACCCCAAGTCGCAGCCTTCTATTGCGACTTCAACACCAAGTCGCAACCTTCTATTGCGACATGCATGAATGTCGCAACTCAAGGTTGCGATATCCATGATGTTCATCCATATCTCAGACCACTATGTTCATCCTAAAACCCATATTTTGCAGTTTTTACACCATGAATCTTTCTGATATTATGCAGATATGATTAAGGCTATGAACTGAACCTACTCATATACTCAGATTTCCCAAAACATCCATATTTCATAAAACCCATCTCTAAACTTATCTAACAACTTATAAACATAAAAGTAAGGATAGTTTACCTTTGTTTCTTCAATTAATCTCAGAACCCAGCTGAAATCCTTGCTTCACTTTCTCTTCTTCTTCTCGTTCTTTCTATCTCTATCTCTCGGCTCTATCTTTCTCTCTCGTTACCGAAATAACCACACACACACACAATTAGTCACTTAAGACTAATTGTGTGACACCTCCTACTCAAACTTAGTGAGTCATAGTTCAAATTACCAACTACACCCGTAACTTTAAAGGAATGACACAACAAACCCTCAAATTGAAAATCCACTTCAACCAATAACTTTAAACAAATACAAACTTAACCCCAAGTTAAAACTTGTAATTTACAAAAATAATACAACGAAAATTCGAGATGTTACAATACTCCACAACTTGAAAATGATTTCCTCCCCGAAATCAAATCTAGTTAAACAAATGAGGATATCTAACTTTCATATCTTCCTCTGACTCTAAGGTCACATTAGCACCTCGATGATGCTTCCATTGAACTTTTAACATAGTTACCTCTTTACCACTTCGTAACCTCTTAACTGACTTTTCCAAGATTGCCTCCGGTTCTTCTACACATCGGCTCCCTTCATCCACTCTAACATCAGTAAGTGGAATCACATCCTGTTCTTCGGCTAAGCATTTCCGAAGATAACACACATGAAAAGTATTATGGATCCCTTCCAACTCAGGTGGAAGATCCAGTTGATACGCTTGAAGACCAACTCTTTTGGTAATATGAATGGTCCTAGAAAACGAGGACTTAATTTCCCACGCTTTCCAAACCGAATCACACCTTTCCATGGGGATACTTTAAGCATTACACGCTCCCCAACTTGAAATTCTTTTGGTCTCCTTTTCGGATCAGCGTAACTTTTCTGTCTATCTTGAGCCGCTTTCATATGCTGCCGAATTTCCTTTACCTTGTCCGCAGTTTGTTGCACAAGTTCCGGACCAGCAAACCGTTTCTCTCCGGCTTCTAACCAGCACACCGGAGTTCTACATTTCCTACCATACAATGCCTCGAAAGGTGCTCTTCCAATACTGGAATGGTAACTGTTGTTGTAAGCAAATTCTACTAACGGCAAATGAGAATCCCAGTTACCTCCAAAATCTAACACACGATCTAATCATATCTTCCAAAGTCTGTATGGTTCTTTCACTTTGGCCGTCAGTCTGTGGGTGATAAACAGTACTTAGATTAACCCTTGTACCCAACTCTTCTTGTAGCGACTGCCAAAACCTGGAAGTAAACCGACTGTCACGATCGGACACAATAGACACCGGTATACCATGTCGTGACACTACTTCATCAATATATAGCTTCGCCAATTTATCTATTGGTGATGCTTCTTTCATAGCTAAGAAATGAGCACTCTTTGTCAGTCGATCGACGATTACCCAAATGGTATCGTTACCTCTTTGCGTCTTTGGTAACTTTGTCACAAAATCCATGGTAATCTTATCCCATTTCCACTCCGGAATTTCCAAAGATTGAAAACTTCCGTATGGTCTTTGGTGTTCTGCTTTTACTAACGAACAAGTTCCGCATTTCTCTACTATTCGTGCCACATCCACTTTCATAGCCGGCCACCAATAATGCAACTTCAAATCTCTATACATCTTGGTACTTCCCGGATGTATAGAATACTTCGATCTATGCACATCCTCCAAAATCAACTCCCGATTTCCACCCAACTTTGGTACCCAAACACGGCCTTGGAACAATTTAATCCCACGACTATCTTCAGTCAATTGAAGATGTTGCTTGGTCATTACTTCTTCTTTCAAGTTGCTTTCTAACAAAGCCTCCACTTGAGCAGCTTTTATTCTTTCAATCAGACTTGACATTACATCAATTCTGGCGTTTGTCGATTTCAAGCACCCATTATACTCTTTTCTACTCAAGGCATCGGCTACAACATTCGCTTTACCTGGGTGGTAATGCAATTCACAATCGTAGTCCTTCAACAATTCAAGCCATCGCCTTTGCCTCATGTTCAACTCCTTCTGATAAAAAACATGCTGTAAACTTTTATGATCAGTGAAGAGTGTACACTTCGTTCCATAGAGATAATGACGCCACAGCTTTAAAGCAAACACAACAGCTGCTAATTCTAAATCGTGGGTAGGATAGTTCTTTTCGTGCTCTTTCAACTGTCTTGACGCATAGGCAATTACCTTACCTCGTTGCATCAACACACATCCCAAACCCATTTTCGATGCGTCACTATAGACTACCAAATCTTCAATCCCTTCTGGCAGTGCAAGAATAGGAGCTTCACATAACTTCTGACGTAAGGTTCTGAAAGCTGACTCCTGTTTTTCGGTCCAGACAAACTTCACATTCTTACGAGTCAACATAGTCAGAGTAGAAGCAATCTTTGAGAAGTCTTTAATAAATCTCCGGTAATAACCTGCTAACCCCAAGAAACTTCTTATTTTAGATGCGCTTTTCGGAGTCTCCCAATTCATCATTGCTTCTATCTTTGTTGGATCTACTTTCACGCCTTCCACAGAAATCACGTGTCCCAGAAATTGTACTTCTTTCAACCAAAATTCACATTTAGAGAATTTTGCGTACAATTTCTCTTTTCGTAACACTTCTAAAACTTCCCGAAGATGGCGTTCATGGTCGTTCTCATTCTTCGAATAAACAAGTATGTCATCAATGAAAACGATAACAGACTTGTCTAAAAACGGTCGACATACTCTATTCATCAAATCCATGAATATAGCTGGAGCGTTAGTCAACCCAAACGGCATCACAAGAAATTCATAATGCCCGTATCTCGTTCTAAACGCCGTCTTTGGAACGTCTTCCTCTCTTACCCGCACTTGGTGATACCCCGACCGTAGATCAATTTTGGAAAAGCATCCCGCACCGTGGAGTTGATCAAACAGATCATCAATCCTTGGAAGCGGATACTTATTCCTTATCGTCACCTTATTCAGATCCCGATAATCTATGCACATTCTCATAGTGCCATCTTTCTTCTTAACAAACAATACCGGAGCTCCCCAAGGTGAAGAACTCGGTCTAACAAAACCCTTGTCTAACAACTCTTGCAATTGAGACATCATTTCTGTCATCTCAGCTGGCGCTAGGCGGTAAGGTGCACGAGCTATCGGTGCTGCTCCAGGAATAAGATCTATGCGAAACTCTACTTGTCTTTCCGCTGGTAGACCTGGAAGATCATCCGGGAATACATCCGGAAATTCACGCACCACTTTGATATCTTGCACTTGTTTCTTTTCTAACTTCGTATCTATAACATAAGTTAGATAGGACCAACATCCCTTTGATAAACATTTACGCGCCTTTGCCACTGAAATCAATGGAATATCTCCTTTCTGCTTTTCTCCAAATATGAATACATCATCTATATCGGTCATCGGAATTCGGGTCAGCTTCTTTGCACACATTATTTCTGCCTGGTTATTGCTCAACCAGTCCATCCCCACAATAACATCAAATCCCCCAATTTCCATTAACAAAAAGTCAATCGGAAATTCTGTTCCCTCTATCAAAATTTTACAATCGACCAGATTTTCGCTAACCAAAGATCGAACCCCATTAGCTATCTCAACTACTAAGGCCTCTCCTAACGTAGTGACAGGCATAGCTAGCTTACGGTAGAACAACTTGGATACAAAAGAATAGTTTGTGCCACTATCAAATAACACATGTGCAGGAATGGAGTTTATAAGGAATGTACCCGAGACGACATCTTTCGATCCTTTCGCTTCTTCAGCAGTCATTTGGAAAGCACACCCAGTTGGTTTAGGGATAACCAACTTCCTTCCCTGATCTCCCTCCTTCTTTAGCTTCGGACAATCTTTCCGAAAGTGGCCCGGTTGCTTACATTCAAAACACACTGATCCCGGCATTGTGCAGTTCACCGCTATATGCCCCGCCTTACCGCACTTGTAACATTCATTTCCACCCACTCGACACAAACCAAAATGTTTGCTTCTACATTTAGAACACCAGTTTGGTTCCCTACGAGAGTCATAACGGATATTCTTGCCAAACAATCTGGTTTTCTGAGAAGATTCTGAACGACCTTCCCACTTTCTCTTTTCTCCCACATGCGCTTTCTCTTCTTTGCCTTTGGCGTACATCTCTTCTATCACTTTCGCTTCCTCGATCGTCTCCCTTAAAGTAGTAGCCTTTGAACTTCGGACCTTGGTCATCATATCCGCCGATAAACCCTTCAGATAAGCTTTAATTTTGTCTTTCTCAGCTGGAGCCACATGCCCCACCAGGTTCAACTTCTCCATAAAGGATTCAGTATACTTTCTCACTGTCATGTTGCCTTTCTTGAGATTCCTGAACTCTTCCTCGATTCGGTCCATTTCAGTTTCGTTACAGTACTCTTCCAAAATCTTTGCTTTGAACTGTTCCTAAGTCACGGCATTCAGAACTGCCTCCGTCACAGAAGATGACAGTACGTTCCACCAGGATAACGCGTTACCGCGTAACATTTGTGACCCAAATCTAACTTTAGACTTTTCATCATAACACTCACAAGCCCGAAAGGCTTGTTCTATTTCTCTTATCCAGTTCATGCAAGCCACTGGACTATCATCTCCTTTGAATTCCGGCGGTTTACAGCTCAGAAAAGTTTTGTAGGAGCAGTTTCTTTCAACCCTTCTTTCCGTCTCCGACCCTGGGTTACCAGTTGGATTTATCACACTAGTATCAACTACTGTTCGTCTTGGTTCTGTACTTCGATCATTGAACATTTTCATAAACATTTCTGCTTGTCTTCCCATATTGATGTTCATCATTTCAGCTTGCCTTTCCATTGATGCATTTATCAATCTGGTTACATTATCCATTATGCGGCCTTCCATACTTGAATCCGATGGTGTTTGATCGGCAGTACTAGCACCCCCTCGATGTACCCGATTTCGCATTCCTCCTAAAGAAAGAAAATCTGGTGGCGTCTCCTGAATTCCGCTTACTCCAGTTTGCCTTTCTCCCGTATCGTCTAACCAATTCCTATTCATAGAAGAATTTGGAGACCTCGGCGGTGTATTCACCATTGATCTAAATAAACACAACAGAATACTTATCAGAAATGGTTTATACAACTAGACATACAATACGTACTTTACCGCTAATCAGTCACTGTAACAATTTAGAAACAAGTATGCTTGTGTAACAATATATTCATAATAACAGTAGCTAATTGAAATTGCGAACATATCATACATGAGAATTCTCATTACCATTGTTACAGTACTAACTTCGCGTATTTCTGTTGACTCTAAGACTACCAGTCTTAGTACTTCTACCCATAACTCACGGATCATAACTTAATTCATCACAGCTTAAGTCTAAGTATCTCAAAATCATACCTAGTTCGCTTAAACTACGGCTATGATACCATATTGTAACACCCTAAAAACAGGTCCAATTTAAACCTTAAAGATTGCCACAAGTTATGATCATAAAACTTCAAACTTCTATAACCTGAGGATCAAATGTAAAGGTTTTATATACAATACATCTAATCAAATAACTTATTAATCTAATCATACATCATAATCAGATTAATTAAGTTATCTAATCCTTTGTCCCAAAAGTATCAGAAGAACAGCTAGATCCTCCGTTATCTCTAAGTTTAAGTCTTTCCAAAAATCCACATCACACTTTCCCGCTTACTTCCCGGAGCTTGTACCTGGTAAGAAAATTCAACTTGAAACATTAGGCTTTCGCCTAGTGAGAATATTCAAATCAAATTAAAGTTAAACAATTAAAATCTCAACAGATAAAACAAACCTGTTCTCGCCCATCTTACCGTACAACAACTCCTTTCAATGCTGGGAATCTACCCCACTCCCATACTTATGACTAATTCGTCTAGCCATAATATCACTATCAAGAGTTCACTATAAATCATCCCAGATTCAAAGTCATTACTCTTATCTAAGAAATTACAAGTCAAAACCTGCCTATTTCTTAATCCGGAAGTAGAGATTACAAATTACTTTATGCCTATCTCTAATCTTCCTTTCACAACGGGAAATCTCCGATCTTCCCTAAAAATGGAAATCTCCGATCTTCCATTCGAAATGGGAATTACAAATCAAAATCTGCCTATTCCACATTTCACGTCCTCACCATCTCAGAATCACTGACCCCAATGGGATTAATATATCGCGATACACAACCGGGGCCCTCACGATGATTCAACATACACTCGTTCACTAGAAATTACATCCCTTGGTCAAATGGCAAGTATTTCGGTTCCCATTAGACTGTACCCAGGTGCCCTACTATGACCGGATGCCTATTTCTAGCGATCGCCACACAATACATAAGTATTATTATTCTTACTATTATATGTGCATAACATATAATATATTCATCTCCAAAACATATTCTACATATATAAACATTTATAAAGAATATTTATAGTCTTGACATCTCGACTTCTTAACTATCCCCTCATTGCAATTTAGCACGGGGATCAACATATCATAACTTTTAGTCATCTATTTGGACTCATTACTAATTAAGACGAGTCCTTATTAACATGTTCAGACATACATGTTATATATCTATTTCAATATTAATTGCTGAATTTTAAAGAGAGTTGAATAAACTCACCTGGTATGAAGTCACACTTCTTTTAAAGACGTAGGAACTCCTGTCTTCACCACCACAGTTTACTGTAATAACCAATATACACATATACTGATATTAAATTACAGAACAGAACTCTCTAAAACTAAGAATCCTTATCATCTAAAAATCTTCGTCTTAAGTCGCAACCAACTAAATATTAAAATCTCTTGTCGCAATGCACAATGCAAGTCGCAATCAACTACTGCGACATGGTCACCATGTCGCAACCTTCTATTGCGACTTCAACCCCAAGTCGCAGCCTTCTATTGCGACTTCAACACCAAGTCGCAGCCTTCTATTGCGACTTCAACACCAAGTCGCAGCCTTCTTTTGCGACATGCATGAATGTCGCAACTCAAGGTTGTGATATCCATGATGTTCATCCATATCTCAGTCCACTATGTTCATCCTAAAACCCAAATTTTGCAGTTTTTACACCATGAATCTTTCTGATATTATGCATATATGATTAAGGCTATGAACTGAACCTACTCATATACTCAGATTTCCCAAAACATCCATATTTCATAAAACCCATCTCTAAACTTATCTAACAACTTATAAACATAAAAGTAAGGATAGTTTACCTTTGTTTCTTCAATTAATCTCAGAACCCAGCTGAAATCCTTGCTTCACTTGCTCTTCTTCTTCTCGTTCTTTCTATCTATATCTCTCGGCTCTCTCTCTCTCTCGTTACCGAAATAACCACACACACACACAATTAGTCACTTAAGACTAATTGTGTGACACCTCCTACTCAAACTTAGTGAGTCATAGTTCAAATTACCAACTACACCCCTAACTTTAAAGGAATGACACAACAAACCCTCAAATTGAAAATCCACTTCAACCAATAACTTTAAACAAATACAAACTTAACCCCAAGTTAAAACTTGTAATTTACAAAAATAATACAACGAAAATTCGAGATGTTACATCCAGTGTGGCTTCTGCCAACATGGAAGGTATGTCTCTCTCTTCCTCATCTATACCTAGTTGGATTATAGATTCTGGGGCTACTCAACATATGACCTCATCTCTCAGTAGCCTTAGTAATATTGTAGATGTGTCAGACTTGAATCTTATTGTTAATCACCCTAATGGATCCAAAGCAAAAATAAATAAAATTGGGAATATGAAACTCACTGATGGATTGGTTCTGTTTGATGTCTTAGTTGTGCCTGATTTTAATGTGGATCTGTTATTTGTTCACAAGTTAGCTAGAGACAATAAGGTGTTTATTGGCTTTGATGAGCATAAATGTTACATTCAGGACTGTCAACGAACGAGGTTGATGGGGATTGGTAATGAGGTTGGAGGTCTGTATATCTTTAACTTGCATAATAATGGTAAGTCTACTTGTTCTAATACTACCATTAGCTGCTACATATCATATCAGCTATGGCATAGTAGATTAGGACATCCAGCTGACCCAGTCTTGAATGTTTTAAAAGAAAAATTAAATATAAAATTAGGGTCCTCTTCTCCTTGTGAAATCTCTCACAAGGCTAAACAGTCTCGTACAAAGTTTGATCTTAGTGATCATAAGTCTAAGGAAATAGGCGAACTAATTCACTTAGATGTTTGGGGTCCTTATAAAGTCTCTAGCAAGGATGGTTTTAAATACTTCTTAACTGTTGTGGATGATTTCTCAAGATCAGTTTGGGTTTATCTCTTAAAGGGAAAGGATGAGGTTTATGACAATATTGTCACCTTTTCCAACCTCATTCAAACTCAGTTTAACAAAACCATTAAAACTGTTAGGAGCGACAACGGAACTGAATTTTTAAATCAAAAAGTTTCAAATTTCTTTAATTCTCATGGCATTGTTCATCAAACATCCTGTGTCTACACTCCACAACAGAATGGTGTTGTGGAGCGTAAACATAGGCATTTACTAAACGTTGCTAGGGCTTTAATGTTTTAGGCTGGGGTTCCATTGTACATGTGGTCTGAATGCATTCTCACAGCCACCTATCTTATAAATAGAACTCCATCTTCTGTTCTGAATGGTAAAAGTCCTTATGAAATTGTCTATGGTTTTCCTCCAGTTCTCACTCATTTAAGGAACTTTGGGTGTTTGTGCTTTGCAGTCAAACAAAATAATTTTGATAAGTTCAGCTCTAGGGCTGAAAATGTGTTTTGCTTGGATATTCAAATTCCAAGAAAGGCTATAGACTGTATAGTCTTGATACTAAACAATATTTGGTTTCTAGAGATGTAACTTTTTACGAAAACGTTTTTCCTTTCAAAATGAGTGAAAATCTGGAATCTTACTCTGAAAGTTTGAATACTTTAAATTTCTTTGATAATGTCACTAGTTCTACTGATGTATTTCCTGAAAATCTGCCCAATGAGGAATCTAGGGATCGGTCTACAACTCAAGTTAATCATCCTGATTCTTCTGGTAGTCAAGATAATGTTGACAATCTGTCAACTGGTGTGGATTCTATATTGTCTGCTAGGAATCAAGGAAATTCAAGAACTGATATTGAAGATGATACTCGTAATGTTGTAGACCCCCCTCCTGAGGGTCAAAATCTACCAAATCTGACTGTTGATACTTCTTCTTCGTCTCAATCTATAAGACAGTCTAGTAGAGTTCCTCAGTTTCCCCGTAAATTTGATGACTTTGTAGTAGAAGGCAAGGTGAAATATGGGATTGAAAAACTTGTAAATTACTCTCATCTCACAAAAGAAATTTTTTGTTTTGTGTCAAATCTAAATAAATCTATTGAGCCAAGTAGTTTTTCTAAAGCTTGCTAAGATCCTAATTGGGTAATTGCAATGAATAATGAAATGGAGGCCCTTAATAGGAATGGTACTTGGGTTATAACTGACCTTCCACCAGGAAGAAAACCTATTGGGTGTAAATGGATATATAAGATTAAATATAAGTCTACTGGCGAAATAGAACGATACAAGGCTAGATTAGTAGCCAAAGGCTATAGTCAGAGAGAAGGTCTTGATTATGAAGAAACCTTCTCTCTCATTGTTAAAATGGTAACGGTTAGATGTGTTATAGCTTTGTCTGTCAGTTTAATTGGCCTTTGCATCAATTTGACGTAAACAATGCTTTTATGTATGGTGACTTGACGGAAGAAGTTTATATGACTCTTCCCGAAGGATATTTTTCTAATGATGATAATCATGTTTGCAAACTTTTGAAATCTCTGTATGGTCTAAAACAGGCTCCTCGTCAGTGGTACGAGAAACTGTCTAATTGCTTATTCGATTTTGGTTTTAATCAAAACAGTAGCGATTATTCTCTGTTCACTCTTAAATCTGGAAATACTTTTATTGTTTTACTTGTGTATGTAGATGACATAGTCATAACTGGAAATAATAATAGTGAGATTCACAGAGTGAAAAAACACTTGCAAACGAATTTTATGATCAAAGATCTTGGAAATTTACAATTCTTTTTAGGAATTGAAAATTTAAAATCTAAAGATGGCTTGTGTATGAGCCAAAGAAAGTATTTCTTGGAACTCTTGAATGACTTTGGATATTTAGGTTGTAAGCCTATCAATACTCCAATAGATATGAATTTAATAGTAACAGAGTCATCAGATTCCTCTTCTGATCCTGTATTAGTTGATATATCTGGGTTTCAACGGTTAATTGGACGACTCATTTATCTGTTGGCCACTAGACCTGACATTGCATTTGCAGTGCATTGTCTTAGTCAATTCATGCATGCGCCTCGTTCTCATCTGAATTTGGCTCTTAGAGTTCTGCGATATCTAAAAAGGTCTCCAGGTAAAGGTGTTTTATTTTCTGTTTTGGATTGTTTCAAGTTATCAGCATATGTGGACGCAGATTGGGGTAAGTGTTTATCTACACGCAGATCTGTAACTGGGTATTGTTTATTTCTAGGAAATTGTCTTATTTCTTGGAAGAGTAAAAAGCAAACTGCTGTGTCTCGGTCTTCAACAGAGTCTGAATATCGAGCCATGGCTTCAGCTACTTGTGAAATACTTTTGGTTCTAGAAATTTTATCTAGTCTTAATGTCACAGATTTACTTCCTGTAAATATTTTGTGTGATAACAAATCTGCAATTCAGATTGCAAATAATCCAGTTTTCCATGAGAAAATAAAACATATAGAAATTGATGTTCACCAAGTTCGAAATAAAGTTACTAGTGGTGTACTAAAAACTGTTAAAGTTGAATCTTTAGAAAATACAACTGATATATTTACAAAGTCTCTTTCTTTACATCAGCATGATTATTTGTGCAAGAAATTGAGATTGGTAGACTTGTTCAAATGTCAAGATTGAGGCAGGGTGTTAAAATATGTGATTAAAATCAACAATCTTGACATTTATTATTTAAAGAGGTATTAACTTGAAATGGTTGTTGTTTCAGGGTGTTATATGTAATAATCAGATAATGAGGGGCTGGTATGACAAAGTGATGAAAGTTCAGGACAAGAGGGACTGCGCCTCGCATTGTTAAGAAGATAGAGGGTAGCGGAGTCATACTTAGAAGTGCAAGGGCTGGAGTCGTAAATACTGAAGGGCTGAATCTGTAAATTGAAGATGAGACTACTTAAAGTGCAAATCTCTCATTTGCAATTCATTCGGTCATTTTATCAGGCTTACATCTTCTCTCGTTTCTCTCTCTAAACATTCATTCTCTAATATCTTTTTAGAGATAGTTTTTAGGGTTAGATATTCTTCAGTGTTAGTATTCTTTGATTTGTAAAGTGTAAGTTCTTGATAATAATACATTAGTTTTATAGTTTTCTATACATCGTAACAAAAAATTTAGAACATTTTTATGAAAAAAGTCGTATTACCTATTTTATGAGAACTTTCTAAAAAATGTCCTATAAAAGAATTAATATGACGTTTTGTATTAAAAGTGTGCTGAAAAACTTGCTAAGACACACAAAGTGCTATAAACTTATTGCAATTTCTTTAGAAATTAGGTTTTATTTTTATTGGTCCATAAATTGAGCGGCCAGGATACTTAAAAATAGGTGACGTCCTTGTTTTATTACTTACGAAGTTACGAGTTACGGATTCGAAACACATATTGTAATAATTGTTTAAAAATGTAAAATGAATGCGAAAACATTGTGAAACGAAATTATAATAAAACAAATTTTAAAGTGTATTTCAATGACCTAATTATAAAAATCATAATTGTCCCTTGTATAACATTGTTGTTCCAAATTAAATTAGAAAAATCGAGCCACGCCTAGGACCAGATTTGAGACCGGGACCTGGCTTCAGGCCTAGCCGCCTAGGGCTCGGTTATATATTTTTGGTGCGGCGCCAAGACCGGCCAAGGCTTGCCTTTCTTGGAGTGGGGCTGATTTGGATTCAGTCAGGGACCGATTTTTGACCATCCCTACCTCTCTATCGTTAAACATCAACTCTCTTGCATTCGTTAAATCTTGGAAAAGATATATATTAGAAAGTTCTAAAATATAAATATATTTCTTATTCCTGGCGTTTGATGGCGTTTGATCACTCAGCAGTATCTATAGGTTATTAGTAGCTATAGCTTAAGGGTTCAAACTTCTTCATGTGTAAGTTTATTTGTGTATATAAATTAAATATTATATACTTTAAAAAAATGCGTTCCTATCAGCTATTATGAAAAATGGCCAATGCAAGGATGAGGGGTAACTTGCATCTCTTGTTTAACTTAAATAAGATACACACAATTCACATAAAACCATACATATTATTCATCAGATCGCTAACATACAAACTGATACAACAAGCCTAAATATAGAAAGTAAACCAACATAACGGTTGGTGAATCAACACCACCCTTCTATGAACCGTTTCAATATTAACCGACACAACCATTAAATATAACTAACTGACATATAACTAACTTATCATAATTGATGTTTAGCTTATCTCCAACATTCCCCCTTAAGCTAAACATCTTCAACACTAAGTGCTCTCTTGAACCTTATGAAATTCCCACGTTGTAATGCCTTTGTGAAGATATCTGCTATCTGGTCCTTAGTTCCACAGTATAGAATTTCAACTTCCTGATTTTGTATAAGTTCCCTAATAAAATGGAACTTCATTCTTATGTGTTTATGTAACACCTGGAAATTCCATTGTATTTGTAATCTTAATTTTGAAAGATTAAAGTTGAAGTTAAGGGATCAATTGTGTAATTAGTCATAATTGGAGTTAAATTCTGAATTGTGATAGTTGAGGGTTAAATTTGAAATATGGGAATCTGATATTTAAAAGAAAGGAGTCGGCCATAGTTGAGATTTATCTCAAAAACACTGGTCTGAAGTCGGTTCTCCTAGGAAAAGAAATCAAGTGCTGAAACCCTTAATCGGTAAGAGTTGATAATTCTTCACAATTCCAGTTCATATAGATTGATAATCAAAGTTTGGTTTTGATTCGGTTTTGATTTAGTGAGAATCAAGTTTGATATTGGAGTACTGGATTGAAGTGTTTTGCAGAAGATATTCGACTACTGATTGCTAAGGTGAGTTCATCTCTTCTTCTAAATAATTTTGGTTGAAATTGAATAAAATAATTGGTAGCAATCTATGTAAATGATGTGGTAAAAGTGTATTGTTATGAAATCGACCAAGAAACTGAACTTAGATGAGTTTTAGAGCAGAATCGACGTACTGACTGAAGTCCCGTATCGAAGATCCGGAATTGGTAAGATCCGGTATTGGATCCGGAATTGGTAAGATCCGGTATTGGATCCGGATTTGGTAAGATCCGGTATTGGATCCGGAATTTGTAAGATCCGGTATTGGATCCGGATCTGGTGAGATCCGGAATGGGATCCGGAATCGAGTAGGATCCAGAATTGAAAGGGATCCGGTATTGGATCCGGAATTGGTAAGATCCGGAATTGGTAAGATCCGGTATTGGATCCAGAATTTGTAAGATCCGGTATTGGATCCGGATCTGGTGAGATCCGGAATGGGATCCGGAATCGAGTAGGATCCGGAATTGAGAGGGATCCGGTATGTCTAGGATCCGGAATTGAGAGGGATCCGGTATGCTATAGGATCCAGAATGCTATAGCGGAACCCCCGTGCTAAGTCGCCGAAGGAGGGCATTTGACGATAAGGATACGATAGGTTATCTAGTATTCTTAGCGTTGAGAATATGATACGAGACGTGGCGTGATATGTTGTTATGCATGTACGCTAGTAAGTGTAATGGATTCATAGGCACTGGTAGTGTTGTAACGTGGAATAGGCATAAAGTAACTTGTAATTTCCGTTGACCTGAAATGTGGAATAGGCATAAAGTAAATTGTAATTCCCATTTCGTAAAGGTGATGTGAAATGATGAATAGGCATAAAATAAATTGTAATTCCTATTTCATAGTGTGACGTGAGATGTGGAATAGGCATAAAGTAACTTGTAATTCCCATTTCGTATTGTGAGTAGAAATCTTGGAATAGGCATAAAATAACTTGTAATTCTGATTTCTATGGGAAGGTTAGAGATAGGCATAAAGTAAGTTGTAATCTCTACTTCCACTCCAAGAAATAGGCATAAAGTAACTTGTAATTTCTTGGATATGAGCGATGATCTAGAATCTGTACTGATTCGTAGTAGGCTCTCGAATGTAATGATATGACTTCTTAATGTTAGTCATATTCATGGAATCGGGTATGTTTCCGTCATCGCAATATGAGTATGAGTACGGTAAGAATGGTGGCAAACCATGTTTGTTTATACACTTTGAATATCTGAGTTTCTAAAGCTGTTAATGTTTTAATTTGAAAATGGATATTCTCACTAGGCGTAAGCCTAATCGTTTCAAATTAAATTTTCTTACCAGGTACGAGCTCGGGGAAGTAATGGGAAGAGGGATGAGTGTTTTGGTATCCAACTTTTGGTGCTAAGTGGAGAAGTTAGCTTATGCGAGGATGCTTTTGATGAATTGCCTAGACAACCAATTTAATCTAGTCATAGTTGGCAGGATTAGATTAATTAGTTGTTTTGAGAATTCGAAATGTGTATATGAATCCTCATAGATAATTCTCTGCTTATGTATAAAAGTTTGAATGATATTATGACTAACCTTGTTGAATTTTAAGGTTTAAATTGGCCCTGATTTTTAGGGTGTTACAGTTTACTCTTTCCATAATATACATGATTTCTTGTAAGGGCTATGGTTGACTTGTTATCACAAGATATTTGTGTAGGTGATGTTTGAGACATTCCAATTTCTTCCAATATACCCCTTAGCCAAAGTGCATGGCAACCTGTTGAAGACAGAGCCATGTATTCAGCTTCTGTTGAAGATAAGGCAACCACCTTTTGTTTCTTGGATTGCCATGATACAGCTCCAGAACCCAAAATGAAAATATATCATGTAGTGTTTTTGCTATCTACCAAACTGCCTCCAAAGTCACTATCACTAAATCCAACTAAACTAGGAGTCTGAACCTGAGAGAATTTTATGCCATGATTTATAGTCCCCTTGACATACCTGAGTATTCTCTTAGCAACTTCCCAATGACTCCTCTTAGGTTCTTCCATAAACCTGCTCACAAGACTTACAGAAAACATAATGTCATGCCGTGTGGCAGTGAGATACATTAAGCAGACCACTAAGCTTCTATACAGGGTAGGATCTACACTTTGCTCTTGAACATTCTTGGTCAGTTTCAAACCAACCTCCATGGGAGTTGCAGCTGAAATAGAATCATCCATATTAAACTTTTATAAGAGTTCTCTAGCATACTTCTTCTGTGAGAAGGTTATCATATACTCATCTTGTTTGGCTTCTATCCCTAGAAAATAGTGAAGAAGTCCAAGGTCTATCATTTCAAATTCAGCCTACATATTTTCCTTAAATTCAGCAATCAAATCTGCAGAGTTACTAGTAAAGACTAGATCATCCACATAAACACACACCATTAACACTCTGCCATAATCTCTCTTAATGAAGAGAGTGTGCTCATAATTGCATTTCTTAAATCCATAATTAAGAAAGTATCCTTCTATCCTACTATACCAGGCCCTTGGGGCCTGTTTTAAACCATATAAAGCTTTTTTCAAGTGACATACCTTCTCTTCCTGTCCTTTCCTCTTATAGCCACATGGTTGATCTATGTAAACATCGTCTTCTAGATAGCCGTTTAGGAAGGCTGATTTTACATCCATTTGATGTACCTTCAATTATTCTGAGCTGCTATGGCCAATACCAGTCTTATTGTCTTTAATCTGATAACAGGAGCAAACACCTCCTGATAGTTAATTCCATACTGTTGCTTATATCCTTTTACCACTAACCTTGCCTTGTGCTTGTCCACCTCACCTTTTTCATTTAATTTGGTCTTGTAGATCCATCTAACACCTATAGATTTTTGTCCTTTGAGAAGATCAACCAATTCCCAAGTGTTGTTCTTCAAAATAGAATTCATTTCCTTGTCCATCGCTTCTCTCCATCTCTCATCCAGGCATGCTTCTTCATAGTTCATTGGGTCTGCATCTGAAAACAAAGCAAAATCAGCATAATTATCAATATTTAAGACTTGAGTGCTCTAATAGAGATCCTTTAGGCTCCTTGTCTTTCTGCCTTGTTCATTTTGATGAGGAAGGGCTACTTTCTGAGTTTACTTCCACAGGTTCTTGAATGTTACTTGTATCATTATTTAGAGAAGAGGGTTCAGTTTCAGTTTCACTAACAACCTCATGATTAGCAGTTTCCTCTTGCTCTTCTTCTGTTAAAACACAGGTACCATCTTCATTGCTTTCAAGTCCTTTCCAGGACTTATTTTCATCAAACAAGACATCCCTGCTTACAGTTACTTTACATGTATATGGATTATATAATTTGTAGGCCTTGGTATTATAACTATACCCTACAAAGATAACCTTTTCTGACTTCTTGTCCAACTTACTTCTCTTCTGCTTAGGAATATGAGCATAAGCCACACAACCAAAGGTCCTAAGGTGGTTTACACTAGACTTGAAACCACTCCATGCTTCTTGTGGGGTTTTATTTTCAACACTTTTTGTTATGGTCCTATTACTGATGTATGCAACACATGCTATGGCTTCAGCCCAGAAGACATCAGGTAAAGATTTATTTTTTAACATACACCTTGCCATCTCTACTAAGGTCCTATTTTTTTCTCTCTGCTACCCCATTCTGTTGGGGAGAGTGACTAGCAGTAAGTTGGTGGTGTATCCCATTTAACTTCAAAAAATCTTCCAAGTCTTGCAATAAATATTCACCCACATCAGACCTTAGACACTTTATCTAGTGATTACTTTGGTTTTCTACCATTGCTTTAAATAGTATAAAATGGCTATAAGTTTCATATTTCTCTTTAAGAAAATATATCCAAACTTTTCTGGTGAAATCATCTATAAAGGTTAAGAAGTATTTGCTTCCACTTATTGACAGGGTTCTCATAGGTCCACATATATCTGCATGAACAAGTTCTAGAGGGTTTGAAGCCCTCCAAGCTGTATTACTAGAGAAGGGTTCTCTAGTGTGTTTCCCTAGTGCACATCCCTCACAAATTTGGTCTAGGTTGTTAACTGCAGGCAAACCTCTTACCATGTCACATTTGAACATTTGAATGAGAGAGTTAGTTGACACATGTCCAAATCGATTGTGCCATAACAGGGAAATGTCCTTAGAATTCATATTAAGAGAAAAGAATTTGTATCCTCAAACTTTATAGGAAACATTTTGTTTGAGGTCATTCTCACTTTCCCTATCAAGGTGTTGGTTTGGTCACTTATTTCACAACTCTCATCTTTAAATAGAAGAGAATATCCCTTTAAGATAAGCTGTCCAACACTCAACAGGTTATGCTTCAAACCAGAAACATAAAATACATTTGAAATTTTCTTTTCTTTGCTGTTAATATTAATACTTACATCTCCATATCCTAATACAGACAGAATTTTGTCATCTCCTGTCCTTACATCCTTTTTATCAGATTCCTTAAGATTGATGAACAAACTTTTATCTCCTGTCATATGATTACTACACCCACTATCTAAATACCAACGATCATTCTGAGGATTATTTTGGACACTTAACATCATAAACATTGAATCATCCTCTTTAGTATCTTCTTTATGGATGAAACTTGTTGTCTTATTTTCTTCTGCTAATCTCTTTCTACAAAACTTAATAGTATGACCAACTTTATCACAGTAATAACATTTAACTTGAAAGAAAGGTTTACCTTTTGCTTTTCCTTTGAAGTTCCCTTGATGTTGATCCTCTTTGCTTGAGTCAAAGTTCCTTTGTCTATTGCTTGTGTTCCCGTCCCATGAGGATTGAGTTCGAAAATCATGATCAACAAGAGGAGGATCAAACTGTTTCACCCTTAATTCATGTGATTGGAGAGTTCCCAATAATGTTTCTAGTGAGAAATCTGACAGGTCCTTTGTTTCCTCAATAGCAACCACTATATACTCAAATTTTCTTGTAAGGTTGCGTAGGATTTTTTCCACTACCATTCTGTCACTTATGCTTTCCCCATTAAGTCGAAGTTGATTAAGTAATATAATCACTCTGGTGTAATATTCTTCCACACTTTCAGTTTCTTTCATCTTTAAATTGTCAAACTCACATCTTAGAGTTTGGAGTCTCACAACCTTTACTTTCTCTTCTCCTTTATACGATTTATACAGCATCTCCCATGCCTCTTTGGACGATTCTGAAGTGGAGATTCTCTCAAATATGTGTTCTTCTACGGCTTGGTAAATCAAAAACAGTGCCTTCTTGTCTTTTCTTCTATTTTCATTCAGAGTATTCGTTTGCCGTGCAGAAAGGGCTGTGGGACTTTCTGGTTCTGAGATCCCTTCTGCAATAACATTCCAAAGGTCATGTGATTCAAAGAGAACTTTCATTTGGATACTCCAATGAAAATAGTTCCTTCCATTAAGTTTTGGAAGTTGCGTCTATGATTGTATGTTGGTACAAGAAGATCCACTCGTAGCCATGTTCTTGATGGCTCTGATACCAATTTGTTGTTTAACTTAAATAAGATGCACACAATTCACATAAAACCATACATATTATTCATCAGATCGTTAACATACAAACTGATACAACAAGCCTAAATATAGAAAGTAAACCAACATACACCCTTCTATGAACCGTTTCAATATTAACCGACACAACCATTAAATATAACTAACTGACATATAACTAACTTATCATAATTGATGTTTAGCTTATCTCCAACAGCATCAATCACATGTAATTTTATAAGTGATTTTGATGTAAAATCACATGTGAATTCAACCGTCTCGTGTTCTTGTATCTAATCCAAGTCGGTATATATTGATATCATCGCATGTAAACGGCATCAAAACCCCACATCTTTACGTAAACACAGTACACACGAAGATAATATTATCATCATATATAATTTAGGTCAATATTGGATGCATTTTCCAGATTGGGAGTACAAATTCTCAGCGTTTGAACATATAAATCAAAATGGTAGAATCTTGATCATATATATATATATATATATATATATTAGGTCATATATATGTATGTATATATGTAGCAAATCCAGACTTTAACAGGATAATTAACACAATATATAAACACCCTTAATTGGCTGGAGATAAGTACTTGAATTCTTATTGGTTAATGTGACGGATCATCCACAACGGCATCATTGAGGAGGAGACCTGATGAGGCTGATGAGCTGATTCCTCCTCCCTCATGGCTGCTCCGATGAATGGTCCACTTCAAAAGTTCAATTAAATTAATGATCAATTACAGATTCCTTCAATTCAAATATATATTAATTGCACAGAAATTAAGAGATTAAATATATATATATATATATATACCTGGTGTTTGCAAGAGAAGGAAATGAATGTGGAGGTGGTAACTGTAACATTGCATCTTGTTGCTCACTAGTACTGTTCTTCTCATTCTCTTTCAACTATTCCCAGTTCACAAGGAATGGAATCTTTTCAGAAATAATTAAAATATGGAGATATATATATATATATATATATATATATATATATATATATATTCCACCACAATTTTCATGAAAAAGGGTTTTATATAGATAAAGTTATATATTATAGATTATACCTTCTTGGAGAGTGAATTGTTTCGCTCTTGCAACGCCTTCTCCTGTCACAAAAACAAAAAAAGATTATTTGTCAGTAGGTGTTTAATTTCTGATTGGTTGCATTTAATTTGTAACTTGTAAGTAAGGGACCGTTTACCAAACGCTTACCCGGTTAAGCGTTTGCCGGTAAAATTAACACTATCACTTATTTACCGGGTAAGATTTTAGTCCACCAAAACGATATCGTATGCAACAATTTTTCCGGTAAGCGCTAACCGTGGTAAGAGTCTTCACAATTACTTACCGGGGTAAGATTCTCGGTCCTTGCCTTGGCTCTTACCGGGTGAGATTCTTGGTCCTTGTCATATCCATCCGTAAGATAATGTGACTTGGTAAGTGTTTACCCGAGTAAGCGTTTGGTAAACGACCCCTAAGTTGTTTCCATGACTCCAAACCATTCAAGATGTTTGGCAGCTAGCAGATGAGATTATACATATATATATATATATAGAGAGAGAGAGAGAGAGAGCTAGCTATGTTCAAGAGAAAACCTCAAAAAACGGAAAACTGAAGAACACCCTGGTGGCCCTTCATCTGGACGGTATGCACTTGTGCATATAGGTAAATTATGTTATTTTTTTGGTTTTTATGCACAAGTGCATTATGCATTTGTGCATATGCACAAATGTATGTTACAAATTACCTGTATGCACAAGTGCATACCGTCCAGATGAAGGGCTATCAGAGTGTTCCTTAGTTTTCCGTTTATTTGAGGTTTTTTCCTGAACCTGAACCTATATATATATATATATAAGTTAATTACCTTTTTATGGAGCTCGGAGATGGACTCGTGCATCACTTGGTTCTGCATAAATTATAAAGGGTATATAGTCGTCATCATCATCATACACATATATATATATATATAGAGGAAAGTTCAAATGAAAACTCAAATTCAATTGTAAACATGAGGACAAATCTCGTCCATTGATCGTAGTCATATTTAAGCCATTCCTAAAATTCAGCTTTAGGGGTATTTTCGTCAAATTAGAATCAGCGCCTATTTTTGTTGAATTTTTATTTTCTTTTTTAATTAAAAAACTTTTACCCCCTTAAATTTTAAAATAAATTATCTCAAAAATTACTAACATTTTAATCAAACAAATTACATCAAAAAAACGAGAATTTCGTGCTCTTCGATATGACATCCATCATGATATAGTTTTTTTTTCGATTTAACCGTTTTTACGTGAAATCGTGTATATGTGTTATATTCAGACTGAATATAACACATATACACGATTTCACGTTATAACACATATTCAGACTGAATATAACACATATTCAGACTGAATATAACACATATTCAGTCTGAATATAACACATATTCAGACTGAATATAATACATAAAACCATGCGATAAACACGACCAATAATTGTGTGGTAAAACCTAATATGTGGTATATGATATCACGTGATGATCAAGTTCTTCAAACCGAGATGTAGCTGAAAAATATGAGGCTAGCGGTAGTTGAACAATAACCAAATCAAAAAAATTCATGCGATGTATTGATATGTATGTCACCAAGAAAACCAAAGATGGATAATAACAGCAACAATATTCGATGAACAACACAGATGGTTAAGGGAGAATGGCCTTAGTATGCATGCGTGGCATGTATATGCAATGTGAAAGAATGCAGCAATAGATGTGAACAAAAGAAGACGTGAGTGATGAATATGTGTTATATTCAGTCTGAATATGTGTTATATTCAGTCTGAATATGTGTTATATTCAGACTGAATATGTGTTATATTCAGTCTGAATATGTGTTATAACGTGAAATCGTGTATATGTGTTATATTCAGTCTGAATATAACACATATACATGATTTCACGTAAAAAACGGTTAAATCGAAAAAAAAACTATATCATGATGGATGTCATATCGAAGAGCACGAAATTCTCGTTTTTTTGATGTAATTTGTTTGATTAAAATGTTAGTAATTTTTGAGATAATTTATTTTAAAATTTAAGGGGGTAAAAGTTTTTTAATTAAAAAAGAAAATAAAAATTCAATAAAAATAGGCGCTGATTCTTATCTTTCCAATTTTACCCATGCGCGCTAAATATTCATTAAGCCATGGACAGAGTTTTCAACTTATTTACAAAATTGCCACCGTGTTTTTTTTGCCATTGATCTATTCACCAGGTTATTAATCAACGGTTGTGGTTTGTCCTCACGTTTACAATTGAATTTGAGTTTTCATTTGAACCCACCCCTGTACATACATATATTTACATACAGAAAGAAAATTAATTATTTCCTTTTCTTTAGAAGATATATCTGACCAAGTTACCTTTTTGGTTCGTATACGCTTAAGGGCGGTCTCGAGTTGTTGTTCCACATTTTGAAGCTCCCTAAGGCTTAATTGCTCCAGATCTTCCCCAACATAGTGCCTAAACATATATATGTTAAAAGTAGTGTATATATAACAAATGGCTATAACAACTACGTACGTACCTTATGTTTTTTTCAAGAACTTCAATCTTTGCCTTAAGCTTGGAGGATTCAAGAGTCCAGCTTGCCTGTACATGTACAGTACAGTACAGTTACACATTCTAAAAAACTTGCGAGAATTAGACAATTAGGATTCATGTTCAATTAATTTATTGTCTAGTTTTTGTAGACAATTAATTAATATGTATGGTCAGATGAGATGTACCCAAAACTGTCATCTGTCCCAAATAGCTTAGCTAGTAGATATGTTGTTTTATAACAGAATGCATTAGATATGTACCTGTGTTTCGGTTTCAGGAGCAGTAAGCAACTTCTCTGCATACGAATACCTTTCATACCTCTCAAGAATTGTGTCCATACTATACATGTTTCAACTAAACCACAGTCAGAATCTATACTATATATACACAACTCCATGCAACATATATATTAATCTAGGACCTTTAATTAGGATAAAGTAGTAAACTTCGATATTCTGAACCATTTATGAACGTTGCAGCAAAAACAATCATGGCTAATTCTACATGAATAATGAGGTCCTATATGTTTAAGGTACCTAAATTAATCGAAACTGATGTTATGATACCGGGTAGTAAATACTTTCTTAGATGAATTTTGGTGAAAATACATACAACATTCATGTACATGTTGTGATTCTTTTGGTAATATATATACAGGCCTCTAGAGTTAAAACTAACACTGTGTCTAGCTAGTAAAAATATTAGACGGTTAGTTTGTAAAAACGACTTTCATAGAAGGTCATTTAATTCTAGACTGGATCGGACGAAATTCTGTTTCACATTTGGCGCGACAACAAACTGGACAAAAACTCACTATCCCATGTTTGACACGACATGGGACAGGAACAAGAACAAGATGGAACAAGAATGAGATATATACTAAAAAAAATACTAATTTACCCTCACATGATATAACCATAATATGGTATTTGTTTTATGTGGACTGTGGTCACCACCGCCCATCGTCTCCACCACCACCACCGGTGGCAACGGACAACCAGGATCGGCCACCTTCAAACTACAACCTTATCCACCATCTCGACAACCACCGCCAACCACCTCCACAATAACCACCACCACCATCGTCAACTACCATTACCACCACCTCTACCTTAACACGTTGGCAACAACTGCCTCCTCCACCATTGTTGGCCGCCACTATGACTGTCCACTATCTTCTCATCTTTTACAGTCATCATCGTCTACCATCCACCATCGCCTCTACCTCCACCATCATTATCATTGCAACAACTTCCACCATGCCTCTTATCCACCATCTTTACATCATCCACAATCACCGTTGTCTACCACCACCACCACTATCGTCTACCACTACCACCGCCTCTACCTCCACACCACATCAGCCACAACTACCTCCTCCACCAACTGTCGACCGCCACCACCACCCTTGTCCAATCATCCTCACATCCTCCAAAGTCACCATCGTCCTCCGGTCACCACTGCCTCTATCCACCACCATTGTTGCTACAACAACCTACAACACGCCTCCACCAGTTCATAAGTTTTTTCCTTTATACGAACCAAGTTTCTTCGAATTACCATCATATGTGTGTTTATATTACCAGTTCATGGTTTGTACTGTTATATATATGTGTGTTTATATATATGAAAATTGTGTAAAAATATTTATAAATTAAACTATTTTAATATTAACTTGATTTATATAATTTATAACTATTATATGATATATGAAATCGTCAAACAATTTTAAGGGCAACTTGTTTAGTCTTGTCCTATCCGGCCCTAGTCGTACCAAATACTAGATAGAAAAATTGTCATGTCCAGTCTTATCCTATCCTATCCATGTCCAGTCCTGTCAATCATGTATGCGTACCAAACGCTACCAAAATGAACAAAAAAGTTGTCTTGTCCTGTCCTATCCAGTCTTGCCCTCTTGTCCTGTAAAATCCAGTCAATCATGTGTGCATACCAAACACTACCTACATGAACCTGCTAATGTTGGGAGGTCAATCTCTCTTGCCACATTACCTTCAAAACCGCACGCCGTTTTTTTCTTCAAAACAAGAGGTCGTTTTCAGGGTATTATTCTTGTAGTAAATGCACTAGCATTGCAATATATAGTGTTGATATATCACATCAAGAACCTTGTAGCTGTCTTTCTTCACTTCATGATGAGGTTTTCTAGGGAAATTTGATTGTGGTTGTTCGGGCCAGTTTGTATGTACCACTACAAATCCTAATTGGCCCTGCCGTTAAGAGTTGTTGGCGATTCTAGTGAAATCATCATGCTATTTTGTGTAATTTGATTCACAAAAGAATTGAGGTTGTTATAATTAAGCTATAATACAAGCTAGGAGGTGTAGAGTGCATACTCATGTAAGCTAGCTAGAACCCAATATCATTAGATGACACCATGTGATGGGGGCAAATGGGTCGTGCCCTCTTGACGGGGTCCAAGGGACATATCCCCTCGCAGAGAGGACACTAACGATGTTAGTGTTATAAGATGGTGTACAATGCGATTTATTGGTGTCTCTGTAACACTAATAAATGTTGCATTATGGGATAAATATTATGGTTATCAATTGATGGTTTTCCATTGACAGATTATCAGCTGATGGTTTACACACTATTACACTAGCGGGTTATGAGATGATAATTACAAACCGATGATAATGCTCCAACCAACCATGGACTTTCTAAAGATATTATGAGTATAGGAAATAAACCATGTATTTGAAGAACCAACAAGAGAAATTAAATCGGAAATTTGTATAATCAAATAGGCGATCAAGTTATATATAATTAAGCATTGGTTGGGCTGGCAATGTTAGGAATTGGGATTATGGAGATTATTAGTGGACCGGATAATCTCGTTGAGTCGTTGGATCATGAACGTACAGTTTCCAAATACAATAATTCGTTCCTTATGGCCTTGGGAATCATGAATTTCGTATTGGGATAACACAAAAGAAAACTCTAATCTCAAAGGCATTGAGATCGAGTCTTTGTATATACCCAGAGTCTCTTGTAATGGATAAGATTGGAGAACAGTTACAACTGTATCCGAACTCTTAGTGTGCACTACGCACCTCCTAACTCACTTATATTTGTCTTATCAATTTAATCGATCTCAAGTAAATAATAGTCACACTAAAATGATTGATGATACTAAAATCAACAACAAACAATACCGTATATAAACAATCATAAGATAAAACAAAAAACACTATATGAGAGTGTATCTCGGTTAGTAAATCTCACCTTGTTTCTAAACCTTTTCTATTTCATTTTATAACATTCAATAAGATTTCAACTAATTCTTGATTAATTTGGAAAATACGATTTGAATCAATCGATGCCAAGGTTTACATAGAAACCCTAAACCCAATTATGTGTCATCATTAATTTAGTGTAATTGAGATTAACTTGAAATATATAGATAAAGATTTAAGGTTAAGCATTAAGACAAGTTTGGTCGAGCGGAATACACTCTTTTATGTGCCACCTTGAATCTTAGATCACCATATAGCGGGGTCAAGGGGGCTTTAGGGACAGAACCCTTGATAGTGGTCTCGAAACGGTATGTATGAATTACTATCTCTAAGTTCTTCACGATTTAGTGGCAGTTGCATCTGATGGGATCAGAGGCAATGGAAACAAAGGCATTAGTGCCAGTGGCAGGATCAATATCAGCTGATAACCTTCAGCGTCAATTATAACTGCATTTGGAAGCACCTTGGAGAAATGCTACAATAACTACCTATAAAAGGGATCTCTATATTAAAATACACACATGTATAGATGAAGATTCAACCGAGAACGCTAACTATTTATGAAAACACGAGAACAACAAATCAGGTACAAAATCACATGTAATTTTACATTAATGGTAAAAAAATGGACATGGGCGACTTTGGTCGCAACTTAAGTCACGGGGCAAAGTTGCTTGAATCATGTATGATTTTTTACGTGAATCATGATTTTGTACATTAATGGTCATTCTTGTGTTTTCTTAAATAGTTAGCGTTCTCGTTTGAACCCACCTCCACGTATATTTATACACACACATACACATATAGAGGGAGTTTCAGGGGAAAACCTAAAAAAAAACGGAAAACTGAAGAACACCCTGGTGACCCTTCATATGGACGGTATGCACTTGTGCATACAGGTAAATTATGTTGTTTTTTGGTTTTTATGCATAAGTACATTATGCACTTGTGCATATGCATGTGTGCATGTTACAAACTACTTCTATGCACAAGTGCATACCATCCATATGAAAGGTTATCACGGTGTTCTTCAGTTGCCTTATATATATATATATAGACATAACACAACAATTTACAGTTGAATACTAGAGACCAATAGTTGGATCTTGAATTATCCCAATACAAATTTTGTGCAACTTACGGTTAAGGGTCGAAATATTGTACTTGGAAAGTCATAGTTCTTATCCAAGTGATTGAAACTACAAACCCGGAATTCTAACATCTTGAGTATGATCGATTTGAACATATAAACCGTAAAATGAATTTAAAATTTCATTGCTAATCATATCATTTTAACTATTACTAATATCAACATTAAACGGCCTAGCTAACCGAAAACGTATACAACAAATTCAAGACCAAATATATATCCGAGTGTGTTGCTAAAACATATCTTTAAGCAGAGTTTTACAGTAAAAAAAACGATATTATTTCATCTAATACTCCAGATTCCAGAGAGCAACTGTCTTTGACAAAATTGTTGTAGAAAAACTTATAATGAAGAAGAGAGACGGACATAAAACAATATCAAGGACCGACCACTTGAATCACTGAAATTGAAGCCTTGTTTGTGTGTGTTTTGTGCTTGGAATTAAAGTGAAACGAACAAATATATATGGTATCTTCAATTTTTGTGAACATTTAATTTGCAAGAGAAATAGTTTCAATTTGGGAGAGAATATTCTTCGGCAAATTGTGAACATCATTCCAAAGGGCCTTCGGCTTAGCGGTATCAAAGCCCTTGGCCTTGTAATAGATTATGGGTTCAATCCTCATCAAAGGTGAGGAGGGTGTGTGAGTTTCTTTGCAGTATATAATATTATATACTTCAAAAACAAATTGTGAACGTTACTTGTTTGACTTTAATTAAATAATTATTAATGTTAACCTTTGATCATGCAACCTTCTCCTATATGAAATATTTTGCAAGATTACTTTAATTTCTTTCCGTCACAAAAATGTTTTCTTCTTGTTGCATATCAAATGGACAATAAAAAGGGGGGTTTTGTGAGAAAACCTTCTTGCAATCATATTCACATGGTATTAATTTGTGCATCTAAATCACCATACATACTCAATCTATAAAGGTCTGGAGAAGCCCTAATTAGTATCCGGAACGATCGAGCCTAAAGGAAAACAAGATGCATGAACAAAAAAGCTAATGAAACAATTAAGAAACACAAGAACAAATTAAGCCACAAGGCACCCAAAATGGAAGCACCAGTTAACACAAGCAAGTACATTATTTGACTTTAATTGATGTTAGATGAATTGCAAATTATGGGTTTTATTATAAGACATGACTTTAATTGATGTATTCTAGAGACAGATTAAATCTTTGATATGGGTAGTATAATTAATTTATATTATAAGACTTGACTTTAATTGATGTATTCATAGATGAATGCAAGTTATGGCAGAAAGCAATAATCTAGGCTTCTGAAACATAAAACTAGATATGCAGCATGCACCTAACAGCTAGTCTAGGATTCAGCCTTTAATTGTGAGTACCAGGTTTGCTTATGTACGAACAAATTAAAGTAGATCTTTCCTAAATATTTACCATCTGTCTGAATGAAGAAAATAAATTTAGTACCATAATAATGTTAAGGATGTGATGGATGGCAATTTAATTAATTAAGCTGCTAGCTAGGTACGACGTCGCACAGCTCAAGAAAACTTGAGAGTTCCAACTTCCAACATGACATGCGCTTTGGTTTGGTTATTAGAGCATCTCCAACAATTTCCTTAAATTTTTTCTAAAATCGGGAAGTAAAAGTCAAAATTCTCAAAAAAAATTGCTTCTATCTCCAACAGATTCTTCATTTTGGAGAATTCTAGTTTTGGGGTATTCTCCATATTTGGAGAAAATTTTAGGGAATCTCCAACTTTCTCCAAAATGGGGATGGGTTTGGGGAAGTTGTTGGAGCTCATTTTAGGACCAAAATCCTCATTTTCTCCAAAATGGGGAAGCCGTTGGAGATGCTCTTAGAGCATCCACAACAAGGATTTCATAACAATTTCATTTGGATTGCAGATTGATAAATTAGAAATTGAAGTGGTTGTGAGTATGATTGCAAAATTAGAAATTGGTTTTGGTAATTTGCAAATGTTAAATCAGTACTTTTTGCTGATGTGACAGTGAATCGTATATGAAATTGTAGGGAATAATTTCTAAATTAGAAATTGTTTTATGTCAAATCATGTTTTTTGATGTTTTGTAGAGAATGTTTATGAAAAAATGTATGAATAATTTTATTTGTTAATAATTTTTTTTTGAAAGACAAATATTAAAAAATGCAAAATATAATCTATATTAAAGTACAATAAAATAAATTATATATTAAAAAAATACAAACTTAACACATAAAAATACATCATTGTTCTTTTAGAAGTTTTTCAAATTGATGTTCGTACAATCTCCGTTGTGGTTCGCTCATTCGTCAATTTGATGATATAAACGATGATGTTAATTTTACTATAACTACGCCTCAAATCTCTCGTACCATACTTCCCGAGTACGAAAACTATCTCCAAAATCACATACAAGTACGTAATCGGTCATCGAATCATCGTTTACAATCAGATTTGATTGAAAATATTTGACAATGATTTAGAGAAGAAGAAAATGACGATTAATGTAATATTTTTACTTTGTATTTTAATTTAATGTTTTATAAATTAAATATTTTATTTAATTAATTAATTTTATTTTATTTTATTATAGTTATTTAATTAATAAAATATTTCATATTAAATTATAGTAAAGAATATTTAATTGTAGTTTTGTTGTTATTTGATTAAAATATAGTTTTTTATGATGAGTTGTCACATTTGCAATTGAGTGAAATTTCATTGTTGTAAGGTATAATTTCAAGATAATTGCAAAGCTGATGTGGTTCTGATGTAGCCCATTTGTAATTGGGATGAAATTTCATTGTTGTGGATAATTTCTTAATAATTTCTAGCAAATAAAACAGTATATTACCCACAAATAAATAATAATAAAATCCAACCAAAGGGGTTTCATATTAGACTACATATGGTAATATATTATAATACTAGTCTTTGGCTCGCCCGTTGTGCGACGATCAAATTTGTGTTTTAAGTTAATTATTTGATGTTTAATAGTTGTTGAATAATTTTGTGTCACATACAATAATTGATAAAAAGAAAACAAAAATTCCACAAATAGGGAATATTATCTTGAAGATAAAAATATGTCTATTAAGTTTGATACCTATTATAAATGTCATTACTAAATGAATTTATCAAAAGAATACACAATAATTGCATATTTATATTTTTGAAAAATGTTCGAACTCATAATCCAAAAGTCAGTTGATAAATGATATCTTTTTTTCCAAGTAACTAAATCTCTTATGATAATTGTAAGGGTGTTTCGTTGACAGAATGGAATTTGATAGAACTGTAATTCGTCGAAGTAATTCGAGTTTGAAATAAAAATTGATATGAAATTGCAAAAAGAAAATCACGACAATTTAGTGATTATTTGTATCAAATCTCATACTAATTTCAACAAATCTCATACTAATCACGACATATTAATTTGTACATATTTATGATATTTAATAATATAATTAAATCCAAAAATATTCAATATTGGGCTCATTTCGAAGGTATTGACGAAGCGATTACAATGATATAATTTGTAAAAAATAGAAAAAAAAATTAATGCATTTTAGTTCATATACATTATTTGAGTTTATATGATAAGAGTCTAAAATGAAAAATAAAAAAGTAAGAAATTAAAAGTAAACTACATAGGTAATTATAAGGGTAGTAAATATAAGGTATAAATATTAAAAATGAAATTAAGGAGAGATTTAAGGAGAAGTGAATGTGGGTGTACTAATTGAATCTATAATGTAAACTGCGTCCAAATACATTTTTAGGCGGAAAAATAATGAAGTCGGCTCACCAGAATACGACATGTGGCATGCTAATTACTTATTTATTATATGTATAGATGTATATGTATATAAAAATAGGTGCATGCAGAATGGAGAGAAAGTGCAGAAAAATCAAAGGATTTGTGTCAGAATAACCCAACAAAAAGATGAAGAAAAATCCAAGAAACCACACAAGATCAAGAGGGTTTAATTTGGCTTGATGATATAAAATTTGACCCAGAAAATCTCAAATTTAGGGCTTAAAGATTCAGAAAAAATCAAGAAGAAACCAAATAAAGTAAAATCAAGAAGAAAAGAGCTTGAAATCTTGACATATACATATATATATATAGAGAGAGAGAGAGAGAGAGAGAGAGAATTAATTTTAATTTTTGAATAATTATTATTTATAAAACCAATCGATCTGAGGCAATGAAAACCCTGAACCTTGTGCATGGATAATTAAATTAATAGAAAAGATAAGGTTTGTTTAATTACCTGGAGTGAGTAGAGTACTCAAAGAGCTTTCCTTTAGTGGAAAAAACGATGAGAGCAACATCAGCATCGCATAAGACAGAGATCTCATGAGCTTTCTTGAGCAAACCTGTTCTTCTCTTTGAAAACGTCACTTGTCTGCTAATCTTGTTCTCGATCCGTTTCAACTGCACCCTTCCTCTTCCCATCTTTACTTAATAATTATTGGGTAAAACCCTAACTAACTGCTGCTTTTGGAGTCAAGAAAACACGATCTAAGAAGAAACACACAGGAGAATGTTTCTCTGTAGCATCCTTTCTATTTTGGTGTATGCATAGCCTCCTTATCATACCATCAATATATCTTTCTATACCATATTTAAATATCTCTCTCTCTCTCTCTCTATATATATATATATATAAACCTTTATTATTATTATTATTATTATTTTGCACTTTTATGCAACAAAAATATATACTCTCAATATTTTCAATTGAAATTTTGTACTTTTGTCACAAAATTTAAGGTAAAAGTTAAGAAGAACTGAATATTTTTATATCAATTTATAAATGTAATTAAAAGCATATGTTATGTTATAATTAGTGTTGCAATACGGAGAGGGAATAAAAAAGAAAGAGAAGAGAAGAGGAGGGGGAACAGTTCCATAAGAAAGGGATCTGAAACCATAGTGGTTTAAGAGAGATGTGTTGTCGAGTTCTCATTGGTTGCTTCCTTATCCTGTCTTGTTTCCGGGGCACATCTTCTTCCTTCTACTGTTTTGGATGCAATCAGATTTATTGTATTGTTCAAAAAAATTACATTACAAACACAGAATTTAATTAAAATACACAAAGTTTTACTTTGACTTAATTATGTATGTTAATGTGATATGTTAAAACGTATTTTTTAAAACGATTTAATCAATTAGTTAATATATGATTATTATGTTAATGCGATAGGAGTGTAAAACGAAAATTGAAAAAGTAAGAAAATGTACCATAAATTAAATAATTACCTATAAGGGTATGAATTGTAAATATTAAAAATATTTTTATGTAGTATATATGATATATATAATAAAATCAAAAAATATTTAATATTGGGCTCATTTCGAAGGTATTGAAGAGACGATTACAATGGTGTAACTTGTTAAAATTAAAAACGTATTTTTTTAACGTATTTTAGTTGATATACGATTATATGTGTTAATATAATAAAAGTGTAAAATTAAAATTAGTAAAGTAAAAGATATAAAGTAAAATAAGTAAATAAGTATAGGGATTGAAAGTGTAACATTGAATTACAAATCACAATTTTGTGTGGTAGCGGGACTCCTCCCCGTGAATAGCGGGATCAAATGTTTCAAAAACTAAAAGTTGAAAAAAATGGGTATTTTGGTAAGTCAAAGTCAAATTTTGAGTATTTTAATTAAATTCTCTTACATATACGTCTTTCAATCAAATATTATGATTAATCTTTTTAATTGAGACCGATTGGTATTTATTTTTGGCAACGAGTAAGGTGACTTTTGTTTTTTAAGAGGTGCTGAAATCTGAAGTCTGATTTTAATTCTGATTTTCAAGAGCCGGTGCTGTAGTCTGAAATCTAAATCAATAAGACTGTTTGTTTTTGTAAACTGACAAACGTTTAATGTGTATAATTTTCTATTTTATCCCTTAAAAATTCAACTTATATGCGTCAATTGAAATGAGCATCGATGATCGGAGGATAAAATTGGAAAAAAAAGGACGTTGACAAATTTGCGAGGTTGTGGAGTTTTAATCATATGTCAAACAATGAAGATCCGTTTTAAGCGATTAAAGATGTTTTGAAAAGCCAACACACAAATTTACGATATTCGTGTTTGGTGTTTTCGTAAATTCGGGGAGCATCTAGGCTAAAACCGACGTTGAAATCGAAAGAATGATGCTGGATGAAAATAAGAGGTAATTAAATGGCTAGGTGGTCACTTAATTATTCAGAGAACATTAAGAGTTAAGTGGCTCTGAAAATGAAGAAAAAACAAAGGGGTTGAATCATCTTACGTGTAACAACTCAACTCAAACATACATCATATAACACCATTTACATCTCAATATAAGATAACAAAAATACATATTATATCATATAAGGTCTCTTGGTCACAAAACTATACAATACATATTCAGTACAAACTCTTCGCTAATAATTTACATTACATCCAACAAACTACTGATACAAAAACGCTTCATGAAAATTTCCTAAACAAGCGTCCTTCAAAACCAAATCACAATTTATCTTTTCTTTTGCTCTAACTTGCTCCTCGATCTGGAATACATATTTTTTTTGAAAACAAAATGAGGGTTAGACCAATTGGTCTAAGTGAGAAAATCCCTGTCAGTTTAGTAATCATTTTGTAAACACAATGATATATAACAAGTATCACAATACCAATCATGACTCTTATGCACTGTGTACGAATCTTTCACATGGCCATATTAGTTGGTTGCGCTAAACCAACTAATTAATTTACTCCGTTGTATTAAAATACAGCAACCTCCGTTGTCCCTCCGTACAACCAAACTCCACCGGCCCTAAGGGCATCTCCAATGTATTTCTCTATTTTACTCTCTACTATAGAGAGTAAAATAGAGAGTGTGTTAAATCTTTTCCAATGTATTACTCTATTTTACTCTCTAAAATAGAATATTCCAAGTATATTCCCTTTTATTTTGATTACATATATTTTTAATAATACCCTTATATATTTATTAACTTTATAAATTGCATCCTTATATTTTTTATTTTCATAACACCCTTATATTTATTAGTTGGATAAATTTAAATTAATTTAAAACTTAAAGATAAATATAATTCTAGTTTATTAAAATTGGTATTAGACAACAAATAAAATAAAAATACAACAATCTAAAAAATAGAAGAGTCATTTTTGTAATTATCAAAAGTTAGAAAAAAATAGAGAGTAGTGAATAGTAACTCTCTATATATAGAGAGTTACTATTCAATTCTCTATTTTAGAGAGTAAAATAGATAGTTCATTGGAGAAGATATAGAGAGTAAAATAGAGATAGAGAGTAAAATAGAGAGTTCATTGGAGATGGTCTAAGTCCGGCTAACGTGCAATCGTGTAGTGTAATGCTCATACAAATATAAAATACACCTCAATATATATCATATTTCAATCATAAGCACATCATCACAGTAACTACCACATATTTATCCAGTATATATGTATTTCAGTTTGAAAATGGTTAAAGTAAAACTCACCTGAAAGAAATAACGCAATAACACATTTTCTTGAAAACTTGCAAGAACCTTACTTTTCCACCAACTTCTTAAAATCTGAATTACACAAAATACATACAAGTATTTACCACATAAAACTCAATGACAGGCTAAGAATTCTAAATAAGTCTATCATACCCTTACCCAGAAAACACTAACAAATGTCCTTCTTCGGCGACTTAGCACAAGGGTCCCGCTATCCGGGAAACCCATCCGGGAAACTATCCGGGAAGCTTATCCGGGAAACGATCCGAACAACATCCGGAAAATCCAAAGAATATGGATACTGAAATCCGGGAACCAACTCCGGTAATCAAATCCGGATATCATCCGAAAAATAATAGAATTCGGACGCATCGTCTCCAACCCATAATCAATCGAACACAATTTAAGAATCAAAATTGAAGATTCTAAACTGATAGAACTCTACTACTATCGATTATAAACACAATTTGAAAAGACAATTACCTCTAAATCGAATCAATCTGGAGAATTCTTTAGGCCCTAAACAAACAACACTCTCTACTCCTTCCTCTTGACTTCAGAACACTCGCACACAGAATACGAAACCAACTTCAATTGAGGAAATAGGAAGGAGGTGGTGGCATATATATATATATATTAACCCAATATTGCGAATAAGGACTCAACTACACAAGAATAACGATACTATCTTAAAATTTACAAAACCACCCAAACTTACCCCAAACTAACTAACTTAATTAAATAAATAAATAACCTTTTTAATCTTAATCTAAAATAGCACAATTAACTAACAAACTTACTCGAGATATTACATTACGTCTGATCGAATCAGACATAAGTGGTAATTGAGAACTTATATTGAAAAAACAAACACCACTTAAGTGATTAACTTGTATTTGTTTTACATAGAAATTTGGTTGGATTGGACCCGTTAACATATTTTAATCTTTTATGGTTTTCAAGGTTGCTAATATTTTGTTGTAATCACTATAGTAAAATTGAGTTTGTAGGACGCTTAGAATGTCTAAACATCTTAATATCATATATTTATAAGGCTAAGTTTATAAAATCATACTATAAAATGTCCTATTAAAGATGCTACAATAAATTTACATAATGCTTTAAAATGTTTTAACAAAAAATTTAACATTTTTAAAATAAATCCCTAATTAGCTATTTTATAGGACATTTTTGAACTTTTTCATAAACTCAACTTTTTATATGATACTTATATTCATAGTATATGTTTTCAAATATCATCATACTAAATAGCTCATACGACAGTTTATTTAAAAATCATCCTAACAAATTATTAAAATTAAAACGCTTAAAATCGTTTTATAAACCTGTTATAACACTTTTAGATATGACGATAATTATAGTTTGATTTTATTAACTTAAATCTTATAAAATATGATATTAGAACGTTTAAGCATTTTAAACTTGCTAAAATCTCATTATTGTCGTAGTGAATGTGTGTTTTGGTGCAACCATAAAAACCTACTCGTAGTCGTCGTAGATCCACGTCTGTCTATGTATGAATATAAAAAATGTATTCAAATATAAATGTATTTGATCTTGGATGTTAACTCTTTGGTTAGTTTAACTAGTTAGAGTTTGGATTTGCTTTTCATTGATAAGTGTTCGAGTCTTTATAAATTTAATTATTGGAGGTTTGTATGCCTATTAATTAACCTCAAAGTTACATATAAATCTATAACGATTATGCAAACAAGTAATTTTCTTTCGGTGCATAAAAATAATGTCATAAAATATTCAAGCTGATCCTTATGTTAACTAGTGTGTGGCCCGTGCATTGCACGGTAACGAAAGACATTTTAAAAAAATATTTGTCCAAACTAAGTTAAAACGTAAATCTTTGGTTAATAGTTAATTATATCCAAATTAAAATGAAGAATGTATTTTCGTAAGTGGTACATTTCTTATATTGATAATTGTTTCTTGTTATGAAGAGTTTACGATGTATCAGTTACAACTTTATTGTTATGTCTGTTGAAATTCAAAAGACATGTCATACAACCATATCACTATTGTTGCTACAAAATAAGATCACACGTTTCATTAAAAAAATCATCTTCTCACCAATATGGAATTACTAAACTCACCAAATTTCATATTTATGTAAAACATTACTTCATCGTTTTTTATAGTCATATAAGAACTTTTAATCTAGCATTCTCTCATCAAAGTGGAATGACTAAAACAACATAATAATACAACTCAAATATTCAATTCTCCTAAGGCCTTCCGTAGCGGAGGCGGGATGGGCTCGGGATGGGGCTCGGGGTCAGCGGGGATGGGCTACGGCTCGAGGAAGGGATGCGGGAAGGGATGGAATTCGGGGATGGGATCCCGATCCATCCCGAAGGTTTTTAAAAAAAAATTAATTAAATTTTTTAAAATTCATGCCGTTGAACGGCTATATTACTAAAAAAAATTATTTTTCTCAATTTAATCCCACTATATATTTAACCCTCAACCTCTTATTTCTCACACCTCTCAACCTCTTATTCTCTCAACCTCTTATTTCTCACACCTCTCAACCTCTTATTCTCTCAACCTCTTATTTCTCACACCTTTCAAACTCTCTCAAATTCTCTCAACCTCTATATATTAAATTTATTTTGTAATTTTTATTTTTAATGAATGATATGAATTTTAATTTTTATTATTTATCTTATTTTTATTTATTAAAAAATATATAAATATTTTTATTTTGTTAAATAATTAAATGTATAAATAAAAGAATTAAAATAAATGAGATGGCAAAAGGGTTTGAGGGAATGGGGTACGGGTGTTTAGGGATCGTTAGGGATCGAGTGAGGGATGGGAGAAAAGCTGATGTGGCGCTGATGTGGACATGGAATCTTTGAAAGATGTCTTCCTAGGGTACTGATGGCCTAATGCCACCTCAAGTACCCTTAGTTGTTACTTTTATATGTATAAAGGTAAAATTGAGAGATTTTGATATAATGAATTGTTATATCATGCAGATTAAATAATATAACAATGAATTATTCATGAAAATGTTCTGTACTTTTATACTTGTTCATTCTTATACACACCTCCTTTTGATGATTTATTTTTTCAAATGATTTTAAATACTGATATTTATTTATTTATTGGCAAAAACAATAGTTATACAAATAATATGATCGTTTGTTACAAAGTATGACATCTTCCGTTCATATGCACAATTCTTCTTTCAATCATCATCTTCTCACCAATGTGAGATACACATACATAAACAAATTTCAATATTTAAGGAATTCTTAAAATGACTTGCTACAGAAAATGACATTCTCCTTTCATATACATATTTCATTTTTTCTTCTCACCAACGTGCGATAAACAAACTTAATCACATTTTGAGATTTAACAAAAAAACTCAAATCTCATCATGACTTGCTATAAAAAAATTACTTCTTTTAATATACACATCTTTTTTCTTTCAATCTTCTTTCTCTCATCAACATGGGATTAAAATCTTCAATCACAATTTAAGAATTAAAAATTCTTAATTCTTAGGATTCTACTAGTTCTAGGGTTTTCCTTTTAGATGTATATAAATATATATTTTAAACTTTTAGTTGGCCAAAATAGCCAACATATTATTTTGGAAGGTCTGCCAAAAAAGGCCAACAACATTGGTTTAGAGGATTAACCAAAATGAGCCAATCTCATGAGTTACCACAAACGCATCTCAACCTTCATTTATATATTCATAATTCCTTTTCAACCTTTTGTCTCTCTATCAATGTGGGATACCTTAAAAACAACCATAATTCAAGAAATATGAATTCTCAATTCTTGGGATGTCACATCATCTTTTGTGAATTTTCCTTTTAAATATATATAGACATAGATATACATATATTTTTAATAATATAAAACACATCTACTAATATCACCTCCTCAAATCAATATATATATATATATAAAGCAAAATGTAAAAGAGATGATTAAGGAGAAGTCTCCAATGAGGTTTTAGAATTTTCTTAGATTTTTGTTTTTTTTTAAAAAAAATTGTTGCATTAATTGAGTAGAACCTTTCATTATCTTTTGTATTATTTTGTATACTTTGGTTTTGTATTATTTTGGTATACTTTGTTTTATTATTTTTTTGTTTAAGCTAACAATGCTTATAAATCAATAAAATGTCTATATTTTGTATACTTTGTTTTATTATTATTTTTGTTTAAGCTAACATCAATCAATATATATATAAAGCAAAATGTAAAAGAGAGGATTAAGGAGAAGCCTCCAATAAGGCTTTATAATTTTCTTAGATTTTTTTTTAAATTGTTGCATTAATTGAGTAGAACCTTTCTTTATCTTTTGTATTATTTTGTATACTTTGGTTTTGTATTATTTTGATATACTTTGTTTTATTATTTTTTTGTTTAAGCTAACAATATATATATATATATAAAGCAAAATGTAAAAGAGATGATTAAGGAGAAGCCTCCAATGAGGCTTTAGAATTTCTTAGATTTTTGATTTTTTTTTAAAAAATTGTTGCATTAATTGAGTTGAACCTTTCATCATCTTTTGTATTATTTTGTATACTTTGTTTTATTATTTTTTTGTTTAAGCTAACAATGCTTATAAATTAATAAAATGTGTATATTTTGTATGAACGATTATATAATTTGGTAAAAAAAGAATAAAAAAATTTGGAGCTGCATAATCCAGGTACGGTCACCAAGATAAGGACCGATTCAAAGGGACGTTTTGAGTTGTGCTTCGTTGCCCTTGGACCCGTGGTACGTATATTAACACGTCATATGTTTACACATTATAAATTATAACATTTACAAAGCGAAACCACCTACGTTTTTGCAGAATCGCACATTTCTGGCAAATCTGCGTCGTGTCTTGGTAATAGACGCTGCCCATTTAAAGGGGCGTTACTTGGGTATGATGTTCCTCGCGGTTGCCATGGACGGGAATAACAACATCGTGTCTGTAGCTTTCGGAGTAGGCTAGTCCGAGACCGGGGAGGAGTGGAGTTGGTTTCTCTCCATGTTGAGACAAGCTATCGGAGACCCGGAAGGGTGTTTATGTCCGACAGGGCTGCTTTCATAAGCGCCGCAATCTCTGCCACGTACCCAAATGCCCCTCACGCCTTATGTTGTCGACATTTGGAGATGAACGCCAAATCCAAGGACAAACGTATTACAACTCACCATGCCGTCTACTGGAAGGCATGTAGAGCGTATACGGTTCGGGAGTTTGACCGGTACATGAATGCACTACGCGTTAGTGCCAATGATGCAACAAAAGTTATGGACGATGTTGGACCGGATAGATGGTCGACGGCCCATTTTCCTGCACAACGTTATGACATTCTGACCTCCAATAGTGCCGAGTCGATGAATGCACTCTACCGTTTTGCTCCTAGATTACCGATTGTACAACTTATGGAGTACTTCCAGGCCTTTCAACAAGAGTGGTACCAACTTCGACGCCGAAAAGGAGGTGAGATGCGTAATAGACTCACACCAAAGGCGGAAGAGATAATTTTCCTCAGGGCGGGAAAGGCTTCGGCATGGAGGGTAAGCGAAATTGGGTATGGGAAGTACTAGGTTCGGGATAACCATCTTGACGCGATTGTCGATATGACCGACCATGTTTGTTCATGTTTTCAATGGCAAAAATCTGGGGTTACCGTGCGGTTATGCCATCGCTGCTGCAAGACATATGGGTCGTAGAAATTGCAACGACTTGGCTGTAAATTTCTTCACGTCCTAAACTTACCGGGCAACATACGTGGAGGTAATAAATCCAACTGGACCCCCTGAATCATGGTGTCTCCACCCGACCCTCTTCCGCCATGCTATTCACCGTTAAACACTAAGAACAGAGTCGGGAGACCAAGAAAGAACGATCGACGTCCATCACGTGGTGAAGGTCCAATACAGCAAAAATGTACTCGGTGCCAAGCAGTAGGACATACTCGTGGAGAATGTCCAACTCCCGCCCCTTCAAGCGTGCCAAGGAGTAGACGTTCAGTCAGCCAACTAAGTAACACGCAGGGTCCGTCGAAGCTTGAACCACATGGAAGTATAAGATATGATAGCGTTGATCTGAACATTGATTTCCCTTGATTGAGACGATAAATATTGTATGCTTAGTGTTCTTGTTTTATATATAACATGATTTTATCTACTTTATCGTCCCGTGTAATTCATCAAACATAAGTGATCTACGTTGTAATTTAGCAAAAAAACGTGAAAACTGTAAATTTTGGCCCCAAATCGTGTAAATTTTGATCTACGTAAAAACATGCAAAAAACGTGAAAAAGGGGCCAAAAGTGAAAATTCCGACTCCAAATCGCGGCCCCCATCGAGGGGGGGGGGGGCAAAAGTGAAAATTTCGGCCCACCGCGAGACCAAATCGCTGGCCACGTGGGTCTGGTCCGCGATCGCGGGGCCCATCGCGGAATCGCGGGGCATTTCTGCAAAATGGTTTCGAGGTTTGGGCATTTCTGCAAGTCAAAGTCAAACTTTGGGTATTTTAATCAATTTCCCTTTATAAAAATATTTATATATAGTTTTTTAAGACACATGTATACTCATTTTTCAATTTACTTAACAACATAAAAACGTAAAAAGTTCGAAAAGTTCTCATGAGAACAAAATTGTTCTTTTGGTAAAATAGTTTATCAAATTTGTTCAAAGAAACAACAAAAATGTTAATTTTGTTCAACATAACCACATTTTATACAATACATATATTGTATCAAATAAAAGACAAAACATATTCATCATTTTTCCATCCCATATATCAAATTGTATTCATACCACAAACATAAAATATATTTTAAGATCTAATAAAAAAATAGTGCCCGTTTGAAGTGGCGAAGGCCTATGCTACAGTAAGAAAAAAAGTAAGTTTCAGTTACGAAGTCACTACTGGAGGATGGTCGCGTTTTTTTATTTTTAGATAGATTATAATGTAGATTATTTGTACTTTTTAGATAAATTTAAAATTAAGTTGAAGTATATGTTGTATTTTGAGGAACCTTTCCAATCATCATAATTGATCGATTCCTTCTTTTTAGGGAGGGTACCAAGCATAAACAAGTGATTTCAAGTCTTTGATACCTTAGCTGATGTGATGGACTTGGCATTGCCTCTTCTCATCATGTTATGCTTTTCATCCCAATTTTTTAGAGATAAATGTTTACAATTCTATGTTAAGTAAAACTTTTTAGAGTTAATTACATTTTTAGGCCATGTTGTTTAGAGAAAATTTGGATATCATACTTGCAATTTAAAAACTACGAAAATTTCCTTGTAGTTTCGAGTTTGGTTCGTGACCCTAGCTACCATTAACTAGATTTGTTAACTCCTCTCGCATGTCCGTTGTGTGAAGGTAATTTGGTCATATTACCCTTTATATAATTTTTATTATATTAGTTTAAAATACATATATATATATATATATAGAGGCTCCGTAAAATGCAAACTTTGTATTTGTTGCACCCTTTACAAACCACAGTCTGCATATGTGCATATGAATACGTGCAAGAATATACATATAATGAACATACATTCATATGAGACAATGCATATATGCAGAACCAGTCTGCACATATGCAGACTGTGGTTTGTAAGGGGTTCAACAAATACATGGTTTGTATTTGATTTGTACTCTCTCTCTATATATATATAGGCTCCGTAAAATGTAAACTTTGCATTTGTTGCACATTTACAAACCACATAGTGCATATGTAAACAGCCAGTGTGCATATACATATACATATGTTTATGCGCAAGAATATACATATAATGGACATACATTCAAATGGGATAATGCATATATGCATATCAGATTATGCACACATTGTTCACATAGACACATTGGTTTGTAAGGGGTGCAACAAATACATTGTTTATATATATATATATATATATATAGGGGTGGTATCGGATACAAACCAGTTAGTTTGTACAAACTCGTACAAACCATACCTAGCTTCATAATTTTGTAAATTTGGCTTCATGAATATATATATATATATATATATATATATATATTTATATTTTGGCTTCATGAATATATAATTTGGCTTCATGAATATATCATTTGGTATTTTTAACTAATTTTTTACAAAAATAAGGATATTTTAGGGTATTTTTGTAAAAAAAATTAGTTAAAAATGCCAAATGATATATTCATGAAACCAAATTATATATTCATGAAGCCAATATATATATATATATATATATATATATATATATATATATATATATATTCATGAAGCCAAATTTACAAAATCATGAAGCTAGGTATGGTTTGTACGAGTTTGTACAAACGAACTAGTTTGTATTTGATACCCAGCCTATATATATATATATATATATATATGGTCAAGTTCACGGGAAAACCTCAAAAAATGGAAAACTAAGGAACACTTTGGTAGCCCTCCATCTGGACGGTATGCACTTGTGCATACAAGTAATTTGTAACATGCATACGTGCATATATGCACAAATGCATGATGCACTTGTGCATAAAACCAAAAAAAATAACTTAACTTACTTGTATGCACAGGTGCATACCGTGTAGATGAAGGGCTATTAGAGTGTTGTTCAAATTTTCAATTTTTAAGGTTTTCCCCTGAACCTCCCTATATATATAAAAAGTGTGGAATTGCATTAAAAAACTTTAATCAACCAACCACCCCCATCCACTCCCATCTCACTTCACTTTCAACATCATGATTGCCTTAGCCAAATAACCTAGGGCAAACGGGTGGTGGAGATCAGAGAACCCAAGAAACGAACACGGGTACGGTTCGATTCTTTTGCCACTACCAAACGAGTTGTCTGTCATATATGACTTATGATGCTTATTGTTAAAAGATACTATTAAAATTGACAATCTTGACATTTGGTAGTTGAAGAATTACTAACTTGAAATGTTTTAGTGTTTCAGGGTGTTATATGAAATAACTAATTCTAAAGGGACTAATAATATGACAAAGTGTTGAAAGGGCTGGACTACGCCTCATGTTGATTAAAAGACGAAGGGTAGCGGAGTTCAGATTAGAAGTGGAAGGCCTGAAGTGTAAATAGGAGCCGAGTGTATTTAAAGTGAAATCTCTTTCATTTTGTAGTCATTTCGGACGATTTTTCTCTGACCATTTGCTCTCTCTACTTTCTCTCTAATATCTTACTAGAGATAGTCTTAGGGTTAGAAGTTCTTCATTTGTAGATTTCTTTTATTTTGTAAAGTGTAAGTTCTTGTTCAATATATTAGTGTTATAATTTTGTACATGGTATCAGAGCGTCTAAGGCTCGATCCATCGTATGTTCTTCGTCTTATGTCCGAATCGTTTTTTTGTTTTGGTTGTTAATTTGGTCAATCGATTGTGTGCGTTTCTATCCTCTACCAGAGTTACATTTGTAACCAGGACGGTACTGTGAGCCCCAACTTCGTCGACTGGACTAATTGTTTCGTACATCTTAATCTTTGTGATAAGTTGTTTGTGTAATACCCCGGGTAAGTTCGTTAGTTAAAATCCTTTTTTCCGTTAAATTTAGTTAACTTTAAAGTTACTATTTTGGGTAAGTTGAGATGATTTAGTAAGTTAAGGGTGCTTTGGTTATTATGGAATAGTTTAGGGTCTAAAATGGTAATTAGAGTGGATAATATCTGAATTGAGAGTACAGATGTATTCATTATAGCAAAACTCAGATTAAAGGTGTGTGTGTGTTGGGAGCAAAAAGAAGAAGAAAAGAGAAAGAAGGGTAAAGGACCAAATTAAAGTTATTGAAGCTGATTAAGGTATGTTTCTAGTACAAATTATGTTTATAATGGTTAGTAGGAAGTATCTATCGAAGTAGAATAATCGAAATCACATCTGGTAAAGTTTTCTGTCGAATCTGGGTGATTTTTAGGTAAACCGACAGTAGTGTCCGGATATGTTGAATGTGTCCGGGTAGATTCTTGGGTGTTGTCCGGGTAAGTTGTTGATAGAGTCCAGACGATTTGATTGATGGTTTCCGGATGATTTAGAGACCGGATGGCATCCGGATTCCTTTGTTGTCCAGATTAGTCTGTGGTGTCCGGATTCCTTGTGTTGTCCGGATAAATCGTGTTGTCCGGGTTAGTCTTGTTGTCCGGATTACTGAGGTTGTCCGGAAAAGGTGGTGTTGTCCGGGTTGTTTGGGTTGTCCGGATCTTTTAGCTGTTTTGGTCACTTTCGAGGATTTGAGTTATCTAGAGTCCTTGGTCTTCTAGTATGTTTTATGTGATCAGTTAGTAAGGGGATATTTGTATTTAATCTATTTGCAGACTCTGTGGATTGGGATTGATAGACTGAATCTTTGGAAAAGGCTTGGAAGAGTTGTAATAAGCATTCAGGTGAGTTTTACTTTAAAAGTATTTTCAACTGGAATACATACGTATGGTTTAGGAATGTGATAATTAGTGATTAATGTGCTTATATGTATGGTGTACGTGATTGATAATATATTGAGATATATGTTGTGTTTATATTGCACGAAACGAGTATAGGTGAGCCGAATTATTGTTCGGCGGGGCTGTATGGAAATACAGCGGGGCTGCATGAAATTGCAGTGGAGCTGTAGGTAATTGCAGCGGGGCTGTATGTAATTACAGTGGAGTCGACTGTATTGTACAGTGACGATGATTAGTTGGCTTGCTACCGACTAATGTGGCCAGGGGAAAGAAGATGAGATGAGGAGAGATACACGGTGCACGAGTCCTAATGTGATATTTATATACGTGTGGTATATGTGTGCTTATACGAAAGGTTTTATGTAAACTATTTTGATACAAAGTATTATGTGAAAAGAGTTTTATATTGATTTTGGAAAAGACCGGGATTAACTCACTAGACCCTTTTGGTCTAACCCTCATTTTGTTTTCAAAAATATGTTTTCCAGGTTAAGGATCGGCAGGAGAGGATGAAGTGTAGGAAGCTTTTGATGGATGTTGATTAGGAAGCTTTTATATATTTTGTAATGTCAAGACTATTGAGACCGTACTTGGTTTGTGATGTATCTTTTATTGTGAATGTAATGAAGTTATGCAATGTATGTTATTTGTTGTATGTTTGGGAAACCGGGTCGTTACAGTGGATTATTAGAGTGAATAGGGGACGTTACTAAGGAACACACTTTGGGGTCATTGGAAGTTTAAAGATGATGAGGGTTGTGTTAGTCAGAATGTGGTGGGATTGATGTGAAATCCTTAAAGAATGTGAATTGTTGCTTATGTGTGAGAGAAATGTCTAAGAAGGTAAAAGTTGGAGATTAAAGAATGTGTAGTGACGTCGAACACTGGTCTTGTTTCAAGAAAGCTTGGTTGAATGCCTTAAGATAAGATCTTGGTGCAACTGTTTGGTTATGTAAGTAATGAGAAAGCGATATCAACAGGTGGAAAGGTCGGGAGATAGGGGCAAGTAATGTTTGGTGAGCAGTGCTCCACGCTAACGTGGTGTAACATCCTGAATTTTCGTTGTTTTATTTTGTGAATTACAAATTAATTTGAGGGTTGGTTGTGGATTTTCTTGAAAGTTAGGGGTTTAGTTGGTAAATACCCTTATGACTCATATAATTAAGGTTGAGGTGGCAATCATCTAGTAATGTAAACTAATTGAAAAGGGTTTATGTGAGTCTTGTGTGTTGTGTGTATTCGGTGGTTTGAGAAGACAAAGAGCCGAGAGTGTTTTGAGTTAGTGAATTCGAGAAGAAGAAATATCAAAGAGAAACAAGATTTTCAGTAGAAAGATGGAATTAATTGAAGAAATTCAAGGTAAACTATTCTTAAACTCTTATGTTTAAAGTTGTTAAATAAGTTTAGAAGTGGGTGTTTATGATAAATAGATGTTTTGGGGAATTTGAGTACATGAGTAGGTGTAGTTTATAACCTTAAACACATTTGCACACTTTCAGAAACATGCATAGAGTAAAACTGCAAAACTGGGTTTAAGTATGAAATTAGTGGACTGAGACTTGGATGAATATCATCGAAGTCGCAACCTTGGGTTGCGACATTCATGATTGTCGCAATGGGCAATTGCGACTTGGTAGTGGAGTCGCAGTAGACCGTTGCGACTTGGGGTTGGAGTCGCAGCCGTTGACTGCGACTTGGCTTTGAAGTCGCAACAGTTGGTTGCGATTTGGGGTGGAATCGCAATGGTGAATTGCGACTTAGTACTGTAGTCGCACCAGTTGGTTGCGACTTGGAATTGGAATCACAATAGGCGGTTGCGATTTCAGTTGGTTGCGACTTGAGATGTAATTTTTAGAAATTAAGGATTTTCAGTTGTAGAGGGTTCTGTTTTGGAAAATTAATATCAGTATATGTAAACTGAATAATACAGTAAGCTGTGGTAGTGAAGAAAGGAGCCTTACGAGTTAAAAAGGACTAAAAGGAGTGATAACGCATCAGGTGAGTTTATTCAACTCTCTTTAAAATTCAGTAATTAATATTGAATTAGACGTTTTATATGTATGCGTGAATATGTTTTATATGGACTTGATTAAAATCCGAGATAAGCCAAGAGAGCAATTAAAAATTGTGCTATGTTGATTTCCATGCTAAAATTTCTAAGGTGAGTTACCTATGAAGTTGATGATCTAGTACTTATTATTATCTTGTATGCTAAGCTGGATTATCTACTATATGCAATTTGCTATATGGTTATGAACTCTAAATATGATTTGAAGCTTTATTGGGTTAAACTATAAAGATCCATCCACGAGTTCAAAAATATAGATTAACAACTGATATATATGTTAACTCTCGTGTTAAATTACTATGAGTGGATAGTTAAGAAGTTGATAAACCGGAAATATTCATATTCCTTATAATGAGCATGATTATCTGCTATATGCAATATGTTAGATGATTATGAACTCTAAATGTGATTGAGAAGCCAAATTAAGATATATTATAAAGGCCTATCTATGAGTTCTAAAATATAGATAACAATTGAGATGGTGATCTCCGTATTAGATTTCAGAGAAGGGATAATAAAGAGATTGAGATGAGGAGATAATAATATTCTTTATTTTATATATAGAATATGTTCAGAGAAATGATACATTCTATGTTGGACGCATATAGTAGTATCGATTATATTATATTATGTGCTATGTGCTTTTACTAAAATAGGCACCCGGTCTTCGGGGGCACTTGGGTATGGTATAATGGGAACCGATTACTCGCCATAGACCAAAGGGGTGTAATTTTAGTAATTGGGTGAACCTCGAACCATCGTGAGTCCCGATTGAGTATCGCGATATTATAATCCCATTGGGACCATTGATGCAGAGGTGGAATGTGGAATAGGCAGATTTTGATTTGTAATTCCCATTTCGATTTATGGAAGATCAGAGATTTCCATTGTTTTCGGGAAGATCGGAGATTTCCCTGTGATGAGAGGAAGATTAGAGATAGGCATAAAGTAATTTGTAATCTCTACTTCCTGATTAAGAAATAGGCAAGTTTTGACTTGTAATTTTCTTGTGTGTGAATATTGATTGTGAATCTGGAATGATTCAGAGTTAACTCTTATTTTGTTGTTACAATTAAATGAGTTAGTCGTAGGAATGGGAGTGGGGTAGATTCCCCGATTTGGAAAGGAATTGTCGTACGGTAAGATGGGTGAGAACAGGTTTGAGTTATCTGTTCATGTTTTAATTATTAAATTTTATTTTGATTTGAGTATTCTCACTAGGCGAAAGCCTAATGTTTCAAGTTGAATCTTCTTACCAGGTACAAGCTCCGGGAAGTAGCGGGAACGAGAGAAGAGAACTTTTGGAGAGATTCAGACTTAGAGATAACAAAGGATCTAGTTATTCTTTGAAGTCTTTGGGACATTTGTTTAGATAATTCGATTAATCTGATTGTTATGAGGTGATTAGATTAATAAGTTATTTAAGTAATGTCAATTGTATATAGAAACCTTACATTTGATCCTCAGGTTATATAAGTTTGAAGTTTTTGGTCATAACTTGTGGAAATTTCAAGGTTTAAATCGACTCTGTTTTTAGGGTGTTTCAGTATGGTATCAGAGCACTAGTTTAAGCGAACTAAGTATACTGATGAGATACTTAGACTTAAGCTGAGTTGTAGTAGGTTATGATATGTGAGATATGGGTAGAAGTGTTAAGACGGGATAGTCTTAGAGTTAACGGAAATACGTGAAATTAGTGCTATGACAATGATAATGGGGATTCTCCTGTATGATATGTTCACAATTTCAATTAGCTACTGTTATTATGAATATATTGTTACACGAGCATGTCTATTTCTGAATTGTTACAGTGACTAACGATCGGTAAAGTACGTTTTGTATGTATGTAAGTGCATAACCATTTCTCGTGGTTATCTCTATAAGTTATAGTAAAGTGATGGTGAATTCGTCACCAAGGTCCTTTAGAGGACAGAGTAGTATATGATTGGGGGTTTGAAGGACAACCTAGAATTGGTGGGACTTATGAAAGTCTGCCAAGGCAACCTTTAATAGGTGATTTGATATGTGCAAAGATAGAGTATGAGATGATTGATTAAGACAGAATTAGTATGACATGGTTGAGTATGGGAGCCATGGAATGCAAATATAGCAATTATTATAAGGCCGAGAGGGCGATTTCGGATCGGAAGTAAAGTATCAATGATAAGTTATGTAAGTAAAACGATTGACCTTGTTTGAGTAGATAGCCTTCTTTGCAAGTAAGTTTTGTACATGATGTTTTAGTGTGTGTTACATGAGTTTTCTTGATTTCAAATCAAATGTATAAATAACAATTTTATTCAAGGATGAGTTAGTATGTGCAAGTATGTATTTAAAGAAAAAGGGCAATTTCAATTACGCTGCCTAACGAAATTCTGGGGCTTAGCAACTTGCAAAATACTTCATACTTTACATAAAAGTTGTATGATAGCAAATAGGTCAAGAAAGTGTTGATCAGTAAACTTTTTATAACCAACAAAGGTATTGATTTGATGATATCATATAAATGAGTGTGAGAAACGACTAGTTTACTCTGTGTCAGTAAATTTTAAACTTTTGTCGTATGAAAAGATCTTCATTTAAGATATTATTGTTGTGACAACATTTTTTCTGGTTGAGAAAGATTGAGTTTTACGGAAATTTGTAGACAAACGGTTTTGAGATCGTTGTGTAGTACATGGGAGTTATGAAAATGATTGGGGCGTATGTGCTTACGTTGTTTCAAATGTTGTTTATTTAAATGAGAAAAGTGTGGATTGAGTTATTTATTATCTTGTCATGCATGAAGGCTATGAACTCGCTAGGTCGTAGAGTATTACGCTATAAGCTAAGAAGGAACTCCAAGAGTGGAGAGGTGTTGGATAAAACCTTGGGAGAAAGTTGTGGTTTTGGTAATTGTATTCAAATGAGAGATGAACAGTGGGAGAGTTGAAAGTGAACTTTGGTAACAATAATACGAGGGTCGGTACCCTTGTTCGGTGATTAGTAATACAGTTGCCGAGGGTCGGCCGTGTCTGGAAGAAGAACTAGGTTCATGGTTAAGGAAGTATTGAGATGTCAAGTTTTGACTTGGAAGGCGAGAGTTGTGTAAGGGTACGAGGCCTTTTGTCTGTCACTGGGTACAATCTAGATGCGTCCCGCGTATAACCGTGCAGGTAGGAACAAAAACCGTGAGCGATACCGGTATGCTGTTATGCAGAGGGTATGCGCAAAGTGAATATTAGTGTGTGCGACACAATTGGGGAACTGTGAATGTTTTGAGAGTGATAAACTTTTATTTTGGGAACGATGGCCAATGAAGGGATTAATAAGGTAAAGATTTTAAGTAAATAGGCATTTTTGGTTTATGTAATCATGTGAGTGACACGTGTTTAACCAAACGTTTGTTTTAACCTTAAAGGCCTGATTTATATTCAAATGAGTCTTTTGAACGTTTGTCAGTTTTAGTGACTCGAGATGGAGTATTGGATGTGTTATATGCTTAACTGCATTGTATTTGAACCAGTGACAGTTTAAGTGTTGGTCTTAGGTGTAAAGACTGTTTGATATTTTACTTAGTATCTTTAGAACTAACGAACTTGGGCATATTATATACATTGTGGAGTATGAAAAGAGTTGCATTTACGTGTACTTGCAAATGATTTGACTTCATTGGGAAAGTAGCAATGAAGGGGTCGTAAGATTATCACGTCTCGGAACGTATGTTGCATAATGTGAGTTAGATGTATTTATTTGCATGAGTTGATATTGATAAATAATCTTTAGATCCTTTGAGTAGATGATTCGGTTTTGGATTCAGTTAAGTCTTAAGAACTTTGACCCGATTTGATAAGCTTGGCGTAGGCTTGGGAGTTGAACTTGCATAATCGGTATTGAAAATTTAAGTTTATGTAACGTGAATGCATTGTTTATCCTTTTGGAATTTTGTATGAATGTTAAGTTTAAATCAGAAGCTTAAAAGTTGAAAGATCACTTTGTGGGATTGTTAGAACAGTGAAGGATTGTTGCTTTTAGATAAGTGTTTACTTACGATGTGGAAGATTTATAAAAGATGAAATACTAGAGATAAACAAAGGAGGTGTATAGATTGTGTTAATCTGTGAGGAATTGTACCCTGTCTATGCAACATATTGGAATCACAAAGAGCTAGTAAGAACGAATAAGTTCAAGATTAATTAGAAAATTGTGAGTGGTAGTTCAACTAAAGTTGGGGAGGAGATATTTAGTGATATAAACTCGGGTATTTGGACGAGAAAACAGGATTATAAAATTAAATAGGTACAAATGACTATGAGAGACATGGTCTGTGGTAAATGTTATGGGTGGAGAATGTATGAACGAGTAGTGGCATTAATTACCAAGATACATGTGTCATCTAGTATGAGATGTGATGTTAAGAAGAGGAAGTATCCGAATGGAAGTTTCGGGAATTCCGGTTGGAAAGTATCATTTGTTAATAAAGTTGATAGAATATGTGGTTTGTAAGATAACTTGGTAATATGGCTTATATCGAAATAGAATGTCGGAGCAGTGGTGAGTGTTTATCCAAAGAAATTTTGAGGGTATGAGTTGCCAATTAAGTTGTATTTTGAATCACTGGAAGATTAATAAAGATGATGAGTATGTAGGTCAATATGGTGTAGCGAAGGCAAGATTGTTAAGGAATATAAGTTGCTCCTTATGTGTGAAAGAAATGTACGAGAAATTATTAGTTGAAGATCTAAGAATGGTAATAACTTCGAACGGTAATGTCGTTTCAAGATAACTTGGCTGAATGTTTTAAGTTAGAGATTTTGGTGAAACTATTTAATTATGTTTCGTAAGGAGAAACTATCGGTATGTGGAAAAGTTGGGAGAAAGAGACATATAATACTTGAAAAATAATATTCCATACTAACGTGGGGAAGCAAGGATAGAAAGATCGGACTTAAGAATGTAATCACATTGCAAGTTCAATAAGAGTTATCACTTCTGATGTTCAATATTTTGGTGCCTGGTTATATTGTGATTGTACGATGAGATAGTGATGTGAGGAAGTAATAGCATTCTATATCAAAGAAATGTGTAAGTCATGGAAGTAATAATGGGATACCGTGGTTATTGAAGTATTTAATAGTATCATGTATGCTTAATTTACAGTGTACGTAAAATTTCAGATAGTACATGTTAATGTTATTTTGAGACCTGGAAAGTGAGTTGTGATAATGATGCGGTGTGGAAGAACCAGAGGTAATTTTTGGAAAGATCGGTTAGAAAGATACGTAGTGGTAATGAGATAGCTATGTTGAAAGTACAGTGGAAACCATAGAGGTACTAATGTAACTTTAGAGTCCGAAGAGAGTATGAGAAGTAGGTATCATCCTTTGTTTACCTGACTTTGATTTCGGGGACGAAATCATTTTCAAGTTGGGGAGTATTGTAACATCCTGAATTTTCGTTGTTTTATTTTGTGAATTACAAATTAATTTGAGGGTTGGTTGTGGATTTTCTTGAAAGTTAGGGGTTTAGTTAGTAAATACCCTTATGACTCATATAATTAAGGTTGAGGTGGCAATCATCTAGTAATGTAAACTAATTGAAAAGGGTTTATGTGAGTTTTGTGTGTTGTGTGTATTCGGTGGTTTGAGAAGACAAAGAGCCGAGAGTGTTTTGAGTTAGTGAATTCGAGAAGAAGAAATATCAAAGAGAAACAAGATTTTCAGTAGAAAGATGGAATTGATTGAAGAAATTCAAGGTAAACTATTCTTAAACTCTTATGTTTAAAGTTGTTAAATAAGTTTAGAAGTGGGTGTTTATGATAAATAGATGTTTTGGGGAATTTGAGTACATGAGTAGGTGTAGTTTATAACCTTAAACACATTTGCACACTTTCAGAAACATGCATAGAGTAAAACTGCAAAACTGGGTTTAAGTATGAAATTAGTGGACTGAGACTTGGATGAATATCATCGAAGTCGCAACCTTGGGTTGCGACATTCATGATTGTCGCAATGGGCAATTGCGACTTGGTAGTGGAGTCGCAGTAGACCGTTGCGACTTGGGGTTGGAGTCGCAACCGTTGACTGCGACTTGGCTTTGAAGTCGCAACAGTTGGTTGCGATTTGGGGTGGAATCGCAATGGTGAATTGCGACTTAGTACTGTAGTCGCACCAGTTGGTTGCGACTTGGAATTGGAATCGCAATAGGCGGTTGCGATTTCAGTTGGTTGCGACTTGAGATGTAATTTTTAGAAATTAAGGATTTTCAGTTGTAGAGGGTTCTGTTTTGGAAAATTAATATCAGTATATGTAAACTGAATAATACAGTAAGCTGTGGTAGTGAAGAAAGGAGCCTTACGAGTTAAAAAGGACTAAAAGGAGTGATAACGCATCAGGTGAGTTTATTCAACTCTCTTTAAAATTCAGTAATTAATATTGAATTAGACGTTTTATATGTATGCGTGAATATGTTTTATATGGACTTGATTAAAATCCGAGATAAGCCAAGAGAGCAATTAAAAATTGTGCTATGTTGATTTCCATGCTAAAATTTCTAAGGTGAGTTACCTATGAAGTTGATGATCTAGTACTTATTATTATCTTGTATGCTAAGCTGGATTATCTACTATATGCAATTTGCTATATGGTTATGAACTCTAAATATGATTTGAAGCTTTATTGGGTTAAACTATAAAGATCCATCCATGAGTTCAAAAATATAGATTAACAACTGATATATATGTTAACTCTCGTGTTAAATTACTATGAGTGGATAGTTAAGAAGTTGATAAACCGGAAATATTCATATTCCTTATAATGAGCATGATTATCTGCTATATGCAATATGTTAGATGATTATGAACTCTAAATGTGATTGGGAAGCCAAATTAAGATATATTATAAAGGCCTATCTATGAGTTCTAAAATATAGATAACAATTGAGATGGTGATCTCCGTATTAGATTTCAGAGAAGGGATAATAAAGAGATTGAGATGAGGAGATAATAATATTCTTTATTTTATATATAGAATATGTTCAGAGAAATGATACATTCTATGCTGGACGCATATAGTAGTATCGATTATATTATATTATGTGCTATGTGCTTTTACTAAAATAGGCACCCGGTCTTCGGGGGCACTTGGGTATGGTATAATGGGAACCGATTACTCGCCATAGACCAAAGGGGTGTAATTTTAGTAATTGGGTGAACCTCTAACCATCGTGAGTCCCGATTGAGTATCGCGATATTATAATCCCATTGGGACCATTGATGCAGAGGTGGAATGTGGAATAGGCAGATTTTGATTTGTAATTCCCATTTCGATTTATGGAAGATCAGAGATTTCCATTGTTTTCGGGAAGATCGAAGATTTCCCTGTGATGAGAGGAAGATTAGAGATAGGCATAAAGTAATTTGTAATCTCTACTTCCTGATTAAGAAATAGGCAAGTTTTGACTTGTAATTTTCTTGTGTGTGAATATTGATTGTGAATCTGGAATGATTCAGAGTTAACTCTTATTTTGTTGTTACAATTAAATGAGTTAGTCGTAGGAATGGGAGTGGGGTAGATTCCCCGATTTGGAAAGGAATTGTCGTACGGTAAGATGGGTGAGAACAGGTTTGAGTTATCTGTTCATGTTTTAATTATTAAATTTTATTTTGATTTGAGTATTCTCACTAGGCGAAAGCCTAATGTTTCAAGTTGAATCTTCTTACCAGGTACAAGCTCCGGGAAGTAGCGGGAACGAGAGAAGAGAACTTTTGGAGAGATTCAGACTTAGAGATAACAAAGGATCTAGTTATTCTTTGAAGTCTTTGGGACAGTTGTTTAGATAATTCGATTAATCTGATTGTTATGAGGTGATTAGATTAATAAGTTATTTAAGTAATGTCAATTGTATATAGAAACCTTACATTTGATCCTCATGTTATATAAGTTTGAAGTTTTTGGTCATAACTTGTGGAAATTTCAAGGTTTAAATCGACTCTGTTTTTAGGGTGTTTCACGTGGGGAAGGTGTAGATAGTATGTCGGAACAAGTGAGTAAATTGGAAGTAGTACACTTGACAGTATTGTGTAGATTGTCTTTGATTAGTGTGCGAACCGTTGGAAAGAATATTGAGGAAGGAAATTGTGTAAGTTTTTGTGCAGGGAAGAAGTGGACGAGACAACTAAATGAGTTAAGTTAGGGACCTTGTGAGAAATGTGTAAACGATTTGGTCGTATAGTGTTTAAGCTAGTGAGAATAGTATGGTGTGACCATGGTTATTCCTCCCAGTTAGGAGAGGGTAACCGGAGTTATGTTTTATGACCGAACGAACGTGGTAATCAGCGAGGATTTGATGTGTTTCAGGATAAGTTTAATTCTAGTAGGTGAACACTTCAACGTTAGGTTTGAAGGTTCCTACCCTGGTTTACGTACAAGGATGGAGTGATGAAGTGGTGAGAATGTAAGAAATGGTATCAGAGCCCTAGTTTAAGGGATTTAGGTATTTGTACCCGTACCTAGACTTAAACTGGATGTGAAGTAGGATGTCCTTGATATATTAGAACCTTGGGATGCTAAGTATAAAAGGTAGAAGGAACATCATGTAAGGTAATTTCAGATTACACATGGCCAGTGTAATTGTGATCTTACAGGTGCATGTTTGGACTGGAATACCTTATTATATGGGGTATGTGCTTATGTGTATATTAACTCTATAAAAATCAACAGAGTGGCAGATCGGACTCGACGTATGGATAGATATGAAGACAGGTATATTCCTATAAACTCTATACGTGCTAAAGTGCTATATGACTTCGGTGCAAACTGATAATCTGTATTTCCGTGCTTTGTTGCTTATATGTGTTAGAGGTATAGATAGGTGTGGGATGTCTATTTAGTTATTTCTTATGGTTTTGATTGAGTTCGAGGTAGTAGTGGAAACTAAGTATTCATACCTTTTCGCTTAACCAAATTCTGGGACGAAATTCTTTTAAGGGGGAGATAATGTAATACCCCGGGTAAGTTCGTTAGTTAAAATCCTTTTTTCCGTTAAATTTAGTTAACTTTAAAGTTACTATTTTGGGTAAGTTGAGATGATTTAGTAAGTTAAGGGTGCTTTGGTTATTATGGAATAGTTTAGGGTCTAAAATGGTAATTAGAGTGGATAATATCTGAATTGAGAGTACAGATGTATTCATTATAGCAAAACTCAGATTAAAGGTGTGTGTGTGTGTTGGGAGCAAAAAGAAGAAGAAAAGAGAAAGAAGGGTAAAGGACCAAATTAAAGTTATTGAAGCTGATTAAGGTATGTTTCTAGTACAAATTATGTTTATAATGGTTAGTAGGAAGTATCTATCGGAGTAGAATAATCGAAATCACATCTGGTAAAGTTTTCTGTCGAATCTGGGTGATTTTTAGGTAAACCGACAGTAGTGTCCGGATATGTTGAATGTGTCCGGGTAGATTCTTGGGTGTTGTCCGGGTAAGTTGTTGATAGAGTCCGGACGATTTGATTGATGGTTTCCGGATGATTTAGAGACCGGATGGCATCCGGATTCCTTTGTTGTCCAGATTAGTCTGTGGTGTCCGGATTCCTTGTGTTGTCCGGATAAATCGTGTTGTCCGGATTAGTCTTGTTGTCCGGATAACTGAGGTTTTCCGGAAAAGTCATGTTATCCGGAAAAGGTGGTGTTGTCCGGGTTGTTTGGGTTGTCCGGATATTTTAGCTGTTTTGGTCACTTTCGAGGATTTGAGTTATCTAGAGTCCTTGGTCTTCTAGTATGTTTTATGTGATCAGTTAGTAAGGGGATATTTGTATTTAATCTATTTGCAGACTCTGTGGATTGGGATTGATAGACTGAATCTTTGGAAAAGGCTTGGAAGAGTTGTAATAAGCATTCAGGTGAGTTTTACTTTAAAAGTATTTTCAACTGGAATACATACGTATGGTTTGGGAATGTGATAATTAGTGATTAATGTGCTTATATGTATGGTGTACGTGATTGATAATATATTGATATACATGTTGTGTTTATATTGCACGCAACGAGTATAGGTGAGCCGAATTATTGTTCGGCGGGGCTGTATGGAAATACAGCGGGGCTGCATGAAATTGCAGTGGAGCTGTAGGTAATTGCAGCAGGGCTGTATGTAATTACAGTGGAGTCGACTGTATTGTACAGTGATGATGATTAGTTGGCTTGCTACCGACTAATGTGGCCAGGGGAAAGAAGATGAGATGAGGAGAGATACACGGTGCACGAGTCCTAATGTGGTATTTATATACGTGTGGTATATGTGTGCTTATACGAAAGGTTTTATGTAAACTATTTTGATACAAAGTATTATGTGAAAAGAGTTTTATATTGATTTTGGAAAAGACCGGGATTAACTCACTAGACCCGTTTGGTCTAACCCTCATTTTGTTTTCAAAAATATGTTTTCCAGGTTAAGGATCGGCAGGAGAGGATGAAGTGTAGGAAGCTTTTGATGGATGTTGATTAGGAAGCTTTTATATATTTTGTAATGTCAAGACTATTGAGACCGTACTTGGTTTGTGATGTATCTTTTATTATGAATGTAATGAAGTTATGCAATGTATGTTATTTGTTGTATGTTTGGGAAACCGGGTCGTTACAGTTTGTGTTACGAATATGTTGTTCTTTCAAGTTTCAAAAGGTTTTTCAACTTTTTCCGTAAAAGTTGTTGTTACCTTTTCAGATCTGCTGTTGTTAAAATAGTCTCTGTCAAATCACCATTAAAGGACTGTTTAGAACTTTGTAGATCTTAAACTGTTCTTGTGACGGTGCTTCTTGAACACTACCGTTTAGAGCTCTCATCTCCTTTGATTAGAGCGTTGGTGTATGTTCATATATTGTTCATAGCTATGTTTTCATCTTCTGGTTCTGTCTTATACATATTTTCATAGATTTGTACTTATCTCCATAGATCTGTACATTTCTTCGTAAAATCTGCTATTATTTTTTGAAGATATGTTCTGCATATCATATACAGTATGTTCATATATTGTTCATAGCTATGTTTTTCATCTTCTGGTTCAGTCTTGTACATATTTTCATAGATCTGTGCATTTCTTCGTAAAATCTGCTATTATTTTTGTAGATCTGCTCTGCATGTCATATACAGTCCTAGAATCGTTGGTTATATTGCTTTGTTCCTTGCTTATATACAAAACTATATGTGCTGGTAGGGTCTGCTGTGTTTGGATCTTTGTCACTAGTTGTTTTCTTAAAAAATCTCAAAATTATCTTTGATCTAAGCATGTAGAATTTTGGACATGATCCTGATCAGATCTGGAAGTCATTATTTCTCAGACCTGATCTACTATGATCTTCTTTTATGGCTGTTACAAATTAGATAATAAAGCATCTTCTCCTGTTGTGTTTCTTTGGTGAAATCAGTGTAAGAGTTCATAATATTTTTTTCATTATTCTCATAACTCTTTGTTTCTTCTGTTCATGTGAGATCTGTGGCCTCTCTTGGGCCCCGCTTCTGTTCTTATCTGAAATATTACATGTTGTGTTTGTTCTGTCTTTATTTGTTCCTTTGCTTCCACTATATTTCTTCTCAGTCTCTTCTTCTGTGAACATACTTTGAGAGTTTTGAGGTGCAGCTTGACCTAGCACCCTGAGTGTTTTAGGAATCCTACCTATTTTCACCTAAGATCTCTTTGGGTGTTGTTGTTCTTCTGTTTTTTTGGCATCATGCCTGGCGAAGAAGAAGACGCTTTGGTAAACGCTGGGGTATCTCAGATCACCAAACTTGACTTTGGTGATCCCTTATACCTACATCCCAGCGATACCACTGGGGCTTCTTTGCTTCACCTAAAGTTAAATGGGACTGACAATTACAAGGTTTGGTCCTGTGCAATGATCCTCGCTCTTGAAACAAAAAATAAACTCGGATTTATAGATGGATCTTGCACTAGACCTACCACTGATCATGTCCTGGCTAAACACTGGGACAGATGTAACTCAGTGGTTTTATCTTGGATCTTAAGTTCAGTTACTGAAGAGCTATACCTTGGTCAAGTTTTCTCTAAAATTGCTTTTCATGTCTGGCTTGAACTCAAGGAAACCTATGATAAGGTGGAATGCTCCGTTACTTTTAATCTACATTAGAAAATTAATTCTCTAACTCAAAACGGATCATCTGTCTCTGATTACTATCATAGGTTAAACTCTCTATGGAAACAGTTTGACGCCTTAGTCAAACTCCCTGCCTGCACCTGTAATGCTTCCCAGGATTTTACTAAACACAACCAGCTTTTAAAACTTATGCAATTTCTAATGGGTCTTGACGATGTTTACCAGCCCGTAAGGAGTACCATTCTCACGACTGACCCTCTTCCTTCTGTAAAAACAACTTTTTCTATTATATCAAGAGAAGAATCTCATAGAGGAACCTCTAGCTCATCTTCTAATAAAACTCAATCATCTGCCTTTTTTGGTAAAGCATCTGAAAACAAACGAAAACCTATAAGACCTCCAAATCCAAATGTCTTATGTAAACATTGTGGCATGATTGGTCATACCATAGAAAGGTGTTACAAGCTAATAGGTTTTCCCCCAAAAGATTTTCAAAGAAAACCAAATGTAAATGGAAATTTTAGACCATCTTCCAACAATGTTGACACATCCAATACTCACAACACTATCAATACTAGTCAATCTTCTAGCACTCCCAACACGAGTCCATCTCTAACTCAAGAGCAAGTCTCTAAACTACTTACTCTTCTTAGCTCTAGCTCCTCAAATGTGGCTTCCGCCAATATGGCAGGTATGTCTCTTTCTTCTTCATCTATACCAAATTGGATTATAGATTCGGGGGATACTCAACACATGACCTCATCTCTCAGTAGTCTGAGTAATGTGGTTGATGTGTCGGATTTGAATCTCATTGTTAATCACCCCAATGGATCTAAAGCAAAAATAAATAAAATTGGAGATATGAAACTTACTGATGAATTGGGCTTGTTTGATGTCTTAGTTGTACCTGAGTTTAATGTGGATCTATTATCTGTTCACAAGTTAGCTAGAGATAATAAGGTATTTATTGGGTTTGATGAACACAAATGTTACATTCAGGACTGTCAACGAACGAGGATGATGGGGACTGGTAATGAGGCTGGTGGTTTATATTTCTTTAATCTGCCTTGTAAGGGTAAGTCTTCTGGTTATAATACTACCATTAGCTGTCATGTTTCATTTCAGCTATGGCATAGTAGATTAGGACATCCCGCTGAATGTTTTGAAAGAAAGATTAAATATAAAATTGGACTCTTCTTCTCCTTGTGAAACCTGTCATAAAGCTAAACAGACTCGAAAAAGGTTTGACTTAAGTGATCATAAGTCAAAGGAAATAGGAGAATTGATACATTTAGATGTCTGGGGTCCTTATAAAATCTCTAGCAAGGATGGTTTTAAATACTTTCTAACTGTTGTTGACGATTTTTCAAGATCTGTTTGGGTTTATCTTTTAAAGGGAAAGGATGAGGCTTATGATAACATTGTTAATTTTTCTAACCTCATTCAAACCCAGTTTAGCAAAAACATTAAAACAGTTAGGAGTGATAATGGAACTGAGTTTTCAAATCAAAAGGTTTCAACATTTTTTAATTCTCGCGGGATTATACATCAAACTTCCTGCACTTACACTCCACAACAGAATGGTGTTGTGGAGCGTAAACACAGGCATTTACTAAACGTCGCTAGGGCTTTAATGTTTCAGGCTGGGGTTCCATTGTACATGTGGTTTGAATGTATTCTCACTGCCACCTATTTGATAAATAGAACTACATCCTCCATCTTAAATGGTAAAAGTCCTTATGAAGTTGTCTATGGGTTCCCTCCTGTTCTCACTCATTTAAGAAACTTTGGGTGTTTGTGCTTTGCAGTAAAACAAAACAATTTTGATAAGTTCAGCTCTAGGACTGAAAAGTGTGTTATGCTTGGATATTCAAACTCCAAGAAAGGTTATAGACTGTATAGTCTTGATACCAAACAATTTTTGGTTTCTAGAGATGTAACGTTTTATGAAACTGTTTTCCCGTTTAAAATGAGTGAAAATGTGGAGGCTTATGTTGAAAATCTGAATACTTTGAATTTTTTTGATAATGTTACTAGTTCTACTGATGATCTTTCTGAAAATCTGCCCAATGAGGAATTTAGGGCTCGGTCTACAACTCAAGTTAATTGTCCTGATTCCTCTGGTAGTATAGGTAATGTTGACAACCAATTAACTGGAGTTGACACTACAATGTCTGCTAGGAATCAAGGAACTTTAGAAACTAATATTGAGCATGATACTCATGATGTTGTAGACTCCCCTCCTGAGGGTCATGATCTGCATAATCTGAGTGTTGATTCTTCTTCTTCTTCTCAATCAATAAGACAGTCTAGTAGAGTTCCTCAGTTTCCCCATAAATTTGATGACTTTGTAGTAGAAGGCAAAGTAAAATATGGTATTGAAAGAGTAGTAAATTACTCTCATATCACAAAAGAATTTTTTTTGTTTTGTGTTAAATTTAAATAAGTCCAGTGAACCAAGTAGTTATTCTGAGGCTTGCAAGGATCCTAATTGGGTAATTGCAATGAATAACGAAATGGAGGCTCTAAATAGGAATGGTACTTGGATTGTTACTGATCTTCCACCTGGAATAAAACCTATAGGCTGCAAGTGGATTTATAAAGTTAAATATAAGTCTACTGGGGAAATAGAGAGGTACAAGGCTAGGTTAGTAGCTAAAGGCTATAGTCAGAGAGAATGTCTTGATTATGAAGAAACCTTCTCTCATGTGGTTAAAATGGTAACTGTTAGATGTGTTATAGCATTGTCTATCCAGTTTAATTGACCTTTGTATCAACTTGACGTGAACAATGCTTTCTTATATGGTGATTTGACAGAAGAGGTTTATATGACTTTACCCGAAGGGTATTTTTCTAGTGATGATAATCAAGTATGCAAATTAGTGAAGTCTTTGTATGGTTTAAAACAGGCTCCTCGTCAATGGTATGAGAAGCTGTCTAATTGTTTATTTGATTTTGGATTTGATCAAAACAGTAGTGACTATTCTCTGTTCACTCTTAAATCCGGGAAATTTTTTATTGTTTTACTTGTATATGTAGATGACATAGTCATAACTGGAAATAGTAATAGTGAGATTCACGGAGTGAAAAAACACCTGCAAACAAATTTTATGATAAAAGATCTTGGAAATTTACAATTTTTCTTAGGAATAGAAATCTTAAAAACTAAGGATGGGTTGTGTATGAGCCAAAGAAAGTATTGCTTAGAACTATTGAATGATTTTGGTTACTTAGGCTGTAAACCGATCAATACTCCGATGGACATGAATTTAGTAGTAATTGAATCATCAGGTTCTTCTTCTGATCCTGCATTAACTGATATATTTGGATTTCAATGGTTAATTGGAAGACTCGTTTATCTGTTGGCTACAAGACCTGACATTGCATTTGCAGTGCATTGTCTTAGTCAGTTTATGCATGCACCACGTCGTTCTCATCTGAACTTAGCTTTTAGAGTTCTACGATATCTAAAGAGGTCTCCAGGTAAAGGTGTTTCATTTACTGTTTCTGATTGTTTCAAGTTATCAGCTTATGTGGACGCAGACTGGGGTAAATGTTTATCCACGAGAAGGTCTGTAACAGGATATTGTTTGTTTCTGGGTAATTGTCTTATTTCTTGGAAAAGTAAAAAGCAAACCGCTGTGTCTCGATCTTCAGCGAAGTCTGAATATCGAGCCATGGCTTCTGCTACTTGTGAAATACTTTGGGTTTTAGAACTTTTATCAAGTCTTAATATCACAGATTTACTTCCTGTAAATGTTTTGTGTGATAACAAATCTGCAATTCAAATTGCAAACAATCCAGTCTTTCATGAAAAAACCAAACATATAGAAATTGACGTACACCAAGTTAGAAATAAAGTTACTAGTGGTGTACTGAAAACTGTTAAAATTGAATCTTTAGAAAATACTGCAGATATATTTACTAAGTCTCTCTCTTCATATCAGCAGGATTATTTGTGCAAGAAGTTGAGAATGATAGACTTATTCAACTGTCAAGATTGAGGACGGGTGTTAAAAGATACTATTAAAATTGACAATCTTGACATTTGGTAGTTGAAGAATTACTAACTTGAAATGTTTTAGTGTTACAGGGTGTTATAAGAAATAACTAATTCTAAAGGGACTAATAATATGACAAAGTGTTGAAAGGGCTGGATTGCGCCTCATGTTGATTAAAAGACGAAGGGTAGCGGAGATCAGATTAGAAGTGGAAGGGCTAAAGTGTAAATAGGAGCTGAGTGTATTTAAAGTGAAATCTCTTTCATTTTGTAGTCATTTCGGACGATTTTTCTCTGACCATTTGCTCTCTCTACTTTCTCTCTAATATCTTACTAGAGATAGTCTTAGGGTTAGAAGTTCTTCATTTGTAGATTTCTTTTATTTTGTAAAGTGTAAGTTCTTGTTCAATATATTAGTGTTATAATTTTGTACACTTATCTCAACTTAAGTCGTCTTCTTTCTAATTTCAATCATATCCTCTTAACTAATAGATCATAGAAACTCAAATGTTTCCTACCAATAAGTTTATGTCCAAGAGAAAAGGATATGGTGTTCAGGTGTTAGTGAAGTGGGTGTTTGAAACGGTGATGGAGAATGAGGGCGACGAAGTGAGGGAGGAGGGAGACGGCGAGGAGGGGGTTAATTGAAGCTTGTATAATAAAAATTAATAAGGAAAGATTTTAAATTTTAAATTGTAGGTAAGAAATCCCAAGTTTTCAACAAACCTTGTAGACTAGGGTTGCAACTTGCAATGGGTTGTTGATCGAGTTGAAAACATTTGAACAACCCAATCCAATGTTTTGCGGTTTAAAAAGTCTCAACCCAACTCAGACAAAACTACAATCCAACCCAAACCGTGTGGGTTGGGCATGCCCAGGGCCCAAAGAAAATAGGGACCCAATTTTTTTAAGTATGTATTATATAGTAATAGTTAAAAAATTTGTAAATAAAAAAGATAAAAAATTAGTATATAATAGGACCCAAAAAGAATTTAACATTATATTAAAGGCCCAAACATGTATTAAGTATTTATATTGGACAAGAAAATTTGTAAAATGTTAATTGGTCTTTCATTTGCTTAGACCATCTCCAATAGAGTCACTAAGGGGGGTGTTTACTTTTGAATTAACCAGCTTAATGGCTGAAATGGTTTATTCGCATAACCATTTAGGAGCGTTTACTTGCGACTTAATCACACAGTTGATGGCTTATTCGCACAGTAGGTAAGGGGTGTGTTGTCCCATTAAGCCAAAATATTGACCATTCTACCCTTAAAAAAGAAGAACGCCTCTTTTTCCTAAAACCCTGGCCTTCATCTGTTCTCCCAACTGAGAAAAACGGTTTTATATGAATTAGTATTTATTGCATTCAATGTTATTTTTGATAATATAAACAATATATTGAAAAAAATAATTGTAGTTATCGATGACCCATTTTTACATCTCGTCCAAGGCCTAAAAAATGTCAAAAACGGGTCTGTGGTTGGGTTGAAACTTTGTAAATCATTTTACAATCTAACTGATCGTTTGTATTTAAATGAAGTAACATAAAAAATGAAAACGTATAAAAAAGTCTAACAAACTTAAAAACAAGTTGAAAGTTCATGCAAATAAGAAAGGAAAATTAAGATTTGAATTGCAATATAAATTTTGAATATAGCTAATTACGGGTTGGTCTAATGTACATATATTAATCAATGACTTAACAATTATATTAAATTCATAGTATAGAAAAGAATCGGGCCAATTCAACCCAATATATACGATTTGACCCAATAGTGTTTATTTTTTGTGTTGAATAATGACTTAAATAACAAAAAGTCTCCTAACCATTGAACAAATCCATAAACAAAATATATTTGAATTGAAAAAAAATATTGATTAGTTATTTTTGTTCATAAACAAATCCAAGATTTGGCCATTACGATATACAAAAAGTAATTTAAATAATACAAAATTATTGATACTTTCAAACTAATTGTTCAAAAAGGGTTTTAGAATATGTCTTCCTTTATTTGAATGTGTGGAGTCTGAAACAATTAGTACACACCCACCCATTTGAGGTGCTCCTGCTGTTGTTATACATTGTGCATTGTGTGAGGTACAAAGACGAAAAATACAGAATTATAGTTACCGTTTAGTAGCGGTAAATGTGTATGTATTGTTTTATAATTTTACTGGATAAAACATGGACACACTTCCTTTAATTAACAGCGTGTTGCAAGAACCATGGATCTTGAAATATCGAGTATCTCTGTAGGGTTTCGATCACAAATGGGGATTAGCACTCCAATTGGTGTAAAGGGTCAGGGCTAGAAGGGGGGATGTAGGAAATCACCAATTTTATGGTTGGTTCTTTTAACTTTTAGAAAAAGAATGACAAAAATATATGTGTACAAAAAAACTTGGCTCTTATTCCAAATTAAGTAATATAAGATATGCTATTTTGGTATATAATATAACACATGGTTATAGGCAAAGAGGGATTTAAAAACCAAGTATGCTACAACTTATTTAAATCAATATTGGTGCCCACCTTTTATCTATATTCATGTCTAGAATTATATGCTCCATTAACATCTAACTTTTGTTGTCTTTTTATCTATTGAAATTCTTTCTTATATTCATCCTTAATTCTTAAATCTAGAATAAGCATAATCTATTATCATAAAAATTAATATTGCTTTGAATCTGAGAATGTTGGAACATCTGGATTTTATAGGTCAAATAAAAGTAAAATCTATAGAATAGTATTCGAAAACTACGCACAACCTTAGAGGAATCAAAATCATTCCACTTAGTGAGAACAGTATGCAACGCATCCAAACAACATTATCGTTTACAAGGTATCATTGTGTTTTGTTCGGAAACAAATAGATATATTTATAACTATTAATAAATTATTTTGTATAATATAAAAATATGAAAATGGGAAGGAATTGACATGTGTTTTGACCTTTTATGTACTATTTTTTTTGGCAAACCGGTCAAAATGGTAAAATACATCCTATTATTTTTGGGGAAATTGACTCAATTTGCTCATAATCATTTTTTTTCAAGCCCACATCTGCAAATTCAAACCTAGATCCGCAATTTGCAAGTCCAGATCCGTAAATAATTTTCTAAGGGAAACTGACCATATTCATTTTTTTTGTCTTTAATCGCGTACGTAATGATATTACGGTCAAAATGAGAGAAAAATAGCTAAGAGACCAATTTATTGGTCTGAAATAGCTAGTTGGATTAATTTCCCTTATTTTATCCTACTTTTTTTTCTTCTAATTTGCTCGAAAATAACTATTCATTTTGCAATTTGTGAAATGTATTTTTTGAGATCTAAATATGATTTTGCTAGGGTTTATAAAATTTATAATATAAAAAGTATATATCGTAAATTGCAAAATGACACTTGGGAAATTATCTTAACTATTTTGGCGCACCTTGGGGAAAAATGAGGATAAAAAGTGAATATGAGGAAGTCATTTTGCTATTTTGGTCAATTTATTATCCTTTAAAAACATGTTTTAGAATTCTTGTTTATCTAATATGTTAATTTATTTTAGACAATTAATATTATTTAATTAATTATTTCTTAAAAGAGGTTAATTTGTTTAGTTTATAATAGATGATTTAGTAATCATTATTAGTGAAGTGTTTTGGGATATTCAAATTACTCGGAATGTTTTAATTGGGACAATGGGGATGTTTGATTGCGAAGATTAATTAGATGCTATAGGATATTATAGAGTTTAGTACTTTGTGGTTGATCAAGGTTGAGGGTAAGTTAACTTTTAGTTGACTTTGGGAGGTTAAACCATTAATTAAATATTACCGTATGGAATTGTAGGTTATTGATCGAGTGTTGACTGTAATCGACCTACACGCACAGGTGAGTCTTCATAAGACTTTAACTGGGATGTATGCATGCTTACGTACAGATTACTTGAGCATTATGTACGAGTTTATGGGCTTGATACATGTATACAAATTATTATTACTTGAGCATTATGTACAAGTTTAGGACCTATTATTTGGGTCCCCCATCTTTATAAAAATATATAAAATTGATCCGTTTCTTAAAGATATGCACGTAGTATCTTCTTTTTAAGTCTGTTTTCTTGAACAAATTGTTTTACATGTTAAGCATGCCTCTTACAGAATATAAACTTTTTCGGTATTACATAATAATTTGAATAAGGAAAGATTTACGCTTTATCCTATTCGGTCTGCCCCTCTCTATCTCTTCTTTTACATTTATAATTTAGTATAAAAATGATTTATCTTGTATGCAAATATGGTCCCGGTACTAAAAGCATTGTCTTTTGATAATTAAGCATGTGAATAATTGTTATTTAGGACAATAATGAATTTAAAAGTACTTTTTTTTTTGTATTTGTTGTTATGGTCCCCAAATTACTACATAATTAATTAAAGTAGCACTAATTAGGTGATAATAAGATAACAAGCTAAAGTACATGTACCACAAGTCCACAACTAATTAATATCAAAGGCAATCCCACACACACTTTCATACATCCATGATACATACAGGTGTTAATAAGTTGAGTGGAATCAACTAACATGTACTGTTTGAGTTTGATTTGTGAAAATAATATCGGACTCAAGTTTGACTTGAGCTTGAATATAATTATGACAATAGTCTTTAAGCTCTAACTCGATGCTTGTTTAACGATTTCAACATATATACTATTACATAAAATACAAGTTCTATAAGCTTGTTTATGAGTTAGAACTCGAGATTATTGACTCGAGTATAAGCTCATTTAAAAGATTAAGCTCAAAAGTTTGTTTTCATAGCACATACTGGGACTTGAAAAACATGTTTTAACAAGTTATACTTTGTCACACTTGACTTACATAATTAACGAGCTAATATGAACATATTTGGTACAAAAAGTGTGCTTGTACGATTTTATTTGGCTCAACTTTAATCGAGTTTTCAGACAAGCTACTACAAACAATGATGTTATGAAGTTTCGCTTGTTAAGTTCGAGACATATCCAAGCTCAAGATGAGTCATCCACATTGGGTTTTTTTTTTCTGAGATTTAAATAAAGTAGGAACCAATGCTTATGTGACTAAGTAAAACATATTGAAGGCTTGTACAATTACAATTACAATTACAATTACAATTACAATTACAGGTGAATGTAATTTTTTTTCGTTGTCGTGGCTTTTTCATGATAGGAGGCCAAAAATCTTTTGACTAAGCTTTAAAAAGGTTCCATTATAGATGTTTTAAGCTTGAGCTCGAGATAAATAAGCTCAAAGTTAAATAATCCGTTAATTCCATGAATTGTTAACACCAACACATACATATGTGTGGGTCGGAGTGTGTAAACTGGAAATCTAATTAATATTTGCATATGTATATATATATATATATATATTACATATTGATGTAAACAGGAATAAAAATATTAAGTGGTACTTGGATGAAATGGAATGATAAAATGAATAAAATTGTAAGTGTTATGGGATCTCTAATGAGTAACATCAAATCTACAAAAATTGGTGCAAGATTTGGTCCAAACCATAAATCTACTCGTATAACACAGAATGTTAAGCTTAATAGGTAAATTTACTCAAATAGCCGTTTGACACCTTTAAATTGGTATCCTATTTATTCATCTTCAATTTTATCAAAATGTCACTAGACTCCGCAATATTTTAGGCCCTGGTCTGCAAACAATATATATAAGGTCATCCTTAGCGCATAACTAAAAGCTCTCAACGCCACATCAGCTAAGCCCTCAAACCCTAAAGACCCGCAGCACATAACTAAAAGCCCTCTTGCCACCTCATTTTTTAATTCTTTTATTTATACATTTAATTATTTAACAAAATAAAAATATTTATATATTTTTTAATAAATAAAAATAAGATAAATAATAAAAATAAAAATTCATATCATTCATTAAAAAATTAAAAATTACAAAATACAAAACACTACCAATTATGAAAATTTTTAATTTGCTCTTTTCTCGTTAAAGTAACCCTCAAAACGTCTCCCGTAAGGTGATCATGCGGGGTCATGAAAAACGCGAAGTCTTTCTCAAATCGTTTTTCTCGTTCGTGTTCCAACCTTTGAAGTTCGAGATCGAGTTTTTTCATTTTGTATTCCATTGTATCATCAATCTTGTCGTTGAACGTCGTCAACAACTGAGTAACACTTTCGTTCGTATTCGTCCCGGACGTATTACTCGTTGATGTTTTTTTTGCCTTGTTTCTCCCGATGGGTCGTTGAAGTTGCTCGATGAAGTTGTCGTCATCGTCATCATCGGAAGGTTTGGTACGTTTTGAACCCCGCGATGAAGTTGTCGTCATCGTTGGAACGGCTCCCCATTTTGGACATTTTTTTAGGACTTCCCAAGCTTGTTCTTTAGAGAAAGCAAACCCTTGTTGTGCTTGGTACCGTTCGTGTGCCACTCGTGAAATGTCGGCATCACTCATTCCGCTTGATCTATTATTGACCAAGTTGTTGTAGATGCCGCCAAAAAGAGCAATTTTTTTATTGAGGCCGTTGAACTTGGTGTTGAGTTGATGAGTTGTTCTATAATTTCCGCGACCCATCACACTAAAGAACACTTCCCCGATTCGGGTCCAAAAACTTTCTACATTTATGTAAATTCAAGTATAAGAATATTAACAAGAATAATAATAATAATAATAATAATATTAATAATAACAATAATAATAATAATAATAATAATAACAATAAAAATATTACCATGGGTTTGTGCGTTACCGATAACGGGGTCCTCCGAAACGTCAACCCACGCCGACACTAACTCGAGTTCCTCCTCGTTAGTCCACATCTGTTTGGGGGCTCTATTTTCATATTGTTTGTTTTTTCCTTTTCTCGATGGTTGAGGGTTTGATGGTTGAGTGTAGATGGATTGTGGTGTGTGCGGGCTAGAATGTTGGGTTTCCGGAACAATGTCGTCGGCGAGATTGATGAAGGGTGAAGGAGGATTGAAGTTGGCCGGAGTAAAACCTTGTTCAATCAAACCGGGACGTGTAAGTTGGTAAGGAATTTGTTGCGGATGGCCTAATGAGTTGTAAAAATATTGTGGCGGATTTTGTTGCGACCATTGTGGCGGAATTTGTTGCGAAAATTGCGGACGATAACCTGGTTGTGTAAATGCTTGGAAACCAAGCTCCGGGTCTTCTTGCGGTTGCGGTGTATCTGGTCGGTTACGACGGGATGTAGGTGTTTTGTTTGGATTCATGATGAAATTTGAGAGAATTTGAGAGAGTTTGAGAGAGATTGTTGGTGTGAAAAAATAAGAGGTTGAGGGTTAATATATATAGTGTGATTAAATTGAAAAAAAAAATAATTTTTTTTTATAAAAGTAGCCGTTGGGAGTTATTTATTTTCAAGATTTAAAAAAAATGCCAAAGTAGTCGTTGGAGCTTTCGGGTTCCTCGGGTTTGAAAGCCCGCTGGCCGAGCCCGAGGATGAAGCCCGCCATACCCCCACCGCTGCCCGCCCGAGCCCGCACGAGCCCGAGCTCGAGCCCGAAGGGCGCTGCAGATGGCCTAAGGAAAATTGACCAGATTCATTTTTTGTGTGTGTCTTTTAGCTAGGTCCACATATATTTTGTGGACGAAGTAACATTTTAGTCAAAATGGGAGAACACTTAATCATATAAATTATTTTTATTTATTTTTTAATGTTATCATTATATTTTAATTATTAATTACTATTATTTTTTTAATTATTATTTGATTATTTTTTCATATTGTATGTAACGGTTATTTAAAATCATAAGTTAATCTATAATTTTTTCTAAAACTTGTTTTAACAAATTCAAAATTTATAGTATATATGTAATAATAAATTTTAAATTTTTTTAGTTAACATGTTATATTATTTAATTTTTCTTTATTACATTGGTTGTATTAATTAACATATTATATTGCTATAAATTTGTTTTAATTATAGTATTAAATATTTTAATTGATAATTATTTGAAGATGAATTTTTTGGTCATTTTACATGCTTAAATGATGACAGTTTGAAAATTTTCAATCCAACTCAAACAAAAGTGCAACCCAACCCAACTCGTTCGGGTTGATCGGATAGTGTTTGAACAAAGAAAAATCAACCTTGAAAACATTAAAAAAGAAAATTTTCTTTTGAAATATGGCCAATCGTTCAAGAGAATACACGAGTTCATCAAATATATATATATGCATTACATATAATTTTCCAATAATGCATTCTTATGAGTTTTATTACTCGTTGTTGCCGAGTCTTTTTTGCATGGTAACCTATACATATTAAAGAAAATATAAACAAAACTTATATCGGGTTATCGAGTTACTTTGAACATAACCCAATTTCAGCCCGACAGATTCGGTCTACCCAATCGGGTCATTAAAAATTAAAATGACTATTTGAGTCAATTTCGCCTCATGATATTTAGGTGACTTTTGGGTTTAATGAATCGATAAATGGGCTAATACTTTCTAAGCTCCTTTTATGATTTTCAGAAGGCCCATAACAGAAATCATTTCTTGAGAGAATTAAAGAGCCGAATTGAAGAGGTACATTTTCAGTCAACAAATTTTAAATCAACCTGGGTTTCTCTGCCAACAACCAGAATGTGGAGTTCTTGATGTTTTATTCCTACTTACATACAAATGGACTTGTCAAATCTTTAAAATTAAGAGTGTTGACAAACGTCATAACAACATAAAAACTATACATTAATATGCATATATATATATATATATATATATATATATGATCATCCACCATCTTCATGAGATTAAGATAAACAAATACATTGTTCTTCTTATATATATATATATATATGTATATTATATTAATGCTAGCTAGGTTCTTACAAGCCTTTAATTTGTATATAACTCCCAGACAAAAATATTATTGAAATTCATGACAATATAAGGTAGATTTCTATCACCAAAAATGGACAAGGTTGACCATGTCAAAGTTATAGCATCCATCCAGAATCTAATCCATTCAGATTCTGCCCATTTGTGGAAGTTGTTAACTGGCTTGAACCAACTGCATTATACCTGTAATTACATATATTTGTGGGTAAGAAAGACAAAAATTAGACCCCACAGAAGAAACCAAATTTTGATCCAAGGATAATTACCCAATTTGCAGATTGGAGTTGCAATCTAAAGGCTGAAAGAAATCTTGAGATTGAGGATGCTGATCATGTTGTTGATATGAACAACAGTGTTCACCTGCTGCCCATGATGGTCCTGCTTGATTTTCTGCATAAACTTCTTCCAGCTGCTAAAACAACAGATTATTTCTTGATTTTATACCTTAAAAAACTTATCTTTATGATCGTTTACATTAATCTTTTAATTTTATTCCTATCGAATGTGCCATATGGTCTTGTTACCTTATTCTGCAAAGCTTTGTTAGCTTCAAGCCACATCCTTTCCTGTCATTACACCGACTCCACGTGTAAATAATCATCTTGGCGATCGAGGAGCATATAAATTCAAAGAGAGCTTGAAAAGTATACCTGAACTTGAAGTTCAGAAAGCCGATCCAGCATTGATTGTGTCTGCAATATATATATATATATATATAAGCATTTACAAGATCATATGAACTTCAATCCAAAGCAAAAAAAAAAAACCCCACAAAACTAAGTTTTTTAGAAATCTTCATTATTGGGTTCACTAGACAATAGGAATGACAAATGATCATATTGAAGATCTAAAGAAACTCAATTTCATTAGTTTAAAGCTAGCTAGTAAAATGGAAAAGCTAGAAATGTTTACCCTTATAGACCGGATTTGCTTCAAAGTAGAGTCTAGTTGTCGTTCTAGTTGTTCAAGTTCCTTAAGACTCAGTGGCCCGAGGTCTTCACCAAAGATTTGTCTGCGATATATATAGATACCAATCTTGTAACTTGTAAGCCTCATTAGAGTATCTTTATATGTTATGCATTTGTAATTAAAACCCGTATGAAACTTGCCTTTGGTACTGCTGAAGAGACTCGTATTTGGCTTTCAGTTTCATGTACTCCTTATAGCTGTTTTGCTAAAGAAAGGAAGAACCAATACTTAATTTATATGAGTTGAGTAATATTTGATACTATGAAGAAACTAAAAGCTAGCTATGTACCTCAGCATTGGTGGCTGATCTGTCAACTTCCATTGAACCATAAGTGCAATTCTGATACCTTTCAAGCATCTTCAGCATGCTGATCAGATAAGTTTTCTCATGTTCATTAACTTTTGTTGATAAAGAAAAAAGTAAGTTGATTTGATGTAGAACAAGAAAGAAAAGGAATTTGTGGGGCTCATTTGCCAATCATGATCACGAATGGGTATTTTGCGCAATGATTTGTTCTCATGATCATGATGTATTCTATGCATGATCAGATCAGTAATAAAGGTCACCATATATAAGATGTATAAAAACTTAAATTTCCTAGAGCAAAATTAGCACATGATACAGAGTAACTTGTATCATTCTAAATGACACTTAACACAAATTCAACACCACATAGCTCATCTGCATAGCTATATATATAATGTTGTCAAGTGTCCTTTACTTTTTTTATATGCATACAACACATGTACAAACTGTTAGTACATAATGTATTCAAGATTTAGGATAATTACAATTAGTCAACAATAGTCAAAGTCAAGGTATTACTTAGTGAGGGTCAAAGGTATAAATACCCTATTGTAAAGGAATTGTGAGTGTAGCACACAAGGAGCACAATAGAGAGGTCATTCATACGTGAGTGTGTGAAAATAGAGGGATTACCTCCATGAGAGAGAAATGAGATCTAATTCATCATCTTGTACATTTCTCTCAATCTATTGAAAATCAAGTTCTTATTGTGTGATTCATTGTTATCTGAAAACTCTCACAAACACATCTTTTTTACAATACATACGAGTATTTGATTTATTACACATATGATCACGAAGTTTACTAATCATAAGACTTTTACGTCATTTTACATTATTGTATGCAAGAGATTTCAGATTATACAACAATTAAAACCTTTCATTGTGTGTATCATGTTAGCAATATAACATGCTATCCATATTTTTCTTTACCACGGTCTACTCTTGTATGAAATCTAAGCTCAGATGTGTCATTTTGTAGTCGATTATGAAATCTAAGCTAGTTCAATGCTCTAAAAAACCGAGGAAAAACAAAAGGATCATTGGCCCAGTGGTGCCCAATTTACTAATAGAGCCAACTTCCGAGTGGGTCCATGCACGTCAACAAAAATGGGTTTATAGGACCTTCATTAGTGTCCTAATAGGACTTTAAGTTTATAGGACCAAAAGCTTGTGTGTCTCATCTAAAGTCGTTGTATTAGGTTAGTAGGATGAATTTGAACGTCCTAAAAAGTTCTATGATAATGATGATACAAATTCCGTAGTCCCATAAAATGGATTAAGTAACACTAAAAAGTGTCCTATAAACCCCTTTTTGTTGTAGTGATGGTTCAAATATCACCAATGATGAGGAGGATGCGTGCCTATTTGTTGTATATAATTAATATTATGTACTACTTAAAAAAAGAAGTTGAATGGCTATCAATATGTTAAAACAAGCCAAACCAATTTATCCAAGTATATCCCATGATGGGGTATAAAAGTGCGATACATGCAGACGTGGCCTCTATTTATACCAAATTTTGTCTTGTTCCTAGACCTTGTATTATTAGGGCATCACTAACCCACCACTAAAACACAAAAACATTTTGTGTATGGTGAAGGAGGAAGATGGAAGTTTCAATATGAGGATATGTAGGTGGATTTGGGGTAGAACCATGTTTGACAAGATAATGAATGAAGTATTGCGAGCATTGTTAGGAGTTGTGTCAATCACATATAATATGTTGAGGGAGACAAGATTACAGTGGTTAGGTCACGTTTTAAAACACATATGGTTGTGCAAGTGATCAGGATTAGGTGTGACTGATAAGGGGGTAAAGCGGAAGGGTAAGTTGACGCAATAGGAATTGCGTGGAACGGATCGACAAGCGTCGAGCCTTAATGATGAATGAGTTTACAACCATTAACCCAGAAAATTAAGAGAAAGCCTTGGATCTCAAAGATCTAGTATTGAACTGAAATAATGAATTGAATTCAAAACAATGAAGGGGAAGACCTATTTATAATCTAAGCTAATCAAAGAGATAACTATGGAAACTATAATGGATTTGTTCCAAAAGAAAAGATAATCCTTATTGTAAAATAACTCTTAAAGCAAATCAAAAACGAAAGATAGTTGGGCGATCAAAGACGTGCGTGGTTTGGCTCACGGCTTCAAGTCGCGTGGCTAGCCGCGTAAGTCTCTGTGTTGTCGTCTAGGGGGTTGCGCGGTTTGACTCGCAGTTTGTGGCCGCGTGGTAAACCGCGTAAGTCACTGTTATTGCTCTTCTTGGCACGATCCATTTGTTCTTCAAAGCGGGCCGCTAGTCGCTCTATATCATAAGTCGAGGAGGACATGTGATGATCAACTGAAATTGGACATAGCTTTAGGCATTTTCGTAAACAGGACCTCTGATAGGGTTTCTTGGAGACCAGGTACGTATCAGGGTAGGAGAATAGGGGGACATGTAGGTAACATAGATGGAATGAAAGGAGGTGGAAAGATAAAGATTAGGGGATAGGTTTACTTAGTGAGTCATGTTATGTTACTAGAGCCTTAGGCTAGAGTAAGGGTGTGTAGTTTCCTAGCTTGCTTATATTTTTCTTACACATGTCTCTACTTGTATGTTATTTATCTTATATGCATTGCTCTCTTTCATACACTTTACGGTCTCATAAAAGTAACCTCTTTACCCTTGAGTAAAATGCCAAGTCTGCATACATCTTATCTCGTCCAGACCCCACCTCCAAATACGATATAATAGTTTCGTTTGATTTGCATTTATAATTCATTTTCTCAATGTTTGTAATAAGCTTTAAAATAGTTCTATTTTGCAAACATTTTGGCCGATGGTGGTTAAACAAGTTAAGTTTGTTGAGGTAAAAATATTTTTTTATGTTTAGGTGACATGGTGATGACATGGAAAATAAAAATGTCATGTTTGAATTGTCTAAACTAACTCATATGTTAGATTATTAAAACGCTATTATAGTAGCGTTTTTAATAAGTCACATGAACTTTTTGTCATTTTTTTAAAATAATTATGCCTCTAAAATTATTTATCGGCAATAACAATATACAATTAATATATATTTTTTATAATATATTAATTAAATGTTATTTTTGAAAAGTTAATTATAAAATCTTTAATTGTTATTTAATATCTTTTTTGGAAAACTTATTAGTTAATATATATAGTTTAATTACAATAGTTATTAAAATATATCTATCAAACATGATTAATTTATCAGGTAGTTTTGCCGCTAGTACAGTCAAAAGCTAGCTCATGAGTTAGTTTGCCAAAGATATATAACCTTAATAGGTACTAGGGCAAACTATGCCAAATAGCAACATATTTTTATAAAATTTCTTATTAAAACATGTACTTTAAAAAATCAATCTATTATAACAATGAATAACATGTTACATTTTAAACGGTTCCTTCATTTACGTGTTATACCTAAAATTATGTAGAAGACACCTTTTAAAACAATTTTAAAAAAGAAAAAAAAAACATTATCCTCGCTTTTATGTTTTTGTTTTCTATTTCAATGTGCATTTCTCCGTGTATGTGTGACCTCTAGATATGAAAATACATAATGTCAGGGTCGTTTATCAAACGCTTATTGGGTTTCACTTACTTTCCGGATGAGTATGACAAAGACCTACAATCTTACCCGGTAAGCATAACAAGGACCGAGACTTTTATCCGGTGAGGTAAAAGTTGATTACCAACAATCCCTTTTGATGGCCGATAATGTTATCCGATAAGGTAAGTGAGGGTGACACTCTTACGGGTAATCAATTACTCGGTAAGTATTTGGTAAACGACCCCTTAGACTATCCAAGAAAATAGAGAAACACCCTCACATACCGGGTAAGACTCTCGACTCTTGCCATCGCTCTTATCGGATAAGATTCTGAATCTTTTCCATGCACATCAGGTAAAGTAAGTGATCTGGCATCACTTATCGGGTAAGCATTAGATAAATTGACGGTCCATAAATGAATTAACCATTCAGTTGCCCAACACAATTTCATTTTCGACCGGTACTTAGAGCAAATTTGTCCATATATGTCCGGTTAAAACGGAGATGAATTTTAGTGACTGGTTCAGAAATTGTACTTTTCAAATATGAATGGAGATGATGAATTTAGTTGTTTTTTGTTTCAAAATGTTGTATAAGGCATGCACTGTTATCACATAACTTTGAAAACAATAAACTTGAAATGAAATATCTACATCTTTTTTTTCTTGTAAAGGGTGTCCTAGGCTATGTCTAGACTAATCCTTTGGTAAATTATGACTGTAAGACATTAACTCTGATTAAACCTCAGTGGTCACAATTGTTGTGTACGCCTGAATTCGAACCCTAGATAAATGGGATATTCTATCACATCCTCAGGCCTTAACCAGTACGCCACAACCCTTGTGGTTGAAATATCTACATGTTCAAAAAAGAAAAAGAAAGAAGAACATCTAACATAAAAGATTCTATAGGTTTCTTTTTCCAGCCTCCCTTCTTAGAAGAAAAGGTTAGCAGCTTAGGAGTTATGGATATAATAAGAATTTTGTTAAAGAGCTTGTGGACAATTACAAGGCATGAAAACATGATAATTTGGCATCGGATGGTGTCATGTCAACAATATGTTACACATGTTACATGGACATTAATATTACATGAAAACTTGATAATTTGTGTCATGTTATCTAATTTCAAATCAAAATGTTATTCAGGGTAAATTTTTCAAAGTACAATGCTCTGATAAAAAAGAACAATTTAACATCCTAATAAAAAAATAATTTTAAAGTACGTAGTTGTAATAAAGAAAAATGAAATTAAAATGTTATAATAAAGAAATTTATGAAAGTAAGTTGTTATTTCGTGCATTTTATCCTAGAAACTAAATCATACACACTTCGTTGCATTTCGATACATGTTGTTCCATCAAGTAGTGTGACATGTTTCTTAAGATTTTTTTTTTGCCAACTCAACAAGAAGAAAACATTATCACTTAACATTTGAGAGGATTCAAACATATGCATGTTAGATTAATTTAAAAAGTTATCATTACACTCAAATGAATAATTAAAGCAAACTTCAAAAATCATGCATTTCCCTCTTTTTATTTTACTATCAACAAACTATATATTTATATGATAATGGTCTTGTCAATCATGAGGACCCTGCACTATATACATAACAAACTTGTATCTGTCATGATTCTATATATATATATATATATATATATATGTATGATCGCATGCAGGCCATGGGAGTTATCTCAAAACTCTCCTGAAAATAGATTATAGCTACTTGAAATGAAGAAATTAATTAGTTAAGCTAGCTTCATGTGAAGCATATATATATATATATATATTGCTTGATCACCTATACATAAAAAGTATGAAATTTTGCAAGGATTTATTTGTGACCATGTTTCTTGAAATTAATGCATGAAGACCCCACTTTGCTAAGCCTTATAATTTATTAATTACTTCCAATATTTGAACGTACATACTTTAATATTTCGTCTTTATGATCATCTCAAATATATATGGTAGCAAAAATCAAATTGATACGATTGCACCTTTTACGAACCTAATTTTTTTATCTTACGACGGAGAAACAATACGGTGGCACGTGCCACCGTATGCTCATACCTAGGTCCGTCCATGGTCTACACCTTTTGATCTGCGGATAGTGATTTACGTGTATATATGTATATGTCAATTCGAGAGAGAGAGATATGGTGTATTTCGTATTATTTTTCACCAATTAGGAGTACAAGTATTTATATAAGAAGGCTACAAGAAGGCAACTAACTATCTATGGCATGGCCTTAAATCACGGATCAATAAAAGGAATGTACAACAACCTCCAGCTAAGCACAGCTTAGTTTTCAAGTTTGGCTCTCGCTAACACTCCCCCTCAAGGTGGAGAATGTATATCCAACATTCCCAGCTTGTTAAGAGAGCCCTGAAAAATTCTCCCACAAACTGCTTTTGTTAACATATCTGCAAGCTGATTTTTTGACTCGACATATGGAAGTTCCACAGTTTTCTTCTCGAGGTGATCCTTAATGAAATGTCGATCAATTTCTACGTGTTTGGTTCTGTCGTGCTGAACTGGGTTGTTAGCTATCTTCACCGCCGCCTGGTTGTCACAATGTAGCTGTATAGGGGATGTTAAGCGGATACTCAAGTCCTTCAAAATTCTCTTAATCCAAATTAGTTCACACACACCGTGTACCATTCCTCGAAATTCGGCCTCGGCGCTCGATCTTGAGACCACTTTTTGTTTCTTGCTTCTCCATGTAACCAGATTTCCCCCTACAAATGTAAAGTACCCCGAGGTGGACTTTCCATCAGTTCGATCTCCTCCCCAATCTGCATCCGTGTATCCGCACACTTGGTGATCTCGATTCTTTCTAAAAAATAAGCCCTTACCCGGAGAGGATTTAAGGTACTTAAGAATTCTATATACTGCTTTCATATGATCTTCGCTTGGTGCGTGCATGAACCGACTAACTACACTCACAGCATAGGCTATGTCTGGTCTGGTGTGAGAGAGGTATATGAGCTTTCCAACCAGCCTTTGATACCTTTCTTTGTTCGTGGGGACTTGATCTGGAAGAATTGACAGCTTGTGGTTCATCTCGATTGGCGTTTCAATGGGCTTGCAATCCAGCATCCCCGTTTCAGTCAACAAATCTAGTATATACTTGCGTTGACACATGGAGATTCCAGATTTCGATCTGGCTACTTCAATACCCAAGAAATACTTTAGGTGTCCGAGATCTTTTAGCTCAAACTCTGTGGCAAGTATAGTTTGAAGATTCGCCATTTCTTCCGGGTCATTTCCAGTGACTACCATATCGTCAACATACACGATAAGAGCAGTCACTTTTCCATTGCGTTTTTTAACAAACAATGTATGATCAGCATTGCTTTGTTTATACCTGATTTTTTTCATGAAGTTTGAAAACCTTCCGAACCAGGCCCGGGGGGATTGCTTCAGACCGTATAATGACTTCTTCAGTTTACACACCTTTCCACCACTTTTGATTCCTGGAGGAGGATCCATGTACACTTCTTCTTTAAGGTATCCATTTAAGAAGGTGTTCTTTACATCAAATTGCTTTAGAGGCCAATCTTGGTTGGCTGCAATCGAGATTAAGATTCGGACTGTGTTCATCTTGGCTACAGGGGCAAAAGTGTCCCTATAATCGATCCCGTACTTTTGTGTATATCCCTTTGCCACGAGTCTCGCTTTGTATCGATCTATGTTTCCTTCTGAATCTAGTTTTACGGTATATATCCACCTGCATCCAACTGTTTTTTTCCGAGAGGAAGTTCCACAAGTTCCCAAGTTTGGTTTTTTTGTAGTGCCTCCATTTCTTCGTTCATGGCTTTCTTCCACTTTTCATCTTTCATGGCCTCCTGTATATTATTTGGTATTGATACAGTGGACAATTTTTCAACTGCTAGCGCATGTGGGGTTGCCAGGCGGTGATGTGAAACATAGTTTCCGATTGGATACTTCGCCTTTGTCTTCAGGTCCGGTTGGTACTGTTTCTTTGGAACACCTCGGTTGCTTCTGGTCGGATATCTAGCTTGGGATGTGTCATTTGTTTCCTGCGAGACAGAACCAGATGTGGTATCTTGACTGTTAGTATCGCTAGGCGTATTATCAGCTACCTCGGGGTGATCGATAGTGATAGGCTCGGTTTCAGTGGTGATAGGCGTATTGTCTCCTTCTTCAGTTTCAGCATCGTAATTACCCTCGTCAGGTATGTTCTCGAAGGTGGCATGCTCGGTTGTTTCGTGTACCGTTGCTGCGTTCTCGTTGTCATGGAGATCTAAATCCGGTGTAGATTCCATTTGGTGGTAGTGTGGGTTCGCTTCATCTTGTTTCTCCCCCTGAAGTGAATTCACATCTCCAAAGTATTGAACGGTCTCGTGAAAGGATACATCGCGTGTCACATACATTTTTTCCATGATTGGATCATAGCATCGATACCCTTTTTTTTGATCTGCATATCCCAAAAAAATGCATCTGATTGCCCTTGGTTCTAATTTTCCTATGTTCTGGTGAACATATGCCGTGCACCCAAAAATTCTTGGTTCGAGCCCGTAAGACACAAGCATGTTTACCAGTTCCTGTAGTTTTTGTAATGGGGTTTTGAAATCTATCACCCGTGAGGGGGTTCTATTCATGAGATATGCAGCTGATCGAACTGCTTCACCCCAAAATTTTCGTGGAACATTCATGTCAAATAGGGAGGCCCGGACTATTTCGAGAATCTGTCGATTTCGTCTTTCTGCTAACCCATTTTGTTGAGGCGTTCCTGCACACGATGTTTGTTGTCGAATGGAGTTTTTTTTACAAAAAACTTGCATTTCGTGGTTGATATATTCCCTGCCATTATCAGATTGTAATATCTGAATTTCCTTTCGATATTGAGATTTGATGATGTGGTGTAGTTCCTTGAATGCATAGTGTACTTCCCCTTTGGTTTTCAGAAGTGAGATCCAAATCATCCGAGTGCATTCATCAACGAAGGTTACAAAATATCGTGCACCACTAGGAGTGGGAATCCGAGCCGGACCCCATACATCGGAGTGTATGGTCATAAAAGGAGTCACGGTTTTATTAAAACTGGGGACATACGAAATTCTTTTATTTTTTGCTAACTCACAAGTGCCACACTTAAAATCACTATCCAGTACATTTACAAACAAATTTGGTTTAAGCTTCCTAAGGTAACTAAAAGATAGATGCCCAAGCCGACGGTGCCACAGCCATGCTACGGATTGGTTTGCTTGGCTTATTCCAGTATGATGAGCTTGACTTTGATGGTTTTCTTCGAAATAGTACAACCGCCCCCGCCTAGTACCATAGCCAAGAATCCGATGTGTTTTCATATCCTGAAAGACACAATCATTTGGCCAAAAAATCACATAGCAGTTAAGGGCTTCCGTAATCTGACTAACGGATAGTAAGTTAGACGATAAGGATGGAACCACTAGGACTGAATCAAGATTCATTGAGCTTGAAATTTTTACGGATCCTTCACCTGTTACAGGTGCAGTACTGCCATTCGCTGTGCATATGGTTTTTTGTTTTGGGGAAAAACTGTCATTTTTTCAGAGTTATTCATCATATGGTCAGTGGCACCTGTATCAATTATCCAACCATTATTTGGAATGGGGTTATGGTGTGACATACCAGAGTTGGTTGACGTGTGAGCTGCTATTGGAGTGATTACTTCCTCAGATTGAGATGAAGTCGCCACTGCTGCCTGGCTGATCTTTTTTCGTGGTTTCTTAGTGAAGTCCCACCATTCAAGATATCCGATGATCTCATAGCATCGGAGTTTTGAATGACCTTCTTCCCCACAGTGCGTACACGTGAATGTATTCCCCTTCCCATTCGATTTTTTCTCCTTTGTGTTACGGTTTCGAGTGGCCATATGAACCACACTGTCTGATTCGGTTTTTGGTTCTTCCATGGTTTGTCTTTGACTTTGGTCTTTTCGGATGTAGGCATAGCATGATTCTAGATCAAGGGGTGGGTCTTTTCTCAAGACTTCGCTCCTTGCTTGATTAAATTCCGGATCTAGTCCAGCCAGGAAGATGTGCACACGAAGGCGTGGTAACGTTTTGTTTAGGGCGATTGTTTGAGTGACGGTGTCTTCTTGAACAGTTAGGCGGGTATCAATGTCTTGAAATATGCTTACCAGTTCATTGAAGTAAGCAGAGAGAGACCGTCCGTTCTGGCGGGTATTGAAGGACTTTCGGTTCAATTCAAACAACTGAGTTTCGTCCGTTCCATCATAGAATGTTTTTTCGACCGCTTCCCAGATCTCAGCAGCTGTTTGCAGGCGAATAAAGCGACGCATAAGAGGAGGGCTCATCGAGTCAATCAGCCAGCTTTTAACTCGATGATTGTCGATGAGCCATGCTTCAATCTTCTTTTCATCAGTCTTCGGTTTTGGTGTTGCTCCAGTGAGGTAACCGGATTTGTTTCGTGCTCCGATCCGCATCTCCATTAATTGCGACCACAAAGGATAGTTCTTGTCATCAAGAATGACTCCGGTGGGGAAAGGTGCGTCTTGAACATTCTGAACAATGACTTGCGAAGTATTCGATGGTTCCCCCATTGATACTAGAATTATGAGGGTTCGTTAGGGTTTCAGGATAATGAGGTTTTGTGAGAATTCAGATGCAGTTCAGATTCAAGGTTCAAGAAAAAAAACTATTCAAGGTGGGTTTGCAGATCGACGAGAATTAAGGGGTTAGGGTTTCAAATTTGGGGAAAAAGCTTTGTTGGGTTTCGTCAAGATTGGAGAGGTATGCTCTGATACCATGTCAATTCGAGAGAGAGAGAGATATGGTGTATTTCGTATTATTTTTCACCAATTAGGAGTACAAGTATTTATATAAGAAGGCTACAAGAAGGCAACTAACTATCTATGGCATGGCCTTAAATCACGGATCAATAAAAGGAATGTACAACAACCTCCAGCTAAGCACAGCTTAGTTTTCAAGTTTGGCTCTCGCTAACAGTATATATATACATGCATCAGGGTGTGAGTAAAGGACACAATGAATGTGCAATCTAAGGTCATCCTCAGCGCATAACTAAAAGCCCTCAAGCCCTCAGCGCCACATCAGCTAAGCCCTCAAGCCCTAAAGACCCGCAGCGCATAACTAAAAGCCCTCTTGCCACCTCATTTTTTAACTCTTTTATTTAAAAAAATATTCAAGATTGCAGGCTAAAAAAATATTCAAGATTTAAAAAAAAATGCCAAATAGCTTTCGGGTTCCTCGGGTTTGAAAACCCGCTGGCCGAGCCCGAGGACCAAGCCCGCGTAACCCGCACCGCTGCCCGCAGCGAGCCCGAGCCCGTGGGCGCTGCGGATAGCCTAAGGGATAGCCTAAGGGATACCCTATATCAATCCTTTTTCAAATCATGTATATACGCATGAAAAATATATATAATATACATCTAACCCATCATTCATGTTAATTTGGTCAATAATTGCTTAGCTAGTGATCAACAAATTCTTTTTACCATTCACTTGCAATATTCTTAATTAAAGGTGGTTTTCATCAAAATGAGAAAATATATGAAACAATTTCATTAAACTAACCAATGAAATTGACGTTTTGCACAAATTAGGGTAATTTGCATTTGATTTTATGTTAACTCAATTTCTCACCATAACCCACCTCATACACACACACACACAGGATCGTGTCAGAAAAAAAGCTAATATGAGAAGCGTAAGAAGTGAGTTGGACTCTTGATTACTTTTAATCTCACACCTACCCATGAATTGTGCTTCTGACAGAGATTTGATTTGGTGCATCTCATTAGTATTGATCTTCAATTAGGATTGATCTTCAATTAGGATTGATCGAAGGATCAGATCCATATTTAAAAGAACACGAGAACGAACAATATCATTAGTGATTTTACATTAATGCGTGTTAATGTAACGCGCGTTAATGTAAAATCACCAATGATTTTGTTCGTTCTCGTGTTCTTTTAAATAGTTATCGTTCTCGTTTGATCATCCCTCTATATATATGCGAAGGATCATGTGAGAAGTTGAGGTTAACGTGATAAGCGTGAGAAATAGATTTGAATCGTTGATCACTTTTAATCAAATGTCCTCCTATGAATTGCGGCTTAAAAAGGAATTGTTCAATGCATCTTGGTGCATTTTATTTCGGTGCATCTCATCCTAATGTGCATCAATTTCTCACCCCACGATTGATAATCATTTCTTAAGCTTCTCACGTTAATCTCAATTTCTCACCGGAAACCAACCCTGACCAGACAATAGTATATTACCTTTGAAAACTATATATACAAAATCACCATTGAGAAATTAACTTAGCTTCAATCCATGCTTAATTATTTCTGATGATCATCTCCCAATCCAAATATTAGTTGCATAAAGATGAATGAAGAAAAAGGACAATTTAAGGTGTAATCATCTCTTCATCTTTGAAACTTGAGCCAATTTATGGTTCCTCAAAAGAATTAGTTAACAACAAGGGGTTTCTTCTTTGGACCATGTCCTAATCTGATGGATATATTCAAGTCAAAGCTGCAAACCAAAACCTACATGACTCTAATTCAGCATACAGACAGATTGATCACAAGGACAAAGGTTTTCTAGACAACATCAAATCCATCATTTTCTTTTTAATAATTAAATAATTTCAAGAAAAAACCCAAGAAGATTGATATTTCCTGTTAACACAAATCATGCAGCAAATGTAAGTTTAACCTAGCGCACCTACAAGATCAATTTAACTTGGATTTATCAAGAAAAGGAATTAAAACAAATTAAAGAGCTATAATTTATTCTTCTTTGATACCTTTTTTCACTCATTTTCCTTTTGTGATTATTCTAACTTTATGTTGACATTAGAAGACTTGGATCATAAACTGACAGATCAAAATCCTAACCCAAACCTATATACATGCTAAAACCTCAAGAAAACTTTCTTCTAAATAAGCAGAACTCAACTTTAGCTGATCAAAAACCGCTAAATCCTTCAACAAACCAACAAACAAAAGAGAACCCATATTCCAAAATCTGCAAAAAGAAAATTAAATACCAACAAAGATACATGCACATACACATACATATACATATACATATACATATATATATATATATATAGAGAGAGAGAGAGAGATCTAGGTAGAGAGAGAAAGAAATACTTGGAGGTGCTGCAGAACTCATAGAGCTTGCCACGATTAGAGAAGACGATGAGAGCAACCTCAGCATCGCAAAGAACAGAGAGCTCGTAAGCTTTCTTCAGAAGCCCATTTCTTCTTTTAGCAAAAGTCACCTGCCGATTTATCTTGTTCTCGATCCTCTTCAACTCTACTCTTCCCCTACCCATATTATTCCCAAAATTGTTTTCCTTCACTCAATCCTATCCAAAATCTTGATACCCAGATGAAACAAATCAAAGAAAAATTATAAAAACAATATAATTTCTTGAAATTCTGTGAGCAATATTGATCAAACTGAACGAAATCATTAAGTTCTATATAGAACAAGATTAAGAAATTCAAAAACAGAGAGAGGGAGAGAGAGAGATCTGGTGGTCTGGTTTTTAGGGTTGAAGAATTTAGTTATGATGGAAATTTGGGGATGGTGTTACTTCAACGTTCAAAGCTTCATGCTCTTTAACCTACTTGAGAAATACAAGCAAAGCATCAAGATATGGGGTGGTATAACCCACTTGCAACGAAGCGCGTGAAACTCACTTTCGTCGAATTCGACCGCTTGTGAGCGCGTAGGATCCTGTCACTTGTCACCAACTTTCAATGCAAATCACACGTGTCGTCTTGTAAGTGGCTAATTTAATCTAAGAACTATTTTTAACCATCGGTCTTTGTCCGTACACAATCTTTTTATTTCTGTTTTATCATCAAATTTTGAAAAACTTAAAAATTATAATAAGACACTTTGTTCCAAATCAACTTATACTCATTGTGATTAATTTTATGGGTTGTCAACAATCAGAGGTGGATCCATGATTTTTTTTCAATTGTGGTCTCCTTTAAGGTGGCTTAAATGTCCGTAAAATTAATATATTTTTAGCTTAAATCCAACGTTTTAAGGCTTTTTGAAGTTTTTTTTGGTAATTTTTAAGTTTTTTTGTCGATTTGAGGGTTTTGTTTTGATTTTTTAGTCGATTTCGAAAGTTTTTTTGGTTTTTTGGTTGATTTCAAAACATTTTTTGGTTGATGGGGTCCCGGACAAAAAATTGCTGGGAGGACATTAGGGTAAAAGTTAAAAAATATATATTTTTAACCTAAAAAAATTTCAAAAAAAAATCTTTTTAAAAGGGTCTCATCCCCCCTCCCCTAACAATGCACTAGGTCCGCCCATGGCAACAACTATGTAAAATTTTTATGTTATGTTCTCGAGTTTAAAAGGAAATAAACTTTTTACGTTGTGCTCTTGATATTGAAGAGAGCAAAATTTCATTTTTTTCATATAAAAGAGATGAAAAAAAAGATGCATGTCACTTTTATCAATTTAGGTTTATTTATATTATATGGAGGATTGTAATTAATGGATAGGGACATTTCATTTATAAACAATTAATATACCAAACATACCAAAAATAAGAAGCAATTAATATAAATATCGTCAAAACATGGCCCAAGTTCACACCATCAAAATTCTAAAATTTGGGTTTGCGGAAATAACCCTAGTTACAACTGAGAGTTTCTAAGCAAAAAAAAGTAAGGAAATGTCTACTAAGTTAATCCACGCCCGCTCACGCTTTCTCCTTCCCACTAGTGGAGCCGCCTCTAACCTGCTTACCTGAAAAAGGTTCAGTTTGAAAATGCGAGGGTTAGACCATAAGGTCTAGTGAGGTCCCTCAGCTACAACCACACCACAACATTCATATTAAGGAGTTGTTAGATATATAAATCAACAAGAAGTTGGGCGAATAACATTCCCCAGATGGTCCACGTTCAAACACGTCATATGGGACACACCCCCCATATATAGCATACCCCGCCGCATGGGACACACCCCCCATGTACATCGTACCATCTCACATGGGACACCCCCCCCCCCCCCCCCATGTATAGCAACTCGTGCATATGGGACACCCCCTCCATGTATAGCACCTCGTGCATATGGGACACACCCCATGTAAAGCACCTCGTGCATGTGGGACACACCTCCCAATGCAATTATAACCACCGCATCATATGGGACACACCCCCCATATATATATATCACATCATGCATAAGAATTCATATGCAACATACCTTAAATAAGCATGCATGTACGAGTAACAACAAGTACCATCAAGCTTAGTTAGAAAAACTCACCCGATGCTCTTACTTCTCTCCTCTAAGTTGGTTCCGACTCCCAAACGACTTCCCTGAACGCACGGGCAAAATATAAGCTAAGTCATCCAATTATCCGGACACAGCAATTGTCTGGACAACTCGCCTATCTGGACAACCTACCCATCCGGACAACACTTCTATCCGAACACCCCTCCTATCCGGACAACATACCCATCCGGACAACACACTCATCCGGACAACATACCCATCCGGACAACACTTCTATCCGGACAACATACCCGTCCGGACAACACACTCATCCGGACAACACTTCTATCCGGACAACATACCCGTCCGGACAACACACTCATCCGGACAACATGATCTCCGGGTGCTTACCCGGACACCTTCTTCTATTGAAGGTTTCCGGACGGGGCGCTGTTCGAGTTTTTCACCCGAAATCCCGTCCTGAGCTCCGCCAAAGTAACGATTAAGCAATAAACAACCACTAGTAACGTTCTAGAACCAAATCCCACAATATGCATCAATTAAACATATACTAGAGGAGTTTAAACCTTCCACAAGAGTTTTGGCATTACTTTTATCAAACTAAACTTCTCAATACTCTACAATCAACAACATGATTAAATGGAGTAATGAATTGAGAGTTTACCTGCTCAAATGCTTGCCATAAACGAATTCCACAACAATCCTTCTTCTGATTTCCAAACACCAAGCTCCTTCTTCTCCCAAAATCCACAAGAGCCCCAAAATCCTCCTCTCTTTCTTTTCTCCAAGAACACAGCCGACACACACAGATTTTCAGCCAAAATGGAATGTTTCTAGGGTTTTGTGCCCTTATATACCTCATCCCAATTATTAACAAATAGCCCCTCAACTTCCATCTTATTACATTTCCACCACAAGCCTTGAAACTCTTTTTATTTGGACACGGTTACTACAACACTCCCCCCTCAAAAGAATTACGTCCCCGGAATTCCATTCTCGAAAAGATGAGGGTACCTGGACATCATATCCGATTCCACCTCCCACGTAGCCTCTCTCCCTTTATGGTATCTCCACTGAACCTTTACTAGACGAACCTCTTTATTCCTCGTCTTCCGGACCTTACTGTCCACGATCTCTATTGGTTCCTCCACGAACGTCAATTTCTCGTCAATACTGACATCTTCCAACGGAATGGCCACATCGGACTCGGCCAAACATTTCTTCAAGTTCGACACATGAAACGTCGAATGAATTATGCTTAGTTCCTCCGGTAACTCCAACCTGTACGCCACATCTCCCACACGCTTGGTGATGGCGAAAGGTCCGCGAATTCCACGGTGATACTTTGAGCATCACCTTATCCCCTACCGCGAATTCGATTGGTTTTCTTCTCTTATTCGGACCAACCTGTACCTTGGTTTTAGTTTCCCCTTCTTTCCAAATCGGACTACCCCCTTCCACGGTGATACTTTGAGCATCACCTTATCCCCTACCGCGAATTCGATTGGTTTTCTTCTCTTATTCGCGTACGCTCTTTGACGATCCTGAGCCACCTTCAATCTTTCCCTGATCACACTGATCTTGTCAGCCGTTAATTGCACGATTTCCGGCCCTGTCAACTGCTTCTCTCCCACTTCATTCCAACACAACGGCGTCCTGCACTTACGCCCATACAACGCTTCAAACGGTGCCGCTTGAAGACTAGCGTGGTAACTGTTGTTATACGAGAACTCAATCAACGGTAGGTGGGATTCCCACGAACCCTTGAAGTCTATCACGCACGCACGTAACATATCTTCCAAAGTCTGAATAGTTCTCTCGCTTTGTCCATCCGTCTGAGGGTGATAGGCGGTGCTCAAACAAAGTCGCGTGCCTAACTCCCTTTGCAGACTCCTCCAAAACGACGACGTGAAACGACTATCACGATCGGAGACAATGGACGACGGCACTCCATGCCTCGTCACTACTTCATTGACATACAACCTCGCCAGCTTCTCCCACGAGTCGCTCTCCCGAATGGGTAGAAAGTGAGCCGACTTGGTGAGACGGTCAACAATCACCCATATAGCATCATGCCCCTTCGGGGTTCTAGGCAACTTCGTAACGAAGTCCATTGTAATACAGTCCCACTTCCACACCGGTATCTCCAAGGGCTGCATCTCTCCGTAAGGTCGTTGGTGCTCTGCTTTGACCTTCAGACAGGTCGCACATCGCTCCACGAAGTACGCAACATCTTTCTTCAATCCCGGCCACCAAAACAGATGCCTCAGGTCTCGATACATCTTATTTGTACCCGGATGAACCGAATATCGCGACTTATGCGCTTCCTCCAATATTCGTTCACGTAGACCTCCCAACTTAGGGACCCACACCCGGTCCTCAAAACGCCTCAACCCACTCGGGTCACACTTCAAGGATGTCACATAGCCGACCATCCTCTCGCTTTTCCATTTCTCCTCTACTAATGCTTCCTTTTGAAACCTCCTAATCTCGTCTAATAGACTAGGAACCACTTCTAATCGAAAGGCCACCACTTTCATTGGTTCTCTTCTCTCCTTCCGACTCAGGGCGTCGGCCACGACATTCGCTTTACCGGGATGGTAAAGGATCTCGCAGTCGTAGTCACTTAGCAACTCCACCCAACGACGCTGTCTCATATTCAGCTCCTTTTGGTCAAACAGATGCTGGAGACTCTTATGATCAGAATAAATCTGACACTTAACCCCGTAAAGGTAGTGTCTCCAAATCTTTAGCGCAAAAACCACCGCCGCTAACTCCATATCGTGCGTCGGATAATTCTTCTCGTGCTCTTTCAGCTGTCGAGATGCATAGGCGATCACCCTTCCATCTTGCATCGAAACACACCCTAGCCCCAACTTGGACGCATCACTGTAGATTACAAATCATTCGGTTCCATTAGGAAAGGATAGAACCGGAGCACTACTCAACTTGTCTTTCAACTTACTGAACGCTTCTTCCTGGGCCTTCGTCCATTCAAACTTAGAATTCTTCTTGGTCAGAGCGGTCAACGGCGTAGCTATCCGGAAAAAATCCTGAATGAACTTCCGGTAGTAACCCACTAAACCAAGAAAACTTCTTACTTCTGATGGCGACCTCGGGGTCTCCCATCCCTTAATGGCCTCCACCTTGGCTGGGTCCACCTTGACACCATCTTCCGACACCACGTGTCCTAAGAATTGAACTTCTTTAAGCCAGAACTCACACTTTGAGAATTTGGCAAACAACTTTTCCCGCCGAAGCAGGTCTAGCACCAAGCGAAGATGCTCTTCATGCTCGCTCTGAGATTTGGAATAAATGAGGATGTCATCGATGAATACAATCACACACTTGTCTAGTAGTGCGCTGCACACCCTATTCATCAGATCCATGAATACCGCCGGAGCATTCGTCAATCCGAAGGGCATGACTAGGAATTCGTAATGCCCATACCTTGTACGGAAAGCCGTCTTCGGCACATCCTCTTCCCTCACTCTCAGCTGATGATAGCCAGACCTCAAGTCTATCTTTGAGAAGAATTTTGCCCCTTGCAGCTGATCAAACAAGTCGTCGATCCTCGGAAGCGGATACTTATTCTTGATTGTCACTTTGTTGAGCTCACGGTAATCAATACACATTCGCATCGATCCGTCCTTCTTCTTGACAAACAGTACCGGCGCTCCCCAGGGTGATGAACTAGGACGTATAAATCCCTTGTCCAACAACTCCTGCAATTGCGACATCATTTCCTTCATCTCTGCCGGTGCCAACCGATACGGTGCACGAGCTATCGGCGAAGCGCCCGACATAAGATCGATCCTGAACTCGACCTGGCGATCCGGGGGTAAACCCGTCAGGTCATCCGGAAATACCTCCGGAAATTCACTCACCACCGGTACATCCTCCAACCTCTTCTTCTCTTTCTTAGCGTCTAGTACATACGCTAGGAAACCCCGACACCCCTTTTCTAAACAATGCCTCGCCTTCATCACCGTGATAAGGCAAGACTTACGCTCTCGTCTATCCCCATAGATTACGACTTCTGACTTATCTGGCAAAGCAATACGAATCATCTTCTTATTGCACACAATGTTGGCATCATTACTAGCCAACCAGTCCATCCCCACTACCACATCAAACTCCTCCATACCCATCGGGTATAGACGCAAAGGGAAAGTATGACCCTCTACTTCGATGCTACACCCCTCGAACACTTCCCTCACCACGACACAACTATCGTCGGCAATTTCTACCTCAATTCCACGCTCCAACCGCTTCGGCGTCACAGACAGACACCGAGCAAAGATCGGCGATACGAACGAACGGTTCGCACCCGAATCAAACAACACTTTAGCAAACTTCGAATTAACAAGAAATGTACCTGATACCACATCAGACTCATCAACCGCCTCTTCCGCAGACATCTGAAAGGCTCTAGCTCTTGCTCGACCCGGTTCCACCTTCTTTTCCCCACCTTTTCCTCCTTGACCTCCTCCAGATCCACCAGCAAACCCCTTCCTCAACTGTGGGCAATCAGATTTGATATGGTCCATAGAGCCATACAGGTAGCACACTCTCGGGCTAGAACAATCACGCGCCATGTGCCCCTGTTTTCCACACTTATAACAACCATCAGGTTCGAAGCAATCTCCACGGTGCACTCTGTTACATTTTCCGCACGGCCTGTCACTGAACCTATGCCCCACCTGCAACTCGGGTTTAGAGGGCTTCGACCTTTTCACCTCCCGAACTGGTCCATCCCACTTCCTCTTATCAACGCTCCACTCCGACAGCTGACGATTCTTTTCTTTCTCATTTAGTTCTGCCACGTCAACCGCCGCTTGAAACGTTGCAGGGCCACGGTTCTGTACCAGTTCCCTTATGCTGCTCTTCAGACCCCAAATGTACCTTTCAACCCGTCTTTCTTCAGTAGGCACATATATCTCAGCGAAACGTGCCTTTTCGATAAACTTAGCAGTGTACTCCTGCACGGTCATCGATCCCTGCACGAGCCCCATAAACTCTTCTTCCAACTTCTTTCTTGCCGCCAGTGGGCAAAACTGTGCTTTAAACCTCCCAATGAACGTCTCCCACGAGGTTACCTTCGCCACTTCCGAACCCTTTCCTCCTGTTTCTACATCCCACCAAAAGATCGCATCTGCCTTTAACATTGACATAGCAAACAACACTTTATCCCCTTCAGCACACTTACTAGTGTCAAACGCCAGTTCCATCTCTCGGATCCACCTCATCGCCAATATCGGGTCCCGCTCTCCATTGAAGGATGGAGGCTTGCAAGACACGAAAGTTTTGAAGGTACACCCTTTTACTGACTTCGATTCTCCCGCCACAAATGGATTTGCATGAGAGTGGCCCTCAGTCTCCGTTGTTGGTAATTTGGATGCTTCCGCCTCGGTCTCTTTCACACTTTCAGTCTTCCCTTCCGATGCCGACCCAATTCGCTGCTTCAGTAAAGCCTGCAAGGTCTCTTGTAGTTTGCCGATCTCAGCAGTGAATCTCTCTTCAGTCACAAAAGCCTGGTTGTGGTTCGAACTCAAGCTCTTTGACGGACTATCATTCCCGAAAGCAGTGCTCTCGGTTTGGGTTGGTTCGCTTACCACAGGCACTTCCCCACCCTTAGCCTGACGGACAGTCGGCGCTTTCTTCTTACCTCTAGTCACCATACCCGTTCCTCCAGTCTGAGCGGCAGCTTGTCGGGATGCTCTTCCCCGGCCCCTTCCACGACCTCCGCCTCTCCCGTGGGTAGCCGTTTGCCTCGGAGAATGCACTGGCTCATCCTCCACAATCTCTTCCACCCGGATTTCCCCCATTTCCGGGACAGGCTCCACATCCGGCACAGATCTGCTCCTCAAACTTCGTTCCGACATTCTCAATTACTGAAACATTACACAAAATAAAGCTTAACAACAATCCCAAAATAACAAGGCAAGAATGATCACAGTCATGTACCTGTAAATTCACAATTACACTGGCCAGGTGTAATCCTGAGCTTACCTTACATGATAGTTTTCACCACCCTATTATTTACTCTCCCCAGTGAGGTCTCCCTAGGCCTTCCTATTTCTCAGTTGTACTTCTACAGTTTAAGTTTAGGCCCATCCGATCACCTAAATCCCTTAAACTACGGCTCTGATACCAACTGTAACGGCCCACTCCAAACATACCAAAAATAAGAAGCAATTAATATAAATATAGCCAAAACATGGCCCAAGTTCACACCATCAAAATTCCAAAATTTGGGTTTGCGGAAATAACCCTAGTTACAACTGAGAGTTTCTAAGCAAGAAAAGTAAGGAAAGGTCTACTAAGTTAATCCACGCTTTCTCCTTCCCACTAGTGGAGCCGCCTCTAACCTGCTTACCTGAAAAAGGTTCAGTTTGAAAATGCGAGGGTTAGACCATAAGGTCTAGTGAGGTCCCTCAGCTACAACCACACCACAACATTCATATTAAGGAGTTGTTAGATATATAAATCAACAAGAAGTTGGGCGAATAACATTCCCCAGATGGTCCACGTTCAAACACGTCATATGGGACACACCCCCCATAAATATGAATCGTGCTATATCATATGGATCACACCCCGCATATATAGCATACCCCGCCGCATGGGACACACCCCCATGTACATCGTACCATCTCACATGGGACACACCCCCCATGTATAGCAACTCGTGCATATGGGACACCCCCCCCCCCCCCATGTATAGCACCTCGTGCATATGGGACACACCCCCATGTAAAGCACCTCGTGCATGTGGGACACACCTCCCAATGCAATTATAACCGCCGCATCATATGGGACACACCCTCCCATATATATATATATATATCACATCATGCATAAGAATTCATATGCAACATACCTTAAATAAGCATGCATGTACGAGTAACAATAAGTACCATCAAGCTTAGTTAGAAAAACTCACCTGATGCTCTTACTTCTCTCCTCTAAGCTGGTTCCGACTCCCAAACGACTTCCCTGAACGCACAGGCAAAATATAAGCTAAGTCATCCAATTATCCGGACACAGCAATTGTCCGGACAACTCGCCTATCTGGACAACCTACCCATCCGGACAACACTTCTATCCGGACACCCCTCCTATCCGGACAACACACTCATCCAAACAACACACTCATCCGGACAACACTTCTATCCGGACAACATACCCATCCGGACAACACACTCATCCGGACAACATGATCTCCGGGTGCTTACCCGGACACCTTCTTCTATTGAAGGTTTCCGGACGGGGCGCTGTTCGATTTTTCACCCGAAATCCCATCCTGAGCTCCGCCAAAGTAACGATTAAGCAATAAACAACCACTAGTAACGTTCTAGAACCAAATCCCACAATATGCATCAATTAAACATATACTAGAGGAGTTTAAACCTTCCACAAGAGTTTTGGCATTACTTTTATCAAACTAAACTTCTCAATACTCTACAATCAACAACCTGATTAAATGGAGTAATGGATTGAGAGTTTACCTGCTCAAATGCTTGCCAGAAACGAATTCCACAACAATCCTTCTTCTGATTTCCAAACACCAAGCTCCTTCTTCTCCCAAAATCCACAAGAGCCCCAAAACCCTCCTCTCTTTCTTTTCTCCAAGAACACAGCCGACACACACAGATTTTCACCCAAAATGGAATGTTTCTAGAGTTTTGTGCCCTTATATACCTCATCCCAATTATTAACAAATAGCCCCTCAACTTCCATCTTATTACATTTCCACCACAAGCCTTGAAACTCTTTTTATTTGGACACGGTTACTACAGATACTACATCTAATCCATCGAATCGGTACAGAGGTACTTCGCAACATGTACCGATCGAAACATCGTTAATATCGCCGAACCAAGTACAGAGGTATAACTCGTGATACGTGTAATTGGATAACATCTATCGACACGGTACAGAGGTACTTCGCAACATATACCGGTCAAAACATCGTTGTGGTTTCCCACCATCTCTACCGACCCAAAAATATCATAAAACTTTTCATGCATTTCAAATACTTCATTCATGCTTAAATAACACATCGATCATGCACTTTCATAAAACGTCGTAAACAAATAAATCATTTCTAAAATATCTTTCATATAAGCATGTATCCCAACTTTAAAATAACATAAAACTCACCTTGAAATGCAAGCGTTCCTGATTCGCCAACAATCCTACCTCAAAATCGTAACAAAACTCATCGAAAATCGTAACTCTTTTCTCGATAGAATTCTCCGATTCTCAAACTATTTTTTTCTTTAAACTCTTTATGAGTTTACCTTATGGCCTATCAATTGGATATAAATATGGGGTATTATCCCCACGACCACAACTTCCATCCCTTAAGAAATGGGATCATCATATCCATAATTTAAAATTTCAAAATTTAAATTTAGGGGGTGTTTGGGATTGTTTATTTAAAACAACTTATGCTTATTTTCAAAAGTGAGAAGTTGAGGTTAACGTGATAAGCGTGAGAAATAGATTTGAATCGTTGATCACTTTTAATCAAATATCCTCCCATGAATTGCGGCTTAAAAGGGAATTGTTCAATGCATCTTGGTGCATTTTATTTCGATGCATCTCATCCTAATGTGCATCAATTTCTCACCCCACGATTGATAATCATTTCTTAAGCTTCTCACGTTAATCTCAACTTCTCACCGGAAACCAACCCTGACCAGACAATAGTATATTACCTTTGAAAACTATATATACAAAATCACCATTGAGAAATTAACTTAGCTTCAATCCATGCTTAATTATTTCTGATGATCATCTCCCAATCCAAATATTAGTTGCATAAAGATGAATGAAGAAAAAGGACAATTTAAGGTGTAATCATCTCTTCATCTTTGAAACTTGAGCCAATTTATGGTTCCTCAAAATCGGCTCCCGCTTTTCAGGGAGCGGTGTCCCCTGTGGATCTACAACATCCATCGGGCCATCTTCCGGCTCCGAGAAGTGCTCCTCGAAATAACTTACAGTATGCATGGAAGGTGGCGGTGTGACGTACGACGGACCCGGCATTTCCGGCCTGTAATACTCTGCGTGCGAACCGCCAAAGATGTCCGTGAATACTGTGGTGTCGAACGTCGTAATTGGGTCTGAATAACCCTTTGCACGACATCCCGACCTGCGTGACATTGATCATTATAAGAGTTACAAAATTAGGAACTAACATATAACTATAATGGTTACTCAGTGTCACTTACACTCTTCGGGTTAGTAGAATAGGATGTGGTGCCAAACGGAACCATTTGGGATGTGTAACCCCCTGCACTCGACATCCCGGTCTGCGTGACATTGATCATTATAAGAGTTACAAAATTAGGAACTAACATATAACTATAATGGTTACTCAATGTGACTTACACTCTCCGGGATAGTAGTATAGGATGTTGTGACAAACGGCGGCATTTGGGAGGTGTATGTGTAACATCCTGAATTTTCAATAATAGTATTTTAATGAGAATTGGGATCTAATTGTATTTTGGATTAAACCTTGAATTATGTTGTAATTTTGTAATTCAATAAGGTTAAAATACAAGGGATTAAAGTTTGGTGTCAATTGTGGAAATAATGAAACTTAGAGGTGTGTTTGGTAAATTGTGAAAGTATGTATGGATAAAGCAAAAGAGATAGAAGATATTTTCAGTATTTGGTACCTGGGTCGGTTAAGAGGCAGAGAGAAAGAGAGAAAAAGGAGAAAAGAGAAAGAAGAGAAGAAAAACAAGGTTTTGGTCTTCAAATTGGTAAGGAATTGATTATGGTTGCTGATAAAATCTGTTGTAGTTATATGATTGTAAACGATTCTGTGTATTGGACAGATTTTCATAATCATAAACAGCAGATTTGGGCTTCAGATTTGTGCATGAAGTGGGTTTTGCAAACAAGACGTGACTTCATTCGATTCTTTGTACAAATCAGTGTTTTTAAGTTATAGTAACCTTGGTATATTTGTATGAACTGACTGAGGATTGATTAGAATGAGTAGATTGAACTGATTTCATATTTTAAATCGATTTGAGAACTTGTTGAACGGACAGTACGCAAAACCTTGAAAGTCCCGGTACTTGAATGTCCCGGTACTTGAATGTCCCGGTAGTGGCAAGTCCCGGTAGTGGCAAGTCCCGGTAGTGGCAAAGTCCCGGTAGTTGAAAGTCCCGGTAGTGGCAAAGTCCCGGTAGTGGCAAGTCCCGGTAGTGGCAAAGTCCCGGTAGTTGAAAGTCCCGGTAGTGGCAAAGTCCCGGTAGTTGAAAGTCCCGGTAGTGGCAAGTCCCGGTAGTTGGAAGTCCCGGTAGTGGCAAGCCCCGGTAGAGGTAAGTCCCGGTACAGGTGAGTCCCGGTACAGCATATCGGGAGTTGAGTAAAGAAACCAATATATCTAAATGGTATCAAAATTTGATATGGCTCAAGGATCGGATAAGTTAAGTATCTAGAGGCCTTGTATTTTATGTATCTTTCCGGATGAAATGAAATGTGCATTTATGTAAATCGTGGAAATATGCGATTTAGGAATTGTGATGGGAATTTTATAGCTTGAACATACATACCCTTGAAAAGTAGTATGTTAGGTTTATAGACTGCGCTAGTGTGATACTAGGCAGGTATGTGTTAAATGTGATTTGCCCATACGGTTGCTATGAGAAATCTATGTGAGATAAATAATTCGCTTATACGATTGCTATAAGGAATTTATGAGGTATAAATATGATATTCGCTTATACGATTTCTATGAGGAATTTATATTGATTAAATACCTGTATAAGTACAATTAGGTGATATGGATCCATAGCCACTAAAGTTTGGTAATCACATGGAATAGGCGTGTGGTATTACTCGTTTAATCGTTATCCCAGTGTGTGTGGGAAATCATGGAATAGGCGTGTGGTATTACTCGTTTAATCGTTATTCCTGATTTCTAAGGAAGAGAGTGAGATTGACATAAGTGCTTGTGATCTCTGCTTCCTTACCGATAAATGGGCGTGTGTAATCGCGATTTATTGGTGGAGAGCATTGATCTAGAATCTTTGAAGATTCGTAGTGTGGCTCTGGGGTATGATATGATGACGGAATTATTGTCAGTCATATTTCTGGAATGTGGAAATGGGCAAGTGTACATTGCAATTTCTGGAATAGATGTGTACGGAAATGGGCATGTGTATATTGCGATTTCTGGAATAAGAGCATTACTCTAGAATTAGTGAAGATTCGTAGTGTGGCTCTGAGACATGATATGATGATGGAATGTGTGTCAGGCATATTCATGGAACTGGGTAAAAATCGTGTTAACAGAATAGAGTTATACGTTTGGTAAGAAAAAGGGAATCAGGTTTGTTATAACTTGTTTACATTGATTTTACAAATGTTATCTTGGAAACGAATGTTCTCACTAGGCGTTGGCCTAATCGTTTCAAATGATGTTTTCTTACTAGGTACCAGCTCAGGGAGGTAAAGGGTTGTGGGACGAGCGTTTTGATATAGCAGAGGTGGATGAATTTAACAAAGAAGAGATTTTGATGGATTGATAGATAACTTGATTAATCTGGTTGTAGTGACGTAATTAGATTGATGGGTTATTTGAAGGATCTTGTAATGTGAATATACTCTTGATGGTTAATCCACTGCCTGTTTTTATAAGTTGAAGTATTTATTGTCATAACCTGTTATAACTTGAGGTTTAAATTGGCTCAGATTTTGGGGTGTTACAATATGGTATCAGAGCACTAGTTTAAGTGAACTAAGTATGCTGATAAGATACTTAGACTTAAGCTGAGATGGAGTAGGTTATGATATGTGAGATATGGGTAGAAGTGTTAAGACGGGATAGTCTTAGAGTCAACGGAAATACGTGAAATTAGTAGTGTGACAATGGTAACGAGGATTCTCCTGTATGATATGTTCACAATTCCAATTAGCTACTGTTATTATGAATATATATTTACACGAGCATGCTTATTTCTGAATTATTACAGTGACTAACAACCGATAAGGTACGTTTTGTATGTGTGTACGTGCATAACCATTTCTTATGGTTATCCCTTTATGTTATAGTAGAATGATGGTGAATACGCCACCAAGGTCCTTTGAAGGATAGATCAGTATTGATTGGAGGTTAGAAGGATAACCTGGAATTGGCGGGACTCATGAAAGTCCGCCAAGGCAACCTTTAGTAGGTGGATTGATATGTGTGGAGATAGAGTATGAGATAATTGATCAAGATGGAAATGGTATGACATGGTGGAGTATGTGGATCGTGGAATGCCAGTATAGCAAATGTTATAAGGCCGAGAGGGCGACCACTGGTCGAAAGTAGAATGTCAATGATAAGTTACGTAAGTAAGACGATTGACCTCGTTTGAGTAAGTAGCCTTCATTTGCGAGGAAAGTTTTATGCCTGGTGTTTTAGTGTGTGTTACATGAGTTTTCATGATTTCAAACTAAACGCATAAATAACAGTTTTAGTCAAGGTTGAATTAGCATGTGCGAAAGTGTATTTAAAGAGAAGGCAATCCCATTTACGTCGCACAGCGAAATTTTTGAAGTTTTTACAAAGTATTTCTTACTGTACATGAAAAGTTGAATTGTAGCAAGAAAGCGTTGGTCAGCAAAACGTTTAATAACTAACAGGAGTATGAACCTATTTAAACATCATATAAATAAGTGAGAGAACCGACAAGTTTATTTCGTGTCGGTCAATTTTTTCGAACTGTTGTCGTACGAAGAGATTTTCATTTAGTATATTACCTTCGTAACAACACTGTTTTGGTTGAGAAGCATTTAGTTTTCGGAAATTTAATATGCAAACGATTCTCGAGATCGTTGTGCAGTACTTTGGGGTATGTGTGCCCAAGTTGTTTCCAGTAGGGTTATTTAAAATGAGAAAATGTGCGAAATGATTTGTCATGCATAAAGGCTATGAACTCGCTAGGTCGTAGAATATTACGTTATAAGCTAAGAAAGAACTCCAAGAGTGGAGAGGTGTTGGATAAACCTTGGGAGAAAGTTTGTAGTTTTGGTAATTGTGTTCAAAGGAGAGATGAACAGTGTGAGAGTCGAAAGTGGACTTTAGTGTCGGTTGTATGAGAGTCTGTACCCTTGTTCGCTAACAAGGAATACAGTTGCCGAGGGACGGTTGTGTCCGGAGGAAGAATTAGGTTCAGTTAGGGACCTTAAGGTTAAGGAAGTGTCGACATGTCAAATATTGACTTTGAAGTCGATAGTTGTGTAAGGTGTATGAGACCTTTCGTCTGTCATTGGGTGTGGTCTGGGTGCGTCTCGCGTATGCCTGTGCGGACAGGAACAAAAACCGTGAGCGGTACCGGTATGCTGTTATGCAGACGGTATGCGCAAAGCAAATTTTATCGTGTACGACATAGTTAAGGATTTTGAGTGATTGACAAATAAATCACTAATGAAAGAAGTTTTGAGTTATTGTTGCACAAGCGAAAGAGATGTAGTCAAAGCACGCTTTTAATGTTTATTGTGGATGTGCAATATTTATGATGTATTACGTTCTAAAAATGTGAACATGTGGGTTGGAGGATTTTGGTAAATCCGACCATGTAAAGTTTTAAGAGTGGTAAACCTTTGTTTTGGGGCCGATGGCCAATTAAGGGATTAAAAAGGGTAAAGATTTTGGGTAACAATGTATTTTGGTTTACGTAATCGTGTGAGCGACACATGTTTAACCAAACATTTATTTTGGCCTTAAAGGCTTGATTTATATTCAAATTAGTCTCTTGAATGTTTGTCAGTTTTAGTGACTCGAGATGGAGTCTTGGATGTGTTATATGCTTAACTGCTTTCTATTTGAACAAGTGTCGGTCTTAGGTGTAAAGACTGTTTGATAAATTTCGTGTTCTTAATACCTTTGGAACTAATGAACCTTGGCGAAATATATACATTGTGGAGTATAAAAGAGTTGCATATACGTGTACATATATACATATATACCTGTATAATTGACTTCGTTGGGAAAGTAGCAATGAAGGGGTCGTAGGATTATCATGCCTCGGAGCGTATGTTGCATAATGATCATTAGATCCTTTGAGTAGATGGCTCGGTTTTGAACTCAGTTGAGTCTTAAGAGCATTGACCCGATTTGATAAGCTCGACGTAGGCTTGGGGTTGAAATTGCATGAATGATATTGTAATCGAAGTTTACTTGACGTGAATGCATTGGTTATCCTTTTGGGGTCATATTTGAATGTTAAGTCCAAGTTAATTAGAAAATCGTGAGTGGTAGTTCAACTAAAGTTGGGGAGGAGATATTTAGTGAAATAAACTCGGTTTTTGGGCGAGAAAACAGGAATATAAATGTTTTGTGTATGAGTCTATGAGAGACCTGGTCTGTGGTTAATGTTATGGGTGGATATTGTACGAACGAGTAGTGGCATGAATTGCCAAGATAGATATGTCAACTAGTATGTAATGTGAAGTCAGAAAGAGGGAGTATCCGAATGGAAGTTTTCGGGAATTCCGGATGGAAAGTACTATTTGTCAATAAAGTTGATGGAGCATGTGGCTTGTAAGTTGGTGTGGTATAGTGAAGGCAAAATCGTTAAGGAATATAAGTTGCTCCTTATGTGTGAAAGAATTGTGCGAGAAAAGATTAGTTGAAGATCTAAGAATGGGTAGTAACTTCGAACGGTAATGTAGTTTCAAGATAACTTGGTTAAATATTTTAAGTTAGAAATCTTAGTGAAACTGTTTGGTTATGGTTCGTAATGAGAAAATACTATCGATATGTGGAAAGTTGGGAGAAAGAGACAAGTAATACTTGAAAGATAGTATTCCACACTAACGGGGGGAAGCAATGATAGAAAGATTGGACTTAAGAGTGTAGTCTTACTACAAGTTCATTGGAGTTATCACCTTTGATATACAACCCTTTAGTGCTTGGTTGAGACGTGTTTGTGTGGTGCGATAGTGATGTGAGAAGGTGATAGCATTTTGTGTCGAAGAAACGTGTAAGTCATGGATGCAATGATGGATTGCCGTAGTTTTTGAAGCTATAATTGATGAGAAAAGTTGTTATGTGAAGGAGCGGGAATCGTTTTTAGAAAAACCTTTTGATAAATTAAAATCTAAGAGGTTGAATATAGGTATAATGGTATTATATCTTTGAGTTGTTAAGGTGACTTTAGAGTCGGAAGAGAATATGAAGGATAGGTATCCCCATATGTTTACCTGATCTTGATTTCGAGGACGAAATCATTTTCAAGTTGGGGAGTATTGTAACATCCTGAATTTTCAATAATAGTATTTTAATGAGAATTGGGATCTAATTGTATTTTGGATTAAACCTTGAATTATGTTGTAATTTTGTAATTCAATAAGGTTAAAATACAAGGGATTAAAGTTTGGTGTCAATTGTGGAAATAATGAAACTTAGAGGTGTGTTTGGTAAATTGTGAAAGTATGTATGGATAAATCAAAAGAGATAGAAGATATTTTCAGTATTTGGTACCTGGGTCGGTTAAGAGGCAGAGAGAAAGAAGAGAAGAAAAACAAGGTTTTGGTCTTCAAATTGGTAAGGAATTGATTATGGTTGCTGATAAAATCTGTTGTAGTTATATGATTGTAAACGATTCTGTGTATTGGACTGATTTTCATAATCATAGACAGCAGATTTAGGCTTCAGATTTGTGTAGGAAGTGGGTTTTGCAAACAAGAGGTGAGTTCATTCGATTCTTTGTACAAATCAGTGTTTTTAAGTTATAGTAACCTTGGTATATTTGTATGAACTGAATGAGGATTGATTAGAATGAGTAGATTGAACTGAGTTCATATTTTAAATCGATTTGAGGACTTGTTGAACGGACAGTACGCAAAACCTTGAAAGTCCCGGTACTTGAATGTCCTGGTAGTGGCAAGTCCCGGTAGTGGCAAAGTCCCGGTAGTGGCAAGTCCCGATAGTGGCAAAGTCCCGGTAGTGGCAAGTCCCGGTAGTGGCAAAGTCCCGGTAGTTGAAAGTCCCGGTAGTGGCAAAGTCCCGGTAGTGGCAAAGTCACATTAGCACCTCGATGATGCTTCCACTGTACTTTCAACATAGCTACCTCCTTACCATTACGTAGTTTTCTAACCGATCTTTCCAAAATTGCCTCTGGTTCTTCCACACAGCGACTCTTCTCATCCACTCTTACATCAGTAAGTGGAATCACATCTTCCTCTTCGGCTAGACATTTCCGAAGATAACACACATGAAAAGTATTATGAACCCCTTCCAACTCTGGTGGAAGATCCAACTGATATGCTTGCAAACCAATCCTTTTAATGATAGTGAAAGGTCCTAGAAAACGAGGACTTAACTTCCCGCGTTTACCAAACCTTATCACACCCTTCCATGGGGACACTTTAAGCATCACGCGCTCCCCAACTTGAAATTCTTTTGGTCTCCTTTTCGGGCAATACGAGAGAAATCTTTTATAAACGTTCGGTAGTAGCCGGCCAAACCCAGAAAACTTCGTACTTCTGTTGCTGTCTTTGGTGGTTCCCATTTTTCAACTGCTTCCACTTTCATCGGATCGACTTGTATACCCTTTTCGGAAACTATATGCCCCAAAAACTGAACTTCCCGCAACCAGAATTCACACTTTGAAAATTTCGCATACAACTTTTCTTTCTTCAATAATTCCAAAATCAAACGAAGATGTCGTGCATGATCCTCTTTGGATCGGGAATAAATAAGTATATCATCGATAAATACAATGACGAATTTATCAAGATATTGCTTACATACCCGATTCATTAAATCCATAAAGGCGGCTGGAGCGTTTGTCAATCCAAATGGCATTACTAGAAACTCATAGTGACCGTACCTGGTGCGAAAAGCAGTTTTCAACACGTCTTCTTCTTTGACCTTCAACTGATGATAACCGGATCTTAAATCAATCTTGGAGAAACAACATGCTCCAACTAATTGATCGAAGAGGTCATCAATTCTAGGTAGAGGATACTTGTTTTTGATTGTGCGCTTATTCAATTCTCTGTAGTCGATACACATTCTCATCGAACAATCCTTCTTTTTCACAAATAAGACTGGTGCTCCCCACGGTGAAGAACTTGGTCTGATGAAACCCTTAACGGATAGATCTTGCAGTTGTGCCATCATTTCTTTCATTTCTGGAGGCGCCAAACGATACGGTGCACGGGCTACAGGGGTGGCTCCAGGAATTAGATCTATACCGAACTCTACCTGTCTAACAGGCGGAAGACTGTTCAAGTCTTCAGGAAATACTTCTGGAAAATCACTAACAATTGGAATGTCTTCCAACTTACTCTTCTCTAGCTTAGTATCTATTACATAAGCTAAGTAACTATGACAACCTTTACTAACACACTTACGGGCTTTTATCATGTTAATAAGATTATACTGATAATTCCTACGATCGCCATAAATCACTACCGGCCCTTTTTCAGGTAACACTACGTTTATTAACTTCTTATCACAATTTATATTAGCTTGGTTCTCGGCTAACCAGTCCATTCCCACTACCACATCAAACTCTACCAGGGCTATTGGAAATAACTGAATCGGTACTCCGCACCCTTCTATATCTATCACGCAACTATCAAATACTTCTTTAACTGATACTTGATTTTCATTTGCCGTATCTACCAATAAAGCATGATCTAACACTTTCGGCTTTAAACGCATGTAAGCAGCAAATGAAGGAGACACAAACGATCGGTTTGCACCAGAATCAAATAACACCTTAGCACGTGTAGAATTTATTAAGAATGTACCTGTAACCACGTCCGGAGTTTCCTCCGCTTCTTTTGCTGTCATTTGAAATGAACGGCCTCTTGCTCTTGCTGGCTCTAACCTCGGTGCTGTTGGTCTAACACCCGATGCTCTTGTTGACGTGCCACCCGATGGTATTCTTCCCAATGGACAATCTGATTGAAGATGATCTGGCGAATTGCATGAATAACAAAATCTAACCACCCTACAATCTTTAGCAATGTGTCCAAACTTCCCGCACTTATAACAGTTTCTAGGATCTACCTGACAGCTTCCTTGGTGAAAACGGTGGCACTTTGGGCAAGGTCTTTCAGCTGCTCTAAAAGGTGGACGACTATCAAATCGCTGAAATCCAGACTTCTTCACATCTTGTGGTGGTCCTTCCCATTTTCTCTTTCCCGCACTCTTATCCCCAACATCCCGCTTATTGTCTCGCTCCACATTTTCCGCAGCATTTACTGCTTCTGAAAAAGTATTAGGTCTCGCTGCAGTCACTAACTTCCTAATCTCTGAATTCAATCCAAATACATACCTTTCCATCTTCATCTTTTCGGTGGCAACATAATACTCCCCAAAACGCGACTTTTCCAAGAAGCGAGCAGTGTAGTCTCTTACTGACAAATTTCCTTGTTGTAGGCTCAGGAATTCCTCTTCCAACTGTCTAACTGCGGCTTGCGGGCAAAACTGTTCCTTAAATGCTCTCGAGAATTCGCCCCAAGTAAAAGTTGAATATACCTCAGGTCCTTCAGAGTCAATAAGGGCTTCCCACCAATACAAGGCGTCTGCTTTCAACATTGTTGTTCCATATAACACTTTATCTTCTTCCGCGCATTTACTGGTCTTAAATACAGCTTCAACCTCCTTCAGCCATCGCATTGCTTTTACTGGATCTCTATCCCCTCCATAAGTGGGTGGTTTACAGCTTAAAAACATCTTATAATCACACTTTCTTGGTACTGATGTGACAATAGGTGCGATAGGCACTTCGTTTTCAAGGTTAGGGTCTGGTATTGCTGTTTCCGTATGATGAGTCTGGTTAAACATGGCTTGAATATTTGCCTGAAGTCTTCCCATTTCAACCGCTAGATCGTCTCTCGTAACAAACTCTGTGCCTCGCCCCTGTACACTGCCCCCTGTCCTACCTCTGCCTCTTTCTCCCCCTCTTCCCCTTCCTCCGGCTGTTTGTCTCGTTCCACTTGCCATTCTGTTGATTCAAACAAGGTTAATATACACATAAGCACATACCCCATATAATAAAGTATTCTGGTTCAAACATGTACCTGTAAGATCATAATTACACTGGCCAGGTGTAATCTGAAATTACCTTACATGATGTTCCTTCTACCTTTTTTTTATATTTATCATCCCAAGGTTCTAAAATAACAAGGACATCCTACTTCGCATGCAGTTTAAGTCTAGGTACAGATACTAATACCTAAATCTCTTAAACTAAGGCTCTGATACCATTTGTAACATCCCTTAATCCCAACATACAAGTTTCATATAATTCACCACAAAATAACATATCATAATCCAAATATGGTCCCTTAAATTCTACAATTAGGTCTTTTAGTACAAACTTTTTCGAATAAAGTAAAATACATAACAACTACTATTTATAACTGAAATCTTCATAATCATTCAACATCCACAAAAGCTAACATGATAAATCCTATCATTGTCTCTTGTTTGCTCCATGACCTGGAATACATATTTTAAAACAAAAATGAGGGTTAGACCTTGAGGTCTAGTGAGAAAAATCCCCGTTAGTAAAAGAAAACATTTGCACATAATTCACGTAAGAATACCAAATATGACTCATGCATCATGTATCTTTCCATCTCTATCTCTTTTCTTTTCCTTGGCCATATTAATTGGTAGCAAGCCAATTAATTAATTTACACCGCTGTACTAAATACAGCCAACACCACTGTCCCTTTGTACAACCAACTTTCACCGGTCCTAAGCCCGGCCAACTAGTACTCATACAATGCAATATTCATATAAACATTATATTCACCATATTACATTTAATCACATATATGTATTCCATTTGAAAACATTTCAAATAAAAACTCACCTCGTGTGTTTATCACAAAAACTCTTCCAAGATAATTCACGTGTGTCGATCCCTCACAGAATCTGAAATCGGATAAAATACCAAATATTTCCTTTAATACTTAAACTTACAAAATTCCCAACTGAAATCGCAATGAACAGTACCAAATCGCAATCTCCTATTGCGATTCCACCCTGAAGTCGCAACCCCTTATTGCGATTCCACCTTGGAGTCGCAACCCACTATTGCGATTCCACCTTGGAGTCGCAACCCACTATTGTGATTCCACCTTGGAGTCGCAACCAACTACTGCGATCCCACACTCGAATCGCAATCTACTACTGCGATTTCAAGCCAAGTCGCAAACGACCATTGCGACTTCAATGCCAAGTCGCAACCAACCATTGCGACTCCGATGAATGTCGCAGTCGTCCATTGCGACTTCGATGAATATTAGCCTACTGCGACTTCGATGAATGTCTCAGTCTACTGTTTCATCCTAAAACCCATATTTTTACAGTTTTATTCTATTCATATTGCTATAAAGATGCAGTTATGATTAAGACTATAAACATAACCTAACCTTAAGCTCAGATTTCCCAAAACACCTCTTTTTAACAAACCCCACCAAGAACTTAACTATAAACCTCAAGAACACTTTAGAGAATTAAAACACATATAAGGTATGGATTGTTTACCTGAATCACTTCAGTTTAAATCCCTGAATCACAGCAACAAACTTCTTAATCTTTTCCTTCTTCTTCCCTTCAAACTTTCTCTCGATTTCTCTCTCTCTCTCTCTCAACCGAATGCACTTACACACACATACACCTTGAATAATATCTTCTAATTACTAACAAGAGGACACCTCCTCTACAAGAGGTGGAAGTGGCGGTGGTGGGAGAGAGTTTGTGAAGAGAGACAAAACAAACCTCAAGTTTAGCTTATATGACAAAACATACCCCTAAACTTCCATTATTAAATTAAAACTTACCCTTTAGTTTTTAACTCCTAAAATACTAATATAAAAACTTATAAATTCCTTATTTAAAATTAGATAAAATACCTGGTTATTACAATAACTGTTATTATACGCAAATTCTACTAATGGTAGATGCGTATCCCAGTTACCTCCAAAATCCAATACACATGACCTGAGCATATCTTCCAAAGTTTGTATAGTCCTTTCACTCTGTCCATCAGTCTGTGGATGAAAAGCAGTGCTCAAATTAACTTTCGTACCCAATTCCTCTTGTAGTGATCGCCAAAACCTTGAGGTAAACCGACTATCACGATCTGACACAATCGACACTGGTATACCATGTCTTGACACCACCTCATCAATATACAACTTCGCCAACTTCTCAATTGGTGATGTTTCTTTCATAGCCAGGAAATGAGCACTCTTAGTTAATCTATCCACGATTACCCATATTGTGTCGTTACCCTTTTGCGTCTTGGGTAACTTTGTCACAAAGTCCATGGTGATCTTCTCCCATTTCCACTCCGGAATCTCCAAAGATTGGAAACTTCCATAAGGCTTCTGATGTTCTGCTTTCACCAACGAACATGTTCTACATGTTTCTACCTTCCGGGTCACATCTACTTTCATAGCTGGCCACCAGTAATGTAACTTCAAATCTCGATACATCTTCATATTCCCAGGGTGTATGGAATACTTAGATTTATGAGCGTCTTCGAGAATCAACTCTCGATTTCCTCCAATCTTTGGTACCCAAACACGACCTTGGAACAACTTTATTCCACGACCATCTTCAGTTAGCTGAAGGTGTTGCTTGCCCATCACTTCTTCTTTCAGGTTTTCTTCCCGTAAGGCCTCCGCTTGTGCCTCTTTTATCTTTTCCATCAAACTCGATGTCACATCAATTCTAGCATTGATCGATTTCAAACATCCATTATACTCTTTCCTACTTAAAGCATCGGCCACGACATTTGCTTTACCAGGGTGGTAATGCAATTCGCAATCGTAATCTTTAAGTAATTCTAACCATCTTCGCTGTCTCATATTTAACTCTTTCTGATCAAAAACATGCTGCAAACTTTTACGGTCAGTAAAAAGAGTACATTTGGTTCCATACAAGTAGTGCCTCCATAGCTTTAAAGCAAAAACGACAGCCGCTAATTCCAAATCATGTGTCGGGTAGTTCTTCTCGTGTTCCTTAAGTTGTCTTGACGCATAAGCAATCACTTTGCCTCGTTGCATCAATACGCATCCTAGACCCATTTTTGAAGCATCACTGTATACCACTAAATCTTCTGTTCCTTCTGGTAAAGCAAGAACCAGAGCCTCACACAACTTTTGACGTAAAGTTCTGAAAGCCGATTCTTGTTTCTCCGTCCAGACAAACTTCACGTTCTTTCTAGTCAGAATAGTCAAAGCAGATGCAATCTTAGAAAAGTCTTTAATAAACCTTCTGTAATAACCTGCTAAACCCAAGAAACTTCTTATTTCAGATGCACTTCTAGGTGTCTCCCAATTTGCCATAGCTTCAATCTTAGCTGGGTCTACCTTGACTCCTTCTGAAGTGATCACGTGACCTAGAAATTGTACTTCTTCTAACCAAAATTCACATTTTGAAAACTTCGCGTACAATTTCTCTCTTCTTAAAACTTCTAAGACTTCACGTAGGTGTTGTTCATGATCTGCTTTAGTCTTTGAATACAGACTTGTCCAAGAAAGGTCATGTCATCAATAAAGACGATAACAAACTTGTCCAAGAAAGGTCGACACACTCTATTCATCAGATCCATGAATATTGCTGGAGCATTTGTCAACCCGAATGGCATTACTAAAAACTCATAATGCCCGTATCTGGTTCTAAAAGCTGTCTTAGGAATATCTTCATTTCTAACCCGCACTTGGTGATACCCTGACCTCAAATCAATCTTAGAAAAACATCCTGCCCCTTGAAGTTGATCAAATAGATCATCGATTCTTGGAAGCGGATATTTATTCTTAATCGTCACCTTATTTAGCTCGCGGTAATCTATACACATTCTCATAGTACCGTCTTTCTTCTTAACAAACAGGACCGGAGCTCCCCAAGGCGAAGAACTCGGTCTGACAAAACCTTTATCTAATAACTCCTGGAGTTGAGTCATCATCTCTTTCATTTCAGACGGCGCTAGACGGTAAGGTGCCCGCGCTATCGGAGACGAACCTGGAATGAGATCAATTCTAAACTCCACCTGCCTTTCATTAGGTAGACCAGGAAGATCATCAGGAAATATGTCAGGAAACTCACGAACCACCTTGATATCTTCCAATTGTTTCTTTTCCAACCTTCCATCTAAGACATACGCCAGATAGGACATACATCCTTTCATTAAACACTTCCGCGCCTTCACAACAGAGATTAACGGAATTTCCCCCTTTTAATTACGTCATCCTTATCGGTCATCGGAATCCTGATTAATTTCTTTGCGCAAAATATTTCTGCTTGATTGGCTGTCAGCCAATCCATACCCACAACTATGTCAAACCATCCAATTTCCATCAACAACAAGTTGATCGAAAATTTCGTCTCTTCTATAAGAATAGTACAACCATCAAGCCTTTCTCGAACCAAAGCTTGACCTCCATTAGCTACCTCTACTACTAAAGCATCATCTAAAGTAGTAACAGGCGTAGCTAATTTAGGATAGAATGATTTGGACACAAATGACAAATTTGCTCCACAATCGAACAAAATACGCGCATAATAAGAATTAACAAGAAATATACCCGAGACAACATCCCTTGATTCCTTAGCTTCATCAGTGGTCATCTGAAAAGCTCGACCCGCTGGCTTCGGAATAACTGGTTTCTTACTCTGATCGTCGCTCTTTTTCAGCCTTGAGCACTCCCGACGAAAGTGACCCGGTTGCTTACACTCAAAACATGTATTTCCCCGCACTGGACAATTATTCATAGTATGCCCACTCTTTCCACACTTAAAACATTCAGATGCTATCACTCGACACTGCCCAAAATGCTTGCTCTTACACTTTGGACACCAGTTTGGTTCACGGCGTGATTCATAAGAAGTACCTTTACCAGTGTTCCTTGACCTCTGTGAATACTCTTATCGACCTTCCCATTTCCGCTTCTCCCCAACTTGGGTCTTTTCTTCTTTATCCTTAGCATACACTTCCTCTATGACCTTTGCTTCTTCGGTCGATTCTCTCAATGTTGAAGCTTTTGAACTCCGCACCCTTGACATCATATCTGCTGGTAAACCCTTCAGATAAGCTTTAACTTTGTCTTTCTCAGTCGGAGCCACATGCCCCACCAGGTTCAGCTTCTCCATGAAGGATTCTGTATACTTTCTCACAGTCATATTGCCTTTCTTGAGGTTCCTGAACTCTTCCTCGATTCGATCCATTTCAGTTTCGTTACAGTACTCCTCCAGAATCTTTGCTTTGAACTGATCCCAAGTCATAGCATTCAAAACAGAAGCTGACACAGAAGCTACTAGCACATTCCACCAAGATAACGCGTTACCGCGTAACATCTGTGATCCAAATTTAACTTTAGACTTTTCATCATAACACTCACAAGCTCGAAAAGCTTGTTCAATTTCCCTTAGCCAATTCATGCAAGCTATTGGACTATCTTCTCTTTTGAATTCCGGTGGTTTACAGCTCAAGAAGGTTTTGTAGGAGCAGTTTCTTTCAACCCTTCTTTCAGTTTCCGACCCTGGGTTGCCAGTTGGATTTATCACACTAGTATCAACTCTTGTCCGTCTTGGTTCCGTACTTCGATCATTAAACAATTTCATGAACATTTCTGCTTGTCTTCCCATGGTGGTGTTCATCATTTCAGCTTGTCTTTCCATTGATGCATTCATCAATCTGGTAACATTATCCATAATGCGTCCTTCCATACTTGCTTCTGATTGTGTTTGATCGACAGTACTGGTACCCACTCTGTGTACCAGATTAAGCACTCCTCCTAAAGAAAGAAAATCTGGTGGCGTCTCATGAATTCCGCCTACTTCAGTTTGTCTTTCTCCCGTATCGTCTAACCAATTCCTATTCATAGAAGAATTAGGAGACCTCGGCGGAGTATTTACCATTGTTCTGGATGAGCACAAAAGAATACCCATCAGTAATGGTTTATACATAACTAGACATACAAAAACGTAATTTACCGCTAATCAGTCACTGTAACCATTTAGAAACAAGCATGCTTATGTAACAATATATTCATAAATAACAGTAGCTAATTGAAATTGTGAATATATTATACAGGAGAATCCTCGTTACCATCATTACAATACTAATTTCACGTATTTCCGTCACCTCTAAGACTATCCCGTCTTAGTATTCCTACCCATTCTCACGAATCATAACTTAATTCATCACAGCTTAAGTCTAAGTACCTCCTCAGCATACTTAGTTCGCTTAAACTAATGCTCTGATACCATATTGTAACACCCCAAAATCCAAGCCAATTTAAACCTTAATTTACAACAAGTTATGACAATAAAATTTCATCTTATATAGATAGCAAAGGAATTAACCATCAAGAGTGTAATTACAATACAGGATACTTCGAATAACCTATCAATCTAATCATGTCACTATAATCAGATTAATTGAGTTATCTAAGCTATCCTCCAAAAATCTCCTCTTTGTTAATTACCACTTCTGCTATTCCAAAAACACTCGTCCCACAACCCTTTATTTGCCTGAGCCTGTACCTGGTAAGAAAACATCATATAAAACGATTAGGCCAACGCCTAGTGAGAACATTCGTTTCAATTGCAATAATCAATGTAAACAAGTTACAACAAACATGGTTACTTCTTTTCTTACCGTACGTATAATCCTATTTCATTATACAATTATATCCAATCCCATGATTATGACTGACAACAATTCCATCAGCATATCATACCCCAGAGCCACACTACGAATCTTCAAAGATTCTAGATCAATGCTCTCCACTAATAAATCGCGATTACACACGCCCATTTATCAGTAAGGAAGCAGAGATTACAAGTACTTATGTCAACCTCACTCTCTTCCTTAGAAATCAGGAATAATGATTAAACGAGAAATACCACACGCCTATTCCATGATTCCCACACACACTGGAATAACGATTAAACGAGAAATACCACACGCCTATTCCAAGTGATTACCAAACTTTAGTGCCTATGGATCCATTACACTATCTACTCGTGCAAGTCAATGCTTAATATAGATTTCTCATATCATTCAGTATGAGAAAATCACCTTTATACCATATAGATTCCTCATATCATTCAGTATGAGCCAATCTCCTTTACCTATACCAAACACCTACCTAGTATCAAACCGGCACAGTTATCAAGCCTAACATACTACCCTTCGAATGTACATATGTTCATGCTAAACTAATTATGTCGCAATCACTAAATCACAACGATTCACAATTAACAGAACTGAAAATTGCCCAGTCTGCACAAAGTGTCCGGACAACCCAAAGTTTCCGGATAACCCATCTTATCCGGACGTTTCCATTTTCCGGATACCATAATTTCCACGGACAATCCCAACACCCGGACAACACATCCTTTCCGGTAAATTCCTACTTTTCCGGATAATATTCCAAATCCGGACAACATCCGGACTCTATGATCATCCGGATTCTTATAATAAAATACAACCTACCCGGATACTTCCTGCGTCCGGAAACATTCATCATTGGACTTTTCCGGATACGACGATTCATCTGGAAAAGTCGGGTCTGCAGTCTAAAATTCAATCTAATTTCTTGGTTGTTCGATTCAGCTCATTCCCAGTACAACCATACAGTTCATAATCACTTTATACAACTATTTCACGGTTCAATTTAACATAAGAACACTGATTTAAGCAAAGTACAAATGAACTCACCTTATGTTTGCAAAACTCACTTCCTGCACAAATCTGATTTCCTCCAATCTGTTGATAATGATTCTGTAAAATAATCCCATACACAGATTCGTTCATAATCTATTAACAACAACAATCTTACCAGAAATTATCACCAATTTCCTTACCAATTGAAGACCAAAATATAGCTTTTCTTCCTTTCTACCTTTTTCTCTCTATCCCTTCTCTCTTTCTGCCGACTTCAACAAAAGATCTGAATGAGATAATATCTCATTTCAGCCACTATATCCAAACACACTTTCCAAAAGTGACCAAAAGCACCCTCAAGTTTCATTAATTCCAAAAGTAACATCCAACTTTCATCTCTTGTATTTTGACCATAATGAATCATAAAACTTCCTTATAATTCAAAGTTTACACAAAATACAAATACATCTCAATTCTCATTAAAATATTATTACTGAAAATTCAGGATGTTACAGGTGAGTCCCGGTACAGGTGAGTCCCGGTACAGCATATCGGGAGTTGAGTAAAGAAACCAGTATATCTAAATGGTATCAAAATTTGATATGGCTCAAGGATCGGATAAGTTAAGTATCTAGAGGCCTTGTATTTTATGTATCTTTCCGGATGAAATGAAATGTGCATTTATGTAAATCGTGGAAATATGCGATTTAGGAATTGTGATGGGAATTTTATAGCTTGAACATACATACCCTTGAAAAGTAGTATGTTAGGTTTATAGAATGCGCTAGTGTGATACTAGGCAGGTATGTGTTAAATGTGATTTGCCCATACGGTTGCTATGAGAAATCTATGTGAGATAAATAATTCGCTTATACGATTGCTATAAGGAATTTATGAGGTATAAATATGATATTCGCTTATACGATTGCTATGAGGAATTTATATTGATTAAATACCTGTATGAGTACAATTAGGTGATATGGATCCATAGGCACTAAAGTTTGGTAATCACATGGAATAGGCGTGTGGTATTACTCGTTTAATCGTTATTCCAGTGTGTGTGGGAAATCATGGAATAGGCGTGTGGTATTACTCGTTTAATCGGTATTCCTGATTTCTAAGGAAGAGAGTGAGATTGACATAAGTGCTTGTGATATCTGCTTCCTTACCGATAAATGGGCGTGTGTAATCGCGATTTATTGGTGGAGAGCATTGATCTAGAATCTTTGAAGATTCGTAGTGTGGCTCTGGGGTATGATATGATGACGAAATTATTGTCAGTCATATTTCTGGAATGTGGAAATGGGCAAGAACCCAGGGCTCCATTGATACCTTCAAGGTTTTGACACTGACTTTCCTTACCATCCTAACTGGTCTATCCCATGATTTCTAGGGTTGGGACTCTCCCGAAACAGGAGTCTTACTCAAACTCAAGCATTCTTCCTCTCCGAATCCACGAAAAGCTACCTTTAGACGACTCGTAATACCCTATACAACATTTCCTCTCTACGATGTATACGTACATCACATCACCATGACTTCTCATGAAACTTCCCCAACAAGGGGTCTCAGTCTACCCCTCAGGGATCTTGCTGACATTCTAAAGTACTGGAACACGACATAAACACTAGCTTCTGACTACCACTTCGGAATAATAAGGCAGGTTAAGCACATACATGTACCTGTAAGTTCGCAATTACACTGGCCAGGTGGAATCTCAAACTTGCCTTACATGACAGTTCTCGGTACCCTATTAGTCCTATCTCTATAATAGTGTCCTCCTAACGCATTTCCTGATTCTCAGTTGTGATTTCTACTCCCAAGTTTAAGTTTAGGCCCGTCCGGTCACCTAAATCCCTTAAACTATGGCTCTGATACCAATTGTAACAACCCAGTCTAAATTAAGCATAACTAGCATTATTATTAAACAATTACAAAACTGGATCCATAAATTTCTTTACATCTGACTAAATAACTTAGGTTGGCGGAAACAACCTATACACAACTGAGAATAACTATTGCTAGAATATGAGTGACGATATCTCTATCTGCATCTGTGCTCTATCCTGCTCTTGCTCGACTACCTGAGCCTCATGCAATCTGCTTTCCTGAAAAGGTTTAGTTTGGAAAATGCGAGGGTTAGACCATGAGGTCTAGTGAGTCCCTCCTGACAGTCCTCAAAACTTTTAAAAATAGTTTCTATCTTTCAAATATCTTTGCATAAAACTTTCTCATAACTTTCAAATGTATACAAGACTTTCAATAATAAACTTTCACATAGCTGAACAGTAAAAATCTTTCACGGATAAATCCGCTCCCGTAAATGGCACCCTGAAGTCACCCGAGGGTGACAACGAGTCAGTATCATGCTGCCTTACTGGGACTCATTCCCATGGCATAAACGGAACCTCCCCCCGACGTGAGTACTGGCGGAACCTCCCCCCGACTTAGCCAATTTACGTCTACACAATGTATGCATACATCTCACATAAAACCTTCACATAAAAGCATTCACGGAATAGGTCCGCCCCATAAATCATACACGGGATAGGCCCGCCCCATAAATCATACACGGGATAGGCCCGCCCCATAAATCATACACAAATCTCATTTAAAACTGTAAACAACTTTCATGCAATTTAAAGCATATGAATAAAGCATGGCAATTCTCGACATTCAAACACATTTTGAAAACACTTTAAAAGCCACACATTTTAGTTTAGAAAACTCACCTGGTACGTTTGTTTGCTTTTCTCTACTCGGCTCTTTACTCCCAAATTGCCTACCTGAACGAAGGGACAGATTTATAAGCAGACTAGAACTATCCGGACACTTCTCACTTGCCACCCTACTCAATTCCGGACATCACTACTTTTCCGGACAACCACACTTTTCCGGACATCACTACTTTTCCGGACAACCACACTTTTCCGGACATCACTACTTTTCCGGACGATTAACCTATCCGGATGGCACACTTATCCGGACGACTAACTCATCCGGACAACACAATATCCGGACACCTCCACAACCCGACCAAGAAGCTATCCGGACACTCACCCGGACACTCTCATGCTTGAAGGTGTCCGGACGAGCGCTGGACGAGTTTAATGGTTGAAAATCCTAATACATGCCTCTTAATCCTCAAGTTAAGCTAATAGACTATCAATAAATGATCTGTAATCGATTTCCCATCAGTTTCATTATCAAAACGCATTTAACGAAGATTAAAACTCTCTATAGGCTTCAAATGACTTAGAAAAGCTAAAACCTACCAAAAACTCAGAAATCAGCAGATTATACTCCAAATGAGTTATGGATTAGAGATTACCTTAGAGATTACTTGCAGATCACGAATTCCAATCCTTCCCTTTCTTCTGAAATTGAACTTTGATGATTCCTTTCTTCCAAAAGTACACAAAACACTTAAGAACTCTATTCTCCTTTCTCTCCTCAATTCAGCCGTCAACAAAACAAATTCAGGGATTTTTGGAATGTTGTCTAGGGTTTTGTGCCCTTTTATACCCCAACTCTTATTTACCAACTAGCCCCTCAACTTATGCTTTTATTAAAAACTCCACACCAAACGCAAAACACTTCGAAAAAAGGTCTGGGTCATTACATTTGAAGGATCTTGTAATGTGAATATACTCTTGATGGTTAATCCACTGCCTGTTTTTATAAGGTGAAGTATTTATTGTCATAACCTGTTATAACTTGAGGTTTAAATTGGCTCAGATTTTGGGGTGTTACAGTATGCCCCCGACATCCCGGCCTGCGTGACATTGATCATTATAAGAGTTACAAACTTAGGAACTAACATATAACTACATTGGTTATTCAGTGTGACTTACACTCTCCGGGAATGACGGGTGGGATGTGGTGCCAGACGGCATCGGTGCCCCCTGTCCGAACGGAACGGGGATCGGCGTCGTACTCGACAGCTAAAACAAATTTAGAACGTAATATTAATATACAAACTAAAATATCGTGGCCGACAAATTAAGTTAAACACTAACCTGAACAGCTTGAAACTGTCTGACCAATGTCTCCAGAACTCCTATACGACTGTCTTGGGTCCCGTGGACGTAGTCCTACAGCTCCTCATGACTGCCACGATGTGGCCCGGAGACGTGCGTCGTATCTTGATGGAAGGCGGAAGGCGAGGCCTCATATGGATCAAAATGGGGCGGCTGATATCGATCGGAAGGCATAGAAGAATGGTCGGGCCTCGCGTCGTCTTCCTCATCTTCGTTAGATGTGGAAGGAGAGGGACGTCGAACCCTTGCCGCCTCTCTGTCAATAAAGGCCACGCTGTTTATGTACCAATGCGTGTCCCTCTCGTAGGCAGCAGGCTCAAGGTTTTCGAAAGGCGCAACCGGGAGCTAAATATATGATAAAACACAAAAAATTTAGTAAGCGGGACTAACGTATGCCACATTGTAAACATAGTAAAAGAACTTACACGTCTAGATTGACTGAAGAACTTAGTCCAAATCGCCCTATTTAGGGAAATAGGGCCCTTGTCCCAACGGGTTCCCCTAAGTAATCTGTCGTCGCACTTGACGAAATATTGGACGGTTGCGGGAAACATCTCCAAGATCCATATCTGGAATTACACAAGAAGAGCAAGAACGTAAAAAGGAATGCCAAACAGTTTGTATGTATTATTATTTATGTTATACTACGTATCTAACCTTGAAGGCGTATGTAAAACCACAAAGATTCATCTTGGAACGTCGATCGGGGTGTCTGGCAATGGCTCGGTGCAAAATAGTGTAGCAATGTGTCCAGATATGGCTACCCAACGGGTACCTGTTAAACACATCAAAGTCCTCGACGGCCCTAAGGACCGTCTCGGAAGCAGTCTGGCTCCACTCACGGCCCATGAAGCCCATATCCACGATCGCCACCAAGCATACACGGACAGCATCGGCGTCGCTTAGGAATCTAAGGCCCTCTTTCATCGTCTCCACGACGGCCTTCAGCTTCAAACGAGATGCATGCACGCCCCAAACCCTACGAACGAAGGAGCAGTCTGCTAAGGGAGGAAGGGGGGAGCCTCTCCAAAAAGTAGTCCTGTAATTAGACAGAACTCACGACACCCAAACCGCAATTGATGGCCGAAGAAATCAAAATGCATCTCCTCCGGCTCACCATTCTCGACCTCGACCTCGAACTGTAGAAACATGTGGACTAGCGTGGGGTCGTCACCAGAGTAACTCAGATCCATCCATAGACCGAAAGGTGTCCCTCTAAAGATGTCCTCAAGGGTAGCTGCGCGATCACCTAATCCCCTGAAGCGGTCTCTTAACTCCACCATGTAGCCAACTTTGCACTTTAACGTCAAGTCAATGTGAAATAAATCCCTCTACATAGTCATTCACGGATGTTATAGTTAGTGTTATATATAGATGTTTTTGCTTGTTTGGTTTATTGTGTTGATAATTATTCGTTTGTTTTAGTTTTAGAAAATAAACCACTCAATCTATTGGACTTCCAGGTAGCAGGGGAATCATAATGATTGCTTAAATCCTGACATACCTTAGGGCTATTTACACCCGTTTGACAAAATCCAAATAGACATGTTGCGGTTTATTTTATTTCAATATATAATAGTATTATTTATTGATACATGTGGCAAGAGGCCAAAATGACAGTTCTCAGTACCCTATTAGTCCTATCTCTATAATAGTGTCCTCCTAACGCATTTCCTGATTCTCAGTTGTGATTTCTACTCCCAAGTTTAAGTTTAGGCCCGCCCGGTCTCCTAAATCCCTTAAACTATGGCTCTGATACCAATTGTAACAACCCAGTCTAAATTAAGCATAACTAGCATTATTATTAAACAATTACAAAACTGGATCCATAAATTTCTTTACATCTGACTAAATAACTTAGGTTGGCGGAAACAACCTATACACAACTGAGAATAACTATTGCTAGAATATGAGTGACGATATCTCTATCTGCATCTGTGCTCTATCCTGCTCTTGCTCGACTACCTGAGCCTCATGCAATCTGCTTTCCTGAAAAGGTTTAGTTTGGAAAATGCGAGGGTTAGACCATGAGGTCTAGTGAGTCCCTCCTGACAGTCCTCAAAACTTTTAAAAACAGTTTCTAACTTTCAAATATCTTTGCATAAAACTTTCTCATAACTTTCAAATGTATACAAGACTTTCAATAATAAACTTTCACATAGCTGAACAGTAAAAATCTTTCACGGATAAATCCGCTCCCGTAAATGGCACCCTGAAGTCACCCGAGGGTGACAACGAGTCAGTATCACGCTGCCTTACTGGGACTCATTCCCATGGCATAAACGGAACCTCCCCCCGACGTGAGTACTGGCGGAACCTCCCCCCGACTTAGCCAATTTACGTCTACACAATGTATGCATACATCTCACATAAAACCTTCACATAAAAGCATTCACGGAATAGGTCCGCCCCATAAATCATACACGGGATAGGCCCGCCCCATAAATCATACACGGGATAGGCCCGCCCCATAAATCATACACAAATCTCATTTAAAACTGTAAACAACTTTCATGCAATTTAAAGCATATGAATAAAGCATGGCAATTCTCGACATTCAAACACATTTTGAAAACACTTTAAAAGCCACACATTTTAGTTTAGAAAACTCACCTGGTACGTTTGTTTGCTTTTCTCTACTCGGCTCTTTACTCCCAAATTGCCTACCTGAACGAAGGGACAGATTTATAAGCAGACTAGAACTATCCGGACACTTCTCACTTGCCACCCTACTCAATTCCGGACATCACTACTTTTCCGGACAACCACACTTTTCCGGACATCACTACTTTTCCGGACAACCACACTTTTCCGGACATCACTACTTTTCCGGACAACCACACTTTTCCGGACATCACTACTTTTCCGGACGATTAACCTATCCGGATGGCACACTTATCCGGACGACTAACTCATCCGGACAACACAATATCCGGACACCTCCACAACCCGACCAAGAAGCTATCCGGACACTCACCCGGACACTCTCATGCTTGAAGGTGTCCGGACGAGCGCTGGACGAGTTTAATGGTTGAAAATCCTAATACATGCCTCTTAATCCTCAAGTTAAGCTAATAGACTATCAATAAATGATCTGTAATCGATTTCCCATCAGTTTCATTATCAAAACGCATTTAACGAAGATTAAAACTCTCTATAGGCTTCAAATGACTTAGAAAAGCTAAAACCTACCAAAAACTCAGAAATCAGCAGATTATACTCCAAATGAGTTATGGATTAGAGATTACCTTAGAGATTACTTGCAGATCACGAATTCCAATCCTTCCCTTTCTTCTGAAGTTGAACTTTGATGATTCCTTTCTTCCAAAAGTACACAAAACACTTAAGAACTCTATTCTCCTTTCTCTCCTCAATTCAGCCGTCAACAAAACAAATTCAGGGATTTTTGGAATGTTGTCTAGGGTTTTGTGCCCTTTTATACCCCAACTCTTATTTACCAACTAGCCCCTAAACTTCTGCTTTTATTAAAAACTCCACACCAAACGCAAAACACTTCGAAAAAAGGTCTGGGTCATTACAACACTCCACCCTCAAAAGAATTCCGTCCCCGGAATTCCGTTTTCGAAAAGGTGTGGATATCTGGACATCATATCTGATTCTACTTCCCACGTTGTCTCTCGTCCCTTATGATATCTCCACTGAACTTTTACTAGCCAAACTTCTATGTTCCTCGTTTAGCAAACCTTACCGCTCACGATTTATATCGGTCTTTCTACGTAAGTCAACCTCTCATCTATACTGATGTCCCCTCAAAGGAACATCCACAACGACCTCTGACAAACACTTCTTTAAGTCTAAGACATGAAATGTCGGATGAACACTCTTTAATTCTTCTGACCAGTCTAACTTGTATGCTGCTGCTCTAACTCGCTCACTAGTGACAAGGTCAACTTCTTATCGCCTGCATCTCTTGCAAGGTCGCCATCATCTCACTTCTCACATCGGCTCTTCACAAAAGAGACGTGCATCACCCTATGAATTCCTTCTCAAATTCACATCGAGTACCTCAAGATCGCGCACTATCTATTCAACTTTCATGCTTCGACGAAATCCGCAGACTTAGTCTACCTTACCTCTCCCTCAAACTTCAAAGCTCAAAGCCTTATGTTTTTCATTTGTAACCACTCAGTTCTACTCGGTTGCCTCAGACCGCTCAGATGGGAAACATAACCACACCCCATACTTTGAAGCCGCCCTCGGCGAGACACCACTTGCTAAATCGCGCCATCTTGCACTACCTACTTGTACCCTCTTCGATCACTATACTCGCTTAAAACTACCTGATAAAACCAAGGCCAACCGCGCCTCCATTTGCTCGCCTCCGTCCACACATCGGGACTCACGGTTTTAATCACGTCTAAATAAGGTCTCTCATACATTTATACTTCCTTAAGAGAAAGAACTTGGCGGAAATTCCTGCCACAACAACGAGGATCTTCCACTAGGAAAACTCACTTACTGACAACTTGACACAAGGCCAACCTTGTACATCCCGACAAGCTCACACCTAAGAGTCCCCTCCTCGGGTTACATGAAATTTCTAGGCTACTTCTTCCAACCGACATTCGTCCATGTAGATCATACTCCCTTCCCGATTCACATCGGCTACAACTCGACAACTAATCCGTACATTCTCACCACTTCATCATTTCATACTTGACGTGTCTAATAGTAGGAAACCTCTATAATTCTTTATTAGAGTGCTCACCTATCCGAATTGCACTTATCCTGAAGGCTCATAAATTTCTCGCTGCTTGCCACAAGCGTCCAGTCATATAACATAACTTCGGTTACTCTCACTCAACTAGGAGGGGTAACCACAATCACGCCCTACTATTCTCAATAGCTTACACTGAACGATCAGTTCATTTGAACGTTTCTCACAAAGTCACTAACTTAACTCGTTCAGTTGTCTTATCCACTTCTTTCCTGCACAAAATCATACACAATTTCCTTCCTCGATACTCTTTCCAAAAGTTCGCACACTTATCAAGGACAAACTACACAACACTGCGCCTATCGGCATTATTGTCAAGTTTACTACTTCCGATTTACTTACTTATTCCAGCATACTGTCTTCACCTCTCCACGTTAGCGTAGAGCACTGCCCACCAACATTACTCGCCCCTCTCTTCCGACAATTCTCAAGCTGCAAATGCTGTCTTATTACTATACATAACCAAACGGTTGCACTAAAATTCTAACTTAAGGCTTCGACTAAAACGCCTCGAACTGACACCAGAGTTCGACGTCACTATACATTCTTTAAACTCCAACTTTTACTTTCTCAGACAATTCGTTCACACATAAGCAACAGCTCACATTCTTTAAGGATTTCACATCTATTCCACCACATTTTGACTAATACATCCATCATCTTCTTTAAACTTCCAATGATTCCAAAATATACTTACTTAGCGACTCTTACAACTAAAAACACTTGGTTTCTCCTTTGGGTAACTACCCACCACCACTCCGTGATGCTATCCCGAACATAATCATATCACCACGTCAACTTACACCCTACGTGCTACAGCAACCTGGTTAACACTCGAACACCTCATCCGAAACCCCCAAAAGGCTTCTATCTGATGCTTCCTCTTTCTCTAACATCACATCACTACGACGCTAGCTGACACATTTAACATGGCAATTATTTCCACTACATAATTGTACATTCCTCACTCATAACATCACACTGCAGACCAAAGCTCTCATGGCCATTCATACACAACTCAAACTTATCTTCAAGACCTCACGCATAAATAACCGAGTCTATCTCACTACATTGCCTCTCCCCAGCTCTAGTTGAACCACAACACCCGAGTTTCTGCTTAATTCAAACATACTCGCTTCTTGCTAGCTCTTTGCAATACCAAACCATTCTCACCGATCGACATAATCTATACCCTCACTTCGTTTGTGCTAAATACTACATCCTTTACGTACCATCCACCTCGTAAGTAAAACGCTTATCTAAACAGCATCCTTTCACTAGCTCAACACCCCTACAGGGTGGTTCTTCAACTTTCAACCTTCTGATTCTAGTCTTCGACACACAACTGTCGACTCTGACGTCAATAGTTGACTTGTTGATACTTCGTTGATACTTCCTTAATCTATTCTTCGACAAGGGTCCCTTACTGAACCAAGTCCTTCCAACATATCATAATCAAATTCACATCCCGTCGTCCTCATTTCAAACTCACTCGAGTAACGTCAATATTACAAGTTCACCTTAAAACTCTTATTCGGCGTCGAGGATAATTCTTTCCTACTTCACCACACTACTCATAACGAGTTGCTAATACTAACACTTTGTTGACTTCTAGTCCTTCCTCTGAACACAACCGTCCCTCGGCAATTGTATTTCCAGTCACCGCACGAGGGTACAGACCCTCATACAATCGACATTAAAGTCCACTTCCGACTCTTCCACTGCTCACCTCTCCTCTAGAATGCGATTACCAAAGCTACGAACATTCTCCCCTGATTTGTCCAACACCTCTCCACTCTAGGATTCCTTCCTTAGCTTAAAATTTAATACTCTACGACCTATTGAGTTCATAGCCTTCATGCCTGACAACGCGATAAATGAATCATTTAACACTTTTGATCATTTTAAAGAAACAACACTTGAAAACAACTTGGGTACACACGACCCCAACATTCTCATAACTCTAATGCCCTGCACAACGATCTTGAGGATCGTTTGCATGCAATCTTTCTGTAAAACTTAATCTTACTCAACCAAAAATGTGTTGTTACGACATGAATAAATATTGGATGAAAATCTTCCCATACGACAAAATTTTGAAAGAAATTTACCGACACGAAGTAGGCCAGTCGGTCCTCACACTCATTTATATAACTTTGACATATCAATACTCATTTTGGTTATAAAAGTTGTGCATTCAAACGTTTTCTTGGCTTATCATGAAAAGAGTGAAATATTTTGCAATTCGTAAACCTCACGACTTCATCGTACGATGTAAATGGATTGTATATATATATATATATTTATATATATATATATTTTTAAATATACGCTTGCACACGCCGACTCATATCCGATCAAATTTGATATTTACACGTTTACTTTTCTTATGAAAAAAAATCTCATGTACACATATACGAACTCAAAGCATGAAACTTTACTTGCAATTGAAGGCTACTCACTCAAACAAGGTCAATCGCTTTACTCACGCAACTTATCATTGACACTCTACTTTCGACCAGTGGTCGCCCTCTCGACTTGCAACGATTTGCTATACATACATTCCACAGTCTACTTACTCAACCATTTCATACTATTTCGTTTTGATCAACTATCTCACTTTCCACTTCTACATGGTTTCATTTCACTATAGGTATCTTATTTCATTTATCCTGCTAATGGGAAGCTCGACCAAGAACCCAGGGCTCCATTGATACCTTCAAGGTTTTGACACTGACTTTCCTTACCATCCTAACTGGTCTATCCCATGATTTCTAGGGTTGGGACTCTCCCGAAACAGGAGTCTTACTCAAACTCAAGCATTCTTCCTCTCCGAATCCACGAAAATCTACCTTTAGACGACTCGTAATACCCTATACAACATTTCCTCTCTACGATGTATACGTACCTCACATCACCATGACTTCTCATGAAACTTCCCCAACAAGGGGTCTCAGTCTACCCCTCAGGGATCTTGCTGACATTCTAAAGTACTGGAACACGACATAAACACTAGCTTCTGACTACCACTTCGGAATAATAAGGCAGGTTAAGCACATACATGTACCTGTAAGTTCGCAATTACACTGGCCAGGTGGAATCTCAAACTTACCTTACATGACAGTTCTCAGTACCCTATTAGTCCTATCTCTATAATAGTGTCCTCCTAACGCATTTCCTGATTCTCAGTTGTGATTTCTACTCCCAAGTTTAAGTTTAGGCCCGTCCGGTCACCTAAATCCCTTAAACTATGGCTCTGATACCAATTGTAACAACCCAGTCTAAATTAAGCATAACTAGCATTATTATTAAACAATTACAAAACCGGATCCATAAATTTCTTTACATCTGACTAAATAACTTAGGTTGGCGGAAACAACCTATACACAACTGAGAATAACTATTGCTAGAATATGAGTGACGATATCTCTATCTGCATCTGTGCTCTATCCTGCTCTTGCTCGACTACCTGAGCCTCATGCAATCTGCTTTCCTGAAAAGGTTTAGTTTGGAAAATGCGAGGGTTAGACCATGAGGTCTAGTGAGTCCCTCCTGACAGTCCTCAAAACTTTTAAAAACAGTTTCTAACTTTCAAATATCTTTGCATAAAACTTTCTCATAACTTTCAAATGTATACAAGACTTTCAATAATAAACTTTCACATAGCTGAACAGTAAAAATCTTTCACGGATAAATCCGCTCCCGTAAATGGCACCCTGAAGTCACCCGAGGGTGACAACGAGTCAGTATCACGCTGCCTTACTGGGACTCATTCCCATGGCATAAACGGAACCTCCCCCCGACGTGAGTACTGGCGGAACCTCCCCCCGACTTAGCCAATTTACGTCTACACAATGTATGCATACATCTCACATAAAACCTTCACATAAAAGCATTCACGGAATAGGTCCGCCCCATAAATCATACACGGGATAGGCCCGCCCCATAAATCATACACGGGATAGGCCCGCCCCATAAATCATACACAAATCTCATTTAAAACTGTAAACAACTTTCATGCAATTTAAAGCATATGAATAAAGCATGGCAATTCTCGACATTCAAACACATTTTGAAAACACTTTAAAAGCCACACATTTTAGTTTAGAAAACTCACCTGGTACGTTTGTTTGCTTTTCTCTACTCGGCTCTTTACTCCCAAATTGCCTACCTGAACGAAGGGACAGATTTATAAGCTGACTAGAACTATCCGGACACTTCTCACTTGCCACCCTACTCAATTCCGGACATCACTACTTTTCCGGACAACCACACTTTTCCGGACATCACTACTTTTCCGGACAACCACACTTTTCCGGACATCACTACTTTTCCGGACAACCACACTTTTCCGGACATCACTACTTTTCCGGACGATTAACCTATCCGGATGGCACACTTATCCGGACGACTAACTCATCCGGACAACACAATATCCGGACACCTCCACAACCCGACCAAGAAGCTATCCGGACACTCACCCGGACACTCTCATGCTTGAAGGTGTCCGGACGAGCGCTGGACGAGTTTAATGGTTGAAAATCCTAATACATGCCTCTTAATCCTCAAGTTAAGCTAATAGACTATCAATAAATGATCTGTAATCGATTTCCCATCAGTTTCATTATCAAAACGCATTTAACGAAGATTAAAACTCTCTATAGGCTTCAAATGACTTAGAAAAGCTAAAACCTACCAAAAACTCAGAAATCAGCAGATTATACTCCAAATGAGTTATGGATTAGAGATTACCTTAGAGATTACTTGCAGATCACGAATTCCAATCCTTCCCTTTCTTCTGAAATTGAACTTTGATGATTCCTTTCTTCCAAAAGTACACAAAACACTTAAGAACTCTATTCTCCTTTCTCTCCTCAATTCAGCCGTCAACAAAACAAATTCAGGGATTTTTGGAATGTTGTCTAGGGTTTTGTGCCCTTTTATACCCCAACTCTTATTTACCAACTAGCCCCTCAACTTCTGCTTTTATTAAAAACTCCACACCAAACGCAAAACACTTCGAAAAAAGGTCTGGGTCATTACATTTGAAGGATCTTGTAATGTGAATATACTCTTGATGGTTAATCCACTGCCTGTTTTTATAAGTTGAAGTATTTATTGTCATAACCTGTTATAACTTGAGGTTTAAATTGGCTCAGATTTTGGGGTGTTACAGTATGCCCCCGACATCCCGGCCTGCGTGACATTGATCATTATAAGAGTTACAAACTTAGGAACTAACATATAACTACATTGGTTATTCAGTGTGACTTACACTCTCCGGGAATGACGGATGGGATGTGGTGCCAGACGGCATCGGTGCCCCCTGTCCGAACGGAACGGGGATCGGCGTCGTACTCGACAGCTAAAACAAATTTAGAACGTAATATTAATATACAAACTAAAATATCGTGGCCGACAAATTAAGTTAAACACTAACCTGAACAACTTGAAACTGTCTGACCAATGTCTCCAGAACTCCTATACGACTGTCTTGGGTCCCGTGGACGTAGTCCTACAGCTCCTCATGACTGCCACGATGTGGCTCGGAGACGTGCGTCGTATCTTGATGGAAGGCGGAAGGCGAGGCCTCATATGGATCAAAATGGGGCGGCTGATATCGATCGGAAGGCATAGAAGAATGGTCGGGCCTCGCGTCGTCTTCCTCATCTTCGTCAGATGTGGAAGGAGAGGGACGTCGAACCCTTGCCGCCTCTCTGTCAATAAAGGCCACGCTGTTTATGTACCAATGCGTGTCCCTCTCGTAGGCAGCAGGCTCAAGGTTTTCGAAAGGCGCAACCGGGAGCTAAATATATGATAAAACACAAAAAAATTAGTAAGCGGGACTAACGTATGCCACATTGTAAACATAGTAAAAGAACTTACACGTCTAGATTGACTGAAGAACTTAGTCCAAATCGCCCTATTTAGGGAAATAGGGCCCTTGTCCCAACGGGTTCCCCTAAGTAATCTGTCGTCGCGCTTGACGAAATATTGGACGGTTGCGGGAAACATCTCCAAGATCCATATCTGGAATTACACAAGAAGAGCAAGAACGTAAAAAGGAATGCCAAACAGTTTGTATGTATTATTATTTATGTTATACTACGTATCTAACCTTGAAGGCGTATGTAAAACCACAAAGATTTATCTTGGAACGTCGATCGGGGTGTCTGGCAATGGCTCGGTGCAAAATAGTGTAGCAATGTGTCCAGATATGGCTACCCAACGGGTACCTGTTAAACACATCAAAGTCCTCGACGGCCCTAAGGACCGTCTCGGAAGCAGTCTGGCTCCACTCACGGCCCATGAAGCCCATATCCACGATCGCCACCAAGCATACACGGACAGCATCGGCGTCGCTTAGGAATCTAAGGCCCTCTTTCATCGTCTCCACGACGGCCTTCAGCTTCAAACGAGATGCATGCACGCCCCAAACCCTACGAACGAAGGAGCAGTCTGCTAAGGGAGGAAGGGGGGAGCCTCTCCAAAAAGTAGTCCTGTAATTAGACAGAACTCACGACACCCAAACCGCAATTGATGGTCGAAGAAATCAAAATGCATCTCCTCCGGCTCACCATTCTCGACCTCGACCTCGAACTGTAGAAACATGTGGACTAGCGTGGGGTCGTCACCAGAGTAACTCAGATCCATCCATAGACCGAAAGGTGTCCCTCTAAAGATGTCCTCAAGGGTAGCCGCGCGATCACCTAATCCCCTGAAGCGGTCTCTTAACTCCACCATGTAGCCAACTTTGCACTTTAACGTCAAGTCAATGTGAAATAAATCCCTCTACATAGTCATTCACGGATGTTATAGTTAGTGTTATATATAGATGTTTTTGCTTGTTTGGTTTATTGTGTTGATAATTATTCGTTTGTTTTAGTTTTAGAAAATAAACCACTCAATCTATTGGACTTCCAGGTAGCAGGGGAATCACAATGATTGCTTAAATCCTGACATACCTTAGGGCTATTTACACCCGTTTGACAAAATCCAAATAGACATGTTGCGGTTTATTTTATTTCAATATATAATAGTATTATTTATTGATACATGTGGCAAGAGGCCAAAATGAATTTGAGTGTGGCATGTGAAGCCTATTTAATATTCAAAAGAAGTTTAGGGACCTAAGTTGTCATTCACCAAAGTTAAGGGACCTAAGTTGTCATTCTTAAAAGTTTAGGAACCTAAGTTGTCATGCACCAAAGTTTAGGGACCTAAGTTGTCATTCACCAAAGTTAGGGGACCTAAGTTGTCATTCACCAAAGTTTAGGGACCTAAGTTGTCATTCCCCAAAGTTTAGGGACCTAAATTGTCATTCACCAAAGGTTAGGGGACCTAAGTTGTCATTCTTAAAAGTTTAGGGACCTAAGTTGTCATGCACCAAAGTTTAGGGACCTAAATTGCCATTCTTAACATTTTTTTAAAAAACACTTTAACATTTATTTTTATAGCAAACACTTTAACATCTTTTTTTTTATAAAAAAACACACTCTTAAGAATTATTTTTATAAAACAAACTCTAACATTTATTTTTATAAAAAACACTTTACCATCTTTTTTTATAAAAACACACTTTTAAGAAATTATTTTTATAAAAAACACTTTAACATCTTTGTTTTTATAAAAAACACTTTAACATCTTTTTTTTATAAAAACACACACTCTTAAGAATTATTTTTATAAAAAACACTTTAACATCTTTTTTTTATAAAAAACACCATCTTAACATTTTTTTATAAAAAACACCATCTTAACATTTTTTTATAAAAAACACTCTTAACATTTATTTTTATAAAAAACACCATCTTAACATTTATTTTTATAAAAAACACCTTCTTAACATTTTTTTATAAAAAACACCATCTTAACATTTTTTTTATAAAAAACACAATCTTAACATTTTTTTATAAAAAACAATCTTAACATTTATTTTTATAAAAATACTCTAACATCTATAACAACATACAAATATCATATTATAACATACAAATATCACATTCAAACATAAAAACATGCATATCATATATTTTAAAATTTAAACATAGAACAAATATCATATTCAAACATATAACAAGAAAAGAACAAAAAACACTCTAACAACATATATATCATATATCTTAACTTAAAATAACAACATACAAGAAAAGAACAAAAAACTTACAAAACGAGTAACACGGGCCATCTTCAAAAAACTCGAGCGCGTATTCCACACGATAAAATTGAGAGAGTTTGGGAGAGGAGATGAGAGTTTATTTTTTTTAAGTTTAGAAGAGAATGGTGGCCGTTTGGTCCCCACCCTCTCTTATTATACTTGCGGCGACAATTAGGGTTTGGGGGGGTTGGTGTGCATTAAAAAAAAATAGGGTTAACCCTACGTCAACGCGTGGCGGGTTATCCCGCGATTGCTGGCAACCTCCGCGGGCAGGGACCAAACCTGTATCGCGGGCATTCTTGAGGGACCTCCGCGGGATATTTGGCCAAAACCGTTTGACACGAGGGCTGGGGCCCGCGATCGCAGGGCCCACCGTGGAAATTTATGGCATTTTGATAAACCTGTCGAGATTTCGGGTATTTTGGTAAGTCATGGTCAAAGTTAGGGTATTTTAATTAATTTCCCAAAAACAAATATCATTAAAATAATATATATTTTTTAATAATGGGTGCATGATTGAAGTAGCAACATATTATTTTGATCATCATTCTAATATCTATATATTTGACTCCTGCATTAAGTTAAATATAAACTTAAGCCAATGTAGGAAGTTTTTTGCCTATAAATTAGTGTGGGTAGTCATTTTTAAAATTGTTGTTTTAATCATGCTTCCTACATAATTACCTACATATCATTGTAGGTCAGATCAGAGTAAAACCTTAAAAAATCAAAAAAAGTGAGAAACATCTTGTAACTCTTCATCTGGATGATATGCACTTGTGCATACAAATAATTTGTAACATTAACATTTGTATATATGCACAAATGCATGATACACACGTGCATAAAAACCAAAAAACAGCTTAATTACTTGTATGAACAAATACATATCGTCCAGATGAAGAGCTACCTGAGTGTTCCTCAATTTTTCCAATTTTTTGTCTCTCTACATTAGTTAATATATAGATTTGAATAGTCCATTGAAAATAAAGGGTCAATCACTAATCTACCATTTTTCACTAATCACTTTATCGTTTTCACCTTAATTAGGGGGAAAATACTCGCTTTTTAATTAGAGAGGTGCCTCTTTAAATATCTTTTCTTTGTGAGCAGTGGCAGATCCATGATTTTTTCTTTATGGGGACACCTTTAAGGTAGCTTAAATGCCTGTAAAGTTGTCCGATGTATTTTTAGCCTAAATCCAATGTTTCGAGGTATTTTTAAAGTTTTTTTGGTTGATTTTAAGAGATTTTTAAGTTTTTTTGTCGATTTAAGATACTTTTTTGGTTTTTTAGTCGATTTCGAAATTTAATTTTGGTTTTTTGAATGATTTCCAGACACTTTTTTTGGTTTATGGGGTCCTGGACAATAAATTATTGGGGGGACATTAAAGTATAAAACTGAAAATTCTGATTTTTTACCCTAAAAATTTCATTTTTTTTCTTTTCATGGAGGCCCTTCCCCCACTACCAACCATATGCATCTGCCCCTCTTTGTGAGGTTCTTGGAGTTTGACATGCGTCCTACAAAAGGTGCATTAAGAGCATTCACAACAATGAAATTTCATCCCAATTGCAAATGGGTTACATCATCGCCACATCAGCTTTGTAATTATCTTGAAATTATACCCAACAACAATGAAATTTCATTCAATTGCAAATGTGACACCTCATAATAAAAAACTATATTTTAATCAAATAACAACAACACTACAATTAAATACTCTTTACTATAATTTAATATGAAATATTTTATTAATTAAATAACTATAATTAAATACTCTCTACAAAACTACAATTAAATACTCTCCACAAAACATGATTTGACATAAAGCAATTTCTAATTTAGAAATTATTCCCTACAATTTCATATACTATTCACTGTCACATCATCAAAAAGTACTGATTTGACATTTGCAAATTACCAAAACCAATTTCTAATTTTGCAATCATACTCACAACCACTATAATTTCTAATTTTGCAATCCTACGTGTCACATTTGCAATCCATATGAAATTGTTATGAAATCTTTGTTGTGGATGCTCTAACAACTCTCTACAAAGACACTATAGCTCGTAAATACGTTTTACGAGTTCTTCTTTTTGATTGATAATCTTCATTCCTCTTAATAAACACACTTACATACCATATGTGTAGTTAATGTCTTGTACAAGTTATGAGTTAAAAGAACAAAAAATACAACTCGTGAAATAAAAAGAAAACTTATTTTAGGAGTTATGTTAGCCAATTGTATTGATCGTGGAATATCATTGAGAAATAGGAATCCGTGTTATCAAAGGGTTTCCTACGATTATTTCTAGTATGGAATGAGTCAATCATCCACTTTGGTATCTTATTGAACAAAAATGGTGATATTGTTCCTCCATTGATCAAGAACTTCGATTAACACAACGTTGTCATGTCACACTTGTAGTTTAACTTTTATGTACAAGTTCTGAGATGAAAGACCAAAAGAAGTGCAAAATGAACTAAAAATATCAGTTGAAACTTGACAAGTTAACAGATTTACTACTAATGAGATAAAATATGTAAAAATGACCAAGTAACATTTTGAACTTGTAAAAATACAACTCGAAAAACATGTTTTTCAAAAAGAAAAAAAGAAAACTGCGTAATAGGGGTAGATTATGTAATTTGACCTGGTTAAGAATTTGCCATCAAATTGTTGTAGAAATCGTTAATTTTCTTGAGAGAATTCGATTTGTAGAGAGAACTTGGGAAAAAAAAGAGAGGATGTGGACTAATTTTGACTTTTTTTGGAAAAGGATGGATTTTTATTGTGGAACCACTGGCCAAAAAAAATAGGGTATTATTTTAAAGCATTTTTAATGACATTTTTTATAAGAACTTTCTTTTTGCAGTTTTTGTTGTCTTATCATTCAATTCATTAAATTTAGAAATTCTCTAAAAGTCCACAATAATAGTTTTTATAAGAACCTCATTTTTATGGGTCTTGTTGATTTTCTTAGACTATCCGCATCGGTACCCATGGGTTGGCTGGGGTTGGCTTGGGTTGGATGGAACACCATCGCTCCCCACCGGGTTGGCGTGGGATGGAGCCGGCTGGGGTTGGGCAACCCAGCTGGGGTTGGGTCTTCAATTTTTTATTTTTTTATTTTTTACATTTTGAGCCGTTGAAATATATACGTTGGAGTTAAAAAAAATTTAATTATTTATATCCTATAAATACTAATATTAACCTATTTATTTTTTCACAAAAACAAATTTACTCTCAATCTCTCCCATCTTCCCCACTTATTTTTTCACACCACAAAATTTTCTCTCAATCTCTCAAACTTTTCTCTACTACAAAAACAAAATGTCTTCTTCATCAGTGAACTCGTCGGAAATTTATGAGTCGTCTTCGTCATCGTCGGACGGGGAAATTAATCTACCCGCGTATCGTCAAATGGATTACGATATTTTTCGTAGATTAATAACCAATGTTGTAGAAAGGCTTTTCGATCAAGATGAAGAACCAAGTTCGCCTCCAAGACGGAGACGGAGGGGACCGGATCAAGTTAGAGATCGTGAAGCTGCACACGACCGACTTTTTGCAGATTATTTTGCGGAAAACTGTAATTACAGTGACGAGTTGTTTAGGAGACGGTTCCGCATGAGCAGACGACTATTCCTACGAATAGTGGAGGATCTTGAGCGAGAGTATAAATATTTTCAACAGGGTTGGGATGCTAGAGGCAAAAAAGGGTTATCTCCTTTGCAAAAGTGTACCTCGGCAATTCGGCAAATGGCGTATGGGATATCCGCTGACGGCTTTGATGAGTACTTGAAGATGGCGGAGTCAACTGCACGTTTATGCATACAAAAGTTCAGCAAATGTATCGTCAATCTTTATGGTAAGCGTTACTTACGTAAACCTTCTTATGATGATATTCAACGTTTATACGCCGCACATGAAACTAGGCACGGGTTTCCCGGCATGTTAGGAAGCTTAGATTGTATGCATTGGGATTGGGACAACTGCCCAACTGCATAGCGCGGGCAGTACGTCAGAGGTGATCATGGTCGGCCGACTATTATGCTAGAGGCAGTGGCATCACAGGATCTTTGGATTTGGCATGCATACTTCGGGGTTGTCGGGTCCAACAACGACCTAAATGTGCTAAACCAGTCGCCGTTATTTAACGATGTACACAACGGGAAAGCACCGCAGTGCCCGTTTCAAGTAAACGGAGTACAATACAAACACGGCTACTATCTTGCAGATGGGATATACCCCGAATGGGCTACCTTTGTGAAATCATTCCAATGCCCTCTGGATCAAAGACGATTAAGGTTTAAAGACGCGCAAGAAGCGGCAAGGAAGGATGTAGAACGTTGTTTTGGTGTGCTAAAACAACGCTGGCACATAATACAACACCCAGCAAAATCGTGGCACCCGAATAAAATACAAAAAGTAATGTACGCTTGCATCATATTACACAATATGATATTGGAAGACGAAGGTAACGCGATTTGTCGTTTCGATGAAAACGCTAATCAAGTTGATGAGGAGGACGACGAAGAGATTAGCGACCAACAATATGACGCTAACGTGTTAGAAGTCCGACACCGAGAAACGCATCATAACCTTCGGGCGAATTTAATCGAACACATTTCACGGCTTCCAAGACACAACAACCAAGGCAACGAGTAGTATTTTTAATTGAAATTTATGTATTTTTAATTTATTTAGAATTTATTATGTAAGGTTAAAATATTAGTTTGATTTATAAATTATAATATTATATATTATTACAAATTACTTATAAAATATTAATTATTTAAATTAATGGTAACAAAAATAAAAATAAAAATAAATAAAAGATGGGATGGTGGTGTGGGATGGATGTGGGGGTTTGTGGGTTAGAATGGGTTGGAAGGGAAAAATGATGTGGCGCTGATGTGGCAGTGAAAAAGTGTGGGTTAGATGGGGTTGGATGCTGATAGTCTTAGATTATCCACACACCTGCAATACTTTACTCATTTCACAAATGTCAAATCACATTTGCAATAACACATTCCACACACGTGGAACACCAAACTCATTTCTAAGCTAATAAATTATAATATAAATAATATAGATAATTATAATATAACTAATAAATTAATTATAAAATATAGATAAATAAATTGTGTACGTTTATCTATTAGTATTTGTATTTTCGTAATTTTTATATTAATGTACTTTTAATTTAGCAGTTTAAATAAAAAACATTGCATAAAAGTATCATTTTTTAAAAAATAAAGCGTGGGTAAGAAATTTTAATAAAAATATTAAAAAAAATGTTCAAATAAACTAATAAATGAATTAAATTTAATAAACATATTAATAATAACTAATATTTAAACAAACAAACAAACTAACTAATTAAATTAAAAAATGATTTGTTTACTATATTAAATAAGTTGCAAGGTCTTGCACAATTAGCAAGATGTTGGAAGTCTTGCAAGACCTTGTAAGACACATGTCATGCCATGTCATCTTGCAAGAGCTCTTGCAAGACGCGTTTAGATGCTCTTAACATCAATAAGTAATAATTATATAAATGTAATATATATTATTAACTATAAAGTCAAGAAAATAAAATAAAAATCTAGGAATATGTCACTTCACACAAATTTGAGGGTAAAAACCAGTATTCTTCTTTAAGAACCTAAAGAAGACGAGGTTCTTAAAATAACTCTTTACAATGGTAGTTTCTACAAACACTTCACTTTTAGCTTGTAAGAACCTTGCATTAGAGATAGAGATGTAAATTTTACCCGTTGGGATTCCCCGAGTTGACGGGTCGGGGAGGCGTCGGGGATGACATTACCCGCCCCTAATCCGACCCCGGTTAATTTTTTATTTTATTTAATATATGCATGTAGTGTGTGTATAAATAACTACATGTGAATATGTCTATATTTATTATTAAACGACAAATATATTTGATATTTCAATATTAATAATTAATTTAGTGACGATTTATTATAATTATAATTTTAAAATACATTGTTTTTTACTGAACGAGTACCCAACAGTTTCCCCAAGCCCGTCTGGGATTCCTTCCTCCCGAACCCGTCGGGGCAAGGTCGAGGACAAGAGGCTTAAACGGGGGGTCGGGGTCAGAGACAGGAGATGTATTACCTGCCCAATACTCACCCCATTTCCATCTCTATGAAGATTCTCTTAGAGAGCGTCTCTTTTAAACATAAGGGCATCCACAATGGTCAAGTTGTATGAAAGACTTGAAAAACATAAAAATATATAAAAAAGTTATTGGGCCCACCATAATATACTTTCTCTCTCTTTTGCCTCTTAATTTTTTCAAACACTTGAGGAACATCAAGAGTTTGATAAGTAAAGCCTTTTTCAAGCTTTGTCTCCAATGGTCAATTTTTCTTCAAGTCATTTTCAATTATCTTCAAACAACCATTGGAGATGCTCTAAGCTATTTTGGGTTGTTTTATTTTTTGGCTAATTAGAGGGGAAACTTTAAAATATTAGTGAAAAAAGGTAGTTAAAATGATTAAAAAAAGTAGTTATATTGTAAGAGTATCTACATCCATCTTGCTAGAGTACTTGCAACATGACATGATCTTATCATATAGACAACAACTCTCTTACACTTGCTAAATTAACAAGCTTTTTAGCAATGCCACATAGATAAAACAATCCCATTTTTATTTAATTTATTCTTTTATTAGTTTGTTTAAACATCAATTATTAATTTTTGTATTAATTTTAATTCATTAATTGATTTGTTTGAACATTATTTTTTATTACTTCTGTTAAAATTTCTATCTATAACTTATTTTAAATAAATTATATTTTTTATGGAATGTTTTCTATTTAAATTACTAAAATAAAAATACATTAATATAAAAAATTACGAAAATACAAATACAAATACTAATATATAAACTTACACAAATATCAAAAAATTACATGTGTAAATAAAATTTTAGTCATGATTTATATTTTATAATTAATTTATTATTTATATTATAATTAATTTATTATTTATATTATAATTAATCAATTTTTAGTATTATAAACAAATCATACTTAGTATTTTTCTGATATTATAAATTATTATAATGTGTAAATATAAATTATAAAATAGTTGATGATTTGACAGTGGGGACCACTTTAAAAAAGAGTTTGGTCTTTCATTAATGTGAAGGATGTTATTGCAAAACTGATTTAATACTTTAGAAAGTAGTTTGGTCTTTCATTGATGCGAATGGTTTGAGAAGCTTTCCACATAGCTAATATTTTAGTTAAATAATGTATTTGGAAAAACACCTTTAATAATAAAATATTTTTTTACGCTATATACATATTATTATTGTTTTACAAAAATATAAAAATAGACTGTAAAATTAAGCAAATATGGACAAATTTTAAGAATACGAATACCAAAACACATTATGTCAACTTTGTATCTCATAAGAAAATTTTAATTGCATTAAGATGAATAAGATACAATAACTGTAATTATTTAATGTATTTTATTAAGATACAATAAAATACAATAAATAAACAGGATAAAATTTTAGATATTGAACTTTGATAACCAATAAACCAAAGTTCTAAATAGCGTGATGCGTGGCGTGGCGGCAATGCCAAATCTCAAGTCTTAAGAGCCATGGTGAGGCTATGACGTTTATCAAGGCGTGACTTATGACGACAAATCTCTATGTCATATATAGTATTATGTATAAAAACATATGTTTTACTTTTAATCGACGAGTCAATAATAATAAACAAACTAAACTAGGTTGTATATTAAAAATCTAGCAAATAAGACATTAAAACGTAAAGAAAAAAATCAAATATCGCGTTACAAAGGACCGCGCATTAGGCCATGGCGTGCCACATGTATAACGTGACGTGAGACACAAGCCTTGAGCCACGACGCGCCATGGCGGCTGTCACGGCGAGCCTTTTAGAACCGTGAATAAACCGAACATCAGTGTCGGAATCTCTAACATTTATTTTTTCAATGGAATAGGTAGTTGAGATTTTCTTGTCGGTCATGATTATAGATAAAGAAAAGACGATATCATATATGAAGAGTTTGCACGATCATAAATCATGGATGACGAACCATAAGGCGGTTGATTTGGAATTTGAAGTGATTTGGATAAGAAAAAGGTGGATGCTTCGTATGTGAAATAAAATGAAGTGAAGGTCACTATTATACATGAGGAATCTTTGATCCTTCTTTTCACTATTATAAAAAGTTAAGGTGAGAAATATAAAAAAAATATGGATCATGATCACTTTTAATCTCAAACTCACTCATAAATCGCGCTTGATATGATAATTGATTTGGTGCATCGCGATGCATCTCATCCTAATGTGCATCAAAGGGTGGAGTGGAGATCCCTTTTTATGATTCTCACCATAGTTTCACTTCTTACTTCTTAGGGGGTGTTTGGGATTGCTTATTTTTTTGACTTATTTGCTTATTGCTTTTCCTCACCACAAATAAGCTATTTTGAGTGTTTTGATTGAAAAAAAGAAAAGTGTTTATGACTTTTCTCCACCACAAATAAGTTATTTTTCATAAGTTAATCTATTTTAACTTATTTGAAAGTGCTTATAACTTATTTGTTCAAATTACATATTTAACACCAACTCCTTTTTATCATAACATAAGTTGATAAACACTTTTAAAAATAAGCATAATTTGTTTTAAATAAGCAATCCCAAACACCCCCTATTAGTGGAAGCCAACCCATAACAAAATTGGATTTATAGGAAGAACACCACTAATTTCTAAGCGTTAATAGATTATTTTCTAAGAATTCATTTATAGGACCAAAACTAAAGCACATATCTAAAAGCGTTGTAATAAGTTTATAAGACGTTTTTAGACGTCTTGTTAAATTTTCTAAGATATTTTAAGTACAAATTGTCACATCAACTATTTTATATGACATAACTATTAAGGCTAAGTTTGTCAAACTAGCTGATAAGCTAGCTTATGACTTATAAGCTAGCTGGTAGCTGATAAACTAGCTGTTGACTGATAATCTAGCTAGTAGCTGATAAACTAGCTGATGAAAAAGTCACGTTTGACAAAAAGTAGCTTATAAGCATTTAAATGACCAAAAAAGACATTAAAAAAATAGTTAATAAATAATAATTAATATTAATGAGGACATAATGAAATATTTACAAAAAGCTACTCATAAGCTACTCCAAGTAGCTTTTAAAAAAGATAGCTTATAAGCTAATTTATAATCATCCAAACATGTAGCCTAAAATTAAGCTAGTTTTTTTTGCCAAACAATGCCTAAATATATACTATTTATAGTGCTGTGTAGAAGTAGCCACAAGTTTAGAGTTTAAACATATGCATATTCTTTTCAAACCAAATGAGGTTTATGCAATGGTTTTAAGTTATTTGAGCTACATCATGCGGTTTAGCAAACAAGCATATATTTTGGTTCGTTTTTTGATTATTTTTATAATACTATTTCTCATCCAAGCAAATCATTAAATTGTTATTTAACGCCCGTTAGAAAGAGTGACCAAATTCGATCGTTTTTACATATCATGATGGAGAAGTTTTAACTTTTAAATTATAAGAACCAAATATGTTATAAACAATAAACCACATGGACCATAAGTGTAGTTAACTCTACAAATATTGTAATTTTGAGAATAAAATTTCAAAATGAATGCTTGATAATTTTTAAAATTTTAACATTCATTATATTATTATATTATCTAATAGAACTAATATTCTATTAATTTTGTCAATAAAATTTAGGGAATTTAATTAAAATACCCAAAGTTTGACTTTGACTTACCAAAATACGTATTTCTCTCTCGAATTTGCTAAAATACCCATAAAATCCGCGATTAATCCCGCGATCGCGGGATAGGGCACACGTGGCCCGCGGTTTTGGCCAAAACGCCCCGCTATACCCCCCCAACTATCCCCGCGTCTACACTTTTGGTCCCTCCCCGCGACTGACCCCGCGATGGGTCCCGCGACCAGACAAAAATTTACAATTTTGGTCCTTTTTGCACGAATTTTTGCATGCTTTTACTGTTTTTTTCCACAATTATTGTACTTGGAAGACCAATTTGTGGTTGAAATTCACTGCTTTTTTCATCAATATTGAATCATTGTATTTGAGGAAGACCAATTTGTGGTTGCAATTCATGTTCCTCAATGAGATTTCATCCATAAATATCAGTAGAATGCATTCCATAATTCACACCAATTCCATCCTTCATTCTTTCTTTCTTTCTTCAGTATTTTGTTTTTGAGATGCAACTGAAAAAATGAGTTCATCTGTTGCAAAAGCTAAGTTATTTTTATGTTACGACGGTGAATGGGTGCAAGACAACAATGGGTGGAATTTTCTTTATAAATCTAAGCATGGTGTAAAATTGCCAGTAAACTTGGCTTATCAGAAGTTTGTTGCATACGCCATGCAAAAATGTGAAATCGACCCTTCGGTCGTTTGCATGTTAGTGTTCAAGAATGGTGATTGGTCATTTGTGGAGTTATGCAACGATGGGGATATCTCTGGTTTTATGCACTTTGCAGCCGAATCAGAAAGACCTCCATTACTTTATGTGTATGCCGAATCCTCGGTGTGCAACGAAGATGACGACGAAGGTGACAACGACGGTGACGACGAAGGTGATGACGACGCTGATGACGACTGTATTCCTGATTATGCTCCGGAGACGCAACAACAACAACCACAAGAAGGATGCTGTGCTGGAGTTGCTGATGACGAAACCTATGTTTTCAAAACGGGTAATGCTGATATAGACGGATCAGATACCGATAGTGATGATCACGAAGAATATACCCCTAGTAATAAATCAGTTAGTCAGTTAAATGACTATTTTGATATGACCCCTATTCTTCCAGACCAGAATACCCATACACAAACCTACGAACCTGCACCTTATAATCGCAGTTTAAGGTTAGAAGTAGGTCAAGTATTTGATTCGAAGGATCACTTGGCAAGTCAGGTCGGACTTAAGTTCATGGAAGAGGGTTTTGAAAGTCACACGCCGAGATCCGACAAAGGCAGATACGTAGTTGAATGTGCGAGAGAAAACTGTAATTGGAGGATGTACGCGAGGCCCGCGGGAGAGAAAGGAGGGGCGTTACTTATTAGAAGTTGCACGACGTACACACTTGTACGAGGACGCAACTGAATCCCAACCACAAACAAGCCACCAAAAGGACTTTGGGTGCGATACTGAAAGGCAAATTTCTTGATGCTAGCAGGTCATTGCGTCCAAAGGACATCATGGACGATGTACACCAGCAGTTCAGCGTCACGATTGGTTACCACCAAGCTTGGCGTGCACGATGCAGGGCACTGCTATTGGTGAGAGGCACGTTCGAGGAGTCGTATGAACGACTCCCAGCATATTTATATAATTTGCAGCTGCAGAATCCAGGTACTGTCACCCAGTTAAGGACCGATTCACATGGACGGTTTGAGATGTGCTCCGTTGCCCTTGGACCCGCGGTACGTATTTTAACACGTCATATGTTTACACATTATAAACTATAACATTTACAAAGGGAAACCACCTACGTTTTTGCAGATCCGCACATTTCTGGCAAATCTGCGTCGTGTCCTGGTAATAGACGCTGCCCATTTAAAGGGCCCTTACTTGGGTATGATGTTCCTGGCGGTTGCCATGGACGGGGATAACTCCATCGTTCCAGTAGCTTTCGGACTAGGCAAGTCCGAAACCGGGGATGAGTGGTCTTGGTTTCTGTCCATGTTGAGACAAGCTATCGGAGACCCGCAAGGGTTGGTGTTTATGTCCGACAGGGCTCCTTTCATAAGCGCCGCAATCTCTGCCATGTACCCAAACGCCCCTCACGCCTATTGTTGTCGACATTTGGAGATGAACGCCAAAACCCAGGACAAACGTATTACCACCTACAAGGATGTCTACTGGCAGGCATGCAGAGCATATACGGCTCGGGAGTTTGACCGGTACATGAAACTTCTACGAGTTAGTGCCAAGAAAGCAGCCAAAGTCATGGACGATGTTGGACCGGAGAGGTGGTCCGCGGCCCATTTTCCTGCACAACGGTATGACATTCTGACCTCCAATAGTGCAGAGTCGGTGAATGCACTCTCCCGTTTTGCGCGTAGATGTCCGATTGTTACTCTTATGGACTACTTTCGGAGCTTTCAGCAAGAGTGGTACCAACTTCGACGCCGAAAAGGAGTTGAGCTGCAAAATAGACTCACACCAGCGACGGAGGAGATAGTTCTCTTCAGGGCGCGTCACGCGTCGACATGGAGGGTAAGCGAAATCGGGTATGGGAGGTACGAGGTTCGGGATAACCAGCTTCACGCGACTGTCCATATGACCGACCATGTTTGTTCGTGTTTCCAATGGCAAAAATTTGGGTTACCGTGTGGCCATGCCATCGTTGCGGCAAGACATATGGGTCGTAGAGATTGCAGCGACTTGGCTGTAAGTTTCTTCACGTCCGAAAGTTACCGGAGAACATACGCAGAGGTAATAAATCCAGCTGGACCCCCTGAAGCATGGGTGTATCCACCCGACCCCCTTCTGCCATGCTATCCACCTTTAAACAATAAGAACATAGCCGGGAGACCGAGAAAGAACAACCTACGTATATCACGTGGTGAAGGCCCGATACAACGGAAATGTACCCGGTGCCAATGCGTAGGACATACTCGTGGAGAGTGTCCAAATCCCGCCCCTTCAACCGTGCCAAGGAGTAGACGCGGGGCTTGAACCACATGGAACTATATCATATGATACCGTTGATCTGAACGTTGATTTCCCTTGATTGGGACGATAAATATTGTATATTTAGTGCGTTGTAATTTATCAAACATAACTTATGTACGTTGATCTGAACATTGATTTCCCTTGATTGAGACCAATTATCTTTTGAAAGGTACTTGAAACAGAACATGGGATGATGATCATAATGGTAGTAGTCTAAATGGAGAGAATAGTAATGGTAGTAGTCTAAATGGAGATAATAGTAATGGTTATATAGAACTATATCATATGATAGCGTTGACAGGGACCTAAGTTGTGTTAGAGCAAAGACAGGGACCTAAGTGCGGTAAAAGCATCCACATTTGCCTATAAATAACCCACGCTAGATTAGTCGTAAAACACATATACGAGAACATATTATTCGTTAACGTATTCTTACATGGCATCCCCAAACCTTCATGTTTGGTGCTTTAGGCGTTTATCTGAATCGCTTTCATACACTGGCAAAGAGTTATATGGTTAGTGTGCATGTTTCATTGAGTTTTGCTTCTTACTACCGTTGTTCTACGAACTAACTATATTAATTAATGTTCATCAACATAAGCATATCCACAGGTGAACAAAGTCCACCATGGTGGGTACTTCACGGAACCACCCAAAATACATTATTTCCGTGGTCTAGAAATTTATGTTGACATGTTAGATGTGGAAGATCTTTCTATGCAACTGCTTGAACAGATCATGAAAGAGCTTGACTATGAAGAACCAAAATATAATAGGTTGTATTTTAAGAGGTCGAATGCAGACTTCTTGACTGGACTGGTAGAATTGAGTACCGATGAAGATGTAGCCAACATACGCTAGTATGTTGACGGCCATACTGTGATTGAAGTGTACATCGAGAAAGTGGAGCTTAACACTTTGAGACTCGTCTCGCCAGAGCATGTAAGAAGTCGACCCGGATTGTCAAAAACCAAACCATCGTCTAGTCGTAGCCTTAAATTTGGATAATTTTGTACTGTATTGATTAGTATGTGTTTGTTATGAAATAATCTTGTATAACATCTATGAGTTGTATTTTTAATATGAACCACTTTTTAGACAAATTTCAGACTACTTAAACACTACTTTTCAGACAAATTAAAGACCTTTATTCATGACAAATTAAACAACAACATACAAACAGGAAAGGAACGAAACAACAATATCGAACTGGAAAAGTACAAAACAACAACACATAAACAACAAAGTACTAAAGCAACACCGTTACCACCACCTACTGAAAAATTGCTTTAGTTTGATCAATCCAACTTTGCTTATCGCTTACCTTCGCTTGAAGAATTGCGAAGTCTTGCAAAATGTGGTGAATTTCTTCTTTTTCTCGACGAATACGAGCCTCCCTATCTTTTATATCCCCTTTCATCCTTTTGATCTCCTTTTCTTCCACTTCGATCCTTATCAAGTGGACTTCCTTCCTGGCCATCATCTGTTTCCACTCTTCTGTCAGTTGGTCTATCTCCTTTTCCCTTACTGCTATCTCCTTCTGGAGTTTAGGTGACATTCTTTCAGGTGTAGACGATGGGTTAGATGACGATGCCATTTGTTTACTGGAGAAAGAAAGCAAGAAAGAAAGCAACTGAAAGAAAGCAAGAAAGAAGGATAGAATGGTGTGAATTATGAATTGCATTTTACTGATATTTATGGATGAAATCTCAAACATGCCAGTGAATTTGAACCACAAATTAGTCTTCAGAGTACAATAATTGTGGAAAAAAACAGTAAAAGCATGCAAAGATTCGTGCAAAAAGGACCAAAATTGTAAAATTTTGTTTGGTCGCGGGACCCATCGCAAGGTCAGTCGCGGGGAGGGACCAAAAGTGTAGACGCGAGGATAGTTGGGGGGTATAGCGGGGCGTTTTGGCCAAAACCACGGGCCACGTGTGCCCTATCCCGCGATCGTGGGATTAATCGCGGACTTTATGGGTATTTTGGCAAATTTGGGAGAGAAATGGGTATTTTGGTAAGTCAAAGTCAAACTTTGGGTATTTTAATTAAATTCCCTAAAATTTATATGAAATAATAGTGAACAATGAAAAAAAACAGATCTCTTCTGTCGTTCTCTTCCCTCTATCTCTTCTCAGATCTCTTCTTCCTCACATCTCTCGATCTCTTCCCTCTATCTCTTAAACCCAGATCGACACAAATGAATAAATGAACAGCAAAAAGTCGTCTTCTCCGGTGAGTTCATCGGCAAAAAATGAAGAAACCCAATTCTGCTGCTTGAATTACTTGATTATCTTCTTCTTTCTTCTCTTTAATTTCGATTATTTGGTGGATTTTATTGTTTGCTGTTAAAAAGCTAATTGGGGGGTTTTTTGAAGGCATTTATGAGAATTGTGTGATTGTATCAGATTTTGGTGCTAAATTGATGGGTATTTTCATTTCAAGAATCTAATAAACAATAACGAAATTAGATATTTTGATCATTTATAATTGGGATTTTAATGAACAAGAAACACCCAAATGGAATTGGTTTATGATTCGATGGGATGAGGAGAGGCAATTTGTAGAAACAGAACTTCAGGCGGCGGCAGAGGTGGTGGTTGCAGGTGGTGGTGCTGCGGCGGTAATGGTGGAAGGCGGTGGTGTATATATTATATATGTATATAGATTAAACTACAATTTTCGTCTCTGGTATATATATGTATATGTATATATATAATATAAATATAATATAATATCTAAAATATTTTATTTTTATTTAATTTTAACAGAAGAGGACAAAAAAATGTAAAAAGACGATTTTACCCCTGACTTAACTGGGTGTTTAACGGAGTTACTGTAGCTAGGGACTACTTTCATAGCAAAATAAGGAGACCAGGGACGAAAATTGCACTTATTGAAGTTTAGAGACCACTTTCAGAGATTTTGGTATACACCAGGGACCAAAATTGTAGTTTACTCTAGCAAATATAAAAAGGTAGAGTTTAATATATTATATATATTTGAAAGCGTACTTTCTGGCTAAATATAGTATGTACACCTACTTTGAAAGCGTGTGATGGATCTAGAATTTTTTTTAAGTGGTTATATCATTTTACTATAAGAAATAAATATAGATATATTTTTCTCAAAATCAATATTGGTTTAGTGGTTATCCCTTGCTTTTTAAACCGGAGTTCTCAAGTTCAAGTCCTACTATTACAATTTTTTTAGAAACATAATAAATATGAAAATTGAAAGTTAAAATCAACAAAAATGGCTCTAACAAGACTCGAACCCGGGTCTCAAATACAACAAAAGTCTTCCAAACCAACTCTGGCAAAGGAAACTTGTGTCTTTATTGGCTTATTGCAGTTTCAAAATATATACGGTGTCACAAAAACCTATTTTTTTTTACCTTACGACGGAGAAACAATACGATGACACGTGCCATCGTAACCATCCTTCTGGGTCCGCCCATGTTATTCAATGATAAATGCATATGGAATGTTTGTAGATTTCAACACAAAAGATTGAATTGAACTCAAATACTCTCTACATTTTCAAAGATAAATGAATAGAGTACAATAAACATAAACATGGTAGTATTGAAAGCATGTTTTAGCCAATATAAAAGTTTTTAATTGAATAGAATAATGTTTTGAACCTCTCAAATTCCGATTTTTTTTTAAATTTTGCTTGTAATTAAATCTATTGGAAATAAATAAGAAAAAAAGAAAAAAACTATATTATCAATTTAGTTTAAGTTTATTTATCTTGGTCAAGATGAAGAGAATATCTATAATCAGGGGTGGATCCACCTTGTAAAAGGTGGGGTCTCATCCATCAGTTAAATCTTGTTTTTCTTTATTTTTATAGGTTAAAAACATTTTTTTTAATTTTTTATCATAGTTTTCCTTCACTAAAAACACATCGGACAACTTTACGGTTATAATTTACTTTAAAGGTGACCCCACTATGTAAAAATCTTGGATCAGTCATTGTCTATAATGCAAGGTAGGAGGAATAATTTTTCAAATTTACTTATCACCTTTGTGCCTCTGCAACCATCGATTCTCTTACAACCACCACCATCTATCACCACTGCCACCACTACCATTTTTACACTATCTCACATACTATCAGGTTATGTACACGAAGTATACGTGTGTTTTTAGTAATTTAATTAAAAAAAAATGAATAGCCTTTTTTAGGCTTATAATACACAAATATTTCCTTTTTTTCATTTGTCCAAATATGTATTTATTAAAGTTATTACTATCATAATCATATTTACTTTAATTTCAAAAATTGTTTTGTTAATATTATGTTAAAGTATGTGATATTGATAAATTAGGGCAGGTTCGTTTACAACTTAATAAATTTAATGAAATTCACAACTTATTCGTTTGGTTATATATGATTGTTTGGTAGTGACTTAAAAAGATAGAACGTGACTTATCCGGTAAGCTTCTAAGGTGTAGCTTTATCCAGAAAACCACATTTTAACCAAACTTGCCCTTCCCAATCAAAAAACACGTTTCTTCCCTCTATGAAAAAACTCTCCGAAACACAATTAAACCTTCTCAATCTATACATACAAATTATTCCATTCAGACATCTTTATCCATACATGACTTGATGAAAAACCAATCAAACAACCTATTAATATTGTTTAATTAATTCACTCTTAGAAAAAACTATTTTTATACAATTATCATTTATTTTTGTTTTTGTCATCTTTCAAATTAAAAGGGCTAAAATATATAGGAAAGACAAAAAAATGTAGAAATTATAACCAAATTACATTTGAAAAAATAAAAAACAAAAAATGATAACTAAGGAGGTGTTTGAGATTGCTAATTTAAAGTGATTGTTAACTTATTTCGGTGTGATATCGATAATAAAAAGTTTTTAGAATCATTTGGGTTGTGGCATACTAGTAAAGCTTTTGGTGATGCAGTGGAAAATCTCATATACCTGTGATGACTCTAGGCCATTCGTGGTCGTCCGAGGATTAGTCGGTGTGCGTACGCTGACCTGGAAACCTACAATTACCCAAAAAAAAGTTTTAGTATTTGGATTGGGAAATAAATAAATGATTGTACCAGTTTGGCATCGATAATAAGAAATTTTTGATAAGTCAATCGCTTCTAACTTATCAACTTATTTGAAACAACTTATTAGTATTTTTGTCATTTTACAAGTATAAGAAATCCAAACACTCTTAAAAATTACAACTTATTAGCTTATTACGTATTGGTACCACCATAAGCTAATCCAAACACTACTTATAAAACGCCGTTTTAACACCGCATAAGTTGATAAACTGTAATAACCGAGACCAAATTGGAAGAGTTTAGAGTCTTGTGGAAAAATTTATTAAAGCTGAAAGTTGAGGGATTAAATTGTTAATAAAGGATAGAGTATAAGAACCCAATGTTTGGCACAAAAACCTAGGGAAGGCATTTCATTCTTGTTTGGCGGCTTGGAGAATTTGAGAGGAAGCAGTGAAAGAAACTATCAAGTGCAAGGAAGAACTTCACCAAATTTCAAATTGGAAGAGAAGGTGGATTTGGGGTTTGATTCTACATTCCTATCAGGCAATCCCTACTCTCAAATTCCTATTTCATACTGGATTGTTGAGCTACATGAGGGTTTTGATTAAAAGTTAAGAATGATAGTTTAAGAAGGGTTTAGATATCATCTTTGTGTTTTATAGTCAAGAGCTTAGTAAGAAATGATTTAAATAACCGATGTGAGAGTTTTAGCTCTTAAATCGTTGAGTTGGGGACTAATCAGTTGATTTCGGCCCCAAGAAAGAACGCAGTCGTCGCCCAGTAAGTTCCCATGGTGTACCAGGTAAGCCCAGCCTAGCAAGTTCCCGGACGTCCCGGACCCGGTAACCTGTGGAACTCGGTAAGTTGTGTCCGGTAAGCTTGAGTCCCGGTAAGTTGTGTGCCCGGTAAGTTAGCTTACCCGGTAAGTTGTCTGAATTGTGGTTTGACCGGTAAGTGATCGTACCCGGTAAGTGGTCGTACCCGGTGAGTATGGGTACCCGATAAGTAGCAGGTATCCAGTAAGAATTAGTAGCAGGTAAGTTGAGCCCGGATAGTGTTCGGAAAACTGGTTTAGGATCTGAGCAATGGTATCTCGTTCATTTCTCAGGTAAATCGATTTGGAAGCCAGGAACTGAGTAGGAAAGGAAAGTAAGCGTATCAGGTGAGTTTTCTACCTAAAATACGTAACTCTTAACGTGTTTTCTAAAGTAAGTACATGATGAGGAATGTCATGTTTTATTTCTATGCTTTTAATCGCATGAACGTTTATTTAAAGTTTTATATGAGGTGTGTGCATACATTGTGTTAGACGTGAACTGGCTAAGTCGGGAGGTAGACCCGCCATTGCTCATGCCGGGAGGGTGACCCGTTTATGCCATGGAATGGAGTATCTAGTAAGGCAGCGTGAGACTGACTCGTTGTCACTCTTGAGTGACTTCAGGGTGCCATTTACGGGAGCGGATTTTATCCGTGAAAGATTTTAAAGTACAACTAGATGAAAGATTATTATTGAAAGATTTGTGAAAGTGTTTATATGTGAACGTTATAAATTGTTTTAAATGACTTTGAGAACTGTCAGGAGGGACTCACTAGACCTCATGGTCTAACCCTCGCATTTTCAACTAAAACCCTTTTCAGGAAAGCGGGTAGCGAAAGGCTCTGGCAAGTGAGCAGGGCGGTTAATGAGGAAGCGCGATAGAGATAGTGACACTCTTATTCAGTTTTAGTCTTATTCTCAGTTGTGTAGGTCGTTTTCGCCAACCTGATTATGATTTTATGTAAGAAATTTTGGGACCCGTTTTTGGGATATCATTTTATATGAATTGCGTGCTTTATTTTGCTTGGGTTGTTACAATTGGTATCAGAGCCATAGTTTAAGGGATTTAGGTGACCGGACGGGCCTAGACTTAAACTTTGGGAGTAGAAATCACAACTGAGAATCAGGAAATGCGTTAGGAGAGCACTAATGTAGAAATAGGACTAATAGGGTACCGAGGACGGTCATGTAAGGTAAGTTTGGGGTTACACCTGGCCAGTGTAATTGTGAACTTACAGGTACATGTATGTGCTTAAATTGCCTTATTATTCCGTTGCAGTAGTATTAAATTAGTTTCATTGTTGTGCACCAGTAATCAAGAATGTCTGCAAGAACCTTGAGAAGTAGGTCGATACCCATCGTTGAGGAAGTATCGAATGAAGACACTACGCCGCATGAAGAGGCGGTGCGGGTTGAGGAATTAGCGGAGGATGGACCAGTGAATCATCCAAGAGCGGCGGCCACTCGTGGGAGAGGTAGGGGCCGTGGGAGAGGTAGGGGTCGTGGGAGAGGCATAGGAACAGTACCGAGAAGAGTCGTTACTGAGGTGGGAGCAGCAACCACTAAGGGCAAAGGTAAGAAGAAGAAAGCGCCGGTTAGGCGCAAGGCAAAGAGCGTAGAAGAACCAGAAGTACAAAAGATATCCGAACATGAGAGTTCAGCGCCTGCGAAGAAAACGAAAGTTAAGAAAGGACGTAAACCTGAAGCCGCACCGGCTTTTGTAACTGAGGAGAAGTTCACAGCAGAGATGGGTAAACTGCAAAAGACTTTACAAGCAGTGCTAGACAATCAGAATAAGACTACGTCTGAGGGAGGAACCAAAAGTGGTACTGAGAAGAAGACCGAGGAAGACAGTCCACCACGGACTGAGATAGGGAACAACTCAGTGACAACTCCGATTATTGTTAATGAACCGGAGACAGTGAAGGGGTGCTCGTTTAAGACCTTCGCTTCGTGCAAGCCTCCGACGTTCAACGGGGAGCGCAATCCCGTTCTGGCTTTGAAATGGGTTCATGAGATGGAGTTAGCATTTGATACTAGCAACTGCACCGAGGAAGATAAGGTACTATTTGCAATGTCAATGATGAAGTCTGAGGCCATCTATTGGTGGGATGTTGAGACCGGAGGTAGGGGATCGGAGGTAGCTAAGAGCACGTCATGGGAATCGTTTGTTAAGAGGTTCAGATCACAGTTTTGGCTATTGGCGGCGGTTAAGAAACTTGAAGAGGAATTTCTGGGTTTGGAACAGGGGTCGATGTCGGTCCAAGAGTATACATCAAAGTTTATCGAGAAGGATAGATTTGCTGAACTGTATGTGCCTACGGAAGAGCGGCGCATAGAAAGATACGTATATGGGCTAAAGAGCAGCATAAGGGAGTTGGTGCAAGTGAAAGACCCGTCTACTTTTCAGACTGCGGTAGATACTGCAGAACTCACTGAGAAGGAAAAGAACAGATAACTGACAGAGAGAACCGGAGACAAGCGGAAATGGGAGGGACTAACCAGGGATGGAAAGAGGTCAACTGCGCCTAGACCCGAGTTGCGGGTGGGGCTTAGATCGGGAGAGAAACCATTTTGTAAGTGCAACCGGATGCACAAGGGAGAATGTTTGGCGGACAAGGGCGGATGTTTCAAGTGTGGGAAAACAGGGCACATGGCTCGAGACGGTCGCGGGTCGAAGACCTGTTATCAGTGTGGTTCGCCAGATCACGTCAAGTGGGATTGCCCACAGTTAAAGAAAGGGTATACTGGAGGTGAAGGTGGTAGTAGCGGAGGAAGATGCGGGGAGAGAAAGGTGGAGCCGGCTCGTGCGAGGGCGAGGGCTTTCCACATGTCAGCGGAGGAGGCGGTAGATACGCCTGATGTGGTGACAGGTACTTTCCCAATTGATTCGGTTTATGCTAAAATATTGTTTGTTTCGGGCGCCAATCGCTCGTTTGTGTCGCCGAACTTTATTCGAAAACTGCAAGTGAAACCCAAGGGGTTGAACTTTAGGTTTGAGGTAGAAGTGGCCGATGATAGTCGAGTCTGGGTGAAAGATGTCTATGAGGGGTGTAGCATAGACGTACATGGTCACTCGTTTCCTTTGCGTTTGTATCCGATGGGAATGGGGAAGTTTGATGTGGTACTAGGAATGGATTGGTTAGCAGAGAATGACGCTAACATAGTTTGCAATAAGAAGTTAATTCGTATCGCCTTGCCGGATAAGAAGGAGGTAGTGATATATGGGGATCATCGAGATAGGAAGTCATGTATGATTTCGATGTTGAAAGCTAGGCGGTGTTTGGGGAAGGGATGTCTAGGGTACTTAGCTTATGTGCTAGATGCTAAGAAAGAAAAGAAAGAAGTGAGAGACGTACCGATAGTCAGTGAGTACCCGGAAGTGTTTTCGGATGACTTGACGAGTCTGCCTCTAGATCGTCAAGTAGAGTTCAGAATAGAACTGTTGCATGGGGCAACACCGATTGCGCATGCGCCTTATCGTCTGGCACCGGCAGAGATGAAGGGGATGATGACTCAACTACAAGAATTACTCGACAAAGGTTTTATTCGTCCAAGCTCATCGCCTTCGGGAGCGCCGGTACTTTTTGTCAAGAAGAAGGACGGATCTATGCGGATGTGCATAGATGTAACACCCGGAAAATCCTTGTGAGTAATAATAGTCCTAATATTTCTTTATATTTTGACTTCTTAGATTATAATTGATTTTCTAAGTAATTTCCGTGAGTGTTACTTGTTATTTGAGAACTTCCGATAGAAATTCGTAAGTTTATTCCTTAAGGAAATTAATGAAAAATAGATGATAAAGTTAAATATTAGATTTTATGGTCTAGTTGGATGAGGAATTCGAATACGAGTCCAACGGTTCTTTCCGGAGCAAAAACGGAGCTATAACGAAGAAATTACGGCCAAATTAGTGGAAAACGAGAAACAAACAAACAGAGGTTGGCGCGGATGGTGGCGCCGATGCACTGGCGCGGGCGCTGGCGCCGAGCACCTGACGTGTTGAAAGGGGGTTAAAACCCACCCCTTAGTCCTTAGTCATCTCATATATCACTAAGTACTCTCAAAACTGAAAATTTGCTCTGCTCTTCACCTTGCAAGCGATTCCCCATCTAAACCTAAGGTAAACTCTTATTTCTTAATCCTAATTCAATTCAACCAACTATTAGATGAATCTTACCATTTAAACTCCATTTAGGGCTATATATCTTCATCCTTCTTATTGGAGTGTTTGAGTTCAAATCATCAAGATTAGGGTTATTGCAATTGAAGATTTAAAGGTGAGTAACATCTATCTAATTGATTGTATTATACTTATTTACCATTTTATCTTGATTTGGTATGATTAATGAGAAATCTTGATGAATAAGCTCTTAATGGTTGAGAGGGAAACAAGAAGATTTCAAGTAAGTCATGGTGGCTTAATTGTATTTATGGCTTAGTATGTCATGTTAAATGTTGATGCTAAGAGTTTAGCTTTGATTATACATCAATAGGATGTGATTTTGATGAGGGCTTAATAGATGTCTTAATGATGAATTGATGGCTTAATGGTCAAAATGGACTTATTACTGAGTTGTAAACATGGTGGTTTATTATTGAATTCATATAGAAAGTGATTTAATACATATGGATGTATATGAACTACATGGAAGTAGTATTGATTATGTTAAATGGTTAGACCATTGATATGTGTTAAATATGCTTGATATCTTATAGAATATGATTTATTACATATGGATGTATATGAACTACATGGAAGTAGAATTGTTATGTTAAATGGTTGGACCATTGTTATGTTAAATGGTTGGACCATTGTTATGTTAAATGGTTGGACCATTGTTATATACTGAATATGCTTGAATATTATTAGGATTAACATATTTGGTATTCACATAATTGGAGGAGCACCTAGTATGCATTGGAGGATATATCCTTACATACCGTGGGGTAAATGTAATGGATTCATACCTTCGGATACCGTGGGGTTTTCCGTTGTGATATGTCTTGTGACTCTACCGTGGGGTACCGATCATTGGATATCTTCGATTATGATGTAACTGGTAGCAATATGGGCCTTCTCCATGGAATCCAATTTGTGAATGTATCGAATTGTTATTCCTGCATGCTATCATTATGCTCTATGTGCTATGTGTAAATCTCACTTAGGCTTTAAAAGCCTAACACTTGCTATGTGTTTAATGTGTTACAGATTTTAGTGGCTCCGGACAAGAAGGTCTAGAACGGGGTTGTGAGCATGGGATCATTGTTAGAGAGATAAAGATTGGAAGATTGATGATAGAACTTTCCGGCACTCTTTTGATATTTGGCCGCTATAGTAGTGATCAAATAAGTTAGTGGCCTATTAGTAGTTATGATTAACTAAATCTTCGTATTATCGGTTATGTAATGATTTATGTAGACTTATACTCTAGTATTGAGTACCACTCTTCCGTTTTATGGAAGTTTTTGTTAACCCCTGTTTTGGGGTGTTACAAGTTGGTATCAGAGCTTTAGTTTAAGTGAACTAAGTATGATGAGGAAATACTTAGACTTAAGCTGAGATGAATTAAGTTATGAATTGTGAGAGTGGGTAGAAGTATTAAGACGGGATGGCCTTAGGGTCGACAGAAATACGTGAAATTAGTACGGTAACGACGGTAATGAGGATTCTCATGTATGATACATTCATAATCGCAATTAGCTACTGTTATTATGAATATATTATTACATAAGTATACTTGTTTCTAAATTGTTCCAGTGACTAATGATCGGTAAGGTACGCTTCGTGTGTTTATATTTATATAATCATTTTTCAGGGTTAACTTTTGTTCGATAGCGTAGTGATGGTAAAAACACTACCAAGGTCTTTCAATTCTTTGGAGGACAGATCGGTAAATGATTGAGGATTGGAAAGACAACCTGGAACTGGTGGGACTCATGAAAGTCCGCCAAGACAACCTTAAGTAAGTGGATTAAAATGTGTGGAAATAGAATGTAAGATGTTTGATCAAGACAGGTATAGTCTGAAATGGTTGAGTAAGTGAGCTTTGGAAGGCATGTATAACAAATGTTAGAATGTTGAGAGGGTAACCACTGGTTGAAAATAGGGTGTCAATGATCAGTTGCGTGAGTTAAACGATAGACCTTGTTTGAGCAAAATAGCCTTCAATTGCAAGTAGAGTTTTATGCATGGTGTCCTCGAGTGTGTGTTACATGGGTTTTTGTGATTTCAAAACAAATGCGTAAATAACAATTTAGTTGATGATGAGTCAGTAGGTACACGTGGGTATTTAAAGAAAGAGGTAATACCATTTACGTCGCGCAGTCAAATTTTGAGTTTAGTAATTTGCAAAATATATTATACTTTACAGGAAAAGTTAAATATAGATGAGTTTGAGAACCGACTAGCTTACTTTGTGTCGGTAATTTCTTGCAACTTTTGTCGTATAAAAAGATTTTCATTAAATATACTACGGTCATAACAATATCGTGTACGGTGAATTGGGAATGTTATAGAATGTTATAGAATGCGGACAATACATATCTTGCGAAACACCACATGTGTGGATTTTGAGTGATTGGTAAATAAATCACGAGTGGAAGAGGTTTTAGTTAAATTATTACATAAGTGGAAGTTAGGTGGTCAAAATACACTTTTAGAAGTTTATTGTAGTTGTGCAATATTTATGAGGTATTACGTTTTAGAAATGTGCACATGTGAGTTGGGGAATTTTGGTAAAACTTTGTTTTGGGGCCAATGGCCAATTAAGAGATTAAAAATAGTAAAGATCTGGGTAACAATGTATTTTGGTTTTTGTATTCGTGTGCGTGGCACATGTTTAACCAAACGTTTATTTTAGCCTTAAAGGCTTGATTGATATTCAAATGAGTCTTTTGAATGTTTGTCAGTTTTAAATGACTTGAGATGGAGTCTTGGTTGTATTATATGCTTAACTGCATTTTAATGGAATAAGTGTTGGTCTTAAGTGTAAAGACTGTTTGATAACTTTCGCGTTTTTAATACCTTAGGAACTAGCGAACCTTGGCGAGGTATATACATTGTGAAGTATAGCATACTTATATAAATTGACTTCGTTGGGAGAGTAGCAATGAAGGAGTCATAGATTTACTATACCTTGGAACGTATGTTGCATAATGATCATTGATCCTTGGAGTAGATGGCTAGGTTTTGAACTTAGTTGAGTTTTAAGACCATTGACCCGATTTAATAAGCTCGTTGTAGGCATGGGGGCTGGAATTACATGAATTGTATTATAATTAAAGTTTACATAATATGAATACATTAAGTTTTCTTTTGAGATCATGTATGAATGTTAAGTCAGAATCGGAAGACTAAAAGTTGAAGGATCACCTTGTGGGGGGTGTTAGCAAAGTGAAAGACTATAGTAGTAGATGAACATTCTACTTATGGTGTAGATAGTTTATATAGAATGAAGAATTAGGCACGAACATGGTAAGGGTATGGACTATGTCGACTCGTGATGGAGTGTGCACAGTATATAAAATGGTTTGGAATCACAAAGAAGTAGTATGAAGCGGGTAAGTTTAAGTTGATTTGAAACTCGTGAGTTGTAGTCCAAACTAAAGTTGGGGAGGAATAAAGTAATGAAATAGATTCGGTTAATTGTGCGGGAGAGCATGAAGGTAAATTTGATTTGTGTATGAATGACCAGGAGGTATCTGGTCTGCTGTGAGATGTTATGAGTGGAGAATGTACAAACGAGTAGTAGCATTAATTATCAAGATAAATGTGTCAACAGTAATAAGAAGTTATAAAGAGGGAACATTAGATGAAAGTCTTTTCGGGGATTCCAGATGAATAGTGTTAGTTGTCAATAAAGCTGTTGGAATAAGTTATTGTAAGATGGTGTAGTGATTTAGCTATTATTGGAATAGAATGCCGAGCGGTAGTATGAGTTTATCCAAAGTGAATTTGGTTGTGTGAGTCGCTAAATAAGTTTATGATTTTGAATCATAGGAAGTTTAATAAAGATGAGAAAGTGTTATCGGTATGTGGAAAAGTTGGGGGAAAGAGACAAATATTGATTGGAGGGTAGTACTCCATGCTAACGTAGGAAGTAATGATAGAAAGGTCGGACCTAAGAATGTAGTTATACTATAGGTTCAATGGAATTATCACCTTTGATATATAATATTTTAGTGCTTGGTTGCGATGTGGTCGCGTAGTACGATATTGATGTGAGGAAGTGGAAATACTATATACTGAAGAAATGTGTGGGTCATAGATGTAGTGATGGGTGCCGTAGATATAGAAGTATTCAAAAGTGGTGAGTATGCTCAATTTAAAGTGAGTATGGATTTTCAAGCAGTATACGTTAATGTTATTTTGAGACCTGGAGATTGAGATGTGGATGATGACGGTATTGAAAACCAAGCAATAGTCGGATAAAGGTTTGATGGTAAACGGTTACTTTAAGGAGGCTTACAAATCTAAGTTGGGGAGCGGATAATGAGGAAAGAAGTAAGGTTCAGGAAATATGAAAGATGAATCCTTGTTCCTTCTAGATTTATTTTTATTTGTGAATGGAACTCATGTGTGGGTTTGGTTAGAGTGCAAAGGTTGGTGATAATTAGGTATCAACTTTTGGGATTAAGGCCAAACATCTTTAGTGTAATCGGGGAATTGTAGCCGATTTTAAAAAGAATGATGGTGATGGTAGTAGTAACCTTAAGATACTCATTTATGATGAGTGGTTTTAGTGAACTAATCTTTGTGTATGGTTAATGAACCTGTCTGTTTGATGATTAATTATTGAGATGGATTTTGGAATCTATTAGAGCTCTTTGGATGTGAATGGCCTTTAACGATAGGGACAATTGAAATTAGAGATTCGGTTGGTCTCAGTATTAATTGAACCTTAAATTGATTTAGAGTTTGAAACTGAAATCAAGATGTATAGAACATTTTAAGGTTGGGAGATGACTGAAGTCGTATGGTTGGGAGTTTCTCTATGGTTGGAATGTTTATCTGTACATGAGTACAACGTATGTGTAGGGGCTTTGTTAATAAACAATTGTTCGAGGAATTATCTTTAAAGACCGTGTGGATGGAATTTAGATTCCTGTTAGGAATTGTTGAATTTTGATCGATAGTGAGTCGGTTGACTTTGGGTCGTAAAGAATATAGATTTCGAGGACGAAATCGTTTTAAGGTTGGGAGAATTGTAACACCCGGAAAATCCTTGTGAGTAATAATAGTCCTAATATTTCTTTATATTTTGACTTCTTAGATTATAATTGATTTTCTAAGTAATTTCCGTGAGTGTTACTTGTTATTTGAGAACTTCCGATAGAAATTCGTAAGTTTATTCCTTAAGGAAATTAATGAAAAATAGATGATAAAGTTAAATATTAGATTTTATGGTCTAGTTGGATGAGGAATTCGAATACGAGTCCAACGGTTCTTTCCGGAGCAAAAACGGAGCTATAACGAAGAAATTACGGCCAAATTAGTGGAAAACGAGAAACAAACAAACAGAGGTTGGCGCGGATGGTGGCGCCGATGCACTGGCGCGGGCGCTGGCGCCGAGCACCTGACGTGTTGAAAGGGGGTTAAAACCCACCCCTTAGTCCTTAGTCATCTCATATATCACTAAGTACTCTCAAAACTGAAAATTTGCTCTGCTCTTCACCTTGCAAGCGATTCCCCATCTAAACCTAAGGTAAACTCTTATTTCTTAATCCTAATTCAATTCAACCAACTATTAGATGAATCTTACCATTTAAACTCCATTTAGGGCTATATATCTTCATCCTTCTTATTGGAGTGTTTGAGTTCAAATCATCAAGATTAGGGTTATTGCAATTGAAGATTTAAAGGTGAGTAACATCTATCTAATTGATTGTATTATACTTATTTACCATTTTATCTTGATTTGGTATGATTAATGAGAAATCTTGATGAATAAGCTCTTAATGGTTGAGAGGGAAACAAGAAGATTTCAAGTAAGTCATGGTGGCTTAATTGTATTTATGGCTTAGTATGTCATGTTAAATGTTGATGCTAAGAGTTTAGCTTTGATTATACATCAATAGGATGTGATTTTGATGAGGGCTTAATAGATGTCTTAATGATGAATTGATGGTTTAATGGTCAAAATGGACTTATTACTGAGTTGTAAACATGGTGGTTTATTATTGAATTCATATAGAAAGTGATTTAATACATATGGATGTATATGAACTACATGGAAGTAGTATTGATTATGTTAAATGGTTAGACCATTGATATGTGTTAAATATGCTTGATATCTTATAGAATATGATTTATTACATATGGATGTATATGAACTACATGGAAGTAGAATTGTTATGTTAAATGGTTGGACCATTGTTATGTTAAATGGTTGGACCATTGTTATGTTAAATGGTTGGACCATTGTTATATACTGAATATGCTTGAATATTATTAGGATTAACATATTTGGTATTCACATAATTGGAGGAGCACCTAGTATGCATTGGAGGATATATCCTTACATACCGTGGGGTAAATGTAATGGATTCATACCTTCGGATACCGTGGGGTTTTCCGTTGTGATATGTCTTGTGACTCTACCGTGGGGTACCGATCATTGGATATCTTCGATTATGATGTAACTGGTAGCAATATGGGCCTTCTCCATGGAATCCAATTTGTGAATGTATCGAATTGTTATTCCTGCATGCTATCATTATGCTCTATGTGCTATGTGTAAATCTCACTTAGGCTTTAAAAGCCTAACACTTGCTATGTGTTTAATGTGTTACAGATTTTAGTGGCTCCGGACAAGAAGGTCTAGAACGGGGTTGTGAGCATGGGATCATTGTTAGAGAGATAAAGATTGGAAGATTGATGATAGAACTTTCCGGCACTCTTTTGATATTTGGCCGCTATAGTAGTGATCAAATAAGTTAGTGGCCTATTAGTAGTTATGATTAACTAAATCTTCGTATTATCGGTTATGTAATGATTTATGTAGACTTATACTCTAGTATTGAGTACCACTCTTCCGTTTTATGGAAGTTTTTGTTAACCCCTGTTTTGGGGTGTTACAATAGATTACCGTGAGCTCAACAAAGTAACCGTGAAGAACAAGTACCCGCTTCCGAGGATTGATGACCTCTTTGATCAGTTGCAAGGTGCGAGTTACTTTTCGAAAATAGATTTGAGATCGGGATATCATCAGTTAAAGGTAAGAGAGGAAGACGTGTCTAAAACAGCTTTTCGTACGAGGTACGGGCATTAAGAGTTCCTAGTCATGTCATTTGGCTTGACTAACGCCCCAGCAGTGTTCATGGATTTGATGAACATGGTGTGTAGCTCGTTGTTAGACAAGTGTGTTATCGTCTTCATTGACGATATTCTGATTTACTCATGTACCCATGAGAATCATGAGAAACATCTTCGGGCAGCGTTAGAATTGTTGAAACGTGAGAAGTTGTACGCCAAGTTTTCGAAGTGCGAATTTTGGTTGAGAGAAGTTCAATTTTTGGGTCACGTAGTGCCAGCGAATGGCATCAAGGTGGACCCCGTTAAGATCGAAGCTATTAAGAGTTGGGAGCCGCCAAGATCGCCATCAGAAGTGAGACATTTTCTTGGGTTCGCTGGCTATTACCGGAAGTTTATTCAAGACTTCTTTCGTATAGCTTCACCACTAACCTTTTTGACAAGGAAGAACATCAAGTTCAGTTGGACTAAGGCGCAAGGATCTGCGTTTGAGAAGTTGAAAGAAAGTTTAAGCAGTGCTCTGGTTTTGTCGTTACCTGACGGATCGGAGGGATTTGTAATATTCAGTGACGCGTCTAAGTTTGGGCTGAGGTGTGTATTGATGCAGAATGGGAAGGTGATTGCCTACGCTTCCCGACGGTTAAAAGATCACGAGAAGAACTACCCTACTCATGACATGGAGTTAGCAGCGGTGGTGTTCGCTTTAAAGATTTGGCGACACTACTTATATGAAGTGAAGTGTCAGATTTACACCGATCACAAAAGTCTGAAGCATCTGTTTGATCAGAAAGAACTAAATATGAGACAGAGGAGATGGATGGAGCTGTTGAATGACTATGATTGCGAGATTCTTTACCACCTGGGTAAGTCTAATGTGGTGGCCGACGCGTTGAGTCGGAAAGAGCGAGGAGAACATACCAAAGTAGTGGCCTTCAGAGTCGAGGCAACCTCGAATCTCCTTGAAGAAATTAAGAAGTTCCAGGAAGAAGCATTACTAGAAGAGAACGTGAAGAGCGAAAGAGTTGTCTGGGTTACATCATTTTTCGGAGTCAACAGTGGTGGGTTGAAGTGTATGAAAGACCGAGTGTGGGTTCCCAAGTTGGGCAACTTGAGAGTAAGCATTTTAGAAGAAGCGCATAAGTCGCGGTATTCCATGCACCCGGGAGCGAATAAGATGTATCGAGATTTGAGACAGTTTTACTGGTGGCCAGGGATGAAGAAGGATATCGCTCACCTCGTGGAACAATGTGTGACATGTTTGAAGGTCAAGGCAGAACATCAACGACCGTACGGGGAAATTCAGTCTACAGTAATACTAGTGTGGAAATGGGATAACATCACCATGGATTTCGTTACGAAATTACCGAGAACTCCGAAGGGTAACGATGCGATTTGGGTGATTGTGGATGTACTCACCAAGTCTGCGCATTTCTTACCAATCAAGGAGTCAGATTCATTGGAAAAGTTATCCCGATTATACATTAATGAGATCGTATCTAGGCACGGGGTGCCGCGATCCATAGTGTCTGATCGTGATAGTCGATTCACGTCAGCATTTTAGAGAAGTCTTCAACGAGAGTTAGGTTCACAACTAAAGCTAAGCACGACCTATCATCCTCAAACGGATGGTCAGGGTGAGAGAACTATTCAGACGCTAGAAGATATGCTTCGGGCATGCGTCATCGACTTCAAGGGGTCGTGGGAGGTGCATTTACCATTGATAGAATTCTCCTATAATAATAGTTACCACACAAGCATCCAAGCGGCGCCATTCGAAGTATTGTACGGACGAAAGTGTCGTACGTCGTTGTGTTGGAACGAAGTAGGAGAAAGACAGTTGGCAGGTCCAGAGATTGTACAAATAATGGCAGATAAGATTGAAGTGATCCGTGAACGGATGAGGATCGCGCAAGATCGACAGAAGAAGTATGCGAATAGAAGGAGGAAGCCTATTGAATTTCAAGTGGGAGACAAAGTAATGCTAAAGGTCTCGCCTTGGAAAGGAGTAGTGCGCTTCGGGAAGAAATGAAAGTTGAGGCCGAGATATGTAGGACCTTTCGTTATTATTGAACGAGTTGGGGCCGTGGCCTACAAGTTGGAATTGCTAGAAGAGTTACGAGGAGTTCATCCGACGTTTCATGTGTCAAATCTGAAGAAATGTTTGGCCGAGACCGATGTGGCCATTCCATTAGGAGATGTTAGCATCGATGAGAGACTGTCGTACGAAGAAGAACCAATAGAGATTGTGGACAGTAAGGTCCGGAAAACAAGGAATAGAGAAGTTCGTCTAGTAAAAGTTCAGTGGAGGTATCATAAGGGACGAGAGGCTACTTGAGAAGTGGAAACGAACATGAAGTCCAAATACCCTCATCTTTTCGGGAATGGAATTCTTTTGAGGGGGGGGTGTTGTAATAACCGAGACCAAATTGGAAGAGTTTAGAGTCTTGTGGAAAAATTTATTAAAGCTGAAAGTTGAGGGATTAAATTGTTAATAAAGGATAGAGTATAAGAACCCAATGTTTGGCACAAAACCCTAGGGAAGGCATTTCATTCTTGTTTGGCGGCTTGGAGAATTTGAGAGGAAGCAGTGAAAGAAACTATCAAGTGCAAGGAAGAACTTCACCAAATTTCAAATTGGAAGAGAAGGTGGATTTGGGGTTTGATTCTACATTCCTATCAGGTAATCCCTACTCTCAAATTCCTATTTCATACTAGATTGTTGAGCTACTTGAGGGTTTTGATTAAAAGTTAGGAATGATAGTTTAAGAAGGGTTTAGACATCATCTTTGTGTTTTATAGTCAAGAGCTTAGTAAGAAATGATTTAAATAACCGATGTGAGAGTTTTAGCTCTTAAATCGTTGAGTTGGGGACTAATCAGTTGATTTCGGCCCCAAGAAAGAACGCAGCCGTCGCCCGGTAAGTTCCCATGGTGTACCAGGTAAGCCCAGCCTAGCAAGTTCCCGGACGTCCCAGACCCGGTATGTAACACCCTAAAATTCAGGGCCAATTTAAACCTCAAAATATACATGTTATGATCATCAAAATATCAGACTTTTATAAACCGAAGGGTCATAAGTAAATTTCTATATATACACAAAGTCGTCTAACTTAAATAGTCTGATCAATCTAATTATACATCACAATAAGATCAACTAGATTATCTAAGGCTCGTCCCAAAAGTCCTCAAAAGAATATATTGATCCTTCGTTATCGCCGAGTCTGATTCCTTTCAACTGAAATCTCACTTCCCAAACTATATCCCAGAGCCAGTACCTGGTAAGACAGTTTAATTTGAAACATTAGGCTTTCGCCTAGTGAGATTATCCAAATCAAATTAAAATTAATCAACAAAAATATTAACAGATATACCAAACCTGTTATCAACAATCTTACCATACCAAGCTCTTATCGGCCAATGGAATCCACTTATTCCCTTACTCATGACTAATTCATCTAGTCATCATACTATCAACGAGAATTACTATAAACCCCATCGGACTTATAAATAACTCTAACTCCCAGAAATTACAGTTTCCAAACCTGCTTCTTTCTGAATTAGGATGTCAAATCCTCAACAATAAAGATATCTCATCTTTCGCTTGAAATGGGAATTACAACTCCGAGTCTGCCATTCCTCATTTCATTTCCTCCCCATCTTGAATCACTGGTCTCAAATGAGATTTCCTTTTTATCGCGATCAACAACCACCAGAGACCCTCACAGATGATTCAAGATTCACTCCAACAACTAGAATTACATCCTAACGGTCCCCAGCTAGTAAACGGTTCTCATTATACCGTACTATATGCCCACTAGACCAGATGTAGATTTCTAGCCAACGCCACACAATAACTGTGTATCATCACTCATTCTATTGTATACTAAAGCTATACAATTCAACATATATTCTATATCTCTATGTACAGAATATTAATTTCAACGATTATCCCTACTTTGCCATTTAGCATCGGGGATCAACATCTCAATATTTAACTACAGCTCCGGACTCATAAATAAGTCCTTACAATTTAACATAGCATGGTTTTTACATCAACAACAGAGTTATAAACATATAACAAATAGCATTTACATATCAGATTGTATGTCACATAACAGCCTCAAAGTACTACTGAAAGTCAACAACTTTTCGCAAGCTACTGTAGCGAAAACTACACTTTTCGCAAGCCAAAGCTGCGAAAACTTCCACTTTTCGCAACCCACTATTGCGAAAACCTCACTTCTCGCAACCCTCTATTGCGAAAACCTCAGAACTCGCAACCCTTGGTTGCGAAAACCTCACTTTTCGTAACCCACTGTTGCGAAAAGTCACTGTTCATCGTCTTCTCTACAGATTCAGTTCTTTATTTAACTCAATAGGCTTACCAGTTTCATAATTAAACCACACCACTGAGATTATATGCAAGTATAACATATCTCTAATCACTTTTAATTGCTTAATCTCAATAAGAATGAATAACTCACCTGGGTATTCTTGAACACAGTGTTCTTCCAAAATCAAAGGCTTAATCAACAGCTTAATCAAATCTGGACAGAATACTATAATTAAAATCTGTGGAGATGAATGATACTAACAGAGAAATTAAATTCTTACCACAAAAATCACCAAACGATTTCCTTTCTCAAAAATCTATCTCTCTCTCTCTGCTTCGTTCTATCTCCCTCTCGCTATTCCTCTGATTTTCTTTTCTTTTTCTTTTAGAAAACCAACCACAGAAAATCAGTATTATCAAATACTGATTTACTCCTAAGGTGACACCTCACATAAAGCATGAGTCATTAACCCATTTTCCAATTTATACCTCAAACTTCCAAATAATTGCCAATCAACCCTCCAAGTTAATTTTCTCCTAACTAAATTGTACCAAAAATACAATTTATATCATATTAATTTACAATGGAAATTTTGGGGTGTTACACGGTAACCTGTGGAACTCGGTAAGTTGTGTCCGGTAAGCTTGAGTCCCGGTAAGTTGTGTGCCCGGTAAGTTAGCTTACCCGGTAAGTTGTCCGAATTGTGGTTTGACCGGTAAGTGATCGTACCCGGTAAGTGGTCGTACCCGGTGAGTATGGGTACATGGTAAGTAGCAGGTGTTAATGCCAAAAATCGCACACAAGTACAACTTGAGGTTGATTGTGGAGCTTAACAACTAAAAAAGGAATCTTACGACAAAGCGTGCGACAAGGACAAAAAATTGTAAAGAGACAGAGATTTTGATGACGCGGGAAAAACCTCAACGAGGAAAAAACCCGCGGACGACTGTGGAAGCCGTCGCTGCACTATGATCGCCAAACAGGGGCGATGTCCTTTGTTTCAGGTGTCGATCGTACAATGATTACAATACAAATGACTTGAAATGTAAAAATAACAAGTGTATCGAGTGTAAAACAAGTGTGTCGTGTGCTAAGACTGCTGGTCGAGAGTGTGAGTCGTGCGTCGAGAGCGATCACTGGAGAGAAATTCCTTTGCTTCGGATGTTCTTGAGTACGCAGTGTGATTCTTGAGTTTTCTGGTGTTTGATGATTTGCAAATGATAGTTTTGTCTTTGTATTTATAGTCTTCGAGTGCTTTAATGACTTCATGATTTCTTCTAGTAACGGTCGTACCGGTCATCGTTGTTTTAATGCTCATAACTGCTCTGTCGGTTTCGTCCGTTGGTTATGAATGATGTTGACCTGCATTGAATGATGAAAACGTAACAGAAATGTCGCGTGTTAGTTGGTCGAGGTCGTATGTTTCTACACGACGGTCGAGTGTGGAGAGGTACTTTCGACTATGGCTTCGGTCTAAGGACAAAGTGTTGACGATTTAACTTTGTTACAAGAGAATTGTAATAAATGTTTTTAACGTCTCGGTCGTGGTCGAAGCTGGTGGATTTTTACCCAAACAGTTTGCCCCCAAAATTTGAAAAAGTGGAGTGACAAATTCAAATTGCAAAAGTTTTTTTAAATTTTGCCAGTGACACGTGTAAAAAATCCTTTCAGTTGCCTTGGAACAGGATCGGTCCAATTCTAACCGAATGGGAAGTCGAAGAGAGGATAAGGTCGCGACGTCAGGCTGACGCATGATTATGCTAAGCAGCTGTCATTGCCAGGTGTCGACAATCTGTCGAGCATTCGAAAAGGCAGGGGCACGTGTCGACTATCGAGGGGTTCGACCTGACACGATTTTTAGCATAAATAGAGATCTTCGACGGATCCTTTCCCTTTACGATTTCGGAGAGTTTTGAGATTCTTCTGGGATTCTTTGTTGCTCTTTGTTCAATATTTTCCAATCTTGCAAGAATCTCTGTCGTACTTAGATTTTTCGTGGCTTTTGAGCACCTATATAGGGTATAGTTTTGAACTCTTTTACTCGTCTTTTAGCTAAGACATTCGTGCTTTGGGTTTATCATTGACTCATCTAATGCCCTGATTCTGAAGACTTTTGGCCTTTTTCATTTTTAAGTTTATCTTGTGATGTTCATCTTTTATATATTCTCAGGAGAATCGTAAATGAAGGTGCCGACGATCTCGGCTAAAAGAGCAGCTCGACTCGATTTCGCCCGTTGGGGCAAGGAGAGAAGACTGCAGGCCTTGACAACTGAGTCGGGGGTTTTACCGAAGACACGGATGACGATCCTGAGGGAACCGTCTTCGAAGGTTGATGGCTCATCGAGAGTCAATACGCCTGAGTAGGCGAAGGCAATGATCGCGATTGATGTGACATCGGTGGATCTTGCGCAACTGGCGACGACGTTCCCCTTAGCCACGTCGACCCTTTCGTCGGCCGACAAGGGCAAGGGTGTTAAGACGGGAGAGGGTGAGAAGGAAGTCACGATGGTCAACTTTACGTTGCCGTTGGACCCCTTAGTTGACAATGTCCTTGTCGGGACGAAATTGTTCTCGTATCTGGGAAAATATCAGCTCTTATCTTTCGAAGAGGGTTTCCGAGGAATTTTCGTCGTAGAGACGAAATCACGTATAGTCGAATTGGCGTTCCTAGTAAGTTTCTGTTTCTAAAACTTACGTTTCGACGTTTTTCATCGAGCGTTTGTTAATATATTTCTTTGTATTTTACAGATATTCCAACCTTCTTTTGCGAAGATAGAGAAGATGTTGGACTGGGAGTCGACCGTCGAGAGCTACGAAAAATATCGTATTCCTTCCTCCAACATTAACATTAATCTTAAGATCCGCATTCTAAAGATACTGCGGATTCACCTCCGTAACATGTCGCGGCGCACGATGTTGGGAAATAATTCCCATACTCGTTTGATCCTTGCACAAGTTCTTCATCGCGCTTCACGGTTGATGAGGATTCCAAGGTCGAGACTTCGGGCAAAGATGTGAACGACATTCATCTTCATATTTTGGATAGATTTACGATTTATGGACTTTGTTTTTTGTGCTCGACTGTTGGCGATCGAGTTATCTAATGTAATAGTTGTTTTGATGAATAGAATCTTTATCTCGCATACCCCCTGTTTTACATGCCTTATAAGTAATCATAAGTGTTTAATTGCGAATTTCAATCGTAGAAGAAAACATGCGACTTAGGCATTCACTGCAATACAATGATCAAGACATGTATCATACATTTGAATCATATTAACAATCATATGCGATTGACGTATTCATCCAGATCATATAAATTTCCTTTGGTTTTAAGAACTTAGATCGGATGAATGTTAAACCCTACAATCGTATAACCAGATCGTACGACGCTCGTGAATCGTGCGTCCCTGCGACAGAGCGAGTCATAGACTTGAACATTTGTATCATGCGACGAGATTTAAAGTCGTATAGAAGACTTAATAACTAATATCATGCGATCCTGCATTAAAACGATGTCAGAGGTTGGTCGTTGGCTAACCAACGACCCTCCGATGCTTAAGTTAGTAATCGTCGCGATGAGAAAATCGTATGAAAGAGAAAAAAGACTTAGAAAAATACCTTTTCAAATGTGTAGCATTCCAGCTACGTGGGACGTCTTGGTTGTCGAGGGTTTGGAGCCGATAGGCACCTTTACCAACGACTTCTGAGATACGATAAGGACCTTCCCACTTGGTGGAAAGTTTACATGCATTGAGCTCTTGAGTGTTTTGGAATACTCGACGGAGGACGTAGTCGCCTATTTGAAAGACTTTAATTTTGACATTTTTGTTGAAGTGTCGCTCGACCACTTGTTTTTGTGATACCATTTTGATCAACGCTGACTCTCTGAGCTCTTCGAGGGCGTCGAGATCATAACTTAGATCGACTAGATTGTGGTCGACGGAAGTATGTCTTGATGTCGAGAGCTGAACTTCGACTGGTAGAACTGCTTCACAACCATAAACCAAAGAGAAGGGAGTTTGTCCTGTGGACGTACGAGGCGTCGTACGATTTGCCCACAGGACTGAAGGAAGCTCTTCGACCCACTTTCCCTTGGCGGCTTGTAGTCTCTTTTTGATTGAAGCAACGATGGTCTTATTGCTTGATTCAGCAAGTCCATTTGCCTGGGGGTATCTGGGTGTCGAGGTCGTCAGCTTGATACTACGGTCTTCACAGAACTGTCGAGTCTTGTCGCTTATGAATTGAGATCCATTGTCGCAGACAATTTCGAATGGAATCCCAAACCTGCATATAATGTTAGTCTGGATAAAAGACACGACTTCCTTATCCCGAACTTGGGAAAAGGCTGCTGCTTCTACCCATTTGGAGAAATAATCTGTAAGTACGAGGAGGAATACCTTTTGCCCAAGGGCAGGTGGTAGCTTGCCGACAATGTCCATACCCCATCTCATGAAAGGCCACGGGATCAGTGTCGAATGTAAGGGTTCAGATGGTTTATGAGACGTACCTGAATGTCGTTGACAGGGATTGTTAATGCGAAAAATCGCACCAAAGGGACAACTTAAGGTCGATGTGGACTTAAACAACTAAAGAAAGAATCTTTCGACGAGACGTGCGACGATAAATAAAATAAAGAAACAGGGGATTTGATGACGCAGGAAAAACCTCAATCGAGGAAAAAACCTGCGGACGACAGGGGGTGTCGTCGCTGCACTATGGTCGCCAATCAGGGGCGATGTCCTTGGATACTGGTGTCGATCGTACAATGATTACAATACAAATGAAGGAAACTGCTTCGAAATGTAAAGTACAAGTGTTTGAATGTAAAAATAGGTGTTTGTCGTGTACGAAACAAAGTGTGAACTGCTGGTCGAGGGCTGTTGTCGTGCGTCGAGAGCGATACTTAGAATAATGGTTCTTCACTTCAGGTGTTCTTGAATATTGCTTCGGTTGTTAATCGCCGGATATTCGATGTCTGGAAATGTTGATTGAGCTTGATATTTATAGTTATCGCGTCTCTAGCTTCATCCATGAATGCTCCCTTAATGGCCTTAACGGTTGGAAATGGTCGCCGGAGTAATGATCTTCGTCCGTTACGGTCGCCGGCTGTTTAATGATTGTGTCGGTTATAGTCGTTGCTCCTTAATGACTTTTACTCCTGCATTAAACACTTAACAAACGGTTATGGTTAACGTTAGCTTTGGTCGAGGTCGCACGTTCTTATATAATAGTCGTGCGGATCGGGTGACGCTATGGTCGAGCGTCGTAAGGAACTCTCGACTTACCTTTTATGAGGGACGACGATGGTGTTCTGGGTCTTTGTCGAGACCTTATCTTAATACAAGATATAGTCCTTAATCATACGTCTTACCTGTTCTGGTCGCGGTCGAGCGACGTGATTTTTTGCCCAAACAGGGATCACAGTTTTGGACATACCTGATAGCGTCTTGTCGTAGCGTCGGCCAAAAGTAACCTTGTCGAGAGATACGATTAGCCAGACTACGACCTCCTGAGTGATTACCACATTCACCTTCGTGCATTTCTTGGAGGATTTTCCGGATTTGATTCTTATTGACGACGCATCTTAGGTTTAAGCCTGTTGATGATCGTCGATAGAGTCTATTTTCGATCATGACGTACCTGGATGCCTTGAATCTGATCTTTCGAGCTTCCATCTTGTCTTCTGGGAGTTGGTCGTGTAAGAGAAAATTTTGAATGTCACACGACCAGTCATCTTCTTGCTCCTCGATCTGGACGACATCGTTATTTTCGGTGGATGACGTCGCTAAGTGGATCAGAGGAATATTGTCGAATATTGGTTCGACTAGGGCGGATCCAAGGTTTGCTAAAGCGTCGGCTTGAGTATTCTGATCCCTCGGAATTTGTTCAATAGAAAATGATTTGAACTTTTCTGATTTTTCTTTTGCTATCTTTAGATACGACGCCATTTTTAAGTCTTTGGCTGCGAATTCTCTATTCATCTGGTTCACGACCAGAAGAGAATCGCTTTTGACATGCAGCGAGGTTGCCCCCGAGTCGTGGTCCATATCCATTCCTACGATCAGGGCTTCGTACTCAGCTTCATTGTTGGTGGCTCTGAAGTCACATCGAACTGAATATACCATCTTGCCCCCCGGTGGCGACTTCAAGACGACGCCAAGTCCTGATCCTCTGATGTTGGACGACCCATCGACGTGTAAGGTCCAAGGTACGTCGTCGTGAGTCGCCACAGTAGACACTTCGAACTCTGCTTCTTTTCCCAATTCAGGACTAAAGTCGACGATAAAATCATCTAGTGCCTGCGATTTGATCGCTGTCCTAGGTTTGAAGTCGATGTCGTAGCTGCTGAGATATACACTCCATTTCGCTAATCATCCTGTCAACTCAGGTTTTCTCAAGACAGACTTGATAGGATAGTTAGTAACAACAGTAATCGGGTATGATTCGAAATAATGTCGCAATTTCTTTGCGGCTGTAACAAGCGACAAGAGTAATTTTTCCATCGAGGAGTACCTGGTTTCGGCGTCCAAAAGGGATTTACTTACATAGTAGATCGGTAGTTGCTGCTTTTCATCTTCTCGTGTCAGGACGACACTTACTGCATTAGTACTGACAGCCAAATACAGCTGCAGGACCTCATGATCGTGAGGCTTTGACAACAAAGGTGGTGACGCCATGTATTCTTTTAATTTTTGCAGTGCTTGCTCATGATCGTCGGTCCAGTTGAAGCCTTTATTTTTCTTGAGGACGTTATAAAACAAATGACATCTATCTGAGGATCGAGAGATAAACCTGTTCAAATCCGCCACCCGACCAGTGAGTCTCTGGACTTCTTTGAAATTTCTCGGAGATTTGATCTCGACAATAGCTTTGATCTGGTCGGGATTGGCCTCGATTCCTCGACGAGTGACCATGTAGCCTAGGAATTTCCCAGCACTAACACCGAAGGAACACTTCGTCGGGTTGAGCTTCATGCTATACTTGCGAAGGACGTCTAAGGACTGCCTCAAGTGCTCGACGTGGTCGACTGCTTGCTTCGACTTGATGAGCATGTCGTCGATATAGACTTCCATTGTGTCACCAAGGTGATCTTTAAACATCTTATTCACCAGACGCTAGTAAGTAGAACCTGCATTTTTTAGTCCAAAAGGCATAACCTTATAACAGTAAATACCTCGGTCTGTCATGAATGCAGTTTTCTCTTGATCCTCGTCGTGCATTAGGATCTGATTGTATCCAGAATAAGCATCCATGAATGTCAGTAGTTCATGCCCCGCTGTCGTGTCGACCATGGCATCAATGTGTGGTAATGGAAATGGATCTTTTGGACAAGCTTTGTTGAGGTCTGTGAAGTCGATACAGACTCTCCACTTGCCATTTTTCTTTGCCACGACCACGACGTTAGCAAGCCAATCGGGATATTTTACTTCGCGAATTTTTCCTGTCTTGAGGAGATTGTCGACTTCGTCATTTATCACCTTATTTCTTTCAGGAGCAAATTTCCTTTGCTTTTGCTTGATGGGCTTGAATGATGGATCGATGTTGAGCTTATGGGAGATGACATTAGGATCGATACCGACCATATCTTCATGCGACCAGGCAAAACAATCGGCATGTTCCTGCAGAAAAGATATTAACTTGTCTTTAATGATGGGATCGAGGGATGATCCTATAAAGACTTTTTGATTAGGCTTGCTCGGATCCAAGACGATTTCTTCCAAACGATAGTCATCGGCTATCATAGGGGAATCTTGTGCATCCCCGAGCTCTTCGCGCATCCGGGCAGTGATTTGCTCGGGATTTTCGAAGCCTGCCATGAAAAAGGAAATAGAAACTTCCAAGAAACCGTTAGTAGGACGCACGTTTGTCAAAGATTTTTCTCTAGATGGGGCCCCACGGTGGGCGCCAAACTGTTAATGCCAAAAATCGCACACAAGTACAACTTGAGGTTGATTGTGGAGCTTAACAACTAAAGAAAGGAATCTTACGAATAAGCGTGCGACAAGGACAAATTTTTTTAAAGAGACAGAGATTTTGATGACGCGGGAAAAACCTTAACGAGGAAAAAACCCGCGGACGACTGTGGAAGCCGTCGCTGCACTATGATCGCCAAACAGGGGCGATGTCCTTTGTTTCAGGTGTCGATCGTACAATGATTACAATACAAATGACTTGAAATGTAAAAATAACAAGTGTATCGAGTGTAAAACAAGTGTGTCGTGTGCTAAGACTGCCGGTCGAGAGTGTGAGTCGTACGTCGAGAGCGATCACTGGAGAGAAATTCCTTTGCTTCGGATGTTCTTGAGTACGCAGTGTGATTCTTGAGTTTTCTGGTGTTAGATGATCTGCAAATGATAGCTTTGTCTTTGTATTTATAGTCTTCGAGTGCTTTAATGACTTCATGATTTCTTCTAGTAACGGTCGTACCGGTCATCGTTGTTTTAATGCTCATAAGTGCTCTGTCGGTTTCGTCCGTTGGCTATGAATGATGTTGACCTGCATTGAATGATGAAAACGTAACATAAATGCCGCGTGTTAGTTGGTCGAGGTCGTATGTTTCTACACGACGGTCGAGTGTGGAGAGGTACTTTCGACTATGGCTTCGGTCTAAGGAAAAGCGTTGACGATTTAACTTTGTTACAAGAGAAGTGTAATAAATGTTTTTAACGTCTCGGTCGTGGTCGAAGCTGGTGGATTTTTACCCAAACAGCAGGTATCCAGTAAGAATTAGTAGCAGGTAAGTTGAGCCCGGATAGTGTTCGGAAAATTGGTTTAGGATCTGAGCAATGGTATCTCGTTCATTTCTCAGGTAAATCGATTTGGAAGCCAGGAACTGAGTAGGAAAGGAAAGTAAGCGTATCATGTGAGTTTTCTAACTAAAATACGTGACTCTTAACGTGTTTTCTAAAGTAAGTACATGATGAGAAATGTCATGTTTTATTTGTATGCTTTTAATCGCATGAACGTTTATTTAAAGTTTTATATGAGGTGTATGCATACATTGTGTTAGACGTGAACTGGCTAAGTCGGGAGGTAGACCCGCCAGTGCTCATGCCGGGAGGGTGACCCGTTTATGCCATGGAAGGGAAAATCCAGTAAGGCAGCGTGAGACTGACTCGTTGTCACTCTTGAGTGACTTCAGGGTGCCATTTATGGGAGCGGATTTTATCCGTGAAAGATTTTAAAGTACAACTAGATGAAAGATTATTATTGAAATATTTGTGAAAGTGTTTATATGTGAACGTTATAAATTGTTTAAAATGACTTTGAGAACTGTCAGGAGGGACTCACTAGACCTCATGGTCTAACCCTCACATTTTCAACTAAAACCCTTTTCAGGAAAGCGGGTAGCGAAAGGCTCTGGCAAGTGAGCAGGGCGGTTAGTGAGGAAGCACGGTAGAGGTAGTGACACTCTTATTCAGTTTTAGTCTTATTCTCAGTTGTGTATATCGTTTCCGCCAACCTGATTATGATTTTATGTAAGAAATTTTGGGACCCGTTTTTGGGACATCATTTTATATGAATTGCATGCTTTATTTTGCATGGGTTGTTACATAAACACTTTTACAAAAAAAACATAAGTTGTTTAAATAAGCAATCCCAAACACCCCTTAAACAAGTGAATTGGCATAAAAGCTCTTGTATATGCAAATCAAACAAATTGAATCAAAATATCACGAACTCAAGGCTTAATTATACAATCAGATATTTAGATATATAACTTTAAATGAGATATTGATTAGAGGTGACCAAATATTGGTCCCGGGTCAGGTCGGGTCCAAATCGGTCCCGGTCCCAAATAGTGATCTAGTAACCGGTCCTGCCGTAACTGATCACAGCGTAACTGGTCCGGTCCCGACCCAAATATGAAGGTCTAGTTAAGGCGTATGAGGCTCGTCCCGGTCCCAGACCGGGCCCAAATTGTCCAATTATTGTTATATTTTTCTAAATTGATTTTTAACATAAGATTTTTCTAAATAATTTGGTTAATCAAATACACTAACAAGTAACAAATATATTTTTATTATAATCGAATCAATCAAATACACAAAAAACATGTTTGTTATAAAATATTTAATTGGAGCAACTGAATAGGCTACAAAAATATGTTTTTATTATAGGGTAATTAATTAAAATGCCCCAAGTTGACTAACGATTCATTGAAATGCCCTTTCTCTCTCTCAATTTGCAAAAATACCCTGAAAATCCGTGGCCTGATCCGTGGCCCACGGATTTTTTTTTCAAAATTTGACTCATCCGTGGTCAAAGCCCGTGGGAGCCCGTGGGAGGGGTAAAAATCCGTGGCCAATACTTTTGTCCGTGGCCCACGGATGTTTTTACAAAATTTGATTGAATTTTGAATTGAATGTTACACTTTCAACCCCTATACTTATTTACTTAATTTACTTTATATCTTTTACTTTCATAAATTTAATTTTACATTTAACACATATAATCATTTATTAACTAAAATACGTTAAAAATACGTTTTAATTTTAACAAGTTACACCATTATAATCGTCCATTCGATACGTTCGAAATGAGCCAAATATTGAATATTTTTGGATTTATTTATTTTATTATATATCATATATACTACATAAAAACATTTTTTATATTTAAAATTCATATTCTTATAGTTAATTATTTAACTTATGGTACTCTTGTAGTTAAAATACGTTTTATTTATTTTATTATCGATGGTCTAAGTGTAAGTATTAAAAATTGACGGAGGCTTTGTGATGGACAGACATCGATCATTTTGTGCATACTCTGTAACTGCAAATACTTCAGCTCCAAACACACATGAATCATTATTCGCCAAATACCTATTTTCACAATTCTTAAATAAGTCCAGTGATACCAACTTGTCAAAACTCCATTTCATATTCTTCTCGTGAAACCTTGTCCTATTGTCATTCACGATATCTATAAACACATACAAATAATAATAATTTAAAACGATTTAATGAATTAGTTAATATATTATTATTATGTTAATGCGATAAGAGTGTAAAACAAAATTAAAAAAAATAAGAGATGCACCATAAATGAAATAATTAACTATAAAAGTATAAATTGTAAATATTAAAAATATTTTTATGTAGTATATATGATATATAATAAAATAAATAAATCCAAAAATATTCAATATTGGGCTCATTTCGAACGTATCGAATGAACGATTATAATGGTGTAACTTGTTAAAATTAAAACGTATTTTTTTAACGTATTTTAGTTAATAAACGATTATATGTGTTAAATGTAAAATTAAAATTATGAAAGTAAAAGGTATAAAGTAAATTAAGTAAATAAGTATAGGGGTTGAAAGTGTAACATTCAATTTAAAATTCAATCAAATTTTGTAAAAACATCCGTGGGCCACGGACAAAAGTATTGGCCACGGATTTTTACCCCTCCCACGGGCTCCCACGGATGAGTCAAATTTTGAAAAAAAATCTGTGGGCCACGGATTTTCAGGGTATTTTAGCAAATTGAGAGAGAGAAAGGACATTTCGATGAAACGGTTGTCAACTTGGGACATTTTAATTAATTTCCCTTTATTATAATACACTTAATAAAATACATTTTGATCTTCAATCAAATACACTTAAAAATAAATTTAAAAATATACTTAAAAATAACTTTAGAAATAAATTTTAATAAAATCAGGCGGGTCCCATAACCGGTTTTACAACCTGTCCGAGCTGGACCTGACCAAGCCTTGTTTTCGATGGAAAATCATAACCAAATGTCCCAAACCAATTCCAAAGCAGTACAATCCTGAATCCTGATCCCAGTCCCGGACCGGACTGAGCCCTTTTAGCCATCTCTAATAATGATTTAATAATCGAATAAGTAAAGGGTTGAGACCGGTACTTTATTTGAGCCCATGACCATGGCCACTTGCTTTATAATCATTTTGTATTACTAGACATTAGTACAAACGTCCAAAAATATGTTTATTAAACTATATCTTTCATAAATATATTGATTTTTATTATAACTAATAAAACCAGACATATATTATTTTATTAACTAATATTTTAATTGATTTGTGGGAAAATAACAAAAGACCGATGTTTGGACATGACAAGTCTTTTAGCTGATGTTTGGTTTAAGTAGTATCGGACATGACATGACTAGACAAGTTATGCCTTAAAGTTGGTGGTGGACACGGGTAGTGGTAGCTGATGGTGGAGGTGATCGACGGTGGTTGTGGCATGGGCGAACCTAGGGTGGCACGTGCCACCGTATTGTTTCTCTGTCGTAACGTAAAAAAATTAGGGTCGTGAAAGATGTAACCGTATAAATTTGATTTGTACCTCCATATATATTTTGAAACTAAAATAAAGACACAAGTTTCCCTTAATAGAGTTGGTTTGGAGGGCTTTTATTCTATTCAAGACTCGGGTTCAAGCCTTGTTAGAGACATTTATTTAGTTTTTAGTTTTTAATTTCATATTTATTATGTTTCTAAAAAAATTGCCATAATGAGACTCGGAACTTTTTTTTTTGAAGTATATAATATTTATATACGGCAAATGCAACAGATAAACTCACACACCCTTCCACCTTTGGTGAGGCTTGAACCTCTGACCTCCTAGAAGGAAAGAGACTCGGATACCGCTAGGCCAAAGACCCTTTGGTCTCGAATTTGAGACCTCAAGTTTGAAAAGCAAGGGACTAACCACCAGACCAATATTAATTTTAGGAAAAATATCTCTATGTTTGTTTCTTATAATTAAATGGTGCTACCGTTTGAAAAAATTTCTGGGTCCGCCACTGGTGGAAGACATTGTAGTGGAGGTGGTCAGTTGTGGTGGTGGAGACGACCGACAATAGTGACCATTAAAACAAATACCAATCAAATGAGGGTAGATTAGTAACTTTTTAGATAATGTCACTTTCTTGTCCTAAGTTGTCCCTGTCGCATGTCGCGCAAATGTGGAAGTGAACTTTTTCCTATACCGCGTCGCGCCAAACTAGGACATTGAGTTTTGTCCCGTCTTGTCTTATGTACCGGAATCAGTCATTCATGAGGTTGGAAGCATACAAACATGAAGTCATATATCTCAAAAACCTCTATCGTATTTGTTCCAATCATAACCATATTTGCATAAACCGATTATGGTTCCAAAATCTTTCAATCCGTAATGTGAAGTTTCACGTATACATTTACAACATTACAAGGATCACGAGATATACGATTTAGACCTAGTTTTTTGTTTGTGTAACTCATAACGACGATATATGAATTTAGAAAAAAACACATAAACTGAAAACGATCAAGTGTAGGGTGGTTTAGAACAGTCTGGGCAGGGGAAGTGTCCTCTGGCTCGACATTTGTTGCATGATAAAGAGACCGCCTTTGACTTGCCCACAACATCATCCGGAAGGCTGAAACTAAACACCCCACCTTGTTTTAGTGATCCAGAACCTTTGCAATTTGAGCATGCAATCAACTTCAAATCACCACATCTTTTACACATACCTAATGAGCTGCATATCTCAGAAACCTCTATTGTCAAATTAAACATTTGGTGCATAATGCATGAAATAAAACGTTTTGAATCATTTATACTTGACCTTTTCTTCTTGTTGTGAAGACCAACATGTTTGCAAGAATGAAAAAAAGAAAAGCGATTCGACTTTCAAGCTATTGGACTTGGATTATTGTTGCAAATAAACCATCGTTCTTGTTAAATAGAGGACACTACTAGATGATGAGGGCTAAAAATATCCGTTATCCCTATGATCAAAGATTTCCTACTAAGATCTAATACGACAATTGGATAAGAAACACAAGAAAAGGATTCAATCATCACTTCTTGATTGTTGGAACACAATGTTAGACCATCTCCAACAGGTTTTCTATAACTTCTCTACAATAAAGAATCAAAAGTTAAAATCTCTAAAAAGAGTTACATTAATTTCCAACAGATTCTCTATTATAGAGATTTTAACACAAATTATATTTCTATAATATTCTCTACTTTATCTTTCCCATACACTTTAAAAAAAACTTAACATAAAATGATAAAAGTTCAATCTCATTGGTGGTATCTCTCTCACCATCAAGTTTTAGAGAATTCTCTAAATTTGGAAAATTTTCAAGCTTTCTCTGTTATAGAAAACAAGACACCAAGAAATATAGAAAACAAAAACTCATTTTTTTTTTCTTTCTGTTTTAGCAAATCTGTTGGAGATCCTATTTCTACTTTGACTGTACCAATTTGCAACATATGTCTAAGATGGCAAGTTGGGTAACAAATCCATGAAAAAGGATTCAAGTTTCCATCCAAGAGATGATAGAAGGCATAATAAATCTAAAAGAAATCAAGTATTTCACTCTTCCACCTTTGCCCTACAATAAAAGATTTCTTCTAATATCTAAGATCAAAACTAATTGAAACAAACACATAAGCAGAGATTAAGAATTGGATCAACAAGTTGAGAAATCATAAATTTCACTCTTCCCCTTTTACCCCATTAATCAAGATTTTGTTCTAATACCTTAAATGACAATTCCATAAGAAACCCATGAACAGGATTCAAGATTGCATCCCAGATGATAACGCTATCAAGTTAAACAAAAATTTGAGAAGATGATGAATGCATCAAAGTGGACGAAATTGGGGATTTCTTTCTTCCACTTTTACTCTACAATAAGATTTCTAAAAGAAAACAACAAAGGGTTTACCTGCGTTGGGAAACAGAGATGAAAGAATCGATCTTAGGGGCAGAAATGGTGGCACATAGGAGAAGAGCACCAACTCCATAACCGGCTACTTCACTTGCTGTGATGTGTTCCAACATGGTTTCGTGTTTCAATTGGAAAAGATTATAATCGCCTTATCTATCACAACTGCGGACACAAATAGGAAGATGAAACTGAAATTATCAAGTTCCATAAAACACCCCACACTTTTCTACCTTTTACATAAAAGTCCCTGAGCAAAAATCTTACCACGGAAAAGGAAAGGAAACACCCTCTCTTCCGCCACCACCACTTTGCAATCTTCTTTCTACCCTCTCTTCCGCCGCTACCGATAACTGCGGCCGCCGAATTACAAGAAACACCCCAATAGCATGGGAGACGGCGAAGGGATAGAAACAGGGGGAATACAAGAATCACCATTTGATCTCAATGATTACATCGTCATCAAAGAAGGAGAGGCTGAGATTTTGATGCATGCCAAAAATGAAGTCTTTTACAATAAAACCCAGGTCAATCTTTTGCTTTTTTATCGCTAGATTTTGTTAACTTCCAAGACTTAAAGTAGAGCAAGGTAAAATCTTGCATATTCAAGCAAAATGCTTGAAGATTTATGCTTCTGATTATTCTTGATTATTGTAATTTGTGTTTATAAATGGTGTCTGGTGTTTTATGGACAATATATACATAGTTGAAGGGAAAGAAGAAGAAGAAATGTCAGTAGGATTGGAAAAATCTGAATATGGATTCCTACTATTGGGTCATGATTAGGAGAATTTTGGAAAAAAGGGTCATTTTCTTTAGTATTAACTCAAAATTAAGTTCTTTGAGAAATGTAGCATGTAGAAGCTCAGTTTTTTCGAAAATGCTGGTGTTGGTTTTTGTTACAAATTTCGATATTATGTAACCGAACCAACTCCTTAAGTCCATAGCATTATATAACATTTCTGACATTTAAATTCAATGGTTATCAGGTTAACAACAGAGATATGTCCATTGCTGTTCTGAGGACGTTTATATCGAAACGTAAAGAAGAACATGAAGCATTACTCTCTAAAAGAAACAAAAAGGCGTTGAAGGTATCAGAAGACAATGATTCTGGATTAGAAGCACCAAATGAGTCTACTACGCCTGATGAAAAATCTAATGGCGAATGTGAAGAGATGCCACATGATGAATCAAAGGGCACCTGCCAAGAACCAGAAAGAACACCAGATGGTAAAAGACAAGGGGAATTAAAGCCACCTAGAGTGCTTGAGGTTTCACATCTATTTGCTTTTTTCCACATTTCATTGTGGGATTTGTGTATCTTGATTATGTCTTTCTTACTAGTTAACATAAGTTTTTTCTTTGAATCAATAGGCTCTATCAGCTTCAGGGTTAAGAGCTATAAGATATGCTCGTGAAATTGAAGGGGTCGGACAAGTTGTGGCACTGGACAACGACAAAGGTTGGTGATGCCGTGATGGTGTATATTTTTGAATTATGCTTCACAAAAGTTTTAACTAGTATCACATGCTCCTAAGACTACAATATTTAACACAAATATATTGGTTAGAAAATGGTGTGCTGTTTTGCATTTTGTTATTTTATTATTGTTATCTTTTGTGAAGCATCTGTTGAAGCTTGCAAGAGAAACATTAAATTCAACGGTCCAGTTGCAAGTGAAAAGGTGGAATCAAACCTTGCTGATGCTCGAGTCTATATGCTTACTCATCCAAAGGAATTTGATGTGGTATGATAAATAACATTATTGTTTCTAGTCTATTGAGAATTAGCTTGTAATCTTGTTATTATAACCAGAATTTGATGTTGTTCAGATTGATCTCGATCCTTATGGTTCACCCTCTGTGTTCCTGGACTCTGCGGTTCAGTCGATTGCTGACGGAGGGATGTTGATGTGTACAGCAACAGATATGGCTGTGCTATGTGGAGGCAATGGAGAAGTCTGCTATTCCAAGTAAGATTTTTATATTTGGCAAATAGGTAATTTTAATCATCACACTTCCCTAAAAGGGACAAATTGCAGTTTTCATGGGATCGACTTGATTGTTAAAATGGACTCATTTTGTGTTGTATTTTGTGCTAGATATGGTTCCTACCCACTGAGGGGAAAATATTGCCACGAAATGGCTTTGCGGATCCTTCTTGCTTGCATTGAGGTATTTTTCCTAGAAAACCTCCGAGTTTCTAATCTTGAACTAGAATTATACATATAGTATCTCTTGTTGCCTTCCACAAATACAGAGTCATGCAAATCGGTACAAGCGATACATTGTCCCAGTGTTATCTGTTCGGATGGACTTCTATGTCAGGGTGTTTGTCCGCATATATACGTGAGTATCCTTTATTTCACGAGCTATTAAAACTTTGTGACAGACTGTATTTTGATGAATTATGGGATGATTTCAGTTCAGCAAGTGCAATGAAGAACACTCCACTTAAGCTTTCGTATGTTTATCAATGTATTGGTTGTGATTCTTTTCATCTCCAGCCATTGGCCAGGACCGTCTCTAAGGTGCACATCTATTCCATAAATAGTTGCTTCGTGCATGATAACCTGCTTAGGATTTTTGGGTTTATTCTAGAAATTTCTTGTAACTGTTTCTTCTTTGTTCTGTATTTCTTAGAATACGAGCGTAAGATATCTGCCAGGGTTTGGTCCTGCTGTTCCCCAAGAGTGTAGCGACTGTGGTAAGAAATATAACATGGGAGGACCCATATGGTCGGCTCCTATTCATGATCAAGATTGGGTCACATCCATATTAGCAGACGTGAAATCTATGAAGGAGCGTTATCCTGCTTTTAATAGGATTTCTGCTGTCCTGACAACCATTTCAGAGGTATGTTGGTTATACTTGACTTAAGAATATTAAATCACTATTTGAGTTTCTACGAAATGTGCACTTGTTTAAATTCGCCAGATAAATTCACAGAGAAAAGTTGGAACATTTATGCATTTTCATAGTAAACTCTGTTTTGTTTTTTGTTCAGGAATTACCAGATGTTCCTCTTTTCCTGAGTTTGCACAATCTTTGTGGTACCCTTAAGTGCACTTCCCCTTCGGCGGTGGTATTTAGGTCTGCTGTGATCAATGCTGGATATCGTATATCTGGAACTCATGTGAACCCATTAGGATTGAAATCTGATGCTCCTATGGATGTCATATGGGATATCATGCGGTGTTGGGTAAGCTAGTTTTCGCCATTCTAACCCATGTTCTTTTTCATACATAAAGCAATTTGTATGGTTGAAGTTGGTGTCTTTTTGTTTCGGATTTGAAGGTTAAAAATCATCCTGTGAAAGCTCAACCTCTAGAGCAGGCTGGAAGTGTGATCTTAGCCAAGGAACCTCAGCTTCAGGTATACTTCACCTCATTTTTTATTACATAGAAATGCTTGGCTATTAATCAGATGTCATAAATACTCTTCAATTATGAAAAAATCGAGAAATATTATCGACCAATATCATTTCTATCAGTATTTGTACTGATTATCAACGAACAAAAACTTGTGAAAGATTGTGGAAAAGGGAAAGGTTGTGTTTAGAAACGGCAAGATGGGGAAAAAGGTAAAATCTTGTGTATGTTTGTATTGTGTAGGTTAATTTTGCTCAATCAGTTGCATCACTTAGCAAAGCTCAAGCAAAGAAGGTTGCACGATTCCTTCCAAATCCGGAAAGGCATTGGGGACCGAAGCTGAGGGCTGCTCGCACCATAACTAGCATTGCTATCATAGCAGTTTCCTGAGTAAAACATCAAAAGAATCGAGTTCTTTTGACATCCATTTATCCAACACCAACTAGTTATCAGTACTTCTACATCTGCCACCTGTGACTAGAAAAGTTATGGAAGGGAATGTTAGATTTTTGGAGCGACTTGAAGCCCGAAATGATAATCTGATGAAGATGATGCGGACTATAATTGAGTTGAATGAAGGAATCAGAGACATTTTGGTGGATTGAGTCTCCAAATGTTTCTAAACTCGAGTTTCATTAATTCAATGGGATTAATCCTCGAATGTGGATAAAAGAATGCAACAAGTACTTCAAGCTTTGCAAAATTCTGATGATCAAAAGGTTGATTTCGCTTGCTTGAATATGGCGGAAAAGGCTGAAATTTGGCAGTTATCGGGCTATTAGAAGAAATGTTGATTGATCTGAGTTTATCGTTGATTTCAGACTACAAGAGGAGAGCCTAGGATGGTACAAAACTATACCATAACCCTGAATTTCCCAGAAAGCCTAAGAAAACACATTTCTTTTCTGATTGGATACCTCCAGATTCTGATTTGGCTTTCGATATCCAGCTCTTATCCAGGGGTGGACCCACCATGAGTTGAACTGGCTCTGCTCCTTGCTGGAGGAAAAATGAACGATTTTGTATGTGTTATTCGAAGCCTTTTAGAAGTCCGAGCTTTTTTTAAAATTCGTGTAGCGAGGTCCTAATGGTGCATATGGACATATATATGGTGGCACGGATGACACAACTTTCTTTTGGCATAGTTGTCTTTTCTTTGTTTCTAGGCAAGTGTTTGAATCTCAATTGTATCATTTTCTTAGTTTTTAGCTTTTAATTATAGGTTTATTTTGTTTCTGAAAAATTTGGGATAAAAGACTCAAACACAAGATCTCACATACGAAAAACAACAAACCAAGGGTGATTTTGTGAAAAATGTCCATTTTCATTTCTTATAGTCAAATAGTGTCACTACTTGAAATGTTTTATAGGTTCTACCTATGCTCGCCCTCTACTTCTAACTAAAAGCGAAGAGCCGACTTTGCAAGCAAATATAGAGCAATATATAGCTAAGCTAGGATAACGAACTTAAAATGCGGAGCCCCCTTTGGGTGTGGCTCCAAGGCTATTGTGGCCTGCCATCCAATTTGTGACATGGATGATCGACACGAGGGTATTTGGAATTGGCAAAGGGTGGCTTTATAATCGTGCAAAAGATTTTCATTGTTTTTCTTTGTTTGGTTCGGTACCCTTTCGATCTCTCCCTCTTTTGTTCGGTTTTTTTATTGCTTTCTCTTAATGATAGATAGGGTAGGTTTGTTTTGTGCAAATCGGTTAGATTTCATGTAAGATAAATACATATGCCGTAAATATTTTTCTAAAACAAATTGAATGTTAAAAGAAAACAAATGATATATTTTTTTTGGAAAATCAGATCAACGTTTTAAAACCGGATTTATCGGATCTTTAGAGAATTTTACAAAAAATAATGAAAGACCTTTTACTGAGAAAAGTTTTGAAATTTTCATGTTTGATCAAAGTAAGTATATTATTTATCATATATTGCATATAAATGAATTAATGGTGAGATACGGGATTTAAAATTTATGTGATAGCATCTAATGTATTAATGATTTATATTTAACGCTTTATAAATGTCACTCTTAAATCTAAGCATATTGGTTAAATCTGAAAAAAACAAATTACTATACATCGTGTTTTTCTCAAAGTCTGAATCGATAATAGTTTCATTAAGAGGCAACCTCTGAATCGCTAAGAGGACAAAGGTGAATCTTGTTTGGTAAAAAATAAGTATGCCTCTTAATGGTTCTAAAACTCTCTGAATGATTTTGTATCTTGGCTCTCCTTTAACCATTAAGAGTCCTAGTTTCATTTTAAGCAATTATCAAGGAACCATATTTTATTTTACATTATATCATAAGAACCTTTTAATCATTCTGACCACTTAATCATTCAATACCAAACCATCCAACAATTGCCAAACAACCCCTCAATGTCCTTATAATAAGAAATGATACACATATGTAATATATGATAATTTTATACACGCATTGATTTATACGTTTTCTAGTTTTTTTATTAGAACTTCAAATTATTAAACATATTGTTGTAGGATAAATGTGTCATCGTCAAAGTATAAGACGATAATGATAAAGTTAGAGATAGAGATATACACATTAGAGTTAGATTAGAACTTGGTATCTCATGATTATCTCTTTGTAAACCATCCCTATATAAAGGGCTTATGATTAATGAGAATTACGATTCATTCTCTCCATTCTGTTGTGTTTTATTCGCTTTTCTCTTCAACACGTTATCAGCACGTAAGCTCAATCAATGTTGAGCATCGACCGCTCAAGTCCAGGTTCTTTTTGTTCTCAACTTTATCAATCAATTCAAGTAAGTTTTTTTCTTCACTGCTACTTGTTAAATTTAATATTACATCAAACATTGTTATACGGTTTCAAGTTGAAAAACGATCACATGCTATTTTTTTTTACAACTGTGTAGCATAAAAACTTGTTTTTAATGAGTATGTTGCTTTTCCAACTATATGAAAAAACTAGAATTGTTTATGTTCATGTTTACATGTAAAATTATAGAAGCAACCACAACCTGGCTAAAATAATAATTATAATAGTAATAATAAGAAAATTGGTTCTTGCTTTGGTGCTCCGTTAGAGCTTCATAATTAATTGATTATGTGTCTTAATTTATTTATTTTTTGTTTTCTTAATATTTTATGATGACTGAAATCAATACTTAAAAAAAATTATTATTGAATTTAACAACCGTAAAATATAAACAACAATTTGAAACCATATTATATTTTTTTATTAATTATAATATAGGCTTTGATAATAATGGACTTACTATTATTTTATATTGGTTATTATTAATTTTAGACCATCTTAGGATTATGTAGGTTTAAAATTGTTGTAAATAATTGGTTAAGAAAAAAAATTGTATTCTGAAACCAAAGTGTTTTTTTTTTTGGACCGGCATATGTAATTCATCATATTTATTGATTGGGTTCTTCTTATTTATAAAATATTTATCATATTATTAGATTGTTATATTATTAGTTTAAGTTGATTCAACATGTTTTAAAATTATTTGGGTATGATAACTTTTATTTATATGATAATATTTATCGTTTTGAACTATTATTATTGTTATTTATTAATGCTTATCAAATTAGATTACAATGTTCGTATCAATATGATTAATTTAAATGTTAATCTAAATATTTGTATGCTTATATGCTTATCCACTTAAATATTTGTATGTTTATATGCTTAGAGGAAGGTTCATGTGAGGAGCGCGTCAAAACATGAGAACGTGAGGAGCACTCCCATGCTTCTGATCACATATGATTTACAACGCTAAAAAATCGGAACTTTCTCGAAAATTCGCGCAAAAGTGGCGCGAGGCGTGGCGCGATGCTGCAGGTCGCGGATCACATGTGATTCAACACTGTAAATCATTAATGATTCATAACTGTCAATTCGAGTCCAGATCAGTTGTGAATCACATGTGATCCACAACTGCGAATCACATGTGATTCATAACTGTCAATTGCTCCTCACGTTCTCTTAAATTGGTACGCTCCTCGTTTGAACCCGCCTCTATATGCTTATACTTAGTTTATAATAGCATTTATTTATATCTATTTATTATTTGTTTATGTTAATATTTAAATGTTTATCTTAATTATAATTTATATTATTTATAATTAAATTTTGAAAGTTACACTTCAACTTCCATAATTTTTAGTATATTGCTAAAAGCTCTAGCATGAAAATATTAAAATATTTATCTTGATTATGAGTTCCTACTCATTATTTTCAATCTTAATTCATTTTTGGAAGTTACACTTCTAACCCCTAAATATTTTGGTATTTTACCAAAAAACTCTAAAAATAACATGAAAATGTTAAAATATTAATCAAATGTTTATCTTGATCATGAGTTCCTACTCATTAATTCCAATCTTATAAATAACTTTTGGATGTTACACTTCCAACCCCCTAATATTTGGTCTTTTACCAAAAGATCCATAAATACCAATAAGATGTTATAAGTTTGAATTTGACTTTATGTCAAAACTAATATTGATTTGTCTAATGGCAAAATCTCTAAAAATACTACTATTAAGATATTAAAACATTGAAATTGGCTTCATATGCCAAACCCTTATTCTTCTTGGCCTCTTGCCAAAAGCTCTATAATTAACAATGTTATCTCAAAACTAAATAAATCGCAATATATCAATTGAATTTTGTCAAACGGGTGTAAATAACCCTAAGGTTTGTAGGGACTTAAGAAATCCACGTGATTCCCCTACTACCTGGAGATCCAATAGATTGAGTGGTTCTTATTCGCAAATTGAAGTATTGATGAAGTATTATCAATAAAATGTAAGAGTATAAAATCCAATACTTTTATGATAATGAAATTTCATGCATAACATAATAAGTATAAACCATAATTCACTATTTTAGAAAACAATATGTTCTCCATTCTCTACGACATCTTTGAATCAAAAGTACTTGATTACCATAAGATAGGTTCGAAAAAACACAAGAAAATACGCAAAAGTCATCGAACCATTTTGACCCTAAAGAAAAAAAACACTAGATGTTAAGATACAAGTAAATATTTTAAAACTTTTGAGACGATAGATCAGTCACAACCTTCATAGAGAATAACTAGAAACCCCCAAGAACCGTGGGTAGTCCCAAAAAGGAAATTCGGGAATATTCAGTACCATATACTTCTCAAACTAATCATACAGTGGAAAGAAACCTACTTACTTGATTACACGAAGGTAACTGATTTTGACAAAGAAATGTCATGTCTCAAAATGCATCTCAATCTTTGTGGCAAGGAACTCACAAAAGATTATGCGAATCATAACATCTTTTCATCTTTCCTATATCACCAATCATACTAATGAAACAGTATAAGCTGCAATATAACATTTAACAAACTCATTAACTTAATGCAAGTGGTTAAGAGTTGTAGCAATGTTTTTTTAACAACGCTAGACATACCCGGATAAAGAAAATTCTTGGGGTTAATAAGGCAAGCGTTGGAGGTGGAAAGAACTCCAATGGATAGTGAGTTGAACATATTAATCCACACACATATGCTAAATATGTACCATATGGACAAGGTTGTGGAAAGGGTCAAATTAATGGAAAAAGTCGGGAACGAACTCCTAATAGAAAATGGAACAAATTAACTATGTCATATATAAGATTGATTAAGTATAAGTTTATTTGAATACACTTTAACTATCAAATTAATTGCATTTGTGTATATATACACATGCGTTTATAACCATTAGAGGTGTAAATGAACACATAAAAGAACAAATGCAAAACTCTCAATGTTCTTCGTTCCATGTAGGAATGTATCGAGGAGAACTTGATTGTTTTTGTGACATATCATACAATCATAAGAAATAGATTGTTATTCATTGAATTAATAATTTTTAATTCCTCCAAACACTTAGACGATGGACTGCCACTTGTTGCTTAATGACACAAGATCAATCACTAAAGCACTATATTAATAGAAACCTTGTTAAGATATCCGTATCAATGAGAAATCATATTATAAGAATGGAAATGGGTATATGTACATCAACTCTAATGATATGAAAGCAAACATACATTAGAGAAATTAATGTATCAAATTAATGGATTATCTATGTCATTAAATCATATTTTGTCACCAATAAAGAACTTTGGGACAATGACACATATATGTTTCGGCATGACCACGTGGGACACCATGGTCATGACATAGTGATCTATGTATTGGAAAATACACATTGACACATCCTCTTTCGAGTGAAAGATAAAACGAGGGAATTAACCAAATTGTAACTGTTGACTTCTACTGCACAAGAAGCAACATCACCATCATAATATGCCCTCTCCAATACCTTGAACTTTTGTATACCCTGATTCTTAGCCAAGACAGGAATGAGACCATCCTAAAGCTAAGGACATAATATAAAAATATTTCATTCTTACAACGAATACAAGGTGATATTTATGGACATAAACATCCAGAATGCGGACCATTAAAGTACTTATGGTTCTGGTTTTGACATGATGAACACGTGTCGTATTATGGTCCACATGAAATGTTACACTCCTAGCACTAGTTATACGTTTAAGAACTAACCACCCTGATTTTCTCATCAAGTTTGCATGAGCTAGAATGCTGGAGAATTTACATCATAAGGATTTTATGATTATTGCATATGTATAGAGGTTAATGTAGAGTTTCCTATACCCCTTGTGTATATATAAAACGGTCTCGTAGAATGATAAAAGTTGTCATCAAAAGAATATAGATGGTAGCTAGGGCATTGGTTATGCGCACCAATTTATCCAAATCTACATGGGGTTATGCAATATTACATGCAACTTTACTTATTCGTTTTTAGACCCCACAACCAACCAACTAACCTTATGCATACCAGTTGGTAACTGGATATAAGCCTGATATTTAACATTTACGCATGTTTGGTTGTGTAGTATATGTGCCAATTGCGCCCCCACAGCGCACCAAAATGGGTCCTTTAAAACGATTGAGTATATATGTTGGATATGAATCTCCAACAATTATCCGCTATTTAGAACCTTTGACGGGTGATCCTAATATCGCGTGATTTGCGGATAGTCACTCTGATGACAGTCTTCTTGTCGTTAGGGGGAGATAGGGAAAAGTATTTTCCAAGGGAACGACAGGAACTGTCATGGAATGTTCCCACTTTAGTCCCCAAACTTCACAATGGAAAGTTGAAGTCAAACGAATCAGACTCGATACCTGATACGTTAAATACTATTTCAAAAGTGACAAGATCACACATACGAGCTGCTAATATACCCGTAAGGTTAAAAGTCCCCAACAGGGGCACAACGCCGTTGGAAAGTGCGTTGCAATCACACATAGTGGAGGTGTGGTTGAGGTCGTAGCTACCAAATGGAAGTGGTGGAAGCTACCCGGTTCGATGAATAACTATTCTAAAGGAAGAGAATAGTGAGGCACATCCATTTATCACCAATACATAAAACTCTCATGAGATTATCTCTAATTATGTCCATGAATCATCACTGGAGGACGCTCCGAAGTTAATATTGATTCTAGAGATAAATAAAATCTTAAATGAACTATGAGAGTACATATGAGTCAATGGACAGATCATATATATTCATTGATGATTTATTCACATTTACTATTGCTCATAAGACGATAGAGCACGACGACATCGAACCACGCTCGGTTGAATAATATCAACAAAGCATATTGACCTAAAGAACAATCCCAAAAAGAATTATATTCTTTGACAAAGGATCGGGTATTTGGTTCGGTAGTGCTAACCCACCAAGTGTAAAGCCCGTAGGACATAACTGAGTCTTTGTCAGAAAGCGTAACGAGAATAATAAAGTCCTAATGCATAAGGCTCTCCTTTGGCTCAAGGTTTCTCACAACGCACTGGATTGACCACAATAAGACTTACTCTCTCGTGATGGAGAACGTACTGCTAATTAATTAGCCAAGTAGTTTCCAAAGGACTGGAAATTGCAGCTCAATGATGTAGTTACTACATATCTCTATGGGGATCTAAATTCAGAGATATATAAAAGTTCTTGATGGCATTATACCAATATCAAGTAACTCTAAACCAAGAAATGCGTTTACAATAAAATTGAAACACTCACTTTATAGATTAAAGCAATCTATGCGGATGTGGTATACCCGCCTGAGTGAATACTTGATTGGGAAATGATAAATAAGAACGATGAACTGTGCCCTTGCGTATTTATATAAGAAAACAAGTCCCAGATTTTCATAGTAGCTCTATATGTCGATGTTATAAACATAATAGACACTCTTGATGAAATAAGAGAAAACACAAGCTACTTGAAATCTGAATTTGTGATGAAAGATCGTGGGAAAACTTGGTTTTGTCTAGATACTTGAGCTACGACACCGAGTTTGTGGAATATTAATCCACCGATCCGCATATGTCTAGAAAATGATCAGGCGACCTAATATGGACAAAGTGCATTCGATTAGCACTCCCATGATCGGTCAAAGTGATGGATATAAGGAAAGATCCATTTCGTCTAAAGGATGAGGACGAAGAGGTGTTAGGAGCTGGAATTCCATACCTAAGTACAATAGGCGCATTATTGTACTCAACATAATACACTTGACCGTATATTGTACTTCTCACTGAACTTGTCAGCTAGATTTAGCTCAGCGCCAACGCAACGTCATTGGAATGATTTCAAATTAATCTTTTGGCACCATTGACGTGGGCTTATAATTTCCCTACGGAGAAAAGTGGATTGATAATGAAACTTCAATACCTACTTAGATTGTGAGCGGCAAAAGTACTGACCCTTATAGAAAAACACCAAACAATGCCTTGGTATACATTTGCTGATATTAAGTATATGTTTGACTCATATAAAGGGTGTTCCCAAACTGGATAAGGAATTATCATATGAAACATGTCGATTGCTTGGAAGTAAACTAAGCAAACCCTTAATAGCTATCTTCTTATATTATCAACAATCTTACTCTCCATGAGACTATTCAAGAGTGTATATGGTTAAGGACTATCATTACACATATAAGAGGAGCTAGTAATTTTGAGTTTAACCACTATACAACTTGCATGTATGGAAATAGTGCATCATGTATTGAAGAAATGAAAGTAAGATATATCAAGGGTTATAACACAAAGCATATTTTGCTTAAGTTTTCATATAATCAATTATCCTCAAGATTCAAGTGAATTGAATAAGATGCGAGAAAAATGTGACATGTTTGTTTACCAAATCAATATGTAAAACCATATTTGGGAAACATGTAGAAAGTATTAAAATGGAAATGTTTTAAACCTCCTTTGATTAATGCACGAATCAGGGGGGGTAGTAGACAAAAGAGGGAGTCTACTATATATGTAATATTGGTATGTTGTGCTATTTCCTTCAACCAAGGTTTTATTTTTCCCATTGGGTTTTGTTCCTTGGTGTAAGGTTTTAGTGAGGCAACGGTTTATATACCATCATGTTTTCTTAACTCTCATGATTAATGTACGAATCTAAGAGAGAATTAGACTAAAGTAAAAGTCTATGTATTGGAAATAAGCTAGTGCGTTGTACTCTTTCCTTCGTCATATTTTTATTTTTCCCACTGGGTTTTTTATTTTGGCGTAAGGTTTTAACGAGCCAACAATTGTGCACCTTCACTCCTTTGACTCGGCACAAGGGGGAGTGTTGTAGGATAAATGTGCCATCGTCAAAGTATAAGACGATAATGATAAAGTTAGAGATAGAGATATACACATTAGAGTTAGATTAGAACTTGGTATCTCATGATTATCTCTTTGTAAACCATCCCTATATAAAGGGCTTATGATTAATGAGAATTACGATTCATTCTCTCAATTCTGTTGTGTTTTATTCGATTTTCTCTTCAACACATATTATAATTTTTGTTTTATTCAAACATAAATCACAGATTTGATCATATATGTTGTTATATTGCTTAGATATGCAACTGATATAGATAAGAAATATTAAATTATGTTTTTATTAGATTTTCTGTGCAGGAAATGGATATATGATGTTGATATTTTGGAAATTAATTAGGCAAAGAAAATGGAAGCAGAAATAGGGTTTTTGAGTCTGAGCGGTTTATAAACTGTCTGCCCTCCTATACATGCACTCCTTTCTTTCCCAATCACCTGCAAGTGTTTCCAGACGGATTTTTCAAACAGCACAGCACAGCACCACCACTTCGCAACCTCCTCCAGTCTCTCCTCCGCCGCCACCCATAACTTCGGCCGGCGAATTAAAAGAAACCCCACAATAACATGGAAGAGACAAAAACAGGGGAAGAAGAGAAGCAGAAGAGTGAACCACCATCTCATCTCAACGATTACATCGTCATCAAAGAAGGAGAGGCTGAGATTTTGATGCATGCCAAAAATGAAGTCTTTTACAATAAAGCCCAGGTCAATCTTTTGCTTTTTTATCACTAGATTTATAATTTATGATTTTTTTTTGGTTTTAAATTCATTGATTTTTGTTCAAATATCCAACTATGAATTGGATATTTTGTGTGTGTGTGTGTGTGTGTTGGGGGGGGGGGGGGGGCAGAGATTGGGGTGGTTTATTTTGGCAACTTCCAAACTGCTGTTCTGGGTTGGGCAAGGTAAAGAAAGATTGCTTTCTTGGGGTTGGGGTGGGGTGGGGGGATCTTGAATATTCAAGCAAAATGCTTGGAGCTTTACTCTTCTAATTGCCCTTAATTATATATAATTTGTGTTTAGAAAATGGTGACTGGAATATGCATTCCTACTATGGGGTTATGATTAGGAGAACTTTGGAAAAACGCCATTTTGTAGAATATTAACTCAAGATTAAGAACTTTTGAGAAATGTAGCTTGTAGAAGATCAAGTTTGAAGTGCTTGTGTTGGTTTCGTGCCATAAATTTCGATATCATGAAACAATTCTGACATCAAAATTCTGTGATTATCAGGTTAACAATAGAGATATGTCTATTGCTGTTCTGAGGACGTTTATATCAAAACGTAAAGAAGAACATGAAGCACTACTCTCTAAAAGAAATAAAAAAGTGTTGAAGGTATCAGAGGACAATGATTCTGGATTAGAAGCACCAAATGGGTCCACTACTCCTGATGGAAAATCTAATGGCGAATGTGAAGAGATGCGACAGGATGAATCAAATGGCACCTGCCAAGAACCAGAGAAAACACCAGAGGGTAAAGGACGAGGGGACTTAAAGCCACCTAGAGTGCTCGAGGTTTCACATCTATTTGTTTTTCTTTCACATTTCATTATGGATCTTGATTGTGTGTCTTTCTTGCTAGTTAACATAAGTTTTTTTTTTCTTTGAATCAATAGGCACTATCAGCTTCAGGGTTAAGAGCTCTAAGATATGCTCGTGAAATAGAAGGGATTGGACAAGTTGTGGCACTGGACAACGATAAAGGTTGGTGATGGTGATATTTGTGAATTATGTTTCACAAATCTTTTAACTAGGATTGCCACTAAATGCAACTGCATTTGAATGTTGCAAAGATAATAATGTTGAACAAAAATATTGGTTAAGAAATGGTGTGATCTTTTGCACTTTGTTACTTAATTTTTTTTTTTGGTGTAGCATCTGTTGAAGCTTGCAGGAGAAACATTAAATTCAATGGTTCGGTTGCAAGTGAAAAGGTGGAATCAAACCTTGCTGATGCTCGAGTCTATATGCTTACTCATCCAAAGGAATTTGAAGTGGTATGATTTATAATTTCATGAGTTTTTAGTTTGTATATACTGCATTGCTTAAGATATCATTGGATTCAACCGGTTCTACTTTTTCAAGAAATAACTTGTCATCTTAATGTTATAACCAGAATTTGATGTTGTTCAGGTTGATCTCGATCCTTATGGTTCACCCTCTGTATTCCTGGACTCTGCAGTTCAGTCGATTGCTGACGGAGGGCTGTTGATGTGCACAGCAACAGATATGGCTGTGCTATGTGGAGGCAATGGAGAAGTCTGCTATTCCAAGTAAGATTTTAATGCATTTTCAAAACTGAGTTTATATTTAGTTTTATCCTTCCTGTGAAAGATTGCTATTGACTTGTTATATTGTTAAACAAAATTTTCTTAAAGTTTGTCAAATATCTAGAATACTTTTTTCAAAAGAAATAACATAGAGGATCTTGTGGACACAATTCAATTTGATCGGTTTATCTGTAAAGATGATATTTGGCAAATAGGTAATTATAATTTTAAGCATCAAGCTTTCCTAAAAGGGACAAATTGCAGTTTTCATGGGATGTACTTGATTGTTAAAATGGACTCATTTTGTGTTGCATTTTTGTGCTAGATATGGTTCCTACCCACTGAGGGGAAAATATTGCCATGAAATGGCTTTGCGGATCCTCCTTGCCTGCATTGAGGTATTTTTTCTAGAAAGCCTCTATGTGTTTATAATCTTCAACATATATTTTAAACTTTCACATTTATTCAAGCAAGCTTACTTTAAATCTCTTGCCTTCTTCAAATACAGAGTCATGCAAACCGGTATAAGCGATACATTGTCCCAGTGTTATCTGTTCAGATGGACTTCTATGTCAGGGTATTCGTCCGCATATATACGTGAGTATCTTTTGTTTCACGAGCTATAAAACTTTGTGACAGCCTGAATTTTGATGAATTATGGGATGATTTCAGTTCAGCAAGTGCAATGAAGAACACTCCGCTAAAGCTTTCGTATGTTTATCAATGTATTGGTTGTGATTCTTTTCATCTCCAGCCACTGGCAAGGACCGTCAGTAAGGTGCGCATTTATTCCATAAATTGTTGCTTAGGATTTTTGGGTTTATTCTAGATAAGCTACAATCCTGAGGCAATGGATAGATATGGTGTTTGACCCTCATTATAGACATTTGATTGAGGGTGGCATCCTATACGATTTGTTGAAAAAAAAGTAAAAGAAAGGATTTTGAAGAGGGTTTCAAGATTGGATTAGATCTGGACATAACTCCCCTTTTCTGAATGAGGTTTAGAGATCTTATATCTTGATCGTGTAAAAAATCAGAATCCTAGAAATTTCTTGTAAATCTTTTTTCTTTCTTTTATATTTCTTAGAACACGAGCATAAGATATCTCCCAGGGTTTGGTCCTGCTGTTTCCCAAGAGTGTAGCGACTGTGGTAAGAAATATAACATGGGAGGACCCATATGGTCGGCTCCTATTCATGATCAAGATTGGGTCACATCCATATTAGCAGACGTGAAATCTATGAAGGAGCGCTATCCTGCTTTTAATCGGATTTCTGCAGTCCTGACAACAATTTCAGAGGTACGTTGGTTATACTTGACTTAAAATATTATATTTTCTATTTGCTTCTCTACGAAATGTGCATTCGTTTCAGTTCACCAGATAAATTTATAGAGAAAAGTATGCATTTTCATAGTAAACTCTCTTCTCTTTTGTTCAGGAATTACCAGATGTTCCTCTTTTCCTGAGTCTGCACAATCTTTGTGGTACCCTTAAGTGCACTTCCCCTTCGGCAGTGGTATTTAGGTCTGCTGTGATCAATGCTGGATATCGTATCTCTGGAACTCATGTTAACCCATTAGGATTGAAATCTGATGCTCCTATGGATGTCATATGGGATATCATGCGGTGTTGGGTAAGCTAGTTTTCTCCTTTCTAATCCATGTTCTTTTTCATAAATAATGCAATTTCTATGCTTGAAGTTGGTGTCTTTTTGTTTCGGATTTGAAGGTTAAAAATCATCCTGTGAAAGCTCAACCTCCAGAGCAGGCTGGAAGTGTGATCCTAGCCAAGGAACCTCAGCTTCAGGTATTGCAGTCCCAAAGTGCACACACCATTATTCGCTTAAAAAGAAACATTTGATTATTAATAATATGTCATTATAACTCTTCAATAATGACAAGTTTCATAAACCAAAATCATTGCTATCAATATTTGTAATGATTAGCAGAAAGTTGTGAAACATTGTGTATGATTGTTGTGTTGTGTAGGCTAATTTTGCTCGAGCAGTTGCATCACTTAGCAAAGCTCAAGCAAAGAAGGTTGCACGGTTCCTTCCAAATCCTGAAAGGCATTGGGGACCAAAACTGAGGGCTGGGCGTACCATAACTAGCAAACACGCATCTCTTCTGGGCCCAGAAACAGTCAATGAGATTCTTAACAATGATGAAGAACAAGGTACAGAGCCTGAAGCGAAGCGTAAGAGGACACAAGATCCTACTTCTGTTAACATATGAAATGATAAAAGACTAAAATGGGAAGGTTTTTATACATCTCTCACTCATTATATCTTATTCTGCATTTCTGTGCAGAGAGAGAATTCAACTTGTAATTGTTGAAGAATTAAGGATAGATCTGTTACAAGTCTTGAAGCTATAGAGTGAAATCTGTTTTTTCATGTGTTTTTTTTTTTCTTTTATTAATTGAAACCCAATGTATTATTTTGATGTAATTAGCTATATGATATTTGGTTAGAATGGAGTTTCTCTGGTTGATTTCTTTGATGGAATTTTGTAGTTCTCTTTTCCTATGTCTTGTCAACGTGTCTTTATTTTATCTTTTAAGCAGCAAAAATTGTACTAATATAAAGTCTGGTTAACTTTTTTTTAACATGCTCAATGTTATTTTGATATTGGAGATAAATGATTCTTTTATAACATAGTGTAGTGCTTTTTTAATAGTTTTTTTGAGATAGATGTTATTTTTTTTTAATTTAAAGCCATAATAGGCTCAAACCGCCTAAATCGATCAGACCAGACTGTTTTTATGGTCCGGTTTAGGTTTAGTCACTTGCTGTTAAACCACTTGGTTTGGAAAATTCCATAAATTGCCATTACAGTTTGGTTTGTGGTTTTGAGATTAAACAGCCAAAACTGAACCGCGAACACTCCTCAACACTACTCTCAATCCCACCACGATCATCCATTGTCATCGTTGGATTTACTAATCACCGTAATGGAAAACCCTATTACTCGTTGTCCAGAATCATTGTCCTCGTTCCTGTTTATCCACGGCCAACTCGTCGCCAACCTTCATACCCACCTCCTCGTTGTTTCTTGCATTCTCGCAAAATATTTAAAAGTATAAGAACCAGTAGCCATCTTCACAGATGTAAAAATGAGCATTCTTCAATAGTCAAACATGGAAACAAGAACTTCAATATAAAAAGTGAAAATGGGACTATTATTTTATTATCACTATGATTGCCAAATGAAACCACTACTAAAAAAGAGATTAAATGTATGAAATAAGTAACTTAAAACAAATCCTGAAATCATAGAAAATGGTTGAGAATTGAAAGAATATTGAATGCTCACACTCACATCTACGGCAAAACGACACAAAAAGAGCCTAAACACACACTTTTCAATTCATTTGCCATTTGTCTTCTTGGAGTCCTTGGGATTGAGCTCATCCCAAGCTTCAATCCATGTAACCATGGCGTCCCCAAGCTTCACAAAGTAAGGGTCTATTTTGCCCAGTTTATCCTTAACCTGCTTCGCCAATTCGATGTAGCATGACTGAACCGTGGTGCACTCTTTTGGCAGACTCGTGGCTTGGAAGAACGGGATGATCTCCTCTTGCCAAAAGATACCTTTGTATTCTTTCTTCAAGTTCACAAATGGGTTGCTGGCTTTGCTATGCCATATGTATGGCAATCCTGTCTTGATCCCCAGCCCCAAATGATCACATATCACCTATGAAAAAACAGCCCACTTTAAGGTCTTAAAATGGGTTCTTTTTCTCCAAACAACATTGTTAAAGAAGTAGAATCTATGGTAAGGTACCAACCTTAACACACCAACCAGCCCACATGTCGTCGTAGCGACCAATAGGTTGACCATCACCCATGAGTCCAAAGTACATGGCTGGCCCAATCAGGCTGCGGTCGAACGCCAGGTTCATTCCACACATTGGGAACAGAGTTCCCTTTGGAATTGTCATAACTGCATCCACATACCTGAGAATTGAATGAACCCAAATCTATCATCCATGCACCATGCAAATGAAAACCTTCAAACACCAAGAAAACAAGATGCAAATATATATATATATATATATAGGGCCAGGTTCAGGGGAAAAACGTAAAAATAAAAAACTGAGGAACATCATTTCATTTGGACGGTATGCACATGTGCATACAAGTAATTTATAACATGCATATATCCATATGCACATGTGCATACAAGTAATTTGTAACATGTATATATCCATATGCACATGTAAATAATGCACACATACATGAAAGCCAAAAAACAGCCTCTATTACTTGTATGCACATGTGCATACTATCTAGATGAACGGTTCCGTGTTCCTCAGTTTTTCATCTTTTTGTGGTTTTCCCCTTAACCTCCCCTCTCTCTCTCTCTCTGTGTGTGTGTGTATATATATATATATATATATATATATATATATACATAGGGTTGGGTTCCGGTGAGAAGTGCCAAATTTGGTGAGAAGCGTGAGAAGTGGTTATCAACCGTTGGATGAGATATGGACGAACATTAGGATGAGATGCACCGAGATATGATGCACCGCGATGCACCAGATCAATTCCATTTTAAGCCGCAATTCATGGTACGGTATTTGATTAAAAGTGATGACAGTTTAAAAGCACTTCTCACACACTTCTCACCAAAAATGACACTTCTCATATGATCTCATGCCTATATATATATATATACACACATACGTGTATATATATATATATATATATATATATATATATATATATATATATATATATGTGTGTCAGTGTGTGTGTGTGTGTTTTACTACCTAGTGTTTCTCTCGCGAGGCTTGACAAGCTGAGTTGGGGCATCATAATCTGGAATGTTGAGCCACAGGCCATGAGACACTGCGGTGGGGATGCCCTCACGGAGGCTGAACGGGTAGCCACGGACGAAATCAGCACCATCGGAGAAAGGGTCATAAAGGGTATTAAAGAAATAGGGTGTGGCTGGGTGAAGAAGGTTCCTAATGTGCTGTGAAAGTGCATCTATATCTTTCCCACTTGGATCTTTAGCAACCTACACAACAAATCCCAAAAATCAAGATCAACATTTTCATGTCAATTAAGAAAAACAAACCCCTGTGAGACAAAACATCAAACAGTTAGAGGGTCATTCATAACTCACAAAGCAGTCATCATCAATGGTGAAGATATACTTCTTCTTGGAGACCATGTAACCAAAGCAGCGACAAGCGGAATCCTTGAAGGAGATGCAAGAAGCCTTAGGACCCAAAATCTTGTTAATGTCGTTACGATTATAGAGTTCGTAATCGAAGCCGCTGGGGACCTTGATGGTTTTGGAAGGATCGCCATCTTGAACGATGATCAAATGATATGGTTGAAAGAAGGGCCTCCACATTTCAAGAAAATCGAGGTTTCTGATGGTGGGTATGACGATATCGAGGTCATCTTTGAGAGGAGGGTTGGAGGTCGCCATGAGAATGTAAACAGAGGAAAAAGAAGCATGATGGGTATGAGTGTTAATAAGGGGGGATCGGAGGACGTGAGATAACGACGGTGGCGGAGGATGTAACGGATGGGATCGGGTCAAACTAATCGCGTTTTTTCCCGCTTTTATTGCCTTGCCCAGTTGCCCTCTCTTTTTTTATTTATTTATTAAACTCTCATATCTTTTTATTATTTAAAAATAAAATATATATATAAATAGAGGAAGATTCAAACGGGACGCTAACTATTTAAGAAAATACAAGAGCGGTCACCCATGTATAAATGATATGTGATTTTATACTAACTGTAAAAAACTGGTCGCGGGCGACTTTGGCCGCGACATAAAAGTCACGGGACAAGTCACGTGAATCATATATGATTTTGTACGTGAATTATATATGATTTTGTATGAGCGGTCATTCTCATGTTTTCCTAAATAGTTAGGTTCTTCTCTCTCTCTCTCTCTCTCTCTCTCTCTCTATATATATATATATATATATATATATAGGGAGGGGTTGGTTGGGGGGGGGGGAGGGTGACGCAAGATGGAAAGCAAATATCTAACTACAAGCACTCCCCCCTTGAGGGGGGGGGGGGTTGGGGGGGTGCTGCAGGCACCTTGGCGACTAAAGAAAAGAACAACCCCCTTGAGGGGGGTTGGGGGTGTGCTGCAGGCATCTTCGAAAGAAACTCAATAACTACTACCTTACAAGAGGGGAAGCGCCAAAAAGAACAAAGAAAAAAAGAGTGCTTCTTGGAGAGGAGCACGATATGTAGCTAAGATTTTCATTTCACGATGAAGGTTTGAATTGATGTTTTTGTAACTATCAAAACTAGGGGTGAGCAAAACGGGATACCCGACCAAATTTCATGGAACTGGACCCGGAACCGCTTACATCGGTTCTCTATATTTTGGAACCGGTCCCGAAACCGTCGGTTCCGGTTTCAGTTCCTGGTACCCGGTGTCAATTTGTTTTTTTAAATTTTAACATTTATATAATCAAAATGTAATTTTAGATCTATTGCAAATCAATAACAAACATATTACAACTTTTTACTTAAGATTTTCGTTGTATGTAAAAGATCTTTACATTGGTAAATCTATTAATTCAATTTTTGTTTTATTAAATCTATTAAATCTAATAAATTTATATATATATTTTTTATTAAAAATAGTGGTACCCGTCGGTTCTAGTTCTAGGTACCTAGCGGGACCGAGTACCCGGTCCCGGCGGGTACCCAACGGGTAATGGTTCCAAAAAAATAAGAACCGGAACCAGAACCAGTCTTAATCGGTTCCGTATATTAAGAACCGGAACCAATCACATCGGTTGCGGTTCTGGAACCAGCAGTTCCGGAGTGGTTCCGGTTCCAAATGTGAGTACCCAGTTCCGATGCTCACCCCTAATCAAAACTTCAACAAAACTGCATTTTGTAAAATTAAAGAAATAAATGAGGAATGTAAATTTTTTTAGTTATAATATTTTTCAAGTTTTATGATAAGTTTAATTCTTAAGTTAAGATTCCAAATCATTTTCGTTTAATTAAAAATGTAATGTAATGAAAAATTATTCAGAAATCCAAAATATACTTCAAGGAAACTTGTATATTTTGCTATTTATTTTCAATTTGAATTAAAATTTAACAGATATGGTTCTGATATTTTTCTTATATTATATAAAGACCCCTGGATGTTTTCGAGTTGAACAGGATTGGAGGAAAAAAAGAAAAAGTGAGTGTCCCTTTGAGAGAGACCAGTAGGTAAACTGGGTCTGGATAGCCCAAGCTCGTTATCCTTCCACTGTTGGGAGCGAGGAGTTGTCGCAGCTCTGTGAAACCAGCCTAACGCGTTGCCTCCTTCTATAAGGCCCATGTGACCAAAGCCTTCGCTAGAGCCACATGAACCAACTCTCAACTTGGAATGGGCAAGCCAGATAATGCAACACCAAGCCCAACCTACTGGACCAACTCACGGTCCAAACTCACTTTCATACCCCCACTTGGGTTATAGACAAGCGTTACCAAGACCGGTGATCAACAATCTACAAAATCTCTTTATTAAGTGCTTATAACATCCACCAGAAACCGATGTGGGAGCAATCACCAACATTTCTAAAATTCTCTCTCCTTGTTTTTAAGTTTCTTGATTCAAAATTCCACCAAAAAGGTCTGGTAATGCAAATCAGTAGCAGCATTCACATCAAGATCACCAACCTCAGATACTGTTTTAGAAGCATGCGATTCAAGATTTGAATTTGGATTTGGTTATCAATCGTAAGCTGTCGAAAATGTAGAACTGATTTTGTTACGTTATTTGTTCTGCAATTCGTTTAATCTGTGATGTATATATAATTATAGCTTGTGTTCACATGTTGTAAATTTAGAATACACTCAAGTTAATGTTGGAGGTATAGAACTTTTCTGGAGAAAGAAATAGAAGAAAATGTGCATATAAAATTGGTTCAATAACAAGCAGAAAACTGAAGAACAGAACCAAAATTCGGCTTTAAATTATAACTTGTGGGTTTTTAAATTATACAACACTATAACTTCAACTACTCTACAAAACAATACATGTAAAACAACAATGAAAAACAGGTGAATTCACCCACATTACACACTTAAACTTTCTTGTTCAAGATGAAGCGCGTGTGCCAGACACCCACGTGCGAAAAATCTTCAAGGTCTACTCGATCATCAAACAAACGCAAAGAAAAAGGCCAAAGACGCCAATAGAGTGAGTAAAGATAAGCTTAACGGAGATCCAGCATTTGGGAGATATGGGTATGCATCAGGTGGCGGCATGACACAATTATCACCATTGAAATAGATTCTACGTGGAAAAGCCCAACCCTTTTCGAACGTGAAGGTTGATTTGTCTTTTCGGAAGAGTAGTTCTGATTGAACATTCCCCAATGGTCCAGCTTGATTCAGAAAATCGTTGTAGAATTTAACTCCCCATAGCATAGCAGTATCATCTATAAATATTTAAAGATAAAAAAGACACCAAATCATCGTTAGAACATCAAACTATTGACAAAATAGGATCAAGAAACGATGAACAAGTAAGTGAACTTACTTATAGAAGAATAAGGAGTCAATGGTTTATAGTTAAAGCTGAAAATTTGCGTGAGGTTGTCGAAGTTGGGATGTTGAACGACCAAATTCCACTGGGAATAATTCATCCGGAAGTTGAAATTCGTAATGGTGACCTTAACTCGCCAATAATCCTTGTAATTAAGCTTCACGTGCCAGTGAACTCGAATAGGACACATATGTTTCGTGCATTGAACCAGGGGTGTCAACGTGCTCTTACCAGGACCATTAACAACCGAAGCTAAATATGGCGAATTTGGACTGCAAAACACAGTTGGTGAAAAAAAGTTAGAAAACAGCAAGATATTATTGTTACCCAAATACCCAAAATAAAAATCCTTACTTTACACAACTTCCCGGATGAGTGATATTGTTTTGGCATCCACAGGTGCACGTTGGGCAGGGTACGATTGTGTCATTGTAGAACGAAGAGAGAGATACACAGCAAGTGGGAGTTTTCTGAGCCAGAAATTGTGAATATGTACATGTAACATTCCAAGTCACTGCCAAAACAAGATTAAGTCATTAGAATCTTATAAAGCTGTGATATATAATTATATATAGTTATGAGTTTGATTTTAGCATATATACTCACTCATAGCTTGAGTTACTCTTCTTCCATCTGGAGAAATGAACTTTGTTGGTTTACCAACTACAGCTGGTCCACAGGTATAGCCAGGTCCAGGTGCGAGCAAGGTGAAGTTCTTGGGTGGTTTGACCGTTTTATTAGTGGTTCCAGCTGCACCAACGCTGACTTGGAATGAACTAGCGTAATTGTTGGGATCTTGGGCCCATGAATTGATAACACCTCCTTTACAGCAGTTTGCGATCTGCTGATTGTACGCTGTTCCTGGTAATAAATCGACAACTGTTGGAGTTTTCTTGCAGCAATGTGGTGATGCACTTTTGTATTTTGAACAATCTCCTTGCTCGGTGGTTTGACTGCCCATCATGCTCCATATCACCTCTTTCTTAGCCCAGGTCCAACCTAAGGTCCACCCCGGAGGGGAAATGTGGCGATATTGCTGGAAGTTGTACATTGTAACCACGGCCTGAATGAAAACACGATGCACATTATAATCTTTTTTGTGAGTAATCGAGTTAGCGATATTAAAGATCTTGAATCCATGTGTATAACTAATTGTTGATTATGAACTTACAACATAGCCATCAGGGGTCCAACTAATGATATCCCACTTGATTGTGATGTTTCCATTTGGGTCAAGTGCATCATAGGCTTCTGCAAATTAACAAGAAAAAAGAAGTCTCAAGAGCCAGATTTTGCACAAGAAACCCATTAAATGAATCAGTACATTATCCAAATCATCATGAGCAAATAAACACCATCCATATGCCGTAAGTTACTTCTAATATGGACAAATTATGAAAGCTTATGTAATGAAGTCAATCTTTTATGTTGAATAAGACATTCTTACTTGGAGAAATTATGGTTTTGTTCTGTGATGTCATGTTCATCAAACATCTAAATTGGGTTTAGCATAATATTAATAAAGATTTGCTGATCTTGATCTAGAAAGCAATAAGAACAAAGACCGATTCATTGAAGGAAATGAGATCTCGAATCATTTTGCATATATTAAAGAATTCCCAGATTCTCATGTACCGATTTAACACAAACTTGATTGATCATTGCAATCTCTGAAACAGTCATACAGTTAAGCTATTGAACTATAAATCTTGATCAGGAAAAGTCGAATATTTCTTATTCTTCAACACCTAGAAACCAATCTGATAAATGACCCACTAACCAACTAACTTCCCCAATATAAACCTCTCTAAAAACCTCCCCCTGACACCCATCATCCAACTGAGCAAACTGGAGTACAAATCTTGATCAACAAAGGTCAAGTTTTTATATTAAGCAAAACCCATGAACCAAATTGATTAAAAACAACTTTAAGAGCTCAAAGAAGGTTCAAACCTGTGGAAGTGAAACTGAATGAAGAAAGCAAGATAGCAAGAACAATGGTGGAAATTGAAAATCTGGTGAGAGATCTGAAGCAGTTATCCATTTCTTGCTTCCAAGATTTACCAGATCCGATTGTAGCCCGTTTTCTTGAACGAGTGTGTATCGTATATGTGTGTGTGAGAGAGAGAGAGAGATGTTGGAGAGATCTTTCTCTCCTTGAGAAAGCAGTGAGGCAGTGATGGTCGTTATTAAAAGAAAAAGTCTATACCCAATTACCCACCTCCTATTATATTGCGTTGGTTTGGTGAAAGTTACCTATCTTGTACATCAAATGTTCTCTTTTCTTGGAGCAAGTAGCATCCTTTTAAAAGCAATTATTAAGGATCTTCATAATATCAATGTTAAATTAAGGATGTTATTATATAAACACTTTTTAAAATTAAATCATATATTAAAAATATAAAAAGATGATTTGATAATAATGTATATAAGAAAAGAAACAAGTAGATAGATATCCATTTAATAAATAGATTGGTGTTTATTTAACCTTAACAAAACAGTTTATTTATAGAAGTTGTAGAATTTAACGATGATTTGTGGATTTGAATTAAAAGGGGTAATAATTGTAATTTTACTTAAATTGGAACTAAGAAAAAAAAAAGGTGATAAAAGAGAAAAGGGAATCGAGCAACTCTTGCCGACAAAAACCTTGATGGAGGATATATTTTTTTCCGTTTGAAAATAAATAAATATTAAAATAACATTCGGTGGTTTAAAAATATAAAAATAATATAATTGACGAAATTTATAGTGATTGCGATTTGGAGAGGATTAAACTGGGTAGTGTCGGTGGATTTATCAAATAATGAAAAGTGAATTACAGTTTTAGTCCTTGATGTATGTTAGTTTTAACGAAACTCGTGTGTATAGTTCTATTATTACAGATTGCTTCTTCTAGGCATTTGTAAAAAAAATTAGGATTGTGTCCTCTCACTAATGGTTATTAAGGGGTTGTTTAATTGTTGTTTAATGTTTTGGAGCATGACAGTTAAATGGTTTTCCATCATATTTGACATGGTGGCTTGTGGTAGCAATGAGTTGTATGTGTATTGTGTTGTCGCTGCAACTGAGTCAGTTTTTAGTACTAAAAACCCGAATACGTAAGCCCAAATTAGAGTACTTTTGAGACCCTCACAAAAGTGAGACCCTTTTAAAAGAGCTTTTAGTACGTTATTGATATGTGATATAAATACCTAATAGTACTTATATAAAATGTGACAAAAAAAGGTTCTCTGCTTCTACTAGACATGCTATCAGTGATGCTCGATTGTATCATCGAAGAAATGATCGGTAGTGTTATTGGGGATGAAAACAAGAAAAAACAATGTCGATGTTAATCATTTTTTAACTTCTTTAATAGAAAATAAGATATAATGATGGATTTAAATGCTCCTCATTAATTTCACTAAATGTAACAATAGTTAGTCTAATGGAAGAAATCGAAAACATTTTGTAAGCATCCAAAATAATCTATAAAAAATCATTGTTAGGATAAATCCCATTAAAATAATAAAATATTTGAGTAAATTACACTTTCGGCTCCAATGATTGTCTCCCATTATTAAGTGTCTTTGAACTTTATCTATTACACTGGTACTTACTAGGGTTGTTAATTTGTTTTGGATTTAGTTACCCTGACTAATAGTCGTTAAGAGGTATGTTAATATAAGATCAATTTTGTCTTTTTATCCTCCTAATTTTCTATTAGAACTATAATATGTGTATGTATATATATACTTATTGAGGCCACATCAAATACAAACCATCTAAATGGTATACACGTACAAATCAATCTCAATCGTCTGTGCAAATTATCAAATCAATATCAACGATATGGATTAAATGGGTTCCGAAATTCACTCTCATTCTTATCTACAACTATTTGATAACTGCCAAAAAGTTTCAAAATACACAAAATCAAGGGTCGAGTTTGGTTTGTACTGTGTATAACATTTAGGTGGTTTGTATTTGATTTGGTCTCTATTCTTCTTCTTCTTATTATTATTATTATCTTTTTATATGTATTATCAATCACCGAGATAACTCCCTCATCTACCCTTTCTGCGACATCCTTACACCGATGTTCTTTCCTCTCTCTCCTCTGCCCTCGATACCAGAAAAACATAGATTAGTGATGTTGACCCTCCCTCTTTCCTTTCACCAGAAAACATAGATCGATCACAGAGACCAATAGTATTATAAATGAAGTTGAGGGACAAGAGTTGATAATAAGAGGTAGTTGCAAGGACAAAACGTGTAATTTGCTCTAAGTGGTTGAAAGACAGGCATATCCAGCTCACTATTGAGTATTGATCACGTGTACCTATTTGTAACCCAAGATATCAAATTTGGTGTAATTTGTGTGTATCGCTATTCATCTTGTCGTATTATATTAAATGTGATATAGTATTATTTATTTTGTTTAAATTTAATTATTTGTATTTGAACTTTTATGGTTGATGAATTATTATTATAGTTTTATAAATATTCGAATAATTCACAAAATCTATTAAATATTTAAATACATCTTTTTATTTACTCATTTTTGGAATCTAACTTTTTTAACCTTATTTTAGGGCCTAAAAAAGTAACGTTGCTAACACTTGTAGTATGTTAAGAGTCCCAATTACTATTTTTAGCAGCTAACTAGATACCATATGGTTTGACAAAAGAAATTCATTGATGCTTATGTGGATAATGGCTTTTCATGTCGTCATTTTATTCACTAATTATTTGATTACCCTATCAGTGACAGAAGATTCCGTCACTGAAAGCAACATCCGTCACTGAAAGTCCGTCGTGCTCAGGAGGTTGCTAAAAGTATCAGCGACGGATCAGTGACGAAATTATTCAGTGACGGATGAATATATGTCATGAAGACCATCATCCAAACCATTAAGAATAAAATTCCGACAATTATATTCGTTGGCGTTCCAAATATCCAAGGATCGTTGGAACATAGCCAATTCAATTTGGGATGGGGCGTTTTCTCCTTCTCCAACCGGCGGTGTCAGTGCTTGATCGGTAAGCACGTTAGACACTTTCAGAGTTGTCAAGTAGAAGATCATCTTTTGTTGCCATCTTCTAAAATCGGAACCCTTAAATTTTTCGGGTTTCTCCACACTCGATTTCAACAAGGAAGAGTTTTCCATCGTCAACGAAATTTCTGTCTAAGATTGTTAGACCTTAGATACACGAATTGAAATTCGTAACACACAATATTGAAACAAATGGAAATACTGAATTATTTATATGTATATATATATATATATCCGAAATTTACATATCAATGAAAATACATAATCAAAAGTTCAAGATAAAATACTAACTCGACTTTCTTGATCACGAAGTTGAAGAAGATCGTTATTTGGATTGAGGCCTGCCAAGCAGTGTCCTTAGACAGAAATTCGTCCCTCGTACCGTATCGATTGGACGTCTATCTAGAGGATACAACAACCCGTTCAAGAATCGAACTCTCGAACCCGACGAATCAAACTATGCTTCCATGATGAAGAACAATGAAGAACTTTGAGAGAATTTAAGAGAATATGTGTTTTTTTGTCTATCGTAATCTGTTACATATGCTTCCTATTTATACTAGATCAACCGGTGCCAATGAACCATTGTAACTGTTCGGTTATGACGGTTGGAGGATGAAAAGTCACACCTTTTCATATGAAAAGTCACACCTTTTCCTCTTTGCTCTATTTACATATCTAGTACTTGAGGTATGATTGAGATTATCCCAACAATACCCCACATTTTCTATTCAAACTCTAACAATACCTCACATTTGAATAGAAAATAAGATATTCTCAAAGTATTTATTGTTCTTATTCAGGAAATAAACATGAAATGCATCAGAAAAAGGTGTCTAGGTGACTTGAACCGTTCTTAGTGAGTATTCATCGAACCTACTTTGTGGGTAGTGACGAAGAGTCTTGAACTAACCACGTTTTGTAGTAAGTCAAGGAAATGAATATCACACATATCATGTTTATGCATAGTTGACTCTTACCGTTGTGTTCATTTCGGTAGTGAACAATCCTTTCTTCATGAGAATTTTAGAAGACATAGCCATGTCCGTCCTCAAAGATGCGACCCCGCATCAATCTCACATAGGTAATACTGATCAAGAATACTCCGTTGTATTCCACCATAATAGCTATCAACATTATTAAGAATGTAACATTCAACCCTATATCATCAACGGAAAACAAAGGAAAACATCATAGGAATAGGCATACCTTTGTTTAATTGCTTCTTGAGTTGTCCCCGACTAGTTTGCCTATTGAACCTAGACCATGGGATCTCCAATTTTGCTAGGTTAGGTTGCCGTCGAGGAAACTCATTGTGTTGGCTTTAAGCCCATTCCCCTCGATGTGAAGGATACTTGCTCTCTACTTGGGCCCTTTGTCAAAGGATCGGCAATGTTCTCCTTTGATGTAAAGCCCGTGTCCCGGTATGTAATTTCGTTTTATTTTTTTAAGATTTATTTATCGTGGTTTCCATTAACGGGGTTAGTCGAGTTGGGTCTAATCGTTAAATTATCGGAATTTTTGGTTAGTTGCGAGAGGTTTGTAAGTGGATGGACTATATGTGTCAAAGGCCAAAACCCCCCATGGGTTTCGGCCCATGCAGGAAGATGGAGAAGTCCATGTGGTTTGTTTTTTTTGAATGGGTGCCGTGAAGGATAAGGAAAGGAAAACAAAACAAAAAAAAAAGAACCCTACGGCTTTGAATTGGTTTTTGGTGTGGTCGTCGGCCGGATTTTAGAACCGAGAGAGAGAGGGAGATCGAAGAGAGAGAAGCCGAGAGATATATAGCGGCTGCTGCCGGCGACGAGGAGAGAGGAGGAAAGGGGCGATCGACAGCGGGTTCGGTCGGTTTAGAGGGCGAGAAAGCGTTGCATCGAGGTAACCGTTGTCGTTTCGTTGTTTTCTTTGATTTTTTTGTTCGTCGCAAGGTTATCGCAAACCACCACCGCCGCCGCGGCAGCCATGGCCGCCGGCGGTGTGGCCACCACCGCACACCGCCGCTGTGACGGCTGTGGTTGTGTGTACGGGTGGGTTCGCGTTAGAACAATCGAGAGAGAGGAGGACGGTGGTGCGAGAGGGTATCGGGGTTATGTACGTATGGGTGTGATCACCGTCGGAAAACACCGCCGCCGCCGGAGGCGGCAGGGGGGTGGTGCACGGCTGTTGTTACACCTTGGTATGATCTGTTCCAGTAAGTTTTAGGCTTCCCGGGGCTGTTTGGGTTAAGCATTGTCTTAATGAGATTATAACCGTTAGTTATCATTTTATGTGAAAACGTTTGTCTGCCACTGTTTTGCGACGGCCATAACTTTTCCGTCGTAGCTCGGATTGAGGCGAATCCGGTGCCCACGGTTCACATTCTGTGCCGGGCACACTTTTCGTGTTTTAGCGGAAGTCCGGTTCGGCCTCTAGCTAGGCGTAATTTGGCTGTTTATACAGCAGATCCGGATGTGGCAGATAGCTCCGTTTTAATAGTCTCAGTTTCTGCCACTGTTTTGGGAAAGCCATAACTTCTGCTAGGAATGTCGGATTGGGATGAAACCAGTGCCAAAAGTTCCCATTCTGAGTCTAGTAAGTTTCTTATGTTTTGCGGAAAAACCAGTTCGGACCGTAGCTAGTGTCAAATTGTTGTTTTATAACGAAAGGTGCTGTTTTTCGCTGTGCAGTTAACCAGTTTTGTAAAATCCATAATAAATTGTAGAAAAATCGTTAGGAGGTGTATAATATGTCCTTGGAACCCTAACTCTGAGCACTTTCTGGTTATGTAATTTAATTGAGGATTTTCTGGGTTTATGGATGTCGGAACAGGTCCCGAACAGACCTGTTTGGTTAGACCGAAAAGTCATTTTAGTGACGATTTAAGGGTGCGTCGTGTTTTAGGGTCCGGGTCTCGTGTTAATACTTTTTAACGTTCGTTTAGGTGTCGGGAAGTGATCTTGGATTTGTGGAGCTTGAATTATTGTTTGTGAGCTAGGCGCGCTTACGAGGTGAGTTCTCTCACTATAACTAATGTCGGTTACTTTTTACATTACGATTTGTACGTGTGTGGTAGTTTTAATTGTTTGTGATGCGGGACTAAGTAGTGGGGCGTCTAGTCGGACCTTTATTGTTATGACTACGCGGGTGGCGTAGTGGCTCGGTGGGGCCGGGGTTTATATACGCGGGTGGCGTAGTGACTCGGCGGGGCCGAGGTTTATATACGCGGGTGGCGTATGAACCCGGGGGAGCCGGGTAATGCTTGCACGGTTATTGTGTGGTCGGGTGGACCAGCTTATGCCTATTAGGTGGGTTGGTGTGAGTATGCACGTTTATGATTTGTTCGTAGACTTGTATGCTGTTTATGTGCAATTATCTGTTTATGGTGGTGTGGAAATAACTGTGTTACTTATGGTGTTGAATTCACTAAGCTTCGTGCTTACCCTTTCCCAATAAACTGTGGTTCCAGGTACGGGCGGCTCCAAGGCGTGACGAGTACACACTGGCGTGCGAGGAGAGCTGGCTGCTTTATGGTTTTTATTAATTAAACGTTTATTCCGCTGGTTTTTATTATGAAGATATTAATTATGAGTTTGCAAACGAAACGTTGGGATCATTTAATGAGTTGTTATAAATGAAATGTTTATTTAAAGATTTAAATTTTCTTGTAATTTTTGGGACGTTACATTTGACTTTACACAGGTTCCATTTTTCAGCAATGGAAATGTTCTCCTTTGACTTTACATAGGTTCAATGGAAATGATTCCATTTTTCAGCAAGTCCTTTATAGTGTTGTGGCGCCTTCGTATGTGTCTGGACTTTCCATTGTAGATCTGATTCTTCGCTCTTGTGAGAGCGGCCATACTATCACAATGGATACCAATAGCAGTCACCGGTTTTGGCCACAACGGAATACCCTCTAGGAAGCTTTTTAGCCATTCGGCTTCTTCAGCGGCTTTGTCTAATGCGACAAATTCTGCTTCCATAGTTGATCTGGTATTCACAGTTTGTTTGGAAGATTTCCAAGATATCGCTGCTCCACCAAATGTGAATACATATCCACTTGTGGACTTACTCTCCGAATGGTTGGAAATCCAATTAGCATCACAATACCCTTCTAGAACGGGAGGGTATTTTGTATAATGTAACCCATAACCCATTGTGTATTTCAAATATCGAAGCACCCTTACTAGTGCATACCAATGGTCTTTTCCCAGGTTATGTGAGTACCGACTAAGTCTACTCACACAATACGCTATATCCGGTCGTGTACAGTTCATGATATACATCAAGCTTCCAAGAACTTGAGTGTATTCCAACTGAGCAACACTATCTCCTAGATTCTTCTTCAATTGACTTGAAGCATCGAATGGAGTCACAACCGGTTTGTCATCATAATGACCAAACTTTCGCAACACCTTCTCAACATAGTGAGATTGGGTAAGGATGTAACCATTTGGATCCTTTTTAATCTTTATACCAAGGATAACATCAACAACTCCCATATCTTTCATATCAAATGCGGAGTTTAACATCTTCTTGGTTTGGTTTATTACATCCAAGTTTGATCCCATGATGAGCATATCATCAACATACAAACATAAGCATCTTTGTATTGTTTCACATCAACACACTTATCACATTCATTTATGTGATAACCATTTGACAACATAGTGTTATCAAACTTCTCATGCCACTGCTTTGGCGCTTGTTTAAGTCCATAAAGAGACGTAATTAACTTACAGACTTTGTTCTCTTGGCCTTTTACAACAAAACCTTCCAGTTGTTTCATATATATCTCTTCTTCTAATTCACCATTCAAGAACGCGGTTTTCACATCCATTTGATGTATCTCTAAGTTATGTATAGCCGCTATCGCAATCAACGTCCGTATAGACGTGATCCTAGTAACCGATGAATAGGTGTCGAAGAAGTCTTGACCTTCCTTTTGTCGGTATCCATTGGCAACTAGTCGAGCTTTGTACTTCTCTATAGTGCCATCGGGTCTCAATTTCCGCTTGAAGATCCATTTATGACCAATTACCTTGTGACCCGGTGGTAAATCTACCAATCTCCATGTGTTATTTTGAACAATGGAGTCTATCTCACCTTGAATAGCCTCTTTCCAATAAGGTGCCTCCGATGAATCCATGGCGGCTTTATAGGATTGAGGTTCTTCATCGACAACAAATGTCATGAAGTCGGGTCCAAAGTCTTTAGCAATCTTTCCCCTTTTACTTCTTCTAGGCTCTAGGTTTTCTTCTTGAGCCTTTGATGTACCTTCTCCATTTGGTTTCTCAACACTATCGGTGTTCTCTACTTCACATACTCTCTTCCTTGGATTAGAGATTTCTTTCCCTTTATCCTTGTAAGGAAATATGTGTTCAAAGAATTCAGCCTCAATTGATTCCATACTTGTGTTGTTGTGGATATCTTCATTGTTTGACTTATAGACCAGAAATCTATAAGCAACACTATTACTTGCCGGACCAAGATATACACAATCAATGGTCTTCGGTCCAAGTTTTGTCCTTTTGGGTAAAGGTACTTGAACCTTTGCAAGGCAACCCCACACTTTCATCCTTTTGTAGGAAGGAAGTTTTCCTTTCCATAGTTCATAAGGTGATTTGTCGCTCTTTTTATGAGGAATTTTATTAAGTATCATATTTGCAGTTAAGCAGGCTTCACCCCACAAACTATGTGGTGCTCCCGAAGTAATCAACATTGAATTGATCATGTTTTTCAATGTTCTATTTTTCCTTTCGGCTACTCCATTTTGTTGTGGAGTATAGGGAGCCGTGGTTTGGTGAACTATGCCATGATGAGAACAAAATTCTGCAAAGTCCTTAGACTCATACTCTCCTCCTCTATCGGATCTCAAAGTTTTTATTCTTTTATCAAGTTGGTTTTCAACTTCAGCCTTGTATGTCTTAAACATATTCAAAGATTCATCTTTGGTATGTATTAGGTATACATAACAATATTTACTGCAATCATCAATAAATGATACATAATAGTTCTTTCCTTCACGTGTGGGTGTGGCTTTATAATCACATAAATCGTTGTGGATTAGTCCAAGTATTTGATTAGACTTTTCAACAGATTTGTGTGGATGGCTTGAATATTTAGATTCAACACATACCTCACATTTTGTCTTGTTATCCATGGAACACTTGGGTAATAACCCAAGTCTTGTCATCCTTTGTAGGGATCGGAAGTTTACATGTCTCGACGGGAATGCCATAAGGAAGAAGAGTCAATCATGTACATAGAAGCAGAGCTAGAGCCCGCGGTTTTATTGCTATTTACAACATTTACAATATTTACATCATCATTGTTCATCACACTAAGTTTGAAGAGCCCCTCATTTAGATAGCCATTTCCAACATACATCCCACCCTTAGTAATCACAAATTTATCCGATTCAAACACCATCTTGAATCCTTTGTTACTAAGTGTGGGTCCAGAAATCAAGTTCTTTGTAATAGCCGGTACATGCAAGACATTGGTGAGCACAAGTTCCTTCCCCGATGTAAGCTTGAGATTCACCTTCCCCTTCCCTTCAACTTTTGCGGTCGTGGCATTACCCATATACATGGGTTCTTCATCATCAACTTTTTGGTATGTAGCAAACATGTTCTTGGAGTTACAAATATGTTTGGTGGCACCGGTATCAACCCACCAATCGGTCACGTTTGTAACCATAAAAGCCTCAATTACTCCAACGAATTGATTTGGAGCATTGACCACATTGGCTTGATGGGGGTTTCCACCGACACCTCCTCCTCCGGCGCCTCCTCCTCCTGGACCACCATGGTTTCTCCTATGGCGGCAATCCTTCGCTCGATGCCCCGGCTTGCCGCATACCCAGCAACTCATCACAGGCTTCTTGAAAGGCCTTCGTTGTACGGATAGTGGGTTTGAAGCATTGAGATTTTGCTTGAAACCCATCGCCTTTCCCTTTCCTTTTTGGAACTTTGACTTTGATGAGTTTCCGGTAACCATGTTTGCATTTGGTTCCAACGAGATTGCATCCGCCTTCTCGTTCATCCGGTTGTCCTCCTCCACCCGCAATTTGAGTATCAATTGCTCAAAACTCATATCCTCGGACAAAGGTTTAAGATAGAGTTTAAAATTTTTCCAGGATGGAGGTAACTTATCAATTATCGAACCAATAACAAAATTAGAGTTGATGCCCATACCTTCGACTTCCAATTCATGGACCAAGATTTGCATTTCTTCTACTTGTTTCACGACCGGTTTGGAATCCGTCATCTTAAAGTTCAGGAATTTGCCCACGATAAATCGTTTGGAACAAGCGACTTCCGTCTTGTACTTTGATTCCAACGACTCCCAAATTTCTCTTGCCGTGGTGAAGGATGAATATATGTCATGAAGACCATCATCCAAACCATTAAGAATAAAATTCCGACAATTATATTCGTTGGCGTTCCAAATATCCAAGGATCGTTGGAACATAGCCAATTCAATTTGGGATGGGGCGTTTTCTCCTTCTCCAACCGGCGGTGTCAGTGCTTGATCGGTAAGCACGTTAGACACTTTCAGAGTTGTCAAGTAGAAGATCATCTTTTGTTGCCATCTTCTAAAATCGGAACCCTTAAATTTTTCGGGTTTCTCCACACTCGATTTCAACAAGGAAGAGTTTTCCATCGTCAACGAAATTTCTGTCTAAGATTGTTAGACCTTAGATACACGAATTGAAATTCGTAACACACAATATTGAAACAAATGGAAATACTGAATTATTTATATGTATATATATATATCCGAAATTTACATATCAATGAAAATACATAATCAAAAGTTCAAGATAAAATACTAACTCGACTTTCTTGATCACGAAGTTGAAGAAGATCGTTATTTGGATTGAGGCCTGCCAAGCAGTGTCCTTAGACATAAATTCGTCCCTCGTACCGTATCGATTGGACGTCTATCTAGAGGATACAACAACCCGTTCAAGAATCGAACTCTCGAACCCGACGAATCAAACTATGCTTCCATGATGAAGAACAATGAAATACTTTGACAGAATTTAAGAGAATATGTGTTTTTTTGTCTATCGTAATCTGTTACATATGCTTCCTATTTATACTAGATCAACCGGTGCCAATGAACCATTGTAACTGTTCAGTTATGGCGGTTGGAGGATGAAAAGTCACACATTTTCATATGAAAAGTCACACATTTTCATATGAAAAGTCACACATTTTCATATGAAAAGTCACACCTTTTCATCTTTGCCCTATTTACATATCTAGTACTTGAGGTATGATTGAGATTATCCCAACACCTATATTTATATATGGTTGGGTTCCGATGAGAAATTGAGGTTAATGTGAGAAGTGGTTATCAACCGTTAGATGAGAAATGAATGCACATTATGATAGATGCACCAAGATGCAAAAGATCAATTTCCTTCTAAGCCGCATATTCATGGGAGGACATTTGATTAAAAGTGGTCAATTTCAGATTCACTTCTCACGTCTATCAGTTCTCACGATATGACGGTAACTCAAGTTCTCACACGATCTTTCGCATATATATATATATATATATATAATCTACGAGTTTGATTTCAGTATGTATATATACTCACTCATAGCTTGAGTTACTCTTCTTCCATCTGGAGTAATGAACTTTCTGGGTTTACCGACTATAGCCGGTCCACAGGTATAGCCAGGGCCGGGTGCAAGCAATGTGAAGTTCTTGGGTGGTTTGACCGTTTTATTAGTGGTTCCAGCCATACCAACGCTAACCTGGAATGAACTAGCATCCCATGAGTCGATAACACCTCCTTTACAGCAATTTGCAATCTGCTGATTGTAAGGGGTTCCAGGTAATAAATCCACAACCGTTGGATTTTTGTTGCAGGAATGTGGTAGTGCACCCTTAAATCTTGAACAATCTCCTTGCTCCGTGGTTTGACTGCCCATCATGCTCCATATCACCTCTTTCTTAGCCCAGGTCCACCCTAAGGTCCACCCCGGAGAGGAAATCCGGCGGTATCGCTGGAAGTTATACATCGTAACCACGGCCTGAAAGAAGAACACAAATTAGCAACATTAATTAAAGATCTTGAATCCATGTGGATGTATTTATTGGTGATTATATATGAACTTACAACATAGCCATCAAGGGTCCAACTCATGATATCCCATTTGATTGTGATGTTTCCATTTGGGTCAAGTGTTTTATAAGCCTCTGCAATGCAAATTAACAAGAAAAAGAAGGCTCATGAGCTGTTAAGGTAAAAAAATTGGAATCTCTGAATCCAGTTATGATCAGTTGAGATATTGAACTGGAAATTATCTTGATGAGGAAAGTTTGAATCTTTCTTAGTATCCAAAACCTAGAAACTAATCTGATAAACCTAAGGGGGCATTTGGTTCACGGAATTGAATTTGGTAGAATTGGAATCCATTAAAGGAATTCGACTTTGAAGTAATTGGAATGAAATTTGATGGAATTTGACCATTTGGTTGACAAGGAATTGGAATGGAATCTCCCAAAAGAAAAGAAACATGCATCTCTTGGGGCAGGGGTGGTGGCTGTGATGTCGACAATAGTTGTGTGGTGGGGTGGGGTGGTTGGCGACTAGGACGGTAGAAAATAGTGCCATGATGGTGATAACAAGGGTGGGGATGGCGGAATAATAATACTAATTGATGATGGTGGTCGCGGTGGTGGCGGATATGCGGTCGAGGGTAGTGGTTAGGGTGGGGCTGGGAGGGGGTGATGGTTAAGGTGGATGAAAATATTCTTTTTTCTTTCTAAAATTAAATTATAAATTATGCTATGTTTGTCAAAGAAATTCAAATCGTTGGTCAAAGGAATTCATCATTCCAATTCCATCAAGTTCCTTTGAATTCAACGAACCAAACAACCCTAAGTTTCTCTAAAATCTCCCATACTCATGAGTCAAGGGAGCCATTGAAGGACAAATCTTGATCAACAAGGTCAAATCTTTTAAATTAAGCAAAACCAAGAAACCAAATTGACTGAAAACAAGAATCAGAAACTTCAAGGAGTCAAATGTAAAGAAGGTTCAAACCTGTGGAAGTGAAGCTGAATGAAGAAAGCAAGATGGCAAGAACAATGGTGGAAATTGAAAATTTGGTGAGGGATCTGAAGCAGAAATCCATTACTTGTTTCCAAGATTTATGACGTCTCTTTCACAAAGCAGTAGTGAGACAGGGATGATGGTTAACTATTTAGAGCAACTCCAGAATCAGCAATTTATCTGTTCGTCAAAATGGCCGGCCAAATGCCGTTGACCAGAGTTTCTATTATCGCATAATGGTGGTCCTCGCTTAAAATTTATATTAAATTCTTATTTTATTATCCAAAATTCTATCGAAGTGTTTACTTTTTCTAAATTCCGTTTCTAAATTTAAAAATAATTATTTAAACTTTTATATTTACTACATCAATTAATAGTGTCGGAACCCGGTGAGAAAATGTCAAATTTGGTGAAAATCGTGAGAAGTGATTATCAAATATCAACCGTTGGATGAGCACTGAACAAACATTAGGATAAGATGCAGTAGATCACTTTCTTTTTAAGTTGCAATTCATGGGATGGTATTTGATTAAAAGTGATCAACGGTTTAAAAATATTTCTCACACATCTCACCAAAATGGCAATCCATGATCCCATGCCTCAATTGATATTCATATAATGTTTGTTAATTATTATTGTGAAGAATTTCGAATTCGTTGAAGGCATTAGTAAATTTGTGTTATCAGGTACGGATTCCTATCTTTTCATTCGTTTGATGTGTTACATAATTTCGTTCGTTGAGGTGTTTACATAAGTTTACGAACCCTTAAGCTTCGTTTAATCCAGAATACTTGATCCTTGTTTACTCGATTTATTCGTTACCGTATCGTTCTTCACTTGTAATTGTTCAAGGTCATATATCTTTGTAAAAACGTCGTCCTACACACGTATTTATGATGTTGATATTGATAAGATATTTTACTTATTCCTTATCTCCTTTTTGGTTCGTGTTTGTTGATCCGATATATATATATACACACATACGTAAGCTTGGTTCGTTTGTGTTAGCCTTAGTCGTACCTAGTCATATGAATTTCTTTGGAGATTTGATTTGATTGTTCCATGTATGTTAGTCGGTGGTGTCATTATTTAAATGTGACTTATTTACGCTTTGCTATCGATAATTATATAAAAATCGGCCTGATTTGATTTCGATCTCTCTGTCCTTTGAGACCATTTTTGGATAAGTGTGAATAATATTTTATTTGACTCCTCATGTAAAATTATTATTTGTTATACGTCACATGTGTGGTGACAATTTATTCCGGTTAAGTCGAGCTACTAACCACCTATGGGGGTACCATAGGCACGTCATTGTGGCACCGATGACGTGACACTAACCGTGGCGGTGTGATTAGACCACGTCGTCTCCTCTTTTGTGCTCTTGTGAGAGCTATATATGTGGTGAATATTTGATTTAGGAGGCGTATGGGTCAACCCTAGTTTATGTGATATGTTTGTAGGGTGGATGTCGGTGTAGTGCCCAACGCCGCATCTCACATTTAGTACGTGTAGATTTGCTACCCAACGTACGGGCCTTTGTGGCCAGATGTCTGACACTTGTCACGTCGGTTGATATGCAAGTGTATGCAATTATTTGTTCGAGCTCGGTATACAACAATATGATATGATTTTGAGTTAAGTTTCTAAAATTCGTTTGATATTTAGCTGACAATATTTGTTGTGATTTGACAGTTTTGATCTTCGACAAGATTTACTGATTTTGATATTATGAATTTGTAAATATTCATTTTGCTATGGCTTAATAAGCATGTTAAAACCAATTTGCACGATCCAACGTCTTTTATTTTTGTTTCCCTACTTGTGGGTATCTCATATGTTGTCGTTGAATCTGTATGTTATGTGTTTTATACTCAATCTAGTTTTTGTGGACAGAGCGGACAATATCTGGTACGGTTGTCTAGGATGTTACAGATGATATCAGAGCCGGCAACCGGACTATTGTGTCAGCGAGGACGCTGGGCTCCCAAGGGGGTGGATTGTAAGATCCTACATTGGTTGGGGAGGGGAACAAATGTTGCCTTATAAGAGAAACTTGATACCTCCCCTATCAGACGCGTTTTAAAACCGTGAGTCCAGGTGTGTGGACAGAGCGGATAATATCAGGTACGGTTGTCTGGGATGTTACAATTATATATATAGGGGTAGGTTCAAACAAGAACTAAACCTTATGCGAAGAGTCGAGAAACTGAGAAGTGTGAAGTTTAATCATATTATCATATATGATTAAACACATTTTATATTGGAAATACATATGTAATCATATATGATATCACACTTCTCGTTTTAACACATAATGTTCAACTTCTCACATGATTCTTTCTCTATATATATACTACAAAAATAACTTGTAAATAAAAAAATAAAAATAGCATTAACGAAATGTTAACAAAAGATATAAACATATTGAACATACATGCATAGATAGTGGTTTAATGACAAGGCCGACGATGGAAGCTCGGGACAGAGTCGATATAAATGCTCAATAATACCCTTATATTTACCAATTTTATAAATTATACCCATAAAAAATGGTGCAAATGAAAACTCCATTAGAACAAATTGATACCGGTAAAGGAAAATGGTGCAAGAAATGAAAACCTCATTGGAAATCGTGGTCTACATTGCAATGTACTTAACCACGAATCATTTTACATTACAAGTCTTCAATTTTCAACGGATAAATATAATCACCATGTACGGTAAATATGCTTATTTACCAATGGATAAATATAATCACCATGTATACGGTAAATATGCTCATTAATTTACCAATGGATCATTTTACCACGTTGAGTTTCGGTGAAAATTAAAGTTAAGATTAATGTAACAAACGTGAGAAGTGGTTTTTTTTTTTGAAAGACAAGACAATATTATTACCACTAGAACGTAGAATAAGCAAAACGTTAAACAAACAAGACCAAAAAGGGCTGCAAAACACAGCCAAAACCAAGGCAAAACAGTTTGCCAGGAGCAAACCGAAAAGCACAACACCGAAAGCAACCTAACAAGAGATGTATGAAACAAAAACGGGACAGAAACAAGACCCCGCGGGGCTGCAGCAGCCGCAAATAAGCAAGGCAGCAGCGGCTGTCCGCGATAAGCACACCAAGAAACAGAACAGCAGCAGCAGCAAAAGCACGGTAGCCGCTGTCCACGCGAAACAGACCCCGATCAGCTTAGATCCTGAACTGGGTTTGACACCCACATCGACCAATCCAGTTTCTTAGCAGCCAATTTTCCGGAAATCCACTTGAAGTTTTTTCGTTGCATCTCGAAAACCAACTCGGACAGTTTGCGCATCAATCATTGGATGAAAAATGGACGCACATTAAAATGAGATGCGCCAGATCAATTCTCTTCTAAACCGCAGTTCATGTGAGAACATTTGATTAAAAATACGGTTCAGATCACATTAACCTCAACTTCTCACACATTCTTTCGCTTCATTTTACATTCCAAATAATTTCATATCTTTATCTCCAGTCTTCATCCAATGTATAAATATAATCATTTCCATTTCCTAACATATCATCTACACATAAATATGGAATTAATTAGAGCATCTCAGTATATCACATTAATTCAAGATTTTAAATATTATAAAGCTATATATGTTTATCATCAGTACATATAGATTTTCATGCAACGCTGTGTGTGTCTGACTTAACTGCATGTATTAATGCAAACAACTTAAACCCAACCTATTACCTATAAATATACATATATTCTGCACATTTGCGGAACATATATATTTCTATGAAACCAAACTATACAAAAGATTCTGGAATCTAATACTATCAACAATAACATAAAGGAATTAACTACTAGTGATTAGGGTTTCTTTGGAACTGATCCGAAGCGGCTTCAATGTCTCGTAACATATACTGTATCAACAACTCCGGTGGCTCGTCCAACACCATGTATTCCTCCGATTGCTTTCCGCCTAGTTTCGCCAACTGATCTGCACAATGGTTCCCATCTCTTTTCGTATGAATCATGGTACACCTCTGCTCCAACATCAATTCTTTAATGGCGTCCATAACACGTTTCAACGGATGTTCGTTATCGAGTTTTTTCATCGTAAGTCTTACAGCAGCCATGCAGTCGGTTTCGATCATCAAGAATGACAGATCCATTTGTTTGATCAAACAGAGGCCTTTAAATATGCTCCAAACTTCAGCCTCTAGAGCTGTATAGTGTCTTCCACTCATCTTCCCCATGTATCCACGCAGCCATCTTCCATTGCAGTCTCTGATTAAGCCCCCGAAACTTGAAGGACCTGGATTTCCTTTGGAACTGCCGTCTGTGTTTAACTTGAGAAGATTAAAGCAAGGGAAGGTCCAAGTGAATTTCAGCGGCGGCATGCTATTGTAGGCGTCTCTTGTCGTAATTAGATTTTTGAAGTCCTCTAGTTCCTCTATTTGTTTTTGTAGCAGAAAACGGGGTGAAGGAGGAGGGTATGGAAGTTGGCGACGCATAGGATGTGGATAAACAGGAACGACGACGATGAATCTGTGCATGAAAACAGGTCGCATATGAATAGGGTTTTCCATTTTCTCCGGTGATGATTAGTGAATCCGACGACGATGAAGATGGATGTTATCGGTGGTGGCGTTGATGTAACATTAAGTAGTGATGTGAGTTTGAGAAATGCATGGAGGGTTATTTAAATGTAAACGAGTTCTTGATTAAGGAAAGGATTCTATATAATTCCTAAAATAAAATAATATATATTTTACATGTGATATCACCTATCAGATTTCTGTAGGACTTATAATTAATCGTTATTTTTTAATACCATATATTATAAACTTAATTTATTTTTCACCATTATTCTATTCAAAAAATATGTAGAGTAAACTACAAGTAATCAAATAATCGGGTTTGTTTCCTTAGTTCCATTTTTATTGTTTAAAATGCCAACGAATTAATAGATGAGAAGAAAACTAATTACATAAATGTGTATAGCTATATAACTTCACAAGTTGCATTTAAGATAATGCAATTGGAAATTTAATTTCATTTTAATTCCACATTTAGTTAAAAAATACAGAATTAAAATTATTAAATTTCAATAAAACCATACAAATATTTGATTTAAAAATTCTATAAAATTTGGTATTTTACAAGATCTCATAGAATTAGTTTGTAATATATAGTGTTTGAAAACATATTAAAAATATTATTTTTGTAATAGCCAATTAATAAAATGTAAGTAAACTATAAATTATCTATAAGAATTAAATGCAAATTTGGTCCTTGTGGTTTACAAAAATTAACGACTAAGGTCCCTCCAAGGATTTTTAACCGAACAAGGTCCCTCTATTTTTTTGTTTTTATAACACATAAGATCCATCTTATTAACACCGTTAAATAAATGAAGTTAAGAGGGGGCAATTTCGTCCATTCACTTATCTCATTCCTTTAAATAAGAAGTTAGATTTATATTTGGTCCCTGTCTTTTACAAAAAATAGCAAGTAACGTCCCTAACGGTGCGTTTGGTACACTGGACAAGACAGGACATGACATAACATGGATCACTGTCCCATGTTTGGCAGGACTTTTATGTGGAACAGACAGGAACAAGGTGTAACAAAGTGGAACAAGCCTGTTCCACCCCCACCCCATGGAACAAGCTGGACTAAGGTGGAACAGACTTATGATTTACCAATATAACCTCAAAATAAAATATATTTATCTTCTAAAACATCAAATACACGTTCTATTTTATATTTTATTCATTCTTTAAATTTTATTTATTGTATTTTATCTAATGTTATCTGTTCTGTTCTGTCCAGTTCTATCTACCAAACGCTAGACACCTGTTCTGTCCTGTCCCATCCTGTCCTGTTCTATCATGTCCGCGTACCAAACGCACCCTAAAAAATCATATATATAAGCATGGACACAATCTCTCGTTTGATTAAAAAAATAAAAACTCATATTGAATATCTAATCTACACCAAAACTCAAAACTTAAAAAGATGTTGAATGGTGACACCCACTTTGATTTCATATTGGAAAGTAAAAAAAACCTTGAAGAAACTCTCATGTCGGTTTGTAAGTAAAAAAAAAAACTAATAAAAGTAAATTAGAAGTGATGGACGTGTCGTGTAGGTTTGTAAGTAAAAACCAAGGTTCCAAATAGCGTAAGGTGTGGCGGGGAGGCCAAGCCTCAAGCCTTGGGAGCGATGACGAAGCCACGACGTTTTCAGTGCGTAACTTATAGCTGCAAATTTCTATATCATATTTAATATTATATATAAAATCATATGTTTAGTACTCTTACTTAATAAGACACAAACGTTGTGTCACGGCGTAATATGGCGGCTGTTGCGACGAACTTTTTAGAACATTGGTAAAACTAATAAAAGTAAATTAGAAATGATGAAACTGTAAAAAGGCTCAAGGTTGTAGGCCACTATCATTTAGGTTTGTAAAAAACTAATACAAATAAATTAAAATAGTTTTTGGATATGTCTGACGAGTAAATCACAATACTCGAACTAATATGTTTGAACTAATTATCATATATATATAGAGGAAGGTTCAAACGAGAATGTTATCTATTTAAAAGAATAAGAGAATATTTATAGACCAATCATTTCATAAAATAATACCTTAATTAATTAATTCTAAAAATAACTAAATAAGGATATAAATATAATTTAGTCATACAAAAGTTATTTTAGGTATTTATTAAATAACTTATGTTTACCATATTTATGAATTTAATATGATTTAATTTTTTATTTAATAAAATATCTTATATTATTTCACTTAAAATAAGCATATTTAATTTTCTTTATAAATAAATAATTTTTTTAATTTAAAGTAACACGTAAAATCAATTGTGATTCGTGAATTATTATTTTTTTTAAATGTTTTACTAATCATATGTGATTTTAAATATGAAAACAATGATTCAACTTTAATATTAAAAAAGAAAAATAATTAAAAAATAATCATATATGGTGTGTAGCAAAATACATTTAAAATGTATAAAATCACATGTGATTCAAAACATAATTCATATTTTTTCATCAAAATCACTTGTGATTCATAATGAATTAATTTTTTTTTCGAACTGTTTTTCTAATTTAAAATGTATAAAATCATATGTGATTCAAAACATAATTCATAATTTTTAATCAAAATCACTTGTGATTCATAATGAATTAATTTTTTTCCCGAACTGTTTTTCTAATCACATGTGATTTAAAATTAATTGTGGATATCAAATGTGATTCACCATGAATTAATTGTGAATATCACAAGTGATTTTTGACGAAATTGTAAAAAATTATTAAATAACCTAATCCAATAAAAATAAATATCTAAAATGAAAAACTAAATCACACTTATTTTAATATTGTAAAAAATAATAAATAAATAAATAATCATGCTTAAAATACAAAATTATTAAAAAATGAATAAATACCTTAATTAAATTTATTACATAATCTATATAAAAATAAATTAGTTTCTATATATAATCTATATAACAAATGACTATGATGCCCTTTTGGGTGATTATTAAGAAAGTTTTATTTAAGGTATAATTTAGTAAAATGGTTGGCCCAAAATTATTATTTTATTCTTTTAAATAGATATCATTCTCGTTTGAACCCGACTCTCTCTCTCTCTCTCTCTCTCTCTCTCTCTCTCTCTCTATATATATATATATATATATATATATATATATATATCATCAGTTAAGTTTTGGGTCACCATCCAACATATTTTTATGTTTTGGGTTTTGGTGTAGATTATATATTCAATATGGTTTTTTTTAATGAAACGAGACATTGTGTCCATATTTATATCCAAGTTTTTTAGGGACTTTATTTGTTAATTTTTTTAAACTACAAGGACCAAGTATAAATCTAACTCATCATTTAAATGTATGGGAAAAGCGAATGGGCGAAACTATCACTTCTTAACTTCATTTTATTTAACGGTGTTAATAAGATGGACCTTATGTGTTATGAAATCCGAAATTAGAGAGACCTTGTGTAACACCCCAAAATTTGAAGAACAAGAATTGGGATTGCGGACGTCCGCAGAGGCCAAGGGTCGGACGTCCGCGATGCGCGGAAGCCCGCATAGCATCCGCGGAAGCAACAGAGGTTTTGGAGGAAAACTTGTCGGCTGAGGCCGGACGTCTGCGAGGGGGGCCATGCGGACGTCCGCGATGCGTCTGGTGGCATTTTTGTGTTTAAGAGAGACATTTTTCCTCTCTCTTCTCTCATTTTCATTTCTCAACCCTAACTCAGCCCCCTCTCTCTCTCTCAAAGCCGTTTTCTTCCAAGAAAGACCCCCAATGTAACACCCTCGAATTGGGAAAGAGCAACTAATTAATTTTTGTGATAATACATCCGAAATAATAGGATTTCTTCCTATGATTCAATAGGTGAAACACCTCAAATTAAAATCTATAATTAATCTCAACATTAAATAATTCAAATCTTATTACGAAGACTAAACTCACTTCGGATATTACTTACTCTCCGAATGGTTGGAAATCCAATTAGCATCACAATACCCTTCTAGAACGGGAGGGTATTTTGTATAATGTAACCCATAACCCATTGTGTATTTCAAATATCGAAGCACCCTTACTAGTGCATACCAATGGTCTTTTCCCAGGTTATGTGAGTACCGACTAAGTCTACTCACACAATACGCTATATCCGGTCGTGTACAGTTCATGATATACATCAAGCTTCCAAGAACTTGAGTGTATTCCAACTGAGCAACACTATCTCCTAGATTCTTCTTCAATTGACTTGAAGCATCGAATGGAGTCACAACCGGTTTGTCATCATAATGACCAAACTTTCGCAACACCTTCTCAACATAGTGAGATTGGGTAAGGATGTAACCATTTGGATCCTTTTTAATCTTTATACCAAGGATAACATCAACAACTCCCATATCTTTCATATCAAATGCGGAGTTTAACATCTTCTTGGTTTGGTTTATTACATCCAAGTTTGATCCCATGATGAGCATATCATCAACATACAAACATAAGCATCTTTGTATTGTTTCACATCAACACACTTATCACATTCATTTATGTGATAACCATTTGACAACATAGTGTTATCAAACTTCTCATGCCACTGCTTTGGCGCTTGTTTAAGTCCATAAAGAGACTTAATTAACTTACAGACTTTGTTCTCTTGGCCTTTTACAACAAAACCTTCCGGTTGTTTCATATATATCTCTTCTTCTAATTCACCATTCAAGAACGCGGTTTTCACATCCATTTGATGTATCTCTAAGTTATGTATAGCCGCTATCGCAATCAACGTCCGTATAGACGTGATCCTTGTAACCGATGAATAGGTGTCGAAGAAGTCTTGACCTTCCTTTTGTCGGTATCCATTGGCAACTAGTCGAGCTTTGTACTTCTCTATAGTGCCATCGGGTCTCAATTTCCGCTTGAAGATCCATTTATGACCAATTACCTTGTGACCCGGTGGTAAATCTACCAATCTCCATGTGTTATTTTGAACAATGGAGTCTATCTCACCTTGAATAGCCTCTTTCCAATAAGGTGCCTCCGATGAATCCATGGCGGCTTTATAGGATTGAGGTTCTTCATCGACAACAAATGTCATGAAGTCGGGTCCAAAGTCTTTAGCAATCTTTCCCCTTTTACTTCTTCTAGGCTCTAGGTTTTCTTCTTGAGCCTTTGATGTACCTTCTCCATTTGGTTTCTCAACACTATCGGTGTTCTCTACTTCACATACTCTCTTCCTTGGATTAGAGATTTCTTTCCCTTTATCCTTGTAAGGAAATATGTGTTCAAAGAATTCAGCCTCAATTGATTCCATAATTGTGTTGTTGTGGATATCTTCATTGTTTGACTTATAGACCAGAAATCTATAAGCAACACTATTACTTGCCGGACCAAGATATACACAATCAATGGTCTTCGGTCCAAGTTTTGTCCTTTTGGGTAAAGGTACTTGAACCTTTGCAAGGCAACCCCACACTTTCATCCTTTTGTAGGAAGGAAGTTTTCCTTTCCATAGTTCATAAGGTGATTTGTCGCTCTTTTTATGAGGAATTTTATTAAGTATCATATTTGCAGTTAAGCAGGCTTCACCCCACAAACTATGTGGTGCTCCCGAAGTAATCAACATTGAATTGATCATGTTTTTCAATGTTCTATTTTTCCTTTCGGCTACTCCATTTTGTTGTGGAGTATAGGGAGCCGTGGTTTGGTGAACTATGCCATGATGAGAACAAAATTCTGCAAAGTCCTTAGACTCATACTCTCCTCCTCTATCGGATCTCAAAGTTTTTATTCTTTTATCAAGTTGGTTTTCAACTTCAGCCTTGTATGTCTTAAACATATTCAAAGATTCATCTTTGGTATGTATTAGGTATACATAACAATATTTACTGCAATCATCAATAAATGATACATAATAGTTCTTTCCTTCACGTGTGGGTGTGGCTTTATAATCACATAAATCGCTGTGGATTAGTCCAAGTATTTGATTAGACTTTTCAACATATTTGTGTGGATGGCTTGAATATTTAGATTCAACACATACCTCACATTTTGTCTTGTTATCCATGGAACACTTGGGTAATAACCCAAGTCTTGTCATCCTTTGTAGGGATCGGAAGTTTACATGTCTCGACGGGAATGCCATAAGGAAGAAGAATCAATCATGTACATAGAAGCAGAGCTAGAGCCCGCGGTTTTATTGCTATTTACAACATTTACAATATTTACATCATCATTGTTCATCACACTAAGTTTGAAGAGCCCCTCATTTAGATAGCCATTTCCAACATACATCCCACCCTTAGTAATCACAAATTTATCCGATTCAAACACCATCTTGAATCCTTTGTTACTAAGTGTGGGTCCAGAAATCAAGTTCTTTGTAATAGCCGGTACATGCAAGACATTGGTGAGCACAAGTTCCTTCCCCGATGTAAGCTTGAGATTCACCTTCCCCTTCCCTTCAACTTTTGCGGTCGTGGCATTACCCATATACATGGGTTCTTCATCATCAACTTTTTGGTATGTAGCAAACATGTTCTTGGAGTTACAAATATGTTTGGTGGCACCGGTATCAACCCACCAATCGGTCACGTTTGTAACCATAAAAGCCTCAATTACTCCAACGAATTGATTTGGAGCATTGACCACATTGGCTTGATGGGGGTTTCCACCGACACCTCCTCCTCCGGCGCCTCCTCCTCCGGGACCACCATGGTTTCTCCTATGGCGGCAATCCTTCGCTCGATGCCCCGGCTTGCCGCATACCCAGCAACTCATCACAGGCTTCTTGAAAGGCCTTCGTTGTACGGATAGTGGGTTTGAAGCATTGAGATTTTGCTTGAAACCCATCGCCTTTCCCTTTCCTTTTTGGAACTTTGACTTTGATGAGTTTCCGGTAACCATGTTTGCATTTGGTTCCAACGAGATTGCATCCGCCTTCTCGTTCATCCGGTTGTCCTCCTCCACCCGCAATTTGAGTATCAATTGCTCAAAACTCATATCCTCGGACAAAGGTTTAAGATAGAGTTTAAAATTTTTCCAGGATGGAGGTAACTTATCAATTATCGAACCAATAACAAAATTAGAGTTGATGCCCATACCTTCGACTTCCAATTCATGGACCAAGATTTGCATTTCTTCTACTTGTTTCACGACCGGTTTGGAATCCGTCATCTTAAAGTTCAGGAATTTGCCCACGATAAATCGTTTGGAACAAGCGACTTCCGTCTTGTACTTTGATTCCAACGACTCCCAAATTTCTCTTGCCGTGGTGAAGGATGAATATATGTCATGAAGACCATCATCCAAACCATTAAGAATAAAATTCCGACAATTATATTCGTTGGCGTTCCAAATATCCAAGGATCGTTGGAACATAGCCAATTCAATTTGGGATGGGGCGTTTTCTCCTTCTCCAACCGGCGGTGTCAGTGCTTGATCGGTAAGCACGTTAGACACTTTCAGAGTTGTCAAGTAGAAGATCATCTTTTGTTGCCATCTTCTAAAATCGGAACCCTTAAATTTTTCGGGTTTCTCCACACTCGATTTCAACAAGGAAGAGTTTTCCATCGTCAACGAAATTTCTGTCTAAGATTGTTAGACCTTAGATACACGAATTGAAATTCGTAACACACAATATTGAAACAAATGGAAATACTGAATTATTTATATGTATATATATATATATATATATATCCGAAATTTACATATCAATGAAAATACATAATCAAAAGTTCAAGATAAAATACTAACTCGACTTTCTTGATCACGAAGTTGAAGAAGATCGTTATTTGGATTGAGGCCTGCCAAGCAGTGTCCTTAGACAGAAATTCGTCCCTCGTACCGTATCGATTGGACGTCTATCTAGAGGATACAACAACCCGTTCAAGAATCGAACTCTCGAACCCGACGAATCAAACTATGCTTCCATGATGAAGAACAATGAAATACTTTGACAGAATTTAAGAGAATATGTGTTTTTTTGTCTATCGTAATCTGTTACATATGCTTCCTATTTATACTAGATCAACCGGTGCCAATGAACCATTGTAACTGTTCAGTTATGGCGGTTGGAGGATGAAAAGTCACACATTTTCATATGAAAAGTCACACATTTTCATATGAAAAGTCACACATTTTCATATGAAAAGTCACACCTTTTCATCTTTGCCCTATTTACATATCTAGTACTTGAGGTATGATTGAGATTATCCCAACACCTATATTTATATATGGTTGGGTTCCGATGAGAAATTGAGGTTAATGTGAGAAGTGGTTATCAACCGTTAGATGAGAAATGAATGCACATTATGATAGATGCACCAAGATGCAAAAGATCAATTTCCTTCTAAGCCGCATATTCATGGGAGGACATTTGATTAAAAGTGGTCAATTTCAGATTCACTTCTCACGTCTATCAGTTCTCACGATATGACGGTAACTCAAGTTCTCACACGATCTTTCGCATATATATATATATATATATATATATATATAATCTACGAGTTTGATTTCAGTATGTATATATACTCACTCATAGCTTGAGTTACTCTTCTTCCATCTGGAGTAATGAACTTTGTTGGTTTACCGACTATAGCCGGTCCACAGGTATAGCCAGGGCCGGGTGCAAGCAATGTGAAGTTCTTGGGTGGTTTGACCGTTTTATTAGTGGTTCCAGCCATACCAACGCTAACCTGGAATGAACTAGCATCCCATGAGTCGATAACACCTCCTTTACAGCAATTTGCAATCTGCTGATTGTAAGGGGTTCCAGGTAATAAATCCACAACCGTTGGATTTTTGTTGCAGGAATGTGGTAGTGCACCCTTAAATCTTGAACAATCTCCTTGCTCTGTGGTTTGACTGCCCATCATGCTCCATATCACCTCTTTCTTAGCCCAGGTCCACCCCGGAGAGGAAATCCGGCGGTATCGCTGGAAGTTATACATCGTAACCACGGCCTGAAAGAAGAACACAAATTAGCAACATTAATTAAAGATCTTGAATCCATGTGGATGTATTTATTGGTGATTATATATGAACTTACAACATAGCCATCAAGGGTCCAACTCATGATATCCCATTTGATTGTGATGTTTCCATTTGGGTCAAGTGTTTTATAAGCCTCTGCAATGCAAATTAACAAGAAAAAGAAGGCTCATGAGCTGTTAAGGTATAAAAATTGGAATCTCTGAATCCAGTTATGATCAGTTGAGATATTGAACTGGAAATTATCTTGATGAGGAAAGTTTGAATCTTTCTTAGTATCCAAAACCTAGAAACTAATCTGATAAACCTAAGGGGGCATTTGGTTCACGGAATTGAATTTGGTAGAATTGGAATCCATTAAAGGAATTCGACTTTGAAGGAATTGGAATGAAATTTGATGGAATTTGACCATTTGGTTGACAAGGAATTGGAATGGAATCTCCCAAAATAAAAGAAACATGCATCTCTTGGGGCAGGGGTGGTGGCTGTGATGTCGACAATAGTTGTGTGGTGGGGTGGGGTGGTTGGCGACTAGGACGGTAGAAAATAGTGGCATGATGGTGATAACAAGGGTGGGGATGGCGGAATAATAATACTAATTGATGATGGTGGTCGCGGTGGTGGCGGATATGCGGTCGAGGGTAGTGGTTAGGGTGGGGCTGGGAGGGGGTGATGGTTAAGGTGGATGAAAATATTCTTTTTTCTTTCTAAAATTAAATTATAAATTATGCTATGTTTGTCAAAGAAATTCAAATCGTTGGTCAAAGGAATTCATCATTCCAATTCCATCAAGTTCCTTTGAATTCAACGAACCAAACAACCCTAAGTTTCTCTAAAATCTCCCATACTCATGAGTCAAGGGAGCCATTGAAGGACAAATCTTGATCAACAAGGTCAAATCTTTTAAATTAAGCAAAACCAAGAAACCAAATTGACTGAAAACAAGAATCAGAAACTTCAAGGAGTCAAATGTAAAGAAGGTTCAAACCTGTGGAAGTGAAGCTGAATGAAGAAAGCAAGATGGCAAGAACAATGGTGGAAATTGAAAATTTGGTGAGGGATCTGAAGCAGAAATCCATTACTTGTTTCCAAGATTTATGACGTCTCTTTCACAAAGCAGTAGTGAGACAGGGATGATGGTTAACTATTTAGAGCAACTCCAGAATCAGCAATTTATCTGTTCGTCAAAATGGCCGGCCAAATGCCGTTGACCAGAGTTTCTATTATCGCATAATGGTGGTCCTCGCTTAAAATTTATATTAAATTCTTATTTTATTATCCAAAATTCTATCGAAGTGTTTACTTTTTCTAAATTCCGTTTCTAAATTTAAATATAATTATTTAAACTTATATATTTACTACATCAATTAATAGTGTCGGAACCCGGTGAGAAAATGTCAAATTTGGTGAAAATCGTGAGAAGTGATTATCAAATATCAACCGTTGGATGAGCACTGAACAAACATTAGGATAAGATGCAGTAGATCACTTTCTTTTTAAGTTGCAATTCATGGGATGGTATTTGATTAAAAGTGATCAACAGTTTAAAAATATTTCTCACACATCTCACCAAAATGGCAATCCATGATCCCATGCCTCAATTGATATTCATATAATGTTTGTTAATTATTATTGTGAAGAATTTCGAATTCGTTGAAGGCATTAGTAAATTTGTGTTATCAGGTACGGATTCCTATCTTTTCATTCGTTTGATGTGTTACATAATTTCGTTCGTTGAGGTGTTTACATAAGTTTACGAACCCTTAAGCTTCGTTTAATCCAGAATACTTGATCCTTGTTTACTCGATTTATTCGTTACCGTATCGTTCTTCACTTGTAATTGTTCAAGGTCATATATCTTTGTAAAAACGCCGTCCTACACACGTATTTATGATGTTGATATTGATAAGATATTTTACTTATTCCTTATCTCCTTTTTGGTTCGTGTTTGTTGATCCGATATATATATATATATATATATATATATATATATATATATATACACATACGTAAGCTTGGTTCGTTTGTGTTAGCCTTAGTCGTACCTAGTCATATGAATTTCTTTGGAGATTTGATTTGATTGTTCCATGTGTGTTAGTCGGTGGTGTCATTATTTAAATGTGACTTATTTACGCTTTGCTATCGATAATTATATAAAAATCGGCCTGATTTGATTTCGATCTCTCAGTCCTTTGAGACCATTTTTGGATAAGTGTGAATAATATTTTATTTGACTCCTCATGTAAAATTATTATTTGTTATACGTCACATGTGTGGTGACAATTTATTACGATTAAGTCGAGCTACTAACCACCTATGGGGGTACCATAGGCACGTCATTGTGGCACCGATGACGTGACACTAACCGTGGCGGTGTGATTAGACCACGTCGTCTCCTCTTTTGTGCTCTTGTGAGAGCTATATATGTGGTGAATATTTGATTTAGGAGGCGTATGGGTCAACCCTAGTTTATGTGATATGTTTGTAGGGTGGATGTCGGTGTAGTGCCCAACGCCGCATCTCACATTTAGTACGTGTAGATTTGCTACCCAACGTACGGGCCTTTGTGGCCAGATGTCTGACACTTGTCACGTCGGTTGATATGCAAGTGTATGCAATTATTTGTTCGAGCTCGGTATACAACAATATGATATGATTTTGAGTTAAGTTTCTAAAATTCGTTTGATATTTAGCTGACAATATTTGTTGTGATTTGACAGTTTTGATCTTCGACAAGATTTACTGATTTTGATATTATGAATTTGTAAATATTCATTTTGCTATGGCTTAATAAGCATGTTAAAACCAATTTGCACGATCCAACGTCTTTTATTTTTGTTTCCCTACTTGTGGGTATCTCATATGTTGTCGTTGAATCTGTATGTTATGTGTTTTATACTCAATCTAGTTTTTGTGGACAGAGCGGACAATATCTGGTACGGTTGTCTAGGATGTTACAGATGATATCAGAGCCGGCAACCGGACTATTGTGTCAGCGAGGACGCTGGGCTCCCAAGGGGGTGGATTGTAAGATCCTACATTGGTTGGGGAGGGGAACAAATGTTGCCTTATAAGAGAAACTTGATACCTCCCCTATCAGACGCGTTTTAAAACCGTGAGTCCAGGTGTGTGGACAGAGCGGATAATATCAGGTACGGTTGTCTGGGATGTTACAATTATATATATAGGGGTAGGTTCAAACAAGAACTAAACCTTATGCGAAGAGTCGAGAAACTGAGAAGTGTGAAGTTTAATCATATTTGTTAATGTTACATTATCTTGTACCATGTAGTATTATAGTTGAGGGACCAAATGTGACATGTTGTCAAACTTGGAATAGTATATATATATACTATCTGTATTTTTTAGGTCAGACCACAACAAATACACACGCCTCTATCTTCGCAGCCTCCTTCCACTTTGTAAACCTCTCAACCTTCTGTGAAGTTGTAAGCTGCAAGTTCTTCAATCATATATATAGAGGTGTACTTCTTTGATTCATATATATCGTGTATTTACTCTTATTACTTGTCATTGTGGGATCACAATTGGTATCAGAGCTTAATATCATTTTGTTCAGATTTGTTCTTAAAAGTTGTACGTATCTGTATTCTTCAAGTTCAATTTTTTTTGGTTGATTTTGGTCTCTGGAGTTCTTCTAGTGGTTGGAATCGATCAAGAAGTGAAAATAGAAATTTCCTGTGTATTTAATTCCGCATATCACCAGGAAATTAGATCAATACGTGCATCTTCTCTGTTTTTCACGAAGTCTCTGTTTTGAGTAAAACTCACTGTTTTGCTCATCAAATCAAGGTTAGGTTGGTTTTTAGACAAAACTCAAGGTTATAAAAGTGCCCAGAAATTACCCAGGAACACTCGTTCAAAATTTCAAGCATTTTTGAGTTCATTTGAACATCTGCTTAAAAATCATCATAACCATCGCAACCAACTAATATTCATATCTCTCGCAAGATTCAAATCCCTCGCAATCTTCTAGAAATTAAGACTGCGAGCCTCGCAACCTTCTAAAATTCTGGACTGCGAGCTTCGCAACTTTCAGGATCTTTGGACTGCGATCCTCGCAATTTTTAATTGCGATCTGTTTCTTGCCTCGCAATCCAATCTGTTATTGCGATTTGTTGGTTTGGTGTTTGCCCCGCAATTGTTGACTGCGAGACTTAGTTTCGATCGCAATTGTTCACTGCGATCCAATTTCATTGCGATACTTTGTTTGCCTCGCAACAAATTGTTGAGACTTTTTGTTGCATCGCAAACAGTAGCCTCGCAACCCATACAAAGGCAGAGACAGAAAGAGTTTGTTGAAAAAGAAAGCTACTGAACAAGAGATAAAACGATCAGACAAGTAATTAAATGACTACAAGAGATGTGCTATCCATTGGTTCCAAAGACAAACCTCCGGTTCTCTTTACATCAGAATTCAAAATTTGGAAAGACAGATTCCTAGACTGGGTAGATAGACAAGAGAACGGAGAATTCATTATCAATTCTCTAGATAATGGACCAATGAAGCCTATAACAAGAAGAGGGATTGCTATTGATGGTGATCCAATTCCAGATATTGTTACTGTTCTACCGATTCACTACTCTGTTGAACAGAAGAAATTGTACCAAGGAGATAAAATGGCGAAATCTCTAATTATTCAGGCCTTGACCGATAATGTCTATCGGAGGGTAGACAGCAAAAATCAATCTGGTAAAGCCATGTTTGATGAACTGATAAAGTTATTTCAAGGATCTGAAGTAGAGAATCAAATGAAAATCTCAACCATCATCAACTCATACGAATGCTTCAAACAGAAAGAAGGAGAGACTCTTGACTCTGCTTATGTACGCTTCACAACAATATTGAATGAGCTAAGCAGATTCAAAATAGAGAGGAAGGTTATTGAGCACAACGTAAAATTCCTGACCGTTCTTCAACCAGAATGGAAGAAGTACGCTCACCGAATGAAGCAGAATGCTAAGCTATCAGAATTACCTCTACAACAGATGTTTGAAACGTTGAAGCAGGATGAAGATGATGCTGAAGCGAAGAAAGTGAAGAAGAATAGGAAAGTGAAGAATGAAGATAAAAGAGGGATGAAGGATGAAGAGCAAGATCCACTTGCGTTGATTTCAAGCAGAGGATACTCCCAGGATGAGGAGAACCAGTCTGAAGGAGAAATGGAGGAAGCAAGTGGGATAGAAGAAATAGAGAGAATGAAGGATTCTCTGGCTCTGCTTACCAGTTCTTTTCAGAGAAAATTTGGGAAAAGTCCTGGTTCTAATAATCAGAGGTATGCGTCGGGCTCAAAGAACTTTGAGCATAGGGCGCATGTTGAATCAAGCAAAAGAGCAGAATACAGAAGGCCGGAAGAGTATAAAAGGCCTACTGAGTATAGACGGCCAAATGATTACAAGAGGCCAGAGGAGAAAAAGATTTTTGAGAAAAAGGAAGAACTACAGACCTGTTACAACTGTGGGAAACCTGGTCATTTCGCGAAGGAGTGCTGGAAGCAGATAGTGAAAGATACCAATTACTACAAAAACAAGTTGTTGCTTGCTGAAAAGAAGCAATCGGGTATTGCACTAAAGGTAGAAGAGGATTACTGGCTTGATCATTCTGATGATGAAGCTAATAATGAGACTACTGCTCAAACAAAGATGTGCTTCATGACCAAAGAAGCCAATGATGAAGGAACAGAGTCTACTTCAGAACAGGTATATTTCGATTTCTATAATCAATTTATTTCTAAACAAGCATGCTTAACACAAAGGTTAGAAGAATTAAAAGCTGATGAGAACATTGCTAATGAAATAATTTCAACTCAAAAGGAAAGACTAATAGAACAAGACAGTCAAATTACTGAATTGAAAAAGAAAAAGACTGAATTCGATATTGGTCATGCGTACTTTCAAGATAGAGTATCTGAACTATCGGAAAAATTAATGAGTTCAGAAATAAAGAATAGCGAGTTTGAAAGTCTTTTACATGCTTATAAAGAAAGAAATGAAGAGCTGAGTGAAAATATCAAAGATCTGGAAGATAAACTGTACAAAGCAGGTCAAACAGAACAAACAATTCAAATGAATAAGCCAAACAAATTCAGATACTATAACGCAAAGTGGGGTATTGGATATGACAATCCTCAGTACCTAAGGAATGCCATAACTAAAACTCCCACTCAGTATGAATTTGAATGGTTTATGCCTGTTACACATCCTTGCTATCACATCAAACAACTTCATGAGGAAGAACAAAAGGCTGAGGAAGAAACAAAAAGAAAAATCACTGTTAGAATGCAACTTCCTTTTTGGTATGGTCCAGAGAATGCCAAGGCATTAGATAATGAAAAAACCTTACCAAATGATTATTTTGAGAGTTATATTGTTAAAGAACCAGAGGAAAAAGAAAATACTCAAAAGGATAATCCTGAAAAATCTGTTTTGGAAGGAAAAAGGTATTTTCCACCAATGGTTCTTGAACAAAAACTCATGGAGCTCGAAAGGAATATAATTTTTAATGTTGAAGAAATAAGAAACGAAGATCAACTTCTTTTTTATATTGAAAAAGAAGTTATCTTTACTGTTTTGTCATATAACATAAATGATGAACCTGAAAGCTTTGAAGAAAAGAAATCTCTAGAACTTAGATGTTTGGATCTTTCAGATCAACTATTTACTTTACAGAAAACGCTTTTTCTTGAAAGACAAATAATAGGGAAAGAAAGAGAGAACAGACTTGTTTTTGAGATTGAAAAGGAAGTTGTAATCACAGTTCTTTTAGAAAACTTAATTGATATGAAAAGAAAACTTGAGGAAATATCTGATGAAAAGGTTTCAAACGTAACACATTCTTCTGATTCAGATCTTTCTTCATGCAAAGCTTTCATGGGAACAACTGTTTTGAAGGGTTGTAAAATAGATGACCAAGAAAAAGAAATAGATGATTTTCTTAGTAAACCAACATCTCATGGTTATGATTTTTGGAATTTAAAGGAAAAATCTGTTAAACATGCTTCAACAGAATTTAATGAATTTCATTATCCTAAGTCTTATGGTTTCTTTTATGCTTCATCAGAAAGTGATTCTGATATTGATAGTATGGATGTTGGTAAAGGCAAAGGCAAAGTTGAAAATGAATTGCCTGTTCTATTTGACTTCAGTGCAAAACTTCCAGATCACACTGATTTTTTGATAAAAGAAGAGGAACCTAAAAAGATCATTTTGGAAGGGGAATCTTCCAAGTCTTCAGAGAAAATTTCTGTCAATGATTACTATTCCAAATATAAATCAAAACAATCATTTCCGAAAAAGAAAAGAAAACCAAAACAGAAGAAGCATGCTAAATCTACTCAAACTCTATATTCAAAATCTCACAACTCTTCTTTGTCTGGTGTTTCAGATCGTAATTTAAGAACCAACAAGAAACTTGAGTGGAAGATAAAAGCATCCACACAAGAAGTGACAAAGATCAAATCATCCAAAGTTCCTTTAAATGTTTTAAATTTCAAGAAGGACAAGTTGTTTTTGAATGTAATTAATCATGCTGTTGACAATAGAAAACTTGTAACACCTTGCAAGATTTATACAATGCAACAACTGATTAACTTGTCTCATGATAAAATCTGTTGTGCTTCATGTGGTGTGGATGATTTCATTGGCAAATCTGACTATAACTGTTGGTTGTATACACCTAATTACTCTAACAATGGTAATAGAAAGAGCATTGCCAATTTGAAATGGCTACCTAGAACTACAAAGAATCCTAACCCAAAAGGACCCAATTGGCAATGGGTACCTAAAACTGTTTAAATTCCTTTTTGCAGCTCCGTCATGTGTGGTACTTGGATTCTGGTTGCTCAAAACACATGACTGGAAGAAAGGAACTCTTGAGCAACTTTGTAGAAAGAGATGGAGGGAGAGTCAAATTTGGAAATGATCAGTACTCTCCTATCTTAGGTTATGGAGACATAGTAACAGACAAGGTCAAAATAACCAAGGTTAACTATGTTGAAGGATTGGGACACAACCTGTTTAGTATAGGTCAATTCTGTGACAAAGACCTAGAAGTACATTTCAAGAAGACTCGGTGTGCAGTTCTAACCGATGACGGAAATGAACTTCTAGTTGGGTCGCGCAATTCAAATCTTTACACCATTGACCTATCCAAGCTAAACCCCAAGATGAATGTGTGTCTGATGTCAAAGGCGTCGTTTGACAAAAGCTGGTTATGGCACCGAAGACTATCTCACCTCAACTTTCGATACATTCAAAAGCTGCAGACAGGTGATTTAGTTACTGGTCTACCAGAACTGAAGTTTGAGAAAGACAACTTCTGTACTGCATGTGAAACAGGGAAGATAAAGCATGCTCCTCACCCACCAAAGCCGGAACCCAGCACAAGCAAAGCACTAGAAATTCTTCATATGGATCTCTGTGGTCCGATGAAGACTCAGAGTATCAATGCCAAACGATATGTGTTAGTTGTTGTTGATGATTTCTCAAGATATACATGGGTCAAGTTTCTTCGTTCAAAAGACGAAACTCCTGACTTGATCATCTCGTTAATCAAACAGATTCAAGTGAATCTACAACTATCAGTTCAGAATATCAGATCAGACAACGGGACAGAATTCAAAAACAGAACTCTTGATGACTTCTTTCAGTCATTAGGAATTTCACATCAATATTCTGCGGCCAGAACACCTCAGCAAAATGGTGTAGTTGAAAGACGAAACCGAACACTCGTTGAAGCGGCCAGAACGATGCTGTCTTATTCTGATCTACCTCTGTATCTGTGGGCTGAAGCTGTTGCAACGGCATGCTACACACAAAACCGTTCAATTATACATCGACGGTTTGGCAAAACACCATATGAATTAATGAATAAGAGAAAACCTGTAATACACTACTTTCGTGTGTTTGGTTGCAGGTGCGTTGTGCTGAACGATAAGGACAAATTGAACAAATTCAGTCCTAAAGGGCTGGAGGGCTTCTTTATCGGATACTCGCTCACATCAAAGGCTTACAGGATCTATCTCAAGTCTTCAAAGAATGTGAAAGAAAGTGTCAATGTCAAATTCGACGAATCTGAAGAAATGGCTTCTGTCCATAACAGTACAGAACCCGCAATATCAGGGATCCTAGCATCCGGACAAATACGTCCGATGGTGACTAGGACATCAAACAAGAATCAAGCTTCCACTTCTAACTCAAAGCCCAGTGATCTTGATTTATTGTTTGAATACTTTTATGATGACTACTTTAATAATGATAACTCTTCGTCATCTTTAAATAACAGGAGTCAGGTTGCAACACCAGCTCAGGCTTCGTTGTCGGGTCCTTCATCGGAACCCTCAACAGATGCAACGACTCAGATAACTTCTTCAAGTGACAGGCATTTGGGTTCTACACAAGAAATCATCATGAGAAGTAGACGACAACGTGAATCCACACATGGTGCTTCTTCGTCGGGTACAACTTCAAATTTCAATGATGATGGGTCTGCAAACATACCAGAGTCATCTTCTGAAGCAGAACCGGAGGCAGTTCCTGTTGACACATCTGTCAATGAACCTGTCAAAACACCGGAACCTATCTTGACAATACAGTTGAACTTCGATAAAGACCCTACCTTGGTGGATCCAAATGTAAGTGCTGCATCTCTCCCACACTCAACGAAATGGACGCAGAGTCACCCCATTACTCAGGTTATTGGTCAAGTCAACGAACCAGTCAAAACTAGATCGGCAACGGCAAACGAGGTCCTATTTGCGCTCTTTCTTAGTCAAGTTGAACCTACATCTGTTCAACATGCCTTAGAAGATCCAGATTGGATAATTGCCATGCAAGATGAGCTGAACTCATTTGAAGCTCTAAAAGTATGGAGACTTGTTCCTAGACCAAAGGGTAAAACGGTCATTGGTACAAAATGGATCCTGAAGAACAAGAAAGACAGTGAAGGGATTGTGATAAGAAACAAAGCACGCCTTGTAGCGAAAGGGTACAGGCAACAGGAGGGAATAGACTATGATGAGACATACGCACCGGTTGCTCGTTTAGAAGCAATACGGATATTTCTTTCATACGCTGCCTACAGAAACTTCACGGTTTATCAAATGGACGTGAAGACAGCATTCTTGAACGGCGTTTTGAAAGAAGAAGTATACGTTTCTCAACCAGAGGGTTTTGTGGACACAGATTATCCAGATCATGTCTACATACTTGACAAAGCTCTCTATGGTCTGAAGCAAGCCCCTCGCGCCTGGTATGAAATCCTATCTACCTACTTACTTGGTGCTGGCTTTCGAAAAGGTAAAATTGACACAACTCTCTTTACTCTGGAACAAGAAGGTAATATTCTTTTGGTACAAATTTACGTCGATGACATTATTTTTGGTTCAACTAACCCTGGATTATGCACGTGGTTTTCGGGTTTAATGATGACCAGATTCCAGATGAGTATGATGGGAGAGATTAATTTCTTTCTTGGATTACAAGTCAAGCAGTTCTCGACAGGTATCTTCATCAACCAATCAAAATACGTGTTTGACATTTTGAAGAAATACAAAATGGAAAACTGTACTTCGATTGGTACACCTATGGCTCACCAATCAAAAGTTGGTCCTGATCCAAACGGTGTAGATGTCGATGTCAAGAACTACCGAGGGATGATAGGTTCATTAATGTACCTCACTGCGAGTCGTCCAGATATAATGTTCTCTACATGTTTATGTGCAAGATTTCAGGCACAACCAAAACAATCACATCGAAGTGCTGTTACAAGGATCTTTCGATATTTGAAAGGGACACCGTACCTTGGACTTTGGTACCCAAAGGGATCAGGATTCGAGCTCACTGCATACTCAGATGCAGATCATGGAGGTAGTTTGCTAGACCGGAAGAGCACTTCTGGTCATGTTCAGTTTTTAGGGGAAAAGTTGGTCAGTTGGTCATCGAGGAAACAGAACTGTGTTTCTACATCAACTGCGGAGGCAGAGTATGTTGCTGCGGCCAGTTGTTGTTCACAAGTTCTGTGGATGAGGACTCAACTGCAGGACTACGGCTTCAGATACGAGAAGATCCCTATCAACTGTGACAGCAAAAGTGCAATTGCCATTACAGCAAATCCGGTTCAGCACACAAAGACCAAACACATAGATGTCAGGTATCACTTCATAAAAGACTATGTGGAAAAAGGTACGGTTGAATTATATTTTGTTCCAACAGAGCATCAACTTGCCGATTTGTTTACAAAAGCCTTGGATGAAAAACGCTTTAATTTCTTAATATCCAAGCTTGGCATGTTGAACATGAAAGTGTAATATCTAATTTGATCATTTAATGGATGGAAATATGTATCTTTCAATCTAGATAAATCTATCTAAATTGATACATTCATATTTTCATCACATTCTATTATCAACATAAGATATTTCAATTTCATGTATTTGTTATGTTTCAAAGTTTACTTTATCGTATCGATACAATTGTGATGATATCTATGTGTGCAAAAGACTTGTTCATAGTCTCAGGGGGAGTACAGGAATTGGAGTATGCACAAAAAGAGGGGGAGTGTGCATACATGACAGAGTAAGTAAAAGGTATTTCCAAATACTTAATGCTTGAAGATAACAAGGTAAGTGCTTCTAACGTGTATTTTTTACAAACCCTTATGCATCATTTAAGGGGGAGTGAAAAATAGTCTTGGAAATTACCTAGTTTAGATAAACAATTGGAAGTTGGACATCTTCCCGTGGGCTACAATTTGGAAAAAGATCAAAAATGTCAAAATGTTAAAATTAATCAAAATTCCTCGCAATAGAAGACTGCGATGGAAAGATTCCATCGCAATAAACTGTTGCGATGCGAAGATTCCCTCGCAATTGTTGACTGCGATCCAAAGATACCCTCGCAATTGTTAACTGCGATCCAAAGATTCCCTCGCAATTGATAACTGCGATCCAAAGATTCCCTCGCAATCTTATATTGCGAGGTTTGGGATTTTTCATTGCGATCCGTTTTTTTAATTTTGGGCAAATCAGGTAGTGACACGTGTCACGGATTTCAAATGTTTATATATACTTGCGATCTTTGACTCTTTATTTCAAAACCTCTCCATAAAAGAACCCTCGTTTTTTTTCTCTCGATACTGAACATTGCGATTTGACCAAAGGAGTATTATTTGTTGATTCTATTCCGTGTAATCGACTACATTCGATTAAGAGGTATGTATTCTCGATTCTTATTACATTTCATCCGATAAAACTCCTATTTTAATCGATTTTGCATCTAGGGTTTAAAGGGTTTTAGGTTAGGTCTCTGTAACATGCTAAAATTCAATCGATTAGTGCTTGTTAGATGTTTTAGATGATTAAGGTTTACTCACGAACCAAAACCGAGCATGCTAGTATCAATTTTAACATCTATACATGCTAATTTTGAAAATCTGGAAAATCACATGGGTTTTACTGCTAATGTTCATAAGCCTCGCAATCATCTGACATTCAAACGCCTCGCAACACATACTCTTTAAGACTGCGATCCTCGCAACCTTCCAGGTTTTGCGAGCCTCGCAATCTTCTACATCTGTTGACTGCGAGCCTCGCAATCGTGCATTGCGAGGTTTCTTACACTTTGAATTTTTTTGGATATTTTTTCAAGAAAAATACCTTTCTGTTTGAATTGCTTAAATCTGTTGTAACATGTTAAAATACCTTACAGATGGCTGAACAACCTGCTGAATATGCATCCGATGACAACACCATCATCGCCTCGCAACGCTCTTCACATCCATCCGTCAATGCTGTTGACCCGGATGAAGAAATCATGCCAAGGACCAGCTTTCTAGCAATCCGTGAAAATAATCATCACCTGAATCTTGAAAGCAACTTCTCTCACCGGATAATTCTAGAGATCATCCGTGGTCATCCAATTCGCACTGCACTGACAAGGGTCGAGAGAGTGCCTGCCATTTATTTACAACAATTTTGGCACACACTCCGATTCAATCCTACGGCTCGACCACAGCGATTCAATGCTAATATAGACCATTTCGAAGTAAGGATCACACTACAAGGCTTACGTCGTGCTCTCGAACTTCCAAGACGCGACAACTTCGAAGATCCAGCTGTTTCTGAAGAATTATTCACGGATATCCGCAGCCTTGGATATCAAGATCCAAGAGTCCCCGTACTCACCGGTTCATCACAATTCAGAAGACAACATCTACCGCCGGTGTGGTACACCCTATGCTCAATCCTCAATCGCTGCATGACATCTAAGCATACTGGCCTAGATAAGACGAATCTAGCGATCCTAAAGATGTTTCATGCATTCGCCTTCAACCGCAATATAGACTATGCTGTCCTTATCTGGAATGAAATGGTGGAAATTGTTGCAGATCAGCTCAAACCCAAAATGAGACGCAACTTTGTGCCATTTCAACGGTTCTTCCAAATCCTGATTCATCAGGCTATGCAAGACCGACCGGAAATCCCAAGAAGAGAGGAAGCTGAGCGAGGACCAGCAAGCTGGATGCACCGCCTTGTACCGCCAGCACATGAACCATTCATACATACCGCCGTTATTCGACCAGAGGTACTGAATTATGCCGACCAGGCTAGCTGGGTAGTGATTCAGTATAGGGAGCAAAACGCATTAATGGACCAGCCAGATCCGGTTGGACCTGCCCAAGATGCAAACCCAGTAGGTGGTGAGGGTCCTATTGTCGAGGGGGTTCAGGAACAAGGGGTTCCTGAACAACGAGTGGTGAGAAGAACAACAAGAAAGAGAGTGGGGGGTAGGACTCGAAGTACTGGTCGTGCTACATCTTCACGCTCTGGCGATCGAGCAACATCTTCTTCAAGCCAAAGAACAGAACCATTCAGTCCTCTAGTTGATTTTGGTGATTATGAATATGACTCAGATCCAGATGTAAACTTGTTACCAAGGCAAACAAGAAAAAGGCCTCGAGTTGAAACACCTGGTGCAGGTTCATCTAGACAACCAGAACCTATGGTTACTTCTACAGTTGCTGCTGTTGATACTTCACTTATACACGAAGAAGTAGACGTAGATGAAGAAAATGTACTTAGTGGTGAGGCAAGAGGGAGAAAAGAAATGAGCGAAAATGTGAAAGAGTCGGAAAAAGTTATAACTACCGACTCTTCCCAAGCCGATCCAAGCCGGGCAACCACATCTTCTGCCAACGTGCGTTCGTCGCCGTTGAGCATTGAAACAGCCATGGTCCGCCCAACCATGCAGTGCACACCCCCACCAAGCCACTCATCGGTCTCTCAACAGGCCGGTGTTTCATTCAGCACAGGGGAATATGCACAAAGTCTATCGGCAACACATTCGGTGTTCGCTGGTATTGAAACAGGTAGGCCCCTGCCCCGGCCACCGACTTCATTTCAGAGCACATCGAGTCTAGCGCCTTTTGGAACAACTTCTTTTCCTAGGTCACCGCTATTTGAACAACACCTTGTTGGGAGCTTTCGTGCCCCAACCGGAACACCCAGAGTGCCACCCTTTGTTGGTGCGTCACGAGGATCGGGTGGAAGTCCTGTCATTGCTAACTCTATGCCAGCTTTGAACACAGGCAGTACGGTTGCTTCAACCGATACTTCAACCAGTAACCTAAGTGGTCTGGGTGTTAGTGCTGATCTCGAACGAGCGTTTAGTTTGGTTGGCCCTCCTCCGAATAGATTCGTGCCACTTACTCTACTAAAGCATTTTGTCAGATCTATCGACAACACATATCAGGCTCATACTGACAAAATGAAAGCAGAGTTTCAGAAATTAAGTGATGATGTAATCAGAGCGGTGAAAGGTAAAGGACCGGCTGAATCTTCTTCATCTGAACCTCAACTGACTAGAGCCGAACCCGTTCAACAAGATCCAACATCGATCCCGTTAAATCTTGCTCCTGAAGATCTACTCAAGTCAGAGCTGCTTGCACGACTTCTTGCCAAACACGATCCAAGACCAGGCGAGGATGTCGATCTTATTAGCTTGCTTCGTCAACAAACCGCACCTCCACCTCCACCACCGCCTCAAGCTTCATCAACCACAAATCCACTGCTTGTTCCCCAATTTGAGCAGCTAAATACCTCAATCTCCAACATGGCAGATTCCTTTTTGGCTGGCTTTCATTCGATTGTCAAAAGGGTAGAAGTAGTCGAACTGGCTTGTGGTGTTCAAGCTGAAACCGCTCAGAAAAGAAGACATGATGATCAGGATGATCCAGATCACCATGAGGGGGAGAGTACAGGTACAGGTACAGGTGTTGGAACAAGTACAGTTGCTGCTTCTGAGAGCACTGCAGTAGAGAAAGAAACTGAGACATCTTCCGGTAAAGCGTCCGAGGATACAAGTAAAGGAGCCACTGACTCAGAGAATCTCGATATTCTAGCTGATGTCATAGCTGGGGTTGAAAAGCCTTCGGCTAGTGACAATAGAACAGAAGATGATTGGACGACAGACGTTATAATCATAGATTCAGATGAAGAGCCCGAACGAACAACGGTGCAGATCAAGCAAGAAATTGCAAATGTGTTTGATTCTTCTGATACTATGATGGTTGCTCTAGATTCAGAGACTGAAGCTCCAGGATCTTCTATTCAACAAACAGATACTTCAATAACTCCAGCTCAAGCTCAAGTAATTCAACCGCAAGCTCCGATCGTTATCAACCTACAACCTGCTGAACATCTCAGAGATCCAAAGCTTCAAGCAGAAATCAGACTTCTCCAAGACATTATCCAGAATGAACCAGGATTTGTGGCGACTGGCCTACGAGTCAGAATTATGACTCCCTTTCAGGAAATCTTACGAAGCAATATGTTTGTAAGGGTCATGCAGCCAATCTCTTGGGAAAAAGTCTACGGGATTGAAGACTGGCCAGAAAAGCACAGAACTGAATATCTCTATTTCATGAGATATGAATCGCTGAACGCCAATGCAATAAAGTCTGACAAACCGATCAGAAGAGTACTGAAGATAGAATCGCGAAAGCTTTCAAAGGTTTGGTACCCAGTATTTACCGTTCAGAGATCAGATGATTCAGAACTAGTCTTTAATGAGGCAGATTTTCAGAAACTACAGCTCAATGACGTTTGCAACTTGTATGAAATCCTGTCTCGAGATCCTAAAAAGAAGGGAGAATGGTCAGATGCTTATCAAAGTCTGAAGAGGTACATGAAGAACATCCTGAAGTTTTCATATCTTAAGGATTTTCAAATGGCCTTGGAAGCGCGTCAAGAACGAGTCAACATCAGACCTCCGAATCTAGATCTGGCAGATATTCAGAGTGTTCAAGCTTACACCGTGCTGAGCAAACCAGATCTTGGAGTTGTGTTCATTGACTCAGCCTCAGAGAAGAAATTCATGAGAGTCACTGATGCAAATAAATTCAGCGACGGAACTTTCAAGATGATTCAGATTCATCTAGTGAGCAGATTACGATTGGATGCTAAAGGAGAAGAGAAGCTGTCGAAGAAACAAAAGGCGTTGATAAAGGAAATAATGGATGCCGTCAAATATCGAGTAGACTACCGGAACGCGCTAAGAAGATTCGAGTTGATTTTCGGGCTTCGGAAGACACAAGTGGTTCCAATGAATGTCTAAAGCTTATGGCTCTACATTGGTACAAAGGGGGAGATTGTTAATGTTACATTATCTTGTACCATGTAGTATTATAGTTGAGGGACCAAATGTGACATGTTGTCAAACTTGGAATAGTATATATATATACTATCTGTATTTTTTAGGTCAGACCACAACAAATACACACGCCTCTATCTTCGCAGCCTCCTTCCACTTTGTAAACCTCTCAACCTTCTGTGAAGTTGTAAGCTGCAAGTTCTTCAATCATATATATAGAGGTGTACTTCTTTGATTCATATATATCGTGTATTTACTCTTATTACTTGTCATTGTGGGATCACAATATTATCATATATGATTAAACACATTTTATATTGGAAATACATATGTAATCATATATGATATCACACTTCTCGTTTTAACACATAATGTTCAACTTCTCACATGATTCTTTCTCTATATATATACTACAAAAATAACTTGTAAATAAAAAAATAAAAATAGCATTAACGAAATGTTAACAAAAGATATAAACATATTGAACATACATGCATAGATAGTGGTTTAATGACAAGGCCGACGATGGAAGCTCGGGACAGAGTCGATATAAATGCTCAATAATACCCTTATATTTACCAATTTTATAAATTATACCCATAAAAAATGGTGCAAATGAAAACTCCATTAGAACAAATTGATACCGGTAAAGGAAAATGGTGCAAGAAATGAAAACCTCATTGGAAATCGTGGTCTACATTGCAATGTACTTAACCACGAATCATTTTACATTACAAGTCTTCAATTTTCAACGGATAAATATAATCACCATGTACGGTAAATATGCTTATTTACCAATGGATAAATATAATCACCATGTATACGGTAAATATGCTCATTAATTTACCAATGGATCATTTTACCACGTTGAGTTTCGGTGAAAATTAAAGTTAAGATTAATGTAACAAACGTGAGAAGTGGTTTTTTTTTTTGAAAGACAAGACAATATTATTACCACTAGAACGTAGAATAAGCAAAACGTTAAACAAACAAGACCAAAAAGGGCTGCAAAACACAGCCAAAACCAAGGCAAAACAGTTTGCCAGGAGCAAACCGAAAAGCACAACACCGAAAGCAACCTAACAAGAGATGTATGAAACAAAAACGGGACAGAAACAAGACCCCGCGGGGCTGCAGCAGCCGCAAATAAGCAAGGCAGCAGCGGCTGTCCGCGATAAGCACACCAAGAAACAGAACAGCAGCAGCAGCAAAAGCACGGTAGCCGCTGTCCACGCGAAACAGACCCCGATCAGCTTAGATCCTGAACTGGGTTTGACACCCACATCGACCAATCCAGTTTCTTAGCAGCCAATTTTCCGGAAATCCACTTGAAGTTTTTTCGTTGCATCTCGAAAACCAACTCGGACAGTTTGCGCATCAATCATTGGATGAAAAATGGACGCACATTAAAATGAGATGCGCCAGATCAATTCTCTTCTAAACCGCAGTTCATGTGAGAACATTTGATTAAAAATACGGTTCAGATCACATTAACCTCAACTTCTCACACATTCTTTCGCTTCATTTTACATTCCAAATAATTTCATATCTTTATCTCCAGTCTTCATCCAATGTATAAATATAATCATTTCCATTTCCTAACATATCATCTACACATAAATATGGAATTAATTAGAGCATCTCAGTATATCACATTAATTCAAGATTTTAAATATTATAAAGCTATATATGTTTATCATCAGTACATATAGATTTTCATGCAACGCTGTGTGTGTCTGACTTAACTGCATGTATTAATGCAAACAACTTAAACCCAACCTATTACCTATAAATATACATATATTCTGCACATTTGCGGAACATATATATTTCTATGAAACCAAACTATACAAAAGATTCTGGAATCTAATACTATCAACAATAACATAAAGGAATTAACTACTAGTGATTAGGGTTTCTTTGGAACTGATCCGAAGCGGCTTCAATGTCTCGTAACATATACTGTATCAACAACTCCGGTGGCTCGTCCAACACCATGTATTCCTCCGATTGCTTTCCGCCTAGTTTCGCCAACTGATCTGCACAATGGTTCCCATCTCTTTTCGTATGAATCATGGTACACCTCTGCTCCAACATCAATTCTTTAATGGCGTCCATAACACGTTTCAACGGATGTTCGTTATCGAGTTTTTTCATCGTAAGTCTTACAGCAGCCATGCAGTCGGTTTCGATCATCAAGAATGACAGATCCATTTGTTTGATCAAACAGAGGCCTTTAAATATGCTCCAAACTTCAGCCTCTAGAGCTGTATAGTGTCTTCCACTCATCTTCCCCATGTATCCACGCAGCCATCTTCCATTGCAGTCTCTGATTAAGCCCCCGAAACTTGAAGGACCTGGATTTCCTTTGGAACTGCCGTCTGTGTTTAACTTGAGAAGATTAAAGCAAGGGAAGGTCCAAGTGAATTTCAGCGGCGGCATGCTATTGTAGGCGTCTCTTGTCGTAATTAGATTTTTGAAGTCCTCTAGTTCCTCTATTTGTTTTTGTAGCAGAAAACGGGGTGAAGGAGGAGGGTATGGAAGTTGGCGACGCATAGGATGTGGATAAACAGGAACGACGACGATGAATCTGTGCATGAAAACAGGTCGCATATGAATAGGGTTTTCCATTTTCTCCGGTGATGATTAGTGAATCCGACGACGATGAAGATGGATGTTATCGGTGGTGGCGTTGATGTAACATTAAGTAGTGATGTGAGTTTGAGAAATGCATGGAGGGTTATTTAAATGTAAACGAGTTCTTGATTAAGGAAAGGATTCTATATAATTCCTAAAATAAAATAATATATATTTTACATGTGATATCACCTATCAGATTTCTGTAGGACTTATAATTAATCGTTATTTTTTAATACCATATATTATAAACTTAATTTATTTTTCACCATTATTCTATTCAAAAAATATGTAGAGTAAACTACAAGTAATCAAATAATCGGGTTTGTTTCCTTAGTTCCATTTTTATTGTTTAAAATGCCAACGAATTAATAGATGAGAAGAAAACTAATTACATAAATGTGTATAGCTATATAACTTCACAAGTTGCATTTAAGATAATGCAATTGGAAATTTAATTTCATTTTAATTCCACATTTAGTTAAAAAATACAGAATTAAAATTATTAAATTTCAATAAAACCATACAAATATTTGATTTAAAAATTCTATAAAATTTGGTATTTTACAAGATCTCATAGAATTAGTTTGTAATATATAGTGTTTGAAAATATATTAAAAATATTATTTTTGTAATAGCCAATTAATAAAATGTAAGTAAACTATAAATTATCTATAAGAATTAAATGCAAATTTGGTCCTTGTGGTTTACAAAAATTAACGACTAAGGTCCCTCCAAGGATTTTTAACCGAACAAGGTCCCTCTATTTTTTTGTTTTTATAACACATAAGATCCATCTTATTAACACCGTTAAATAAATGAAGTTAAGAGGGGGCAATTTCGTCCATTCACTTATCTCATTCCTTTAAATAAGAAGTTAGATTTATATTTGGTCCCTGTCTTTTACAAAAAATAGCAAGTAACGTCCCTAACGGTGCGTTTGGTACACTGGACAAGACAGGACATGACATAACATGGATCACTGTCCCATGTTTGGCAGGACTTTTATGTGGAACAGACAGGAACAAGGTGTAACAAAGTGGAACAAGCCTGTTCCACCCCCACCCCATGGAACAAGCTGGACTAAGGTGGAACAGACTTATGATTTACCAATATAACCTCAAAATAAAATATATTTATCTTCTAAAACATCAAATACACGTTCTATTTTATATTTTATTCATTCTTTAAATTTTATTTATTGTATTTTATCTAATGTTATCTGTTCTGTTCTGTCCAGTTCTATCTACCAAACGCTAGACACCTGTTCTGTCCTGTCCCATCCTGTCCTGTTCTATCATGTCCGCGTACCAAACACACCCTAAAAAATCATATATATAAGCATGGACACAATCTCTCGTTTGATTAAAAAAATAAAAACTCATATTGAATATCTAATCTACACCAAAACTCAAAACTTAAAAAGATGTTGAATGGTGACACCCACTTTGATTTCATATTGGAAAGTAAAAAAAACCTTGAAGAAACTCTCATGTCGGTTTGTAAGTAAAAAAAAAACTAATAAAAGTAAATTAGAAGTGATGGACGTGTCGTGTAGGTTTGTAAGTAAAAACCAAGGTTCCAAATAGCGTAAGGTGTGGCGGGGAGGCCAGGCCTCAAGCCTTGGGAGCGATGACGAAGCCACGACGTTTTCAGTGCGTAACTTATAGCTGCAAATTTCTATATCATATTTAATATTATATATAAAATCATATGTTTAGTACTCTTACTTAATAAGACACAAACGTTGTGTCACGACGTAATATGGCGGCTGTTGCGACGAACTTTTTAGAACATTGGTAAAACTAATAAAAGTAAATTAGAAATGATGAAACTGTAAAAAGGCTCAAGGTTGTAGGCCACTATCATTTAGGTTTGTAAAAAACTAATACAAATAAATTAAAATAGTTTTTGGATATGTCTGACGAGTAAATCACAATACTCGAACTAATATGTTTGAACTAATTATCATATATATATAGAGGAAGGTTCAAACGAGAATGTTATCTATTTAAAAGAATAAGAGAATATTTATAGACCAATCATTTCATAAAATAATACCTTAATTAATTAATTCTAAAAATAACTAAATAAGGATATAAATATAATTTAGTCATACAAAAGTTATTTTAGGTATTTATTAAATAACTTATGTTTACCATATTTATGAATTTAATATGATTTAATTTTTTATTTAATAAAATATCTTATATTATTTCACTTAAAATAAGCATATTTAATTTTCTTTATAAATAAATAATTTTTTTAATTTAAAGTAACACGTAAAATCAATTGTGATTCGTGAATTATTATTTTTTTTAAATGTTTTACTAATCATATGTGATTTTAAATATGAAAACAATGATTCAACTTTAATATTAAAAAAGAAAAATAATTAAAAAATAATCATATATGGTGTGTAGCAAAATACATTTAAAATGTATAAAATCACATGTGATTCAAAACATAATTCATATTTTTTCATCAAAATCACTTGTGATTCATAATGAATTAATTTTTTTTTCGAACTGTTTTTCTAATTTAAAATGTATAAAATCATATGTGATTCAAAACATAATTCATAATTTTTAATCAAAATCACTTGTGATTCATAATGAATTAATTTTTTCCCCGAACTGTTTTTCTAATCACATGTGATTTAAAATTAATTGTGGATATCAAATGTGATTCACCATGAATTAATTGTGAATATCACAAGTGATCTTTGACGAAATTGTAAAAAATTATTAAATAACCTAATCCAATAAAAATAAATATCTAAAATGAAAAACTAAATCACACTTATTTTAATATTGTAAAAAATAATAAATAAATAAATAATCATGCTTAAAATACAAAATTATTAAAAAATGAATAAATACCTTAATTAAATTTATTACATAATCGATATAAAAATAAATTAGTTTCTATATATAATCTATATAACAAATGACTATGATGCCCTTTTGGGTGATTATTAAGAAAGTTTTATTTAAGGTATAATTTAGTAAAATGGTTGGCCCAAAATTATTCTTTTATTCTTTTAAATAGATATCATTCTCGTTTGAACCCGACTCTCTCTCTCTCTCTCTCTCTCTCTCTATATATATATATATATATATATATATATATATATATATATATATATATATATCATCAGTTAAGTTTTGGGTCACCATCCAACATATTTTTATGTTTTGGGTTTTGGTGTAGATTATATATTCAATATGGTTTTTTTTTAATGAAACGAGACATTGTGTCCATATTTATATCCAAGTTTTTTAGGGACTTTATTTGTTAATTTTTTTAAACTACAAGGACCAAGTATAAATCTAACTCATCATTTAAATGTATGGGAAAAGCGAATGGGCGAAACTATCACTTCTTAACTTCATTTTATTTAACGGTGTTAAAAGATGGACCTTATGTGTTATGAAATCCGAAATTAGAGAGACCTTGTGTAACACCCCAAAATTTGAAGAACAAGAATTGGGATTGCGGACGTCCGCAGAGGCCAAGGGTCGGACGTCCGCGATGCGCGGAAGCCCGCATAGCATCCGCGGAAGCAACAGAGGTTTTGGAGGAAAACTTGTCGGCTGAGGCCGGACGTCTGCGAGGGGGGCCATGCGGACGTCCGCGATGCGTCTGATGGCATTTTTGTGTTTAAGAGAGACATTTTTCCTCTCTCTTCTCTCATTTTCATTTCTCAACCCTAACTCAGCCCCCTCTCTCTCTCTCAAAGCCGTTTTCTTCCAAGAAAGACCCCCAATGTAACACCCTCGAATTGGGAAAGAGCAACTAATTAATTTTTGTGATAATACATCCGAAATAATAGGATTTCTTCCTATGATTCAATAGGTGAAACACCTCAAATTAAAATCTATAATTAATCTCAACATTAAATAATTCAAATCTTATTACGAAGACTAAACTCACTTCGGATATTACTTACTCTCCGAATGGTTGGAAATCCAATTAGCATCACAATACCCTTCTAGAACGGGAGGGTATTTTGTATAATGTAACCCATAACCCATTGTGTATTTCAAATATCGAAGCACCCTTACTAGTGCATACCAATGGTCTTTTCCCAGGTTATGTGAGTACCGACTAAGTCTACTCACACAATACGCTATATCCGGTCGTGTACAGTTCATGATATACATCAAGCTTCCAAGAACTTGAGTGTATTCCAACTGAGCAACACTATCTCCTAGATTCTTCTTCAATTGACTTGAAGCATCGAATGGAGTCACAACCGGTTTGTCATCATAATGACCAAACTTTCGCAACACCTTCTCAACATAGTGAGATTGGGTAAGGATGTAACCATTTGGATCCTTTTTAATCTTTATACCAAGGATAACATCAACAACTCCCATATCTTTCATATCAAATGCGGAGTTTAACATCTTCTTGGTTTGGTTTATTACATCCAAGTTTGATCCCATGATGAGCATATCATCAACATACAAACATAAGCATCTTTGTATTGTTTCACATCAACACACTTATCACATTCATTTATGTGATAACCATTTGACAACATAGTGTTATCAAACTTCTCATGCCACTGCTTTGGCGCATGTTTAAGTCCATAAAGAGACTTAATTAACTTACAGACTTTGTTCTCTTGGCCTTTTACAACAAAACCTTCCGGTTGTTTCATATATATCTCTTCTTCTAATTCACCATTCAAGAACGCGGTTTTCACATCCATTTGATGTATCTCTAAGTTATGTATAGCCGCTATCGCAATCAACGTCCGTATAGACGTGATCCTAGTAACCGATGAATAGGTGTCGAAGAAGTCTTGACCTTCCTTTTGTCGGTATCCATTGGCAACTAGTCGAGCTTTGTACTTCTCTATAGTGCCATCGGGTCTCAATTTCCGCTTGAAGATCCATTTATGACCAATTACCTTGTGACCCGGTGGTAAATCTACCAATCTCCATGTGTTATTTTGAACAATGGAGTCTATCTCACCTTGAATAGCCTCTTTCCAATAAGGTGCCTCCGATGAATCCATGGCGGCTTTATAGGATTGAGGTTCTTCATCGACAACAAATGTCATGAAGTCGGGTCCAAAGTCTTTAGCAATCTTTCCCCTTTTACTTCTTCTAGGCTCTAGGTTTTCTTCTTGAGCCTTTGATGTACCTTCTCCATTTGGTTTCTCAACACTATCGGTGTTCTCTACTTCACATACTCTCTTCCTTGGATTAGAGATTTCTTTCCCTTTATCCTTGTAAGGAAATATGTGTTCAAAGAATTCAGCCTCAATTGATTCCATACTTGTGTTGTTGTGGATATCTTCATTGTTTGACTTATAGACCAGAAATCTATAAGCAACACTATTACTTGCCGGACCAAGATATACACAATCAATGGTCTTCGGTCCAAGTTTTGTCCTTTTGGGTAAAGGTACTTGAACCTTTGCAAGGCAACCCCACACTTTCATCCTTTTGTAGGAAGGAAGTTTTCCTTTCCATAGTTCATAAGGTGATTTGTCGCTCTTTTTATGAGGAATTTTATTAAGTATCATATTTGCAGTTAAGCAGGCTTCACCCCACAAACTATGTGGTGCTCCCGAAGTAATCAACATTGAATTGATCATGTTTTTCAATGTTCTATTTTTCCTTTCGGCTACTCCATTTTGTTGTGGAGTATAGGGAGCCGTGGTTTGGTGAACTATGCCATGATGAGAACAAAATTCTGCAAAGTCCTTAGACTCATACTCTCCTCCTCTATCGGATCTCAAAGTTTTTATTCTTTTATCAAGTTGGTTTTCAACTTCAGCCTTGTATGTCTTAAACATATTCAAAGATTCATCTTTGGTATGTATTAGGTATACATAACAATATTTACTGCAATCATCAATAAATGATACATAATAGTTCTTTCCTTCACGTGTGGGTGTGGCTTTATAATCACATAAATCGCTGTGGATTAGTCCAAGTATTTGATTAGACTTTTCAACAGATTTGTGTGGATGGCTTGAATATTTAGATTCAACACATACCTCACATTTTGTCTTGTTATCCATGGAACACTTGGGTAATAACCCAAGTCTTGTCATCCTTTGTAGGGATCGGAAGTTTACATGTCTCGACGGGAATGCCATAAGGAAGAAGAGTCAATCATGTACATAGAAGCAGAGCTAGAGCCCGCGGTTTTATTGCTATTTACAACATTTACAATATTTACATCATCATTGTTCATCACACTAAGTTTGAAGAGCCCCTCATTTAGATAGCCATTTCCAACATACATCCCACCCTTAGTAATCACAAATTTATCCGATTCAAACACCATCTTGAATCCTTTGTTACTAAGTGTGGGTCCAGAAATCAAGTTCTTTGTAATAGCCGGTACATGCAAGACATTGGTGAGCACAAGTTCCTTCCCCGATGTAAGCTTGAGATTCACCTTCCCCTTCCCTTCAACTTTTGCGGTCGTGGCATTACCCATATACATGGGTTCTTCATCATCAACTTTTTGGTATGTAGCAAACATGTTCTTGGAGTTACAAATATGTTTGGTGGCACCGGTATCAACCCACCAATCGGTCACGTTTGTAACCATAAAAGCCTCAATTACTCCAACGAATTGATTTGGAGCATTGACCACATTGGCTTGATGGGGGTTTCCACCGACACCTCCTCCTCCGGCGCCTCCTCCTCCGGGACCACCATGGTTTCTCCTATGGCGGCAATCCTCCGCTCGATGCCCCGGCTTGCCGCATACCCAGCAACTCATCACAGGCTTCTTGAAAGGCCTTCGTTGTACGGATAGTGGGTTTGAAGCATTGAGATTTTGCTTGAAACCCATCGCCTTTCCCTTTCCTTTTTGGAACTTTGACTTTGATGAGTTTCCGGTAACCATGTTTGCATTTGGTTCCAACGAGATTGCATCCGCTTTCTCGTTCATCCGGTTGTCCTCCTCCACCCGCAATTTGAGTATCAATTGCTCAAAACTCATATCCTCGGACAAAGGTTTAAGATAGAGTTTAAAATTTTTCCAGGATGGAGGTAACTTATCAATTATCGAACCAATAACAAAATTAGAGTTGATGCCCATACCTTCGACTTCCAATTCATGGACCAAGATTTGCATTTCTTTTACTTGTTTCACGACCGGTTTGGAATCCGTCATCTTAAAGTTCAGGAATTTGCCCACGATAAATCGTTTGGAACAAGCGACTTCCGTCTTGTACTTTGATTCCAACGACTCCCAAATTTCTCTTGCCGTGGTGAAGGATGAATATATGTCATGAAGACCATCATCCAAACCATTAAGAATAAAATTCCGACAATTATATTCGTTGGCGTTCCAAATATCCAAGGATCGTTGGAACATAGCCAATTCAATTTGGGATGGGGCGTTTTCTCCTTCTCCAACCGGCGGTGTCAGTGCTTGATCGGTAAGCACGTTAGACACTTTCAGAGTTGTCAAGTAGAAGATCATCTTTTGTTGCCATCTTCTAAAATCGGAACCCTTAAATTTTTCGGGTTTCTCCACACTCGATTTCAACAAGGAAGAGTTTTCCATCGTCAACGAAATTTCTGTCTAAGATTGTTAGACCTTAGATACACGAATTGAAATTCGTAACACACAATATTGAAACAAATGGAAATACTGAATTATTTATATGTATATATATATATATCCGAAATTTACATATCAATGAAAATACATAATCAAAAGTTCAAGATAAAATACTAACTCGACTTTCTTAATCACGAAGTTGAAGAAGATCGTTATTTGGATTGAGGCCTGCCAAGCAGTGTCCTTAGACAGAAATTCGTCCCTCGTACCGTATCGATTGGACGTCTATCTAGAGGATACAACAACCCGTTCAAGAATCGAACTCTCGAACCCGACGAATCAAACTATGCTTCCATGATGAAGAACAATGAAATACTTTGACAGAATTTAAGAGAATATGTGTTTTTTTGTCTATCGTAATCTGTTACATATGCTTCCTATTTATACTAGATCAACCGGTGCCAATGAACCATTGTGTTAGACAACCTAGGGGGGGTAAGGTTGTATTTAAAATCTTTTACTTTCAAAAATTCTTTTATAAATAAATACAGTACAGAAACAGTATAAATAAATCAGAGTATACAAATAATAAATATACAACAATTATATAAACAGATATAATTAAAAGCACAGCGGAATAAATAAAGAGATAAGGGATAGAGATACTTGACACAGAGATTTACTGATTTACCACCAACTGTGATAAACCAGCAGCCGAGACACTTCTCGACACGATCCAATAAATGTATTCTTTACGGTAGAACACAAACCAAATACAAAGGAATTTGTAATAGTTTCTCAAGCCTCTGCTATGAGATAAACAGGATCACACACCCGTTATTCAAATACTTACAAGAGGAGTATAACTCACAATGGGTAATCACTCTTGTATAATAATCACTTGGATATTTTATAAAAAAAGGTTTTATAAAATATATATATTAAATAAGTGAGAGTGAGAGAGCTGAGAGTTTGGATTGTTGTTGTTGCTGTTTGTTTTATTTTTGTTGTATTTAATCATCACCATCAGCATCATTATATATAGCAACCCACTTCCAACGGATCTATGAGCTGGAACCTGACGCATGAACAGTACCGCGGTATACCTGCTAAACACCGCGGTATACCGCCTGTAAAAGTAGCTTCAACCAATCACAAATGCACAGCAAACTCTGCCGCGGTATACCGCCTGTACCTCGCGGTATACCTGCGTCAGAAAAAGCAACTTCTTCATGACGCAACCAAATCTTGTAGGATCTTCTAAAAAAATATTTAATTAAAATCATTTATTTGGTTTTTAGAAATTATCCAAGTGGTATATTATTTTAGGGTGTTTATCATTATAAATTATAAACACTAATGACAACGTAAATCTTCCGTCTTGAACTCTTCAGATAAGATCTTCGTGTTCTTCAAGAACTGTACACTTGGATAGGATTGTTAGATAAACAATAATACGGTGTGTTTGTAATCATCAAAATAAATATATATAAATATATAGAGATGTGGTACACTTGCACCAACAATCTCCCCCTTTTTGATGATGACAAACACAACCGCTAAGCATGAGCATATGCGTTTCTCTCCCCCGTTTGTCGAAGCAAAAAAGGGTTAAGAAAGACGGTATGCTCCCCCTCGAGAGATGCTCCCCCTCAAAATATGCATATATTTGAGGTAGCATAAACTCATGGGTAAAAGAGCTAAAACGCTCCCCCTCAAATTAATAACGAAATCAATTTGATTTTATAAAATTTGAGGGATAAAATAAAATGCAAAAAGCAATAGAGACATAAGATATACAAACCAATACGAAACACTTGCACCAAAACGGATCTTAAGGCTTCAATTTTCGGTTAATTTTATGTAAAAAAAAAAAAAAAAAACCACCACGTATTATGACCTCGTCAGGTAACCACGTATTATAACCTCGGCAGGTAACCACGTATTATAACCTCGGCAGGTAACCACGTATTATAACCTCGGCAGGTAACCACGTATTATAACCTCGGCAGGTAACACCTACAAAAGGTAAAGAAAATTTTTCGTGGTACCCTTTTCTTATGGGTCCTTTTAACAGTTAGTATAAAACATAAACTGCAAAAAAAATATGTTGTCGACATAAAACAAACACGACAAACATACAAAGCCATATAAATGGTTTAAAACCACAAACGCATCCCACCGGGATTATCAACATTAAACATTCCTTTCGGAATCCATTTTCTAACCATTTTAATTTTACGATCGTATTCATCATAGACGTAAAAAGAAGTATGCGGATTAACATTTTTCTTAGGATTCGCAAACTTATTATTATACATAAACGCATGTGATTTTCTCGACATATAATTCACATAATTCATTTTAGGAACATACGGAGGTTTTTGCGTTTTATTTTTAACAACAAATTTAGGTTTTTCAAAAACCTTTTTAATTGGCATACAATCACATTTTTCAATACACGTATTTGAACCAATGCCTTTTCGGCAATTTATACGATTTGATATATTAAGCATTTTAAGCACTTTATCATTGCTACTATTAAAAGCATTTGCTAATAAGTCATTTTTCTCATGCGATTTACATTTAGCATTTAAACATGCAATTTCATTTTCAAGAATCTCGCATTTTGTACATACAACATTTTCATGTGTCTTTTTATTTAAGCATGCAATTTTATTTTTTAAAATATCACAAGATTTGCAAATATCTTTTTCACTTAATTTATTTTCTAATTTAGTGATAATATCTAAATCATAAGCAGATTTTTGTTTACCGTCATTTATTTCCTTTTTATATGCGGATACGGTTTCTTTTAAATTAGAGATTTCATCTTTATACCTATTTGCAAGAGCGGCCATATCATGAAATGATTTATATAATTCGTCAAGATTATTTTCATCGTCACTATAATAATTATCACTATAATTACTATCACAATTATTTTTAGAAGAATATGATGAAGATACCTCATTATCATGGTCGGCCATGAAACAAAAAATTTTGGCCTCATTTATGCTTGCGCTCAACGCGCCTCCAACGAGAGCTTTTGGTGTGTTGATTTGTTTTGCTCGTTTTGGACACACACTTGCATAGTGATCCTTATCACCACACACATAGCAAAAGCCTTTCTTTTTATTGGCTTTTTCATCGTCGCTAGATTCGTCATATTTGTCTTCACTTTTATGGACGTTGCGACTTTGGTTTTTACCACCACGACGGTAGTCTCCATTTTCTTGAAACCTATCATTATTAGTAAACTTTTTGTTAGATAAAAGTTTAGAAAGTTTTCTTACCAACTTGACTAAATCGTCAAGTTTTTCGGGTTCGTCATCCGAGGAACTTGCATCTTCCTCCTCTTCCTTTTCTTTTGAGGCAACGACTTTGAGAGCGATGGATTTCTTTTTGACTTGCTCCCGGACTTGATTTCTTTTTAGTGCGATTTCGTGCACTTTAAGATTGCCGATGAGATCATCGAGCTTCATCGTTGCGAGATCTCGGGAGTCTTCTAAAGATGTAATTTTTGCCATCCACTCCGAAGGAAGTGCTCGAAGAATTTTCCTTACATAGTCTTCGTTAGGATAAGTGCGACCTAATCCCTTCAAAGTAGTCATAATGAGGTTAAAACGTTTAAACATTGAGTCGATTGACTCATCTTTTGACATTTCGAACAGTTCATAATCATGTACTAAAATATTTATTTTAGAGCTTTTAACTTGAGTATTTCCACGATGAGTGTCACTCAAGCTTTGCCAGATTTGATTAGCAGTTTTACAGGTATATACTCTTTCTATTTCATCGGAAGTTAACGCAGCATATAATATATTTTTAGCCTCAAAATTTAAACAAAAATGAGATTCTTCAGCGGGAGTCCAGTCTTTAACAGGTTTATCAACAATAACATTATTTTTTATAATAGTAGGATTAAAATTCCCATTTTCTATAATATCCCAAATTTTTTGACTTTTGCCACGAACGTGACATTCAAATAGCTCGGCCCAAATGCCAAACTTTTCAGTATCTATCAAAGGAGGTTTAGAGAACACAAAATTAGTTTGTTGAGCCATTTAAAAAAAATTAAGACAGAAATTTTTGAAAGACCTGCTCTGATACCAAATGTTAGACAACCTAGGGGGGGTAAGGTTGTATTTAAAATCTTTTACTTTCAAAAATTCTTTTATAAATAAATACAGTACAGAAACAGTATAAATAAATCAGAGTATACAAATAATAAATATACAACAATTATATAAACAGATATAATTAAAAGCACAGCGGAATAAATAAAGAGATAAGGGATAGAGATACTTGACACAGAGATTTACTGATTTACCACCAATTGTGATAAACCAGCAGCCGAGACACTTCTCGACACGATCCAATAAATGTATTCTTTACGGTAGAACACAAACCAAATACAAAGGAATTTGTAATAGTTTCTCAAGCCTCTGCTATGAGATAAACAGGATCACACACCCGTTATTCAAATACTTACAAGAGGAGTATAACTCACAATGGGTAATCACTCTTGTATAATAATCACTTGGATATTTTATAAAAAAAAGGTTTTATAAAATATATATATTAAATAAGTGAGAGTGAGAGAGCTGAGAGTTTGGATTGTTGTTGTTGCTGTTTGTTTTATTTTTGTTGTATTTAATCATCACCATCAGCATCATTATATATAGCAACCCACTTCCAACGGATCTATGAGCTGGAACCTGACGCATGAACAGTACCGCGGTATACCTGCTAAACACCGCGGTATACCGCCTGTAAAAGTAGCTTCAACCAATCACAAATGCACAGCAAACTCTGCCGCGGTATACCGCCTGTACCTCGCGGTATACCTGCGTCAGAAAAAGCAACTTCTTCATGACGCAACCAAATCTTGTAGGATCTTCTAAAAAAAATATTTAATTAAAATCATTTATTTGGTTTTTAGAAATTATCCAAGTGGTATATTATTTTAGGGTGTTTATCATTATAAATTATAAACACTAATGACAACGTAAATCTTCCGTCTTGAACTCTTCAGATAAGATCTTCGTGTTCTTCAAGAACTGTACACTTGGATAGGATTGTTAGATAAACAATAATACGGTGTGTTTGTAATCATCAAAATAAATATATATAAATATATAGAGATGTGGTACACTTGCACCAACACATTGTAACTGTTCAGTTATGGCGGTTGGAGGATGAAAAGTCACACATTTTCATATGAAAAGTCACACATTTTCATATGAAAAGTCACACATTTTCATATGAAAAGTCACACCTTTTCATCTTTGCCCTATTTACATATCTAGTACTTGAGGTATGATTGAGATTATCCCAACACCTATATTTATATATGGTTGGGTTCCGATGAGAAATTGAGGTTAATGTGAGAAGTGGTTATCAACCGTTAGATGAGAAATGAATGCACATTATGATAGATGCACCAAGATGCAAAAGATCAATTTCCTTCTAAGCCGCATATTCATGGGAGGACATTTGATTAAAAGTGGTCAATTTCAGATTCACTTCTCACGTCTATCAGTTCTCACGATATGACGGTAACTCAAGTTCTCACACGATCTTTCGCATATATATATATATATATATATATATATATATATATATATATATATATATAATCTACGAGTTTGATTTCAGTATGTATATATACTCACTCATAGCTTGAGTTACTCTTCTTCCATCTGGAGTAATGAACTTTGTTGGTTTACCGACTATAGCCGGTCCACAGGTATAGCCAGGGCCGGGTGCAAGCAATGTGAAGTTCTTGGGTGGTTTGACCGTTTTATTAGTGGTTCCAGCCATACCAACGCTAACCTGGAATGAACTAGCATCCCATGAGTCGATAACACCTCCTTTACAGCAATTTGCAATCTGCTGATTGTAAGGGGTTCCAGGTAATAAATCCACAACCGTTGGATTTTTGTTGCAGGAATGTGGTAGTGCACCCTTAAATCTTGAACAATCTCCTTGCTCCGTGGTTTGACTGCCCATCATGCTCCATATCACCTCTTTCTTAGCCCAGGTCCACCCTAAGGTCCACCCCGGAGAGGAAATCCGGCGGTATCGCTGGAAGTTATACATCGTAACCACGGCCTGAAAGAAGAACACAAATTAGCAACATTAATTAAAGATCTTGAATCCATGTGGATGTATTTATTGGTGATTATATATGAACTTACAACATAGCCATCAAGGGTCCAACTCATGATATCCCATTTGATTGTGATGTTTCCATTTGGGTCAAGTGTTTTATAAGCCTCTGCAATGCAAATTAACAAGAAAAAGAAGGCTCATGAGCTGTTAAGGTATAAAAATTGGAATCTCTGAATCCAGTTATGATCAGTTGAGATATTGAACTGGAAATTATCTTGATGAGGAAAGTTTGAATCTTTCTTAGTATCCAAAACCTAGAAACTAATCTGATAAACCTAAGGGGGCATTTGGTTCACGGAATTGAATTTGGTAGAATTGGAATCCATTAAAGGAATTCGACTTTGAAAGAATTGGAATGAAATTTGATGGAATTTGACCATTTGGTTGACAAGGAATTGGAATGGAATCTCCCAAAAGAAAAGAAACATGCATCTCTTGGGGCAGGGGTGGTGGCTGTGATGTCGACAATAGTTGTGTGGTGGGGTGGGGTGGTTGGCGACTAGGACGGTAGAAAATAGTGGCATGATGGTGATAACAAGGGTGGGGATGGCGGAATAATAATACTAATTGATGATGGTGGTCGCGGTGGTGGCGGATATGCGGTCGAGGGTAGTGGTTAGGGTGGAGCTGGGAGGGGGTGATGGTTAAGGTGGATGAAAATATTCTTTTTTCTTTCTAAAATTAAATTATAAATTATGCTATGTTTGTCAAAGAAATTCAAATCGTTGGTCAAAGGAATTCATCATTCCAATTCCATCAAGTTCCTTTGAATTCAACGAACCAAACAACCCTAAGTTTCTCTAAAATCTCCCATACTCATGAGTCAAGGGAGCCATTGAAGGACAAATCTTGATCAACAAGGTCAAATCTTTTAAATTAAGCAAAACCAAGAAACCAAATTGACTGAAAACAAGAATCAGAAACTTCAAGGAGTCAAATGTAAAGAAGGTTCAAACCTGTGGAAGTGAAGCTGAATGAAGAAAGCAAGATGGCAAGAACAATGGTGGAAATTGAAAATTTGGTGAGGGATCTGAAGCAGAAATCCATTACTTGTTTCCAAGATTTATGACGTCTCTTTCACAAAGCAGTAGTGAGACAGGGATGATGGTTAACTATTTAGAGCAACTCCAGAATCAGCAATTTATCTGTTCGTCAAAATGGCCGGCCAAATGCCGTTGACCAGAGTTTCTATTATCGCATAATGGTGGTCCTCGCTTAAAATTTATATTAAATTCTTATTTTATTATCCAAAATTCTATCGAAGTGTTTACTTTTTCTAAATTCCGTTTCTAAATTTAAATATAATTATTTAAACTTATATATTTACTACATCAATTAATAGTGTCGGAACCCGGTGAGAAAATGTCAAATTTGGTGAAAATCGTGAGAAGTGATTATCAAATATCAACCGTTGGATGAGCACTGAACAAACATTAGGATAAGATGCAGTAGATCACTTTCTTTTTAAGTTGCAATTCATGGGATGGTATTTGATTAAAAGTGATCAACAGTTTAAAAATATTTCTCACACATCTCACCAAAATGGCAATCCATGATCCCATGCCTCAATTGATATTCATATAATGTTTGTTAATTATTATTGTGAAGAATTTCGAATTCGTTGAAGGCATTAGTAAATTTGTGTTATCAGGTACGGATTCCTATCTTTTCATTCGTTTGATGTGTTACATAATTTCGTTCGTTGAGGTGTTTACATAAGTTTACGAACCCTTAAGCTTCGTTTAATCCAGAATACTTGATCCTTGTTTACTCGATTTATTCGTTACCGTATCGTTCTTCACTTGTAATTGTTCAAGGTCATATATCTTTGTAAAAACGTCGTCCTACACACGTATTTATGATGTTGATATTGATAAGATATTTTACTTATTCCTTATCTCCTTTTTGGTTCGTGTTTGTTGATCCGATATATATATATATATATATATATATATATATATATATATATATATATATATATATATATATATACACATACGTAAGCTTGGTTCGTTTGTGTTAGCCTTAGTCGTACCTAGTCATATGAATTTCTTTGGAGATTTGATTTGATTGTTCCATGTGTGTTAGTCGGTGGTGTCATTATTTAAATGTGACTTATTTACGCTTTGCTATCGATAATTATATAAAAATCGGCCTGATTTGATTTCGATCTCTCAGTCCTTTGAGACCATTTTTGGATAAGTGTGAATAATATTTTATTTGACTCCTCATGTAAAATTATTATTTGTTATACGTCACATGTGTGGTGACAATTTATTCCGGTTAAGTCGAGCTACTAACCACCTATGGGGGTACCATAGGCACGTCATTGTGGCACCGATGACGTGACACTAACCGTGGCGGTGTGATTAGACCACGTCGTCTCCTCTTTTGTGCTCTTGTGAGAGCTATATATGTGGTGAATATTTGATTTAGGAGGCGTATGGGTCAACCCTAGTTTATGTGATATGTTTGTAGGGTGGATGTCGGTGTAGTGCCCAACGCCGCATCTCACATTTAGTACGTGTAGATTTGCTACCCAACGTACGGGCCTTTGTGGCCAGATGTCTGACACTTGTCACGTCGGTTGATATGCAAGTGTATGCAATTATTTGTTCGAGCTCGGTATACAACAATATGATATGATTTTGAGTTAAGTTTCTAAAATTCGTTTGATATTTAGCTGACAATATTTGTTGTGATTTGACAGTTTTGATCTTCGACAAGATTTACTGATTTTGATATTATGAATTTGTAAATATTCATTTTGCTATGGCTTAATAAGCATGTTAAAACCAATTTGCACGATCCAACGTCTTTTATTTTTGTTTCCCTACTTGTGGGTATCTCATATGTTGTCGTTGAATCTGTATGTTATGTGTTTTATACTCAATCTAGTTTTTGTGGACAGAGCGGACAATATCTGGTACGGTTGTCTAGGATGTTACAGATGATATCAGAGCCGGCAACCGGACTATTGTGTCAGCGAGGACGCTGGGCTCCCAAGGGGGTGGATTGTAAGATCCTACATTGGTTGGGGAGGGGAACAAATGTTGCCTTATAAGAGAAACTTGATACCTCCCCTATCAGACGCGTTTTAAAACCGTGAGTCCAGGTGTGTGGACAGAGCGGATAATATCAGGTACGGTTGTCTGGGATGTTACAATTATATATATAGGGGTAGGTTCAAACAAGAACTAAACCTTATGCGAAGAGTCGAGAAACTGAGAAGTGTGAAGTTTAATCATATTATCATATATGATTAAACACATTTTATATTGGAAATACATATGTAATCATATATGATATCACACTTCTCGTTTTAACACATAATGTTCAACTTCTCACATGATTCTTTCTCTATATATATACTACAAAAATAACTTGTAAATAAAAAAATAAAAATAGCATTAACGAAATGTTAACAAAAGATATAAACATATTGAACATACATGCATAGATAGTGGTTTAATGACAAGGCCGACGATGGAAGCTCGGGACAGAGTCGATATAAATGCTCAATAATACCCTTATATTTACCAATTTTATAAATTATACCCATAAAAAATGGTGCAAATGAAAACTCCATTAGAACAAATTGATACCGGTAAAGGAAAATGGTGCAAGAAATGAAAACCTCATTGGAAATCGTGGTCTACATTGCAATGTACTTAACCACGAATCATTTTACATTACAAGTCTTCAATTTTCAACGGATAAATATAATCACCATGTACGGTAAATATGCTTATTTACCAATGGATAAATATAATCACCATGTATACGGTAAATATGCTCATTAATTTACCAATGGATCATTTTACCACGTTGAGTTTCGGTGAAAATTAAAGTTAAGATTAATGTAACAAACGTGAGAAGTGGTTTTTTTTTTTGAAAGACAAGACAATATTATTACCACTAGAACGTAGAATAAGCAAAACGTTAAACAAACAAGACCAAAAAGGGCTGCAAAACACAGCCAAAACCAAGGCAAAACAGTTTGCCAGGAGCAAACCGAAAAGCACAACACCGAAAGCAACCTAACAAGAGATGTATGAAACAAAAACGGGACAGAAACAAGACCCCGCGGGGCTGCAGCAGCCGCAAATAAGCAAGGCAGCAGCGGCTGTCCGCGATAAGCACACCAAGAAACAGAACAGCAGCAGCAGCAAAAGCACGGTAGCCGCTGTCCACGCGAAACAGACCCCGATCAGCTTAGATCCTGAACTGGGTTTGACACCCACATCGACCAATCCAGTTTCTTAGCAGCCAATTTTCCGGAAATCCACTTGAAGTTTTTTCGTTGCATCTCGAAAACCAACTCGGACAGTTTGCGCATCAATCATTGGATGAAAAATGGACGCACATTAAAATGAGATGCGCCAGATCAATTCTCTTCTAAACCGCAGTTCATGTGAGAACATTTGATTAAAAATACGGTTCAGATCACATTAACCTCAACTTCTCACACATTCTTTCGCTTCATTTTACATTCCAAATAATTTCATATCTTTATCTCCAGTCTTCATCCAATGTATAAATATAATCATTTCCATTTCCTAACATATCATCTACACATAAATATGGAATTAATTAGAGCATCTCAGTATATCACATTAATTCAAGATTTTAAATATTATAAAGCTATATATGTTTATCATCAGTACATATAGATTTTCATGCAACGCTGTGTGTGTCTGACTTAACTGCATGTATTAATGCAAACAACTTAAACCCAACCTATTACCTATAAATATACATATATTCTGCACATTTGCGGAACATATATATTTCTATGAAACCAAACTATACAAAAGATTCTGGAATCTAATACTATCAACAATAACATAAAGGAATTAACTACTAGTGATTAGGGTTTCTTTGGAACTGATCCGAAGCGGCTTCAATGTCTCGTAACATATACTGTATCAACAACTCCGGTGGCTCGTCCAACACCATGTATTCCTCCGATTGCTTTCCGCCTAGTTTCGCCAACTGATCTGCACAATGGTTCCCATCTCTTTTCGTATGAATCATGGTACACCTCTGCTCCAACATCAATTCTTTAATGGCGTCCATAACACGTTTCAACGGATGTTCGTTATCGAGTTTTTTCATCGTAAGTCTTACAGCAGCCATGCAGTCGGTTTCGATCATCAAGAATGACAGATCCATTTGTTTGATCAAACAGAGGCCTTTAAATATGCTCCAAACTTCAGCCTCTAGAGCTGTATAGTGTCTTCCACTCATCTTCCCCATGTATCCACGCAGCCATCTTCCATTGCAGTCTCTGATTAAGCCCCCGAAACTTGAAGGACCTGGATTTCCTTTGGAACTGCCGTCTGTGTTTAACTTGAGAAGATTAAAGCAAGGGAAGGTCCAAGTGAATTTCAGCGGCGGCATGCTATTGTAGGCGTCTCTTGTCGTAATTAGATTTTTGAAGTCCTCTAGTTCCTCTATTTGTTTTTGTAGCAGAAAACGGGGTGAAGGAGGAGGGTATGGAAGTTGGCGACGCATAGGATGTGGATAAACAGGAACGACGACGATGAATCTGTGCATGAAAACAGGTCGCATATGAATAGGGTTTTCCATTTTCTCCGGTGATGATTAGTGAATCCGACGACGATGAAGATGGATGTTATCGGTGGTGGCGTTGATGTAACATTAAGTAGTGATGTGAGTTTGAGAAATGCATGGAGGGTTATTTAAATGTAAACGAGTTCTTGATTAAGGAAAGGATTCTATATAATTCCTAAAATAAAATAATATATATTTTACATGTGATATCACCTATCAGATTTCTGTAGGACTTATAATTAATCGTTATTTTTTAATACCATATATTATAAACTTAATTTATTTTTCACCATTATTCTATTCAAAAAATATGTAGAGTAAACTACAAGTAATCAAATAATCGGGTTTGTTTCCTTAGTTCCATTTTTATTGTTTAAAATGCCAACGAATTAATAGATGAGAAGAAAACTAATTACATAAATGTGTATAGCTATATAACTTCACAAGTTGCATTTAAGATAATGCAATTGGAAATTTAATTTCATTTTAATTCCACATTTAGTTAAAAAATACAGAATTAAAATTATTAAATTTCAATAAAACCATACAAATATTTGATTTAAAAATTCTATAAAATTTGGTATTTTACAAGATCTCATAGAATTAGTTTGTAATATATAGTGTTTGAAAACATATTAAAAATATTATTTTTGTAATAGCCAATTAATAAAATGTAAGTAAACTATAAATTATCTATAAGAATTAAATGCAAATTTGGTCCTTGTGGTTTACAAAAATTAACGACTAAGGTCCCTCCAAGGATTTTTAACCGAACAAGGTCCCTCTATTTTTTTGTTTTTATAACACATAAGATCCATCTTATTAACACCGTTAAATAAATGAAGTTAAGAGGGGGCAATTTCGTCCATTCACTTATCTCATTCCTTTAAATAAGAAGTTAGATTTATATTTGGTCCCTGTCTTTTACAAAAAATAGCAAGTAACGTCCCTAACGGTGCGTTTGGTACACTGGACAAGACAGGACATGACATAACATGGATCACTGTCCCATGTTTGGCAGGACTTTTATGTGGAACAGACAGGAACAAGGTGTAACAAAGTGGAACAAGCCTGTTCCACCCCCACCCCATGGAACAAGCTGGACTAAGGTGGAACAGACTTATGATTTACCAATATAACCTCAAAATAAAATATATTTATCTTCTAAAACATCAAATACACGTTCTATTTTATATTTTATTCATTCTTTAAATTTTATTTATTGTATTTTATCTAATGTTATCTGTTCTGTTCTGTCCAGTTCTATCTACCAAACGCTAGACACCTGTTTTGTCCTGTCCCATCCTGTCCTGTTCTATCATGTCCGCGTACCAAACGCACCCTAAAAAATCATATATATAAGCATGGACACAATCTCTCGTTTTGTTGGTGCAAGTGTACCCCGCTTTAATATTGTGATATATTTTTGGTACACATAAAATCACATCTCCATATTTATTTTGATGATTACAAACACACCGTATTATTGTTTATCTAACAATCCTATCCAAGTGTACAGTTCTTGAAGAACACGAAGTTTTTATCTGAAGAATTCAAGACGGAAGTTTCTACGTCGTCATTATTGTTTATAACTAATAATGATAAACACCCTAAAATAATATACCACTTGGATATTTATAAAACCCTAAACTGTTTTTAAAGATATTTAAAATTATTTAAAACTAAAGTTTTATTAATTTTTATTAAAATATCAAAAATCAGTTTCCTATGCATTTTACTGTTGCACATTTTTTTTTGAAGGAGTGTTCAGCCGAAAGCAATCCAACGTGCAGCCTGCCCATTGTATTTTTTCTGACCGCGGTATACCGCGGTGTGCAGGCGGTATACCGCCACCTCTTATAGCCGTTGTTTTGTCAGTATCTGCGCGGTATACCGCAGTGTGCAGGCGGTATACCGCCACCTCATATATCCGTTGGAGGTTCCTTGGTATTTATATGCATGCTGGTGAAGAACATCAAAAAAACAACAACAGTAACAAGCAACAACAAACAGCACCTCTCAGCTCTCTCATCTATTTATAATATATATTTTATAAAACATTTTTTATAAAATATCCAAGTGTGAGATATTATACAAGAGTGATTACCCATTGTGAGTTATACTCCTCTTGTAAGTATTTGAATAACGGGTGTGTGATCCTGTACATCTCATAGCAGAAGCTTGAGAATCAATTACGTTACCTTTGTACTTGGTTTGTATTTCTACCGTAAAGAATACATTTATTGGATCGTGTCGGGAAGTGTCTCGGCTGCTGGTTTATCACAGTTGGTGGTAAATCAGTAAATCTCTGTGTCAAGTATCTCTATCCCTTATCTCTTTATTTATTCCGCTGTGCTTTATTATATTTATTTATATAAACTGCTTTGCATTTATATTTATTTATATAATCTCTGTGCATTTAAATTATATCTGTTTATATAATTGTTGTATACTTATTTATTTATACTCTGCTTTATTTATTCTGTATTTATTTGTTAAAAGAATTTTTTGAAAGTAAAAGATTTAAAATACAACCTTACCCCCCCCCCCCCCCTAGGTTGTCCAACATTTGGTATCAGAGCGGGGCTTTCAAAAATTTTCTGTTTAAATTTTTAAAAGTTATATCTTTTATATAATGGCTCAACAAACTGTTTTGTTTTCAAAACCTCCTATTATAGATACTGAAAAGTTTGGCATTTGGGCCGAGCTATTTGAATGTCACGTTCGTGGCAAAAGTCAAAAAATTTGGGATATTATAGAAAATGGGAATTTTAGACCAACCAAAGTTGAAAATGATCTTATTGTTGATAAACCCATAAAAGATTGGACTCCCACTGAAGAATCTCATTATTGTTTAAATTTTGAAGCTAAAAATATATTATATGCTGCTTTAACTTCCGATGAAATAGAAAGAGTTTATACTTATAAAACTGCTAATCAAATCTGGCAAAGCTTGAGCGACACTCATCGTGGAAATACTCAAGTTAAAAGCTCTAAAATAAATATTCTTGTTCATGATTATGAATTATTTGAAATGTCAAAAGATGAGTCAATCGACTCAATGTTTAAACGTTTTAACCTCATTATGACTACCTTGAAGGGATTAGGTCGTACTTATCCTAATGAGGATTATGTAAGGAAAATTCTTCGAGCACTTCCTTCGGAGTGGATGGCAAAAATCACATCCTTGGAAGACTCCCGAGATCTCGCAACTATGAAGCTCGATGATCTCATCGGCAATCTTAAAGTGCACGAAATCGCACTAAAAAGAAATCAAGTCCGGGAGCAAGTCAAAAAGAAATCCATCGCTCTCAAGGTCGTTGCCTCAAAAGAAAAGGAAGAGGAGGAAGATGCAAGTTCATCCGATGATGAACCCGAAAATCTTGACGATTTAGTCAAGTTGGTAAGAAAACTTTCTAAACTTCTTTCTAACAAAAAGTTTGCCAATATTGATAGGTTTCAAGAAAATGAAGACTACCGTCGTGGTAGTAAAAACCAAAGTCGCAACGTCCACAAAAGTGAAGACAAATATGACGAATCTAGCGACGATGAAAAAGCCAATAAAAAGAAAGGCTTTTGCTATGTGTGTGGTGACAAGGATCACTATGCAAGTGTGTGTCCAAAACGAGCAAAACAAATCAACACACCAAAAGCTCTCGTTGGAGGCGCGTTGAGCGCAAGCATAAATGAGGCCAAAAATTTTTGTTTCATGGCCGACCATGATAATGAGGTATCTTCATCATATTCTTCTAAAAATAATTATGATAATAATTATAGTGATAATTACTATAGTGACGATGAAAATAATCTTGACGAATTATATAAATCATTTCATGCTATGGCCGCTCTCGCAAATAAATATAAAGATGAAATTTCTAATTTAAAAGAAACCGTATCTGTATATAAAAAGGAAATAGATGACGGTAAACAAAAATCTGCTTATGATTTAGATGTTATCACTAAATTAGAAAATAAATTAAGTGAAAAAGATGTTTGTAAATCTTGTGTTATTTTAAATGATAAAATTGCATGCTTAAGTGAAAATAAAAAGGAAAGTGTTGCATGTACAAAATGCGAGTCTCTTGAAAATGAAATTGCATGTTTAAATGCTAAATGCAAATCGCATGAGAAAAATGACTTATTAGCAAATGCTTTTAATAGTAGCAATGATAAAGTGCTTAAAATGCTAAATATATCAAATCGTATAAATTGCCGAAAAGGCATTGGTTCAAATACGTGTATTGAAAAATGTGATTGTATGCCAATTAAAAAGGTTTTTGAAAAACCTAAATTTGTTGTTAAAAATAAAACGCAAAAACCCCCATATATGTCAAAAATGAAAAATGTGAATTATGGGAGGAAACCGTATGCTCGCATGTATAATAGTAATTTTTCTAGACCTAATGCGAATATAAATGCTTCATTTTATGTGTATGATAAATACAATCGTAAAATTAAAATGGTTAGAAAATGGATTCCGAAAGGAATGTTTAATGTTGATAATCCGGGTGGAATGCGTTTATGGTTTTAAACCATTTTTATGATTTTGTATGTTTGTCGTGTTTGTTTTATGTCGACAACATATTTTTTTTTTTGCAGTTTATGTTTTATACTAACTGTTAAAAGGACCCATAAGAAAAGAGTACCACGAAATATTTTCTTTGCCTTTTGTAGGTGTTTCCTGGCGAGGATATAATACGTGTTTCCTGACGAGGTTATAATACGTGGTTACCTGACGAGGTCATAATACGTGGTTTTTTTTGCTCACATAAAATTAAAAAAATAAAATTTTTTTTAAAATCGGTTGTGTGTAAATTTGGTTAAAGGAAACATTGAAAGCCGAATGCTGTTAGTCAACTTACTGTCGCGGTATACCGTGACCCTAAGGCGGTATACCGCGTTCTGTTCTCCTCCACCAGCTGTCACTCTGTGATTCACCGGCAGAACCTGCTAAAACTGACCCCGGTATACCGCGCTCCCGAGGCGGTATACCGCACCGCTGTTTTCCATCTGACACGCGTGTTTAAAGATGACATGTCTCTTCAACCTTTTTCTGACTCGGTATACCGCGTGCTCCTAGGCGGTATACCGCCGGGCCTTCGACGGATTTAAATCCAATTCAGGTAAGTTTTTTTTTTCCCTTCTTTTTATCCAAAGGTTTCTGCTCTCTCTCTCTCACTCCTCTTGCCGCCGACCGCCGCCTACGACGTCCGCCGTCAACAACCGAATTTTTTTTCGGCCACCGGAACTCCAACCTTTCGTCAACAGTTTACTCTCCTTCCTTCAAATGGCTCCAAAAAGGGCTCGTACCTCTCGGGGAGCTTCCAGCTCTCAAAACCAATCTGACCCTCCTCAAAACCGTCATGCTCAAAGACGACATATTTTTGAATCCCGACCTTGTAACCCAGGTCGACCTGTCGATTTAGTGGGTCTAGAACATCTTGGTACCTTTGAAGCCTTCTCCTCTATTGACTGGGAACCTTTTCTTTCTTTTCAAGGAGATATACCTTTTTCAAGTATGGTCGATTTTTATGCTGGGTATGACTTTAACGAGACCACCCATCGTGTCTCTCTTCAAATTTACAACCACTCTTTTAACTGGAGTTTAGAAGATTTTTCTCGTGTACTGGGTCTAACCCATTCCAATCTAAATGTGTTTTCAAATAATACTGCCTTTACTTCCCTGCTTACCCAGGTTCAAGAAACTCAGGAAACCATTCTCCAATCTATTTTAGCTCCTGCTTTTCGAAATAATTTTCCCGCAATTTTAACTGATCAACATCTTCCGGAAAATCTTCGTTTTTGGAATAAAATTATCCTTTTTAACGTTTTGGGACGCGCTGGAAATTTTGACAGATTGGGTGCACTTCAGTGCTATATCCTTTACTGTCTCCGGCATGGCATCCGTATTAATGCCACCTACATTATTGCTCACCGTATGGTGATTTCCGAGTCTGGTAACCAGTCTCTTCCGTTTGGTTACTTAATTCGAAACCTTTTTACAAACCTTCAAATTCCTATCATTGGTAGGATGTTAGCTCCTACTCCTTCTCTCAATGCACTGACTGTTAGTCGAATGAGTGCTCCACCGGGACGGGCTCTTCATCGCCCTCAAGATCCGGCTCCCGAGGAAGACGATCCATACGCAATCCCGGCGGGTGCAATCTCAAATCGTCAAATATACTCCGCGATCATTGACTTGCGCCGGAGTTACGATGCCGATCAACGTGTGGTGCAAGACCGCTTGGAAGACATTGACGAGCAGTTGTGGACTTTAACTAATCAACTGAACGAAATTGAATTTATAGATAGCGATTAATTTTTTTTTTTTTTTAAAATTTTATATAATTAACATTATTATTGCTCTATTGTAATGTTTTTTCTCCTGCTTCGTTATTATTATTAAATTTTTTTTGAGAGCTTATTTTATCTAACCCTTGAGAAAATGCTAACTCTCAATTACTTCATATTTTAAGGGGGAGCATTTTTCAAGGGGGAGCATAGCGTCTTTCCTAACCCTTTTTGCTTCGACAAAAGGGGGAGAGAAACCGAGTATGCTCTCGTGTTTAGCGTTGTGTTTGTCATCATCAAAAAGGGGGAGATTGTTGGTGCAAGTGTACCCCGCTTTAATATTGTGATATATTTTTGGTACACATAAAATCACATCTCCATATTTATTTTGATGATTACAAACACACCGTATTATTGTTTATCTAACAATCCTATCCAAGTGTACAGTTCTTGAAGAACACGAAGTTTTTATCTGAAGAATTCAAGACGGAAGTTTCTACGTCGTCATTATTGTTTATAACTAATAATGATAAACACCCTAAAATAATATACCACTTGGATATTTATAAAACCCTAAACTGTTTTTAAAGATATTTAAAATTATTTAAAACTAAAGTTTTATTAATTTTTATTAAAATATCAAAAATCAGTTTCCTATGCATTTTACTGTTGCACATTTTTTTTTTGAAGGAGTGTTCAGCCGAAAGCAATCCAACGTGCAGCCTGCCCATTGTATTTTTTCTGACCGCGGTATACCGCGGTGTGCAGGCGGTATACCGCCACCTCTTATAGCCGTTGTTTTGTCAGTATCTGCGCGGTATACCGCAGTGTGCAGGCGGTATACCGCCACCTCATATATCCGTTGGAGGTTCCTTGGTATTTATATGCATGCTGGTGAAGAACATCAAAAAAACAACAACAGTAACAAGCAACAACAAACAGCACCTCTCAGCTCTCTCATCTATTTATAATATATATTTTATAAAACATTTTTTATAAAATATCCAAGTGTGAGATATTATACAAGAGTGATTACCCATTGTGAGTTATACTCCTCTTGTAAGTATTTGAATAACGGGTGTGTGATCCTGTACATCTCATAGCAGAAGCTTGAGAATCAATTACGTTACCTTTGTACTTGGTTTGTATTTCTACCGTAAAGAATACATTTATTGGATCGTGTCGGGAAGTGTCTCGGCTGCTGGTTTATCACAGTTGGTGGTAAATCAGTAAATCTCTGTGTCAAGTATCTCTATCCCTTATCTCTTTATTTATTCCGCTGTGCTTTATTATATTTATTTATATAAACTGCTTTGCATTTATATTTATTTATATAATCTCTGTGCATTTAAATTATATCTGTTTATATAATTGTTGTATACTTATTTATTTATACTCTGCTTTATTTATTCTGTATTTATTTGTTAAAAGAATTTTTTGAAAGTAAAAGATTTAAAATACAACCTTACCCCCCCCCCCCCCCCCCTAGGTTGTCTAACACGTTTGATTAAAAAAATAAAAACTCATATTGAATATCTAATCTACACCAAAACTCAAAACTTAAAAAGATGTTGAATGGTGACACCCACTTTGATTTCATATTGGAAAGTAAAAAAAACCTTGAAGAAACTCTCATGTCGGTTTGTAAGTAAAAAAAACTAATAAAAGTAAATTAGAAGTGATGGACGTGTCGTGTAGGTTTGTAAGTAAAAACCAAGGTTCCAAATAGCGTAAGGTGTGGCGGGGAGGCCAGGCCTCAAGCCTTGGGAGCGATGACGAAGCCACGACGTTTTCAGTGCGTAACTTATAGCTGCAAATTTCTATATCATATTTAATATTATATATAAAATCATATGTTTAGTACTCTTACTTAATAAGACACAAACGTTGTGTCACGGCGTAATATGGCGGCTGTTGCGACGAACTTTTTAGAACATTGGTAAAACTAATAAAAGTAAATTAGAAATGATGAAACTGTAAAAAGGCTCAAGGTTGTAGGCCACTATCATTTAGGTTTGTAAAAAACTAATACAAATAAATTAAAATAGTTTTTGGATATGTCTGACGAGTAAATCACAATACTCGAACTAATATGTTTGAACTAATTATCATATATATATAGAGGAAGGTTCAAACGAGAATGTTATCTATTTAAAAGAATAAGAGAATATTTATAGACCAATCATTTCATAAAATAATACCTTAATTAATTAATTCTAAAAATAACTAAATAAGGATATAAATATAATTTAGTCATACAAAAGTTATTTTAGGTATTTATTAAATAACTTATGTTTACCATATTTATGAATTTAATATGATTTAATTTTTTATTTAATAAAATATCTTATATTATTTCACTTAAAATAAGCATATTTAATTTTCTTTATAAATAAATAATTTTTTTAATTTAAAGTAACACGTAAAATCAATTGTGATTCGTGAATTATTATTTTTTTTAAATGTTTTACTAATCATATGTGATTTTAAATATGAAAACAATGATTCAACTTTAATATTAAAAAAGAAAAATAATTAAAAAATAATCATATATGGTGTGTAGCAAAATACATTTAAAATGTATAAAATCACATGTGATTCAAAACATAATTCATATTTTTTCATCAAAATCACTTGTGATTCATAATGAATTAATTTTTTTTTCGAACTGTTTTTCTAATTTAAAATGTATAAAATCATATGTGATTCAAAACATAATTCATAATTTTTAATCAAAATCACTTGTGATTCATAATGAATTAATTTTTTTCCCGAACTGTTTTTCTAATCACATGTAATTTAAAATTAATTGTGGATATCAAATGTGATTCACCATGAATTAATTGTGAATATCACAAGTGATTTTTGACGAAATTGTAAAAAATTATTAAATAACCTAATCCAATAAAAATAAATATCTAAAATGAAAAACTAAATCACACTTATTTTAATATTGTAAAAAATAATAAATAAATAAATAATCATGCTTAAAATACAAAATTATTAAAAAATGAATAAATACCTTAATTAAATTTATTACATAATCTATATAAAAATAAATTAGTTTCTATATATAATCTATATAACAAATGACTATGATGCCCTTTTGGGTGATTATTAAGAAAGTTTTATTTAAGGTATAATTTAGTAAAATGGTTGGCCCAAAATTATTCTTTTATTCTTTTAAATAGATATCATTCTCGTTTGAACCCGACTCTCTCTCTCTCTCTCTCTCTCTCTATATATATATATATATATATATATATATATATCATCAGTTAAGTTTTGGGTCACCATCCAACATATTTTTATGTTTTGGGTTTTGGTGTAGATTATATATTCAATATGGTTTTTTTTAATGAAACGAGACATTGTGTCCATATTTATATCCAAGTTTTTTAGGGACTTTATTTGTTAATTTTTTTAAACTACAAGGACCAAGTATAAATCTAACTCATCATTTAAATGTATGGGAAAAGCGAATGGGCGAAACTATCACTTCTTAACTTCATTTTATTTAACGGTGTTAAAAGATGGACCTTATGTGTTATGAAATCCGAAATTAGAGAGACCTTGTGTAACACCCCAAAATTTGAAGAACAAGAATTGGGATTGCGGACGTCCGCAGAGGCCAAGGGTCGGACGTCCGCGATGCGCGGAAGCCCGCATAGCATCCGCGGAAGCAACAGAGGTTTTGGAGGAAAACTTGTCGGCTGAGGCCGGACGTCTGCGAGGGGGGCCATGCGGACGTCCGCGATGCGTCTGATGGCATTTTTGTGTTTAAGAGAGACATTTTTCCTCTCTCTTCTCTCATTTTCATTTCTCAACCCTAACTCAGTCCCCTCTCTCTCTCTCAAAGCCGTTTTCTTCCAAGAAAGACCCCCAATGTAACACCCTCGAATTGGGAAAGAGCAACTAATTAATTTTTGTGATAATACATCCGAAATAATAGGATTTCTTCCTATGATTCAATAGGTGAAACACCTCAAATTAAAATCTATAATTAATCTCAACATTAAATAATTCAAATCTTATTACGAAGACTAAACTCACTTCGGATATTACTTACTCTCCGAATGGTTGGAAATCCAATTAGCATCACAATACCCTTCTAGAACGGGAGGGTATTTTGTATAATGTAACCCATAACCCATTGTGTATTTCAAATATCGAAGCACCCTTACTAGTGCATACCAATGGTCTTTTCCCAGGTTATGTGAGTACCGACTAAGTCTACTCACACAATACGCTATATCCGGTCGTGTACAGTTCATGATATACATCAAGCTTCCAAGAACTTGAGTGTATTCCAACTGAGCAACACTATCTCCTAGATTCTTCTTCAATTGACTTGAAGCATCGAATGGAGTCACAACCGGTTTGTCATCATAATGACCAAACTTTCGCAACACCTTCTCAACATAGTGAGATTGGGTAAGGATGTAACCATTTGGATCCTTTTTAATCTTTATACCAAGGATAACATCAACAACTCCCATATCTTTCATATCAAATGCGGAGTTTAACATCTTCTTGGTTTGGTTTATTACATCCAAGTTTGATCCCATGATGAGCATATCATCAACATACAAACATAAGCATCTTTGTATTGTTTCACATCAACACACTTATCACATTCATTTATGTGATAACCATTTGACAACATAGTGTTATCAAACTTCTCATGCCACTGCTTTGGCGCTTGTTTAAGTCCATAAAGAGACTTAATTAACTTACAGACTTTGTTCTCTTGGCCTTTTACAACAAAACCTTCCGGTTGTTTCATATATATCTCTTCTTCTAATTCACCATTCAAGAACGCGGTTTTCACATCCATTTGATGTATCTCTAAGTTATGTATAGCCGCTATCGCAATCAACGTCCGTATAGACGTGATCCTAGTAACCGATGAATAGGTGTCGAAGAAGTCTTGACCTTCCTTTTGTCGGTATCCATTGGCAACTAGTCGAGCTTTGTACTTCTCTATAGTGCCATCGGGTCTCAATTTCCGCTTGAAGATCCATTTATGACCAATTACCTTGTGACCCGGTGGTAAATCTACCAATCTCCATGTGTTATTTTGAACAATGGAGTCTATCTCACCTTGAATAGCCTCTTTCCAATAAGGTGCCTCCGATGAATCCATGGCGGCTTTATAGGATTGAGGTTCTTCATCGACAACAAATGTCATGAAGTCGGGTCCAAAGTCTTTAGCAATCTTTCCCCTTTTACTTCTTCTAGGCTCTAGGTTTTCTTCTTGAGCCTTTGATGTACCTTCTCCATTTGGTTTCTCAACACTATCGGTGTTCTCTACTTCACATACTCTCTTCCTTGGATTAGAGATTTCTTTCCCTTTATCCTTGTAAGGAAATATGTGTTCAAAGAATTCAGCCTCAATTGATTCCATAATTGTGTTGTTGTGGATATCTTCATTGTTTGACTTATAGACCAGAAATCTATAAGCAACACTATTACTTGCCGGACCAAGATATACACAATCAATGGTCTTCGGTCCAAGTTTTGTCCTTTTGGGTAAAGGTACTTGAACCTTTGCAAGGCAACCCCACACTTTCATCCTTTTGTAGGAAGGAAGTTTTCCTTTCCATAGTTCATAAGGTGATTTGTCGCTCTTTTTATGAGGAATTTTATTAAGTATCATATTTGCAGTTAAGCAGGCTTCACCCCACAAACTATGTGGTGCTCCCGAAGTAATCAACATTGAATTGATCATGTTTTTCAATGTTCTATTTTTCCTTTCGGCTACTCCATTTTGTTGTGGAGTATAGGGAGCCGTGGTTTGGTGAACTATGCCATGATGAGAACAAAATTCTGCAAAGTCCTTAGACTCATACTCTCCTCCTCTATCGGATCTCAAAATTTTTATTCTTTTATCAAGTTGGTTTTCAACTTCAGCCTTGTATGTCTTAAACATATTCAAAGATTCATCTTTGGTATGTATTAGGTATACATAACAATATTTACTGCAATCATCAATAAATGATACATAATAGTTCTTTCCTTCACGTGTGGGTGTGGCTTTATAATCACATAAATCGATGTGGATTAGTCCAAGTATTTGATTAGACTTTTCAACAGATTTGTGTGGATGGCTTGAATATTTAGATTCAACACATACCTCACATTTTGTCTTGTTATCCATGGAACACTTGGGTAATAACCCAAGTCTTGTCATCCTTTGTAGGGATCGGAAGTTTACATGTCTCGACGGGAATGCCATAAGGAAGAAGAGTCAATCATGTACATAGAAGCAGAGCTAGAGCCCGCGGTTTTATTGCTATTTACAACATTTACAATATTTACATCATCATTGTTCATCACACTAAGTTTGAAGAGCCCCTCATTTAGATAGCCATTTCCAACATACATCCCACCCTTAGTAATCACAAATTTATCCGATTCAAACACCATCTTGAATCCTTTGTTACTAAGTGTGGGTCCAGAAATCAAGTTCTTTGTAATAGCCGGTACATGCAAGACATTGGTGAGCACAAGTTCCTTCCCCGATGTAAGCTTGAGATTCACCTTCCCCTTCCCTTCAACTTTTGCGGTCGTGGCATTACCCATATACATGGGTTCTTCATCATCAACTTTTTGGTATGTAGCAAACATGTTCTTGGAGTTACAAATATGTTTGGTGGCACCGGTATCAACCCACCAATCAGTCACGTTTGTAACCATAAAAGCCTCAATTACTCCAACGAATTGATTTGGAGCATTGACCACATTGGCTTGATGGGGGTTTCCACCGACACCTCCTCCTCCGGCGCCTCCTCCTCCGGGACCACCATGGTTTCTCCTATGGCGGCAATCCTTCGCTCGATGCCCCGGCTTGCCGCATACCCAGCAACTCATCACAGGATTCTTGAAAGGCCTTCGTTGTACGGATAGTGGGTTTGAAGCATTGAGATTTTGCTTGAAACCCATCGCCTTTCCCTTTCCTTTTTGGAACTTTGACTTTGATGAGTTTCCGGTAACCATGTTTGCATTTGGTTCCAACGAGATTGCATCCGCCTTCTCGTTCATCCGGTTGTCCTCCTCCACCCGCAATTTGAGTATCAATTGCTCAAAACTCATATCCTCGGACAAAGGTTTAAGATAGAGTTTAAAATTTTTCCAGGATGGAGGTAACTTATCAATTATCGAACCAATAACAAAATTAGAGTTGATGCCCATACCTTCGACTTCCAATTCATGGACCAAGATTTGCATTTCTTCTACTTGTTTCACGACCGGTTTGGAATCCGTCATCTTAAAGTTCAGGAATTTGCCCACGATAAATCGTTTGGAACAAGCGACTTCCGTCTTGTACTTTGATTCCAACGACTCCCAAATTTCTCTTGCCGTGGTGAAGGATGAATATATGTCATGAAGACCATCATCCAAACCATTAAGAATAAAATTCCGACAATTATATTCGTTGGCGTTCCAAATATCCAAGGATCGTTGGAACATAGCCAATTCAATTTGGGATGGGGCGTTTTCTCCTTCTCCAACCGGCAGTGTCAGTGCTTGATCGGTAAGCACGTTAGACACTTTCAGAGTTGTCAAGTAGAAGATCATCTTTTGTTGCCATCTTCTAAAATCGAAACCCTTAAATTTTTCGGGTTTCTCCACACTCGATTTCAACAAGGAAGAGTTTTCCATCGTCAACGAAATTTCTGTCTAAGATTGTTAGACCTTAGATACACGAATTGAAATTCGTAACACACAATATTGAAACAAATGGAAATACTGAATTATTTATATGTATATATATATATATCCGAAATTTACATATCAATGAAAATACATAATCAAAAGTTCAAGATAAAATACTAACTCGACTTTCTTGATCACGAAGTTGAAGAAGATCGTTATTTGGATTGAGGCCTGCCAAGCAGTGTCCTTAGACAGAAATTCGTCCCTCGTACCGTATCGATTGGACGTCTATCTAGAGGATACAACAACCCGTTCAAGAATCGAACTCTCGAACCCGACGAATCAAACTATGCTTCCATGATGAAGAACAATGAAATACTTTGACAGAATTTAAGAGAATATGTGTTTTTTTGTCTATCGTAATCTGTTACATATGCTTCCTATTTATACTAGATCAACCGGTGCCAATGAACCATTGTAACTGTTCAGTTATGGCGGTTGGAGGATGAAAAGTCACACATTTTCATATGAAAAGTCACACATTTTCATATGAAAAGTCACACCTTTTCATATGAAAAGTCACACCTTTTCATCTTTGCCCTATTTACATATCTAGTACTTGAGGTATGATTGAGATTATCCCAACACCTATATTTATATATGGTTGGGTTCCGATGAGAAATTGAGGTTAATGTGAGAAGTGGTTATCAACCGTTAGATGAGAAATGAATGCACATTATGATAGATGCACCAAGATGCAAAAGATCAATTTCCTTCTAAGCCGCATATTCATGGGAGGACATTTGATTAAAAGTGGTCAATTTCAGATTCACTTCTCACGTCTATCAGTTCTCACGATATGACGGTAACTCAAGTTCTCACACGATCTTTCGCATATATATATATATATATATATATATATAATCTACGAGTTTGATTTCAGTATGTATATATACTCACTCATAGCTTGAGTTACTCTTCTTCCATCTGGAGTAATGAACTTTGTTGGTTTACCGACTATAGCCGGTCCACAGGTATAGCCAGGGCCGGGTGCAAGCAATGTGAAGTTCTTGGGTGGTTTGACCGTTTTATTAGTGGTTCCAGCCATACCAACGCTAACCTGGAATGAACTAGCATCCCATGAGTCGATAACACCTCCTTTACAGCAATTTGCAATCTGCTGATTGTAAGGGGTTCCAGGTAATAAATCCACAACCGTTGGATTTTTGTTGCAGGAATGTGGTAGTGCACCCTTAAATCTTGAACAATATCCTTGCTCCGTGGTTTGACTGCCCATCATGCTCCATATCACCTCTTTCTTAGCCCAGGTCCACCCTAAGGTCCACCCCGGAGAGGAAATCCGGCGGTATCGCTGGAAGTTATACATCGTAACCACGGCCTGAAAGAAGAACACAAATTAGCAACATTAATTAAAGATCTTGAATCCATGTGGATGTATTTATTGGTGATTATATATGAACTTACAACATAGCCATCAAGGGTCCAACTCATGATATCCCATTTGATTGTGATGTTTCCATTTGGGTCAAGTGTTTTATAAGCCTCTGCAATGCAAATTAACAAGAAAAAGAAGGCTCATGAGCTGTTAAGGTATAAAAATTGGAATCTCTGAATCCAGTTATGATCAGTTGAGATATTGAACTGGAAATTATCTTGATGAGGAAAGTTTGAATCTTTCTTAGTATCCAAAACCTAGAAACTAATCTGATAAACCTAAGGGGGCATTTGGTTCACGGAATTGAATTTGGTAGAATTGGAATCCATTAAAGGAATTCGACTTTGAAGGAATTGGAATGAAATTTGATGGAATTTGACCATTTGGTTGACAAGGAATTGGAATGGAATCTCCCAAAAGAAAAGAAACATGCATCTCTTGGGGCAGGGGTGGTGGCTGTGATGTCGACAATAGTTGTGTGGTGGGGTGGGGTGGTTGGCGACTAGGACGGTAGAAAATAGTGGCATGATGGTGATAACAAGGGTGGGGATGGCGGAATAATAATACTAATTGATGATGGTGGTCGCGGTGGTGGCGGATATGCGGTCGAGGGTAGTGGTTAGGGTGGGGCTGGGAGGGGGTGATGGTTAAGGTGGATGAAAATATTCTTTTTTCTTTCTAAAATTAAATTATAAATTATGCTATGTTTGTCAAAGAAATTCAAATCGTTGGTCAAAGGAATTCATCATTCCAATTCCATCAAGTTCCTTTGAATTCAACGAACCAAACAACCCTAAGTTTCTCTAAAATCTCCCATACTCATGAGTCAAGGGAGCCATTGAAGGACAAATCTTGATCAACAAGGTCAAATCTTTTAAATTAAGCAAAACCAAGAAACCAAATTGACTGAAAACAAGAATCAGAAACTTCAAGGAGTCAAATGTAAAGAAGGTTCAAACCTGTGGAAGTGAAGCTGAATGAAGAAAGCAAGATGGCAAGAACAATGGTGGAAATTGAAAATTTGGTGAGGGATCTGAAGCAGAAATCCATTACTTGTTTCCAAGATTTATGACGTCTCTTTCACAAAGCAGTAGTGAGACAGGGATGATGGTTAACTATTTAGAGCAACTCCAGAATCAGCAATTTATCTGTTCGTCAAAATGGCCGGCCAAATGCCGTTGACCAGAGTTTCTATTATCGCATAATGGTGGTCCTCGCTTAAAATTTATATTAAATTCTTATTTTATTATCCAAAATTCTATCGAAGTGTTTACTTTTTCTAAATTCCGTTTCTAAATTTAAATATAATTATTTAAACTTATATATTTACTACATCAATTAATAGTGTCGGAACCCGGTGAGAAAATGTCAAATTTGGTGAAAATCGTGAGAAGTGATTATCAAATATCAACCGTTGGATGAGCACTGAACAAACATTAGGATAAGATGCAGTAGATCACTTTCTTTTTAAGTTGCAATTCATGGGATGGTATTTGATTAAAAGTGATCAACAGTTTAAAAATATTTCTCACACATCTCACCAAAATGGCAATCCATGATCCCATGCCTCAATTGATATTCATATAATGTTTGTTAATTATTATTGTGAAGAATTTCGAATTCGTTGAAGGCATTAGTAAATTTGTGTTATCAGGTACGGATTCCTATCTTTTCATTCGTTTGATGTGTTACATAATTTCGTTCGTTGAGGTGTTTACATAAGTTTACGAACCCTTAAGCTTCGTTTAATCCAGAATACTTGATCCTTGTTTACTCGATTTATTCGTTACCGTATCGTTCTTCACTTGTAATTGTTCAAGGTCATATATCTTTGTAAAAACGTTGTCCTACACACGTATTTATGATGTTGATATTGATAAGATATTTTACTTATTCCTTATCTCCTTTTTGGTTCGTGTTTGTTGATCCGATATATATATATATATATATATATATATATATATATATATACACACACATACGTAAGCTTGGTTCGTTTGTGTTAGCCTTAGTCGTACCTAGTCATATGAATTTCTTTGGAGATTTGATTTGATTGTTCCATGTGTGTTAGTCGGTGGTGTCATTATTTAAATGTGACTTATTTACGCTTTGCTATCGATAATTATATAAAAATCGGCCTGATTTGATTTCGATCTCTCAGTCCTTTGAGACCATTTTTGGATAAGTGTGAATAATATTTTATTTGACTCCTCATGTAAAATTATTATTTGTTATACGTCACATGTGTGGTGACAATTTATTCCGGTTAAGTCGAGCTACTAACCACCTATGGGGGTACCATAGGCACGTCATTGTGGCACCGATGACGTGACACTAACCGTGGCGGTGTGATTAGACCACGTCGTCTCCTCTTTTGTGCTCTTGTGAGAGCTATATATGTGGTGAATATTTGATTTAGGAGGCGTATGGGTCAACCCTAGTTTATGTGATATGTTTGTAGGGTGGATGTCGGTGTAGTGCCCAACGCCGCATCTCACATTTAGTACGTGTAGATTTGCTACCCAACGTACGGGCCTTTGTGGCCAGATGTCTGACACTTGTCACGTCGGTTGATATGCAAGTGTATGCAATTATTTGTTCGAGCTCGGTATACAACAATATGATATGATTTTGAGTTAAGTTTCTAAAATTCGTTTGATATTTAGCTGACAATATTTGTTGTGATTTGACAGTTTTGATCTTCGACAAGATTTACTGATTTTGATATTATGAATTTGTAAATATTCATTTTGCTATGGCTTAATAAGCATGTTAAAACCAATTTGCACGATCCAACGTCTTTTATTTTTGTTTCCCTACTTGTGGGTATCTCATATGTTGTCGTTGAATCTGTATGTTATGTGTTTTATACTCAATCTAGTTTTTGTGGACAGAGCGGACAATATCTGGTACGGTTGTCTAGGATGTTACAGATGATATCAGAGCCGGCAACCGGACTATTGTGTCAGCGAGGACGCTGGGCTCCCAAGGGGGTGGATTGTAAGATCCTACATTGGTTGGGGAGGGGAACAAATGTTGCCTTATAAGAGAAACTTGATACCTCCCCTATCAGACGCGTTTTAAAACCGTGAGTCCAGGTGTGTGGACAGAGCGGATAATATCAGGTACGGTTGTCTGGGATGTTACAATTATATATATAGGGGTAGGTTCAAACAAGAACTAAACCTTATGCGAAGAGTCGAGAAACTGAGAAGTGTGAAGTTTAATCATATTATCATATATGATTAAACACATTTTATATTGGAAATACATATGTAATCATATATGATATCACACTTCTCGTTTTAACACATAATGTTCAACTTCTCACATGATTCTTTCTCTATATATATACTACAAAAATAACTTGTAAATAAAAAAATAAAAATAGCATTAACGAAATGTTAACAAAAGATATAAACATATTGAACATACATGCATAGATAGTGGTTTAATGACAAGGCCGACGATGGAAGCTCGGGACAGAGTCGATATAAATGCTCAATAATACCCTTATATTTACCAATTTTATAAATTATACCCATAAAAAATGGTGCAAATGAAAACTCCATTAGAACAAATTGATACCGGTAAAGGAAAATGGTGCAAGAAATGAAAACCTCATTGGAAATCGTGGTCTACATTGCAATGTACTTAACCACGAATCATTTTACATTACAAGTCTTCAATTTTCAACGGATAAATATAATCACCATGTACGGTAAATATGCTTATTTACCAATGGATAAATATAATCACCATGTATACGGTAAATATGCTCATTAATTTACCAATGGATCATTTTACCACGTTGAGTTTCGGTGAAAATTAAAGTTAAGATTAATGTAACAAACGTGAGAAGTGGTTTTTTTTTTTGAAAGACAAGACAATATTATTACCACTAGAACGTAGAATAAGCAAAACGTTAAACAAACAAGACCAAAAAGGGCTGCAAAACACAGCCAAAACCAAGGCAAAACAGTTTGCCAGGAGCAAACCGAAAAGCACAACACCGAAAGCAACCTAACAAGAGATGTATGAAACAAAAACGGGACAGAAACAAGACCCCGCGGGGCTGCAGCAGCCGCAAATAAGCAAGGCAGCAGCGGCTGTCCGCGATAAGCACACCAAGAAACAGAACAGCAGCAGCAGCAAAAGCACGGTAGCCGCTGTCCACGCGAAACAGACCCCGATCAGCTTAGATCCTGAACTGGGTTTGACACCCACATCGACCAATCCAGTTTCTTAGCAGCCAATTTTCCGGAAATCCACTTGAAGTTTTTTCGTTGCATCTCGAAAACCAACTCGGACAGTTTGCGCATCAATCATTGGATGAAAAATGGACGCACATTAAAATGAGATGCGCCAGATCAATTCTCTTCTAAACCGCAGTTCATGTGAGAACATTTGATTAAAAATACGGTTCAGATCACATTAACCTCAACTTCTCACACATTCTTTCGCTTCATTTTACATTCCAAATAATTTCATATCTTTATCTCCAGTCTTCATCCAATGTATAAATATAATCATTTCCATTTCCTAACATATCATCTACACATAAATATGGAATTAATTAGAGCATCTCAGTATATCACATTAATTCAAGATTTTAAATATTATAAAGCTATATATGTTTATCATCAGTACATATAGATTTTCATGCAACGCTGTGTGTGTCTGACTTAACTGCATGTATTAATGCAAACAACTTAAACCCAACCTATTACCTATAAATATACATATATTCTGCACATTTGCGGAACATATATATTTCTATGAAACCAAACTATACAAAAGATTCTGGAATCTAATACTATCAACAATAACATAAAGGAATTAACTACTAGTGATTAGGGTTTCTTTGGAACTGATCCGAAGCGGCTTCAATGTCTCGTAACATATACTGTATCAACAACTCCGGTGGCTCGTCCAACACCATGTATTCCTCCGATTGCTTTCCGCCTAGTTTCGCCAACTGATCTGCACAATGGTTCCCATCTCTTTTCGTATGAATCATGGTACACCTCTGCTCCAACATCAATTCTTTAATGGCGTCCATAACACGTTTCAACGGATGTTCGTTATCGAGTTTTTTCATCGTAAGTCTTACAGCAGCCATGCAGTCGGTTTCGATCATCAAGAATGACAGATCCATTTGTTTGATCAAACAGAGGCCTTTAAATATGCTCCAAACTTCAGCCTCTAGAGCTGTATAGTGTCTTCCACTCATCTTCCCCATGTATCCACGCAGCCATCTTCCATTGCAGTCTCTGATTAAGCCCCCGAAACTTGAAGGACCTGGATTTCCTTTGGAACTGCCGTCTGTGTTTAACTTGAGAAGATTAAAGCAAGGGAAGGTCCAAGTGAATTTCAGCGGCGGCATGCTATTGTAGGCGTCTCTTGTCGTAATTAGATTTTTGAAGTCCTCTAGTTCCTCTATTTGTTTTTGTAGCAGAAAACGGGGTGAAGGAGGAGGGTATGGAAGTTGGCGACGCATAGGATGTGGATAAACAGGAACGACGACGATGAATCTGTGCATGAAAACAGGTCGCATATGAATAGGGTTTTCCATTTTCTCCGGTGATGATTAGTGAATCCGACGACGATGAAGATGGATGTTATCGGTGGTGGCGTTGATGTAACATTAAGTAGTGATGTGAGTTTGAGAAATGCATGGAGGGTTATTTAAATGTAAACGAGTTCTTGATTAAGGAAAGGATTCTATATAATTCCTAAAATAAAATAATATATATTTTACATGTGATATCACCTATCAGATTTCTGTAGGACTTATAATTAATCGTTATTTTTTAATACCATATATTATAAACTTAATTTATTTTTCACCATTATTCTATTCAAAAAATATGTAGAGTAAACTACAAGTAATCAAATAATCGGGTTTGTTTCCTTAGTTCCATTTTTATTGTTTAAAATGCCAACGAATTAATAGATGAGAAGAAAACTAATTACATAAATGTGTATAGCTATATAACTTCACAAGTTGCATTTAAGATAATGCAATTGGAAATTTAATTTCATTTTAATTCCACATTTAGTTAAAAAATACAGAATTAAAATTATTAAATTTCAATAAAACCATACAAATATTTGATTTAAAAATTCTATAAAATTTGGTATTTTACAAGATCTCATAGAATTAGTTTGTAATATATAGTGTTTGAAAATATATTAAAAATATTATTTTTGTAATAGCCAATTAATAAAATGTAAGTAAACTATAAATTATCTATAAGAATTAAATGCAAATTTGGTCCTTGTGGTTTACAAAAATTAACGACTAAGGTCCCTCCAAGGATTTTTAACCGAACAAGGTCCCTCTATTTTTTTGTTTTTATAACACATAAGATCCATCTTATTAACACCGTTAAATAAATGAAGTTAAGAGGGGGCAATTTCGTCCATTCACTTATCTCATTCCTTTAAATAAGAAGTTAGATTTATATTTGGTCCCTGTCTTTTACAAAAAATAGCAAGTAACGTCCCTAACGGTGCGTTTGGTACACTGGACAAGACAGGACATGACATAACATGGATCACTGTCCCATGTTTGGCAGGACTTTTATGTGGAACAGACAGGAACAAGGTGTAACAAAGTGGAACAAGCCTGTTCCACCCCCACCCCATGGAACAAGCTGGACTAAGGTGGAACAGACTTATGATTTACCAATATAACCTCAAAATAAAATATATTTATCTTCTAAAACATCAAATACACGTTCTATTTTATATTTTATTCATTCTTTAAATTTTATTTATTGTATTTTATCTAATGTTATCTGTTCTGTTCTGTCCAGTTCTATCTACCAAACGCTAGACACCTGTTCTGTCCTGTCCCATCCTGTCCTGTTCTATCATGTCCGCGTACCAAACGCACCCTAAAAAATCATATATATAAGCATGGACACAATCTCTCGTTTGATTAAAAAAATAAAAACTCATATTGAATATCTAATCTACACCAAAACTCAAAACTTAAAAAGACGTTGAATGGTGACACCCACTTTGATTTCATATTGGAAAGTAAAAAAAACCTTGAAGAAACTCTCATGTCGGTTTGTAAGTAAAAAAAACTAATAAAAGTAAATTAGAAGTGATGGACGTGTCGTGTAGATTTGTAAGTAAAAACCAAGGTTCCAAATAGCGTAAGGTGTGGCGGGGAGGCCAGGCCTCAAGCCTTGGGAGCGATGACGAAGCCACGACGTTTTCAGTGCGTAACTTATAGCTGCAAATTTCTATATCATATTTAATATTATATATAAAATCATATGTTTAGTACTCTTACTTAATAAGACACAAACGTTGTGTCACGGCGTAATATGGCGGCTGTTGCGACGAACTTTTTAGAACATTGGTAAAACTAATAAAAGTAAATTAGAAATGATGAAACTGTAAAAAGGCTCAAGGTTGTAGGCCACTATCATTTAGGTTTGTAAAAAACTAATACAAATAAATTAAAATAGTTTTTGGATATGTCTGACGAGTAAATCACAATACTCGAACTAATATGTTTGAACTAATTATCATATATATATAGAGGAAGGTTCAAACGAGAATGTTATCTATTTAAAAGAATAAGAGAATATTTATAGACCAATCATTTCATAAAATAATACCTTAATTAATTAATTCTAAAAATAACTAAATAAGGATATAAATATAATTTAGTCATACAAAAGTTATTTTAGGTATTTATTAAATAACTTATGTTTACCATATTTATGAATTTAATATGATTTAATTTTTTATTTAATAAAATATCTTATATTATTTCACTTAAAATAAGCATATTTAATTTTCTTTATAAATAAATAATTTTTTTAATTTAAAGTAACACGTAAAATCAATTGTGATTCGTGAATTATTTTTTTTTAAAATGTTTTACTAATCATATGTGATTTTAAATATGAAAACAATGATTCAACTTTAATATTAAAAAAAAGAAAAATAATTAAAAAATAATCATATATGGTGTATAGCAAAATACATTTAAAATGTATAAAATCACATGTGATTCAAAACATAATTCATATTTTTTCATCAAAATCACTTGTGATTCATAATGAATTAATTTTTTTTTCGAACTGTTTTTCTAATTTAAAATGTATAAAATCATATGTGATTCAAAACATAATTCATAATTTTTAATCAAAATCACTTGTGATTCATAATGAATTAATTTTTTTCCCGAACTGTTTTTCTAATCACATGTGATTTAAAATTAATTGTGGATATCAAATGTGATTCACCATGAATTAATTGTGAATATCACAAGTGATTTTTGACGAAATTGTAAAAAATTATTAAATAACCTAATCCAATAAAAATAAATATCTAAAATGAAAAACTAAATCACACTTATTTTAATATTGTAAAAAATAATAAATAAATAAATAATCATGCTTAAAATACAAAATTATTAAAAAATGAATAAATACCTTAATTAAATTTATTACATAATCTATATAAAAATAAATTAGTTTCTATATATAATCTATATAACAAATGACTATGATGCCCTTTTGGGTGATTATTAAGAAAGTTTTATTTAAGGTATAATTTAGTAAAATGGTTGGTCCAAAATTATTCTTTTATTCTTTTAAATAGATATCATTCTCGTTTGAACCCGACTCTCTCTCTCTCTCTCTATATATATATATATATATATATATATATATATATATATCATCAGTTAAGTTTTGGGTCACCATCCAACATATTTTTATGTTTTGGGTTTTGGTGTAGATTATATATTCAATATGGTTTTTTTAATGAAACGAGACATTGTGTCCATATTTATATCCAAGTTTTTTAGGGACTTTATTTGTTAATTTTTTTAAACTACAAGGACCAAGTATAAATCTAACTCATCATTTAAATGTATGGGAAAAGCGAATGGGCGAAACTATCACTTCTTAACTTCATTTTATTTAACGGTGTTAATAAGATGGACCTTATGTGTTATGAAATCCGAAATTAGAGAGACCTTGTGTAACACCCCAAAATTTGAAGAACAAGAATTGGGATTGCGGACGTCCGCAGAGGCCAAGGGTCAGACGTCCGCGATGCGCGGAAGCCCGCATAGCATCCGCGGAAGCAACAGAGGTTTTGGAGGAAAACTTGTCGGCTGAGGCCGGACGTCTGCGAGGGGGGCCATGCGGACGTCCGCGATGCGTCTGATGGCATTTTTGTGTTTAAGAGAGACATTTTTCCTCTCTCTTCTCTCATTTTCATTTCTCAACCCTAACTCAGCCCCCCCTCTCTCTCTCTCAAAGCTGTTTTCTTCCAAGAAAGACCCCCAATGTAACACCCTCGAATTGGGAAAGAGCAACTAATTAATTTTTGTGATAATACATCCGAAATAATAGGATTTCTTCCTATGATTCAATAGGTGAAACACCTCAAATTAAAATCTATAATTAATCTCAACATTAAATAATTCAAATCTTATTACGAAGACTAAACTCACTTCGGATATTACTTAACCCGAATAAGAAATGTTATCCCCAAGGGTTAATGCGGAAGACATCACTTAATCGATTCACCTCTCGGGCACTTTACTAGCACACGACCTTTCACACGTGTCACTAGAACTACTCCCAACCTGAGACCTGTTGCACATGCCGACAAATAAAAAGGGTTAGGCTAACGTCTAGTGAGTTCAAGAGTTTATAGCATGATTTAAATAATTCTTTAAATGAAAGTTTGCAATATAGTTTATGATTTCCAAAAGAGTTTACAAAAAGGATATAAATGACTCATTTTCCAACGCACCCAAAATCTATGAGAAATATTCCCAAAATGTATAAAGCGTTTTCCAAAATGAATACCAATCCAAAACTCACTCAATACGTGAATAAATCCTTATTATGCAAAACCTTCAAAGACGGTTGACAACAAAATACTCAACCCGTAAATCATGGAAAACCATCCATTTAATTACAACACTTCATTGAAAACATAATACGAAGCAATACTCACGCGAACGTAAAATGTAATGAAGTCCCAATACCATAAATATGGAAATGACCTGCTTCATTTAAACTTCAATATACATGGAGGGGAAATCCAATAGTGAAGTCATCCAATCGCAACCAAGTGTATAGGACCAACAATAATAATAAAACAGGGACAATATAAAATCCCAAGTATGTTGGCCAACGACGGGGGAGACCCGTATCCATTGAGAGTGGATGAACACAAAAGTACGCCACTCATACAATGTTTGTCGTACGACACTTCACTGCATAAAAGCCCAAGTGTCCCATACGACGCCTTACAAGTCACACCCAAAGAGACAACTGACCTTAGTGAAGTATCAATCTGAATACCACCAAAGGCTCGGCACAAGACTGGTTGCAAGCATGGCATTGCCCTGACATGGAGAAGGTCAATAATACGCCCGTCAATCAACTTGACAGCTCAACCGGACTCAGCCCTCCTAGTGTACCCTTGAAGGTAAAGGTCATCAAATATGGGGTTCGGTCAAATTCCGCAACACCCAGTAGACCATCAAATAAAGACTGACTCACGTGCCTATGGATCCAATGCAACACAGTCTATAATAATAAGCCCATCCTGGAATGACTAACGCACACGGGCATTTAAATATTAATAATGCGCAATAAATGCAATATGGTGCAACAAAAGCAAACCATAAATAAGACTCCACATCGAGCCATCAAAACCGGACAAAATGTCCCCAAGACTATCTCAAAGTCAAAGCCAAGCAAAATGCTCAAATACTCATTAGACCCATAAATAACGGTCATCATAGCATAAAATGCATTTAAACATCAACCGGGTAAACAAGTACCACAAAATCATTATTAACCCAAAACTCAACACGGGTTAAACAAAAAGGGTTTTCCCAAAAGGACTCACATCCTTATAATTCTCAAAATGGTTATTGACACTAAAACGTGCATTCTCCCAAATGGTTTATAAAATCATTTACACCAATATGATTAAACCATCAAATAGACTTCATTTTGAGCAATAAATCTTTTAAGGATATATTTTCGATTTCTACACATCAAATATCCAAAAATCCCAAATATGAGTGTTTTACAACATTTATGAAGATAAATGCTTCAAAAGAGTTAAACTTATCCAATAACTCAACAATTTATAATTTCAAGTAAAACACACAAACATTTGGAAAAATAACATTTTTGGCATGTACAAAGTTTTCACAAATCAACTTGAACTCACATTGCTAGATTTAGGCTAAATCTAGATTTCTCCCCCAAACGTAAGCTCCTTTGATGAAACTTGGATCTTCAAGCCAAAACCTCAAAAACCTAGATCCATAAGTTCCAACCACAAATATTTAGATCTAACCATAAGGAATCATCCTCCAACCATTTTATACCCAAAATACCCACTTATAACAAAACCCTAACTTCATAAATGAAGAGAAGAGAAGATTACCTTAACCATACTTGAATCCACCAACCAAAGTGTCTCTAGAACCACCAAGATGAACCACAAACTCCTAATCTTCAAATGGAGTGCAAAGGGTTGGGTGAAACCCTAGAATATTGATGAAGGAGATGAAGTTGAAGGTTTCTTGAATGGGTTAAAGTTTCCAACAATGGTGATGGTGTTGATTTGGGGAAGAAAATGAAGAGGAGAGGGGAGGTTTAGGGTTTCTAGAGAGAGAGACCGGTTTTTAGAGAGAGAGAGAGAGTTGAGAAATGGAAATGAGGAAAAGTGAGAGGAAAGAGAGAGGGAAAGGTCTTAAGAGGAAACAAGAAAAATATCTCAGATGCCTCGCGGACGTTCGACATGAAGCCTTGCGGACGTCCGACCTTGTGCCCCGCGGACGTCCGTGAACCCAAATCCTGTTTTCCAAATTTACGGGTGTTACACCCAAACCCTTCCCTCTCCCCTTCATCTTCTTCGCTCAACTCAAACCCTTTCCACCATTGTTGAAGATATGGAAGCTTGGCGCTTTTGTGGGTGACTAGGAGCTTTTGCTTGGAGATTCAAGCGATAAAGTTAATATCTCTCTATCCAAAAGCCAGGGTTTTGTGGTCTTCATCTTCTCTTCCATTGTGAGTCTTATTGGTGTGATTTTGGTGGTGATTGGTTAAGAAAAACCTCATTTTCTTCATCTAGAGGAACTAGGGTTTTGGTGTGAGTTGGGTTTTGATGTATTACATTTGGGGAATGATTCTACTTGGTTGGATCTGGATATTTATGGTTGGAAACTTATGGATCTAGGTTTTGAAAGATTTGGACTTGAAGATTCCGGTTTATTTAAAGGAGCATACGTTGGGAAAATCTAGATTTAGGCTAATCTAGTAAGGTGAGTTCAAGTTGCTTTGTGAAAACTTTGTACATGCCAAAAGGTTTATTTTAAAGTATTTGTGTGCTTTATATGAAATTATCCCTTGTTGAGTTGTTTGACGGGTTTTGATTTAATCAAGTGTTGAGCTTTACAAATCTTGTAAAAGCACCCACATTTGGGGATTTTGAGTGATCGATGAATAAATCACGAGTAAAAGAGGTTTTGCTAATTTATTGCATAAGTGAAGATGATTTGGTCAAAATGCACTTTTAGTGTTTTTGTGATTATGTGATAACCATGATGTGTTACATTTTAAAGTGTGAACGTGTGAGTTGGGTATTTTGGTCAATCCGACCGTATGAATGTTTTGAGAGTTGTAAACCTTTTAATTTGGGGCCGATGGCCAATTGAGAAATTAAAAAGGTAAAGATTTTGGGTAACGATGTATTTTGGTTTACGTAACCGTGTGAGTGACACGTGTTTAGCCAAACGTTTATTTTGGCCTTTAAAGGCTTGATTTATACTCAAGTGAGACTTTTGAGTGTTTGCCGGTTTTAGTAGCTCGAGGTGGAGCCGTGGATGTGTTATATGCTTAATTGCGTTTTATTTGAGTGCGTGCCGGTTTGAGTGCTTGGTCTTAGGGGTAAAGGCCGTTTGATGATTTTGTATTCTTAGTACCTTTGGGACTAATGAACTTTGGAGGGTTATATGCATTGTTGAGTTATAAGAGATTTGCGTATGCGTATGCGTATACACACACACACACACATATATAGATGCATATATGAGTTGACTTCATTGGGAAGGTGGCAATGAAGGGGTTGTGAGATTATCATGCCTCGGAGCATGTATTTGCATGATGTGGGTTAGATGCATTTCAATTGCATGAGTTGATGTTGTTAAATGATCACTAGATCTTTTGAGCAGAGGGCTCGGTTGAGTCTTGAGGGCATTCGTCCGGTTCTAATAAGCTCGACGTGGGCTTGGGGTTTGAATTGCATGAATTGCATTATATTTGAGATTTACATGATTTGAATGCATTGGTTATTCTTTTGGGGTCATGTATATATGTTTAAGTCGAGTAAGCTTGTTTCGGATGGTGGGTTTTCCCAAGGTAAAGATCCAGTAGGATTGAACTTGGAGGTTTGGACTAGAGACCTAGTTTGGTTGATGTCTAAGACGGACTAAAGACATAGTTTGGTTGATGTCGGAGATGGGCTAAAGACCTAGTTTGGTTGATGCCAGATATGGACTAGAGACCTAGTTTGGTTGATGTCTAAGAGGGGCTAAAGACCTAGTTTGGTTGATGCCGGAGATGGACTAAAGACCTAGTTTGGTTGACGTCTAAGATGGACTAAAGACCCGGTTTGGGCTGATGTCTAAAACTGACTAGAGACCGAGGGATGGTTGATGTCATGTGTTTCCCATCCATGAAGCTTTACTTGTGTTTATTAATTGTGGTTATTTTGTGTGTTTGCCACATTCGATGGAATCGGGTCTCCCCCGTCACCGAAGAGTGTTGTTTTCGGGTACTTTGTTTATCCGCGTTGTTGGTGTCATATTATATGCGTATGGATTGTTTTCCATGATTGATGGATGGGCTTTATGTTTCATCTTTGTTGGATGTTTTAACTATTTAAGTATTATTCGCATTGGCGATTAATTGAGAAATTATTATTTAATTACCTCTTGATGTGAGTTTTGGATTTGAGTCCATTGCAGAGAAATGATTTTCATTGGAAGCTTTCCACACAGGAATTGTGTGTGTTTGGGAATTGGGTTGTCGGTGTATTTTTATACGAACCCTTTTTGGAAATCATAAATTTAAGTTGAATCTTTTGGTCTATCAAATGATTTGCTCATGATGTAAACTCTTGAACTCACTAGGCGTTAGCCTAACCTTTTTATTTGTCGGCATGTGCAACAGGTTCAGGTTGGGAATAGCTTTAGCTACACTGTGAAGGGATGAGTGCTAGTAGAGTGCACGAGAAGTGGTTTTGCTTAGTGAAGTCTTCCGTACTTATTGGGATTAGCAATTTGTAATTGGGTTAAGTAACACCCGCCTTGAGTTATTAGTTGTGAAATTTGTGATGTTCAAACTTTGAGGTATTTTCAAAGATGTTTTGTAGAAAGGATTTTATCCTCTTTTGGTTGTTTTACTGAAATTAAAGTTAGTTGATTGTTCAAATTTTGAGGGTGTTACACCTTGTTAGCTAAAAATTCTTTCGAGGAATCTTAGTCGTTAATTTTTGTAACCACAAGGACCAAATTTGCATTTAACTCTATCTATAAATATGAAATTTCATTTCATTTCAACTCCTACAAACCAAACACACTAAAAGTTTCAAATTCTTCCACAAAATCCAAATATATCAAAAACTTTCATTCAACCCAAATTTTGTGAACTTATTTTGATTTTCCCATATTTCATTACAAAAATACACACAAGTTTAAAATGAAAATTTTACACAAAAATTTAAATACCAAGCTAGCATTTACCGGTATTAGTCAACACTAACACTTAATTTATGTTAGTCCATTAAAGCGATATCGTTGCAATATTTTTATCCGGTAAACGCTTATCACCACTCTCACTTACCAGATAATACCTCTCTATCCTTAATTAATATTGCTCTTACCAGGAAGAATCTCAATCTTTATCATGTTTGTTCGATGAGGTAGAGTGAGCTGATAAACACTTACCAGATAAACGTTTAATAAACAACCCCTTAGAGCATCTCCAACAGATTCCCCCAAAATTTCCGAAATGAAGAACCAAAAGTCAAAATCTCCAAAAAAATTGCATTCATCTCCAACAGATCCCCCATTTTGGAGAAACAACATTGATTATAATATTAACATATATATTACATCTATTAAAATATTTTTTCTTTCACTAAATATTTATTTTCAAAATTTCTATTGGTGCTCTCATCTAGTAATCATTTTTTGGGTTATCTCCATATTTGGAGAAAAACTTCTTCTCTCTCCTACTTTCTCCATTTTGAAGATAGTTTTAGGGAAGCTGTTGGAGTAAAAATATAGTTCAAAATTCTCATATTCTCAATTTTCTTCAAAATAAGAAAGTTGCTGAAGATTTCTTAATTTCTTATAATTATCCCTTAGTTTCTTAAAATTATATGAATGTCATTTCTATCATGATCACATATATATATTTATGAAATGATTGGTTTGTTTCTAAAATTTAATCTTCATTGCCTGTACCTGATACAAATATTCAAATATATTACAGAATTCCTGTTTCTAATGAATTGGAAACAAGTATGTAACATCAACTAATAGAAATACAAAATCATATTTGAATGCACCAAGTGAACCGTAAAAAAGTTCACATTATTTTTTTTCCAAAAGGTGGACACAAACATATGTGAAAAAATACATTAAATTATAGTCTTTGATCAAAAAAGCATGTAAAAAACATTTTTATATCGTTTATGACGGATTCACAGGTTTGTAACTTTTTAATGGTTCCAATTTGATTATCGTCCAATATATATGTAAAGATATAAAGGACCATCGTAGACCGTTTTTCCTGCAGATAACTATCACTCAACAATTAACTTGCATATATACGTACACTAAAATTAGAAGTGTTCCTATGCGATACAGCAGGACATAAAATTGATTAGTAAACTTAAAATTCAATTGTTTTAAATTTAAATTTATTTTTATGGTTTTTGTTTTTTGAAAATAGATGTGAGATAAAGTTTACAAAAATCTTGTGGTTTATTTGTTTGTTTAACCACCTTATGTTTTGAAAGGCTAGTAGAGGTTCCCAAAAACTCAGTTCCTAACACTTAAAAGAAGAATAAAATAAGAGTATTTTAGAAATTTAAAGACTTTATATTAATAAATTATCTAAACCTAACTTAAGAATATATAACAACTTAAATGTTTTATAATATAGTATAGAAAATCAACTACTCAACATAACAATGTCACAAAATACAACATATATATAACTCTTCATAATCGTCGTTAATTTATATGGCCATGACTCGCTACGTACAGGGGCAGACAAAGCCGGTCCCCGCATTAGTCGATTGATTGTACCATTGTAGAATGAAGAGACAGAGATATACAGCAAGACATCAAGTGAGAGTTTTCTGACCCAGAATTTGTGAATATCTACATATAACATTCCAAGTCACTGCAAAAAACAAAACAGGATTAATTAGAGCATTAATTATAATGTCTTAAAACTGTCATATATCTATATCTACATATGGTCAAGGATCAGTTCTCACGGGAGGACATTTGATTAAAAGTGGTCAATTTCAGATTCACTTCTCACGTCTATCAGTTCTCACGATATGACGGTAACTCAAGTTCTCACACGATCTTTTGCATATATATATATATATATATATATATAATCTACGAGTTTGATTTCAGTATGTATATATACTCACTCATAGCTTGAGTTACTCTTCTTCCATCTGGAGTAATGAACTTTGTTGGTTTACCGACTATAGCCGGTCCACAGGTATAGCCACCAGGGCCGGGTGCAAGCAATGTGAAGTTGTTGGGTAGTTTAACCGTTTTCGTAGTGGTTCCTGCCATACCAACGCTAACCTGGAATGAACTAGCATCCCATGAGTCGATAACACCTCCTTTACAGCAATTTGCAATCTGCTGATTGTAAGGGGTTCCAGGTAATAAATCCACAACCGTTGGATTTTTGTTGCAGGAATGTGGTAGTGCACCCTTAAATCTTGAACAATCTCCTTGCTCCGTGGTTTGACTGCCCATCATGCTCCATATCACCTCTTTCTTAGCCCAGGTCCACCCTAAGGTCCACCCCGGAGAGGAAATCCGGCGGTATCGCTGGAAGTTATACATCGTAACCACGGCCTGAAAAAAGAACACAAATTAGCAACATTAATTAAAGATCTTGAATCCATGTGGATGTACTTATTGGTGATTATATATGAGCTTACAACATATCCATCAGGGGTCCAACTCATGATATCCCATTTGATTGTGATGTTTCCATTCGGGTCTAGTGTTTTATAAGCTTCTGCAAATTAACAAGAAAAAAGAAAAGGCTCAAAGGCTGTTACAATCAGTTGAAATCTTGATGAGAAAGGTTGAATCTTTCTTATTAATCAAAACCTATAAACTAATCTGATAAAGCTAAGGGGTGTTTACCAAATGCTTACCCGGGTAAACGCTTACCAAGTCACGTTACTTTACCGGATGAACTAACAATCTTATCGGTAAGAGCGACTCAATGACCAAGAATCTTACCATGGTTAGGGCTTATCGGGTAAATTAGCCTACTATGACGTTTTAATGGACTAAAATTTTACCCGATAAGTAAATGATTTTGTTAAACTTTACTGGTAAACGCTTGGTAAACGGCCCCTAAGTTTCTCTGAGATCTCCCATACCCATGAGTCAATGGAGCCATTGAAGTACAAAGTCTTGATCAACGAAGGTCAAATCTTTAAAATTAAGCAAAAACACCAAGAAACCAAATTGACTGAAAACTAGAAGCAGAAACTACAAGAAGGGTCAAACCTGTGGAAGTGAAGCTGAATGAAGAAATCAAGATAGCAAGAACAATGGTGGAAATTGAAAATTTGGTGAGGGATCTGAAGCAGAAATCCATTACTTGTTTCCAAGATTTATGACGTCTCTTTCACAAAGCAGCAGTGAGACAGGGGTAATCGTTAACTATTTAGAGCAACTTCAGGATCAGCAATTTATCGGCGTGCTCCAACTGTTCGTTAAAATGGCCGGCCAAATGCCGTTGACCAGAATTCTCGCATAATGCTGGTCGTCGCTTCAAAATTATATTAAATTCTTATTTTATATTAAATCAGTTTCTAAATTTAAATATAACTATTTAAACTTTTATATTTACTACATCAATTCATATGGTTGATTTTCATTGAGAAGTGCTAAATTTGATGAAAATTGTGAGAAGTGGTTATCAACCGTTAGATGAGAACTAAAATGAACATTAGGATGAGATGCACCAAGATGCACTAGATCACTTCCTTTTTAAGCTGCAATTCATAGGAGGGTATTTGATTAAAAGTGATCAACGGTTTAAAAGTACTTTTTCACAATTCTCACCAAAATGACACTTCATGATCACATGTCTCAATTGATATTCATATCATGTTTGTTAATTGTTATACATATAGCCTATATGAGGGGAACCGAACCGATCCAATCATCCGTTGGATGTTCGATTTTTCCAACCGAACCGATCCAATCATCCATTTGATGTTAGATTTTTCCAATCCAATGGATGATTGGATCGGTTCGGTTCCATCCATTGGATATTCATTGGATATCCGTTGGATCGGATCGGATCCATCCAATGTTTCTTTCTAAAAAAATTAGCGTTTATTTTTTACAAATGTTTTTAAATTATAATGTTTTAAAAATAAAAACTTTTTGCTTTTGAAACTTTGAATTATAATGTATTGGATGGTAGTTGGATGATAACCGGATGGGTGGTTGGATGATAATCGGATGACTGGTTGGATGATAATTGGATGAGTGGTTGGATGGTGAATCAGTTCGGTTCGGTTCTGGACTATCATCCAAGAACCGACCGATCCAAATTGGATGTTGAAAATTTTGATCTGATCCGATCCAATTACAATTGGATATCCAATCAAGGTCGGTCGGTTCTAGTTGGATTGATCGGTTCTGATTGGATCGGTTGACTTTCTGCACACCCCTACATATCTCTCTGAACCGTGCAATAAGGTCACCCAGGGGACAAGATGGTAGTTGGATGATAACCGGATGGGTGGTTGGATGATAATCGGATGACTGGTTGGATGATAATTGGATGAGTGGTTGGATGGTGAATCGGTTCGGTTCGGTTCTGGACTATCATCCAAGAACCGACCGATCCAAATTGGATGTTGAAAATTTTGATCCGATCCGATCCAATTACAATTGGATATCCAATCAAGGTCGGTCGGTTCTAGTTGGATTGATCGGTTCTGATTGGATCGGTTGACTTTCTGCACACCCCTACATATAGGGGCAGGTTCAAACAAGAACCTAAACCTTATGCGAGAATGCGAGAAGCCGAGAAGTGTGATATCATATATGATACACAAGTTATATGATTAAACACAGGTTATTTATGCAATACATAGACGTTTAATCATATATGATTAAACACACCCACATGTCTTGTGATATATGATATCCAATGGCGTAGCCAATGGGGGGACAAGGTGGTGCCAACCCCCCCCCCCCCCCCCCCTAATATATCCCAACCTAATGTTTTACATATAAATAAAATAATGATAATTATTAGACAACAATAAAAAAAAACCTCAAATTCTACCCTCTTAAGTTTTTATGCATTTTAAGAATAAAAATGTAACACCTCGAATTTCCATTATATTATAGTTAATATGAATGGGGTCGAAATGTAATTTAGGGGGTGTTTGGGAGTGCTTATATTTTTTTACTTATTTGCTTATAGCTTCTCCTCACCGCAAATAAGCTATTTGGAGTGTTTGGATAGAAAAAAATCAAAAGTGCTTATTTGCTTCTCCCCACCACAAATAAGTTGTTTTTGATAAGTCATTCCATACCTACTTATTTGCTTCTCTTTATTTTCTTATCTATCCAAATTACCTTTTTACCCTCAATTTTTAACAAACACTTTTTAAAAACTGTTTTTCCTCACCACATAAGCAAATAAGCATAAGTTAAAAATATAAGCACTCCCAAACACCCCCTTAGTCTAAGATTTGGACTATTTGTGAATTATAATACTTCAGGGTTGAATTGGTCTTTGACTGATAATTGTGTTATTATATAAAGAAAGAGTCGGCCATATTTGAGATTTATCTCAAATTCATTAGTTTGGAGTCAGTTCTGGAAGCAGAAAGAAAAATTAAACAATCGGTAAGAAATTTGATTCTTCTACCATTCGATTTGCTTGAGATTGGACGTTAGTAAGTAATTTCAATCTTGGTTTGATTATTAAAACCAGTTGAGGGCAAGATCTGGATTGATTTCACGCAGGCGCTCGAATTGAAACTCTTCAGGTGAGTTCGTCTTCTTCTAAATGATTTAATTGAAATTAGTAAGATATTTGGTAGTAAACTCTCTAAATGATTTGGTAAATATGTATTGAGATTGAATCGACCAAGAATAGAACATAGACGAGCTTTTAGAGTAAAAATTGATGTACAGATCGAAGTCCCGGTTTCAAGATCCGGTCTCGCTGAGATCCGGAATGGGATCCGGTCTCTCTGAGATCCGGAATGGGATCCGGTTTCATAGAATCCGGAATTGATTTGAGATCTGGTGTCATAGGATCCGGAATTGAATAGGATCCGGTATGCGATAGGATCCGGAATTGATTTGGGATTCGGTCTCATTTAGGTCCCGGTTCCGGGTAGTTCCGGATAATGGATTTTCCTGATGTAGTTCCGGATGAGTTATCTGGTTAAGTTTAGCAGAACCCCCGTGCTAAGTCGCCGAAGGGGGCATTTGAGAATATGATACGAGATGTTGCGTGTTATGTTGTTATACATATATGCTAGTAAGTGTAATGGATCCATAGGCACTGGCATTAATTGAACGTGGAATAGGCATAAAGTAATTTGTAATTCCCGTTGACCTGAAATGAGGAATAGGCTGATAAGTGCCAATTTCTTATATGTTTTTATGTCAAAATCCCTTATAATTTGTGCCAAATTATACGCTTAAAGTACCCCTATTTGTTTGTATTTATATTTAAAAGAAAATGAAAAAAATACATAATTTTAATTGTGATCACGTGGGTGTGTAAAAGAAAAAAAAAGAACTTAATTTTTATTTTATTTTCCTTTTGATCTTTTGTGTGATGACACGTGCAGTAAGCAATTGACGCAAATTACAATTGTTTGTCTCATGTATTTCTTTTAAGCTTGACGGCCCATCTAAGAAAGAAAAGGGAAAAAGAATTAAGAAGCCCACATCTGCAGCCCAAGTCAGATGCAGCCCTCAAGCCCAAGTCAGATGCAGCCCTCTCTCTCTCACGTTCGGCAAGCAAAATCACAACAGCATCAAAACAGAGAGATGCATGGCTTCTCCCGCGGCTTCAAGCCGCGCCCCAAACCGCCAGACCCTCTGTTTGCTTCGAGACTCAGACGACCCCGCGGCCTATCCCGCGGCCTTCAACCCGCGCACCATACCGCGTGTCCCATAAATCAGTGCGTGTGTGTGTGTTTTGGCGGTTTCATTCGATGGGGGTTAAAACACTGAAGGAACCGTCATTTGGGGCAAGAAACCATTGGGGAAGAACACGATTTTGAAGAGGAAAAGCAAGGAGATCGATTGGGGAGCAATTTCTCAACCATTTCTTGTTAATTTCTTAGGTATTTCTTGAACTTTTCAATTTGGTAACCTAAATTAGCCATGTGTGGCTAATTTCTCTTAGAATTTGACTTTGGGTTATTTACTTTTGCAATTTCCAATTCATAGGGTTGTTTGAGATGATGTAATCCAACTTTATTTTGATTATTCATCCAATTTCTAGTTTATTGGTTTATAAAATTAATTTTCATGCTCTCTGATCAATTGTATGGAATTGGTTGTTGTTAAATTGTTTTCTAAATCCGTAATTGTTTAGTTAACAATTGTTAGTAACAAGCAACAATTTGGGTTTTGTCAAAGATTTCCATTTTTGTTGTGAAATTGGGTGAAACGGTATAAATGTATTAACCGAGCTTATGTGTTAGTATGTCCGGACTCGGGTTCCTTAAGCTTTTCATGCTAGTATGAATTAAGCCTTCAAGAGCTTGTTTGAGGCTAGTTACATACTAAGGTTTGATAGGAGAGCTTATTCCTCTCAAATGCTTTATATGGTGGAATGGGTTGTTAGAGCTTGTTAACAATTATAACTGGGTTAATCAAAGTAGTCGCGATAATCTAGTACATCATCAATGATACAACTATTGAATGGAATTGCATTAGTATTTGCTACCCAAAGTTGAATTCGTTTCCGTTATTATTGTTTTTAAATTCGTTTTAATTTTGTTATGTTAAATTTTTGCACAAACAAAACCCCCCTTTTCGTAGTTATTATTAATATTTCATTCTTGTACTTGGATTGATTGGAAATAACTGGTTAAAACCGAGTCTCTGTGGATTCGACCCGACTTACCACTATTACAATTTTTGTTGTAATTAGTCAATAGTTGGAACTTATTATTTGGTGGACTCGGCATCCGTCAAATTTTTGGCGCCGCTGCCGGGGACTCAGTATTTCTAACGGTTTATGCCTAGATCTTCACGTACAGGTACACCTATTCCAATAAATTCTGAAATCGAACGGACCGCTAAAAGACTAAGGAAACAAGCCAAGCTTCGAAAGAAGTTAGGTGAGGGACCTTCGTCACCCGGGGTAAATATCTAGAATGATATTAACCTTTCAAGCGATTCGGGCGAAGAAGAAGAAAAAGAAAACTCAAAAATAGTAGTTGAAGAGCCGACAACGGAATCTGAAGAAGAAGAGGAGAAAGAGCCGAAGGTCGACATGGGTGACGCGGAGCAGACACTTCGTCAACTAGCAACCCAAGATGTTTCTCAGACTCCAATTTGCATCTGGTATCCGACAGGTAACCAAAATTTCGTTCTTAAGACTGCCTTGGTCCATCTCTTACCCACCTATCACGGGTTAGAGAACGAGGACCCCAATAAGCACTTAAAACAGTTCCATATAGTTTGTCTTAGTATGAAACCAAGTGAGGTTACAGAGGACCTTATAAAGTTAAAGGCATTCCTTTTTTCTTTAAAGGACCGTGCTACGGATTGGTTGTACTCGTTACCCCCTGATTCGGTAACGACGTGGAACCAAATGGCGAGACTCTTTTTAGATAAATTCTTTCCCGCCTCCCGAGCCGCTAACCTCCGTAGAGAGATATGTAGCATTAAGCAACGAGATGTTGAGACTCTCCACGAGTATTGGGAGAGATTCAAACATCTTTGTGTGAGTTGTCCACAACACGGAATCTCGGAGCAATTGCTTTTGCAATATTTCTATGAGGGTCTTTTGCCTATGGATAGAAAAATGGTCGACGCCGCAAGTGGCGGCGCCATGTTTAACAAGACCCCGACCGAGGTTAGAGCACTAATCACTACCATGGCCGAAAATTCCCAACATTTTAGTGTGAGGAGTGATATGAGGAGAGAGCCACAAAAAGCCAATGAGGTAAATGTTGCGAGCATTGAGAGTCGTTTATTTGATCTTACTAATTTGGTTAAACAGCTTGTGGGATATGTTTGACGACCGGCCATCCAACCGACGCGTGCCCACAACTTCAAGAAGATGTGTTGGTGACGGCCGAGGACGTGAACGCCATAGGAGGTTTTCAAGGTCAGCCACAACAACAACAAAGGTATTTTAATAACAATTTCGGCAACCAAAGACCTCCTCAATTCTAGAATTTTGTGCAAAGGCCGTCACAACAACAATTCCAGCAAAGAGCACCCTTCAATCCGAATCAAGCTACTTCAAGTAGCTCAGGTATGTCTCTTGAGGACATTGTTAAAAACTTGGCCACTAACACTCTTCAATTCCAACAGAAAACGGAGGCAAGTATCCAAAATTTGGGAGCTCAAATGACACAACTTGCCACTTTCGTGAGCCGGTTGGAATCTCAAGGAAAGCTACCCTCCCAAACGGAGACGAACCCAAAGCAAAATGTGAGTGCAATCGTCTTGAGGAACGGAAAGGAGCTTGAAGAACCAAAGTTAGTGAAGAGTAAAGAAGTGGAGGAAGAGAAAGAGGTGACTCCAAAGCCGGTGCAAAGCGAGAAACAACCTGAACCCACTGTTGAGGTAAGTGAGAAAACAAAGGTAATTCCGCCTCCCTTTCCTACACGCTTTCAAATGTCCAACAAAGCTAAAGAGGAAAAAGAGATTTTAGAGACTTTTAGGATGGTTGAGGTGAATATACCTCTTTTAGATGCAATCAAGCAAGTCCCTCGTTATGCTAAGTTTTTGAAAGAATTGTGCACTAATAAACGAAAACTTAGGGGTAACGAGACGATTAACATGAGTGAAAATGTGTCCGCCGTGCTTCAAAAGAAGTTACCCCCAAAGTGCAAAGATCCCGGTGTTTTCACCATTCCTTGCAAATTGGGGAACGTGACGGTCAATAGGGCTATGCTTGATTTGGGTGCATCTATCAATGTGATGCCATATTCTATCTTTGAGACTTTAAATATAGGCCCCTTACAAGAAACCGGGGTGGTCATTCAATTGGCCGATAGGTCCATAGTACACCCAAAAGGTGTATTAGAGGATTTATTGGTTCAAGTGAATGAACTTGTCTTCCCCGCGGATTTTTATGTCATTGATATGGAGGAGGATTCTCATCCGAAATCCACATCTATTTTGTCAGGGAGGCCGTTTTTGAAAACTTCGAAAACAAAGATAGATGTCCATAATGGCACACTTTCCATGGAATTCGATGGTAACATCATTCATTTTAATATCTATGAAGCCATGCGTTTTCCAAGTGATGTATCGTCTCTTTGTGCCATAGATATTATTGAACCTATCTCTCAAGAGTTGTTTGAACTAACCCATTTTGATGCTTTAGATACAACTTTGAGTAGGTCTTTAGATGAAGCGGGAGTGACTAAACTCATGAAGAGGATTGAGCTCGGACCCGAGTTTCACGAGCTAGTAGCTTCCATGGATCAAAAGAAGACAGCAAGGTATGACATTGCTCAAATTTCTTTACCACCGTCTAACATAAAGCTACTTCCTTCCATTTTGCAGGCACCCGAATTGGAGCTAAAACAACTTCCTGATCATCTCAAGTATGCCTATTTGGGAGAAGAAGAAAAGCTACCGGTGATCATTTCGAGTGGCCTAGACACATCCGAGGAGGAGAAGCTTATAGGCGTGCTCAAGCGATACAAAGAAGCCATCGGGTGGACGATAGCCGACATAAAAGGCTTGAGTCCATCAACTTGCATGCATAAGATCTTGATGGAAGATGATTTCAAGCCGTTTCGTGAGGCTCAAAGGAGGTTGAATCCACCTATGATGGAGGTTGTGAAGAAGGAGATTCAAAAGCTACTCGATGCGGATATGATTTTTGCTATTTCCGATAGCAAATGGGTGAGTCCGGTACAAGTTGTCCCAAAGAATGCCGGAGTGACGGTAGTGGAGAATTCTGATGGTGTGATGGTCCCGACGAGAGTACAAAGTGGTTGGAGGGTATGCATCGATTACCGACGGTTGAACGCGTCAACCCGAAAGGATCACTTCCCTCTACCGTTTATCGATCAGATGCTCGAAAGATTGGCAGGTAAGTCCCATTACTGTTGTTTAGATGATTTTTCTGGTTTTCACCAAATTCCGGTTGCACCGGAAGATCAAGAGAAAACCACATTTACATGTCCTTTCGGCACTTTTGCTTATCGTCGAATGCCCTTTGGCCTATGCAATGCACCGGCTACTTTTCAGCGGTGTATGATGAGTATTTTCTCCGAATTTGTTGAAAACATCATTGAAGTTTTCATGGACGATTTTACCGTCTATGGAAACTCCTTTGATGAGTGTTTAGAAAATCTCACAAAAATCCTTCAAAGATGCATAGAGACCAACTTGGTTTTAAATTACGAAAAATGTCATTTTATGGTAAACCAAGGGCTTATTTTAGGACATATCATTTCTAGTAAGGGTATTGAAGTAGACAAAGCTAAAATAGATGTTATCAAAAGCTTACCCTACCCCACTTCGGTGAGGGAAGTCCGGTCATTTTTGGGTCATGCAGGTTTTTATAGGCGCTTCATCAAGGATTTCTCGCGCATTACCCGACCGATGTGAAGTCTACTTCAAAAGGATATGGAGTTCAAGTTCGATGAGAAATGAAAGGAAGCTTTTGATAAGCTTAAGGATATGCTCACATCCGCCCCGATCATGAAACCACCTAATTGGGACCTTCCCTTTGAGATTATGTGTGACGCAAGCAACTACGCTATTGGAGCGGTACTCGGGCAAAGGGTTGGAAGGGACCCACATGTTATCTATTATGCCTCGAGGACCCTCGATAGCGCGCAAGAAAACTACTCCACTACGGAGAAGGAATTGCTTGCGGTTTTCTTTGCTTTGGAAAAATTTCGTCAATATCTCTTAGGTACTAAAGTTATTGTTTTTACAGATCATGCGGCGTTGCGATATTTGATGACGAAGAAGGACGCCAAGCCAAGGCTCATCCGATGGATCTTGTTACTCCAGGAGTTCAACTTGGAGATTAGAGACAAAAGTGGAGCACAAAATCTAGTGGCGGATCACTTGAGTCGGATCGTCTCCGACGAAACTCCACTACCACTAGAAGACAAGTTCCCGGATGAGCATCTTTTCGAGGTCAAGACCGCTGTTCCTTGGTACGCCGACATAGTTAACGACCTAGTCACCGGAACCACACCTAAGGAGCTACCGAGAGCAAAGAGAGACAAGATCAAGAGTGACTCCAAGTACTACATGTGGGATGATCCTTATTTGTGGAAGCAAGGATCCGATTAAATCATCCGGCGATGTGTAAGTGACGATGAGGTAACATCCATTTTAGAGTTTTGTCATTCTTATGCATGTGGTGGCCATTTTGGCCCAACAAGGACGGCTCGTAAGGTTCTCGAGAGTGGCCACTTTTGGCCACATATTCATCGAGACGCGTACATGTTTTGTAAAGCTTATCCTCGTTGCCAACACACCGGAAATCTTAGCCTTAGAGATCAAATGCCCTTAACTTCCATTCATGCTTGTGAGATTTTTGATATTTGGGGCATTGATTTCATGGGCCCATTTCCGTGTTCTTTTGGGTTTTATTACATCTTACTTGCGGTCGATTACGTCTCTAAGTAGGTAGAGGCAAAAGTGACAAGGACTGACAGTGCTAAAGATGTTTCAGATTTTGTGAAGGAATATATTTTCTGCAGGTTTGGAGTCCCCAAGGTGGTGATAAGCGATAGGGGTACCCATTTTGTTAATGGAGTGATGGCGGCATTGTTCAAGAAGTATGGTGTAAAGCATCGGGTATCCACCGCCTATCATCCTCAAACAAATGGGCAAGCGGAAGTGTCAAATCGGGAGATCAAGCAGATTTTAGAAAAGACGGTGAATCCGAGTAGGAAAGATTGGAGCTTAAGGCTCAACGATGCGTTATGGGCCTACCGGACAGCCTACAAATCCCCGATAGGTATGTCCCCTTTTCGTTTAGTTTACGGGAAAGCTTGTCATCTTCCCGTTGAGTTGGAACACAAGGCCTTTTGGGCCGTGAAAAATGTCAATTTTGACGTTGATAAAGCCGATATTCACCGTAAGCTCCAACTCCAAGAATTGGAAGAGATACGCAATGATGCGTATGAGAGTAGTTATGTATATAAAGAAAAGACCAAAGCTTTTCACGACAAAATGTCTTCTCGTAAGACATTTGTTTTAGGTCAAAAGGTCTTACTTTTTCACTCTCGTCTCAAATTATTTCCTGGCAAGCTTAGGTCCCGGTGGGTGGGACCATTTGTTGTTACTAACGTTTTTAGTTATGGTGCGATAGAGATCAAAAGCGAGAAAACGGGTCAAGTATTCAAGGTTAATGGCCACCGTTTAAAGCCGTTTTATGAAGGTTTCAAACCTCTTGATGTGGAGGTTTTCAAGATGGAGGTGCCGGGAGGAGGAGCACCTTAGACATGAAGGCGTCTAGCCAAAGACGTTAAAGAAAGGCGCTGCATGGGAGGCAACCCATGGATTCCCGTTTATTTATCTTTCATTGTCTTTTATTTTTGTCTTGGTTTTATGAGATTCTTCCCTTTCACTCTTGTGCTTCCCGTGGTTATTTTCAGGTTTCACCCCGGAGATTGGAGCTACATGGATGCATCCACCTTCACGGATCCGTACATGTAACACCCCAAAATTCTGGGCTAATTTAAACCTCAATTTAAAACAAGTTATGATAAAATAACCTTCGAACTTTCATATAGGAAGTGCATTAACCATAAGGAGTATATTTACAAATACTGAATTCTTCAAATAACCTATTAATCTAATCATGTCACTATAATCAGATTAACTAAGTTATCTAAGCAATCCATCAAAACACTCCTTCCGTTAAATGACTTCACCGCTATTCCAAAACGCTCGTCCCACAATCCCTTTACTTGCCCGAGCTAGTACCTGGTAAGAAAACATTATTTTGAAACGATTAGGCCAACGCCTAGTGAGAACATTTGTTTCCGTAATAACATTTGCAAAAACAATGTAAATAAGCTATAACAAACCTGATTACCCTTTTTCTTACCATACGTGTAACCCTATTCCGTTAACACGATTTTACCCAATTCCATGAATATGACTGACCATAATTCCATCATCATATCATGTCTCGGAGCCCCACTACGAATCTTCACTGATTCTAGAGTAATGCTCTTATTCCAGAAATTGCAATGTACACTTGCCCATTTCAACATTCCATAAATTGCAACGTACACTTGCTCATTTCCACATATCTTTTAGAAACGGGAATTACGTTTATTCCACGATTTCTCACACACATCAGAATAAAGATTAATATCCATTTATTCTACGTGTACATAACCACTTTCTCACACACATCCGAATAATGACTAATATTCATCTATTCCACGTGTACATAACCATTTGTACTACACACATCAGAATAATGACTAACTTCATCTATTCCACGTGCACATAACCATTTGTACTACACACGTCAGAATAATGACTAACTTCATCTATTACACTTGCACATAACCATTAGTACTACACACATCATTGGCATAACGATTATTACCACACGCCTATTCCATGTGATTACCAAACACTAGTGCATATGGATCCAATACACTTTACTAACGTATATGCATAACAACATATTACATCTCATATCATATTCTCAAATCTAAGAACACTAAATAACCTATCGTATCTTCATCCTCAAATGCCCCCCCTTCGGCGACTTAGCATGGGTTTTCCGGACAACAGGGGTTTTCCGGACAGCTGAACTTTTCCGGATAACTACAACTTTCTGGGTAAACCATACTTTCCGGATACCTATTTAATCCGGAAGACACCCGGAAACTAAAGAAATCTGGATACCATCCGGTAACTAATTTCATCCGGATTCTTGTAAAAAATAAGACTTACCCGGATACTTCCCGCGTCCGGAAACATTCATCATCGGGGTTTTCCGGATACGACGATTCATCCAGAAAAGTCGGCTCTGCAGCCTAAATTTCAATCTATTTTCATGTTTGTTCGATTCAGCTTAATCCAAACCATACCATACAGTTCATAACCAATTTATACAGCTATTTCAAGGTTTAATTTAACATATAAACATTGATTTATGCAAACCACAAATGAACTCACCTTATATTTGCAAATACCCATTTCCTGCACAAATCTACTACTCCAAATCTGTTGTAAACGATTCTGTAAATCAACCCAATACACAGATTCGTTTATAATCATATAACCACAACAGATTTAATCAAAACCTAGACTGATTTACATACCAAAATGATGAACAAACCCTTGCTTTTCTTTCTTTTCTCCTTTCCCTTCTTTCTCTCTATGCTTGCCGACACACACACATAAAATGAGATAAAATCTCAATAATTCTGATATTATCATATACACATTTACTTAATAACAAAACACACCCTCATGTTTCCTTACTTCCACAATTTACACCAAACTTTCATCTCTTGTATTTTAACCCTAATGAATTATAAAACTTCCATATAATTCAAGGTTTAAACCAAAACACAAATACATCCCAATTCTCATTAAAATATTATTTAAGGAAAATTTAGGATGTTACAGTACATTCGAGGACTATTCACCAAATCAGGGGAGTTTACTGTTACCCCTCATTCTTTAATTGTTTTGAATGTCCCTTGCTTTAATTGAAAACATTGAGGACAATGTATGATCTAAGTGTGGGGGTGGGGTGTATTTTGGTTTGGGGTGTATTTTGGTTTGCATGAATTGGGCTTGTTTGGGTTTGTGTTTGTTTTAGGGGTAAATTTTTGCAAAATTTTGTGCTTAAATGTGGATCTTTGTTCGTTTTGGGTGATGTGTTAGCATGTTTGTATGACCTTAATTGATGATAATGAGTGTGGATACATGTATAGCATGATTGAATTTGATTGATAGCGTTTGGCGTCGATTAGTGGTAGTATACCGGTTAAAGTTAGACTTTTGCTAATCTCTTGAACTAGCTTTAACACCGTGAGACTTTGAGCCTATTAGACTAAACATTTAAATTAGTCTCGAATTCATTTCTTGTGTGATTACGTCATGCCTAGATATGTACCTCTAGAACTTGAATTGTCTCTCCTTAAGATTACATGATATTTACATGCTAATAAATATGATAAAGGCCATCATTTGATAATTTTTATTTTAGCCAATTAGCCTTAAGCCTACCCTTCTATGTTACAATTACCCTTTGCACACCAACTTGAGCCTTAGCCTAATGTTCTTTTCCACCCACATTTTAAACCAAACCAAACACGACTCACCCGACCAATCACCAATGGAGAGATTCCGATGTCACGTATGCTTGAAATGTACAAATTATGTGTGGGGAAAGAAAAGAAAGAGCGGAAAAGGAAAATCAAAAGAAATATGAAAAAAAAGAAATATATATATATGTCGTCAATAAAAGAAATGAAATAAGACGACGGGAAAAAAATTGATGATATGGTTGACTATAAATGTTAATCTTTATCCCCTATCATCAAAAAGGGGAATGAGCTTCAAAGATACTTATGTAAAGCCCTTATTGAGAGAAAATCTCATTGTTGAAGAACCGGTTGCTCCATTGGTGTACGGTCTTAGTCACTTTTTCCCAAATACATCCCTACCTTACCCAAAGCCTTATTTTTCATTACACCCGAAAGCCCTTTTGATTTATATGCATGTAAATTATCCGAGTAGTGGAGAGTGAGAGATTATTCAAGCTTATGGTAGTTATATACTAGTGTAGAGACGTTTTGAGCGATACACTTTGAACCCAAGAGTGAATTGAGTGTTATTTGATTATCCCGTTCGTGAGAGTTCTCGAGATTAGCTTACGTCTATGTTAATGGGTATGTGCTATAATTGACGCTAAGTTGCAAATCTCGAATTCATGATATGCTATATGTGTTAACACTCTCGTTTGATTCGTTCCGATCACTACATGCTAACTTAATTCATTGTCGGGGCGGACAATGGTTTAAGTGTGGGGGAATTTGATAAGTGCCAATTTCTTATATGTTTTTATGTCAACATCCCTTAAAATTTGTGCCAAATTATACGCTTAAAGTACCCCTATTTGTTTGTATTTATATTTAAAAGAAAATGAAAAAAATACATAATTTTAATTGTGATCACGTCGGTGTGTAAAAGAAAAAAAAAGAACTTAATTTTTATTTTATTTTACTTTTGATCTTTTGTGTGATGACACGTGCAGTAAGCAATTGATGCAAATTACAATTGTTTGTCTCATGTATTTCTTTTAAGGTTGACGGCCCATCTAAGAAAGAAAAGGGAAAAAGAATTAAGAAGCCCACATCTGCAGCCCAAGTCAGATGCAGCCCTCAAGCCCAAGTCAGATGCAGCCCTCTCTCTCTCTCTCTCTCTCTCTCTCACGTTCGGCAAGCAAAATCATAGCAGCATCAAAACAGAGAGATGTGCGGCTTCTCCCGCGGCTTCAAGTCGCGCCCCAAACCGCCGGACCCTCTGTTTGCTTCGAGACTCAGACGACCCCGCGGCCTATCCCGCGGCCTTCAACCCGCGCACCATACCGCGCGTCCCATAAATCAGTGTGTGTGTGTTTTGGCAGTTTCATTCGATAGGGGTTAAAACACTGAAGGAACCGTCATTTGGGGCAAGAAACCATTGGGGAAGAATACGATTTTGAAGAGGAAAAGCAAGGAGATCGATTGGGGAGCAATTTCTCAACCATTTCTTGTTAATTTCTTAGGTATTTCTTGAACTTTTCAATTTGGTAACCTAAATTAGCCATGTGTGGCTAATTTCTCTTAGAATTTGACTTTGGGTTATTTACTTTTGCAATTTCCAATTCATAGGGTTGTTTGAGATGATGTAATCCAACTTTATTTTGATTATTCATCCAATTTCTAGTTTATAGGTTTATAAAATTAATTTTCATGCTCTCTGATCAATTGTATGGAATTGGTTGTTGTTAAATTGTTTTCTAAATCCGTAATTGTTTAGTTAACAATTGTTAGTAACAAGCAACAATTTGGGTTTTGTCAAAGATTTCCATTTTTGTTGTGAAATTGGGTGAAACAGTATAATTGTATTAACCGAGTTTACGTGTTAGTATGTCCGGACTCGGGTTCCTTAAGCTTTTCATGCTAGTATGAATTAAGCCTTCAAGAGCTTGTTTGAGGCTAGTTACATACTAAGGTTTGATAGGAGAGCTTATTCCTCTCAAATGTTTTATATGGTGGAATTGGTTGTTAGAGCTTGTTAACAATTATAACTGGGTTAATCAAAGTAGCCGCGATAATCTAGTACATCATCAATGATACAACTATTGAATGGAATTGCATTAGTATTTGCTACCCAAAGTTGAATTCGTTTCCGTTATTATTGTTTTTAAATTCGCTTTAATTTTGTTATGTTAAATTTTTGCACAAACAAAACCCCCCTTTTCGTAGTTATTATTAATATTTCATTCTTGTACTTGGATTGATTGGAAATAACTGGTTAAAACCGAGTCTCTGTGGATTCGACCCGACTTACCACTATTACAATTTTGGTTGTAATTAGTCAATAGTTGGAACTTATTATTTGGTGGACTCGGCTTCCGTCATAGGCATAAAGTAAATATTAATTCCCATTTGGTAAGGTGATGTGAAATAAGGAATATGCATAAAGTAAATTGTAATTCCTATTTCATAGTGTGACATGAAACGTGGAATAGGCATAAAGTAAATTGTAATTCTCGTTGACGTGGAAATGAGGAATAGACATAAAGTAAATTGTAATTTCCATTTCGTATTATGAGGAGAAATCTAGGAATAAGCGAGAGTTAATCGTAACTCCTGATTTCTATGAGAAGGTGAGAGATAGGCATAAAGTAAATTGTAATCTCTACTTCCACTCCAAGAAATAGGCATAAAGTAAATTATAATTCATGGACATGAGCAATGATCTCGAATCTGTGATGATTTGTAGTAGGCTCTCGAACGTGATGATATGACTTACTGAGTGTTAGTCATATTCATGGAATCGGGTATGTTCCCGTCATAGCAAGATGAGTATGTGTACGGTAAGAATGGTGGCAAACCAGGTTTGTTTATACGCTTTGTTTACATTGGTTTCCAAAGCTTATAACGTTTTAATTTGAAAATGGATGTTCTCACTAGGTGTAAGCCTAATCTTTTCAAATTAAATTTTCTTACCAGGTACGAGCTCGGGGAAGTGATAATGGGAAGAGTGACGAGTGATACCAGATATTCAACTTTTGATGGTGAAATGGAGATGTTAGCATATACGATGATGCTTTTGATGAATGGCCTAGACAACCAATATAATCTGATCTTAGTTAGGTCGTGCGTACCGCCATCGGGTACCACGGCCGGGTTCACATCGGGTTGGGGCGGGTAGCCCGGGTACACGGTACGGGTACCGCGGGTTCGGTGGGTGCGGGTAAGAGTGGGTTCAGGAACCCGGTCTTAATTTTATTTTATTTTATTTTTATTTTTTTTAAATATAATCAGTGGGTGCGGGTAAGAGTGGGTTCAGAGGGTATGATAGGAAGCGGTACTCCACTTTAGGGTAAGGAAGGTAGGAAATAGAAAAACTGATGTGGCGCTGAGGTGGCATCAGGGTTCAGAGGGTAAGATAGGAAGCGGTACTCATGGTCTTATAAGGATTAGATTAATAGATTGTTTTGGATAATTCAAATTGTATTTGTGAACCCTCATAGTTAATTCTCCATTTATGTATAAAAGTTTGGATGAAGTTATGGTTAACTTTGATAAATTCAAGGTTTAAATTTATCCTGATTTTTGGACGTTTCAAAAAAAGATATGAAGTTCTTTTGCATTTAGATCTTTTAAGTAAATAATAAAAGTCTAAAAAATCTAATTACCTTAAATATAGTTAACTAATTTAATTTCATACTTTGTAATTAATGAAATAATATAAATGTAATTATAAATAATGTAAAAGTGTAATTTGTGAATTTAATAACCATTAAATATGGGCTTTCAACGTTAGCTCACTTGACAAGGGGATGAGACGACTTTGCCAAGTACAAGATCAGTCTTGAGTTCGTTCATAGCCCCATCGCTAGCTTCAACTGATGAATAAGCCAAAAAATGGACCTCACATTGCTGCCTTGAACGCGGGTTCCGTGTGTGGGGCTAGTTAGGGTTGCCGGTAATCAACTTTTGACCAAATAGTTATTAACTTGCATAATCATTTAACAAAAAAAAATTCTAACACGATCTTGCCAACCAATTAACCATCAATTTCTTACGTTTATTAAGCCCCCTCTATATTAATTTTCTGCCTCCGCCATTGATATCACACTTCTCGGCTTCTTGCATAATGGTTATCTTCTCGCATGGTCCTTCCTTTATATATATACTACAAAAATAACATGTAAATAAAAAAATAAAAATAGCATTGACGTTACCGAAATGTTAACAAAAGATATAAACATATTGAAAATACATGCATAGATAGTGGTTTATTGACAAGGCCGACGACGGAAGCTCGGGACAAAGCCATACATAGTATCTGAGCAATACAAATTTGGTTGATTTTATTTGTTTTATGAGTTTGTGTGGTTTTAAGAGCTAGCTAGTCTTCTCCGCCCAAATATACTCTTTCCGATCATCTTCTCCGGCCACCAAACACCATAACATACACATACCAAAAACTCAATATTAAAATCAAATCAAAATCCAAACACCAATATCAAAATCAAACCCAAGTTGGGACTCAAGCCAATCCCAAGGCATGGATCTGGTTCAGGAAAGGGCGAACGAAGGGGGTGGAAACAAGGTCGGCAGAGGCAATTTTGTTCATTCTTGGTGGTCCAAGACGGTGGAAACAAGGTCGAAACATGTTTTGACAAACCAGGGACAGAACGTATATATGGGTTTCAAGGGAAGACATCCGCGGTGCTTTTCATAGGTCGTTGATCGTCATTTTGATGAGTTTTCAAAGGAAGTCGTCGGGGATGGTGTAAACAATAATTATTCTCTAATGGGTAACATCAATCTTACACAATATGAAAATATTATAGGTATAACTTTTTTTATATTTAACTATATAAATGCCCAATAGTACCTTTATATTTACCAACTTTATAAATTATACCCATAAAAAATGGTGCAAATGAAAACTCCATTAGAACAAATTGATACTGGTAAAGTAAAATGGTGCAAGAAATGAAAACCTCATTGGAAATCATGGTCTAATAAAAATAAACTGTTAAATAATAAAATCATGTGATATTTTTTATTTTTGAAAGGCAAAGACAATTTTATTACCAAACCAAACATCCAAAATATAGAGATAAGCCAAATACACTCGAACCACAACCCTAGGACAACAAGCCGAACACAATTACTCCACGCCGGTTTGTGTTAAAAGTTGTAATTAATATACCAATCTTGACATTGATAATATTAACTAATTTATTTTTGTGTCTTTTATAATGTACGAGGACCAAATATGGATATTGCAAGAAGTTGTGGATGGCGCTGCAATGGTTGAAAAGGAAAAGGGTAGCGGTACAAATTCAAAGGAAATAGGGACTATTCTGCAAAGGACTTATTTGCAATATTAAAATGTTATAAATAGAAAATGATGTCCGACTTGTTATTTTTCAAGTCATAATTTTAGGGTTTCTCTCTAACTTTTCTTTTCTCTCTCACAATTTAGGGTTAGGGTTTCTTCATGTTTAAATCTTCAAATCTCTTGAAGATTATATGAGTGTTTGAGTGTTATCAGTTATGTAGTGAGATTTTGGTTGTAATCTGTTAAGAGTGTGTGTGTAATGTAGTGAGGTTTGATTTGTAAGTATATACATTTTAGAGTTTATTAATACATATTTTAGTTTATGGTTTGCACATGGTATCAGAGCCTACTGGTTCGATCTCCATCATCATCTTGCCATCGACGAACTTCTCTGGTATGAACCTTCGTCTTTTCTCGTCTGTAAAATGTATCTCTAAAATGTATTTCTCTCAAAACACAGATCTGATCGACATCTGATATGTCATTTTTCTCAAATCTTACATTTCGTCTTTTCTAATTCTCATATCTGTTTATTTCTCGTTACATGCATCAGCCTGTCTGAATCCTTTGGATTTTGACCTTGTGGTCCTAGTCTTTGGCTTCGATCGGTTTGAATCCTTTGGATTTTGACCTTGTGGTCCTAGTCCCTGGTTTCGATTTATGTTTTTATAACTTGCTTTCCAGATCTGTCCATGTATTCATCTGCTTGAATCCTTTGGATTTTGACCTTGTGGTCCTAGTCCTCGGTTTCAATCGGTGTTCTTGTTTCTAGCTTTCCATATATGCTCTTGTATTCATCTGCTTGAATCCTCTGGATTTTGACCCTGTGGTCCTAGTCCTTGGTTTCGATCGGTGTATTTGCATTTATTTGTTTTTCCAGATCTGTTCATCTATAGCTTATTGTTGAGTGCTAGGTGTGTACCTGAAAATATCACAAATAAACCATGACGCAAGTATACATCTTAGTCTATTATCGCCTTTAACAAGTAATAAATGGTACAAAGTACGGAGTATCGATCCCACAGGGAAGCTGCGAAAAGTTCTTCTTTTATAAGTCCAATAAATAAAAACAGGTCTCAGATGGCGAATGCGAAGGTAATCTTTTTGTGGGTGTTTGGTTATCAACTAATGGTAATTTAATTCTAAAGAGAAACACATGCTATAAAGTTCCGTTGGGATGCAATTAATAAATAGATAAAAAGATGAGACGACATTCCTCGGTTATCTCAAGAGTCCACTATTTTATGATACAACGTACCGGGTGTCAATTGGTCAATTGTGATCCACAATAAAATATAACCTTAATATAAATAACTTTGGACAATCATGTCATACGATACACCTCTTTATTTTTATTATCGATTTCGGTCCCAACTTCACTTTATACCCCAAGCTAAGACAATTTAGACCATAATCGTTTTACATGCACTAAAAACTACAACAACGGTTGAGAAAACAAATAATGGAGATGGACAACCCATCACACAAAACTTGGAAATTCAAAATCGCGTATTTGAGAAAATGATTTATAAACTAGAGAAATGGAAAATCTTGTTTTAAATGTGACAAAATACAAAACTAACCTTGGAATTCTAACGTTTAATTAAAGCTCTAAAATTATACTAATTAACTGAGAAAAAGGTTTTAACAATAAAAACAACGATAACACTTGCAACCTCTATAATTTCACCATCACTACAAATCGTGAACCAAGCTAGTTGGGGATCCGAAGAGATTAATTCAGACTTCCAATTTGTAGTAGCAATTAAAATATAGAAGTGGGTCAAGAGTTGGTGTTTGAATTTAACGAAAACCGAAGATTGAACTATCGAGATTTATAAAACTTGTTTGCGAAGAACATTAACTAAACCGATTATTGCGAAAGCAATTTTAAAACCGTGGTAACGAAAAGCTTGATTTAAAACTGTAAGAAGATGAAAACAATGGAACTTTAGCAAGATCTTTGCGATTAACGAAAAACACGAGATGAATAAAAACACACTTTATATTAAACTAAAATCAAACCCGATTGTTAAACGAAACCACAAGGGTGTGAGATGTGAACCAACCCAAAGGAATTATGGGTTTGATTCACCTGCTACAAGTTGTCGAACCCGCAAAATGAAACCAAATGACAACCGAATGGAAGGGATCTCGGCTGCCACCTAACTACCCACTACTATCTTTCTAATTACTAAACTATAATATGAGATATGAGATGGGATGATGCATTGCTACATACATATATATAGCCGTTGGGTAACTTGGGGCCCAAGAAGTGATCTTGGGGGGCCAAGTCCAAAATCTAGTTTAGCCCAAAAATAAAATTACAAAGAGTCCATATGTTATGTAGCTACAAGCCTAAAATGCCATCCAAAAATCGACCCAAGTAGATGAATATGTAGCTTGTATTTTCTGCCCATGTAGATGTCGTGTCCAAAATATGAAGTCTCTCGTTTCTCGTCCCGCTGCGTGTAAATTACTTCTTTCCCCGTGCTTCCAATATATATATATATATATATAGACTTCAAAAACGGCATTCGCTTCATCCCTACATTTAGACAACTTTGGATGAGAAAATTGCTTATAATTATATATAAATACGCTACTTTGACGTTTTTCAGTACAAATTATTTATTTGCTAAATTAAACACTAAAATAAACCAAAAGGACTCAATGGGGAATAAAAAGAGCTCAAAATTACAAATTAAAGGCTAAAATAGGGTTAATAAATTAACCCTATCACTTATGCATGTTCTCTGTATTTGCATTTATTTTTTTAGATTTGTTCATCTGTAGCTTATGCATGTTCTTGTCTAACTCTCATGGATATTGACCGTGTGGTCCTTGTCCTTGTACTTTGAATCTATATTTCTTTTTTGTGTGGCTCATGCACTTCATTATCTGACTCACACGGCTTAGTCCGTGCTGTCCTTTTTGAGTTCAGATCTGCCCTTGGATTTTGACCATGTGGTCCTGTTCCTGGATTTCGATCTGTACTTTCTGTATGAGTTTAATGTTTAGATCTGCTCTAGTTCTCTGTTTTCACTTAGATCTTCATGTTCTAATTTCTCTATGCTGTTTGAGCCCTCTCTTTCCTTTGTGAGTTAGATATGTGGTTATTTTTAATGTTTGAAGTCGTTCTGAGTTTGTGATAGAGAACCAATCCTTGGATCAGTTCTAACTTCTGTCATTGCTCGGTCACAATTGCAGATCTCTTTGGTGTCTGTGGTGTGTACATAGTCCCATATATCTGTTCAGGTTTGTTTCCTGTGTTTTTTTGTTTGTTGTTGGACCTCTTGGGTCTCTGATTCATAGAGACTTTCTTCCGCTGCGTTACTTGTGAGTTGGATACCCATTGTAAGGTTCTCGTTTCCCTTCTCTGTGTGTATCTTTTCCTCCTTCTTACTTCTGTTTTCGGGACACCTTTGTGTTTGGCTTGACCTACCATCATTGAGTGGCAAGGAACCCTGCCATCTATCACTTAGGTGGTTTCCCTTGTGTGTCTGTTGTTTTTTTTTCGTCATCATGACTGGTACAAACGATTCCAAAAGTCCAGAGGTGCAATCATTGATTGCAAAACTGGACTTTGGGGACCCTCTCTACCTTCATCCCAGTGACACCTCTGGTGTGTCCATTCTCAACATGAAATTAACTGGAACTGAAAATTATAAAGTGTGGTCATGTGCTATGGTCTTGGCCTTGGAAACTAAGAATAACTCGGATTTGTTGATGGAACTGTTCTACGTTCCACTGATAATGAAACTTTAGGAAAACATTGGGATAGATGTAATTCAGTTGTTTTATCCTGGATTCTTGGTTTTGTGTCTGAGGAACTATTTGTTAGCCAAGTCTTTTCTAAAATTGCATCTGAGGTTTGGTTGGAACTGAAAGAGACCTATGACAAGATTGATGGGTCTGTGACTTTCAATCTTCATCAAAAGATAAACTTCCTCACTTAGAATGGGACATCTGTCTCAGATTACTATCACAAATTGAATGCATTGTGGAAACAATTTGATGCATTAGTTAAACTTCCTGCATGTTCTTGTAATGCTTCATAGGATTTTTCTAAACATAATCAACTGTTAAAACTAATGCAATTTCTAATGGGACTGGATGATGTGTACATGCAAATAAGGAGTAATATTTTAACTACAGATCCACTACCCACTGTTAAAACGGCCTTTTCTTTAGTCTCTAGAGAAGAGTCACACCGTGGTGTGACTCGTCCCTTTTCTGAATCCAAAACTCAAAATACTGTCTTCTTTAGTAAACCCTTTGACAATAAGAAAAGGCCTGGAAAATCCCCTTTAATTTGTAAGCACTGTGGTGTGACAGGTCACACCATAGAAAGATGCTTCAAATTAATAGGATTTCCAAAGGATTTTCAATTCACAAAGACTAAAACAAATCAATTTTCAAACCAATTTTCAAAACCTCCTTCTAGTAATGCATGTACCACTGAAGGTCATGTCAATGGTTCTAGTTCCTCCAAGTCTCTCACAGAAGAGCAAATCATCAAATTACTTTCTCTTCTGGATCAGAAACAAAATGAAGGTGTCTCTGCCAATATGACAGGTAATTTCTTTGCCAACATGGCCCATACTTCTAAATTTTCTCAAACTGGTTGGATTATAGACTCTGGTGCTAATCAACACATGACATCATCCATTTCTCATCTAGAAAATATTGTTGATATATCTGATCTGAATTTAAAAGTAACTCAACCCAATGGGGATGAGGCTCAAATAAATAAAATTGGAAATTATAGATTAAATGAGGGTGTTGTGTTGTTTGATGTACTTGTTATACCAGATTTTCATGTCAATCTTCTATCTGTTCATAAGCTTCCTAGGGATAGTAAAATTTTTGTTGGATTTGATGAATTTAAATGTTATTTGGTTCAGGGTTTACTTCCCATGAGAGTAGTGGGGACTAGTAGTGAAATTGGAGGCGTATATGTCTTTGACCACAATAATAAGGGTGAGATGTTTGATTCTAAATTGCTAGATAATAAACGAAACACCTCAAATATGTCTATTCTCTGCTAGGACATCCTGCTGATCAGGCTCTATCCTGTTTAAAAGAAAAATTGAACTTAGGAAGTAACTCTCAACCTTCCCCCTGTGACATTTGTCATATGGCCAAACAAACTAGGGAAAAGTTTAATCTCAGTAATCACACTTCCAGTGTTTTAGGTGAGTTAGTTCATCTGGACTTATGGGTCCCTATCGTGTCCCTAGCAAAGATGGGTATAGATATTTTCTTACAGTTATTGATGACTTCACTAGATCAGTTTGGGTATACTTGTTAAAAAATAAAGATGAGGTGTTTGATAATGTTGTTTCTTTTCACATTTTGTTGATTACTCAGTTTGGGAAACATGTTAAAGTTTTCTGAAGCGATAACAGTACTGAATTTGTAAATAATAAACTTGGTGAGTTTTTTAAAACAAAAGGTATTTTACATCAAACTATTTGCATCTACACACCCCAACAAAATGGGGTAGTAGAACGTAAGCATAGACATCTTTTAAATGTTCTTAGGGCGTTGGTGTTTCAAAGTGGTATCCCTCTAAACATGTGGAATGAGTGCATTTTAACTGCAACATACCTAATAAATAGAACTCCTTCCTCTGTGTTAAGTGGAAAATGCACTTATGAGATTGTTTTTGGTTTTCCTCCTGTTTTGTCACATTTAAGAAATTTTGGATGTTTGTGTTTTGCTGTTAGACCTAATAATTTTGATAAATTTGCTTCACGTGCCGAGAAGTGTGTGCTTCTTGGCTATGCTAATTCTCAAAAGGGTTATCGTCTTTATAGTTTAGATGCTAAACAGATTATTGTTTCACGAGATGTGAAATTCTATGAAACAATTTTTCCTTTCAAAATGAAAACCAGCAATCAACATCACAACTCTAGTAACATCAATTCTTTAAATTTCTTTGACAATGTTAATATTCAAACTAATGATTTTTCCTCTGAAATACCCTATGATGATTCAAGGGATAACTCTCAAAATGAAAATCGTGGTCCCTCTGGTAATCTAAATCAAACTGAAAATAACAGTAACCATGGTCATTCTGGTAGTCTAAGTCAAGGTACTAGTTCTGGTAGTCACAATATGGTTGCCAATATGGTTCCCAAGACATGTCTGCCGGATCTGGAGGTCCTGGTAGTCACAATATGGTTGCCAATGACCAACGTGATGCTGAAACTGAAGTTTATTTGAGTTTCCCTCCTGAGGGTGATTTTATTGAACCTTATATTGGGTCACCAAGATTTGAAATTGACTCACCAATGTTTTCCATATATCTTACTTAGAATATTTTAGTATGGTTCTTTCAATTGACTTGTACAAAATAGCAAATGTTCGGTGAAGTCGAAGATCAACCGAAACCAAGCTTGAAGACATTCTCATTGTGGAAGTAAGAATTGTCTTCTCAACATTCAACAAGTCAATTGTCCACCGATGGTGTTCTCACACATCGGTGGACACTCTCCCCACCGACTCTCCTCACGTCGGCCGACAGCATCCCACCGATAAGGATGCTCAAAATCGGTGGGATCTATGTTCTTCTCTATGAATGGTTTTCTTTGAAGAAAAGTACAAGATCTAAGTCTTTTATATCGGTGGAACATCATCGGTGTAATTGTCTTGGAAAACACATCAAGAAGATCATTTAATATGGGACAATATCCATTGCCAGGTAAAAGTGACTATTTGTCCTTTTATCCATTTTCAGTTAAAGTCCCTTTCAGCATGGGTATTCTTCCTAGTACCAATGAAAAGGTGATAAAGACATATCAACTTTTCAGAAGTCAAAAGCTACAAGCAAATCTCCGGATGACATGTGTCCCAAGCATTTAATGCTCATCCCACTATAAAAGGAAGAAGAGACTCCCATGCAAACTACGCTTACAGAAAGTATTCTCGGTGCAAGCATCCTCCACTCTCTCAAGAACTTTAAAAGCTTTGTTCTAAGTGTTCAAGTTGTTTTCAGTTTTCAGTATACTATGTGAAAGATTGTTAGAATATTTTTAATCTGTTCTTTTCCGCAACAGTCTTTAGATTCTATGTGTAATTCTTGTTGAAGGTTTTTCAATAATAGAATTAAATTTGTGAAACTTTTGAGTATTGTATTCAACCCCCCCCCCCCCCTTCTACAATACTTGTTATAGCCATCTGGGACTAATAAGTGGTATCAGAGCATAAAGTTTAATTCATAAACTTGATTTGCGATGGCTGCCTCATCATCTTCAACTGTTGAAAACTCTTTTCAAAATAACTTTTCTGAAAATGGTTCCATTACCAAACCTCCTAAGTTTAACCCAAACAACTTCTCTCTTTGGAAAAGTCGCATGACGCTCTTCATGGAAGGAGTGGATACTAGATATCCAACCATTCTCAAAGAGGGACCTATTATCCCTAGAGTCTGGGCTCGCTATGAAACGCAGAGGCCTGGTAAAGAAACCATTGATAAGGAGGACTCTAGTGACTCCAATGATTCTGATGAGTCTTCTGACAAAGAGAAATCTAAAGCTACTGGTCGGTATATCCTAAAAATCCTAAGAAATATACTGATGAGGAAAAACGTTTGGTTTCTCTTGAATCTAAGCTAAGAGCAATCATTGCACTCTCACTTCCTGATGAGGTCTATCACTATCTGGTAAACTTTGAAACTGCTAAAGAGATGTGGACTACACTGTGTGTACTGTACGAAGGTACAGAGGAAGTGAAGAAGAGCAAAAAGATCTCTCTCATCAGAAAGTATGAGCTCTTCACTCATGAAAAAAGTGAATCCCTTCCTAGCTACTATAATCGTTTTAACTCTCTTCTGAATGATCTGAAGTTACTAGGCAGAGTCTATGATAATGAGGAAGTTCTAAATAAGTTCATGGATTGTCTCCCTGAGTTTTGGGAGAATATGTGCACTTGTATCAAAACTTCCAAGGACCTTGAGTACATGCCTTTAACTGTCTTATATGGAACTCTCTTCAACTTTGAACAAACCAAGTTACAAAGGAAATCTTTCATTAAAGAGATAAAGGGCTCTTCTATTGCCCTTGTCAGTGAAAATTCCAAGAAATCTCAAAGTGTTACACGTATCACCTATCCTTCATCAGACTCTGACAATGAAAGCCATAACAACTCTTCTCACCAATCGGAGGCATTCTAAGTGATGCCGATGATGAAGGTGAAGAAATCTATGTTAAGCAGATGTCTGATGAGCTAGCTATGATGGCTGGTTTTAAAAACAAATCTCGTTTTTCCAACAAATTCAAATCTTTCAGAAAACCCTTCTCTTCTACAAAAACTCCCTCGTCTGATAAGACAAATGAGGAATGTTTTAATTGTGGAAAGAAAGGACACTTCGCATCTGAGTGTAGAAGTAAGCGTGTGATGAAATCTAGGAATTCATCTTCTGACAAGTTTTCTTCCAAGTATGAAAAACCCAAAAACAACTCTTTCAAATCAAACCTCGCCAAGAAAGATACTCAATCTTCTTCCCAAGATCATCAAGAAAGGGCTGAGAAATATAAAGCCAAGTACAAGAAAGAAAAGGAAAGAAATGAGGGTCTCCTCAGAAAAGGAAAGGGCCTCATGGCCGAAATACATGATTGGGAAGAAGAAACCTCTGACAGTGACAATAACTCTCCCAACATGTGCTTTATGGCCATATCAGAAGATATGGAAGATTCTGAAAAAGCTACCTCTCCAATGGCTTTGGTGTCAACTGGGTGCTCGACATCATACTCTCAGGTTTTTGAGCACCATCAAATATGGTATCTGGATAGTGGGTGCTCACGTCACATGACAGGAAATAAATCTCTTCTCATCAACTATGTGTCTGAAAAAGGTCCATCTGTAACTTTTGGTGACAACTCTAGAGGCTACACCAAAGGATATGGAACTCTTACAAATGGATCTGTCACCTTCAATAAAGTGGCATTTGTTGAAGGCCTCATGCATAATCTTCTCAGTATCAGCCAACTGTGTGATCTAGGATATAAAGTTATCTTTGAACTTTGTATCTGTATTGTGGTTGACAAAAACATGAAAGTAGTTCTTTCTGGAAGAAAGATGGAAAATGTCTATATCATCGATATGGGACAAAACAATAGTTCATCCAGTGTTTGCTTTGTGTCAGATGACATGGCCAAAAGGAACTGGCTGTGGCATAAACGTCTTTCTCATCTAAATTTCAAAACCCTCCATAAAATCTCAAACAAAGAGCTGGAGACTGGCATGCCAAAGTTGAATTTTGTTAAAGAGAAGCTGTGTGATGCATGTGAAAAAGGGAAGCTCACCAAAACTTCCTTCAAGACCAAGCAATGCTCTTCCATCACTCTTCCTCTCCAAATGCTGCACATGGACCTATGTGGGCCAGTCAGCACTCCCAGTCTAGGAGGCAAAAGGTACATTCTTGTAATTGTTGATGAATTTACTAGATATACTTGGGTGTCTTTTCTCAGGTATAAAAGTGATGCAACTGAAGAAATCATCAACTTTGTCAAGAAAAATGAAGTTTTAAATGGGCAACTTGTACGATCGGTGAGAAGTGACAATGGCACTGAATTCAGAAACAGTGCTCTTGAAGACTTCTTCAATGAGAAAGGAATTTCTCAAAATTTCTCTGCCGTTAGGACTCCTCAGCAAAATGGAGTCGTGGAAAGGAAGAACAGAACTCTATGTGAGGCTGCTAGATCAATGCTAAGTAAATCAAATCTTCCCACCTATTTTTGGGCTGAAGCTGTTAATACTGCTTGCTTTACCCAAAATAGGTCGGTGATCTCCAAATGGCATGATAAAACTCTTTATGAAGTTTTCCATGGCAGAAAACCAAATATAGGTTTTCTTCATGTCTTTGGTTGTGTGTGCTTCATCTTGAATGATCGTGACAATCTTGGGATATTTGATCCCAAAGCTGATGAAGGAATCTTTGTTGGATACTCTCTATCCTCTAAAGCATATCATGTGTATAACCTCAGGAGAAAATGCATTGATGAGTCTATTCATGTCAAATTTGATGATCTAAGATCATCATCTCTTTCAAATGATGATGATGAATTACACAGGTGGATTTCCTCATGCATAGATGATGCTCCCATAGTCAATCCCACCAATGCATCCTCCATTTCTTTAACTCCATCAAATCCCTCTCCTTCAAATAACCAAGTTGGGTCACCTTCCTCAGTGCCTAACACCTCTTCTACCGAAATTGACCATCTCCCCACCGACATGAATTCTCCCACCGACATGCATTCTCCCACCGACATGCACCCTTCCACTGAAACACAACCTTCCACCGATCCTATACCTACCACCGAAAATTTGACTTTCCTCCGAACCTTTGATCCCACTCCACCGATATACTCCACACAAAATATTCCACCACCTTTACCTCCTACCACAAAATGGACCAAAGATCACCCCATAGATCAAATCATTGGTGATCAACAAGCTGGTGTCCAAACACGCATAGGAGTTGGAAATATTTGTCTCTATGTGAACTTTCTTTCTCTTATTGAACCCAAGAAGATTGATGAAGCTCTAGCAGATCCCTGTTGGATCACTACCATGCAAGAGGAACTTTCTCAGTTTGAGAGAAACAAAGTTTGGAGATTGGTTCCCAGACCTCCAAAGAAGACAATCATTGGAACCAAATGGATCTTCAGAAACAAAATGGATGAAGAAGGTACAATTGTCAGAAACAAGGCCAGACTGGTAGCTCAAGGATACAGACAGGAAGAGGGCATTGACTATGATGAAACATGTGATCCCAGAACAAGTAATCAATCAATATAAACATCAAAGGAAGCCATCTCTATATTCAATAAGATCAAAGTAGCTCACAATTACAATGAAGAACTCTCTTGAGTGTGTGTGGCTACTATGTGTATGAAATGACCTAAATCCCTAAAGGGAAAGTAGCAAACAATATATACCTAGGGTATAGAATAGTCCTATTACAAGAATAGTCCCTCTACTTGGTACAATAAACATTTAAGCACTAACATTCTCCCCCTTTGTACCAATGTAGAGCAAAAGATTTAGACGTCCACCGGGGTCACATTCTTCTTCCGAATACCAAAGATGATCTCGAATCTTCGTAGTTCAAGGCGGTAGTCTTTCCGGTATGAGATGGCTTTCAACACTTCGTTGATCAGGTTCTTTTCTTTCACAGTGAGCTTTACCTCTCCACGCGCATCCAGACGAAGCTTACTTTCCAAGTGAAACAGAATAATCTTCAAAGTACCCTCACAGTACTTGTTGATCTCAATAACTCTCACAAATCTTTTCTTCGAGTCAGTATCAACGTAAACAACCCCGAGCTCAAGCTTATTCAGTACAGAGTAGGCGGGGATACCTAGAATATCAGATAAGCGTCTGTTTGGTCTTTTTAAGTTCACATTAGTTTGAAAAGATTCCAAACCCATCTGAAAGTAAGTGAGGTATGAATACTTCAGAATATTCTTCATAAACTTCTTCACACTTCGAAAGGCAGCACTGTATTGAATTCTATACTCTGGACGCTTCTTCTCTGGATGGACAGCAAGACTGTTGTAAAGGCTCAGAAGATCATTCAGTCTCAGACTCTTGAAATCAGCTTCAGAAAATACGCATTCAGACCCGTCTGATCTCAAGACTGTGAACTCAGGATAGAAGACATCAAACAGCTTCTTAGATTCAACTTTTAGCACCTTCATAATCATGTTATCTGACTTGACGGCTTCTGATCCTTTGTCTTTGTTCTTCATGACGTATAGAAATTCGATCTTCTTCAGCGATGGCCAGTCTTCAATCCCATATACTTTCTCCAAGTTGATCCGCTGAACATCTTGAACATACAGTTCTTTCCTCAAGGTTTCTAGATAGGGAGTTTGGATTGATACTCTCTCTCTCCAGTGGCTACATACCTTGGTTCAGCATCAATAATAACTTGGAAAAAATGGAGTTCTGCTTCAAGTACTTTATCTCTGATCTTTCCATCAGGTACAAACGGTGTTTGTGAAACTAAAGTACCTGAGCTTGGACCTGCTGCATCTTCTAACTGTGGAGTGTCTGAGATTGGACCTGCAGAATCAACCTGTGTCGGAGCATCTTCTACCACTGTCGGAATATCATCTTCAGACTCGATATCCAAATCCTGATCCCCAGTTTCAAAGTCAAAATCCAATTCATCCAGATCTTCTATCATCTCTTCTTTAATCTTGTAGTTGAGCTACTCTGGTTCTTCCTCGGAATCAATGTAGATATAATCTCGTACGAATTCATCTGCTATTCTTTCTTCCTCTGTTCTATTGTCAACAGCCGCAGGCTTTTCAACCCCAGCTATGACATCAGCTAGAACAAGTATTTCTGTATCAACATTCTGAACAACATCAGTCGCCGCTTCACCTTCAAATGTATTTCCCCCAGCTTCTGATTCATTAACATTGCCAGTAGCAGCAGCAGCACTAGACTCTCCAACCCCTGCTCTTTTCTCCCCCTCATGTTGATCAGGCGGATCCTGATCATCGTGTCTTCTTTTTTGAGAGACTTCTGATTCAATACCACATCTTTCTTCTACAACTTTGAGTCTGTTACTGATGTTGGTGAAACCATGCATCACAGCATTCGTCATATCTGTCACAGAGTCGGTAAGCTTCTGAAGTTGGTTTGCTAGAAGAAGTTGTGTATCTGAGGATGTTGAAGCTTGAGGTTGGGTTGGAGGTTGTGTATGTTGACGAAGTAAGGAAATTAAGTCAACTTCTTCATATGTACTAGAGTCGCTTTTGGCAAGAAGGCGGGATAACAGCTCAGATTTAAGCTGGTCTTCAGGTATAAGGTGTAGTGGGATAGATGATGAATGTTGTAAGTCTGGTTGAGCTTCTGATGGTGGATCCTGAGGAGTGGATGATGGTTCAGCAACATGTTTACCCTTTATGGCTCGGCTGACTTCAGATGCTAATTTATCAACAGATCTCTGCATGTGTGCACGGTGTTGCTTGTACGACCTGTCTATAGTACCTAATGCAGAAGCCAGTAATGGTAGAGTAATAAAATGAGGACGTGGCCCGAGCATCTGTACAACCTGTTCATGAGGAAAATTAGGGAAAATAGAGCTAACTTCCGGACCACCTAGGTTACCGGTTGAAGTAGCGGTTGTAGCAACCGTAGTGCCTGTGCTCATGGCTGGCAAAGTGTTGACCATGACAGGACTTCCACCCTGTCCTCGTGCGGTACCAACGAATGGCGGCCGCACTCTGGGTGTTCCGGTTGGGGCACGAAAGCCCGCAACTTGGTGTTGTTCCAGCAATTGTGTCCTAGGAAAGGATGTTCTACCAAATGGTACTAGACTCAATGTGCGTGGAATAAAATGCGGTGGCCGGGGCGGGAGCCTACCTGTTTCAATACCAGCAGATACCGATTGTATCGCCGATAGCAGTTGAGCTTGATCCCCTGTGGAAAATGAAACATCGGCAAATTGAGATGCCGATGAGTGGCTGAGTGGGGTTGTGCTATGCATGGCTGGGCGGACCACGGCTTGTTCAATACGCAACGGCGACGTACGCTCATTGGTAGAAGATGTGGCTACCCGGCTCGTATCGGTTTGGGGAGAGTCAGTAGTTAAAACTTTATCTGACTCTTTCACAGCTTCACTCATTTCTTTTCTCCCCTCATTCTCACCACTAACTACCTTTTCTACTTCTTCTTGATTCTCTACTTCTTCGTTCACAGATGAAGGACCCGCAGCATCAGTAGCAGTGTCGAGAAGTTCGGTGTTCCGAGTGGTCTCAGTATCCGAACTCACAACACGTGGTCTTTTTCCCATATGTCTAGGAATCAAGTTCACCAAAGGGTCATGACCTGAGTCATCATCATCATCATCATCGTCAAAGGAAGGAAAGAAAGGTTCCATCTCATCGTCTTGATTAACTGCATCATCATCAGGAGATGATGCAATGGCATAAGCTTCATCCCATGAGACATCATCATCAAATATCTGTACAGGAGGTCGAGGTGGTAGTTGAGCTCGTCTGGAAGAGGATGCATGACCAACAGTCCGTAATCTTCTCCCAACTCTCTTTCTTTTCGTTCTCCTCATCCCTCGTTGTTCAGGAACATCCCCCTGTTCCTGAACCCCCTCGACTTGGACTTCCTCACCACCTAAAGGATTAGCATCGTGGGGAGGTCCCTCCGGTTCTGGATTGACCATCAATGCATTATCTATCCTATATTGCCTAACTACCCTGGACTGTTGGTCGGCATAAGTGGGCAGATCTTCACGTAGAACGGCGGTGTGAGCAAAGTTGATCTGCTTGGGCATCCTGAGATAGTGCATATACTGGCTTGGGCCTCTAGGGTGATTCTCTCGTCTTGGAATCTGATCGTTGTCTACCATAGCTTGATGAATCAAGATCTGGAAGAATCGCTGAAATGGTACGAAGTTTCGTCTCATCTTTGGTTTTAACTGATCCGCGACAAGCTCAACGATCTCGTTCCATATCAAGACGGCATAGTTGATGTTGTGGTTAAAGACGAATGCATGAAACATGCGCAGTGTGGATATGTTTGTCTTGTCTAGTCCAGTATGCTTTGAGGTCATGCAACGGTTGAAGATTGAGCATATGGAGTAGTATATTCTGGGTAGGTAGTTCCGTCTGAAGGTTGATGAGCCAGTAAGTGGGGCATTCTCTGGCGGTTGATAACCCAAACTTCGGATGTCAGCATAGAGTTGAGATTCAGGAACCGGATCCTGAAGATTCGCACTCGGGAGATTTAGAGATCGTCTGAGTCCCCTTAGTGTGAATCGGACATCGAAGTGGTCTAGTTTGGCAGTGAAATGTGGTACTCTGGCGGTTGGATGGTATAACAATGTACTCCAGAATTGTTTAAGGTATAATACAGGCACAAGCTCGACTCTGGTCAAAGCAGTCAATAAAGGGTGACCGCGAAGAATCTCGAGAATGACTCCGTAGTCGAAAGGAACCGCGAAATCTAGATGATGGTTGTTGTGCAGAAATTGCACCGTATTAGTACTCGAAAAGATTTCTTCGTCCAGATCATGTGCATTGACCGACGAATGTGATGAACGATGTGAACGGATGATGGTGTTGTCATCCGAGTCATTTCCATCATGATCAGCCATCTGTACCACTTAACAGTTTAGAATAGTGCCAAAATTGGATTTTGCCTTAAAAAGTTTTCCAAAAATTTTCTAAGTCTTGGGCAAGTCGCAACCAACAAGAAAGGGCATGTCGCAGGCCATTGCGATGTCGCAATGCAAAGAAGAGACATGGTGAAGTCGCAACACAAGGTTGCGATTTGGTCCATGTCGCAACAGGCCATTGCGACATGGTTGAAGATTAGGCCACTGCGACATGTTTGAAGATTTGAGTGTTAGTTGCTTGCGACATTCATGAACACATGAATGTCACAAGGTTGCGACATCAATGAACACAGAAATAAACTAAGTGTTCAAGCCCTAAAAATTTTGTTTTTCGCCCCAAAAAGTTAAAACCTACACTACTAGACTCGTCCATACAGCAAGAACAAACCCTAAGCATCTAAAAGCCCTAACAAACAACAAAAACTCATCGATTTAGCAGGTTAAATAAAACTGAACCTAAAACCCTAAAAACAGATTGAAAGATACGATTTAATGGACGAAAATCAATGAAAAACGAGATACGATACCTTGATGATGATCTGAGATGAACCCACGGACTAGAAACACGAAATCGATCTTGAATCGAAAAGTCAGTTGAGAGAGATTTGAGAGGGTTTAGGGGTTTTGAGTTGAGACTTAGATTAAAACCCTAAAAAAAATGAATTATACGATTTTCAAACTGAGGGACACGTGGCACAACATGATTGGTCCAAGGTTTGACCTGCCACGTGTCATCAAGTCGCAGTGAACTAGCTACGAAATGACAAAAGACCAAGTCGCAACAGAAGGTTGCGACAGGTACTGTTCACATGATGAAGTCGCAATATACAGTTGCGATTTGGCACTGTTCACATTGTCAAGTCGCAGTCCACGGTTGCGACATGGAACTGTTCAAATTGTCATGTCGCAATACACGGTTGCGACATGGCACTGTTCATGCCCTGAAGTCGCAGTGTACGGTTGCGATTTGGAAAAAAAATTAAGCCCATTGAGATATCGCAATTGAAGGCTGCGATCTCTCACTGTTCGCATGTGAAATCGCAAGTGTGGGTTGCGATTTTAATAAAACTTGGACATTTTTCAATTTTTTAAAAAAAATTTGATTTTTTTTATCACATTGGAAGATGTCCAACTTCCAATTGATCAAGCATGCAAGGTATTAAAACATTTTCACTCCCCCTTAAATGATGCAAGTAAGTTTGAAGAAAATTGATTTTCATCATCTAAGGGTTTGTGTTTGAAAAACAGATTAGAGAACATACCTTGTGATCTTCAAGTAAGGAGCACAGGAAATCAACACTTACAAGCTTAGTCAGAAATGCACACTCCCCCTATTCTTGTGCATACTACTTAGTTTGTACTCCCCCTGAGACTATGAACACACCTCATGCAGGCATAGATATCATAACAAGAAATAGAAAGTAACAAAGAGAATAAACAATGAAAAACAACAAAGACATGAGAATAAAATATTTTAGATTGAGAATAGAATGAGATGAAAATTTGTATGTATCAATCTAGATAGAGATAACTAGATTGAGCTACACATATTTCCATCCATTGTATGATCAATATAGAATATTAAACTTTCATGTTCAACATGCCGAGCTTGGATACTAAGAAATTAAATCGTTTTTCATCCAAGGCTTTCGTAAATAGATCGGCAAGTTGAAACTCAGTTGTGACAAAGTATAATTCAATCGTACCTTTTTCAACATGATCTTTGATGAAATGATACCTGATGTCTATGTGTTTGGTCTTTGTATGTTGGACCGGATTAGCAGATATTGCAATTGCACTCTTGCTATCACAGTAAATGGGGATCTTCTCATACTTGAAATCATAGTCAGACAGTTGAGTCTTCATCCACAGAACCTGTGAACAACAACTGGCAGCGGCCACATATTCTGCCTCCGCAGTTGATGTTGAAACACAATTCTGTTTTCTCGAGGACCAACTTACTAGTTTATCACCCAAAAACTGGACATGACCAGATGTGCTCTTCCGGTCTAGCATACTACCTCCATGATCCGCATCAGAATATGCAGTGAGTTCGAATCCTGTTCCCTTCGGATACCACAGACCAATGTACGGTGTCCCCTTCAAATATCGAAAGATTCTTTTAACAGCACTCCGATGTGATACCTTTGGTTGTGCCTGAAATCTTGCACAGAGACATGTTGCAAACATTATATCTGGACGACTTGCCGTCAGGTACATTAATGAGCCTATCATACCTCGGTAATTCTTAACATCTACATCTTTACCAAGTAGATTCGGACCTATTTTAGATCCAGGAGCCATAGGTGTACCAATAGAGGTACAGTTTTCCATCTTAAATTTCTTCAAGATGTCAAACACATACTTCGACTGGTTGATGAAGATACCTGTTGAGAATTGCTTGACTTGTAATCCAAGAAAGAAATTAATGTCTCCCATCATACTCATCTGGAATCTGGTCATCATTATACCCGAGAACCAAGTACACAATCCAGGGTCAGTTGAACCAAATATAATATCATCAACGTAAATTTGTACTAGAAGGATCTCACCATTTTCATGCAGAGTGAAGAGAGTTGTGTCGATTTTACCTTTTCGAAAGCCAGCACCAAGTAGGTAGGTAGATAAGATTTCATACCAGGCGCGAGGGGCTTGCTTTAGACCGTAGAGAGCTTTGTCAAGTATGTAGACGTGATCTGGTTTATCTTTGTCCACAAAACCCTCTGGTTGAGAAACATATACTTCTTCTTTCAATATACCGTTCAGGAAAGCAGTCTTTACGTCCATTTGATAGACAGTGAAGTTTCTGAAAGCGGCAAATGCAAGAAACATCCGAATTGCCTCTAAACGAGCCACCGGTGCATACGTCTCATCGTAGTCAATTCCCTCTTGTTGCCTATACCCTTTGGCTACAAGGCGTGCTTTATTTCTCACAACAATCCCATCTTTATCTTTCTTATTCTTCAGGACCCACTTGGTACCAATTACCGTTTTACCTTTGGGTCGAGGAACTAATCGCCACACGTTCAATGCTTCAAAAGAATTCAGCTCATCTTGCATGGCAATGATCCAGTCCGGATCTTCTAAGGCTTGTCGAACTGTTGTAGGTTCAACTTGACTTAGAAAAAGCGCGTAAAGGACTTCGTTAGCCGTTGCAGATCTAGTCTTCACAAGTTCGGAGACGTCACCAATGACTTGTTCAATGGGGTGACTCTTAGTCCATCTTGAAGCATGAGGATGAACAATTATAGCACCATAGTTGGGATCCACTAAGGTAGGATCCTTATCAAAATTCAACTCTATTGTCAAGGTAGGTTCCGGTTGTCGGGCGGGTTCATTGACAGAAGTGTCAACAGGAACTGCCTCCGGTTCTGCTTCAGAAGATAACTCACGCTGAGTTGCAGAATTCTCACCATTGGCATTAGAAGTTGTACCTGACGAAGAAGCGCCATTCGTGGATACATATTGTGTTGCTTGTGGAGATTCCATATGCGTGTTACTTGAAGTTGTAGCAGGAGTTGTTGCACCAGATGAAGGAGTAGTCAGTTCCGGTGTAGGCCCTGACAATGTAGCATTAGCTGGTGGTGTGACAACAGTGCTCCTGTTAGATATAGATGAAGTAGGTTTATCACTTCCGAAAAAATCATCATAAAAATATTCAAACAATAAATCAAGATCATTGGGTTTAGAGTTAGAAGTGGATGCTTGATCCTTGTTTGAAGATCTAGTCACCATAGGACGAATTTGTCCAGATGCTAGTACACCTGATATTGCGGGTTCTGTACTGTTTTGCACAGAAACCATTTCTTTAGTTTCATTAAATCTGACATTTATGCTTTCCTTCACAGTTCTAGACGACTTGAAATAGACTCTATATGCTTTTGACGTGAGTGAGTATCCGATGAAAACGCCCTCAATACCCTTTGGACTGAATTTGTTCAAATTGTCCTTGTCGTTCAGCACAACACACCTGCATCCAAACACACGAAAGTAGTGTATTACAGGTTTTCTATTATTAATCAGTTCATATGGAGTTTTACGAAACCGACGATGGATTATAGAACGGTTTTGTGTATAGCATGTCGTAGCAACAGCTTCAGCCCACAAGAACAGAGGTAGATCAGCATAAGACAACATCGTTCTGGCAGCTTCAACAAGTGTGCGGTTTCGTCTTTCAACGACTCCATTCTGCTGAGGAGTTCTAGCCACAGAAAACTGATGAGATATTCCTAATGATTTAAAGAAATCATCAAGAGTCTTGTTCTTGAATTCTGTCCCGTTGTCTGACCTAACAGTCTTAACTGATTGTTGACGGTTCACTTGAAGTTGCTTGATTAACTCAAGTCAGGTGTTTCGTCTTTTGATCGAAGAAACTTGACCCAAGTATATCTCGAATAATCATCGACAATTACTAACACGTATCGTTTGGCACTGACACTCTGAGTCTTCATCGGACCACAGAGATCCATATGAAGGATTTCTAAAGGTTTTTGTGTGCTAGGTTCGGGTTTCGGTGGATGAGGGGCTCGCTTTATCTTCCCCTTCTCACAAGCAATACAGAAGTTGTCTTTCTCAAACTGCAAAACTGGTAGACCTATAACTAAATCACCCAACGTTAGCTTTTGAATGTAACGAAAGTTGAGATGAGATAGTCGTCTATGCCATAACCAACTCTTTTCCATAGTTGCCTTAGTCAACAGACACACGTCATTCTTCGGCTTAACCTTTGATAGATCAATAGTGTAAAGATTTGACTTTCGCGAACCAACTAGAAGTTCATTTCCTCCATCGGTTAGAATTGCACACCGAGTCTTCTTGAACTGGACTTCTAGGTCTTTATCACAAAACTGACCTATACTAAATAAGTTATGCCCTAAGCCTTCAACATAATTCACTTTAGTTATCCTGACGTTGTCGGCCACTATATCTCCATAACCCATGATTGGAGCGTAATGATCATTTCCAAACTTAACTTTCCCTCCATCGTGTTTCACAAAATTGCTCAACAGCTCCTTCCTTCCTGTCATGTGTTTTGAGCAACCAGAATCCAAATACCACACATGACGGAGCTGCAAAATGGGATTTAAACAGTTTTAGGTACCCATTGCCAATTGGGTCCTTTCGGGTTAGGAGAATTAACCTTTTTCTTTGAATTGTAGTGGTTATAATATCTATTTGAATAAAAACGATTTGAACCATAGAAGTTATAACCAAACCACGAAGAATAATCAGACTTGTAGATAAAATCATCTACACCACAAGAAGAGCAACAAATTTGATCATGTGCTAAATTAATCAGTTGTTGCATTGAAGAAATCTTGTAAGGAATAACAAGTTTTTGTTTGTTTGAAGCAACACGATCACTAACATCAGAAACAAAAGTGTTTTTCTTGGAATTAAAAGCGACAGTAGATGATTTTCTCTAGGCCACATCATGTGTGAACTCCTTTATTCTCCACTCTACCCGCGAGTTGTTTCTTAAATTACGATCTGAAATGGAATCAAGATAAGAATCGTAAGCGTAAGAATTTTGAACTTTAGAAGATTTAGATTTGCGCTTATTTTTCTTCTTTTTCTTTTTCTTTTTCTTTTTCTTTTTCTTTTTCTTTTTCTTTTTCTTTTTCTTTTTCTTTTTCTCAACGGTTTTAGAAGATTCCCCCTCGAAGAAATTCTCCTTGGGTTCTTCTTCCTTGACCAGAAAATCAGAATGATCTGGAAGTTTAGCACTAAAGTCAAAATTAACATCCTTTTGTTGAACTTGCTTATCCTTCCTTTCACAAGGAGTGTCAATAACATGATCAACTTTAATATCATTGGAAGAGGAGTTATGAGAGAAGTCACAAGAATTTTCATTAACAGGTTGTTCCTCTATCTCAATGGGACCAAAATCATCCAAGTCATCCGCCATCATGCTTCTATTAATAGTATTGCCTATGAAGGCTTTGCATGAGGAAGCATCTGAATCAGAGGAAACTTTGCTAGCAAACTCTGTCATAGCTTCAGTGGATAAACTTGTCAATTTTCCCATCAGTCTTGAGATTTCATTTTGAAAGTATTCTTTATTGGACTCAAGATCATTTCTCTCTTTGATCAAAATGTTTTCTAAATCAGATATTTTCTTTGAAAGAAAAACATTTTCAGTTTCAAAAGATGTTCTTTCGAATTTAAATCTCTCTATTTCTTTCTCAATATTTTCTTTTTCAAGAAATAACTTTTTCTGAAAATCAGAGACTTGTTGTGAGAGATTCAAACATCTAAGTTCAAGAGATTTCTTTTCTTCTAAGGTTTTTGAAGACGAAACAGAAACAACCTTTTCAGATTTGTCATTCATGGTATTTATCAAAACAGTTATCATCACTTCCTTTTCAATATCAAAAGCAAGTTGATCGTCATTTCTGACTTCTTCAATTTTGCTTTTAATATTCAATTCAAGATCGACAAGCTTCTGTTCAAGCACCAAGGGAGGATAATATATTTTTCCTTCAGAAACGGGTTTTGATACAGTTCCCTTTGGTGGCTGAACAATATAGCTTTCAAAATAGTCATTAGGCAAGGTTTTCTTATCTTGCATTGCCTTCCTATTTTCCTGATCATAAATATAAGGAAGTTGTATGGTTACAGTTGTCTTTCTTTTAACTTCTTCCTCAACTCCTTGTTCCTCCTCATTAAGCCATTTAATCTTGAATTTAGGATCTTTTAGAAACTTAAGCCATCGAAACTTGTATAAGCAAGGTGCCTTTTTCAAAGCATTTTCCAAATAATGAGGATTGTCATATCCCAAACCCCATTTCGAATTGTAATATCTGAAATTCTTTTGCGTGTTTAGAAAAATAGTTTGTTCAGAATGACCAAGTTTATACAGTTTCGCTTCTAGATCACTTGCCTTTTCAAACAATTCGTTATTAATATCTTTGTAAGAACGCAACATTTGTTCAAGTTCATTCTTCCTATTTTCAGCAATTCTTATATTTTCTCCCATTTCATCCATTTTTCTTCGGAAATAAGTGCGTGATTTTTCGATTTCAACCCGTTCAATCTTCAAATCATCATTTAACTTTTTATGGTCAATGATTGTTTGTCTTTGAAGTTCAATTGTTTTATGTGCCTTAATGAGTTTCTCACTTTGTTCATCAAGTTTTAATTGAAAAACTTTAAACTGATTACCAAAATGATTAATAGTGCAGAGATCTACCTCATCTGTCTCAGGCGCCGCATCAGCCTCTGAATCCTCATCATCTCTGCTCATCAAGCACATCCTAGCAAAAGCAGCCGTATCTTCCTCTTCTTCATCATCTGTCTGGTCCAACCAAAATTCTTCCTCCACTGGAAGCTCAATTCCTGAGTCTTTCTGTTCAGCTAACAATGCCTTCTGCTTGTAGTAGTCAGAATTCTTCATTTTCGGTTTCCAGCAATCTTTAGAGAAATGACCGGTCTTCCCACAGTTGTAGCACTTTTGCTCTTCATCCTTTTTATCACCATACTTCTTCACCCCCGGCCTTTTACCATCTTCCTTATGATCATCAACCTTCTTTGACTCAATCCGATTCTTGTGTTCAAAATTTTTAGAACCAGATGAGTAACGTTGGTTATTTGATCCAGGAGTTTTTACAAATCTGTGTTGAAAGGCCTTGGAAAGAAGTATCATAGCCTGCCTTAAGCTTTCTGCTTCATCCAAGTCAGCTTGGTCTAACTCATATTCTTCTCTCTGAATACTCTTACCCTTAGCATTTCTTGACATCAATGCTAACGGTTCACTATCAAGTTCATCTTCTTCTGCCTTCTTCTCAGACCCCACCATCTTCTTTTCCTTCTTACCATTCTTCTCATTTTTCATCAACTTCTTCCTTTTCAGCTCAGCATCATCTTCATCTTGTTTTAAGGTTTCAAACATTTGTTGTATCGGAAGAGAATCCAGTTGAGAATTCTGTTTCATTCTATGAGCATACTTCTTCCACTCGGGCTGAAGCACATTCAAGAACTTCACATTAGTCTCCATGATGGATTTTGATACTTTGTAACTGTTGAGATCATTTAGGATAGTTGTGAAACGATCATATGCTTTATCTAAACTCTCACCCTCCTTTTGCTTGAAATTCTCATACGTATTGAAGACATTTGAGATTCTCAGCTGGTTTTCCACTTCTGACCCTTTGTAAAATTTGATAAGTTCATCAAACATACCTTTACCTGTTTCACTCAAACTATAAACCTTTCGATATATGTCGTTGGTTAAGGCTTGCATAACCAATGACCTAGCCGCTTTATAGGCTTTGTATCTCAACAAATTGTCACCCATGTAGTCCTTTGGCTGAATAACTAAGTTATTACCATATGGGTCGTCTTCACGAACCTCTCCTAGAACCCCGTTCATCAAGGATTCATGGATAAGAGCTCCATTTTCTTGTCGTTCAACGTAGTCAATAAATCTGTCTTTCCAAAATTTAAAGTCTTTCGGGAAAAGAACAGGTGGTTTATCTTTTGAACCAATAGTCAACATATCTCTGGCAGTCATTTTGGATTACTTGTTGTTGATCGTTAAAAATCTGATTAGGAATTACTTTTAAAGTTTCAAGTTTATGTCTCAACACACTTAAAGTCGCAACCCAAACCAAGTCGCAGTTGCACTGAAGTCTCAACACTGAAGTCGCAACAGTTGAAGTCGCAACAATCGAAGTCGCAATAACTGAAATCGCAATAATCGAAGTCGCAATAACCGAAGTCGCAATAACTGAAATCGCAATAACCGAAGTCGCAATAACTGAAATCGCAATAGGTAAAAATTCACCCGAGTCGCAACTGAAGGTTGCGATTTGGTACTGTTCAAAGTGTAATGGATTGCGATTTGGGGCAAGTCGCAATAGACGATTGCGATTTGGGAGCCAAGTCGCAATAGATGATTGCGACAATGATGAAGGTCACTGGATTGCGATATGTATGAAGATTCAAGGTCGAATCTTCAAAACAGATCGGATGAGGCTGAAATTTGGTGGGTAGGTTCGCGAGGCTATTCTGAGAAACTTTAGAACTTCAAGTTTTAACCAAAAACCAACAGAAAATGGGTTTTCGATCCAAAACAGTGTGCAGAAAGTTAAAGTACGAAAATGAAGAAAAATATCCAATCTGAGCTTCGATCCTTGTGATTTTGCGGAATAAAACACACAGGACTATCCTAGAAACAACCCTTGATCAATTCCAATCCATTAGAATAACTCTAATGGCTAAAATCAATCAAAAATTGAAGAAAATGAAGAACACTCAAAAATGGAAATATTTCACTCAAACCTAATCAAATCAAAGATTTACAAGCTCTGATACCAATTGTGATCCCAGAACAAGTAATCAATCAATATAAACATCAAAGGAAGCCATCTCTATATTCAATAAGATCAAAGTAGCTCACAATTACAATGAAGAACTCTCTTGAGTGTGTGTGGCTACTATGTGTATGAAATGACCCAAATCCCTAAAGGGAAAGTAGCAAACGATATATACCTAGGGTATAGAATAGCCCTATTACAAGAATAGTCCCTCTACTTGGTACAATAAACATTAAGCACTAACAAAACATTTGCCCCTGTTGCAAGACTTGAAGCTATAAGAATCTTTCTGGCTCATGCTGCCTACCGAAATTTTAGGGTCTTTCATATGGATGTCAAAAGTGCTTTCCTCAATGGGGAACTTGCAGATGAAGTCTATGTGAAACAACCACCTGGTTTTGAAGACCCAGGTCATCCAGACTATGTGTACAGATTAGACAAGGCTCTCTATGGTCTCAAGTAAGCTCCATGTGCTTGGTATGACACTCTTGCTGACTTTCTTCTAAAGAATGGATACTCCAAAGGTAAAATTGACAACACTCTCTTTATCAAGAAGACCTCAGGTAATCTCATTCTTGTCCAAATCTATGTTGATGACATCATCTTTGGTGCCACTGATGAATCACTATGTGATGAGTTTGCTTCTCTCATGATGAGTGAATATGAGATGAGCATGATGGGAGAGCTTACATTCTTTTTGGGCCTCCAGGTCAAACAATCTTCAGAAGAGATTTTTATAAATCAAAGTAAATATATTCGTGACCTTCTGAAGAAATTCAACTTTTTAGATAGCTCTCCTATGAAAACTCCCATGGCACCACCTCTGAAATTCATGCTGATCCGAATGGTCAATCTATTGATGTTACGAATTATCGAGGGATGATTGGTTCTCTTCTTTATTTAACTGCTAGCAGACCGGATATTATGTTTGCTACTTGTCTATGTGCCCGTTATCAGGCTAATCCAAAAGAATCTCATTTGGCTGTTGTAAAACGGATTTTCCGGTATCTAAAAGGTACCTTGCACCTGGGTCTTTGGTATCCCAAAGACTCGGGGTTTGAACTAATTGGGTATTCAGATTCAGACTATGCAGGTTCCAAAATTGACAGGAAAAGTACCACAGGCAGCTGCCAACTTCTTGGTGGCAAATTAGTCAGCTGGTCCAGCAAGAAACAAAACTCTGTATCAACCTCTACTGCTGAGGCTGAATATGTCGCTGCTGGAAGCTGCTGTGCTCAAATACTGTAGATGAAGAATCAACTCCGAGACTATGCTCAAGTCTACTCCAAAGTCCCAATCCTGTACTACATTCAAGATCAAAGCACATAGACATCAGATATCATTTCATCAGGGATCACATCTCCAAAGGTGACATTGAGTTGCATTTCATTTCAACTGATCTTCAGCTTGCAGATTTGTTCACCAAACCCTTAGATGAAGCCAGGTTCAATTTTCTAATAAGTGAACTTGGTATGTTGTATTTAGATAGATAAAAAAACAAAAAAATGTGTTGTGATGTAAATAGTCTAGCTCACCGATCTCTCAAAGTATCGATGACCGATAGTGTCAATGTCGGTGATCAAACCCTCCACCGACATGATGTCATCACCGACATTCATTACCCTCACCGATCTCTCAGCTCTCCATCAGTGAGATTCACCCACCGACCTCATTTGGTCTACTCTCGTCGGTGACGATAACTCCACCGAAGTCTCAAAACGGTGGGTTCTCTCCTATCGGTATACCATATCTCGTCCATCACAGACGTCTCTACCACCGAAGATCTTCAACTTCCATATCCTCCACCGATTTCCTTTCCACCGATACACTTGCTCGCGTTCTCGCACTTCTTATCCACCGACCTCTCTTGGTTCACTCTCGTCGGTGACAAGGATCCCCCACCGAAATCTACCACCGATTCTTTTAAGCTTATCTCATAAGATTCCCTATGCACCCATGATCACATCAACCCTAAAACCCTAGGTGTCAGTGTGATGTTTGACCCTTCCCATTCCAAGACACTTCTCAGCCACATTTTTCAAAAACCTTCATCGTTACCTTTTCAATATTACTTAATTTTTTTTAACCCTTCGATTCCCTCATAACCGTTCCCTCTCATTTTTAAAATCCATAACCCTTCTCTTTTCCCTTATAAATACACAACTCCTTCTTCTTCCTTCCTCCTAGAAACCTGAAACTACCCAAAGTATTCTCTCTTCTCTTTCAAGCTTCTCTCACCTGCAACAATGGCACCCACCAAGATAGTCAAGAACATTCCCACCAGTTTTGACGACCTCAAATTTAACCCTTGCAACCATGTTGCAAGATTCGACGCAGATCCAAATCACCCAGAGTTCAACATCGTCTCCAAGTTCTTGTCTCGATCTCCCCTCCTTCATGCCTTCTCATGCAACCCGAAAATGAGCAAAGTTCTCATTGGCCAGTTTTGGCTAACTTGTGTTTATGATCCTTCGAATGAAGCCATCCATGCTTCGATTCTTACTACTGAAGAAGGTGATCATGATCTCACATTTGGCGTGGACGATGTTCGCAGTGCTCTAAGGATCGAAGCTTTTCCATCGTATGAAATCATGCATCCAGACAATGCCTTAGACGAAGTAATCCAGACCATTGGCTACACTCTTCAATCTGACTCATCCTTCAAATCCTCCAAGGGTCCCGGAACTCTGATTCGCAGCAACATGGGAGGTATTTGGAACTTCTTTTTCGCACACATCATCTATTGTCTATCTCGCAAAACGAGTGGGCACGATCAATCTGCCTCCTACATCACTTCTCTCGCCCATGCATTTCTCTTCCAACGCAAGATAGACTTTGCTTAGTACTTCTTTACTGAGTTGGCTGAAGTGGTCCGACACCTGAAGCGCATCCAGGTCGCCTATCCGCGTTTTATCTCTATGATTCTTCAACACAAGTTTGGTGCAGCTTTGGACGCCGATCGCAAATCTGCCACACCAAAATTTGTTTACGATTGGTCTTCTCCGGTGGTTGGTCAGAAAAAGCCCGATGTTTCACCACGTGCCACCGATCTACCGCTTCGTCCAGGTATGATATTTTGTGCTATCTCTCCCAATCTTCACTGGGGAGAAGCGGAAGCTCCCAGGTTTCAACACCCGGAAGTTCCCGTCGAACCCCAAGTTGTAGTGGCCCTTTCTCCCCGTCCCCGAGCAAAGTCGGGTGGTGCTAAAAAGAAACAAACAAAGGCCACCGACACCTCCGCACCCACTTCTAGGACTACGCCACCGAGAGATCCCTCGGAGGCTTCCCGGTCCAAAACCCGTCTCAAAAGCGGAGGCGCTCAAAATCCCCTCCGAGGTCTCCTTTAAAGAGGTCTCAGAAACCTTCGGCCAAGCCATCTAAGCCAACTGATGATTCTCAAAAATCAACAGTTGTTGAAATTCTCCCATCTGGGCCAAGGGAATCCGTTATCACCCCTACCGACTCCTCCGTTGCCTCTCCACAGGCTTTGGTTGTATCGTTGGAGAACCCACAACTTACCTCCTCACTCGCTTCTTTGGGTGCTGAAGATGACTTCGAGGTCTCTCCCCTCGAAGGTATCGAGTTCACACTGCACAGCCTAACACCTGATTTTACGATCGATGATGCACAACAAACTGAGGTTTCCCCCAATGCTTCAAAACCTGTTGATTTCTTTGAGTTTTTGTTGGAGGACACTGGCTCTCCTAGAAATATATCAAATGAGTCGATTGTCGCAATGATCACCGACAAACCACCATCTCCACCGAAAGTTACATCCCCGATCCCAACCTCTCCCCCACCGAAGGTAACATCGCCGATTGCTTCTCCTCGCCACCGATCACCCACACCCTACCGATCACCCACACCCCACCGATCTGAATCCTCCGAGGCTAGTTCTTCCTCATCGCAACCACCTTCACCCCCACCGAGGCCACCCTCTCCCCGACGAAGGATTCTTTACCCGGATCCCTTATGTACTAACCCTTCATCATCTACTTCGGTTGAGGAGAGATTACTTCCACATACCCCTTTATCACCGACACATCCCCGATTCCATCTACCCGAGGTTCATGCTCTTCCTATTGCAGGTATTCAGCTGCCGATTGAATTAATAGTTGAGGTTCAAGAGAGTGCCCGTCAGTGTAGGTTGGTCGGTACTCAATTTGAATCATTCAAACAGGCCACGATCTCCATCATGGCTCAAACAAATGACAGGGTATTTGTGCTCGAGTCTCGGCAACCTCAGCTATTAGAAGATGCTCTTCGGGATGCTCTCCGACCAATAATCGACAACATGGCTCTTTTATCAAACAAAGTGGAATCCTTGACCACTTCTCATTCCGACCTTGCAGTGTCTTTCAATGCCTTCAAAGCCTCCACGACAGTAAAAGATGATGAGCTCTTCCGTCTTCATAGCGAGGCCCGTAGGCATCAAAATCTTCGGACCGGTCTCTCTGAGTCCCTTGAAACTCTACATCAAAAGGTTGATATACTTGAAAAGAGCTTGGATTGGGATATGGATTTGGGGGACTTTACCTTGACCAGTATTAATCCTGCCAGTATCGGCCTTCTTCACTCCAAACTTGATAAGGTGTTTACTCTGTTGGGTTTGACTGTTCTGGCTGCTGCTGAGGGGGAGAAATCTGTACCACCACCGAAAATGCCTTCAGTTAAACACACAAACAACAATCAGCCTCCACATTCAACCGATCAACCACATATTCGCATCTCCAAGAAGGCCACCGATCTTCCAGGTACCACTTCAACTCCATCCAAACAACCATCGGTGGAAAGCCCTCTACTGAAACCGTCTGGTACTACTTCTTCTTCCACTCCTCAACCATCGGTGGACAAATCACCACCGACATCACCAACACCGAAATCTCCCCCACCGATTCCACAAGACTCATCGGTGGAGCTAGCCTCACCGACTCCTTCTCCATTAGTGGAGAAAATTCATGCATCTTCTGAGGGGGAGCAAGTAAGCAAGGCTCCGAAAGATAAAGGAAAGAAAATAATCTCTGCCGAAGATGAGGCAAAAGAAGAAAAGAAAAAGAAGGATCTAGCAAAATATGGGTCTCGTCCTACAGATGCCCAAACCTTAAAACTCAAGCCTTCGTCTCAAGAAACTACTCCCAACCTTGGTCTATCTCCTCAAGAAATTGAGGAGGCTAGACTTGCTCAGAAAGCCATGGATGATTCAAAGGCCCTCTCTTTAAAAGTTGCCAAGGAGGAAGCAGCAAAAGCCAAGTCCACCGACCCTATCAAAACCCAAGAGTCTGTTTTGGGTGCTCTAAAAGAAGAAAAGGATGAGGAAATAAACTGGTACAAAAAGATGATGCACTACCGAACCAACAGGTCTCATATCTCAGGTATCAAAATTGCCACCTCTAAAGCTAATCCTACCGATATAAGGCTGATCATAGAAAGAGAAGATGGTTTGTCTAGGAGTATTAGAGATTTCCACCTGAAGCAATTCGGCCTCTCCGAATGGTATGAAATCTCTAAGCTCCTAGTGAAGAGTGCCAATCCAAAGAAAGACATATTCATCAAGTGCATTGATGACTTGATGAATAAAATGAAAGAGCTGAAAAGAAAACATAACATCGTTCTCTCCACCGATGAAAGAGCCAAACTTCAATCCCTAAAAGAAGACATCCGGCTACCGAAAACCAAGAACCAAAAGGTCACCGACAACATTTTCAAAGAGTTGGCTGCGAAAGGAAAGATTCCTTATGTGGACAATCTCAACTTGTCCCTTCCCACATCAAGCACTTATCCCTCAACCACTCTAAGTCTCTCACCGATTCATGGACTATACTTTAATGATGGATTTGGCCACCGACGTTTCTTCAGATTCTCTCAGATTCACTTGGCCGACATTATCTTTCTTCAAGGTATATCCAATCTGATGCCTTACATTCCTGAAGCTCAACCATTCTACCAGAACATCTTCGCCAAAATGAAGCGTCGTCAGGAAATGCGAAAATAATCTAAGTGTTTTCCTTTGTCTCCGTTCAAGTACTTGTAAAATTTTCTTTATTTTCGAATGTACGGAGATTTAGATTAAATGCAAGTACTTATCTTCTATTTGAATTTCCTTGTTACATATAGTTATACTGTTTTACTTGTAAATATTGTTTATAGTATACATACTCATACAAAAGAAAAATAGATCAAAAAGAACAAAAAGAATGGTCTATGTGAAAAGAACCCAAAAAGAGTAAAAATGGTCAAAATGCATTTTACTTTCAGATACTATTAAATATTCTAAGAATAGAGCTCAAATTCAAATAGGGGGAGATTGTTGGGTCACCAAGATTTGAAATTGACTCACCGATGTTTTCCCTATATCTTACTTAGAATATTTTAGTATGGTTCTTTCAATTGACTTGTATAAAATAGCAAATGTTCGGTGAAGTCGAAGATCAACCGAAACCAAGCTTGAAGACATTCTCATTGTGGAAGTAAGAATTGTCTTCTCAACATTCAACAAGTCAATTGTACACCGATGGTGTTCTCACACATCGGTGGACACTCTCCCCACCGACTCTCCTCACGTCGGCCGACAGCATCCCACCGATGAGGATGCTCAAAATCGGTGGGATCTATGTTCTTCTCTCTGGATGGTTTTCTTTGAAGAAACGTACAAGATCTAAGTCTTTTATATCGGTGGAACATCATCGGTGTAATTGTCTTGGAAAACACATCAAGAATATCATTTAATATGGGACAATATCCATTGTCAGGTAAAAGTGACTATTTGTCCTTTTATCCATTTTCAGTTAAAGTCCCTTTCAGCATGGGTATTCTTCCTAGTACCAATGCAAAGGTGATAAAAACATATCAACTTTTCAGAAGTCAAAAGCTACAAGCAAATCTCCTGATGACATGTGTTCCAAGCATTTAATGCTCATCTCACTATAAAAGGAAGAAGAGACTCCCATGCAAACTACGCTTACAGAAAGTATTATCGGTGCAAGCATCCCCCACTCTCTCAAGAACTTTAAAAACTTTGTTCTAAGTGTTCAAGTTGTTTTCAGTTTTCAGTATACTTTGTGAAAGATTGTTAGAATAGTTTTAATCTGTTCTTTTCCGCAACAGTCTTTAGATTCTATGTGTAATTCTTGTTGAATGTTTTTCAATAATAGAATTAAAATTGTGAAAAATTTGAGTATTGTATTCAACCCCCCCCCCCCCCCTCCTTCTACAATACTTGTTATAGCCATCTGGGACTAATACCTTCTACCAGAAAATTTAATCGTGTGTCTAATATGCCTAGAAATTTTTTTGATTATGTGATAGAAGGTAAGGTTAAATATGGGATAGAAAAGGTAGTGAATTACTCTTTTCTTAGTCAAAATAATTTTTGTTTTGTCACCACACTAAATAAATCTGTATAACCAAATAATTTTTTTGATGCATGTAAGGATCAAAATTGGATTTCTGCAATGAATGACGAAATGGAAGCATTGTATCGCAATAACACCTGGGCTTTAACAGACCTTCCATCTGGTCGAAAACCAATTGGTTGTAGATGGATATATAAAATTAAATATAAATCCACTAGTGAGATAGAGAGATACAAAGCTAGGTTAGTTGCTAAAGGGTATTCTCAGCGTGAGGGTTTAGATTACGATGAGACGTTTTCTCCTGTAGTGAAAATGGTCACTGTAAAATGTGTAACTGCCTTGGCTATTCAAAATGACTGGCCTTTATGTCAGTTAGATGTAAACAATGCCTTCCTTTATGGGGATTTAGTTGAGGATGTTTATATGAGTCTTCCCCTTGGGTATTTTTCTGCTAGTGATAAGAGGGTTTACAAACTTGTTAAGTCCTTATATGGTTTAAAACAGGCCCCTCGTCAGTGGTATGCAAAATTATCCACTTGTTTGCTTGATCATGGGTTTGTGCAAAGTACAAGTGACTATTCTTTATTTACTAAGATAAACGGTTCTGTTTATTTGATTTTGCTTGTTTACGTGGATGACATAGTTTTAACTGGAAACTCTAGTGATGAAATTAATAAAGTAAAGTGTCATTTACAATCAAGTTTTAAGATCAAGGATCTTGGTGAATTAAAGTTTTTCTTGGGTATTGAAATTTTGAGAACTGACAAAGGTATATGTATGTCTCAGCGTAAGTACTGTCTTGAGCTCCTTAGTGATTTTGGATATTTGGGGAGTAAACCCATAAGCACTCCCATGGATATGAACCTTGTAGTTACTGACTCTGTAGGTTCTGATTTAAAAGATCCTCCTTTAGCTAATTTCACTGAATATCAGAAACTAATAGGTAGGTTAATTTACCTATTAGCAACACGTCCTGATATTGCTTATGTTGTTCATTATTTAAGCCAATTTATGCATTCACCAAGACAGTCTCATCTTAAATTGGCTCTTCGTGTTTTAAGATATCTAAAAGGTTCTCCAGGGAAAGGTGTTAATTTTACATCTTCTTCTGACTTTAAACTGAGTGCTTATGTTGACGTGGATTGGGGTAAGTGTCTCTCAACTAGATGCTCAGTTACTGGATATTGTTTATATTTGGGAAAATGTATGGTTTCTTGGAGGAGCAAGAAACAGTCTACTGTTTCACGTTCTTCCGTAGAATCTGAGTATAGGGCAATGGCTTCTGCCCTATGTGAGATTCTCTAGGTTCTTAGTATTTTAGCAGACTTAAAACTGGAAAATCTTCTTCCTGTTGAGCTACACCGTGATAACAAGTCTGCTATACAAATTGCTAACAATCTTGTTTTCCATGAAAGGACCAAACCTATTGAAATAGATATACATCAAGTAAGAAGCAAAGTAACTTCTGGTTTATTAAAGACTGTTAAAGTACCGTCTTTAGAAAACTCAGCTGATATATTTACAAAACCGCTTGGTGTAAATCAACACAATTACTTGTGTTCAAAATTAAATATGTTAGATCTTTTTAAATGTCAAGATTGAAGGAGGGTGTTAAAAGTTGTAATTAATATACCAATCTTGACATTGATAATATTAACTAATTTATTTTTGTGTCTTTTATAATGTACGAGGACCAAATATGGATATTGCAAGAAGTTGTGGATGGCGCTGCAATGGCTGAAAAGGAAAAGGGTAGCGGTACAAATTCAAAGGAAATAGGGACTATTCTGCAAAGGACTTATTTGCAATATTAAAATGTTATAAATAGAAAATGATGTCCGACTTGTTATTTTTCAAGTCATAATTTTAGGGTTTTTCTCTAACTCTTCTTTTCTCTCTCACAATTTAGGGTTAGGGTTTCTTCATGTTTAAATCTTCAAATCTCTTGAAGATTATTGAGTGTTTGAGTGTTATATAATGATATTTTGGTTGTAATCTGTTAAGAGTGTGTGTGTGTAATGTAGTGAGGTTTGATTTGTAAGTATATACATTTTAGAGTTTATTAATACATATTTTAGTTTATGGTTTGCACAGTTTGCCAGAAATAAATCTACCTAGACAAGAAAACACACAATAACTGAAAGAGAACAGCTGCAAAACTTCCAGGGACAGCAGCTTAATGAATCAGCTGCTGCCCCCAAACAGCAGCTTAATGGTACTGCTTCTTACCGAAACAGCAACAGTCCGCAGTATGTAGCCACCGATCATCAGATTCCAGCCCGAACAGAACCACAATCAACTTTCAAGGATGTCGACAGCAGCCCGAGCAGAAGCAGATTTCTCTCTAATTAGCCACACGACCAGCACGAGCAGCCTGCTCTTTTGGACACAGCACCTGCTGTGGTGTTGTCATTTGTCAACCATGCACAGACTCCAAAGTCCAAACCAATCCTCCCGCCGATCCTTCTTGCGAACCATGTGATGTTTATTGGATTTTGATGTCATTTTCTAGGCTACATTGCAATATACTTAACCACGAATCATTTTACATTACAAGTCTTCAATTTTCAACGGATAAATATAATCACCATGTACGGTAAATATGCTTATTTACCAAGGGATCATTTTACCGGGTTGAGTTTCGGTGAGAATTAAAGTTAAGATTAACGTAACAAACGTGAGAAGTGGTTATCAATCATTGGATGAGAAATGGACGTTCATTTTCACTTCTCTTCTAAGCCACAATTCATGTGAGAACATTTGATTAAAACTATTTAAAAGTGATCAACGGTTCCGATCCACTTCTCACGTTAATCTCAACTTCTCACACAATTTTTCACGTCAATTTTACATTCCAAATAATTTCAAATCTTTATCTCCATTTCAAAACATATCATCTACACATAAATATGGAATTAATTAGAGCATATCAGTATATCACATTAATTCAAGATTTTAAATATTATTAAGCTATACATGTTTATCATCAGTACATATAGATTTTCATGCAACGCTGTGTGTGTCCGACTTAACTGCATGTATTAATGCAAACAACTTAAACCCAACCTATTAATTACCTATACATATATTCTGCACATTTGCGGAACATATATATTTCTATGAAACCAAACTATACAAAAGATTCTGGAATCTAATACTATCAACAATAACATAAAGAAATTAAGTACTAGTGATTTGAGTTTCTTTGGAACTGATCCGAAGCGGCTTCAATGTCTCGTAACATATACGGTATCAACAACTCAGGTGGCTCGTCCAACACCATATATTCCTCCGATTGCTTTCCGCCTAGTTTCGCCAACTGATCAGCACAATGGTTGCCATCTCTTTTCGTATGAATCATGGTGCACCTCTGTTCCAACATCAATTCTTTAATGGCGTCTATAATACGTTTCAACGGATGATCGTTAGCGAGTTCTTTCATCGCAAGCCTTACAGCAGCCATGCAGTCGGTTTCGATCAACAAGAATGACAGATCCATTTGTTTGATCAAACAGAGGCCTTTAAATATGCTCCAAACTTCAGCCTCTAGAGCCGTATAGTGTCTTCCACTCATCTTCCCCGTGTATCCACGCAGCCATCTTCCATTGCAGTCTCTGATTAAGCCCCCGAAACTTGAAGGACCTGGATTTCCTTTGGAACTGCCGTCTGTGTTTAACTTGAGAAGATTAAAGTAAGGGAAGGTCCAGGTGAATTTCAGCGGCGGCATGCTGTTGTAGGCGTCTCTTGTCGTAATTAGATTTTTGAAGTCCTCTAATTCCTCTATTTGTTTTTGTAGCAGATAATGGGGTGAAGGAGGAGGGTATGGAAGTTGGCGACGAATAGGATGTGGATAAACGACGATGAATCGGGGCATGAAAACGGGTCGCATAGGGATAGGGGTAATATGAATAGGGTTTTCCATTTTCTCCGGTGATGATCGACGATGAAGATGGATGTTAGCGGTGGTGGTGTTGATGTAAGATTTAAGTAGTGATGTGAGTTTGAGAAATGCATGGAGGGTTATTTAAATGTAAACGAGTTCTTGATTAAGGAAAGGATTCTATATAATTCCTAAAATAAAATCATATCTATTTTGCATTTCTCAAATCGATATCACCTATTAGATTTCTTCAGGACTTCTAATTAATCGTTATTTTTTAATTCCAAATATTATAAACTTAATTTATTATCTAACATTATTCTATTAAAAAAATATGTAGAGTAAACTACAAGTAATCAAATAATGGTTTGTTTCGTTAGTTCCATTTTTGTTGTTTAAATAAAAATAAATGCCCACGAATTAAAAGATGAGAAGAAAACTAATTACGTAAGACATTCACATATCTGGAAGACCATACTCTTTTCTAAAGTGCTACATCAGCTTTGCAATTACACCTTCCACACAATGCAAGACCAAACTCATTTTTAAACTAATAAATTATAATATAAATAATATTAATAATTAATGTTTAAACAAACAAACAAATTAATTAAATTAAAAAATGCTTTTATTTAATATATACGGAGTATGTATTTTGTGAAAGTCCTTTCTAATTAAGATGGGTGTTGTCTTGCAAAGCCTTGCAAACCACATGGCATGTCATGTCATCTTGCAAGACATGTGTGGATGCTCTAAATGTGTATAGCTATATAACTTCATCACCAATAGGATTTAAAATTGTGTGTTTAGGAGAAAGAAATAATATATTATTAAATGTATTAATATTTTAATAATATATTCCATGATAAAATTGCTAAAATAGAGTAGTTGTTGGAGTTGGGTGTAACTTTTTTAGAGATTCTAATTTTTTATACTCTATTTTAGAAAAATTATAGCATAGCTCTTGAAGATGCTCTAAATTGCATTTAAAATAATACAAGTCGAAATTGAATTTCATTTCAATTCCACATTAAGTTTAAAAAAATACAGAATTAAAATCATTAAATTTTAATTAAATCTCACAAACATTTAATTTAAAAATTCCATAAAATTTGGTATTTTACAAGATTTCATAGAACTAGTTTGAAATATTAAAAATATTATTTTTGTAATAGCCGATTATTAAAATGTAAGTAAAGTATAAATTGTCTATAAATATGAAGTTTAATTTCATTTCAACTCCTGCAAACCAAACACACTAAAAATTTCAAATTCTTCCACAAAATCCAAATATATCAAAAACTTGCATTCAACCCAAATTTTGTGAACTTAATTTTGATTTTCCCATATTTCATTACGAAAATACACACAAGTTGAAAAATGGAATTTCACCCGGAAATTTAAATATCAAGCTAGCACATACTGATACTAGTCAACACTATCACTTAATTTATGTTAGTCCATTAAAGCGACATCGTTTACAATATTTTTATCCGGTAAACGCTTCTCAGGTAAAAGTCATCACTCTCACTTATCAGTTAATACCTCTCGATCTTTGATATTGCTCTTACCAGGAAGAATCTCAATCTTTATCATGTTCGTTCGATAAGGTAGAGTGAGCCGATAAACACTTATCAGATAAACGTTTAATAAACAGCCCCTTAGAGCATCTCCAACAGATTCCTCCAAAATAAAGAACCAAAAGTCAAAATCTCAAAAAAAAAAAATAGATTCATCTCCAACAGATTTTCCATTTTGGAGAAACAAACATTGATTATAATATTAAATTATTACATTCATCTTAAAATATTATTTCTCTCTAAATATTTATTTTCAAATATTTCTATTGGTGCTCTCATCTAGTAATCATTTTTTTGGTTCTCTTCATATTTGGAGAAACCCTCATTCTCTCTCCTACTTTCTCTATTTTGAAGATAGTTTTAAAGAAGCTGTTGAAGCAAAAGTAGAGCTTAAAATCCTCATATTCTCTATTTTCTCCAAAATGAGAAAGTTGTTCGAGATTAATTTCTTATAATTATCCCTTTGTTTCTTAATATTATATGAATGTCATTTCTATCATGATCATTTTTATTTATGAAATGATTGGTTTGTTTCTAAAATTTAATCTTCATTGCTTGTACCTGATACAGATATTCAAATATATTACAGAATTCATGTTTCTACTGAATTGGAAACAAGTATGTAACGTCAACTAATAAAAATACAAAGTCATATTTGAATGCACGAATTCAACCAATTTGTCCCATAGAGCATCTCCAACTGATTCTTTAAAGTTTCTCTAAAATAGATATTCAAAGGTTAAAATATTCAAATAAAAATTACATCCATCTTCAATATATTCTCTATTTTGGAGATAATAAAATATTATTTCTTTCACCCAAAATTTTCATTTCAAAAAATTTCATTGATGGGATATAATAAAAAAAATCATCTCTTGGTAATCATTTTTTGGAAATATCTCCAAATTTGGAGAAAATTAAACTCTCTTCTATTTTCTCCATTTTGGAGAAAGTTTTGTAGAAGCTGTTGGAGCAAAAAATTGCCCAAAATCACCATTTTAGAAAAGCTGACGGAGATGCTCCTAGCGGTGTCACAGATGAGCAATGACAAGAACCAAGAATTTTATACAATAAAACAAAAATGACCGAAAAGCACTTGTTAAACGGTCACCCACTACCATACTAATCAAAAGGTGATCGATAATGCAAGTTGTTCTGCATAACCTTTATATCATTAACAATATTTTCACACTTTCATGAAGATTATTAGAAGAGGCAGCAGAAATGCAGAATCCAAGACTAAAAGAAAGCAAAGATTGTTGTTTGTTTCATGAATTCATTAACAATACAGTACAAATTCAAACCGAAAAGAAAGTAAAACTAGAGCTCAAATCGAGGGCAAAATTTCCAAAAATTACGATTCAAGTAAAAGCAACAAATAACAAGTAGACTTCTTCTGGAACTTACCGATGACAAAATGAACAAAAAAATCTCAACGTATCATCAACCCTTGCATCGACCGACTGCCTTCTTCTGTAGCCTTGTTCGCTTGAATAGTTGTTATCACATTTGCAATGTTACCCTGAAAAACAATATTTATTTACAAGGATCACATACTACTCGACACCAATCACATACTTAGTCTACAATAAATGTTTTTACCCTCCATGTTGTCAGCTTTGATCGTAGATCTTGCCATTGAGGCGGCCCAAACACACGCTCAGTGTAACGGCTACACAGGACATGATTCAATAAATTAGTTAGTTCATGATTTCAACTGATGAATTAAAGAACCAGAAACCGCAGTGTCTACACACCTGACTTTAATAACTTGATTCATCTGGTCAATTTTACAATCGATCAGTTTCGCTGTGATTGCCTTTACCACCCATGGTTCCACCTCATCGTCCTCTATCTGTAAAGAACGTTGCATTGATAGTGATCAAAAACCATGTAAACAGCTAGGAGATATGAGCTTAGTATGTGTACCTGGAGAGTGTCCTTGATTAAAGGATAAGGAATTTGGCCAGATTCATCAGAAGCAAGATCCACAATTGATATCAACCTCATCTTCGCTATACAGTCCTCATGGACAAGACCTAAACCGTGGCAAAAAGAAAACTGTAAATTAAGAACACATCCTCCATGTTTGAAACAAGAGCTATTCATTCAAATCTGATCTTGGTAATCACCATAGTTTTTCAGCAATGCAGAATTAGCTGTATGAAAATCCAGGTATTGGTTCAGCCTCTGAGTCAGAAATATCTTTAGAAGCTGATACACTAATGCATACTTAGTGTCTGTCTCCAATTGTGCTACAGCAGGCATCTCAAGCAGATCACACTGCATGATTGTTAAAAAAGATTTAACAGTAAACCATGTATTATAGATTGAAGAAAACATTATAATGCTGGCAAAACCAGAAACAATTACTTGATCACATCTGTTAGTACCAGAGTGGAGTTCAGATATATGATACCTGAAACATATCGGGTGCTTTGACAAACTCGATAATGGTGTAAGCGGCTTCTTCCTTTGCCTCATCCATAGCATGTGCCTCCTCGCCAGAGAACGTTGCCAGATACTTGGTCAGAAACTTCAAGTTTTCCTTAGCGGAGCTGAAATTCCATTTAAGCAGAAAAGGAAATATTACACTAATTCAGTGGAATGATAAGAAGGTTTGATTCAGCAAGTTCTATCAATTTGTGATACCTCTTATGTTCCTTCAAAATATTAGAGATGGCAAGGAAAAGTTCTCTTTGATCCTTCAGTCCTAGATTCCATTCCTTCAATAAGGTGTCTATCTTTTTAAAGGAAGGTATAATATGTTCCATGACCTTCCCATTGGCTGCCACGTCAAGGGCCTTCATGTAAACAATGAACCTTCCGTAAGGGTTCTCTAACATGTTGTACAGATTGAACAAGCTGGATAAGAAATAGGGAGAAAAATTAACATGAGACGATGCTTCGTTAAGAGGCACGTAATGATAACAATCTGAGCTTACATCTTCAATCGTAGTGCAGGTTTTTCGTGTGGTTGTTGGGCAATTTTTGTGGATAAGAGCTTTGCCATCTCCAGTGACTCATCAAGGCTTTCAGGCTTCTTAACGAGATTGCAAATAACAGTGAAGATGCACTCCAGATCTGAGGTAAAGACAAGCAAATGCCAAAGCAAGAAAATGTTTTATAACGAGAGCTAAAGGAAAAGACAAAAAAGACACTACGAAACCACTGCATAAGATTTTGAACATAAATGTGAAGACATCCTGATTTTAGTATTAAAATAACTGGTACACCAATGGTGGCAGTAGCAACTCATAGTGAGATGCATTTCAGGACAAAAACCCCAGCATAATTTTCTTAGAAAAGATGAATATGACAATAGCAAGAGAAAATATGCAACATTGGAAAGACAACATAGCTCCCATGGCTCGAAGCACACATAATACTGACAGTATGTCTTTGACACATCACTGCTGGATGCCCATTTCAATAACACAATGTTAACAATGCTTGTCGAGGATGTGATATCCTTAGTTCCTAACATAAGGGCTTAATCATTTGAGAACTCCATATATTGTGATAACCATGGGAACTATTATCTTAAGATATTGTTTCACATATTTTTTTCTCATCTAAGAGGCCGTTTACCAAACGCTTACCCGGGTAAGTGCTTACCGGCAAAATTCAACACTGACTTACTTAGATGGTAAGATTTTAGTCCACCAAAATGGTATCATATGCAATAATTTACCCAGTAAGCGCTAACTGTGGTAAGAGTCGTCGCCCTCACTTACCAGGTAAGACTCTCGTCCTTGCCTTCGCTCTTACCAGGCAAGACTCTCGTCCTTGCCTTCGCTCTTACCGGGTAAGATTCTTGGTTCTTGCCATATTCATTCGTTTAAGGTAATGTCACTTGGTAAGCTCTTACCCGGTAAGAGTTTGCTAAACGGCCATAAGGCTACCATTTAAAGTATTGATGAACATATATTTGTTTCAAAATGTGTTTCCTTCGCATGTATGCGGTACACAATGTGAAACTTTTTTACGAGTAATTTTTGTTTCACAAAAATGCTAAAAAGGTTCACACTGTGAAACAAATATATGTTAACTGATATTCTAAATCCTAGACTCCTAGTCTTAGATGGAAAAAAATCATATGAAATATCACTTGAAACAGAACAAAATTCACACCAGATACTTCAACTTGAGTGAGCATACAAACGCAACAGTCTGTATTGTTAACATGGTAAAATGAAACAGATGCAATCAGAAAAATCCAGCACCAGACAGAACTTTACCTTTTTCCGAAGCTTTAGAAAATACTAAATCAGCGGAAGTAAGCATTAGTGAAGCCAAATCCAACCATCTACCGGCAATCATGCATTCCTGGGCCTCCATACACAAACTAGTAACTTGTGGTTCAGCAACCTGAGCCGCAATTCGTAAAATTTCAACACAAATTATGCAAATACACCATGTTAAAATAACCACAAAATTCCATATCAAAATATGCCTAAATAAACTACAGTTTCCACTGCTATTTCACGTCAACAAATATCAAATCAACTAAAAGTTGCTTCAGTGATTTTGGCGTACAGTGTGTTGCAATTAATGGAATTTTGGAATACCTCAGGACCGGCTTCCGCCCAGGACATCTCGGCAGTGAAACGGACGACAGAGAGAGCCGGATCCTCCTCAGATGTAGGCACGACGGTCGTCATGTTGGTAGCGGTGGTGGTATAAACGGCTCTCTGCAATGGTGCAATTCGTATCTATACTCAGCGCAGCAGAGAGCTATTGGCGTTCGAGTGCGCGACAGAATAAAAACCCTAACCAGGGGATAGACGACTACTGAGGGATGCGGTAAATCTAGCAGTTACGCCTCGGTTTGGTCCTTCCGGATTTAATAATCAGATTTCACCCCCTATAGTTGTATGTCTCACCCGATTGAATGATAATTGATTGTTTTTTAACGGTCAACAAACCAACACACCAATCTGTTAGACCACCCGCATCCATTGCTTGGGTTCGCTCGGGTTGGTGTGGGATGGAATTGAAAACCATCGCTGCCCTTTGGGTTGGCGTGGGATGGAGCCCTCCCGGGTTGGGCAACCCAGCTCGGGTTGGGTGGTTTCAAAAAAAAAATTCTTTTTTCAAATATATCCGATGAAATATGAACGTTGGGTATGAAAAAAAAATTAATTATTTCTATCCTATAAATACTAATATTAACCTACTTATTTTTTCACACAAACAAATTTACTCTCAATCTCTTCTCCCACTTATTTTTTCACACCACTAAATTTTCTCTCAATCTCTCAAACTTTTCTCTACTACAAAAACAAAATGTCTTCTTCATCAGTGAACTCGTCGGAATTTTATGAGTCGTCTTCGTCATCGTCGGACGGGGAAATTAATCTACCCGTGTATCGTCAAATGGATTACGATATTTTTCGTGGATTAATAACCAATGTTGTAGAAAGGCTTTTCGATCAAGATGAAGAACCAAGTTCGCCTCCAAGACGGAGACGGAGGGGACCGGATCAAGTTAGAGATCGTGAAGCTGCACACGACCGACTTGTTGCAGATTATTTTGCGGAAAATTGTAATTACAGTGACGAGTTGTTTAGGAGACGGTTCCGCATGAGCAGACGACTATTCCTACGAATAGTAGAGGATCTTGAGCGAGAGTATAAATATTTTCAACAGGGCTAGGATGCTAGAGGCAGAAAAGGGTTATCTCCTTTGCAAAAGTGTACCTCGGCAATTCGGCAAATGGCGTATGGGATATCCGCTGACGGCTTTGATGAGTACTTGAAGATGGCGGAGTCAACTGCACGTTTATGCATACAAAAGTTCAGCAAAGGTATCGTCAATCTTTACGGTAAGCGATACTTACGTAAACCTTCTTATGATGATATTCAACGTTTATACGCCGCACATGAAACTAGGCACGGGTTTCCCGGCATGTTAGGAAGCTTAGATTGTATGCATTGGGATTGGGACAACCGCCCAACTGCATGGCGCGGGCAGTACGTCAGAGGTGATCATGGTCGGCCGACTATTATGCTAGAGGCAGTGGCATCACAGGATCTTTGGATTTGGCATGCATACTTCGGGGTTGCCGGGTCCAACAACGACCTCAATGTGCTACACCAGTCGTCGTTATTTAACGATGTACACAACGGGAAAGCACCGCAGTGCCCGTTTCAAGTAAACGGAGTACAATACAAACACGGCTACTATCTTGCAGATGGGATATACCCCGAATGGGCTACCTTTGTGAAATCATTCAAATGCCCTCCGGATCAAAGACGATTAAGGTTTAAAGCCGCGCAAGAAGCGGCAAGGAAGGATGTAGAACGTTGTTTTGGTGTGCTAAAACAACGCTGGCACATAATACAACACCCAGCAAGATCGTGGCACCCGAATAAAATACAAAAAGTAATGTACGCTTGCATCATATTACACAATATGATATTGGAAGACGAAGGTAACGCGATTTGTCGTTTCGATGAAAACGCTAATCAAGTTGATGAGGAGGACGACGAAGAGATTAGCGACCAACAATATGACGCTAACGTGTTAGAAGTCCGAAATCGAGAAACGCATCATAACCTTCGGACGGATTTAATCGAACACATTTCACGGCTTCCAAGGCACAACGAGTAGTTATCATTTTTTATTTGAAATTTATGTATTTTTTTTATTATGTAAGGTTAAAATATTAGTTTGATTTATAAATTATAATATTATATATTATTACAAATTACTTATAAAATATTAATTATTTAAATTAATGGTAACAAAAATAAAAATAAAAATAAATAAAAGATGGGATGGTGGTGTGGGATGGATGTGGGGGTTTGTGGGTTAGAATGGGTTGGAAGGGAAAAATGATGTGGCGCTGATGTGGCAGTGAAAAATTGTGGGTTAGAATGGGATGGATGCGGATGGTCTTAGAGGCTTAGAGCATCTCAAACAGGATTGCTAAAATAGAAAAAAATGGGTTTTTGTTTGCTATTATTCTCCATCAGCGTTGTTATCTTGTTTGCTAAAATAGAGATTCATGAAAAAAATCTCTAAATATATAAAACTCTCTATAATTCTTTAAATAGGTGAGAGAAATAATTATTTTATTCAACCCACCAATAACATAAATCTTTTATTATTTTATATTAAATTTTTATTTTTAAGTGTACTAGGAATATAAATTATGTAATATTATATTAATATAATTTATGTTAAAATCTCTAAAATAGCAAAGTTGTTGGAGATGAATGTAATTTTTTCTAGAGATTTTAACTTTTGATTCTCTATTTTAGAAAAATTATAGTAAACCTGTTGGAGATGCTCTTAGGAAAAACCTTGAACTCGCAATAATAAAACAACGATTTTTCTCATTATGCGTGATTTTTTTTAAGAAATCATTATGCATGATTAAATTCCTAGATTATTTTCTACAATAAATAAATCATTGAACTTTTTCATTATAAAATATTAAGTTTTTAAAATATATTTTTAAATAAATTAACCATCAAACTGTTAAATTAATTACATTATATTTGTTAACCAAATATATATATATATATATATATATAACCGGCTAAGATAATTTTAAAGTAAAAAACATTTAATCAGTTTTATCGTTCTCAAACCCTACGGCATTTAAACCATTGCACCCAACAGCATCGCTCCTCCTCGCCACCTCATTGTCGTCCATTATTCATATCATCCATCGTTGTCGTTGGTCCCTACTATGATCTACCTCTTTTAATATGTTTTTTTTGTCTTTAATTCTCCCTATTTTATGATGGTTTGATGGAGTAGTTATAAATAGATCAAAAAGGATGGATAATCAAACAAACGAAAAAAACCAATAAAAATAGGGAGATTAATAACAGAGCCCAACAACTATGATAGGGTGGGCAGTGATAGAGAACATATGACGAATGGGGTGGCGAGGGGAGAGCAGTGGCGTTGAGGACGATGGTTTTGAATGACGTAGGGTTTGGAAACGACAAAACTGATTTACGTGTTTTTTCCTACTTTAAAACATTTATATTGAGATACATGTAGCTTTTTGGGTTACAAAATATGTAAGTAAGTAAGTAACCAATTTCTAAAAGTTTGATGATTTATTTGTTCAAAAAAATTGTTCAGAGACTTAATCATACAAAATTAGAAAGTTCAATAGTTTATTCATTAAAAAAGGACGTAACCCTTCAAAATGAAAAAGTTCGTCGGGGTTTTAAACATTTTTCTCTAAAAATGTATAAATGACCATTTATTTCTTTACATTACTATGATAATAACGCGTTTGTTTTTTAAGAGCTGCTAACGTTTGAAATATGATTTCACTTCTAATTTTTAAGATGTGGTACTGAAGTCTGAAATTTGAATTAATAAAATTGTTTGTTTTTGTAAACTGAGTATCGATGATCGAAAGACGAAACGAAAAATATAAACAAAAGAATGATGCTGAAAGATTTGCGAGGCTATGGAGTTTTAATCATATCTCACACGCCGAAACCCTTATTTAAGTGATTCAAGATGTTTTGAAAAGCCAACACACATATCTACAATCTTCGTGTTTTGCGTTCTTGCAAATTCAATGTAAATCATGTCCAAAACCAACGATGAAATCCAAAGAATGATGTTGGACATAAATAAGAGGAGATTTACGATATATGGTTATCACTTATTAGCTGTAACACCTCAAATTTACATGATTAATTTTGTCTATTGTGGAAATGCTAGTTAGAAGTTAAATGGTAATTAAAATATGAAGGGCTGAAAGTGTAGTTAGCCGTTTTGTTTAAGGGCTAATTTGTAAAATGAAAGTTTGAGATATTTGTTAGGAATGAATCGAATTTGGGCTTATCCATTATCGAATTGAAGTCGGTCTCCTAAGACAGAGAGAAAATCGAGTTCTGGGTCTCTGTTCGGTAAGAAAAATCCAATTGATTCTCCAATTCAGCTCCCTAAGAATTTGTAATCACAAATTAATCTGCTTTTCAATTAGGTGATTGAATCGTTTGGTGAAAGAAGATTTGAATTCAGATTACTTGATTGATTTTAATCTCTACCGACTCTGAGTTTGAATTCTTAAGGTGAGTTCATCTTAATTGTTAAATTTTACGTGTTACTATCAAATTCTTGAATGATTTTGAATCTATAAATGGTATTGGTGAAATTTGTGTTGGGTCATCAAGATTTGAAGATGACCTCATGATCTCCTTTTATACTTTGAAAAACATTTTATACTTAGAGAAATTTTGGATGCATGGTTCTTTGTAATGGCTTGTACAAGATAGCAAATGTTTGGTGAAGTCAAAGATCAACCAAAAGTCAAGATTGAAGATTCTCTCATTGTGGAAGTGAAAGATCTTTTCTCATCACATACAAGTCATTGTCCACCGATGGTGTTCACACACATCGGTGGACACATCTCCACCGAAATTTCTCTCTATTTCGGCCAAAGAATCCCACCGATGGAAGTCCAATTTCGGTGGGATCTCAAAGAAGTCTCAAAGATGTTTTTCCTCCAAAGATGATGTCACGTATCCCAAAGATGATGTCACATATCTCAAAGATGTGTCACATATCACAAGGCTATCATCGGTGGGATCTCAAAGAAGTTTCAAATATGTTTTCTCCAAAGATGTGTCACATATCCCAAGCTTCCTTCGGTGGTGCAATCTTTAGAAGACAAATTGAGAAGAGATTTTCTACATGGATAAAGTGACATTTTGTCTTATTATCCATTTCCATGCAAAGCTCTTTTCTCATGCATGGGCTCTTCTGACTGTACCTTGTGAAAGGTGACAAGGACTTCACAACTCTCCAGAAGTCAACATCCTCAGCAAGTGTGAAGATGACATGTGTCCCAAGCATTCAATGCTTACACACTCCTTGTCACTATAAAAGGAAGACCTCTCCATGCAGAAACAACACACATCTTGAGAGACTTTGAAGATTACTGTGTGCTCTTGATATTCTACGCAAACTGGAAGATTTCTCTAAGTGCAAGAATTTCCAGTTTGCTTGAAAAACTTTATAGCTTTGTTCTAAGTGTTCTTAGTTATTTTGTTAGTATACTTTGTGTAAGATTGTTAGAATAGTTTATCAGTTCTTTTCCGCAACAGTCTTAAGTTTTCTATGTGTAATTCTTGTTGAAAGATTTTCAATATAAAGAATTAAAATTGTGAAAATTTTGAGTATTGTATTCAACCCCCCCTTCTACAATACTTGGTTAGCCATCTGGGACTAACAATTTGGTTATTAATATAAGAAGATAACTTGAATGGTTTGCGTTTTGCGTTGAAAATTTGATGTACAGGTCGGAGGTTTCCGGGTAAGTTATGTTTTTTCGGAAGTATCCGGTAAATGATATTTTCCGGAAGTATCCGATATATTTTCCCGAAAGTATCCGGTAAACCCTATTTTCCGATAGTACCCGGATAAGCATTTTCGGTAGTGTCCGGATAATCCATTTCTGATTGTATCCGAATAATTCAATTTCCGGTAAAAGTCGGATAACCGATTTTCCCGATGTCACCCGGATTCTTTGGTTACCGGATATTATCCGGACTGTCTTAACTCTAATTGAAATTCGGATGTAATCCCTGTCCGAAGATATGATAAAAACCCAACACGATAAATTATTTGGTTTTGAAAATCTTGGAATCTAAGATGATTAAATGGAGTTTTTCCATTTTGAGAAGAGTTAAGGAAAAATCTTATAGAGGTTAATTCCTATTTGATGTTACGTTAAGTTTTGTAGTTTGTTTAAATACATTAACGATATGAGAAAATGATATTTAAACATGTGTATGTATGTATGCTAGTAAGTGTAATGGATTCATAGACACTAGCATTATTTGATAAACGTGGAATAGACAAGGTAAATTGGAATTCCCGTTTATTGTGACGTGAAGACGTGGAATAGACAAGGTACATTGAAATTCCCGTTTTCTATTGGAAGATAAGGGATAGGCATGGTTTAATTGTAATCCCTACTTCCACACCAAAAATAGGAAATGGTTTAATTGTAATTTCTTGGACATGAGCTGAAATCTATGATCCTCAGTGATTCGTAGTGACGCTCTTAAACATGATACCATGACTTACTTGGTGTTCGTCATACTCATGGAATCGGGTATGATTCTCGTCATCGAAAGATGTTATGTGTACGTTATGGAAATTGCGAAAATGTTACTTTATATGCTTTGTTTACAAATGTGGTTTTCAAAGCTTATAAATGTTTTGATTTTTAAAACTGAATGTTCTCACTAGACGCAAACCTAATGTTTCCAAAACTAATTTTCTTACCAGGTACTAGTACGAGCATGGAATCAAAAGAATAAGTGAAGAGGGGTACCAGAATTATACCTTTTGGAGATGAAATGGAGAAGTTAGTTGAATCGAAGATATTTTGGAAGATCACATAGACAACCCTTATAATCTGATCTTGTTTGTTATGGATTAGATTAGTAGGTTGTTTATGATATTTCATTTGTAACTACAAACCTTGGCCACTAATTCTCCATTTATGAATGAAAGTTTTGGAAGAGATTGTTGTAGACCTTATAAATTTAGGGTTTAAATTTATTCGAAATTTTAGGGTGTTTCATTAGCTCTGACCATATTAAGAGATAAGAAGCTTTGAAAATAATAGTGACAAAAGAAGCAGTTCGAATTATAAAACCTATGTCTGAATCAAACATAAGTGGTGATTAAGACTTAAAATGAAAAAACAAACAAAACGTGAGTAATTTAAAACATTATTCGTAATGAAAAATATAAAACATGAAGCATTCATAAAACAAATTAGGCTAAATTACATTTTCATCCTCGATGTTTGTCATTGTTAATGAAATTCATTTCCACAATTCTTTTATCATATATGTCTCTTCTACAGTTGTAAGATTTTTTGGATTTCGTCTCTCCCACTAATACATGTTTTGGTTTTATGTTATATCCAACTAAATGTGAGGTCATCTTGGTCAACTTAACATTTCTTTTATTAAAAAATAAAATACAAAAGTATATTATAATTAATATATATATATATATATATATATATTTATTGTAACACCTCGAATTTTCATTATATTATAATTAATATAAAGGGGGTCGAAAGAGTAATTAGTCAAAGTGTTGGACTAATTGTAAAATGCAAAACTTCAGGGTTGATTTGGTCATTTGTGGATAGTTGTTATTGTATAAAAGCTTTGAGTCGGCAAAGTTATTAAGAACACCTCAATTTGTGATTCTGGAAGTCGGTTCAGGAAGCAGAGAATGAATCAATCGGTAAGAAATTTGGTAATCTCTTCCAATCTTTATCAATTTAAGATTGATGGTGTATGTAACACCCTTAAAATTTAAGTATTTAAATATAAGGAAAAATCCGGAAAATGGGTAAATTTAAACCTCAAAACACAAGCCAACTAAAACTCTTAATACAAGGGGTAGCTTGGACAATGAACAAATAAAGGAGTGTTGAAATATAATACGCAACAACCTATTAATCTAAACTTATGATAATCTAGATTAATCCGGGTGATTCTATATCTCCCGAAAGTCTCTCATCTCGATTTCCAAAAGCCCGTCCTTCCCAAGCTCCTAACCATGGACGGCAACGCCACGATCTAGACGCCACTAGGTGGAACCTGTAATCCACAACATACCCTCAAGTGTTAGACCAAAAGTATAGAGATTAAATATTCGAGCAATATTAATGGGATTATATCAATGCCAAAAAAAATAAAGATACCGTCTCCACACATTCTCCACATTACCGAAAACCACAAGTTATTGTGATCCACACCTGTCATGAAAATAAAGAGACAAAGCTCCAAACGAGGGAGACCCGTACCCATCTTGGTGACAAGAACACGTGAGTGGAGTCACCGCGATGTTGATGGATTACAACTCAAGTCCCGGTCTTAGTTCCCATGCCATATAGACATCACAACCTCAAATCATAAATTTCCTTTATTGCATACTCCGTAGAGTTACACCTCAAGGACTTACGGGCACCATATTGCATATCCATCCTAGACGAGTTACACCTCAAGAACCCACGTCCTTTATTGCATACCCGCTAGTAGCCACCAATGGCTTAACCAATATATACACATATTCCATAATGGTCTAAATCCTCGTGCACAAGGAAATAGACTATGACAATTCCAAACCATGATCATGTATGCATGCAGTTTCGTTACTACATTTAAGGTACAATAGTTGTTCCCACATAATATCGTGAATGAAATGTCATGTCCACACATAATACATAAAAAGCCATAACACGCTTCTTTCATTAAGACTAATTTACGGATCATGAAGTGTACCCAATTACTTATATTATCTATAAGTACATTCATACATGTATATTGCCAATTTATATAAATATATATTTATATATATATATATATATTTATACCCATGCTTGCACACCTTTATTAATCATAACACTTATATATATATATATATATATATATATATATAGGACGGTAATCAAATGAGAACCAAAAAAAGATTGTTAACCGTGAAAATCGATCCAACCCGTTTATTGCTTTTAATCTATGGATATTAAACACAATGGCATTTTTGAAATAATTTACAACTTCATGATTTATTATGTATTTAAATTAAAATTAGAAGGGCATTGATGGGCTTTTAAATCCAATAAACAGAGCTTCAATTCTTCGTTGGCCCCTTCTTCATCATCCCCACTTCAATTCATCATCAGAGTTTGATTTTCCCTTCATCTTTAACCTCAAGCTTTCCTTCTCATCCTCACAAGAACTACATGTTGTACTCCAACACACACACAAAACCATCAAATCTAGCGTCTTTTTGAAGAACTCACATCTTCGATTAGGGATTTTTTCTAACACCTTTTCCCTAATTTCACTGTTTTTGTGGCAATCCGATCGACCCACTTGATGTCGATGGCTATACCGTTTGCATCGAAAGAAGATACCACCAACACCAACATCGATGTGACCCCCTGGATGTCGACCATGAGCCATCAAATCCTCCATTGTTGTTGTGCTCCTCACTGTTTGAATCGGCTTACCAAAATAATCATCAGATAGAGGTATTTTTAGCCACAACCGATCGCTAAAAACACGATTATAAATGGCTTCACTCTCGTCGGATTGATGTCAGATTCACGTTACGCATCTCCACAAAAAGTGTTGTCACCGTATGATTTGATTTCTGATTGATTTCTGCTTCCTAGGGTTTTGGATCGTTCAATGCGTCAAACACAAGCTATATGTTCATCGAATTCATCTATTCAGATTTTACTCTATTTGAATTTTGAGAAACCATATTTGGGGGTTTTTATTTCTTAAAAATGTATTTGATTCTTGGGGTGAAAGAACATATAGCTTTTGGTTTCATATGGTGAAATAACATATAGCGTTTGGTTTCATATAGTGAAATAACATATAATGTTTGGTTTCATGTGGTGAAATAACGTATAATGTTTGGATTCATGTGGTGAAATAACGTAAAGTGGTTAGTTTCATGTGGTGAAATAACGTGTAATGTTTCGTTTCATGTGGTGAAATAACGTGTAATGTTTCGTTTCATGTGGTGAAATAACATATATATGAAATATGATATTTATGAAAATTTTGCTTTTATTTCATGAGGTGAAATAGTATATGTTTCATATGGTGAATTCCAGTTACCAAAATGACGATCATGTCTTTTCATGTGGTGAAACTATTTTTAATTAAACCCATAGGATCAAAACAAAATTACGACTTGGATCGGTTCTCACGGTTTTCAATCTTTTTTTGGTTCTCACATGATTTAACCCCTATATATATATATACATATGAAATCGTCATCCATGAGGAATACAAATACATATATATAAGTTTATATATATGTATATATTCATACTTATACGATTACAAGAAATAAGTAAGGTAACACTAATTTAAGATCAAAACCCACCATAATTACAATTCTTTCATATAATTTAACAAGAAATTAAATAAGGCATGTATGTGAGAAAAACTCACCAATTAGGGTTTGTAAAGTGAAAACCCCAAATCTTGAAAACCCTAATTTATCGAATAAGGATTTAGAGTTAGTACTTGCTATAAGTGTGAATCTTAACTTAAAATACGAAATAGATACTAAGATTACTCACCTAAAGGTTTTTAGGAAAACCCTAGAAATAAAGACACTAGCTTGATGGATGGATGATCTTCTCTTGAGAGCTTGAGTTGAAGGTTTAGAGCTCCACAGTCCACAATATGAAGGTAAACTAACAACTAACCATCACCATTAACACCCATGGGATTAGAGGCTTCAAGAGAGGAGAGGGGTGAAGAGGAATGAGAAATCGCCAGAGGATTTGAGAGAAAACGAGCAGTAGCAAAATATATGAAATAACCCTAAAGCTCAGCTTTAAACTCGACTCAAACTGCAGCCCCGACCCCCCGATCGCAACTATGCCAGGGCGACAATGCCCTGGCCAATCTCGCGTGTCAAAGTCGCTGCTCGAGTGCAGGTTTCTGTTTGATTTTCGGGAATTTGCTGCAAGTCGCGACAATGCCAGGGCGACAATGCCCTGGTCATTCTCGCTGGTCAATGTCGCGAGTGGCACACCAGGTTCTGTCCGAAATCGATTTCTAGCTAACGATGTCCTCTTTGGTTCACTAAGGGTCATGATATGGAACTGTTTGGATGTGGGGTTTGCATGCAATGTAAAAGTAGGGTTCTCACAACTAACTACACAAATATACATGCTCACATATATATATATATATATATACACATATAACTGTTTAAGCCTATGATTACGGAAAATAAACGTAGCCGATAAAGTTCTACGGTTGGAAGGATAGTTCTACTTACTTAGGAAAATCGGAGTGTTACATTAACTTATAACCTCACAACAAATAACGTAACTTATTCGGGGTTAAGCTCTAGAATTAATTCTTCACATAATAAGCTAAATCTTACCAAATAGTTTTACTCAAATCATTAAATAATCCCCAAACATCAACTGTTATAAAAATCGGGATGTTACAATACTCCCCAACTTGAAAATGATTTCGTCCTCGAAATCGAAGCTAGGTAAATAAATGAGGATATTAAATCTTCATATTATCTTCTAACTCTAGGGTCATAATAACACCTCAATGATGTAATACCATACCCTTAGGTCACAACTTCTTAACTGATCTTTCTATAACCCCTTACAGTTCCTCCAAACAACTATTCTTACCATCTCTTCTTATCTTAATAAATGAAATCACATTATACCAACATGAAACATTTTGTACATCTCTTTACTTTAAATCTTACATACTTAATTCACAAATGAAAATCCAGAAATAACAAGGATTCATCTTTTCATATCTTTCTGAACCTTACCTCTTTCATCATTACCCACTCCCCAACTTAGATTTACAAACCTCCTTAGAGTAACTGTTATCATCAAATCCTTATCCGACTATTTCTTGGTCTACCATACCGTTATCATTTCTCTCATGCTTACACCGAACATCCACCACTCATAGCTACAGTCCAAAAGGGCAGTTTCTCTAGAATCATCAGCTAAGACCTTTAGCCCAGTCCTCGTAACACCGAGAACTGCATTCAATGCATTTCTTTACATCCACGGAATACTCTAACACTCTTGACTAAACTTCATAACGAAGTACTACAGATTAACGGTTACCGTAACCATTCTCTTTGATAATAAAGTGAAATATAAAAACTCACCTAAAATCTAATGGGATCGAGAAGAACAAGAGCCTCTCTCACCCCACCATCACCACAACTCAATCTCCAGGTCTCAAAATAACATTAATGTATACTACTTGAAAATCCACATACTTTAAATCGAGCATACTTATCACTTTTGAATACTTCAATAATTACGGCAGACCATCATTACATCCCTGACTCACACGTTTCGTCGGTACAAAGTGCTACCACTTCCTCACACCACTATCGCACTACGCGACCACATTGCAACCAAGCACTAAAGTGTTGTATATCAAGGGTGGTAATTCCATTGAACCTGTTGTATGACTACATTCTTAGGTCCGATCTTTCTATTATTGTTTTCCACGTTAGTGTGGAGTACTACCCTCCAAACCTTACTTCTCTCTTTCTCCCAACTTTTCCACATGCCGATAACATTTTCCCATTACTATACATAACTAAACAGTTGTACCAAAATTCTAACTTAAAGCATTCAACCAAGTTATCTTGAAACGACATCACCATCCAAGTTATTACACATTCTTTGATCTCCAATTAATACTTTCTCGGACAATTCTTTCACACATAAGAAGCAACTCACATTCCTTAAGGATTTTGCTTCTACTACACTACATTTGGCTAACCCACCCATCATCTTTGTTAAACTTCCAATGATTCAAAAACGTAAACTTGCTTAGCCACTCACACAACCAAAAATCACTTTGGATAAACACCCACCACCGTTTCTACATTCTATTCCGATATTAGTCATATCACTACGCCATCTTACCAACCATATGCTCCAACAACTTTATAAGCCATCCACACCATAAGTAAAACGCTTATCTAAAACAACAGTCCTTCACTATCCTAACACCCTTACACGGTGGTCCTTTAACTTTTAATCTTCTGATTCACGACTTAACATTCACACATGACCTCAAAATAACCGATGTATTCACATCATGTAAACTTCAATTATAATGCAATTAAAATATATCTAACTCACATCATGCAACACACGCTCTGAGACGTAAAAATCTCACAACCCCTTCCTTGCTACCTTCCCAATGAATTCAAATCATATATGTATCTATATGTACACGTATATGCAACTCTCTTATACTTAACAATGTAGACCATTCACCAAGGTTCATTAGTTCCAAAGGTACTAAGAATACAAGATCATTAAACGGTCCTCACACATAAGACCAATACTTAAACCGACACTTATTTAAATAAAATGCAATTAAGCACATAACACATCATAATTATTGCAACACCACAATAAACTTAAAAAGTGTATTTTGACCACATAGCTTTCATTTATGCAATAAATTAACCAAAACTTCTTTCACTCGCGATTTACTCGCCAATCACTCAAACTCCCAAATGGGGTGTTTCATAAGATATGCAACGCCCGCTTTGCGCACACTCTCTTCATAACAGCATACTGGTACCGCTCACGGTTTTGTTCCTGCCCGCACAGGCATATGCGGGACGCACCCAGACCGCACCCAGTGATAGGCAAAAGACCTCATACACCTTACACAACTGCCGACTTCAACGTCGATAGTCGACCTGTCGATACTTCCTTAACCTATTCTTTAACAAGGATCCCTAACTGAACCTAATCCTTCCAACATATCATGATCCAATTCACATCCCATCGTCTTCATCTCCAATTTGTCCGTGCAACGATAATATCACAAGGTCACCATAAATTCTTATTTGACGTCGAGGGTATTTCCTTTCTATCTCACCACACTACTCATAGCGAGTTGCTAAATTCCATTACTTGATGACTTCTAGCCCTTCCTCCGGACACAACCGTCCTCGGTAACTGTATTTCTAGTCACCGATCAAGGGTACAGACCCTCAAACAACCAACACTAAAGTCCTTTTTCGACTCTCACACTGTTCACCCCTCATCTTGAACACAAAATTCCAAAACTACAAACATTCTCCCATGGTTTCTCCAACACCTCTCCACTCTCGGAGTTCTTTCTTAGCTTATAGTGTAATGCTCTATGACCTAGTGAGTTCATAGCCTTTATGCATGACAACGCGATAGATAAATCATTTCGCACATTATCTCATTTTAAAGAACAACACTTGGAACAACTTGGGTACACATGACCCCAACATTCTCGTGACTCCAATGTACTGCACAACGATCTCGATAATCGTTTGCATACAACTTTCCGTAAAACTTAATCTTCTTAACCAAAACGATGTTGTTATGACAGTAATATATATTTACTGAAAACCTTTTCATACGACAAAAGTTTGAAAAAAAATACCGACACGAAGTAAGCTAGTCGGTTCTCACACTCTTTTATATGATATCATCAAGTCAATACTCTTGTTGGTTATAAAAGTTTTGCTGGCCAACGTCTTCTTGACCTTTTTGCTAAAATTTAACTTTTCATGTAAAATACGAAGTATTTTGCAAATTGCTAAGCTCAAAATTTCGTTGTGCGCCGTAAATGGAATTGCCTTTTTCTTTAAATACACACTTGCACATGCTGACTCAAACTCGACTAAAATTGCAATTTATGCATTTGTTTTGAAATCACGAAAAACTCATGTAACACACACTAGGACACCATACATAAAACTCTACTTGCAAATGAGGGCTACTCACCCAAACAAGGTCAATCGTTACACTCACGCAACTTATCATTGACACTCTACTTCCGACCAGTGGTCTCCCTCTCAGCATTGTAACACTTGCTATACATGCATTCCACGACCCACCTACTCAGCCATTTCATACTATTTCTGTCTTGAACAATCAACTCACATTCTATCTCTACACATTTCAATTTACCTATTAAAGGTTGCCTCGACGGACTTTCATGAGTCCCGCCTGTTCCAGGTTGTCCTTCCAACCCTCAATCATTTACTGGTCTATCCTCCAAAGAATTGAAGGACTTTGGTGGCATTCTCACCCTCGTTCTGCTATAACACAAAGGGATAATCATAAGAAATGGTTATACGAATATAGACATACTAAACGTACTTTACCGGTCATTAGTTACTGTAACACTTTAGAAACAAGTATGCTTGTGTAACAATATATTCATAATAACAGTAGCTAATTGGAATTGTGAACATATTATACATGAGAATCCTCGTTACCATCGTTGCCGTACTAATTTCACGTATTTCCGTCGACACTAAGACTATCCCGTCTTATTACTTCTACCCATATCTCACGAATCATAACTTAATTCATCTCAGCTTAAGTCTAGGTACCACACTAACATACCTAGTTCACTTAAACTAATGCTCTGATACCAACTTGTAACACCCTTAAAATTTAAGTATTTAAATATAGGGAAAAATCCGGAAAATGGGTAAATTTAAACCTCAAAACACAAGCCAACTAAAACTCTTAATACAAGGGGTAGCTTGGACAATGAACAAATAAAGGAGTGTTGAAATATAATACGCAACAACCTATTAATCTAAACTTATGATAATCTAGATTAATCCGGGTGATTCTATATCTCCCGAAAGTCTCTCATCTCAATTTCCAAAAGCCCGTCCTTCCCAAGCTCCTAACCATGGACGACAACGCCACGATCTAGACGCCACTAGGTGGAACCTGTAATCCACAACATACCCTCAAGTGTTAGACCAAAAGTATAGAGATTAAATATTCGAGCAATATTAATGGGATTATATCAATGCCAAAAAAAATAAAGATACTGTCTCCACACATTCTCCACATTACCGAAAACCACAAGTTATTGTGATCCACACCTGTCATGAAAATAAAGAGACAAAGCTCCAAACGAGGGAGACCCGTACCCATCTTGGTGACAAGAACACGTGAGTGGAGTCACCGCGATGTTGATGGATTACAACTCAAGTCCCGGTCTTAGTTCCCATGCCATATAGACATCACAACCTCAAACCATAAATTGCCTTTATTGCATACTCCGTAGAGTTACACCTCAAGGACTTACGAGCACCATATTGCATATCCATCCTAGACGAGTTACACCTCAAGAACCCACGTCCTTTATTGCATACCCGCTAGTAGCCACCAATGGCTTAACCAATATATACACATATTCCATAATGGTCTAAATCCTCGTGCACAAGGAAATAGACTATGACAATTCCAAACCATGATCATGTATGCATGCAGTTTCGTTACTACATTTAAGGTACGATAGTTGTTCCCACATAATATCGTGAATGAAATGTCATGTCCATACATAATACATAAAAAGCCATAACACGCTTCTTTCATTAAGACTAATTTACGGATCATGAAGTGTACCCAATTACTTATATTATCTATACGTACATTCATACATGTATATTGCCAATATATATATATATATATATATATATATATATATATATATATATATATATATATATATATATATATATATATTTATACCCATGCTTGCACACCTTTATAAATCATAACACTTATATATATATATATACATATATACATATGAAATCGTCATCCATGAGGAATACAAATACATATATATAAGTTTATATATATGTATATATTCATACTTATACGATTACAAGAAATAAGTAAGGTAACACTAATTTAAGATCAAAACCCACCATAATTACAATTCTTTCATATAATTTAACAAGAAATTAAATAAGGCATGTATGTGAGAAAAACTCACCAATTAGGGTTTGTAAAGTGAAAACCCCAAATCTTGAAGAACCCTAATTTATCAAATAAGGATTTAGAGTTAGTGCTTGCTATAAGTGGGAATCTTAACTTAAAATACAAAATAGATACTAAGATTACTCACCTAAAGTTTTTTAGGAAAACCCTAGAAATAAAGACACTAGCTTGATGGATGGATGATCTTCTCTTGAGAGCTTGAGTTGAAGGTTTAGAGCTCCACAATATGAAGGTAAACTAACAACCAACCATCACCATTAACACCCATGGGATTAGAGGCTTCAAGAGAGGAGAGGGGTGAAGAGGAATGAGAAATCGCCAGAGGATTTGAGAGAAAACGAGCAGTAGCAAAATATGAGAAATAACCCTAAAACTCAGCTTTAAACTCGACTCAAACTGCAGCCCCGACCCCCCGATCGCGACTATGTCAGGGCGACAATGCCCTGGCCAATCTCGCGTGTCAAAGTCGCTGCTCGAGTGCAGGTTTCTGTTTGATTTTCAGGAATTTGCTGCAAGTCGCGACAATGCCAGGGCGACAATGCCCTGGTCATTCTCGCTGGTCAATGTCGCGAGTGGCACACCAGGTTCTGTCCGAAATCGATTTCTAGCTAACGATGTCCTCTTTGGTTTACTAAGGGTCATGATATGGAACTGTTTGGATGTGGGGTTTGCATGCAATGTAAAAGTAGGGTTCTCACAACTAACTACACAAATATACATGCTCACATACACACACACACATATATATATATATATATATATATATATACATATAACTGTTTAAGCCTATGATTACAGAAAATAAACGTAGCCGATAAAGTTCTACGGTTGGAAGGATAGTTCTACTTACTTAGGAAAATCGGAGTGTTACATTAACTTATAACCTCACAACAAATAACGTAACTTATTCGGGGTTAAGCTCTAGAATTAATTCTTCACATAATAAGCTAAATCTTACCAAATAGTTTTACTCAAATCATTAAATAATCCCCAAACATCAACTGTTATAAAAATCGGGATGTTACAGTGTAAGTAAAGTTTGGCTTCTATTTAGGTTTTAAATCATTGAGAAGCAGATTCGAATTTGGAGTGTTGGGTTGAAGCGATTTGCAGTTTGTATTCGATTTTGCTTCCAGGTGAGTTCATCCTTTAAATTTTGTCTTAATAAGATTGATAAGTTGGAATTGATTTAGTTTTGTGAAAGTAATGATATCCGAATGAATGAATACAAAGCGAATTTTAGCGTACTGAATGAAAATAGAGGAACTGGGTAAAATGGGTGAAGTCCGGAAGATGGGTTCCGGATTTGATACTGGTTCCGGATTGGTACCGGATTCCGGGTAAGTCCGGATTGGTATCGAATTCCTTGTAAGTTCCAGATTGGTACCGGATTCCGGGTAAGTCCGGATTGGTACCGGATTCCTTGTAAGTTCCGGATTGGTACCGAATTCCTTGTAAGTTACGGATTGGTACCGAATTCTGAAATAAGTTCCAGATTGTACCGGATTGGTATTGTATAACACCCAAAAATCAGGGCCAAATTAAACCTTAAAATTTAACAGGGTTAATCATAATATCATCCAAACTTTTATACATAAGTAGAGAATTAACTATGAGGATTCATATACACATTTCGAATTCTCAAAACAACCTATTAATCTAATCTTGTCAACTACGATTAGGTTAAATTGGTTGTCTAAGTCATTCATCAAAAGCCTCCTCGCATCAGCTAACTTCTCCACTTATCACCAAAAGTTGGATACCAAAACACTCGTCCCTCTTCCCATTACTTCCTCGAGCTCGTACCTGGTAAGAAAATTTAATTTGAAACGATTAGGCTTACGCCTAGTGAGAACATCCATTTTCAAATTAAAACATTATCAGCTTTGTAAACTCAATTATTCAAAGCGTATAAAAAAACCTGGTTTGCTTCCATTCTTACCGTACTCATACTCATCTTACGATGACGGGAACATACCCGATTCCATGAGTATGACTAACATTCAGCTAGTCATATCATCACATTCGAGAGCCTACTACGAATCATTACAGATTCTAGATCATCGATCATATCTAAGAAATTACAAGTTACTTTATGCATATTTTGTTGGAGTGGAAGTAGAGATTACAATTTACTTTATGCCTATCTCTTACCTTCCCATAGAAATCAGGAATTACAATTTACTTTATGTCTATTCCCCGATTTCTACAATACGAAATGGGAATTACAATTTACTTTATGTCTATTCCTTATTTCCACGTAAACGGGAATTACAATTTACTTTATGCCTATTCCATGTTTCACGTCACACTATGAAATTGGAATTACAATTTACTTTATGCCTATTCCTTATTTCACATCACCTTACGAAATGTGAATTACAATTTACTTTATGCCTATTCCACATTTCAGGTCAACGGGAATTACAAATTACTTTATGCCTATTCCACGTTACAAATACTACAGTGCCTATGGATCCATTACACTTACTAGCGAATGTGCATATTTACTCGAATGCACAAACATTACATATCATATTCTCAAAGCTGAGAATCGCAACTAGTATCATACCTTTATTCTCAATTGTCCTTCCTTCGACGACTTAGCACGGGGGTTCTGCTACCCGGTTAGCGGATGGGGTCAAGGGGCAACGTCCTTGTGGGGTCTGGAGGCAGCAGAAAATGTATCCGGACTCAAAGTCCGGAACCATCCGGAATCCATTCCCTAATTCCGGATCCCATACCGGATTTCCCACATTCCGGACCAATATCGGATCTTCCCAAATTCCGGATCCATACCGGATCTTCCCAAATTCTGGATCCATACCGGATCTTCCTAAATTTCGGATCCATACCGGATCTTCCCAATTTTCGGATCCATACCGGATCTTCCCAATTTTCGGGACGTCGAACTGTACATCGATTTTACCTTTAAAAACTCTTATATGTTCAAATTACTGGTCGATTCAGTCTCAATACAAATTTACAAAATCATTCAGACAATTTGCTACAAATATCTTACTCAATTTCAATTAAAATCGATTGGAAGAAGATGAACTCACCTTTAACCTCTTGACCCAGCACAAACCAAAATCCAGAATCAAAATTCTTCTTTCCTTGATTCAACAGCCTATTGGAAGATGATTCAAACTTGTAGTTGCCAAAAACTGATTAAGAAAATAAGAAAGATGATTCAGAATCCTTACCACAAGAAATCACAAATTCAATTCTTCTTCTCTCTTTCTCTTCTTCTTTCTCTCTGTTCTTGATGCAAACCACTTCTCAGAAAACTTCAAAATGAGATAAACTCTCATTTTTAGTCGACCTACTCCTTATAAGAACTCAACTTTTAATAATTAACCAAACAAACCCTCAAGTTCCAATTTCCATAATTAACTTCAAACTTTGGTCAATTTTACTTTGACCCTTCATCATACAAATTGTACATTTAGTCTAAATCTTAGGCTAAATTACAATCCGACCCCATTTATTAAATATAATATAATGGAAAATTCGAGATGTTACATATTGGATTTCGGATGATAGTCCGGATTTGGCTTTTTCCAGATATAATTTCCGGATGTGTTAGCGGAACCCCCGTGCTAAGTCGCCGAAGGGGGGGGGGGGGCAATTGAGAATAAGGGTATGATATATTATTTGGGATTCTTAGTTTGAGAGTATGGGATTAGTTGTTATGTGCTTTGAGTTGATACTCATGTATACTAGGAAATGTAACGAATAGGCAAAGTATAATTGCTATTCATATTGAAAAGGAGGAATATGCAAAGTATAATTTCTATTCCCGTGTATCCTTGAAAAGGAGGAATAGGCAAAGTATAATTGCTATTCATATTGAAGAATAGGCAATGTATGATTGCTATTCATATTGAGGAATAAGCAAGGTATAATTGTTATTCATATTGAGAAATAGGCAAGGTATAATTGCTATTCATATTGAGGAATAAACAAGGTATAATTGCTATTCATATGGAGGGATAGGCAAGGTATAATTGCTATTCATATCGAGGAATAGGCAAGGTATAATTGCTATTCATATAGTGATGTGGAAATATGAAATAGGCAAGGTATAATTGCTATTTCCGTTTTCTATTGAGGGATGATGAATAGACAAGATAATTCTAAATTCTTGAACATGAGCTGTAATCTAGAATCATTAGTGATTCGTAGTGATGCTCTGGAACGTGAGACTATGACATACATAGTATTATCATACTCATGGAATTGGGGATTCCCGTTATTGAAAGAGGTTATGTGTTCGCTAAGAAAGTTGGGATTAGGTTAATTTATACGCTTCGTTTACAATGTTGGTATTCAAAGCTTATAAAAATATTGATTTGAAAAAAATTGGATGTTCTCACTAGGCGTAAGCCTAATCCTTTCAAATTAAATTTTCTTACCAGGTACTGACTCGGGAAGGGATTCAAAGGGATGAGTGTCGAGGAGTACCAGAGTTATGCTTTTGCAAGTGTGTGTTTATCAGAAGTTAGATCAACTGGTTGTTATGATAAAATTTTGTAAGTTTGAAATTGTGATGGTAAACTCTGATAAATATAAGGTTTAAATTCATTGTGAATTTCAGGGTGTTACATATATATATATATATATATATATATATGCACACAAATACCTCGTTGCTACACTTCATACCCCAACATATCCATCAAGAGTCATCACTTCCTCATCAACGACGACTATAATTTTGGCCTCCTACCTGCAACTCCATATTTAACGTACATCGTGACTCCCTCACCACCACTCGAACACATAAACACACACACACATTGTGGCTTCCATGCCTAACAGACACCCTTTTTTTCTCCCATCGTTTTAAATCATTAGAGAACATTTTACAATCCGTGTGACACACACACACACTCACATTGTACATCATCTTCCTTTATCCTCTTGTGTTCCCTCCACTTCTTGTATTGTCATGGGTAGTAGTGGATGGGAGGATGAGTTTGTAGGGGTGGGTGGAGAGGGAAGTGGATTACGATGGGAGAAGGGGCCAAAAGAGAAAGAAGGAATAAAAAGTTTTTTTTTAAGTGATAAACTGTAAAATGATCAAAATATTTTTCGTTTACTAGATTTAACAAAACAAAGTCTGAACGACTGTTAGTGGGAAGAAGGACAAAATCCAAGTTTTTTTTAACAAACGTGAAAGACAAATATACAATAAAAGAATTGTACAGACGGATTCCATTAAAATGACATTTGTCGTAGATGCAAAATGTAGTTTACTCAAAAAAAAATTGGAAGACATAGCGACATCGACCCTTTCGATCAACTACCACGAACACAACGCACACACGCACGCACGGCTCCCCGGCAGTATCGGACATCCGAGGGCAGTCCACTAATCCGCCGCTGTCCCGGCCCAGCTTACGCTGGACCTAAGGCCCAACCACAGGCTGGGGGTAAGCCCAGTCAAAGACTGGACCACCCAATGACTGGGTACTCTTCATGCCCTCAATTGCCTCCCCTTGGAATCGAACCCGGGTAGACTGGGATACCATCCATCGCCCCCCCAGGATGTTACCGTCCTTAGGTTTACTAAAAAATATTATGCTCAAATGTCATATACTCATATTACATATATCTTTGAAGCATGTTTTATACTATAAGATAACGATTATATACAAGTGAATTGAATCCTTATCGAAACAATTATAGAAACTTTTGTGATTATCCAAATATAAGAAGGGTTGTTATAAATTAGTTTGAAACGTGAAGGGGGTAAAATGAAATATTGTTAATATGAGACTTGCGCCCAAGAGATAATTTAGTGGTACATATTGGAAGGAAGCCGGAAGTGTTTGTTGTTTCTAGGGTTTATAGTTTTCGCGGCGGCAGAGACACCTGCAGACCAGAATCAATCATGGTAATTTTGTGAATTTAATCTATTCTTATTTCTACAATCTCCTCAATCTATCATCCCTGTCAAACCAGTACATTTTCGTGATTTTGATTGTATTTGATGGTTGCAGCCGTCGCACAAGTCGTTCATGATTAAGAAGAAGCTAGCGAAGAAGATGAGGCAGAACAGGCCTATTCCTCATTGGATCCGTATGCGTACCGACAATACCATCAGGTACAATGCTAAACGCAGGCACTGGCGCCGCACCAAGTTAGGGTTTTAAATCAACGATTTTGATGCTATTTTTGTTGATCTGTTTTGATAGATGGCAGAAGTAGTTTTACTGTTCGATCATGTATTGTTTTAACATTCCAATTTCGAGACAAAAACTATGTCTTTCAGCTTGTTGTTAGTATGCTGTTCAACATTTACGTAATTTTAATTTCGAAGTCCGGGTTCTATTATTAATTGAATGCCTGAGAAAGAAGGGAGCTTGTGAAATGTTAATTGGGTGCCAAAATGAGCATAGGTGTGTTTGTGTCTGTGATTGCTGAGCATCATTCGGTGCCAAAATGTTCATTGAGCTTGGATGATGCTTTTTAACCGGCAAATGTTGATTGTGTGCAACCTACTGCCTATGATTTTAAAACACCTATAAATGAACTTACTCCTATTTTTGGTACTCTTTTTGTGCTCTTCAACGTGTACACGTAGAATTCTGAGTTGAACATCGTCAGGATCGAAATCTTCAAATTCTCAATTTACATTCCTTTTTGGATGTTCCTACAACACATGTGCATTAGCTAGCTGCAGTCCACTTGTCATGTTTTAGATGTTAATTTTAACTACAACATCCAATCTTATCCTTGTGTATTAGCTCTGATGTGACATACTTGAACATTCTCTTATAACACAAACTACTATAACAGCTTTGCTAAGTTTGTTTCATAGCAATAACAATGCACACCATCAATAACTCTATGATTTGCTGGTTGATGTAATTTTACTTGGCCTGTAGCAGACTGCACTGGTCATCTTTACAGAGCTTATAAAGACATTTTAACTGTTATAATGACTCATGAGTAAGAATTGTGCTTATATGACCACCTGGTGGGAGGGGAGTATTGACCTTGGTTGAAAGCATGTTCTGGAAGAAAATCAAGTGGAAACCCGTTTTGGAGTTTGATATAGAATATGATATTGAGATATATTCGTAGATAATAGAAATGGAATGCCAATTGCTATACTGTAATGTTTTCTTCCCATCTTGCTGTGGAAGTGGTTTGTTATGCAGTCACCGTTGCCAGATTTGTGTTTTATAAATTTAGGATGTTGAGAAGGGCGAAGGCTCGTTGGTTGAATCATGCATGGGTAAAGGTTTTGGAATTTGGAGGGTTGTTGGTTGCCATCTCTCCAACCCTCCTCACCCCTAAACAAGTAGCCTCAAGAACTCCAGTCTCCTCAAATACCCATTCATGGCGGGTTTAGGGTTTAGGTTTCAGGGGTTAGGGTCTAGTCTAGACATAAAATTGGCACCGGCCATTATTCTAGGAACATGTAGCCTCCATGTGGACCATGTCATTTCTGAATCGCACAATGTATAAAAAACGTCTATATAGTTCATGTTGCATAATGGATGATTGCATCCCACGAGAAGCCCTTTTCTTCATCGTTTGAAAAGTCTCGCCGCAACAACCGCCATGGTGCGCCCTGACTCAATGTTTCTCACGCCACGTTACGCCTAAGACATGCCATGGCATAATGCGCAATTTTTAAAACACTATATTTGATTTTACATGTCTTTTTAATGTCGTATTTGTTATTTTTTTATATATAACGTATTGTAAATTGTTTATTATCATTGATTTATTGAGTAATAGCAGAAAACATACATTTATGTATATAATGTTATATATAATATAGAGATTTGCTTCTATAAGGCACACCTTGAAAAACGTTGTTGTGGCTTCCAAGGCTTAAGGTCTGGCCAGCTCGCTGTCATGCCACGCCTCACGCTATTTGAAGCCTTGCTTTTATTAGACATAAATGCCCTTTTGGATATCAAGTAGGCAGTGGAAATAATGTAACAACAAATTTAGACTTCATGGTTGCAGTATTATTAGGTGTTGGATATATTTTTGGTATTTAGGGTTTTTTTTTTTAACATTCCAATGATATAATGTATCATGTTTTATAGAAAAAAAAATAGAAATGGAAAATAAAATGGATGTAGTTGTGGGGAGAAGCATTTGGATGATGTAAGATGAAAGTTTTATAGGAAAAAGAAGATCACCTGGTATGATCAAAAGATCGCGCATGATCGGATTCTGTTACATCATTAAATAATATATCAGGTCTGCCTGAAAATTAATGTAGAGGAGGGATGGGTGGAATTTGATTTTGATATTGATATTATGTGAAACTTTTCTTACATTTGATTATTTATTCTAGATGTACATATTTAAATGAATCTAAATTAATATAATGAGAACTAAGGGCCGTTTGGTTTTCAGAATGAAATTTGATGGAGTTGGAATACATGAAAGAAATTTGACATCGAAGGAATTGGAATGAAATTTGACCATATGTTTGGTTGATAGCAATTCAATTCGTTCACTTAAGATTTCTTAAATTGTGGAATTCAATGGAATTCGGAGGATTTCATCATTTGAACCAAACATAGAATTTGAAATTTAGTTAAAGGAATTCGTCGTTCCAATTCCATCAATTTTTTTTGGATTCCGCTAACCAAAGAGCTCCTATGTTTAGTGGAGGTAGAAAATTTCTAACCAAATTCCAAATCCTATGTTTATGTTTAGTGGAGATAAAAATAAAAGTTTCAAAAAAAAATCATATCCAACCTCAATAAATTCTCTATTTTGAGGATAATATTATCTTTATTATTATAATATTATGTACTTAATAAAATTTTATATCTTCCACATTAACATTTAACAATAATGTTTTTTATTGGAGAAAATATAATAAAAAATTGTTTGGTAATCATTTATGGGGAGTATTTCATATTTGGAGAATCTGTTGGAGCGAAAAACAATCCATCCGTTCAAAACTTGTATTTTAAAGAATTTGTTATCATAATCATATATTAAATTTCTTGCCAACACCACATACGTTGTGGTTTTGATGTATTCTTCAGAGAGCTTTTGATGTTGTTCATGACAGGTTAGGGGTAGGAGTGCTCAAAAACCCGATCAATTCAACCCAACCCGATGTGAAATAACTCAACCTGAAGCAATTCGATGTCCAATCGAGTTATAAAATCTTCAAATCGTATGTATTGGATTGATATCGGGTTACGAGAATTTAAACCCAACCCAATGTAAAATAACCCAACCCAAAGTGAAATAACCCACCATGTGAGCACCCTACTTAGGGGCTAGGGTTCTTAGATGTGCTTCATAAGAGCATCTCCAATGGTCATTTGAAAATGACTTAAGAATAACTTGAAGAAGAGTTGACCATTGGAGTGATGACTTGAGGATGACTTTACTTATCAAAAACTTGGTCTTTCTCAAGTCTTTGAAAAATTGTTTGTGAGAGGCAAGAGAAAGAGAGAGTACATTATGGTGGGACCAAATTAGCTTTTATATTTTTTTATTACTCTTAAATCTTTCATTTTATTTTACCATTGTGGATGCCCTAAAAAACTCCAACCTCTTACCCACTGAGATTTTATTTATTTTAGTTTTATCCATCATAGACAATATTGTAGGTAAAAGTGTAAAGCAATTATTTTTACATGTAAAATGCACGGAAATATATTATAATTATTTTAAGTTTCTATTTTGTGTAAACATTTTCCTCAATTAATATAATAAATTGTTTAAATTTTATTTTATGTAAAAGTTGTAGTTTTTTTCATTCATTTTGACCGACAACCTCTGTTAATCTTGTTCCATTTTGATAACGTGGATATCAAGTTTATCATTTATTTTGTCATAACTCTTTTGTAAACTGGTGTCTATAATACATGACTACATGTTACCAAAATTATTTGTTATGCTAAATATTGTTAATTAAACCAAACTTTGTTACATTTTAATAAACTTCTCTAAAATTTCGTTATTAAACTATCAATCTCATATTTTCGTGATCAAACCAAATGTTTTACTTTATGCAATAATACTATAATACTTTTCTTGACAATTTTATTGTTAGCTTGATTTAAGTTTGTTTAATGAAAACAACGTATACTTCTATTTATAAAAGGAGGAAAATTGTATATTGTACTACTTTAAAAAATTAAAAATAAGAGTTTAGTTAAAGTTGTAAAATCTCGCATTTGTTGGGATGGGGAACGAACGTCGTCTTGTAAGGGACTTGATATCTCTTCTATCAAACGCATTTTAAAACCGTGAGTCAAAGTTTGTGGACAAAACGAACAATATCTGATACAGTTGTTCTGAATGTTACATATGGTATCAAAGTCTGGAATTGGACTTAGTGTGCCAACAAGGACGCTGAGCTCCCAATGAGGGTAGATTGTAAGATCCCACATTGGTTGGGATGAATGAATGTTGTCTTATAAGGGACTTGATACCTATTCTATCACACAATTTAAAATTGTAAATCCAAGTATGTGAATCACATATGATTTTGAACCTTTCTCTCTCTCTCTCTCTCTCTATATATATATATATATATATATATATATATACATATATATATATATATATTTAAATTAGAGTTTTAAAAATCAAAATTTCTAAAAAAAGTTAAATCTAACTCCTTAAGCAACTCTATTTAAAAGTTATAATAATAGTTATATTATCAAAATATTCAATATATTATTTTTCTGTTCTAAACATCCAAGTTTAATGTTTTTTATAAAAAAAATCAAAATATTATTTTTCTCTTTCTAAATATTAAAAAAATTTCAAGTCTTTCTTTTTTCTCCCTCCAATATAACTATAACATACATGTTGAAACCAAAAAAATAAATAAATTAAAACACCAAAATCCCTATTTTTACATAAATGTTGAAAATCCTCATTAAAACTTATTTGCAAGGAAAAAAAAAAGAGTACGGAACGGTGGATCCTGAAACTGAAATTGAAGATGATCATCATATCATATCATATCATATCATATCATATCATCAGAATGGCAGAAGCTAAAATCCAAATATTAATTCAATCATCCATTTTTTGTGGAATCTCACCTTTTATCATATCATGTGCATCCATATTCATATTCATATTCATATTCATATTCCTTTCCATTTTAAAACCATTTTTTATATAACAAACTCAAACTTTTATCCTCTTTGCATGTTTTCTATAGGAACAATATTCCTTACAGTTACAGTGGCTCAATAATCTAAAAATACACACAATATATGTTTTCTTTTGTGAGCTTCTTTAATTTCTTCATAGAATTAAAAAAGAAATGGGATATAAATGTTTGTTATTCACTGAATTAGCAACATATTCCTGTTTCATAGCACACCATTTTAGATTCACAACACTTTAAATCATGTGATCAAAAACTTGTAACATGCCTTGTCCCCCATCCTTTTTCACTCATAATACCAAATGCCAACCACATCAACTTTAATCATTTCTATTTCTATCTCTATCTCTATCTCTATCATATCATCTTTTCTTTTAAAAAATATATCGCTTCCTTCAAATAAAAATGTTAAATATCGGTAAAAAAATTATATCCCACATAAGGTAAGGTGAGATGTGGTTATTAAACACAACATTTTGAGCACCACATAAGTTTATTGTTACTAAACAATCCATGATTGTTCCCATTCTTATTTAAATATCACATTTATTTTTAATACAACACTTGGAAAGAAAGGTGTTGATGCACATGGTGTTTAGGTGGGGGAGAAATGTTAGGAGTTTGAAGGTGTCATCATCATGTGCATACAATACAACAACAATAATACAACATATAATCACTACTTTTGACTTGGTTCAGAACCACATTAGTCAAATACAAACAAATCATGCATATATGACTTGTACCTCATGCAATCAGAGTCATACTTCCATTTTAACTAATACCAAGAGAAGGAGTACATGCATGCATGCAATATGCATACACCACTTGTACTATCATCATATAAATCATTGTACCATAAGCAACATTGGGTACATGGATGCACATGAAGAAAGTAATGCATATCTTTTATCTTTAAAGGAATGGCATAAAGAAGATAGGAGATTTGGCACCTAATGCATTTCTAGTCTGGTGTACAACCTCCAAAGTAAATATACTAGGGCTAAAGTACAATTCAGTACCTCCACTACTATTCTAACTTCATCCCTCTTTCCCAATTTAATTACCGGTACAGTTTCTTGATTTCCGATTATACTGCAGTCAAATACAACTTCATAGGGTTGTGGACCCCATGAAGCGTAAATCCACACGTCATTCAAGATCACCAGGGACAGATATATATATATATATATATATATAACCATATGTTGCGTACGTTTTTATTTCAAGAACATTTGGCTAAACGAATGAAACGATAGCAGAATTACCTTTAAAATCTAGAGAAATGGACATGGCAAGAAACATCCAAGTGAAACAAAACAATTAATGTCATATTTAAATAAGCATTCAAGGCTAGGCCATTCTTTTCAGGATGAAAATACTTTTACTGCATGAAGTACAAGTCTTGGTTGCATGACTGGTTTCTTAGGAAAAGGAAATTACTGCCTAAAAGATACATGCATTTCATTTCCATTTAATGACCTGATAGAGAGAGAGAGAGACTGAGAAAATAGTCAAATTACTGATTCAATTACACCAGAAAAAATGAAAGCTTTTGACAGAATGAAGAATATGAGAGAGAGGCAAGACTGTCCTTAGAAGGGTTATAAGTGAGGGGTAGTTTGGTCAATTTTGAAAAAGCAAGGGTTTTACAAAAGGGGTTTAGAAGTTGAAATTGCCAGTGCATACATGCAATTTACTATAAACTTGAATCACCTGACAAACTCCACATGAAGAAGCCAGACAACAGACCCTACCCACATTATTTGTCCACATGGAAAAGTGGAAGGCCAGTGCAGAGCTGACCCACAAACTCTCCTCTCTCTCTCTCTCTCTCTACAAATTGTAAAATATTATATAAAAAATGACAGCAATTTTCCCTCTCATTCTTAAAATTTGACACCCAATTCAATTCCCACAAAAAATAATTGAACAATGCTTCCATACATTCCACCAAATCCCCCTTCTGAACCTCTTACCAGTCTTTCCTTTGAAGGCCAAAAAAGCAACAAACAGACTTTATAAATTTTAGTTTCAATTCCAATGATCTTTTCTCAATTCCCATAACATCTTCTTCAAGTCTTTGATTTCTTTTCTTTAGTAGAAGAAAGAAGCAGTGGTGATGCAAATGTCTACTAAGCAGGCTGTGTATTCCCTAAGAGATGATAAACAAGAGCTACAGAAGCAATTAGGATGCATGAATGGACTTTTTCTGCTGTTTGACCGACGTTACCTTCTTGGTCAACGCCGCCATGGCCATAACCACAAGAGGTTACCTCCAGGTACCATAACCATCTTCTTCTTTCTTTTCATTCTTTTTCCCTGTTCATCATCATCAGCTTATATCTGCCATCTAAAACAAGTACAATAGATACCCATCAACTGTTCACAAGATAGTTCTATATGATAATTATATTTGCAGAAGATTGTTAACATGTTTCATGATAATTATATTCACAAGATAGTAGCATTCATATGTGCATATGATCATCATATGTTTAACCATTTTGGTTTCCGATGTCTTAACGAATTGCCAATCGCTCTTTAGGTCAAAGTAACAATGGTGAAAAAGAGTTCAGCAATGAATCAGAGCAAACTAAGGTAAGATCAACATATGAACTTAAGCATAAATGCTAGTAAATAAGTTTCCTAGTCATTCTACTTGCTAAAATGCAACAAAAAACCATTGAAAAGTAAATTCACTTGTGGATATACTAACCCGTACATGTTTTTCGGTTGCTTTTTACAGGAAAAACCCCCGAAGGTAGTCATGAAAGAGAAGCACCGAGTCTCTATTGAATCAGCAAGAAATTCATTTTCTTCTTCTAGTTCGTCCACCGCCTTATCATCTTTAGATTGTAGTAAGAGGGTTCAAACTGAACAATCCTCTTCTTGCCAAAGTGCAGTCTCTGAACCGCCCTCTTCATCTCCGTCATTACAGAGAAAACGACCAGATTTGTTTATACAATCACCTGATATCAGGGATGTAGTCAGGGATTCCATGACCAGAGAACCTCGTGTGGTATCGATAAAAACTGCAGCAAAAGAAGAAAGAGCGGGCCCTGCGATGAAACATGTCGATTCCCCAAGGCCAATTCCGTACCAAAAACCCGTACAATATGATGGAAACGATCAGATTGCTAAGCTGAGGGGAATCCCGTGGGCAGTGAAGGAAGTAAAGGAGACATCACGGTTCTCGTGTGACGGAAGAGAATCAAGATATCTGTTGAAACCCAATACGAAGGTCAAAGAGCTTCCGAGATTATCCTTGGACAGCAAGCAAAGCTTCATCAGTAATTCCGCCAATGAACCAAGAAGAAGCTTGCAAATAAGAGAAATTCAACGAGGGCCCACAAGCCAATCCGACGAGCCAAGAAGTAATAAGCGGCCATCATCGGGTGTTGTAGCAAGGTTGATGGGTCTGCTTGATGAAAATGAGGTCTTGAAGACCAAGCCCTGCTTAAGTGAAGAATCGGTCTTGAACTCAAGATCATCGAGAAAAGAGGAGGGATTAAAGCATGATCGTATTTCTATTTCCCCAAGGGTTGTCTCACCTCAAAGGGGAGTCGGTAATGTAATTACAAGAATACCCTTGGAAAGAGCTCCGTGGAAGCAGGAAGGTAGTGGTCGAGGCTCACAGAAGCCATTCAAGAATAAGGAAGCTCCAGCAAAAACCGAAACTGCTTCTTCCCCTTCAGTTTACTGTGAGATTGAGAAACGGTTGACTGAACACGGGTTTAAAACAGCAGGGAAGGATCTCCGAGCCCTTAAGCAGATTCTAGAAGCAATGCAAAAGACACGAAAGAGGTTAGAAGACAATAGCAGCATCGATCATGGGCAGAGCCAGAAAAGTGACCAACCAGTTTCCCCTACCATCAGGGGGATTAGTTCTCCTAGAAAACTTGGATTCCTAAATGGGAACACGAAACCGGCTAAAAAGCTAACTTCAGAATCGATGGTGATTACGGATATTCAGAAAGTCAAGCACGCAGATGCTAGGAAAGATTCGATTCGTAGGCAACGGCCACTGTCAACTTCTAACTTTCCAGAGTACCCGCCTGGAGAGAAATCCACCAGTTCAAGATATTCTAGAAGTCTGAGCCCGAGGATGCAAAGATCAAAGAACGGTGTAGATAAACCATCTATTCATGGGCCATCCTCTGATTGGGGCAGAACCAAAAAGCAACCCGGTATGCAACGGACCCAATTAGGCTCCACAACCAGACACCCGAAGGCCAAATCCATGGATCCACTGCAAGAGAGTGAGCAACCGTGTGGATACAATAGTGAAAAAAGAAACTTTAGCCAACAGAGTGATACGGTTTCCTTCCAATCGGAAAGCAATAGTCTGGCTTCACAAAATGATTCAGAAGTCACGAGCACCGAGTGGAGCCAAGAGGTCAATAGCGCATTTCGACCAAAAGAAAACCACAGGGTGAGTGAGAATACTTCATAACAGATGCACACACACACTCACCAGGTGAATTTATATTAACTTTTGGACATGTGTCATCTTTCCGCAGGGTAATATCGCAGAAAGGTTGATTGAAGACAAGTCAATGGCTGACCATGTCAAACATACCATGGAACAACCGAGTCCTGTCTCTGTTCTTGACGCATTCTACACAGAAGACATGCCATCTCCAGTGAAGAAGAAATCTAATGCTTTTAATGGTACGCTTTCCCTTACCTACCTTGTTTCTTGTATGGTTTTGGCAGATAATATAAATATATTCCAATACTATTATTTTGCTGACGAAACTTGTTACTTATTTCTCATCTCAGATGACGAGAATTTAGGCTTTGAAGATGCACAAGATCAATCAAGGATCGATGACTTGGCTAACAGCACAAACCTGGATCAGTATTCTGAGTTCAATAGCGTAAAACTAGCAAACATAAACAGCCTGGTTCATAAAATTGAATTATTGAACACCAATGCTGAAGCTGCTACTGTCGATCACACTGCAACATCTCCCTGTGAGAGTGAAACTGGAGATCATGATTACGTAAAGGAGATACTATTTGCCTCGGGATTCTTGAAAGATCTGGACCGCACCACCACATTACTTCAGGTTCCTAATTTGATCAACCATGAGTTATTCCATGTTTTGGAGAAAACCAAAAAGAGCATGCGATCAAAATCCAATGAGAAAATCAGAAGAAAACTGGTATTTGATACTGTGAATGATGTTCTTGGCCACAAATTAGCAATGCTACGTCCTTTTCAGCCATGGACCAAGAAACATAATGGGAGGATTCTGAATGGAGAGAAGCTACTGAAAGAATTGTGCTCAGAAATAGACAGTCTCCAAAATAAGTCAGAAAGAGGCATATATGATGAAGATGATGAAGTGATAAACATCATATATGCAGATGTGAATAAGAGGTCACAAGATTGGGACGAGCACTGTTATGAGGTTCCAGGTCTAGTGTTGGATATAGAGCGTCTGATTTTTAAAGACTTGATCAGCGAGGTTGTGAATGCTGAGGTAACCGGTCTGCAAGATTGTTGGCCAGCGAGGCATCGTAGGCAATTGTTTCCCATGTAGAAGCTGAATCTTGATCCCTCTTCCCATCATCCTTCTCAGTTTCCCTTTACTTTATCTTTTGCTGGCTTTAGAAGCACAACTTTAGATTAGTGAAAGAAAGTATCTGCAAAGCAAAAGTGTAACTTTGATGCATATAAATTATAATACAAAATTAACTGCAGTTATATATAATATATCTTTGGCTGCAAACCATTTCCTGCAGTATAGGTATGCAATTGTTAGTTCTCTCAACCGAGTCCAGAAAAAACATTTCTAGAGAAGAGCATCTATGTTTTTTTAGATCAATAAAGATTTATCTTTGGATGGCCAAAATGTACATACAGAAATCTTTCTGACCAACAATGAACATGCAAAACAAATGCATAATTTTGTTTGGAAATATCCCTGATTTTTGTGAACACTCAAGTTTAAGACAATGTGGTATTGATGACATTGAAGTATGGTATTACTGAATCAAGTAACATGTTCTGTTTATAACAACACTAAAAAAACATAAAAGTTGACATGAGTGGAAACAAAGATCTATGCTACAACATGCTTTTACTTTTACTTTTTAACTGTTTCCAGTTAACCATGAATGAGGAGCAGGCTGTGAAGCGACCAGTTAGTTTACTTCTTTGTGATCTGAATATCTTGTGTTCGACCCTTCGAGTCATGGGGATTCCTTATTTACGGTTGACCACCGCCAACCACCACCGATCTGAACCACAATAGTTGGATTTCGGTTTCAAAATTTTCAAAAAAAAATGGTATTTTGGTCATTTACCAATATTTCATTCCACTTCCAAAGCTACATTATGTGAACCAAGCAGACAGATTCCAATTCTTTTAACACATTCCATTCCAATGTTTATCAACCAAACAGGTGGTCAAACCTGATAACATCTCATTCCAATTCCTTCAAAGTCAAATTCCTTTAACAGATTCCATTACATCCAAAAACATTTTGCCAACCAAACGCCCCTAAGGGGCTATCCCAAAAGGCCACTGATAAAAAGACATAGCATCAATGAATAACCTAATCAAAGAAAAAGGTTTGCGCACATCTTACCCCAGACCCTACTCCCACGGGCCACAGTGTGAGGGATGTACTAGTTTTGGTTTGGTTTTAGATAGGTACTCCGGTATCTTAGTTGATTGATTGATATGTGTCTGGTGAAAGTCTTGCAAGGATTGTCATTCTCTCATTTTTCGTTGATTCTTTGTTTCTATCACCCACGGCTATTCCCCATAAAAGAGCCCATTTTAATTTAAATGCATGAGGATCGATGTTACTCCATCTAAATTGTAATAATTGACTCTACATGCATATTAATAGAAGTGTTTGACCAGTCGTCAAATGTCTATCATGACATTACTGATGGAAATTAGTTATCGTTTTTCAACGTAAATAATGTGAACCAAATTCAATGTCAGAAAGGGATTGGTGATGATAATTACACCATGAGACTATGGGGGCAAATAGGTATTGTGTTTAATTTTTGCCCAAAAAAGGATATCTTGCTCAATTAATATAGAACCCAAAATGAAAACTCTTGCAATATTTTATGGAAAAGGAGGAGTACTAACAAGTTGAGGTAAAATTAGTCCCTGACTTTTAAGCACATAATACGAGTTGAATATTAGTCAAACTATTGTTTCTTCTCTAGATAAATACATCAAATCTTATGAAGCAAATGTAGAATTAAATAATTAATTCTACTTGTGTTGTAACGTAGATATTCACAAAGAATGAGAACATGTTAGCTACAGTGAGATACTGGGATCGTCTGCTTTAACTACAGAAAAGATGATATAATGAGGTTATGTAACACGGGTCATGGACGTAAACTGGTTCTTAATTACACTAAGGTGGAAGAAAAAATTGGGTTAGATCAGCCTCTTAAGTCTTAAGTACCTATGAAATTTACAGATCCTTCAACTATTAATAAGAATTGTTTTTCTTGAATCATCTCAGAAAATTTAATATATGTTCATGTCATGCACCCATCTAGAGACCCAAACCCATTCCTAGGTGATATTCTAGAATAGTTGAGAAGGGGCAACTTAGGTACTTCTTAGAATAAATATTTAGCATAAATAGGGAGGATGCAGGGGATGGGAGTCAGGCAGAAAATCAGTGGGTTTACATGGGAGAGTTATAGCCTCCAGAATGCTAGAGCTTACCTTTGTTTTCCATTCAAGTAACCATCCGATTAATCTGTTTTCATCTTCATTCTTAGTTTGTTACTGATTTGGATTCCAGTTCATAACAGTTCATGAATTTGGGATTTCTGATGTGAATAGAATCTTACTGGAAATGCATCGTTATAAACAGTAAACATCAATTTAGAAAATGAATTAGTTACAAATACATGCCAACATTTCATTGACAAGCAAAGTGAAGGTTGCAAACAAGGAAAAAATAGAACAAGGCAGGGAAATTTTAAAAAAATCTTAATTTTAAAGAATCATCATTGTCTAAAGCTCATTACTGGAACTACAAACATACCTCTAATAACATGTTAGTGGGAACGAGTCCCTTGTAATAGACATATGCCCCCGACATGGACTACTCTGGAACTAGCATCTGTTGCTACAATTCCAAACTAGTATACAAACACTATCTTAAACTTGCTGATTTACAACTGCGTCAATTTCATATGCTTTCCATTTTCCATCGACTCCCTTCACTATTTTCTCTTTTCTCCTTTCTTTTGCCATCCCTCGAGTCATCATTTGCAAACTAAGAAATGGCTTCTGCATTTCCAATTTTGCCTTGTCTATTTGCAGCGGATAAGGATTTTTTGCCCATGTGAAACTTCAATTGCACTGTGTGTGTTCTTTCTACAACAACCTTTTTGCTACCTTCCTCGATATCAACACAATTCCTCTTAAACCTCGGAATTTCCAGAGCAAATGTCCCTAGCGCAGAAACATGATTTGCCCATAAGCTATGATTTTGCGCCACATCTTCTTCCACAAGTCTAGCAGGAAGAGAAACCAAAGAAACCTCCTTCTCCCCAGATTGTAGAGGAGATGCAAGAAAAGGATTATTCACTTGCTTCCTTATACCATTATGTCCAACTTCAACAACAACAGCCACTTGAGACCCTTTGCAAGCCAAACATTGTTCCGATTTCAACAATAACGGCCCAATAACCATGTGAGCTTGGTCAACTCTATCCTGACTTCTTTCAGTTTCTTCTATATCGACTGAAGCTGGAATAGTATATGTCTTGGGATCAGGGAAACAAGGTAACCAAGGAGGGATATTATCCATTGGGGGCGTCTCTCCAGCATGAAAGAAACTCGGTATTGATTGCCGTTCTCTAATTACTGGAAAAGGAAGAACTGAATAGGCGAACCCCATTTCTTCAGACACACTGACATACTGAGAAATATCTTTAATAATCCTGGATCCTAACAAGCAATGACCTATATCTGAAGCACCAACAAACCCCTGAGACAGACCCAAATCTTCCAGCCCATGAACTATATCAAACACATTACTTTCAGTCCTACCTGCGAAATTTGCACAGAAATTGGACGTCTTGCCTATATCCTGAATATATTTGCAGGTTATATCAGATAATGTATCAATTGCAGACTGCTGAAACCCTTGTAACCCTACGCTATCACATATTTGGGCCACTGCAATCCTTGCAAGTGACCGTGCAAATTCGTCATTCTTCCTCCTCTTCTTCAAACCAGATCCATTTCCTCTTGAACTCCCTCCACTTTCTCCATCGCTCATGTTATCAACCTCATATCACTTCGTTTCCAACATATTCAACATAAGAAAAATGAAATCCAATCTCTGGAACCCATTAACAAAAGCCCTAATCCATAAATGGTTCATATAAATCACTTCATCCATTCAATACAAAATCTTGAACTTATTGTGATGACATATCGCCTACACCCTAAAGTATCACGCACAGATGAATATAATAAGCATTCGATATAACCAGTTATTGAACTTACCCATTGTACGCATACGCTAGGGTTTCCGCGATGGGGTACACTGCGAAATTAGATTTTCCAAATGCATGAAATCCGAACAAGAAAAGCGAGGGAATTGATTGGGTGAAGTCAAGATAAAATGGGTCGAATACCCTCCAGCAAAACCCGGATCAGGAGAAAGATGACCCGAGTTTCACACTGAAAAGAGAGTAGTGTTTGGGTTTTATATATAGAAAGAACATTGGAGAATAGAGTGCCATTGCATAAAACTATTAAGGTATAGATTCTTTATACAATTTTAAAAACGTATAAAGAAAGGAGTCACCAGCTGCTTCCGTAGCATAGTGGTAGTGCGTTCGCTTCGTAAGCGAAAGGTCGCGAGTTCGATCCTCGCCGGGAGCTTTTATTTTTGAAACAATACAATTTATTTTTTGGGCCTTCAGATGTAGAGCCCAACTTTTCTCTGACCCAATCCGGCCCACCATCCACAAGACCACAGCACAACTCACAAATCCTTCATTTCCCTTTTTTACTAATCAACTCATAAGTCATAAACCTATATTTGCAAATAAAAATTAGCCGTATGGAACACAAGAATATGGTATTTGTTTATTACTCATCGTGTGGTCAAACCGAAGATGAGGTGGTCGTGGTCCATCCAAGTGAATTCTCATTTAGGGGTTGTTTGGAAGTTGCTAAATGGTTTGGTGCAGAATGATTAAGAGGCTTTTATGATATATTGCAAAATGAAATATGGTTGTTTGGCAATTGTTTAGAATGAAATCAGGGTGATGAATGGTTAATGAAGACCCAAGATGCTAAATCATTCAGAGGGTTTTAGAACTATTAAGAGACAATCATTTTTTGCCAAACAGGATTTACCTCTTAGCGATTCAGAGGTTGCCTCTTAATGGAATTATTAAGAGGTAAACAAACAGCCCCTTAATGATAATGAACATAACTAATTTAATCACCTCGTAAAATTTACATTTATAAAGATTCAACATACAAATATTGCATAGTCCTCGTTGTCAAATGAAAGAACGGGCAAGTACATTTCGATGAATTCCAACTAAACTATTAAAACACGTAGACTTTTAATAAAGAATGGGTAAGGCCATGAGTACCAATACCCAATGAACCCACTCCTACCCGATACCCCTTAAAACATTAAAAAAAATAAACCCAACACCCTATATCCCTCGGGTTCCCTTTTCTCTTCATCGGGTTCATGAACCCGCTCCCGCCTACCCGCTCCCCCGCTTACCCGCTTGCCACCTAGGCCTTACCCGTGACCGCTACGGATGGTCTAAGTACATGAGTGAATACTTGTGATTTCAAATCTTAGTTAGAAATGTTATATTTTTTTGGTTCAAAAGTTAACCTATATCAATGATATTAAATTTTACCTAATATGTATTCTGATACGTATCAATATTGAATTTACTTTAGTTATACGATTAGAGTTAAATAGTTGTGTTCGAATATTACATTTATTTCATATAAAACAATTATAAAATATTATTTTGTTTTACAATTGAGAAAAATACGGATGGGCTCACATAGTGACCATTTTCAAACAGGAAATTGATTCAAATAATCATTTACCTCCTTTAAATTGGTTTTTTAACCATTTCTTTTCTGGTTTTATCAAATGTCACTATCTGTACAAGTGGCAACTCATCAATATGTAAAGAGGTAAAAAAGTTTATGAACATGTTTCCGTAAGGGTTAGGGGCAAAATTAAAAAATAATTTAAACATGTCCACAACTTGCAAATCGTTACTTGCAGTCATAAACAAAATTTACCAATTTGTTCCATGTACTTGAAAACCATGTTTAAAAACTTCTTTCTTTTTCACTTTTTAACCACTCAGAGTTACCACTTGCAAAGGTAATTTCATTTTGATAAAATAAGAAGAAGACTAACTAAAAGCTCAATTGTGGAGAAAAAACAGCTATTTTGGGTCAATTTCCCTTTTCAAACTCAAGTTCAATCACAATATGACAAACATTAATGACAGATTATTTGAACAACGATCATATAGATATTTTCTTTTTCCCTGATATTATTATTTTTAATCTTTGATAATATGTGAGAACCATTCAAAAGTGTCTTCGGAGACCAGGAGTATAGTGAATTATTATTATTATTTTATAAAGAAAATTAAATTGCATATTAAGATGATAAATTTATTGAATATTTTAATAATATAAACGTAACTTTTTTCAGAGTTTTTTATTTTTCGTTTTGAGACGCCGGTTGGCTCTATGTCTTTTCTATGCATGGATGGATATCTAAACGTATATGTATCCAATCAACTTTGAAAAGGATTGAACCATAATAGCATCCATTTACTATCATAATAAGTATAGTTATCGAATACGGATGATAGTTTTAAACGGATACAAATCAAATTCGCTTACCCTTTGAATTCCCCGCGTAAGATCCCCCCTTGTTTTGTTAGCATAGCTGAAGACTGAAGAGTGAAGAGCTGGATAAAAAGAAGTGCTAGAATGAGGCAAGACAAATTAAAGATTATACCCTACAGAACATTACTAAAAGAGATGGATATATATATATATATATATATACACACACCTTAGCTTCTCATTAGAACAAGGGTCCTGGTTTCTTGGATTGATGCAATTGGGACATTGAGAACTCAAAAAGGGAGGGCAGATACTTAAATCTTCTCATGGAATGTTGTCATCGTTGTTTCTTTGAACAAAGTGATGGTCGAAACATCGTGTTTCTGTCAACAACAAATTGGGAAACATGAGAAGCAAGTGAACCATTGGTTGCCACCAGCTTTAGGGGTTGTGGAGGGAGCTTCAGGTGCAGTTTCTGCCTCTGCCGCCCCCTTTGGTGTTGGCGGTGTTGATGGCGGTGGCGCAGATCCTTCAGCATCTACCTTCGATGGACTGCCACCTGCAAGTCTGAGAGTAGCAAACATATATGTTACATTAAGTTGAGTCTACAAATTATTAATTATTACTTGTAATGAAGGTTCAACTTACACAGGGAATGAGAATGAACTAGTGCTTTTGGCACTCCCATCGGAATTAGGAGACTCCTTGGTAGGACTTGCTCCTTTCTCATCTGGATTAAGACCGGGACTGGGCAATTCTAGCCCCTTCCGAGAAGGGGAGGTTTCCTCTTTTCTTTCAGAATCCATTGGCAGTGCATTATGGGTTTCAAGGAACTCTTCTTTCTCTCCGGATTCTTCCCCATTTGAACTAGCACTCTTCCGTTCATTGTCTGCTGCCTTTTCCACCATTGTTGGTAGGTTAGGAGACATACTGGTGAAATCGCTAGACTTATTGGTTTCGGGTGTAAAACATGAATAGCTGAGCTCATCATCCAGCCAGTTAAGTTTTCCAGACTTGGTTACTAAAAAACCATTATCCATGGAGAAGCTATTATTTCCCATCGGGATACTGAATAATGATTCATTGGAAGCTAAACTCCATTCTGAATCATTTGTCTCTTTTGGAGCGAAGATGGATAATGGAATCCTGTTTGGATCATAGCCAGAAGGTTGCCTCATCACTTGAATCGGAGGAGATTGTTTTGGAGATGCATTTAATGTATTCAAATCAGAAGTCTCTGTAGTCGATGTTGCTCCTCTTGCCTGTGGTGATGCACTTAACATGCTCGATTTAGATGTTGTACTTGGGGATTCGGGGTTTGATCTTGGTGAGATAGAACCATTTTCTTCAAATTCTGTGTATATCATATCATTTTCACCACAATCTACTTCCAATTGATATAAAGTCCAAGCGGAAGAGGAAGAAGAGAAGGAAGAGGAAGAAGCACGGTCAACCATTTTGTCATGATCAATTGGGTCCTCGTCATGCTCACTGCTACCACTCCCGTTCTTTTGTTCCATTTTGTTTTGTTCAACAGATTGTTATAGGATTTCTCTCATCTCAGATAACTAGTATCTAATGCTGTAAAGTGATAAGTGATATAGTAAGAATTTAAAGATGATTTTCAGATAACTGAAACTGTTACTTGAGGGAGTGACAGCTTTCTAAATACGGTTGATGCAAATAAACTCAAATGTGATTATGTTACAGCAATTCGTAAGTATCGGTCCATGAATGAGGTAGAAGAAACCCCACTCTTGCAGTATGATAACACAGTGTGTTCTAGGGTATCAAACGGATTCCACTATTGGCAAAAACACGATGAAAAAGGAATCGGAATTGTGGACATGTTAGTGGCGAGGTTTTTATACTTCTTTTCTCAAATTAAGTTACTAGTAAAATAAGTTAAGATGTTTACAGATTCATATGAGAGGAAACAGATTCAAGGAAGTTCTTACGATAATGATTCACCATACGTATTAGCTGGCCAGGGACTAATTACGTTTCTATATCGAGTTGTGTTAAGGAATTTAATGATTCAATTGTGATCGGATGCTTTAGAACTTCAAAATCGAACCCTGGTTTCATAGCAACAATTTACTGTTCTTACGATTGCAATTTTAACAAATAGCTCTCATGAACGTCAGAATTTGCCGACAAAAATGTTGAATTTTGCTAAAATCATGCTTGATCCAAAAGTTTCAAATGCGAATGCATTCATGTATCGTAATTCATATATAAACAATAAAAACAAAATCATAAAATTCCGAGTAACTGAACTTACTTGAACATTCCCCTTATATGTCGAACCTTACGGTTAAGATCGCCGGTAGCACCAATGTTGCCCTAAATTAAACATTAAAATCTCGGAGGACGAGATAAAGGGGAAAAATCGTAGAGAGGGGAACATGAGCTTAGGGTTAGGGTTTGATGATTGAATAACAGAAGGCTGAGCGTCTATTTAGGGAAACGCTGATCTGTGTTTCTTTTCCTATTTTCCAATTTTACAGACGCGGGAAGTTCTTTCTTCGACAGGTACTTGTGTTCATCAGAAAGTTTGGGGATAGTTTGGGGAACATGTTGAAAGATAAGGGGGTAAAATGAAAAATATAGAAAGCGTTCACCATTCAAATCTTTTCTATATATCTTTCACTTATCCACACCATATAATAATATAGCCATGGAAGCAGCTGTGCAGAAACAACTTTTCAGTCATGGAACTCAAGTTTTCACAAGTAAGTTTTGCTATCAAAATCTTTGTTTCAGATCATATAGGTGTTAACAAGTCAAGTCGAGTAGCAGCTTGTTTGGGCGATAAAATAATATCTAACAACTTTGTGGTACACTTTATGGTTAATTGGGTTCCCTACATTTCAGCAAATAAAGCATCAAGAAACCGTACTGATACACCATCATCAGTCCACCAGAAGCCAAGTTTTGCGACTCAATATTTGAATTACTCGAGTTACTCCAAATTTCCGATCGTGGAAAGGCATTACAGGAATGCAACAAAGGTTAGTTTTCTTGTTTACCATTTCTTACACTATAAAGGGTTGTGGTGTAGTGGTCGAGGCCCAGGGAATGTGGTGGAATATCTCATTTGTCCATGGTTCAATTCCAAGCATGCACTGATACACAACAGTTGTGACCACTGAGTTTATCTGGGCTGGAATCTTGCGGTCACAATTTGCCTGGTCATAGGCTGGACTCTCTTCCAGAAAAAAGTGATGCACACAAAATGAGAAGTGATTTTTGTAGCATGTAAACAGGTTTATGCAACAAGGAGAAGGAGATCCAACATGGAGACAGATACATATGTCCTAATGGAGCCAGGGAAGGCTGAAGAATTTGTAACCGAGGAAGAACTGAGGGTCAGATTGAAGGGTTGGCTAGAAAATTGGCCAGCCACATCACTGCCTCCTGATCTTGCAATATTTGAATCCATTGATGACGCTGTTTCGCACCTTGTAAAGTCGGTTTGTGAACTCGAAATCGATGGAGATGTTGGCTCAATTCAATGGTATGAAGTTAGGTTGGAATGAAAATATTCTAGAAATTTGTGTAGTTTCTTCTTAAAATGTATTGTATCACTAGTTTCTCTTCATGGGTGCATTTATCTTCATTTTATACTCGGCTTAAATCGTTTAAACGAACCCATAACCACATTCATAAATCATAAATCATAAGTCATAACCTAAGTTTCCCCATTGATCCAGAAGATTAGCACAAAAAGAGAGCAAAAGTTATATCCTTTAGAAATGGTTCAAGATTGAATCAAATACAATAAGATTCGAGTAAATCAAGATTTCAAGTTCCTTTAAACCCTCTTCAGCCCCAAAAAGAGAGCCATCAGGGTTTAAGAGCACCCAGATCTTGGAACTTGGAAGCTTGAATCTGCAAGTGTCATGAGATCTTTCATCAATGAAAATAACACAGAAGACTATGAATGATCAAGGGGTTGACTTTTGAGTGATGATTGTTGAAAATTGCTTCATGAGTTTGTACCTTGTGTTGTTGACTTGTAGTAGATGTGGATGGTAAGAGACCAGAGGACTTATTATTGGACTTAGTTCTAGCAAGAAGTCGCTTGGAAATAGGGGACATGATCTGATCAGTTGGGCTTTTATACCTACACAAAACCACAAAGAAAAATTCCAACTTTATTGCCCACAAAGATTAATCTTTTTGAATTGGCAATAGGGTAAAGGAGATTAAAGAATGACTTACATTTCAGGATAATTGAATGCTTTTGGGACTGTAAGACGATCAGGGGTGACTCCGGCGGCCGGAGGAGGACAATTCATCTGAATTGGTGTTTCTTGCGAGGGTGTTGATGGGTGTTTTGGAGACTTTTGATCCATGGCTGTTGACTTGAGACTTGTGAATGATGGAGTGCGTCTGTGCGTGTGGGAAGATAGAAGAGGAAGATGCTTCTTTGAGGGTGGAAGTGGGACCAAAATGCTGGGTTTTGGGTTTATATGGGGTTTTTGTCAGTGTGGAAAGTAGAGTAGGAGGACAAAGAGAACCTTGGCGGCCGTGTGTGTGTGTATATATATATATATATATATATATATATATATATATATATATATATAGGGGTGGTATCGGGTACAAACCAACTAGTTTGTACAAACTCGTACAAACCATACCTAGCTTCATGATTTTGTAAATTTGGCTTCATGAATGTATATATATATATTTTGGCTTCATGAATATATAATTTGTCTTCATGAATATATCATTTGGCATTTTTAACTAATTTTTTTACAAAAATAAGGGTATTTTAGGGTTCATTTTGAGAAATTGAGAAGTCTAAATATTTTGAGAAATTGAGAAGTCTAAATATTTTGAGAAATTGAGAAGTAAAAAAACACGGGAGTGTTCATATATGAATGTTCATATATGACTGTTATATATTCTACAAACCATAAAAAGATGACAAACCATGCAAACCATGTTATAACCATTAGATCAAATCCACCAGGTTCTCATGCTTTTTTTCGTTTGCATCCATTAGAGCATCTCCAACCTTGACGCCAAAAAAAACACCAAAAACACCAATTTTGGTGGGGCAACAACAAAAATAAAAACCTCAACTCCAACCATCCAAACACCAAAAACACCAAATTTGTGGACCCCACCTTAAAACAACATATTTTATTTACTATTAAATATTTCTTAATTAAAACTTACAATTTTTATTAATTAAATAATATAATTTTTATTAATTAAATGTTAGATAGTGGTGGGCTCCACAAATATTTGAGGCCGGCAAAAAAAACCCACACGGCATATTTGCCGTTCAAGACAATCGGCCGGCAAATATTTTTGGCGTTTGGCGGTCTGTTGGAGTCGTCCGGCCGGCAAAAATGGCGATTTGCCGGCCCGTTGGAGATGGTCTTAGTAGGGGCATAATAGGTATTTACCAATTTCTATTTTTTTGTTTTTTTAATTGGTGGCCGGTTCCCAGAATTGTAGCAGATTTCATTGGAGATAATTATCACATAATTATGGAAGTTATCACATTCAGTTTACTATAGACATTAGAGAAAGTCTGGTTAATTTTCAAACTCGATTTGCTTGTAAACCCTAACACATCAAAAAACAGTTTCCTGCAACTCTTCTGTGTGTATTCCGATGTCTTCTCCGGTGATTGATTATGTAATGGTAGTCGCACAGTACCAGAATGTTGCGTCTTCTTCAAGTGCATCAAAGACGCTTGTTTCTTCCGACGTTCACTTTGCCGTTGTCGGTGACAATCCAGTGTTCGAAGTTGGTCCATTCCCTTTGATTTCAGATACCCATGCTGTTACTGTCCCGAAATCTTATCCCGTTGAAGAGGAGAAAAAGTATGGTGATATTGGATGTGGTGGTGATGGGTTGGATGAAGTTGCTGATTTCATGGAAGATGAAGAGGATGGTTTGTTTTTGTTTTTTAGTGAAACTGTAACTGTGGGTTTTCGTATAGATATATGCCTATGTAAATGAATGTTTTTTCTATTTAAAAGTTGGAACCACTGCAGCTTTTTTAGTGTTATTTAAACAATTTGAATTATTTGTTTAATTTGTTTTTTCTCATTAAATTGCAGAAACACTGTGTATTTGTATTTGGGTCTTCTTTTTCTGAATTTTATATAACTATTTTGCTTCTATGTCGCAATTGTGTTTATGTTGTGTCTAATTATTATATTATATTTTGTCAAAAACATCTGTGAGTTTGGCTGAAGGTTCCGAAACACTGTTTATTATCTGTGTTTTTTTCCCATGTGATTAATTTGTAGAAACACTGTGTATTTGTAATTGCGTCTTCTTATTCTCAATATGCGATTGGAAAGTGATTTTGTAGTTTTTTATTTTTATGAAACAGGATATGTATAACGAAATAAGTGTGTGTCAATTTTCTAGACGATATGCTTTACAATTGATTTCCACCTTCTATTGTTTAGTCTTTGTGTTTTTATGTATTCAAGATGAAGTTTAACCTAGTTTCATGATGTGTTTTTTCTAGATACCTTATCTCAAGCTATGGATGAGAGTCCAGCCGGTACGAAGTATTATACTCCTATGGTTAGCGATGATTTAAAGCCGAAAATTGGTGATTTTTATCCTTCTGCGGAGATGGCTGGAGGTGTTTACCATAAGTATGCCCTTGCCGCTGGTTTTGATGTGCGTTTGTCGAACAAGAAGACGAACAAGCTTGGTCGTGTGACCACTCGCTATTTTGTTTGCAACAAGGAAGGTAATCCTACTCCTAAGATGATTGACTCTTTAGAAGTAACTTCTGGTCAGAGAAGGCAACGAAATTCTAATCTTAAGAGATCCGGTTGCCTAGCTTGTATTAGGGTTCACTATGTGAAGGAAAGGGGTAGGTACGAGCTTTACCAATTTGTCGAGAAACACAACCATTTGTTGTATAGTCAAGAGGAGATGTCGATGTCTAGGGCTAAGCGTGAACTACATTTTGCTGACCACAAAACTATTTATAATGCATGTAGTTCTAAGGTTGGTGTTTCAAAATCTCATAGGATGCGTAATTCACTCAAGGGTGGTGTAGAGTTAGAAGGAGGTACTGTTAAAGACTACCAAAATTTCAAAAAAGATATGGTAACTTTCGTTGGTAACAAAGATGCTCAAATGCTTATTAACACAATGGTAAGTAGGAAAAAATGTTGTCCCGAGTTTTTCTTCGAATTCAAGTGTAATGAGAAGGAGCTTGTTGCAATTTTTTGGGCGGATGAGATATCGAGGATGAATTATCGTGAATTTGGTGACGTGATTTCATTTGATGCAACATTTCGCACCAACAAGTAAGAGTTTGTTTATGTTATGTTATTTTATCCTTTTTAAGTGTTTATTTTACTTCAACACTTGTATTTTTTTGTAGGCATGCGATGATTTTTGTCCCGTTTGTTGCGGTCGACAATCATAAAAAAACTGTCGTAGTTGGTGCTGCTCTTATTCGTAATGAGAATGTGCCTTCGTACACGTGGATTCTAAAGGCATTCATGAAAGCTCATGGTCGTCAGCCGTCTTTTGTCATTACCGACCAATGTGCTGCAATGAAACAAGCAATTCCAGCTGCTTTTCCCGATAGTGTTCACCGCTTGTGTATGTGGCATATCACAAAGAAGATTAAAGCCAAGGTATTGAAAATTACTGCAAAATTTTTGTCTAATTATCATATTATGTTTTATTAATTAATCTATATATTTTTTATGTTTGTGCTTTTTACTCAGATAAGTCCCTTCTTGTTGCATCAAACATCATTTGTTTCTGAGTTGAACAAACTTGTGTGGGATATACATATAGAGCCTAATGATTTCGAGACCCAGTGGAATTCATTGATGGAGGAATATGGACTTAAAGGTGATTCATGGTTTGATGAATTGTTTAATATTAGGGTGTCTTGGATTCCTGCATATTTCAGGGATTCCCCTATGTATGGATTAATGAAAAAACTTCCCGTTCTGAGAGTATTAACGCGTTTTTTAACGTGTATGCTGCGTTTTGGAATGACCTTGTTGTGTTTTTAAAGTCGTTTGACATGGCCATTGAATGTCAAAGAAAAACGCATTGTCATTTGGAGTTTAAAAACAAGTCCACAAGACCCCGTATGGTTTCCGATAGCAAATTAGTGGCGCATGCATCTAGTGTTTATACTCGTACAATTTTTTTCGAGGTGCAAAATGAGTTGAACAAGGCTGCTTGGTTTTGTGGGATCGTTGGTCCTTCTGAGGTTGATGGGAAGAAGGTTTTCACTGTTAGTCACATGAACAAACATTACGAGGTTAAGAAGAATTATACGGTTAGTAAACTTCATTATTTGTATTTTGTTAACGTATGGATCTTTTATTCACGTTATAATTGTTACTTTATTGTAATCATAGGTTGTCCAAGACAAGAGTGAAGGTACCATCGTATGTGCTTGTAATATGTTTTTGAGGAATGGTATCCTATGTCGTCATGCGTTTAGGGTTCTTTTGAATGAGGGGGCTGTTGAAATTCCTGAGAAATACATTTTGCGTCGATGGAGGTGTGACTTGATTCCTCCACAATGGTTATCCGCTAGAGTTTGTTACGGCGAAGTGGACATTGAGAAAGAGAGGCTTATGGGACGGGCGTTTGCATTGGTAGAACAAATAATGGACAAAGTGAGGAACGAGAAGTCGGTGCTTGAGGCATTTGTTGAAATGTTGATTTCATTCAATGATTCGATTGTACTTGATGAGGGTGGTAAGACTTCTATTCAAAAGAAGAACGATGATATTCAAGAAATGATTGGTGTTGTTGTTCCGGATGATGTGCAAGTTTTTCCACCAACCGGTATCCGTAATAAAGGTTGTGGAACTGGAAAACGGCTTATTGGTGTGCGTGAGAAGGCGGAGCGGCAAGCTAAGAAGGGCAAAAGGATATGTCGTTTATGTGGTGAAATGGCAAAACACGATTCTCGCAACTGTCCGAAACGTGGGAAATTATCATATTAGTTGTCATAGACATGAATATGATTGTTTTTTATTATTTGCATTTTATGTTTGCTGCTACTTGATGTTTAATTTTTTTAGGATGGTGGTACTTTTGTGTTTTTTTTACAGCATATTCTATTTTGTTTATGATATGGAGGTTGGTTTGGTTTTTCAATTACATTGTTTATGTGCCATCATGATTTCAGCAGGTTCTATTTTTTTTACAGCAGGTTCGTTTTTTTAAGATGGTGGTACTTTTGTGCTTTCATTTGAAGTATTTCAAAAGTATGTAATGAAATCCATATTAATGAATCGTATTTTGCATGTTGTTGAAATGTTTTTTTGAGTGTACCTTAATTTGGATTGGTGATTTTCATCATCTTATTGGTTAAGTAAATTGTCATTTGTAAGGTTTCTTTAAAAATTGTTGTTCGAAAACTAACTATTAGTTGATATTAGCATTATACCTTTTTACAAGAAATTTGGTTTTAAGATAAACAGTTTAAAAAAAAGTTGGTGTCTTTTTCAGTTGGTCACATACAGTTTCTCTAGATGAAAATATTATAAATTTATTTGTAATACATATGTTTAACAAACTGATATAAAGGCATACCAAAATGATTAAATTTCAAAGTCATTAAATGATAAACAAACCAAAGATGTTAACAAAACCAACCATAAACATTCAACTATTTCAAACCCATGCAAAAGTACCATAATAAAACTCCTAAACAAAGTTGGTTCAAATGTTATCCCAAAAAACTGAAGTTTTTAAACCTTCAAACCTTTCGATAGTGGTAGCCTTTCATGCCTTGTGGTATTGGCATTCTCAATGTGCTTTTTCCTTGCATGTTCGTTGATAGAAAACCACTTGTTGACTTCATCTTCTACGTATGCTTTCTTCATGTTGCACTCGCTTAACAGTATCTTGCTTGTGTATTTCATCCTCAACTCTCCTAGCTGTGAATCTTATGCATTTCCTTCAGCAACAAGCCCGGTTCTCCACCCTTTGTTCAGCCCCATGTAGGTTTCCATGTGACGCATCGCAAAAAGTCCATGATCTTGGAGGTTGTTCTTTGTTTGCCACTCCATATCGAGTCGTTCTTGCACCACATCACAAAGTGTTTTTCCTGCTGGGTGCCCGATTGTCTTTAGGTGCCTAGTCATTAGCATTTGCTGCAATGTTCACATTAATCGTTAATTATTTTTATGTTTTCAATGAGCAATTTATACTGTATTTAGTAAATATTTCTAAAACTTACCAAGCAGTATGTTGTGAACCCATATCGCTTAATCATCGTTTCATTGTCCGTTGGTTTTTCGTATTTGTTGTCTAGAATTACAACACTTGGATTCTTGAGATTGAATACCACGACGTACCAATGGGTGTTAATCTCAAGTGGGAAGAATGCCTAAATGTAATATTAATAGTTATGCGTGTTATGTTACTGAAATGCATTTATTATTTCACTAAAAAGCCAAATTAGTAAATGATTACCATATCGATATCTTTCAGTCTCCCAAGGTCCGTCTTGTGTTTTGTTGATGCTGCCAAGTTCCTTCGGAAGATGCTATATTGTTTCCCCAAATCAATCGATTTTGTCCTGAGCTTACAATCGTCCTGTAAATTACCATAATTGATTATCATAGCATGTAATGATATAAAATCTGTTTATGTAATTAGACATGTTTGTGTATAATTGTTTCATACCATCACTCCTGTATTGAAGAAATAACGTCGTGGGGAGACCCTATTTTGATAGCGTTCATTGTAGTTCATCACCGCAGCCCATGCGTCGATCACCGTGTGGTTAATTGTAGCTCTCGCTGCCATAGCTTCAATTTCAAGTCGTGACAACTTTGTGTCATCCGCAGCCCAAAACACGTTATCACTGTATTGCATCATTTATTATTACTATATAAAAGGATGTTCAAAGTATATTGATTATTAATATAATTAAACTATAATTGAAACTTACTCTAGTGAACCGTAGTTTGCTAATGGCCATTCTGTGACACGTTTGTCTTGATTATTTATGTGCAAGTCTACATATCTCACCACGTACGGTGATCGAAGATGGTCGCTCAGTTTCGTGTCTCGTTTACCCATAAGTTCAGTTTTTGACAGTCCGTCTTCATTTTTCATGTCATACTTTTCCTTCTCATAATCTTCATCAGCAACAATGTTCTTTCCTTTTTCCTCCACATTCGATGTTCCACCCGACGCGTTTAGTGAATATTATGTTTGTGGACATTCTTTCATCGGAGAAATTCCTAAGTCAAACCCCGGGCAATCATCAGTATCCTTTCCTTGCCCTCCTTCAACTTCAGACTCTGTTGGTATACTTGTAACCACTGTTGTTGCACTTTTCTTGCTAGCGTCGTTTATTTCTAAGTTGAATTCTGGAACGTCATTCACATTTAAGTTTCTTCTTGCTTGTGATTTCTGCAATGCTCTCTCCATTGATTCGTCCACCTCTCGGAGGAACTCTGGGCTGTAGTAAACTGGTGGCAGTGTCGCCGGTAGGTAGTTTATTGCCAGCGCGTACTCAGACACTCCGGAATCGCTCAAAACAATATTTTTTGAAGTTCCTTCTCCTGCAGATTTGCTTGTTGCGTTAGTACCAGTTTTTCCGAACTTCTGATTGACCGTCAATACGCTTGACAGTAGTTCTCTGTACTGAATGAATGCTGCGTCTGTTGGAAACTTCGAAAACCCAATCGCGAGTGTGTTCTCAATATTGAGTTTGGCATCAATAAGCAGCTGCATGTTGTCCTCTATCTTTTTAACCAGCTCCTACAACATTTGTAGCAAAATCATGTTATTTTATATGTTTTGTAACGTATAGTAAAAATAAGTGATTACCTTTCTACCAGGTTCTCTGTTAGGAGTTTTTATCTGTTCATTTGCTGACTGACGCGGATTTATGATTGGAATCATGTATCTTGGCTTCACTGGAAGCAACCCGAACCCTCTAGAATTTATTTCAATTACCTCCCTTTTCCTCAGGTGTGCCATTTTCCCAGCATGAATAACATGTTTTTTTTCGGCAGCTCCACTTGAGTGCACGTTGTTGCTTCCGCATACAGCAGCTGGCAAAATTATCAATACGTGTTAGATATTTGGAACAAATAATGAATTTAAAGAATCATGTCTTTTTATGAATTGATTTAGTATACCGTTAAGTACGTAAGAGGACCCGAATAGAAACATGATTCGTTGTCCCGTTTCCATCGAATTTTGCTGGACTTGATTCGTTCGTAGATGTATTTACACCAATTCACTTTACTGATCATTTCCTGATTTTTAAACTTGTTTAGGAAGCCAACATTGCATGCCCCCACGCTTGTGCATTCGACCATTAAGTTCACAAAAAGAACCAAGAAGTTAACCTTAAACTGAAAACTAGCATCTCCGGTTGTAACGATTAAATTACATACATCCTTTGGCCTAATGGTTTCCTTTTGGTATTGGGTTCTCCAACAGTCTGACATCTCTAACCCATTCAACCCATCTTCTTCACTATCCAAATCCATACCTTCATTCGGTAACCCCATAATCGAATGAATTGACTCCAAGGTTATAGGAATGCTGCAGTTTCTTAGGTCCAACCTCATCTTATCGGTATTCAAGCTATCTACTACATAATAGCCTAGTTGGGATGGTATACCATCTATAGTCATGTCAAGTAAACTTGACAGCCCCAATTTTTCAACCGCGTCTCGTTGTGAACCGTTAAGACCTATGATTGTATCATACAATGATCGTGGTGATGTCCTGGTTCGGAGTACATTAAACCTTATAATTCTGCTGCTTGATGCACCTGAGGTTTTGTGTAAAATAGTCCTCTTCTTTTGCTCCATATTTTCCAATCTTGGCTTCTTTTTCATTCCACCATCGTCATTGCCTGCAAAATATTTTAATTGGCGAACTACACCGTAACAAGTTTATTGTTTTACATACTAATTTTTTTTAAATGATACTACCTTTCTTTTTTTTTCCCAGCCTTAATATCAACTTTCCTAGATGTTGTTTCATCTTTTGATGTGTCCCTTTGTTGATCGCCAATCCGCAATAAGTCTCTTTTTCTACTTCTAGTATTCCTTGGCGTGCTTCCAAGGTCAATGACAACAACTTTGCATCCATCATCGTGCTTTTCGTGCTTTCTGAAGACATTGCGAGTCCCTTTGCATCCTATGTTGGTGGGTTTTTGAGGTGTTTCTTTTATTGTTAATGTATATGTTTTCATTCGCAATTTTATCAAATTGCAAGTACAAAATATCGCGTATATTGTTTGCTACATTGCGTACCTGGTTTTTCATCCATTTTTAGATCTTGTAGTAAGGTTTCCACCCCTTTTAGATCTTTTCCTCCCGAGTTGTCCTCTGCAACTTATTTAAGACATTTGATTAATGCTTTCAGTGTGTTATAGGCACAACACACAATCACATAGATTATTAAAGTCAACAACATATTAGCAACTGTTTTTTAATTAATATGCAACTACAAACATTTGGTTCACAACATTTCATCAGATGCGTTACAACAATCAGTTGACGCATATGATATTTATTGTCTGGTTGTTAGTGAACATGCCATGTTTTTGTTGGCAACCACGTATGATCTGATTTCTAAACAACTTAGTGAATATACCATATTTATTACCTGAATATAAAATCACAACATCTCGTGATCTGATTTCTAAACTACTTAGTGAATATGCCATATTTATTATCTGAATATAAATCACAACATCTCATGATCTGATTATTAAACTAAATTCATCAATAATCAGTTATAATCACAACATTTCATGATCTGATTTATACAATAGTCCTCAACATCACCTCCAGTACTTGACACGATTCAGAAAAAATTAAGTTACATATATGAAGCAAGATAACATCACAATGAAGAACACAACAAGCAGCATCTTATACATCCAAATAGTACTCTCATCCCTTGATGCTAATTACATGTCATCAATCCAATAAAGTCACAATAAATGCACAGTAGATGGTAAAAAAATAATGTATCCAGTTTTTAAAGAAACTTAAAAATAATGTATTTACTAACATGCAACAATTATTAAATTACTTCTTCACCCTTATTCATTCGAATCATCAAAGAACATAATATACTAATTTCTCAGTTTAGTAAGGAAGCATAGTATGAACACATTATGTTCCAAACAATTTTTTTGTATGTTATTCACTTGTTAACTATGGAGAGCAGCATATTATGTAAAAACCATATTGTATTTCACCCAATTTATTTGTAAACTAGGTTTGAACCCGTGTATTACACAGGGTAATTTAAAAAAATTAAATCATATCAGAAAACTTATCTTGCATATATGAATGATCATCGAAAGTACGATGCTATTTTCCAAGTTTTTTTCCCTTTAGAGTTGTTTTTTTTGTAGCTGTTTACAAAATGTCCTTGTTTTAGGTAGTTTTCACAAATGATGTTTTGCAAAAAATTAATAAAAAATATGAATAAATATTAAAAATTTATAATTGAGAAGTTATATACAGTACAAAGTGTTTGGATTAACTTATTATTGTACCAAAATGTGATAAGCTAATAGAGGAAATAATACAATCATGATTAAGAAAGTATAAATAATTAAATATACTATACTAAAAAATCTGCATATTTATATTTTTGAAAAATGTTTGAACTCATATTTAAACAGCAACTTGGTGCAAATCCCAACGGTGTAAATATCTACTGTAAATTGATCAATTAATTTGCATAATTCATTCTGATGTCATATGACTTCTTCTCTCATATCTTAATTGTTCATAGTTTAGTAGCAAAAAAGGATCAAAACAACATTCTCCAACAACAGAAATGGAAACGTGTTCATATTAACAATAAAAGAGAGCTTGATTACTAAAAAGATAGTAAAATTGTAAAAATCTAAAAGATTCTTAGAAATCAAAATCAACCCAAAAAAGAAAAGATGATTTCAAAAAACAAAACAAACCCAAATTAGTTTCAGGCAAATCTCAATTCCCCAAATTGGTCCAAAAACAGTAGTTTTGATTGTTTTTCGTGAAAGAAATCGACACAACATAAATTAATAAAATAATCAGTTATGAACATTGAGAAAAAACCCATTTAATTTAAAGCTTTTTTCTTAGCAAAAAACATTAAGGTTCTGATTGTATCCCACCTCAGTTGGATTGTTGTATACATCGAAACCCCAACAGGGTTCTTCTCAACCAAAAGAAACAAACAAAAACCCTTGAATCTTTTGGGGTCTACAAAAGATTGTTGGATAATAGAATGTGAAAAATAGGTTTAGGTGGATATATATATATATATATATATATATATATATATATCAAGATTTAACTTTCCAATTATGAATGTTCACAAAATTTGAGGACTCAATTTGATTGTACCTGTGAGAGGAGCACGAAGCAAGTGATGAGAGAAGAGGCAAATTGATCAATTAATTTGCAGTAGAGAATTTGCAGCAGAGAAGGAGACGAGTTCAATTTTATTAAGGGTAAAATAAGATTATTTTTAGGATATACGTTTATTATGGGTAAAATAAGTTTATTTTGGGATGAAATAAGGGTAATTTTTTTTGAATTAGAACTGAATAATTAACATTAATTAATCTATAATAAAATTGAATTTAAAAAATCAAGTTATATCAATAATTTGAATTTAAACTTAGAAGTAAATCCCGTATTTTTGGGATTACGGAATTTTTTTTGAATTTATTATAAGTATGGATATGTACATATGTATCTAAAATATTCAATATTAGTCAAATTGAAGTTAACTCTAATCACGACACATTAATTTGTATATATTTATGATATTTAATAATATAATTAAATATAAAAATATTCAATATTGAGCTCATTTCGAAGATATTGACGAAACGATTACAATGGTATAATTTGTAAAAATTAAAAATGTTTTTTAATGCATTTTAGTTCGTATACATTATTTATGTTTATATGATAAGAGTCTAAAATAAAAAAGAAAAAAGTAAGGGATTAAAAGTAAACTACAAGGTAATTATAAGAGTAGTAAATGTAGGTATAAATATTAAAAATTGAATTAATGAGAGATTTAAGGAAGAGTGAATGTGGGTGTGATAATTGAACCTATAATGTAAATGCGTCCAGATACATGTTTAGGCGGGAAAACAATGAAGTCGGCTCACCAGAAGACGACACGTGGCATGCTAGTTACTCATTTATTATATGTATAGATGTTCTTTCCCCCTGTTTTTCTTACAAAATCCTTTGTATTGAAAACCCTAATTTTATAAAACCTTAGAACGTTGTTTATTACCTTCAGACATAATGCATGTTAGAAAAACCCTAGTGTTGCAACCTAACCTGTTTCGGGAGATGTTTTCCTTTTCCTGTTGTGTGAACCCTCATCTGCGGCACGATATCCTCTGCATCTTCAGTCTCGAAATCGATTAGAATGGGGATTTCTGCCGTATTCTGGAACTTCAAAAATGGGTTCAGCGCTCGCAGTCGTCCACCCCTGCTTCGGTCTGAATGGAAAGAAATTGTGATGAATCAACATTTACCTGTGAATTTTGTATGTTTAATCGAAACATCATCTGTTTTACTCACCATTTTTCCCGTCCACCATTGATTCTCTTGGAAGGTTTTCTGCAAAGAATAATTTGTTTCGAATGTCTTCTTGGAGATTTGCAATCGCCAAACTGATCGGAATAGAATCAGTTTATTTCGGGATATGATCCCCATGATATCGAGTTTCCTTCTTAAGTGGGGGATGATTCATGACAGGAAATGACCAGTTTACCCTTTGTAAACGTGTTTTCAGTGTAAATAGTTATAATGAATATCAAATAATTTAGGAAATTAGTTGGTTTAATCCTGTCCATTCATTTTAAATCTAAGGTGTAGAAGGTGGTTGTATGGTTTGTTAGTATTTTTAGGTCTCTGAAATATCCCTCCCCTATATATATATATATATATATATATATATATATATATGGGTTAAATCATGTGAGAACTAGAAATAGGTTGAGAACCGTGGGAACCGTGGGAACCGATCTAAGCCGTCATTTGGTTTTGATCATATGGTTTTAAAAACATAAAAATTCATTCATAGGTTCTCACGGTTCTCAACCTATTTTTGCCTATAATAATGTCTATAGATTAAAATCAATTAACGGCTTAAATTGGTTTTCACGGTTTAAATTGGTTTTCACGGTTCTCAACCTATTTTAGGTTCTCATTTGATTATCGTCACATATATATATATATATATATGGTTGAGTTCATTTGTTAACCTCCTATTTTGTGTTAACTTTATTAAATTCATTCAACCAATAGGAATTCCTTTTAGTTGGTGGTTTCAAATATATATATAACCATTAAATAGGGACATGGATGGAATTCCATGTTTTTGTTTTATTACATTGATTTATTAAGGGAGTTACAAAAAACAAAATCTCATTGATTCTAGCTATATTATTATTTCTCAAATAATTTTTAGTCTTTTCTATCAAATTAGTGTTTGAATTTTTATTGTTGCATCATGAACATGAGTGATCAAGGTGTTTTCAACGACGTTGAAGAGAGAGTAGACGTAGATGTTCATTTGAACATGAACAAATATAACAAATATATATTGTTCACTTAGGCTTATATTTCATTCTTGTTTATGCATAGCCTTAATATTTGCACATTATACGTGATGTGACATCAATATTACATGCTCTAAATGGAATAATAATTAACTAGTAAGTAATACTATGTAATTTCGGAGTAATAGAACATGAATGAACATATAGTTGCTCATATATGAACAATCTGTTGTTTGCATATAATTGAACAATTATGAACATATAATTGAACAAATATGAACATATAATTGAACCAATATGAACATATAATTGAACAAATATGAACATATAATTGAACAATTAGGAACATTGGATTGAACATAGGAACAATATGTTCAACTATAGGAACATTAATTACACGACTTAATTAATGGAAAAAAGTAGGTTGTGTCAAATTCCAAAATTACCCTCTTCATTTGTGTTCAATGGGAGAATTAATTACACGACTTAATTTCTTAATTAATTAATAAATGGTTTTAATCTCAACCATTAACAAGAAAATGAATGACTAAGATGAAGTTAATAAAGTTAATACAAAATGGGAGGTTAACAAATGAACCTCCCCCTCTCTCTCTCTCTCTCTATATATATATATAGGGGGTCATTCAAGGGAGAACTAGTTATTTTGTGGTAACTGTGAGATCCAATGTGAGCCACATATTAAACTATAAATTAGGAAATTATTAGTTTTGGTAATTTTGTTTGAAATTTAAATAAAATGGCATTTTAGGTATTTTTAAAATCTCCTCTCTCCGGCCTCTTGCCTCCGGTCTTCGGACTCATACCTCCGGCATCCGGTGACACCAAGATGCCTTTGAAAATGCACTGTGATACCCTTTGAAAATGCACTGTGATACCCTTTGCCTGTGATACCCTTTGAAAATGCACCGTGATACCTTTGTGTTACACCCAAACCCTAAAATCAAAATCAAACCCAGAAAACAACAGTCACATGGTATATGTGATTCATACTATAAGACAACAACCACATGGTATCAATGTGATACCACTGTGATACCACATGTGATACCACATGGAATGGAGGGATCAAAACGATTTGAAAGGAATAATATAAAAGTCTGCCGCTTTTGATGCAAAAAAAACACAGAAATCAGTCCCGTTCGTCTTCATTCATTTCTAAACCCCCATACCCACCGCCATGCCCATTTTCCCCACAAAACCCTCCGCCATTATTCCATAAACATTCCTGCTTTCAACTGATGATCTGCACACTATTCCACCCCGCTCTGCACACATAGGGATGGGATCGACGATCGATTTCCGATCATGATGATGATGGTGAAAAACGAGAATCTAATTGGTTGTCCGCATCAGTTCCAACACAATCGATTTCCCTGGTTTTGAAGGTGATGAAGGAGTGATTTAAAGCTTTTTTGGGGGAAAGAGATAGTGGGAATGGTTGTAGTGGTTTGAAGGCCGAAATGGAAGAAGATAGGAGGTGGGTTTTGGTGGTACGGTGGTGGCGGCGGTGAGATTGAGGGAGAAGAAAAGAGAGAAACTAGTTTTTAAGGTTGATTACTATAAGAGAGGCGTGAGATATGGAAAGATATTGAGAGAGATTCATGAGCTGTCAAATCATTAAAATTACTAAATTACCCTTTAGTGTTTAATTAATAATAAAAGTAATTTTCTTAAATGAGTGGTCTATATTGGATCTCACGGTTATCACAAACTAATCAGTTCTCATTTGATTAAGCCCATATATATATATATATATATATATATGGGAAGTTTCTTTTGCAAACCATTGCATTTGTAGAAACTATGGAAACCACCTCACAACCAATCATTTTAAAAAAACTAATTAAAATTAATTAATTATTTTACTAATTCCGTAGGGGCTTTACAGTAATTTTATAATTTCGATTTTTTAATTTTTATTTAGTGAATCACATTAAATATGGAAGTTTTCTTAATTTTAGTGATTTAGTTAATAATCTAATTCATTAACGTAATCGTTAATCCTTTTAACCTTTTCTTTGTTTCATTCGGTTTTCTGCAAATTGAACAATCGGCTGGAGTGTATTTTGATTATCGAAACAATGGATGAGCATTCGTCTATTAACGAGATATTTGTGAAAGACGTGTTTTCCGAACCTATGCAACGTAACCAAGGTGATTGTATTATGGATACGGTTTCTGCGGATCAATCGCCAATAAAAGAAGGCGTTGAATCATTCAAATTCATGGGAAGTTCCGGTGGAAGTCGAGAGGATGAAGGTTTTATGAACGCATCCTTTTTTTTGTTCGATATGTATGCATATCTCATTTTTTGTTTACACACATGATATAATTTGTTATCCATGTTAATGGTTTTTTGATTTTAATGTTAATTTTAGTTTAGACGATATGATGATCGTTGATTGCATGATTTTTTAATTAACAAGCAGTTGTGAATTTTTGATACAAGTTAGTTGTGTTTTAAATTTTCTGGGTTTAATATTTTGTTTGGGTTTAAAAGTCATGATTCCATGTTTGGTGAACAGTTCGGATTTATGATTCCATGCATGTTTATAGTTATTATTCAACACTTAATTTTTGTATGCATTCATGACTTACTGTTAGTTTTAAGCGTTTTGAATTCATGGTTCCATGATTATTAATTTTAGTCATCGTGATTACATGTTTGATTATTCTTGCTATTCATTAATCCATGTTTGATTATAGTTAGTAGTCATGAATCCAGTTTCTTGAATAATTGAAATTAGTATTGTTATTTAATTTGTAACTGTTGTTGTTATTGTCAACAAATAACAGTTAGTTTTGTTCATATTTTACACATGTGTCGTATGATTCTCATTTAGTCGATGTTGTAGATGTGTTAGGACAAGATATGAGAGAAAACGCTGATGGTAAGAAGTATTGGAAGCCAGAGGTGCCTATTGAGTGTATTCCAAAAGTTGGTGATTTCTTCAATGATATTCAATCTGCGGAGGATTTTTATAGGAACTATGCTAAATTTTCAGGGTTTGATATTAGGTTGTCGAACAAGAAAAAAAATAAAGCAGATACTATAACAAATATGTATTTTTATTGTAGCAAAGAGGGTATCCCTGCCCCTAAGCCCTTTGACTCATTAGATGTTACCACTGGCGTGCGAAAGCGGCGTAATACTAACATAAAACGAACTGGGTGTAAAGCATGCTTGAAGATTCATTATGTTAAGGAGAGCAGTAGATATGAGGTCTACAAATTCATTGAGTGGCATAATCATGTTTTACTCGATCAAGATGAGATGATTTTCTTACGTTCGAGTAGACAACTTAGTTATGCGGAGCAAAAGAATGTTTATCAGTCATGTAGTGTAACACCTCGAATTTCCATTATATTATAGTTAATATGAATGGGGTCGGATTGTAATTTAGTGTAAGACTCGAGGCTATTTTGCAATTATATAAGTCAATGGGGTTAAAATTCAAATGACCAAAGTTTGTTGCAATTTTTGGAAATATGGAACTTGAGGGTTTATTTGGTTATTAATTGAAAGTGGGTATGGATAAATGGGCTGAAATTGAGAAATATCTCAATTTTTGGTCTGAGGTCGGTTTAGAGATACAGAGAGAAAGAATAGAGAGAAAGAAGGAGAAAAAGAGAGAAGAAGAATTGATCTTGTGATTCTTGTGGTAAGGATTTTTGAATCATCCTTCTTATTTTCTTAATCAGTTTTGGTAACTACAAGTTGGAATGTTTTCTAATAGGCTGTTGAAATCAAGGAAATAAGAATTTTGATTCTGAATATTGGTTTGTGCTGGGTCAAGAAGTTCAAGGTGAGTTCATTCACTATTTTGATTTAAATCCATGTTTTCTGTCGAATTAAACATTAAGACACTTGTATAAATTGTTTTGGGGCTGAATGAATGTGTTTAAAACAAGCTGAATGGAACAAACATGGGTTTGGGTTGTAATTTTAGGATGCATGTCGAAGTTATCGGGTAAAAAGATAGTACCCGATAACCTCTGTGTGAAGGTATCCGGACCAGGCAAAGTTACCCGATAAGTTCTGTTTATTCTGTAGTTACCGGATGAAATAGTTACCGGATATCATCCGGATTGTTATGTATCCGGTAAGTTTTGTGCATCCGGTAAGTCTTATGTATCCGGTAAGTTTTGGAGTACCCGGTAAGCTTAGTGGTACCCGGTAAGTCTTGTAATGACCGGTAACTTTTAATGTCCGGATATAGTTTCCGGATGTATTATTGGATTAAGTTGTTCTGAAAATTTTCTAGGGGCACTGCCCCTAGACCCCGCAAGGGCGTTGCCTCTTGACCCCAGCCGCTAACCGCTCCGTGCTAAGTCGCCGAAGGGGGGACAATTGAGGATGAGGATACGATAGGTTATCTAGCATTCTTAGAGTTGAGAATATGATATGAGAAGTGGTGATATGTTGTTATACATATCCACTTAAAATTGTAATGGATCCATAAGGCATGCAAGTTAATCTTTTTTGTCTTTAATGGGACGGTTGTTCTCACGTTGTAACTAGAAATAGGCATCGGGTCATCGGGGGCAACTTAGTACGGTCTTATGGGAGCCGGATACTAGCCATTGACCACATGGTGTAATTTCTAGTGAATGAGTGTACCTTGAATCATCGGGGGCCCGGTTATGAATCGCGATTTATTGATCCTATTGGGGCCATTGATTCTAACGTAATGAGAAACGTGGAATAGACCAGGCTCTTAATGGATAATTCCCGTTAGCCTATAATGTGGATTGTAATCCCATTTCGGGAGGCGATAGCCTATAATGTGGATTGTAATCCTATTTCGGGAGGCGATAGCCTATAATGTGGATTGTAATCCCATTTCGGGAGGCAATAGCCTATACTGTGGATTGTAATCCCATTTCGGGAGGCTATAAGAAATGATTGAATAGACAAAGTAGAATTGCTATTCATAGCCTATAATGTGGATTGTTAATCTCATTTCGGGAGGCTATAAGAAATAATTGAATAGGCAAGGTAAAACTGCTATTCATATTGAAATAGTGGAATAGGCAAAATATAGTTGCTATTCGTGATTGAGATGTGGAAACATGAATTAGATGAAGTGTAAGTGTCGTTTTCACTTACTATTCGGTGGATTAGAGATAGGCAATATATAAATGCTATTTCTGCTTCCATTCCAAGAAAAGGCATGGCGATTGATTGTAGGTGTTTAGGCTTGATCGATAAACTAGAACCCTTGATGATTCATAGTAGGCCTTCGAAGTTGATGATATGACTTTCTAAATGATAGTCATGTTCATGGGAGCAGGTATGTTCCCGTCATTATGATACGAGTACGAGTACGGTAAGAATGGTGGCGAACCAGGTTTGTTTATATGCTTTGGATATTGGAGTTTCAAAGCTGTCAATGTTTTAAATTGAATTTGGATGTTCTCACTAGGCGTAAGCCTAATCGTTCAATTTAAATTTTCTTACCAGTACCAGCTCAGGGAAGTAATGGGATGTGGGACGAGAGCTTTTGAAGTATCCAACTTTTGAGATAAGCGGAGAAGTTAGCTAAGGCAATGAGGATTTTTGATGGATTGCTTAGATAACCTAGTTAATCTGATTATAGTGACATGATTAGATTAATAAGTTATTTGAAGAATTCGATATTTGTAAACATGACCCTCATAGTTAATTCTCTGTTTATGAATAAAGTTTGGAAGGTGTATGTTTAAATCTTGTTATAAATTGAGGTTTAATTTAGCCCTGATTTTTAGGGTGTTACATGTAGTCAAAAGATTGGTGTTATTAAAGGTCAGAGGATTCGTAAGTCGCTGGTTGGTGCACTTAGTAAATCCAGTGGTACTAAGAGAGATTACCATAATTATCGCCGGGATATGAGTACATTCGTAGGGAACAAAGATGCTCAAATGTTAATAAACACAATGGCTAGTCGACAGAGTATTTGTCCTGAATACTTTTTTGAGAAATGTTTGGCACGCACACAAGATTTCAAATTATGGTTTTAAAAGTGCATGAAACCGTTTTATCGCGGGAGTTGCGAACTCCGCCGGGATTTGTTTTGCCTTATTTCATCGTTGTTCAACATTTGTTTTGGATGTAATGGTAATAGTATATAAATGATGTTTGAGATGTTGGGCAATAACTACGGCTTGTGACTTTAACATTGGATCTCCTCCACATATGTTAGAGTTTGGACGGAAAGTTATTTTTCCATTATGTCTATGTGAGATTATTTTGGGGATTTTGTTTAATGAGAGTTGTTAAACAATGTCGTTTATGTGGTATTACCCTAGAAGGGGATTTTTGGGATTTTGGCGTCTTATTTATGATTTTTGCTTTTAGCAATTTGGCTTTGGAAGCATGGTGTTTAGCGCCGTTTTATTGACTTGGAGTCATTGAGTCCATGGAGGTTCATGGAGTTTGGTTTTACGACATATTGAGTCGCGTGAGTACAATTTTACAATGTGCATACTCTAATTGCTTATGTGAAAAGTTTACAAGTTTTGGTTGGGCATTTGGTCCCACTCGAGTTTGGTTGAGAAAAGTTAATTTTATGCCATAAGGTGACTAAGAAAAGATGAGTTTGGAACTCTAGTGTTGCGTATCTTTTCTTTCAAAAAGTTTGTGTTACGAAGTATTTCATTGCAAATAGTTCGGTGTATGGATTGATTTATACGGGGCTTAAGTGATGCATGAAAGAACATTTTGGTGGCATTTCATAGTAAATTGCTCGGTGTGCTTTTGGTCAGTTAAATGTTTATTACCGTTTTTATGTGAAACGTATTATATCGACTTAGGGGTATGCATAGCTTGGTAACCATTGTTTCTCGTCACTTTGTTGAACGAATTGTGATGTGAAAATGTTTTATAGACTCTTGTTTAAATGATGACCATTCGGTCAAAGGGTGTTTTGGTGTTGTAGAAATCATGCACAGTTCGCAATGCTTTGCATTTTGAAAATGAAAATGTGTTAGTCGTTGACATTTGGTTAACTTTGATTTGCCGATTATTTTGGAAGAATTGAAAACCTTTTTGTTTTTCTTGGAGAAATATGTGTTGGGAGTATTTGGACAAATACATTTTTAGCAATTACGTTTTGACGTTTTGTGTTCCAAGTACGAAACCTTGAGAAAATGCTTCGTGAGGAAGATTTTAGAAAATTTTTGTATAAAATTACAGTACGCGGGATTTCTTATGTTTTGGACATTGATACGCACCGTTGGTGCAATTTGGGATTTGAAAATAGGTTGGAACCCTTTTTGGTGCCAACAATTTTTAACACTTAATTCCTTGTATGTTTTGGAAAACGCACCGTTGGGTGCAAGTTTGTCGAGAACGTCTTATTCAAATGGCATTATAGGACCGGACGGGAAATTTTGAGAAATTGATTTAAAGAGTTTCCTCTTTTGGAAAATTGGTCGCGAACTGTTTGATGCATGTAATTTCGTTTCAAGGAAATTTGTAATGGTAATGTTACAAGCTTGCATGTCTACCCCAATGTGAAGTTGTATAATGCTTTAGTCGATATTTGCGAGTGATGGAAACGTATGGGTTTTTGTATTAACTAAGGAATTTGCACAAGTCATTTTGTGTTTTGACTAAGAGCGTTGTTAAACCGCTCCATCGTTTTTTTTTTGTAATAAACTGACGCGCGCAAAATTTTGTTGGTAAACCTTGCCTCATGTCGTTTTATGGTTGATGAGGAAATTTTGGAGTCAATGTTGTTTAGACCTCTTTTGAAATACGTGCACACCTGGTGTCGCACCCCGTTTAAGGTCGAGCAGACACTTTACATGCATGTCATGAGTCAATTCATACTAGAACTGTGGTGTTTCATCTAAAAGAAATTGTTTACTACGCTTTTGCGTTTTGTGGGTAAACTGGACTGCAATGAAATGATTTTCAACATGATTTTCCTATGTGGGACGAGTGTGTCCAGTTTTGCGTAACTACCGAGCTGATAGTAGTAGTTTTATTTCGCAAGAGTTATTTGAGATGAAAATCTTGGTGTTGAAAATATTTTGTGAATGGTTTTGATTAATTGGCATATTTATTGAATAACGCATTTGAAAACCTTGAACTCGTTAGGACCTTGAAAAAGGGTATGTACCTCAATTAAGGGTAAGTGCGTGTAGCACTTCGACGGTGGAAGGTTGGGTATTCCACGCGTGTTGGTATTATGGGCCAGAGGATAACGGTAGCAAAGTGATTGTGTTTGTGGTAATTGCAGAATTAGACTTGCGGTAACATATTTCGAGGTTGATACAGCCGTTTTGTTGGCAACCTTAGTTGTATAGAAACCTCGGTAAATGGAACTCGTGTGTGGGGTCCTATTAGAGTTCCGAGTAGGTGGTAAAAACTAGGTGTCAACCTTTGTGGTCTTGAAATCGGAAACCGTTAGTGTAAACGGGGGTTTGTAGCCAAGTTTGAAGGATGACGACAATGGTAGTGGTAACCGTAAGATGCTCAATTGTGATGAGTAGTTTTGGTGGAATAATCTTAGTGTACCGTTAAAGGACTTGTCGGTTTTATGATTGTTCTTTTTGGAATGGATTCTTGGAGTTATTAGAACTCGTGGAGTTATTTGACAATTAATGGTAGGGATGATCGGAATTGATAATTCCGTTGGGTTCGTTAGTGATTAAATCGTGAAATGATTTAGAGTTGAAAACTAAAATTGAGGAAGATGGAACACTTTAAGGTTGGGAGACAACCGGAGTCGTTTAACTAGGAGTGTTACCAGTGGTTGGAATGTTCTTCCAGACATAAGTACGATGTACTTGAAGGGGTGCTGTTGATAAGAAATTTATTCGAGGAATTGTCCTTATAGACTATGTGGGAAATTTGGATTCCAGTTAGGAATTGATGATTTATGGTCGGAGTTGAGTCGGTTAGCATTATTGTAAAGGATGTATATTTCGAGGACGAAATCATTCCAAGGTTGGGAGGATTGTAACACCCGTGATTTTCGGATAAGTACAACTTCGATTCAGTGAGGAATCGATCTTTTAAGAAAAATATGGAAAATAGGATTTGGAGTTAAATCCTAGATTTTATTGTCTTTTTGGATGGGGAATTCGAATACGAGTCCAACGGTTCTTCCCGGAGCGAAAACGGAGCTAGAACGAGGAAGTTATGGCCAAAACGAGTTTCGGCACACCTTGAGCTATAGTGCCCAGTGATTGTGACAATGTCACTATCGCCGTGTCACTATCGCCCAAGTGGTACCGAGAGTTGTGAGGGGTTGAGCGATTGTGCCCCGGCGATAGTGACTATGTCACTATCGCTATGTCACTATCGCCCGCGGGTGTTCAGATCACTTAAATGCCCGATTTTGTTAGCCTTTCCTCAATTCTCTCATTTCCTTTCTTCACAAACCCTCTCAACCGAACCCCTTTGTTTCCATGGTCGATTTTGGAGCTGCTCTCTTAGAAATCAAACCTTTCTTCACCATCTAAGTTGTAATCAAACCTCTTCCTCCCTTGATGTGCATATTTGGAAGCTTGGAGCTTTTGTGGAGATTAAGAGTTGCTGGGAAGATTCAAATGGTTAAGGTAATTTCTCCCTACCCAATAGTTGTTATTGTTATTGATTTCATATTCTTTCCATCTTGTAATGTTGTGGATCGATTTTAGTGTTGTTTGGGTAAGGGAATCTCGTTTTCTTCATCTTCAAACTAGGGTTTGGTATAAGATGGGTATTTTGGTTATGTTATGGGTGGATGATGATTCCTTATGGTTGGATCGTATTATTGATGGTTGGGAATTCATAAATCTAGGTTTTGGAAGTTTTGGCTTGAGGATGCAAACTTCATCAAAGGAGCATACGTTTGGAGAACTCTAGATTTAGCTTAAATCTAGCAAGGTGTGTTCAAGTTACTTTGCGAAAACGTTGTACATGTCAAAATGAATATTTTACAAATATGTGTGTGTGTTTTACTTGAAAATGTATATGGTGGAGTTATTTAGTTGATTTAACTCTTTTGAAGTGTTTATCTTCATAAATGTGTAAAACACCCATATTTGGGGTTTTTGGATATTTGGATGGTTAGAAACCATAAATTGTCTTTAAAAGATTGATTGCTCAAAATGAGGTTTGTTTAGTGGTTTAATCATATATGTGTAAATGATTTTGTAAACCATTTGGGAAATGCACTTTTAAGTGTTTTGTGTCATTTTGAGAATTTAAGGGTATGAGTCCTTTGGGAAAACCCTTTTTGTTTAACCCGTAATGAGTTTTGGGGTTAATGATGAATTTGTAGTATAGCTTGCCTAAACAATGTTTAAACGCGTTTTTGACCGACATTATGGGTCTAGCAAGCTTGGAGCACTTTGCTCGGTTTTGACTTTGAGATAGTCTTGGGATATTTGTCCGGTTTAAATGGTTCGATGTGGAGTCTTAGTTACGGGTCGCTTTTATTGCACCGTGTTGCATATTATTGCACGTTGTTGATATTTTACATGCTCAGGGTGGAGTCTAGGATGTGTTATATGCTTAATTGCATTTTTATTTGCATGAGGTGACGTCAATATGATCATTAGATCTTTGAGCAGAGGGCTCAGTTTTGGACTCAATTGAGTCTTGAGGGCATTTGCCCGGTTTTAATAAGCTCGACGTGGGCTTGGGGTTTGCATTGCATGAGTTGCATCATATTTGAGGTTTACATGATTTGAATGCATTGGTTATTCTTTTGATGTCATGTATGAATTGTTAAGTTAAGTAAGCTTGTTTTGGATGGTGGGTTTTCCAAGGTAAAGACCTAGTATGGTTGAACTTGAGGGCTTGGACTAAAGACCTAGTATGGTTGATGTATAAGAGGGGCTAAAGACCTAGTATGGTTGATGCCAAAGACGGACTAAAGACCTAGTATGGTTGATGTCTGAGATGGACTAAAGACCTAGTATGGTTGATGTCTAAGATGGGCTAAAGATCTAGTATGATTGATGCCAATGATTGACTAAAGACCTAGTATGGTTGATGTCATCCGTTTTCCACATCCAAGAAGCTTACCTACATTTATTTTATCGTGGTTTAATTTATGTGTTTGCCACACTCGATGAGATCGGGTCTCCCCCGTCACCGAAGGGTGTTGATTTCGGGTATTTTATCTATTCACATTGTTGATGTTATATTACCTGTATATGGATTGTTTTTCCAGGATTGATGGACGGATTTATGTTACATTCTTATTGAATGTTTTAACTGGTATTGGGATTTTAATACATTTTACGTTTGCGTGGGTTTAGCTTCGTATTATGTTTTAATAAAGGTTATATTTGAATGGATGGTTTCCATGTTTTAAGGATTGAGTATGTATTGTCAACCGTGTTTGAAGGTTTTGCCTAAAACTAGAATTATTCACGTATTTGAGTGAGTTGGGATTGTAACTCATTTTGGAAAACGCTTTACACTTTTCGGGAATGGTTCCCATGGATTTTGGATGCGTTGGAAAATAAGTCTTTTATGCCGCTTGGGAAATCCTTTTTGGAAATGATAATCTTTGTCGAAATCTTTCATTTAAAGATTCACCGAATCATGACTAAAACTAATATCTTCTGATTTATGATTTTATATAGTCATGATAAAATGCTTGAACTCACTAGGCGTAAGCCTAACCCTTTTTATTTGTCGGCATGTGCAACAGGCTCAGGTTGGGTAGCTCTAGCTACATTGTGAAGTGGCGAGTGCTAGTAATGTGCACGAGAGGTGAATAGCTTAAGTTATGTTTTCCGCATTTACCCTTGGGAAGTAGCACTTGTATTTGGATTAGGTGATGTCTGAAGTGGGTTTAGTCTTTGTAATGAGACTTATGTAGTATGTATTACTTGGAGATAACCATTGTTTGTAGTTGGAGGTATTTTACCTATTGTTTCGGATGTAATATCGAAAATTTTAAATTAGTTGCTCTTTCTAAATTTGAGGGTGTTACAAGTTGGTATCAGAGCATAAGTTTGAGAGAATTAGGTGTTGATTTTGGATACCTAGACTCAAACTAGTGTTTGTTTAAGTAAATGAGAGTGAAATTCACCTTTAGGCACTTTAAGATAAGATGTTTTGAAGTTGATGGAGCTTTTAGAAACGAGAATCACGTCGAGAGCAACAAGGATAATCATATGCAGTGTGTTCATAGTGACACCTGGCCAGTGTCATGGTGAATCTACTAGTACATGTGCATGCTCGAATTGCTTTCATGTGGTGATCGTTGGGGTAGTGAATGAGGTTCTGAACTAGTAGTTGTTGAAATGGATGGACGATTCTAGTATTAGTCACTTGGAGTGACGATAAGCATGATGTTTGCTTTATGTAGGCCGTTTCGGGTCAAGATTGATGGTCGGACTAGAACCATAGGCTTTTGAGCCGATTTTGATTTGAGGAAAAACCGTAAAGTTAATTGATGTATTTCCCAACTTGCCTTAAGAGGTTTGAATATCCGGATGAAAATAGTAGACCGGAGGATTTGGAGGAGTATGAGTGGAGACGTTGAATGCCGACTAAATCATGCACGAAGGTTATTTTGGAAATAAATTGCATCAACTGTTTCTTGTGTTTCCAATCCTTATGTGGATTGTGTTATAAATTTTGAGAAATGTTTGGCACGCACACAAGATTTCAAATTATGGTTTTAAAAGTGCATGAAACCGTTTTATCGCGGGAGTTTCGAACTCCGCCGGGATTTGTTTTGCCTTATTTCATCGTTGTTCAACATTTGTTTTGGATGTAATGGTAATCGTATATAAATGATGTTTGAGATGTTGGGCAATAACTACGGCTTGTGACTTTAACATTGGATCTCCTCCACATATGTTAGAGTTTGGACGGAAAGTTATTTTTCCATTATGTCTATGTGAGATTATTTTGGGGATTTTGTTTAATGAGAGTTGTTAAACAATGTCGTTTATGTGGTATTACCCTAGAAGGGGATTTTTGGGATTTTGGCGTCTTATTTATGATTTTTGCTTTTAGCAATTTGGCTTTGGAAGCATGGTGTTTAGCGCCGTTTTATTGACTTGGAGTCATTGAGTCCATGGAGGTTCATGGAGTTTGGTTTTACGACATATTGAGTCGCGTGAGTACAATTTTACAATGTGCATACTCTAATTGCTTATGTGAAAAGTTTACAAGTTTTGGTTGGGCATTTGGTCCCACTCGAGTTTGGTTGAGAAAAGTTAATTTTATGCCATAAGGTGACTAAGAAAAGATGAGTTTGGAACTCTAGTGTTGCGTATCTTTTCTTTCAAAAAGTTTGTGTTACGAAGTATTTCATTGCAAATAGTTCGGTGTATGGATTGATTTATACGGGGCTTAAGTGATGCATGAAAGAACATTTTGGTGGCATTTCATAGTAAATTGCTCGGTGTGCTTTTGGTCAGTTAAATGTTTATTACCGTTTTTATGTGAAACGTATTATATCGACTTAGGGGTATGCATAGCTTGGTAACCATTGTTTCTCGTCACTTTGTTGAACGAATTGTGATGTGAAAATGTTTTATAGACTCTTGTTTAAATGATGACCATTCGGTCAAAGGGTGTTTTGGTGTTGTAGAAATCATGCACAGTTCGCAATGCTTTGCATTTTGAAAATGAAAATGTGTTAGTCGTTGACATTTGGTTAACTTTGATTTGCCGATTATTTTGGAAGAATTGAAAACCTTTTTGTTTTTCTTGGAGAAATATGTGTTGGGAGTATTTGGACAAATACATTTTTAGCAATTACGTTTTGACGTTTTGTGTTCCAAGTACGAAACCTTGAGAAAATGCTTCGTGAGGAAGATTTTAGAAAATTTTTGTATAAAATTACAGTACGCGGGATTTCTTATGTTTTGGACATTGATACGCACCGTTGGTGCAATTTGGGATTTGAAAATAGGTTGGAACCCTTTTTGGTGCCAACAATTTTTAACACTTAATTCCTTGTATGTTTTGGAAAACGCACCGTTGGGTGCAAGTTTGTCGAGAACGTCTTATTCAAATGGCATTATAGGACCGGACGGGAAATTTTGAGAAATTGATTTAAAGAGTTTCCTCTTTTGGAAAATTGGTCGCGAACTGTTTGATGCATGTAATTTCGTTTCAAGGAAATTTGTAATGGTAATGTTACAAGCTTGCATGTCTACCCCAATGTGAAGTTGTATAATGCTTTAGTCGATATTTGCGAGTGATGGAAACGTATGGGTTTTTGTATTAACTAAGGAATTTGCACAAGTCATTTTGTGTTTTGACTAAGAGCGTTGTTAAACCGCTCCATCGTTTTTTTTTTGTAATAAACTGACGCGCGCAAAATTTTGTTGGTAAACCTTGCCTCATGTCGTTTTATGGTTGATGAGGAAATTTTGGAGTCAATGTTGTTTAGACCTCTTTTGAAATACGTGCACACCTGGTGTCGCACCCCGTTTAAGGTCGAGCAGACACTTTACATGCATGTCATGAGTCAATTCATACTAGAACTGTGGTGTTTCATCTAAAAGAAATTGTTTACTACGCTTTTGCGTTTTGTGGGTAAACTGGACTGCAATGAAATGATTTTCAACATGATTTTCCTATGTGGGACGAGTGTGTCCAGTTTTGCGTAACTACCGAGCTGATAGTAGTAGTTTTATTTCGCACGAGTTATTTGAGATGAAAATCTTGGTGTTGAAAATATTTTGTGAATGGTTTTGATTAATTGGCATATTTATTGAATAACGCATTTGAAAACCTTGAACTCGTTAGGACCTTGAAAAAGGGTATGTACCTCAATTAAGGGTAAGTGCGTGTAGCACTTCGACGGTGGAAGGTTGGGTATTCCACGCGTGTTGGTATTATGGGCCAGAGGATAACGGTAGCAAAGTGATTGTGTTTGTGGTAATTGCAGAATTAGACTTGCGGTAACATATTTCGAGGTTGATACAGCCGTTTTGTTGGCAACCTTAGTTGTATAGAAACCTCGGTAAATGGAACTCGTGTGTGGGGTCCTATTAGAGTTCCGAGTAGGTGGTAAAAACTAGGTGTCAACCTTTGTGGTCTTGAAATCGGAAACCGTTAGTGTAAACGGGGGTTTGTAGCCAAGTTTGAAGGATGACGACAATGGTAGTGGTAACCGTAAGATGCTCAATTGTGATGAGTAGTTTTGGTGGAATAATCTTAGTGTACCGTTAAAGGACTTGTCGGTTTTATGATTGTTCTTTTTGGAATGGATTCTTGGAGTTATTAGAACTCGTGGAGTTATTTGACAATTAATGGTAGGGATGATCGGAATTGATAATTCCGTTGGGTTCGTTAGTGATTAAATCGTGAAATGATTTAGAGTTGAAAACTAAAATTGAGGAAGATGGAACACTTTAAGGTTGGGAGACAACCGGAGTCGTTTAACTAGGAGTGTTACCAGTGGTTGGAATGTTCTTCCAGACATAAGTACGATGTACTTGAAGGGGTGCTGTTGATAAGAAATTTGTTCGAGGAATTGTCCTTATAGACTATGTGGGAAATTTGGATTCCAGTTAGGAATTGATGATTTATGGTCGGAGTTGAGTCGGTTAGCATTATTGTAAAGGATGTAGATTTCGAGGACGAAATCATTCCAAGGTTGGGAGGATTGTAACACCCGTGATTTTCGGATAAGTACAACTTCGATTCAGTGAGGAATCGATCTTTTAAGAAAAATATGGAAAATAGGATTTGGAGTTAAATCCTAGATTTTATTGTCTTTTTGGATGGGGAATTCGAATACGAGTCCAACGGTTCTTCCCGGAGCGAAAACGGAGCTAAAACGAGGAAGTTATGGCCAAAACGAGTTTCGGCACACCTTGAGCTATAGTGCCCAGTGATTGTGACACTGTCACTATCGCCGTGTCACTATCGCCCAAGTGGTACCGAGAGTTGTGAGGGGTTGAGCGATTGTGCCCCGGCGATAGTGATTGTGACACTGTCACTATCGCTATGTCACTATCGCCCGCGGGTGTTCAGATCACTTAAATGCCCGATTTTGTTAGCCTTTCCTCAATTCTCTCATTTCCTTTCTTCACAAACCCTCTCAACCGAACCCCTTTGTTTCCATGGTCGATTTTGGAGCTGCTCTCTTAGAAATCAAACCTTTCTTCACCATCTAAGTTGTAATCAAACCTCTTCCTCCCTTGATGTGCATATTTGGAAGCTTGGAGCTTTTGTGGAGATTAAGAGTTGCTGGGAAGATTCAAATGGTTAAGGTAATTTCTCCCTACCCAATAGTTGTTATTGTTATTGATTTCATATTCTTTCCATCTTGTAATGTTGTGGATCGATTTTAGTGTTGTTTGGGTAAGGGAATCTCGTTTTCTTCATCTTCAAACTAGGGTTTGGTATAAGATGGGTATTTTGGTTATGTTATGGGTGGATGATGATTCCTTATGGTTGGATCGTATTATTGATGGTTGGGAATTCATAAATCTAGGTTTTGGAAGTTTTGGCTTGAGGATGCAAACTTCATCAAAGGAGCATACGTTTGGAGAACTCTAGATTTAGCTTAAATCTAGCAAGGTGAGTTCAAGTTACTTTGTGAAAACGTTGTACATGTCAAAATGAATATTTTACAAATATGTGTGTGTGTTTTACTTGAAAATGTATATGGTGGAGTTATTTAGTTGATTTAACTCTTTTGAAGTGTTTATCTTCATAAATGTGTAAAACACCCATATTTGGGGCTTTTGGATATTTGGATGGTTAGAAACCATAAATTGTCTTTAAAAGATTGATTGCTCAAAATGAGGTTTGTTTAGTGGTTTAATCATATATGTGTAAATGATTTTGTAAACCATTTGGGAAATGCACTTTTAAGTGTTTTGTGTCATTTTGAGAATTTAAGGGTATGAGTCCTTTGGGAAAACCCTTTTTGTTTAACCCGTAATGAGTTTTGGGGTTAATGATGAATTTGTAGTATAGCTTGCCTAAACAATGTTTAAACGCGTTTTTGACCGACATTATGGGTCTAGCAAGCTTGGAGCACTTTGCTCGGTTTTGACTTTGAGATAGTCTTGGGACATTTGTCCGGTTTAAATGGTTCGATGTGGAGTCTTAGTTAAGGGTCGCTTTTATTGCACCGTGTTGCATATTATTGCACGTTGTTGATATTTTACATGCTCAGGGTGGAGTCTAGGATGTGTTATATGCTTAATTGCATTTTTATTTGCATGAGGTGACGTCAATATGATCATTAGATCTTTGAGCAGAGGGCTCAGTTTTGGACTCAATTGAGTCTTGAGGGCATTTGCCCGGTTTTAATAAGCTCGACGTGGGCTTGGGGTTTGCATTGCATGAGTTGCATCATATTTGAGGTTTACATGATTTGAATGCATTGGTTATTCTTTTGATGTCATGTATGAATTGTTAAGTTAAGTAAGCTTGTTTTGGATGGTGGGTTTTCCAAGGTAAAGACCTAGTATGGTTGAACTTGAGGGCTTGGACTAAAGACCTAGTATGGTTGATGTCTAAGAGGGGCTAAAGACCTAGTATGGTTGATGCCAAAGACGGACTAAAGACCTAGTATGGTTAATGTCTGAGATGGACTAAAGACCTAGTATGGTTGATGTCTAAGATGGGCTAAAGATCTAGTATGATTGATGCCAAGGATTGACTAAAGACCTAGTATGGTTGATGTCATCCGTTTTCCACATCCAAGAAGCTTACCTACATTTATTTTATCGTGGTTTAATTTATGTGTTTGCCACACTCGATGAGATCGGGTCTCCCCCGTCACCGAAGGGTGTTGATTTCGGGTATTTTATCTATTCACATTGTTGATGTTATATTACCTGTATATGGATTGTTTTTCCAGGATTGATGGACGGATTTATGTTACATTCTTATTGAATGTTTTAACTGGTATTGGGATTTTAATACATTTTACGTTTGCGTGGGTTTAGCTTCGTATTATGTTTTAATAAAGGTTATATTTGAATGGATGGTTTCCATGTTTTAAGGATTGAATATGTATTGTCAACCGTGTTTGAAGGTTTTGCCTAAACCTAGAATTATTCACGTATTTGAGTGAGTTGGGATTGTAACTCATTTTGGAAAACGCTTTACACTTTTCGGGAATGGTTCCCGTGGATTTTGGATGCGTTGGAAAATAAGTCTTTTATGCCGCTTGGGAAATCCTTTTTGGAAATGATAATCTTTGTCGAAATCTTTCATTTAAAGATTCACCGAATCATGACTAAAACTAATATCTTCTGATTTATGATTTTATATAGTCATGATAAAATGCTTGAACTCACTAGGCGTAAGCCTAACCCTTTTTATTTGTCGGCATGTGCAACAGGCTCAGGTTGGGGTAGCTCTAGCTACATTGTGAAGTGGCGAGTGCTAGTAATGTGCACGAGAGGTGAATAACTTAAGTTATGTTTTCCGCATTTACCCTTGGGAAGTAGCACTTGTATTTGGATTAGGTGATGTCCGAAGTGGGTTTAGTCTTTGTAATGAGACTTATGTAGTATGTATTACTTGGAGATAACCATTGTTTGTAATTGGAGGTATTTTACCTATTGTTTCGGATGTAATATCGAAAATTTTAAATTAGTTGCTCTTTCCAAATTTGAGGGTGTTTCAACATGTGGCATATTACCAAGAAGGTTGAAGGAAAGGTAATTTGTTAATTACAATATGTTGAGATGTTCTACAAATTCATCAAAATATCTTATCATTATGAATTATAAACTAATGGTTTTTTTAATAATGTAGATTAGCGTGTACCTCAAAAATAAAACATCATTTGTTGCTGATTTTAACAATCTTGTTTGGGATGTTAATTTGGAACCCAGTGTGTTTGAGTTAAAGTGGGTGAGATAATGGAAAAGTATGATTTGGCTGATGATGATTGGTTTCAATACATGTTTGATATTAGGGATTCATGGATACCTGCGTACTTTAAGGATGCACCAATGTCGGGCTTAATGAAAACCACTTCTAGGTCGGAGAGCATCAATGCATTTTTTAACGTTTTCCATGCTTTCTTCCATGACCTTGTTATTTTTCTACGTTCATTCGATAATCCAATTGAAACACAAAGGGCTGAAAATGCTGCAGAGCAAGTTAAAACTAAATCCACCGTACCTCGTATAGTGACTCCTAGTGGGCTTGAGGAACATGCAGCTATTGTTTATACGCATACCATATTTTTCGAGTTTCAAAAAGAGTTGTGTGAAGGAATGTATGAATGTCTGTGGGATGGGTCTAGTGAGGTTGGCGGCAATAAGGTTGTTTCTATCACCGAAGAAAATGATGTTGGACAAGTGATATCAAGACATACTGTAAGTCCTTTTTTTTGTATTGTAAAATTAATTTATACAATTAAGCGTCATTAAGATTCATTGTTAATAAATTATTCAATAGGTTGTCCGTGATACAAATAGTGGCACGGTGGATTGCAGCTGCAACTTCTTTGTTCGAAATGGAATTTTATGTCGTCATTCTTTGAAGGTGTTGGTAAACGAGAAGGCAAAGTTCATTCTTGACCGCTACATTATGAGACGTTGGCGACGTGATTTGGTTCCAGTTGACTGGTTACCTGCAAAAGTCAGGTATGGTGAAGTTGATGCTGAATCTGAGAAATGATTGCGAATGCCCAACTGTTGGTAGAGGGTATTTTGGAGCATGTTCGGTCGGATAAGGAATCATTGTCCTTATTTGTTGAATTGCTTCAGAAATTTAAGGATGATACTGTAGTTGATGCGCCGAGACGTAGCAATCGTGAACGGAAGAATGCCAATATTCAAGAATTTATGGGTGTTTCTGATGTTGAGAATTTGGAGGTATTACCACCGACCGGTGTTCGTAATAAAGGTTGTGGAACGGGTAAGAGACTCATTGGATGTCGCGAAAAGGCAATTAAGAAGGCGAAAAAACAAATGAGGGTATGCAGGAAGTGTGGTCAGTTAGCAAGGCACGATTCGCGTAATTGCACTACTGCGTGATTTTTTTTGATATTGAATCATGATGACAACTATCTACAAGTATTGGTTTTTGTTTTTGGTCAGTGAGGATTTAAGACTTTCTACTGGAATTTAATTTTATGTTTCAGAATGTTTTTTTTAATACAGGAACTAGTTCGTGCCATTTTGTTTATGATTTTGATATATTTAATTCACTAATTTATTTGTTAAACATTTATCTAATACTTAATACTTCCAATTTTCAGTCAAGATAAGTCTTGTGTATTTATGATCCTCATCAAATCAGCCGCCCAAATCCATGATTACACTTATTTATTGTTCTAAATGATAACATGTATTCTCCCTCAGATTTATGTTATATACCCACTTCTCTTCTCTTCCATTCCCTCACTATCCTCATCTAGCATTCAAACCCAAAGAAACCCTAACTCTTAGAAACCAACCATGTCTGTGAACGCCGATTCATCCACCAACTCTGAAGGTGCTGTTTACCCTGCATCCTTCATCGATGTTCTCGTTCGACACTATGTGCACTTGTTTAGAGAAATCCATGATGTGAAGAAGGAGCTTGGTCAGCTTCGTAAGGTTCACAAAGACGTGTGCGAGAAGTATGGCAAATGTGTCGAGGACTCGATGAATAATTTAATCGAGAATCAATCCCTCAAAGCCACTGCCAGGGGAATATCCGATGCATGCACTTGTAGGGCGGTGGACATGTTCGAAATCCCGTAATGGTTTGGTCAGTAGGTGGTACCCCTTCTTGTAGTTTGGTTTTGTATGCATGTTCTATCCAACCCCCTTTTTTGAATCTTTGGTTTTTTTGGTTGTAATGGTATCGGATACCAAAGATTGTAAATAGGGTTTATTATGTATGGGGTTGTGTCGTCTGTTATGTTGGGGTTCACCAAATATGATCGTATTTTGATGTTTGGGGTTGTGTATAATGAATCTTATGTTAATCCTTAATGGTCAATGTTTGTGTTTTATATCTTGGGGGTTTGTTTATGATGAATCTTATAATCATGGATAGTATGTTAATCACTAATGTTCAATGTTTGTGTGTTTATTTGGGGTATGTTTATAATGAATCTTATAAGCATCATTAATCATTTATTGATGTTACTAATTTTTTTTTGTGTTTTGATAATCATCAGTTATCTAGAATGGGAATCAGTAATCATGGGTTTTTGTTATTAATTGTTTTTTTGTTTTGATAATCATCAGCTATTAGAATGGGAATCAGTAAATATGGGTTTGTGTCGTCTGTTATCTGGGGGTTCACCTAATATGATCCTATTTTCATGTTGGGTGTTGTTTACAATGAATCTATGTTAATCATTAATGGTCAATGTTTGTGTTTTATATTTTGGGGTTGTTTATAATGAATCTTATAAGCATCATTAATCATTTATTGATGTTAATAATTTTTTTTGTGTTTTGATAATCATCAGTTATCTATAAGGGGAATCAGTAAATAAGGGTTTTTGTTATTAATTGTTTTTGTGTTTTAATAATCATCAGTTATTAGAATGGGAATCAGTAAGTATGGTTTTTTTTTGAAGGGTATCCGAGGACATTGCCCCGACTAATCCCGGCAAGGTGAGGCAATTTCCCCAGCTGCTAAAGCGTGCAGCACTGAGTTTATCCCCAGTGGCCACAAGTTAGAAGCGTCTGGATTCGAACTTGGGGTAGATGGGTTACTAGCCACATCCCCCACAAGCCTTAACCAGTACGCCACAAACTTTGTGGTTGTAAGTATGGGTTTTTGTTATGCATTTATTTGAAAACCCCTTTTAAGTTTGTTAATAATCCTTTTTTTAATATTAACTTTTGACAAATTCCATTAGATGGTCATCTATAATAACTTTTTTTGTTGTGTCTATGATGATGGAATGTTTTTTATCGGAACCGGTAAGCATTTGTTATAATTTCTTGAAACCTGGCAAATAAAATTTTGTTACCATGTGCATGTGATGAATCTATTTTTTTGGTTCATGTGCATGTCATGATTCTATTTTATTTCATATCCCAGTGTACTTGCATGCAGAACATTCCATCATATAATCACAACATAAGGTGATTTTTAAAAACCAACACAACATTTTACTTAATTCCAATAAAAAATAAAACATAAAATAAAACAATTTTCAAATCAAAACAAAACTTGGAAGTTTAAAATATAATATCCTAACAATCATTATTAAAAACCAATCCAGTCAATTATATCAGATAAACAAACTAAAAGTTATCAACCACATCAAAACATTCAATCCATAATAATTTACCCAAATTCAAAGTTTTCAATAAACCAAATCCAAAAAAAGCATTAAAAGTGTGTCATCACATAGTAGACCTAAATTCAAAGTTTACCATCAAACCAAAATTTCAAACCAACAACAGTACTTAAACAAAGCATTAAAAGTGTTTCATCAAACCAGGATGTTACTAGATGTTGTGAAAGTGATCAAAGTCGTTCCCAACGACTATCAGTTGATTGTCGGATCAGTTCATGTCGGGATCCATGTTTGTGATTCGCGTGACCTCCTTAAGCACATCTTCCCTTTTCAGGTTTTGGCCATGTTTTGCGATCTTTTTTGTGTGCTTTTTCTGAAGATCATCCAATTGATTTGTTTGTCGTTGACCTTCTTGCATGAATCTTGGCTTCCAATATCGTACATCTCCCATAAAGGTCTCCATCATCCTCATCGTGAACACCCCACTGTCATGAGTATTGTGATTTGTTTGCCAATCCATCTCTATCCTCTCTTGCTGCACCGCGAGAAGTTGTTGCGCCGATCCATGTCCCACAGCGTACAGGTGTTTCACCATCATTCTTTGCTGAAGGATAATTATAATTTATCAATCGATAAGTTATCAAATAATAAACCTATCGTTAATAATGTTTAAAATTAATCAAAGTTACCAGGACTTCTGTAATTCCTCCATATCTATTTTTCAATGAATCCCCTGTGTATTGTTTCCATTTCCTGTTGTCTAATATAAGGAATGATGGTGTCTTCAGGTTTATAACTACAAGATAGTAGTATGCACCGTCTAACATCGGAAAGAATGCCTGTAATAAGTGATAAGCTAACATAAATCAAAATCATGTACGTATAAGTAAAGTTAATGGCATTAGATTACACTTTATAGTTACCATGTCAATTTCCTTTAATTTATAGATATGTCCCTGACAATGCCTAGTCGTTGAAGCAATTGCTTGTCTGAAAACGATGTACTGTTCGTCAATGTTATAACATCGTGTCCGCAACATATGATCCATCTGTCATAATGTAACACCCTAAAATCAGGGCTAATTTAAACCTCAATTTATAACCAGATTTAACATAAACTTTCTAAACTTTATACATAAGCAGAGATTTAATCTTGAGGATCATATTTACAAATATAGAATTCTTCAAATAACCTATTAATCTAATCATGTCACTATAATCAGATTAACTAGATTATCTAAGCAATCTATCAAAACTTCAGTATTAATTAACTTCTCCGCTAATCCAAAAGCTCTCGTCCCACATCCCTTTATTTCCCGAGCTAGTACTTGGTAAGAAAACATCATTTGAAACGATTAGGCTAACGCCTAGTGAGAACATTCGGTTTCAAAATAATATTTGTACAAATCAATGTAAACAAGGCATAACAAACCTGGTTTACCCTTTTTCTTACCACAAGCGTAACCATCCTTTGATAACGGGTTATACCCGGTTCCATGACTACGACCCGACAATAAGCCAGTCATTTCTCATGGTCCAGAGCCCACACTACGAATCTTCACTGATTCTAGATTAATGCTCTTATCCAATAAATCGCAATAACACATGCACATTTATTGGAAAGGAAGTAGAGATTACAATCACTCATGTCAATCCCTTTTTCTTCCTTAGAAATCGGGAATTCCGAATAAATCTACGTCTATTCCACGATTTCCCACACACACTGGAATAACGATTAGTACCACACGCATATTCCATGTGATCATAAAAACACTAGTGCCTATGGATCCATTACACTTAATATAGATTCCTCATAGCAATCGGTATGAGCAAATCACATTTACACCACATAGATTCCTCATAGCAATCGGTATGAGCAAATCACATTTACACCACATAGATTCCTCATAGCAATCGGTATGAGCAAATCACATTTATAAATCTCTCATTCTTACCATACTTGTACTTGACTCATAATTACCAAATCATACTCAATCCCATGAGTATGATTATCATTTAGAAAATCATATCATCATGTCCAACAGTCAACCATGAATCATTACAGCTTCTATTTATCGGTCGGGCCTAAAGACTTACATTCAATTACCATACTTTCTTCTTGGAATAGAAACAGAAATAGCAATTATATATTGCCTATTTTTAATCCACTGAAAACATAGGAAATAACACTTACACTTCATCTAATTCATATTTCCACATTTCAAATACAAATAGCAACTCTACTTTGCCTATTTAATTATTCAACCTGAATAATATCAAACTTAAACAATCTTTAAACCTAACACACTACCATTCCACTGTAAGTATGTTCAAGCTACTAGGATTGTATTTCAATTCCTAAATCGTACCCTTCCAGAAGTTAGCAAAACCTAAGGTTACTGGGTACTCACAAGTGACCGGACAACCAAAGTTTCCGGACACCTCAAACTATCCGAATGACACAACTTTCCGGATATTCATAACTTACCGGATACACAAATCTTTCCAGATACACTATCTTTCCGGATAAATAAGACTTTCCGAATATTTACCGGATATACAACTTTCCGGATACAATTCTCACCGGGTACATATTTAGTCCGGATACCGTCCGGTAACTACTAAAATAAACAACTTACCGGGTAACTTTGCCTTGTCCGGATACCTTAACACAGGGATTTCCGGATGCTTCATCTACCAGATACCAACAAGGAGAAACTACCGGACACCTTCAAGTCTGTCCGGAAACTTCGATCTGATTCCTAAAATTTCTAGCCAGATATCAATTTAAACCCATTTCTTCCAAACCAAACATACCAGTACTTTGTAAATAAGTTTTCTAACATAATCCAAACATTAATTTCATGCTTAAAACAGTTTACATCAGAAAAGTAGAATGAACTCACCTTTAATGGAGAAAACCCAACTTCTCTTGCACAATCAATCTTCAACGATTCAAGACTCCAAACAGCTATCAATGATTCTTTGTTTCTTCAGTTTGCTCCTAAAATCCCAGCTGAAATGATTATGCTTTCTTCTTCTTTCTTTCTTTCTTTCTTTCTCTATTTCTTTCTCTCTTTCTCTCTTGTACCGTCAAACACACACACACACACATAAAAATAAGATGAAAAGTGAAAAGCTTCATTTTTGTTTCTTATTGCAAGAAAGAGGCGGTGGTGTTGGTGTAGGTTTTCATCACCTAACCAAACAGCCCCCTCAACTACCAACACTTGGCAATTAATACCCTTTAGCTTATAAATTAAAATTAAAGTTTACCCCTTAACTTATAATTCCACAAAATAATTTAACGTAACTTAATCGGGGATAAACTCTAAAATTAACCTATCAATATAACCGATCATAACTTACTAAATAATTATACTCAAATTATTTAATAATCAAACGTAATCCTTTATATAGAAAATCGAGATGTTACACATAACCATTCATTAACACAATTCATTGTTCAATAAGTCGTTTGAAATTAATTTTTAAACTTACCATTATATCTACTCTGAAAAAGTAACGCCTCAGTGAGCTCCTGCTTCGTAGTCGTTCCTCAAAGTTTAGGATTGATGACCATGCGTTGATCACCGATGTGTAAAGAGTCATGTTGCTCACCGCCAATGATTCCATTCCTGTCCTGGTGATGTTTGTGCAGTTAATTGCACTGAAAACCGCATCACTGAGATTCATAAATAGTTAATATTGCCTAGTCAGTCTGTGAAATGATGAATCATGATGAATGTATTGTTAATTTAACTAAAATAATGTAACAAATATTGGATAATGAATCCATGTAGTACAGAATCATTAATCAGTTGCAGTATATATAGATCAGGTCCAGAACCATGAATACAAGGATTAAAGATTCATTATTCTGCTACATTTTATATAGTCTATAATAAGTGAGAGGAACACTTACAATTTGCTACCGAACATTGCAACTGCCCAATCATGTACTTTATCGTCCTCTGTTGTCACATTGAAGTCTACCACACGAACAACATACGGTGATTTTAGGTGGTCCCCTGGTTTAACATCTCTTTTCGAAGCTCTTTCCAATATACTGTTCTCGTCACGTTGTATCTTCGGCATACCGTACGCATCCCTCCCATCATCAAATATTTCTTTCTTTGGTCCTATTGCCTTACCTTTTCCCTTTCCTTCATGTTTATTGTTTTCTATCCTAACGGACTTCACCACACTTATGGGAACCGCGTTCTTAACTGGACTTATTCCCAGATTAAAATCTAGTGGGTCAAAGTCCATTCTCTTGTTATCTGCATTCACGCCAACACTTTGTTTTCCAGAACCTGGTCCTATTCTATTCATTGGTGTGACCTCATTGTCAAACTTAGGAGGTTCTATAGTGTTCAATGATTTTTTGCATTTTGACCCTTCTATAGACAACCTCACTGACTCATCTACGTCCCGTAGAAAGGTTGGTCTGTCCCACATTTTCTCATACGGGTCTATTGGATTTTTGCTTAGAATCAGACAAGTTGATGGACTTACATGTGATGAATCATTTATTGCTGCATCTGGTGTTTGCTTGCTGTTTGATTCAGCGTTGAACAACACGTCAATCTCTCTCTTAAGGTCAATGAATTCAGCATCATCTTGGTACTTTGTCATCGCACTTTCTAAATCAATATCGACGCCAACCTTAAGTGTTATGATCCTTGATATCTTTTCTTGAATCTCCTTTATCAGTACCTGAACATATATTTAGGAATGTTTTAATAACCAAAATAACAGAAAATATAAAATGTCAATTGTTCTTACCTTTTTTGACGAAACATCATCTTTCGGTATTTCCTTGGTGCATTCAGATGCCTTGCCCTTTGGTATGTTAGATGGATCTTCCAATGTAGCATTCACTGCTGGCATATCATTATTCGCTGCATGTTTATTTGCTGAATCGTCTTGATGCCCTGCCACGGTAGCCTATTTTGTGTTCAACGAGCTTGTTCCTTCCACATTAACCGGAATTCTGATATTCTTTAATTGCAGCAACCCAAATCCGCCGCCTTGCAATTCAGTCTTCTCTCTTTTCTTCAACATTGCCATATTCCACACACATATGCCATGGCCTTTTTTTCAATGTTGTCGTTTGGACTCAAAGTTGAGTCCACGTACAGTAGCTATAATGTTAAAATAATTATTAAAATATTTTATTTTGTGCGATGTATGAATTTTAATTTCAATTACAGTATTAGAACTAACCGTGAGGTATGTCAATGGCCCCGAGTAGAAACACAGCAAGTTGTCCCTTCTCCATCGTTGTTTGCTTGTATTGACTCTGTCGTACAAGTACTTGCACCAATCCACCTTACCAATCATATATTCGCTTCCTAACTTTGAAAGAAAATTCAAGTTTACAGTCCCCATGATGTTCGACTCAATCATAATGTTATAGAACCAGGAAATTGATCTTGAATTGGAATCCAAAATCAGTTGATTCGATGATTTTGTCAACGACATGCTTTGGTCTAATCTTAGGTACCTTGAATTGCTTTTTCCAGACCGAAATAAGGTTTTCATCACTTGGGAGTTCAGGAGCATCCAGTAAATCTATTCCTCCCTTTGGTAATCCTGTTAACTTATGAATTGAGTCTACCGTAACAGGTATTAGCCCGTTTCTTACTCTGATACCCATTTCGTTTGTGTCAAGGTTGTCTATGATGAAGAACCCAAGTTTTGTTGGCACACCATCCATCTCCATACCCAGTAATGATTCTAGACCCATTTTTCTAACTGTCTCCTGTTGATCGTTGTTCAATGCCACTATCGTGTCATGCAAAGCCTTTGGTGAAGTCCTAGTCCGTAGTACTTCTAGTCCCTGTCTCATCCCAGCAAACGAATTATGCCGACGTTGTGCCAACTTTTTTTTACCTCTCTTCTTTTGACTTGATATCTTTAGTTTGGTTTTTATCCTGCTACTCCTTCTAGAGTTCTGACATCCTGTGTAATCAATTAACTTATCAATATTTATAGTGGATTTTAATTTGTAAACGTGTAAAAAGTATAGACGTGCTTGATTGAACGTTAGATTCATCAATTTGAACAACCGCTTTTCCTTTCACCTGTGGGGTATTCAGTTCCATTCTCCCACTAGTATGGCTTCTTGTTCTCCTTGAGCAACTTGATGATTCAATTTTCCGGTCTGGAAAAAAGTTACGATTACTAACAAAATATTTATGTTAATTAACAATTAGAATTAAACATCAACTTACGTTTGCTATTGGTCATATCGCAGCCAATGTTTTGTTGCACACCTTTTGCAGATCCTGTTCCCATATCATGTACATTTGTAAATAACCCCATAAATGTTTTAACTATTATACATTTTTTGATAGAACAAGTGTGCATCATATAGTTTACCTTTGTCTACCTCCTTGTCTGTCATTGTTAAATCCTCCATCAATAGCTCAACCCCCGTCACGTTTGTATTTGCTGAAGCGGTTGTGTTTACTTCGCAGTTAAAACAATTTCATCATCAAAATATTAGGAAACAAAATAATAACAGTTTTAGTTTAATGAATCAAAAAAATGGTGTGTTTGGAGTATTACCTTTCCTTTTTTTTGAACGTCGAACATTGGTTGCATTGTCAGTGTCTATTTCCATCAAAGTCCATGTCTCAATAATTACTTAAATCATATTAGAGTAATGCATAATGCTAACACAGAAATCATTTAATCAGCCAAGCAAAACATTGATGAACCTTTTATATCTCATATTCTATTGACAAATGTGGTTACTCATAACATTAATATACCATCATCAATTCTGATTACACAAAAATCATTAATTTCATTAAGTCATAATCATGAATACCAAAAAATTACACTTAAGTTTTTGAAACATCCCCTATGAAGCAAAATATGAACACACCATTAAGTTTTACCTTATAAAATAAGCATGAATATTTAAAATCATTTGATTAAGTGATGAATTTAAAAAAAGATACACTAGTCATTAATCATGAATCATGAACCCCCTATTGACTCATATCATGGATAGGAAAAAAAACAACGAATCATTTTAAGTCAGAAACTAGTTTGTGCAAAAAAATAGTAGTGAATCCATAAAACTCATGAATTATTTAAAAATTTGAATCATGAATAACCATCGTATTGAATCCCGAATAACCATAGTAACAATGAATATATGATATTTGTAAGAAGCATGAATACAAATAATTCAACACCAATCAACATAAACACGAAATTCATCTTCAAAAAATCATTGAATAACTACAAAAAATAGGCGAAACCTTTTCATCAAGATTCATTGATACTGCCTGATAATGTAAACCCCCAAATTAATGTCTTACCTTCTGAGTTGTTTTCGATGATTTCTACTCCCTGTCGACGAGATACATTCTCTTCGAATTCTTCCATGTCGACTAACACCGGATTCCCTTCAGTGTTCTTGAAATTTGAGAATGAATACTTAATCCTGATTCGTTCACTTGGTCTCCTCACTGTTTATACAAAAAAAACCTAGAATCATTGATTTAAAAAATGCAATATATTTGCCCAAAAAAACTTCGATTGTTACCTCTGTTTGTGTAACGTCCCAATTTCAAAATCAAGCAATATCATAGATTAAGCATTCGAATTACATAAATAACTTGTTCATAAACATTCTTTTCACTAAGCTAAGCAAAATTGACAGCGGAAGTCTCTATTCCACATCCGAGAGCTCTATCTAATCATCAGTCAAAAGACTTGGAGTCGCTCTAAGTTCCAAATCCTTCCTGCCATCTCACAGTTCTTACTAGAAGAACTCGTAACACGCTTACCGGAATATGGTTTAGTTTTGAAAAGCGAGGGTTAGACCAAAAGGTCTAGTGAATTCCCTCCGAAAGCAACATGTAAAACGGTATGATAACATTTATAAAAGATTCATCGAAAACCTTAACATTTCATCAAGCATGGTACTGCACTGTGTATTGGATCACATAAACATTCCGCGATCGGGGCCCTAGTAGGACCCTTCTCTCCTCTTCCGGAGCCTACGCAGACTCCCCTTCCCGGAGCCTACGCAGACTCCCCTCTACTCGAAATAGGAGGAAACGAATTCCAACCTACCAGTCTGTCATACATATCCAAGGGACCATCAGGTCCCGATGATCACTCTCTGACCCCACAGTGCAGACCGACTCCACATAGCACATAATTCATTTCATAAAACAAGCACTTAACATCTTTGTAAAATCATCATTTCCATTCCATCATATCCAGTAAGCTTTCTCAAGTAAAACGTACAGTTTATGGAAAACGTGCGTAACAGTTATATACATTTCATGTTCGTAAATGAAACCATAATCAGTTAAAACATTTAACACTTTACGTCGTAAAAGGTTTAGAGAACTCACTTTCGGTTACGCAGAACACACTTCTTAAATATCCTAAAGTTACACCAAACGAACACCTAAGGACATTAGATTCATATCAGTTCGGACGGTCTGACCCTACTGTACAATCGACACACTTTCCGGACGACAAATCAATCCGGATACCACAACGGTCCGGATACCACAACAGTCCGGATACCACAACAGTCCGGATACCTTAACGTTCCCGGATACCCTAACTGTCCGGATATCCCGACTCCCGGATACCCAAACTGTCCGGATCCTAGACCATCCCGGACGCACCCTTTACCGGTTACCAACATCCGGAAACCTCATGCGACTCTACCCGGACACAAGCATCCTATCCGGAAACTACTGAACATCAAGAATCTCCAACGTCTGGAAACCTCGACTGTCCGAAAACCAAAAGTCTAAAAGTGATCATTTACCCCTTTTCAGCCATTAATTTGATTTGACAAACCTAACGGTTCATCCACTAATCCTAAACAACCACTTAATCCACTTTCTTATCATTAAATCGATTTACAAAGCCAAAACCCTTAAAACCCACTTTTAAGAAGAAAATGGTTGAAAACCCATTGAATCATCATGTTTAGACTTAAGAACCCAAACCAATTAAGAAAGGAACACTATAACAACAAGGAATACGAATTACCTTACTGATTTCTTCTCTGATTCTTCTATTTCTTTGATTTCTTCCCAAGAACTCTTTTCTTCTCCCTTTTCCTTTCGCTTAGCCGCCAAACCTCAAAACCCCAACAAATACTGATTTCTAAATAATGAGTTGCCCTAGGGAATTGAGCCTTTTAGGTATCTTTACATAAATAACACATTAGCCCCTTAACTTATCTTTTAGATTCTTGCATAATGAACACCAAACTTACAAACTTGCACACGAAACCCGGTTGTTACAACACTCTCCCCTTAGGAGAATTCCGTCCCCGAAATTCCTTATTGGAAAAGACGCGGGTATCATGCCCACACCACAACTTGACACTTCCCCAAGGTAATGCCACTCCTGACTCAGTCCACCACCTCATAAATTCGAAACATGGAACATTGGATGCATTCCCTTCAGTTCTTATGGTACTCTAACTCGTAGGCTACTGTTCCTATTCGATCGGTCTTAACAATAGTAGATTAAATAAGGCTCCTCTAGTTAACTTTCTATAAGGAGGAACTTGGCGAAATCCCCCGATACAACACAAGATTCATTTACTAAGAAACAATCACTCCCTTGACAGCTTGGCACAAGGCCAACCCTGTACATTCCGACAGCTCACAACCCCGAGTTCCTTCATCGTATCACAACTCACCACCTTGCACCACCCAACAACCGTCTATGCAATTAACATTTCCCTTTTCTCGGACCACCTAGACCACAGTTCGTCACTCATCCCTCACATTCTCACTACTTCACCACCCCATACTTATACGTAACTAAGAGTAGGAACCTCCAACCCATCGTTGAAGTGTTCACCTACTCAACTTAAACTTATCCTGAACACATCAATTCCTCGCTGATTGCCACGTTCGTTCATTCATATAAGATGTAACTCCAGTTATCCTCACTCCACTGGGAGGAGTAACCAAGGTCACACAATACTATTCTCACTAGCTTAATCACTGTACGATCAATACGTTTAAACACTTCTCACAAAGTCACTAACTTAACTCATTCAGTTGTCTTATCCACTCCCTTCATGCACAAACTCATACACAATTCTCTTCCTCAAAACCCTTTCCAACGGTTCGCACACTTATCAATGACAATCTACACAACACTGCACCTTTCGGCATCACTGTCAGGTTTACTACTTCCAACTTACTCACTTATTCCGACATACTATCTTCACCTCCCCACGTTAGCGTGGAGCACTGTCCCCCAAACATTACTTGCCCCTCTCTCCCGACCTTTCCACATGTTGATATCACTTTCTCATTACTCACATAACCAAATAGTTGCACTAAGATCCTAACTTAAGGCATTCAACCAAGTCGTCTTGAAATGACACCAGTGTTCGACGTCACTACACATTCTTTACTCTCCAACTTTTACCTTCTCAGACATTTCTTTCACACATAAGCAACAAATCACATCCTTTAAGGATTTCACATCTATCCCACCACATTTTTGACTAACACAACCATCATCCTCTTTAAACTTCCAATGATCCCAAAACATGCTTACTTAGCGACTCTTACAACCACAAAACAATTGGTTTCTTATTTGAGTAATTACTCACCATCACTCCGTCATTCTATCCTGAACTTAATCATATTACAACGTCTACCTACACTCTACGTGCTCCCACAATCTGGTTAACAATTCATACACCTCATCTGAAACCTCCAAAAGGCTTCTATCTGATGCTTCTTCTCTCTCTAACATCACATCACTACGACACGAGCTGACACATTTAGCTTGACAAATACTGTCACTACACATCCTTACACTCTTTGCCCATAACATCACACTGCAGACCAGATCTCTCATGATCAGCCATACACAGTTTAAACTCGCCCTCAAAGTTACCCGCATGAAATCGAGCCTATCTCGCTACTTAGTCCTTTCACAACTTGCTGAACTATAACTCACGAGTTCTCAATTAGCTCAAACACAGACATTCTAGCTAGCTCTATACGATCCGAGCTTTTACGTAAGCTGGACACAGTCCCTCACTAAACGATAAAGTCTACACACTCGCTTCACTCGTGCTACTTACCTCATCATTCTATGAACCCTCCATACTTCGCAAATAGAACGCTTATTCAAAACGATAACTTCTCCTCCTCTTAACACCCCTACAAGGTGTTCTATCAACTTCCAACCTTCTGGTTCAAGACTTCGGCCTCGGCCACCTTACACAACTGTCGACTTCTACAACAACAGATAACCTGTAACTACTTTCTTAACTTATTCTTTAACAAGGGTTCCTTACGGAACTTAATCCTACCAATATATCATAATCACTTCATAATACGTCTCCCTCTTTTCTGAACTTACTCCTGTAACATCAATATTACAAACTCACCTCAAAACTCATATCCAACACCGTGGACATTTCGCTTCTGCCTCTCAACACTACTCAACGAGTTGCTAATACCAACACCTCGATGACTTCTACTCCTTCCCCTGGGCCCAATCCGTCCCTCAACAATCGTACTTCCAGTTACCGAACAAGGGTGCAAACCCTCATACAACCGATACTATAATCCACTTCCGATTCTACCACTGTTCGCCTTTCCTCTAGAACACATATACTGCAACTACATACGTTCTCCCCTGACTTGTCCAACACCTTTCCGCTCTCGGAGTTCCTCCTTAACTTATAATGTAATATTCTACGACCTAGTAGGTTCATAGCCTTCATGCATGGCAATACAGTAAATAAATCTTTTCGCACATTTCATCATTTTAAATAAACAACGTTTGGAAAACACTTGGGTACACATGACCCCATCACTCTTATAACTTCAACGCCCTGCACAACGATTCGAGAATCGTTTGCATGCATCTTTCCATGAACCTTAATCTTACTCAATTCCGAACGATGTTATTACGACAGTAATACGTTGAATGAAAATCCTTTCATACGACACAATTTCGAAAGAAATTACTGACACCAAGTAAACCAGTCGGTTCTCACACTCTTTTATATGATATCAATCGGTTAAAATTCATTTGATTGTAAAAGTTTTGCTGGCACACGTCTTCTCGACCTTTTGTAATAATTTAACTTATCATGAAAAGTGTGAAATACTTTGCAATCGTTAGGCTCAAAATTTCATTGTGCAATGTGAATGAAATCACCTTTTCTTTAAACATACGCTTGCACATTCTGACTCCTTTTCGATCAAAATTGATATTTACACATTTAATTTAAATCGTGAAAATTTTCATGTTATATTTAAGAAAGCTATGCATGAAATTCTACCTGCAATTGAAGGCTACTCACCCTAGCAAGGTCAACCGCTTTACCCACGCAACTTATCCTTGACACTCTTCCTTCGACTAAGGGTCACCCTCTCGGTCAAGCACTAACTTGATGTACATGCGTTCCACATCTCACTTACTCAACCATTTCACACTATTTTTTCTTTGATCGACTATCTCACTTTCTACTTCTACATGATTTCAATTCACTATAAGTATCTTATTCCATTTATCCTGCCAATGAAAAGCTCGACTAAAAAGTCAGGGCTCCATTGATACTTTCAAGGTTTTGACACTGTTCTATCTTACCATCCCAACTGATCTATCCCATGGTTTCCATAACTAGGACTCTCCCGAAACTGTAGTCTTACTCAAACTCAAACATTCATCCTCTCCGAATCTACGAAGAGCTACCTCTAGACGACTCATAACATTCTTTACAACGTTTCTTCTCTACGATGTCTACATACATCACATCATAATGACTCTTACACGACACTTCCCCAAACAATGGAGCTCGGTCTACCCCTTAGGGATCTTGCTGACCTATTCCTCAACGTTCTCCCAGCCATAGCGCTAAACTGAAAGAAACCGATAGTTAATCCTTGCTAGACGTGACACAACAAATTTGCTATAAGTAAGGTATTGTAAGCCCGCACATGTACCTGTAAGTTCGTAATTACACTGGCCAGGTGTAATCCCAAACTTACCTTACATGTTTGTCCTTGGCACCTTATTCCTAAGCGCATTTATAGTGATCGTTCCTAGAGGCAATCATATGTCTTGGCTGTGTTCCTCATCTTACAGTTTAAGTTTAGGCCCGAATGGTCACCTAAATCCCTTAAACTAAGGCTCTAATACCATTTGTAACGTCCCAATTTCAAAATCAAGCAATATCATAGATTAAGCATTCGAATTACATAAATAACTTGTTCATAAACATTCTTTTCACTAAGCTAAGCAAAATTGACAGCGAAAGTCTCTATTCCACAGCCGAGAGCTCTATCTAATCATCAGTCAAAAGACTTGGAGTCGCTCTAAGTTCTGAATCCTTCCTGTCATCTCACAGTTCTTACTAGAAGAACCCGTAACACGCTTACCTGAAAATGGTTTAGTTTTGAAAAGTGAGGGTTAGACCAAAAGGTCTAGTGAATTCTGTAACACCTTAGGAATATCCCACATCGGCCGTGGACAGGAGAGATGCTGGGTATATTAGTAAACCTTGGCCTTACCAGACACAACGCGTTTTGGGGCCACAAGCATGCGGGTTCCTTGGGAACTCTGTGGTTAAGCGTGCTTGGGTGGGTGTAGTACCAGGATGGGTGACCTCCTGGGAAGTCCTTGCGAAGTCCTTGCCAGGTCGTCAAGAACAAAGCCGTGAGCCAGTGGGGCAAAGCGGACAATATTGTGTCGTGGTAAGCGGGGTGTTACAAATGGTATCAGAGCCACTGCTGTGCCGTTCGGGATGGTGGGGCAAACCTCATCGAGGACGATGAGTCCCTAAGGGGGGGTGTGTGTAACACCTTAGGCATATCCCACATCGGCCGTGGACAGGAGAGATGCTGGGTATATTAGTAAACCTTGGCCTTACCAGACACAACGCGTTTTGGGGCCACAAGCATGCGGGTTCCTTGGGAACTCTGTGGTTAAGCGTGCTTGGGTGGGAGTAGTACCAGGATGGGTGACCTCCTGGGAAGTCCTTGCGAAGTCCTTGCCAGGTCGCCAAGAACAAAGTCGTGAGCCAGTGGGGCAAAGCGGACAATATTGTGTCGTGGTAAGCGGGGTGTTACAAATTCCCTCCGAAAGCAACATGTAAAACGGTATGATAACATTTATAAAAGATTCATCAAAAACCTTAACATTTCATCAAGCATGGTACTGCACTGTGTATTGGATCACATAAACATTCCGCGATCGGGGCCCTAGTAGGACCCTTCTCGCCTCTTCCGGAGCCTACGCAGACTCCCCTTCCCGGAGCCTACGCAGACTCCCCTCTACTCGAAATAGGAGGAAACGAATCCCGAGGATCACTCTCTGACCCCACAGTGCAGACCGACTCCACATAGCACATAATTCATTTCATAAAACATGCACTTTACATCTTTGTAAAATCATCATTTCCATTTCATCATATCCAGTAAGCTTTCTCAAGTAAAACGTATAGTTCATGGAAAACGTGCGTAACAGTTATATACATTTCATGTTCGTAAATGAAACCATAATCAGTTAAAACATTTAACACTTTACGTCGTAAAAGGTTTAGAGAACTCACCTTCGGTTACGCAGAACACACTTCTTAAATATCCTAAAGTTACACCAAACGAACACCTAAGGACATTAGATTCATATCAGTTCGGACGGTCTGACCCTACTATACAATCGACACACTTTCCGGACGACAAATCAATCCGGATACCACAACGGTCCGGATACCACAACAGTCCGGATACCTTAACGTTCCCGGATACCCTAACTGTCCGGATATCCCGACTCCCGGATACCCAAACTGTCCGGATCCTAGACCATCCCGAACGCACCCTTTACCGGTTACCAACATCCAGAAACCTCATGCGACTCCACCCGGACACAAGCATCCTATCCGGAAACTACTGAACATCAAGAATCTCCAACGTCCGGAAACCTCAACTGTCCGAAAACCAAAAGTCTAAAAGTGATCATTTACCCCTTTTCAGCCATTAATTTGATTTGACAAACCTAAGGGTTCATCCACTAATCCTAAACAACCACTTAATCCACTTTCTTATCATTAAATCGATTTACAAAGCCAAAACCCTTAAAACCCACTTTTAAGAAGAAAATGGTTGAAAACCCATTGAATCATCATGTTTAGACTTAAGAACCCAAACCAATTAAGAAAGGAACACTATAACAACAAGGAATACGAATTACCTTACTGATTTCTTCTCTGATTCTTCTCTTTCTTTGATTTCTTCCCAAGAACTCTTTTCTTCTCCCTTTTCCTTTCTCTTAGCCGCCTAACCTCAAAACCCCAACAAATACTGATTTCTAAATAATGAGTTGCCCTAGGGAATTGAGCCTTTAAGTATCTTTATATAAATAACACATTAGCCCCTTAACTTATCTTTTAGATTCTTGCACAATGAACACCAAACTTACAAACTTGCACACGAAACCCGGTTGTTACAGTTTGGATGCAGATATCCCGCCATTGAAATGATTTTGAAAATTGAAGACGATTATCCTTTCCGAAACCGATTCAGTATGTTGATGCGATTAATACGGGGAAGTTGATCCCCTGATTATCGGGGATGATTCTGGGTGAACGAGAAATGCAAGTGGTTTGACCAATATACCCTTGTACACGACTTTTTGTTATGAAATTAATTCATCAATGACCATTTATTACCATAATTGCCACTGGATTAATGTAGACCATTGATCAAATTAATGGATGGTGATTAAGGTAGTTCTATAGTTTCTAACAATGTGGTGGTTTGTAAAAAATATCACCCCTATATATATATATTTTAAATATAGTATTAGAAGTCGAAAAGAAATTTGAAAAATACTTTTTAACTTTAATAGTGAGGCAAATTAATTAAAATGGAATTAATTAATTTGGAACAAGTTTGACTTTGAGACTTTGAGTTACAAAAATATCCCATCTCTCTCCCGGTTTACAAAAATGCCCCAAGATCCCGCGATTTAACCCGTGATCGCTGACCGAGGCAAATTACAACCACAAAATAATAAATTTAATTTAGTGGGTCCTCGATTTAGTCCTCGATTTGGAGTCCTTGAACAATTTAAATTAAAAAACCAACCACCTTTTATTTGGAGTCCTCGATTTGGTTGTAACAACCCAACCAAAAATAAAGCATGTCATGCCATTTAAATATAAAACATCTCAAAATCGGTCCTCAAAATTTCAATAAGTACAACTGTCTCAACTAGGTTGGCGGAAACAACCTATTCACAACTGAGAATGAAATAAAGTCTAAATAGTAAAAATGAAATACTATCGCTAGAAGCGTCCGTTCTCTAATCCTTCTCTTTGCTCTTACCGGAGCTTCCTACTATCAGCTTCCGTGAAAAGGTTTAGTTTTGGGAAAAAGCGAGGGTTATACCTTGAGGTCTAGTGAGTTCCCTCAAGAACCAATAATCCAAAAATACACTTTCCAAACAGTTCATAACGTTCATAAATAACAACTTTAAACAAAGCTTTCAAGTATCATCACACCCGTAAATGGCACACTGGAGTCACTCGAAAGTGACAACGTGTCAGTCTCACACTGCCTTACTGGGTCACACCTCCCATGGCATAAACGAGACACCCCCCCGGTATGCGCACTGGCGGGCCACACCCCCGACTTAGCCAATTTACGTCTAACAATAATGTATGCATACATCTCAATTAAACTTTCAAACATGCTTTTTCATATAATAAAACATGACATTTCTATTCATTTACTTACTTCTATAAAACATGTTTAAAACATGTATTTAGTTAGAAAAACTCACATGTCTTTCTCGTCTCGAAACTGCTCACTTGGGGGCTTCAAACCCCTAGGTGGAACACCTACGATTTTAAACGGAATGAAAGTGATAAGTTCTAAGTTTGCCACTCGAGGTCGCTCTTGAACAGGTTCTCAAGGTCAACTAAGTAAAAGTCAAACTTCTCAGTCAACAGGTCAGAGTTTCGGTTCCGGACCACAAGTCCCGGACTACCCCTTCCGGACTCCTAGACTTTCGGACTCCCAGACTTCTCGGATTCCGGTACCGCATCCGGACTCCGGTACCGTATCCGGACCCCTTTCCGGACTTAAATCTGGACTATCCTAATCCGGAACCCAATCCGGATTCCTTACATTCCCGAACAACCAATCCGGCTTCTACGAATCCCAGACTCCTCAACAAGCGTACCAAAAAGGGCACTGTTCGATAATCCTTGAGAAACCCAAAGGCTCACCCATTCCAGTCCGAAATCGATAGGGTTCATAACAGGTAACATCAGGCATATAAGAGATTACTAAATCACTAACTTGAATCAACAGTACCTCCGATTTCAATTTCTCAACAACAAGAACTTCTAATAAACAGGTACTAACTCATAAATGCGATAAGGACCTGAGTTTAGGAGTTTACCTTTACAAATGATGATTGAGTCAATCCCAGATACACACCCTCCTTGCCTTCTTCAAGATCACCAGAGATAGCCTGATTTCTTCTTCTTGCTCTCAAAATGCTCAGCCACTTTCAATTGGAAATGTGTCTAGGGTTTTGTGCCCAAAATGAGGGTTTTATACCTTCCCTCTTATTTACACGTTTGGTCCCTTAAGAACAAGATCTCACCTTTTCCCCAACCAACTTACATTTTCTTCGAATAAAGACTTGGGTATTACAATACCTCCCCCTCAAAAAAATTCCGTCCCCGAAATTCCATTGTCGAAAAGATGAGGGTACTTGGACCTCATGTCCGCTTCCACCTCCCACGTTGCCTCTTGTCCTTTATGATACCGCCACTGAACTTTTACTAATCTGATCTCCTTGTTCCTCAACTTACGAATCTTGCTGTCCACAATCTCAACTGGTTCCTCTACGTACGTCAATTTATCGTCAATGTTGATATCCTCTAATGGAATGGCCACATCTGCTTCGGCCAAACACTTTTTCAGGTTTGAAACATGAAATGTTGGATGAACCCCTTCAACTCTTCCGGCAAGTCTAACTTGTAGGCTACTGCTTCGACTCGTTCCGATATGACGAAAGGCCCCACATACCTCGGTCTCAACTTTCCTTTCTTCCCGAAACGCACTACTCCCTTCCAAGGCGAGACTTTCAACATTACCTTGTCCCCCACTTGGAACTCGATAGGTTTCCTTCTTTTATTTGCATACTTTCTTTGCCGATCTTGCGCGATCCTCATTTTCTCACGGATTAGCTCTATCTTATCCGCAGTCATTTGCATGATTTCTGGGCCTGCCAACTGCCTTTCTCCCACTTCGTTCCAACACAACGGCGTTCGACACTTCCGTCCGTACAAAGTTTCGAATGGTGCTGCTTGGATACTCGCGTGATAACTGTTGTTATACGAGAACTCTATCAAAGGTAGGTGCACTTTCCAAGAACCCTTGAAATCGATCACACAGGCTCGGAGCATATCCTCTAACGTTTGAATAGTCCTTTCACTTTGACCATCAGTCTGGGGATGATATGTTGTGCTCAGATTCACTTGCGAACCCAACCCTCGCTGTAGACTTCTCCAAAACGATGACGTAAACCGATTATCACGATCGGACACAATTGATCGCGGCACCCCATGCCTAGATACGACCTCATTAATGTACAACCGGGCTAACTTCTCCAATGGATCCGACTCCCTGATTGGTAGAAAATGTGCGGACTTGCTGAGACTATCCACAATCACCCATATCGCATCGTTACCCTTCGGAGTCCTTGGTAACTTCGTAACAAAATCCATGGTGATGTTGTCCCATTTCCACACTGGTATCTCCGTAGACTGAAGTTCCCCATAAGGGCGCTGGTGTTGTGCTTTGACCTTCAGACATGTCACACATCGTTCCACAAAATGGGCGATGTCCTTCTTCATTCCTGGCCACCAGTAAAACTGTCTTAAGTCCTGGTACATCTTATTCGTCCCCGGATGCATAGAATATCGCGACTTATGCGCTTCTTCCAAAATGCTTACTCTCAAGTTCCCTAACTTAGGAACCCACACCCGATCTTTCATACACCTCAGCCCACCACTGTTGACACTGAACAACGACGTAATCCCAACGATCCTTTCACTCTTTATATTCTCTTCTAACAACGCCTCCTCTTGAGACTTCTTGACCTCATCCAGGAGGCTCGAAGTTGCCTCGATTCTGAAAGCCATCACCTTGGTCGATTCTCCTCGCTCTTTCCGACTCAACGCGTCAGCTACCACATTCGCTTTACCCGGGTGGTAAAGGATTTCGCAGTCGTAGTCGTTCAACAGTTCCATCCGTCTCCTCTGTCTCATGTTCAATTCCTTCTGATCGAAAAGATGCTTAAGACTCTTATGATCGGTGTAGATCTGGCACTTCACTCCATACAAGTAGTGTCGCCATATCTTTAAAGCGAGCACCACTGCCGCTAGTTCCATGTCGTGAGTAGGGTAGTTCTTCTCATGATCTTTCAACTGCCGAGATGCGTAGGCAATCACCTTCCCATTCTGCATCAGTACATACCCTAACCCAAGCTTAGAAGCATCGCTGTAAATTACAAAACCTTCTGATCCATCTGGTAATGACAAAATTGGAGCGCTGCTCAGACTCTCCTTCAACTTCTCGAATGCGGCCTCTTGTGCTTCGGTCTAAACGAACCTGACGTTCTTCCTCATCAATGCGGTCAACGGTGTGGCTATCCGAGAGAAGTCCTGAATGAACTTCTGATAGTAGCCCGTCAGTCCAAGAAAACTTCTTACTTCAGATGGCGACTTTGGCGGCTCCCAATCTTTAATAGCTTCGATCTTAGCAGGGTCCACTTAGATACCGTCCGCCGACACCATGTGGCCTAGAAACTGTACTTCTCTTAACCAGAACTTGCACTTCGAGAACTTGGCGTACAACTTCTCACGTTTCAGCAACTCCAACACCGCCCGAAGATGCTCCTCGTGGTCTTTACGGGTCCGAGAGTAGATCAGGATATCGTCGATGAAGACGATTACACACTTGTCCAGCAACAAACTACACACCCTGTTCATCAAGTCCATGAACACTGTTGGGGCATTAGTCAAGCTAAAGGGCATGACTAAGAACTCGTAGTGTCTGTATCTTATATGAAAGGTTGTCTTGGGCACGTCTTCCTTTCTCACCTTCAGCTGATGGTAACCCGAACTCAAGTCTATCTTCGAGAAATAGCTCGCACCTTGCAACTGATCGAAGAGGTCATCAATCCTTGGAAGCAGGTACTTGTTCTTAACCGTTACCTTGTTGAGCTCACGGTAATCTATGCACATCCGCATAGATCCGTCCTTCTTCTTGACAAATAGTACCGACGCTCCCCAAGGTGATGAGCTCGGACGAATGAAACCCTTGTCGAGTAGCTCTTGCAACTGCGTCATCATCTCCTTCATTTCCGCTGGTGCCAGACGATAGGGCGCACGTGCAATCGGTGTCGCCCCAGGCATCAAATCTATTCTAAACTCTACTTGACGATCTGGGGACAGACTCGTCAAGTCATCCAAAAACACTTTCGGGTACTCATTTACTATAGGCACCTCCTCTATTCCCTTCTTCTCTTTCTTAGCATCTAGCACATAAGCTAAATACCCCAAACATCCCTTCCCCAAACATCGTCTAGCTTTCACCATAGATATCAAACACAACTTCCTATCTCGACGATCCCCATAGATTACAACTTCCTTCTTATCAGGTAAGGCGATACGAATTAACTTCTTATTACACACTATGTTAGCGTCATTATCCGCTAACCAATTCATCCCTAAAACCACATCAAACTCCCCCATTCCCATAGGGTACAAACGAAAAGGGAACAAATGACCATCTACGTCAATGTTACACCTCTCATAGACCTCTTTCACCCAGACTCGGCTATCATCTGCTACTTCTACCTCAAACCTAAAGTTCAACTTCTTGGGTTTCACTTGCAATTTCTGAATAAAATTAGGCGACACAAACGAACGATTGGCGCCCGAATCAAACAATACTTTAGCAAAAGTCGAGTCAATAGGGAAAGTACCTGTCACCACATCAGGCGTATTCACCACCTCCTCTGCCGACATGTGGAAAGCCCTCGCCTTCGTGCGAGCAGGCTCCACCTTTCTATCTCCATCTCTTCCACTGTTACCGCCGTAACCCCCAGCAAACCCCCTCTTCAACTGCGAACAGTCCAACTTGACATGGTCTGGTGAACCACACTGATAACGCGACCTCGAACTACGGCAATCTCGTGCCATATGTCCCGTCTTCCCACACTTGAAACATCCTTCCTTATCCGTCAAACACTCCTCCTTATGCATCCGATTACACTTGCCACAAGGTCTCTCTCCTGATCTGAATCCCGCCCGCAGCTCGGGTTTAGGCGCACTCGGCCTCTTAACATCACGGTTCGGTCCTTCCCATTTTCGTTTGTCCCCAACTCTCTCCGTCATCTGCCTGTTCTTCTCTTTCTCTGTGAGCTCTGCAGTATCTACCGCAGCCTGAAAAGTAACTGGATCTTTCACCTGCACCAACTCCCTCACACTGCTCTTCAGTCCCCATATATACCTCTCTATGCGCCTCTCCTCAGTAGGAACATACAGTTCAGCAAGCCGAGCTTTCTCAATGAACTTCGATGTATACTCCTGGACTGACATCGTCCCTTGCTCCAACCCCAGAAATTCCTCCTCGAGTTTCTTAACGGCCGCCACTGGGCAAAACTGAGCTTTGAATTATTTAGTGAACAACTCCCAGGTAGTTGTTTTTGCGATCTCTGAACCCTTACCTCCCGTCTCGACATCCCACTAGAAAATGGCATCTGCCTTCAGCATAGACATGGCAAACAACACTTTATCTTCCTCGACACACTTGCTCGTGTCGAAAGCTAACTCCATCTCGCGTATCCATCTCAGAGCTAAAACTGGATTGCGCTCTCTGCTGAAAGACGGAGGCTTGCACAATGCAAACGTCTTAAAGGTACATCCCTTCGCTGCCTTCGATTCATTAGCCACAAATGGAGTTGATATAGAATGGTCTCCCACCACAGTCGAAGGTAGGCTAGACGCCTCAGTCTTTGTCTCATTTCCACTCTTAGTGCGTCCCTCCGACGTAGTCTTGATCTGATTTTCCAACAATGCCTGCAAGGTCTCCTATAATTTACTCATCTCAGCCGTAAACTTTTCTTCAGTCACAAAAGCTTGGTTTCGGTCTCTCCCCGGACTGTTCGACAGACTTCCTCCGCCTATCGAAGCGGTACTTTCTTGATGCAAGGGCTCACGCATTTCAGGCGCTCCCACGCTCTTAGCTCGACGGGTGGTTGGCATCTTTTTCCCTCCTCGGGTTGCCACACCAGCCCCAACCGCTTGAGAGGCAACTCGCAACGGCGGTCTACCTCGTCCTCTTCCTCGGCCTCCGCCCCTTCCGCAGGTGGCCGCTCGTCTCGGAGGATTCACCGGTTCCTCCTCAAAGATTTCCTCCACGCGAATCTCTCCTACAACTGGAGTTGTACTCACCACCGGCACGGATCTACTCCTCAAGGTTCTTTCAGACATAATGGATTACTGAAACATACCAAAATAAATTACTTAAGACTACTGCTCAAGAATAATAAGGCAATTTAAGCACATACATGTACCTGTAAATTCGCAATTACACTGGCCAGGTGTAACCCCGAATTTACCTTACATGACTGTCCTCTCTACCCTATTAGTCCTATCCCTACTATAGTGCTCTCCTAACGCATTCCTGATTCTCAGTTGTGATTTCTACTCCCACAGTTTAAGTCTAGGCTCGTCCGGTCACCTAAATCCCTTAAACTATGGCTCTGATACCAATTGTAACAACCCAACCAAAAATAAAGCATGTCATGGCATTTAAATATAAAACATCCCAAAATCGGTCCTCAAAATTTCAATAAGTACAACTGTCTCAACTAGGTTGGCGGAAGCAACCTATTCACAACTGAGAATGAAATAAAGTCTAAATAGTAAAAATGAAATACTATCGCTAGAAGCGTCCGTTCTCTAATCCTTCTCATTGCTCTTACCGGAGCTTCCTACTATCAGCTTCCCTGAAAAGATTTAGTTTTGGGAAAAAGCGAGGGTTATACCATGAGGTCTAGTGAGTTCCCTCAAGAAACAATAATCCAAAAATACACTTTCCAAACAGTTCATAACGTTCATAAATAACAACTTTAAACAAAGCTTTCAAGTAACATCACACCCATAAATGGCATACTGAAGTCACTCGAAAGTGACAACGTGTCAGTCTCACACTGCCTTACTGGGTCACACCTCCCATGGCATAAACGGGACACCCCCGGTATGAGCACTGGTGGGCCACACCCCCCGACTTAGCCAATTTACGTCTAACAACAATGTATGCATACATCTCAATTAAACTTTCAAACATGCTTTTTCATATAATAAAACATGGCATTTCTATTCATTTACTTACTTCAGAAAACATGTTTAAAACACGTATTTAGTTAGAAAAACTCACCTGTCTTTCTCGTCTCGAAACTGCTCACTTGGGCTTCAAACCCATGGGTGGAACACCTACGATTTTAAAAGGGATGAAAGTGATAAGTTCTAAGTTTGCCACTCGAGGTCGCTCCTGAACAGGTTCTCAAGGTCAACTAAGTAAAAGTCAAACTTATCAGTCAACATGTCAGAGTTTCGGTTCCGGACCACAAGTCCCGGACTACCCCTTCCGGACTCCCAGACTTCCCGGATTCCCAGACTTCCCGGATTCCGGTACCGCATCCGGACTCCGGTACCGTATCCGGACCCCTTTCCGGACTTGAATCCGGACTATCCCAATCCAGAACCCAATCTGGATTCCTTACATTCCCGAACAACCAATCCGGCTTCTACGAATCCTGGACTCCTCAACAAGCGTACCAAAAATGGCACTGTTCGATAATCCTTGAGAAACCCAAAGGCTCACCCATTCAAGTCCGAAATCGATAGGGTTCATAACAGGTAACATCGGGCAATTAAGAGATTACTAAATCACTAACTTGAATCAACAGTACCTACGATTTCAATTTCTCAACAGCAAGAACTTCTAATAAACATGTACTAACTCACAAATGCGATAAGGACCTGAGTTTAGGAGTTTACCTTTACAATTGATGATTGAGTTAATCCCAGATACACACCCTCCTTGCCTTCTTCAAGATCACCAGAGATAGCCTGATTTCTTCTTCTTGCTCTCAAAATGCTCAGCCGCTCTCAATTGGAAATGTGTCTAGGGTTTTGTGCCCAAAATGAGGGTTTTATACATTCTCTCTTATTTACACTTTTGGTCCCTTAAGAACAAGATCTCACCTTTCCCCAACCAACTTATATTTTCTACGAATAAAGACTTGGGTATTACATTGGTTATGATAAATTGTTCAAGGACAAAATAAATTTAATCCGCGATTTATCATAACATCTAATTTGAATTTATTTATCCTCGATTTATCATAACATCTAAATAACAAATCGCGGATGTTTTTGAATTTTTTATTTTAATCCGCGATCGAGGGTCAAATCGCGGGAGAAATTGATATTTTTGTAAACCGGGAGAGAGATGGGTATTTCTGTAACACAATTACGAACTTGGTCCATTTTAATTAATTTCCCTAATAGTTATTCTATTTTCGAGATTAAAATAGTATTTATCTTTAACATTTAACTTCAACGTCGAAAGATTAAAATAGTATTTAACTTTAACATTTTACTTCAATGTCGAAAGATTAAAATAGTATTTATCTTTCTTGAAAAATTGATTTTAGAAATTTCTCTGATTTGAAGATTTTTATCTTCCTTTTCCTTTTTTTCTATTTTAGCATATAAAATTACATAGTTGTTGAAACAAAAAAATTGTTAAAATCTCAATTTGTCCTAATTTTAGCATAATTGTACTTGTTAGAGATGCTCTAAAAAATTCGACCAATGTTGCATTTTTGTTTGTCCCGATCTTCGTCCTTGTATTTGTTCTTGTCCCCGTTAGGGAATATTATCACAACTCAATTTATGTTCCTAACAGGATTCCAAACAATAAACTGGGAATTTTTTTTAAGTTTATATGAGATATTTTAAATAACATGTGTTAAACACTATATTTGATCTAAAATGGTCCATGGTTAAATCTTACGTATTACCAAAATTTTGTTTTTTATAGAGTATCGAATATCCATATGTGAACAAAATGACATCATATGTAATTTGCTTGATCTTTTTTTTCGCTTTCCATGTTTTTTATCTAAATTAAGTACGACAATTTACAATAACGTATATATAAAGAAAGGTCTAGATCTTCATATACCTTGGCTTATCGGTTTCGTTGAAGTTTGTAATTGATTTTCTTGGCTAATTGGCTCAACTAATAACAATTACACTCTTTTTCCAATTTTTTAACCCACAATAAAATTTCATAACCCCACTGTATTGCGCGGGTAAACAACTAGTTGTGTATAAATAATATATTTCATTATAGACAATTATATATACATAATATTTAATATGCGGGGACGGGACGGCGATCATGTTACCCAACCCCAACCACATCCTCAGTTTTTAACTTTTGGGGATCCCTATCCTCACCCACAGTCCCCTGGTTTTGCGGGGAATCCCCCGCCTCGGTGGGACGAGTACACCGGTTTTCTCAATAGGGTGGATCTTATTCTCATCCCTACTTGAGTCTAGATTTTTTACCCGATAAATATCAGGTTGATTTGTTTAAATACCTTCAAACTATTCAATCCAATCCAATCCAATTCAATCGCCTACAAACCCTTAAAAAGTCAAAAGCTTACAAAAATTGTATACTCAAATGGAAAAAAGAAAACCACCAGTACATAGTTAGAAAAATGACTTAATAATACAAATTAACAATCTATAAATGAAAATATTATGTGGTTATTGGAAGGATGTACAACAACAACACTAATATCTTGGACTTTGATTTGGATCCATCTGACAATGGGGTTGATTAGTGTTTTGCTGTAAAATAATTAACAAAACTTAAGAAAAAGAAAACATTAAAATTTAAAACATCTAAAACGGTTGTTGTTAATTGGCATACTCTCTTTGAATCAATTTTTTTATATGTAATACTAACCATTTTATTTAACATTGTAACAAGGTTTCAACCCAACTAATCAAAGTCCAAAGGTTTGTGTTGGATTGGGGTTAGGGTGTGTTTACTTGTGGCTTATTGGACTTAATGAGAAAAACGGCTTATTCGTGCAGACGTTCCTAGGTGTTTACTTGTGACTTAATCGCGCATCCATTGTCTTATTCGCACAGTTCATTTAAGGCTCTTGTCCCCCAATCAGATGGAATTTTTGACTATTTTACCCTTGAAAAAAATAAGTGATAATTTGTTTAATAAACCCTAAAGACCCTCTCTCCCTCCAGCTCCTCTCCAGCTTTCTTCTCCAGCGATCATCTACTCCGGCGATCATCTCCAGCCCCTCTCATCGACGCAGCTTTCTTCTCCAGCGATCATCTCCTCCGGCAGCTTCAGATCTTAATCTATCCATCAACGGTCTCAGATCCTGATACAACTCCTCAAGATTCGCGAAATTATTGACAGTAAAAATCGCTCCGCCATTGTCGACCAGATTTCCTAAAATCGTCTCGCCGGAATACCTCAACATACAATCGTCGTACCAAACCGTCGCTGATTTCCGGTTAGGGCAAAGCTGTGTTGCGTTGAGATTTGAAACATTTATGCAGCTCCGGCAGGTGTTCTGGTTGGGGATAAAGAGCATCCTGATCATGAGGAAATCTATTTGTATTTGGAAGAATTATGTATGAAGATGCAAGAAGCTGGATATATACCCAATATGGCATCAGTTCTACATGATATTGATAAAGAAGAGAAGGAAATGACATTAAGAATCCAGTGTGAGAAACTCGCTGTTGCCTATGGGATTATGAAATCTGTTCCTGGTTCAACTATTCAGGTGATCAAGAATCTGAGGATTTGTGGTGATTGCCATGAAACCATCAAATTGATAGCAAAGATTGCGTATCGTGAAATTGTGGTTAGGGATTCGAAGTGGTTTCATCATTTCAGTGAAGGTTTGTGTTCTTGTGGGGATTACTGGTGAAGAAGGAAAATGATCCCTTTTTGGTTTTCACCACTGCTGATTTTGTTGTATGTTGTTTTTGTATGTTGATTGTTGTTGCTGATACTATTATTTCACTCGTTTTTTTAATCTTGATTGTTGCTAACGATTATTGCTGCTGATTGTTGCTAATTTGTTTTTAGGGGTATATCGGTCATTTCTGTTATTCAGACCGATGATTCAGATAAAATAGTAAACAACAACAACAATTTATCCAGATAGACAAATTTATCCATACGGACTTAATGAAAATTTTGGTAAAAAGCCCTTTAGAAAAATAGTGAGCGAGTGTTTGATGACATATGAATAAAAATAGAAAATAAAATTTTAGGCTATTGAGATTTGAAACATACCGGTGAATTGCGACCGTAAATTCACCTCAAATAAATGGAACAAGGTAACGGGCAACGGTTGAATTTGGTGGGCAATGGTTGTGACTTGTTGTTTCCTTGACCGAATAATGCCAATTTTGTTTCAACAAAATTCGAGAGTAAAACTTATTTTGGGTCATGTATTTTTCTCTTTTCTTATTTATACAAATTTTTATTATAGTTTGCTCGGTTAACTATATAATTATTTGATAATGATTTGATGATATAGAAAATAACTTAATTCACTAAACTTATAAGAAAGTTTTATCGAAAGGGCAATCTTTTTTTAAAGTTTGTCATTGTCAACTAAAAAACACTGCTTCCATGTATTAAAAAGTTCAATGAAACAAAAAACGTGCCCAATTTAATTCATATAAAAATCAATATCAATATATATATATATATTAAAAGAAAAATCAAATGTATTGATGTGGCATTATGAGAATTGAGTTTGAGATATCCCACATTTGTGAGAGGTAGAAAGATTGGAGTATAGTGGTATGTATAAAAAAATAGGATGTCATTGTGTGAACTCATGGGGTTTGAGTTACGAGATTATCTTATTTGGATGACCCTATTTATGCAAACCAAATGTTATTATAAAAAATCATTCTTTTTTGTTGTGGTTGAGTTTTAGATATCCAACATTGGTAATGTAACATCTCATATTGTCTTTTGTAGTATTTTAGAATAATTGGGAATTTGGTGGCCAAAGTGTGAAGAATGGGACTTTTGTGCTCAAGAGTGAAATGAGAAAGTTAAAAATAGATAAACCCTACCTTCTTCATTTCTTGCGATTCATACGAATGAGAGGAGGAATTGAGAGAGAGGAGAAGAACCCTAATTGGAGATGTGGTGGGAAGAGTTGCAGCAATTGTTAGAGTCATCTTCTCCAAGGTTTGATTTCTTCTTCTTCTTCTTCTTCTTCTTCTTATTGTTGGGCTAGACTAGTATTTGGTTTGGGGATTTGTTTATCCATTTGTTGGTTGATTTCTAATCCATAAGAAAGAAGGCAAATGATTTTGGGATTGATTCCCTATGAGTTTTGTTCAAATCAGTAAGAAACTTCATCATAATTGCTTAGTAATCTCCATTTTTCTATGGATTGAGCTTTTGAGTTTTGGGGTTTTAAATCATGAGTCAATGGTTGGGTTTTGGATGGTTTTGGTTAGATTAAATGATGTTTTGATGTTTGGTAATTGTGGGGAAAGGTTTAGAACATTCATCATTTTATTTTGGAGGCTTATTATCGATTTGGGAGAATTAGAACTGATTTGGGGAAGTTTGGGGATGAAAAACCTTTGAGTTTTGGGAAGAATTTCGTGCAGGAAAAACCAGACCAGAGGTCCGCGCCGATGGCGGCGCCGATGGACTGGCGCCAACCATTGGCGCCAGATTCTGTTCCTTTTTCTTCCGTTGTTCGTTTCGTTTGTCGTTCGGGCTTGGATTCGAGGCGTGGCTTAGGGGATTGTCTTAGGACAATATAGGGGGATGTTTTAGGGAATAATTAGGGAGTCTAATACCTCCTTTGTTAACCCCATTTCAGGTGATCGATTGGTGTTTAAGTGAGCTTCGGTTAGGGTGTCGTTAAGCCGAGTATCAGGTGAGTTCCCTACCCCTTTTTGGTGCAAATGAAATGTTTTGCTAAAGTTTTCGTATATGAATTTGGTTCGAGCATGATGACATGATTAAACGTTTTGGTAAAGTTTTCTTAACTGATTATGGTTATGAGCATGACGACATGATTAAACGTTTTGGAAAGGTTTTATTGTGCATGACATGGAAATGTTTACAAGTGCATACAAGTTGTTTATACGTACAGTATGTGTGAGTGTTGATTACATGCTTGTTTGGTTATTGCTATGGGTGGAGTCGGGTTGCACAGTGGAGAGGACTACTTTGGTTGTCGTGCCCGGCTTTGTAGGGTGTTTGTCGTGCCCGACTTTGTAGGGTGTTTGTCGTGCCCGGCTTTGTAGGGTGTTTGCCATGATCATCTCCGCTGTGTATGCCATTGTTGAGTACATAATTTGATACGTTACTGTTTTGAAATGAAACATTTTTCTTAAATGACTTGTGAATACTTTTAAGAGGGAATTCACTAGACCTCATGGTCTAACCCTCGCTTTTCAAAAACTAAAACCATTTTCAGGTGACTGTCGTGCTTGGAATTTCATCTGCTGATGATGGAAGGTTGTGGAGTTGTAGAAGAGCTAGAGTCTAGTGAAGACTTGTAGAGTACCGTCGGGCTTCTTGTAGTATCTCAGTTGTGAAGGTGGTTTCCGCTGCGAGTTTAGAGTAAATTTTAATTGTGTACTTTGGGACCATTTTTGGTTGTATTGTTATAAGTTTTATTTTAGTGAAATTGGGTTGTTACAGGTAAGATGATATAACATTGGAAAAAGGATGTATGTAGTGTCATTGTGTCAACATATGGGGTTTGAATTATAAGAATATATTATTTGGATGATTCTAATTTCACAAAAGAAATCTTATTATATAAAAATCAATCACAATCAATATCAATTATCAATATTTCAATATATATATATTAAAAGAAGAATCAAAGGTATTGATGTGTCATCATAAAAATTGAGTATTGAAGTATTCGTGAATTGTGGTTGAGTTTGAGATATCCCACATTGGTGAGTGGTAGAAAGATTGGAGTATAGTGGTATGTATAAATAAAATGATAAGATGTCATTGTGTGAACTCATGAGTTTGAGTTATGAGATTATCTTATTTTGATGACCCTATTTATGCATAACAAATCTTATTATAAAAAAATTGTTGTCGTTGAGTTTTAGATATCCAACATTGGTAACAGGATGTAAGATTGGGAAAAAGATGCATGTAGTGTCATTGTGTCAACCCATGGGGTTTGAATTATAAGATTATCTTATTTGGATGATTCTATTTTTACAAAGCAAATCTTCTTATATAAAAAAAAAATCAATCAATATATATATATATATATATATATATATATTCAAAGAAGAAGCAAAAGGTATTGAGGTATCATTATGAGAATTGTGTATTAATGTATTGCTGAATTGTGGTTGAGTTTTAGATATCCCACATAGCATTGGTGAGAAATAGAAAGATTGGAGTATAGTGGTATGTATAAAAAAGAATGATATGATGTCATTGTGTCAATGATATGATGTCATTGTGTCAACTCATGGGATTTGAGTCATGAGGTTATCTTATTTGGATGACACTATTTATGCAAAACAAAAATATTATTATAAAATATGAGAAATTGTATGAAATATGGTGAGTTTGATTATTCCACATTGGTGAAAGCAAGTGAAATTGTATGAAATATGTGAGTATATAATGACAATAAGAGATGATGCATTTTTTTTACAACTCATCAGGTTGGAAAATTTTAACCGACCTTTTTTTGGAAATGGTAATATTCCAACTGTTCATAACAACAATAGTGATATAGGTGTATGACATGTCGTTTGAGTTTTAAATATCATAACAAGGAAAACATTACCGAAACATCTAAAACTCTTTGTAACAACAAACGATTATCAATATATAAAAATGAACCAATTAGAGAAATACATTCTTCTTTTTAAAACGTGTCTCATTATTCATTAACAAAAAAATTACGTTTTATCTTAATTCGATCAAATACTTTCTTCAAATATTTACTTATCACTACCGTGGAATGCATGCTAGACACTAGTGATAATAACAAAGGAATCCATAAACAAAAAGTTGAATGGCTTTTTCGTAAGGGGGCCAATAAAGTCATTTTAGCAGTGAGTCACCTCCAGTGCTTTATGCCGAGATCCCGTGCGACGCCCGCCCCCAAAAAGTCGTTCGCCTTTCTCTCCGCGCCATCAGGAACTCTCATTTTCGTTGCGAATACGTACATATATGCATCCATTGATGAAGCTATCTGAGCACTGTTGAAACTGCCAAATGCAAATCCTATTCGATTCAGCACTCAAATACTCGATAATAGCCTGCTCCTGCTGTTAAATTCCATCTTTTCAGGTCAGAGATATATCGTGTTTATTTACCTACTTATGCGTGATCAGTAATGGGTGTTTTATATTGTATGGATTCCTATTTTCTGCTATCTGTCGGATTTGTATCTGAATTTAGGCTTTTTATGTGCTTATGCATGTTAGATGTCGTAATGTGTGTGCTATGAACTTCTATTTTTTGTGTCTATTTTTGTGTGTTTGTTTGATTTCACTTTGTTCAGTTGGTATACATGCGAGATCATACACTTTGTTGTTGACGAGACTAATCAGTTATCGACACTCTCTTCTCCATCCCCCACCCCAAAGAAAAAGCCATGCATTGATATTTATGTCAAACCTAATGCTTTCTTAATGTATACTTGATATGGTATTGTTTACCAAATTTGTCGTCTATAATGTACTATTTATAGCACATATGATAAAATTTTATCAATTTGTCAGATTCGTCTTATATAAAATTATGAAATCCACATCAATTTCGTAGTTGAAAACTGCATGTTCTTTTTTTCGTTGGAGGGGGGACGGGGACCAATTAGCCTAATATAATAGAATAACTAAATAACATTTAGATGCTTAACTACAACTGCTGCCTGCTGGTGTGATCTAACCATGAGATTTCCAAACTGGGAAGAGCTTAATGTTATCAATTTGATCTTGATTAGTTTGATAAAATGTCATACCTTTGTCATTAGTTCTTCACCTGCTGGAGGTTGGGTAGAAGGGATAGGTATATTGCAAATTCGTGGGGCTGACACCAGGGTATCGTAGTGTTAAATCTTGATATTGGTTTTAAGCCTTCTATTTGTCTACCTCTGTAGGACAACAATTTTATTTTCCAACCTGAGATTATGTTTTTCATTTTCTCCACTAGAGGATGAGAATGTTCTCTCCTTATTCTCTTGAGGAATAGTATCTTTATTTATCTTTATACACTAAATCTTGAGAATAATGTTTTATTTCACCAAATCTTCCATCTATGGTATCATCTCCCTTCTTGATTTCATTTTAAGATTTTCATCCTTAGATCAGGAGGTGGTAACATGGTATCTTTTCTCTGGTTTTGCAAGGTAATGCGGTTAGGTCATTTTTCTTGCACATTCCTCTAATATGTTTTAGGTGCAATATGCACTGCTTTTGGGTTGTGAGTAGTGATCTGCCTATATATGGATATCCACTTACCAGCAGCGGTTGCATGTGGGGAGAAGGGGTGGGGGTTGAAGCTTGATACAGCTTTAGGACCCTATATCTAACAGTTTCATTTTTAGACAAGCTGGTACAAAGTTTGATCGTGTGCTAATCTTACTACTCATAGTAATGTTTGTAATTTTAAATCTAAGCTTTGTTACAGTTATTGATTCTCTTGACAGGAATCAATGGCTACAATCTCACTACCAGATGTTGCCATCGGGATCCTTCCACGCCATCTTTTTACATCCTCAGGCATTGGTAGGTCTAATTTGTATGCGAGTCACAAGAAATATTCTTTGACCAGTAGAAAGCACTCGTATCATAAAAGGTTTATATTACATTTCTCATTCAGTTTACTTTTTAATCTTGACAAATTTGTTAGAATCCAACATGTAGTTTTTGCAGAATTTTTTTACACAAAAGTGACTACCACTTCAAATCAAGGGATGCTGTGTGCTGTAGTGTGGTATGTTATACCCCTTGTTATTTTCTTTTAGATATAAGGTAATTGTTTTGAACATGTTGTGAAACCCATGCACAAGGCATGGGGTTGGCATTTATCGTGGGTAGCAACTAATTGCATCTCTGATTTCTCAATTTTATTCTCTAGTACAACGATCCTGTCATTTCAATTCAGGCCGAGATCCAGCGTGTGTTGATGAAATCAATCCCGGATGATTCATGATTGTGTATATAATTTTCTTACAGGGTGAGTCTGGTGAGGCTTCAACAGATATTGCTGGTGAGGGAGACGGTACTGTACCAGAAGTCAATGAAGACACCTTGACGGCAGCTAGAATAGCACTTTATGAGACAAAATCCAGACAAGAAGCCTTAGAAAAGGAGAGAGATCAGTTACTTAAGGAGTTGGCTACGTCTAAGGTTAAGCAACAGGAACTTTTGGCAAAAGTAATGGACGAAAAGAAAATGGCAATCAAGGCAGCGAAAAAATTGTTTAACAAAAAGCTGAAGGATTCGGTAAATAAAAATTTCAACCAGAAATCCAAATCGGTCCTTGCAAAACAAGATGCTGTAGAACTTGCAGTGAAAGTTGAAAAATTAGCCGAGATTGCATTTCAACAGTCAACATCTCACATATTAGGTGACACACAGCTGAACATCTTGGCTGCAGAAACTTCTGCAGTTGAAACAGCCTATCAGGCTGAAGAAGAAATTGAGTCCGGGAGATTGATGCTAGAAGCAGAAAGGAAGAAGGCTTCTTCTAATGAGGTAGCACCATCGAAAGATGAGGCATATGCGAGAAGATATGAAACTTTGCATACGACACCAGAACCAGCTGAATCTGCTTCGAAGATATGGGGGCAAAGAGCAGAACTTGCAGAGCCTGTCTTTCCAAAGAACCGACTGCTAGATGAAAGGGATGAAGATGCAATAGTTGTTGGTGGAAGATTAGCTGTTCTAATTGATGATGATTCTCAGAAATCGAAGCTGCTTAGTGATGGTCCTCGTAGAGAGATACCAGACTGGATGGCGCGAAGGATAGGTTCTGTTCGTCCTAAGTTTCCTCCTAGAAAGATTAACATTTCTGAAGCCAATACATCAAAATTTAAGTCTCTGGAATTGCCTAACCCTGCTGAAGTATGGTCAGTTGCACAAGCAAAGCCAAAAGATGGAGACACCCTAATTGAACATGTAATTGAGAAAGAGTTCATCGAGAAGAAACGGAAGGCTTTAGAGCGTGCTCTGCAACGAAAGACCATCCAATGGCAGAAGACTCCTGAAGAAATAACACTAGGTGTTTATTTTTTCTTTCATCTTTTAGCTTTAGTAAAAATACCTTTCCTACATAATATGCCTATTATGTGTAATTTGACTTGTTCCTTATTTCACACAGAACCAGGAACTGGCACAGGACGTGAGATTGTGGTTAGTACCTTGGTGTAAATTGGCTACCACCTTTTGTTCTTTCATGGATCTCTAATGAAGTTTTGAATTATTTTCATCACTGAAAGTTTCAAGGATTCAATTGGGAAAGCTGTAGAAGAAGGTGGTACCTGGATCTGGCCCCAAAAGCTGCAGATTTAGCTCGCTGTGGGATAACGGCAGTGTGGCTACCTCCGCCAACTGAATCTGTTGCTCCACAAGGTCTTTCAGAAGTTTACAAATTTATTTTCATCCCTTGCTGCTAAACACATTATATCTAAAGAAAACTGAAGTAAAAAAGATACATGGCATGATATATAACAATATTAATAAGTCTCATGGAATGACTCCAGGGTATATGCCTTCTGATCTCTACAACTTGAACTCAGCATATGGTACCCAGGAGGAACTGAAGTATTGCATAGAGGAGATGCACAATCAACATCTTCTGGTATTGTTTTGAAATATAGCTAGCAGACTGTTAGAAAAGAGTCTTAAACTGCATATAGTAAAACCTTTTTTTTACAACTTCATTGATTACTTTTACACGTGGTGGCAGCTGATGGTACATAAATATGCTTCATGTTTTACAGGCCTTGGGAGACGTTGTACTAAATCACCGATGTGCTCATAAACAGGTGAACTATGTATAGATTGTATTTGATTAGGTTGTTCAGACGTATTGTCTCGTTGTATATATAGTTTCCGTCCTTCAAGTTCATCCCCCCTAAAGACTTGACTTTTTACATGCTTCTCTAAATGAAGAAAAGTAACCATCTTCTGATTTTCTGCACTAGATTATTCCAATCCCGGTTTCTCTTACTATGCAGTTAACAACAGAACCTCTGCCTGCATGATGCAGAAGTCATGAGAGATACGTGGTATTATTTTATTTTGTGTATATTCATATCTTTACTAATGACAGAGTGCTAATGGAGTATGGAACATTTTTGGCGGCAAGCTTCCTTGGGGACCTGAAGCAATTGTTTGCGATGATCCAAATTTCCAGGGTCGTGGAAATCCTTCAAGTGGTATGGATTGGATATATTCTTACAAACAATCATATGTAATTCCTTAATGTCCACTTCCATTGCATCATTTCTACCGGTTTATGCTTGTAGGTTACCATGAATATAAATTATATTTAAATATGTAACGGAACCTAGCTATCAAGTAGGTCTTATCCTTTATTTGTTCTCTAATTTAGTTGATCAGGTCTTTTATTCTATATTGATGTAATCCATTGTCATCTGCTGATTAGTCTGCTCATGAAATTCCCTTTTATTGACTGAGTGCACGGTCATGCTGCCTTACATATGTTTATGTTTCATATTGTAGGTGACATCTTTCATGCAGCACCAAACATCGATCATTCACAGGATTTTGTACGAGAAGACGTAAAACAGTGGCTGAACTGGCTGCGGAGCAATATTGGTTATGATGGGTGGCGCCTTGACTTTGTGAGGTGAAGTCTCTTTTGGTTCTTTTTCTTACAATAATGCCAGCCTATTTTGCTATTATTACACGTAGATTAGTTTTTTTTCATCTCAAAGAGATGTTCTTTTCAGTTTAACGATCTCATGTGATAAGTATGAAACTTGATGTCAGATGGTTTTATAGGGCTGCCCTAGTGTCTGGGTCTTTCTGGTTCTTTTTAGCATGTTATGCATGCCAGTGAAGTATCTACACTTTGTTAGAGGGAGAGTTAGTTATAGCATTGCGTGCAAATTAGCTCTAGCTTGAGATCCCTACGTTAGTAAAGTCAAACCTAATTTAAGAGGAGTTGAATTGCTGCAACTATTTTCCTTGATACTATGCTGATTTTGCTTACCCCTTTTATGTTGCTCACAGGGGATTCTCAGGTGAATATGTGAAAGAATACATCGAAGCTTCAAATCCCGCATTTGCCATTGGAGAATATTGGGATAGTCTGGCTTACGAAGGTGGTAACCTATGCTACAACCAAGGTAACATAAGAAATTAAAACATAAAAGGTGAACCTTTTTAAACGTGTTATATGTTTGATTTAGTCGTTTGTATTTGCATTTATTCAGTATTAAATCTTCACTTAGTATCTGATTTTGATTATATGTGCTCAGATGCACATCGTCAACGTGTGATTAACTGGATCAATGCCACTGGTGGTACCTCATCTGCATTTGATGTAACAACAAAGGTAAATATACGTATAACAAATTTCATTTTTACGGTTACTAATATACAATAATTTGGGAAACCACTCTCGAACCCCCTTGTGGGAAGTTTTTTCATTACATAGTCTTAATAATCCTATAAAAAGAGAGCAGAAGTGCAACTAGAAACTAGAAAGCAAACTCACCTTGTTTAGTTATTGTACTCTACAGGGAATACTACATTCTGCATTGCATAATCAGTATTGGAGATTGATAGATCCTCATGGAAAACCAACAGGAGTAATGGGATGGTGGCCCTCACGTGCTGTCACGTTCTTGGAGAACCATGATACTGGATCAACACAGGTCCGCTCTTTCTCACATGCATGAGGCCCTAAACTTTCATGTTTTGGTCTATGGTTAGAGTGTGTGAATGTTACATCGATCGATCGAGTTCTCATAGCTATTTTGTTACAGGGTCATTGGCCATTCCCACGTGATAAGCTTATGCAAGGATATGCATACATCTTAACTCATCCTGGGACAGTAAGTTCATCTGAAACCAATGTAAAATATCGTTTGGTACACGGGCTAGGCTTGGTTAGGACAGAACGAAAACTTGTTGTTCACATTTGGTGCGACACTTAGACCGGGACTGGACACGACTGAATGGGACAAAAATGCATTTTTTTTCTTCTGTCCCACCAAAATTGGTGGAACTATAGTCAAGGAGATGAAAGAAGCTTGGTAAATTACTAAACCACCCACGTCAAATTAAAACCCTGAAACCTTCCCATTAAACCAAGAGTGACAAAGATGCAAAAAGAACGTTAGACTTTACAAGAATGAGCGATTTACATTTCCACAATTTGTTTCAAACGACTCGAAAAACAAGTAAGATGATTTGAAAAGTGAGCTACTCCTTAAAACCAAGCTGAGAGACTCCAAACTTGTGCTTTGGAGGTGCCATTATGGTGTCGTATATTCCTGTTTTGGAACTGAGATAGGATGGGATGGAATTTCATTGATGCTTAATGAACCGGTTCTTGATTTATACTGCAGCCAGTGGTATTTTATGACCATTTCTACGATTTTGGGATCCACGATGTGATAGCGGAACTAATCGAGGCTCGAAAACGAGCAGGGATCCACTGCCGAAGTCCTGTGAAGATTTACCATGCTAATAGCGACGGTTATGTGGCTCAGATAGGAGACACATTGGTGATGAAAATTGGGCACTTTAATTGGAATCCTTCAAAAGAAATCAATCTGGATGGGAGTTGGCAGAAATTTGTTGACAAAGGCTCAGATTATCAGTTGTGGTTGAGAATGTAGGTTGTATTGTAATTTGGATATCAGGCAAGAATGCCAAAATGAAAACCCTTCGTCTCAAAATAAATTGTACCCATTGTTGTTTAAGTTTGTTTCAAAACAACTCTTTTGCATTTTAATTTATATTTGTTTTAAAATAAATATCTTGTTGAAGGATATGTGTCGTCATCAAAAGGAAGTGATTGAAAGAATATTTTCCTAGTATTAGAATTTACCATAATTAATGTTTCATTTTCGTTGTAAACTCCTCCCTATTTAAAGGGCTTATGATTAATGAGAATTACGATTCATTCTCTCCATTCTATTGTTCTATTTAGTTTTCCCTTTAACACGTTATCATCACGTAAAACTCAAAACCATTTTTCACCGTCGTTGAACGGTTGTTTTGCCCGATGTTATTGCACGGCTTGTCGCAAAATTGCGTAGTTACTTTGTTATCCATTGCTCGTTGTCAAGTTCGACACAGGTTCTACACGTCCATAGAGCAAACTTGATCGAGAAATCAAGCTAAAGTTCAACAATTGAGGTAATTTTTATATGATTTACCTTTAATACATCACAATATTATGCTTTATGCTATAAACAAATGCAATAATTTTGTAAAAACATGATTTTCCATTATATGTCTAAACTATAAACCTTACTCTAGTATTTTTTTATGTTATAAACGCATATAATTTGTCAATCCCATAAAATTGAATTCAAGTGTTCTTATATGCTTTATAGAATTTGTTTATAAAAATATTTACGCTAACATTTAAATTTATGATTAATATTTGTGTAATGATAATTATATATAGTGGTAAATATATTCATAACTAAAAATATATGAATATAACTATATATATAGTTTTCTTATTTATCTATCTTGGCAAGTCTTAGAGAAAAAAAAATAATAGATTTTTTTGTTCTTATTAATGAATACGTAAACATATATTGTTTTAAAAAAAAAGTTCAAAGTATGTTTCTTAGTTATTTTATTTATTTATTTTAGAAAAAATACGCATCATGTTATTAAACCTAGTTACATAATTATTTTCAGATTTTATATTATTTTTTTAATCGTGATTTTAATTTTATCATGTTATAAATTAATCAACATAAATCATTTATTAAAATGTGAGATTTGTAGTATTCTATATTAAGTTATAAATTTTATTTAATATCGGTTGATTTTTTTTATGGTATGTATATTTTTAATATTGTAGAAAAGTATAAAATCTTTTTGTTGTTTGTGATTTCCTTCCTAAATGTCATTCAATGATTTATTATTATTTTTATCTCGTTTGAAAAATAAAAATCTGTTTTCCAAATTTATATATGGAGTCATATTGGAATGAGAATATTTGAGAATATAATTATTGTATCTAAATGTTTATTTGACTATGTGTTAGTTTTTGCATTGATTATTCTTGATAGTATTCAAATGTTTATTTAGTTTCTTAAATTGATTTTTTCACATAATATTTAAATGTTTTTATATTATTCAAATGTTTATCTTGATTGTGAGTTCTTACTCATAATTTTATAACTAATTTTTGAAAGTTACACTTTCAATCCCCATACATTTTGGTCTCTTACCAAAAGCTCCTAAAATACTATAAAATGTTATAAGTTTGAAGTTGACTTTATGTCAAAACCAATACTTATTTGTCTAAAGGTAATCTCGTAAAATACTATTAAGGTATTAAAACATTGAAATTTGCTTCATATGCCAAACCCTTATTCTTTTCGGCCTCCTGCCAAAAGCTTTATAATTAACAATGTTATATTCAAATTAATTAAATCGCAATATATCGATTTGGATTTTGTCGAACGAGTGTAAATAGCCCTAAGGTTTATAGAGACTTAAGAAATCCATGTGATTCCCCTACTACCTGGAGATCCAATAGATTGAGTAGTTTTGATTCACAAATTGAAAATATTGATGAAGTATTATCAATAAAATGTAAGAATACAAAAATCCAATACTATTATGATAATGAAATTTCATGCATAACATAATAAGTATAAACCATAATTCACTATTTTAGAAAATAATATGTTCTCCATTTTCTACGACATCTTTGAATCAAAAGTACTTGATTACCATAAGATAGGTTCGAAAAAACACAAGAAAATACGCAAAAGTCATCGAACCATTTTGATCCTAAAGAAAAAAACACTAGATGTTAAGATACAATTAAAATACTTTAAAATTTTTGAGACGATACATCAGTCACAACCTTCAGATAAAATAACTAGAAACCCCCAAGAACCGTGGGTAGTCCCAAAAAAGAAATTTGTGAATATTCAGTACCATATATTTCTCAAACTAATCATACAGTGGAAAGAAACCTACTTACTTGATTACAAGAAGGTAATTGATTTTGATAAAAAAAAATATCATGTCTCAAAATACATCTCAATCTTTGTGGCAAGGAACTCACAAAAGATTATGCGAATCATAACATCTTTTCATCTTTCCTATATCACCAATCATACTAATGAAACAGTATAAATTGCAATATAACCGTTAACAAGCTCATTAACCCAATGCAAGTGGCTAAGAGATGTAACAATGTTTTTTTAACAACACTAGACGTACCCGGATAAAGAAAATCATCGAGGTTAATAAAGCAAGCATTGGAGGTGGAAATAACTCTAAAGGATGGTGAATTAAACATATTGATCCACACACATATGCTAAATATGTACCATATGGACAAGGTTGTGGAAAGGGTCAATTTCATGGAAGAGTCGGGAACGAACTCCTAATAGAAAATGGAACAAGTTATAAATGAACTATGTCATATCTAAGATTGGTTAAGTATAAGTTTATCTGAATATATTTTAACTATCAAATTAATTGCATTTGCGTATATATACACCTGAGTTTATAGCCATTAAAAACAGACACAAAACTCTCAATATTCTCCGTTCCGTGTAGGAATGTATTGAGAAGAATTTTTTTTAGGACCTCTGATCCTAAGATATAGACTAATATGTTTCCCCCTACACCATAATACGTAGACGATGGACTGTCATTTTCTTGTTAATACAAGATTAATAGTTACTAAAACACCATATTACAAGAAACCTTGTTAAGATATTCATATCAATTGAAAATCATTTTTTAAGAATGGAAATGGGTATATCAAGTATAATGATATGAAAGGAACATATATTAGAGAAATTAATGTGTCAAAATTAATGGATTATCTATGTCATTAAAACATATTTTGTCACCAATAAAGAACTTTGGGACAATGACACATATATGTTTCGGCATGACCACGTGGGACACCATGGTCATGACATAATGATCTATGTATTGGAAATACACGTAGACACATTCTCTTTCGAGTGAAAGACAAAACGATGGAATTAACCAAATTGCAACTGTTGACTTCTACTGCACAAGAAGCAACACCACCATCATAATACGCCCTCTCCAATACCTCGAACTCTTGTATACCCTGATTCTTAGCCAAGAAATGAATGAGATCATCCTAAAGCTAAGGACATAATATAAAAAGATCTCATTCTTACAACGAATACAAAGTGATATTTATGGACATAAACATCCAGAATGCGGACCATTAAAGTACTTTATGGTTCTGGTTTTGACACGATGAACACGTGTAATATTATTGTCCACATAAAATGTTGCACTCCTAGCACTAGTTATACGTTTAAGGACTAACCATCCTGATTTTCTCATCAAGTCTGCATGACTTAGAATGTTGGAGAATTTACATCATAAGGATTTGATGATTATTGCATATGTATAAAGATTAATATAGAGTTTCCTATACCGCATGTGTATATATAAAATGGTCTCGTAGAATGATAAAAGTTGTCATCAAAAGAATATAGATGGTAGCTAGGACATTGGTTATGCGCACCAATTTATCCAGATCTACATGGGGTTATGCAATATTACATGCAACTTCACTTATTCGTGTTTAGACCCACAACCAACTAACCAATCTTATGTGTACCAGTTGGTAACTGGATATAAGCCTGATGTTTTACTTTTACGTATGTTTGGTTGTGTTGTATATGTGCCAATTACGCCCCCACAGCGTACCAAAATGGGTCTTAAAGACGATTCATCAAATGTTGGATATGAATTCCCAACAATTATCCGCTAATTAGAACCCTTGACGAGTGATCACTTTACTGCTAGATTTGCGGGTTGTCACTTTGATGAGACAACCTTCCTGTCGTTAGGGGGAGATAGGAAAAAGGATTTTCCATGGGAACGACAGGAAGTGTCATTGAATATTTCAACCGTGTCTCATTTTGATCCCCAAAAAACTTCACAACGTAAAGTTGAAGTCAAACGAATCAGACTCGATACCTGATACGTTTAATATTATCTAGAGTGACAAGTTCACATATACGAGCTGCAAATATACTCGCAAGGTCAAAAGTCCCCAAACAAGGGCACAACGTCGTTGGAAGTACGTTGCAATCACACATGGTGGAGGTGTGGTTGAGGTCGTAGCTCCCAAAAGGAAATGGGGGAAGCTACTTGGTTCGATAGATACTATCTAAAGGAAGAGAAGAGTAAGGCACAACTATATATCATTAATACATGAGATCATCTCTGATTAAATCTATGTCTATGAATCATTACTAGAGGACGCTCCAAAGTTAATATTGATTCCAAAGATCAAAGAAATCTCAAATGAATACTAGTCGATGGACAAATCATACATACTCAATGATGATATATTTGCATATACCATTGCTTATGAGATAACAGAGCACGATGTCATCGAACCATGCTCAGTTGAAGAATGTCAACAAAGAGCAAATTGGCCTAAATGAAAAGAAGCAATCCAGGATAATTATTTGACAAATGAACATGTATTTGGTTCGGTAGTGCTAACCGACCAAGTGTAAAGCCTGTAGGACATAGATAAATCATTTGTCAGGGAAGCGTAATGGGAATAATTAAGCCATAATATATAAGGCTTTCCTTTGGCGCAAGGTTTCTCACAACGCACTGGATTGACCACGATAAGACTTATTCTCTCGTGATGGACAACGTTCTGCTAATTAAATTAGCCAAGTAGTTTCCGAAGGACTGGAAATTGCAGCTCAACGATGCAGTTACTACATATCTCTATGGGGATCTAAATTCAGAGATATAAAAGTGCTTGATGACATTATACCAATATCAAGTAACTTTAAACTATGAAAGCGTTTACAATAAAATTGAAACACTCGCTTTATAGATTAAAGCAATCTATGGGGAGGTGGTATACCCGCCTGAGTGAATACTTGATTGGGAAATGATATATAAGCACGATGAACTGTGCCCTTGCGTATTTGTTTAGGAAAACAAGTTCCAGAATTTCGAAGTAGCTCTATATGTCAATGTTATGAACATAATAGACACTCTTGATGAAATAAGAGAAACCATAAGCTACTTGAACTTCTGATTTTGAGATGAAAGATCTTGGGAAAACTTGGTTGTGTCTAGATACTTGAACTAGGACACTGAGTTTGTGGAATATTAATCCACCGATCCGCATATGTCCAGAAAATGATCAGGCGACTTAATATGGACAAAGCGCATCCGACTAGCACTCCCATGATCGGTCAAAGTGTTGGATATAAGAAAACATCCATTTCGTCTAAAGGATGATGACGAAGAGGTGTTGGGAGCTGGAATTCCATATCTAAGTACAATAAGCGCATTATTGTACTCAACATAATACACTTGACCGTATATTGTACTTCTAACTGAATTTGTCAGCTAGATTTAGCTCAGCGCCAACGCAACGTCATTGGAATGATTTCAAATTAATCTTTTCGCACCATTGACGTGGGCCAATACTTTCCCTATGGAGAAAATTGAATTGATAATGGAACTTCAATACCTACTTAGATTGTGAGTGGCAAAAGTACTGACTCTTATAGAAAAACACCAAACAATGTCTTCGTATATAATTGTTGATATTAGGTTTATGTTCAACTCATATAAAGGTTGTTCCCAAATTGGCCAAGGATTTATCATATGGAACATGCCGATTGCTTGGAAGTAAACTAAGCAACCCCTTAAGAGCTACATTCTTAAATTATCAAGAATATTACTTTGTACATGGTTAAGGACTTTCATTACACATAGTAGAGAAGCTAGTGTTTTGAGTTCAACCAATATCCTACCGCATATATGGAAATAATGCATCATGTATCAAAGGAATGAAAGTAAGATATATCAAGGGTGATAACACGAAGCATTATCTGCTTAAGTTTCTATAGAATCAGCAATAACAAACTCTCCTCTAGATTCAAATGAATCATGTAAGATGCCAGAAGAATGTGACATATTTGTTTACCACTTCGATTACCTAAAACCATATTTGGTAACTTTGTATTAGGTATTAAAGTGCAAATGTTTTCTAAACTCCCTAAGTTAATGCATGAGTCAGGGGGAGTAATAGACAAAAGGAGGTGTCTACTAAACATGTACTATTAATGGGTTGTGCTCTTTCCTTCGCCCAAGGTTTTATTTTTCCCCACTGGGTTTTGTTCCTTGGTGCAAGGTTTTAGTGAGACAACATTTTATACATCATCTTGATTTCTATACCTCTTGATTGATGCACAAATCAAGAAAAATGGTAAACTAAAGGAATTGTTTATTGGTGTCTTGTACTCTTTCCTTCGCCTAAAGTTTTTATTTTTCCACTAGGTTTTGTTTCTTTGGCGTAATGTTTTAATGAGGCAAGAACTATGCACCATCACTCATTTGATTCGGCACAAGGGGGAGTGTTGAAGGATATGTGTCATCATCAAAAGGAAGTGATTGAAATAATATTTTCCTAGTATTAGAATTTACCATAATTAATGTTTCATTTTCGTTGTAAACTCCTCCCTATTTAAAGGGCTTATGATTAATGAGAATTACGATTCATTCTCTCCATTCTATTGTTCTATTTAGTTTTCCCTTTAACATATCTATATATTTATTGAAGTTTGTTCCAAATAAGCCTTTGTTTTAAGAAAATAGATGGTTTTAATTTACAAAATTTTCAATTGGACATGATGTATGAAATGAAGAAATTTATCAATGACATAGTTTTATGTTTTTACAAGTTGATTTTTTTAGTTAAAGATAAATTTATCATTCAGTTAATAAAAATTTATAATAATAGTTATATATTTTCAAAACTTTTGTGTTTTTAAGGCTAAATGCACGAATTAAGGACTTATTTTTATAAAATTTATTATATTTCTTATAGCATTGTATCTGGCAAAACTACCTCTTTAGAGCAAGTTGCCAATAGATCTTGTGTTTGACAAAACTTCTCTGTTTCTCGAGTTTAGTAAAAACCACTTATTTTGTTTGGGTCATGTTTTTTGTTGGGTTTTTATCTAAGATGGAGAGATGGCACCTCGATGGTGATGTGTTCAAATATAGAAAATACATCTCTTCGTATTTTCGATATTATCTTTATCAAAAGTGATAAAAAATTATGGATTATTGCTAACATTACAGGTACAATAATAATCAAGAAAGACAAAAGACTCTCCTTTTCAAGAAAGACAAAAGAGCTATTAAACATCCACGGAATAAGGTCCGCCCCTTTATAAAACATCCACGGAACAAGGTCCGCCCCTTTATTAAACATCCACGGAATAAGGTCCGCCCCTTTATAAAACATCCACGGAATAAGGTCCGCCCCTTTATTAAACATCCACGGAATAAGGTCCGCCCCTTTATAAAACATCCACGGAATAAGGTCCGCCCCTTTATATAACATTCACGGAATAAGGTCCGCCCCTCGTAAATTGGCACCCTACAGTCACCCTAGGGTGACAACGAGTCAGTCTCATGCTGCCTTACAGGGCCACACTACCCTTAGCATAAACGGGTCACACCTCCCGACACGAGCTGGCGGGCCACACCCCCCGACTTAGCCAATTTACACCTCGAACAATGTATGACTCACTTAACATTGAAGGCTATTTGCTCCAGCAGGGTTAACTTTTTTGCAGTTACAACAATTCGACGCCGACACCCTACTTCCAACCAAACCATTCGGTTCCTTACATTAGAAACAACCTTCGGTACCGATACTTTCCTTCACACTTGGATGCTCCAACCCCACAGTCCACTTGACTATAAATACGGCTTCACCTCGGTCCAAAATGGTTGGCCGACACCAGTGTTACCAATCCATGCATCTATCACTTCTCATCCACTCCTGTCACTCTTCCACTAACTCGAGAGTGAGACGGCATATCTCCACTATCCGATCCTTGAGTTGAAACTCTCAAGATCTCAATTCGCCGACATCGGGGACTCCTAGAATAAGGACTCATCAGAGATTAGGAGCTCATCTCCAATCATTTATTTCCCTTAAGAACTCTAAAGGTTCTACTTCACACAGACACTCATATCGAATACGATGCCTCTTCTAGGTAGTATCATCAATCACGCCAAGAATAATCTGCACAACACACTAAACCGTTGCCATAGTGACAAGGTTAAACTTTACACACAACACAGATTAACAACCGTCCCAAAATAACAAGGCAAGAATGATCGCCGTCATGCACCTGTAAATTCACAATTACACTGGCCAGGTGTAATCCCGAACTTACCTTACATGATAGTTTTCACCACCCTGTTATTCACGCTTCCCAGTGAGGTCTTCCTAGGCTTTCCTACATTCTCAGTTGTACTTCTACAGTTTAAGTTTAGGCCCATCCGGTCACCTAAATCCCTTAAACTACGGCTCTGATACCAACTGTAACAGCCCACTCCAAAGCATGCCAAATTAAGACATTAATATATATATATATATCGCCAAAACATGACCAAAGGTTCACATCAACAAAATTCTAAAATTTGGGTTTGCGGAAATAACCCTATTCCAACTGAGAGTATCTAAATACTGAACTGTAGGGAAGTCCACTAACGCAAGCCACGCCCGCCCTCACGCCTTCTCTTTACCACTACAGGAACCGCACTTAACCTGCTTACCTGAAAAGGGTTTCAGTTTTGAAAATGCGAGGGTTAGACCACAAGGTCTAGTGAGATCCCTCAGTTACATCCACACCACATATAGCAATTAAAGAGTTATGCGAAACATAAATCAATATGAAGTTTGGTTAATAACATTCACACAATTGACCAAATCGTCCATCCAGTCACACACACCCGTGGCTTGATCCCAGGGCGCTCAATCACCCTCGTATGGGACACACCCCCCATAAGCGTCATACCAAATAGCGTATGGGGCACACCCCCATAAGCATCACACTATGACGTATGGGCCACACCCCCCATAAGCGTCATACCACAACAGATGGGACACCCCCCCCATAAGCATCACACCTTAATGATTGGGACACGCCCCCCCCCCCCCCCCCCCCATATACCTCGCACCAAGTATTAGTAATTTATATGCAACATATATTAAGCAAACGCACATATACGAGTAAATGAACAAGTACCATCAAGCTTCAGTTAGAAAACTCACCTGTTACGCTTACGATCCTTTCCTACTCTGACCTGCACTTCCAGATGGTCTACCTGAGCAAAAGGGTAAACTCATAAGCTGATCATCTCAACTCCCCGGACGACACTCTATTCCGGACAGCACACTTATCCGGACAACTCCCATATCCGGACAACACACCTATCCGGACAACACCTCTATCCGGACAACACACCTATCCGGACAACACACCTATCCGGACAACACACCTATCCGGACAACACCCTTATCCGGACAACACGCCTATCCGGACAACACACCTATCCGGACAACACCCTTATCTGGACAACACGCCTATCCGGACAACACACCTATCCGGACAACACCCTTATCCGGACAACACGCCTATCCGGACAACACCCTTATCCGGACATCACCCTATCCGGACAACACTCTATCCGGGCATCACCCTATCCGGACAACACTCTATCTGGAATATCCAACCATCCGGACACACACACGACTACCGGACACTTACCCGGAAACCTTCAACCGTTCAATGTGTCCAGACGTCCCGAAAGTTGTCCGGACGTCGACCTGACCCTTATTTGGACCGAGAAATCACGGAAAATGGCCGAAATCTCACAGATAGAGATTAGCAACGGCAATAGGGTCAATAAGCTCAACTACTGCTGAAATATTAGCTGCAAAAGATAAGATTTGACACCTAATCTCTTCCATTTAGTTCCAAACCCAACTTTTAACAAAAACCCCCAAATAACTCATTAACAACAAGAATCAGGGATTAGAGAAGAGGAGAAATGATTACCTGCTTGAATCCAAAAGAAGTACACCTTCTATTTCTCCCAACAAATCTGCAACTGATCCTTCTTTCTTGATTTCACCCTCTTTCTTCTTCTTTCTCCTTTCCTTCTCTCTCTAATTCACTCCAGCAGCCACCAACCACACAAAATCAGTAATATGGAATGTTCTCTAGGGTTTTGTGCCCAATTTATACCCTGTTGGTGCAAGTATACCCAGCTTTAAATATTGTGATATATTTTTGGTACACATAAAATCACATCTCCATATTTATTTTGATGATTACAAAACACACCGCATTATCTGTTATCTAATATTTTATCTGAGTGTGCAGATATTTAAATGATCTCGATAAATTTTTTTTTATCTGAAGAATCCAAGTCTGAAGAGTTTCGTCATTTTATTTTAAAATGATAAACACCCTAAAATATTTTATCACTTGGATATTTCGTATCTATATAAATATATTTGAATCAAATATATATATAATTTTTTTTAATTCACATGATATATATATATTATTATGCATGTCTGCTACTGTTCATCAAACTGCAAAAAGAGTTTCAGCCGAAGTAACCCTGCGTTGCCATGCTCTCATTGGACAAATCTTTAGGCGGTATACCGCCAAGGTTCACGCGGTATACCGCGTCACTGTTCACCATCAACTGTTCTGCATATGAAGCTTCGTCTGTCAGGAAATATGTCAGGCGGTATACCGCCATGTGCAACGCGGTATACCGCGGGTACTTTGTAGCCGTTGATTTTTGCAGGTTGACCTTCTCCTTGCAGTACACTTTTTCTGACGCAGGTATACCGCGATGGTTTGGCGGTATACCGCGAATGCCTCAAGCCTGTTGTTCTTCCAGTATAAATACATGCTTCCAGCAGCCTTCAATGTTCACACCAACTTCAGCAATAAATTCTCCCTCAGCATTTGATTATTAGTCTGCTGCTTTCTTACTCACACTAAATCACTTAAACTGATAAAATTAATTTTTGAGCAAGAAATCTTGAGTTGATAGCAGATTAAAATCTCTCGATAAGTTGAATCAGCAACACAACTCAAGTGATCAAACTCTCTAAAAATATCCAAGTGATAAACCTTATTCAAGAGTGATTATTCATATTAAAATCTATACCCTCTTGTAAGTGTTTGAATTAGAGTGAGTGATCCACATTAATCTCTCAAAGAAGAGTGTTTCGCGTTTGTTGTATTAAGGTTTGTGTTTCTACCGTAAAGAACACGCTTCGTATTGGATCTCCGAGAAGTGTTATTTTCTCGAGGTGGACTAGCCAACTTTGTGTTTGGTGAACCACTTTAAAAATACCGTTGTCAAGTATTCTCTTTCCCTTATCTATTTACATTTCCGCTGTGCATTTAAATTATATCTGTTTATATAATTGTTGTATATTTACTTGTTTATACTCTGCTTTATTTTTACTGTATTTATTTGTTCAAAGAATTTTTGAAAGAAAAAGATTTTAAATACAACCTTACCCCCCCCTTAGGTTGTCCAACATTTGGTATCAGAGCAGGTCTTTCAAAATATTCTGCATATTTTTCTCTTATTCTTCTAAATGGCTCAACAAACTAATATCGTGTTTTCAAAACCTCCTTTGATAGATACTGAAAAGTTTGGCATTTGGGCCGAGCTATTTGAATGTCACGTGCGTGGCAAAAATCAAAAGATTTGGAACATCATAGAAAAAGGGAATTTTAAACCCACCATTGTGAAAGATGATGTTTATATTGATAAACCTATAGATGACTGGACTACTTCTGATGAAGCTCATTTTTGTTTAAACTTTGAAGCTAAGAATATTTTATATGCTGCTTTAACATCTGACGAAATTGAAAGAGTATATACTTATAAAACTGCAAATCAAATATGGGAAAGTTTAAATAATACTCATCGTGGAAACACGGAGGTTAAATCTAGTAAAGTAAATATTTTAGTTCACGATTATGAACTATTCGAAATGAAACAAGATGAGTCAATTGACTCAATGTTTAAAAGATTTAACCTTATTGTGACTACTTTGAAAGGTTTGGATCGCACTTATCCTAACGAGGACTATATAAGGAAAATCCTACGAGCTCTTCCTTCGGAGTGGATGCAAAAGATAACATCCTTAGAAGACTCCCGTGACCTTTCCATAATGAAGATAGATGACTTGATCGGTAATCTTAAAGTGCATGAAATTGCACTTAAAAGAAACAAAGACCGGGAGCAAGTTAAAAAGAAATCAATCGCTCTCAATGTCTCAACACCAAAAGATGAGAAGAAAAAGGAGAAAGTTAGCTCCTCGAAAGATCCATCCGAAACTCTCGATGAAGTCGCCATGTTGGTAAGAAACTTTTCCAAATTTCTTAATAATAATAATAAATTTTCTAACAATGGCAGATTTCAAAGAAACGGTAACTACCGTCGTGGTGGTGATAATCGAAGTCGTAAGTTCCATAAACGAGACGAAAAAGTTAAGAAAAATGGCGACTCGAGTGAAGACGATAAAGCTAAGCCAAAGAGAGGCTTTTGCTACTCATGTGGTGACAAAGACCACTACGCCAATGAATGTCCGAAAAAGAACAAATTCCAAAAGAAGAAGGAGAAAGCCTTCATTGGAGGCGCGTGGAGCGAGAGTGAAGAAGAAGATGACTATCAAGCCATTTGTCTTATGGCCGATAGCGACGACGAGGTAAAATCTTCTTACTCGGATTACGATAGTGATTATGAAAGTGATAGTGAAAATAATCTTGAAGAATTATATGAATCTTTTCATAAAATGGCCGCTCTTGCAAATCGTTACCAAGATGAGAATGCTATGTTAAAAGAAACTGTAAATGCATGTAAAAAGGAAATAAAAAATGTTAAACAAAAATCTGAAAATGATATAGATATAATTGCTAAATTAGAAACTAAATTAGGAGAAAAAGATTTTTGTAAATCTTGTGATGTTTTAAATAAAGAAATTGCATGCTTGAATAAAAAATCACATGAAAATATTATTTGTACAAAATGTGATATTCTTGATAATGAGATTACATGTTTAAAGGCTAAATGTGCTTCATATGAAAAAGATAACATGCTAGCTAAAGCCTTTGAAAGTAGCAATGAGAAAGTTCTTAACATGCTTAATATGCCTAACCGTATAAAATGTAGAAAAGGCATTGGTTCCAATACTTGTGTTGATAAATGTTCTTGTATACCCATCAAAAGATTTTATGAATCACCTAAAGTAAATACAAGAAATCAATATGTGCAAAAACCTCCGTATGTGCGTAAAATAAATAATGTAAATTATAATACGAGAAAACCGTATGCTCGCATGTACCATGATAAATATTCTAAACCTAATAATAATGCGAATGTAAATGCTTGTTTTTATGTGTATGATAAATATAATCGCAAAATCAAAATGGTAAATAAATGGATTCCAAAAGGAATGTTTAGTAATGATAATCCCGGTGGTATGCGTTTATGGTTTTAAATGTGTTATGTATATATGTTATATATATATATATAGTTTAAATATAATTTATTGTATATATTATATATAAGTAATATAATAGTATGTGTACCTTTATATTGTTTATATATATATGTACTGTTTATATATATATATGTACTGTTTATATATATATTTGTACCTACGTACTATATATATATATTTTGTGTATTTAATATATTATATATATATGTTATTTGTACCTTTTTATACTATTCATATATATATATACATACGTACTGCACATATATATATATATTTTATTTAATTCTTTTAATTCTTATATATATATATATTATGTTTGTTTAATGTGTTATATATATATATATTAATTTGGTTTGATGTATTATATATTGTGTAATGTATTATATATATATATATTCTGTTTGACTTTATATATATGCATGTTGGTTGACTTTTGAAACTAATTGTCAAGGACCCACGAGAAATGGGGACCATAAAAGTTACATCTTCATTATTGTAGATTGACCTTGATATGGACTGGATACTCGATAGTGGTTGCACACGTCACATGACCGGAAACAATAATCTCTTTTCATCATATAAGTCATGTGATGGTGGACAGGTAATTTTTGGAGGAAACTCCAAAGGAAATATAATTGGTAGAGGTACAGTCTCTTGCAATAATGTTCAATTTCTTAATGTGAATCATGTTGATAATTTACATTTTAATTTGTTAAGTGTTCGCCAATTGTGTAAAAATAATACAACTGTTGTCTTCGAAGAAGATTCTTGTAAAATCATAAAAAATGGCAAAGTTCTTTTAAATGGCTTTGTAAAAGGAAATTTATATATTTGTAAAACTGTTGTATCTGATAATGTATGCTTATCTTCTATTAATGATGTTTCTACTTTATGGCATAGGCGTTTAGGTCACGCTAATCTAAGATTAATGCAAAACTTAAAAAATAAGGAGCTTGTGAGTGACCTGCCAAAATTAAAGTTTGATAATCATTTTTGTGATGCTTGTCGTGTCGGCAAACAACATCACGTTTCTCATAAATCAAAAAATGTTATTTCTACTCAAAGAGTTTTAGAACTTTTACATATGGATCTTTTTGGCCCGATGGCTATTCAAAGTTTTGGAGGAAATTTTTATACTTTGGTTATTGTGGATGATTATTCCCGTTATACTTGGACTTTATTTTTGAGACATAAAAATGAGGCTTTTGAAAAGTTTAAAATTTTGGGAAAACGAATTCAAAACCAACAAGGTTGTACGATTGTTTCCATACGTACGGACCATGGACGAGAATTCGATAATGATGTTCAATTTGGTGCCTTTTGTGATAAACATGGTATAACTCATAACTTTTCGGCTCCTCGAACTCCTCAATCTAACGGGGTTGTTGAAAGGAAAAATCGAACGTTGCAAGAAATGAGTAGAACTATGCTAAACGAACATCAAGTTCCCCAAAAGTTTTGGTGTGATGCCGTTGCTACCGCGACCTATGTGCTTAACCGTGTCCTAATTAGAGGTATCCTAAATAAGACACCCTATGAACTTTACCGAGGTAGAAAACCTTCCCTAGCTCACCTAAAAGTTTTTGGTTGTAAATGTTTCATTTTAAACACCAAATCTTACCTAACCAAATTTGACCCCAAAGCCTATGAAGGAGTTTTCCTAGGTTATTCTTGGAATAGCAAAGCCTATAGAATCCTAAATAAGGAGACCATGGTAGTGGAAGAATCCCTTAATGTTAGTTTTGACGAGAGTCCTCCCAAACCGAGTGCATCCTTAGCAAATGATAATATCCGTGAAGGAGATGTCTTAGCCCAACAACTTAGTACCTTGGATTTAGGTACCCAACCTTCCACAAATAATATTGAATCTAGTGATGCCCCTCCATGCTTTATTCCACAAGGTATAGATGATCCTAACCTTAGAACCGCTCGAGGCCATCCCGTAGATCAAATTATAGGTGACCTAAACCAAAGGACAACTAGATCACAAATCCTTACCCATTGTGCTTTCCATGCCTTTATCTCAACCATAGAACCTAAAACCATAGATGAAGCTTTAGGTGATGAGGATTGGATATTGGCCATGCAAGATGAGTTAAACCAATTTACTAGGAATGATGTGTGGGACTTAGTGCCTAGCCCTAGTAGTCAAACCATTATTGGCACAAGATGGGTCTTCCGAAACAAGGTAGACGAAAACGGTGGAGTCACACGAAACAAGGCACGTTTAGTTGCCAAGGGGTACAGTCAACAAGAAGGTATAGATTATGACGAAACCTTTGCACCGGTTGCAAGGTTGGAGTCTATTCGAATGCTTCTCGCTTTTGCAAATGCTAAAGATTTTAAGTTATTTCAAATGGATGTTAAAAGTGCTTTCTTAAATGGTATTATAAATGAGGAGGTATACGTTTCTCAACCTCCCGGTTTTGAAAGTTTTGAAAACCCGACACATGTTTATAAATTAAAAAAGGCGCTTTATGGTTTAAAGCAGGCTCCGCGTGCGTGGTATGATAGATTAAAAACCTTTTTAATTGTTAGTGGTTATATTATGGGTAAAATTGATAATACTTTATTTGTGAAATATGTTCAAAATGATATTGTGGTTGTGCAAGTATATGTTGATGATATTATTTTTGGTTCCACTAATGAAAAACTGTGTAATGAATTTTCTGCGAAAATGACAAGCGAGTTTGAAATGAGCATGATGGGAGAGTTAAAATACTTCTTAGGATTGCAAATAAAACAATGTGAAACTGGTATTTTCATTAGTCAATCTAAATATTGTAAAGATATGTTGAAAAAGTTTAACTTTGAAAATGTCAAACCCGTTGAAACTCCAATGACCACAAATTTGCAATTATCTCGTGACGAGGAGGGAAACGATTTTAATGAAAAGATTTATCGTGGTATGATTGGTAGTTTATTATATTTAACTGCTAGTAGACCTGACATTATGTTTAGTGTATGTTTATGTGCTCGTTTTCAATCTTCACCTAAACAATCTCACTATGAAGCTGTCAAGCGTATTTTTCGATATTTACGAGGTACTACTAATCTTGGCTTATGGTACGCAAAGCAACCCGAGTTAGAAGTAACGTGTTTTGCCGATTCCGATCTTGGTGGATCTATTGTTGACCGAAAAAGTACTAGTGGGGTATGCGCCTTTATAGGTCTCTCACTTGTATCTTGGTTCTCTAAGAAACAACAATCCGTAGCTTTGTCTACCACCGAAGCGGAATATGTAGCCGCCGCAAGAGCATGTGCTCAAGTCCTATGGATGAAACACACACTTACCGATTTTGAGGTACACCTAACCAAAATTCCAATTATGTGTGATAACTCAAGTGCCATAAACTTAAGTAAAAATCCCGTTTTACATTCTCGTACCAAACATATTGAATTGAGACATCACTTTTTACGAGATAATGTTCAAAAAGGCAAGATCGTGCTTGAAAAGGTTGATTCGGAAGATAATTTGGCCGATATTTTCACAAAAGCTCTTAACAAAAAAGCCTTCTTTAAATTAAGACTTGGTTTAGGCATGCTTGAGTATAACCCTTGATAAATACTAACTCTCAAATATTTCATATTTTGAGGGGGAGCATCTTTCGAGGGGGAGCATAAGCGACTTTCTTGAACCCTTTTTGCTTCGACAAAAGGGGGAGAGAAACCGAGTATGCTCTCGTGTTTAGCGTTGTGTTTGTCATCATCAAAAAGGGGGAGATTGTTGGTGCAAGTATACCCAGCTTTAAATATTGTGATATATTTTTGGTACACATAAAATCACATCTCCATATTTATTTTGATGATTACAAAACACACCGCATTATCTGTTATCTAATATTTTATCTGAGTGTGCAGATATTTAAATGATCTCGATAAATTTTTTTTTATCTGAAGAATCCAAGTCTGAAGAGTTTCGTCATTTTATTTTAAAATGATAAACACCCTAAAATATTTTATCACTTGGATATTTCGTATCTATATAAATATATTTGAATCAAATATATATATAATTTTTTTTAATTCACATGATATATATATTATTATGCATGTCTGCTACTGTTCATCAAACTGCAAAAAGAGTTTCAGCCGAAGTAACCCTGCGTTGCCATGCTCTCATTGGACAAATCTTTAGGCGGTATACCGCCAAGGTTCACGCGGTATACCGCGTCACTGTTCACCATCAACTGTTCTGCATATGAAGCTTCGTCTGTCAGGAAATATGTCAGGCGGTATACCGCCATGTGCAACGCGGTATACCGCGGGTACTTTGTAGCCGTTGATTTTTGCAGGTTGACCTTCTCCTTGCAGTACACTTTTTCTGACGCAGGTATACCGCGATGGTTTGGCGGTATACCGCGAATGCCTCAAGCCTGTTGTTCTTCCAGTATAAATACATGCTTCCAGCAGCCTTCAATGTTCACACCAACTTCAGCAATAAATTCTCCCTCAGCATTTGATTATTAGTCTGCTGCTTTCTTACTCACACTAAATCACTTAAACTGATAAAATTAATTTTTGAGCAAGAAATCTTGAGTTGATAGCAGATTAAAATCTCTCGATAAGTTGAATCAGCAACACAACTCAAGTGATCAAACTCTCTAAAAATATCCAAGTGATAAACCTTATTCAAGAGTGATTATTCATATTAAAATCTATACCCTCTTGTAAGTGTTTGAATTAGAGTGAGTGATCCACATTAATCTCTCAAAGAAGAGTGTTTCGCGTTTGTTGTATTAAGGTTTGTGTTTCTACCGTAAAGAACACGCTTCGTATTGGATCTCCGAGAAGTGTTATTTTCTCGAGGTGGACTAGCCAACTTTGTGTTTGGTGAACCACTTTAAAAATACCGTTGTCAAGTATTCTCTTTCCCTTATCTATTTACATTTCCGCTGTGCATTTAAATTATATCTGTTTATATAATTGTTGTATATTTACTTGTTTATACTCTGCTTTATTTTTACTGTATTTATTTGTTCAAAGAATTTTTGAAAGAAAAAGATTTTAAATACAACCTTACCCCCCCCCCCCTTAGGTTGTCCAACATACCCTATCTCATAATTGCAAAATACTCCCCTCAACTTCCACTTTATTAAATTTCCACCACAAGACTTGGAAACTCTTTCTTTTGGACACGGTTACTATAACACTCCCCCCTCAAAAGAATTCCGTCCCCGGAATTCCGTTCTCGAAAGGTGAGGGCACTTGGACATCATATCTGACTCCACTTCCCACGTAGCCTCTTGTCCCTTATGATACTTCCACTGAACCCTCACTAGACGAGTCTCCCTATTCCTTGATTTCCGGACCTTACTGTCCAAATTAACTATTGGTTCCTCTTCGTACCCCAATTTATCATCGATATGGACACCTTCTAACGGAGTAGCCACATCCGTCTCGGCCAAACATCCCCTTTTTGTGGTCTAGGGCCACCCTTAACTTCCTGCGAACCTAAATGGCTTATCAGTAGCCGACCGCGCGACCTCCGGTCTCACATAACGTCTCTTTCCCGCGATACATCTTTACTCACGGAAAGTTCACAGATAACTGCACATGCCGACCCCTTTGCTTTTCTAAGGATTTTCTTACTTCCACTTGCATAACCCTTCAACAACAAAGCGTACGCCAACAATTTCCACACTTTCGAAAGATTACAACTCCTACTCTAGGAAATTTGCGTACCACAACTATGACGCCTCAGGTCAATGGTACATGGTACCGTCCACACACTTAGACGCACGGTTGCAACAAATTTAGAATTTTATTCCACAACTTCACTCCCGTGACAGCACAAGTTACAACGGTTAGAGTCACAACAACATCAATTTCTTAACGAACCTTCAATTCACCAACCTAGCACAAGACCACCCTCGAGTATCACCTTAGCTCACAGACATAATCCTCTTCGACTGATAACACACAATTCTACGATCACTTTCCCCACCTCAAAACACGTATAAGGCAGATAACACTTTCTCACCTGAACTGTGTTGCCCACGGTTCATCAATAATAATCAATTCACACCCTTTCGCCATAGCAACACCCCCACACTATACAGAGCCAAAAGTAGAAACCTCCACACTTTAACATCTGACGTACCCATCAATCCAACCCGAACCAATCTTGAAGTCACGCATCCGAATTCTCCTTGCATCTAACAGTCGTCCATCCACATGTGAGATAATTCAGGGTTCACTCGCTACCAGCAAGGAGCAACTATGCTCACACAAAAATATTCTTACTAGCTTAACACTGAATGACAAAGTTTACTTGGAACATTTCTCACACTACTACCAAGTCAACTCCAATGGTCCTTTTCGCGAACACTACTTTCGACTACATCCTTCCACTTCCTTTTCACTCCTAAAACACGATTCCAAAGATCGGCTCACGGGAAGGTGCACACTCTTGATCAACCACACAAGCTGACTTTCCTTGACTCGAAAACCAATCACATACATGCCAATCCCCCTTTCTCATACTCTCACTAGGAGTTCATGCACCCAACGGTGACGTTCTTGAAAACATTGCTTCCACTTTTCATGCCACTTGCCACACCTTCTACTTCACGCTTACACACCCATCCCAACCTACCGTCCCAATTACCCTATGGACATTTCTCATCCAACATTTACCACTCCATACACGCAATTTCAACGGTTACTATGCCCAACCAACAGTTTCACCATCTTTCATACGAGAAACTCCACCCAGTCAATCCGAAACACACTCGATGTTCGAAGCGACCACACATTTCTCATTCCTCAAAGATATTAACTCACCCCTTTGCATTTCCTTTATAAACAAGGATTAGCCCAGTATACCCAAAGATTTCATATTTACAACGAAACACTGTAAACTACTCAATCCAAGATCACACCATCTCCCTCTTAGCTAGCCACCAACTTCCACCCCAATCTCTTGTTTTCGGATAAAAGCACCACACCCAACTCTAGCCACATAGAACAACTTATCAACAAATCCCGAGCAAGGATCTCCACTTACGCTCATCTCATAACAACACTAATCCACCACTTAACCTCACAACACTTCATTCCCCCCATGCTTCGCATGCTTCGCATGCTTACTAAATATAAGTTACCGCCTTCATATCTACACAACCCCACACACTAGAGGTTTTATCCTCATGACTACTGTCCGCTCACTAGGCCATGCTTTCTCCCGCCAAACATCACATATATTTGAAAGAGTTGGCGAAAACATTATGCAATAACTAATCTTGCAATTCAACATCCTCACACGAATAACGGAAATTCCTGGCTGGTGACTACACACCTGTGACCTGAACTAGGGCTCACACCCGCCCTTGGGAACAGACCAAGTCTATTCGAACAAACCACATGGGACACACCCCCCATGTATTTTACACCATCAACCTGAGATTTACACACTTATATAAACCAAATGCAAACACACAATAATAAGTATGCACGTTCAACTAACAAACAGGTACTACCAAGCTTTGATTTAGAAACTCCCAACTTTGCCTTCCTCCCATCTAGATGAACCACAAATTTATGACCGTCTACCTCACTCAATCGAGCCCTTAATTCCGACCGACTCTTCGGATCCACTTGAGACACGCTCAAGTAAATCAAACTATAAGACACACCCTTGCAATCCAACGTAGTCTAATTGTCCCATATTAGTTAGCTAACTACCTCCTTCGCAAATGACATAACCGCCATATAGGATGAATCACTTATCCTACTAACACATCTCCACCTTCAAACACATCTCCACCTTCAGGATATTTACAAAAGGCGGCCCATCCTCTTGACAGATGCATACCTTTCCACACCGACCTCTCATCTCCGCGCACATACCCGACGAAGTGATCACTCAAAGGCAACCTTTCAAATTCAAATCTCTCGACAACGAATTCAACACCCGCCGCTGACTTCAACCTCAATGCCCGACAATTAGTCTAAAGGCAAGTTAACCACGACCCCGGCTTCATGCCGATACCGTTTCATTCACATACCACGACGTTACCTTTCAAAGTAATTTGTCTACTTCGAAATAACCCGGGACACACCTCCCCCGTCGACAGTCATATGTTGACTTACCAAAAGAGTAAGGACTCCCACCACACAAGCATTTCCATGGTCAAAGACCAAGACTACAGGTAGACACGGTCCTCCCTATACTGTAACACTAAGGTCACAAATCAACCATCGACGACTCAACCACATTTTCCACTCCCGGAACTTCGCACCTTCTTAGGCCCGATATCGCTTACTACCTAGCGAGTTCATAAAATCATACACGGATATAGGTCCGCCCCTTTATAAAACATTCACGGAATAAGGTCCGCCCCTTTATATAACATTCACGGAATAAGGTCCGCCCCTTTATTAAACATCCACGGAATAAGGTCCGCCCCTTTATAAAACATCCACGGAACAAGGTCCGCCCCTTTATTAAACATCCACGGAATAAGGTCCGCCCCTTTATAAAACATCCACGGAATAAGGTCCGCCCCTTTATTAAACATCCACGGAATAAGGTCCGCCCCTTTATAAAACATCCACGGAATAAGGTCCGCCCCTTTATAAAACATCCACGGAATAAGGTCCGCCCCTTTATATAACATTCACGGAATAAGGTCCGCCCCTCGTAAATTGGCACCCTACAGTCACCCTAGGGTGACAACGAGCCAGTCTCATGCTGCCTTACAGGGCCACACTACCCTTAGCATAAACGGGTCACACCTCCCGACACGAGCTGGCGGGCCACACCCCCCGACTTAGCCAATTTACACCTCGAACAATGTATGACTCACTTAACATTGAAGGCTATTTGCTCCAGCAGGGTTAACTTTTTTGCAGTTACAACAATTCGACGCCGACACCCTACTTCCAACCAAACCATTCGGTTCCTTACATTAGAAACAACCTTCGGTACCGATACTTTCCTTCACACTTGGATGCTCCAACCCCACAGTCCACTTGACTATAAATACGGCTTCACCTCGGTCCAAAATGGTTGGCCGACACCAGTGTTACCAATCCATGCATCTATCACTTCTCATCCACTCCTGTCACTCTTCCACTAACTCGAGAGTGAGACGGCATATCTCCACTATCCGATCCTTGAGTTGAAACTCTCAAGATCTCAATTCGCCGACATCGGGGACTCCTAGAATAAGGACTCATCAGAGATTAGGAGCTCATCTCCAATCATTTATTTCCCTTAAGAACTCTAAAGGTTCTACTTCACACAGACACTCATATCGAATACGATGCCTCTTCTAGGTAGTATCATCAATCACGCCAAGAATAATCTGCACAACACACTAAACCGTTGCCATAGTGACAAGGTTAAACTTTACACACAACACAGATTAACAACCGTCCCAAAATAACAAGGCAAGAATGATCGCCGTCATGCACCTGTAAATTCACAATTACACTGGCCAGGTGTAATCCCGAACTTACCTTACATGATAGTTTTCACCACCCTGTTATTCACGCTTCCCAGTGAGGTCTTCCTAGGCTTTCCTACATTCTCAGTTGTACTTCTACAGTTTAAGTTTAGGCCCATCCGGTCACCTAAATCCCTTAAACTACGGCTCTGATACCAACTGTAACAGCCCACTCCAAAGCATGCCAAATTAAGACATTAATATATATATATATATATATATATATATATATATATCGCCAAAACATGACCAAAGGTTCACATCAACAAAATTCTAAAATTTGGGTTTGCGGAAATAACCCTATTCCAACTGAGAGTATCTAAATATTGAACTGTAGGGAAGTCCACTAATGCAAGCCACGCCCGCCCTCACGCCTTCTCTTTACCACTAGAGGAACCGCACTTAACCTGCTTACCTGAAAAGGGTTTCAGTTTTGAAAATGCGAGGGTTAGACCACAAGGTCTAGTGAGATCCCTCAGTTACATCCACACCACATATAGCAATTAAAGAGTTATGCGAAACATAAATCAATATGAAGTTTGGTTAATAACATTCACACAATTGACCAAATCGTCCATCCAGTCACACACACCCGTGGCTTGATCCCATGGCGCTCAATCACCCTCGTATGGGACACACCCCCCATATATCCGTCACACCATGTCATATGGGTCACACCCCCATAAGTGTCATACCAAATAGCGTATGGGGCACACCCCCCATAAGCATCACACTATGACGTATGGGCCACACCCCCCATAAGCGTCACACCACAACAGATGGGACACACCCCCCATAAGCATCACACCTTAATGATTGGGACACGCCCCCCCCCATATACCTCGCACCAAGTATAAGTAATTTATATGCAACATATATTAAGCAAACGCACATGTACGAGTAAATGAACAAGTACCATCAAGCTTCAGTTAGAAAACTCACCTGTTACGCTTACGATCCTTTCCTACTCTGACCTGCACTTCCAGATGGTCTACCTGAGCAAAAGGGTAAACTCATAAGCTGATCATCTCAACTCCCCGGACGACATTCTATTCCGGACAGCACACTTATCCGGACAACTCCCATATCCGGACAACACACCTATCCGGACAACACCTCTATCCGGACAACACACCTATCCGGACAACACACCTATCCGGACAACACACCTATCCGGACAACACGCCTATCCGGACAACACACCTATCCGGACAACACCCTTATCCGGACAACACGCCTATCCGGACAACACACCTATCCGGACAACACCCTTATCCGGACAACACGCCTATCCGGACAACACCCTTATCCGGACATCACCCTATCCAGACAACACTCTATCCGGGCATCACCCTATCCGGACAACACTCTATCTGGAATATCCAACCATCCGGACACACACACGACTACCGGACACTTACCCGGAAACCTTCAACCGTTCAATGTGTCCGGACGTCCCGAAAGTTGTCCGGACGTCGACCTGACCCTTATTTGGACCGAGAAATCACGGAAAATGGCCGAAATCTCACAGATAGAGATTAGCAACGGCAATAGGGTCAATAAGCTCAACTACTGCTGAAATATTAGCTGCAAAAGATAAGATTTGACACCTAATCTCTTCCATTTAGTTCCAAACCCAACTTTTAACAAAAACCCCCAAATAACTCATTAACAACAAGAATCAGGGATTAGAGAAGAGGAGAAGTGATTACCTGCTTCAATCCAAAAGAAGTACACCTTCTATTTCTCCCAACAAATCTGCAACTGATCCTTCTTTCTTGATTTCACCCTCTTTCTTCTTCTTTCTCCTTTCCTTCTCTCTCTAATTCACTCCAGCAGCCACCAACCACACACAAAATCAGTAATATGGAATGTTCTCTAGGGTTTTGTGCCCAATTTATACCCTATCTCATAATTGCAAAATACTCCCCTCAACTTCCACTTTATTAAATTTCCACCACAAGACTTGGAAACTCTTTCTTTTGGACACGGTTACTATACATTACAGGTACAATAATAATCAAGAAAGACAAAAGAGCTATTAGCAAGAAAGTCAAAAGGCTCTCCTTTTCAAAAGATGGTCGGCTAAAGATGTTTTTCCAAGAATGCATTCCAATAATGCATCACAAGAAGCCAAAATACTTTTCAAAAGATGCATCCCAATAATGCAAAACAAGTCGGCATCCAGTTGCCGGTAAAAACCACTTATTTGGTTTGGGTCATGTGTTTTGTTGGGTTTTCATTAAAGATGGAGAGATGGCACCTCGATGGTGATGTGTTCAAATATAGAAAATACATCTCTTCGTATTTTCGATATTATCTTTATCAAAAGTGATAAAAAAAAGTTTATGGATTATTGCTAACATTACAGGTACAATAATAATCAAGAAAGACAAAAGAGCTATTAGCAAGAAGGTCAAAAGACTCTCCTTTTCAAAAGATGGTTGGCTAAATATGCTTTTCCAAGAATGCATTCCAATAATGCATCACAAGAAGCCAAAATACTTTTCTAAAGATGCATCCCAATAATGCAAAACAAGTCGGCATCCAGTTGCCGGTAAAAACCACTTATTTGGTTTGGGTCATGTTTTTTGTTGGGTTTTCATCAAAGATGGAGAGATGGCACCTCGATGGTGATGTGTTCAAATATAGAAAATACATCTCTTCGTATTTTCGATATTATCTTTATCAAAAGTGATCAAAAAAATTACGGTATTGCTAACATTACAGGTACAATAATAATCAAGAAAGACAAAAGAGCTATTAGCAAGAAAGTCAAAAGACTCTCCTTTTCAAAAGATGGTCGGCTAAAGATTTTTTCCAAGAATGCATTCCAATAATGCATCACAAGAAGCCAAAATACTTTTCAAAAGATGCATCCCAATAATGCAAAACAAGTCGGCATCCAGTTGCCGGTAAAAACAACTTATTTGGTTTGGGTCATGTTTTTTGTTGGGTTTTCATCAAAGATGGAGAGATGGCACCTCGATGGTGATGTGTTCAAATATAGAAAATACATCTTTTCGTATTTTCGATATTATCTTTATCAAAAGTGATAAAAAAATTATGGATTATTGCTAACATTACAGGTACAATAATAATCAAGAAAGACAAAAGAGCTATTAGCAAGAAAGTCAAAAGACTCTCCTTTTCAAAAGATGGTTGGCTAAATATGTTTTTCCAAGAATGCATTCCAATAATGCATCACAAGAATCCAAAATACTTTTCAAAAGATGCATCCCAATAATGCAAAACAAGTCGGCATCCAGTTGCCGGTAAAAACCACTTATTTGGTTTGGGTCATGTTTTTTGTTGGGTTTTCATCAAAGATGGAGAGATGGCACCTCGATGGTGATGTGTTCAAATATAGAAAATACATCTCTTCGTATTTTCGATATTATCTTTATCAAAAGTGATAAAAAAAATTATGGATTATTGCTAACATTACAGGTACAATAATAATCAAGAAAGACAAAAGAGCTATTAGCAAGAAAGTCAAAAGACTCCTTTTCAAAAGATGGTCGGCTAAAGATATTTTTCCAAGAATGCATTCCAATAATGCATCACAAGAAGCCAAAATACTTTTCAAAAGATGCATCCCAATAATGCAAAACAAGTCGGCATCCAGTTGCCGGTAAAAACCACTTATTTGATTTGGTCATGTTTTTTGTTGGGTTTTCATCAAAGATGGAGAGATGGCACCTCGATGGTGATGTGTTCAAATATAGAAAATACATCTCTTCGTATTTTCGATATTATCTTTATCAAAAGTGATAAAAAAATTATGGATTATTGCTAACATTACAGGTACAATAATAATCAAGAAAGACAAAAGAGCTATTAGCAAGAAAGTCAAAAGACTCCTTTTCAAAAGATGGTCGGCTAAAGATGTTTTTCCAAGAATGCATTCCAATAATGCATCACAAGAAGCCAAAATACTTTTCAAAAGATGCATCCCAATAATGCAAAACAAGTCGGCATCCAGTTGCCGGTTAAAGTATTCAATCAATGAAGAAAAATGGACAAATGCCGGTTACTTCTCATTACTCAAAGAATTCAAGTGCCTATATAAGAAGACACAAGAGTAGAAGAGAAGGCATCAGTTTTTCTACCAACTTTCTCTAGAATCCTTTTCGCATAAAATGTTATGTCTAAGAAATCCTCTCTTAGATTTTCAACTTCAAGATGTTCAAAGTCTCTAGATTTTCAAATTTTCATTTCTCCCGATGTTTGCAAAGCTTGTCGTGAAGACAATTGTACAGTCAATCATTTAATCAAAGAAGGTATATTTTAATAAAAAAATGAGTGTAAGGATCGTTTACTATAATATATCTTAGTTGATCTCGATAAATATATCTAAATTTTAATATATTGTTTCCTATAAAGAAGTTTGTAAGATCGTTAACAAGTCCAATTGGAGAAATACTTGGAATAAATATTTTTATAAGATGAATACGACTAAAACTTTGCATGATAAGGCAACCATTATATTAAATTTTAGATATATTTATCGAGATCAACTAAGATATATTATAGTAAACGATCCTTACACTCATGGTATCAGAGCCAGAATCGGTGGATATTATTAGAGAATGACTACTAAACTTTGTATATTTTTACAAGGTATATTTAAAGATAGTTTTAAATTTAAGAAAATAACTTCTTTTAATACGAACTGGATGCCAGTGTTGGTCAGCCTTTTTATGTCGGTGTTGGTCAGCCCAGTCGGTTGGAGTAGCGTAAGTGGCGCAGGAGGTAAGACGCCCAGCCGGACCACGACTAATCATCGACTAATCATGGGTGGTCCCTCCGAAGGTGGTCCCTCTGATTATTCAAGAAGTATTTAAAGAACGTATTACTCTTTAATTTTAAAACAACCCTTTAAAAAAAATTTGTTAAATAAATAAAGTTATGAATTTATTCGCTAAGAAACATTCTTTTGAAACTGATAACATAGAAGAAAATGTTTTTAATATGAATTCTTCTGAAATTCATATTTCAAATATTGAGCAAAGTCTAACAAATTGGACGATTCCCAAACAAGATGTTAAAACAATTTATAAAATAGAAATTTTTGATTATTTTCAAGGATACTCAATTAAAACCACAAAGCAAACTGTATCAATCAATAGAGATTACAATAATCTCACCCTCTTATCCAAATCATCCATAATACAGCATAGACAAAAATATAAATTTGTACATGTTGGATTAGTTCAAATTGCTATCAAACCTTTGTTTAGATTAGGAATAGATGCCCCAGTATTATTAATACTTAGAGATGCTAGGCATACAAATTTCCAAAATTCCATCCTTGCTATGGCAGAAACCAATGTATCAAATGGCCCAATCTACTTCAATTGTTATCCCAACTTTTCAGTAGGATTATTTGATCCAAATATTTTAGACACTTTAGTTCTTACTATCAAAACAAAAAACTTAGAATTCAAAGAAGACACTAAAGTTGTAGCCATAATCTACAGAGTTTGTTACAAAACTATGACTTCAACCATTGAACCAAAAACTAGGTTATCAAGCCCTAGAGATGAAACAATAATATATGAAGCCAACCCTCAACACACTAAGATTCAAACACCCAAACGTCTTAAATGGAATGAAATTACTCAATCTTGTAATTGGAATCTTCAAGATATTAGTATCCCAAAACCCATAGATAATTCAGATCACATATCCAATATCATTGAACATGAAGACGAATCAGTTGATATTAATTTCAACAATTTCAACAATCTCCGATTTGTTTCTTCAAGGTTATCAACAGGATCAATAAGTAGTATAAAAACCCCTTCTATTCAAAAATCTCAATCATTAAAATTCAAAAATGTAGATTTCAATTGTAACATCCCAGTTTCCATATATACAAGTAACATACATTTCACCAACATAATTTCCTTACAAGATACATCATATTTCATATTCGGTCCCATAGTCTTACTAAACATAATAAGTAATTCAGTACAAACTTTTTGACTAAATAATTTACATTATGACTAACAACAAAGCCATAAATACAAAAACACATCTTAGCCTTCATAACAAAAGTCTTCTCAAAAGCTATCCACCATTTAATCTATACGCTTGCCCTTACCCACTTTGCCACCTGGAATACATATTTTTAAAACAAAATGAGGGTTAGACCTAGCGGTCTAAGTGAGAAAACCCCTGTCCTTTCACAATCATTATAAAACCCATTTATATAAAATCCTTTATATAAACACATATATATCATACGTAATTAAATACCAATCAAGACTCGTGCACTGTGTTCAATTCATCCTCATTCTCATTCTCATTTCCCCTGGCCATATCAGTTGGTTGCGAGCCAACAACACCGTTGTACGACAATTACAGCACCGTTGTACAACAACTACAGCAAACACCGCCGACCATAGTTTCGGCTAACATATATTCGTGTAGCGTAATGCACATATAAATACAATATATATCTCAATATATCATATTGTCATTTATGAACACCTAATCACATTATCTATCACCTTTTCAATCTACACGTATATGTATTCCAGTTTAAAAACATTTTTGAAGAAAAACTCACATGTTTGACTTATCAAAACGTTCTCCAAGCTTTTCTCAAACAATTCAGCTTCACTTAAATTTCACAGAATCTGAAACAATCATATACAAATATTGCTTTACCACTTTGAACACATAAGTCTTACCAAGACTAAGAACTCTAAAGCACTCTAGTCCCCAAATGTTACCCCCAAACCTGAACTTAAGTCGAGTCCACAGTACATTCGGTCCTCATTCATTCCCTATCCATGATTTAACAAAACACGGACTATTGGATACTTAAAAGCATCTAAACTCCCAATTTTAACCAAACAGCAAAAGTATCCGGATACCTCACTTTATCCGGACAACACAACTTTTCCGGACAACACAACTTTTCCGGACAACCTAAACAATCCGGACGTCATCCGGACACCAAAGAAATCCGGATACATCCGGTATCTAATTTTATCCGGAAAACATAGGAAAATAGAACTTACCCGGATGAAGAACTCGTCCGGACACCTTTAGAACATTACCCAGACATCACTAATAAAATCACCCGGACACTACCAACAAAACCACTCGGACACTACCAACAAAACCACCCGGACACATTCATAGTGTCCGGACACCTCTGTCGGTTTGCATCTTTTCAACCCAGCTTCGACAGAAAATCATACCAGACATGAATTCAACTATTCTACTCCAATAGAAACTATCTATAAGCAATTATGAGCATAAAACGTAAAGGAACATACCTTAATAACACATCCAACACTTCCAATTTGAACCTTTTAGCCACAAACCTTCTTTTCTTCTTTTGGTCTCAAAACACACACACACACTACACACACTGATTTTTCTGAGTTTAGATAATATCTGATTTTTCTTTAGATAATATCCACTCACATTTACCATTTCAGCCCCTAAACTCTTCACTAATGACTAAAACACCCCTAACTTATAATTTTACCCAAATTTACCTTTAACTTCACATTTTAGAGTTAACAAAATTTAACGGAACTAACATTTAACTAACGAACTTACCCGGGGTATTACATCATCTCCCCCTTAAAAGAATTTCGTCCCGGAACTCGGTTTAAGCAAAAAGGTGAGGGTATTTGGCTCTCATTTCCGTCTCTGATTCCCATGTAGCATCCTGACCCCTATGATGTCTCCACTGGACTTTCACTTGTCTGATTACTTTGTTCCGCAACTCTTTAACCTTGTAATCAACTATTGCTTCTGGTTCCTCCACATAATTTAGCTTTTCATCAACTTGTATATCTGGTAGAGAAACTGCCTAATCTGGCGTAACCAAACACTTTCGGAAATTTGATACATGAAACGCATTGTGGATTCTGCTTAACTCTGGCGGAAGATCTAACCTGTAGGCTACTTCACCAATCCTTTCTGTGATTGCAAATGGTCCAATGTATCTCGGGCTAAGTTTACCTTGCTTCCCAAATCGGATGACTCCTTTCCAAGGTGAGACTTTTAACATTACAAAATCCCCAACTTGAAACTCTAGCGGTTTTCGGCGTCGATCTGCGTAGCTTTTCTGTCTGTCTTGAGCCACTTTTAATTTTTCCCGAATCTGAGTAACCTTATCCGCGGTCAACTGAACTATATCTGGCCCCTCTAATCTTTTCTCTCCCACTTCATTCCAACAAAGAGGCGTTCGGCATTTTCTACCATACAAAACTTCAAACGGTGTCACTTGAATGCTGGAATGATAACTGTTGTTGTAGGCAAATTCTATCAACGATAAATGTTTATCCCACGATCCCCCAAAGTCAACAATGCAAGCCCGGAACATATCTTCTAAAGTCCGAATCGTTCGTTCACTCTGACCGTCAGTTTGAGGATGATACGCTGTACTTAACTTGATCTGTGTTCCCATTTCTTTTTGAAAGATTCTCCAGAATCTTGAAGTAAAACGACTATCCCGATCAGAAATAATAGAGATCGGAACTCAATGTCGAGTTACTATTTCGTCAATGTATAATTTGGCTAAGCGTTCCATCGAATCAGTTTCCTTTATCGGTAAGAAGTGAGCAGACTTAGTCAACCTATCAACAATCACCCAAATAGAATCAAATCCCTTCGGAGTCCTTGGTAGCTTTGTCATGAAATCTGTAGTAACCTGATCCCATTTCCACATTGGTATTTCCAATCGTTGTAACTGACCAAACGGCTTTTGATGTTCAATCTTCACCTTCTTACAAGTAGTACAATCTTCCACATACTGCGCAATGCTTCTTTTGATTCCCGGCCACCAATAAAATTGCTTCAAATCTTTATACATCTTATTCGTACCTGGATGTATAGAGAATCGAGACTGATGAGCTTCTTGAAGTACCCGGTCACGTAAACCACCCAAACAAGGTACCCAAATTATGTTCCCCAGACACAACAATCCATGATCATCTTTTACAAGTAATGTTGATATACCTACTAACCGTTCTGATTTCAACTGTTCTTCCTGATAAGCTTCTAATTGACACTTCAGCAATTCGTCAAAGATATTAGGTAGGAGTTCAGCCCGTAGTGAAATAGCTTTTATTGTCCCACTCCTTTCTTGTCGACTCAATGCATCGGCTACCACATTCGCCTTTCCCGGATGATAAAGAATTTCACAGTCGTAATCATTCACCAGTTCTAGCCATCTTCTTTGCCTCATATTTAGTTCCTTCTGATCAAAAAGATGTTGAAGACTCTTATGATCTGTAAAGATTTGACATTTAGAGCCGTAAAGATAATGCCTCCAAATCTTTAGCGCGAAGACAACCGCTGCAAGCTCCATGTCGTGTGTAGGATACTGTCTTTCATGATCTTTTAACTGACGAGAAGCATAAGCAATAACCTTTCCACGCTGCATTAATACACAACCCAATCCCAACTTAGAAGCATCACTATAGACCACAAAGTCCTCAGAACCTTCAGGTAACGACAAAATCGGCGCGTTGCACAGTTTCTCTTTCAATATCCGGAATGCTTCATCCTGTTCTGCTTTCCATTCAAACTTTAGATTCTTTCGAGTCAGCTTAGTCAAAGGCGTGGCAATACGGGAGAAGTCTTTTATAAACTTTCGATAATAGCCGGCTAAACCTAGAAAACTTCGTACTTCCGTTGCTGTCCTCGGCGGTTCCCACTTTTCAACTGCTTCCACTTTCATCGGATCAACTTGTATACCTTTTTCGGAAACTACATGCCCCAGAAATTGAACTTCCCGTAGCCAGAATTCACATTTCGAAAATTTAGCATACAACTTTTCCTTCTTCAATAGCTCCAGAATCAGACGAAGATGTTGCGCGTGTTCTTCTTTGGATCGAGAATAGATAAGTATATCATCGATAAATACAATTACAAATTTATCGAGATTCGGCTTACATACCCGATTCATTAAATCCATAAAGGCAGCTGGAGCATTCGTCAAACCAAACGGCATCACTAAGAATTCATAATGCCCATACCTTGTGCGAAAAGCCGTTTTCAGAACATCTTCTTCCCTAACCTTCACCTGGTGATAACCGGATCTTAGATCAATCTTGGAGAAATAACAAGCTCCAACTAATTGGTCGAAGAGGTCATCAATTCTAGGTAGCGGATACTTGTTCTTGATCGTGCGCTTATTCAGTTCCCGGTAGTCGATACACATTCTCATTGAACCATCCTTCTTTTTCACAAACAAAACTGGTGCACCCCACGGCGAAGAACTGGGTCTAATGAATCCCTTATCGGAAAGATCTTGCAGTTGCGTCATCATTTCTTTCATCTCTGGTGGCGCTAAACGATACGGAGCTCGAGCAACAGGAGCAGCTCCAGGAGTCAGATCTATACCAAACTCTATTTGTCTAACGGGAGGAAGACTATTCAAGTCTTCAGGGAATACTTCCAGAAATTCACTAACAATCGGAATATCTTCCAACTTATTCTTTTCTGGCTTAATATCTATCACATAAGCTAAGTAACTCTGGCAACCCTTACTAACACACTTACGAGCTTTTATCATAGATATAAGGCAAGACTGATGATTGCTACGATCACCATAAATCACTACCGGTCCTCTCTCAGGTAAGACAACATTAATTATTTTCTTATCACAAACTATGTTAGCCTGATTCTCAGCTAACCAATCCATTCCCACTACCACATCAAACTTGATCAAAGCTATAGGGAATAACTGTATAGGTACTTCGCATGCCTCAATATTTATCATACATTTATCAAAAACTTCATTAACCGACACTTGTTTATCATGTGCCGTATCTACCATCAAAGCATGATCTAATACTTTAGGGTTTAAATGCATATAAGCAGCAAATGAAGGAGACACAAACGATCGGTTTGCACTGGAGTCAGATAACACTTTAGCACGTGTAGAGTTTATGAAAAATGTACCTGTAACTACATCCGGAGTTTCCTCCGCTTCTTTTGTTGTCATCTGAAATGTACGACCCCTTGTTCTTGGTGGTTCTAGTCTTGGCACTACTGGTCTAACAACCGCTGGTCTCCCTGATGTACCACCCTGCTGTATTCTTCCCCGCGGACAATCCGACTGAATGTGATCCGGAGAATTACACAAGAAACAAAGCCGCGTTACTGGACAATTTTTAGCAATATGCTCTGTCCTCCCACACTTATAACAATTCCGAGGGTCAACTTGACAATTTCCTTGATGGACACGGTTGCACTTCGGACAAGATCTTTCTGTTGGTCGGAACGGCGGGCGGTTATCATATCTCTGAAATCTGGACTTCTTCGGGTCATACTGAGGTCCTTCCCATTTTCTCTTTCCCATACTTTTATCACCAGCATCCCTCCTATTATCCCGCTCCACATTTTCCGCGGCATTTACTGCTGCTGAGAAGGTATCAGGTCTTGTTGCAGTCACTAACTTTCTAATTTCTGAATTCAATCCGAATATGAACCTTTCCATCTTCATTTTCTCCGTGGCAACATAATACTCTCCAAAACGCGACTTCTCTAGGAAACGGGCAGTATAGTCTCTAACTGATAAATTCCCTTGTTGTAGGCTCAGGAATTCCTCCTCCAATTGTCTAACTGCTGCTTGAGTACAAAACTGTTCTTTAAATGCCATTGAGAATTCGCCCCAATTAAAGGTTGAGTATACATCAGATCCCTTAGAGTCAATAAGGGCCTCCCACCAATATAAAGCATATGCCTTCAACATTGCAGTTCCGTATAACACCTTATCCTCTTCCGTACATTTGCTGGTTTTAAATACAGCTTCAATTTCCTTCAGCCACCGCATCGCCTTTACTGGATCTCTATCCCCTCCATAAGTTGGTGGTTTACAGCTTAAAAACATTTTATAGTCACACCTTCTTGGTACTGAAGTGACAGTAGGTGTGATAGGCATCTCGTCTTCAAAGTTAGGATCTGGTCTTTCCGTTTTCGTATTATGAGTCTGGTTAAACATAGCCTGGATATTTGCCTGTAATCTTCCCATTTCAGCCGCTAAGTCGTCTCTCGTAACAAACTCTGTGCCTCGCCCCTGTACTCTGCCTCTTTCTCCCCCTCTTCCCCTACCTCCGGCTGTGGGATTGGTTCTATTCGGGTTTCCTCCTCCTTCCCGATTTGTTTGTCTCGTACCACTTGCCATTCTGTTGATTCAGACAAGGTTAATATACACATAAGCACATACCCCATATAACAAGGTATTCCAGTCCAAACATGTACCTGTAAGATCACAATTACACTGGCCAGGTGTAATCTGAAATTACCTTACATGATGTTCCTTCTACCTTTTTATATTTGACATCCCAAGGTTCTACAATAACAAGGACATCCTACTTCACATGCAGTTTAAGTCTAGGTACAGGTACTAATACCTAAATCCCTTAAACTAGGGCTCTGATACCATCTGTAACATCCCAGTTTCCATATATACAAGTAACATACATTTCACCAACATAATTTCCTTACAAGATACATCATATTTCATATTCGGTCCCATAGTCTTACTAAACATAATAAGTAATTCAGTACAAACTTTTTGACTAAATAATTTACATTATGACTAACAACAAAGCCATAAATACAAAAACACATCTTAGTCTTCATAACAAAAGTCTTCTCAAAAGCTATCCACCATTTAATCTATACGCTTGCCCTTACCCGCTTTGCCACCTGGAATACATATTTTTAAAACAAAATGAGAGTTAGACCTAGCGGTCTAAGTGAGAAAACCCCTGTCCTTTCACAATCATTATAAAACCCATTTATATAAAATCCTTTATATAAACACATATATATCATACGTAATTAAATACCAATCAAGACTCGTGCACTGTGTTAAATTCATCCTCATTCTCATTCTCATTTCCCCTGGCCATATCAGTTGGTTGCGAGCCAACAACACCGCTGTACGACAATTACAGCACCGCTGTACAACAACTACAGCAAACACCGCCGACCATAGTTTCGGCTAACATATATTCGTGTAGTGTAATGCACATATAAATACAATATATATCTCAATATATCATATTATCATTTATGAACACCTAATCACATTATCTATCACCTTTTCAATCTACACGTATATGTATTCCAGTTTAAAAACATTTTTGAAGAAAAACTCACCTGTTTGACTTATAAAAACGTTCTCCAAGCTTTTCTCAAACAATTCAGCTTCACTTCAATTTCACAGAATCTGAAACAATCATATACAATTATTGGTTTACCACTTTGAACACATAAGTCTTACCAAGACTAAGAACTCTAAAGCACTCTAGTCCCCAAATGTTACCCCCAAACCCGAACTTAAGTCGAGTCCGCAGTACATTCGGTCCTCGTTCATTCCCTATCCATGATTTAACAAAACACAGACTATTGGATACTTAAAAGCATCTAAACTCCCAATTTTAACCAAACAACAAAAGTATCTGGATACCTCACTTTATCCGGACAACACAACTTTTCCGGACAACACAACTTTTCCGGACAACCTAAACAATCCGGACGTCATCCGGACACCAAAGAAATCCGGATACTATCCGGTATCTAATTTTATCCGGAAAACATAGGAAAATAGAACTTACCCGGATGAAGAACTCGTCCGGACACCTTTAGAACATTACCCGGACATCACTAATAAAATCACCCGGACACTACCAACAAAACCACCCGGACACTACCAACAAAACCACCCGGACACATTCATAGTGTCCGGACACCTCTGTCGGTTTGCATCTTTTCAACCCAGATTCGACAGAAAATCATACCAGGCATGAATTCAACTATTCTACTCCGATAGAAACTATCTATAAGCAATTATGAGCATAAAACGTAAAGGAACATACCTTAATAACACATCCAACACTTCCAATTTGAACCTTTTAGCCACAAACCTTCTTTTCTTCTTTTGGTCTCAAAACGCACACACACTACACACACTGATTTTTCTGAGTTTAGATAATATCTGATTTTTCTTTAGATAATATCCACTCACATCTACCATTTCAACCCCTAAACTCTTCACTAATGACTAAAACACCCCTAACTTATAATTTTACCCAAATTTACCTTTAACTTCACATTTTAGAGTTAACAAAATTTAACGAAACTAACATTTAACTAACGAACTTACCCGGGGTATTACATCAATAAATCAATTCCTCAAACTCTTTATCAAGAAGGATCTGATAATTCTCAAAGTTATGTTTACGAACCTACTCCTTCTGAAATTCAAACTAAAATTAATCAATACAAAAACCAAATATGAGTGATTCGAATATTAATATGAAGTATCTTAAAGAAGAATTTTACTATGATCATAATGAAGAAAGAAGAAAATTCTATTATTCATCTGTTAATAATTCAAAAGAAGAATTTAGACATCAACTCTTGTGGAGAAAATATATCATAAAAAACAATGTTCATATAACTTTTTTTAATTGGTACGAAATGTATTGTAAAGAACAAAATATTCCAAATCCATTTATTAATATATATGATACCCCAAAGATAACTCAAGATTATACATATATTGTTAGTGAAGAAGCTATAACCACGATTCATCCTCCAAAAGCTACGATTTTGATAGAACAAAGATTTATAGGAGCACCCTTAATCTCTCTCACAGAAAAAACAAATAAAGATGATATCATGAAAAATCTTATATACCAAAATAATTATTCAAATGAAATTCTTAACACTGTGAGCCAACAACTAAATAGATTAGAAAACAATCAAGGTAATAATAAACAAAAGGTTGAGATTCCTTCTTCTAAAGAAAAGGACGAAGAAAATAATAAAAATCCAATTTTTATACCACACCAATTTGATTCCAATGCCAATTTAGGATACAACAAAAAAATAGTTAATGAATTAGAACAAAAATTAACCAAACTAAATATTAATGTGCTTAATCAAGAATCAGATTCAGATTCTGAATCTAAGGAAATATCTCAAATTTATGAACAATTTGCTAATAAATTAACCTTCAAAGGCGGTTCTACTAGCACTAGTCGCCCTCCAACAAGAAACTATTATCATAGACCAACTTTTCCAGATGTTCAATTTGAAGACAAAGATTTTGTCTTTACTAAAAGTGCTTATGATGGTACTTCAGTTTATGAATGGAACATTGATGGACATTCTGAACACCAAATTCTTAATACAGTTACAGAAATCAACATGGCCGCAAATGCCTATCTTACTAAAGGCAATAATCAAAAACAAATTGCAAATATTATCATTTCTGGTTTCACTGGCATTTTAAAAGGCTGGTGGGATATGTACGTTACTGCAGAAGAAAAACATATAATCCTCAATGCAAAGAAAACTATGGTCAAAAGTGAAAATAATCAACAAATTCAAACTCAAGAAGATGACATAATCAATACTCTTATCTACAGCATTATAAAAAACTATATAGGAGATCCATCCCTATTCCAAGAAAAAAGTTCTGAAATACTCTTAAATCTCACTTGTAGAAAACTACAAGATTATAGATGGTATAGAGACATGTTTTTATCAAAAGTAATGTTAAGACATGACTGTAGAGAAGCCTATTGGAAAGAAAGGTTCATTGCACGATTACCAAAACTTTTTGCAGAAAGAATAAGAGAAAAATTAAGAGAAAATTATAATAATCAAATTCCTTACAAAGAATTAACTTATGGTCAAATAACCAGTGACGTTAATCGTGAATGATTAGCTATCTGTTCAGATTTAAAACTTAAAGCCAAAATAAAGAAAGACAAAATTAATAGTAAAGATGAACTTGGTAATTTATGTCAACAATATGGATATGAAACCATAACTGCCCCTACATCATCCAAATCTAAAAGATATTCAAAGAAATACTTTGGCAAAAGATTTAAGACAAAATATGATAAGACTAACAAATACGATAAAACTGATAAGTATCATAAGAGAAAACCTTATAATAAGTTTAACAAAAAATCTCATAAACAAACAAATTCAAGAGATATAATTATTTGTTATAAGTGTGGCAAAACTGGTCATATGGCAAAGAATTGCTATGTTAAGAAAAAGATTAATGAATTACAAATCTCTTATCAACTAAAAACTCAAATAAGCAAACTAATCCTCAATGATGATTATTCAAGCTCAGACTATGAATCTAGCATTTCAGATTATGATAATAATGACTTAAATGTTTTAGAGGATTGTTCAACTACCAGTTCAGACTCCGAAACCTGTGAATGTTTAGGAAACTATACTTGCAATAAAATTAATGTCATAACAAAAGAAGATAGAGAGATCCTTGAGCTTCTAGATAAAATTCCAGATCAAACCATTAAAGAAGAAGCCACAAAAAAATTTCTTAATTACAATCCAAAAATTGAAGCAAACACTTCAAAAGCAAACGAGCCTTTCAATCTTCAAGAAGTTTTTAAGAGATTTTCTCAACCAATTAAACCTATATCTACTCAAGAACTTCAAGAAGAATTAAATTTAGTTAAAACAGAAATTAGAATTATCAAAGAACGCCTCTCAAAAAATTGAAAAGGATAAAACCGATATTCCAAGTGAAAATCCTAAGGTCACAGTCATTTCAAATAAAGAATCAAATAAAATTAAAATTCCTAAAAACATTTCATATCAAAAATGGCATACAAGTATTAATCTTTGTATAGAAAATAAATTTAAAGTAACTGTCATCGCCCTTATTGATAGTGGTGGTGACATGAATTGTATCCAAGAAGGGATCATCCCCACAATTTATTATGAAAAAACTTCAGATCGATTATCAGCCGCTAGTGGATCAAAACTTAACATTTCGTACAAACTTTCTGATGTTCATATTTGTAAAGAAGATTATTGTTACAAAACATCTTTATCCTTGTCAAAAACTTAACTTCTACTTTAATTTTAGGAACCCCTTTTATTTCCTAACTTTACCCAATTTCGTACAAACTTTCTGATTGTATTTGTACAAAAGTATTAAACAAAGAAATATTTTTTAAATTTTCAGATCCAATTATTCATACAGAACTAAATACTTTAAACAACAAAGTTAATCAAGCAAAATATTTAATTAATGAAATTAGTAATAAAAGAATTCTTGATAATCTCCAAGATCAAAATATTCAAAATAGAATTAAAAAATTAAAAGAAAGATTTGAAAATCATGTTTGTTCTACTTTCCCCAATGCTTTTTGGAAAAGAAAACAACATATTATTAAATTACCCTATATAAAAGATTTTAATGAAAAAGATATCCCCTTCAAAATCAAAAGCTATTCATATGTCAAACGATTTGCAAGAACATTGCAAAAAAGAAATTCAAGATTTATTAGACAAAAAAACTTATAAGATCTTCAAAATCACATTGGTTTTGTTCAGCCTTTTATGTTATGAACGCAACTGAATTAGAAAGAGGTTCTCCAAGACTTGTTATTAATTACAAACCTTTAAACAAAGTTTTAGAATGGATTCGATATCCAATACCAAATAAAAGAGATTTATTAAAAAGAATTTACGATGCAAAAATATTTTCAAAATTCGACATGAAATCTGGATTTTGGCAAATACAAATTCATGAACAAGATAAATACAAAACAGGCTTTAATGTTCCTTTTGGTCATTATGAATGAAACATAATGCCTTTTGGTCTCAAAAATGCCCCTTCAGAATTTCAAAATATTATGAATGATATCATTATCCCTATAAGCAATTTTGCTATTGTTTATATTGATGATGTTTTAATCTTTTCAAAATCCATAGAACAACATTTCAAACATCTAAATATATTTTATGACCTAGTTCATAATAACGAGCTAGTCATCTCTTCCACAAAAATGAGTCTATTTTAGACTAATATTAGATTTTTAGGTCATGATATTATTCAAGGTACTATCAAGCCAATTCAAAGAAGCTTAGAATTTGCTAATAAATTTCAAGACGAAATTAAAGACAAAACTCAACTCCAACGATTTTTAGGATGTTTAAATTATGTTCATGACTTTTTCAAAGATTTAGGTATTATATGCAAACCTTTATATCAAAAACTCAAAAAGAATCCACTACCATGGACTCAAGAACATACAAATATTGTCAAACATATTAAAGAAAAGATTAAATATTTACCTTGTCTTAATATACCACAACCAAATGCTAGTATTATTGTTGAAACCGATGCTAGTGATTTAGGATTTGGAGGAATATTAAAACAAAAAATTAGTAAAGATTCTAATGAAGAACTTGTAAGATTTTTTTCAGGCGCTTGGAATGATACTCAAAAGAATTATTCAACCGTTAAAAAAGAAATTTTAAGCATTGTTTTATGTATCAAAAAATTTGAAGATGATTTATATATGAAACCTTTTTATTACGCATATACTGTCAATCTGCAAAACTCATTTTAGAAAATGATATAAAAAATGTTATTTCAAAACAAATTTTTGCGAGATGGCAAGCATTGTTAAGTAATTTTGACTTCCAAATAGAATTTATTAAAGGCGAAAATAATTCTCTTCCAGATTTCTTATCAAGAGAATTTTTACAGGGGAAATGAATCAAAGAGATGTTAAAAATTCTATTGTTAAAAAGATACAAGATCCTGATCAAAAGAAGAAGATGCAACTTTCCCCCTTCAAAGCAGTTACTAGTCCTACCCCTGCATCTTCATCATCTATTTTCCCAAAAATTCCTACCCAAAATAGATTTGCTCCAATCACCCCTACCAAGGCCCAGTCTTCTTATTCTTCCCTAGTTCAAAAACCGGTCATTATATTCCCAAGCTACACTCCCAAAAGGGTTATTATATTATCCAACACCTAGACTGTCACTCCTCAAAAACCCAAGACTACTATACCTTCTTCTTCAAAAAATAATAGTAGTTCTTACATCCCAAACCCAAATCAACAGCTTGTTAAGATTCTTGAAGAATATGAAGTACAACTCTACGACAAGGGATTTCATACCCTAGTAGATTTTCTCTTTCCCAAAGATTCCCTGTTCATAGGAAGTAATTTAAAATCAAGAGAATATTATCAAGCGATCTTAGTAGACACAGGTTCCATCAAAGTTCAACATAATTTTAATCCTTCTGACCGTTCCATCATAGCTTTCAGCAAGGTCCATATTTTTCATATCCTTTCTATCCAAGAATGGAAAGCTCGCCCCTATACAGAAAACTCAAATTCAATTGTGAACGTGGGGACGAATCTTGGCCCTTCCATCTCTATTGATCCAATGACTCGTATTAAATAGAGTTTTAATTGAAATTATTAATTAAGGTGATCAGGGGTAAAAATGGAAGATAATTTAAACTCACGCCTACCATATTTGACTTTTTATTTTCTTTTTTAATTAAAAACTTTTACCCCCTTAAAGTTTAAAATAAATTATCTTAAAAATTACTAATATTTTAAGCAAACAAATTACATCAAAAAACGAGAATTCCGTGCTCTTCGATATGACATCCATCTCGATATAGTTTTTTGTTGTTTTAACCGTTTTTACGTGAAATATCATATATGTGTTATATTCATTATGAATATTTATGTATTCAAGTGTTTATAACATCTCGACACCGTAAGTCCGTAACTCGACATCACCTTCTACAACACTTTCTTCAACGTCCTAAGGCATCGTGTTCTTCATTACCGTAACCCAACACTCATCGAGATGAATCGGGAACCTATCGAGTTTCGATTATGAACCGAGGAACGGAAGAGAGTGCGTCACGTCTCCACACCTTCACGGGTCACTCACTTATTATTCTTCATGAATAATGTATCATTCAGTATGAATAATACATCATTCAGGGTGAATAATACACGATTCATGAATCGTGTATTATTCACCCTGAATGATGTATTATTTATACTGAATACTGTATTATTCATCCTGAATATTGTATTATCCATCATGAATAGTGAATGAACGTTCACCTTTGTTATTCATACTGAATGTGGACACCTGGAGACGTGCATACATATTCATAAAGAATAAAACCAAGTGGCGGTTGTGAATCGGAAAACACAAGAGAGTGCGTCATGTGTTCACACCTTCACGGGTCATTCATATATTATTCATCATGAATAATGTATCATTCAGGATGAATAATACAACATTCAAGGTGAATAATACATGAATCAGGAATTCGTGTATTATTCATCCTGAATGTTGTATTATTCATTTTGAATACTGTGTTAATCGTCACGAATAGTGAATGAATGTTCCCCTTTGTTATTCATACTGAATATGGACAGCAGGAAACGTGCATACATATTCATATTGAATATAACACATACATAGCATTTCGCGTAAAAACGGTTAAAATGAAGAAAAAACTATATCGAGATGGATGTCATATCGAAGAGCACGAAATTCTCGTTTTTTTGATGTAATTTGTTTGATTAAAATATTAGTAATTTTTAAGATAATTTATTTTAAACTTTAAGGAGGTAAAAGTTTTTTTTAATTAAAAAAAATAAAAAGTCAAAGATGGTACTAGGCGCTGATTCAAATTTTCATATTTGTCCCTAATCACTTCTCAATTGGTTTCATTAAGTTTTAACAATTGATTAGTTTTTCAAATCTTGATCAATGGTTGTGACTTGTCCTCATGTTCACAATTGAAAATGAGTTTTCATTTGAACTCACCCATATAGATAGATAGATAGATAGATAGATAGATAGATAGATAGATAGATAGATAGATAGATAGATAGATAGATAGATAGATAGATAGATAGAGAGAGAGAGAGAGAGAGAGAGAAATGTTCAAACGAGAACGCTAACTATTTACGAGAAGTACGAGAACGGCCGCCCATGTACAAAATCACATGTGATTCACATACAAAATCATATGTGATTAGAATTCTGGACCCGCACGGTTTGGGCCGCGGCTTGCAAGTCGCGTGGCAAGCCGCCCGGATCACATGTGATTTTGTACTGTGAATCACATGTGATTTTGTATATGGGCGGCCGTTCTCGTGCTTCTCGTAAATAGTTAGCGTTCTCGTTTGAACCCACCTCTCTCTCTATATATATAGGGTACAAATCAAATACAAACCATGTATTTGTTGCACCCCTTACAAACCACAGTTTGCATATATGTGCAGAACCAGTCTGCATATATGCATTGTCCCATATGAATGTATGTTCATTATATGTATATTCTTGCACGTATGCATATGCATATATGCAGACTGATTCTGCACATATGCAGACTGTGGTTTGTAAGGTGTGCAACAAATGCGAGATTTGCATTTTACGGAGATTCAATATAAATCAATCGTTTAATTTTATTAATTTTATTTAATAATAAAATATAAAAGTTTTATTAGTAATTTAATTCATTGACAACTAATTCCTACAATCATGGCAAAAAATTATGGCACAGTTTCTTCCATTCCTTATCATTTAAAAACCTCAACGTGCTATCACTTTTGCAACACCTAAATGCTCACGAAGAACAAAATGACAAACAAAAAGAGAAGAAGAAAAAAATACATGTTGTTTGCTGGTAGCGACAATAGTGAAAGAGAAGAAGTCTCATGGAAGACGATAGTATCAAATGTTATTTAATATTTAGATGGATCTCAAATTAATTCCATCTCATCTTCTAGAAAATCTTTGGTTTTTTTTAATACTTAGATGGATCACAATGAATCGAATATTATTTACAGATTTTACGGAGGATATCACAATGTATCAAAGTCTATTTCTTGTTGGCAAGCCTATAGTGATACTATTTTGCATAATGTGATACAACATGTATCCGTTTCTTGTATGTTTCTGGTGTATATATTCTTTTAACTATCTTGGGGTATCACAATGTGCATCTTGTACAAATCTTGGTTATCACAATCTACATTTGTACATATCTTGGGTATCATAGCGTTGGGGTATTACAATGTGCATCTTGTACATATATTGGGTATCATAGCGTTGGGGTATTACAATGTGCATCTTGTACATATCTTGGGTATCACAGTGTTGGGGTATCACAATGTGCATCTTGTACATATCTTAGGTATCACAGTGTTGGGGTATCACAATGTGCATCTTGTACATGTCTTGGGTATCACCAGGGGCGGAACACAAGCTTTCCAACCGCAGGGGCCGGATCCAGAAACTTTTTCATATGACGTCATTATATTTTTTCATACGGTTTTTATCGACGTGTCTTCATTTTTTTATCCGATGTGTTTTTAGCCTAATTCCATCGCTTCGAAAGATTTTTAAAGATTTTTTTTACTGATTTCAAGAGACTTTTCCCCTTTTTTGGTTGATTTCAAGAGCTTTTTCAGGTTTTTTGGTTGATTTCAAGAGCTTTTTTCGGTTTTTCTAAATATCTAATTTCCATGTTCTATCAAACATTCAAACAAGTGAACAACCTAAGTCCTAAGTTCCTAATCAAACAAGTCATAGAGCATCAAACAATTTCAAATAAATTTAAACCTAGCTAATCAAACAATTTCAAATAAAGTTAAACCTAACTTACCTAATCAAACAATTTCAAAACCCATATTTTCCTTGTCTAAGAATTTCAAAACCCATATTTGCTTTGAATAGTTGACTAACAATATAAAAAGCCAAAGAATGTTGGAATCCCCAAATCCAAAACCCATATTTTCCTTGTCTAGCAATACAATTAAACCGAGAGTGAGAGACAGAGAGAACCTGAGTGAGAGACAGAGAGAACCAAGAGAGTCAGAGGGACTGAGGGAGGCTGGGAGAGGGCGAGAGACAAAGAGGAACTCTAATGTGCGCCGGCGGCCGGCTGTCATCCTTGTCAATCGATCGGCGGTCGGCTGTCAGCCGGGTTTGAGGAACTCCACTTCACCACTTTGGGTCTGCTCACTGTGAAGAGAACCGGAGAAGATGTGACGCCGGCAACCACACAACCGGACCGGAGGAGACGCCGGTAGGCGGCAGTGGCGACCGGAAACGCTGGCTGAGAGTGAAGAGTCTGAATGTCGCTGGAGGCCTGGAGTTGTGGGTTGAATACTATTCACGATGACGATAGTCGTGTACAAAAATATAACACTGATATATTGAATATGAACTTACAATTTACACAAAGAAATCTATAACAAAGAACTTCTAACCCTAAATCTATCTCTAACAAAATATTAGAGAGAGAAAGCGTTTAGAGAGAATAGAGAGTAAATTGTGAAGTAAAACTCGTCTGAATGAAATACACTGAAGAGATTTGCACTTTAAATACTTCCAATTTGTATTTTCACTTTGACCCTTCAGATATTACAACTTCAGTCCTTACACTTTAATGTCGAACTCCGCTACCCTTCATCTTCTAAACAATGTGAGGCGCAGTCCAGCTCTTTGAACACCTTGTCACTTTATCAGACCTTTTAGAATTACTTATTTCATATAACACCCTGAAACACTAAAACATTTCAATTTAGTAATTCTTCAACTTCCAAATGTCAAGATTGTTAATTTCAATAATGTCTTTTAACATCCGCCCTCAATCTTGACAGTGGAATAAGTCTACCATTCTTAATTTCTTGCATAAATAATCATGCTGAAATAAAGAGAGAGACTTAGTGAATATATCTGCAGTATTTTCCAAAGATTCAACCTTAACAGTTTTCAGTACTCCACTAGCAATTTTATTTCTAACTTGATGAACATCAATCTCAATATGTTTAGTTTTCTCATGAAAGACTGGATTGTTTGCAATTTGAATTGTTGACTTGTTATCACACATAAGATTTACAGGAAGTAAATCTGTGATATTAAGACTTGATAACACTTCTAGAATCCAAAGTATTTCACAAGTAGCAGATGCCATGGCTCGATATTCAGATTCCGCTGAAGATCGAGGCACAGCAGTTTGCTTTTTACTTTTCCACGAAATAAGACAATTACCCAGAAATATACAATATCCTGTTACAGACCTTCTTGTGGATAAACATTTACCCCAGTCTGCGTCCACGTAAGCTGATAACTTGAAACAATCAGAAATAGTAAATGAAACACCCTTACCTGGAGACCTCTTTAGATATCGTAGAACTCTAAAAGCTAAGTTCAGATGAGAACGACGTGGTGCATGCATAAATTGACTAAGACAATGCACCGCAAATGCAATGTCAAGTCTTGTAGCCAACAGATAAATGAGTCTTCCAATTAACCGTTGAAAACCAGATATATCAGTTAATGGAGGATCAGAAGATGAACCTGATGATTCAGTTACTACTAAATTCATGTCCATTGGAGTATTGATCGGCTTACAGCCTAAGTAACCAAAATCATTCAATAGTTCTAAGCAATACTTTCTTTGGCTCATACACAACCCATCCTTAGACCATGTTTATTCACAAACCAAACTAAACCAATCTTTATTAAAAAACTAAGTTTTCTCTCTTCCACCTATCCAATCTTCAATTCCAATCCAATCTAACTTTTTTATACTTTATTCACAATCCAAACCAATCTTAAAAATTATATATTTAATATTTTAGAATATATATATATATATCTTTTAACTTTAAATAAAAAATAAATAAAAATAATTTCATATTTTAAAACATAATTATAAATATAAAAAACTTACACGGAGTACTAAATTACTAATATGAATTTTGTAGAGAATTGAAAAATATGTCAAGATTGGTCTCTATTTGTAGGGAATTGAAAAATATGAATTTTGGTATATTTTTTAATTTTTAATTTTTTTATTAAAGTTATCTTTTTAATCAGATAAGTTTTATCCTAATAAAATCTAAACCAACCAATTAGATTTTGCCACCTACTTATATAATTTATCTAAAAATCTTGTTTTATTAATAAAATATTCTTCAAACAAAGTTTGCACCAACAAACGGTTTGGAAGAGTTTGGTTTGCATTCAATTTCATTTTTCTTTTCTTTCCTTTTAAATGGAAATTTTTGTCTTATTGAAAAAAAGTTTGGTTTGGTTTGTTGATGGGGATGGTCTTAGTTTTTAAGATTTCTATTCCTAAAAAGAATTGTAAATTTCCAAGGTCTTTGATCATAAAATTTGTTTGTAGGTGTTTTTTAACTCTGTGAATCTCACTATTACTATTTCCAGTTATGACAATGTCATCTACATATACAAGTAAAATAATAAAAACTTTCCCAGATTTAAGAGTGAACAGAGAATAGTCACTACTGTTTTGATCAAACCCAAAATCAAATAGACAATTAGACAGCTTCGCATACCACTGACGAGGAGCCTGTTTCAAACCATACAAAGATTTCACTAATTTACAAACTTGATTATCATCACTAGAAAAATACCCTTCGGGTAAAGTCATATAAACCTCTTCTGTCAAATCACCATATAAGAAAGCATTGTTTACGTCAAGTTGATACAAAGGCCAATTAAACTGGACAGACATTGCTACAACACATCTAACAGTTACCATTTTAACTACAGGAGAGAAGGTTTCTTCATAATCAAGACCTTCTCTCTGACTATAGCCTTTGGCTACAAGTCTAGCCTTGTACCTTTCTATTTCCCCAGTAGACTTATACTTAACCTTATAAATCCATTTGCACCCTATAGGTTTTCTTCCAGGTGGAAGATCTGTAACAATCCAAGTACCATTCCTATTTAGAGCTTCCATTTCATTATTCATTGCAATTACCCAATTAGGATCCTTGCAAGCCTCAAAGTAACTACTTGGTTCAATGGACTTATTTAGATTTGACACAAAACAAAAATTTTCTTTTGTGAGATGAGAGTAATTTACTACTCTTTCAATACCATATTTTACTTTGCCTTCTACTACAAAGTCATCAAATTTCCGGGGAAACTGTGAAACTCTGCTAGACTGTCTTATTGACTGAGAAGAAGAAGAAGAATCACCACTTAAATTTTGTGGATCATGACCCTCAGGAAGGGAGTCTACAACATCATGAGTATCATGCTCAATATCAGTTCCTAAGTTTCCTTGACTCCTAGCAGACAAGGTAGTGTCAACACCAGTTAATTGGTTGTCAACATTACCTATACTACCAGAGTAATCAGGAGGATTAACTTGAGTTGTAGACTGAGCCCTAAATTCCTCATTGGGCAGTTTTTCAGAAAGATCATCAGTAGAACTAGGAATATTATCAAAAAAATTCAAAGTATTCAGATTTTCAACATAAGACTCCACATTTTCACTCATTTTAAAAGGGAAAACAGTTTCATAAAAAGTTACATCTCTAGAAACTAAAAATTGTTTAGTATCCAGACTATACAGTCTATAGCCTTTCTTGGAATTCGAATATCCAAGCAGAACACACTTTTCAGTCCTAGAGCTGAACTTATCAAAATTGTTTTGTTTAACTGTAACACCCCGAAAATCCTAACTCAAATTGTAAATGAGTCCATTTAGAATTATTAAAGGACAAGGTTTCGCATTGGAAGGTAGGACGCGTAATGCCAAATGGATCGCATGAGAAATCGGGCAAGATTGGGCTCGGTACAAAGCCAGCAAGTATGACACTCGCGAGAGTGACATGGTCACTTTCGTCGTGTCACTTTCGCCAAGAATGTACCGAGGGTTTTGGGAGGACCAGCGAGAATGACACTCGCGAGAGTGACATGGTCACTTTCGCCGTGTCACTTTCGCTGAAAGTGTACCGAAGGTTTTGGGTAGCGGGCGAGAGTGCCCCGCGAGATTGACAATGGCAATCTCGCCTGTCACAGCTGTCGGGCTCAGAGGGTTTTAAACCCACAGCTTGCAGCTTTCTTTCATTATCTATATCCATCCCTCTCTCTAAAAATTTCCCCTCTCACTAAAAACCCTAGAACCCCTCCCCCTCTCCTTCCTCATCTCTTCACCAAATCAAACCCTCTTCCTCCATTGATGGACATTTGGGGAGCTTGGAACTTTTGTGGAGAGTAGGAGCTCGTTTTTGGAAGATTCGAAAGGTTAAGGTAATCTCTCCCTACTCAATGGTTGTTATTGTTGTTGATTTCATCTTTCTTCTACTTTGGGATGTTGTTGGACGATTTTGATGGTGGTTGGTTGAAATAATCTTCATCTTCTTCATGAATGAAACTAGGGTTTGGTATAAATTGGGTATTTTGGGTATATGTTGAATGGATGATGATTCCTTATGGTTAGACTTGAGTATTGATGGTTGGAAATTCATAAACCTAGGTTTTGGAAGTTTTGGCTTGAGGATGCAAACTTCATCAAAGGAGCATACGTTTGGGAAAAATCTAGCAAGGTGAGTTCAAGTTACTTTGCGAAAACTTTGTACATGCCAAAATGTTATTTTTCCAAGTAATTGTGTGTTTTACCTGAAAATTATCAATATTGGGTTATTTGGTGGATTTTACCTTTTCAGGTATTAATTTTTGTAAATATTATAAAACACTATTTTTGGATATGTTGGGAAAATGTGATAATAAATCATACATGAAATGAGTTGTTGGTTTATGTGATAAATGAAGTCTATTTATTATGAAAATGCATTTTGTGGATATTTGGAAATATGCATATAGTACATCATGAGATGTTTTGAAAATGTAAAGGTTGAGTCCTTTTGGAAATGAGGGTTATCCCGATCCAAGGTGTTATTTCGGGTTTCACGGATTTGAAGTATTTACTGACAACCGGTGTGTGTTGTTATACTTAATGTCATTTTATGACTTTCATGAACTATCTTTTGATTTAGTTGAACTTATGGCTCGGTATTAGATTTTATTAAGTTTTGGGGACATTTGTCCGGTTGGATAGCTCAAAGTTGAGTTTTGATCATGATTGATGTTAATTGGGGAATTGCATGTTTTGAATGATTTTGTTTATTTATTTGGGGTCGTGTAATATTTCAGACCTTGCTAGCCATGGATCCATATGCATTTGAGTTTCCCCTAGTCTCGCGGGCAAGAGGTCGGAATTAATTGAGCTCAGTTTACGAGACGTTAGTTTATTTTGTAGCACGGAATAGGCATCGGGTTCCATGATAAGTAAGGCGTGGACTTAGATGGTCGGGCGTCGTCTCATGGGCAGTAAGGTGTAATTTCATATATGTGCTTAGCACGGGATAGGCATCGGGATCCATGATAAGTAAGGCGTGGACCTATATGGTCGGGCGTCGTCTCATGGGTAGTAAGGTGTAATCCCTAATGTGTTGTTGTGGATTTGGAGTGACCCAATGTATAGATCTGGAGTGGTTGAAGTTGGGGGATCCCTAGTCTCGCGGGCAATAGATCTGGAGTGATTGAGCTCAGTTTACGAGAGTAATCCACGTGGGTGTTTTTATTGCATAGTAAGTGACCCACCTTAGTGTTCCGTCACGTGCAATGTATACGGGTCTCCCCTGTCACCGAAAGGTGTTGTTTTGGGTATGTGTTGCTACTCATGTTTTCGGTGACGTGTTATATTTATATGGATTGTTTTTCCATGGTATGTAAATTGTGGTTTATATCTCATCCGTGTGTGTTGTTTTGGGTAATTGTGTTTATCCATGTTTTTGGTAACGTATCATATTTATGAGATTTGCATTTCCACGTTATATGAGTTGTGGATTATGTTTCATCCACATTTTGAGATGTTTTGGGATAATGGCAAATAATTATAAGTTTAATCGTTTTGAGTGTCAAATGCTATTTCACCTTTCGTTGACTTTGTGAATAAGTCTATTTTGAGAAATCATGTTATAATAAAGATTTTAACATGGGAATTGTGGGAGTTGGAAAAATGGGTGATTTGTATTTGAAGTAAACTCTTTTGAAGTCATGACTAAAAACTACACTCCTCTTGATTTATGAATTTATATAGTCATGATAAAATGCTTGAACTCACTAGGCGTAAGCCTAACCCTTTTTATTTGTCGGCATGTGCAACAGGCTCGGGTTGGGGGTAGCTCTAGCTACATTGTGAAGTGACGAGTGCTAGTAGAGTGCACGAGAGGTGACATGATTAGTGAAGTCTTCCGCAATAGTTTGGACTAGCAATTTGTGTGGGGTTAAGTAACACCCGATTAAGTCATTTTATTGTGGGAATTATAATGTTTTAATTTCTGAGGTATTTTAAGGAATGAATTGTAGATGTGATTTCATTTATTTTGCTATTTTATTCAATTTTGAAGTTAGTTGCTTGTTCCAAATTTGAGGGTGTTACATTAACTGCAAAGCATAGACACCCAAAGTTTCTTAAATGAGTGAGAACAGGAGGAAACCCGTAGATAACTTCATAAGGACTTTTACCATTTAAAATGGAGGATGGAGTTCTGTTTATCAGGTAGGTAGCAGTAAGAATACATTCAGACCACAAGTACAAAGGAACTCCAGCCTGAAACATTAAAGCCCTAGCTACGTTTAGTAAATGCCTGTGTTTACGCTCCACAACACCATTCTGTTGTGGAGTGTAAGTGCAGGAAGTTTGATGTATGATCCCACGAGAATTAAAAAAATTTGAAACCTTTTGATTTGAAAATTCCGTTCCATTATCACTTCTAACTGTTTTAATGTTTTTGTTAAACTGGGTTTGAATGAGGTTAGAAAAATTAACAATGTTATCATAAACCTCATCCTTTCCTTTTAAAAGATAAACCCAAACTGATCTTGAAAAATCGTCAACAACAGTTAGAAAGTATTTAAAACCATCCTTGCTATAGACCTTGTAAGGACCCCAGACATCTAGATGTATCAGTTCTCCTATTTACTTTGACTTATGATCACTTACATCAAACGTTTTTCGAGTTTGTTTAGCTTGATGACATATTTCACACGGAGAAGAAGAGTCCAATTTTATATTTAGTCTTTCTTTCAAAACATTTAGGACAGGATCAACAGGGTGTCCTAATCTACTATGTCATAGCTGATATGAAACATGACAGCTACTGGTAGTATTATAACAAGAAGACTTACCCTTACAAGGTGGATTAAGGAAATATAGACCACCTGCCTCATTACCAGTCCCCATCAACCTCGTTCGTTGACAGTCTTGAATGTAACATTTGTGTTCATCAAAACCAATAAACACTTTATTATCTCTGGCTAACTTATGAACAGATAACAGATCCACATTGAACTCAGGCACAACTAAGACATCAAACAATCCCAGTTCATCAGTAAGTTTCATATCTCCAATTTTATTTATTTTTGCTTTAGATCCATTTGGGTGATTAACAATGAGATTCAAATCCGACACATCAACCAGATTACTGAGGCTACTGAGAGATGAGGTCATGTGTTGAGTAGCCCCAGAATCTATAATCCAATTAGGTATGGATGAAGAAGAAAGAGACATACCTGCCATATTGGCGGATGCCACATTTGAGGAGCTGGAACTAAGCAGAGTCAGAAGTTTAGAGACTTGCTCCTGAGTCAGAGATGGACTTGGAGTGCTAGAAGATTGACTAGTGTTGTGAGTATTGGATGTATCAACATTGTTGGAAGATGGTCTAAAGTTCCCATTCACATTTGGTTTTCTTTGAAAATATTTTGGGGGAAAACCTATTAGCTTGTAACACCGTTCTATTGTATGACCAATCATGCCACAATGCTTACATAACAGATTTGGATTTGGAGGTCTAATAGGTTTTCGTTTATTTTCAAAAGTTTTACCAAAAAAGGCAGATGATTGAGTTTTATTAGAGCTAGAGGTTCCTCTATGAGATTCTTCCCTTGATATAATAGAGAAAGTTGTTTTAACAGAGGGGAGAGGGTCAGTCGTTAGAACAGTACTTCTTACTGGCTGGTAAACATCGTCTAGACCCATTAGAAATTGCATGAGTTTTAAAAGCTGGTTGTGTTTAGTAAAATCCTGGGAAGCATTACAGGTGCAAGCAGGGAGTTTGACTAAGGCGTCAAACTGTTTCCATAGTGAGTTTAACCTATGATAGTAATCAGAGACAGATGATCCATTTTGTGTTAGAGAGTTAATTTTCTTATGTAGATTAAAAGTAACGGAGCCATCCACTTTATCATAGGTTTCCTTGAGTTCCAACTAGACATGAGAAGCAATTTTAGAGAAAACTTGACCAAGATATAGCTCTTCAGTAACAGAACTTAAGATCCAAGATAACACCACTGAGTTACATTTGTCCCATTGTTTAGCCAGGACAGGATCAGTAGGTCTAGTGCAAGATCCATCTATAAATCCGAGTTTATTTTTTGTTTCAAGAGCGAGGATCATTGCACAGGACCAAACCTTGTAATTGTCAGTCCTGTTTAACTTTAGATGAAGCAAAGAAGCCCCAGTGGTATCACTGGGATGTAGGTACAAGGGATCACCAAAGTCAAGTTTGGTGATCTGAGATACCCCAACGTTTACCAAAGCGTCTTCTTCGTCAGACATGATTCAAAAACAACAGAAGAACAACACTCAAAGAGATCTGAGGTGATGAGCAGGATTCCTAAAACACTCAGAGTGCTAGGTCAAGCCACACCTCAAAGCTCTCAAAGTATGTTTTGTTTACAGAAGAAGAGACAAAAGGAAAAAATAGCGGAAGCAGAGTAACAAGTCAAGTCAAACAATCACAACAGGTAATATGGAACGGATAAGAACAGAGGCAGGGCCCGAGAGAGTCCACAGATCGCACCTGAACAGAAGAAACAAAAAGTTAATGATTTAAGATATATGAATATTTCTAAAAAGAAACACAGCAGCAACGGAAAAATGATCAGAATCTGAGAGATGATAACTTCCAGATCTGATCAGAACCGTGTCCACAACTGTACATGTTTGAATCAGAAATACTTTTGAGAATTTTTGAGAAAACAACTTAGTGGCAAGACCAAAGTCAAGCACACCAGATCCTACATGTACATATGAAACAAGAGGATCACGACTCAGATCTGAGCAACTTGGTTCGGAATGTTATGATAAGAAATGCTTGCAACCAAGAAACAAAGCACTATATGACATGCAGTAACAGATCTACAAACATAATGACAGACTTATCAATGAAATGCATAGATCTATAGAGATCTTAGAATTTGTATATGACATGCAGAAGTTGATCTACAACAAATAGCTGATTTTCAAGGATATGCACAGATCTATAGAGATAAGCACAAATCTATGAGAAAAAAATGTTAAAGAAGCTCCGTCGCAAGAATCGTTAACGATCTACACAGATCAGAACAATCCTTTAGAGGAGTTTCAACAAAAGCTATCTTGAAAAACAAACTGGAGTTGAAACAGAAGCAGGTCTGAAAAAGTAACAACTCAGATTTATGAAAAACTTGACTAATCTTTTGAAACTTTAAAGAACAACAGATTTGTAGTACTAACAACTTATCACGAAGATTAAGATGTGCGAAAACACATTCCAGTCGACACGTTGTGGCTCACAGTACCGTCCTGGTTACTGATAACGCTAATTTTGGGCGTTATTTTCAGTCCATAAACCAACGAGATTGGCTTGTGTTTAAGCAAAAAGGCGGGATTTCATGGTTTATCTAGTGAAATGTGCAGGTTATCCGAAATAAGACAGACATCGAGAAAAGAGGCGAAAAAGACCCAAAAGAGAGCCCAGAACGAAGCCCAATGGAAAGCCCAAGAACCAAGCCCAAGATCCGCGAACCAAACCCGACCCAGACCTGACCCGAAGGCTTCAGAAACACGTACGGTTTTCCCTGCAGCTTGCAAGCCGCGGGATAAACCGCGTAACTCTCTGGATCGATTCTATAGCTTGGCGTTTTCCGGAATTAGGTCATTATCACGACACGTGCGACGGGAGGCAGCGAGAGGGCGATTTTCAGAGTATTTTCACGTACTTTGGAGCCACGAGAGAGGAGGGATTGAAGACAGTTCACCACGCGAAGTGAATCAGAGCCGAGAGAGAAGGGATTTCATCATTATTTACAGTTACCACGACAACCATGATTTCACACACCACTTTCTACCTTAATTCTCGTGTTTTTGTTCACCCCAACATGAACTAATCTTTAGATGTTGGGGGTTGGAGGAACTATGGATTTATGATGGATGACGTGTAAACAAACGATTATTTTTACCCGATTTGATCTATGAAGTATTTGAATTCAGCTTTCATTATCAATTGTAGTCTGATCACCTCCAATTGACTTTCATGGTTTTTGATTAAGTTTGAGAAAATTTATTAAGAACTAGATCAAGTAATCAAATACCGGAAAAGATGATTCGGGCAGAGATAGCCGAATCACTTTCCGCTCAGAATAGTTTAACTTAATGTGTTTTGAAACCTTAGGTGTAGATCGAGAGATAACACCTACAGTCTTGAAATAAGACCTGTTATTGCTTGAAAAAGAATAACAGTGGCTCTTACAAACTAGGGTTCATAGAGAGAGTCGGTAATAATTATTATTCGGGTACTCGTTCGTCAGTAGTAATTCCATAGGAAGTCCAACCCTCAACCTTTTCTTTATCAAAAGTCCTTTCAAAACCTTCTGTTAAGCGATTCTAGTATTATTTTAGTCGTCTTTAGTTTTTAAATCAAAGTATAAACCACGTCTCAAAATATCGATCGTTCAGTTAATAGCAATTGTAGTCATTGTGATACTTAGTTCCTAGTTCCCTGTGTTCGATACTCGTACTTTTAGTACTATTACTTGACTTCGACCCGTACACTTGCGGTTAGATTTAGGGGGTGTTAACCCGCCTATCAAGTTTTTGGCGCCGTTGCCGGGGAACTAGTTGCAACTGATAGCACTACCAGTTATAAGCGCTATTACATTGAACATTTTTTTTATTATTTTTTTTCCATCACTTTCAGTTTTTGGGTTGCTAATTTTTTTTGTTTTTCGTTTCAGGTACTAATTGGTTTATGCCAAGGAAAACCCGAGGGGAGAAACTCGAACCGATCGATCCAGAAATCGAAAGAACCGCCCGTCGTTTAAGAAAAGAATCAAAAGCCAAAAAAGATATCAAGATCGAGATGGCCGACGAAGCACCTCCTCGCAACAATCCTCCACCACCTCCGGAGAGGGTGCCTATGCGGTCATTTGCCAATCCAAATGTGGCAGCCGCACGTATAGGGATCCAACCACCCACCACTGCGGCAAATTACTTCGAGATCAAGCCGAGCACCATCGTAATGGTGCAACAAAATCAGTTCGGGGGGGCACCAACTGAAGACCCTCATGCACATCTTCGTGCATTTGAACGGATCTGCAACACATTTAAGATTAATGGGATGGAGGAGAACGCGATAAAACTGAGGCTATTCAGCTTTTCCTTAAAGGGTAGAGCTGAAATTTGGATAGAGGGCCTACCAGTGGATCTCATCACTACATGGGCAGACTTGAAAGCTGCGTTTCTCCAGAAATTCTTCCCACCGGGAAGAACCGCTCAATTAATGGCTGACATTACTCATTTCGCGCAATGGGATCAAGAGACCTTGTACGAGGCATGGGAGCGATATAAAGACATGTTGAAGAAGTGTCCACATCACGGGTTGCACAGATGGGTGATCATCCAAACTTTCTTTGGAGGTCTTCACACGCAGTTCAAGAACGAAATCACTGTTGCCGCGGGTGGAGCTTTAATGAACAAAACGTATGAAGAAGCTGTCGAGTTGATCGAGAATTTAGCCGAGCATAGCTACGCCACGCCACGATCCTCTATCAGACGGGTAGCAAGTGTTCAAGAAAATGACGAGCTGAAAGCCATAAAGGCTCAACTGAACGCACTCACGAGTCAGATGAAGGGGTCTTCTCTTCAATCCACATTCATGATGGATGAGGGTATGCCGGATATGGCACCACCCATGAGCGAACCGGAGCAAGTTCACTTTATGCAAAATCGGAACAATCGGCCAAGAATCAACCGTAAGGGCAACCCGGTCAACAACAAGGTAATCATTCTAACTTTGCCAATTCTTCTAATACTAACAATGTTTATCGTCCTCCAGGTTACAACCAACGGAATTTCAATGAGGGACAATCCGGAGAGAAGAAGTCTGGGCTAGAGGACATGATGATGAAATTCATGTCTAAAATGGACAGCACAGTTGAGGGATTAGCCGGTATGGTCAACAAAGTCAAGGTTGCCACTGATCAGAATACAGCGTCTATAAAGATGCTTGAAAGGCAAATGGGGCAGATTTCCGAAGCCCTACAAAACCGAGCTCCCGGGAAATTTCCAAGTCAAACCGAAAGGACAAACCGGGAAGATTGTAAGGCCATTCATCTGAGGAGTGGCAAGGAGCTGAATGGGAAACTGACACGAGAGCCAGTATCAAAGGAAACCGAGTCCAAAGGGGAAGATTACGAGATGGTAGATATGGATGAGTTAGAGGCTGACGAAGAGGTTGTAATTGAAGAGAACTCAAAGAGTGAAGAGAAGAAGCAAGAGCAGCCAACCATTCCAAAGCAAACACCGGTCAAGCCGGCAAGTCCGAAAGTGCCATATCCAAACAGGCTTAAAGCCCACAGGGAAGGTCTTAACTATTCTAAATTTCTTGAAGTTTTTAAGAAATTGCATATTAACATCCCTTTTGCAGATGCTTTGGCACAAATGCCCTCGTATGTGAAGTTTTTAAAAGATATTCTATCTAACAAAAGGAAGATCGAGGAGCATGCGATAGTTACACTTACTGAGGAGTGCAGCGCGATTATCCAACATAAGCTTCCCCCAAAGCTTAAGGATCCAGGGAGTTTCACTATCCCTGTTAATATAGGAAATTCGGAATTTAGTAAAGTTTTGTGTGATCTTGGAGCAAGTATTAATTTGATGCCCTTGTCTATTTTCAGGAAACTCGAACTTGGAGAAGTGCAACCGACCAGTGTGACGTTACAGCTTGCTGACAGATCCATCAAGTACCCGTATGGGGTAATTGAAGATGTGCTTGTCAAGGTGGACAAGTTTTATCTCCCAGTGGACTTCGTGATCCTCGACATGGATGAGGATAAAGAGATACCGCTTATACTGGGCCGACCATTCTTGGCCACGGGAGGAGCATTGATCGACGTGAAGGGGGGAAAGCTCACCTTGAGAGTGGGTGACGAAGAAGCCATCTTCAATGTTTTCCGGGCAGCAAAGCAAATCATGGGACCAAATGAATGTTACCGGGTAGATGTGATGGACTCGTTGATTAAATAAACGTGTGACATTCAAGTTTTCGATGACTAATTGAACAATGCCTTGATGGGTGCCGATACTGATCCGGAAAGCGAGAGTGTGATGCAATTAAATGCATCATCATCATATAAAGGCCCGAGAAGACCGGCCATTGAAGATTTGGGAGAACCAATTCCCAAGTCCGAACCTTTGTCGAAGACACCACCAAAGCTTGAGCTCAAACCGCTGCCCGATCATCTTGAGTATGCATATTTGGGAGAGAAAGGCACGCTTCCGGTAATCATTTCGTCTAAACTGAATCCTGAAAATAAAGAGAAGCTACTCCGGGTTCTTAGAGAGAACCAGGCCGCTATTGGATGGACGATAGCTGATCTGAAAGGTTTAAGCCCGACATTTTGCTCGCACCGCATCAATCTTGAAGAAGGGCATCGATCGGTAGTTCAACATCAACGTCGGCTCAACCCAATTATGAAAGAAGTGGTCCAGAAGGAGGTTCTAAAACTCCTTGATGCTGGAATTATATATCTGGTTCCGGATAGTCCATGGGTGAGTCCAGTTCAAGTAGTGCTAAAGAAGGGTGGTATAACAGTTGTTCGAAACAACAACAACGAGTTGATCCCATCCCGAACAGTTACCGGGTGGAGGGTGTGTATTGACTACCGGAGGCTGAACGATGCTACAAAGAAAGATCACTTCCCTCTTCCATTCACTGGTCAGATGTTGGAGCGACTATCCGGGCACGAGTACTACTGTTTTCTAGACGGTTATTCCGGGTATAATTAGATACCAATAGCACCCGAGGATCAAGATAAGACAACCCTCACTTGTCCGTATGGAACATTTGCATACCGACGGATGCCATTCGGTTTATGTAGCGCTCCAACAACCTTTCAGAGGTGTATGATGGCGATCTTCTCAGACATGGTGGAGCGGACGATTGAGATTTTTATGGACGATTTTTCCGTGTTCGGACCTTCATTTGATACATGTTTGGAACACTTAGAAGCTGTCCTACAAAGATGCAAAGAGACAAGTCTTGTCTTGAATTGGGAGAAGTGTCATTTCATGGTGACCGAAGGGATCGTGCTTGGTCATAAAGTGTCCAAGGCTGGAATTGAAGTGGATAAGGCAAAGGTGGCGGTGATCGAGAATCTTCATTACCCGAACTCCGTCAAGGGAGTTCGAAGCTTCTTGGGGCATGCCGGGTTTTACCGGCGGTTTATACAGGATTTTTCTAAAATTACTAAGCCTTTATGTTCTTTATTGCTTAAAGATGCTAAATTCGAGTTCACTGATGATTGTATTTCTGCTTTTGGCAGGTTAAAGAAGGAGTTGATATCCGCACCGATTCTCACGGCTCCTGATTGGAGTTTGCCATTTACGTTGATGTGCGATGCGAGTGACACCGCTGTTGGAGCGGTATTGGGTCAAAAGAAGGATAAGCGAATGCATGTGATTTACTATGCGAGTAAGACCTTGGATGATGCTCAACTCAATTATGCTACTACCGAGAAGGAACTGTTAACGGTCGTCTATGCTTGCGAGAAGTTCCGGTCATATCTAGCGGGGGCTAAGGTAATTGTCTACACCGATCACTCCGCTTTAAAGCATCTAATGGCCAAGAAGGATGCTAAACCGAGACTCATCCGTTGGGTACTTCTACTCCAAGAGTTCGACTTGGAAATTCTGGATAAGAAGGGTTCCGAGAACACGGTGGCGGATCGACTCTCGAGACTTGAGGGAGGTGAGGAGCAAAGGAAAGATAAGACCATCATTAACGACTCGTTTCCTAATGAACAGCTTTTCAAGGTTAGTCATTCCGAGCCCTGGTTCGCGGACATGGTAAATTACTTGGTGGGAGGAGTAGTGCCTTATCAGATGAACTCCCACCAAAAGAAGAGATTTCTCTTTGAGGCCAAGAGGTACTATTGGGACGAGCCTTATCTCTATAAGTCATGCGCCGACGGAATGATCCGGAGATGTCTCCCGGAGGAAGAAAAGGCCAATATCTTCAACCATTGCCACACCTTGGAATGTGGGGGCCACTTTAGCACCGATAGAACAGTGGCAAAGATTCTTCAATCAGGTTTCTTTTGGCCGTCTATGTTCAAAGAAACTCGCGAATTCATCTCTAAGTGTGATCGGTGCCAAAGAACGGGGAACATGACCAAGAGGGATGAGATGCCAATGCAGATTTTCATGGAAGTCGAACTCTTCGACGTGTGGGGCATAGATTTCATGGGACCATTCCCAAACTCACACCGAAATGAGTATATCTTAGTGGCGGTAGACTACGTGTCAAAGTGGGTGGAAGCGATCGCGACTCCTACAAATGATTCCAAAGTAGTGATTAATTTCCTACGGAAGAACATCTTTGCGAGATTTGGAGTTCCGAGAGTACTGATCAGCGATGGTGGGAGTCACTTCTGTAATCGTTATCTAGAAGCAGTTTTAAAGAAGTACTCGGTGAAGCATAAAGTCACTACACTATACCACCCACAAGCCAACGGCTTAGCAGAAGTTTCCAATAAAGAGTTGAAGCAGATTTTGGAAAAGACAGTGAACTCATCACGGAAGGATTGGTCGTTGAAGTTAGACGACGCATTGTGGGCATATCGGACGGCATACAAGACCCCGATTGGCACCACACCATACCGACTTGTGTTTGGGAAATCATGCCATCTACCAGTGGAACTCGAGTGTAGAGCATTCTGGGCGATCAAGAAACTGAACATGGAGTTAGATGCAGTCGGGAAGAAGAGATTATTGCAACTATGTGAATTAGAGGAACTCCGACTAGATGCATTCGAGAACGCGGCCATTTACAAAGAGCGGACCAAGAAATTCCATGACCAGCGAATTCGTGAAAAGGTACTTGTTCCAGGTATGAGTGTTTTATTATTTAACTCACGTCTTCGTTTATTTCCAGGAAAGTTGAAGTCTAAGTGGTCCGGACCGTTCACCGTCAAGGAGGTATACCCGTATGGAACAGTGGAGCTACAAGGAAAAGGCGGGGCGACTTTCAAAGTAAACGGACAGCGGGTGAAGCCGTATTATGGAGGAGAGACGGTGGTATCTGAAACTATGTACTTGGATGAACCGAAGGAGTAATCGGAAGGAAGGTCGAGCCACGACCGAAACCAAGGCGCTGGGTGGGAGGCAACCCACCGAGTTTTGTTTTCTTTTTAGTTTCGTTTTAGTGTGTTTTTATTTACACAAAAAAAATAGTTGAACAGTGGGTTACGCGGCTTGTCCCGCGGTTTACAAACCGGGTAACAAGCCGCGAGGCTCTCTGGAAGGGTATGGAACAGTGGGATACGCGGCTTATCCCGCGGTTTACAAACAGGGTAACAAACCGCGGGCCCCTCTGAAGTGTTTTCGAACAGAGAGTTACGCGGTTTATCCCGCGGCTTGCAAGCCGCATGGAAAACCGCCCGGGTCCACTGTCAGATTAGGGTTTCTTATGTCGTTTTGTGTGCAGTTTTTCTACTTTATGTCTTTTCCTTCTTCTTTTCTCTTTTCATTTCTTCTTCTTCCTTCTTAATTTTCTGCAAGTCTCTCTCTCTCTCTCAAACTCTCTCTAACTCCATCGATTTTCAAGAGCTCTCTCCACCATTTTTCAGTGCTTGTGCTCTCCATTCTTCAAGACCAAGGTATGTAACTGCTACTTATTTTATTGTTGGTCTTCTTTGGTGATGATATGGTGTAAGTATGTGCTTAATCCTTCATTTCTTGCTTCCAAGTTTTGATAGGCTTAGTTCTCCTTTGTTCTGATTTCTCACAAATGTGTATGTTTTTATAGACGTTTTATGCTTAGACTTTACTTACATGCTCATTGTATGTTCATATGATGATTTTATACTTCTATGCAACTGGGTATGTGATTTTTGTGAGGATATATGCTTAAAATCTGGGATGGGAACTTTTTGGGAAGTAAAATGGGGATAACTATGGCAGGATTTGTGGTTTTTGTGGAATAACCCCATGTTTGTGCATAAATAGTAAAATGGGGATTTCTTGGTAACATGAAGTCCCTACTGTATAATTGGGGGTTTTGTCCTTTAGTGCAAGCATAGCCAAACCTAAGTTTCACCTAGGTTTGGGGTCGTCATGTTATTTTTCACTAGTGCAAATCAGTGAAAAGTTTTAGATGTATGCACTAGGAAGTATGTGGTGACTGGGTTCAATCTGCATGAGCTAAACAGTATTTTATTAATAATATGCATGCATGGGATTTGTGAGTTTTTATCGGTACGTACACGTAAAGAAAGGAGATGCAACAAACCTAAGTTTCACTTAGGTTTGGGGTGCCTTACTTTTCAACATTCACACACCCACATTAGACCCTTTGCAAACCTCGGTTTTACCGAGGTTTGGGGTGGCTATGAGCGAGATAACTCATTCGAGTTTATTCTTTTATTGTGAAGATATGAGGACCCACCCGAGTACCCACCTAGCCTTCCCGGACTACGAGCGGATCCATCCAACCAATCGGAGGCGAATGTTCGACCGAGAAAACCCTGATAAGGACGAGCGAATAGAAAAGATGAGGCTGAACGAATGCTACCCTTTCGGGGAGCGCGGTGTCAAGATTATGGACTTACTAGCTGGTTCCAGAGTGCCGGAGATCATAGAGCAGCAGTCTTGGGAGGGATTCATCCGAACCCCCCACATGTATTGCAATGCAACTGTTATAAATTTTTATGCGTGCATGATCCCAGCGGTATACCACGACCGATGCGTGGTCAAGATGGGCGACAGGGAAGTCCGGATCGCTCCGGCAGACATCGATGCATACTTCCGCGCCCCCCGCCTGCCCGAGCTTAGTGCCACTTATGGCTTATCTCCCCACTCGGCATTCCATGAGCAGCTGAGTCCGATTATCGCCGCCTCTCTAAGGCGGAATGGACATACTGGGTGGAACAATACGCACCAGAGTATCTTGAAAAGTGAGATGCACTATGACATCGCCTTTCTCATGCTGTTTATCAAGGCTTCTCTGAATCCTTCGACTCACAACACCACCGCCGACAGCCAAATGGCGGAAATCCTTTATTCACTGCACAACAATTTGCCGATGGACATCGGCCACATCATCTGGATGGAAATATTAGACGCCGGTATGACCCTTGACGGTATCTTACCGTTTCCTTGTTTGATAACTCATTTTTGTAGGGAAGCCGGTGTCCCGATCGGACAACTCACTGCATCCAAAAAGGATTTCTGCAAGACTCAGTATAGACACCAAATCACGGCGGCGGGGAAGCTAGAGGAGAGACGAAGAAGGGATCCTGATCACCAGAGGCGGATGCTTGCCATGCAAGTCCAGGACTCGTCCGAGAGTGCCTCGGACAGTGATCCAGATTTTGACCCGGCGGCACCAGCAGAGGAAGCGGACGAGCACACCGGAGACACGCCTCCTTACATGCGCCGATTTATGGATCAGATGCGGACACAGGTTAGCGGGATAAATGCGCATGTGGATCTTGGGTTCCGAAACTTGAACCTACGCATGGATGGCTACGACGCGCGCCTCACCCAAACTGGCTTTCCACAAGCACCACAAGCACCGGCGCAACCCGAAGGAAGGAGGAGAGTGAGAGGACGGCGAGACGGGGGTGCTTCATCATCATCCCGTCGGTAGATGGGTTTGTTTTCATGATCTCTTTTGATTTGTTATGTTCTTGATGATTCTGTACTGTTTTTATTTATTTTTGTCAGATGAATGTAATAATAACACACAACAATATTACCGCCTATGTATCCCCTATCTGCACATTGGGGACAATGTGTGGGTAAGGTTTGGGGTTGCCAATCGGGCCCCGTTAATGCACGTTGATGTCCCATACTTAAGAATGGGTAGATCATGGTAGCCAATACGTTCTTGTTTTGAATGATTGAGACCAACCATTGTGGGGAGAACTTTGTGACTGAAACGTGACCATTAGGGAAGGACCGGGAAAAGGCATGACTAGGAACATTAGTGGAGACCACCCAAGAGCGAGATTTGAGCCTAAAAGACGTTTTTCATTTCGAGGGATTTAAACACGAAAATCATATACACTTTTTCGAATTCCTTGTCGTGATTATAGAGTGATCTCGCTATAATATCGCATTGAGTAGCAAAGACGACCATCGGGATATTGGGTAAGGGTATAGTAGACCATATCGTGTGGACCTTAAGAGATGATTCCAGGCATTGTATGTATGTTTAACCGTTTTTATCTATCTTTCCTGTCGACCCATTATGTGTGTATCCATAACCCAATTTTGCAGCCAAACACTCACCCTGTTCGTTTCTAAACCCACCATTTAACCCGAGCCAAAAACCTTAGCCAACCCTTATCCGAAAGTGTGTCAACCAGAAGCAGTAATGCACAGCCGAAAATAGAGCAGAAAAGATAAGTACAGGCCAGTCATGAGAATAAGTGGGTCAATGAAACCCAAGAAAAAAAAAGAGGGCCAATGCTGCCCCAGTCAATTAAAGAGGACCAATGAAGTCCCAAAAAAAAACATTACAGTTAGCTAGATAGTAGTACAACAGTTAAATAAGAGAGTCAAAGCGACTCTGGTAGTGACAAAGAGGGCCAAATGATAGAATGTGAAGCAAGAAAGTTCAAAGTTGCTAATGATTGACACACCGAGGATTGTTGAACCTTTTACCCTTCGTTTATCAGCCATAACCTTAGCCCCGTTACAACCCTTGTAAAGACCTGGATGATCTTTTGGAAAATGTGATTAGAGCATACAACTATCTTTACCAATATTCCCTGTCTTGCTATTTGATTCCCTTCTGAGATCAACTTTTTGGACATTTGTGCGTCTTTCATTCGAGTTGTCATGAAATTTTCGAGTATTCTTGCACATAACTTCCTGATACATGACAACATGTGCGAAAACCTAGGTTCGAGTGAAATAAGAGTATCCCGTGAGGTAGGGTCGAGGCGAAATGTTTTCCCTAGTATGCTTTGACCTAGTACGACCTTAGTGTAATCGAAGCAGTCACGAGTTCAACTCACAATGGAAGGCCATAGATCAGACGGAATAAGGATGAGGCTAGGATGAGATAAGCATTCACGAGTTTGGGAAATCACCAGTGCATTACGTGGTACCGATTGAGAGTTGTGTTGTTATTATTTCACTGATATATGCTTTCACTCTTTTTATCGCTAATTTGCTTGAGGACAAGCAACGCTCGGTTTGGGGTTGTTGATAACGCCAATTTTGGGCGTTATTTTCAGTCCATAAACCAACGAGATTGGCTTGTGTTTAAGCAAAAAGGCGGGATTTCATGGTTTATCTAGTGAAATGTGCAGGTTATCCGAAATAAGACAGACATCGAGAAAAGAGGCGAAAAAGACCCAAAAGAGAGCCAGAACGAAGCCCAATGGAAAGCCCAAGAACCAAGCCCAAGATCCGCGAACTAAACCCGACCCAGACCTGACCCGAAGGCTTCAGAAACACGCGCGGTTTTCCCCGCGTAACTCTCTGGATCGATTCTATAGCTTGGCGTTTTCCGGAATTAGGTCATTATCACGACACGTGCGACGGGAGGCAGCGAGAGGGCGATTTTCAGAGTATTTTCACGTACTTTGGAGCCACGAGAGAGGAGGGATTGAAGACAGTTCACCACGCGAAGTGAATCAGAGCCGAGAGAGAAGGGATTTCATCATTATTTACAGTTACCACGACAACCATGATTTCACACACCACTTTCTACCTTAATTCTCGTGTTTTTGTTCACCCCAACATGAACTAATCTTTAGATGTTGGGGGTTGGAGGAACTATGGATTTATGATGGATGACGTGTAAACAAACGATTATTTTTACCCGATTTGATCTATGAAGTATTTGAATTCAGCTTTCATTATCAATTGTAGTCTGATCACCTCCAATTGACTTTCATGGTTTTTGATTAAGTTTGAGAAAATTTATTAAGAACTAGATCAAGTAATCAAATACCGGAAAAGATGATTCGGGCAGAGATAGCCGAATCACTTTCCGCTCAGAATAGTTTAACTTAATGTGTTTTGAAACCTTAGGTGTAGATCGAGAGATAACACCTACAGTCTTGAAATAAGACCTGTTATTGCTTGAAAAAGAATAACAGTGGCTCTTACAAACTAGGGTTCATAGAGAGAGTCGGTAATAATTATTATTCGGGTACTCGTTCGTCAGTAGTAATTCCATAGGAAGTCCAACCCTCAACCTTTTCTTTATCAAAAGTCCTTTCAAAACCTTCTGTTAAGCGATTCTAGTATTATTTTAGTCGTCTTTAGTTTTTAAATCAAAGTATAAACCACGTCTCAAAATATCGATCGTTCAGTTAATAGCAATTGTAGTTATTGTGATACTTAGTTCCTAATTCCCTGTGTTCGATACTCGTACTTTCAGTACTATTACTTGACTTCCACCCGTACACTTGCGGTTAGATTTAGGGGGGTGTTAACCCGCCTATCAGTTATGAAAGTAACTCCGGTAGAGGAAAGAAACGCACACAAACGATTGACCAGATTATCAGGTAAAAGAACAACAGATTCGTAACACTAATAGCTTATCACAAAGATTAAGATGTACGAAAAACACATTCCAGTCGACAGGTTGTGGCTCACAGTACCGTCCTAGTTACGAACGTAACTATGGTAGAGGAAAGAAATGCACACAACGATTGACCAGGTTATCAGGAAAAGAAACACCGATTCAGATCTAAGACGAATAATAGAAACTGGATCGAGCCTTACAGCCTCTGATACCATGTACAAAAATATAACACTGATATATTGAATATGAACTTACAATTTACACAAAGAAATCTATAACAAAGAACTTCTAACCCTAAATCTATCTCTAACAAAATATTAGAGAGAGAAAACGTTTAGAGAGAATAGAGAGTAAATTGTGAAGTAAAACTCGTCTGAATGAAATACACCGAAGAGATTTGCACTTTAAATACTTCCAATTTGTATTTTCACTTTGACCCCTTCAGATATTACAGCTTCAGTCCTTACACTTTAATGTCGAACTCTGCTACCCTTCATCTTCTAAACAATATGAGGTGCAGTCCAGCTCTTTGAACACCTTGTCACTTTATCAGACCTTTTAGAATTACTTATTTCATATAACACCCTGAAACACTAAAACATTTCAATTTAGTAATTCTTCAACTTCCAAATGTCAAGATTGTTAATTTCAATAATGTCTTTTAACAAGTCGATAGGTTAAGTTTAGGACTTTTATTTTTTAATTTTGACTTTTGGTCAAACTTGGAAAGAGCCGCTCTTTGTAATGTACTGGACTGAGGACTTTTCAAATTTCAATTCTAAAATTTAATTGGGCTAAATTGTGAGTGGAGGGGCCCAAACCCCATTTTATTTTTTTAACACATGAGCATCTAATACACCATACTTGTTGGAGAAAGCGCAGGGCCAGGGCCCCCTTAAGCCCTCATTGCCCTCCGCCCCTGGGTATCACAACATGTATCATAGTTGATATGTGTCTTACTTGGGTATTACGTCGGAAATAGTTTGGCCGGGAGAGGAGAGAGTGGAATTTGTAAAAAGGCCTATTTACCCCTAAATATTATTCACAAATTCATTATTAATTGGATAATTACCAAAATTAATATTCTTAATAATAGCCATTGATTATTAATAATATGTGGTTGAGATTGGATCTCACGGTTATCACAATCAAATGAGTTCTCCCTTGAATGACCCACTATATATATATATATATAGAGAGAGAGAGAGAGAGAGAGAGAGACTTGAGATCATGTGAGACCAAGCCATTTCCGTGAAACCCATGAAACCAAAAAAGTAACACTAAACCTTCACAACAAAAGATTGTGAAGGTATTGTGAAGGTAAAACCTTTACAATGTTTTTGCTGTGAAGATTCGTTGCTTTGCTTACCTTCACAGTGAATCGTTGTAAAGTTTTAGTATTATTTTATGGTCTCACGAAAACAGGTTGGTCTCACGTGAACCCAACTCTCTCTCTCTCTCTCTCTCTCTCTCTCTCTATATATATATATATATATATATATATATATATGTGTGTGTGTGGGGGGGGGGGTAGTTTAATTTGCAAACCACTTTTATTTTGCAAACCGTGTAACCCATCGCTTTCATTGGATAAGTTGATAAAATTGATTCATGAAATTGTTTAATTTGATGGAATTGTTTCATATTTTTCTTTTCTTGGTGAAATTGTTTCATATAGTTGTATTTTTCATGTAAAAATGTGAGAGTTTTATCAGATTGAGAAAAATACATGAAACAGTTTCACTAGAATGAGAAAAATAAATGAAACTACATAAAAAACACAAATATATTAAACAATTTCATCAAAAAAAGAAATATATGAAACAATTTCATCAAATTAAACAACTTCATGTAGCAATAATGAAATCGTCGGTTTGCAAAATAAAAGTGGTATATATATTTACTTATTTAATTTTTGATTAATAAATAGTTAAAAGATGACAATGCCCGGGGTGACAGAATATTCTTAGTTGGACGGACAGAAAATGAAAAAAAATGACAATCACAAGGACTAAAACTGTATTTTGTTCAAAAAAAGAGCTAACCACGGGGACCAAAAATATAATTTACGTCCAATGGAGATGCGGGGGATCGAACCCCGTGCCTCTCGCATGCAAAGCGAGCGCTCTACCATTTGAGCTACATCCCCAATTGCTATACACTTTCTTTCTGATTTATATAACCCTAAGAAGTAGTCTTTGCCTTAATAAGATAGTGATGTCCTGCTTCTTGTAACCTAAGGAGTAGTCTTTCCTTTCCTTCTAAACATATAAAAATTCTTCACGTGTGAATTAGATAACGATATACTACAAAACGCTGTGATGTCTTGACTTTGTAAATGGACCTACTTAAGGGCACACGGTGGCTTGTGCAAGCGTTTCATGGTTTTGTAGTAAAATTATTCGTAATTAAAAAAATTACACTCTTGAAGGGTGTCATCATAATGGTTCGTTGTATACCCTTATAATTATTAAAACTATATTTGTAATAGAAGTTTAATGTAATTAATCAAAGAGGACGCAGCCCAGTGACAAGGTAACATCCCTGGGGGTCAGTGCTGGAAGGCCTGACTACCAGGGTTCGAGCCCCGTGGTGTGCACTCTGCGATATCCAGACTTCAAGACGGCATTTGGGCCGGGTCTTGGGCCAGCTGAAAGGCTGGTTGGGCCAGGCATAGCCTGGGCCGAGTCGACGGGGATTAGTGGGTTGCGCCTTAAGTGGAAGCCCGATACCTTGGGAACGTGTGTGCGTGTTCTACTGCCGTTAAAAAAAATAGAAGTTTAATGTAATTGAGTTGATTAAAGTTTATGTTTCAAAACTGTGGGTTCAAATTTTATTTAATTTATTTTTAGAGAATTCAACAATACAAGAAATCAAACCCCTGACTTGTTTTTAAAATACAAAAAACTAAACAACTGAGCTGTTATGACGTTAAAGACTTCTATAACTTTAACCTTAAAGTTGGGTTCAATCGTTGTATGTTTTTTTATGTCATTATTTGTATTATATTAAAACTAGGAAAGCATAAATATACAAGAGAAATAAAGATATCAAATTAGCAAAAAAGAAGGTAAAGCAATAGTTTAAAATATGATTTAATATGTACATAAAATTATATAAACATGGCAGTGGATATTGAAAGGAACATGTAAACGTAATGATACAAACAAGTGAATTGTTTTAATAAAAGACAAATTAAGGGATGCAATGCTACTCTATATCTATCTATGTATAATAAGTGTTCCCACAATCTTGGACGAGGATCTTGTTAGTGGGTCATCACAAGATAAAAAACAAGTTTAATTAATGCGGAAACGATAAACCCAATTCTCAACAGAATCGATAATCAACCACGAAAATATATACGTAACTTAACCGGAAAATAAAAGAGATGAAAACGACACCGGATTTACGTGGAAAACCCAAAACGAAAAAAAAAACCACGGGCAGAGGACGCTTTTTCTAAGTAATGGGGAAGAGGACCGAAACATGCCACTGAAAGACTCTACTGAGACAAAGATACATTTAATTTTGGAGACAAACCAAAATTACAGATGGTGTTTAAGAATCATTAGATTAGGTCACGATGATTGAAAGAGGTTGCAAAGGAACTTTAAAATGGGGTTAATAGCATACATTTGCAATTTTTTTAAGAACCGAGTTTTAATATTTTATATCACTGATAATCATATCATCTCCGGTTATTGTTAGTTGATAGAAATATACAAATCATGTATCATTAAATTAAGGGGTTGCTATTCATACCATCTCCTTACTCATGTACCAAATATTTCTTAACCTTCTACCTACTCATGTATTATTTGGGTTGGGTTAGAGTATCTTCGACAGATTCTTCAAAATTTCTCTAAAATTGAAAATCAAAAGTTAAGATCTTTAAAAAAAATTACTTGCATCTACAACAGATACTCCATTTTGAAGAAAAAAAACATTGGTTATAATATTAAAATATTTCATTCATCTATTAAAATATTATTTATCTCTCCAAAAAACTTTTTTCAAATAATTTCTATTGGTACTTTCATTTAGTAATCATTTTTTTGGGTAATCTTCATATTTGGAGAAAAATCATTTGTCTCTCCTACTTTTCTCCATTTTAGAGATAGTTTTGAAGAAGTTGTTGGAGCAAAAATACAACCCAAAATTCTCATATTCTTCATTTTCTTCAAAATAAAGAAACCGTTGGAGATGCTCTTATGGTGAAAATATAAATTATGATGAGAATGAAAAGAATGTGTCTCTACCTTTAGATCAATTATAATTGAAAACCAACACGTGTGATATGCATCATAATGCACCAGATCACAAAGGCAATTCATATAATGAAGGTGTAATTAAAAATGATCAAAAATCAAAAATTTCTTTTCATATTTCTCGTATTAACTTTTATTCTCAAATGACCATTCATTTTATATAAAGGATATAAATAAAATTCACCTAATTTTAACCTGTTGTTTTTACTTCCATAATGATAGCCTAAGTTCAATAATTCCGATTTAACATGTTTTGATTTTTTTAACTCAGTCCTTTATTCGTGATGCCATTCATTGGATTATTAGTCGCAACGATAATCATGTTATAATTTAGTCCGATGCAAAGTGTGTCGTGGATGCAATTTACGACACCTTCGTGGACGTCTCGGAGTTTGGCGACATCATCAACGACATTCGTCACATTCTTAACTCGAAGGACCACATTTCCGTTCATTGGATCAACCGAATCGCCAATGGGTCGGCTCATTTAATAGCTAGGCATGTTTGTACTATTGACCGTTTAATTTATTTCGATAGCATGCCCGATTTTCTTAACTCTTGTAATGACACCGCTTGTAACTTCTATCCTAATGAAATGAACGAGTTCCGACCGGGTGATGGCAATGCCGAAGCCCGGTAATGATCTCCTTTCTTCTTAAAATAAAAATAAAATCAGGTGCTTCCACCTGGATCCATAGTGCATTGGTCTTCTAGAATTCAAGATCTATCAACACACCATCTATCCTCATATCAGTCGTCCGATCTCTCAAATATCTAAATCAACGGTTACAACCTGCCATTACATACACCAGGCCACAGCCTCGGCACCAAGCCTCTAGGTTCAGAACCGAACCTAGACCGACAAAAACATATTTTAAGTATTTATCAGCTTTATGGGGTAAAAATACATCTTTCTCCCTCGTCGTTTTTACAGTGAGAAAGTAAAAAGATCTATATATATATATATACATATAAAATGTATACACACCCACATGTGTGTATATATATATATATATATAGAGAGAGAGAGAGAGAGAGAGAAAGAGAAGTAGAGAGAAGGTGTATTCAGCTGCTCCCTTTTGCAGTAGCAGAAAAACTGATAATCTTGATCTTCATCAACAAGAAAGAAGACCTACCAAAGTAAGCATTCTTACACTATTTTCAACAACCCCAAAAAACAATTTCCATTTGGATCACAATCTTTTTAAACCCTTATAAATTATTTTCTTAATTTTAGCTGTTTTCCACCAGATTATTGGCTTCATTTGTGTTGGTAGCTTCAATCCAGCTGAAACATATATAGTGTATATTTGGATAAATAATCTGACATTATTAAAATTTTCCCTTTTCATTTCTGGGAAAAGTTTAAAGGTTGGTTTCATGCAGAGGTTTTTCTGGGGTTTGAGCTTTCAATTAGCCCCAAAATTTTGTTCTTTTGTTAGTGTTTTAGGTTTTGCTTAATTCTAGAATTTGATTCTTTGTTCCTTATAATTTTCTTTATCCTGTACTAAGTTGCTGAATTTAGAGTACTCTATGGTTTTTGACCTAGCATGGAGACATGCAATAGAAATAAAATTGAAATTTGGATGATATTATCTGAATTGGGTTGGATTCAGAAGTCTTTGCATGTGTTAAAAATTAGGAAAACCATAATATGTGCTTCAATTCTGTTATATAAAGCGATTGAATTTCTTTATCTTTTCAGGAAAATACATAAAGAAATGTAGCTTGCAAGAACTGTGTGATTTTGGGCACAATTATGGAGATGTAAATGCAAAAAGAATGGTCATATGTGGTAATTTTCTTGTCCAAAATTGGTCATTCATGCAAAGTGTGATGTTAAACTAACAACAGCAAGATGGATAATCTTGTTGCGGCTTGTGGTTGATCGATTCATAAAATATTACCATTTTAGATCATGTCTGGATATTAAGGAAGGTATAAGACTATAAGTAGAAGTCTCGGTTTAATGAGATCGGGATGTTGGAGCGACAAATAATGTTCAAGCAGTTGCAAGAACTCCAGAGGCAAAAGAAACTTGAGGAATTAAATGATGCTAGACAACAAAATGTGATGGATCAGCTATCTTTAATGCATTATAAGCAGTCTTCTGGGACTCAATCAGCGCTGCTAAATAATGGTATACCTGTTCGTGATGCATCCCAAATGTTTACGTTTGGTAATACAAATTTACTTCAGGGGTTATCGAATAGATTGGCTCAAAATCAGCTTGATGGAACTGCTATGTCTAATGAATCTGCCAGTTTGTTGACCAAACACAAAAGCGAAGTGAATGACCACGATCGGTATGCACCATCAGATGAATCTGGTTGGCCTGATCGCTTTTATGGGAAAATGGAAAATGTCGGCAGGAATCAGGATTTGGATCCATTGGAACAAAAGATTTTGTTCAATATGAAAGATAACATGGGTACCGAAAGCTTTGAAAACACGGATCATTCGAGTGATTTTCATTCACTTCAAAGTGGGAGTATGAGCGCTCTTATGCAGTCGGCCGTTGCAGAAGCCTCTAGTGGCGATGCTGGGCTACAGAAAGAGTGGAGTGGCTCGGGTTTTCAGAATCCAGAACTCTCGAATGAAAACCAACCTTCTAATATTGAGGAAAGTGAGAAGCATCCAACTCCATGGCTATCTAACAAATTGCTAAACCCAAAGATTATGCGTTCAGATGCCAACCACCGGGCACCTAAAGAAGCTGGTCAGGTTAGTGATTGTGCTTTTACTTCCAAAAGAGTTCTCTTTTACAATCTAAGGAAAAAGTAGCTTGTAATAACTATATGCTATCGTTTATCTTTCAACAGGGTTTCTTGCCAGATATTCCGAGGAACTTCATAGACAAGTCAGCTGGTTTTCCTGCCCCAAATTCAACTGGTCAGGCAAGGTATGCTTTAGGAATTCCGTTACATGTAATTAATCTTCTATTGTAGTTATTGAACAGAGCACTTAGAAAGCTTTTTCAGTCTCTTTAACTGTCACTGGCTTTAACGATCCAAATTATGTTGTTCATCTCTTTAACAGAGCGCCTAAAGCTGAACCTGACGATGCATTTACTCCACCACATAATAATTCTTCTCGTTCACAATGCTTTGGCTTGAAGTCGACCCCTCCAAGTCAAAGACAGCTTGTGAATTATTTTGACCCATCTCGGACCTCTTTACAGGCGGTGAGTGTCATACAACAGTTGAGCTGTTTCAACCACTAGGGTTTTAACCTCGTTTTTTTAATGTATATATATGCAGGGTCATTCCAGTAAACCATTTCAAGATCCTCAATCTAATAACAATCAGCTTCGAAATCAGGAAACATCCCATCTAGTTTCAGTGAAGAATGAAGATGGTCAACAATCATTGACTCTAGAGGCCAAGCAGCGTCCTATGGCAGCAGAAATGGCTCAAAAAAATATGCGGGTGGATGTACCTGTGCAACAGAATCCTTCTGGCATGGTATCTTGTGAAACTGCTTCTGAAGCTTCAAAGAAGTATGTCAAAAGTGAAAATAACTTATTTGAAACTGATGCACATATGAACAATTCACAAGGAAATCTTGAGGCCTTTGGGCGTTCTTTGAAACAAGCAGATGCCTCGCCTCATAATCATTCCCATGTTAGCCCCATGAACTATGATCTCAGTAGAAGGGCAATGATAAAGACTGAAAGGGTAACTTGTGACGATAAAATTCCTCAAGCAACCTCACTTGCCCAGCCAAAGTCTGCTTATGGGAATTATACGAATCATCTCGGCTCATCAGCTGCAAAAGGAGACCAGTTGGTCAAAAGCTCATCTCAACCTCCTTTGCCTTCCGTTTATTCAAAGCACTTAGATGTGGCTAATCAAAACATGGCTGTTTTAAAATCAAAGAAGAGAAAATGCCCTACATTTGAACGGCTACCATGGCATAGAGAAGTGACTGAAGAATGTTTAGGGCTTCATGATATGAGGTGTGTGCCACTTGTCATTCTGTTAACTTCATCCTACATGTCAATTCATCTGAGAGCTGGGAATCTATTAACGTTTCATGTTTTCCTAGCAGAAACAGTTTCATGGATACAAAGCATATTCTTAAAAAAATTGAACTCACAAATTCAGTAAACAGAGATCCGACTTATAAAAAGAAGTTAAATGATGCTTAAATTACGTAACCTTTGACAATGTTGTCTTGCAGCACTGCTGAAATGGAATGGGCACAATCTGCGAATCGGCTGCCTGAACAGGTGTGCCTTTTTAGGGTAGTGTGTGCATTATATAATTGCGATAATTTAAACAAATAGGAGCCTTTAGATCTTTGGATACTCGTCCTAAACACTTTATTTCTATCAACAGTTGAAAGTAGAGGCCGAAAAAGTAGCACATTCACGTGGGGTGGTTCACCAAAAGAGAAGACTCATCTTTACAACGCAGCTTATGCAACTGTTATTCCGGCCTGCACCAGCCATGGCTCTCTTAGAAGATGCTACTGCACATTGTGATACTGTGACATACTATTCGGCTAAATTGGCACTGGGTGATGCATGTAGCTTGGCTGGTCATTTTCGCAATATATCTGGCTCGTAAGAACTACTCTTCCTAGTTTACTTTTATTTGTGTTTCTTATCGAGGGAATCATTTTAAACTTGCAATTTTAAGTATATTACTTAGATTTGTATTTTCTTTGGAACTTCTCTTTAGGTCATCAAGGACAAGCATGATTTCTAAGAGCTTTGATCACTACAATCTTTCAAAAACTGTAGAAGGCTTAATTGATAGATCAAAGAGGCTGGAAGACGAGTTGTTGAGGTAAAAATGAAACCCATCATTCTAGTAAACCTTCAAATGATTGAAAGTAATTCGGACTTTATAACAACAATATATTGTTTTACATGTGAGTTAGCAATATTGATACCCTCAAAAGATATGTTTGTTCATTGTTTTAATGCGTAATAAACTGGTGATGAAGGTTGGAGAAAGGAGAGTCATCGATTCTGGAGGTAAGGGTGGAGTTTCAAGACTTGGATAAGTTATCAGTCATCAACCGGTTTGCCAAGTTCCACGGTCGAGGGCCATTGGCTACAGCTGATACAGCATCATCTGGTGGGGGAGGTTCCACTGTGCCGAAACTATATCCTCAGAGATATGTTACAGCTAGTCCTATGCCCAAGATGGTACCAGAAGGACGACGTTGTCTTTCACTATGATATTAAGTTTGATACACTCCCTAGTCCTCATGCTTGTCTAACTACACTTAAGTTTCATCTTTTTGAACCAAATCAACTTTGGCAAAGTATATATAACGTTTTTGTACATGTTAACAAGATGCTAGGGAGCTTTTGGGAGTGCCAAATTTTGTCTGAAGGCTGATGATAATAGCAGGTATGTATAGTTGGTCAATAATTTTACTCGATCGCCTTCTTTTTTACTTTTTCCCTTGTCGAAATTTGGCATCTTGATTAGGCTGTGTAATTTCCAAGAAAGTTGATTTGCAAAATATACAAGTTTGGATAGATCTTTAACCCCTATATGCAAAAAAACAAAAAGAAACTTCTAATCTTGTTTTTCTTGCAAATTCTGTTTTGTTTCCTTGATCATGCTGATGGGCAAAATGAAACTGAATTGGGGTATCTCAGAAGCTTATGAGTTATGACCTTTGGTGATTTTATACTACCATATTATAGTAGTGGTACAAGGTTTCTGACATTGATCTCTGTAGATCATATGGAAAATGTAAAAAGTAAAAGAGGCAAAAGAAGAGTTTTTAGTATGCTATATCTGTTGGGATTATGTATACCACATTTGGTTGTGTGATTCACTCTTTCTGAAAGATGTGCCTGAAAAGGGCAATGGCATGAAACTTGGGGATTTCATTGGAAAGTTTTGTTACTTCATCATAAGTTCATAACTATTGTTTGCCATGTCAGCTGGGATCTATTCTTGAAGGCCCACCTTTTTGTGCTTGTGGTCCTAGAAACCGTCCTATAGTGTTCAAGCCCAGATGTTTGCCATGCTGGCAAGTGGCAACACCGCTAGGAGTATGCTGAGACCATTAATCTTATGGTGAGAAATTTTGATCTCAACATTTCACAAGTAAATGATGATAAGGAAAAATGACTGGAAGTTTCGTTTAAAGATGAACATAGAGTACCATCTTGGTCTGTATCAGTCTCGTATATTTAGGATCATGATAATAATAAAAAGTACAAGTTCTTCGTGATGCAATGTTCAGTCCACCGTAGAAAGGATCCAAACAATAAGACTACATGCTTACGAGCATCAAGAAGAACATGAGGTTTCAGATTCTGGAGGCAGGAGGGACTTGTTCTTGTATAGCGGACGGTAGACAATAGTTGGTGGATTACTGTATTATCTTGTAGATGATCCATATGGAATCATCATGGTAAAAGTATAAACATATGCAATTAATTATATATCCACAAGAAAAAGACAGATTCTTTTTTGGATTTGTTTCTTGTTTACCTACTTTAAAGACAAACAGAAGAGACCGAGATGAAAAGGGACAGAAATGTTTTGGCTCTTAAAATGAATCTTCAGGTTTTCCTTTCCAGATACAACCAAGCATAGCATGCAGAAGGAATCAAAAACTTTATGTCACACAGGACGAAATCTGTTCGTTAACCAATTTATCATGATTACTAAATTATAAGATATACAAATTAAAGAGATCTAATTAAATCTATGACGTTTGATGATGGGAATGAAGCCGTTTTTTAAAGATGATAGATTTAATTAAAATCTCATTTAAGGTTATATACCTAAATGAAGTTGATGAGTGTATCAAAATGTTAATTAACGATCCTTATAAGAGATTTGAGTAGTAGCTATTGATGTAGACTCCAACAAATATTTTTAAGGATCTGTCAACATCCTTGATGGCTGTTTATGTTTTAAGTTCAAGTATTGTTTTCTTGCCTTGTGGAGATCTAGCTGCAAGGCCAGTTTTCTGTCAGCATCAACAGAACAATGATTTATACGTCATCAAGCTTCAAACAACATCTGTTAAGACAAAAAAAACAAACAAAAATTTGATGAAACTGAAGTTTAATCCCATATCCTGATGTATCCTACCCTACTTAGCTAACTAAGACGGTTGCAACTGATTAATCTTGAAGTTACCTCCATGGATAACTATCTCGAAGGATCAAATTTTAATGAAAATCTCACATAACAGACAAAAGTTTGCAGCTTTGGCATCTCAGCCATGGCTATCTATAAGAGGTAGATTAATTCTGAAGTAAACCACAAACACAAAAACATGGAGAAAACTCATGTTATAGCCATTCCTTATCCAGCACAAGGCCATGTAATTCCTCTAATGGAGTTTGCTCAACGCTTGGTCAAGCAAGGTATCAAAGTCACCTTCATAAACACAGAGATCGCCCACAAACTAGTAACAAGCACCTGGTTAGAAAAAGATGGTTTCAGTGATCTGATACAAATGGTTTCACTCCCAGATGGGTTGGATCCATGGGCGGACAGGAACGACCTAGCTAAACAGACGGAAGCAATATTCCAAACCATGCCTGCCAAGTTGGAAGAACTTATAAACACAATTAACAAAGATGATAGCAAAATCACATGTGTTATTGCTGATACTAGCATGGGATGGGCCTTACCGGTCGCAGAAAAGATGGGAATTAGAAGGGTGTCCTTCTGGCCTGCCTCAGCTGTTACGTTGGCTTCCCTTTTGAGCTTTCAGACGTTAATAGACGATGGAATCATAAACCAAAATGGTGAGACATACCACTGTGATTTTCATTTAATTCTAATTCTAATTCCGGTTATAATCTTTATTTATCAGGAGTTCCATTAAGCGATAATATATTTCAGCTGTCACCTACGATGCCACCTATAAAACCAGCATACCTCTCCTGGGCCTGTATCGGTGACTTGGACACTACGAAAATTATTTTTGAGGCTATAGTAGAAGCTGCCAAGGCTGTATTAAGGACAGAATGGATATTATGCAACTCAAGTCATCAACTGGAGTCTGCAACGTTTACCCATTTTCCGCAGCTGTCGTCAATTGGTCCCCTTTTGGCAAGCAATCGGCTTGCTAAACAAGCCGGCCACTTCTGGCCAGAAGACTCCACCTGCTTAACATGGCTCGATCAGCAGCCAGCATGCTCAGTCATCTACATAGCATTTGGGAGTTTCACTATTTTTGACCAAGCTCAGTTTGAAGAACTGGCACTTGGTCTTGAACTAACCAATAGGCCCTTTTTGTGGGTTGTGCGGCCAGGTATCACCAAGGAGACTACAGTTTCTTACCCAGAAGGATTCATGGATAGAGTTGGCAGTCGGGGAAGAATAGTGAGCTGGGCACCTCAACAGAAGGTCTTATCTCATCCTTCAGTGGCTTGCTTCTTGAGCCACTGTGGTTGGAACTCTACTTTGGAAGGTGTCAATAATGGAGTCCCTTTCATGTGTTGGCCGTACTTTGCTGATCAATTTCATAATGAAACTTACATTTGTGACATCTGGAAGAATGGGCTGGCGTTGAAGAAAAACAAAAGAGGAATCATCACAGGAGAAGAGATCAAAAGTAAAGCGAACCAGCTGCTCAGCCACACAGCATTCAAAGATAACGCCCTGGCTCTCAAAGAAAAGGCTGTGAGTAGTATCAGAAAGTGTGGGAGCTCGGAGAAGAATCTAAGCAATTTTATTGAGTGGATCAAGGAGAAAGAAAACCATCTTTCATCTTGATTTATGATCATTAAAAGGTATATGGAACAGAAAATGATTGACGTATAAGACTCTTGCTTGATCATCTGTTGTTCTGGATGATAGTTGTCACTTATGTTTGGTCTTTTTCTGCTGACAACATTAAGTATCTTCTTCTTACTTTGTCATAACTATTGTTTGTCATATCAGCTGAGATGTTTGTGCATTCTGGCACATTTACAATCCGAGTATGTTGAGACCAGTAATCTTATGTTGGGAAATTTAGATCTCAGGTTATTTAATTCATCATCAATTGGCATGACCCCGAATAGCAAGCTATTCTGATGATTCACCCTTGATAGGTATCAAAGGCTCAAGAATGATGGAAATGCATCCATATAGGACTGTTTTATTCAAGTGAAAAAGATGACATTTCTTTGTTGGATCTTTCTTCTTGTTCATATACTTTTACAATGAAGATAAAGAGAAAATGTTTTTTGTTTTTTTCTCTAAAAATGAATACGGGAGAAGACGAAAGAGAACAAGGAGTATCTTTTGTCTTACTTGTAGAAATTCACACATTTTTAAAGCAGACAAAGAAATGGACAAGACTTACCAGAACCCCAATATCAAACCAAAAATGAACTAGAAATATGTGGAAACTCTTGGGGAACCATCAATCTTCTGGTTTTCCTTTCCGGATACAACCAAATCTAACGTGCAGAAGGAATCAAATCTGTCATGATTACTGCATTATAAAGATATAAAATATTAAGCATTGTGACATGAAAGCGCCAAGGGTTAATCAAAATGTTAACGAACTAAAGGGTTTCGAGTCCTTTGGTATTGATATAGCCTCCAAGAGATATCCTTAAGGACCTGTTAACATCATTTTCCAAAGACCTGTCAGGATCCTTGATTGACGAGGCTGATTATATTTTACTTCTAGAATTGGTTTCTTGCCTTTTGGAACAAGGCCTTCAGCTTCAACAGACCCATAGTTTATAGGTCATCAAGCTTCAAACAGCATGTGTTCAAGACACAAAAGAACAGACAAAAATTTGATCAAACAGAAGTCTAAATTACGATGTATCCTACCCCATTTCGCTAACTAAGACTGTTGCAACCGTCACTAGGCCGAAGGATCAACTTCTGACAAAAATCACACAAAACAGACGAAAACAGACAAGTTTACAGCTTTGGCATCTCAGCCGTGGCTGTCTATATGAGTTAGATTGATCGTGAAGTAACACTTGAGGGTGTTCTTAGTGTACAAGACAAAATTCCTAAGAGCATCTCCAAAATTCCCCAAAATTTCTCCAAAATGGAGAACCAAAAGTCAAAATCTCCAAAAAAAATTACATTCATCTCCAACGGATTCCCCATTTTAGAGAAACAAACATTGATTATAATATTAAAATATTTCATTCATCTATTAAAATATTATTTCTCTCTAAATATTTATTTTCAAATATTTCTATTGATGCTCTCATCTAGTAATATTTTTGAGGTTATCTCCATAATTGGAGAAAAACTCTTTCTCTCTCCTATTTTCTCCATTTTGAAGATAGTTTTGGGGAAGCTGTTGGAGCAAAATTATAGTTCAAAATCCCCATATTCTCCATTTTCTCCAGAATGGAGAAGCTGTTGGAGATGCTCTAAGACATACAAATATGAGGATTCACCTACTAAATATGCATTCAACACAAAGTAAAGAGATAGAATTAGAAGACAACACCAAGATGAATACTACAATACTCTTGAAGGAGCAGAATCACAACTATGTGTGTATTTGAAGATAGAAATGATAAAATGGGTGATATACATTTCATCAGCCGGGAATTTATTCTAGGAACTCCATCTATTTTGAGAAAGCATTCAAAACGGATAAATGGAGTGTAATCTTTAAGAAGTCATTTTGGTGAAAGTTAGTTGACAAAGTTGACTCTTCCAAGCAATATTTTTGTTGCCCAAGGAGAGTGATTTCAAAAGGGGCTCAATCCCTTAAAATAGGGAAAAGCAAATTTGTTGCAAAAGTAACTTCTTGAAAAGTTGTGAATAGTGCTCACGCCTGCAAGCCTCGCGCCCACGATCACCTCCACAAAAAGTTGTTGCCTCCAAAAAGCATGTTTGGCACGGCTGCAAGCAAATAAGCCACACACTCGTGAGCAGACCAAAATTTGAGGTACCATTTAACACGGATCATCATGATAAAAGAATAAACATATGCGATTAATTATATTTGTGTTCACATGAAAAAGACGATTCTTTTTTGGATTTGTGTTAATGGAGATGAAAAAGAACAAGAATGTTTTTGTTCTTAAAATGAATACAAAGAAGACGAAAGAGGACGTTTCTTTTTTGGATTTGTGTTTTTGTTTACATACTTTAAAGACAAAGAGAAAACACGAGATGAAAAAGAACAAAAATGTTTTTCTTCTCAAAGGTCAAACTTTTGGTATAGTGGAAAATAGGGGTCATTTGTGGAACAAACATGAGCATAGTAGAACAGAAAGCAAACTTATAACCCTCAAAACAAAACCTAATTCCTCTCTAAAACATAAATATGCGTCCCTCTTTACATCTATCAATTCTTTAATAGGTGATGGATTTAATTAAAATCTCATTTTTTTCTTTAATAGGTCATGGATTTAATTAAAATCTCATTTAAGATTATATACCTAGATAAAATCGATAGGTGTATATAAATGTTAATGAACGATCTTTATAAGAGATTTGGGTACTTTTACTATTGATGTAGCCTCCAATAAATATTTTAAAGGGCATGTCAAGTGTCAACATCCTCGATGGCTGTTTATATTTTAAGTCCAAGTGTTGTTTTCTTGCCTTGTGGAGATCTCTAGCTGCAGGCACAAGGCCTGGTTTTTGTCAGCTTCAGCAGACCAATGGTTTATATGTCATCAAGTTTCAAACAGCATCTGTACAAGACACAAAAGAACCAACAAAAATTGGATATAACTGAAGTCTGATCCTACCCTACTTAGCTAACTAAGACAGTTGCAACCCATCAATCCTGAACATACCTCCTTGGACTAACTAGGCCGAAGGATCAAATTCTAACAAAATTCACACAAACGAGACAAGATTTGCAGCTTTGGCATCTCAGCCATGGCTATCTATAAGATTAGATTAAACACAGAGGTCATGTAATTCCTCTAATGGAGTTTGTTCAACGCTTGGTCAAGCACGGTATCAAGGTCACGTTCATAAACACAGAGGTCACCCACAAACTGGTAACAAGCACCTGGTTAGAAAAAAAATGGTTTCAGTGATCTCATGCAAATGGTTTCACTCCCAGATGGGTTGGAACCATGGGCAGACAGGAACGACCTTGCTAAACTGACAGGAAGCAATATTCCAAACCATGCCTGCCAAGTTGGTAGAACTTATAAACACGATTAACAAAGAAGATGATAACAAAATAACATGTGTTATTGCTGATACCAGCATGGGATGGGCCTTACACGTAGCAGAGAAGATGGAAATTAGAAGGGCATCCTTCTGGCCTGCCTCAGCTGTGGCATTGGCTTCCATTTTGAGCTTTCAGACGTTAATAGATGATGGATTCATAAACCACAATGGTGAAACAAGACACTGTGACTGTTTCATTCGATTCTAATTCTAATTCCATTTATAATCTTGATTCATCTTTCTCTTAAACTTTTTATATCAGGAGTTCCATTAAACGATAATATTATTCATCTATCACCTACCATGCCACCTATGAAACCAGCAAACCTCTCCTGGGCCTGTATCGGTGACTTGGCCACTACAAAAATTGCTTTTCGGGCTATAGTAGAAGCTACCAAGGCTGTATTAATGACAGAATGGATATTATGCAACTCAAGTTCTCAACTGGAGTCAACAACCTTTAGCCATTTTCCTCAGCTGCTGCCAATCGGTCCCCTATTGGCAAGCAACTGACTTGCTGAACAAGCCGGACGCTTCTGGCCAGAAGACTCCACCTGCTTAACATGGCTCGATCAACAGCCAGCATGCTCAGTCATCTATATAGCATTTGGGAGCTTCACTATTTTTGACCAGGCTCAGCTTGAAGAACTGGCACTTGGTCTTGAACTAACCAATAGGCCTTTTTTGTGGGTCGTACGGCCAGGTATCACCAAGGAGACTACAGTTTCTTACCCAGAAGGATACATGGATAGAGTTGGCAGTCGGGGAAGAATAGTGAGCTGGGCACCTCAACAGAAGGTCTTATCTCATCCTTCAGTGGCTTGCTTCTTGAGCCACTGTGGTTGGAACTCTACTTTGGAAGGTGTCAATAATGGAGTCCCTTTCATGTGTTGGCCGTACTTTGCTGATCAGTTTCATAACGAAACTTACATTTGTGACATCTGGAAGAACGGGCTGGCGTTGAAGAAAAACAAAGGAGGAATCATTATTGGAGAAGAGATCAAAAGTAAAGTGAACCAGCTGCTCAGCCACTCAACATTCAAAGATAACGCCCTGGCTCTCAAAGAAAAGGCTGTGAATAGCATCAGAAAGGGTGGGAGCTCAGAGAAGAATCTAAGCAATTTTATTGAGTGGATAAAGGAGAAAGAAAACCATCTTTCATCTTGATTTGGGATCAGTAAAAGGCACATGAAACAGAAAACATATGACGTATAAGACTCTTGCTTGATCATATAAATTCCGTTGTTCTAGATGCCTAGTTGTCACTTATGTTTGGTCTTTATCTGCTGACAACATTAAGTATTTTCTTTGTTACTTTGTCATAACTATTGTTTGTCATGTCAGCTGGGATGCTTTCTAATCTTTTTGTATATGTGGTCCTAGAAACACTCTTGTAGTGTTGAACATATAAAATAGCCTAAGCAAATCTTGGCATCACAAGTTGATCACCTCATAATCATTAAATTATAACTGCATGAAATGCTCAGAACTCAGTCCATCACAGAAAGGATCCGAGCATAACGACTCCATGTTGAAAAATGTTGACGAACATCAACAAGAACATGGGTTTCAGATTCTGTAGGCACAAGGGACTCGTAAAATATGTTATTGTGTAGCAGGCCGGTGATGAATGTCTGCAGATGAATCACAAGTTGATTACCTTGCTCTCTTGTAAAATGATCCATATAGAATCATCATAACAAAAGTATAAACATATACAACTCTCTCTATATATGTAATGTAGATGTAAAATGATCCATCTATCTCCAATTTATTTGAAACCTTAGTTATTGATACATACAGAGTTGTTTTGAATAATTTAGAGTAAATTACATTTTTGGTCCCTGTGGTTGCCACTTAGTATCAAGTCTAGTCCTTATTTTAAACTAATTACAATTTTAGTCATTATGGTTGACAATCTATTACACTTTTGGTCATTGTGGTTGTCACTTGATTTTAATTTTGGTCCTTTTAACTAACTTCAGTTAAAAAAATTTGTTAACTAAGGGGTATTATGGTCCTTTTACTTTGTTTTGTGTTATTTTAATTTAAAAATAAAAATATATATTTATGTACTAATATAATATATTATTAATATTTAATATATATGAAGTACCACCATCCTCATTTCTTCCTCGTGAACTCCTTCACCCTCCTGCTTGGTTCTACTCCTTCAACCCCTCTCTCCCTCATCAATGGTGGTTGCCACGGTGACAGTGGTGGTTAAACATCTACACAAAAAATCTGCTCAGTTCCACCCCTTAAGTGACCAATCTGCAGTTTCTGATCTTGTCAAGAGAACGAGAGAAATGATTTCGCAGGGTGTTTTATTCGATTCTCTCTCCCCATAAATCTGGGTTGTTCTCTTCAACTCTCTCTCCCCATAAAAGATCTCTAGCGCCTTCTTTGTATCTCCTTATTTGTTGAAAGAATTTTTTTTCACATTAAGGTTTATCAGATTTTAAGCTTTTGATTTACAGATTTGGGTTTGATGATTTGAAGTTTTTCGATTTATACATTTGGGAATTCAAATTTAACGCTTTTGATTTACAGATCTGGGATCGAATGATTGTGACATGGAGGTCGTTCCAAGAGCCATAAAGGCAAAACCTCAGAAAATGGCGATGAGTAAAGCTTGAGAAGTTTCAAACTAAAACTCTAACTCCAAAATCAGCTAAATCCTTTCAAACCCAAAGTTTCGAGGGAGAAGATAGAGAATTCTAGAAACCCAAGATTTCAGAGTCTTCTAGAAGGCCATTGGAGTCAAACGCTGCTAAGAATCTCAAAAGTCAGCAATCTTCAGAGCCGAAAAAGTCAATTTCTTTAGCTCTTCAGGCAAAGACTAACGTTTAAAAACGTGAAGGTCTGAATCATCGAGCGCAATTAGTCAGAACTCAGCAGAATATCGAGAGAAACCCACAGAGGAATCCGGGTTCTTCGAATATTCCGAAGCAGAATAATCAGAAACAAAATAGCTTAATTGACCGCGGAAAGTCAACTCCGAAATCTTCATGTTCTACCATCGGTTCTCAACCTAGAAAAAAGGTTCCCAGAAAAGCTCAAGCAAAATTAAAACTGATCCAGATCCGTTTTTTTTTTGCGATTTTGGAGTAAGTCATGCACGTACGACCAAGAGACATACAAATGAATAGAGAAGGAGTTCTCATACGGTTGTTGATGGGTTTAGGTCATGGCAGGGGTTTGATTTGGGATCTGATTTTGGGTTTGGTTTGGGGGTTGTTTTGCCGAAGAGTGACCGGAGGGGAAGGGGTGGTTAGGTGCAGTGTGATCGGCAATGAAGGAAGAAGATGGGTGAGGTGTGTGTATTATTTCGACATAAAAGACAAAAAGGTTTAATAAAACAAAAAGGGTCAGAGAATAATTGAAAAGACCAAAACACCCCTAAGTTAACATACTCTTTTAACAGAAGTTATCTTGAGGGACCAACATTGAAAAGAAATGGCAACCACAATGACTAAAATTGTAATTAGTTTGAAATAAGGACCACTCTTGATAGTAGGTGACAACCACAAGGACCAAAAGTGTAATTTACTCAATAATTTATTATGGGTTGTGTTCCATCAGTTCAGCTCGAAGTAATAAATTGCCTAGAAATTAGAAATGTTTTTGTTTTTTTTCCTTAAAATGAATACGGAAGAAGATGAAAGAGAACAAGGAAGATCTTTTGACTTGTAGAAATATATACTTTTTTTAAAAGCAGAAATAGAAAGGGATAAGGCTTAGCAGAACTCCAATATCAAACCAAAAATGAACTAGAAATTATGTGGAAAATCTTTGGAAGGGTCTCCTAGGCTATGCCTATACTAATCTCTTGGCAAATTATGACTGTAAGACATCATCCCTGATTAAACTCACTGGCCACAATTGTTGTGTACGTCTTGATTCGAACCCTGGGCAGATGGGATATTCCACCACATCCCCCACGGCCTTAACCACTACGCCAAATATTAAGCTAGTCAATAAGAGTCCTACTTCACCCGAAAACCCTCCATTGTGACATGAAAGCACCAAGGTGTGATCAAAATGTGTTGGAGTGTGGAGTGTGGCCTGATAAGTCGAATAAAGGCGGGCCGTGGTTAGGAGGTCAAATATAATAGTCTTTGGTAAGAATGTACAAGTAGCTAATGTCTAAATGTTACAAGTAGGTAATGCTTGGTTTGGTATAAACAGGAGAGGTGAGGAGCGGGGAAAGCGTTCTGTTTCTTGAAAGCCAGAAACCTACCTGTAAGTCTGTAACCCTTCGATTTCCCCATTAATCATTAGAAAAACTTTTGCAACTCCATCCTACTTCCTTCAGTTTACATCAAAATGTTAATGAACTGTCTCTATAAAAGATTCCAGTCTTTGGGTATTGATATAGCCTCCAAAAGATCCTTAAGAACCTGTCAACATCTTTTTCCAAGGACCGTCAACATCCTTGATTGGCGAGGCTGAATATATTTTACTCCTAGTATTGTTTTCTTGCCTTTTATAAGATCTCTAGCTGCAGGCACAAGGCCTGGTTTTTGTCAGCTTCATCAGACCCATATTATAGGTCATCAAGCTTCAAACAGGACACAAAAAAACTGACAAAATTTTGATGAAACTGAAGTCTAAATTATGATGTATCCTACCCTACTTCCCTAACTAAGACTGTTGCAATCGTCACTAGGCCAAAGGATCAACTTCTAACAAAAATCACACAAAGCAGACAAAAACAGACAAGTTTACAGCTTTGGCATCTCAGCCATGGCTGTCTATAAGAGTCAGATTGATCCAGAAGTAACCACCAACACAAAAACATGGAAAAGACTCATGTTATAGCCATTCCTTATCCAGCACAAGGCCATGTAATTCCTTTAATGGAGTTTGCTCAATGCTTGGTCAAGCATGGTATCAAAGTCACGTTCATAAATACAGAGGTCACCCACAAACTGGTAGCAAGCACCTGGTTAGAAAAGGATGGTTTCAGTGATCTGATGCAAATGGTTTCACTCCCAGATGGGTTGGAACCATGGGCGGACAGGAACAACCTTGCTAAACAGACAGAAGCAATATTCCAAACCATGCCTGCCAAGTTGGTAGAACTTATAAAAACGATTAACAAAGAAGATGATAGCAAAGTCACTTGTGTCATTGCCGATAATTGCATGGGATGGGCCATACAGGTCGCAGAGAAAATGGGAATTAGAAGGGCATCCTTCTGGCCTGCCTCAGCTCTTTCATTGGCTTCCATGTTGAGCTTTCAGAAGTTAATAGATGATGGAATCATAAGCCACTCAGGTGAGACAACTGTGACTATTTCAGTCAACTCTAATTCTAATTTGAAACTTGATTAATCTTTCCTTAACTATGTATATCAGGAGTTCCTTTAAACGATAAGACGATTCAGCTGTCACCTACCATGCCACCTATAAAACCAGCACACCTCTGGTGGACCTGTATTGGTGACATAGCCACGACAAAAATTGTTTTCCAGGCTCTAGTAGAAGCTGCCAAGGCTGTATTAAGGACGGAATGGATATTATGCAACTCAAGTCATAACCTGGAGTCTGCAACCTTTAGCCATTTTCCACAGCTGTTGTCAATTGGTCCCCTTTTGGCAAGCAACCGGCTTGCTAAACAAGCCGGCCACTTCTGGACAGAAGACTCCACCTGCTTAACATGGCTCGATCAACAGCCAGCATGTTCAGTCATCTATATAGCATTTGGGAGCTTCACTATTTTTGACCAGGCTCAGTTTGAAGAACTGGCACTTGGTCTTGAACTAACCACTAGGCCCTTTTTGTGGGTCGTGCGACCAGGTATCACCAAGGAGACTACAGTTTCTCACCCAGAAGGATACATGGATAGAGTTGGCAGTAGGGGAAGAATAGTGACCTGGGCACCTCAACAAAAGGTCTTATCTCATCCTTCAGTGGCTTGCTTCTTGAGCCACTGTGGTTGGAACTCTACGTTGGAAGGTGTCAATAATGGAGTCCCTTTCATGTGTTGGCCGTACTTTGCTGATCAATTTCATAATGAAACTTACGTTTGTGACATCTGGAAGAACGGGCTGGCGTTGAAGAAAAACAAAGGAGGAATCATCACAAGAGACGAGATCAAAAGTAAAGTGAACCAACTGCTCAGCCACACAACATTCAAAGATAACGCCCTGGCTCTCAAAGGAAAGGCTGTGACTAGCATCAGAAAAGGCGGGAGCTCAGAAAAGAATTTAAGCAGTTTTATTGAGTGGATCAAGGAGAAAGACACCATGCCGAATAAGAAAAATGAATGATTTATAAGGCTCTTGCCTGATCATATGAATTACATTGTGCTAGATGTTTGGTTGTGACTTGTGCCTGATCTTTATTGACTTAAAGTGGGAAAATAACTAAAAGAAACATATTTATTTTGGGACGGAAAGAGAGTTTGTTTATCCATATTATCTGCCCTGACCTATATGCATCTTTTGGTTTGGTTAACGAGACTTGCTTCTTTGGATCCAACATCTAGATCAATCCTAGTTGATAAATATGTAATAAACCAGGTTGGACTTGGACCCATAATATAACCAACCACCATAAACCAGGGTGACCACCCCCAATGGTCATCCGATTTTTGTACCTAACCTAGTTTATTGATACTTCACGAGTCACAACTATTCCTGTGTAAAACAGTGAAATCACACATGTGATTGTTAGTCATGTACATTATTGTTTGATTTTTTTTCCTTTCCCCTATGATGTATTATGGGCATGTGTACATTATTAGTTTCCTAGATTAGCTAATCTTTTACAATTGCTCGTTGTTTAGAGTTGTATATATTTGAATTGCATAATTGAGGAAAAGGCAGAATCTTTTCGCCAATTTTTTGTGATGGTACCTGAGCGGATTACTTTTCTTCAAAATCTCCAACTTTTCCTCTTCTTCACTTCTTCAATGACAACCTTCAGTAGTTAAATGCCAAACTTCACTCTTGTAAACAACTTAATGGTATAACCATTTTGGATTATTATGCTAAAGTTAAGGAAATGTTAAATGGAAGTGATCCTATAGGGCTATACCAAATGTGGAAAAGGTTCTTATAATATGGTTGGTCGTCTAGAGAAACGCAATGAATATGCTAAAACCAGTTCTTCATGGGCTGATGATTAGGGATGTAAACGAACCGAACGTTCAGCGGGAAGTTCATTTATATTCGTTTAGTTAAATGAATAAACATGAACAATGAACTTGTTCGTTCATTTACGTTCGTTTACATTTGTTCATATATATATAAAAATATTTAAATATTATGATATTAGGGAAAAGATCCTAAAAAATAAAAGAACCGGAGAACCAATGGTATATCAAAATGGATGTAAAATTAAGGATAATAATGTGATCCTTTTTTTGGTGTAGTTTGTTTTGCTCCAATTTTTGTTGTTTTCGTTAATTTTTTATTTTAAAAACTAGGAGGAAATGGTTTTATTTTTTGAAAAAAAATGGTTATAACCACCAATTTAATCTCATCCGTTGGACCATCCCAATCTAACGGTTTAGGCACGGATGCCTCACTCCGGCTGCTACTCTAAAAGACCGAGAGGTCGTTAGACGAAAGCATGTCCTATCCTCTTTTCAGAGCAATCCAAGGTTTAGATGAGTTCTTCGGTTCTTCTATCTTTTAGGGTTCTATCCGGATCTCATCCCTATGATATTAATATGTAAACTCATTAATTATATTAAATTTTTAGAATTCATTTTTTATCCATCTTAAATTTACCTGGGTTTTTTTCATTTTGTTGTGTTATTTTTTAGGAAATAAATGATGGTTAATGGTGGTTGTTTTGTGTCCCTCCGTTTATGTGCATTTACATTCGTACGATTACGTTCGTTTAACATCATAAAGAACGAACATAAACGAACACAAACGAACACGAACAAACATGAACACACACAAAATCGTTCGGTTACCGTTCGTGTTCGTTCATTTGTTCTGTTAAGTTAAACAAACGAACACACCTCCGTTCATTCGTGTTCGTTCGGTCGTCCTACTGATGATACACTAGATGGCAATGATCGATAAACTGTAGTTGCTGCCTATCCTTCGGGTAATATGAACACGGTTTACTTTAACGCTTTCAACTCTCAAGCATTACTTAAGAACTTAGGAGAAAGGCAGAAGCTGAGAAGCATTCAACGTTACAACCATACAGAAGCATTCAACAAAATGGACTAAACCCTAAAATATGGACTTACCGAGGCGAGAGTGGAGATCGTGAGAGTGGCGCAGCAGAATAGGAAACGGAGTGGAGCGCCGGAGCAAACGACGCAACAGAGACGGAGCGCCGGAGCCGGTGAAGCGGAGGCAGGGGCGGAGGGGTTCTGGGTGATTGGGTCCCTTTTTTAGGTGGGCCTACTGATTAGTTTTATATAAAAATTAGAGTGAAGAGTAAACTACACTTTTTGTCCCTGTGATTTAGTGATTATAACACATTTGGTTCTTACAGTTTAAAAATTACACTCTAGCAACTACAGTTTGCATTTTGGTTCGGATTTGGTCCCTCGTCGTTAAGTCCGTTAAAAAATCTTGTTAGATGAGGGGTATTTTCGTCCTTTTCACTTTAACTTTATTTTTCTTCAATAAATAAACTATAGGGACTAAATGGGTTATACCATAATTATATATTTTTTCTTGAATATTCATCTTCCCCAATGAACTCATCAAGAACACCATGATGAACACCAAAACCCATATTTATCTTCTCAATCAAGATCCAAAAAAACTAAAATTAAACCAGATTCATTTCCTGAATCAAACTCAGATCCAAATAAACTGAAATTAAACATAGATACATCTCCTCAATCAAACCCATATTCAAAACCTTAAATGGAAGCCTAAATCAAATGCATATCCAAAAAGGTTTTCTATTTGATGTACAATACAAATCAACCCTAATTGGGTAAACAAAGTTGAATCCTCGAAATTAGAGAGAAAAAATCGAGGTCAATGCAGCTGGTTACAGTGAAGAAAAATCAAGAAGAACATGAAAGAGGATAAATCCAAAAAACCCACATCAGATTTATAAAACCCAGAAAATAAGACCCCTACTTCGAATCAAGATTCAAGAAAACTCCAAACCCTAGACACAGAACATGAAAGAAAATCGAAAAATCGAAGAATTTGAAACCCAAATCGGAACCCTAGATCCAGAAAGAATGATGGTGAAGAAGACGATGGAAATAAGCCCTAATGTTATCCCCAATTTGTTGAGGTTTTTGTGTGTAGAAGATCAGAGTGAATAAAAGCAAACCCACGAAATCAATTGGTCATTTACTAATTGATTGCAGGTTCTATTTGATGTTGAAAATACGAAGCAAGTATGACGTGTTCTCCGGCGATTTCGAAGCAAGTCGAGAAAGAAGAAGAAGCAGATTGAATGAGACCTCTTATGTCATTCTCTATTCTCTCTTCTCTCGATCTCAATCCCTCTCTCTTCTCTCGATCTCTCTCTCTTCTCTCAGATATGGAACGGATCTCTCTCTCTCTCTCTCAAATCTCTTCTCTCAAATCTTTATTTGATTTAGTTTTTTTAAGTGGGTTTGATTTTGGTTATTGGATATGGTTTTGGTTTTTAAATATAGATTTGATTTAAGTTTTTAAATCTGGGTTATTATTCTTGGTTTTCATGTTCTTGGTGTTCATCATGCTATTATTATTGAAGATGAATATTCAAGAAAAAGAATTATAGTTAATTAAAAAAATGGTAAAATAAAGAATTATGGTATAACACAGTTAGTCCCTACAATTTATTTATTAAAGAAAAAATAAAGTGAAAGTGAAAAAGACGAAAATACCCCTCATCTAACGAGATTTTTTAACGGACTTAACGACGAGGGACCAAATCCGGACCAAAATGCAAATTGTAGTGGCTAAAGTATAATTTTTAAACTGTAAGGACCAAAGATGTTATAATCACTAAACTACAGGGACCAAAAATGTAGTTTACTCTATAGTGAATTATACCGGTGATGCCTGTGGTTTGTCCAGATTTTGGATTTAGTCCCTAAAGTAAGCTATCTACGGTAGTGGTCCTTAACTTTTCATTTTACTTTCACTGGTAGTCCTCCTATATTTAACGGTGTTAAGTATCATCTAACCCCTTATTTAAATCAAGGGCAAATAAGTCATTTAATTAACCTAATTTAAAAAAGAGAAATCAATATGATCTTGCTTATAAGGGGGTGTTTGGGAGTGCTTATATTTTTAACTTATGCTTATTTGCTTATGTGGTGAGGAAAATCAGTTTTTAAAAAGTGTTTGTTAAAAATTGAAGGTAAAAGGTAATTTGGATAGATAAGGAAATAAGGAGAAGTAAATAAGTAGGTATGGAATGACTTATCAAAAACAACTTATTTGTGGTGAGGAGAAGCAAATAAGCACTTTTGATTTTTTCTATACAAACACTCCAAATAGTTTATTTGCGGTGGGGAGAAGCTATAAGCAAATAAGTCAAAAATATAAGCACTCCCAAACACCCCCTAAATGTATATCTTCTTCCACAAAATCCACCTAAAAGAGATTGACATCATCACTTTAATTAAAAAAAAGATATTTAACCTAGTTTAAAGTAAATCATTTACCATCAACGTAATCACTTCTTAATTCACGTTTTCACCTATAGTCCTTCTAATTCAATATCACGTTCCCTCTAAATCAATTTCACAGTTTCACCTCTCATCCCTCTCCTCATCCTTCCATAGTTCACAATCAGATTACTTTCATCCCTCACGACAGATTTCGATTACACACATGAGTCGAGCTCAATGGCAAGTGCGAGAAAGTTCTGATACAAACGATTATCTTGAATTATATGATATAATGAAATTAGGACGTTGAATGGTTAAGGGGGGCTCAAGATACAAAATCATATAGAGGATATTAGAACCATTAAGAGGCATATTTTTTTTGCCAAACAAAATTCACCTCTTAGTGATTAGGAGGCTGCCACTTAATGGATCTATTAGGAGGCTGCCTCTTAATGGATCTATTACGAGGTTGCCTCTTAATGGAACTAATAAGAGGCATCTTATTAAAAGGTTGCTCTTAATGGAACTATTAAGAGGTTGCCTCTTAAAGGAACTAATAAGACGTTGTCTCGTATTAAGAGGTTGCATCAACATCGCCTTTTCCGTTTGGTGGAACTATTAAGAGGTTGCCTCTTACTTTAGAGACCAAATCCAAAATCTGGACAAACCACAGGGACCACCGGTGTAATTCACTCTGAAAATTAAAATTGTACCGATGAAAACCCTTTTAATCAGAGTAAATTACATGAATGGTCTATGTGTTATAGTGGTTTTAACACTCTGAGTCCCTAAAATGAAATAATTATGGATTTCATCCTCGTGGTTTAAACTTTGTATCCTATTGAATCCCTAAAACTAACTTCGTCCAAATTATGTCCGTTAAAGTACCCATGTGCCAAGCACATGATGGGTAAATTGGCCATTTCATGTATTGTAATACCCCGGGTAAGTTCTTTAGTTAAATTACCGTTTCAATTTATTTATTTATCTTATTTTTATTAGTTTAGGGTAAGTTTGGGTTAGTTTCGTAAGTTTAGGGGTGTTTTGTCATATTGGATAGTTTGAGTCCTTAATCGCAATTTAGGACTCTTATATATATCACCTTCTTATGATTTCTTTCGTCGGTTTTGAGTTGGTGTGTGTGTGTGTGTATCGAGACTTCAGAGAGAGAGCAGAGGTTTCAATCGAATAGGTCCAAGAAAGGAGTTCGGGTGATTCGATTTTGAGGTATATTCCTTTATGTTTTGTGTTTATAATCGATAGTACAGGATTCCTATCGGTTTAGTTTCGTCACTTTTATGATTTTTACCAGTTTCGATCGAGTCTGGATTTTGATTGGTTTTTCCGGAATTAGAAGAGTCTGAATTCGTGTTTTGTTTTTCGGACTGGTTTCCGGATGTGTATTCCGGATATGTTTTCCGGACAGTTTTCCGGATTGGATTCCGGATGCGGTTTCCGGGAATGTTTCCGGAATGGGTTTTTCCGGCAAATTCCGGATTTGGCTTTTCCGGATACCTTTTCTAGATAGTTTCGGATTTGGTTTTCCGGATGAGTTTTCCGGGTAAGTTTTCAAAACTTTTATAGAGGCGTTGCCCCAGACCCCACAAGGGCATTACCCCTTGACCCCACCCGCTAACCGGGTAGTGGGACCCCCGTGCTAAGTCGCCGAAGGGGGGGCATTTATGAGTAAGAGAATGATAGGCTTATTTAGGATTCTTAGCTTGTCATTAAGTGTTATGTGGTTAATGGTTATACGTATTTTGTGTAATTCAGATTTCGTGAAGTCTGTGGAAAAGTAAAGTTCTTGCAAGTTGTCAAGAGAAGGTGTTATTTGCGTATTTCTTTCAGGTGAGTTTTACTGTAAAATGTTTTCAAAGTGGAATACATATGTAAGTGGAATAAATATGTGGTAGGTAGTGTGATGATATGCTTGTGATTGAAAATATGATATATTGAGATATATGTTGTATTTATATAAGCATTACACTACACAAGTGCACCTTGGCCAGACTGAGGGCCGGCGGAGTATTGGTTGTACGGAGGGGCAGCGGAGTTGGCTGTATATTAGTGCAGCGGAGTAAATTGATTAGTTGGTTAACGCAACCAACTAATATGGTCATGTGAAAGAGTTGTACACAGTGCATACGAGTCATACTTGGTATTTGTATAATTGTTGTATACTTGTATTTTACAAAATGATTAAGCAACTGACAGGGATTTTCTCACTTAGACCAATTGGTCTAACCCTCATTTTGTTTTCAAAAATATGTATTCCAGGTCGAGGAGTAAGTAAGAGCAGATGAAAGGATGTATGATGGATCTGCTTTTGGAAGTCGTATGTCTATGGAGTTTCATGAAGTCTTTTGTATCTCTAGTCTCGTTAGTTGTAATGTAAATTTATTAGCAAAAAGTTTGTACTAAATTTTGTATTGTAAACGTTTCGGAAGACCTATGTGATATAATATGTATTTTGTTATATTGTGATGATATGTAAATTGTATTATATGATGTATGTTTGTAAGGGGTTGTTACATGTATTTTGCTCATTTTACATTAAAAAATAAAAACTAAGTACTTCCACCTGTTAACCCACTCACTCACCACCTTTCATCTCCCTTTCACCCTCTCTTCAAACCCTACACCTCCTATCAACTCAAACAATGGCGACTATTTCGGTACCCACATGAAACTCATGTTCGACTTCTCCAAACCAACGGCGACCTCACGTAACTGCTCCATTTCAGTTACCCTCTCTTCCAAACCAACGTCGATAACAATCTTCATCTCCGGTGACTGAAACCAGTCCAAACCGGTGAATTCATCTTTCGACGCCTCTTTCGGTCCCTTTCCGCATCTATGAAGCAAGCACAAATCTAATTCACACTTGCTCATTTTAGAGGGAGGGTGATAGCGAAAATCATATAGGTCCACAAAAGTGGCCACCTGTGTTATCACAGTGGCGGTGCAAGTGCACACCGGACACTATGATCGCTAAAAAGTAATAAAGTGGTAAGGTACCAAGATCGTTTTCCACAGGGACTGGTCAACTAAGAATCTAAGATTTTCATGAACTTCTAGTGTTCGGTTGGGTTTTGAGAAAATATTTGTTTTGTAAGTTTTAATGCTAAATAACGATTTAAAATAATCAAATGGTTTAAAAGAGAGGATGTGGGTACAAACACTATCTAAGACAAATGCAGTGTAACGTCCCAAAAATTACAATAAATTTAAACTTTTAAAAATACCATTTTAATTAAATAAACCACAAGTGTTTAAATCCAAATAAACGTTTTATCCAAAACCTCGTTAAGTTAAACAACCAACTCAATTAAACAGCGGAAAGTATAATAATTCTAAACATAGAGTCTCAAAATAAATAATTGTAACAACCCTGATTCCATATATACAAATAACATATAATTCATAACATACTTTCAACAAAAATACATTATATTTCACATTCGGTCCCATAGTCTTGATAACCATACTAATTAAAACTGTACAAACTTTTCGTGAATTACATTACATTATGACTAACAACAAGTCATGAGTACAAAAATGCATCTATAACTTCATATACAAAGTCTTCACAAAACTATCCATCGATCGTCCTATTCACTTGTTCTTACTCGATCCGCCACCTGGAATACATATTTTTAAAACAAAAATGAGGGTTAGACCTAATGGTCTAGTGAGAAATCCCTGTCAATTTAGTAAACCTTTGTATCGAAACCATTTATGTAAAACCTTTCATATACATTCAAGTACTACTCGTATATACATACCATTCAAGACTCGTACTTCTCATTCCACCTTATTCCTCCACAAATGGCCAAATTAATTGGTTGCGAGCCAATTTAACACACCGGTCCAAAGCCCGACCACATATTATATTCTCATATAATACTCACGTAATTATAATATCTCGATATATTATAATCACCCATGTATGACATATTCATACAATTTATCAAGTATTTGTTATCCACATAATGTATTCCAGTAAAAATACTTTAAAGTAAAACTCACATGTTTAGCTTATCAAAATACTTCCAAGCCTTTCCAATGGATTCAGTCTTTCACTTCAAACTCTTAGTATCTCAATAACGACTCCAAACGAATCAATCGAAGCCCTAACCGTACGAATCCTTTTTCTGCTTCTTCTCGCCTCATGAACACACACACTGATAAAATTTAGATGATACTGCTGAATGAAATATCTTAAGGGTGTATATTAATCCCATACTTACCAAATGGACCCTGGACTACTCACTAATGACCAACACACCCCTTAACTTATAACTTGATCCAAACTTAACCAAAACATTTAACTTTAAAGTTAACTAAACTTAACGAAAAAGGATTTTAACTAACGGGCTTACTCGGGTATTACATCATCTCCCCCTTAAAAGAATTATGTCCCGGAATTCGATTAAGCGAACAGATGAGGGTATTTGGCTCTCATTTCCAACTCTGATTCCCACGTCGCATCCTGACCTCTATGATGTTTCCACTGAACCTTTACTTGTCTGATCTCTTTGTTCCTCAATACTTTGACCTTGTAATCAACTATAGCTTCCGGTTCCTCCACATAGTTCAGCTTTTCATCAACCTGGATATCTGGTAGGGAGACTGCTTGGTCTGGTGTAATCAAACACTTTTGAAAATTTGATACATGAAAAGCGTTGTGAATCCTGCTTAATTCCGGCGGAAGATCCAATCTGTAAGCTACTTCACCAATTATTTCCGTAATTTCAAATGGCCCAATATACCGCGGACTGAGTTTACCTTGCTTCCCAAAACGTATGACTCCTTTCCAAGGTGACACTTTCAACATCACAAATTCCCCAACTTGGAACTCTAACGGTTTCCGGCGTCGATCTGCATAGCTTTTCTGTCTGTCCTGAGCCACTTTTAATCTGTCCCGAATCTGAGTGATCTTATCCGCTGTTAATTGTACTATTTCTGGCCCTGCTAATTGTTTCTCCCCCACTTCATTCCAACACAAAGGCGTTCGGCATTTTCTATCATACAATACTTCAAACGGTGCCGCTTGAATGCTGGAATGATAACTTTGTTGTAGGCAAATTCTATCAAAAGCAGATGTTTATCCCACGATCCCCCAAAATCAACTATACAAGCCCGAAGCATATCTTCTAAAGTCTGGATTGTTCTTTCACTCTGCCCGTCAGTCTGAGGATGATATGATGTACTCAACTTTATCTGCGTTCCCATCTCTTTTTGAAAGCTTCTCCAGAATCTGGAAGTAAAACGACTATCTCGATCAGAAATAATCGAGATTGGAATTCCATGTCGAGTTACTATTTCATTAATGTACAATATAGCTAAACGTTCCAAGGAATCAGTTTCTTTTATCGGCAAGAAATGAGCAGACTTCGTCAATCTATCCACAATCACCCAAATAGAATCGAATCCCTTTGAAGTTCTAGGCAACTTGGTAATAAAATCAGTAGTGATCTGATCCCATTTCCACATTGGTATATCCAGTCGTTGTAACTGTCCAAACGGCTTCTGATGTTCAATCTTTACTTTCTTGCAAGTAGTACAATCTTCCACATACTTAGCAACACTTCTCTTCATTCCCGGCCACCAATAGAACTGTTTCAAATCTCTATACATTTTATTTGTACCTGGATGAATAGAAAATCGAGACTGATGAGCTTCTTGTAGTACACGATCACGTAATCCACCCAAACGAGGTACCCAAATTCTGTTTCCCATACACAATAACCCACAGTCATCTTTCCCAAGCAATGCTGACATTCCCACCAACCGTTCTGACTTCAAACTTTCTTCCTGATAAGCATCTATTTGGCATTTTAGCAATTCGTCAAAGATATTAGGAAGGAGTTCAGCTCGTAACGATATAGCTTTTATTGTTCCACTTCTTTCTTGACGACTCAGTGCATCTGCTACCACGTTCGCCTTCCCAGGGTGATAAAGAATTTCACAATCATAATCATTTACTAATTCTAACCATCTTCTTTTCCTCATATTCAGTTCATTTTGATCGAAAAGATGTTGGAGACTCTTATGGTCAGTAAAAATTTGGCATTTAGAACCATAAAGATAATGTCTCCAAATTTTCAATGCGAAGACAACTGCTGCAAGCTCCATATCATGGGTAGGATATTGTCTTTCGTGATCCTTCAGTTGACGAGAAGCATAGGAAATCACTTTTCCACGCTGCATAAGTACACATCCCAATCCCAGTTTAGAAGCATCATTGTAGACCACAAAATCGTCGGAACCTTCTGGCAATGCTAATATCGGCGCGCTACAAAGTTTCTCCTTCAATATTCTGAATGCCTCATCCTGTTCTGCTTTCCATTCAAACTTTAGATTCTTCCGAGTGAGCTTAGTCAATGGCGTCGCGATTCGAGAAAAGTCTTTTATAAATTTCCGATAGTATCCAGCTAGACCCAGAAAACTACGTACTTCGGTTGGCGTCTTCGGCGGTCCCATCTTTCAATTGCTTCCACTTTCGCTGGATCAACTTGTATACCCTTCTCTGAAACTACATGACCCAAAAACTGAACTTCCCGCAACCAGAATTCACATTTAGAAAACTTAGCGTACAACTTTTCTTTCTTTAGCAACTCCAGAATCAAACGAAGATGTTGTGTGTGATCCTCTTTGGATCGAGAATAAATAAGTATATCATCGATAAACACAATGACAAATTTATCGAGATAAGGCTTACATACCCGATTCATTAGATCCATAAAAGCGGCCGGAGCGTTCGTTAATCCGAAAGGCATCACCAAAAATTCGTAGTGACCGTACCTCGTACGAAAGGCAGTCTTCAGAACATCTTCTTCCTTAACCTTCAACTGATGGTAGCCAGATCTGAGATCAATCTTGGAGAAGTATCAAGGTCCAACTAATTGATCGAAGAGGTCATCAATTCTCGGAAGTGGATACTTGTTCTTGATCGTGCGCTTGTTCAGCTCTCGGTAGTCGATACACATTCTCATTGAACCGTCTTTCTTCTTTACAAATAAAACTGGTGCACCCCATGGCGAAGAGCTAGGTCTGATGAAACCCTTATCAGTTAAGTCTTGAAGCTGTGCCATCATTTCTTTCATCTCTGGAGGTGCTAATCGGTATGGCGCACGAGCGATAGGAGCGGCTCCTGGGATTAAGTCAATACCAAATTCTACTTGTCTAATAGGAGGAAGACTATTCAAGTCTTCAGGGAAAACTTCTGGATAGTCACTAACGATAGAAATATCCTCCAGCTTAATCTTTTCAGGCCTACTGTCTATCACATAAGCTAAATAACTAGAGCAACCCTTGTTGACACATTTACGGGCTTTTACCATAGATATAAGACTGGACTGATGATTCTTACGATCTCCATAAATCACTAATGATCTCTTATCAGGTAAAACGACATTGATTATTTTCTTATCACAAACTATGTTAGCCTGATTTTCAGCTAACCAATCCATTCCTACTACCACATCAAATTCAATCAAAGCTATTGGAAATAGTTGTATCGGTACTCCACACCCCTCTATATTTATCATGCAACGATCAAAAAATTCTTTAACTGCCACCTGGCTATCATTTGCAGTATCTACTAATAAAGCATGTTTTAACATTTTAGGCTCTAAATGCATGTGAGCAGCAAAGGAGGGAGACACAAAAGATCGGTTTGCACCGGAATCAAATAACACTTTAGCACTCGTGGAGTTTATGAGAAATGTACCTGTGACCACATCCGGAGTTTCCTCCGCCTCTTTAGCTGTCATTTGGAATGTACGACCCCTCGTTTTCGGCAGTTCTATTCTTGGGACTACTGGTCTAGTAATGGCTGGTTTCCCGGATGTTCCCCCTTGTTGTATTCTACCTCTTGGACAATCTGATTGGAGGTGATCCGGAGAATTACACAAAAAGCAAAACCGCGTTAATCGACAATCTTTAACAACATGACCGGTTTTCCCACATTTAAAACAAACCCGCGATTCCACTTGACAATTTCCTTTATGGTAGTGATTACATCTTGGACATGGTCTATCCGCTGGTCGAAACGACGGACGGTTATCGAACCTCTGAAATCTAGGTTTCCTTGAATCCTGTGGTGGTCCTTCCCATTTCCTTTTCCCCAAGCTCTTATCTCCGGCGTCTCTTTTATTATCTCGTTCTACATTTTCTGCAGCATCCACCGCAGCTGTAAAGGTATTTGGCCCCGTGGCAGTCACTAGTCTTCGGACCTCTGAATTTAACCCATAGATAAATCTCTCCATTTTCATCTTCTCTGTAGCAACATAATATCCTGCAAAACGAGATTTTTCTAAAAATCGTGCAGTATAATCTCTAACCGACAGATTCCCTTGTTGTAGATTCATAAATTCTTCTTCCAATTGTCTAACAGCAACTTGTGGACAGAAGTGTGTTGTGAAAGCTAACATGAATTCCTCCCATGAAAAGGTAGTATATACATCCGTTCCTCTCGATTTTGTATGAGCCTCCCACCAATACAAAGCATCACCTTTCAGCATCGCAGCTCCATAAAGTACTTTATCTTCTTCAGCACATTTACACGTCTTGAAGATAGCCTCTATTTCTTTCAGCCATCTCATCGCTTTTACCGGATCCCGATCTCCTGAATATGTAGGGGGCTTGCAACTAAGAAACATTTTATAGTCACACCTTTTCATCATCGGTAAGACCGTAGAGGTAAGTGGTATTTCAACTTCGTGTTCCGGACTTGGTCTTTCAGTTTCATTATGACGATTATGTTCGAACATAGCTTGTATGCTATCCTGTAATCTCCCCATTTCCGCAGTCAAATCATCCCGTGTAACAAACTCTGTACCATGCGGTTGTGTTCTTCCCCCAGTTCGGCCCCAGTTCCTCTTCCGGTTCTGCCTCTACCACGATCTCATCCTCTTCCCCCTGTTCCTATTGGTGGATTCTCTCCACTCGAATTCCTTCCTCCTCTTTGATTCCTTTGTCTAGTGCCACTTGCCATTCTGTAGATTCAAACAAAGTTAATATACACGTAAGCACATACCCCATATAACAAGATATTCCAGTTCAAACATGTACCTGTAAGATCATAATTACACTGGCCAGGTGTAATCTGAAATTACCTTACATGATGTTCCTTCTACCTTTTATACTTAGCATCCCCAGGTTCTATCATAATAAGGACATCCTACTTCACATGCAGTTTAAGTCTAGGTACATATACTAATACCTAAATCCCTTAAACTAGGGCTCTGATACCATCTGTAACAACCCTGATTCCATATATACAAATAACATATAATTCATAACATACTTTCAACAAAAATACATTATATTTCACATTCGGTCCCATAGTCTTGATAACCATACTAATAAAAACTGTACAAACTTTTCGTGAATTACATTACATTATGACTAACAACAAGTCATGAGTACAAAATTGCATCTATAACTTCATATACAAAGTCTTCACAAAACTATCCATCGATCGTCCTATTCACTTGTTCTTACTCGATCCGCCACCTGGAATACATATTTTTAAAACAAAAATGAGGGTTAGACCTAATGGTCTAGTGAGAAATCCCTGTCAATTTAGTAAACCTTTGTATCAAAACCATTTATGTAAAACCTTTCATATACATTCAAGTACTACTCGTATATACATACCATTCAAGACTCGTACTTCTCATTCCACCTTATTCCTCCACAAATGGCCAAATTAATTGGTTGCGAGCCAATTTAACACACCGGTCCAAAGCCCGACCACGTATTATATTCTCATATAATACTCACGTAATTATAATATCTCGATATATTATAATCACCCATGTATGACATATTCATACAATTTATCAAGTATTTGTTATCCACATAATGTATTCCAGTAAAAATACTTTAAAGTAAAACTCACCTGTTTAGCTTATCAAAATACTTCCAAGCCTTTCCAATGGATTCAGTCTTTCACTTCAAACTCTTAGTATCTCAATAACGACTCCAAACGAATCAATCGAAGCCCTAACCGTACGAATCCTTTTTCCGCTTCTTCTCGCCTCAGGAACACACACACACACTGATAAAATTTAGATGATACTGCTGAATGAAATATCTTAAGGGTGTATATTAATCCCATACTTACCAAATGGACCCTGGACTACTCACTAATGACCAACACACCCCTTAACTTATAACTTGATCCAAACTTAACCAAAACATTTAACTTTAAAGTTAACTAAACTTAACGAAAAAGGATTTTAACTAACGGACTTACTCGGGTATTACAATAATGGTGAAAGTCTCTTCAACGCGCCAGTGTGTACCGTCACGCCTTACTGCCATTCGTACCTGAAACAGTAATTTATAGGGAAAGGGTAAGCACGAAGCTTAGTGAATTCAAACACATACATAGAATAACAATCATATGAACACCATCCCTATCAGCAGATAGACATAAACAAACATTACATGCCAGTCTAAGAACATATCCTAAACAAGCAACTCATGCAAGAACACCTGTGTACGTATCCATCGGTCTCCCCGAATTCATACGACACCTGTGTACGTATTCCTCGGTCTCCCCGAGTTCACACCACACCCATGTACGTATTCCTCGGTCTCCCCGAGTTTTATTCGACACCCAAGGTATTATACTAGACACTAACACAACCTGGTATTACACACAACCAACACAGCTAACACACACACGAACTACAGCAGTGCACATATAATCCCTATCCTACGCAGTGAGTGAACTCACCTCAAAAAGCAAAGCAGAACTCCTCGAACAGCAACAAGAACCCGCTAACTCCAACTCACTTCTTTCCGCCTAAAGAAGAGTTATAAAGAGTCAATGCGTAGCCCCAATCCGAAAATACCACTACAAGTCTAAAAGTGCAGCTTTCCAGCTTTTGGTCCAAAACCGCGGGTCTGTTCGTGACATGCTTAACCCCCCCTTAAACCCATCAAACCCGAAATACAATTCCATATTCAGAAAGTTCTATGTCTTAGCGTTCCAGGGACATATCGCACGCGATCATCCGAGGTCCCTACTATTTTATATAAATTTTCCAAGACAAACTACCCAAACAGTGAAATCCGGACCAGCCTGTACTAAATGCCAAATTGGCCATAGCTAGAGCCTAGAGGCCTTATTAATTTTTCTGCAAAACAAACGAAACACAAAAGACACAATTTGTGAGATTTGTGCACTGGTTTCACCTCAATCCAAGTTTCCTAGATTTTTCTATGGATTTTACAAAACAGGGACAGATTAGGCATTTTCACATAAAATCAGAACATTGATTTTCGGTTTAGGGTTTCATGCTTTAGGTTTAGGGTTTAGGCAACTAATGGATGGACTAACAAGCACCACCCACTGCCACCTCCGGCAGTGGTGGTCGACGGCGGCGTGGAGGCGGCAGCCACCACCTGCGGTGGTGGTGGTTCGGTAGCAAAATCCGGCGAGGCCAAAGGGATAATCCGACCACCCTATCTCGGCCACACACCCACTCACACACGACCTCTCCGCAGCAAACCCACACCATACAGCCACCGCAATGGTGGTGCACGATGGCAACACGCCGGCGGCAGCCATGGGTACTTTAACGGACAGAATTTGGACAAAGTTAGTTTTAGGGACTCAATAGGATACAAAGTTTAAACCACAAGAATGAAATCCATAATTATTTCATTTTAAAGACTCAGGGTGTTAAAACCACTATAAGACAATGACCATTCATGTAATTTACTCTTTTAATCATGATTTGGGTACACACATATCTTCTAAAGTTTCAACTCGTCACCAACATGATTACATGAGATAGTTATAAATCAATCACAGTCCACCGTTTGAGAATACTCAATTCTCATAGTCTCACCTCGTTATTTTTAAATTTTACTTTTATATATATAAAGATTAAATTTGTAGCGATGAAAATCCTCTTCTCACACAATTCTTCGTCTTCACTTTTATATAACAAAACTCCCACAAACAATAACATTTATTTGGGTGTCTTTGTTTTGCTACAACTAACATCAGTGTTTTAGAAGTTTCGTCTTCAACGTTATATTAAATATGTGTCGTGTTTTTTTTTGAACAATTGGATTCTGCATAGTGTTATATGGTTTTTAATTATCTTTTTAGTTTTACTATATAATTAAATCCAAATTATTTAATATCATTGATTTATTAACTAATATTAAAAAGTATATATCTATATCTATAACTGTATATATAATATACAAATTTACCACCACAAATTACGTCTTAAAAATATCATAACCTCAGTAACTCATAAAATTCAAGACTTAACCTGACCATCACATTACAGCTCATATCATTTTGAAACTTGACTAGAATTGTGGGGATGAATTGTCTCTCAAGTCTTTATTGGGTCATCCTTATGGAGAAAGGATGACAACTCCATTATCTTAATGGTGGGAAATACTTTTTTTGAGCTTGATTTTGTTTTTCTCATCATATTACAATAAAATCGAGTTTAGAACATAAAAAAAATTCAAATATTCTAATAAACTGTTCTATAGAATTTATGTTTATAGGACCAAATAATAAGGAAAATATATTCAAAAGTGTTATAATAAATTTATAGAATAATTTTGAATATTTTAACAAGTTTTTATGACATTTTTAAAATAAATACCGTATTAACTATTTCATTTGATATTTTTTAGAAGTGTTATATGAACACATACTTTTATAAGACATTTTTTTTCAACTAGTCTCATATAAAATAGGTAATCAGACGCCTTTATTTTATAAGTATACTAAAAACTTGTTAACACGTTCAAAATCCTTATATCCACTTATTGTATTGTTTGGTCCTATAAACTTAAATATTTTGAAAAAATAAAAATAAATTACTAACACTTGTTGTACATTATTTTTTTTCGCTGTTGTAAAACTCGTGCTAACTGATTGCAATTCACATCCATCTCGGCGTCGGGTTATGCAAGATGAGATGCATTTCCTAGACGACTTGGGCTTTTGCCATCCCGAAAAGATGGATGTTAAAAACAATTTTATTTAACACGATTCAATATTTGTTAGTACAGTGATTAATAACTCTTTCATCGATTAATTCTCTTCTCTTTATCAAATACGTTGTTAACTTATGGCCGTTTAATTACCATGTACGTGCTTAACATACCACTTACCTTATCAAACAATCACAAGAAAATTCAAAAATCCCACTTAATAAGAGGTATAACAACAACCAAGACTCTTATCTCACTACTCAGAATACTTTTACCCGATTAGCAGTTATCAAAAAGACACTTTCAAACAGTCTATTTTGATGATCGAAAATATTACTCGGCCAAGTAAAGATAAGATGGTGACTTTTACCGAAAATATTTACCTCTGTAATTATTTGGTTCCAATCATGCATTTTGTAAATTGAAATGGGAATTCACAATTATGTAATGCATAAAATACAACTAACAAACAAACAATTGTACGAGCCGACAAAATTGCACTCCAAAATAATTTTAACCGAAAAGAAAAATGCCACCCCACAAAATACGTGCGGCTGTGGTTAACTAGTTACATGTTTGTAAACCGAGCAGCCCCACCGCATCACACCACCACTACCACCACCACCACCCACCGTCAGAAAAATAAAATTGTCCAAATTAACGGTTACCGTCACCTCCCACCACCAGGAACATACAGATTCGCCGTCACCGTGAAATTTATTTATTAATTTCAAATTAATCAATCAATCAATCAAATCCAAAGAAAATATCGAATTAAAACAAAACTAACATGTAAAATAAATTGAAATGAAAAAGAATTTAAATATTAGAAGGACGCATTCAAAATCTAATTAAATACCAAAAATAGAAAAGGAGAAAAAATAGACAAAGAAATGAGACGTCTCTCTTTGATTACCTCTGATCCAAATAAAAAAATTAAAATTAAAATCAAAATTAAAAATATTTATGTCGTGATTACTGCTGTACAAGAGAAGAGGAAGATGAGCCGTAAAAATCGACTAGTTTTTGTAAGACCGAGACTTGTGTGCGTAGAAGGAGAATGTAGTCGGCGGTTTCTTGGAACAACTGATCGGCCGACGAGGATGCAGCGGCACCGTCGATTTCCTGAGCCGGTATAAGGTTCTTCAGAGCCTCCAGCTTGTCGGAAACCGAAGACGACGTCGTTATTGTCGATTTTTTATGATGAGATCTACATCTTCTGTGGTGTGAAGCGGTGGATCCTCGTAGAGATTTTCTGGGGGGGAAATTCTTTAATCTCCTCGGCGTCGAACCCATAACCGGAAGTTGAGAGATTGCAGGGAGAGATTGATTTCCGTTTTGGGTGGGGCTCATTCGGCGTTTTGGGGTTTAAGTAATTGGATCTTATTCTTTTGCCATCCGTTTTCTGAGTTATCTACGAAAATGCCATTTTCCTTTTTATGAATATTACATTTTAAATTAAAAAACAGTTTAACTTTACAAATTACTTTTCATATGATGGATTTAGAGGGCAATTAGGTAACTTAGGGCCTGTTTACTAGCTGCTGACCGGGCTGACTCGGTCAGCGAATCTGACTCGGTCAGCAGTCAGAATGTTTACCAAATCCTGGATCTGACCGAGATCTGACCGAAAATCTGACCGAACACTGACCGAACCCGCTCCAAAAAGATGCTGACCCGGGTCAGTTTTAGGTTTTCCACGGTGCCCCTGTTCCTCCTCCCTCTCCCTCTCCTGCGATTATTCCCTTCTAAGCTGTGATTATTTTTATTTTCTCTTCTTCTCTCTCAAGAATTCTTTCTTTCTTTCTCTCTCTACATCTTTGCCTTTATTATCTCCATCTTTTGATTTTCCGAATGAAATTCCCATTTGGGTTTTCTTTGTTTTGACGATTGGGAGTTGGGTTTTCTTCGAGGAGCCCTAGTTTTTTGTTTTTGTGGGTATTTTTGTGTTTGTGAAATTAGGGTTTCATTCAAAGTTTTGATTTTTCGACGACCCTTTTTGATGGAGATTGGTTCGGAAGGAGAGAGCAATCGGAACATGAATGATAATAATAATAATAATAATAATGGTCAATCTGATGGATCCAAGAAACCTAAACGCCAGATGAAGACTCCTTTTCAACTGGGAATGCTTGAAAAGACCTATGCTTGTATGTTCTTCATCTCTATGTTCTTATTTCTAATGATATTTTGTTTTGGGGGTTTTCTCGATTTAATGGTTTCTGAATTCTATTTGGGTATGTTGATTTGGATTTGATTAATTTGAGGGTTGTGTTTGTTATATAGAATTATTTTGGTTGTTGATGATGAATTTGTTATAATTTAGTGTATGATAGAGTTCATTGATGCATATATATATATATATATATATATGTTTCTATGCTTTAAATTTGAAGCATTTTATTTCAAGAAATCTTGATATATGTGTGTATATATGTACTTATGGTTCTTGAGGATGAATTTGTTATAATTTAGTGTATAATAGAGTTCATTGATGCATATATATATATATATATATATATATATATATAGGGAAAGGTTCAATAGAGAAGTGCAAATATTTAGAGAAGTAGAGAAGTAAAAAAACACGGGTCCGTTCATATATGAACGTTCATATATAAACAGTCATATATGAACGTTCATATAACAGTCATATATGAACATTCATATATGAACGTTCATATATAAACAGTCATATATGAACGTTCATATAACAGTCATATCTGAACGTTAATATGAACGTTCATATATGACTGTTTATATATGAACGAACCCGTGTTTTTTTACTTCTCTACTTCTCTAAATATTTGCACTTCTCTATTGAACCTAAGGCTATATATATATATATATATATATATATATATATATATATATATTGTTAGAGCTTTAATTTGAAGCATTACATTTCAAGAAATCTTGATATACATATATATATATATGTACTTATGGTTCTTGATGATGAAGTTGTTATAATTTATTGTATAATAGAGTTCATTGATGCACTTGCATATATATGTTGTTAGAGCTTTTAGTATGTTTCGATGTTTATTTTGAAGTATGAAAATTATATTTTGTTGTTTAATTTGCATGTTAATTATATAAAAAAAGAGTATATTGTTGGTAAGCAATTATTTAAAGTTTGAAGTTTGTATTTCTCTTCCATTAAATGATTTATAATAGAAATAATTACAATTAATTTAGCATATAATCACAAAAGGGTTAAAATGGTAATTTTTTTGTTGGTAAGCACTTACCAAAAAACACTTGGTAAACACTCTTATCCAGACAGCACTTACCGGGGACAGCACTTACCCGGGACAGCACTCTTACCCGGACAGCACTTACCTGAAAAGAGTTGGTAAACGGCCCCTTAATAAAAATGAACAAGATCTTGATTAAAAATGTTCACAAGAAAAGAAAATAAAAAGGAAAGGTTGGATGGGTGTAGGGGCAATCTTGTAATTTAGTGTACAGAAAACGACAAAAGTCTGGTATCTCACTTAACTTTGAAAGAATTCATAGCGGGAAGAGGATGGTCTAGAAAGGCTGCAGAGGGCACATGATACGGTGAGATATGACGAAAATACCCCTTTGTTTTAATTTTATTTATTATTATTTGAAAAATAGAGGACATGTGATGGGGCAGCAGGGAGAAGGGGTGCGTAGTGCGCAAAGCGGCGCATGCACATGGGAAGCACATGCAAAACAGGATTGTAGGTTTGAGAGAGAGAAATAGAGATAGCATGTGAGTGACAAAGGAGCGACAGTGAAGCAGCATGAATTGTACCGCATGTTCTGCACATTCCCCGCAGCTTCTGATCCGGTGGCACCCTAACCCCACACCCACCGTACAACCCTCAATGAACGATGTACAACCTAGATTAAACAAACCAAACTCATAGCCCTCGCCACCATTCTCATTTACCTTATCAGATAACATTATCGTCTATAAAGATAGATTGTTACAAACATCTATCTAGCAAGCGGTATTACTTCCCTGGTAAGATTATTGATCATTGTCTGGGTCAGCTTCGCCTATAGGCCCAAGGGGCCATGGACATGGGCAACAATAGCCCAAATGGCATCACCAGCCCATGACTTCTTACCTTTGGGTAGACGCAATAGCCGTTCTTACATTCCATACTATCCTCTTGGGCCTTGGCCTCTTCTCATCGCTCTCAAATTCACGCTTGATGAATCGCTCCTCTACCCTAGCTCCGTAATCGTAATCGAAAGGTGTAATATCCTTAATAATTTTTTTATAGATGATTAACTAATTTAGGATTTTAGAAATAATAAATAAATAAACAAGAGTAATCTCTTTAAGATAAATTGAGTTGGGCAAGGAGTCTAGAGAGAAGAAATTGGGTCTAATCCAAATATTAAATTTAGATCTCATAGTTATCCTAATATTGATCTATAAGTATAAATAAGTTATTATAGTCGATCAAAGCATTGAGATTATTTTCGCAAATCGTGAAGAAATTCTAGCCAGATTTCAGAAGTCGAGTCTAGTATTCCGGTTCAAGATTTCGATCGCGCTTTTGAGGTATCTCCCAACCATAATTTATGTAATAATCTTGTATTGTTTTGTAGAATTAAGTTTTGGATTGATTGGTCAATTTTAATTACGTTTTTAAAATAAAAGGAATTGTTGTATTCACTATCATTAATAAGAGTTTTACTTATATTTGAAGTTACTTAAACGGGGTTATTTTATGTTACATGCTTAATAAAACTGAATTATTGTGTAGACGATATTTAATACAAATATTTACTGTAGGAGCTGCGTAATATATATATATATATATATATATATATAATATGGGCAAAATATAATATATAGTAAATAAATAAATAAATAAAAGGAAAAAAAAGAGATAGAAACGTGGGTGAAGAAGACGATGATGTTTGTATCTTTTGTTTTGAACCCTCTAATTTTAATAATTTACAATTTCACCCCTTGTTTTTATTATACATGTCTTATCTAAACCTTCCATATAAAGATTTAATTCTGGCAGCCTTAACCCCTAAAGTTTTAATAAATGCAGTTCAACCCCTGTTATTAAAATTGTTTTTCAGATTCAGATTTAAAAGAATTTCAGTTTTTGACAATTCTGGTCCCTATCCTAAAATATATTTTACAAGAATAATCCTAAAACGTCTCGTTTGAATACTTTACAGCTTTAACTCGTAGTCAATATTTATTAGAATAATTATTGTTGTTGTTGTTATCTATAAATTTCAAAATCAATATTTATCCTTGATTCTTTCCAAACATGCTTTATATTTTAGACTTAAAAGGATTTCACAAATGAAAGGAGTAAACCATGTGGAATTTACAAACTAAAAGCCTACATAGATACATATAATAATTAGTGTTTTTGGAAAATTTGTTGACCAATCATAGGTTCATTTAAGTTTTGTCTTAGCATAAAGAGCTATAATTATAGAGTATTAGTTGTATTTGAATATGTTTTATAATCATGGGGTATTAAGCTTTGTTGGAAGAGCGCTAGGGATCTTGGAATTTTAGCGGCGTTTTTATATTGTCGGATATCGTGTCAGGTACGGATTCTCGTACTTCTTTCAGCGACATCCTATTCCATATTATTGAATAAACTATAATCTTCGTTAATAATTGTTTTGACTCTTTTGGCAGTTGTTCCGTTTGGTTTGATATATGTATCTTTGAGATATTCTCGAAATAATATTCGTTGATGTTTGAAACCGTTATTTGAAATCCTTGATTCGGTTTGCTTTGTTTATGTGATGAATTACGTTTTTGATCTTTCGATTTATAAGATCTTGATGCATGGTGAATATACTTGATATGCATTAATTATTTAATGCATATTAAGTCTTTTTCTTTCCATTTTGAGTCATTTTATCGTTAAGATCCTTAAATTTGAGTCATTTTATTTACTTATTTTCCACTTTATTGTTTATTGGAGCTAGAGTAGTGAATGACTTGTTTTGTGACTTGGAATGGATGATTTATGCTCATTTTGGCAGATTTTATAGTGCAGACCCATGCTGCAGCATCTCTGCAGCATGACATGCCTGGACAAATTACTTTTTGGGACGTGGGGCTGAACTCTTAAAGACAAAATGGCATTTTGGTACTAAAGCAAGCAGCTTCCAGGAATCATAAATCCAGCTGGAGTTAACTTAGTTTAAACCTCTTTTGTTTTGTCAAGACTTTTTTGTACTTTGTCTTGATACTTTGGGACCAAGTTAATGTAGTTTTACTATTTTACCCCTCCTCTTCCTTCCTATATAAGGAGGGCTTAGGGTGATGTATTTGAGAAGAGATGAACTTTGGATCAGACTTAAGAGGGTGACAACTCTTGGTCTTGATTTCTTAGTGAATCAATTTAAGCATTTGAAGTACTTAATTCTTGCAATTTATTTTCCGTCTTTTATTTCTTGCAATTTACATTCCGCCATTTATTTTTCAGTCATTTACATTTATGCAATTTAATTTACGTCATTTATTGCTTTCTTTACTTTCCGTTATGAGTAGCTAAATTTATTAGTTCGGGTGTTAAACGGAAATGTGGGATTTTAAACCAAAGAAAGGTGGACGTTGTTTCGCAATAACGATGTTCCATTATTTCATTCAAGTTTTATAAAAACCAATGACACTTCTTGACGAATTGATCACTTGCTAAAGTGTTAAAGTGCCGTGGACTTAGAGATAAGCCACTGAATGCACGTCAGTTTGAATGATATGGGAAGTAGACTTGAGAGAGTTACTGATAAGTGACAGTTATCATCCATGTTTTTCTAAACTGATTTATTCTCGACAAGTGGTCACCAATCTAAGGTGTTAAAGTGTAGTGGACTTAGAGGCCACTTGGAACACACCAACTTGAATGATATGGGAATCGGCTCGAGAGAGCGGTTTTTGATACAAAAAGATTTGGTCGTCCATATATTTTGAGAACTTTATCCCCCACTATAAATAGCTGGAGACTACACAGAGACGTGTCTAGTTGAATCTAAACAGTAGTGGGAATACTGAAGTCCGAGAGGAATACTCTCAAAATAGATGGTGGATCTAGTTATGACAAAACTGCATGCTGCAGCATTCCTGCAGCATGGCCTGCTGGAATTTGTGTTTAAGTCCCACCTTAAAGTTTTACACCCGTGCTTGCTTTATTCTCTGTTAACAACATCAAAGTGACAATCAAAACAAAACAAATCAATCTCTTCCAATTCGCCATCTGAAATCATTTCCTTCTTCTACTTTTTATTTAACTTTTTACTCCAATCTCCGTGGGACGATATCTGGTATTTTACCATTTTATTACTTGAAAGACGATATTAGATCTCATTGTATACTTGCTTTGAGGTTTGATTAGCACACGTCTATAGGTGTATTCTAAGCACTGTCAATACTCGAAGTTGAATTTTGGTTTTATATTCATCCATGCATACGTATAACCCTTTTGTTAGATAGTTTGGAGAGTACGAATACCGAGTTAACCACCTGTAAGGGTACTACAGGCATGTCATTGTGTCGCCAGTGACGTGACACTATCTGTGGCGGTGTGATTAGTCCACGGCGTCTCCTTCCGATTTTGGTATGCTCTGATGAGAGCTGGGTGGCGTGACGGGTGATTTTATTCAGGAGACGTATGGGTCGGCCCTAGGATTTTGGAGCTTTGTTATCGGTGCGATGTAGTGCCATACATGCCACTGATTTTAGGATACACGTGGAGTCATGAATCCAGTGTATTATGGTTTGTTTGGATCCTATGATATGATTTTGCTCCGTGTAGGAAACTCGGTATGCATAAACCAACCCCTCGTTGCTTCAGCCGTTAATTCATTGATCACTCTGGAGTTTGGTGGTGTTCCGTATTAGGGAACTTTGAAGCTTTATTTTCCATCTCATTTGAATTTGATCTTTTAATTACGTTGTGCTTTGTTTATTTTGTAATCTTAATCCGTACTGGGCATTTGGCTCACGCTGTGTTTTTCTTCCGGCAGGTATCTAACTAGGGGGCAATCAAGGGTTTTGTGAAGAGAGGACCACCTGCTTTTAAGTACCTATATTTATTTGTTTGAAGCTAATTTTAGTCTTGATCTATATTCATATTTTAGAAGTCAATGTTTGCTTCAGATTTGACTTCTATTTTTCAAGACCTTAAGTTAAATTTGTGTTGATGCTAAGTGGTTCAATTTAATTTTAGACTTTTGGCTGATTCATTTTGTTATTTGGAGATCCTGTTTCCGCTGCAGGTTGTGTGCACCATGTACAACCCCCATCTCTCTAATTAAACACTCCCTGTGTTATTGTTGTCAATTTTTTCACTCCTCCGGTTTCCATTTGGAATTTTAATTTACGGTTTACTTTGGTTTTTCCCCACATCATTTTGGTCAATTTGTTAGTTAGGTTATACATCTTTTAACAAATACGAAAATCTTTGATATCTCTAGCCACTGTAATCATCATTATTGTTGTTTCTTCAAATTTGTAAACATTTAATCGATATAGTGCATGAATTCTCAGCATCTACTGACTATAATTTTTCTTGATTTCGGTGTTCATGTAAAAGTTCCTGTGTCACTATCTATCTATCACTTTTGTTATTGCGATTGAATTTGGTATTTATATCTTTGTTTGTTGCATGTTACGATTCATCATTAGTCATTATAGCAATTTCCTTTACCCGCATTAAATTGATATTGAAAATTGTATGGAAAAGATTTAAAACATTGACTTTTAGTTTGACCTGTTGATTTAAGATGAATTTTGAGGGTCAATTGTAATTCGTGAATTGAATTCTACAAAACATTAAAATCTTTAGAAGCTTTTAATCTACTTTACTTTTCCTATATTTTTTATAAATCATTAATATAAAATATTAATTGTTATCTACACGATTTTTTCTTTACTTTTGTTAAGAGAGGATATATGATAATTAAACAATAGGAGGAAGGTTCAAATGAGAACGCTAACTATTTTAGAAAACAGGAAATCATGTGCGAAATCACATGTGATTTTACATTAACTGCAAAATTTGGACATGTGCGACTTTGGCCGCGACTTAAAGGGGTGGGAAAAGTCGCATAATCATATATGATTTTGTACATAGAGGTTGTTTTCTTATTTTCTTAAATAATTAGCGTTCTCGTATGAACCCACCTCTAAACAATAATTATTATATGTATAATATATATATATATATATATATATATATATATATAGAGAGAGAGAGGGGGGGGGAGGTTTAAGGGAAAACCTCAAAAAAACGGAAAACTGAAGAACACCCTGGTGTCCCTTCATCTGGACGGTATGCACTTGTGCATACAGGTAAATAGTTGACTTTTTGGTTTTATGCACAAGTGCATTATGCATTTGTGCATATATGCACAAGTGCATTATGCATTTGTGCATATATGCACAAATGCATGTTACAAATAACCTGTATGCACAAGTACATACCGTCCAGATGAAAAGCTCCTAGGATGTTCTTCAGTTTTCCGTTTTCTTGAGGTTTTCCCTTGAACCTGACCATTGTAATATATATATATATATATATATATATATATATATATATATATATATATAGAGGAAAGTTCAAATGAAAACTCAAATTCAATTGTAAACATGAGGACAAATCTCGTCCATTGATCGCAGCCATATTTAAGTCATTCCTAAAATTCAGCTTTAGGGGTATTTTCGTCAAATTAGAATGAGCGCATCCTTTATAGACTTTTTATTTTCTTTTTTAATTAAAAAACTTTTACCCCCTTAAATTTTAAAATAAATTATCTCAAAAATTACTAACATTTTAATCAAACAAATTACATCAAAAAAACGAGAATTTCGTGCTCTTCGATATGACATCCATCATGATATAGTTTTTTTTTTCGTTTTAACCGTTTTACATGAAATCGTGTATATGTGTTATATTCAGAGTGAATAAAGGTACATTTATTCAGTTTTGAATATTTACCTTTATTCAGTCTGAATATATAGAGTTATTCAGACTGAATCTTGTACAAAATTTAAACATTTATTCGTTTTGAATATCTACCTTTATTCAGTCTGAATATAACACATATTCAGACTGAATATAACACATATTCAGACTGATGTATTTATATGTGTTCTTCAGTTTTTCGTTTTTTGAGGTTTTTCTTTGAACCTCCCTCTCTCTCTCTCTCAACTTGTCAACTTCCATCTGTGATCCATTTTCATCATCATCATCGGTGATCATTAATGGTTGGGACTGATCATCTAATTCTATGTCATCCAGCATGTTCCAAAACTCATCAGATTCTAGTAATGGAACAATTTCAACATTATTATTACTCTTATTCTCAGTTTCTTCACCACTGATCTTATCTTCATGATCACCTGAGTCGGCGTTGTTGTTGCAAGATGTTGGGGTTGATGCTTGATGATCAACAGCAGCCTGAATATCTTGTTTGTCTATTAATCGATCCTAGTTTAGGATTTTGATGGTTGTGAGATGATGAACAAGTTTCTTGATCATTTCTCATCATCATGTTTTGATTTTGTTGATCGATTATACCATTTGAGATATTACTATTAATGTAGGAATTAGCAGGTGATAATAATGTGAGACATATTCAGTTTGATATAAATACATCAGTTTGAATATGTGTTATATTCAGACTGAATATGTGTTATATTCAGTTTGAATATGTGTTATATTCAGTCTGAATATAACATATATACACGATTTCACTTAAAAAACGATTAAATCGAAAAAAACTATATCATGATGGATGTCATATCGAAGAGCACGAAATTCTCGTTTTTTTGATGTAATTTGTTTGATTAAAATGTTAGTAGTTTTTGAGATAATTTATTTTAAAATTTAAGGGGGTAAAAGTTTTTTAATTAAAAAAGAAAATAAAAAGTCAACAAAAGAGGGCTGATTCCAATTTTACCCCTGCGCGCTAAAAATTCACTAAGCCATGGACATAGTTTTCAAGTTATTTACAAAATTGCCACCGTGTTTTTTATTCATTGATCTGATCTCCGATTTTTAATCAAGGGCTGTGGTTTGTCCTCACGTTTACAACTGAAATTTGGTTTTTATTTGAACACACCCCTATATATATATATATATATATATAATACGAGTTTAGGTATTTCACTTGGAAGAAGAAAAAAAGAAAAGATAAAAAAAAGAACAAGTTGACTAAAAATTTGAAGATATGGGGGTGGCATGTGAGAAAGACCACGTGGCAGCTAAGGCACGTGATTATATTCGAATGAATTAAATAACTTTGATAGTAGCAACGTTTGTTATCTGTTACGCCTATCAATGTCCAATGTGTCATTAATCTATTTTCAAATACATGATGTGGCATTTAACTTCTCTTAGACCTTCCGGTCTCGGGTAGGAAGCGGGCTTGGGAGGGTTCCAATACGGGGGGCAAGCTTGGCATGCGGGTTTGGGAACCCGTTGGTCCCGATTGCTTTGTTTGTTTTTTTAATTTTTTTTTAAATTTTGAAAATAAATAAACTCCAACGGCTATATTTATATTTATTTATTTTTTTAATTTATTTTTTCAATTTATTTTTTCAATTTAATCACACTATATATATTAATCCAAACCTCTTATTTTTTCACACCAAAATCTCTCAAATTCTCTCAAACTCTCTCAAATTCTCTCAAATTTCATCATGAATCCAAACAAAACACCTACATCCCGTCGTAACCGACCGGATACACCGCAACCGCAAGAAGACCCGGAGCTTGGTTTCCAACCGTTTTCACAACAAGATTATCATCCGCAATTTTCGCAACAATTTCCGCCACAATTTTCGCAACAATTTCCCCAACAATTTCCTTACCAATTTACACGTCCCGGTTTGATTCAACAAGGTTTTACTCCGGCCAACTACAATCTTCCTTCACCCGCAATCGATCTCGACGACGACATTGTTCCGGAAACCCAACATTCTAGCCCGCACACACCACAATCCATCTCCACACAACAAGCTATCCCGGAACCATAAAACCCGACACCAACGAGAAAAGGAAAAAAACAAAAAATATGAAAATAGAGCCGCCAAACAGATGTGGAGTAAAGACGAGGAACTCGCGTTAGTGTCGGCGTGGGTTGACGTTTCGGAGGACCCCGTTGTTGGTAACGCACAAACCGGTGGTAATATTTTTATTGTTATTATTATTATTATTGTTATTATTATTATTATTATTATTATTATTATTTTTGTTAATATTCTTATACTTGAATTTACATAAATGTAGAAAGTTTTTGGGACCCGAATCGGGCAAGTGTTTTTTAGTTTTATGGGTCGCGGAAATTATCGATCAATTCATCAACTCAACACCAAGTTCAACGACCTCAATAAAAAAATAAATTCTTTTGGCGACATCTACAACAACTTGGTCACTAATAGATCAAGCGGAATGAGTGAGGCCGACATTTCACGAACGGTACCGAGCACAACTTGGGCTTGCTTTCACTCACGAACAAGCTTGGGAAGTCCTCAAAAAATGTCCAAAATGGGGAGTCGTTCCAACGATGACGACAACTTCATCGCGGGGTTCAAAACGTACCAAACCTTCCGATGATGACGATGACGACAACTTCATCGAGCAACTTCAACGACCCATCGGGAGAAACAAGACAAAAAAAACATCAACGAGTAATACGAGCGGGTCGAATACGAACGAAAGTGTTACTCAGTTGTTGACGACGTTCAACGAGAAGATTGAGGATACAATAGAGTACAAAATGAAAAAACTCGAACTCGAACAACAACAGTTGGAGGTTAAACGAGAACAGTTGGAACTCGAACGAGAAAAGGGATATCAACAAGACTTCGACTTTTTCATATCCCCGCATGATCACCTTTCGGGAGACGATGAGGGCTACTTTAGCGAGAAAAGAGAAAATTAGAAAATATCATAATTTTGGGTAATTTTGTATTTTGTAATTTTTATTTTTTTAGTGTTTTGTATTTTGTAATTTTTAATTTTTTAATGAATGATATGAATTTTTATTTTTATTATTTATCTTATTTTGATTTATTAAAAAATATATAAATATTTTTTTTGTTAAATAATTAAATGTATAAATAAAAGAATTAAAAAAATGAGGTGGCAAGAGGGCTTGAGGGTTCCGGTACTCCACTTTAAGGTAAGGAGAGGGTAAGGAGAAAAGCTGATATGGCGCTGAGGTGATTTGAGGGCTTGAGCGTTCCATTACGGATGACCTTATAAGGAGGATATATTATATGATCATCACTTGAATAATGTTACATCAACAACCTTTTCGGCAAACATTTATGTTATATCAAGTATTTCTTTTGAACATGATTCACGGAATAACATAATCCGAATCTATGCAATCTATGCTTTATGGATATATATATATATATATATATATATATTTTTTAAATTTGGTTAACCAAAGTTTACTCATAACAAAATGATATTTTTTGTACAAAAAAGATTGATATCGGCAATCCCAACCGGTCCACAATCGGCTGTATGTTCATAATGTGGGGGGCATACCTGACTCACTCAACGATTGTGGCTATGGGGGTGTCTTGGGTTCGAACCCGAGACTTTCTGCTTTTTGTACAAAGATGCCCTCACCCATTAACAACTGGGTTACACGTCATTGGCCATGAAAAAATGATATTGTAATTGATGTATTTTTTTTATAAGTATTTGACTTTTGACTATCCATAGAATTGACATTTGAATTTATAAACTGACTTTTATGAAAGGTTGTGATCGACTATGATAAAATTGATAACAAAATCATCCAAGCGTAGACCATTCACACACCTGCAAGACCTTACTCATTTCATAAGTGTCACATCAACTTTGCAATAACACATTTTACACAGATGCAAAACCAAACTCCTTTCTAAACTAATAAATTATAATATAAATAATATAGATAATTATAATATAAATAATAAATTAATTATAAAATATAGATAAATAAATTGTGTACGTTTATCTATTAGTATTTGTATTTTTGTAATTTTTATATTAATGTACTTTAATTTTAGCAGTTTAAATAAAAACATTGCATGAAAATATCATTTTTAAAAAAATAAAGCGTGGGTAAGAAATTTTAATAAAAATATTAAAAAAATAATGTTCAAATAAACTAATAAATGAATTAAATTTAATAAACATAAAGGCATTGCTAATTGTGCAAGATGTTGGTAGTCTTGCAAGGCCTTGCAAGCCACATGGCATGCCATGTCATCTTGCAAGAACTCTTGCAAGACGCGTGTGGATGCTCTAACGCTGTGTTCTCGAGTTTGTTTTATGAAGGAAAGGAACGAAAAGGGGAGGAAAGTAGGAGGAAAATAAAAAAATGTTGTGTTCTCGAGTTTTTTTAAAGAGAGAAAGGAAGGGAAGGGGAAGGAAAATATTGTTGATTTTCCTCCCAAAACTTTCCGCCCAAATGTGGGAGGAAACGGAAGGAAAGAAAAGAAATAAAATAAAAAGAATTAAAAATATTTATAAAATTACACATATACCCATTAATTACATTTCATTATCAAATGAATGAGGGTATATTGGTAAAAGTAACATCTTTCATTTCCTTTCTCTCATGCTCAAGAACATGAAAATATATTTTTTTTCCCTCTCCTTCCTTTTTTTTCCTTAAATCTCAAGAACACAAATACAAATATTTATTTCCTCCCCTTTCGTTTCCTTTCTTTTCTTTCTCTTATTTTCTTTCCTTCTAAAACTCGAGAACGCAGCGTAAGAGGCAAGTTTGAAGGGGTTGTATGAAATAGTAGGATACTTTGAGGGACCGAAAATGAAAAGCAATAAAGAAGGGAGGACCAAGGTGACATTGACATATCGGGTCTCTTTTGGGTCAGATTTGTGTCCGGTCCAGCCGGGTGTCCATGTGCCAGAAAGATTTCACTTTATTCCCTTTGTTTCCCGGTCGGTCGAGCCCACTACTACAAGGCCCGCTTTCAATTTCACTCACCTTGTACGTTCCGCATATATATCTGTACCTACTTTTGGACTCTTCCCCATCAAACTTATTTATGTAACAACACATGCACATATATATAACTTTCCTTAGGAACCTTATTTTCAGTAAGAATCGTAGGATTGTTTATAGCATCACATGTGAAATATTTATCAAAGATATAGACATGTTTTTTTATCATGGATTTACGAATATATTATTCATAATGAATATTCATTTTAAAGAGAGACATTTGACGTGTTGTGATCCGCTTCCGGGTTCCTAATCAATTTTATTTGTTTATGAAATTTTTCCATATATATATATATATGTATATATATAGTTAAACGAAACTAGTACATGCACTGGCGGAGCCACCCTTGGCCTACAATGAGCACCGGACCACCCTCAATTGTGTGGCATTTTTTCGTTTATTCCGGAGGAAGAAGTGTTTCATTTCTGGCTCTCATTCATTTCCATTTAAATTAAAATATTAGTTAGAGATCCTCCAGAATGGAAAGAATTGGTTTTAAAACCCATTTCACTCAACATTGATAAAAATAATTAATATTTATTCATTAATTTAATTATGTTTTTAGTATGTAATTTTTCAATTTAATTAACTTTTTTTTTCTCAATTTACTATACTTAATTTTGGTTTTTCTCAATTTACAATCTTTTGAAATCAACCAAAAAAATCAACTTTTTTTTCAAGATCAATAGAAAAATCCCTCGTAAATCAACCAAAAGACCTAAAAAAATTCCTGAAAGCGGAATTTGGCTAAAAACACATCGAGCGAATTTACGGGCATTTGATGTAATTTAAAGATGCACCCGCTCGAAAAAAAATCCTGGATCCTCACTGCTTTCCCTTCTCCCCAAATTTAAAAATACTACGTAGGAATTAGGATCACCCTAAATTCAAATCCTAGCTCCGCCCTTGAGTACATGTCACATGTATAACATTTTTGAACGGCCATATGAATGTATTTATGTATCTAAACTACCAAACAATGCCCAATAGGTGAATCTTTCATATCGACAAGGTGGGGCAATGATATTACTTTTAAGGTTCAACTTACACCACGTAAAGAAACCTCTAAAATACGTTTAATTTAATCATCGACCATAATAATTAATTGTTACAAGATCAACTCATTTGTGACGTGTATTGTGGCATTTTTGCATGTATAAAATGTGTGCGATAGATACAAAAACAATTATATGATTTGATAAAATATCATCCTTTAATACACATTCTATCACATCTTCAGCAGCAACGAACCCTAGAATTTTTGTTTTAAGGTGGATCAAAGATCCACAAAATCGCCTGGTTTGATTTTAGCCAAGTTACACCGTTTTGAGGCATTTTTAAGTTTTTTTAATCAAGTCTGAATTATTATTATTTTCCTTTTTTGGGTTTTTTGTTGAATTCAAAAGGCTTTTTTGGTTGATAGTTACTTTTATTTTCTAATATGTGGAAAACCCCCCTCACAATTTAGTTTCATATCCAACAAAGATTTCCACTTGCGAAAATGTAACGAGTAGGTGCACACGACCCACTCCATAGGTCCATCCATGGTCTTCAATCCAAAATGTAATTTACTAACAGATTTTGGTTAATAAAGTCTGGGCATCTCAACTTAGACGCTCATAGTGTGATTTTCAGCAAACCACAGGGACCAAGAATGTAATTTACTCTAAATAAACTTTCAACACATACGGTTAAAAAAAATGAAAGAAAAAAAGGGCCATGAAAAATGGTTTTTTGGGCAAAAACAACTGCTTTTTGGAAGAGAAATTTAGTTGCAGAAAATGAAAAGAACCCTCCTTAATGTACATTGCTGAATTCTGGGTGTTTTTAACACTAACAGAGATCTGATATAATTAACATCAACTGCAGCAACTGACATCCACACTTGGTTTCGCCAGATATCATTAGAGAGAAACAATGTTCCATGATTGGTACAGGCCGGATCCCTAATGGCGAGGCAAACATTCCGGAACAATGGGTTCACCCGTAAAAGGGTCAAACTTGTAAGGTTGACCAGTAAACGGGTCAAATCTCATTTGGGGCCGAGTAGTAGGTTGACGATCACCAGACGCTGCAAGCTGAGGTGGATCCGCACCACCTTTTGCATAAGCTAAAGAAGGACCAGGTGTCCGATAAGTAGGATCGTGTGCAGCTTTTGCATAAGGTGTTGAAGATGAACCGGGGATTCGGTGGGATGGGATTGGACTCATCTCCTCCATGTTTGCATAAGCGGGTGGAATATGCGAATTTACTAAATATCGACTGTAAGGAGCAGTAGTAGTAGAAGAAGAACCCGGAAATTCCTGCAAGTTTAATGGACTTCTTTCCTCTGTTCTTACAACACCTGCACGGCTTGGTAGACGATGATGATCTGAATATAACGAAGAATAACGAGATGCATAGCTTTCAGACCTGCATGATACACAGTTGAATGACCGAAAAGAGCAATGTCGGTCAAATAATCTCTTTAACCAATTACTAACTTTTCTATTACGAATATACCCCATTAGGGGCGTGTTCAGAGGAAAACCGCAAAAAATGTAACCGTGACAATATGCACATATGCATAGAAGTAATTTGTAACATGCACACGTGCATAAAAACGAATTCAATTACTTGTATGCACATGTGAATACCATCCCGATTTCCTCGGGTTTTTTTTGGTGGGGTGGGGGGGGGGAGAACCTCCCTATGCCCCATTATATACGCAGTGAACTAGATAAACCAAATTACTTTGGATGCAAGAAACTAACCACGGCACACTTGGCTCAACATGCAAGCCAAGAGAATCAACGGCTGGAAGATGCACCCGACTAGAGAGGCCCACCGACTCTCTAGTATTAGTGTCCCCTAATCTCAAATAACTCGAGGGTAGTTGATTCACTCCAAGTTTCTCCACCTGGTACTGTCGAAAAAATAGAAACTATTTGCATTGGTACTACAAACTAGAGCCGTAAGACCGAAATTAACGAGTCTGTAGCCATAGGCACAGACACATACCCTAGAAATTAGTGCCGCGAGATATGCTACTTTGTCATGCTTCTCTGCTCCTGATAACATGAACTGCAGAGAATTGCGCATGATCAATTTACGGAGAGATGAAACTAATACTTCTTGTATAATAGAGATTCAATCGTACAGATTTGGTTAACCTGATCAAGGACTGATATCGCCGTAGATTCAGGTAGTTCCCCTAGCTTAGATAAGGATTCAACTTCGATCTGGCAAAGAAAAATCAAAATAGCAAATAGCAAAAGATCAACAATGTTAACAAAAAGAAAGTTCAAGAGGAACTTAAACATAGCCTTGTAGAAATGCAAAATGAACTTGAAACAATTATTGGTGGCACATGCATGGTCCCACGTGGAAGAGTATTGCACGGGTCCCATGCCTTCTTTAGGGCTTTTGCACTGAGATATATTATGAGAGAAAACATGCTCCTTCAACTTGCCACACCAAAAGAAAAATTTTAAGCAAAGAATGAAGAAAAGAAAACAAAAAGTAAATCAGTGGATGATCATGGACCATCAAGTATGATTTGAAAAGTGAAAACATACATCATATCGCGTAGCAATACCAAGCCGCAAAATACGCAGTAACCGCTCTCTGACAGCCACTGGTAATAGTAGAACAGCAGCTTCATATGGATCAGCAACTAAAGGTTCCTATTAGTCAAGAAAAAGAAAACCAAAATCAGCAGCGTGTATATAACTGGAAAGAGATATAAGCTGATTAAAACCAAAAGGATTAGTTAAAGCCTTAAAGGATACTTGAAAGAGTTCCCAACAATTATAATAATCCAAATTTTATATCAAAGAACTATTATCATCCAAACAATATAGGATATAGAAGAAGTGTTTTGAATATCTTTCCGAAACCTGATTCAGTACCAAGTTTGAAACAGAATGACTTCTAAGAATAAAAAACAGTGAGAGATGAAATTTTAAAAATAAAGGACATCGATATCAAGCTAACAAACCTTTTGAAATGGCTCCTCGTGGCCATTGTAGGAATTCAAGACTGGCTCATAACTTCGAGGTTTGGAATTACTTGATATCTCGCGGTACTGAGTGCTTTGAGGATCTTCATTAACCCTTTTCCTTTTCTTGTCCATGGGCCTTGCAACTTCAACCTATCATATACACAAGTTTAGAAGATTCCATCTCGGATCTATTTGTTTCTGTTATGGAACATAAATTAAAAGCCTAACGTAATTTGTGTACCTGTAACTTAAATGATGGACTGCCCTTTGGCCCTTGGACAATTTTTTCATTTAGTCCCTCTATGGCATTATCAAGGTGCTACATATGGAAGCAAAGTTGCAAATTACAGTAACAGCAGAAAGAAAGAAAAAAACGTGAGTACGCCCATGAGTACAGAAAGTAAAATAAAAAGGAATAAATGTTAAACAAATGCTAAATCAAATTTGTGGAGTGCCAACACCACTACTATCCTCCTTACAAATACTATAGGCAGAAGTCAACTTTGTTCTTCAGGGGCAATACTTGGTGTACTGAGTTAAAAATTAAAATTGTGCCACTTACTGATCGCTGAGCAAAATGGACAAATCCAACTGAAGAAGCGCCTTTGCTGGACACCACCACTTTTTCTACCTGAAAGACGAGCATACAAATCCTTAAGACTTGCAATGTATGCACCTCTATGAAAAAATAACATATAAGTTGCAGCATCTCTGACCTTCCCGAAGGGCAGAAAGAGTTTCTTCAAGAAGTTTTCATCGGTACTTGAAGGTAGGTTTCTAATAAATGCTATTTTTACCTGGAAATCCAAAAATGAAATCATATATATGCAACAGACATTCTGAACATGCATGATAAATTACTGAGATGAACACCTTAGCAATTTCATCTGGATCAGCTTCAGTATCCTCCTCAGCCCACTGAACTGATGGATGCAAAGTACCACCAAGAACGAAATCTGGCTTCGAACCGGCCCTAAATGCACGTGCTGCAGTCTGGATAGAGATATTGAAGTAGCTCATAAACTTCCATATGACTAAGTAAATACTTAATCAAATTATCGCATATATTAAGAGGGTTATATTTGGCCATTGCCAAAATAGATGAGAAGTCGATTTATATGAACAGATACAGGAGCCTACAACAGTCTGATCCTTCAGAAGAGATCTCATTATAAGACACTATCTTTATTCTTTGCTACAATGACTCGAATGTTCGGAAAAAATCTCTTTGTGTGAATAAGTTATTCATATATGAATACCCCACAACCAAAGTAGTAATTACTTACTCGGTCCCTCTGTCCCAAATAGGTGTTTACATTTCAATTTAAGTTTGTCCCCAAATAAGTGTCTACTTTCAATAATAGAATGTTATAATTTACTAAATTTCAAATTCTACCTTTAATTATGACACATATTTAAGAATCAGTGAGATGGAGACACGATTGTCATTAAAAAGTGTAATAGTTATTAAAGTCAAAATTGTCATTAAGTTGCTTAAAAGATGTAATAATTATACATTTCTTATAAAATTGTCTGCTTTTAATTATGGACCTTTATTTTGGGATGGAGGAGTATCTCCTATAAAAGGGGTTGGGTACCAATTAGCAATTAAAGGCCATGCTATGTAAAGTCTCTTCTATGTCTCAAAAGTAGAACAGAAAGTCAACAACAGAAATGATATGATTAACAAGGTTACTTTTCCTCCCTAAAAAACTGTTAAAAGATATATATATTTGACAAAAATGATGTTTTGTATCGTGAGTAATAAAATAAAATATATAAACTTATTGTTAGGCATGATGTTAAAACTATTGTAGACTATTGTAAGATTCAAGGAGGATGCACAGATATCTCGATAAATGTCACAGGTAAAAAAACTATTTAATCTGAAATTTGAGTTGTCAAAAAGATGATATCATGAGTAACAAAGAACTTACGGCATGAGACGTGAACTTCACAAAAGCAAAACCACGATTCTTAATTTTTTTGCCAGGAGCAGTCTCACTACCACCTTGGGGCAACGCAAGCTCAATGGAAACAACATCCGGAAAAACCTATACCACCAAGAAACGGTTAGATACGTAATGTTATGATCACAACACATGTGCTTGATTACATAATGAAAACCAAAAATAAATATAACAAAGGCTTACTGTCACCAAATAAAAGTTTACCTGCCGGACAATCTTGTTAAAATCATCAGCACTCCACCCTAAATGATGAAAATAACTTAGATAAAGGGAACTGAAAGACCACTGCATCTTTAGCCTTTGCATGCAAATAAACAATATTATGTTTTATAAATAATGAAACACACCTTTGTTAAGGTTTCCCAAAAATAGTGTATCCTGTGCAGCTGATGGGAGAACACCAATCTTTTTCCCTTCTAGCTGAAACATATAGGCCAAGAAGGTTAACTTTGTACCTTTCTAAATTCATTTCAGTTGTCACAAAGAAGAAGAAAGAAACTTATATAATATCTACAGGATTGTATTACACCATCACTCAAAAAGTAATTGACAAGATATAACAAACAAGCTTTGCCAAACAAAATAAAACAAATCAGAAATGTATAAATCTTCAAATGAGCTAATTGAATTTTCAAGGCCACGTTTAAATCTTCTATTTGTAGTTTTCTGTTTCTGATGTGTTCAATTTAAACTCTACACTATTTGCTTAAAATTATTATGCTTCATCCACAATATTTTCTTATGTTGTGCATGTTGCATTGACCGAGAACTGACCCCTTTCTTTACATTAATGTTAACATGAGAAACATGTACAAAAGCAGCATAGGCTTTTTGGAATGCTCCTAGATTCTAGAAGGCTAAAACATTACACACAATATTTTGTAACAATCTGATAAACACAAGTTGCTTTTGGTTAAGGGTATTCTTTACCATAGATCCAGATAACTCCTTCAGAGCTTTGTCAGCAGCCTCTTTTGTTGCAAAGCGTACAAAGCCAAACCCCTATGCATTTGTGCAAATAAACAGACGTGTGACTTTTAAAAGTAGAGAAACAGAACATGAGAAATAAGACTTTGGGCACACTAGTGACGAAAATAATATTCAGTCACCCAAAGAAATGCGTAAGAATATCAAAAAAACTGAACACCTTTAGGTTGCCTTTTTGATCCTTTATCAAGCGCATGTCCATGATTTCCCCACAAGTTGAGAACACCTGAAAGAGGCAGTCAGAAACAAAAGTTTGACACAGTTGAAACATCAAGACGATGAATCAGATGGCTGACCTTGTGAACCTTGTCTTCAGTGAGAGAACGAGCCAAACCCCCAACAAATACCTCAACACCTTTGCTTCCATGCTCTTGAACCAGAAAGAAAGATCCAGTCTCATTAAATAGAGAATAAAAAATCTATGAAAAAGTGCATGGGAGATATATTCACTCTCTCAACAGCAATAATATTCCTGCGAGTCAAAGGAGCTACGTTTTCCTTCGAAAGTCTGTTCAATAAACAATTAAAACTTTTCTAGGACTGGATGTTTCTAGGGATTCCCACATTAACCCAACCTAACAATTGCACAATTCAATAGCAATATTGTATTCTGCTTCAAGAGTTCAAGTAATATGAGAAACATAACTCGTGCTCAAAATGTATCATCTTAGAAATGTATTACTTGCTCTAAAATTAATGTGTGTGTATTTATACACACACACACACACACACATTAATCATAATAATAACTCCTGCACCACAGTTTCACCTTCTTGGTCCTTACATATGTATATGTTTTTCCTTACAAAAATATGACCTTGTGGCATCAACTTTCAGCTTCTTGGTTCTTACTAAATTTCAACTACCAAGTCCTGTGTACTAGAAGAACATAAACTCGTGGCTTCAACTTTCAGCTTCTAGTTAAGACTAAGGCCGAGTAACAAGCTACTGGAGGAATAGACAAAGTGAAACTTACGATAATCAGTTGAATTATGATCCAATGAGTGGCTCATCTGCAATCAACAACAAATTCAGTCAGGCAAACTTCTTACCAATATTTCAAATTACAAAAATCAAGCAGAAACATTTATTCACCCAAGTGAAATTGAAACAATCGAGCGTAACAACAAAGAACGAAAAGAAAAACCTTATCATCTTTGTCCGATTGATTACCTGAGAATGCTCGGAAGAGAGTTGTATGTTTAGGGACCTAACCCTTGCTGTTACCGCGCGCAGAAGCTAGATTCCTTCGCCGGGAATGGAAAGAAGCCCGGTACAGAATGGCTGTGATGAGTAGTTAGAGTTTTGAGCTTTAGGAATGAGGGTGTCTATGGTTAGGGTTCTTGTTTTCCGTACCTTCTTCTCTCCTCTCCCTATTTACCTCTAATTTTTCGGGTTTCTCCGATAATAAAATGGTACCAATCAACCATTGGTTGATTGGATTATGATTTATTATTATATACGATATATTAGAAATTGTATCAATTCCTTTTGGGAATTTAATTAAAATACCTAAAGTTTGACTTTGACTTACCAAAATACTCATTTTCTCGCTAATGTTACCAAAATACCCAATTTTTTCCGCGGTGGGTCCCGCAATTGCCCTCCAGCTATGGCCGCGGTGACAAGTTTGGTCCCTGCCCGCGGTGGTTGTCCGCGAAACCGAGCTGCGCGAGCACGGGATTTTGGAGCTGCATTCGTGTCCGCAGGTCGCGCTCGCACACAAGTTCGACGATTTTAGCTTACGAAATCGTCAATCGGCACCCTCCCTACGCGTGGGTAGGAGTTAGAGTAAAACCATTCAAGGAGCTTATCAACTCCTCACACTTTTTTGGTTATAAACCAAAGAAAGTTTACTCTCTCTTCCTATGTGGGACACCTTCCCACACCCAACTTGGTTTTTGCTAATTTCATCCAATTACTCAACTTTGAGTATCGATATCTCATTCACACATACTCCGTTTTGGACGCATTATATATCGTTTCGAAGCTCTCATATAGGAGAACATAAACACACTAAGAGTTAATTATATATACCACATATATATATATTTAAATGTGTCCAAAATTTAGTAAAAATCATACTTTTACTTAGTGGGTTTATGTTCTCCCATTCCTTTTTATTATAAAATCAAGAAACAAAAAAATTAAATGAATTTGATACGGTCAATAGTTCAATTATCTTTGGACATTTATTTTTGTAACATTACTCTTAAATATATTTATGAAATGTTTAGTTTCGACTTTGGAGGATTTAGAATGAAATTGAATTATATCTTTCGTAATACTTTATAGTATTAAATTAGTTTCTTATTAATTGATTATATAAAACAAATGTTTTTAACATATTTTAAAACACTATTAGGCCATCAGTACCGCATGCGGGCTCGGGCTCGGGTAGGGAGGGTTCCAGCGGGTTGTGGTACGGGGGTAGCGGGCTTGGGGGTAGCGGGTTTGAAAACCCGAGAAACCCGAGGCTTTATTTGTTTTTTTTTAAATTTTTTTATAAATAATTTGAAAATAAAGCCGTTGGCAACGGCTCCTTTTAAAAAAATTAATTTTTTTTTCAATTTAATCACACTATATATATTAATCCAAACCTCTTATTTTTTCACACCAAAACAACTCTCTCATGATAACCTTCGGTCGGATTTGGTCGAACATATTTGGCGTATCCAAGTTCCCAACAATGACGACGAGTAGATTTTTAAATTTATTTTGTAATTTTTATTTTTAATGAATGATATGAATTTTTATTTTTATTATTTATCTTATTTTTATTTATTAAAAAATATATAAATATTTTTATTTTGTTAAATAATTAAATGTATAAATAAAAGAATTAAAAAAAATGAGGTGGCAAGAGGGCTTGAGGGTTGCGCTACGACACTTTAGGGCTTGAGGGTTTGAGGAGAGGGTTAGGAGAAAAGCTGATGTGGCGCTGATGTGGCGCTTGAGGGCTTGAGGGTTGCGCTACAGATGGCCTTACACATAAATTCTACGGAATCCCGTGAAATACGAACAATCTTATTGATTTTTAAATCCCGTGTGTAGAATTTCATTGAAATTCGGGGATTTCAAACTCACACAATCTTTAAAACCAAACATTGGATCGGAACGGAATTGAATTCCAAATCTTTTTAAATCATATTCAATTTACAAATTAATCGGGACCTTATATGTATTTATAATTTTATGCATCGGTTTTGGTTGTTTAGATAAAACTTTTTTTGATGGTTGCTTTTGTATTCTGTTTTTTTGTGCTTTTATAAAGGTTGACCTCTCAAAAATAAAATAAAAAATGTAGCATTTGTGTACTTACCTATGTTTTTTTTGTTTAACATAACTTATGTGCACTACTCTTTTTTTTCGAAAGGCAAGACAATATTATAAAACCAACCAAAAGAGTAACAACCAAATCGGGCAAAGCCCAACCGAACAACAAACGAACAGTACGAAACAAACCAATACGAACAAAAGGATCTGCCCGGGTTAAGCACCCTCAGATTACTAGCAGTAAGCCACATCGAGAGCTTAATCCAAGCAGCCACAGAAAGCCAAAAATAACAGCTCCCTTCTGGGACAGCCGCTGGATTAAGGAAAACAGCGGCTTAACCCAATCAGACCTGCCAAACAACCGACCCCAGCAGAAATGTCACGATCCAAACAGCCTAGTTAAGCCAAGCATCTTTTGCCCATATTCATCTGAGCACCATCCAGCTACTCACGGCTAAGCACCCACGAACCGAAGCAAAAACGGGCCACCTGTACGAGGAGAAGACCAGATCTTGCACTAAACTGTAGCAGGCAACTCCATCCTAATGCAGGGCAGTCGTTGCCTGCATCTTAATCTAGACAGTCACGTGCTCAATAGTTGATTCAACAGCTTAATCATTTAACCTGCACAGTTGCTTACTTCAGTACCCATTCCCCGGACCGCCACCAGATAAGTCTCCTATTTGCATCTGCACAGCCGTGTCTGAATTCCACACGGCTCACTGACAGACTCTACCACGAACAGAAACAGGACCTTCAGCCTTGGGAGTTTGCTGTTACTGCTATACCTCGACCCGCACCTTCCGTTTCTTACAACGCCTCGCTTGGAGTCGTCAGCCACTCCGTCCATCCTAACTTACGCCCTTTTATCCTGTTCCCCAGCCACTCGAAGCTTTTTCTTTGCATCTCAAAAAAGTGGTCCACTAATTTGCTTTTGTCGTTTTTGTACACCACTTGGTAACGATGTGACCATATTAAGTAGAGAAAGCACCATATTGTTTCCTGCCATAATCTTGGTTGCATGAATGTACTTGTCACAGAAAAGTTAACTTCCAAAAGGTCATGTAATGAATTAATGTTCTCTTCCTTGTGATTCCACCATCGAAGCACCTTTTGCTAGATCGGTTTTACCTCGTTACATTTTATCAAGGTATGCTCAACCGACTCCGGCTCTAACCCGCATCTCGGACACAACGTTGAGTCTAAATCCATTCCCAAATTTTCAAGGACTAAACGACAAGGCAATCTCCCTTGTTTGGCTTTCCAAAGGAAAATGCACACCTTTTTTGGGGTTGTCTTTGACCACCTCGTTTCTTCATGACTTTCCCCAAGAACCGCCCCCTCTCCTCTATCAACTCCTTCAATTATTGGACCGAGAAATTCCCCTCCCCCCCCCTCTACCCATATTGCTTTATCTCGTACTTCTATCTTCGGCTCCCACTGTAACACCCCGAATCTCCCTGATCAAAATTATGTTATATTTTGATATGGAAGGATTCAAAGAGTAATTAACCAAAGTTTAGACTATTTGTGGAACTTGAAACTTGGGGGTTAGTTTTATCATTTTGGAAAGTTTGGGGTTGGTTCGGTCATTTGATAATGGTTGTGTATGTTGGGGTTTTGTTCGAAATATGATTTCAAAATACATAATATTTGCAATGGAAGCTTAAAAATTCGAACAACATTAAAAGGCATTTTAATACCCACCAATGATCCATTTGCATGAACATGAAAGATTAAAAACCATACATTGGGGGTTTGTAGAAATTACAACCTTTGTAGTCCTTTGTAAGAGTCTTCTATTTGGTGAAGATGGAGATGGCAAGAGCTCAAGTGAGAGTTCCTCTAAAGTAGTCCACCAACAAGCTCCAACACCTTAGTATGCTAGTACTTTCTTGATCAAGGATGCAAAAGGAACTCCTTAACAACTCTACAATAGACTTGAGAAGAAAAAGAACAAAAACACACACACTATGTGTGTGTTTCGGCCGAAGTGGAGAGAAGGAGAGAGAGAGCCAATTTTCAAGTTAGGGTAATTTCAAAAGTGGTCTCTGTTTTTACTAGAAATCAAGGGACAAGCTCTTCATTTCTATTGGACCACAAAAGGGTCCAATGGTGTGCATATTGCCACCCAACATGGCCAATCAAAAAGATTGCCACCCAACAAGGCCAATCACAAAAGAGCTAGCCATGCATTATTTCCCTTTAACCCTCGAAGATTTAAAATGGTTAAAATCACATTTTAACTATTTTAAACTTTCTCATATTAGTCCCTTTTTAATTTTTGTTACAAATGAGTCCATCATATGTATTAACAAAATAATAATCTATTATTTGCATCTAATATTATAAATTATATTCAATTAATAATATTTATCAAGAAATAATAATATTTATCAAGAATCAATTTCTTATAAATATTAATTCGGTGTCTACTTGTTGTATGGTGTGACCCTATAGGATCATATATTACCGGTAATATTATTTTATAATCATTCTTGAGCATATAGAACCAACAATCTCCCACTTGCTCAAGATTGCATTATAGAATGATATAGACAGTGGTGGACGTCTAGCAACATCTCACTGCCCCAGCAATATATGACTGTAAGTGCCATTCAACAACATCCAATTCCCACAAGCTCATAGCTTCAATTGACGTATAAGGTGTGGTATCAGTTATCCTTTTGTTTAGACATCATGTTGAACATGAGACATGGATCACTATCATTCTCATCTATTGTTCAACTTTTGGTAAGACGCCTTAGATGTCTCACTCTTAACATATTTTAGAGAAACAAATCCCATCTTGACTACATACGCCTCTCATGCAGTTCATGACATGCCCAATGATGGCCTTTTTAGCTGCCTTTTTCAAGAACAACGGTTAACCATATCAAAGCATAACACTCCCTACACTTGAGTCCCAAATATGCATCTCAGGTCGAAGGATGCAAAGATACTACTTTTTATTCAAGAATCACTTGTGACGACGATCCATGAAGTGATCTTGAAGCGGGTCAGGTCCAGTACTTGTTCCCTAACAAGTACCTATGAACTTGGTTGCAACACTTTGCCACTTTTACCTTAAAAGGTCAACCAATCCAATTCATATTAGTCTTACTTCATGGTTGCTCCCACAACTATGATCGACTATGGACATTTTAGAATAACTGGTTTATTCATGGATTAAAACATGCTAATATGGAACACAACGAGTATGTAAAAGATCATATCCTATATATCTAATTAAATACTATACTTGTTGCTTAACTTGTTCCAATATCCAAATACTAAATTCAAATCAAATCCCATCACTAGAATAACGAAGTCCTATAGCTCAAACATGACCCTTCAAGTTTAGCTTATGAAAGGAGTTTCGTGAATGGGTTCATCTAGAAACTTGATTTGAGTAAACTTTGTGAACACTAACATCTCCATCTTTAACTTTATTCCGAATATAGTTAAATATTTGGAGTAGATGCTTGGTACTCTGATGTGAGATAGGGTCCTTCAGCTCGCGTAATGGCACCTATATTGTCACAAAAGATTTCTAGGTGATCCTGAATGTGAAACACCCCAAATTCCGGGCTAATTTGAACCTCAATTTTTCCACAAGTTATGATAATATAAACTTCAAACTTACAAAATAGCAAGTGAATTAATCATCAAGAGTACATTTACAGATACATGATTCTACAAATAACTTATTAATCTAATTATGTCACTATAATCAGATTTACTAAGTTATCTAAGTAATCCCTCAAAATCTCCTTCTGTTAATTGACTTCCTTGCTATTCCAAAACGCTCGTCCCACAACCCTTTATTTTCCCGAGCCGGCACCTGGTAAGAAAACATCATTTGAAACGATTAGGCCAACGCCTAGTGAGAACATTCGTTTCCATAATAATATTTGCAAAATCAATGTAAACAAGTTATATCAAACCTGATTACCCTTTTTCTTACCATACATGTAACTCTATTCCGTTAACACGATTTTCATCCAATCCCATGAATATGACTGACACACATTCCATCATCATATCATGTCTCAGAGCTACACTACGAATCTGCACTGATTCTAGAGTAATGTTTCTATTCCGGAAATCGCAATATACACATGCCCAATTCCGTACACATCTATTCCAGAAACCGCAATATACACATGCCCATTTCTGTACACATCCTATTCCAGAGCCACACTACGAATCTTTCTCAGATTCTAGATTAATGCTCCCACCTAAGAAATCGCAATATACACATGCCCATTTCTTAGAAAAGGAAGTAGAGATTACAATTACATATGTCAATCCCTCTTCTTCCTTAGAAACCGGGAATTACGTTTATTCCAGGGTTTCTCACACACATCAGAATAATGACTAACTTCATCTATTCCACGTGCACATAACCATTAGTACTACACACATTAGAATAATGACTAACTTCATCTATTCCACGTGCACATAACCATTAGTACTACACACATCAGAATGATGACTAACTTCATCTATTCCACGTGCACATAACCATTAGTACTACACACATCAGAATGATGACTAACTTCATCTATTCCACGTGCACATAACCATTAGTACTACACACATCAGAATAATGACTAACTTCATCTATTCCACGTGCACATAACCATTAGTACTACACACATCACTGGAATAACGATTATTACCACACGCCTATTCCATGTGATTACCAAACACTAGTGCCTATGGATCCATTACACTTACTACACACACCTGCCTAGTATCAAACTAGAACAATCATTAAGCCTAACAACCTACCATTCAGCTGTAAGTATGTTCAGGCCACTAGAACTGCATTTCAATTCCTAAACCATACTTGTTTAGAAGTCAGCAAGTCCTAAAGTTACTGAGTACTCCAAAAGTGACTGGACAGTACCAGTTTTTCGGACACCTTAAACTATCCGGACAACACAAGTTTTCCGGATATCCTCATCTTTCCGGATACATCAACTTTCCGGGTATTTCACTAATCCGGATGACACCCGAAAACCAAGGTAATCCGGATACCATCCGGTAACTATATTCATCCGGAAACTTACAAGAAAACAATACTTACCGGATACTTTGCTGCGTCCGGAGACATTCATCACCACGATTTTCCGGATACATGGTTTTATCCGGAAACCTTCGACCTGCAACTTAAAAATCGACCTAATTCGATGTCTGTTCGATTCAGTTCATTCCAGACCATCCCATACAGTCCACAAACAGTTTATACAACTATTTCAAGGTTTAATTTAACATATAAACACTGATTTAAGCAAACAACAATTGAACTCACCTTTTTGATGTAAAACCCACTTTGCTGCAAAAATTCAACCCAAATCTGCTGTAAACGATTTTGAAAACCTAATCACAACATAGATTCGTTTACAACTCTATAGCTACAACAATTTTCATCAAAACACATGATAAATTCCTTACCAATTTGAAGACAAATCTAGCTTTCTTCCCTTTTTCCTATTTTTCTCTATCTCTTTCTCTCTGCCTTCTAAACCGACCCAAACAAAAAGGATACCAAAAATATCTGATTTCTGCTATTTATCCATACACACTTTTCACAAATGACCACTTACACCTCCAAGTTTCCATTATTTCTCAAAACAACACCAAACTTTAAACCCTTGTATTTTAACCCTATTGAATTATAAATTACAACATAATTCAAGGTTTTAAACCGAAATACAATTAGATCTCAATTCTCATTAAATTACTATTATTGAAAATTCAGGATGTTACAATACTCCCCAACTTGAAAATGATTTCGTCCTCGAAATCAAGATCAGGTAAACAGATGGGGATACCTATCCTTCATATTCTCTTCCGACTCTAAAGTCACATTAGCACCTCGATGGTGTTTCCACTGTACTTTCAACATAGCTACTTCCTTGCCATTACGTAGCTTTCTAACCGATCTTTCCAAAATTGCCTCTGGTTCTTCCACACAACAATTCTTCTCATCCACTCTTACTTTAGTAAAAGAAATCACATCATACCAACATGAAATATTTTGTACATCTCTTCCCTTTAAGTCTTACATACTTAATCACAAATTAAAAGTCCAGAAAGAACAAGAATTCATCCTTTCATATTTTATGAACCTTAACTCTTTCATTAGCATCCGCTCCCCAACTTGGATTTGCAAACCTCCTTAGAGTCACCGTTCATCATCAAATCTTTACCCGACTATTTCTTGGTCTACCACACCGACATTAACCGTAACTCGATCTCCGGGTCTCAAAATAACATTACCATCTACTGCTTGAAAATCTATACTCACCTTAAATTGAGTATACTCACCACTTTTGAATACTCCGATAAATACGACAAACCTTTGTTACATCCATGACTCACATGTTTCTTTAGTACAAAGTGCTACCATTTCCTCACACCACTATCGCACTATGCGACCATATTGCAACCAAATACTAAAGTGTTGTATAACAAGGGTGACAATTCCATTGAACCTGTAGTATAACTACATTCTTAGGTCCGATCTTTTTATCATTTCTTCCCACGTTAGCATGGAGTACTACCCTCCAAACATTACTTGTCTCTTTCTCCCAACTTTTCCCACATACTGATAACACTTTCTCATTACTATACATAACCAAACAATTGTACCAAAATTCTAACTTAAGGTAATTGATAATGTCGATTTTCGACATTATTTTGAATCTCAAACTAGGTGGTTTACGCATGTCTTCAAGTGAAATACGAGTATTTCATGGGTTTTTGTTGAGAAAGTATAGGTACAAGCATTTTTGTCCAAAAAAGCAGCAAAGTTGAGTTCCAGAGCTGAAAACGAGAGAAATCGAGAAATCGCGAAACAGAATCTGGCGCCAGTGCTGGCGCCAGCCAACTAGCGCCACCATCCGCGCCAACATTTTAAACAGAATCTGGCGCCAGTCATGGGGCCAGCCCATCCGCGCCGGCGCTGGCCCCGACGCCCAGTTTTATAAAACTATTTTCTGCAGCTAGGTTTAAACAAAAAAACGGACACACGACGGCGAGAGGAGTTTAGGGGGCGATTTTGGGAGACTTTTTACACCTTTCGGAGCCACGTTAGAGGATCAATCGGAGCCACGTTCATCACGCGAAGTAGATACGAACACGAGAGAAGGGAGTATATCATTCCATTCACCATGATCACGTTTGCCATGTTTTCTTCCATTGTTCTTTTCTTTTCTTTTGTGTTTGAATCCACCACCGACATGAACTAACCTGTTCATGTTGGGGGTTGGAATGAATTTAGTTTGTAAGCATATGAACAGATGACTTGAACATTTATCAGTTTTCCTATTTAATGAATGCGTGTAATTTGGTTTTAATGCTTTTGAGAGTTTAGCTACCTTTCAATTGTTTTGTTGTTTCCAGTTGAGTTCGAGAGAATTAACTGTTAACTAGAACTAGGAATTACATGTCTAAGGCGGGAATTTGGTGATAGAGATATACCGAATGCGCTTTAATCCTAATTGAACCATTTAGGTTGAGATCGAGAGATTAAATCTATATGATCACAATAAATCTTGCGCTTAATGTGTTTTGGAATCCATAAGTTGAGATCGAAAGATAAAACTTGTCCTTTTCAAAATAAAACCCGTTGTTGCTCGAAAGAGAACAACGGGGACTTTTAAAGATTGGATATTCATTAGGGGAATAACTGGTAATCGTTTAAGTCTGATATTCGTATGTGAAAACCTAAGGATTTCCAACCTTCAACTGTTTTCTCTATCGGAAGTTTCCAAAGCTGTTTACTGTCTTGTTTTTGCTTTGTCTTCTTGCAATTAATTAGTTAAAACCAACCATCCCTCAATTTCCAATCGTTCAGTAAATAGTTTTTACAGTCATTGCGGTACTTAACACCAAGTTCCTGTGGATTCGATACTCGTACTTACGTACGTATTACTTGAGACGACACCGTACACTTGCGGCTAGTTAAGGAGGGTGTAAACCCGCCTATCAAGTTTTTGGCGCCGTTGCCGGGGAACTTGTTTTGTGTTGATATCACTACCAGCTGTAGGGATTATTACATTGAGCATTTTGTTTTTGTTGCAATTTATTGTTATTTCATTTTTCGTATTCAAGATTTTGACCCAAGTTTCTTGTTACTTCATTGCTGCAAGTTCTGATTGGTGATTTACTTTCTGCTGCAGATTGCTTCTAGTTTATGCTAAGAATGAGTTCCTCTGGTGAACTCGAACCGTTTGATCCTGAAATCGAAAGGACTGCAAGGAGATTAAGGAGGCAAGCCAGACTCAGAAGTCAGCAAGAAATTGAGGGTCTAGACAACGTTAACATCAACAACGACAACATCAATGTTGGGGAAGATTGGGGAGAAGGGTTCGCCATGGGTAACGAGGAACCAGTTCCAAACGTGAATGCAAACAACCCCAACAACCAGAACCATAATGTTAATCCCGGTCTCAACAACGTTCACAACAACAATGTTAACAATAACAACGTTAACATAAATGGTGTTAACAACAATGTGAATCATCCGCCACCACCACGACAGAGAGTGCCTATGCGGAATTTTGCTAATCCGAACATGGGGGCCGTCCAGAGAGGACCTTATGTTCATCCGATTGCAGCAAACAATTTTGAAATCAAGACTGGCACCATCCAATTGGTGCAAGCAAATATGTTTGGAGGAGCAGCATCTGAAGACCCGCACAGCCATTTGAGAACATTTGAGAAGATTTGCAACACCTTCAAGGTGAATGGGGTTGGCCCAGGTTCGATCAAACTCCGACTCTTTCCGTTTTCATTGAGGGGTCGAGCAGCTGAATGGGAAGAGAGTCTACCAAACGGGCAGATTCGTACATGGAATGATATGGTGACGACTTTCTTAAACAAATTCTTTCCACCGGGGCGAACAGCCCAATTGCTGTCAGATATCACTCATTTTGGCCAATGGGATCAAGAGTCCTTTTATGAGGCCTGGGAACGGTACAAGGGTATGCTAAAGAAGTGCCCTCATCATGGTCTACAAGAATGGATGGTTATCCAAACGTTCTATCAAGGGTTGCATCCACATCATAAAAATGACCTCACTTCCGCTGTTGGTGGTGCACTGATGAATATGTCGTACGAAGACGCGTATTAGTTGATTGAGAATCTTGCGGAACATAGTTATGCCACTCCTCGGTCAGCCACTAGGAAGGTGGCAAGTGTGCAAGAAAGTGATGAACTGAAAGTTATCAAGGCACAATTGGCAGCTATCACAAATCAGCTGAAAGGGACAACAATTCAACCAACTCTCCAAGGGGATATGGGCTGTCAAGAGTCATTTGGTTCACCTCAAGAGTTTCCTCCGCCGGAGCAAGTGCAATTCCTTCAAAACCGCAATAACCGGCCGAGGAACGACCCGTTCTCAAATACTTATAATGAGGGATGGAAACGTCATCCCAATTTCTCGTGGAGCCAACCTCAAAATGCACAAAAAGAACCCATGTTTCAGCAGCAACAAAATCAGTACGGTAATACTTCTAACTCTTCTACTCAATCTTCTAACGTTTATCGTCCTCCAGGTTACAATCAAAGGAGGCAAGAAGAAGCACAAGGAGGGGAGAAAAAGTCCGGATTGGAAGAGATGCTAATGAAGTTTGTGTCAAAGATGGACAATGCGGTTGGAGAGTTGACATCATCTGTTGGTACATTGTCAAGTTCAGTCGGAACGATAAGAGCTGCGACAGAGCAGAACACCGCATCAATCCGAATTCTTGAGGGACAAATGGGACATATGGCAGAGGCGTTAGCTGTTCGGAGTCAAGGCACGTTTCCGAGTCAGACTGAAACGAAGAACCGGGAAGAGTGTAATGCCATTTATCTTAGAAGTGGCAAGGAGCTGAATGGAGAGCCAATACGAGAGCCCACATCAAAAGGAACCGATCCTAAAGAGAAAGAGGTCGATATCATAGAAGTGGCTGAGCTAGAAGCCGATGAGGTTGTGATTGAAGAGAACAAGAAAAGTGAAGAGAAAAAGCCGGTAGTCAAACCGTTTGTACCACCACTACCATTCCCTAATCGAGTGAAGGCACACAATGATGAGGAACAATTCAAGAAGTTCCTCGACATATTCAAGAAGCTTCACATCAATATCCCTTTCGCGGAGGCACTCGCCCAAATGCCGACATACCTCAAGTTCATGAAGGAGATCTTATCAAAGAAGAGGGCAATCGATCACCAATCGACCATTGCACTTACTGAAGAGTGCAGTGCAATCATCCAGAACAAGCTTCCGCCGAAGCTTAAGGATCCAGGGAGTTTTTCAATCCCTATTCAAATTGGTGATATTCGTTTTAATAAAGTGTTGTGTGATTTAGGGGCGAGTATTAACTTAATGCCTTTATCTATTTTCAGGAAGCTCGGATTGGGGGAAGTGAAGCCGACGTACATGACGCTCAAGCTGGCGGATCGATCCATAGTGTGCCCATATGGAGTGGTAGAGGACGTGCTCATCAAGGTGGGAAAGTTTTACTTTCCGGTGGATTTCGTGGTGATGGACATCGACGAAGATATAGAAGTCCCATTGATCTTGGGAAGATCCTTCCTAGCCACAAGTCGAGCGCTGATCGACATGGAGGAAGGCGAGATGACTTTGAGAGTTGGTGGTGAGAAGGAAGTGTTCAAGATGTTCGAGAAGATAAGAGATAGAGGCGAAGAGAAATTTGGTGAGCAAGAAAAGCTGACGGAGTGATCGGAAAGAAGGTCGAGCCACGACCGAAACCACGGCGCTGGGTGGGAGGCAACCCACCAAGGTTTGCGTTTCTTTATTTTTAATTTATGCATTTTGAGTGTTTTATATAAAAAAAATCTGTTTTCCTTGCTTTCTTTTCCTTTTGTTTTTGTTCTTGCATCCCCTTCTCCGTCGTCTTCGATATCTTCCAACTGGGCGTTCCAATCTTTCAAGAGAATCTCTCCGGGCAAACAGGTACGTTCTAAACTTCGTAGGTAACGAGTGGTGTATGATGTTTTGGTTCCATTAGCTGAACGAGATGCAACAAACCTAAGTTTCACTTAGGTTTGGGGTGCCTCACTTTTTAAATATCTACACACTCACTTTTATCCCTATGCAAACCTCGGTTTCACCGAGGTTTGGGGTGGCCATGTTTTTGAAAAAAACTAGATTAGCTATTTGTGCTTATTGTTATGTTATGCCTTACCTGTTTGATACCTGTAATAACCGCACAACGATACTTGTTTTAGTATCGCCTGAACCGACACCTGCACATTGGGGACAATGTGTGGGTAAGGTTTGGGGTTGCCCAATCGGGCCCACGTTTATGCACGTAGATTTCCCGCACCTCTGCATGCTTAGATTACTTTAGCCAAAAATTTTGTTTTGAATGATCGAGACCGACCATTGTGGGAAGAATCTTGTGATAGTGACGTGACCATTAGGGAAGGACTGGGAAAGGACATGACTAGGGACATTAGTAGAGACCACCCGTTAGTGAGATTTGAGCCTAAAAGACGTTCTTTCAATTCGAGGGATTCATACACGAAAATCGTATACACTTTTTCGAGTTCCTTGTTGTGAATATAGAATGATCTCACTATATTATTGCATTGAGTAGCAAAGACGACCATCGGAATACTATGTAAGGGTGTAGTAGATCATATCGTGTGGACCTTAAGAGATGATTCCAGGCATTGTGTGTTTGTTTAACCTTGTTTTTAACTTTCGTACTCTTTCACCCATTTTTGTGTAACCATAGCCCCTTTGTAGCCATACACTCACCTTTTCATTTCAGACCCACCTTTAAACCCGAGCCAAAAGCCTTAGCCAACCTTATCCGAAAGTGTGTCAACCTAAGCGGTAATGAACTATGAAAGATAGAGAGGAAAAGAAAATAGTGCAGGCCAATCATTGAGAATAAAATGGGTCAATGTAACCCAAGAAATAGGAAAGAGGGCCAATGTCGCCTCAATCAAAAAAAAAAAAAAAAAAAAAGAGGACCAATGAAGTCCCAACTGAGAAAATGCAAAAAGAAAAGAAATACAGTTATTAGTGATAGCATCCATAGCAGCAAAAAATAAGAGAGTCAAAGCGACTTCAATAGTGACAAAGAGGGCCAAATAATAGAGCGGAAAGCTATAGAGTTCATAACTGCTAACGGTTGACACGCCGATGATTTTTGCCCTTTTACCCTTCGTTTCTATGCCATAACCCTAGCCTCGTTACAACCCTCGTAAAGACCTGGATGATCTTTTGGAAAGTGTGATTAGAGTCTATGACTGCCTTTACCAATATTCCATGTCTTGCTGCTTGATTCTTTTCTGAGATCAACTTTTTGAACATTTGTGCGTCTTTCAATAGAGTTGTCATGTAATTATTGCGTATTCAGGTACATAAACTCTTTAGACATGACAACATGTGCGATAACCTAGGTTCGAGCGAATTGAGCGAATCCCGTGAGGTAGGGTCGAGGCGAAATGTTTTCCTTAGTATGTCCGGACCTAGAACAACCTTAATGGAAACGGAGGAGTCACGAGTTCAACTTACAATGGAAGGTCATAGATCAAACGAAATAGGAATGAGGCGAGAATGAGATAGGCATTCACGGGTATGGGAAATCACCAGTGCATCACGTGGTACCAATTGGGAGTGTGCAGTAATCAACTAAGTTATCTTGAAACGACATACCGTCCCAAGTTACTACACATTCTTTAATCTGCAACTAATACTTCCTCGGACAATTCTTTCACACATAAGAAGCAACTCATCTTCCTTAAGGATTTTGCATCTTTTACATCACATTTTGACTAACATATCCATCATCTTCGTTAACTTCCAATGATTCAAGAACATAAACTTACCTAGCGACTCGCACAACCAACATCGCTTTGGGTAAACACCCACTACTTTTCCGCCATTCTATTCCGATATTAGCCATATCACTACACCATCTTACAAACCACATACTCCAACAATTTTATTGACAAAATCGTACTCTTTATCTGAAATCCCCGAAAAGACTTCCATCGGATGCTTCCTCTTTCTAACTTCACATTACATACTAGTTGACACACTTATCTTGGCACTTGATGCCACTACTCGTTCGTACATTCTCCACCCATAACATCTCAAAGCAGACCAGGTCTCTCATGGTCATTTGTACACAATTCAAACGTACATTCATGTTCTCCCGCATGATTAATTGAGTCTATTTCACTATTATAATCCTCCCCAACTTTAGTTGAACCACAACTCGCGGTTTCTAATTAATTTCAACTTACTTGTTTCCTGCTAGGTCTTCGTGATTTCAAACCAATACATAGACAGGGCACATTCCCTCACGGATCGGCATAGTCTATACACTCGCTTCGTTCGTGCCTAATACTTCATCCTTTATAAACCATCCACACCGTAAGAAAACGCTTATCTAAAACAACAGCCCTTCACTATCCTAACACCCCTACACGGTGGTCCTTTAACTTTTAATCTTCTGATTCCAGGCTTAATATTCTTACATGATCTCAGAAATAACCAATGTATTCATCTCATGTAAACTTTAATTATAATACAATTCATATAATTCCAACCCCAAGCCTACGTCGAGCTTATTTAAACCAGGCGAATGCTCCCAATACTCAACCGAGTCCAAAACCGAGCCATCTGCTCAAAGGATCTAATGATTATTTATCGACATCTACTCATGCAATTAAATACGTCTAACTCACATCATGCAACACACGCTCCGAGGCGTGATAATCTAACAATCCCTTCATTGCTACCTTCCCAATGAAGTCAAATCATATATGTATCTATATGTACACGTATATGCAACTCTTTTATACTCAACAATGTATATCACTCACCAAGGTTCCTTAGTCCCAAAGGTACTAAGAATACAAGATCATCAAACGGTCCTCACACATAAGACCAATACTTAAAACGACACTCATTTAAATAAAATGCAATTAAGCACATATCACATCATAACTATTGTACAACCACAATAATTCTAAAAGCGTATTTTGACCACATAACTGTCTCTTATGCAATAAATTAATCAAAATTTCTTTCGCTCGCGATTTATTCGCCAATCACTCAAATTCCCCTAAAATGGGTGTTTCACAAAATATAGACCATTCGGTAACATCCCCAGTCTACCGTACACGATAATGTCCGCTTTGCGCATACCCTCTGCATTACAGCATGCTGGTACCGCTCACGATTTTGTTCCTGCCCGCACAGGTATACGCGGGACGCACCCAGACCGCACCCAGTGACAGGCAAAAGGCCTCATACACCTTACACAACTGCCGACTTCAAAGTCAATAGTCGACCTGTCGATACTTCCTTAACCTATTCTTTAACAAGGGTCCCTAACTGAACCTAATCCTTCCAACATATCATAATCTAATTCACATTCCATCGTTTTCATCTCTAATTTATCCGTGCAACGTTAATATCACAAGATCACCATAAATTCTTATTTGACGTCAAGGATGTTTCGTTTCTGTCTCACCACACTATTCCATCACCTAGACGACTTCTAGTCCTTCCTCCGGACACAATCGTCCCTCGGCAACTGTTTTTCTAGTCATCGAACAATGGGTACAGACCCTCATACATCCGACACTAAAGTCCACTTTCGACTCCCCCACTGATCACCTCTCATCTTGAACACAAATTCCAAAACTACGAACATTCTCTCATGATTTATCCAACACCTCTTCACTCTCGGAGTTCTTTCTTAGCTTATAGTGCAATACTCTATGACCTAGTGAGTTCATAGCCTTCATGCATGACAACTTGATAAATGAATCATTTTGCACAATTTCTCATTTTAAAGAACAACACAAGGAACAACTTGGGTACCAATGACCCCAACATTCTCATAACTCCAATGTACCGCACAACGATCTCGAGAATCGTTTGCATACAACTTTCCGTAACACTTAATCTTTCTCAACCAAACGATATTGTTACGACAGTAATAAAATGAAAATCTTTTCCTGCGACAAAAGTTTAAAAGAAAGTTACCGACACGAAGTAAGCTAGTCGGTTCTCACATTCGTTTATATAATATCATCAAGTTAATGCTCGTTTTGGTTATAAAAAGTTTTGCTGGCCAACGCTTTCTTGACCTTTTTGCTACCACTCAACTTTTCATGTAAAATACGATGTATTTTGCAATTTGCTAAACTCAAAATTCCATTGTGCGCCGTAAATGGAATTGTCTTTTTCTTTAAATACACACATGCACATGCTGACTCAACCTCGACTAAAATTGTTGTCTATGCATTTGTTTTGAAATCATAAAAACTCATGTAACACCCACTAAGACACCATACAAAAAACTTTATTCGCAAATGAAGGCTACTCACTCAAACAAGGCCAATCGTTTTACTCACGCGACTTATCAATGACACTCTACTTCCGACCAGTGGTCGCCCTCTCGGCTTTGTAACACTTACTATACATGCATTCCATGGCCCACTTACTCAACCATTTCATACTATCAAAGTTTGCCTCGGCGGACTTTCATGAGTCCCGCCAGTTCCAGGTTGTCTTTCCAACCCCCAATCATTTACTGATCTAATCTCCAAAGAATTGAAGGACCTTGGTGGTGTACCCACCATCGTTCTACTATAACACAAATAGTTAACCATAAGAAATGGTTATACGAGTATAGACATACAAAACATACTTTATCGATCATTAGTCACTGTGACAATTTAGAAACAAGTATGCTCGTGTAACTCATATTCATAATAACAGTAGCTAATTGAAATTGCGAACATACTTTACATGAGAATTCTCGTTGCCATTGCTACAGTACTAATTTCAGGTATTTCTGTTGACTCTAAGACTATCCCGTCTTAGTACTTCTACCCCTTTCTCACATATCATAACTTAATTCATCACAGCTTAAGTCTAAGTATCTCCTCAGCATACTTAGTTCGCTTAAACTATTGCTCTGATACCATATTGAAACACCCCGAATTCCGGGCTAATTTGAACCTCAATTTTCCACAAGTTATGATAATATAAACTTCAAACTTACAAAATAGCAAGTGAATTAATCATCAAGAGTACATTTACAAATATAAGATTCTACAAATAACTTATTAATCTAATTATGTCACTATAATCAGATTAACTAAGTTATCTAAGCAATCCCTCAAAATCTCCTTCTGTTAATTGACTTCCTTGCTATTCCAAAACGCTCGTCCCACAACCCTTTATTTTCCCGAGCCGGCACCTGGTAAGAAAACATCATTTGAAACGATTAGGCCAACGCCTAGTGAGAACATTCGTTTCCATAATAATATTTGCAAAATCAATGTAAACAAGTTATATCAAACCTGATTACCCTTTTTCTTACCATACGTGTAACTCTATTCCGTTAACACGATTTTCATCCAATCCCATGAATATGACTGACACACATTCCATCATCATATCATGTCTCAGAGCTACACTACGAATCTGCACTGATTCTAGAGTAATGTTTCTATTCCGGAAATCGCAATATACACATGCCCAGTTCCGTACACATCTATTCCAGAAACCGCAATATACACATGCCCATTTCTGTACACATCCTATTCCAGAGCCACACTACGAATCTTTCTCAGATTCTAGATTAATGCTCCCACCTAAGAAATCGCAATATACACATGCCCATTTCTTAGAAAAGGAAGTAGAGATTACAATTACATATGTCAATCCCTCTTCTTCCTTAGAAACCGGGAATTACGTTTATTCCAGGGTTTCTCACACACATCAGAATAATGACTAACTTTATCTATTCCACGTGCACATAACCATTAGTACTACACACATCAGAATAATGACTAACTTCATCTATTCCACGTGCAGATAACCATTAGTACTACACACATCAAAATAATGACTAACTTCATTTATTCCACGTGCACATAACCATTAGTACTACACACATCAGAATAATGACTAACTTCATCTATTCCACGTGCACATAACCATTAGTACTACACACATCACTGGAATAACGATTATTACCACACGCATATTCCATGTGATTACCAAACACTAGTGCCTATGGATCCATTACACTTACTACACACACCTGCCTAGTATCAAACTAGAACAATCATTAAGCCTAACAACCTACCATTCAGCTGTAAGTATGTTCAGGCCACTAGAACTGCATTTCAATTCCTAAACCGTACCTATTTAGAAGTCAGAAAGTCCTAAAGTTACTGAGTACTCCAAAAGTGACCGGACAGTACCAGCTTTCCGGACACCTTAAACTATCCGGACAACACAAGTTTTCCGGATATCCTCATCTTTCCGGATACATCAACTTTCCGGGTATTTCACTAATCCGGATGACACCCGAAAACCAAGGTAATCCGGATACCATCCGGTAACTATATTCATCCGGAAACTTACAAGAAAACAATACTTACCGGATACTTTGCTGCGTCCGGAGACATTCATCACCACGGTTTTCCGGATACATGGTTTTATCCGGAAACCTTCGACTTGCAGCTTAAAAATCGACCTAATTCGATGTCTGTTCGATTCAGTTCATTCTAGACCATCCCATACAGTCCACAAACAGTTTATACAACTATTTCAAGGTTTAATTTAACATATAAACACTGATTTAAGCAAACAACAATTGAACTCACCTTTTTGATGTAAAACCCACTTTGCTGCAAAAATTCAACCCAAATCTGCTGTAAACGATTTTGAAAACCTAATCACAACATAGATTTGTTTACAACTCTATAGCTACAACAATTTTCATCAAAACACATGATAAATTCCTTACCAATTTGAAGACAAATCTAGCTTTCTTCCCTTTTTCCTCTTTTTCTCTATCTCTTTCTCTCTGCCTTCTAAACCGACCCAAACAAAAAGGATACCAAAAATATCTGATTTCTGCTATTTATCCATACACACTTTTCATAAATGACCACTTACACCTCCAAGTTTCCATTATTTCTCAAAACAACACCAAACTTTAAACCCTTGTATTTTAACCCTATTGAATTATAAATTACAACATAATTCAAGGTTTTAAACCAAAATACAATTAGATCCCAATTCTCATTAAATTACTATTATTGAAAATTCAGGATGTTACAGAATGGGAGGCATCTACCTAGCTTTTCAATGAACTCTTTCATCCAAGCATCTTTCTTTTGCAGCTTCTAAAGCAGCAATGTATTCTTATTTTGTAGTGTATTATGCGACTTTACCTTCGCTTGGAACCTTTTCAAACGAACTACTTCTTCATTCATAATGAAGACATTTCCCTTTTGTGGTCGAGAACCTTCTCGATCTTTGTGGAAGCTATCATCAGTGTAACATTTTACTATGATCTTCTTCCAACCCTCAGTTAAGGAACACTTCCTTGGTTCTTTGTAAGTACCTTAAATTGTTCCATACAATCATCCAATGGCCTTCCCTCGTATTTCGTTGGTATCTCCTTCTAATGCTTTAAAGCATTATGATACACTCGATCTTGTGCATGTCATGACATATATGATAGATCCAATTGCCGAAGCATATGGAATACCAATCATTTTATCTAGCTCAGCCTTTGTGCCAGAACATTTGGACATGCTCAAAATGATATCATATCATACTTGCAATAAACTATCTTTAGAGCCTTGCATCTTGAACCTTTCAAGATCATGTCAATACATGCGCTTTGACTTAAACCTATAAGTCGTCTTGATGTAATTCTTTATTTCAAGAACAAAATTAGCCTTTTCTAAGTCTTTTATTAAGGAAATACTGTATGAGCCAAAACATGATGTTTTGCTAAGTCGGAAAGTTAATTTCCAAATACTAGTATGTCTTGCACATACAACGTTAGGAATTTTACTGCACTCCCACTAGCCTTTTAGTAAATGCATGAGTCATCTTTTATTTTGGTGAAAATTAAAGCTTTTAATTTTCTTGTCAAAATGAAGATTCCAGCTTTGAGATACTTGTACTGATCCATGAATGGATTGTATCTCAGTGTTCATGACTCTAAGCCACTCATCAGATTCAGAATCTGACATAGCACTTTAGTAGTTGATGGGCTTACTAGAAACCTATCATACATCATTCTTCATAAGTCATGAGAAATCGATATTTCTCGGATTACTGAATGATTCTACTAGATTTGCGAACACTTGGTGTTTTTACTAAGTTTCTGATCAATCAAATTGCTCAGTTTCAACAACCTTTGTTTGATAACTAGTGCCGACCAATAAGTGCATTAGGTTATGAGGTTCTTGATTCCCTTCAAGTTCCTTAAATCTCCCACTTGCCTTGCTCATTAAAAAATTTGCTTTCTAAGAACTTGGCTTTGGAACAATAAACAATTTTATTGTTTGTGGGATTGTAGAATCGGTATATAAAACAATTTATAGTATATTCTACAATGTATGCATTTGATAGATTTTGGGTCGAGTTTACTTGAAGCTTATTGTCTTACATGAGCTTCATAAACCCACACCTTCAACTAAGACTAAGGATGAAAAAACATTCATACGAAATCTTATAAGGTGTTTTGTCTACCTTTTGGTTGGTGTCGAAAAGTACGGTTTACTTTTACTAGGGCAGAATTATGAATTGATATAGGAATAGTACTTCTATGCATCATAGAGCGAACCATGTTTATTGATCCTTTCGGATATACACGATTTCTAAGATGATCCAAGAGTTCTTGGTTTAGTTACTATTCTCCTATATAAGAAAAGACTTAATGGTCATATTGAGTTGTTTTCTTAATCTCCACTTTGAAACAACTTTGAATCACATCAAATGCTTCATGCTTATGTTTCATAAACATAACTTCAATGTTTGAAATCGACAGTGAAGACATTGTATTACCTATCACCATATCTAGACATGGTTTTGAAAAACAACATACATCAATATGTATTAGTTCTAACAAAACCTTTTTCTCCTTTTCTATAACTAGAGAAAGGAGCTATATTACAAATGAGTCCATCATACATTCATATGTATTAACAAAATAATAATCTATTATTTGCATCTAATATTATAAATTATATTCAATTAATAATATTTATCAAGAAATAATAATATTTATCAAGAATCAAATTCTTATAAATATTAATTCGGTGTCTACTTGTTGTATGGTGTGACCCTATAGGATCATATATTACCGGTAATATTATTTTATAATCATTCTTGAGCATATAGAACCAACAGTGTATGTATAAGAAGTGAAGGTCGGCTGAACAATTGGGATTATCTCAATTTTGGTTTTGGAAAGTCGATTCAAGGAGAGCAAATTAACAATCTCATTCGGTAAGAAACCAATCGACTTCTGTAAGTAATTGTGATCATAAAACTATCTGTTTATCAATTAGATATTGATACTTTTAGTAAATAGGTTTGGATTTTGAAGTTAATCGGTTGATTGGATTTGCAAACTCTGAGTTCGAACACTCACCAGGTGAGTTCATCTTCTCCTAAATGATTTTAATTGAAATTGAGTAAGATATTTGGTAGGAAACTATCTAAATGACTTGATAAACATGTATTGAAATGAAATCGACCAAGAAATTGCATTTATATGAGTTTTTAGAGTAAAAATCGACGTGTCAATCGAAGTCCCGTCATCGAAGATCCGGAATGGGATCCGAATCTGGCGAGATCCGGTGTTGGGTCCGGATTTGATGAGATCCGGAATAGGATCCGGATCTGGCGAGATCCGGTGTTGGATCCAGATTTGATGAGATCCGGAATAGGATCCGGATTTGACGAGATCCGATATTGGATCCGGATTTGATGAGATCCGGATAGGATCAGGATTTGACGAGATCCGGTATTGGATCCGGACTTGGTGAGACCCGGTATGAGATCCGGATTCGGCGAGTCCCGGTATTGGGGGTCCGATTTCGATGAAGAACCGGTTTAGGATCTGGTTTCATAGGATCCGTAAATTTAGTAGGATCCAGCATGCGATAGGATTCAGAATTGATTTGGGATCCGGTCTCATTTGGGCCCCGGTTTCGGGTAGTTCTGGATCGGTACTGGATTCAGGAATGTTCCGGATTGTACCGGATTCAGGAATGTTCCGGATTGTACCGGATTCGGGAATGTTCCAGATAATGGATTTTACGGATATAGTTCCGGATATGTTATATGGATAAGTTTTTCTAAAAAAATTCTCGGGACGTTGCCCCCAGATTCCGCAAGGGCGTTGCCCCTTGACCTCACCCGCTAACCGGGTAGGGGAACCCCGTGCTAAGTCGCCGAAGGGGGGACATTTGAGGATAAGGATACGATAGGTTATCTAGTATTCTTAGTGTTGAGAATATGATACGAGATGTTGCGTGTTTATGTTGTTATGCATATACGCTAGTAAGTGTAATGGATCCATAGGCACTAGTATTATGTGAACACGTGGAATAGGCGTGGCGCTAATCGTAATTCCCATGGACTTGATAAATGCAGAATAGGCCGGGCTCTAATGGTAATTCCCATTTAGTGTTATGATTTGATAAATGCGGAATAGGCCGGGCTCTAATGGTAATTCCCATTTAGTGTTATGATTTGATAAACGTGGAATAGGCGGGGCGCTAATCGTAATTCCCGTTGATTGAAATGTGGAATAGGTCAGGCGCTTAATGGTAATTCCCATTTCGTATTATGATGAGAAATCGTGGAATAGGCGGGGGGCTAATCGTAATTCCCGATTTCTATTGGGAGGTAAGGGATAGGCCGGGCGCTGAATGGTAATTTCTACTTCCACTTCAAGAAATAGGCAGGACGCTAATTGTAATTTCTTGACATGAGCAACGATCTAGAATCTGTGGGATTCGTAGTACCGCTCTGGAACATGAGACTATATGACCTACTTAGTGTTTGTCATTCTCATGGAATCGGGTATGATTCCCGTCATCGAAAGATGTTATGTGTACGGTAAGAAAGATTGTGATCAGGTTAATTGGTATGCTTTGTTTACAAAGTTGGGATTCAGAGCTCATAAAGAGTTCGAATTGAAAACTGGATGTTCTCACTCGGCGTAAGTCTAATCGTTTCAAATTAAATTTTCTTACTATGTACTAGCTCAGGAAGGGATTCACAGGGATGAATGTCGAGGAGTTCCAGAGTTATGCTTTTGGATTTGTGTATTGATCATGGATTAGATTAGCTGGTGATTATGATAACTTGTATAAGTTTGAAACTCGTTGTGAATCATCCAGTGTAAATAAAAGTTTCAAATGATAGTGGTGAATGCTGATAATTTAAGGTTTAATTTTATTGTGAATTACTGGGTGTTTCACCCACCCTTGAAGGACCTCCTCAAGCCTCTCCAACTCACCCCTATCCCTACCCCTCGGCTCTCTCCTCCAATACCACTTCCAATGCCATCTACCACCTACCCACTCCCCCTTCTCGGCTATCAACCCTTCTTTAAAAGTTTCAGGAAGGAATAGCCTCTTAAATATCTCTCCTTCTCGGTCCCTAACCACCTATCCCCCTAAAAGCACGTTTCATCCCCTCTTCCCACTTCTATCCCAAACGACGAGGCGAAATTTATCTCTATCTTCTCTAGTTCTTGACCTACTTTGATGATGTTGCTCCACACCGACCCTCCCCCCGCCCCCAAGCTACTCCTTTCTTTTCCCAAACCCCTCCCTCTCGTAGATACTCTTTATCACCTTTACCCATAACGCCTCCTTCTCCACTCCGAACCTCCACCACCACTTTCCCAAAAGACCCCAATTAGAAGTTTGAAGACTTCCCACGTTTAGACCACCTATCTTGAAACTCCTCACCACTCGATCCCATTTTACCCAAGCCACCCCTCTTTTTGTGTTTGGACCCTTCCCCCCACCCCAAAAGAACTGAGATCTCACCCTCTCTCGCTCACTAATCACACCTCTCGGGGCTCTAAAAAGCGAGAAAAATATAAAGCGACACTACCTAGTACCGACTTTACCAAAGTAAGTCTACCACCGCACGATATCAACTTTAGTTTCCAATTAGCAAGCTTGTTTTGTACCTTTTTTATCGCCTCCTTCCAGCTTTCAATTTTGCTCATGTTACTCCCGACCGGGAGCCCGAGGTAGGAGAACGATAATTCTCCAAAGCCGCAACCTAAGCCTCCCGCTCATTCTTGAACTTCCTCTATGACGACTCCCAATCTGTATAGCTTACTCTTCTCGATAATTATTTTCAAACCCGACACCATAAAGAAACAATCTAGAATCTTCATTAGGTTTTTTAGATTCTTGATGGACCACTTACCGAAGAAAATGGCATCATCGGCATACTGCAAGTGGGTCAATTCTATTTCCTCTTTACCAATCTTCATCCCTTCAAACATCCCTTTTCTTTTGCTTCTTCCAACATCACGTTTAGACCTTCGGCAACCACTAGGTAGAGGAACGGCGCTAGTGGATCCCCTTGTCTAATCCCTTTCTCCATTTTAAACTTCTTTGTGGGGACCCGTTAATTAAAACCGACACCGTTGCGGACTCCAAACACCCTTTGATCCATTTGCACCATTTGACTCTAAATCCCATCGAGCTCATTAACCCAAGTAGACACGGCCATTCCACATTGTCGTATGCTTTTTCAAAGTCCACTTTGAAGATCAACCCTTCTTTTTCATCCTTCGTATGAACTCCACCGCTTCGTTTGCCACCAAGACCCCGTCTAGAATGTAGCTACCTTTTATGAAGGCCGCTTGTGTTTCTCCAACTATTTTGCTCATAATCTTCTTCATTCTCTCCGCCAACACCTTTGCAAGAATCTTATAGAATGTACCGATCAAACTAATCGGTTTATAATCATTAAGCCCGGTTGGATTGTCATTTTTTGTGATGAGTGTAATGAACGAGGCATTGCACCCCCCACTTATCTTCTCCTCCTCCCAAAAACATGCTAACGCCCTCATAAGATCGCTCTTTATGATAGACCAATACTTCTTGATAAAAGTGAAGGTAATACTGTCTGGCTCCGGTGATTTATTTTTTCCACGCGTTTTTATGGCTTCCCATACTTCATCTTCCAGAAACGGTCGTTCAAGTCTCTCCGCCTCTTCCGTTGACAACTTTTTTATTTTATTGCTTTGAAGTTTCGACCCCCCCCCCCATTTTTCTTGATGAAACTGCCTTTTAAAAAAGTCCCATACGAATTCCTTCACTTCTTTTGGATCTTCTGACCACTCTCCTTGGATGTTTATTCCGCGAATCCCATTTTTACGCTCCCTCTTTCTTATTACTGCGTGAAAAAATCTTGAGTTCTCGTCCCCCTCTTCCATCCACTTTATTTTGGCTTTTTGATTGATGATTTTTAATTTTGTTTTTTCCGCCTCTAGCCACTTTCTTATTGCATCGACCCGTTGCTCCCTAGCCCTTTCATCCAAGACCCCCATCTCGGCCTCACTTTCCAACTTCAAAGCCACCTCCTTGTTCTTTTCCAACTCCCCACTTAGCCTTTTGAACTTTTCGGCACATCTTCCTTTTAGCGCATTTTTAACATTCTTTAACTTGTCTCTAAACATGCAATCCGACTTGCTCGACGTGACCTCCTTACTCCATTCCTTCCTTATCAATTCTTCCACCTCATCCTTGACTAGCCATGTGTCAAAAAGTTTAAATGCTTTCGGACCGTAATCCGTTTTCCCCTTATATGTATTTATAATTTTATGCTTCGGTTTTGGTTGTTAGATAAAACTTTTTTTTATGGTTGCTTTTGTATTCTATGTGTTTTTTTTGTGCTTTTATAAAGGTTGACCTCTCAAAAATGAAAATAAAAACTGTAGCATTTGTGTACTTACCTATGTTTTTTATGTTTAACATAACTTATGTGTCACTACTCTTCCAAGTTAATTTTTTATAAATTCACACAATACCAGATTGTATTTATCTTATGATAACTCTAGTTAGACTATCATGGTCCTTTGATAAGCTTACTCTCATTATATTGAACTTGGTCAACCACATGTCATCATGCCAATAAAGTTTAATGATCATAGGTGCATTATGTAGCAATTTTGAAAACTATTGCACATGTCAATCACATAACATGATATGAAAGGAACCAAAAGAAATTCGCATAAAAAATTCTAGACGGTAATGGACATAATCCATATAATATCACATGAACTTGGTGATACAGAAACCACAAGGGTTGTGACGAACTGGTTAAGGCCATAGGGAATGTGGTGGAATATCCCATCTGCTCAGGGTTCTAATCCAGATATACACAACAATTGTGGCCACTGAGGTTTAATCAGGATTGATGTATTACAGTCATAATTTGCCAAGGGACTAGTCTAGGCATAACCTAGGACACCCTTCCTAAAAATAAAAAAAAAAACTTGGTGAAACTGGTCCTAAAGTCTTTTTGTCCTTGTAAGCAACATCTCGTCTATGTTCATTATCATGCTGTTACAATAAATTCATCATAATAATACCGAACGTATATCTTAATATTTTCAGTTAATTGGTCAAATTCCTCATAAATATTAATGACTCAAAATAGAATAAATAGCTTTTTAGTTGTATAAATTATTTTAGGGGTCGTATATGCTATTTACAAAACTTTGTCATGTTCATATAACCTAAACACGTAATATCTGAAATATATCTACCAAAATATTAGTATATATCTTTTAGAGTAAACTGTAATTTTGGTCCCTGTGATATGTTGTTTTGCTCACCTTTGGTCCTCAGAAAATTTTTATTGCAAGAAAAACCCTGTGGTATGCAAAAGTGCTCGATTTTGGTCCCTCGAGACTAACACCGTTAGGTTGCATCTGTTAAAGCCGCTCATGTGCCTTGCACATGAGGGTATATTGGTCATTTTACCTTTATGTTTTTTGTTTTCCACTAAAGACAAAAACCACAGGGACCAAATTACAATTACTATATACTATATTATATTTAATATTATAATATATTAATTATATATGTATATATTTATATAGTGTATCTATACATATAATAAATAAGTAACTAGCATGCCACGTGTCGTCTTCTGGTGAGCCGACTTCAGTATTTTCCCGCCTAAACATGTATCTGGACGCAGTTTACATTATAAGTTCAATTAGCACAGCCACATTCACTTCTCCTTAAATCTCTCCTTAATTCAATTTTTTTATTTATACGTTACATTTACTGCCCTTATAATTAGGTATGTAGTTTACTTTTAATCTCTTACTTTTTCATTTTTCATTTTTCATTTTAGACTCTTATTAATGTATATGAACTAAAATGCATTAAAAACATTTCTATTTTTAACAAGTTATACCATTGTAATCGCTTCATCAATACATTCGGAATGAGCCCAATATTGAATATTCTTGGATTTAATTATATTATTAAATATCATAAATATATACGAATTAATGTGTCTTGATTAGTATGAGATTTGTTGAAATTAGTATGAGATTTAATAGAAATAATCACTAAATTGTCGTGATTTTCTTTTTGCAAGTTCATATCAATATTTACTTCAAAGTCGAATTCCTTCGACGAATTACAATTTTATCAAATTTCATTATGTCAACGAAACACCCTTAGAATTATCATAAGAGATTTAATTACTTGGAAAAAAAAGATATCACTTATCAACTGACTTTTAGTTTATGTGTTCGAACATTTTTCAAAAATATGAGTTTCAATTGCTGCATGTTTTTCCATGACCATAAATAAAAGTCAGGGACAGTCATTATCGAAGGTTTGTTTGTTTCTGAGACAACCAGTCTTCACCCATGGTCAGTTGTATGTTGCTCTATCTAGAGTAAAAAGTAGGCAAAATTTAAAAGTATTAATTTTAGATGATGAAGGTATAATTAGCAATAAAATAAAGAATGTTGTATATAAAGAAGTATTTGGTAATTTATGATATGTGGTTCTTATTTTATTAATATTTTAACTATGTATTTTTCCATAATTTCATTTACGTTATATTATAAATTTTGTTTTATAAATTCTTAATATTTATTCATATTTTTATTAATTTTTTGTAAAACATCCTTTTTGAAAACTGCTTAAAACAGAGATATTTTGTAACCAACTGCAAAAAAAACAACTCTAAAGGAAAAAAAAGTTTGGAAAAGTAGCATCGTACTTTCGATGATCATTCATATCTGTAAGATAAGTTTTCTGGCATGATTTAATTTTTTTAACCCATGTAATACACGGTTCGAACCTAGTATATATATATATATAGTAACAAAAAAAACAGATGTCGCAAACCACAGGGACGCCGACCTCCCCCCTCCGGCGAGTTCCCCAGCCGGAGAAGCCGGCGGCGACCAATCCCTCCACCCATTCCGCCGCCGTCGCCGTCGCCCCTCTTCTCCACACTCTCTCTTCTCTCGTCGATTTCTCTCTCTACAATTCCTCCAACTTTATTTTTTCATTTTCAGATCTGAAGGTTTTTAGAGGAATTGTTTGTTGATTTTTATGGGTTTTCTTGTTCTTTAGAGAATGAAATTGATTGAAGAGAGAGAGAGAGAGATACGATTTTTATATATATATATATATATATATTTGTTTAATTGTTAATTAGAAATTAGAAATTAAAGAAATTTGTTTAATTAAGCATGTGGTTTGAAACATCAACATCAGGAGCTGAAACCGAAAGCAAAGAATCAAATCTCATGGGCATTGTTTTGTTGTTTGGTTGGTCAAAGTAATCGGTTCTTGAAGATTTGGGTGTTCGAAGAAACAGTTGTTGATCATCAGGTGGGTCGGGTTCGGATCTCTCTTGCTTGGTGAACCCAGATCCATGGTTGTTAATGGTGTTGGTTTTTTCATCGTGATTTAACAGAGAAGAAGTGTTGTCGAAAGTGGTCATCCCAAAATCCATAGTTTGAAAGTGTTGAAATCGAGAGGGTTTTCATGGAGCATAATTTTATTTGAAGCTGGTTGTGAAATCTCTGGAGGAAGAAGAAACAATGGTAAAGAGAGAGAGAAAGAGAGAGAAAGAGAGAGAGAGAGAGAGAGAGACGATTTATATATATATATGTAACAACCCAATTCCCATATACACAACAATTCACATAATGTAACATAACATTGATATCACAAACGAAACATCATATTACAAGTACGGTCCCGTAGTCTTTTACAATCAGAAGAAGCCATCCTACTACAAACTTTGTACTAAATACATACATAACATTTAATATTGTAATACAACTGCTAAACATGCCAAAATCTTCGTCATATAATCCTTCACAAAAGCTATCCATCGATTACTCTTAATCATTTGCCCTTACTCGATCCACCACCTGGAATACATATTTTTAAAACAAAAATGAGGGTTAGACCTAAGGGTCTAAGTGAGAAAAATCCCTGTTAGTTTGAGATCATATATATAAACCTTATTTATATAAATCACGCAGCACGATCAAATATATCAATTTGAACTCACACATCATATACCTTCCCTTCTCATTCCTCCTGGCCATATTAGTTGGTTGCAAGCCAACTAATAAATTTACAACGCTGTACAACATCTACAGCCAAACAACGCTATACGGATTCTATAGCCAAACACACCGGTCCTAAGCCCGGCCAACATATTATAACACATTATAATACTCATGTAACTATAATACCTCAATATATTATAATTCACATATATCGCACATATAAACACATATTCACCAATTATCACATTCCCAAACCATACGTATATGTATTCCAGTTAAAAATACTTTTAAAGTATAACCCACCTGTTTCGCTTATCAAAAACGCTCGCAAGCTTCTTTCAAAAAGATTATATCTTTCACTTCTACTCCACAGTATCTGAAACAATTTGAAATACATATATCGCTTTACTAGCCAATTACATAAAGCCTAACAAGTTCCTATCCTCAACTGTCCCATTACACACTGTACTTAACCCACTATCGGGACTACACAGGGTACCGGGACTACACAGTACCGGGACTCAATGGCACCGGAGTTCGATCACCGGAAGTTGCTAATACCGGGAGTTCACTATACCGGGACTCCATTTTACCGGGAGTCTACCGGGACTTCATTTTACCGGGAGTCTACCGGGACTTCCCCGAGACTTTTCAAGAACACAGTCGGTTTCAAAATACTTAGATTCGATTGAAATCAACACCAATCACTGAAATCGTAACTTCTAAACCGATGGATATCTTCTATTACTGATTACCAACACAAAATATAAAAGAGCTTACCTCAAAATCGAATCCAACCCAATTGATTGATGCGATAACCGTAACTTTCTTCTTCTGCTTCTTTTCGCCTCCACACACACACACGTACACTTTCTAAGTTTAGGTTATCAGAATACCATCTGATGTTAAGAGGTAATATCAAACCACAACTTACCAAATGAACCTTGAACTTCTCAAATATAACCCAAACATCCCTAAGCTTATAGATTTACCCATAATTACCCTAAACACCAATTATAGAGTAAATAACGTTAACGGAATAGGGATTTCAACTAACGGTCTTACCCGGGGTATTACATCATCTCCCCCTTAAAAGAATTCCGTCCCGGAATTCAGTTAAGCAAAAAGATAAGGGTATTTGGCTCTCATTTCCGCTTCTGATTCCCACGTAGCATCTTGACCTCTATGATGCTTCCACTGAACTTTCACTTGCCTGATCTCCTTATTCCGCAGCACTTTGACTTTATGATCAACTATAGCTTCCGGTTCTTCCACATAATTTAATCTTTCATCGACTTGTATTTCTGGTAGGGAGACTGACTGGTCTGGAGTAACCAAACACTTTCGGAAGTTCGATACGTGAAATGCATTATGGATCCTGCTCAATTCCGGTGGAAGATCTAATCGGTAAGCCACTTCACCGATCCTTTCTGTAATTTCAAACGGTCTGATATACCTTGGGCTAAGTTTACCTTGTCTCCCAAATCGGATGACTCCCTTCCATGGCGAAACTTTTAACATTACGAAATCCCCGACTTGAAATTCCAAAGGCTTTTGACGTCGGTCAGCATAGCTCTTCTGTCTATCTTGAGCCACTTTCAATCTTTCTCGCATCTGAGTAACCTTATCGGCAGTTAACTGAACTATTTCCGGTCCCGCTAGCTGTTTTTCTCCCACTTCGTTCCAACACAAAGGCGTTCGGCATTTCCTACTATACAGTACTTCGAACGGTGCCACTTGTATGCTGGAATGATAACTGTTGTTATATGCAAACTCGATCAACGGTAAGTGTTTATCCCATGATCCCCCAAAATCAACAATGCAAGCCCGGAGCATATCTTCTAAGGTCTGAATCGTTCGTTCACTATGCTCGTCTGTTTGAGGATGATACGCCGTACTTAACTTTATCTGTGTCCCCATTTCCCTTTGAAAACTTCTCCAAAATCTCGAAGTAAAACAACTATCACGATCAGAAATGATCGAGATTGGAACTCCATGTCGAGTTACTATTTCGTCAATGTACAACTTAGCTAATCGCTCCATCGAATCAGTTTCCTTTATCGGTAGAAAATGTGCAGACTTTGTCAATTTGTCGACGATCACCCAAATAGAATCAAATCCCTTCGGAGTCCTTGGTAGCTTCGTGATGAAATCTGTGGTAATCTGCTCCCACTTCCACATAGGTATTTCTAGCCGTTGTAGCTGACCAAATGGCTTTTGGTGTTCGATCTTTACTTTCTTACAAGTATCACATCTTTCCACATACAAAGCAATTCCTCTTTTTATCCCCGGCCACCAATATAATTGTTTAAGGTCTTTATACATCTTGTTTGTACCTGGGTGAATAGAGAAACGAGATTGATGAGCTTCTTGTAAAACACGATCACGTAACCCACCCAACTGAGGTACCCACACTCTGTTTCCCAGACACAATAACCCACGATCATCTTTTACTAGCAATGGCGACATCCCCGCTAACCGTTCTGATTTCAGATGCTCATCCTGATAAGCCTCCACTTGACACTTCTGCAATTCGTCAAATATGTTGGGTAGGAGTTCAGTTCGTAGCGAAATAACTTTTATTGTTCCACTCCTTTCTTGACGACTCAGCGCATCAGCTACTACATTTGCCTTTCCCGGATGATAAAGGATTTCACAGTCGTAATCATTCAGCAATTCTAGCCATCTCCTTTGTCTCATATTCAGTTCCTTCTGATCAAAGAGGTGTTGGAGACTCTTATGATCGGTATAAATCTGACATTTGGAACCATACAGATAATGTCTCCAAATCTTTAACGCGAAGACAACAAGCTCCATGTCGTGCGTAGGATACTGTCTTTCATGATCCTTTAATTGACGAGAAGCATAAGCAATAACCTTTCCCCGCTGCATAAGTACACATCCCAATCCCAGTTTTGACGCATCACTATAAACAACAAAATCTTCCGAACCTTCAGGTAGTGATAGAATCGGTGCGCTGCACAGTTTCTCTTTCAATATCCGGAATGCCTCGTCTTGTTCTGCTTTCCATTCAAACTTCAGGTTCTTCCGGGTCAGCTTAGTCAAAGGCGTTGCGATACGAGAGAAGTCTTTTATAAATTTCCGATAGTAGCCGGCTAAACCCAGAAAACTACGTACTTCGGTTGCTGTCTTCGGCGGTTCCCACTTTTCAACTGCTTCCACTTTCATCGGATCAACTTGTATACCTTTCTCAGAAACCACGTGCCCCAGAAATTGAACTTTCCGTAGCCAGAATTCAAATTTGGAAAATTTTGCATACAACTTTTCCTTCTTCAGTAGCTCCAGAATCAAACGAAGATGTTGCGCGTGCTCTTCCTTGGATCAGGAATAGATAAGGATATCATCGATAAATACAATAACAAATTTATCGAGATACGGCTTACATACCCGATTCATTAAATCCATAAAGGCAGCTGGAGCGTTCGTCAGTCCGAACGACATCACTAAGAATTCATGATGTCCATACCTTGTTCGAAAAGCAGTCTTTAGAACGTATTCTTCTTTAGCTTTCAACTGGTGATAACCGGATCTTATATCAATCTTGGAGAAATAGCAAGCTCCAACTAACTGATCGAAGAGGTCATCAATTCGGGGTAACGAATACTTGTTCTTTATCGTACGCTTATTCAGTTCTCGGTAGTCGATACACATTCTCATCGAACCATCCTTCTTTTTCACAAATAACACTGGTGCTCCCCACGGTGAAGAACTAGGTCTGATGAAGTCTTTATCGGATAGATCTTGTAGTTGTGCCATCATCTCTTTCATCTCTGGAGGTGCCAGACGATAAGGTGCACGGGCTACAGGAGTGGCTCCAGGAATCAGGTCTATACCGAACTCTACTTGTCTAACAGGCGGAAGACTATTCAAGTCTTCGGGAAATACTTCAGGGAATTCACTAACAATAGGAATATCTTCCATCCTATTCTTTTCTGGCTTAACATCTATCACGTAAGCCAAGTAACTCTGACAACCCTTATTCACACACTTACGGACTTTTATCATAGATATAAGGCTAGACTGATGATTCCTACGATCACCATAAATCACTACTGGTCCCTTCTCAGGTAATACCACATTTATTAACTTCTTATCACACACTATGTTAGCCTGATTCTCGGCTAACCAGTCCATTCCCACTACGACGTCAAACTCTATCAAAGTTATAGGAAACAATTGTATCAGCACTCTACACTCCTCTATATTTATCACACAGTCATCAAATACTTCTTTAACTGACACTTGATTATCATTTGCCGTATCTACTGATAGAGCATGTTCTAGCATTTTAGGTTTCAAACACAGGCAAGCAGCAAATGTAGGAGACACAAATGATCGGTTTGCACCGGAATCAAATAACACCTTAGCACGTGTAGAGTTTATTAAAAATGTACCCGTGACCACATCCGGAGTTTCCTCCGCTTCTTTCTCAGTCATTTGAAATGCGCGACCCGTGGTTACTTGCGGTTCCAGTCTTGGTATTACTGGTTTAACAATTGCTGGCCTGCCCGATGACCCACCTTGCTGTATCCTCCCCCGCGGACAGTCCGACTGAAGGTGATCCGGAAAATTGCATAAGAAACATAACCGCGTTACCTTACAATCTTTAATGACGTGTATGGTCTTCCCACACTTATAACACGCTCGTAAATCACCTTGGCAATTTCCTTGGTGGACACGGTTGCACTTCTGACATGGTCTTTCCGCTGGTCGAAACGGCGGACGGTTATCATACCTCTGAAATCGGGACTTCTTCGGATCGTGTTGTGGTCCTTCCCACTTTCTCTTCCCGATACTTTTATCGCCAGCATCCCTTCTAATATCTCTTTCAACATTCTCCGCGGCATCAACTGCGGCAGAGAAGGTATCGGGTCCTTTTGCCTACTAGCCTTCTGACTTCTGAGTTCAGCCCAAAGATAAACCTTTCCGTCTTCATCGCCTCCGTAGCAACGTAGTATTCTGCGAACTGAGACTTTTCCAGAAAACTAGCGGTGTAGTCTCGAACGGATAAGTTTCCTTGTTGCAAGTTCATAAATTCCCCTTCCAGTTGTTTGACGGCTGCTTGGGGACAAAATGCGTTCCTGTAGGCTATCACAAATTCTTCCCAAGAGAGGGTAGAATAAACATCAGATCCTTTAGAATGAATAAAAGATTCCCACCAATACAAAGCATCCCCTTTTAACATTGATGTCCCATACAATACCATATCTTCATCTGCACACTTGCTCGTCTTGAAAATAGCTTCTATTTCCTTCATCCATCTCATTGCTTTCACGGGATCCCTGTCTCCTGAGTAGGTCGGAGGTCTACAACTCAAAAACATTTTGTAGTCGCACCTCCTTTGTACTGGTACAACAGTTGTTGTGATTAGCATTTCATCTTCCGGTCTGGGATCCGGTATTCCAGTTTAATTATGACGGTTCCGATCAAACATTGTTTGTATGCTAGCCTGCAATCTTCCCATTTCTGCCATTAGATCATCCCTGGTAACAAACTCTGTACCCTGTGGCTGGACTCTGCCTCCGGCTCGACCTCCAGCTCTACCCCCGGCTCTACCCCCGACTCTGCCCCCAGTTCTGCCTCCTCTGTCCCCCGTTCCTATCGGCGGATTCGTACTATTCGGATTTCTTCCTCCTCCTCGATTCGAATTCCGTGTACCGCTTGCCATTCTATAGATTTAAACAAGGTTAATATACACATAAGCACATACCCCATATAACAAGGTATTCCAGTTCAAACATGTACCTGTAAGACCACAATTACACTAGCCAGGTGTAATATGAAATTACCTTACATGATGTTCCTTTTACCTTTTATACTTCCTCATCCCTAGGTTCTATAATGATAGGGACATCCTACTTCACATGCAGTTTAAGTCTAGGTACAGATACAAATACCTAAATCCCTTAAACTAAGGCTCTGATACCATTTGTAACAACCCAATTCCCATATACACAACAATTCACATAATGTAACATAACATTGATATCACAAACGAAACAGCATATTACAAGTACGGTCCCGTAGTCTTTTACAATCAGAAGAAGCCATCCTACTACAAACTTTGTACTAAATACATACATAACATTTAATATTGTAATACAACTGCTAAACATGCCAAAATCTTCGTCATATAATCCTTCACAAAAGCTATCCATCGATTACTATTAATCATTTGCCCTTACTCGATCCACCACCTGGAATACATATTTTTAAAACAAAAATGAGGGTTAGACCTAAGGGTCTAAGTGAGAAAAATCCATGTTAGTTTGAGATCATATATATATAAACCTTATTTATATAAATCACGCAGCACGATCAAATATATCAATTTGAACTCACACATCATATACCTTCCCTTCTCATTCCTCCTGGCCATATTAGTTGGTTGCAAGCCAACTAATAAATTTACAACGCTGTACAACATCTACGGCCAAACAACGCTATACGGATTCTATAGTCAAACACACCGGTCCTAAGCTCGGCCAACGTATTATAACACATTATAATACTCATGTAACTATAATACCTCGATATATTATAATTCACATATATCGCACATATAAACACATATTCACCAATTATCACATTCCCAAACCATACGTATATGTATTCCAGTTAAAAATACTTTTAAAGTAGAACCCACCTGTTTCGCTTATCAAAAACGCTCGCAAGCTTCTTTCAAAAAGATTATATCTTTCACTTCTACTCCACAGTATCTGAAACAATTTGAAATACATATATCGCTTTACTAGCCAATTACATAAAGCCTAACAAGTTCCTATCCTCAACTGTCCCATTACACACTGTACTTAACCCACTATCGGGACTACACAGGGTACCGGGACTACACAGTACCGGGACTCAATGGCACCGGGAGTTCGATCACCGGAAGTTGCTAATACCGGGAGTTCACTATACCGGGACTCCATTTTACCGGGAGTCTACCGGGACTTCCCCGGGACTCTTCAAGAACACAGTCGGTTTCAAAATACTTAGATTCGATTGAAATTAACACCAATCACTGAAATCGTAACTTCTAAACCGATGGATATCTTCTATTACTGATTACCAACACAAAATATAAAAGAGCTTACCTCAAAATCGAATCCAACCCAATTGATTGATGCGATAACCGTAACTTTCTTTTTCTGCTTCTTTTCGCCTCCACACACACGTACACTTTCTAAGTTTAGGTTATCAGAATACCATCTGATGTTAAGAGGTAATATCAAACCACAACTTACCAAATGAACCTTGAACTTCTCAAATATAACCCAAACATCCCTAAGCTTATAGATTTACCCATAATTACCCTAAACACCAATTATATAGTAAATAACATTAACGGAATAGGGATTTCAACTAACGGTCTTACCCGGGGTATTACAATATATTTGTTTAATTGTTAATTAGAAATTAAAGAAAAAAGAAATTGCAATCTTGGTGTGGTTTTTTGTCTTTATTGGAAAACAAAAAACATAAAGGCAAAAGGACCAATATACCCTCATGTGCAAGGCACATGAGGGGCTTTAACAGATGCAACCTAACAATGTTAGTCCCGAGGGACCAAAACCGAGCACTTTTGCATACCATAGGGTTTTTCTTGCAATAAATTTTTTTTGGGGACCAAAGGTGAGCAAAACAACATACCACAGGGACCAAAATTGCAGTTTACTCTATCTTTTAATTTGATTTGGACTAAATTGTAACTTTTTTTTCAGACATGAGCCAAAAGTGTAAAATCTAGAATCTTTTAGCGAATAATGGTTTAAAATGTACTAAGCAAAAGTATTATCGGGTCGTCTACCAAACGCTTACCCAGGTAAGTGTTTACCGGAAAAATTCAACACTATCACTTACTTACCGGTTAAGATTTTAGTCCAGCAAAACGGTATCGTATGCAAGAATTTACCCTATAAGCGCTAACCGTGGTAAGAGTCGTAGCTCTCACTTACCGGGTAAAACTCTCGGTCCTTGCCTTACCTCATACCGAATAAGATTCTTGGTCCATGTCATCTTCATCCAATAAGTTGATGTCTTTGGTAAACGTTTACCCGGGTAAACATTTGATAAACGACCCCTCCATATTGTAGTTAGGCCAAACGGATCGTTAAATATGTAAGTTTTATGATAAAAAGTCAGAAAAGATGAATTTTATAGAGTTTTGAAACTGTTTAACATTTGGCGGAAATTAACTAATTTCAAATGGTGTGTCCCAACACAAAAAATCTAAAACTTCGGGGTTATTTTTGGATTTTTTATAAGAGTAAACTACACTTTTGGTCTCTGAGCTTTAGTGATTTTTTTGAAAGTGATACCTAAGGTGGCGTTTGGTTCGCAGAATGTTTTTGAATGGAATAAAATCTGTCAAAGGAATTTGACTTTAAAGGAATTGGAATGGAATGTTGTCAGGTTTGACCAGCTGTTTGGTTCACATAATTGGAATGGAATCTGTTAAAGGAATTGGAATCTGTCTGTTTGGTTCACAGAATGTAGCTTTGGAATTGGAATAAAATTTTGGTAAATGACCAAAATACCCTTTTGATAATTTTAATTGTTTTAAAAAAAACGTTTTAATAAATAGTCATTATATACTTTATTTATATAATAAAAATGTAACAATACTCTACAGTCTACACACTGAATTGCAAAACAGGAGTGGAGAAAAGAGTTTATTGGCTTTTTTTGACAGAATCATAAAATGAACACTGAATTGCAAGAAACCAACACTGAATTGCAGCCAAACTACCTCTCAATAGCAGAACCCAGATACAAAAAACTCAAAATACGAAAGATTAAAGAGAAGCATAAGGAGAAACAAGTAATAACAACACAACTGCCCACTAAATATGTAAATCGCTGGTTAAAATAGATGTTTCAAACTGAGTTTGCAGAAAACAGTCGATGTTTCAAACTGATGCAAGAATCCATGGAACACAATCGATGTTTCAAACTGAGTTTGCAAAAAACGATTGGGCTCGATGACAAGAAGAAAAGGAGGAGAGAACGAACCTGTCGATGTTGCTGTCGATCGATGGTGAAGAAAACGACCGTTGCCGTCGATGGAGAAGAAAACGATTGGGCTCGATAGAGAAGAAAACGATTTGGGGTCGATGGAATGGGAGTGTCGGTTGCAGGAATATCAATTAGGGCAAGGGTATTTTTAGAATAAAAATAGTGAGACATTCCATTCCTTTAAAATCCTTACATAGTGTGATGGAATGTCAAGAATGGAAAATAAGGAATTCAATGGAAAATTTTGAGATTCCAAGCTATAAAACATCGAACCAAACACTGAAATGGAATCTGGTCAATGGAATGTCACATTCCAATTCCACCAGATTCCATCACTTTCCAGTGAACCAAACAGCCCCTAAATTTTAACAAGTCATGTTTCCATTCACTAGGTTTGAATTTTACTTTAAAAATAAGACCTTACCACTAATGCACTTCTACTAAAAACCTTTCACTCGACACGGACAAAATCAATTCACCGGTGAGTCTTGGTTGGAGAACCAGTCGGGAACAATACACGCATAAAGAATAAACCACTACCATTTTATCGGTGAAACCATCGCTCCCATTTTTTCCGATCGTTCCCCTTCCCATGTGACACTCCAAGCCCATCAACGTCCTCGTCGATTAGATTAATCTCTCTCATTTTGGCCCTAATCGGGTTTAATCAAGTTGTCAATTTTGTCACATATTCTTGTAAATTGACTTTGTTAGAAAGTGTTCGAACTTTTGAAAGATTAAAGAGAGAAAGACCAACCTCCCAATGAGCAGGTGGTGATGATGAAACAAAAACACCTCAAACCATAACTCCAATTTTTTGGAATGCAAGTCTACCATCAACAAGATCCTAATCAACTCAAAGATTCCCATTGGTCAAAAATAGAACTAAAACACAGGGACTCACAATCGAAAACAAAGCCGTTTTACCAAAACCTAGCTAAATATCATCTCCAGACATTCAAAGTTCAAGCTGCAAGTACAATTCGTCCTGCCACTTGATCAAGGTCTCTTCGCCCGTTGGAAGTTATCCTTCTCCCTCTGAAACATACAAGAACAAAGGGGAAAGATCAGTAAATTTTGTGCAGAGGAATGCTGTAATGGCATCTTCAGAGTCGATGGTTTTATACAAATGACACCTTGAATGTTGGTTGGTATTTGAGGACAACGAAGAAATTTGTAGCACAAAATGGTGTGTGTTTAATAAATAAAAAAAAAGATAAAGAAACTCACCCCTTTGGGTCCATTTCGATAATTTTCATGGTTTCCAACTGTTGAAGAATGTGACGAGCAACACCGCCACTGCTTTTGCAAAAATGTGGCGGAGCGCTTCCGTTCCTCTTATGCCCACCATATATCCTCTGGAATGCACCAACACCAAGACCTCCCCTCAAGTATATTTTCCTAGCAATGGAAGCTGAAAGTGCAGAATTCAGGCTTGGTTTTTTCAATCCTATTTCTCTTTATGTTTAGGGTTGACTGGGCAAAGATCAAGATCACTTACCAGCTCTGATAAAATACCAATCTGAGTCATAGGGAGCAAGTTCCTTGAAAGTGGCAGTCTTCACTATGTCAGTCCATTCAGGAAGCTCCATCTATGCACAATACAGAAACAAAGATTAATTCTTAATTTTGAACAGCATATAAAAGTCTTATGTGCAGTAAACTTGAACAATGTCTTGGTGTTATGATAATTTGGTTGGCATAAGCTCAAATAATTCTCTCTCACTAAGTTTCGGCACAAGGTGCCTCCTGAATGCGAGTTCTGCAAATAATATAAATACTGCATAATGCTAGCTAGGTGCAAGCTATGGTTGACATGATATATACTACAAAGTGCATTCACTAAACCAGACAAACAAATGAGGACCGGAACAAGCCATATCAATCCAGACACAAAAATAAAAACCAATCAACTAAAATTCTCATTGCATCATGAATGGAAGTGATTCCAAAATATCCATATTTAAGCAAGATGACACCCAGATGACACTGGAAAAATAAAATTTTCCTATGGAGAAAAGAAACAAATAAAATGGCAAACTATAATTTGCATTATATATATACATATATATATATATATATATCCGACTAGCCAGTAAAACGCAGTACTATGAACTTTCTACCAATACAGTATTAGGATGTATCTGTTGTGAGCTCCATTTGAACACCAAACTATTTTGCAAAATGTTGTAAGTATGCTAATAATAATATAATACTACATATCATATATCAGTACCACAATCTCAGGTATAGAAGACAATGGAAAAAATAGGTGGATGTTGCCATAGATGACCATCTGGCCAGCCACACAAGACACTAATATCCAAATAGAGACTACACCAACTCACAAGATCTTCACGCTACCTTGATAAAGTGACAACCTCACACCAACCAATATCCTAGAGTGTAATATTCCCATCTTCTAAATATACACAAAGTCACCACAGTTAACAATCTAATCACATACCCATTCAAAATGAATACATTTTGATCAAATCAATAGTAAACAGCCGTAGGTTATACAATCTGCGATTCCAGAATTCCACAGATTGGCTGCCTAAAGAATTTATCGTTTGTGATATAGTTAGCATACATTTATCAATAACAGTATTCAAACCGCTATCAACATGCCCGTCTTTAAAGCTATATAGTTTTCATGGTACATGAAATACAAAAGATAAAACCGAAAAAGATTCAAATCAGAGTTAATACACATATAATAGGAACTATCGAGGTAAACAGTCCATCATCAGTGAAAGTTAAATCACTGAAATACATTTCAATTATAGCTCAATTGAAATAACCCTGCAGGATTGTTTTACCTTGCCGGATCTTTTGAGGTGAGCGGCATAACCCTTGACGAATTCATGCGGCGGAGCATCCTTCACGGTTCTCGCGGTCGCCATTGTCGTTGCAGCGATTGACCTTTTTTACAACAAAGGGACGGTGATGTGCCCTGTACCGGAGATCACTTGCTAGGGTTTTTACCTCAATGCCGTCGCTGGAGTCTGGACTGGATAGGTCTACTCATTTGATTGAATAGTTATCCATATTTGGGCCGACATGTATTGGGCTTCTTTATGAACCTCCAGAGATTGGACCTATGGCCCATCGACATCCTTCCTTGGGTTAGAGATAAACCGGTCTCCAGGTTTGGGTCAGACCTAAATCGGTCCAATTCAGAAAATAACAGGTGGACTTCATTTTTAGGTTCACTCAAAATGATCTGATAAGCAATTATTTAGGGCTGTTTGTTAACCTCTGAATGGTTCCATTAAGAGTCGACATCTGAATCGCTAAGAGGTAAATCATGTTTGGTAAAGAAAATGTCTGTCACTTAATGGTTCAAAAACTCTCTGAATGATTTAGCATCCTGGGTCTCCCTTAACCATTCAGCACCCTGATTTCATTCTAAACAATTACCAAACAACCATATTTTATTTTGCATTATATCATAAAAGCCTCTTAATCATTCTGCACTAAACCATTCAGCAACTGCCAAACAGCCCATTAGACAACACCTTATTTGATTTGGGGTAATTGAAGCAACACATTTTCTAGAAAGAAATTGTTATTTGTGGAGGCATTGCTTGCCACATACGGGTTCGAATGTACGATTGGATTTCTATTAGATCTCGTTAATAATTTATCTCTTAGAACTGTTGGGTTGCCTCTTCTTACTAGACTTCTAGACGAACTCCTCGTTTCTCCCCGTTGGATTTGTTTTGGTTCGGTTGTTTGTACTTTCTTTATAGTTTTCTTAGTTTTTTAGCTTTTGCCCGTTTTCTTTGATTTGGTGGGTTGTTGCACTTCATAGCAGGTTCCTTTTTTTGTATTTTTGTTATTTTTTTCTTAATAAATGCATTTGCCTTAAAAAAAAGAAAATGTATATGCACACATGAAACTTTTATATAAAAGAGTAGAAACTCCCCTTAATTTAGATGAATGGTTTGTTGTCATTTAGTTAGGGGTTATTCCTCATTCCTAAGTTAAAAGGATTTAAAACAATTATTTTCAATGTGATTGTATTTGCTTTTCATCTAAATGAAAGTGAATACAAACTTACACAAATAAATAAAAAACTACCTTCTATTGTATATCTCGTACTTTTATAAAGCAAACGTTGAAGTGTCGATGATTCACCAATTGGAGTTATATAAAAGAAGTAAAATAACTTCGATAGTTGAAAAACACCACCGATAGATCACGACGAACGGAATCACCAATAAAAAGATTGTGATTTGAATCAACGGTTACAACAAACATTATCAACAATGGAATTGACACAATTCAGAGATCTTAAACCTCAAGTAAGAAAAACAATTTTAATATTTTCATGCTTGATCATATGAAATATAGGGGTATGCAGAAAGTCAGTTTATCCAATTAGAATCGATCAACCTTGATTGGATATCCAATTGTAATTGGATCGGTTCGGATAAAAAATTTCAACATCCAATTTGGATTGTCCGGTTCTTGGATGACAGTCTAGAACCGACCAAAATTGAACCGATTCACCATCCAACCATCCATTCAATTATCATCCAACCACTCATCAAATTATCATCTAACAACCCATCCAGTTATCATCAAACCATTCATCCGGTTATCATTCAACTACTATCCAATACATTATAATTCAAAGTTTCAAAAGTAAAAAGTTTTTATTTCTAAATTTTTTAGAAAAAAACATAAAAACATTAGATGGATCTGATCCTATCATCCACTGGATGTTGGATGGATCCAATATGATTCAACGGATATACAATGGATGGAACTGAACCGGTTTAATCATCAATTGGATCGGAAAAATCCAACATCAAATAGATGATTGGATCCATGAAACACCCTAAAAATACGAATCAATTTAAACCTTAAATTCACAAGGTTTACAACTACATCTTTCAAAAACTTTCATTCATAAATGGAGAATCAGTAATGAAGGTTCATAATTACAAATGAAATATCATAAACAACCTACTAATCTAATCATATTCAACGAGATCAGATTATAAGGGTTATATATGGGATCTCCCAAAATATATTCGATATAAACTAATCTCTCCATTAAACCTTCAAAAGCTATGATTCACGAGTCACTATCCGCTCATCCCTTCAATTCCCTTCCCGTGCCGCACCTGGTAAGAAAAATTAGTTTTGGAAATATTAGGCTTGCGCCTAGTAAGAACATCCAGTTTTAAAAATTAAAACATTTATAAGCTTTGAAAACCAAAACTGTAAACAACGCATATAAAAGTAACCTCTTCGCCAATTCCATAACATACACGTAACATCTTTCGATGACGAGAATCATACCCAATTCCATGAGTATGACGAACACCAAGTAAGTCATGGTATCATGTTTAAGAGTGCCACTACGAATCACTGAGGATCCTAAATTTCAGCTCATGCCCAAAAAATTACAATTAATTTATGTCTAATCCTTGACGTGGAAGTAGGGATTACAATTAAACCATGTCTATCCCTTATCTCCCAATAGAAAACTGGAATTACAATTATACCTTGTGTAACAACCCAGTCTAAAATAGAGCATGCATAACATAAATATAAGGCATTACAAAACTGGGTCTCAAAAATCCCTTACATCTTTCTCAAAATTTGGTTGGCGGAAACAACCTATACACAACTGAGAACATACTAGTTTCTAAAAGTGTCAAAGGCACTGTCTCTATCTGCATCTGTACTCTATCTTGCTCCTGCTCACTTACCTGAGCCTCCTACTATCTGCTTACCTGAAAAGGTTTAGTTTGGAAAATGCGAGGGTTAGACCATGAGGTCTAGTGAGCTCCCTCTTAACAGTTCTCAAAATCAGTTAAAAACAGTTTATAACTTTCAAATATCTTTGCATAAAACTTTCACATAACTTTTCATAAAACTTTTACATAACTTCACTTAAAACTTTTACATAACTTCACATAAAACTTTCACGGATAAATCCGCTCCCGTAAATGGCACCCTGAAGTCACACAAGAGTGACAACGAGTCAGTCTCACGCTGCCTTACTGGATACTCCCTTCCATGGCAAAAACGGGTCACTCCTCCCGACATGAGCACTGGCGGGTCTACCTCCCGACTTAGCCAGTTTACGTCTAACACAATGTATGCATACATCTCATATAACTTTCAAGAAAGTAAAAATCTTGTAAAATAACATGGCATTTCTACTCAATCACTTACTTTGAAAACACGTATAAAATCACGTATTTTAGTTAGAAAAACTCACCTGGCTTTCTCGCTCCAAGACTTCTCACTTAAACTTCCGGCCTCTAGATGAGACACCTAAAATTTTAGGAAACATAGGTCATAAATCTACAATGGATACCCGAGTTCGCTTCCGAGCATAACCCAAAATTATCTTAGTTTGGCAAGCTACATATTAAAATTGGGTTCTGGACTTAGCCCCAATTTAAATAAATTCTGGTCCATTAGATAACATTACCGGATCCACATTTCAAAGAAATAAATTTCCAAATCCAATTAACTAGCCCACAACCGGATCATTGGTTTAAATATCAATACCAGATCTTTATATGTGGACTCCGGATCCAAGCCCCACACTGCTTTCGGATCTTTAGGGCAATACCGGGTCAGCCCAAACAATTTATTTAGTTCCAGAACTTTGCTTAATAAACCCACACCAGATCCTTTTGCTAGCTAGGTCCATTTACCAACAAACACCAGACTCCATAATAATTAAGGCCCACTACCGGAACCTTAGAGTCCAACTACCGGATCTATTAATTTGGCCCAAAAGTTAGAATTCCGGATCCCTTTACAAAAAGCCCAGATCCAGTTCTCAATTTCCTATATTCCGGATCTGCTAAACAAAACTTCCGGATCTACGGTCCATAATTAAGGGAATACCGGATCTAGTTGAATAGGGCCCAACATAAATAAGTTCCGGTTCTTTTAAAATATATCCCAACACTGGATCTTATTAAAATATATTCTGGATCTTTATAAGTTCCGAAACCTCGTAAAAAGACATGACGATGCGGTACCGATTAAGATTAATACTGAAGATTAATTCATTTTAAATCGATTACCAAGTCCGATTCCAACCAAGATGGTTATTCCAACTCTATAATGAGCGTCTAATTTCTTTTAAGCATTCTTTGCACGCTCTTAAACAAAACTCCCACAGGAGTCAAATTTAGCAACAATCTAATCTAGGGTTTTTTAGAGAAGAAATTGCCTGATATGACCCTTTGCAGAAAATAGATTTCAATCTCACTTCTTCTTCAAATTTGCCAATTGATGATGCCTTCCCTTGATTGCAATTTGAACAATTGACTCTGCTCTTTCTCTCATCTGTCACCCACACCAAATGATTGTCTCTAGGGTTTTGTGCAACAAAAGGGGTTTTTTATACCCTTTCCTCAATTTACAAAACTGACCCCAAACTACAAGAAAATATGCAATCCTTTCCACAAAACTTATTCCATTTAAATAAAAGTCTTGGTTATTGTTAATGCCAAAAATCGCACCAAATGGACAACTTAAGGTCGATGTGGACTTAATCAACTAAAGAAATGATCTTTCGACGAGACGTGCGACGAGGGAAAAAATAAACGAGACAAGAGATTTGATGACGCAGGAAAAACCTCAATCGAGGAAAAAACCTGCGGACGAGAAGGGATGTCGTCGCTGCACTATGGTCGCCAATCAGGGGCGACGTCCTTGGTACTGGCGTCGGTCGTACGATGATTACAATACAAATGAAGGAAATACTTCGAAATGTAAAGTACAAGTGTTTGAATGTGAAAACAGGTGTTTGAATGTGAAAACAGGTGTTTGAATGTGAAAACAGGTGTTTGTCGTGTGTGAGTACAAAGTGTAATCAACTGTTGGTCAAAAGCTGCTGCCGTGCGTCGAGAGCGATACTTGAGCTTTCCTCCGAGTGTTCTTGAGTTCGCTGTAAGGTTCTGGCTTTCAGTACTTGATCTCCAGAGTTTGAATGTTCTTTGCTATGAGTTTGGATGATTTTCTTTGCTGCTTGGTGATGTTCGCTGATGTATATTGGATGTTAACTGGTGTCCCCTGAAATGAGGCTTTAGCTTGTCTTTTATAGTCTTCGCGTCATTGATTAGCTCCATTAATGATTTGATCAACGACTACAACGGCTGGAAACGGTCGCCAGAGTGATTATCCATAATGCTCTTCGTCCGTTACGGCTGTTTGCTGTTAATGGCTTTGACTCCTGCATTAAATACTTAACAAACGTAACAGTTGTAATAACCAGGTATTTTATCTAAGTTACATTTGGAATTTTATAAGTCGTTATGTTAGTATTTTATGGAGTTAGGAGATAAGGGATAAGTTTTAATTGTTAATTGGAAGTTTGGGGTTAAGTTTTGTTAAAGGAGTAAAGCTTAGGGGCTATTTGGTCTTTTTATAAATATTGTTTCCACAACCGACTTCAACAAGAGAAGTAGACAATGAAGTCTCTCTTTTAGTTTATTTAAAAATATCCAAATATAGTGTATGTGAGTGTGTGTTCGGTGTTGAGAGAAAAAGCAAGAAATCGAAGGAACTAAAAGGGAAGAAGGAATTCAAAGGTTTTCTGCAGAGATTTGAGTACTTAACTGCAGTACATCAAGGTAATTAATCCATACCTTATATGTGTTTTAATTCTCTAAAGTGTTCTTGAGGTTTATAGTTAAGTTCTTGGTGGGTTTTGTTAAAAAGGGGATGTTCTTGGAAATCTGAGCTTAAGGTTAGTTTATGTTTATAGTCTTAATCATAATTGCATCTTTATAGCAACATGTATAGAATAAAACTGTAAAAATCTGGGTTTTAGGATGAAACAGTAGGCTGAGACATTCATCGAAGTCGCAGTAGGCTAACATTCATCGAAGTCGCAATGGACGACTGCGACATTCATCGGAGTCGCAATGGTTGGTTGCGACTTGGGTATGAAGTCGCAATGGTCGTTTTCGACTTGGCTTGGAATCGCAGTAGTTGATTGCGATTCGGGTTTGGGATCGCAATAGTAGGTTGCGACTCCAGGGTGGAATCGCAGTGGTGGATTGCGACTTAGGGTGAAGTCGCAATAGTGGGTTGCGATTTCGGGGGTGAAGTCGCAGTAAGAGGTTGCGACTTTGTACTGTTCATCACGGTTGCGATTTGTATTGTTCATTGCGATTTCATGTCTTTTTGGGTTGCGACTTGGGTTGAGGATTTCGTGAGTTTAGTGTTAAGAGAAATATTTGGTATTTTGTGATTTCAGATTCGGTGAAGGGGCGACTTACGTGAATTACCTTGAAAGAGTTTTTGTAATAACGCACGAGGTGAGTTTTTATTTGAAATGTTTTCAAGTGGAATACATAAATGTGATTAAGTGTAATATGGTGCATATAGTGTTTATATGAATATTACTTTGTATGAGTACTAGTTGGCCGGGCTTAGGACCGGTGAAAGTTGGTTGTACAAAGTGACAGTGGTGTTGGCTGTATTTAGTACAGCGGTGTAAATTAATTAATTGGCTTGCTACCAATTAATATGGCCAAGGAAAAGAAAAGAGATAGAGATGGAAAGATACATGATGCATGAGTCATATTTGGTATTCTTACGTGAATTATGTGCAAATGTTTTCTTTTACTAACGGGGATTTTTCTCACTAGACCTCAAGGTCTAACCCTCATTTTTGTTTTAAAATATGTATTCCAGGTCATGGAGCAAACAAGAGACAATGATAGGATTTATCATGTTTAGCTTTTGTGGATGTTGAATGTCTATGAAGATTTCAGTTACTTTTAGTAGTTGTTATGTATTTTACTTTATTCGAAAAAGTTTGTACTGAAAGACTTAATTGTAGAATTTAAGGGACCATATTTGGATTATGATATGTTATTTTGTGGTGAATTATATGAAACTTGTATGTTGGGATTAAGGGATGTTACAAATGGTATCAGAGCCTTAGTTTAAGAGATTTAGGTATTAGTATCTGTACCTAGACTTAAACTGCATGTGAAGTAGGATGTCCTTGTTATTATAGAACCTTGGGATGATAAATATAAAAAGGTAGAAGGAACATCATGTAAGGTAATTTCAGATTACACCTGGCCAGTGTAATTATGATCTTACAGGTACATGTTTGAACCAGAATACTTTATTATATGGGGTATGTGCTTATGTGTATATTAACCTTGTTGAATCCACAGAATGGCAAGTGGAACGAGACAAACAAACCGAGAAGGGGAAGGAAATCCGAATAGATCTAATCCAATAGCCGGTGGAAGGGGAAGAGGGGGAGAAAGAGGTAGAGGTAGGTCAGGGGGCAGAGTACAGGGGCGAGGCACATAGTTTGTTACGAGAGACGACCTAACGATTGAAATGGGAAGACTTCAGGCAAATATCCAAGCTATGTTTAACCAGACTCACCATACGGAAACGGAAATACCAGACCCTACCTTTGAAAACGAGGTGCCTATCGCACCTATTGTCACATCAGCACCAAGAAAGTGTGATTATAAAATGTTTTTAAGCTGTAAACCACCCACCTATGGAGGGGACAGAGATCCAGTAAAAGCAATGCGATGGCTGAAGGAAGTTGAAGCTGTATTTAAAACAAGTAAATGCGCGGAAGAAGATAAAGTGTTATATGGAACAGCAATGTTGAAAGCGGATGCCTTGTATTGGTGGGAGGCCCTCATTGACTCTGAAGGACCTGATGTATATTCAACTTTTACTTGGGGCGAATTCTCGAGAGCATTTAAGGAACAGTTTTGTCCGCAAGCCGCAGTTAGACAGTTGGAAGAGGAATTCCTGAGTCTACAACAAGGAAATTTGTCAGTAAGAGACTACACTGCTCGTTTCTTGGAAAAGTCGCGTTTTGGGGAGTATTATGTTGCCACAGAAAAGATGAAGATGGAAAGGTATGTATTCGGATTGAACTCAGAGATTAGAAAGTTAGTGACTGCAGCGAGACCTAATACTTTTTCAGAAGTGGTAAATGCTGCGGAAAATGTGGAGCGAGACAATAAGAGGGATGTTGGGGATAAGAGTGCTGGGAAAAGAAAATCGGAAGAAATGACGTATGATTCAACGGAATACGAAATTCAAAGGTTCGATAGTCACATACCTTTTAGACAAAATGAAAAACTATGTCCAAAATGCAACCGCGTACATCAAGGAAATTGTTATGTTGATCCTAGAAGTTGTTATAAGTGTGGAAGGACGGGACACATCGCTAAGAATTGTCGCGCAAATCGATTCTGTTTTGTTTGCAATTCCCCTGATCATATTCAGTCAGAATGTTCACAGTGGAAAGCACGTCAGGGTAGTACAACTGCGAGATTAACGGAAGTTGAATCGGGAAAGGTACAAGGGTCTGAAGCACCGAGAGTTCAAGGCCGCGTTTTTCAGATGACGGAACAAGAGGTGGAAGAAAGTCCTGATGAGGTTACAGGTATATTTCTATAAACTCTATACGTGCTAAAGTGTTATATGACTTCGGTACGAAGTGGTTCTTGGTATTTTCGTGCTTTTGTTACTTATTTGTGTTAGAGGTATAGATAGAGGCGAAGTGTCTATTCAGGTAGTTTCTATGGCTTTGATTGAGTTCGAGGTAATAGTGGAAGATAAGTATCAGTACCTTTTTGCTTGACCGAATTCCGGGACGGAATTCTTTTAAGGGGGAGATGTTGTAATAACCAGGTATTTTATCTAAGTTACATTTGGAATTTTATAAGTCGTTATGTTAGTATTTTATGGAGTTAGGAGATAAGGGATAAGTTTTAATTGTTAATTGGAAGTTTGGGGTTAAGTTTTGTTAAAGGAGTAAAGCTTAGGGGCTATTTGGTCTTTTTATAAATATTGTTTCCACAACCGACTTCAACAAGAGAAGTAGATAATGAAGTCTCTCTTTTAGTTTATTTAAAAATATCCAAATATAGTGTATGTGAGTGTGTGTTCGGTGTTGAGAGAAAAAGCAAGAAATCGAAGGAACTAAAAGGGAAGAAGGAATTCAAAGGTTTTCTGCAGAGATTTGAGTACTTAACTGCAGTACATCAAGGTAATTAATCCATACCTTATATGTGTTTTAATTCTCTAAAGTGTTCTTGAGGTTTATAGTTAAGTTCTTGGTGGGTTTTGTTAAAAAGGGGATGTTCTTGGAAATCTGAGCTTAAGGTTAGTTTATGTTTATAGTCTTAATCATAATTGCATCTTTATAGCAACATGTATAGAATAAAACTGTAAAAATCTGGGTTTTAGGATGAAACAGTAGGCTGAGACATTCATCGAAGTCGCAGTAGGCTAACATTTATCGAAGTCGCAATGGACGACTGCGACATTCATCGGAGTCGCAATGGTTGGTTGCGACTTGGGTATGAAGTCGCAATGGTCGTTTGCGACTTGGCTTGGAATCGCAGTAGTTGATTGCGATTCGGGTTAGGGATCGCAATAGTAGGTTGCGACTCCAGGGTGGAATCGCAGTGGTGGATTGCGACTTAGGGTGAAGTCGCAATAGTGGGTTGCGATTTCGGGGGTGAAGTCGCAGTAAGAGGTTGCGACTTTGTACTGTTCATCACGGTTGCGATTTGTACTGTTCATTGCGATTTCATGTCTTTTTGGGTTGCGACTTGGGTTGAGGATTTCGTGAGTTTAGTGTTAAGAGAAATATTTGGTATTTTGTGATTTCAGATTCGGTGAAGGGGCGACTTATGTGAATTACCTTGAAAGAGTTTTTGTAATAACGCACGAGGTGAGTTTTTATTTGAAATGTTTTCAAATGGAATACATAAATGTGATTAAGTGTAATATGGTGCATATAGTGTTTATATGAATATTACTTTGTATGAGTACTAGTTGGCCGGGCTTAGGACCGGTGAAAGTTGGTTGTACAAAGGGACAGTGGTGTTGGATGTATTTAGTACAGCGGTGTAAATTAATTAATTGGCTTGCTACCAATTAATATGGCCAAGGAAAAGAAAAGAGATAGAGATGGAAAGATACACGATGCATGAGTCATATTTGGTATTCTTACGTGAATTATGTGCAAATGTTTTCTTTTACTAACGGGGATTTTTCTCACTAGACCTCAAGGTCTAACCCTCATTTTTGTTTTAAAATATGTATTCCAGGTCATGGAGCAAACAAGAGACAATGATAGGATTTATCATGTTTAGCTTTTGTGGATGTTGAATGTCTATGAAGATTTCAGTTACTTTTAGTAGTTGTTATGTATTTTACTTTATTCGAAAAAGTTTGTACTGAAAGACTTAATTGTAGAATTAAAGGGACCATATTTGGATTATGATATGTTATTTTGTGGTGAATTATATAAAACTTGTATGTTGGGATTAAGGGATGTTACAACAGTCAAGGTTAACGTTAGCTTTGGTCGAAGGTGCAATGATCTTACGCGATGGTCGTACGGGACGGGCGATACTATGGTCGTTCGTCGTGGTAGACGTACGACTTACCTTTTATGGGAGACGACGGATGTTTTCTGGGTTCTTGTCGAGACCTTATCTTAATATAAGATTTGGATTATAACGTGCGTCTTACCTGCTCTGATCCTGGTCGTACGACATGATTTTTTGCCCAAACAGTTTGCCCCCAAAATTTGAAAATTGAATGTCAAATTTAAGTTTTAAATTTTGCTTGTCGAACGCTTAGGCTCGTGACCTGGGTTGAGGGACTTACCTGGTTGTCGTGGAACTAGACCAATCCGCTTCTAACTGAACGAGAAGTCGGAAGAGGAACGAGGTTGTGACGTCATGCTGACGTATGATGATGCTTACCAGCTGAATGTCGATGGAGCCCAGAGGTGCTATTAGAAATGAAAAAGATTTTGACGACTTTGGAAGTCTAGCGAGGATTCTCATGTGTATTACCATAAGTGAAACACCCAAAAAACAGGGTAAATTTAAACCCCAAAATAAATGCTATGATCATTAAAGATACCAAACTTTTATAACAACAAGGATCTACAACATTATTTTATACACAACATTTAAACTTGTCCTAAATAATCTTATTAATCTATTCTTACAACATAAATAGATTAACTAGATTATCTAAGCTTCGTCCCAAAATCTCCAAAAGAATTGCTGGATCCTTCAACACCTCAAAGTTTGATATGAAATTCACTCCCCAAACTTCTTTCCCGAACCTGAACCTGGTAAGACAATTCAACTTAAAACATTAGGCTTTCGCCTAGTGAGGTTAATCAATTCAAATTTAAAACTCAACAATTAAAACATCAGGTGTCTCAAACCTGCATCTTTCATCTTACCAAATCAAATTCCAACCACTATGACTATTTCACCTAGTCATTAAATAGAATAACAACATCAACTACTTATAATCCCACCAGATTTATAAGAAATTAAACTCAACAACCCATGAAATGCAAATTACAACTCGATGTAATTTTCTCACACTTCATTATTTAATAAACACCGGAAATGCGAATTACACCTTAATGTAATTCTCTCACACTTCCTATCGCCTGAAATGCAAATTACAACTCAATGTAATTTTCTCACACTTCATTATTTAATAAACACCGGAAATGCGAATTACACCTTAATGTAATTCTCTCACACTTCCTATCGCCTGAAATGCGAATTACACCTCTATGTAATTCTCTCACATTTCAATACCTCACCATCCTGAATCACTGGTTCCCAATGGGATTTTATTCATCGATGATCACAACAACCGGGAACCCTCACAGATGATTCAGAATTCACTCCACCACTAGAACTACATTATAGGTCCCAGCTAGTATGCGGTTCCCATTAAACTGTACTAAGTTGCCCACTAGACAAAATGTAAATTCTAGCCATCGCAACACAATAAATATGTATCATTACTCTTTCTATTACATCCATAGTGCCAATAATATTAGATAAATCTCTATATTTAATAACTGATATAAACTCTTTATATGATAATATCTCATGCGTATTCTTCATCATTAAATCATGTCAAGAGCATATAAATAATAACATGAAAACATCACATAAAATCATCATGCATTTTTATTTCAAAAAGCATCAAAGTTCGCAACTACTGATTGCGGGTTTCATGAAATTCGCAAGCCAAAGCTGCGAATTTCAGAAGTTCGCAGGTTATGGTTGCGAGTTTCAGAAATTCGCAGGCTATGGTTGCGAGTTTCATAAATTCGCAGGCTATGGTTGCGAATTTTATCTGATTCTCGCAAGCCAAGGCTGCGAGATTCGTTCACTGCTCATCATCATCTACCTCTCATTAAGTTGTTTCTTACCAGATTAAGCATTAAGCATATAAAATGATATTTAAGCTCAATAAACACATACACAATTGTTTACATGTTAAGTTTTAAGCAAGAATCAATTAAACTCACCTCAAAAGTCGATTTATACACTGATTCACGTAAGAGCTTAACGAACAGCTTAATGGCAGCTTATCAACAATCTGGAAATAAACAGACTTTTAAAAACTATACATCCTAACCACAATCAGTTAAGAAAACAAGTTCTTACCTCTAATTTCACTACTGATTTCTTTTTTTCTTTTCCTTCCTTCGTCCTTTCTCTTTTTCTCTCGATCTCTCTGTTCTTTTTTTTTCTCTGTGAAACACTCCAACAACAACAATCAGTATTTTACAATACTTTTATCCTCATAATTTGACACATCAACACCAATTAGATGAGTCATTAACTCATTTTCCCAATTAATACCTCAACTTCCAAAAATAACAATTTAACCCTTCTAGTTAACTTTCTTCATAAACTTTAAATAAATAATACCAAGTTATTTTTATACAATGGAATTTTCAGGATGTTACAATACTCCCCAACTTGAAAATGATTTCGTCCCCGAAATCAAAGCTAGGTAAACAAATGAGGATACCTATTCCTCATACTCTCCTCTGACTCTAAAGTTACATTAGTACCTCTATGGTGTTTCCACTGTACTTTCAACATAGCTACCTCTTTACCACTACGTAGTTTTCTAACCGATCTTTCTAAAATCGCCTCTGGTTCCTCTACACAACGACTCTTTTCATCTATTCTCACATCTGTGAGTGGAATCACATCTTCCTCTTCGGCCAAACACTTCCGAAGATAACATACATGAAAAGTATTATGAACTCCTTCCAACTCGGGTGGAAGATCTAACTTGTAAGCTTGTAACCCAATTATCTCAACAATGGTGAAAGGTCCTAGAAAACGAGGACTCAACTTCCCACGTTTTCCAAACCTTATCACACCTTTCCATGGGGATACCTTGAGCATCACACGCTCCCCAACTTGAAATTCCTTTGGTCTCCGCTTCGGGTCAGCATAACTTTTCTGTCTATCTTGGGCTGCTTTCATATGCTGTCGAATCTCTTTTACTTTATCCGTTGTTTGCTGTACTAACTCTGGACCAGCAAACTGTTTCTCCCCGGCTTCTAGCCAACACACCGGAGTTCTACACTTACGACCATACAACGCTTCGAAGGGTGCTCTCCCGATGCTCGAATGATAACTATTGTTATACGCAAATTCTACTAACGGTAGATGCGTATCCCAGTTACCACCAAAATCCAAAACACAACACCTGAGCATATCTTCCAAAGTTTGAATGGTTCGCTCACTCTGTCCATCGGTCTGTGGATGAAAAGCAGTACTCAAATTAACTTTAGTACCCAATTCTTCTTGCAGTGATCGCCAAAATCTCAAGGTAAACCGACTATCACGATCTGACACTATTGACACCGGTATACCATGCCTTGATACCACTTAATCAATATACAACTTTGCCAATTTCTCAATTGGTGATGCCTCTTTCATTGCTAGAAAATGAGCACTCTTAGTTAATCTATCCACGATTACCCATATTGTGTCGTTACCTTTTTGCGTCTTTGGTAACTTCGTCACAAAGTCCATGGTAATCTTTTCCCACTTCCACTCCGGAATTTCTAAGGATTGGAAACTTCCGTAAGGTTTCTGATGTTCGGCTTTCACTAACGAACATGTTGTACACATTTCTACCTTTCGAGCCACATCTACCTTCATCGTTGGCCACCAATAATGCAATTTCAAATCTCGATACATCTTCGTACTCCCAGGGTGAATGGAATACTTAGATCTATGAGCGTCTTCGAGAATCAACTCTCGATTTCCTCCCATTTTAGGCACCCAAACTCTTCCTTGAAATAATTTAATCCCACGACCATCTTCGGTCAACTGAAGATGTTGCTTACCCATTACTTCCTCTTTCATATTTTCCTCTCGCAAGGCAACCACTTGTGCTTCTTTGATCTTTTCCATCAAACTTGACGTTACATCAATTCTAGCGTTTACCGATTTCAAACACCCACCATACTCTTTTCTACTTAAGGCATCAGCCACAACATTTGCTTTACCAGGATGGTAATGCAATTCACAATCATAATCCTTAAGCAGTTCTAACCATCTTCGCTGCCTCATGTTTAACTCCTTCTGATCAAAAACATGTTGCAAACTCTTGTGATCAGTATAAAGAGTACACTTCGTTCCATACAAATAGTGTCGCCACAACTTCAAAGCGAACACCACTGCTGCTAACTCTAAATCATGGGTAGGATAATTCTTTTCATGCTCTTTAAGCTGTCTTGAGGCATAGGCAATCACTTTGCCCCTTTGCATTAGCACACATCCTAAACCCATCTTTGAAGCATCACTATACACGACAAAATCTTCTGTCCCTTCTGGCAAGGCAAGTACAGGTGCTTCACACAGTTTTTGACGTAAAGTTCCGAAAGCTGTTTCCTGTTTCTCCGTCCAAACAAACTTCTCATTCTTTCTGGTTAACAACGTCAAAGCAGATGCAATCTTAGAAAAATCCTTTATGAATCTTCTATAATAACCTGCTAATCCCAGAAAGCTTCTTATCTCATATGCACTTCTAGGTGTCTCCCAATTCATCATCGCTTCAATCTTTGAAGGATCTACTTTAACTCCTTCAGAAGTAATTATATGACCTAGAAACTGCACTTCCTTCAACCAAAATTCACACTTTGAAAACTTGGCGTATAACTTCTCTCTTCTTAAAACTTCTAAGACTTCACGAAGATGTTGCTCATGATCTTCCTCAGTCTTTGAATAAATAAGTATGTCATCAATAAACACAATGACAAACTTATCTAAAAATGGTCGACACACTATGTTCATCAAATCCATAAATACTGCAGGAGCATTTGTCAACCCAAATGGCATCACAAGGAACTCATAATGCCCATACCTTGTTCTAAACGCTGTTTTTGAAACATCTTCATCTCTTACTCGCACTTGATGGTATCCAGATCTTAAGTCTATCTTTGAAAAACATCCCGCACCTTGGAGTTGATCGAATAGATCATCAATCCTCGGAAGCGGATACTTGTTCTTAATAGTGACCTTATTCAACTCTCGGTAATCAATACACATTCTCATGGTACCATCTTTCTTCTTAACAAATAAAACTGGAGCTCCCCAAGGTGAAGAACTTGGTCTCACGAAACCCTTATCCAATAATTCCTGAAGCTGAGTCATCATCTCTTTCATCTCAGCGGGTGCTAAACGATAAGGTGCTCGTGCAATCGGTGCCGATCCAGGAATAATATCTATACGAAACTCCACCTGTCTTTCAACTGGTAAACCTGGAAGGTCATCCGGGAACACATCCGGAAACTCACGCACCACGTTGATATCTTGAATATTTTTCTTTTCTAACTTTGTATCAATAACATAGGCTAGATAAGACCAACACCCTTTCGATAAACATTTCTGTGCCTTCATCACTGAAATCAACGGAATTTCTCCCTCCTGTTTTTCTCCGAACACGAATACACTATCTTTCTCGCCCATTGGAATTCGAATCAGCTTCTTTGCGCACATAATTTCTGCCTGGTTGTTGCTCAACCAGTCCATTCCTACCACAATATCAAAACTCCCAATTTCCATTAACAACAAGTTAATCGGAAATTTTGTTCCCTCTATCATAATCTTACAATCGGCCAGGCTCTCCTTAACCAAAGTCTGAACTCCATTAGCTATTTCGACTACTAAAGCATCTCCTAGAGTAGTAACAGGCATAACTAGTTTATGTTGAAACATCTTGGATACAAAAGAGAAATTTGCGCCACTATCAAACAACACACGTGCAGGAATAGAGTTTATAAGAAATGTACCCGAGACCACGTCCTTTGACCCCTTCGCTTCATCAGCAGTCATTTGGAATGCACGACCGGTTGGTTTGGGAATATCCAGCTTTCTTCCCTGGTCTCCTCCTCTTTTCAACTTCGGACAATCTTTTCGAAAATGACCCGGTTGCTGACATTCAAAACAAACCGACCCAGGCACTGTACAATTTGACGCCATATGTCCCATCTTCCCACACTTGAAGCATTGATTTCTGACCACACGACATTGGCCAAAATGTTTACTTCTGCACTTTGCACACCAACTCGGTTCTCTACGAGAATCATTGCGAATGTTCTTTCCGAATAATCTTAATTTCTGAGGAGGTTCTGAACGACCCTCCCATTTTCTCTTTTCTCCAACCTGCGCTTTCTCCTCCTTATCTTTTACATACATTTCCTCTATCACCTTTGCTTCTTCAATCGTCTCCCTCAAGGTAGCAGATTTTGAACTACGAACTCTTGTCATCATATCTGCTGGTAGACCTTTCAAGTAATACTTAATCTTTTCTTTCTCTGTTGAAGCCACGTGCCCCACAAGATTTAGCTTCTCCATAAAGACCTCGGTATATTTTCTCACCGACATATTACCCTTATTAATATTCCGAAACTCTTCTTCGATTCGGTCCATCTCATGCTCGTTACAATATTCTTCTAAAATCTTTGCTTTAAACTGACTCCGAGTTACAGAATTCAAAGCTGCTTCCGCTTCCGTCACAGTTGATGACAACACATTCCACCACTGCAACGCTTTTCCACGTAACATTTGCGACCCAAATCTCACCTTAGATCTCTCATTTGTACATTCGCAGGCACGAAAAGCCTGTTCGATTTCTCTTATCCAGTTCATACAAACCACTGGATTATCATCTCCCTTGAATTCTGGCGGTTTACAGCTTAGGAACGTCTTGTAAGAACAGTTTCTGTCAACCCTTCTAACTGTCTCCACTCCTGGATTTACAGTCGGATTTATCACATTAGTATCGGTCACTGTTCTCCTTGGCTCCACATTTCGATCATTAATCAATTTCGTAAACATCTCTGCCTGTCTCCCCATTACAGTATTCATCATCTCTGCTTGCCTCTCCATTGAAGCATTCATCAGCCGAGTCACATTATCCATTATTCGCCCCTCCATACCTGAATCTGACGACGTTTGATCAACATTACTAGTACCTCCTGGATGTACTCGACTTCGCATTCCTCCCAAGGAAAGAAAATCTGTTGGCGTATCAGGAACTCCGCCCAATCCAGTCTGTCTTTCTCCAGTATCGTCTAACCAATTCCTATTCATCGAAGAATTTGGAGACCTCGGGGGTGTATTCACCATCGTTCTGATGGAGCATAAAAGAATACTCATCAGTTAATGGTTTATACAACTAAACATACAATACGTACTTTACCGCTAATCAGTCACTGTAACAATTAGAAACAAGTATGCTTGTGCAATAATATATTCATAATAACAGTAGCTAATTGAAATTGCGAACATATCATACATGAGAATTCTCATTACCATTGTTACAGTACTAACTTTGCGTATTTCTGTCGACTCTAAGACTACCCATTCTTAGTACTTCTACCCAAAACTCACGGATCATAACTTAACTCATCTCAGCTTAAGTCTAGGTATCTCAAATTGATACCTAGTTCGCTTAAGCTAAAGCTCTGATACCATACTGAAACACCCTAAAAACAGGGTAAATTTAAACCCCAAAATAAATGCTATGATCATTAAAGATACCAAACTTTTATAACAACAAGGATCTACAGCATTATTTTATACACAACATTTAAACTTGTCCTAAATAATCTTATTAATCTATTCTTACAACATAAATAGATTAACTAGATTATCTAAGCTTCGTCCCAAAATCTCCAAAAGAATTGCTGGATCCTTCAACACCTCAAAGTTTGATATGAAATTCACTCCCCAAACTTCTTTCCCGAACCTGAACCTGGTAAGACAATTCAACTTAAAACATTAGGCTTTCGCCTAGTGAGGTTAATCAATTCAAATTTAAAACTCAACAATTAAAACATCAGGTGTCTCAAACCTGCATCTTTCATCTTACCAAATCAAATTCCAACCACTATGACTATTTCACCTAGTCATTAAATAGAATAACAACATCAACTACTTATAATCCCACCAGATTTATAAGAAATTAAACTCAACAACCCATGAAATGCAAATTACAACTCGATGTAATTTTCTCACACTTCATTATTTAATAAACACCGGAAATGCGAATTACACCTTAATGTAATTCTCTCACACTTCATATCGCCTGAAATGCAAATTACAACTCGATGTAATTTTCTCACACTTCATTATTTAATAAACACCGGAAATGCGAATTACACCTTAATGTAATTCTCTCACACTTCCTATCGCCTGAAATGCGAATTACACCTCTATGTAATTCTCTCACATTTCAATACCTCACCATCCTGAATCACTGGTTCCCAATGGGATTTTATTCATCGATGATCACAACAACCGGGAACCCTCACAGATGATTCAGAATTCACTCCACCACTAGAACTACATTATAGGTCCCAGCTAGTATGCGGTTCCCATTAAACTGTACTAAGTTGCCCACTAGACCAAATGTAAATTCTAGCCATCGCAACACAATAAATATGTATCATTACTCTTTCTATTACATCCATAGTGCCAATAATATTAGATAAATCTCTATATTTAATAACTGATATAAACTCTTTATATGATAATATCTCATGCGTATTCTTCATCATTAAATCATGTCAAGAGCATATAAATAATAACATGAAAACATCACATAAAATCATCATGCATTTTTATTTCAAAAAGCATCAAAGTTCGCAACTACTGATTGCGGGTTTCATGAAATTCGCAAGCCAAAGCTGCGAATTTCAGAAGTTCGCAGGTTATGGTTGCGAGTTTCAGAAATTCGCAGGCTATGGTTGCGAATTTTATCTGATTCTCGCAAGCCAAGGCTGCGAGATTCGTTCACTGCTCATCATCATCTACCTCTCATTAAGCTGTTTCTTACCAGATTAAGCATTAAGCATATAAAATGATATTTAAGCTCAATAAACACATACACAATTGTTTACATGTTAAGTTTTAAGCAAGAATCAATTAAACTCACCTCAAAAGTCGATTTATACACTGATTCACGTAAGAGCTTAACGAACAGCTTAATGGCAGCTTATCAACAATCTGGAAATAAACAGACTTTTAAAAACTATACATCCTAACCACAATCAGTTAAGAAAACAAGTTCTTACCTCTAATTTCACCACTGATTTCTTTTTTTCTTTTCCTTCCTTCGTCCTTTCTCTTTTTCTCTCGATCTCTCTGTTCTTTTTTTTTCTTTGTGAAACACTCCAACAACAACAATCAGTATTTTACAATACTTTTATCCTCATAATTTGACACCTCAACACCAATTAGATGAGTCATTAACTCATTTTCCCAATTAATACCTCAACTTCCAAAAATAACAATTTAACCCTTCTAGTTAACTTTCTTCATAAACTTTAAATAAATAATACCAAGTTATTTTTATACAATGGAATTTTCAGGATGTTACAATAAGCAAGGTTGGCGAGGTTCGACAGGAGATGTGTCCTGATAGATATGTCGTGGTATATGAGTACCTGTTTAAGATGGGCGTCCACTGGCCGTATTCGCCTTTGGTCGAAGTGTTCATGCGTGAATTCGATCTTTCACCGAGGCAACCGATGCCCCAGTTCTGGCGAGTTATCCTGATCATCGAGCGACTTACCTCGCACTTAGTTTTGAACACTGCTGTCGATGATCGCAAATGGAAGACGAGGTATGTGCTGGATACGGACAGTGATTGGATTGGATCTGTTGATACTGCACAACTGGCGACGATGTCTCATACTGCGCAACCGGCGACGAGGTCTCATACTGCGCAACTGGCGACGGTGTTTCATACTGCGCAACTGGCAACGGTGTTTCATACTGCGCAACTGGCGACGGTGTTTCATATTGCGCAACTGGCGACGATGTTCTCTACATCCTCGTCGACCCTTTCGTCAGCCGCCAGGGGCAATGGTGTAAAGACGGGAGAGAATGAGGGAGAGTTTATGGCGACGAACAACTTTGCGTTGTCGTCAACCCTCCTGATTGACTATGTCCTCGTCAGGGCAGAGTCACTTCCGCATCTGGGGAAATATCAGCTCTTATCTTTCAAGGAGCGTTTTCGAAGAATCTCTGTTGAAGAGATTGGACTGTGTTTAGCCGAACTGGCGCTCTTTGTAAGTTTTTCTTTCAAAACCTGTGTTATCGAAGTTCTTTCGCTGAGCATTTAGTATGTTTCTTTTGTAATTTGCAGATGCTTCTGTTTCCTTTCATTAAATATGTGAAGGTAGAGGAAGTGCTGGAATGGAGGTCGATCGTTGAGAAGGATATATTCCTTCCTCCAACCTTAACATTAATCTTTAGAGCCATATTCTCAGAATGTCGAGGAGTAAGGAGTTGGAAGACCACTCCTAATATACTCGTTTGATCCTTGCATCAATTCTTCGGGATTGGCAGGGCTTCGAAGGTCGAGACTTTTGGGCAAAGCTTGCCATCGACGCTTTTCTCTAGGTTTAGGAAATGCTATGTCTTTTCATGTCTCGACCGTTGGTGGTCGAACCATTTTATCTTTGTATACTCGAGCGTCGGCAGTCGAGTTCTTTTTAATATAACCGACAGTTTCGTAAATGAAACTTTGAACTTTTGTTTGAACTTGCGTTTTATATATTTGGTGAACAAGTACCATATCAATTATGAAATTGAATCTGGGAATCATGCGACTAAGGCATTCATTGTAACACAATAACTGGTACGTAAGCCATAAGACTTTTAAATCGTGTGTATAAACATAAGCACATGCGACTAAAGCATACATTCGGAGTATGAAAGTTAAGAGGCTTAGATCATGAGATTGTTAGACCTCGCAATCGTACGACTAAGTCGTGTGATTAATTTGGATCGTATGTCCCTGTAAAGGATGATCAAATCATAGATTTGGTCGTTTATATCGTGTGACCTTGTGAATTTAAAGTCATATTGTAGACTTAATGACTACAGTCGTGCGATCCTGCGATAAGCTGTCGTGCGGTAAAACGTTGTCGGGGGTTGGTCATTGGCTAGCCAACGACCCTCCGATGCTTAAGTCAGTAGTCGTTTTGTGAGAAAAAATCGTATGAAAAAGAGTTAGAGAACGTACCATTTCGACTGTGCTCTCTATTTGCCCCCTGTCATTTATTACCTAATTCTTTTTGGGAGGAAAAGATTGGTTTTAAATGACGGAATGACACGGAGAAATATCGTCATGTGGTCGACTATGTTGTCGTGCGACGAGGCACCATAGTAGATTTATCCCTGTGGAAAAGATATTAATTTAGGGATAGAAGAACGTACCTGTCGAGAGCTTGATCTTGCGACTTCAGTTTATTTTCTCGGCTTCAAGGTAGACTTGTAGCATTCACGAGCGACTTTTGGCTCACTCTTGATCTCCTGGATTCCCCATGGCGTCAGGAATTTCAACATTTGATGATATGTCGAAGGAACAGCTTTCATATCATGGATCCATGGTCGACCTAAGATGATGTTATAGGCCGACGCACATTCGATGACGCTGAACTTGGTTTGCTTGTTGACTCCTTCGGCGTAAACGGGCAAGATTATCTCTCCGAAGGCGCTCGTCGCTTCTCCATTGAAACCGACCAAAGTCGTCGAACGTCGGGTGATTTCCGAGCGATCGATTCCCATGGCTTTGATAGTGTTGAGAAAAATGACATTTGCTGAGCTGCCCCCGTCGATCAAGACTCGACGCGTTAGGCAGTTACCGACTGTGAGCTGAATGATTAACCCGTCATGATGCTTCTGATACGAGTCGCCAAGGTCGACGTGGTCGAACACAATCTTCATGGCTTCTAGCTCCAAATCTCCTTTGGGTCTAAACGAGTGAGGGATAGGCCGATCGTCGGGTGCCTGACTGGCGTGACGCTTGGCCGTGGAATATGTCAGACCACATACGTCTGAACCACCGGTGATGCAATTGACGACTTTCGCGTGCTCGGGGGTCGACGGTCGATGGCCATTAGCTGGAACAGCGACACCGTCGATGATGTCCTTGAGGTTTCCTTTCGGGAAATGATATGCTAGTTCTTTCTTCAATGCGATACATTCGTCTGTCGCATGACCATGATCGGCATGGAAGTCGCACCACTTTGATTTGTCTTTCTTAGCATCGTCCAGATCGGACTTCTTTGGCCATCGGATGGTAGCTTGGGTACCTTTCAGAGCTTCGACTAATTCCTTAGCAGATCCTTTGAATTCGTAAGATGATATCTTGGGGTACTGAGTGAACTTAGTCGCGGTCTTGGCCTCTGCTTTCGTCTTGAAACGAACATTTGAAATTTGGCGCGCTGGCCTTATTCTGGAGACAGCCTTTGTTTTGAACTCTGGCTTTCTGACGCCTAACGACTTCTTGTCGTCATTGTGCTTGCGACGAAAGGCGGCATCATCTTCTACTCTCATATATGCTAAGGTTCGAGCTCGGACGTATTCGAAATTCTCCGGGGGATATTTGGTCAGGTCGGTGTATAGACCCGAACTATCGTCTAGACCACGCTTATAGGCTTCGATCGCGGTTTTGACGTCGCAATTGCGGATGCTGGTCATTTCGGCATTGAATCTATTGAAATAACTTCGAATAGACTCATTAGCTTTCTGCGCGATGTAATATAAGTCGCTGGTCTGCTTCTCTATCTTACGACTGCTGGCGAATTGCTGGGAGAACTGGTTAACCAACTCAGCAAACGACCCGATGGACTTGGGTTTGAGATTGATTAACCATTGGAGAGCTGGACCAGTGAGAGTTGCTCCGAAACTCTTACACATGCATACTTCCTGGTACATAAATGGGATCGAGATTGTCCACATGAGCTGCTTGTACTGCGCGACGTGCTCAGTCGGATCAGTCACACCAGAATATTTAGGAGTGAAGGCAAGAATGTTATACTTCTTTGGGACCTCGACGATGGCGATCTCGTCGATGAAGGGCGACGCCTGATACCCCGAGCGAGGCTCGACGTCAACAGGCACGGCTGCCCCAGGCAACTTGGCGAGCAAGGACAGGACGCGCTCATTTTGGTCTTCTAACATCTTCAAACGCTGGGCGACGGGATCGTTAAGATCAGGATTTGCCCCTGTCGAGGGATTGGTCCCTGGACTAGTGCCATTACCATGCGACGAATCATCGGTGTCCCCGTTGAACGGGACGAAATATGGCTGCGACCCATAGTGGAATTGCTGCGGTCCATTCTGAAACGGCTGCGATCCTTGCTGAAAAGGCTGCGATCCACTGTGGAGTGGCTGAAATTCACCTTGAGGTCCATTCTGAAATGGCTGCTGAAATGGTTGCGACCCCTGCTAGAAAGGCTGCGACCCTTGTAATGGCTGAGACCCATTATTCACGGGTGGTGGCCTTATGTGCTGAGGAGGAACTGTCCCAAACTGAGGATTTGGGTTGAACGGCCCTGGCTGTTGATTCTGAATGAACGGGCCTGGATGTTGATTCTGCGTGGATGAACCTAGATTCGTGACAAATGGTCTAGGGCCATTCTGGTCGAACGATCTTGGAATTGGGTTCTGCACGAACGGCCTAGGACCATTTTGAGGCCCAGGAGGATTTCTTAACCGCGCGATCTCCTCAGCTGCTCTGCGATTCTGCTATGCCATTGCATTGAGTTGATTCCTGGCGACTTCGAGCTCCTGATACATCTGAGCAACAGCTTGCTGCGGATTTCCAAGGGCTGCCATTGTTCCTGTAATAGAGAGCAGAAAAAAACTCCAAGAAACTGTTAGTAGGGTGCACGTTCGTCGAGGATTTTCTCTAGATGAGGTCCCACGGATGGCGCCAAACTGTTAATGCCAAAAATCGCACCAAAGGGTCGATGTGGACTTAATCAACTAAAAAAAGGATCTTTCGACGAGACGTGCGACGAGGGAAAAAATAAACGAGACAAGAGATTTGATGACGCAGGAAAAACCTCAATCGAGGAAAAAACCTGCGGACGACAAGGGATGTCATCGCTGCACTATGGTCGCCAATCAGGGGCGACGTCCTTGGTACTGGCGTCGGTCGTACGATGATTACAATACAAATGAAGGAAATACTTCGAAATGTAAAGTACAAATGTTTGAATGTGAAAACAGGTGTTTGTCGTGTGTGAGTACAAAGTGTAATCAACTGTTGGTCAAAAGATGCTGCCGTGCGTCGAGAGCGATACTTGAGCTTTCCTCCGAGTGTTCTTGAGTTCGCTGTAAGGTTCTGGCTTTCAGTACTTGATCTCCAGAGTTTGAATGTTCTTTGCTATGAGTTTGGATGATTTTCTTTGCTGCTTGGTGATGTTCGCTGATGTATATTGGATGTTAACTGGTGTCCCCTGAAATGAGGCTTTAGCTTGTCTTTTATAGTCTTCGCGTCATTGATTAGCTCCATTAATGATTTGATAAACGGCTACAACGGCTGGAAACGGTCGCCGGAGTGATTATCCATAATGCTCTTCGTCCGTTACGGCTGCTTGCTGTTAATGGCTTTGACTCCTGCATTAAATACTTAACAAACGTAATAGTCAAGGTTAACGTTAGCTTTGGTCGAAGGTGCAATGATGTTACGCGATGGTCGTACGGGACGGACGATACTATGGTCGTGCGTCGTGGTTGACGTACGACTTACCTTTTATGGGAGACGACGGATGTTTTCTGGGTTCTTGTCGAGACCTTATCTTAATATAATATTTGGATTATAACGTGCGTCTTACCTGCTCTGATCGTGGTCGTACGGCGTGATTTTTTGCCCAAACAGTTATTACAACATTCCCCCCTCAAAAGAATTCCGTTCCCGGAATTCCATTGTCGAAAAGATGAGGGTATTTGAACCTCATGTCGGCTTCTACTTCCCAAGCCGCCTCTTGCCCTCTATGACACCGCCATTGGACCTTTACTAACGGATCCCCTTGTTCCTCGTCTTGCGTACTTTACCGTCTACGACTTCTACTGGTTCTTCTTCGTAAGTCACTTTCTCACCAATGCTGATATCCTCCAAAGGAACGGCCACATTAGTTTCTGCCAAACATTTCTTTAGGTTTGAGACATGAGACGTTGGATGAACTCCTCTTAATTCTTCTGGCAATTCTAACTTGTAGGCCACTGTTCTAACTCGTTCAATAAATACGAAAGTCAGTTCCTTACCGCCTATATTCCTTGTAAGGTCGCCATCACCTCAACTTCCAACATTTGCTCTCCAAAACATAGACATGCACCATACTATGAATTCTTCTAAGATCTCATCGGGCACCACAAGATCGTATACTACCTACTCAACTTCCAAAACTTCAACGGTTCCAAAAAATGTAGCCCATTTCACTTTTCTCCCAAACCATTCTGATGGAAAACATACCCGTACTCCATACTTCGGCACCGCCTCGGTTAGTCACTACTTGCTCATACCCTTGTGACTTAACAACAAAACATAACAAGGTACCGGGACTACCCAGAGTACCGGGAGACAACACTACCGGGACTTCATGGTACCGGGAGTTCCTATACCGGGAGTTCACATTACCGGAACTCTACACTACCGGAAGTCTGCAATACCGGGACTCACATTACCGGGAGTCACAGTACCGGGAGTCTACCAGGACTTCCCCGGGACTCTCAAGAACACAGTCGGTCGCTTTTCTAATCCAGAACCCAAATCAAATCTATACAACTATGATTTAAACTTTCTAATCCGATAGAAACTGTCTATTGATGATTACAAACATAAAACCTAAAGGGTACATACCTTAAAATCGACTCAAACCCGTTCAATCGATGCTCAAACCAAGCCTTTCCACTTCTGCTCCTTTTTCGCCTCACGAACACGCACACACACACACACTGTCTTTCTATTTTTAGGTTTTTGAAGGGATAACTGAAGTGTGAGAGATATTTATATCTCCATTTACACTTTTGGCACCAACTACTCACTAATGACCAACCCACCCCAAATCTTATAACTTATCTCAAACTTCCCCTTAATATCAAAATCCCTTAGTTAAATAAATTTAACGGACTTACCCGGGGTATTACATTATCTCCCCCTTAAAAGAATTCCGTCCCGGAATTCGATTAAGCGAAAAGATACGAATACTTATCTACTACCTCGAACTCAATCAAAACCATATAAACTAACTGAATAGCCACCCCACACCCACCTATGTCTCTAACACAGATCAGCAATATAAGCACAGAAATACCAAGAACCACTTCGTACCGAAGTCAGATAACACCTTAGCACGTATAGAGTTTATTAGAAATGTACCTGTATCCTCATCCGGAATTTCCTCCTCATCTTGCGTTGTCATTTGGAATACTCGTCCCTTTTCTTTCGGTTCCTCAGACCCTTGTATCTCTCCCGTCCTGACGCTTATTGGTTTCCCTGTCGTACTACCCTGTTGTATTTTCCTTTGTGGACAGTCTAACTGAATATGATCAGGGGAATTGCAAACGTTTGCGCGACAATTCTTAGAGACGTGTCCAGCTCTTCCACATCTGTAACAACTTCTAGGATCAACATAACAATTTCCTTGATGTACACGGTTGCATTTTGGACATAGTCTTTCATTTGATATAAAAGGTAGGCGACTATCGAACCTCTGAATTTCGTACTCCGTTGAGTCATGCGTCATCTCTTCCGATTTTCTTTTCCCAACACTCTTATCATTTGCATCTCTCTTAATATCTCGCTCTACATTTTCCGCGACATTTACTGCGACTGAGAAGTTATCAGGTCCTGTTGCAGTCACTAACTTTCTGACTTCCGAATTTAACCCGAAAATAAACCTTTCTGTCTTCATTGCCTCCGTGGCCACGTAGTATTCCGCGAAACGCGACTTTTCCAGAAAACGGGCAGTATAGTCCCTAACTGATAAATTTCCTTGCCTCAAATTCATAAACTCTCCTTCCAATTGTTTAACTGCGGCTTGGGGACAAAACTGTTTCTTAAATGCTATAACGAATTCTTCCCAAGAGAAAGTGGAGTATATATCAGATCCTTCAGAATGAATATAAGCTTCCCACCAGTATAATGCATTCCCCTTTAACATTGTTGTTCCATATAATACTTTATCTTCTTCGGCGCACTTGCTCGTCTTAAATATAGCTTCTATCTCATTCAACCATTTCATCGCGTTCACGGGATCCCTGTCTCCAGAGTAGGTCGGAGGTCTACAGCTTAAGAACATTTTGTAGTCGCACCTCCTTGGCACCTGTACAACAGTTGGTGTAATTGGCATTTCAGCTTCCGGTGTTTCAGCTTCACCGTGACGATTCTGATCAAACATTGCCTGAATACTGGCTTGTAGCCTTCCCATCTCTGCCATTAAGTCACCTCTCGTAACGAACTCTGTATCTTGTTGTTGAGTTCTGCCTCCAGTTCGGCCTCTAGTCCTACCCCCGATTCTGCCCCCAGTTCTGCTCCCAGTTCTGCCTCCCCTTTCCCCCGTTCCTATCGGCGGATTTGTACTATTCAGATTTACTCTCCCCCTTCAGTCCGTTCGTCTAGTACCACTTGCCATTCTGTTGATTCAACAAAATTAATTACACATAAGCACATACCCCATATAACAAGGTATTCAGGTTCAAACATGTACTTGTAAGTTCATGATTACACTGGCCAGGTGTAATTTGAAAAATACCTTACATGATGTCCCTTCTACCTTTTATACTTATCATCCCGAGGTTCTAAAATACTAAGGACATCCTACTTCACATGCAGTTTAAGTCTAGGTATAAATCTAAATACCTAAATCCCTTAAACTAGGGCTCTGATACCATTTGTAACAACCCGATTACCCATACCATACAACAATTAACATAACATACACACATATCATCAAATTACAACAAAAGTTACATAATAATCCAAGTATGGTCCTTTTCGTTTCAAAACTACAAAATATATAATATCTTCCTAATCATCATCGATCCACGAAGGCAGTCTACACCTTATTCTTTCCTTTGCCGCTATCGGATCCTCGACCTGGAAAACATATTTTTGAAAACAAAATGAGGGTTAGACCAAACGGGTCTAGTGAGTTAATCCTGGTCTTTTCCAAAATCAATATAAAACTCTTTTCACATAATACTTTGTATCAAAATAGTTTACATAAAACCTTTCGTATAAGCACGCATATACCACACGTATATAAATACCACATTAGGACTCGTACACCGTGTATCTCTCCTCATCTCATCTTCTTTCCCCTGGCCACATTAGTCGGTAGCAAGCCAACTAATTATCGTCACTGTATAATACAGTCGACTCCACTGTAATTACATACAGCCCTGCTGCAATTACCTACAACTCCCCTTTCCCCCGTTCCTATCGGCGGATTTGTACTATTCGGATTTACTCTCCCCCTTCAGTTCGTTCGTCTAGTACCACTTGCCATTCTGTTGATTCAACAAAATTAATATACACATAAGCACATACCCCATATAACAAGGTATTCAGGTTCAAACATGTACTTGTAAGTTCATGATTACACTGGCCAGGTTTAATTTGAAAAATACCTTACATGATGTCCCTTCTACCTTTTATACTTATCATCCCGAGGTTCTAAAATACTAAGGGCATCCTACTTCATATGAAGGATAAGATCTTTTTGAAAGGAGCTTGCAAGTGTTTTTGATAAGCAATCGAGGTGAGTTTTATTTTAAAACGTTTTCAACTGGAATACATTTAGGTGTTTATATATGTATGTGAGTATGTGTGAAATATATATTTGTGTTTATATATATGAGGCGGATACGTGTCAAGGTTTGATTATATGTTTATGTTAAAAGGATATATGTATATATTTATATATATATACATGGTTGGAAAAATGATGTAAGGTTTATAAATGACAATATGATATATTGAGATAAGTATGGTTTTGATTGAGTTCGAGGTAGTAGTGATAAGTATTCGTATCTTTTCGCTTAACCGAATTCCGGGACGGAATTCTTTTAAGGGGAAGTTTGAGATAAGTTATAAGATTTGGGGTGGGTTGGTATCGGATCAAAACCCTACTTTCCTTTGCCGCTATCGGATCCTCGACCTGGAAAACATATTTTTGAAAACAAAATGAGGGTTAGACCAAACGGGTCTAGTGAGTTAATCCTGGTCTTTTCCAAAATCAATATAAAACTCTTTTCACATAATACTTTGTATCAAAATAGTTTACATAAAACCTTTCGTATAAGCACGCATATACCACACGTATATAAATACCACATTATGACTCGTACACCGTGTATCTCTCCTCATCTCATCTTCTTTCCCCTGGCCACATTAGTCGGTAGCAAGCCAACTAATTATCGTCACTGTACAATACAGTCGACTCCACTGTAATTACATACAGCCCCGCTGCAATTACCTACAGCTCCACTGCAATTTCATGCAGCCCCGCTGTATTTCAATACAGCCCCGCCGAATAATAATTCGGCTCACCTATACTCGTTTCGTACAATATAAATACAATATATATCTCAATATATCATATTGTCATTTATAAACCTTTCATCATTTTTCCAACCATGTATATATATATATATAGGGTCTCCTTATTTTGTTAACTTTTTCATGATGTGCATATATGCACATCGGGCATTGCATATATGCACATATTACAATTGCCTGATGTGCATATATGCACTGGTTAACAAAAGAAGGAGCCCCTATATATATATATATATATATATATATATATATATATATATAAAAATATATACATATGTCCTTTTAACATAAACATATAATCAAACCTTGACACGTATCCGCCTCATATATATAAACACAAATATATATTTCACACATACTCACATACATATATAAACACCTATATGTATTCCAGTTGAAAACGTTTTAAAGTAAAACTCACCTCGATTGCTTATCAAAAACACTTGCAAGCTCCTTTCAAAAAGATCTTATCCTTCACCTTGACTCCACAGAATCTGAAACCATTTAAGATACATATATCGCTTTACTAGCCAAACACATAAAGCCTACTAAGTTCCGGCCCTCCAATGTTTCACTTATACTCTTACCCTTCTGACTTAACAACAAAACATAACAAGGTACCGGGACTACCCAGAGTACCGGGAGACAACACTACCGGGACTTCATGGTACCGGGAGTTCCTATACCGGGAGTTCACATTACCGAAACTCTACACTACCGGAAGTCTGCAATACCGGGACTCACATTACCAGGAGTCACAGTACCGGGAGTCTACCGGGACTTCCCCGGGACTCTCAAGAACACAGTCGGTCGCTTTTCTAATCCAGAACCCAAATCAAATCTATACAGCTATGATTTAAACTTTCTAATCCGGTAGAAACTGTCTATTGATGATTACAAACATAAAACCTAAAGGGTACATACCTTAAAATCGACTCAAACCCGTTCAATCGATGCTCAAACCGAGCCTTTCCACTTCTGCTCCTTTTTCGCCTCACGAACACGCACACACACACTGTCTTTCTATTTTTAGGTTTTTGAAGGGATAACTGAAGTGTGAGAGATATTTATATCTCCATTTACACTTTTGGCACCAACTACTCACTAATGACCAACCCACCCCAAATCTTATAACTTATCTCAAACTTCCCCTTAATATCAAAATCCCTTAGTTAAATAAATTTAACGGACTTACCCGGGGTATTACACACACTTATCTTGCCAATTGATGCCACTACTCACCCGTACATTCTCCACCTATACATCACATTGCGGACCAGGTCTCTCGTGGTCATTCGTACACAATTTGAACTTGCCTTCGTATTCCTCCGCATAAATAACCGAGGTTATCTCGCTACCTTGTCTTTTACCAACTCTAAATCAACAACTCACGAGTTCCCGACTAACTCAAACATATTCGATTCTTGCTAGTTCTTTGCGATTCCAAACCATTACATAGACATGGCATATTCCCTCACCGATCGATATAATCTATACGCCCACACGAGGTGTTCCATCATTATGGATACATCTTTCCAGAACGACCTCCTACATTTACCCACACCGTGGTAATTCTCTCCGCTTCCAACCTCTTGACAACACCTTCAACTCCAGACATATAAATAGTTGTCGACTTTAATAATAACAGTCGACCTGGGGATGCTTTCCTAACTTTTCTGTCATCAAAGGTTCCTAACAGGACCTAGTTCTTCCATCATATCAGGGTCATCTACACATTCCGTCGTTCTAATTTCAAAACTTACTCGTGCAACGTCAACATTGCAAGATCACCTTAAAACTCTTATTCGACGTCGAGGATATTTCATTTCTGCCTCACCACACTACTCATAACAAGTTGCTGATACCAACACCTTGATGACTTCTAGTCCTTCCCCTGGACACAACCGTCCCTCGGCAACTGTATTTCCAGTCACCGAACAAGGGTACAGACCCTCATACAACCGACACTAAAATCCACTTCCTACTTTTCCACTGTCCACCTCTCCTCTTGAACACAAATACCAAAACTACAAACATTCTCCCCTGATTTGTCCAACACCTCTCCACTCTTGGAGTTCTTACTTAGCTTAAAATGTAATACTCTACGACCTAGTGAGTTCATAGCCTTCATGCATGACAACGCGATAAATAAATCATTTCGCACATTTTCTCATTTTAAAGAACAACATTTGGAAACAACTTGGGTACACATGACCCCAACATTCTCATAACTCCAATGCCCTGCACAACGATCTCGAGAATCTTTCGCATGCACCCTTTTTGTAAAACTCCATCTTACTCTACCAAAATGACGTGGTTACGACAGTAACATATGGAATGAAAATCTTCCATACGACAAAATTCTGAAAGAAATTACCGACACGAAATAAACCAGTCGGCTCTCACACACATTTATATGACTTCAACATGTCAATACTCATTTTGGTTATAAAAGTTTTGCTGGCAAACGTATTCTTGACTTTTTGCAACAATTTAACTTATCATGAAAAGTGTGAAGTATTTTGCAAATTGCTAAGCTCAAAATTTCATTGTGCGACGTAAATGGAATTGCCTTTTTCTTTAAATACACGCTTGCACATGCTGACTCAATCTCGATCAAAAATTGCTATTTACGCATTTGCTTTTAATCACAAAAACTCATGTAACACACACAAGGACACAATGCATGAAATTCTATTCGTAAATGAAGGCTATTCACTCAAACAAGGTCAACCGTTTACTCACGCAACTTATCATTGACACTCTACTTTCGACCAGTGGTCGCCCTCTCGGACTTGCAACACTTGCTATACATGCATTCCACGACCCACTTACTCAACCATTTCATACTACTTTCGTCTTGATCAATCATCTCACATTCTACTTCTACACATTTCAATCCATGTAACATCCTGAATTTTCAACAATAGTATTTTAATGAGGATTGGGATGTATTTGTATTTTGTGTAAACCTTGAATTATATGGAAATTTTATAATTCAATGGGGTTAAAATACAAGGGATTAAAGTTTGGTGCCAATTGTGGAAATAATGGAACTAGAAGGTGTATTTGGTCCATTATGTAAAATGTGTATGGATAAAGTAGGTGGAAAATCAGATATTTTCTGATTTCTTGTTTGGGTCGGTTTGGAGAAACAAAAAGGGCAGAGAGATAGAGAAAAGAGAGAAAAAGGAAGAAAAGGAAGAAAGCAAGGGTTGTCTCCATTTTGGTAAGTAATTGACTATGGGTTATGATGAAATCTGTTGTAGTTATATGTGTGTAAACGATTTTGATTTTGGAATAGGTATTTGGAATCATAAACAACAGATTTGGAGAATCAGATTGTGCAAAGTGGGTATAACTTCTTTAAAAAGTGAGTTCATTTGTTGTTTGCTTAAATCAATGTTTTCATGTTAAATTAAACCTTGAAATAGCTGTATAAATTGGTTATGAACTGTATGGGATGGTCTGGAATGAACTGAATCGAACAGACATCGAATTAGGTTGAATTTTGAGCTGCAGGTCGAAGGTTTCCGGATAAATCGTCGTATCCGGAAAACCGTGGTGATGAATGTGTCCGGACGCGATTAAGTATCCGATAAGTCTCATTTTATAGTAGTTTCCGGATAGAATTAGTTACCGGATAATATCCGGATTTCTTTAGTTTCCGGGTGTTGTCCGGATTAAATAGGTATCCGGAAAGTATGAATTATCCGGAAAGTTCAGTTGTCCGGAAACCCCTGTTAACCGGAAACTCCTGTTGTCCGGACACTTTTGAGAAACTGAGAAAAGCTAGGTTCTGATGGTTGGATGCAGTTCTGGATGTTTTGTCTAGCGGAACCCCCGTGCTAAGTCGCCGAAGGGGGGGAACATTTGAGAATATGTTATGAGCTGTAATATGTTGTTATGCATATACGTTAGTAAAGTGTAATGGATCCATAGGCACTAGTGTTTGGTAATCACATGGAATAGGCGTGTGGTATAACTCGTTTAATCGTTATTCCAGTGTGTGTGGGAAATCACATGGAATAGGCGTGTGGTATAACTCGTTTAATCGTTATTCCAGTGTGTGTGGGAAATCATGGAATAGGCTTGTGGTATAACTCGTTTAATCGTTATTCCTGATTTCTAAGGAAGAGAGTGAGATTGACATAAGTGCTTGTGATCTCTGCTTCCTTACCGATAAATAGGCGTGTGTAATCGCGATTTATTGGTGGAGAGCATCGATCTAGAATCTTTGAAGATTCATAGTGTGGCTCTGGGGTATGATATGATGACAGAATTATTGTCAGTCATATTCATGAAATGTGGAAATGGGCATGTGTATATTGTGATTTCCGGAATAGAAACATTACTCTAGAATCAGTGCAGATTCGTAGTGTAGCTCTGAGACATGATATGATGATGGAAGGTGTGTCAGTCATATTCATGGAACTGGGTAAAAATCGTGTTAACGGAATAGAGTTACACGTATGGTAAGAAAAGGGTAATCAGGTTTGATATAACTCGTTTACATTGATTTTGCAAATATTATTGTGGAAACGAATGTTCTCACTAGGCGTTGGCCTAATCGTTTCAAATGATGTTTTCTTACCAGGTACTAGCTCGGGAAGGTAAAAGGGATGTGGGACGAGCATTTTGGATTAGCGGAAAAGTCAATTAACAAAAGGAGTTTTTGAAGGATTGCTTAGATAACTTAGTTAATCTGATTATAGTGGCATAATTAGATTAATAGGTTATTTGGAGAATTATATACTTGTAAATATACTCCTAGTGGTTAATTCACTTGATATATATATATATATATATATATATATATATATATATGAAAGTGGAAGTTTATTTTATCGTAACTTGTTGAAATTTAAGGTTCAAATTAGCCCAGATTTTTGGGGCGTTACAATCCACCACTGATATCTTCCCTTCATTGATCCTGTCAATGTGAAGCTCGACTGAAGAGTCAGGGCTCTAATCCTCCACTCGCTCTTGGATCGACGCTTTCAAGATCTCGACACTGTCCTTCCTTACCATCCCAACTGATTTACCCCGCGACTTCTAGAACTGGGACTCACCAGAACCAGGAGTCTTACTCAAGAGCAATCACTCATCCTCTTCGTACCCACGAAGATCTACCTTTAGACGGCTCATAACGTTCCAAACAACATTTATTCTCTACGATGTATACATACATCACATCATAAATGATCTCTCACGATACCTCCCCAACAATGGGTCTCAATCTACCCCTCAGGGATCTTGCTGTCATTCTAGATTACTAAAACACGACATATAAACTAGCTTAAGATTACAACTTCGGAATAATAAGGCAGATTAAGCACATACATGTACTTGTAAGTTCACAATTACACTGGCCAGGTGTAATCCCAAACTTACCTTACATGATTGTCCTCGGTACCCTATTAGTCATGTCTCTATATTAGTGCCCTCCTAGCGCATTTCCTGATTCTCAGTTGTGATTTCTACTCCCAAAGTTTAAGTTTAGGCCCGTCCGGTCACCTAAATCCCTTAAACTATGGCTCTGATACCAATTGTAACAACCCAGTCTAAAATAGAGCATGCATAACATAAATATAAGGCATTACAAAACTGGGTCTCAAAAATTCCTTACATCTTTCTCAAAATTTGGTTGGCGGAAACAACCTATACACAACTGAGAACATACTAGTTTCTAAAAGTGTCAAAGGAATTGTCTCTATCTGTATCTGTACTCTATCCTGCTCCTGCTCACTTACCTGAGCCTCCTACTATCTGCTTACCTGAAAAAGGTTTAGTTTGGAAAATACGAGGGTTAGACCATGAGGGGTCTAGTGAGCTCCCTCCTGACAGTTCTCAAAATCAGTTAAAAACAATTTATAACTTTCAAACATCTTTGCATAAAACTTTTACATAACTTTTCATAAAACTTTTACATAACTTCACATAAAACTTTCACGGATAAATCCGCTCCCGTAAATGACACCATGAAGTCACACAAGAGTGACAACGAGTCAGTCTCACGCTGCCTTACTGGATACTCCTTTCCATGGCATAAACGGGTCACTCATCCCGCCATGAGCACTGCCGGGTCTACCTCCCGACTTAGCCAGTTTACGTCTCACACAATGTATGCATACATCTCATATTACTTTCAAGCAAGTAAAACTCTTGTAAAATAACATGACATTTCTACTCAATCACTTACTTTGAAAACACGTATAAAATCACGTATTTTAGTTAGAAAAACTCACCTGGCTTTCTCGCTCCAAGACTTCTCACTTAAACTTCCGACCTCTAGATGAGACACCTAAAATTTTAGGAAACATAGGTCATAAATCTACAATGGATACCCGAGTTCGCTTCCGAGCATAACCCAAAATTATCTTAGTTTGGCAAGCTACAGATTAAAATTGGGTTCTGGACTTAACCCCAATTTAAAATAAATTCCGGTCCATTAGATAACATTACCGGATCCACATTTCAAAGAAATAAATTTCAAAATCCAATTAACTAGCCCACTACCGGATCATTGGTTTAAATATCAATACCGGATCTTTATATGTGGACTCCGGATCCAAGCCCCACACTACTTTCGGATCTTTGGGGCAATACCGGGTCAGCCCAAACAATTTATTTAGTTCCGGAACTTTGTTTAATAAACCCACACGGATCCTTTTGTTAGCTAGGTCCATTTACCAACAAACACCGGACTCCATAATAATTAAGGCCCACTACCGGAACCTTAGAGTCCAACTACCGGATCTATTAATTTGGCCCAAAAGTTAAAATTCCGGATCCCTTTACAAAAAGCCCAGATCCGGTTCTCAATTTCCTATATTCCGGATCTGCTAAACAAAACTTCCAGATCTATGGTCCATAATTAAGGGAATACCGGATCTAGTTGAATAGGTCCCAACATAAATAAGTTCTGGTTCTTGTAAAATATATCCCAACACCGGATCTTATTAAAATATATTCCGGATCTTTATAAGTTCCGGAACCTCGTAAAAATACATGACGATGCGGTACCGATTAAGATTAATACCGAAGATTAATTCATTTTAAATCGATTACCAAGTCCGATTCCAACCAAGATGGTTATTCCAGCTCTATAATGAGTATCTAATTTCTTTTAAGCATTCTTTGCACGCTCTTAAACAAAACTCCCACAGGAGTCAAATTTAGCAACAATCTAATCTAGGGTTTTTGAGATAAGAAATTACCTGGTATAACCCTTTGCAGAAAAATAGATTTCAATCTCACTTCTTCTTCAAATTTGCCAATTGATGATGCCTTCCCTTGATTGCAATTTGAACAATTGACTCTGCTCTTTCTCTCAGCCGTCATCCACACCAAATGATTGTCTCTAGGGTTTTGTGCAACAAAAAGGAGTTTTTGTACCCTTTCCTCAATTTACAAAACTGACCCCAAACTACAAGAAAATATGCAATCCTTTCCACAAAACTTATTCCATTTAAATAAAAGTCTTGGTTATTACACTTTGCCTATTTCACGTTTTCACGTCACAATACGAAATGAGAATTACAATTAAACATGCCTATTCCTCATTTCACGTCAACGGGAATTACAATTAAGCCATGCCTATTCCACGTTTTCAATAATGCTAGTGCCTATGGATCAATTACACTTACTAGTATACGTACATACACATGTTTAAATATCATTTTCTCATATCTTAATAAAATTAAGCAAAACCTTTAACTTCACAATTAGGAATTCTCATCCGTACCGTTTTTCATCATACCCACAAATACTTCCACATATATATTTTATTTACAAACTTACTTCAACAATAAATGGTTCATGAACTTATAACAGGTAATTCCCTTTCCGAAACAATGTTATGGAATTTATCCGGAAAATGGTATCCAGTAATTGCCCGGAATACATAACCGATATTTTGTCCGGAAAATGATCCGGAAAGCGTACCCGGGTTCTCGTATGGAAACCATTGTCCAGGAAACTGATTCAATAATATCCTGAAATAAACAGTCCGACATCACCCAAAAAAACTTAAATAATCCGGTACTATCCGGAAAACTCAAATAATCTGGTATTATCCGGAAACTCAAATAATCCGGTGTTACCTGGAAAACTCAAACAATCCGGAAGTTATCGGAAAGCCATCGAATCCGGATTGTTATCGGAAATCACCAAATCCGGACACTATCGAAAAACTCTGCATCATTCGGAATTTACCCGGACTTATCATTAGATTTCCAGACCAACTCAATATTTACCCAAATCAATTTACAGAGGCTACCAATTTCAATTTAAGACTAGTTTTAGAGTACATATATTCTTTCCTTCGGTATAAGTTAATGTAATTTAAAGAAGAGATGACTCATAGTGATGTCGAATTCCAAACTAATGTTGAACCAAATTTGCCTCAGCTCCAGATCCTAATTCATCAACAATTTGACTCAAATTCCAAACTTGAATTTGAGATTACTAATTCAAAGGAATCAATCGATTCTTACCAATACCAAATCAGAACCTTAATTTCTCTTTCTTTTTCGCCTGGACTGGAAATCGACTTCAGGAGTATTGAAAATGAGATATTTCCTATTTCAACCGACCTTCTGATTTTATATCTCAATTTTCTAAATTTTCACAATTAGTCCAAAATATCTTACTACTTACACTTTCGGTCCTTCTAACATTAACCGTTTTACATTTCAATTTTTTCTTCATTAAAAGATTAAAACTGAAATATTTTCTCATCACTTGACATCATATAAAAAAAGTCGAGGTGTTACAATCAAATGGATAATTGGATCGGTTCGATTTCGATGTCAACCAATAAACACCCCTAATGATAGATATATAAGAGTTCTAGACCCGGAAAACAAAGATAAGTCGATTGAAAGACAAGTACAAACGAGTTAAAGGTCAACCGTTTTAAGTAACTTTGACGATCTATTTGAAGTAAAAATATAATCTCAATAATAATAATTTATATATAAATAAAAAATATTTATTAAAATTGTCGAAAATAAGACTCCCATATAAAAGTTCACCCACCTTGTTAAAATATCTCAAAACCCTAAACCCATTTCGTTTTTTCCCAAAACCCTAGCCACACTTCACTCTTCACCACATTCCGGCAAGCTCCATCCCCCACCGACGTCGACAACAGCGGCCATGTCCGAGGTTGAACTCCTCCGTTCCGATAAGAAGAAAAAGAAGAGCAAGTCAAAAGATACCGATGCCACCAATGAAATACCAGACAATGCCACCGCAGCCGCCGATTACCTGATCAAACCACAGAGCTTCACACCAACTATCGACACATCTGAATGGCCGATTCTTCTTAAGAACTACGACCGACTGAATGTACGAACCGGACACTACACTCCTCTTCCCTCCGGTTACTCCCCTCTGAAACGTCCTCTCGCTGAATACATCAGGTATGGTGTTATTAACCTCGATAAACCAGCTAACCCTAGTTCCCATGAGGTCGTAGCTTGGATCAAACGGATCCTCCGGGTCGAGAAAACGGGCCACAGCGGTACTCTCGACCCGAAGGTCACTGGAAATTTAATTGTTTGCATTGATAGAGCCACGCGTTTAGTTAAATCTCAACAGGGTGCTGGAAAAGAGTATGTTTGTGTTGCTCGTCTTCATTCTGCGGTGCCCGATGTTGCGAAAGTGGCTCGGGCACTTGAGACATTGACTGGTGCTGTTTTTCAAAGGCCACCTTTGATTTCTGCTGTTAAGAGGCAGCTTCGAATTAGGACTATTTATGAGAGTAAGCTGTTGGAGTATGATGCTGAGAAGCATTTGGTTGTGTTTTGGATTTCTTGTGAGGCTGGTACCTATGTAAGGACTCTGTGTGTTCATTTGGGATTGATTTTAGGTGTTGGTGGGCATATGCAGGAGTTGAGGAGGGTTAGGTCTGGGATTATGGGCGAGAAAGATAACATGATAACTATGCATGATGTAATGGATGCACAATGGGTTTATGATAATTACAGGGATGAGACTTATCTTAGACGTGTGATTATGCCATTGGAGGTGTTGTTAACTAGTTATAAGAGGTTAGTGGTGAAGGATTCTGCTGTTAATGCTATCTGTTATGGTGCTAAGCTGATGATTCCAGGGTTATTGAGGTTTGAAAATGATATCGAGAATGGAGAGGAAGTGGTGTTGATGACTACAAAAGGGGAGGCGATAGCTTTGGGTATAGCGGAGATGACTACTGCCGTGATGGCGACTTGTGATCATGGGGTTGTGGCAAAGATCAAGAGGGTGGTGATGGACCGAGATACTTACCCAAGGAAATGGGGGTTGGGTCCCACAGCTTCGATGAAGAAGAAGCTGATTACTGAAGGGAAGTTGAGCAAGCATGGAAAGCCGAATGAGAAAACCCCATCTGAGTGGATGAGGAATGTTGTTCTTCCTACAGGTGGCGATTCAATGGTCGCCAGTCTTGCTGCTGCTCCTGCTCCTGCAGTAACCGAACAAGCTGTGGAAGTTACAGAGACTACTGTAGTAACCGAACAAGTTGTGGAAGTTACAGAGACTACTGTGAAAGTTGACAGTGAGAAGAAAAAGAAGAAGAAACACAAGGATAATGAAGATGGTGATGAGGGGCGTAAAAGGAAATTGGAAGATGCGGATGTTACAGAGACCCCAGTAATTTCCAAGAAAAAGAAGGCTGAAGCAGAAGAGACTCCTAAACCAAAGGACAAGGCTGGGGAAGAGGCGGAAGGTGATACTACGGAGAAGAAGAAGAAAAAGAAGAAGAAAGAGGGTGATGTATCTGTTGGCAAGCATGAGAATGGAGACGATGAGAAATCTGAAAAGAAGAAGAAGAAAAAGAAGGATAAGGATGCCGAAAATGGTGATGCACCTGCTACTCCTGTAGCTGCTGCAAGTGATGGTGAAGCAAGCAAAAGCGAAAAGAAAAAGAAGAAGAAAAAGAAGGATGCTGAAGAAGAGTAGATATAAGATGGCTGCAAGTATCCCGAATGGACCTTTGAAGCACCTGAATTCCTTGCCTTTCATGAGATAGCCAATACGTATCCTTTGTCTATTAGAGTTGAATTCTGTTCTTTACCTGTTGTTTTTTTGCTTAATTGCTATGTATCTTTTAGATGTTTTTATGGATTTTGGTGGCATTAAACTTGAACCTTTCTGTGCCCTACAGTTTTGATATGATGTAGTTTTCTTGTTTCTAGGCATATTATATTGGTGGCGATTTGATGTTACATTGTTACTAAAATAACGTTGAACAAAAGCTCTTATTTTCATGCTTGTCGCTTGCTTTAGTTTTTTAAAAAAGTAAATCTTGTTTACCGGAAACCAACTAAAATTGGGAGTATTGTTTCATTAGAGGGATGACCTTAGTTGAACCTACACAATTCATGTCATTGTGTCATACTTCTTCAAACGCTCTTTGTAAATGTTGTGTGTGATACATCGGTAACAGAGTGTCCTGCTTTGGCGTGAAAACTCGAGCGGGTTTTTTTAATTTTTTCTTAATGTAAACATAAAAATAAAAAAGACCCCATGTTGCGATTGAGAAGAAACGGCTAGGTAGTCATGTTGTTTTTCATTTCTGTTTCAGGTTGATCGGTTTGAAGGTTGATATTTTTGTACACTTGTACTTTATTTGGAAAACATCAAGATTCTCATCATTTTAGATTTTGATGTAAAGCTTTTTGGGTTCTCTACTACAAGTATAATAACAATTTAATTAGCTGAAACAACACCGTTTGAAAGGTCAAGAGGAATCAAACACAAATTAAAGTAGAAGAATTGACCCAAAATTGCAACTAGAATAATTGCATCATATACACACACACCCAAAGTACACAATAATAAGTCTCTAGTGACCAACAAACAACTTCTTATGCTGAGGGTTGTGAAACTTTGGCTCTTTGGGCAATGTGGGTTGCTTTTCTGACCTACAAAAACATATGCAAACAAACCATGAATTTTATTTAAACCATTCTTGCAAAAACAGTCGTTACATATCGCAAAGAATGAACGATTGTTGGTGATAATATATATACCTTTTTGGAATGAAAGGCCGATCGAAATAGGGCATAGGTTGTGCCTTCGGCACAAGCTCCTTCCTCAACCTCCTTAATTCTTCCTCTTCTGCTAACTACACAACAAGAAGCAAGATAAGACATTATTCAACGAGGATGCACGGCCTACATAAACCAACTGCCAATTTCTACCTTCTGTTGTCTTTCTTTTTCCAGTTTGTATTGCTCGATGAATGAGAGCTTTTCTAGAACCTGCCATATAATCCAGCAAAACATCAGTCAATAGAAAGCGTAATTCACATAGCCTGCAGGTTTTCTAAACTATCAGTAAAAGAAGGAAACTTAAGGGCCGTTTCGACCCGGGTAAGTGCTTACCAAGTCACATTACCTTACCGGATGAATATGGGAAGGACCAACAATCTTACCCGGTAAGTGAGTGCGACGACTGCACATACCGTGTTGCATGCGATGTCATTTTGGTGGACTAAAATCTTACTCGGTAAGTAAGTGATGGTGTCAATTTTACCGGTAAGCACTTGCCCGGGTAAGTGATTACATAAACGGCCCCTTAGTATAGTTCCACAAATGGAAATACCTGATTGTCAAAGCCAGCACGTTCCACAGCCCTCATGTCACTATGTAGCACCACATCAACTGGCCGAGTACTGTCTTTAACCGGAGGTCTTGCCAAACACTGAAATTACTCAATCCCCACAATCATTAACCATAGCTCTTAACAATCTTGAATAATTTACTTCTAAAATCTTTGATACATCATACATATCAAAATGAGAAAATGATATTGTAAAACAAGCTCACACCTGTGGTTCATCTGTTGTCCATGGGAGACCCTGGGCAACAGGAATCCTCTGTTTTTCCTGCTCAATCATCATCTCTTGTACTTTTTTCATGAACTCTTCTTGCTTGGATCTTCCTCTTTGCTGCATACAAGTAACACAGCAGTATAGTGAGTAAGCAAAATATACTTTAATGATACCCTTAAAATCTTTAAAAGCCATGCCTTGATGATACCCTTTTACTTTCCTCCCAAATACAGGTAATCTACTATACCCTTTTGGAAAAATGTTATCATAATCCTAACCTCAGTTTTGAGCTTGAAGGGTTGTTGAGGGGTAGCCTTAAGCGTCCTTCTCTTCCCTCGGCTACCACCAAAAGTTGCAGCGGATTCAGAACTCTACACGATCAACAAAATTGATGTTAAAACTGAATTTCCTAATCATCATAGAGAAAAACAAAGCCTATTTTGGAGTAGCCATAAGAGAATTGGCACATACATTTCGTCTGCTATGCCTCCCACCACCCGAGTTCCTGTTTGAAATGCTAAAAATAACAACCCATTCAGAGCCAAATCTAAAGAACATCAAAGAGAAATCCGAAACTCTTTTGAGTAAATTAGTGAAGTTCAAGACTACCAACCTTCCTTGGTTACTACCCGATGAACAAGAAGAAATGCGTGAATCCAATCCCAAACTCTCCGGTGTTAGGAAAAGATCTGGAGAAGAGAATTCAGTCACAGGAGCCCTGGGTCTTAATCCAGGCAATTCCCATTTCAAAACCTTTCTTGTCTCCTCTTCAAGATCCTTATTCTGTTCTTCATTATCGCTATCGGTGTTTGATTTGGGTAACGTGAGAGCATTCTCAAATGCCTTCACCAGATGCATCACTCTTCCACATTCAGGAATGCTCTGTCTTGCTACCTCTAACAATTTATCCCTTCGCTTCACATGTGCCCTAACTTTTTCATCACATGCCTCAACGATCTCACCTTCACTTATTTTTTCTTCATATTCGCTCATCAAATTAGGGTTTTCAATCAGGGTTTTCTTCTGCTCCTCATCATCGTCTTCTTCAACTTCACTCCGAGGTAAATCAGGGTTTGCAGTCACAATCTTAAAAAACTCATCTTGAGAAGCCCTAAGAGTCTCGTAAGCAACACACAAACACTTTTTAGAGTTAACACTAACTTTACACTTACAATTGACGGATGCTGGGGTTTTAGGTTTCCCTCCCTTCGAATTCTTCTTCGCAACCACAAATTTCCTCTCCCGGTTCTTGTTCCTAGGAGTTGGAGTAGGTGAAGTAACTGGATTCGGTTTCTTCAACGTTGACTTCTGACTTTTTGTAGCCGATTTGATTCCTGGAGACTTTGAAGCCTTCGGATCAGGACTAGTTACGTTAGGGTTGACATTCTCCGGCCGCTTCGACTTACGTGAGAGTTTTGATTTTGACGGTGTCAGTGTCACTGCTCCGGCGTTATCCGCTTTCATTTCCATCATAAAAGTTGCCGGAAAATGGGAAAGTGGTGGTTGTAGAGCGAGAGAGAAAGAAGAAAAAATGATAGGGTTTGGTTGGTTGGACGATCACGGATGATCGGGACGAAGGAATATAAGAAAAATATGAACGTTTGGAAGGGTGCTCTTTATAACGGCTAGTTTTCCTTGATTTGGGGTTTATTGATATTCTCGGATCTAATTACCGGCAATCAGTTAAATGGATGAGGCCGATCCGGGTCGGGTTGGTTACTTTTGGATTTTATTGGAAAATCAACTCGGTTGGGTTAATTTGGGCCATAGTTTGGGTTAAAGCTAAAATTTACTAAACAAATGGACGTGTGAAAATATTTACCGACAACAGTCATCGTCACAGTAAATTTGTTGAGTAAAAACATCTTCAACAAATTCTCTAAAATAGAGTTAATCTAATTTTATTTTTATTTTGCTTCAATAGATTTTTTATATCATTCTTTAAAATAAAGAAAACAAGAGATTATTTCAACTTTAAAGAATTTTCTAAAATTAATAGGTGGTGAGAGAAATAAATTTTCATTCATTTACATCAATAAGATTAAACTATTGTTATTTTATATAATATTTAAAAAAAAATTGCATGGGGATAATAAAACTATAAGATATTTAATAATATAATTAACGTTGAAGTCTCTAAAATAAAGAATCTATTCGAGCTAAATGTAATTCTGTTTAGAGATTTTGACTTTTGATTATCTACTTTAGAGAAAATTATAGAGAACTTGTTGGAAATGCTCTAACATTCTTGACCATCAAAATAGGTTGTTGGCAAAATGTTTCTTACTCGGTTAGCACTTATCGTAATTGGCGGACCCATGATTTTTGCTGAGCGGGTGCACAAGGTGGATCAAAGACCCGCAAGTCTTTTGATGTGTTTTAGGCTTTAGCCGAACTCCACCGTTTCGAGAGATTTCATTACGTTTTTTTTGATTGATTTTGAGATATTTTTTTAAAAGTTTTTTGGTTGATTTTGAGAGATTTTTTCGGGTTTGTTGATTTCGAGGTACTTTTCGATTTTTGTTGTTGTTGATGTCCCTTGTATTTTCTAATATCCCGAAACACCCTTCAAAGTTTAGCGGGTGCACCTTTCATATCGCAAAAGAAAAAAAAATCTATTGTTCCGTGCGCGAGACCTCACTTGGAGCTTAGTAGGTCCGCCTCTGGCCTCTGCTCACCATGTAAGCATCTCCCCCATTTGCTTTAAGGTAAATGACACATGGTAAGCACTTACTCGGTAAACTTTCGTTAACCGACCCTAAGTCAGGGTTGTTCCTATCTTTTTGGTGGTCTTGTTATACTCGTATCATAAAAATAGATACATAAGTAATAAATAAAATAAAATGTAAAAGTTTACACAATATATTATATTAAAAGTCTTACCGATAAAACAACAAATATGTCTTAAATGACAAAATAACATACAAAACCCATTTAAACAAGTCATTCGTCTAAGATTGTTGGAAACAAAATCTTCAATCAGTTCTTTATGATCAACTTTCTCCAATAAGTCGTAAAATTGAAATATTAGCATATAGGAGTTAGCGATCTATTGTTTACCTAACAAAAAAACCTAACTCAATCCTATGACCGAATTTTTCCTTAACTCTCAACTTTGTGTGTGGTTTCAAAGGGCTACAATCTCTGAAAAATAGTGATCAGATAAACGAAGTCAATGAAATTGCAGGTGAGGTTGCTCGTCGAACAAGAAAGAGAGAAATAACAAGGACGTGGAAGAATAGGGTTGTGTTTGGTGCTTCAGTCATAGAATTAGCCATCAGAAAAACAAAGATGAACGAGATTAACTGATAATAGAGTTCAATATTCAAATAAGAGACCTATGGAGAAGGGATTTGTAGATTTGCTATCGCAACTGAGAATCAGTGAATCGGCGAATCTAGTAGAAGAGGGACGAATTGCGACATTGGGTTAAATTGTTGAAATGGGCAAAAATAAGAGGTAGAAGGTCGTAGCGATTGAGCTAAAAAATGCGCTAAAAACCAAAATACCACATAATTGTCTCCAAGAAGTTTAGGGCCTTTTTGTGGAATCTCACATTGGTACACCTTCCAACACAATATTTTCTTAAGAGCATCTCCAATAGTTCTCCAAAATGAAGAATATGAATTTTTTGAGCAATATTTTGCTCGAACGGATTCTCCAAAATGGAGAAATTATTAGAGAGGGTGAAGCCATAGCAATATTATATGCATTTCGGACCTCAATTTTTTGGGAACGAACGGGATTCGGAGCTTGCTGGCCCTGGCCTATATGGAGAGCTTTTCGTTCCTTTTGCTTCGAGCGCCCTTTCCCCTTCTCCGCTCCAAAGAAGCATTTAACCATTCTCTGATCTATGTGTAATTTTTTCTAAATTTGAAGAAATCTCCAAAATGATTACCATATGAGAGAAATAATTTTTTATTATATTCCATCAATAAGAAACTTTGAAAATGAAATGTTTAAGAGATTGAAATAATATATTAATAGATGAACGAAATATTTTAATTTCATAATCAATGTTGGATTATTTAAAATAAAAAATATGTAACACCCTCAAAATTGGAAGAACAACTAAATAAAACTTCGATTAAATAGACAAATGAGAATAAAGTCCTTACTACAAACCATCATCGGAATCACCTCAATATTAAAACGTAATAACTTCAACATTAATCATAACCTAAGCAATACACCAAGACTACAAAAGTCGGGTGTTACTTAACCCAAAACAAAGTTGCTATTCCCAAAACGCGGAAGACTTCACCAAGTCACTTACTTCTCGAACACGCATCTAGCACTCCCCTCTTCATAGTGTCACTATAACTATTCCCCAACTGGACTTGTTGCACATGCCGACAAATAAAAAGGTTAGGCTAACGCTTAGTGAGTTCATGAGTTTTTATCATGGTTATATAACTCGTGAAACGAGAAAGATGCAATTTAAATCATGAGTTCAAAATGATTTACTTTAAATGCAACCCACCCATCTTCCCACACACACAAATCTCATGATGAAAGCTCTAATATAAAACGATTCCTGATAATGGGCTCAAACCCAAAATTCACTTAAAACATGAAATAATATTCGATTTCCAAATATAAAAACATGAATAAATCTCTAATTACTCAAAACATCCCAAACACGGATGAGGCATAATACTCAACCCATAAATCATGAATAGAAATCCATAGATAATAAATGTCACCGAAAACATGGATAATAAAATTCAATACCCAAAACAACACCTTCCGATGATGGGGGAGACCCGTTTCCATTAAGGTGACGAGAACACGTGAGTGGGGTCTCCTATGATGTTATTGGATTACACCTCAAGTCCCGGTTTTAGTTCCCATGCCATAAAGACATCACAACCTCAAACCATTACATGCCTTTATTGCCTACTCCGTCGAGTTACACCTCAAGGACTTACGAGACCATATTGCATATCTAATCTAGACGAGTTACACCTTAAGGACTTCAATGTCTCTTATTGCCTACTCGCTAGTGACCCAAGATGGCCAACAAAATATGAGCATATAACCCATACTTTCTAAACCCTTGTGCATAAGGAGATAGACACCAAATAACCCATAGCCCTAGAGTACAACCCCTAACGGTTCCTCTCCACAAAAGAAATGGGTCAACAACAATGCCAGTGCGACGTAATTCCCAAAGTGAGAATATCGAGACTCCTCACTATTAAACATGATTGACTTACATGTCTATGGATCCAATGCATTACAATCTAAAAATACATGACTCCACTTGAATGACACACACACACACACACACACACGCTCACTCAAAACATGTACTCTCCAAAGGGAACACAATAAATGTAATTCACACCCAAATTTCGTTATTACATTATTAAAACCGGACAAATGTCCTCAAGACTCAATAATGTCATAAATCGAACCACAAGCTCTACCAAAATCAATTGACCATTATTAAAGGTCATAAATGCAACAAAACACAATTAACCCACGTTTATGCGAAACATGCTCCATAGTCACGAGTAACTCAACTCAACTTTTAGAGTACGACAAATCATTTTCCTAAGGCGCCCATCAAGCGTATTTATACCAAAAGATTTACCTTTGTAAGATGAATCGTTGAAAAACCAATATTTAAGAGTTATACATCAAAACCCAAAATACATCTTTTCCCAAAACCAAAAGGTTTAAACTTTCTAAAATGTCCACAAGGTCGGGAATGACCAAAATCCAATGACCCACACTTTCGTATCTTCGAACGTTCTATAACGTGCATTATGCATATTTTTAACAAACACTAGAAATGCATTTTTACCAAATAATCTCCTTTTATGCATTAAATAATCAAAATACTTTCATTTATAATTTATTTATCAAATTATCTAAAAATCCCAAATGTGGGTGTTTTACAAGGTTTATAAAGTTAAACACTTTAAATAATCAAAACCCACTAATAACTCAACAATTTATAATTTTATGTAAAACATATAAACACTTTAAAATGAACATTTTTGGCATGTACAACGTTTTCACAAATCAACTTGAACTTACCTTGCTAGATTTAGGTTAAATCTAGATTTTCCCCAATTTGAGCTCATTTGAAGAAACTTTGATCTTCAAGCCAAAACTTTCAAAAACCTAGATCCACAAGTTTCCAACCATAAATATTCATATCCAACTACTTAGAATCGTTCACCCAAACATATTACATCAAAATCTCTATTTTGACCCAAAATCCCAATTTGACCTCACTTTTCTCAAAATCATCCACACCGAAATTTGAGAAATATAATCACTAGTAAGTCTTCAACGGAGCATTCTTAACCCATATGAAAGTTTAGAATGAGGGAAGATGAACTTACAAGTAGGTTTATAAGAAAACCCCAAAATTTAGTCAACAATGGTGAGGAGATGATGAAGAAGATGTCGAGCTTCAACCCACAAGGCTTGAATATCTAGCTCTCAATCTTCTAAATGCACTTGAAGATTTTGATTAGGTGAAATAGATGGGTTTGGACCGATTTGGAAGAAAGAGGAGAAAGGTTGGTGAAGAAACAAATGAATAAAAGTGAGGAAAGATCGGATTTAAAAGGGGCTGCACTGATGCTCACGGCCGCGAGCATTTAGCTGTGCGGACGCGAGCATAGATGCTGCCATGTTTTGGGAAAATGCTCGCGGGCGCGAGCAAATGGCTGCGCGGGCGCGAGCAGTTAATTTTTCCGACCAAAAATGATTCTTTTCCAAATCATGTTTTTAAACTTAAGAAGGCGCTTTATGGTCTTAAACAAGAACCTCGTGCTTGGTATGATATATTAAAGTCATTCTTAATAGATAACGGTTATATTATGAGAAAAGTAGATAACACGTTGTTTGTCAAACAATCAAATAGTGATTTGGTAGTTGTACAAATCTATGTTGATGATATTATTTTTGGGTCTAGTAACAATCAACTATGTGAAGAATTTGCCACAAAAATGAAAAATGAATTTGAAATGAGCATGATGGGTGAGTTAAACTACTTTCTCGGTTTACAAATCCGACAACTTGATGATGGGATTTTCGTGACTCAATCCAAATATGCCAAAGATATGCTTAAGAAATTTAATTTTGAGAACGTAAAGCCCGTAGATACTCCTATGACCACAAATATTAAGTTATCCCGTGATGAAGAAGGAAATGACTTCAATGAAAAGATATATCGTGCTATGATTGGTAGCTTACTCTATCTAACCGCAAGTAGGCCCGATATTATGTATAGTGTATGCTTGTGTGCAAGAGTTCAGGGAAGTCCTCGACAATCTCACTATGAAGCCGTCAAACGAATTTTTCGCTATATAAGAGGCACCGCAAACCTCGGATTATGGTATCCAAAAATACCAGAGGTAGAAGTCACATGCTACACGGATTCTGATCTAGGTGGATCTCTTATTGATAGAAAAAGCACAAGTGGAGTTTGTGCATTCATTGGTCAATCCCTTGTTTCTTGGTTCTCAAAGAAACAACAATCTGTTGCTCTTTCAACAACTGAAGCAGAATATGTAGCTGCTGCAAGGGCTTGTGCTCGATTACTTTGGATGAAACACACTCTTACGGATCTTGAGGTACATTTAAATAAAGTACCCATACTATGTGATAATACAAGTGCTATCAATTTAAGTAAAAATCCTGTCTTGCACGCACGCACTAAACACATAGAACTTAGACATCACTTCTTAAGGGATAATGTTCAAAAAGGCAACATCACTCTTGAAAAGGTTGACACTAAAGATAACTTAACTGATATTTTCACCAAAACGTTGAACAAATAAGCCTTCTGCAAATTGAGACTTGGATTGGGATTAATAGAATACAATCCTTAAGCTTGGTTCCAAAGAATCAAAATTTTCTCTCACGGACGTCCGCATGCCCATATTCCGGACGTCCGTGGGTCTCGGACGTTCGTGGCTCATTCACGGAAGCAACAGAAAGATTTATGAGAAAATTCCATTTTCCACATTACGGACGTCCGCGGACCTCGGATGTCCGCGTATCATCTGCGGAAACAACAGAGACTTTCTATGAATTTCAGTTTTCCTTTCACGGACGTCCGCGTGTTACCTTACGGACGTCCACGTCGCACCTGACCTATTTTCCCCCTTTTCCTTCTTCAAAACACATTTCATCCAAACCCTAAAACTCTCTCATTCTCTCGACTCCCATCACCTCAACACCACCAGCCGTCGCTGTCTCCACCGGACGCCACCGCTGTCACCACCGCCGGTCATCTTCAACATCTCTCCCTGAGCCTTCTCCTTCCTCCATTCCTAATCTAGATATGGGTCCTAAACGGTCTCGTCCTTCATCCTCTCGAGCACCTCCTCCACCTCCGGATCCGGATATGGCTAGGATTTCTCAACGGGATCAACGTCGACAAATTTTACAAAGTCGTCCATGTAATCCCGGTAGACCCGTAAAATTAGATGACATAGAACGTTTTGGCGCTCTTGAGGCCTTCACGGCTATTGGATGGCAGTCCTTCCTCTCCTTTAAGGGGGAAGTATCCTTTGACTGCATTTTAGAGTTCTATGCCGGGTATGACTTCAATGAGTCTACCCAAATGATTTCTCTTCAGCTTTATAACCAACATTATGTGTGGGATTTAGACACATTTGCTTACCTATTAGGTCTTTCTAGGTCTACCAACTGCGTCTTTACAAATACTATCTCTTTTCCTCTTTACTCAGTCAAATTACTATTTCTCAAAACACCATTTTACAATCCATTCTTGCCCCAGCCTATCAAAGAGATTTTGATCTTTCTAACTTGAAAGATCAACACTTGACTGAAAAGAAACGCTTTTGGAATAAAATTCTTCTCTTCAATGTTTTTGGCGGTGCTGGTAACACTGAACGATTGAGCAGCCTTCAGTGTTATCTTCTATACTGTCTTGATCACGGAATCTCTGTTGATGCTACCTACATCATTGCTCACCGCATGGATGGATTAGAGAAAAGTCAACGCTCTCTCCCATTCGGTTATCTGATTAAAAATCTTTTTCAAAATCTTCAAATCCCGTTTGTCGGTAGACCCATTCCTGAGGCGACTCCCTTGGATAGCTTAAGTCTTGTTCGTATGGGTGCCCAACCAGGTCCATCTCGTAGACGTCATGGTCATGTTCGTAACCCCAATCCTGAGGACGAGGAAGCGGAAGCTCCACCTCCTTTCGACATTCCACCGGGCCCGGTTTCCAACCGAGACATTCTCACCGCTGTCATGGGATTTCAACATCTTCAAGAGGAACGTTGGAATGCGGTTAATCGACGAATTGATGACGTGCATCAAGATGTTTGGATGGTCCACGAGGAGTTTCGCCGGTTTAACTTAGATAATAGTGATGATTAATACTATTATTATTCTCTCTAAAACGATTATTGTGTAGTATTAACTCATGTACGTTTTATTAATTGTTATCTGTCTTTGCTAACTTGTTTCTTCTCATGAAAATATATGCCTTATTCAAGGGGGCGCTTATTTTAAGGGGGAGCTCTCGCTATTTGTTTGAGGGGGAGCTTCTTCTTTTCTGTGTTACCCTTTTTGATCTCGACAAAAGGGGGAGAAATTATATACTTGTCTATATGTCTATTTATTTGTCATCATCAAAAATGGGAAGATTGTTGGTGCAAGTGATTAAAAATTATAAATCTCATTGTTTTGATGATTAACAAATAAATAGACAAATGTTATTTGTTACTAACAATTTTATACAAGCATGTGAAACAAATAAATAGACAAATGTTATTTGTTACTAACAATTTTATACAAGCATGTGAAACAAAGCTTTGAAGAATGGAAAAGCATCTTCTCAGCTAGTTCAAGTATTCCAGCTCAAAGAAAGGGAGACACGAAGACTCTATCTGAAGAATTCAAGACTGGTTGTGTACTAGTATTAGTCTTCATATTTCCTAACGGTAAACATACTCAAAATAATATACCACTTGGATATTTCAAAAACCAAACAAAATATATCTTTTGAAAATACTGATTTTAATCAAATAAATCCGTTGGCTTTTGGTTTAAATTGAAAAGAAGTGAAAAGACTAGCAATCAATGTGAGTTGGTGAAAAGCAGCCCGCGGACGTCCGCGAGATGCAGTCGGACGTCCACCATCAAATTAAATCTCTGAAATGCTCAGAGAACAAACGACTCTTTTCACAACCACTTCATTTAATGTGGACGTCCGTGACATACCCATGTGGACGTCCGCAAATGCTCAGAATCACTTTTTACTTCTGTATTTAAATCCAACGATTTGTAAAAAGAATAACAAGTCTTGAGAACATAAAACGATAGAAATCTCTGATTTCTGGCAATTGTGATTAGCAAAACAACTTAATCATTTCAATCTCAAAATCATCCAAGTGTTATACTTATACAAGAGTGATTACCATTGAGAAATTTATCATCTTGTAAGTATTTACTTTGAGAGTGAGTGATCCATTCAAATCTCAAGCAGAAGCAAGAGATCGATTCCAATATTTGTATCAAGGTTTATGTTCTACCATAAAGAACATTCATAGTGGATCAGTGTCTCGAGAAGTGTCTCGAAAAGTGGATTAGCCAAGTTGGTGAACCACTCTAAACAACGGTGTTGGTATCATTCTCTTTACCCTTATCTCAACTATATAATCTGTTGTGCATTTAAATTGCTGTTGTGATTGAAGAAACAAATTTTTGAAAGCAAAAGATCCTAATACAACCTTTACCTCCCTTAAGGTTGTCTAACACTATAAAAATTTAAAGTTATACTTAGTCCAAAAATCCGTATATTACAAAATCCATTGGAGATGAAAATATTTTTGTTGATGATTTTTAACTTTTGGTTTTTAATTTAAAAAAAAATAGGGAAATTTGTTGGAGATGCTCTAGGTAATAACTATAAACCCATTTTCATTTACATCACTGTTTGTAAGTTGTATCGGTCACGTATTTTGTTGTATTTCTTTAACTCGGGTTTACCAAAACGAGAGATGAACAAAACAAAATTTAATACACTTTAAACAAAAGACAATTGAATAATAATAAAGGCTATTGATGAAAATTAGTCTCACCATTTGGTCCCTTCGTACTTTACTTTCGATATCAAAGTAACGTAATATCTAGACCTGACAAACGTGTCGTGTCATGATGGGTTCAAAAACGGGATTGAGAGTGCGTGATCCAAACCCGCCCGTTTATTAAACGGGTCAGAAAATTCCAACCTTAACCCGACCCGTCTAACTCGTTTAACATTTACAAAACTAAAAATTAAACATCGAAAATTTACAAAAAAATCCAAATCCAAAGTTCACATGAAAAATCATTATATATCTAAATTTTATAGTTCATTTTTATAAGTTCTAACCAAATTCAAAAGTGAATTTAATTAAAATACCCAAAGTTTGACTCTGACTTACCAAAATACCCAAAATCTCGTCGACTTTACCAGAATACCCAAATTTTCCACGGTGGGCCCCGCGATCGCGGGCCCACGCCCACGTGTCACGACTCTTTGGCCAAAAGTCCCGCGGAGGCCCCTCAAGAATGCCCGCGGTACACCTTTGGCCCCCGCCCGCGGAGGTACCCCGCGATCGCGGGATGTCGGTGACACGCGTCGACACAGGGTTGAAACCCTAATTTCTTTAATGTATCAACCCCCACCCCCAACCCTAATTTTATTCGGCCGCTATACGAGAGAGGGTGGGGGGACCTTATTTGGCCACCACTCTCATTAAAAAATTGCTCTCCCAAACTCTCTCAATTTGTCGTGTGGAATACGCGCTTGGTTTGTTTGAAGATGGCTCGTGTTACTCGTTTGGTAAGTTTTTCTTAAGTTTCTTGTACTTTTCTTGTATTTTGTTATTTTAAATTTTAAAATATATGATATGTATGTTGTTAGAGTGTTTTTAAGTTTGTTGTATGTTTGAATGTGTTATTTGTATGTTATAGTGTTGTCTTTATTATAGATGTTAGAGTTTTTTTTTAAAGATGTTATAGTGGTTTTTATAAAAACATATGTTAGTGTTTTTTTTTATAAAAAGATGAGTGTTTTTTATAAAAATAAATGTTAAAAGTGTTTTTTATAAAAAAAATGTTAAGAGTGTTTTTTATAAAAAAAAAGATGTTAGTGTTTTTTTTTATAAAAAGATGAGTGTTTTTTATAAAAATAAATGTTAAGAGTGTTTTTATAAAAAAAATGTTAAGAGTGTTTTTTATAAAAAAAATGTTAAGAGTGTTTTTATAAAAAAAAGATGTTAAAAGTGTTTTTTATAAAAAAAAGATGTTAAGGGTGTTTTTTATAAAAAAAAATGTTAAGAGTGTTTTTTATAAAAAAAAAATGTTAAGAGTGTTTTTTATAAAAAAAGATGTTAGTGTTTTTTATAATAAAAAGATGTTAGTGTTTTTTATAAAAATAAATGTTAAGAGTGTTTTTTATAAAAAAAAGATGTTAGTGTTTTTTTTAATAAAAAGATGAGTGTTTTTTATAAAAGTAAATGTTAATAGTGTTTTTTTATAAAAAAAGATGTTAAGAGTGTTTTTTATAAAAAAAGATGTTAGTGTTTTTTTTTATAAAAAAATGAGTGTTTTTTTATAAAAATAAATGTTAAGAGTGTTTTTTATAAAAATAAATGTTAGAGTGTTTTTTATAAAAAAAGATGTTAGTGTTTTTTTTATAACTTTGGTGAATGACAACTTAGGTCCCTAAACTTTGGTGAAAGACAACTTAGGTCCCCTAACTTTGGTGAATGACAACTTAGGTCCCTAAACTTTGGTGAACGACAACTTAGGTCCCTAAACTTTGGTGGATGACAACTTAGGTCCCCTAAACTTTGGTGAATGACAACTTAGGCCCCTAAACTTTGGTGAATGACAACTTAGGTCCCCTAACTTTGCTAAATTATTTAATTGTTTATCTTTCTTTTGAGTTTCCTAGTCATAAATAAATTTCTGTAAATAAATGGTATGAATATATAAAAACATTTAAATTGGCTTCACATGCCACACTCAAATTCATTTTGGTCTCTTGCCAAAATCATCTATATATAACACTATTATAGTGTAAGTCACACTGAGTAACCATTATAGTTATATGTTAGTTCCTAAATTTGTAACTCTTATAATGATCAATGTCACGCAGGTCGGGATGTCGGGGGCAGGGGGATACACATCCCAAATGGCACCGTTTAGCAGCACATCCTATTCGTCAATCCCGGAGAGTGTAAGTCACACTGAGTAACCATTATAGTTATATGTTAGTTCCTAAATTTGTAACTCTTATAATGATCAATGTCACGCAGGTCGGGATGTCGGGGGCAGGGGATACACATCCCAAATGCCGCCGTTTGGCACCACATCATTCACGGACCTCCTTGGCCTATCAGACGCAGACTATTACAGGCCGAAAATGCCGGGGTCGTCGTACATCACACCGCCAGCTTCCACGCATACTGTAAGTTATTTTGGTAGTTTTGGTTTAATTGTGAACATGATGAAATTGTACTTAAAACATCTAATAACTTAATTTTTAGTCAATGGGGTCGGGACAACACTTCCGTCAGCCGGAAACTGTCGAGGACCACTTCTCGGAGCCGGAAGATGACCCGATGGATGTTGTAGATCCACAGGCGGAGGTGGCAGACCCGTCTAGGCCGGTTCGGGAGACTAAACGTTCAAGCTTTTGGGGTTCCCCATGGACACGGCAAAAAAAGACCACACCGCAACCTCAAAAGAAAGCAAAGGAAGCAGGAAAGAAAGCGTGAAAGAAGGGGGGAAATAAGGGGGGAAAGAAAGCGGGAAAGGGAAAGATGGCTTCACCGGAGCATCTTCCGGCCTCAGATATATTGAACATGTGCCAGACTGGTGACCTCCCCAGCCTGGTATTCATCCCTTTCCTCAACCTGGACATCACCCCCTCGTTTTTCAAAGTATTGCTGGCAGATGACCCTTTGGAGTCTGAATTAGAGGATGTGGTTAGTATTGAAGTTTAACTATAGTCATATAATCAAATATATTTATATTACATGTCTAACCATCTATTTTTTGTGTATAACACATGGATTGTTGGGTCGCCATTCTCCAACGTTCCCGTCAACCAGACACGAGGTGGACCGTCATGCACACTACTTTCTTTCCGTTCATGGTCCTTCCACATCAAGGTCCCGCCTCCGTGGCTAACTCATGCAATGGCATGGAAGGGGTGAAATGGCGGTTTCTCGATACTGTATGTAAATCGTTTTACTCTTATTTTATTTAAGTTGTTTGGTTGCTAACTAAGTTGTCTAATATTGTAATATTTCAGGTGTACATCCCTATCTACATTCATCCTAAACATTGGTTGCTCGGAGTGTTTGATCTTCAGTGTATGGTGATGACCATATATGACAGCGACACTGCCAATCTCTACAAAGACGCTTTGAATGAGCGTCTTGCCAGATTTAAAGATAAGGTGTCGGAGTTATTTAGCCGGATCGGGGATGTGGACCGTCGCGAAAGGTCAGGGCACTTCCGTCACAAGTTAGCCAAGAATGCACCACAGCAGCAAGGGATGAATGCGAATTGCGGTGTCTGGGTATGCCGTAATGCCAGCATCTTGATTTCAAACGATGTGGTAGATTTACACCCTTCCCGCACCGAAGATGAGGCCAGGGACTTTCGCGTACATATGGCGGAGACCATTTATGCGCATTGTCAAACACAACAACATTAAGTTGTTTATGTAACATTAAATAATTGTTATTTTTATTGTTAACTTATTTTGTTAAAGTATTGTGATTGAAGTTATAATTTTGTTTATTATTTTGTTAAAGTATTTAACTTGGAGCCTAAAAAGTGTGACAAAAACAGTAAAAAAATGCAACAACACTTTACTCTCTCTTCCTATGTGGGACACATTCCCACACCCATTTGGTTTTTGCTAATTTCATCAAATTACTCAACTTTGAGTATCGATATATCATTCACACATACTCCGTTTTAGACGCATATATATCGTTTCGAAGCTCTCATATAGGAGAACATAAACTTACTAAGAGTTAGTTATATATGTTGGGTCATCAAGATTTGAAGATGACCTCATGATCTCCTTTTATACTTTGAAAAACATTTTATACTTAGAGAAATTTTGGATGCATGGTTCTTTGTAATGGCTTGTACAAGATAGCAAATGTTTGGTGAAGTCAAAGATCAACCAAAAGTCAAGATTGAAGATTCTCTCATTGTGGAAGTGAAAGATCTTTTCTCATCACATACAAGTCATTGTCCACCGATGGTGTTCACACACATCGGTGGACACATCTCCACCGAAATTTCTCTCTATTTCGGCCAAAGAATCCCACCGATGGAAGTCCAATTTCGGTGGGATCTCAAAGAAGTCTCAAAGATGTTTTTCCTCCAAAGATGATGTCACATATCCCAAAGATGATGTCACATATCTCAAAGATGTGTCACATATCACAAGGCTATCATCGGTGGGATCTCAAAGAAGTTTCAAAGATGCTTTCTCCAAAGATGTGTCACATATCCCAAGCTTCCTTCGGTGGTGCAATCTTTAGAAGACAAATTGAGAAGAGATTTTCTACATGGATAAAGTGACATTTTGTCTTATTATCCATTTCCATGCAAAGCTCTTTTCTCATGCATGGGCTCTTCTGACTGTACCTTGTAAAAGGTGACAAGGACTTCACAACTCTCCAGAAGTCAACATCCTCAGCAAGTGTGAAGATGACATGTGTCCCAAGCATTCAATGCTTACACACTCCTTGTCACTATAAAAGGAAGACCTCTCCATGCAGAAACTACACACATCTTGAGAGACTTTGAAGATTACTGTGTGCTCTTGATATTCTACGCAAACTGGAAGATTTCTCTAAGTACAAGAATTTCCAGTTTGCTTGAAAAACTTTATAGCTTTGTTCTAAGTGTTCTTAGTTATTTTGTTAGTATACTTTGTGTAAGATTGTTAGAATAGTTTATCTGTTCTTTTCCGCAACAGTCTTAAGTTTTCTATGTGTAATTCTTGTTGAAAGATTTTCAATAATAGAATTAAAATTGTGAAAATTTCGAGTATTGTATTCAACCCCCCCCCCCCCCCCTTCTACAATACTTGGTTAGCCATCTGGGACTAACAATATATAACATATATATATATATATATATATATATATATATATATATTTAAATGTGTCCAAAGTTTAGTAAAACCCATATTTTTACTAAAATTTTCCAACACCTAGTAAGTAGGTTTATGAAACTTACGGTAATCCTAATACAAAGATTATTGGATGAACAAGCATTTATTTCTTGATTCACATGTGCATTAATCCTTAGACTACTTAAAGACTAATTTTCAGCCTAATGAAAGTCCTTTATTCAAGAGCAGACTTCCTTTTGCAGACGAATCTTGCAGTTACTTTTTCAGTCGAATCTTACAGGCTCTTTTACAGACGAATCTTGTAGTTACTTTTTCAGTCGAATCTTACAGGCACTTTTGCAGAAAATCTTGCAGTTACTTTTTCCGACGAATCTTGCAGTGAACTATTCAGACGAATCATGCAGGCAACTTTTCAGACGAAATCTTTGACCATATCCACATCCCTGATGAAGAACATACATTTTCACGGCTATAAGTAGATGGCATGATGAAGTAGTAATTCACAACTTGCTATTTATCTTTTATACCCTCTACACCGTGCACAAATATTTTCTCGCTTTTTTTAACACTATGGCTGGAGGTTCAAGGTCAAGGGGGAACAGGTCGGCGAATGGGGCTGGAACTTCACGTTCGACAGCCTACCAACCACTGAACGATGGAGCTCGTCGGAGTACCTGGAAGGTACCGGAAACAGACGAGGAGTGGATAAACTATGGGCGAACTGCGGCCGATTATCCATTCACGACTGAGGAGGAAGAAGACTGGGAGATGGCATGCGACAATTACCACTTCGATAATGACGGAGAAAACCCACCAATGTATCATTGTACCCAGCCAACGGTTCCACAAAGTCAACGAATTACTCCCTTAGTGCAAAAATCCATTGATGAGGCGAACGCCGGTATCGAAAAGGTAAAAGGTATGTGGAACCATAACAGGGGGATTCAACAGGGGAAAATGGAGTATCTAGCGGAGAAAAAACGAGAACTGGCCATGACTAGGGCTCACGTTCGGGAGCTGCAACGACAGATTAAGGAAGTAGAAGAGGAACTACAAGAAATCGAAGACGACTACACGGGAATGAAGGACGTCATCAAGGAAAAGGTTAACTTCATCACCGGACTCCAGGACGCATTCCAGTCATAGATTTCTTTGTTTACCTGCACTGTATCCGTTTCGGTTGGGAAGATGATTTGCAATAACTGATCTTTTAATTAATTTGCTTATTAAATAACTTAAAATGGGGAAAACATTTTATTTAATTAACTTCTATATTAAATACATTAAAATGGAAAGGAAACAATACATTAAAAACCTCAACTACATAAAATGATAACCTAAAAACTACAGGGACCAAAAATGTAATTTTTTTGCCCCAAACTTGAGGGGCCAAAAACGTAATTTCGGCTTACCGCGGGGTACCACCACGGGGCAGGGGCCAAAATTCTACCGAGTCCAAAGTTGGGGGGGTCCGCGGCTGTAACACCCTAAAGTCAGGGCTAATTTAAACCTCAATTTATTATCAGATTTAAACATAAACTTTCTAAACTTTTTACATAAGCAGAGATTTAACCTTGAGGATCATATTTACATATATAGAACTCTTCAAATAACCTATTAATCTAATCATGTCACTATAATCAGATTAACTAGATTATTTAAGCAATCTATTCAAAACCTCAGTATTCACTAACTTCTCTGCTAATCCAAAAGCTCTTGTCCCACATCCCTTATTTTCCCAAGCTAGTACCTGGTAAGAAAACATTATTTGAAACGATTAGGCTAACGCCTAGTGAGAACACTCGGTTTCAAAATAATATTTATAAAACATTGTAAACAAGGCATAACAAACCTGGTTTACCCTTTTTCTTACCACATGCGTAACCATCATTTGATAACGTTTAAACCCGATTACATGACTACGACCTGACATTAAGTCAGTCATTTCTCATGTTCCAATTCCATGACTACGACCTGACCCTAAGTCAGTCATTTCTCATGGTCCAGAGCCGCACTACGAATCTCAACGGATTCTAGATTAATGCTCTTATCCAATAAATCGCAATATACACATGCCCATTTATTGGAAAGGAAGTAGAGATTACAATCACTTATGTCAATCCCTTTTTCTTCCTTAGAAATCGGAAATTACGTTTATTTCACGATTTCTCACACACATCGGAATAACGAATAATCCTCATATATTCCACGTGTTCATAACCACTAGTGCCTATGGATCCATATCACATTTTTGTACTCATACCGGTATTTATTCAATATAAATCCTCATAGCAACCGTATAAGCGAATTATATTTATACCTTGTAAATTCCTCATAGCAACCGTATGAGCGAATCTCCTTTATAAATCCTTCATATCATTTATGAACTTAAACAAAACCAACAATTTAGAATATTAGATTTTATTTTATAAAATCTTTCTTTCAAAATCCATCCAAACAGTTCATTATAAAAATACACCTTACCGTAATTTGAAAACATTATAAAAAGGTAAGGTAAGAATGAACTCACCTGATAGTAGTCGCTCTACTTTTACTTTCTCAAGTTGTAAGGACTTCTGTCTCCAACTTCACAATTAACTGAAATACCCAAATACATAATGTACCGGTATTAATCTACTGTTTAGGACTTTTAAAGACTAAAATCCCGAAACTCTCGTCTCTTATCGCAACTAACTATATGCGATAACCCCTTGTCGCAATACATATGTTGGTGCAAGTGTACCCAACTTTAATATTGTGATATATTTTTGGTACATATAAAATCACATCTCCATATTTATTTTGATGATTACAAAACACACCACATTATTTGTTATCTAATATTTTATTCAAGTGTGTAGCTCCTAAAGAATAAAGAGCAACATCTCAGTCAATTGGGTAACACGAAGATTTTATCTGAAGAGTCCAAGACTGGTGTTTTACGTCATCGTTATTTATATATTTTTTTATAATGATAAACACCCTAAAATAATATACCACTTGGATATTTCTAAAACCTATCCCAATACTCTTTTTGAAATAATTAATATTTAATATATATATATATATATATATATATTCAAAAGCCTTTTATATTATATATATATATAGACTTTCACATCGATTCCATATATATATATACTATTCATATTTACTATTCATCATATATACATATTCCTATTTCCTTCTCTACAACCGGTTGATGTAAGAAGAAAAACTACTTTGCATGGGGAATGTCTTTGCATTTATGAGTTATGACACAAAAGTCTTGTGCATGCAGCTTTTATGTTGACATTACAGAGGAGAAGACAAATCTGCAGTTGAGGAAGAAATCTGTGGTTTGGCCAGCTTCTCCTTCGCCGCCTGCAGTATTCTTTGGCATGGGGATGAACAGTGTCGTTTTTGCAGCTATAAATAGAGAGCCTCCTGGAGTCATTTAAAACACCAATTAATACCCCAGCATTTGATCAATACTCTGCTGCTTCTTCTCTCACTTAATCACTTATTAAAATTTATATAAAACTTTTTTTGAGTAAGAAAACTTGAGTTCATAGCAGATTAAAATCTCTCGATTAGTTGAATCAGCAACACAACTCAAGTGATCAAACTCTCTAAAAATATCCAAGTGATAAACATTATACAAGAGTGATTATCATATTAAAATTATACACCTCTTGTAAGTGTTTGAATAGAGTGAGTGATCCATAGAAATCTCATCAACTGAAGTAGAGATATCCGTGATTATTTTTGTACTAAGGTTTGTGTTCTACCGTAAAGAACACGTTCTTATTGGATCTCCGAGAAGTGTTTTCTCGAGGTGGACTAGCCAACCACGTGATTGGTGAACCACTTTAAATATCGGTGTCAAGTATTCTCTTTCCCTTATCTCTTTTCATTTCCGCTGTGCATTTAATTATATCTGTTTATATAATTGTTGTATATTTATTCATTTATACTCTGCTGTATTTTTTACTGTATTTTATACCGTATTTGTTTATAAAAAAAAATTTTGAAAGTAAAAGATTTAAATACAACCTTACCCCCCCTAGGTTGTCTAACAATTGGTATCAGAGCAGGGCTTTCAAAAATTTTCTGCTTAAATTTTTTTTAAATGGCTCAACAAACTAATATTGTATTTTCAAAACCTCCTATGATAGATACTGAAAAGTTTGGCATTTGGGCCGAACTGTTTGAATGTCACGTTCGGGGCAAAAATCAAAGAATTTGGGATATTATAGAAAATGGGAATTTTAAACCTACTATTGTAAAAGATGATCTTATTGTTAATAAACCTTTAAAAGATTGGACTCCCGCTGAAGAATCTCATGTCTGTTTAAATTTTGAAGCTAAGAATATATTATATGCTGCTTTAACTACTGATGAAATTGAAAGAGTGTATACATATAAAACTGCTAATCAAATCTGGGAAAGTTTAAACGACACTCATCGTGGAAACACGCAAGTTAAATCTAGTAAAGTAAATATATTAGTTCACGATTATGAACTGTTTGAAATGAATCAAGATGAGTCAATTGACTCAATGTTCAAAAGATTTAACCTTATTATGACTACCTTGAAAGGACTAGGTCGCACATATCCTAACGAAGACTACGTAAGGAAAATCCTTCGAGCACTTCCTTCGGAGTGGATGCAAAAGATTACATCTTTGGAAGACTCCCGTGACCTCTCCCTAATGAAGCTAGATGATTTAATCGGTAATCTTAAAGTGCATGAGATTGCACTTAAAAGAAACAAAGATCGGGAGCAAGTCAAAAAGAAGTCGATCGCTCTAAATGTCTCAACTCCGAATGACAAGAAGAAAAAGGAGGAAGCTAGCACTTCAAAAGATCAATCCGATAAACTCGACGAAGTCGCTATGTTGGTAAGAAACTTCTCTAAATTTTTTACTAACAATAAATTTTCTAAAAATAGCAGATTTCAAAGAAACGGTAACTACCGTCGTGGCGGTGAAAACCGGAGTCGCAACTTCCATAAAAGAGAAGATAAAGTGAAGAAAAATGACGACTCGAGTGACGACGAAAAAGCCAAACCAAAGAGAGGTTATTGCTACTCATGTGGTGATAAAGACCACTATGCCAACGAGTGTCCTAAAAAGAACAAATTTCAAAATAAAAAGGATAAAGCCTTCGTTGGAGGCTCGTGGAGTGGAAGCGAAGAAGAAGACGAATATCAAGCTATTTGTCTTATGGCCGAAAGCGACGACGAGGTAAAATCTTGTTACTCAGATTACGCTAGTGATTATGATAATGAAAATGGAAATAATCTTGACGAATTATATGAATCATTCCATGACATGACCGCTCTTGCAAATAGGTATCAAGATGAAATCTCTAAATTAAAAGAAACCGTATTTACATGTAAAAAGGAATTCAATGACGGTAAACAAAAATCTGCAAATGATATGGATATAATTGCTAAATTAGAAACTAAATTAGGTGAAAAAGATTTTTGTAAATCTTGTGATATTCTAAATAAAAAAATTGCATGTTTAAATAAAAAGACACATGAAGATATTATATGTACAAAATGTGATATTCTTAAAAATGAAAATGCATGTTTAAAAGCTAAATGCGATTCATATGAAAAGGACAATCTATTAGCAAAAACATTTCAAAGTAGTAATGAAAAAGTTCTTAACATGCTAAATATGTCTAACCGTATAAAATGTAGAAAAGGTATTGGTTCCGATACTTGCAAAGACAAATGTTCTTGTATGCCAATTAAAAGATATTATGAATCACCTAAAGTGAATACAAGAAATCAATATGTGCAAAAATCTCCGTATGTACCTAAAATGAATAATGTAAAATATATACCGAGAAAACCGTATGCTCGCATGTATAATGATAAATATTTTAGACCGAAAAACAATGCGAATATAAATACTTCATTTTATGTATATGATAAATACAATCGCAAAATTAAAATGGTAAGTAAATGGATTCCAAAAGGAATGTTTTGTAATGATAATCCGGGTGGTATGCGTATGTGGTTTTAATTTACATTATATTTGCATGTTTTATTTATATAGATAAATGTATGTTTTACTTTATTATTATCTATATTTATATATATATACATTCGTACTACATATATATATATATTCTGTTTAATTCTTTTCTATATATATATATATTATGTTTGACTTTTTTTTTTCTTATATATATCTATATATATATGCTCCATATAAACGTAATATCATACATATATATTTATATTCTGTTTTGATTTTTTATATATATATATATATATGTTATATATGCATGTTGGTTGTCATCTTGAAACTAATTTACAAGGACCCACGAGAAATGGGGACCATAAAAGTTACATCCTTATTATTGTAGATAAACCTTGATATGGATTGGATACTCGATAGTGGTTGCACTCGTCACATGACCGGAAACAACAATCTCTTTTCATCATATGAGTCATGTGATGGTGGTCAGGTAATTTTTGGAGGAAACTCAAAAGGAAAGATTATTGGGAGAGGTATAGTTTCTTGCAATAATGTTAAATTTCTTGATGTTAATCATGTTGATAATTTAAAATTTAACTTGCTAAGTGTTCGTCAACTTTGTAAAAATGGTATAATCGTTATCTTCGAAGAAGATTCTTGTAAAATCTTAAAAAATGGCAAAGTTCTTTTAACGGGTCTTGTAAAAGGAAATTTATACATTTGTAAAACTCTTGTAAATAAAAATGTTTGTTTATCGTCTCTTTATGATAATTCTACTTTATGGCATAGACGTTTGGGTCACGTTAATCTTAGATTAATTCAAAGTTTAAAAAATAAGGAGCTTGTGAGTGACCTTCCAAAATTAAAGTTTGATAATCATTTTTGTGATGCTTGTCGTGTCGGCAAACAACATCACGTTTCTCATAAATCAAAAAATATGATTTCAACTAAAAGAGTTTTAGAACTTTTACATATGGATCTTTTTGGCCCTATGGCGATTCAAAGTTTTGGAGGAAATTTTTACACTTTGGTTATTGTGGACGACTATTCCCGTTATACATGGACTTTATTTTTGAGACATAAAAATGAGGCTTTTGAAAAGTTTAAAATTTTGGGAAAACGAATTCAAAACCAACAAGGTTGTACGATTGTTTCCATACGCACGAACCATGGACGAGAATTCGATAATGATGTCCAATTTGGTGCCTTTTGTGATAAACATGGTATAACTCATAATTTTTCGGCTCCTCGAACACCTCAATCTAACGGGGTTGTTGAAAGGAAAAATAGAACTTTACAAGAAATGAGTAGAACCATTCTAAACGAACATCAAGTTCCCCAAAAGTTTTGGTGTGATGCCGTTGCTACCGCGACCTATGTGCTTAACCGTGTCCTAGTTAGAAGTATCCTAAATAAGACACCCTATGAGCTTTACCGTGGTAGAAAACCTTCCCTAGCCCACCTAAAAGTTTTTGGATGTAAGTGTTTCATTTTAAACACCAAATCCTATCTAACCAAATTTGACGCTAAAGCCTATGAGGGAGTGTTCCTTGGCTATTCTTGGAATAGCAAAGCCTATAGAATCCTAAATAAGGAGACCATGGTTGTAGAAGAATCCCTAAATGTTAGCTTTGACGAGAGTCCTCCCAAACCGAGTGCACCCTTAGCAAATGACAATATCCGTGAGGGAGATGTCTTAGCACAACAACTTAGTACCTTGGATTTAGGTACCCAACCTTCCACAAATAATATTGAATCTAGTGATGCCCCTTTGTGTTTTATTCCACAAGGTGTAGATGATCCTAACCTTAGAACCGCTCGAGGCCATCCCGTAGATCAAATTATAGGTGACCTAAACCAAAGGACAACTAGATCACAAATCCATACCCATTGTGCTTTCCATGCCTTTATCTCAACCATAGAACCTAAAACCATAGATGAAGCTTTAGGTGATGAGGATTGGATAATGGCCATGCAACAAGAGTTGAACCAATTTACTAGGAATGATGTGTGGGACTTAGTTCCTTGCCCTAGTAGTCAAACCATTATTGGCACAAGATGGGTCTTCCGTAACAAGGTAGACGAGAACGGTGGAGTCACACGAAACAAGGCACGTTTAGTTGCCAAGGGGTATAATCAACAAGAAGGTATAGATTATGATGAAACCTTTGCACCAGTTGCAAGGTTGGAGTCTATTCGAATGCTTCTAGCTTTTGCAAATGCTAAAGATTTTAAATTATTTCAAATGGATGTTAAAAGTGCTTTCTTAAATGGTGTTATAAATGAGGAGGTATACGTTTCTCAACCTCCCGGTTTTGAAAGTTTTGAAAATCCGACACATGTTTATAAATTAAAAAAGGCGCTTTATGGTTTAAAGCAAGCTCCACGTGCGTGGTATGATAGATTAAAAACTTTCTTAATTAAAAGTGATTATATTATGGGTAAAATAGATAATACTTTATTTGTGAAATATGATCAAAATGATATTGTGGTTGTGCAAGTATATGTTGATGATATTATTTTTGGTTCCACTAATGAAAATCTGTGTAATGAATTTTCTGCGAAAATGACAAACGAGTTTGAAATGAGCATGATGGGAGAGTTAAAATACTTCTTAGGATTTCAAATCAAACAATGTGAAACTGGCATTTTTATTAGTCAATCTAAATATTGTAAAGATATGTTGAAAAAGTTTAACTTTGAAAATGTCAAATCCGTTGAAACTCCAATGACCACAAACTTAAAATTATCAAGTGACGAGGAGGGAAACGATTTTAATGAAAAAATTTATCGTGGTATGATTGGTAGCTTATTGTATCTAACTGCTAGTAGACCTGATATTATGTATAGTGTATGTTTATGTGCTCGTTTTCAATCCTCACCTAAACAAACTCACTATGAAGCTGTCAAGCGTATTTTTCGATATCTACGAGGTACTACTAATCTTGGTTTATGGTATGCAAAGAAACCCGAGTTAGAAGTCACATGTTTCACCGATTCCGACCTTGGTGGATCTATTGTTGACCGAAAAAGTACGAGTGGGGTATGTGCCTTTATAGGTCTCTCACTTGTGTCTTGGTTCTCTAAGAAACAACAATCCGTAGCTTTGTCTACCACCGAAGCGGAATATGTAGCCGCCGCAAGAGCGTGTGCTCAAGTCCTTTGGATGAAACACACACTTACCGATTTTGAGGTACATCTAACCAAAATTCCTATTATGTGTGATAACTCAAGTGCCATAAACTTAAGTAAAAATCCTGTTTTACATTCTCGTACAAAACATATTGAATTGAGACATCACTTTTTACGAGATAATGTTCAAAAAGGCCAAATCGTGCTTGAAAAGGTTGATTCAGAAGATAATCTGGCCGATATTTTCACTAAAGCCCTAAACAAAACTGCGTTTTTTAAACTAAGACTTGGTTTAGGCATGCTTGAGTACAACCCTTGAGAAAATGCTAACTCTCAAATATTTCATATCTTGAGGGGGAGCATCTTTCAAGGGGGAGCATAGCGTCTTTCCTAACCCTTTTTGCTTTGACAAAAGGGGGAGAGAAACCGAGTATGCTCTCCTGTTTAGCGTTGTGTTTGTCATCATCAAAAAGGGGGAGATTGTTGGTGCAAGTGTACCCAGCTTTAATATTGTGATATATTTTTGGTACATATAAAATCACATCTCCATATTTATTTTGATGATTACAAAACACACCACATTATTTGTTATCTTATATTTTATTCAAGTGTGTAGCTCCTAAAGAATAAAGAGCAACATCTCAGTCAATTGGGTAACACGAAGATTTTATCTGAAGAGTCCAAGACTGGTGTTTTACGTCATCATTATTTATATATTTTTTTATAATGATAAACACCCTAAAATAATATACCACTTGGATATTTCTAAAACCTATCCCAATACTCTTTTTGAAATAATTAATATTTAATATATATATATATATATATTCAAAAGCCTTTTATATTATATATATATAGAGACTTTCACATCGATTCCATATATATATATACTATTCATATTTACTATTCATCATATATACATATTCCTATTTCCTTCTCTACAACCGGTTGATGTAAGAAGAAAAACTACTTTGCATGGGGAATGTCTTTGCATTTATGAGTTATGACACAAAAGTCTTGTGCATGCAGCTTTTATGTTGACATTACAGAGGAGAAGACAAATCTGCAGTTGAGGAAGAAATCTGTGGTTTGGCCAGCTTCTCCTTCGCCGCCTGCAGTATTCTTTGGCATGGGGATGAACAGTGTCGTTTTTGCAGCTATAAATAGAGAGCCTCCTGGAGTCATTTAAAACACCAATTAATACCCCAGCATTTGATCAATACTCTGCTGCTTCTTCTCTCACTTAATCACTTATTAAAATTTATATAAAACTTTTTTTGAGTAAGAAAACTTGAGTTCATAGCAGATTAAAATCTCTCGATTAGTTGAATCAGCAACACAACTCAAGTGATCAAACTCTCTAAAAATATCCAAGTGATAAACATTATACAAGAGTGATTATCATATTAAAATTATACACCTCTTGTAAGTGTTTGAATAGAGTGAGTGATCCATAGAAATCTCATCAACTGAAGTAGAGATATCCGTGATTATTTTTGTACTAAGGTTTGTGTTCTACCGTAAAGAACACGTTCTTATTGGATCTCCGAGAAGTGTTTTCTCGAGGTGGACTAGCCAACCACGTGATTGGTGAACCACTTTAAATATCGGTGTCAAGTATTCTCTTTCCCTTATCTCTTTTCATTTCCGCTGTGCATTTAATTATATCTGTTTATATAATTGTTGTATATTTATTCATTTATACTCTGCTGTATTTTTTACTGTATTTTATACCGTATTTGTTTATAAAAAGAATTTTTGAAAGTAAAAGATTTAAATACAAGCTTACCCCCCCTAGGTTGTCTAACAACATAGTATTTGTCGCAACCAACTGTTGCGACACAGTATCTTATCGCAACTAACTGTTGCGATATTCAGCTTTATCGCAGCCAACTGTTGCGATGGACTCCTTGTCGCAACTAACTGCTGCGACATCATGAGCTTGTCGCAACCTAAGGTTGCGATACTTATGATTATCGCAAACCTTCAAAACTATCGCAACCCACTAAGACGACCTTCAAAACTATCTCAACCCACCGTGTTCATGTTTAACCTAGAAATTTACAGTTTTAAGCCATGTTTGTTGCTGTAAATTTGCAGATATGCTCAATACTATTAATAGAACACAACTATAAACTTAGATTTCTCAAAACATCCAAAATCAACAAAATCCACTTCTAACTCCATAGGAAGCTTAATACACATAAAGAGAGTAATTTAAATAGGAACATACCTTTTTGATTCTCACAGTTTTTACTTAAAATCCAGTTGCAATTCTTCAGTTCCTTGTTTCTTCTTCTTTTTCTTTCTTATGTTTCTTTCTCTCTCTCTTTTGATACCATACGTACACACACACAAAGAAAGACAAGAAATGAGACTTATCTCATCTACTTTCCCTTTTTGATAAAACAAGGCGGTGGGTGGGTTTGAAGTTTCACCACTCACCCCCAAACTTCCATCTAATGACAATTTTGACCCTTTTACTTCCAAATTGAAATTAAAGTTTACCCCTTAACTTATAACTCCTTAAAACACTAACGTAACTTACTCGGGGATAAACTCTAAAATTAATCCATCACATAATGAATCAAAACTTATCAAATAATTATACTCAAATTATTTAATAAACCCAAACATCATCTTTTATAAAAATCGAGATGTTACAATACTCCCCAACTTAAAAATGATTTCGTCCTCGAAATCAAAACTAGGTAAACAAATGAGGATATGTAACCTTCATATCCTCTTCCAATCCTAAAGTCACATTAACATCTCAATGATATAATATTATTGTACCTATAACCACATTCTTAGATTGTAAATTCTCAAAAGATTTCTCTAAAATCGCTTCCAGTTCCTTCACACAACGACTTTTCTCATCCATTATTACTTTAGTAAATGAAATCACATCCTACCAATATAAAGTATGTCATATACCCCTTTCAATTTCTAGTCTTATATACTCAATCACAGATAAAAGTCCAGAAAGAATAAGAATTCATCTTTCATATTTTCTGAACTTTACCTCTTTCATCATTACCCTCTCCCCAACTTGGATTTGCGAGCCTCCTTAGAGTAACTGTTTATCATTAAATCTTTATCCGACTATTGATTGGTCTACCGTACCGTCATCAACCGTAACTCAATCTCCAGGTCTCAAAATAACATTAACGTATACTGCCTGAAAATCCACACACCCTTTAATTTAAGCATACTCACCACTTTTGAATACTTCAATAATTACGGCAAACCATTATTACATCCATGACTTACACGTTTCTTTGGTACCGAGTGCTACCACTTCCTCACACCGCTATCGCACCACACGACCACATTGCAACCAAGCACTAAAGTGTCGTATATCAAGGGTGATAATTCCATTGAACCTGTAGTATGACTACATTCTTAAGTCCGATTTTTCTATCAATTCTTCCCCACGTTAGCGTGGAGTACTACCCCCCAAGTATTACTTGTCTCTTTCTCCCAACTTTTCCACATGCCGATAACATTTTCTCATTATTATACATAACCAAACAGTTTCACCAAAATTCTAACTTAAGGCATTCAACCAATTTATCTTGAAACGACATCACCGTTCGAAGTTACTACCATTCTTTGATCTTCAACTAATACTTTCTCGGTGAATTCTTTCACACATAAGAAGCAACTCACACTCCTTAAAGATTTTCCATCTACTACACCACATTTTGACTAACACCCCCATCATCTTCGTTAAATTTCCAATGATTCGAAAACATAAACTTACTTAGCGACTCACACAACCAAAATTATTTTGGATAAACACTCACTACCGCTCCGACATTCTATTCCAATATAATCCATATCACCACGCCATCTTACAAACCACATGCTCCAACAACTTTATTGACAAATAGTACTTTTCATCCAGAATCCCCGAAAAGACTTCCATCAGATGCTTCCTCTTTCTAACTTCACATTACCTACTAGTTGACACATTTATCTTGGCAATTCGTACACAATTCAAATTTACCTTCATGTTCTCCCGCATAATTAACCGAGTCTATTTTACTACTTTATTCGTGTCTAATACTTCATCCTTTATAAACCATCCACATCGTAAGTAGAACGCTTATCTAAAACAATAGTCTTTCACTATCCTAACACCCCTACAAGGTGGTCCTTCAACTTTTAATCTTCTGATTCAAAACTTAACATTCATACATGACCTCAAAAGAATAATCAATGCATTTACATCATGTAAACTTCAATTATAATACAAATCATGCAATTCCAACTCCAAGCCCACGTCGAGCTTATTAAACCGGGAAAATGCCCTCAAGACTCAACCGAGTCCAAAACCGAGCCATCTGCTCAAAGGATCTATTGATCATTTATCAACATCAACTCATGCAATTAAAATGCATCTAACTCACATCATGCAACACACGCTCCGAGGCGTGATAATCTCACAATCCCTTTATTGCTACCTTCCCAATGAAGTCCATTCATAAATGTATCTATATGTACATGTATATGCAACTCTTTTATACTCCACAATGTATATAATTCACCAAGGTTCATTAGTCCCAAAGGTACTAAGAATAGCAGATCATCAAACGGTCCTCACACATAAGACCAATACTTAAACCGACACTTATTTAAAAAAAATGCAATTAAGCACATAACACATCATAATTGTTGCACAACCATAATAAACTCTAAAAGCGTATTTTGACCACATAGCTTTTACTTATGCCATAAATTAACCAAAACTTCTTTCACTCGTGATTTATTCGTGCAACGTTAATATCACAAGATCACCAAAAATTCGTATTTGACGTCGAGGATATTTCCTTTCTGTCTAACCACACTACTCATAGCGAGTTGCTAATTCCATCACCTTGATGACTACTAGTCCTTCCTCCGGACACAACCGTCCTTCGGCAACTGTATTTATAGTTACCAAACAAGGGTACAAACCTTCTTACAACCGACACTAAAGTCCACTTTCGACTCTCCTACTGTTCACCTCTCCTCTTGAACACAAATACCAAAACTACAAACATTCTCCTATGATTTATCCAACACCTCTCCACTCTCGGAGTTCTTTCTTAGCTTATAGTGTAATACTCTACGACCTAGTGAGTTCATAGCCTTCATGCATGACAACGTGATAAATAAATCATTTCGCACATTTTCTCATTTTAAAGAACAACACTTGGAACAACTTGGGCACAAATGACCCCAACATTCTCATAACTCCAATGTACTGCACAACGATCCCGAGAATCGTTTGCATACTACTTTCCGTAAAACTTAATCTTTCTCAACCAAAACGATGTTGTTACGACAGTAATATATTAAATAAAAATCTTTTCATATGACAAAAGTTTGAAAGAAATTACCGACATGAAGTAAGCTAGTCGGTTCTCACACTCATTTATATGATATCATCAAGTCAATACTCTTGTTGGTTATAAAAATTTTGCTGGCCAACGTTTTCTTAACCTTTTGCTACAATTAACTTTTCATGTAAAGTATGAAGTATTTTGCAAATTGTTAAGCTCAAGATTTCGTTGTGCGACGTAAATGGAATTGCCTTTTTCTTTAATTACACACTTGCACATGCTGACTCAACCTCGACTAAAATTGCTATTTATGCATTTGTTTTGAAATCACAAAAACTCATGTAACACACACTAGGACACCATGCATAAAACTCTACTCGCAAATGAAGACTACTTACTCAAACAAGGTCAATCGTTTTACTCACGCAACTTATCATTGACACTCTACTTTCGACCAGTGGTCGCCCTCTCGGCCTTGTAACACTTGCTATACATGCATTCCACGACCCACTTACTCAATCATTTCATACAATTTTCCGTCTTGATCAATCATCTCACATTCTATCTCCACACATTTCAATCCACCTATTAAAGGTTGCCTCGACGGACTTTTATGAGTCCCGCCAGTTCCAGATTGTCCTTCCAACCCCCAATCATTTACTGATCTGTCCTCCAAAGAATTGAAGGACCTTGATGGCGTATTCACCATCGTTCTGCTATAACACAAAGGGATAACCATAAGAAATGGTTACACCTATCTAAACATATGAAACACACTTTACCGATCAATAGTCATTGTAACAATTTATAAACAAGTATACTCGTGTAGTAGTATATTCATAATAACAGTAGCTAATTGAGATTGTGAACATACCACACATGAGAATCCTCGTTACCATCGTTACAGTACTAGTTTCACGTATTTTCGTCGACTTTAAGACTATCCCGTCTTAGTACTTCTACCCATATCTCACAAATCATTACTTAATTCATCTCAGCTTAACTCTAAGTATCTCCTTAGCATACTTAGTTCACTTAAACTAATGCTCTGATACCATATTGTAACACCCTAAAGTCAGGGCTAATTTAAACCTCAATTTATTATCAGATTTAAACATAAACTTTCTAAACTTTTTCCATAAGCAGAGATTTAACCTTGAGGATCATATTTACATATATAGAACTCTTCAAATAACCTATTAATCTAATCATGTCACTATAATCAGATTAACTAGATTATTTAAGCAATCTATTCAAATATTCACTAACTTCTCTGCTAATCCAAAAGCTCTTGTCCCACATCCCTTGATTTTCCCAAGCTAGTACCTGGTAAGAAAACATTATTTGAAACGATTAGGCTAACGCCTAGTGAGAACATTCGGTTTCAAAATAATATTTATAAAACATTGTAAACAAGGCATAACAAACCTGGTTTACCCTTTTTCTTACCACATGCGTAACCATCCTTTGATAACGGTTTAAACCCGATTACATGACTACGACCTGGCATTAAGTCAGTTATTTCTCATGTTCCAATTCCATGACTACGACCTGACCCTAAGTCAGTCATTTTTCATGGTCCAGAGCCGCACTACGAATCTCAACGGATTCTAGATTAATGCTCTTATCCAATAAATCGCAATATACACATGCCCATTTATTGGAAAGGAAGTAGAGATTACAATCACTTATGTCAATCCCTTTTTCTTCCTTAGAAATCGGAAATTACGCTTATTTCACGATTTCTCACACACATCGGAATAACGAATAATCCTCATCTATTCCACGTGTTCATAACCACTAGTGCCTATGGATCCATATCACCTTTTTGTACTCATACCGGTATTTATTCAATATAAATTCCTCATAGCAACCGTATAAGCGAATTATATTTATACCTTGTAAATTCCTCATAGCAACCGTATGAGCGAATCTCCTTTATAAATCCTTCATATCATTTATGAACTTAAACAAAACCAACAATTTAGGATATTAGATTTTATTTTATAAAATCTTTCTTTCAAAATCCATCCAAACAGTTCATTATAAAAATACACCTTACCGTAATTTGAAAACATTATAAAAAGGTAAGGTAAGAATGAACTCACCTGATAGTAGTCGCTCTACTTTTACTTTCTCAAGTTGTAAGGACTTCTGTCTCCAACTTCACAATTAACTGAAATACCCAAATACATAATGTACCGGTATTAATCTACTGTTTAGGACTTTTAAAGACTAAAATCCCGAAACTCTCGTCTCTTATCGCAACTAACTATCTGCGATAACCCCTTGTCGCAATACATAGTATTTGTCGCAACCAACTTTTGTGACACAATATCTTATCGCAACTAACTGTTTCGATATCCAGCTTTATCGCAGCCAACTGTTGCGATGGACTCCTTGTCGCAACTAACTGCTGCGACATCATGAGCTTGTCGCAACCTAAGGTTACGATACTTATAATTATCGCAAACCTTCAAAACTATCGCAACCCACTAAGACGACCTTCAAAACTATCTTAACCCACTGTGTTCATGTTTAACCCAGAAATTTACAGTTTTAAGCCATGTTTGTTTCTGTAAATTTGCAGATATGCTCAATACTATTAATAGAACACAACTATAAACTTAGATTTCTCAAAACATCCAAAATCAACAAAACCCACTTCTAACTCCATAGGAAGCTTAATACACATAAAAAGAGTAATTTAAATAGAAACATACCTTTTTGATTCTCACAGTTTTTACTTAAAATCCAGTTGCAATTCTTCGGTTCCTTGTTTTTTTTTTCTTTTTTATGTTTCTTTCTCTCTCTCTTTTGACACCATACGTACACACACAAATAGAGGTGGCCAAACTGACCCGACCCGACCCGACCCGACCCGACGGGCTGACCCGAACCGAAACCGGCCAAGAACCGGTTCTGGCCCGACCCGGTCAAGAACCGGTTTCAAGCCCGAGAGCCGGGACCGGTTCGCGTATATAGGAATTTCCTCGGCCCGACCCGGCCCGACCCGGGACCGGTTCGTGACCCGGTTCGTGGCCCGACCCGGCCTGACCCGATTTTTTTCAAAAAAATAGAGCCGTTATATAGCCGTTTGGAACCCCTTGTGACCGTTTTTTGCCTCAAAAAACACCCATATAAATACTAGGGGTGTTATGGAGGTCATCACCACCTTACATTGCTTACAAAACGCAAAAAACGCTTACAATTCTCATTTCTCGGCTCTCGTTATATTCGTTTCTCGCAAAAAACGCATACAATTCTCATTTCTCATTACTTATCCAATGATTCCAATCCAATTTTTCTTTGTTAAAGTTTAGTAATTAATTATTATACAAAGAAAGCAGTTAAAAAACAAAAAAATCCCCGGCCCTACTCCGACCCGGTTCTTGGCCCGGCCCGACCCGGTTTTCCCGAAACCGGTTCTACATACAAGTAAACGGGTCAGGGGATTTCGGTTTAAACCCGGCCCGACCCGACCCGGTTCTCACCTGACCCGGTTCGCACGGTTACTGTGCAGAACCGGGTTGTCCCCCGACCCGACCCGGCCCGGCCCGAACCCGACTTTTGGCCACCTCTACACACAAAGAAAGACAAGAAATGAGACTTATCTCATCTACTTTCCCTTTTTTATAAAACAAGGCGATGGGTGGGTTTGAAGTTTCACCACTCACCCCCAAACTTTCATCTAATGACAACTTTGACCCTTTTACTTCCAAATTAAAATTAAAGTTTACCCCTTAACTTATAACTCCTTAAAACAATAACGTAACTTACTCGGGGATAAACTCTAAAATTAATCCATCACATAATGAATCAAAACTTATCAAATAATTATACTCAAATTATTTAATAAACCCAAACATCATCTTTTATAAAAAATCGAGATGTTACAGCGGCTTACGCGGCCAATCTTGAGGGGCCAAAAGTGTACTGCGGGCATTCTTGAGGGGCCTCCGCGGGACTTTTGGCCAAAACGTCGTGACACGTGGGTGTGGGCCCGCGATCGCGGGTCCCACCGTGGAAAATTTGGGTATTTTGGTAAAGTCGACGACATTTTGGATATTTTGGTAAGTCAAAGTCAAACTTTGGGTATTTTAATTAGTTTCCCAATTCAAAACATTAAAAATCCAAACCATTAAAAAAATAACTTTATATATATATATATATATATAGAGAGAGAGAGAGAGAGAGAGAGAGAGATGAAGACTATTTTACAACCTTTAAAAAATGTTGCAACTCTTGAAACCCACCTCCCTAATTTATTATTAAAATTTTCAATTTTTATTCATTTCAAGCTTCATTGTTTATGCGCTAAAGGGCAATTTTGTCAAAGGACATACTTAGAAAATCGTCAACTCTGATTCATCCAAATCAAATGCCCCAAAACTCTCCACCATCTCCGTCGTCTCCGTTAAAATCCCGTACTCTTCTGATACTTTCTAATCTCCCTCAGTGCGACGGTTCCAGGCCGGAATCTGTGTGGCTTCTTCACTCCTCCGGTGGTCGGAGCAGACTTCCTCGCTGCCTTCGTGGCTAGTTGCTTCCTTGGAGCCTTTCCTCCGGTGGATTTCCTTGCTGTTTGCTTAGTACGAGCCATTGATTGCATGGAATCAGATTATCGCCCATGGTCCTCTTCGAGAAATTTGGATTCACACGCACCGGCGTCGCCTCCGCCGTCTCCGTCACCTCCACCGTCTCCGAACTCGGCCCCTCCCACCTCAGTTTCTTCTTCCTCCCCAACAAATCGTAGATTCAAAATTCATCTGGTAATTGTTCGTCCCCAAAATCGAAGTGCAAAATAATTAGGGTTCATGATATGTCGACAACTATGTTAAGTTTTTAATTTTATTCTTACAAAAAAATCCAAATCCAAAATTCACATGAAAAAACATTATATATCTAAATTTTATAGTTCAGTTTTATAAGTTCTAACCAAATTCAAAACATTAAAAATCCAAACCATTAAAAAGATAACTTTATATATATATATATTTACATAGAGAAAGGATCAAACGAGGAGCGTAACAATTTACGAGAAACGCGAGGAGCACCTCCCATGTACAAAATCACATGTGATTCACAACAAAATCATATGTGATTAAAAAATGCAAAGCGCGCGGTTTGTCCCGCGGTTTGCAAAGCGCGCGGTTTGTCCCGCGGTTTGTGTTGTGAATCACATGTGATTTTGTACATGGGCGGTGCTCCTCGCGTTTTCTTAAATTGTTACGCTCCTCGTTTGAACCCGCATCTATATACATATATATATATATATATATATATATATATATATATATATATATATAGAGGAAGGTTCAAACGAGGAGCGCATCAATTTAAGAGAACGTGAGGAGCACTCCCATGCTTCTGATCACATATGATTTACAACCCTAAAAAATCGGATTTAACTCGAAAATTCGCGCAAAAGTGGCGCGAGGTGGTTCGCGAGGCGTGCAAGTCGCGGATCATTAATGATTCATAACTGTCAATCACATGTGATTCATAACTGTCAATTGCTCCTCCAGATCAGTTGTGAATCACATGTGATCCACAACTGCCAATCACATGTGATTCATAACTGTCAATTGCTCCTCACGTTCTCTTAAATTGGTACGCTCCTCGTTTGAACCCGCCTCTCTCTCTCTCTCTCTCTCTCTCTCTCTCTCTCTATATATATATATATATATATATATATATATATATATATATATAAACGGGTTGTTTGAGTCATTTTTGTGTTGAAATTTTTGACCCTGACCTTACCCGTTTAATTTTTGTGTCGTGTCGTGTCAACCTGCTTACTTAAACGAGTTGAAATGTGTTACCCAAACCCGTTTATTTCGTGTTGGATTAGCGTGTCGGGTCGATTTTTGTCAGGTCTAGTAATATTTGTTGACGGCGTGTTATAAAATAAAGGGAAATTAATTAAACTACCCTAAGTTTGAAAGTGACTTACCAAAATACCCCAAAATTTGAAAAGTTTACCAAAATGCCATAAATTTCCACGATGAGAGCCCTCTATAGCGGGCAAGGACTGAAAGTGAAATTTTTTGCAAGAATATTTACACTTCCAGTCCCCACCACGGGCCATCGCGGGCCTCGATCGCAGGGTCAGGGACTGAAAGTGTAAATAAATCTTGCAAAAATTTTCACAATTGGTCCCTGACCGCGATCACGGGCTCCATAACGTGGGAAAAATGGCATTTTGGTAAACTTTTTATTTTTTGGGGTATTTTGGTAAGTCACTTTCAAACTTAGGGTAGTTTAATTAATTTCCCTAAAATAAAACCAATATTCATATTTATAAATATAAAATTAACTTCATAGAGTTTTAGAATTATATTATATTATATGATACATTTAAAGTTTTATCGAATGTTTTTTTTTTCTCTTTCTAAAATGCAATCACTCGATTTATAAAATTGACATTTTTTAGAGTGAATTGCATTTTTGGTCTCTATGATTATAGTTTTTCTTTGAAAGAGGGACATAAACTTCAGTATCTCAAGAAGTGGTCCCTCAGTTTCCTTCAATAATCATAAAAATCCCTAAACCCTAAAATAATCATAAAAATCTTTTAAAACGTATAATCATAAAAATCCCTAAATCCAGTCCTTAGGATTTTTATGATTATTGAAGGAAACTGAGGGACCACTTCTTGAGATACTGAAGTTTAGGTCCCTCTTTCAAATAAATACTATAATCACATGGACCAAAAATTCAATTCACTCTATTTTTTTACGAAGGTGTATTCTTGTTTACACAATTACACCTACCATACACTGATACACGCTGACAGGAGGAAGCCAATTCCATCATTACCGACAAGCACGTAGGACGGTAGAAGTAACAAAGTGTCACTTAACACCCTTTAGAAAACCGTAAAAAGTTAAAATACCCCCGACTTTGTTGAATTTTGTTCAAATCCACAATCAAATAAATATAGCAATTTAGCCCCCGGTTTCCGCTCATCATAATTTTATATTATCTATATCATGAGATGAGACATAATATGATAAAACTTAATGTCTTAACGTTTGATGCGATATAAGACTTAGGGGCCGTTTACTTAATCACTTACCCGGGTAAATGCTTACTAGTAAAATTTTAACACCATCACTTACTTCCCGGGTAAGATTTTAGTCCATCAAAATGGATCATATGCAACAATTTAGCCGGTAAGCGCTAATCGTGGTAAGAGTCGTCGCTTTCACTTACCGGGTAAGACTCTCGGTCCTTGCTTCCGCTCTTACTGGGTAACATTTATGGTCCTTGCCATATTCATCCGGTAAACTAAGGTGACTTGGTAAGCACTTACCCAGGTAAGCGTTTCGTAAACGGCCCCTTAAACTTTATTGTTCCACAATTGGAATATGGCCAAGGACTTGGACTTTTATATCTACAAACTGGATTAGTAATTGTAAGTTTTTTAAGTTTAAATTATTCTAATATTATAGACTATCACTTATTTAATTTATAGTTTAGCTGAAATTAGAATTTAATTAAGAATTACCAATTTAGAGTATATATAATGCATGGATTTGGAGTATAGTTGATTTATTGAGTTTTACTTGTATTTTTTAACTATATATTTGGATTTACGTTGTTAATTCATACTTTAAATCTGAAAAGTCATAATTAACCTAAACCGTCTAAACTAGTCAAGTCAGCTACATTTTGTGGTATGTTTTAACCGGTCTAGACATCTCGTTTTAAACCACACTGTTTAAAAAAAATAAAAACTTAAACTTTCACTTACGATCTAGTCTGTTAAAAAGACTTATATTGACTTAACTAAACAACGAACACCTTACTATTTTATTTTTGGTGGATTGGCAATACATTACAACGATCAAGAAGTCCAATAATATTAAAATAAGTATCCAAAAAACAAGCATAATTAGAATGAAAATTAGAATGCAAGACTCAGACGAGCATTCTATTTGATGTTGTTTGTTTAAACCAGTATAATCAATGAAACTATGGTATTTACTTGTTGGATTTATATAAAAAAACATTTTTTTCCTTCTTATTTATATGAATATAGAATAATAATAGGTTTGAAGAATTGAGACTTGGATTTCACTCAACTCCAACTTTTCATAATCTTGGTTTTGAAGCTATCTTTTATGGACCATATACATCTAATGAACACTTTAAATGATTGATTGTGTATTAAAACATTTCAATCAAGTAATATTAATAATAATCAAATAATATTTAATTACATTAATATTTAGTATGGTTTACTGATGAATTTATATTTTTAATTTACGTATGTGTTATTAGACATATATCAGAAAACATATACTTCAGAATTTTAACCATTGTCAAATATTAAAAAAGACTCTTAATATTTTTGTTTGGTAGATAAGCAACAATGTAGCCATTAGAGATCGACAAAAAGTGGGTTTGACAAGTCAAAATAGTTTTGGTTGATCAGAGGAGGGAAAAATACTGATTAAGTGAACCGTTGAATGTACAGAGGAGGTTGTTTGATAATTTTTGTGCTTTATTTTTTGATGAAAATGAAGAAGAAAAATACTGATTAAGTGAACTGTTGAATCGGGAGAGAGAGAGATATTTACTACTTAATTAAATATTCATTAAGAGCTTATCAAACTCAATCAAAGTTTCTTAAAAGATTTTGTATTTTAATTAAATTACACTTTGTACCCTTTGAAATTTGTGAAAGATTGCATACAATACAAGTAAAATGCTCTACTCATGTTTTATCACTTGCAAATTGCAATGATGTTTGTGGGGTCTAAAAGACATACAATAGAACTTCATGGGTACAACATACGAGGAAACAATCTTGGAGGAGAAAATTGAAAAGTGGAATCTCCTTCCATCTGCCAAATGCGTGTTGGTGAAGGCGTTGAGCTGTCCAAATCAATGGCAAGAAACTTCAAAAAACAAAAAGGTTAAAAAGGGTAGTAAAATGTCATTTATTAAAACATGAAGGGTTGACTTTGTACTTTCAAACATTATATAAACGTCCCCGCATTCTATGTTTCTTATTACTCATAACAGATCTCTCACAAGCACTCTCCAAACGCGGGATCTAACAGGTAACATTTCCGGTTCATGATTATGATTTATGTCTTAATTAGACTCGATGTATGCTTTTCCCGTTATTTTGACGAATTACTTTGTTCGTGACCTAGATGAATCGATCTATTGTTTATTCGTTAGATGTGTGGTCAATTGCTTTGTTTATATGCTCAGATCCGCTGGATTTGGTTAATTAAGTGTTCATCGAAGGATATTAGGCTTTTATTTGTTAGTGAGCTGAATTTTTGGTTGTCGGTTATGAATCGGAAGTGTTCCATTTAGATCCGTGCACTTTGTATTGTTTAATTGACGTGATCAAGGAACAAGGATTTTTTATCAAAATATTTCTCGAGTCTCTCGGATTCAAAGTAGTTAAGTTACTGGTTTTTCGAGTTGCTTATATCTGAATCAGATCTGAATGTTTACCTAAAATAAGCAACGTTGTCCAGTTTGACGACAGGACTAGCAATGCACTTACTGGACTGTTACGTGCTTGGTTTTATTACATCTAACCTAAAAAAATTCTCTCTGCTTATAACATTGCCGTATGCAGCTTTCGTTTCATCTTAGTTATGTCCATTACAAGATTTCATCTACGATTAGTCTCTCGGATCTGTGGTTTGATAGAGTGGGGGATGGGGATGGGGACAAGAAGGGAAAAACTTTGGCTAGCTTGTCTGTGATGATCATCATGAATGCAAATCTGGATGGATCTTTTGGCAGTTTGTCACTCTTTTCTTTAGACACGAGTAGCAATTCTCTTTCTCTTGGATTGTTGTGTGTTCGTTTATCAGCTGATAAAGTTTCATGAGGTTTAGAAGTTATACAATGGTGTGGCGGATAAATATTCTCTGCCTTTTGTGGACAACATGAAATAGAATGTCATTCTATGACATCGGATATAAGTTGAAAAATACTTTTCTTCTACTAGCTATAAATGTAATATTTGAGCTTTATAGATGCATCCATGGACCTTCTTATGCTGTTTTTTTTATTTAATACGAGACTTGCTGCTTATTCAGAATCCTGATCTACAGGAACACAAGAAGATGGTGAAGATCTGCTGCATTGGAGCTGGGTATGTTGGGGGCCCCACCATGGCTGTCATAGCACTCAAGTGCCCTGATGTCCAAGTGGCTGTAGTTGATATATCTGTACCTCGCATCACAGCCTGGAATAGTGACCAGCTCCCCATCTATGAGCCAGGCCTTGATGATGTTGTGAAGCAGTGTCGTGGCAAAAACCTCTTCTTTAGCACTGATGTAGAGAAACATGTTTGTGAGGCCGACATTGTATTTGTCTCGGTCAACACCCCAACAAAGACACGTGGACTTGGTGCTGGTAAAGCTGCCGATCTCACATACTGGGAAAGTGCTGCTCGCATGATTGCTGATGTTTCAAAATCAGACAAAATTGTAGTTGAGAAATCAACTGTCCCTGTCAAAACAGCAGAGGCAATTGAAAAAATTCTGACCCATAACAGCAAAGGAATTAACTTCCAAATTCTTTCCAACCCAGAATTTCTTGCTGAGGGAACTGCTATTCAAGATCTTTTCAAACCTGACAGGGTCCTCATTGGTGGCAGGGAAACCCCAGGAGGCCAGAAAGCAATCAAAACATTGAAGGATGTGTATGCTCACTGGGTCCCTGAAGAAAATATCATCACAACCAATTTATGGTCTGCAGAGCTATCAAAACTTGCCGCCAATGCTTTCTTGGCACAGAGAATCTCTTCTGTTAATGCCATGTCAGCTCTCTGTGAGGCAACAGGTGCAAATGTTAGCCAGGTTGCTTATGCAGTTGGAAAAGATACTAGAATTGGTCCAAAGTTCTTGAATGCCAGTGTCGGCTTTGGTGGTTCTTGCTTCCAGAAGGACATTTTGAACTTGGTTTACATCTGCGAGTGCAATGGCCTCCCTGAAGTGGCTGAATACTGGAAACAAGTCATAAAGATCAACGATTACCAAAAGACCCGTTTCGTAAACCGTGTCGTAGCCTCCATGTTTAACACGGTGTCAAACAAGAAAATTGCCATCCTTGGATTTGCCTTCAAGAAGGATACAGGTGACACCCGAGAAACCCCAGCCATTGATGTTTGCAAGGGTTTGCTGGGTGACAAAGCTCTGTTAAGCATCTATGATCCACAAGTCACTGAGGATCAGATCCAAAGAGACCTATCCATGAAGAAGTTCGACTGGGACCATCCTCTTCACCTCCAGCCAATGAGCCCCACCACCGTGAAACAAGTAGGTGTCGTTTGGGATGCTTATGAAGCCACCAAGGATGCCCATGGTATTTGTATCCTGACCGAGTGGGATGAGTTCAAAAATCTAGATTTCCAGAGGATATTCGACAACATGCAGAAACCTGCTTTTGTGTTTGACGGTAGGAACGTTGTTGACAGCGAAAAACTGAGACAAATTGGTTTCATTGTTTACTCGATTGGTAAGCCACTGGATGCCTGGCTCAAGGACATGCCTGCTTTGGTCTAGAGGAAGAAGAATTTGTTTTGATGATTTTGCTTGCGGTGGAGCCAAGAGAGCATGCACTAGTCGGTTCAATTCTTCACTAGTCAGTTCTTTTATTCTTAAATTTGTTCCTTGTAGTGAAAAAACAATTACTTTATGTTCCGATGATATTGTTACATTTTTCAACTTCACCGAACCTTAATATGACCGACCACCTTTTGTTCCAATAGTTGTTGTTCAAAGATTATGTAATTTGAGCTGGTACAGTCTGTACTTGTTTTGGGTGAGTACAAGTCAGCTTTGCTTTATATTTTAATCCCAGGCTATCTATGGGGGCCTCAACTCAACTAGTGCTGTGAACTGCATAATTAGTTTTTGCTCACTTGCATCCCCAACCATATTAAGATAAACCAACAACTATACAAAATGGACATTCAAAACAAAATGGAACACACCTTAAGTTCTTTCGTATTTAATTTACAGAACCAACTTTTAAAACCCTAGTAGTTTTGCAAGCAATTCAAGATTTCGATTATGTTTTACCTAAACAAATCTAATTCTTTTTGTGGAGGTTCTAGCACTTCTTCCTTCGGCCTCTATTTACATAGCAAAGAAAGAAAAGGCACTTGCTCGAATGCATGGACTTCATGAGACCTCTATCACCAATGGGTGTTAAAGCGAGACCTTACGAGAGGACTGAACGTTTAGCTGATGTCATGTGGGACTCCAACATGCTCCCTAAATGTTAAGAATTAAGATATGTGGAATCCACTTGAATCTCCATCTAAAAGAATGCTTATAGATAGAGGGGAGGTTCCAACAAATGGACCGTATCTACCCGGGACTCCAACAGGGGATGGAATTTTTGTTATCAGTCCATTGATGGTAGACCTATATTATTTACCTGAACAAAACTGTGGACAAGAATAATTTTATGTTTAGCTACAGAATGTCAAATTGACAAGAGACAGCATCAATTTATTGACATATAGGATTTATGTTGGCAAAATTGACTCTTATATAAGAATATGTTTTCCAGCACCAGTTTCTGTTTATTAGAAAGAAAACTATATACTTGAAGTGAACAAATAGAACTCAAGTACAATGGACAGACCCAGCTGCAACAGGAAAATCCCAGCAACAATCCAGAACCACTTTCCACCTGCCGACGCTATGTGGGTTCGCAGATTCAATGCCACAAACATTGCTGATATGAATCCAGCAACACCCGCCACCACCCATCTGAATGTTTCCACCGGAATCATAGACAGAAACTGCAATTGACCCCAAACAATTGTCTATCAGCCACAAAAACACATCACATCCATTGCACAATAATACTTTTCAAAATCATATAACTTATATAATAAACTGCACCCAATAAAATTCCAATGAGTTGAATAAAACCAGGAAGCAGAATCTTACCACTGCTGGAATGAAGATAAACAGGGAGTATCCATAGAGGCAGACTAGTTGAACAAGGCCCAAAGGTGCAGATAAGTACTTGAGAATTATGTACAAACTAATGGGGACAAACATGGCATAAGCATACAGCAGGCTTGCAGACCAGGTCAAGAGACGAATATCGTAGTACCAATCCTTGTGACTTATCCTGCGAGCAAGATAAGCGACAAAAGTACCAATTGAAGCCGATACAAAAATCAACGTGGTGCATATCCAAAAAGGTCCATACCTGCAAAAACATGTGAATTTTCATGGTTGTTAAATCAACTTGTAGATACTTCAATTTTACGGTACAAATATTTGGGTTTGCTTGTCCAGGCTACATAGCCGACTGATTGTTTCCATCGTATGGAAACTGTAGAAATAACTGAATAATTGCCAAAAAGATCTTTCGGGTTAAAATAACCGTTAATGACTAATGGTAGAATTGTGGCAAGGCCAGAAATATCTGAATGTCTATGATGATCGCAGATCAACTAATTAGCATTGATTGGCAAAAGTTTGAATCTTGTACAGAACTTTATGGTTAACGCACTAAACGTCTCGATCAAGATCATTGGTTGCTAAAGTATAATGACACTAGTGTTTCTACATATTAGAGGCTTAGAGCTGATTGTGGCATTTGTGCATTTTCTGACATATTTGAGAAAACTTGAGATGCTAGACAACATTGCCAAAATGCACCAAATGCATATCAGATTGACAAATATAAACTAGAAGTTCCTGTCTAATTAATAGCAAAAACCATATATTGCTTTTAAAAACAAAATTCGAACTGGGGATATTGATCTCAGTAACAAAGTATAACAAGAAGTCAAAGTCAGCTTACAAGTCCGGGTTGCTAGCAGTCTTCTCATTGAAAGTCCCTCTGAAGGGAAGAAGAGAATCTTTAATCCTCTCCAGGATATCAGATGTATCAACATCGAAGTAGGGCTGGTAAGCAGCGATTGTGAATACCTTAAGCCAACCACCACTTGGTTGTTCTGATGAACCAGATGTAGGCCTTGAGAACGTATCTGCACGCACAGAGAGACCAAAGCAATAAGCTAGAACAAAAGAGACCAAAAGTACAACTACGCAAGTGACAGATTTCTATTAACCACAATAGTCTGCCATGTCAAAGGTTCAGGAAATACATCACTGTGACTATGTTCCATCAGACTAAGTTTAGACAATGATACAATTTTAGGAACCATATAGAGAGTAAAACAACCATCCATAAGAGTTTGAAAGACAAACTTCAGGGTCTAGACTGGTTTTGTTTTATAGACTATTTCAAAGTTGGTTGACATTAATGAAATGGTTCATTCTTTGTAATGAACCATGTAACCATTTCATCCCTACTATTCTTATGGCCTTGCTTTCTACAATTTGTGGAAAAGACTTGTTTACTCTTTAGAATTATCACATTCTTCCCGACATAATCACCATAATAACTATTGTAGGGAGTCAAATATGGAACATCACACCAGTGCACTCCCTACATTAATTTTCATTATCCCACTCGCTACATGTAAGGAGCTTCATAGAGAGAATCTACATTATTTTATCATATACATATGTATATCATGTCATGCTCTTGTTGCTTTACTCAAAAAGTAGTTTTTTTATTAGAATAATGTGTATTTGTTAATGTAGGGAACATGATTGGGTAACAATTATTAATTTTGCTCCTCATACTAATTTCTATGCATTTTACTCCCTACATTAGCTTAGATGTAGGGAGTAAGGTTGGAGATGCTCTTAGGTTTTGCAAAATGATTATTCATTAAACTATGATAACATGTTGGAAGAAATATCATGACTAAAGAGCTAAAAACGACGTTAGGTTTTGAACTTCATCAATCAAAAGTAGAGTGAGGATTGTTTCAACTCAGTTTCATGTTCTGGTTTGAAGATTAGGGTGGTGTGGTTCAAGTACTATGAACTGCATGCAGTCATTGTGCAATTGAAACGAATATCGGCCATCCTCATATGAAAGCCAAATCAATCTAGTCGCCATATTGAATGGGAGAAAGAATACAAATCAATTTGGGAATACATACCATCAGCGTCACGAGGTGGTCCAGAACCGCCGGCGATCTTTCCTTGTGGTGCAGAAGGTGGAAATGTTTGGAGTATTGATTCTGCAATGAAGAAAAAACATACTGATTTCTTATGAAATGATTCAGCTAGCAGTCTAGCAACACCAAAACTAAAAATACAATCATAAAACCGCAGCAACGTAATGCATGTTACCATTGAATTTGACGGAGACTTGTCCCGGCGGATCTGGAGCAGGCTGAAACATCAATAAAAGTTAGGGTTGCGATGATTTCCTATTCAAGTGATGAAATGCAATTGACGAGGAGGAATTGAAGAGATGTACCGGAACAGATCCGGAGGCATTCTGGTTTTGAATGCTTGTGTAATTTCCTGACATCATTTTTCCTTTCTTCTCTTCTTAGAAATACGCTCCAAAACGAAGAGGAATTCTCCTTTCTACCTCTATATCCTTGTTTGGTCTTCAGCTCCGGTGACGGTGGCTTCGCCGGACACACAATCTCTTTGTGCGCTATTCTTCATACGAGACTTTACTTCAATTCTTTTAATTTACATTTGAGTAAATTACGTTTTTGGTCCCTGTGATTTACTAAAAAAAATTATTATAGTCCTTGTGTTTTTTAAATTATGAGTTTAAACCATACGATTTTCGATTTATTGTTGTTTTCTTTTCAATTATTTAGGCTATGTTTGGCAAACTAGCTGATAAGCTAGCTGGTAGCTGATAAACTAGCTGTTGACTGATAAGCTAGCTGGTAGCTGATAAGCTAGCTGATGAAAAAGTCACGTTTGGCAAAACTAGCTTATAAACATATAAAATGACTAAAAAGAACATCATTTAAAAATTAATATTTATTAATAATAATAGTTAGTAAATAATAATAAGAGGCAATATTGGAATATTCACAATAAGCTACTAAAACGCTATTTCAAGTAGCGTTTCAAAAAACTAGCTTATGGTCATCCAAACATGTACACAAAAAAAAACTAGCTTTTTTTGCCAAACAATGCCTTACACCATGTTGCTGCTTTCTTCGTATAATTTACAATTTATTGTTGTTTTTCCCCTCATATTCAAATGTAAGAGTTTAGCTAAGGGATAAAGATATTAATGAATTATATAAATTACATGAATGAAAACTACAATTTTAAAATCACAAGGACAAAATTCATAATACTTTTAGAAAGGGTATCCCAGGCACAACCCGAATTAATCCCTGACAATTTTGAAACTTAAAGATGTCTTATCAATGTTGAGGACGCCTGGAATCGAACCCTGGGTAGATGGGATATTCCACCACATCACCCAGGACGATCAACCACTGCGCTACAACCTGATTAACAAAATTCATAATACTTAACAAAGTATAGAGACAAAAATGTAATTTAGTCATTTTTAAAACAAAATAAAATACACGGTTTTAACGATTCTAGGAAAAGGTTGAGCAAAAAAATATGATTTGGTTTGGTTTGTTGTATATGATACTATTTTGATTGACTAAAACTTAATTGGTAAATAAGTATAATATTGGATTTAATAGCAAGTGTTTCTGGATAATGGTGTGGTAAACAATCTATTAATCATAAAATAAGAAGTAAAAGGATTGAAAATATAAGATATGTGAAAGGTAAGGGATGATTTTGTAACTTTTGAAAAAGCATCAACCTAATCACTTTATTCCACTTGTTTCACTTGCCCCCTCCTCACCAAATCGGTCGGAACTCCACTCCAAATCGATCTCCGTCGATCGACCCCAATCGATCTCCAAGGCAGTCGGTTTCCAAAAGTGCACCACGGTATGTCGATTTTCTATTCTTTCTGCTTAATTTTCTGATTCCTCATATCTCGTCACTGTTGGTTCGATTTTTTTTTGCTTTGTGGCTTGATTTTCTGTTCTGTGTGGCTTGATTTTCTGTTTCCTCTTATTTCTCATCACTTTGGTTCGATTTTTTGTTCCCTGTGGTTCAATTTTCTGCTCCTTCTGGTTTCGATTTTGTTCGATTTTCTGTCCCCTGTGATTTTCTATGGTTCTGTCTCTGTTTCTATGGTAGAACAACCAAAATTGGAAAATACTTTAGTCAACAAATACTTTAGAAAATACACTGTTGTTCGATTGAATGTTTATGTCGATTGAATATACGAGTTCTTTGTCAGCTTACAAAAACAAATACTCTTTTTGATTCAGATTTCAGACTTTCAACAAGTCTTAGAAAAAACAAACGCCACCTTAGTATTTCCGTAGAGAGAAATCTCCTCCTACGCCGGCCAACGCTACCACGACCGATCGTATTCCGAAATCGATCGTTTTGGGAAAATGCAACCAACAAACCCTACCTTATCTGATTTTTATGCTCATCAGCCCCACAACCCAACCTCACAGTACTATTCTCATTTCCCCCCTCAAAACCCTAATCCTTATCCCCTTCATCTGCACCGTCAAGTGCAAATCGAACCGCAATTTAGCAGTGCCGCTATCAATCCTGATCCGCCTGGCTCTGACACATATTTTACGCCGTATTCCGTTAACCATGCTGGTGGCGCCTACAATGCTCACCATGCCAGTGGCGTGACCTACTCTCAGACGATTGGTGTGGCACCACCGCCTGCTTATACAACGGACCTGTTGGTGCAGAATTGGCCGTCAGAGGAATTTGTTCATCAATACGGAAACAGTCTATATGCAACCGTAAGTCCATCTGCCATTGTTATTAACTTATTACGACTCTCCCTTTATTATTTAGAGCCCATTTTGATTTTCAAAATTCAATCTTATTTGCTTGCTGGGATCTTTACTTTAAACTTCTTTGCTCATGCTCTAGTAGCCGTCCCAATTGGATGTTCAGCTAGATTCCGTGACATTGTGCTATGATTTGCATCACAAGGTTTAATATTACTGTAGATCAGATATTGTGCGAAAGAATCGATGGTGGAGAAACTATTGAGGTTGAAAAATGATGGTTGTAAATATATATATATATATATATATATATAAGCAAAGGATGTGTGAGAAGTTGAGGTTAACATGAGAAGCGTGAGAAGTGGATCTGGACTGTTGATCACTTTTAATCTCATGCCCTCCCATGAATTGCGCTTTAGAAGGGAATTGATCCGGGGCATCTATGATAAACCCCCGGTTCGTTTTACTTACAGAAGGAGGGGGAAATAGTATTTTACGAATTGTAGCTATTTCGTGTTTTGACTAGAATATTGAATAAGGGTATTTTGGGAATTTCTCTAGTACCTTAGAATAATGGGCGGGAATCAGCTATTTTAGGGAGGAGCTGTTGTTTGTTTGGGGAATCTGTTTTCCAGTTGTAGTTTGTTGTAAAGGAGCGTATGCTCTAGGGAGAGATCTGACCTCTCGAAAGTCAGAACCCATTTCATTCTAATTCAATCATTCAGCCGGCTGTCAATCCGGGTTACATCAAATTGGTATCAGAGCGAGTTCGATCCAATCATGACGACGAGGAGCACGAATTCAAGGATGGACGAATTGGAAATTACTGTCGGTTCGATTGAGAAGAATCAACAGGTGATGGAGAAGACATTAGAGAAAATCCTTCAACAGCTTGACAAGTTAAGCCAAGATGTGGTCGCAACTAAGAACAATTCGTCAGTAGATGAAGGATCGCCGGGATCTGGACCGGTCAGGAAGAAATACGACAGTACGAGTGATTCCGATCGTTTTCTAGCAGTTAAGGGAAGGAAATTGGAGATACCGACCTTTGACGGAACAGATCCGGATGGATGGATCATTAGGGCAGAACGCTACTTCTCGCTAAATCGATTGTCGCCAGAAGAGAAAATTGATGTTTCCTTTATCGCTTTCGAAGGAAGTGCTCTTAAATGGTTTCAATGGGAGAATCGACGACATCCAATCACACGGTGGGAGGATTTACGCCGATTGCTACTTAGGCAATTCCGATCTACAGCTTCTGGTTCGTTATGCGAACAATTTTTGGCTGTGAAACAGTCAGGATCGATAGAAGAATTCATAAGGAAATTTGTGGAGCTAGCAGCACCATTAGAAGGAATACCGGAAGAAGTGTTTCTAAGTCGGTTCTTAAACGGTTTGGAAAACACAATCAGGGCAGAGGTGAGGCTAATGAGCCCTGTAACCTTGGAAGAAGCGATGGAAATAGCATTGAAAATAGAGGAGAAGAATAAGGCGAAGGCTAGAGAGAAGTCGATGTCCTTTATTAAAAAAAATTCAACAGCAACCTTAGAAGTTAAGAGTTCTGGATCAACAGCTAAATCAGGTTCTGAATTCAGAAAGTTATCCGATGAAGAAGTACAACAGAGGCGTGCCTTAGGCCTCTGTTATCGCTGTGATGAAAAATACAGCCCTGGTCATAAGTGTAAGAAGAAAGAGTTATCAGTGTTGTTAATCCAAGGAGATTACAGCGAAGACGAGGAGTTGAGCGAAGAAGGTAAGAAATCACTGAATACGGCTGATGTAATGGAAATTGGACCAAATGTTGAGGTACATTTAAACTCGGTAATAGGACTATCCAATCCTAAAACTATGAAGATGGAAGGCATGATAGAAGATACAAAAGTCATAATCCTGATTGATAGTGGTGCCACCCACAATTTCATTTCAAAAGAAATTGTGGATAAATTGAAGCTGAAAGTGGAGAGTACTAGAGATTACTCCATTACAATGGGCACAGGGACGGTGGTGAAGGGCGATGGAGTTTGTCGTCACATCGTTTTGGCAGTGCAGGGTTTAGATGTGGTGGATGATTTCTTACCAATTCAGTTGGGAAATAGTGACGTAATTTTAGGCATGCAATGGTTAGAATCATTGGGATCAACTTATACTAATTGGAAGCAGCAGATAATGAAGTTTACGGTAGGAGGCAAATCAGTAACTCTGAAGGGCGATCCGTCATTAAGTAAATCGAAGGTATCATTGAAAGCAATGGGGAAAATTATACAACAGGAAGGTCATGCGATACTCATTGAGTTAGGAACATGCGAAACAGAAGCTGAGGAAAAAGATGATGATAGTGAACAGTTAGAAACGGTGTTGCAAGAGTATGATCAGGTGTTCCATATGCCACCAGGATTACCTCCACTACGAGGAAAGGAACATGGAATTCTTTTGAAAGATGGGACGGATACTATCAATGTGAGGCCCTACCGTTATCCCCATTATCAGAAAGATGAGATTGAAAAGTTAGTTAAAGAGATGTTAGAAGCAGGAGTGATACAGTCGAGCATCAGTCCTTTTTCGAGTCCAGTTTTACTGGTAAAGAAGAAAGATGGGAGTTGGAGGTTCTGTGTCGATTACCGAGCTCTAAATAAAGCGACAGTGGTGGATAAATTTCCGATTCCAGTAATCGATGAACTATTAGATGAATTGTATGGAGCTCGCGTATTTTCAAAGTTAGACTTGAAATCTGGATACCACCAGATTCGGATGAAAGAAGCTGACATCCAGAAGACAGCTTTCCGAACGCATTCAGGTCATTACGAGTTCAAAGTAATGCCGTTTGGCTTAGTGAATGCACCTTCGACATTTCAAGGGCTGATGAATGAGATTTTCAAAGATTACTTAAGAAAGTTCGTCTTAGTATTCTTTGATGATATTCTAGTGTACAGCAAGTCGTGGGAAGAGCATACAATTCATTTAAAACGTGTGTTTGAGGTTTTAACTCAACACCGATTGTATGCTAATAAAAAGAAGTGTGAATTCGGTAAGGAACGACTTGGGTATTTGGGCCATGTTATATCCAGTAAAGGAGTCGAGGTCGATGAGTCTAAGATTAAATCGATCTTAGAGTGGAAAACACCCCAAAATGTTACGGAATTAAGGAGCTTTCTCGGGTTATCGGGATATTATCGCAAGTTTGTAAAAGGATATGGAATGATAGCAGGTCCATTAACTGATTTACTTAAAAAAAATCAGTTCGGGTGGTCAGCTGAGGCTCAGGAAGCGTTCGACTCTTTAAAAAAGATCTTGTCGTCACCCCCGGTTTTACGTTTGCCGGATTTCACCTCCGATTTTGTGGTAGAAACAGATGCATCAGGAAAGGGTTTAGGGGCAGTTTTGATGCAAGACGAACAACCCATAGCCTACTTCAGTCAAGTACTAGGCAAGCAAGCTCAACAGAAGTCTACATATGAGAAGGAGCTGATGGCAATTGTGTTTGCGGTTAAAAAATGGAGACCTTACTTGTTAGGCCGACGTTTCATAGTAAGGAGTGACCAACAGAGTTTGAAATTTCTGTTGGAACAAAGGGTAGTAGAACCCGAGTACCAGAAGTGGGTTAGCAAGCTGTTGGGTTATAATTTCTCAATAGTTTATAAACCTGGGAAAACGAACAGTGCGGCCGACGCTCTTTCTCGAAAGGATTTGGAAATGGAGTGTTCCAACATGGGGGGGCCGAATTGGAGACAATGGGAACAATGGAAGGAGGAATTGGATAAGGATGAAGTGCTAACTAAGATTAAGGGAGAGTTGGCTGTTGATCCCAATTCTCACAAAGGTTTCGAAGTTTCTCAGGACTTATTATTTTATAAGGGCAGATTGGTCGTTCCAAGAAAATCAGGAATACTACCTATGATTTTTGAAGAGTTCCATGCGTCGACAATTGGAGGGCATACGGGAAAGGATCGAACCTACCAACGTATTGCCGCTGAAGTGTTTTGGGTAGGGATGAAAAAAGACATTGCAGATTGGGTTCAACAATGTGAAATTTGCCAACGGAACAAGATTTTATCGGGTTCTCCGGCAGGTCTGTTGCAACCCTTGGCTCTACCTAATACCGTGTGGGAGGAGTTGTCGATGGATTTTATTGAAGGTTTACCTAAGTCGAAGGGAATGAGTTCAATTTTGGTTGTTGTGGACCGTTTCAGTAAGTACGCTCGCTTCATAGGTTTGAAACATCCCTTTACGGCACAATCTGTGGCTGAAGTTTTCGCCAAGGAGATCATACGATTGCACGGGGTGCCGAATTCCATAGTGTCGGATAGAGACAAGGTTTTCCAAAGCATTTTTTGGAAGGAGTTGTTCAAATTACAAGGAACGACTCTGAAATTTAGTTCAGCTTACCATCCACAAACAGATGGTCAAACAGAGGTCGTTAATCGAGGGCTGGAGCAATATCTTCGCTGTTGGGTTTCAGAGAAACCGAAGCAATGGAGTCAGTGGTTACCTTGGGCTGAATTGTCGTATAACACAGCCTATCATACATCGTTGAAATGTTCCCCGTTCAAGGTGCTTTATGGTCGTGATCCACCTCCCATGTTAAGGTACAAACCGTCATCTTCTAATGTACAAGCAGTAGATTTGGAGTTGATAGATCGGGATGAAATATGGGCAGAAACAAGAATGCACTTGTTAAAGGCTCAGTGTAAAATGAAACAACAGGCTGATTCAAAAAGACGAGAGATGAGTTTTGCAACGGGGGATTGGGTATTTCTCAAAATACGTCCTTACAGGCAAAAATCTCTGGTGAATGGGAATAGTCCTAAACTAATGGCGAGATTTTATGGGCCTTATAAAATAATTGAACTAGTGGGAAAAGTGGCTTATCGTTTGGAGTTGCCAAAAGAAGCTAAAATTCACCTGGTTTTTCATGTTTCCCAGCTTCGTCAAGCTATAGGAAACTGTTTGTCATCAAAGAGTATTCCCACTCAATTGACTGAGGTGATGGTGTTGCAAGCGGAGCCGGAAGTAATTTTGGATGTTCGTTCGATCTCACATAATGATCCATGAAAGTTGGAAGTTCTTGTTAAATGGAAAGGGTTGTCAGAATTCGAGTCAACTTGGGAAGATTTGGAGGCCTTAAGTACTCAGTTTCCTGATGAACACCTTGAGGACAAGGTGAAAGTTTTGGGGGGGGGGGGGGGGTATTGATAAACCCCCGGTTCGTTTTACTTACAGAAGGAGGGGGAAATAGTATTTTACGAATTGTAGCTATTTCGTGTTTTGACTAGAATATTGAATAAGGGTATTTTGGGAATTTCTCTAGTACCTTAGAATAATGGGCGGGAATCAGCTATTTTAGGGAGGAGCTGTTGTTTGTTTGGGGAATCTGTTTTCCAGTTGTAGTTTGTTGTAAAGGAACGTATGCTCTAGGGAGAGATCTGACCTCTCGAAAGTCAGAACCCATTTCATTCTAATTCAATCATTCAGCCGGCTGTCAATCCGGGTTACATCAATCTCATCCTAATGTGCGTCCGTTTCTCATCCAACGGTTGATAACCACATCTCCCGCTTCTCACGTTAACCTCAACCGTTGATAACCACATCTCACCCCTGATTTATTACGAAAATGCGAGAACACTTTTGGGCCTCCATATTAAGTAACCATAATAAAAAAATAGAATAAATAAAAATAAATTAGTATTTATCAACAAGTTATAGTTATCTTAGATCTGTGTTTATCCCTTAAATGTTGTTGAAAATCAATGAAGACTTGTGTCGATAATGATGTGATTTTGTTGTGATAATAATGTGATACTGCTTTGATAAATCGAAGACTTCTTATAATGTGATTTTGCTATAACAATGATGTAATAAATCAAAAATCAGTGATAATCACATCGGCTCTGTCTGTTCATTATTATGTGTTTTGCAGCTCTTTTTCCCCATTTACCTCCGCATGTCTTTGATATTCTTAAATAAGGGCAAATATCTATCTTTACGCTCCCTCAACCTTTCCAAAACTGATTTAAAACATAATGACGGGCTTACAAGTGTTCTCGCATTTGAACTCCTCTCTCTCTCTCTATATATATATATATGTATACACATATATAAATATTTTCTAAAATACTAATTCTTATATGAACTGCTATTTGGACAATTATGCCACTGATTTACCATCGCTATAACCACTATATCGAATCACAACGATTTCAAATTTTGACCGCTGTAACAACATAGGCCGGGAAAGTTTAACATTAATCTTATTATTGCAGATCATCATAAATGGTTGCTAATTCATTTAGTTATTGAAATTTGAAAACAAATATTTAGATAATTTATTGATTAGTGATATGGTCAATGTTAATATTACAATTGAGTGAATGTGTTTTCTAATCATCATCTTTGTAGTTTTGTGGCAACAATATATCCATCGTACTTGTTAAATTTCAAAAGAAGAAAAGAACACTAAAGTATAGCAGGGTTGGCCATCCTACTAAAAATCCTTGTTTTAGTTTCATGATGGAAGATAAGTATTGGAAGTTGTCACTAAAATGCTCATTTAGACATATTTAGTTGTTACCTTTTAGCAAGTACAGAGGGAGGGGGATTGATGGAAAAATTGTGCAACTTGAGCACGATGTTAAACTCAATGACTTTCTTCAAGCGTTTTAGTTCCTTTTGAGACTTATTTTTTGGGAGGATGATATATGCAAAGAAAATGCTTAGTTGGGTGGCCTTCCTATTTATGGTGTCATTTTTAATTTTCTTTTTTTTTCATATAAAACGTTATGCATTTGATTCATTGACCAATCCCACAATGTTTGCAGGTTGGAACAGTAGCTCAAGATGGCTTACAACAACAACTACCATCTGCAATTGCTACCCCTAGCAGCTGGACCAACCCAACCGTCCCTCCTCAATGGCCTTGGAAAAAGCTTCTAAAGAAAACAAAAATTGCTCAGTCTGCTTGGTGTGAAATCTGTAAGATCGAGTGCAACACCAAAGATATTCTTTATAAACATAAGTTGGGAAAGAAACACTTGAAAAATTTGGAAAAATTAAACTCAGTTGGTTCAGTTGCCACTACTTCCTTCACCCCCCATGTCCATCTGGCAGTGCCAAGCAACCCAATCATTGGACCCCCGGAAAAACCAAAAAGTGGCATTTCTGTTCCAAAAAAGAAGAAGGCCGAGACTCCAGAAGACTTGGAGATGAAGAGAAGGAAGGTATTGGAAGGCGGGGCCGCTGCGAATGCCGTGAGAACTTGTAGAATTTGCAACGTAATTTGCAACAGTGATACGGTTTTCAGATTCCATCTTGCGGGGCAAAAACATTCTGCCATGTTGAAGAAATTACAAGGTATGGTTTGAAAATGTGAGCATTAGCATGCATATTCTTATTGTCTATCTTGAGATATGATGAAATTTTCCCCTCTCTATTGTGTTCTGATAGGGATAGAAGTTAGTTACAGGGGTTGCTGATAAAATTTAACATCTTTATTATCAATGATCAAGCATGCAACATCATCTCATAGTTGTTGGATTTTGTTGATGTTATGTAACATTTTCTTTCTTAATTATCATATTACTCATCTTAAATGTGTCCAAATGTACCATCAAGTAGAAAATGCGATCCAAATAGATACTCAAATGATATAAATGCAAAGAACACCACGATTTAACGTGGTTCCACTGTCGTGAGATAGTGTACATCCATAGGGAGAGATGGAGCTTGTATATTGAATTATTGATGAACAAAACGGACGAGATTACAATAGAGTTTACTTTGAGGCAAATATCCTACAATCTCAAGGTAAAAACTCACAAGATGTCTTGCATTCAACGCCAAATCGCGCCAGTGTTGAACAAGACGCCAAAACCTAGCTAAAACAACCATTAAAACACTGAAAACAGTGCCTTGTGTGACCTTACTCGTGACCTAAGTCACGGGGTAGGTTGCTTGGGTCGCTCAATCCCCTTCTGAGGGCCGGTAGCATATGAGCATACGCGACCCTAGGTCCGCACCTGGTCGCACGCTCCCCATTTGGGCCCAATTCCGTCTGCAACAGGGGTGGGGCTGGTTTGTATCAATAAATTCAACATGTTATGCCTCTTACTGGATAAGATTTTCAGTCTTTTCTGTACTCACCCGATAAATGCTTACCAGGTAATGTAAACGGCTTCAAACTAAAACACTTGATGACATAGAGACAAGATACATGCCTTGAAATAAAATGACTATGACAAGTTTATAATTGCATATATGTAACAAAAAGGTGGACCATTTGAAATGGATTGTTTGTGTTGACTTTATTTCTTATAAATAAAGTATATAAGAGCATCTCCAACAGCTTCTCCATTTTGGAGAAAATAGAGAATATAAGGATTTTGTTTTTTTTTTGCTCCAACAGCTTCCCTAAAACTATCTCCAAAATGGAGAAAGTAGGAGAGAGAAGGAGTTTTTCTTCAAATATGGAGTTAACTCCAAAAATGATTACTTAGTGAGAGCACCAATAGAAATCTTTGAAAAATAATATTTTAATAGAGAAATACAATATTTTAATATTATAATCATTTTTTTCCTCCAAAATGGGGAATTCGTTAGAGATGAATGTAATTTTTTTAGGAATTTTGATTCTCCATTTTAGAGAAATTATGAGGAAGCTGTTGGTGAGCTTGGAATCAAATTAACATTTATTCAAACCATGTGCCCCCCTTGCTTTTTTTAAACATCAGTTGTGTGCTCCTCGTCATCTCTGTCCCGCAGACCGACTAATTCATCTTCTTTCTACATCCAAAAAGATTGTTACTTTTTGTTTTTGTTTTATGGATATATTTTTATTTCCATCATGTAGAGTAAGAGTTCGTTTACCAAACGCTTATCCGGGTAAGCACTTATCAGTCAAATTTACACTATCACTTACTTACCGGGTAAGATTTTAGTCTGTCAAATCAGTTTCGTATGCAACAATTCACCCTGTAGGCACTAACGGTGGTAAGCGTCGTCGCCCTCACTTACTGGGGTAAGACTCTCGGTCCTTGCATTTGCTCTTTCGGGTAAGATTTTTTGGTCCTTGTCATATCATTCCGATAGATAATGTGTCTTGGTAAGCGTTTACCCGGGTAAGTGTTTGATAAACGCCCCCCAAGTAACACGTACGTATGTAATATAGGTTCATGAGATAAAAATATTAAATAACCACAACAAATAAAACATTTGTTTTTGTTTCGACAACAACAAATCATTTGTGTTGACAACAACAAATAAAGTAGCAAAATATATTCAACTTTTTTTTATCACAAACTTTCTTTTCTAAAGCAATAATTTTAAATGTGATTGATTTTTATGATGTGAATATCTTTTCTTCTATGAATTCTTTTGAAACTTATGAGCAATTTATTTAGGATTCGATAGTGTTTATGGTGTCTATTTTTAAACGTATCATTATTTTCTAAAAACTATCAAAATATCAAAATGTTAATTAATCAAAACATTTTGATAATGATCAACTTTATAATGTAATATATTTTGTAATATGATCACTTTTACTAGACAAAAAAATTTAAAAGATTCTATAAAATGATGGATATGTATGGTTGGAGTTTTATTTACAAAACTGTTGTTAGAGCATCTCCAACAGATTCTTTAAATTTTTTCTAAAATAAGATACTTAAAAGTCAAAATCTCTAAAAAAAAATTAATTTAATTTCAAAAGATTCTCTTAACAAAGATGAAGATAGTTCATGAATCATGAATTTATTTCCTGTATATAACTATTACATATATATATATATATATAAAAAATTGGTATTCAAATAGATATAAGCCATTTTTTTACAACATGATTTCAGATTATAAGCCAAACATGCTTATGTTAAATATAAGTCATATATTTTCTGCTTTACTTTTAATTATACTGATTTTGTTTGCTACTAAACGATATCTTAACAGATATTTAAATTATCCCGATCGATATATCCTCATATCTTTCCAAATAGTTTTACACATAGCGATAGTTTTCATCTACACTATACTCATTCTTTGAAGTGGAAAAAGGATTTATCCAAAATTTACCAATTTAAATATGGCATATTAGATAAATTGATTTAATGTAGTTATTAAATAATATATAGATGTGCGGCTGTGGATTGATAGAACCGTTTAAATACATGGTTGTACATATTTTATGGGAATCGATCCAATCATCCGTTGGATGTCTGATTTTTTCAACCGAACATATGTTAAATGACTATTACATTCCACAACCGTAGGACCCATTTTGCCTGGCCATCATGTATTTTGATTCAATAATTTATAGAGTAAATTACATCTTTGGTCCCTGTGTTACGACTTACTATAAATTTTAGTTCTTACTTTAAATTAATTATGATTTTAGTCAATATAATTGTTAATTTATTTCACTAACTTTGTTAAAGAAAAGTAAACTACAAATTTAGTCCGCGCTGATTCTAAAAAAGATAACACTTTTTGTCTAGACAGTTTCGAAATTACAAGATGACAATAATGATTTACAAAAATGTCTGAATTTTGTTCTTTTCTTTAACGATCATTAAGAAAACCCCGTTAAATAAATCTCATTTTCATCATTTTACCATTTCTTTTTGTTTGTGTTTTACACAATTAAAAGTTAAAAACCACAAAGACCAAAATTCTAGTTTATTCTTTTTACTTTTTAATACTTCATGATATCTTAATTAATGAGACCCACTATTTTGTAAATCATCCTAACCGTGTAAACGTTTGATTTCATAGGTTAAATTAATGAAAAAATTTCATGAAATTGTTTATTTTGATGAAATTGTTCATATCATTCATTTCATTGATGACATTGTTTCATACATTTGTGTTTTTTTATGTAGTTTCATGTATTTTTTTTATTCTTATGAAATTGTTTCATATATTTTCTCAGTTTGATGAAACTTTTTCATTTTCACATAAAAAAACATAAATATATGAAACAATTTCATCAAAATAAACAATTTCATGAAAACATTTCATTAATTTAACCTATGAAATCCAAAGTTTACACGGTTAGAATGGTTTACAAATTATGCTCCCACCTTAACTATATATATGTATATATATATATATATATAGGATACAACTCAAATACAAACCATGTATTTGTTGCTCCCCCTTACAAACCAAAGAAAGAAAATCTCTTGGTGCATTATGCATATTACTCACTTCTGCCTCATCGGTTCCAACTCTTTCTCTAGGTGGCGTATTCACCATTGCTCTGATTAAACACAAATAACCATACAAATGGTTAAACAGAATTCTAACATACTAAACGTACTTTATCACTAATTAGCCCTTGTAACAATTGAGAAACAAGCATGCTTATGTAACAATATATCCATAATAACAGTAGCTAATTGAAATTGCGAACATATTATACACGAGAATTCTCGTTACCATTGTTACAATACTAATTTAGTGTATTTCCGTCCATCCTAAGACTACCTGGTCTTAGCAATTCTACCCATCTCTCATAGATCATAACTTAATTTCATCACAGCTTAAGTCTAGGCATCTCAAATTCATACCTAGTTCGCTTAAAATAAAGCTCTGATACCATACTGTAACACCCTAAAATTCAGGGCCAATTTAAACCTCAAAATACACGCGTTATGATCATCAAAATATCAGACTTTTATAAACCAAAGGATCATAAGTAAGTTTCCATATATACACAAGGTAGATTAACTTAAATAATCTGATCAATCTAATTATACATCACAATAAGATCAGCTAGATTATCTAAGGATTGTCCCAAAAGTCATCAAAAGAATATCATGATCCTTCGTTATCGCCAAGTCTGATTTTCTCCAACTGAAGTCTCACTTCCCAAACTATTTCCCAGAGCATGTACCTGGTAAGACAGTTTAATTTGAAACATTAGGCTTTCGCCTAGTGAGATTATTCAAATCAAATTAAAATTTAACAACTAAAATATTAACAGATATATCAAACCTGTTATCAACCATCTTACCATACTAAACTCTTATCAACCATTGGAATCCATCTATTCCCTTACTTATGACTAATTCATCTAGTCATCATACTACCAACAAGAATTACTATAAATCCCACCGGATTTATAATTAACTCCAACTCCCAGAAATTACAGTTTCCAAACCTGCTTCTTTCTGAATTAAGACTATAATTTCTCAACAAAGAAGATATCTCATCTTTTCGTTTGAAATGGGAATTACAACTCTAAGTCTGCTATTCCTCATTTCCTTTCCTCCCCACCTTGAATCACTGGTCCCCCTAATGAGATTTTATCGCGATCAACAACCACCAGAGACCCTCACAGATGATTCAAGATTCACTCCAACAACTAGAAATACATCCTAACGGTCCCTGGCTAGTAAACGGTTCTCATTATACCGTACTTTATGCCCACTAGACCAGATGCATATTTCTAGCCCACGCCACACAATAATTGTGCATCATCGCTCTTTCTATTGTATACTAAAGTTATACAATTCATCTTATATTCTATATCTCTATGTACGGAATATAAATTTCAACGATTATTCCCCACTTTGTCGTTTAGCATCGGGGATCAACATCTCAACAGTTAACTACAGCTCCGGACTCATAAACAAGTCCTTAAAATTTAACACAACATGGTTTTTACATCAACAACAGAGTTATAAACGTATAACAAATAGCATATATACCTCAGATTATGTCCCTCATAAAACCATAAAAATGATACTGGAATGGCTCAAAATTCGCAACCCACTGTAGCGAAAAGCTACACTTTTCGCAAGCCAAAGCTGCGAAAAGTTCAGAACTCGCAACCCACTGTTGCGAAAACCTCACTTTTCACAACCCTCTATTGCGAAAAGTCCAGAACTCGCAACCCTTGGTTGCGAAAACTTTCACTTTTCGCAACCCACTGTTGCGCAAAGTTCACTGTTCATCGTCTTCCCTACTGATTCAGTTCTCCATTTGACTCATTAAGCTTACCGTTTCTTAATTAAATCATACCATTGATATTATATACAAGTATAGCATATCTATAACACTTTTAATTGCTTAATTTCAATAAGAATGAATAACTCACCTGGGTATTTTCTGAACACAGTGTTCTTCCAAAACAGTGGCTTAATCGACAGCTTAATCACAATCTGGACAAAATATTACAACTTAAATCTATGGAGATGAATGATAACAACACAGAAAACAAGTTCTTACCACAATAATCACCAAACTGATTTCTCTTCTTTTCTTCCTTTCGATTTCTTTCTCTCTGTCACGTTCTATCTCTCTCGCTATTTCTCTGTTTCCCTTTTCTTTTCTTTTTAGAATACAAAAAAATCAGTATTACCAAATACTGATTAATCCCTAACGTGACACCTCATGTCATAACACGAGTCATTAATCTATTTTCCACCATAAACCCCAAACTTCCAAATAATCGCAAATCAACCCTCCAAGTTAAATTTTCTCAAAAATAAATTGTACCAAAATACAATTTATCTAATATTAATTTACAACGGAAATTTCGGGGTGTTACAATACTCCCCAACTTGAAAAGGATTTCGTCCCCGAAATCAAACTAAGCAAACAATTGAGGGCATCGTTTCTTCATTTCTTCCTCCGACTCTAAAGTCACGTTACTGCCTCGGTGATGTTTCCATTGTACTTTCAACATAGGCACCTCTTTGCCGTTTCTTAACTTCCGAACCGATCTTTCTAGAATCGCTTCCGGTTCTTCAACACATCGACTCTTCTCGTCCACCTTGACATCAGTTATCGGAATCACATCTTGTTCTTCGGCCAAACACTTCCGAAGATAACACACGTGAAACACATTGTGAATTCCTTCCAATTCAGGTGGAAGATCTAGCTGATAAGTATAGGGGTTGAAAGTGTAAATATCAAATCAAAATCACAATTTCGAATTGAAATTTACACTTTCAACCCCTATACTTATTTACTTATTTTACTTTATACCTTTTACTTTCATAATTTAAATTTTACATTTAACACATATAATCGTTTATTAACTAAAATACGTTAAAAAATACGTTTTAATTTTAACAAGTTACACCATTGTAATCGTCTTTTCGATACGTTCGAAATGAGCCCAATCTTGATTTTTTTTTGATTTATATATTTTATTATATATCATATACACTACATAAAAAATATTTTTTATATTTAAAATTCATACGCTTATAGTTAATTATTTAATTTATGGTACTCTTAGGTAGCGTTTGGTACGCATACTAGATGGGACGGGACGGAACTGGACGAGACTGAACTGGATGGGACGGGACGAGACTGAACTGGAGGAGATAATTTTAATCTAAGTTACGTTGAAAATACATCGATCCTTTTGTGCATACTTTGTAACTGCAAATACTTCAGCTCCAAACACACATGAATCATCATTCGCCAAATACCCATTTTCACAATATCTATAAACACATTCAAATAATAATAATTTAAAACGATTTAATGAATTAGTTAATATATGATTATTATGTTAATGCGATAGGAGTGTAAAACAAAATTGAAAAAAAAATAAGAGATGTACCATAAATTAAATAATTAACAATAAGAGTATGAATTTTAAATATAAAAAATATTTTTTTATGTAGTGTATATGATATATATTAAAATATATAAATCCAAAAAAATTCAAGATTGGGCTCATTTCGAACGTATCGAAGAGACGATTACAATGGTGTAACTTGTTAAAATTAAAACGTATTTTTTAACGTATTTTAGTTAATAAACGCTTATATGTGTTAAATGTAAAATTAAATTATGAAAGTAAAAGGTATAAAGTAAATTTAGTAAATAAGTATAGGGGTTGAAAGTGTAACATTTAATTTTAAATTCATTAAATCGTTCAAAACGCGGGGTGTACAGTGGTCACGTGGGTGTACGCGGGCCAAGAGTTTCAAAAATGGTCCCTGGAAATTTTCAAAAATGGTCCCTTCCAATTGAAAAGTCACAAAAATAAACCATCGCGGGATTTCTTCGCGATCACGGGATTGAATTTTTCAAAAATGGTCCCTGCAAGTTTAAAAAAGTGACAGAAATGGTCCCTGAGCCCGCGATCGCGGGTTCCATCACGGAAAAAGGGCATTTTGGCAAACTGAGAGAGATTTAGGGCATTTTGATAAGACTTGGTCAAACTTAGGGTATTTTAATTAATTTCCCTTTTAAAAAACCTAAGCTTATAAGATGAGAATCACAAGTTTATAAAATCTACAATATAATATGATAAAGACAAACTGTAGGGACTAATTTTATATTTACTTTTTTTTTAACAAAAAATAGTCATAGGAAATTGGCAACTAACGACCAATATTGTAATTAGTGCAAAAAAGAGACTAGTTTTTTATGGCTAAACTAATCCCTTGTCAAATTATGACCGTAAGACATCAGTCCTGATTAAATCTCAAGGTTGATAGTAAATGACAACAATGAAGAGAAGAACGTAATTTACTCTAATTTGTATTATTTATCAAACGTTTAAAATAAACCTATAAATTCAAATTTATTCATGAGTATTCTATAAACTGGATATTTCAATTTTCCTTTTTGTAATTTAAGATAAAAACAAGTTTTTTGATGTATATAGAATGACATATGTCTTCGATAATTTTAAAATACAGATGTTTGATGTCATCCTTTGGCATAAAGACGATGTTCAAGTCCTTTTCTTTGATAACAACATAGCAAATCATAACGTACAAAATTATCGACATTTAATTATCGAAAAAGTAAATACATATTAACAAAAATAAAATGTTACTAAAAATTGATCAAACCAATATAGAGATAAATATAGAATATTTTTCCACATCCCAAAAAACTTAACCAGTACGTCATAACTCTTGTGGTTTCAAATATATATTTTGATTATTTTATTTATAGAATTTTGTCGTATCTTTTTCCTATTTTGCATATACGGAAATTCGTTTATCCTCAATCTTAAAAAGGATCCGATTTATCTCTGTGTAATTTTAAATTTTTATATAAAGTCTCCGGCCTGAACACGCTTTTGACCAAAAAATAAATAAAAATAAAAATAATTGCGATTTAATTTTGATATTGAATGGGACCGTTTGACGAAAGAGAACCATTTTTGTTTGAGGAAGCGAAGCGAAGCAAAGCATGGTATAAATCCCATCTCTCTCTACATTCGCTCAAAGGGAGGAGAATTCAGTCCAGTTAATCGTCATCAAACAAGGATACGCGCTCTGATTCAAGATTGTTATAGATATTTTTCCCTGCTTTTTTAAAACCCTAATTTTGCGATTTTGTTGGATGTGGAATCAATTCAATTCCATGCATTGGTGTTAGAACAAAGTGATTGAATTATCAAGAGTCAATCTTGGTGGATCTGGTTGTCATGAGAACGTTGCCCCTGAGGTTTTTGTATGCGTCACATAGATTTAATTTCACGGGGTTCGTCGTCGGTGGTGCTAGGGTTCTTTTATGTTTGACGACAAATTAGGGGATCATTATGCAGCTACACTTCTCACCTAGCATGAGAAGTGTAACGATATCGAGCAGCAATGGGTTTATTGACTTGATGAAGATCAAGGTCGCAGCTCGTCACATTTCTTACCGAACTCTTTTCCATACCATCCTCATCCTTGCTTTCTTGCTACCTTTTGTTTTCATCCTCACCGCTCTCGTTACCCTAGAAGGTGTCAACAAGTGCTCCTCATTTGGTACATCACTGCTTTTTACTTTAATCAACCATTTCTTGATCTACTTTTCTCTTGCCGCTGTCATCTAATTGTTTACTCATACGTATGCATATACATGTGCTTAATGCGAAATTGGGATTGCTTTGTAGATCTTGATATGGTTGTTATTTTTTCTTGATTTCATCAACGCCAATGTAAAACTAGGATTGAATTGAACACCTTGATGTTTCTAGATCTTGATTTGATTCTTTGGCATTATCAAGTTTTTAGTAAGAAGAGTGGTTTTGGGTAGAATTTGGATTCTTTTTGAAAGTTGACTTGGGGAGGAACATCATTTCTTATTTTGGTTGTTTGGTGTATCGATTAATCTGATTTGTCTCCTGATCTTTCTAATTGAATACATAGTATCTCGATTCTTAGTATCATAATTAGTAATTTCAAATTTGTAGTAATTTCCAGACACAATTAGTTGCATCTTGCTTTTGATGTATAGAATGGATGCTTGAGGTATTTTATGTTGGTGTAGGTAGCATAGAACTTTGGTCACCTTCCATCATGAAATCTTGTTTTTCTTGGAGTTACTTTTTGTCCCTGTGCATCTACTGTTCTCCTTTTATAAGCATATGGAGATATATTTTTTTTTCTGTCTCACATGTTTTCCCATGGTATTTGTGTACCCTTTGCTTGATGCATATTAACTCCTTGTATGTACTATTCTACTTCTATATGTTGGTGATTCTTTGCCTTTTTGGTTGCTTGGTATGGTTTATACCTTTTATAATCTTTATATATGGCAAATGAAGCTCACACACGTGGCTCACCTTTGGTGAGGTTGACTTCTAGAAAGGCTGGGTTACCGGATACCGCTGGGCCAAAGGCCCTTTGGTAAATATTGCATATGCAGACAGCTGCTCATTAATTGATATTTCTATGTTTCAGATTGTTTGGGAAGGCGTTTGGGTCCAAAGCTTCTTGGAAGGGGTGATGATTCAGAGGTAAGGTTACTACTGCATAGTTTCTTTCAGTTTTTAATTTTATGTATTCAGGCTTACCGTGTTTAGAAACTTAAATATTGTCCTTTGGTGGAAGCAGAGGCTTGTTAAAGACGTCTACACTGTTCTTAATCAAGTCAATACAGAAGAAGTACCAGTTGGCCTAAAGATCCCTGATAACTTTACACAGCTTGTATCAGATATGAAAAGCAACAAGTACACTGCCAACGATTTTGCTATCATATTGAAACAAATGGTATGTCAGCTCACTATGTTTGTGTTGTACACATGTTTTGACTCGTGTTACCCATCCTTTCTGGAACAAGGGGAACGAATCACTTTTGTTTTTTTACTGCATGCACTTTTTTGTAGTTCTTCTCTCTGAACTGTGCTTTGCACTTTTGATGTTGATTACTGTATTAGCATATAAAGGATTTACATATTTGTAACAGCATTAGAGGTTGTCAGTTATCTTTTGCTCTTATATGCTAATATACTGTAAAACAAGATGAGTTTTTCATCTTTTTGGAAATAATTCTTAAACTAGTGTGCTGTTGATAGAAGAAAATACAAATTTGGTTTTTGATATTCTGTTCAAGAGTATCTCCTTAACTTTAAGATCTTTTGTGACACATTAACAGAGGGTGAGGTTTTGTTGTCCATAGTTGTATTCCAAATAATATTTAAATGAATCTGTAACTCCTCCTTTCATCAACACATATAATATTTTTGTCTTGGTAATTGTTATCACAACATACCATCAGACTCCTTAAAATGTTCGACGCTAGAAGTTTCTTTCTTCCGCCCTTTTCTCCTTTTCATTTCTGTTATCCCCAAACTTATGGTTTAGACCCTAAGAAGAATCAAAATGCTCTATATGGAATTGATTCTTGTATTTTAGGATTTTTGCTTGAATTCTGCCATTCTAGAATTAATTTGATCCCTTATAATTGTTTTAATCTTGATTCCTAGACGTCCTAAATGGTTTCCTAGTCAGATAATCTTCAATTAAAAACTGTTGCTGGTTAAGTTAGTCTTTTGTGAATGATGAGTTGTCCTCATGAAATGCTTGCTAGGTTAGGGAACAGGACCCCATGAATGTTTGTTTTTCCATTTCTCAGTAAAATTAAATTGGGTCTTCAGAAACTATCACAGAATATCTTTTGAAGGCATCTCTTCCTGATATTAGAGCTAAGAGATAGTATTGATATCTTCTGTAAATAACTAAAAGTATATAGTTTCTTCTAATTGAGGATATTTGTCAGATGCTTGGGAAAGAGCAAACCCTATCTTGTTTTCGTTTTACTCAATGTGCTGACATGTCATAGGACTGTTATGGATGTACAATGCTATTGCATCTTATGGAGCTAAGATTTTTCTTGATGAAATTTACAGATGGAGAGATCTGAGAGGGAGATTAGAGAATCTAAATTTCAAGAACTAATGAACAAACACTTTGCAGCAAGTTCGGTTCCAAAAGGCATCCATTGCCTCTCTTTGAGGTTGACCGATGAGTACTCGTCTAATGCTCATGCACGGCGGCAGTTGCCATCACCAGAATTTCTCCCAGTTCTTTCTGATAATTCCTATTATCATTTTATCCTCTCAACTGACAATATCCTGGCAGCTGCGGTTGTAGTCACTTCTGCCGTCCAGTCATCTCTAACTCCTGAGAAGATCGTCTTCCATGTGATAACTGACAAGAAAACTTATGCTGGCATGCACTCATGGTTTGCCTTAAATCCCATCTCCCCTGCCATTGTTGAAGTAAAAGGTGTTCATCAGTTTGATTGGTTGACACGAGACAATGTTCCAGTTCTTGAAGCTGTGGAAAATCATAATGTAATCCGAAATTACTACCATGGAAATCATATATTAGGGGCTAATCTTGATAATACTACTCCAAGATCATTTGCCTCCAAATTGCAGGCTAGAAGCCCCAAGTACATATCATTGCTCAATCATCTTCGCATATATCTGCCAGAGGTATGAAAACAAATAATGGTTGCTGAAACTTTCTTTTAATTTCACATGGTGTGTTGCTGATGCTATAATGCTTCTTTTACGCAGCTTTTCCCGAACCTTGACAAGGTGGTTTTCTTAGATGACGACATTGTAATTCAACGGGATTTGTCCCCGCTTTGGGAAATTGACCTCGGTGGGAAGGTTAATGGAGCAGTTGAAACCTGCAAAGGTGAAGATTCATGGGTAATGTCTAAGCGGTTCAGAAACTACTTCAACTTTTCTCACCCACTGGTGGCAAAAAGTTTGGACCCAGAGGAGTGTGCTTGGGCGTATGGGATGAACGTCTTTGACTTGCGTGCATGGAGAAAGACCAACATAAGAGAAACATATCATGCATGGCTGAAAGAGGTAAAGTCCTATGACATATATAGAGGCATAAGAAAACATATTATTCTAAAGATCTGGGATTTATTTGTTGCAGAATTTGAGGTCGAATTTGACATTATGGAAGCTTGGAACTCTACCACCAGCCTTGATTGCATTTAGGGGCCATATTCAACCTATTGAACCTTCATGGCACATGCTGGGGTTGGGCTACCAGAAGAATACAAGCATCGAGAGTGTAAAAAAGGCTGCTGTAATACATTACAATGGGCAGTCAAAACCATGGTTACAGATAGGGTATGAGCATCTTCGCCCTTTTTGGTCGAAATATGTCAACTACTCCAATGAATTTGTCAAGAATTGCCACATCTTGGAGTCATGACTGGTCAGGGTATAATAAGTGTATAAACGAAAGGATGGGACAAGAGTAAGGGCCCTCATATGAGAAGCTCAAGTTATCGAAAGAATTTTGTCAATACATTTCTATAGAAGAAACAAGAAATCGGCCAGATTGGTGAGAGATACAAAAGGCTTATCTGCTGCTGATGCTGCTGCTGCTTTCCCGAGTGTAAGAACATTCATTCTTTTGGTATGTAACAAAACAAAACACTTTCTTTATTTGGACAATTTTTGAGCCTTCCCCGTAAGGGGGAGGTGGCCATAGGAATCATGCGGTGATCACCTGTAGCTTGTAGGAGCCTGAATGCACCAGAGAAGAAAGCTAAGCTAGGGATGGAGGGAGACCCTCTAAAGGTTCAACTTTAGCCTGATTAGCTTAAGGAGTTATATGATTCTTTCAGTTGTTGCATTTTATTACATAATTGTGTCTGATCTTAGGCAGTAGATGGTTGGAATTGGTTTGTTACAGGAATTTGATTCTTAGAGCCAAGTATTTGTACTCTTGAGAAACATTTATAATGTGCAGTAAATTCTTTTTGATCCAAGACTTCACTTCTGTTTGTTGTTCTAATTAATCCCTTGCTATATTTTGAAATCTACACACACACACACTCACTCACTCACTCACTCATGCCATGTCTTTTTCATGTGTGGTCGTCACCTTTTAAGGGCACCTACTAAACTTTAGTCTTTTTCTTATATGGATCCACCACCCTATATGAGTACATTCTATCCCATATCCTACCATCGGGTGGGATATACCGAGTTTGTTTGGTTTGATTTTTGGAGAAGGACATGTGTTTCTTTAGACATTGCACACGAAAAACATGCATAACGTTCCCATGCATCACAGCCATAATGTTGCATGTATCCTTATTATTATTTTTCTTATGAGAAGTTATGGCAAACAGGGCATGGGATCATATGAGAAGTGTCATTTTTGGTTAGTACTTTTAATCAAATACCCTTCTATAAATTGCAGTTTAAAAGGGAATTGATCCTGTGCATCTTATCTCCGTGCATATCTCATCCAAATGTTTGTCCATTTCTCACGGTTGGTAACTACTTCTCACAGGAACTCAACCCATGGCAAACGATAGTAATAATTTAGTTTTAAGGTTGTTAAGGAGTTGAAGATTTGTTTTGTTGGCTGTAAAAAGTAGATTTGCATGATAATTTTATTGTAAATTTTTTATGTCATCGTTCTCGTAATTTAGAAACAATACACATTTAAACTCACCAACCCAATTCACAACATAACTTGATGGTAGTGGTGGATAAAAAAAACTTAATTATAATCACGTATAAAATTAGCAACAATATGAGCATAATAAAGAGTATACTAGTCTAGCATATCTCTTCTTTAATACCAAAGCAGCCAACATGTCCAGATATTCGAAGAGATAAACTACCAAGTCCTTTTGGTTTGCAGGGATGGATTTGGATGTCACATCACATCCATTCTAATCTCGTGTTTGGTTTGCAACATTGTCCGGATTTGAAAAACCTCAAACATAGGATTTTGAAATCCCAATGGGATGGCTAGGATTTTGTAGGATTTATATATAATAATGTTTAAAAACATTTGTTTTCCAATAATCAGTTAAATAAGGTAATCTGATTATTTTTATAAAGAATAAAGTTCAATTCCATTACAAATTCTACAAACCAAACACACTACAGTCTACAGATTTCAAATCCTTCCAAATCCAAATCTTTCAACGAAATCCAAATTTCTCGAAACCATTCCATCAAACCGAACGGGACCTAAGGTTAGTGGCAGCAAAAAAGCAACTCCAAACCATGATGCCTACTACATCATGCAAAAAAAAAGATGATCCATAGATAATGAACTGAAAGTTGACACATGAAGTAAACCTAATCAGGCAATTTGGAAGACATATCTCACCAAAAGTCTCCACACCCAAATCAAATGTCACTATTTTTGGTAGCCTCCTGCTATTCCCATTAATATAGCTAAGGGCCAATGAAGATGTCCATCATGGTCATCTACACAAACTATTTCCAGGGACCCTTCCTCATACTATATACCTCTACTTCCACCAAATCTTCAACATCATTATCAAAATATCTTTTTGCTAGTAGCCTAGTATAAGATCGCGTACACCATAACGGATGGCTGATTTTGAACAACTCATAAGCTTGACAAGCTTGTAATCGCCCGTTTTAGGATCATACCCAAACCGAAAATGCAATTCATGAGTAGAATCATCAAATAGGAACCAGGCAAGACCATTAAATGGAGGGAGAGTTAATACACCCGAAAGAGAAGGGTTCCAAATCTGAATGACAAAATGGGAAAGAGTTAGGAAAAGCCATTGACAGAACCGAAAAAAGTGACACTATATCATGTGCATAAGTAGGAGTATCTGGGAGACCAGTCCTAGGGTTTTTGATGTCATGTGCGAAAATGCTAAAAAATGCCCCTACACCTATTTTTTAAGCTAATGAAACGAGAGAACATGCGATTTTTTAAAGGGTTTGGAACCTGGTCAAACTAGGTGGCTCATCTTCACGTTGATTTTTATTTAACTATAATTTTAAAAAATACAGAGTGGAACATAAAAACTAAAACCCCGAATTACAAAATATAGAAAGATAAAAGGATAAAGCTTGAATTAAGATCGTTCTTCCTTCTTTTCTGGTTTTTCCTTTTCCAAATTGAAATTAGCACAATATAACATTTATTTCAATACATGGAACTTAAAACTAAAACATAAGAAAAACTATAATTAGTTTAAGTTACATCGAAGTTAATGTCATAGTAAGCAAACATCAAAACTCAGAAAGTTACAGGTCTAAAAACTAAAGTCTAAATCCAACGTGGTAATGTCAGGCTGAACAAACAAACGAACATGAATGGTAAATGAATGAAAGTTTTTATGTTTTTTAGTTTGTTCGTTTAACATAACTGAACAACGACGAATGGTAAACAAACGATTTTTTTTTGTAGTATTGTTCATTCGTAAAGAAAATGTGATTGTTAAGATGCTAAATAGGGGTGCTTGGTGTTTAGTGAGGTTCTCTACCCCGTTTAGGGTCTGTCCTTTATTATGGGTGTAGTTCTTCGTTTGGAGGGAGTTCCTTGCCATTTAGGTTTATCTTTTCCTTTTGTTTTATAAAATATTCAGGAGTGTCGTCTCATTTCCAAATTTTTTTGCTAAACGAACGCACAAAACTCTTTGTGACCATTAAGAAAATTTGTCTGTTCAATTTGTGTTTGTTCGTTAAGATGCTAAATAGAAATCGACTTGAGTTGTTGATATGTTGGACATTCATCGATTCACGATGCACATATTCAGTATCATATCACTACCAGGCGTTGATATGTTTTTATAGTTAAAGCGCAATTGTCCAATTTCCTAAATTATTAAACACAAAACTAGTAATAGATGACAGTTGTGTGGCCGCACTGGGAGCTAGCGTTTTCGCCGGGGAGGTTCTCAATCTTCGTTGGGTGTATTGGTCGTGGAGGAGCCATTTTCTTGCCATTTTGCCAAAATAGCTTATAATCTGACACATGAATAACTACGTTTCATAAGAATTAGATTTAAATTAATTAAGAAATATAAAATGATTAAAAAGATATTTAAAAAAATTAGTCAAATTGCAACATTTTGTAATTTAACTAAAATAAATTACTAAAATAATACATTAATTAATTCAAAAAAGATAATAAATAAAATTAATCACATAATATATTAAGAGTGAATGGTTTATTGTTTTCTCAAATTTTAGATTTTGGTCTCTATAACAAACTATTTATATTGAACGTCCCTATATTTTTAATTTCACAACAATCGAAGTTCTAGAATTAATACCGTCAATTAGCAATCGTTAAGAAGAACAAATTAGTCTTTCGAAAAACTACAGAAACCAAAAGTGATATTCACTGAAAAATTAATCATTTTATATTTCTTATAAAATGACGATGATAACTTCAACGACCTTAAGTGTTAAATGTTAGAGACCATCATTATACATAGTTTGTTTAGGGACTAAATGCAAAATTTTAGCATACCATAAGAATTATTTTTATGGTTAATGATAAAGACGAATGATGAGAAAAAGTTAATATAAGAAAAGTTAGATGAGATTTGAACCGTTGATCACTTTTAATCTCACCCCACACATGAATTGCTTTTTATGCGTTTTTCACGAGAATTGATCTGGTGTATTTCAGTTCATCCCTTCTTACGCTTCTCACCATAACTTCATTTTTTTTTTACCGAAACTCAACCCTATTAATAAAATGGTTAAAATCTTTAAGTTCCTTTTACTAACACGATATTCTTTTAAATACTCAAAACGAATTGCAACAACAACAATTTTTTTTCACTCTCTTTTAATGATTGTAGGAAGTTGGAAGTGTTTTCAAATTATATGTGATATCAACCATCTTATTACTCGGATTGCTTTTATATTTATATGAAGAAATGAGAGTATGTAAGAAGAAAATCTTGAATACTTTGTTGAGTAGGAGCATATGTGTATGTATGTATGTATGTATGTATACATTTATAGAAGGACGAAATAAAATACGTCGATTAAACCATAGACTTCGGAGGGGTATTCGAAGGAGAAAAGGCTGAAGAAAGTTCGGCACATTTGGCCACACATTTCCAAGACTTGCGATAACTCCCAAACTCCCCCATTTTTATTCTTTCTTCTCCACCCTCTTGCTTTATCCCCTTCCTTTTCTTCAGATTGACTTCTATTGTTTAATCAATCATCGCACCAAGGTTTTGTATTCTTTAATTCCTGGATTACAATCGTATACTCTTTATTCTTCACCAAATTTAACAGTCTGAGAGACGACCCAGATGAGTTCTTGAGCCAAGTAAGGGTTTTCCTCCAATCTTTCAATCATCTTACATGTAGAACAAATTTTAATCTTGATTTATAATGATACCCACTTGAAGATTTTGAGTAGATGATACGTTCTTTGGTGGTTGTTGACTTTTATTTGGATCAATTTGTGTGATCTAGTTAAAGATTTCAGTGTTTATTTATATTTGATTTTCTTGAAATACCCATCATCAGAAAATATTATGTGTAATCTGGTTTCTTTAAAGCTAGAGTAGAGGGATCTTGATTCTTGTGTTTAAATAGCTGTCAGTAGATTCATGCTTGAAATCATTCTTCTGAGTTAAGCTGTATTGCTTTGATTCATAGGGGATTGCAAATCAGCTAAAAGACTATTTAACTTCTAAAGATTGAAGTTTTCAGAGTGGACAGTGGGATCACCATTGATGGTTGTTGATCAATATCAAGATCATCGCTGTATGGCTTCTAGGGTTATCTCTAATTTATCTCCAAATTAAAGATCCTGGGTGTTTGGATACTTGGAATTTGTGTTGTGAAAGATGTCTGGAGTTCAAGATTCACTAGAGATTAAATTTCGTTTGATTGATGGATCCGATATTGGTCCGAAGAGCTTTCCAGCAGCCGCAAGTGTTGCAACCTTGAAAGAAAGTATCCTTTCTCAATGGCCTAAAGGTCAGTTGATTCTCACTATGCTAATTAAACATAGACCTTTGAGAATATTTGTAATATTTAGAGTGTTTTCTGTGAATTACTTTCAGAATAAAAAAGACCTTGATTTTAGTTGAACAAGAAAGAAACTTTGATCCATTGTTCTTCATTTTGTCCTATCCAACCCCCTATCTCATTGATTCTTCATATGTTTTTATAGAAATCTCATATGATTTTTCATTTTGTCCTATCCAACCACTGCCACTTCACCAAAACCTTCAATGAAAACACGCATATGTCCACTGGCAAAATCTTTTTAAAGACTATGGAGCATTTTCTTGAAGTTTATATGCAAAGATTGTGCTTTGATTATAAGAATTCTGTAGTTATTAAATTGGGGAGATTTGTACTTTTTGTTGGTGATCCAGAGAAGGAGAATGCTCCACGGACGGTTAAAGATGTGAAGATAATTAGTGGTGGGAAAATATTGGAGAACAACAAAACGGTAGGAGAATGCAGGAGTGTGATATGTGATGTCCCTGGTGGAATTACCACCATGCATGTCGTTGTTAGTCAGCCACCCCAGGAAAAAGGTACGTCTAAAATTGTAAAACATATATTGTCGTTGAATTTAAATTCTTGAAAATGATTTGTTATTTGGTCTGTGTTATTAAGTAAAGATACAGTACGTTCTATACTATTTCCAACTCTAGAATAACATCAAGAAACCATACTAATACACCATCATATGTCCACCAGAAGCCAAGTTTTGCAACTCAATGTTCGAATTACTCAAGTTACCCCAAATTTGCCATACAATATTGTGATTATTTGCTAAGGGTTGGGTTCCGGTGAGAATTGCCAAATTTGGTGAGAAGTGGTTATCAACCGTTGGACGAGAAATGGACGAACATTAGGATGAGATGCACCATGATAAAATGCACCGAGATGCACCGGATCAATTCCCTTTTAAGCCGCAATTCATGGGAGGGTATTTGACTAAAGTGATCAACGGCTTAAAAGTACTCCTCACACTTCTCACCATAGAAGAAGGCACTTCTCACATGATCCCATGCTATTTGCTAAATGCTTAAAATATCTTTTTAACCATGACAAAATAAAAGAATCTTGTTAACTGTAATTGATAATATCGATTTCTTTTTAACAATGAGAGTTGTGATAAAACGTTCGTATATCTTTTTGTCCTAACACTAACACAACCTCCCTTTTTTGGTGATTTACCAGAAAAGAAAGTGACGAGTAACCTGAAACAGAACAAATGCGCGTGTGTTATATTATGAGAAGCAACTCCGCGGTCACATCGTTTGCAGGTTTGTTAAGTCTTCTTCGATTTTTCCATTGTTGCTGGCGGAAAAACCAAGATTTCTTTAACTTTTGTTATTAAATTAGACATTTTTATCAAGTTGTTGCAGATAAAGATTGCTGGTGTGGTGTTATAGATGATACTGCAGTTGAAGAATGGCTGGATAAGGGGAGATCTTGAATTAAAAAAAAACTCAGGAATATTTAAAGAAAATGACAAATGATGAGGAAATATATGTATTTATACAAGTTACCAAGCCGACATATTTATACAATTAGTTTCCTTTTCAAGTTTGTGTTTTGTGTATTTTGTGGGTTTGCGAATTTCACTATGAAACACTCACCTCGATTCTCTGATAGTTTTCGAGTTCTTCGTTCAGTTGAAAGAATAAACAACTATGATTGTGGGTTTTTAACAAGTAGCTTTGTGTTTTGAGGAGGGGCTCGCGTCTGATTAGCTAGTTGGTGAGGTAATAGCTTACCAAGGCGATGATCAGTAGCTGGTCCGAGAGGATGATCAGCCACACTGGGGTTTGAACAATTTTCTTAGAGAAGCTAGGTTTTATTCATAGTCTGGATACGGCTGGACCAATAAAGAAAAACTCCATTTAATGTGAAGAACATATACGAAAGTTCAACCAAAAACCTTGTAAATTAATATCTCAACCCCGACTACCGACAAACTATACGTTTGCAGAGACAACCGTGGTCATAGCCACCACCGCCATAGTCGGACTTGGCTCGATACTTCCACCACCACCAACACAAGTGGGGCCTTTTCTCCAAATGTGACTACCTCCAACTCTCCAAGGCTCCAATACAAAAACAAAAAGTAGCCTGCAATCCAAGTAGGAAAATCCACCTCCACGTGGAAGAATCATAACCTTGAATCACACACCTTACCTTTCGAACTTCCTTTTCTTGATTCTTCAAGTTTCAGATTCCGTTTAGCTTTCATCAATCTCTGAAAAATTAATAGAAATAGCGGCAGCCATGTCTGTTCTCTCACTTACATCAGCTACTGCCCTTCAAAGCCTAGATTTTAGGTTCCTTAGCGGGTGTCCATTAGAGGGGTTTTCTTTAAATTTAAAACCAGGTAGGGAATTTTCCGGTTCTGCCGGAACCACCACCACTGCCACTGCCACTGCCGGCGGTGGTAGTGGCAGACTTTATGTCAATTTCACTGGTTTACCTTTTCTCAATAGGCGCACTATCAGGACTGAGGTAAAACTTTGTTGTCCACAAGAAAATCTTTCCTTCTTGTTTCAAGATCACGTAATATTGCATCTGGGGTGTATTTATTTTCTTTAAAATTGAAACTATGTTCTTTGTGATTTCAGGCTGTAAAAGACTGCATATGGCTTAACTCAAGTTACCCCACATTTCCCATTGTGGAAAGGCATTACAGGAATGCAACAAAGGTTAGTTTTCTTGTTTACCATTTCTTAAACTATAATTGAATTGAGAAGTGATTTTTGTAGCATGTAAACAGGTTTATGCAACAAGGAGAAGGAGATCAAACATGGAGACAGATACATATGTCCTAATGGAGCCAGGGAAGGCTGAAGAATTTGTAACTGAGGAAGAACTGAGAGTCAGATTGAAGGGTTGGCTAGAAAATTGGCCAGCCACATCACTGCCTCCTGATCTTGCAATATTTGAATCCATTGATGATGCTGTTTCACACCTTGTAAAGTCGGTTTGTGAACTTGAAATCGATGGGGATGTTGGGTCGATTCAATGGTATGAAGTTACGTTGGAATGAAAATCATTCAAGAAATTTGCCACAAATCAAATCGTATCTCCACTACTATTGTTTGGTTTCGTCCTAATGTGTATTGTATCACTAGTTTCTTTTCATGGGTTCGTCCATCTTTTGTTATACTTGGTCTTAAATTGTATAAACGAACCTACGATCAGATTATGTTAGAGAATTGGGGAAGTCAAGTCTCGTTAGAAATAAATGATGATAGGCTTGGATCAAGAATCTGGATCGTGTAGGAAATCACTTTCCTTACGTAATATTTCAATACTGTATATGTCTCGGTTACTCAAGATTCGCACTCACATTTTTGGCAGAAAATCGAGAGCAAAAACACACAGAAGTTATTCATTTTGTTTGTAAAATTAAAATGAAAATACCTTTTAAAGGAGGTTACCAGGGTTATTTGGAAGTTATAAGAGGTTATACGGCAGTTAGAAACCTATAGCATCAGTGAGCTTACCCACTGATGAGCATGAGTGGATCAATGGATGTATCCAATGATCCGTGCCACTAATACGGGCATCAGTGTCGCTGAAACTAGCCATTGAAGCTCATCAAACACTGATATTATCAGCGCCTTGACCCCCATTAGGGGCACTACCCCTAGGACCGCACCCCCTTGACCCCACCATTGACAACATCATTCTCGGGTTCTAGCGCTTATATATGTAGCTAGCTTATATATTTGCACCTCCTAACCCGTGTAGTAGCTTAACTAACAACTGAATCCAGCAAACGGCTTTATGATTCACTAAAATCACCAACATATTCATAACATAAGTTTGTAGATTTGAACCAATTAAGCACCCAGAAGATTATCACAGAAGAGAGCAAAAGCAATAAACTTTATATCTTTTAGAAATGGTTCAAGATCGAATCAAATACAATAAGATTTCAAACCCATTTGAACAACTCAAGTTCTATAAACCTTCTTCATCCTAAAATGAAACCCATCAAGTTATAATAGCAGCCTGATCTTGGAACTTGGAATCTTGAATCTGCAAGTGTCACAAGATCCATCAATGAAAATAACACAAAAAAAATGTAAATTAAGGGATTGACTTTTGAGTTCTGAGTGATGACACCTAATGTTAAATTGCATCATGAGGTTGTACCTTGTGTTGTTGATTTATAGTAGATGAGGGTGGTAAGAGACCAGATGACTTGTTAGATTTAGTTCTAGCAAGAAGTCCTTTGGAAACAGGGGACATGATCTGATCAGTTGGGCTTTTATACCTACACAAAACCACACAGAAAATAAAAATTCAAACTTTATTGCCTAAAAATATTTCTTTTTTGAATTGGCAACAGGGTAAGGAAGATTCAAGTAATACCCAGAAGGAATCACTTACATCTCAGGATATTTGAATGCTTTTGGGACCGTAAGACGATCAGGGGTGACTATTTTAGCAGAGCCGGCGGCCGGAGTAGGAGAATTCATCCGAAGTGGTGTTTCTTGTGAGGGTGTTGATGGGGATTTTGGAGACTTTTGATCCATGGCTATTGACTTGTGAAGAGGAAGAGGAAGACGCTGTTTTTAAGGGTTGAAGTGGAATCAAAATGCTGGGTTTTGGATTATATGATTATGGGGGGTTTTGTACCTTTGTAAGTGTGGAATAAGGTAAAAATGGGATGATAAAGAGACCGTTGGTGGAACAAGGTAATGGCCAACGGTTGAATTTGGTGGGCCATGGTGACTGACTTTTTTAATTTTGACTAAAGAAATTTCTATTTCTTTTTCAATTATTTTTGGGGAGTGCTATTTGTCCCAAAAAAAAAAAGAGAGAGGCTAAATGCACCTAAAAAGGGGTGTTGAATGCATATTTTTCTGCACCAATCATTTTTTATTTAAATATATAATATATATATATATATATATATTATTGGGAAATTAATTAAAATACCCTAAGTTAAACCATGTTTTACTGAAATACCACAAATCTCTCCCATGTTACAAAAATACCCCAAAAATCCGCGATGGAGCCCGCGATCGCGGGCCCCAGGCCACGTGTCACCAAAGTTTGCCCACTTTGCCCGCGTTGGTCCCTCAAGAATGCCCGCGGTCCAGCTTTCCCCCCTCAAGAATGCCCGCGTGTGCAGTTTTGGTCCCTGCCCGCGTTTGACTCTCGTTGACCCCCGCGATCGCGGGCTACACGTGTCACCAAGTTTGCCCACTTTGCCCGCGTTGGTCCCTCAAGAATGCCTGCGGTCCAGCTTTCCCCCTCAAGAATGCCCGCGTGTGCAGTTTTGGTCCCTGCCCGCGTTTGACTTTCTTTGACCCCCCGCGATCGCGGGCAAAAGTGTCACGTGTCGGCACAGGGTTAACCCTAAAATCCCTTTGACGAACCAAACCCTAAAAAATGTTTTCTTCGGCCGCACTATATAAGGGGGGGACCAAAAACCGGTCACTCTCATTTTTTTAATAACTCTCTCAATTTTTAATCAAACTCTCTCAATTTTCTCCCACTCTCTCAATTTTGTCGTGTGGAATACGCGTTCGGGTTTTGTGAAGATGTCTCGTATTACCTCTATGGTATGTTTTCCTTATGTTTTTTGTTATTTTTTGTATGTTATTTTAAGTTAAGATATATGATTTGTAGGTTGTTATAGTGTTTATAACTTATGTTTGAATATGTTCTATGTTTAACATGATATGTATGGTTTTATGTTTGAATGTGATATTTGTATGTTATAATGTGTATGTTGTTATAGTGTGTTTTTTTATAAAAAAATTGTTAAGAGTGTTATTATAAAAAAATTGTTAAAAATGTGTTTTTTTTATAAAAACACTCTTAACAATTTTTTTTATAAAAACACACCCTTAACAATTTTTTATAAAAACAGTTTTTTTATAAAAAAATTGTTAAAAGTGTGTTTTTATAAAAAATTGTTATAGTTTTATGGTTTTATGTTTGAATGTGATATTTGTATGTTATAATGTGTATGTTGTTATAGTGTGTTTTTTAATAAAAAAATTGTTAAAAGTTTTTTATAAAAAAATTGTTAAGAGTGTGTTTTTATAAAAAAATTGTTAAAAATGTTTTTTTTTATAAAAACACACTTTTAACAATTTTTTATAAAAACAGTTTTTTTATAAAAAATTGTTAAGAGTGTGTTTTTATAAAAAAAATGTTATAGTTTTATGGTTTTATGTTTGAATGTGATATTTGTATGTTATAATGTGTATGTTGTTATAGTGTGTTTTTTCATAAAAAAATTGTTAAGAGTGTATTTTTATAAAAAAATTGTTAAGAGTGTATTTTTATAAAAAAATTGTTAAGAGTGTGTTTTTATAAAAAAAATTGTTAACAATGTGTTTTTATAAAAAAAAATTAAAAACGTGTTTTTTACAAAAAAATTGTTAAAAATGTGCTTTTTCATAAAAAAATGTTAAAAGTGTGTTTTTATAAAAATAATTCTTAAAAGTGTGTTTTTATAAAAAATTGTTAAGGGTGTGTTTTTATAAAAAATAAACCGCACTTTATCTCTATATAACAATATGATACGTTGAAATAAAATAAACCGCACTTTATCTCTATATAACAATATGATACGTTGAAATAAAATAAACCGCACTTTATCTATATATAACACTATTATACGTTAAAATAAAATACCACCGCATTTTATCTATATATAACACTATTATACGTTGAAATAAAATACCACCGCACTTTATCTATATATAACAATATGATACGTTGAAATAAAATAAACCGCAACATCTATATAAAAAATTGTTAAGAGTGTGTTTTTATAAAAAAAATTGTTAACAATGTGTTTTTATAAAAAAAAAATTAAAAACGTGTTTTTTATAAAAAAAAATTTGTTAAAAATGTGTTTTTTCATAAAAAAATGTTAAAAGTGTGTTTTTATAAAAATAATTCTTAAAAGTGTATTTTTATAAAAAAATGTTAAGGGTGTGTTTTTATAAAAAATAAACCGCACTTTATCTCTATATAACAATATGATACGTTGAAATAAAATAAACCGCACTTTATCTCTATATAACAATATGATACGTTGAAATAAAATAAACCGCACTTTATCTATATATAACACTATTATACGTTGAAATAAAATACCACCGCACTTTATCTATATATAACACTATTATACGTTGAAATAAAATACCACCGCACTTTATCTATATATAACAATATGATACGTTGAAATAAAATAAACCGCAACATATATATAAAAAAATTGTTAAGAGTGTGTTTTTATAAAAAAATTGTTAACAATGTGTTTTTATAAAAAAAAAATTAAAAACGTGTTTTTTATAAAAAAAATTGTTAAAATGTATTTTTTCATAAAAAAATGTTAAAAGTGTGTTTTTATAAAAATAATTCTTAAAAGTGTGTTTTTATAAAAAATTGTTAAGGGTGTGTTTTTATAAAAAATAAACCGCACTTTATCTCTATATAACAATATGATACGTTGAAATAAAATAAACCGCACTTTATCTCTATATAACAATATGATACGTTGAAATAAAATAAACCGCACTTTATCTAAATATAACACTATTATACGTTGAAATAAAATACCACCGCACTTTATCTATATATAACACTATTATACGTTGAAATAAAATATCACCGCACTTTATCTATATATAACAATATGATACGTTGAAATAAAATAAACCGCAACATCTATATAAAAAAATTGTTAAGAGTGTGTTTTTATAAAAATAATTCTTAAAAGTGTGTTTTTATAAAAAAATTGATACGTTGTATTTTTATAAAAAAAAACATTGTTAAGAATGTTTTTTATAAAAAAATTGTTAAGAGATTGTTTTTATAAAAATAATTCTAAAGAGTGTGTTTTTATAAAAAAAAATGTTAAGAATGTGTTTTTTTATAAAAATATTTGTTAAGAGTGTGTTTTTATAAAAATAAATTCTTAAAAGTGTGTATATATAACAATATGATACGTTGAAATAAAATAAACCGTAACATGTATATATAACAATATGATACGTTGAAATAAAATAAACCGCAACATGTATGTATAACAATATGATACGTTGAAATAAAATAAACCGCAACATGTATATATAACACTATTATACGTTGAAATAAAATAAACCGCAACCTCTATATATAACACTATTATACGTTGAAATAAAATAAACCGCACTTTATCTATTTATAACACTATTATACGTTGAAATAAAATAAACCGCAACATCTATATATAACACTATTATACGTTGAAATAAAATAAACCACACTTTATCTATTTATAACACTATTATACGTTGAAATAAAATAAACCGCAACATCTATATATAACACTAACTATAACATCTGTGAATGACTATGTAGAGGGATTTCTTTAACATCGACTTGACGCTAAAGTGCAAAGTTGCCTACATCGAGGACTTAAGAAACCGCTTTAGGGGATTAGGTGATCGCGCGGATACCCTTGAGACCATCTATAGAGGGACACCGTTCGGGCCATGGATGGATGTGTCTTACTCTGGTGGCGACCCTACGCTAGTACACATGTTTCTACAGTTGGAAGTCGAGGACGCCAACGCTGAGCCAGAGGAGATGCATTTTGATTTCTTCGGCTCTCAATTGCATTTTGGGCGTCGTGAGTTCTGTCTAATTACAGGACTACGTTTTGCAGAGGCTCCCCCCTTCCTCCCTTAGAAGACTGCTCCTTCGTTCCTAGGGTTTGGGGCATTTCAGCATCTCGTTTGAAGCTGAAGGCAACCCGGGACAAGATGAAAGAGGGCCTTAGTGCCCTAACCGACGACGATGTTGTCCGTGTATGCTTGGTGGTGATCGTGGATATGGGCTTCCTGGGCCGTGAGTATAGCCAGTATGCTTCATCGACGGTCCTTAGGGCCGTCGAGGACATTGAGCTGTTTAACAGCTACCCGTGGGGTAGCCATATCTGGACACATTGCTACTCTATTCTGCACCGAGCCATAGCCAGACGCGACTCCGATCGACATGCAAAGATGAACCTTTGTGGTTTTACATACGCCTTCAAGGTTAGATACGTAGTATAACAATTGTTAATAATACATACAAACTGTTTGGCTTTTCTTTTTACGTACTTGCTCTTCTTGTCTAATTCCAGAAAGGGCTCGACGTCCCCCTACTTCCACATCTGACGCAGATGAGGAAGACGACGACAGGCCCCCTTCCGGTGGATACCAGTCGCCCCCTTCCTCCTCCTACCAGCCGGCCCGTTCCTCCTCCTACCAGCAGCCCCCTTCCTCCTCCTACAATCCATATGAGGCGGCCCCTTCCTACGAGCCACAGCGTGGCTCTCATGAGCACCTGTGGGACTACGTCCACGGGCCGCTAGAGTCACGTGTACAGCTTCTGGAGGGATTCTACAAACAGTTTAGCGCTGTCAATGTTAGTGTTTAACTTAATTTGTTGGCCACGTTTATTTAGTTTGTATATTAATATTACGTTCTAAATTTGTTTTAGCTGTCGAGTACGACACCGATCCCCGCTCCGTTCGGACAGGGGGTACAGGCGACGTTTGCCACCACATCCCATCCGTCATTCCCTGAAAATGTAAGTGACATTGAGTAACCATTATAGTTATATGTTTGTTCCTAAGTTTGTAACTCTTATAATGATCAATGTCACGCAGGCCGGGATGTCCCAAACGTCGTTCGCCACCACATCCTATTCTACTATCCCGGAGAGTGTAAGTGACACTGAGTAACCATTATAGTTATATGTTTGTTCCTAATTTTGTAACTATTTTAATGATCAATGTCACGCAGGCCGGGATGTCGGGGACATACACCTCGCAGATGCCGCCGCCGTTCGCCACCACATCATATTCTACTATCCCGGAGAGTGTTAGTGACACTGAGTAACCATTATAGTTATATATCGATAATCCTAATTTTGTAACTATTTTAATGATCAATGTCACGCATGCCGGGATGTCGGGGGCACAGCACATGCCGTCGTTCGCCACCACAGCAATCACAAACATCTTTGGCGGTTCGGCCGATGACTATTACAGGCCGGAAATGCATATTGTAAGTTATTTTGGTAGTTTTGGTTTAATTGTGAACATTTCCTAAATTGTACTTAAAACATTGAGTAACGTAATTTTCAGACGGGGTCTCCTATTATCCAGGATCACTTATCGGAGCACTTCTCAGAGCCTGACGATGACTCGATGGATGTTGTAGATCCACCACCACAGGTGACCCCGCTCCCTCAAAAGCGGTCGCATAAAATTTCACAATGGTTTCGTCACCCGTTTGGCCAACACGGATCTACGACACCACCGGCCGCTAAAAAACAAGCAAAGAAAGCGGGGGGAAAGAAGGGAGGAAAGAAAAAGGGAAAGGTGTCTTCACCGGAGCCTCAACCGGCATCAGAAATATTGAGGATGTGCCGGACTGGTCTCCTCCCCCCCTTGATCTTCATCCCTCACTTGAACTTGGAAATCACCCCCTCGTTTTTCAATGTATTGCTGGCCGTTGACCCTTTGGAGTCTGACTTACTGGATGTGGTTAGTATGAAGTTTAATTATAGTCATATAATCAAATATATTTATTTTACATGTCTAACCATCTATTTTTTATGTATAGCACATCGATTGTTGGGTCTCGCTGTTGCAAAGACATCGTGGAACAGACACGAGGTGGACCATGATGTTCAGTATGTTCTTTCATTACTTGTTGATTGAGCATCTAGGTCCCGCCTTCGTGGTTAATTCATGCATTGGCGTGGAAGGGACCTCTTGGGCTCTCCTCTATGTGGTATGTAAATCGTTTTACTCTTATTTTATTTAACTTGTTTTGTTGCTAACTAAGTTGTCTAATATTGTAATATTTCAGGTGTACATCCCAATATGCATTAATCCCCAACATTGGCTGCTTGGGGTGTTTGAACTTGACGCTATGACCTTGACCATATATGATAGCGACAGTGCCAATCTCTTCAGACAACAATTGGAAGAGCAGATGACAAAGTTTAAAGCTGTGCTTTTTGACTTCTTTTGTCGGGTCAAGGATGATAGACGTCGCGATATGACAGGTGTCTTTCGCTATAAGTTCGCCAAGAATGTACCCCAGCAGGCCGGGATAAATGCGGATTGCGGTGTCTGGGTATGCCGTAATACCCAAATGTTGATAAATAACAATGACGTATGGGTACACCCTGACGAGGCCCAGGATGTTGCCAAAGATTTTCGCAAACATATGGCGGAGTCTATTTATGAGCATTGTCAAATAGGGTCACGTTAGGTTGTTTATGTAACATTAAATAATTGTTATTTTTAGTATTAACTTATTTTGTTAAAGTATTGTGATTGACTTACTGTTTACTTCATTTGGTTTTTGCTAATTTCATCAATTTACTCAACTTTGAGTATCGATATTTCTTTCACACATACTCCATTTTGGACGCATTATATATCATTTCGAAGCTCTCATATAGGAGAACATAAACCTACAAAAAGTTAGTTATATATAACACATATATATAAATTTAAATGCGTCCAAAGTTTAGTAAAACCCATATTTCCAACACCTAGTAAGTAGGTTTATGAAACTTGCGATAATCCTAATACAGAGATTATTGGATGAACAAGCATTTATTTCTTGATTATTGGTGTATTGGTTCTTGTTGTCTGGAAGTGATTCATATGATGCAAAAATTGGTATCATGTAATGTAGAACAATATCTATATTATAGAAACTTGCATTTGACAGTACCATATAAATCTGATCTAAATTCTCATTAATTAGCTATGTTTGACTACTTAAAGACCTTTATTCAAGAGCAGACGAATATTGCAGTTACTTTTTCAGTCGAATCTTACAGGCTCTTTTCAAACGAATCTTGCAGTGATCTATTCAGACGAATCACAACTTCCTATCTATCTTTTATACAAACACACTCTCGCTTTTCTTAACACAATGGATGGAGGTTCAAGATCAAGGGGGAACAGGTCGGCGAATGTGGCTGGAACTTCACGTTCGGGAGCCTACCAACCATTGAACGACGGAGCTCGCCGGAGTAGCTGGAAGATACCGGAAACAGACGAGGAGTGGACAAACTGTGGGCGAACTGCAGCCGATTTTCCATTCACGCCTGAGGAGGAAGCAGATTGGTAGATGGCATCCGACAATTACTACTTCGATAATGGCATGAGAACCCCACCAATGTATGATTTTATGCCGACGGGTCTTCGACAAAGTCAACGAATTACTCCCGCAGTGCAAAAAGCCATTGATGAGGCGAACGCCGGTATCGAAAAGGTAAAGGGTATGTGGAACCATAACAGGGGGATTCAGCAGGGGAAAATGGAGTATCTAGCGGAGAAGAAACGAGAATTGGCCATGACTAGGGCTCACGTTCGGCACCTGCAACGAGAGATTAAGGAAGCTGAAGAGGAACTAGAAGAACTCGAATCGGACTACATAGGAATGGAGGACGTGATCAAGGAAAAGGTTAACTTCATCACAGGACTCCAGGACGCCTTCCAGTAATAGATTTATTTGTTTACATGCACTGTATCCGTTTCGGTTGGGAAGATGATTTGCAATAATTTTTATATGATGTTGTTAATTAATTTCCTTGTTAAATAACTTAAGTGAATTTCTATATTAAAAACATTAAAATGGAAAGGAAACAATACATTAAAAACCACAAATTAAATAATTAACTATAAGGGTATGAATTTTAAATATATATTTTTTTATGTGGTGTATAACTGTATATGATATATATTAAAATATATAAATCCAAAAAAATTCAAGATTAGACTCATTTCGAACGTATCGAAGAGACGATTATAATGGTGTAATTTGTTAAAATTAAAACGTATTTTTAACGTATTTTAGTTAATAAACGATTATATATGTTAAATGTAAAATTAAAATAATGAAAGTAAAAGGTATAAAGTAAATTTAGTAAATAAGTATAGGGGTTGAAAGTGTAACATTTCATTTTAAATTCGTAAAAATGGACGAAAGCGGGGTGAACAGTGTCAAAAATACCAAAATTTTCATAAATGGTCCCTGGAATTTTTCAAAAATAGTCCCTTGCAATTGAAAAGTCACAAAAATAGTCCCATCGTGGGATTAGCCCGCGATCGCGGGATTTCATTTTTCAAAAATGGTCCCTGCAAGTTTAAAAAAGTGTCAGAAAGGTCCCTGGCCCGCGATCGCGGGCTCCCATCGCGGATTTTTAAGGTATTTTTGCAAAGTGGGAGAGATTTGGGGTATTTTGGTAACACATGGTCAAACTTATGGTATTTTAATTAATTTCCCTATATTATTTGATATATATATATTATTTATTTGTTTTATATGTATATATATATATTGTTATTTTTTTTGTTTAAAATATATGTATATATATTGTTATTTTTTTTGTTTAAAATATATATATATATATATATATATATATATATATATATTTTGTTATATATATATATATTAGAAATATATATATAGTTATTTTTTTATATATATTATATTGTTTGAATAACTATATAATTAAAAAATTAAAAAATAAACATTGAGATTTTACATATAAATAAAGCATAACATAATGTTTATTACATTTTTACTTATTCTAAAATAACATTATCTGTAGTACAATTAACACGTAAAAGACGATTGTACTTCTGTATTCGATCTGTATACGGGGTAGCCCATGCAGCAGCACACGGATAACTGTAACGGAAAAAATGTGATGTAATGGTAGGAAACGGGTATCCTTCTGCTAAAACTAGTTTCACATAATGGTTACCATTGACATACCCAATTGTATAAACAACATGTTGATACCACGCCGGTGGAGTAGATCTAAGCGGTAAGTACGTCGAACAGCCTGCCATTGACATAACGTGTAATATCACATTATATTTGCAAGCAATCAAGACGGGTATTTCAGGCATTGACATCCAGTGGTCATATGGTGCACCTTGATCTGATCGAAAGAAGTTTAAAGTGTTATAAGTTGTATTCCAATGTTCACTTCCAAACATGTCGAGGTATTCTGTCTTGTATGCATCTAACTCTTCCATCAATTGAAACCGAATTGTGGGTCATGCATCTTCATGAAGACCGAGCCAGACAGCTGTTGCTCAGAATCCACAATTTCCATCCCCTATCACATCATGTACATGTGTGATGTAACGGTGAAACATTTCTGGAAATTGATTAACGTATGGATGTACATTATAATTCTTTCCCACAAAAGAACTATGTCTTGCTGGATCCTGGTAACTCATTTTATCCAAGTCAACAAATGTTGATGCGTTCGAATAACTACGTCTAAGGGGTCCTTGAGTCGTAAAAGACGGTTCACCATGAGCTGTAAAAGACGGTTCAACATGAGCTGTAAAAGACAGGTCAACATGAGGTTTTCTGGAAAGTTTGTCCTTTAACGAGGGACGTCCACGAGTAGTCTTGTTAACAGCAGGTTCTCGAACCCATGTTTTTGATGCATTCGCTATCTCTTTTATCTTCCTCAGAAAACTAAACTTACCAGATCTCGATTGTTTTTTAAATTCCTCGGTAAACTTTTTGACTTCATCTTCACAACCAATATCATCATCTTGTAAGGATTGGCACGATGATAAATAAAGCTTCCTCCAAAATACATCAATCGAATCAATTGGGATAGAATGACCTTTGTTCAAATATGACATTTGTTCATGCGCACACGGTAACCCATAACTTGTACGTAGCAGACAATTACAATATCCAAAGAATAAGCCAACAGATTGAGCATGTTGACATTCTTTGAATATTATGTCTAGTGCATGAAGTGAAACGAAACCACACAACTGTTGGAAGAGTGGTATACGATGAAGATGTTTTGTGACACTTCTGCTCTCCTGAATACTAGCTTTAATTTCTGTATCTTGGGACTGAACGAGTTTATGTATCTTACTCGTAAATGTTGGTAGACTTGATTGTGTAGAATCCAAGTAAGTTTTCAACTTGGAATGTTGACTCTCCACTCTGTTACTTGTTTGATTTCCAAAGTGGAGAAATTTGTCAGTCCAAGCAGACACAAACATTTCCTTGTATGATGTCAACCATGTGTCATTCAGATAACCAAGAACAGCTGGAAAAAAGTTAAAAAAAATTACTTCAATCCTATGAATAGTAATTGTTAAACCTATCAACATTTTTAATTATAATGTATTTGAGTGTACCTGGATAACTGAGCAATGTTGCTTCAAATTGTCCGAAATTAGATACGTAAGTTTCATCTGATTCCGAAGCAACTAATGTAACCCATGCATCGTAAAAAGAACCCCAAGCACGGTTTGATGTTATTGCTGGTCTACAATTTCTCATGATACTTTGGTAGATGTGCCATCTACAAAGTAATCTTTTAGCACCAGGAAAAACAATATTGCATGCTTTCATCAGTGCCAACTCTCTATCTGTGACGATGACACGTGGATAAAGATATCCCTCCATTAATGACAGTAGACAATTTAATGCCCAAGTATAATTAGATATCTTTTCCTTATGCATTAAGACAAATGCTATGCAAAATGTCTTATTCGTTGAAGTTACACCAACAATCTCAAGGAGAGGCATGTCAAACATGGTCGTTTTATAAGTGGCATCCATCAACAACACGTGTGGAAATGCACGCCATATCTCCAATGATCTAGGATGAGCAAAGAATAAATCTTCCAACTCATTAGTCGAGTCATTTGCACGATCATAAAATACGTAGCCTTCTTCTTGTAAAAATGACATCAGAACTTGTATTGGGGTTCTACCTGCATTTTTCTTAAGTCGAATTTTCTGACATTGATTGTATATAGTTTTTGATGTAGACACATTATTTGGATACTGTTGTTTTATTGTTGATAAAATATCTCTAGGCTTCACATTGTTGGCTGATAAATCTTCCACCAATTGGGCTTGAGTTTCAGACAGTCGTCTTGCATATGCATGCCCCTCAAGATGTAATGCAAAGTCATGATTACGTGCTTCACATTTCACAATTAAATTCCAACAGTCATTACCCAAATTCATTCCTACCAAGCCAAATGGACAATTTGTTTTTTTGTGCCGGTATGTTTACTGGAGGTTTTGTTACTTCTGTACATACCACCACAATCACATTGAATTACAACTTCAGATGGGTCCCGATCTGAGTCACGCCTGCTTCTTTTAATAACAATAACGAAACCAAGTGAAGATGCCATGTTGCGTACCCAATTAATTAGCTCTTGACGAGAATTAAACACCTGAAATTGATTGTTTTTCTTTTAGTTACAACTACTTGTTTTATCATATAATTTCACAAGAACAAATTAAACTTAAAAATACCATATCGGTAGAAAATGCTCCTGGATGAGGGTTTCTATAAGCTCCAGATGAATTGTTTGGATGGACATTGTTATCCTACACAAAACATAAACCCTAAGAAATAATATCATATATATACACACACATACACAAAGAGAAATATATATATATATATATATATATATATATATATATATATATTCGACGAAATACCTCATTGTTATAATTGTGATACACTGAAAAATCTTCTCCCCAATTAGCCATTTTATAAATCTTATACCAGTAAATTCGAATGTCGATCTGAATAATAAAACATGAATAGTGATATGAATAGTGACATGAATAGTGACATGAATAGTTTGATCGATAGTTTATCATAACATTATCATTTAAACGTACTCCGATAATCTTAATTACTGATATTATGTTTAAAAATAAAATGTACATATCTTAGAAGAATAAACTAGTAATTAACACAAAATTAGCATCACCTGGAAATTAAAGTAGAGATGAGAATATTGGAGTTTTGAGGCCAACTCACATTTGTAAACTGTAAAACGAAAAGAAAAGTAAATAAATAAATAAGTAATTTGAATTTAGTCGATGTTGGAAGAAATCATTCACAAATGTTGGAAGAAATCACTCACAGATGTTGGAAGAAATCACTCGAGGTTTTTAGGGAAAGAAAAGAAGAAGAGGAAGCAGGAGAGAAAAGAAGAAGAAGAGAAAGCAGATTTTAGAAATCATTCCTCACAGGGTGGTGTTAAATCTACCCCATAGGAACCCCTACCCATCGACACTTACACCCTCACCCTACGAAAGTCTATCTCACTCACATCATTTCCTTTTTTATATTTAATTATTATATAATTTACATTTTATACCCTTAGACTTATTTAATTATTTACTTTATACCTTTTAGTTTTCTATATTTCATTTTACATTTTTATCATATTAACACATATAATCGTTTATTAACTAAAATACGTTAAAAAATACGTTTTAATTTTAACAAGTTACATCATTATAATCGTCTCTAAATGAGCCAAATATTGAATTTTTTTGATTTATATATTTTAAATATAAAAAATATTTTTTATGTAGTGTATATGATATATATTAAAATATATAAATAAAAAAAATTCAATATTAGGCTCATTTCGACCGTATCGAAGAGACGATTATAATGGTGTAACTTGTTAAAATTAAAACGTATTTTTTTAACGTATTTTAGTTAATAAACGATTATATGTGTTAAATATAAAATTTAAATTATGAAAGTAAAAAGTATAAAGTAAAGTAAATAAATAAGTATAGGGGTTGAAAGTGTAAATATCAAATTATTATCAAAATTTTGTCGAAAAGGGCTAGGATCTATAAAGCGGGTAAATTATTATGGAAAAAGTCACGTAAATTATTATTGAAAAAGTCACGGGCTATGTACCTTATTATAAAAAATAAATATAATTTATAAAAAGAATATAAATATATATATATATATAAAACAAAAAAGAATAACTATATATATATATATTTCTATATTTCTAATATATATATATATATATATATATTTAAACAAAAAGAATAACAATATATATATATTTAAATCAAAAATGATTGGTGCGGAAAAATATGCATTCAACACCTTTTTTTTGTGCAATTAGCAATGGGCGAAGCTATTTGCACCCTTAAATTTGCTATTTGCACCCAAATGATTAAAACAATGATTTTGTTTTTTTTGTTTTTTTGTGTTTTTTTTGTGTTTTTGTTGTTTTTTCTTTTTTCTATTTTATTTATTTATTTGTATTATATATTCTTATTTATTTGTATTATATAGTTTAAAAATGTTTTTTTTTTCTTTTACTTTTTGATTTTATTTAAAAATAAATAAATATTTATAAATATAAATATTACTAATTTTTTATAATTATATAATTATAAAAATAAAACATAAACATTGCGATTTAAAGCCGAGAATTCGAGAAAATAATTTTGTTTTATGTTCATATTTATTCGCTTTTAGATCGCATATCAGATGTATAAAATTAAAGGTTAATATGGTTAATTGGTCAAAAAACTTGAAAAATATTCGTTTATTTTTTCCAAAGACTTATTTAGTTTTTAAAAAAAAATATATGAATGACTTATTTAGTTTTCCAAAAATATACAGTAAATGCAGTAAAAGCTGTTATATTCGTTTCTTTTTTTTGTCAAAAATATACAGTAAATGCAGGAATCTGATTCCTTGTTAAAAAAAATAAAAATTCAAAACTTACGCACAGAGTCTGAAAAAGTTACGCACAAAGATCTCTGTGCGTAAGTTTAATTTTCCTTAAAAAAATTTAAAAAAAAAGATTTTTTTCAAAACTTACGCACAAAGATCTTTGTGCGTAACTTTTCATAACTCTATTAAAAAATATTAAAAAATATTAAAAAAATCAAGGTTTTTTTCAAACTTACGCATAAACATAGTCTGCATAAGTTTTATTCATAAAAAATATAAAAATCTTTAAAGTTTACTCAAAACTTAAATGTATGCGTAAGTTATTAAAAAAATAGTAAAAAATACACTTTCACCCCCTATACTTATTTATAAACTTTACTTTATACCTTTTATTTTCATTATTTTAATTTTACATTTAACACATATAATCGTTTATTAACTAAAACACGTTAAAAAATACGTTTTAATTTTAACAAGTTACACCATTATAATCGTCTCTTCGATACGTTCGAAATGAGTCCAATCTTGAACTTTTTTGATTTATATATTTTAATATATATCATATATACTACATAAAAATATTTTTAATATTTACAATTCATACCTTTATAGTTAATTATTTAATTTATGGTACTCTTATAGTTAATGCGATAGGAGTGTAAAACAAAATTGAGAATACGTTAAAAAAATGAATTTCCGCAGATAAAAAATATTTTTTAGGTAGTGTATATGATATATATTAAAATATATAAATCAAAAAAAATCAAGATTAGGCTCATTTCGAACGTATCGAAGAAACGATTATAATGGTGTAACTTGTTAAAATTAAAACGTATTTTTTTAACGTATTTTAGTTAATAAACGATTATATGTGTTAAATGTAAAATTTAAATTATGAAAGTAAAAGGTATAAAGTAAAGTAAGTAAATAAGTATATGGGTTGAAAGTGTAACATTTCAATAAAAATAAAAATACAAAACTTACGCACAGAGTCTGGAAAAGTTACGCACAAAGATCTTTGTGCGTAAGTTTAATTTTCCTTCAAAAAAATTAAAAAAAAAGATTTTTTTCAAAACTTACGCACAAAGATCTTTGTGCGTAACTTTTCATAACTCTATGCGTAAGTTTTTGATTTTTCAACGTGGAGCCTACGTGGCTATTCAGAGAAACTTACGCAGACATGTAGGATGAGGAACTTACGCACAGAGAACTCTGTGCGTAAGTTTTTTTAAAAATCAATTTTTTTTAAATTTTTTGGAGGAAAATCAAACTTACGCACAAAAAACTCTGTGCGTAAGTTTTTGTGCGTAAATTTTGGCTATTTTGGGAATAAGGTTATCAAAGTGACTATTTAGAGAAACCATGAGTGTGGAATGGCTATTTCAGGCAATAACCCGCAATTAGCCCTTTTTTTGTTAAAATAGCCTCCCTCTTATTTTTTTTATTTTTTTTCCACAATATGGTCCTCCACGTGGAAGAAGCATTACCTTGAATCACACACCTTACCTTTCGAACATTTTTTTTTCTTGATTTAGATTCCGGTTACCTTTCATCGATCTCCGAAAAATTAACAAAAATGGCGGCAGCCATATCTGTTCTCTCACCTAAATCAACCACTGCACTTCAAAGCCTTGATCTTCTAAAGCAACCCAATTTTAAGTTCCTAAATGGGTCTCCATTAGTGGGGTTTTCTTTAAATTTGAAACCAGGTGGTGGTAGTAAAGCTAAGGAATTTCCCAGTTTGGTGGTTTCTGCTTCTGCCGGAACCACCACCACCACCACCACTGCCACTGCCGGCGGCGGTAGTGGTAGACGTTATGTCAATTTCACTGGTTTTCCTTTCCCTCTTGGCCCTTTTCTCAATAGGCGCACTATCAGGACTGAGGTAAAATCTTTGTTGTACACAAGAAAATCTTTCATTCTTGTTTCAAATTCATGTAATACTGCATCTGGGGTGTATTTATTTTCTCTAAAACTGAAACCAGTTATCGTGATTTCAGGCTGTAAAAGACTGCATATGGCTGTTCGAGCAAGAACAGGCATTGGGATTCAGCAGTGTCTCAACAAACATCAGGATGACTGTCATTAAGCTCAAATCTGGAGGATTATGGGTCCATGCACCAATTGCACCAACCAAAGAATGCGTTCAGGTCCTATGAAAATTTGAACATATTTGTTTGAATTTTGATGTTGATTTTAATTTTAATTCCCAGATAACATCTTGTGTTTACTTGTAATCTTTTTTTTGTTTGCAGCTTGTGAAGGAGTTAGGAGCTCCAGTAGAGTACATTGTCCTGCCTACATTTGCTTACGAGCATAAAATATTTGTTGGTCCATTTTCCAGAAAGTTCCCACAAGCTCAAGTATGGGTGGCTCCAAGACAATGGAGTTGGCCTCTGAATTTACCACTTGAATTTTTCGGCATTTTTCGTGCCAAAACATTAGAAAATGAAGACCTTTCGACCCCGTGGGCTGCAGAGATCGAACAAAAGGTTCTGAGCTCTCCTGAAGTTGGTAATACAAACTGCACCCACCAAAATATAAAATCCTTTTGATCTTAGCAATGGTCCATTTTCGAGATTGAGATATATATTCTTGGTTTTTATTATCAGGAATTGGACCATATGTGGAGGTAGCATTCTATCATAAGCGTTCAAAGACCCTACTCGTGACCGATGCTGTAATATTTGTCCCGAGGCAGCCTCCTGAATGTATAAGCAATGATTCATTGTTGGCATCAGCTAAAAACGGGTTGGCAGTAAAACTTCTTAGCAAAGGGAAGGAAGTCTCTCAAGAACCGGTCATTGATAACGCGATAAACAGACAAAAAGGTCTGTTATTGGTTAACGAGTGTAAAGCTCGTAGCTTTTACTTGCAATTTGATGCATTTGACCGATTGGATCTTGGTGTTACAGGGTGGGAGAGAATGGTTCTTCAAATCTTGTTTCTTGGTCCATCAAATCTTTTGGAACCAAAAGCTAGTTTTTCTCAGATGTCACAGAAGTTGATCGTTTCGCCTATCGTTAAAACATTAGTCTTTAGCAAAGTTCCTGAAAAGGCATGTTATGTTCTTTACCCATTCTTAGACTTGTTTAAAATTGTCAATAATTCAATGTGAAAATGAAAAACTTTTGAAGTCAAACCTATGACCTTTTTCAGGTGAGAGATTGGATTGACAGCATTGCTAGAGACTGGAAATTCAAGAGAATCATCCCAGCGCACTTTTCAGCTCCTGTAAACGCCAACAGATCCGATTTTCTAGCAGCTTTTGCGTTTCTTGACGATCTTTTAGGCGAGCGTTATGTTACTCGCCCTTCACTTCAACTTTTCTTCACATCCATCATGGGAAAGGCTGCAAGTTACTTCCCTCCAGACGACATGAAAACTCTATCATCGCTTGACCAGTTTCTCGTCTCAGTTGGCGCAGTAAAGAAGACTGTTTCGGGTCGAAAACGGCCATAAAACGGGAGGAAAAAAAGAGAGAACTATAATGGCATGCATAGTGTAGTTACTATTTATAGAATATGGTATACAACACAAACCTTTTTTTGTATCTTGTTTTCCCCTTGTATTGGTTTCTTTGACAATGCAAGAAAATAGCATCTTGGCATTGCACATATATCGGAAAATTGAATATTAATTGACACTCATTCTTTTTCATTTCCTCACCATCTCTCTCGCCAATAAACCCGCAAAGCTCTTCCAAGATGGTTGCTTTATATGATCCCTTATCACCAATTAGGGTTCTGGATCCATACTGGGCTCTTTCTGTTATACCTCTCTTTTTTCCTTCATATAAGAAAAAAGCTCAAAGTAATAGAAAGGTATGTTCCGATTCCATAATTCGGTTTTAATTCTAGATCTTGTTTTTTAATCCTTATGATGGTGAAAGTATTGTTGTGTTCCTAAATGAAAATCAATCACCTTAATTTTGAGATCAAAATTTTCACGCATTTGTGTTTTCCGATTCGAATGCTAATGATTACGTTATCATGATTCCATAGTGGTACAACATCATCCATTCCCACCCTCGATTGTCTTAAAACAGAATCCAGAGTCAACTTGGTCCAGGTTCAAGGGAAAACCGTATTCATCTAGATAGTATGCACATATGCATGCAAGTAATTTGTAACATGCACGTACATAATGCACACACACATAAAAAGTTAAAAACCAAAAAACAAGTTAATTACTTGTATGCATACCGTCCAGATGAACGGTTGGTTATCAGGGTGTTCCTCATTATTCTTTTCTCAGTTTCCTGACATGAATCACCTTTTTCCGGAACAGTGAAATTCCGTGCAATCTTTGTTTTTGTATTATATACTTGGTTTGGTGTGCATAAAGGGGTAAAGATAGAAAAAATATGTTGGAAACGACCTCTTGATTAGAGAACAAATACAAGGCTAATTTTTGTGTCAAAACTGGAAAATTTTCAATCATGAAGAATTGTCGTTAAAGCTTTCTTGTTCTTGTTCTTGTTCTAGATATTGTATTAATGGCCATCCCAATTCAAGAAACCCCCGAAGATGGAAATGCAAGAAGGACATCCGTATCTATATCAGGACCTTCATACATGGTTGCTGTTGGTGGTGCTTCAACAAGTGTTAGAGGCAAAACCAGAACCTACTATATATCAAGTTCTCAAAAGACTAATGGAGAAGAAGAATGCCGTATCCTCTCTCGCTATCTCAGACCTCCAATGGGTTCTTGTCATGATCGCTGTAAACACGGCATACACGATTGTGAGGAGTCAAGAAATCGTACAAGGCTGGGATCAAGAAAAAGGCGCATTGATAAAAATAAAGGAGTTCCAAGGACTCGTGTAGTTTTAGTAGAGAGAAAGAAGATAACAAGAAGAATGCCTAGACCTTCTCCTGATCTCAATATCTATGCACCTGCTGAACCTGTTCAAGTTTCAAAACACAGAAAAGCAACTCGAAATGAGCTCAGAGTGTCTAAAACCCATCCTACTTCATCTACTCTTGATGCTTCAGCAGGGTTAAATGGTCAAAACAACAGAAAAGACGTCAAGATTATGAAAATAACAGCGTCAAAGGCGGCCCGGACTGGATTGTTGCCCCCAAAACCTCCTGTTATTTTGAAGGGAAGCAAAAACAGGAACCATAAACCCGCTTCATCTCCTTTAAAGGATCAAAACAGGATGAGAAAAAATGTTCAGGAAAAGATGTTGCATGAAGCTGAGACTGAATCAGAGGTCAAACATGATAAAAGTGTTGAAACCATTCAGTCTCCTCCAACTCTAACAACAGAGACAACCAATGTTTTGGAGGAAGAGCCTGTATCATTAAGCTCTGAATCATCTTCTGAGGTCATTGATGAGAAAGAAGTTCAATCTTCTTGTGGGAAAATAATTTTAGAAGAGTGTGAAGACAGTAATAATGAAGAAGGTATTATCTTGGAAGATGATGACGATGAGAAAGGAAGAAGTTATAGGGTGGTATTTTGTGAAGATAAAGATGATGATGAGAATATAAAGTTCAGAAGGGGAAAGGTACTTGAACTGCTGTCTGAAGATAATGGACCAAGGAGGCTGAAATTTAGGAGAGGGAAAGTGTTGGATGAGAATGGGGAAGAGGGTATCGGAAGAATAACGTTCAAAAAGGCAGTTATTGGAGAGAAAAATGAATGCGAGGAGGGTGAAAAGGTAAATCTGAAGCATCAAGAGGTGGAAAAGAAAGATGTTCAAGAGTTGTTTAATATTGTAATCGAAGAAACAGCGAGTAAACTTGCAGGGGACAAGAAGACAAAGGTAGGGGCATTGGTGGGTGCTTTTGAAACAGTCATATCTCTTCAAGATGAGACTCCTTCCTCTGATGATGAGAAAAAACAGAAACCAGAGCTTCATTGAAGGAGTGATTGACTTTGGTTAGATTACATAGGTTTCTTAAAAGGGTATGTGGCTGCTTCAACTTTGTATGTTTTGTGAGCAATGGTAAAGGAATGAATTAATGAAAACCAACCTCCAACCAACATATTTACAAAAAGGTTTGAGAGCCGTAAGAATCAGTAATTACGGTTATAAAACAATGCATGTGAAAAATATATTTGAAAAACATAATGATTTATATATAGAATGTTCGAGCTTGAATTGGTCTCGAACATAAAATAAAGGTCGTTTAGCATAACGAGCCAGAGTTCTGGGATACTGATGTTTGACCGGGCTCGTCAAAAGCTCGATTAAGTTTTTCGGGTCGAATCGAGCTGTACGAGCATGCACTTTTTCAACTCAAACATGTGAATAAATCATACAATCAAAAGATAAAAATGAAAAAGGGTTGTTGCTAGTGCTAAGCTTCAAACTTGAGCCAATAAACGACTTAACAGATCTCGAGTTCAAACCCATAAACGAATATTTCAGTGAAAAAGGTCATAGTGATTCACAACGGCATTGGCATATAAACATATAATATGTTTGATGTCAAAATAAACGAGGGAGGGGTTCTCACATGGTTGAAGCTTTGGAACATAAGTTTATGAACTTGGCTCCGTAACTCCCGCTTCGGCTTCGAAGTCCAAGCCTGTGATACTCATCTTCCCGATATTAACTGCATATTCAAGGTGTTACTTAACAACTAAAAAACGCAAATTCATTTGTTAACGAGATGCTAAAAGGGGTTCTTTTCTTGATGCTTACCAACAGCATCCATGCCAGTTAATTTGGGCATGAACCGCCTCAGATGTTCTTCGGCTGCTTCATCTGCTTTAAGCGTTTCACACTCGAAAGAAACTACAATCTTACTCTTCTCGTGCTTGTGGTCAACCAAACTAACAACATCCTTGTCCCATCTGTGAAGATATAGATCATGTGAGCATAAATGAACCAGAACATGTGCATACCATGGGGACTTGAAGTTTAGGGAAGAGAAGACATACCCATGAGCATGATCAACATTACATAACCGTGCAGCATCGTGGCCTCTTCGTTCAACCACTACATCTCGTTCTTTCTTGCTCTGCAACATGTAACAACTCATTAGAAGCAACTATTAAAAGCTAAACCTCAAATACATAAAGCAAGTTAACAAAGGAGCATGAGACTTACATTGAAGTCTATTATAGTCAGTTTTATCAAGCAGTAGTCCTCACCCCTGCTGCATTCCCTTTCACATGCTAACTCTATTTTCGGGGTAACACATTTATTAGCAAAACACAATGTATATGGCATACACAATCCAATGGCGAAAAAATCTCTAAGAAACTCAATTGAAAGCTAACTTCAATAAAAACCAACAGAACACTTTCAATAGTATTTACAGAGAGAGAGAGAGAGAGAGATGCATCAATGTAATTCGGAAATACCAGTGCCTTGAATGCCATAGCAAACAGAATGGGGAAGATGAACAAAATGACCCGATATTGACCCGTTCGGTAACAAAGCTATCGATGACATTCCTTCCATCTTCACTCCCTCTACTGCTACTTCTTCTGCTTCCCACACTCCTTCTTCGCCATCTTCTACCTTTTCTGTATATTACAACCAAACAGAGGTAAAATCATACAAGGGTTTTTCTTTCATATCAAGTTTCAGCTAATCGATCATTCCCCAGAAGAATAGAAACGCACTCACCGTTCAAAACTGATAATTTCACTTACCTATTTGTTCAAGCTCTTCTTTTTCTTCCATTTGCCAAATCGTTCCGCGGGGAACTTCGGAGCGAAAAAGAGGGTTACAGAAAACAGGCGCCCAAAACCTTTCGATACGAAGGAGAAAGGCTATTGTTTGTTGGTTAGTACGTTGTGCATAAAAAATGGTACATCAATTAAAAATGGGAAGATTTTAATGGGGGCATTTGTTACATTTTACAAAGCCTGTTCAACTTGTCGTCTAAACAGGCGTGGACCTCTGCTACACTCTCAATTACAAATTCCTGCTTCCTTCAGAAGCGTTTGCAAAATTTGGTGCGTCTGAATTATATGAATATCTATCTGTATCTATATTCTGTTTATTTTCTTGGCTGGATTGTCACCCTTTGCGAGTAAATAAACGCAAGCTACTAAGTTTGGAAGTTGGGGTTTATTTATGGCTGGATGTCTGACAACTTCCGTTGTATTTCATATACCAGCTCTTGGGTATTCCGAATATTATCATACCCGCTTGCAAATTTCAAGATTTTCTGAAACTTTTAGTTCAGACATTAAATCGAACAGTTGGAGGGCGAAACCCAAATTACTACCCCCGTGTGGGAATTCTAGAAGTAAAAGACTCGACAAATCCGTGCCCAAGGTTTCAATTGCATACGAATCGATTGTTAAGGAAAATCCCATGTGGGACGATGGAGAGGAAGACGTGGTTGATGATATTAGTGAGCCTCCTTCAATTGTTTCAGAGAACAGGTTGCAGTTCTTAGAGGAAAGGGATGAAAAGAATCTTTCGTGGCGCCTTTTGAAGCTGAGCAGGTCAGATAAGGTTAGAAGCGCGTTGGAGCTTTATGCGTCTATGGATTTCATGGGGCTGAGACCTGAATCACATGCCTTTAATGCTCTTCTCTCTTGTTTGTTGAGGAAAGAAGAGGTTGATGATGCTCTGCAAGTCTTTGAATCCATGAAATCAAGTGGGCGAACAAGCGGCCATAGTTACAACTTGATCTTACAAGGAGTTGCAAAAGCCAGAGGGTTTGAAGCAGCATTTGAAATGTTTGAAGAGCTTGTAACCGATGATGAACACAAGAAGAAAGTCGATCAAGTTTTGTTCAACATGATGTTAACATTGTGTCGTGACGAAAAAGATTGGCTCAAAAGCGAGCGGGTTTGGTGGAAGATGAAGGAGAATGGTATCGTTGGAAATTCAGTCACGTATCGCTTATTGGTCACCATATTTCTTGCGTTTTGCCAATACGGATTGGCGATAGAAGCGTATCTTGAGATGGTTCGAAATGGGGTGCAACCAGATTCTCGTACCATGGAAGCTGCGATAATGGCGTTTGTGAAAGATGGGAGATGGGATTTCGCTTTGGATGTTTTTCGTGGTATGATGAAAAGAAAAGAGAATCCGAATATTACCACATTCAACGCTTTGATTCATTCACTTGGGAACAATGATCAGGTGAATCTTGCATTTAAAGTCTACGATTGCATGAAATCTTTAGGACATGTTCCTACATCATACACTTGGAATGCGCTGCTCGTTGCTTTATGTCGAGCAAAGCAATATGGTGATGCGCTTCGGCTATTTGATAGAGTCCAACAAGAGACTCCATCTGCCCTCGGTTTGCATTTGTATAATAGCGCGTTAACGGCCTGCAAGAGGCTTGGTTCTTGGAAAAGAGCTTTGCAAATTTTATGGGAGATGGAAGATTTGGGGTTGTCGGTTCCTGTTACATCATATTGTCGTGTGATTGGAGCTTGCGAGGTTGGAAACGAGCCGAAAGTTGCATTGCAAGTATACCAACACATGGTTCATCGAAAGCTGACTCCGGATACTTTAACTTTGTTGTCGTTGATTAGATCTTGCGTCTGGGGTTCTCTTTGGGATGAAATGCGTGAGATCCTGAAGGTAAGTTTGTTCTTTAGTTAAAATCACTTGGAAATTAGTGTTGATTTTGTTATGGAATATGAATATGAATGAATGTTTTCACGTGCAGCTGGTTCCTCCAAATGCACATCTTTACAATGCTGCCGTTCAGGGTCTTTGTCTGAGACAAAAGACCGAGTCGGCCAAGAAGTTGTATCAAGAGATGCGTGAACTTGAGCTTTCGGCCGATCACAAGACCCGAGCAATGATGCTGCAATTTTTACCAAGAAGCTAGCTCTATCGAGTACTCGATTGTTTGTTAAAGATATAGGCTTGGGTTATGTTAGAATAATGTACTTACCGCCTTTGGGTTTCATAATTTTCATTTTTGGATAATCTAAAATTGCACTGAAGTTCGATCTCGTACAAATGATTGATAACACTAGGATCACCTAAAACTTTGATAATAGTATAGTGTAGCCTAGGTAATTTGATTTCAAAATAGGATAAGCATTTTATAATAAGGTTGTCGTATAATTTTATGAATCATCTACATGTGGGTGGTTAACCTCTGTAAGTTTGTGAGAGGGCTTCTTGATCTTTGGGTGCGTCGCCAGCTGATGAGTCGACTTTCTTGAAGGCTAGCTTTTGTTGGGGAAGTTGACCATTGGAGAATGCTGTGACTTCTGTGTCTATTGATATGGTGTCCTCGTCTTTAAACTCTCCTCTCAATATACCCTTTGCGAGCTCGTTCTCAACGTATTGTTGGATCACCCGCTTCACTGGTCTAGCACCATAGTTCGGGTCGTACCCAAGACTCCCTAGAAGCTCAACCGCAGCTTCGCTTACCACAATCTTTAGCTTCCGATCTGCTATCCTCTTTTGCACCCGATCCAACTGAAACAAACCACATTATTATTATTATTATTATTATTATTATTTCAATCAATTTTAAACAATTTGCCAAAACGAAGAGAGACTTGCCTGTAACCAGACTATTCTGTTGATTTGTGAGCGATCCAGAGGCTGGAAGACTATGTACTCGTCAACCCGGTTCATGAACTCAGGACGAAAGACTGACCTTGCTGCATCCATCACCCTTTGTTTAATGGTCTCATAAGCTCGCCCTTTTGGCATGGAGTCGTCTTCAGTGTCTAGTATGTACTGTGAACCAACGTTTGAGGTCATGATGATGACGGTGTTTGTGAAGCTAACGGTTCTACCTTGTGAGTCGGTTACCCTACCATCATCCAAGATCTGGAGGAACACATTGAATACATCAGCATGAGCCTTTTCAATCTCATCGAACAGGATAACAGCGTAAGGCCTTCTGCGTACTATCTCTGTCAACTGCCCGCCTTCCTCATACCCTACGTATCCAGGAGGAGCGCCTATCAATCTAGAAACAGCGTGCTTTTCCATGTATTCACTCATGTCGATCCTTACAAGGGCCTCCTCGGTGTTGAACAAGTAAGATGCAAGTGCTTTTGCTAGCTCTGTCTTTCCCACTCCAGTAGGTCCCATGAACATGAAACTAGCTATTGGACGGTGAGGATCTGACAGGCCAGCTCTGGACCGTTGGATAGCCTCGGCCACAGCTGTCACTGCAGGATCCTGACCCACGACTCGTTTATGTAGTTCTTCCTCCAAATGCAATAGTTTCTCCCTCTCGGATTGTTTCAGCTTGGAAAGCGGAATGCCAGTCCATTTACTTACAATCTCAGCAATGTCATCACCAGTAACTTCTTCCCTAAGCATGGACTTCCCAGAGCTCATATACTCAACCAATTCTTTTTCAGCAGTATCAAGTTGACGTTGCAAAGAGTTCAGACTCCCGTACTTTAGCTCAGCTGCACGATTGAGATCATACTCTCGTTCTGCCTGTTGTATCTCCAGATTAACCCTGTCAATCTGCACATAGAGAGCAGTTAGTTTCAGTATGATGAAAGATTGGCCTTCTTATCTTTCAAACTAGAACAAGATAGAGTAAAAGTATTGATAATAATAAACTGTTGACTTACTTCTTCTTTAATAGACTGCAAATTAGTCATGACACTCTTTTCATGTTCCCATTGTCCATTTAACTCAGCTTGCCTCTCCTTCAAGAGAGCCAACTCTGCCTCGAGGCGACTCAACCTATCCTTTGAAGCTTTATCTGTATCACTAGTGAGTGACAGCCTCTCCATTTCCAGTTTTAATACCGACCTATTGATCTCATCAAGTGCAGTAGGTTTTGAAGTGATCTCCATTTTTAGTTTAGCCGCCGCTTCATCTACCAGGTCAATGGCTGCAATTGACAAGATACACAGACACGATATGAGATTTGATGCTAAAAGACGTTAATAATAGGCAGCATGTGAAGTGGTAATCAGCCAATACGTATAAAGACATGTAGGTGGTGATCAGCTAATCTTTAGATTTATCGTAATTGGATTACCTTTATCTGGTAGAAAGCGTCCACTGATGTAGCGATCGGAAAGAATTGCAGCTTCAACAAGTGCACTATCTGAGATGCGTACTCCGTGATGCAGTTCATACCTCTCACGCAGTCCACGAAGTATAGAAACCGTATCTTCTACCGTAGGCTGGTCAACATAAACTTGTTGAAAACGGCGCTCCAATGCAGGATCCTTTTCGATGTATTTACGATACTCATCCAATGTTGTTGCACCAATACATCGCAACTCTCCACGACCAAGCATTGGCTTCAAGAGATTGCCAGCGTCCATTGCACCATTGGTAGCCCCTACAAAAAGAAGTCACTTTTTTCTGCTTCAGATGACATGATAAAAATAATTGGAACTCAGAACTAAGCAGAATTCACTTGAAATTGACCCTACCTGCTCCAACAACAGTATGGATCTCATCAATGAAAAGAACAATATGGCCATCTGAATCTGTAACCTCCTTCAGCACTGCCTTTAGTCGGTCTTCAAATTCTCCACGATATTTTGCTCCAGCAATAAGCGCACCCATGTCAAGAGATATCAACTGGGATGTCGATAAGAAATCAGTTAATGCACGTCATATTAGCGAAGCCCATGGTTGCACACACAAAGGGAAAAAGATGATCGATGTGAAGTCCATAGTAGAGTACTACACACCTTTCGGTTCATTAGAGCTTGAGGCACATCACCTTGCACTATTCTCTGAGCAAGCCTGACAAATATGGCTGGATCATTTAGCAGTAGAATGAAATATATATATATATATATATATATATAGTGTCAACACTGATGACAACCTCCCTCCCATTCAAGAATGATATTAGAATCACGCAGGAAGAAGTGGAAAATTGATGAAATTTTAGGTTTCAAAGGCTTCAAATCACTTTGTTTTAGAAGTTTTTTTAAAGACTATAAACAATACAAGCCAATTGCAGATTACAGGTATAAGCTGAATACAAAATACGTTAATTTTGTAGCTTACCCTTCAGAAATTGCAGTCTTTCCAACCCCTGGTTCACCAATGAGCACAGGGTTGTTCTTAGTTCTCCGGGAGAGGATCTGGATGCATCTTCGTATTTCGTCATCTCTTCCTATGACAGGGTCAAGCTTCCCTTCCCTTGCCATAGCAGTCAGATCTTTACCATACTTCTCTAATGATTCATACTTCCCCTCAGGATCTGAATTTAAAATATGGCGAGAAGAAGCATATTAGGATCATTGGGTTGTGTAGATTACAAAAAGAAAAACACATGATTTACCATGTATTTTGTTGGATGGGGCAGAGTGAGGGTTTTCAGGATCTTTATCAATCATCATAAACATGAATAAATGGATACATATTTACCTTGGTCTATTACTGTTTGCCGCCCTCTGATGGATTCTATTGCATTCTTTAAAGTTTTCAACGAAATTTGGAAATCCTTAAACAACTGTTTCCCAAATCGGTTATCTTGCACATAACCAAGCACCAAATGCTCGACAGAGACAAATGAGTCACCATATTCTTTCTTGTAATCTCTAGCTCTCTGCATCAGGGCTTCCAAATCCCGCCCTAACATGGAGCCAGCTGACTCACCAATAACCTGCCATAATACAATGAATACAACACAGTGTAACCAGAAGAAGGTCCAAGGTGAACAAAGATAATTTCAGACGTACAGAGTAAAGAAAAAAGTGAGGTTTTACGATATGACTGGGAAAAAAATGCCAAGACCACATTTACAATTAGGGAAAAACTGGAAAACCAGTTGATGCTGGAAGCAGTTTCACACAATCAACAAGTATCAAGAAAAAGAATTAACAGAGAAGCATTTATCCATCATATATATATATATATATATATATATATATCACCTTTGGTTGGCGCTGAATGTACTTATCAGTGGCTTCAAGAAGGCGGGTATTATCCACACCAGCCTTGGAGAATATTCTCCGTGCTAGCCCATTTTTTTGTTCTAGCAGGGCTTTCATCAGATGCTCAGTCTCCACAATCTGATGCTTGTTTTCCTTAGCCACTTCAGGTGAAGACACAATTGCTTGCCATGCCATCTCTGTGAATTCTTGTTGGGTAATCTGTCAATGCATTGTCCAGACTTAAGTATATCACGGAAATAAGTTATTGATTAAAAAAACATTGCAAGTTTATGGACAAGAAACTCAAAATTAGCCCCATTGGCAAAGATATGTGTTTGTTCAGTTCACAATGATATCATATTTCTCTGTAACAATAGGACATGTATGTAAGAAATTACATGTCTTACAAAGATATGAGTTGCTGTGAATTTAACCAACGTTTGAAAAGAAAAAGGAAAAAAAAAACACTCAATTTGGTAATGGGTACTATAGTTGAAAATAATCTTTTGCATTTCTCATTAATTGATTGATACATCAATTTATACATGATGTGAGGATGAGAGGTTCCTGAATTTTTGGAGAGTTAGCTGCTGCGATCAGTTGGAGATTGAATGACTCCCGCTAACTTGGTCTAACAACTATTTCCGAGATGGTTAACAACAGGTATTGATGTACATAACAAAATCAATTAGTTTTTCATCCGATTTGAATCTCACAATTTAAGAATGGATTCCCCAATTGACGACCCTAATCATGTTGCATCCAATCAAGTATAAGCAATCCAATTTATCATCAACAGAATCACAAAAACAATAGAACTGTGACTGCAATTTCACGGCCAAATGGTCAAGGCACAAAACTAGGGAAATAAATCAAGAGGGTTTAGCAAACTTTTACCCTTCCACTGGACGAAGCATCACAACGAACAACAAAAGATCGAGAAGTCTTGCCACCAAACCTGTCAGCCGTCCGTGTGAGCAATAAAACATCATTACTCCTGGTCTTCAATTTCAACGAGCGCAAGGTCGTTCTTCTAGGTTTAGAAAAGGAATTGAGGGAGAGAGATGGTTGAGTAAACAATGCGGTTCTATCGATGCAGGTGGAGGATGGAACGTTGATGAGGATGCCGGAGAAGGAAGACGTAGTCGCCATGAGTGGCGGAAGAAGTGTGAATTGTGTGACCTATAAAGTAAGTTGTTTTGGGAAGAAGAGAAGAGAAGAGTAAAGAAGGAAAAAGTATGCGTGAGAATACGGGAAAGATAGGGTTCTAGTTCTGGTAAGTTCAGGTTGAAAGAAACAGTTGCTATAAGAAAGGAGATGAAGAGACTACTAGGCTTGTCGACTTGTTCCTCCTGCCACAATAATTTATTACATGTCCATACACGAATACTACCTAGAAGAATCTTTATATATATAAAAGGAAAACCCAAAAGTAATGAGGTGGCATCATGAGAATCAAGTATTTATCAAATGATGAAATTATGGTTGATTCTCATTGTCCCACATTGGTGTCAAAAGTGAAAAGTTGAAAGTGTGAGTGGCTATATAAAGTATAAGATATGGCTTGAAGGTGGGTTAAATAGTTTTTTTTTATTTACATGACAAAACATTTCATGTAATAGTTAAACATTTCATGTAATAGTTAAACATTTCATATCCTTAAATCTTTATATCTTTATTTATCTTTATCTTTTTATATATATAAAAGAAAAACCCAAGATTAATGAGGTGGCATCATGAGAATCAAGTATTCATCAAATGGTGAAATTGTGGTTGATTCTCATTGTCCCACATTGGTGTCAAAAGTGAATAGTTGGAAGTGCGAGTGGCTATATAAAGTATAAGATATGGTTTGAAGGTTCATACAAAATGGTGAATTGTGGTTGATTCTAATCCATGGTTGATGATGTGACATCATGAGAATCAAGTATTCATCAAATGGTGAATTGTGGTTGATTCTTCATTGTCCCACATTGGTGACAAAAGTGAAAATTTGGAAGTGTGGATGACTATATAAAGGATAGGATATGGCTTGAAGGTTCATATAAAATTTGATCCATTTTTGGGTTAAATAATTATTTTTTATTTACATGACAAAACATTTCATGTAATAGTTAAACATTTCATATCCTTAAATCTTTATATCTTTATTTATCTTTATCTTTATATCTTTATATATATAAAAACAACAACCAAGAAGAGTTGAGGTGGCACCATGAGAAGTGAGTATTTTCAAATGGTGGATTGTAGTTAAATTTTGAGTATCCCACATTGATAAGAAAAGTGGTATAACAATAGAAGAGTTGGGTATATAAAGGATGAGGAGAAGTCTTTGAAAACTAAGAGGGTCATTTTGCTAAGCATGTCATTTTTAACCCCCAAAATTTTAATAAAAAACAATTATTTTTGTCTACATGTTGAACCTCTAATATATCAATATAGATTGATAAGAAAAATGATATATCAATAGAAGAATCGGTATATAAAAGTTGAAGAAGCCTTTGAAATAAAAGGTCGTTTCGCTACACGTCATTTTTAACCCCAATTTTTAATAAAATATATTATTTTTAGTTTATATCTTTATACATATAAAAACAACAACCAAGAAGAGTTGAGGTGGCACCATGAGAATTGAGTATTCTCAAATGGTGGATTGTAGTTAAACTTTGAGTATCCCACATTGATAAGAAAAGTGATATAACAATAGAAGAGTTGAGTATATAAAGGATGAGGAGAAGTCTTGAAAACTAAGAGGATCATTTGGCTAAGCATGTCATTTTTAACCCCCCAAATTTTAATAAAAAACAGTTATTTTAGTCTACATATTGACCTTTCAATATATTAATATAGATTGATAAGAAAAATGATATATCAATAAAAGAGTCGGTATATAAAGGATGAGGAGAAGCCTTTGAAAAATAAAAGGTCGTTTAGCTACACGTCATTTTTAACCCCAATTTTTAATAAATGATATTATTTTTAGTTTATATGTTGAAACATCAATATGTCAATATCTCATTAACATATCTATCAAAGTATCAATCAATCAACTAGTATATCTTTATATAAATAATAACAACAACCATAGAGAATGAGGTAGCAACTCCGAAGCTTTAGAAGATATAAATCGTATTTTATTTTTTTCTCATGTTTGCATCCCACATTGGATGAAAGAGTTATATAGGCATGAAGGATGTGGATATATAAAGAAAAGGGTCAACTCTTTGTTTTTTAATATTGTTTGCATCCCACATCGGATAGAAAGTGGCAAGAGCGAGACAAGTACAAAAAATTGGCTAACATGGAAGTTGGAACAAACATATATTTTCTCTAATCTCGACATGTTGGTCAAAATCATGTATAGTATATGTTTTTCATAGTTTTACATACATATTCCGGTTCTCGGCCTTTTGGTTAATATCAAGTATAATATTTAATCTTTTCTGTTTCTCACATCATTGTTTGCATCCTAAAATTGGATGTAGATACAAAAAGAAAAATGCCAATTTTTTTCTCAATATTGTTTGCATCTCAGATCAGATGATGGAATGAACGTGACAAAAGGAGGTGAGTACAAAAAGATATGGCTAACAATAGAAGAAACACATCTTTCGTGAATCTCGATCTTTTGGTTAAGATCAAGTATAATATATGTTTAGTTTAATATCCAATATCTTGGTCATCCGTTTATTATATATATAAAAGGAAAACCCAAGAGTAATAAGGTGGCATCATGAGAATCAAGTATTCATCAAATGGTGAAATTGTGGTTGATTCTCATTGTCCCACATTGGTGTCAAAAGTGAAAAGTTGGAAGTGCGAGTGGCTATGACTTGAAGGTTCATACAAAATGGTGAATTGTGGTTGATTCTTCATTGTCCCACATTGGTGACAAAAGTGAAAAGTTGGAAGTGTGGATGGCTATATAAAGGATATGATATGGCTTGAAGGTTCATACAAAATTTGATCCATTTTTGGGTTAAATAGTTATTTTTTATTTACATGACAAAACATTTCATGTAATAGTTAAGCATTTCATGTAATAGTTAAACATTTCATATCCATAAATCTTTATATCTTTATTTTTATCTTTATTTTAATTTTAATATATATAAAAGGAAAACCCAAGAGTAATGAGGTGGCATAATGAGAATCAAGTATTTATCAAATGATGAAATTATGGTTGATTCTCATTGTCCCACATTGGTGTCAAAAATGAAAGTTGGAAGTGTGAGTGGTTGTATAAAGTATAAGATATGGCTTGAAGGTGGGTTAAATAGTTATTTTTTATTTACATGACAAAACATTTCATGTAATAGTTAAACATTTTATATCCTTAAATCTGTATATCTTTATTTATCTTTATCTTTTTATATTATATATATAAAAGGAGAATCCATGGTTGATGATGTGGCATCATGAGAATCAAGTATTCATCAAATGGTGAATTGTGGTTGATTCTTCATTGTCCCACATTGGTGACAAAAGTGAAAAGTTGGAAGTGTGTGTGGCTATATAAAGGATAGGATATGGCTTGAAGGTTCATATAAAATTTGATCCATTTTTGGGTTAAATAATTATTTTTTATTTACATGACAAAACATTTCATGTAATAGTTAAACATTTCATATCCTTAAATCTTTATATCTTTATTTATCTTTATCTTTATATATATAAGGAAAACCCAAGAGTAATGAGGTGGCATCATGATAATCATTCATCAAATGGTGAAATTGTGGTTGATTCTCATTGTCCCATATTGGTTTCAAAAGTGAAAAGTTGGAAGTGCGAGTGGCTATATAAAGTATAAGATATGGCTTGAAGGTTTATACAAAATGGTGAATTGTGGTTGATTCTTCATTGTCCCACATGGTGACAAAAATGAAAAGTTGGAAGTGTGGATGGCTATATAAAGGATATGATATGGCTTGAAAGTTCATACAAAATTTGATCCATTTTTGGGTTAAATAGTTATTTTTTATTTACATGACAACATTTCATGTAATAGTTAAGCATTTCATGTAATAGTTAAACATTTCATATCCTTAAATCTTTATATCTTTATTTTTATCTTTATCTTTATATATATAAAAGGAAAACCCAAGAGTAATGAGGTGGCATCATGAGAATCAAGTATTTATCAAATGATGAAATTATGGTTGATTCTCATTGTCCCACATTGGTGTCAAAAGTGAAAAGTTGGAAGTGTGAGTGGCTATATAAAGTATAAGATATGGCTTGAAGGTGGGTTAAATGGTTTTTTTTTATTTACATGATAAAACATTTCATGTAATAGTTAAACATTTCATGTAATAGTTAAACATTTCATATCCTTAAATTTTTATATCTTTATTTATCTTTATCTTTTTATATATATAAAAGAAAAACCCAAGAGTAATGAGGTGGCATCATGAGAATCAAGTATTCATCAAATGGTGAAATTGTGGTTGATTCTCATTGTCCCACATTGGTGTCAAAAGTGAATAGTTGGAAGTGCGAATGGCTATTTAAGTATAAGATATGGCTTGAAGGTTCATACAAAATGGTGAATTGTGGTTGATTCTTCATTGTCCCACATTGGTGACAAAAGTGAAAAGATGGAAGTGTGGATGGCTATATAAAGGATATGATATGGCTTGAAGATTCATACAAAATTTGATCAATTTTTTGGGTTAAATTGTTATTTTTTATTTACATGACAAAACATTTCATGTAATAGTTAAACATTTCATATCTTCTTTATCTTTATATATATATATATATATATATCATATATCTTCTTTATCTTTATATCTATAAAAGGCGAATCCATGGTTGATGAGGTGTCATAATGAGAATCAAGTATTCATCAAATGGTGAATTGTGGTTGATTTTTCATTGTCCAACATTGGTGACAAAAGTGAAAAGTTGGAAGTGTGAGTGACTATATAAAGGATAGGATATGGCTTGAAGGTTCATACAAAATTTGATCCATTTTTGGGTTAAATAGTTATTTTTTATTTACATGACAAAATATTTCATGTAATAGTTAAACATTTCATATCTTTAAAGGAAAACCCAAGAGTAATGAGGTGACATCATGAGAATCAAGTATTTATCAAATGGTGAATTGTGGTTGATTTTTCATTGTCCCACATTGGTGATAAAAGTGAAAAATTGGAAGTGTGAGTGGCTATATAAAGGATAAGATATGGCTTGATGGTTATACAAAATTTGATCCATTTTTGGGTTAAATAATTATTCTTTATTTACATGACAAAACATTTCATGTAATAGTTAAACATTTCATATCTTTAAATAGATAAAAGGAAAACCCAAAAGATACGAGTTAGCACCATGAGAGTTGAGTATCAAATAGCGAATTATGGTTTAGTTGTAGCTATCCCACATTGGTAAGAAGTTGAAACATTGGAACAAAGATGTTTGTATAAAAAAGATGGATGTGATGACATTATGTCAAGCCATAAGATTTTAGTATTCTCAAATAGTGAATTGTGATATATTAGAAAATGAGAGTGTATTAATAGGAGAATGTGTCATTGAAAATTAAAAAGAGATTAATGATTGTTAAAATGAAGTTTGTTTACAAACACAATTAAACAATCAATAAGGTACGACTAAAAGCCATAAGATTTTAGAATTTTCAAATATTGAATAAAACAATTTATCTATATATATATAAGAAATAACCAAAATAATTTGAGGTACCATTGTGAAACGTCTTTTGACTAATACCTCAGTAGATATTTTACAAAAGATAACATAAATATTTATATATATATATATATATATAAATATATATAAATATTTACATTTTCTATATTATTTTAGTCATTCCACATTGATGAGAGAATGCTAGATTGGAGAAAATGAAATGGACTACAAGAAATGATGAAGGAAAATTGTATATATAAATTTGAAATGAGTTTGGTAATCTCACACTGATAAGAAGATTAACATTTTTATGAAACATGTTAACATATATTGACAACAAGAGAGGGATACATGTTTAATTTGTGGAAACTCATAAAGTTCACTAAGTTTAGTCAAACCTTTTTTGGGAAAAAAAATTCTTCAAACCATTCGTAACAACAATATGTTTGGTGTGTCGTTTGAGTTCTAAACAATATAACAACAAAATTATTACCAATAAATCTCAATTTATTCGTAACAACAAATGGTAATCAGTAGATGAAAATGAACCACTTATGGAATTGCATTTTTCGTTTTAAATCGTATCTCATTAGTATTAACCGATGAATTACCTTTTATCTTAATGCGGTCAAGTAATTCCTTAAAATATTACTCGCTACCGCGCAACGTGCGGGACGTACACTAGTGTGAATGTAAATGTAAATGTAAATGTAAATGTAAATCTATAGGGTCGATTATAAAAGATGTGTTTGTTTCTATTTCTAAAAACATGGATTAAATCAAGATGATTAAGAAAATAATTATTCTTGAAGAAATAATTATAAAATATGTGTTAAACGGTAGGTATTATCTGTAATTGTATATAATTATATTTAAAGTTTAAATAATTATATATTTAAATAGAATAAACTCTAATTTTGGTCCCTGAGGTATAGTGATTTTTTTGAAAGCAACCCCTGTGGTTTCATAAGTCGAGTTGCTGTCCTCATGGTTTTGATTTTACGCTAGATTTGGGACCTGGTCACTAACAGGGTTAAAAACACCCGTTAGTTTCAGGGGCATTTTCGTCATTTCACCATTTTGTCCTATTTTTGTAATTGTATTTGTTTCTTCTTAATTCTATCAAAAGTAGCAAACTTTAGGGACCAACTTGTAATTGACTCTTTTGTAGTATATCACCCACCATCCACCACTACCACCCACCATCCACAACCACCACCCACCATTACAACCACCATCCACCACTACCACCCACAATTACAACTACCACCCACCATCCACAACCACCACTACCACCCACCATTACAACCACCATCCACCATCCCAATCCACCCACCATTACAATCTTTAGCGATTTGGATGTCTCTGTTTTTCAAACGAACACTCACACTCACACACACACACACACACACACTGACACACACACACACACACACACATATATATATATATATACACATATATCTTCAAGAAATCAACAACAACAACAAGTTGTTTTCTTTTTTGAATTTCTGAAATGGGTTTTGATTTCCACATGCATTTACCGCGTTTTTAAGAAATCTTGTTTTCCAAAATCTGTTTTTGATTTCAGAAATTTCAATGGGGTTTTGTGGTTCTTGAAACTCCGGTGGTAGATTGCGGTTGTCGGCGGTGGTTGGTTGTGTTTAGATGAAAGGGATGCCCTTACCCTGTGAATTTGAGAGGAAGGGGGTGGTGGCGTTACGGCAACACACGACGGTGGTGAGAGGAGTCGAGGCGGCAGAGGCGGCGGTGGTAGGAAGGGAGGCGGAGGCGGCGGTGGTTCGTCGGAGGAGAGACGAAAAAGATTACCTGACTTTTTATTATATGTGAGTGTGTGCTTTGGGAAGAAGATGAAGAGAGAAAGAGAGTGGTGGCTGGTGGCCGGAGTTTCTGGTGGTGGCCGGAGATGTAGTTGGGGGAGGAGGAAGACGGGTTTGATCCCTGTGATGAGATTAACAGGGTTTAGGTTTATATATATATATATATATATATATATATATATTAGAAGTGTTACAATTTGGTCCCTAAAGTTTGATAACTTTTACAAATATAAGAAAAAACAAAAAACAATTACAAAAAAGAGACAAAATGGTGAAATGACGAAAATGCCCCTGACACTAACGAAGCCATTTAACCCTGTTAGTGTCCAGGTCCCAAATCTAGCGTAAAATCAAAACCATGAGGACAACAACTCGACTTATGAAACCACAGGGGTTGCTTTCAAAAAAATCACTATACCTCAGGGACCAAAAGTAGAGTTTACTCATTTAAATATATAAAATAGTAAGTTAAGTAAAAGTATCTAAAATACCTATTTTTCCAACTAAAAAACGTAACATATAGTAATGTACACAAAGTAGGAAAAATGTATTTTTCACAAAAAATGTACAGACTTTTCCCTCCAATGATTCACTCTTTCAAGTTCGGATTCTTCAACAACAAAATATTTAACCACCTAATATAGAGCATCTCTAACAGCTTCTCCAAAATAGAGAAAATTGAAGTTTTGTTCTCTAAATTGCTTCAACGGCTTCTCTATACTGTTCTCTAAAATAGAAAAAACTAGAAAAAACTTCAAGTTTAGAGATTTCTCTAAAACTTGGTAGATGAAGAAAGAAATTATTTTTTTATTCATTCCCATCAAGAGGGTTAAGTTATTATTATTTTTTATAAATTCTTTTTAAAATATGTATTGGAATGATAAATTTAAATAATATTTTAATAATATAATTGATGTTGAAATCTATAAAATAGAGAATCTGTTGGAGCTAAATGTAATTGTTTTTAAAGATTCTTACTTTTAGGTCTTTATTTAAAAAAAATTATAGAAAATCTGTTGGAGATGCTCTTATAATTGAGATTCCAGACGTACTATATGACATCGCATTTAGTATATACTAGCAGTGTAACCGCGCAATGCGGCGGGATGTAATATTCAAATAAATATAAGAAAAGATGGTAACAATACAAATGTGTTTTGCCATATAAACCAAATTGATTCGTGGATTGGATCGAGTGATATTACCAATGTACTCAGTCGATGATATACAAATTTTACCAATGGTGGTATAGATATACATGATATAGAGATTTATCGTCATAACTCATAAATAACACTTTAAAAAACGTTGTGGCTTATCTTGAAGCCTACGGCTTGAGGCTCATATCATTTATAACTTTAGTAATCAATTGTTTATTACATGACATTCAAACACATTTAAAAATATGTATTGAAATCTATGTAATTATATATGACTAATGTCAATTTTTTTGTTTATAACACTTCTACTTAAATATTTTCTAATTGAAAATCAGAAATGTTTTTTAAGGAAATTATGTTTCAAAATTAATGCAAATGAAAATTAATGTTATTTAATTGAAATCAGAAATGTTTTTTAAGAAAATTACGTTTCAAAATTAATGCAAAAGGAAATTAATGTTTTTTAAGACTATAAGACTTTATGCATAAATATGTTGTACTCTATGCTAAAAAATTGTTTTTAAGATTTTAAGACTTTAAGCCTAAATGTTTTATAAGATAGTATAGATTAAAAAAATTAGTATAAAGAATGATAACATATATTTAAAAAAATTAGTAAATTTAAAATAATTAATTGACTAACCAACTGCTGTATCTTCTGGAATTGTAACATCCCCAAAACTTACTAAGCATTAAATCACAAAACTGAGCGTTTTACAGTACAAAGTTTAACTTGTTCAATACATCAATAACGAGCTTAACAAAAATGACAGCGGAAGTCTACAAAAGTCCACAGCCGAGCTCTATCTAAATCAATAGTCTAAGTCTTGGAGTCGCTCAAATCTCCAAATGTGCTATGTCCCTCCTATTTCCTCCCCGAGGAACTTGCGGAACGCTTACCTGAAAATGGTTTAGTTTTGAAAAGCGAGGGTTAGACCAAAAGGTCTAGTGAATTCCCTCCGTAACAGATCATGCATAAACAATATGAAATCCTTTCGTTAAAATGCATCATAAATCATCACATATGGTACTGCACTGTGTAATGGATCCTTTAACCATACGCGATCGGGGCCCAAGCAGACTCCCCTTTCGCCCTTCTCGTATCGGGGCCCAAGCAGACTCCCCGATACCCGCCTAGGAGGAAACGAATTCCAACCTACCGTCTCGTCAAACATACCCAAGGGATCATCAGATCCCGAGGCTCATTGGTCCCACAGTACAGACCGACATCACATAGCATGCACATACGTTTCATAAAAGCATTTGACCCTTTCATAAATCATGCGCATCATTTCAACATATCAAACATTTCTTTCATGCATATAAATTCATAATCATTTCATGCTTGTTAAAACCATAATCAGTAAAAGAATAATTTAACAGTTACGTCGTAAAAGAGGTTTAGGGAACTCACCTTGATTGTTGCACAGTGCACTCCCTAAACACCTTCAAGCTACACTCACAGAACACCTAAGGCAAAAGATCCACATCAGAAAATATCCCAGTTCTACTGTCCGAATATCCCTTCCCGGACACAGCACTGATCCGGACACTACACTTATCCGGACGCCAGACTTATCCGGACGCCAGACTTATCTGGACGCCAGATTTATCCGGACGCCAGGCTTATCCGGACGCCAGGCTTATCCGGACGCCAGGCTTATCCGGACGCCAGGCTTATCCGGACGCCAGGCTTATCCGGACGCCAGACTTATCCGGACATCCTCAACATATCCGGACACCTTCAAACACTGGTGTCCGGAAAACGCTGCTGTTCGAACTTAGAATTTCTAAAACCGATTAATACTCCGATTTAAGCCATTAGTTTGGTTAGACAACTATAAGGGTTCATCCACCAACCCCAAACACCCACTTAATCCATTTGTAACCCCTTAAATCGATTTATTAAGCCAAAACCCATGAAAACTCATTATAAAGGAAAAGTGGTGAAAACTCAAGGAATCACAAGAATCAGCTCTTAGAAATCCATAACCACAAGAAGAGAAGTACTACAATAATTAGGAGACGAATTTAGGATGTAATACCTTGCAATTTCCTCTTTGATTCTCCCTTTTCTCTTGATTCCTTGCCCAAACCCTTCTTCCTTTCTTCTATTCTCTTAGCCGCCAAATGCCAACCCAAATACTGATTTTCCCAATCAACCCTAGGAATATGTGCCCTTAAATACCTTCTCACAAAGTTTCCATTTTGGCCCCTCCAAGCAAACTTCCATTTATTAGACAAATAGCACTAAACTTTCAATAGCAACCAAGATGGTCCCCTTAACTTAGCTTTGAAATTTTATCTTGGCAAACACTAAACTCCTATTCTTCTCAAAATAAAACCTGGTTGTTACAACACTCCCCTCTTAAAAGAATTCCGTCCCCGGAATTCCTCATTGAAAGAGATGTGGGTACTTCAACTTCATTTCCGATTCCAGCTCCCACGTAGCCTCCGGGCCCTTGTGGTGTCGCCATTGCACCCTAACCAGCTTAGTCCCCTTGCTCCGTGACTTCCTTACCTTAACATCTGTGATAGCTTCGGGTTCTTCTACAAAATTCAATCTTTCGTCCACCTTAATGTCATTTAACGGAATTGCCTTAGCCACGTCGGCTAGACATTTTCTTAGATTAGACACGTGAAACGCATTATGGATGTTGCGCAGTTCTTCTGGTAGATCCAACCTATACGCCACTTCCCCAATCCGCTCCGTGATCTCGAATGGTCCGATGTACCGCGGGCTTAGCTTTCCCCGTTTCCCAAACCGTACCACTCCCTTCCACGGGGACACCTTCAATAAAACAAAATCTCCGACCTGGAATTCTATGTCCTTTCGTCTTCTATCCGCATAACTCTTTTGGTGGTCGCGAGCGACCTTCAGCCTTTCACGCACTTGGACTATCTTGTCTGAAGTCAGCTGTACCAGTTCTGGTCCGGCTAACTGCCTTTCACCTACTTCGTTCCAGCACAAAGGTGTCCGACATTTTCTACCATAGAGTGCCTCAAACGGCGCGGCCTTGATGCTCGAATGGTAGTTGTTATTATAAGCGAATTCGATCAATGGTAGGTGCTTTTCCCAAGAGCCTTAGAAATCTAAAGCACATGCTCTCAACATGTCTTCCAATGTTTGGATCGTACGCTCACTCTGCCCGTCGGTCTGAGGGTGATAAGCGGTACTCATCTTGATCTGTGAACCCATTTCTCTTTGGAAGCTTCTCCAAAAGTTAGATGTAAACCTGCTATCTCGGTCGGAAATTATCGACGAAGGCACGCCATGGAGGGTTACGATCTCGTCAACGTATAACTTGGCTAGCTGCTCTATCGAGTAAGACTCTCGTATAGGCAAAAAGTGGGCTGACTTTGTGAGTCGATCCACGATCACCCAAATAGCGTCATAACCCCTCGGAGTTCTAGGCAAATGGGTCACGAAATCCATCGTGATCTGATCCCACTTCCATGTCGGTATCTCTAACGACTGGAGCTTCCCGAACGGTCTTTGATGTTCGATCTTCACACGCGAACACATCATACAGGTTTCTACAAGGTGAGCCACGTCTTTCTTCAATCCGGGCCACCAGTAGTCTCGTCGTAGGTCTCCGTACATCTTGTTGGTTCCGGGGTGAATCGTGTACTTCGATTTGTGAGCTTCTTCGAGAATCAGCTTTCGGAGCCCTTCGAGTTTCGGAACCCAGATCCTCCCTTTCAGACACTTCACCCCTCGACTATCTTCCACTAAAAAGGACGCTTGCCCCACCATTCTCTCCTTCTTAAGATTTTCAGTCTCGAGCGCCTCAGCTTGACATTTCTTTATTTCCGCTAACAGGTTGAACGTGACCTCGGCCCTCATGGTCACAATCCTGGGGGTTTCACTTCGTTCCTTACGGCTCAAAGCGTCCGCCACCACGTTTGCCTTCCCCGGATGATATTCGATCTTACAGTCGTAGTCAGTCAACAATTCAATCCACCTTCTTTGGCGCATATTCAATTCTTTTTGGTCAAAAAGATGGCATAAGCTTTTGTGGTCCGTGAAGATCTGGCACTTCGTCCCATACAGGTAATGTCGCCAAATCTTTAGAGCGAAGACCACTGCCGCCAGTTCTAGACCGTGAGTGGGGTACCGAACTTCATGATCCTTCAATTTCCGCGAGGCATATGCGATCACCTTTCCCCGCTGCATTAGAACGCAACCCGAACCGAGCTTCGATGCGTCACTGAAAACTACGAAGTCATCCGTACCGTCAGGTAATGACAACACCGGAGCGCTGCTCAACATCTCCTTTAGCTTTTGAAAGGCTTCCTCCTGTTTCTCCAACCAATTGAACTTGACATTCTTCTTGGTTAGAGAGGTCAGTGGCGTGGCGATACGCGAAAAGTCCTTGATGAACTTCCGATAGTAACCTGCCAGACCGAGGAAACTTCGAACTTCTGACGGGTTCTTGGGTTGCTCCCAGTCTCGAATGGCTTCAATCTTAGCCGGATCGACCATGATCCCCTTCTCAGAACCACGTGCCCGAGGAACTGCACTTCCCTTAGCCAAAACTCGCACTTGGAAAACTTCGCATACAACTTCTCTTGCTTCAATAGCTCGAGGATTGTACGATGGTGGCTCTCGTGCTCCTCTTCCGATCTAGAAAATATCAGGATGTCATCTATGAACACTATCACGAACTGATCCAAATAGGGTTGGCATACCCTATTCATTAAGTCCATGAATGCTGCCGGGGCGTTGGTTAATCCAAACGGCATCACCAGAAATTCGTAGTGTCCATATCTGGTTCTGAAGGCAGTCTTCGGCACATCCTCCTCCCGCACCTTGAGCTGATGATATCCTGACCTCAAGTCTATCTTGGAAAAGTAATTGGCTCCTTGCAACTGATCGAACAGGTCGTCAATCCTAGGTATCGGGTACTTGTTCTTGATCGTGACCTTGTTGAGTTCTCGGTAATCAATACACATCCGCATAGTACCGTCCTTCTTCTTCACGAAGAGCACAGGTGCTCCCCATGGTGATGTACTTGGTCGGACGAATCCCTTGTCTAACAATTCTTGCAGCTGCGTCATCATTTCCTTCATCTCGGACGGTGCCAATCTATAAAGTGCGCGGGCAATCGGTGCAGCTCCGGGCATCAAATCGATTCTGAACTCGATCTAACGATCCGGGGGTAGACTGGTCAAGTCGTCCGGAAATACTTCCGGGTACTCGTTTACTACCCGTACATCGCCCATCACACGCTTCTCTTTCTTGGCATCCAACACGTACGCCAAGTATCCCTTGCAACCTTTCTTCAAGCACTTAGTAGCCCTAATCATGGAGATCAGGCTATTCTTTCTATTACGACGGTCCCCATAAATCACTATGGGATCCCCATTCGGCGATCGAATTCTGATCAGCTTTTTGTTGCAAACGATGTTTGCATCATTCGCGGCCAACCAGTCCATACCTAACACCACATCGAACTCTCCCATTGCCATGGGATATAATTTCATAGGTACCAATCTTCCTTCTATATCAATGACACAATCCTCTACCACCTCCTTAACAAACACCAAACCATCGTTGGCAGTCTCCACCTCTAGAGCTCTCTCTAAACGCCTAGGCCTCACCCCCAAACATTTCATAAATTTTTGCGATACAAAAGAGCGGTTTGCTCCTGAATCAAATAACACATTGGCACATAAAGAGTTCACTAGAAACGTACCTGCCACAACATCTGGAGTTTCCTCCGCCTCATCCGCAGTCATGCGGAAAGCACGTCCCTTCGGACGCGTCGGCTCTGCTCCTTTATCACTGCTCTTTCCTCCATGACGTTCCCCATACTGAGTTGATCCTCCTTTCTTTGATTGCGGGCAATCATACTTGGTGTGACCAGTAGCTCCACATTGAAAACATGATTTCCCTTTGGGGCAGTCCCTTGACACGTGACCAGGCAAGCCGCACCGGTAGCATGAGTTTGAACCTGCCATGCAATCACCCCGGTGCACCTTGTTGCATTTCGTACACGGTTTTACCACGGTATCCTTACTTGCACGGTTATCTGGTTGGAACACCTTCCCCTTCCTGTAGTCACTGCCCGACCCATCCCATTTACGCTTGTCGCCACCCCTTTCAGAAGTCTGACGGTTCTTTTCCATCTCGATCAGCTCGGCCGTATTGATGGCCGCTTGAAAAGTAGTGGGGTTTCTCGTCAGTACCAGCTCCCGAATGTTACTCCTCAGACCATGGATAAAGTGGTTCACCTTTCGCCCTTCCGTTGGTACATACAAGTCCGCAAAACGGGACTTCTCAATAAACTTAGAAGTGTACTCCCGTACCGTCATCCCTCATTGTTCTAAACCCAGAAACTCTTCTTCCAGCCTTTTCACTGCCGCGAGTGGGCAGAACTGTTCTTTAAACCTGTCAACAAATGATTCCCACAACATACCATTGGCCATCGCTGAACCCTTTCCCCCAGTTTCGGCTTCCCACCAGTACACTGCATCAGACTTCAACGTAGACAAGGCAAACATCACCCTGTCTCCATCAGCACATTTACAAGTATCGAAAACCAGCTCCATTTCCTTCACCCACTTCATTGCCAGAACCGGATCACATTCGCCCTCGAACGTAGGGGGCTTGCATGACGCAAAGACTTTGAAGTTACAACCCTTAGCTGCTGACTCATTCACCACCAAGGATAAAGCTTTTGAGTGTCCCCCAGTACCAGTCTCTACCGGGCTTGTCACATCTGCGCTCTCCTTGTTCTCAGTCGGCTCTTTGCTCACCGAAACCGACTCGTTCTGTTTAGTAAGAAGAGTCTGCAAGGTTTCTTGAATTTTTCCCAGTTCGGCAGCCAAATTCTCCCGAGTGACAAATGTGGAATCCCGGCCTCGACCACGTCCCCTAGTCGGGTTCCCTCTCCTTACGGTGGCAGAACTTTCCTGAACAGATTCCTCTCGATTTACAGGAATTTCCACACTCCTTGTCCTCCCACGACCTCTTCCACGGCCTCTTCCACGGCCTCTTCCGCGGTTAGCCGGTCCGTTCTCGAGGATCTCTTCCTCCTGATTTCTTGGTGCAGCAGGTACCGACTTACTTCTCAAATTTCTCCCAGCCATTCACGAATACTGAAAGAAAGCAGTAATTAACCTTTGCTAGACATGACATCATAAAATGCTATATAAGGTATTGTAAGCACGTACATGTACCTGTAAGTTCGTAATTACACTGGCCAGGTGTAATCTCAAACTTACCTTACACGTTTGTCCTTGGCACCTTATTCCTAAGCGCATTATAGTGATCGTTCCTAAAGGCAATCCTATGTCTCGGCTGTGATCTTCGTCTTACAGTTTAAGTTTAGGCCCTAAAGGCAACCTAAATCCCTTAAACTATGGCTCTGATACCATTTGTAACATCCCCAAAACTTACTAAGCATTAAATCACAAAACCGAGCGTTTTACAGTACAAAGTTTAACTTGTTCAATACATCAATAACGAGCTTAACAAAAATGACAGCGGAAGTCTACAAAAGTCCACAGCCGAGCTCTATCTAAATCAATAGTCTAAGTCTTGGAGTCGCTCAAATCTCCAAATGTGCTATGTCCCTCCTATTTCCTCCCCGAGGAACTTGCGGAACGCTTACCTGAAAATGGTTTAGTTTTGAAAAGCGAGGGTTAGACCAAAAGGTCTAGTGAATTCCCTCCGTAACAGATCATGCATAAAAAATATGAAATCCTTTCGTTAAAATGCATCATAAATCATCACATATGGTACTGCACTGTGTAATGGATCCTTTAACCATACGCGATCGGGGCCCAAGCAGACTCCCCTTTCGCCCTTCTCGTATCGGGCCCCAAGCAGACTCCCCGATACCCGCCTAGGAGGAAACGAATTCCAACCTACCGTCTCGTCAAACATACCCAAGGGATCATCAGATCCCGAGGCTCATTGATCCCACAGTACAGACCGACATCACATAGCATGCACATACGTTTCATAAAAGCATTTGACCCTTTCATAAATCATGCGCATCATTTCAACATATCAAACATTTCTTTCATGCATATAAATTCATAATCATTTCACGCTTGTTAAAACCATAATCAGTAAAAGAATCATTTAACAGTTACGTCGTAAAAGAGGTTTAGGGAACTCACCTTGATTGTTGCACAGTGCACTCCCTAAACACCTTCAAGCTACACTCACAGAACACCTAAGGCAAAAGATCCACATCAGAAAATATCCCAGTTCTACTGTCCGAATATCCCTTCCCGGACACAGCACTGATCCGGACACTACACTTATCCGGACGTCAGACTTATCCGGACGCCAGACTTATCCGGACGCCAGACTTATCTGGACGCCAGATTTATCCGGACGCCAGGCTTATCCGGACGCCAGGCTTATCCGGACGCCAGACTTATCCGGACGCCAGACTTATCCGGACATCCTCAACATATCCGGACACCTTCAAACACTGGTGTCCGGAAAACGCTGCTGTTCGAACTTAGAATTTCTAAAACCGATTAATACTCCGATTTAAGCCATTAGTTTGGTTAGACAACTATAAGGGTTCATCCACCAACCCCAAACACCCACTTAATCCATTTGTAACCCCTTAAATCGATTTATTAAGCCAAAACCCATGAAAACTCATTATAAAGGAAAAGTGGTGAAAACTCAAGGAATCACAAGAATCAGCTCTTAGAAATCCATAACCACAAGAAGAGAAGTACTACAATAATTAGGAGACGAATTTAGGATGTAATACCTTGCAATTTCCTCTTTGATTCTCCCTTTTCTCTTGATTCCTTGCCCAAACCCTTCTTCCTTTCTTCTATTCTCTTAGCCGCCAAATGCCAACCCAAATACTGATTTTCCCAATCAACCCTAGGAATATGTGCCCTTAAATACCTTCTCACAAAGTTTCCATTTTGGCCCCTCCAAGCAAACTTCCATTTATTAGACAAATAGCACTAAACTTTCAATAGCAACCAAGATGGTCCCTTAACTTAGCTTTGAAATTTTAGCATGGCAAACACTAAACTCCTATTCTTCTCAAAATAAAACCCGGTTGTTACAGGAATAATCTTTGATATCACGGTTTGATATTTGACAAATAAAAAATCAAATAGAGAACCATTAAAATCCAAGCAGTTGGTAACCGAAATTTCCTTAAAAACATATTAGAATGTAAGTCCTTACAAACCTTTAAGGCTATTTACACCCGTTTTGACAAAATCTTTTGGTGTCATGCGATCACTTAGTTTATGAAATACACTAATAATATTAACAATTTTGTGGGTTTTGGTATGAGGCCAAAAGTGAGATTCAATTAAAACCATTACGGTATTTTTTGGGCTTTTGGCAAGAGGCCAAAAGATGTGTGTTTTAACTTTTAGAATGTAATTATGGTTTATGATAAACAATTAGAATTTCGATATGGCTATTTATCTTTTTTTAAGAACTTTTATGTAACATCCTGGATTTTCAAATAATATTAATTTAATGAGAATTGGGATATACCTTATTTTGCGTAAACCTTGGATTATATGGAAGTTTTATAATTCATTAGGTTAAAATGCAAGTGACCAAAGTTAAGTGTTAATTCTGTAATAAATGGAACTTGAGGGTGTATTGGGTCATTGGTGAATTGTGTGTTTGGATAAGAGGCTGAGAATGAGAAATATCTCATTCTTGGTTCTTTGAGTCGGCAGAGAGAAAGAGATAGAGAGAAAAGGGAAAAAGGAAGAAAGCAAGCTTTGATCATCAAATTGGTAAGGAAAGTGATCATGTTTTCTGATATAATTGTTATAGACGTTGGGTTATAAACGAATCTGTGTTTGGATTAGGTTTTCAAAATCGTTCAAAACAGATTGGAGCATCAGATCGAGATTAAAGTGGGTTTTCTTCAAAGAGGTGAGTTCATTCGATTCTTTGTACAAATCAGTGTTTTTAAGTTATAGTAACCTTGGTATATTTGTATGAACTGACTGAGGATTGATTAGAATGAGTAGAATGAACTGATTTCATGTTTTAAATCGATTTGAGGACTTGTTGAACAGACAGTACGCAAAACCTTGAAAGTCCCGGTAGTGGCAAGTCCCGGTAGTTGGAAGTCCCGGTAGTTGGAAGTCCCGGTAGTTGGAAGTCCCGATAGAGGGAAGTCCCGGTAGAGACAAGTCCCGGTACAGCATATCGGGAGTTGAGTAAAGAAACCAATATATCTAAATGGTATCAAAATTTGATATGGCTCAAGGATCTGATAAGTTAAGTATCTAGAGGCCTTGTATTTTATGTATCTTTCCGGATGTAATGAAATGTGCATTTATGTAAATCGTGGAAATATGCGATTTAGGAATTGTGATGGGAATTATATAGCTTGAACACACATACCCTTGAAAAATAGTATGTTAGGTTTATAGACTGCGCTAGTCGATGCTAGGCAGGAATGTGTTAAGTGTAATGAATAAGGTTTGCTCATACTGAATGATATGAGGAATCTATACGAACTGAATGTGATTTGCTCATACTGAATGATATGAGGAATCTATGGGGTATAATTATGATTTGGTCATACTGAATGATATGAGGAATCTATATTAAGTAAATACCTGTACGAGTACAAATAGGTGGTATGGATCCATAGGCACTAAGTTTGGTAAGCACATGGAATAGGCGTGTGGTATTACTCGTTTAATCGTTATTCCAGTGTGTGTGGGAAATCATGGAATAGGCGTGTGGCATTAATCGTTATTCCTGATTTCTAAGGAAGAGAGTGAGGTTGACAAGTACTTGTAATCTCTGCTTCCTTATTGATAAATGGGCGTGTGTAATCGCGATTTATTGGTGGAGAGCATTGATCTAGAATCTGTGAAGATTCGTAGTGTGGCTCTGGGCTATGATATGCTGATGGAATTGTTGTCAGTCATAGTCATGGGAGTGGATAAAATTGTGTAATAGATCCATAGGCACTATGTTTGTTTTAGCTAGAAGTTGTCATCAAGTCATCGGGGGCAACTTAGTACGGTCTAATGGGAACTGATTACTAGCCATTGACTATATGATGTAATTTCTAGGAATGAGTGTACCTTGAATCATCGGGGGCCCCGGTTGTGAATCGCGATATATTAAATCCCATTGGGGCCATTGATTCTGAGGTGGAGAGGACGTGAAATGTGGAATAGGCAGATTTTGATTTGTAATTCCCATTTCGAATGGAAAATCAGAGATTTACATTGTTTTAGGGAAGATCGGAGATTTCCCAGTTGTGAAAGGAAGATTTGAGATAGGCATAAAGTAATTTGTAATCTCTACTTCCGGATTAAGAAATAGGCAGGTTTTGACTTGTAATTTCTTGAATAAGAGTATTAACCTTGAATATGGGATTGTTCATGGTAAACTCTTGGTAGTAATATTATGGCTAGATGAATTAGTCATAATTATGGAAGTGGGGTAGATTCCCAGTAGTGAAAGGAGTTGTTATACGGTAAGAAAAGGAATAATCAAGTTTGTTGTAACTTGTTTACATTGATTTTACAAATGTTATCTTGGAAACGAATGTTCTCACTAGGCGTTGGCCTAATCGTTTCAAATGATGTTTTCTTACCAGGTACCAGCTCGGGGAGGTAAAGGGTTGTGGGACGACCGTTTTGATATAGCAGAGGTGGATGAATTTAACAAAGAAGAGATTTTGATGGATTGATAGATAACTTGATTAATCTAGTTGTAGTGACATAATTAGATTGATAGGTTATTTGAAGAATCTTGTAAAGTGAATATACTCTTGATGGTTAATCCACTGCCTGTTTTTATAAGTTGAAGTATTTATTGTCATAACCTGTTATAACTTGAAGTTTAAATTGGCTCAGATTTTGGGGTGTTACATTTTAGCAATTAAGTTAAATATTAAGTGTTATAGAAATTTAAAGCGGTTTTTGGCATGATGCCAAATATACCAGGCATAAAAGGGGGGAACTCCAAAATAAAAAAAACTTTAAAACTATAAATAAATTAATAATTACTTAAAAACATGTTATAAGCTGAGAATGAAAATATCGAACAAGGTAAGTATTTTTTTATTCAAATAATTATTAATTTATTTAGAAATTGAATATTTTATTCAAGGTAAGTATTAATCATTCAAAGATTAAAAGATCCTAAGATTGGCTTAAATAAGTAAATAGCATTGACACAAATCAATTTGCCAAAAAAAACATGTTCAAATATGTACATATTATTATATAAGGAAATCACGTTTTATGAAATATGATTCTTAATTAGATATTTATTAATCAGTAATAATAAAATATTATTTATGAACTTACAAATTAAGTAAAAGCATATTAACATCATGAATGCAAAAATACATGTATCATAAGTTTAAAAAGTCTCATCAAACAAACAACAAAGATGAATGATAAGAATTTTCATAAAAGATTATGTCATAATTATTCAAATATTCTTAATATATATATATATATATATATATACATGTTTGAAAACAATAATCATTCTTGATTAATCAACAATATAATTCCCATTTTAATCTTCATTACCGATAAAGCTTACATATAAACAATCTTAAATATATAGTAATGGTAGCAAACTAAAACTACAATGATTTGAATGTATAAACCCAAATTAATGAAATCCAATAAAAAAAACTTAATTTGGTATTGTTTAACTATATTTTATAATTATTATTTTTTTGCATAATCAATAGCCCAATTAAAAAAAAATTAAGAACTTTTAGCAATTAAGTTAAATATTAAGTGTTATAGAAATTTAAAGCGGTTTTTGGCATGATGCCAAATATACCAGGCATAAAAGGGGGGAACTCTAAAAAAAACTATAAATAAATTAATAATTACTTTAATAAATTATTCAATTTCTAAAAACATGTTATAAGTTGAGAATGAAAATATCGAACAAGGTAAGTATTTTTTTTATTCAAATACTTATTAATTTATTTAGAAATTGAATATTTTATTCAAGGTAAGTATTAATCATTCAAATATTAAAAGATCCTAAGATTGGCTTAATTAAGTAAATAGCATTGACACAAATCAATTTGCCAAAAAAAACATGTTCAAATATGTAAATATTATTATATAAGGAAATCACGTTTTATGAAATATGATTCTTAATTAGATAATTATTAATCAGTAAAAATAAAATATTATTTATATGAACTTAATAATTAAGTAAAAGCATTTTAACATTATGAATGCAAAAATACATGTATCATAAGTTTAAAAAGTCTCATCAAACAAACAACAAAGATGAATGATAAGAATTTTCATAAAAGATTATGTCATAATTATTCAAATATTCTTAATATATATATATATATATATATATACATGTTTGAAAACAATAATCATTCTTGATTAATCAACAATATAATTCCCATTTTAATCTTCATTACCGATAAAGCTTACATATAAACAATCTTAAATAGATAGTAATGGTAGCAAACTAAAACAACAATGATTTGAATGTATAAACCCAAATTAATGAAATCCAATAAATAAAAACTTAATTTGGTATTGTTTAACTATAATTTATAATTTTTTTTTTTGCATAATCAATAGCCCAATTAAAATTAAGAAGCAACAACCTAAGATATACGATTAAAACTTTTCTTTTCTTTTTCTTTTTCAAGGATGTATGGTGTCGACCAAAAACAATTTCTTTTTCTTAATTATTATAAGAAAATCAGTTTTTTTTGCTGATCCAACAATCAAGAACGTAGTGTCAAATCTAAAAACCCAATTTTTTAACAACGGTATGAAGGTGTATGTCGAAATAGAATAAAAAAAACTCTAATATTAAGAGAATACTTTAATAGATCAAATTTTATGTAAATAAAATTATCAATATGTAAAGAAAAACAGTTTAAGATGCATGCACATGTGGTTTTGTTGATGGATATCATTGCGTAAAAAGATCAATATAGATATCAAACATGTAACATAGCAATATTTACATACATCATATGATTATAAAAAAATCGAGAGAGAAGGAGAATCATAACTGACCAGTTTGATTCTTTGAAGAGCTTTTGGGGAGCACGTGCTGATAACGTGTAAAAGAAGATAATATTCTTCTCATCCATTATTCTGTAATACATAAAAAATTAATTAAATAAATGGTTAATCAATCCTTCATTTGGATGAAAGCTAAACAGTTCATAGAGGTTATAGCACATACAGTTAAAAACAAGATTGTTATAGCGTATACCATAAAGAACATGCATGTTGGAGCAAAAAAACCAAGCAGAAGTAGAGAAACCAAATCGTTGGAAGTTTAAAAATTGAGATCAGAAAACTTACATGTTGTGAAGCAAACCAGATTTCTAGAATTCGTTGGAGTCTGATGGAGGTGCTTACCAGATTTCCAGAATTCGTAATAGCCAAAATATTGTTTTTAGCCAAAATATATAGGAGGAAGAAGGGGCTTATTTTTGGGGCTTAATGCAAAAATTAATGCAAATTAATTTCGAAATTAATGCAAAAAATTAATCAATTTGGAAAGAAATGCAAATATTAATAAATGTTGATTATTCAGTTTCCAAAAAAAAAAAGAATTAACTTTCTCTCCCTCTCATTATGGTTTCTGGTTTCCAAAAAAAATTCCTGGTTTCCATATAAAAAGAATTAGCTTTCTCTCTCTCTCTAGAAATTAAGTAAATATGCTTTAAATTGTAGTACATAGTGCTTAAATTGTTGTTTTTAAGAGTTTAGGGGCTTCATGCTTTATAATATAGTATAGATATTTGGGAGGGAGTTGGTACTCAATAGAGGGATTTCAACACAAAACCACTTCTAAACCTTTTTAATAAAATATTAATTATATAAATGAATTTAATCGATTATAATTACATAACTAGTCAGTCAGACCTGTCCAAAATTTCTTTTTTCATTGCTCGAGCCCGTCTATTAATTTGAATGATCCCGTCCAAACCCGCCCATATTTTCTAAAATGGTTGTCCAGCCCATTTTTCTAACAGGCCAAGTCTACCGGGTTGTATCATCTATAAACAATTTTACTCGAAAGCCATTTTCATTGTCAGGTCCTCGTGGTAGATCCAAGCATTTCCCTTGTTAGATCCTCATAGTAGATTCAATTTATAGGGCTTTGTATAGGACTACAAAGTAAGATAAGCAACATAAATCTTGACGATTTTCTATTGTTGTTTTGGCATCTCCGATTAGGAAGCATGGTGTTAACAAGTCAAATTGAGTCGAGTAGAGTAGTAGATTGTTTGAACTCAGTTAAACAAAAACTAATACCAAACTTGAGCTCGATACTTATTTAATAAATTTGAGTTATACATTATACCTACTGTCATGAGCATATAAGAATAACAAATTAAGGAATATTTATATATAAAATATCGAAAAAATCTATTTAAAAGTGCATATGTAAACTAATACCCATTTCTTACCTTAGGTAGCGTTTGGTATGCACACTGGATGGACGGGACAGGACATGACAAGACAGGACGGAACGGGACGGGACTAGAGGAGATGATTTTAATCTAGGTTTAGCTATCTGATGTTGGAAAAAATGAGTTGTTGGTACAAGTGTACCACATCTCTATATATTTATTTTGATGATTCCAAACACACCGTATTATTGTTTATCTAACAATTTATCCAAGTGTATAGGAACACGAAGATTTTATCTGATGAGTTCAAGACATGAAGATGCGTCATACTATTTATATTTCATAATGGTAAAAACACTCTAAATAATATACCACTTGGATATTTCGAAAACCCAACCCAATACTGTTTTTGATATAATTAATCTTTTAATATTAAATTCAAAAGTTTTTTTTAATATATATATATATATATATATATATATATATATAAACGTATGATACATATATATATATTATATAGGGAAATTAATTAAAATACCCAAAGTTTGACCAACTGTTACCAAAATACCCAAAAAATATTCATTTTGCAAAAATACCCAAAATACCCACGATGGATCCCGCGATCGCGGGCTAGGGCTGACGTGGCACGTATTTTGGCCCCAAATGCCCCGCGAAGCCCCTCAACTTTGGCCGCGGTGCACTTTTGGTCCCTGCCCGCGATCGCAGCCCGCGATGGACCAAAATTTTCACTTTTGGTCCCTGAAAATTTACACTTTTGGTCCCTGTACTTAGACGAATCTTGCATGATTTTACTGTTTTTTTCACAATTATTGTACTTTGAAGACCGATTTGTGGTTGAAATTAATTTGCATGTTTGAGATTTCATCCATAAATATCAGTAATATGCAATTCACAATTCACACTTGTTCTTGCTTTCTTTCTTGATTTCTCTCTTGCTTTCTTTCTTTGAATTGCTTTCTCTCTTCTCTCATTTCATCCACAAATGGCATCGTCATCAAACCCTAAGTCTACTCCTGAAAAAATGCCACCTCAAATCGAGGTCGCCATAGCAAAAAAGGAAAAGGAGATAGATGAACTAACAGAAGAGTGGAAAAAAATGATGGACAGGAAGGCAGTCCATTTGAGAAAGATCGAAGAGGAAGACAGGGAGATCAAAAGGATGAAAGGGGATAAAAAAGCTCGGGAGGCTCGTGTTCGTCGAGAACAAGAAGCAATTCACCATATTCTGCAAGACTTCGCAATTATTCAAGCGAAGGTAAACGAGAAGCAAGCTTGGATTGATGAAACTAAATCAATTTTTAAGTAGGTGGTGGTTATATTTTTGTTTTGTTTTGTATTTTTTTACTGTGTTGTTATTTGTATTTTTTTTACTGTGTTGTTGTTTTGTATTTTTTGTTGTTGTTAATTTCTCTGAAAAGTAGTTTTTAAGCCGTTGAACCACGGTTAGGTTGGATACATCATGCAAGGTCAAGTCAGAGGTTACCTCATTCGTGGGCCTACTCCTCTTGTAGAATATATTACAACCCTCAACTCATTTGCTAAAGTGTGTGCGGGTTGTGGTACACAATGGCCATACGTGGTTGCAAAAGCAGAAGCCGTTGAAGAAGGGTCAGAAAGATTGAAGATGAAGAGCTTGTTGGATGGAATACAAACTAGCTGTGTTATCAATGTTCATTTAGAAGCATATGTATGTGTGTGTATATATATAATATGAAATGGGGTTTTGACAAGTTGGTATCACTGGACTCATTTAAGAATTGTGAAAATGGGTATTTGACGAATGATGATTCATGTGTGTTTGGAGCTGAAGTGTTTTAAACACACATGAATCATCATTCGCCAAATACCCATTTTCACAATTCTTAAATGAGTCAAGTGATACCAACTTGTCAAAACCCCATTTATAAACAATTCTACCTTCTCCTATTGCCATTCACGATATCTATAAACACATTCAAATAATAATAATTTAAAACGATTTAATGAATTAGTTAATATATGATTATTATGTTAATGCGATAGGAGTGTAAAACAAAATTGAAAAAAAATATGAGATGTACCATAAATTAAATAATTAACTATAATGGTGTAATTTGTTAAAATTAAAACGTATCTAATATGAATATATAAACAGACATGTGTACTCAGAGTTGACATTCACTGCCATGGATGCAAGAACAAGGTCAAGAAAATACTAAGAAAAATTGAAGGTCTCCTATTTTCTTTATGTGTGTAAATATATAATACGAATATATATATATATATATATATATATATATATATATATATATATATATATATCATTTACAAACTAGCTGTGTTATCAATGTTCATTTAGAAGCATATGTATGTGTGTATATATATCATTTACAAATCAGTGTTTAGATCAACAGTATCATAAGGGTTTGTTCCATATGGTTCAAGCTGTGACGGGCCCGGGGTGTGACTGACAGAATGTCTCCTTGGCACGGTTGAAGGGGCGGGATTTGGACACTCTCCACGAGTGTGTCCTACGCATTGGCATCGAGTACATCTTCGTTGTATCGAACTTTCACCACGTGATGGACGTCGGTCGTTCTTTCTCGGTCTCCCGGCCCTGTTCTTATCCATTAAAGGTGTAGGTTCGTAGCTTTGTGTCTGGGTATGGGAGTCTGGAAGAATAGGGGGCATATCAAAAAAGTCATTTATCTGACTACATGATTTTCTACTAGGGGTATATTCTTCGTGATCATCATTATCGGTGTCTGATCTGTCTATTTCAGAATTACCCGTTCTGAAAACGTGGGTTTCGTCATCAGCAACTCCAGCAGTACGCCATTCGTGTGGTTGTGGTGATGGTGGTGGTGGTGGTGGTTGTTGTTGTTGAGAATCAGGCTGCTCTATTTGGAGGTCTTCGTCGTCTTCACCCTCCTCGTCACCGTCGTCGTCACCGTCGGATACACCGGGATACACAAAGAGTAATGGGGGTCTTTCTGAATCGACTGCAAGGTGCAGAAAAGTAGAGATATCCCCATCGTTGGATAAATCCACAAATGACCCATTGCCATTTTTAAACACTAACTTGCAAATATCAGAAGAGTTGATTCCACATTTTTGCATGGCGTATGCAACAAACTTCTGATAAGTATAGTTTACTGACACTTTTACACCATGCTTAGATTTATAAGCAAAATTCCACTCATTGTTATCTTGCACCCATTCACCATCAAAACAGAAATATAGCTTAGATTTTGCAACAGATGAACTCATTTTTTCAGTAGTATCTCAAATACAAAATATTGCAGAAAGAAATATTGCAACAATGAAATCGTTGTGTGAGAATTATGGCTTGAATTTTACGTCTATTTATGAATGAAACAACCAACATATCAGAAAACCAATCTCTCATTTCATCCACAAACTGATATTCCAAAAACATTGATTTAACATTGATTGAAACATGCAATTGAATTTCAACCACAAATCGGTCTTTAAATTGCAATAATTGTGGAAAAAACAGTAAAAGCATCAAGATTCGTCTAAGTATAGGGGCTGAAAGTGTAAATTTTCAGGGACCAAAAGTTGAAAATTTCAGGGACCAAAACTGTAAATTTTGGCCCATCGCGGGCTGCGATCGCGGGCAGGGACCAAAAGTGCACCGCGGCCAAAGTTTAGGGGCTTCGCGGGGCATTTGTGCCCAAAATACGTGCCACGTCAGCGTATCCCGCGATCGCGGGACCCCATCGCGGGTATTTTGGGTATTTTTGCAAAATTGAAAAATTTTAGGGTATTTTGGTAACAGTTGGTTTGACTTTGGGTATTTTAATTAATTTCCCTATTATATATTTCTTTATCATCCAAATATATATATATATATATATATATTATATTCTAGGAACATCATCATTACCTTTATTATATATTATATATATACTATTTCAATTCCATGGCAACTGGGTTTTTCTTAAATATGGAGAAGAGAGAAAGAAAGCTATGGATATGATGATGATCTTGCATGTGGAAAAGTTATGGTTATCTATCTTCTCTGCATGTGGGAGTTGTGTTTTGTTGACGATGAAGAACACAAAGTCTCACATGGTGTGATCTTCAATGGTGATGGTGATGGATTGCTTGTGGATGTTTACAAAGTCTGCATGCTAGCTGATATTACTGACAATACCTATGTGAAAAGAAGCCAAGAAAAGCTGCAACTAAATTTGCTGATGGATGGCAAGGAAGTCTTTGCACGCTGAATTTAGTTCACATGCAACGGATCTCTTCCTTGGTTTACTATATATACAAGTGTTTGCTGGAGAAGAAAGTACCAATTCACAATCCTGCATTTGATAAAGACTCTGCAGATCCTTACTCCCTCTTATCACTTATTAAATTTATAAAACATTTTTTTGAGTAAAAAACCTTGAGTTGATAGCAGATTAAAATCTATCGATTAGTTGAATCAGCAACACAACTCAAGTGATCAAACTCTCTAAAAATATCCAAGTGATAAAAATTATACAAGAGTGATTACCATATTAAAATTATACACCTCTTGTAAGTGTTTGAATAACGGGTGTGTGATCCATTATATCTCAAAAGCGTAAGCTAGAGAACCGTTTGCTTTACTCTGTATTTGGTTTGTATTCTACCGTAAAGAATACCTTTTAGTGGATCGTGTCGAGAAGTGTCTCGGCTAGTGGTTTACCCAGTTGGTGGTAAATCACTAAATCTCGGTGTCAAGTATCTCTATCCCTTTTTTCTCTTTATATTTCCGTTGTGCATTTAATTATATCTGTCTATATAATTATTGTATATTTATTGTATTTATACTCTGCTTTATTTACTGTTTTTTATACTGTTTTTTTAAAGGATTTTTGAAAGTAAAAGATTTATATACAACCTTACCCCCCCCCTTTGGTTGTCTAACAATTGGTATCAGAGCAGGGCTTTCAAAAATTATCTATTTAATACTTTTTCCAAGACATCCTTTTAAATGGCTCAACAACAAAATATTTTGTTTTCAAAACCTCCTATGATTGATACTGAAAAGTTTGGCATTTGGGCTGAACTATTTGAATGTCACGTTCGTGGCAAAAATCAAAGAATTTGGTACATTATTGAAAATGGGAATTTTAAACCAACCAAAGTAGAAGATGATGTTATTATTGATAAACCTATAAAAGATTGGACTCCCGCTGAAGAATCTCATTATTGTTTAAATTTTGAAGCTAAAAATATATTATATGCTGCTTTAACTACTGATGAAATTGAAAGAGTTTATACATATAAAACTGCTAATCAAATCTGGGAAAGTTTAAACAACACTCATCGTGGAAACACGCAAGTTAAAAGTTCCAAAATAAATATCTTAGTTCATGACTACGAACTTTTTGAAATGAATCAAAATGAGTCAATTGACTCTATGTTTAAAAGATTTAACCTCATCATGACTACCTTGAAAGGATTAGGTCGCACTTATCCTAACGAAGACTATGTAAGGAAAATCCTTCGAGCACTTCCTTCAGAGTGGATGCAAAAGATTACATCATTGGAAGACTCCCGTGATCTCTCTATAATGAAGCTAGATGATCTCATCGGTAATCTTAAAGTGCATGAAATTGCACTCAAAAGAAACAAAGATCGGGAGCAAGTCAAAAAGAAGTCGATAGCTCTTAATGCTTCAACACCGAACGACGAAAAGAAAAAGGAGAAAGCTAGCTCCTCGAAAGATCCTTCCGAAACACTCGACGAAGTCGCTATGATGGTAAGAAACTTCTCTAAGCTTTTTACTAACAATAATTTTTCTAAGAATGGTAGATTTCAAAGAAACGGTAACTACCATCGTGGCGGTGAAAACCGGAGTCGTAAATTCCATAAACGGGAAGAAAGAGTGAAGAAGGATGACGACTCAAGTGGCGACGAAAAAGCTAAACCAAAGAGAGGCTTTTGTTACTCTTGTGGTGATAAAGACCACTACGCCAATGAGTGCCCTAAAAAGAACAAATTCCAAAATAAGAAGGAGAAAGCCTTCGTTGGAGGCGCGTGGAGCGCAAGCGAAGAAGAAGACGATTATGAAGCCATTTGCCTTATGGCTGAAAGCGACGACGAGGTAAATACTTCTTACTCAGATTACGCTAGTAATTATGATAGTGATAGTGATAATGAAAATAATCTTGATTTATTACATGAATCTTTTCATAAAATGGCTGCTCTTGCAAATAGTTACCAAGACGAGATTTCTAAATTAAAAGAAACCGTATCTGCATGTAAAAAAGAAATCAATGACGGCAAACAAAAATCTGCTAATGATATAGATATAATTTCTAAATTAGAAAATAAATTAAGTGAAAAGGACTTTTGTAAATCATGTGATGTTCTAAATAATAAAATTGCATGTTTAAGTAAAAATACAAATGAAAGTGTTGCATGTACAAAATGTGATATACTTGAGAATGAAAATGCTTGTTTAAAAGCTAAATGCGCTTCTTATGAAAAGGATAATATGTTAGCTAAAGCATTTCAAAATAGCAATGATAAAGTTCTTAACATGCTAAATATGTCTAACCGTATAAACTGTCGAAAAGGCATTGGTTCCGATACTTGCAAAGATAAATGTTCTTGTATGCCAATTAGAAGACATTATGAATCACCTAAAGTAAGTACAAGAAATCAATATGTGCAAAAACCTCCGTATATACCTAAAATGAATAATATAAATTATATACCGAGAAAACCGTATGCTCGCATGTATAATGATAAATTTTCTAGACCTAAAAATAATGTGAATATAAATGCTTCTTTTTATGTGTATGATAAATACAATCGCAAAATTAAAATGGTAAATAAATGGATTCCAAAAGGAATGTTTAGTAATGATAATCCAGGTGGTATGCGTATGTGGTTTTAATTTGCATTATATTTGCATGTTTTATTTATATAGATTAATATATGTTTTACTTAATTATTATCTATGTTTATATATATATACATACGTACTACATATATATATATATATTCTGTTTTATTATATATATATATATTCTGTTTGATTTTTTTTATATATTTATATATATATATTCCATATATACGTATATCATACATATATAAGTCCTTTGTATATATATATATATATGCATATTGGTTGTCGTCATTGAAACTAATTGTCAAGGACCCACGAGAAATGAGGACCATAAAAGTTACATCTTTATTATTGTAGATAAACCTTGATTTGGATTGGATACTCGATAGTGGTTGCACACGTCACATGACCGGAAACAACAATCTTTTTTCATCATATAAGTCATGTGATGGTGGACAGGTAATTTTTGGAGGAAATTCCAAAGGAAAGATAATTGGGAGAGGTATAGTTTCTTGCAATAATGTTAAATTTCTTGATGTTAATCATGTTGATAATTTACACTTTAACCTGTTAAGTGTTCGCCAACTATGTAAAAATGGTACAACTGTTGTCTTCGAAGAAGATTCTTGTAAAATCTTAAAAAACGGCAAAGTTCTTTTAAATGGTTTTGTAAAAGGAAATTTATATATTTGTAAAACTCTTGTAAATGAAAATGTTTGTTTATCGTCTATTTATGATAATTCTACTTTATGGCATAGACGTTTGGGTCACGCTAATCTTAGATTAATTCAAAGTTTAAAAAATAAGGAGCTTGTGAGTGACCTTCCAAAATTAAAGTTTGACAATCATTTTTTGTGATGCTTGTCGTGTCGGCAAACAACATCACGTTTCTCATAAATCAAAAAATGTGATTTCAACTCAAAGAGTTTTAGAACTTTTACATATGGATCTTTTTGGCCCATGGCGATTCAAAATTTTGGAGGAAATTTTTACACTTTGGTTATTGTGGACGATTATTCCCGTTATACATGGACTTTATTTTTTAGACATAAAAATGAGGCTTTTGAAAGGTTTAAAATTTTGGGAAAACGAATTCAAAACCAACAAGGTTGTACGATTGTTTCCATACGCACGGACCATGGACGAGAATTCGATAATGATGTCCAATTTGGTGCCTTTTGTGATAAACATGGTATAACTCATAACTTTTCGGCTCCTCGAACACCTCAATCTAACGGGGTTGTTGAAAGAAAAAATAGAACTTTACAAGAAATGAGTAGAACCATGCTAAACGAACATCAAGTTCCCCAAAAGTTTTGGTGTGATGCCGTTGCTACCGCGACCTATGTGCTTAACCGTGTCCTAGTTAGAAGTATCCTAAATAAGACACCCTATGAGCTTTACCGTGGTAGAAAACCTTCCCTAGCCCACCTAAAAGTTTTTGGATGTAAGTGTTTCATTTTAAACACCAAATCCTATCTAACCAAATTTGACGCAAAAGCCTATGAGGGAGTGTTCCTTGGCTATTCTTGGAATAGCAAAGCCTATAGAATCCTAAATAAGGAGACCATGGTTGTAGAAGAATCCCTAAATGTTAGCTTTGACGAAAGTCCTCCCAAACCGAGTGCACCCTTAGCAAATGACAATATCCGTGAGGGAGATGTCTTAGCACAACAACTTAGTACCTTGGATTTAGGTACCCAACCTTCCACAAATAACATTGAATCTAGTGATGCCCCTTTGTGTTTTATTCCACAAGGTGTAGATGATCCTAACCTTAGAACCGCTCGAGGACATCCCGTAGATCAAATTATAGGTGACCTAAACCAAAGGACAACTAGATCACAAATCCATACCCATTGTGCTTTCCATGCCTTTATCTCAGCCATAGAACCTAAAACCATAGATGAAGCTTTAGGTGATGAGGATTGGATAATGGCCATGCAAGAAGAGTTGAACCAATTTACTAGGAATTATGTGTGGGACTTAGTTCCTTGCCCTAGTAGTCAAACCATTATTGGCACAAGATGGGTCTTCCGTAACAAGGTAGACGAGAACGGTGGAGTCACACGAAACAAGGCACGTTTAGTTGCCAAGGGGTACAATCAACAAGAAGGTATAGATTATGATGAAACCTTTGCACCGGTTGCAAGGTTGGAGTCTATTCGAATGCTTCTAGCTTTTGTAAATGCTAAAGATTTTAAATTATTTCAAATGGATGTTAAAAGTGCTTTCTTAAATGGTGTTATAAATGAGGAGATTTATGTTTCCCAACCTCCCGGTTTTGAAAGTTTTGAAAATCCGACGCATGTTTATAAATTGAAAAAGGCGCTTTATGGTTTAAAGCAAGCTCCGCGTGCGTGGTATGATAGATTAAAATCTTTCTTAGTTAAAAGTGGTTATATTATGGGTAAAATAGATAATACTTTATTTGTCAAATATGCTCAAAATGATATTATGGTTGTGCAAGTATATGTTGATGATATTATTTTTGGTTCCACTAATGAAAATCTGTGTAATGAATTTTCTGCGAAAATGACAAGCGAGTTTGAAATGAGCATGATTGGAGAGTTAAAATACTTCTTAGGATTGCAAATCAAACAATGTGAAAATGGTATTTTTATTAGTCAATCTAAATATTGTAAAGATATGTTGAAAAAGTTTAACTTTGAAAATGTCAAACCCGTTGAAACTCCAATGACCACAAACTTGAAATTATCAAGTGACGAGGAGGGAAACGATTTTAATGAAAAGATTTATCGTGGTATGATTGGTAGCTTATTGTACTTAACTGCTAGTAGACCTGATATTATGTACAGTGTATGTTTATGTGCTCGTTTTCAATCTTCACCTAAACAAACTCACTATGAAGCTGTTAAACGTATTTTTCGATATCTACGAGGTACTACTAACCTTGGTTTATGGTATGCAAAGAAACCCGAGTTAGAAGTAACATGTTTCACCGATTCCGACCTTGGTGGATCTATTGTTGACCGAAAAAGTACTAGTGGGGTATGTGCCTTTATAGGCCTCTCACTTGTGTCTTGGTTCTCTAAGAAACAACAATCCGTAGCTTTGTCTACCACCGAAGCGGAATATGTAGCCGCCGCAAGAGCATGTGCTCAAGTCCTTTGGATGAAACACACACTTAACGACTTTGAGGTACACCTAACCAAAATTCCAATTATGTGTGATAACTCAAGTGCCATAAACTTAAGTAAAAATCCTGTTTTACATTCTCGTACAAAACATATTGAATTGAGACATCACTTTTTACGAGATAATGTTCAAAAAGGCCAAATCGTGCTTGAAAAGGTTGATTCGGAAGATAATTTGGCCGATATTTTTACTAAAGCTCTAAACAAAAATGCCTTCTTTAAATTAAGGCTTGGTTTAGGCATGCTTGAGTATAACCCTTGAGAAAATGCTAACTCTCAAATATTTCATATCTTGAGGGGGAGCATCTTTCAATGGGGAGCATAGCGTCTTTCCTAACCCTTTTTGTTTCGACAAACGGGGGAGAGAAACCGCATATGCTACTGCTTAGCGGTTGTGTTGTCATCATCAAAAAGGGGGAGATTGTTGGTACAAGTGTACCACATCTCTATATATTTATATATATTTATTTTGATGATTCCAAACACACCGTATTATTGTTTATCTAACAATTTATCCAAGTGTATAGGAACACGAAGATTTTATCTGATGAGTTCAAGACATGAAGATGCGTCATACTATTTATATTTCATAATGGTAAAAACACTCTAAATAATATACCACTTGGATATTTCGAAAACCCAACCCAATACTGTTTTTGATATAATTAATCTTTTAATATTAAATTCAAAAGTTTTTTTTAATATATATATATATATATATATATATATATATATATAAACGTATGATACATATATATATATTATATATTTCTTTATCATCCAAATATATATATATTATATTCTAGGAACATCATCATTACCTTTATTATATATTATATATATACTATTTCAATTCCATGGCAACTGGGTTTTTCTTAAATATGGAGAAGAGAGAAAGAAAGCTATGGATATGATGATGATCTTGCATGTGGAAAAGTTATGGTTATCTATCTTCTCTGCATGTGGGAGTTGTGTTTTGTTGACAATGAAGAACACAAAGTCTCACATGGTGTGATCTTCAATGGTGATGGTGATGGATTGCTTGTGGATGTTTACAAAGTCTGCATGCTAGCTGATATTACTGACAATACCTATGTGAAAAGAAGCCAAGAAAAGCTGCAACTAAATTTGATGATGGATGGCAAGGAAGTCTTTGCACGCTGAATTTAGTTCACATGCAACGGATCTCTTCCTTGGTTTACTATATATACAAGTGTTTGCTGGAGAAGAAAGTACCAATTCACAATCTTGCATTTGATAAAGACTCTGCAGATCCTTACTCCCTCTTATCACTTATTAAATTTATAAAACATTTTTTTGAGTAAAAAACCTTGAGTTGATAGCAGATTAAAATCTCTCGATTAGTTGAATCAGCAACACAACTCAAGTGATCAAACTCTCTAAAAATATCTAAGTGATAAAAATTATACAAGAGTGATTACCATATTAAAATTATACACCTCTTGTAAGTGTTTGAATAACGGGTGTGTGATCCATTATATCTCAAAAGCGTAAGCTAGAGAACCGTTTGCTTTACTCTGTATTTGGTTTGTATTCTACCGTAAAGAATACCTTTTAGTGGATCGTGTCGAGAAGTGTCTCGGCTAGTGGTTTACCCAGTTGGTGGTAAATCACTAAATCTCGGTGTCAAGTATCTTTATCCCTTTTTTCTCTTTATATTTCCGTTGTGCATTTAATTATATCTGTCTATATAATTATTGTATATTTATTGTATTTATACTCTGCTTTATTTACTGTTTTTTATACTGTTTTTTTAAAGGATTTTTGAAAGTAAAAGATTTATATACAACCTTACCCCCCCCCCCCCCCCCTTTGGTTGTCTAACAATTGGTATCAGAGCAGGGCTTTCAAAAATTATCTATTTAATACTTTTTCCAAGACATCCTTTTAAATGGCTCAACAACAAAATATTTTGTTTTCAAAACCTCCTATGATTGATACTGAAAAGTTTGGCATTTGGGCTGAACTATTTGAATGTCACGTTCGTGGCAAAAATCAAAGAATTTGGGACATTAATGAAAATGGGAATTTTAAACCAACCAAAGTAGAAGATGATGTTATTATTGATAAACCTATAAAAGATTGGACTCCCGCTGAAGAATCTCATTATTGTTTAAATTTTGAAGCTAAAAATATATTATATGCTGCTTTAACTACTGATGAAATTGAAAGAGTTTATACATATAAAACTGCTAATCAAATCTGGGAAAGTTTAAACAACACTCATCGTGGAAACACGCAAGAAAAGCTGCAACTAAATTTGATGATGGATGGCAAGGAAGTCTTTGCACGCTGAATTTAGTTCACATGCAACGGATCTCTTCCTTGGTTTACTATATATACAAGTGTTTGCTGGAGAAGAAAGTACCAATTCACAATCTTGCATTTGATAAAGACTCTGCAGATCCTTACTCCCTCTTATCACTTATTAAATTTATAAAACATTTTTTTGAGTAAAAAACCTTGAGTTGATAGCAGATTAAAATCTCTCGATTAGTTGAATCAGCAACACAACTCAAGTGATCAAACTCTCTAAAAATATCTAAGTGATAAAAATTATACAAGAGTGATTACCATATTAAAATTATACACCTCTTGTAAGTGTTTGAATAACGGGTGTGTGATCCATTATATCTCAAAAGCGTAAGCTAGAGAACCGTTTGCTTTACTCTGTATTTGGTTTGTATTCTACCGTAAAGAATACCTTTTAGTGGATCGTGTCGAGAAGTGCCTCGGCTAGTGGTTTACCCAGTTGGTGGTAAATCACTAAATCTCGGTGTCAAGTATCTCTATCCCTTTTTTCTCTTTATATTTCCGTTGTGCATTTAATTATATCTGTCTATATAATTATTGTATATTTATTGTATTTATACTCTGCTTTATTTAATGTTTTTTATACTGTTTTTTTAAAGGATTTTTGAAAGTAAAAGATTTATATACAACCTTACCCCCCCCCCCCTTTGGTTGTCTAACAATTGGTATCAGAGCAGGGCTTTCAAAAATTATCTATTTAATACTTTTTCCAAGACATCCTTTTAAATGGCTCAACAACAAAATATTTTGTTTTCAAAACCTCCTATGATTGATACTGAAAAGTTTGGCATTTGGGCTGAACTATTTGAATGTCACGTTCGTGGCAAAAATCAAAGAATTTGGGACATTAATGAAAATGGGAATTTTAAACCAACCAAAGTAGAAGATGATGTTATTATTGATAAACCTATAAAAGATTGGACTCCCGCTGAAGAATCTCATTATTGTTTAAATTTTGAAGCTAAAAATATATTATATGCTGCTTTAACTACTGATGAAATTGAAAGAGTTTATACATATAAAACTGCTAATCAAATCTGGGAAAGTTTAAACAACACTCATCGTGGAAACACGCAAGAAAAGCTGCAACTAAATTTGATGATGGATGGCAAGGAAGTCTTTGCACGCTGAATTTAGTTCACATGCAACGGATCTCTTCCTTGGTTTACTATATATACAAGTGTTTGCTGGAGAAGAAAGTACCAATTCACAATCTTGCATTTGATAAAGACTCTGCAGATCCTTACTCCCTCTTATCACTTATTAAATTTATAAAACATTTTTTTGAGTAAAAAACCTTGAGTTGATAGCAGATTAAAATCTCTCGATTAGTTGAATCAGCAACACAACTCAAGTGATCAAACTCTCTAAAAATATCTAAGTGATAAAAATTATACAAGAGTGATTACCATATTAAAATTATACACCTCTTATAAGTGTTTGAATAACGGGTGTGTGATCCATTATATCTCAAAAGCGTAAGCTAGAGAACCGTTTGCTTTACTCTGTATTTGGTTTGTATTCTACCGTAAAGAATACCTTTTAGTGGATCGTGTCGAGAAGTGTCTCGGCTAGTGGTTTACCCAGTTGGTGGTAAATCACTAAATCTCGGTGTCAAGTATCTCTATCCCTTTTTTCTCTTTATCTTTTCGCTGTGCATTTAATTATATCTGTCTATATAATTATTGTATATTTATTGTATTTATACTCTGCTTTATTTACTGTTTTTTATACTGTTTTTTTTAAAGGATTTTTGAAAGTAAAAGATTTATATACAACCTTACCCCCCCCCCTTTGGTTGTCTAACATGAGTATTTTAGTAATCTTATGTTTTAGTCCCATGTTGTTCCACCTATTTTAGTGGAACAAAAAATCTTAAGTTTTTTCCCATGAAAACTTATTTTTGTCTCATGTTGTCCCATCTGATTTTTGTCCTATGGCATACCAAACATGAGACTATTTTTTTTGTCTCATCCTGTCCCACACAGTATGCGTACCAAACGCACTGTAACACCCTAAAATCAGGGTCATTTTGAACCTCAAATTTTACCAAGATTTAAACAAAAGATCTTCCAAACTTTATACATAAGCAGAGAATTTAACTATGAGGGTCATATTTACAAATATTGAATTCTTCAAATAACCTATTAATCTAATCATGTTACTATAATAAGATTAACTAGGTTATCTAAGCAATACATCAAAAAGCCTCAATGCGTTAATTAACTTCTCCGCTATCTCAAAAGCTCTCGTCCCACTTCCCACTATTTGCCCGAGCTAGTACCTGGTAAGAAAACATATTTTGAAACGATTAGGCTAACGCCTAGTGAGAACATTCGGTTTCAAAATAATACTTTTAAGTCAATGTAAACAAGGCATAACAAACCTGATTTACCATCATTCTTACCATACGTAAAAACATCTTGCGATGACGGGATCATACCCGATTCCATGAATATGACTAACACTAAGTCAGTCATGATATCACGTTCAAGTGCCCACTACGAATCTCCACGGATTCTAGATTAATGCTCATATCCAAGAAATTACAATTAGTCCATACCTATTTCTTGGAAAGGAAGTAGAGATTACAATTAAACCATGCCTATCTCTTTCCTTCCTATAGAAATCAAGAATTACGATTAGTCCACGTCTATCCCACGATTTCTCATCAATGTGAAATGGGAATTACGATTAGTCAACGCCTATTCCTCATTTCACCTAAACGGGAATTACGATTAGTCCACGTCTATTCCACGTTTATCATACACACTGGAATTACGATTAATCCACGCCTATTCCATGTGTTTATATAAAAACTAGTGCATATGGATCCATTACACTTATTTGTACTCGTGCAGGTTATTGCCTAATATAAATCATTTTCAAATAACGTTAATGAAATTAAGCAAAACCATTAATTTAAAGATAACCAATTTTACTTCGTATACTCATCCATCAAAATTCATCCAGAAAAACATTTCATTATAAAAATGTACCTTACCATAATTTAAATACGTTATAAAAGGGTAAGGTAAGAATGAACTCACCTGATAGCACAATGTCCTTCTTACTTCACTCCTTAATAGTTGTAAAGATTTCCGTCACCAAACTTCACAAAGTCTTTGTTTTCAACAATTGAAACTCTTAATTTTCTGCTGAAATCTGTTTTCTTCTTCTCCTTCTTTCCTTTCTCGTTCTCAATTTCTTTCCCTTTTTCTTTTTGTTTCTCTCGTACAACACACACATACAAGGACCAAAAGAAAATATCTCTTTTTTCTCCTAACAAAGTGACACCTAATCTGATTTCTAATGAATGAGGCGGTGGAAATGGTTAAGGTTTCATTACCTTAACCAAACCAACCCTATACCTTCCTCAAATGACAACTTTCATCCTCCAACTTATAAATTAAAATTAAAGTTTACCCCTTAACTTATAACTGCGTAAAACAAATAACGTAACTTACTCGGGGATAAACTCTAAAATTAATCTATCAAATTATTTATACTCAAATTATTCAATAAACCAAACGTAACGCTTTATATAAAAATCGAGGTGTTACAATACTCCCCAACTTGAAAATGATTTTGTAACACCCGGAAAATCCTCGTAAGTAATAATAGTCCTAATATTCCTTTATATTTTGACTTCTTAAATTATAATTGAATTCCTAAGTAATTTCCGTGATTTTACTTGTTATTTGATAACTTCCGATAGAAATCAGTAAGTTTATTCCTTAAGGAAATTAATGAGAAATAGATGATAAAGTTAAATATTAGATTTTATGGATTAGTTGGATGGGTAATTTGAATACGAGTCCAACGGTACTTTCCGGGGTAAAAACCGAGTTCTAACGAAGAAGTTACGGCCAAATTAGTGGAAAATGAGAAGCAAGCAAACAGAGGATGGCGCCGATGCATCGGCGCGGGTGATCGGCGCCGAGCACCTGACGTGCTAAAAGGGGATTAAACCCACCTCTTGACCCTTAGTCATTTATCCTTTTCATCTAGAGTTCTCAAATCAGATTTTGGCTCTCTACTCCTCAGACGATTTCCATCTAAGCTTAAGGTAAACTCTTATCTTTCAATCATAATCCAATTCAAACAATTAGTAGATGAATCTTACCCATTTAAACTTGAATTAGGGCATTTCATCTTCATTTCATCTTGTTGGAGTGATTGGGTTCAAGTATTCAAGTTAGGGTGATAACAATTGAAGATTTGAGGTGAGTAACTTGTATCTAATTGATTGTATTATACTTATCTACCATTCTTTATCTCGATTTTGGTATTGTTAATGAGAAATCTTGATTTATAAGCTCTTAATGGTTAAGAGGGAACAAGAAGAGTTCAAGTAAGTTATGGTGGATTAATTGTGTTTTATTTCTTAGAATGCCATGGTAAATGTTAGTGTTAAAGGTTTGGGTTTGATTTTACATCATTGGTATATGATTATGATGATGGCTTAATATATGTCTTAATGAAGCAAAGATGGCTTAATGGTCAATATGGACTTATTATTGAATTGTAAACATGGATGTTTATTATTGATATTATATAGAATGTGAATTGATACATATGGATGTATATGAACTACATGGAAGTAGTATTGATAATGTTAAATGGTTGGACCATTGTTAAGTGCTAAATATGCTTGGAATATTATTTGGATTAACATATTTGGTATTCACATAATTGGAGGAGCACCTAGTAGGCATTGGAGGATATATTCTTACACACCGTGGGGTAAGTGTAATTGATTCATACCTCGGATACCGTGGGGTTTTCCGTTGTGTTATGCCTTGTGACAATACCGTGGGGTACCGATCAAGGTATATCTTCGATTATGATGTAACTGGGTAGCGATATGGACCTTCTCCATGGAATCCAATTTGTGAATGTATCGAATTGTTATTCCTACATGCTATGATTATGCTCTATGTGCTATGTGTAAACCTCACTTAGGCTTTAAAAGCCTAACACTTGTTATGTGTTTTATGTGTTACAGATATTAGTGGTTCCAGACACAAGAAGGTCTAGAACGGGGTTGTGAGCATGGGATCATTGTTGGAGAGTTAATGATTGGAAGATTGATGATAGAACTTTCCGACATCCTTTTGATATTTGATTGCTATAGTAGTGATCAAATAAGCTAGTGGTCCATTAGTAGTTATAATTAACTAAATCTTTGTAATAATGGTTATGTAATGATAATTATGTATACTTTTACTTTAGTAATGAGTACCACTCTTCCGTTTTATGGAAGTTTTTGTTAACCCCTGTTTTGGGGTGTTACAAGTTGGTATCAGAGCTTTAGTTTAAGTGAACTAAGTATGATGAGGAGGTACTTAGACTTAAGCTGAGATGAATTAAGTTATGAATCGTGAGATTGGGTAGAAGTATTAAGACGGGATGGCCTTAGGGTCGACAGAAATATGTGAAATTAGTACGGTAACGACGGTAATGAGGATTCTCATGTATGATATATTCACAATCTCAATTAGCTACTGTTATTATGAATATATTGTTACATAAGCATACTTGTTTCTAAATTGTTCCAGTGACTAATGATCGGTAAAGTACGTTTCGTGTGATTATATTTATATAACCATTTCTCAGGGTTATTTTTTGTTTAATAGCATAATGATGGCAAAAACGCCACCAAGGTCTTTCAATTCTTTGGAGGACAGATCGGTAAATGATTGAGGGTTGGAAGGACAACCTAGGACTGGCGGGACTCATGAAAGTCCGCCGAGACAACCTTAAATAAGTGGATTGAAATGTGTGGAAATAGAAGGTAAGATGTTTGATCAAGATGGGAATAGTATGAAATGGTTGAGTAAGTGAGCCTTGGAAGGCATGTATAACAAGTGTTAGAAGGCTGAGAGGGTAACCACTGGTTGGAAATAGAGCGTCAATGATAAGTTGCGTGAGTTAAACGATAGACCTTGTTTGAGTGAATAACCTTTAATTACAAGTAGAGTTTTATGCATGGTGTCCTCGAGTGTGTGTTTCATGGGTTTTCGTGATTTCAAAACAAATGCATAAATAGCAATTTAGTCGATGATGAGTCAGTATATGCACGTGGGTATTTAAAGAAAAAGGCAATACCATTTACGTCGCACAGTGAAATTTTGAGTTTAGCAATTTGCAAAATACTTCACACTTTACAAGAAAAGTTAAATATAAATGAGTGTGAGAACCGATTAGCTTACTTCGTGTCGGTAATTTCTTTCAACTTTTGTCATATGAAAAGATTTTTATTAAATATATTACGGTCATAACAACATCGTTTTGGTTGAAAAAGAGTAAGTTTTTCGGAAAGTAGTATGCAAACAATTCTCGTGATCGTTGTGCAGTACACTGAAGTTATAAGAATTTTGGGGTCATGTGTACCCAAGTTGCTCTAAGTGTTATTCTTTAAAATGAGGAAATGTGCGAAATAATAGATTTAATACATTGTTATGCCTGAAGGCTATGAACGAACTAAGTCGTAAAATATTACTATAAGCTAAGAAAGAACTCTGAGAATGGAGAGGTGTTGGATAGATCATGGGAAGATGTTTGTAATTTTTGGTAATTGTGTTCAAGAGGAAGGTGAACAATGGGAGAGTTGAAAGTGGACTTTGGTGTCGGTTGTAAGAAGGTCTATACTCTTGTTTGGTAACTAGAAATGCAGTTGGCAAGGGACGGTTGTGTCCGAAGGAAGGATTAGTAGTCATCAAGGTGATGGAATTAGCAAATTGCTATGAGTAGTGTGATGAGACAGAAAGGAAATACCCTCGACGTTAAATAAGAATTTATGGTGATTTTGTGATAATAGTATTGCACGAATAAGTTTGAAATGAAGACGATGAGATGTGAAATGTATTATGTTATGTTGAAAGGATTAGGTTCAGTCCTTGTTAATGAATAGATTAAAGAAGTATCGATAGGTCGACTATTGACATTGAAGTCGACAGTTGTGTAAGATGTATGAGGCCTTTTGCCTGTCACAGGGTGCGGTCTGGGTGCGTCCCGCGTATGCCTGTGCGGGCAGAAACAAAACCGTGAGCGGTACCGGCATGCTGTTATGCAGAGGGTATGCGCAAAGCGGACATTATCGTGTACGGTGAACTGGGGATGTTACAGAATGTTATAGAATGCGGACAATACATATCTTGTGAAACACCACATGTGGGGATTTTGAGTGATTGGCGAATAAATTACGAGTGGAAGAGGTTTTGATTAAATTATTACATAAGTGAAAGTTAGGTGGTCAAAATACGCTTTTAGAAGTTTATTGTGGGTGTGCAATAATTATGGTGTGTTATATGCTTAATCGCATTTTTGTTAGTAAGTGTCGGTTTAACTATTGGTCTTATGTGTGAGGACAATTTGTTGATCTTGTATTCTTAGTACCTTTGGGACTAATGAACTTTGGCAAAACAATATATATATATATATATAATGTGGAGTATATAGAGTTGTATATACGTGTACATATAGATACATATATGAATTGACTTCATTGGGAAAGTAGCAATGAAGGGGTCGTGATATTATCATGTCTCGAAGCGTGTGTTGCATGATGTGGGATTAGATGTATTTTAAATTTCATGAGTTGATATTGATAAATGATCAATAGACCCTTTGAGATGGCTTGGTTTTGGGACTCGATTGAGTCTTAAGGGTATTCATCGGTTTAATTAACTTGACATAGGCTTGGGGGTTGGAATTACATGAATTGTATTATAATTAAAGTTTACATAATGTGAATACATTGATTTTCTTTTGAGATCATGTATGAATGTTAGGTTAGAATTGGAAGATTAAAAGTTGAAGGATCACCTTGTGGGGGGTGTTAGGATAGTGAAAGACTATTATTGTAGATGAACATTCTACTTATGATGTAGATGGTTTATATAGAATGAAGAATTAGGCACGAACATGGTAAGGGTATGGACTATGTCGATTTGTGATGGAGTGTGCACTGTATATATAATGGTTAGGAGTCATAAAGAATTAGTAAGAAGTGAGTAAGTTTAAGTTAATTAGAGACTCGTGAGTTGTAGTTCAAACTAAAGTTGGGAAGGAATAAAAGTAATGAAATAGATTCGGTTAATTGTGCGGGAGAGCATGAAGGTAAATTTGAATTGAGTACGAATGACCATGAGGGATCTGGTCTGCTGTGAGATGTTATGGGTGGAGAATGTACGAACGAGTAGTGGCATTAATTGTCAAGATAAATGTGTCAACCAGTAATAAGAAGTTATAAAGAGGGAACATTAGATGAAAGTCTTTTCGGGGATTCCAGATGAATAGTACTAGTTGTCAATAAAGCTGTTGGAATATGTGGTTGTAAGATGGTGTAGTGATTTGGCTATTATTGGAATAGAATGTCGAGCGGTAGTGTGAGTTTATCCAAAGTGATTTTGGTTGCAATGTGGTCGCATAGTACGATATTGATGTGAGGAAGTGGTAGTACTTTATACTGAAGAAACGCGTGGGTCATAGATGTAGTGATGGGTGCCGTAATTATAGAAGTATTCAAAAGTGGTGAGTATGCTCAATTTAAAGTGAGTATGGATTTTCAAGCAGTATACGTTAATGTTATTTTGAAACCTGGAGATGGAGATGTGGATGATGACGGTATTGAAGACCAAGCAATAGTCGGATAAAGGTTTAATGATAAACGGTTACTCTAAGGAGGCTTACAAATCTAAGTTGGGGAGCGGATAATGAGGAAAGAAGTAAGGTTCAGGAAATATGAAAGATGAATCCTTGTTCCTTCTAGATTTTTAATTGTGAATAAGTATATAAGATTTGAAATGAAGAGATGTATACAAAATATTTCGTATTGATATGATGTGATTTCACTTGTTAAAGTGAGAGCGAATGGTATGAGTCGTTGGGTGAAGGAATGGGGAAACAATCTTAGAGAAATCGTTGAGAAATTGTAATAGAGGAATCGGGTTATAGGTACAATAGTATCATATCGATAGAATGTTAATGTGACTTTAGAGTTGGAAGAAGATACGAAGATTAAATATCCACAATTGTTCTCTAAATCTTCGTATTAGTGTACCATTAATAGAGTTTGCTTACAACAATAGTTACCATTCTAGCTTGAAGGTAGCACCATTTGAAGCACTCTATAGGAGAAAGTGTAGGACTCCGGCTTGTTGGTTGGAAGCGGGAGAGAAACAGTTTGTTGGACCGGAAATTGTTCAAGAAACGACGGACAAGGTCAAGATTATTAGAGAACGATTGAAAGCGGCCCAAGATCGACAGGTGAGTTATGCAAACAAGAAAAGGAAACCAATTGAATTCCAAGTGGGGGAGCGAGTAATGTTAAAGGTATCTCCGTGGAAAGGGTTAATCCGATTTGGAAAAAGGGGAAAGTTGAGCCCTCGTTTCCTAGGCCCGTTTACTATTTTGAAACGTGTGGGTTTGCAAGCTTACAAGTTAGACTTACTTCCAGAGATGAACGGAATCCATCCGACTTTTCACGTTTGTTATTTGCGAAAGTGTTTTGGTCATGAAGAAAATGTGATACCATTATCAGAAATTAGAGTGGAGATTAAGCATTGTATAGAAGAACCCGAAGCTATTTTGGAGCGTTCGACTAAAGGAACTTGACGCAAAGAAATCAATATGGTCAAAGTGCAATGGAAACATCACCGTGGAGCTAATATCACGTGGGAGCCAGAAGAGAATATGAAGCGACGATATCCACATTTGTTTACTTAATCTAAGATTTCGAGGACGAAATCTATTTCAAGTGGGGGAGAATTGTAACACCCGGAAAATCCTCGTAAGTAATAATAGTCCTAATATTCCTTTATATTTTGACTTCTTAAATTATAATTGAATTCCTAAGTAATTTCCGTGATTTTACTTGTTATTTGATAACTTCCGATAGAAATCAGTAAGTTTATTCCTTATGGAAATTAATGAAAAATAGATGATAAAGTTAAATATTAGATTTTATGGATTAGTTGGATGGGTAATTTGAATACGAGTCCAACGGTACTCTCCGGGGTAAAAACCGAGTTCTAACGAAGAAGTTACAACCAAATTAGTGGAAAATGAGAAGCAAGCAAACAGAGGATGGCGCCGATGCATCGGCGCGGGTGATCGGCGCCGAGCACCTGACGTGCTAAAAGGGGATTAAACCCACCTCTTGACCCTTAGTCATTTATCCTTTTCATCTAGAGTTCTCAAATCAGATTTTGGCTCTCTACTCCTCAGACGATTTCCATCTAAGCTTAAGGTAAACTCTTATCTTTCAATCATAATCCAATTCAAACAATTAGTAGATGAATCTTACCCATTTAAACTTGAATTAGGGCATTTCATCTTCATTTCATCTTGTTGGAGTGATTGGGTTCAAGTATTCAAGTTAGGGTGATAACAATTGAAGATTTGAGGTGAGTAACTTGTATCTAATTGATTGTATTATACTTATCTACCATTCTTTATCTCGATTTTGGTATTGTTAATGAGAAATCTTGATTTATAAGCTCTTAATGGTTAAGAGGGAACAAGAAGAGTTCAAGTAAGTTATGGTGGATTAATTGTGTTTTATTTCTTAGAATGCCATGGTAAATGTTAGTGTTAAAGGTTTGGGTTTGATTTTACATCATTGGTATATGATTATGATGATGGCTTAATATATGTCTTAATGAAGCAAAGATGGCTTAATGGTCAATATGGACTTATTATTGAATTGTAAACATGGATGTTTATTATTGATATTATATAGAATGTGAATTGATACATATGGATGTATATGAACTACATGGAAGTAGTATTGATAATGTTAAATGGTTGGACCATTGTTAAGTGCTAAATATGCTTGGAATATTATTTGGATTAACATATTTGGTATTCACATAATTGGAGGAGCACCTAGTAGGCATTGGAGGATATATTCTTACACACCGTGGGGTAAGTGTAATTGATTCATACCTCGGATACCGTGGGGTTTTCCGTTATGTTATGCCTTGTGACAATACCGTGGGGTACCGATCAAGGTATATCTTCGATTATGATGTAACTGGGTAGCGATATGGACCTTCTCCATGGAATCCAATTTGTGAATGTATCGAATTGTTATTCCTACATGCTATGATTATGCTCTATGTGCTATGTGTAAACCTCACTTAGGCTTTAAAAGCCTAACACTTGTTATGTGTTTTATGTGTTACAGATATTAGTGGTTCCAGACACAAGAAGGTCTAGAACGGGGTTGTGAGCATGGGATCATTGTTGGAGAGTTAATGATTGGAAGATTGATGATAGAACTTTCCGACATCCTTTTGATATTTGATTGCTATAGTAGTGATCAAATAAGGTAGTGGTCCATTAGTAGTTATAATTAACTAAATCTTTGTAATAATGGTTATGTAATGATAATTATGTATACTTTTACTTTAGTAATGAGTACCACTCTTCCGTTTTATGGAAGTTTTTGTTAACCCCTGTTTTGGGGTGTTACAGATTTCGTCCTCGAAATCAAAGCTAGGTAAACAAGTGAGGATATCTAATCATCATATCTTCTTTCGACTCTAACGTCACATTAGCACCTCGATGATGTTTCCATTGTACCTTTAACATAACCACATCCTTATTACGTAACTTTTTAACCGATCTTTCTAAAATCGCCTCCGGTTCTTCTACACAACGGCTCTTTTCATCCACTCTTACGTCAGTAAGTGGAATCACATCATTCTCTTCGGCTAAACATTTTCGAAGATAGCAAACATGAAAAGTATTGTGGATTCCTTCGAATTCAGGTGGAAGATCCAACTGATATGCTTGCAATCCAACTCTTTTAGTTATGGTGAAAGGTCTTAGAAAACGAGGACTCAACTTTCCACGTTTACCAAATCTTATCACACCTTTCCATGGGGATACCTTAAGCATTACGCGCTCCTCAACTTGGAATTCTTTCGGTATTTTTTTCGGATCAGCATAACTCTTTTGTCTATCTTGAGCCGCTTTCATATGTTTTCGAACCTCTTTTACTTTATCAGCCGTTTGTTGCACAAGTTCAGGACCAGCAAATTGCTTTTCTCCAGCTTCTAACCAACATACTGGAGTTCTACATTTCCGTCCATACAAAGCTTCGAAAGGTGCTCTTCAAATACTGGAATGATAACTATTGTTATACGTAAATTCTACCAAAGGTAAATGCGTATCCCAGTTACCTCCAAAATCTAACACACGTGACCTGAGCATATCTTCCAAAGTTTGAATGGTTCTTTCACTTTGTCCGTCCGTTTGTGGATGGTAAGCAGTGCTCAAATTGACTCTCATACCTAATTCTTCTTATAGTGACTGCCAAAACCTTGAGGTAAACCGACTATCACGATACGATACTATAGACACCGGTAAACCATGCCTTGACACCACTTCATCAATATAAAGCTTCACTAATTTATCTATTGGTGATGCTTCTTTCATTGCCAGAAAGTGAGCACTCTTGGTTAATCGATCTACGATTACCCATATAGTGTCGTTACCCTTTTGAGTTCTCGGTAACTTTGTCACAAAACCCATAGTAATCTTCTCCCACTTCCATTCCGGAATCTCCAAAGATTGAAAACTTCCATAAGGCTTTTGATGTTCAGCTTTTACTAATGAACTTGTCACACACTTTTCTACTATTCGTGCCACATCCACTTTCATAGCTGGCCACCAATAGTGCAACTTCAGATCCCTATACATCTTAGTACTTCCAGGATGTATAGAATACTTAGATTTGTGAGCATCTTCGAGAATTAACTCTCGATTTCCTCCCACCTTTGGCACCCACACTCGACCTTGGAATAATTTAATCCCACGACTATCTTCAGTCAATTGAAGATGCTGCTTGCTCATGACTTCATCTTTCAGATTTCCTTCCAATAAGGTTTCCGCTTGTGCCTCTTTTATCATTTCAATCAAACTTGATGTCACATCAATCCTGGCGTTAGTCGTTTTCAAGCACCCATTATATTATTTTCTACTTAAATCATTAGCTACAACATTTGCTTTACCGGGATGGTAATGTAATTCACAATCATAATCTTTAAGTAGTTCTAACCAACGCCGCTGCCTCATATTCAATTCTTTCTGATCAAAGACATGTTGTAAACTCTTATGATCAGTGAAGAGAGTGCACTTTGTTCCATACAGATAATGACGCCACAGTTTTAATGCAAACACGACCGCTGCCAATTCCAAATCATGGGTAGGGTAATTCTTCTCATGTTCTTTGAGTTGTCTTGATGCGTAAGCACTCACCTTACCTCGTTGCATCAACACACACCCCAAATCCATCTTTGACGCATCACTATACACAACCAAATCTTATGTTCCTTCCGATAGTGCAAGAATAGGAGCTTCACACAATTTCTGACGTAAGGTTCTGAAAGCTGACTCTTGCTTTTCAGTCCAAACAAACTTTACATTCTTCCGAGTCAACACGGTCAAAGCAGAAGCAATCTTTGAGAAGTCTTTAATAAACCTCCGATAATACCCTGCTAGACCCAAGAAACTTCTTATTTCAGACGCGCTCTTCGGCGTTTCCCAGTTCGTCATTGCTTCTATCTTTGCTGGATCTACTTTGACTCCTTCCGAAGTAATCACATGCCCTAGAAATTGTACCTCTTTTAACCAAAATTCACACTTTGAAAATTTCACGTACAATTTATTCTTCCTCATAACTTCTAAGACTTCACGAAGATGACATTCGTGATCATCTTCATTCTTTGAATAAATAAGTATGTCATCGATGAATACAATGACAGACTTGTCTAAGAATGGTCGACATACTCTGTTAATCAAATCCATGAATACAGCTGGAGCGTTTGTCAACCCGAATGGCATTACAAGAAATTCATAATGCACGTACCTCGTTCTGAACGCCGTCTTAGGAATATCTTCATCTCTTACTCGAACTTGATGGTATCCCGACCTCAGATCAATCTTTGAAAAGCATCTCGCACCTTGGAGTTGATCAAACAAATCATCAATCCTCGAAAGCGGATACTTGTTCTTAATAGTCATCTTATTCAGTTCGCGATAGTCGATGCACATTCTCATAGTGCCATCCTTTATCTTAACAAACAATACCGGAGCTCCCCAAGGTGAAGAACTTGTTCTAACAAATCCCTTGTCAAGCAACTCTTGAAGCTGAGACATCATTTCTTTTATTTCGACTGACGCTAAGCGATACGGTGCAGGCGCTATTGGTGCCGATCCAGGGATAAGATCAATACGAAACTCTACTTGTCGTTCAGACGGTAGACCTGGAAGATCATCGGAAAATACATCCGGGAATTCACATACTACCTTAATGTCTTCCACTTGTTTCTTTTCTGACTTCACATCTAGAACATACGCTAGATAGGATGAACATCCTTTAATCAAACATGTTAGAGCATTATTGTATTCAAGATTTACTGTAAAGTCAATGTACTGTATTAGTTCATAATGCCTTTATACCTTGCATGTTATGGGTATAAATAGGCTTGTCTAGTTCATTTGTAAGTAACAATCTAGAACAATTGTAAGCATTAGTCATTTTACTCTTTAAAGATCAATACATGGATGACTTAGTTGCTCTCTAGATTCTCTCTACATTGTTCTTGATTACTTGCTAGATTCTGGGTTTATCATTTGGTATCAGAGCACAAACAGGAGATTCAAGCAGATTAAGATCCAAAATTGAAGATTTTTTACACTAAGATGAAGATTTCGGACCATGCATATATCACTGTTCATCTGATCACTTTTCATTCAGACATTGATTTTTTCTAGTTTCTGATTTCTTGGATCAATTCTTGGACCAATTCTTGGCATCACTGAACTCGAAATTGATTTCTGAACAACTTTAATTCTTGGATCATCATTAATTACTGCACAGAATCATTAGATTTGATCATTTTAGAAATTTTGTTCGAAAACCCTATTTCACTGTTTTGGATCTTAATTCGATTAAATTGATCGAATTAGAATTTGTGATTAACTAAGAAAGTGTGCGGACTTTGATTTCGAGCAAATCAGTGCTAATTTCATGTTATTTGATCAAGAATTGAGAAAGTTATGGCTGAATCTGTGTTTTTCGAGTTCGAAGTGAAGGTTTCGGATTGTTCTTGAGGGTTTCGGATCATTCATACGGATTTCGCACCATTCAAGTTTTTCGAAGTGTTCAAGTGTTGGTTTCGGATCCAGTTAAGTCCGAAATCTGTGGTTTCGCACCCTGTTAGGTTCGAATTCTTGAGGTTTCGAACATAGTTCAGTCCGAATTCTGGTGGTTTCGGATCAATATTCATTAGTTGTAAGTTTGATTTTGTCTAAGTGTTGATTTCGCACCAAGCTAAGTCCGAATTCAGGGATTTCGAATCCTTCAGCATACGAATTCTTGGGATTTCGAACCCTTCAGCACCCGAATTCAAGGATTTCGAAGCCTTCTGCATCCGAATTCAGGGATTTCGAACCCTTCAGCATCCGAATTCAGGGGTTTCGGATCCTTCAGCATACGAATTTCGTGGTTTTGCACCTTTATAGATCCGAATTCGTGTTGATTTAAAAAAAAGTATTTTGAGAAAAAAAATTATATCGAAATTTTTTCTATAGTGTATTTCATACACTGTAAGAGCTTTTCAAGGAAAATTATTATATAAATTTTTTTCTAGTGTGTATTTTATACACTTTCTGCTTGATTTTCTGAACGATCATTTTCTAGCAATATTAAAGATGAGTTTGAAGCAATATATTATAACAGAAATACCTCCAACTCCACAAATTTCTGTTAAATCTAATAATGAAAGTTTGAAGCAAACTATTGTTAAATCCAGTAGTGAAGGTTTGAAGCAAACTTTGGTTTTAATAAAAGAGGAAGAAAATGCTAATCTGAAGAGACAAATTTTAAACATTTCTTCTTCAAATGCTAAACTTACTAAAAGAATTACTGATCTTGAAGTATATATTGCAGGTCTTGAAACAAAGAAAGACAACTCAAGTCTGCACGATCAAATCAAGAAACTTTAAGAGAAAGTAACAACTCTTCAAAGTGAAAATGCTGATATGAAGAGTAGAGAAATCGAGAGAGAAGGGGAACTCATATCTACAAGATCAAATAAAAAGAGTTCAAGAGAAAAGAACAACGTTGGAAGGTGAAAACGTTGAATTGAAGAAGAAGCTTTCAGAACGTGAAAGATAGTCACTTTCTTCAATGAAAGTTCTTAAAGAAAAGGAAGTAATTGAGCTTAAATATATAAAACTTTCAAAACAAATTTCTGATCTTGAGAAAGTTTTATTTTTAGAAAAAGAAAAGCTCAAAAGACATGATGCTGAACGAAAAGTTACTTGGATGTCTTCAAGACCTAGAAGAGTTCTGTCAAGAGCCATTGAAGAGATAGACGAAAGATTAAATTTCAGAATGGCTATGCGAAGAATTGAAACGCATCTTGGGTTTCGAAGAAGAAGAAGACCCTTTATGCCTTGATAGCTAAGGGGGAGATTGTTAGAGCATTATTGTAGCTATCAAGACAGTATTAATATCTTGTATTGTTCTTCTTAGTAGAGGCATGGACATGTCATGGCCCTACTATATAAAGAAGACTCCTTTGTTTTTTCCATAACAATTGTAAGCATTAGTCATTTTACTCTTTAAAGATCAATACATGGATGACTTAGTTGCTCTCTAGATTCTCTCTACATTGTTCTTGATTACTTGCTAGATTCTGGGTTTATCAAAACATTTACGCGCTTTTGCAACAGAAATTAACGGAACTTCCCCTTTTCGCTTTTCCCCAAAGATGAGTACATCATCCTTATCAGCCATCGGAATCCGAATTAATTTCTTTGCACAAAGTATTTCTGCCTGGTTGACTGTCAACCAGTCCATACCCACAATCACATCGAATCCCCCAATTTCCATTAACAACAAGTCAATCGGAAATTTCGTTTCCCCTATCGAAATTAAACAACCCTCAAGTCTTTCACGAACTAAGACTTTACCTCCGTTAGCTATCTCGACTACTAAGGCATCTTCCAAGGTAGTGACAGGCATAGCTAACTGATGATAGAAAGATTTGGACACAAACGACAAATTTGCACCACAATCAAATAAAATGCGCGCGTGAATGGAATTAATGAGGAATGTACCGAAACCGACATCTTTAGACTCCTTCGCCTCTTCCGCCGTCATATGAAATACCCGGCCCGTTGGTTTAGGAACATTTGGTTTCTTTCCTTGATATTCTCCCTTCTTCAACTTTGGGCAATCTCTGCGAAAATGACCTGGTTGTTTACACTCGTAGCACGTTGATCCTTGTACATGACAATTACTCAAAGTATGTCCACTTTTACCACACTTATAACATTCCAGTGTGGTCACCCGACACGGACCATAATGCTTATTTCGACACTTCGGGCACCAATTCGGCTCCCGACGAGATTCATAACGAACATTTTTGCCAAAGGATTTTGATTTCTGAGAAAACTCTGACCGGCCTTCCGATTTCCGTTTCTCTCCCACTTGCGTCTTTTCTTCCTTGTCTTTTGCATAGACCTCTTCCATAACTTTGACTTCCTCAATTGTCTCCCTCAGCGTTGAAGCTTTAGCATTTCTTACCCGGGACATCATATCCGCTGGTAAACCCTTCAAATAAGCTTTAATCTTTTCCTTATCGGTTAGAACCACATGCCCCACTAAGTTAAGCTTTTCCATGAAGGATTCAGTGTATTTTCGAACAGTTGAAGTACCTTTCTTAAGAGTCCGAAACTCTTCTTCAATCCTATCCATTTCGTTTTCATTGCAATATTCTTCCAAAATCTTTTTCTTGAATGACTCCCATGTCATAGCAGCTAAGACTGGAGCCGTCACAGTAGACGTCACTATATTCCACCAAGTCAACGCGTTACCTCGTAACATTTGGGACCCGAATCTGACCTTCGATTTGTCATCACATTCACAAGCTCAGAAAGCTTGTTCCATCTCTCTGAGCCAATTCATGCATGCCACTGGATTGTCTGCTCCGATAAACTCTGGCGGTTTACAGCTTAGAAACGTTTTATATGAGCAGACTCTTTCCACCCTCCTTTCTACATCTATCACAGGATTATGAATTGGATTTATTACACTAGTAACAGTCTTCGTTCGCCGTAACTTCGAACTTCGATCATTCAGCGCTTTCATAAACATTTCTGTTTGTTGTGCCATTGCCGTATTCATCATTCATGTCATGTTCTACATCATGTGAGACTCCACCGTCGATTCCGGCGTTTCCTGGTTGGCGGTACTGGTACTCGTTCTGTGTACCCAACTGTCCGCTCCTCCCATAAAAGGTAACCTCGGCGGACTCTCATGAGTTTCACCTATTTCAGGTCGCTTGTCTCCCCAGTCCAATACTGCCCTATCCTCCAAAGAATTAGGGGACCTTGGTGGTGTATTCACCATTGTTCTGATATAACACAAGAAATAACCATAAGAAATGGTTACATATAGCCAAGCATACGAAACGTACGTTACCGTTTATTAGTCACTGTAACAATTTAGAAACAAGTATGCTTGTATAACAGTATATTCATAATAACAGTAGCTAATTGAAATTGTGAACATACTATACATGAGAATCCTCGTTACCATCGTTACAAAACTAATTTCACGTATTTCCGTCGACTCTAAGACTATCCCGTCTTAGTACTTCTACCCATATCTCACGAATCATAACTTAATTCTTCTTAGCTTAAGTCTAGGTATCTTACTATCATACCTAGTTCACTTAAACTAATGCTCTGATACCATATTGTAACACCCTAAAATCAGGGCCATTTTGAACCTCAAATTTTACCAAGATTTAAACAAAAGATCTTCCAAACTTTATACATAAGCAGATAATTTAACTATGAGGGTCATATTTACAAATATAGAATTCTTCAAATAACCTATTAATCTAATCATGTTACTATAATCAGATTAACTAGGTTATCTAAGCAATCCATCAAAAAGCCTCAATGCGTTAATTAACTTCTCCGCTATCTCAAAAGCTCTCGTCCCACTTCCCACTATTTGCCCGAGCTAGTACCTGGTAAGAAAACATATTTTGAAACGATTAGGTTAACGCCTAGTGAGAACATTCGGTTTCAAAATAATACTTTTAAGTCAATGTAAATAAGGCATAACAAACCTGATTTACCATCATTCTTACCATACGTAAAAACATCTTGCGATGACGGGATCATACCCGATTCCATGAATATGACTAACACTAAGTCAGTCATGAAATCACGTTCAAGAGCCCACTACGAATCTCCACGGATTCTAGATTAATGCTCATATCCAAGAAATTACAATTAGTCCATGCCTATTTCTTGGAAAGGAAGTAGAGATTACAATTAAACCATGTCTATCTCTTTCCTTCCTATAGAAATCGAGAATTACGATTGGTCCACGTCTATCCCACGATTTCTCATCAATGTAAAATGAGAATTACGATTAGTCCACACCTATTCCTCATTTCACCTGAACGGGAATTACGATTAGTCCACGTCTATTCCACGTTTATCATACACACTGAAATTACGATTAATCCACGCCTATTCCATGTGTTCATATAAAAACTAGTGTCTATGGATCCATTACACTTATTTGTACTCGTGCAGGTTATTGCCTAATATAAATCATTTTCAAATAACGTTAATGAAATTAAACAAAACCATTAATTTAAAGATAACCAATTTTACTTCGTATACTCATCCATCAAAATTCATCCAGAAAAACATTTCATTATAAAAATGTACCTTACCATAATTTAAATACGTTATAAAAGGGTAAGGTAAGAATGAACTCACCTGATAGCACAATGTCCTTCTTACTTCACTCCTTAATAGTTGTAAAGATTTCCGTCACCAAACTTCACAAAGTCTTTGTTTTCAACAATTAAAACTCTTAGTTTTCTGTTGAAATCTGTTTTCTTCTTCTCCTTCTTTCCTTTCTCGTTCTCAATTTCTTTCTCTCGTACAACACACACATACAAGGACCAAAAGAAAATATCTTTTTTTTTCTCCTAACAAAGTGACACCTAATCTGATTTCTAATGAATGAGGCGGTGGAAATGGTTAAGGTTTCATTACCTTAACCAAACCAACCCTATACCTTCCTCAAATGACAACTTTCACCCTCCAACTTATAAATTAAAATTAAAGTTTACCCCTTAACTTATAACTTCGTAAAACAAATAATGTAACTTATTCGGGGATAAACTCTAAAATTAATCTATCAAATAATTTATATTCAAATTATTCAATAAACCAAACGTAACGCTTTATATAAAAATCGAGGTGTTACACGCACCCTTATACATCTTTACATATAATTCAAATGGTGATTTTTTACACGATTATCCTTCATTGTATATGCCATTTCAATTGAGTCATGCTTCCTTTTCTTCTTGAAAGAGTGGATTTTTAAATAATTGTGATAATAAAGGCAAAGAAACCAAAAGGAAGAGGACGGGAATAGAACCAGTTTCTTAGAGAAAGAAATCGTGATGATGATGACGACGATTGTGATGGTGAAAGAACCATGTGATCAAGTTTTATTGAAAAATGGAAAATTTTAATATCAATTTAAAATTTTGTATCATTACAAATAGATAAAGTTATTTTAATATATTTTTATGTAAAAAATTTAAAACAAAGAAAATAAAGTTTTTGAAAAGTTTTTAGTATGTTTTTTGCTTTAACAAAGTTTACAAGTTAAAAATGATAAAATACGTGTATGCAGTTCTTGGAACTCCGATCTCAAGAGAATAACCGGACTATTGGACTTCCGGTCAGTGCTGCTAGACCTCTAAACAAGTGTTGTGAGCCCATCGGCGAGTGAGGGCTAAACGGTATTTATAGATTGAAACTAGAAAACCTTAATTCCTGAACTAGCCTCATGAACAAGCGAGTCTCAACTTTCCTGTTCAACTTTCAGTTCGAATAATGAGCGTCTCTCACACTCCACTCACCTCCCCTCTATATAAGCAAGATAGAAAAAGATTGGATTTTCTTTCACTTTCTAAATTTCTTATATTGAGGATATGGAGCCGCATCGGTCGATATGACTTGTTTATATTCATACTTGCCCATCAGGACCTTTGCCCTATGTTAGCCAGTTTCAACTCTTGACCATACTGCAACTCGGGGTAGAGTACAGTACTAAAGGTCCTCGGACTTGCAGACGGTTATTCTTTTGGACAATTGTTCATCGTTGGATAAAAATGATTGTCATTGTAGAAAAATATTCATTCCAACAAGAAACCTTACAACTGAAAGTTTATGAAAAAAGAAATTATATATTTTTAAATATATGAAATATTTTGATAATATAATCAACATTTTACTCTATAAAATTAAGAGACAGCAGGAGTTAAAATGTAATCTCTTTTAAATAAACCTCTTAAACATGTTTCTTACACTATACAATAACTTTTAAAAAATCTCTTGGTATAATTATTATATAATTTTTAGTATAATAGTTTTTAGTAAAGAAAACGAAATGATATTTTTAGTTATTGAATGGTATAATGTTTATTTTACACTAAATCCTATAAAAGTTTGAATCGTTATTATTTATCTAATTATTTTTAAAGGCAATTAATAGCAATAAGAAAAACCAAAAAATGTACACAGTAATAAAGAAATCTACAAGGAGACGTCAATTAAAAAATGAACTTTCACCGATGGTAATTTGTCATAGATTCGTCGGAAATTTCTTGGTCGAAATTATCTTCCAAAGGCCATTTTTCGATGGATTTCTGAGAGTATTGTTTCCTACGGATTTCCGATGGAAAGAATCTAACAGAAATTTCTTGGTTGAAGTCATTTCCCAAAGATTTCAACATTCTGTCCGTAATCCGTGGGAAATTTGCTATTTAAAAAAGATGAAAATAACAAATGAAATTAGAAATGACTACATTAAATGTTCGTATATCAAAATTTTAACTAATTAAACAACCAATATTCAAGATGAGTTGGATTCTGGTGAAAAGTTGAGGTTGACGTGAGAAGCGGTTATCAATCGTTGGACGGGAAGTGGATGTGCATCGGATAAGATACACCGAGATGCATCGGATAAATTCTCTTCTAAGGCACAGTTTATGGAGGACATTTGATTAAAAGTGATCAACGGTTCAGATACATTTCTTACAATTCTCACGTTAATCTCAACTTCTCACACGATCTTTTGTACCCTTCAAGATAATCTCTTAACAAAAGCTATATATCTGACAAAAGCTATGATTTCAATATGTCAGCTTTCAACAAGATTTCAGATTTGTTGATGTCTCATGTCTGCATCCCCATTGCAAGGCAAACATCAATGTCGCTTTTAGGAAACCAAATGAGCTAGCACATGATCGTGAGTCATCTCATGATCTGAGTTTGTGTTTGCACCATGTTGGTCTTGTAATACAGTTATACAATGACTTACATATTATGTGTTTGTATAAGATGGACGGAATACAAAGACAACAAAATTTCACTTTAATTTTATAGTTTTTATTAAACAAACAATTACAAATTTGTTGCGGAAGCTAGAAATATAAGACCCGATCCTACATAATTTGATGGGAGACAAATTTGACAACACCAAAAGAGTAAAGAAAAAGGTACTCTTTCAGATCTGAATGGTGAGTAGCAACAAATGATAACGATGATCTTTTATGGTCATCATTGTATTAACTAAACTTCTCATACGATTCTTTTCCATATATATATATATATATATATAGAGAGAGAGAGAGGTGGTTCAAACGAGAACACTAACTATTTAAGAAAACATGAGAATGGTCGTTAATATACAACATCATATATGATTCATGTATAAAATATATATATTCCACGCGACTTTGCCTTGCGACTTAGGTCGCAGCCATAGTCGCTCGCGTCCATTTTTTTTGTTGTTAATATAAAATCACATGTGATTTTGCACATGATTTGTTGTTTTTGTGTTTTTTAAATGGTTAACTGTAACACCCTGAAAATCCTAACTCCAATCGTAAATGAACTCATTTAGATTTATTTAAGGGCAAGGTTTTGCTTTGGAATATGGGATGCGTGCTGCTAATTGGTTTGCATGAAAATCTGGCCTGGATGGGCTCGGTGCTAGGACCGCGAGTATGCCCGGCGATAGTGACATGGTCACTCTCGCCAGGGCACTATCGCCGAGAGTGTACCAAGAGTTTTGGGAGGCCAGTGAGTATGACACTCGCGATAGTGACATGGTCACTCTCGCAGTGTCACTATCGCCGAGGGTGTACCGAGAGTCTTGGGGTTAGCGGGCGAGTATGCCCGGCGATAGTGACAGTGTCACTATCGCGGTGTCACTATCGCCGACGGGCTCTGAAGGTTTTAAACCCACACCTTTCAGCCTTCTTTCATTTCTATTCCATCTCTCTCTCTCTAAACTCTCCCAAAACCGAACCCTAACCCTCTAAATTGTTTTTGGAGCTTTTGAAGCCAAAAATCTTGCAAGTCAAAACTTCTCTCTCAGTTCTTAACAAGGGATTTTGGATGGAGGTTAGAACCCTTCTTATCACTTTCGTTTTGGTAAGAATTCTACACTTTCTAGGGTTTTACCCAACCCTCACCTAAACTTTTCCTTTCTTTAGATGGAATAAAGATTGAGGCTCACTTTGGTAACAATAGAAGTGTTTGGGTGGTGGATTCACTTGATGGTTGAGGTAATCTTCTTTTCTCTTCATTTTGGAAATTAGGGTTTCGATCTATTGGTGATTTTGGATGTAATATGTTAGGGGAAATGATTCTAAGTGTTTGGGGTTAAATATTTATGGTTGGAAATTGTGGATCTAGGTTTTTGGAAGATTTGGAGCTTGAGGACTTGTGTTTCTTCAAAGGAGCTTACGTTTGGGAAAATCTAGAATTAGCCTAAATCTAGCAAGGTGAGTTCAAGTTACTTTGCGAAAACTTTGTACATGCCAAAATGAGTATTTTCCAAATATTTGTGTGTTTTACTTGAAAATATATGTGGTTGAGTTATTTGAATGGTTTAACTCTTTTTGAAGTGTTTATCTTCATAAATGTGTAAAACACCCATATTTGGGGCTTTTGAATATTTGGATGGTTAGAAGCCAAAATTGTCTTTAAAAGATTAATTGCTCATAATGAGGTTTATTTGATGGTTTAATCATGTTAGTGTAAATGATTTTAATAAACCATTTGGGAAATGCACTTTTAGTGTTATGGGTCATTTTGAGAATATTAAGGGTATGAGTCCTTTGGGAAAACCCCTTTTTGTTTAACCGTGTTGAGTTTTGGAGTTAATGATGATTTTGGGATACGTGTTTGCTTAAACAATGTTTAAACGCGTTTTATGCGATGATGACTGACATTATGGGTCTAGCAAGCTTGGAGCACTTTGCTCGGTTTTGACTTTGAGATAGTCTTGGGACATTTGTCCGGTTTAAATGGCTCGACGTGAAGTCTTATTTACGGGTTGCTTTTATTGCACCGTGTTGCATATTATTGCACGTTGTTGATATTTACATGCTCGGGGTGGAGTCTAGGATGTGTTATATGCTTAATTGCATTTCACTTGCATGATTTGATGTTGATAAATGATCATTAGATCTTTGAGCAGAGGGCTCGGTTTTGGACTTGATTGAGTCTTGATGGCATTCGCCCAGTTTTAATAAGCTCGACGTGGGCTTGGGGTTTGCATTGCATGAGTTGCATCATATTTGAGGTTTACATGATTTGAACGCATTAGTTATTCTTTTGGGGTCATGTATTTATATTTAAGTCGAGTAAGCTTGTTTCGGATGGTGGGTTTTCCCAAGGTAAAGATCCAGTAGTGTAACACCCTAAAAATCAGGGCTAATTTAAACTTTAATTGTAACCAGTTATGACAAAATAACATCCAAACTTTTATATATAAGAGGAGAATTAACTATGAGGTTTCATAATTACAACATGGAATTCTTCCAATGACTTATTAATCTAACCATGTCCACTACAATTAGATTAACTAAGTTATCTAAGCAAATCCATCAAAAGCCTCCATGCATTAGCTAACTCATTCGCTTATCTTTTAAGTTGGATACATCAAAAGCTCTCGGCCCACATCCCATTTACTTCCCTGAGTCTGTACCTGGTAAGAAAATTTAATTTGAAAGATTAGGCTTACGCCTAGTGAGAACATCCAATTTCAAATTAAAGACGTTAATAGTTTAAAATATCTAATACATATAAACAAACCTGTTTTCCACCATTCTTACCATACATATGCTCACCTCAACGACAGGATCATACCCGATCCTATGAATATGACTCACATTCAGTAGGTCATATTATCAAAACCAGAGCCCACTACGAATCTTTACAGATTCTAGATTTATGCTCTTATCCAAGAAATTACAAGTTACTTTATGCCTATTTCTTGGCCCGGAAGTAGAGATTACAAATTACTTTATGCCTATCTCTGGTCTTCCCCTAGAAATCAGGAGTTACAATTTCCTTTATGCCTATTCCTTGATTTCTACACTATGAAATAGAAATTACAATTTCCTTTATGCCTATTTCTCATTTCATAACACCTTTACGAAATGGGAATTACAAATTACTTTATGCCTATTCCTTACGTCAGGAACGGGAATTACAAATTGCTTTATGCCTATTCCTCGTTACAATACATAACAGTGCCTATGGATCCATTACACTTACTAGCGTATATGTCTAACAACATATCACATCACATCATATCTCATATCATATTCTTAACTCTAAGAATACTAGATAATCTATCGTATCCTCATCCTCCATTGCCCCCCCCCCCCCCCCCCCCCCGCGACTTAGCACGGGGAGGTTAGCGGATGGGGTCAAGGGGCAGCGCCCCGAGATTTTTTTTAGAAAACTTAGTTAGATAACACATCCGGAAACTGCATCCAGACATCAGAAGTTTTCGGACACCACAGCTATCCGGACAACATAACTTACCGGACAACATAACTTACCGGACAACCTAAACAATCCGGATAACACAACTTACCGGACAACCTAAACAATCCGGATAACACAATTTTTCGGACAACATCCGGACACCAAGGAAATCCGGATACCATCCGGTATCTAGTTCATCCGGAGACTACAAAATAAATGAACTTACCGGATAACTTTGTCTTGTCCGGAAACCTTCAAACGAAGGTTTCCGGATACTGTTCTTTTATCCGGAAACTTACGACCTGCAGCCTATTTTTACAATCTAAATTCGTGTCTGTTCCATTCAGCTTGTTTCAACACATCCATTCAGTCCCAATACATTTTATACACATGTCTTAACATTTAATTTGACAAAAACCAAGGTTTTAAACAATTTGAATGAACTCATCTTAATGAATGAAAAACCCACTTCACTGCACACTTTGATTCCAAATTAAGACAGCACCTATACGAATTCAGATTTAAGATATAGATACCTTCTTACTACTGGAATCAAACTTACAAAAATTCTTTATATTCTTACCAAGATTTTAGCTTCAATTTCTTCTTTTCCTCCATTTCTTTCTTCTTCTTTCTCTCAACCTTTCTCTCTCTTGTTTTGACCGACTCCAGCAAAAAGAATAAGATATTTCTCATTTTCAGCCTCTTATCCATACACACTATTGTTAAATGACCCAACACACCTTCAAGTTTCTAACTTTACATAAAAACATCAAACTTTGGTTACTTAACTTTTAACCCCATTGATTCAAATACTTGAAAATATAGCACAAAATACAACTCAATTACAAACAACTTCATTTATATTATAACATAATATAACGAAATTTCGGGATGTTACAAGTAGGATTGAACTTGATGGCTTGGACTAAAGACCTAGTATGGTTGATGTCTAATAAGGGCTAAAGACCTAGTATGGTTGATGCCGAAAATGGACTAAAGACTTAGTATGGTTGATGTCTAAGATGGACTAAAGACCTAGTATGGTTGATGTCTAAGATGGGCTAAAGATCTAGTATGATTGATGTCGAGGATTGACTAAAGACCTAGTATGGTTGACGTCATCTGTTTTCCACATCCAAGAAGCTTACTTGCATTTATTTAATCGTGGTTTAATTTATGTATTTGCCACATTCGATGAGGTCGGGTCTTCCCCGTCATCGAAGGGTGTTGATTTCGGGTATTTTATTTATTTGCATTGTTGAGGTTATATTACATGCATATGGATTGTTTTCCATGATTAATGGACGGATTTATGTAGATTCTTATTGGATGTTTTAACTGCTGGAGTTTTATTCGCAGTGGCGATTATTTGAGAAATTATTATTAATTAACTCTTGATGTGAGTTTTGGATTTGAGTCCTTTTACAGAGAAACGATTTTCATTGGAAGCTTTCCTCTCAGAAACTGTATGCGTTTGGAAAATGGGTTGTCGATGTCTTTTATACAAACTCTTTTAGAAAATCATTTATTTAAGTTGAAGCTGTCGATTTATCAAATGATTTGCCCATGATAATCTTTGTCGCAAAATCTCGTTTAAAGATTTATTCAAATCATGACTAAAACTACTATCTCCCGATTTATGATTTTATATAGTCATGATAAAATGCTTGAACTCACTATGCGTTAGCCTAACCCTTTTTATTTGTCGGCATGTGCAACAGACTCAGTTTGGGGTAACTCTAGCTACATTGTGGAGCGGCGAGTGCTAGTATAGTGCACGAGAGGTGACTTGATTTAGTGAAGTCTTCCGCACGTATTTGGAATTAACAACTTGTGTTGTGTTAAGTAACACCCGTTTAAGTTATTTTATTGGAGGAATTATAATGTTTTAAATTCCGAGGTATTTTAATGAATGGATTGTAGAGATGATTTATCTACTTTTGGTTATTTTATCGAAATTAAAGTTAGTTGCTCGTTCCAAATTTGAGAGTGTTACAAGTTGGTATCAGAACATAAGTTTGAGAGATTTAGGTGTTGATTTTGGATACCTAGATTCAAACTAGTGTTTGTTTAAGTAAAAGAAAGTGAAATTCACCTTTTGGCACTTTTAAGATATGATGTTTCGAAGTTGATGGATGTTATTAGAAACGAGAATCACGTCGAGAGTAATAAGGATAAGCATGTACGGTGCGTTCATAGTGACACCTGGCCAGTGTCATGGTGAACCTACTAGTACGTGTGCATACTTGAATAACTTTAATGTGATGATCATTGGGGTAGTAAAGGAGGTACTAAGCTAGTAGTCGTTGGAATAGGTGAATGATTCTAGTATTAGTCACTTAGAGTGACGATAAGCATGATGTTTGCTTTAAGTAGACCGTTTCGGGTCAAGATTGATGGTTGGACTAGAACCATAGGCTGATTGAGCCGACTTTGATTTGAGGAAAAACCGTAAAGTTAATTGATGTAATTCCCAACCTGCCTTAAGAGGTTAAAGCATCCGGATAACAATAGTGGGCCGGAGGGATTTGGAAGGGTATGAGTTGAGATGTTGAATGCCGACTAAGTCATGCACAAAGTTTGTTTTGAAAATAAATTGCATTAATTATTTCATGTGTTTCGAATCCATATAGGGATTGTGTTACGAATTTTGAGAAATGTTTAGCACACATACACAAGATTTCGAATCATGGTTTTAACGTGCATGAAACCATTTTATTTCGGGAGTTGCAAACTCCGCCGGGATTTGTCTTGCCTTATTTCATTGTTGTTCAACATTTGTTTTGGATGTAATGACAATCGTATTTTCATGATGTTTAAGATATTGAGCAAGTAACTACGGCTTATGACTTTAACATTGGATCTCCTCCACATATGTTAAAGTTTGGACGAAAAGTTATCTTCCATGATGTCTATGTGAAGTTATTTTGGGGAATTTGTTTAATGTGAGTTGTTAAACAATGTTGTTTATATGGTATTACCCTAGAAGGGGATTTTTGGGATTTTGGCGTCTCATTTATGATTTTGCTTAATGCAATTTGACTTTGGAAGCACAATGTTTGGTGCAATTTTGTTGACTTTGAGTCATTGAGTTCATTGAATTTCATGGGGTTTTGTGTACGACGTTTTGTGTCGTGTGGGTACAATTTTACAATGTGCATACTCTAATTGCTTATGTGAAAAGTTTACGAGTTATGTTGGACATTTGGTCCCACTCGAGTTTTGTTGAGACAAGTTAATTTTATGCCATAAGGCGACTAAGAAGAGATGAGTTTGGAACTCAAGTGTCGCGTAACTTTTCGTTCAAAAGTTTGTTATTAAATATTTCGTTGCAAATAGTTCAGTGTATGGATTGATTTATACGTGGCTTAAGTGATGCATGAAATAACATTTTGTTGACATTTCATAATGACTTGCTTGGTGCGCTTTTGGTCAGTTAAATGTTTTATTATCATTTTATGTAAATGCGTTTATCGACTTAGGGGTATGCATAGCTTGGTAACCATTGTTTCTAAACACTTTGTTAAACGAACCGTGAGTGAAATTATTTTATTAACTCATTGTATAAATGATGACCATTCAGTCAAATTGTGTTTTGGTGTTGTGGAAATCATGCATAGTTCGCAATACTTACATTTTGAAAACACAAATGTAGAAGTTTACGACATTGGTCGATTTTGAGAACGACATCCATTATTTATGTTTATTACTTAGAGTAAAAATTTTGATTATTGATAACTTTGACCGGTCTTGTATGGAACCCGCTCCTTAAGAATCATGCATGAGGAAACATTTCAAAAGTCCGTCTCGCCCAATATATATTCAAACTTGAAACAATTGTGTATTAATTATGTTTATTGTTACTGCTTCTTAAATGTTTTTTTTTCCTGTCAGAATCTCAATTGTTAATATAAAATATTTAACCATCAGAGAAAATATCAGATTTTCTTTTTAGTTAACTTAGAAAGTTATAAAATCTAATTTATGGCAAGATTGTAAATACAACCATGTAACATAATAATAATAAAAATAAAAATATAATGTTACGTCAATATTTTGTATGCAAATCCGCAAGGACATTCCAATCTTTTTGGAGACCCTGCTAAATTTATAGTTTTTTATTACATTACATAAATAGGATAACATAGATATATATATATATATATATATATATATATATATAAGTTAAGCACAAAAAGGGTTAAACCTAAGGAATTAACAATTTGAATCTAAATTCTAAAGTCATACAATCAACAATCTAACACTAAACAGATAAAATTTTGAATTTAAACAATTTGAACCTGTTTAAGCCTAAACAAATTGGGATATAACTTCACACAGATCGATGAAAGACCCAATACACATAAAATTAGGCCCCAAAATTTTGAAGAACCTGTTTAAAATCCCACGTTTAACGTGCTAAAGAATGGCCCTGCAAATTAGGATTATTTATTTTGAAGCGTTTGTAGGTTTATTTTATGATTCGGTTTTTAATATCCACATAATTCTATTAGAATTGAAGGAACGATCAATCAAGTGTAGTAATTTTATTTATTACGTTGGAAGAAGGGAAACAAATAGTAATTGGTAGGGTAGGGGTCCATTGCTGCTTCATTCGGTGCAGATTAAACGTGGACGATACTGACCGTTTAACTCCCCGAAACCATATATATATACAAACTCAACCCTTTGCTGACTACTCTCACACTCACCTCACCTCACCTCACCTCACACTACGCTCCTCAGCTCGCCACCTGTAACAAAATCTGATAAGCACCACCGTCTCCGCCATGATCTCCAGGTTACTAATTTCCAATCTATTACTTGACCCATCATGTACTTGATTAATTAAACCAATTAATTTGTATACATGTTTGATTTTATTTATCGTTAGATGGATCAATGCCGTATTCCGGCGAGAGAAGAGTAAATCCGACAACGACGAGGTGCAACAATGTTACGCCTGTAGTCAATTCGGAGTTCCACATTTCCACTCCACAAGCTGCGACCCGACCCATCAACCTGCATGGGAGGCTCTCGCGGGTTCATCTTTAACCCCGATCAAGTCCCGACAGGTTACAGACCAAAACCGGAGGTCATCAACATCGGGTCGCGTTTTGGATCCGCGTAGCGAGAGCGTGCTGCAATGGAGTCGGGTGGTTCTTCTGGCACGCTACGCTGCATTGGCCGTGGATCCGTTTTTCTTTTTTGCAGTGGCAATGGATGATGATACGGAGGGTGGTAGCGGTGGGTCATGTTTATATGTAGACAGCAGGGTAGCCAAGTGGGTGAGCTTTGTACGGACTTGCGTCGACGCCATGCTTCTTTGCCACATCTTGCTTCAATTCCGTTTAGCTTACGTGCCTAAGGAATCTTTGGTGGGTGGGTGTGGAAGGCTCATGTGGGATGCACGTGATATCGCCTTCCATTACCTTCGTTCCCTAAAGGGATTTTGGTTAGACGCATTCGTTATATTACCAATCCCCCAGGTGAATTCCATTCTCATTCTCATTCTCACTCTCCAACCTTGACATATGATTAAACACAGATTACATTGACAATACATATATACCCACATGCCCGTATAATCATATATGATGTCATACTTTTCGTTTATGTTTAACTTCTGCGTGATCAATTGATCATTCCTCTCTCTCTCTCTCTATATATATATATATATGTATGTATATTTATGCTATTTTATGAAGCATTTGGGTATCAAAAACGATTGAGGTTTATTAGTTGGCAGGTGGTGTATTTATGGGTGGCACCAAGGTTAGTGAGAGAAGAAAAGATATCGGTGTTAATGGTGATAGTGCAGGTGGTATTCATGGTGCAGTTCATCCCAAAAGTGTATCACTGTTACTGTTTGATGCAACGTTCACGGCAGGTCACCGGTTACATATTTGGCTCAATCTGGTGGCGTTTCGGCCTCAGTTTCACAGCTTACTTCCTCGCTTCTCACGTATGTCGTCTTTTCTTGTCCTTTCTCTTTTAATTGGAAATTATTTAATTAATATGCATATCTATATACTAATATATGATATCACACTTTTCGCATATGGTATAGCTTTTGCCCCTTAATATATATACTATTAAATAAAAGAAACTGCATACATGTAGTAATAGGGACGGTTTACTTTTTGTTTGGTTGAGGTTATAAATGGAAAAATCGTAATATGTGAAAACTGAAAATACATGTGATTACTGATTTGTATCATCACCAGGCTGCGCTTCTTTCTCTGCCTGTTTATATAGCATATATCATGAACAAAACAAAGACCTCATTTTGTCATGATCCACCCCATGATGGAGACTCCACACCGCATGCGGGCCCTGCCATTCTTATTATTACATTCCTCGTCCTTGTGCTTTCTTTGACGACTAAAGTCTGTTAAATACGTTTATTGCACTTTGGTATGTAAATATTAAAAAAGTATGCTTTCAGTCCTTCCTTGTGCCGGAATAAAAATAATTCCGTTAAGTCAGGAGATATTTCCGTCCTTTTACCATATCTCTGTCTTTCTTCACCTAAAAATATACATGTATAATAACTTATACCATTATTATTTTTATTTTTATTTTTATTTTTATTTAGCTTTGTCTTTTTAACCCAACCCAACCCATCTCTTCTTTACCTGTCTCCCCTCTCGGTTTGCTTGCTTTTACGTGTTAACAGTGAGATTAGAAAACAAAACAAAGGACACGTGACACAACGAAACCCACCACTGCGAAATCCACCATTCCCCACTGTGTGTATGTAAAACCTTATATAACGATCCCAAGAATTAGAGAAATGTGTGTTTGTTTATGTGTGTGACGTGGGTTTTACTTAACTTGCGTGTGTTCATGTGTGCAAGTTAACGTACGTGATGTAGCGGATAAAATCAAACAACAGCTTAAAAACGTTGACTATGAATACCCGTAGATAATCTCTTCTAAAGGTTCATTGATTCGACAAATACCGAACCCTAGTTTTCAAACTCAAAATTTGGGAAGAAAATCAAAGTTTCTGAATTCAAGTTGTCACTATCCAAGTATCTAGGATTCCAGATTACACAAATGGGCCTGAAAAAAGACTAGACCGAACATAAAAGCCCAAACGAAAATGCAAAAAAGTCGGATGGGACCATTCGGCAAAACTTGCCCTTCAACAGAAGTCACACCGTACCCCAAATTCCTTTTTTTTTTTTTTTAATGGACATTTGTTTCTTAATAATATAGGGATCATATAACCCGCAAACTAGTTAAACATGAAAACTGACTTTGGTGTGGGCAGGCATCAGGAGGATACTGGTATGCGTTAGCCATACAACGAGTTGTTTCATGCTTGGTCAAACAATGCGATGGTAGCAAGAAATGTAACCGACTCATTCTGTCATGCCAAAATAACTTCAACTCCAGATCAAACTCCATGTGCTTGGATGAAGATGGATCATTTCCTTATGGAATCTATGAATTTGCTATCCCCATTATTTCAACTGATTCTGTCGCCACCAAGATCTTGTACAGCAATCTTTGGGGTCTCATGGCTTTCAGGCAACTAAATCCTTGTTAAAAATTACCACTACATATACATTATATATGTATATAGTTATAAAGAATGGCAACATTCTCAATATGTGATCTGCTTTCTTGCAGCACAATGGGCAACATTCTAGAGCCCACCAGCCAAATCTTGGAGGTGATTTTGGCCTGTTATATGGTGCTCGTTGGACTATTGCTCTTCACCGCGTTAATTGGGAACATTCAGGTGAACTACTTGTCTTTCCTGCATGCTAATTTGAAAAATGCTTCTTGGTAACTAAATAAGCAAGCTAACGATGGTCGAATAGGTTTTCTTGTATGCACTAGCGGGAAGGGCTACGAAAATGCAGGTAAGGTTAAGGGACATAGAATGTTGGATGAAACGACGACAATTGCCTTCTGATTTGAGAAAAAGGGTTCGCCACTTCGAGAACCAAAGATGGTCCGTTATGCGAGGTGAAGATGATATGGACATGGTTAAAGATTTGCCTGAAGGACTACGACGTGATATCAAGCGTTATCTTTGTTTGGACATGATAAAAAAGGTATCATAGATGCCATCGATAGATCAGCAACACTATTATTGCTACAAACAACGCTATTTTAAGGTCAAACTCGCTAATTTAGAAATTTCAGGCACCGCTGTTTGAGTCCATGGATGACGTTATTCTCGACAACATTTGTGACCGTGTCACATTTTTAGTCTACTCGAAGGGCGAAAAGGTCTTTATCACACAAACTCAACTAACAAAAAACCAGTGAAAGTGCATGTTGTTTCGAAAAAGTAACATAACATTTGTACTCAATGCCTCACAGATTATCAGAGAAGGAGATCCCGTCCAGAGAATGGTGTTTGTAGTTCATGGACGAGTGAAGAGAAGCCAGTGGTTAAGTCGAGGTATGGTTGCAACGAGCATATTGGAGTCCGGAAGTTTCTTCGGAGACGAGCTCCTCTCATGGTGCCTTCGTATTCCATTTATTGACCGTTATCCTGCTGCAACTGCAACATTCACCTGTGTCAAAGCAACAGAAGCGTTTGCACTAGACGCAAAGCATCTGAGGTACATTACCAATCATTTTCGCTACACGTTTGTAAATGAAAAGACGAAGCGAACCGCAAGGTACTATTCTTCGAATTGGAGAACGTGGGCTGCCATTAATATACAACTTGCTTGGCGACGCTATGTTTCAAGAATGAGGGGTGCGGCAATTTACAGGGCTGGGAACAGTGATAGACTTCGACATTATGCTGCGATGTTTATGTCATTTAGGCCGCACGACCACCTTGAATAGAGAGAAACTACTAACAGTTGTACACGATGATGTGGTAAGCAATTATCGATTCTAATTGCTCTTTTGTATATTTATCTCCCACTGATTTTGATACACTAAGGAGGTGCTGTTCGGTTCATTTTCTGTTAAGACCTGTATGGATATAGTTGTCTGAGTGGATATGGTTAGCTAGGTGTTAACAAATAAGTTGGTGTTTGGTTGTTATACTGAATATACAGTCTGAATGTCAGAAATGACCATTATACCCACACTCTGAATAAAACAACTATCAGATAAAAATGTTGAATAAATGACTTATAATTATTATAAAAAAAAAATCAATGTTAGTAATCCAAACAACGATACCACCATGGACTCCATGTTCACAGATTCATATCATAGTAAACAATATGGATAACTTTGCATTCCATGTTCTTTTTGTGCTTGAAAAAATAAAGTATTTTGCTTTATGTTAGTTAGTTTGTTGAAAAAAAACATATAAAATCAAACCAAACTATCCCATGTGGGGTGAATATAATAAGTTGCAGCACAGAAGGTCACACTTTAGTGCTCAGACACCATAATCAAATGTCTCTTCTCTGGTACAGGGAACAATAATGTAATGGACTTCAGGATTGAAATTGGATGTGTAAAAGTTCTTCTAAAACTGGCCAGATTGATAATGAAAATAAAAAGAGATGGTTCAATCTAAGAATCCACAGAAAATGCACAGAACATTTAGCATAGAAAATCGATGGAGAAAATGCACAGAAAATGCAGCGATACCACAGAATCCAACATAGAAAATCGGAGAAAATCTCCATATACACAGAACATTTAGAGCAGCGATGAAGAAAATCTACACAGAAAGAGAAAGAGCAGCGATGGATAAGAGAGAGCAACGATGTCGATGGATGAAGCAGATCGTATGAAGCAGGTCGATTGAAGCAGGGAAGCACCGATAGAAACAGAGAAAGGTTTAGCGGCAATTTGATTTGTAGGGATAGGGATTTTTTTTCTTTGAATGGTGGGGTAGGTGGGAAAGGGTATCTATGGAATATTTATGTCTGACCACAAAGGACTCTCCTTTTTTAGCTGAGCGAATCAGCCACGGGCTGACCGATTCAGCCGCTTCCGAACACCCAGCCATATCCACCATACAGCCAATTAAGCCATAAACGAACATGCCCTAATATACATTTGAACCAATACTATTTATTACAGCTAACATACTGTTTCAATGAACAAATACATAACAAACAAATCTTGGAACGAAAAGCATCCAAAAGCAAAGCAAGCAAATCACACAACCCGCAAGCAGACAAAGGGGATCAAGGGCGTACCGGCTGAGTGACGTTGGCAGGCATCGTTTGAGGAGACAAGGGTCGTTGAGCAGATGAATGGTGAAGAGAGAAGAAATAGCTTCTGAAAACTAAAGGTTTAAAGAAACAAGGGCCGAGGTGGAAAATCAAACACTGACCGGGTAAGAATTATATTCTTACTTATCGGGTAAAAGTTAAGAATGTAAGAAGCATTAAACAATAAACATTTAGTAAACTGCCCCTTATACCCAATAGTTAGTTCGTCTTGATTCTCATTTTCCAAGCAAATATATGAATTGTAGACGGATCCCTTCAACCAAAAAGATTTTTCGATCTACTGTTATAACTCATAACGGAAACAATCCATAATCATATGTTCACATTACTACCTCGTTTTATTCACTGAAGAACATACCATTTAAGAAGAAATGTCACTCTTCGAAATCAAATCAAACGAAATCCCATTCTCCTGCAGTCGATCTTGAAGATCAGTTGGGCCAAAAACTATCCCAGGAGGAAAGACACCGCCTTTCGGAAGATCTCCACGCTGCTGCAAAAGGATGAGAGCACACTGAACCAGAATGATGGGAGTGGTTAAATACCCAATCTCAGGCCCCATTATTCTGGTAATGATTTCTGTATCAGGCTTTGCATTTCCCTCAGAAACGAGATTCGAATCACTATAACCATGGCCTACAAACCACATCTTAAAACTGGCACTTGCCACTTCTTCCTCGGTTGGACCCTTCTTCCTGAATCCCCCAAAAGTGAAGAATGAGGGGAATGTCAACAGAAGCCACCTTCCGAAAGAGAACATGCCCAGCAGCCCAATTGATATCCCAACTGGGAAGAATCCGAGAAGACCCAGAAGACTCTTGGTGGCAATCTTTACTCCGAAATGAGCAGGTTTTATACTCGACCAAAAAGCAGCTCTCTTCTCTGCTTGTTTAGGATCCTCAAAGACACCTTCAAGACCACTAGGGTTGTCTGTAAGAATCGACAAAGTTCTCCTCACAACAATGGCATCCGCCGATGGGAGTTTCACGGCCCAAAGTCCAATCTTTTTCTGGTGTTCTATGGTTGATCCTCTTGAAGGAGGAGGACCAGGAATCTGATAAAAAGGGAGGTATGAATCAATGAACAGTTAAATTTACATGCATATCAATCTGATTAGAGCATCGGTTACACTATATTTTGCACCAAATTTCAAAAGTAGCGTAAAAAGAATGTAAATTTTAGTGTTACAGTAAATCTTCTCCAAGAGTGACACTATTTTTTGCACCAAATTTCAAAAGCAGTGTAAATGAATAGTGTTACAACAAATATAGTGTCACTTACTCCGTGTAAGATTCAGTGACACCATTAGAGATTAGAGATTGTCTAATTGCGAAAGATTACAGAATATGATGAACGAATCATATGAAACAAGGGAAAATTATGCGTTACCGGAGGTCGAGATCTTTTGGGTCTGGACAGCCGCAACTCCGCTAGCTTATCAGCGTTAGCCACACCCAAAACCGCCGATTCAAACGTCCCAAAGTTGCCGACTATCCTTTTATCCGACTCAAGACTCAAGTAGGCCTCAACCCGATTCGGCACCGCAGGCGAAACCCAATTCCTGGAATTGAACATCAACCCTAATTCAGCCGGAATTGAATCAAACCCACAAGCCGAAATTACCAAACTACCCTTCTCCACCGCCTTCTCATGATAAAAGGCTTCCATCCTCTCCATAAACTCCGGCTCACCGCATATATCCAAGTAATCGCATCCGGCGTCAACACAGGCAGAAACGACAGGATTACCGTAAAGACGAAAAGGGCCAACGCAGTTAAGGACGAGTCTTGTTTGGGAAGCCATGCGGCGGAGAGAGAGTGGGTCAGATGTATCGGCAATGAGGAGGGGGACGGCGGGGTGAGATGGGGATGCCCATTTTAGGGTTTCTGAGAGTTTAGAAGAGTTTCGGCCGGCTAGAGCGAGGGTTTTGAGAGGCGAATTGGGTGAATCAAGAAACTTGAGAGCTTCTCTGACTACATACTTGCCTGTGAAACCAGATGCTCCAAAAATGACGATATCGTAAGTGGGTAGTTGACCTTGTGCCATGTTTGTTGCTTCTTGTTACTGGGTTTTGTAAGATCAATTAAGCAGAACAAAAATGGATGGCTCTTCTGAATATCGAAATCGACATAAAAGGTTTATAGGGTTCCTCCCATGACAAGAACAAAAGGGGTAGTTTGTTGGTGCTGGAAATGTGTGCCGAATCTTGAGCGTCGTTCATGTCATGACGACGACAAAAGGGGTAGTTCGTTTGGTCCCTGTGGTATATGAATATTACTTATTTGGTCCCTTATGTTCATTAATTACTTGATAAGTTCCCACCTATGTAGTTCCTATTGTATTTGGTCCTTCTCTATTAGAGACAAAGACACATAGTCAACCATTATAAACTAACCTGCAAGCTTTCTTGTTGAACTTTTTAAAAGCCATTAGATCATTTAGATGTTATGGACAATTGTGTCTTTGTGTTTAATTGCTTAGCAACAAGAGTAATCATGCTCTTGACATGTGTGTCTTTGTGTTTAATTGTGACAAAATAATTCTTGGTTAGCAATTTAATTGCTAAGCAATTAAAATAAAAGAGTAAGCCTTGTTGAACATTAAAAAATTGTGTTTACATACTTATCATCTAATGTTCTTCCTCTGTCCCAAGAACGTTGCAAAGTTTGGGTGAGCACATAGTTCAACTGTTCAAGTGAAGGTGAAGTTTTTACTATCAACCAAATCTCTTAAATGATGACATGATAGTCGTACAAACCGAAATATATAGCATCAATTCTTTTCCAAGTGTGCCCCCTTCAATGTTTTCACAAAAACCTTCATCTCTAATCTGCCGTCTACAGTTACAGCTCGATAGAATATACGATACCGATCTCGATGACGAAAGAAACGACATTCTTGGAACCTTAATTATTTTGATATCACTTTTGTAGACTTGGATAACCAATTTTTTTTAAGAAAATGCTACTTTGTTTGTGATAAATATTTGATTCTTCTAATAAGAAACTGATTGGATTAAATAAATTCACCGCTGATTAAAAAATGAAACAGTTTCATGCTTAAGGTGTTACTTTTCTTTTATGCAGTAGCTGCATAGATACAATATTATTGAACCATGCTTAAAAAAATTGAATGTTTTACCCGGTATGTGAAGGCAACGACTCTTACCCGATAAACACTTATCGTGCTACAACTTAACGGTTACCATCAATCCATTTTGATGGCTAAGAATGTTATCCGATAGAGAAAATGAGAGTAGTGATTTTTGCCGGTAAGTGCTTACCGAGCAAGCTTTTCGTAAACGGCCCTAGATTAAGGTTTTTACTTTGCTTCCTACATATAAAAACAGGTTTGGCTTCGCGATGTGGTGGTTTATTTTTTCTGTTATCTAGCAAGAACAAAAGTTTTTTGGGCTTCCAACCTGTTTTGTCTCCATTGGATAAAAATTCTTAAGTACCAGTATATATGCATTTGGATCAAATCTTTTAAGACTATCGTTGCCCTACGATTTAACTTGGTTTTTGGTATGTATAGCGCTTGATTCGAGGCTTTGTTGGATCTCTACTATAGTGACTTTTGACTTATTTTATATGCGATGTAGACTGGGTTTCGGGTCCATGATCTTCAACAGTTAAAGGTAGGCATGCAGCTAAGGCAACGTAAAGTCTGTAAGTCTTTTTTATAATCTTATCCTCAAGATTGAGATTGTTATGGACAAGGCAAACATGAGATTGTTTAATCATTCTTTTTCATTCAAGTTGCTAGACCTTTATGCTTCTTTTCTTAGCTAACATCAATGTTTTTGGGCTTTTAATGAAATGGTCAAATGTAGGTTCTTCTATGATGTAAATAATAACCACATAGGATTATTAGGATTTTGGATGCATGGAGATATGAAAGTAGTTGGCAAAAAGAAAAGAAGTGCAGAATCATGGTTGATCAGTAGACCCTGACATACCGTAAAGAATACTTTCATTTATGGGATCAAACCTGGTAAAATAGACATTTTGATTTATGGATATTAATTAGTAACTAAGGCTGGAAGCTTTGTAGTAAGATGCATCGATCTGTTGCTCATAGTGATTTCGAGGGTGGGAAGAACGGCCAAATATGTATATAATAATATGACATCTCTTGTTCCAATGACTAAAATAGACAATTATACAAATTAGACATTTATCCGCTTATAAAAAGTTTTATTGAGTTTGCAGCTAGCACCACCTCTTGTTAATATTGGATACTAACTTATTAATCCATAATTAGTGTTTGTATAAATTAAGGGTCTAGTTGATAGATTAATCTCAATTATGTTTAATTGTATGTAAATATACATATATATAGTTTATGTATAGGTAGTTACTTATGTAAAGTTGTGACTGTTCATGAAACAACACAACTATAGCCGAACCATTGCGATGGTTCAAAGGCACCCTTTCGGTGTCTATAAATATGTATCAAGTATTCACAAATTAAAGTGTGGATGATTGTTTATCAATAAAGATTAGTTTGATTACTATTGTTATTCGATCATTCATAGATATAGAGATCCGATCAGTGGGATCCAACAGTGGTATCAGAGCCAAAGGAAGGATACAGAGAAGAGAAAAAGAAGGAATTGATCGGGATTAGATCAATAGGGAAAATCGATTAAGAGAAGAACCGATCGGGATTAGATCGTTCTTCAGAACGGGTTAGAGAAACCCTAGTTCGATTCAGAAAAATCGAATAGAGAGAGAGATAGACACGATTCGATTAAGTGAAAATCGAATCAGAGAAAAAAAAACATACCGGTTGTGCGAAGGAGAAACCGCCGCTGTATAGTTGCCGGAGAAGAAGAGATACACCACCACTGCCGCCGTCGCTTGAAAAGAAACCGTCGATCAAAAGGCACGCCGGCGAAGGATTTGAACGGAGAAGACGAAGGGGTTCGAAGACCCTGTTCCTGATTCACGCGATAAACACACATAAAGGTGTAAATCCTTTTTTTGTTTTGTTTAATAAATCTGACCTAAAATTTATTTAGGTTAAGATAAGGAAATTTAAAAAAAAGGATTTAACTTTTATAACATCTTATTTTGTTTCTTAAAAAAAACTTTAGATTTGCTTTATTTGTTTTATTAAAAGAAAACAAATAAAAGTTTTTTTATAACAGCCAATTATAAAATAGATTTAAAAAATCAAAAGAATATGACGGGAGATAAAAAAGAAAACAACAATGTTGTTTATAGAGAAGTCGCCACACCACTATCATCATATCAATGCCCAGTTCTAAATAAAACGAACTATACATTATGGGCATTAAGGATGAAGAAGATACTAGTGGCAAATGTGTAACATCCCGAAATTTCCATTGTAAATTATTAAAAGATAATTGGTATTTTGGTACAATTTATTCTTGAGAAAAGTTACTTGGAGGGTTGCATTGAAATTAATTGGAAGTTTGGGGTTTATTTTGGAAATTTAGTTAATGACTCATGTCATGAAATGAGGTGTCACCTTTAGATTTAATCAGTATTTGATAATACTGACTTTGTTTAGTATTCTAAAAGAAAAGAAAAGGGAACAGAGAAATAGCGAGAGAGATTGACGAAAGGAAGAAAAGAAGAAAAGAAGAAAAGAAGAGGAGAAATCAGTTGGGAATTTTGTGGTAAGAATTTGTTTTCTTATCTGTTTTGTTCATCTCCATAGAATTGAGTTGTGGTATTCTGCCCAGATTTGATTAAGCTGTTGATTAAGCCACTGATTTTGGAAGAACACTGTGTTCAGAAATACCCAGGTGAGTTATTCATTCTTGTTAAAATTAAGCAATTAAAAGTGTTATAGATATACTATACTTGTATTTAATAACACTGGTATGATTGGATTAAGAAATGGTAAGCTTAATGAACAGTAGAGAACTGAATCAAAAATGGAAGTGACGATGAACAGTAACTTTTCGTAATAGAGGGTTGCGCAAAGTAGAACTTTTCGCAACAGTTGGTTGCGAAAAGTGAAGTTGTCGCAATAGAGGGTTGCGAGAAGTGGGGTTTTCGCAACTGTGGGTTGCGAAAAGTGGAGGTTTTCGCAGCCTTGGCTTGCGAAAAGTGTGGTTTTCGCTACAGTAGCTTGCGAAAAGTTGATGACTTTCAGTAGTAGTTTGAGGCTGTTATGTGGCATGCAATCTGATATGAATATGCTAATTGTTATATGTTTATAACTCTATTGGTGATGTAAAAACCATGATATGTTAAATTGAAATGATTTATTTATGAGTCCGGAGATATAGTTAAGTGATGAAGTGTTGATCCCCGATGCTAAATGGCAAAGTAGGGATAATTGTTGAATTTAATATTCTGTACATAGAAATATAGAATATATGTTGTATTGCATAACTTTAGTATACAATAGAAAGAGTGATGATACACAATTATTGTGTGGCGTTGGCTAGAAATCTACATCTGGTCTAGTGGGCATATAGTACGGTATAATGAGAACCGTTTACTAGCTGGGGACCGTTAGGATGTATTTCTAGTTGTTGGAGTGAATCTTGAATCATCTGTGAGGGTCTCTGGTGGTTGTTGATCGCGATAAAATAAAATCTCATTTGGGAGACCAATGATTCAAGATGGGGAGGAAACGAAATGAGGAATGGCAGACTTGGAGTTGTAATTCCCATTTCAAGCGAAAGATGAGATATCTTTATTGTTGTTGAGGATTTGACATCCTAATTCAGAAAGAAGCAGATTTGGAAACTGTAATTTCTGGGAGTTAGAGTTACTTGTAAGTCCGGTGGGATTTATAGTAATTCTCGTTGTAATCTTAATTCAGAAAGAAGCAGGTTTGGAAACTGTAATTTCTGGGAGTTAGAGTTATTTATAAGTCCGGTGGGATTTATAGTAATTCTCGTTGATAGTATGATGACTAGATGAATTAGTCATGAGTAAGGGAATAAGTGGATTCCAATGGTCGATAAGAGCTTGGTATGGTAAGATCGTTGATAACAGGTTTGGTATATCTGTTAATATTTTTGTTGATTAATTTTAATTTGATTTGGATAATCTCACTAGGCGAAAGCCTAATGTTTCAAATTAAACTGTCTTATCAGGTACTGGCTCTGGGATATAGTTTGGGAAGTGAGATTTCAGTTGAAAGGAATCAGACTCGGCGATAACGAAGGATCAAGATATTCTTTTGAGGACTTTTGGGACGAGCCTTAGATAATCTAGTTGATCTTATTGTGATGTATAATTAGATTGATCAGACTATTTAAGTTAGACGACTTTGTGTATATATATAGAAATTTACTTATGATCCTTTGGTTTATGAAAGTCTGACATTTTGATGATTATAACTCATGTATTTTGAGGTTTAAATTGGCCCTGAATTTTAGGGTGTTACAGTATGGTATCAGAGCTCTAGTTTAAGCGAACTAAGTATGCTGATGAGATACTTAGACTTAAGCTGAGATAAATTAAGTTATGATTGTGAGAGATGGGTAGAAGTACTAAGACGGGATAGTCTTAGAATTGACGGAGATATGAGAAGTTGGTACGGTGACAATGGTAACGAGGATTCTCCTGTATGATATATTCACAATCCCAATTAGCTACTGTGATTATGAATATATTGTTACGCGAGCATACTTATTTCTAAATTGTTACAGTGACTAACGATCGGTAAGTACATTTTGTATAGGGGTATGTGCATAACCATTTCTTATGGTTATTCCTTTAGGTTATAGTAGGGTGATGATGAATACGCTACCAAGGTCCTTTAGAGGACAGAGCAGTAAATGAATGGGGGTTGGAAGGACAACCTGGAATTGGCGGGACTCATGAAAGTCCGCCAAGGCAACCTTTAATAGGTGATTTGATATGTGCAGAGATAGAGTATGAGATGATTAATTAAGACGGAATTAGTATGACTTGGTTGAGTATGGGGGCCATGGAATGCATGTATAGCAATTATTATAAGGCCGAGAGGGCGACCTCTGGTCGTAAGTAGAGTGTCAATGATAAGTTACGTAAGTAAAACGATTGACCTTGTTTGAGTAAGTGGCCTTCATTGCGAGTAAGTTTTGTGTATGGTGTTTTAGTGTGTGTTACATGAGTTTTCTTGATTTCAAACCAAATGTATAAATAACAGTTCTATTCAAGGATGAATTAGTAGTGCAAGTATGTATTTAAAGAAAAAGGGCAATTTCAATTACGATGCCTAACGAAATTTTGGAGTTTAGCAACTTGCAAAATATTTCATACTTTACATAAAAAGTTGTATGATAGAAAATAGGTCAAGAAAGTGTTGATCAGTAAACTTTTTATAACCAACAAAAGTATTGATTTGATGATATCGTATAAATGAGTCTGAGAAACGACTAGTTTACTTTGTGTCAGTAAATTTTAAACTTTTGTCGTATAAAAAGATCTTCGTATTTCTGTTGTAACAACATCTTTTGGTTGAGAAAGATTGAGTTTTACGGAAATTTATATACAAACGATTTTTTTGAGATCGTTGTGTAGTACATGGGAATTATGAAAATGATTGGGATCGTGTGTGCCCACGTTGTTCCGAATGTTGTTTATTTAAACGAGAAAAGTGTGGATTGAGTTATTTATTAAATTGTCATGCATGAAGGCTATGAACTCACTCGGTCGTAGGGTATTACACTTTAATCTAAGAAAGAACTCCAAGAATGGAGAAGTGTTGGATAAACCTGGGGAAAAAGTTTGTAGTTTTGGTATTTGTGTTATGAACAGTATGAGAGTCAAAAGTGGACTTTAGTGTCGGTTGCATGAGAATTTGTACCCTTGTTCGCTAACTAGGAATATAGTTGACGAGGGACGGTTGTGTCCAGAGGAAGAATTAGGTTCAGTTAAGGACCTTCAGGTTAAGAAAGTGTCGACATGTCAAGTATTGAATTTGAAGACGAAAGTTGTGTAAGGTGTATGAGGCCTTTTGGTCTGTCACTGGGTATGGTCTGGATGCATCCCGCGTATGCCTGTGCGGGTAGGAACGAAACCGTGAGCGGTACCGGCATGCTGTTATGCAGAGGGTATGCGCAATGTGGATATTATTGTGTATGACGATTGGGGGATTTTGGATGATTGTCGAATAAATTATTAATGAAAGAAGTTTTGATTAATTGTTATACAAATGAAAGACATGTAGTCAAAACGCGCTTTTAATATATTGTGAGTGTGCAATATTTTTTGATGTATTACGTTTTAAAATATGAACATGTGAGTTGGGGGATTTTGGCAAATCTGACCATGTAAAATTTTTGAGTGTAAACCTTTGTTTTGGGGACGATGGGCAATAAAGGGATTAAAAAGGTAAAGAGTTTGGGTAACAATGAATTTTGGTTTACGAAATCGTGTGAGTGGCACATGTTTAACTAAACGAATATTTTTGGCCTTAAAGGATTGATTTATATTCAAAGAAGTCTTTTGAATGTTTGTCAGTATTAATGACTCGAGATGGAGTATTGGATGTGTTATATGCTTAACTGCATTGTATTTGAACCAGTGACGGCTTAAGTGTTGGTCTTAGGTGTGAAGACTGTTTGGTATTTTACTTGTTCTTAGTATCTTTGGAACTAATGAACCTGGGCGTATTATATATATTGTGGAGTATGAAAAGAGTTGCATTTACGTGTACTTGCAAATGAATTGACTTCATTGGGAAAGTAACAATAAAGGGTCGTAAGATTTTCACGCCTCGAAGCGTATGTTGCATAATGTGAGTTAGATGTATTTAAATTGCGTGAGTTGATATTGATAAATAATCTTTAGATCCTTTGAGTAGATGACTCGGTTTTGGACTCAGTTAAGTCTTAAGAACTTTGACCCGATTTGATAAGCTTGACGTAGGCTTGGGGTTGAACTTGCATGGGCAGTATTGTAAATTTAAATTTATATGACGTGAATGCATTGGTTATCCTTTTGGGATCATGTATGAATGTTAAGTTTAAATCAGAAGCTTAAAAGTTGAAGGATCACTTTGTGGGATTGTTAGAACAGTGAAGGATTGTTGCTTTTAGATAAGTGTTTACTTACGATGTGGAAGATTTATAAAAGATGAAATATTAGAGATGAACAAAGGGGGTGTATAGATTGTGTTGATCTGTGAGGGATTGTACCCTGTCTATGCAACGTATTGGAATCACAAAGAGCTAGTAAGAACGAATAAGTTCAAGTTAAATAGAAAATCGTGAGTGGTAGTTCAACTAAAGTTGGGGAGGAGATATTTAGTGATATAGACTCGGGTATTTGGGCGAGAAAACAGGATTATAAAATTAATGGTGTGCGAATGACTATGAGAGACATGGTCAGTGGTAAATGTTATGGGTGGAAAATGTACGAACGAGTAGTAGCATTAATTGCCAAGATACATGTTCCATCTAGTATGAGACGTGATGTTAGAAAGAGGAAGTATCCAAATGGAAGTTTCAAGAATTCCGGTTGGAAGGTACTATTTGTCAATAAAGTTGATGAAGCATGTTGTTTGTAAGATGGCGTGGTAATATGGCTTATATCGGAATAGAATGTCGGGGCAGTGGTGAGTGTTTATCCAAAGAAATTTTGATGGTATGAGGTGCCAATTAAGTTGTATTCTGAATCTCTGGAAGTTTAATAAAAATGATGAGTATGTCGGCCAATGTGGTGTAGCGGAGGTAAGGTCGTTAAGGAATATAAGTTGCTCTTTATGTGTGAAAGAAATGTACGAGAAATTTATAGTTGAAGATTTAAGAATGGTAATAACTTCGAACGGTAATGTCGTTTCAAGATAATTTAGTTGAATGTTTTAAGTTAGAAATCTTGGTGAAACTGTTTAGTTATGTTTCGAAATGAGAAAATACTATCGGTATGTGGAAAGTTGGGAGAAAGAGACAAGTAATACTTGAGATATAGTATTCCTTACTAACGTGGGGGAAACAAGGATAGAAAGATTAGACTTAAGAATGTAGTCATACTACAAGTTCAATGGAGTTATCACCTTTGATATACAACCCCTTAGTGCTTGGTTGCAGCGTGTTTGTGTGGTGTGATAGTAATGTGAGAATGTGATAGCATTTTGTATCAAAGAAACGTGTAAGTCATGGATGCAATGATGGATTGTCATAGTTATTGAAGCATAATTGATGAGAAAAGTTGTTATGTGAAGAAGCGAGAATCGATCTTAGAGAAATATTTTGATAAAGTACAATCTAAGAGAGTGATTATAGGTATAATGGTATTATATCTTTGAGTTGTAATGTGGCTTTAGAGTCAGAGAAAGAAATGATGAAACGATACCCTCGATTGTTTGCCTTAGATTGATTTCGGGGACGAAATCCTTTTCAAGTTGGGGAGTATTGTAACATCCCGAAATTTCCATTGTAAATTATTAAAAGATAATTGGTATTTTGGTACAATTTATTCTTGAGAAAAGTTACTTGGAGGGTTGCATTGAAATTAATTGGAAGTTTGGGGTTTATTTTGGAAATTTAGTTAATGACTCATGTCATGAAATGAGGTGTCACCTTTAGATTTAATCAATATTTGATAATACTGACTTTGTTTAGTATTCTAAAAGAAAAGAAAAAGGAACAGAGAAATAGCGAGAGAGATTGACGAAAGGAAGAAAAGAAGAAAAGAAGAGGAGAAATCAGTTGGGAATTTTGTGGTAAGAATTTGTTTTCTTATCTGTTTTGTTCATCTCCATAGAATTGAGTTGTGGTATTCTGCCCAGATTTGATTAAGCTGTTGATTAAGCCACTGATTTTGGAAGAACACTGTGTTCAGAAATACCCAGGTGAGTTATTCATTCTTGTTAAAATTAAGCAATTAAAAGTGTTATAGATATACTATACTTGTATTTAATAACACTGGTATGATTGGATTAAGAAATGGTAAGCTTAATGAACAGTAGAGAACTGAATCAAAAATGGAAGTGACGATGAACAGTAACTTTTCGTAATAGAGGGTTGCGCAAAGTAGAACTTTTCGCAACAGTTGGTTGCGAAAAGTGAAGTTGTCGCAATAGAGGGTTGCGAGAAGTGGGGTTTTCGCAACTGTGGGTTGCGAAAAGTGGAGGTTTTCGCAGCCTTGGCTTGCGAAAAGTGTGGTTTTCGCTACAGTAGCTTGCGAAAAGTTGATGACTTTCAGTAGTAGTTTGAGGCTGTTATGTGGCATGCAATCTGATATGAATATGCTAATTGTTATATGTTTATAACTCTGTTGTTGATGTAAAAACCATGATATGTTAAATTGAAATGATTTATTTATGAGTCCGGAGATATAGTTAAATGATGAAGTGTTGATCCCCGATGCTAAATGGCAAAGTAGGGATAATTGTTGAATTTAATATTCTGTACATAGAAATATAGAATATATGTTGTATTGCATAACTTTAGTATACAATAGAAAGAGTGATGATACACAATTATTGTGTGGCGTTGGCTAGAAATCTACAGCTGGTCTAGTGGGCATATAGTACGGTATAATGAGAACCGTTTACTAGATGGGGACCGTTAGGATGTATTTCTAGTTGTTGGAGTGAATCTTGAATCATCTGTGAGGGTCTCTGGTGGTTATTGATCGCGATAAAATAAAATCTCATTTGGGAGACCAGTGATTCAAGATGGGGAGGAAACGAAATGAGGAATGGCAGACTTGGAGTTGTAATTCCCATTTCAAGCGAAAGATGAGATATCTTTATTGTTGTTGAGGATTTGACATCCTAATTCAGAAAGAAGCAGATTTGGAAACTGTAATTTCTGGGAGTTAGAGTTACTTATAAGTCCGGTGGGATTTATAGTAATTCTCGTTGTAATCTTAATTCAGAAAGAAGCAGGTTTGGAAACTGTAATTTCTGGGAGTTAGAGTTATTTATAAGTCCGGTGGGATTTATAGTAATTCTCGTTGATAGTATGATGACTAGATGAATTAGTCATGAGTAAGGGAATAAGTGGATTCCAATGGTCGATAAGAGTTTGGTATGGTAAGATCGTTGATAACAGGTTTGGTATATCTGTTAATATTTTTGTTGATTAATTTTAATTTGATTTGGATAATCTCACTAGGCGAAAGCCTAATGTTTCAAATTAAACTGTCTTACCAGGTACTGGCTCTGGGATATAGTTTGGGAAGTGAGATTTCAGTTGAAAGGAATCAGACTCGGCGATAACGAAGGATCAAGATATTCTTTTGAGGACTTTTGGGACGAGCCTTAGATAATCTAGTTGATCTTATTGTGATGTATAATTAGATTGATCAGACTATTTAAGTTAGACGACTTTGTGTATATATAGAAATTTACTTATGATCCTTTGGTTTATGAAAGTCTGACATTTTGATGATTATAACTCATGTATTTTGAGGTTTAAATTGGCCCTGAATTTTAGGGTGTTACAAAATGGAGTATGGGATTTAGTAGAAGGAACAAGTACATCAAAAGAGATTGATGTAAAAAAGGATAGTTCTGCATCAGCATACCTATTTCAAGGGTTACCAGAAGATTTGCAAATGCAAGTCGCGGGATGTGAAACAGCAAAAGAAATTTGGAACTCTCTAAAGTCCAGATTTATTGGGACAGAAGATGTACAACAGGCACACTCGCAACAACTTAAATCAGAATTCGAGAGACTTGTAATGAAAGAAGATGAATCAATAGATTCATATGCCGGGAAGTTGATGAGTATTATTACAAAGGCTGCCACATATGGATTAACGTTTGATGAGCAAACAAAAGTACGAAAAGTACTTAATGCAGTACCAGATAAATTTATACCAGTAGTAGCAACCATTGAAATGATTGTTGATTTTAAGACTGTAAAGTTGGAGGAGATTATCGGGAAACTTAAGACCTATGAAGAAAGGATCAAGTTTAGAAAAGGAAATCAGGAAGATAATAGTGAGAAGTTGTTGTTCACACATCGAGGGAATGACAGAAATTATGAACACAACTATGGAAATGGTAGACGAGGAGGTGGTAATCAGACACGAGGAAGAGGCCGAGGAAGATTTACAAGAGATAGTAAGAATGAAGATAGTTATGATAGAAGAAGGAAAAACCCTGGAGATCAAAACTACCATAGAAGAGATATTAGAGAAATAGAATGTTATTATTGTCATGAGTTTGGACACTATGTTGCAGATTGTCCAAAACCAGACCATAGAAAAGAAATATCAAACCTTGTTGAAGAAGATTTAGAACCAACGTTGTTAATGGCTATGAGCAAGGATGAAAACGAGATGGCATCTTTAGAAGAAGAACCAAGATGGAATGGAATTGTCATTGAGAAGGATGAAATTCCAAAAGACAAGTTAGAAGACATGAGGTCAAAATTGGAAATTGATTTGAGGAGTAAACTAGAGTTTTGGAAGTTAGAAATACTTCAAGACATAGAAATGGAGAAACAAGAGTTTGAGAAGAAAATGAGAAATAGAGAGATAGCATTTGAGAAACAAATGCAGAGAAAGTTAGAGAACCTGGAGAAGTTGAGAAATTGCACAAGCAAAGAGATGAAAGAGTCAAAAGCAGAACAGTTTGAGAAAGAGAATCATGAAGTTGTTTTAGAAAAGAAACATCAAGAAAATGAACCAAGCATTGACAAGGGCAAATGCAAGAAGCATCATGAAATACTATCAAGAAAGCAAGCAATGGAAAGCCAAGTTGAGAAAGACATAAAATCAAGCAACAAGAAAGTTGAACCAGAAGATCATGATACAAGTACTACAAACAAATTGTTGAAGATTCAAGATTATGAAATGATACGAATAAAGAAAGATAGTGACAAAGCTGACAAAGATGATCGAGATGAGATTGAAGACAAGGAAGAAAGAAGTCAAAACAAGGAGGAAGTTCAGGACATAGTTCGTGTTAAAGACAAAGTCAAAGGAAGTGGAAACAAGCCAAAGTTCAGAGAGCAAGACCTGCTACAATCTGCCCAAGATAAAGATGATGAAGCTTGAAGATATCAAAGGCATGGATTAATAAATTAGGGGGGAGTATTGGATACTAACTTATTAATCCATAATTAGTGTTTGTATAAATTAAGGGTCTAGTTGATAGATTAATCTCAATTATGTTTAATTGTATGTAAATATACATATATATAGTTTATGTATAGGTAGTTACTTATGTAAAGTTGTGACTGTTCATGAAACAACACAACTATAGCCGAACCATTGTGATGGTTCAAAGGCACCCTTTCGGTGTCTATAAATATGTATCAAGTATTCACAAATTAAAGTGTGGATGATTGTTTATCAATAAAGATTAGTTTGATTACTATTGTTATTCGATCATTCATAGATATAGAGATCCAATCAGTGGGATCCAACAGTTAATAAGCGGTGAAATAAAACTTCAAACTTTAGCACCTCTTAAAACAAACGCTACCTTATCATGTTATCATCAAGTAAGACCGTTTGTTAGCAGCTTAATGGGACTTATAGCTTATTCATTCAGCTATACATGACTGTTTGGTAGTGGCTTAATGATATAGAAAGTGACTTATTTATTAAGCTTTTAGGAGGGAACTTTATGCAGAAAGTTAAGTTTTGTCTAAATCAATCTCTCTCAATTAAAAAACATGGTCCTTCCATCTATGAAAACACCCTCACAAAAAAACCTTTCCAATTTATGCAGACAGATTAATCCACATAGACAATTTTATTCGTACATGACTTAATGGAAAAACCAACCAAACAGCCTCTAAGACTTTTCATTCTTATCATTGCATTTACAAGGTAAGATTCATGACCGTTGCCAAGTTCATTTGCTAAAGTGACTTGGGTAAGCGTTTAATAAACGAATGCTAAGTGTAAATCGTATCATCGTTAATATCTTCACTAAAGTAAGTGACTTCCGCCGCATTGCATGGGTGCGCTACTAGTATCTATATATCTATACTATATTATAAAGCATGAAGGCACCTAACTCTTAAAAACAACCTCAAATTTGTTTCAAATTAACTCCCGCTTCCCAGAATTTGTTTTAAAATCCCGCTTCTCTCTCCTTCTGTCTCTTTCTCTGCAGGCTCCATCACGTTGAACAAACAGCATGCGCGATCTGGGATTATTATCTCAGTCATCGATCTGGGTTTCTTCGTGGTTTCTTCTTTCACCTATTATCCCTCAAGATCTAGGTTTGAACAAAGTATTCATCTCTCAAAGATTCACAGGGTAAGGATTTCTCAAACTATTCAAATCAGGTATATGTTTTGTTATAGGGTTCCTAATCTTGATTCTTGTGCTCTAGATTCTAATCTTGATTTCTCAGACGATTCTAATCTTTTGCTTCTAATCTCGATTTCTTGTTTTAGGGTTTCTAAACAACGTGATATGGTCCAAACAACGTGATAAGGTATTAGAACATGACTCGAGAAATTTGATAAAACCGGGAACCATCTTGTGACCGGTCATCTTGGGGTTCGTAACGCCACACATGACGACTTCTCAGGTACTATATTTCTAGATTTTGGTTTTGAAATCGATTTAGGTTTTGAAATCGATTTTGGTTTTGAAACATTTTCTCACCGAACGCCACCCACGACGACTTCTCAGGTAAGATATTTCTCGGTTTAGGTTTTGAAATCGTTTTTGGTTTCAAAATCGTTTTTGAAATCGATTTTGGTTTTGAAATCGATTTTGGTTTTGAAATCGATTTTGGTTTCAAAAATCTGGTTTTGAAATCGATTTTGGTTTCAAAATCGATTTTGGTTTCTTCTTCGTCTTTCTGATGATTTCTTTGTCACTTTGAGTCTTGCTTTCATTTTGGTTTTTAAATCAATGTGTTTCTATACTTGAGTAGTTGCAGAGAGTGATGTATATATAACTTTTTTTTTGAGAAGCATCTTTAATACCACTGTGTTGAGATCGATGATGTGCAACTCTTGGGAACTCCAGGTGAGTACTTGTGCCATGATACTTGAGGATTATGAATCTTCAGCAGGATAATCAAGTTTTGTTCCACCAAAATCTCTTAGGGAATCTTCAGCATGATACTTGAGGATTATGAATCTACAACATAGAAATACTTGAAAGTAGCAACATAGAAATACCTAGGTATGATTTCATGAACATATTACTGGATTTTTATGAATAATCTTTTCACTAATTTCAGCCTCTAATTATCAGATTACAGATTGCAATGCTTATATATGCAGATTCTGTGAAATGGGTAATCTTCAAGAGGTAATGTTAATGGTTTCAGTAGATTGTCAACCGGTGTTTGTTTTTCGGGACTCATTTGTTCTTGTTTTATTTCGTCGGAGACTCATTTGTTTTAGTTCATCAGCATAATCATTCACACATGACCAACATCTTTATTTTGTCTTTTGTTTTTTATTTCAAGTTTCTGATTGCCAGAACATTTAGCACCTCCTAAAATCAGATTATGAATACCGTTGTGGTTTCTTCAGGCAGGAGGGCTTCCTTATATCGGGTAAGAGTTATGAGGCTGCAGAGGGAAGAGAATTAGAAGAGAATGTGTACCCCAGTGACTATCCAGAGTCAACCTATTTACTTGAGCAGGTAGCAATCTTATGTGTGTTTGCATTTTGGAGTGCTACTTTCTATGTTATCATGTAAAAACTCAAAACTGGTTAGCTGGTCTTAGATTTATAAGTGGTATTATCCCGAAATCTAAGGTATTATTGTTTGAGAGAATGTTGTTCCGTGCAACAAGGGGAAATTTGCTTTTCAATCAGGCGCCTGCAGATGACCTGATCAAGTTGAGCAGGTAGCAATCTTATGTGTGTTTGCATTTTGGAGTGCTACTTTCTATGTTATCATGTAAAAACTCAAAACTGGTTAGCTGGTCTTAGATTTATAAGTGGTATTATCCCGAAATCTAAGGTATTATTGTTTGAGAGAATGTTGTTCTGTGCAACAAGGGGAAATTTGCTTTTCAATCAGGCGCCTGCAGATGACCTGATCAAGTTCATCAGTTAGTGTGATTTACGTTTACGAATTGCATGTGTTGTGAATCGTTCGACTTTGGTTCTGCGAATCTGATCTGGTTTGTTTTTGTTTTTACGTTTACGTATTGCATTTGCCCTTGTGGCTGATGGTGTTATTTAGATGAAGCTAAGATATTTCTGCACTATCCCATTTCATAAGAGTTGGGAATTGTTCATCCCTTCCATGGATTCCGTAGCTCCACCAAGTTACTCTCTCTCCTCTGTCCAGATCCTCCGCTCATCATCATCTTCGTGCTATTTTCCGGTAACTAATTGTTATTATCTCCTGTATGCATCTTCTTGTTGTTTCGATAAAAGATTGTGTTATGGTAACTTGAGAGTTCATTTTCTTTCTTTTGAGCAGGTTGATTCGGAGAGAATGCAGTAGAAGCATTATTAACCCAACATTACAGATAACATTGCTTTGTGATGAATATTTCATGGCTTTGGAGTTTGGATACTACTACTTCTGGGATTTCTGTTGCATAAGGGTATGTATGTTGCTGGTGTCTATATTTTGATTTGCCATTTTTTGTTGAGACAGGGCCAAAGGAGATTGGGTAAAGTATTTTGATGCCCTTTTTCTGTTTGATGAAGTATTTTCAACTAATTCTGTGATGTTTTAATCCATTTTGATGGGTGTATTCTTTTTTAAATCGGTTTTACAGATAGGATAAGCCATTTGATGATTTATGAGTTTATTATTGTATGGAGGTATGAACTTCATTTGTTTAATGGTAATTACATCATTTAATATGGTTTTCATCTCTGTATAAGATCCAATCAAATGGTAATTACATAATTTAATCATTGTATTTGATTTGATTTCTCTTCTATTTTTCACATTTTATTACAGGTGTTGTTTTACATGGGAAGTGGATCAGTGAAAATGATGACGATTGTTGAGTATGTTTTTAATTATGATTCTACTCGGTTTTTCGATAACTGTGAAATCAGTGGTTTATATTGTAACCACAGACGGAGAGACGGTGATAAGTTACGAAGGTGGTATTAATGGTTTATGTGTTTCCTGATCTTCTTTACACTCTTATCTTTAGTCATCTTTTACAAGTTTTCGTTTGATCACTCTTCATGGATTCATAGAAGATTCATCGCTCTCCATCCATCGCTCAGGGTTCACTATTCTGGTAATCACTCAATTTTGGTTCACTTTTTAACCTAAATTATTTCTCAGACCTCATTTGCACTCTCCTTTATTCCAATATAGGTTCCATTCCAATCCAGGTAGTAATTAGGGCTTTGATTTCCAACTTTTAATTCTTGAACTTGAATGCAATTGAACTTTGATTTCCACTACCCTCTCTATTTTTAAAGTCATTGCTTTCCTTTAATGTTTACTGATCGAGGGAGCTCACTAAGTTAAATATCGAAAGATGATTTTGCAGAAGGTAAGTGTATGGCTGTTATGATGATTTGCGATCTACCACCAGGTACGATCAATGTGCGATTTTGGTCTATGCTAATGGTAGTTTTGTAATCAAAGTTTGGATTTACTTCTAGAAAGGTATGTGGCCGTTTTTGTTTTCTTCCAAATAAGGTAAATACTTCAGCCATATCTTTATATGCCAACAAAAACTTGATTTATTGTTTACACATTAAGCAGTTAGCAACAACAAGGACTTGGTCTCATCTTTGTCCATTAAGCAGCTAAAAACAGCAGGTTTACGTACTTTGTTCGTCTTAATTTTTTTTGAAGAGATTTGGTGGTATCAGACCTCAAAGGCAAAAAAAGAAGTTTTTAATCATGTCTTTAATATCCAAGTAATATCTTAATAAAAGTGAAAATTACAAACAAAAGGAAAATTGCATTTTTAGGATTTCATTAATAGTTTATGTCAGCAAATCATTAAAATAGTTTACATATACAGCGTAGTTTCAGTTTTTTTTTACCAAATCCCTCATACCCCCTGCAATCTTTCTAGAAAAAGGAAGAATTTAGCGTTTCAACCCAAATCTCATTCCCGTTTTTAAGAGAAACTGCAATCTCTGCATGTGTCCACCTCCGTTACTCTTATCTCTTAAGCTTCCTCAATCTCTTATCCATCATGTAAGCTTCTTCAATCTCTTATCCACTGTCATTTTAATTCTTAAATGGAAGAGGGACTTTGAGATGCTCCAAGGTGTCGACGCAGAAGCAAAATGGAAGAGGGATTTTGAGAGGGAAGAGCTCCACGACAGGGCATTATTGAAGGTATTTAAAAAATAATATTGCATCTTTTTGTTTATATGCATTGTTGTGTATTCTAATTACATTAATTACATCTTTTTGGGTTGTGTTTACACTTCCTCCTAATAATTGGTTGTGATATAAGTTTGTAACTATGGCTGCTGACTGCACTTGTTAATTATTATTGTGAAGATGGATTTTGGTGACTGATCTATTCTCAAGAATAGATTTTGGTTACATATAATTACTCGGCAGAACTTTCCATTGAAGGCAGAAGGAAATCGTCCTTACTTTGATGAATTAGCTCAACTATTTATAACTAACATACAATAAAAATGCCAACTTCGAATCAACAAATATTATTGTGGTTAATTTTGTCTTCAACAACTCTGTGTATCTGCTGGTTCTATCTTCCATCCATCTTTCTTTTGCCCTAATTGCTTTCTTTCTTTGATAATGTATTATAGGAGAGTGTAATACATGATTTATGTTTTACAGTTTTTTTATTTGTTTTCATACATTTGTGCTTGGCAGGATCCAAGGGCAACAGAAGGTGAATCTATGGAAATATGGGTTCTTGAGGTAATAATTATCAAGATCTTACCGAATCTTCAAATATGGAAGGACGAAGCATAATGCATCCTCCTATTCGTTAAGTATGTTATCTGTTCTAGGCATGCAATCAAGGTTTTATAAAAAATAGATCTGTTGTCTTTAAGGCATACAATTGTATATTGGTATGGTGGCAACAATTTTCAAGATTTAGTCCTATATGATGTTTATCAATATTTATATAAACACATCTGCAGTTTATATAGTTAAGGGTGTCAACATTTCAAATATAGCATGCTTGTATTGATAAATGCATTAAGTGGTTTTATATTTCAGTTGGTTAAGTTGTTGCATATTGACTCATTCTGATTCAAAATGTGATTGTTGTTACAATCTTTTTATTGCATTTTACATTCTCTGGAAGTGATTTTTTTTATTACATTTACATTCTCTGGGAGTGATTTTTTATTTCCCAAAGATTCGTCAAATTTATTCTATCTACATCCCTCTACCTTCTTTATACAAACATCTATGCTTTATTTCTCAGTCCTCTCAAGGTTCAATACTTTCTTACATTTATGCTATTTTTAGGACATCCTTGCTTGGTTTTCTATTTTTTACTAATGTTTTTTTTAAGTTCAATCCATTGAAAACAAAATAAGAACACCTAATGAGTTGTTATATTTGGAAATTGTGCAGATGTGCACCCACTCTGTACATATTGTTTTTCTCCACACTTAATATACTGTTAAAATTGAACCAATTGCCAATGTACACCCACTAAAAATCTTTAACGGTGTTCATAAATCTATCCATTTGGCTTATAAACTACTTTTATCCAGTCTAAAGTCATGCCCATGCCTTGATGTCTCTTCAACTTTGTAAAAAAATTCCTTTCAGATTACAGCATTGCACAAATAAAATTCAGTGGGACACTGATGGATAAAAGAACGCACTTACAGAAAAATTTACATGTAAAGTGTTTGATTTCATCACTGAAATTGGGATTCTTATTTTTGTTTATTAGATATTTTGTTATAACTATAAATTCAATTAGGGCGGTTTAGCAAACTCTTACGGGATAAGCACATACCATTTACCTTATAGGTAACATTTTAAAATGGATTGTTGGTAAACATCGTTTACTTGGTAAGTTGTTGAGTAATATTAATGGTTTAGTTTTTTTTATCACAACAGTAAGGATCAGCATGGTATAGATATGTTGTATAGATTTGCAGCTTGCAAAGGAATGCCTACTCGACTCATGATTACACCAATCGATTTTGTTTGGCTATTTGCTGAGCTATGGAGTTGATATCACTATTCTTACTTGGTTCAGCAGCTATGTAACTTATTATCTGGAATGGTTTTGGTTTGGGAATTCTGACTTGGTTGTTTATGTGCGCCGTTGCTCAATATTTTTATCTGTGATATCCCTTTTGCTTCATCTGATTTTCTGCCTGTTGGCTACTGTTTTAGTGGTCCAACTTTTGTGGCTAAAAAGACTAAAACAAAATCGACCAAAGCTTCAACATCGTTTACATTCGTGGCTCCCGCCGCATTGTGTATTTGAGAAAAAAAGTCACTCAACACCTTTCTCACTCCGTGCATTGCACGGGTACTCTACTAGTATATATATACACACACATAATAAAGATTCTAAGGGTGCGTTTGGTACGCAGACCGGATGGGACTGGACAGGACAGAACAAGACAGTTGTTCAGCGTTTGGTAAGGCATAAATAAGATAGGACAGGACAGAACAAAAGTGGTTAAATGACTAATTTACCCCTGTAATTTGTTTAATGTTTTTTTTCACCAAATAATGGTCCTAGAGGAAAACAAGTTTTTCCAAATCATTTTCAATCTTCCAGTTCTTGGATTACTTGATTTTTTTTAAAGGCATCATCAAAACTTTTATTACCCACCAAAGCCAACAACACTACAGGGTGCAGCGTACAAAACAGGAACCAAAATCGAAACACAGATACTTCTGCAAACTACAAAACAAAACAGAAGAAAAGCCAAAATTGAAACTAACCCTCGCAAATGGGACCTAGTTTGCGAGAAGCAAACAGACTAACAGGACTGCACCCAAGTCTAAAACGACACCGGTTCCAAATCACATGTCAAAATAGGGAGAAGTGGAATGGGGAAGAAAATGCAAAATAGCAGGTCAAAATTTAGGAGAGGATGATGAAACTGATGAAATCGATCGATAGTAATTAGTAGGAGAAGACGAGATGAAATCGATTGAACAAGCCGTGGAGAAATCGATTACATGAGCAGTGGAGAAATTTCAAGAATCGATTACATTGCAGTGGAGAAATCGATTAGATGAAAAGAAAAAAAATGGTTTACCTGGACTGATTGAAGCTGCAACGATGGAGAGAGGAGCATGAGGAGAGCTTATGAGAGAAAGATGGAGGCGGACATGGATTTTCTAATTTTTAGGGTTATTTTAGTAAAAGAACTCTTGTTCCACTTAGTTCCGGGGGAGAGGTGTCACAACTCACAAGCGTGTCCCAGCGCGTCCCATGTTGGTGCTAGTTAGTTCTAGTTTGTTCCACTTAGAGACATGCCAAACATGGGACAGGTATGTTCTGTTCTGTCATGTTTCACCCTGTTCTGCGTACCAAACGCACCCTAAATGACGTGAGGCGTGGCGACGAGGTTAAGCCTTACGAGTTACGGCGGCATACACACACATACATATATATATATATATACACACATTGTGTGTTATGTATTAAATAATACCGTAAAACAAGATAAATTATGTAAAGTAATAAAACAATAAAAAAATTGATATCAAATATATAGAGCTTACAGAAAATGATATCAAGAGTGCAAAAGCGAGAGTAAATCTCTTGAATCTCTACTTACTACTATATTTAATTCTCATTGTTCGCGTCCGACTCTTCTTGTACGGGAATGAGAGTAAGTATTTACCAATTTAGGGTTTTTAGTTTTTAGGTTTCCTTATTATAAGGATTTGAATCTTATGTTATGTGAACAATTATCTTTTATTCTTCAAGTTATATACTAAAAACAATCTTACATCTTACAAAATAATGCGTCAACACATCGTAACGCACTATAACGTGGCATAACGCGTTACAAAGCAAGTCAACCCTTTGAGTGGAGCCATATGGGTTAACGTGACGGCAAACCATAACACCCTCGAATTGGGAAAGAGCAACTAAATAAAATTTTCGATAATACATCCAAAATAACAGAGTTCTCCCTATAAACTAATACGGGAAATACCTCAATTCAAAGTCTATGATTAACCTCAACAAGTTATGACCCAAAATTCATTACAAGGACTAAAACCACATTGGGTGTTACTTAACCCAAGTACACGTTGCTAATCCCAAAGATGAATACGGAAGGCTTCACTTAAACAATTCACCTCTCGAGCACACTACTAGCACACGACCTCTCGCAGTGTCACTAGAACTACTCCCAACTTGAACCTGTTGCACATGCCGACAAATAAAAAGGGTTAGGCTAACGCCTAGTAAGTTCAAGAGTTTTATCATGACCATATAATTCATAAAACGAGAGAGAGATGCAATTTAGGTCATGAGTTCAAAAGAATTTACTTTAGATGCAAATCACCCATTTTTCCAACACACACAAATCTCGTGCTGGAAGCTTTAGTATAAAATGACTCTCAAAATGGACTCATTCCAAAACCCACTTGAAAAGTGAAATAGTATTTGATTTTTAAAATAATTGAAATCATGAAATAATCGCTATTATTCAAAACATCCCAAACACGGATGAGATGTAACCCACAACTTACATACCATGGAAAACAATCCATATAAATATAACACGTCACCGAAAACATGGATAGAAATAAATACCCAAAGCAACACCTTTCGATGACGGGGGAGGCCCGTTTACATCGCACGTGACGGAACACAAAAGTGGGTCACATAACCATGAAATAAAATAAACACGTGGACTATTCTCACAAAATAACGAGCTCAATCACTCCAGATCTATTGCCCGTGGAGACTAGGGAGCCCCCAACTTCAACTACTTCAGGTCTATACATTGGGTCACTCAAAGTCCACAAAACAAGCACATTTGGGATTACACCTTACTGTCCATGGGACGCTGCCCGACCATATAGGTCCACACCTTACTTACCATGGAACCCGATGCCTATCCTGTGCCAAGCACATCTGGAATTACACCTTACTGCCCATGGGACGATGCCCGACCATGTAGGCCCACATCTTACTTACCATGGAACCCGATGCCTATTCCGTGCTACAATAAGAGAAACTAGCGTCTCATCATTGAACTTAAAACTCAAGTGCCTATGGATCGATAGCTAATAAGGTCTAAAACAGTACACGACCCCAAACGAATGAACGAACGCATTCAAAACATGCAATTCTTCATTAAACATAAATCACAACCAAAACTCAACTTTAGGCTATCAAAACTGGACAAATGTCCCCAAGACTCAATAAAATCCATTACCGATACATAAGCTCGGATAACTCAAAGGATCAATCGTGAAAAGTCATAAAACGAAATTAAACGCAGTAACACACACCTTTGCAAATAAATACTTCGAATCCATGAAAAAACCCGAAACAAAACCTTGGATCGGGACAACCCTCTTTTCCAAAGGGACTCACACCGTTACGTTTTCAAATCGTCTCATAACGTACCAAATGCATGTTTTCCAAAATATACACAAAAATGCATTCTCATATCAAGTAGACTCCATTTATAAAATAAATTATCAACACATTTTCATTTATGATTTATCTATCAAATTTCCCAAAAATTCCAAACGTATGTGTTTTACAATGTTTACAACAATAAATACTTCAAAAGTTAAAACCCACTAAATAACTCAACCATTGATAATTTTTCATGTAAAACACATAAGTACTTAGAAAAATAACATTTTTGGCATGTATAAAGTTTTCACAAAGCAACTTGAACTCACCTTGCTAGATTTAGGCTAAATCTAGATTTTCCCCAAACCCAAGCTTCTTTGAAGAAACTTGCATCTTCAAGTTAAATCTTCCAAAAACCTAGATCCAAACGTTTCCAATCATAAATACTCAGATCCAAATATGTAGAATCATTCCCCAGGCATTTTACATCAAAATCCCAACTTATACTAAAACCCTAATTTCCAAAAATGAAGAGAAGGGAAGATTACCTCAATCACCATATGAATCCACCTCCCAAACACTTCTAGTGTTACCAAAGTGAGCTTCAAACTTCATTTCATCCAAAGAAAGGTAAAGGTTTATGTGAGGGTTGGGTAAAACCCTGGAAATGTGGAGTGGAGAGGATTGTTACTTGTACTAGTCTTGAAACCCTTCCAATAAGTGTTCCTTGGACAACCTTTGAAGCTTCTTAAATGATCCCAACTAACCCTTTGTGAAATAAAAGAAGAAGATGAGTGTGAGGGTGAGAAAATCGCCCTTGAGAGCTCCAAAATCGGCTACCAAACGAGATGCGTGAGGAATGAGCTGAAAGTGGCAAAAGGGGTGAGTTTTATACATCAGGTGGCCCATCGCGACTATGCCACGCGACTTTGCCCTTGGGCATTGTCGCGGGCAATGTCGCGGTAGGGAATCACCCTACGGTACAAGCATGGCGACTATGTCATGCGACTTTGCCCTTGGGCATTGTCGCAGGCAATGTCGCCCAGCACTCCTCCGGCCCCGAAACTTGGTGATTTTGACGGTGCAGCCTAAGTTCAACCTATCGAGAGTTCATATGCACAAAGTCCCCACTTCTCAATGTAATACCCCGGGTAAGTTCGTTAGTGAAATTCTAGTTCCGTTAAATTTATTTAACTCTATAATTAATGTTTAGGGTAAATTTGGGTAAATTTATATGTTTAAGGATGTTTGGGTCATTGGTGAATAGTTCAAGGACTAAAAGGGTAAATATGGTTTGATATTACCCTTGAGACTTCAGATATTTTCATAAAAACAAAAATATCAGATTTAGCTGGGTGTGTGTGTTTTGAGACAAGAAGAAGAAGATAGGGTTTTTGGCAAAGACATCAAATTGGTTTGCTTAAAAAGGGATTATAGGTATGTCTTCTTTACATTTTATGTTTGTAATTGCTATTAGAAAGTATCTATCGGATTAGAATTATCACATCTGGACTAGGGATGATTTCAGTCGAATTCTGGGTTGAAAATATGCAAACCGACAAAGGTTTCCGGATAGGATGAATGTGTCCGGGTAGTTTTCCTTGCAGGTGTCCGGTAGTCGAATTGTCCGGGTAAGTTACTTTTCCATAAGTTCCCGGTTAAATTAAGATACCGGATGGTGTCCGGATTGCTTTGGTGTCCGGGTGTTATCCGGATTATTCATGTTGTCCGGAAAGTTATGCTATCCGGATTGTATGAGCTGTCCGGAAAGATGTGTTGTCCGGATAGTTATGCTATCCCCCGTGTTAGGTCGCCGTAGGGGAACAATTGAGGATAAGAGTTTGATAGGTTATTTAGGATTCTCAGCCTACTAGAGAGTCTTATGTGTTCTATTTGGTAAAGAGATATTGTATTTGAATTGTTTCAGACACTGTGAATTTGAAGTGAAAGACTGAATCTGTTGAAAAGGCTTGGAAGCATTTTTGTTAAGCAAACAGGTGAGTTTTACTTTAAAACGTTTTAAACTGGAATACATATATGTGTGGATTGGGAATGTGATAGATATGTGATTATGTGCTTATGTTTGAAATATAATATGTGGAGATGTATATTATATTTACATGAATATTACACTATACAAGAGTGTGTTGGCCGGGCTTAGGACCGGTGGTGTTGGCTGTAATATTCGTAAAGCGGTGTTGGCTGTAATTGTCGTACGGCGGAGTTAATTTTATTAGTTGGCTTGCAACCAACTAATATGGCCATGGAAAGGAGACATGGAGTATACGATGCATGAGTCTTATTTGGTATTCATCTTTGGATTATGTATATGGTAATTGTGCAAATGGTTTTAAAACTAACAAGGATTTTCTCACTAGACCACTAGGTCTAACCCTCATTTTGTTTTAAAAATATGTATTCCAGGTCGTGGATCGGGTAAGAGCAAATGAGAAGAGTACTATGTGTTTAGGTTTTGGAAGAAGGATGTTATGAAGACTAAGACGTGTTTTGCTGTTCAAATTTCATAACTAGATATCATGTATTTAGTTAGCAAAAGTTGTAATGAAATATCTTATTTTGTATTGTAAAGACTAAGGGACCGTATTTGCTATATGATGTATCTTGTTATGTAACGACGTTATGCTTATTCATGTTATATGTGTACATTTGGAATATCGGGTTGTTGTACTCAACATCTAAACAAGCTGAATTGATTAATTTGAGGAGCGTTATGGAAAGATTACTTACTTGAAAATTCTGGGTGTTACACAAACCTATGCCTTGACGCCATGATGCGCCGTAACGAGGTCATAACGAGTTATTTAGAACCATGATATATATATATATATATATAATATTTATATATATTTGGATGATTGTATTAATTAACAACTTTCTCGAGTATATTTTTTTGTATTTCATTCTTTAAATTTATTTATATTTATAACCTGTCAACCCAACCCACCCGCCCTAACCTGCAAGGGTAGGGTTGGGTTGGGTTACACTTTTGAATGAGTTGGGTTGGGTTAAAAAAATTCAAAGCGCCATAATTGGGTTGGGTTGTAAAAACGTCAAAAACCGCCCAACCCAACCCGCATACACCCCTAGTTAGGGTGGGTCGGATTGTGTTTAAACAAAGTAAATCAATATTGAGAACACAAAAATAAATGAAACTTTCCTTTTAAATACGATCAATTATTCAAGAGGATATTCACGTTAATCAAATATTTAAGTATTACATATAACTTTCTAATAATGTCTTCATTTGAGTTTCATTGCTTGTTGTTGTCTTGTCATTTTTTGTAACCTATACATATTAATGAGTAATACAAATAATTTTATAGAACCCGCTAAAACTTTCGTCGGATTATCGGGTAGGTCAAGTTACTTTGGGTCTCTACTCAATTCAACCCAATAAATTCGACATGTTTTAATTTTGTATCAATTATATGACATGTTACCTTAGGTAGTTTTTTTTTTCAAAATTTGTTGGTTTAGATTACTCGAGTTGATCGGGTTAGTCGGTTTTTTAAGCATCCCTAATTGGAGGAGCTCTTATGTCTAAAGAACGAGGGAGTTTCTTTGTGGACAAGGTCCTATTTGAGATTCATCGAATTGGAGCGGGTCACCAACATGACATAACCTTTTGAGTTAAGACCATCTCCAATGGGGTCACTAAATCTTACACTAAACACTAAATTTGGTGTAAATGACACTATTCACATCTCCAATGAGGTTTCTATTTTCCACACTAAATTTAGTGTAATGAATAGTATTACACTATATTTGGTGTAACACTATTCATTTACATTACTTTTTACATCACTTTTAAAAAATAGTGTTACCCATTGGAGAAGATTTGCTATTAACACTAAAATTTACACTATTTTTGAAATTTGGTGTAAAATATAGTGTGACCCATTGAAAATGCCAAAACGGATATGAGTGTCTTAGGAAATTTTACAACAATTTGAGACAAAAAGAAGATTGTTAAAAATCATCACTTTTTGTTATTTATATTTTTTTTTATTAAAAAACAGTTATCAAACCACCATTTTCATCAAACACTTGATGCTACCTTAGTTTTATTGGTGCAAATGCAATATCCGAAAGACCGAAACTGATACGATATGGAAGCCAATGAGCACGCCATTTACGTAGAAGAAATATTGGTCTTTGAAACCAGATCAAACGAAATCCCATTCTCCTGCAGTCGATCTTGAAGGTCAGTTGACCCGAAAACGATCCCCGGCGGAAAGACCCCGCCTTTCGGAAGATCTCCACGCTGCTGCAAAAGGATGAGAGCACACTGAACCAGAATAATGGCAGTGGCCAAATACCCAAAATCAGGCCCCATTATTCTGGTAATGATTTCTGTATCAGGTTTTCCATTTCCCTTGTAAACCAGATTGGAATCACTAAACCCATGCCCTACAAACCACATCTTAAAACGGGAACTCGCCACTCCCTCCTCGGTTGGACCCTTCTTCTTGATCATCCCAAGAGTGAAAAGCAACGGGAACTTCAACAGAAGCCACCTCCCCATAGGATAGCTGCTCAGTAGCCCGATTGATAACCCAATTGCGATGAGTCGGAGGACACCCGGACGACTCTTGGCGGTTAGATTTACTCCAAAATGAGCAGGTTTTATCGTCGACCAAAAGGTGGCTCGTTTGATTGCCTGTTTAGGATCCTCATTGACACCTTGAAGACCGCTCGGGTTGTCTGTAAGGATGGATAGTGTTCTCCGGACAACAGTGGAATCGGCGGATGGGAGTTTCACGGCCCAAAGTCCGAGCTTTTTCTGGTGTTCTATGGTTGAACCTCTTACAGGAGCAGGACCACAAAACTGATAAAAAAAGGGTGCATATGAATCAGTGAAAGGTTACACAATACTATACCCTCATAAAAAATAAATGTTTAATAAGAAAAAGTAAAAGTATAACGCTCAAATAAAGAAATAAATAAAAGTAGATTGATATTTTTCCCATTTTTATCCAATAAATCTAATTGCAATCTATCTGAATGATGAATGAATGAATCGAAGGAAATTAATATGCCGCGTTACCCGAGGACGAGTTCGTTTGGGTCTTGACCGTCGGAACTCCTTCAACTTATCGGCGTTAGCCACACCCAAAACCGCCGATTCATACGTCGCAAAATTGCCGACGGTCCTTTTATCCGATTCAATGCTCAGGTAGGCCTCAACTCGATTCGGCATCTCAGGCGAAACCCACTGTCGGGAATTGAACAACAGCCCTAATTCAGCCGGAACTGAATCAAACCCACAAGCTGAAATCACCAAACTACCCTTCTCCACCGCCTTCTCATGGTAAACAGCTTCCATCCTCTCCATGAACTCCGGCTCACCACATATATCCAAGTAATCGCATCCGGCTTCAACACAGGCAGCGACAACGGGTTCACCGTACAGGCGAAAAGGGCCAACACAGTTGAGAACGAGCTTAGCTTGGGAAGCCATGCGGCGGAGAGAGGGTGGGTCAAAGGTGTCGGCAACGAGAAGGGGTATGGTGGAGTACTGATCAGATGGGGATGCCCATTTCAGTGTTTCTGAGAGTTTGGAAGAATTCCGACCGGCTAGAGCGAGGGTTTTGAGAGGCGAATTGGGTGAATCAAGAAACTTGAGAGCTTTTCTGACTACGTACTTGCCTGTGAAACCAGATGCTCCGAAGATGACGATGTCATAACAAGGTGGTGGTTGAACTGTTGCCATTTTCGTACTGTTTATATATTAAAATGATGCAACATTTAAACGTAAGGTTCTATGGTGTAGTGGTTAGCACTCTGGACTTTGAATCCAGCGACCTGGGTTCGACTCCCGGTAGGACCTTTCGAAGTTGGAACCTTTTTGTTTACTTTCCGCTCTATTTAATGATTATTTAAAGCTTCCACTTTTCTTGACTTCTTTTAAATCCATTTCGATATTTGTATTTTTATTTTTATTTTATTTTGGATTTTTCTTGATTTCAGTTTATTGGGTATTGGTCATTGCGAAGATAACGATTTTTCTTTAAACCTCAAGAGGATGCTATCGAATGTGCTCTTGAGGGATGTGAAATGTAGATGATTTACAGCATTGCTAAAATAGAAAAAAGTGGGCTTTTGTTTGCTATTCTACTTCAACAGCATTGCTATCTTGATTGCTAAAATAGAGATTTTTGGAGAAATCTCCAAATATAGAGAATTCTTTATAATTATCTAAATAGGAGAGAGAAATAATTATTTAATTCAATCCACCAATGACATAATTCTTTTATCATTTTATATTAAGTTTTTTTTTTTAAAGTGCATTGAAAATATAGATTAAAGAATATTATATTAATATAATTTGTGTTAAAATCTCTAAAATAGTAAAGCTATTAGAGATGAATGTAACATTTTTTAGAGATTTTAACTTTTGATTTTCTATTTTGGAAAAATTATATATATAAATTAACAAGTAAGATTTTTGAAAAAGATTTCTATTGGTAGATGTTTTTATAATTTCATTTTAAAATGAATATAATTTTTTCTAATAATGAAATGTAATTTTGTTTATTAACCTCAACTTTATTTTTCTATAACAGATTTGGCCCCTTCAATTATTTAATACTATATGTATTTAAAATCTTTTATTTGTTTTTGCTCGACAAGTTTAGTGTGAAGGAAGGATAAGCTAGATTTGTTAATTTCACCAACTAAACTGGTTAAACAACTTTGATCACGTATGCTTTGGTTTAGACGGTCACAAACGAAATGCTACATCTTTTGCTATGAGAATTAAGACTAGTCTTAGATGGCTGGCTACACATAATCATCATGAAACCACCATTAGGCCATGCGTACCCCAGGTTCACAACCTGTTGAACCCTCTGCGCCACATCAGCTTTCCACTTTGAACCCTTTTGAACCTTTTTGAACCCACAAATCCCGTACCCCAACCTTTTGAACCTCTTGAACCTACATAAAAATAAAAATAAAAAATAAGTGTAAATATGTTGAGAATTAAGACTAGTCTTAGATGGCTGGCTACACATAATCATCATGAAACCACCATTAGGCCATGCGTACCCCAGGTTCACAACCTGTTGAACCCTCAGCGCCACATCAGCTTTCCACTTTGAACCCTCTTGAACCTTTTTGAATACACAAATCCCGTACCCCAACCTTTTGAACCTCTTGAACCTACATAAAAATAAAAATAAAAAATAAGTGTAAATATGTTGAGAATTAAGACTAGTCTTAGATGGCTGGCTACACATAATCATCATGAAACCACCATTATGGAGGATGGAAATAAAGAGAAGGAAAATTATTAATCTTTAAAAAAAAACAATTTTCTGATAGAGACGGATAACCAACCAACAAATGATTGGTGGTTGTATTCTAAAATATTAAAACAAATGTTATGTATCATTTTATGTCAATACTTATGCGACTAATCTCCGGGCGGAATTGGAGTTAACGTAGATGAACATCAGTGGGTCTTGGTAACGCCTGGATTTAAACTCTGGAAAGATGAGATTTTCACTACATTTCCTTGAGCCTTAACGAGTTGCAAAAACTTCTGTCCACATTGTTTCAACATATTTACACTTATATTTTTCACACTAGTTGAGTACCCGCACAATGCGGCGGGATGTTAAAGTTCTATTTTGATACATTTAAGTTTTAAACATCAATTTTTTTGTAAAATATCTTTGAAATAATTGGTGGTTGACATGTTGTATTCAGAGTTTTTCACAATGCGATGGTATATATCGTAAAACCAAAAATGAAAACTTAATGCAATTTCTCATTCAAAAAGTCTAAAATTTATGTTTAAACAAAATATAGATTACAAACATTAGGATGTAGTGATGAAAAAAGTTTAGCATACAACATTGAATAACTAAAGATAAAACGTCATCAATTTCAGAATGCAAAAGAGGAAAAGATAAAGCTATTTAAACAAGATGACGAAGAACAAAAGGCGCGAGATAACTTGGGCAGAGGGAGTAACATCTTAGACAGCTTTTATGAACGGGTGTTCACATCTCAATATCCCATTAAAGGATTCTGCTTCATTCAAAATTAAAAGATTAAAATACAACTTTAAAAAATAAGCATTTCGAACACTATGTACACTTGGTTCATAACTCAATATTTACGATCAATCTTCACCACTAAATGAGTCCAGCTACAAACATGGAATCCATTTTCTTTTGGTAGAAAATGATGCAAGTCTGGCAACCAAAAACAAAATAAAAACAGAGCATTCAGTTTTGAGACACACCAAATCAATGAAATGTATAATTAGAATTTAGAAAAAGGCATAAGATCATGTGAGAAGTGCCATTTTTGTCACTTTTAAACCCCTTGTCACTTTTAATCAAACACCTCCCAAGAATTGCGACTTAAAAAGGAGTTGAACCGGTACATCTCATGCTAATGTTTGTCCATTTTTTATCCAAGGGTGAGAAAAGACTTCTCACACTTCTCACCAAAACCCAACCCTTTACAAGAATAGATGATATATGTTTTCATATTGTTTTTCTGTATTGGCATTCTAACTTTAAGGGGAATTATGAAAAATTATGTCTTTGTTGTTTTCTGAAATCATTTAATATATAGGGATCAATTATTTGATTCTATGACAACTAAATAATGACAAAGATTAATGTATAGGGATCAGATATGTGTTTTCTCAACCCTACATGCTACAAATATACATGGCGATATATGCTTCATTTCTTCTTCAAACTCAGGTGATCACCAATAAACACTTTCTGTCTCACACACACACACACATATATATATATATAGCTTTAACTCAGAATTCCTGTTTACACACACTCAAAGTTGTTGTTTATAGACACACCCTCATTCAATACTGTTTAATTAAAACAACCACCAAAAGCAAACTTGTAACAGTTTCAAAGAAGAAGAAGAGAATCACATTAGCTAAAAAGGAAGAAAGAAAAAAGAACATGAGAGATCGCACGCATGTTAAGTCAATCTCTTAGTATTAAGTTAAAATCAAACACCTTAACATAACTTACTCAATTAAGCTAACCACCCATTAAGCTTATTAAGTTGAAAACAAACACCCCCTTAGTCTATAATAAAAACGGGACAAAAGACATCAGAAAAAGAAATCAAACAGAGAAAAAGAAAAGATCTCACCTTCAATTGGGCATCTGCGGAATGTGAAGTAGGCATTGGATTATTGGCCATCAAATCACCCCAATGTGTTTGGCCAACAGGCCAGTTGGCGTCAACATTCTTGCAGCACGAGTGTCTTAACAATTGTCAAAAAGAAGAAAATTAATACAAGTGTTCTAAGACAAATTACATGGTTTATCATGTGGATTGCAAACCAAATACCTGAAGATTAAGATCAATGTAGGCAAGTATTATTGGTTGGGGTTCCATATCTATTGGAACCATAGAAAGATGACCTTTTATTGCTGTCCCACGAAGCTTCACAAGCTCGTGTAGGACTGTTTTCACCATGCGTAAAGGCTTGTCATCTGCTCCAGCTCTATAAAGTAGTGGCATAAAAAGAAAAAAGAAAAAACATTTGGTTAGTTGACATTTATGCCCCCTACAATTAGTAACCAAGATATTTCATACATACCTTCTCCTGATTTCTCCAATCCGAGTTCTTGCAGATATACATGGATGCTTTGGAGAATGCGATCAAGGTCAACCTCATATATGGTACTTTGAAGAACCTGAATTTCAACCAGCCACAAAAATTACACACTAATAATAAGTAGAGAAAATTACGTTTTTCGTCCCTATGGTTTGTTAAAAATTACGGATTTCATCTTGTGGTTTTGAAATTTCAATTTTCGTCCCTATGGTTTGCAATTCATTTCGATTTTCGTCTCTGAGGCTAATTACTATTACTACTTTTAATTATGGGGGACTAAAATGGAAATGAATTGTAACTCATAGGGACGAAGAAAGCAATCAAGTTTAAATCACAAGGACGAAAAATATAAAATAAATGGTAACAAATTCTGTACAGAAGATCTTACCGGAGAGTTCTTGATCTCATGAAGGAATTCAGAAAGTGCTGAATCAGCTTGCTGCCGGATTTCAAGGCTGGAATCACTTAACATATTAAATAAACCTGAGAGCTAGCCATGTCAGTGGAGTTCATAAAAGTCTGCCACAAAAGTATATAAACTGACATAATATCCTTTTACCATAAAGAAAATCAGGAAGAAAACCGAGCATATCAATGTCTGGAACACTGTCTAGCACCGTGATCCAACCCACCAAAAATTGGCGAACATAAGGATTCAAGACATTCATCCGCTCCCGCAACAATGGTATAAATTCTTCAATGCTGACAAAAACAGTAACAAAAAATAACATATTTATTTAATTAGATTTTAAGAAGCAGGACAATCGGATTTAAAAAGTATAAAAACAGTAGATGATCACCTGAACTGATCACTCTCGGTCACAATGTCATGTTTGAAACAAGAAAAGCATAAATTCAATAGTCACATACGTAACTAAGGGGCTGTTTATTTACAGCTTAATGAGCTTAATGGTCTGGGCGGCTTATTCGCTCAGCCATACATGAGTGTTTCTTTATGGTTCAATCATTAAGCCATTAAGCTAAAATGACTATATGGAATAAGCCAGGATGGAATAAGCCAGGATCCCTCGCTTGTCCCCATTAAGCCACCCTAAACAAATTAATACCAGAAATAATCTAACCCTCTCTCTTTGCCTCCCTCAAACCCATTGGTCTCCAATCCCTCGAACAGACAGATTTATTCAGACATATAAGTTAACTCATACAGAGCTTAATGTAAAAAAAAAAGTAAACAGTCCCTAAGACTGACTAACAGATAAAACAAACTGAGAAAGCCTTTTACCTTTACAAGTCTATCTAAAAGATGAGCAGCACTCTGTACATTTGGATCCGAGTCAGCTGAAAGCTTACACAATGCATCGAATATCTTGTTGAAGTGTACGATGAACTCTCCTCTCACAACCTGCAAAAAGGCGTGAAATAAGCTCAAAAATTGTTATATTGAACAGGCTCGGTTGACAAAAATTTTGAATTCATTCTCACCTTGGCAATGTTGTATAATGCTTCACAAGCATAATAACGAACTCGACTATCTTGATCAGAGAAAGAGTTTATCACAGGCGGTACAATTTGCTGGCAAGTCGTATAGCAAAAAAGAGAGAACTTCAATATTATTTACCATTTAACAAGTAAATAATGCAAACTATCTTGTAAAATGAGCTTAATGGAAACTTATTCGGTAAGCTATACATGATTTTTTGGTAGTGGCTTAATGATATAGAAAGTGGCTTTTTCAGTAACCTTCGGGAGCTTTATGCAGAAAGCCAAGTTTTTTTCAAACCTGCCCCTCCCAATTAAAGAACATACTCCATCTATGAGAAAACCCTCTCAAACAACTCTCCCAATCTATACAGATAGATTAATCCATACAGTCAACTTTATTCATACATACCAACTAAACAGCCCCTAAGTCTAGGTCATAGGACCTAAGCCAGTTGTATGCTTAGGTTTACAAATACTAAAATGAATCCTATTCCATTTAACATCTCAATTCACATATTACATACCATATGCATAATTGAATATTAAAAGAAAATCAAAGTTATACATTTAGATTCATCTATAGCAACAACCCAACAACACAGTGCCAATCTTACAACTCACGATTCAGACCTCACCACCAAAGCTGAGGACGCAATGTATTTGCCCTGTATAAATATTATATACTTAAAAAAAACAATAAACCGAAACCTCGAGATGTTGTGCAGCTTCAGCGCTCAACCCAACAGTAGCTGCAGCTAATCCAATCAACCCACCCTGAATAAAATAAACACATAATTATTAACAACGAAAATTAAAATCAATGAAATGTCGAAATTTTGTGATACCTTCCGGTGATTTGCTTGAGCCGAGTAAGCGAACTCATGAGTCAACAAATTAATAACAGCGGTAATCTTATCATGATCTCCAGCAGCTGTCAATTGCTTTACAATTCCTTCAACCTAAACAAAAACAACAAAATAAAAACCTTAGATCCAAAACCCTAAAAACTAAAAAATCGATTATCATAGAAATTGCAAAACCCTAACCTCAAGTGCAGCATTTTTCCGTTTCTCGTATAGCTTATCAGATAAATTTCGCAGCACGGCAGCAGGAATGGCAGATAATGATAAAGCAAACATCAAAGAAACCATAGAAATCATGAAATGTTAGAACATAAACAGTAGAAATCATGAAATGGCATAATATAAACTGTAGACATTGAAGAAAACTGTGAAAGAAAACAAAGAAACCCAAATCGATTGTTTATTTGTGCAAACATCAAAGAAATCGTACACGAATTGAAGAAGCCGTGAAATGAAACAAAGAAACCCAAATCGATGGTGAAATCGTACCTGAGCAGAGTCGATGGTGTATGAATCGATTTGAGATTTGAGAAAGTATAAAAATCCTACCTGATTTGACGAAGTCGATGGCGTATGAATCGATTTGAGATTTGAGAAAGTATAAAAATCCTACCTGATTTGAAAAAGTCGTGGAAACATATAGAGATTCAAGAGAGAAGATGGCGATACAGATGAGATAACCCTAATATGGGAGATTTCTGGATGATGTTTGAAATTTGAACCGAAAAAGCTTATTTGGGAGATTGAAATGCCTCTTCTAGGGCAATGAAAAGCCACAATCGGCAAACAAAAAGCAAGCGTGCGTATTACACCGGGTGGAATAATAAAAGGCTTTAATGGGTTGTACATGATGCATAAAAGATAGTATAGATAAAAGAAAATGTTTTAAGACTTTAAGACTTTAAGACAAAAGTCTTACATGCTTTATAAGGTAGTATAGATAACATTTGATATATATGCAATACACTGTAAGGGTTTTATAGCACCAAACCTCAAAATCTTTCTCAAACTTTCCAACTCCAAACAACAGTAGATCAAAAACGAGAAAAATGAAATCAAGTTCCACTAAAGATCAAAATTTTACAGGAACCCTAAATTGGGTTGGGTCTAAATCAAAATCAATTGTGTATAAAAGAAGAAAACTATTTCTCATAGGGCAAAGAATCAATTGAGAAGTTGAAGTTAACGTGACAGCATGAGAAGTTGATCTGAACCATAGATCGCTTTTAATCAAATGCCCTCCCCCATGAATTGCGCCTTAGAAGGGAATTGATCCGGTGCTTCTTATCTCGGTGCATCTCATGATGTGCATCCATTTCTCATCCAACGGTTGATAACCACTTCAAAAGTTTCTCACGTTAACCTCAACTTCTCACCGAAACCCAACCCTATAACTTTAACTGGTTGCAACCGCCAGGCCATACACCGGTTAAAAATCGGGCCAGGCCATTTCTAGTCCCGGTCCTCCGTCGGTCCCGGGTCGGGCCGGAACCCAACCCTGTTTGATAGATACATAGAGTACAAGATATCGAAGAACTGGCCTTCAAATTACCTGTCTATTTCTATGAAGCTACAGCCAGTAGTCGTCTTCAAGCCTTTCTGCTTTGAAGTCGCTCTTATCCGTGCTGCCTCATTCCATTTTTCGCCTTCTGCATACAGGTTTGAAACCAAGCCATACGAACTTGAATTCTCAGGGTCCAAATCCAAGAGCCACCTTCCTAAACCCTCTCCTATTTCATTGTTTCCATGAACTCTACAAGCAGCAACCAGTGCACCAACGGCAGAACCACTCTGTGTTGGTGGAACCCATTTCAAGAACTCATACGCTTCGTCAAGTTGACCTGCTCGCCCCAGCAAGTCAACCATACAGCCGTAATGCTCTTCTCCAGGAACAAGCCCATATTCCTCTTTCATGCTCCTAAAAAGATTCAAACCTTCTTCTACCAAACCAGCATGGCTGCAAGAAGATAGCGCTGACATGAAACTAACCTCATCAGGAAATATATTTTCTCTCTTCATTTGGTCCATCAATTTTAAAGATCCGAAACAATCACCATGCATCCCTGATGCAGCTATCATTGTGTTCCAAGAAGCTAAACACTTCGTACCCATTTGGTGAAACAAATCTTTTGCAGTTTTGTACATCCCACACTTGCTATAAGTGGTTAGCAGAGAGTTCATGATGGTGATCTCCTTCTCCATTGATACTCGAATCACACGGCAGTGAATCTCCTTCACTTGGCTTAAACACCCAAGCTGAGAAAAGGCTTGAAGCAAACAAGTTAAAGTGACTGAATCAGGGTTCAGTTCTTTTTCCAACTGCATCATTTCTTGGAACAACGTTATCACTTCATCAGCATGGCCAAGATTCTCATAACCCATCATCATTGATGTCCAAGAAACCAAGTCTTTGTGTTTTATTAGATCGAAAACTTGCCTACCACAATCTATATAACCGCATTTTACATACAAATACATGATCTGGTTAGCAATATCAGTTTTTGACTCAAACCCATGTGTAATCACAAAGCCATGGATGCTTGTACCTTGTCTTATATCTTTCAGATCAGAAAATGCAGAAATGACAGTCAAAATGGTACCTTCATTTTCGGTCAAACCCAATCTTCTCATGTTACAAAATGCTTCAATGACTTCACGATAATGCCCATTGTGGAGATAACCTGCCATCATGACGTTAAAGGAAATGACATCTTTGTCCTTCAATGTGTCAAAAATTTCCCTAGCTTTGCCACAATTGTTACATTTCGAGTACATATCAATCAGAGCTGTCTTGACAACAACATCAAGCAGAACTCCGTTTCTGAACATATAACCATGGACACTCTTACCAACTCGTAATAAGCCCAAATTAGCACAGCTTAAAATCCCATTTGCTAAAGCAACCAAATCAAATATACGACCTTTTTGCGCCATGAGAGAGAAAAGTTTCAAGGCTTCGGAGGGTTCCCCCGATTTCAGATGACCATCAATCAATACATTCCAACAAACAGTTGTCTTTGTGCTTATATTACCGAAAACCATAGTTGCCTTATTTGGTACCCCACACTTGATATACATGTCCATAAGACTTGATTCGAAAACTTCATCGGAACAACCTATTCCTCTTCTAATTGCAAAGGCATGGATCAACTTTCCATGATCCAGCAACCGTAATCGTGCTGCTGCCTGTAGCAAACTCACTAAAGTCACACGGTTTGGTTCCACGTTATCAGTCTGCATATGTCGAACTATAGCAAATGCCTTATAAGCTTGATGATCGTTGGCTTGTGTATATCCGGTTATCATAGATGTATAGGCAACAAGATCTCTCTCAGTAATTTCATCAAACACCTTGCATGCCTCTACCATATCTTTATACATTGAATAAAACCCAATCAAAGAGGAACCCACAAACCGATTTGTATTCAAACCAAACTTCAAAATATCAGCATGGATTGCTTTTCCAAATTCCTGACTACACAGCTGAATGCAACTCTTCAGACTAAATGTAAATGCTGAACCATGCATACCAATTTTTCTTTGCCTTAAATCTAAATAAACCCTAAGAACTTCATCAAATTGACCGGCTTTAAAATACCCATCGAAAATTGAATTCCAAAGGGAAAGATTGTTGTTAACGATTCTACTAAAAATGGATCTCGATTCATTCAATAAACCAAAAAAGGCATAGGTATTTAGAAGCTTAGAACCCAAAAAGGTGTGGGTTTGAAAACCTTGAATATATATGCAAGCATGAAGCTTTTTCAAAGAATGAACATCGTAACACCTCTCCAATGAAGAAGCCAACTTCTCTGCAAAAACTGATGAATCTAAAGGTATTATTTTTGCAGTTAAGTTGGAGAAACCCCGAGAATAAGATTTGACAGGGATTAAAGTGGCGATTTTCTTGAAAAAAATGATTCCAATTGAGAAGTGATACATAATTACAAGAATTTTCTGAAACTAAAAGCTTAAATTTATAACACGCCCTAAAAGTGAAATCATGCATTTTCTGCTATCGAGCAGTCCCCGCAAGGCCGCAAGAGGTTTTTACCTCGTCTCCCAGATAAACAACAGACCTTGCCGTTGCTGGGGCAAATAATACTTCCTGTAAAATTCGCGACCCTCTATTTTAAAATAATACTAGACACGTGCGATGCAGTGTAAAACATTATGAATGTAAAACTGAATACTTGAGAATAATTTTGTTTCATGTTTAGTTTTATTATCCATCACACAATGACAATAATAACTATAAAAAAAATTCAAAGTTTAGATAGATAAGGGTGTAAAATGTACAAATTTAAAAAATCTCGATACATAATTCTTGAAAAATCTCTTTATGACATTTTAGTTTAAATAGATATGAATTTGTATTTTTAATATGATAAGGGGTGCAACATGAAAAATAAAAATATAAGAAATATAAAACAAATTAATTCGTATATATTTATGATATTTAATAATATGATTAAATTCAAACTTATTCAATATTAGACTCATTTCGAATGTATTGACGAGACAATTACAATGGTATAATTTTTAAAAAAAAAAAATATACTTCTAATGCATTTTAGTTCATATACATACGATTATATTGGGTATGTGCTTACGTGTATATCAATATTTTGTGAATTGACAGGATGGCCAGCGGTTCTCGTTGAATTCCCATAGATGAAACAGGAAATCCAGACAGGGCTAATCCATGAACAAGAAACATCAATGACATGATTTCAGATACTCGAGGAAGAATTCAGGGTCGGAGAGGTGGATTGAGTCGGGGAAGTACGATTGGAAGGCAAGGTAAAGCGGTAGCAAGCGAGGGCTTTCGTGGATCCTTCCCTGGTGGAATTGGCTTTCCCCGGGTGATACAAAATTTCACAATCATAATCGTTGACCAATTCCAGCCACCTTCGTTGTCGCATATTTAATTCCCGCTGATTTAAAAGATGTTGAAGACTTTTGTGATCGGTATATATTTGACACTTGGTACCGTACAAATAATGTCTTCAAATCTTCAAAGCAAAGACAACTGCGGCAAGCTCCATATCATGCGTGAGATACTGTCTTTCATGATCTTTCAACTGTCGGGAGGCATAGGTTAGGTTTAAAACGAAAAATAAAAAAGTAAGGGATTAAACTTAAACTGAATAACTAACTATAAGGGTATAGAATGTAAGTTATATAAAATGCCACAAGTTTAAAAGTGAGTTACCAAAATACCCCAAAAAATTAATTTCTTACCAAAATGCCCTTTTTTCCGCGGAGGGAACCCTCTATAGCGGGCAGGGACTGAAAGTGTAAAATTTTGCAAGATTATTTACACTTTCAGTCCCCATAGCGGGCCATCGCGGGCCTCGATCGCGGGGGCCAGGGACTGAAAGTGTAAATATATCTTGCAAAAATTTCACAATTGGTCCCTGCCCGCGATCGCGGGCTCTTATCGCGGGGAAAAATGGCATTTTGGTAAGAAATTAATTTTTTTTGGTATTTTGGTAAGTCCCTTTCAAACTTGTGGCATTTTAATTAATTTCCCTATTCAAAAAGGATTTTGTTGAGGAGAGATATAGGAATATGTATGGAGTAATAGTGGATATCCTTTTAGAGTTTAGATATTATACGAAATGCTATTATCTTAAACTTTTTATAACAAACCATTTTAGAATTTTAATAAGATAGTATAGATTATTTTATTTGTTAAAAGAAGTAAAAAACATTAAAAAAATCTTTATAACTATAATAATGTTGTATAAAGATATGTACTTTGTATTTAATTTTATGGGAAATTAATTAAAATACCCTAAGTCAAACATTGAGTTACCAAAATACCCTAAATTTTTTCAATTTTGCAAAAATACCCAAAATACCCGCGATCGCGGGATACGGTGACGTGGCACGTATTTTGGCCCCAAATGCCCCGCGAAGCCCCTCAACTTTGGCCGCAGTGCACTTTTGGTCCCTGCCCGCGATCGCAGCCCGCGATGGCCCGAATTTTACACTTTTGGTCCCTGAAATTTACACTTTCAGCCCCTAAACTTAGACGAATTTTGCATGTTTTTACTGTTTTTTTCCACAATTATTGCACTTTAAAGACCGATTTGTGGTTGAAATTCATTTGCATGTTTGAATCAATGTTAAATCAATGTTTTTGGAATACCAGTTTGTGGATGAAATGAGAGATTGGTTTTCTGATATGTTGGTTGTTTCATTGATAAATAGACGTAAAATGCAAGCCATAATCCCCACACAACGATTTCATTGTTGCAATATTTCTTTCTGCAATATTTTGTGTTTGAGATACTACTGAAAAAATGAGTTCATCTGTTGCAAAAGCTAAGCTATATTTCTGTTTTGATGGTGAATGGGTGCAAGATAACAATGAGTGGAATTTTTCTTATAAATTTAAGCATGGTGTAAAAGTGTCAGTAAACTATACTTATCAGAAGTTTGTTGCATACGCTATGCAAAAATGTGGAATCAACTCTTCTGATGTTTGCAAGTTAGTGTTTAAAAATGGCGATGGGTCATTTGTGGATTTATCCAACGATGGGGATATCTCTACTTTTCTGCACCTTGCAGTCGATTCAGAAAGACCCCCATTACTCTTTGTGTATACCGGCGTATCCGACGGTGACGAGGAGGGTGACGACGTCGAAGACCTCCAAATAGAGCAGCCTGATTCTCAACAACAACAACCACCACAACCACACGAATGGCGTACTGCTGGAGTTGCTGATGACGAAACCCACGTTTTCAGAACGGGTAATTCTGAAATAGATAGATCAGACATCGATAATGATGATCACGAAGAATATACCCCTAGTAGAAAATCATGTAGTCAGATAAATGACTTTTTTGATATGCCCCCTATTCTTCCAGACTCCCATACCCAGACACAAAGCTACGAACCTACACCTTATATTCGCAGTGAAAGTTTAACAGCAGGTCAGATATTCGATTCGAAGGATCTCTTAGCAAGTCAGATCGGACTCAAGTTCTTGGAAGAGGGTTTCCAAAGTCGCGTGCGGGCATCTGACAAAAGCAAATACGTAGTTGAATGTGCTAGAGAAAAGCGTGAGTGGAGGTTGTACGCGATTCACACGGGTCCCAAAGGAGGGGCGATAATGATTAGAAAGTTGCACGACGTACACACTTGTACGAGGACGCAACTTAATCCCCACCACAAACAAGCCGGCAAAAAGACTTTGGGTGCGATCCTGAAAAACAAATTTCTTGATGTTAGCAGGTCATTGCGTCCAAAGGACATCGTCCACGACGTTCACCGACAGTTCGGCGTCACGATTGATTACCACCAAGCGTGGCGTGCGCGCTGCCATGCACTGTTTATGGTGAGAGGCACATTCGAGGAGTCGTATGAACGACTCCTGACATATTTATATAATTTGCAGCTGCAGAACCCTGGTACTGTCACGCAGCTACGGACCGATTCACGTGGACGGTTTGAGATGTGCTTCGTGGCCCTTGGACCCGCGGTACGTATTTTAACACGTCATATGTTTACACATTATAAACTATAACATTTACACATTATAAACTATAACATTTTAACCTATGTTTTTGCAGATCCGCACATTTCTGGCAAATCTACGTCGTGTCCTGATAATAGACGCAACCCATTTAAAGGGCCGTTACTTGGGTATGATGTTCCTGGCGGTTGCCATGGACGGGGATAACTCCATCGTTCCAGTAGCTTTCGGCGTAGGCAAGTCTGAAACTGGGGACGAGTGGACTTGGTTTATGTCCATGTTGAGACAAGCTATCGGAGACCCGCAAGGGTTGGTGTTTATGTCTGACAGGGCTCCTTCCATAAGCGCCGCAATCTCTGCCATGTACCCAAACGCCCCTCACGCCATATGCTGTCGACATTTGGAGATGAACGCCAAATCCAAGGACAAACGTATTACTACCTACAAGGATGTCTATTGGGCGGCATGCAGAGCATATACGGATCGTGAGTTTAACAAGTACATGAATATGCTACGATACAGTGTCAAGGAAGCAGCCAAAGTCTTTGACGATGCTGGACCGGAGAGGTGGTCCGCGGCCCATTTTCCTAGACAACGGTATGACATTCTGACCTCGAATAGTGCAGAGTCTGTGAATGCACTCTCTCGTTTTGCGCATAGATGTCCGATTGTTAATCTTATGGACTACTTTCGGGCCTTTCAACAAGAGTGGTACCAAATTCGACGCCTAAAAGGAGCTGAGATGCAAAATGCACTCACACCAACGACGGAGAATATCGTTCAGTACAGGGCGCGTCGTGCGGCGACATGGCCGGTAAGAGCAATCGGGTATGGGAAGTATGAGGTGCATGATGACTATATTCACGCGATTGTGAATATGGAATCCCACCTTTGTTCGTGTCGCGAATGGGATAAATCTGGGTTACCGTGCGGCCATGCCATCGCTGCAGCAACATATATGGATCGTACAGATTGCAGCGACTTGGCTGTACCTTTCTTCACGTCCGAATATTACCGGAAAACATACGTGGAGGTAATAAACCCAGCTGGACCCCCTGCAGCATGGGTGTATCCACCCGACCCGCTTCCACCATGCTATCCACCTTTAATGGATAAGAACAGGACCGGGAGACCGAGAAAGAACGACCGACGTCCATCACGTGGTGAAAGTTCGATACAACGAAGATGTACTCGGTGCCAATGCGTAGGACACACTCATGGAGAGTGTCCAAATCCCGCCCCTTCAACCGTGCCAATGAGACATTCTGTCAGTCACACCCCGGGCCCATCACAGCTTGAACCATATGGAACAAACCCATATGATACTGTTGATCTAAACATTGATTTGTAAATGATATATATACACACATACATATACTTCTAAATGAACATTGATAACACAGCTAGTTTGTAAATGATATATATATTCGTATTATATATTTATACACATAAAGAAAATAGGAGTTTGATATGATAAGCGAAAGAAAGAAGAAAGGTTGATTGTTACCATGGCAGTGAATGTTAACTCTGAGTACACATGTCTGTTTATATAGCAAGAAAGATTAGTAGCAAGAATGGAAGCAGGTTTCTAGCTTTTTAGAGATATATATATATATATATATATATATATTATGTATATATGAAGAAGAAGAAGACTTAAAAAAGGAGACCTTTATCTGTAAGATCTGGAAATGATCATTTCTTGACATTTTTGTTGGAACAAACACATATGATACTGTTGATCTAAACACTGATTTGTAAATGATATATATACACACATACATATGCTTCTAAATGAACATTGATAACACAGCTGGTTTGTAAATGATAAATATATTCATATTAGATATATACACACATACATATGCTTTTAAATAAACATTGATAACACAGCTAGTTTGTATTTCATCCAACATGCTCTTCATCTTCAATCTTTCTGACCCTTCTTCAACGGCTTCTGCTTTTGCAACCACGTATGGCCATTGTGTACCACAACCCGAACACACTTTAGCAAATGTGTTGAGGGTTGTCATATATTCTACAAGAGGAGTAGGCCCACGAATGAGGTAACCTCTAACTTGACCTTGCATGATGTATCCAACCTAACCGTGGTTCAGCGGCTTAAAAACTATTTTTCAGAGAAATTAACAACAACAAAAAATACAAAACAACAACACAGTAAAAAATACAAAACAACTAAAACAACCACCACCTACTTAAAAATTGATTTAGTTTCATCAATCCAAGCTTGCTTCTCGTTTACCTTCGCTTGAATAATTGCAAAGTCTTGCAGAATATGGTGAATTGCTTCTTGTTCTCGACGAACACGAGCCTCCCTAGCTTTTATATCCCCTTTCATCCTTTTGATCTCCCTGTCTTCCTCTTCGATCTTTCTCAAATGGACTGCCTTCCTGTCCATAATTTTTTCCACTCTTCTGTTAGTTCATCTATCTCCTTTTCCTTTTTTGCTATGGCGACCTCGATTTGAGGTGGCATTTTTTCAGGAGTAGACTTAGGGTTTGATGACGATGCCATTTGTGGATGAAATGAGAGAAGAGAAGTCAAGAGAGAAAGCAATTCAAAGAAAGAAAGCAAGAGAGAAATCAAGAAAGAAAGCAAGAACAAGTGTGAATTGTGAATTGCATATTACTGATATTTATGGATGAAATCTCAAACATGCAAATGAATTTCAACCACAAATCGGTCTTCAAAGTACAATAATTGTGGAAAAAAACAGTAAAAGAATGCAAGATTCGTCTAAGTACAGGGACCAAAAGTGTAAATTTTCAGGGACCAAAACTGTAAATTTTCAGGGACCAAAACTGTAAATTTTAGTCCATCGCGGGCAGGGACCAAAAGTGCACCGCGGCCAAAGTTGAGGGGCTTCGCGGGGCATTTGTACCCAAAGTACGTGCCACGTCAGCCCTAGCCCGCGATCGCGGGATCCATCGCGGGTATTTAGGGCATTTTTGCAAAATGGAAAAAATTTAGGGTATTTCGGTAACAGTTGGTCAAACTTGGGGTATTTTAATTAATTTCCCTAATTTTATTCATTTAATTTTTACCAAATGTTCACATCCGTAGACGTAGTGCTTATTGGGTCCTATGGTTCACATCATTTAGGGGGAAAAAAACTTTTGTCCTTCACAAGTTTTCCTAATACCGACTCCAAACATAAATAAAAACATCAAAATAACGATAAATTGATATATCTTGTCTCGTTTCAAAATATACTAAAAATGACCGAAAACAAAGTATCATGTAAAATATATAAAAAAAAAAAAAACGAAATACTACACAAAATTATAATGCGCAAGTTAAACCTTAGGATCCTCTCTAATTCAGAAATCTATTACGAAATTTTGAGATTCTTATCTTCAATGTCTCACAAACAGACTCAGATACCCATGATTAACGAAAAAAAATGCTAAACACAAAAATTTATTCTTTGGTGAATAGTTTGCCACGAAATTTGGTGTTTCACCGGTCGACAACACAACGTTTTGTTTTATACCGTTCAATCGAAGGCAAAACACACGAAACAAATTACGTTATATTGTTTGGCTCGAAATGTCTTAATAATATAACATTGTTTTTTTTTTTAATCAAAACCAAGACTGTCCTTCCCTATCCCTTTATACGACTCACTCATAACACAATAACTTGTCTCATCATGACATGATTTAAGAAGAAGTCTGCTGTATAATTAATTATGAATTATGTACAACAATCATCTACAATCAACACTTCAAAGCAAGTGACTGCTGATTACCACCACCACCACCATTTTGACATGATCTCTGCCGAGGCAGTCGCCGAGTCCTTTTTCCCCACCCGCTAAGACTTTTCTCCTCCAACGCCACCTCCCTACAAACAATTTGTTCTTGTGGTGGTGGTGGTGGTGGTGGTGTGTGAGAGGACGAGCTGCTCGGAACCACCAACTGCCGCCTCCCTCTGCCATTCTTACCACCAGCACCTTTCCTCTTCGATAAGCTAGACTGCCAAGAAACACCAATACCAGAAAACGCCTCTTCAAACGTCTGAAGATCTTCACTCACTTCACGCCTCGATAACGAAACAATACCCGGCAATACATCCCTCTGAAAATCTTTCCTCTGCCTACCCCTCCTCCCTTTAGTTGTCCGTTTTCGCACTTCTTCGTTCTCTTCCAAAATCATTGGCTCGTTATGCCAATAATACCCTTCCTTGCTTTCTTCCAGCTTTAATGTCATATATTCGAAATCATCCATACCTTTGGGAATAGACTCTCCATCATCCTTCACATTTGTTGAATCTTTATCGTCACCGGATGCAATCACCTCTGCAAACCACCGGAGCAAAGTGTCAGCTGGTTCGGGTGCTTTCTGATGGACTGTAAGAAGCTCAGATGATGAAATGTCCATAATAGCCTCAGCTGCAACTTTAACAAGATCCTCATGGGCATCCATGAAAGTTTCATCCGAAGGCAATTTAGATGTGTCAACGCTAATCTCTTGTGGGTCCGTTTCAGATTCAAGAACTACAGGAGCCTCCAAGTCGATCTCCATTCTAGCAATTTTGACAATTGCTTCCGGAATATATGATGTTGATGAAGGAGTCTCTTCTTCCTCAAACAACAAATTCAAATCAATCTGATGCCTCAACTCCTCTTTGACAAAATCCTTTGTTTCAGCGTTCAGATCGTGACCATGGTTGACTAAATCCTTGGAGTTGTCAGGCACATCGATAATGGGGACCCCAAGAATTTTCGTTATGCCCTGGGAATTATCGGTTTGAACTTTGGGATCGTGATCATGAGCACCCTTTGTCATCTCGGCTTTCTTAAAAAACTGCTGGGAATGGTGCTGCAAAGAATCCAAGTTCATCTGATAAATTGTTGGTTCTTTCCCTTTGGCCATAAGCCAAGAAGGCAGCCCTTTTTCAAGATTTTCATGGTCCTTCTGCCCATCTGTAACGTTATCTTTTTCACCAGGTTTTTCAAGAATATCTGAACCTTTGGAGTTTATACCATTTTGATAGGGAACTCCAGCTCTTGAATTTGTCATAAATCTTGAACTGCTATTATTAACTTGCTTGTTGCCTGCAAAATCCTCTGGAATTTGCCTCGATGCATTATTGGAGCCAAGCCAATGGTTAAGGTGAAGGGTTGAATTGTTCTGATCCAATGAAGAAGATTGTGAAGAATCAAAAGACGGCGTGTGGCTTAATTCGCAGAGTTCAACACCAAAGATGGTGTTTTTTCTCCTAGAATCCACCTTATTTTGATCAGACACCGGAAACAAGAAATGCTCACGGGATTTCCTTGGCTCAGCTTGCAAGAAATTATTCTGTTGTGAAAAAATACCGTTACCGCAACCATTGTCGTAGCATTTAGTTTTCCCTGAAAAATGAAAAACAAACAAGAAAATGTCAACCACATTTGCGACAAACCAACGACACAGAAATGAAAAGTTAAATGGAATTATGAAAAAGATCGTTAAAGTCCATACCATCTACAAAGCTATAACTTAGCTGCTCCTTTTTTGCAATTTGCCCATCCCTTTCTTTGAGGTTTTGTTGAGAAATATTTGATGAAATCCAAAACCCCGAATTTGAATTTGCAGATGAATCTTGCTTTGATAGTTTCTCTATAACACTGCTTTTGTTACTAAGGGATGCTGCAAAAGATGGTTCCTCCTCCTGAATTGGTTCATTAAGATCAGCCAAATTATAGGATCTCTGTGTGCTCGAATTGTGAACATTTTCCGTCAATGTACATTTCCCCTTCAGAAGATTGTGAGGAGAAAGTATACCATTACTCTCTGATATAGATACTCGGCCAAAAGTTGAGTCCACCTGGTGAAAAATAGAGATAGGACTATGCGCCTCTTTGGTTATTCGTGAAGGAACTTGACTTAGAAAATGACTTGATTTTTGTGCTTCTGCTGGCATTGAAAAATTGTAGTTCTCTTTCATTGTGAGTTCGTTCATCAAGTCTCTCTGTCTTTTGTACACACGATGAAGTTCTTCAAGCTGGAACATTGAAAACAACATTAAACTGAATGTTTAACAAAGAAAATTTCAGAAAAATATCAACTTTCATGTGTTCAACAGGTTAGATAGCAAAGAGATATAGACCTGATGCCTAAAGATAGACTCTTGCTTCAAAATAGTTTGCCTCATTTGTTCTTTTGCATATCCATCCGTGGTTTGCCTCGTTAAAAAGGAGTCATAACACTGGCTCTTTTCAGAGCCAGAGGTTATGTCGTCATGATATAGGTCCCACATAGCGCTGGGAAAACCGTTGTTTAGATCCATCATGGAACCTGAGAAAATGTCTTAGATTGTACTTTGGTTGCCATTCCTGCAGCAAAATCAAGCAACAGAAAGATTGATATTCAAAAGAAGTAAACTATAATGGTCTCATAAATATGATGAAACCTTATTGCTTCCAATTCTGCAAGTAGGTACAAATTCCATATTTGAATCAAAGGGCATGCAATCAAGCCTTTCAAGATTGTGAAATATATCAATCACATATCAATTGGAGTAATCTTGACGAAATAAAACAAGACTTAATCGATTATCGTCTGAGAAGTCATACAAAAGATCAGCAGTGGGCACAGGAATATCTCACCAAACAAATCATACGAGGATATAAGTTTGCAAAAATAGATGATAGTAAAGTGGCTTTGAGGTTTCACCCACCAAACATTTTCTTAAAATAAGCAATTTGAAACAATAATATTTAATTATTATATTTAACCTAAATTCGATCATCGATCTAAACTGATCCGATTTAATTAAGTTATAACAGCTACACACCGGTGAAAATCGAATATCGGAGAAAAAAAGGAGACGCATGAAAGTAGAAACTCTAAAATCAAAAGATGCACAGTAGGAATTCTTAGAACACGCATTGAATGAATTGAGATTAACTCTGCAACGAATAACCTAAATCAAATTAATAACCAAATCTTGAACTAATTACATTAAAATTACAGTAGATTGGAGAGAAATTAAGCTAATTAAGTTGGAAAAAAAACAATTAGAGAAGAATCTACCTCATGCCCTTGATTCTCCGCTAAAAACGCAGGAACACTCTTACAAAATCCTTTTTGTAAAAATGGAGGAGGCGAGGGGAGAATTGAGGTGAGTTGGATTAAATTAAGCAACCATGGAAAAAGAAAGAAAAGGAAAATCTAGGATCCGCTGGGCCACTTTTTTTCTGATCAGGAGATACGAGAAAGAGAGTGAATTGAGATAAGATAGATAGATCCCTTTCTCTCTCTAGAAATGAAGAATGAACTCACAGATTTGTCAACTTGTGGTCTTCTTTTCTTGGCTCACACATACATACATACATACATACATACATATTGCTTTGATAACATCATTAATTTGGTTTGCCCATTTGGCCACCAAATCTCAATAAAGAATTTATAAATGTGTTTCAGGGTTTTCAGCAAAGTTTTTCGGATATATATATATATATATATATAGAGAGAGAGAGAGAGAGAGAGAGAGATATTTATATTATATATCACACATCAATTCACATTTCTAGATTCTTTCCACCTTCCGTCCTTTTTGGCCTTTTGGCTTCACATAAATCTATTATATAATATTACTATTTTTATTATCAAAGAAACAAAATAATTAAGGGGGCTTTGGTTCTTTTTTTTAGGGTGTGTTTGGTACACTAGACATGATAAAATAGAATAGAACAGAGATCATTGTCTTATGTTTGGCAAAACTTTTATGTAGAACAAACAGGAATAAAGTGAAACAAAGTGGAACAGGCATGTTCCACCCCTATCCCATGGAACAAGGTGGAACAGACTTATGTTTTACCAATATAACCTCAAAATAAAATCTAATTCTATTCTAAAACATCAAATACACGTTCTATTTTATATTTTACTCATTTTTTAAATTTTATTTATTATATTTTATCTAATGTTATATGTTCTATTCTGTCCAGTTCTATCTACCAAAAGTTGAACAACTGTTATGTCATGTTCTATCCTGTCCTGTCTCATCTTGTCCTGTTCTATCATGTCTGCGTACCAAACGCACCATAATAAGGAATGGGAATAAAAATGAAAATGAGAATGCTGAATAATGAGAATAGAAATGAGCATTTCATTAATGTTGTTTGGTTAAACCAATATAATTAATAAAAAAATATTTTATATTATATTTTTAATATAAATATGTAACGTCCAACATGAAAATAAAAAATATTTTTCATTCAACATCGAAAAATAAAGGGACGCATGAGAAAAGATGATTGTGCGGGAATACGATTTGCATTCCCCCAATTTGGTCAGGAATGAAATTAATTGATTTGAGGTAATTAATCCATTATATTATATCAAACTAAACAGTAGTTCTCATTATCATTCACATTCTTTATCATTCAATACCCCCAACCAAACATCCCCTAAATATATAAATAGTATCTTCTAATTCAATTTGTATTAATTATTTTAATACATGTTATGAAATAATATTTAAATCATTTGTAAATTAAATTTTAACGGTTGATTTGTTGTACTATTGATGGCTTAATTAAATATTGTTTCAAAGATATATATTTTAAATATGGACATATAAATCATCCAAAATGCAAGTTGATCAAAGTAAAAAAAAAGAAAACATTTTTTGAAATGCTACTTCAATTTGTCTTGTAAATATGAAAACATGTAGATGCTATACATTTGTGACTTTTTACGGCATCAAACTCGATTGATTTATATATAACATGTTTTTTTTTGGGGATAACTTGAATATTCTATTTGATAGATATTATTTTAAAAGAAGATAAAATAAAATATTGATATGATGTTTCATACAAGTCTAATAAATGTTAGACCGTTTCCAATAGCTTCTTTAAAATAGAGATTTTAGGTGTTTTTTACTTTAGCAGATTTCTCAAAATCTTTCTCTAAAATGAAGAAAATAGGAGAGAGATGGTGAAAATCTTCAATTTTGGAGATATCTCCAAAAATAGTTATATATGATAAATGATTTTTTATTTATTATACCAATGAAATTGCTTTAAATTAAATGTTTAAGATATATAAATAATATTTTATAAGTTGTATTGAATATTTTAAAAATACGATAAATTGTGTAATCTCCAAAATAAAGAATCTATTTAAAATGAAAATGTTTTTTTTTTTAATTTTACTGTTTGTTTCTCTACTACGAAGAAGTTATTGGAGATGTTCTTATAAAAGCTTTTTAAGATTAAATGTTCTTATAAAAGCTTTTTAAGATTAAGGCTATGTTTGGCAAACTAGCTGATAAGCTAGCTTATGACTTATAAGCTAGTTGGTAGCTGATAAGCTAGCTGATAAAAAAGTCACGTTTGACAAAAAGTAGCTTATAAGCATTTAAATAACCAAAAAGAACATATTAAAAAATAGTTAATAAATAATAATTAATATTAATAAGGGTCTTTTTGGAAGAAAAAAATCAAAAGCTCCATAAACTCATGAAACGCTACTCTCACTAGCGTTTTGAAAAGCTAGCTTATAAACCAGCTTATGGTCATCCAAACACGTACCTAGCTTATAAAGCTAGCTTTTTTTGCCAAACAATGCCTAAATATCCCTTACTATATTTTATTCATAAAAAATAAATGTAATATAAAAGTAATGCTTAGTTTGACTTTTAACTAATCAATGATATCCAAATATTTAAGAGTAAATTATATAAATTGTCCATGTCTTTGTATTTTATGTATATATAGTCCCAACATTAAGTTAAATAATTCGGTATGCACTAGCCTGAATAGGGGCGTGTAGAAAGTGAACCAATCTAATTAGAATTGAGCGGCTATAACTGGATACTCAATTGTAATTGGATCGGATCAGATTGAAAACTCGACATCCAATTTGGGTCGGTTCCAAATAACCATCCAATTATCCACTCAATTATCATCCAATTAATTTGTTTGCAAGTTGCTTGAATATGAATTTGTCTTGTGTTGGTTTTTGAATTTTTAGTCTCACGTGTGTTGTTTTTAACACATATTAAAGGTGATAAATCAATTTGTTTCATTGTTAGAAAATTGAACTAAATTAATATTTTAATTGGATCCGATTCAATCTGATCATCCATTGGATGTCGGATGGATCCAACCAGATCTGATGGATATCCAATGAATGGAACTGAACCGACTCAATCATCTATTGGATTGGAAAAAATCCAACATCCAATGGTTGATTGGATCAGTTCGATTCAGTTCCCCTCATATACATTGGATGTCAACCAATAAACAGCCCTAAGTCTGATAAACATTTAATAAACAACCCTCACTAAATAACAACAATAATTTAAATAAGTACTTAATCCACCTACTATTACTAAAAAAATAGAAACAGCAAAGCTGGATTTCCAAGCCCACTACTTGTCCTTTGGGCTTTGGACCAGCCATTTTAGGCGGCCCACTCACTGCAACAAGAACGGGCGATGCTTTACTTGCCTGCCCCAATTGTGACCCGAGTTTGACCCGGCGTGCCCCCCGGTTTCTTGAATTTATTAATTCGAATTCTAAATTTTTCTTAATTCCACTAAGAAGTCAAGTGTCACCAAAATTCTGAGACATACAACCATAACTTAAATATATAACAAAAAACGAATCTGTCTTACACGCACTCATTTATTTTTTGGTCGAATATTTCCTCGTTTACCAATCGTTTTATATTCTTCAAGAGGGGTTTTGTCCGTGATTTAGAGACGAAGCCGCTAGCACCTACTACGTCCATCTCGGTCATAAAACGAGCACCAATTCACGCTCTCAATAGGGCATTGTTTGGCAAAAATAAACTAGCTTAAACTAACTTGTTTTTTTGGTACAAGTTTGGATGAACATAAGCTAGCTTCATTTAAAGTATTTGAAACTTCCAAGAATTTTGATATATTTTATAACCCTTTTATGAGTGCTTATGGCTTTTTTGGTACAAATATAATAAAAGAATGCATGTATAATAACTCCAATGGTAGAAGAAGATCAAAAGATATAAAGAACAGGACATATGATTAAACATTTCATGTATATCATTAACAAGTAAATGACAAAAGATAAACACGTGATAAGCCTTGAGGCTCCTTCCATAGGTCGCCAGTTCCGATCACTGAAGATTTTCTTGGTTGTTATCTTCGGGACCATTCGACCCCATGGCATTAGTAGGTGTGTGCAAGTTGGCCCGAAAACCCATGGTTACAAAAAAAATTAACGACAAGGGTAATTACAAGATGAGTCACTGTATATTGAGAGGTATATGATTATGGCTCGAGGACACGAATCAAGTCATTTTGCAGAATGGGCCGAGTAACGAATCTTGCAACACTTCCTCCATTTGCCACTTTACCTGAGGCATAACTTCCAGCACCATAACAGTGTCCGCTGAAGCCTTTTACCGGCATATATTAGTAGAATGCATCAGGGAAATAACCAACTTTCTTAATATGGTGACTCAATCCGTCAACCATCTCATATATCTTATCGGATGCACGATGCGAAGTATTTTTTACAGTAAATTCATGAACCCCATCTTCTAATTCAATCAAACTAGCCCCTGATGGCTTTTCATTGCCGGTGTTCTTCATCCTCAACCTCATATCTGCAACACTGTCCCATTTCCCAGTTGCAGCATATATGTTAGACAACATTGAATAATTTCCTGCATTTTCAGGTTCTAATTTGACCAAGTGTTCCAACACCTCTTGAGCAAGTTCCACTGCATTATAAAGTCGGCAGGCCCCAAGAAGGGCACCCCATATGATGACATTTGGTTCAACTGGCATGGTGCGCACTAGCCTAAATGCTTCTTGAAGACGCCCTCCACGGCCTAAAAGATCAATTATGCAGCCATAATGTTCTATTTCTGGAGGAACCCTGTAATCTCTTTCCATGGTGTAGAAATATTTAATCCCCTCGTCAACAAAACCTCCGTGAGTACAAGCACATAGAACCCCAACAAAGGTAACTTTATCTGGGGCAAAACCTTCTTGTTTCATTTTGGAGAAAAGTTGAAGTGCTTTGCTTCCATGGCCATGCATCGCTAACCCATGAATCATGGCATTCCAAGAAACTAAATCTTTCTTACCCATCCCATTAAAGATGCTTAATGCCTTGCTTAAGCTGCCACACTTAGAATACATATCAATTAATGCATTTTCGATAAGGATACTACATTGATGCCTGTTCTTTTTAATCGATTGATGAACACGTTTACCCAACCAAAGCAAACCAGACTCAGCACATGCAGCTAAAATGCTGATGATAGCCCCATCATCAGGCCGATATCCAGCCTCCTCCATTTGCTCATATAAATCAGTTGCCTCTTTTGCAAGCCCCTTTTCTGCATAACCTGCTATGATTATGGTCCAAGAAACCATATTCTTCACAGGCATTTTATCAAACAACATTCTTGTCATCTCCATATCCCCGGCTTTGCTATAACCAGTAAGCATAGTAGACCAAGACACGACATTTCTCTCAGGCATTTTCTCAAACAACTCAAATGCATCATTCAATTGTCCAGCCTTAGCATACCCATCCAAAATTGTGTTCCAACTCACCATATCACGTTCAGGCATTTCATCAAACAGCTGGCGTGCTTCGCTTAATCGATTAGCTTTCACCAACCCACCAATCATCGTGTTCCAAGAAACAACATCTTTGTCATCCATCACACTGAACACCTTCTTAGCTGCACCAACGCCCACCAATCCACACCTCGAATAAGAATCAATCAACGCATTGGGCACGTAAATATCCGAACAAAAACCGTATTTTTCGATATGAGTGTGAATCATTTTAACCAAAGTAAAATCATTCTGACCGCTACACGCCTTCAAAAGAAAAGGGTAGGTAAAATTATCGGGAAAAACACCGGAGCTCTGCATCAAGAAAAAAATTGCAAAGGCTTGGCCAGGCTGAGAATTGTAAACGTGAGCTCTAATCATTGTATTGTATAAATGGACGTTGGGTTCGTGGACTTGGTTAAAGGCTTTGACTGCGCAGGGCATTTGTCGGCAGAGAGAGAAAGCAGTGACGAGTTTGGGGATGACGAACGGGTCCTGATGAAGATTGGATTTGTATATGAGTGCATAAACTTGCTTCAATTGGCTTAGGTTGTTGCATTTATGAAGGTCCGATAGTTTCTGTTCGAAGAAGCGGCGCGTGGACACCCACGCCGGTGCTCGAATTGGGGCGGACACTTGCATTCTGTGTGGTTATGGCGTCGACGGTAGAAAAGCAGAGGGCGGAGATCTGGTCCATGTAAACAATAACGATTACATTATCCAAATAATTGGAGAAATAAATAGAAATTTAATTGTACAACTCCACAAATATCATATATTTTTTAAAATATTTTTTAATATAGCGATAATTTCTAAAAAAATATTGAAGTTAAATGGGTTGATAATTGCATATTAGATATTAAACTAATATTAACAGATATTAAACTAATATTAATAGATATTATACTTGATATGAAACTATTTCTCACTTGTTTATTTTGATATATATATACATATATAAGTTTTACTCATCAAATTTTGTAAATTGCTTAAACGATAAAAGAATTATTTGAGACTACTGATTATAATATTAATTGTTTTGTCATAACTCGTAATATACTTAATTATAGATTTATCCCATAAATACACCGTGCAAATAGGGTGTTGTTACCTAGTTTTGCATAATTGCGAGACATTTGGATAGTGTGTTCACTTTTGTTGTAATGTACTTGTTTGTAACTTTAGCCAAAAACTTTTCACGAAATCATTCATTTCCAAACCAACGGTTGCACGAAGAGTCACAGTAGTTGTTATTAGTATTGTGATCACCGGTTATAAGCAAATCCAATTAAATTGTTATTTTTTTATTTCACGTGTTTGAAATATTTCGATCTACTTGAGACTGATTTGTAAAAAATCTTAAAAAAGAGGTTTTAATCATTCCATATAAAATGAGAAGTATTATATCGGATTATAGTTTTATTTTTATATATAGTTTGATTTCAATTTAAATTGAAAAATGAAACCGAAAGAATTCATATATCAATGATTGTAGTAAGTTGTCTTTTCTAATTTTATATGTTTGGTTGTTCTAATTTAATCTTTTTATATTGCTTCTATCATCTTCTAATATAGATGTTGTTATATCAATTTTAATAAGTTTCATTTTTTATTATAACTAAAATTATATATATTAATTCTATAATTGTTTTTTAGTGTATTGATTTTAGTTAATAATATTAAATGTAATAAGCATTCTATTTATTAAAGAAAGGTTAATAATAATTATTTAATTATATATTAAATGTAATTAGTGATATTAAACATACTAAATGTTTCATTTGTTAATGACTGGTTAATAATTAATATTTAATTATATGTTAATTCTTAATTTATATATATATATATATATATATTTATTTATATATTGTTTTTAATTTCATTTATATTAATTTATATAGTAAAAATAATAATATTTTCTAACTTTATATATATTCGTTGAGATTTCAGATATTTAATTAATTTATATATGTTGTACTAAAGATTTTTTTCGAATCTCGTAAAGTGATTTAGTAAATATATTGTTTTATAAATATAATATATATAAGAATGTTGTGTAAATAATATAATTGATAATCATCATGAAGATTATAAGTGTCATCTTCATTTTATTTTATCCATTAGTTATATTAACTATAATCAATTATAAGAATCCTACGCTAATAAGATATCATTCTTGATGGATCTTCCTTTTATATATACATATACAAATACATATATTATTATATTCAAGTGTCTTGTACATAGAATTATATATATTAATCATGAACTTCGTTTATATAAATGAGTTTTTAAATATAATGATTATATATATTCACCAATATTATATAACTATAATATTAGAGTCATGTGAAATAAAAGAAATTAATAAGTTTGAGTGTAACTAAATAAGATAAATAGTCTAATTAATTTAATGTTTGTTAATAAATACACCAAGAAAAAACAAAATTCAGATAAAATAAAATAAAAATATACATATTATTATATTCAAGTCTCATGTGAATATTAACATATATACATATTATATTCAAGTATGTAAATAAAAATATACATATATCTATGTAATTTCATTTATATAAAAGAGTTTATAATTATTTTAATTATATATGCATATATAGAGTCATGTCAAATAAAAGAATTAAAAAAAATATTGGGTGTAACCAACGACAATGAATAGTCTAATTAAAAGATGTTTTGATGATAAATACATCAATAAAAAAAGTAAAAAATTGACACAAAGAAAACTTGGATTGAGATTCTTATAAATTTGATAAAGTACAAAAAACATAAAAAAACAAAGATGAGGATCCACATTTAGCGTACTTGAACCGGACAACTTTCTTTCGAACTCCAATATATATTTATTCTCTCAACCTATAAAAACAACAAAAATAAAAAGTAAATCAAAATTCTCACGAAATTGTAAAGCCTCAAAGGATCCATACTCCAATTCCTTCTTATATATAGATAAACACGTATATATGTCGTAGATGAACAAATTGAGAGTTGTACCGATTTACCCGATTAAACTCATGTGTATGTATGCTTCTCTTTGTCAATGAGGGTAATTGGTAAGGAAATAGAGAGAAATGGATTGAGGGATTGAGTGATCGTTTAGAATAAAAACAACCATAAACAAAGTGAAAAACTTAAAAAGAAAACATGAATCAAAATGAAGAAATCAATGAATGAATAGAATAAAAAGGTTAGAGGTTATGGATGTATTAATTGGTTGGGAAAGTAAAAAGGCTTTGAGGAAAGTGAAGGGTTTGGAAGTAAAAAGTTAATGAAAGTGGTTGTAGAATTACCAAAATGGCCTAATTGCAATAAAAAAATACATTTGCTCATATAGGGACATAGAAGTCTTTAACATAATTATTATATAAAAAATTCAAAAAAAGGAGAAAATTTCTAGCTATGAATACTACTCTAAGAAGGTGTCACCTCATTCTTGGTGGATCTTCCTTATATATATATATATAGATTTTCCTATTTACTTGTAAATATAAAAGAAATAAAACTTTCTCACATGATTATAAATACTAATTAAACTAATTATATTTTTTTGTTATTATGATTGTTATTTTGGTTCCTCTTCCTACGTTAAAAAGTTGGGAAATTAATTAAAATACCCAAAGTCAAACCAACTGTTACCAAAATACCCTAAAATTTTTCAATTTTGCAAAAATACCCAAAATACCCGCGATGGGGTCCCGCGATCGCGGGATACGCTGACGTGGCACGTATTTTGGGCACAAATGCCCCGAGAAGCCCCTAAACTTTGGCCGCGGTGCACTTTTGGTCCCTGCCCGCGATCGCAGCCCGCGATGGGCCAAAATTTACAGTTTTGGTCCCTGAAATTTTCAACTTTTGGTCCCTGAAAATTTACACTTTCAGCCCCTATACTTAGACGAATCTTGATGCTTTTACTGTTTTTTTCCACAATTATTGCAATTTAAAGACCGATTTGTGGTTGAAATTCAATTGCATGTTTCAATCAATGTTAAATCAATGTTTTTGGAATATCAGTTTGTGGATGAAATGAGAGATTGGTTTTCTGATATGTTGGTTGTTTCATTCATAAATAGACGTAAAATTCAAGCCATAATTCTCACACAACGATTTCATTGTTGCAATATTTCTTTCTGCAATATTTTATGTTTGAGATACTATTGAAAAAATGAGTTCATCTGTTGCAAAAGCTAAGCTATATTTCTGTTTTGATGGTGAATGGGTGCAAGATAACAATGAGTGGAATTTTGCTTATAAATCTAAGCATGGTGTAAAAGTGTCAGTAAACTATACTTATCAGAAGTTTGTTGCATACGCCATGCAAAAATGTGGAATCAACTCTTCTGATATTTGCAAGTTAGTGTTTAAAAATGGCGATGGGTCATTTGTGGATTTATCCAACGATGGGGATATCTCTACTTTTCTACACCTTGCAGTCGATTCAGAAAGACCCCCATTACTCTTTGTGTATCCCGGCGTATCCGACGGTGACGACGACGGTGACGAGGAGGGTGACGACGACGAAGACCTCCAAATATAGCAGCCTGATTCTCAACAACAACAACCACCACCATCACCACCACCATCACCACAACCACACGAATGGCGTACTGCTGGAGTTGCTGATGACGAAACCCACGTTTTCAGAACGGGTAATTCTGAAATAGATAGATCAGACACCGATAATGATGATCACGAAGAATATACCCCTAGTAGAAAATCATGTAGTCAGATAAATGACTTTTTTGATATGCCCCCTATTCTTCCAGACTCCCATACCCAGACACAAAGCTACGAACCTACACCTTATATTCGTAGTGAAAGTTTAACAGCAGGTCAGATATTCGATTCGAAGGATCTCTTAGCAAGTCAGATCGGACTCAAGTTCTTGGAAGAGGGTTTCCAAAGTCGCGTGCGGGCATCTGACAAAATCAAATACGTAGTTGAATGTGCTAGAGAAAAGTGTGAGTGGAGGTTGTACGCGATTCACACGGGTCCCAAAGGAGGGGCGATAATGATTAGAAAGTTGCACGACGTACACACTTGTACGAGGACGCAACTTAATCCCCACCACAAACAAGCCGGCAAAAAGACTTTGGGTGCGATCCTGAAAAACAAATTTCTTGATGTTAGCAGGTCATTGCGTCCAAAGGACATCGTCCACGACGTTCACCGACAGTTCGGCGTCACAATTGATTACCACCAAGCGTGGCGTGCGCGCTGCCATGCACTGTTTATGGTGAGAGGCACGTTCGAGGAGTCGTATGAACGACTCCCGACATATTTATATAATTTGCAGATGCAGAACCCTGGTACTGTCACGCAGCTACGGACCGATTCACGTGGACGGTTTGAGATGTGCTTCGTGGCCCTTGGACCCGCGGTACGTATTTTAACACGTCATATGTTTACACATTATAAACTATAACATTTACACATTATAAACTATAACATTTTAACCTATGTTTTTGCAGATCCGCACATTTCTGGAAAATATACGTCGTGTCCTGATAATAGACGCAACCCATTTAAATGGCCGTTACTTGGGTATGATGTTCCGGGCGGTTGCCATGGACGGGGATAACTCCATCGTTCCAGTAGCTTTCGGCGTAGGCAAGTCCGAAACCGGGGACGAGTGGACTTGGTTTCTGTCCATGTTGAGACAAGCTATCGGAGACCCGCAAGGGTTGGTGTTTATGTCTGACAGGGCTCCTTCCATAAGCGCCGCAATCTCTGCCATGTACCCAAACACCCCTCACGCCATATGCTGTCGACATTTGGAGATGAACGCCAAATCCAAGGACAAACGTATTACCACCTACAAGGATGTCTATTGGGCGGCATGCAGAGCATATACGGATCGGGAGTTTAACAAGTACATGAATATGCTACGATACAGTGTCAAGGAAGCAGCCAAAGTCTTTGACGATGCTGGACCGGAGAGGTGGTCCGCGGCCCATTTTCCTGGACAACGGTATGACATTCTGACCTCGAATAGTGCAGAGTCTGTGAATGCACTCTCCCGTTTTGCGCGTAGATGTCCGATTGTTAAACTTATGGACTACTTTCGGGCCTTTCAACAAGAGTGGTACCAAATTCGACGCCTAAAAGGAGCTAAGATACAAAATGCACTCGCACCAACGGCGGAGAATATCGTTCAGTACAGGGCGCGTCGTGCGGCGACATGGCCGGTAAGAGCAATCGGGTATGGGAAGTACGAGGTGCATGATGACTATATTCACGCGATTGTGAATATGGAAGACCACCTTTGTTCGTGTCGCGAATGGGATAAATCTGGGTTACCGTGCGGCCATGCCATCGCTGCAGCAACATATATGGGTCGTACAGATTGCAGCGACTTGGCTGTACCTTTCTTCACGTCCGAATATTACCGGAAAACATATGTGGAGGTAATAAACCCAGCTGGACCCCCTGCAGCATGGGTGTATCCACCCGACCCGCTTCCACCATGCTATCCACCTTTAATGGATAAGAACAGGGCCGGGAGACCGAGAAAGAACGACCGACGTCCATCACGTGGTGAAAGTTCGATACAACGAAGATGTACTCGGTGCAAATGCGTAGGACACACTCGTGGAGAGTGTCCAAATCCCGCCCCTTCAACCGTGCCAAGGAGACATTCTGTCAGTCACACCCCGGGCCCGTCACAGCTTGAACCATATGGAACAAACCCATATGATACTGTTGATCTAAACACTGATTTGTAAATGATATATATACACACATACATATGCTTCTAAATGAACATTGATAACACAGCTAGTTTGTAAATGATATATATATATATATATTCGTATTATATATTTACACACATAAAGAAAATAGGAGACCTTCATTTTTTCCTAGTATTTTCTTGACCTTGTTCTTGCATCCATGACAGTGAATGTTAACTCTGAGTACACATGTCTATTTATGAAACACCCTAAAAACAGGGTCAATTTAAACCTTGAAATTTACCATAAGTTATGATCAAAACTTTCAAACTTATATAACCTGAGGATCAAATGTAAGGTTTCTATACACAAACGTCATTACTTAAATAACTTATTAATCTAATCATAACATAACAATCAGATTAAACCAGTTATCTAAACAACCGTCCCAAAAGCATCAAAAATCTCTAGATCCTCCGGTATCTCTAAGTCTGAATCTTTTCAAAAGTTCTCGTCTCTCATTCCCGCTATTTCCCGGAGCTTGTACCTGGTAAGAAGATTCAACTTGAAACGTTAGGCTTTCGCCTAGTGAGGATACTCAAATCAAAATAAAATTTAATAATTAAAACATGAACAGATAACTCAAACTTGTTCTCACCCATCTTACCGTACGACAACTCCTTTTCAAATCGGGGAATCTACCCCCCCTCCCAATTTCCTACGACTAACTCATTTAATCGCAACAACAACATAAGAGTTAACTCTGAATCATTCCAGATTCACAATCAATAATCACACATAAGAAATTACAAGTCAAAACCTGCCTATTTCTCAATCAGGAAGTAGAGATTACAATTTACTTTATGCCTATCTCAAATCTTCCTCTCATCACGGGGAAATCTCCGATCTTCCCAAATCGAAATGGGAATCATTTAGGCAAACTCTGCTTATTCCACATTCCACCTCAGAATCAATGGTCCCCATGGGATTATAATATCGCGATACTCAAATCGAGACTCATGATTCAAGGTACACCCAATTACTAAAATTACATCCCTTTGGTCTATGGCGAGTAATCGGTTCCCATCATACCGTACCCAAGTGCCCTCGGTGACCGGATGCCTATTTTAGTAAAAGCACATAATCACATAATATAATATATGTAATAATCGATACTACTATATGCGTCCATCATACAGTATATCATTTCTCCGAACATATTCTATATATATAAAATATCAAGAATATTAATATCTCCTCATCTCAATCTCTTAATTATCTCCTCTTTAACTTAGCATGGAAATTAATATCTCAATAAAGCTTCAAATCATATTTAGAGTTCATAACCACATAGTAATTTCATGTAGTAGATAATCAAACTTAGCATGCAAGATTAATAATAATACTAGTGCATCAATTTCATATATAACTCATCTTGGAAACTTTAACATGGTAACCAACATAACACAACTTTTAATCGCCCTCTTGGCTTATCTCTAATTTAATCAAATCCACATAAGACATACTCATGCATACATATAAAGCATCTAATTCAAGATTCATTACTGAATTTTAAAGAGAATTGAATAAACTCACCTGATGCGTTATTACTCCTTTTAATCCTTTTTGACACGTAACGGCTCCTTTCTTTACTACCACAGCTTACTATATTATTCAATTACATATACTGATGTTAATCATCAAAACAGAACCCTCTACAACTGAAAATCCTTAATCTCTTAAAATCACATCTCAAGTCGCAATGAACTGAAATCGCAATCACCTATTGCGATTTCACTTCCAAATCGCAACCAACTGAAGTCGCAGTCCTCTATTGCGATCCCAAATCCAAATCGCAGTGAACTGGAGTCGCAATCCTCTATTGCGATTCCAATTCCAAGTCGCAGTGAACTGTTGCGATTCCAAAGCCAAGTCGCAGTGGTCTACTGCGACTCCAACTCCAAGTCGCAATTGCCCATTGCGACAATCATGAATGTCGCAACTCAAGGTTGCGACTTCGATGATATTCAACCAAGTCTCAGTCCACTAAGTTCGTTCTAAACCCAGATTTTTGTACTTTTAATCTATGTTTGTTTATACCAATTTGCAGATATGTTTAATACACTTATCTTAACACATCCAAAAACTCAGATTCTCATTATCATCATCATTTACCCAAAACCCATCAAAATCTTCTAAGAACACTTTCTTTTACTACTAAGATGAAGAATTTAAATGAGATGTTTACCTTATGATTCTTCAACCAACAGCAGATTGTAGAATTCCCAGCAACTCTTTTCTTCCTTCTCTTTCTCGATTTCTCTATCTAAATCTCTCTCTCGGTTTCTCTTCTCAAAACCGAACACACACCATGCACATAACACACACCTTTTAGCTAACATGGCTAATTTAATGACACCTCACTAAAACACATGAGTCATTAACCATATTACCAAATAAACCTCCAACTTTCAAAGAATTGCACAACAAACCCTCAACATGAAAATCTATTTCAACAACACTTTTAAACAATTACAAACTTAACCCCAAATTAATTTGTAATTCACAAAATAATATAACTGAAAATTCAGGATGTTACAGTTTATATATTCATATTAGATACGTTTTAATTTTAACAAATTACACCATTATAGTTAATTATTTAATTTATGGTACATCTCATATTTTTTTTCAATTTTGTTTTACACTCCTATCGCATTAACATAATAATCATATATTAACTAATTCATTAAATCGTTTTAAATTATTATTATTTGAATGTGTTTATAGATATCGTGAATGGCAATAGGAGAAGGTAGAATTGTTTATAAATGGGGTTTTGACAAGTTGGTATCACTGGACTCATTTAAGAATTGTGAAAATGGGTATTTGGCGAATGATGATTCATGTGTGTTTAAAACACTTCAGCTCCAAACACACATGAATCATCATTCGTCAAATACCCATCTTCACAATTCTTAAATGAGTCCAGTGATACCAACTTGTCAAAACCCCATTTCATATTATATATACACACACACATACATATGCTTCTAAATGAACATTGATAACACAGCTAGTTTGTATTCCATCCAACAAGCTCTTCATCTTCAATCTTTCTGACCCTTCTTCGACGACTTCTGCTTTTGCAACCACGTATGGCCATTGTGTACCACAACCCGCACACACTTTAGCAAATGAGTTGAGGGTTGTCATATATTCTACAAGAGGAGTAGGCCCACGAATGAGGTAACCTCTGACTTGACCTTGCATGATGTATCCAACCTAACCGTGGTTCAGCGGCTTAAAAACTACTTTTCAGAGAAATTAACAACAACAAAAAATACAAAACAACAACACAGTAAAAAAAATACAAATAACAACACAGTAAAAAAAATACAAAACAAAAAAGAATATAACCACCACCTACTTAAAAATTGATTTAGTTTCATCAATCCAAGCTTGCTTCTCGTTTACCTTCGCTTGAATAATTGCGAAGTCTTGCAGAATATGGTGAATTGCTTCTTGTTCTCGACGAACACGAGCCTCCCGAGCTTTTATATCCCCTTTCATCCTTTTGATCTCCCTGTCTTCCTCTTCGATCTTTCTCAAATGGACTGCCTTCCTGTCCATCATTTTTTTCCATTCTTCTGTTAGTTCATCTATCTCCTTTTCCTTTTTTGCTATGGCGACCTCGATTTGAGGTGGCATTTTTTCAGGAGTAGACTTAGGGTTTGATGACGATGCCATTTGTGGATGAAATGAGAGAAGAGAGAAATCAATTCAAAGAAAGAAAGCAAGAGAGAAATCAAGAAAGAAAGCAAGAGGAAGTGTGAATTGTGAATTGCATACTACTGATATTTATGGATGAAATCTCAAACATGCAAATGAATTTCAACCACAAATCGGTCTTCAAAGTACAATAATTGTGGAAAAAAACAGTAAAAGCATGCAAGATTCGTCTAAGTACAGGGGCTGAAAGTGTAAATTTTCAGGGACCAAAAGTGTAAATTTAGGTCCATCGCGGGCTGCGATCGCGGGCAGGGACCAAAAGTGCACCGCGGCCAAAGTTGAGGGGCTTCGTGGGGCATTTGGGGCCAAAATACGTGTCACGTCAGCCCTAGCCCGCGATCGCGGGATCCATCGCGGGTATTTTGGGTATTTTTGCAAAATAAATTTTTTTTTGGATATTTTGGTAACAGTTGGTCAAACTTTGGGTATTTTAATTAATTTCCCTAAAAAGTTTAGTATTAACTAAGGAACATTTTGATCCTTTTAAGATTTCTTTATTTTTAGGAAATGAAAAAAATGTTTTTATTATTTTATTATTATTATATCAATATAATAATAACTTTTTTATTTTACATATTTATTATATTAACATATATAATCATATGTTAACTAAAATATTTTATCAATTAATTTTATTTACTTTTTAGAAAATTACATAATTATAATTCTCTCGTCAATAAATACAAAATAAGCGATTAATACTAAATATTTTTACATTTATTTATATTATTATATATATCATAAAATATTATGATATAATAAAAGTCACTTTTAAAATATTTTAACCTTAAAAGCAAACTAAATTTATAGTAGTAAAATACACGCTTTTTAATTAATATATTATTAGTTAATTAATATGATAAAAATATAAATAAAGATAAAAATATCAAAGGTAAATATAATAAATCAAAAGAACTCGGATTAAAATGAAAATTATGAAAAAATTATAATAAAATAAAATTAAAATTATTTTTAGTTTTTTTTCTCTCTAGTATAGGGGTATAAAAAAGTATAGGTTTTATAGAAATAGACTTTACATTTTTGTAACGTCCCAAAAATTACAATAAATTTTAACTTTAAAAATAGGCATTTTAATAAATAAAACCTTATTAAATATCCAACACCGTTTCGATTGCAAATTCAATAATAAATAATCTCAGTAATAATAAACAGTGGAAATTAAATTGTTTAATAATAACTCTAATCTCATGATTATAAAACTCTTCACGCGCGCCAGTGTGTACCCGTCACACCTTGGAGCCACAAGCACCTGAAACCACATTAAAATAGGAAAGGGTAAGCACAAGGCTTAGTGAATTCAAACCATATATAGGATCACAATTATATCAGCATCACCCTTAAACAGCTAGTTATCACAACCAACTCATACCATGCAATCACGTCTTGCACCCAAATTTATATATACCAAGTATACCAGCACATATATTTCTTGGAACATCCATCAAGAAAATATATCACAATTAATAATAAGTCTTATACTTCTTGGAACGACCATCAAGAAAATATAATCGCAACTCATTATACAAACACATATACTTCTTGGAACACCCATCAAGAAGATATGTCACAATTAATAATAAGCCTTATACTCCTTGGAACGACCATCAAGGAAATATAATCACAACTCATTATACAAACACATATACTTCTTGGAACAACCATCAAGAAGTACATCAATCACAGTTCAATATATATACACAATTATATATACCCCACAACACAATATCAACAAACAATCATGACTATTACACTCGAGCTATAGTAACACAAATATAATTCTCATCCTATATAGTGAGAGAACTCACCTCAAAAGCAAAGCTTATGTCCTCAACAGCAACACGAACCGGCCAACACCAGCTCACCTTTTTTTTCCACCTAAATAAGTGATATCAAACGTCACCACGAAGTCCTAACCCAAATTCACAACTACTAGATTACAAGTTACAAATTCCAGCTTTTACTCTAAAAATACGGGTCTGTTCGGGACCTGTTTAACCCCTTATAAAATGATAAATCCAGAAATATTTTTCCATAATCACAAAGTCCCATGTCTTAGGGTTCCAGGGACATATCGCACGCGCTCTAACGATTTTTCTACAGTTTACTATGGATTTTACAAAACCGACTTGCAGCACAGTGAAAAACAGGACCTTTCAGTACAAAACAACAATTTGACACTAGCTATGGTCCGAACTGGTTTTTCCGTAAAACATATGAAACTTACTAGACTCAGAATGGGAGATTTTGGCACTGATTTCACCCCAATAAGATGTTCCTAGAAAAGGTTATGGCTTTCACAAAACAGTGGCAGAAACTGTGAATTTCACATGAAATGACAAACATTGATTATTAATCCATTAAGTCATAGCTTAACCCAAACAGACCCGAACAGCCTACAAGCTTACTGGAGAAAGGTCATACTAGGCTGGACAACCACCGAGCACCACCCACATCCGCCTCCGGCAGCGGTGGTGGTTGGCGGCGGCGACGATGGTTACGGTAACCCTTCCGGCGAGACCTCCCAACGTCACCCACTCCCGACACACTCGCAAAACGCACCCGCACGCACCCGCACCCTGCACACCCCTGCACCCACCCCTCTGCCGCCACCACGGCGGCGTGCAGCGGTGGCCCCACCGCCGGCAGCCGTGGCTGCGGCGGTGGTGGTGGCGGTTTACGGCGTTCCGACAACGAAATCACAACGAAAAAGAACGGGAACACGGGATTACCTCGACGTGACTTCTCCTCCCCCTTTTCCGGCAGAAACGGTGACGACGTCTCTCTCCTCTTTCCGACGAACTCTCTCTTCTCCGGCGTATTCTCTCACTCTCGGCTCTCTCTCTACCTTCGCACCTTTCCCACTCTCGGTCCTCTCTCTTTTCCGGCCGAACAACGCCGGCAGCGCCGGTGATGGTGGTTCACGGGAGTAGGTCGACGGCAGCACTAGGGAGGAGAGGGGGTACTAGGGTTTCGTTTGGTGTTTGCGAGGGTGAAAGAAACCGTGAGTTACCAAAAAGAATGACGGTTCTTTAGCTAAAAAACGTTTCCATGCAAACTTCATTAGCAAACACCACATTTAGTCCCTAGGTTTTTAAGGTATTTCCATATTTTAACATAACTTAGGATTTAACCATTTTGCCAATTCCGTTAACCCCGTTAAATAAAACTTTTAACAAGAATTAAAACAAGAAATTTACATACCGGGATACGGGCTTTACAATTTTATTGATATTTGTTTTAATATAATAAATTATATTAATGATTTATTTTAATTACATTGTAAATTATTTAGGCCTCGTTCTTTTTCCCTTTGGCTCCAAAGAATATGACAAGTCTCCGTTTGAGCTACTCCCTATCTTGTTTGAGATCACCGTAATAATGCGGATTTTCACGGTAAGTTGTATTCAAAAGAGGTCTTATTTGTTGACACAAGAGTTCGAGTGTTTGAATGGATTTCGAGACGACCGCACAAGGAGTCTTTGGATTGGGTGCAATAGATCACAGAACCACAACATATACATCCCATCCTGTAATCCCATATTGGGTCTCCTCTCCGAGGTCTTCTTCATTTATTTTTGTTTTGTAATCTCTTCATTAGTTCTATCGTGTTAGTTTCCTGCATCGTTTAATCTCTACATCTTGTAGTCGCCTTATCCTATATCTTCTTGGCTCTTTACTGTAACACCCTAAAAGCAGGACTAATTTAAACCTCAAATTATAATAAGATTCAAACATAAACTTTCTAAGCTTTATACATAAGTGGAAAATTAACCATGAGGGTCATATTTACCATATAGAATTCTTCAAATAACCTATTAATCTAATCATGTCACTATAATCAGATTAACTAGGTTATCTAAGCAATCTATCAAAACCTCAGTAATCATTAACTTCTTCGCTAAGCCAAAAGCTATCGTCCCACATCCCCTTACTTTCCCGAGCTAGTACCTGGTAAGAAAACAACATTTGAAACGATTAGGCTAATGCCTAGTGAGAACATTCGGTTTCAAAATAATATTTATAAAAATCAATGTAAACAAGGCATAACAAACCTGATTTACCATTTTTCTTACCATACGCGTAACCATCTTTCGATGACGGGGTTAAACCCAATTCCATGAATATAACTGACCCCAAGTCATTCATTATATCATGTCCCAGAGCCCACACTACGAATCTTCACGGATTCTAGATTAATGATCTTATCCAATAAATCGCAATTACACATGCCCATTTATTGGAAAGGAAGTATAGATTACAATCACTCATGTCAAACCCTTTTTCTTCCTTAGAAATCGGGAATAACGATTAGTACCACACGCCTATTCCTCGATTTCCCACACACACTGGAATAACGATTAATACCACACGCCTATTCCATGTGATTACAAACACTAGTGTCTATTTCACGATTTTCCACACACACTGGAATAACGATTAATACCACACGCCTATTCCATGTGATTACAAACACTAGTGTCTATTCCATCATCTCAAGGGCACACGGGAATAACATTTGTCTATTCCTCCTTTTTCAAGGATACACGGGAATAACATTTGGTCTATTCCTCCCTTTCAACAAACACGGGAATAACAATTATACTTTGTCTATTCCTTACGTTCCACTATAAACATGAATAGCAATTATACTTTGCCTATCCTACACTATCCAATAAATCTAGTGTATATGGATTCATTACCCTTAACCGTATTCGTGCAGGTTATTATTTATTATACATTCCTCATAGCATTCAGTATGAGCAAATCTCCTTTATAAATCTCTCATATCATTCATTACAAGCAAATCACATTTAATATGTCAATTTCTTATATCATAAGTCTAACCATCAATATCATCACTCATGGTCCTTGATATAAATAATATTGTAACCCACTTGTCCATTAAATCCAATAATTAAAACTCGTAAAAATCGCTCATCCGAAATTCATTCAAAACAGTTCATTATAAAAATGCACCTTACCATAATTTAAAACGTTATAAAAAGGTAAGGTAAGAATGAACTCACCTGAAGGTAGTCGTGTTACTCTTACTTCACTTTCTCAAAGTCGTGGGAGTTTCCATCACCAACTTCACAGAGATCTGAAATACCCATATACATATTGTACTGGTATTAATCTACCGTACAGGACCCTTAAAGACTAAAAATCCTAAAATACTTAAAATTCTCGACACTTATCGCAACCAACTAGTTGTGATAATCCTTGTCGCAACCTTCTACTTGCGACACAGTATTTTATCGCAACCCACAGTTGCGATAACCTCTACTTGTCGCAACCAACTGTTGCGACACAATCAACTTGTCGCAACTCACTGTTGCGATACTACCAACCTTGTCGCAACCCAAGGTTGCGACATTCATAACTATCGCAAATCTTCATAACTATCACAACTAACTACGACGATAATCAAAACTGTCTCAACTAACTAAATTCATACTTAACCCAGAAATTTATAGATTTAAGCCATGGATAATTCTGTAAACATGCATATATGTTTAATACTATCAATAGAAGTATTTATAAACTCAGAAATTTCTTATCTTTCTAAAATGACCAAAACCCAAACTTAAACCCATTATAAACTTCTTATTTACAAAAGAAACAATTTAAGAATATACATACCTTGATTAACCTCAATGAAACTCCCAATTTCCTTTATAAAAATCAGCTTTCTTCTTTTCTTCTCTTGCTGCCGTACGATACCCACACACACACAAACAAACCAAAAATGAATTCTCTAACTCCTTTGGTCTCTCTCTCTCTCTTTGTTACTCCCTTTCACCGTGACTCACACACACACTTTGACCAAAAGTGTTTTAGGCTTGACACCTTACCCTCCCTTATGCAAATGGGGCGGTGATGGTGATTAATTTAATCACAATTACCAAACAACCCCTCCATCTATTAACACTTGGCAAGTTTAATCCCTCAACTTAAAAATTAAAATTAAAGTTCTTCCCTTAACTTATAACTCCATAAAATAATTAACAAAACTTAATCGGGGTTAAAATTTAAAATTAATCTATCACATAATATAACATCGATTTATCAATAAAACCCATCTAATACTTATACAAAAATCAAGATGTTATATTTACCCTCTTAATAAATATTGTTGCCTTTAAAAAAAAATAAAAAGCTATAAGTTTATATTTATCAATGATTTTATGATAAAATTATATTAAGGCTATGTTTGGCAAATCTCTCGCAACCCATAAATATATGATTAAGGGGGTGTTTGGGATTGCTTATTTAAAACAACTTATGCTTATTTTCAAAAGCGCTTATCAACTTATGTTGTTATAAAAAAGAGTTATGGGTAAAAATGTAATTTGGACAAATAAATTATAAGCAGTTTCAAATAAGTTAAAATGAATTAACTTATCAAAAACAATTTATTTGTGGTAGGAAAAAGTCAAACACTTTTATTTTTTTCAATCCAACACTAAAGAAACTTATTTGCGTTGTCGAAAAACAATAAGCAAATAAGTCAAAAAATAAGCAATCCCAAACACCCCCTAAGGCCATCCGTAGCCCATTCGGGATGGGCAGCGAGATGGGCAGCGGGATGGGCTACGGCCCTTGCGGGGTTGGCGGGGCGGGATGGATTCCGGGGATGGGATCCCGATTCATCCCGAAGGGTTTTTAAAAAAAAAATTAATTTAATTTTTAAAAATCATGCCGTTGAACGGCTCTTTGTAAAAAAAATTTATTTTTCTCAATTTAATCCCACTATATATTTAACCCTCAACCTCTTATTTCTCACACCTCTCAAACTCTCTCAAATTCTCTCAACCTCTTATTTTTCACACCTCTCAACCTCTCTCAAATTCTCTCAACCTCTTATTTTAAACAATATGGATTCGCCACAACCCGGTTCACCAACCGCATCATCATCATCCGTAGACACCGACGAGTTGTTGAATCTACAAAGGGAAATTTTTCGACAGACTGCACAATCGCTGTATGGTAGCACCGCCTCATCGTCAACAAGAGAGAGGGCCACAAACATTGAAAGAGGTCGAGTAACTGCAAACGAGCGGCTTATGCGGGACTACTTTGGCGTCAACCCGATTTATACACCGGATATGTTTAGGCGGCGGTTCAGGATGAGCAGACAACTATTCGAACGAATAGTTGAAGATTTAGAAGTAGGGTATCGGTATTTTAGACTTCGGTTTGACGGGTTAGGCAAACAAGGTTTTTCTCCGATACAAAAGTGTACTTCCGCTATTCGGCAATTGGCGTATGGAGTAGCTGCTGACGCACTTGACGAGTACATCCGTATGGGAGAGAAAACATCACGAGATTGTCTGTACAAATTCTGCACAGGTATTATTGAACTGTATGGTCAAAAATATTTACGCAAGCCTACTTTTATTGATATTCAGAAGTTGTACGCCGCGCATGAAGCTAAACACGGATTTCCCGGCATGCTCGGCAGCATAGACTGTACTCATTAGGCGTGGGCAAATTGTCCGAATGCATGGCGAGGTCAATTCATGAGAGGTGATCATGAGCACCCGACAATCATACTAGAAGCAGTGGCCTCTCAAGATCTATGGATCTGGCACGCATACTTTGGTGTTGCCGGTTCCAACAACGACATCAATGTTCTCAATCAGTCGCCCATCTTCAACGATGTATATGATGGAAAAGCACCCGAGTGCCCTTTTGAGGTGAATGGAGCCACCTACAAGCACGGATATTATCTAACGGATGGGATATATCCGAAATGGGCTACTTTCGTAAAATCATTTACGTGCCCACAAGACCTTAAACGACAAAAGTTCAAGTCCGCGCAAGAATCCGCACGTAAAGATGTTGAACGAGCTTTTGGCGTGCTTAAACAACGTTGGCATATACTTCATAACCCGGCACGCGGATGGGAACCGACAATATTGAGAAACATTATGTACGCTTGTGTCATATTACACAATATGATACTCGAAGACGAAAACCATGCTATTTGTGGTGACGTGGAAAACGACTTTTTCACGAATGATATCGAAAGCCAAATCAGTGAGACACAACGCGCGGCAAATGTTCAAGAAGTCATAAACCGGGACACTCATAATAACCTTCGGTCGGATTTGGTCGAACATATTTGGCGTATCCAAATTCCCAACAATGACGACGAGTAGATTTTTAAATTTATTTTGTAATTTTTATTTTTAATGAATGATATGAATTTTTATTTTTATTATTTATCTTATTTTTATTTATTAAAAAATATATAAATATTTTTATTTTGTTAAATAATTAAATGTATAAATAAAAGAATTAAAATAAATGAGGTGGCAAAAGGGTTTGAGGGAATGGGGTAATGGTGTTTAGGGATTGTTAGAAATTGAATGAGGGATGGAAGAAAAGCTGATGTGACGCTGGAATATTTGAAAGACGCTCTCATGGGATACTGATGGCCTACTTTGTAGAGAGCTTCACCTACTCTATCCCTTACCTAACCCCTCACCAACTTCTGATCATCTTGGCATCTTCTTCTTTTATGGGTGGATTTCAATTCGGATTTCTGTTTATTTTGCTTTTATATCTCTTCCCATTTGTTTTGTTTTTCATTGCCAACTCACCTATTATTCTCTCTTCCCAGTCAAATGGAGGCCAAGCTATGTGGAAACCAATTGTTCCATGCAATCTCCCCCAATTCCTTTTCTAAATCTTCAAGGTTTGTAGTCCCAGTGGCCCTTCCAATGTGGAAAAACTGGAACTTTCAGGCACCCATTTCAGGGGGTATCAAGAATGGCAACCAATCTATTCAGGTCACTGCCTCCCTCGGGTACCTTTCCATTTCCAACACCCATTTTTAATTTTTATAATTATCTTGAAATTTTATCATCTTTGATTGCCCCCAGTTCAGTTGTGTTATGAGATCCCTTGATCGCCTCTACCCTTTATTGGTTTTGTTTTGATCAACAAACTTGACCCGTGATCACCTTGAGCCAAAAGGCAATTAATTGACAGTACCCTTTTAGGTTAATTTCAGACATGATTTTATTGGATTCAGATGTTTCTTGCTGCAAATTTATGGTGTGCTTATCTTTGGATCCACCATTCTTGACTCTGTTTCTGAAAAGTTCATATTGTTTGTGCTTCTGATGCCTGATTGTAGATCATTCTTGATGCTTATACTTATCTATGAACTTAGCTACGTATGATTAACATCTATCTGTTGGATTTGTTGGTGATATATATATATATATATATATATATAAAATAAACCTAAATCATGGGCTATGTTATGAATCTCCCCTTAAAACATTTTCGTGTAGATTGAAGAGTTCGACCAGAATAGATGAGAGTGAGATGTATACTCTTGACGGTATTCGAAGTTCTTTAATTCGACAAGAGGATAGCATTATATTCAGTCTTGTGGAAAGAGCACAATACTGTTGCAATGAGGACACTTATGACCCCAAAGCTTTCTTCATGGACGGCTTCCAGGGTTCGTTGGTTGAGTTTATGGTCCAAGAAACTGAAAAGATTCATGCCAAGGTAAATCAACTTCAAACCGAAGCTGTTAATATGGAAAATAAGACAATGGTTTGATAAACAATTGGTGATTGGTTCTTGAAACAGGTTGGAAGATACAAGAACCCTGATGAGCATCCTTTTTTCCCAACCGATTTGCCCGAACCTATGTTGCCTCCTTTGCAGTACCCACAAGTATGATGATAGCTTTATTCATATTCAAGTCTGATATATGTCCTCTATGGATCAAAATTGGGAGAAATGAGATACTTTAATGAGAACTTGTTGCCCTTCTTAAATATGTCTTTAAAATCGCCTAAAATACAATGAACTTATATATGTCATATAGGTGTTGCATCCTAGTGCAGATTTAATCAATATAAACAGAAAAATATGGGATGTGTATTTCAAGAATCTTCTCCCTAGACTGGTCAAGAAAGGAAACGATGGTAATTGTGGATCAGCAGCAACTTGTGACTCCATCTGTTTGCAGGTAGCACATCTTAACCGATGTAAATTTTCATCTTTGCCCATGTGGATTGAACTCAAAACTCCAAATCTGTGCATATATTTGCATACCCAATGTCAATGATGCTAAAAATGTGATCTTTAATTAATTTCTTGAAACTGTATATACGTGCAGGCCCTCTCTAAGCGAATCCACTACGGTAAATTTGTAGCAGAAGCAAAGTTTCGAGCTTCACCAGAGGATTACGAAGCTGCTATTAGAGCACAAGTAACGATTCTCTCATCTGTGAACAATTTTCTTTTCGTTTAATCGTTTTTTGCAAGCGTTGTATGGGAAATGCTTTCAAATTTTTATAATCTTCTGAGTTCCTAATAATGGTTTTATAACAATGCAGGATAGGGGAAAACTGATGGATTTGTTGACATATCCGGCTGTGGAGGAAGCGATCAAGAAAAGAGTGGAAATGAAAACAAAGACTTACGGGCAAGTGGTCAATGTGGGGTCCACAGAAGTCGAACCGGAGACTGTCTACAAAATAAAACCAAGCTTAGTTGCAGATCTTTATGGGATTTGGATCATGCCCTTGACTAAAGAAGTTCAGGTTGAGTATTTGTTAAGAAGACTTGATTGAATAATACTTATCTTATATGATGATGAATAATGATTGGTGGAAGACTTGATTTAATCCACACAACAATCCTCGTGTGGGCCCATTGAACGATCGGATTACTTTATATGTTACGTGTAGGGATAAAGCTTCAACTTTTGTTGTATCGGTATCATGTAAATGTTTAAGGTTTGAGATTTGTTGTTTTTGAAATAAATGGAAGTTTGTATTAGTTGATGTTGGATTAGGAGGCCAAACTTTGTAAATCGGTTATAGTTAAAGAATGATTGTTTTTATGGTTTACGATTTTGTTTAATTATTTCGACATATGTTTACCTGTACAATTCTTTTCTACGAAATGGGAAGCAAAGGTCAAGAATAACCTCCAAATTTTGTTGGTCCCAATCGGACTAGGTTATGGTGATTGGTGATGTTAGAGGAAGTCTCGGCCAAATATGACGTTGTTGGAAGGACTTCCAAGTTGCAACGTCAACTACACTCTTTGGGCTGAAAACCAAACTTTATACATCGACCTGGTCTGCAGCCCGGCCCAGCCCGTGAGCGGGTATGACCCGGTGATCCAGGATCAGTTATGACCCGACGGTGTGGGACCGATTATATTTTTTTACAAAATGCAAGGCATGACCCAGCCCGGGACCGGTTATACATAGGTCCGATTTTGAAAAAAAGGTTAGGTTTTTTATAAATTATATTTTAAGGTTCTAAAGAAATCCTAGAAGATTTTCAAATTCTTTTACCAAAAAACTTCCATGTCTTTTTTGAAAATTTCTTAATAAATGTTTTAATACTAAAGTTTAAAAATCGTAATTATAAAAGAATGTAGAATATTTTTGTGTAAAGCAGATTTAAAAAGTATATTTAAAGTGTATTTGAAATTTTATGATCCCATTAGAGACTTTAAAGTGTATTTTAATAAGATATATTGTTAAAAAATCTTCAAGATAGATTTTTGGAAAAAAAATATTTGGGACCCATTTGGGCCTGGCCCGGGACCAGAATCATTTATAGGGACAGAGTAGTGTACATGAAGAACGGTCCGAGTGTTTTTTGGGCAGAATCGGGATCGCTTACGATGGGATTGTTACAAAAGAACAATCTCGGTCCAGGAGTGATTGGGTCGGCCCGGTCCAGGACCAACTTTTGACCATCCCTAGTAAGGAACATACACGCTCTTCCTCCTTCTCAAACGCACATAGTGCACTAGGATCTACCCTTATAGTATTTTCTAATTTATCTGCATTACATAACTATGTATTGTCGCTGGTTTATAACGAATATCAAACATTCAAACATATAAATCACTAAGAATGGTATGATTTAAGATGTCTGATGAACTAAGATCCGTGTTGTTTGTTCATGTGTTAAACAAACAGTTTGAATGATAATATGACCATTTTATCCATTTGATGGATTATATCAAATTAATGTTATTTAAACAGTTTGAATGATAATATGACCATTTTATCCATTTGATGGATTATATCAAATTAATGTTATTTAAACACAATACAATTACTAAAATGCTCTCATGATCCGTTTTGTTGGACAAAATGTTTCTGAGAGATTTAGATTTTTGTGGAAGAAATGGAAATTGAGAGGATTTGGAATTGAAATAATTTATTTGGTGTGTTTGGTTGGGAACATTTTTTTGTAATATTTTTTTGTTTTATAAATAATTTGTTTGTTTCAGTAAGATGTGGACGCGATAGAGAGATTATGCCAGATTCAATAAAAGAGGTGGGTTAGATGCAACAAAAACAATTGAACTCGATGAAAATTTGATTTGAAATGATAGTCATCATGTCCGTTTCTTTTGCAGGATTGAATTGAATTAAATTTGGAGGGTATAGTGTTATGCGGCGACCAAGGCACTTTGATTATGACTAGATCAACTATGGTCGATGGGATGCCAAATGTCCGTGAGTGTGAAGCTTTGGCACTCCTCCACGCCATGTCTTGGGCAGTCGACTTGGGGTTCCGTCGGGTTCAATTTGAAACATACGCAAAAGTTGTGGTTGATGCGCTTTAGATGAAGACAATTCGGAGTTTGGTGAATGGTGATATCATTGGTCGTGCACGTACCATTCTTCAGGATCACGAGTTCTTCTCTGTCAGAGCTATTAGGAGACAAGCGAATGGGGTGGCTCACGCTCTTGCCCATCTTTCCTGTTCTCTTTCTTGTCTTATTACTCTTTCTAATTTACTGCCTTCTATTTCTCGTTGTATGAACGATGTTTGCTCTTCGAAAGCTCATTAATATATTTCAGCGGTCTTTTATTCAAAAATAAATAAATAACGATGGACATGGTAAGAAACTCAATCTTCTACCATCGAGTCACAAAGAAAAAAACATTGGATACTCGACTATGGGTTTTTAGGAGGGAGCATCTCTCTTTGAAAGGTAGGGTTTTGATCGACCTATCTGGTGTAGACGGGAAAAAAATCGACCTCATTGAATACAAAAATCCAGACACATAATGTAAATCTAGGTTTGTTCTTGATGGTTCTCACCATTGTTGGCTTCCTAGGATCTCAATGTGCGGCAGAGGTCAAGAAAGAGAGCAAACAATGACGAGGTCGACAGACGAAGGCTAGTAGTGGACGTGTTAGAGGCAAACAGTGGAGAAGACAAGGAGTTTTGCTCGCTTTTTCTATAAAGATGGGATTAGAAAAAAAAAGAGTTGGGTTACGTTGAGAATGAAAGTTACAGTGGGAAGAGGTAGGGTATCTCCAATGGGTCACACTATATTTTACACTAAATTTCAAAATTAGTGTAAAAAATAGTGTTAATAGTAAATCTTCTTCAATGGATAACACTGTTTTTTAAAAGTGATGTAAAAGTTGTGTAAATGAATAGTGTTACACCAAATATAGTGTAATACTATTCATTACACTAAATTTAGCGTGAAAAATAAAGACCCCATTAGAGATGTGAATAATGTCATTTACACAAAATTTAGTGTTTAGTGTAAGATTTAGTGACCCCATTAGAGATGGTCTAAGAAGAGATCTCCATCTTAAGATGTATGGTTAGTAAGAGAGGAAATAAACCATTATATTAACATTATTTGAAATTCAAACAACAAAACTGGTATCATACAACTAATACAATTCAATAAAAAAGGGAAATTAATTAAAATACCCTAAGTTTGACCATCTTTTACTGAAATACCCAAAATCTCTCCCACTTTGCAAAAATACCCTAAAAATCCGCGATGGGAGCCCGCGATCGCGGGCCAGGGACCTTTCTGACACTTTTTTAAACTTACAGGGACCATTTTTGAAAAATGGAATCCCGCGATCGCGGGCTCATCCCGCGATGGGGTTATTTTTGTGACTTTTCAATTGCAAGGGACCATTTATGAAAATTTTGATATTTTTGGCACTGTTCACCCAATTTCGTCCATTTTTACGAATTTAAAATGAAATGTTACACTTTCAACCCCTATTCTTATTTACTAAATTTACTTTATACCTTTTACTTTCATTATTTTAATTTTACATTTAACACATATAATCGTTTATTAACTAAAATACGTTAAAAAAATACGTTTTAATTTTAACAAATTACACCATTATAATCGTCTCTTCGATACGTTCGAAATGAGCCAAATCTTGAATTTTTTTGGATTTATATATTTTAATATATATCATATACAGTTATACACTACATAAAAAAATATTTTTTATATTTAAAATTCATACTCTTATAGTTAATTATTTAATTTATGGTACATCTCTTATTTTTTTTTCAATTTTGTTTTACACTCCTATCGCATTAACATAATAATCATATATTAACTAATTCATTAAATCGTTTTAAATTATTATTATTTGAATGTGTTTATAGATTTCGTCTGAAAAAGTTGCCTGCATGATTCCACTGAAAAAGTAACTGCAATATTTGTCTGCTCTTGAATAAAGGTCTTTCATTAGGCAGAAAATTAGTCTTTAAGTAGTCAAACATAGCTAATTAATGAGAATTTAGATCAGATTTATATGGTACTATCAAATGCAAGTTTCTATAATATAGATATTGTTCTACATTACATGATACCAATTTTTGCATCATATGAATCACTTCCAGACAACAAGAACCAATACCCCAATAATCAAGAAATAAATGCTTGTTCATCCAATAATCTCTGTATTAGGATTATCGCAAGTTTCATAAACCTACTTACTAGGTGTTGGAAATATGGGTTTTACTAAACTTTGGACGCATTTAAATTTATATATATGTGTTATATATAACTAACTTTTAGTAGGTTTATGTTCTTCTATATGAGATCTTCGAAATGATATATAATGCGTCCAAAATAGAGTATGTGTGAAAGAGATATCGATACTCAAAGTTGAGTAAATGGATGAAATTAGCAAAAACCAAATGAAGTAAACAGTAAGTCAATCACAATACTTTAACAAAATAAGTTAATACTAAAAATAACAATTATTTAATTTTACATAAACAACCTAACGTGGCCCTATTAGACAATGCGCATAAATTGACTCCGCCATATGTCGGCGGAAATCCATTGCCTCATCGTCGGTTTCGTTAGGGGGTACCCATATCTCCTCGTTATTTATCAACTTTTGGACATTACGGCATACCCATACACCGCAATCCGCATATAACCCGGTCTGCTGGGGTACTTGGCCGGCCATCTTTGTGCGAAAGATACTTGACACTTCGCGACGTCTATGATCCCCGATCAATGAAAAGAACGTATATAGTTTTATTTTAAACGATTGCATCTGCTCTGTCAATTGTTGTTTGCAGAGACCGTCCTTTTCGCTGTCATATAGGGTCATGACCATAGTGTCTAGTTCAAACACTCCAAGCAGCCAATGTCTGGGATGCAAGCATATGGGGATGTACACCTGAAATATTACAATATATGTCATATATGTTATTAAATAAAATAACAGTAAAACGATTTGCATACCCTATCGAGGAGAGTCCAAGAGGTCCCTTCCGAGCCATTGCATATTTCGATCACGGAGGCGGGACCTTGATGGTCCATCAGTATACACTGAAAGAACATAGTGTGCATGATGGTCCACCTCGTGTCTACGCCACGATGTTTTTGCAACAGGCTAACCCAAGAATCGACGTGCTATGCATAAAAAATAGATGGTTAGACATGTAATATAAATATATTTGATTATATATGACTATAATTTAACTTCATACTAACCGTATCGTCTAAGTCAGAGTTCACAGGGTCATCCGCAAGCAATGTTTCAAAAAACGAGGGGTTGATTTCTAAGCCCCCGTAAGGGGTGAATGTCAAGTTGGGGAGGCGACCAGTCCGGCACATCCTCAATATTTCTGATTCCGGTTGAGGCTCCGGTGAAGGCACCTTTCCCTTTTTCTTTCCCCTCGCTTTCTTTGCTTGTTTTTTAGCGGGCGGTGGTGTCGTAGATCCTTGTTGGCCAAATGGGTGACGAAACCATTGTGAAATTTTATGCGACCGCTTTAGAGGGAGCGGGGTCACCTGTGGTGGTGGATCTACAACATCCATCGAGTCATCGTCAGGCTCCGAGAAGTGCTCCGAGAAGTGATCCTGGATAATAGGAGACCCCGTCTGAAAATTACGTTACTCAATGTTTTAAGTACAATTTAGGAAATGTTCACAATTAAACCAAAACTACCAAAATAACTTACAATATGCATTTCCGGCCTGTAATAGTCATCGGCCGAACCGCCAAAGATGTTTGTGATTGATGTGGTGGCGAACGGCGACGGCATCTGCGAGGTGTATGCCCCCGACATCCCGGCCTGCGTGACATTGATCATTAAAATAGTTACAAAATTAGTATTATCGATATATAACTATAATGGTTACTCAGTGTCACTAACACTCTCCGGGATAGTAGAATATGATGTGGTGGCGAACGGCGGCGGCATCTGCGATGTGTATGCCCCCGACATCCCGGCCTGCGTGACATTGATCATTAAAATAGTTACAAAATTAGGAACAAACATATAACTATAATGGTTACTCAGTGTCACTTACACTCTCCGGGATAGTAGAATAGGATGTGGTGGCGAACGGCGTTTCCGACATCCCGGCCCCCGACATCCCGGCCTGCGTGACATTGATCATTATAAGAGTTACAAACTTAATGGTTACTCAATGTCACTTACATTTTCAGGGAATGACGGATAGGATGTGGTGGCAAACGTCGCCTGTGCCCCCTGTCCGAACGGAGCGGGGATCGGTGTCGTACTCGACAGCTAAAACAAATTTAGAACGTAATATTAATATACAAACTAAATAAACGTGGCCAACAAATTAAGTTAAACACTAACATTGACAGCGCTAAACTGTCTGTAGACTTCCTCCAGATAGTGTACACGTGTCTCTAGCGGCCCGTGGACGTAGTCCCACAGGACTTCATGTGAGCCACGCTGTGGCTCGTAGGAAGGGGCCGCCTGATATGGATTGTAGGAGGAGGAAGGGGGCGCCTGGTAGGAGGAGGAACGGGCCGGCTGGTAGGAGGAGGAACGGGCCGGCTGGTAGGAGGAGGAACGGGCCGGCTGGTAGGAGGAGGAAGGGGACATGTCGTCGTCTTCCTCATCTTCGTCAGATGTGGAAGTAGGGGGACGTCGAGCACTTTCCGCCTCTGCGTCAATAAAGGCCACGCTGTCTCTGTACCAATCTGTGCCCATCTCGTCGACAGTAGGCACAAGGCGATCGAAAGGCAAGAGTGGCTGCTAAATATATGATAAAACATAAAAGAAATTAATAAGCGGGACTAACGTATGCAAATTGTAAACATAGTAAAAGAACTTACATTTCTAGACGCATTGAAGAATTGAAACCAAAGCGACCTACTTAGGGTAACACGCTTGTCCCAACGGGTTCCCCTAAGTACTCGATCGTCGCGCTTGACGAAATATCGGATTGATGCGGGAAACATCTCCAAGATCCATATCTGGAATTAGACAAGAAGAGCAAGTACGTAAAAAGAAAAGCCAAACAGTTTGTATGTATTATTAACAATTGTTATACTACGTATCTAACCTTGAAGGCGTATGTAAAACCACAAAGATTCATCTTTGCATGTCGATCAACGCGTCTGGCTATGGCTCGGTGCAGAATAGAGTAGCAATGTGTCCAGATATGGCTACCCCACGGGTAGCTGTTAAACAGCTCAAGGTCCTCGACGGCCCTAAGGACCGTCTCGGAAGCATACTGGCTATACTCACGGCCCAGGAAGCCCATATCCACGATCACCACCAAGCATACACGGACATCATCGTCGTCGGTTAGGGCACTAAGGCCCTCTTTCATCATGTCCCGGGCTGCCTTCAGGTTCAAACGAGATGCTGAAATGCCCCAAACCCTAGGAACGAAGGAGCAGTCTTCTAAGGGAGGAAGGGGGGAGCCTCTCCAAAACGTAGTCCTGTAATTAGACAGAACTCACGACGCCCAAAATGCAATTGAGAGCCGAAGAAATCAAAAAGCATCTCCTCCGGCTCAGCGTTGGCGTCCTCGACCTCCAACTGTAGAAACATGTGTACTAGCGTAGGGTCGCCACCAGAGTAAGACACATCCATCCATGGCCCGAACGGTGTCCCTCTATAGATGGTCTCAAGGGTATTCGCGCGATCACCTAATCCCCTAAAGCGGTTTCTTAAGTCCTCGATGTAGGAAACTTTGCACTTTAGCGTCAAGTCGATGTTAAAGAAATCCCTCTACATAGTCATTCACAGATGTTATAGTTAGTGTTATATATAGATGTTGCGGTTTATTTTATTTCAACGTATCATATTGTTATATATAGATAAAGTGCGGTGGTATTTTATTTCAACGTATAATAGTGTTATATATAGATAAAGTGCGGTTTATTTTATTTCAACGTATCATATTGTTATATATAGATAAAGTGCGGTGGTATTTTATTTCAACGTATAATAGTGTTATATATAGATAAAGTGCGGTTTATTTTATTTCAACGTATCATATTGTTATATATAGATAAAGTGCGGTGGTATTTTATTTTCAACGTATAATAGTGTTATATATTAAAAAGGGCGGTTTATTTTATTTCAACGTATAATAGTGTTATATATAGATAAAGTGCGGTGGTATTTTATTTCAACGTATAATAGTGTTATATATAGATAAAGTGCGGTTTATTTTATTTCAACGTATCATATTGTTATATAGAGATAAAGTGCGGTTTATTTTATTTCAACGTATCATATTGTTATATATAGATAAAGTGCGGTTTAGGGACCCTAGTTGTCATTCTTAAAAGTTTAGGACCTAATTGGCATTCTTAAAAGTTTAGGGACCTAAGTTGTCATTCTTAAAACCGTAGGGACCTAAGTTGTCATTCTTAACATTTTTTTTTTAAAAACACATTCTTAACAATTTTTTTATAAAATGTGTTTTTTTATAAAAAAATTGTTAAGAGTTTGTTTTTATAAAAAAATTGTTATAGTTTTATGGTTTTATGTTTGAATGTGATATTTGTATGTTATAATGTGTATGTTGTTATAGTGTGTTTTTTCATATAAAATTGTTAAGAGTGCTTTTTTATAAAAAATTTGTTAAAAGTGTGTTTTTATAAAAAAATTGTTAAAAATGTGTTTTTTTTATAAAAACACACTCTTAACAATTTTTTTATAAAAAAACTGTTTTTATAAAAAATCGTTAAGGGTGTGTTTTTATAAAAAAAAACACATTTTTAACAAATTTTTTTTATAAAAACACACTTTTAACAATTTTTTTATAAAAAAACACTCTTAACAATTTTATATGAAAAAACACACTATAACAACATACACATTATAACATACAAATATCACATTCAAACATAAAACCATAAAACTATAACAATTTTTTTATAAAAACACACTCTTAACAATTTTTTATAAAAAAACACATTTTTAACAATTTTTTTTTAAAAACTGTTTTTATAAAAAAAAATTAACAATTTTTTTATAAAAAAACACATTATAAAAACCATAAAACTATAACAATTTTTTATAAAAACACACTCTTAACAATTTTATATGAAAAAACACACTATAACAACATACACATTATAACATACAAATATCACATTCAAACATAAAACCATAAAACTATAACAATTTTTTTATAAAAACACACTCTTAACAATTTTTTATAAAAAAACACATTTTTAACAATTTTTTTTAAAAACTGTTTTTATAAAAAAAAAATTAACAATTTTTTTATAAAAAAACACATTATAAAAACCATAAAACTATAACAATTTTTTATAAAAACACACTCTTAACAATTTTATATGAAAAAACACACTATAACAACATACACATTATAACATACAAATATCACATTCAAACATAAAACCATAAAACTATAACAATTTTTTTATAAAAACACACTCTTAACAATTTTTTATAAAAAAACACATTTTTAACAATTTTTTTTTAAAAACTGTTTTTATAAAAAAAAAATTAACAATTTTTTTATAAAAAAACACATTATAAAAACCATAAAACTATAACAATTTTTTATAAAAACACACTCTTAACAATTTTATATGAAAAAACACACTATAACAACATACACATTATAACATACAAATATCACATTCAAACATAAAACCATAAAACTATAACAATTTTTTTATAAAAACACACTCTTAACAATTTTTTATAAAAACACACATTTTTAACAATTTTTTTTAAAAACTGTTTTTATAAAAAAAAATTAACAATTTTTTTATATAAAAACCATAAAACTATAACAATTTTTTATAAAAACACACTCTTAACAATTTTTTATAAAAACACACTGTTTTTATAAAAAATTGTTAAGGGTGTGTTTTTATAAAAAAATTGTTAAGAGTGTGTTTTTATAAAAAAAACATTGTTAACAATTTTTTTATAAAAACTCACTCTTAACAATTTTTTTATAAAAGAACACTCTTAACAATTTTTTTATGAAAAAACACACTATAACAACATACACATTATAACATACAAATATCACATTCAAACATAAAACCATACATATCATGTTAAACATAGAACATATTCAAACATAAGTTATAAACACTATAACAACCTACAAATCATATATCTTAACTTAAAATAACATACAAAAAATAACAAATAACATAAGGAAAACATACCACAGAGGTAATACGAGACATCTTCACAAAACCCGAACGCGTATTCCACACGACAAAATTGAGAGAGTGGGAGAAAATTGAGAGAGTTTGATTAAAAATTGAGAGAGTTATTAAAAAAATGAGAGTGGCCGGTTTTTGGTCCCCCCCCCCCCCCTTATATAGTGCGGCCGAAGTAACATTTAGGGTTTAGGGTTCGTCAAAGTGATTTTAGGGTTAACCCTGTGCCGACACGTGGCACAGGAGCCCGCGATCGTGGGGGTCAAAGAAAGTCAAACGCGGGCAGGGACCAAAAATGCACACGCGGGCATTCTTGAGGGGGGAAAGCTGGACCGCGGGTATTCTTGAGGGACCAACGCGGGCAAAGTGGGCAAACTTTGGTGACACGTGTAGCCCGCGATCGCGGGGGTCAATGAGTCAAACGCGGGCAGGGATCAAAACTGCACACGCGGGCATTCTTGAGGGGGGAAAGCTGGACCACGGGCATTCTTGAGGAACCAACGCGGGCAAAGTGGGCAAACTTTGCTGACACGTGGCCTGGAGCCCGCGATCGCGGGCCCCATCGCGGATTTTTGGGGTATTTTTGTAACATGGGAGAGATTTTGGGTATTTCAGTAAAACGTGGTTTGACTTGGGGTATTTTAATTAATTTCCCAATAAAAAAAGCCCCACGACTAGCTAGGTTATTAACGTTTCATATTTAAATATAATAAACATTAACTATTTAGGTTATGACGTACTAAGATCATGAGTACCGCTTCCTATCTTACCCTCTGAACCCTGATGCCACATCAGCGCCACATCAGTTTTTCTCTTTCCTACCCTCCTTACCCTAAAGTGGAGTACCGCTTCCTATCATACCCTCTGAACCCACTCTTACCCGCACCCACCGATTATATTTAAAAAAAAAAATAGGACCGGGTTCCCGAACCCACTCTTACCCGCACCCACCGAACCCGCGGTACCCGTACCGTGTACCCGGGCTACCCGCCCCAACCCGATGTGAACCCGGCCGTGGTACCCGATGGCGGTACGCACGGCCTAATAAGGCTCAGAAAATATTGTGAAAATCTTAGCTTTTTTAGGTTCAAATCCAAACGTCGTTAAAACTTTGGAAAATTAATTAAAATACCCAAAGTTTGACTCTACCTTACCAAAATACCCACTTTCTTGCTGAGTTTATCAAAAGACAAATTGCATGAAAAAGTAACGTACTTTGTCTTAATTCCTATTTTGGGTAACGTACTTTTAAAACATTCGTTTTGGTACCTAGGATGTGAAGTTTCAAACATTTAAGTACCCGAGTAACCGATTTAAGCATTAACCGATTACCATGCTGATGTGGCTTCCAACTCAATATTATTTGATGACGTGTCTATTGACATAGATATTTAATATAAAAGTAATTTTAAATTTTGGTCAATTTAGAGGGTTTTTTCATTTACTTTTTGAACAATCTTCATCTCCTTTACATTCATGAACACCAAACTCAAGAACAAAAATTTCTTTCTGAAGCGCCTGATACAAATAAATCAAACATAAATCACCTTAATCAAAAAATTTGATACAAATCCAAAATCAATTTCAGATCTGAACCACGTCTCAAATCAAACTAAAACCTAAACCTAAACCTAAACCTAGATCAGTGTTGTGATTGACTTATTACGACGGTGAAACGACGATGGTGGTTGAAGATGATGCTGGTGAAGATGTACATAAGTGACGACGATTGCTTTATCTGGGCTGAGACCGACGTCTGGAGACTTAACCACGGCATCGAACACAAGGGAAAGTCGTTTCTACTCCGATCTGCGACGGGGAACACATTGGTACGGAAAAAATCTACGACAACGAACACAAGGGGATATAAGACGAGAACGTCATGGGAGGGGTTTCCAGATCTGCAACGGGAACATTATAGGGAGAGCTTTGTAGTAAGGATTTTAAGATGAACAAAGTGATGGGATTATGTTTTGTTCCAGGCGAAATATCCCATAGCAAAATCTGTTTTGATCAGGGTAAGGTTTTGGATTTTAAGATTTAGGTTTTGGATTTAGTTATTTAACTTAGGTTTGATTTGAAGTTTGATTTATGGTTTTTGGCTTAGCTTTAGGGTTTCTTTTTGCAGGTTGATCCAGAAGATGAAGAGGCTGAAAAAAATAAGTGAAAATGATTTAGTAGTATTAAGAAGATGTCAGAGTATTAAAACTAATTTAAAGTAATAATCCATGTAAGTAGACACATCATCAAATAATATTGAGTTGGAAGCCACATCAGCATGGTAACCGGTTAATGCTTAAATCGGTTACTCAGGTACTTAAATGTTTGAAACTTCACATCCTAGGTGCCAAAACGAATGTTTTAAAAGTACGTTACCCAAAATAGGAATTAAGACAAAGTACGTTACTTTTTCATGCAATTTGCCCTTTACCACAAAATACCCAACATTTTCGCGGTAGGCCCCGCGATCGCGGGCTAGGGCCTACGTGGCACACCTGTTGGGCCAAAGTGTCCCGCGGAGCCCCCCAACTATGCCCGCGGTGACACTTTTGGTCCCTGCCCGCGGTGGGCATAAAAATTTACATTTTTTGTCCTTTTTTGCTCGAATCTTTGCATGTTTTTACTGTTTGTTTCTGTTTTTTTCCACAATTATTGTACTTTGAAGACCAATTTGTGGTTGAAGTTCACTGGCTTGTTTCATCAATGTTGAATCATTGTACTTGGAATACCAATTTGTGGTTGCAATTCATGTTGGTTGTTTCATCAATGTTGGTTGTTTCATCCATAAATATCAGTAAAATGCAATCCATAATTCACACTCATTCCATACTTCTTTCTTCAGTATTTTGTTTTTGAGATACTATTGAAAAAATGAGTTCATTTGTTGCAAAAGCTAAGCTATTTTTCTGTTTCGATGGTGAATGGGTGCAAGACAACAATTAGTGGAATTTTGCTTATAAATCTAAGCATGGTGTAAAATTGTCAGTAAACTATACTTATCAGAAGTTTGTTGCATACGCCATGCAAAAATATGGAATCGACCCTTCTGCTGTTTGCAAGTTAGTGTTTAAGAATGGTGATGGGTCATTTGTGGAGTTATCCAACGATGGGGATATCTCTGGTTTTCTGCAATTTGCAGCCGAATCAGAAAGACCGCCATTATTTAAACACTAACTTGCAAACAGCTGATGACGAAGGTGATGACGACGGTGACGACGAAGGTGATGACGACGCTGATGACGAAGACCTCCAAATGGAGCAGCCTGATTATGTTCCGGAGACGCAACAACAACAACCACAACAAGGACGCTGTGCTGGAGTTGCTGATGACGAAACCTATGTTTTCAAAACGGGTAATGATGATATAGAAAGATCAGATACCGATAGTGATGATCACGAAGAATATACCCCTAGTAATAAATCATTTAGTCAGTTAAATGACTATTTTGATATGCCCCCTATTCTTCCAGACCAGAATACCCATACACAAACCTACGAACCTACACCTTATAATCGCAGTTTAAGGTTAACAGTAGGTCAGATATTTGATTCGAAGGATCACTTGGACTTAAGTTCATGGAAGAGGGTTTCGAAAGTCACACGCCGAGATCCGAAAAAGGCAGATACGTAGTTGAATGTGCGAGAGAAAACTGTAAGTGGAGGATGTACGCGAGGCCCGCGGGAGAGAAAGGAGGGGCGTTACTTATTAGAAAGTTGCACGACGTACACACTTGTACGAGGACGCAACTGAATCCCAAACACAAACAAGCCACCAAAAGGACTTTGGGTGCGATACTGAAAGGCAAATTTGTTGATGCTAGCAGGTCATTGCGTCCAAAGGACATCATGGACGATGTACACCAGCAGTTCGGCGTCACGATTGGTTACCACCAAGCTTGGCGTGCGCGATGCAGGACACTGCTATTGGTGAGAGGCACGTTTGAGGAGTAGTATGAACGACTCCCAGCATATTTATATAATTTGCAGCTGCAGAATCCAGGTACTGTCACCCAGCTAAGGACCGATTCACATGGACGGTTTGAGATGTGCTTCGTGGCCCTTGGACCCGCGGTACGTATTTTAACACGTAATATGTTTACACATTATAAACTATAACATTTACAAAGGGAAACCACCTACGTTTTTGCAGATCCGCACATTTCTGGCAAATCTGCGTCGTGTCCTGGTAATAGACGCTGCCCATTTAAAGGGCCCTTACTTGCGTATGATGTTCCTGGCGGTTGCCATGGACGGGGATAACTCCATCGTTCCAGTAGCTTTCGGAGTAGGCAAGTCCGAAACCGGGGACGAGTGGACTTGGTTTCTGTCCATGTTGAGACAAGCTATCGAAGACCCGCAAGGGTTGGTGTTTATGTCCGACAGGGCTCATTCCATAAGCACCGCAATCTCCGCCATGTACCCAAACGCCCCTCACGTCTATTGTTGTCGACATTTGGAGATGAACGCCAAAACCCATGACAAACGTATTACCACCTACAAGGATGTCTAATGGGCGGCATGCAGAGCATATACGGATCGGGAGTTTGACCGGTACATGAATCTTCTACGAGTTAGTGCAGACAAAGCAACCAAAGTCATGGACGATGTTGGTCCGGAGAGGTGGTCCGCGGCCCATTTTCCTGCACAACGGTATGACATTCTGACCTCCAATAGTGCAGAGTCGGTGAATGCACTCTCCCGTTTTGCGCGTAGATGTCCGATTGTTAATGTAACACCCTAAAATCCGGGCTAATTTGAACCTTAAATTTCAACAAGTTATGATAAAATAAACTTCCACTTTCATCTATATATCAAGTGAATTAACCACTAGGAGTGTATTTACAAGTACAGGATTCTCCAAATAACCTATTAATCTAATTATGCAACTATAATCAGATTTACTAAGTTATCTCAGCAATCCTTCAAAAACTCCTTCTGTTAATTGACTTTTCCGCTAATCCAAAATGCTCGTCCCACATCCCTTTTACCTTCCCGAGCTAGTACCTGGTAAGAAAACATCATTTGAAACGATTAGGCCAACGCCTAGTGAGAACATTCGTTTCCATAATAATATTTGCAAAATCAATGTAAACAAGTTATAACAAACCTGATTACCCTTTTTCTTACCATACGTGTAACTCTATTCCGTTAACACGATCTTCATCCAATCCCATGAATATGACTGACACACATTCCATCATCATATCATGTCTTAGAGCCACACTATGAATCTTCACTGATTCTAGATTAATGCTCTTATCCAATAAATCGCAATTACACATGCCCATTTATCGGAAAGGAAGTAGAGATTACAAGCACTTATGTCAATCCCATTTTCTTCCTTAGAAATTGGGAATAACGATTATTACCACACGCCTATTCCACAATTTCCACACACACACTGGAATAACGATTATTACCACACGCCTATTCCAGGGTTTCTCACACACATCAGAATAATGACTAACTTCATCTATTCCACGTGCACATAACCATTAGTACTACACACATCAGAATAATGACTAACTTCATCTATTCCACGTGCACATAACCATTAGTACTACACACATCACTGGAATAACGATTATTACCACACGCCTATTCCATGTGCTTACCAAACACTAGTGCTTATGGATCCATTACACTATACTAACGTATATGCATAGCAACATATTACAGCTCATATCATATTCTCAAATCTAAGAATACTAGATAACCTATCGTATCTTCATCCTCAAATGCCCCCCTTCGGCGACTTAGTACGGGGGTTCCGCTACCCGGTTAGCGGATGGGATCAAGGGGCAACGCCCTTGCGGGGTCTGGGGGCAGCGCCCCCAGAATTTTTTTAGAAAACTTAACCAAAGAAAACATCTAGAATCTGCATCCAGACATCCGAACCTAACATTCTCAATTTCACAAAAGTGTCCGGACAACAGGGGTTTCCGGATACCTTATACTATCCGGACAAACAGGGGTTTTCGGATACCTTATACTATCCGGACAACAGGGGTTTCCGGATAGCTACAACTTACCGGTTAAACCATACTTTCCGGATACTGATCTAATCCAGACAACACCCGAAAACTAAAGCAACCCGGATACTATCCGGTAACTATTTTATCCGGAAACTACAATAAAAACTAAACTTAGCGGATACTTAATCGCGTCCGGAGACCTTCATCACCACGGTTTCCGGATACATGGTTTTATCCGGAAACCTTCGACCTGCAGCCCAAAAATCGATCCAGATTCGTTTCTGTTCTATTAAGCTCATTCTAAACCATCCCATACAGTTCATAACCAATTTATACAGCTATTTCAAGGTTTAATTTAACATGAAACACTGATTTAAGCAAAGAACAAATGAACTCACCTTTTTGATGTAAAACCCACTTTGCTGCACAAATTCAATCCCAATCTGCTGTAAACGATTTGAAAACCTATTCACAATCATAGACTCGTTTACAACTCTATAGCTACAACAATTTTCATCAAAACGCATGATAAATTCCTTACCAAATTGAGCCAAAACCTTGCTTTTCTTCCTTTCTCCCTTTTCTCCTTTTTCTCTCTTTCTCTCTTGACCGACCCAAAGAACCAAAATAAGAAAATATCTGATTTTCAGATATTTTATCCAAACATACTTTCCAAAATGACCAATTACACCTCCAAGTTTCATTATTTCCACAATTGACACCAAACCTTATTCTTGTATTTTAACCTTATTGAATTATAAAATTACAACATAATTCAAGGTTTAATCCAAAATACAATTAGATCCCAATTTGTAACACCCCGCTTACCACGACACAATATTGTCCGCTTTGCCCCACTGGCTCACGGCTTTGTTCTTGGCGACCTGGCAAGGACTTCGCAAGGACTTCCCAGGAGGTCACCCATCCTGGTACTACTCCCACCCAAGCACGCTTAACCACAGAGTTCCCAAGGAACCCGCATGCTTGTGGCCCCAAAACGCGTTGTGTCTGGTAAGGCCAAGGTTTACTAATATACCCAGCATCTCTCCTGCCCTCTAAAGGATGTGGGATATGCCTAAGGTGTTACACACACACCCCCCTTAGGGACTCATCGTCCTCGATGAGGTTTGCCCCACCATCCCGAACGGCACAGGAGTGGCTCTAATACCATTTGTAACACCCCGCTTACCACGACACAATATTGTCCGCTTTGCCCCACTGGCTCACGGCTTTGTTCTTGGCGACCTGGCAAGGACTTCGCAAGGACTTCCCAGGAGGTCACCCATCCTGGTACTACTCCCACCCAAGCACGCTTAACCACAGAGTTCCCAAGGAACCCGCATGCTTGTGGCCCCAAAACGCGTTGTGTCTGGTAAGGCCAAGGTTTACTAATATACCCAGCATCTCTTCTGCCCTCTAAAGGATGTGGGATATGCCTAAAGTGTTACACAATTCTCATCAAAATATTATTATTGAAAATTCAGGATGTTACAGTTAATCTTATGGACTACTTTCGGACCTTTCAACAAGAGTGGTACCAACTTCGACGCCGAAAAGGAGCTGAGCTGCAAAATAAACTCACACCAAAGGCGGAGGAGATAGTTCTCTTCAGGGCGCGTCACGCGTCGACATGGAGGGTAAGCGAAATCGGGTATGGGAGGCACGAGGTTCGGGATAACCATCTTCACGCGACTGTCCATATGACCGACCATGTTTGTTCGTGTTTCCAATGGCAAAAATCTGGGTTACCGTGCGGCCATGCCATCGCTGCGGCAAGACATATGGGTCGTAGAGATTGCAGTGACTTGGCTGTAACTTTCTTCACGTCCGAAACTTACCGGAGAACATACGCAGAGGTAATAAATCCAGTTGGACCCCCTGAAGCATGGGTGTATCCACCCGACCCCCTTCCGCCATGCTATCCACCGTTAAACGATAAGAACAGAGCCGGGAGACCGAGAAAGAACAACCGACGTCCATCACGTGGTGAAGGTTCAATACAACGAAAATGTACTCGGTGCCAAGCAGTAGGACATACTCGTGGAGAGTGTCCGAATCCCGCCCCTTCAACCGTGCCGAGTAGACGTTCAGTCAGCCAAGTAAGTAACACGCAGGGCCCATCATACGATACCGTTGATCTGAACGTTGATTTCCCTTGATTGGGACGATAAATATTGTATGTTTAGTGCGCTTGTTTATATATAACATGATTTTATCTACTTTATCGGCCCGTTGTAGATTATCAAACATAATTTATGTACGTTGATCTGAACATTGATTTCCCTTGATTGGGACCAGTTATCTTTTGAAAGGCACTTGAAACAGAACATGGGATGATGATCATAATGGTAGTAGTCTAAATGGAGAGAATAGTAATGGTTATATAGAGACGATTATAATGATATACATTAAAATATACAAATAAAAAAATATTCAATATTGGGCTCATTTCGAACGTATCGAAGAGACGATTATAATGGTGTAACTTGTTAAAATCAAAACGTATTTTAGTTAATAAACGATTATATGTGTTAAATGTAAAATTAAAATTATGAAAGTAAAAGGTATAAAGTAAATAATTATAGGGGTTGAAAGTGTAAATTGCAAATCAAAACAATCAAAATCATTCAATAGCGGGAGAAGATTTTTCAAAAGTGGTCTCTGTCCACATTTGCCTATAAATAACCCATGCTAGATTAGTCATAAAACACATATACGAGAACATATTATTCGTTAGCGTATTCTTACATGGCATCCCCAAACCTTCATGTTTGGTGCTTTAGGCGTTTATCTGAATCGCTTTCAGACACTGGCAAAGAGTTATATGGTTAGTGTGCATGTTTCATTGAGTTTTGCTTGTTACTACCGTTGTTCTACAACAGATGCATATCCACAGTTGTTTACCATGAAAGTCCACCATGGTGGGTACTTCACGGAACCACCCAAAAGACATTATTTCCGTGGTCTAGAAATTTATGTTGACATGTTAGATGTGGAGGATCTTTCTATGCAACTGCTTGAACAGATCATGAAAGAGCTGGACTATGAAGAACCAAATATAATAGGTTGTATTTTAAGAGGCCGAATGCAGACTTCTTGATTGGACTGGTAGAATTGAGTACCGACGAAGATGTAGCCAACATACGCCAGTATGTTGACGGCCATACTGTGATTGAAGTGTACATCGAGAAAGTGAATTTTAACACTTTGAGACTCGTCTCGCCAGAGCATGTAAGAAGTCGACCCGGGTTGTCAAAAACCAAACCATCGTCTAGCCGTAGCCTCAAATTTGGATAATTTTGTACTGTATTGATTAGTATATGTTTGTTATGAAATAATCTTGTATAACATCTATGAGTTGTATTTTTAATATGAACCACTTTTTAGACAAATTTCAGACTACTTAAACACTACTTTTCAGACAAGTTAAAGACCTTTATTCATGACAAATTAAACAGCATACAAACAGGAAAGGAACGAAACAACGATGTCAAACTGGAAAAGTACAAAACAACAACACATAAACAACAAAGTACTAAAACAACACCCGTACCACCACCTACTCAAAAATTGCTTTAGTTTGATCAATCCAACTTTGCTTCTCGCTTACCTTCGCTTGAAGAATTGCGAAGTCTTGCGTAATGTGGTGAATTTCTTTTTTTTTCTCGACGAATACGAGCCTCCCTATCTTTTATATCCCCTTTCATCCTTTTGATCTCCTTTTCTTCCACTTCGATCCTTGTCAAAGTGGACATTCTTCCTGGCGATCATCTGTTTCCACTCTTCTGTCAGTTGGTCTATCTCCTTTTCCTTTTTTGCTATCGCCTTCTGGAGTTTAGGTGGCATTCTTTCAGGTGTAGACGATGAGTTAGATGACGATGCCATTTGTTTACTGAAGAAAGAAAGAAAGAAGGATGGAATGGGTGTGAATTATGGATTGTATATTATTGATATTTATGGATGAAATCTCAAACAAGCCAGTGAATTTGAACCACAAATTGGTCTTCAAAGTACAATAATTGTGGAAAAAACCAGAAACAAACAGTAAAAACATGCAAAGATTCGAGCAAAAAAGGACAAAAAATGTAAATTTTTATGCCCATCGCGGACAACCACCGTGGGCATAGTTGGGGGGTTCCGCGGGACACTTTGGCCCTAGCCCGCGATCACGGGGCCTACCGCGGAAATGTTGGGTATTTTAGTAAACTCGGCGAGAAAATGAGTATTTTGGTAAGTCAAAGTCAAACTTTAGGTATTTTAATTAATTTCTCTAAAACTTTTATGGTCATAAAGGTTCATCTGTAATAAACAATAAGCACCACGTCATGATTTTAAATTTTCATAAAGAATTTCTATTAATTCTTTTATTTTCAATCTTAAAATGAAAATTGCATAGATGGCGTTACTAGAAAATATATAGGGAAATTAATTAAAATACCCCAAGTTTGACCAACACTTACCAAAATGCCACAAATCTCTCACAGTTTGTAAAAATGTTCTTTTTTTCCGCGATGGGAGCCCGCGATCGCGGGCCCAGTGACCATTTTTGACACTTTTTGAAACTTGCAGGGACCAATTTTGAAACTTTTGGCCCGCGTTCACCCGCGTCGACCACTGTTCACCCCGCGTTTCGACCAATTTTATGAATTTAAAATGAAATGTTACACTTTCAACCCCTATACTTATTTAATAAATTTACTTTATACCTTTTACTTTCATTATTTTAATTTTACATTTAACACATATAATCGTTTATTAACTAAAATACGTTAAAAAATACGTTTTAATTTTAACAAATTACACCATTATAATCGTCTCTTCGATACGTTCGAAATGGGCCCAATCTTGATTTTTTTTGGATTTATATATTTTAATATATATCATATACACTACATAAAAAATATTTTATATTTAAAATTCATACCCTTATAGTTAACGGGACTGAACTGGATGGGACGAGATGGAACTGGACGGGACTGAACTGGATGGGACGGGACGGGACTGAACTGAAGGAGATAATTTTAATCTAAGTTACGTTGGAAATACATCGATCATTTTGTGCATACTCTGAAAATGCAAATACTTCAGCTCCAAACACACATGAATCATCATTCGCCAAATACCCATTTTCACAATTCTTAAATGAGTCCAGTGATACCAACTTGTCAAAACCCCATTTAATATTCTTCTCGTGAAACCTTCTCCTATTGCCATTCACGATATCTATAAACACATTCAAATAATAATAATTTAAAACGATTTAATGAATTAGTTAATATATGATTATTATGTTAATGCGATAGGAGTGTAAAACAAAATTGAAAAAAAAAATAAGAGATGTATCATAAATTAAATAATTAACTATAAGGTTGTGAATTTTAATGTATAACTTTAAACACACATGAATCATCATTCGCCAAATACCCATTTTCACAATTCTTAAATGAGTCCAGTGATACCAACTTGTCAAAACCCCATTTAATATTCTTCTCGTGAAACCTTCTCCTATTGCCATTCACGATATCTATAAACACATTCAAATAATAATAATTTAAAACGATTTAATGAATTAGTTAATATATGATTATTATGTTAATGCGATAGGAGTGTAAAACAAAATTGAAAAAAAAAAGATGTACCATAAATTAAATAATTAACTATAAGGGTATGAATTTTAAATATATAAAATATTTTTTATGTAGTGCATATGATATATATTAAAATATATAAATTCAAAAAAATTCAAGATTAGGCTCATTCGAACGTATCGAAGAGACGATTATAATGGTGTAACTTGTTAAAATTAAAACGTATTTTTTAACGTATTATAGTTAATAAACGATTATATGTGTTAAATATAAAATTTAAATTATGAAAGTAAAAGTTATAAAGTAAAGTAAGTAAATAAGTATAGGGGTTGAAAGTGTAAATTTCAATTTCAATTTCAAATTGTGATTTTGATTTCATATTTACACTTTCAACCCCTATACTTATTTACTAACTTTACTTTATACCTTTTACTTTCATAATTTAATTTTACATTTAACACATATAATCGTTTATTAACTAAAATACGTTAAAAAATACGTTTTAATTTTAACAAATTACACCATTATAATCGTCTCTTCGATACGTTCGAAATGAGCCCAATCTTGAATTTTTTTTGGATTTATATATTTTAATATATACCATATACAGTTGTACTTTTAGGTAGCGTTTGGTACGCATACTAGATGGGACGGGACTGAACTGGATGTGACGGGACGGGACTGAACTGGAGGAGATAATTTGAATCTAAGTTACGTTGGAAAAAATGGTATTTTAGTAATATGATGTTTTAGTCCCATGTTGTTCCACCTATTTTGGTGGAACAAAAAATCTTATGTTTTGTCCCATTAAAACTTGTTTTTGTTCCATGTTGTCCCATCTGATTTTTGTCCTATGGCATACCAAACATGAAACTATTTTTTTTGTCCCGTCCCGTCTCATCCAGTCTGCGTACCAAACGCACCCTTATAGTTAAAATACGTTTTATTTATTTTATTATCGATCCTTTTGTACATACTCTGTAACTGCAAATACTTCAACTCCAAACACACATGAATCATCATTCGTCAAATACCCATTTTCACAATTCTTAAATGAGTCCAGTGATACCAACTTGTCAAAACCCCATTTCATATTCTTCTCGTGAAACCTTCTCCTATTGCCATTCACGATATCTATAAACACATTCAAATAATAATAATTTAAAACGATTTAATGAATTAGTTAATATATGATTATTATGTTAATGCGATAATAGTGTAAAAAAAATTGAAAAAAAAAATAAGAGATGTACCATAAATTAAATAATTAACAATAAGAGTATGAATTTTAAATATAAAAAATACTTTTTTATGTAGTGTATATGTGTAACGACCCAGACCATTTTGAAAGGGGCTTATGTTTTTATGTTAAGATTTGATATAAGTGAAAGTTGAGGGGCTAGTTGGTATTTTTGGGATGGAGTATAAAAGGGCTCAAAACCCTAGGAACATTCTCATTTCACTGATTTAGTGTGTGTGTCGGCTGGATTTGTGAGGGGAAAGAAGAGGAGAAGTCCTTTGAAGGTTTTTGGTGCATTTGGAAGAAAGGAGCCATCAAACCTTGGGATTTGAAGAAGAAATAGCATTGGATTTCGTTTATCGCAAGCAATCAACCAGGTAACACCCTCTTGTTTCATCGATTTATCTTTAATTAGGGAGCAGAATGGTTAGTCTTGGGGTTTTTGTTCAAAAGTGAAGTTTGAAGCTAAAATGAGAGAAATCGGGTCTTATAGTGTGTTTCGATTGCTAAGAACTCAGTAATTGCTAAGTTTAGGGATGTTGTTGCTATTGCTAATCTTTACCTCGAGAGAATCGAGCTAACCAGTAGATTTCAGCCTTAAAAAGGGTCCAGGTCGTCGTCCGGAAACTGCCCTGGACGTCCGGAAACCTTCTTGGGCGTCCGGACTCCTTGCTTGGGAGAAGGTCCCCGGAAGAGGAAGTTTTCCGGATAGGTTGGGTTTTCCGGGTAAGAGTTGTGTCCGGTAAGTTCGGTACCCGGAAAGGAGTATCGTCCGGAGAGTAGTAGTTACCCGGATAAGGGTGTTGTCCGGACTAGGTTGTTGTCCGGTTAGATGGTGTCCGGACTCTTTAGTGTCCGGAAAAGTGTGGTTGTCCGGATAAGTCTAGTCGTCCGGATAAGTATGCCGTCCGGATAGGTAAATCGTCCGGAAACCTGTAGTGTCCGGTAAGCTTGGACGTCCGGAAAAGTGTTGTTGTCCGGAAAGTATGGTTTTACCCGGTAGTCTGTCCGGGAAAGTTGTGTGTCAGATGAGAAGTGTCCGGATAGTCCTAGTCAGCTTATAAATCTGTCCCCTCGTTCAGGTAGACAATTTGGAAGTAAAGAGCAGAGTAGGGAAAAGCAAGCAAACGTATCAGGTGAGTTTTCTAAACTAAAATGTGTGGCTTTTAAAGTGTTTTTCTAAAGTGGTTACATGATGAGAAATGCCATGTTATTATTATGCTTTTAATTGCATGAAAGATGTTCAAAGTTCTATATGTGAAAGCTTATGTAAGGTTATGTGACAGTTTTATGAAAGGTTTTCGTGAAAGTGTTTATAAGTGAATGATTTTATGGGGCGGGCCTATTCCGTGAACGATTATGGGGCGGACCTATTCCGTGGTTGTATGCATGCATTGTGATAGACGTAAACTGGCAAAGACGGGAGAGTAGACCCGCCAGTGCTCGTGCGGGAGAGTAGACCCTTTATGCCAGGGGAAGTGGCCCCAATATAAGGCAGCATGAGACTGACTCGTTGTCACCTTAGGGTGGCTTCAGGGTGTCAGATTACGAGGGGCGGACCATATTTCGTGAATGATTTTATGAGATCAGTTTTATGAAAGATTTACGCTGAAAAGATAAACTGTTTTATATGCTTTGATAACTGTTAGGAGGGACTCACTAGACCTCATGGTCTAACCCTCGCATTTTCAAATAAAACCTTTTTCAGGTAAGCAGGTACAGAAAGGCTCTAGCAAGTAAGCAGGGCGTTAGCAAGAGAAAGATGGATAGTGTAGTGACACTATAGCTCATCTTAGTTTACTTCTCAGTTGTGTAGGTTGTTTCCGCCAGCCAATGTTGTTATATTGTAAGGAAATTTTGGGTTCCGATTCTGGGATACTCTATGTTATGTGACCTTGCGTGTTTATTTTAAAGAATGAAATGTTTAAAATTTTTGGGTTGTTATAGTTGGTATCAGAGCCATAGTTTAAGGGATTTAGGTGACCGGACGGGCCTAAACTTAAACTTGGGAGTAGAAATCACAACTGAGAATCAGGAAATGCGTTAGGAGGGCACTATTGTAGATACAGGAAATGCGTTAAGAGGACATTATTATAGAGATAGGACTAATAGGGTACTGAGGACTGTCATGTAAGGTAAGTTTGAGATTCCACCTGGCCAGTGTAATTGCGAACTTACAGGTACATGTATGTGCTTAACCTGCCTTATTATTCCGAAGTGGTAGTCAGGAGCTAGTGTTTATGTCGTGTTCCAGTACTTTAGAATGTCAGCAAGATCTCTGAGGGGTAGACTAAGACCCCTTGTTGGGGAAGTTTCATGAGAAGTCATGGTGATGTGATGTACGTATACATCGTAGGGAAGAAATGTTGTATGGAGTATTACGAGTCGTCTAAAGGTAGCTTTTCGTGGATTCGGAGAGGAAGAATGCTTGAGTTTGAGTAAGACTCCTGTTTCGGGAGAGTCCCAATTCTAGAAATCATGAGATAGATCAGTCAGGATGGTAAGGAAAGTCAGTGTCAAAACCTTGAAGGTATCAATGGAGCCCTGGCTTCTTGGATGAGTTTTCCAGTAGCAGGATAAATGAAATAAGATACCTATAGTGAAATGAAACCCTGTAGAAGTGGAAAGTGGGATAGTTGATCAAAATGAATTAGTATGAATGGTTGAGTAAGTGGACCGTTGAATGTATGTATAGCAAGTCGTTGAAAGCCGAGAGGGCGACCTCTGGTCGAAAGTAGAGTGTCAACGATAAGTTGGGTGAGAAAAGCGATTGACCTTGTTTGAGTGAATAGCCTTCAATTGCAAGTGGAGTTTCATGCGTTGGGTTCGTATATGTGTACATGAGAATTTTTCATAAGTAAAGTAAATGTATAAGTATCAAATTTGATCGGATATGAGTCGGCGTGTGCAAGCGTATGTTTAAAAAAAAATACAAATTCATTTACATCGTACAATGAAGTCTTGAGGTTTACGATTTGCAAATATTCCACTCTTTTCATGATAAGCCAAGAAAACGTTTGAATGCACAACTTTTATAACCAAAATGAGTATTGACATGTCGAAGTTATATAAATAAGTGTGAGGACCGACTAGCTTACTTCGTGTCGGTAAATTTTCTTTCCAAATTTTGTCGTATGGGAAGATTTTCATCCAATATTTACTTATGTCGTAACAACATATTTTTGGTTAAGTAAGATTAAGTTTTACGGAAAGATTGCATGCAAACGATCCTCAAGATCGTTGTGCAGGGCATTGGAGTTATGAGAATGTTGGGGTCGTGTGTACCCAAGTTGTTTTCAAGTGTTGTTTCTTTAAAATGATCAAAAGTGTGAAATGATTCATTTATCGCGTTGTCAGGCATGAAGGCTATGAACTCAATAGGTCGTAGAGTATTACATTTTAAGCTAAGGAAGAACTCCTAGAGTGGAGAGGTGTTGGACAAATTAGGAGAGAATGTTTGTAGCTTTGGTAATTGCGTTCTAGAGGAGAGGTGAGCAGTGGAAGAGTCGGAAGTGGACTTTAATGTCGGTTGTATGAGGGTCTGTACCCTCGTGCGGTGACTGGAAATACAGTCGCCGAGGGACGGTGGTGTTCAGAGGAAGGACTAGAAGTCATCAAGGTGTTGGTATTAGCAACTCGTTATGAGTAGTGTGGTGAAGTAGGAATGAAATATCCTCGACGCCGAATAAGAGTTTTAAAGTGATCTTGTAATATTGACGTTTCACGAGTGAGTTTGAAATGAGGACGTCAGGATGTGATTTTGATTATGATATGTTGGAAGGATTAGGTTCAGTAAGGGACCCTTGTTGAAGAATAGGTTAAGGAAGTATCAACAGGTCAGCTATTGACGTTAAAGTCGGCAATTGTGTAAGGTGTATGAGACCGAAGACTTGAATCAGAAGGTTGAAAGTTGAAGGACCACTTTGTAGGGGTGTTAAGATAGTGAAAGATTGTTGTTTTAGATAAGCGTTTTACCTACGAGATGGATGGTTCGTAAAGAATGAAGTATTTAGCACAAACGAAGTGAGGGTATAGCTTATGTCGATTTGTGAGGAATGGTTTGGTATTGCAAAAAGCTAGCAAGAAACAAGTATGTTAGAATTAATCAGAAACTCGGGTGTTGTGGTTCAAATAGAGCTGGGGAGAGATAATGTAGTGAGATAGACTCGGTTATTTATGCGTGAGGTCTTGAAGATAAGTTTGAGTTGTGTATGAATGGCCATGAGAGTTTTGGCCTGCAGTGTGATGTTATGGGTGAGGAATGTACAGTTATGTAGTGGAAATAATTGCCAAGTTAAATGTGCCACCTAGCGTCATAGTGGTGTGATGTTAGAGAAAGAGGAAGCGCCAGATAGAAGCCTTTTGGGGGTTTCGGATGAGGTGTTCGAGTGTTAACCAGGTTGTTAGAGCGCATAGGGTGTAAGTTGACGTGGTGATATGATTATGTTCGGGATAACATCACGGAGTGGTGGTGGGTAGTTACCCAAAGGAGAAACCAAGTGTTTTTAGTTGTAAGAGTCGCTAAGTAAGCATATTTTGGGATCATTGGAAGTTTAAAGAAGATGATGGATGTATTAGCCAAAATGTGGTGGAATAGATGTGAAATCCTTAAAGAATGTGAGCTGTTGCTTATGTGTGGGCGGATTGTCTGAGAAAGTAAAAGTTGGAGTTTAAAGAATGTATAGTGACGTCGAACTCTGGTGTCAGTTCGAGGTGATTTAGTCGAAAGCCTTAAGTTAGAATTTTAGTGCAACCGTTTGGTTATGTATAGTAATGAGACAGCATTTGCAGCTTAAGAATTGTCGGAAGAGAGGGGCGAGTAATGTTGATGGGCAGTGCTCCACGCAGACGTGGGGAGGTGAAGACAGTATGTTTGAATGAGTAAGTAAATCGGAAGTAGTAAACTTGACAGTAATGCCGATAGGCGCAGTGTCGTGTAGATTGTCCTTGATAAGGGTGCGAACTTTTGGAAGGAGTATTGAGGAAGGAAATTGTGTATGATTTCGTGTAGGAAAGAAGTGGATAAGACAACTGAATGAGTTAAGTTAGTGACTTAGTGAGAAACGTACAAACGAACTGATCGTTCAGTGTAAGCTATTGAGAATAGTAGGGTGTGATCATGGTTACCCCTCCTAGTTGAGTGGGAGAAACCGAGGTTATGTTATATGACTGGACGCTTGTGGCAAGCAGCAAGAAATTTATGAGTCTTCAGGATAAGTGCAATATGGATAGGTGAGTACTCCGATAAGGAAGTAGAGAGGTTTCCTACTATTAGACACGTTAAGTGTGAATTGATGAAGTGGTGAGAACGTACGAATTAGTTGTAGCCGATGTGATTCGGGATAGGAGTATGATCTGCATAGACGAATGTCGGTTGGAAGAAGTAACCTAGAAATTTCTGGTATACCGAGGAGGGGATTCCTGGGGGTGAGCTTGTCGGAATATACAAGTGTTGGTGCAAGTGTACCCAGCTTTAAATATTGTGATATATTTTTGGTACACATAAAATCACATCTCCATATTTATTTTGATGATTACAAAACACACCGCATTATTTGTTATCTAATATTTTATCTGAGTGTGCAGATATTTAAATGATCTCGATAAATTTTTATCTGAAGAATCCAAGTCTGAAGAGTTTCGTCATTTTATTTTAAAATGATAAACACCCTAAAATAATATACCACTTGGATATTTATAAAACCCTAAACTGTTTTTAATTAAAGATATTTAAAATTATTTAAAACTAAAGTTTTATTAATTTTTATTAAAATAATCTTTAAACTATTTTGTCAACTCAAAAAATCTTTTTCCAAAGCATTTTACTGTTCATCATTTAATGAAGAAGAGTGTTCAGCCGAAAGAAGCCTTCCAGCGCAACTGCCCTTTGTACGACTGTCAGGCGGTATACCGCCAAGGTCCACGCGGTATACCGCGATACTGTTCACCCATCATTTCTTCTGCATATGAAGCTTCTCTTGTCAGGAACTTTTTCAGGCGGTATACCGCCGTGTGCAACGCGGTATACCGCGGGTACAAGTACCGTTTGTTTTTTGCAGGGTTGACCTTCTCCTTGCAGTGTACTTTTTTCTGACGCAGGTATACCGCGATGGATTGCCGGTATACCGCGAAAGCTTCTGCCCTGTTGCTCATCCAGTATAAATATCATGCAACCACCAGCCTTCAATGCTACACCAACTTCAGCAATAAATTCTCCCTCAGCATTTGATTATTATTCTGCTGCCTTCTTACTCACACTAAATCACTTAAACTGATAAAATTAATTTTTGAGTAAGAAATCTTGAGTTGATAGCAGATTAAAATCTCTCGATTAGTTGAATCAGCAACACAACTCAAGTGATCAAACTCTCTAAAAATATCCAAGTGATAAACCTTATTCAAGAGTGATTATTCATATTAAAATTATACCCTCTTGTAAGTGTTTGAATAAGAGTGAGTGATCCACATTAATCTCTCAAAGTAGAGTGATTCGCGTTTATTGTATTAAGGTTTGTGTTTCTACCGTAAAGAACACGTTTCGTATTGGATCTCCGAGAAGTGTTATTTTCTCGAGGTGGACTAGCCAACTTTGTGTTTGGTGAACCACTTTAAAAATATCGTTGTCAAGTATTCTCTTTCCCTTATCTATTTACATTTCCGTTGTGCATTTAAATTATATCTGTTTATATAATTGTTGTATATTTATTTGTTTATTCTCTGCTTTATTTTTACTGTATTGTTTGTACTGTATTTTTTGTAAAAGAATTTTTTTTTGAAAGTAAAAGATTTAAAATACAACCTTACCCCCCCCCTAGGTTGTCCAACAACAAGGTTGGCCTTGTGCCAAGATGTCAGTGAGGGAGTTTTCCTGGTGGAGGATTCTCGTTGTTGTGGCTGGAATTCCCGCCAAGTTCTCTCTCTTAAGGAAGTATAATTGTACGAGAGACCTTATTTAGACGTGTTTAAAACCGTGAGCCCCGATGTGTGGACGGAGGCGGGCAAATGGAGGCGTGGTTGGTCTTGGTTTTATCAGGTAGTTTTAAGCGAGTATAGTGATCGAAGAGGGTACAAGTAAGTAGTGCAAGATGGCACGATTTAGCAAGTGGTGCCTCGCCGAGGGCGGTTTCAAAGTATGGGGTGCAGTTATGTTTCCCATCTGAACGGTCTGAGGCAACCGAGTAGAACTGAGTGGTTGGATTGAAAAACATAAGGCTTTGATCCTTGAAGTTTGAGAGAAAGGTAAGGTGGACTAAGTCTGCGGGTTCGTCGAAGCATGAAAGTTGAATAGTTAGCGCGTGATCTTGAAGTACTAGATGAAATTTTGGAAGGATTCGTAGTATGAGGTGCGCCTCTGTTATGAGGAACAGATGAGAGTAGCTGTAGTGAGATCGACCTTGCAAGAATTACAAGCGATAAGAAGTTGACTTTCGTCTTTAATGAGCAAGTTAGAGTAGCGACATGCAAGTAGGACTTGCCGGAAGAAGTAAGAGTGTTCATCCGACATTTCATGTCTTAGGCTTAAAGAAGTGTTTGTCAAAGGTCGTTGTGGCTGTTCCTTTGAGGGGGCATAAGTATAGATGAGAGGTTGACTTACGTAGAAGGACCGATAATAATCGTGAGCGGTAAAGTTTGCTAAACGAGGAACATAGAAGTTTGACTAGTAAAAGTTCAGTGGAAATATCATAAGGGACGAGGAGCAGCGTGGGAAGTAGAATCCGATATGAAGTCTAAGTACCCTCGCTGTTTCGAAAATGGAATTCCGGGGACGGAATTCTTTTGAGGGGGGAGTGTTGTAACGACCCAGACCATTTTGAAAGGGGCTTATGTTTTTATGTTAAGATTTGATATAAGTGAAAGTTGAGGGGCTAGTTGGTATTTTTGGGATGGAGTATAAAAGGGCTCAAAACCCTAGGAACATTCTCATTTCACTGATTTTAGTGTGTGTGTCGGCTGGATTTGTGAGGGGAAAGAAGAGGAGAAGTCCTTTGAAGGTTTTTGGTGTATTTGGAAGAAAGGAGCCATCAAACCTTGGGATTTGAAGAAGAAATAGCATTGGATTTCGTTTATCGCAAGCAATCAACCAGGTAACACCCTCTTGTTTCATCGATTTATCTTTAATTAGGGAGCAGAATGGTTAGTCTTGGGGTTTTTGTTCAAAAGTGAAGTTTGAAGCTAAAATGAGAGAAATCGGGTCTTATAGTGTGTTTCGATTGCTAAGAACTCAGTAATTGCTAAGTTTAGGGATGTTGTTGCTATTGCTAATCTTTACCTCGAGAGAATCGAGCTAACCAGTAGATTTCAGCCTTAAAAAGGGTCCAGGTCGTCGTCCGGAAACTGCCCTGGACGTCCGGAAACCTTCTTGGGCGTCCGGACTCCTTGCTTGGGAGAAGGTCCCCGGAAGAGGAAGTTTTCCGGATAGGTTGGGTTTTCCGGGTAAGAGTTGTGTCCGGTAAGTTCGGTACCCGGAAAGGAGTATCGTCCGGAGAGTAGTAGTTACCCGGATAAGGGTGTTGTCCGGACTAGGTTGTTGTCCGGTTAGATGGGTGTCCGGACTCTTTAGTGTCCGGAAAAGTGTGGTTGTCCGGATAAGTCTAGTCGTCCGGATAAGTATGCCGTCCGGATAGGTAAATCGTCCGGAAACCTGTAGTGTCCGGTAAGCTTGGACGTCCGGAAAAGTGTTGTTGTCCGGAAAGTATGGTTTTACCCGGTAGTCTGTCCGGGAAAGTTGTGTGTCAGATGAGAAGTGTCCGGATAGTCCTAGTCAGCTTATAAATCTGTCCCCTCGTTCAGGTAGACAATTTGGAAGTAAAGAGCAGAGTAGGGAAAAGCAAGCAAACGTATCAGGTGAGTTTTCTAAACTAAAATGTGTGGCTTTTAAAGTGTTTTTCTAAAGTGGTTACATGATGAGAAATGCCATGTTATTATTATGCTTTTAATTGCATGAAAGATGTTCAAAGTTCTATATGTGAAAGCTTATGTAAGGTTATGTGACAGTTTTATGAAAGGTTTTCGTGAAAGTGTTTATAAGTGAATGATTTTATGGGGCGGGCCTATTCCGTGAACGATTATGGGGCGGACCTATTCCGTGGTTGTATGCATGCATTGTGATAGACGTACACTGGCAAAGACGGGAGAGTAGACCCGCCAGTGCTCGTGCGGGAGAGTAGACCCTTTATGCCAGGGGAAGTGGCCCCAATATAAGGCATCATGAGACTGACTCGTTGTCACCTTAGGGTGGCTTCAGGGTGTCAGATTACGAGGGGCGGACCATATTCCGTGAATGATTTTATGAGATCAGTTTTATGAAAGATTTACGCTGAAAAGATAAACTGTTTTATATGCTTTGATAACTGTTAGAAGGGACTCACTAGACCTCATGGTCTAACCCTCGCATTTTCAATTAAAACCTTTTTCAGGTAAGCAGGTACAGAAAGGCTCTAGCAAGTAAGCAGGGCGTTAGCAAGAGAAAGATGGATAGTGTAGTGACACTATAGCTCATCTTAGTTTACTTCTTAGTTGTGTAGGTTGTTTCCGCCAGCCAATGTTGTTATATTGTAAGGAAATTTTGGGTTCCGATTCTGGGATACTCTATGTTATGTGACCTTGCGTGTTTATTTTAAAGAATGAAATGTTTAAAATTTTTGGGTTGTTATAATATGATATATATAAAAATATATAAATTCAAAAAAATTCAAGATTGAGCTCATTTCGAACGTATCGAAGAGACGATTATAATAGTGTAACTTGTTAAAATTAAAACGTATTTTTTTAACGTATTTTAGTTAATAAACGATTATACGTGTTAAATGTAAAATTAAATTATGAAAGTAAAAGGTATAAAGTAAATTTAGTAAATAAGTATAGGGATTGAAAGTGTAACATTTTAATTTAAAAATAAAATTTGGTCGACTGCGGGATCAACGCGGGGTCAAACGCGGGTCAAATTTTTAAAAATGGTCCCTGGAATTTTTCAAAAATGGTCCCTTGCAATTGAAAAGTCACAAAAATAAAACCATCGCGGGATTTCTTCGCGATCGCGGGATTGAATTTTTCAAAAATGGTCCCTGCAAGTTTAAAAAAGTGTCAGAAATGGTCCCTGAGCCCGCGATCGCGGGCTCCATCGCGGAAAAAAGGGCATTTTGGCAAACTGTGAGAGATTTAGGGCATTTTGGTAACACTTGGTTTGATTTAAGGTATTTTAATTAATTTCCCAAATATATATATATATATAGGGGAGGTATCCGTTGCAAACCAGTCAGTTTGTGCAAACTATACAAACCACTATATTAGGAAACAATAGATGTATTTATGGATAATCATTATGATTCATTAATTAAGACTGAGATATATATGGAAGATGATAAGATTCATTCATTATGATCATGACTTTAGATTAGGAAACATAATAAAATCAGATATTTATTAGATTTGATCAACGGCTAAGATTGGTTTGTATAGTTTGCACAAACTGACTGGTTTGCAACGGATACCTCCCCTATATATATATATATATATATATATATATATATATATATATATAAATATACATAACTTCAAAAAGAGGATGATTGTTATATATTTAAACACAAAAGGTGAGATGGTAACGGCGGGTAATATCGAACGCAGAGAAAAGGGGTGATGAAGAGAGTTGGTTGGCGAAGGATGCTGCATTCCGATCATCTCGCCATTCCCAGTCATGGCAAAACCACTCATCCACGGAATTAAACCACCTTTCCTTTTCCCGATTTTAGGGTTTGTTCCTCCCTCTTATTCAAACACCAATTTCCTCCCATTTCACCTGGTTCAGACCCGATTCTCCCTTCTGGGTCTATCTGGGTCTCCCCAAAATCTGTCTGATTCGTTTGATGGGTTTTGGGGGGTCAATCTAAATGGGTTGCATCAGCTCCAAACATGTTGCTAAATCTTCTATTTCCCCTCTTCATCATTCTTCCCTGACCTTTACGGATGATGGCAACGCCTCCAGACGTTATTTGAATTCCTCCTCTACATTGCCTAATCACAATCACGATCACGATCTTAATTATGGCTTATTGGCCAAAATCAAAGACGAAACGGAAAACGATGACAACATCATTAACGACCAGGATCCCGGAACCAAAAGGAGTAACGTTGGAGGTCTCGAATCTTTGGCTTATCATTCCAACAATAACAACCCTAAAAAGCCTGCATTTGCGTTTAGCATAAAATTCGGAAAATCAACAGTAGCTGAACATGTTGCCGCCGGTTGGCCCGCCTGGCTTATCGCCGTCGCCGGTGAAGCCATTGATGGTTGGACCCCACTAAAATGGGAAAACTTCGAGAGGTTCGAAAAGGTAAAACATCCAATTCTTCCCAATTGTTGCACAATCTTTCTTACAACATATTCAATAGACACCTATTATTTCATCATCTTTTTTTCCCGTAGATTGGACGAGGAACATACAGCAGTGTGTACCGTGCACGCGATCTCAGAACGGGTAGAATGATGGCACTCAAGAAAGTGCGATTCGACAATTCCAATCCTGAAAGCGTCAGATTTATGGCTCGAGAAATCACAATTCTTCGAAAGCTTGATCATCCAAACATCATGAAACTGGAAGGGATAATTACGTCACGTTTGTCGAATAGCGTTTATCTTGTTTTCGAGTATATGGAACACGATCTCGCCGGACTCCTATCATCCCCCAACATCAGGTTCAGCGACTCACAGGTTTGCAACATGCTCCTCGTTTAACTTTCTTTCTTTCTTTCCCCACGTAATGACAGGGTCAGTTTCAGGGCAAAACCTCAAAAAAACCGAATAACATGCACAACAGCACAAGTGCATAAAACCAAAAAAACAACATAATTTACCTGTATGCACAAGTGCATACCGGCCGGATGAAGAACACCACTTCAGTTTTCCGTTTTTTTTAAGGTTTTCCCCCGTACCTCCCTCCGTAATGTTATTATAAAGATTTTGTTGGGTGCAGATCAAATGCTACATGAGGCAGTTGTTGAAGGGAATCGCTTACTGCCACTCGCGAGGAGTTCTTCATCGAGACATTAAAACATCGAACATTTTGGTGAATAATGAAGGACAAGTGAAGATAGCAGATTTTGGTCTGGCGAATTTCCTTGCGTCAAAGAGCAGGCAACCGTTGACGAATCGTGTAGTGACAATGTGGTATCGTCCTCCTGAGCTCCTCTTAGGGTCGACTGATTATGGGACATATGTAGATATGTGGAGTGTGGGGTGTGTTTTTGCTGAACTTTTTATGGGTAGACCCATCCTCAAAGGAAGAACAGAGGTACTTTATACTTAGATTTAAAAGCTGGTTGTTTGGTTCTTGATTGTTTCTTAATCGAACCACATTTGCAGGTTGAACAATTGCATAAAATATTCATGCTTTGTGGGACTCCCCCGGATGAATACTGGACGGATTCGGCACTTCCTCTTGCTACAATGTTTAAACCCCGTAATGCTTACGAGAGCTCTCTTAGGGAAAAGTTTGAAGAACTCCCGAAAAGTGCTGTGAGCCTAATCCAGACTCTACTTTCTGTAGAACCTGATAAGCGTGGGACTGCTACATCTGCTCTTGAATCTGAGGTAACACTTGTACTCTCGATATTAGAATCTCATGAATCAATCGTTTCTAATTGGGTGTGTTGATGTTTTGTTGATCTTTAGTATTTCAAGACAAAACCTTATGCTTGTGATCCTGCAAGCTTGCCAAAGTATCCACCCAGCAAAGAGATGGATGCAAAGTTTCGAGAGGAAGCACATAGGTGAGTTTTCTTTTTCTTTGCATACAGCCGGGTGAATCTTACCCATATCGTGACCAAAAAGATGGAAGCTTTGTTTTATGTGTACTGAATGTTTGATGTCTTATGTAAGAATCAAGAACTAAAGATCATAATATGGGTTGAAAAACTGATAAATTTCAGGAAGAAGGCTGGTAGCAGAGGTAGGGTATCTGGGGCTTCCAGAAGTCTGAGAAAAGGCCAAAAAACTATGCAAGAACAAACTACTTTCTATGAAGTTTCAACAGAGGTTTCTCTCTCACCCTTCTTATTCCGAAATTGACCCAAATATTGGTCTCCTAAGTAAGTCATCTCCCCATTTTACCAAAATGTGACTACCTCCCTAAATGTCAACTCCTCAATTTGCGGAAGGGTCAAAAGGTAAAAAAAAAAAGTTTCTGAACATGGCCCGCAAGTACAGGGACCAAATCTGTAATTTTTCTCTACATCCGCAAGTACATGTTTAAATTATTTTACAGATTTTGGCCCCTGCACTTGCGGAGCATGTTCAAAAACCATTTTTTATACTTTTTGACCACTCCGCAAATTAAGGAGTTGCCACTTGCAAAGGTAGTGGCATTTTGGTAAAACCGGGAGAGGAATGGCTAGAAGACGAATTTAATGGAGAGAAATGGCTATTTGGGTCAATTTCTCTTCTAATTCTTGTGTTCATTGCTTTGAGTTGTTGACGGTTAGCATCTAAAATGAGTTTATTTTTGGTATGAAGAGTCAGGCACGTCGAAGTGCTTATTTTTATGGGTCTAGAGGAGGATCAGCCGACACAAAAGCTTCATACGACACAGTATCAGATGTTTCCCAAACCACAGAAGCATCTCAAGCTGACACGGTTTGTACGTTGCCTGCACAAACAACCACATCAAGTGGGTGGTCAACGAAAAGGCGAAAACATGTCAGCTTCGTGACCCCAACAAGTCAAGACGTTCATTCGATAGAGCCAAGACACGCATCACTAATGTCTGAAAATGAAAAGTTCAGGAGCAGGGCACAAAGTGGGTTGAGAACAGCAATTAATGCTATGCACAGCCAACAAAATCTTCTTGATTCGTCTGAGTCACAAGATTTATCTTCTGTAAGTCATCTTAGATTGAAACAAAAGATCAAAAGCAACCCTTTTCGATCTTTTTAAGAATTATCGAGTTTTGTTGGGATATATGTAGCAGGATCATCATGAAGAAGAAAGGGTAGAATACTCGGGGCATATGGTAATTCAATCACATAGAACCAATGTGAGGCAAGAAGGTTACACTCGCAATGGTGTTCCTCGATCACGATTTTCAAGAGGTATTAGCAGCAATTCACCTTCATTTTGTGGGTTTGTTTACTGTTTAAATGAAAGCTAAAACTTTGATAGTGATGTGATTGTATGGATGCAGAATTGTGATGTAAAAGAGGGGTAAATGGAGGTCCAACATAGCCTGATGATTGATTCTTTATGAAGAATGAAGGGAGAAGAAGGAGGAGAAGAGAGAAATGGAATTGAAAAGCAACATGGATGGGAGAAATGGGAAGTGGAATACAATACAAAAGCACAAGTAAAGGCTTGTAATTTAAGAGGGTTGATGAAAACAAACATAAAAATCCATCCAAGTATCCAACCCCTAATTATTCTTTGATTTATTTGTAAATTATTCTATCTTTTGTTCCATTCATTTTACCCCCTTTTTCTGTTAATAGAATATTCCATTCTAAAAACACAAATTTGTTAAACTTTTCACATATAACCATTGATAATATGAATTAATCTCCGTTATAACTTGTATAACAATTAAGTTTTGCATGCCAGTTTTTAAACTAACACAGACCAGTTATGTCCGAATTATTGAATCCTTTTCTGACATCGCTATCACCTCGCTAAGGTTATTTTACGTAATTGATATCAAACATGCATCTTAACGCGTTCTTAGTTGATTCGTTGTGGAATCCCCTCCCCTACTTGTAATGGCTATTTTGTTATTTACAAAAAAAATGTTAGGTTTCTTTGGACCTAAATGTGATAACATTTACATACCATGTAATAAATTGTACTTTCTTGAAACTAATTTGGACTGTAAAATAATACTTCGCAAACAAGCTTTGATTTCACAAACTTTCAGCAATTGATGAACCCATATGTAATAAAAAACAAAGAGTAAATTACACTCCCGGTCCCTGTGGTTTGCTCATATTATGGATCAGGTCCCTAAAACACGTTTATTACATTGGACGTCCCTGTGGTATGCAAAAACGCACGCGGAGGGTCCTTCCGTCTAACGAAATCTGTTAACTCAAGGGGTATTTTGGTCTTTCTACACTTGATTTTTGTCTTTTTCCTAATAAAAAAATTAAAAAACAAAAAAACAAATAATTTCCTAACAATAAATAAAAAAACAAACAAATAAAAACATTTGACCCCACCCCCTCTACAACCCTTACCCACGCCACCCTACCCACCCCATCACTTTCTTCTTTCTCATGAAACCACCAGTGAGACTCATCTCAATGTCAATCTCCCTTGAGACCTGCAATTATTTTTTCTCTCTCTCTAGACAGAGCATGTTAGGTGGGGAAGGAAGAGTTGCATGGTAGCTAAGGGTGGTTCATCGAAGAAATAGAACTATGGAGGAGGTGGCTAGAGGTGTTGGCCAGAAATGGTGGTCGGACGTTGCACAAGGGGTTTTGATCAATTATTCTTCCACAGGTTTGTTTTTTTATTTCGAGTTCGATCAGTTTTTAATTCTCAGATCTGAATTTGGTTAAGAATTCAGTTAGATCTCGTTTTTAAAAGTTGACAGATTACTTCGCCGGAAACTGCAAAAACTCGCCGGAAAAACGTATTTGATGATATAGGAACCATTCGAAGTGATTTCCATCACAGATCTGTTCGCTATGTTATTTTGATCATATAGCAATCATTCGAAGTGATTTACAGCAAGAAATCGAATCTTTAGAGTTGTTGGACATCTTGCCGGAGCTTTTCGTCGGAAAAGCGTGGGTCGTTGGAGGAAGAAGAAAAGGTGGGGGGGAGGGGTAAGGGGTTGTAGTGGGGTATGGTGGGGCCCACTTTATTTATTAATGTTTTTGTTTTTTTTTTGTTTTTTATTAGGAAAAAGACAAAAACAGGTGTAGAAAGACCAAAAACCCCCTTGAGTTAACTGAGATAACAGATTTCGTTAGACGCCGCGTGCATTTTTGCATACCACATGGACGCTCAGTGTAATAAACGCGTTTTAGGGACCTGATCCATAATATGAGCAAACCATAGGGACCGGGAATGTAATTTACTCAAAAACAAAAAAACCTAAGCCCCTAAAATGTAATTATCCTAAAATTGATGGGTCAAACTGTAAATTTAAATTATTTAGTGACTAAAATGTAACTAAAATGTAACTTCATACCTAAGCCCCTAAAATGACTTTTTATACTTCAAATAGTCAAAAGACTCAAAACATTAAAAATTGTGGTAAATATTGGAATACTAAAACTTCAAGGGCTAAATGTTAGTTTTATATAACTTGCAAAACAGGCAGGGCAACTAGTCAACCACCGGTCCAACTATAGATGAAAATCTTACACGTTGGGAGGGCTACCCTACCTTAATGGGGCAGAGATTCCCCGTTGACGGATAATGGGGCGTGAACAAAGATTTATTTTTATACATGAAGCATGGTCTGCCGTCGGATCAGGGATGACATTACTTGCCTCTAATCTGACCCGATTATTTTTTATTTTATTTAATATCAGTATATAATGGGTGTATAAATGGAAAATTATATAAATATATGATTATATTTATAATTAAATGATAAATATATGTTACCTATCTTGTTTTTAATTAATGTTAGGGGTGTTACTTTAAAGTTGATAATCGTATAGGGTGCGTTTGGTACACTAGACAGGGGAGAACTGAACAGAACAAAGTTCATTGTCCCACGTTTGGCAGAACTTTTATGTGGAACAGACTGAAACAAGGTGAAACGATCTGGAACAGGCCTGTTCCACTCCCACCCCATGGAACAAGCTGGAACAGACTTATGTTTTACCAATATTATCTAAAAATAAAATCTATTTCTTTTCTAAAACATCAAATAAACCTTCTATTTCATATTTCATTCATTCTTTAAATTTAATAAGGGTAAATTGATCAATGTTATTGTTCTGTCCAGTTATGTCTTACCAAACGTGGAACAACTGTTCTATCCTTTCCTGTTCTGTCTTGTCCCACCTTGTCTTGTCCTATCTGTGTGCGTACCAAACACACCCATAGTGGCTGTCATGTCGTTTAATTGCATTCTACCACATTCCAGTTAGTTAACACCCACAAACACTTGAAAGTAAAAGACATAATAACTTGAACTCCGATCATGCACAAATGAATGTTCTTTTTTTTGGTATTTACTCTCTGTATTCACATCAGTACATGAATTAGGGGAAACACGATTCTTGAATGTATTTATGTCCAATAACAAGGAGCATAAGATAAAGGATTTTTCATGAATGGGCTACAATGGTGGGTATTTGTCCATGATTCACAAAGTCGATCTTGTTCAATCTCAAACAGCAAAGCACTTTGTCAGGCAATTCTTCAGCCTTCTGTGCCTGTTTTTACAAACATCATCATCATCAGTTCATCATCCATTACTACTTTCCTTTTCCTTCCACTTGTTTCTAAACATCCAAATCAAAAATTCACAATGATTACCTGAATGGTTAGGCCTAGATTCAGAATCCCATTTCTCAGACGTTCACGAAATGCTTCTAGTCCCTTCCTAGCTATGTAACTAAACCGATGAATGTCCAAATCGATTTCAAAGTAATTTGATCCCTGCACTCAGTTAACAACAACAAAAAAAGATAAAAAGATTATGTCCCATTAACAATGGAGAAAAAAGAAAGAGCTTGAAAGATGGTGGGTACCTCATAAAAGTTGTGTTGAGGTTGCGAAAGAACCGGTTTTTCATTGTAAGCATGCAAAAGCTTCTTTTCAGTGCTACTGGAAACAAGTTCTTCAGGGTTCAACACACCCACCATGATCTTCAGCCTTTCCCCGAAAGCTACAACAGATTCTTTTGCAAATCCCTTCACCTTTTCCTTATCATCTTCGATCAAACTCTGCATAAAAAGCTTGAAAAATGTAATCTTGAAATTTTCTCTCGTAAAAGAACAGATGCATCCATTCTGAAGTCCCCAGAAAGCGAATTCTAAGCGACTGGTTCATTAAAAAGAAAGATTTTACATCTTAATTACCTTGATGCTTTCTTGAAACCTAGAAGATACATCTTTCTCATATGTTTCAGAGAGTTTGAAATATAGCACAAGACTCAAACCTTAACCGTCACTATCGCCATTGAACATAGCAGTAGGATACGTAGGCAACTGTCAAACAACGAAAATTAACATGTTTATATTATATAATTTTTATCCGACAAAATGAACATAGAACCATGAAAAAGAAAATCTTGAACCTGAATATTGACGATAAGAAGAGGCGGCAATTTTCCGTCACCATTGATGGAAGGAAGCTCGAGATGTTGGGCAATGTGGTTAACTTTTCTTGGGCATGTAAAGAGATCAACTCCTATTGAAGTGTAAGGACAATAACTTGGAGCAGGTGATTTTGTTTTATCTCTGCAAGTTAATTTCTCAGTTGATTAAATACTTTTCTGCATAACTTTTATATTTTAAATATTCACAAAGTCGACGGCATATACATAAAGAAGTTCTCATCTCGAAGCGTGAAACTCGAGGGGTCAATAGCAGACCAACATCCAGGGTGCGGCTTCTCATCTTTACAATACGGAATCAAGAGTCCTGGTCGGGGATGATATAAATATTTTCTTGCAGAGCCTGCAAAAACAAAAAAAGGTGTTTGATTTGTATTGTAGCTTCATAGTTTATACAACTTTATGAAATAGTTACTGTTAAGATCCAATAAATATTAAAACTTTAACTCTTTCATAAACAGATATAATGAGCAAATTAAACTTACAGATTTCACTAGTTTCTTCTTTATCAAGTGAAATTCTCTTGAACGAAAGCCTGATAACTGCTGATTTCCTTATCTGAATTTGTGGACCTGAATTCAATGTGGCATTGATCTTATAATTAAAATTAACAAAAAAAAATGAGGTATAAAGTTCATATTTTACTGCTATCTTTTGCAGTAGCTTTCACTGTATTCAAGGGAACTTACACTTGTTTTCGGCAATGCATGATGATGTCTCATACTGAAGCACTTGTCCACTTGTTGAATTACGAAAACTATCTGTAATTATTAATTTCAACAAACAAAGAATAGATAAATATAAATTTCTTTTGAAGTATTTGAGTTCCTAAAGCATACTCCCTCTGTCCCATAGAAATTGCAACATTTCCTTCTTTGACAACTAGATTTACCTATTTGCCCTTTGTCATCACTGCGTAAATTGATGTTATTCATTTGGGCATTAAAGACATTTTAAAAATAATCACGTTCGTCGATGGGACAAAGGGAATACTGATATTGTTAAGAAAGGATGTTTATGTTCATTACCCTCATGAACACTAACAAAACCATCATCTGAATCAGATTCATTAATTTTACTGTGTGTGTCGAACCATGATTCTTCTTGGCAAATCACTGCAAGGCCAAGTGTCATTTTGAAGTAATGAAAAAGCATTCTTATCAATGAAATGTGATTTTTCAGTAAGGTACAGATGTCGGAATTGAAGCTTTACTGTTGAAAATTACCGTTAGCATCAAACTGACTGTGGTGCCATTCCATCTGAGTGAGATTAAAAGTGGAATTGGAGGTTACATTTTTACGAACAAAAATGCTGCTTCCTGCGTTGTTGTTTCTTGTCATCATTTTCTCATGCTTACGGATCCTTTTGGTATGACGATGTCGTGGTTTCCTAGATTTTTTAGCATGGGACGAGACACAACTACCCATTAATCCCTCTTTCTTGAAATAGTAACAAAGTCCCTGATAACTCAAATATATGCTGCAGCTCATGAAAGTTAGCACAAATTTGTTTGGTTATTAGTTAAACGTCTTAGATGCCGTAAATAATGACAAAAGGTGGAATCTTAAAGACCCAAATCAATATAACTCCATTTCCTGCAAAAGTGATAGTTAGCAGAGAGATAATTTTTACTTTAAAGATTTCCAAAATGAAACTGTTGCATTTCTTATAGGACATCCCAATACGGATACAATCACAATATATGTGAATCGGAAAAAGTATCATTTGTGGAAATGAAGCTAAAGCTAGCATGTGGTTAAATTTAAATGTAGTCATCAAGATTATATTATAACAATTCATTTAAGTTTGATGTTAGAAGTTAATACATTTGACACTCATAATTCGAATGGAGACCCTTCTGGATATAGGTGGTTAAAACATACTACAATATCGGGAAATGAATTGGATGAAAAAGAGAGTATACCTTAGCAAGGTGCAAGATCTTGCAATAAAGCCAATATCAGGATAGTGAATCCATGAATTCTGTGATAACCATAGTCAAAAAGTTAAAAAATGGGGTGAATCTTTTAACACAGCAAGGGATCAAGATCAAAAAAGAAATTGCACATATAAGTAATTACAAAAAATAGCTTGCAAGGAACAACGAATAATCTTTAAAGCAACTCACCAGGTGAATCTTGTAACACAGCAAGGGATCAAAATCAAAAAAGAAATTGTACATTTAAGTAATTACAAGAAATATTAGCTTGTAAGGAAATTTCCAATAATCTTTCCCAAGTCAAAACATGAACAAAAAAAAGAAACTTTAATCATAACTTCAAGTATAAACCTCAAGAAAATGATCTGCATTACAAGGAGATTAAAAACACCAAAAATGAAGACCATAAATCCAACACAATGCGAGATCGCTTCTTGTTGTGCTAGTTAATTAGGGATTCACCAAGAAAGAAACCATATTCGGTCATGGAATCAAGGGAGGAAAAAGATGGGAAGTGCATCGGTTGATATTTCTTGATTCTCCTAGCATTAATCAAACAATTCTCTAAATACCCATATGAGAATCTTGTGCACTAGATACAGTTAACATCAACAATTGCTATTAATGACCACACAAGTAGCTTTAACTACAAAATTTGCCAAAGAAAATATATGTTAAGATTAAAATTTATATGATGCCAATGATATGAATATGAACATGCATAAAAAACTATCAATATTTACAGAACTTGATGATAAACTTAAAACATTATGAAGTTTTTTCCGACTGCAGAAAAAGGGCAACAAAAAGAAAAAGGCCACGAAACACATCAATGTCTTTACAGAAACAATTTCACGTTTTTTTTTCTTCATTTTAATTGGATCTTTCAAGAAAAATTAGGGTTTAGATGAATCAGATCAAAATGTATACTTGGTAATATGCATCTAATACCGTAAAGAAATAACTTCCTATACATGCATGTATAGACTTGAGATCATGTGAAACCATATATGCATGTATAGATTTGAGATCATGTGAGACCATATATGCATTCGCATTCGCAAAAAGGTGTGAAACGGCAGGGACACCCTAACCCCGTGTGCCTTTGGCACCAGTCAGTGGCCACCCCACAAGGCATGACTCCGGGCAACTCTCCTGGCCCAGTGGGGCGCCAACTGGAGTGAGCATGAGCCGAGACCCGAACCCATGATCGTTATTCGCAAACACTCTCCATATATGCATGTATAGATTTGAGATCACGTGAGACCAGATTATTTTTGTTCCGTGAGACATGTGAAACAACAAAAATAAAACTAAACCTCCACAACAAAAGAATGTGAAGGTATGTAAAGGAAAACCTTCACAATGATGAATCGTTGTGAAGTTTAATGTTATTTTGTGGTCTCATCACCGGTCTTATGAAAAAAGGTTGGTCTCACGTAAACCCAATCTTACGTGTGTGTGTGTGTGTATATATTAGAGAGAGAGAATGAGAGAGAGATAAATACGTATTATTAGCTCCATCTGCAACGAATTGACGGAACCCCACCGGCCACCGGAGGGAAGGCGGAAGGGGGGCCGACTCTTCGGACCGGCGGGTTCAGTTACCACAGCCAATTTTTGTTTCTTTTTTCTTTTTTGAAGCCCAAAGATGAGGATTTAATTTGTAGTTTGAAGAAAATCAATTTATGGAGAGAAGGAGAGTGTCTTCTTTTTGTGGTGCCCGTCGGCCTTTCTATTGCCACGTCGTCATAGGCCAAAAAAGACTTTTTATCAACCGAATCTTTTCAGTTCCCAGTCCTTTTCCTCTTAATACAAAAGGAGTAACGGAGCATCTCCAACAGCTTCCCCATTTTAGAAAAAAATGAAAAACATGAGAATTTTGAGTTTTTTTTTCTCAACAGTTTCCCAAAACTATCTCTAAAATGGAGAAAGTAGGAGAAAGAATAATTTTTTCTCTAAATATGAAGTTAACCTCGTCTTAACCAGGTAGGGCCTAACCGGTCTCTCCCAAACTGGTCCTATATAAGTTAAAAATCGGTGCCTTAAGCCCAGTTCTGGAAAGACCATCTCTATACATTTTCATGTTCTTTTGATATCACACCAATTCATACTAAAAGTGGAAAACATTGCCTTCTCAATACAAATGTAGCAAAAGCTTCCAACAAACACTATGCATTTAACCTAAATAAAAATTATCAAAGAACCCCAATCCAAGCAAGTTGATGATCAACCAACAAACAGAAAACCCGCACCTGCCACTTGCATCGTATTTCTCTACAATGGTAAATATTCAATTTCAACACACAAATATAATGAAAACAATCTCAATCTACATAACACGAAGGTGATGTATGTCTGTATGTATGTATGTTACACCCTGAATATACAACCAGGAAAAGGTATAATAATCTTTAATAACCAGGGATGGCTGCATACCGATAGCCTTGTGCACCCCTCCATGAATAATAAGCGATCCGAGTCTCATAGAAGCCTAAAAGAGATGAATCAACATCACAATGTAAGAAATTGTTCAAAGGTTGACACTTAAAATCACCAAACCAATTTTTTACACTAACCAAACCCAATATATAGGCATGGCTATCCATTATGGTCAAATTAACCAATATTCACAATGAATAGAATGAGGGATATCATCAACGTACCCGGGAGGAAGGTGAGAGCCCCAAGTCCTAACAGGCCATATGCTTGGGATCGGTCTCCACCCATGTGACCTGTGAAGATGAAGAACGAGAGAAGGAGAAGCCCACATCCAAGGAAGAGCAGGAAAAGTGCAAGGGCAATGGATTTCCATGGGACTTCATCCAAGGTTGCTGGTGAGTAGTCAAACCGAGGGTCATATCCGTCTTTGCCTATATAGTCGTTGTCTTCACCAGCAAGACGAGTGTAATTAATTTTCCGCCTAGATGCCATCCCAATAACTTCAACTTCAAAGTATGCAAAAGACGTCCACACGCACTAGAAGCACCCAAATCAAAAGTTGACCCAGGCCACTTTGGAAAAAACACCACAGGATAATTAGGTTAACTGAGTAGCGCTAAGGAGTCGAAGCTATAAAAACATATATATAATTTCTCAAATGTTAAACAGAAGTATCATGTATGAAATCTATTTTTTGGAAAACCGAAAAGCACACATCACCAATGGGTCAAAATACGAAAGGTTCAGATATTTCAGGGTGTCTAATCCCAAATACAACTCTGTTATACGGTCAATATATCACCAATTTTTGCAGCAATGGGACTAATAGATAAAGTGAAAGGAGCAGCCTATGGCATTCTATCTAAGATTTCAATTTTTTTTTTAAAAAAATCTGAAACAACTGTATCTTAAATTTTCCAGACAGACAAATTTACTCAACCCTAGGTGCTGTCTGTTTTTTGAAAAATACCTCTTATTCACCTCTTATGTCTTACCAAATACAAGGTTAGAGTTACAAGACTATTTGTTTTTTTGGTGATAAGAGCTTAAAACCTCTTACCATCCTCTTAATGGACAAGAGGTTAAACCACATCTTATTAACCTCTTACCCTCTTACCGTCCTCTTATTTCATTGCTTCCACACTTGTCTTATTACAAGCTCTCACAATGTTCCTTCCTTCAACTCGTTTCCCTCACTCATTGGCTATACCGGTGCCACCTCCACCACCACCACCACTGCTGAAACTGGAATAAACACCACTCAAACCCTTCCATTTTCTCTTCGTTTGGTATCTGGGTGTCCTATACGATCACACATTTCTAGTGTCCCCCTTTCCTACATCATTTTGCTTAATCACTCTGCAAAACGTAGCTGGAATTCCTTTTATAGAAATTCAAAAGATTGTTGAAACTTTTTATTGTTTGAAGAAAAAACACTAGTTTCTAAGGATTTTTTGATAACTATTTTACATATTTATGAGTAAAAATGGAATTCTTTTTATATAAATTCAACATTATAATATTTGGAGAGATAAAATAGACAACTGTACACGTTCAGAAATTTATCGATTTACAAAAAACAAACAGTCTTGTTGATTATGTTTTCGGACTTCAACACCACCTCTTATCAATAAGAAATGAAATAAGACTTCAGATTTCAGGACCTCTTAAAAAACAAACACCGCCTTACACTTCTATATGAAACATTTAACCAGCAGATCTTTAGTAAGTAGTAACTTTAAGTAATTTATTTGCCAAGACTTGCAATTATGTGGGATCAAACTCACCAACTGAACTTCTCCCTTCTCTAGTTTCATATGATCATACAAAGAAGATCAGTCAACTAATGACAAAAAGATACATATACACACCCAAAAAGAAGAAGAAAACAATAATGGATTGGAGAATAAGCGCAGATTGCACAAGTCACCCAACTTGGCCATCTGTGATATGATTTCTCCAATTGGATTTTAAAACACATACACATCAAGCTTTTTACTGTTCACTAATATGAAAAGTGTATACTTTAAAAAAAGTAAGTTTAGTGAAGTGGCCATGAGAATGCACAAAACCCATGAGGTAGACGGGGGTTTCTTATGCCTTCAGTAGACCAAGAAAACTTTGAGAGGGGGGCCTCATATCAGGTACCATTTTTGAACTTTGAATATAGGGAGGGGTAGCTACAAGATGCTCCATCTTTTTCTTCTATTTCATAGAACCCTCTTGTATATTTCCAAGCATTTAGTGGTATTTAAATATACTTCACGTCCCAGAGTTGTATATCGACTACAAACCTTCTTTTCTTTTATTTATTTTTTCGTTTATGTGTTTGTTCCCTGTTTGCACGGACCCAAATCTTATTTATTAGTATTCTATAAAATATTCACCTTTGTCTCTAGAAAAGATGAACTCCATGAATGCAAAACTCACTTTTTGATGTTAAGAACTTTGAAGTGTTAAATGCAGAAAACTTGTTCATCATTTTTTAAGTGTAAACATGTATGTGCGTGTGCATGTGCATTTTTCCCTATGTTAATTATACCTACTTGTCGTAAAAAAATTCTTACTGACTACTATACTTGGTTCCTCTTTTCAAAACTTGTCTTTAAGCACTCATGTCTTCCTCCAAACCTTTTTGCAAGTCGGGGGTCTTCACGGAAACAACCGCTCTACTCCTTGAGGTAGAGGAAAGGTTTGCATACAACCCCCAAACCCTACTCCTGTGGGATAAAATGGGTTCATTTGGTTTATGTATGTGTGTGTGTAGAGAGAGATAAAGTGTGTATGTGTGTCATCAAGTTTTCTTATTGTGCATATGTGTGTATAATGAATGTGTTTTTTAAACAAATAACGTGATAAAAAATAGCAATGAAAACAGATAATGTCAATTTCGAATGAAGCTACTATGAAGCTCCAACATAGCTTGGACAATAGTGAATGAAAGAAGAAAGATGGCATATCTTGTAATTTTCTTACATTTGAAAGGGTAAAGGACTATGTACCCTTCAAATAGAGAGATGTACCTGGTGCATGATCGAAACACTAATAAATGGTAGATCATACACTACTTTAAAGGCTTGATGACTTTAGATGCAATTTTCTTTTATGATTATTGTTGGTGCAATAAAAACATCTTAGTTACATTGACTTCGATTTGAACACCAGTTTTAGCTTCATGACACACTTCATGTGCCTTTGCCTAGTTGCGAAGCAATGTTCACAATGACACACATGACAGTGAATTGGCACATCACTTAAGGAAGCATGTGTATTCCACCACAGCGCAGAAACTTGTCTTGCATAACTTCATATAAAGATAAAAGATCAAACATTTACATGTACTTTCTATTCTCTCTACATCTGATAGTGGATTTTCTTTGTTTCTATCTCTCTATTTTCTAATTTTGAAGTTATCCACATGAACTATTTGGTCTATTGTTTTCTTCACCTATTGCAATGTTGATGTTCCATGTTTTGCTCAGATGCGAGAGGATCCAGTTTTCTTTAATAATCAACTTTGGTGATAAAAATATCTTCTGGGTGTTGTGTTTGCTACTTAGCATATTATTCAAACATCCCAAATATTTCCACAAAACTCTATATAACCTTCTCAATCATTGTTTTCTTCTATGTTTCATCAGAATCATGAAATACAACAACTACTTCATCCCTCTCCGCAAAGACTTTTATTCAATTACTCTTATATATCTATTCTCAAGAGTTGACGTTGACGTGCCTTGTTTTCAAAATGAGATTGATAATAGTAACTCACATGTACTGTTAGGGGTGCATATAAGGACATATAGCCGCAGGGACAAAAGCATACAATACAGTAGTATCATGATTGGTAGAAACATTTCTACTTGGGGCACTTGCACCTTTTCTTTTTAGAAATTTTTCCATATCAACGCTATCAAAACAATATATCAAATTTAGGACATATTAATAAGATGATAACAATATATAAAATTTAGTAATCTAGGGCAATTTACTAATATCAAATTTAGGGTACACAAATAGATCATGTAATCAATTAAACAAATCAATGAAATCATCATGTAAACATATTTCATAAATCATAATTGTATAACATTGTAACTTTAGGGCAAAAAATTTAATTTTGAGTTAGATTATGGAAGAAACCTGGATGGCTGAATGAGAGATTGATAAAACAGCCGGAGAAGTGAGAGATTGAGAGATACAGCCGGTGCGACTTGCGAGCGGTCGAGTGGAGTGTGCCGACTGCCGAGACGAGCAGTGGAGGTCTGGAGCAGGGGCGATTGGGCGATCAGAGATTCAGAGAGGGGAAGCCAATTTTGACCATTTGAGTGTTTGACCAGTTTGTTTTATATATATTGTTTTAATTACACTTTGGTCCCTCCATGTAATCTAGTGAGTGTTTGTTTTATATGTATACTAGTGTTGGTCACCCACGTTGTACGGTGTCGATAATTATTTTTAAAGGAATGCAATGTAAAAGTGATTAGTTTGCATATATCGACAATAATCTTTTGCTATGAAGATTTTAAGACATACACACACATACATATATATAGGGGTGGTATCGGGTACAAACCAACTAGTTTGTACAAACTCGTACAAACCATACCTAGCTTCATGATTTTGTAAATTTGGCTTCATGAATGTATATATATATATATATATTTTGGCTTCATGAATATATAATTTGGCTTCATGAATATATCATTTGGCATTTTTAACTAAAAGAAGCCAAAATATATATATATAGATTCATGAAGCCAAATTTATAAAATCATGAAGCTATGTATGGTTTGTACGAGTTTGTACAAACTAGTTGGTTTGTATTTGATACTCAGCCTATATATATATATATATATGCAAATTAGTTGATTAATATCCATTATGGGTATATGTGTATGTACCATCCTTGTTGTATTTCATTTTTTCCGAAAACACCTTGTGTTGATTATTTAAGGATATGTTAAGTGTATCTGATAACCTACAAAACATAAACTAAAAAATTAGCCTAAATGACAGCAAGAGATGATAACAACGTATTAAGATTATAAAGTAATCAAAATCTAGATTGTATATAAAATTTAGTCTGATCTTATTATTTTCATAATAAATATGTGATGGTCATATGCACAAACTTCAATCATGTGTTTAGACACTTAATCAAGTAAGACGTGAAATTAATACATCTTAGAAGAAACTAAACGTATATTGACGAAAATTATTAGAAACTAATGATATTACTTTATTACAATATAAATTATTAAAAATTATTTATGTTATTCATATGGATGAATTTAGAATCCTAGGTTTGATGTCCTCTTTATCTAAACAAATTTTAGGCAAATTCGTGCTGCAATTACTCATCAACATTAAAAAAAACTTAAGAGAAGTTGGCAACAATTTTAAAATCAAATGCTAAATTTGGTTCCCTGACTATTCCCGCCAACGGTCATGCAAATTACTCTACGATGTTAGTAATTTGTTTTTGTAGAAGTCACAATAATATAAATCTTATTTAAGGTGACAACATGACTGTTGGAACTTAGTATAGATGTGAGAAACCTTGTCCCACATAGGAGCCAAGGCAATCTTTAGAACACTTAATAAACCCAAGATAGAGAGCATTAAAAGGAATGTGGTGTTCTTAGTGGGCTCTCTTTGACATAAATATACATATTTAAATGTCAAAGATTGGGCCTTGGGGCTCTTGGGGTCTTGGGTTTGTCACACAGAACTCGGCGCGACTCCCGGCGCGGGTTCAGTAGCGCCGCCACTCGCGCGGACCGCCTAGCAGTTTCTGTCGGTTGGTTTCGAAAACTATAAATGCCACACCTCTCCTCTTCGTTTTGGCATGAATTCAGACACAAAATTTGACGATTCTCTGGGTTTCTCTCTCATCTTTCTCATCTCCAAACATGATAAGATTCGCTAGATTCAAGCACAAGACTTGAATACAATTGTTGTATCCTCGGGACAAACGCCAATACCACCGACGAATTTTTGTCTTAGGACACTGCTTCCGTGCAGGCCTCAATCGGTGTAATTTCAAGAACGGTATACGAAATTCAAGTAAGGTTTACGTTTATTATCATTTTGGTATTGGAATTGTTATTGTAAATGATTTGTTCTATACAAGTTTCTACCCATTTCTTTGTTATTTATATACAAAATCAATTATATGATTGATTACTCCTAACAATGACGATTTTAATTTTGTAACAAATTTATTTGAAATCTCATTTATAGATATGAAAAAAGGAACATTCTATTATAGTGAAAATTAGAAGGTTAATTGTGCTAGTAGTGTAAACTCAAACGACACAATTAAGAACCACATCACCAAGTTAGGATAATGGACATTCCCACATAGAAAATAAACTTAATATCAAGTGGAGTCGACGACCCACATATCAAATATTAAATATGTAACATCCTGAATTTTCGTTATTAGTGTTTTAATAAGAATTTTGGATGTATTTGTTTTCTAGTTTAAACCTTGGATTATATGGAAGTGTTATAATTCAAAAAGGGGTTAAAATACAAGTAATGAAAGTTTGGTGTTACTTTTGGAAAGATTAGAACTTGGAGGTGTGAATTGTAAATCTTGAAAGTGTATTTGGATAAGATGATGAGATAAGTAAATATCTCAGTCTTGTGTTCTTTTGAGTCGATCATTAGGCAGAGAGAAGAAACAGAGAGAAAGAAGAAAAGAAGTTCAGTTCTTCATTTGGTAAGAATTTTACCCAAGTTTCTGATAAATCTTGTTGCTGATTTATGGTGGTAAATCGATTTTGTGTGCTGAATTGATTTCCAGAATCGATAGCAGCAGATTGGAATCAGTTTAGGGCAGAGAAGAGGATCTTTGAAATTAAGGTGAGTTCATTCTGTTCTTTGTACAAATCAGTGTTTTTAAGTTATACTAATCTTGATATATCTGTATAAATTGGTTGAGGACTGAATAGGATGAGTAGAATGAATTGATTTTATGATTTAAATAGATTTGTGGACATGGTTGAATGAACAGTACGTAAAACCAGTGATGTCCCGGTACTTAAAGGTTCCGGTGTAGTTCCGGTATCAAGGATAGGTCCCGGTAGTTGGAAGTCCCGGTAGTGGCAAGTTCCGGTAGTACAAGTCCCGATAGTGGAAGTCCCGGTAGTACAAGTACCGGTAGTGGAAGTCCCGGTAGTGGCAAGTTCCGGTAGTACAAGTCCCGGTAGTTGGAAGTCCCGGTAGAGGTAAGTCCCGGTAGAGGCAAGTCCCGGTACAGGTGAGTCCCGGTACAGCATATCGGGAGTTGAGTAAAGAAACCAGTATATCTAAATGGTATCAAAATTTGATATGGCTCAAGGACCTGATAAGTTAAGTATCTAGAGGCCTTATAATTTATGTATCTCTCCGGATGTAATGAGAAATGGGCATTTATGTAATCGTGAAAAGGTGCGATTTAAGAATTGACATATATCTTATGTTACTTGAACATATGTACTTTTGAATAGTAGTATGTTAGGTTTATAGACTGCGCTAGTGTGATACTAGGCAGGATTGTGTTAAATGTGATTTGCTCATACTGAATGATATGAGGAATCTGTACGATTTATATATGATTTGCTCATACTGAATGATATGAGGAATCTATATGGTATAAAGGCGATTTGCTCATACTGAATGATATGAGAAATCTGTATTAAGCATTAACTTGCACGAGTAGAAATAAGTGTAATGGATCCATAGGCACTAAAGTTTGGAAATCACATGGAATAGGCGTGTGGTATAACTCGTTTAATCGTTATTCCAGTGTGTGTGGGAAATCACATGGAATAGGCGTGTGGTATAACTCGTTTAATCGTTATTCTAGTGTGTGTGGGAAATCATGGAATAGGCGTGTGGTATTAATCGTTATTCCTGATTTCTAAGGAAGAGAGTGAGATTGACATAAGTGCTTGTGATCTCTGCTTCCTTACCGATAAATGGGCGTGTGTAATCGCGATTTATTGGTGGAGAGCATTGATCTAGAATCTTTGAAGATTCATAGTGTGGCTCTGGGGTATGATATGATGACAAAATTATTGTCAGTTATATTCATGAAATATAGAAATGGGCATGTGTATATTGCGATTTCTGGATTAAGAGCATTACTCTAGAATCAGTGAAGATTCGTAATGTGGCTCTGAGACGTGATATGATGATGGAAGGTGTGTCAGTCATATTCATGGAATTGGGTAAAATCGTGTTAACGGAATAGAGTTACATGTATGGTAAGAAAAGGGGAATCAGGTTTGTTATAACTTGTTTACATTGATTTTTACAAATGTTATCTTGGAAACGAATGTTCTCACTAGGCGTTGGCCTAATCGTCTCAATTGATGCTTTCTTACCAGGTACCAGCTCGGGGAGGTAAAGGGTTGTGGGACGAGCGTTTTGATATAGCAGAAGTGGATGAAATTAACAAAGAAGAGGTTTTGATGGATTGATAGATAACTTGATTAATCTGGTTGTAGTGACATAATTAGATTGATAGGTTATTTAAAGGATCTTGTAATGTGAATATACTCTTGATGGTTAATCCACTGCCTGTTTTATAAGTTGAAGTATTTATTGTCATAACCTGTTATAACTTGAGGTTTAAATTGGCTCGGATTTTGGGATGTTACAATATGGTATCAGAGCACTAGTTTAAGCGAACTAAGTATGCTGATAAGATACTTAGACTTAAGCTGAGATGGAGTAGGTTATGATATGTGAGATATGGGTAGAAGTGTTAAGACGGGATAGTCTTAGAGTCAACGGAAATACGTGAAATTAGTGCTGTGACAATGGTAATGAGGATTCTCCTGTATGATATGTTCACAATTCCAACTAGCTACTGTTATTATGAATATATATTTACACGAGCATGCTTATTTCTAAATTATTACAGTGACTAACGATCGATAAGGTACGTTTTGTATGTGTGTACGTGCATAACCATTTCTTATGGTTGTCCCTTTATGTTATAGTAGAATGATGGTGAATACGGCACCAAGGTCCTTTGAAGGACAGATTAGTATTAATTGGAGGTTGGAAGGATAACCTGGAATTGGCGGGACTCATGAAAGTCCTCCAAGGCAACCTTTAGTAGGTGGATTGATATGTGTGGAGATAGAGTATGAGAAGATTGATCAAAATGTAAATGGTATGACATGGTGGAGTATGTGGATCGTGGAATGCGAGTATAGCAAATGTTATAAGGCCGAGAAGGCGACACTGGTCGGAAGTAGAATGTCAATGATAAGTTACGTAAGTAAGACGATTGACCTCGTTTGAGTAAGTAGCCTTCAATTGCGAGGAAAGTTTCATGCCTGGTGTTTTAGTGTGTGTTACATGAATTTTCATGATTTCAAACCAAATGCATAAATAACAGTTTTAGTCAAGGTGGAATTAGCATGTGCGAAAGTGTATTTAAAGAAAAGGCAATCCCAATTACGTCGCACAACGAAATTTTTGAAGTTTTTACAAAGTATTTCTTACTTTACATGAAAAGTTGAATTGTAGCAAGAAAACGTTGGTCAGCAAAACGTCTAATAATTAATAGGAGTATGGACCTATTAAACATCATATAAATAAGTGAGAGAACCGACTAGTTTATTTCGTGTCGGTCAATTTTTTTTCGAACTATTGTCGTACGAAGAGATTTTCATTTAGTATATTACCGTCGTAACAACACTGTTTTGTTTGAGAAAGGTTGAGTTTTCGGAAATTTAATATGCAAACGATTCTCAAGATCGTTGTGCAGTACTTTGGGGTATGTGTGCCCAAGTTGTTCCCAGTAGGGTTATTTAAAATGAGAAAATGTGCGAAATGATTTGTCATGCATAAAGGCTATGAACTCGCTAGGTCGTAGAGTATTACGTTATAAGCTAAGAAAGAACTCCAAGAGTGGAGAGGTGTTGGATAAACCTTGGGAGAAAATTTGTAGTTTTGGTAATTGTGTTCAAATGAGAGATGAACAGTGTGAGAGTCGAAAGTGGACTTTAGTGTCGGTTGCATGAGAGTCTGTACCCTTGTTCGCTGACTAGGAATACAGTTGTCGAGGGACGATTGTGCCCGGAGGAAGAATTAGGTTCAGTTAAGGACCTTAAGGTTAAGGAAGTGTCGACATGTCAAATTTTGACTTTGAAGTCGATAGTTGTGTAAGGTGTATGAGACCTTTCGTCTGTCATTGGGTGCGGTCTGGGTGCGTCCCGCGTATGCCTGTGCGGACAGGAGCAAAACCGTGAGCGGTACCGGTATGCTGTTATGCAGAGGGTATGCGCAAATCATATATTATTGTGTACGACATAGTTAAGGATTTTGAGTGATTGACGAATAAATCGCTAATGAAAGAAGTTTTTGAGTTATTGTTGCACAAGCGAAATATATGTAGTCAAAACACGCTTTTAATGTTAATTGTGGATGTGCAATAGTTGTGATGTATTACGTTTTAAAAATGTGAACGTGTGGGTTGAGGGATTTTGGTAAATCCGACCATGTAAAGTTTTAAGAGTGGTAAACCTTTGTTTTGGGGCCGAGGGCCAATTAAGGGATTAAAAAGGGTAAAGATTTTGGGTAACAATGTATTTTGGTTTACGTAATCGTGTGAGTGGCATATGTTTAACCAAACGTTTATTTTGGCCTTAAAGGCTTATTTTATATTCAAATGAGTCTTTTGAATGTTTGTCAGTTTTAGTGACCCGAGATGGAGTCTTGGATGTGTTATATGCTTAACTGCTTTCTATTTGAACAAGTGTCGGTCTTAGGTGTAAAGACCGTTTGATAAATTTCGTGTTCTTAATACCTTTGGAACTAATGAATCTTGGCGAAATATATATACATTGTGTAGTATAAAAGAGTTGCATATACGTGGACATATATATATACCTGTATATTTGACTTCGTTGGGAAAGTAGCAATGAAGGGGTCGTAGTATTATCATGCCTCGGAGCGTATGTTGCATAATGATCATTAGATCCTTTGAGTAGATGGATCGGTTTTGAACTCAGTTGAGTCTTAAGAGCATTGACCGGATTTGATAAGCAAGACGTAGGCTTGGGGTTGAAATTGCATGAATGATATTGTAATTGAAGTTTACTTGACGTAAATGCTTTGGTTATCCTTTTGGGGTCATGTATAAATGTTAAGTCTTGAAACAGAAGTTTAAAAGTTGAAGGACCACCTTGTGGGGATGGTAAGAACAGTGAAGGACTGTTGTTTTTAGATAAGTGTTTTACTTATAATGTGGAAGATTTATAAAAGATGAAGTACTAGAGACGAACTAAAGGAGTACATAGAATTGTGTTGATCTGTGAAGGAGTATGTCCGAATTTATGTAAAGGTTTGGAATCACAAAGAGTTAGCAAGTAACGAGTAGGTACGAGTTAACTAGAAAATCGTGAGTGGTAGTCCAACTAAAGTTGGGAAGGAGATATCTAGTGAAATAAACTCGGTTTTTGGGCGAGAAAACAGGAATATAAATGTTTTGTGTATGAGTCTATGAGAGACCTGGTATGTGGTTAATGTTATGGGTGGAGATTGTACGAACGAGGAGTGACATGAATTGCCAAGATAGATATGTCAACTAGTATGTAATGTGAAGTCAGAAAGAGGGAGTATCCGAATGGAAGTTTTCGGGGATTTCGGATGAAAAGTACTATTTGTCAATAAAGTTGATGGAGCATGTAGCTTGTAAGTTAGTGTGGTATAGTGAAGGCAAAAATCGCTAATGAATATAAGTTGCTCCTTATGTGTGAAAGAATTGTACGAGAAAAGATTAGTTGAAGATCTAAGAATGGGTAGTAACTTCGAACGGTAATGTAGTTTCAAGATAGCTTGGTTAAATATTTTAAGTTAGAAATCTTAGTGAAACTGTTTGGTTATGGTTCGTAATGAGAAAATACTATCGATATGTGGAAAATTGGGAGAATGAGACAAGTAATACTTGAAAGATAGTATTCCACGCTAACGTGGGGAAGCAATGATGAAAAGATTGGATTTAAGAATGTAGTCTTACTACAAGTTCATTGGAGTTATCACCTTTGATATACAACCCTTTAGTGCTTGGTTGAGACGTGTTTGTGTGGTGCGATAGTGATGTGAGAAGGTGATAGCGTTTTGTGTCGAAGGAATGTGTAAGTCATGGATGCAATGATGGATTGCCGTAGTTTTTGAAGCATAATTGATGAGAAAAGTCGTTATGTGAAGGAACGGGAATCGTTTTTAGAAAAACCTTTTAATAAATTACAATCTAAGAGGGTGAATATAGGTATAATGGTATTATATCTTTGAGTTGTTAATGTGACTTTAGAGTCGGAAGAGAATATGAAGGATAGGTATCCCCATCTGTTGACCTGATCTTGATTTCGAGGACGAAATCATTTTCAAGTTGGGGAGTATTGTAACATCCTGAATTTTCGTTATTAGTGTTTTAATAAGAATTTTGGATGTATTTGTTTTCTAGTTTAAACCTTGGATTATATGGAAGTGTTATAATTCAAAAAGGGTTTAAAAATACAAGTAATGAAAGTTTGGTGTTACTTTTGGAAAGATTAGAACTTGGAGGTGTGAATTGTAAATCTTGAAAGTGTATTTGGATAAGATGATGAGATAAGTAAATATCTCAGTCTTGTGTTCTTTTGAGTCGATCATTAGGCAGAGAGAAGAAACAGAGAGAAAGAAGAAAAGAAGTTCAGTTCTTCATTTGGTAAGAATTTTACCCAAGTTTCTGATAAATCTTGTTGCTGATTTATGGTGGTAAATCGATTTTGTGTGCTGAATTGATTTCCAGAATCGATAGCAGCAGATTGGAATCAGTTTAGGGCAGAGAAGAGGATCTTTGCAATTAAGGTGAGTTCATTCTGTTCTTTGTACAAATCAGTGTTTTTAAGTTATACTAATCTTGATATATCTGTATAAATTGGTTGAGGACTGAATAGGATGAGTAGAATGAATTGATTTTATGATTTAAATAGATTTGTGGACATGGTTGAATGAACAGTACGTAAAACCAGTGATGTCCCGGTACTTAAAGGTTCCGGTGTAGTTCCGGTATCAAGGATAGGTCCCGGTAGTTGGAAGTCCCGGTAGTGGCAAGTTCCGGTAGTACAAGTCCCGATAGTGGAAGTCCCGGTAGTACAAGTACCGGTAGTGGAAGTCCCGGTAGTGGCAAGTTCCGGTAGTACAAGTCCCGGTAGTTGGAAGTCCCGGTAGAGGTAAGTCCCGGTAGAGGCAAGTCCCGGTACAGGTGAGTCCCGGTACAGCATATCGGGAGTTGAGTAAAGAAACCAGTATATCTAAATGGTATCAAAATTTGATATGGCTCAAGGACCTGATAAGTTAAGTATCTAGAGGCCTTATAATTTATGTATCTCTCCGGATGTAATGAGAAATGGGCATTTATGTAATCGTGAAAAGGTGCGATTTAAGAATTGACATATATCTTATGTTACTTGAACATATGTACTTTTGAATAGTAGTATGTTAGGTTTATAGACTGCGCTAGTGTGATACTAGGCAGGATTGTGTTAAATGTGATTTGCTCATACTGAATGATATGAGGAATCTGTACGATTTATATATGATTTGCTCATACTGAATGATATGAGGAATCTATATGGTATAAAGGCGATTTGCTCATACTGAATGATATGAGAAATCTGTATTAAGCATTAACTTGCACGAGTAGAAATAAGTGTAATGGATCCATAGGCACTAAAGTTTGGAAATCACATGGAATAGGCGTGTGGTATAACTCGTTTAATCGTTATTCCAGTGTGTGTGGGAAATCACATGGAATAGGCGTGTGGTATAACTCGTTTAATCGTTATTCTAGTGTGTGTGGGAAATCATGGAATAGGCGTGTGGTATTAATCGTTATTCCTGATTTCTAAGGAAGAGAGTGAGATTGACATAAGTGCTTGTGATCTCTGCTTCCTTACCGATAAATGGGCGTGTGTAATCGCGATTTATTGGTGGAGAGCATTGATCTAGAATCTTTGAAGATTCATAGTGTGGCTCTGGGGTATGATATGATGACAAAATTATTGTCAGTTATATTCATGAAATATAGAAATGGGCATGTGTATATTGCGATTTCTGGATTAAGAGCATTACTCTAGAATCAGTGAAGATTCGTAATGTGGCTCTGAGACGTGATATGATGATGGAAGGTGTGTCAGTCATATTCATGGAATTGGGTAAAATCGTGTTAACGGAATAGAGTTACATGTATGGTAAGAAAAGGGGAATCAGGTTTGTTATAACTTGTTTACATTGATTTTTACAAATGTTATCTTGGAAACGAATGTTCTCACTAGGCGTTGGCCTAATCGTCTCAATTGATGCTTTCTTACCAGGTACCAGCTCGGGGAGGTAAAGGGTTGTGGGACGAGCGTTTTGATATAGCAGAAGTGGATGAAATTAACAAAGAAGAGGTTTTGATGGATTGATAGATAACTTGATTAATCTGGTTGTAGTGACATAATTAGATTGATAGGTTATTTAAAGGATCTTGTAATGTGAATATACTCTTGATGGTTAATCCACTGCCTGTTTTATAAGTTGAAGTATTTATTGTCATAACCTGTTATAACTTGAGGTTTAAATTGGCTCGGATTTTGGGATGTTACAATATGGTATCAGAGCACTAGTTTAAGCGAACTAAGTATGCTGATAAGATACTTAGACTTAAGCTGAGATGGAGTAGGTTATGATATGTGAGATATGGGTAGAAGTGTTAAGACGGGATAGTCTTAGAGTCAACGGAAATACGTGAAATTAGTGCTGTGACAATGGTAATGAGGATTCTCCTGTATGATATGTTCACAATTCCAACTAGCTACTGTTATTATGAATATATATTTACACGAGCATGCTTATTTCTAAATTATTACAGTGACTAACGATCGATAAGGTACGTTTTGTATGTGTGTACGTGCATAACCATTTCTTATGGTTGTCCCTTTATGTTATAGTAGAATGATGGTGAATACGGCACCAAGGTCCTTTGAAGGACAGATTAGTATTAATTGGAGGTTGGAAGGATAACCTGGAATTGGCGGGACTCATGAAAGTCCGCCAAGGCAACCTTTAGTAGGTGGATTGATATGTGTGGAGATAGAGTATGAGAAGATTGATCAAAATGTAAATGGTATGACATGGTGGAGTATGTGGATCGTGGAATGCGAGTATAGCAAATGTTATAAGGCCGAGAAGGCGACACTGGTCGGAAGTAGAATGTCAATGATAAGTTACGTAAGTAAGACGATTGACCTCGTTTGAGTAAGTAGCCTTCAATTGCGAGGAAAGTTTCATGCCTGGTGTTTTAGTGTGTGTTACATGAATTTTCATGATTTCAAACCAAATGCATAAATAACAGTTTTAGTCAAGGTGGAATTAGCATGTGCGAAAGTGTATTTAAAGAAAAGGCAATCCCAATTACGTCGCACAACGAAAATTTTGAAGTTTTTACAAAGTATTTCTTACTTTACATGAAAAGTTGAATTGTAGCAAGAAAACGTTGGTCAGCAAAACGTCTAATAATTAATAGGAGTATGGACCTATTAAACATCATATAAATAAGTGAGAGAACCGACTAGTTTATTTCGTGTCGGTCAATTTTTTTTCGAACTATTGTCGTACGAAGAGATTTTCATTTAGTATATTACCGTCGTAACAACACTGTTTTGTTTGAGAAAGGTTGAGTTTTCGGAAATTTAATATGCAAACGATTCTCGAGATCGTTGTGCAGTACTTTGGGGTATGTGTGCCCAAGTTGTTCCCAGTAGGGTTATTTAAAATGAGAAAATGTGCGAAATGATTTGTCATGCATAAAGGCTATGAACTCGCTAGGTCGTAGAGTATTACGTTATAAGCTAAGAAAGAACTCCAAGAGTGGAGAGGTGTTGGATAAACCTTGGGAGAAAATTTGTAGTTTTGGTAATTGTGTTCAAATGAGAGATGAACAGTGTGAGAGTCGAAAGTGGACTTTAGTGTCGGTTGAATGAGAGTCTGTACCCTTGTTCGCTGACTAGGAATACAGTTGTCGAGGGACGGTTGTGCTCGGAGGAAGAATTAGGTTCAGTTAAGGACCTTAAGGTTAAGGAAGTGTCGACATGTCAAATTTTGACTTTGAAGTCGATAGTTGTGTAAGGTGTATGAGACCTTTCGTCTGTCATTGGGTGCGGTCTGGGTGCGTCCCGCGTATGCCTGTGCGGACAGGAGAAAAACCGTGAGCGGTACCGGTATGCTGTTATGCAGAGGGTATGCGCAAAGCATATATTATTGTGTACGACATAGTTAAGGATTTTGAGTGATTGACGAATAAATCGCTAATGAAAGAAGTTTTTGAGTTATTGTTGCACAAGCGAAATATATGTAGTCAAAACACGCTTTTAATGTTAATTGTGGATGTGCAATAGTTGTGATGTATTACGTTTTAAAAATGTGAACGTGTGGGTTGAGGGATTTTGGTAAATCCGACCATGTAAAGTTTTAAGAGTGGTAAACCTTTGTTTTGGGGCCGAGGGCCAATTAAGGGATTAAAAAGGGTAAAGATTTTGGGTAACAATGTATTTTGGTTTACGTAATCGTGTGAGTGGCATATGTTTAACCAAACTGTTGGTGCAAGTGTACCACATCTCTATATATTTATATATATTTATTTTGATGATTACAAACACACCGCATTATTGTTTATCTAACAATTTAATCCAAGTGTGCAGTTGTTGAAGAACACGAAGATTTAATCTGAAGGGTTCAAGACGGAAGTGTTTACGTCGTCATCATTGTTTATAACTAATAATGATAAACACCCTAAAATAATATACCACTTGGATATTTCTAAAAACCATAATTGATTTTAAATAAATAAAGTTTTTTTTAGAAGATCTAGCAAGATTTTGCTTTTTCTGACGCAGGTATACCGCGAGGTTCAGCAGGTATACCGCGGCGGCTTGATGTTACCTCTGATTGATTGGTCGTACTTTTTTCTGACGCAGGTATACCGCGGTGTTTAGCAGGTATACCGCGGGTACAGTTGGGCGGTATACCGCGATGTTTAGCCGGTATACCGCGGGTACAAGTTTACGTTTGTTTTGCAGGGTTGACTTTCTCTTCTGACAGTGTACTTTTTACTGCACGGTATACCGCGTGCATTTGGCGGTATACCGCGAATGCATGTATCCGTTGGAAGAGCTGCTATATAAATGCATGCGATGGTGGAGAAGAAAAGACCAGACAATACAGATACAACCAACACCATCACTGCTCATCTGATCTCTCTCATTTTTAATATATATATTTTATAAAACATTTTTTATAAAATATCCAAGTGTGAGATATTATACAAGAGTGATTACCCATTGTGAGTTATACTCCTCTTGTAAGTGTTTGAATAACGGGTGTGTGATCCTGTATATCTCGATAAGCTAAAGCTTGAGAGCCGTTTACTTTGCTCTGTATTTGGTTTGTATTCTACCGTAAAGAATACATTTATTGGATCGTGTCGGGAAGTGTCTCGGCTGCTGGTTTATCACAGTTGGTGGTAAATCAGTAAATCTCCGTGTCAAGTATCTCTAACCTTTATCTCTTTATTTATTCCGCTGTGCTTTATTATATTTGTTTATATAAACTGCTTTGCATTTATATTTATTTATATAATCTCTGTGTATTTGTTTATATTTACACTCTTCTTTATTATTTGTATACTCTGATTTATTTTTACTGTTTCAGTACTGTATTTATTTATAAAAGAATTTTTGAAAGTAAAAGATTTTAAATACAACCTTACCCCCCCCTAGGTTGTCTAACATTTGGTATCAGAGCAGGGCTTTCAAAAATTATCTGTTTAAATTTTTAAAGTTATTTCTTTAATTCTTGTTATGGCTCAACAAAATGCTTGGTTTTCTAAATCTCTTCTTATTGATTTCGAAAATTTTGATCTTTGGGCAAATTCTTTTGAACGTTATGTTCGTGGGATAAATCAAAAAATTTGGGATATTATTATTAAAGGAAATTTCAAACCCACAAAATTTCAAAACAACAAAGTTGTTGAAAAACCTAGCTCGGAATGGTCCGACGAAGATGAGGCTAATTATTGTTTAAATTATGAAGCCAAAAATTTTCTCTTTTCGGTTCTTACTAACGATGATATTGAGCGTGTTTATCTCTTTGAAACTGCTCGTGATATTTGGGAGAACTTGAACATCACCTATGGTGGAAACTCAAAAGAAAAGAGAGACGAAACCCGAGATCAAAGAAATGAAGAAACTTGTCTCATCGTCGACTGCGAGAAAGAGGTATGTACTTCATACTCAAGTTATTCTAGTTGTAGTGATAACGATGATGATATTGATATGTTAAATGTCTCTTTTCAAAAATTGATTGTTCTCGTAAATAGTTTTAAAAATGAGAATGCTAAATTAAAAGAAGAATTATTATTATGTCAAAATGAGTTGAATAATTGTAAACAAACCATTGCATGTGATAATAAAATCAAAAATGAGTTAAATGATAAAGTTATCACTTTAGAAAAGAAAGCATGCGAAAATATTGTTTGCAAATCTTGCATTGTTTTAAATGATAAAATTGCATGCTTAAATAAAAAATCACATGAAAATATTATTTGTACAAAATGTGATATTCTTGAGAATGAAATTGCTTGTTTGAAAGCAAAATGTAAATCGCATGAAAAAGATAATCTGTTAGCTAATGCATTTCAAAGTAGCAATGATAAAGTGCTTAAAATGCTAAATATGCCTAATCGTATAAATTGTCGTAAAGGCATTGGTTCCGATACATGTGTTGATAAATGTTCGTGTAAACCCATTAAAAGATTTTTTGCATCTCCTAAAGTTGATACGAGAAAACCTCCATATATGTCAAAAATAAAAAATGTGAATTATGGGAGGAAACCGTATGCTCGTATGTATAATAGTAATTTTTCTAGACCTAATGCGAATATAAATGCTTCATTTTATGTGTATGATAAATACAATCGCAAAATTAAAATGGTTAGAAAATGGATTCCGAAAGGAATGTTTAATGTTGACAATCCCGGTGGGATGCGTTTGTGGTTTTAAACCATTTTTATGGTTTTATATGTTGTCGTATTTTGTTTTATGTCGACAACATATTTTTTTGCAGTTTATGTTTTATACTAACTGTTAAAAGGACCCATAAGAAAAGGGTACCACGAAATATTTTCTTTGCCTTTTGTAGGTGTTTCCTGGCGAGGATATAATACGTTGTTACCTGCCGAGGTTATAATACGTGGTTACCTGCCGAGGTTATAATACGTGGTTACCTGCCGAGGTTATAATACGTGGTTACCTGCCGAGGTTATAATACGTGGTTACCTGCCGAGGTTATAATACGTGGTTACCTGACGAGGTCATAATACGTGGTGATTTTTTTTTTAAATCACATAAAATTAACCGAAAATCGAAGCCTTAAGATCCGTTTTGGTGCAAGTGTTTCTTTTTGGTTATTTTGTTTCATGTCATTTATTATGCTTATTTTATCCCTCAAATTTTATAAAATCAAATTGATATCGCTATTAATTTGAGGGGGAGCGTTTTAGCTCTTTACCCATGAGTTTATGCTACCTCAATTATATGCATATTTTGAGGGGGAGCATCTCTCGAGGGGAAGCATACCGTCTTTCTTGACCCTTTTTGTTTCGACAAACGGGGGAGAGAAACCGCACATGCTCTTGCTTAGCGGTTGTGTTTGTCATCATCAAAAAGGGGGAGATTGTTGGTGCAAGTGTACCACATCTCTATATATTTATATATATTTATTTTGATGATTACAAACACACCGCATTATTGTTTATCTAACAATTTAATCCAAGTGTGCAGTTGTTGAAGAACACGAAGATTTAATCTGAAGGGTTCAAGACGGAAGTGTTTACGTCGTCATCATTGTTTATAACTAATAATGATAAACACCCTAAAATAATATACCACTTGGATATTTCTAAAAACCATAATTGATTTTAAATAAATAAAGTTTTTTTTAGAAGATCTAGCAAGATTTTGCTTTTTCTGACGCAGGTATACCGCGAGGTTCAGCAGGTATACCGCGGCGGCTTGATGTTACCTCTGATTGATTGGTCGTACTTTTTTCTGACGCAGGTATACCGCGGTGTTTAGCAGGTATACCGCGGGTACAGTTGGGCGGTATACCGCGATGTTTAGCCGGTATACCGCGGGTACAAGTTTACGTTTGTTTTGCAGGGTTGACTTTCTCTTCTGACAGTGTACTTTTTACTGCACGGTATACCGCGTGCATTTGGCGGTATACCGCGAATGCATGTATCCGTTGGAAGAGCTGCTATATAAATGCATGCGATGGTGGAGAAGAAAAGACCAGACAATACAGATACAACCAACACCATCACTGCTCATCTGATCTCTCTCATTTTTAATATATATATTTTATAAAACATTTTTTATAAAATATCCAAGTGTGAGATATTATACAAGAGTGATTACCCATTGTGAGTTATACTCCTCTTGTAAGTGTTTGAATAACGGGTGTGTGATCCTGTATATCTCGATAAGCTAAAGCTTGAGAGCCGTTTACTTTGCTCTGTATTTGGTTTGTATTCTACCGTAAAGAATACATTTATTGGATCGTGTCGGGAAGTGTCTCGGCTGCTGGTTTATCACAGTTGGTGGTAAATCAGTAAATCTCCGTGTCAAGTATCTCTAACCTTTATCTCTTTATTTATTCCGCTGTGCTTTATTATATTTGTTTATATAAACTGCTTTGCATTTATATTTATTTATATAATCTCTGTGTATTTGTTTATATTTACACTCTTCTTTATTATTTGTATACTCTGATTTATTTTTACTGTTTCAGTACTGTATTTATTTATAAAAGAATTTTTGAAAGTAAAAGATTTTAAATACAACCTTACCCCCCCCTAGGTTGTCTAACACAAACGTTTATTTTGGCCTTAAAGGCTTATTTTATATTCAAATGAGTCTTTTGAATGTTTGTCAGTTTTAGTGACCCGAGATGGAGTCTTGGATGTGTTATATGCTTAACTGCTTTCTATTTGAACAAGTGTCGGTCTTAGGTGTAAAGACCGTTTGATAAATTTCGTGTTCTTAATACCTTTGGAACTAATGAATCTTGGTGAAATATATATACATTGTGTAGTATAAAAGAGTTGCATATACGTGGACATATATATATACCTGTATATTTGACTTCGTTGGGAAAGTAGCAATGAAGGGGTCGTAGGATTATCATGCCTCGGAGCGTATGTTGCATAATGATCATTAGATCCTTTGAGTAGATGGATCGGTTTTGAACTCAGTTGAGTCTTAAGAGCATTGACCGGATTTGATAAGCCCGACGTAGGCTTGGGGTTGAAATTGCATGAATGATATTGTAATTGAAGTTTACTTGACGTAAATGCTTTGGTTATCCTATTGGGGTCATGTCTAAATGTTAAGTCTTGAAACAGAAGTTTAAAAGTTGAAGGACCACCTTGTGGGGATGGTAAGAACAGTGAAGGACTGTTGTTTTTAGATAAGTGTTTTACTTATAATGTGGAAGATTTATAAAAGATGAAGTACTAGAGACGAACTAAAGGAGTACATAGAATTGTGTTGATCTGTGAAGGAGTATGTCCGGTTTATGTAAAGGTTTGGAATCACAAAGAGTTAGCAAGTAACGAGTAGGTACGAGTTAACTAGAAAATCGTGAGTGGTAGTCCAACTAAAGTTGGGAAGGAGATATCTAGTGAAATAAACTCGGTTTTTGGGCGAGAAAACAGGAATATAAATGTTTTGTATACGAGTCTATGAGAGACCTGGTCTGTGGTTAATGTTATGGGTGGAGATTGTACGAACGAGGAGTGACATGAATTGCCAAGATAGATATGTCAACTAGTATGTAATGTGAAGTCAGAAAGAGGGAGTATCCGAATGGAAGTTTTCGGGGATTTCGGATGAAAAGTACTATTTGTCAATAAAGTTGATGGAGCATGTAGCTTGTAAGTTGGTGTGGTATAGTGAAGGCAAAAATCGCTAATGAATATAAGTTGCTCCTTATGTGTGAAAGAATTGTACGAGAAAAGATTAGTTGAAGATCTAAGAATGGGTAGTAACTTCGAACGGTAATGTAGTTTCAAGATAGCTTGGTTAAATATTTTAAGTTAGAAATCTTAGTGAAACTGTTTGGTTATGGTTCGTAATGAGAAAATACTATCGATATGTGGAAAATTGGGAGAATGAGACAAGTAATACTTGAAAGATAGTATTCCACGCTAACGTGGGGAAGCAATGATGAAAAGATTGGATTTAAGAATGTAGTCTTACTACAAGTTCATTGGAGTTATCACCTTTGATATACAACCCTTTAGTGCTTGGTTGAGACGTGTTTGTGTGGTGCGATAGTGATGTGAGAAGGTGATAGCGTTTTGTGTCGAAGGAATGTGTAAGTCATGGATGCAATGATGGATTGCCGTAGTTTTTGAAGCATAATTGATGAGAAAAGTCGTTATGTGAAGGAACGGGAATCGTTTTTAGAAAAACCTTTTAATAAATTACAATCTAAGAGGGTGAATATAGGTATAATGGTATTATATCTTTGAGTTGTTAATGTGACTTTAGAGTCGGAAGAGAATATGAAGGATAGGTATCCCCATCTGTTGACCTGATCTTGATTTCGAGGACGAAATCATTTTCAAGTTGGGGAGTATTGTAACATCCTGAATTTTCGTTATTAGTGTTTTAATAAGAATTTTGGATGTATTTGTTTTCTAGTTTAAACCTTGGATTATATGGAAGTGTTATAATTCAAAAAGGGTTTAAAAATACAAGTAATGAAAGTTTGGTGTTACTTTTGGAAAGATTAGAACTTGGAGGTGTGAATTGTAAATCTTGAAAGTGTATTTGGATAAGATGATGAGATAAGTAAATATCTCAGTCTTGTGTTCTTTTGAGTCGATCATTAGGCAGAGAGAAGAAACAGAGAGAAAGAAGAAAAGAAGTTCAGTTCTTCATTTGGTAAGAATTTTACCCAAGTTTCTGATAAATCTTGTTGCTGATTTATGGTGGTAAATCGATTTTGTGTGCTGAATTGATTTCCAGAATCGATAGCAGTAGATTGGAATCAGTTTAGGGCAGAGAAGAGGATCTTTGCAATTAAGGTGAGTTCATTCTGTTCTTTGTACAAATCAGTGTTTTTAAGCTATACTAATCTTGATATATCTGTATAAATTGGTTGAGGACTGAATAGAATGAGTAGAATGAATTGATTTTATGATTTAAATCGATTTGTGGACATGGTTGAATGAACACTACGTAAAACCAGTGATGTCCCGGTACTTAAAGGTTCCGGTGTAGTTCCGGTGTAGTCCCGGTATCAAGGATAGGTCCCGGTAGTTGGAAGTCCCGATAGTGGAAGTCCCGGTAGTGGCAAGTTCCGGTAGTACAAGTCCCGGTAGTGGAAGTCCCGGTAGTGGCAAGTTCCGGTAGTACAAGTCCCGGTAGTTGGAAGTCCCGGTAGAGGTAAGTCCCGGTAGAGGCAAGTCCCGGTACAGGTGAGTCCCGGTACATCATATCGGGAGTTGAGTAAAGAAACCAGTATATCTAAATGGTATCAAAATTTGATATGGCTCAAGGACCTGATAAGTTAAGTATCTAGAGGCCTTATAATTTATGTATCTCTCCGGATGTAATGAGAAATGGGCATTTATGTAATCGTGAAAAGGTGCGATTTAAGAATTGACATATATCTTATGTTACTTGAACATATGTACTTTTGAATAGTAGTATGTTAGGTTTATAGACTGCGTTAGTGTGATACTAGGCAGGATTGTGTTAAATGTGATTTGCTCATACTGAATGATATGAGGAATCTGTACGATTTATATATGATTTGCTCATACTGAATGATATGAGGAATCTATATGGTATAAAGGCGATTTGCTCATACTGAATGATTTGAGAAATCTGTATTAAGCATTAACTTTCACGAGTAGAAATAAGTGTAATGGATCCATAGGCACTAAAGTTTGGAAATCACATGGAATAGGCGTGTGGTATAACTCGTTTAATCGTTATTCCAGTGTGTGTGGGAAATCACATGGAATAGGCGTGTGGTATAACTCGTTTAATCATTATTCCAGTGTGTGTGGGAAATCATGGAATAGGCGTGTGGTATTAATCGTTATTCCTGATTTCTAAGGAAGAGAGTGAGATTGACATAAGTGCTTGTGATCTCTGCTTCCTTACCGATAAATGGGCGTGTGTAATCGCGATTTATTGGTGGAGAGCATTGATCTAGAATCTTTGAAGATTCATAGTGTGGCTCTGGGGTATGATATGGTGACAGAATTATTGTCAGTCATATTCATGAAATGTGGAAATGGGCATGTGTATATTGCGATTTCTGGATTAAGAGCATTACTCTAAAATCAGTGAAGATTCGTAATGTGGCTCTGAGACGTGATATGATGATGGAAGGTGTGTCAGTCATATTCATGGAATTGGGTAAAATCGTGTTAACGGAATAGAGTTACATGTATGGTAAGAAAAGGGGAATCAGGTTTGTTATAACTTGTTTACATTGATTTTTACAAATGTTATCTTGGAAACGAATGTTCTCACTAGGCGTTGGCCTAATCGTCTCAATTGATGTTTTCTTACTAGGTACCAGCTCGGGGAGGTAAAGGGTTGTGGGACGAGCGTTTTGATATAGCAGAAGTGGATGAAATTAACAAAGAAGAGGTTTTGATGGATTGATAGATAACTTGATTAATCTGGTTGTAGTGACATAATTAGATTGATAGGTTATTTAAAGGATCTTGTAATGTGAATATACTCTTGATGGTTAATCCACTGCCTGTTTTATAAGTTGAAGTATTTATTGTCATAACCTGTTATAACTTGAGGTTTAAATTGGCTCGGATTTTGGGTTGTTACAAAATAGATAAAAATAAATATTACACTTGAGTTTAACGAAAATGCTGAGATTCAAGAAAATGTATGCTTATCCCATTGGTGGCCCTTTTTTTGTACCCATCACCCTCTTGTCACTTTCATTTCATCATCCGATGTGGGATGCAAAGAATAAATTGAGAAAAAAATGACATTTTCTTTTTGTATCCACGTCTCTCATGTCCTTTTCATTATTTCATCCAATGTGGGATGCAAATAATAATGTGCGAGAATAGGCAATATGAAGATATTTTCAAAGTGAAAGTTCGTCTTTATGAAAAACCATTCTACAATATTTGAATTGTAAATTAGAGAGTTGCGCCAAGCCTTGGTAGTAGTTTAAGACCAAGACGACGCATAATGAATCACGTCATCAAGCTCATATAATGGACATTCCATCATAAAAAATAAAATACCAAGTAGGCCGATGACCAAAATATTTTATATTAAACTAAACACATATTATTCTTGATCTTAACCAAATGATCGAGATTCGGGAAAGATATGTTTGTTTTATTGTTAGACATTTCTTTTTGTACTCACCTCACTTTTGCCACTTTCATTTCATCATCCTATTTGGGATGTAAACAATATTGTGAAAAAAATATGGTCTCTTTCTTTTTGTATCCACATCCCTCGTGACTCTTTCATTCTTTCATCCAATTTAGGATGCAAACAATGATGTGAGAAACTAAAAGAATATGTACTATACTTGATCTTAACCAAAAGGCCAAGAATTTGGGAAATGCATGTTAAACTATGAAAAACATATACTATAGTTGATCTTGACCAAAACGTTGAGATTAGAGAAAGATATGTTTGTCACCTCCCTTTTGCCACTTTCATTTCATCATCCTATCTGGGATGCAAACAATATTGAGAAAAAAACATGGTCTCTTTCTTTTTGTATCCACATCCCTCATGACTCTTTCATTCTTTCATCCAATTTAGGATCCAAACAATGATGTGAGAAACTAAAAGAATATATACTATACTTGATCTTAACCAAAAGGCCAAAAATTGGAAAATGCATGTTACACTATGAAAAACATATACTGTAATTGATCTTGACCAAAACGTTGAGATTAGAGAAAGATATGTTTGTTCCAACTTCCATGTTAGTCATTTCTTTTTGTACTTGCCTCCCTCTTTCCACTTTCATTCCATCATCAGATGTGGATGCAAACAATATTCAAAAAAAGAGTTGACACTTTTCTTTATGTATCCACCTCCCTCATGCCTATTTCACTCTTTCATCCAATGTGGGTTGCAAACATGAGGAAAAAGAATATGTAATTTCTATTTTCTAAAGTGTAGGAGGTGCTAATGGTTATATATATAATGATATACTAATTGATTGATTTGATATATTAATGTTTCAACATGTAGACTAAAAATAACTATCTTTCATTAAAAATTGGAGGTTAAAAACCAAACAATCCTTTTGATATAGATTTGATAATACTCGATCCTCAAGATGCCATCTCAATACTCTAGAATTTTCTTCGCATATATATAAAGATGATAGTAATTACTAATATTTTTTTTTGCCAAAAGATGGTCATCTAAAATAAGACAACCCCTTGAATCAAACTATTTTCTTTTTGCATAAAGGTCATCCAAAATAGACAACCATATGAGTTAAAACACATGAATGTACATGAATGCATCTCATCCACCTTTCTTATACATATAACTTTGTTTCAATCTTTCAACTTCTCATCAATGTGGGACAACTCTAAATCAACCACAATTCACCATTTGAGAATATTCAATCCTCATGGTGCCACCTCAATAACCCAAGATTTTTCCTTTTATATATATAAAGATTTTTAAGTTCACATTTTTATCTTTAATTTCTCTAATATTTTTGAGTACTTAAATTTTAATGGGTGCATTTTTACTTATTTAAAAAATATATTCTCCTTACAAAATAAGGTTGAATGGTTGCACTTGGCCTTGCTCTTGCTATCAACCATTAACAAATCTATCACAAGTTTTATAGACAAGTTCGTCTATTTAGAAGTTGATTTTTGATAACCACTACCAGATCATAACATAAAAAACATATTGATATTACCAAAAAAAAATTGAATGATCAGGTGAATGAATCCACCAGTAAACTCAATCACCTACCTTTTGTTAATCAACTTAATGGTAAAAACAGTAAATCAACCAATAATTTGTTAGAATTTTATTGGAGAAAACTATAAAACATAAATTATAGAGTAAATTACGGATTTGGTCCCTGTGGTTTGGGGATTATTACGAAAATGGTCCCTAATCTTCGTTTATTACGGATTAGGACTTGACCTATGGATTTTTATAACGAGTTGGTCCCTCTGACAAACGGCCGTTTGTCAGCGTCCGTTAGAACCACCCACGTGCTTTGCACACGAGGGTATTTTTGTCCAATCCCTTTTCATCCCTTTTTGTCCCTCTTTTAAACGGGTAAAACCCTTATTTCATACAAAACCCTGTGGTTTGGCTATTCATCTTCTCCATAATAAACAAAGCTTCAGTGACGTTCATCTCCATGGTCCCTCCGATGTGGAGCATTCGAAGAAGCAATGAAGATGTTGAATGCATTATGTGTATGGTATGTACTCGTAAATAAAGATTTTTACATTGTATGGTACGTACAAAATCAATATAGAGATGATAACTTTTTTTTGTTTTTTTACAAAGCATAACACGAACCTGATATCAATGAAGCTTCATCACGGTGGGGTTTTTACAAAATCGCCAGGTAGGGAGTACATTAAGGGTAAGATTAACTATGTTGACTTAGTAGATTGTGATGAGATGAGTGTGCATGAAGTGGATGCCATGATGGTAGATTTAGGTTATAATGGTGAACACCCAATGTATTATTACTTTTTGAAACCTGAATTTGACCTAGATTTTGGTCTTGAACCTCTAGGCAATGACAAGATATTTTGAATTTGTTGAATTATACTAGTAGCTACAAAGTCATTAACATATATGTTGAACATGGTTTTACCACCTTGACTACTTATTTCAAGTCTCCTACGTTTAGTCAAGTTGTTATTGAAGAAATCCCTGATGATGGACCTAGTGAAGTGAATACAAAAAAAGATAAATCATCTTGCAAGAAAAAGCTCTATCTTGAATGGTATAAAACATGGGAGGGTGAAGAGGCTGTAAGTGGTGATCAAGAGCCTGTAATGGCTGAAGAACAGCCTGTAGTGGCTGAAGAACAACCTGTAAGTGGTGATCAAGGTGACAGAGTACTTGAAGAAGAGACTGTGAGGAGTGAACAATGGCATAGTATTGGTGATGACATGGTTGGGTTAGGTGAGTTCATGGTAGGTGACTTAGAGGACTTTGATCCTTTTAGTGAACCTATTAGTGACAAGAACAAGGGCAAGTCAAAGTTAGTTGATGGTGATACAGTTAGTTGATAGAGCATTCATGAAGGGCCCTTATCCAGGCCAAATCCTAACAGCTGTTGGTGTTGATCCCAACCAAGGAATTTATCCACTTGTATATGCTATTGTAGAGGCAGAGACAACTGAGTCATGGGGTTGGTTTCTGGAAAGCTTGGGAGATGACCTTGAGTTGGGCAGAAATTCTAATTTCACTTTAATTAGTGATAGGCAAAAGGTATACCCTAATATAATGTCTATTTAATTGTATACAATTTTGGATTTAGACTAATGTGTATATATAATTCTTTGCAGGGGATTCTTCCAGCATTAGCTAGGGTATTTCCTTGTGCAGAGCACAGATTCTGCCTGAGACACATACATGACAACATGAAGAAGCATTGGAAGGGAAACTGTACATGGACTTGTTGTGGAAGTGTGCCACAGCAACAACAATATCAAGGTTTGATAAGTGCATGGAAGATTTGGATAAGGTAGATAAAAAAGCTTACCAGTGGTTAAAAGACACACCTCCTAACAGTTGGGCTAGAGCACACTTCACTGGTACATGTTTTTAAGATTGAATTCTATGTATGTTGTTCACTTACAAGTCACTGATAAGATTGAATTGTGGTATGTTGTTACAGGTAGGGCTCACTGTGATGTTTTGATAAACAATATGTGTGAGGTTTTTAACAGGCAGCTTGTAGAAGGTCATGACAAACCAATCTTAAAGGCATTGGAGTATATACATGAATATTTGATGAAGAGGATAGTGATTGTTCAAAAAGTAATTGCAAAGAGTGATGGGTATATAACACCTGCAGTTACCAAGATATTGGAGAAGATTAAAAAAGATGTTGCACAGTACATTGTCAAGTGGAATGGAGGGGACAAGTATCAGGTTAATGGTCCATGGCAAGATCAATGTGTAGTTGATTCCTCTAAGAAGGTATGCTCATGTAGAAAGTGGGAGTTGTTTGGCATCCCATGTAGGCATGCAGTGGCCACATTATGGCATATGGCTCTTAATGGAGAACAAGTTGGGCTTCCAGAAAATTGGGTGCATGACAGTTACACAATGGCTACTTGGAAATCAGTGTATGAGTACAAGGTTTGCCCTTTGAATGGGAGGGAGGAATGGCCAAAGAGTGAATGCCCTCTCACATTAACACCTCCAGTTGTAAAGGGATGTAGACTGTCAAGGGTTGGCAAGACTGTGACTTGTGCAAAGTGCAAAAAAAGAGGGCATAACTCAAGGAGTTGTAAGGGACAAGAGGAAAGACCAACATGAAGGGCCAATTTCATGGGAAGTGCATAACTTTTGGTTTGTGTGTTGACTTAAAAACAAGTATTTATTTTTGGTATTTGATGTGTGTGTGCCTTTTGGATGTTTTGTGTTAAAAACAATGTGGTAAACTATTAATGTATGTCCCTTTTGGATGTTTATAATCTGTTTGGCTTATTGGTTTGGCTTACTTGTTTATTTTCTTATAATCTGTTTGTGTTATTTGTTACAATCCAATCACAATGTTAACCATACACAATTCTGGTTTGGTTTATTGAAGAAATGCCAAAAACAATGTAAACAACTAAGGAAATTAACTTGCCAAAAACCATGATTTAATATTGATGACCAATAAAGATTACATCAAAATGGTAACTGCTAACAACCAGTACTAGATTACCATCTAAACAACAACTAAGTCTAAACAACCAGTACTAGATTACCAAAAACAACTACACCAACGGTTTACATCAGCTTCAATCAAATTACCAAAAACAAAATCCAACTGATCACCAACAACTACATCTAAGGGTTTACATCAGCTTGAATCAGAGTACCAAAAACAAAATCCAACTGATCACCAACAATATCTTCAATATTCGATTTTCCACAACCTTTTTCTTCAATTGCTCTTCAATGGCGTTCTTAGACCTTAATAATCCAGGTATAATAGCTGTAGCTCTACGACATAACGGTGGTTCAAACCACACAATAAACCCACAATTTGATCCCTGTACAAATCATTTTGGTTGAGCTTAGGGATTATTCACCAAAATCAATGGACATTAGGGTTAAGAAATTAAACTTACACAACTGTAGAACCTTCTCCCTGGATTAGAGCTAGTCCACGATGTGCGAACCACCATTGAAGCTCCACAGGAACACATACGGTGAGCCATTGAAGAAGGAAGAAGATGATACGACTTTTGGTCCCTCGTGTGCAACCAATTCCATTTAAAAGGGGGATGAAAAGGGATTGGACAAAAATACCCTCGTGTGCAAAGCACGTGGGTGGTTCTAACGGACGCTGACAAACGGTCGTTTGTCAGAGGGACCAACTCGTTATAAAAATCCATAGGTCAAGTCCTAATCCGTAATAAACGAAGATTAGGGACCATTTTCGTAATAATCCCCAAACCACAGGGACCAAATCCATAATTTACTCTAAATTATATTAGGATGTGGTTATAAATCACTATCCTTATGATAATATTACACATCATTATAAGGCTAATTAACCCTATCAAAACTACCTACTCTAATATAAAGAACACAATATACCCTTGTATCTCAATGAACACCATTATTCTGTAGGAAGGGGGGGGGGGGGGGGGATGAAGAAGATATGAATTCGATACACTTGATTAGTACATATAGGCTTGGGTTGTTGATAGTTATTAACCACAATGTTGGTCTCAACCTTTGTATTTGTGAATAATACAAAATATCCGCCCAAACACTTGGGCCTTGTTTGTTTTTTGAAAATAAGCACTTAATTGGTCCTTAAGTCTGATTCGGCCAGACCTTTCATGTTTTAGATTGTTTGTTTTTTCTATTTTTTAGATGCTCTTATGTCTGAAAAAGATCTAAACAAAAAAGTGAAAACATTAACTCTGAATCGCTTAGACGTATAGGGTTCCATCAGTTTAGTACTTTAGCGCGTCTGACAAAAAGTGAAAATCTAAAAGGAAGGATTTTCACTAGTTTATTTTTTAACCCTTTTGCCACCGCTTCTCATTCATTTTCATTAGTTTAGTTTTTTTAATAAAGACACTGTGTGAAATAGAAAGGATTTTGATTTGATTTTTTATTTGGGTAAACTACAAATTTGGTCCTTGTGTTATGTCTGTTATAGTATTTTTTTCCTTGTGTTTAAAAATATAAGATGGTCATTATAATTTATGAAAAGGTTTAGATTTGATCAGTGAATTAAAAGGATTCTGTCTTAATTAATACAAAATAATTTTAGTTGGTACGAGTCGTTCATATTTTCTATTGTATTTGAATCAATTGACGTATTTAAGTTGCATTTTTAATGTGCTAAAAACGGATGGTAGTATAATTTGATTAAAATGAATTTATGTTTTTATAAATTCAACGGTATAACATTCTGAGGAATAAAATACACAATTATATATACTCAGACGTTTGTCAGCATACAAAAACAAACAGTCTAATTGATTCAGATTTTAGACTTCAGCGCCACCTCTTAAAAATCAGAAGTGAAATCAGACTTCAGTACCACTTAAAAAACAAACGCCACCTTAGAAATATATTCTTAACATGGGCCTACATGAAATAGGTGTAAAAGGACCGAATGTGTCATGAGTTAATTGAGTTCATTGATTTTTGTTAACTTGTTAGTGAGAGAGGCCATGACAACTAAACCATATGAACCAAATCCACAATTAATCAAATATAAAAACGTTAGTTATAATTTTTGACATATCAAAAAGACTAAACCATAATTCACTACTTTTTATAGTTTTAAAATTGAAATGACTATTTGTGTATTTATTGTAGCATCATAAACCCCAAAGTATATTCCATTATGATACTCTTTCTAATATATGATTTGGAAATTTGGAATTACATTTCTTTCAAATTAACCTTTGTTTTTTTTCCTCCTTAAAACATGTCTGGATTTTATGTACTTTATGTTTTTTTCATTACATTAACTTTCCATCTCATTAATTTTATGTGGTTTGTTTTAAAATGGAAATTGCCATTTCTATATTTATTGTGCATATAAACCCAAAATATGTGTTATTAGTGGACTCTTCTAAATATACACTTGAAATTTCACTTCTTCCAAATTTCATTTTTTTGGTCTTCCTAAAATAGATCTCATTTACTGTGTCTCATCACACTAACTTCCTTTCTCATTTGGTTTACTACCATTTAAAGTATTATTTACCTGAGTGAACAAATATATCCCTTTAAAATCGATTATAAAAATGTTATGAAAATTGCTTACAACGAGTTTAAGAAGATTTGGGTTCTCATACTTGTAAATGTTTGTAAATCTTAAAAAACTGCCGCGTTCAAGTTACGAGTTAAGACGTCCCAAAGTTCACTACGAAAAATGGTTATCGACATTCGAAAATGTTTACGAGTTTATGAACTGGTTACGACTTTCTAGATTCCAAAAATTCACCAACAGATGTTGAAAACATAAGTAACTTATAAAATCATCTTGATTCGAGTTACGAGTCAATACTTAACGATCTCCCAAATTTCATTACGAAAATTGTTAAGAACAAATTACTGTTAAAGATCCTCAAGTGTTGCCAACTCATACATCTTTCATTAATAAATGATTAGTTTTTAATAATTTGGTTGTGAAATACTTTACTACAATAATGAGAAATTAATTAAACCAGACATTTTTCATGGTTGATTTGACCTCTTAGTCATTTTTCTCCCCTGTTTTTATTATCAAAATAGCCCTAAGTCCATAATTGTGGATCCAACAAAAAATAAAATAAAATGAATCTGATCGATATTTCATTAAAATCAATTTTTTTGACTCAGATTCGCAATTGCATACTCCATGTCCGCAGTATATAAAAAACCTTCTTTTTAGGAAAAACGACCAAATTCGTTTTTTTGTGTATTTTTTTAGTTAGGTTCGCAATTACGAACCTAGAGCTATTTTGATAAAAACTAAGGAAATAGCTAAGAGATAAAAGTAACCGCAAAAAATAACTAGTTTAATTAATTCCCCTAATTATTAACAAATAAATAAATTTACTATTACAAAAATAGATTTTGTATAATACAAGTAAAAAAATAAAAATGGTAGATGGAAAGGTAGGGAAATTGACTCAAATAGCCAAACCACCAAGAAGGAGTGACAAAATAGTCACATTCTCTTCCGGTTTACAAAAATAGCCAACGGGTCTGCACTCTGACCCGACCTGGTGAGTGCGGACCGCAATTGGGTCACAAAAAGATAAAAACAAGGCTGGAAACGGCAGGTCCGCACTCGGTCCGTACTCTGACCCAACCGTTTTCAAACACTTTTTTTGTCTTTTGTGATCCCATTGCGGCCCGCACTTACCGAGTCGGGTCAGAGTGCAGACTCGTTGGCTATTTTTGTAAACCGGAAGAAGTTTTAACTATTTTGCCTGAGAGTCTTCATGTTTTGGCTATTTGAGTCAATTTCCCAATAGAAAAAGGTGAGGCCCCAAAATATGATACGATGAGGTATGCTTTCAAGTAGGAGAGAGAAGAACAAGTGAACCCTTTTGTGATTTGTTGCGTGGCCATTCACAAAGCTTTCCTTCTCCATCACCCCCTCAAACCCTTGTCACAGAGGAGCTCTACCTTTGTTTTTTTGTTCAATTTATTATTAGATACTCTCTCTCTCTCTCTCTCTCTCTCTATATATATATATATATATATGCCGTTGTATATGTACGCTGATTTCTTGAAGAAAGCACATTCGGTTAATCTTTGAGATTGATTTTACTTTCGGGATTTCGCCAGAATTTCGCAACCAGGAGTCTTAATCGGGAGACGGAAACCTTGCATGATTTGACCCGGTTCGTGTTTTTTTTTCATTACTCGGTTAGTCTATGAAATTTCCCAATCTGTTTGCATCAATTAATTTATAATAATTTCGTCGCTCTATTTTCAATTGTATCCAAGGTTTTGTTTTATTTTGAAATTCAGATCTGTGGTTATCACGGGTTTTTGGTTGCGAAAATCGGCTGGGTTTTCATTTATAGCTCCGAGGAACTCAATCTAATCTCAGAAGAATCTTGCTTTTTGAACAACCCATTCAATTGCGTTGTATGTGAGATTCCCTTTTTTGATAGTTTGGATAGATTTATATTCTCCCAGTTTGCTAATTTGATGTTTTATTACCATGTACGTATAATCAACCGATTCCTTTTGAACCATTCTCAAATGTCAATGTGAATTCCTAAGCAACTACGATTGGCAGGTGTGGAATAAGGGTATCAATACCTTGCGTTTTAGATCAATCTTACAGGCTGCTTTCTTTTAGGCAAGTTAATTTATGATTCTTGTTTGTTTAAACTTGATAAGGCACTAATTTGGTTACTAATTGCTGCTAACCGAAACATTTCAATTTGGAATGATTTTGGATCTCCTCTAAAAGTGGGATAACAAGAGTACTTGTCTCGGCGGTAAATAATGCTGCCTCAAGTATAATCGAGATAGATCTTATAACCGAACTCTAATATAGCTCGCTCAAATCGTATAATGGAATTCAACTTATAACTAGACTACTATTTCATATTCATGTGTTGCCTAGCTAGTGTCTCAGATGGTTTATTACCAACATGGCATGCAACTTGCAGCACAAACATTTTTTCCCTTCTCATGAATTTTTTTTTTGATGTAAAGATTTTCCCTTCTCATGAATGATGTAAAGATTTTCATCTCGTGATGGAATATTCCATAATAATTGTGACTTCCCCTTTCTGGCTAACCTTCAAATTAAATGTTTCCATCTTGGGATATTTCATAACAACTAATTCCCCCTTTTGGCGAAATTACCTAGTTTCCCCAAGTGTCATGATGTCGAAGTATTTGTGCTATTGGTTTTGGTCCACGAAGTTACTTCAATCTGAAAACCAAAAGTTCACGTGAAATGCCTTTCCGTTACGTTTTCATTGTATTAGGGTATTTGCCATTTGAGATTCTTCAATTTTTTTGTAAGAAATTCATCTTGAAGATCTATCTCGATATACTATGGTACCATTGGTAGGGGAATGGTACCATTAGTAGTAGTGTAATTCTCAAGCTAAAAAATGCCTTTCGAGACCATCAAATAGACTTGACTTTATAGCTTTTCTTTTTAAGCTAAAATGTGAAGTGAACTATGGTTTGAATTCTTTATATCTTTCACATGGACGACAAAAATCAATTATTTCCAGTGAACTAGCTTATGAAAGCTTGTCTTGGATATTCTTATTGATTGAATATTTATTTGTTTTATTCAGTCAACCATCATGGAGGGATCAGGGCATGGAGGGAGCAGTGTGGAAATGTTCTTACGAAACTATAAGCTTGGGAAAACACTTGGTATTGGTTCATTTGGGAAGGTGAAAATTGCAGAGCATGCATTGACAGGACACAAAGTCGCTATAAAGATCCTCAACCGTCGCAAGATCAAAAACATGGAGATGGAAGAAAAAGGTAGGAACATTGTAAATTATAATAATACCACATTTAGAGAGCTTTGTTGAAAGTTTATATAAGTAGTTATTAGTTTCATATTTATATCTACCACTGATGAATACATTATGGGTCCCCTTGGTTTTGCAGTTAGAAGAGAGATTAAGATATTGAGATTGTTTATGCATCCACATATTATCCGCCTCTATGAGGTCGTAGAGACACCATCAGATATTTACGTTGTCATGGAGTATGTGAAATCCGGCGAGCTGTTTGATTACATTGTGGAGAAGGGTAGGTTGCATGAGGATGAAGCTCGCAATTTTTTTCAGCAGGTGAAAATGTCTACCAATTGCTACAAATGTTGGTGTTCATTTCATCAGAAGTGGATAACGATATTTATAATGGTTAATAACTTAATATAGACTTACACCAATGTCTTGAAGCAGATAATTTCTGGCGTGGAGTACTGCCACCGCAATATGGTGGTACACAGAGATCTTAAACCTGAGAACCTGCTGTTGGATGCCAAATGCAATGTCAAAATTGCAGATTTTGGTTTGAGCAATATCATGCGTGATGGTCATTTTTTGAAGACAAGTTGTGGGAGTCCGAACTATGCAGCCCCAGAGGTACCAATTGGCAATGATGGGTTTCACACATATCATACTACTTATATTTTGTTTCCGAACTGAGAAATTATGCCTTTTAAATAGGTAATATCTGGGAAGCTGTATGCTGGACCGGAGGTAGATGTATGGAGCTGTGGCGTTATCTTGTATGCTCTTCTCTGTGGCACCCTTCCTTTCGACGATGAAAACATTCCTAACCTTTTCAAGAAAATTAAGGTATGTCATTTAAATATTATTTGCTTGATATATGTTTCCATTTAAGGTCTTAAGATTGTTTTTGCCCTTTTGGGATCAAATTGCATACCTTGCTCAGTAAAAGTCTGGTGGCCAATTGGCCATTACTGAGAAATGCCACAGTTTTTTTCTATTGTATGGCATTGCTGCTTCATTCCAATTGATAAAATTTTGTAGTACTCTTTTGCAATTATTTGAAATTCATTTTCATTAGAAAGAGACCATGGACTAATGCGTTATCCTGAATCATGTTGATTTGTTCTTAAGGGTGGAATATATACCCTTCCCAGCCATTTATCACCTGGTGCTAGAGATCTGATCCCACGGTTGCTCGTGGTTGACCCGATGAAACGTATGACTATTCCAGAGATTCGTATGCACCCCTGGTTCCAAGCTCATCTGCCACGCTATTTAGCTGTCCCTCCACCAGATTCTATGCAACAAGCAAGAAAGGTATGAAATATTCTGGCTTCTTTCAATCATGTGCAATCTGTATACATAACAGTACACTTCTCCCCATGGTAATTACTAATTAGAGTATTTTTTTTGCTGCAGACTGATGAAGATATTCTTACCGAGGTGGTTAAGATGGGGTTTGACAGGGATGGCCTTGTCGAGTCACTTCGTAACCGAGCTCAAAATGAGGTAATTATAAAAAAAATCATGTACTTTCATGGATTTTAGGTTATGATGTTGCTAAATTTTGCCATGTTTTTCCAGGGTACTGTCGCATATTACTTGCTATTGGATAATAGGTTTCGTAACTCGAACAGTTATCTTGGAGCTGAATTCCAGAAACCTGTGGTTAGATTGTCTCTTGAAGTTGTTTCTTTTGGTTGTAATCAATATCTCTGGCACCTCTTACATGAGGTTTGAGAGTATTTCTCCAAATTGTGTGCTTCTACTGAGTTCCTTCCATGCAACCATGTCCATGCAGGAGGGGTATAATCGTCTCAATTCAAATGAGGCTGCTGCTGCTTCAGTTTTAGCACCACGAGCAGCCGGCTACATGGATTATCAAGGAACAAATATGAGAAGCCAAGTCGAGAGGAAATGGGCTCTTGGGCTTCAGGTTATTTTGCCCTCTTCCTTTTTTTGTTTATAATTGAAATATACTTGTTTTATTGTAATATGCATGTGAGGAAAAGGATCACTTTCTTTCTAATGACAAGGTTTTAAGGGTTCATAAGACCATGGTTTGTTAGTTAATAGTGTCCGTGGTCCATTTCAACAGTCTCGGGCCCATCCTCGTGAGATAATGACAGAAGTTCTAAAAGCTCTGCAAGAACTGAATGTGTGCTGGAAGAAGATTGGGCACTACAATATGAAATGCAGATGGAGTCCTGGTCATCACGATGGCATGCAGAGTAGTCATTACTTTGGAGACGAATCAACCATAGTAGACGCTGACCACCCGGCCCCACCATCACCCAATGTCGTCAAGTTTGAAGTCCAGGTAACATGAGCTATTCCCACACTGATACAAGATCTAGTTTTGCCATAAAGGCTACTACTGATGGTGTTAGAATGTGTGTTCTTTCAGCTTTACAAAACTCGTGAGGAAAAGTATCTGCTTGATCTACAGAGGGTATATGGACCTCAATTTCTGTTTCTGGAACTTTCTGCTGCGTTCCTTGCTCAGCTTCGTGTCCTCTAGAAGACTAGAATGAGCATAATAGCCTGAAATGAAGACTGGCTTTCTCCAGGAAATACCTTTGTGAAGAAAAGCTAGGCTGTATATAACCAAGCGTCTCGTTTTGGGTGATATGTTATAATCTAGATATCGTATTTATAGGCGAATCTTGTGAGCCGATCTTTTTTGCAACTCATCAAGAGTGGAGTATGGTTTTAACTTGGTAACTTCATATTGTTTTCTTCTATGTTTGTTGGTTCATAATAAGAGTAATTTGTAACCTACCCATGGATTCACTTTGAACAAGTGTTTCGAAAAACACATGATCAGAGTTTGATGGTAAGTTGACAAACTCCAAAATGATGCCAACTCAGATTAGTATAGAGCTTGTGTGTATTTATCAAATCATTACTTCCTCTATTGTTGCTATTATTCAATGGTATTTTTAGAATTTGGCCAAGGCATATTGCAAATAGGATCAAATGACTCAGATTAATGAAGTAACATCAACTAATCTTGTAAAAAATAGTGCACCGGTAACATTAAAAGCTACGAACGCTGCTGGATGAACATTACAAGACGGGAAAAGTTACAGTAGTAGATGGCCATCTTCGGACATTATACACAGTTGAAACTAGAAAGAAGTAAAACTCTGTAAAAGCTTGAAACTAGCTAATTAACATAGCAGATGGTTGGAAGATCAAGAGAGCTCCACAATGATAATTCTCCATCAATAAGATTAGTTGTAGAAGCTTCTTCTTCTTCCACATCTTTCTTTGATTCTTCATCTGCTTTCTTGTCTGATTCCTTATGAAGAATGGTCCTTTGCATTTTGGACCTTTTAATGCCTCCTCCTGCTGCTAGCCCAAGCTTCAGCTTCAAGCATTCTGGTATGCCATTGAAAGCATAGAGAGAAGCTGAGTACTTGCGCTCGTATTTCATCCTCTTCATTGCTTCGCTTATCGTTAATGGCTCTTCTCCTTCCCCGTTATAAACTTCCTCCTGTGATGCTATTTCTTGAGCCATCTCAAATGGAGAAAAGTTACAAGATGATCCAACTTCATCAATGAACCTGAAATCAATCACTCCTATATCACTACTCCCTTCTTCTTCTTCTTCTTCAAATTCTTCGTCTTCTTCCGTTGCACCTTCATTGTTTGTTTCACCACTTGAACATTGCAGATTATCAGGTGCTATCAAATGATCAAAATCATCTTTAACAGGTAAAGATGATATAAGATCCCCGTTGCCGTAATTATCATCGCTACGAGTCAACATAATCTCATAGTTCTCAGGAATATACTCATCTGGGTCATTGAGAAAATCAGTAAAGATTGTATCTGAGAACTCACCCATCTCATCTCTAAATTCCTCCTGCTGCTTATTGTCATCATGACAATTGGTGGTTAGCTGAGGAGTGTGGTGAGATGAAGCAGCAGCTGCTGCTGCAGCTGCTAAAGAATTGTTTCTGGTTTTGAGCCTATGAAGAAGGAGGTTGGTGATCTTTGAAGGAAGGGCAGGTGTCGTTAACGATGATTGAGAAGAAGGCCAGAAGTTGGTGCGAGTATTGGCTCCTCGTAGCAAGCAAGCAGCTTCATCGTATGCTCTAGCTGCTTCCTCAGCTGTATCAAAGGTGCCGAGCCATACTCTAATCTTTTGTATGGTGTCCTTGATTTCTGCAACCCATCTGCCAGACGGCCGCTGGCGAACACCAACAAACCGCTTCCGAGCTCGTCGGGGTCCGCCTAGTGCTGCAGCGGCTGCTGATTCCTTAGCCATCTCATCCCAAGTCATGTTCTCTTCAGCACCCATGATCGGTTCTTGATCATTGGCCAGTTTTCTCTTCCTAGCCATTTCTCTATCTTTGTAATGGTTCTTGGGTTTGGGTGCTATATCAGTTGGTGATATATGTGTCTTATAAATTATGTTGCATTAGTATATATAGGCATAGAAAGAGAAGATCTTGTCAAAGTGAGAGCACCAGCTGAAAGGGTCTTGCTCTTGTACACACTTATTTGTTATTTTCAATTTTTATTTATTTATTTTCAGTGTTTGGCCTCTATATAGAACCCATTTGGAGGGTTATCTTTGATAGGGGTAGATAGAGAGAGAGTAAACTATTCAGTTTTTATATAATATTGGTTCTAAATATATAGTTTGACCTAGCCCAACAAGTGCTTATGCTTTCATTTAATAATCCATTTTCTTACATTGAAACTAGGCAGCTTAATCTACACAACAAAAGAGAATTATTAGTGCATGTTTTCAGTCAAATATTACACTTGATAACTTAATTCATACAAGGTTTAATAGAAAAACAATCAAAAAGACCCTAACCACTAACCAGCCAATGAATATTAAAATATCAAAACCTCCTACTTGTACTAATTAACTTTGGGATCTAGCTAGTAATATTATAAGCTTATAGACAAAGAGAAGCATCGAAACCATCAACCAGCAATAAAAAAATGGCATATCCTAATCATGCCAACACAAACAATCCTCAATCAAAAATTGGCTTTTTTTTATATATATATATATATATATATATATCAAGTTCATCCAACCGTACTTAACATGGTAACCCCACAAATCAATTTAAGGAAACTTGCATCACAAAAGGGACAAGTGGAGCAGTTTACAAGATGAGTTACGTACTCATCTTTTTAACAATTATATATATATGATTCAAGTCTACGAAACTCCGTCCATGTAGTCTTGTGTATTTGTCCCATAATACTATATGGTGTGCAGTAAGTAGGCTTATTATCGATCGAGCAAGGAATGTATCTGATGAGAATAATTACACCAGAGTTAAACTAGTTGGTACAAGACTCTTGTGGTTATTGAATATTGAACCATATATGTGTTAATTATATATATATGCATTTTAGCATCGAAAGAGTGCATGTATATATAACAAAAGGGTAGTTTTCAGGACAGTTGAGTTTCAGTTACCAGAATCGACAAAACGGATGTCTTGAAATGATGATTATATATATGTGATTAATTTGTAACAAAAAGATTAAAAAGTAAAAATATTACATAGGATGGGTTGAGTATCAATGAACAGTTGTAATTAAGGGCAAGGGCCAATAGACTTAACAATAGAAGAGACAAGAGAAGGTTTGAGCTGCCAAAAACATCAACCTCCCTCTTGAGTTGTTTCTTCTGATTTTAACTTCATCTTCTTGATATTTACCAAACCAATCTCCCTCTTTAAATTCTCTCAAATAATTGTGAATATGCCTCTTTCTTCTCAGGCTGCCACATGGATGGATTGCTTTGTTTATATAGTGGTAACTGGGGTTTAATATTTGTGAGGTTATAATAATTAAACTAGGTCAAATGAAAAGCCATGAGATGAAATATATATCAATGAATAAGCTAGGCTTGTAAATGTTCAAAGTGGTAATATTTGACATGCATATATATATATATATATATATATATATATATATATATATGTATAGTTGGGTAAAAATGCATGTGGTTTAATATTGAGGTATTATACAAATTAATCATACTTGTTTTTGATCAATTGTATATATCCAAATGAATCTGTTGGGATCATCAACAACAGTGACAAAAAATCAATGTCCCTAGTAAGTGGGTGTGATATAGGGACCTTACATATATATTCAGTGAATCATATCAAAGATTCTATTGCAACTATTATCATGCATACAAAAGGTAAATGCTAACATATTTTATCGTACGGAGAGATCATCCGCATATATTGGTATGTCGGGATTTATGAACAGTCGATGTTAAAGTTGCAAGCTATTTGAAAAAATGGTGATTTGTTGTACTAAAGATCGTATCATTTTTGGTTAATTAAAATTCTTGTTCCGTTGAATCTATGAAAATAAGTTAAATTAGATGAGTGATGTTATATTAACATCTGTTGTTGTCGAATTTTATTGGTCGATAACTTTTTATTATCGGATGACGATTGTTGAACCTAATACCACAAAAAAGCTAAAAAATCGTTTTAGAGAAATTTTGACACTCCATTAATGGAAAACCTGGTCAAGCTTCAAGGGCCCCAAAGGTCTGTTTTCTTGCGAATCAGATTTCAGTTTAAATACATTCATTCTCGTTTGAAAGCAACGAATTGGGGATGTAGCTCAAGTGGTAGAGCGCTCGCTTTGCATGCGAGAGGCACGGGGTTCGATCCCCCGCATCTCCAGTTTTCATAATTAAATTTACTGTTTTTTTAAGAGTAAATTACACTTTTGGTCCCTGTGGTTGCCAGCTACTATCAAAACTGGTCCATATTTCAAAGTAATTACAAAACCAGTCATTAGGGTTTCTGTTTTGTTTCAATGTTGGTCCCTGTGTGGTTGCCAGCTATTCACGCCATCCATATACCGTGAAGTGTTAAATCAATTAAAGGCAAAATTGTCCATTCCCATTTAACCCTTTCAAAAAACCCTATTGACCCAATTCTATTACTACGCACCTGATTTCAAAAAAACCATCGACCCCAAAATTCTCTGCGATTCTCAGCAAATCGATTAACATGAAATCGAGTTTCATCCTCTTTGATTTCTTCTCTTAGGTTGAATCTGATTACGATTAACACAAAATCGATCCCCATCTCTGATTTTGTGTCCACTATTAGTACTTCTTATCCTTAGATTTTCGTCTCCTCAAAGTTCCATGGTGATATGCGATTGTGGTGCAACAGGTGTGGTACGAATCTCCTGGACCTCCAATAATCCAGGATGAAGGTTCTTCTCTTGTTCAAGAAATGTAAGCAAAATGGTTTTTTTTATTTACGATTTGAGAAGTAAGTTGCTGAATTTTTTGGAAGTGACTTATTTTGGGGCTTAATTTGATACAGTAGAGTTTTTTGACCCAATGTGGCTTAATTTGGAATAGTGGCTTATTTTGTGGCTTAAATTGATATAGTAGAATTTTTTACTCAATGTGGCTTAATTTGGGATAGTGGCTTATTTTGTGGCTTAATTGGATACAATAGAGTTTTATTACTCAATGTGGCTTAATTTGGGATAGTGGTTTTTGTGGCTTTTTTTACTCATGTAGCTTAATTTTACAGTGGCTTAACTTCTTACAGTGGGTTGATTACAGTGGCTTAATTTTTTCTCAATTTCTTACAGTGGGTTATTTTGTGGCTTATTTTGATACAGGGTGCAAGATGCAGGTTTCTTGGTTGGTTGACGACCCATTGTGTCCACGAGCTGTTCAGATCATACCCGGTTTATTGAGGTCAATGAACAAGCTGGAAGATGCTTTGGAAACAAGTAAAAAGGAAACACGTAAATGGAAGTTCGGGTTTTGTATAAGTTGGGTGTCATTTGCCATCTTTTATGTTTTTTCCGTTGACTGATGAGAGTAGTGATCCATCATTGTAATTGTTATGATTTGTAGTTGTTTTTAGTACGGACGAAGACTTGTGTCATGGTTGTAAATGTTTTGATTTATGTACGATGAAAAGTTCAATCAATGTTATGTCTTTTGGTTTGGTAATTGCAGCAGATTTGCTACCATTTTTATCTAATTTTCATGTCATTTGGTTTGGTAGTAATTAAGCTCTACATTGGCAGCTTATGATGCACTTAAAATTGCAGTTTTGCTGCACTAAAATTGCACATTTGCTGCACTAAAATTGCACATTTGCTGCACTTAAAATTGCACATTTGCTGCACTAAAATTGCACATTTGCTGCACTTAAAAATGCACATTTGCTGCACTAAAATTGCAGATTTGCTGCACTAAAATTGCAGATTCAATATAACACAAAAATGGGCAGATTTTATGATCTAAAATGGCAGATTTGATGCAAAAAATGGCAGATTTAATATAACAATAAAATGGACAGATTTGATGCACAATTAAAAGTCCAGCAGATGCTTAATGTAACAACAGATGCTTAATGTATTTACCAATAGTTGTTTACAAAGCAAAAGGACAACTATACAACTACATACCAACTGCACTAAGCTGTTACTTACAACCAAAAGGCAATACAGAGTTATGACCCTTCTTACTTATAACCAAAAGGCAAAGGCCAAACGTACCAAAAGAACAATACAGAGTTATGACCCTTCTTACTTACAACCAAAAGATCAAATGAAACCAAAAGAGCATACCCATTTCATCTAAACACCTTGTCCTCTACAAGTCCTAGAGTTATGACCCTTCTTACGACATTTTGCACAAGTGACGGTTGTTCCAGCCCTCGATATTTTACTTCTTTAAACAATCGATTGACTTAGCTCATCTTTGGTCCTCTTTCGTTTATTTTTCGGCCTTCCAACTTGTACATGATGCTTAGGGGGAGTTAGGGTAGTTGGACAATTAGATTCAGGCCAAAGCGTTGGTCCGTTGATGGGAGTCATCTTGAAACTGTACACATTCTTCTAAGTATTTAGCAAATAGCAAGGGTGCACCCAATTCTCAGGTTGGCGTACATCTTCCCCATTTAATGCCATGTACCAATTTGTGGCCACTGCATGCTTGCATGGCATCCCTGTTAACTCCCAACGCCTACACGAACAACTCCTCTCTTGAACATCCACAATACACTTATCCTGCCATGGTCCAGTCACCTCATATTTGCTTCTCCCATTCCACTGGACAGTGTAGTGAACAACTTCCGTCTTGATGGTGGTAAACAACTTTGTAGCTGCCGGAGTGAGTGGTCCAATAGACTTGGCAATAATCTTTTGAACGTTGACAATTTTTTTCATCAAATATTGTCTGATGAACTCCAATGCCGTGATTATAGGCTTGTCCCGACCATTTACCAGTTGTCGGTTGAAAACTTCACATATATTGTTCAAGAGAATGCCAGAGTGACATCTACCTGTTACAACATTAAAAGAATATGTATCACATGACAACTCAATAATGACTATATCTCTTATTTACAGATGGATTACCAGTGAAATAAGCTCTAGACCAATGTTCGGGGGGAATCAGTTTCAACCATTTATGTGCTTCATCATGGAAATTTCTGAAATCATCCATAGCTTTATTGAACATTGAGACATTGGAGGCAGTTGCACATTTCCACAAATGATCCTTAAATGCTTTCCCCTTCCAGTATAGTTTCATATTCTCGTGTATATGTCTCAAGTAGAACCTATGCTCAGCACATGGGAATAAAGAAGCTATGGCTGGAGCAATCCCCTTTAAACATAAAGAATAAACATAAGTATACAACAAAATTGAAATGTGTACAATAGTAAAGAAATATAAATAATATTTTCACACACCTTCTGTCTATCACTAATAAAAGTGAAATTGGAATTTCTTGATAAATCAAGATCATCGCCAACACATTCCAAGAACCAAGTCCATGAACTAAAGTACATAAGTGAAAAATAGATTAGTATACAATTAAAGTACGTTAAGCATACATGTAATTTAACAGATTAGTATACAATTAACATACCTTTTTGACTCCGCCTCAACTATAGCATATGCTAGGGGGTAAGTGCCATTGTTCGGGTCAACACCAACAGCAGTTAGTATTTGACCAGGATATGGTCCCTTCATAAAGCAACCATCAAGCCCCAACAGATCTCTCATACATGCTTTAAACCCCTTCTTCAATGCACCAAAACATATGTAAATCCTACTAAACTGCCTTGTATTGGAAGATGGGTCTGGTGCATTCTCGACATGTATCTTCACCGTAGTGTCATCATTGGTTCTTTGCAGCTCTAAAATGTAATCCCTTATCTTACCATATTGTTCAGCATAATCTCCCCTTAGTTTATTTAAAGCCATGGCCTTTGCTCTAAAACTTTTCAAAACAGAAACATTAACTGAATATGTCCTTTCGAGTTTCTCTTGAATGGCTATGATAGGGATATCTGGATTTGGTACAATGGTCTCTGCAATGTGTTGTGAGAGAAAATATGCAGTGCAAGCATTTACATTTCTGGTTTGCAAACACTTATGGGTCTCAGTATATGTCTTCACCATCCAAGTTTGATCATCTTTACTTGTTGAGACATGCAACACCCAAGTACATTTTTCACTTGATGTTTCCTCCTTTATTGTCTCACTTGGCCCGCTAGTAAAGATTGGTAAATTGCCCTTACAAATTGCCCGCAACCTTGTCCGATCATTTTTTATTATCACTATATTCCTCCTAGTTTCTATTGCATGAAGCTTTATCAGTTTCTTCACATCAGCCTTGCTACCAAATGTTTGACCAACATAAAAATTGGGATATGATGAAACCACAACTTCTTTCTCCTTTTGTACCTTTCTTAAACATTTTTTTCTTGTTGATTCGATATCAGAGTCGTCTGTTTGACTATCAAAATCTTCAAGATTGGTCATGTCAAATTCAATATCATCTATCATATTCCCATCATATACCAAATATTCCATACTTTCATTGTTTTCGGATTCCTCCTCATCCATGCTTTGACTAAAGAAATGATCAAAATCATCACTCATTTGGGGTTCATCCATCCCCACATCTATGCCATCTTGACCCAACCCACTACCTTCGCCTATATTGTTTGAATGCCATTCCAAAAGTAATTTATCGTATGGTAATTCCTGAATTTCAACATCATATTCCTGTGGAGTCTTTGAATTGTTATCCAGATTGGTTTCACAATGTTCAGTGTATACATCAATTAGCTTGAACTTAGGAAAGTAATTCAGCAACATAAGTAGATCTTCCTAGTTCCGTAATGCTTACAAACCAAAACATAGATCACTATCGGGTCTCATGAAGTGGTAATAAATTACTTCGTGGTCTGCGTAACCCAACTATTGTGTAACAGAAACAAGATCATGAAGCGATAAAGAACCGGTGTCTATTAAATCTACATAAGTGATTTTACCGTTCAAGTATTTCCTACCATCACCCTTCGTAAAGAATCCACCATGATGCATCTTCATAGACATTAAGGTGGGATATAGTTCTGTGAGGTGAAAAAAAAATACTGGATGAGTAAATATAAACAATCACACAACATAAACAACTCTAAACACCTTAAAAGAAATCTGAAATACAAAACTTACCATAAATCTCTTCAGCAAACTGTTCATCCCGTTGTCTGATGTGCCACATAATACGACCAAACGATCGAAATTTGATTTTAACCGTGAGAGAGCTTACTGATTTCATCTTCAATGTTGGATCGATTTTACCATAGGATCGATTTTACCATAGAATCTTCATTAATCGTAGGGCAGAAAATGTAGGAGACGATGAAAACTTAATTGAAATTAGATACTCAGATGATGCGTATGGGGTAAATAGAGGTGAAAGGGGTTAAATGGGTTTGGACCATTTTGCCCCTGGATACTTCACGGCGTTTTTTTAAAATCATATGTGTGAATAGCTGGCAACCACACAGGGACCAACATTGAAACAAAACAGAAACCCTAATGACTGGTTTTGTAATTACTTTGAAATAGGGACCAATCTTGATAGTAGCTGGCAACCACAGGGACCAAAAGTGTAATTTACTCTTTTTTTAAAGAACAAAAACCTATGACAACCAAGGTTCTAAATAGCGCAAGACTGGCGTGGCGACGAGGCCAAGCCTTAGGAGCCATGACGAGGCCACGGCCTTTATTAAGGCGTGACTTATGGCGACAAATTTCTATATCATATACAATATTATATATAAAAACATATATTTTGTACTATTACTCGACGAATCAATAATAATAAACAAATTAAATTAGGTTATATTAAAAAGTAGAAAATAAGACATTAACTGTAACAACCCACAATCCAAATATACATATATCATATGTTCAACAAAAGTACTTCACCTTTCACATTTGGTCCCAAAAACTGACTTAACATAGTAAGAAATTCAGTACAAACTTTTTCATTTTTAAGTTACATGCTAACTAATCACAAAATCTTAAGATCAAAATACATCCATAACTTCATAACCGATGTCTCCATAAAAGCTATTCGTCAAAAGTTCTATTTACTGCTCTTTCCCGATCCATCACCTGGAATACAAAATTTTTAAAACAGAAAATGAGGGTTAGACCTAATGGTCTAGTGAGGAAATCCCTGTCATTTTAATAAACCTTTATTTCGAAGTCATTTATATAAAGCTTTTCATATACATTCATATAATACACGTATATCAATACCATACAAAACTCGTGCATCTCATTCCACCTTATTCCTCCACATCTGGCCGTATTAATTGGTAGCAAGCCAACTAATAAATAAACAATACCGGTCCGCACACCGGAACCCGGCTACTCATCGGTCCGCACACCGGAACCCGACTACCCATCGGTCCGAACACCGGAACCCGATTAATGTGCACTTGTGTAAAATATCACACAGATAATATCTCATTATATTATTAACACGGAATATTCACATATCCATTCCACATACATATATGTATTCCAGTAAAAATAATTTTAAGTAAAACTCACCTGTTTTGCTTTTCACCAAAAGTCTTTCCAAGTTAATTATCACGTACGCCAATCCTTCACAGAATCTGAAATCATGCACAATACCAAATATCTCTTTTTAAAACTAAACTTATAAAATCCTCGACTCAAGTCGCAACCTACTAAAAATAAATTAGAATCGCAATGCATAGTGCTAAGTCGCAGTCAACTACTGCGACTTCACCTCAAATCGCAACCCACTATTGCGATTCCAACCCCAAGTCGCAATCAACTGCTGCGATTCCAAACCCAAATCACAATCAACTACTGCGATTCCAAACCCAAATCGCAACCGACCATTGTGATTTCAAAGCCAAATCGCAATCAACCATTGCGACTTGGTTGAATGTCTCAGTTCACTGTTCATCCTAAAAACCCAGAAATCGTACTTTTAAGCTATGCATGTTGCTGTAAAGGTGCTGATATGTTTAAGACTATGAACATAACCTAACCTTAAACTCAGATTTCCCAAAACATCCATTTTTAACACAACCCACCTATAAACCTAACTAGCAAACTCAAGAACACTTTAAGAAATTAATACACATAAAAGGATGGATTTGTTACCTTGCTTACTTCAGTTGTTTTAGAAATTCCAAAGCAAAAGATCTACTATCCTTTCTTCTTAACTTCCTTCCCTTCCTCCTTCTCCCAATTTTTCCGAAAACACAAACACACACATACACTTTAGGGAAAGTTCTACTTGTGTCAAAAAGATGACACCTCCAGCCTCTTTGCTGGAAATATGGCGGTGGTGGCAAGTGTTTTGGCAAAAGTGACCAAACAACCCCATACTTGTCATATTTGGCAAGATTTACCCCTAAACTTCCAAATAAAAATTAAAACTCACCCCTTAACTTCTATCTCCATAAAACGCTAAATTTTTAAATAAAACCTAAATAATAATAAATAATTTAATAAAATACCTGGTTATTACAACATCTCCCCCTTAAAAGAATTCCGTCCTGGAATTCGATTAAGTGAACAGATGAGGGTATTTGGCTCTCATTTCCGACTCTGATTCCCATGTAGCATCCTGTCCTCGGTGATGTCTCCACTGAACCTTTATCTGTCTGATCTCTTTGTTCCTCAATACTTTGACTTTGTGATCAACTATAGCTTCCGGTTCCTCCACATAGTTCAACTTTTCGTCAACTTGAATATCTGGTAGAGAGACTGCCTGATCTGGGGTAACCAAACATTTTCGAAAATTCGATACGTGAAATGCATTGTGAATCCTGCTTAATTCCGCCGGAAGATCTAACCTGTAAGCTACTTCTGTAACGTCCCAAAAATTACAAGCAAATTTAAATTTTTAAATAAACAATTCATTTATAACAACTCATTAATTGATACCAACGTTTCGTTTGCAAACACATAATTAATATTTTTCTAAATTAAAACCAGCGGAATAAATGTTTAATTATTAAAACCATAAATCAACCAGCTCTCCTTGCGCGCCAGTGTGTACTCGTCACGCCTTGGAGCCGCTCGGACCTGAAACCACAGTTTATTGGGAAAGGGTAAGCACGAAGCTTAGTGAATTCAAACACCATAAATAATACAGTTATTCCACACTACCCCTAAAACAGATAGTGACACATAAACGATCATACAGGTCTACGAACAAATCATGAACATGTATATCCACAACCACCCGTCTAAAAGGCACAAGTCGGTCCCACCGACCACATGATAACATCTTCGGCCCCGCCGAATCCCCGGTCCCACCGAGTTTCTACGCCACCCGCGTATAAAACCTCCGGCCCCGCCGGACCCTCGGTCCCACCGAGTCTCTACGCCACCCGCGTATAAAACCTCCGGCCCCGCCGGACCCTCGGTCCCACCGAGTTAACATAAAGCTACCACACACGTACTACAGCAATGATAAAACAACTATTATTAGATATAGTGAGAGAACTCACCTCGAATGCGCGCCTAGCTTAACAATACAAATCAAGTTTCACAAATACGGTCACTTCCCAGCACCTAAACGCATGTTAAAACGTGTCAAAACGAGACCCGGACCCTACGACACGACACACGCTTAAACCGTCACTAAAACTATTTTCCGCTCTCGCCAAACAGGTCTGTTCGGGACCTGTTTCGACCCCTTTAAACCCAGAAAATTCCCAATATTATTTCATGATTAGAAAGTACTCTGAGATAGGGTTTCAAGGACATATTATACGCCTCCTAACGATTTTTCTACATTTAATTACGGATTTTACAAAAACAGTTTCCAGAACAGCGAAATTCAGCACCTTTCAGTATAAAACGACAGTTTTACCCATGCTACGTCCCGAACTGGGTTTTGCACAAAACACAGAAAAGTTTTTAGACTCAAAAAGGGAACTTTTGACACCGGTTTCACCCCAAACCGAGTTACGAGCAGAAAGTTATGGTTTTCGCAAGATGGAGGCAGATTCCAGAAATTTTCACATGAAATGACGAAACACCGAACTTGCGACCACTTTTTCGCCAAGCTAGAGACCGAACCAGTTTTCCGCTAAAACACGGAAAACGTGCCCGACCACGAACTTGAACCGTAGGCACCAGTTTCGGCTTAAACGGAGTTACGAAGAGAAAGTTATGGTTGACGCAAAACAGTGGCAGAAGGACGTCTTTCACATAAATTGACGATTTTATAAAACGGTTTACGCGATTCGGGTTTGCAACTAAGATTCACGCGATTAGGATTTTAGGTTATAAGGGCTGGGTCAACCGCGCACCACCCACTGCCACCTCCGGCAGTGGTGGTCGCCGGCGACGGCGGCGGCGGTGGTTTACGAAACTTTGGCGATAACGAGAAAACGAACAAACCAACTAATCCTATCACGTCCACCCCCTTTACACACGTTCGACCCACCCTCAAACAGCCCACCATCACAGCCCCCGGCTGGTGGCGCACGGCGGCGGCAACTGGCGGCAGCCATGGCTGCGGCGGCAGCCATGGTGGTGGTTTCGTGATGGCGCGATGGCAACGAAAAGAAACAAAAAGAGAGAAAACTCACCTCGCGACAATAAAACCCAGCAGCGTCTCGACGGGATCCCGGTCACCGGCTCGATCTTTCTCTTTCTCTCGCACCCCCTCTCTTTCTCGCTGCACTCTCTCTCCGGCGAAACTCAGCGGCGGCACCGGTGGTGGTGTTGGTGGTTCACGGCAGCAGAAGGAAAGGAGAGAGGTGGTTCTTGGTTGTTCACGGCGCAAGGGATGAATGAAGGAGAAAGAAAGAAAAAGGATTGCGAGAAGGGTTTGTCTCGGTTTCTATACTTTTCTCTAAATCACGGCACCACACAAAAATATAAGGATTTCTTACAATAAACTGCATGGGCCGAAACCCAATATGGGTTTTTGGCCTTTGTCACAAATGGCCCTTCAACTTGCAAGCCTCTCACTCCTAACCAAAAATTCCGATACTTAACGATTTGACCCAACTCGACTAACCCCGCTTACGGAGACCACAATACTCGAACTTAAAAGAAAATAATTAAGACTAATAAATTACATACCGGGATACGGGCTTTACAACTCTCCCCCACTTGGATTAGACTTCGTCCCCGAAGTCTACGTCCGCAAACAGCTCTTAATAATTCTCTCGCATGTGATGGTATCCCAAACTCAATCCACTTTCAAGCTTTAACCATTCTAAAGCTGCTCACAGTATACCCTACAGGATACTCGACTACGATCATTCCTACCCTTAACTGTCGATTAACTTCCACGAATTCTAATAGACTCCAAAGATTTTCAATAAATTATATCAACAAAACATCGACCCCCTGCCGAACATCGGTCCAACCGATTACAATAACAAACACCGGCCACCCGCCGAACATCGGTCCAACCGATCACAATAACAAACATCGGCCACCCGCCGAACATCGGTCCAACCGATCACAATAACAAACATCGGCCACCCGCCGAACATCGGTCCAACCGATCACAATAACAAACATCGGCCACCCGCCGAACATCGGTCCAACCGATCACAATAACAAACATCGGCCACCCGCCGAACATCGGTCCAACCGATTTCAATAACTCAAATAAGCGTGGTATTATCCTAGACACTAACACGAATAGATATCCCCCACTACCAAATCAACTAACACACACGTAGGTCATTCCACCACATCCATTCATCACAAGTGATCATTTCAGTGTTACTACTACCATCACCATGATTATCTTAAAATCGGCTACAACTCTCCGATTATACTAAAGGTGTTTGGCCTCAAGCCTAAAGGTCGACACCTAAATATACCACCTACCTCGAAATGGTTGATGCGCATTTATTCTCTTAATAACAAAGGGCATCAATCCCTTAACCGATACTATCCGGCCTACAGTACTAACGCGCGTGGAATACCTACCTTCCACCGTCGACGTATCATCCACACTTGCTCTACGAAGCCAAGTCACACCGTATCGAGGATACACCTTGACGTCTACCTCCCAGGTAACGCCTCAAGACCCAGCACACCGGAACTACCTCCCAGGTAAGTGCCCACAACTATATCCTCCTAGTACCTACTGGAAAGTCTAGGTTAAAACACATGAATACCGGGGTCCCACCCCGAGATACCCAACCGACCATTACCAACGACTGACTAACGTGTCTAGGGATCCAAAACAAACAGCCTACCAACAACATGCCTATTCCGGATTGACTCACTCACCCAAACATGTAAACACTCAATGTGCAAAGAATGCCAAACGGTGCGACAAAAACAACTCATCAACTAGACTCCACATCGAGCCATTAAAACCGGGCAATTGGCCCATGACTAACTCCAAGTCAAAACCGAGCAAAATGCTCCACGCTTGCTAGACCCATAGGTCGGAAAATGCGTTTAAACAAAGTTTAAGCAAGCAATACTCTGAAATCAACCTTAGTCCCAGACTCAACACGGGTTAAACAAAAGAGTTTTCCAAAAGGACTCACACCCTGAAAATTCTCGAAATGACACATGACACTTAAAAGCACATTTCCCCAAATGGTTTACAAAATCATTTACAAAATATTTTCAACATCAGGATTTTCATCTCAAAAAGATCGTATGTAATAAAACTACTATTACCTGATCGATAGTTACGCAAAACTGAACACGCTCGTCCCACATAGGAAAATCATGTTGAAAATCGTTCCATTGCAGTTCAGTTTACTCACACAAAAGCAAAGCGTAATAAATAATTTCTTTAAAATGAACCGCCTCGATTCCAGTATGGATTGACTCATGACGTGCACTTAAAGTAACTGCTTGACCTTAAACAGGGTGCGACAAAGGTGTGCACATAATTCAAAATAAGTTTCACGACATTTGATTCAAAAATTCTTCTTTTTAATCATAAAAATGACGTGGCACAGGGTTCGCCACAAATTTTTCGCGCGTCAGCTAATCACACAAAACGATGACACGGTTTACAAATATATTTTTGTTAAAACACAACTGTCTCGTGTAAGTTTCAAACTTGAAGACAGAAACCAGTCCGCTTCTATTAATTGGAAATATCGACTAAAACCTCATAAAATCTCAAACTGGGGGCAGGCATGCAAGCTTGTAACACTTCCTCAAGTTTCGTACTTGGGACATATAACGTCAAAACATTATAGTTTAAAAAAATGGATTTATCGAAAATGCTCAAAATACTCGTTTCCTCCAAAGCAAAAGTTTTTAATTTCCCAAAAAAAATGATCGGTAATTCTAAATTAACCGAATGTCAAAAATCTACGCATTTATATTTCCAAAATATAACACATTGTAATCGTATGCATGATGTTCACAACATTAAAACACTCCTTGGATCAAATGGTCTTTCATTTCGACAAAAAAAAGAACTAAAACATTTTCATGCACGACTCGTTCATCAAAATGTCGAGAACAAAGGTTACCTCAGTATGCATACCCCTAAGTCGATAAATCGCATTTTCATGGAAATGTCAATAAAACCTTTAGCTGACTAAAAAGCGCACTAAACTACTCCTTATGAAATGTTACCAAAATTCCTCCATGCATCACTTATGTCACGCATGAATCAATCCACACACTGAACTATTTGCAATAAAACACTTAGTAATACAAACTCTCGAACGAAAAGTTAAGCGACACTGGAATTCCAAACTCATTTTAAACAAATCACCAAAATAGCCTTTATACAGACACCGTGGAATGTAACTTTTCGTCTCAACTCTAACACATGTGGAGGAGTTCCAATGTTAGAGTCTCAATCCGTAGTCACTTACCCAACATCTTAACCACCTCAAAACACGGATATCATAGTACCCGAAAGAACCTGTTGGAAAAATAATCAAATGAAACAATCTTTTACAAAGTTTTCAACTCCCGTGATAAAACGGTTTCAAGCATTTTCCAAAACTATAATTCGAAATCTTGTGTGTGTGCTAAACATTTCCCAAAGTTTCAAAACACAATCCATAAAAGGATTGGAAACACAATGATTAGTGAATGCAATCCTATTTTCAAAATAAACTCTGTGCATGACTCAGTCGACATTCAACGTCTCGACTCATGCTCCTCCCTACCTTTCCAATTCACTATCGTCCTCCGGACATTTAAACCTCTTAGGGCAAGATGGAAAATTACGTCAAATAATCCCTACGATTTTTCCTCAAAACAAAGTCGACTCTATAAGCCTATGACTCTAGCGCAATCTTCCATCTTGGCCCGAAACAAACATCATCCTCGTCATCACTCCAAGTGACTAATACTAGAATCGTCCTTTTATTCCAACGACTACTAATTTATAACCTTCGACACTACCCCAACGATCATCCCATCAAAGCAAAACAAGTACACACCTGTACTAGTAGGTTTACTATAGTTGTTCCTCCTTGTGATGGCTATTCAGGGCAGACAATACAACGCGTTATTAGCACATAATAACTCATACTAACAACACTCACGCTCAACTCCTTGGATTCCTCGTGACTTCCCCGACTCGAGCATTGATCCTGTGCTTCCGGTAGTAGGAGCTCTACTACTACCATCCACACCTATCATCGCCCGTTCCGAGTTCCATCCCAAGGGGTCCAAGTAGTTTCTCGCCGAAACTATACACATATGCCCGTACCAGCATATGTACACACTCTTCTTAGCTCCCTAGGAATTTCATCCAAACCACTACCCTTGCTACTGCCAAATCCCTAATAGCAAGCAGCAGACATGCAATACAGTGTAACAAGTACCAAGCAATTTAGCATCCATACTCCTATGTTCTAGAAAGCAATCTAGCACACGTACTCATACATAAACACTCTTCCCAGCTCTCTAGGAACTTCCTCTTATCCCACTACCCTTGCTACTACCGAATCCCTACTAATTATAACAGGTGACCTCGCGAATACCCGATTATATGCAGTGCGAAATAAATAGACAGTCGAATACAAGACTCTATCCTAGAACGGTTGGACTCAAACAAGAGCTGCGCAATAGAACTAAATCGAATATTCTAAGGCTATAAATCTCTTACTGCATACAACCTAGAGGGCATCCACTTAGTAACCTATCATAATTAGCATAAATTCCTAATAGCAAGCATTACAACATACATCATAGTGTCCACAACAGGCAATCTAGCATGCATACTCTATGATCTAGAAAGCAATAAAACACTAAGCATTGTACCTTTCCCCTTTGGCTCCGGCCGACTGTACACACTGCGCCTCCGATCACCGTTCCTCGAACGGGTCTTTACTTTTTCTTTTATTTCCAAAAAGATTTTAAAGAAAATTTTAAAGCCGCAAACTTGAGATCAAACACACCGAGGTGCATTTGATTCACTCAAGCTGTGCTCTAATACCAAATTGTAACGTCCCAAAAATTACAAGCAAATTTAAATTTTTAAATAAACAATTCATTTATAACAACTCATTAATTGATACCAACGTTTCGTTTGCAAACACATAATTAATATTTTTCTAAATTAAAACCAGCGGAATAAATGTTTAATTATTAAAACCATAAATCAACCAGCTCTCCTTGCGCGCCAGTGTGTACTCGTCACGCCTTGGAGCCGCTCGGACCTGAAACCACAGTTTATTGGGAAAGGGTAAGCACGAAGCTTAGTGAATTCAAACACCATAAATAATACAGTTATTCCACACTACCCCTAAAACAGATAGTGACACATAAACGATCATACAGGTCTACGAACAAATCATGAACATGTATATCCACAACCACCCGTCTAAAAGGCACAAGTCGGTCCCACCGACCACATGATAACATCTTCGGCCCCGCCGAATCCCCGGTCCCACCGAGTTTCTACGCCACCCGCGTATAAAACCTCCGGCCCCGCCGGACCCTCGGTCCCACCGAGTTAACATGGCAACATAGTATCAACTAGACACCCCACTATCAACACAATCACATAAAGCTACCACACACGTACTACAGCAATGATAAAACAACTATTATTAGATATAGTGAGAGAACTCACCTCGAATGCGCGCCTAGCTTAACAATACAAATCAAGCTTCACAAATACGGTCACTTCCCAGCACCTAAACGCATGTTAAAACGTGTCAAAACGAGACCCGGACCCTACGACACGACACACGCTTAAACCGTCACTAAAACTATTTTCCGCTCTCGCCAAACAGGTCTGTTCGGGACCTGTTTCGACCCCTTTAAACCCAGAAAATTCCCAATATTATTTCATGATTAGAAAGTACTCTGAGATAGGGTTTCAAGGACATATTATACGCCTCCTAACGATTTTTCTACATTTAATTACGGATTTTACAAAAACAGTTTCCAGAACAGCGAAATTCAGCACCTTTCAGTATAAAACGACAGTTTTACCCATGCTACGTCCCGAACTGGGTTTTTCACAAAACACAGAAAAGTTTCTAGACTCAAAAAGCGAACTTTTGACACCGGTTTCACCCCAAACCGAGTTACGAGCAGAAAGTTATGGTTTTCGCAAGATGGAGGCAGATTCCAGAAATTTTCACATGAAATGACGAAACACCGAACTTGCGACCACTTTTTCGCCCAGCTAGAGACCGAACCAGTTTTCCGCTAAAACACGGAAAACGTGCCCGACCCGAACTTGAACCGTAGGCACCAGTTTCGGCTTAAACGGAGTTACGAAGAGAAAGTTATGGTTGACGCAAAACAGTGGCAGAAGGACGTCTTTCACATAAATTGACGATTTTATAAAACGGTTTACGCGATTCGGGTTTGCAACTAAGATTCACGCGATTAGGATTTTAGGTTATAAGGGCTGGGTCAACCGCGCACCACCCACTGCCACCTCCGGCAGTGGTGGTCGACGGCGACGGCGGCGGCGGCGGCGGTGGTTTACGAAACTTTGGCGATAACGAGAAAACGAACAAACCAACTAATCCTATCACGTCCACCCCCTTTACACACGTTCGACCCACCCTCAAACAGCCCACCATCACAGCCCCCGGCTGGTGGCGCACGGCGGCGGCAACTGGCGGCAGCCATGGCTGCGGCGGCAGCCATGGTGGTGGTTTCGTGATGGCGCGATGGCAACGAAAAGAAACAAAAAGAGAGAAAACTCACCTCGCGACAATAAAACCCAGCAGCGTCTCGACGGGATCCCGGTCACCGGCTCGATCTTTCTCTTTCTCTCGCACCCCCTCTCTTTCTCGCTGCACTCTCTCTCCGGCGAAACTCAGCGGCGGCACCGGTGGTGGTGCTGGTGGTTCACGGCAGCAGAAGGAAAGGAGAGAGGTGGTTCTTGGTTGTTCACGGCGCAAGGGATGAATGAAGGAGAAAGAAAAAAAAAGGATTGCGAGAAGGGTTTGTCTCGGTTTCTATACTTTTCTCTAAATCACGACACCACACAAAAATATAAGGATTTTTTACAATAAACTGCATGGGCCGAAACCCAATATGGGTTTTTGGCCTTTGTCACAAATGGCCCTTCAACTTGCAAGCCTCTCACTCCTAACCAAAAATTCCGATACTTAACGATTTGACCCAACTCGACTAACCCCGCTTACGGAGACCACAATACTCGAACTTAAAAGAAAATAATTAAGACTAATAAATTACATACCGGGATACGGGCTTTACAACTTCACCAATTCTTTCCGTAATTTCAAATGGCCCAATATACCGCGGACTGAGTTTACCTTGCTTCCCAAAACGTATGACTCCTTTCCAGGGAGAGACTTTCAACATCACAAATTCCCCGACTTGGAACTCTAACGGTTTCCGGCGTCGATCAGCATAGCTTTTCTGTCTGTCTTGTGCTACTATCAAGACTGGTCCATATTTCAAAGTAATTACAAAACCAGTCATTAGGGTTTCTGTTTTGTTTCAATGTTGGTCCCTGTGTGGTTGCCAGCTATTCACGCCATCCATATACCGTGAAGTGTTAAATCAATTAAAGGGCAAAATTGTCCATTCCCATTTAACCCTTTCAAAAAACCCTATTGACCCAATTCTTTTTTACTACGCACCTGATTTCAAAAAAACCATCGACCCCAAAATTCTCTGCGATTCTCAGCAAATCGATTAACATGAAATCGAGTTTCATCCTCTTTGATTTCTTCTCTTAGGTTGAATCTGATTACGATTAACACAAAATCGATCCCCATCTCTGATTTTGTGTCCACTATTAGTACTTCTTATCCTTAGATTTTCGTCTCCTCAAAGTTCCATGGTGATATGCGATTGTGGTGCAACAGGTGTGGTACGAATCTCCTGGACCTCCAATAATCCAGGATGAAGGTTCTTCTCTTGTTCAAGAAATGTAAGCAAAATGGTTTTTTTTATTTACGATTTGAGAAGTAAGTTGCTGAATTTTTTGGAAGTGACTTATTTTGGGGCTTAATTTGATACAGTAGAGTTTTTTGACCCAATGTGGCTTAATTTGGAATAGTGGCTTATTTTGTGGCTTAAATTGATATAGTAGAATTTTTTTACTCAATGTGGCTTAATTTGGGATAGTGGCTTATTTTGTGGCTTAATTGGATACAATAGAGTTTTATTACTCAATGTGGCTTAATTTGGGATAGTGGTTTTTGTGGCTTTTTTTACTCATGTAGCTTAATTTTACAGTGGCTTAACTTCTTACAGTGGGTTGATTACAGTGGCTTAATTTTTTCTCAATTTCTTACAGTGGGTTATTTTGTGGCTTATTTTGATACAGGGTGCAAGATGCAGGTTTCTTGGTTGGTTGACGACCCATTGTGTCCACGAGCTGTTCAGATCATACCCGGTTTATTGAGGTCAATGAACAAGCTGGAAGATGCTTTGGAAACAAGTAAAAAGGAAACACGTAAATGGAAGTTCGGGTTTTGTATAAGTTGGGTGTCATTTGCCATCTTTTATGTTTTTTCCGTTGACTGATGAGAGTAGTGATCCATCATTGTAATTGTTATGATTTGTAGTTGTTTTTAGTACGGACGAAGACTTGTGTCATGGTTGTAAATGTTTTGATTTATGTACGATGAAAAGTTCAATCAATGTTATGTCTTTTGGTTTGGTAATTGCAGCAGATTTGCTACCATTTTTATCTAATTTTCATGTCATTTGGTTTGGTAGTAATTAAGCTCTACATTGGCAGCTTATGATGCACTTAAAATTGCAGTTTTGCTGCACTAAAATTGCACATTTGCTGCACTAAAATTGCTGCACTAAAATTGCACATTTGCTGCACTTAAAATTGCACATTTGCTGCACTAAAATTGCACATTTGCTGCACTTAAAAATGCACATTTGCTGCACTAAAATTGCAGATTTGCTGCACTAAAATTGCAGATTCAATATAACACAAAAATGGGCAGATTTTATGATCTAAAATGGCAGATTTGATGCAAAAAATGGCAGATTTAATATAACAATAAAATGGACAGATTTGATGCACAATTAAAAGTCCAGCAGATGCTTAATGTAACAACAGATGCTTAATGTATTTACCAATAGTTGTTTACAAAGCAAAAGGACAACTATACAACTACATACCAACTGCACTAAGCTGTTACTTACAACCAAAAGGCAATACAGAGTTATGACCCTTCTTACTTATAACCAAAAGGCAAAGGCCAAACATACCAAAAGAACAATACAGAGTTATGACCCTTCTTACTTACAACCAAAAGATCAAATGAAACCAAAAGAGCATACCCATTTCATCTAAACACCTTGTCCTCTACAAGTCCTAGAGTTATGACCCTTCTTACGACATTTTGCACAAGTGACGGTTGTTCCAGCCCTCGATATTTTACTTCTTTTAACAATCGATTGACTTAGCTCATCTTTGGTCCTCTTTCGTTTCTTTTTCGGCCTTCCAACTTGTACATGATGCTTAGGGGGAGTTAGGGTAGTTGGACAATTAGATTTAGGCCAAAGCGTTGGTCCGTTGATGGGAGTCATCTTGAAACTGTACACATTCTTCCAAGTATTTAGCAAATAGCAAGGGTGCACCCAATTCTCAGGTTGGCGTACATCTTCCCCATTTAATGCCATGTACCAATTTGTGGCCACTGCATGCTTGCATGGCATCCCTGTTAACTCCCAACGCCTACACGAACAACTCCTCTCTTGAACATCCACAATACACTTATCCTGCCATGGTCCAGTCACCTCATATTTGCTTCTCCCATTCCACTGGACAGTGTAGTGAACAGCTTCCGTCTTGATGGTGGTAAACAACTTTGTAGCTGCCGGAGTGAGTGGTCCAATAGACTTGGCAATAATCTTTTGAACGTTGACAATTTTTTTCATCAAATATTGTCTGATGAACTCCAATGCCGTGATTATAGGCTTGTCCCGACCATTTACCAGTTGTCGGTTGAAAACTTCACATATATTGTTCAAGAGAATGCCAGAGTGACATCTACCTGTTACAACATTAAAAGAATATGTATCACATGACAACTCAATAATGACTATATCTCTTATTTACAGATGGATTACCAGTGAAATAAGCTCTGGACCAATGTTCGGGGGGAATCAGTTTCAACCATTTATGTGCTTCATCATGGAAATTTCTGAAATCATCCATAGCTTTATTGAACATTGAGACATTGGAGGCAGTTGCACATTTCCACAAATGATCCTTAAATGCTTTCCCCTTCCAGTATAGTTTCATATTCTCGTGTATATGTCTCAAGTAGAACCTATGCTCAGCACATGGGAATAAAGAAGCTATGGCTGGAGCAATCCCCTTTAAACATAAAGAATAAACATAAGTATACAACAAAATTGAAATGTGTACAATAGTAAAGAAATATAAATAATATTTTCACACACCTTCTGTCTATCACTAATAAAAGTGAAATTGGAATTTCTTGATAAATCAAGATCATCGCCAACACATTCCAAGAACCAAGTCCATGAACTAAAGTACATAAGTGAAAAATAGATTAGTATACAATTAAAGTACGTTAAGCATACATGTAATTTAACAGATTAGTATACAATTAACATACCTTTTTGACTCCGCCTCAACTATAGCATATGCTAGGGGGTAAGTGCCATTGTTCGGGTCAACACCAACAGCAGTTAGTATTTGACCAGGATATGGTCCCTTCATAAAGCAACCATCAAGCCCCAACAGATCTCTCATACATGCTTTAAACCCCTTCTTCAATGCACCAAAACATATGTAAATCCTACTAAACTGCCTTGTATTGGAAGATGGGTCTGGTGCATTCTCGACATGTATCTTCACCGTAGTGTCATCATTGGTTCTTTGCAGCTCTAAAATGTAATCCCTTATCTTACCATATTGTTCAGCATAATCTCCCCTTAGTTTATTTAAAGCCATGGCCTTTGCTCTAAAACTTTTCAAAACAGAAACATTAACTGAATATGTCCTTTCGAGTTTCTCTTGAATGGCTATGATAGGGATATCTGGATTTGGTACAATGGTCTCTGCAATGTGTTGTGAGAGAAAATATGCAGTGCAAGCATTTACATTTCTGGTTTGCAAACACTTATGGGTCTCAGTATATGTCTTCACCATCCAAGTTTGATCATCTTTACTTGTTGAGACATGCAACACCCAAGTACATTTTTCACTTGATGTTTCCTCCTTTATTGTCTCACTTGGCCCGCTAGTAAAGATTGGTAAATTGCCCTTACAAATTGCCCGCAACCTTGTCCGATCATTTTTTATTATCACTATATTCCTCCTAGTTTCTATTGCATGAAGCTTTATCAGTTTCTTCACATCAGCCTTGCTACCAAATGTTTGACCAACATAAAAATTGGGATATGATGAAACCACAACTTCTTTCTCCTTTTGTACCTTTCTTAAACATTTTTTTCTTGTTGATTCGATATCAGAGTCGTCTGTTTGACTATCAAAATCTTCAAGATTGGTCATGTCAAATTCAATATCATCTATCATATTCCCATCATATACCAAATATTCCATACTTTCATTGTTTTCGGATTCCTCCTCATCCATGCTTTGACTAAAGAAATGATCAAAATCATCACTCATTTGGGGTTCATCCATCCCCACATCTATGCCATCTTGACCCAACCCACTACCTTCGCCTATATTGTCTGAATGCCATTCCAAAAGTAATTTATCGTATGGTAATTCCTGAATTTCAACATCATATTCCTGTGGAGTCTTTGAATTGTTATCCAGATTGGTTTCACAATGTTCAGTGTATACATCAATTAGCTTGAACTTAGGAAAGTAATTCAGCAACATAAGTAGATCTTCCTAGTTCCGTAATGCTTACAAACCAAAACACAGATCACTATCGGGTCTCATGAAGTGGTAATAAATTACTTCGTGGTCTGCGTAACCCAACTATTGTGTAACAGAAACAAGATCATGAAGCGATAAAGAACCGGTGTCTATTAAATCTACATAAGTGATTTTACCGTTCAAGTATTTCCTACCATCACCCTTCGTAAAGAATCCACCATGATGCATCTTCATAGACATTAAGGTGGGATATAGTTCTGTGAGGTGAAAAAAAAATACTGGATGAGTAAATATAAACAATCACACAACATAAACAACTCTAAACACCTTAAAAGAAATCTGAAATACAAAACTTACCATAAATCTCTTCAGCAAACTGTTCATCCCGTTGTCTGATGTGCCACATAATACGACCAAACGATCGAAATTTGATTTTAACCGTGAGAGAGCTTACTGATTTCATCTTCAATGTTGGATCGATTTTACCATAGGATCGATTTTACCATAGAATCTTCATTAATCGTAGGGCAGAAAATGTAGGAGACGATGAAAACTTAATTGAAATTAGATACTCAGATGATGCGTATGGGGTAAATAGAGGTGAAAGGGGTTAAATGGGTTTGGACCATTTTGCCCCTGGATACTTCACGACGTTTTTTTAAAATCATATGTGTGAATAGCTGGCAACCACACAGGGACCAACATTGAAACAAAACAGAAACCCTAATGACTGGTTTTGTAATTACTTTGAAATAGGGACCAATCTTGATAGTAGCTGGCAACCACAGGGACCAAAAGTGTAATTTACTCTTTTTTTAAAGAACAAAAACCTATGACAACCAAGGTTCTAAATAGCGCAAGACTGGCGTGGCGACGAGGCCAAGCCTTAGGAGCCATGACGAGGCCACGGCCTTTATTAAGGCGTGACTTATGGCGACAAATTTCTATATCATATACAATATTATATATAAAAACATATATTTTGTACTATTACTCGACGAATCAATAATAATAAACAAATTAAATTAGGTTATATTAAAAAGTAGAAAATAAGACATTAACTGTAACAACCCACAATCCAAATATACATATATCATATGTTCAACAAAAGTACTTCACCTTTCACATTTGGTCCCAAAAACTGACTTAACATAGTAAGAAATTCAGTACAAACTTTTTCATTTTTAAGTTACATGCTAACTAATCACAAAGTCTTAAGATCAAAATACATCCATAACTTCATAACCGATGTCTCCATAAAAGCTATTCGTCAAAAGTTCTATTTACTGCTCTTTCCCGATCCATCACCTGGAATACAAAATTTTTAAAACAGAAAATGAGGGTTAGACCTAATGGTCTAGTGAGGAAATCCCTGTCATTTTAATAAACCTTTATTTCGAAGTCATTTATATAAAGCTTTTCATATACATTCATATTATACACGTATATCAATACCATACAAAACTCGTGCATCTCATTCCACCTTATTCCTCCACATCTGGCCGTATTAATTGGTAGCAAGACAACTAATAAATAAACAATACCGGTCCGCACACCGGAACCCGGCTACTCATCGGTCCGCACACCGGAACCCGACTACCCATCGGTCCGAACACCGGAACCCGATTAATGTGCACTTGTGTAAAATATCACACAGATAATATCTCATTATATTATTAACACGAAATATTCACATATCCATTCCACATACATATATGTATTCCAGTAAAAATAATTTTAAGTAAAACTCACCTGTTTTGCTTTTCACCAAAAGTCTTTCCAAGTTAATTATCACGTACGCCAATCCTTCACAGAATCTGAAATCATGCACAATACCAAATATCTCTTTTTAAAACTAAACTTATAAAATCCTCGACTCAAGTCGCAACCTACTAAAAATAAATTAGAATCGCAATGCATAGTGCTAAGTCGCAGTCAACTACTGCGACTTCACCTCAAATCGCAACCCACTATTGCGATTCCAACCCCAAGTCGCAATCAACTGCTGCGATTCCAAACCCAAATCACAATCAACTACTGCGATTCCAAACCCAAATCGCAACCGACCATTGTGATTTCAAAGCCAAATCGCAATCAACCATTGCGACTTGGTTGAATGTCTCAGTTCACTGTTCATCCTAAAAACCCAGAAATCGTACTTTTAAGCTATGCATGTTGCTGTAAAGGTGCTGATATGTTTAAGACTATGAACATAACCTAACCTTAAACTCAGATTTCCCAAAACATCCATTTTTAACACAACCCACCTATAAACCTAACTAGCAAACTCAAGAACACTTTAAGAAATTAATACACATAAAAGGATGGATTTGTTACCTTGCTTACTTCAGTTGTTTTAGAAATTCCAAAGCAAAAGATCTACTATCCTTTCTTCTTAACTTCCTTCCCTTCCTCCTTCTCCCAATTTTTCCGAAAACACAAACACACACATACACTTTAGGGAAAGTTCTACTTGTGTCAAAAAGATGACACCTCCAGCCTCTTTGCTGGAAATATGGCGGTGGTGGCAAGTGTTTTGGCAAAAGTGACCAAACAACCCCATACTTGTCATATTTGGCAAGATTTACCCCTAAACTTCCAAATAAAAATTAAAACTCACCCCTTAACTTCTATCTCCATAAAACGCTAAATTTTTAAATAAAACCTAAATAATAATAAATAATTTAATAAAATACCTGGTTATTACAACATCTCCCCCTTAAAAGAATTCCGTCCTGGAATTCGATTAAGTGAACAGATGAGGGTATTTGGCTCTCATTTCCGACTCTGATTCCCATGTAGCATCCTGTCCTCGGTGATGTCTCCACTGAACCTTTATCTGTCTGATCTCTTTGTTCCTCAATACTTTGACTTTGTGATCAACTATAGCTTCCGGTTCCTCCACATAGTTCAACTTTTCGTCAACTTGAATATCTGGTAGAGAGACTGCCTGATCTGGGGTAACCAAACATTTTCGAAAATTCGATACGTGAAATGCATTGTGAATCCTGCTTAATTCCGACGGAAGATCTAACCTGTAAGCTACTTCTGTAACGTCCCAAAAATTACAAGCAAATTTAAATTTTTAAATAAACAATTCATTTATAACAACTCATTAATTGATACCAACGTTTCGTTTGCAAACACATAATTAATATTTTTCTAAATTAAAACCAGCGGAATAAATGTTTAATTATTAAAACCATAAATCAACCAGCTCTCCTTGCGCGCCAGTGTGTACTCGTCACGCCTTGGAGCCGCTCGGACCTGAAACCACAGTTTATTGGGAAAGGGTAAGCACGAAGCTTAGTGAATTCAAACACCATAAATAATACAGTTATTCCACACTACCCCTAAAACAGATAGTGACACATAAACGATCATACAGGTCTACGAACAAATCATGAACATGTATATCCACAACCACCCGTCTAAAAGGCACAAGTCGGTCCCACCGACCACATGATAACATCTTCGGCCCCGCCGAATCCCCGGTCCCACCGAGTTTCTACGCCACCCGCGTATAAAACCTCCGGCCCCGCCGGACCCTCGGTCCCACCGAGTCTCTACGCCACCCGCGTATAAAACCTCCGGCCCCGCCGGACCCTCGGTCCCACCGAGTTAACATAAAGCTACCACACACGTACTACAGCAATGATAAAACAACTATTATTAGATATAGTGAGAGAACTCACCTCGAATGCGCGCCTAGCTTAACAATACAAATCAAGTTTCACAAATACGGTCACTTCCCAGCACCTAAACGCATGTTAAAACGTGTCAAAACGAGACCCGGACCCTACGACACGACACACGCTTAAACCGTCACTAAAACTATTTTCCGCTCTCGCCAAACAGGTCTGTTCGGGACCTGTTTCGACCCCTTTAAACCCAGAAAATTCCCAATATTATTTCATGATTAGAAAGTACTCTGAGATAGGGTTTCAAGGACATATTATACGCCTCCTAACGATTTTTCTACATTTAATTACGGATTTTACAAAAACAGTTTCCAGAACAGCGAAATTCAGCACCTTTCAGTATAAAACGACAGTTTTACCCATGCTACGTCCCGAACTGGGTTTTGCACAAAACACAGAAAAGTTTTTAGACTCAAAAAGGGAACTTTTGACACCGGTTTCACCCCAAACCGAGTTACGAGCAGAAAGTTATGGTTTTCGCAAGATGGAGGCAGATTCCAGAAATTTTCACATGAAATGACGAAACACCGAACTTGCGACCACTTTTTCGCCAAGCTAGAGACCGAACCAGTTTTCCGCTAAAACACGGAAAACGTGCCCGACCCCGAACTTGAACCGTAGGCACCAGTTTCGGCTTAAACGGAGTTACGAAGAGAAAGTTATGGTTGACGCAAAACAGTGGCAGAAGGACGTCTTTCACATAAATTGACGATTTTATAAAACGGTTTACGCGATTCGGGTTTGCAACTAAGATTCACGCGATTAGGATTTTAGGTTATAAGGGCTGGGTCAACCGCGCACCACCCACTGCCACCTCCGGCAGTGGTGGTCGCCGGCGACGGCGGCGGCGGTGGTTTACGAAACTTTGGCGATAACGAGAAAACGAACAAACCAACTAATCCTATCACGTCCACCCCCTTTACACACGTTCGACCCACCCTCAAACAGCCCACCATCACAGCCCCCGGCTGGTGGCGCACGGCGGCGGCAACTGGCGGCAGCCATGGCTGCGGCGGCAGCCATGGTGGTGGTTTCGTGATGGCGCGATGGCAACGAAAAGAAACAAAAAGAGAGAAAACTCACCTCGCGACAATAAAACCCAGCAGCGTCTCGACGGGATCCCGGTCACCGGCTCGATCTTTCTCTTTCTCTCGCACCCCCTCTCTTTCTCGCTGCACTCTCTCTCCGGCGAAACTCAGCGGCGGCACCGGTGGTGGTGTTGGTGGTTCACGGCAGCAGAAGGAAAGGAGAGAGGTGGTTCTTGGTTGTTCACGGCGCAAGGGATGAATGAAGGAGAAAGAAAGAAAAAGGATTGCGAGAAGGGTTTGTCTCGGTTTCTATACTTTTCTCTAAATCACGGCACCACACAAAAATATAAGGATTTCTTACAATAAACTGCATGGGCCGAAACCCAATATGGGTTTTTGGCCTTTGTCACAAATGGCCCTTCAACTTGCAAGCCTCTCACTCCTAACCAAAAATTCCGATACTTAACGATTTGACCCAACTCGACTAACCCCGCTTACGGAGACCACAATACTCGAACTTAAAAGAAAATAATTAAGACTAATAAATTACATACCGGGATACGGGCTTTACAACTCTCCCCCACTTGGATTAGACTTCGTCCCCGAAGTCTACGTCCGCAAACAGCTCTTAATAATTCTCTCGCATGTGATGGTATCCCAAACTCAATCCACTTTCAAGCTTTAACCATTCTAAAGCTGCTCACAGTATACCCTACAGGATACTCGACTACGATCATTCCTACCCTTAACTGTCGATTAACTTCCACGAATTCTAATAGACTCCAAAGATTTTCAATAAATTATATCAACAAAACATCGACCCCCTGCCGAACATCGGTCCAACCGATTACAATAACAAACACCGGCCACCCGCCGAACATCGGTCCAACCGATCACAATAACAAACATCGGCCACCCGCCGAACATCGGTCCAACCGATCACAATAACAAACATCGGCCACCCGCCGAACATCGGTCCAACCGATCACAATAACAAACATCGGCCACCCGCCGAACATCGGTCCAACCGATCACAATAACAAACATCGGCCACCCGCCGAACATCGGTCCAACCGATTTCAATAACTCAAATAAGCGTGGTATTATCCTAGACACTAACACGAATAGATATCCCCCACTACCAAATCAACTAACACACACGTAGGTCATTCCACCACATCCATTCATCACAAGTGATCATTTCAGGGTTACTACTACCATCACCATGATTATCTTAAAATCGGCTACAACTCTCCGATTATACTAAAGGTGTTTGGCCTCAAGCCTAAAGGTCGACACCTAAATATACCACCTACCTCGAAATGGTTGATGCGCATTTATTCTCTTAATAACAAAGGGCATCAATCCCTTAACCGATACTATCCGGCCTACAGTACTAACGCGCGTGGAATACCTACCTTCCACCGTCGACGTATCATCCACACTTGCTCTACGAAGCCAAGTCACACCGTATCGAGGATACACCTTGACGTCTACCTCCCAGGTAACGCCTCAAGACCCAGCACACCGGAACTACCTCCCAGGTAAGTGCCCACAACTATATCCTCCTAGTACCTACTGGAAAGTCTAGGTTAAAACACATGAATACCGGGGTCCCACCCCGAGATACCCAACCGACCATTACCAACGACTGACTAACGTGTCTAGGGATCCAAAACAAACAGCCTACCAACAACATGCCTATTCCGGATTGACTCACTCACCCAAACATGTAAACACTCAATGTGCAAAGAATGCCAAACGGTGCGACAAAAACAACTCATCAACTAGACTCCACATCGAGCCATTAAAACCGGGCAATTGGCCCATGACTAACTCCAAGTCAAAACCGAGCAAAATGCTCCACGCTTGCTAGACCCATAGGTCGGAAAATGCGTTTAAACAAAGTTTAAGCAAGCAATACTCTGAAATCAACCTTAGTCCCAGACTCAACACGGGTTAAACAAAAGAGTTTTCCAAAAGGACTCACACCCTGAAAATTCTCGAAATGACACATGACACTTAAAAGCACATTTCCCCAAATGGTTTACAAAATCATTTACAAAATATTTTCAACATCAGGATTTTCATCTCAAAAAGATCGTATGTAATAAAACTACTATTACCTGATCGATAGTTACGCAAAACTGAACACGCTCGTCCCACATAGGAAAATCATGTTGAAAATCGTTCCATTGCAGTTCAGTTTACTCACACAAAAGCAAAGCGTAATAAATAATTTCTTTAAAATGAACCGCCTCGATTCCAGTATGGATTGACTCATGACGTGCACTTAAAGTAACTGCTTGACCTTAAACAGGGTGCGACAAAGGTGTGCACATAATTCAAAATAAGTTTCACGACATTTGATTCAAAAATTCTTCTTTTTAATCATAAAAATGACGTGGCACAGGGTTCGCCACAAATTTTTCGCGCGTCAGCTAATCACACAAAACGATGACACGGTTTACAAATATATTTTTGTTAAAACACAACTGTCTCGTGTAAGTTTCAAACTTGAAGACAGAAACCAGTCCGCTTCTATTAATTGGAAATATCGACTAAAACCTCATAAAATCTCAAACTGGGGGCAGGCATGCAAGCTTGTAACACTTCCTCAAGTTTCGTACTTGGGACATATAACGTCAAAACATTATAGTTTAAAAAAATGGATTTATCGAAAATGCTCAAAATACTCGTTTCCTCCAAAGCAAAAGTTTTTAATTTCCCAAAAAAAATGATCGGTAATTCTAAATTAACCGAATGTCAAAAATCTACGCATTTATATTTCCAAAATATAACACATTGTAATCGTATGCATGATGTTCACAACATTAAAACACTCCTTGGATCAAATGGTCTTTCATTTCGACAAAAAAAAGAACTAAAACATTTTCATGCACGACTCGTTCATCAAAATGTCGAGAACAAAGGTTACCTCAGTATGCATACCCCTAAGTCGATAAATCGCATTTTCATGGAAATGTCAATAAAACCTTTAGCTGACTAAAAAGCGCACTAAACTACTCCTTATGAAATGTTACCAAAATTCCTCCATGCATCACTTATGTCACGCATGAATCAATCCACACACTGAACTATTTGCAATAAAACACTTAGTAATACAAACTCTCGAACGAAAAGTTAAGCGACACTGGAATTCCAAACTCATTTTAAACAAATCACCAAAATAGCCTTTATACAGACACCGTGGAATGTAACTTTCCGTCTCAACTCTAACACATGTGGAGGAGTTCCAATGTTAGAGTCTCAATCCGTAGTCACTTACCCAACATCTTAACCACCTCAAAACACGGATATCATAGTACCCGAAAGAACCTGTTGGAAAAATAATCAAATGAAACAATCTTTTACAAAGTTTTCAACTCCCGTGATAAAACGGTTTCAAGCATTTTCCAAAACTATAATTCGAAATCTTGTGTGTGTGCTAAACATTTCCCAAAGTTTCAAAACACAATCCATAAAAGGATTGGAAACACAATGATTAGTGAATGCAATCCTATTTTCAAAATAAACTCTGTGCATGACTCAGTCGACATTCAACGTCTCGACTCATGCTCCTCCCTACCTTTCCAATTCACTATCGTCCTCCGGACATTTAAACCTCTTAGGGCAAGATGGAAAATTACGTCAAATAATCCCTACGATTTTTCCTCAAAACAAAGTCGACTCTATAAGCCTATGACTCTAGCGCAATCTTCCATCTTGGCCCGAAACAAACATCATCCTCGTCATCACTCCAAGTGACTAATACTAGAATCGTCCTTTTATTCCAACGACTACTAATTTATAACCTTCGACACTACCCCAACGATCATCCCATCAAAGCAAAACAAGTACACACCTGTACTAGTAGGTTTACTATAGTTGTTCCTCCTTGTGATGGCTATTCAGGGCAGACAATACAACGCGTTATTAGCACATAATAACTCATACTAACAACACTCACGCTCAACTCCTTGGATTCCTCGTGACTTCCCCGACTCGAGCATTGATCCTGTGCTTCCGGTAGTAGGAGCTCTACTACTACCATCCACACCTATCATCGCCCGTTCCGAGTTCCATCCCAAGGGGTCCAAGTAGTTTCTCGCCGAAACTATACACATATGCCCGTACCGGCATATGTACACACTCTTCTTAGCTCCCTAGGAATTTCATCCAAACCACTACCCTTGCTACTGCCAAATCCCTAATAGCAAGCAGCAGACATGCAATACAGTGTAACAAGTACCAAGCAATTTAGCATCCATACTCCTATGTTCTAGAAAGCAATCTAGCACACGTACTCATACATAAACACTCTTCCCAGCTCTCTAGGAACTTCCTCTTATCCCACTACCCTTGCTACTACCGAATCCCTACTAATTATAACAGGTGACCTCGCGAATACCCGATTATATGCAGTGCGAAATAAATAGACAGTCGAATACAAGACTCTATCCTAGAACGGTTGGACTCAAACAAGAGCTGCGCAATAGAACTAAATCGAATATTCTAAGGCTATAAATCTCTTACTGCATACAACCTAGAGGGCATCCACTTAGTAACCTATCATAATTAGCATAAATTCCTAATAGCAAGCATTACAACATACATCATAGTGTCCACAACAGGCAATCTAGCATGCATACTCTATGATCTAGAAAGCAATAAAACACTAAGCATTGTACCTTTCCCCTTTGGCTCCGGCCGACTGTACACACTGCGCCTCCGATCACCGTTCCTCGAACGGGTCTTTACTTTTTCTTTTATTTCCAAAAAGATTTTAAAGAAAATTTTAAAGCCGCAAACTTGAGATCAAACACACCGAGGTGCATTTGATTCACTCAAGCTGTGCTCTAATACCAAATTGTAACGTCCCAAAAATTACAAGCAAATTTAAATTTTTAAATAAACAATTCATTTATAACAACTCATTAATTGATACCAACGTTTCGTTTGCAAACACATAATTAATATTTTTCTAAATTAAAACCAGCGGAATAAATGTTTAATTATTAAAACCATAAATCAACCAGCTCTCCTTGCGCGCCAGTGTGTACTCGTCACGCCTTGGAGCCGCTCGGACCTGAAACCACAGTTTATTGGGAAAGGGTAAGCACGAAGCTTAGTGAATTCAAACACCATAAATAATACAGTTATTCCACACTACCCCTAAAACAGATAGTGACACATAAACGATCATACAGGTCTACGAACAAATCATGAACATGTATATCCACAACCACCCGTCTAAAAGGCACAAGTCGGTCCCACCGACCACATGATAACATCTTCGGCCCCGCCGAATCCCCGGTCCCACCGAGTTTCTACGCCACCCGCGTATAAAACCTCCGGCCCCGCCGGACCCTCGGTCCCACCGAGTTAACATGGCAACATAGTATCAACTAGACACCCCACTATCAACACAATCACATAAAGCTACCACACACGTACTACAGCAATGATAAAACAACTATTATTAGATATAGTGAGAGAACTCACCTCGAATGCGCGCCTAGCTTAACAATACAAATCAAGCTTCACAAATACGGTCACTTCCCAGCACCTAAACGCATGTTAAAACGTGTCAAAACGAGACCCGGACCCTACGACACGACACACGCTTAAACCGTCACTAAAACTATTTTCCGCTCTCGCCAAACAGGTCTGTTCGGGACCTGTTTCGACCCCTTTAAACCCAGAAAATTCCCAATATTATTTCATGATTAGAAAGTACTCTGAGATAGGGTTTCAAGGACATATTATACGCCTCCTAACGATTTTTCTACATTTAATTACGGATTTTACAAAAACAGTTTCCAGAACAGCGAAATTCAGCACCTTTCAGTATAAAACGACAGTTTTACCCATGCTACGTCCCGAACTGGGTTTTTCACAAAACACAGAAAAGTTTCTAGACTCAAAAAGCGAACTTTTGACACCGGTTTCACCCCAAACCGAGTTACGAGCAGAAAGTTATGGTTTTCGCAAGATGGAGGCAGATTCCAGAAATTTTCACATGAAATGACGAAACACCGAACTTGCGACCACTTTTTCGCCCATCTAGAGACCGAACCAGTTTTCCGCTAAAACACGGAAAACGTGCCCGACCCCGAACTTGAACCGTAGGCACCAGTTTCGGCTTAAACGGAGTTACGAAGAGAAAGTTATGGTTGACGCAAAACAGTGGCAGAAGGACGTCTTTCACATAAATTGACGATTTTATAAAACGGTTTACGCGATTCGGGTTTGCAACTAAGATTCACGCGATTAGGATTTTAGGTTATAAGGGCTGGGTCAACCGCGCACCACCCACTGCCACCTCCGGCAGTGGTGGTCGCCGGCGACGGCGGCGGCGGTGGTTTACGAAACTTTGGCGATAACGAGAAAACGAACAAACCAACTAATCCTATCACGTCCACCCCCTTTACACACGTTCGACCCACCCTCAAACAGCCCACCATCACAGCCCCCGGCTGGTGGCGCACGGCGGCGGCAACTGGCGGCAGCCATGGCTGCGGCGGCAGCCATGGTGGTGGTTTCGTGATGGCGCGATGGCAACGAAAAGAAACAAAAAGAGAGAAAACTCACCTCGCGACAATAAAACCCAGCAGCGTCTCGACGGGATCCCGGTCACCGGCTCGATCTTTCTCTTTCTCTCGCACCCCCTCTCTTTCTCGCTGCACTCTCTCTCCGGCGAAACTCAGCGGCGGCACCGGTGGTGGTGCTGGTGGTTCACGGCAGCAGAAGGAAAGGAGAGAGGTGGTTCTTGGTTGTTCACGGCGCAAGGGATGAATGAAGGAGAAAGAAAAAAAAAGGATTGCGAGAAGGGTTTGTCTCGGTTTCTATACTTTTCTCTAAATCACGACACCACACAAAAATATAAGGATTTTTTACAATAAACTGCATGGGCCGAAACCCAATATGGGTTTTTGGCCTTTGTCACAAATGGCCCTTCAACTTGCAAGCCTCTCACTCCTAACCAAAAATTCCGATACTTAACGATTTGACCCAACTCGACTAACCCCGCTTACGGAGACCACAATACTCGAACTTAAAAGAAAATAATTAAGACTAATAAATTACATACCGGGATACGGGCTTTACAACTTCACCAATTCTTTCCGTAATTTCAAATGGCCCAATATACCGCGGACTGAGTTTACCTTGCTTCCCAAAACGTATGACTCCTTTCCAGGGAGAGACTTTCAACATCACAAATTCCCCGACTTGGAACTCTAACGGTTTCCGGCGTCGATCAGCATAGCTTTTCTGTCTGTCTTGTGCTACTATCAAGACTGGTCCATATTTCAAAGTAATTACAAAACCAGTCATTAGGGTTTCTGTTTTGTTTCAATGTTGGTCCCTGTGTGGTTGCCAGCTATTCACGCCATCCATATACCGTGAAGTGTTAAATCAATTAAAGGGCAAAATTGTCCATTCCCATTTAACCCTTTCAAAAAACCCTATTGACCCAATTCTTTTTTACTACGCACCTGATTTCAAAAAAACCATCGACCCCAAAATTCTCTGCGATTCTCAGCAAATCGATTAACATGAAATCGAGTTTCATCCTCTTTGATTTCTTCTCTTAGGTTGAATCTGATTACGATTAACACAAAATCGATCCCCATCTCTGATTTTGTGTCCACTATTAGTACTTCTTATCCTTAGATTTTCGTCTCCTCAAAGTTCCATGGTGATATGCGATTGTGGTGCAACAGGTGTGGTACGAATCTCCTGGACCTCCAATAATCCAGGATGAAGGTTCTTCTCTTGTTCAAGAAATGTAAGCAAAATGGTTTTTTTTATTTACGATTTGAGAAGTAAGTTGCTGAATTTTTTGGAAGTGACTTATTTTGGGGCTTAATTTGATACAGTAGAGTTTTTTGACCCAATGTGGCTTAATTTGGAATAGTGGCTTATTTTGTGGCTTAAATTGATATAGTAGAATTTTTTTACTCAATGTGGCTTAATTTGGGATAGTGGCTTATTTTGTGGCTTAATTGGATACAATAGAGTTTTATTACTCAATGTGGCTTAATTTGGGATAGTGGTTTTTGTGGCTTTTTTTACTCATGTAGCTTAATTTTACAGTGGCTTAACTTCTTACAGTGGGTTGATTACAGTGGCTTAATTTTTTCTCAATTTCTTACAGTGGGTTATTTTGTGGCTTATTTTGATACAGGGTGCAAGATGCAGGTTTCTTGGTTGGTTGACGACCCATTGTGTCCACGAGCTGTTCAGATCATACCCGGTTTATTGAGGTCAATGAACAAGCTGGAAGATGCTTTGGAAACAAGTAAAAAGGAAACACGTAAATGGAAGTTCGGGTTTTGTATAAGTTGGGTGTCATTTGCCATCTTTTATGTTTTTTCCGTTGACTGATGAGAGTAGTGATCCATCATTGTAATTGTTATGATTTGTAGTTGTTTTTAGTACGGACGAAGACTTGTGTCATGGTTGTAAATGTTTTGATTTATGTACGATGAAAAGTTCAATCAATGTTATGTCTTTTGGTTTGGTAATTGCAGCAGATTTGCTACCATTTTTATCTAATTTTCATGTCATTTGGTTTGGTAGTAATTAAGCTCTACATTGGCAGCTTATGATGCACTTAAAATTGCAGTTTTGCTGCACTAAAATTGCACATTTGCTGCACTAAAATTGCTGCACTAAAATTGCACATTTGCTGCACTTAAAATTGCACATTTGCTGCACTAAAATTGCACATTTGCTGCACTTAAAAATGCACATTTGCTGCACTAAAATTGCAGATTTGCTGCACTAAAATTGCAGATTCAATATAACACAAAAATGGGCAGATTTTATGATCTAAAATGGCAGATTTGATGCAAAAAATGGCAGATTTAATATAACAATAAAATGGACAGATTTGATGCACAATTAAAAGTCCAGCAGATGCTTAATGTAACAACAGATGCTTAATGTATTTACCAATAGTTGTTTACAAAGCAAAAGGACAACTATACAACTACATACCAACTGCACTAAGCTGTTACTTACAACCAAAAGGCAATACAGAGTTATGACCCTTCTTACTTATAACCAAAAGGCAAAGGCCAAACATACCAAAAGAACAATACAGAGTTATGACCCTTCTTACTTACAACCAAAAGATCAAATGAAACCAAAAGAGCATACCCATTTCATCTAAACACCTTGTCCTCTACAAGTCCTAGAGTTATGACCCTTCTTACGACATTTTGCACAAGTGACGGTTGTTCCAGCCCTCGATATTTTACTTCTTTTAACAATCGATTGACTTAGCTCATCTTTGGTCCTCTTTCGTTTCTTTTTCGGCCTTCCAACTTGTACATGATGCTTAGGGGGAGTTAGGGTAGTTGGACAATTAGATTTAGGCCAAAGCGTTGGTCCGTTGATGGGAGTCATCTTGAAACTGTACACATTCTTCCAAGTATTTAGCAAATAGCAAGGGTGCACCCAATTCTCAGGTTGGCGTACATCTTCCCCATTTAATGCCATGTACCAATTTGTGGCCACTGCATGCTTGCATGGCATCCCTGTTAACTCCCAACGCCTACACGAACAACTCCTCTCTTGAACATCCACAATACACTTATCCTGCCATGGTCCAGTCACCTCATATTTGCTTCTCCCATTCCACTGGACAGTGTAGTGAACAGCTTCCGTCTTGATGGTGGTAAACAACTTTGTAGCTGCCGGAGTGAGTGGTCCAATAGACTTGGCAATAATCTTTTGAACGTTGACAATTTTTTTCATCAAATATTGTCTGATGAACTCCAATGCCGTGATTATAGGCTTGTCCCGACCATTTACCAGTTGTCGGTTGAAAACTTCACATATATTGTTCAAGAGAATGCCAGAGTGACATCTACCTGTTACAACATTAAAAGAATATGTATCACATGACAACTCAATAATGACTATATCTCTTATTTACAGATGGATTACCAGTGAAATAAGCTCTGGACCAATGTTCGGGGGGAATCAGTTTCAACCATTTATGTGCTTCATCATGGAAATTTCTGAAATCATCCATAGCTTTATTGAACATTGAGACATTGGAGGCAGTTGCACATTTCCACAAATGATCCTTAAATGCTTTCCCCTTCCAGTATAGTTTCATATTCTCGTGTATATGTCTCAAGTAGAACCTATGCTCAGCACATGGGAATAAAGAAGCTATGGCTGGAGCAATCCCCTTTAAACATAAAGAATAAACATAAGTATACAACAAAATTGAAATGTGTACAATAGTAAAGAAATATAAATAATATTTTCACACACCTTCTGTCTATCACTAATAAAAGTGAAATTGGAATTTCTTGATAAATCAAGATCATCGCCAACACATTCCAAGAACCAAGTCCATGAACTAAAGTACATAAGTGAAAAATAGATTAGTATACAATTAAAGTACGTTAAGCATACATGTAATTTAACAGATTAGTATACAATTAACATACCTTTTTGACTCCGCCTCAACTATAGCATATGCTAGGGGGTAAGTGCCATTGTTCGGGTCAACACCAACAGCAGTTAGTATTTGACCAGGATATGGTCCCTTCATAAAGCAACCATCAAGCCCCAACAGATCTCTCATACATGCTTTAAACCCCTTCTTCAATGCACCAAAACATATGTAAATCCTACTAAACTGCCTTGTATTGGAAGATGGGTCTGGTGCATTCTCGACATGTATCTTCACCGTAGTGTCATCATTGGTTCTTTGCAGCTCTAAAATGTAATCCCTTATCTTACCATATTGTTCAGCATAATCTCCCCTTAGTTTATTTAAAGCCATGGCCTTTGCTCTAAAACTTTTCAAAACAGAAACATTAACTGAATATGTCCTTTCGAGTTTCTCTTGAATGGCTATGATAGGGATATCTGGATTTGGTACAATGGTCTCTGCAATGTGTTGTGAGAGAAAATATGCAGTGCAAGCATTTACATTTCTGGTTTGCAAACACTTATGGGTCTCAGTATATGTCTTCACCATCCAAGTTTGATCATCTTTACTTGTTGAGACATGCAACACCCAAGTACATTTTTCACTTGATGTTTCCTCCTTTATTGTCTCACTTGGCCCGCTAGTAAAGATTGGTAAATTGCCCTTACAAATTGCCCGCAACCTTGTCCGATCATTTTTTATTATCACTATATTCCTCCTAGTTTCTATTGCATGAAGCTTTATCAGTTTCTTCACATCAGCCTTGCTACCAAATGTTTGACCAACATAAAAATTGGGATATGATGAAACCACAACTTCTTTCTCCTTTTGTACCTTTCTTAAACATTTTTTTCTTGTTGATTCGATATCAGAGTCGTCTGTTTGACTATCAAAATCTTCAAGATTGGTCATGTCAAATTCAATATCATCTATCATATTCCCATCATATACCAAATATTCCATACTTTCATTGTTTTCGGATTCCTCCTCATCCATGCTTTGACTAAAGAAATGATCAAAATCATCACTCATTTGGGGTTCATCCATCCCCACATCTATGCCATCTTGACCCAACCCACTACCTTCGCCTATATTGTCTGAATGCCATTCCAAAAGTAATTTATCGTATGGTAATTCCTGAATTTCAACATCATATTCCTGTGGAGTCTTTGAATTGTTATCCAGATTGGTTTCACAATGTTCAGTGTATACATCAATTAGCTTGAACTTAGGAAAGTAATTCAGCAACATAAGTAGATCTTCCTAGTTCCGTAATGCTTACAAACCAAAACACAGATCACTATCGGGTCTCATGAAGTGGTAATAAATTACTTCGTGGTCTGCGTAACCCAACTATTGTGTAACAGAAACAAGATCATGAAGCGATAAAGAACCGGTGTCTATTAAATCTACATAAGTGATTTTACCGTTCAAGTATTTCCTACCATCACCCTTCGTAAAGAATCCACCATGATGCATCTTCATAGACATTAAGGTGGGATATAGTTCTGTGAGGTGAAAAAAAAATACTGGATGAGTAAATATAAACAATCACACAACATAAACAACTCTAAACACCTTAAAAGAAATCTGAAATACAAAACTTACCATAAATCTCTTCAGCAAACTGTTCATCCCGTTGTCTGATGTGCCACATAATACGACCAAACGATCGAAATTTGATTTTAACCGTGAGAGAGCTTACTGATTTCATCTTCAATGTTGGATCGATTTTACCATAGGATCGATTTTACCATAGAATCTTCATTAATCGTAGGGCAGAAAATGTAGGAGACGATGAAAACTTAATTGAAATTAGATACTCAGATGATGCGTATGGGGTAAATAGAGGTGAAAGGGGTTAAATGGGTTTGGACCATTTTGCCCCTGGATACTTCACGACGTTTTTTTAAAATCATATGTGTGAATAGCTGGCAACCACACAGGGACCAACATTGAAACAAAACAGAAACCCTAATGACTGGTTTTGTAATTACTTTGAAATAGGGACCAATCTTGATAGTAGCTGGCAACCACAGGGACCAAAAGTGTAATTTACTCTTTTTTTAAAGAACAAAAACCTATGACAACCAAGGTTCTAAATAGCGCAAGACTGGCGTGGCGACGAGGCCAAGCCTTAGGAGCCATGACGAGGCCACGGCCTTTATTAAGGCGTGACTTATGGCGACAAATTTCTATATCATATACAATATTATATATAAAAACATATATTTTGTACTATTACTCGACGAATCAATAATAATAAACAAATTAAATTAGGTTATATTAAAAAGTAGAAAATAAGACATTAACTGTAACAACCCACAATCCAAATATACATATATCATATGTTCAACAAAAGTACTTCACCTTTCACATTTGGTCCCAAAAACTGACTTAACATAGTAAGAAATTCAGTACAAACTTTTTCATTTTTAAGTTACATGCTAACTAATCACAAAGTCTTAAGATCAAAATACATCCATAACTTCATAACCGATGTCTCCATAAAAGCTATTCGTCAAAAGTTCTATTTACTGCTCTTTCCCGATCCATCACCTGGAATACAAAATTTTTAAAACAGAAAATGAGGGTTAGACCTAATGGTCTAGTGAGGAAATCCCTGTCATTTTAATAAACCTTTATTTCGAAGTCATTTATATAAAGCTTTTCATATACATTCATATTATACACGTATATCAATACCATACAAAACTCGTGCATCTCATTCCACCTTATTCCTCCACATCTGGCCGTATTAATTGGTAGCAAGACAACTAATAAATAAACAATACCGGTCCGCACACCGGAACCCGGCTACTCATCGGTCCGCACACCGGAACCCGACTACCCATCGGTCCGAACACCGGAACCCGATTAATGTGCACTTGTGTAAAATATCACACAGATAATATCTCATTATATTATTAACACGGAATATTCACATATCCATTCCACATACATATATGTATTCCAGTAAAAATAATTTTAAGTAAAACTCACCTGTTTTGCTTTTCACCAAAAGTCTTTCCAAGTTAATTATCACGTACGCCAATCCTTCACAGAATCTGAAATCATGCACAATACCAAATATCTCTTTTTAAAACTAAACTTATAAAATCCTCGACTCAAGTCGCAACCTACTAAAAATAAATTAGAATCGCAATGCATAGTGCTAAGTCGCAGTCAACTACTGCGACTTCACCTCAAATCGCAACCCACTATTGCGATTCCAACCCCAAGTCGCAATCAACTGCTGCGATTCCAAACCCAAATCACAATCAACTACTGCGATTCCAAACCCAAATCGCAACCGACCATTGTGATTTCAAAGCCAAATCGCAATCAACCATTGCGACTTGGTTGAATGTCTCAGTTCACTGTTCATCCTAAAAACCCAGAAATCGTACTTTTAAGCTATGCATGTTGCTGTAAAGGTGCTGATATGTTTAAGACTATGAACATAACCTAACCTTAAACTCAGATTTCCCAAAACATCCATTTTTAACACAACCCACCTATAAACCTAACTAGCAAACTCAAGAACACTTTAAGAAATTAATACACATAAAAGGATGGATTTGTTACCTTGCTTACTTCAGTTGTTTTAGAAATTCCAAAGCAAAAGATCTACTATCCTTTCTTCTTAACTTCCTTCCCTTCCTCCTTCTCCCAATTTTTCCGAAAACACAAACACACACATACACTTTAGGGAAAGTTCTACTTGTGTCAAAAAGATGACACCTCCAGCCTCTTTGCTGGAAATATGGCGGTGGTGGCAAGTGTTTTGGCAAAAGTGACCAAACAACCCCATACTTGTCATATTTGGCAAGATTTACCCCTAAACTTCCAAATAAAAATTAAAACTCACCCCTTAACTTCTATCTCCATAAAACGCTAAATTTTTAAATAAAACCTAAATAATAATAAATAATTTAATAAAATACCTGGTTATTACAACATCTCCCCCTTAAAAGAATTCCGTCCTGGAATTCGATTAAGTGAACAGATGAGGGTATTTGGCTCTCATTTCCGACTCTGATTCCCATGTAGCATCCTGTCCTCGGTGATGTCTCCACTGAACCTTTATCTGTCTGATCTCTTTGTTCCTCAATACTTTGACTTTGTGATCAACTATAGCTTCCGGTTCCTCCACATAGTTCAACTTTTCGTCAACTTGAATATCTGGTAGAGAGACTGCCTGATCTGGGGTAACCAAACATTTTCGAAAATTCGATACGTGAAATGCATTGTGAATCCTGCTTAATTCCGACGGAAGATCTAACCTGTAAGCTACTTCTGTAACGTCCCAAAAATTACAAGCAAATTTAAATTTTTAAATAAACAATTCATTTATAACAACTCATTAATTGATACCAACGTTTCGTTTGCAAACACATAATTAATATTTTTCTAAATTAAAACCAGCGGAATAAATGTTTAATTATTAAAACCATAAATCAACCAGCTCTCCTTGCGCGCCAGTGTGTACTCGTCACGCCTTGGAGCCGCTCGGACCTGAAACCACAGTTTATTGGGAAAGGGTAAGCACGAAGCTTAGTGAATTCAAACACCATAAATAATACAGTTATTCCACACTACCCCTAAAACAGATAGTGACACATAAACGATCATACAGGTCTACGAACAAATCATGAACATGTATATCCACAACCACCCGTCTAAAAGGCACAAGTCGGTCCCACCGACCACATGATAACATCTTCGGCCCCGCCGAATCCCCGGTCCCACCGAGTTTCTACGCCACCCGCGTATAAAACCTCCGGCCCCGCCGGACCCTCGGTCCCACCGAGTCTCTACGCCACCCGCGTATAAAACCTCCGGCCCTGCCGGACCCTCGGTCCCACCGAGTTAACATAAAGCTACCACACACGTACTACAGCAATGATAAAACAACTATTATTAGATATAGTGAGAGAACTCACCTCGAATGCGCGCCTAGCTTAACAATACAAATCAAGCTTCACAAATACGGTCACTTCCCAGCACCTAAACGCATGTTAAAACGTGTCAAAACGAGACCCGGACCCTACGACACGACACACGCTTAAACCGTCACTAAAACTATTTTCCGCTCTCGCCAAACAGGTCTGTTCAGGACCTGTTTCGACCCCTTTAAACCCAGAAAATTCCCAATATTATTTCATGATTAGAAAGTACTCTGAGATAGGGTTTAAGGGACATATTATACGCCTCCTAACGATTTTTCTACATTTAATTACGGATTTTACAAAAACAGTTTCCAGAACAGCGAAATTCAGCACCTTTCAGTATAAAACGACAGTTTTACCCATGCTACGTCCCGAACTGGGTTTTGCACAAAACACAGAAAAGTTTTTAGACTCAAAAAGGGAACTTTTGACACCGGTTTCACCCCAAACCGAGTTACGAGCAGAAAGTTATGGTTTTCGCAAGATGGAGGCAGATTCCAGAAATTTTCACATGAAATGACGAAACACCGAACTTGCGACCACTTTTTCGCCCAGCTAGAGACCGAACCAGTTTTCCGCTAAAACACGGAAAACGTGCCCGACCCCGAACTTGAACCGTAGGCACCAGTTTCGGCTTAAACGGAGTTACGAAGAGAAATTTATGGTTGACGCAAAACAGTGGCAGAAGGACGTCTTTCACATAAATTGACGATTTTATAAAACGGTTTACGCGATTCGGGTTTGCAACTAAGATTCATGCGATTAGGATTTTAGGTTATAAGGGCTGGGTCAACCGCGCACCACCCACTGCCACCTCCGGCAGTGGTGGTCGCCGGCGACGGCGGCGGCGGTGGTTTACGAAACTTTGGCGATAACGAGAAAACGAACAAACCAACTAATCCTATCACGTCCACCCCCTTTACACACGTTCGACCCACCCTCAAACAGCCCACCATCACAGCCCCCGGCTGGTGGCGCACGGCGGCGGCAACTGGCGGCAGCCATGGCTGCGGCGGCAGCCATGGTGGTGGTTTCGTGATGGCGCGATGGCAACGAAAAGAAACAAAAAGAGAGAAAACTCACCTCGCGACAATAAAACCCAGCAGCGTCTCGACGGGATCCCGGTCACCGGCTCGATCTTTCTCTTTCTCTCGCACCCCCTCTCTTTCTCGCTGCACTCTCTCTCCGGCGAAACTCAGCGGCGGCACCGGTGGTGGTGTTGGTGGTTCACGGCAGCAGAAGGAAAGGAGAGAGGTGGTTCTTGGTTGTTCACGGCGCAAGGGATGAATGAAGGAGAAAGAAAAAAAAAGGATTGCGAAGAGGGTTTGTCTCGGTTTCTATACTTTTCTCTAAATCACGGCACCAAACAAAAATATAAGGATTTCTTACAATAAACTGCATGGGCCGAAACCCAATATGGGTTTTTGGCCTTTGTCACAAATGGCCCTTCAACTTGCAAGCCTCTCACTCCTAACCAAAAATTCCGATACTTAACGATTTGACCCAACTCGACTAACCCCGCTTACGGAGACCACAATACTCGAACTTAAAAGAAAATTGTTGGGTCACCAAGGATTTGAAATTGACTCACCGATGTTTTCCCTAAAACTCCTACTTAGAATATTTTAGTTCAGTTCTTTGAATGACTTGTACAAGATATCAAATATTCGGTGAAGTCGAAGATCAACCGAAACCAAGCTTGAAGACTCTCTACTTGTGGAAAATAGAAGAATCTCGGCAACATTCAAACAAGTCATCACCACCGAAATTCCTTGACATTTCGGTGGCCTTCTCTCCACCGAATTTATAAGACAATTTCGGTGGCCTCTTCCACCGAAGTACATGGACAAATTCGGTGGTCCCCTTCTCCCACCGATGACCCTTTCAGTGCTCCTCTCACTACCGAAATATACATGTAACTTCGGTGGTCGCTTCACCACCGAAGTATACTTGTAATTTCGGTGGTCCTTTCACCACCGAAACATGCTCGCAATTTCGGTGGACTAGTTACCACCGAAACATGCTTGCAATTTCGGTGGACTAGTCTTCTTTCCACCGAAGATTTCTCAATCTCGGTGGAAACCACTTCGGTGCTAAAGGCTCAAGACAGAAGATCATTTATTATGGGACAATATCCTCCAGCAGAGAAAAGTGACAGTTTGTCTTTTTATCCACCTTCAGCTAAGGTCCCTATTATCTGCTCAAGCTACTCTGTCTGCACCTAGTGAAAAGTGACAAGGACTTCACAGTTCTCCTGAAGTCAACATTATCAGCATATGTGAAGATGACAAGTGTCCCAAGCATTTAATGCTTGGGCACTCCTTGGCACTATAAAAGGAGAAGTGCTCTTCTTGCAAACTCTCACGCTTTCAAGAAATTCTCTCAGTGCAAGAAACCTTCTTTTAAGCCTTAAAACTCAATAGCTTTGCTCTTAGTGTTCTTAGTTGTTTTGTTGTATACTTTGTGTAAGATTGTTAGAATAGTTTGTCTGTTCTTTTCCGCAACAATCTTAAGTTTTCTGTGTGTAATTCTTTTGAAAGTTTTTCAAATATAAGAATTAAAATTGTGAAAATTTTGTGTATTGTATTCAACCCCCCCTTCTACAATACTTGTTAAGCCATCTGGGACTAACAAGTGGTATCAGAGCAGAAAGTTTAATTCCATAAACTTGATCTGCGATGGCTGCCTCTTCTTCTTCTACTGTTGAAAACTCTTTTCAAAACAACTTCTCTGAAAACGGCTCTATTTCAAAACCTCCTAAGTTCAATCCCAACAACTTCTCTTTGTGGAAAAGCCGCATGATGCTATTCATGGAAGGAGTGGATACTAGATATCCAACCATTCTCAACGAGGGACCCATTATCCCCAGAGTTTGGGCTCGCTATGACACGCAGAGGCCAGGCAAAGAGGCCTTTGAAAAGGAAATCTCAAGTGATTCTGATGAGGAAAAATCCAGTGCTACTGGTCGGTATATTCTCAAAAATCCTAAAAAGTATACTGATGAGGAGAAACGTTTAGTTACTCTTGACTCCAAGGTAAGAGCTATTATTGCTCTCTCTCTTCCTGATGAGGTCTACCACTCTTTGGTGAACTTTGAAACTGCCAAAGAAATGTGGACCACTCTATGTGTTCTGTACGAAGGTACAGAGGAAGTCAAGAAATGCAAAAAGATTGGTCTTATCAGAAAGTATGAACTTTTTTCTTTTGAAAAAGGAGATTCTCTTCCTAGTTTCTATAACCGCTTCAACTCTCTTTTAAATGATCTTAAGTTGTTGGGCAAAGTCTATGATAATGAGGAAGTCTTGTGCAAGTTCATGGATTGTCTCCCAGATTTTTGGGAAAATATATGTACTTGCATCAAAACTACCAAGGACCTTGAGTTCATGCCCTTAACCGTACTATATGGTACTCTTTTCAACTTTGAGCAAACCAAGCTTCAACGGAAATCTTTCATCAAGGAAATAAAGAGCTCCTCCATAGCTCTTGTTAGTGAAAGTTCCAAGAATTCTCAAAATCTTCCTAGAATCACCTATCCTTCATCTGACTCTGACAATGACAGCCAAACAAATGTAACCCACCAAACGGAAGCATATCTTAGTGATGCTGATGATGAAGGTGAGGATATCATGGTTGAACAGTTGTCGGATGAGATGGCAATGATGGCCGGTTCTAAACACAAGTTTCGTCCCTTCAACAAATCTCGAAGTCTTAGAAAAACTTCATCTTTCAAAACCTCTTCTGACAAGTCCAATGAGGAATGCTACAACTGTGGCAAGAAAGGACATTTTGCATCTGAGTGTAGAAGCAAGCGTATCTCCAAGTCCAAATTTACTTCTTCTGACAATCCCTCTTCAAAAAGGGAAAAATCCAAACACATGCCTTTCAAATCAACCTTTCCCAAAAAGGAGTCCCCACCATCCTTCTTAAATCATCAGGAGCGTGCCGAGAAATATAAGGCCAAGTACAAGAAAGAGAAGGAAAGGAGTGAGGGTCTAGAGAGAAAAGGGAAGGGTCTCATGGCAGAAACCCACGATTGGGACGACGAAGACACCTCCGACAGTGATTCTCAGAATAGATGCTTTGTGGCCATCTCAGAAGAAATGGAAGTTTCCGAAAGTGCCACTTCACCTATGGCTCTAGTGGCAACTGGGTGCTCCACAGCCTACGCTCAGGTACATCCCTTCAATAATATGTCTGATATTGAAAAGATCAATGCTTATGAATCTTTAACTCAAGACTTTTATTCTGTTAAAGACAGTAAGAATAGAAAATCTGTTCAATTAAAAGAGCTCAAAGCTGAACTTGAAATTTGCATGTCTAAGCTTAAAAGGTTTGAGGAAATAAAAATTGAGCTTGAGGACTTGAAAACAATAAATCATCTGATCTCAAAAGAAAAGAACTCTCTCTTTAAGAAACTAAAAAGGGAACAAGAAGTCATTAAAAAATGGTCAAGCTCTTCCAAAAATCTTGAACAAATCTTTCAAAGTCAAATCTGTAGTACAAACAAGTTCGGTCTAGGATTTGGAAAAACTAATGTTTGTAAGTCCACTTTTGCTCGTGTTCCCCCCACCAATGCTTGTGATAATCTCTCTGATTCCAGCTCTTGTGATTCCATCTCTTTGAACTCGTTAGATCTGTGTGAAGCCTTAAAATATGGGATATCCTTAAAGGCCAAAGACTCCTCATTGCAAATTACTGAGAAGCAAGATTCAAATGACGTTTCCAAACCCATCCATGATCAGCTCAAACTTTCAGTCATGGATGAAGCCTCCTCCTCAAACTCTGCAAAAGCTAATACTTCCAAAAGATCTAAACCCACCGATCTCATCTCCTTTGTGCCCACCGATCCCACAATCTATGACCCTCCAATCCCTCTTCATGAAGTGTTGAAATCTATTCACATAGACACCTACACCGAACCTAAGCCCTCAAAGATCCCCAAAAGGGAAACTCCTGTTCATTCAAAAAGGATTTCCTGTGCTGACAAAGGAAAATCGATAGTCAACTGCATGGCAAGCTCTCATCCCAAAAGTTCTACCCCAAACATTCCCCTTTACAACACCTATGTACCTAGATCTGTGCTTTTGAGAAAATCAACTCCCAAAGATTTATCCAAAGGAATCCTTGGGTCCAAGCCCCCTGCTCTGTTCTCCTCTAACAAGGTTATAAGAACAAATGATAAAAGCCAAAACATGAAAAATGCTAAAAAGGTTTTTATCTATAGAAAATGCTATAACTGTGGTGACACTTTTCATATGGCTAAGGACTGTCCCAAGGATAGGATTGATAGATCCAAGCTTAAGGAATCAAGCTCTTCTAACCCCAAAGGACCCATTACAAAATGGGTACCAAAGAACTAATATGTGTTTGCATGCAGGCTTTTGAGCACCATCAAATTTGGTATTTAGACAGCGGGTGCTCACGCCATATGACGGGAAACAAGTCTCTTCTCATCAACTATGTGCCGGGAAAGGGTCCATCTGTAACCTTTGGTGATAATTCTAAGGCTTACACCAAAGGATACGGGACCCTCTCTAACGGATCTGTAACTTTCAACAAAGTGGCTTTTGTGGACGGCCTCATGCATAACCTTCTCAGCATTAGCCAACTGTGTGATCTTGGATACAAAGTTATCTTTGAACTTTGTGTCTGCTCCGTGGTAGACAAACATTTCAATGTGGTATTATCGGGAAGACGGATGGAAAATGTCTACGTCATAGATATGGGGCAATCCAACTCTTCTCCAAATGTCTGCTTTGTGTCAAATGATGCATCCAAAAGAAACTGGTTGTGGCACAAACGTCTTTCTCATCTAAACTTCAAGACCTTGCATAAAATTTCCAACAAAGAGCTGGTGACAGGCATGCCAAAGTTGAACTTTGTCAAAGAGAAGCTGTGTGATGCATGTGAAAAGGGAAAGCTCACCAAAACATCCTTCAAGACGAAGCAATGCTCTTCCATCACTCTTCCTCTTCAATTGCTGCACATGGATCTATGTGGACCAGTCAGCACTCCAAGTCTTGGAGGCAAAAGGTATATTCTTGTTATTGTTGATGAATTTACCAGATATACTTGGGTGTTCTTTCTCAGGTACAAAAGTGATGCTACTGAAGAAATCATCAACTTTGTCAAGAAAAATGAAGTTCTCAATGGCCAGCTTGTCCGCTCGGTAAGAAGTGACAATGGCACTGAATTCAGAAATAGTGCTCTCGAAGACTTCTTCACCGAAAAAGGGATCTCTCAGAACTTCTCCGCTGTTCGTACTCCTCAGCAAAATGGAGTGGTGGAAAGGAAAAACAGAACACTGTGTGAGGCCGCTAGATCCATGCTGAGCGAATCAAATCTTCCCACCTATTTTTGGGCCGAAGCTGTGGATACTGCCTGCTTCACTCAAAACAGGTCAGTAATATCCAAAAGACATGATAAAACCCCGTATGAAGTTTTTCATGGTAGAAAACCAAATATTGGCTTTCTTCATGTCTTTGGGTGTATCTGCTTTATTCTTAATGATCGTGAAAATCTTGGGAAGTTCGATCCCAAGGCAGATGAGGGAATATTTGTTGGATACTCCTTATCCTCCAAAGCTTATAGGGTGTACAATCTCAGAAGAAAAAGCATTGATGAGTCCATCCATGTCAAGTTTGATGATCTCAGATGTTCCTCACTCTCAAGTGATGAGGATGATTTACACAGATGGATTTCATCATGTATTGGTGATACTCCCTTAGTCACTTCCACCGATATCTCCTCTATTCCCTCAAATCCTTCCATCTCAAAAAACCCAGCTGGATCACTCTCTCCCACCGAAATTGATCAACCCATCTCTCACACCAAGCTCCCCATTTCCACCGAAAATCTACTCCAAAGCCCTTCTTCCATCCCTAATCCCACCGAAAATCTCATGGGTCCCACTACCGAAAATCCCACTTTACACCAAACCTCTGATCCTACTACTCCATTTCACTCTACTCCTCATACCCCATCACCTTTACCCCCTGCTCTAAAATGGACCAAAGATCACCCCATAGATCAAATTATTGGTGATCAACAAGCAGGTGTCCAAACCCGCAGAGGAGTTGGAAATATCTGTCTCTACGTGAATTTCCTCTCTCTCTCTGAACCCAAGAAAGTGGATGAAGCTCTATCAGATCCTTGTTGGATCACTGCCATGCAAGAAGAACTTTCTCAGTTCCAGAGAAATAAAGTTTGGAGATTGGTTCCCAAACCCAGAAACAAGACAATCATTGGAACCAAGTGGGTATTCAGGAACAAAATGGATGAAGATGGTACTGTGATCAGGAACAAGGCCCGATTGGTAGCTCAAGGATACAGACAGGAAGAAGGCATTGACTATGATGAAACATTTGCCCCTGTTGCAAGACTTGAAGCTATAAGGATCTTTCTGGCTCATGCTGCCTACCGAAATTTTAGGGTTTTTCAAATGGATGTTAAAAGTGCCTTTCTCAATGGGGAACTTACAGAAGAAGTCTACGTGAAACAACCTCCTGGCTTTGAAGACCCAGCTCATCCAAACTTTGTGTACAGACTTGACAAAGCTTTGTATGGTCTCAAGCAAGCTCCACGTGCTTGGTATGACACTCTTGCCAACTTTCTTCTCAAGCATGGATATTCCAGAGGTAAAATTGACAATACTCTCTTCATCAAAGAAACCTCAGGTAATATAATTCTTGTTCAAATCTATGTTGATGACATCATCTTTGGTGCCACTGATGAATGCCTATGTGATGAGTTTGCCTCTCTCATGATGAGTGAATATGAGATGAGCATGATGGGAGAGCTTACATTTTTCTTGGGCCTTCAAGTCAAACAATCTTCAGAAGGAATTTTTATAAATCAAAGCAAATATATTCGGGACCTTCTGAAGAAATTTAACTTTCTAGACAGCTCTCCTATGAAAACTCCCATGGCACCTCCCTTGAAATTGTGTGCCGATCTAAAAGGTGAATCTGTGGATGTTACTCTTTACCGAGGTATGATAGGCTCTCTTCTTTACCTAACTGCTAGCAGACCGGATATTATGTTTGCTACCTGTCTATGTGCTCGTTATCAGGCCAATCCTAAAGTATCACATTTAAAGGCTGTAAAACGAATTTTTCGGTATCTTAAGGGCACACTGCACTTGGGTCTTTGGTATCCCAAAGACTCAAGTTTTGAACTAATTGGCTATTCAGATTCAGACTTTGCAGGTTCCCAGATTGATAGAAAGAGTACTACAGGAAGCTGTCAGCTCCTTGGGGGAAAATTAGTAAGTTGGTCCAGCAAGAAACAAAACTCTGTATCCACCTCTACTGCTGAGGCTGAATATGTAGCTGCCGGGAGCTGCTGTGCTCAGATTCTATGGATGAGAAACCAACTAAGGGACTATAATCAATTCTTTTCTAAAGTCCCAATTCTGTGTGATAATTCCAGTGCTATAGCTATAGCAAATAATCCTGTTCTTCATTCTAGATCTAAACACATCGATATCAGATATCACTTCATAAGAGATCACATTTCCAAAGGTGACATTGAACTACACTTCATTCCCACCGATTTGCAGCTTGCCGATATTTTCACCAAACCTCTTGATGAAACCAGGTTCAACTTTCTCATCAGTGAACTTGGGATGTGCAATTTCCAAGAATAAATATGTGTTCATGCTTCACCGATCTCACATCGGTGGACACCTTCGTATCTACTTCTCTCTCTCCACCGATCTCTCATCGGTGGACAACCTATGTGTCAAATCTTTTCTATCTCTTTTCATTTCGGTAATAATCTCGAGTATCGGTGAAGCGTGCCTACCACCGAAGCACGTTTCGGTAAAAATTTCCAGAATCGGTGGAAATCTGTCCACCACCGAAATCTCATTTCGGTGGTCATCTCAAATCGGTGAAAACTGTCCACCACCGAAATCTCAAATCGGTGGTCATCTCAAATCGGTGAAAACTGTCCACCACCGAAATCTCAAATCGGTGATCATCTCATTTCGGTGGTACTATCCAAATTCGGTGAACCTTTCTATCACCGAAGCCCCATTTCGGTGGTACTATCCAAATCGGTGAAACCTTTCTTCCACCGAAGTTCCACCGAAGTCCCACCGAAGTCCCACCGATCGTCCACCGAGCGAACACCGATTCCTCCACCGAAGCATCACCGAGCCTACACCGATTCACACGGTTCCCAAAGCCCACTTGTGACCACTCAATTGCTTTTGCGTCAGACCCTTCGCCTATCCGCCGCTCCTTGTCCCGATTTCCAATAACTCTTTCACCTCAAGAGCCGCATGTCCCCTCTTCCCATACAAAAATCATCATCACCGTGCCTTTTCATTTCCCTATATATACACATACCCCCTTCATTTCTTCCCCACTCCTCACAATTCAAACCTGCAACACTCTCCACTCCAAACATATCTCTCTCATGGCATCCTCTCGATATCAAATTCCTACACGTTTTGAAGACCTCCGCTTCAACCAATGCAATCACGTTGCCCGCCTTGAATCCGATCCCGCTCATCCCGAGTTCTCTACTATCGCTAAATTTCTGTCTCGCTCTCCTCTTCTTCATGCCTTCTCATGCAACCCCAGGATGAGCAAAATGCTCATTAGTCAATTCTGGCTATCCTCCGTGTACGATCCCTCCAATGAGGCCATTCACGCCTCCATCTTCACCAATGCCGAAGGTGATCACGACCTCACGTTTGGGGTCGATGATGTTCGTCTAGCTCTCAAGATCGATGCCTTTCCCGACTATGAAGACATGTATTTGGATACCATCCATGAAGACATTGTTCTTACCACCGGTTATGTGCTCGACGACTCCTCCAAAAGCTCCAAAGGCCCCGGTACTCTTCTTCGCAGCAAAATGGGAGGCATTTGGAATTTCTTCTTCGCTCACGTTATCCATTGCCTCTCACGCAAAACAAGTGGACATGACCAATCGCCCTCACACGTAAACAAACTCGCTCATGCCCTCATCTTCCAAAGGAAAGTTGACTTCGCCCAATATTTCTTCTCAGAACTTGTCGAGGTCATCAAAACTCCCAAGAAGTGTTATGTTGCTTTTCCCCGCTTCATCTCCATGATTCTACAACACAAGCTTTCCAAAGCTTTGGAGACCGATCGCCGCTCTTCCTCGCCCCGGTTCTCGTATGAATGGTCATCTCCCGTTGTGGGCACCAAAACCCTCAACGTCAAGCCGCTCGCCACCGATCGCCCATTACGCCCAGGTATGATTTCCTTCGCTCTATCTCCCGAACTTCGTTGGGGTGACGCGGAAATTCCCGGGTTTCGCCACTTGGAAATTCCCGAGGTCACTCCAACTGTTGTGGTCCCTTCTCCCCGGTCCCGAGTGACGTCGGGTGGCACTCAAAAGAAACGACAGAAGGCCACCGGCACCTCCGCTCCCGCTTCTCGAACCACGTCACCGAGAGATCCCTCGGAGACTTCCCCGGTTCACACCCCTTCTCACAAGCGGAGGCACTCACCCTCCCCTTCGGGATCTCTTCCAAAGAGGTCTCGGAAACCATCGGCCCAACCGACTCATCCAACCGTCGATTCTCCAAAATCGCCGGTTGTTGAACTTCATCCCTCCGGGCCAAGGGTACCCGCTACACACCCCACCGTCCCCTCTGTTGCCTCTCGAAAGGCCTCAGTTACATTTCAGGAGAACCCCCCGCATACCTCCCCACTCGACTCCTTGGGTGGTGGGGATGACCTCGAGATCTCTCCGCTCGAGGGTTCTGACTTCACACTACACAGCTTTACACCCGATCAGTTTTCGATCGAAGACATTGCACAACCCTCTAAGGGTTCCCCCCCAATTGCACCCTTTGATTTCTTTGATTTTCTTTTAGCGGACACTGGTTCTCCCCAAACCATCCCGTCCACCGAAGAACATCACACCGAGTCTCCCTCGTCCTCGCAACAATCACCCCCCCGATCCCCTGCTCCCCCCCGATCATCTGCTCCCCCCCGATTGCTACAACCCGACAACTTGGTGCCTTACCTCCATATTCCCATTCCCGAGCCTGACCCCCACCGACTACTCTTCCAGTTTCCCGAAATCGGTGGCCACACTTCCCCGCCCATTGACCGCACCTCTACCTTTCTTAAATCTACCATCACCTTAATCTCCCAAGCCAATTCCCGCATCTCTACCCTCGAGTCTCAGCTACCGCATCTTCTTCTTGATGCCATCACCGAAGCCCTACGGCCCGTTCAAGAAAAATTATCTGCCCTTTCTACCACAGTGGAGTCCCTCTCCAAACCTTCCACTGACTCACCCAGTCCTGAACGTTCCCAGTGGGAAATGGATCTCGGTGATTTTGCTTTGGTTCCCCATACCACCGAAACGAGTCTAGCCACACTCCAAGTTTGATAAGGCCTTCTATGAGTTAGGTTTCAAGTTGCCGGCTGTTCCTGAGGGGGAGAAAACCACGGCTCCACCGAAACTTCCATCCATAAAGAAAATTTCCAGTAACCAGCCTCCACCGAAACCCTCACCACCGAAACCATCCTCACCACCGAAACCCTCTCCACCGAAACCATCCTCACCACCGAAACCATCCTCACCACCGAAACCATCCTCATCACCGAAACCTTTCTCTCCACCGAAACCCTCTTCTCCACCGAAACATGTCTCACTCTCACCGACCAATACTGGCTCCACCGAAGCTCTTGACCTTAATGCATCAGTTGAGGGGGAGCAGTCCAGCAATGCTCCCGAAGACAAAGGGAAGAGAATTCTTTCGGCCGAAGAATTGGCCAGAGAAGCAAAGAAGAAAAAGGATCTGACAAAATATGGGGCTCGACCGAAGGACGCTGAAACTCTCAAACTCAAGCCTGCTTCTCAACCAATCACCACCGAACTTGGCCTCTCTGCTCAAGAAATTGAGGAAGCAAGAATAGCTCAAATCGACTTAGACAAATCCAGAGATCTTTCTCTCAAAGCTGCCACAGAAGAAGCTTCAAAAGTCAAGTCCACCGATGCCATCCAAACACAGAGATCGGTGCTCAGTGCCTTGGAACAACAAAAGAATGAAGAAATTAATTGGTACAAAAAGACCATGCACCACCGGAGCTATAGGTCACAAATTTCTTCAGTAAAGATTGCCACCTCCAAAGCAAATCCTCAAGACATCAGATTAATTATTAGCTGGGATGATGGTTCTATGAAGAGTGTGAAAGAAAGCCATCTCCAACTCTTCGGTCTCTCGGAATGGTATGAAATCACTCAACACCTCGTCAAGAGTCCAAATCCAAGGAAAGACATCTTTGTAAAATACATTGATGGTCTAATGAATAAGATGAAGGAGATCAAAAGAAAACATAACATCATTCTCTCCACCGAAGAAAGAGCCAAACTGCTGTCTCTGAAGGAGAAGATCATCCTCCCCAAAGTCAAAAATCCTCCTGACTCAGTCTTCAAGGAAATGGCAAGAGAAGGTAAAATCCCAAATGTAAGCAATCTTAACCTTACCATTCCCACCTCTGTTCCCTATCCTACCACAACCTTGAGCCTCTCACCAATACCAGGATTATTCTTCAACGACGGTCTCGGTCGTCGGGCATTCTTCAGATTTGCCCAGATGTCCATAGCCGATACCATATTTCTGGAAGGCATTCACAACCTCTTTCCAAACATCCCCGAAGCTCAACCGTTCTATAGAAACTTACTGGATGAAATCAAGCGCCGCAAAACCTCAAAGAAGTAAGTTCTCTCCAGTTAGTACTTGTAAAAGTTAATTTCTCTTTTTGTAAAAATTGTACGAGAACTTATCTTAATACAAGTATCTCTATTTGAATTTTATTTCCGTACATACTTCATTTTTTGTTCCCTGTAAATACTGTACATAGTATACATACACATACAAAAGAAAAAGGTCAAAAAGATCAAAAAGAATGGTCTATGTGAAAAGAACCCAAAAGAGTAAAAAGGGTCAAAAACGCACTTACTTTTGTTTACTCTTGAATATTCTAAGATAAGGAGCTCAAATTCAAATAGGGGGAGATTGTTGGGTCACCAAGGATTTGAAATTGACTCACCGATGTTTTCCCTAAAACTCCTACTTAGAATATTTTAGTTCAGTTCTTTGAATGACTTGTACAAGATATCAAATATTCGGTGAAGTCGAAGATCAACCGAAACCAAGCTTGAAGACTCTCTACTTGTGGAAAATAGAAGAATCTCGGCAACATTCAAACAAGTCATCACCACCGAAATTCCTTGACATTTCGGTGGCCTTCTCTCCACCGAATTTATAAGACAATTTCGGTGGCCTCTTCCACCGAAGTACATGGACAAATTCGGTGGTCCCCTTCTCCCACCGATGACCCTTTCAGTGCTCCTCTCACTACCGAAATATACATGTAACTTCGGTGGTCGCTTCACCACCGAAGTATACTTGTAATTTCGGTGGTCCTTTCACCACCGAAACATGCTCGCAATTTCGGTGGACTAGTTACCACCGAAACATGCTTGCAATTTCGGTGGACTAGTCTTCTTTCCACCGAAGATTTCTCAATCTCGGTGGAAACCACTTCGGTGCTAAAGGCTCAAGACAGAAGATCATTTATTATGGGACAATATCCTCCAGCAGAGAAAAGTGACAGTTTGTCTTTTTATCCACCTTCAGCTAAGGTCCCTATTATCTGCTCAAGCTACTCTGTCTGCACCTAGTGAAAAGTGACAAGGACTTCACAGTTCTCCTGAAGTCAACATTATCAGCATATGTGAAGATGACAAGTGTCCCAAGCATTTAATGCTTGGGCACTCCTTGGCACTATAAAAGGAGAAGTGCTCTTCTTGCAAACTCTCACGCTTTCAAGAAATTCTCTCAGTGCAAGAAACCTTCTTTTAAGCCTTAAAACTCAATAGCTTTGCTCTTAGTGTTCTTAGTTGTTTTGTTGTATACTTTGTGTAAGATTGTTAGAATAGTTTGTCTGTTCTTTTCCGCAACAATCTTAAGTTTTCTGTGTGTAATTCTTTTGAAAGTTTTTCAAATATAAGAATTAAAATTGTGAAAATTTTGTGTATTGTATTCAACCCCCCCTTCTACAATACTTGTTAAGCCATCTGGGACTAACAAAAATAATTAAGACTAATAAATTACATACCGGGATACGGGCTTTACAACTCTCCCCCACTTGGATTAGACTTCGTCCCCGAAGTCTACGTCCGCAAACAGCTCTTAATAATTCTCTCGCATGTGATGGTATCCCAAACTCAATCCACTTTCAAGCTTTAACCATTCTAAAGCTGCTCACAGTATACCCTACAGGATACTCGACTACGATCATTCCTACCCTTAACTGTCGATTAACTTCCACGAATTCTAATAGACTCCAAAGATTTTCAATAAATTATATCAACAAAACATCGACCCCCTGCCGAACATCGGTCCAACCGATTACAATAACAAACACCGGCCACCCGCCGAACATCGGTCCAACCGATCACAATAACAAACATCGGCCACCCGCCGAACATCGGTCCAACCGATCACAATAACAAACATCGGCCACCCGCCGAACATCGGTCCAACCGATCACAATAACAAACATCGGCCACCCGCCGAACATCGGTCCAACCGATCACAATAACAAACATCGGCCACCCGCCGAACATCGGTCCAACCGATTTCAATAACTCAAATAAGCGTGGTATTATCCTAGATACTAACACGAATAGATATCCCCCACTACCAAATCAACTAACACACACGTAGGTCATTCCACCACATCCATTCATCACAAGTGATCATTTCAGGGTTACTACTACCATCACCATGATTATCTTAAAATCGGCTACAACTCTCCGATTATACTAAAGGTGTTTGGCCTCAAGCCTAAAGGTCGACACCTAAATATACCAACTACCTCGAAATGGTTGATGCACATTTATTCTCTTAATAACACAGGGCATCAATCCCTTAACCGATACTATCCGGCCTACAGTACTAACGCGCGTGGAATACCTACCTTCCACCGTCGACGTATCATCCACACTTGCTCTACGAAGCCAAGTCACACCGTATCGAGGATACACCTTGACGTCTACCTCCCAGGTAACGCCTCAAGACCCAGCACACCGGAACTACCTCCCAGGTAAGTGCCCACAACTATATCCTCCTAGTACCTACTGGAAAGTCTAGGTTAAAACACATGAATACCGGGGTCCCACCCCGAGATACCCAACCGACCATTACCAACGACTGACTAACGTGTCTAGGGATCCAAAACAAACAGCCTACCAACAACATGCCTATTCCGGATTGACTCACTCACTCAAACATGTAAACACTCAATGTGCAAAGAATGCCAAACGGTGCGACAAAAACAACTCATCAACTAGACTCCACATCGAGCCATTAAAACCGGGCAATTGGCCCATGACTAACTCCAAGTCAAAACCGAGCAAAATGCTCCACGCTTGCTAGACCCATAGGTCGGAAAATGCGTTTAAACAAAGTTTAAGCAAGCAATACTCTGAAATCAACCTTAGTCCCAGACTCAACACGGGTTAAACAAAAGAGTTTTCCAAAAGGACTCACACCCTGAAAATTCTCGAAATGACACATGACACTTAAAAGCACATTTCCCCAAATGGTTTACAAAATCATTTACAAAATATTTTCAACATCAGGATTTTCATCTCAAAAAGATCGTATGTAATAAAACTACTATTACCTGATCGATAGTTACGCAAAACTGAACACGCTCGTCCCACATAGGAAAATCATGTTGAAAATCGTTCCATTGCAGTTCAGTTTACTCACACAAAAGCAAAGCGTAATAAATAATTTCTTTAAAATGAACCGCCTCGATTCCAGTATGGATTGACTCATGACGTGCACTTAAAGTAACTGCTTGACCTTAAACAGGGTGCGACAAAGGTGTGCACATAATTCAAAATAAGTTTCACGACATTTGATTCAAAAATTCTTCTTTTTAATCATAAAAATGACGTGGCACAGGGTTCGCCACAAATTTTTCGCGCGTCAGCTAATCACACAAAACGATGACACGGTTTACAAATATATTTTTGTTAAAACACAACTGTCTCGTGTAAGTTTCAAACTTGAAGACAAAAACCAATCCGCTTCTATTAATTGGAAATATCGACTAAAACCTCATAAAATCTCAAACTGGGGGCAGGCATGCAAGCTTGTAACACTTCCTCAAGTTTCGTACTTGGGACATATAACGTCAAAACATTATAGTTTAAAAAAAAATGGATTTATCGAAAATGCTCAAAATACTCGTTTCCTCCAAAGCAAAAGTTTTTAATTTCCCAAAAAAATGATCGGTAATTCTAAATTAACCGAATGTCAAAAATCTACGCATTTATATTTCCAAAATATAACACATTGTAATCGTATGCATGATGTTCACAACATTAAAACACTCCTTGGACATAAAAACATATTATACGCCTCCTAACGATTTTTCTACATTTAATTACGGATTTTACAAAAACAGTTTCCAGAACAGCGAAATTCAGCACCATTCAGTATAAAACGACAGTTTTACCCATGCTACGTCCCGAACTGGATTTTTCACAAAACACAGAAAAGTTTCTAGACTCAAAAAGGGAACTTTTGACACTGGTTTCACCCCAAACCGAGTTACGAGCAGAAAGTTATGGTTTTCGCAAGATGGAGGCAGATTCCAGAAATTTTCACATGAAATGACGAAACACCGAACTTGCGACCACTTTTTCGCCCAGCTAGAGACCGAACCAGTTTTCCGCTAAAACACGGAAAACGTGCCCGACCCCGAACTTGAACCGTAGGCACCAGTTTCGGCTTAAACGGAGTTACGAAGAGAAAGTTATGGTTGACGCAAAACAGTGACAGAAGGACGTCTTTCACATAAATTGACGATTTTATAAAACGGTTTACGCGATTCGGGTTTGCAACTAAGATTCACGCGATTAGGATTTTAGGTTATAAGGGCTGGGTCAACCGCGCACCACCCACTGCCACCTCCGGCAGTGGTGGTCGCCGGCGACGGCGGCGGCGGTGGTTTACGAAACTTTGGCGATAACGAGAAAACGAACAAACCAACTAATCCTATCACGTCCACCCCCTTTACACACGTTCGACCCACCCTCAAACAGCCCACCATCACAGCCCCCGGCTGGTGGCGCACGGCGGCGGCAACTGGCGACAGCCATGGCTGCGGCGGCAGCCATGGTGGTGGTTTCGTGATGGCGCGATGGCAACGAAAAGAAACAAAAAGAGAGAAAACTCACCTCGCGACAATAAAACCCAGCAGCGTCTCGACGGGATCCCGGTCACCGGCTCGATCTTTCTCTTTCTCTCGCACCCCCTCTCTTTCTCGCTGCACTCTCTCTCCGGCGAAACTCAGCGGCGGCACCGGTGGTGGTGTTGGTGGTTCACGGCAGCAGAAGGAAAGGAGAGAGGTGGTTCTTGGTTGTTCACGGCGCAAGGGATGAATGAAGGAGAAAGAAAAAAAAAGGATTGCGAAGAGGGTTTGTCTCGGTTTCTATACTTTTCTCTAAATCACGGCACCACACAAAAATATAAGGATTTCTTACAATAAACTGCATGGGCCGAAACCCAATATGGGTTTTTGGCCTTTGTCACAAATGGCCCTTCAACTTGCAAGCCTCTCACTCCTAACCAAAAATTCCGATACTTAACGATTTGACCCAACTCGACTAACCCCGCTTACGGAGACCACAATACTCGAACTTAAAAGAAAATAATTAAGACTAATAAATTACATACCGGGATACGGGCTTTACAACTCTCCCCCACTTGGATTAGACTTCGTCCCCGAAGTCTACGTCCGCAAACAGCTCTTAATAATTCTCTCGCATGTGATGGTATCCCAAACTCAATCCACTTTCAAGCTTTAACCATTCTAAAGCTGCTCACAGTATACCCTACAGGATACTCGACTACGATCATTCCTACCCTTAACTGTCGATTAACTTCCACGAATTCTAATAGACTCCAAAGATTTTCAATAAATTATATCAACAAAACATCGACCCCCTGCCGAACATCGGTCCAACCGATTACAATAACAAACACCGGCCACCCGCCGAACATCGGTCCAACCGATCACAATAACAAACATCGGCCACCCGCCGAACATCGGTCCAACCGATCACAATAACAAACATCGGCCACCCGCCGAACATCGGTCCAACCGATCACAATAACAAACATCGGCCACCCGCCGAACATCGGTCCAACCGATCACAATAACAAACATCGGCCACCCGCCGAACATCGGTCCAACCGATTTCAATAACTCAAATAAGCGTGGTATTATCCTAGATACTAACACGAATAGATATCCCCCACTACCAAATCAACTAACACACACGTAGGTCATTCCACCACATCCATTCATCACAAGTGATCATTTCAGGGTTACTACTACCATCACCATGATTATCTTAAAATCGGCTACAACTCTCCGATTATACTAAAGGTGTTTGGCCTCAAGCCTAAAGGTCGACACCTAAATATATCAACTACCTCGAAATGGTTGATGCACATTTATTCTCTTAATAACACAGGGCATCAATCCCTTAACCGATACTATCCGGCCTACAGTACTAACGCGCGTGGAATACCTACCTTCCACCGTCGACGTATCATCCACACTTGCTCTACGAAGCCAAGTCACACCGTATCGAGGATACACCTTGACGTCTACCTCCCAGGTAACGCCTCAAGACCCAGCACACCGGAACTACCTCCCAGGTAAGTGCCCACAACTATATCCTCCTAGTACCTACTGGAAAGTCTAGGTTAAAACACATGAATACCGGGGTCCCACCCCGAGATACCCAACCGACCATTACCAACGACTGACTAACGTGTCTAGGGATCCAAAACAAAAAGCCTACCAACAACATGCCTATTCCGGATTGACTCACTCACTCAAACATGTAAACACTCAATGTGCAAAGAATGCCAAACGGTGCGACAAAAACAACTCATCAACTAGACTCCACATCGAGCCATTAAAACCGGGCAATTGGCCCATGACTAACTCCAAGTCAAAACCGAGCAAAATGCTCCACGCTTGCTAGACCCATAGGTCGGAAAATGCGTTTAAACAAAGTTTAAGCAAGCAATACTCTGAAATCAACCTTAGTCCCAGACTCAACACGGGTTAAACAAAAGAGTTTTTCAAAAGGACTCACACCCTGAAAATTCTCGAAATGACACATGACACTTAAAAGCACATTTCCTCAAATGGTTTACAAAATCATTTACAAAATATTTTCAACATCAGGATTTTCATCTCAAAAAGATCGTATGTAATAAAACTACTATTACCTGATCGATAGTTACGCAAAACTGAACACGCTCGTCCCACATAGGAAAATCATGTTGAAAATCGTTCCATTGCAGTTCAGTTTACTCACACAAAAGCAAAGCGTAATAAATAATTTCTTTAAAATGAACCGCCTCGATTCCAGTATGGATTGACTCATGACGTGCACTTAAAGTAACTGCTTGACCTTAAACAGGGTGCGACAAAGGTGTGCACATAATTCAAAATAAGTTTCACGACATTTGATTCAAAAATTCTTCTTTTTAATCATAAAAATGACGTGGCACAGGGTTCGCCACAAATTTTTCGCGCGTCAGCTAATCACACAAAACGATGACACGGTTTACAAATATATTTTTGTTAAAACACAACTGTCTCGTGTAAGTTTCAAACTTGAAGACAGAAACCAGTCCGCTTCTATTAATTGGAAATATCGACTAAAACCTCATAAAATCTCAAACTGGGGGCAGGCATGCAAGCTTGTAACACTTCCTCAAGTTTCGTACTTGGGACATATAACGTCAAAACATTATAGTTTAAAAAAAATGGATTTATCGAAAATGCTCAAAATACTCGTTTCCTCCAAAGCAAAAGTTTTTAATTTCCCAAAAAAATGATCGGTAATTCTAAATTAACCGAATGTCAAAAATCTACGCATTTATATTTCCAAAATATAACACATTGTAATCGTATGCATGATGTTCACAACATTAAAACACTCCTTGGATCAAATGGTCTTTCATTTCGACAAAAAAAAGAACTAAAACATTTTCATGCACGACTCGTTCATCAAAATGTCGAGAACAAAGGTTACCTCAGTATGCATACCCCTAAGTCGATAAATCGCATTTTCATGGAAATGTCAATAAAACCTTTAGCTGACTAAAAAGCGCACTAAACTACTCCTTATGAAATGTTACCAAAATTCCTCCATGCATCACTTATGTCACGCATGAATCAATCCACACACTGAACTATTTGCAATAAAACACTTAGTAATACAAACTCTCGAACGAAAAGTTAAGCGACACTGGAATTCCAAACTCATTTTAAACAAATCACCAAAATAGCCTTTATACAGACACCGTGGAATGTAACTTTTCGTCTCAACTCTAACACATGTGGAGGAGTTCCAATGTTAGAGTCTCAATCCGTAGTCACTTACCCAACATCTTAACCACCTCAAAACACGGATATCATAGTACCCGAAAGAACCTGTTGGAAAAATAATCAAATGAAACAATCTTTTACAAAGTTTTCAACTCCCGTGATAAAACGGTTTCAAGCATTTTCCAAAACTATAATTCGAAATCTTGTGTGTGTGCTAAACATTTCCCAAAGTTTCAAAACACAATCCATAAAAGGATTGGAAACACAATGATTAGTGAATGCAATCCTATTTTCAAAATAAACTCTGTGCATGACTCAGTCGACATTCAACGTCTCGACTCATGCTCCTCCCTACCTTTCCAATTCACTATCGTCCTCCGGACATTTAAACCTCTTAGGGCAAGATGGAAAATTACGTCAAATAATCCCTACGATTTTTCCTCAAAACAAAGTCGACTCTATAAGCCTATGACTCTAGCGCAATCTTCCATCTTGGCCCGAAACAAACATCATCCTCGTCATCACTCCAAGTGACTAATACTAGAATCGTCCTTTTATTCCAACGACTACTAATTTATAACCTTCGACACTACCCCAACGATCATCCCATCAAAGCAAAACAAGTACACACCTGTACTAGTAGGTTTACTATAGTTGTTCCTCCTTGTGATGGCTATTCAGGACAGACAATACAACGCGTTATTAGCACATAATAACTCATACTAACAACACTCACGCTCAACTCCTTGGATTCCTCGTGACTTCCCCGACTCGAGCATTGATCCTGTGCTTCCGGTAGTAGGAGCTCTACTACTACCATCCACACCTATCATCGCCCGTTCCGAGTTCCATCCCAAGGGGTCCAAGTAGTTTCTCGCCGAAACTATACACATATGCCCGCACCGGCATATGTACACACTCTTCTTAGCTCCCTAGGAATTTCATCCAAACCACTACCCTTGCTACTGCCAAATCCCTAATAGCAAGCAGCAGACATGCAATACAGTGTAACAAGTACCAAGCAATTTAGCATCCATACTCCTATGTTCTAGAAAGCAATCTAGCACACGTACTCATACATAAACACTCTTCCCAGCTCTCTAGGAACTTCCTCTTATCCCACTACCCTTGCTACTACCGAATCCCTACTAATTATAACAGGTGACCTCGCGAATACCCGATTATATGCAGTGCGAAATAAATAGACAGTCGAATACAAGACTCTATCCTAGAACGGTTGGACTCAAACAAGAGCTGCGCAATAGAACTAAATCGAATATTCTAAGGCTATAAATCTCTTACTGCATACAACCTAGAGGGCATCCACTTAGTAACCTATCATAATTAGCATAAATTCCTAATAGCAAGCATTACAACATACATCATAGTGTCCACAACAGGCAATCTAGCATGCATACTCTATGATCTAGAAAGCAATAAAACACTAAGCATTGTACCTTTCCCCTTTGGCTCCGGCCGACTGTACACACTGCGCCTCCGATCACCGTTCCTCGAACGGGTCTTTACTTTTTCTTTTATTTCCAAAAAGATTTTAAAGAAAATTTTAAAGCCGCAAACTTGAGATCAAACACACCGAGGTGCATTTGATTCACTCAAGTTGTGCTCTAATACCAAATTGTAACGTCCCAAAAATTACAAGCAAATTTAAATTTTTAAATAAACAATTCATTTATAACAACTCATTAATTGATACCAACGTTTCGTTTGCAAACACATAATTAATATTTTTCTAAATTAAAACCAGCGGAATAAATGTTTAATTATTAAAACCATAAATCAACCAGCTCTCCTTGTGCGCCAGTGTGTACTCGTCACGCCTTGGAGCCGCTCGGACCTGAAACCACAGTTTATTGGGAAAGGGTAAGCACGAAGCTTAGTGAATTCAAACACCATAAATAATACAGTTATTCCACACTACCCCTAAAACAGATAGTGACACATAAACGATCATACAGGTCTACGAACAAATCATGAACATGTATATCCACAACCACCCGTCTAAAAGGCACAAGTCGGTCCCACCGACCACATGATAACATCTTCGGCCCCGCCGAATCCCCGGTCCCACCGAGTTTCTACGCCACCCGCGTATAAAACCTCCGGCCCCGCCGGACCCTCGGTCCCACCGAGTTAACATGGCAACATAGTATCAACTAGACACCCCACTATCAACACAATCACATAAAGCTACCACACACGTACTACAACAATGATAAAACAACTATTATTAGATATAGTGAGAGAACTCACCTCGAATGCGCGCCTAGCTTAACAATACAAATCAAGCTTCACAAATACGGTCACTTCCCAGCACCTAAACGCATGTTAAAACGTGTCAAAACGAGACCCGGACCCTACGACACGACACACGCTTAAACCGTCACTAAAACTATTTTCCGCTCTCGCCAAACAGGTCTGTTCGGGACCTGTTTCGACCCCTTTAAACCCAGAAAATTCCCAATATTATTTCATGATTAGAAAGTACTCTGAGATAGGGTTTCAAGGACATATTATACGCCTCCTAACGATTTTTCTACATTTAATTACGGATTTTACAAAAACAGTTTCCAGAACAGCGAAATTCAGCACCTTTCAGTATAAAACGACAGTTTTACCCATGCTACGTCCCGAACTGGGTTTTTCACAAAACACAGAAAAGTTTCTAGACTCAAAAAGGGAACTTTTGACACCGGTTTCACCCTAAACCGAGTTACGAGCAGAAAGTTATGGTTTTCGCAAGATGGAGGCAGATTCCAGAAATTTTCACATGAAATGACGAAACACCGAACTTGCGACCACTTTTTCGCCCAGCTAGAGACCGAACCAGTTTTCCGCTAAAACACGGAAAACGTGCCCGACCCCGAACTTGAACCGTAGGCACCAGTTTCAGCTTAAACGGAGTTACGAAGAGAAAGTTATGGTTGACGCAAAACAGTGGCAGAAGGACGTCTTTCACATAAATTGACGATTTTATAAAACGGTTTACGCGATTCGGGTTTGCAACTAAGATTCACGCGATTAGGATTTTAGGTTATAAGGGCTGGGTCAACCGCGCACCACCCACTGCCACCTCCGGCAGTGGTGGTCGCCGGCGACGGCGGCGGCGGTGGTTTACGAAACTTTGGCGATAACGAGAAAACGAACAAACCAACTAATCCTATCACGTCCACCCCCTTTACACACGTTCGACCCACCCTCAAACAGCCCACCATCACAGCCCCCGGCTGGTGGCGCACGGCGGCGGCAACTGGCGGCAGCCATGGCTGCGGCGGCAGCCATGGTGGTGGTTTCGTGATGGCGCGATGGCAACGAAAAGAAACAAAAAGAGAGAAAACTCACCTCGCGACAATAAAACCCAGCAGCGTCTCGACGGGATCCCGGTCACCGGCTCGATCTTTCTCTTTCTCTCGCACCCCCTCTCTTTCTCGCTGCACTCTCTCTCCGGCGAAACTCAGCGGCGGCACCGGTGGTGGTGCTGGTGGTTCACGGCAGCAGAAGGAAAGGAGAGAGGTGGTTCTTGGTTGTTCACGGCGCAAGGGATGAATGAAGGAGAAAGAAAAAAAAGGATTGCGAGAAGGGTTTGTCTCGGTTTCTATACTTTTCTCTAAATCACGGCACCACACAAAAATATAAGGATTTCTTACAATAAACTGCATGGGCCGAAACCCAATATGGGTTTTTGGCCTTTGTCACAAATGGCCCTTCAACTTTCAAGCCTCTCACTCCTAACCAAAAATTCCGATACTTAACGATTTGACCCAACTCGACTAACCCCGCTTACGGAGAACACAATACTCGAACTTAAAAGAAAATAATTAAGACTAATAAATTACATACCGGGATACGGGCTTTACAACTTCACCAATTCTTTCCGTAATTTCAAATGGCCCAATATACCGCGGACTGAGTTTACCTTGTTTCCCAAAACGTATGACTCCTTTCCAGGGAGAGACTTTCAACATCACAAATTCCCCGACTTGGAACTCTAACGGTTTCCGGCGTCGATCAGCATAGCTTTTCTGTCTGTCTTGTGCTACTTTCAATCTGTCCCGAATCTGAGTAATCTTATCCGCTGTTAACTGTACTATGGCCCCGCTAATTGTTTCTCCCCCACTTCATTCCAACACAGAGGCGTTCGGCATTTTCTACCATACAGTACTTCAAACGGTGCCGCTTGAATGCTGGAATGATAACTGTTGTTGTAGGCAAATTCTATCAAAGGCAGATGTTTATCCCACGATCCTCCAAAATCAACTATACAAGCCCGAAGCATATCTTCTAAAGTCTGGATTGTTCTTTCACTCTGACCGTCAGTTTGAGGATGATACGCTGTACTTAGCTTTAACTGTGTTCCTATTTCTTTTTGAAAGCTTCTCCAAAATCTGGAAGTAAAACGACTATCTCGATCAGAAATAATCGAGATTGGTACTCCGTGTCGAGTCACTATTTCATCTATGTACAACTTGGCTAAACGTTCCATCGAATCAGTTTCCTTTATCGGTAAGAAATGAGCAGACTTCGTCAATCTATCAACAATCACCCAAATAGAATCGAATCCCTTTGAAGTTCTAGGTAGCTTGGTAATGAAATCAGTAGTAATCTGATCCCATTTCCACATCGGTATTTCCAATCGTTGTAACTGACCAAACGGCTTCTGATGTTCAATCTTTACTTTCTTGCAAGTAGTACAATTTTCCACATACTTAGCAATACTTCTTTTCATTCCCGGCCACCAATAGAATTGTTTCAAATCTCTATACATCTTATTTGTACCTGGATGAATAGAAAATCGAGATTGATGAGCTTCTTGTAGTACACGATCACGTAATCCACCCAAACGAGGCACCCAAATTCTGTTTCCCATACACAATAACCCACGATCATCTTTCCCAAGCAATGCTGTTATTCCTACTAACCGTTCTGATTTCAAACTTTCTTCCTGATAAGCATCTATTTGGCACTTCAATAATTCGTCAAAGATATTAGGAAGGAGTTCAGCTCGTAGCGATATTGCTTTTATTGTTCCACTTCTTTCTTGACGACTTAGTGCATCTGCTACCACGTTCGCCTTCCCAGGGTGATAAAGGATTTCACAATCATAATCATTTACCAATTCCAACCATCTTCTTTGCCTCATATTCAGTTCTTTCTGATCGAAAAGATGTTGGAGACTCTTATGGTCAGTGAAAATTTGGCATTTAGAACCATAAAGATAATGTCTCCAAATCTTCAATGCGAAGACAACTGCTGCAAGCTCCATATCATGAGTAGGATATTGTCTTTCATGGTCTTTTAATTGACGAGAAGCATAGGCAATCACCTTTCCACGTTGCATAAGGACACATCCCAATCCCAGTTTGGAAGCATCACTGTAGACCACAAAATCATCGGAACCTTCTGGCAATGCTAATATCGGCGCGCTGCAGAGTTTCTCTTTCAATATTCTGAATGCCTCATCCTGTTCTGCTTTCCATTCAAACTTTAGATTCTTCCGAGTCAGCTTAGTCAATGGCGTCGCGATTCGAGAAAAGTCTTTTATAAATTTCCGATAGTATCCAGCTAGACCCAGAAAACTACGTACTTCGGTTGCCGTCTTCGGCGGTTCCCATCTTTCAATTGCTTCCACTTTCGCTGGATCAACTTGTATACCCTTCTCTGAAACTACATGACCCAAAAACTGAACTTCTCGTAGCCAGAATTCACACTTCGAAAATTTAGCATATAACTTCTCTTTCTTTAACAACTCTAGAATCAAACGAAGGTGTTGTGCGTAATCCTCTTTGGATCGGGAATAAATAAGTATATCATCGATAAATACAATGACAAATTTATCGAGATAAGGCTTACATACCCGATTCATTAGATCCATAAAAGCGGCCGGAGCGTTCGTTAGTCCGAAGGGCATTACCAAGAATTCGTAGTGACCGTACCTCATACGAAAAGCAGTCTTCAGAACGTCTTCTTCCTTAACCTTCAACTGATGGTAGCCAGATCTAAGATCAATCTTGGAGAAATAACAAGCTCCAACTAATTGGTCGAAGAGGTCATCAATTCTTGGAAGTGGATACTTGTTCTTGATCGTGCGTTTATTCAGTTCCCGATAGTCAATACACATTCTCATTGAACCATCCTTATTTTTCACAAATAGGACTGGTGCACCCCACGGCGAAGAGCTGGGTCTGATGAAGCCCTTATCAGATAAGTCTTGAAGCTGTGCCATCATCTCTTTCATCTCTGGAGGTGCTAGTCGGTACGGCGCACGAGCGATAGAATCGGCTCCAGGGATTAAGTCTATACCAAATTCTACTTGTCTAACAGGAGGAAGACTATTCAAGTCTTCAGGAAAAACCTCAGGATATTCACTAACGATGGAAATATCTTCCAGCTTAATCTTTTCAGGCCTACTATCTATCACATAGGCTAAATAACTCGAGCAACCCTTGCTAACACATTTACAGGCTTTTATCATAGATATAAGATTGGATTGATGATCCTTACGATCGCCATAAATCACTACTGACCTCTTATCAGGTAAAACGACATTGATTATTTTCTTATCACATACTATGTTAGCCTGATTCTCAGCTAACCAATCCATTCCTACTACCACATCAAATTCGATCAAAGCTATTGGAAATAGTTGTATCGGTACTCCACATCCCTCTATATTTATCATGCAACAATCAAAAACTTCTTTAACTGCCACTTGGTTATCATTTGCAGTATCTACCAGTAAGGCATGTTATAACATTTTAGGCTCTAAATGCATGTGAGCAGCAAACGAGGGAGACACAAAAGATCGGTTTGCACCGGAGTCAAATAACAACACGTGTAAAGTTTATGAAAAATGTACCTGTAACAACATCCGGAGTTTCCTCCGCCTCTTTAGCTGTCATTTGAAATGTACGACCCCTAGTTCTCGGCGGTTCTATTCTTGGAACTACTGGTCTGACAATGGCTGGTTTCCCTGATGTACCCCCTTGTTGTATTCTACCTCGCGGACAATCTGATTGGAGGTGATCCGGAGAATTGCACAAAAAGCAAAACCGTGTTAATCGGCAATCTTTGATGACGTGCCCTGTCTTCCCACATCTATAACAAACCCGTGGTTCCAACTGACAGTTCCCTTGATGAATACGGTGACAATTCGGACAAGGTCTTTCCATTGGTCGGAAAGATGGACGATTATCAAATCTCTGAAATTTAGACTTCTTTGGATCATGTGGTGGTCCTTCCCATTTTCTTTTCCCCAAACTCTTATCACCGGCATCCCTTTTGTTGTCTCGTTCTACATTTTCTGCAGCATCCACTGCAGCTGTAAAAGTATCTGGCCCTGTTGCAGTCACTAGTCTTCGGACTTCTGAATTTAACCCATAGATAAATCTCCCCATTTTCATCTTCTCTGTAGCAACATAATATCCTGCAAAACGAGATTTTTCTAAAAATCGAGCAGTATAGTCTTTAACTGACAAATTCCCTTGCTGTAGATTCATAAATTCTTCTTCCAATTGTCTGACCGCAGCTTGTGGACAAAAGTGTGTTGTGAAAGCTAACATGAATTCCTCCCAAGAAAAAGTAGAATATACATCCGATCCTCTCGATTCTATATGAGCCTCCCACCAATATAGAGCATCACCTTTTAACATTGCTGTCCCATAAAGTACTTTATCTTCTTCATCACATTTACACGTTTTGAAGATAGCCTCTACTTCTTTCAGCCATCTCATCGCTTTTACCGGGTCCCGATCTCCTGAGTATGTAGGGGGTTTGCAACTAAGAAACATTTTATAGTCACACTTTTTCATTACCGGTAAAACAGTAGATGTGAGTGGCATTTCAATTTCATGTTCCGGATTTGGTCTATCAGTTTCATTATGACGATTACGTTCGAACATGGCTTGTATGCTATCCTGTAATCTCCCCATTTCAGCAGTCAGATCATCCCGTGTAACAAACTCTGTACCATGCGGTTGTGTTCTACCCCCAGTTCGGCCCCCAGTTCCCCTTCCGGTTCTGCCTCCACCACGATCTCCTCCTCTTCCCCCTGTTCCTATTGGTGGATTCTCTCCACTTGAATTTCTTCCTCTTCTCTGATTCCTTTGTCTAGTGCCACTCGCCATTCTGTGGATTCAAACAAAGTTAATATACACATAAGCACATACCCCATATAACAAGGTATTCCAGTTCAAACATGTACCTGTAAGATCATAATTACACTGGCCAGGTGTAATCTGAAATTACCTTACATGATGTTCCTTCTACCTCTTATACTTAGCATCCCAGGTTCTAAAATAATAGGGACATCCTACTCCACATGCAGTTTAAGTCTAGGTACAGATACTAATACCTAAATCCCTTAAACCTGGCTCTGATACCATCTGTAACAACCCACAATCCAAATATACATATATCATATATATCATAACATATGTTCAACAAAAGTACTTCACCTTTCACATTTGGTCCCAAAAACTGACTTAACATAGTAAGAAATTCAGTACAAACTTTTTCATTTTTAAGTTACATGCTAACTAATCACAAAGTCTTAAGATCAAAATACATCCATAACTTCATAACCGATGTCTCCATAAAAGCTATTCGTCAAAAGTTCTATTTACTGCTCTTTCCCGATCCATCACCTGGAATACAAAATTTTTAAAACAGAAAATGAGGGTTAGACCTAATGGTCTAGTGAGGAAATCCCTGTCATTTTAATAAACCTTTATTTCGAAGTCATTTATATAAAGCTTTTCATATACATTCATATAATACACGTATATCAATACCATACAAAACTCGTGCATCTCATTCCACCTTATTCCTCCACATCTGGCCGTATTAATTGGTAGCAAGCCAACTAATAAATAAACAATACCAGTCCGCACACCGGAACCCGGCTACTCATCGGTCCGCACACCGGAACCCGACTACCCATCGGTCCGCACACCGGAACCCGATTAATATGCACTTGTGTAAAATATCAAACAGATAATATCTCGTTATATTATTAACACGGAATATTCACATATCCATTCCACATACATATATGTATTCCAGTAAAAATAATTTTAAGTAAAACTCACATGTTTTGCTTTTCACCAAAAGTCTTTCCAAGTTAATTATCACGTACGCCAATCCTTCACAGAATCTGAAATCATGTACAATACCAAATATCTCTTTTTAAAACTAAACTTATAAAATCTACGACTCAAGTCGCAACCTACTAAAAATAAATTAGAATCGCAATGCATAGTGCTAATTCGCAATCAACTACTGCGTTCACCTCAAATCGCAACCCACTATTGCGATTCCAACCCCAAGTCGCAATCAACTGTTGCGATTCCAAACCCAAATCGCAATCAACTACTGCGATTCCAAACCCAAATCGCAACCGACCATTGCGATTTCAAAGCCAAATCACAATCAACCATTGCGACTTGGTTGAATGTCTCAGTTCACTGTTCATCCTAAAAACCCCGAAATCGTACTTTTAAGCTATGCATGTTGCTGTAAAGGTGCTGATATGTTTAAGACTATGAACATAACCTAACCTTAAACTCAGATTTCCCAAAACATCCATTTTTAACACAACCCACCTATAAACATAACTAGCAAACTCAAGAACACTTTAAGAAATTAATACACATAAAAGGATGGATTTGTTACCTTGCTTACTTCAGTTGTTTTAGAAATTCCAAAGCAAAAAATCTACTATCCTTTCTTCTTAACTTCCTTCCCTTCCTCCTTCTCCCAATTTTTCCGAAAACACAAACACACACATACACTTTAGGGAAAGTTCTACTTGTGTCAAAAAGATGACACCTCCAGCCTCTTTGCTGGAAATATGGCGGTGGTGGCAAGTGTTTTGGCAAAAGTGACCAAACAACCCCATACTTGTCATATTTGGCAAGATTTACCCCTAAACTTCCAAATAAAAATTAAAACTTACCCCTTAACTTCTATCTCCATAAAACGCTAAATTTTTAAATAAAACCTAAATAATAATAAATAATTTAATAAAATACCTGGTTATTACATTAACAATGTAAAAAAAATTAAATATCGCGTCACAAAAAATCGCACATTAGGCCATGGCGTGCCACATGCATAGCGTGGCGTGAGACACAAGCCTTAAGTCACGGCGCGTCATGACGGTTGTTGCGACGAGCCTTTTAGAACAGTGATGACAACACGACAGGAGTGAACTCGCCATTTCGCCTTTGAAAACAATTATAAAATTCATAAAGTTAATTGTATTTTTTTAAACACTACTAACATCTTTAAAAAAAACACACATCAGGTAATAAAAAGAAATAAAAATACAAGGTATAAAGCTTTTACAAGATAAATTGTTATTTATTACATTTAATCATATTTCAAATATATAATTATCAACTTAATATTTCTTTTGCAATGAGTTTTATTATTATTACCCTGTATTAAACTAATAATTATATGTATGAAAATGTAAGTATCATTCAAAACTAAACAATGTATAGCCCCTTTGACATCTCTTCATCTGCAAATAATTCTCGATGTGAAAACACAGAGACAAAGGGCTGAGCTTTGAATAGGAAAAAGAGTGGATTTTAATAGGTAAAAGGAAGGCGTAAACACGAAGATGAACTTTGAACTCCTCTGCTAGACTCTGTTGATGAATAAGGTAAAAGATGGTCCTCCAATGTTTAGTTTAATAACTCATTGCCACCAGGTCCACGTCACTTGCCAATCGTAGGCTACCTTCCATTTCTTGGCCCTAACTTGCACACCCACTTCACCAACATGTCTCACAATTACGGTCCCATTTTCAAGATCTGGCTAGGAAGCAAGCTTCACGTTGTGATAAATACCCCCGAACTTGCAAAAACAGTGGTTCGTGACCAAGATGAGACGTTTGCTAACCGTAGCATCACAATTGCAGTCTCAATATGTTGAAAATAAATTGGACTTTAACATTATCTGTATTAAATATTAAGGGACAATTGATTTAAATATTTATACTTATCAAGAGAATCATATATCAGTTATAATTCAATTACATATTTGGATATATATCTCCTAATATGAGTAGAATAATTCATTAAGTTAATTACCTGATTAACATTAAGATAAGTGTATATCTTATATTATTTAAAATTGAAATCTATAGATAAACTAGGACTCCTTATGAGATGAGTCTCTAGTGGCCTATAAATAAAGGAGATCAACTCCCTGTTGCCTACACGAATTTGCATTCAGTTCAACTCCATTCTGAAGCAAACCGTATAGAGCTTTAGAAGACTTAGATCTACACTTCCGCTTTAATGAACTTCATTGCGTATAACTGAAGTGCTTCAGGTTAGATCTATTAAACTCTTTATAGTATTATGTTGAATTGATTTCTAATCATGTGTTTATGTTTCTATGCCTTCATAATGGTTATCATATGCTTAAGGATAATCTCATATGAATATAACAAATGGTATAAGAGCCTAAATTTACATAGGTTCATAAACCAGTTTAGTTTATCAGAAATTTAATTCTTTAAATTAATCATTATTTCTTGTTGTCGCTTCTTTGTTTTTGTTGATCAATACGACGCTACAACGACAATCAAGTGATTAATTTTGTTTGTGTGATGGATATATATAACAGTTACAGAGAATATATATATATATATAGAATGAGATGATGAATTAATAATGACGTGTATTTTAGCCTAGATATTTTTGGTGAACCACGATTACAACTTAACTTAATTTAATACTCTCTTCGTCCCAAAATAAGTGTTTATATTACTATTTTTGTTTGTCTCAAAATAAGTGTACACTTTCAAAAGTATAATTTCACTTTTTCATTCTACCCTTAATTATGCGATGGATAAATTTTCTCTCTCTATAACTAAGGGTAAAATTGTATTTTGGTTAATTAAAAAGTGTAATAATTGCACACTCCTAAAACTGTGTGCATTTTTTATTGTGGATATTTATTTTGGGACGAAAAGAGTAATAATATTGAGAAAGGATAATAAATGGTTGCTTTGGGTATTATTATTAAAAGTTTTAAGCCTTGATATTGTGATAAAGAATTAAAAAGAAAAGGAAAGATATGTTCTTATAATTTTGTTGCTTAAATGTGGAGAACGATTCAATTATCTATATTATATTATAAAGCATTTATGAAAAACTCTTAAAAAACAACCCCTAAAGTTTTATGTACCGTTATTTAATGCTAATTACTTAAAATCTCTTAAAAACAACTAATGAAGCTTTATGTACCGCTTTTAATGCTAATTACTTGAATAATACTTATCTCTAACAACCTTCAAATCCTTAAATCGTGGACTCTTACTAATTAATCTTTATCTCTGGCGACTTTCAAATCCTCAAATCATGAACTTCTTGAAAAGCGTTATTCTTTAAACAAATTTATAAAAATAAACATAATTGTTTTCTCAAAATCACACATTAGAACATTAAAATCGAAATATATCGCGCTGCATTGCACGAGTAGACTTCTAATATATTATTAATACTTAATAGTATTCCTAATTTTGTATTTTTTTCTTATAAAATTTATTTGATATATTTTTAAATATTTTGTGTTATAGGTAACTAGTAATTAAATCATATTTATTGCTTGAATTCTTAATGACTTACGGTTTAGAGATCAGTTAAGTCAACTAATTTATTTTGTTGGGTTATTGTTTTATTTGGATCAATTAATGTTTATATCATATAATAATTTTTTTGATATTAAGTTACTATTAACTAGCTATTTGGTGATGATATACGAACATCTATGCACGATTAAAGTATTGTCTAATGAATTTGGCAATAAAAAGGTGTTGTTTCTTATTACGTTTTTGTTGCAACGGGAGACCTACTTTATTATTTATTTATATTTGGTTCTGTTTGTGATAATGGGATTGGCATGTGGTGGTAGTTTTAATTTACTCTGTGAATAAAGCTCCTAAGGTTATGAAACATGGTGGTGCCTCATAACTGAGATTGGTTTATCGTAAAGTTTCAATTTAGAATTGATAAGTATGAAACTTAGGTAAATTTTGGAGGCTCGACTTTGATGTCTTTAGGTTGTTGATGTTGAACTTGATCATTTAATTTTTATAAGCGATCAAACTCCTTTATTTGTCATTGTTAATTCTCTTTTATTTTACAAGTGGTTTTGATTACCATATTTTTAAATCTAGAGAGTTATAACTTACGCCGTTAATTTAACCGGTTTCCTTGCATCAATTAATTTAATTCAGTTGTGGGTTAGATAATTTGAATTAAATTAGGGCAATAAATCAGTTAGTTGGGTTGATATTGATCTACTTGACTCTTGGTTTATAACCGTAAATCAATACATATATAAAAACAAAAACCAATGGCCCTGACGTGCCAGCCTCTAATCGCTGCAATCTATATTTTCTTTTTTCTCAGTGCATAGGCAACCGCTAATCCCTCTAAACCTTTCCTTCAACTCTTTTTGCCTAAACCATTTAAGAATTACATCAACTACAAAACCCTTCACCTCCTGCCGACTCCTGGTATTTCTGTTTCTTCTCATCTCTCAATGTTCATTTATTAACTTCTCTTTTAATTTCCATCTTCGTCTCAATTTCTCAACCTATTATTGGTTTCGAATCTTACATCAGATTAAGAAGGTGAAAGAATGCTTCATCTGAAGCTGATGTGCTACTGCTGGGAGCCTGGGAGTGCACTTTTAAGTGTATATAATATTTAGAGATTGGGGTTACTGTGTTCTTGGAGTGTATGTTGTTGGCTTTGTAGTTTACTTCTAGACTGCTATTAGATTTCAGATGTTGTTGGTGATGCAAGAATCAAATTGGCTGCTGCTGATGTAAAGGTAAGATACAGTTTGGGTAATGCTTTTACTTTGTGGATTAATGATTCATGGGTTGGTGTTGGTAAATGGTACATCAATTTGAGCATTTTCAACTTGGCTAAGTATATAAATTGGGTTGCTAATGAAACTATTTCAAGTTCCTTTTGGGTTTGAATTTATGTCCTGTCTTGATTAAGTTTGATACATATTTACTGGATATTCGAACTTGATTAGTTATGAATCGTAACAACTCAGATGCAGTTGAATCTTTTATGCTACTTGATTCATCATGTGTAATATGTTCGTTTTTTCAATCTGAAAAGCTCGATTAAGAGTTTTTAAGTCCGGACGTGGGGTATTTGGATTGATCCAGCGCCTATATCCGAAATTTAAATGGACGGGGTTCGGATGTGGCCATACCCCCCCGAAACCCGATCGGGTGGTGGGTTTTGGGCCCCGACCCGCCCGACCCGACCGAATGCTCACCCCTAGGCTGTTTGGCGGTTGCTGAATGGTTTGGCGCAAAATGATTAAGTGGTCAGAATAATTAAGAGGCTCTTATGATATATTGCAAAATGAAATATGGTTGTTTGGTAATTGTTTAGAATGAAATTAGGGTGCTGAATGGTTAAGGGATGCCCAAAATACAAAATCATTTAGAGGGTTTTAGAAGCATTAAGAAGCAGACTTTTTTTTGCCAAACAAGATTCACCTCTTAGCGATTCAGTGGTTGCCTCTTAATGGAACTATTAAGAGGTAAACAAATTGTTGATGCTTATTGAGGTCGTAAGGATTGTGAAACCCTAAGAGCTCAAGAGCAACAAAACAATGGATGGTAGATAAAGTTTGGTATATTGATCCAGTTTAGGGATAAGAGAGGGCAAAGTGCATAAAATATTTTCTTAGGTTGTGTAAAATTGAGATAATCTTCACCTTTAGCTTATTTAACCAGTGTAGAATGTTAAGCTGATTTAGGGCTCGGTATTTGGATGATTCCTGATGCAATTGATGTTTCAGGTTGTTTGTATTTGGGCTAAGACCTTTTGTTTGTGTTTCTTGCTTTATTTAGGTGCAGTTACTAATTTCCTTATTTATGTATTTCTTTTAGACTCTAGGTTTACGCAGCAGGAACTTCCAGCATGCAAGCCGATTCTTACACCGAAATGGGTAAGCGTCTTTTGTTCTTGAAGTGTATGTTGTTGGCTTTGTAGTTTACTTCTAGACTGCTATTAGATTTCAGATGTTGTTGGTGATGCAAGAATCAAATTGGCTGCTGCTTATGTAAAGGTAAGATACAGTTTGGGTAATGCTTTTACTTTGTGGATTAATGATTCATGGGTTGGTGTTGGTAAATGGTACATCAATTTGAGCATTTTCATCTTGGCTAAGTATATAAACTGGGTTGCTAATGAAACTATTTCAAGTTCCTTTTGGGTTTGAATTTATGTCCTGTCTTGATTAAATTTGATACATAGAAGTTTGAGTTTTTGTAATCAAAAGCATGTAATCACGTTATTTGTGTTGGGTTTAGGTTTTCGGTTTTACGAACATTTGATGCCCTTGATTTTGTCATCATTTTTAGTGTCTTGAAGATAATAAGGTGAACTTAGCTGCAAATTATATTTTGTTTTGTTCCATATCTGTTAAGACTCAATTATTCACACCTCCCAACTCTCTATTTGTTCCTCATTTCATAAATCCAAGTATGCTTCATTTCTTATTTTTGTTGAGATTTTTGGGTTTTTTAAAGTTCTGTCTACTACGTTCCTTTATATGTATTATGATTTTCTTTTGCGGCAATAGGGTTTGTATTTTTGGCAGAGCAGAAGGCAGAAACACAAGCTCTTGGTGAATGATTTTTTTCAATTTGTTTTCGTCGGAGATTTAATGAGTTGGCTCATGGTTGTGGTTTTCATCCCTAGCAGTAACGAAAAGTAGACGACAGAAATAGAGGACTTCTTGGTTTTTACCAGGTAAATGATTTCTGTTTATTTGTTTTCGTCATGTATGTTAGAAACCTTTTACAACTTGGGTATAGATTTTATTAGTAAGTACCTTTTGTGTTTTTGTTTCAGGAGTTAAATTTATCATCTCTAATAGTGATTTCTGTTTACATTTTACTCGGGTTCAAGACATTTATTAGGTCTAAATGTGTCAGTATTGGATAACATAATATGCATAGAGATCTTACTTTCATTTTTAAGCCTTGAACTGTTGATTAATTAACCACAAGGGTTGTGGCGTACTGGTTAAGCCCTAGGGGATGTGGTGGAATATCCCATCTACCCAGGGTTCTAATCCAGGCGTACACAACAATTGTGGCCACTGAGGTTTAATCAGGGCTAATGTCTTACAGTCATAATTTGCCAAGGGATTAGTCTAGGCATAGCCTAGGACACCCTTCCAAAAAAACTGTCGATTAATTAGGGTAGTTTAAACAAATATGTAGAAGTAGAGCCATGTACTCAATTTGTGGCACTATTCCTTATTTGAGTCAATGGCATGAGACTACATTTGATATCATTAGGTATTGTATTTTTTAATTGCCACCCATGCCACCAAAATATGAGTTTTTAGTTTTACACATATTACAGTTGCTTTGGACTTTGGAGATTGATGTCTTTATTAACCTTTCCATGTGCAATGTATATAAATCTAAATTTCCTATGAATCACCCATGGGCCGAGAGTTACAACTCATAAATTGGTACTACTTATTGCTTCAAATAAAAAGACAACAAATTAAATATATTACGGAAAAACATTTGAAACCAAACCATTTGGCTATTAAGATCTCCGTTAACATTCTTACCCAACCTTGAATATCATCTACTTCCTGCAACAATCAACGTCAATAATCTAAACCAAAGAAAACATTAACCAAAAAACAATACTATGTTTAGATGCTTTTCCATTTACCTTGGATTTTTGTATGTATAATCAAATGCTTCACGATGCAATGCTGGAAAAAGATTATTGATACCTTTCCATTTTACTTGGGTATTCTATTTTTAAATAATTTGTTGCTCCTCTAGAAACCATGGAAGTTGACTCTTCACTAACAGAAAACCCAAAAGACATAAGAGGAACAAAAAAAAACCAAATTAACTACTTGGAATTTTCATTTCCAGGTTACACTAATACTAACAAAACAAATACATGACCTTCTAAATATGCTACCTGTACATGTTTTCTCTAAAAGTAGTAGTAGGTACATCATACAATGGTATTCTGTTACACTATAAAATCTCATAGGAAGGTATAAACTATGAAAGCAAATTTATTCATAAAATGTTTTATTTGATATTTTTTTCTATGGAATATTTCAGCTACGTGTCACATTTGTTGAAATTATAGTAGCTCTTTTTGAAGTTTTACCCTTTTTCCGTTTCTTGCAAATGTCTCCTTCGGATCGAGTGAATAAAAAAGAAGAACCACCAATATATGAATCCTCCCAAGAAGGAAGTCATTCGTTGGGGCATAAAAATATATGTAATGAGGTAAGTCGTCTTCTTTAAAGCCAGAGGAAGATTCCTGCGTTATTGACTTTAGACATGAAAGCAAGACCGAAGACCTTACAAAGATAGGTTCATGATCATCGTAAAGAGAGACTTGGATTTTAAAGGATTTTGAGAATAATGAAGATGTGTGAACTTATAATCTTTATGATCCGGCATGTACTAACGATGTTATCTACATTAATCAGGAATTATGCACATAAGAGTTTAGGCCAAATGGCGTGTTTTGTAGGAAGACATGTATAGTTACGTCGATGCTATTATATTTTTATTCAGAGTTCGCATCATAGATTCATAGTGTAACTAATTATCAATACCCATTACACATATGTTTTCATACATAGTCAATTGTTAATAGTTGTATTTTGTGTCACATGAAGTGCTAACCATTCTTAGGGGTTGTTACCCGCAAAGAGTCTACACACCCATTTTTCTTAAGTGGTAAAATTTTACTCTGTCAAACGATATTCATATGTAATGTCACTTCTTATTATTTAATGTCAGATCCGTGATCATCCTTTCATTTAACTTCAATATTTTCAAAAAGAATTTGTCACAACACATGAATATTTTCTAAAGGAATTTATCGTCATAACGCTTCAATAGTTTTTAAAGAATTTATCGTCACCGTGCAACGCACGGTGTCGAACACTAGTTATTATAAATTGTTGATCATGTTCATCCAATTTTGAGTATAAAGAAGGATCATGATAAAAAAAAGAGTTTAGACCAAATGATCTTTATGTATGTTTGAACCATCATCTTGTTTTCATTAGGGTTATTGATATAATTTAAACTTACAGCAATAATTTTTAATATTGTTATTATCCCGTGTTTGTTATGTATATAAATAATACTATGTTATTAGTTAATAATATTTATTATTTTATTTCATGTATTGCCAATTAATTGTATTTAAAAAAAATGATTCAATAATCTAACTTAAAGTTTAGACCTTTGGATTTTATTTAGACATATATAATTTATTTCGTTCAAGATCCATTATAGATTTATAGTCACGTATCTATTTTATGGGTCAACAATTTAATTGAAACAAATTAATTTGATTATGATACTTTTTGGTTAATAATCTGATTGAATTTGTTGATACAATTACTCAGTGTCTAGTGTAATATTAATGCATTGGGCTAGTGTGACTCTTATTGTATTTGTCATTGTTAAAATTATTTTAGTGGATTTGTTGAGCATATTAAATCCAAATTTAGCGCGTAAAATTTAATTAAGGGAGCATGTTAACTTCATTTAAGTTATTTAGGCCAACTATATATCATTTATGTATGTATGAGACGTTATTAGATATTTTCCTTTTGGCTTTTGATGTGATTCAAACCTTGGGTCAATAATTTAACTTGGATATCTTTTAGAGCCATGTAAGCTTGATTTTGGTTTAATTAACTTTAAGTTATTTGTTTACTTAAAATTATTTTTAAGATTGTGAAATTGAAAACTTTACATTTTCTTTTATTTACATAAAATTGGCTTATAGAAGTTTAAACATAATATTTGTATAAACTTTGTTATAAAGATCTTAGGATTCACATCTTAAAATTATGATTTATATAGCTTCACTTAAGCGATGTTGATCAAAAGTTTAATTCAAAATATTACGTTTAAACAAGTTTTGCAGTTCTACATTGTTCTAAATTTAGAGTTGTCTTGATTATTGGCTAAAGTGTGCTCAGATCTAAAGCATTAATTTTAAAACAATATGGTTATCAATATATCGTACATGGGTTTATGGATTATTCATTATATCTACAGATATGTTTATGAATCATAAAATTCAAATATTGGATGACCACTGACACCTAATTGATAAACAAACTTTTGTGAATTTTTAAACAATCCTAATATCTCCCAACCTATATGAAAATTGGATTGTTTACCTTCATCAATTCACAAACAATAGAAACTTGACTGGAAATTTCTAAACCATAAGATCATGTTGCCATAACAATTGATCTTTTCAGAGAAACTTATATAGATTAATCAGTCAACACTTGTGTATCTCAAATCACATTTACTTGAATTATATTCTTCCATAGAAGAGGCATTCTGAGTAATTTTGGTTTAAGAACAACGTCACATATAAACACACATGTCTATCTTGATACTTTGAAACTCTTCTTATCTATAGATTTGATTGTTTTCATTGGATAACTGATATGTGTAGTGTATTGTGATGATACAGAATTTTAAATATTGAGTTTTATACTACCATAAGTATTACTTGATATTTATATTCAGTTATGGGGTTAAGATAATGATTAATTACAGATAACAACCTATATATTCTTTTTATTTTCTTGTTTTTAGGCTTTGTCAATGTAACAACCGGGTTCTAAATTGTAAGTATGGAAGTTTAGTGCCCTTTTTGTCTAATACGTGAAAGTTAACTTGAGGGACTGATTGATCATTTGGTGAAAGAGGGGTAGGGCACAAATCCCTAGGTCAGCCCTCATTTGTAACAAATCAGTATTTGGGTTTTGTTTGGCGGCTAAGAAAGAAAGAGAGAAGGAAGAAGGAAGGAAGGGTTTGAGAAGAAATTCAAGAGGAAAAGAGAAATCAAGGAAGATATTGCAAGGTAATACATCCTAATTAGTTCTTCTGATTAGTGTAATGCTTCTCCTTCTTATTGTTCCGAATTCTTAATACTGATTTGGAAGATTTCTTGAGTTTTCACCATATTTCCTTGAAAATGAGTTTTATGGGTTTTTGTCTTAATGAACCGATTTAAGAGGTTATAGACGGATTAAGTGAATATTTGGGGTTTATGGATGAACCCTTATAGTTGTTTAATCAAACTAATGGCATAAATCGGAGTTTAAATCAGTTTTAGACCTATTAAGTTCGAACAACCGAGTTTTCCGGACACCAGAGTTCGGTGGTGTCCGGATATGTTGCATGTGTCCGGGTAAGTGCCTCGGGAAGGTGTCCGGGTAGTTTTGTCCGGATAAGTTTGGTGTCCGGATAAGTATGGTGTCCGGATAAGTGGTGTATCCGGATAAGTATAGTGTCCGGATAAGTGTAGTGTCCGGATAGGTGCTGTGTCCGGGAAGGGGTATCCGGGCAGTAGGGCTGAGATATTTTTCTGATGTGGATCTATTGCCTTAGGTGTTCGGTGGGTGTAGCTTGAAGGTGTTTAGGAAGTGCATTGCTCGTCAATTAAGGTGAGTTCCCTAAACCCTTTTTACGGCTTAAAATATTAAACGTTTTCTTTACTGATTGTGGTTCTCAAAGCGCATGAAATGTTTACAACTGATATGCATGTTTCTTACGCACATACTTTTATGTCGAATGAAAGCTTGATATGATGAAATGAGATAAAAGAACTTTTAAATGTTATATGTTCATGCCTATGAAATGTATATGTATGTTATGTGATGTCGGTCTGCACTATGGAATCAGAGAGCCTCGGGATCTGATGATCCCTTGGGTACGTATGACGAGACGGTAGGTTGGAATTTGTTTCCCTCCTAGGCGGGTATCGGGGAGTCTGCTTGGGCCCCGATACGAGAGGGCGAAAGGGGAGTCTGCTTGGGCCCCGATCGCGGATGTTTTGGTGATTCCCTATACAGTGCAGTACCATATGTGTGATAGTTCATGAATTATTCTAAAATGATTTTCTGGTGGTTCATACATGTTGTTTTACAGAGGGAATTCACTAGACCTTGTGGTCTAACCCTCGCATTTTCAAAACTAAACCATTTTCAGGTAAGCGTTCCGTGAGTTCCTCGGGGAAGAGATAGGAGAGGCATGGCCTACTTGGAGATTAGAGCGACTCCAAGACTTAGACTAATGACGTAGTTAGAGCTCGGCTGTGGACTTTGTAGACTTCCGCTGTCATTTTGTTAAGCTCGTTTACTGATGTATTGAACAAGTTAAACTTTTGTAATGTAAAACGCTCAGTTTCTATTATTTAATGCTTTCCAAGTTTTGGGACGTTACAAATGGTATCAGAGCCATAGTTTAAGGGATTTAGGTTGCCTTTAGGGCCTAAACTTAAACTGTAAGACGAAGAACACAGCCGAGGCATAGGATTGACTCTAGGAACGATCACTATAATTGCGTTTAAGAATAAGGTGCCAAGGACAAACGTGTAAGGTAAGTTTGGGGTTGCACCTGGCCAGTGCAATTGTGAACTTACAGGTACATGCGCGTGCTTACATTACCTTATATAGCATTTTGTGATGACATGTCTAGCAAAGGTTAATTATTGCTTTCTTTCAGTATTCACGAATGGCTGGGAGGAATTTGAGGAGTAAGTCGGTACCTGTTGTACTAAGGAATCAGGAGGAAGAAGTCCTAGAGAACGGACCGATTAACCGCGGAAGGGGTCGCGGGAGAGGTCGCGGAAGAGGCCGTGGAAGAGGTCGTGGAAGGACAAGGAGTGTGGAAATTCCTGTCAATCAAGAAGACTCTGTTCAGGAAAGTTCTGCTACTGTAAGAAGAGGGAACCCGACGAGGGGACGTGGTCGAGGCCGGGGTTCCGCATTTGTCACTCGAGAAAACTTGGCTGCTGAACTGGGTAAGATTCAAGAAACTTTGCAGACTCTCCTTACTAAACAGAATGAGTCAGTTTCGGTAAGCAAAGAGCCGACTGAGAACAAGGAGGGTGCAGATTTGTCAAGCCCGGTAGAGACTGGTACTGGGAGCCACTCGAAAGCTTTATCCTTGGTGGTGAATGAGTCAGCAGCTAAGGGTTGTAACTTCAAGGTCTTTGCCTCATGCAAGCCCCCTACGTTCAAGGGCGAGTGTGACCCGGTTTTGGCAATGAAGTGGGTGAAGGAGATGGAGCTGGTTTACGATACGTGCAAATGTGCTGATGGGGATAGGGTGATGTTTGCCTTGTCCATGTTGAAGTCTGATGCAGTTTATTGGTGGGAAGCCGAAACTGGAGGAAAGGGTTCTGCGATGGCAAAGGGGATGTTGTGGGAATCGTTTGTTGACAGGTTTAAAGAGCAGTTCTGCCCACTCGCGGCAGTGAAAAGGCTGGAAGAAGAGTTTCTGGGTTTAGAACAAGGAGGAATGACGGTACGGGAGTACACTTCTAAGTTTATTGAGAAGTCCCGTTTTGCTGACTTGTATGTGCCAACGGAAGGGCGAAAGGTGAACCACTTCATCCATGGTCTGAGAAGTAACATTCGGGAGCTAGTTCTGACGAGAAACCCCACTACCTTTCAGGCGGCCATCAATACGGCCGAGCTGATTGAGATGGAAAAGAACCGTCAGACTTCTGAAAAGGGTGGCGACAAGCGTAAATGGGATGGGCCGGGTAATGACTCCAGGAAAGGGAAGGTGTTCCGACCGGATAACCGTGCAAACAAGGATACCGTGGGGAAACCGTGTACGAAATGCAACAAGGTGCACCGGGGTGATTTCATGGCAGGTTCAAACTCATGCTACCGGTGCGGCTTGCCTGGTCACATGTCAAGGGACTGCCCCAAAGGGAAATCATGTTTTCAGTGTGGATCTACCGGTCACACCAAGTATGATTGTCCGCAGTTAAAGAAGGGAGGATCAACTCAGTATGGGGAACGTCAGGGAGGTAGGGGCGGTGATAAAGGAGCAGAGCCGACGCGTCCGAAAGGACGTGCATTCCGCATGACCGCGGAGGAGGCGGAGGAAACTCCAGATGTTGTGGCAGGTACGTTTCTAGTGAACTCTCTATGTGCCAAGGTGTTATTTGATTCAGGAGCAAACCGCTCTTTTGTATCGCATGAATTTATGAAATGTTTGGGGGTGAGGCCTAGACGTTTAGAGAGAGCGCTAGAAGTGGAAACTGCCAACGATGGTTTGGTGTATGTTAAGGAGGTGATAGAGGATTGTGTCATAGATATAGAAGGAAGATTGATACCTATGAAATTATATCCCATGGCAATGGGAGAGTTCGATGTGGTGTTAGGTATGGACTGGTTAGCCGCGAATGATGCGAACATCGTTTGCAACAAAAAGCTGATCAGGATTCAATCGCCGAATGGGGATCCCATAGTAATTTATGGGGACCGCCGTAATAGAAAGAATAGCCTGATCTCTATGATTAAGGCTACTAAGTGCTTGAAGAAGGGGTGTAGGGGATACTTGGCGTATGTGTTGGATGCCAAGAAAGAGAAGCGTGGGGTGGGCGATGTGCGAGTAGTAAATGAATACCCGGAAGTATTTCCGGACGACTTGACCAGTCTACCCCCGGATCGTCAGATCGAGTTCAGAATCGACTTGATGCCCGGAGCGGCACCGATTGCCCGCGCACCATATAGATTGGCGCCATCCGAAATGAAAGAAATGATGACTCAGTTGCAAGAACTGTTAGACAAGGGATTCGTCAGACCCAGTACATCACCATGGGGAGCACCTGTACTCTTCGTGAAGAAGAAGGACGGTACTATGCGGATGTGTATTGATTATCGAGAACTCAACAAAGTCACGATCAAGAACAAGTACCCGATACCGAGGATTGACGACCTGTTCGATCAGTTACAGGGAGCCAATTACTTTTCAAAGATAGACTTGAGGTCGGGTTATCATCAACTCAAGGTACGGGAGGAGGATGTGCCGAAGACTGCCTTCAGAACCCGTTATGGACACTACGAATTTCTGGTGATGCCGTTTGGATTAACCAACGCCCCGACAGCATTCATGGACTTAATGAATAGGGTATGCCAACCCTATTTGGATCAGTTCATGATAGTGTTCATAGATGACATCCTGATAATCTGATATTTTTGTTGGTGCAAGTGTACCCAGCTTTAAATATTGTGATATATTTTTGGTACACATAAAATCACATCTCCATATTTATTTTGATGATTACAAAACACACCGCATTATTTTGTTATCTAATATTTTTATCTGAGTGTGCAGATTTTTAAATGATCTCGATAAATTTTTATCTGAAGTATCCAAGTCTGAAGAGTTTCGTCATTTTATTTTAAAATGATAAACACCCTAAAAATATTTTATCACTTGGATATTTCGTATCTATATAAATATATTTGAATCAAATATATATATAATATATATATTTCTATTTATTAAATATATATATAAATCACTGATATATATATATATATATGTTATTAAAATCTCATGCCTTTTACTGTTGCAAGAAGTGTGATCAGCCGAACCACCCTGCGTTGCCATGCTCTCCTTGGACAATATTTTAGGCGGTATACCGCCAAGGTCCACGCGGTATACCGCGTCACTATTCACCCGTCAGTTCTTCTGCATATGAAGCTTCCCATGTCAGAACTTTTTTTCAGGCGGTATACCGCCATGTGCAACGCGGTATACCGCGGGTACACAATTCCGTTTGTTTTTGCAGGGTTGACCTTCTCCTTGCAGTGTCCTTTTTCTGACGCAGGTATACCGCGATGGTTTGGCGGTATACCGCGAAATCCTCAAGACTGTTGATCATCCAGTATAAATACATGCATCCAGCAGCATTCAAGTCCACACCAACTTCAGCAATAAATTCTCCCTCAGCATTTGATTATTATTCTGCTGCTTTCTTACTCACACTAAATCACTTAAACTGATAAAATTAATTTTTGAGCAAGAAATCTTGAGTTGATAGCAGATTAAAATCTCTCGATTAGTTGAATCAGCAACACAACTCAAGTGATCAAACTCTCTAAAAATATCCAAGTGATAAACCTTATTCAAGAGTGATTATTCATATTAAAATTTATACCCTCTTGTAAGTGTTTGAATTAGAGTGAGTGATCCACATTAATCTCTCAAAGAAGAGTGTTTCGCGTTTGTTGTATTAAGGTTTGTGTTTCTACCGTAAAGAACACGTTTCGTATTGGATCTCCGAGAAGTGTTATTTTCTCGAGGTGGACTAGCCAACTTTGTGTTTGGTGAACCACTTTAAAAATATCGTTGTCAAGTATTCTCTTTCCCTTATCTATTTACATTTCCGCTGTGCATTTAAATTATATCTGTTTATATAATTGTTGTATATTTACTTGTTTATACTCTGCTTTATTTTTACTGTATTGTTTGTACTGTATTTATTTGTTCAAAGATTTTTTGAAAGAAAAAGATTTTAAATACAACCTTACCCCCCCCCCCCCCCCCCCCCTTAGGTTGTCCAACATTTGGTATCAGAGCGGGTCTTTCAAAAATATTCTGCATAATTTTCTCTTATTCTTCTAAATGGCTCAACAAACTAATATCGTGTTTTCAAAACCTCCTTTGATAGATACTGAAAAGTTTGGCATTTGGGCCGAGCTATTTGAATGTCACGTGCGTGGCAAAAATCAAAAGATTTGGAATATTATAGAAAAAGGGAATTTTAAACCCACCATTGTGAAAGATGATGTTTATATTGATAAACCTATAGATGACTGGACTACTTCTGATGAAGCTCATTTTTGTTTAAACTTTGAAGCTAAGAATATATTATATGCTGCTTTAACAACTGATGAGATTGAAAGAGTATATACATATAAAACTGCAAATCAAATATGGGAAAGTTTAAATAATACTCATCGTGGAAACACGGAGGTTAAATCTAGTAAAGTAAATATTTTAGTTCACGATTATGAACTTTTCGAAATGAAACAAGATGAGTCAATTGACTCAATGTTTAAAAGATTTAACCTTATTGTGACTACTTTGAAAGGTTTGGATCGCACTTATCCTAACGAGGACTATATAAGGAAAATCCTACGAGCCCTTCCTTCGGAGTGGATGCAAAAGATAACATCCTTAGAAGACTCCCGTGACCTTTCCATAATGAAGATAGATGACTTGATCGGTAATCTTAAAGTGCATGAAATTGCACTTAAAAGAAACAAAGATCGGGAGCAAGTTAAAAAGAAATCAATCGCTCTCAATGTCTCAACACCAAAAGATGAGAAGAAAAAGAAGAAAGCTAGCTCCTCGAAAGATCCATCCGAAACTCTCGATGAAGTCGCCATGTTGGTAAGAAACTTTTCCAAATTTCTTAATAATAATAATAAATTTTCTAACAATGGCAGATTTCAAAGAAACGGTAACTACCGTCGTGGTGGTGAAAATCGAAGTCGTAAGTTCCATAAACGAGACGAAAAAGTTAAGAAAAATGGCGACTCGAGTGAAGACGATAAAGCTAAGCCAAAGAGAGGCTTTTGCTACTCATGTGGTGACAAAGACCACTACGCCAATGAATGTCCGAAAAAGAACAAGTTCCAAAAGAAGAAGGAGAAAGCCTTCATTGGAGGCGCGTGGAGCGAGAGTGAAGAAGAAGATGACTATCAAGCCATTTGTCTTATGGCCGAAAGCGACGACGAGGTAAAATCTTCTTACTCGGATTACGATAGTGATTATGAAAGTGATAATGAAAATAATCTTGAAGAATTATATGAATCTTTTCATAAAATGGCCGCTCTTGCAAATCGTTACCAAGATGAGAATGCTATGTTAAAAGAAACTGTAAATACATGTAAAAAGGAAATAAAAAATGTTAAACAAAAATCTGAAAATGATATGGATATAATTGCTAAATTAGAAACTAAATTAGGAGAAAAAGATTTTTGTAAATCTTGTGATGTTTTAAATAAAGAAATTGCATGCTTGAATAAAAAATCACATGAAAATATTATTTGTACAAAATGTGATATTCTTGATAATGAGATTACATGTTTAAAGGCTAAATGTGCTTCATATGAAAAAGATAACATGCTAGCTAAAGCCTTTGAAAGTAGCAATGAGAAAGTTCTTAACATGCTTAATATGCCTAACCGTATAAAATGTAGAAAAGGCATTGGTTCCAATACTTGTGTTGATAAATGTTCATGTATACCCATCAAAAGATTCTATGAATCACCTAAAGTAAATACAAGAAATCAATATGTGCAAAAACCTCCGTATGTGCGTAAAATAAATAATGTAAATTATAATACGAGAAAACCGTATGCTCGCATGTACCATGATAAATATTCTAAACCTAATAATAATGCGAATGTAAATACTTGTTTTTATGTGTATGATAAATATAATCGCAAAATTAAAATGGTAAATAAATGGATTCCAAAAGGAATGTTTAGTAATGATAATCCCGGTGGTATGCGTTTATGGTTTTAAATGTGTTATGTATATGTGTTATATATTATATATAAGTAAAACATTGTTATTTATACTTTTTATACTATTCATATATATATATACCTACGTACTGCACATATATATATACATTTTATTTAATTCTTTTAATTCTTATATATATATATTATGTTTGTGTAATGTATTATATATATATATATATTGTTTGACTTTATATATATGCATATTGGTTGACATTGAAACTAATTGTCAAGGACCCACAAGAAATGGGGACCATAAAAGTTACATCTTCATTATTGTAGATTGACCTTGATATGGACTGGATACTCGATAGTGGTTGCACACGTCACATGACCGGAAACAATAATCTCTTTTCTTCATATAAGTCATGTGATGGTGGACAGGTAATTTTTGGAGGAAACTCCAAAGGAAATATAATTGGTAGAGGTACAGTTTCTTGCAATAATGTTCAATTTCTTAATGTTAATCATGTTGATAATTTACATTTTAATTTGTTAAGTGTTCGCCAATTGTGTAAAAATAATACAACTGTTGTCTTCGAAGAAGATTCTTGTAAAATCATAAAAAATGGCAAAGTTCTTTTAAATGGCTTTGTAAAAGGAAATTTATATATTTGTAAAACTGTTGTATCTGATAATGTATGCTTATCTTCTATTAATGATGTTTCTACTTTATGGCATAGGCGTTTAGGTCACGCTAATCTAAGATTAATGCAAAACTTAAAAAATAAGGAGCTTGTGAGTGACCTGCCAAAATTAAAGTTTGATAATCATTTTTGTGATGCTTGTCGTGTCGGCAAACAACATCACGTTTCTCATAAATCAAAAAATGTTATTTCTACTCAAAGAGTTTTAGAACTTTTACATATGGATCTTTTTGGCCCGATGGCTATTCAAAGTTTTGGAGGAAACTTTTATACTTTGGTTATTGTGGATGATTATTCCCGTTATACTTGGACTTTATTTTTGAGACATAAAAATGAGGCTTTTGAAAAGTTTAAAATTTTGGGAAAACGAATTCAAAACCAACAAGGTTGTACGATTGTTTCCATACGTACGGACCATGGACGAGAATTCGATAATGATGTACAATTTGGTGCCTTTTGTGATAAACATGGTATAACTCATAACTTTTCGGCTCCTCGAACTCCTCAATCTAACGGGGTTGTTGAAAGGAAAAATCGAACGTTGCAAGAAATGAGTAGAACTATGCTAAACGAACATCAAGTTCCCCAAAAGTTTTGGTGTGATGCCGTTGCTACCGCGACCTATGTGCTTAACCGTGTCCTAATTAGAGGTATCCTAAATAAGACACCCTATGAACTTTACCGAGGTAGAAAACCTTCCCTAGCTCACCTAAAAGTTTTTGGTTGTAAATGTTTCATTTTAAACACCAAATCCTACCTAACCAAATTTGACCCCAAAGCCTATGAGGGAGTTTTCCTAGGTTATTCTTGGAATAGCAAAGCCTATAGAATCCTAAATAAGGAGACCATGGTAGTAGAAGAATCCTTAAATGTTAGCTTTGACGAGAGTCCTCCCAAACCGAGTGCACCCTTAGCAAATGACAATGTTTGTGAAGGAGATGTCTTAGCCCAACGACTTAGTACCTTGGATTTAGGTACCCAACCTTCCACAAATAATATTGAATCTAGTGATGCCCCTTCGTGCTTTATTCCACAAGGTATAGATGATCCTAACCTTAGAACCGCTCGAGGCCATCCCGTAGATCAAATTATAGGTGACCTAAACCAAAGGACAACTAGATCACAAATCCATACCCATTGTGCTTTCCATGCCTTTATCTCAACCATAGAACCTAAAACCATAGATGAAGCTTTAGGTGATGAGGATTGGATATTGGCCATGCAAGAAGAGTTAAACCAATTTACTAGGAATGATGTGTGGGACTTAGTACCCAGCCCTAGTAGTCAAACCATTATTGGCACAAGATGGGTCTTCCGAAATAAGGTAGACGAGAACGGTGGAGTCACACGAAACAAGGCACGTTTAGTTGCCAAGGGGTACAGTCAACAAGAAGGTATAGATTATGACGAAACCTTTGCACCGGTTGCAAGGTTGGAGTCTATTCGAATGCTTCTCGCTTTTGCAAATGCTAAAGATTTTAAGTTATTTCAAATGGATGTTAAAAGTGCTTTCTTAAATGGTATTATAAATGAGGAGGTATACGGTTCTCAACCTCCCGGTTTTGAAAGTTTTGAAAACCCGACACATGTTTATAAATTAAAAAAGGCGCTTTATGGTTTAAAGCAGGCTCCGCGTGCGTGGTATGATAGATTAAAAACTTTTTTAATTGTTAGTGGTTATATTATGGGTAAAATTGATAATACTTTATTTGTGAAATATGTTCAAAATGATATTGTGGTTGTGCAAGTATATGTTGATGATATTATTTTTGGTTCCACTAATGAAAAACTGTGTAATGAATTTTCTGCGAAAATGACAAGCGAGTTTGAAATGAGCATGATGGGAGAGTTAAAATACTTCTTAGGATTGCAAATAAAACAATGTGAAACTGGTATTTTTATTAGTCAATCTAAATATTGTAAAGATATGTTGAAAAAGTTTAACTTTGAAAATGTCAAACCCGTTGAAACTCCAATGACCACAAATTTGCAATTATCTCGTGACGAGGAGGGAAACGATTTTAATGAAAAGATTTATCGTGGTATGATTGGTAGTTTATTATATTTAACTGCTAGTAGACCTGATATTATGTTTAGTGTATGTTTATGTGCTCGTTTTCAATCTTCACCTAAACAATCTCACTATGAAGCTGTCAAGCGTATTTTTCGATATTTACGAGGTACTACTAATCTTGGCTTATGGTACGCAAAGAAACCCGAGTTAGAAGTAACGTGTTTTGCCGATTCCGATCTTGGTGGATCTATTGTTGACCGAAAAAGTACTAGTGGGGTATGTGCCTTTATAGGTCTCTCACTTGTATCTTGGTTCTCTAAGAAACAACAATCCGTAGCTTTGTCTACCACCGAAGCGGAATATGTAGCCGCCGCAAGAGCATGTGCTCAAGTCCTATGGATGAAACACACACTTACCGATTTTGAGGTACACCTAACCAAAATTCCAATTATGTGTGATAACTCAAGTGCCATAAACTTAAGTAAAAATCCCGTTTTGCATTCTCGTACCAAACATATTGAATTGAGACATCATTTTTTACGAGATAATGTTCAAAAAGGCAAAATCGTGCTTGAAAAGGTTGATTCGGAAGATAATTTGGCCGATATTTTCACAAAAGCTCTTAACAAAAAAGCGTTCTTTAAATTAAGACTTGGTTTAGGCATGCTTGAGTATAACCCTTGATAAATACTAACTCTCAAATATTTCATATTTTGAGGGGGAGCATCTTTCGAGGGGGAGCATAAGCGACTTTCTTAAACCCTTTTTGCTTCGACAAAAGGGGGAGAGAAACCGAGTATGCTCTCGTGTTTAGCGTTGTGTTTGTCATCATCAAAAAGGGGGAGATTGTTGGTGCAAGTGTACCCAGCTTTAAATATTGTGATATATTTTTGGTACACATAAAATCACATCTCCATATTTATTTTGATGATTACAAAACACACCGCATTATTTTGTTATCTAATATTTTTATCTGAGTGTGCAGATTTTTAAATGATCTCGATAAATTTTTATCTGAAGTATCCAAGTCTGAAGAGTTTCGTCATTTTATTTTAAAATGATAAACACCCTAAAAATATTTTATCACTTGGATATTTCGTATCTATATAAATATATTTGAATCAAATATATATATAATATATATATTTCTATTTATTAAATATATATATAAATCACTGATATATATATATATATGTTATTAAAATCTCATGCCTTTTACTGTTGCAAGAAGTGTGATCAGCCGAACCACCCTGCGTTGCCATGCTCTCCTTGGACAATATTTTAGGCGGTATACCGCCAAGGTCCACGCGGTATACCGCGTCACTATTCACCCGTCAGTTCTTCTGCATATGAAGCTTCCCATGTCAGAACTTTTTTTCAGGCGGTATACCGCCATGTGCAACGCGGTATACCGCGGGTACACAATTCCGTTTGTTTTTGCAGGGTTGACCTTCTCCTTGCAGTGTCCTTTTTCTGACGCAGGTATACCGCGATGGTTTGGCGGTATACCGCGAAATCCTCAAGACTGTTGATCATCCAGTATAAATACATGCATCCAGCAGCATTCAAGTCCACACCAACTTCAGCAATAAATTCTCCCTCAGCATTTGATTATTATTCTGCTGCTTTCTTACTCACACTAAATCACTTAAACTGATAAAATTAATTTTTGAGCAAGAAATCTTGAGTTGATAGCAGATTAAAATCTCTCGATTAGTTGAATCAGCAACACAACTCAAGTGATCAAACTCTCTAAAAATATCCAAGTGATAAACCTTATTCAAGAGTGATTATTCATATTAAAATTTATACCCTCTTGTAAGTGTTTGAATTAGAGTGAGTGATCCACATTAATCTCTCAAAGAAGAGTGTTTCGCGTTTGTTGTATTAAGGTTTGTGTTTCTACCGTAAAGAACACGTTTCGTATTGGATCTCCGAGAAGTGTTATTTTCTCGAGGTGGACTAGCCAACTTTGTGTTTGGTGAACCACTTTAAAAATATCGTTGTCAAGTATTCTCTTTCCCTTATCTATTTACATTTCCGCTGTGCATTTAAATTATATCTGTTTATATAATTGTTGTATATTTACTTGTTTATACTCTGCTTTATTTTTACTGTATTGTTTGTACTGTATTTATTTGTTCAAAGATTTTTTGAAAGAAAAAGATTTTAAATACAACCTTACCCCCCCCCCCTTAGGTTGTCCAACAATTTTCAAGATAGGAAGGGGAGCACGAAAGCCACCTTCGTACAATTCTCGAGCTATTGAAGCAAGAGAAGTTGTATGCGAAGTTTTCCAAGTGCGAGTTTTGGCTGAGGGAAGTGCAGTTCCTCGGGCACGTGGTGTCTGAGAAGGGGATCATGGTCGATCCGGCTAAGATTGAAGCCATCCGAGACTGGGGGCAACCTAAAAATCCGTCAGAAGTCTGAAGCTTCCTCAGGCTGGCGGGGTACTACCGGAAGTTCATCAAGGACTTTTCGCGTATTGCCACGCCACTGACCTCTTTAACGAAGAAGAATGTCAAGTTCGTCTGGTTAGAGAAACAAGAAGAAGCATTTCAGAAATTAAAGGATATGCTGAGTAGCGCTCCAGTTTTGTCGTTACCGGACGGTTCGGGTGATTTCGTGGTTTTCAGTGACGCATCGAAGCTCGGGTTGGGTTGCGTACTCATGCAGCGGGGGAAGGTGATCGCATATGCCTCACGGCAATTAAAGGATCACGAAGTTCGATACCCCACTCACAATTTAGAACTGGCGGCAGTGGTCTTCGCTCTAAAGATTTGGCGACATTACCTGTATGGGACGTAGTGCCAGATCTTCACGGACCACAAAAGCTTATGTCATCTCTTTGACCAAAAAGAATTGAATATGCGTCAAAGAAGGTGGATTGAATTGTTGACTGACTACGACTATAAGATCGAATATCATCCGGGGAAGGCAAACGTGGTGGCGGACGCTTTGAGCCGTAAGGAACGAAGTGAAACCCCCAGGATTGTGGCCATGAGGGCCGAGGTCACATTCAACCTGTTAGCTGAAATAAAGAAATGTCAGGCTGAGGCGCTCGAAACTGAAAATCTTAAGAAGGAGAGAATGGTAGGGCAAGCGTCCATATTAGTGGAAGATAGTCGAGGGGTGAGGTGTCTGAATGGGAGAATCTGGGTTCCGAAACTCGGAGGGCTCCGAAAACTGATTCTCGAAGAAGCTCACAAATCGAAGTACACAATTCACCCCGGAACTAACAAGATGTACGGAGACCTACGATGAGACTACTGGTGGCCCGGATTGAAGAAAGACGTGGCTCACCTTGTAGAAACCTGTATGACGTGTTCGCGTGTAAAGATCGAACATCAAAGACCGTACGGGAAGCTCCAGTCGTTAGAGATACAGACATGGAAGTGGGATCAGATCACGATGGATTTCGTGACCCATTTGCCTAGAACTCCGAAGGGTTATGACGCTATTTGGGTGATCGTGGATCGACTCACAAAGTCAGCCCACTTTTTGCCTATACGAGAGTCTTACTCGTTGGAGCAACTAGTCAAGTTATACGTTGATGAGATCGTAACCCTCCATGGCGTGCCTTCATCGATAATATCCGACCGAGATAGCAGGTTTACCTCGAACTTCTGGAGAAGCTTCCAAAGAGAAATGGGTTCACAGATCAAGATGAGTACCGCTTATCACCCTCAGACCGACGGTCAGAGTGAGCGTACGATCCAAACATTGGAAGACATGTTGAGAGCATGTGCTTTAGATTTCCAAGGCTCTTGGGAAAAGCACCTACCATTGATCGAATTCGCTTATAATAACAGCTACCATTCGAGCATCAAGGCCGCGCCGTTTGAGGCACTCTATGGTAGAAAATGTCGGACCCCTTTGTGTTGGAACGAGGTGGGTGAAAGGCAGTTAGCCGGACCAGAATTGGTACAGCTGACTTCGGACAAGATAGTCCAAGTACGTGAAAGACTGAAGGTCGCTCGCGACCGCCAAAAGAGTTATGCGGATAAAAGACGAAAAGACATAGAATTCCAGATCGGAGATTTTGTTTTGTTAAAGGTGTCCCCGTGGAAGGGAGTGGTACGATTTGGGAAACGGGGGAAGCTAAGCCTACGTTACATCGGACCATTCGAGATCACGTAGCGGATTGGGGAGGTGGCGTATAGGTTGGACCTGCCGGAAGAACTGCGCAGCATCCATAATGCGTTTCACGTGTCTAATCTAAGAAAATGTCTAGCTGACGTGACTAAAACGGTTCCGTTAAACGACATTAAGGTGGACGAAAGGTTAAATTTTGTAGAAGAACCCGAAGCCATCACGGATGTTAAGGTAAGGAAGTCACAGAACAAGGAGACTAAGCTGGTTAAGGTGCAATGGCGGCACCACAAGGGCCCGGAGGCTACGTGGGAGTTGGAATCGGAAATGAGGTCGTGGTACCCACGGCTCTTCCAATGAGGAATTTCGGGGACGGAATTCTTTTAAGGGGGGAGTGTTGTAACAACCGGGTTCTAAATTGTAAGTATGGAAGTTTAGTGCCCTTTTTGTCTAATAAGTGAAAGTTAACTTGAGGGACTGATTGGTCATTTGGTGAAAGAGGGGTAGGGCACAAATCCCTAGGTCATCCCTCTTTTGTAACAAATCAGTATTTGGGTTTTGTTTGGCGGCTAAGAAAGAAAGAGAGAAGGAAGAAGGAAGGAAGGGTTTGAGAAGAAATTCAAGAGGAAAAGAGAAATCAAGGAAGATATTGCAAGGTAATACATCCTAATTAGTTCTTCTGATTAGTGTAATGCTTCTCCTTCTTATTGTTCCGAATTCTTAATACTGATTTGGAAGATTTCTTGAGTTTTCACCATATTTCCTTGAAAATGAGTTTTATGGGTTTTTGTCTTAATGAACCGATTTAAGAGGTTATAGATGGATTAAGTGAGTATTTGGGGTTTATGGATGGACCCTTATAGTTGTTTAATCAAACTAATGGCATAAATCGGAGTTTAAATCAGTTTTAGACCTATTAAGTTCGAACAGCCGAGTTTTCCGGACACCAGAGTTCGGTGGTGTCCGGATATGTTGCATGTGTCCGGGTAAGTGCCTATGGAAGGTGTCCGGGTAGTTTTGCCCGGATAAGTTTGGTGTCCGGATAAGTTTGGTGTCCGGATAAGTATGGTGTCCGGATAAGTGGTGTATCCGGATAAGTGTAGTGTCCGGATAGGTGCTGTGTCCGGGAAGGGGTATCCGGACAGTAGGGCTGAGATATTTTTCTGATGTGGATCTATTGCCTTATGTGTTCGGTGGGTGTAGCTTGAAGGTGTTTAGGAAATGCATTGCTCGTCAATTAAGGTGAGTTCCCTAAACCCTTTTTACGGCTTAAAATATTAAACGTTTTCTTTACTGATTGTGGTTCTCAAAGCGCATGAAATGTTTACAACTGATATGCATGTTTCTTACGCACATACTTTTATGTCGAATGAAAGCTTGATATGATGAAATGAGATAGAAGAACTTTTAAAGGTTATATGTTCATGCCTATGAAATGTATATGTATGTTATGTGATGTCGGTCTGCACTGTGGAATCAGAGAGCCTCGGAATCTGATGATCCCTTGGGTACGTATGACGAGACGGTAGGTTGGAATTTGTTTCCCTCCTAGGCGGGTATCGGGGAGTCTGCTTGGGCCCCGATACGAGAGGGCGAAAGGGGAGTCTGCTTGGGCCCCGATCGCGGATGTTTAGGTGATTCCCTATACAGTGCAGTACCATATGTGTGATAGTTCATGAATTATTCAAAAATGATTTTCTGGTGGTTCATACATGTTGTTTTACGGAGGGAATTCACTAGACCTTGTGGTCTAACCCTCGCATTTTCAAAACTAAACCATTTTCAGGTAAGCGTTCCGCGAGTTCCTCGGGGAAGAGATAAGAGAGGCATGGCCTACTTGGAGATTAAAACGACTCCAAGACTTAGACTACTGACGTAGTTAGAGCTCGGCTGTGGACTTTGTAGACTTCCGCTGTCATTTTGTTAAGCTCGTTTACTTATGTATTGAACAAGTTAAACTTTTGTAATGTAAAACGCTATGTTTCTATTATTTAATGCTTGCCAAGTTTTGGGACGTTACAGTCAATTTTAACTTGATCCCTATGTTGACCGGTTCCAATTATAAGAAATAGAGAGCATAAACAGAAATTTACCTTCAGTTTAATCAAGAGATTTTGTTATTTGAATGTTGTTTAGAATACAACACTATAGCACGCACGAAAGAACCATCCTTAGAGAAGTTTTTGCAAATGTTCGTCACATGTGGTTATGTCATATCCCTAAAGATGGATTAAAAGAATTAGTTAAAAACAAAACATTGCAGACTTAGATTTTTTTTTTGATTTACAAGATTTCATTGAGTGGTATAAAGGCAATAGGTTCAAAATGGGTCTTTAAGACTAAAAGAGATTCAAATGGCAAAATTGAAAGATATAAAGCTAGAATTGTTGTTAAAGGTTTCACATAACAAGGTGTTTGTTATACAGAAATGTTCTCTCAAGTATCCACTAACGACTCATTCAGAATCATAATGGCTCTAGTAGCTCATTATGATATGAAGTTGCATCAAATGGACATTAAAACGGATTTTCTAAATGAAGAGCTAGAAGAAGTCTTATACATGAAGCAGTCTGAAGGCTGTGTGGAACCAGGAAAGGAAGATCATGTATGCAAACTTCAGAAATCCATATATGGGCTTAAGCAAAGCTTCAAGACAATGTATAAAAAAATTGATTCAGTTATATTAAATTTTGGCTATACATAAAACATTGTGGATGAATGTGTATACATTAACATAGTTGGGAAACTTTTCATTTCCTCATTTTGTATGTAAATGACATTCTTTTAGCTAACAACAATAATAAATTGCTTAAAGACACTAAATAATTTCTATCAGCTAATTTTGACATGAAAGATTTAGGTGAAGCTTCCTACGTTTTAGGTATAGAAATTCAAAGAGACATATCACAAGTTTTAATAGGATTATCTCATAAAAACTATATTCAAATTGTTTGAAGAGATTTAACACGCAGACTTGTGTCGAAGGAGACTTGCATATGTCAAAAGGTGATAAACTGTCCAAAATTTCTAAAAATGGGGGGAAGGATTTATTTGATGAAATATATTACAAGTCTTGTGCATAATTGGAAGTCTAATGTATGCACAAGCATGTACCCGACAAGACTTGGCATATGTTGTAAGAATTTTGTCCAGATTTCAACAAAAATCAACTAAAGATTACTAGATTGTAGGTAAGGAAGTACTTAGGTACTTGCAAAAGAAAAACTAAAGATCACATGCTAGTTTATAGATAAGTTAAAAACCGACAACTTGTGGGCTACACAGATTCAGATTTTGCAGGTAAATATCCAAACTCTAAGAAATCTACCTCTAGCTATAATTTTATGTTTGTTGGAGGGGTTATAGCAACTTCAACTGTGAAAGCTAAATTTATAGTCATTTATGAAGGGGTTTGTGAGGGCATTTGGATCAAGAACTTCTTAATTCAAGTGAATGTCTTAAGCTTTTATAATTTAGCCCTCTAAAGATGTTTTGTGATAATAAAGTTGTAGGTGCCGTTTGTTTTTTAAGTGTTGCTGAAGTCTGAAGACTGATTTCACTTCTGATTTTTAAGTGGTAACGTTGAAGTCTGAAATCTGAATTAAAAAGACTGTTTGTTTTTGTAAGCTGAAATCTGAAAACATCTGAATATGTACTATTGTCCATTTTATCTCTGAAAATGTGATAATATTGAATTAAATTAAATTATACTACTAAAATCAATATTCATAACAACTGAAATACGTTAATTGGTTCAAATACAATAAAAAATTTGGACAAAGTCTCATAACAACTAAAACCGATCTCTATTTTGCATCAATTGTGTCGTAATTTCTTCTCTTAAAGTAGCCATATATGTTTGGTCAGCGGTACTCATATGCAAGTGAACCTCTTCGGCCTCATCACAACCATCATCCCCTTGATTTGGTACTTCGAAAACACAAATCTTTAGTTAGAAAACACAATTTATAATTATACCAACAAAATTGTGTTAAAACATTATAAGGTTCTATTATATATATATGTATACACACATATACAAGAACATGCACCTCAGAATACTATATATATACAACTTGCACCTCATAATATTATATATAAATTATATAAAAACATTATAAAATTCTATATACTATATATATATATATACATACACAGAAGCAAAATCGATACACCCAGAAGCATTTAAACTTATGTGTGTGTGTATGTATACACCTCAGAAGCAATAGATACACCCAGAAGCAAAATCGAGAATAGAAACATAAGCAAAATCGAAATAGGAAAGCAAAATCGACATAAGAAACAGATCGACATATAGAACAAAATTTTGTTACAACCTGCATCACAGATCGACATGTAGAAACAGAAGCAAAATCGAGAATAGGACAGCAAAATCAAGTCAAATCAAATTTCTTGACAGCAAAATCGACGGAGGAAAGCAAAAGAATCACATACTGATTTGGAGATGGAAATGAAATTGTTCTGAAGATGAGATTGATTTGTAGATGGAGATGTATGGGAAATGGAGATGAGTCGCACGATTTTGGATTTTGGAGAGAGTAGATGGAGGCTGAGAACTGAGAAATAAGTAAAAAAAAAAGTGATTGGGCTCTCACTTTTTCGGTCAGACACAAATAAGTGATAAGTGGGTCTAATTTGATGAAAAAAAACAAACAGACTTAATTACTCAACCTCTGACCGAAAAAGTGATTTTAGTCAATTAAGTACTTATTTTTGAAAAACAAACAGCCCCGTAGTCTTTTTTGTGGAAATATCAAAAGATCAAACAATTCAAAGCACATTGGTCTTGAATATTTCTAGTGTGAGACAATAGTTAAGGAAAAAAACAGTTATTGTTGAACATATTGGTACGAGATCTTAACTTGCATATTCATTCAATAAAGTCCTCTCAGTAGTAAGTTTCAAAAAAACATGTTAGGGATGTGATAACCTTACCCGAACTCGATGCTTGAGTTTAGTGGGAGTCGTGGTTAATCCAGTTATTTTGTAATTTTTCATTTTTCGTTGAAATTATCTCTTGGTACATTTTAATAAAATCATGAATTCCAGTATATGAGTCATTTTATTTATTCTACATAACTAAAATAAAAAATTATGTCATTATCTATATCAAACAAGTGAATCACCGCACTTAAGCAAAGTTGCGGCTACATAAACAAATTTTGATTCACTAGTGTTAAGAACTTTTTTTAAAACATTCGGTGGACTCTTAGCTACATATTTATGCTAATTCAGGTAGATATAATAAGTTGCATAAAAAGCTCAAATTTAGACACTTATGAACTTATGTGGAATATGATATTGTGTACCAGTGGTTCTTAATCAAATTAGTTTACCAAACTGGTGTAGATTCTGAGTCCTGCATACGATATCTATTCAGACCAAGTTTGAATGAATTCACAATATGTTAGAATTTCTCAGCACGCCCTTCATTTGATATGTATAATGTTTATGGTTCTCTTGTCCTTACAAATTATGTTAAGTCCAGTGGGAGAATGTTGGAAATGAATTGGACTTTAACATTATCTGTATTAAATATTAAAGGACAATTGATTTAAATATTTATACTTATCAAGAGAATCCTATATCAGTTATAATCCAGTTGCATATTTGGATATATATCTCCTAATATGAGTAGGATAATTCATTATGTTAATTACCTGATTAACATTAAGATAAGTGCATATCTTCTATTATTTAAAATTGAAATCTATAGATAAACTAGGACTCCTTATGGGATGAGTCTCTAGTGGCCTATAAATAAAGGAGATCAACTCCCTATTGCCTACACGAATTTGCATTCAGTTCAGCCCTATTCTGAAGCAAACCGTATAGAGCTTTAGAAGGCTTAGATCTACACTTCCGCTTTAATGAACTTCGTTGCGTATAACTCAAGTGCTTCAGGTTAGATCTATTAAACTCTTTATAGTATTATGTTAAATCGATTTCTAATTGTAACACCCTAAAATCAGGGCTAGTTTAAACCTTAATTTGTAACAAGATTTAAACATAAACCTTCCAAACTTTATACATAAACAGAGGATTAACCTTGAGGATTCATATATACACCAATGCAACTTCAAAATAACCTATTAATCTAATCCTGTCAACTAAGATCAAATTAAAATGGTTATCTAGGATTTACCAAAATCTCTTCGCTAAGGCTAACTCCTCCACTTTCTTCCAAAAGTATATACTCGAATGCACTTGTCCCACATCCCTTTATTTCCCGGAGCTAGTACCTGGTAAGAAAATATAATTTGAAACGATTAGGCTAACGCCTAGTGAGAACATTCGGTTTCAAAATAATACTTTTAAAATCAATGTAAACAAGGCATAACAAACCTGGTTTACCCTTTTCTTACCAAATGTATCAACAACTTACGATGACGGGGTTAAACCCGATTCCATGAATATGACCGACACCAAGTCAGTCATGATATCATGTTCAAGAGCCCACTACGAATCTCCACGGATTCTAGATTAATGCTCATATCAAGAAATTACAATTAGTGCCATGCCTATTTCTTGAAGTGGAAGTAGGAATTACCATTCAGTGCTCGGCCTATGCCTTATCTTCCCATAGAAATCGGGAATTACGATTAGCGCCCCGCCTATTCCACGATTTCACATCATAAAATGAAATGGGATTTACCATTAAGCGCCCGGTCTAATCCTTATTTCAACCAACGGGAATTACCATTAAGAGCCCGGTCTATTCCACGTTTATTACATCATAACACAAAATGGGAATTACCTTTAGAGCCCGGCCTATTCCACATTTATCCAAATCACGGGAATTACGATTAGCGCCACGCCTATTCCACGTGATTACAAAACACTAGTGCATATGGATCCATTACACCTATTCGTACTTGTGCAAGTTATTGCTTAATATAGATTCCTCATATCATTCAGTATGAGCAAATCACATTTATACCAAATAGATTCCTCATATCATTCAGTATGAGCAAATCTCCTTTATAGACCTCTCATATAATTCAGTATGAGCAAATCATATTTAATATGTTAATTTCTCATAACATAAGTCTAACAATCAATATCATCACTCACGGATCCTTGATATAAATTTATATACACAATTGCCCATTAGTACAAATAGTTAAAACTCGTATAATCGTCCATCCAAAATTCATTCAGGAAATATCTCTTTATAAAAAAAATACCTTACCATAATTTAAATACGTAATAAAAGGGTAAGGTAAGAATGAACTCACCTGATAGCAATAACGTCACTCCTTAAGTTTGTAATGATTTCCGCCACCAAACTTCCAAAGTCTGAAATATCCAAATACATAATATACTTGTATTAATCTACTGATTAGGACTCTTAAAGTCCTAAATAACCCAAAATCTCGTTACTTATCGCAACCCAAAGGAATGCACCTTCACTTGTCGCAACCCACTACTTGCGACACCACACTTATCGCAACCCATTATTGCGATATCCCCCTCTTATCGCAACCAACCGTTGCGACATAATGTAACGTCCCAAATTCATAACATGCATTGCTAACGGATAAGCATTCAAATTTGAGAGATAATCCTGTCTTTACATCATCCATAAATCATACTAAACAAAATTGACAGCGGAAGTCTCTAAATTCCACAGCCGAGAGCTATTCTATAGTCATCATAGCCAAAACTTGAAGTTACTCTAAGCTTCAAGTCCTTCTTATCGCCTCCTAGTTCTTACTTGAAGAACCCTTAACATGCTTACCTGAAAATGGTTTAGTTTTGAAAGCGAGGGTTAGACCAAAAGGTCTAGTGAATTCCCTCTATAAAACAACATGTATCAACAGTGAAATCATTTTGATGATAACATCGTAACTCATCACATAAGGTACTGCACTGTGTAATGGATCACATAACCATTCGCGATCGGGGCCCAAGCAGACTCCCCTCCACCCGCCTAGGAGGAAACGAATTCCAACCAATAGGCTCATCATCCATAACCAAGGGATCATCGGATCCCGAGGCTCACTGATCCCACAATGCAGACCAACATCACATAGCATGCACATACGTTACATAAAGCATGTAATAAAACCTTACAAAGCATGCCTTACATTTCATCATGTCAACCTTTCTTTTAGATATAAATAGGTACGTTCGTGAGAAACATGAATTTCGATTATAAACATTTCGTGCGCTTTAAGAACCATAATCAGTAAAGAAAACGTTTAACACTTTACGCCGTAAAAGGTTTAGAGAACTCACCTTGCTTGACGTACAACGCATTTCTTAAATACCTCCAAGCTAAACCACACGAACACCTAAGGTAACAGTTTCGCATCAGAAAATAGTTCACCCTTCTGTCCGGAGAACTCAATCCGGACACAGCTATTTTCCGGTTACAGCATTGTCCGGACGTAACATCTTTTCGGACGAGAAATCCGGACACTAGACCTATCCGGGCAAACTACCCGGACACTAAACCTATCCGGAGACCTCAGTCACCCGGATACCTAAAAACACCCGAACACTTGCAACCACGTCCGGACACTACTGAACATTAGTGTCCGGACACTACGGCTGTTCGAACCCAAACTTAATAAAAGTGATCATTAACCCGATTTTTGCCATTAGATTGATTAGATAACTACAAGGGTTCATCCACTAACTCCAAATACCCAATTTAAACCATAATTACTCCCTTAAATCGGTTTATAGGGACAAAAGCCCATAAGACTCATTTTCAAGAAAATATGGTGAAAACTCAAGAATCATCAACATCTGTCTTAAGAATCCAAAACAATAAGAAGGAGAAGCACCACACTAAACAGAAGAACGAATTAGGAAGTATTACCTTGCAGATTCTAGCTTGATTTCTCTTTTCTATTGATTTCTTCTCAAACCCTTCTTTCTCTCTTTCTTTCTTTTGCTCCCTCTCTTAGCCGCCAAACACCAACACCAAAATACTGAATTGCAGCAAATAGAGGCTGCCCTAGGGATTGGAGTCTTTATATACATTTCACTAATTGCTAAATAGTCCCTCAACTTAACTTTCATTTCTTTCACAATAGACACAAATCTTATGCATACTTGCAAACGAAACCCGGTTGTTACAACACTCCCTCCTTAAAAGAATTCCGTCCCCAGAATTCCTTATTGGAAAAGATGTGGGTATCATGCCCACACCACAATTGACACTTCCCCAAGGTAAAGCCACTTCTGACTCAGTCAACCACCTCAATAGATTCGAAACATGGAACATTGGATGCATTCCCTTCAGATCTTACGGTACTCTAACTCGCAGACTACTGTTCCTATTCAATCGGTCTTAACCATAGAAGAATAAATAAGGCTTCTCAAGCACCTTTACTTCCCAAAAGGAGGAACCTGGCGGAATCCTCCACTACCACACGAGATTCATCTACAAAGAAACGGTCACTCACTTGACAGTTTGGCACAGGGCCAACCCTGTACATCCCGACAACTCACAACCCCGAGTTCCTTCATCGTATCACAACTCACTACCTTGCACCACCCAACAATCGTCTATGTAGATACATTTCCTTTATCTCGGACCACATAGACCGCAGTTCGACAATCACCTCTCCCATCCTCACCACTTCACCACCTCATACTTAAACATAACTAAGAGTAGGAACCTCCAACCCAATTCCCCTCCTCAATACTCTTTCCAACGGTTCGCACACTTATCAATGACAATCTACACAACACTGCACCTTTCGGCGTTACTGACAAGTTTACTACTTCCAATTTACTCACTTATTCCGACATGCTATCTTCACCTCCCCACGTTAGCGTGGAGCATTGCCCACCGAACATTACTTGCCCCTCTCTCCCGACCTTTCCACATGCTGGTATCGCTTTCTCATTACTCACATAACCAAACAGTTGCACCAAGATCTTATCTTAAGGCATTCAACCAAGCCGTCTTGAAACAAGACCATTGTTCGACGTCACTACACATTCTTTAATCTCCAACTTTTACCTTCTCAGACATTTCTTTCACACATAAGCAACAATTCACATTCTTTAAGGATTTCACATCTATCCCACCACATTTTGACTAACACAACCCTCGTCCTCTTTAAACTTCCAATGACCCCAAAGTGTGTTTCTTAGTAACGTCCCCTATTCACTCTAATAATCCACCCCCTTGGATTCCCTATTACAAACGGATCTATTAACTAAGGAACACCCCGAAACTCGGGTTCCACAATTCTTTCGATTAACCACCATGATCATAAAATCAGACAGATGAATATATACCGTCATCCCGGCTTTCTTACTTAGATTTACCTTAAATAATTCTTTAATAAACAGTGTGTTAATCTCAATAACACTTCCCCAAGAATTGTAACACATCCTGTAATAACAAATGAACGTCATTACTTAACAAATCTATAAAATTTCGATCAACCAACCAAAGGCTTATACCTCTATCATGACATTTCAAATCAACTAATGATCATACTACTACTCCGACCCACAATCATCATCATGTCATTCCTTAAACATAACCAAAATTTTCAACTATTTCCTTCTAGGATCATTCCCTAACGCATAAGGAACAATTTTCATTCTTTAACGATTTCTCATCTACTATACTACAGCTTGACTAATCTATTCATCATCTTCTTTAAACTTACTCTGCCTTCAAGAATATACTTAACAACATACATAACCACAAAGCTTGGTCTCACCGCTGGGCAATCACCCAATTCTGCCCCGACATTCCATTCCGATAACAGTCAAAATAACACCAACTTACAAACCACGTACTTCAACAACTGGGATTGCAAAACGTACACTCTACCCGAAATCCCAAAAGGACTTCCTTCTAATCCTTCATCTTTCTAACCTCGCCTTACTACATCACCGGCTGACACAGATATCTTGGCAATTGAAGCTACTATTCGCTCGTACATCCACCACTCCTATCATCACACTACCGACCAAGTCTCTCATGGTCATTCGTACACAATTCACCCTTTCCTTCATATTCTCCCGTATACTACAAACGAGTCTGTCTCGCTACTTAGTTCTCTCCCAACTTGTTGAACTATGACTCTCGAGTTCACACTTAGCTCAAACACAAACATCCTAGCTAGCTCTTTATGATCCGAGTCCTTTCTTAGACACGGCACATTTTCTTACTGACTGGTATAGTCTACACTCACTCCGCTTGTGTTACACACCTTGTCCTTCTACGGACCCTCCTCACCTCGTAAATAGAACGCCCATTCAACAACAACAGTCTCTTACTAATTTAACACCTCTACAAGATATTCTATCAACTTACACTCATCTGATTTGAGTCTTCGGCCTCGGCCAACATACACCGTTGCCGACTTCAACAACAAAAGACACTCTTAACTACTTCCTTATCCTATGGAATTCCCGCGCTCCCCGTCTGGATGCAGAGCTCTCCTGATGAGACGCCTCTGGTTCTTGTGGGATTCCCGCGCTCCTCGTGCCACGAGTAACCCGTGCCCTCACTACAGCTCTTTCCACGTTCTCATTCACCTGAGTAGTCGCCCGTTGCGGTACCCTTCCTCGGCCTCTTCCTCGACCTCTACCCCTACCGCGTGTGGCTGCCGGCACCGGTGGTGCTTCCATTTCGATTTCCTCATCAATGGGTTCCGATACTCCCCTCATGGATCTCCTCAACATGATTATTGACTGACAAAGAAACACCAACAACATTAAGTCTACAGTTCTAAGATAATAAGGCAATTAAGCACTTACATGTACCTGTAAGCTCGTAATTACACTAGCCAGGTGTAATCGCCAACTTACCTTACATGATAGTTCTCGCCACTCTATTAATCATTCTACTCAGTCTCGCTAAGGTCCTCCTAGTTCTCAGTTGTATTCTCTAACTCTACAGTTTAAGTTTAGGCCCGTCCGGTCACCTAAATCTTTTAAACTAAGGCTCTGATACCATTTTGTAACAACCCAAACTAGAAACAAAACATCAATTTCATAGGTAATAATAATATCTTCCAGAACCTGGCCTACACCAAAAATTTAACAATATTCGTAAAAAGGGGTTTGCGGAATTAACCCTAATTACAACTGAGAATAAGTCTAATATTCAAAAATGGAAGGCTTCTAGTCACAAAGATGCAAGCTCCAGCTCACACCTTCCCTTTCCCTTTGACCGAGCTCCCTAACACCTGCTTACCTGAAAAGGTTTTAGTTTTGAAAGCGAGGGTTAGACCATGAGGTCTAGTGAGTTCCCTCAAAAGCCAAACTACATGAAATAATCGAGTTTGTAAAAGCTTTTCAGTAAGAACAGTTATTTCCAAAACTTCATTGTAAAGCACACGTAAATAATCCACACAATATGACATGCTAAAGGCACACGCTTTGGTCACACACACCGTGACAGCGTAAGAGAGCACACGCGCAATAGCCACACACACCGTGACAGCGCAACCGGGCACACACCGCCCATATATGAAACGAATTCATATATTAGATTCTTATGGGACACACCCCCATCACACATAAACGCCATAGCATGTCCACACATAAACAATTTATATCCACACAGTAAAACCACACTTTTCATGCCAAGTCTAAAGAAAATGTACGAGCATTTATCAATAAGAACATGCATAACGTTTCACACATTAAAATGGGTTTTAGGATCAGAAAAACTCACCTGCGATGGCAAAGCACGCACTCCTGTTCTAAACTTGAGTCACCCAAGCTTAGCACCTAGAAGATCAGATAATTCCTTAATCAGAAATAAAGACCCAGAACTTAACGGGTGCACAACACTTCCCAGATACCCAAACTTCCCGGATACACCAACCTTCCCGGATACCCAACTTCCCGGATGTAACAACCCAAAGTCTTATAACATAATAATAAAGCCAAAAGCCCAAAAAGGGTCCCAATTACATCATAAACTCCAATGTAAAATACATTGATTAAGGTCCACAAGCAAATACAACCGAGATGTTAACTAGACAAAAACTGAGACTTGACGGTCTTTAACCTCGCACCTTCACCTCAAGCCTTCTCTTTACCCTTAGACGAAGTACCTAAGCCGCCCTTTCCTGAAAATGGTTTTAAAGTTTTGAAAGCGAGGGTTAGACCATAAGGTCTAGTGAATTCCCTCCTAAAGCGTAGCCGCAAAACATTTAAAGAAAACACTTTTCCATGCAAATAACACTTAACAAGTTTGAGCTCAAACAAGGGTATACACAGTGGTACGGACCAATAACACCTTACAAAGCCAGGCACAGCAACTCATCACCTTACAAAGCCAGGGACGGCAACTCATCACCTTACAAAGCCAGGGACGGCAACTCATCACCTTACAAAGCCAGGGACGGCAAATCATCACCTTACAAAGCCAGGGACGGCAACTCGGGGATCCTCCACTGTGTAACCCGACTCTACCACAAACATAAACATTTAAAACATGCTTTAAAACTTACTCGAGGAATATCCTCCTTCCACTTGTAAAATAACACTTTTCATGCATGAGAAAACATAAGATTCATGATGATCAAGTAAACTCATTTTCAGTCATATCAATTCTTCGCAATTCATTTTAAAAGATAGAAATAATGCATAAGGGAACTCACCTGGTACTCGGCTAAAAGACACCCTACTCGAAGCTCACTTAATCGCCAAACGATCACCTGAATTGGGTTTAACAAATGAGGTATTAGACTCCCCATTATGTTCTAAAACATTCCCCATACTGTCCTAAGACAATCCCCTAAACCAAACCTCGAACCCAAGCCCAAACGACCAACGAAGCAAAAACGAAAAAACATGAAACAGAGCCTGGCGCCGATGCTGGCGCCAGTCCATCGGCGCGGGCCTCTGGACACACTTTTTCCTACACGAGATTTCTTCCCAAATCCAAAGATTTCTCATCCTCACACATTCCCAAATCAGCTCTAGCTCTCCCAAACCAATATTTCAGTCATAAAACCCAAAAGGAAGGACAAAACCTACAATCTCCATTGGAAAGGTGGAATATCACCAAGAGCCCACAAACTCCTCAAGGGATTTCTCCAACCCACCCTTCCAATTGGTTCTATCATCAATACAATAAGAGAAGAAGAGATTGAATCTGGAAACACATATCTAAGCCCCAAATCTAAGACAAATTAAAGAGATGAAGATGAGAGTTTACCTTTGCAGCCAAAACCTTCAATCTCTAGCTTAATCACCTCCCCAAACCTTCAATGGAGGAATTCTTGAGCTCCTCCTCCTCTCCAATACTTCTCAGCCGCCAGAAATGAACCAAATGAGGGTTTTTGGAGGGTTTTATTTAGCTTACTTTTCCTTTTCACACATTTGCCACAGAATTTTCAAAACCAACACAATGGACTCCCCAAAAGTCTTTATTTATCCAAAAAGGCCACAAAAGAAATATGGGGTGTTACATCACCTCCCCCTTAACAGGATTCCGTCCCCGGAATCTCATCACTGAAAAGGTGCGGGTATCTGGCCCTCATATCGGTCTCAGTTTCCCATGTTGCCTCACTCCCTTTGTGGAAACGCCACAACACTTTGACTAGACTAATCTCTTTGTTCCTTGTTCTTCGAACCTTACGGTCGGTGATAGCTTCGGGCTCCTCCACAAAGTTCAATTTCTCATCAATCTGGACTTCGTGCAGGGGTATTGCCATTTCGACTTCCGCCAAGCATTTCCTCAGATTCGACACGTGAAAGGTATTATGAATTCTTTGCAATTCTACTGGCAATTCCAACTTATAAGCTACTTCTCCGACGCGCTCAATGATCTTGAACGGTCCTATATAGCGGGGGCTCAACTTTCCCCTCTTCCCGAATCTGATTACTCCTTTCCAAGGGGATACTTTTAGCATTACCTTATCCCCAACTTGGAACTCGATATCCTTACGCCTCTTGTCGGCATAACTCTTCTGTCGGTCACGAGCAACCTTCAGCCTTTCCCTAACCTGGTCGATCTTGTCGGCCGTCAACTGTACTATTTCGGGTCCAGCCAGTTGTTTCTCTCCGACCTCGTTCCAACAAAGGGGTGTCCGACACTTCCTACCGTAGAGTATCTCGTAAGGAGCGGCTTTAATGCTTGCATGATAACTATTGTTATACGCAAACTCGATCAACGGCAGGTGGTTCTCCCACGAACCCTGAAAATCTAAAGCGCAAGCCCTCAACATGTCTTCCAGGGTCTGGATGGTCCGCTCACTCTGGCCATCAGTCTGCGGATGATATGCGGTGCTCATCTTGATTTGAGACCCCATTTCTCGTTGAAAGCTCCTCCAAAAAGTCGACGTGAATCGACTATCACGATCTGAGACTATTGACGATGGCACCCCATGACGAGTCACTATCTCGTCGATGTACAACTTTGCCAATTTCTCCATCGGGTATGATTCCTTTATTGGAAGGAAATGCGCCGACTTGGTGAGTCGATCTACAATTACCCAGATGGCATCGAAGCCCTTTGGAGTTCTAGGCAACTTTGTCACGAAATCCATCGCAATTTGATCCCACTTCCATACCGGAATATCCAAGGGTTGGAGTTTTCCGTACGGTCGTTGGTGCTCTACCTTCACCCTTAGACAAGTGTCACACCTTTCCACGAAGTAAGCTATATCCTTCTTCATACCCGGCCACCAATAGTCTTGCCGCAAATCACCAAACATCTTGTTCGTCCCTGGATGGATGGAGTACTTTGACCTGTGAGCCTCCTCTAGTATCAACTTCCTCACGTTCCCCAACTTCGGAACCCATACTCGACCGTTGAGGCATTTCAGTCCTCGGCTATCTTCTACTAGGGAGTTCACGTTTCCCACCATCCGCTCTTTCTTGAGGTTCTCAACCGCAGAAGCTTCCCCTTGCCATTTCTTTATTTCACCCAGCAGATTAAATGTGACCTCAGCCTTTAAGGCTATGATCTTCGAGGCTTCTCCTCTTTCTTTACGGCTCAAGGCGTCCGCCACTACATTAGCTTTTCCGGGATGGTACTCAATCTCGCAATCGTAGTCTGACAACAATTCCATCCACCGGCGTTGCCTCATGTTTAGCTCTTTCTGATCGAAGATGTGACGAAGGCTTTTGTGATCGGTGAAGATCTTACACCTCGTCCCATACAAATAGTGCCTCCAAATCTTTAAGGCGAAAACAACGGCCGCCAGTTCTAAATCATGGGTGGGGTATCGCTTCTCATGCTCCTTCAATTGACGGGACGCATAAGCGATCACTTTACCACGCTGCATCAAGACACACCCCAAGCCCAATTTAGAGGCGTCGCTGTACACCACGAAGTCTTCCGTTCCTTCGGGTAAGGTTAGAATCGGAGCCTCGCTCAACATTTCTTTTAACCTTTGGAAGGCTTCTTCTTGCCCTTCGGTCCAATTGAACTTGGTGCTCTTCTTGGTCAAAGAAGTCAACGGAGTAGCAATTTTCGAGAAGTCTTTGATGAACTTCCGATAATACCCCGCTAACCCAAGGAAACTACGGACTTCGGACGGCGTTCTGGGCGGTTCCCAGTTCTTGATGGCTTCTACCTTTGCCGGGTCCACCTTGATTCCACTATGGGTCACCACATGTCCCAAGAACTGCACCTCTCGAAGCCAGAATTCGCACTTCGAAAATTTGGCATAGAGTTTCTCCCGCTTTAACAATTCCAGCACAGCTCTCAAATGCTCCCTATGCTCTCTCTCCGACTTCGAGTAGACGAGAATATCATCTATGAAGACGATCACGAATTTATCTAAATAGGGTTGACACACCCTATTCATCAAATCCATGAACGCGGCGGGGGCATTCGTTAATCCGAACGGCATCACTAAAAACTCGTAATGACCATATCGGGTTCGAAAAGCCGTCTTTGGAATATCTTCTCCTCGTACCTTGAGTTGGTGGTACCCCGATCTCAGATCTATCTTTGAAAAGTAGCTAGCTCCTTGCAACTGGTCGAACAAGTCGTCAATCCTGGGGAGCGGATACTTGTTCTTGACCGTAACTTTGTTGAGTTCGCGGTAATCGATACACATCCTCATAGTCCCATCCTTCTTCTTCACAAAAAGCACCGGCGCACCCCACGGCGAGGTACTCGGTCTCACGAACCCCTTGTCTAGCAACTCTTGGAGTTGGGTCATCATATCCTTCATCTCGGAGGGTGCCAATCGATATGGTGCACGAGCTATTGGTGTGGCTCCTGGCACCAGGTCGATTCGGAACTCGATTTGGCGGTCCGGCGGTAGTTCGCACAAATCGTCCGGAAACACCTCCGGGTATTCACCCACTATTGGTACATCTCTTACTTCGCGCTTTTCTTTCTTAGCATCCACCACATAAGCTAGGTAACTCTGACATCCCTTCCTTAGACATTTAGTAGCCTTAACCAAGGAAATAAGGTTAGACTTCCTATCTCGACGGTTCCCATAAATCACTACCATTCCCTTACCCGGCAATTGCACACGAATCAACTTTTTGTTGCAAACGATGGTAGCATTATTTTTAGCCAGCCAATCCATTCCCAACACTACATCAAACCCTCCCATCGGCATAGGGTACAAACTTATCGGTATCAAACTCCCTTCTATGTCTATACAACACCCTTCCACCACACTACTAACTAGTACCACGTTGTCATCGGCGGTCTCCACTTATATGGCACTACCCAAACGCTTAGGCCTCACCCCCAAACGTTTCATGAAAGCAGGAGATACAAAGGAGCGATTCGCCCCCGAATCAAATAACACATTGGCACATAAAGAGTTCACCAAAAAGGTACCTGTCACGACATCCGGAGTTTCCTCCGCCTCATCCGCTGTCATACGAAATGCACGACCCTTCGCGCGTGCCGGTTCTTCCCTCTTCTCCGCCCCTTGCACCCCCTGGCGATTCCCAAATTGATCCGATCCTCCTCTCCTAAGCTTGGGACAGTTATACCGTTTATGATCCAATGACCCACACTGGAAACAACCCGGTTTCTGCGGGCAATCCCTTGACATGTGACCCGGCAGCCCACAATGAAAACACGACCCCGAGTCCGCCCTACACTCTCCTTTATGCATCCGATTACACTTGCCACATGGCTTGCTACCAAAACTCCGATTCCCACGCGGCTCCGGCCTAGAAACTTTCCCTTTCCGAGCATCATTTCCCGGTCCATCCCATTTCCTCTTCTCCCCGGCCCTCTCAGATTGCTGACGGTCTTTTTCCCTTTCCACTAACTCGGCCGCATTTATAGCCGCTTGGAAAGTGCTAGGATTTCTCGCCATTACCAATTCCCGAATACTACCCTTCAATCCATAGAGGTACCTTTCTACTCGACGCTCCTCGGTTGGGACATACAACTCCGCAAAACGAGCTTTCTCAATGAACTTGGAAGTGTACTCTCTCACGGTCGAGTCCCCTTGAGCTAGGTTCAAGAACTCCTCTTCCAACTTCTTAATCGCCGCTAGAGGGCAAAACTGAGCCTTGAATCTCCTCACGAATTCCTCCCATTTCATGGTCTTGGCCACCGACGATCCCAAACCCCCGGTTTCGGCATCCCACCAAAAGATGGCCTCCGACTTCAACATAGACAGGGCGTAGATCACCTTGTCCTCTTCGGCACACTTACAAATGTCAAAGACCAACTCCATTTCTCGAACCCACTTTATGGCTAGTACCGGGTCGCATTCTCCCTGAAAGGTAGGAGGTTTGCAAGATGAGAATGCTTTGTGACTACATCCTCTAGCTGCCGACTCGTTCACTACTAGCGTCGTGGATTGTTTGTGGCTACCAACTTCCGTGGGAAGCGGACTAGACAATTCGGTGACTGCCTTACTCTCACTGTTCTCTTTACTTCCCGCTGCCGAAACATCATGATGATTCATCCACCGGTCTAACTTTTCCTGTAGCTTCAACATTTCGGTGGCGAAGGCCTCTTGAGTCACAAAGGCGCGATTCTCCGCTGCCGAGCCCTCTCGATGAGACTTTTCCCGATCGGACGGTGCCTCAACACTCTTAGTTCGACGAGCAGCCGGAGTTTTCTTCTTTGGGCGAGTACCCTCCACATTGGTAGTAGCTCTACGTGGAATGGTCTCACGACCTCTTCCTCTACCCCGGGCAGCCGGCGCCCTCGGGGGAACCACGGGTTCGTCCACTTGAACCTCCTCCGATGGAACCATTCTCACACTCGGCACAGACCTGCTCCTTGTCGACCTTCCAGTCATGACGAAACTGATACAAAACACATAAAACAAACACTTAATACCAGTATCACTCTCTTGAGGTAATTCAAGTATCCCCACGTGCCTGTAAATTCGAAAATATATTGGCCAGGTATAATTCCCAATTTACCTCACATGATGATCCTCGACACCCCATTCCACTTAAACCGCTTATGTCTCCTCCTATGGTCATCCTATATCTCGGTTGTGTCCCTACTCCAAAGTTTAAGTCTAGGCCCAATCGGTCACCTAAATCCCTTAAACTACGGCTCTGATACCATTTGTAACAACCCAAAGTCTTATAACATAATAATAAAGCCAAAAGCCCAAAAAGGGTCCCAATTACATCATAAACTCCAATGTAAAATACATTGATTAAGGTCCACAAGCAAATACAACCGAGATGTTAACTAGACAAAAACTGAGACTTGACGGTCTTTAACCTCGCACCTTCACCTCAAGCCTTCTCTTTACCCTTAGACGAAGTACCTAAGCCGCCCTTTCCTGAAAATGGTTTTAAAGTTTTGAAAGCGAGGGTTAGACCATAAGGTCTAGTGAATTCCCTCCTAAAGCGTAGCCGCAAAACATTTAAAGAAAACACTTTTCCATGCAAATAACACTTAACAAGTTTGAGCTCAAACAAGGGTATACACAGTGGTACGGACCAATAACACCTTACAAAGCCAGGCACGGCAACTCATCACCTTACAAAGCCAGGGACGGCAACTCATCACCTTACAAAGCCAGGGACGGCAACTCGGGGGTCCTCCACTGTGTAACCCGACTCTACCACAAACATAAACATTTAAAACATGCTTTAAAACTTACTCGAGGAATATCCTCCTTCCACTTGTAAAATAACACTTTTCATGCATGAGAAAACATAAGATTCATGATGATCAAGTAAACTCATTTTCAGTCATATCAATTCTTCGCAATTCATTTTAAAAGATAGAAATAATGCATAAGGGAACTCACCTGGTACTCGGCTAAAAGACACCCTACTCGAAGCTCACTTAATCGCCAAACGATCACCTGAATTGGGTTTAACAAATGAGGTATTAGACTCCCCATTATGTTCTAAAACATTCCCCATACTGTCCTAAGACAATCCCCTAAACCAAACCTCGAACCCAAGCCCAAACGACCAACGAAGCAAAAACGAAAAAACATGAAACAGAGCCTGGCGCCGATGCTGGCGCCAGTCCATCGGCGCGGGCCTCTGGACACACTTTTTCCTGCACGAGATTTCTTCCCAAATCCAAAGATTTCTCATCCTCACACATTCCCAAATCAGCTCTAGCTCTCCCAAACCAATATTTCAGTCATAAAACCCAAAAGGAAGGACAAAACCTACAATCTCCATTGGAAAGGTGGAATATCACCAAGAGCCCACAAACTCCTCAAGGGATTTCTCCAACCCACCCTTCCAATTGGTTCTATCATCAATACAATAAGAGAAGAAGAGATTGAATCTGGAAACACATATCTAAGCCCCAAATCTAAGACAAATTAAAGAGATGAAGATGAGAGTTTACCTTTGCAGCCAAAACCTTCAATCTCTAGCTTAATCACCTCCCCAAACCTTCAATGGAGGAATTCTTGAGCTCCTCCTCCTCTCCAATACTTCTCAGCCGCCAGAAATGAACCAAATGAGGGTTTTTGGAGGGTTTTATTTAGCTTACTTTTCCTTTTCACACATTTGCCACAGAATTTTCAAAACCAACACAATGGACTCCCCAAAAGTCTTTATTTATCCAAAAAGGCCACAAAAGAAATATGGGGTGTTACACCGGATACCCCAAACTTCCCGGATACCCCAACCTTCCCGGATACCCAACTTCCCGGATACCCCAAACTTCCCGGATACCCAACTTCCCGGATACCCCAAACTTCCCGGATACTAGGACTGTCCGGACACACCCTTTACCGGGTACTAACACCCAGAAACTCACCCTATCCGGAAGGTCGCGCATCCGGTAACTCCCATAAGGACTCCACCCGGACACATGCAACCATCCGGAAACTACCGAAATGCCCAGAATTCTTATTGTCCGGAAACTACGGTCTGGTTGCGAAATTGAATTCCAAAAGTGATTAAAACCTGATTTCTACCCACGAGTTGATTACGCACACAACTGGGTTCATTTCCCAATCATAAAACACCCACTTAAACCATTTTGATCCCTTAAATCGGATTATAAAGATAAAACCCTCAAAACCCACTTTTAAGGAAATGTGGGTGAAAACTCATTGAATCACCACCTTTAGACTTAAGAATCCAGACCAAAAGGATAAAGGAACACTAGATTAACAATTACCAGAAATTAGAATGGGTTACCTTACTGATTCTTCTCTTCCTTGATTTCTTTCCCCCAATAACTCTTCTCTTCTTCCTTTTCCTTCTCTAGCCGCCAAACACCCCAACAATTAGAATAATACTGATTTTTTTGTTTATGCCCTAGGGATTTGGTCCATTTTATACTTCCCACAAATTGCACATGGACCCCTCAACTAAACTTTCATTCTTCTCACTTTAACCACCAAGCTTTCGAAACCTACCAAAAATTTGGGTTATTACAACACTCCCCCCTTAAGAGAATTCCGTCCCCTGAATTCCTCAACGGAAAGTTACGTGCAACTTTCTTTCATCACTACACAAGACAAGACTTACGCTTTCGTCTAACTCCATCGATCACCACTCCCGCCTTATTAGACAAGGCCTACGGATCATTTCCTATTGCACCCAATGCTAGGGCTATAACTTGTCAGCTAATCCATTCTTATGATAACGTCAAACTCTCCCAAGCTCGCGGACACAATTTCAAAGACACGGGTGACTCTCGACCTCGATACCACATCCATCATGCACCTTCCCCACCAAACCCCGACTGTCAACAGCAAATTCTATTCCTAACACACCTTCCAACCGTCTAGGTTTAACACGCAAACGTCGGGCAAATCCCGGCGATACCACGAACAGTTTACACCCAAGACAGATAACAATTACATAGAAAAAGGTTTTTAAGATAGGTACCTGTCTCAACCTCGGGCACCTCTTCCTCCTCTTCAGCCGTCATCCGAAAAACTCTAGCCTTCGCCTGTGCTGGCTCCACTTTCATTTCCCCCACTTTTCCCCTTTGCCTACCATCGTAACCACCAGAATTCCCTCTCTTCAGGTGAGGGAAATCCGGCCTCAAATGTTCTAAAGACCCACACTGGTAGCATGCCCTTGGGTTCCTAGAGTCTCGTGCTATATGTCCCAATTTTCCACATTTGAAACATCCCTCGGTTTCTCCCACACATTCTCCCCGGTGGACTCGATTACACTTCCCACAAGGTTTCTCTTCAAATTTTGATCCCCCTCGGGACTCCGGCTTAAACACCTTAGCCCGATCCGAATCACGCACTGACCCTTCCCACTTTCTTTTCTCCTTACCCTTCTCCACATCTTATCGGTTCTTCTCCTTTTCAACCAATTCAGTTACGTTGATGGCTGCCTGAAAAGTGGTCGGGTTCCTAGCCATGACCAGTTCCCGCACGCTACTCTTTAACCCAAAGATGTACCTCTCAACTCGACGTTCCTCGTTCGGTACGTACAACTCAGCGAACCTCGCCTTCTCCATAAACTTGGTGGTGTATTCTCTCACCGTCATTCCACCTTGTTCCAAACTCATGAACTCTTCTTCTAGTCATTTCACTGCCGTCAGAGGGCAAAACGACGCCTTAAACCTTGAGACAAAGTTCTCCCACGTCATACTCTTAGCAGCCTTCGACCCTTCCCCCGCGGTCTTCGTATCCCACCAAAACACAGCTTCTGATTTCAGCATGGACAGAGCGAACATTACCCTGTCACTATCAGCACACTTACAGGTGTCAAACACCAGCTCCATTTCCCTGATCCACTTTATCGCCAACACGGGATCGCATTCTCCCTTGAAAGATGGTGGCTTACAAGAAGCGAATGCCTTGTAACTACACCCTCCACTCAGCACTCGATCATTCACTGCCAACGGGTTTGACTGAGTAGGGCTCCCCGAAGCTGAACCATGAGAGCTAGTCTCCCCTCCCTTACTACCACTGGCCTCCTTACTCCCCGAAGCCGCCTCATTCTGCTTAGCCAACAGTGCTTTCAATGTATCCTAGATTTCTCCCAATGCAGTGGCGAAATTTTCTTGGGTCACAAAGGCTTGAGCACGGCCTCGCCCACGACTTCCACCTCGGCTCGCTCCCCGCCTGGACGCAGAGCTCTCCTGATGAGACGCCTCTGGTTCTTGTGGGATTCCCGCGCTCCTCGTGCCACGAGTAACCCATGCCCTCACTACAGCTTTTTCCACGTTCTCATTCACCTGAGTAGTCACCCGTTGCGGTACCCTTCCTTGTCCCCTTCCTCGGCCTCTTCCTCGACCTCTACCCCTACCGCGTGCGGCTGCCGGCACCGGTGGTGCTTCCATTTCGATTTCCTCATCAATGGGTTCCGATACTCCCCTCATGGATCTCCTCAACATGATTACTGACTAACAAAGAAACACCAACAACATTAAGTCTACAGTTCCAAGATGATAAGGCAATTAAGCACTAACATGTACCTGTAAGCTCGTAATTACACTGGCCAGGTGTAATCGCCAACTTACCTTACATGATAGTTCTCGCCACCCTATTAATCATTCTACTCAGTCTCGCTAAGGTCCTCCTAGTTCTCAGTTGTATTGTCTAACTCCACAGTTTAAGTTTAGGCCCGTCCGATCACCTAAATCTCTTAAACTAAGGCTCTGATACCATTTTGTAACAACCCAAACTAGAAACAAAACATCAATTTCATAGGTAATAATAATATCTGCCAGAACCTGGCCTACACCAAAAATTTAACAATATTCGTAAAAAGGGGTTTGCGGAATTAACCCTAATTACAACTGAGAATAAGTCTAATATTCAAAAATGGAAGGCTTCTAGTCTCAAAGATGCAAGCTCCAGCTCACACCTTCCCTTTCCCTTTGACCGAGCTCCCTAACACCTGCTTACCTGAAAAGGTTTTTAGTTTTGAAAGCGAGGGTTAGACCATGAGGTCTAGTGAGTTCCCTCAAAAGCCACACTACATGAAATAAGCGAGTTTGTAAAAGCTTTTCAGTAAGAAGAGTTATTTCCAAAACTTCATTGTAAAGCACACGTAAATAATCCACACAATATGACATGCTAAAGGCACACGCTTTGGTCACACACACCGTGACAGCGTAAGAGAGCACAAGCGCAATAGCCACACACACCGTGACAGCGCAACCGGGCACACACCGCCCATATATGAAATGAATTCATATATTAGATTCTTATGGGACACACCCCCATCACACATAAACGCCATAGCATGTCCACACATAAACAATTTATATCCACGCAGTAAAACCACACTTTTCATGCCAAGTCTAAAGAAAATGTACGAGCATTTATCAAAAAGAACATGCATAACGTTTCACACTTTAAAATGGGTTTTAGGATCAGAAAAACTCACTTGCGATGGCAAAGCACGCACTCCTGTTCTAAACTTGAGTCACCCAAGCTTAGCACCTAGAAGATCAGATAATTCCTTAATCAGAAATAAAGACCCAGAACTTAACGGGTGCACAACACTTCCCAGATACCCAAACTTCCCGGATACCCCAACCTTCCCGGATACCCAACTTCCCGGATACCCCAAACTTCCCGGATACCCCAACCTTCCCGGATACCCAACTTCCCGGATACCCCAAACTTCACGGATACCCAACTTCCCGGATACCCCAAACTTCCCGGATACTAGGACTGTCCGGACACACCCTTTACCGGGTACTAACACCCGGAAACTCAACCTATCCGGAAGGTCACGCATCCGGTAACTCCCATAAGGACTCCACCCGGACACATGCAACCATCCGGAAACTACCGAAATGCCCCGAATTCTTATTGTCCGGAAACTACGGTCTGGTTGCAAAATTGAATTCCAAAAGTGATTAAAACCTTATTTCTACCCACGAGTTGATTACGCACACAACTGGGTTCATTTTCCAATCATAAAACACCCACTTAAACCATTTTGATCCCTTAAATCGGATTATAAAGATAAAACCCTCAAAACCCACTTTTAAGGAAATGTGGGTGAAAACTCATTGAATCACCACCTTTAGGGGCTGTTTGGTTGGACGGATTCGGGTGGAATTGGTGGAATTGGAATGGTCAATTCCGTTGACCAGATTCCATTCCGACGTTTGGTTCAATCTTTTGAGGAAATGGAATCTTAAAAATTCCATTAGCAACCCATTTTCAATTCCTTCAGAGAACCGTGGTATTTCAATGGAATGGAATCTCAATATTTTCTTATTTCCTATAGTACCCTCACCCTAATTTCATTTTATCAGCTGCCATCCTCTTTTTATCGATTTCTCTTCATCGCTGTCGATCTCTCTCCATCGTTCTCCATCGTCGCACGCATCACTCTGTCGATCTCTCTCCATCGTCGCACAAGGTAATCCCCGGTAAGCACACTCGTTTCTTCGATTTCTCCATCTGCGATTTCTGATTTGTTCGATTTCTCCATCATCGATTTCTGATTTCATCGATTTCTCCATCTTCGATTTTATCTACTTCGATTTCTGATTTGTTCGATTTTAGGTTCTATGCTGCTATTCTATGTTGCTATCGATTTTAGGTTCTATGCTGCGATTTTATCTACTTCGATTTCTGCTTTTCTATGCTGCTATCTTTTGTGTTTATTATGGAGAACCCTAAATACATATAGACAATTATTATCTTTTGTGTTTAGATTATCATACATGTCTGCTAAGAAAAGCAAGCCTGAAATCAGACTGTTTGTCTATGTTCTTTTGGCTTTTTGTCCATGATAAGTACCCCTTGCTGAACTAAATATTGCTTAAAATGTTTTTTTTTGAAAAAAACAATTAAAATTATCAAAAGGGTATTTTGGTCATTTACCAAAATTTCATTCCAATTCCAAAGCTACATTCTGTGAACCAAACAGACAGATTCTTGGAATCTGACAACATTCCATTCCAATTCTGTCAACCAAACAGCTGGTCAAACCTGACAACATTCCATTCCAATTCCTTCAAAGTCAAATTCCTTTGACAGATTCCATTCCATCCAAAAACATTCTGCGAACCAAACGCCACCTTAGACTTAAGAATCCAGACCAAAAGGATAAAGGAACACTAGATTAACAATTACCAGAAATTAGAATGGGTTACCTTCCTGATTCTTCTCTTCCTTGATTTCTTTCCCCCAATAACTCTTCTCTTCTTCCTTTTCCTTCTCTAGCCGCCAAACACCCCAACAATTAGAATAATACTGATTTTTTTGTTTATGCCCTAGGGATTTGGTCCATTTTATACTTCCCACAAATTGCACATGGACCCCTCAACTAAACTTTCATTCTTCTCACTTTAACCACCAAGCTTTCGAAACCTACCAAAAATTTGGGTTATTACAATTACATCAAAGCATGTGTAGCCCAGTGGTAAGGTAACATCCTTGGGGGGTCAGTGGATGGTATCCCTGACTACCAGGGTTCGAACCCCGTGGTAAGCATGTCTGAGATACCCGCCTAACCTCTGGTTGGGTCGTCCTTAGGTGGTCCAGTCGAAGACTGGGCTATCGCCCCAGCCCAATGTGGTTGGGAATAGGCCCAAGCGTAAGCTGGGCTGCGGACGCGGCAGATTAGTGGGTTGTCGTTGGATGCCCGATACCGCCGGGACGGTGTGCGTGCGTGTGTTCGTGGTAGTCGTTCTTGGGTTCGATGCCGCATTGCCGTTCAAAAAAAAATTACATCATCAATTTTTTTATTAAAATAGGTAATTTAAATAATCTTTATATAAAAACCAATAATATGATTATTTCATAAACTGTAATCATCTTTTAACAAAAAATACGGCAATACGTGAAGAGTGTAATAAAGTGTTTATATTTATTACTATTATTAAATTTTTATAAGAAAACGTTAGAATTTTTTAGATTCTTAGAGATCTTTTTATCAAGAATCCACATTTTTTTTGTTTAGTCACTCACATTTCTTTCCATATTTTCTTCTCCTTTATCATCAATTCCTTGACTTTTTTGGTAGTTTGGGTCAAAGTTTGTATTGATGCATGAGTCACATGAACACGATTACATAGCATTGTCAATCAATTTTCATTTTCCTGTTTGAATTTATTCATCAACTTCATTTTCTAAATTGATTGTCTCGGATACATTGTTAACAATGGTATCAATCTCATTAAATTGTAGCAAAAATTTGATATTGAAACTTATAAGTTAATGAAGCAAAAAATATAAATTCACAAAATGAAATCGATCTAACTTTTAACATAATTCAAAATAACTTGAGGTCAAGAAAACAAATTCTAAGAATGTTAGTCAGTTTACATTTTAGTAGAACATGGATTTTTTAAATGAACACTCAAAGCAAATCAAGAAGCAAATATAAATATGAAGAATTGTTGTCCTATGCGAGTAATAATGTAATATCAAAATAATCCATACTCAAATGTTCTTTTAACATTGTGGGTTACATTCCGGGAAAAATGACATAGAACTGAGAATTAAGGTAGCAATACATCGTGAAATTACAAAATAGACAAAATCAATAATACATTGAAATTGAAGTACTAGTCAAATGAAAGACTTACATGTAACAATAATATATGTGCTTTGATGATAAAACTTTGATGTTCTTTGACATATTTAGATAGCTTGGTTCCTTTGTCACTTACTACAAAAAAGCCAACATAAAAGACACTTGAAGTCAATACAATAACAAAACACTCAACAATAAAAAAATATCGATAACAAAGATAAATATTTTAACATTTCAAATTTAGTGAGAGAAATCGTGTTAGAAGGAGAGAGTGGGAGGTAGTTTGTTGAAATGACAAATAGTTAAAAAAAACCAATAACATAGCCTACAAAAAAGACACTTATGTTTAAATATAGGAAATGAATGACTAATTAAATTAAGGAAAATGAATTGTTGGTAACATAAAGAATAGGAAAATAAAAAGTTAATTTATATAAATTGCAATAAATTGTATCATTAATTAAAATAAATAATGAAAAACAATAATAAATAACATAAAAAGAAGAAAACAAATGGTTAATAACATAAATTGCCATTGATATATAAAATTATTATTAAGGACCCTCATTTATTATAAAAATATATTTTACACGTGAGAATGGAAAAGTCTTTAATATATTCAATATTTAAAAAAATTTGATAAGAAAAAACTTTTTAATGGGTTAATGCATTGAAGTAAAAACTTTTTACAAAGCTTATTGTACAAAACTTTTTACAAAGCTTATTGTGCAATGAGTTATTGATTAAAAGTTTTTTAGCTCATTCACTCTATGATATTTTAATTTTACTTTTGTTTAGTATTGATAATTAAATACAAAAAGTTTTTGAAAAGGTTGATAGCATTGGAGAGGATTTTTAAAGACAACTTTTTTTGTTAGATAAATTAGTGGAAATCCAAGGTGGCAAAAATAAAAAGCTATGAATGACGTAATGCATTGTGGATGCTTAAGTATTAGAATGTGTCACATCATCTCTTTAAAATCTTCTTTTAGATATAAACATTGCCAAGATGTTACATCATCTTTTGACGATACTCATTTATATAGATTTATTATGTAAATTAGGCAATATAATAAATCTATATAAATATAAGGTACATAAAAATTATATTGTAATTGAATATAATTTTCAGAAATAGTAATTTAATGAGAATTGGGATCTACTTGTATTTTGGTTTAAAACCTTGAATTATGTTGTAATTGATAATTCAATAAGGTTAGAATACAAGGGTTTGATGTTTGGTGTGATTATGAAAATAATGGAACTAGAGGGTGTGTTTGGTCAATTCCTATTTGTATGTGTGTGGATATAGACTGAGAGATGAAAAAAATATCTCATTTGTCTTGTGTGAGTCGGTGTAGAGAACCAGAAGAAGAGAAAAGAGAAAAGAGGAAGAAATCAAGGATTTGTTCATCGTTTGGTAAGGATTTGTGTTGATTTCTGAGATAATTTGTTATGGATGATGGGTTGTAAACAAATCTGCTTGTTGATTAGGTTTCCTAAAATCAGTAACAACAGATTGGAATCGAATTCGTACAGAAAAGTGGGCTTTTGCAAATAAGGTGAGTTCATTCGATTCATTGTACAAATCAGTGTTTTTAAGTTATACTGATCTTGATATAGCTGTATAAATTGACTAAGGACTGAATGGAATACATAGATTGAACTAATTTCACAAGTTAAGTCGATTTGTGGACTTGTTAGAAATGAACTGTACGTAGTACCGGTACTAAAATGTCCCGGTACTAGTTTGTCCCGGTACAATAGAGTCCCGGTACAATAGCGTCCCGGTAGTGAAGTCCCGGTACAGACGAGTCCCGGTACTTACGAGTTCCGGTGAAGTCCCGATACTGTGGGGATACCAGGAGTTGGGGGATACCGGGAGATGGGGATACCGGGAGTGGGGAATACCGGGTGTTGGATAAAAGAGTCAGTTTGCAGACTTTGTAATAGATCCTGGATATGAACTTAAGAATGTAACAGTTAAGGTATCTAGAGACTTTGTATTATCTGTACCATTCTAGAAATTGGAATGTATAGTTTCATTAATCGTGGAAAAGGGCGATTTAAGAATTGACATATACCTTATGTTGCTTGAACATACGTACCTTGAAGAGTAGTATGTTAGGTTTATAGAATGCGCTAGTGTGATACTAGGCAGGAATGTGTTAAAGGTGGTTTGCTCATACGGTTGCTATGGGAAATCTACGTGAAATAAATAATTCGCTTATACGATTGCTATAAGGAATTTATGAGGTATAAATATGATATTCGCTTATACGATTGCTATGAGAAATTTATATTGATTAAATACCTATATGAGTACAATTAGGTGATACGGATCCGTAGGCACTGAAGTTTGGTAATCACATGGAATAGGCGTGTGGTATTACTCGTTTAATCCCTATTCCAGTGTGTGTGGGAAATCATGGAATAGGCGTGTGGTATTACTCGTTTAATCGTTATTCCTGATTTCTAAGGAAGAGAGTGAGGTTGACATAAGTGCTTGTAATCTCTGCTTCCTTACCGATAAATGGGCGTGTGTAATCGCGATTTATTGGTGGAGAGCATTGATCTAGAATCTGAGAAGATTCGTAGTGTGGATCTGGGATATGATATGCTGATAAATGGGCGTGTGTAATCGCGATTTATTGGTGGAGAGCATTGATCTAGAATCTGAGAAGATTCATAGTGTGGCTCTGGGGGTATGATATACTGATGGAATTGTGGTCAGTCATAGTCATGGGAGTGGATAAAATTGTGTAAAGGAATAGAGTTCTATGTACGGTAAGAAAAGGAGTAACCAGGTTTGTTATAACTTGTTTACCTTGATTTTTGCAAATGTTGTTATTGAAACGAATGTTCTCACTAGGCGTTGGCCTAATCGTTTCATGTGATGTTTTCTTACCGGGTTCAGGCTCAGGCAGATAAAGGGTTGTGGGACGAGTGACTTTGAAATAGCAGAAGTGGTAATTATCCAAGAGGAGATTTTTGAAGGATAGCTTAGATAACTCAATTAATCTTAGTATGACATGATTAGATTGATAGGTTATTTGAAGTATCCTGTAATGTAAATATACTTTTGATGGTTAATTCCTTTGCTATTTATATAAGTTGAAGTTTATGTTGTCATAACCTGTTGTAACTCGAGGTTTAAATTGGCTCAGATTTTGGGGCGTTACACTAGTGATGGTCAGTATCAAGTGTCAATGCGGGATTGGGGATTAAATTGTACGAAACAAAACAAAAACAAAGTAAAAAGGTATACCAGATAAGCAAATGACTTTATTTGAGGTTATTAGAGATTTGGTGAGCTACCAGATTAGCTGACATACAAAAGGAGCATCAACGAATGAGTCTCCCAATCCGCCTTGGGTAATAGTAACTATAACACATCAAACTACCAATATCAACGAAGAGGATTAGCTTGCAATATACAAAACTCGAATTCTGCTCATCTGATTATATGCCAAAAAATGTAAACAAAAAAACTTGAATACCTATAAAAATGTATAAGACACAGTGTAAAATGGACTTACTGTTTCAGCCCTCGCCTCACCTGGTTCGATTTGTGGTTCTACTTCTGGACGCCTAACTGTCTAACAAACTTCAATCCACAACCTGCAGATGGAAATCAAGAAGCCAGAAGTAAAGAAGAAACCTAGGCCATTGATTGAGAGATGGAGAAGTTAAATGTAAAACCTAAATTGCCAATATTTATGCAAAATTATTAAAAGGAGCAAACAAATAACTGAAATGTTTAACCTATATTGCTTGTGTTAAAGATGGAAACCACAACCCTCTCAATTCACAACCTGAGAAAGAATAAAGCAAATGCTAGGCCAAAGATTATGAGATGAAAGGAATGTGTAGCAAGAAAAGATGAATAATTTTGGAGTTTGAATGGAGAAAACAAAAGAAAGATGCATATCCATAATTAAGAAAAATAACATTAACCCCAACTCCAATGCCTTTTATCTACTTGTAAGCCATTAATCCCAAGTAATGAAATGAAATTAGAGTAAAAAATAACTTGATGGTAACCAAGTGGGAAGCTTATTGATCAACCTTAACCAAAACGCAGATGCCTTCAATTAAACAAAAGATTGGCTCTATTTTGATAAACAAAATATCATATAAGCTTATTGATCAACCTTGGAAACATTTATAAGCATTAAAATCTTACCTTGTAAAAGAACCACTAAAGTAGACACTTCTTCCCCGATAAGACCACACAACCTTGCTGGTGTAAGAATTTTGTTGAGGCCGCCGATTTCCTGGCCATAATCCACTTATGAAGTAGAGATTCTCTTTTTTACATCTAATCAAATTAATCTAATTTTTTAGTTCTTGCTCCAGGAACAGAATAAACGTGAAATTTCCTACGACATGCGCTAAATTACTAAAGTTTAGTAGATGAATATAACTCTATTATAGCTCAGATTGAGCTTCTCTAAAATCTAATGTTGATGTTGAAAACCTGAAAACAACCTCATGCTTAGAAAAAATTCAATACAAGAAAATGAAAAGAACACTGATATGAATAAATCAAACAGTGCTATTAAAATGAATCTCATTAAAAACGTCAGTAATCGAAGGCAATGACCATAAACCCCTAGAAAAAAAAGTTTGAAACCATAGTGTAAATTCTGCAAAACCCTTCTAAAGATTTCCAAAAAAAAGTCGAATCTTTTATCTTGACGATACCTATTTCCGCCAGGGATTTGTGGGGTGAAGTAATTGGAACCTGTTGCTCCTTTTTCTCTTCCATTGCCGTTAATTTCAGAAAATTGAATAAAAGAATGAGGAAGTAAGGCGAAGGGGTAGAAGAAGACCAACAATTTCCCTATTGACTCTAGGTAAAATTACCAAAACACCCAATTCAAATGATACTTGCATCCTTGCATACAAGGGTATAAAAGTCTTTAACATATTGAACACTTAAAAAAATTCAATAATCCAGAGAATTCCTAGAGAGGTTTTCTGCAAAATGATAGTGCCACGTCATAGGATGAGGTATTTGCTTTTATATATACTAGTGGTCTGTACCGCGCGTTGCGCGGTATTCAGAATACATGTTGTTTTTAATAGTAGCATAGCTTAATATAAAAATTAAAACGACCAACATGGTAAAGTTATAGTTTTGAGTACTAAAAGGTTATTCATCAACAATGCAATTATCTACCGCATTCAACAAACATATACACGAATCTATTCATAAATCATGTAAATTTAATACAAATGTGCATTTGACCTCTACTTTCTTGACTATTGTTAAAAGAGTGTACAATTCTGTTATTTGAATTAACAACCCTATATCTCAAGAATTCGCAACCACCATGAAAAATTTTCATGGTATACACCAAACCCTCCTTCAACAACTGCTTGAACTTCGACACCAAATCTTCCATACTACTGTATCTATTTAGGTTCTCTGAAGTAAGTTGGTATAAATCAATCTATATTACAAAGTGGGCATACCATTTCAATAAGAACTATATCCAAACTAATTAATTCTTGGTCTTTTTTAGTTCAAAGACTCTAGAATCGGCAAACTCTTACCTTAATCGCTGAACATTCATTAGCTCCCAAAATTTTCAACTTTATTCAATCCATTAAATATCAATAATATGGACGACAAAACCTACCTTTTCCACAAATGTTAAAGAATTTATATTTTATGCATATCAATAAGAATGTATTGTATATTCAAATCATAAAGGGCTTATTGATGGTAAAAAAAATTATCTTTAATAGTAATTGTGTGGAAACCGTGTGCTACGCGGTAGCGTCGGTAATTTGGGTGGTAATATGTAGATAAACATACAGATACATCTTAGTTGATAAATATAACTATAAACAAATCACATGCATATCACTTGTAAAAATTAGAAGAATTTAATTAGTGGAATATATATATATATATAAGTTAAGTAAATAACTTGTAAACTAAATTAAATTAGTAACATTAACGATGGGCCTGAGGATAAATTTTGCATTGTTTGTATAATTTATACCTTTGCACGATTTTTTCTTTTAGAAAGAGGGGTAGCTCTGACAATTTGTTAAAAATGAACAAATACACACTTAGATGATACGATAACTTCCGACCAAACGTATGTCTACTCTTCAAATGGGAGAGAACCTAAAAGTTGACATGGATTACACGAATTCAAACAACTAAACAAACAAATGGTTGAAATAATGGTCTAAAGTTCTCTACAATCTTGAAATTTTGCAAAATATATACATTTCCTTCTTGTAACAAAACGGTGAAAGTTAGTGGCCAAGTTTTTTCGAACCAGAGTATCATCGGTGCCTAAACAACAACAAAAAAAACAATCAAATAATAAGCATAACAAATTTTGTTAATAGATGGTATGACCATAAGAATAAAGTAATATAAAAAACACATTTTCGTGAATTAAAACCATATCAAAACTATTCTTACACCTTATAAAAAAAGATAGATAGATTATCACACAATGTTTTATTGAATTAATGATAGGTTTCTTCAATTGATTGATGAGAGAAATAATCTCAAATGTGTTTTATCACAACATTAATAGTTTTTTATTATATATTGTCACCGAAATAAAGGGTAATAAAATTGGCTTTTTTATATATTGATTGTTATGTAATAAAAAATGAAAATGAAAGGTTTAGAAATTAATGTGTTCAGATTAAAAATAAATCAAAATGACAAAACAAATATATAAATATGTGTGCACATGCTCATTAATTTTTTATCATGTATATTGAAATGTATTAAATTATCATAAGTATTTTATTTATGTATATATATTCATAATAATTAAAAGAAGAATATGAAAAGTTAGATCAGTTAATGAGATATATTGATATATTATAGTTACAAAAATACATGAATTATCTAATCAATTAATGCGATATAAATATACATGTTTCAAAAACTAAAAAAATAGAAAACAATAATTCAAGCATTCACAAAATTTCAACATACATTTTTTTGCCTTTCTTTTATAATAATATACCGATATTGATATATTGATTGTTGTGTAAATAAAAAAATAAATAGTAAATGTCATATTGAACTATATTAAATTGTCATAACTATTTCGTTTGTATGTATTGATTTATGGTAATCAGAAAAGGAATATGAAATGTTAGATTAATAATGAGGTGTATTAATATATATTAAATACGAAAATACATGAATATTTGATCATTTAATGATATATATATATATATATCATTCTCAAAAAACTAAAAACTCGATAAATAATAAAAACAATAATTCAATCATTCTCAAAATGCCTACACACATTCCTTAACTTTTTTCATAGTAGCATATTGATATTAATTTGCTGATTGTTATGTAAATAGAAAATGAATATATAGTAAATAAAGCTAAAATATTTTAATTAAATTAATTTTCAAACTAATACAATAAAATTTATATAAATAGACTCGTATAAAATAAAAAAAGAAACGTAAACAAAAAACTTTTTTAATTATATTATATTGATTGTTTTGTAAATAAAAAATAATGGTAAATACATATTAATGTTAAACTAATAAAATAAAAGAGAATAAAAAGATTATTCATATTGATTGTTATGTAAATAAAAATTGAAAACCTAGAGGTAAAAAAAATTGGTTGTTACAAACCAAATTTATGAAACTTTTCGACAAAAAAATTCAACCTTTAATCGTGAAAGATTTTTTCACTAAGATTTAAGGATGCTTTTTTGGGAATGAAATAATAGACACCATAAAAATTCTCACAACAATAACAATGTTAATGTCAATAGAAAAAATCTTAAAATAGTTAAAGAACGCAATTCAATCACATATATATGATTATTGTCAATGACGCTTAAACTTCGGAAAAAATATCAAATCTTGTAATCACAAAATATCAAAATTTATTTGAGTATATATAATTCAATCGTAGACACAATTTGCTATGATAACAACAAATTCAACAATATGGAAAATAAGAAATACATATCACATTTTTTCCAGAATATAATTGTTACATACTTGTTTATAATCTTCCATATCTTCTTTAACTTTCATCTTCTTCATCCTCCACTAAAGGAAGAAATAATCTTCCATATCTTCTTTAACTTTCATCTTCTTCATCCTCTACTAAAGAAAGAAATATGTAATAACAAACTTACAATTTTCAAGAATATAATTTCTAGATACCTTTTTATAGTCTTCCATATCTTTTTCAACTCTCATCTTCTTCATTTTCCACCAAAGTAAGTTTTAGAAAATTTCACTTTGTTTATTATTGCAACATAGAAAAACAAACTTAATTTATTACAAAATATATTTTATTATACATAACTAACCTCAAAATGCTAAAAAAAACTAAGCGGTGTGAGAAGAGTAAACATCTTGTATGTCAAGAAGTATGGACAACAATGGTTGCAATTGTATGTCAAGAACCAACATGTTGTACCTTGAAAAATTAGTGAAGACCTTTGAACTTATTATCATAGAGTAAGTAAATCAAAGTATGATGACATTTGAAAGGACATGTAGAGTTATAAATACATATTGGAAAATACATAGAATGATGGAAATGGGGAAACTATCATAGATTGAGAAAAAAAAGTAGTGATTATCATGTTTAGAGCTTCCACCTCATTCCTTGTATGGTGGTTTATATAGATATATAGATTGAGAGATAAAGATAAGTTAGGGAAAATGAAGAGAACAATGTTAAATGCAAACATGATGGATAATCAATGTTGATGGAAATGAGGAAGCAAATCAAAAGTTGGAAGTTAAGCTTAGGTATGTAAAATTACCAAGAAACCCAACTTAATAATGAAGTACACATTTCCCATATAGGGGTGGAAATGTCTTTAACATATTTCAACATTTAAAAAAACAAAATTTGAGAAAAAAGAGAGAAGATATTCTAGGCTTGAGAAGGCTCCATGTCATCACACTTGGTTTTTGTTTTATATATATATATATTGATATATATATATATATATATATATATATTGATTGTTAACTTATTAAGAAAAACAAAAAATTAAATAAATAAAAAATATATTTTATTAAATAAGTTTTGATTTATAAGTATTGTTAGCTTATCCATAAAAATGTAAATAAATAAAAACATATAATATTAAAAATATTTTTTATTTATAAGCATTGTTAGCCTACTAAAAGATAAAAAAATATAACCTATTAAAATAAGTAATTATAAAATATAAAATGAAAAGTTTTAGTAATTAATGAGGACATTTAATATGTGACTTTTATTTAAAATAAATCAAAAATCTAAAAAAATAGATAAATGGCCATGGAGGTCTGTGCTTAACCCTCACCCCTACATTATCTTTTATATATATATATATATATATATATATATATATATATATATATATATATATATATTTTGATGATTGTTAGCTTATCCATAAAAATGTAAATAAATAAAAACATACAATATTAAAAATATTTTTTTATTTATAAGCATTGTTAGCCTACTAAAAGATAAAAAAAAATATAACATATTAAAATAAGTAATTATAAAATAAAAAATGAAAAGTTTTAGTAATTAATGGGGACATTTAATATGTGACTTTTATTTAAAATAAATCAAAAATCTAAAAAAATAGATAAATAGCCATGTAGTCCTATGCTTAACCCTCACCCCTACATTCTCCTTTATATATATACTAAGGTTCGGTACCGCGCGTTGCGCGGTAGTGATAAATTCTTTAGAATATATTGAAGTTAAAAGGCTCGGTAATCATATATCATATATCAAAATAATAAGAATCAATATTATAGTTGATATGAAGTTGTTCATAATCTTTAGTTGTTTATTTTGATATATATATATATATAATTAAATAATTTTTTAGTAGTTCCATATCATTAAACTTTGTAATTGACTCAAAATGATAAAAGAAGTGAGTGAGACTATTGGTTATAATAATTAAATGTACAATTAGTATTGTTTTGTCATAACTCGTAATATATCGATTATCCCATAAAATATTTATATTCATAATGCGACCATAATATTGCTACCTACTTTGTTTAATTGTGGGGCATCTTGGTAAACTACATGCATTTGTTTTAATGTCTCGTTTCAGCTTCGGCTAAAAATTTCCTTGAAGTCCCCGTTCCCAACCTACTGTTGGACGAATGAGTAACAAAAGTCGTCAGTATTGTGACAACTTCAAGTATATGCGAGCCTAATTGAATTGTTAAATTTTCACTGTTCGAGTTTTTTGATTTGCTTGAGACTGTTTCTTCATAGCTTAGTTTCTTAGTAGATAATTTTGAAAAAGGAGGTTTTAGCCATATTATGTAAAATGAAACGTATTATATCAACTCTAATTTCATTTTTATACATAGTTTGATTTCAATTTAAATTAAAAGATGCAATTGAAATTATTATGTATTGATGATTCTAATAAGTTAATCTTTTTAATTTTATACATTTGGTTATTCTAATATATATATATATATATATATATAGAGAGAGAGAGAGAGGTTCAGAAGAAAACATCAAATAAATGGAAAACTAAAAAACACTTTATCAACCGTTAGATTAGATAATCTGATGGATGTGATTAAACAGACGGTTACAACAATATTAATTAAATTAAAAAAACCTCACCCCTCTATTTTTACTCGAAAAAAGACAAAAAATAAACAAATTTTGAACGAAATAAATTACACCAAATAAACGACTATATTTTCTCGTTAATTTGACATTCATATTGATATACTTTTTCATCCGTTTTTTCGTGGTTTTTCGGTTTTCCATTTATTTAGGGTTTTCCCCTAAACCTGAACCTGACCCTATATATATATATATATATATATATATATATAGGACGGTAATCAAATGAGAACCGTAAAAAGGTTGAGAACAATAGAAACCGATCTAAACCATTAATTGATTTAATCTATTACGGCTTAGATGGGTTCTCACGGTTCTCAATCTTTTAATTATAACCATGTGATCAAAAGTTTAATTATAACCATGGGATCAAAACCAAATTATGGCTTAGATCGGTTCTCGTGATTTTCAATCTTTTTTTGGTTCGCACATGATTTAACCCCTATATATATATATATATATGTGTGTGTGTGTGTGTGTGTGTTTCTATCATTTTGTAGATATTGCTATATTGATAATAATAAGTTTTAGTTTTGATTATACTTTAACTATATATATTGATTCATACTAATTTTTTATTTTATGTATTGATTTTAGTAGTGACATTAAATATAATAATTATTGATTTAATTAGTAAATTTAAATGTAATAAGTATATTATTTATTAATAAGAGAGTTAGTAATAAGTATTTGATTATATATTAAATTTATTTAATGATATTAAATGTAATAAATATTTTATTTATTAAAGAGGGGTTAATAATAAGTATATAATTGTATATTGATTCCAATTTTATTCATATATATATATTGATTCTAATATCATTTATATTTATATATTAATTTTAATAATAAGACTTTAAATAATAATAATAATACTTTAGTTTTATAAATTGATTACTTTAAATATTAATTCAAATTTTAGATATTTAATTTTATTGAAAATAATATCAATATATATGCATATTGTAATAAATAAAAAGATTAAAGCTCCTGTAGTATGTGACTTAAATATATTATCTTTTATATAATATATTTGATTATCGTCATATATATATATATATATATATAAATAAAGAGGGCTATGTAAATAATATAACTCACAATGATTATAAGGTATTATATTGATGTGAATAATAGTCATCTTTATACTAATTATACTAATTTTATTATTAAAATGCACATGTTATGATATTCAATTATAATCTAAATAGAAGTATACATATTGATCGTAATTTCGTTTATATAATGAGTTTTTAAATATGTTGACTATTTGTATTCCTAGAATGTTATGTGGAAAAAAATAAGGTGAAATAAATTAAATAAACAAATTTAGGTGTAAACAAAGAACAAAATGGTTTAATTAATTAAACATTTTGCTAATAACTACGATAAAAAATGCAAAAGTTGAGGAAAAAAATAAAGAAATTTGGGATTGAGATGCCTAGAAAATGTCGTCTCATGTGGTTTTTCTTATAAAATTACAAATTGAAAATTAAAAAACTATGTAGAGATAAAAGAATGAGAAGAAAAATCTAGAACAAAAACGAAGGTAACAATTGTAAATAAATAAATTGAATGAAAAAAAAACATAAACTTATTTAACAACAATAGGTAAATCGCACAAAACATTAGAAAAAGTATATATGTAACAATTTATATAAAAACACAATGATATTGATTGGGGAAGACACACACATATACACATATCTACAATATATAACTCACATAAATCATTACATGAAAATTTTACGTAGGATGACAATAATATCGATGGAAAATAAATTCTACAAAGAAAAAACTTCAAACAAACATAATAGAACATAGTATAGAACATAAAATTTGTTAGTTCAATGTTGATGAAGCATTAGGATGTATTTATATATAATTTTGTTGTAGGTTTTTCTCTAATTAATAAATGGAAAGATGAAGAGAGCAAAATTAATGTGTTTAAGAAGTTAGATAGTTTGAAAATTAAAGGTAATTAAGTTGCAAGTGAAGTTACCAAATAAACCTTTGTATAATGAAATACACAATTTTCATTTAGGGGTAGAATGGTCATTTTTGAGAAGTTTTTTATTTAAAAAAATCAAAATTATGAGAAAATAGAGAAAGGTGAATGAAGACTTCTCATGATGCCACATAAGCAACTCCACGTTTTGCTTTTATATATATACTAGTGTGGTGCCCGCGCGTTGCGCGGTAGCCAGTGACAAATCCAGAAATTTAGTCGACTCGGGATCGTAAGGGTATAAAAAATTTATAACTCACCGAACCAAAACGGTTTAGGTTATTCGGTTTGCTGGTTAAACTGTTCGGTTAATCAAATAGGTAAGTTTTGGTTTCGATTATTTTCTTACAATATCAGTTAACTGTATTATAGGCGAAATGTGTTTATAAATTAATGTTCAATATGGCCACCCATTGATGAGATGTGCATTCAGTATCAAAGATGTTATATAAATTTTTTTATAATAAGAGTATTTTAATAATTCTTTAACAAAATATAATGAAGACGTCGACATTAAATAATAAGTTTGGTTAGCCCTACACATATCGACACACAACATACAACTTAATATAAAGGATGATGTGAATGGAATAAAAGTACTCTTGTGATGATGACACTTATTTGAGATTAACCGGTAAGTGTTTACTGATAAAATTCAACACTATCGCTTACTTACCGGGTAAGATTTTAGTTCACAAAAACGACATCGTATGTAACAATTTACCTTATAACCACTAACCGTGATAAGAGTTATCACTCTCATTTATCAGGTAAGACTCTTGGTTCTTGTCTCGCTCTTACCGGGTAAGATTTTTGGTCCTTACCATATTCAGCCGGAAAGATAATGTTACTTGGTAAACACTTACCCGGGTAAGCATTTGGTAAACGATTCCTAACCTTTAAATTTTTCTTTATGTGGTAATCATATAGTATTTCTTGAATAGGGTTCAACTATCAACAATTAACTATCAAAGCAGTAAGCAATTGCAGTTTTCGTGAACTCTTGGTCTACGAAAATAACGGTAACTGCAACCAATTTGATTACACTAAACACCCCATGCTCTATTCTAAAATTATACAAATTAACTACGAAACTATAAAAATACTATTTGTTTTCTTCATCTTCAAGCACCACACGTACAGCTCCATATCTATTGATCTTCTTTAGCGTGGCCATCCCTATTGGTGAGCTCTACTCGATCATAAACATCTAAGATGAATCACTCTCCTGGCTGCTGCTACTTTCATTTTTTGTGCAGTTTAGTCGGTCTTTTCAGCATAATATGGAGCCACTTATTTTATATCAACGGTTAACCAACTTCTTTTCTTACCATTTCTACGGAAACTACCGAACTACTCGAGCTGTCGAGCATAAAAATGATCCTCGTTTTCACCTCTCTTCTCTTCTAAGTGCTTCTTTGCCTAGGAATTATACTATGGCATTGCCAACTCCTCGTTCCAATGACCCGGCCCTCTTCACATTGCTTCCATGAATTTATACGCTACTTATGCAACCGTTCCAATGACCCTTCTATCGTTGCAATGGTTACACTGAAATGAAACAATGGGTTGATGGGAGACAATGGATAGCATTGACGTAATTAATCCATGTAAAATTACCAAAGAACCGGCTCATTATGGAGTTCAATTACCTTCTTCATACAGGGCAAGCTGAAGAGTTATCAACATATTAAAGTTTTACCAAAAAAATACAATAAATCAGAAAAATCCTTACAAACAATACTGATCCAACAACTTGCGAGTCATTACAACTGAGAGGAACAATTGGCCTTCCAACATTTTGATTAAGGTTGTTGTTGACGTAATCGAGAACATGCTTGATTGGAAAAGTTGATGCAGTTTTCAAATCCTTGAGCCCTCTTAACTTGAATAGAACTTTAATCTAATATCATTTACTTTGTTTCCATACTTCTATACATTAATTAGTAATAAGATTTTGAAGTATATATATATATATATATATAAAGACGATGGCTGCTCCAACGATTCCTGGGGAGAACAAATTAAAGTAGTACAAAAATCCAAAAAAAAATGTAGAACAAAAGTTAAAAAAAATCCAGGACCAACAAACAGTAAAAGTTACATTTCAGATTAACAACCATGACTTGCTGCTCCTTTTTCTCTTTGTTGCCACTGAAATTACCGAACAAAAACCCATCAGCCTCTCCGTGACGATTGTACTTCTTCTATGGATCTCGGACCACAACATGAAATCAATCCACAGACAGCTCGACCCACCTCTAAACTTTCTGGAATAGTAGCCGGCGAAAAGATTGCCGGGAAAGGATATGCTTGGGGAAGACAGGTTAGAGAACAAAGAAACATGGAAGAAGGAAGCAATTTAAGTAAGAATAATGGTGCGTCTCTTCAATAGTGCGTCTCTTCAATAGTGCGTCTCTTCGGTGGTATGTCTCTTCAATTTCATTGTTTTTTTAAGCTAAAACTTAATTAATAGAAGGGAGCTATCTCTGGAGTTCTCAGAAAAACGAAAACACAGTTTCCAGGCTTCTAATGTTGCCACGTCAATCCTTCTGGGTTTTGTTTTTATATATATATTGACTAGGTTCAAACCGTGTATTACACGGGGTAATTTTAAAAAAATTAAATCATGTCAGAAAACTTATCAACTATTATGAAAGATTAATTTAAAGTGAATTGACGGGAAGCATAACAATTTGACTTTGAAAATATTATTAACTAACAATCCGTTGATAACTGATATTATGTAGTTTAATTAAAATTAGAGGAAAGTATAAATAACTAAATATACTATACTAAAATATTTGCATATTTATATTTTTGAAAAAGTTTCGAACTCATAATTCAAAAGACAATTGATAAGTGATATTTTTTTCCAAGTAATTAAATCTCTTATGATAATTCTAAAAGTGTTTCGTTGATAGAATGGAATTTGATATAATAATAATTCGTCGAAGGAATTCGACTTTGAAGTAAAAATTGATATGAAATTGCAAAAAGAAAATCACGACAATTTAATGATTATTTGTATCAAATTCCATACTAATTTCAACAAATCTCATACTAATCACGACACATTAATTCGTATATATTTATGGTATTTAATAATATAATTAAATCCAAAAATATTCAATATTGGACTCATTTTGAAGGTATTGACGAAACAATTACAATGGTATAATTTATAAAAAATAGAAATGTTTTTTTGATGTATTTTAGTTCATATACATTATTTATGTTAATATGATAAGAGTCTAAAATGAAAAATAAAAAATAAGGGATTAAAAGTAAACTCCACACCTAATTATAAGGGTAGTAAATGTAACGTATAAATTAAAAAATTGAATTAATGAGAGATTTAAGAAAGAGTGAATGTGAGTGTGCTAATTGAACTTATAATGTAAACTGCATCCAGATACATGTTTAGACGAAAAAATACTGAAGTCGGTTCACCAGAAGACGACACGTGACATGCTAGTTACTTATTTATTATATGTATAGATAGATTGGAAACTTCAAACATGAAAATTGTCGTTCAAATATTAATGGTTACAAATGAAAAATACGTGGAGCGAGGCCGTCCAAATCCAAAAGGGGCTGGCTGCCGTTGGGGCTTGTGCTGGGCCGGTGGTGATGGGCCACAACTCTAAATATGATATCTGGGCTTAAAAATTTGTGAGTTTTTAACTTTTTAATTACTTTAGATATGAGAAGCCCCAAAATTATTAACTTAATTAATCTAATTAATTGCTCAAAACATTAGTCTAATTAATTATGTTGTGATTTGTTTTATTTAATTGGTTAATTTGAATTAATTTCTAATTAAATAGTATATTGACTTCTTATTTTAATATATAGATTTATTTTAGAAATTAATATTAATTAATTAATTAATCGGTTCTAAAGAGTAATAATCCAGTTACTTACATTTAAATAATTTAATATATGAAAATATTATTAAATTCTTTAATTAATTTAAATTGTTTTAGAGAGAGAGAGAGAGAGAGATCGCATACATTGTATAAACAATCCTAAACACACATAAATAACAATTTATTAGTTTCTTATGTTTTGGTATTGTTTGGGTAAAATTTCACCCGCCTCGACCACGACCAAAACAGCGAAAGCATTTATTACACATTTTTATGACAAGATAAAATCATAAATGTCTTATTGTCAAAACAAAAGTTCACATCGGAAGCTACTCACGACATTCGATCGTCGTAAGGGACCTTTCGACCTCGACCGACTAACGCATGATACAACTGTTATGTTTTCTCTGTTTAATGCAGGATCAACACCATTAATGACCAACGACTATAACCGACAAAGATCATTACGAGCATTAAACTCAGCAGCCGTTACGACCGTTACCTAAAGCTTTTATGGAATCATTAAAGCATTCGAAGACTACAAATACAAAGGTTCCATCATCATTTCGCGGACCATTGAATCCCTGAATCAACTAGAATATACGTAAACACTTTCGAAGCAAGAATTCTCTCGAGCATACAACGCACGACACTTATTTTCTACGCACGACATACTTACATTTACGTTCGATACACTTATTACTTTACAAATTAGCTCGTTTCTCTTATTTGTATTGTAATCATTGTACTCTCGACACTTGAAACATAAGGACATCGCCCATGTTTGGCGACCATAGTGCAGCGACGACATCATTGATAATGTCGGTTTTCGACATTAATTTTAATCTCAAATTGGGTGGTTCACGCATGTCTTCAAGTGAAATACGAGTATTTAACGGGTTTTTGGTGAGAAAGTACAGGTATAAGCATTATTGTCCAAAAGAGCAGCAGATTTGAGTTCCGAAGCTGAAAACGAGGAAAATCGAGGAAAGTCGAGGAAATGAGAAACAGAAGCTGGCGACAGTCTCCGCGCCAGTGAACTGGCGCCACAATCTGCGCCAAGAAGCGAAACAGAAGCCGGCGCCAGCCAACTGGCGCCGATATCCGCGCCGACAATTTAAACAGAACCTGGCGCAAGTCTTGGCGCCAGAACTGGCCCCGACGCCCAGTTCTTTAAAACTCTTTCTTTTAGCTAGGGTTGAGGACTTTTTGACTGACACACGACGACGGCTGGCCAATGGGCGACTTTTGGAGGAGAAATAGAGATTTTTGAAGAGGAATACACGAGGGAAACAGATCGGAACAAGAAATCAAAGACGATTGAGCACGCGAGATCGAAGGGGATTCTTCTCAGGGAGTTATTTATCATTACCTCTAGAACTTTTCGAACCATGAATTCTTTGAAGCTTTTTGTAACTTTTCAGTTTCTTTTACACACCCCCAACATGAGCTAAACTACATGTTGGGGGGTTGGATGATGTTTGGGTTATTGATGTAAACTTTGGATGATTTATGTCTTGGTTTTAATAGATGGATGACGTTTTTGAACTTATACTCACTGCGTTTAACTAATTGATCACTGGTTAAATGATTTTATCGTTCTTGAGTACATTCGAGAGAAGTCTTGAGATCTAGATCGGGTTCAATAGCCACCGAGGAGAATTGGATAGAGATATACCAATTCCTTCGGTGTTGTGATTTAAATCTTTTTCATTAATTCAATTTATTTGTGAGATCGAGAGATGAACAATCTTAATTGAGTCAATCTTCGTTGCAGCTTGAAAAAAGTGCAATGAGGTCGGGTTTTGCAAGTCATTAATCGTTAGAACTAATCATAATTTACTCTGAATTCTCATTTAATAATCCATTCGGATTCCAACCCTCCTTCTTCCCTCTTAACCTTTTCCAATTACTCAACGTTTCCAACGTTTTTGTGTGCTTTTGTTAATTGAGTATTTCAGAAATTCAACCAAACCAATTTTCGACCGCTTAGTTAATAATTACTACAGTCATTGAGGTACTTAACACCTAGTTCCTTTGGGTTCGATACTCGTACTTCCGTACGTATTACTTGAGACGACACCGTACACTTGCTGTTAGTCAAAGGGGGTGTAAACCCGCCTATCAAGTTTTTGGCGTCGTTGCCGGGGAACTTGTTTTGTGTTAATATCACTACCAGCTGTAGGAATTATTATATTGAGCATTTTATTTTATTGCAATTTTAATTTTGTTTTAATTTCCTTATTCACAATTTTTATCCAAGTTTCTTGCTACTGCACTGTTACGAGAGCTAACTTGTACTCCATTCTGTGCTGCAGATCACTTCTAGTTTATGCTAAGGAGGAGTTCCTCTGGTGAACTCATCCCATTGGATCATGAGATCGAGAGAACTTCAAGGAGATTAAGGAGACAGCTTAGACTCAGACATCAGCAAGAAATGGCAGAAGTGAATTGGGAGATGCCAATCAACAATGAAAATCAGGGTAACAACGAGATTCCGGTGAACAACAACGAAATACCAGTTAACGAGAATCTCAACGATAACAACAACGAGATTCCGGTTAATAACAATGAAATTCCCATCAACCGGAATCTCAACAACCGAGTACAACCACCAGGGGTTCCTATGAGGAATTTTGCCAACCCGAACATGGGGGCCGCACAGAGAGGCCCATATGTTCCTCCGATAGCGGCAAACAACTTCGAAATCAAGACTGGCACCATTCAATTGGTGCAAGCAAACATGTTCGGAGGAGTAGCAACTGAAGACCCACATAGCCACTTGAGAACATTCGAGAAGATCTGCAACACCTTCAAGGTGAATGGAGTTAATCAGGATGCAATCAAACTCCGACTTTTTCCATTTTCACTGAGGGGTCGGGCTATTGAATGGGAAGAGGGTCTACCAATCGGGCAGATTCGTACATGGAACGACATGGTGACAGTTTTTCTGAATAAATTCTTTCCACCGGGGCGAACGGCCCAACTGCTGTCAGATATCACTCATTTTGCCCAATGGGATCAGGAGTCATTGTACGAAGCATGGGAGCGGTACAAGGGGATGCTAAAAAAAATGGCCCCACCACGGTTTGCAAGAATGGATGGTCATGCAAACGTTCTATGGAGGACTGCTTCCACAGTATAAGAATGACCTCACAGTCGCTGCGGGTGGCGCATTCATGAATAAGTCATATGAAGATGCGTATGAGCTGATTGAAAATCTCGCGGAACATAGCTATGCCACGCCTCGGTCAGCCACTAGGAGGGTGGCAAGTGTGCAAGAGAATGATGAACTGAAATCTATCAAAGTACAGTTGGCAGCTATCACAAATCAGCTGAATGGGACAACAATTCAGCCAACTTTCCAAGGAGATATGGGCTATCAAGAGCCAATGGGTTCGTCTCAAGAAATGCCTCCACCGGAGCAAGTGCAGTTCCTTCAAAACCGCAACAACCGGCCGAGGAACGATCCGTTCTCGAATACTTACAATGAGGGATAGAAACGACATCCTAATTTCTCGTGGAGCCAACCTCAGAATGCACAGAAAGAAACCATGTTCCAGCAGCAACATAACCAATTCGGTAATAATTCTAACTCTTCTACTCAATCTACTAATGTTTATCGTCCTCCAGGTTACAATCAAAGAGGCAAGAAGAAGGACAAGGACGGGAGAAGAAGCCCGGATTGGAGGAGATGTTAATGAAGCTTGTTTCAAAGATGGACAATGCGGTTGGAGAGTTGACATCATCCGTTGGGACATTGACAAGTTCGGTCGGAACGATAAGAACTGCGACGGATCAGAACACCGCATCGATCTGAATTCTTGAAGGGAAAATGGGGCAGATGGCAGATGCGTTGGCTATTCGGAGTCAAGGCACATTCCCGAGCCAAACCGAAAAGAAGACGAGAGAGGATTGTAAGGCAATTCAGCTGAGGAGCGGGAAAGAGTTAGTCAAAGACCCACGTCTTGAGGCGAGAGAGGTGGAAAAAGAAACTCATGAGCATACGACGGAAGAAGAAGACGAAGAGAAGATGGATGAGGAGCTTGAAATGGAAGATATGAGAGCTTCCAGCGCTGAGGTGCCAAAATCTACACCGAAGGCAACCATACCACCGGTAGCACCAAAAATTCCATATCCGAACCGGTTGAAAGCACAAAGGGATGAGGTTCAGTTTTCTAAATTTTTAGAAGTCTTTAAAAAGTTACACATTAACATTCCCTTTGCAGATGCGTTAGCTCAGATGTCGTCATATGTGAAGTTCCTAAAGGATATCCTCTCTAACAAGAGGAAGATTGAGGAACACGCAACCGTGGCACTTACTGAAGAGTGCAGTGCAATAATCCAACACAAACTTCCTCAAAAATTGAAAGATCCAGGAAGTTTTATGATTCCTGTTAAAATGGGAGGTTCTGATTTTGGTAAGGCACTTTGCGATTTAGGTGCGAGTATTAACTTGATGCCTTTGTCCATTTTTAGGAAGCTTGGATTGGGAGAAGTGCAACCGACGAACGTGACACTCCAACTGGCGGATAGATCCATCAAATATCCGTACGGCGTTATCGAAGATGTTTTGGTGAAGGTGGACAAATTCTACTTTCCGGTGGATTTTGTCATCTTAGACATGGACGAAGATAAGGAGGCTCCTCTCATTTTGGGCCGACCGTTTTTGGCCACCGGAGGGGCACTAATCGATGTGCAAGCAGGAAAGCTTACTCTCCATGTTGGTGAAGAAACAGCCGTGTTCAATGTTTTTCCAACAGCACGAGTCGGGGTGGAAAGAGGTACTTGCTATCGAGTTGATGTGTTAGAAGAGATTGCTGAAGAGACTTCCAAAGTTAATCACAGTGATGATCACTTGGGGAATGCACTGACCGGAATATGCACCGATAGCGAGAACGAGAGTGTGATGCAACTGAATGCGTTGCCTGAGTATCGGGGTCCGAGAAGACCAATGAAAGAAGACTTGGGTGAACCAATTGCCAAATCACAGCCGTCATCGAAAGTGCCACCACAGCTAGAGCTTAAACAGTTACCGGCACACCTAGAATATGCCTATCTAGGCAGCAACTCGACATTACCGGTAATCATTGTTGCCGGTCTTGCACCATTAGAGAAAGAGAAGCTGTTACGAGTATTGAGAGTCCACCAAACAGCGATTGGGTGGACGATTGCGGACTTGAAAGGGTTAAGTCCTAATTTTTGCATGCATAGAATCAACATGGAAGAAGGGCATAAACCGACGGTTCAACATCAACGTCGGTTGAACCCAAACATGAAGGAAGTAGTTCGCAAAGAGGTGCTGAAACTCTTGGATGCGGGAATCATATACGCAGTAGCCGACATCCCGTGGGTTAGTCCGGTGCAAGTGGTAGCAAAGAAAGGGGGATCACGGTGATCAAGAACAACAACAACGAGTTGATACCATCCCGAACTGTTACCGGGTGGAGAGTTTGCATAGATTACCGAAAGTTAAATGATGCAACAAAAAGGGACCACTTCCCGCTTCCTTTTATTGACCAAATGTTGGAGCGTCTGTCCGGACATGCTTATTATTGTTTTCTTGACGGTTACTCGGGATACAATCAGATCTCGATAGCACCCGAGGATCAAGAGAAAACAACATTTACCTGCCCGTATGGAACGTTTGCATACCGACGAATGCCTTTTGGATTATGCAACGCTCCCGCTTCATTCCAGCGGTGTATGATGGCGATCTTCTCTGACATGATCGAGAAGACGATGGAGGTTTTTATAGATGACTTCTCAGTGTTTGGAGATTCATTTGACAAATGTCTCGATCATTTGGGAGCAGTCTTAAAGCGGTGTCAAGAAACGAGCCTAGTACTCAACTGGGAGAAATGCCACTTCATGGTAACGGAATGCATCGTGCTTGGACACAAGATTTCGAGGGAAGGCATAGAGGTGGACAAGGCGAAAGTAGCTGTGATAGAGAATCTGCCATATCCAACAACAGTGAAGGGAGTGAGAAGTTTCTTGGGACACGCAGGGTTTTACCGGCGTTTCATCAAGGACTTCTCTAAAATTGCTAAACCTTTATGTTCTTTGCTTTTAAAAGACGCTAAGTTTGATTTTTCTGATGAGTGTACTTTGGCTTTTGACAGATTGAAGAGGGAGTTGATCTCGGCACCCATACTTACCGCACCCGATTGGAACCTTCCATTCGAGCTCATGTGCGATGCGAGCGACATAGCGGTGGGAGTTGTCTTGGGCCAACGAAAGGAGAAAAAGATGCATGTGATCTACTATGCCAGCAAAACGTTAGACGAGGCACGAATCAATTATACAACCATCGAGAAAGAGTTGTTGGCGGTGGTGTACGTTTGTGGGAAGTTCCGACCATACTTAGTCGGATCCAAGATCATTATCTACACCGATCACTCGGCGTTGAAGTACCTAATGGCGAAGAAAGACGCAAAGCCGAGGTTGATTCGATGGGTGCTGCTGTTGCAAGAGTTCGATATCGAGATACGGGACAAGAAAGGGTCCGAGAATTCAGTGGCCGACCATTTATCTAGAATCGGGGAGGAGTCATCGGAAACAATTGAAACTATCCCTATAAATGATTCGTTTCCAGATGAGCAGTTATTTTCTGTTAAGTCTTATGTTGACCCATGATATGCTGACTTGGTTAATTTTCTTGCAGGTAATGTGAAACCTTTTGGATTGAACTCACATCAACGGAAGAAGTTCTATGCGGATGTTAAACGGTACTATTGGGATGAGCCGTTCTTGTACAAAAGATGTGGAGACGGAATGATCAGACGTTGTGTGCCCGATGAAGATAAAGAGAGTATCCTCACACTCTGCCATACTTTGGAATGTGGAGGTCATTTCAGTGCTGATCGAACGATTGCGAAAATGCTACAGTCGGGATTTTTCTGGCCGACGATGTTCAAGGATACTCGCCACTTCATTTCTCGATGTGATAGATGCCAGCGAACGGGGAATATTTCAAAGAAGGATGAGATGCCGATGCAGATATTCATGGAGGTAGAACTGTTCGATGTATGGGGCATCGACTTCATGGGGCCTTTTCCCCCTTCGTTCCGAAATGAGTACATACTAGTCGCCGTTGACTATGTATCGAAGTGGGTAGAGGCAATCGCAACACCGACCAATGATTCGAAGGTAGTTATCCAATTTCTCAAGAAATACATCTTTTCGAGGTTCGGGGTCCCAAGGGCATTGGTTAGCGACGGGGGAAGTCATTTTTGTAATAAGTATCTCGACATGCTACTCCGGAAGTATGGAGTAAAACATCGAGTTACTACCCCCTATCATCCGCAAGCAAATGGGTTGGTGGAAGTATCCAACCGCGAGTTGAAGTGCATATTGGAGAGAACGGTGAATTCATCAAGGAAGGACTGGTCAACAAAGCTGGACGACGCGTTATGGGCATATCGTACGACTTTCAAGACACCAATTGGGACTACACCATATCAATTGGTGTTTGGGAAGTCGTGTCACTTGCCAGTCGAGCTGGAACATAGAGCCTATTGGGCAGTTAGACGTTTGAGCATGGAATTAGATGCGGCAGGTAAGAAGAGGTTTCTGGAGCTGAATCAATTAGAAGAAATCCGTTTAGATACATATGAGAGCGCATCAATCTATAAGGAACGGACGAAGAAGTTCCACGATCGCCGGATTCGAGAAAAGGTAATTGTCCCAGGAAAGAAAGTCCTTTTATTTAACTTGTTGGTCCCAGCTATGGAATAGCAATGGTAAACAAGTATTGTAGAAGGGGGGTTGAATACAATACACAAAATTTTTCACTTAATTAATTCTTTATTGATTTAAAATCAAGAATTACACATAGAAAACTTAAAGATTGTTGCGGAACAAAAACAGATAAATTTTCTTAAACAATCTAACACAAAGTCACACAGAGAATAAGAACAGTTGTAAAACACTTAGAAAACAAATGAACTTCTGAGAGAGAGTAATGCGCCAGCACTTGAAAGCTTGAGAGAGTTTGAAAACTGGTTGGTTGCAAGGTTGAAGAAGATCTCTTTATATAGTGCCTCATGCATTGAATGCATGGACACTTGTCAAGCAGCACTTGGATGGCAGGATGGAAGCAGCTCTTCTGAAAAATACTGGGACGTACTTTTGTCTCTGTATGTTTTGTCTTGAAGCGTTGACCTTTTGTTGAATCTGAACTTTCTTGAAAGAGATAACAAATCCAAAGACCTCTTTTTCTGATCCTTGGATTATGTCTCTGTCATTGCAAGATATCTCAAATATTTTGCAGATAGAGCAGAATATACCTGCTGTAAACTGTTGGCCTAGGATGTCTTCAAGGATATTTGAGATATCCTGCCGATCATGACTTCAACATATCCTGCCGATCATATCTTCAACATCTTCAAGAGATTCTTCAGATCAAGTCTAGGAGATCCTGGAGATCAAGTCTAGGAGATCCTGGAGATCAAGTCTTTAACATCTTCAGGAGATCCAGATCCTGCATATCATGTCTTCAACATCTTCAAGAGATCCTACCGATCAAGTCTTCAAGATTTTCCTTGCTCTTCAAGTGTAGGACCTTGTACTGGCCTGAAACCTTAGGACCTTGTACTGGCCTAAAACCTTAGGACCTTGTACTGGCCTAAAACCTTAGGACGTCCAAGTAGCAGCTTAATATTTGGTTGAGAAATCTATCTTCAATCCGCCTTGAAGATATACTTCTACTTTGTTTCTTCGGTTGATCTTCGACTTCACCGAACATTTTTATACAATTAAACTGCTTGTAAAGAACCTAGAAATTATTCTAAGTATGAACTTTGTAAAATTGAGAGACTGAGGTCATCTTCAAATCTTAAGTGACCCAACAATCTCCCCCTATTTGAGGATGACATCCATACTTAGAATCTAAGAAGTAAACACTTAATATATCATTTTTGACCCTTGTTTACTCTTTTGGGTTCTTTTCACATAGTCCATTCTTTTTGTTCTTTTTGGATTTTTTTTTGTATCTGACATTTACAAGTAAGAAGAAATGGTAAAGTATAGCTGTACAAACTAATGAAAGAAAAAGAAAAGAAGTATAGACAATATGAACAGAACAAAAATTACTTGCATCTTTGGAGGGACAAGTTGAAACTTGTGTCTGCTTGAGGATTCTTCATTTTGATCAGAAGCCTTGAGGATGCTTTGAGGGAGGGTTGAGTTTGAGTGAATCAGCCTCAGGATGCTTATGGCCATCTCTTGCATCTTCTTTCTTTTGTTGGCATCTTCAGCTCTTCCTGTTCAACATCATCATCATCATTTGTCTTTGTTTTGCTCCCCCTCAGTAGATCAGACGGTCTTTGTGTTCCTCCCCCTTAGTTAGATCCGCCCGAACTGATGTGCTCCCCCTTAACCGGTCCGCCGATTTTCTCATTTTTTCGAGTTGGACGCTGGATATGAATAGCAGGATTGATGTTGCTCCCCCTCAGATGAATTCTCCCCCTCAGCGGCCGACGAAGGAAAAACACTAAGATGAAATATCGGCCATGATGTAGAAAAATCGGCAGCTGATGTGTAATTTTTTTTTGAAGCTATACATAAACTCAGGATGAGAGAAAGATGGAAGAGGAGAGATGTGAAGAAATGAGAGGAAAAAAATATGTTGGGTAATAAGATGTAGAGAAGGTTGAGTGTGATAGGAGATATAAGGTTTAGGGTGTAGGATGAGATGTATGGAGAATAGAAAAAGTAGGAGAGAGAGAGAGAGAAGGGAGTGAGTCTTAAAAAAATGAGAGGAGATTAATGGGAAGGGTGGGTTTCGGGGGGGGGGGGTGTTTAAAATCTCGACCGTAAAAAAATTGTAACCCAAAAAAAATTAATTGGGGAAGGGTGTTGGGGTTGGTAGCATGCAAGTTCAGTGGGTGGGGGGTAGCATGGCATGCACGTTGGTGTTGAGGGGGGGGGGGAAGCATGCACGTCGGTGGGGTGTGGGGGGTGAGGAGCGTCGGTGGGGGAGGGGGGTCTTAGGCGTCGGTGGGTGGGGGTGGGAGTGGAGCGGAGAGAGAGGGGTATGTGGCGTCGGCGGGGAGGGTGAGGATAAGAGGCGTCGGTGATGTCGGTGGTGTGGTTGTCGGTGGGTAGGGGTGGGGGTCGGTGGCGGCGGGATCGGTGGCGGCAGGGGTGTCGGCGGCAAGGAGGCTGTCGGCGTGAGGGAGACAGCCGATGAAGAGGGTGTTTGGGTTGCTTGTTGTCGGTGGTTTGAGAGGCTCTTTGGTATCGGTGGAGATTCGAAGATGGAAGGAGTGTGTGAGGTTTGTCTTAGTTGGTTGGTTAGGGATCGGTGGAGATGCTCTTTGGTTTGGGTTAAATCTTAGATTGTGTGTGTATAGGGTAAGGATGTGGTAAAGTGAAGGTAAGAAAAAGGTTGAAGGTAGGATAGAAGTATGTTGTGTTTGTATAGGGTAAGGTTTGAGGGTAGGTCGTTTTGTATAGATGGAAAAATGATGGTGTGGATTAAAAGTAAAAATGGATAGGTAAAGAAAAGGATGGTTAGGATTGAGAGTGACTTGGATTGAGAGAGGTAAAAGTTGTGTGTGTTGTGTGAAGTAAAAAGAGTTGGGTTGTATTGGAAGGGAGGAATAGAAAAGAAGAGTATGCACTTTTCTTGTAACAAATAAATTATCAGCATTTGAAAAGTCTAACGGATAAAATAATAAACAGTATTATTTTTTTTTTGATTTTTTTTTTGACTTTTTTTTTTGACTTTTTTTTGACTTTTTTATTATTCTTTTCTCTTTCTCTCTTTTTTTGTTTTTTTGTTTTTGATTTTTCTTTTCTCTCTCTCTCTCTTTTTTTTGGAAGATTTTGACAATGATATTCGAAAGATTTGAGGAAAGCAAACATCTTCAATCTTCAAGAGTAATATTCAGATGTGGGTCTTCAAGTCATCTTCAAGAGTGATCTTCAAGACCAGGAGGTTGTTTCACATAGACCTCTTTCAAATTGAGAGAGTTCTTCTTTCATTACAGTGACCCAACACGGATCGGCCAAGCCTTCTTCAAATTTCTTTGGGTTTTATAAAAGACAAAAGATTCACATAGAAGGGAGAGAAGTGAATATTTGGTGAGTGTGAATATTTAGTGGGATGGAGGAGGGAGGTAGGGTGAGAGGTATGATGGGAAGTTAGGGAAGTTGATAAAAGGTATGGGAAAAGAGAAGAATAGGAGAGAAAAGTCTGTAGGCAAAGTCGGTAGGCAAGAATTGGTAGGCAAAGAGATAGGCAAGGAGAGGAATAGGTAGGAAAGAAGTTAGGATGAGGAAGATACCTGAAAGATGTAGGAGGGGATGATGGCAGTCTGTTAATGATAGGATCTCCAGAAGGTGGTAGACTTGAAGAGGAGTCATCATCAGAGGAACTTTGATGTTTAGTATGGACTTGTGGAGATGTAAGATATATGAAGAAAATATAGACTTAGGAAATGATACACTTAGGAAAGACATACTTAGGAAATGAGGGTGAGAGGTCAGGTAGAAAGGTGAGAGGGTTAGAGTGTATAGTTAAGAAGGGTAGTGATAAGGGTTGAGAGAAGGTGAGGGAGATTGAACTAGCAGGTAATAATGGGAAGGGTGTTTTTAAGAAAATGGAGGTAGAGTGTTTGAATGGAACAAGAAGGGTGAGGATTAGAAGTAAAGACATCTTTGGTAGGTTACCTGTCAATTCTGTGAAGAAGATGAGAAGCACTTAGCTGGTACTAGAGCAGTTGAGAGGGGGTGACCTTCAGGATCATCCATGTCATTTATCTGGGCCATGAAGCACAAATTTGAAGTGTCCTTCTCGCTTTCAGATGTGGGTTCATCTGACAGATCATGAGTTTTAGCAGGCAGACCCTTTCCCTTTCTGACTAGTCTTTCGTTTCTTTCCTTTTCTCTCTTGTATTTTTCTTTGTATCTTTCAGCCCGGTCAGAATCATATTTGGATCTTCCCGGTTTTGAAGAAAATCGGCCTGAGGAAGAAGTTCTGGGTTTTTCAAAACGTTTACTTCTACACTCAGAAGAAAAATGACCCTTTTTACCACAGTTAAAACATTCCTCATTAGATTTGTCTGAGGAGGAGTGTTTGGAGAGAGAAGAGGAGGGTTTTCGACTAAACTTAGATTTTCCAGAAGAAAAGTGAGATTTGGATTTAGAATACCCATCCATCCTGGCCATTCCATCTGATAATTTGTCAACAGAAGTTTCCTCACATTCATCATCAGCATCACTAAGATATGCTTCTGAATGCTCATTGGGATCTCCTTGACTATCATGGTCAGAGTCAGATGGGTAGGTGATTCTTGGAGTACACATAGTTCTTTTGGAAGAGTCACTTAAGAGAGCTAGAGAAGAGCTCTTTATATCTGTGATGATAGACTTCCTTTGCAGCTTAGTCTGCTCATAGTTGAAGAGAGTTCCATAAAGAGCAGTGAGAGGCATGTGATCAAGATCCTTGGTTGTCTTTATACAAGTACATATGTTTTCCCAAAAATCAGGAAGACAATCCATAAACTTGCACAGGACTTCCTCATTATCATACATGCGACCCAACAATTTAAGATCATTGAGAAGACTGTTAAAGCGATTATAGTAGCCTGAAAGAGATTCTCCTTTCTCATAAGAGAAGAGTTCATATTTTCTAACAAGAGCAATTTTCCTGCTCTTTTTCACTTCAGACGTACCTTCATAAAGAACACATAGAGTGGACCACATTTCCTTAGCAGTAGAAAAATTTACAAGAGAATGATAAACCTCATCAGGCAAAGAGAGGGCAATGATGGCTCTGACTTTAGTGTCAAGAGCTACAAGACGCTTATCTTTATCATTGTACTTACTGGGGTCCTTTACAATGTATCTCCCAGTAGCAGGTGTTCGTTCTTCCTCATCAGAAGAAGACTCGTCACCATCCTCATGTTTATTTTTGGCATTAAAACGATCCCAAACTCTAGGAACAAGAGGTCCTTCATGAAGTATAGTAGGATATCTGCTGTCGACTCCTTCTAGGAAGAGCATCATACGACTTTTCCACAGAGAGAAGTTATTGGGGTTAAACTTTGGTGGTTTGGCTATGGAGCCATTGTCGTATGATCCAGCAATAGAGTTTTGAGAAGAAACATTGTTTAAAGAAGAAGATGAAGCCATTGCAGATCAAGTTTATTAGATTAAACTGACCCGCTCTGATACCACTTGTTGGTCCCAGCTATGGAATAGCAATGGTAAACAAGTATTGTAGAAGGGGGGGTTGAATACAATACACAAAATTTTTCACTTAATTAATTCTTTATTGATTTAAAATCAAGAATTACACATAGAAAACTTAAAGATTGTTGCGGAACAAAAACAGATAAATCTGCTTAAACAATCTAACACAAAGTCACACAGAGAATAAGAACAGTTGTAAAACACTTAGAAAACAAATGAACTTCTGAGAGAGAGTAATGCGCCAGCACTTGAAAGCTTGAGAGAGTTTGAAAACTGGTTGGTTGCAAGGTTGAAGAAGATCTCTTTATATAGTGCCTCATGCATTGAATGCATGGACACTTGTCAAGCAGCACTTGGATGGCAGGATGGAAGCAGCTCTTCTGAAAAATACTGGGACGTACTTTTGTCTTTGTATGTTTTGTCTTGAAGCGTTGACCTTTTGTTGAATCTGAACTTTCTTGAAAGAGATAACAAATCCAAAGACCTCTTTTTCTGATCCTTGGATTATGTCTCTGTCATTGCAAGATATCTCAAATATTTTGCAGATAGAGCAGAATATACCTGCTGTAAACTGTTGGCCTAGGATGTCTTCAAGGATATTTGAGATATCCTGCCGATCATGACTTCAACATATACTGCCGATCATATCTTCAACATCTTCAAGAGATTCTTCAGATCAAGTCTAGGAGATCCTGGAGATCAAGTCTAGGAGATCCTGGAGATCAAGTCTTTAACATCTTCAGGAGATCCAGATCCTGCATATCATGTCTTCAACATCTTCAAGAGATCCTACCGATCAAGTCTTCAAGATTTTCCTTGCTCTTCAAGTGTAGGACCTTGTACTGGCCTGAAACCTTAGGACCTTGTACTGGCCTAAAACCTTAGGACCTTGTACTGGCCTAAAACCTTAGGACCTTGTACTGGCCTAAAACCTTAGGACGTCCCAAGTAGCAGCTTAATCTTTGGTTGAGAAATCTATCTTCAATCCGCCTTTAAGATATACTTCTACTTTGTTTCTTCGGTTGATCTTCGACTTCACCGAACATTTTTATACAATTAAACTGCTTGTAAAGAACCTAGAAATTATTCTAAGTATGAACTGTGTAAAATTGAGAGACTGAGGTCATCTTCAAATCTTAAGTGACCCAACATAACTCACGTTTGAGATTGTTTCCAGGTAAACTGAAGTCGAAATGGTCGGGTCCATTCACGGTGACTGAAGTGTATCCTTACGGAACAGTGGAGCTAGAGGGCAAGGATGGACAGAAATTTAAAGTGAACGGACAACGGGTGAAACCGTACCTGGGCGATGAAGTTGTGACCACATCGAGCATATATCTGGATGAGCCTAAGGAGTGATCGCGGGAGGAGTCGTGCCACGACATTAAATACGGCGCTTGGTGGGAGGCAACCCACCGTAGGTTAGTTTTCCTTTCTAATTTTCTTTTCGTGAGTTTGTTTTCATTAATTTGTGTGTGTTTGGGTTTCCTTGAGAAGTTCCTCATTCAATCACTTCGGTAAGAGATAGCGAGTGTGATAACAAATAGAAATGAGCAGTGGTGAACACTAGCTGGCGCCAGTCATGGCGTGGGTCAACTGGCGCCACAGCTGGCGCGAGCAAATCAACAGAGGTCGGCGCCAGTATTGGCGCAGCTCTACTGACGCCATCATCGGCGCAAGGTTGAAAAGAGAAAATCCAACAGAGCCTGGCGCAGGTGTCCGCGCAGATCCACCAGCGCCACTATCGGCGCAGAATAAAAATAATCAAAACGAACAGTGCTTGGCGCGGGTCACCGCGCGGATCCATCAGCGCCGGTACACGTGCCGACTTCCTGACGGGTATAAAAGCATCCCTTTCTCTCATTTCAGCCATTTTTCCAAAACCCTAACTGCTGCTAGCACCGTTTTCCTCTCCAAAACACCCTCCTTTCTTGATTTCGACCTCCAATCTCAAGAATCTATCAATTTCTTCTAACTCTATCATCCACAAGACATCAAGGTACACTCTCTTGTTCCTAATTTCAATCTTGTTGGGAATGTGTTAGTCAAAACCGAAGGTATGGCTATTTTTCACCTAGTGTTCTTCGTTTTCAAGTGAGTATACATGATATTGTGATGATTGATGCCATGAGAATGTTTTGCCATGATTGTTTCATAGTTTTCTCACTGAGGGCTAGATTTTCTTTGGGACTCTTGATAGTTTCTATGTATGCTTATCATGTGTGATGAAATCTTGATTTTGTGCTCAGTGAGAACATGTTTGGTTTTATTTGTTGAGTATGATGGGTTGTGATGTATAAGATGAGCTTACATGAGTTTTGCTACTTGCTGTTCAAATGATAGGAATTGTGGGAAACAGTGCTTATTGACTGTGCTTAACGATTAAGCTGCTGAATTTTTATGAGTCTCCATGTGCTAGGGCAAAATTTTGGTGATATATTGTGAATGTGTGTGGGTATTTGCGTTTATTAGACCAAATAGGATACACAAACCTAAGTTTCACTTAGGTTTGGGGTGCCTACTATTGATTTATTTTTCCACACAGCACCCTATTGCAAACCTTGGTTTTTACCAAGGTTTGGGGTATGATTCTTGTGCTTTAGATGAAAATCTGAGTTATGCAACAAACCTAGTCCTGGACTAGGTTTGGGGTGGCTATCTTAATTATGTGTTGCTAATTAACTTATTATCTTTTTGCAGAATCATGGTGCGCACGAACCCTGAAAATCCAGCAAGGTGGTTCCAATACTACCAAAGCAACCAAGCCACCCGCCGCGAAGTCGCACGACACCAACATCTCCACTTCGACGAACGAGTGGATAGGTTCGAAGATAGGACGATTCATCCCGAGAGGGGGATGAAAATTAATGAAATGCCAACCGCCCGGGTTCAAGATATTGCCATTCAAAGGGGATGGACGGACTTTGTACGCAAGCCAGAACCGTATGATCTGGAGCTCGTTATAGAGTTCTACGCAGCGATGGTACCCCCGGCTTTCGGGGAATTCCATGTCGTACAGCTCCGTGGGATCGAGGTGCGCATCACGATGGACGACATCTGCAACCACTATGGAGTACCACGTTACCAAAACCTGGATACAACCTTCGGTATACCCCCCATCCAAGGTGTCCGGCAGAATGAGACGCATAGCCCCATTATTGCGTCAGCATTGAGGCGCAATGGGCGTGGTGAATGGGCACCAAGAAGGCACGAGATAAAGAAGAGCGAACTACGCCCGGAAATTGGGGTGTGGTTGCGATTCATCAAGGGGAGTCTAGCCCCTTCCACTCATTATACCACGGTTGACCCTTACGTGGCACGGATCCTTTATTGCATACAGCACAACATGTCGTTAGACGTCGGCCACATTGTTATCCTCCACATGATTGATGCCGCTGCTGAGCGGAACACAGGTATCCTTCTTTTTCCTTGCTTGATTACTAAGCTGTGCAGAGATGCGGGTTTGGAGATTGGGAACACTGTAGATCCCCCTTCACCGTTCGATCGGGGCACCTACCGCGCCCAAGACACTGCTGCCCGGACGTTGGATAGGCGAGAGGCAGTGGCCAACGAGGAGATGGAGGTACCAAGCGATGCAGATGACGTGGACGCCGATGACGTAAACTATGACCCCGCTGCGGATGAGGGAAAAGCCCTTATACCGACTGACATCGAGGGTGTGGTCCACCACTTCGATCACCACATTGATTTATTTCAGACAGAAGTGCGAACCAGCCTAGAGGGCATCCGCCAGACTATCGCGTGAGGTGAAAATGCAGACGCAGCAGGCCCGACCAACCCGTCGGCAGAAAGGAGAGTGAGGAGGCAGCAGCCGGGCGGTGCCAGACGCAGAAACCGTGGGGAATGAAGACGGTTTGTTTTCATTTTTCTTTTTGTTCTGTTCTGCTCTAACTTTATTTTGGATGACTGTACTTAATTCGTATAACTTTATTTTGGATGACTGTACTAAATTCGCACAAGTTATTTTTGGAGGATTGTAATAGAAGTAGGTGCACATTGGGGACAATGTGTATTCAGGTTTGGGGTGGACGTGAAGTGATAGTGTCATTGTGATGATCTTTATTATATCTTAGGCAAGGAACGGAATTAGAGTCATTATGATTGAATTTTTTTTTGAATCACCGTTAGTAGTGAGTAGAACTCTACTTCTTGAGGAATGAACTGTAAAGGATAATATAGCATCCAATGAGACCCGAAGGATTGTATGCATTAGGGACATTAGTGGAGACCACCCAATAGTGAGGTATTGAGCCAATCAAGCGTCGATTCTGAGAGGAAATACATGAAATCGATACACTTCTCACTAATTTTTGTCGTGGCTATAGTTGATCTCACTATAGACTTGCGCCAATTAGCAAAGACTTCCATAGGGATACCTAGTGTCACTAGCATATTATCTGAGTATAGACCGTGAGAAATGATTCCAGGCAATGTGAGTTTAGAGTGTTTTTATCTTGCGCACCCTTCTTTTCGAGTGATCCTTAGCCATTTTTGCAGCCAAACACTGATTATGTCGATTCTGAACCCCAAATTAAACCATAGCCTTTATAATAGCCTACCTTGGTCCAAACAAGTACCGATTACGAGAGGTGGGATGAGACATTGTATGAAAGGGGGGGGATAGAGAGATGTAAAGCAGAAGGAAGTACGAAAAGAGTGATATGACCAAAAAGGGTCATGCAAAAAGGGTATATATATAAAATAAAAATAAAAAGTGAAAAAGAAATAAGGCCAATTGGTCAGCTCACTGTAGAAAAAAATAAAAAAAATGGGGAGCTCAAATGTATAGAAGGAAATAAGGTTCACATACTCAATCAAGGAAAGTGGGATGCAAACATGTTGAAAGAGGCAAAAGACAAAACGGGAAGTGTAACTTTTTATTCGTACACCGGTATTGTGAGGACTTTTGATCCGAGTTACCTTTCGTTTCTTAGCCAATAGCCTAGCCCCATTACAACCCTTGTAAAGACCTGGATGATCTTTTGGAAAGTATGAGGATAGATGAAAGTGACACTGATAGTCTTAGTCTTGTTAGTTGGTCCCTTCCGAGATCGTTTATTTGGACATTGGTGCGTCTTTCTTGTTACGTTGTTCATGCTATTATTCGAGTATTCTTGCACATAACCTCCAATTGCATGACAACATGTGGGACAACCTAGGGTTCGAGTGAATTGAGAGTCCGACGAGGTAGGGTCGAGGCGAAATCCTCCCTAATCATACATGACTTTAGGTGGAGTTTGATGTAGTGTGGTCCCGACCAGTTCTATTCTCAGAGAGTAAGTGGTTCGACCTTTGCAAACTAGGGGTGTCTCGGTAAAAGGTTCTAATTAATCTGTTAATTCCTTTTGTTGAATAAGATACATAAAGATCCATAATGACACCACCGACTTCACATTTGTGCGAATTTTGTTCAGACCCTGGGTTTTAAATTTTCTATCGCTATTTTGCTTGAGGACAAGCAACGCTAGGTTTGGGGTTGTTGATAATGTCGGTTTTCGACATTAATTTTAATCTCAAATTGGGTGGTTCACACATGTCTTCAAGTGAAATACGAGTATTTAACGGGTTTTTGGTGAGAAAGTACAGGTATAAGCATTATTGTCCAAAAGAGCAGCATATTTGAGTTCCGAAGCTGAAAACGAGGAAAATCGAGGAAATGAGAAACAGAAGCTGGCGCCAGTCTCCGCGCCAGTGAACTGGTGCCACAATCCGCGCCAAGAAGCGAAACAGAAACCGGCGCCAGTCTTGGCGCCGATATCCGCGCCGACAATTTAAACAGAACCTGGCACCAGTCTTGGCACCAGAACTGGCCCCGACGCCCAGTTCTTTAAAACTCTTTCTTTTAGCTAGGGTTGAGGACTTTTTGACTGACACACGACGACGGCTGGCCAAGGGGCGACTTTTGGAGGAGAAATAGAGATTTTTGAAGATGAAGACACGAGGAAAACAGATCGGAACAAGAAATCAAAGACGATTGAGCACGCGAGATCGAAGGGGATTCTTCTCAGGGAGTTATTTATCACTACCTCTAGAACTTTTCGAACCATGAATTCTTTGAAGCTTTTTGTAACTTTTCAGTTTCTTTTACACACCCTAACATGAGCTAAACTACATGTTGGGGGGTTGGATGATGTTTGGGTTATTGATGTAAACTTTGGATGATTTATGTCTTGGTTTTAATAGATGGATAACGTTTTTGAACTTATACTCACTGCGTTTAACTAATTGATCACTGGTTAAATGATTTTATCGTTCTTGAGTACATTCGAGAGAAGTCTTGAGATCTAGATCGGGTTCAATAGCCACCGAGGAGAATTGGATAGAGATATACCAATTCCTTTGGTGTTGTGATTTAAATCTTTTTCATTAATTCAATTTATTTGTGAGATCGAGAGATGAACAATCTTAATTGAGTCAATCTTCGTTGCAGCTTGAAAAAGTGCAATGAGGTCGGGTTTTGCAAGTCATTAATCGTTAGAACTAATCATAATTTATTCTGAATTCTCATTTAATAATCCATTCGGATTCCAACCCTCCTTCTTCCCTCTTAACCTTTTCCAATTACTCAACGTTTCCAACGTTTTTGTGTGTTTTTGTTAATTGAGTATTTCAGAAATTCAACCAAACCAATTTTCGACCGCTTAGTTAATAATTACTACAATCATTGAGGTACTTAACACCTAGTTCCTTTGGGTTCGATACTCGTACTTCCGTACGTATTACTTGAGACGACACCGTACACTTGCGGTTAGTCAAAGGGGGGTGTAAACCCGCCTATCAATCATCATTGTCGTCCGCGTGTTTTTTCCTCGTTGAGGTTTTTCCTGCATCACCAAAATCTTGCGTCTCATTTACTTTTTTTGTCTTCGTCGCACTGTTTGTCGAACGATTTCCATTCTTTAGTTGTTAAGTTCCACAATCAACCATAAGCTAATCCAATGGTTTTTTTTTATAAAACTCCGATTTAACACCACATAAATTATAAGCACTCTTACAAAAAAAACATAAGTTGTTTTAAATAAACAATCCTAAATAACCTTTACTGAGTAAGATTCTCAATATGTGTCATCAATAAGATAAAGTGAACATATAAACACTTATCCAATAAACATTTAATAAATGATCCTAAATATAACATTTTTTTAAAGATTTTGATTTTTAATGGTTTATTTGTAAAACTCTAGGTGGCGTTTGGTTCACAGATTCTGAATAAATTGGAATGTTGAATTTATTGACCAAATTTCATTCATTCGTTTGGTTCGTTCTTTTTCACGAAAGAAATCTCTGAATTCCATCAAATTTCACAAATGAGAGAATTCAACATTCTTTAGCAACTAGGAGGTATTTTGATGGAATGGAATGCTGTGTTTTCATAATCACAAATATATCATTTAACTTAAATATAACATAATTAATTTAATTTAATTTAATGCTTTTAGTTTTTATTATATTAAATTTTTTATTATATTTATATTTTATTTAATATAATTTAATAAATTTATTTTTTATTTCATTATCGAAATATATTTTATTTTTTCAAAATATAATTTTGTTCGTCAAAATATACTTTATTTAGATTGTGTAATTATATTACTTACACATTAAAGTATTTAAAAGTTATTTTATTAAAGTATTTTTAGTTAAAAAAATAAAGTATTTTTAGTTAAAAAAATAAAGTATTTAATGATTATTTTATTAAAGGATTTTTTGTTTGAAAAATAAAAACTTATCAAAGAGGGTATTTTGGTCATTTACCAAAAATTCATTCCAATTTTAAAGCTACAATCTGTGAACGAAACAGACATATTTCGATTCCTCTAACAGATTTCATTCCAATTTTGTTAACCAAACAAGTGGTCAAACCTGACAACATTCCATTCCAATTCCTTTAAACTTAAATTTATTTAACAGATTCCATTCCATCCAAAAAACATACAATCGAAAGATAATCCCTATGAAATAAATACGCAGTAAATATAATTTTTTTAATTGAAAGGGAAGAAGAAACTATTTAGAGCATCTCCAACAGCTTCTCCATTTTGGAGAAAATGAAGAAAATAGGATTTTGGGTTGTTTATTTGCTCCAACAGCTTTCCCAAAACTATCTTTAAAATGTAGAAAGTAGGAGAGAGAAAGAGTTTTCCTCCAAATATAAAGTTAACCCAAAAAATGATTACTTATTGAGAGCACCAATAGAAATCTTTGAAAAATAATATTTGGAAAGAGAAATAATATTTTAATAGATAAATATAATATTTTAATATTATAATCATTATTTTTTCTTCAAAATGGAAAATCTGTTGGAGATGAATATAAATTTTTTTAAGGATTTTGACATTTGATTCTCTAAGAAATTTTTTGAGGAAGCTGTTAACAAAAGAAAAGTTGCCTCGCACAAGATATTTTATTGTAGAAGTCAAAGTTAACCAAACGACGTCGTATAAGCTCCTTCTTAATAAGCCACATTGATTGTTGTACTGGATCTGAGCCCGGAAAAATCGAAACCCCCAAAAGCACACACCACCAATCATGTCGTACTACCCGAAAGGTCACCACTACGAATCCGGCGACGATATCGATGACTTTGACGACTTCGATTCAACCCCTTACGGAGGAGGCTACGACATCGCCCTCACCTATGGCCGCCCTCTCCCTCCATCGGAGGAAATTTGCTATGCTCCCACCTCAACTTCCTCCAGCGGCTTCGACTATGAGAGGTCCAACTACACCTCTTCCGCCGAGCCCTCTGCATACGGCGAAGAAGCCCTTAACGATGAATATAAGAGCTATGTTCGACCCAAGCCCCGCCCGGGTCATGCGTATGGAGCTCCCCCTGCTGCTGTGACTCATCAACACCATGAAGGTTACGGCGGTGGATCTGATTATGGCAGGCCTGAGGAGCCGACTTCTGAGTATGGATCTGGATATGGCCGGCGTCCGGAGGAGCCCACTTCAGAGTATGGATCTGGTTATGGGCGGAGGCCGGAGGAACCGACTTCTGAGGAGCCGACTTCTGAGTATGGATCTGGATATGGCCGGCGTCCGGAGGAGCCCACTTCAGAGTATGGATCTGGTTATGGGCGGAGGCCGGAGGAACCGACTTCTGAGGAGCCGACTTCTGAGTATGGATCTGGATATGGCCGGCGTCCGGAGGAGCCCACTTCAGAGTATGGATCTGGTTATGGGCGGAGGCCGGAGGAACCGACTTCCGAGTACGGATCTGGTTATGGGCGGAGGCCGGAGGAACCGACTTCCGAGTACGGATCTGGATACGGCAGGAAACATGAGGAGCCGACTCCGGAATACGGATCTGGGTATGGGCGTAGGCAGGAGGAGCCGACTCCGGAATACGGATCTGAGTATGGGCGGAGGCAGGAGGAGCCGACTCCGGAATACGGATCTGGATATGGGCGTAGGCAGGAAGAACCGGTTTCCGAATACGGATCCGGGTATGGGAGGGCCACCAACTATGGGGAGGATCAGAGGGAAGAAGGATATGGTGGCAGTCGGGAGGAGAGACCTGGTTACGGAAGGCGCGATGATGATGAAGAAGGTTCTGGTGGGCGTAAGAAATCTGTAAGCTCAATAATTCCCTTTGCACTATGTAACTACACCAACGTTTGTGATTATATCTCTGTACTTGATATTTTGCTGTAGTTTGATTTAGAAATGAAGTATAGACCATAACTTAATTATTGATTGCACTGGAATTCTTGGAAATGAATTGTTCTTATGAGATGAAACATTGTAGGATTGGATGGGAGCTTCAATTTTGAAATACTTTTTTTCTAGGGTCTTATAAAGAACATCTCATTAGGGCATACATTTTCCAAAAAGAGCTATATGAAATTGTTAATGTTAATTATAGGCTGACTGACAGTAGGAAAATAATAATTTGCAGGGAGATGATGATTCTGATGAGGATGATGAGAGGAAGAAGCATAGGCACCCCCACCGCAAGCACTATGATGATTGAGATCAAGATCCTGGTTTGTGGAAGCTACTACCTTTATAAATAAAGCCAACTGGTTTGTGATGTGTGTTTTTTTATATGTATGCTTGTTGTGTGACAAAAAGAAAACCTTGGTTTGGTTTGAATTTGTGTAATAAAATCCCCAAACTTTTGGGTTCTCTGTTCTCGTCTTATGTTTGAACTCCGTAATCTTGAAATGCATATAAAGCTCTTGTATTTTTCTGTATGGAGGGTTGATTATTTTTGGTTCAAGTTGAAGATATAATTCTTGAGTTTGGTTGGTGCTCTTGATCTCTTATAAGGATTACTCAACCTGGATTGCACAATCCAAGGAAAAAGATGTGTGAAAATTCATTAATGTATTCATACTTAATGTATTCATTGATGATCCATACGTTAAATTCATTACCAAGCTAAGTGAAACATTTCCAAGTCATGAAAGCTCAGCAGCAGCTTATGTATTCAGCTTCTTGTAATAGTCTACAGGTAGAGTTCAAAAGGTTTCTAATTTTAGGGAGCTGGTAGGTAGTGTTGTACAGAATCTCCAGTATATCATTCATGGTCTTGTACTCTTGTATAGGTATGAAGATGTGTGAAAATTAGACATTATAAATGAAGAAAAACATGATGAATCTCCTATGACATATCTAAAAACAATGCTCAAGAAAAAACTAAATCAACTTCTTCCTCTGGAAAAATGACTTCAAACGCCATAGCTGCAGACCAGCCACCGATAAGCAAATTACAAGAGAGAAAAAAGTGAAAGTTGCCATTGTTGAACTAGTTGATCGTATTAGATCTTGCATCGCTTCCTCCCTACCAAGTTAAAACATAATTAACAACCCCTTTGGTAGCAAACACCATGTGCACAGCAATACATGCTTACCTCTCACGAAGATTGGACATTTCTTCATGAACGGTGGTGACTGTATCATACAATTTCTTCAATTCAAGCTCCATCATCTGTCAGAAAGCTACCAGATCAGTCCAACATCATGTAAATGAGTACACACACTTAAACTGGAGGACAGGATAACAAATTCAATGGAGCCATTTTTCTCCTGGGAGGAAGAGCTGAAAGATTCAGGCAAGAAATGTTAAGTTGTCAAACTGTCAAAAAGAAGATATTCTGGTGAACCGGTAAATCTGAATGACGATTTGGTTCAATAGGATAATCATCAACTTTAGGAAAGTGACATAGTCCAAAAGAGAGAACTGAAGAGATGCCCCTTGGTTTAGGATTTGCAAATTAGTTTACTTGTAGAACAATGCTAAAGAGCATGACATATTGCAGCATGTTTGTGAAAAGCTTTAGATTATGGGGAAGGATGGCGGGTCAAGAAAAATAGGGAAGGTAAATATTGCAATAAGTTTCTGAAAATGGGAAATGTAGATCCGTTATTGACCTAAATGAAGTTTAAAAAACTTATCAGATAGAATCCGACAAGTAAACTTTCGATTGGAAGGAGATTGAAAACTTGGGTAGATGTTGTGGTTTTGACGGATTATAAACATAAAAAGGTACATTTTGGGGAATTTATTTGAAGTCTTGCCTCGGTTAGAGAATAGAATTGTCTGGTTCTTGTAGCAGTGTCTGGTTTGCCTTGGTCGGTTTAGCTTTTTTTGTTTTAGGATTGTATATCTTTTGTCTCAACTCCACCTCCTTCGTTAAGGTGATTAAAAAAATCCAGAGTCTTGATCACGGTTCAGTTGTAGTTCCAAATTGTGGGTTGTTTCCTAGGGGTCGTTTTTGTTGTTAAGTTAATTTTAACAATTTCAATAGTTTAGAAATTGAACATATTTCTTCATCTAGAACAACAATGTCTAGATGAAAATCTAAAAGGAACCAAAATTACCAGATGATAAAAAGAAAAACTTACTTCAACCTGTCCCTTTTTAGCCACTTTAGACCAATCTTTTGTAGCCAGGCCCGATTTCCACTCGAAGTCAATTGACAGCATTTTGGTCGGAGATTGCTTAGCCGCCCAGAAACAGGCCATGTAATCACCAGCCTCACCTGCAGTGAATGCAAAATTACCAGAAGCTTTACGATCTGCATAGTGATAATTGTTCCCAAGCGGTGAAGTTACCTGTTTCGATCATATCACATAAAATCAATCTCCATCAAACCCAATAACCATTTACAACTGTGGACAACATTTGTTTCATATTTCACAGTCTCCACAATGGCACACATTAAGTACAAATTGTTTTGACTAAATTTTTGAGGATGAAGAACTAGTTTATTGGCAAGGGATACCATTCTGCTTAGCAAATAAACCTTCATTCTAGGAAGAAAGCAAAACAAAGTTGTAGTTCGTGATAACGAGTGATTTTGGACAAATTTTAGAAAATATAACTGCAAAAGGAATGATATTGCCTGTTTTCCATTTTCCCTAAAAAACATAGAGCAACATAAACCTCAAATTGCAAAAATACTCGCAGCTTAAACTATTTTCATATAGATATTGATGGAAACAAAGAATAAATCCCTGCTTCAAAAAACTGAATGAAAATGAAGTTGTTGAAATGATGTTGGGGGTTTACCCTGACAGTGACGCGATCCTCTTCAGACAAAGAAAAGCCTTCGACAGGGTTGACGATGCTATACTTGCCGACGGTCATGGCATTGAGTTTAATGTCCTCGGTTATGCATTTGGTGGCTCCTGATCTTAAATCGAATCTCATCCCCTTCACTGTTGTTGAAGCTAACCCTAATATCATCACCAGAATTGTTGCTATGTTTCTCGATCTCCACATTGTTGAATTTTGGGGGAAAATTAAATACGAACCCTAGATTTGGCCAAAGCATAGAGTTTTTTTCCGCCTATTCTCCATGTCCAAAATTAACCACCATCAACGAACTGAATCTTATATGCCACCGTTTGGCGCAATATTTTTATTAGGGCCATGTATATATGATATGATTTTTCTTAACCATTGAGAAGGATTTTGTATAAATCCTCCTGTGAATTCATAGCCAACACAAATAATGGGTGATTAACGCACTGGCTTAACATCTCATAATAATTAGTGGCGTCTAATTTGTTAGGATTGATTTATTGGCGGGAAAAAATGATTTTGGCTGAGAAGATGATGTGGGTGATGGAGGTTTGGGGTATTAAAAAGGAAAATTGAGTTTTTGTTTGCTAAACCTCTTCATCCAACAACTTTGCTATCTTGTTTGCTATAATAGAAAAAAACTTATTTTTTTTTCAAGATTAGAGAAAAATCTCTAAAACTTGATTGTATGAGAGGGAAATAATTATTTTATTCAATCTCACCAATAACATTAAACATTTATCATTTTACATTAAGTTTTTTTTTTCAAAAATGTATTGGGAAGATAAATTAATTAAAGAATATTATATTAATGTAACTTGTGTTAAAATCTCTAAAATAGAAAATCTGTTGGAGATGAATGTAACTTTTTTTAGAAATTTTAACTTGTAGTTTTCTATTTTAGAAAAATTATAGCAAACCTGTTGAAGATGCTCTAATCACACTATCACAGGGTTCAAAAATGAAATAATCCGGCAACTATTACAAGTATAACACCAAATATGTAATCTACTCTAAATTTTTATCATTTGTTTTCCAAAAAAGAATTCTACCATTGAAAATATTCCTTTTACAATTTTATTTTTTAAGAGTCATAACTACAACGGCATCTCCAATGAGTCACACTATATTTTACACCAAATTTCAAAAATAGTGTAAAAAGTAGTATTAATAGTAAATCTTCTCTAATGGGTAACACTATTTTAAAAGTGATGTAAAAAGTAGTGTAAATGAATAGTGTTACACCAAATATAGTGTAATAATATTCATTACACCAAATTTATATAGTGTGAAAAATAGAGACCCTATTGGAGGCATGAATAGTGTCATTTACACCAAATTTAATGTTTAGTGTAAGATTTAGTAACCCATTTATTCTATTTTACTTGGTATATAATTTCCTTTTTTTTAAATAATTGTCTAGTTTAAATTCGATATTTTTTTGTGAAGTGCATGGATATATTTGATCAATTGATTGTATACTCATTTATAACATTCTTTTGATTTGTCTTGTCCAATGTTTCAAATGAATCCTAAAAAATGTTAAAGCCTAAAACAAAAATGACAACTTATTGGATAATTTTTAAAACAATCGATACATGGTTATATATATTCGATCATTCGTCGGATTCAAACTCACTACCTGATACCAAAAATCATTAACAAGTCTTTCGTGAAACCGACACTTAGAAAGAAAATTAAAAAAAAAAAAAAACACAACGTGAAGAGATTTTGTATGGCATGAAAAAGAACAAAATTAAAGATTCCGACAAAAAACAACCACCGGAGACAACAAAAGAACTCATCAGTGGCGGCCGAGGTTGACAACCACACGGACGAAGCCGTGACGTGGCAGTGGCTGATCACCGCTGGTGAATGGCGATGACTCCGAAGATCGTGCCAGCCAATGGACGGCGGTTTACCAGGTCAGATCTTTTATTTTGTCTTCTTTTACCCTCATTTAAATCTCTTTGTTTTTTTCTTTTTGTGAAAAAAAACACAAGAAAGCATCAATTGGGCCATGTTTATAATCCCTCCTGGATCCTTACCAGTGAATGCACACACAACCATGAAGTTTGGAAAGGAATTTGCTTCACAAATGGTGCCGGAATGGCAGGCAGCATACATGAACTACAACCACCTCAAGATTCTCATCAAAGAAATCTCTATTTTCCGGCGACTGCAGCAGAATAATGGTTCACCGCAACCAAACCCACCACCACCATTAACAGGGTCTTCTATGAAGAAAAGGGTGTCTCTTCACAGAGCATTCAGTGGTCTAACAAATAGCAATCACAATAACAAGGATAAAGAGGATGAAGTGATTCTGGTAAGCGCAATGCAGCAGTCGGAGGAGAACTACCAGACTATTTTTCTCCGGTCATCGGAGGACGGTGGAGACTCTGAGCTGCACTTCTTCAGAAGACTTGATGATGAGTTCAACAAAGTGATTAATTTCTACAAAGCAAAGGTTGGGGAGATGGTGAACGAAGCTGATGAGTTGAGTAAGCAAATGAATGCTCTCATTGCGCTTCGAATGAAACTCGAAGATCCGGCTTTCTGCAGTTCATATCCAGTATTTTCCTCTCGCACCTTCGACGAAGAGCAAATCACAGGTTATTTAAGACAATGCGTCACATTTTTTGCAACTATTGTTTATAAAGTACCACAATAACAAAATCTGGTACTGATTTATAGGACTTAATTTACAAGACCAGATAAAGGCGTGTCATTTGTAAACATGTTATAATAAATTAACAAATCGATAATTTCTAGTCGTCTAACAAGTTTTAGGACACTGTTGAAATAAAGTGTCATATTAACGCTTTTGAAAAGTGTCTAGTAGCACATTTTTACGGTGCATTTGTTTTTGTAAGACACTTTTCAAAAGGTGTCATACAAAACGACTAGTCAAAAGCCATATTTCAAAAAGATACTGCATGATTATGACGTCAAAAAACGGTCTATTAATTTATTATTACATCTTTACATATAATGTATAATTGTTCCTATAAACCTAAGCCTCGTAAAAAGGTTATTAAGACATCTTGACATATTTAACCTCTATAAAGCCAATTTTATTGTAGTGCACCTTTTTCTAATGTTTAAATGTCTTGTGTTTCCGTTAGAGATGATTCAAGAAACCAAGATGCATAGCAAACGGAGAATGGGAAGTGATCACGGAATCGAAAAGGAACATGAGATGGTTTCTCTAGGAGTTCTAAACCACGTAAAGATCAACGTTGCATCAGAATCCCCGATATCATCTTTGAAACATGCTTTCAGTGGTTCAAAATCGCGCTTTTCCTTCAACAAAAGGGAGCTCCGAGATGCCGAACGAAAGTTGAAGCAGGCTTTCATCGAGTTCCACCAAAAGCTTCGCTATTTGAAAAGCTACTCGTAATCACCACCATTTATACACGACGCTTCCTTTTGTCGCTTATGCTGTTGATTAATTGTGCTTTTCTAGCATTTCGCGATGACTTTCATTCTTTATTTCTTTTTTGAGACTCTCTCTAATCATGCAGCTTCTTGAATCGACTAGCTTTCTCGAAGATCATGAAGAAATACGATAAGGTATTGACTTTTAAAATTAATTTTGTTTTCATTAGACTATCTGGAATACCGGAAAATCTGACACTTTTGTTGGAACGACAGATCACGTCTAGAAACGCATCAAGAGCTTATTTAGAGATGGTTGAGAAATCATACTTGACCCAATCTAATGAGGTACATACAACACTTAGATTTTATCGTGGTTCTCAAGCAAAAGATCGATGAAATAAGTCGGGGTTTTCAATTTCGCAGGTCACTAAGCTTGTAAAGAGCGTGGAAGCTGTTTTTATAGAACATTTCTCCAACGGAAACCGCAGTCAAGGATTGAAAACCTTAAAGCTAAAAGCTAAAACAGACAAGCATAGAATTACATTTTTCATGGGTAAGATATGCACGATATATATTACCCTTACAAGGAGAAAATTAAAGCATTTAAAAACCATCGCTAATGTATTGAATGCCGACACTTGTTGCTTTATTACCAACCGTCAAGAAAAGTAAGAACCAATCATCCTATAGCTTCTTTGTTATAGTGACGTTACAAGCTAGTCTTTCTGAATCCATCGTTGTAGCTACATTTTCAACGTCTTTCTTTTCACTCATTTAATCGCACTCGTTTTTTTTGTAAAAGATTATTGACTTATAAAATTCGACTTATGAAATATTCAGGTTGCTTCATGGGATGCTCGTTAGCACTTGTTGTGGCAATCGTCTTAATTATACACGCTAGAGAACTACTTAAAAGTGAAGGTCGTGATCAGTACATGACTAACGTATTTCCGTTGTATAGCGTGTTTGGATACCTCGTGTTACATTTGCTAATGTATGCTGGAAACGTCTACTACTGGAAGCGTTTTCGCATCAATTATTCCTTCATTTTCGGGTTTAAACCCAATACCGAATTGGGTTTTCGAGAAATCCTACTTATCAGTTCTGGTCTATCAGTACTTGCTCTTGCTGCCGTACTCTCAAATCTTGAAATGGACATGGATGAAAGCATTAAAAGCTACAGATCTCTAACTGAACTACTCCCATTAGGCTTAGTCATCGTAAGAAATTACTCTTTCGCCCTCTCGTAACTTTTTCCGAGCGAAAAACTATATGTTGATTGGTTGTAACCTACGTTTTGCAGGTTGTACTTTTGATAGCGGTCTGTCCATTTAACGTCATCTACCGTACAAATCGTTTCTTCTTGATAAGGTGTTTATGGCATTGTATTTGTGCTCCTCTTTACAAAGTTACTCTTCCTGATTTCTTCTTGGCTGATCAGCTAACCAGTCAGGTAAGGTTTAAGATGTAATGAAATTGGCGACGGATCCCAAGCATCGCAAAAAAGTTACAAATTTTGAAACTTTTTATGATTTCAGGTTCAGTTATTTAGAAATTTGCAATTCTATATATGCTACTACGGATGGGGAGACTACAAGAAGAGGGAATCAACTAGGTGTCGAGGAGCCCTTTACAACAATGTTTATTTAGTCATTGCTATTATCCCGTATTGGATCCGATGCGCACAGGTATATAATCTCACTACTAGAAAACAGGGTATCACTGACGGCTAGAATCCGTCGGTAATTTCTGACGGATCACCAATTAATAAATATTCACCATCGTAATTTTTTCTGACAAAACCCTAATCCGTCGGTTTGTCACTATGATTTGGCGAACACTTCTTATTTCGGTGTCTTTAGATTTTAGTTGTTACGTTAACCACATAACATTTTCATCATAATTAGTTTTTCAAGGTATCCGATGGTCGTATTCTCGACGGTTTTTGATCCGTCAAAATTGCTTATGACATGTTTATTACGACATCCCATTAACACGTAATGATTTGTTAATTAGTGCCTACGACGATTGTTTGAAGGAGAAGACTCAAGTCAAGGTGTGAACGCGCTCAAGTACTTGTCAACGATTGCTTCTGTTATCACAAGAACATTTTATGCTCAAAAGAGAGGATTAACATTGAAAATTGTCGCTGCATCCACTTCAACCATCGCTACAGTTTTCAACACCTATTGGGATTTGGTGTGCGATTGGGGTCTTATACGTAGAAACTCCAATAATCCGTGGTTAAGAGACAGACTCCTTTTGCCACACAGATATATCTACTTTTTAGCGATGGTAAATTTAGCATTCGCGACAGATATATTTCATCTCTTGCGACACCCATTGATATTTTTCGTGACCCTTTTGTCTTTCCGTGATGGATTTCGCAGGTAGTGAACGTGATACTGAGACTAGCTTGGATGCAAACAGTTTTAGATTTTCATGAAGGTCCGTTCCTCCATCGAACAGCGTTAACCGCTATGGTCGCGAGTCTGGAAATCATTCGTCGTGGTATATGGAACTTCTTCAGGTGGGTGTTCTTAGCACAAAATTTAATTTTTTTCTTGATCTAGATTCATCGTTGATCGGAAAATTTGTATGAACAAATGCAGGTTGGAGAACGAGCATCTGAACAACGTTGGAAAATATCGAGCCTTCAAATCTGTACCATTACCCTTTAGTTATGAGAACCACAAGGATCTATAGTTCGGTTCTAAACAGAAATGTTGTTAAATAAACAGATAACAAAAGTTTTCTTTTATTATTTTGCGGATATGTGGATCAGAGACGAACCTGGGAAAATAAATTTTCAAGCATAGTAACGACATGTAATTTATTTAACATTTTTCAAGCTGTGGAAACTTTAGGCATTTCGAGTCGATGATTAAGAGCATCTCCAACAGATTGTCTATAATTTTTCTAAAATAGAGACTTAAAATTCAAAATCTCTAAAATGAATTACATTTAGCTCCAACAGATTCTCTATTTTAAAGAACTCAACGTCCCTTATATTATTAAAGTATTATTTAAATTTATCATTCCAATACACTTTTTAAAAAGAATTTATATAAAATAAGAGTAAAGTTCACTTTTGGTCCTTAACGTTTGTTGATTTCAACGGTTTTCGTCCCTAAAGTTTATTTTTGCCAAAAACTCTCCGACGTTTGACAGTTCTCAACGATTTTCGTCCCTCTCCCTAACATCCGTTAACTTTTTCCTGTTAAGTCCAATTTAATGAGGGGTATTTTAGTCATTTACCTGTTTCTTAGTCATTAAAACCACAAGGACCGAAAATGTAATTCACTCTATTTTTTCATTAAAACCACGAGGACCAGAAATATAACTTCTTCATCTTCACCTTCACCTTCACCTTCATCTTCATCTTCATCTTCATCAAAAGATCTCTGTCTCTCTTTCTTCTCTGTCTTTCTCTATCAAATATGGAACTACTCCATGAACCTTAGAGCATCTCCAACATTCGCACCAAAAAAACACCAAAAACACCAATTTTGGTGGGCCAACATCCAAAAAAAAAACCTTCAACTTCAATCATACTAAAAAAAACACCAAATTTATGGACCCTACATTAAAATAACATTATTTCATTTACTATTTGCTATTAATATATATATAAGTTATAATATTTATTAATTAAATAATATTACTTTTAGGAAAAAGTAGTTGGGTCTATTAATTTGGAGTGTCAAACTCACACTGCATATTTGGCGTACAAATTTGGTACACTGTAAAAAAATTTAGAGTATGAAGTATGATTGGAGGGGGTGTAAACGTCATTTTCATAAATATGGAGTATGATTGGAGATGCTCTTAGAACCCCAATTTAAAACCATTTGAAACTCAACTTAAATCAACCCAAAAACCAAACCCTAAGGCCATGCGTACCCCAGCGGGTAAGGCCAGCGGGTAAGGCCAGGTGGCGCCCGCGGGTTCAGCGGGTTCGGGTACGCCGGGGACGAGTTCGGGTTGCGGGCTCGACGATCGGGTTCCCCACCCCGCTCCTACCCAAAGAGTTTATCAAAAAAAAAATTAATTCTAACGGTAACATATTCAACGGCTATTTTGCAATTAATTTTTTTTTTCAATTTAAACACTATAAATCAACCTCAAATCTCATCCATTTTTCACACCAAAATTTAAACACCCACCTCAATCCTTAAATATTTTCTTTCATTTCTTTCAATCCGATATAAACTTTATGGATTCGCCACCCGGTTCATCGTCCGGTTCTTCATCATCCATTGACACCAACGAGGAATTCGGTCAACTATTTGATCGTTATGCAGATTTGTTGCAAGAAGCTGTAGATAGACGGTATGGTAGCACCGCCTCATCGTCAAGAAGACCGAGGTCCGGGAACATAGAAAGCGTTTACGTGCCCACATGATGGTAAACGAATAAAGTTCAAGGCCGCACAAGAATCGGCACGTAAAGATGTTGAACGCGCTTTTGGCGTGCTTAAACAACGTTGGCATATACTTAAGTACCCGGCACGCGGATGGCATAAGAATAAATTGGCGAACATTATGTACACTTGTCTCATATTACACAATATGATACTCGAAGACGAAGGCCATGCCATTTGTGCTGATGGAAACGCCGTGGTAGCGGATGAAACACAAATCACTGAGGCACAACGTGCGACAAATGTTCGAGAAGTCAAAAACCGAGAGACTCGTAATAACCTTCGGTCGGATTTGGTCGAACATATTTGGCGTATCCGACTTCCCAACAACGACGACGAGTAGATTTTTAATATTTTGTAATTTTTAATTTTATTTTGTAATTTTTAATTTTATTTTGTAATTTTTAATTTTATTTTGTAATTTTAATTTTATTTTTATGAATGTAATGATTTTTTATTAAAAAATTAGATGAGATGGCATGTGGGTTCAAGAGGTTCAAAAGGTTGGAGTACGGGATTTATGGGTTCAAAAAGGTTCAAGAGGGTTCAAAGTGGAAAGCTGATGTGGCGCTGAGGGTTCAACAGGCTGTGAACCTGGGGTACGGATGGCCTAACACCAAAACTCAACCAAATAGACCCACCATCCTAAATTCAAGGATCGATACCCTTTTCATTTGTCTCTAATTTCATGCTGAAATCATTCGTGGAAACAGACAAACATATAGAAATAGAAACACATATATTATATTCAAACTTGTTTCAAAGACTCTTCCTCTTCTTCCATCCCATTTGTGCATCTATCTATTCTCTGAAACTTGCAGAAAAAACCCTTCTTTGAAAGGTTTTTATTTTTCCCAAACTTCCCCCAATTTCGTCAACTTTATTTATTTGGGTTTTCTTGATTTTGGGTGTCAATTTTCGAACAAATAAAACCCATTTTTTTTTATATTTTTGGTTTGTTTTTCTGAGTTATTATTACTGCCACTACTTTGATTCACACTTTACTACACAAACTCACACATTATTATTTACTGTTTTTTCATCTAAAGATTTAGTGGGTGTTTGCTTTTTTAACTAAAAAAATGTGGGTTTATTTAGGGGTGTCTGGGGTTGCTTATTTAAAACAACTTATGTTTATTTGTAAAAGTGCTTATCAATTTAAGTCGTGTTAAAATAGAGTTGGGGGTAAAAATGTAATTTGGACAAATAAGTTATAAGCAGTTTCAAATAAGTTAGAATTAATTAATTTATCAAAAACAACTTATTTGTGATGGGAAAATGTCATAAGCACTTTTCTTTTTTCTATTTCAAACACTAAAAGTAACTTATTTGCGGTGAGGATAAGAAATAAGCAAATAAGTCAAAAAAATAAGCAATCCCAAACAACCCCTTAAGATCAGGGTTTATTAGGGTTCTAAGTGCTGTAAACCTCAATTTCTTTGTTTTTCTTTGGTTCTTATATCATTTTTTATGGTATAGTAAAGCATTTGTGATCTGGGTTTCAATCATATTTGCAGATTTAGGGGTAATATAGTAATTTTATAGGGAGAACGATGGCCGGAGGTGGTGGTGGAGCAAAAAACGATGAGCCGGCGCCACACCCACCAAAAGATCAGCTTCCAAATGTTACACAACAGGTCCCTAAACTTTGATGTTTTTATTTAAAAACAAGAAAATTAAGATGGAAGGCAAAATGACTGAAATACCCTTCATTAAATTGGAGTTAACAGAAAATTTTAACGACCGTTAAGGCTATGTTTGGCAAACTAGCTGATAAGCTAGCTTATGACTTATAAGCTAGCTGGTAGGTGATAAGCTAGCTGTTGACTTATAAGCTAGCTGGTAGCTCATAAGCTAGCTGATGAAAAATTCACGTTTGGCAAAAAGTAGCTTATAAGCATTTAAATGACCAAAAAGGACATATTAAAAAATAGTTAATAAATAATAATTAATATTAATGAGGGTATTTTTGGAAGAAAAAAATCAAAAGCTCCATAAGCTCATGAAACGCTAGTGAGAGTAGCGTTTTGAAAAGCTAACTTATAAGTTAGCTTATGGTCATCCAAACATGTACCAGAAAAATAAACTAGCTTATAAGCTAGCTTTTTTTTGCCAAACAATGCCTAAGTCGAGGGACGAAATCTGTTACGAACTGTCAAACGTGAGGGATTAAAGTGAGAAAATGAACTTTAGGGACGAAAACCGTTGAAAGGTATAAACGTCAGGGACAAAAACTGAACTTTACTCCATAAAATAATGATAACTCAATCCTATTGGTGGGAATGGATAAAAAATAATTTCTCTCTCCATCTAGCAAGTTTTAGAGAATTCTCTGGTTTTCTCTATTTTAAAGAACAATATAGAGAAGTTGTTGGAGCAATTTAGAGAACAAAAATGCAATATTCTCTATTTTAGAGAAGCTATTGGAGATGCTCTAATGCTTCTCGTTTTAAAAAAGTATTTTCATATTCATCAAATGAAAACTTCGAATGAACAGTAACATTGACAATCTGTATATTCAAACAAATGAACAATGGCATGGCGACATTAATTCATTCAAACTAGTGGTGGCCAAAAATCGGGTTCGGGCCGGGTCGGGGAACAAACCGGTTCTAAACAGTAACCATGAGAACCGGGTCAAGAGAGAACCGGGTCAAGGGAGAACCGAGTCGGGTCGGGCCGGGTTTAACCCGAAAACCCCTGGCCCGTTTAATGTTATATAAAACCGGTTCATATAAAACCGGGTCGGGCTGGGCCAAGAACCGGTTCTAAATCGGGCCTGAGATTTTTTTTTTGTTTTTTAACTAATTTCTTTGTATAATAATTAATTACTAAACTTTAACAAGTAAAAAATTGGATTGCAATCATTGGATCAGTAAAATACACTTTTACATTTTATAATTTATATATAATTTTAAGTTACAAACTTACAAGTTACAATACATAAATTCTAAACACCCGAAGGTCCCGCTCCCGAACTCCCACCCCCATCACCCTATCCGTATGGATTGTAATTGAATGGATTGTATGGAGCGTAGTATGGATTCTGATCTGGATTGTACTCTTCAAGAGTATTGTACTTCTGCAGTCGTGTAATAGACGTTCGATCGTCAAGGCGGTCGGTGTCTAGTTCTTCATCATCGTCGTATCGGGAGACGTCACCGACACTACTAACATCAGAATTGTCGGAAATGGTTCCCGGCGTACTTAGATTTTCATCGGCTTCGTTTTCGGCTAAGTTTTCTTCCACGCCGTCGAGATCATTCTCCAGGTTCGTTTGATTTTGAATGCGGTCTTCTCCATCCAAGTAATCCTTCAGACATATGCAACACTCCACCGATTGCGGGGTTAATCTTGTACGACTCGCCGATATGATCCTGCCACTAAGAGAAAAAGCCGACTCCGAAGCTACGGTACTAGCTTGGATTGTTAGTATATCAAGTGCAATAGTCGCCATAATCGGGAAACTCGGTTGTTTATTTTTCCACCATTCTAATAAATCTAGTGATTCAACATCTAAGACGTTTGTGGAGGATGCCGTTATAAAATTAGTACGTGTGTATTGATTGAATTCACCCAAATTATCCCCATCATATCTAGCTTTTTTAGTAGATTCCACGGCAACCGATTGCATTAAAGTTGACATTAAGTCTTGTCGGTTTCGGCCACGGCTGCTACTAGAACCCGGTGAAAACATTTGAGGGGTTTGTTGGCTTCCTCCCCCATAATTAACTCTATAAATCTCAAATAATTGATGAAAATCATTATTAAATTGGCGTATGCGGTTCCTTGAAAAGGAATTACTTGTAGAAGAATCCAAACCAAACGAGAAACATATTGAATGTATTAAAACTTCGACACCAGTAACATTTAAATACGGGTTTAATGCCGCGGCACAAAGAAAAGTGAAGGGGATCTCTTTAAAATATTTTACCAATTTTGCTTTCATTGGTTTCACCATGTCGTGTAAGTACAAATCCGTTTCGTATTGAGCAATTTTACTTGCCAAAATATATATTTGATTTAAAAGTAAAGGGCTCGTTGGATAATAAACACCGGATAACATAGTTGTTGCAGTTTTGAAATCGCCCAAAATATCGTGAAAGCCATAAATCATTGCCCAATCATTCTCAGTTATCGTGTTATCCGGGTAATGAACGTTATAAAATGCTTGAATATATTGTTGTTGTCTTATTAAATTATCCATCATTTCCAAGTCGAATTCCATCGAACCGGCATATCGTGCGCCGGTCCCAAAGCTTTAAAACCGACTTGATTGCAATATTCTCTATATGCGTTTTGCATTTTTTTTATTTCTTGTGAAAATCTGGCGTAACATAAGCCTAAACGTAGTTAAAGGCTCACTAAGGCAACTTAAGCCGTCTTGAACGGCTAAGTTTATTATGTGTGCGCAACAACGTGTATGAAATAATTTTCCCTCTAAAATAGGGGATAAAGCCAAACGTAATTTTTGTACGCATGCCGTATTATTACTAGCATTATCAAACGAAATACTAATAACTTTATTTTTTAAATTATAATATTGAAGACATTTCATAATTATAGTAAACTGACGCTCACCCGAATGTGGCGAACCAAACTGCTCAAACGTGATTACACGCTTGCATAATTGCCACGATCCCGGCACAATCCAATGTGCCGTTATGCATATATAAGATTGTGGCAATCCGAATGGTGCGCTCCATATATCACAAGTTAAAGAAACTTTGTTGGGTAAGTTTAAAAACATTTGTCGCATATTTTTTTAGCCGTATTCCAAAGTTTAAAAGCATCACACCGAAGAGTTTGACGACTTACCGAACCATTGTAACGTGGTTGGAACCCATTTTTGATCATGTTTGTAATGTGAGGATTGTCGAAATGTCCGAACGGCAACCCCATTTGAATGACACATTTCATTTGCATTTGTCGGGCGATATCATCATTATACGACCATACTTGACCGGAATTGTCAAGTATGGGTTGAGTTGGATCGTCACCCGATTTCAACCTCTTGCATCTCTCATCGAAGTGGCGCTTTAACGTGCTATTTGATTCGGGTTTAAGGAAATATCTACACTGTTTGCATTGCGCTTTTTTTGTATCGTCGGAAAACTTCACCAAGTTGAAATGCTCCCAAACCGGTGCTTTTCGTCCATGGTCGGCAACAACGGTGTAATTTTGTTCGACCATTTTTTTGAGAGTTGAGACTAGAGAATTGTATGCGTTTTTTGCGAGAAACGAATATAGCGAGAGCCGAGAAATGAGAATTGTATGCGTTTTTTGCGAGAAACGAATATAGCGAGAGCCGATAAATGAGAATTGTAAGCGTTTTTTGCGTTTTGTAAGCAATTGTAAGTGGTGAATCACTCCATAACATCCCTAGTATAAATATTTGGGGTTGGAGGGGGTATTTTTGAGCCAAAAAACGGTCACAAAGCACTCCAAACGGCTAGAAAAACGGCTATTTTTTGAAATAATTTCGGGTCGGGCCGGGTCGGGCCAAGAACCGGGCCACGAACCGGTCCGGATCGGGTCGAGGAAATTACTATATATGCGAACCGGTCCCGGCTTTCGGGCTTGAAACCGGTTCCTGACCGGGCCGGGCCAGAACCGGTTCTTGGCCGGTTTCGGGTCGGTTTAGCCTGTCGGGTCGGGTCGATTTGGCCACAACGAAATGGCAACATAAACATTGAAATTTCAAACAGTGGCAGCGAATAAATTTCGAATGGCAACAATTCAAATGAATAAATCAATAACATTTCAACAAAATATCAACAATTAGTTTGGGGACGCAATCATGAGTAGGTTACGTTTTTTGTCTCTGTGGTTTGCTAAAAATTGCGGATTTCATACCTATGGTTTCAAAATTTCGCTTTTTGTTCCTATGGTTTGTAATTCATTTCTATTTTGGTCCCTAAGTCCAAAATACTACTTTTAAGTATGAAGGACTAAAATAGAAAAGTATTACAAACCATAGGGATGAAAATAGCAATAGAATTTAAACCATAAGGACAAAAAAGGTGATGAGTTATAAACCATAGGGATGAAAATCACAATTTTAAAAGCATAAGGACGGAAATAGATTTTCAACAAACCACATGGACTAAAAATGTAATTTACTCTATAATCATTGTCATTGCCTCGTTGGAGTATCTCTCGATTTGCAAGTTAAATCCAAAATTTTCAATTCCTTCAATTTCTATTTCCAAATGATCAATTCAAAAGTTACAACAATATAGGTACTATTTTCAAGAAGAAATTTGGTTTGTGTCCCTTGACTTTATTTATTACAAAAACAGACCTTGTTGTATAAGTTTTGCTTTGGTTTTAGTACCAACTCTCGGTGTCCGTTTATCCTGCCCCAAAGTGTCATCATGTTCACTACTACAAAAGGAGAGCATTACATCTTGTTTGGATATTGGAGATTGGAACTTATTTAGAAAAGAAGAGAGGGATAGAGTGGGGATTAAGAATATACTGAAATGAAGTATTTTAAGAAGAATATGAAACCTATTTTTCTTCTAATAATTTAGTCTCATAGCATATTTGTGATATAAGGGATCTCTTAGGTTTTCCTTTGATATCATAGGGTTTGCTTTTGGATTTATTTCACTTCATATTGTTTTCATTCTTGATTTTCAATTGTTTTCTAAACTTTTGGTGGTGATGGAGATAGCGAGTGGATGTGAATACGTGACAGTGACGATTGGTTGTCGTCAGTGATGGTGGTGATGAAAGATAAAACATAAAGATGAATTTAGATGAAGAAACAAAATACAAAAATTATATGTTGTAGAGATAAAATCAAATTGTTTTATCATCAAATAAAAAAATCAAGTTGTTTTGATCTTAAAATTAAGAGATTGTTAGCGTCTGGCAAGTGAACAAAAATAAAAAATGGAATATAATGTAAATCGATCAATTTCTTTATTTTTAATCTTATTAAACTGCTTAATACATTTAACCACACACCCCTAAAGATCTAATTTAATGTATACACTTTTTAGTTTTATGATTTGAAAATAAAATAAAATTCAAGAACAAATAGAGGTTAAAACATTTGGTTGAATTTGACATTTGAAAAATAGTAGAGGGACTAAATTTGTAGCTTACTATTCAGAGAAATGTCCAACTTTGAACATCCACTGACCAGGTCCATGGACCACTTCAATATTTTCTGAGGCTGAACCACAACTGACAACACACTCTAAGTGGGGCTCGGGATGGCCAGCGGGGTTGCGGGTCTTTGAACGGCTCTTTGTAAAAATCATGCCGTTGAACGGCTCTTTGTAAAAAAAAATTTATTTTTCTCAATTTAATCCCACTATATATTTAACCCTCAACCTCTTATTTCTCACACCTCTCAAATTCTCTCAACCTCTTATTTTTCACACCTCTCAAATTCTCTCAACCTCTTATTTCTCACACCTCTCAAATTCTCTCAACCTCTTATTTTTCACACCTCTCTCATCATGAATTCAAACAGAACACCTACATCCCGTCGTAACCGACCGAATACACCACAATCGCAAGAAGATCAAGAGCTTGGTTTCCAAGCGTTTACACAACAAGGTTATCATCCGCAATTTTCGCAACAAATTCCGCCACAATGGTCGCAACAAAATCCGCCACAATATCCGCAACAATTTCCCCAACAATTTCACCAACAAATTCCTTACCAATTTACACGTCCCGGGTTGATTGAACAAGGTTTTACTCCGGCCAACTTCAATCTCGACGACGACATTGTTCCGGAAACCCAACCTTCTACCCCGAACACACCACAATCTATCCCGACACAACAATCTAACCCGGAACCACCAAATCCGAGACCAACGAAAGCCGCCAAACAAACGTGGAGTAAAGCCGAGGAACTCGCGTTAGTGTCGGCGTGGGTTGACGTTTCGGAGGACCCCGTGGTCGGTAACGCACAAAACGGTGGTAATTATTTTTATTGATATTATTATTATTATTATTATTATTATTATTATTATTATTATTATACTTAATTTTACATAAATGTAGGAAGTTTTTGGGGCCGAATCGGGCATGTGTTCTTTACTCGCATGGGTCGTGAACCAGGTTATAGATCAACCCATCAACTCAATAGCAAGTTCAACGACCTCAATAAAAGAGTTAATTCGTTTGGCGGCATCTACAACAACTTACTCAATAATAGATCAAGCGGGATGAGTGAGGCCGATATATCCCGAACGGCACATGAACGGTATCTAGCACGCCATAAAGTTGCTTTCACTCACGAACAAGCTTGGGACGTCCTAAAAAATGTCCAAAATGGGGAGCCGTTCCAACGATGACGACAACTTCATCGCGGGGTTCAAAACGTACCCAACCTTCCGATGATGACGATGACGAGCAAATTCAACGACCCATCGGGAGAAACAAGGCAAAAAAGTCATCAACGAGTAATACGTCCGGGGCGAATACGGACGAAAGTGTTACTCAGTTGTTGACGACGTTCAACGACAAGATTGATGATACAATGAAATACAAAATGAAAAAAATCGATCTCGAACTTCAAAGGTTAGAACACGAACGAGAAATCGAACGAGATAAACGATTTGAGAAAGACTTCGAGTATTTCATAACCCCGCATGATCACCTTACGGGAAACGCTTTGAGGGCTACTTTAGCGAGAAAAGAGCAAATCCAAAAATTTCATAATTGGTAGTGTTTTGTATTTTGTAATTTTTATTTTTAATGAATGATATGAATTTTAATTTTTATTATTTATCTTATTTTTATTTATTAAAAAATATATAAATATTTTTATTTTGTTAAATAATTAAATGTATAAATAAAAGAATTAAAATAAATGAGGTGGCAAAAGGGTTTGAGGGAATGGGGTACGGGTGTTTAGGGATCGAATGAGGGATGGAAGAAAAGCTGATGTGACGCTGATGTGGAGATGAAATATTTGAAAGATGCTGTTATGGGGGGTACGGATGGCCTTATTCGTTTTGGAAACAACTCGTCCAGGTCATAACTCATATCATATTTGGTTCCAAAATGGAGAAATTTTCTTTTTCTTTTTAATTTTAAGAATAAGTTTATCTACTAAATTTATTAATAAATTTAAATTTATTAATAATTTAAATGTATCTTTTATTGATAAATCTTTTAGCAAATACAGCAATTTTTATGCGTTTGATGATTTTTTTTAAATTCTGGTAATATTTATCTTCCATGTTGATTGGGTTGTTCGAAAGAGAACGACAACTCTGCTTCTTTCTTAGGGTGTGTTTGGTATGCAGACAGGATAGGACAGAACAAAGTGGGACAGAACAGAACATGACAGGACATAACAGAACATGACAGGACATAACAGAACATGACAGGACAGAACAACTGTTCCATGTTTGGTAAGACAAAATTGGATAAAACAGAACAAATAACATTGATCAATTTACCCTTGCTAAATTTAAAGAATGAATAAAATATGAAATAGAAGGTTTATTTGATTTTTAGAAGAGAATTATATTTTATTTTGAGGTTATATTGGTAAAACATAAGTCTGTTCCACCTTGTTCAAGTTTGTTTCATGGGGTGGGGGTGGAATAGGCCTGTTCCATCTTGTTCCAGTTTGTTTCACATAAAGGTCCTGCCAAACGTGGAACAGTGGATCCTATTCTGTTATGTCCTGTCCTGTCCAGTGTACCAAACGCACCCTTAAGAGATGATGGTGCCTAGGGGTGCTCAATTTTCCGACCAACCCGGCCAACCCAACCCAACCCGAGGCAAAAAAACTCAAACCAAGCCAACCCGATGTATAATCGATACTATTTTTGACCAACCCGCATATATTGGGTTGATAGCGGGTTAGGTCCAAAACAAACCGACCCCCGACACCCCATGAAAAACATTTAAATCTAATTTTGAATTCATGTTATTGTCATTTTTGTTACTATTGAACATTTATAAACACACGATTGTTGGCCACTTGTTACTTTAGTAATCTTGTTATTGATTCTTGATGTCACATTTATAAACAAAACATTTATAAGCAATCTTTTATTAGATAATTTAGTAATTTGTTGAACATTTAAATATTTAGAAACATTTAGTAATTTGTTTAGACGCGATAACTTGGTTAAATGATGAAATGATCGATAAAAGTTTCAACCCAACCAACCCGACCAACATAACCCAACCCAACCCGAACGGTTTGGGTTGGGTTGGGTTGAAAATTTTCAAAACGCAATAGTTGGGTTGGATTGTTTCACTTTCAACCCGGCCAACCCAACCCGTGAACACCCCTAATGGTGCCTACTTGTTTACGGTGATCCTGAGTGTAATCCTGTTATTTGTCTTTTGATTATTATGTTTTCAGTTGTTTTTGTTTTTAGGTTGGGTGGGTATTTAATTTAGCTGTTGGGTTTTTTGTTTTTTGGGTGGTTTCATCCCCTTTTCTTGCATCTCGCAAGACTTTGATCTTTGTCGTTGTTTACCTGTTTGGGTATTTTTGCTTAATATAGTTCTTACGGTTAGAAAGAAAAAAAAAACAATAGTTTTTTAGAATATAAAAAAGTTATTTGTAAGAATGGGACAAATGATACTTCAAAAAATATACGACAATAAATGCTCTTATCAACGACGACTCCAATTTGCATGAATCCACGTTATGATTTATATCTCTTTGGGTAATTTCAATACAAATAAATGATTGTCATTTATTGGGAAATTAATTAAAATACCCCAAGTCAAACCAACTGTTACCAAAATATCCTAAAATTTTTCAACTTTGCAAAAATGCCGCGCGATCGCGGGATACGCTGACGTGGCACGTATTTTGGGGCCAAATGCCCCGCGAAGCCCCTCAACTTTGGCCGCGGTGCACTTTTGGTCCCTGCCCGCGAACGCAGCCCGCGATGGCCCAAAAAATTACAGTTTTGGTCCCTGAAATTTTACACTTTTGGTCCCTAAAAATTTACACTTTCAGCCCCTATACTTAGACGAATTTTGCATGCTTTTACTGTTTTTTTTCCATAATTATTGCAATTTAAAGACCGATTTGTGGTTGAAATTCATTTGCATGTTTCAATCAATGTTAAATCAATGTTTTTGGAATACCAGTTTGTGGATGAAATGAGAGATTGGTTTTCTGATATGTTGGTTGTTTCATTGATAAATAGACGTAAAATTCAAGCCATAATCCCCACACAACGATTTCATTGTTGGAATATTTCTTTCTGCAATATTTTGTGTTTGAGATACTACTGAAAAAATGAGTTCATCTGTTGCAAAAGCTAAGCTATATTTCTGTTTTGATGGTGAATGGGTGCAAGATAACAATGAGTGGAATTTTGCTTATAAATCTAAGCATGGTGTAAAAGTGTCAGTAAACTACACTTATCAGAAGTTTGTTGCATACGCCATGCAAAAATGTGGAATCAACTCTTCTGATATTTGCAAGTTAGTATTTAAAAATGGCGATGGGTCATTTGTGGATTTATCCAACGATGGGGATATCTCTACTTTTCTGCACCTTGCAGTCGATTCAGAAAGACCCCATTACTCTTTGTGTATCCCGGCGTATCCGACGGTGACGACGACGGTGATTCTCAACAAATAGAGTATCCTGATTCTCAACAAATAGAGCAGCCTGATTCTCAACAACAACAACCACCACAACCACACGAATGGCGTACTGCTGGAGTTGCTGATGACGAAACCCACGTTTTCAGAACGGGTAATTCTGAAATAGACAGATCAGACACCGATAATGATGATCACGAAGAATATACCCCTAGTAGAAAATCATGTAGTCAGATAAATGACTTTTTTGATATGCCCCCTATTCTTCCAGACTCTTATACCCAGACACAAAGCTACGAACCTACACCTTATATTCGCAGTGAAATTTAACAGCAGGTCAGATATTCGATTCGAAGGATCTCTTAGCAAGTCAGATCGGACTCAAGTTCTTGGAAGAGGGTTTCCAAAGTCGCGTGCGGGCATCTGACAAAAGCAAATACGTAGTTGAATGTGCTAGAGAAAAGTGTGAGTGGAGGTTGTACGCGATTCACACGGGTCCCAAAGGAGGGGCGATAATGATTAGAAAGTTGCACGACGTACACACTTGTACGAGGACGCAACTTAATCCCCACCACAAACAAGCCGGCAAAAAGACTTTGGGTGCGATCCTGAAAAACAAATTTCTTGATGTTAGCAGGTCATTGCGTCCAAAGGACATCGTCCACGACGTTCACCGGCAGTTCGGCGTCACGATTGATTACCACCAAGCGTGGCGTGCGCGCTGCCATGCACTGTTTATGGTGAGAGGCACGTTCGAGGAGTCGTATGAACGACTCCCGACATATTTATATAATTTGCAGCTGCAGAACCCTGGTACTGTCACGCAGCTACGGACCGATTCACGTGGACGGTTTGAGATGTGCTTCGTGACCCTTGGACCCGCGGTACGTATTTTAACACGTCATATGTTTACACATTATAAACTATAACATTTACACATTATAAACTATAACATTTTAACCTATGTTTTTGCAGATCCGCACATTTCTGGAAAATCTACGTCGTGTCCTGATAATAGACGCATCCCATTTAAAGGGCCGTTACTTGGGTATGATGTTCCTGGCGGTTGCCATGGACGGGGATAACTCCATCGTTCCAGTAGCTTTCGGCGTAGGCAAGTCCGAAACCGGGGACGAGTGGACTTGGTTTCTGTCCATGTTGAGACAAGCTATCGAAGACCCGCAAGGGTTGGTGTTTATGTCTGACAGGGCTCCTTCCATAAGCGCCGCAATCTCTGCCATGTACCCAAACGCTCCTCACGCCATATGCTGTCGACATTTGGAAATGAACGCCAAATCCAAGGACAAACGTATTACCACCTACAAGGATGTCTATTGGGCGGCATGCAGAGCATATACGGATCGGGAGTTTAACAAGTACATGAATATGCTACGATACAGTGTCAAGGAAGCAGCCAAAGTCTTTGACGATGCTGGACCGGAGAGGTGGTCCGCGGCCCATTTTCCTTGACAACGGTATGACATTCTGACCTCAAATAGTGCAGAGTCTGTGAATGCACTCTCCCGTTTTGCGCGTAGATGTCCGATTGTTAATCTTATGGACTACTTTCAGGCCTTTCAACAAGAGTGGTACCAAATTCGACGCCTAAAAGGAGCTAAGATACAAAATGCACTCACACCAACGGCGGAGAATATCGTTCAGTACAGGGCGCGTCGTGCGGCGACATGGCCAGTAAGAGCAATCGGGTATGGGAAGTACGAGGTGCATGATGACTATATTAACGCGATTGTGAATATGGAAGGCCACCTTTGTTCGTGTCGCGAATGGGATAAATCTGGGTTACCGTGCGGCCATGCCATCGCTGCAGCAACATATATGGGTCGTACAGATTGCAGCGACTTGGCTGTACCTTTCTTCACGTCCGAATATTACCGGAAAACATACGTGGAGGTAATAAACCCATCTGGACCCCCTGCAGCATGGGTGTATCCACCCGACCCGCTTCCACCATGCTATCCACCTTTAATGGATAAGAACAGGGCCGGGAGACCGAGAAAGAACGACCGACGTCCATCACGTGGTGAAAGTTCGATACAACGAAGATGTACTCGGTGCCAATGCGTAGGACACACTCGTGGAGAGTGTCCAAATCCCGCCCCTTCAACCGTGCCAAGGAGACATTCTGTCAGTCACACCCCGGGCCCGTCACAGCTTGATACTGTTGATCTAAACACTGATTTGTAAATGATATATTTACACACATACATATGCTTCTAAATGAACATTGATAACACAGTTAGTTTGTAAATGATAAATATATTCATATTAGATACGTTTTAATTTTAATAAATTACACCATTATAATCGTCTCTTCGATACGTTCGAAATAAGCCCAATCTTGATTTTTTTTGGATTTATATATTTTAATATATATCATATACAGTTATACATTAAAATTCATAACCTTATAGTTAATTATTTAATTTATGGTACATCTCTTATTTTTTTTTTCAATTTTGTTTTACACTCCTATCGCATTAACATAATAATCATATATTAACTAATTCATTAAATCGTTTTAAATTATTATTATTTGAATGTGTTTATAGATATCGTGAATGGCAATAGGAGAAGGTTTCACGAGAAGAATATTAAATGGGGTTTTGACAAGTTGGTATCACTGGACTCATTTAAGAATTGTGAAAAATGGGTATTTGACGAATGATGATTCATGTGTGTTTAAAGTTATACATTAAAATTCATAACCTTATAGTTAATTATTTAATTTATGGTACATCTCTTATTTTTTTTTCAATTTTGTTTTACACTCCTATCGCATTAACATAATAATCATATATTAACTAATTCATTAAATCGTTTTAAATTATTATTATTTGAATGTGTTTATAGATATCGTGAATGGCAATAGGAGAAGGTTTCACGAGAAGAATATTAAATGGGGTTTTGACAAGTTGGTATCACTGGACTCATTTAAGAATTGTGAAAATGGGTATTTGGCGAATGATGATTCATGTGTGTTTAAAGTTATACATTAAAATTCATAACCTTATAGTTAATTATTTAATTTATGGTACATCTCTTATTTTTTTTTAATTTTTTTTTACACTCCTATCGCATTAATATAATAATCATATATTAACTAATTCATTAAATCGTTTTAAATTATTATTATTTGAATGTGTTTATAGATATCGTGAATGGCAATAGGAGAAGGTTTCACGAGAAGAATATTAAATGGGGTTTTGACAAGTTGGTATCACTGGACTCATTTAAGAATTGTGAAAATGGGTATTTGGCGAATGATGATTCATGTGTGTTTAAAGTTATACATTAAAATTCATAACCTTATAGTTAATTATTTAATTTATGGTACATCTTCTATTTTTTTTTCAATTTTGTTTTACACTCCTATCGCATTAACATAATAATCATATATTAACTAATTCATTAAATCGTTTTAAATTATTATTATTTGAATGTGTTTATAGATATCGTGAATGGCAATAGGAGAAGGTTTCACGAGAAGAATATTAAATGGGGTTTTGACAAGTTGGTATCACTGGACTCATTTAAGAATTGTGAAAATGGGTATTTGGCGAATGATGATTCATGTGTGTTTAAAGTTATACATTAAAATTCATAACCTTATAGTTAATTATTTAATTTATGGTACATCTCTTATTTTTTTTCAATTTTTTTTTACACTCCTATCGCATTAACATAATAATCATATATTAACTAATTCATTAAATCGTTTTAAATTATTATTATTTGAATGTGTTTATAGATATCGTGAATGGCAATAGGAGAAGGTTTCACGAAAGAATATTAAATGGGGTTTTGACAAGTTGGTATCACTGGACTCATTTAAGAATTGTGAAAATGGGTATTTGGCGAATGATGATTCATGTGTGTTTAAAGTTATACATTAAAATTCATAACCTTATAGTTAATTATTTAATTTATGGTACATCTTCTATTTTTTTTTCAATTTTGTTTTACACTCCTATCGCATTAACATAATAATCATATATTAACTAATTCATTAAATCGTTTTAAATTATTATTATTTGAATGTGTTTATAGATATCGTGAATGGCAATAGGAGAAGGTTTCACGAGAAGAATATTAAATGGGGTTTTGACAAGTTGGTATCACTGGACTCATTTAAGAATTGTGAAAATGGGTATTTGGCGAATGATGATTCATGTGTGTTTAAAACACTTCAGCTCCAAACACACATGAATCATCATTCGTCAAATACCCATTTTCACAATTCTTAAATGAGTCCAGTGATACCAACTTGTCAAAACCCCATTTCATATTATATATATACACATACACATATGCTTCTAAATGAACATTGATAACACAGCTAGTTTGTATTCCATCCAACAAGCTCTTCATCTTCAATCTTTCTGACCCTTCTTCAACAGCTTCTGCTTTTGCAACCACGTATGGCCATTGTGTACCACAACCCGCACACACTTTAGCAAATGAGTTGAGGGTTGTCATATATTCTACAAGAGGAGTAGGCCCACGAATGAGGTAACCTCTGACTTGACCTTGCATGATGTATCCAACCTAACCGTGGTTCAGCGGCTTAAAAACTACTTTTCAGAGAAATTAACAACAACAAAAAATACAAAACAACAACACAGTAAAAAAATACAAAACAAGAAAAAAAAATACAAAACAACTAAAACAACCACCACCTACTTAAAAATTGATTTAGTTTCATCAATCCAAGCTTGCTTCTCGTTTACCTTCGCTTGAATAATTGCGAAGTCTTGCAGAATATGGTGAATTGCTTCTTGTTCTCGACGAACACGAGCCTCCCTAGCTTTTATATCCCCTTTCATCCTTTTGATCTCCCTGTCTTCCTCTTCGATCTTTCTCAAATGGACTGCCTTCCTGTCCATAATTTTTTCCACTCTTCTGTTAGTTCATCTATCTCCTTTTCCTTTTTTGCTATGGCGACCTCGATTTGAGGTGGCATTTTTTCAGGAGTAGCCTTAGGGTTTGATGACGATGACATTTGTGGATTAAATGAGAGAAGAGAAATCAAGAGAGAAAACAATTCAAAGAAAGAAAGCAAGAGAGAAATCAAGAAAGAAAGCAAGAGGAAGTGTGAATTGTGAATTGCATCTTACTGGTATTTATGGATGAAATCTCAAACATGCAAATGAATTTCAACCACAAATCGGTCTTCAAAGTACAATAATTGTGGAAAAAAACAGTAAAAGCATGCAGGATTCGTCTAAGTTTAGGGACCAAAAGTGTAAATTTTCAGGGACCAAAAGTGTAAATTTTCGCCCATTGCAGGCAGGGACCAAAAGTGCACCGCGGCCAAAGTTGAGGGGCTTCACGGGGCATTTGTACCCAAAGTACGTGCCACGTCAGCCCTAGCCCGCGATCGCGGGTATTTTGGGTATTTTTGCAAAATTGAAAAAAATTTAGGGTATTTCGGTAACAGTTGGTCAAACTTGGGGTATTTTAATTAATTTCCCAATCTATACAATCAATTCTTGTTAAAATAATCGTATGGATAAAAGCAACGTGGATTTCGATTCAGATTTTAAACTAATAAAAGAAAATTCCTGACCTCCTCGATCCCTTTAAAAGGTTTTGAAAAAATTAACATTAAAATGGAACGCATCCAAATTTTTATTGAGTAAAAAGAAAAGGAAAAACATATCAGACTATTGCGAGATGTAGAGGCAAATGAGGCAGAAACAAAATATAAGTAACGAAATGCTACAAAACAATGACATCAAAAGCGGAACTGAACTCGACACAAAAAAGAGTAGCATAGTGGGAATTACGAGATGGAGTGACGTGATGAGGCGCCGATATCCACTGCTTCTATTGCAGAGAATTTATGTGAGATCGTCTTGAGATCTATTCGAATATTCTTACGTGGACAACTCGGAGTTTGGCGACATCATCAAGGATATTAGACACTTCCTTAACTCAGAAGACCACATTTCGGTTCATTGGATCAACCGCCTCGCAAATGGGTCAGCTCGTTTATTAGTTAGGCACGCCTGTACGATCGATAGCTTAGTTTACTTTGATAGCATGCCCACCTTTTTTAATTATTGTAACGACACCGTTTATAACGTTACTTTTAATGAAATGAACGATTCCCGTCCGGATGATGGCAATGCCGAAGCCCGGTAATGGTCTCTTCCCTTTGTCTTCAAAAAAAACTTTAAATATTATTCAATTAATTATTTTTAGTCATGTTACATATAATAGATTCTTGAAAGTTGTTTTAACACAATCCTAAAATTTATAGTATATACAATAATAATAAATTTTAAATTATTTTAATTAACATATTATAAAATTTAATTTTTCTCTATAGATTTATTTATTTATATTAATTAATATTTATGTTATTAATAATTTATTTTAAATATATTATGAAATATTATGTTTGATTGTTTTTTTTAATTATTTTATATGATTATCAACTAGTTTTTACTGAACATGATTTATCAGCTACTTTTAAACAACTAAGGGGTTGTTTGTTTACATCTTAATAGTTCCATTAAGAGGCAACATCTGAATCGTTTAGAGGTGAATTTTGTTTGGCAAAAAAAACATGTCTCTTAATGGTTCCAAAACCCTCTGAATGATTTAGCATCTTGGGCCACCCTTAACCATTCAGCATCCTGATTTTATTCTAAACAAATACCAAACAATCATATTCCATTTTGTACTATATCATAAAAGTCTCTTAACCATTCTGACCACTTAACCATTCTGCATTCAACAGCCGACAAACAACCTCTAAGTTATGAGTAGTAAAATAATTTATTACCTTTCTCCGTTTCCAACCCAGCCAAAGAAATTATTAGTAAAATAATTTATTACCTACGGTTTGCTAAAAAAAATTGGATTTTGTCCTTGTGGTTTTTAAATTTCGATTTTCTTTTCTATGGTTTGTAATTCTTTTCTATGTTCACTCCTAAGACAAAAACACTACTTTTAAGTATTAGGGCCTAAAATAGAAATGAAGAGTAAAGTTCACTTTTGGTCCTTAAAGTATGTCAATTTCAACGGATTTCGTCCTTAAAGTTCATTTTTTGAGAAAAGACCCTGACCTATCATATTTTCTCTCGCTTTTGGTCCAAAGGACTCACACCGTTTAAATCTTGCCGTTAGTACCCACACACGTGCATCTCACGTGAGGGTATTTTTGTCAATTTTACATGATTTCTATTTTTTTTTGTTTTTACAAAAATCTTCAAACATTAGGGACCAATTATGTAATTAATCTAATACATATATGTGTCTGTATATACATAACCTGATAACCTGATGATGAGTGAAGAAAACCCAGCCGCCGGAAGAAAACCCCGCCGCCGTCGCACCTCCGGCGACTGGTCGTCGACGACACCCACCCTCACCGTCATCTTCTATGTCTCTCGCTCTCTCTGTCTCTCTTCTCCGTCTCTCTCTCTCTGTCTCTGTCTCGATTTCTCTGTCCTGATGAGTGGTCAGGAAGAAAACCCAAAGACCAAAACCTCAGGCCAAAAACCGGCGACTCCACCGGTGATACCTCCGGCGACACCTCCGGTGATACCTCTGGTAACACATTCGAATCTATCTTCACTTTTCTCTGTATCTCGATCTCTCGATCTCTCTTTCTCCGTCTCTCAAATCTTTCTATCTCTCAAGGGGCTTGGAGTGGGTGAATGAGGGGTGGTAGACGGTGGCCGACGGTGATGTTCTTCAAGCACTCAGTCGAGATCTAGTGTGTTCTTCCGACACTCAAATCGGTAGCTTAGGTTTCTGATTTTGCTTCTTTTGTTTAGATAGATGATAATTTGGTTGTAATAGATTTTTACTTCTATTTTAGTTGTGTATATGAATGAAATTGTTCTTAAGATATAAGATATTGATGTTTATTATCTGGGTTAAAGGTTATCTTCACGGAATAAATTTATAAATTATTTGAGTTTTGATTTTAGATTCAAGATTTTTTAATGCTTTTTAGAGTTATCTATTCTTCATTTGTTCTTGTTTTGGGTGATGTTCATAGAAAATAATGTTTTTGTTTATATATTTTTGAAGTATTTTTTAAAGCTTTAAATACGATACGGGGTTTAGGTTGAGACTTGAGTGTTGGTGATTTGGATTTGTATTTTGGTTGAGTTTTTGTGATTGAGGTTTAGCCGGAGAAGATGACCGGAGATGGGGTTATTGCCGGAGAAGAAGACCGGAGAGGGGTTATTGCCGGAGAAGAAGACCGTAGATGACAAAATGACCGGAAGAAAACTACCATTTTGGCCCTGAAATCAAAAAGAAAATTACTGTTTTGGCCCTTTGTCTTTGATTTTCTATGAATATGTATATATATAATTTTATTTTTAATAGAAAATAACATAAATGTTTAAAATGACAAAAATGCCCTCACGTGAGATGCACGTGTGTGGGTACTAACGGCAAGATTTAAACGGTGTGAGTCCTTTGGACCAAAAGTGAGAGAAAGTATGATAGGTCAGGGTCTTTTCTCAAAAAATGAACTTTAGGGACGAAATCCGTTGAAATTGACATACTTTAAGGACCAAAAGTGAACTTTACTCTAGAAATGAATTATAAACCATAGAAATGACAATCGTAATTTCAAAACCACAAGGATGAAAATGGAAATTTTCAACAAACCACATGGACTAAAAATGTAATTTACTCTATATACTGCGTTCTCTTTGTCTCGAGTTCTCAACCCAAATTATAGTGAAAAGATATGGATAATTGGTTTGTTAATGGCTTACCAAAAAAAAAAATTGATTGCATTTATTTTGATATCGAGTGGCTTATGGCGGCCTGTCTTAAATTTCGAAATTGACATGCCTGTCCATGTCTTCCTTGAAGCTTCACCGGTCAATAAAACATCAATGGCGTGAGACGGTGAGAGCCTGACCCTTTCTGATTTGATGTTTATAAGAAACTAAATCTTGAAGCACCTCCTTTTACTTGAACTGGGAAAACTCCAATTTCAAATGAAGTTCGGAAAGGAATTTACTTCACAGATGGTGCCCGAATGGGAGGGAGCGTACCTGAACTACAATTATCTCAAGACAATCTTGAAAGAAGTCTTGATTTTCCGGCGATGGCGGCAGAAGCAATCAGCTCCACCGCCTTCCACGCCTCGAAGAAGAAACCTGTTGAAGAGAAGCTCTTTTTACAGAGCTTTTAGTGGACTAACAAATCGACACAGTAATTACAGTAACAATGACGATGAAGACGAAGCGATTCTTGTGAGTGAAATGCATCAGCAAGAACTACCGGCGGAGGGGCAGACTTACCAAACTTTATTTCTCCGGTCGTCGGAGGAAGGAGCAGAGAACGAGCTTGTGTTCTTCAGAAAACTTGATGATGAGTTCAACAAGGTGATTAATTTCTACAGAAGCAAGGTGGAGGAGGTGGTGGTGGAGGCGGAGGACTTGAACAAACAAATGGATGCCCTCATTGCTCTTCAAGTCAAAATCAATGATCCCAGTTTTCAAAGTTCATCTCCATCGTCAAACTCAGGTAATCACTCAAGACCATGTTAAAAAAACATGTATTGTTTAGACTTTAGATATTCTTACTAATTTTGGAAAACGTTAAGGTTCATCGCCATTAGAGGAGATTCAAGAACTTGAAGAAATACCAGAAAGGGATCAACAGAAGATGGTTTCCTTAGAAATTCTAAATCACGTAAAGATCAATGTTATTCCAGAATCTGCATTATCGACGTTGAGAACTATTTTTGATGGCACAAAAAGCGACTTATCGTTCTGCAAAGGAGAACTCAGAAACGCACAGGAGAAACTGAAGCAGGCTTTTGTAGAGTTCCACAGAAAGCTTCGACTTCTGAAAAGCTACTCGTAAACACTTATGTTTGATTGCGAATCAGCATTAATTAAGAAGATTAGCAACAAAGTGAAAAATGAATTGAATTTGTGTTTTCTTTCTTCTTTGACAGTTTCTTGAATCAATTGGGTTTCTCCAAGATCATGAAGAAGTATGATAAGGTATCGAATTCTTAAATCTTTATGATAATCTGTTTGCAAAGTTTGACATTTGTGTTGGTGTAGATCACATCAAGAAACGCATCAAAAGCTTATCTAGAGATGGTTGAGAATTCTTACTTGAGCCAATCTGATGAGGTATCTAAACCACCATCTATGATGTTTCAAGATCAGCCATTGATGTGCTTTACATTTGCAGATTAATCAACAAGTCTTCTTTTCTGTTTTTTCAGGTTGTTAAGCTCATGGAGAGAGTAGAAGCTGCATTTATAAAGCACTTCGCCAATGCAAATCGCAGTCAAGGAATGAGGGACCTAAGACCAAGAACTAAAAGAGATAACCATAGAGTAACATTTTTTGTGGGTAAGGGGCTGTTTCTTTACCTCTTAATTATTCCATTAAGAGGCAACCTCTGAATCGGTAAGAGGTGAATCTTGTGTGGCAAAAAAAAATATGCCTCTTAATGGTTCTAGAACCCTCTGAATGGTTTTATATCTTAGGCCTCCCTTAACCATTAAGCGCCCTAATTTCATTTTGAACAGTTACCAAACAACCGTATTTCATTTTGCACCATATCATAAGAGTCTTTTAATCATCCTGCACCAAACCATTCATCAATTCCCATACAACCCCTAAGTTGTGGGTACCAAAGAAAATGTAAATCTTGGAATCCCCTTGTACCATTTTAGTTCACTATCTAAATATGCTATGTAAAAGTGTTACAATAAGTTGATAATACGCTTTTTGGGCAGGTTGTTTCTTTGGCTGTTCGATAGCACTTATAGTGGCAGTCATCCTAACGGTACACGCTAGAGACCTCCTCAAGAGTGAAGGTCGAAACCAATACATGACCAACATATTTCCGTTATACAGTTTGTTCGCATACCTTGTGTTACATATGCTAATGTTTGCCGGAAACATATATTATTGGATGCGTTATCGTGTCAATTACGCCTTCATTTTCGGGTTCAAACCAAGTACGGAATTGGGTTACAAAGAAATCCTACTTCTAAGCTTTGCTCTATCAGTACTGACCCTTGCAGCTGTACTCTCAAATCTTGAAATGGAAATGGATGAAACAACTCAAAGTTTCCAAGCTTTAACCGAACTGGTCCCTCTAGGTCTAGTCATTGTAAGAAATTCCTAGCTTCCTCTCTCGTGAACTCTAACGAACCGAAAAAGTAGGGTAATTAGTTGTAACTTATGCTTTGCAGGTTGTACTTCTGATAACGTTCTGCCCGTTTAACATCATCTATCGTACCAACCGATTCTTTCTCATAGTGTGTCTATGGCACTGTGTTTGTGCTCCTTTTCACAAGGTCAACTTCCCTGATTTCTTCTTGGCTGATCAGTTAACTAGTCAGGTAATTCACTTCTTCTTTCATTGGAAAATTGTCTGAAAAGGTGTACCTTAGTTACCGGTACACCCCAGCCTATCCTCTGGGAGGTCAAAGGTTCAAGCTGGTTCAAACTTAAGAGAAATTGACTCAAATAGCCATTTCAACAATGAAAATTGGTCTCTTAGTCATTTTTCTCTCATTTTTACCCAAATGTCACTACTTCCGCAATATACAGGTCCGTAATTGCGGACCTAACTCAGAAACACAAAAAAATACGAATCTAATCGATTTTTCTTAAGAAAAAAAAGAAAAAGATCGACTCAGATTCACAATTGCGGACCCCAGATCCACAATTGCGGACCCAAGTCCGCAATATGTAATTATTTATTTATTACAGAAAATCGTTCAGATTCGTACTTTTTTTTGTGCTTTTGAGCTAGGTCCGCAATATATATTGCGGATGTAGTTGACATTTGGGTAAAAATGGGAGAGAAATAGCTAAGAGACCAATTTCTTTGTCTACTTTGGTTATTTGAGTCAATTTCCCCAAACTTTACAGTTTGTGTGAGTATTTGCGGTATATAAATATTATAACTTGTCTGACGAGACTGTATACAATGAGTTATATTTCATGGTTTCAGGTTCAATTGCTGAGGACTTTGGAATTCTATCTATGCTACTATGGTTGGGGAGACTTCAAGAAGAGAGAAAACAGATGTGACCAAAGTGATGTGTACAAGACTTTTTATATACTTATAGCGGTTATTCCATATTGGTTTCGATTCCTACAGGTAACTGAACTTCAATTCACACGTATATAGGTCATCATCAAGTTGTTCGATTTGATTCAAATGGTCTAATATTCTGGCATTGTGTGTTAGTGTTTACGACAATGGTGGGAACAGAAAGAGTATGGTCAAGCTGCGAACGGACTCAAGTACTTGTCGACAATTGTTGCTGTAGTCACGAGAACGATCTATGTTCAGAGGCCAGGATTGAGTATGAGAATCATCGCTGCATCCAGTTCGGTTATTGCTACAGTTTTCAACACTTACTGGGATATGGTGAAGGATTGGGGTCTTCTTTGTAGGAACTCCAACAACCCTTGGTTAAGAGACAGACTTATTTTAACAAATAAATCAGTCTACTTTATAGCAATGGTAATATTATCATAAGCCCGTTCTTTAATTCGGTCCATTGACCCAAACCTGTTGTTAAACTTGGGTCTGGTCTGGCCTGGTATAACTAGGCCAGACCATTCTGGTCCTTTTGACCATTCAGATATTCATAATTCTTCATGAATTTTGATGCAGGTATTGAATGTGATATTGAGGCTTGCTTGGATGCAAACGGTGTTAGATTTCCACGAAGCTCCGACTCTCCATAGAAGCATGGTGATATTCATATTTGCGGGTTTGGAGATCATTCGTCGTGGTATATGGAACTTCTTCAGGTTGGAAAATGAGCACCTGAATAATGTAGGGAAATTTCGAGCATTTAAATCAGTGCCACTGCCTTTTAGCTACGAAGATGGGGACAAGGAACTATGATTCGCTTTGGTACAAATGCTCTTCGTGATTTGCTTTGTAATCGATTGCTAGTTTTGTTTTTCGAATGTTTCTGATTCATTTTATTCTAGATTGCTTCCATTGATTTAATAGAAAAAAACCACAATACTTATTTGTAATTCTGAAACTGTTATCATCGGTCATCCAGTTATCATGAAAAAGGTAAATCATATATCCCAATGGCAGGTTGGTGATGCCATAAACTATTATTACACAAAATAAACACAGTCATCATGGGAAAAGTAGAAATGTAGTTATCTAACCGCTATTTTAACGGTTAAGAAAACCGTCATTGACCAAATTAATTATAACTAAGGGGCCGTTTACAAAACGCTTACTCGGGTAAGTGTTTACCAAGTCATATTAGCTTACCGGATGAATATGGCAAGGACCAAGAATCTGACCCGGTAAGAGCGGAAGCAAGGACCGAGAGTCGAAATCAAGGACCGAGAGTCTTACCCGGTAAGTGAGTGCGACGACTCTTACCACGGTTAGCGCTTACCGGTTAAATTGTTGCATACGATGCCCATTTTGGTGGACTAAAATCTTATCCGGGAAGTAAGTGATTGTGTTGAATTTTACCGGTAAGCACTTATCCTGGTAAGTGATTATATAAACGGCCCCTAACATTTAACAAGTTGAAGGTGTTGGATTGTTTTTCTAGGTCTTCTATAGATGAAGTTGTTGTTTTTTTAATATTCAAAGGCATATATTAGGTGTAAGTAAAAAAAAATCATAGATGATATTGTGTATGAATCCTCAAACTTTGATTTGAATCAACGAGTGAAAATCAGGAAGTTGCTAACGAAAAATAGTTTTAGGGTGGTAATTGATGTATAGGGGAAATATCAATTGCAAACCAGTCAGTTTGTGCAAACCCCGTACAAACCAATCTACAATCATGAATCTGCAAATTTTTTTTGTTGATGCTTCATGAATCTATATTTTGGCTTCATGAATATAAAATTTGGCTTCATGAATATATAATTTGGCTTCATGAATCTATATTTTCCGATAGAGCCCTAAAATACCCTTATGGATATAAAAAAGAAGTTATGGATATAAAAAAATAAGTTACGTGATTGGTGGAGATGAAACAATATGCTAAAAGCCCTAAAATACCCTTATGGATAAAAAAACAAAGTTACGTGATTGGTAGATTGGTTTGTACGGGGTTTGCACAAACTGACTGGTTTGCAACGGATACCTCCCCTTGATGTATAAACCCTAAAAACCGTATTAAACTCGCAACACTCTCAAAATGAAATCAAGTTATGATAATAAATCGCGGTTTTAGTTCCGAGGAGCACCACTTCCTTTCTCATACGTGCAAATAAAGCTCTTTATGCCTACTCGTTAATTCGTAGAGCCAAAGCGTAGGGTTGAATTCATAAAGCAAAATTGTTGATGGCTTAATCATTAAGCTGTAAACGAACAGTTTGATATGGCTAAATGGATAAATTCTTCATATCATGATGTAGAGCGCCTAGCAACCCGACTCGAGGAACAAATGGACCAAGCAAAACGAAACCGAAACAACAGAGACTTACGCGGTTTAGCACGCGGCTTGCATCCCGCGGCATAAACCGCGCAACCCTCTGGAGGGTTCGACAAACAGTGAGCCCCGCAGCCTGTTACGCGGCTTGCATCCCGCGGCCCAAACCGCGTAAACCCTCCAGGTCGAATTATCAGCTAGTTTCCTTTTTATTGCTTTCCTTATTAGATTCCAATAATGGTTCCTTCTATTAGAGATTGATACCAATTCCTAGTTCCCTTAATTAGTTTCCTAGTTTCCTTAATTAGTTTGCCTAGCTTAGTTATAAATAGGATCATTAGGATTCATTGTTTCTCAATTCAATTATTATTCAATACAAGCATTAGTTCTTGATATTCAAGTCCTTCTTATTACTTTATCTGTTTACGTTGGTAAACCGATCCCCTTTTGGGTCCGACGCTAGTCGATCCGTTCCACGCACGATCCTACTGCGTCAGTTGGTATCAGAGCACAGACTTACCTGTCTTTTCACCTTCACGATGGCAGACCAACCACCACCGCCACCACCCGTTACGAGATCCGAGTTCGAGGGGTTAGCAGCGGCCGTTACCGCACTGACAACCGCAGTCAACAACCAGCTCAACGTTAACAACAACAACCGCCCAGGACGAGACAGGTACGAGGGCCGTCATCGACCCCGACACGGTGGCCGCCGCCACCCGATCACCAGTTCCAGCTCCGACTCCAAATCCGACGGAGATGTGGAACCACCACGAAGAGACCCCGACTACCGAATGAAGGCCGACATTCCCTACTTCTATGGGAATATGGGCGTTGAAGAATTCTTGGATTGGCAAATCGAAGTCGACCGTTTCTTCAATATCATGGAAATCCCCGAACACAAGCAAGTCAAGATGGTAGCTTTCCGCCTGAAGAGCACCGCAGCCGTATGGTGGGATAAGTTGATCTCCCAGCGACAACGACAACGGAAAGGCCCGATACGTTCATGGAGAAGGGCAGAACAACTTATGTCCGAACGATTCTTACCGGAGGACTACGAGCAAATCTTGTACAAGATGTACTTGGATTGCTCCCAAGGATCGAGAACCATAGCCGAATACACCACTGATTTCATTCGCCTCTCCGGACGGAATGAAATCGGCGAAACCGAAGGCCAAAGAGTTGCACGCTACATTAATGGCCTCAAAAGTTCGATACAAGATAAAATCGGACTCCAAACCGTTTGGACAGTCACAGAAGCATCGAGTTTGGCCATGAAGGCCGAGCTAATGAAGAAAACCACTCGAGCCTCATCCTATCGCCGTTACACCACACCGACCCCCACCGAAACCACCAATTCCGCAGCTGATAAAGGAAAAAGTATCGCATCAAGTTCATCCGTTCGCGACACCAATCCACCACGAAACTCTACCGGGTCCCAAAGCAAACCCGAAACACCAAAACCATCCAACCCCTACGCCCGACCAACGAGATCTAAATGCTACCGTTGTGGCCAACCGGGCCATAGGTCCAACGAGTGCACCAACCGAAGGACAGTCGGCCTCGTGGATGAAAACGAAAGCGAAGAGGAAGACGAGTATAAAGGAGTTGACTTTGCGGAAGAAGAATCCGAAGAAAGGGTAAACATCGTGCTCCAAAGGGTCCTTCTCTCTCCGAAAGAAGAAGGACAGAGAAAGAACCTTTTTCGCACCTATTGCTCCATCAACAAGAAAGTGTGCAACCTGATCGTGGACAACGGAAGCTGCGAAAATCTGGTATCCAAAAAGTTAGTAGATTACCTTAATCTACCAACCCAGCCGCACGACGCCCCTTATTCCCTTGGATGGGTAAAGAAAGGACCGCAAGCTCGTGTAACCCAAGCCTATAAGGTTCCCCTCTCTATAGGCAAATACTACAAAGAAGATGTCCTCTGCGACGTCCTCGACATGGACGCTTGCCACATCTTACTCGGTCGGCCATGGCAATACGACAACGACGTGACCTATAAAGGAAGGGACAACGTGATGATATTCCGCTGGGGCGACCGTAAAATCGCCATGTCACCCGTGGCTAACTTCCACAAGGCCCCGGAAAAGAAAGGTGATAACGTCCTATTCATCACCTCCGACGAACAACTCCTTGAGAACGACTTCAAGGAGACCCAACTTTTCTGTCCCATAGTCGTGAAAGGCTTAATGAGCGCCGAAAAGGTCAACGAAGAAGTCCCGAAAGAAGTCAACGAGATACTTAAAGACTTCACGGATCTGGTCTCCGACGACCTACCACCGGAACTACCGCCTATGAGAGATATCCAGCATCAAATAGATCTAATCCCGGGTGCAAACCTTCCAAACCTTCCTCACTACCGCATGAGCCCCAAAGAAAATGAAATCTTGAGGGAACAAGTCGAAGACCTGTTACGAAAAGGGTTTATCCGTGAAAGTCTAAGCCCTTGTGCAGTCCCCGTCCTTCTCGTGCCAAAGAAAGGTAACCAATGGAGGATGTGTATTGACAGTCGCGCCATCAACAAAATCACCATCAAGTACCGGTTCCCCATCCCCCGCTTGGAAGACATGCTAGATGAACTAGCCGGCTCAAAGTTATTTTCAAAAATCGACCTTCGTAGCGGCTATCATCAAATCCGAATCCGACCCGGCGACGAGTGGAAAACCGCATTCAAAACACCATTCGGGCTTTACGAATGGTTAGTTATGTCGTTCGGCACTTCCAACGCCCCTAGCACGTTCATGAGGACAATGAACCAAGTCCTCCGCCCGTTCATCGGCTCGTTCGTAGTAGTATATTTCGACGATATACTTATCTATAGCCGAAACAAAACAGATCACCTCGCCCATCTCCGCCAAATCTTGACCGTGCTCCAAGAAAACAAGCTATATGTCAACCTCAAGAAGTGTACTTTCTGCACCAACAAGCTCTTATTTCTGGGATTCATTGTTGGAGAATCCGGCATAGAGGTAGACGAAGACAAAGTCCGAGCAATAAAGGAATGGCCAACTCCCAAAACCGTATCCGACGTCCGAAGCTTCCATGGCTTAGCCACTTTCTATCGGCGGTTCGTACGGGACTTCAGCACGATTACCGCACCTATGACCGAATGCCTAAAGAAAGGGAAATTCCAATGGGGGCCCGATCAAGACAAAAGTTTCGCCGAGATCAAACGCAAGCTAAGCTCCACCCCGGTACTCGCTCTACCCGACTTCGATAAGGTCTTCGAAGTTGAATGTGACGCAAGCGCCATAGGAGTGGGAGCTGTCCTCTCCTAAGAGAAGCGTCCCATCGCCTTCTTCAGCGAGAAACTAAGCGATGCCCGTCAAAAGTGGAGCACCTATGATCAAGAGTTCTACGCCGTCTTTCGAGCTTTAAAACAATGGGAGCACTATCTCGTGCAGAAAGAATTCGTCCTCTTTACCGACCATCAAGCTCTCAAGTTCATTAATAGCCAAAAAACGGTAAGCAAAATGCACGCGCGATGGGTAAGCTGTAACACCCTCTAATTTGGAACGAGCAACTAATTTAAAATTTCATGGAATACCCAAAATAAATATAATTACTTCTACAATTCATTCCTCAAAATACCTTGTCATTAAAAACATTATAATTCCCCAAATAAAACAACCTAAACGGGTGTCACTTAACACAACACAAGTTGCTAGTCCAACCAAGTGCGGAAGACTTCACTAAACAAATCACCTCTCGTGCACCCTAATATCCCTCGCCACTTCACAATATAGCTAAAGCTACTCCCAACCTGAACCTGTTGCACATGCCGACAAATAAAGAGGGTTAGGCTTACGCCTAGTGAGTTCAAGCATTTTATCATGACTATATAAAATCATAAATCGGAAGTTAGTAATTATAGTCATGATTTAAATAAATGTTTTTAAATGAAAGTTCGCGACAAAGTCTATCATTTCCAAAAGGTTTCCCAACGGCATAAATGACTCATTTTCCAACACACCCAAAATCTAGGAGAAAAGTTCCCAAAATGTATGAAGCGTTTTATAAAATGAATTCCAAACCCAAATCACTCAAAACGTATTTTGACATTAAATATTCCAATGAATATAGATATGGACAAAACTCCAATATTTAAAAACATCCAATAAGCATGAAGCATAGAACCATGCCAATAACCATGAATACAGTTCGTATAGATAAAGTACGTCACCGAAAATATGGATAAAAACATATATCCAAAACCACACCTTTCGGTGACGGGGGAGACCCGATTCCATCGAAAGTGACGGGCACACAAAGTTAAGTCACTTAGGATGTTACTGGATTACGCAAGCCCCGGTCCTAGTTCCCATGCCATAAAGACATCACAATCCTCAGACCAAAATAAATTGCCTTTATTGCATACCCCGTAGAGTTACACCTCAAGGACTTACAGGGGTCCCATTGCATATCCATCCTAGACGAGTTTCACCTCAGGGACTCCAGTGTCCCCTATTGCCTACTCGCTAGTGGCCCCACGGCCTAATACATATACCCATGCGTTCCCAATAGTACCCGCTGATACCAGCCTTCCGGCACCCCATGACAGACAAAACGCGTCTTGTTGTGTGAAGGGACGAAGTCAACCAACCACACAACCGAATGCACAAAGAGATAGACCATCCAATAAAATTGACTCACGTGCCTATGGATCCAATACAACTCGGTCTACAAAACATGCTCAACCCGAAATGACCGAAGCACCCAACCATGTAAATATAAAAAAAATGAACAATAAAATGCATCAAGTTGCAATAAATGCAAACCATAAATAAGACTCCACATTGAGTCATTTAAAACCAGACAAATGTCCCCATGACCATCCCAAAGTCGAAAACCGAGCAAAATGCTCAAATACCCATTAGACCCATAATAGCGGTCATCTTAGCATAGAAATGCATTTCATATCAAATAGGTAGTAAGTACCATAAAATCGTTATTAACCCAAAACTCAACACGGAATTAAACATAAAGGGTTTTCCCAAAGAACTCATACCCTTAACATTCTCAAAATGACCCATAACACTAAAAGTGTATTTTCTCAAATGGTTTATAAAATCATTTACACAAGTATGATTAAACCATCAATTAAAACTCATTTTGAGCAATTAATCTTTTAAAGACGATTCATGGTTTCTAACCATCCAAATCTTCAAAAGTCCCAAATATGGGTATTATACACATTTATGAAGATAAACACTTCAAAAGAGTTAAACTATCCAAATAACTCAACCATATACATTTTCAAGTAAAACACACATATATTTGTAAAATACTCATTTTGGCATGTACAAAGTTTTCACAAAGTAACTTGAACTCACCTTGCTAGATTAAGCTAAATCTAGAGTTTCTCCAACGTAAGCTCCTTTGATGAAGTTTGCATCCTCAAGCCAAAACTTCCAAAAACCTAGATTTATGAAATCCCATCCATCAATATCACAATCCAACCATAAGGAATCATTCCCTAACCATAAAACATCAAAACCCCCAACTTACCAAACCCTAGTTCTTGTAGATGAATAAAACAAGGTTTTTTAACCATTCATCACCAAAATCGACCCACAACATCACAAGATAGAAAGAAGGCGAAATCAACCATCATAACAACTATTGGGTAAGGAAAGATTACCTCAACCATTGAAATCTTCCACAAACGAGCTCATAGTCTCCACAAAAGCTCCAAGATTCCAAGATGATCAACAATGGAGGAAGAGGGTTTGATTTGGTGAAGTGAAGAGGAAGGAGAGGGGAGTGGATGGTGTTTTCTTGAGAGAAATCGGCTGAGAGAGTGAGGGAGATGAAGAGAGTCGAGAGTGAGAATGAAATGAGAAGAGAAAGAGGTTAAAATGGTTTTAATCACTTCCAGCTCCCGACCGCGACATTGACTAGGTCATAGTCGCGCCCCGTGTACCCGTTTCTGTTTGATTTTCTCATTTTGTCCCCGACCGCGACAATGACACCGCGACAATGACCAGGTCATAGTCGCTGGTCATAGTCGCGACCCGTGTACCACATTCTGTCCGATTTCTCGTTTTATTTTCTAATCGCTGTTTTGGTCATAACTTCTTCGTTATGGCTCCGTTTTCGCTCCGGAAAGAACCGTTGGACTCGTATTCGAATTCCCCATCCAACAAGACCATAAAATCTAGGATTTACACCAATATCCTATTTTTCATAATTTCCTTAGAATATCGATTCCGCATTGATTTAAAGTTGTACTTATCCCAAAATTTACGGGTGTTACAATCCTCCCAACCTTATAAGGATTTCGTCCTCGAAATCTACATCCTCTACAACCCAAGGCTAACCGACTCATTGTCGACCACAAATCATCAATTCCTAACTGGAATCTAAATTTCTCACACCGTCAATAAGGACAATTCCTCGAACAATTTCTTATCAACATCACCCCTTCAAGTACACCGTACTTATGTCTGGAAGAACATTTCAACCACTGGTAACACTCCTAGTTAAACGACTTGGTTGTCTCCCAACCTTAAAGTGTTCCATCTTCCTCAATTTTAGTTTTCAACCCTAAATCATTCCACGATTTAATCACTAACGAACCCAACGGAATTGTCAATTCCGATCACCCCTACCATTAATTGTCAAATAACTCCACGAGTTCTAATAACTCCAAGAATCCATTCCAAAAAGAACAGTCATAAAACCGCCAAGTCCTTTAACCGTACACTAAGATTATTCCACCAAAACTACTCATCACAATTGAGCATCTTACGGTTACCACTACCATTGTCGTCATCCTTCAAACTTGGCTACAAACCCCCGTTTACACTAACGGTTTCCGATTTCAAGACCACAAAGGTTGACACCTAGTTTTTACCACCTACTCGGAACTCTAATAGGACCCCACACACGAGTTCCATTTACCGAGGTTTCCATACAACTAAGGTTGCCAACAAAACGGCTGTATCAACCTCGAAATACGTTACCGCAAGTCTAATTCTGCAATTACCACAAACACAATTACTTTGCTACCGCTATCCTCCGGCCCATAATACCAACACGCGTGGAATACCCAACCTTCCACCGTCGAAGTGCTACACGCGCTTACCCTTAAATGAGGTACATACCCTTTTTCAAGGTCCTAACGAGTTCAAGGTTTTCAAATGCGTTATTCAATAAATATGCCAATTAATCAAAACCATTCACAAAATATTTTCAACACCAAGATTTTCATCTCAAATAACTCGTGCGAAATAAAACTACTACTGTCAGCTCGGTAGTTACGCAAAACTGGACATGCTCGTCCCACATAGGAAAATCATGTTGAAAATCATTTCATTGCAGTTCAGTTTACCCACAAAACGCAAAAGCGTAGTAAACAATTTCTTTTAGATGAGACACCACAGTTCTAGTATGAATTGACTCATGACATGCATGTAAAGTGACTACTCGACCTTAAACGGGGTGCGACACCAGGTGTGCACGTATTTCAAAAGAGGTCTAAACAACATTGACTCCAACATTTCCTCGTCAACCATAAAACGACATGAGGCAAGGTTTACCAACAAAATTTTGCACGCGTCAGTTTATTACACAAAACGATGGAGCGGTTCACCAACATTCTTAGTCAAAACATAAAATGACTTGTGCAAATTCCCTAGCTAATACAAAAACCCATACGTCTCCATCACTTGAAAATTTCGACTAAAACATCATACGACTTCACATTGGGGTAGACATGCAAGCTTGTAACACTGCTAATAGCAATTTTCTTGTAACTAAATAACGTGCATCAAATGGTTCGTGACCAAATTTCGACAAATGAAACTCTTTAAATCAATTTCTCAAAATCTCTCATCCGGTCCTATAATGCCATTTGAGTAAAACGTTTCTGGTAAAACTTGCACACAACAATGCGTTATTCCAAAACATATGAGGAAATAGGTGTTAATAAATATTTGACATCGAAAGGGTTCAACTTATTTTCAAATCCCAAATTGTACTAACGGTGCGTATCAATGTCCAAAACATAAGAAATCCCGCGTACTATAATTTTATACAAAAAATTTCTAAAATCTTCCTCACGAAGCATTTTCTCAAGGTTTCGTACTTGGGACACAAAACGTCAAAACGTAATTGCTAAAAATGTATTTGTCCAAATACTCCCAACACACATTTCTCCGGAAACCAAAAAGGTTTTCAATTCTTCCAAAATAATCGGCAATTCAAAGTTAACCAAATATCAACGACTAACACCTTATCATTTTCAAAATGCAAAGCATTGCGAACTGTGCATGATTTCTACAACACCAAAACACCCTTTGACCGAATGGTCATCATTTAAACAAGAGTCTATAAAACATTTTCACTCACAATTCGTTCAACAAAGTGACGAGAAACAATGGTTACCAAGCTATGCATACCCCTAAGTCGATATAATACGTTTCACATAAAAACGGTAATAAACATTTAACTGACCAAAAGCGCACCAAGCAATTTATTATAAAATGTCACCAAAATGTTCTTTCATGCATTACTTAAGCCACGTATAAATCAATCCATACACCGAACTATTTGCAATGAAATACTTAGTAACACAAACTTTTTGAAAGAAAAGTTACGCGACACTAGAGTTCCAAACTCATCTTTTCTTAGTCGCCTTATGGCATAAAATTAACTTTTCTCAACAACACTCGAGTGGGACCAAATGCCCAACCAAAACTCGTAAACTTTTCACATAAGCAATTAGAGTATGCACGTTGTAAAATTGTACTCACACGACTCAACATGTCGTAAAACCAAACTCCATGAACCTCCATGGACTCAATGACTCCAAGTCAATAAAACGGCGCTAAACACCATGCTTCCAAAGCCAAATTGCTAAAAGCAAAAATCATAGATGAGACGCCAAAATCCCAAAAATCCCCTTCTAGGGTAATACTACATAAACGACATTGTTTAACAACTCTCATTAAACAAAATTCCCAAAATAATCTCACATAGACATAATGGAAAAATAACTTTCCGTCCAAACTCTAACATATGTGGAGGAGATCCAATGTTAAAGTCACAAGCCGTAGTTATTGCCCAACATCTCAAACTTCATTTATATATGATTATCATTACGTCCAAAACAATGTTGAACAACGATGAAATAAGGCAAAACAAATCCCGGCGAAGTTCGCAACTCCCGCGATAAAACGGTTTCATGCACTTTTAAAACCATAATTTGAAATCTTGTGTGCGTGCCAAACATTTCTCAAAATTTGTAACACGGTCCACATAAGGATTGAAAACACAAGAAACAGTTGATGCAATTTATTTCCAAAATAAATTTCGTGCATGATTTAGTCGGCATTCAACGTCTCCACTCATACTCCTCCAAAATCCTCCGGTCTACTATTTTCATCCGGATATCCAAACCTCTTAAGGCAAGTTGGGAAATACATCAATTAACTTTACGGTTTTTCCTCAAATCAAAATCGACTCAAAAGCCTATGGTTCTAGTACAACCATCAATCTTGACCCGAAACGGTCTACTTAAAGCAAACATCATGCTTATCGTCACTCCAAGTGACTAATACTAGAATCGTTCATCTATTCCAACGACTACTAGTTTAGAACTTACTTCACTACCCCAACGATCACCACATGAAAGCAATTCAAGCATGCACATGTACTAGTAGGTTCACCATGACACTGGCCAGGTGTCACTATGAACGCACTGCATATGATTATCCTTGTTGCTCTCGACGTGATTCTCGTTTCTAAAAGCTCCATCAACTTCAAAACATCTTATCTTAAAGTGCCTAAAGGTGAATTTCACTCTCATTTACTTAAACAAACACTAGTTTGAGTCTAGGTATCCAAAATCAACACCTAATTCTCTCAAACTTATGCTCTGATACCAACTTGTAACACCCTCTAATTTGGAACGAGCAACTAATTTAAAATTTCATGGAATACCCAAAATAAATATAATTACTTCTACAATTCATTCCTCAAAATACCTTGTCATTAAAAACATTATAATTCCCCAAATAAAACAACCTAAACGGGTGTCACTTAACACAACACAAGTTGCTAGTCCAACCAAGTGCGGAAGACTTCACTAAACAAATCACCTCTCGTGCACCCTAATATCCCTCGCCACTTCACAATATAGCTAAAGCTACTCCCAACCTGAACCTGTTGCACATGCCGACAAATAAAGAGGGTTAGGCTTACGCCTAGTGAGTTCAAGCATTTTATCATGACTATATAAAATCATAAATCGGAAGTTAGTAATTATAGTCATGATTTAAATAAATGTTTTTAAATGAAAGTTCGCGACAAAGTCTATCATTTCCAAAAGGTTTCCCAACGGCATAAATGACTCATTTTCCAACACACCCAAAATCTAGGAGAAAAGTTCCCAAAATGTATGAAGCGTTTTATAAAATGAATTCCAAACCCAAATCACTCAAAACGTATTTTGACATTAAATATTCCAATGAATATAGATATGGACAAAACTCCAATATTTAAAAACATCCAATAAGCATGAAGCATAGAACCATGCCAATAACCATGAATACAGTTCGTATAGATAAAGTACGTCACCGAAAATATGGATAAAAACATATATCCAAAACCACACCTTTCGGTGACGGGGGAGACCCGATTCCATCGAAAGTGACGGGCACACAAAGTTAAGTCACTTAGGATGTTACTGGATTACGCAAGCCCCGGTCCTAGTTCCCATGCCATAAAGACATCACAATCCTCAGACCAAAATAAATTGCCTTTATTGCATACCCCGTAGAGTTACACCTCAAGGACTTACAGGGGTCCCATTGCATATCCATCCTAGACGAGTTTCACCTCAGGGACTCCAGTGTCCCCTATTGCCTACTCGCTAGTGGCCCCACGGCCTAATACATATACCCATGCGTTCCCAATAGTACCCGCTGATACCAGCCTTCCGGCACCCCATGACAGACAAAACGCGTCTTGTTGTGTGAAGGGACGAAGTCAACCAACCACACAACCGAATGCACAAAGAGATAGACCATCCAATAAAATTGACTCACGTGCCTATTGATCCAATACAACTCGGTCTACAAAACATGCTCAACCCGAAATGACCGAAGCACCCAACCATGTAAATATAAAAAAAATGAACAATAAAATGCATCAAGTTGCAATAAATGCAAACCATAAATAAGACTCCACATTGAGTCATTTAAAACCAGACAAATGTCCCCATGACCATCCCAAAGTCGAAAACCGAGCAAAATGCTCAAATACCCATTAGACCCATAATAGCGGTCATCTTAGCATAGAAATGCATTTCATATCAAATAGGTAGTAAGTACCATAAAATCGTTATTAACCCAAAACTCAACACGGAATTAAACATAAAGGGTTTTCCCAAAGAACTCATACCCTTAACATTCTCAAAATGACCCATAACACTAAAAGTGTATTTTCTCAAATGGTTTATAAAATCATTTACACAAGTATGATTAAACCATCAATTAAAACTCATTTTGAGCAATTAATCTTTTAAAGACGATTCATGGTTTCTAACCATCCAAATCTTCAAAAGTCCCAAATATGGGTATTATACACATTTATGAAGATAAACACTTCAAAAGAGTTAAACTATCCAAATAACTCAACCATATACATTTTCAAGTAAAACACACACATATTTGTAAAATACTCATTTTGGCATGTACAAAGTTTTCACAAAGTAACTTGAACTCACCTTGCTAGATTAAGCTAAATCTAGAGTTTCTCCAACGTAAGCTCCTTTGATGAAGTTTGCATCCTCAAGCCAAAACTTCCAAAAACCTAGATTTATGAAATCCCATCCATCAATATCACAATCCAACCATAAGGAATCATTCCCTAACCATAAAACATCAAAACCCCCAACTTACCAAACCCTAGTTCTTGTAGATGAATAAAACAAGGTTTCTTAACCATTCATCACCAAAATCGACCCACAACATCACAAGATAGAAAGAAGGCGAAATCAACCATCATAACAACTATTGGGTAAGGAAAGATTACCTCAACCATTGAAATCTTCCACAAACGAGCTCCTAGTCTCCACAAAAGCTCCAAGATTCCAAGATGATCAACAATGGAGGAAGAGGGTTTGATTTGGTGAAGTGAAGAGGAAGGAGATGGGAGGGGATGGTGTTTTCTTGAGAGAAATCGGCTGAGAGAGTGAGGGAGATGAAGAGAGTCGAGAGTGAGAATGAAATGAGAAGAGAAAGAGGTTAAAATGGTTTTAATCACTTCCAGCTCCCGACCGCGACATTGACACCGCGACAATGACCAGGTCATAGTCGCTGGTCATAGTCGCGCCCCGTGTACCCGTTTCTGTTTGATTTTCTCATTTTGTCCCCGACCGCGACAATGACACCGCGACAATGACCAGGTCATAGTCGCTGGTCATAGTCGCGACCCGTGTACCACATTCTGTCCGATTTCTCGTTTTATTTTCTAATCGCTGTTTTGGTCATAACTTCTTCGTTATGGCTCCGTTTTCGCTCCGGAAAGAACCGTTGGACTCGTATTCGAATTCCCCATCCAACAAGACCATAAAATCTAGGATTTACACCAATATCCTATTTTTCATAATTTCCTTAGAATATCGATTCCGCATTGATTCAAAGTTGTAGTTATCCCAAAATTTAAAATTTCCTTTCGTCATCAAGCACAAATCTTGCGTCCTCAATCGAGTGGCCGACGCCTTGAGTAGACGTGCCACACTCATGATCACGCTAGCCCATGAAATCATCGGGTTTGAAGTCTTAAAGGACCAATACAAAGAGGACGATGATTTCCAGGAAATTTGGGACAAGTGCAAAACGGGCACACCAATGGATGATTACTACATCCATGACGGCTACCTCTTCAAAGGTAACCAATTATGCATCCCCAATTCTTCTCTTCGTGAAAAACTTATCCGAGACTTGCATGGAGGAGGATTAAGCGGCCATCTTGGCCGCGACAAAACCGTCACTAGCGTCCTCGATCGCTATCATTGGCCTCACCTAAAGCGCGATGTGGGGGCAATTATTCGCAAGTGCTATGTTTGTCAAGTGGCTAAAGGCCAATCTCAAAACACCGGTCTCTACTTACCACTACCAGTCCCCAATGACATTTGGCAAGACTTATCAATGGATTTCGTCTTGGGACTACACAGCACGCAACGAGGAGTCGACTCTATCTTCGTGGTTGTCGACCGTTTTTCCAAGATGACACACTTCATCGCTTGCAAAAAGACAGCCGACGCAAGCAACATCGCCAAGCTATTCTTCAAAGAAGTCGTTCGCCTACATGGAGTTCCAAAGACCATCACTTCTGATCACGACACCAAGTTCCTAAGCCACTTCTGGATTACCCTTTGGCGCCTATTCGGAACCAAACTCAACAAAAACAGCACCGCTCACCCCCAATCGGATGGCCAAACCGAGGTAACCAATCGCACCTTAGGCAACATGCTTCGAAGTGTTTGCGGAGACAAGCCTAAACAATGGGACCTTGCTCTGCCACAAATCGAATTCGCCTATAACAGCGCTTCCCACACAGCAACGGGCTGCTCGCCATTTTCCCTAGTCTACACATCAATTCCCAACCATGTCGTCGACTTGGTCAAACTCCCACAACTCCCGGATACTAGCCTTGCCGCCAAAAATATGGCTAAGGATTACCAAGCCATCAAAGAAGAGGTCAAAGCCAGACTTGAACTCACGGGCACAAAGAACAAAACCGCCGCCAACTTGCACCGCCGCCACAAAACTTTCGAGGTAGGCGATGACGTCATGGTTTTCTTGCGTAAAGAACGTTTTCCCGTTGGAACTTACAAAAAACTTCAACCTCGGAAGTATGGTCCGTTCAAGATTTCCCGAAAGATCAACGACAACGCCTACGTAGTCACACTTCCCGACTCCTTCCATATTTCAAACACTTTCAACGTCGCGGACATTTACGACTACCACCCGGATGATACTTTTTTTCCTGATGAGAACTCGGGGTCGAGTTCTTCGGAGGTGGAGGAGACTGATGTAGAGCGCCTAGCAACCCGACTCGAGGAACAAATGGACCAAGCAAAACGAAACCGAAACAACAGAGACTTACGCGGTTTAGCACGCGGCTTGCATCCCGCGACATAAACCGCGCAACCCTCTGGAGGGTTCGACAAACAGTGAGCCCCGCGGCCTGTTACGAGGCTTGCATCCCGCGGCCCAAAGCGCGTAAACCCTCCAGATCGAATTATCAGCTAGTTTCCTTTTTATTGCTTTCCTAATTAGATTCCAATAATGGTTCCTTCTATTAGAGATTGATACCAATTCCTAGTTCCCTTAATTAGTTTCCTAGTTTCCTTAATTAGTTTGCCTAGCTTAGTTATAAATAGGATCATTAGGATTCATTGTTTCTCAATTCAATTATTATTCAATAAAAGCATTAGTTCTTGATATTCAAGTCCTTCTTATTACTTTATCTGTTTACGTTGGTAAACCGATCCCCTTTTGGGTCCGACGCTAGTCGATCCGTTCCACGCACGATCCTACTGCGTCATATCATCATGAAGAATTTAGAACCATTAAGTCAAAAAAAATTAAGAGCTTCTAAGTGACTTGTTTCTCCAAGTCAATACAAATGCAAGGCAACACTATATGTTAATATAGAGAAGGTTTTAAATAAATATTTTATTAATATAGAATACCCATATTAATAAAAAGGATTTGAACTACATATTCATAGGAAATAATCCGTCTGAGTAAAAAATCATGCTAAGACATGAGTCTTGAGATCCTATTGTAGTCTTGTGTTTCATTATAACTATATATATTGCTAATTTGCTATAATATAAGTAACATTTTAAAGGTACAATATAATAAATAAAAAGGTTTCAAGAGCAGTATATTGTTGTAATAAAAAATAAGAATACAACGTTATAATAACAAAAAAATTTAAAGTAAGTTGCTACTTAGAGAGATCCAAAAAAATCAGTTCCGGACCGGACCCAAATCAATCTCCGTCCTTGATTTGTTTTTCGTAACTGGTCCTAGTCCCTATCAAAAACCCAAGTTGTTTTTTTTTTCTTTTAAATCAATTTTTAATATATAAAAAATAATTTTTGAAGATTTTTTTAGCATACAAAATGTTATTCAAATACACTTTAAAATATCTAACTGAATCAATCAAATACACATAAAATTATGTTTTATTATAATTTCATTTTATCGGTTTACGTTTTTAAATAACTATATTATGTGATCTGTAACTCGTAACTTTGTAAGTAATAGAAATTGGTCTTCAATCTTCAAATCTTTCATCGATGTAATCCTCAAACTCGTGTTTCATCAAGGTTAACAAGGGCCTCTTGGTCATCAAGGTCAAATTCATCTTCATCGTCTAAAGATGAGTAGGTTTCAAGTTCATCTTCATCGTATAAAGTTGAGTCGGTGTCGTCGGTATCGGTAGTTGACGGTGTTGTTAGGTTTTGGGCGGATTCGATTTCTTCCAAGTTCTTTTCCACTCCATCAAGCTCCATCTCTAGTGATGTCGTGTGTTGAGTTCTTTTATTGCTATCCAAATAATCCTTCAAGCATACACAACACTCCACGGCCTCCGGACTAAGGTTTGTCCTCCGCATCGAAAGCATCCTGCCACTAAGAGAAAAAGCGGATTCCGAAGCTACGGTACTAGCTTGGATTGTTAGTATATCACGGGCCATCGCAGCCAAAACCGGAAATTGTGGTTGATGTTGTTTCCACCATTCCAATAAATCAATATTTTCAAAATCATCGACATTCGAAAAGGAAATAAAATTAGCATGCATATACATATTTAGTTCACCTAAGTCGGTATCAAATCTAGATTCTTTACTCGTAAGACTTTGAACCTCGTTAAATAAGTTAGTTATTAAAACCTTCGGGTTTTGATGTTGAGAACTAGAAGTAGCACTCGAGTCACCCTGATTTGAAGTACTTTGTTGTTCATTTCTTCCGCCATAATTATTTTTATAATGATCAAATAAACCTTTAAAATTTTGATTAAACTTGCTTATTTCTTCTTTTGCATAATCATCGTTTTCTTTATTTAAACCAAAAGCCAAACATATATTTGAAATTAAAACTTCGACACCAGCAACATTTAAATACGGGTTTAACGCCGCGGCACATGTAAAGGAAAAAGGGATTTCTAAAAAATATTTTAACAATTTTTCTTTCATTACATGAACCATCGCTCCCCAATCAGGATTGTCTTCGTATTGTGCCATCTTACTTGCCAAAATAAATATTTGATTTAGAAGTAAAGGGCTTGTTGGATAATAAACACCGGATAAAAGAGTTGTTGCGTTTTTAAAATCACCTAAAATATCGTATAACCCCTCAAGCAATCCCCAATCTAATACACCAATAGTATTACGAGCATAATAATTATTATAAAATACATGCAAATATTGTTTTTGTTTGATCAAATTTTCAATCATAAAATAAGTTGTATTCCATCTGCCTGGAATATCAAAGTTCGGTATCAAAGCTTTAAAACCTACACTATTGCAATATTTTCTATACATAGCTTGCATTTCTTTACCTCTTATGAAAATTCTCAATAACATTAGCCTAAATTTATCAAGTACGGGTTTAACTAATTCTAAACCGTCTTGGACGGCTAATTTGATTGTGTGTGCACAACAACGTATATGAAGTAATTGACCGTTTAAAATAGGTTTAATATTCAACAATAATTTTGAGATACATGTGGACTTGTTACTAGTGTTATCAAATGTAATAGTAACTATTTTTTGATATAAATTATAAAATTTAAGATTTCTTTTAATAATTGCAAATAAATGATTTCCCGAATGTGGCGCACCAAACAGTTCAAACACGATAACACGTTTTACTAATTGCCACGATTGCGGCTCAATCCAATGTGCCGTTATGCATATATAATGACATGGTATATCATGTGGCGCGCTCCACACATCACTTGTCAAGGAAACATAACTAGGCAAAAGAGAAAACATTTGTCGCATTTCAGTTTGACACGTTTTCCACAATTTTATTGCATCACGTCTAAGAGTTTGACGACTTACCGAATTGTAGCGTGGTTGTAGTGTTTGTTGGACGAGGTTCGTAATGTGAATGTTGTCAAAATGTCTGGACGACAACCCCCCTTGAATGACACATTGTCTTGTCATTTTCTGGTTCAAATCCGCATCGAACGACCATATTCCACCTTGCCTATCAAGTATAGGTTGACTCGACTCACCTTCCGTTGACTTCAAGCCGGGACATGTTTTTTTGACGTGACGTCGCAAGATTGAATTTCTTTCGGCAGTAAGGAGAGTTTGACACAATTTACATTGTGCCTTCTTTTTCCCGCTTGCAAGAACCACCATGTTGTACGAATCCCAAATCTTGGACTTTTGTTCATGTTCGACGAGAACTTGGACAATGGGATCGTTGCATGAATCATCAACGATACCGGTAGCATGAGAGGCCATTTTATAAGTAAGTAATAACACACAAAAAACGAGAGAAAGAGAACTCAAGTAGGAGATGTTATGAAACCAAAATCGAATACGAGCGGAAATCACGGTTATAGTGAAAACAATGAACGTTTTTTGCGTTTGTGAGTTGGTATTTTCCTCCATACATCATATGACTTATATATAGTGTAGATGGGTTAAAAATGACAAAAAAACGGTCAAAAAATGGAAAAAAAACGGTCATATGACCTTTCCCAACGGTTATATAAACGGATATTTTTTTTTTAAAAACGGGCCTTAAAAAACCGGTCTCGGGCCGGGCCTTAACTGGTCCTAAACCAGGCCACTCACGTTTTGGACATTTCTTACTGATACATTTAACAAATAAAGAACCAGCCCAGCCCAGCCCATCATTAGAAGCCGACTACGGTCTACAGTTGAAGCCCAAATAAAAGTGCCCTAATTTGGGGACTGAAACTGAACTCTGAAGTGAAGTTGCTCTACAAATAGTCAGACCGCAACTTCTGTTAGACGGACCTTCGTCTCTCCGATCTCGCCGACGTCCATGGAAACGGTTGGTAAGTGTATTTCTCGCATGTAATCCTTGTTTCTAGGCATGCTCTCCTGAATTTAGGGTTGTATTTGTTAAGATACGATTGAAACCGATTTCTACTTCGAAAAAAAAATGCACAAGTACTAAGGCTTCGTAATTACAAAATAAGGTTTACGAGAGCCTCTGAATTTATTGTGCGACAGAAATCTGGGAACCGCTTTGCAGCCTTGATTAAACACTGTTCATTGCTGCCTGTAATGCCCTCACAATTTTAATTTGAAATTTAAAGTTTTTCGTTTTTTGATCAATCGGTTTCTACACGTTTCATCATCCTCCATCATTCGTGTGAGTTTTCATTTGTTTGACTTAGATAGTTAGATGATTATCGATCTCTGGTTTAGGTGAATTGATACTTGGATAAATATCCATAACCTGAACCAAATTAATTTAAATATCAATTGAATAATCATAAGAATTAATGGAAGAGAAGAAAAGGAAGCTGCATTTTCTTGTAGATCAACGCCATTCATTCCGAAACAAAAAATCAGTCAAGTACCTCTGTCTCTGTGTCATCTCGACTGAAAGTTCATCACTTGCATCTTTGATTGATCAACGGTTTCTTCCACTGATCAGTTTAGGCTTCAATCGACTTTGTTAATTAGTTTTGGTTAATATGTGATAATCTAGAGTCAAAATCGTCATATTGTAAGTTTCTGGTTAAAATCAAAAGAAATCCTCATCAACTCCCTTTAGTACCATAGCAGCAAAAGTGGCATTGCTACTGCTCCAACAAGTAACAAATGAATTAATGGCCATAACTAGAGATGACGAAATTGGGCTTGGCCAGGGACTGATTCGGTTATGGTCGAATGTTTGGGACCGATTATAAATTTTATGGAATTCCAATGCTTGGCCCGGACCGGTTATGTATAGGAAAGGTAAACAACTAATGCTAAACAGGGAAAAGATAATCACAATATGGAAAAGATAATTACAAATTACCGTTATGTATAAAATTGTTTTTTGAACGAACATAAAAGAAAATTGAACCTTAGTGCATCTTATCCTACGTTTCATATCTCATTCAATGGTTGATAACCAATTCTCATTAACTCACGTTAACTCGACTTTTTACAAACCCAGCCCTCACCCATCAACTTTTAATGATTTTGTAGTGTTTTTAATTTTAAAAGTAAATATGATTTTTTGTTTCATAAGAAAAAGAAAATGTTAGATAACTCATCAAAAGGAATACCAACGTTAAGAATCTTAAAACCTACAGATCCAAGAATTTTACAATTCCAACTAATGCAATAACAAGAAATTATGTCTAGACACTTTTACAAGTTAGAATTGCATATAATTCTTTTATAGATTTTAACCTTTATAATCCTCAAACCATTGTACCCAAGAAAGTTAACCCACCCACCAAAGTGATTTTAGCAGAAGGTTAAAAAAAAACTATCTCAAGATTTACATGATGTTCATTTCCATCAAAGAGAAACTTCTGTAAAAACAAGAACAAAAACAAGCTCAGATGTAACCTCCTCCCTCCTATATTATAATAAGAAATGATCAAAGGAAAAAAAAATCCCTCTTTACTGCTTGCTTGCTTTCTGGATTAATTCCATACAAACTCCACCTTCAATCTTTCAAGAACTGAATTTAAAGCTTCAACTCCCAACAAGAAATCCAACACAAAAACTAAATGAAAAACCTCCCTCAACATCAAGACGAAGAGCTTCCAGGATCGTCTTCTTCAAAATCTGATACGTCTCCAAGATTATCGAGCATGTTCATAACTTCTACCGTGTCATCCAAGTAGTTCTCAGCTTTGCTCGGTTTATGTCCAATTGTGCAAGCAAACACCGATTTATTGTTCAAGATTACACCAAACTTTATTGCATCACCAATCATCATAAACATATCTTCATCGCTTCTACCATCTCCAACGCAAAGAACAAAATCAATCCATCTTTCGTTCCTAAACATTGATAAAAAAATATTTTCTGCAACTAAACCTTTAGTCACACCTGTGGTTTCACTTCTACAACAACAGAATCATTAGCAAGCACACTTTCAAGATGGTCTAACATTCCTTAGGGGCATTTTACCAAACACTTACCTGGTACGCGCTAACCGATGAAATTCAACACCATTGCTTATTTACCGGGTAATTTTGGTCAACAAAAACGGCATCATATGTAACACTTTACCTGGTATGCGCTAACCGAGGTAAGAGCTGTTGCCCTCACTTACCGGGTAAGACTCTTGGTCCTTGCCTCGTTCGTACCGGGTAAGATTTTTGGTCCTTACCATATTCATCCGGTAAGGTAATACAACTTGGTAAGCAGTTAACCGGGTAAGCATTAGATAAACGGCTCCTTAACCTACAGTTGCTAATAGAGTCTCCAAAAACTTTAAGATGCATATAGCTATATAGCATAAGAAGCATTTGGAAAATTGGCAACAAACAGTAAAAATAAGCATAAAATGCTTCTGTACAGATTAAAACAATTTGACAGCTTATAAGGTTCCAATATATCATTACACACTGATTTTTAGTTCCATGGCAGATCAAGATTGAAATGTTCAATTTCAAGAAACCACAACCTAAGAAAGAAAGCATTCAGGTAGTATAGATAAGGTTCTTGTTTGATGAACAAAACGTAAATTGAAAGTGGCATGATTAATGTACAAACCAGGTAGTAAGTTACCTATTTTAAAGATTTTTGCTTGCATGTAAGTTTCTCAGTTAATGATGCCAGACCCCAGCTCTTCGGCTTACCACCAAGATTTTGATTGGCTAACTTCGATCTGTTTTTGGTAAAGGGTACATAAACATCTAATGAGATTCAATGATCGCATAATAGTTAGGACAGAAATAACAGCTGAACTTTACAAGATTTACACCTTTACAGATCTAGTTACTCGATCTTTGACCCACAAGAATCCTCAAGCTTAGAAGACTGCACCAAAGAAACAAGCTCTATGATGTAGAAATAAGCAAACTCACTTAGACATGAAGGCATTCTTTTCTGTATAGACGTGGTTCAGGAGACCCATCACAAAGTTGTTGCAAATATATCATTGCCTGAAAACAAAACAAAATGCTTGAAACTTACAGGATTAGAGTATCACACAGTGATATGTAACATGTGCAAAATGCAATGAATTGACATTGTTTCATATTAAGAGTATATACCAAACACGACTGTATCGGAATTCTGGCACCAAATGAAATAGGTACTTGGTGAAGCTCCATTTGACACTTCTCTATATATCCAAGTAACTGATGGGTCTTCAACCTGCGAAGATTTATAGCAAATACTAACAACTTTTTGTCTGTAAGTACCAAGATACTTGTAAAGATACATAGCAAATATCAATCTACACTACATAAGAACAAAGTAAGAAATTTTAGGGTTCTTGCAAACTGCAATCAAATGAATGCAATCAGAAACCAAAAAAAATCGAAAACCATTATTAAACAACAGGGAAAGGGAATACACTGACACAGAAGAAGCAACAGATATCACGAGGAGGATTTCATTCGTGTATGAGAGAATCGAGAGGAGAGAATCGAGATGTAACAGGGAATCGAGATGAGAGATTTGATGAAACTAATAAACCCTAATAAAGTCGATAACAACAATAACAAAGTCGGTCATCTCTTGTCTGGGAATGTGAACAACTGTCTTGGGTAGGGTGAAACCGAGTGATGAGGGTGAAAAACTGAAGCGTCAATTGAAGGGCACGTTTGTAATTAAAAGGTTTTTAAAAGCTGTGCTTGAAAGTGTTGTACTCCATGCTAAAAAGGTTGTACAAGACTTTTAAGACTTTAAGACTTAACTAAAATGCTTTATAAGATAGTATAGATATAGATTAGTCTAAAAGACTCGAATCTTACCACTTTCCTTATAGGAAAGTTGTGTAAAAGACTTCTGAGAACAGTGCCGGGTTTCAAATATTCGTTAGGTAATCATAAATGAACAAAATTGTTGATCACAGTACCTTATCGGGTATGATTTTAGTCCGTTATAGCATCGTATGCAACAATTTACCCAGTAAACACTAACGGGGTAACAATTACCACATCACTTATTGGGTAAAAGTCTCGGTCCTTGCCACTACTCTTACCGGGTAAGATTATCAGAAACGATAAGGTAAACGTAACTTGGTAGACGCTTACCAGGCAAGCGTATGATAAACAGGCCCTAAGTCATGGTTTCGTCAAGTTGTGTATGATATTTAAAATTCCATAACAAAACACACAATCAGTTGAAACTTCAAGTAGACAGTTAAACAAATAGATCTAAAACGAAAGCATAGTAACCAAAAAAAAATTACGCATGAACAAGTAAACAATTTAAAAAATGTACATCTTATAACAAAATATGGCAGAAGTTGTTCAGCCAAGTTAAGTACAACTTCTTTTAGACTTTCTTGCAAATTGGATTTTGATTTTTGAAAACAACTTTAAGGGCCAAATGTATACCGGGTAAATGCTTACCGATATCACTTACCTTACCAATTGAGCATGAGATGGGCCAATAATTTTACCCGGAACAGGTATAACAAGTACCGAGAGTCTTACCCGGTAAGCACTTACCAAATTTAAGCCGCTTCCTAACAATCCATTTTGATGGCTGAGAATGTTAAATAATAAGGTAAGTAAGGGTAATTTATATTACAATTACGTGTTTAATAAACCATCCCTAAAAGCCTATTAATTTCCAGTGCAAAGCCAAGCATTCAATATGGAATATGCAATAAAGCAAAACAAAAAAGTGGCATATCAATCAGCATCTAGTCTTACTAACCTCTGGTTGGACCGTCCTTAGGTGGTCCAGTCGAAGACTGGGCTATCGCCCCAGCCCAATGTGGTTGGGAATAGGCCCAAGCGTAAGCTGGGCTGCGGACGCGGCGGATTAGTGGGCTGCCCTTGGATGCCCGATACCGCCGGGACGGTGTGCGTGCGTGTGTTCGTGGTAGTCGTTCGTGGGTTCGATGCCGCATTGCCGTTCAAAAAAAATCTAGTCTTTCTAAGTGCAAAGGCTCACAATTACTACTATCTGCATCTCATCCACCTAACATCTAGTCTTACTAACCATATAGTCTTACTAACCATATGCAGTAATTAATGATTAAACACCACCCAATAAAAAAACTAAGTTATAAATCGTTCAATTTTGCAAGCAAACCAGTATAGTTAAAACTTATAATAAGAGCATAAAAAGTCTTTTCTATAAATAGAACATAAACCAAGATATTTTTATTAGAGCATATGATCCACAAACCAAAAGCAACATAGAGAAGATTACATATAAGATCCAGTAAAAGATATTCAAATTGCAACATTGTAGGGAGACTAAAACACTCAGAGATATATGCTAACCTTGGATGCACCCAGATATTCTCCTACCTGCACACAAAAGAGAATTGAGATTAAAAAAAATGGAAGAGGAGCTCTCAACCTCTAAAAAACATTAAGATTAGAAGCCATTTCCATAACAAAGACATTAGGTCCATACAGTAAACTTTAACAACTTACAAAGGCAAGAGTTTCTCCAAACCTAAAATGCGTTTTACTTGAGCAAAAAAATTTGAAGAGGAGCCTTAGCCTCTGGAAAAACATTAGGATTAGAAGCCATTTCCATCAGAAAGACATTACAACCGTACTGAAAACTCAAACGACTTACGAAGGCAACAGCTTCTCCCAACCTGAAAACTTTGGTGTGTGTTGATGATGCGACTTGGTAATCGTTTGTAGAAGTCGAATAACCAAGAAACCCATTTTCCTAACTTCACATTCAACAACAAAAATCGTATTATTCATTAATGTATCAAATAATTAAATACAAAATAGAATATTAGGGTTTAATACTTTACAAAACTATAAAATTGTAGTATATGGAAAACATTACCTTCAATACAATCAACAACACCATTATTCCAGCCAAGACCAACATTATTCCAGAATCAACAGTATAATAGGATCTTCCTTTCCATCTTCTCTTCGACCTAAAATACAATCAACAACACCATAAAGAAAAAGCTCGAACAATTTATAATTAAACTATAAAATCGATTGTTCCTCACCCATCAAAACACCTTGGGTTGCTTCAAAATCGTCTTCTCCGTCTATCAATACATACAATATCGAGCAAACATAAACAGAGAGGAATCATGACAGAAATCGAACCTGGTGTTGTTGTGACGGAGAAGCCAGGGAGAATACGAGAACTTAGAGAAAGATGAGCAGGAGACGTAGAGGTTAACCCTAATCGATTGTGAATCTGATAACTAAAAGATCGATTGTGACTGATTCTTAATCGGCGATTGAACAATTTAATAAATCTAAATTTCGTTGCTCACAATCTAACCCTAATCAGATAAACCAAAGCTAGAGAACAAGTTTTGGATTGTGAATCGTCGATTAAGAATCAATCAGTCACATTGGGAGAGAGCAGATCGGCAGAAGACGTAAAGGTTGGAAATAGGGCATACGTTAATTAATTTGGGAACCTGATCAATTTGAGTTTTAAGACTTTGCGCAGAAGGCAGTAACTTATGCATTGTTAGTTGTTTTTAAGACTTTGTGCATATAAAAGTAATACTTTATGCATTGTAGGTTGTTTTTAAGACTTTAAGACTTATATCCAAAATGCTTTATAAGATAGTATAGATATAGATATATATACCAAATATAGAGGCTAATAGGATTGATTTATCAATTCTTTAAAAGTTTTTATTAATCACTAGAAGTCTACCCGCGCGATATATCTCGATTTTAATGTTCTAATTTATTTTAATGTGTTGTTTTGAAAAAACGATAATGTTTTTTTATAATTTTTTGAGTAAATTACATGAATGGAATCTGTTAACCTAGTTAACTCAAGGGGTATTTTTGTCCTCTTCCTTATAAAAAATAATAAAAAATAACTCTTAGGGGCCGTTTACAAAACACTTATCCGAGTAAGCACTTACCAATTTAAATTATCTACTGGATTGATATGGCAAAGACCAATAATCTTACCTGGTAAGAGCGAATGAAAGGACCGAGAGTCTTACCCCGGTAAGAGATGACGGCGATTCTTACCACGGTTAGCGCTTACCGGGTGAATTGTTGCATACGAAACCGATTTGACGGACTAAAATCTTACCCGGTAAGTAAGTGATAGTGTTAAATTTGACTAGTAAGCACTTATCCGGGTAAGCATTTTGGTAAACGGCCCCTTACTCTAACTCTAATAATAAAGACATCATAACCCCCCCTTCCTCACCTTTCTTCTTCCTCACGCACTACCACCTTCGACCACCACCTACAACCGCCTTTGTCTCCACCTCTCATCCACACCTACATCTTTCTTCATTCTCTGAAGCTCACCCAAACATCGTCCCTATCGTTTTCTCTCTCTCCATCTCTCTTTCTCTCTCTCTCACCCACTAAACCCACCTGCAACCGCTCACATGAGTTCATGTCAAATTGTGTTCTATCATCTGAGCAAGGAGCTATGATCGGTAAGTTACTCATTTCTTTTTTTCTCACTTCTTTTTTCCAAGTTCATGATTTTTCTTCTAAGATGATATCGGATCCAACATCGAGAATTCTCATGCTGCTACTTCACAGGCAAAAGTCCAATTTTCAAATTCATCCAAAACCCAGAGGGCAAACTCTTCCATGGTAAACCCTTGTAACTTTTTGGTTCAGTTGGCTTAATCTGGAAATTGGTCATTTCAAACTATTTATCGTTCTTTTTGAGCTTCAAATATGCTGATTGTGTTGCCTGATTTCATGTCGACCTGCTTGCTTCCGGTGATAGTCGGGATTGTCCTTCTCATTGTGGTCATAATCCTTGCAGCTTGACCCTCAAACTGTTGTGCGTATAGATGTGTATGGGTCTGAAGCAATGTGTTCCAAATATGCTTCTTTTGAGCATCTTGGGTTCTACTAAGATTGATTAAAGGATTAGTTGGGGGTGAAGGGGGTTGTACTAGGGGTAATGGTGAGGTGGGGTCCATTGATTTAAATTAGTTTTTTGGTTATTTTATTTTTTATTAAGAAAAAGACAAAAATAGGTATAGAAGGGATTTTCTGCGTGCGCTTATGCATACCACAGGGACGAAGGGACTTTCTGCGTGCGCTTATGCATACCACAGGGACGTCCAGTGTAATTAATGCGAATTAGGGACCATATCCAAAATATGACTATACCACAGGGACCATTCATGTAATTTACTCTAATTTTTTTTAAAGAATAACGCTTTTTAAGAAGTTCATGATTTGAGGATTTGAAAATGGTTAGAGATAAAGATTAACTAATAAGAGTCTACGATTTAAGGATTTGAAGGTTGTTAGAGATAAATATTAATCAAGTAATTAGCATTAAAAGCGGTATATAAAACTTCATTAGTTGTTTTTAAATGATTTTAAGTAATTAACATTAAACAGCGGTACATAAAGCTTTAGGGGTTGTTTTTAAGAGTTTTTTATAAATGCTTTATAATATGGTATAGATAATACAAGTTTTTCAAAAATTGTAATTAAAAAACATTAATAACATTTTAGTGTAAAATGATTAGAAACAAATATTTAAAAAAAAAACTGGGCATAGGGCCTGTCTGATTTAGAAGGGATTGGTTTAGGCCTGGTCTAGGACCAATTTTTGATCATGGTCGTAAGTCTTAACCATGGGAGCTATCAGCTATGGTTCGAAGTTTGAACAACTATGCCTAAGCCCTAAGGACACGTAATGTTGCCCAAAGAAGCCATGGTTGGACTGAGGCCCAAAGCCTCAAACTTGTCAACCGTATATTTTTAAAGAATCAGATGGGTGATTAAGACTGATTTTACCTTTCGTATCATCAAGAGCCAAACCAACAAATCAGGCAAGGGACTCGAGAAAACCTTTGCTTTAACCTCCATGTGCTTGATTTCAGTAACCCCATACCCAAATCGGTATGTGGATGCAACGAGGGACAATCAGGAATGTAGATAGGAGGGATTCTTCAAAATCGTCATATTCTAAGGGGCGTTTGGTTTACAAAATGGAATTTGATGAAGTTGGAATCCATCGAAAAATTTGACTTTCAAGGAATTAAAATGGAATTTAACCATGTGTTTGGTTGGTAGTAATTCAATTCCTTCACTTAGGAATGATGAATTCCTTAAATTGTGGAATTCAAAAGATTACATCATTTTCATTATGCGAATCAAATATAGGATTTGAAATTTGGTTAAAGTAATCATCTCTTCCAAGTCCTTCAAAATAATGAATCAAAGGGGCGTTTGGTTCATGGAATAAATTAAAATCCAACAAAGGAATTTGACTTTGATGGAATAAAATTTGACCAGAAATTGGAATGAAATCTTGCAAAAGAATAGAAATATGCATCTGGTGGGGGTGGGGGTTATGGTTATGACAACGACAACAGTGGTGTGGTGGTGTTGGGTGGGTGCCAACTATGACGGCAAAAAAATAATGGTATGGTGGTGATGATGGGTGGCGCTGTGGCGGTGAGTGGGGTGGGATGATAATATTAACCAATGGTGGTGGCGGATATGTTTCCGGCGGAAGTGGTGAGGGCGGGGTTGATGGTTAAATTAGATGTAAAAGTTATTTTTGTCTTTCTAAAACGAAATTATATTATGTTACATTTGCCATGAAATGGAATTCAATTTTTTTACATATGCTAAGGAATGATCAATCCCTCAACCGTGGAATTTGGTGAATCCAATCAAACATCACTAAGGAATTTGTAATTCCAATTCTATCAAATTCCTTTGAATTCCGTGAACCAAACAACCCCTAAGTTTCTCACGCATATATATATTTTATTAAATTTAGAGACTAATTCTTTTTTTCATTTTACAACACATACACAGAGCATTAAATTTCTTTTTTGATTTTACAACACACTTTCAAACATCTTACAAATCTATATAAGGCACGTTTTCCTAAAACATAAGATAATTAAATGATGAAGAATTTGGCAGATTAAGAATGTCATCCCAATAATCCTTGTTTTTGTCTTCGTAGCAGTCCTTGCTATTTTCACTGTAACCAAAACCAATATCTAAATGGTCAAATTTGGTAGAGTTTGAGCTGCAAAACAGAAGTTCTGAATAATGATCCAAAAATTTGACATCTTGGCTGTTGTTGTAGCTTGATTTTAATGACTCAGTCGTCCATATGTTATCTATGCTCATCTCACTATCCTTATACTCCCCAAATACAGCTTCTTCATCGCAACAGCCCAATGAATTGTTGCCACCGTTCAACCCGGTGGTGCTGCCGTTGAATCTGGTGGTTGATGTTGATGATTCCGAATCTCCACCGCCATCCAAAATCCCATTAGATGTTTTTTGTATATCAAGGTATCTTGGTGGAGCTGGCTTAGACGCAGAGGCTAGTGAAGACATAGTAATTTTGTTTGGGAGTTGGGTCATGGAGCGGATCTTTGACTGCTTCACCAATCTGGCTTCGGCTTCGAGCCTAGCACTCTCCCATTGAGCCATATGGCTCAAATTAGCATGGCTTTTCGTCTGGCCTTCATTGGACAAGATATCGTTTTTCGGCTTGTGGTTCACTGGATCAAGTCCCATTTTGATTAAACGTTTCTTGAGATGGGTATTCCAGTAGTTCTTGATTTCATTATCGGTTCGGTTTGGTAAATGAGCGGCTATGGCGGACCATCTTAAAAACAATTGAATCAAACCCAAATATAATGAAGTATTAAAACACATGACGTAAAACAAAATAAATCAAACAAATTGTTGCAAGACCAATGTACCAAATATTTGGCTTCTGTAAGTCATCTAGTAAAAACACAGGTTTTATGATTAAAAAGTATAAAATACATGTTTATTTTAATATTTCCAGTAAATACCTTTAATATAAAGAGAACACTTTAAATATCAAACAAATGATTTTATTAACAAAATGGTTTTTTTATAATTTTAAAAGGATATAAGTCATAAAAAACAACAGGTAAAATATTTTCGAATATATATTCTTTTACTTAAATCCGAATAAAATTTTAATATTAAATGGATGGAAATGAAAACCAACATATATTAAAACAAAGTGCTAGTTTAAAATGGGTTTAAATTAATCATACGAATTGAAAATAAATAAATAAATAAAAATACCTGTTACCCAAGAGAGCATGAAGCTGAATTATGGTTTGTTCTTCTTGAAGACTGAACTTTCCTCTCTTGATATCAGGTCTAAGATAGTTTATCCACCTTAATCTGCAACTCTTTCCACATCTTTGCAGCCCTGTGTGTGTGTCAGTGTGTGTGTTTCCCATAAATTTCATCAACAAGAACACTTTTTGGCAAATTGCTGTTACAATCATAACTAATTCATAAAAAAGAGAATAATATGGGATTGATGATACCAGCTTTTGAAGGCAAAGCTCTCCAGCTGCCATGACCATTTTCTTGAATGTAAGCCAAGAGCTTCTCATCTTCTTCAGGCGTCCATGGTCCTTTCTTCAATCCAATCTTATCACAGCAGGGTGATCTTCCCATTTTCTTGCTTTTTTGGTGTGTGTGTGTGTGTGTGTGTGTGTTTTTTTGGGAGGAAGAACAAGTGAGAATGGTGGAGTGATTCTGTTTATATACTTGGTTACAACTTACAACTGCATATTTGATATTTCTGAAATGGAGGAGAAGAGAAATGGGCAGAGAAGAATTGTCAGCGACATAGATGGGATAAATATAGATAATAAAAGTTAGTCAAAATAATTTCCATATTGAGCGACTTTAGTTTCTTTTGTATTATCATATCATATTTGTTATGGGTCATCAAAGTTTTTATTTATTTATTTATAGAAATACCTGTCTAGTCTAGCAAACGTTATCAAGGTAAGTGTTTACCGGATTATTTACCTTAAGTTATCGGTCGAGCATGTCAAGAATTGATAATTTTACCTAGTAAAAGACATAACAAGGATCAAGAATAATACCCGGTAACTTGGTAAGTGAAGTATTGACTCTCACTTGGTAAGTGCGAGTTGTTAATATTGTTGCTTATACAAAAAGATGAGTTGGTGCAACAAATGTCTACATCAAAGTATTGAGCTAATACAAGATGTACGAGTATGTCCAAATCAACAAATTAAAAGAAGACACATATTTAAGTCGGTACGCCCTCATTTATTACATAAGAGTTTTCATAAAACACGGTTTGTGTCTTACATGCAATACATCTTTTGAAGAGTTATTACCGAGTGTAATGCTAGGTAAATGGGCACCTTCCGTGAAGACCTTCGTTTGGCCTTCATTTCTGCAAGAGCGTTCCTTGCGAGTTCTTGTTACAATTCTTAATGAACAAATTTATCATCCTAAGTATATTGTTTAGAATAAATTTTCCTTTCCATTCTCTCGCAACAATATGCAATTGTTTGATTTCTAATCAATTATAAATTAATAATTAAATTTGAAAATATTTATGTATTTATATTCAACCCTCATTCTATATATACTTATTGTAAAATCCATAATCTTCCAGTTGGGTTGTGGCGTACTGATACTTTCTCCGGCTTTGAATCCAGGCGCTGTCAAATCTCTTATGGCTATGGAGGTCCATATGTAATGACTCAAAGCCATTCATCATTGTCCACAGGATTAAAGGATTAGTCGGTGCACGTAAGCTGGTCCAGAAATCCACAGTTAACCAAAAAAATATATATTCTTAATCGAAAATGACCAACATTTACCTAAATAAACAACAATCTTACAAGATAAAAAAAAATATGCAAATAAACATGACACAAACATAAAAAGACAAATTAGTCTAAAATAACCCAAATGGACAATCTAAACTACCTATTCATTAATTGTTCTAAAAAGAAATAGACACCAACAAAATCTTATTATATTAATAAAAACACATTATAAATCAAAAGTCATTTAAAAAAATATATATATTCACATATCATTTTGTTTATTTTAAGAAAAAAAATTGTAATGAAAACAAGTGTACGTATTCATGAAATCTTTTGGTTGAAAATATTGAACATAGTACTTGCGTAAAAAATTACTATTTTTGTATAAAAAGCCAACTAGTGGCACCAACAAATGTAAAGACTACATATGCTATTCAATTGTATTCAATAGACGATGTCATTTGTGACTTGTGTTGTGAGGGTAGGGTCAAGAATTAATTGACAAAGAGATTAAAAGGTGTAGGTCCATTTCCCTATTCTTTTTATCATTTTTAATTGTGTTTTTTTTTAAGTATATAATATTTATATGATCTATTTTAATCGCTATAGATTCAAGTCGTTTTGGATTTTACCTTAATCATGAATCCACAAATTCTTAGGTGTTCAATCATAACAAACATGGTAACATGACCAAATGAACGATGACCACATTGTATTATGTCTTACAACATGATACAAGATGAAGAACCGGTTTCAAAATCTCATTTGACTATACGAATAGGTGTCGCCTTTTAAATGGTTTTGAGTTCATTAAACACGAAGGGTACTTCTTACGTGTTTTAAATATTTCATGGCATTAATTTTTTTTAGAAGACCCATTTCTAATGTAATTCTTGTAGATTATTTATGTGAAAACTTCCAATAACGATTCACGAAAAGTGAATATATCTACATGGCTAAAATCTTTAAAAAAAAAATTAAATTGCAATAGTAAGATCCTTAGAGCCTTAGAGGTCAGGTCACTAGTTCAAATACATATATGAGTATCGGAAGGTTTATTTGACTGTTAAGTTTAGGACCCTATAAGATTAGTCGAGACACACATAAGTTCGTCGGACCACGGTTAGCAAAATGGTAAGATCCAAAACTAAAACCCAAAAAAGAAAAGAAAAATGTATTTGGAGTTAAACTTTACAAGTAAGATGAAATTGATATACACACTTTACATATTTATAAAAGCCTTATTAATAAATATCCAACAAGTTAATAAATGAACATCATTAATATAAATAAATGAATTTTTATGAAATGTTTATTTAAGATGAAACATGTTTGTGGTACTTTTGTGGATGAAAAGAGAAACACACAGCCCATTATCATTAATGGTTATTTCATGGAAAGTGGACAATCATGGTACCTTGCCCCTTGGTACTATAATAAAACTTAGGACAAGGGTATAATCGTCTTTTAAAAGTATGTTCAACTCTAAGGGTGCGTTTGGTTGGGCGGAATCCGACGGAATTGGAATGGTCAATTCCGTTGACCAAATTCCATTCCAATGTTTGGTTTCTCATGAGATGGAATTGGATTCCATGAATTCCTTCCAATTAAGGAATTCATCGTTCCTCCTCAAAAGTCATGGAATTGAATTCCATTCCACCCCATTTTACATAAATGACGATAATACCCTCCATTACATTCTAATACTTTAGTTTTTTATTTTATTTTATTTTTATTTTTATTTTTATTTTATTTTATTTTTATTTTTTATTTTTTATTTATATTTTTATATTTTTATTAATATAATTTAATACATTTAGTTTTTATTTTTATTTTATTTTTTATTTTTGGGTTGTGTATATTATATTTTTTACACATTAAAGTATTTAATAATTATTTTATAAAAAATGGTTTTTTGGTCATTTGTCGAAAATTCATTTCAATTCTAAAGCTACATTATGTGAACCAAACAGACAGATTCCAATTCTTTTGACAGATTCCATTCCAATTCTGTCAACCAAACAGGTGGTCAAACCTGACAACATTCCATTCCAATTCCTTTCAGATTCCAATTCCTTTGACAGATTTCATTTCTTCAGAAATCATTCTGCGAACCAAACGCAGCCTAAATATAAAACATAGTTATTTGGTTGAAATGCTTTGAGTTTGTAAAAAAATAGAGGGTCAAGAGTTATGAATTGTTACAGAACAACAACTTCATACTCAAAAAACTTATGACAAACAAGTGAACAGGTTTTTCATCCCTAAAAGGGGTTGCCCTAATTTTTTTTTTTGAAGGGTGTCTTAGGCTATGCCTAGACTAATCCCTTGGCAAATTATGACTGTAAGGCATTAGCCCTGATTAAATCTCAGTGGCCACAAGTTGGGTACGCCTGAATCCGAACCCTGGACCGATGAGATATTCCGCCACATCCCCAAGGGTGCGTTTGGTACACTGAACAGGATAGGACAGAACAGAACAGGGATCACTGTCCCATGTTTGGCAGGACTTTTATGTGGAATAGACAGGAATAGAGTGGAACAAAGTGGAACATGCCTGTTCCACCCTTACCCCATGGAACAAGCTGGAACAGACTTATGTTTTACCAATATAACCTCAAAATAAAATGTAATTCTATTCTAAAACATCAAATACACGTTCTATTTTATATTTCATTCATTCTTTAAATTTTTTTTATTTGTATTTTATCGAATTTTATCTGTTCTGTTCTGTCCAGTTCTATCTACCAAACGCTGAACAACTGTTCTGTCCTGTTCTGTTATGTCATGTCCCGTTCTTTCTGTTCTATCCTGTCTGCGTACCAAACGCACCCCAAGGCCTTAACCAGTACGCCACATCTCTTGTGGTTGGGTTGTCCTAATTTGTGGATGGAGTTTCTCGTTGGGAGGGAGTCACTCACTATTTAGTTGTATTTTTCTTGTTTTTGTTATAAATTTGTCAGAAGTACCGCCTCGTGTCCAAAACAAACAAGCGAACAACATTGCATACTTCTACAATTCCTTCATATAGACGTTTAAATTCTTCATTTTTGAAAAGATCTGACTTTTTAATTGCTTGACAGTGTATATCACAGCGTACTTACAAAAAAGTCTGATACAAACATTTAAAACTTCAAATCATACATTGTGAACGTCCAAGATTGAATCGAGACGTGTTTCCAAAAACTTTGTTGGAGAAATTTGAGACATTTTCATTCTTGCACAAAATCAATTTTTACTTTTCCACATTTAAACATTTAATTTTTTGTCTTCATAAAACTTGTGTTTTCTTAGAGCATCTCCAACAGGTTTTCTATAACTTTTCTAAAATAGATAATCATATGTTAAAATCTCTAAAAAGAGTTACATTCATCTTCAACAACTTTGCTATTTTAGAGATTTTATATTAATATAATATTCTCTAATTTATATTTCCAATATACTTTAAAAGAAAAACTTAATATAAAATGATAAAAGATTTATGTTAATGGGTGGGTTAAATAAAATAATTATATCTCTCCTATTTAGAAAATTATAGAGTTCTTTATATTTAGAGATTTTTCCATAAATATTTATTTTAGCAAACAAGATAGCAATGCTGTTGAAAAAGAATAGCAAACAAAAATCCATTTTTTTTTATTTTAGCAATGCTGTTGGAGATACTATTACAAATAAGTGAACCAAACAAGGGAATGAAATCTGATCAATGAAATTCAACATTCTAATTCCATCAGATTCTGCGAACCAAACGCCACATTAGACTATCATGTTTGCATTTTGGAAGTCTTTTAATCAATTTTATAAACTAATTCAAATCATTAGCTTACCATTTGATTAGATTTGCAGCCTTTGAAATATTCCTTTTCTTGTCTTGATTTGATCTTTCAATAAATTTATAATATGTTTTTCATTACATTCTTCATCAAGGAATTTTCAACATCATGTTCCTTGAAATAATTTCCAATTCACCTATATCGGTTACTTAAAAATTAAACCAGAAAAAAGAACCCCCCAATAAATTGGACCACTTGATCAAGAACGACAATGGTACCAAGGCAATAATGATGAGACAGTGATACGATGTAACAGTTGCCATTCTTCTGATCAATTTAAACCAAGATTAAATTACACTTTAATTACTTGGATTTCGTATTAAACCCACTTTCAGACAGAAGTCTTGATAGAAAATTACGACTGTTATCATCTTTATCTTTGCCACTAAACCTGCTTAATGTGCTGATTAGAGACCAATGAGTCTCGAAATCTGGCTTGTACCCAAATCGTTGCATCGTTTGTAACAGCTCCGAAGCTTTTGCAAAGTTTCCTTCAAGACGATACCTACTAACCACTGATCCAAACATCATCTTGCTCGGATGCTCTCCTATGGAGATCATAGCATCAATCACCTTTTCCGCTTCTAATGTTCTCCCTAATTCACAAAGCTTTTCGGTTACAACTTCATGTGTTTTGGTGCTTGGAATCAGTTTTCTGTTCAACATTTCGGTATACAGATCAAGGGATTCTTCCATCTTATGGGAAATACACGAATCTTGAATTAAACAATCGTAGCTTGTTGAATTCGGGGTGTTTCCTTTCTTCAACATAGTGTCAAGAAGATCAACAGCTTTGTCTTTTCTTCCATAACGACACATCTGTTTGATTAGATTGTCGTAGTTTATGTTATCAGGGACGAGATCTTTAAAAATCATATTGTCAAGAAAGTTCACAGCTTCTTGGATCTTATTGATCTTTAAAAGACCCTCCACCACTTCATTCTGAAAGGTGGAACAATGAACCCACCCTCGGGTTTCCATTTCTTGACTCAGTTTCAAGACTTTCTTGAACTCGCCACCAGATTGAAGCAAACTGATCACTGATCGTAGACATCTGTTACTTGGTTTCAGTCCTTTAGATATCATTGCCGTTAGATACTCAAGGGATCGTGATAAAGACTTGCACTTGGAGAATCCGTATACAAGAAAGTTATAAGTGACAGTGTCGAATTCTAGTCCCTTTTCTTGAATTTCATCCAAAAGCGTATCAACATAAGCAATGTTTCTGGAGGCGAAAAGATGGAAAATAAGGATATTATACAGAGTTAGATTTGAAGAACTCTGTTTAACCAGAAGATCTTTCATCGATAAAGCAAAAGAGATTCGACCATGGTTGCACATTAGCGACACCAACTTACTGTAACTCGAAATGGAGATTGTTATGTTCTTATTTACGATCACACCAAGTACCTCCTTAACTTTCATCAAGTCTTTAGCGACGCAATACCCATGAAGCAAAACATTATAAATGTCAATTTCTAGAGACCCAGAAACACCAAGCATTCTAAAAGACATAACAAAAGCTTCAGAAAAATGCTTCTTCTTGCAAATCCCTTGTAGTAGATGGCTATACGCTACCTGATCCAAGTTATAGCCTCTCGAAAGAAGCTCATCGACCAAAACAGAAGCAAATTTAGTGAACCCAATTCCACAAATCTTTTCAAGAAAAGCGTAAAAGAGTTCCAGTACTTCATGTGGGTAAACCAGCATCGCACGCTCAAAAAGAAATAAAGCTTCCATCAGCATTTCGTTTTGGCTTAACGAACAAATGAGGGTTCTATAATCGTTCAAAGTAGGCAACCAGTTCCGATTTTGGGATAGTTCCCAGCAATCACGAAGGTCTCTAGAATCCCCTTTCTTGCATAAACCCGACACTAGAGCAGAATATGTCTTGTTCGTGATTTTCAGATTTCTCTTGAGCATTTCGTAGAATAGTTTCCTTGCTTTGAGTAGAAAACCCCTTTTAACATGCATTTGAACAAGCAAATTGAGTGTTTCTTCATCAAGCTCATTATATAACTTCGGCATATTCTCCAAGAGACCGGTGATTGTTTTAAAACCTGAATTAGATTCATGGCACTTCTTCAGTAGTGTCGAGAAAGCAGCAAAAGACAGTTCTTGACCCCAGTGAACCAATTCATCTACGGCAACATTAATAAGACCATCATCCTTCATTATAAGACGATTATAATTAGGAATCATTGAACTATCGAGAACATTAGTCATAGTTTGGTTATATTCTACTATATCACCTTCTAAGTAGAGTCCATTCCCCATGTTGTCATAAAACTCGGTTTTGGAAAACCCCACATCGTTATCCCTCCTCACTCTTACAGCCAATGGATCGATACCCAACAACATAAACGCTTTCGTTATAGGATCTTGTAATGGCGAGAGTTCAATTAAACCATTAAGCACCATCTTTTCAATCAGCACCTTCACCTCATTGAACTGTCTAGCTTTACAATATCCCGCTAAAAGAACTTTGAAAGTTGACATATTAGGTGTTATGCCCTCATCTTCCATTTCAAGAACAATTTCTTTGGCATGATTCCACATACATTGCTTGAAAACCCCACTAATGATAGCATTATAAGAGTATCTATGCGGTTTTAGGCCTCTAGATAAAACAATCGAAAGACAAACAAACGCGTTTCTCAAGTTTCCTTGGTGGCAATTCCATCCGATCAGGATCCCAAAGGTTATAGAATCAGGGGAGAAGCCCAAATGCTCCAATTCTTCTAGGAACAAAAAGGCTTCTTCTGCTCCAAAACTTTGACATATTGAATGTATGATCTTGTTGCCAACCATGAAATTAGGGACACAATCCATTTCAACGAAAAGACTCAGCAAATCAGCGTAATCGTTTTTCTCACAGTACCCACTTGCAATTCCATCAAGAACTAAAGAGGTTGGTTTGATTCCGTAAACAAAGGCCTTCTTAATCAAATTTCGTGATTCTTGAACTTTTCCAGCTCTGCAAAGTACTTTAACAACATTCTCGTAGATACCCTTTTCAGCAACACCCATCTTTAACCCCATCTTGAGCATATCATCGAACACACGAGACAACAACTGGGTATGATTCCTATGAACCAGATAATTAAGAAGAGTACGATAGCATGACAAGGATGGGACTAAATTTAGTGCCCTCATTCTATCATACATATTGATACTCTTTTCTAATTCATCAATACCTACATACCATTCAATCAAATTACTGAAAATTTCATGATTATCCAATAAAATTCCTTCTTTATCCATGGCCAAAAGCAAGAATTCAGCATCTTTAAACAACCCCACTCGAACCAACAACCCCACCATGATCTTGAAAGACTGATCAAGATGCTTAAAACTACTACCTTGTTTGCTACTGGCACTAGCCCACTTAAAAATCCCCAATAAAGATCCAACCTTTTGAACATCAATTCCCAATTTCCCAGCACTAGATTCATAACCCAATAACAGTTGAAGAACATCTTGAGGTTCTAATCGAGATTTTCTCCAAAATTTACGGGTGATTCTAGGGTTCAGATGAGAGACACTAAGAAGACATTCTTGATAAGAAGAAGCACTGCTAGTCGAAGGCTCATTCTTTCTAACCAAAAGTTCAGAACACTTAGATAAGACTGATTTTGTGAAACCAGAAACGTAAATTGAAGATGCGTCTGTGTGTGATTTGTGTGGCTCTGTCTGTGGTTGTTGGGTATAGGGTGTGGAAGAACAATGATGTTTAAGAGGGAAAAGAGCGAAGAGATGACCGACCTTTATGGAGTGCGTGTTGCGTTGGAGACTGAAGAGCATTCGATCGCAAACAAGTATGGAAGCAGCAGGGATTGTTCTGCTGGTTGTTCTTGTTCTCATCTATGGCCGCATTTTTGTGATTCGTTAATGCTATTCTGTTCATACGACGGCCGATGATCCAGAAAGGCCCATCCAAAAACGGTCACAACTCACAAGTGAACTTCGAGGAATAGCTTTTGGTGGCCCATCATCCGTTACACGCATTTGGGCCGTTTCTTGAAATGAATAATGACCGGTTTTTGGAAAGCCGGTTCAATCATACACTGCAAATCAAAAGCCGGCCTTTTTGAGGACTGGTTCAGTGGTTCCGGCTTTAACCGCCCATGATCCTGAGACGGACTTGACCGGTTCTCTCTCTATATTTGTAATTATATAGTATTGTCTGATAAGTAGGGGTGCTTACGGGTTGGGTTGAAGGCATTTCAACACATCAACCCAATGTTGGCAGTTTGAAAAATTTTCAACCAAACCCAACCCGTTCGGGTTGATCGGGTTGTGTTTAAACAAGGTAAAATCAAAATTAGAAACATAAAAATAAAGAAAACGTGTCTTTAAAATATAACCGATAATTCATATAATATTTATATACTACATAGAAAAATGTCTAAACCAAATATGATCAAATAACTTGACGTCTCCAATTTGCATTTTTCTTAAATCTTAAACATATCGCCATCAACTATTTTTCTCAATTTGCATATATATATATATATATATATATACTATGTATATATATAGACTATAGAGAGAGAGATGGATAAGAGATTGAAATATATATATATGTCGGGTTCATCGGGTTGAGTTGGGTTCAAAATCTCGCAACCCGATATCAACTCAATACATACGGTTTGAAGATTTTACAACTTGATTGGACATCGGGTTGCTTCGGGTTGGGTTGGGTTGATCGGGTTGGTCGGGTTTTTGAGCACCCCTACTGATAAGGGTTGGATTCCGGTGAGAAATTGAGTTAACATTAGAAGCATGAGAAGTAATCAACCGTTAAATGCACATTAAAATAAGATGCACCGAGATGCACCAGATCAATCCACGTATCAATCGCGATTTATGAGTGGGCTTGAGATTAAAAGTTATCAAATGTTTAAATCTTACTTCTCATCCAAATTAACTAAACTTCTTCCTTAGCTTGTTTAATTATATATAATATCCTTTTAATAACAAATACAACTTCATAACTTGTATTAATTCAGAATGATTCTTAATATTATAACTATAAAATATAAAATAAAATAAAATTTTGTAGTAAAATCTTTGATCTTTATCTTTCAATATTTTGGTCGTCGTTTTTGTAATCTCTGATTATTTATTTCATCTATTGATCTTTGTATTTTTAGTTGTTTATTTTTGTAATCTTTTAACTTGATGTTTGATTTCACTCATGGCCTTACACATCATGCCAATTAGAATATAGTCTCTAACGCTGTGTTCTCGAGTTTTTTTTAACGAGAGAAAGGAAGGGAAAGTAGGAAGGAAAGTAAAAATGTTCTGTTCTCGAGTTTTTTTAAGAGGGGAAAGGAAAGGGAAGGAAAATATTGTTGATTTTCCTTCCAAAAGTGGGAGGAAAACGAAGGAAAGAAAAGAAAGCAATTTAAAAATAATTTAAAATATTTATAAAATTACACATATACCTATCGGTTACATTCAATTATAAAATAAATAAGGGTATATTGGTAAAACTGACATCTTTCCTTTTTTTCCTCTCATACTCAAGAATATGAAATTTTCTATTCTTTTCCCTTCTTTTATTTTATTTCAATCTCAAGAACACAAAAACAAATATTTCTTTCTTTTCCTTCCCTTTTTTTCTCTATATTTTTTTTATTTTATTTCCTTTCAAAACTCGAGAACACAGCGTAATATGCTAGTCAAATTTAGTAGGTATTCAGCATAAAAATCTATCATTTTTTCCTAGAAAAAAGACAAAAATAATCATATTTAAAATTCAATTTAATTATAAATTAACACTCATCAACAAAAATCAATCATATAAAATACATTTTAGATTTTTTAATCAAATGAAGACCAATAAAGCAATAAAAATTAAGATCTAATGTCACGTTAGACATAGAGACTTGAACGTTTGGAGAATTTTTGAGGTTTCAACGTTCTTCCAATTTTTGGTCAAAATTCATACTCATAAGTCTATGGTACGCGTAGAAAGACCAATTACTCAAAATAGAGTAAACTACAAATTTGGTCCTTGTAATTTGTCATAAATAACAGTTTTCATCTTAAAAGTTTTGAAATTACAAGATGACCATCGTGATTTGTAAAAACTTCTGAATTTGATCATTTCCTCTAGTGACCATTAAAAGTATGCATTTTGTTATTTTCATCGATTTTTTGTATTTTACTTAACCAAAATCAATTTTATGATTTTGGTTTATGAGGATTTTGATTAGTTAAAAGACAAAAAAATCAATAAAGTAACAAAAATGCTCTATATTGTGTAGAATTTGTTTAATAGTCAAGGTACCAAGCACGAACGTTTTTTGTAAAATATGATGGCCAATTTGTAATTTCAAAACTATCAGGACAAAAAGTCTTATTTTTGACAAACTACAGGGACCAAACTTGTAGTTTACTCTATTTAAAATAATATATCACCCTCGTTTCCTTCACTAACTCACCAAAAACAAAACGACAAAAACAGAAACTTCAAAGCAGCAACAATTTCCATGAAGCTTCCAATTCCTTTTCTCCAGATTGTTAATAAACAATTTCAAAACAATGTACAACTTTCATTGCACAATGTAAAAGTCATCACTACAGATCTTCTCTGAATTTAGAAATCTTTGATCTTCTCCCTACTTTCTTCCCACAACTTTTGACAATTGAATACTTGTTTACACACTTGCATCACAAACCCTTATATAAACCCTCAAGTCTCCATTCTTCATGTATTCAAACATACAAACCTCTCTTAGCTAATTAAATCTAACACCTTTCTACTTCCCCTCATAGGAAGAAAAAAAAACCCAATTGGGAAATCATATTCTTTATTTCATTTGTGCACAAGATGAGTTTCATGATCCAATACTTCTTCTTGCAAATGGTTCTCAACAAGTTCGCCAGAATCTTGAAGTTTTTCTCCCGATGCAAGTTTTTCGTCCACCGCCAACTTGGGTTTTCTATAGAACCCACCAAGATTCAGGTTGTAAAGAAGAACCATGATTCCCGATTGTCGAAATCTCACCTTTCGTTCACTAACAAGATCGTCGTTGAAGATGGAAGTGTTGGGAGAGATGAGATGGAGTTGGTGATGGCGAATTTGGGAGTTTCTGGCCATCCTGAAGACCAGAAGTTGCCAGAGGTGTTGACATCTGCGGATTTGTTCAATATTTTCGAAGAGGAAGAGCCAAGATTGGATGAAATAAAAGAAGCATTTGATGTTTTTGATGAAAACAAAGATGGGTTTATTGATGCAAGGGAGGTGCAGAGAGTTCTTTTTGCAATAGGAATGGAGGAAAGAGCAGCCATGGAAGACTGTAAGAAGATGATCCGAGCGTTTGATGAGAACGCCGATGGTAGGATAGATTGTCATGAGTTTGTCAAGTTTATGGAAAACACTTGTTTTTGAAAATTCTGAGTGTTTGTTGTTTAATTTTTTTGAATTTATACTGAAATTGTATTAGGAGGTATGAATTTAAGGGATTATTTTCTGACATTTTTTTGTTTGTATACCTCAATATACATCTCGATTGATTAGAGCAACTATATGGACTAGTTTAATTGCATACCGAAAATTTACCATTAAACACAAACATTAGTCTTCAAAATCAAAAGATTTTTGCACAGATGCATAACATACAAAAACAGAGGAAAAAACCAAAGATGTTGTAGCTCAGTGGTTTGGTAACATCCTGGGAGGGTAGTTCGAACCCCGTGGTGATCACGCGGAGGTATCCCCGAATCAAGGGGCGGATCGTGGGCCTTAACCGGGTCATTTACGATATTAGACGAGTATCACTATGATTGAGAATCTTATTCAATAAGAGTCATGGTAAAAATCAAAAAAATTATCCGGTAAGCATGAGTGATTCCTTTTATCTGGTTAACACTTCTTGAATAAGAGACATTTACCAACAATCAAACTATGCCATTTCGATAGTTTTTTTTTTGAAAGGCAAGGCAATATATTACCACCAAAAACCAAAACCACAGTCGATCAATACACCAAGAATAGAAAACTAAACGGCCAAACACCCGAACGCCGAAACAAAAAAGGACCAAAAACTAAAACCACACACCAGTTTGTAAGACACAAACCTGTGTTGGCAAAATAAAGCAGCCCAAGGCCCTCTCCATTCCCTACAGCCAAATAAGCAATACAAAAAACACTACTGGAAAGCTAAACAGGACCTGAACGAGATTAGCCACGCCGCTTGTGAGACACAGCCAAAACAACACATATCATATATTAAATAAATACATAGCTTATCGTATATTAACATTTCGGGTGTTAGTTAAGAAATTACATATATGTTAAACTAACAAACTTAATTAACACATTCTACGCAAGACAAAATGATACCTTTGTTTAACCAAACAATGGTTCGCTCGTATTTATCCAACTTGAAATTAAATGAACCATGTTTCTACGGTCATAACTCATAAGCCAGCCCAGCGATAATAAATAGATGTTTATTGTTGAATATTTATATGGAGATATGTTTCTTTAATCTCTTAGTGGTAATCATAGAAAGAAGTGGTTTTCTCTTAAATTACAATAAATAAGCCTATATATATAACAAGCCTACAAAAATAGATACATTGTTGTCATGTTCTAATTTCATTGACTTCCGCCGAAAATACGTCTTAATGAATTGTAAGACTTTGGCGTATGGTTCTTAAAGAACTTTTATTGGAGCTTTATGGATCCTATATACTAGATGTAGTAGATAATGAATTATAATGGGTCGGATGGGTTTAAGTGGCTCTTATTGACATACACTGAGATTTAAGTGGCTCTTATCCTAAATACGTCGGAATTCCGCCGAAAAACTTTTAATTAATTAAGAAAATAATTTTTTTTAATCATCCGCCGAAATTCTAAACACTTAAAAATTTTAAAAAATAAATTAATTAACGATCCGCCGGAAATTAATTTTAAAAAATAAAAAATAATTTTTTAATCATCCGCCGGAACCCGTAACCTTTAAAAATAAAAAAAATAAACTAATTTACGATCCGCCGAAAATCCGCCGGAACCCGTAACCTTTAAAAATAAACAAAAAATAAACTAATTTACGATCCGCCGGACATTAATTTTTTAGAAATATTTTTAATTATATAAATATTAAATAAAATTAAATTTTAATGATAAATCAAACCTTGTGGGCTTAATGTACCGTTATGGGCTTTAATTGTTCATTTTGGGCTTCAATGGACCCTTATGGGCTTAATGTACCGTTATGGGTTTTAATGGAATGTATTGGGCTTTAACGGACCGTATCGATCTTTATGGATCGTAGTTTGATTTAATGGACCATATTGATCTTTAATTGATTATCTGGGATTCAATGTACCGTTGTGGGCTTAATAGATCGTTATGGGCTTTAATAGACGTATTGGGCTTTAATGAATCGTATCGGGCTTTAATTGACCATTATAGCTTATGGAACGGTTTTAGCTTTATTGGACCGTATTAGGTTGCAAATGGATTTGACAGGGGTTTATTGGATCTAAATGATCGTTAACGAGTCCAACAGGGGGTTATTGGATCCAAATGACCGTTAATGGATCCTGTTGGGATTTCAGTAATCTACTAGGTGTTTAGTCAACTCAATTGAACTTTAACGGACTTATGGAATGGTTTAGGCTTTAATGGACCGTATTGGGCCTTTATGAATCGTATTGTGCTTTAATGGACCGTATTGGCCTTTAATTGATCATTTTGAGCTTTAATGGACCCTTGTGGGCTTAATGTACCGTTATTGGCTTTAATGGGATGTATTGGCCTTTAATGAATCGTAATAGGTTTTAATGAACTGTAATAGGTTTTAATGGACCATATCGAGCTTTATGGATTCTAGTTTGCCTTAATGGACCGTATCGGGCTTTATGGATCCTATTTTGCCTTAATGTACCATATTGGTCTTTAATTGATCATCTGGGCTTCAATGTACCATTGTGGGCTTAATAGATTGTTATGGGCTTTAATGGACCATTTTGGGCTTATAGAACGGTTTGGGCTTTAATGGATCGTATTGGGCCTATATGGATCCTAATTTGCTTTAATGGACCATATTGACCTTTAATTGATCATTTTGGGCTTCAATGGACCCTTGTGGGCTTAATGTACCGTTATGGGGTTTAATGGAATGTATTGAGCTTTAATGAACCGTATTGGCCTTTAATGGACCGTATTGGGCCTTTATAGATCCTAGTTTGCTTTAATGGACCGTATCGAGGCTTTATGAATCGTATTGTGCTTTAATAGTCCGTATTGGGCCTTTATGAATCGTATTGTGCTTTAATGGACCGTATTGGACTTTAATGGACCGTAATGGCCGTTAATGGATCATATTGGGATTTCAGTTATCTACTGGGTGTTTAATCAACTCAATTGAACTTTAATGGGCTTTAATGGACCATTATGGGCTTATGGAACGGTCTGGGTTTTAACCGTATCGGCCCTTTATGGATCGTATTATACTTCAATATATAATAATAATAAGAAATAATATATAATAATAATAACTACTACATATTAATAATAATAATATTAATATATATTAATAATAATAATATTAATATATATTAATAATAATTATAATAATAATAATAATAATAATATATTAATGATAATAATAATAACTAATACGTACATATTAATAAGTCAAACTTCGTTTGAAAATTTTAATTGCCGCCGAAAACCTTGAAAATTAAATTTCCGGCGGCATAATTCGCCGGAATTCCGCCGAAACCTCACAATTTTTTTGCCCTAATCTCACATATCCAGCCGCATCCACTCGCAAACACCACATCACAAACAGACGATTGCATCCACTGGCGACGAATTAGGGCATACCGACGAAGAGCCGACGAACGCCGTTGGACAGCCGCCGGACCGCCGGTCGGACCTTCCCTCATCTTATCTCCGACTCTCACCTCTTTCTCCAGTCGATTTCTACACATTTGGGTAAAAAGATTTGATTTTTTTTCTCAGTCTTTTTGTCTTTCTTATATATTTTCCTTGTGATGGTAATCTATATGCTTGTAACAATTCAATGTAGTTAAATTTGCTGCAAAATACACATAAATCATGGTATTAGGCTAGCTTTAGTAGAAAGTTATAGTGTAAAATGCTTCTTCAGTCTCGTATCAATCATGTTATCCTTTTAACCATGATATCGATTATTTGATTGCAATGAAAACAAACAGTGTTGGTTAGTTGAATTGATGAAAACAGACAGGTGTTGGTTAGTTAAATTGATTACTTCAAACATGTTTGATATGTGATTGTTATAAGCTTGTTTGTATGTAAAGAAGAGATTGAAGCACGTCAATTGAGAATCAATGGAACAGAATGATCGATGCCTGGAATTCCGATCGTTGGAAGTCGATTTCAGTGACGGCACGCTCGAACAGGATGACTGAGATTGATGGAGAAATATCGAAGCACACTAATGGCTGTATTTCTTTCGGGGCGATAGCTGCAAGATTGGTATGACCTTCATATGTTATAATTAACCAATTGCGTTACTAGTTTGTTGTTTGCTTAACATGTTATAATTCGCCATTGTTTGTATTATTTGATCTTTGCAGATGAGAGCTAGGGGAGGCGTGCCACCGTCGGGTATTGAGCTCTTCGACCATACCCATATGAAGAAGAAGAAGAAGCGGCGGTCGGGAGCGAATGACACATCTTCCGAATCTGGGGAGTATGTGACGACGCGGTGTAGCCGTTTTGCGGTAAGTATTTTTTGACCAAGACTTTACAATATCTACATAGTTTGTGTTTAACTATAAACATTATAACTAGGTAACTAGCTATCTTATATATCTAGTTTGGGTTGCCATTTGTTGGGCAAACGTTAGGATTGTTTAACTTTAAGCTTTATAATTGTTTTGTTATATATCTTGCCGTTAATATCTATCTAGTTTGGGTTGCCATTTGTTGGGCAAACATTAGGATTGTTGTTTAACAGGAAAATGGAAACGTCCTATTTACAGTCGTTATGCTGTCGAAAATGACTTGTATAATTTTGTAAAAACCACAGGGTGGGTATCGGGCGGGTGCCATAGAGAGATACGGCGATGACCTTACCAATCATCCGCCACTTGATACCCAATTATGGCATGACGTGACCGGGGGAACGAAGAAAGGTCGTTCCTTTGGGTTTGGAAACCATCTAGATCCCAATGCGATCTTGAGTGGGTCATCTTCGACAACTGGTGCGTCGTCTTTCTCCCAGCAGGTGTGTACCAGTTTTTTTTCATTAAATGATGTTATCAATTTGATTTTTAGTTCATATTAAATATTCTAAAGTCTTTTTTTATTTTGTAGCACATCGTTGAGACCTTAATGAGCCAAGTGCAAGAGTTGAGGGCACGAGAAGCGGAACGTCAGGTAGAGGATGAGAGACGTCGAGAAGAGGATGCGAGACGTGAAGAGGCCCGTCGTTTGGAACGAGCACAATATGAAGAGATGTGCGAGTTGATCAAAAGTCTCAGTCAAAGTACGTCGCGTCCGCCTCCGCTTTCATAGCGATTTGAAACTTTTATAATTGTCTTTTGTGTTATTTGAACGAATTTGAAACAACGATTTGGTCGTTTTGGCCCAAATAATGTATTGGGCGTTTTAATTTATGATATATAGCATTTTAGCAGATTATACAATTTGTAGCAGGTTTTTAGCAGGTTTTTATCTGATTCCATGAAAAAATTAAATTTTAAATTAATAAAAAAAATTAAAATTAATTTAAATTTCTTTCGGCGGAATATTCCGCCGGAAATCCGCCGAAATATTACCGAAAATATTTTTTAATTAATTGATAAATAAATAAATAAATATATTTCAGGCGAAAAATTCCGCCGAAAATCCGCCGAAATGCAACCGAAAATATTTTTTTTATTAATTGATAAATAAATAAATAAAAATATTTCAGGCGGAAAAATCCGCCGAAAATCCGCCAAAATGAAACTGTAATTATCTTGTTAATTAAGACTTTGATAATTATTTCTACCGTTCTCCGGCGGAAGGATCCGCCGAAAAATACATATCCGCCGAAAACCTGTAATCTCGGCGCCCAATTATCCGGCGACCGAATCCGCCGAAATAGACTGTTACCGGCGGATTTCCGACGGATTTGTCCGCCGGAAATCAGGTTTTTTTTAGTAGTGAATATAATAAATATTATTTTTATTATACTTGATCGACATTAAGTTATGACACTCGATGATCATGGTCATAGTCGTTGAATGCTCATATTCATTCAATGACATAACTATGGATTTGCCGTGCATAAGTTTAAGCTATCTACATTAGATTATAATAAATATATCGTTAACTCTATTTGTTGGATTTATGCATGAAGTTGTACATACAATAGGTATGATTAGCAACTCAAATACGAGAGATTACGACACGAACATGCATTGTTGTGCATGTCTTAAACTTCGTGATGTCTATTGTATGGAAAAATATTAGTTCTATCTTTTGTAAAATACAAATATAGTCCCTCAAAGTCTATAGTATGCAACAATTTACCTTTGTTACCGTTATTTACTGGATAAAGGCTCTCTATCTTTATAATCGATCTTACATGGTAAGATTGTTGTTCTTTGCTATATTCATGTGGTAAGATAAACGACTCAGTATAAGCACTTACTGGGTAAAACGTTTAGTAATAAACGATCATAATTGAATACATATACCGGGGTGTACAAATAAGAAGACTAAATATTGTGAGAATTAAGTGAAGATTAATCGAGAAAGTTCATATATGAATCATTGATCCGAAAAATTTTACATGCATTCAAAAATACATCTTCAAATAAAATTTTCAATTACTCACATATAAACCTTCCCTTAAAACTTTTCGAGTTGAATTATTTTATTGGTTTAGGTTTAGCTGGAAACGTGTGTAAGAAAAGATTTTGAAATCTACTTGTTGAATGTGAGTATGTGACAATATATAATTTCTATAAATTTATGATACTGAAAAGTTATATTAATTTTTTTATTATAATATATATATATATATATATTGAAAGAATTATTATAATATATATTAAACATTTAATTATCAATAAAAAATACTTACTAGTTATTAATTATATTAGATCAAACAATACAACTTTTTTTAACAAGTAGCAAGAACATATTTCATAAAGGGAAATTGATTAAAATACCCTAAGTTTCACCAACACTTACCAAAATACCCTAAATCTCGTTCACTTTGCCAAAATGCCACAAATTTTCGCGATGGAGCCCGCGATCGCGGGCTAGGGGCGTACGTGGCAGCCATTTTTGGCCAAAGTGTCTCGCGGAGCCCTTCCACTATGGCCGAGGTGACACTTTTGGTCCCTCCCCGCGGAGGTTCCCCGCGATGGGCAAAATTTTTACATTTTCAGCCCCTGTACTTGAACGAATCTTGCATGCTTTTACTATTTTTTTCCACAATTATTGTACCTTGAAGACCAATTTGTGGTTAAAATTCACTGGTTTGTTTGAGATTTCATCCATAAATATGAGTGATATGCAATCCATAATTCACACTCATTTCTTGCTCTTTCTTGATTTCTCTCTTGCTTTCTTTGTTTAAGTTGCTTTCTCTCTTGATTTCTCTCATTTCATCCACAAATGGCATCATCATCAAACCCTAAGTCTACTCCTGAAAAAATGCCTCCTAAAATCGAGATCGCCATAGCAAAAAAGGAAAAGGAGATAGAGGAACTGACACAAGAGTTGAATCAAATGATGGACAGGAAGGCAGTCCACTTGAGAAGGATCGAAGAGGAAGATAAGGAGATCAAAAGAATGAAAGGGGATATAAAAGCTAGGGAGGCTCGTATTATTCGAGAACAAGAAGCAATTCACCATATTCTGCAAGACTTCGCAATTTTTCAAGTGAAGGTAAACGATAAGCAAGCTTGGATTGATGAAACTAAAGCAATTTTTGAGTAGGTGGTGGTTGTTTTAGTTGTTTTGTATTTGTTTTTTATTGTTTTGTATTTTTTTTACTGTGTTGTTGTTTTGTATTTTTTTTTGTTGTTTTGTACTTTGTTGCTCATGAATAAATGTTTTTAATTTGTCTGAAAAGTAGTTTTTAAGTAGTCTGAAATTTGTCTGAAAAGTGGTTCATGTGAAAAATACAACTCATAAATGTTATACAAGATTATTTCATAGCAAACACATACTAGTAAATACAGTACAAATTTATCCAAATTTGAGGCTACGGCTAGACGATGGTTTGGTTTTTGACAACCCGGGTCTACTTCTTACATACTATGGCGACACGAGTCTCAAAGTGTTAAGCTCCGCTTTCTCGATGTACACTTCAATCACAGTACGGCCGTCAGCATACTGGCGTATGTTGGCTACATCTTCGTCGGTACTAAATTCTACCAGTCCAGTCAAGAAGTCTGCATTCGGCCTCTTAAAATACAACCTATTATATTTTGGTTCTTCATATTCCAGCTCTTTCATGATCTGTTCAAGCAGTTGCATAGAAAGATCCTCCACATCTAACATGTCAACATAAATTTCTAGACCACGAAAATAATGTCTTTTAGGTGGTTTCGTAAAGTAACCACCATGGTGGACTTTCATGGTGAACAACTGTGGATATTTATCTGTTGATGAAATTAATTAATATAGTTAGTTCGTAGAAACAAGCAAAAAACTCAATGAAACATGAACACTAACCATATAACTCTTTGCCAGTGTCTGAAAGCGATTCAGATAAACGCCTAAAGCACCAAACATCAAGATTTGGGGATGCCATGTAAGAATACGTTAACGAATAATATGTTATCGTTTATGTGTTTTACGACTAATCTAGCGTAGGTTATTTATAGGCAAATGTGGATGCTTTTACTGCACTTAGGTCCCTGTCTTTGCTCTAACACAACTTAGGTCCCTGTCTTTTCTCTAACACAACTTCGGTCCCTATCAACGCTATCATATGATATAGTTCTATATAACCATTACTATTCTCTCCATTTAGACTACTACCATTATGATCATCATCCCATGTTCTGTTTCAAGTACCTTTCAAAAGATAACTGGTCCCAATCAATGTTCAGATCAACGCACATAAGTTATGTTTGATAAATTACAACGCACTAAACATACAATATTTATCGTCTCAATCAAGGGAAATCAACGTTCAGATCAACAGTATCATATGATATAGTTCCATGTGGTTCAAGCTCCGACGGGCCCGACGTGTTACTTAGTTGACTGCTTGTGCGTCTACTCCTTGGCACGGTTGAAGGGGCGGGATTTGGACACTCTCCACGAGTATGTCCTACGCATTGGCACCGAGTACATTTTCGCTGTATCGAACCTTCACCACGTGATGCACGTCGGTCGTTCTTTCTCGGTCTCCCGGCTCTGTTCTTATCGTTTAAAAGTGGATGGCATGGCGGAAGCGGGTCGGGTGGATACTCCCATGCTTCAGGGGGTCAAGCTGGATTTATTACCTCTACGTATGTTCTTCGGTAAGTTTCGAACGTGAAGAAAACTACAGCCAAGTCGCTGCAATCTCTACGACCCATATATCTTGCCGCAGCGATGGCATGGCCGCACGGTAACCCATATTTTTGCCATTCGCAACACGAACAAGTGTGGTCGGTCATATGCACAGTCGCGTGAAGTTGGTCATCCCGAACCTCGTACCTCCCATACCCGATTTCGCTTACCCTCCATGTCGCTGCGTGACGCGCCCTGCGGAGAACTATCTCCTCCGCCGCTGGTGTGAGTGCATTTTGTAGCTCAGCTCCTTTTCGGCGTCGAAGTTGGTACCACTCTTGTTGAAAGCTCCGAAAGTAGTCCATAAGATTAACAATCGGACATCTATGCGCAAAACGGGAGAGTGCATTCACCGACTCTGCACTATTGGAGGTCAGAATGTCATACCGTTGTCCAGGAAAATGGGCCGCGGACCACCTCTCCGGTCCAGCTTCGTCCATGACTTTGGCTGCTTCCTTGGCACTAAATCGTAGCAGATTCATGTACCGATTAAACTCCCGATCCGTATATGCTCTGCATGCCTGCCAGTAGACTTCCTTGTAGGTGGTAATACGTTTGTCCCTGGTTTTGGCGTTCATCTCCAAATGTCGACAGCATATGGCGTGAGGGGCGTTTGGGTACATGGCAGATATTGTGGCGCTTATGGAAGTAGCCCTGTCGGACATAAACACCAACTCTTGCGGGTCTCCGATAGCTTGTCTCAACATGGACAGAAACCAAGTCCACTCGTCCCCGGTTTCGGACTTGCCTACGCCGAAAGCTACTGGAACGATGGAGTTATCCCCGTCCATGGCAACCGCCAGGAACATCATACCCAAGTAAGGGCCCGTTAAATGGGCAACGTCTATTACCAGGACACGGCGTAGATTTGCCAGAAATGTGCGGATCTGCAAAAACATAAGTGGTTTTCCTTTGTAAATGTTATAGTTTATAATGTGTAAACATATGACGTGTTAAAATATGTACCGCGGGTCCAAGGGCCACGAAGCACATCTCAAACCGTCCATGTGAATCGGTCCTATATGCGTGACAGTACCAGGGTTCTGCAGCTGCAAATTATATAAATATGTTGGGAGTCGTTCATACGACTCCACGAACGTGCCTCTCACCATAAGCAGTGCCTTGCATCGCGCACGCCAAGCTTGGTGGTAACCAATCGTGACGCCGAACTGCTGGTGAACATCGTCCACGATGTCCTTTGGACGCAATGACCTCCTAGCATCAAGAAATTTGCTTTTCAGTATCGTACCCAAAGTCCTTTTGGTGGCTTGTTTGTGGTGGGGATTCAGTTGCGTCCTCGTACAAGTGTGTACGTCGTGCAACTTTCTAATAAATAACGCCCCACCTTTGGGACCCGTGTGAATCGCGTACATCCTCCACTCACAGTTTTCTCTGGCACATTCAACTATGTATCTGCTTTTGTCAGATTTCGGCGTGTGACTTTCGAAACCCTCTTCCAAGAACTTAAGTCCGACCTGACTTGCTAAGTGATCCTTCGAATCAAATATCTGACCTACTGTTAACCTTTCACTGCGATTATAAGGTGTAGGTTCGTAGGTTTGTGTCTGGGTATTCTGGTCTGGAAGAATAGGGGGCATATCAAAAAAGTCATTTATCTGACTACATGATTTTCTACTAGGGGTATATTCTTCGTGATCATCATTATCGGTATCTGATCTGTCTATATCAGCATTACCCGTTTTGAAAACATAGGTTTCGTCATCAGCAACTCCAGCACAACGTCCTTCTTGTGGTTGTTGTTGTTGCGTCTCCGGAACATAATCAGGAATACAGTCGTTAAGACCATATGCATGATCTAAATGAACTGTTGGGCCGTGGAACGCCTGAAATTGAGAATCAGGCTGCTCTATTTGGAGGTCTTCGTCATCAGCGTCGTCGTCACCGTCGTCGTCACCTTCGTCATCGTCTTCGTCGGATTCGGCATACACAAAAAGTAATGGCGGCCTTTCTGAATCGGCTGCAAAGTGCAGAAAACCAGAGATATCCCCATCGTTGGATAAGTCCACAAATGACCCATCACCATTTTTAAACGCTAACTTGCAAACAGCAGAAGGGTCGATTCCACATTTTTGCATGGCGTATGCAACAAACTTCTGATAAGTATAGTTTACTGAGACTTTTACACCATGCTTAGATTTATAAGCAAAATTCCACTCATTGTTATCTTGCACCCATTCACCATCGAAACAGAAATATAGCTTAGCTTTTGCAACAGATGAACTCATTTTTTCAGTAGTATCTCGAAAACAAAATATTGAAGAAAGAAAGCAAGAAAGAAGTATGGAATCGGTGTGTGGATTATGGATTGCATTTTACATCTATTTATGGATGAAACAACCAACATTGATGACAACCAATCTCTCATTTCATCCACAAATTGGTATTCCAAAAACACTGATTCAACATTGATGAAAACATGCCAGTGAATTTTAACCACAAATTGGTCTTCAAAGTACAATAATTGTGGAAAAAAACAGTAAAAGCATGCAAGATTCGTTCAAGTACAGGGGCTGAAAATGTAAAAATTTTGCCCATCGCAGGGAACCTCCGCGGGGAGGGACCAAAAGTGTCACCGCGGCCATAGTGGAGGGGCTCCGCGGGACACTTTGGCCAAAAATGGCTGCCACGTACGCCCTAGCCCGCGATCGCAGGCTCCATCGCGAAAATTTGTGGCATTTTGGCAAAGTGAACGAGATTTAGGGTATTTTGGTAAGTGTTGGTCAAACTTAAGGTATTTTAATTAATTTCCCTTTCATAAACCTTAACTTATCCATTAATATTCTTTTTAATTATCTAATTTTTCTGGTCTCCTTATATCTCAGCAACCTAGCCTCATACCAACAGAAGTAAACATCCTTATCCCACAGACCCAACTCCTAGAAAATCTATAAGTTTTGGTGTTGATGGTGACGGTGGCGGCGGCGATTGTGGCAGTGAGAAGTTGGCTTTAGATTGCTGGTTATGGTTGGTTGCGAAGTTGATTGGGTTGATCAAATTCATGGAAGGAAACACAAACGGTAGTACTGATGGATTTGCATCATGCGTCGACGCCATATATGTTTCTCCTTTCGCCATGAGACCACCACTTCCTATTGCCCTCTTGCACCTAGGACAATTCGCCATCAATATCTTTTGTTCGTACCCTGCAAAACCAAAAATATATAGCATGAACTTAATCTATATATAGATATATAATAGAATTATATTACATATAAAAAATATCAACAGAAATGACAAATTAATTACCATCAGAAGGGCTGTTGAACATGGATTTCCCACCGGTGGGGAGACGAATAGCAGTCTCGGCCGAAGAGGTCAGCTTTGTATGTTTCCTAGCTTAGCCATCAAAGCATAAAAAATAATTATTATTGTAACAGGGGTTAAATCAAATGAGAACCATGAATATGTTACAAACCCGTAAGAATCGATATACAAATATCTTTTTATATGATATTTTTATCAAGTGTGAAGATTTAAGATATTTAGCTTCAAATATATTTGTTTCACAATATGATAGTTTCACATTTATTTGTTTTACCATGTAAATATTTTTTACGTGTAATATTTGTCACACCCCAAAATCCAAGGACTGTGACGGCTTAACAACCAACATATACCTCAATCAAATAGTAACTTAAATTGAAAATCTAGCAACAGAAGTCTTTACATCAATATCAAAAGTACTAAAATAAATAACATCATCTAAATAAACTTAAAATTGAACGAACAAAGCTAAACATCGGCTAAATCTTCTCCTTTCCCTTCGAGCTCTCAGCCTTATCGAACCCTGAGATACATGCTTGAGTCAGTTTTACGCTTAGTGAGTTCATGGTTTACATAAACAGAAACTTTCATATAAAACATTTCAGATATATAAAGCAAGCTTCGAGAAAACATCATCGTCAAAAATCATGCATGTAAATAAATCATCTTGACAAAATCACACATCATGTACTATATGGGTCAACATCGTCGATAACATCAAATCTTTAAGTACAGAGGTATACCTCACGATACATGTACTACATCTAATCCATCGACTCGGTACAGAGGTACTTCGCAACATGTACCGATCGAAACATCGTCAATAACGTCAAATCTCCAAGTACAGAGGTATAACTCGTGATACATGTACCCGATAACATCTATCGACACGGTACAGAGGTACTTCGCAACATATACCGGTCAAAACATCGTCGCGGTTTCCCACCATCTTTACCGACCCAAAAACTTCATAAAAAGTTTTCATGCTTTTCAAAATACTTCGTTCATGCTAAAAATAATGCATCGATCATGCACTTTCATAAAACGTCGTAAAACAAATAAATCACTTGTAAAACATCTTTTCATATAAGCATGTATCCCAACTTTAAAATCGCATGAAACTCACCTTGGTGTGTAAGCGTTCTTGACTCGTCGACAGTCCTACCTACACAATTCATAACGTAATTCTAAGTATCTTTCTCTTCGGCCAACCAACAAAATCTTAGATCACGACATAAAGCTTAGGCTAAATCCTAAGTCGGCTCAACTGACTAAACATCCGGTTCTATCGACGGCTCACCCAATTAAAATATTTTAAATAATAATAGTCTCAAAATAACTTCTTTTGAGATCTCGTAACAACTTTTAAAATCTACAAATAGTTGATGTAATAATCACATTTGTAAATAAATACTACAATTGTTTTGGCCATTTTCTTTAAATTTAAATTTGGCTAAAACTCATCGAGGTACAAATTTAAAATCATTCTGATAGATTTTTGAAACTTATAAAATATTTCATCTACTAAAAAAATAGACAAAAACCAATACACATGCTACGGCCAAAACTCATAACTTGGATAAAAAAGAAAGTGGAAAAAAATGATTTTTTAGTTAAATAAATAAGGGAAATTAATTAAAATACCCTAAGTTTGACCATCTTTTACTGAAATATCCAAAATCTCTCCCATTTTGCAAAAATGCCCTAAAAATCCGCGATGGAGCCCGCGATTGCGGGCTCCAGGCCACATGTCACCAATGTTTACCCACTTTGCCCGCGTTGGTCCCTCAAGAATGCCCGCGGTCCAGCTTTCCCCCCTCAAGAATGTCCGCGTGTGCAGTTTTGGTCCCTGCCCGCTATTGATTGACCCCCGCGATCGCGGGCTACACGTGTCACCAAAGTTTGCCCACTTTGCCCGCGTTGGTCCCTCAAGAATACCCGCGGTACAGCTTTCCCCCCTCAAGAATGCCCGCGTGTGCATTTTTGGTCCCTGCCCGCGATTGACTTTCTTTGACCTCCCGCGATCGCGGGCTCCTGTGCCACGTGTCGGCACAGGGTTAACCCTAAAATCCCTTTGACGAACCCTAAACCCTAATTGTTTCTTCGGCCGCACTATATAAGGGGGGGACCAAGACACGACCACTCTCAATTTTTTTAATCACTCTCTCAATTTTTAATCAAACTCTCTCAATTTTCTCCCACTCTCTCAATTTTGTCGTGTGGAATACGCGTTCGGGTTTTGTGAAGATGTCTCGTATTACCTCTTTGGTATGTTTTCCTTATGTTATTTGTTATTTTTTGTATGTTATTTTAAGTTAAGATATATGATTTGTAGGTTGTTATAGTGTTTATAACTTATGTTTGAATATGTTCTATGTTTAACATGATATGTATGTTTTATGTTTGAATGTGATATTTGTATGTTATAATGTGTATGTTGTTATAGTGTGTTTTTTCATATAAAAATTGTTAAGAGTGTTTTTTTATAAAAAAATTGTTAACAATGTGTTTTTTTATTTATAAAAACACACTCTTAACAATTTTTTTATAAAAACACACCCTTAACAATTTTTTATAAAAACAGTTTTTTATAAAAAATGTTTAATAGTGTGTTTTTATAAATAATTGTTATAGTTTTATGGTTTTTATAATGTGTTTTTTTATAAAAAAATGTTTAATTTTTTTTTTATAAAAACAGTTTTTATAAAAAAATGTTAAAAATGTGTTTTTTTATAAAAAATTGTTAAGAGTGTGTTTTTATAAAAAAATTGTTATAGTTTTATGGTTTTATGTTTGAATGTGATATTTGTATGTTATAATGTGTATGTTGTTATAGTGTGTTTTTTCATATAAAATTGTTAAGAGTGTTTTTTTATAAAAAAATTGTTAAAAGTGTGTTTTTATAAAAAAAATTGTTAACAATGTTTTTTTTTATAAAAACACACTCTTAACAATTTTTTTATAAAAACACACCCTTAACAATTTTTTATAAAAACAGGTTTTTTATAAAAAAAAATTGTTAAGAGTGTGTTTTTATAAAAAATTGTTAAGGGTGTGTTTTTATAAAAAAAACACATTTTTAACAATTTTTATATGAAAAAACACACTATAACAACATACACATTATAACATACAAATATCACATTCAAACATAAAATCATAAAACTATAACAATTTTTTTATAAAAACACTCTTAATAATTTTTTATAAAAAAACACATTTTTAACAATTTTTTTATAAAAACACACTCTTAACAATTTTTTATAAAAAAACACATTTTATAAAAAAATTGTTAAATATGTGTTTTTTATAAAAAAATGTTAAGAATGACAACTTAGGTCCCTACGGTTTTAAGAATGACAACTTAGGTCCCTAAATTTTTAAGAATGCCAATTAGGTCCTAAACTTTTAAGAATGACAACTAGGGTCCCTAAACCGCACTTTATCTCTATATAACAATATGATACGTTGAAATAAAATAAACCGCACTTTATCTATATATAACACTATTATACGTTGAAATAAAATAAACCGCACTTTATCTATGTATAACACTATTATACGTTGAAATAAAATACAACCGCACTTTATCTTTATATAACACTATTATACGTTGAAATAAAATACAACCGCACTTTATCTATATATAACACTATTATACGTTGAAATAAAATACAACCGCACTTTATCTATGTATAACACTATTATACGTTGAAATAAAATACAACCGCACTTTATCTATATATAACACTATTATACGTTGAAATAAAATAAACCGCACTTTATCTATATATAACAATATGATACGTTGAAATAAAATAAACCGCACTTTATCTATATATAAACTATTATACGTTGAAATAAAATACCACCGCACTTTATCTATATATAACAATATGATACGTTGAAATAAAATAAACCGCACTTTATCTATATATAACACTATTATACGTTGAAATAAAATACCACCACACTTTATCTATATATAACACTATTATACGTTGAAATAAAATATCACCGCACTTTATCTATATATAACAATATGATACGTTGAAATAAAATAAACCGCACTTTATCTATATATAACACTATTATACGTTGAAATAAAATACAACCGCACTTTATCTATATATAACACTATTATACGTTGAAATAAAATAAACCGCACTTTATCTATATATAACAATATGATACGTTGAAATAAAATAAACCACACTTTATCTATATATAACACTATTATACGTTGAAATAAAATACCACCGCACTTTATCTATATATAACAATATGATAAGTTGAAATAAAATACCACCGCACTTTATCTATATATAACAATATGATACGTTGAAATAAAATAAACCGCACTTTATCTATATATAACACTATTATACGTTGAAATAAAATACCACCACACTTTATCTATATATAACACTATTATACGTTGAAATAAAATAAACTGCACTTTATCTATATATAACACTATTATACGTTGAAATAAAATAAACCGCAACATCTATATAAAATAAAATAAACTGCAGCATCTATATATAACACTAACTATAACATCTGTGAATGACTATGTAGAAGGATTTCTTTAACATCGACTTGACGGTAAGGTGCAAAGTTTCATACATCGAGGAATTAGGAGCGCTGTTTAGGGGATTAGGTGATCGCGCAGATACCCTTGAGACCATCTATAGGGGGACACCGTTCGGGCCATGGATGGATGTGTCTTACTCTGGTGGCGACCCTACGCTAGTACACATGTTTCTACAGTTGGAGGTCGAGGACGCCAACGCTGAGCCGGAGGAGATGCATTTTGATTTCTTCGGCTCTCAATTGCATTTTGGGCGTCGGGAGTTCTGTCTAATTACAGGACTACGTTTTGGAGAGGCCCCCCCCTTCCTCCCTTAGAAGACTGCTCCTTCGTTCCTAGGGTTTTCGGCATTTCAGCATCTCGTTTGAAGCTGAAGGCAGCCCGGGAAAAGATGAAAGAGGGCCTTAGTGCCCTAACCGACGACGATGCTGTCCGTGTATGCTTGGTGGTGATCGTGGATATGGGCTTCCTGGGCCGTGAGTATAGCCAGCATGCTTCATCGACGGTCCTTAGGGCCGTCGAGGACCTTGAGCTGTTTAACAGCTACCCGTGGGGTAGCCATATCTGGACACATTGCTACTCTAATCTGCACCGAGCCATAGGCAGACGCGCCGATCGACATGCAAAGATGAATCTTTTTGGTTTTACATACGCCTTCAAGGTTAGATACGTAGTATAACAATTGTTAATAATACATACAAACTGTTTGGCTTTTCTTTTTTACGTACTTGCTCTTCTTGTCTAATTCCAGATATGGATCTTGGAGGTGTTTCCCGCATCAATCCGATATTTCGTCAAGCGCGACGATCGAGTACTTAGGGGAACCCGTTGGGACAAACGTGTTACCCTAAGTAGGTCGCTTTGGATTGAGTTCTTCAAAGCGTCTAGAAATGTAAGTTCTTTTACTATGTTTACAATTTGCATACGTTAGTCCCGCTTATTAATTTCTTTTATGTTTTATCATATATTTAGCAGCCACTCTTGCCCGCCGATCGCCTTGTGCCTACTGTCGACGAGATGGGCACAGATTGGTACAGAGACAGCGTGGCCTTTATTGACGCAGAGGCGGAAAGGGCTCGACGTCCCCCTACTTCCGAAGATGAGGAAGACGACGACATGCCCCCTTCCGGTGGATACCAGCCGCCCCGTTCCTCCTCCTACCAGCCGCCCCGTTCCTCCTCCTACCAGGCGCCCCCTTCCTCCTCCTACAATCCATATCAGGCGGCCCCTTCCTACGAGCCACATCGTGGCTCACATGAAGTCCTGTGGGACTACGTCCACGGGCCGCTAGAGACACGTGTACACTATCTGGAGGAAGTCTACAGACAGTTTAGCGCTGTCAATGTTAGTGTTTAACTTAATTTGTTGGCCACGTTTATTTAGTTTGTATATTAATATTACGTTCTAAATTTGTTTTAGCTGTCAAGTACGACACCGATCCCCGCTCCGTTCGGACAGGGGGCACATGCGACGTTTGCCACCACATCCCATCCGTCATTCCCTGAAAATGTAAGTGACATTGAGTAACCATTATAGTTATATGTTTGTTCCTAAGTTTGTAACTCTTATAATGATCAATGTCACGCAGGCCAGGATGTCGGGGGCCGGGATGTCCCAAACGCCGTTCGCCACCACATCCTATTCTACTATCCCGGAGAGTGTAAGTGACACTGTTGGGTCACCAAGGATTTGAAATTGACTCACCGATGTTTTCCCTAAAACTCCTACTTAGAATATTTTAGTTCAGTTCTTTGAATGACTTGTACAAGATATCAAATGTTCGGTGAAGTCGAAGATCAACCGAAACCAAGCTTGAAGACTCTCTACTTGTGGAAAATAGAAGACTCTCGGCAACATTCAAACAAGTCATCACCACCGAAATTCCTTGACATTTCGGTGGCCTTCTCTCCACCGAATTTATAGGACATTTTCGGTGGCCTTCTCCCACCGAAGTGCATGGACAGTTTCGGTGGCCCCATCCACCACCGATGACCCTTTCGGTGCTCCTCTCACCACCGAAATATACTTGTAATTTCGGTGGTCCTCTCACCACCGAAATATACTTGTAATTTCGGTGGTCCTCTCACCACCGAAACATGCTCGCAATTTCGGTGGACTAGTTACCACCGAAACATGCTTGCAATTTCGGTGGACTAGTCTTCTTTCCACCGAAGATTTCTCAATCTCGGTGGAAACCACTTCGGTGCTAAAGGCTCAAGACAGAAGATCATTTATTATGGGACAATATCCTCCAGCAGAGAAAAGTGACAGTTTGTCTCTTTATCCACTTTCAGTTAAGGTCCCTATTATCTGCTCAAGCTACTCTGTCTGCACCTAGTGAAAAGTGACAAGGACTTCACAGTTCTCCTGAAGTCAACATTATCAGCATATGTGAAGATGACAAGTGTCCCAAGCATTTAATGCTTGGGCACTCCTTGGCACTATAAAAGGAGAAGTGCTCTTCATGCAATTCTCACGCTTTCAAGAAATTCTCTCAGTGCAAGAAACCTTCTTTTAAGCCTTAAAACTCAATAGCTTTGCTCTTAGTGTTCTTAGTTGTTTTGTTGTATACTTTGTGTAAGATTGTTAGAATAGTTTATCTGTTCTTTTCCGCAACAATCTTAAGTTTTCTGTGTGTAATTCTTTTGAAAGTTTTTCAAATATAAGAATTAAAATTGTGAAATTTTTGTGTATTGTATTCAACCCCCCCTTCTACAATACTTGTTAAGCCATCTGGGACTAACAAGTGGTATCAGAGCAGAAAGTTTAATTCCATAAACTTGATCTGCAATGGCTGCTTCTTCTTCTTCTACTGTTGAAAACTCTTTTCAAAATAACTTCTCTGAAAATGGCTCCATCTCAAAACCTCCTAAGTTCAATCCCAACAACTTCTCTTTGTGGAAAAGCCGCATGATGCTATTCATGGAAGGAGTGGATACTAGATATCCAACCATTCTCAACGAGGGACCCATTATCCCCAGAGTTTGGGCTCGCTATGACACGCAGAGGCCAGGTAAAGGAACCTTTGAAAAGGAAATCTCTAGTGATTCTGATGAGGAAAAATCCAGTGCTACTGGTCGGTATATTCTCCAAAATCCTAAAAAGTATACTGATGAGGAAAAACGTTTAGTTACTCTTGACTCCAAGGTAAGAGCTATTATTGCTCTCTCTCTTCCTGATGAGGTCTACCACTCTTTGGTGAACTTTGAAACTGCCAAAGAAATGTGGACCACTCTATGTGTTCTGTACGAAGGTACAAAGGAAGTCAAGAAATGTAAAAAGATTGGTCTTATCAGAAAGTATGAACTATTTTCTTTTGAAAAAGGAGAATCTCTTCCTAGCTTCTATAACCGCTTCAACTCTCTTTTAAATGATCTTAAGTTGTTGGGCAGAGTCTATGATAATGAGGAAGTCTTGTGCAAGTTCATGGATTGTCTCCCAGATTTTTGGGAAAATATATGTACTTGCATCAAAACTACCAAGGACCTTGAGTTCATGCCCTTAACTGTTTTATATGGTACTCTTTTCAACTTTGAGCAAACCAAGCTTCAACGGAAATCTTTCATCAAGGAAATAAAGAGCTCCTCTATAGCTCTTGTTAGTGAAAGTTCCAAGAATTCTCAAAATCTTCCTAGAATCACCTATCCTTCATCTGACTCTGACAATGACAGCCAAACAAATGTAACCCACCAAACGGAAGCATATCTTAGTGATGCTGATGATGAAGGTGAGGATATCATGGTTGAACAGTTGTCGGATGAGATGGCAATGATGGCCGGTTCTAAACACAAGTTTCGTCCCTTCAACAAATCTCGAAGTCTTAGAAAAACTTCATCTTTCAAAACTTCTTCTGACAAGTCTAATGAGGAATGCTACAACTGTGGCAAGAAAGGACATTTTGCAACTGAGTGTAGAAGCAAGCGTATCTCCAAGTCCAGATTTACTTCTTCTGACAATCCCTCTTCAAAAAGGGAAAAATCCAAACACATGCCTTTCAAATCAACCTTTCCCAAAAAGGAGTCCCCACCATCCTTCTTAAATCATCAGGAGCGTGCTGAGAAATACAAGGCCAAGTACAAGAAAGAGAAGGAAAGGAGTGAGGGTCTAGAGAGAAAAGGGAAGGGTCTCATGGCAGAAACCCACGATTGGGACGACGAAGACACCTCCGACAGTGATTCTCAGAATAGATGCTTCGTGGCCATCTCAGAAGAAATGGAAGTTTCCGAAAAGGCCACCTCACCTATGGCTCTAGTGGCAACTGGGTGCTCCACAGCCTACGCTCAGGTACATCCCTTCAATAATATGTCTGATATTGAAAAAATCAATGCCTATGAATCTTTAACTCAAGATTTTTATTCTGTTAAAGACAGTAAGAATAGAAAATCTGCTCAAGTGAAAGAGCTCAAAGCTGAACTTGAAATTTGCATGTCTAAGCTTAAAAGGTTTGAGGAAATCAAAAAGGAGCTTGAGGACTTGAAAACAATAAATCATGTGATCTCAAAAGAAAAGAACTCTCTGTTTAAGAAACTAAAAAGGGAACAAGAAGTCATCAAAAAATGGTCAAGCTCTTCCAAAAATCTTGAACAAATCTTTCAAAGTCAAATCTGTAGTTCAAACAAGTTCGGTCTAGGATTTGGAAAAACTGATGTTTGTGAGTCCACTCTTGCTCTTGTTCCCCCCACCAATGCATGTGATGATCTCTCTGATTCTAGCTCTTGTGATTCCATCTCTTTGAACTCGTTAGATCTGTGTGAAGCCTTAAAGTATGGCATATCCTTAAAGGCCAAAGACTCCTCATTGCAAGTCATTGAGAAGCAAGATTCAAATGACGTTTCTAAACCCATCCATGATCAGCTCAATTTTTCGGCCATGGATGAAGCCTCCTCCTCAAACTCTTCAAAAGCTAATCCTTCCAAAAGATCTAAACCCACCGATCTTATCCCCTTTGTGCCCACCAATCCCTCAATCTATGACCCTCCAATTCCTCTTCATGAAGTGTTAAAATCTATTCACATAGATACCTACACCGAACCTAAGCCCTCAAAGATCCCCAAAAGAGAAACTCCTGTTCACTCAAAAAGGATCTCCTGTGCCGACAAAGGAAAATCGGTGGTCAACTGCATGGCAAGCTCCCATCCTAAAAGTTTTACCCCAAACATTCCCTCTAACAACACTTATGTTCCTAGATCTGTGCTTTTAAGAAAATCAACCTCCAAAGATTTATCCAAAGGAATCCTTGGGTCCAAGCCTCCTGCTCTGTTCTCCTCTAACAAGGTTATAAGAACAAATGATAAAAGCCAAAACATGAAAAATGCTAAAAAGGTGTTTATCTATAGAAAATGCTATAACTGTGGTGACACTTTTCATATGGCTAAGGACTGTCCCAAGGATAGGATTGATAGATCCAAGCTTAAGGAATCATGCTCTTCTAACCCCAAAGGACCCATTACAAAATGGGTACCAAAGAACTAATATGTGTTTGCATGCAGGCTTTTGAGCACCATCAAATTTGGTATTTAGACAGCGGGTGCTCACGCCACATGACGGGAAACAAGTCTCTTCTCATCAACTATGTGCCGGGAAAAGGTCCATCTGTAACTTTTGGTGATAATTCTAAGGGTTACACCAAAGGATACGGAACTCTCTCTAATGGATCTGTAACCTTCAATAAAGTGGCTTTTGTGGACGGCCTCATGCATAACCTCCTCAGCATTAGCCAACTGTGTGATCTTGGATACAAAGTTATCTTTGAACTTTGTGTCTGCTCCGTGGTAGACAAACAATTCAATGTGGTGTTATCGGGAAGACGGATGGAAAATGTCTACGTCATAGATATGGGACAATCCAATTCTTCTTCAAATGTCTGCTTTGTGTCAAATGATGCATCCAAAAGAAACTGGTTGTGGCACAAACGTCTCTCTCATCTAAACTTCAAGACCTTGCATAAAATCTCCAACAAAGAGCTGGTGACGGGCATGCCAAAGTTGAACTTTGTCAAAGAGAAGCTGTGTGATGCATGTGAAAAGGGAAAGCTCACCAAAACATCCTTCAAGACGAAGCAATGCTCTTCCATCACTCTTCCTCTTCAATTGATGCACATGGATCTATGTGGACCAGTCAGCACTCCAAGTCTTGGAGGCAAAAGGTATATTCTTGTTATTGTTGATGAATTTACCAGATATACTTGGGTGTTCTTTCTCAGGTACAAAAGTGATGCTACTGAAGAAATCATCAACTTTGTCAAGAAAAATGAAGTTCTCAATGGCCAGCTTGTCCGCTCGGTAAGGAGTGACAATGGCACTGAATTCAGAAATAGTGCTCTTGAAGACTTCTTCACCGAGAAAGGGATCTCTCAGAACTTCTCTGCTGTTCGTACTCCTCAGCAAAATGGAGTGGTGGAAAGGAAAAACAGAACACTGTGTGAGGCCGCTAGATCCATGCTGAGTGAATCAAATCTCCCCACCTATTTTTGGGCCGAAGCCGTGAATACTGCCTGCTTCACTCAAAACAGGTCAGTAATATCCAAAAGACATGATAAAACCCCGTATGAAGTTTTTCATGGCAGAAAACCAAATATTGGCTTTCTTCATGTCTTTGGGTGTATCTGCTTTATTCTTAATGATCGTGAAAATCTTGGGAAGTTTGATCCCAAGGCAGATGAGGGAATATTTGTTGGGTACTCCTTATCCTCCAAAGCTTATAGGGTGTACAATCTCAGAAGAAAATGCATTGATGAGTCCATTCATGTCAAGTTTGATGATCTCAGATGTTCATCACTTTCAAGTGATGAGGATGATTTACACAGATGGATCTCATCATGTATTGGTGATACCCCCTTAGTCACTTCCACCGATATCTTCTCTATTCCCTCAAATCCATCCACCTCAAAAAACCCAGTTGGATCACTCTCTCCCACCGAAATTGATCAACCCATCTCTCACACCGATTTCCCTATTCCCACCGAAACTCCACACCGAAGCCCTTCTTCCATCCCTAATCCCACCGAAAATCACATGGCTTCCACTACCGAAAATCCCATCTTACACCAAACCTCTGATCCCACTACTCCAGTTCACTCTACTCCTCATACCCCATCACCTTTACCCCCTGCTCTAAAATGGACCAAAGATCACCCCATAGATCAAATTATTGGTGATCAACAAGCAGGTGTCCAAACCCGCAGAGGAGTTGGAAATATTTGTCTCTATGTGAATTTCCTCTCTCTCTCTGAACCCAAGAAAGTGGATGAAGCTCTATCAGATCCTTGTTGGATCACTGCCATGCAAGAAGAACTTTCTCAGTTCCAGAGAAATAAAGTTTGGAGATTGGTTCCCAAACCCAGAAACAAGACAATCATTGGAACCAAGTGGGTATTCAGGAACAAAATGGATGAAGATGGTACTGTTATCAGGAACAAGGCCCGATTAGTAGCTCAAGGATACAGACAGGAAGAAGGCATTGACTATGATGAAACATTTGCCCCTGTTGCAAGACTTGAAGCTATAAGGATCTTTCTGGCTCATGCTGCCTACCGAAATTTTAGGGTCTTTCAAATGGATGTCAAAAGTGCCTTTCTAAATGGGGAACTTGCAGAGGAAGTCTATGTGAAACAACCTCCTGGCTTTGAAGACCCAGCTCATCCAGACTATGTGTACAGACTTGACAAAGCTTTGTATGGTCTCAAGCAAGCTCCACGTGCTTGGTATGACACTCTTGCCAACTTTCTTCTCAAGCATGGATATTCCAGAGGTAAAATTGACAATACTCTCTTCATCAAAGAAACCTCAGGTAATATCATTCTTGTTCAAATCTATGTTGATGACATCATCTTTGGTGCCACTGATGAATGCCTATGTGATGAGTTTGCTTCTCTCATGATGAGTGAATATGAGATGAGCATGATGGGAGAGCTTACATTTTTCTTGGGCCTTCAAGTCAAACAATCTTCAGAAGGGATTTTTATAAATCAAAGCAAATATATTCGGGACCTTCTGAAGAAATTTAACTTTCTAGATAGCTCTCCTATGAAAACTCCCATGGCACCTCCCTTGAAACTGTGTGCCGATCTAAAAGGTGAATCTGTGGATGTTACTCTTTACCGAGGTATGATAGGCTCTCTTCTTTACCTAACTGCTAGCAGACCGGATATTATGTTTGCTACCTGTCTATGTGCTCGTTATCAGGCCAATCCTAAAGTATCACATTTAAAGGCTGTAAAACGAATTTTTCGGTATCTTAAGGGCACACTGCACTTGGGTCTTTGGTATCCCAAAGACTCGGGTTTTGAACTAATTGGTTATTCAGATTCAGACTATGCAGGTTCCCAGATTGATAGAAAGAGTACTACAGGAAGCTGTCAGCTCCTTGGGGGAAAATTGGTAAGTTGGTCCAGCAAGAAACAAAACTCTGTATCAACCTCTACTGCTGAGGCTGAATATGTAGCTGCTGGGAGCTGCTGTGCTCAGATTCTATGGATGAGAAACCAACTAAGGGACTATAATCAATTCTTTTCTAAAGTCCCAATTCTGTGTGATAATTCCAGTGCTATAGCTATAGCAAATAATCCTGTTCTTCACTCTAGATCTAAACACATCGATATCAGGTATCATTTCATCAGGGATCACATTTCCAAAGGTGACATTGAACTGCACTTCATTCCCACCGATTTGCAGCTTGCTGATATTTTCACCAAACCTCTTGATGAAACCAGGTTCAACTTTCTCATCAGTGAACTTGGGATGTGCAATTTCCAAGAATAAACATGTGTCCATGCTCCACCGATCTCACATCGGTGGACACCTTCTTATCTACTTCTCTCTCTCCACCGATCTCTCATCTGTGGACAAATCTATGTGTTAAAACATTTCTATCTCCCTTTTCCAACACCGAAGTCCAATTTCGGTGATAATCTCATTTCGGTGGTCATCTCCAATCGGTGGAAACTGCCCACCACCGAAGTCTCATTTCGGTGGTCATCTCCAATCGGTGAAAACTTTCCACCACCGAAGTCCCATTTCGGTGGTACTTTCAAAAATTCGATGAATCCACTCTACCACCGAAGTCCCATTTCGGTGGTACTATCCAAATCGGTGAAACCATTCTACCACCGAAGTCCCATGAACACCGAATCCACCACCGAACCTCCACCGATCGTCTACCGAACGAACACCGAACCCTCCACCGAAGCATCACCGAGCCTACACCGATCCACACGGTTCCCAAAGCCCACTTGTGACCACTCAATTGCATTTGCGTCAGACCCTTCGCATATCCGCCGTTCCGTGTCCCGATTCCCAATAACCCTTTCACCTCATGAGCCGCATGTCCCCTCTCCCCATACAAAATCATCATCATAGTGCCTTATCCTTTCTCTATATATACATACCTCCCTTCACTTCCTCCCCACTCCTTTCTCACAATTCAAACCTGCAACTCTCTCTTCTCTTTCAAACATATCTCTCTCATGGCATCCTCACGATATCCAATTCCTACACGTTTTGAAGACCTCCGCTTCAACCAGTGCAATCACGTTGCCCGCCTCGAATCCGATCCCGCTCATCCCGAGTTCTCTACTATTGCTAAATTTCTATCTCGCTCTCCTCTTCTTCATGCCTTCACATGCAACCCCAGGATGAGCAAAATGCTCATTGGACAGTTCTGGCTCACCTCCGTGTACGATCCCTCCAATGAGGCCATTCACGCCTCCATCTTCACCAATGCCGAAGGTGATCACGACCTCACGTTTGGGGTCGATGATGTTCGTCTCGCTCTTAAGATCGACGCCTTTTCCGTCTATGAAGACATGTATTTAGACACCATACATGAAGACATTGTCCTTACCACCGGTTATGTGCTCGACGACTCCTCCAAAAGCTCCAAAGGCCCCGGTACTCTTCTTCGCAGCAAAATGGGAGGCATTTGGAATTTCTTCTTTGCCCACGTTATCCATTGCCTCTCACGCAAAACAAGTGGGCATGATCAATCGCCTTCACACGTCAACAAACTCGCTCATGCCCTCATTTTCCAAAGGAAAGTGGATTTCGCCCAATATTTCTTCTCAGAGCTTGTCGAGGTCATCAAAACTCCCAAGAAGTGTTACGTCGCTTTTCCCCGCTTCATCTCCATGATCTTACAACACAAACTTTCCAAAGCTTTGGAAACCGATCGCCGCTCTTCCTCGCCCCGGTTCTCTTATGAATGGTCATCTCCCGTTGTGGGCACCAAAACCCTCAACGTCAAGTCGCTCGCCACCGATCGCCCATTACGCCCAGGTATGATTTCCTTCGCCCTATCTCCCGAACTTCATTGGGGTGATGCGGAAATTCCCGGGTTTCGCCACCTGGAAATTCCCGAGGTCACTCCAAATGTTGTGGTCCCTTCTCCCCGTTCCCGAGTGACGTCGGGTGGCACTCAAAAGAAACGACAAAAGGCCACCGACACCTCCGCTCCCGCTTCTCGAACCACGTCACCGAGAGATCCCTCGGAGACTTCCCCAGTTCACACCCCTTCTCACAAGCGGAGGCACTCACCTTCCCCTTCGGGATCTCTTCCAAAGAGGTCTCGGAAACCATCGGCCCAACCGACTCATCCAACCGTCGATTCTCCAAAATCGCCGGTTGTTGAACTTCATCCCTCCGGGCCAAGGGTACCTGCTACACACCCCACCGTCTCCTCTGTTGCCTCTCGAAAGGCCTCAGTTACATTTCAGGAGGAACCCCCACATACATCCCCACTCGACTCTTTGGGTGGTGGAGATGACCTCGAGATCTCTCCGCTCGAGGGTTCTGACTTCACACTACACAGCTTTCCACCCGATCAGTTTTCGATCGAAGACATTGCACAACCCTCTAAGGGTTCCCCCCCAATTGCACCCTTTGATTTTTTCGATTTTCTTTTAGCGGACACTGGTTCTCCCCAAACCATCCCGTCCACCGAAGAACATCACACCGAGTCTCCCTCGTCTTCACACCAATCACCCCCCCGATCACCTACTCCCCCCCGATCACCTACTCCCCCCCGAATGTTACACACCGACGACTTGATGCCTTTCCTCCATATTCCCATTCCCGAACCTGACCCCCACCGACTCCTCTTCCAGTTTCCCGAAATCGGTGGCCAAACTTCCCCGCACATCGACCGCACCTCTACCTTTCTTAAATCTACCATCACCTTAATCTCCCAAGCCAATTCCCGCATCTCTACCCTCGAGTCTCAGCTACCGCATCTTCTTCTTGATGCCATCACCGAAGCCCTACGCCCCATTCAAGAAAAATTATCTACCCTTTCTACCACAGTGGAGTCCCTCTCCAAACCTTCCACCGACTCGCCCAGTCCTGAACGTTTCCAGTGGGAAATGGATCTTGGTGACTTTGCCTTGGTTCCCCATACCACCGAAACGAGTCTGGCCTTCCTACACTCCAAGTTTGATAAGGCCTTCTATGAGTTGGGTTTCAAGTTGCCGGCTGTTCCTGAGGGGGAGAAAACCACGGCTCCACCGAAACTTCCATCCATAAAGAAACTTTCCAGTAACCAGCCTCCACCGAAACCCTCTTCACCGAAATTCTCCTCTTCACCGAAATCCTCCTCTCCACCGAAATCCTCACCACCGAAATCCTCACCACCGAAACCCTCTTCTCCACCGAAACCCTCTTCTCCACCGAAACATGTCTCACTCTCACCGACCCATACTGGCTCCACCGAAGCTCTTGACCTTAATGCATCAGTTGAGGGGGAGCAGTCCAGCAATGCTCCCGAAGACAAAGGAAAAAGAACTCTTTCGGCCGAAGAATTGGCCAGAGAAGCAAAGAAGAAAAAGGATCTGGCAAGATATGGGGCTCGACCGAAGGACGCTGAAACTCTCAAACTCAAGCCTGCTTCTCAACCTATCACCACCGAACTTGGCCTCTCTGCTCAAGAAATTGAGGAAGCAAGAATAGCTCAAATCGACTTAGACAAATCCAGAGATCTGTCTCTCAAAGCTGCCGCAGAAGAAGCTTCAAAAGTCAAGTCCACCGATGCCATCCAAACACAGAAATCGGTGCTCAGTGCCTTGGAACAACAAAAGAATGAAGAAATTAATTGGTACAAAAAGACCATGCACCACCGAAGCTATAGGTCACAAATTTCTTCAGTAAAGATTGCCACCTCCAAGGCAAACCCTCAAGACATCAAATTGATTATTAACTGGGAAGATGGTTCTATGAAAAGTGTGAAAGAAAGCCATCTCCAACTCTTCGGTCTCTCGGAATGGTATGAAATCACTCAACACCTTGTCAGGAGTCCAAATCCAAGGAAAGACATCTTTGTCAAATACATTGATGGTCTAATGAATAAGATGAAGGAGATCAAAAGAAAACATAACATCATCCTCTCCACCGAAGAAAGAGCCAAACTGTTGTCTCTGAAAGAGAAGATCATCCTCCCCAAAGTCAAAAATCCTCCTGACTCAGTCTTCAAGGAAATGGCAAGAGAAGGTAAAATCCCGAATGTAAACAATCTTAACCTTACCATTCCCACTTCTGTTCCCTATCCTACCACAACCTTAAGCCTCTCACCAATACCAGGATTGTTCTTTAACGACGGTCTCGGTCGTCGGGCATTCTTCAGATTTGCCCAGATGTCCATCGCCGATACTATATTTCTGGAAGGCATTCACAACCTTTTTCCGAACATCCCCGAAGCTCAACCGTTCTATAGAAACTTACTGGATGAAATCAAGCGCCGCAAAACCTCAAAGAAGTAAGTTCTCTCCATCTGGTACTTGTAAAAGTTAGTTTCTCATTTTGTAAAATTGTACGAGAACTTATCTTAATACAAGTATCTCTATTTGAATTTTATTTCCGTACATACTTTATCTTTCGTTACCTGTAAATACTGTACATAGTATACATACGCATACAAAAGAAAAAGATCAAAAAGAACAAAAAGAATGGTCTATGTGAAAAGAACCCAAAAGAGTAAAAAGGGTCAAAAACGCACTTACTTTTACTTACTCTTGAATATTCTAAGATAAGGAGCTCAAATTCAAATAGGGGGAGATTGTTGGGTCACCAAGGATTTGAAATTGACTCACCGATGTTTTCCCTAAAACTCCTACTTAGAATATTTTAGTTCAGTTCTTTGAATGACTTGTACAAGATATCAAATGTTCGGTGAAGTCGAAGATCAACCGAAACCAAGCTTGAAGACTCTCTACTTGTGGAAAATAGAAGACTCTCGGCAACATTCAAACAAGTCATCACCACCGAAATTCCTTGACATTTCGGTGGCCTTCTCTCCACCGAATTTATAGGACATTTTCGGTGGCCTTCTCCCACCGAAGTGCATGGACAGTTTCGGTGGCCCCATCCACCACCGATGACCCTTTCGGTGCTCCTCTCACCACCGAAATATACTTGTAATTTCGGTGGTCCTCTCACCACCGAAATATACTTGTAATTTCGGTGGTCCTCTCACCACCGAAACATGCTCGCAATTTCGGTGGACTAGTTACCACCGAAACATGCTTGCAATTTCGGTGGACTAGTCTTCTTTCCACCGAAGATTTCTCAATCTCGGTGGAAACCACTTCGGTGCTAAAGGCTCAAGACAGAAGATCATTTATTATGGGACAATATCCTCCAGCAGAGAAAAGTGACAGTTTGTCTCTTTATCCACTTTCAGTTAAGGTCCCTATTATCTGCTCAAGCTACTCTGTCTGCACCTAGTGAAAAGTGACAAGGACTTCACAGTTCTCCTGAAGTCAACATTATCAGCATATGTGAAGATGACAAGTGTCCCAAGCATTTAATGCTTGGGCACTCCTTGGCACTATAAAAGGAGAAGTGCTCTTCATGCAATTCTCACGCTTTCAAGAAATTCTCTCAGTGCAAGAAACCTTCTTTTAAGCCTTAAAACTCAATAGCTTTGCTCTTAGTGTTCTTAGTTGTTTTGTTGTATACTTTGTGTAAGATTGTTAGAATAGTTTATCTGTTCTTTTCCGCAACAATCTTAAGTTTTCTGTGTGTAATTCTTTTGAAAGTTTTTCAAATATAAGAATTAAAATTGTGAAATTTTTGTGTATTGTATTCAACCCCCCCTTCTACAATACTTGTTAAGCCATCTGGGACTAACAGACACTGAGTAACCATTATAGTTATATGTTTGTTCCTAATTTTGTAACTATTTTAATGATCAATGTCACGCAGGCCGGGATGTCGGGGGCATACACCTCGCAGATGCCGCCGCCGTTCGCCACCACATCATATTCGACTATCCCGGAGAGTGTTAGTGACACTGAGTAACCATTATAGTTATATATCGATAATCCTAATTTTGTAACTATTTTAATGATCAATGTCACGCAGGCTGGGATGTCGGGGGCATACACCTCGCAGATGCCGCCGACGTTCGCCACCACATCAATCACAAACATCTTTGGCGGTTCGGCCGATGACTATTACAAGCCAGAAATGCATACTGTAAGTTATTTTGGTAGTTTTGGTTTAATTGTGAACATTTCCTAAATTGTACTTAAAACATTGAGTAACGTAATTTTCAGACGGGGTCTCCTATTATCCAGGATCACTTCTCGGAGCACTTCTCGGAGCCTGACGATGACTCGATGGATGTTGTAGATCCACCACCACAGGTGACCCCGCTCCCTCTAAAGCGGTCGCATAAAATTTCACAATGGTTTCGTCACCCGTTTGGCCAACAAGGATCTACGACACCACCGGCCGCTAAAAAACAAGCAAAGAAAGCGGGGGGAAATAAGGGAGGAAAGAAAAAGGGAAAGGTGTCTTCACCGGAGCCTCAACCGGCATCAGAAATATTGAGGATGTGCCGGACTGGTCGCCTCCCCCCTTGATCTTCATCCCTCACTTGAACTTGGAAATCAGCCCCTCGTTTTTCAATGTATTGCTGGCCGTTGACCCTTTGGAGTCTGACTTACTGGATGTGGTTAGTATGAAGTTTAATTATAGTCATATAATCAAATATATTTATTTTACATGTCTAACCATCTATTTTTTATGTATAGCACATCGATTGTTGGGTCTCGTTGTTGCAAAGACATCGTGGAACAGACACGAGGTGGACCATGATGTTCAGTATGTTCTTTCATTACTTGTTGATTGAGCATCTAGGTCCCACCTCCGTGGTTAATTCATGCAATGGCGTGGAAGGGACCTCTTGGGCTCTCCTCGATGTGGTATGTAAATCGTTTTACTCTGATTTTATTTAACTTGTTTTGTTGCTAACTAAGTTGTCTAATATTGTAATATTTCAGGTGTACATCCCTATATGCCTTAATCCCCAACATTGGCTGCTTGGAGTGTTTGAACTTGACGCTATGACCATGACCATATATGATAGCGACAGTGCCAGTCTCTTCAGACAGCAATTGGAAGAGCAAATGACAAAGTTTAAAGCTGTGCTGAATGACTTCTTTTGTCGGGTCAAGGATGTTAGACGTCGCGAAATGACAGGTGCCTTTCTCTATAAGTTCGCCAAGAATGCACCCCAGCAGGCCGGGATAACTGCAGATTGCGGTGTCTGGGTATGCCGTAATGTCCAAATGTTGATAAATAAAAATGAGGTATGGGTACACCCTGACAAGGCCGAGGTTGTTGCCAAAGATTTCCGCATACATATGGCGGAGTCCATTTATGAACATTGTCAAATAGGGCCACGTTAGGTTGTTTATGTAACATTAAATAATTGTTATTTTTAGTATTAACTTATTTTGTTAAAGTATTGTGATTGACTTACTGTTTACTTCATTTGGTTTTTGCTAATTTCATCAATTTACTCAACTTTGAGTATCGATATCTCTTTCACACATACTCTATTTTGGACGCATTATATATCATTTCGAAGATCTCATATAGAAGAACATAAACCTACTAAAAGTTAGTTATATATAACACATATATATTAATTTAAATGCGTCCAAAGTTTAGTAAAACCCATATTTCCAACACCTAGTAAGTAGGTTTATGAAACTTGCGATAATCCTAATACAGAGATTATTGGATGAACAAGCATTTATTTCTTGATTATTGGGGTATTGGTTATTGTTGTCTGGAAGTGATTCATATGATGCAAAAATTGGTATCATGTAATGTAGAACAATATCTATATTATAGAAACTTGCATTTGATAGTACCATATAAATCTGATCTAAATTCTCATTAATTAGCCATGTTTGACTACTTAAAGACTAATTTTCTGCCTAATGAAAGACCTTTATTCAAGAGCAGACGAATATTGCAGTTACTTTTTCAGTGGAATCATGCAGACAACTTTTTCAGACGAAATCTATAAATACATTCAAATAATAATAATTTAAAACGATTTAATGAATTAGTTAATATATGATTATTATGTTAATGCGATAGGAGTGTAAAAAAAATTGAAAAAAATAAGAGATGTACCATAAATTAAATAATTAACTATAAGAGTATGAATTTTAAATATAAAAAATATTTTTTTATGTAGTGTATAACTGTATATGATATATATTAAAATATATAAATCCAAAAAAATTCAAGATTGGGCTCATTTCGAACATATCGAAGAGACGATTATAATGGTGTAATTTGTTAAAATTAAAACGTATTTTTTTAACGTATTTTAGTTAATAAACGATTATATGTGTTAAATGTAAAATTAAAATAATGAAAGTAAAAGGTATAAAGTAAATTTAGTAAATAAGTATAGGGGTTGAAAGTGTAACATTTCATTTTAAATTCGTAAAAATGGACGAAATGGGGTGAACAGTGCCAAAATATCAAAATTTTCAAAAATGGTCCCTTGAAATTGAAAAGTCACAAAAAGTATCCCATCGCGGGATTCCATTTTTCAAAAATGGTCCCTGCAAGTTTAAAAAGTGTCAGAAAAGGTCGCTGGCCCGCGATCGCGGGCTCCCATCGAGGATTTTTGGGGTATTTTTGCAAAGTGGGAGAGATTTTGGGTATTTCAGTAAAAGATGGTTTGACTTAGGGTATTTTAATTAATTTCCCAATAAATAATCAATTATTAAATAACAAACTAAAATTCAAAACAAATGCTCCATTTGAGATCTTTGACCCATGACCGAAAAAAATGAATCCATATACTTGGTCCATCGACAACTCATTCAAAATCGGTAGCAATAACTCATTAATAACATTTAATACGGTTGATCCACGTAAAAGCTTACATCTAAATCAGATATACAACTAGAACTTTAAAATTTTACGTTGGGTTTATATCGAACCGTCGATTTTAACCGAAACCAAAACTTAAATTTTCAAGCGATTTACACGACTTGATTTCTACGACAACAACTTTCTGTACGTAAATACATCGTGTAAAATAACTTAACTACGAGTGTGGATCAGAAAACTACCTCAAACCAATCGAAAACTCGAAGGCTCTAGCTTCTCTTCGAGACTGATTTCTTGGCCGCCTTTCGATTGCTTTTTCACCAAACTTATGGAATTTCTTGATGAATGAACCCACTAATGTGATCACCATCGGTATTTATGGTTGCGGGACTAATAGTTTTGACCTTTTGTAAGTAAATTCTAGGGATGAGCAAATCGGACCGATTTCCCGAACCGAATCGGTACCGTGTATTCGGTTCCATATAATCTCCAAATTCGGTATTCGGTATTTCGGTATTCGGTACCAGGATTTTCCCGAAAATACCGAAACCGAACCGGAATTTTAAAAGTCATTGTTTTTATAAAAAAAACTTAAGTATGCATATCATCTCCTATATAAACTAAACTTATCTTTGCTAATCAAGATATACCATCTTCTAAACTAACCAAACCTTCTCCATAAACCCAAAAAATCGACCCCGCATACATAACCATCAAAAAATCGGTACCCTTACAAACACATCAAAAAATCGACAAATTTAGGATTCGGGAATTGCTTTGAAACACATTTGAAATATTACGAAGATGTTTTGGTTTGCTATTGGTTTTGATACACATTCAATACAGTTTCATATTTTCGGTCCTAAGTGGTACTAGTACCGATTTTCCCGTCCCAAAACCGAAACCGAACCGGTATATACGGTTCGGTTTTCGGTACCACTTTTTAGTCCCAAAAAAATTCGGTACCAACCGGTTCGGTCCCGGTTCGGTACCGATCCGGTCCCGATCTCATCCCTAGTAAATTCCTCAGTCAGGATGCAACAGACAACAGTAAGAGCGTGGATGCCACACAAAATCACAGCCGTTGGATGCAACTTTAACGGTAGATTGCTGGTGTGTTTATATAACGCAAGTACCGTTTGACTTGAGATTGGCAACCATAACAACTTTAACAGATATTTTATATATTTTTAAATAAAGACATCAAGTAATAAAAGTCAAAATATTTAATAAAATATTATAACCTATTATAACCATTTTTTTCTTTTACAAATTTTAACATTAATTATATTATTAAAATATTTAAAATAATATTTATAGTATAAGTTTTCAAAAAAATTACTTAAAATTCTAACATATTTAACCTCATTCATATAAACAACTAAAATAATATATCTCTCTAACTTAATATTAATTTTTGAGATTCTTTAAATTTGGAGATTTCAAATTTTTCTATATTTTAGGGATCATTTTACAAATAATTGTTGTAACAAAAAAGAGATTATTCTATATTTCGCTAAACTAACCGATAAGTTAGTGGATGTTTGAAAAGCTAGTTAATGGCTAATAATAACATGTAAAACGACTTAAAGTAGTATAAGAAGAGTACTTAATTTTTATATCATATAGAATAAAAAAGTATTCTTTTAATATAACTTAAGAGTAAACTACAATTCTGGTCCCTGAGGTTTACACATAGCTATGAAAGGGGTTTCTAAGGTTTAATAACTACAGTGAGCGTCTCTATTGTTTACATTTTGCTTTCAAAATCGTTCCTTTATGTTAACTACGTTTAAATTTTCCAACTAAGTTAGGGTATTTTCGTCTGTTTTTTTACAATGCCAAGTTGCACAATTTTGTTTAAACCAAAAGGACCAAATTGTAATTTACTCTAATTTATAATGATATTATATTAATATATATATATATATATTTATACACACAGTTGTGGACTTGTGGATCAAGACATCGCACCACCATCACCGACGATCGACCAATGCCGCACCCACCCCCTGTGAGCGTTTTGAACCACTGTGGTCTTCTCATTTTATGATTGAAAAGAAGGGTATTTAGTTAATAGTTGATTATGTACGTTAATAAGATAAGGATGTAAAATAATAAATGAAAAATTAAGGGATATAATACAACTTAAATAAACAATTATAAGGGTATAAAGCGTAATTTAAAAAATATTTTTGTACAAAGAAATACTTATTTATGATATTTAATAATATGATTAATTCCAAAAATATTTAACTCGTTTTAAAGGTATTGACGAGTGAATTATAATGGTCTAAATAATTTATATAAAATTTAAACGCTTTTTAAGTGCATTTCAGATAATTATGATTATGCATGTATGTTGATAAAATAACGGTGCAAGACGAAAAATAAAAAATCAATGATATAAAACAAATTAAATAAATAAGTATAAGAGTATATAATGTAAATATTAATATGTTTCATACTATTTATGATACATAATAATATGATTACACCTAAAAATATTTAATATTGGATTTATTTTGAAGATATTAATTAAAATAATATAATTTGATATATATTTTAGTTGATAAATGATTATGCATGTTAATTAATAGGGATAGAAAATAAAAAAAATATAAAGTAAAAAGATATAAAATAGTATAAATATAAAGGTATGAAATGTAATCTTAAAAATAAAATATGAATTTGCTTTGAGGGGAATTAGATAGGGGGGGGGGGATTTTATAGGGGCTATATTTGCGACCTCTATCAAAAGAGCATCTTCAACAGCTTTTCTATTTTAGAGAAAATAAAAAAATAGGGATTTTAAATTATAATTTGCTCTAACAGTTTCTCTAAACCTGTCCCTAAAATAAAGAAAGTATGAGAGATAATGAGTTTTTCTCCAATATGGAAATAACCCAAAAAATGATTACTAAATGGAAGCACCAATAGAAATCTTTGAAAATAAATATTTAAAGAGATAAATAATATTTTAATAGATGAATGAAATATTTTAATATTATAATCAATGTTTGTTTCTTCAAAATGAGAAATCTGCTGAAGATCAATATAATATTTTTAGAGATTTTGATTTTTGCTTCTTCATTTTAGAGAAATTTTGATAAATATGTTGAAGATGCTCTAATTAGTCATTAATAAAGATTATAAATTAAAAATTAAATAAGTTTTAAAAAAATAAACTAACAATGAAATAAAAAATATTTTAGTAATATAGGTAAAATATTAAGGGAAGGTGGGAAAAAAACTTTTGTGACTTATTGAAACATTATACCAAACTCTCTAAACACTAAATCCTAATATTTTAATAAGCAAACTTGTAATTTGTTCATGCAAACTGAAATTTTGCAATAAGCTAAAAAATTAATGTTACACTACAAAACAGGGGACTATTTCCGGCGAAATTATTCGCCGGAAAAGGCTATTTTCGACGGATACGACTGTTGGACCTCCGGGCACCGCAACAATGACTTTCCTGCGGTTTTTCGGGGGATTTTGTGTTCGGCAGATAAAGGCCACCGAAAATCCGCCGGAACATGAATATCGTGATTAGACAATATTTAATTAAAAAATAATTAACGAATTGATTTTCGGCGGATTAATTCGTCGATTTTTTTATTTTCTTTTTTAATTAAAAGAATAAAAATATTCTCGGCGAATTGTCCGGCGGATTTTCGGTGGATATATCCACCGAAAACATTATATATATATTTTTACTTTATTTTTCACATTTATTTATATATATTTTTTATTCTTTTCGGCGGACATATCCGCAAATCCGCCGAAAATATATTTATTAATATATTTTTATTCTTTTCGGCGGTCACATCCGCCGCAAATCCGCCGAAAATAACTGACCAACTTTTCAAAAATCAGCTAAAAACTACCAAAGCATGTTTTTTCATTCAAAAACCTGCTAAAAACTGTAAAATCTGCTAAACATATATGTATGCATGTGAACCGAGTGTATATATATGTGAACTCATACATGTGTGGCGCAAACATAAACATATATGTGTGTTTGTGAACCATTATGTGAACCGAATGTATATACTACGCATTTTAATTTCAAAATTAAAATCCGCCGATATATTCTACAATAAAGTAAATTTGGTTTGATTTATCATTAAATATATTCAAATTTATATAGAGAAAAAAAAATCCGCCGGAAATCTGCCGTTAACCATATATTTTCCGGCGAATTCAAAATTTAACTTTTCCTTTTAAATTTATAGAAACGTTTAAAAAAATATATAATTAGTTTCCGGCGGATCCTAAAAAATTTAGTTTTCTTTTAAATTTATAAAACCGTTTTATTAAAAATACAATCCGTTTTCGGCGGATCAAAAAAAAAATATTTTAAATTTATAGAACCGTTTTAGAAAATATAATTAGTTTCCGCCAGATTTTGGCGGATCCAAAAAAATTATTTTCTTTTAAATTCATAAAACCGTTTTATAAAAATATAATCTGTTTCCGGCGGATCCAAAAATATTTAATTTACATACTCCCATAGCCGAGAACTACTCTAAATTAAAGCAATACTAAGTCTAGATCCAAAGAGCTCAAAGTGATCTCGCCTCCAACTCAGGTCTTCACAGTTTCTCTTTACCCTTACTTAAGCACCGCTAGAGCGCTTCCCTAAAATGGTTTAGTTTTCAAAAGCGAGAGTTAGACCATAAGGTCTAGTGAATTCCCTCTGAAAACAGTTCATACAAGCATGCATAAAATTGTACTTTAAAAAGCCATAAGGCCCAACGTTAAATCCATACTTAGTTAGGTAAACATTTGACTTCCGGATAATCGCACTGTCAAAAACCCAAAACCCTTAAATCGATTAGGAGATGCGAGTTTCGCCACAAACTTAGTTAGGTAAACATTTGGGTTCATCCTCCAACCATAAACAACCATTAAAAACACTTATTTAACCTCTAATCGGACACTTGATACAAAATCAAAGGTTTTCTTAATAAGAGAACACTGATTCCATTTCATGAGTCTTTCTCCTTCTTGGATCAATACAAGACATAAGAGGGTTGTGAGGAGATTAATAACTTATTTGGAACCAAATTTCCCCAAGAATTTCTTGTCAGTTCCTTGCAAAACTTCAATCCTCTTTCTCCTTTTCTTGAGCTCTCGATTTCAGCCACATTTGACTTTTTAGATGAAATTAGGGATTTCCCCCTTTTTAGACCCTTCACTATTTCACTTTTGGTCCCTCCCCTTTTTACTTGATCATGCTTTAGTCACACTTTTCATCCAACTTTTAAAACCGAGACACGGTTGTTACAAGTAGAATATTTTATAGGACTTAATTTTATAGGATCAAACAAAAAAAGTGACATACTTAAATGTATTACAATAAATTTACATGACGTTTGACAAGTTTTTAAGGACATTTGCTATAAAGTGTTGTATTAATTATTTTATACGAATATGTATAAAATCAAATGTCCTATAAAAAAATGCATTTATAGGATGTTTCTCAAAAGTGTTCTTTAACACATTATTTTATAAGTGTTCTAAAAAACTTGTTTAAAATGTCTAAAATATCCTATAACTTTATTGTAACACTTTTACATATTGTGTTTTATAGTTTGGTCTTATAAGTTAAATTCATATAAAATATGTTATCAAGACGATTAAACATTATAAGTGTCTTGAAAAATTATAAGCAAAATTGTATTCCATAACTGATATTTGGATTAGTATGTCACACGTATATCTACAAATTACAATACCACACACTTCTATAACATGTCCAATTAATTTGTTTCAGTTAATTTCTTTGTAGTTCACTTGTACATCAATAATTTTTGAAGTGTCAAATTAACTTAAAAAAACTAGATTTAATTGGAACATGAACTTTTTTATTTAAATTATACCTTTAATGTTATATCAAAATATTAATTTATTAAACTTTAATTTAGGGATAGCTTTGATTGATATTGCGTTACATATCTATACTATATTATAAAACACTTATGAAAAACTCTTAAAAACAATCCCTAAAGCTTCATGTACCGCTATTTAATGCTAATTACTTAAAATCTCTTAAAAACAACTAATGAAGCTTTATGTATCGCTTTTAATACTAATTACTTGATTAATACTTATTTCTAACAACCTTCAAATCCTTAAATCGTGGACTCATATTAATTAATCTTTATCCCTAACCACTTTCAAATCCTCAAATCATGAACTCCTTAAAAAACGTCATTCTTTAAACAAATTTATAAAAAAACATGACCGTTTTCTCAAAACCACACATTAAAATAAATTAGAACATTAAAATCGAGATATATCGCGATGTATTGCGCGAATAGACTTCTAGTTATTTTATTATATAAATATTAGGTAATAAACTAATTATAATATTATATTATGTTATATTATTACCTAATATTAATATATTATAATAATAGAATTCAATTTACAAAAACATTCTAGAGAATGTTTATAACTATTAATTTAAAATAATATTTAAGATTGTTTTTTATTTAGTAATTAATTCGTACATCTATTATTAATTTTTCACCATATATGTATTTTGAATACCAAATATCATCAATTGGAATACATTATTGCTTATAATTTTTTTACCAAATATATTTACAAAAGCGAAACACGTTGAGGAATTAAATTCAATGGCACCATCAACCTAGCTACCGTTGATATGATGCATTGTTAACCATATCCAATGGCTCTGATCTTGTGTGCCATACATGCGCCTCAATGTCGCTTTAAGACTTTAAGGAATTCACTAACAATATCTTAATTAAAAGCTTGTGTTATATTGTTTAAATTGGTTGGTGAGGAAGGAACGTGTTCCATTCAGATCGATTACTAAGTGCTTAATTTCCTCAAGAACTATATATCATGGCATCCTCCTCTTCTCAAAGGTAATAAATCTTTCCAAAATCATAAATTTTGTATCAAATATTAGACTGATTAAATAAATAAATTGTTATTTACAGTGTTCAAGCGAGTGTTTCGGACAATCGTGAGACGAGGAGGATGGAAGAAGTACCAAATCCAAATGGGTATGTCGTTAGAACCTTCAAGAACACACACTACAAAAAGTATGAGTTTATAGGAAAGCCTATAATAAATAAGTATCCTAATAGAGTATTTTTATAGGACACTAGTTTCTAGGAACAAACAAAAAACGTCTTATATAAAAGTGTTACAATAGGTTTATAAGATATATTTTGAAAATAAAGTGTCTTATTATGTAATTTTATAGGACGATTTGGAAAATTGTTCTATAAACCCACATTTTTGGAGGACATTTGTGTTTATAGAACATTTTTTTCAAATTGCGTACTATAAAATAGTTAATAGGAAGCTTTATTTGAAAAAAATTCTAAAAAACTTGTTACGACACCTAACGGCGTCCTATAAACTTTTAGATAAGACTCTGGTCCTATAGTGCTTATTTATTTTATGTGTCCTATAAACTCAGTTTTGTTGTAGTAACATCGTATCATTGTATTTAAAAATGATTCGGGTGTTGTTTCGTTACAGTATTGTTGTTTCTGGAGCTAACAATAACATGGCAAGACGACATTGGACACGATGGGAGGACTTCAAACTAATAAAGCATATGGTGATTCATGGAACTAGGAACTGGAACATCATATCAGACCAACTCCCTGGAAGAACTCGTATATAGTTTCCCATTAATTCCTTAATTAATTATTATGTTATATATATTGATTAATAATAATAATAATAATAATAATAATAATATATGTACATTGATGTAGCTGAAAGTTGCAAAGTCCGATGGTCGAGCACATTGAAGCCGCTTTTAAAAAAGGCTCCATTGCGCAGAGAGGAAGGAATATTATCTGAAGAACAACTAGGAAGAACTGATGTTTATGTTAAGATTTTTTATCATGCTTTGATGGCTAACAAATTACACACAACCTCATCTTCAGCCACCATTGTTGTTCGTTCTGTCCTCACTGATTACGGTGTCGTTTCTTTGGGAAGATCATCAGGAATAGATCTCAACGGGCCTTCTGATGGTAATTATTTATCATTTGTACATGTTGATATGTTTTTATACTATATATATATATACCCCAAGTTAATTGATGTATATGTTTTTTGTTTTGTAGAGCATGAACATAGGACATTAATGGCGAATTGTGGTAACTGTAAGAGGGCAATTATGGCGAATGAAGAAACATCCATGGCGCCAATGCATAATGCGCCAGTTGTTTTTCCTTCAACGAATTTGAACTTGGCGACTGACAATATTCTGCAACCACCATCCCCGCCGTCTCCGTCACCATCATCACCAAAATTAATAGATTTTATGGGAGTCGGGTCTGTTGATGAGGGTGTGTAGTTCTCCTAGCTAGTATATGAGGTTGCTATGAGAGATGGTAATCGAAAGAATTAAATGAATGAATGAATGTTTCATGGACTATAACAATGTAATTGTATAAAATTTTAATCATTAAGTATTTTTTTTGTCATATATCTTTGTATATTTTCAGAAAAAGGTATTGCAATTGATATATATATATATATATAGATAGATATAGAGAGAGAGAGACAAGATCATACGCGAATGATAACGATTTAAAAGAATAAAAGAATAGCTCTCAACCATTCATTTTTAAAAACAATTCCAAAATTACTAATTTCCAAAAATTAGACTAAAAGGGCAAATATGTCAAACTATTTTACTGATTATTTTTGGAATATTTTAAATCCCATTATTTCTCATTCACATCTCTCTCTCTCTCTCTCTCCCCGACGTTGATCCCCTCCCTCCCCTTATTTTTCTTTATCTAGGGTTTATTGAAAAAAAGTTGTTTTGGGTTCTTTGCCGCCGCTGCACCTGCTCATCGTCGCCGCCGCTGCACCTGCTCGTCTGCCGGCGACGAGCACAACCACCATCGACGACCTTCTTCTCACCTCCGCCGCTGCACCTGCTCATCGTCGCCGCCGCTGCACCTGCTCGTCTGCCGGCGACGAGCACAACCACCATCGGCGACCTTCTTCTCACCTCCGCCGCTGCATCTGCTCGATGCACTCCCTCTTCTCGATTTCCCGTCGCACGACCGCCCTTCGCCGTCGTCTCCGTCAACCGCAGTCGCCATCTCGATTTCTCTCCATCTCTCAATCTAAACCAAGCGCAAACCGCCGACCGCTACTTCTTCTCGACCATCGAACGCCGCCACCACCAGACGTCGGTGCTCTCTTCATCCCGTTCTTCTGTTCACCTGTGGCGCAACCACCGCTGCCGATCTCTCTCCCTCTCTCTCTCTTTTATGATATTATGTGATTTTAGGTTTCTCTATTGTTAATCACAAGTGATTTTATGTTTCTCTATTGTTAATCACAAGTGATTTAGGCTTGGATTATGTGATATTATGTGATTTTAGGTTTCTCTATTGTTAATAACAAGTCATTTTAGGTTTATCTATCGTTAATCACAAGTGATATTATGTGATTTTAGGTTTCTCTATAACAGAATTTAGGTTTCTCTATTGTTAATCACAAGTGATATTATGTGATTGTTGTTTCTCTATTGATTATCACAAGTGATATTCTATAACATATTTTGTGTTTTTATATTGTTAATCATGAGTGATATTACACTTAAACAATTTATCCAATTTTCTTTACAGTAAATCATTTGTGATTTTGGGCTGCATATTCACGATTTGCTTGAACAACCGAACAAAACGAGATGAACACTCAAATACATGAACTTTATTTGATATATATGCTTTTGATTTCGGTGAGATATTGTGACTCCTTATTTTTTGGAAGTCAACACTATCCTAAATTAATTCATATCATAAAATGACCTTAATACCCTTTTAGTCTGATTTTTGGAAATTATTATTTTTGGAATTGTTTTTAAAAATGAATGGTTGAGAGTTATTCCTTTATTCTTTAACACCATCCATTCTCGTTTGAACTCACCTCTATATATATATATATATATATATATATAGAGAGAGAGAGAGAGAGAGAGACTTGGGATCATGTGGGACTAAGTGAATTTGGTGAGACCGATAAGACCTATTCATAGCCTTTGGATTAGATTATCAAAGTGATCAATGGTCTCAAGTTGCACGGTGGCATATGTGTAATTTATTTGAAGTCTTGTGGCTTTTATGAAGTTCAAACAAGCTTTATGAAATAACTCAAAATTCTCTCATCGATTAGGGTTTTTGGTAGATGTAATTACGTGTTCGATTGTCGACCTCTTTTCAGGATCATCGAGGTTTTTACTTAGAGATTTCTCACCGATTAAAGTTGTATCTTCGATTTCATCTCTTCACTCATCGCAAGGTAAACTTCAATCATCTCAAGGTAAACTTCAATCATCACTACTACAATCATTCTCCTTCTAACTCAATTACTTTTCAGCATCCGTCCTTTGTGATATGATTTCAATTTATATAGTAGCAATAATCTCAAAAATGTTTTTGATTCTAGGATTCAAAATGTTCTCTCATAAACCCCCTCCAATTTTATTGAATTTTCTACTTCAAAGCTCCACAAATTTCAGAGTCTCAGCTCATTTCGACATACCCTAATTAAATAGTCGACTTGCACGACAGTAACAGGTTCCTCTGGCTTTGTTTAGTTTTTTGGGATGATATGTGTTTTGAATTTGTTAAACCTACTTGAAATAAACCACATTGTTGAATTTTGCACTAGAAATTATATACTACTTTTGTAGCTATGGTTGAAAGATTGATAGTTGAGTTAAGCCTTGGGATAATTATGCTTTTGGTAAGCAAAGAACCAAGGCCAAGTAAAATTTGGTTTTATTGTAAGAAAGATTATCTTTGTCGTGTCCATGTATTGGTGTGTTAAGTGAAATGGCATGGATGGTACCAAAACACGTTTAAGAGGTTGGTTCTAGTAAATATATTGACGGGAACCTCGCCTTGTTGGAGTTGTTCACGTTTAGTTTAACAAGTAAACTAAACCTATAGAGTCAAATCATGTTGGCTCTTTATTTCAATTAGTCACCATGACGTTTTGGTACCTTCCCCCCATTAAGTTGGTTTTGGGTTTTAAGTATTGCATTACATTTATGGATCATTACCTTGTGCTAGTCTAGTTTACTTAGATTCAACGAGCGGATATATTACCTATTTTATATGTATATCAAAAATCTGGTTTAAGTGTGTTGATCCAAACCCTCAGTGATTTGATAATGACCCTATCTTAAATACTTAGTGAAAATTGTAAGTAAACAATATGTATCAGAGTTTCACTATCGCTGATAAGTACTAAGATCTTACAGTACTGCTGATAGGAACTCTCGCACTTTTAGATTAAACATTCAGCGAACACTGTTCACCATATCGCTGAGTCTGTTCAGTCCTTATGGTGATCGCTGATAAATTAGTTGTTTACTTATGATCCCTGAAGACAAGATTCACGTCAACAAAGGTTCTACGCTGAAGTCGAAGATCAAGCTCAAGAACCAGCGACAAGTCTCCTAATGAACTGATGCGGATCAGCGAAGACTCAGATTTGTCCACTCAACGTGAAGTATCAAGTACAAGACTTCAGCTATCGCTGAACTTTATCATCTGCTGAATAGTAAATGATAATCGCTGAATCAACGAAAGCTGATCATGAAGTCCTCCGTACAAAGTACTTTTGTCTTAACCTCCCTTGCACGCCACCGTACGAAATGTCAGAAAAGAACCTCCGAAAATCTGAAATCGTACAACCACTCTGATACTACACTGTTCATTCATGCGGCTACTAAGGTTGTCATCAAAGGTCAATGACATGCAACCAATCCGCTAATGACACGTGTAAAGTATATACTGGATTGCATTAAATGCATGCAGTATATAAAGAGATGAACTCACTTCATTTGAAGTAACTTGCTAACTCTGGACAAGTTCAAATCTCTCAAGATAGGATTTTATTAGTAATCTCCTTATCTTTCTTAGTGCAAGAAAACCTTAGTGTTCCAACTTGTTTAGATTTAGGTTTATCCTTAATCTTGTTTCCGCAACAAGCTGTAAATTGTTAATGATTTATCAATAAACAATTTAGAAAAGTAAAATAGTGTGTTTGTATTCAACCCCCCCCCCCCCCCCCCCCTTCTACAAACTTGTTTAAGCCTTTCGGGACCAACAAGTGGTATCAGAGCAGATTTGTTTAATCTCATAAACAAGATCTAATCTAAGATATTTTCTCTTCCTTGCTATTATCTGAAAATGGCCAACTCAAACACAAACACTCACTATATCGACAATGGTTCTCTTGCAAAACCCCCTAGATTTTCCAGAGACAACTTCAACTTATGGAAAAATAGGATGACACTCTTCTTAGAAGGTGTAGACCCTACTATACCTTACTATCTTGAAAACGGTCCACACATCCCTGTAACGATTGATCCTGCCGTTCCAGCCACTGCAACTAGAGCTGCTATTCCAGAAAGGCTGACTCCAAAGGAAATCCATCATTGGACCGATGAAGACAAGAAGAAAGTGGCTATAGATACAAAAGCCAGATCCATACTATCCATGGCCCTTCCTGACGAAGTCTACCATTCCGTCATGAACCTGAAATCCTCGAAGGCCATGTGGGACACAATATGTGTTCAGTATGAAGGAACGTCTGAAGTCCAGGATTCAAGAAAGATCAACCTGGTAAGACAATACGAAAGTTTCATCTCTGGTAAGAATGAAACTCTCTCTGAAGTACATCAACGTTTTAACTGCTTAATTATAGATCTTAAAACGGTTGGTAAGGAATATTCTAACTTTGAAGTTCTGACAAAGTTTTTAGAATGTTTACCTGAAAGCTGGGACAATTATTCCATGTGTCTCAAGCTGTCAAAAGATCTAAGATCAATGACACTCGCTACCTTATATGGCACATTGCTGAATCATGAGCAATCTAGCCATCTTAAGAAGAATCTTGTAAAAGATTCCAAAAGCACCCCTGTTGCTTTAATCTCAGAGGAACCTTCTACTCAGCGACCCGTGGTCACTATCACTGAGTTAGAAAGTAACTCTGAAAGATCATCAGATTCTGATTCTTCAGATGATGAATCCTTGGCTCTCCTAACTAAAAAGTTCAGGAGATTCGCCAAGAAGAAAATGTTTAGAAAGAACAAAACTCTTTCTATAGCTGACAAGCCTAAGTCATCAGCTTTTGTTGATAAGGCTACTGCTACTTGTTTTAACTGCGAAAAGACAGGTCATTTCGCTAACGAGTGCAGGTCAAAGAAAATCATGAGACCTTCAGCCTTTACAAAGAAATCCTTTGTTCCAAGGAATAAAGACGACAAATACTTAAAGCTGAAGGAGAAGTATGCAAAGCTGAAAAGCTTTAAGAAGAAGGGAAAAGGCCTAATGGCTGACTATGATTGGGCTGCTTCTGATGAAGAAGCCTCATCATCTGATTCTGAAGATGATGAAGCAAATCAATGTCTCATGGCCAAGATTGAAGAAGAGGAAGAAAGTTCAGACATTCCCTCCACTTCAACATCTGCCATTCAGGTATCACCTTCCTTCTTTACCAATATTGTAAATATTGATGAAGCTGATAGTCTCCGTAAAATCGAACTACTGACTAGAAGCTTATACGAAGCCATGAACGGCAAAGCTGTGGTTGAAAACCAAAATCTTGATCTCGCTGAAAAACTTAAAAATTGCCACCTTCAAATAGAAAAGCTTTCTAAATTTGAAGAAGATTTTAAAGATCAAGTCCATTTAAATCAGCTAGTCAAAATTGAACGAGCGGAAGCTATCGCTGCATTAAAAGCTGAACAAGCTACTGTTGAAGGATGGTGTAATTCTTCAACAAAGATCACTGAGATAATTAAGGCTCAGATTCCTCTGAGTGATAAACGTGGTCTGGGTTATAAATATGATACTCCAATACCAACCACTGAACGTTCAATGCTTAAATTTGGAACGTTCGTATCCTCAGTAGCTGACACTTCTTCATCTCAGTACTCCTCGTCGATTACACCAATCCCTGAGGAAACTCCTACCTCCTCAAAAGGTAAGGAGAAAATGGTTTATTCAAAACCTACCTCTGTCTCTAAAGATAAAGGTAAAGGAATTGTAATTTATCAAAATCCTCAGAAGGGTACTTTAGTACCTAAGCTGAATGCTTCCAAAGCCTTAGTGATTCATTCATCTGGTTCTAGAAATCAGACCTCTGGATCAGTTCAGCGACCTACTCCTAGACTCAGAGTAGATGTTCTTGGTAAGAAATCTGAAGAACTGAATGTTCGTCCTATTTCAAAAACCAATAGTGTACTTGGTGCTGGCACTTCTAATTCCAAATTAAAAGCTCAGCACACAAGTGGTCCTAGAACTAATTTTAGTTATAGGAAATGTTATCACTGTGGACTTACCGATCATATTGCAAGTAAGTGTCCCACAGCCACCAAAGCTGATAAGATAGCTAAGGTGAAGATAGCACCAAAGAAGACCAAACCAGTTGCAAGTCAGGTCAAGGTGACTCATACCGCTGAGGTCAAGAAATTGACCAAAGTGAAGAAAGACAAAGCTGAATCTTCAAATGCTGCGAAGACTGCTGAACCCATTCCAACCACTTCCACTGACAAACGCGTATACATGGTGAAGTGGGTACCCAAGCAAAACTAATCTTCCTTTGTATTGCAGGTTAAGAAGGGTATCTGGTATCTCGATAGCGGATGCTCTAGACACATGACTGGAAAGAAAAGCCTGCTCGCTGAATACAAGGAAGAGAAGGGTCCCTCTGTAACTTTCGGTGGAAATGGAAAAGGACACACCCGAGGGTATGGTGTACTTTCAAATGGTACAACATCCTTCAGAAGAGTCGCATATGTTGAAGGGCTGAAGCATAATCTTCTGAGCATCAGTCAGCTTTGCGACATGGATAACAAAGTGATTTTCACCAAGGAATCCTGCTTTGTCTCTGACAAAAAGGAGAAGATAGCTCTCAGCGGTTATCGTTTGGAAAATGTTTACGTTATAAACATGGACTCAACAACCACTGAGAACTCCTGTTTCTTCTCAAAGGCATCTTCTGATGTCAACTGGCTATGGCACAAGAGACTCTCACATCTCAACTTCAAGACACTGAATACTCTTTCATCCAAAGAGTTAGTCACTGGTCTACCTCAACATTCATACGCCAAAGAATCCTTATGTTCAGCGTGTGAAAAAGGGAAGCAGACCAAGGCAAGCTTTAAGTCCAAGCAAGTTTCCTCAGTGTCATCTCCTCTTCAACTACTCCATATAGATTTGTTTGGCCCCGTTAACAAACAATCCATCGCTGGAAAGAAATATACGCTGGTCATAGTTGATGAATTCTCTCGTTATACATGGGTAATGTTTCTCCGTTCTAAGAGTGACACCCCTGAAGAACTCATCACCTTTGTTCGGAAGATGGAAACTCTGAACAATATGACTGTTCGCTCAATAAGGAGTGATCATGGAACTGAATTCAAAAACAGTTCTCTTGATTCCTTCCTTGAGAGCAAGGGTATTTCTCATAACTTTTCGTCAGTGAGAACACCACAACAAAACGGAGTCGCTGAAAGAAGAAATAGAACAATTATTGAAGCTGCACGTTCAATGCTCAGCGATTCTCACCTGCCTACTCAGTTTTGGGCAGAAGCTGTCAACACGGCTTGTTTTACGCAAAACAGGTCGCTGATAGTCAAAAGATTCAAAAAGACAGCCTATGAACTCTTTCATGGGAGAAAGCCTTCAATCAGCTTTCTTCACATCTTTGGTTGTCAGTGTTTTATACTGAACAACAGAGATGCCCTTGGAAAGTTTGATCCTAAGGCTGATGATGGAATCTTTCTTGGATACTCCTCAGTTTCCAAAGCCTTCAGAGTCTTCAACCGAAGAAGACAAACTGTAGAAGAAACTATTCACGTCACGTTTGACGAATCCCGTTCAGCGAACTCTAAACCGAACGCTGATACAGAAGAACTGAATCAATGGATGTTTTCTCATCTTGGTGATTCAGAAGATGTTCCCACTACTCATACTCATACAACTGAAAATGATGGTCCTACTATCATTCCCAATATGCAGAATAGTGAAGCTGAAACATCTTGGGTCTCAGCTGTTCCTATAAACACTATACCCGCAGTTGATCCAAATGTCTCAGAAATTCCATCTATTTCTCAGCAATCAGTGAATGAAGTGACAAATGCAAGCATTCCTCTCTTAGCTGATTATCCAGAAGTAGCTGAAGCCTCATCTTCCGTTTCTCCAGTTCAGACTGCGTCAGCGACGCATGCTCCGGCTCAGCGATGGACTGTAAATCACCCAATCGATCAAATTCTTGGTGATCCCAACGCTGGTATTCAGACTCGTAGAAGTGCAGGTAATATTTGTTTATTTGTTAACTTTATTTCTCTAACTGAACCAAAGAAAATAGATGATGCCCTCAGAGATCCAAACTGGGTCAGCGCTATGCAAGAAGAGCTGACTGAATTCGAAAGAAACAAAGTTTGGAAACTTGTTCGGAGACCAACTAAAAAAACAGTGATAGGCACTAAGTGGGTCTATCGAAACAAGTTGGACGAATATGGTACTGTAACTCGCAACAAAGCTCGTCTTGTTGCTCAGGGATACAGACAAGAGGAAGGTATAGATTATGACGAAACCTTTGCTCCTGTAGCAAGACTTGAATCTATTCGTCTTTTCTTAGCATATGCTGTACACAAAAACTTCACTGTACATCAAATGGATGTTAAGTCAGCATTTCTAAATGGAAAGCTGAATGAAGAAGTTTATGTGGAACAACCTCCAGGATTCTCAGATCCTAAGCGTCCAGGTTATGTTTATAAGCTGGATAAGGCACTTTATGGCTTGAAGCAAGCTCCTCGTGCATGGTATGACACTCTTTCTACGTATCTCCACCTTGAAAAATTTGAGAGAGGTAAGATTGACAAAACTTTGTTTTTTAGAAAAATAAAAGGTCATATCATTTTAGTTCAAATATATGTTGATGACATTATATTTGGTTCTACTAACCCTGAGCTTTGTACTCGTTTCGCTGATAGAATGAAAGATGAGTATAAAATGAGTATGATGGGTGAACTAACATATTTCCTTGGTCTTCAGATTAAGCAAACTGAAAAAGGAACTTTTATAAATCAGGGAAAGTATGTTAAAGATATGCTGAAAAAATTCGACTTAACTGAAAGTTCAGCTATGAAAACCCCTATGGCACCACCGCTGATACTTGATAAGGACACAAAGGGTGTTCCTGTCAATGTCACGCTGTACCGTGGGATGATCGGCTCACTACTGTATCTTACAGCTAGCCGACCCGATATTATGTTTGCAACATGTCTGTGCGCACGATATCAAGCTGAACCTAAGATATCTCATATGAAAGCTGTAAAGCGAATCTTTCGATATCTTAAGGGTACAACGAATCTAGGTCTTTGGTATCCCAAAGATTCAGGATTCGATCTAACCGCCTATTCAGACAGTGATTTTGCAGGTTGCAAAATGGATAGGAAAAGCACCACAGGAGGATGTCAGCTCCTGGGTGGAAAGCTGGTAAGTTGGACAAGTAAGAAGCAAAACTCAGTGTCCACTTCCACAGCTGAAGCTGAGTATGTAGCCGCTGGAAGCTGCTGTTCTCAAGTCTTGTGGATGAGAAATCAACTACTAGATTATGATCTTCAGCTCTCCAAAATTCCAATCTATTGCGACAGCACAAGTGCCATCGCTATAGCAAACAATCCAGTGCTACACTCAAAGACAAAACACATAGAAATCAGATATCATTTTATCAGAGATCATGTGATGAATGGTGATATAGAACTTCATTTTATCCCAACTGATTATCAGTTAGCTGATTTGTTTACCAAACCTCTTGATGAGACAAGATTCAACTTTCTCATCAGTGAGCTTGGAATGCTGAACTTTGAAGGATAAATCTTCAGCTGTTCACATTTAATCAGCGATACGTTTATACATTCTTGTATAGGCTCTGGATAAAATAAACTAGTACAATCCATTTCATCATCTTCTCTCTGAATAACTTGGGTTAAACTGATATCAAGGTATGTTTTCTCTCTCTGACAAAACGCATGAAAATGCAAGATTTCAAATTCTTACATCGCTGAATATCTCTTCCTTAACAGCGATATTTTGAAATTTCTTAAAACCCTCACTGATATTTCTATTCAGTGCTTCATATTTTCCAAAGAGTCCCTGAGTTTTTCTTTCAAAACCTCAGAGACAACGAAAGAATGTGAAAGGACAGTTGTGACGTCATTGCAACGGATAACACCAGGCACGTTTCTTTTTCTGACACACGTTTGCACGTTTCGTTGTCTATCCAATCAAATGCAAACACGTGTCCGTGTCATGATGAAAAACTTTCCCGCTCAAGTTTTTCTCTCTCTACTCTCTTCCTATATAAACTCTCTCAAAGTTTATATTTGTCTTTTATGCGAATCAATCTTTCTCCGCAAGAAAAGAACACTGTTGCATTTTGTGCTCTCGATCTTCAAGAACTGTTCATCATCTTCTTCATCAAACTCAAGGTCAATATGTTCTTATCTTTTATCAAATGCAAATAACTTGTTTTCGATCTTATCATTGTTTTACACAAGATCAAACAAAAGAACTCAAAAATAAAATCATTTTCTTTCATGGTTTTATAAACACAACCATTTCATGGTTGTTCTTCAAGTTTTAAATCTAAAATCTTAAACTTGTTCTTCTTTCGTATCCATTTTTTTAAAAACTGGAATACAAGGCTTATAGGTGTTATATTCGTTTTTTTTTTAAAAAAAAACAAGAAAAACCCTAATCTTCATTAAGATTTTTTTTTGTCTGAATGAAATGGACAAAATTCGAAAAATCTTAATGGAAATTCTCTTTCCACATTAAGATATTTCTTATTGGTTAACATCTTTGGTTGAACTGATAATACAGTGAAATGGCAACTTCAAAGCTGAATGTTACCGCTGAGTCCATCTCCAGTGATTCTGAGGAACTGGAAATCACTAAAGCTCCTCAGGTTAAGTTTGAGCTGGATCAACTAGACTGGACTAAGGCAAACAACCTTTCAGCGCTTCTCGAGTTTCCTCCTCGGAAGCAGGTATCCCATCTAGACGACGCTGTGATTTTTTTGAAGAATAGCCCAATATACACAGCACTGACAATCACACCTCCTGCCAGTCAGCGTCTATTATCCCAATTCTGGTACTCTGCCAGACACACCAACCTACCCTCAGCCAAAGATCCATCTAAAACCATCGACTGCATACTCAGCGATACTGAGTATGGCACCATCAAGATAACCCCCGCCATAATCCGTAAAGCTCTGAAATTCCCTAACGCTACCTCAGAAAATCCTTTCATTCCATTTCCTGACCACAAGAAACACGCTGACAGGGAAGATATCATTGCTTTCCTTGATGCGATGGGTTACATCTGGGAGACTGGAAGAGACAAGCTACCTGAGAAGAAGCTGACGCTGATAAAGAAATCCAAGATGCCCAGCGAGATGAACTTCATCTTCGCTCACCTGATCAGCTGCATGACAGCGAAATCCGGATCTTCTGATCAAGCCGCTCAACCTCAGCAGGCCATGGGTTACGCACTGCTGAAAGGTCTCAACATTGACTGGGCCTCCATCATCTATGAAGACCTCATTCAACGTGTTGATTCTGCCGCTGACCGACCAGCATGGGTTCCTTACCCGCGATTCATCAGCGCCATCTTTCAATATGGCCTGAAGGACAGCTATCCTGAAGAGGGTGATCTGAAACTCTCTCAGATTGGCCCTAAAGTTCTCGACTTCAAGCCTGTCGCCAACGAGGTACGTCTCTCTACTCTTCTCACTCTTCTTAATTCTCCGCTTTCTGTGGCTCCTTCAGCGACAATACCCATCGCTGATACCCCGGCCACAAAATCCATTCCTTCTAAGAAAAGGAAACAATCTCTTACCCCTCTTGATTCCAAAAGGATCAAGAAAACCAAGGAGCAACCCCAGCAGTTGCATGCTGAAGACTCCTCAGCTCATTCTGAAGAGCTGAAGGAAAGTTCCGTGGTACGCTCTGCCACACCAATTCAAGCCATCCCTTCTAAACCTACTTCAGCGTCCCTAAACGCTGAGGTTAGAACTTTGGAATCTACCCAACCTTCGTCAGTCTCTCAAAAGACTGATGAAGTACTTCTCAGCGAATCCAACGCTGAACTTGAACCCCAACCCCAATTCTTATCCTTCGCTCCTCCCTCCACTTCTTTGGACACTCCTCCGGTCAAAACTGGAGATGCCATCATTCAAGAAGCCGTTGAAGCTTCTCAGCGAATGACGAAGAAAGGACCTGCAGAGATCTCCATTCCTCGCGGAACTTTTGAGGGAGATATGGAACACTATGGAGGGACTCGAAACTTTGATGAGTTCGTCAACGCTCCTGCAGGTACAGATCCCACCTTAAACACTGTAACTAAACCTGAAACTTCTGAGCTTTCCTTTGTTCACAAGTACTTATATGTTACAGGTCCTTTTTTGGGAGATATCAACCAGTCTCTGAAGTCTATGGAGATGAAACTTACGGATCTCACCACCGGTCTATCAAATAACTCTACAGCTGTAACAAACGCTGGAGAGAATCTGACGAAGCTGACTACTGTGGTGGAAAAGAAGGCCTCCTCTGATGACATCAAAGATCTTGATAAAACTCTCGCCGACTTTGCCAAAGTGCTCTCCGACATCTACACTGACTACACCAACCTCAAATCATCAGTTTCCACCATTTCCAGCGAAGTTACAACGCTGAAGAAATCGGTTGGTACACTCGAAGGTGATATGTCAGTGGTCAAGACCGACTTGGGCTCAGTGAAGACCGACCTTGGTTCCGTCAAGACAATGATCGAGACGCTGGTAAACAAGGCAAATAATCCAGCTCCTGCTCCGGCCCCTGCACCTGTTTTGGACTCATTCACCGCAGAGGATCGCCAAGAGCTGAAGAAAATCACGTCTGCTATTTCTGGCCTAGAAGACAGAATAGCTAAGCTTGAAGGTTGTGTGAAAATCTCTGGCCCAGAAGACAGAGACAACACCAATGCTGAATCTACCCATTCCTCCCCCGCCCATCATGAGAAAGAGGGGGAGAAGAGCGCTGAACAGGAGAAGAGCGCTGAAGACCTTTCCCATGATGAATCTATCAGGGGAGAGGGTAATGAAGATCGGATTACTGGACCTCAGGGAGATGAAAACCCTGAGGGAACCGAGAACCTCGCCTCTATATCTGAGGAGGAGCAACTCGATGAAGATGCTGAGGAATCTGAAGCAGAAGAAGACGAAGACTTCGACATCCCTGAAGCTGAACCATCCTCCTCTCCAAGGAACGATGATGATGATGAAGATGACGATGATTTCTTTGTTGTCAAACCTGCTCCTCGAACCAAAGCTCTTAAAGGTATTTCAATAAAAGAACCTTCAGGGGAGAAGACAAAGACAAAGCACTCAGCCTCTGGCGCTGAGAAAAGCAAAGACAAAGGCATCGCTGAAGATGATAATCTGGCGATCCTACTTGCAAAGCCGATTTGTCAGGTACACTAAACTTATTTTTCCTTCCCTGATCATCTATGAAAAATCAGTTATCCATTCCACAAACACCATACACATCCACATTTTTTTCTATCTTTTCTACCCAAGTTCTTCTACCCAGTTCTTATTTGTAAGATCGCTGCGTTTCAGCTAGTCCTCTCCCCTGTTTGAGGATATCGCTGAAAGATCTGTTGCGACTTCACCAATAATTCCAGCTAACGCTGAAGACATAATCCCAGTCTTAGATTTAATCTCTGAGACTGATGAACCAGAAGAACAACCTCTCTCGCACAGAAACAGACCTTCCTCAGTTGATCAAAAGAGGAGAGAAGAAATGATAAAGCGATTCGAGGATCAGCGAATCATCCTAAGGCGCGATCAACTACCTTCAGTTCCTCCTATGTTCAGAATTTCAAAAGCTGAATACCAAGATCATCTCAGAGCTGAACGCCTCATCGCTGAAAGAAAGGAAGCTGAAGATAAAGACAGAGAATACGCCATCAAGCTCACTCAAGAATCTGTCAAAGACCCCAAGCTGAAGCGTATTCCCATTCAAATCCAACGAAAGCTTTGGGAACAAGCCCAGAAGATCGTGGAAAAGAAAGCTGAAGTTTCTCAGACCACCCTGATCTGGTGTAAAGAGAAAACCCACTTCAGATATCGTCCAGCGAAGATCAACAAGGTATTCATCTCTGGAAGAACCTCCGTCGGAGTACCTATTGTTGACATCAAACTGTTCAGAGAAGATGACTCATCTGAGACCTTTCGTGCTGACACTGTAAAAAGGTATGGTCTCTCTGAATGGCTGGAGATGAGGTTAGCTATCCAACCGTCAAAATCTAAGTACAAGGATCATTTCGAAAAGATGATAAACAGACAGATCGATTTGATATCTTCTTGTGTGGATATTCCTCCTGTTCCTGATCTAAAGCCAAAAAGAAAAAAGGACTCTCCAAGGAAGAAACGTCAAGATTCAAACTCAGGTCCTGTCATACGAAATGAAACTGGAATTGGTTTCTCTCGCGCTGAAGTACTTGGTCCTGATCCTGATCTATCTGCCCTTGATGTCTCTTTGCCACCATGTGAACTTTTCGTCCCTGGTAAAGTCATCAGTAATCCTTATGGAATATTCTTTCTTGACTACGACGGACGTAAATGCTTTCAACGGATCGCTGAGCTTCCAATCACTCCAATCGAACAGCTCAAAGATCTCATCTACTGGTGCGACTTCAGAAAAGACATTCAGGCACGACACCTAAAACCCTTGATTTTTGAAGCTGCTCTGAAGCTAAAGAATAAAGGAGAAAAGGTTCCTGACTGGATGATTCCAACTGAAAAGACAACCCTTGATGAACTTCTCATTAAGGAAGAACCCTTTGAAGGCTGACAACAATCACCATTTTCTCTATTGTATCAGTCATCCTTCAGTACTTGTAATTTATTTCGCTTGTACTTGTAATCTTTCTTATTCATATTGTAACCTGATTCAAAGATTTAAAGAAAGATTTCAGCGAATGTACTTTACTCCATCAGTACTGAAAAGATCCCAGAAAACAGTAAAAGGGACAAATATTTTATGAGTTCTTTTTATCCTTATGTTTTCATTAAATAGCAATTCTCTCTGTTGCTATGTCATAATCAAATAGGGGGAGATTGTTGATCCAAACCCTCAGTGATTTGATAATGACCATATCTTAAATACTTAGTGAAAATTGTAAGTAAACAATATGTATCAGAGTTTCACTATCGCCGATAAGTACTAAGATCTTACAGTACTGCTGATAGGAACTCTCGCACTTTTAGATTAAACATTCAGCGAACACTGTTCACCATATCGCTGAGTCTGTTCAGTCCTTATGGTGATCGCTGATAAATTAGTTGTTTACTTATGATCCCTGAAGACAAGATTCACGTCAACAAAGGTTCTACGCTGAAGTCGAAGATCAAGCTCAAGAACCAGCGACAAGTCTCCTAATGAACTGATGCGGATCAGCGAAGACTCAGATTTGTCCACTCAACGTGAAGTATCAAGTACAAGACTTCAGCTATCGCTGAACTTTATCATCTGCTGAATAGTAAATGATAATCGCTGAATCAACGAAAGCTGATCATGAAGTCCTCCGTACAAAGTACTTTTGTCTTAACCTCCCTTGCACGCCACCGTACGAAATGTCAGAAAAGAACCTCCGAAAATCTGAAATCGTACAACCACTCTGATACTACACTGTTCATTCATGCGGCTACTAAGGTTGTCATCAAAGGTCAATGACATGCAACCAATCCGCTAATGACACGTGTAAAGTATATACTGGATTGCATTAAATGCATGCAGTATATAAAGAGATGAACTCACTTCATTTGAAGTAACTTGCTAACTCTGGACAAGTTCAAATCTCTCAAGATAGGATTTTATTAGTAATCTCCTTATCTTTCTTAGTGCAAGAAAACCTTAGTGTTCCAACTTGTTTAGATTTAGGTTTATCCTTAATCTTGTTTCCGCAACAAGTTGTAAATTGTTAATGATTTATCAATAAACAATTTAGAAAAGTAAAATAGTGTGTTTGTATTCAACCCCCCCCCCTTCTACAAACTTGTTTAAGCCTTTCGGGACCAACAAAGTGTATGGATTCATTGATGCTTAACATTTTTATAAAATATATATTTGGGTCAGAAACTTATGCGAGTAATAAAGTCGCGTTGGTGACCAAAGGCATCTCAGGTTGAGGAAAGAACGATGTTACTAGTTCACCTAAACTTAATGTTTTATTTTAGTTTGTATGATTATGTTTGTTGTATGCTGCAAGATTATGTTTCAGATTATTGGAAAATGTGGTTTGTTGTTGCCTTTTGTTATGGTGTTTAGATTTTAATGAACATACATGACACAAATAGTCATTTTTATAGTGTGTTATTTTGTTTGTATTTCAACAGGTTCATTATACTAGAAAAGTATGTGGTTAACAAAATAAAGCTTGTTTCCATGTACAAAAATACTCCAGAGAAAGACGGTGGCAAAAATCTCAAACCTTTTCTTCCGCTTGTGGACGTAAAGATGAGATGAACACTCAAGGTAACAATTGTCTGAACCTTCACTATAAGTTATTGTGCATGTTAAGTGGTTTGTTGTTTAAATATCTTTAATTGCTTGCTTCTTTACTCTATCTTTAACGTAACTAGAGGAGAGGTAAAAAAAAAACATTGAACTTTCCCAAATTTCTTTGTGTCAAATATTTCTTACCCTCGTATTAAATGAACAAACCTTCACTACAAACCTATTGTGAAGGTTCATTTTTTGAAGGTTCACTTGATTTCTCTCGGGACCAACTTACCTTCAATACATTGTTGATAATTTATGTTATTTATTTGTCTGTCAACAGTGTAGATAATTATGATAAGGAAAGGATGGTGTTAAACTTTCATTTGAAACAAATTGTAATACTTTATAGTACTCCATTTTAAAAGACATATACTTAAGCATTAGATGTTATATTTTCATGTTTATGTTCAACTTATTAACCAATTATAATAAATTATTTGTTGAAGGACTTAACGAATGTTTGTAATTTAAATTGGTTCTACTCACATGAAGCAAATAAACATATATGCCATCTTTGCTGTGAAGGTTTCAGTCTTATTTCTACACTTAGAGGATGTACGAACTTGAACGTCATTTCACAAATGACATTTCCTTACTCATGATTCATTTCACTAATGGTCATCAACCTTTGTAATGGGATCTCATAGTTTGATAGATTCATAATACTTCAATTGATTAAACTAATACTTCAAGCACTTTACGTTATATTTTCATGTTTATGTTGATTCTATTAACTAATGACGATAAATTACATTTCCAAGCATTAAATGAAGGTTTGTACTATAAATTAATTCTATTTTCACTTGAAACATATGAACCTTCACACAACCTTCTTGTGAAGGTTTCATTCACAATTACTTTCTAGTTCTTTCTTTTGATGGTCCTTGTGATGTGTATTTATTTTGTTCATGACACAAGGCCATGTTGCACCAATATGGATTCAAGCTCCTTTTAAATGTTCTTGTGTTGATCTTATCAGTTTTGTTTTAATTAATCACTTTTAGTAACATCTTGTTATCATTTCCGTAATGATAAAAACAATTACAACTTATTATTCAAATTCAAAATAGCTATACAAGCAATGCTTGTCCCTCTAACCATATATGACTAATATGAGCTTCATCATACAACTAACTGACATGGTTTTGAAACATACATAAACCACTTTGTGATTCATATGTTACTTCTTTTTACAGCAAACCATAGACTTGAGATCACGTGAGACCATACTATTTCCGTGAGACCCCTGAGACCATAAAAATAACACTAAACCTTCACAGCAAAAGACTGTAAAGGTATTGTGAAGGTAAACCTTCACATTGTTTTTGCTGTGAAGGTTCGCTCTTTTCCGTACCTTCACAATAAATCACTGTGAAGGTATTGTGAAGGTAAACCTTCACAGTGTTTTTGCTATGAAGGTTCGTTGTTTTCCGTACCTTCACAATAAATCTGTAACACCCTAAAAACAGGGCTAATTTAAACCTCAAATTATAACAAGATTTAAACATAACTTTCTAAACTTTATACAGAAGTAAAGATTCAACCTTGAGGATCATATTTACATATATAGAATTCTTCAAATAACCTATTAATCTAATCATGTCACTATAATCAGATTAACTAGGTTATCTAAGTGATCTATTCAAAACCTCAGTAATCAATAATCTTCTTTGCTAATCCAAACGCTCTCGTCCCACCTCCCTTTATCTTCCCGAACTAGTACCTGGTAAGAAAATATCATTTGAAACGATTAGGCTAATGCCTAGTGAGAACATTCAGTTTCAAAATAATATTTAATCAGATTAATGTAAACAAGGCATAACCAACCTGGTTTACCCTTTTTCTTACCACATGTGAAACCATCCTTTATCACGGGTTAAACCCGGTTCCATGACTATGATCTGACATTACATCAATCATTTCGCATGGTCCAGAGCCACACTACGAATCCTCACAGATTCTAGATAATTGCTCTAATCCAATAAATCGCAATAACACATGCCCATTTATTGGAAAGGAAGTAGAGATTACAAATTCTTATGTCAATCCCTTTTTCTCCCTTAGAAATCAGGAATTACGTTTATTCCGCGATCTCTCACACACATCAGAATAATGATTAAACTTCATCTATTCCACGTGTACATAACCACTAGTGCGTATGGATCCATATCACCTAATTGTACTCATACAGGTATTTACTCAATATAAATTTCTTATAACAACCGTATAAGCGAATTATATTTATACCTCATAAATTTCTTATAGCAATCGTATAAGCAAATTATTTATATCACATAGATTCCTCATAGCAACTGTATGAGCGAATCTCCTTTATAAATCCTTTATATCATTTATTATAAGCAAATTACATTTAATATGTCAATTTCTTATTATAGAAGTCTAACCATCCATATTATCACTTACGGTCTTTGATATAAATATTGTTGTAATTCACTTGTCCATTAAATACAATAATTACAACTCGTACATATTCTTGTCGCAGGTCATTTTCCAATATCATTAATGATTTTAAACACAATCATCAATTTGAAATAATAGACTTTATTTTATAAAATATTTATAAAATCCTTCTTCCAAATTCCACCCAAAATAATTCATTTATAAAATACACCTTACCATAATTTAAAACGTTATAAAAAGGGTAAGGTAAGAATGAACTCACCTGACAGTTGAAGAGCTATTATTCCTTTTCTCGAAGTCGTAGGAATATCCACCACTGACTTCACATAGATCTGAAACACCCATGTACATTTATACTGGTATTAATCTACTGTTTAGGAACCTTAAAGACTAAAAATCCTAAAACTCACGTCTATTATCGCAACCAACTAGTTGCAACAACCTCCTATCGCAATACACAATACTTGTCGCAATTAACTACTGCGACACAGCCTTTATCGCAACCAACAGTACTTATTGCAAACTATGGTTGCGGCAACTTCTTCTTATCGCAACCAACTATTGCGATACATAACCCTATCGCAACCAACTGTTGCGATGTACTCATTATCGCAACTGACCATTGCGATACTTATGAACTTGTCGCAACTCAAGGTTGCAATACTTATGATTTCTGGGTTTGTTCATAACTCTCGCAACCAATTGTGATGATAATCATAACTATCTCAACTAACAGAAATCGTATAAAACCCAGAAGTCTTATATTTTAAGCCAAACTTGTTTTTATAAATATGCAGATAGGTTTAAGGCTTTTAACAGATCATAATTATCAGTCCAGTTTATCATAATCTCCCAAGATATCAAAACCCAATTTCTAAAATACTCAAAAACTTAATACACTTTAGAAGAACAATTTATGTAGAAGAATACCTTTAATTCTCACAAATTGTACCAAAATTTCCAGCAGAAATAGTTTGGCTTCCTCCTTCTACTTTGTTTTTCTTCTTTCTCGGCTCTATCTCTCTTCTCTCCCTTTTGTCGTGAACACCAGTCCCCCACACACAAAAACTCCATTGTTATAAAAGTGAAACACCTCACTTACTTAAATCCATATTGATTGTGGTGTTGACACATCACACACACATACCCAAACAACCCTTCAACTATTATGCCTTGGCAAGAATAACCCTCCAACTCAAAATTAAAATTAAAGTTTACCCTTTAACTTATTACTTCACAATAACAAATAACGAAACTTAATTGGGGATAAACTCTAACATTAATCCATCACAAAATAAATCATAACTTATCAAACAATTATACTCAAATTATTTAATAAACCTAAACATCACCTTTTATAAAAAATCGAGATGTTACAATACTCCCCAACTTAAAATGATTTCGTCCTCGAAATCAAAGTTAGATAAACCGAAGAGGATATCTAATCTTCATACCCCTCTCCGACTCTAACGTCACATTAGTACCTTTCACATAACCGCCTTCTTAGATTTTAATTTCTCAATTGATCTCTCTAGAATCGCTTCCAGTTCCTTCACACAACCATTCTTCTCATCCATTTTTACTTCAATAAATGGGATCACATCAAACCAACATAAAAATATGTCATATACCCCTTTCAATTTCTAGTCATATACTTAATCACAGATAAAAGTCCAGGAATGAACAAGGATTCATCTTTTCATACTTCCTACACCTTACTTCTTTCCTCATTACCCGTTCCCCAACTTAGATTTGCAAACCTCCTTAGAGTAACTGTTTATCATCCAATCTTTATCCGACTATTTCTTGGTCTACCATACCGTTATCAATTCTCTTATGCCTACACGGAACATCACTACACACAGCTACAATCCAAAAGAACGGTTTCTCTACAATCAATAGCCAAGACCTTAGCCAAGTCCTCGTAGCACCTAAAACTGTCACAAGCTTCTATCTTTCCAACATGGTCGACCTATTCATTTCATTTCTTTTATACATAAGAATCAACTCACACAAACAAAATTACTTTGGGTAAACACCCACTACCGCTCCGATATTCTATTCTGATATTATCCGTATCACCATGCCATCTTACAATCCACATTTTCCAACAACTTTATTGACAAATAATACACTTCATCCGAAATCTCCGAAAGACTTCCATCTAATACTCTCTCTTTCTAATTTCTCATTACATACTGGTTGACACATTTATCTTAACAATTGATGCAACTACTCGTTCGTACATTCTTCACCCATAACATCTCACAACAGACCAGGTCTCTCATGGTCATTCGTATGCAATTTAAATTTGCTTTCATGTTTTCCCGTATAATTAACCGAGTCTATTTCACTACTTTATTCCTCCCCAACTTTAGTTGAACTACAACTCACGAGCTTCTAATTAACTTAAACTAACTCGTTTCTTGCTAGCTCTTTGATTCCAAACTATTACATAGACAGGGCACAATCCCTCACAGATCGATATAGTCTGAACACTCACTTTGTTCGTCTAATACTTTATCCTTTTATAAACCATCCACGTCGTAAGTAGAACGCTCATCTAAAACAATAGTCTTTCACTATCCTAACACCCCTACAAGGTGGTCCTTTAACTTTTAATCTTCCGATTCAAAAATTAACATTCATACATGACCTCAAAGAATAACCAAAGCATTCACATCATGTAAACTTCAATTATTATACGATTCATGTAATTCCAACCCCAAGCCTACGTCGAGCTTATTAAACCAGGCGAATACCCTCAAGACTCAACCGAATCCAAAACCGAGCCATCTACTCAAAGGAACCAATGATCATTTATCAATATCAACTCATGCAATTAAATACATCTAACTCACATTATGCAACACACGCTCTGAGGCGTGATAATCTCACGACCCCTTTATTGCTACTTTCCCAATGAAGTCAATTCATATATGTATCTATATGTACAAGTATATGCAACTCTTTTATACTCAACAATATATATATATATATATATATATATCTTACCAAAGTTCATTAGTACCAAAGGTACTAAGAATACAAGATCATCAAACGGTCCTCATACATAAGACCAATACTTAAAACGACACTTATTTAAAAATGCAATTAAACACATAACACATCATAATTATTGCACAACCACAATAAACTCTAAAAGCGTATTTTGACCATATAGTTTTCACTGATGCAATAATTTAACCGAAACCTCTTTCACCCGTGATTTATTCGTAAATCACTCAAAATCCCCAAATGTGGGCGTTTCACAAGATATATACCATTCTGTAACAAGGGTCCCTAACTGAACCTAATCCTTCCAACATATCATAATCCAATTCACAAGATCACCATAAATTCTTATTTGACGTCGAGGATATTTCCTTTCTGTCTCACCACACTACTCATAGCGAGTTGCTAATTCCATCACCATGATGACTTCTATTCCTTCCTCCGGACGCAATCGTCCCTCGGCAACTGTATTTCTAGTCATCGAACAAGGGTACAGACCCTCCTACATCCGACACTAAAGTCCATTTTCGACTCTCCCACTGTTCACCTCTCATACTGAACACAAATTCCAAAACTTCAAACATTCTCCCATGATTTATCCAACACCTCTTCACTCTCGGAGTTCTTTCTTAACTTATAATGTAATACTCTAAGACCTAGTGAGTTGATAGCCCTCATGCATGTCAACGTAATAAATAAATCATTTCACACATTTTCTCATTTTAAAGAACAACACTAAAAACAACTTGGGTACACATGACCCCAACATTCTCATAACTCCAATGTACTGCACAACGATCTAGAGAATCGTTTGCATACAACTTTCCGTAAAACTTAATCTTTCTCAACCAAACGATATTGTTACGACAATAATATATATTAAATGAATATCTTTTCATACAAAAATTTGAAAGAAATTACCGACACGAAGTAAGCTAATCGGTTCTCACATTCGTTTATATGATATCACCAAGTCAATACTCTCGTTGGTTATAAAAATTTTGTTGGCCAATGTTTTCTTGACCTTTTTGCTACAATTTAACTTTTCATGTAAAATACGAAATATTTTGCAAATTGCTAAACTCAAAATTTCATTGTGCGTCGTAAATGAAATTGCCCTTTTCTTTAAATACACACTTGCACATGCTGACTCAACCCCGACTAAAATTGTTATTTATACATTTGTTTTGAAATCACGAAAACTCATGTAACACACACACTAGAACATCATGCATAAAACTCTACTCGCAAATGAAGGCTACTCACTCAAACAAGGTCAATCATTTTACTCATGCAACTTATCATTGACACACTACTTCCGATCCGTGGTTGCCCTCTCGGCCTTGTAACACTTGCTATACATGCATTCCACGGCCCACTTACTCAACCATTTCATACTATTTCCGTCTTGATCAATCATCTCACATTCTATCTCTACACATTTCAATTCACCCATTAAAGGTTGCCTCGACGGACTTTCATGAGTCCCGCCAGTTCCAGGTTGTCCTTCCACCCCTCAATCATTTACTGGTTTGTCCTCCAAAGAATTGAAGGACCTTGGTGGCGTTTTCACCCTCATTCTGCTATAACTCAAAGGGATAACCATAAGAAATGGTTATACGAATATAGACATACGAAACGTACTTTACCGGTCATTAGTCACTGTAACGATTTAGAAACAAGCATGCTTACGTAACAATATATTCATAATAACAGTAGCAAATTGGAATTGTGAACATATTATACATGAGAATTCTCGTTACCATTGTCACAGTACTAATTAACGTATTTCCATCGACTCTAAGACTATCCCGTCTTATTACTTCTACCCATATCTCACGAATCATAACTTAATTCTTCTCAGCTTAAGTCTAAGTACCTCCTCAGCATACTTAGTTCACTTAAACTAATGCTCTGATACCAATTTGTAACACCCTAAAAACAGGGCTAATTTAAACCTCAAATTATAACAAGATTTAAACATAAACTTTCTAAACTTTATACAGAAGTAAAGATTCAACCTTGAGGATCATATTTACATATATAGAATTCTTCAAATAACCTATTAATCTAATCATGTCACTATAATCAGATTAACTAGGTTATCTAAGTGATCTATTCAAAACCTCAGTAATCCATAATCTTCTTTGCTAATCCAAACGCTCTCGTCCCACCTCCCTTTATCTTCCCGAACTAGTACCTGGTAAGAAAATATCATTTGAAACGATTAGGCTAATGCCTAGTGAGAACATTCAGTTTCAAAATAATATTTAATCAAATTAATGTAAACAAGGCATAACCAACCTGGTTTACCCTTTTTCTTACCACATGTGAAACCATCCTTTATCACGGGTTAAACCCGGTTCCATGACTACGATCTGACATTACATCAATCATTTCGCATGGTCCAGAGCCACACTACGAATCCTCACAGATTCTAGATAATTGCTCTAATCCAATAAATCACAATAACACATGCCCATTTATTGGAAAGGAAGTAGAGATTACAAATTCTTATGTCAATCCCTTTTTCTCCCTTAGAAATCAGGAATTACGTTTATTCCGCGATCGCTCACACACATCAGAATAATGATTAAACTTCATCTATTCCACGTGTACATAACCACTAGTGCCTATGGATCCATATCACCTAATTGTACTCATACAGGTATTTACTCAATATAAATTTCTTATAACAACCGTATAAGCGAATTATATTTATACCTCATAAATTTCTTATAGCAATCGTATAAACAAATTATTTATATCACATAGATTCCTCATAGCAACTGTATGAGTGAATCTCCTTTATAAATCCTGTATATCATTTATTATAAGCAAATTACATTTAATATGTCAATTTCTTATTATAGAAGTCTAACCATCCATATTATCACTTACGGTCTTTGATATAAATATTGTTGTAATTCACTTGTCCATTAAATACAATAATTACAACTCGTACATATTCTTGTCACAAGTCATTTTCCAATATCATTAATGATTTTAAACACAACCATCAATTTGAAATAATAGACTTTATTTTATAAAATATTTATAAAATCCTTCTTCCAAATTCCACCCAAAATAATTCATTTATAAAATACACCTTACCATAATTTAAAACGTTATAAAAAGGGTAAGGTAAGAATGAACTCACCTGACAGTTGAAGAGCTACTATTCCTTTTCTCGAAGTCGTAGGAATATCCACCACTGGCTTCATAGAGATCTGAAATACCCATGTACATTTATACTGGTATTAATCTACTGTTTAGGAACCTTAAAGACTAAAAATCCTAAAACTCACGTCTCTTATCGCAACCAACTAGTTGCAACAACCTCCTATCGCAATACACAATACTTGTCGCAATTAACTACTGCGACACAGCCTTTATCGCAACCAACGGTACTTATCGCAAACTATGGTTGCGACAACTTCTTCTTATCGCAACCAACTATTGCGATACATAACCCTATCGCAACCAACTGTTGCGATGTACTCATTATCGCAACTGACCATTGTGATACTTATGAACTTGTCGCAACTCAAGGTTGCAATACTTATGATTTCTGGGTTTGTTCATAAGTCTCGCAACCAACTGTGATGATAATCATAACTATCTCAACTAACAGAAATCGTATAAAACCCAGAAGTCTTATATTTTAAGCCAAACCTGTTTTTATAAATATGCAGATAGGTTTAAGGCTTTTAACAGATCATAATTATCAGTCCAATTTATCATAATCTCCCAAGATATCAAAACCCAATTTCTAAAATACTCAAAAACTTAATACACTTTAGAAGAACAATTTATGTAGAAGAATACCTTTAATTCTCACAAATTGTACCAAAATTTCCAGCAGAAATAGTTTAGCTTCCTCCTTCTTCTTTGTTTTTCTTCTTTCTCGGCTCTATCTCTCTTCTCTCCCTTTTGTCGTGAACACCAGTCCCCCACACACAAAAACTCCATTGTTATAAAAGTGAAACACCTCACTTACTTAAATCCATATTGATTGTGGTGTTGACACATCACACACACATACCCAAACAACCCTTCAACTATTATGCCTTGGCAAGAATAACCCTTCAACTCAAAATTAAAATTAAAGTTTACCCTTTAACTTATTACTTCACAATAACAAATAACGAAACTTAATTGGGGATAAACTCTAACATTAATCCATCACAAAATAAATCATAACTTATCAAACAATTATACTCAAATTATTTAATAAACCTAAACATCACCTTTTATAAAAAATCGAGATGTTACAAAATCACTGTGAAGTTTCAGTGTTATTTTTGGTCTTACAGTCTCACGAAAACAGTTTGGTCTCACTTGAACCTAACCCACAAACCATATCTTATATTTGTAATTTCAAATACTTTGGTAATCACTGACTGCATTGGAAAATAGGGTTTTGTGGATTGTAATTTCAAGTATTAGTTTATAATATTCATTTATATATATCCCAGTTAAGCTAGAATACTAGTATGATCACTAGTTATTAATATCCTCGTTTATTATTTATGTTCAATATATGTTCCTTCGGCATCAAAAGTCTATAGATTCAATTAAGCTTAACATTTTATAAAATATATAGTTGGCTCATAAACGTTTTCCGGTAATAAAGTCTCGTTGGTGACCAAAGGCATCTCATATTGAGAAAATAATGCTTTACTACTTGTATGTTTTTCATGCATTGACACGTGTGCAAGACATGTGCAATGGATATATTCGACACTACTAAATAGAACTTTTGCATAGATCACCAAACACAAATTGTTGTTTGTCTAGGAGTCTTACTTCTGCCACCACTCAACTCTTCACCTAAACCTAATGCTTTAATTCTATGTATGATTGTGTTTATTGTATGTTGCCAAATTATGTTTCCGATGTTGTTGTTTTGTTGTTACGATGTTTAGATTTTAATGAACCTACATGACGCACATGGTCACTTTTAATGTGTGCTATTTTGTTTGTATCTCAACAGGCTCATTAAACTAGAAAAGTATGTGGTTAACAAAAAAAGCTTGTTTCCAAATATAAAAGTGCTCTAGACGAAGAAGGTGACAAAGATTCTCAAACCTCTTCTTCTGCTTCTGAACATAGAAATGAGGAACACCGAAGGTAACAACTGAATGAACCTTCACTACACGTTATTGTACAGGTTAAGTGGTTTGTTGTTTAGATTTCTTTAATTGCTTTTTTACTTTATTTTAATGTAAGTAGAAGAAAGGTAAAATATCATCGAGCTTTCCTAAAAAAATTGTGTCAAATAGTTCTTACCTTCATATTTAATGAACAAACCTTCACTTCAAACTTATTGTGAAGGTTCACTTGATTTCACTGACCAACTTGCCTTTGATATGTTGCTTATAATTTGAGTTATTGGTATTTCAATATCATAAACTATTATGATGAGGCAATAATGGTGTTAAAACTTCTGGTTGAGACAGGTTGATCATACTTCACTTGCGTAATAGATCAATAATACTCCACTTTATAGTACATATACTTGAGCATTAGATGTTAGATTTCCATGTTTATGTTCTATTTATTAACTAATTATAATAAATATATGTTCAAGGACTAAATGAATGTTTGTAATGTGAATTGGTTCTACTTTCAATTGGATCAAAGACTCAAAGACCACATGTGGTTTTAGATTTTATTAAATGATTACTGTATAGTACTTTATTTTTTCAAAGATACCCTCACTGTGCAAACAAACTTCCAGTAACTCTCTCTGTTGGTTCACTGCACCTGCCTAGGCCATTGTAGTACTGCTATTGTGTGCAATCACACATCATACTTCACAGAAAATGACAAATATGGAAACAATGAGGTTTTCATCTTGTAGTTACATACAGGTACTACAAGGGCTAAATTACACATAGGTACAATTAGATTGTTAATGTGATTTATTAAAAGAAATGGTAAATCTCCATGCTTTTATGCTCTTATATGTCTGGATGACATCTAGTGGCTTGTATGTAGAATATACTCACCCTTACATTTAAAGTACAAGCTTTTTTACTTCACATGTTTTATTTTTTTATATTTCATCAATCTCACTGAAAATGGAAACAGGAAAATAACCATTAACAAAAAGTCTTGTTGCGAGGTTTAGAAGTACTCCAAACGAAGCTCCAACTTCAAAACGTGAAAATGAGATGAACATTGAAGGTAATAGTTTAATGAACTTTCTGGTCTTTTGCCGTCATTTCAGTGTTATGTGTCATCAATAAATACATTACAAACAATTTACATCCATCTTATCGCAGCAAACCATTATAAGTTTATTCCTTTTTAGAGAATGTAGTGAGCTTGAGAGACGATGAACACATATCCCTTATGCCATCAAGTCAACCCATACTTTCAAAGGAATATGCGTCCAAGGGATTTGAAAGCTACATGGGTTGAAGAAACAGGTAATGTTAAAATAAACCTTCACAGTAAGTTTGTTGTGAAGGTAGTGTTGTTATCTGATCGTTAACTTGGCCTTTCGTTGTATGATTTCTTGTTAACTAAATGCAGTCACTTTGAACACAATGAAGTCTATATTAGCCAATGAAGTGAAGGAATGGAAAAGCTTTGATGCCAAAGACAAAACCGACATCTGGAAAAACCTACCGAAGATTTGGAAAATAGGTTTTCTTGAGAAACGATCTTGTACATTGTTTTATATTTTAGGTATTTTGTGTAATGGTTTACACAGTAGTTTCTTGAGGTAGTTTTGTTAATGATTAGGAAGCTGGTTGACAATGATGTTTTAGTAGCATGTATAAAATACTATATGTTGTTTTTAGTTCACAACATAGATGTTGTGAAGGTATAGGTTTATCAACTGATAACTGGTGTTGGATTTTTGTTTTGTCTTTATTATACCATCTAATGATATTACCTTGTATGTCCAATCACTAGAATGAGGTTTACCAAGTAGACTTTATTATTCTTCATTTATTATTTCATCCTACACAACATAGATGTTGTGGTGGTACTGGTTTATCAGCTGTTGAATTTTTGTTTGTCTTCATTTTACCGATATTAACTTGTATGTCCAAGCACTAGAATGAGGTTTATCAAGTAGAATTTATTATTCTACATTTATTATTTCATACCTTTACAACATCAATGTTGTGAAGGTACATGTTTATCAACTGATAATTGGAATTGTATTTTCGGTTGTCGTCATTTTACTATCTATTGATACTAACTTGTATGTTCGTGCACTAGAATGAGGTTTATCAAGTAGACTTTTTATTATTTTGCATTTATTATTTTATACATTCACAACATTGATGTTGTGAAGGTACAAGTTTATCAATTGATAATTGGAGTTGCGTTTTCGTTTGTCTTCATTTTACTATCTAATGATAATGACGTGTATGTCCATGCACTAGAATGAGGTTTATCAAGTAGAATTTTTATTATTCTGCATTTATTATTTCGCACATTCACAACATTCAATGTTGTGAAGGTACAACTGATAATTGGAGTTGCATTTTCGTTTGTCGACATTTTATTATCTAATGATACTAACTTGTATGTCCATGCACTAGTCACTAGAATGAGGTTTATCAAGTAGATTTTTATTATTCTACATTTATTATTTTATACCTTCACAACATTGATGTTGTGAAGGTACATGTTTATCAACTGAGACTTGAGATTTATCAAGTAGACTTAAGGTTCTACAACATAACTTGTCTGTCCATGCACAAGAGTGAGGTCAAGTAGACTTAAGATTATACATATAGTTAATACAACTTTCGCAAGTAAGATTATCATACACGTTTTGTAAAGTTCCAATTTTATAAATTAACTTGAACTTCGCATTCGACTTGAGATCATGTGAGACCAAGCTATTTCCGTGAGACCACAAAAATAACACTAAACCTTCACAGCAAAACTCTGTGAAGGTATTGTGAAGCTAAACCTTCACAGTGTTTTTGTTGTGAAGGTTCGTTGTTTTTATACCTTCACAATGAATCGCTGTGAAGGTTTAGTGTTAATTTCGTGGTCTCACGAAAACAGATTGGTCTCACGTGACCCAACCCCTTCGCATTCTATTTTATGAGAAGGGAAACTTGTATAACACTAATATTTGCTTATTAAATAAGTTATTGCATGTAATGCTTACTCGAGTCAACTTTATAAATTAAGTCATTCCTTGTACCAATTTTATAAATTGAGTGACTTCTTATAACCTTTACTCGAGTCAATGACGATTTCTCCATTTACATAAATGAATATCTATCATAAACTTTACATTAAGTTAAACCATTGACCTTATTCCTTCACAGTAAACTTAATGTGAAGGAATAAGTTTACCGATCATAAATGATATTTTTAACGTATTTTCACAAGCAATTAGGGGCTACTTACCTAGACACCCACCCAGTAAATGCTTACAATTAAAGGTTCAACACTATCACTTAACAAAACGAGTAAGATTATAGTCTATCAAAGTGACATTGGTTGCAATAGTCTACCCACATAAGCACTAACCAGGTAATGAAACTTCACAACAACAAATCACAAACTGAGTTCTTTTGGTATAAACCTTGAATCAGATACAAACAAGTACAAATTACTTATTAGAAATGTTTTTTATCATTAAAGTTGTTCTAGTATCTTCCCTGCTGGCAATTTTATCGAGATCGAGCAGAAATTGTTCTTGTAATCCATCTGGTTTGTAATGGGCTCTACACGACAGTTCTGGCTTCGATCGCTCATGCGTTCCACATTGATGGATCCTAGTGAATGGATGATCCATAGTTGATAATTGGCTGATGGTGGGAAATCCATGGCTAGGTCATTTGCCTTGGTCACGGTATATATCGGGACTTCCCCACAGAAATTGAGCACCAGATTACGTTTCGATTCCTGAAGCGGTTGAACTCGAAGCACCAAAAGAACTCAGTTTATGATCTTCACAACAACAAAATTATTCATTGGAAAGTTTTGAATATTTGCACCTGGTTAATGAAACTTCACAACAACAAAATTATTCAAAATAAACTAATGACCTTGATTACCCTACACATTGTTGAAAGCATCATTCAAGATAATTTAGAGATCATCTTTGTTAGACATTCTTTTACCTGAAATTAAAATATCATAAACCCTAAGATTAAAGCACAATTCTTATCGACTATGTATAAACAAAGCAAGAAAATTAAAGATTAACAAATTATGTATTTGCACAAGGTTTTATTACCTGTATTAAAGTAGAGAAGTTCACGAAGTTATGAGGAAGAAGGGGATTTCAACAGTGTCAGTGAGAGTAATCGATTGAGATATTAATCAGAGGAAGAAGACCGATTTCATTAGGAGAAGAACGCCGATTTCATCTGAGGAAGAAAGCAGTGTCGATGGAAGCCGATTCATCAAAGGACGAATACCTATTTCATCGAAGGAAGAAAGCAACATCAATGGAAGTCGATTGCTGTAACAGGAAGAAGCCTCGTGTTTTCAATCGTGAATTAAAAGAAGGAAAGTTAGACTTGTGTTAAAGAAGAAAAATTAGGAAAATTAGATGGTCAAAAATGCCCCTTCACGTTCAAAGTTATTGTCAGATTTTAACCATCAGATTTTCATCTTATAAATTTGATCAACGGACACCAAATGGTCTTACGGGTCTCACAAAAAATCATTGGTCTCACGTGAACCCAACCCTATATATATATGGGCTTAATCAAATGAGAACTAATTAGTTTGTGATAACCGTGAGATCCAATTTCAGCCAATCATTTTAGATAATTAATGTTATTTACTAAAATAACATAAATGGTAAATTTGTAATTTGCATCTTTTTGACAACTCACACTAAAAACCCTAATCCTTTGCAATCTTCGTCACTTCTAGTAGCCTCCATATCCCAAAACCTTCTTTTTTCTCCACTTCCTTTTTCGTCCCAAACATCATATTCTTATCATTCGATTCGTTTTCTTGATCTCGTCGCGCTTTCCTCCTCGCCCTCTTCGAATTTTTGATTTGAACCGCGTTCTTATCCGATGGCGGCAATGGGTTGTCGTCGTTGGCGGCAGTGGTGTGAACCCAGAACCCAGAAACAGAAACAGATTTATGCAGTGGTGTGAACCCAGAAACAGAAACAGATTCAACCTCGTCTCGTCCACCTCTCTATCTCTACCCCATAAACAGATATGTGAACCCAACTTGTCTCTTCACCATCATCAATCTGGCACCATCCCCCTCTTTTTCCTCTCTTGTTTAATCAAATCGACAATGACGATGGACCTCCGATGACGAAAAACCGATTAGAGATAGTCACAATGGGTATCACAACGGGTATCACAACAACGTATAGTGGGTATCACATGTATGCATCGTCTTGCTTTACAATGGGTATCACAATTGGTTTGATTTTGATTTTGATTTTGGGGTTTGGTTGTATCACATTGGGTATTGGTATCACAGTGTGCGTCGTCTTTATTTTGTTGCTTTACAATGGGTATCACAGTGTGCATCCTCTTTATTTTGTTGCTTTACAATGGGTATCACAGTATGTATCACAGAAGTTCACAGTTGGTGTTCGCCGGAATAAGGTTGACCGGAGAGAGGAGAGAGGAGAATTTTATGATACCTAAAATGCCCCTTAATTAAATTCTTAAGTCAAAAATACCAAAATTATTAATTTCCTTATTTATAGGTTGATTTGTGGCTGAGATTGGATCTCACGGTTATCACTAGACCTGGCAAAAACTGACACGACACGCTAACTCGACACGAATTAAGCGGGTTTGTGTAATACATTTTAACCCGTTTAAGTAAACGGGTTGACACGAAACGACACGAAAATTAAACGGGTAAGGTCAGGGTCAAAAATTTCAACTCGAAAATGACCCGAATAACCCGTTTATATATATAATAAGTTTTGATGCTTTGGATATTAAATGTTTTGAATTTGGTTATAACTTATAAGTTTGAACTATAAAATTTAGATTTCTAAAGCTTTTATTGAATTTTGGATTTGTAATTTTCTTGTGAACTTTTTATATTTAATTTTAGTTTTATAAATGTTAAACGGGTTAGGCGGGTCATAGCGGGTTAGGCGGGTCGGGTTAGGGTTGGGATTTCCTGACCCGTTTATTAAACGGGTCGGGTTAGGGTTAGGCATTCTCAACCCGTTTAACTTTGAACCCGACCCGACACGACACGCTTGCCAGGTCTAGTTATCATAGATAACATAGTTCTCCCTTGAATGACCCTATATATATATATATAGAGAGAGAGGGCCGTTCTTTTGTTAACCACTCAATTAGTGTTAACCTTGTTAACTAATCTGGACCATTAATCATCAAAATCAATGGTTAAGATTAAATTGATTTTTTAATTCATAATTAAAATAATAACCCGGTTGATTTCATATGAAACATATATGCACAGGGGTATTCTTCTCATTTAATAAATTTGGGTAAGTATCAGATAAGGAAACAATTTAATCAATTGCTACATTCAAGGACCTGATTAGCTTATCTCTCATTCATTTAGAAACAAAATATCAAACCTCACTCTCTCTCCAATCTCGATTCCAAACAAAATCAACCAAAGAATAACATCAACAATATCATTGATTTATTGTAGTCATTCTGAGATGAAGATGAAGAACATCGAAGTGTTTGGAGATATGAAGATGAAGACGAAGACGAAGATGAAGATGAAGATGAAGAACATCGAAGTGTGCAAACAGAAAAGGAGATATGAAGATGAAGACGAAGATGGATGAAGATGAAGGTGAGATTGATGGTAATAAATGGCAAAAAACAAGAGCAAAGAAAGAGATCGTCGTATGAAAGAGGGAAGCCATGGTGGAACAAGCTACGGGAAGAAGAACAAGCAGCCATGGTGGGTTTATTTTTGGTTGTCGTTGCATTGTGTGTTAAAACACTTTTCTGTTACATTTTTGGAAACTGATCGTTTTAGGTTTAAGCCCTATGATTGGGTTATCATAGTTGGTTTAATTAATTTGTTAGTATAAAATATGTTGATTGGATACTGATAGCAAGTTTGATATGTGCGTATATGCAATTGTGAAATGATGCATATATGTTTTGGATGTAAAGTATGCATATATGCAATTTTAATAAGTGCATATATGCACATATCAAAATTTACATATATGTAGTTTTAATAAGTGCATATATGCAATTCTCTAATGTGCATATATGCTATTCTATGATATGTATGTTGTGGGTGTACAATATGCATATATGCAATTTTGATATGTGCATATATGCTACATGTGTAAAATGTAAGTATATATAATGTTAATTTGTGCATATATGCAATTGTCTGATGTGCATATATGCAATTCTCTGATGTGCATGTTGTAGGTGTAGAATGTGCATATATGCAAATTTGATATTTGCATATATGCTTCAGATGTAAAGTGTAAATATATGCAACTTTGATATGTGCATATATGCAATAGATAAATGATGCATATATGTTTAGGGTGTAAAGTATGCATATATGCAATTTTACCAGTAAAAAACGTTGAAAAAATTGAGTGATATGATAAGATTAAGAGAAAAAAGGATAAAGATTATCATTAATATTAAAAAAATATATAATAATAACTACCAAGATTAGATGGCAATAACTACCAAGATTAGATGGCGTGAAATTAGGAATGTAAACTTACTTGAAATAATAAAAAGTTGATCTTCCAATAATACCCCTGCAGAAATCAGCCAACTATTAGTAAAACCAACCATTTCTCTTGATTCCTATTGGTTGAAACAAGTTAATAAGGTTAACACTAAATGAGTGGTTAACAAAAGAAGGGGACCCTATATATATATATATATATATATATATATATATATATATATATATATATATTTGTATTTGTATTTGATCCACATTTGTTTTGTTTACTTCAAGAAAAAAGAAGAAGATATCTCTAAAATTTAATTGGCTAAACAAATAGTGATATTAATATTAAATCTAGAATTTTATTTGAGGTGATAAAATATTGATTTATAGGAAAGGAATTTATCATTTATTTGTTGTATTATTAAAAATTTTAAATTAATCATTCGTACAAAATTCGAGGGTGTTACACCAACATCATGAATTACAATTAAATGGGAATTGATAAGCATAAAAAAATTCGTTTATGATGGGAGTGGGGACCCCATTATAAACAAGCCATATCGACCGACGCGACTCCATACCCTCAATATAAGCGATTTAGAAAAGTGAAAGAAAATCCAATCTTTTTCTATCTCGCTTATACAGAGGGGAGGTGAGCGGAGTGTGAGAGAGGCCCTCGTAGTACGAATTGTATGGTTTGTGTTAAACAAGCAACAATATGGGTTTGTGTTCCGGTTTCAACTTTACTTTTAAAGTTGGTTAATTATAAAAAAGTTAACGGGCCGGGCCGGCAGGCTTGTCCATTTTTTTTCTTTTACAATGTCCATTTCCGTCCATTAATTATAACTAGTCAGGGACTGTTTGTTAGCAGCTAATGAGCTTAATGGTATTAACAGCTTATTAAGTCAGCTATGCATGACCATTTGATAGTGACTTATTTAGTAAGCTTTTAGAGGAGAGTTTTATTAATAAAGCCAAGTTTTTTTCAAACATGCCCTTGTATATGAAGAGAGAAAAAAAGGTTCCTTCCATCACTAGAAAGTTTGGAAAAACATAATGATGGCTATGAACATCCACCTTCCATAATAAAAGAAAGACAACCATAAAATAGAAATGTTAATCCGAATAAAAATGGAACATCCAAACCTGAATGGTTAAGGATTTATTATTACGGATTGTCATGTAAGAATCATGGGTATTATCTCACAGGTACCCAAATCTGAACAATTTCTATAGTGGGTATGTAGGGATAAAGGAAGATTCCATATAAAAAAACAACCACAGTTTCTAGCATAGAACTTGTTACCGCGACAGTTGACGGGACATATGCTAGAAACTGTTACCGCGACAGTTGACGGGACATCTAGGGGTAGAACATTGTTTTGGTGCGGCCGCAAGAGCGATTTCAAGAAAGAAAGAAAACAAGAAAACAAGATTTTAGGAAGAATACATGTTCTTTTGCTGCCATTAAATGCAGAAACTAACCACAAGGGCGGTGGCGTGTTGGCAAGGGCTTGGGGGATGTGGTGGAATATCCCATCCACCCCGGGTTCGAGTCCAGGCGTCAGCATTCTGTGGTCAGGCTTAGTCTCAGACGGCCGCTTTGTTTGTTTGTTTCCAAATTGCCAAGGATGTAGTCTAGGCAAAGCCTAGATGAACCTTATAAAAAAAAATTGCAGAAACTGGCAGTGAAAGAGAAAAGTACATAACTTGGTGCAAAAACAAAACAATACCTCTAAAATAAAAACGGGAAAAAAGGACACAAAAGAGAGAACTTTGAATCCAAAGAAAGGAGAAAGCATATTTGTTTTGAAGAGTAAACAACTTCTTAAACCAAATCAAAAACTAAACTTATGCCAAACAGCATTTGCTTCTGACCGAATCAGAGGTAAACAAACAACCCCCAAGTCTTACAACACGAGCATGCCCACCAATGATTTCGAGAATGATAGATTATATATAAGCAAATGAAAACATAAGCATCATCATTTCAAGGCCAAAATAAGATTAAAAAGATTCAAGATTAATTAACGTTTTGTGAATCATGGTATCTAAACTTATTTCACTGCACACTCACTCTGTTCTACCTTCTTCACTAGTATTTCACAGAAGATAACATATGTACATTCATACTCAAAATTACCTTTTTAATTCAAAATCAACTACAAATACATCTTTTCCCATCGACTCGCCACTTACGAGTTTTCTTGGAAATTAAGAGACCTTGATAACGCTGCAGGATTGGCTTGCAATGCAGGAGATGCTTCTCTCAACGGCTTCTTCACTTCACCTTTAGATTGGAACGCCTTAAACATACCTCCTCCATTCACACCAACACTTCTCTCGTTCTTTATTCCCAATGTTGCCCAAATCGAGCTTTTTGCAGCTTCATCAGGATCATCAATCCGCAATGTCTTTGGAATCCAAAGACTCTTCTCCCCGTCATTTTCTTTACCCTCTTCCTCCCCTGGTCTTACTGTCTTCTCATCTCTTGAATGTTTCCCCAAAGTTGGAGATATAGGACCAGAAGGGGGGGAGGCATAGGTAGATGGAGGGGCAGGATGGTAGCCACATGAAGGAGGAACCCACTGCATATTCCATGGACCAGGGCCAGGTACAGGTACAGGTACAGCACATCCCCAATAAGGCGCTGCAGGGTAAAATGGCATCGGAAAGCCAGGTGGGCAAAAAGCGGGACCCATTTGAGGATTCCATGGGTATGGCCATGGTGCGCCAGGAAAACAGGGCACCTTAGGGGAGAAGCCATGGCAATTTTGCATTTCAGCCGTTGATGATCTACTAGCGTTATCATCATTAACTGGGATTATTACCTCTTCAGCCTTACGAAAACTGTCTTGCCTCAATGTTTTGTCGGCAATTTTCAGAACAGAAGCCATTGACTCACACAGAGGTGCGTCTGACCCAAATGTAAGAACGGTGCCATTGGGCTTAAGAACTGTGTGATTCAGCTCATTGGGAAGAGCTTCTGTGACAGTTATTTGACGGTATTGAGATGCCGAAGTCTTATTCTTACGGCGACCGGCACCCACAGGAACATTCCTCATTGTCCCACCAGCCGTCCAGTATCTTTGACAGTTCTTGCAAAAGTGACGAGGTTGATTAACATTGTAATTGTTGTAATAACAAAACTTGGTATCCATGCTATTACATCGAGGACAAGGAAGTATCTTGTCAGGTTTCTTGAGGGTCTTTTCCTGACTCGTGTCACTTTGTTCTTCCTCGGATTTTGATGTTTTTGCAGCAGCAGAAGATTCATTTTCAGTTGTAGGTGTTTTCGGACTATCGTTCAACATTGAATTTGCATTCGGCTCTGTAACCCCCTCTGAATTTGTAGAATGGGCTTTATCATCCTCTTTATCAACGGATTTCTCCTTGGCTAGATCCTAGATTCACCACAAGTTCCAATTAGAATGTAATCCTGAGACTTATAAGATGACACACACACATCTACCTACCATATCTTTGCCAATTTTAAATGGAAAATAAATAATCAAGCATGCTTTATATGATAAAAGTATCATGCTTGAACTTAATATATAGGTTAGTCTCTCCATGTCTTTGCCCACTAAGCCAAATATGAGGAGCTTATGTGGTGTAGCAAACTAGCAATAGAATTTAACTTTAACTTTTCCAGGAAGATAGTAAACCTCTCTGTAAAGTTTAGTGCAGAACACATCTTTTCAGATCGTCAAGACTTTATACTACTTTTTCCATGTTATGCTTTAGGTATGTAGAAAAATAAGAACGCCCAACATTTCAAGGGATAGCTTTGCACCCGAAGCACCAAGATTATTATCCCTACCAAAACAACCCATTTTATCCGCTTCATGTTTCGAGTTTAGTAGCGCAACCAAAGAAGAAAGCAACCAGCAAGTGAAGTAAAGTGTCATGAGTAACAAATTTCTGGATCGGTCTTACTAATAAAGTCCAAGTTTTGCTGTACTAAGGTAGTTCACACGCCGCCCAGTCATAACCACCCCTCAAACTATTCAAAACATTTATGAACCTTGAAATTTAGTATCCTCCCTGAATTATTAGAGTCTCTAGTAATTTTAAAGTCCCGAAAAAACATCACTACATACGTCCACAAAACTACAAATTAAAACTACCCAAAATGGTGAATTTTGATTGCTCAGATTGTAAGCCATGAACAAATAAACAAAACTAAGCATAGAAATAACAGGATTTATGATGGAGAAATGGGGTGATGTAATACTATATGGACCTAAACTGAAGAAAAATATTAAATCATGATTGATTGAAATAGGGGATTGAGATAACCAACTCATAGACAATTCAAGAAGAGGCTTATTTTCAATCACATACAAAACCCAATAAAAAAAAAGATAAACCCTAGAAGGTTTTGTCCAAACAATCAAAATCATCAAACGATTCGTGAAACTAAGATCTACTGGTAACAATTCTTATCAATCACATATAAAACCCTAATGAAACCAATAGAGGATTGGGGAAAGAAAATCAATTTAGGGTTTTCCTAATCAAACAATCAAAATCATCATAGGCTTGGGGAAATAAGATCCATCAGTAATTAATCAGTTACCTTATTATCGTTATTATCATTATCCGCTTCACGCTCTTCCTCAACTTTTTGTGAATCAGCCTCAGATGAAGAAGTAGACGAAGACGAACGATCTTCAGTCTTGACGCAACCACCTCCGCCGCCATCAGCCGATACAACATCTTGACTTAAAACTCCTTCCGGCAACTGAATCGTCTTCCCAAACAACTTAATCGCAGGATCTTTTCCCTCCGACATTTTCGGCAGAAATCGAGATGAACAGATCTATTGTCTCTGACAAACACCGGTGCGGATCTTTTGGGTGTGTGTGATTTCGTCGTCGTCGAGCAGGCTTTGTTCGGTTTTGATCGTACAGCCACGTTAGCAAGGCAGGAAGAAAGGAGAGCCACAAGTTGTGTATGTGGCTCTTGAGATCTTCTCTCTCTTCACTCCCTTTCTCTCTCATCGCTCTTTTTGATTCTCAGTTTTTTCCATACTTTGCTGACTCATCATTTTTTATTTCTTTTCTCCCCCTCCACTCTTCTTTATTTTCATTTTACTACCTCCATAATCCCCTTTCCAATTATTTTGTTATAAATTTCAACACATAAGCAAGTATATAATCAATGAAGTTAGTTATATATTTGTTTCCTCATTGAGTACACTAAACTAGCATACAAACTATTAAAATTACTTTGTACTTTATGTTATTATACATATAATTTAATGGTATTTAGCTTAATTTTTATGTACTGGTATTGTAAAGATGATCGAATTGCTAAAGATCTCATTTTTGTGTTTAAGAAAAGTAAAGTAAATTAACTCAGGTTCGAATCTCGTCATCTCCATATACGTTTGTGGCCACTAAGAGGGTTACCTTAGGATTGTGAACAAAGACTACAATAGAAATTTGTTGTAGGATTAGTCTGGACAAAGCATGAAATCACTCTATAAAATCACTCATTTTCAAAACAAAAGAAAGTAAAGTTGTTTTTCTATTATAAGGGGTAACTTGTCTTTACTTTAAAAGAAGAGGGGTTAAAAGTAAATATTAGCCCTTTTCCTTGAACCTTTCCTGTTCCACCACCCACCCACCTCCGCTTTTCAATAAAGTAGGGGCACTTTTTATCTCTTAACAAATTAAACTATTTTTATATTTCTTCCCCTTTTAATTTTTAATTTTTCAACTTCTCCCCCACTTCCTTTTATACTTTCGCTTTTTGATGGTTTTCAATCTTGTGGACGAAAATGCAAGTTTGCTTCACTTTGAAGCTTCTTTCTTCCATATGTTTGCCACTCGCACCCAATAGGGGTGAGACCGACCCGATCGCCTCGAACTCCGTTTGCCCCGCAACCCCGATCGCCCCGAACCCCGTTTGTCCTGAACCGAACACCTAGTCGGGTAAAGTAGGATCGGGTTGGGTCTGGGTTTTCCCACCCGATCCGACCCGAAATATCCGAAATTAATTAAAAAATATTTTTTTTACTAAATTTAAAAGATGCCTGCATAAATTTAAAAATCCTAATTCCTATCCTAACTTCATTACTTCATTTTCTATTATCTAACCTAAATACCCAAACCCACTACCCACCCCACCCATTTGCGACCCCGCTGCAAAACCCACCCCAAGTCCCCAATCCCCATCGTGACGGCGACATCGGCCACCCTTCGTCGCCCTTACTCCATCGTCCGCCACCCATCGTCTAAAGTCTAAACAGGTAGGTTACTAATTACTTTCTTCAGTTCTTGAATCTTGAATCTTGATTTGGTAATGATTTTGATTTTTGGGTTTCTGATTTCTTCTGATTTTTGGTTCACATGTTACTTTCAACTTTCAAGTTTCAAACACATTAACACACTGTAAGTTTGTTCAAGACAGCAAGACTTCAAGTTACAGGTTGAAAAAATCCCAAAAAACAGGTTTCAAAATGGCCCAAAATCAGGTGAAAGTGGGCCAAAAGCTTCCAGGCCCAACCCGTGGACCCGACCGACCCGACCCTGGCCCCGACAGGTCCGAGACCCGATATACGAACTTGTGATCGGCCTGGTTTCGGGTGGCCTGAACCCACCCCGAAATCCGATTGGGTTGTGGGTTTTTGGGCCGAACCCGACCGACCCGACCCGATGCTCACCCCTACACCCATATACGCGTTAAAGTGTGTAATGTTTTCGATTTTGAAATTCACCCCATTAGTTCCAACATTGTAAAATCTAATATTATTATTATATAACAGATACGTTTTAATATTTGTTAAGTACATATTTGCTTTATATTTGACAAACTAGTTGATAAATGTTAGAACACAAAATCCCCTAATTATATGATAGTTTTGTAAAGGTTTATAAATGTAATATGAGCATGGGCTTAATTATGTAACAAGTGAATATGTATAGGATTTGTGTGTGTAATTAGAGTAAGAGAACATTTTACAATGTAGACATTGATGTAGTGTGTGTGATCCAGAGAGAGATCCATTCTCTCTCTAGGTAGCTCTCTTCAATATGAATAATACACCGTACTTCTCTTATATCTCATCTTGTTATTATCTATAGTTTACTTGGAGTGTTGCTTGTTTCAATGGGACTAACAATAAGTAATCTGTTAGTTGAAAAATATTAGCTGATAAAGTTGATATTTTATCATACTAATCTTATCTATACAAAGTATAAACTCCCTTATTTTTCATGATTGACTAATTTTCCAAGAAAGTTTTATAACTTGTTGTCGTATTGCTAAAATTATATGTGTAACCAAATCGACATGTTACTTTACGTATCTTATGTGTGGACTTTATGGGTGGATTCCATTTTCCAAATAGTGGAAGCTCAAAACTAGGAATATTGATAAAGTTGGGACTTGTAAAGAGGGATGAAAAAGAAAAGGAGGGCATATTTGCAAAAAAAGAAAAAAATTGGAGGAGGTTTGTGGAGGATTAAAAATGAAGGGTTAGTGGATGTATCTTTATGCGGATTCCAAATCTATAATTCAAGTAGGAGGGTGCCACGCATTCATGATGAGCCTTTTTGGTTGGGTTTCCCCTAACCTAAACCATCCCTTTATTTCTACTTTACAAATTAACAACAATCCGTACAATATCTACTTCATATGGCTAAGAGCATCCACAACAAACAATTTCATTTAGATTGCAAATGTGACATGTAGGATTGCTAAATTAGAAATTGTAGTGGTTGTGAGTATGATTGCAAAATTAGAAATTGGTTTTGGTAATTTGCAAATGTCAAATCAGTACTTTTTGCTGATGTGACAGTGAATAGTATATGAAATTGTAGGGAATAATTTCTAAATTAGAAATTGCTTTATGTCAAATCATGTTTTGTAGAGAGTATTTAATTGTAGTTTTGTAGAAAGTATTTAATTATAGTTATTTAATTAATAAAATATTTCATATTAAATTATAGTAAAGAGTATTTAATTGTAGTTTTGTTGTTATTTGATTAAAATATAATTTTTTATGATGATGTGTCACATTTGCAATTGGATGAAATTTCATTGTTGTGTGAGATAATTTCAAGATAATTGCAAAGCTGATGTGGCGCTGATGTGACCCATTTGCAATTGGGATGAAATTTCATTGTTGTGGATGCTCTAACATCCAATGCCCATGCTTATTATGTATATTTGTTTTCTATGTTTAGTAAAATACAGAAACCTTCTATGTTGTGTTTTGGAATTTAAGAGTAAAATGAAAAACAATTTTGCTTGTGGTTTTGAGAAAGAAGGGAAATAAAGAAAAAGACAATAAAAAAATTTCTTGTCTTTTTTTTAGTATATAATATTTATATACGGCAAATGCAATAAATAAAATCACACACCTTCCTCAGATTTGGTGAGGTTTGAACCCCTGACTTCCTAGAAGAACAAAAACTCCGATACAACAATTTTTCATGTTATTAAACATGAAATTGAAAAAAAAGATAATGTCATTTGTATAAAAATATGCTTATTTATTTTACACAGGATTGTAATTAATATGTAGATACCTAGTTTTAAAGTAATTTTTTAATGGGAAAAGTCTGAAAAAAACCCAATGAACTATGTGTTTTTGAATGGTTAAGTCTTTAAACTATTTTTTGAATGAAAAAACCATTAAACTTTCTAAAACCTTCTAATTACATCCTTTTTACATTTAATTTTTACCTGCTACCTGTTTAGTAGGTAATATCAATTTGAAAAAAAGGAAAAAAAGGAAAAAAAGTAAATAAGCAAAACCCTAAATCGTTAGGGTTGGCAATGGGTAAGGGTAAACCCGTTACCCGTTATGTTTCGACCCGTTGGATAAGGATATGGATAAATAAAATTTTATCCACTTATCCATTACCCGTTTACCCGAAATTTTAGTGGGGAGGATATGGATAAACGGTTTTTTTCGTTATCCATTACCCGTTACCCGTTACGATATAATATATATATATATATATATATATATATACATATATATAATTGAATATTAGTGTGTATATGTATACATAATTATATATTATTAATATTATTTATAATGTTGTCGTATATTAATATGTACTTTAATTTATTTTTTATATTTATCGAGTAAAGATTTCATGATGATTAAACGAGAAACAAGAGGGGTTCAAGAAAATAAATACAATGAAAAATGTTAGTCTTGTAATTTTTATATATTTTTTAATATTATGCTATGATTATTATTTGAAAATAATAAAATGTTTAGTATACATATTAGATATAAAATAGTAACTATATTTATGAGCTTATGTTTTACTTATATATTTGAGATTTAACGATATCAATTATAGTTTAAAATAAAATTTTGTTTTACCATTTGTCCATTACCCGTTTCGTTACCCGGTATTTTTAATGGGTAGGGTAGGATACGGATAAGGGTTTTATGAGATGGATAATTATCCGTTTCGTTACCCGCTATTTTAAATGGATTGGATAACGGATCAACCCTTACCCTACACATACCCTACCCGTTGCCAGCCCTATAAATCGTGAGACCTCCTCTACCCATTCCCGTCGCCACCAGTCGTTCGCCACCACCAGTCCTCCGCCGTCGTTATCACCTTCTCGCTCCATCAGGTACGATTTCCATCTGCTTCGCCATTCAATTTTCCATCTGCTTCACCTTTCGATTTTCTATCTGCTTCAAGGTCGATTTTCAGTTTCCATTTTTGTATGTTTCCATTTTCAGGTTCGATTTCCATCTGCTTCACCATTCGATTTTCTATCTGTTTCACATTGTGATTTCCCATCTGCTTCAAGTTGGCGATGACGTTGGTTCCGATGTTGAGTTTAATGTGGACGAAGGGGATGATAATGTTGGTGAGCAGGTTATACAAAAAGGGGTGCAATATCCCGCACATGATCCTAATGTTACAATCTATTTATAGTGAATATTGGGGTAAGTCATTATTTATTATTGGGGTAAGTCATTATTTATTATTCGTATTCAAATGACAATCTATTTATAGTGAATTATTTCTTACACTTCATATCTATTATAGACATCATCAGGTGTGCCACGACAAGCATGGTTAAATGGGATCCTTCCACATTCAGTTTCAAGTTTGGAGAACCAATTTGGTTATAAAGCTCAAGAAGGTCCGAATATTGGTGATGAAGGTGAGGTTGATGGTGTAGATGAAACTCAAATGGTTAATGAAACTCTTACGGTAGATTAAACATTCTTGTTTGCGGATGAACATATCTTTTTGGCGATTTTTTTGGTATACTTGTGAAAGGATGGACGCTTTTTTTGGTACATTTTGTGAAGGGATAAACGCTTTTTTTGGTACATTTTGTGAAGGGATAAACGCTTTTTTTGGTACATTTTGTGAAGGGGCGAGCGTTGTTTTTTGGTATATTTTGTGAAATGATGTGTATAATTTTTGTATGGGTATATTGATGTTTTAGGCATAACTTTTGAAATGTTTTGGAATTATGGTATAATTTTTATGTGTTTAATTGATTTATTTTACTTTGTTGTCGGTGAAAAAATTGAAATATATTTATTTGTTTAAAACTAAGTCATGATTTCGTTTCTTCAAAAAAAGTTCTAGAATTTATTTGATAAAAAAATTTAGAAAAAAGTTTAGAGATTTATTGTTAAAAAATACGAGGGACCTAATCATTCAAAAACACATAGTTCGTTGGGGTTTTTCAGTCTTTTTTTTTTATCATATAATATTTAAAACATAAATATTGATTTTTAAAGTTGTGGAACTTTTTGTTGAAAAAAGTAAACGCTAGAAGGAGGGCTTGAACCTCCCGACCTTGTGGTTAACAGCCACACGCTCTAACCAACTGAGCTATTCCAGCTTTTTGTTTTACATTTATCAATTGATTCTTAGAACCTGTCAATCTAGTGCCACATGTTTAGGCTTTATTAATTTATTTTGAAATATTATTTTTTTGCAAAAACTCATTCTTATTTGAGAAAGATTTAACTAAACAACGAAAACACTTTTAATTAAACAATTTGTATAGTCTAACTAGAATTCCTCTAAACTTTTACCTCAAATCAAAGGTACAAGTTGTCAAAGCACATAACAAGCCTTTGCTAGAAAATGTACAACTACTTGAATCCTGAAAGTCACCATTGATACTTAGCAGCCACAAGAACCTCCTCATACTGATAAGCAGCATTATCCCAACTCAAATCCTGCATCATCCCTCTTTCTTGAATCCCCTTCCAGCTCTCTTTATACTCATGATAAGTAAGCAAGCAGTTCCCAAGTGCATCAATCAGCCGGCTCGTTTCAGCTCGCTCAAACGTCCATCCAAACCCCGACTCATTATAAGGATCAAACTGCTGAACCGTATCTTTCAAACCACCTACAGCATGTACAACTGGCACCGTTCCATAAGACATAGCATACAGTTGGTTCAGCCCACACGGCTCGAATCTTGATGGCATAAGCAATATGTCGGCTCCAGCCGTTATCCTGTGAGCCATCTCAACCGAAAACCCGACCCATCCTCTCACTTTGTCACGGTGCCAGCTCTCCATTTCCCGAAGCATCCGTTCAAGCTCGGGGTTCCCCGTTCCTAGCATGACGAGCTGTACGTCTTGAGCCACCATCCAAGGAACCGCTTCAGCTATCAAATCGACGCCTTTTTGGTTATCTAATCGTCCAATGAAAGCGATTAATGGGACTTGAGGGCGAACGGGTAAGCCGAGTTCTTTCTGAAGTGCGGCCTTGCACTGTGGCTTACCGGTATGAAGTGTTTCTAAAGAGTAATTAGTGTAACCGTTTGAAGTCAAGTAAACATCCACTTGGGGATGCCATTCTGTTTTATCGATTCCGTTGACTATACCCTTTAGTTTCCAATCATTTTCGCTAATTATTCCGTGAAGACCTTGACCACCCTCGGTCGTTTTAAGTTCCCATGCGTATCCATGACTCACTGTCACTATGCGGTAAGCAGTTTTAAGACCCGCAGCAAAGATGTTGAAGTGTTCACCACCGATAGGATCATACATTTTGAAAAGATGCAAGTAATGTGGTGGTAGATCCACGTAAGAAAAATCGGCCACCGGACCACGACCCTGAAATCGATATACGATTGTATAAGAAACCTGATATATATGTATATAATTTATATGGATGTTATGAATGTATGCAAAACCAACCTGATGAGCGATGTTATGAATCACAAGGACGGATCTTGCATATTGCATCAATCCATGTTCATGATAATAAGCTTTAAGGTAAACCGGCAACAATGCAGTATGCCAATCATTAGCGATGAAAACCAAATTTCCATCTCCGTAGCAGAGCCCTCCACATGGAACATGCCATGGAACCTGTAGATGATAAATCTCGATTTCATATGCTTTTAGAATCGAGCAAAACAAACATATAATGAAAAACAGGCCTGCAGCCTCAACTGGAATGACCATTGACATGTGTATAATTTAATCAGACCATTCACATGTGCATCTTGCTTTTTAAGTCATACCTCAATAGCTGCTTTGCAGAATAAAACCATCCGTCGCAGGATATCCTGCAAAAATAAGCATCAGACAACATTACAAACTACAAAAATTAACGTCATCAAACAAAAGTAATTTGCAACTAAAAAGGACTCACGATTGAAAAATGCATATGAACCACATCAGCACAGATGGTTATATACTTACCGTGCGATTTCCTCCATATATATTACTGCCCAAGTGCTGAAACATGGAATTTTCAATGAAAACGAAATCGACACCATCTATATACGTTTGAAAGTAATGCACTTCCATATCCTGAAAAAAGACATGTTATTACCAATTTGAAACATTATACGATTTTAACTAAAACACTGCTTACGCTTCTCTGGTTGAGAATTATACCTGTCCATTCACCTTATACCACTTCCTAATTCCCGTGTCTTGAAGTTCAGCATAACTACCATAACGAGGCGCCACAACCTAAACGTTTGTGGAAAGCAAACAGCTTAACATAAGCCAGATCTTATAAATGATTCAACATAAAACTTACGGTTTCCAAAGGTCAAAATTTACCATTACTCTGTGTCCACGCTTAGCCAAAGCCTTTGGTAAAGCCCCAGCAACGTCTCCAAGACCACCTACAAAGACGAGTTCTTATATATAATTACGAGAACAACGTTTCATTCTTAGATGTTATTTTTCCCATTTCTAAAACAAATTTTGATGCATTACCTGTTTTCGACCAGGGAGCACATTCTGAAGCAACCAATATAATATTCATTACATTGGCCCCAGCTAAAGGAGGGGATTCTACATAGTCGTCTTTGGGATTTTCCACCACATCTTTCACATGGCGGAACGTTGATTCATTTGTATCTTCGGACTTTTTATATGTGGTTGAGATATCAGAAACGAAGGGTGGCAACTCATTTGTTGTAGATATTTTTGAAGCTGTGCCTTGAAGGTTGTTCCAGGAATCTCCATCCAGATAACTTTTACGAGGCAAGTTGATTCCAGATTTCGATGAATCTTCGTCATAATGCGGGTTATCTGGTAACCGGTATTTCACTGGATCAACGCTGCTACTAGATGGTTTTTCAGGCGTGTAATTGTCATCAGGAAGATTAGAATCCAGTTCGAGAAAAGATTCTTCCTCAGAAGAAGAAATTTCCTCTATCTCAGAGTTGATTGTGGTATTATTTATTGCTGTAATTATATCCCTTCTTTCAGCTATCTGCATTCAGAAAGAGAGAAATAAAGAGTTTTCACCACTGCTAGAAAGAGAAGTATATAGTAGCTAAGATCATGAAATATAACAATTTAAGGGAATAACACCATTGAGGCCTATGAACATTGCATGACTCTGAGCTTTTTGAATTTTATTATAAGTACTATTTTGGCCATCTCTAGTGACTATTAATGGTTTCCCATATATATTTCAAAGATTCGTTTCACCCTTAATGAGTGATCATCATGTAACGAACTTTCTTTTTTCTTCCGGTATATGTATAATTGCATTATGTAAACAAAGAGGATAGCAAAAAAGTCAAAGTCAGATGGGCGGGGAATCATTCCAAGTAAACAAATTCCATTTATGTCTTCTACTTTTTGCGATTTCTCACTTGAAATCAGTTTATGGGCTTGATTTCAAAAGGCAAGTTAGGAAAGAAAATCCATATCAGACATCTGCAATTTGAAATCAATAGCAAGACAGATTGACCTAAATAAGCACTTACCAGGAATTGCATTTCAATTCAGTGGCCATGATGTCAATCAGAATTAAGCATTAGAGGTGTCATTGATTGCCTTTTGATTTCTGATATTGAACTTCAAGATTTCTTGAAATTTCAAAAATGAATGAAGGCGTACCTTTTGATTTCTGGTATTGAAACTTCAAGATTTCTTGAAATTTCAAAAAATGAATGAAGGCAGCCTTTTGATTTCTGGTATTGAAACTTCAAGATTTCTTGAAATTTCATAAATGAATGAAGACAGCCTTTTGATTTCTGGTATTGAAACTTCAAGATTTCTTGAAATTTCAAAAATGAATATAGGCAGCCTTTTGATTTCTGATTAGCAACAAAGTGAGAGGGTAAGTCTTTTTCTGGAACAAAGTGGTAAGATTTGACCCCCAAAATGGATAAGAGATTTGCAGCACTTCCCAATTTGGTTGTGAATGATTACTAAACCAGTTAGAACTTAACACAACTTTAAAATCTCTCAACCCCCATTACTTAATAACAATGCATCTAATTCCTTCTTACATTTTGCTAAACTACCACCCTAAAGAGTTCATCATAACTAATCAATAACAAACACAACCATCCAAGATTGTAAAGGTAATTTCGAATTTGTAGAAATTAAAAAAAAATACCTGTTGAAGTAGGTCTCTCTGTTTGGCCAAAAGCTTTTTAGATTTCTGAATTACAGCTTGAAGCGCCTCATCCTTATCACCGCTGGCATCTCCACCAGAACTATTTTCTCCAGTTGCTTTGATCCTCCATACTCTGCCACCAACCGCAACATTGCTATTATTACACACAAATGTCTTATCAAGAAGTGATTTTCTTGGTCGATAATACGCAAACAAAGGGAACTTAGATCGACGATGATTATTCAAAAGAGCAGTGGCCTCAATCGTAGTGTGGTCGTTCACAAATGCCAAAGAACCCATAGTTGCCATCAAGATGTTTGAAGAAATGCGTCAAAGACTTTTCTGAAGTAGAAAAGAAAGCTTCAGGGATGTGGGAAAGTTGAAGAAGCGATTAAAACCCAGTTGATTTCTTGAAATCGGAAGGGAGGAATAAACCATTGACAAAGGGTCAAACTGTCAATGAAATCAAGAGAGCCCACTAAATAGCAACAGAAATAACAAGGAAAGAAGTTAAGAGAGTTGTTCTGAGGTTGAGATTTGATGGAGAACATGGAACCCAAATCGAAAACCAGGGTTTGTTGATCTGCTTAATTGGGTGGTGGCAAAACACTGGACCTACAGTCCTACACCGGTGGGTTGCGACTTGTGAAGAAGAAGGGGGTCGAGGGTTGGTTGGCTCCATTTCCAGAGGTTTCTTGTGAAATTCCTACACGTGGATAATCATATCCTCTTTTCTGAATTTTCTGTTAAAAACTTTTGAAAGAAGTTTAGAGTATACTCCACTTTTGGTCCATGTGGTTTTCAAAAAAGCCCAAAATGATCCCTCAAACGTATAAAGTACAAAAAATAGTCGGTGTGGTATGTATTTTGCTTTGTGATGGATGCTCTATAAGACCGTGCGTACCGCCATCGGGTACCACGGCCGGGTTCACATCGGGTTGGGGCGGGTAGTCTGGGTACACGGTACGGGTACCGCGGGTTCGGTGGGTGCGGGTAAGAGTGGGTTCGGGAACCCGGTCCTAATTTTATTATTTTTATTTTATTTTTATTTTTTTAAATATAATCGGTGGGTGCGGGTAAGAGTGGGTTCAGAGGGTATGATATGAAGCGGTACTCCACTTTAGGGTAAGGAGGGTAGGAAAGAGAAAAGCTGATGTGGCGCTGAGGTGACATCAGGGTTCAGAGGGTAAGATAGGAAGCGGTACTCATGGTCTAACAACATCTCCAACAGCTTCTCTAAAATAGAAAAAATGAAGGTTTTGTTCTTTATTTGACTCCAACAGCTTCTTTATCATGTTCTTTAAAATAGAGAAAACAAGGTAAAACTCCAAGTTTAGAAAACTCTAAAAAACTTGGTGGTAGGTGAGAGAAATTATTATTTTATTGATTTTCACCAATAAAATTAAATTATCATCATTTTATATAATTTTTTTTTAAAAAGTGCATAGGAATGATAAAATTTATAATATTTTAATAATATAATTATTGTTGAAATCTCTGAAATAGAAAATATGTTGGAGTGAAATATAATTTGATTTAGAGATTTTGACTTTTAGTTCTTTATTTTAGAGAAATTATAGAGAACCTGTTGGAGATGCTCTAACCCTAACATATATACAAAATTTTTAAAAATGTCATAGGCTAAGTTAAATATGCATAATGATGGTTGGAATTACATAAAAATGATTTAAGTATTTCACTTATTTAAAATTTAAAATTTTAATATTTTTAAATAATATAAAATACGCTAACATATTTAATCAAAGTATGTCATTAATAACATAATAATACAAAAATACAAGTTAATGAACAAGTTAAAAATATGCAATAATTATTGAAATAAAAAAGATATATAATCAAAATAATTACTAATAATTATTTTGGTTCTCAAACTACTAAACAAATGACCTTTTCCGACGACCGTTTCCGACGGATTTCCGACAGAACCAAGAAAAATCAACAAAAGTCAACAAAGATGTTATTCTGTCGGAAATCCGTCACAAATCCACCACTGAATTATAAAAAAAATTATAGATTCTCAAAAAAGCTTGTGACGATTTGTGACGGGAATCCGTCGAAAATCTCGTTTTCTGGCGGGACATAATTCGACAGCCTTATCCGTCGTAAATCCGTCGATGATGACGATTTCCGACGGATTTGGCCGTGGAAAAAGCTAATCTGTTTTGTAGTGTCACAGATCATTAAAGATTGATTCTAGATGTAGATGGGATTTTTATTGAAATTGTTGAGAAAACACTTCACATGTTGGAATGCTTAATTGATTTAATATGTAGAAAAATATAGTAATTATAAAGATTTTGTGTTCAAAATTACCATTGTGATACCACACTTCACTCTCTGATCATTTTTCCAATTTATTGACTGAAATAGCCGATATTACGCAAATAACATTTACGCAATCTGCATAACTCACCTTTTTAATATAATATACAGAAAAATAAGACATTACACAAGTTGCTTAGTATTACTTGCGTAATATATATCTATATTGGTAAGATATGCGACACACGTTATGTAATGTCTATTTTATTGAAAAAAAATGAATTATACAACTAACACAAGTTCATTAGTGTCATTTACATGATCTTGGATTTTTCAATCAACAAGTTAAAAATATGGCTATAAGATTATAGCGTGATGATCAAGTTATCTATTTTGGACAAATTCCCTAGTTATAATATATGCTTCAATGTGTATATATTATTTTTTGTGTTTGTTTTAAGGATATGTAAGTTTTATTATTTAATAGAAATGTTTGGTATCTCTCACACACAAATGAAGTAAAGTAAACACTCAAGTATTGGTGCTCGAAAGCTTCATCTTATTCACTGCCAAAAAGGCTACTTAAATACAAAAACAAGGAAGCTAACTACTGAACTTTGAAAGCTAACAAACTCCTATTCTTTGGGAAGACTACTGAAACAGCCAAAAGAAAATAACAAACTATCCTGCAAAGCAGGGGATTATTCAAACGTGGCTATGACCAGCACGTGACCACAACCAACTAAACCCAACATACCTTCTCCTAAACTAAGGACTTCCAGCCTTTAGTTTAACTCTGATGCATCAATCATACCGAGCATACCTCGCAACTTCTCGAACTGATCAACCTTTAATGGCTTCGTCATAATGTCTGCAACTTGAGCTAGTGTGTTGCAATACTTCAGCTCAATGACTCCGTCATTTACCAAATCACGAAGGAAGAAGTACCTCACGTCTATGTGCTTGCTTCGCTGGTGCATAACTGGATTCTTTGAAAGCTTGATAGTTGACATGTTGTCACAGTTTATAACGGTACCTTCCTTTTGAGCTAAGCCAATATGCTCAAATATTCTTCTTAACCATAACACTTGACATGCACAAGCTGTGGCAGCCACAAATTCCGCTTCGGTGGTGGAAAGAGTCACAATCGGCTGCCGCTTTGAAGACCATGCGATTGCAGCCCCACTTAGAAAACAAACATAACCTGAAGTACTTCTTCGATTGTCATAATCACCTGCGTAGTCACTATCCGAGTAAGCAACCAACTGATCACTGCCCCCTTCTTATAGAAAATACCAAGCTCTTTAGTTCCCTGGATATACCGAAGTAACTTCTTCATCGCTGCCATGTGTTGCTCTGTGGGTGCTTCCATGTATCGACACAACTGACCTACGATGAACATTATATCTGGCCTTGTTGCTGCTAAGTACATAACACAGCCCACCATTTGCTTATACACGGCTGCATCAACAAACCCACTTTGATCGTCCTTTATCAGCTTGCAACCCGGAACTATAGGATTTCTTACATCATTGCAATCCTCCATATTGAACCTTTCGAGTATCTCACGAGCATATTTGCGCTGACTTAGATGAATCCCATCTTCAGTTTGATTAACCTCGACACCCAGAAAGTAGCACATCTCTCCCATGTCCGACATGTCAAATTCAGACTTCGTAGAGGTTTTGAATTGCTCGATTAATGCAGGTGTAGTTCCTGTTATAATCAAATCATCTACATAAATTGAAACAATTAGAAAATCGTCACTTCCCTCAGCCGATTTGACAAACAGTGTTGGTTCATGAGGACATTTCTTGAATCCCTCTTTGAGAAAATAACCTTCTATCCTCCCGTACCAGGCCCTCGGAGCCTGCTTTAAACCGTACAAAGCCTTTTTTAATCGATAAACCTTTTCCTCCTTCCCCTGCACTTCATACCCTTGAGGTTGCTCTACAAAGACGGTTTCTTCTAACATGCCATATAAAAAAGCACTCTTTACATCTAACTGATGAATTTTCATACCTCGTTGCGCAGCAAAAGCAAAGATGGTTCTAATTGTATCCCACCTTGCCACCGGAGCAAAGACTTCTGAATAATCCAAGCCGTGTCTTTGAGCGTATCCCTTCACCACGAGTCGAGCTTTGTGCTTATCAACTTTCCCGTCTTTGTCTAACTTGATCTTGAATACCCACTTAACTCCGATTGCTGTTGCACCTGGCGGTAAATCACATAATTCCCAGGTGTTGTTCCGCTCGATTGATTCAATCTCCTGTTTCATTGCACGTTTCCAACATTCCTCTTGTGCAGCTTCTTGAAAAGTCGTAGGCTCCGATAGGGATGAGAACATATCGATAGCGATATTCTCTTGCTGATCTTCGTCGCTCAGAACCCCTTCGCCGCTAACGTAATCATCCATCCAGGTTGGTGCCCTCGTTGCCCTTCTTCCCCTTTCTTCGATGGGTGTTGTAACTGGGTTCACATTCGAAGACCCACTCTCGGTTTCACTTGGAAGCCCATCTGAATTGTTAGGCCCAACTGAAACATTTGTTGGATCATTTGTAGTGTCGTGTGAACTTGGCCCATTTTCATCATTTCCCTGTTCGAAATTATCTTCCCAGTCTAGATCAGAAGAGTTAATCGCAGATTCTTGAGACCAGTTCCAGAAGGCTTCTTCTTCAAACACAACGTCTTTGCTAACAATAATCTTGTTAGTAGTCGGATCATAAAGTCGGTATGCCTTGGATTCTTCACTGACCCCGAACAAAACACACTTTAAACTTCTATCATCCAGCTTCAATCTCTTTTCTTTAGGCACATGGACATGAGCAATACAACCAAACACCCGGGTTTTCGATTGCTCCATTTTTCTTCTGGTGTGCAATTTTCAAGAGCTGCTGTGGGACTTCGGTTAAGAACGTGCACGCACCAATTAGTAGCTTCTGGCCAGAATACCTTTGGAACCTTTCTTGCACTCATTATACTTCGAACCATATTCATCACGGTTCGATTCTTCCTCTCTGCTACACCATTTTGGTGTGGTGTATAGCTTGCAGTAAGCTGCCGTTGAATACCATTCTCCTCACAAAACACCTTGAATTCTGTGGAATTAAACTCCCCTCCCCTATCAGTTCTTAAGCACTTAATCTGCATTCCGACCTCTTTCTCAACCAAAGCTTTAAACCTTTTAAAACTTTCTAAAGCTTGTGACTTTTCGTTCAGAAAATAACTCCAACATTTCCTTGAATAATCATCGATAAAATTGATTATGTACCTCTTTAGACTGCTTGATTGAGGAGTAATGGGACCGCAAATGTCGGAATGAATGAGTTGTAGTTGTTGAGTTGCCCTCCAAGAACTCGTTTTTGGAAACGATTCTCTGGTTTGTTTTCCCACTAAGCAATCTGAACAGGTTCCCATTTCTGCATTGATCGATGGCAGCCCCTTCACCATTTCTTTGTCATGCATTGCCTTCAAACTTTTGTTGTTAATGTGCCCGAACCTTTGATGCCAAAGAGTAATGATATCATCACTTACTGCTTTGTGACACTCCTCATTGCAATTTGGTCTAGATTTGACCATAAACATCCTATTCGAACTCATTTGAATCCGTGTGACGAGGCCCTTCCTTGGATGAAATATGCTGCACGTTCCTTTCTTGAACAAAATCTCCACTCCCCTCTCTTGAACTTGACCGACACTAATCAAGTTGTTCCTAAGATCGGGAACATAGTACACATCGGTCAAAGTATAAGTATTACCTTCAATATCGAGACGAACACTTCCTTTGCCCATAGCAGCCATACGTACATCATTACCAAGTCGAACGCTGTTACGGTAGGACTCATCTAAGGAACAAAACCATTTCTTCTCACCCGTCATGTGGTTGGAGCAACCCGAATCCAGAAACCAAACCCACTGTTTTGTCGAGCCACCTTCATCCATTAAAACCATTTCCTCCGTGTCATCGTGCTCGACAAAATTAGCGTCCTTCTCCCAATCTGGACATTCATATTGAAAGTGTCCAAGTTTGTGACACTTATAGCATTCGGTGGTGCTTTTGTCAAAGAGAGATCTGCCCCGTCCTCTTTGTAACGTCCCAAAAATTACAAGCAAATTTAAATTTTTAAATAAACATTTCATTTATAACAACTCATTAAATGATCCCAACGTTTCGTTTGCAAACTCATAATTAATATCTTCATAATAAAAACCAGTGGAATAAACGTTTAATTATTAAAAACCATAAAGCAACCAGCTCTCCTCGCGCGCCAGTGTGTACTCGTCACGCCTTGGAGCCGCCCGTACCTGAAACCACAGTTTATTGGGAAAGGGTAAGCACGAAGCTTAGTGAATTCAACACCATAAGTAACACAGTTATTTCCACACCACCATAAGCAGATAATTGCACGTAAACAGCATACAAGTCTGCGAACAAATCATAGACGTGCATACTCCCACCAACCCACCTAATAGGCATACGTCGGTCCCACCGACCACACGACAATCGTGCTAACGCAACCCGACACCCCCGGGTTCATACGCCACCCGCGTATACAACCTTCGGTCCCACCGAATTACTACGCCACCCGCGTATGTGACCCTCGGCCCCGCCGAACTCCTACGCCACCCGCGTAGTCACAACAATAAGGTCCGACTAGACACCCCACTATTTAACCCCGCATCAAAAGCAAATAGAACTACCACATACACACACAACGTAATGTAAAAATAACCGACATTAGTTATAGTGAGAGAACTCACCTCGAATGCGCGCCTAGCTCAACAATACAAATTCGAGCTTCCCAATTACGGTCACTTCCCAGCACCTAAACGCACGTTAAAACGTATCAATACGAGACCCGGACCCTACGACACGACACCCGCTTAAACCGTCACTAAAACTACTTCCCGGTCTCGCCAAACAAGTCTGTTCGGGACCTGATTCGACCTCCTTAAACCCAGTAAATCCTCAATATTATTACATGGTCAGAAAGTACTATGAGTTAGGGTTCCAAGGACATATTATACACCTCCTAACGATTTTTCTACAATTAAATACGGATTTTATAAGAATGGTTCGCAGAACAGTGAAAAACAGCAACTATCGGTATAAAACGACGGTTTGGCCTATGCTACGATCCGAACTGGATTTTGCACAAAACACAGAAAAGTTGCTAGACTCCAATTGGGAACTTTTGGCACTGATTTCACCCCGATCCGAGTTACGAGTAAAAGGTTACGGCTTACGCAAAACAGTGGCAGATTACTGAAACTTCACATGAAATGACGATATTATAAACGGTTTACGCTTTCGGTTTAACAATTCGGGTTTGCAACTAAGGTTCACGTGATTAGGGTTTTATGGTTACAAGAGGCTGGACACAACCGCGCACCACCCGCTGCCACCTCTGGCAGCGGTGGTTGCCGGCGGCGGTTTACGAAAGTCCGGCGACGACAAGGAAAACAAAACAAAAGAACGAGACGAGGAGGGCTTACCGTCCTACTCCATCTCGACACACACACCACACCCACACCACCACTGGGCTGGTGGTTTCCCGGCGGCAACAGCCTACAGCCGCCATGGCCGCCAGCGGCGGCGGCGGTGGTGGTTTCCGGTTGATCGACGACGACGAGAAAGAAAGGAAAACAATAAGAAGAAGAAGGTTACCTCGGCGACAACAACACAGCACCACATGACGACAACTCGACACGACAGCAGCACCAAACTCCGGCCTTCTCTCTCTCTCGCGATGCTCTCTCTCTCCGGCAACAACCACAGCGACGCCGGCGGTGGTTTTTGGGTGGGTTAGCAGCGGCAATAATGAGGAGACGAGACTAGGGTTCCCATGGTGTTGCCTTGCGTGAAAAGAAAAATCAACGAGAGAAGGGAAGGGGAGGTCGGTTCCTAAGGGCCGATCTCCATGCCACACTTTTACAACAATACAAGTTTGGTCCCTAGGTTTTAAAAACATTTTATTATTAAACCCCATTAATTTAAGATTTTATAATTTAGCCCCTTATTGACAAAAATGATTACAACTAAGGTTTTTCCCCAACGAAACTTAGGATTTAACAAATGACCAATCATCCCCACGAAATAAAACGTTTTAGGTCCTTGACGCTTAACCTCGTTAAGTATATTCGTTAAGAGAAGATAATAACGTAATTAAATTAACTTGAAATAATTCCGCTGAAAAACATTATAAATAATTAAATAAAATGTCTATCGGGACACGGGCTTTACAACTCTCCCCCACTTGAATTAGACTTCGCCCTCGAAGTCTATGCCCGTGAATAGCTCTAGATAATTCTCCCGCATCTCAGCCTCGGGTTCCCAAGTCCACTTGGAACCCCTTCGGTGTTGCCACTGGACTTCCACTAACTGAAACCTAAATTTCTCTATTCCCCTTCTTACCACAAAACTCCTTCAAGGACACTGAAATTACGATCAGAAGAACACCCCAGCAACTGGAATCATTCCTAGCCAAGCGACTTCGGTTGTTCCCCAACCTTAGACATTCCATGTATCCCGAGTCAAATTTCAAGCTCTAACCATTCTAAAGCTGCTCACAGTATGCCCTACAGGATACTCGACTACGATCATTCCTACCATTAACTGTCGATTAACTTCCACGAATTCTAATAGACTCCAAAGATTTTCAATAACTTATATTAACAAAACATCGACCTCCTGCCGAACATCTGTCCAACCGATTACAATAACAAACATCGGCCACCCGCCGAACATCGGTCCAACCGATTACGATAACAAACATCGGCCACCCGCCGAACATCGGTCCAACCGATTACGATAACAAACATCGGCCACCCGCCGAACATCGGTCCAACCGATTACGATAACAAACATCGGCCACCCGCCGAACATCGGTCCAACCGATTACGATAACAAACATCGGCCACCCGCCGAACATCGGTCCAACCGATTACGATAACAAACATCGGCCACCCGCCGAACATCGGTCCAACCGATTACAATAAATCACATAAGCGTGGTATTATCCTAGACACTAACACAAATAGATATCCCCCACAATCAAGTCAACTAACACACACGTAGGTCATTCCCTTAACCGATACTACCCGGCCTACATTACCAACACGCGTGGAATACCCAACCTCCCACCGTCGACGTATCCCCCACACTCGCTCTACAAAGCTAATTTATCTGAACCGAGGATACACCCTGACGCCTACCTCTCAGGTAACGCCTCAGGGCCCCTCACATCGGAATTACCTCCCAGGTAAGTGCCCACAACTATATCCTCCTAGCACCTACTAGAAAGCCTAGGCTATAACACCTGAACACCGGGGCCTCACCCCGAGATACCCAACCGACCACTACCAGCGACTGACTAACGTGCCTAAGGATCCAAAGTAAAACATCCTACCCACAAGTGCCTATCTCGGATTGTCTCCCTCACCCAAACGTGTAAATACTCGACGTGCAATGAATGCCAAACGGTGCGACAAAACAATTCATCAACAAGACTCCCCCTCGAGTCATTAAAACCGGGCAATTAGCCCATGACTAACTCCAAGTCAAAACCGAGCAAAATGCTCCACGCTTGCTAGACCCATAAGTCGGTCAAAAACACGTTTAAATAAAGTTTAAGCAAGCAATACTCTTAAATAACATTAGTCCCAAACTCGACACGAGTTAAACAAAAGCGTTTTCCAAAAGGACTCACACCCTTAAAATTCTCAAAATGACACATAACACTTATAAACGCACTTCCCAAATGGTTTACAAAATCATTTACAAAATATTCTCAACGTCAAGATTTTTCATTTCAAAAAGACCGTAAACAAGAAAACTACTATTACCAGGTCGGTAATTACGCAAAAATGGACACGCTCGTCCCACATATGAAAATCATGTTGAAAATCATCTCATTGCAGCTTAATTTACTCACAAAACGTAAGCGAAATAAATAATTTCTTTGAAAATGAACCGTCACGGTTCTAGTATGAATTGACTCATGACATGTATTTAAAGTAAACGCTCGACCTTACACCGGGTGCGACAAAAGCGTGCACATAGTTTCAAAATCAGTCCCACGACGTTTGACCCCAAAATTCCTCTTTTTCAACATAAAATGTCGTGGCACAGGGTTCACTAACAAATCTTACGCACGTCGGCTAGTCATACAAAACGATAAAACGGTTTACAGATATATTTTTGTTAAAACACAACTGTCTCGTGTAAGTTTCAAACTTAAGATAAAAACCAATCCGTTTCCACCATTTGAAAATATCGACTAAAACCTCATAAAATCTCAAAAGGTGGGGTTCTTTAAATTGATTTCCAAGATTTCCCCAAATGGTCACATGAACAAATAAGATATGCACCACGTGAAATTAAACCCACACGACTCAACATGCCGTAAAATAGAACTTATCTTAACCAACTCACTCAAATAGCTTTATACAGACATCATGGAATGTAACTTTCCGTCTCAACTCTAACATATGTGGAGGAGTTCCAATGTTAAAGTCGCAAGCCGTAGTCACTTGCCCAACATTTTAAACACCACAAAACACGGATATCATCTTACCCGTAAGAACCGTTGGAAAAATAAAGAAATGAGACAAATTCTAACAAAGTTTGCACCCCCGTAATAAAACGATTCCATACATTTTCAAAACCATATTTCAAAATCTTGTGCGTGTGCTAAACACTTCCCAAAATTTCAAAAACCATCCATAAAAATGATTTGAAACACAAGAATTTGTTAATGCAATCTATTTCAAAATCAAACTTTGTGCATGACTCAGTCGGCATTCTACGCCTCGACTCCTACTCCTCCAAATCTCTCGGATCCACTAACGTCATCCGGACATTTAAACCTCTTAGGCAAGTTGGGAAATTACGCCAAATAATCCCTGCGATTTTTCCTCAAATCAAAGTCGGCTCTATAAGCCTATGATTCTAGCACAATCATCCTCATCGCCACTCCAAGTGATTAATACTAGAATCGTCCTTTTATTCCAACGACTACTAATTTACAACCTTCGTCACTACCCCAACGATCATCCCATCAAAGCACATCAAGTACACACCTGTACCAGTGGATCTACTATAGTTGTCTCTCCTCGTGACGGCTATTCTGGGTAGATAATACAACGCGTTATCAGCACATAACAACGCACACTAACAACACTCACGCCCAACTCCTTGGATTCCTCGTGACTTCCCCGACTCGAGCATTGATCCTGTGCCTCCGGTAGAAGGAGCTCTACTACTACCATCCACACCTATCATCGCCCGTTCCGAGTTCCATCCCAAAGGGTCCAAGTAGCTCCTTGCCGATAACTATACCCATATGCCCGCATCAGCATATGTACACACTCTTCCTAGCTCCCTAGGAATTCCACCCCCAAACACTACCCTTGCTACAACGAAATTTCTACTAGTCATGACGAGTCGCCTCGCGAATGCACAGTCGCACACAGTGCAAACCAGATAGACATTCGAATGTAAGATTCTATCCTACAACGGTTGGACTCAAACAAGAGCTGCGCAATAGAACTAAATCCGACATTCTAAGGCTATTCGGTTCCTACCGCATACGACCTATAGTGCATTCACCTAACAACCTATCAAGGCTAGCATAATCTCCTATTAGCAAGCAACAAACATGCAATACAGTGTAATAAGCACCAAGCAATTTAGCATACATACTCCTATGTTCTAGAAAGCAATCTAGCACACATACTCATACATAAACACCCTTCCCAGCTCTCTAGGAACTTCCTCTTATCCCACTACCCTTGCTACTACCGAATCCCTACTAATTATAACGAGCGACCTCGCGAATACCCGATTATATGCAGTGCGAAATAAATAGACATTCGAATACAAGATTCTATCCTAGAACGGTTGGACTCAAACAAGAGCTGCGCAATAGAACTAAATCAAATATTCTAAGGCTATAAATCTCTTACCGCATACAACCTAGAGGGCATCCACTTAGTAACCTATCATAATTAGCATAAATTCCTAATAGCAAGCAGTACAACATACATCATAGTGTCCACAACAGGCAATCTAGCATGCATACTCTATGATCTAGAAAGCAATAAAACACTAAGTACTGTACCTTCCCCCTTTGGCTCCGGCTGACTGTACACACTGCGCCTCCGATCACCGTTTCTCAAACGGATTTTTCCTTCTTTTTATTTCCCAAAAACTTTAAAGAAAATTTTTATAGCCGCAAACTTGAGATCAAACACACCGAAATGCGTTTGATTCACTCAAGCCGTGCTCTGATACCAAGTTGTAACGTCCCAAAAATTACAAGCAAATTTAAATTTTTAAATAAACATTTCATTTATAACAACTCATTAAATGATCCCAACGTTTCGTTTGCAAACTCATAATTAATATCTTCATAATAAAAACCAGCGGAATAAACGTTTAATTATTAAAAACCATAAAGCAACCAGCTCTCCTCGCGCGCCAGTGTGTACTCGTCACGCCTTGGAGCCGCCCGTACCTGAAACCACAGTTTATTGGGAAAGGGTAAGCACGAAGCTTAGTGAATTCAACACCATAAGTAACACAGTTATTTCCACACCACCATAAGCAGATAATTGCACGTAAACAACATACAAGTCTGCGAACAAATCATAGACGTGCATACTCCCACCAACCCACCTAATAGGCATACGTCGGTCCCACCGACCACACGACAATCGTGCTAACGCAACCCGACACCCCCGGGTTCATACGCCACCCGCGTATACAACCTTCGGTCCCACCGAATTACTACGCCACCCGCGTATGTGACCCTCGGCCCCGCCGAACTCCTACGCCACCCGCGTAGTCACAACAATAAGGTCCGACTAGACACCCCACTATTTAACCCCGCATCAAAAGCAAATAGAACTACCACATACACACACAACGTAATGTAAAAATAACCGACATTAGTTATAGTGAGAGAACTCACCTCGAATGCGCGCCTAGCTCAACAATACAAATTCGAGCTTCCCAATTACGGTCACTTCCCAGCACCTAAACGCACGTTAAAACGTATCAATACGAGACCCGGACCCTACGACACGACACCCGCTTAAACCGTCACTAAAACTACTTCCCGGTCTCGCCAAACAGGTCTGTTCGGGACCTGATTCGACCTCCTTAAACCCAGTAAATCCTCAATATTATTACATGGTCAGAAAGTACTATGAGTTAGGGTTCCAAGGACATATTATACACCTCCTAACGATTTTTCTACAATTAAATACGGATTTTATAAGAATGGTTCGCAGAACAGTGAAAAACAGCAACTATCGGTATAAAACGACGGTTTGGCCTATGCTACGATCCTAACTGGATTTTTCACAAAACACAGAAAAGTTGCTAGACTCCAATTGGGAACTTTTGGCACTGATTTCACCCCGATCCGAGGTACGAGTAAAAGGTTACGGCTTACGCAAAACAGTGGCAGATTACTGAAACTTCACATGAAATGACGATATTATAAACGGTTTACGCTTTCGGTTTAACAATTCGGTTTTGCAACTAAGGTTCACGTGATTAGGGTTTTATGGTTACAAGAGGCTGGACACAACCGCGCACCACCCGCTGCCACCTCCGGCAGCGGTGGTTGCCGGCGGCGGTTTACGAAAGTCCGGCGACGACAAGGAAAACAAAACAAAAGAACGAGACGAGGAGGGCTTACCGTCCTACTCCATCTCGACACACACACCACACCCACACCACCACTGGGCTGGTGGTTTCCCGGCGGCAACAGCCTACAGCCGCCATGGCCGCCAGCGGCGGCGGCGGCGGTGGTTTCCGGTTGATCGACGACGACGAGAAAGAAAGGAAAACAATAAGAAGAAGAAGGTTACCTCGGCGACAACAACACAACACCACATGACGACAACTCGACACGACAGCAGCACCAAACTCCGGCCTTCTCTCTCTCTCGCGATGCTCTCTCTCTCCGGCAACAACCACAGCGACGCCGGCGGTGGTTTTTGGGTGGGTTAGCAGCGGCAATAATGAGGAGACGAGACTAGGGTTCCCATGGTGTTGCCTTGCGTGAAAAGAAAAATCAACGAGAGAAGGGAAGGGGAGGTCGGTTCCTAAGGGCCGATCTCCATGCCACACTTTTACAACAATACAAGTTTGGTCCCTAGGTTTTAAAAACATTTTATTATTAAACCCCATTAATTTAATATTTTATAATTTAGCCCCTTATTGACAAAAATGATTACAACTAAGGTTTTTCCCCAACGAAACTTAGGATTTAACAAATGACCAATCATCCCCACGAAATAAAACGTTTTAGGTCCTTGACGCTTAACCTCGTTAAGTATATTCGTTAAGAGAAGATAATAACGTAATTAAATTAACTTGAAATAATTCCGCTGAAAAACATTATAAATAATTAAATAAAATGTCTATCGGGACACGGGCTTTACATTCTTCCTCTCATTCCTCCTCGTCCCCTTCCGCGACCTCGAGATGGCGAGCCACTCGTTATCTTCAACGCCTGTTCATCATCTTGTTGCCCGATCATGCGTTGCTCATGAACCAGAAGACTACCATGCAACTCATCGATTGTCAAGGTGTCAAGATTGTTCGATTCTTCTATCGAACAAACGACATAATTAAACTTCGGGGTCAAGGATCTCAGTATCTTGGCAACAACAGTACCTGAGGTCAAGGGGTCGCCATTAGCCTTCTTCTTGTTCACAATCGTCAAGGTTCGAGCAAGGTAAGTATCAACCTTCTCACCATCTTTCATTGAGAGGAGTTCGTACTCTCTTCTCAAAGCTTGCAATTGAGCTCTCTTCACCTTCGTAGAGCCCTCATACTTCTGTCTCATGGAGTCCCAAATTCCCTTTGAAGAGCTCTTATCCAAGATAGTTTCCAAGATCTCCCTTTCAATTGCTTGGAACAAATAATTCTTCACCTTCAGGTCCTTCAATTTTGCCTCATTGAAGGCCTTTCTCTGAGCTTCACTAGCCCCGACACCAGCCCCGGTTTGTGCAGGAACACCATCTTCCACCAGGCTCCACATCTCCTTACTTCTTAGGAAATTCTCCATCAACAAAGACCAATGATCAAAGTGACCATCGAACTTAGGAATCGCTGGCTGCACAAACTTGTCAGAGTTCTCCATCTCTCTCACCTTTTGACAGTAAAGAGCTCTTCAACCCTGCTCTGATACCAATTGTTTGGTATCTCTCACACACAAATGAAGTAAAGTAAACACTCAAGTATTGGTGCTCGAAAGCTTCATCTTATTCACTGCCAAAAAGGCTACTTAAATACAAAAACAAGGAAGCTAACTACTGAACTTTGAAAGCTAACAAACTCCTATTCTTTGGGAAGACTACTGAAACAGCCAAAAGAAAATAACAAACTATCCTGCAAAGCAGGGGATTATTCAAACGTGGCTATGACCAGCACGTGACCACAACCAACTAAACCCAACATAAATGTACGCTTTATATAATAAAATAACTTAATTCACGATTAACAATAATATTTATTAAGTTACTGTTAATCTAGTGTTATTCATTAAAATATATACCATAAATGATTATTATATATATATAGGGGAGGTATCCGTTACAAACCAGTCAGTTTGTGCAAACTATACAAACCACTATATTAGGAAACAACAGATGTATTTATGGATAATCATTATGATTCATTAATTAAGACTGAGATATATATGGAAGATGATAAGATTCATTCATTATGATCATGACTTTAGATTAGGAAACATAATAAAATCAGATATTTATTAGACTTGATCAACGGCTAAGATTGGTCTGTATAGTTTGCACAAACTGACTGGTTTGCAACGGATACCTCCCCTATATATATATATATATTATAAATTCAATGTAAAATATATTGTTATCCATTAAAATATATACCATAAATGATCTCAAATAATCAAATTTGTCTTGGTTGTACCACATTTGCAAAATCAAGAAGCCTCCACTAAAAAACCGGAAAAAACGGCACATTTTTTATATAACAACGATCTCAAATCAAAACTAAGTTGATAAAATTTCGATATTAAAAAAATGATTAAAAATCCTAACGAAATCTGATGAAGATATCGTTGAGAAATGGAAACTATATGGTGATGCTTTCCTAAAATCAACCACATAGACATAGCAACCCACTTGTATTTAAATAACCCCCATTGCTCTCAATCTCACATCACACCATTGCCAACATCCATCGTCATCATCGTCGCGTTTACTCATCACCGCTAACATCCATCGTCATCGTCGTCGGCTTTACTAACCACCGGAGAAAATGGAAAACCCTATGGGACTCGTTTTCATGCCCAGAATCATCATTGTCCGTCCTCAACCTTCATACCCCCATCCTCCTCCTCGTTTTCTGATTCAAAAACAACTAGAGGAATTAGAGGACCTCATAAATCTATATAATACAAGAGACGACTACAGCAGCATGCCGCCGGTGAAATGCACCTGGACCTTCCCTTGGCTTAATTTTCTCAAGTTAAACACGGACGGGAGTTCCAAAGGGAATCCGGGCCCCGCAAGTTTCGGGGGCTTAATCAGAGACTGCAAAGGAAGATGGTTGTGTGGATACATGGGGAAGATGAATGGAGGATGTTACACGGCTCTAGAGGCTGAAGTTTGGAGCATATTTAAAGGCCTGTGTTTGATCAAACAAAATAATCTGTCATGCGTGTTGATCGAAACCGACTGCCAGGCTGCTGTAGGGCTTACGGTGGGACAACTCGATAACGATCATCCCCTCAAATCTGTTGTCGACGCCATTAAAGGATTACTATTGGAACAAAGGTGCACCATGATGCATACGAAAAGAGATGGCAACCATTGTGCGGATCAGTTGGCAAAACTAGGCGGAAAGCAATCGGAGGAATACATGGTGTTGGAGAAGCCACCGGCGTTGTTGACACCATATCTGTTACGTGACGTAGAAGCTGCTTCAAATGAGTTCTAAAGAAAGCATAATCACTAGCAGTTTTGTGGATCTTTTGTACAGTGTGTTTTGGAAATATATGCTGTGCAGTGTAGGTTTAATTTGGGTGTAATATAGTCGAAGTTTAATATTTGAAGGTTTTTTTTAATGTTAATATGAAAAAGTTATGGGTGTTGAAGATAACTGTTAAGTGTTAAGGTTTTTTTTACATACCGGCAACTCCAACCGGCTCACAATCGGCTGCTTATCCATAATGTAGAGGGCATACCTGACTCACTCATTAGAGATAATATTCAGATCAATATTATCTAGATAAACAAAACAAATATAAATACTTGATTATAAACAAAATCCTCTCAATAAATATCAACCAAATCACATTGCACTCTACTTGTGGTTCCTATTGTTTTTTTTTTCAATTCAAATTCTTTACCTCTTTTTGAAACATTGAATAAATGAAACCATGGTCGATGTAGAAATATTGTTATAATATTGTAGTTTGATTTTTCTAATTGGATGAACTTCTAAATATAGTAAGATTTCACAAATTTACTAGTCTACAAATTCAATTTTAAACTTAGAGCATCTCCAATGGAGGTTCTTATAAGAACCTATTTTTTGCACTTTTTGGTGACATCTCATTTTCAACTCATCAAATTAAAAGAATTATTCTTATAAGAACCTCATTTTTGTGGGTTCCAATTATTTGTCAACATCAATAATTATTATATATTTATAAATAAATATTAATTATTTAATTTAAATGTCAATAGAAATGAAGAACTTGTCATTTTACACAAACTTCATGGTAGGAACCAAGGTTCTAAAAGAGTTTGTGTTCTTATAAAAACTCTCCACAATGATAGTTCCTACAAGTCACTATACTTTTTGTTTGTAAGAACCTTGCATTAAAGATGCTCTTACAGACTCAAATTGTTTTTCATTTTAGTTTGAGTTTATTTTTGTACCGATACAATCATAGCAATACATCTCCATTCTCAATCTTATTACAACGCCTCAAGAACATTTTTCATCTAATACAATTTTTCTACCGTTGATTTTGGGTCATTTTTATCAACTATTTTTTTAGGGGGGGGGGGGGGGGGGGGGATATTGTTATGTACCAATACAAATTTTGTGTATTTTTTATTTATTGGCTTTATTTGGACTAGTACAATGAATTAACATGTTTTTCATATAACCTCCTATTTTTCCTATGGGTGATTTGAAAATAAGTTATGGGACGCTTGTTTGAAGAATGTTTTTTGAAACAATGAAATAAGTTAAAGAAATTTAATTTTGAATGAAATTTGACCACCCATTTTGTTGGAATGAATTGGAATGGAACATGTTAAATGATTTGGAATCTACTTGTTTGGTTGGTAGAATGTAGCTTCGAAATTGGAACCAATAAACGATAAATGGCCAAAATACCCCCTTTATAACGATGGTGGTTGGCGGTGGTTCAGATCGGTGGCGGTCGACGGTGGTTCAGATTGGTGGTGGTTGGCGAAGGTTCAGATCGGTGGTTCAGAACGGTGGTGGTTGTTTGGGTAAAATTTTACAAGTCACGACCACGACAGGAAAAGTTAAGACACAGATCGCACGACACGTCTTGTATTAAGATAAGGTCTTAACGACCATGCACATTTGATACCTCTGCCGTCATACCTGAGTTTGAGTCGAGAGTTATTCATGACACTCGACCATAACTCTTCCAAACTCACACGACTGTCGTTAGATACCTTAAGACCACGATTATCTAACGTACGATATGGCTGTTATCTTTGGTCTATTTAATACAGGATCACTACCATTAATGATTAACGGCTATAACCGACAAAGATCATCAAGAGCATTAATTTCCAGAAACCGTTACGACCATTACCCAGCATTTATGAGGATCATTTATGACCACCAACACTATATAAACGAAGACATCAGCCTCATTTTGCGGATATCTGAATTCAAGGGCATCTACTGCATATTGAAAGCATTCAAGCAAAGAAACATTCTCCATCGAAAGACAATCCACGACGCATATACACGACACGTTGTATTTACACACGACACACCATTTATTTTATAATTAAGTTCTTTCTTTTATTTGTACTACAATCGTTTGTACTCTTGACACTTGAAACAAAAGGAGGTCGTCCCTAATTGGCGACCATAGTACATCGACGACATTCACTGTCGTCCGCGGGTTTTTTCCTCGTTGAGGTTTTTCCCGCGTCACCAAATTCCTCATGTCTTCTTTATTTTTATCTTTGTCGCATAGTTTGTCGAAAGATTCCTTTCTTTAGTTGTTAAACTCCATATCAACCTTAAGATGTCTTTTTAGACGATTTTTGCCATTAACAGTTTGGCGCCCACCGTGGGGTCCCATCTAGAGAAAATCTTCGACAAACGTGCGTCCAACTAACAGTTTCTTGGAGTTTCCATTTGTCTCTTTTAGGAAAATGGCAGGTCATGGAAATCAAGAACAAATCATCGCCCAGATGCACTGGGAATTGGAAGTTGCGCGCAATCGCATTGATGCCCTAGCCGAGCAAAGTCGAAAGGCAGCTGAAGAAATCGCATGCCTGAGGAATCAAGACCTGAATGGATCATTCGGACGACAGAACGGTCCAGGACCACTCTTTGGTGCGCCTTGGTTGGGACCTCTGCCTCCGCCGCCGCCAAGACCCCCAGCGTTCACCCTCGTCTCGATCCCTCAGAGTCAACTAGTGCAGTTCCCGACGTCCTTTGCTCCGATCCCAACGATCCCGCCACAGATGTTCCCCTTCAACGGAGAAGCCGCCGGCTCATCCCAGCAAAATGGATTTCCGAATTTTGGATTCGTCCCAGTCGCGACTAATGGTGTCAATTCAGACGATCATGTCGCCCAGCGACTAAAGATGTTGGAAGACCAGAATGAACGTGTTCTGTCTTTGCTCGCCAAACTACCGGGGGCAGCCGTACCCGTCGACGTCGAACCTCGCACAGGGTTTCAGGCATCCCCTTTCGTCGACGAGATTGCCCTAGTCGACGTTCCCAAGAAATACAGTATCCCAACCTTCACACCAAAATATTATGGTATTTCGGATCCCACGGAACATGTCGCTCAGTATAAACAACTGATGTGGACTGTGTCGACCCCCCATCAGTACCAAGAAGTTTGTATGCGTAAGAGTTTTGGGGCAACCCTCACGGGTGCTGCCCTCCAATGGTTGATTAACCTCAAGCCTAAATCCATCGGGTCCTTCGCTGAGTTAGTCAATCAATTTTCCCAACAATTCGCTAGCAGTCGCAGGATGGAAAAACAAACCAGTGACCTGTACTACGTCGTGCAGAAGACCGGTGAATCTATCCGGAGTTACTTCAACAGATTCAATGCGGAAATGATCAGTGTCCGTAACTGCGATGTCAAGACCGCAATCGAAGCTTACAAACGCGGTCTAGACGAGAGTTCGGGTCTTTACACTGATTTGACGAAGTATCCTCCAGAGAATTTTGAAGACGTCCGAGCAAGAACCCTAGCTTACATGAGGGTAAAAGACGATGCTGCCTTTCGTCGGAAGCATTCTGACGACAAGAGGCCACTAAGTGTAAAGAAATCATAATTCAAGACCAAGGCGGTGTTAATGCCAAAAATCGCACCAAAGGGACAACTTAAGGTCGATGTGGACTTTAACAACTAAAGAAAGGAATCTTTCGACAAAGGCGTGCGACAAAGACAAAAATGTAAATGAGACAAAGGATTTGATGACGCAGGAAAAAACTCAACGAGGAAAAAATGTGCGGACGACAGTGGATGTCGTCGCTGCACTATGGTCGCCAATCAGGGGCGATGTCCTTGGTGTTCCGGATGTCGATCGTACAGAGATTACAATACAAATGAAGGAAAGACTTCGAAATGTAAAGTACAAGTGTTTGGAATGTAAAAACAGTGTGCGTCGTGTGTGAAAACTGTGTATAAACTGTTGGTCGAGAGCGAGAGTCTTGCGTCGAGAGTGATCTTCTATGAATGATCTCTTTGCTTTGAATGAATATTATTCGAATGTTTATGTTTGCTTTTGTTGTTCGATGCTCTTGTTCTATCTCTCTCTGTGTTATTCGGTGTTGATCAGGTGTCTTGAACTGATGATTGAGCTGGGATTTTATAGTCTTCGGATGACTTTAATAAGATCTTTGATGATTGTTGTAACGGTCGTCGTCTTCAATGTGAGTTTAGATGCTCATAACTGATTTCGTCGGTTATAGCCGTTTGTCCATAAATGACTTTGACTCCAGCATTAAACACTTAAACAAATATAACAGTTGTATAACAGTTGTATAACGCGTTAGTCGGTCGAGGTCGTACGGTTTTATGCGACGGTCGTGCGGAACGGGCGACGTCGAGGTCGAGTGTCGTGAGGAACTCTCGACTTACCTTTTAGGAGGGATGGCGGACGTTCTTTGGGTCTTCGTCGGGACCTTATCTTAATACAAGGTATAACTCATGACATGCGTCTTACCTTTTTTGGTCGCGGTCGAGACCTGTGAAATTTTGCCCAAACAGTTTGCCCCCAAAATTTGAAAGTAGGATGGCAAATTCGAATTTTAAATTTTGCTCGTCGGGTGTTTAGGGTTCTGCGTTAAAAATACCTTGGTTGTTTCGGAACCGAATTGGTTTAATTCTAACCGAACGAGAAGTCAAAGAGAAAACGAGGTCGTGACGTCATACTGACGTACGATTGTGCTTACCAGCGGTCTTTGACAGGTGTCGACGATCCCTGCGGTCATACGAAGGGACGAGGGCACGTGGCGATCATCTAAGGGATCCGATCGTTTACATAAATAGGGATCATAATGGATCATTTCCTTTTATATCCTCTTGAAAAGTTTCTTAGTGTGGAATTTTTCTTTGATCCCTTGTTGTTCTTTGCTCAATACTTTTCGAAATTTTCGAGTGTTCATACGAGGTATAGCTTCTCGATTCCTCTCAGGCCTTCCAAGATTGGAGGCTCTTTGAGAATGATTATGCCCGAGAAGACTTTGATTGCGATAGACGCGATGTTCGTGGATCTTGCGCATCTGGCGACGATGTCTTCTGCTGCCACGTCGACCCTTTCATCAGCTGACATGAGCGAGGGTGTAATGACGGGAGAGAGTGAGGAGGAAGTTATGACGATCAACTTTACGTTGTCGTCGATCCTCTTGACTGACTGTGTCCTTGACGGGACGAAGTCATTTCCGCATCTGGGGAAATATCAACTCTTATCTTTCAAAGAGCGTTTTCAAAAGATCTCCATCAAAGAGACGGGATCGCGTTTAGCTGGACTAGCGTTCTTTGTGAGTTTTTCTTCCAAAACTCGTGTTCCCAATGTTTCCTCCGAATGTTTGCTTAACACACCCCTTTTGCTTTTTGCAGATGTTTCAATCTCCTTTTGTTAGATACGCGAAGATAGAGGAGATGTTGGACTGGAAGTCGACCGTCGAGAAGATCATATTCCTTCCTCTAACCTTAACATTAATCTTAAGGGTCGCATTCTGAAATGTCGCGGCGTAGGGTGTCACATAACATACTCGTTTGATCCTTGCATTAGCTTCTTAGCGCATTTTCGGGTGTGACGAGGATTCGAAGGTCGAGACTGAGCATACGATCGACGCTCCTTTCTAGATTTAGGAAATGCTATGTCTTTTCATGTCTCGACCGTTGGTGGTCGAACCATTTTAACTTTGTATACTCGACCGTCGGTCGCTCCTATGTAATCGTACGTTTCGTAAATGAATTTCATCCTTCTGTCGAATTTTTATTTCGATTTATATATGTCGTAGATAGATGTAATATCAACTGTGTAACTTTGTTAAGTATAGAACGAGCGAAGAATCGTGCGACTTAGGCATTCATAGCAATATAACGATTGAAATATCATACGTTTGACTTGTAATGATAGGCTCAATTATTGACGTGTTAGAACGTACAAAAATTTTCTGAATTCAGAAACTCAGATCGAGAGGTCGTTCAAACCTTATGATTGTGTAACCAAATTTCATGATGAAATTTGAATCATGTGCCCCTGTGGTAAAACAATTAAGTTGCATGAGAAAAAAATGATTCTAGAAAAAAATACTTTTTCAAGTGCGTAGCATTCCAACTGTGTGGGATTTCTTAATTGTCGAGAGTCTGGAATCGATAGGCTCCTTTACCAACGACTTCGGAGATGCGGTAAGGACCTTCCCATTTAATGGAAAGTTTACCGGCATTGAGCTCTTGAGTGTTTTGGAACACTCGACGGAGGACGTAATCGCCTTCTTGAAAGACTTTGACTTTGACGTGTTTGTTGAAATGTCGCTCGACTGCTTGCTTCTGAGATGCCATTCTGATCAAGACTGACTCTCTAAGCTCTTCGAGGGCGTCGATATCATAATTTAAATCAATCATGTTGTGGTCGACGGAAGTATGCCTCGAAGTTGGGAGCTGGACTTCGATTGGCAGGACTGCTTCGCAACCGTAGACGAGAGAGAAAGGGGTTTGTCCTGTGGACGTGCGCGGTGTCGTGCGATTTGCCCATAGGACTGAAGGGAGTTCTTCAACCCATCTTCCTTTTGCAGCTTTTAACCTTTTCTTGATCGAAGCTATAATGGTCTTATTACTTGATTCAGCAAGTCCGTTCGCCTAAGGGTATCTGGGAGTCGAGGTTGTTAACTTGATACTCCTGTCTTTGCAAAATTGTTGGGTCCTGTCGCTTATGAATTGGGATCCGTTGTCACAGACGATTTCGGATGGAATCCCAAATCTGCATATGATGTTAGTCTGGATTAAAGAGATGACTTCCTTGTCCCTGATTTGGGAAAAAGCAGCCGCCTCCACCCACTTGGAAAAATAATCAGTAAGTACGAGGAGGAATACCTTTTGCCCCGGGGCCGGGGGTAGTTTGCCAACAATATCCATTCTCTACCTCATGAAGGGCCATGGGATGAGTGTCGAGTGCAAGGGTTCAGAGGGTTTATGTGACATACCTGCATGTCGCTGACAAGGGTCACAGTTCTGGACGTACTTGACGGCGTCTTGTCGCAATGTTGGCCAAAAATACCCTTGTCGAGAGATACGATTAGCCAAACTGCGACCACCGGAGTGATTGCCACATTCGCCGTCGTGCATCTCGTGAAGGATTTTTTGGACCTGACTCTTGCTAATGACGCATCTTAGATTTAATCCTGTCGACGATCGTCGATAGAGCTTATCTCCAATTATGGTATATTTAGATGCTTTGAATCTGATCTTCTGGGCTTCCATCTTGTCTTCTGGGAGTTGGTCGTGCATAAGGAAAATTCGGATGTCGCACGACCAATTATCTTCTTCTTCTTCGATCTGGACGACGTCAATGTTCTCGATAGACGATGTCACCAGATGGATCATGGGAATAACGTGGAATATAGGTTCGACTAGAGCAGACCCAAGATTTGCCAAAGCGTCGGCCTGAGTATTCTGGTCTCTCGGGATTTGTTCGATAGAAAATGTTTTAAACATTTTTGATTTTTCTTTTGCTATCTTCAGGTACGCTGTCATTTTTGAATCTTTGGCCGCGAATTCTCCATTCATCTAGTTCACAACCAGGAGAGAATCGCTTTTGACATGTAGCGCGGTTACCCCCGAGTCGTGGGCCATATTCATCCCTACGATCAAGGCCTCGTACTCGGCTTCGTTGTTGGTGGTTTTGAAATCGCATCGAACTGAGTATACCATCTTGCCCCCCTGTGGCGACTTTAAGACGACGCCTAGTCCTGAGCCTCTAATGTTGGATGACCCATCGACGTGTAAGATCCAGGACACATCGTCGTGAGTCGCCACAGTTGATACCTCGAGCTCTGCTTCTTTTTCCAATTCAGGGCTGAAGTCAGCAATGAAATCGGCCAAGGCTTGCGACTTGATCGCGGTCCTGGGCTTGAAGTCAATGTCGTAGCTGCTGAGATATATGCTCCATTTTGCTAAGCGACCTGTCAACTCAGGTTTTCTTAAGACAGACTTAAGAGGGAAGTTAGTTACGACAGTAATGGGATGCGACTCAAAATAATGTCGCAGTTTTTTAGCAGCTGTGACCAGCGACAAGAGCAATTTTTCCATAGAGGAATACCTGGTTTCTGCGTCCAGAAGAGATTTACTTACATAATAGATTGGCAGTTGCTGCTTTCTCGTGTTAGGACGGCACTTACCGCGTTTGGACTAACAGCCAGATATAGTTGTAAGATTTCATGGTCGCGACGTCATGTAGTTTTTGAGCTTTTGCAATGCCTGTTCATGATCGTCGGTCCAGTCAAAGCCTCTGTTCTTCCTGAGGACGTTGTAAAATAGATGACATTTATCTGAAGATCGGGAGATGAACCTGTTTAGAGCTGCTACCCGACCAGTGAGCCTTTGGACTTCTTTGAAATTCCGAGGATTTTTTGATCTCGACAATGGCTTTGATCTGGTCGGGATTGGCTTCGATGCCTCGGCGAGTGACCATAGAGCCCAGAAATTTCCCAGCGCTGACACCGAAAGAACATTTCATCGGGTTGAGCTTCATGCTATACTTTCTAAGGATATTAAACGATTGCCTCAGATGTTCGACATGGTCGATCGCTTGTTTTGACTTGACCAGCATGTCGTCGATATACACTTCCATCGTGTCGCCGAGATGGTCTTTAAACATTTTATTCACTAGACGCTGGTAGGTAGAACCTGCATTTTTTAGTCCGAAAGGCATAACTTTATAACAGTAAATACCTCGGTCTGTCATAAATGCGGTTTTTTCTTGGCCCTCGACGTGCATTAAGATTTGATTGCATCCGGAATAGGCATCCATGAACGTCAGTAGTTCGTGCCCAGCTGTCGCATCGACCATGGCGTCGATATGAGGTAATGAAAAAGGATCTTTTGGACAGGCTTTATTGAGATCTGTTGGGTCACCAAGGATTTGAAATTGACTCACCGATGTTTTCCTTAAAAACTCCTACTTAGAATATTTTAGTTCAGTTCTTTGAATGACTTGTACAAGATATCAAATGTTCGGTGAAGTCGAAGATCAACCGAAACCAAGCTTGAAGACTCTCTACTTGTGGAAAATAGAAGACTCTCGGCAACATTCAAACAAGTCATCACCACCGAAATTCCTTGACATTTCGGTGGCCTTCTCTCCACCGAATTTATTGGACAAATTCGGTGGCCTTCTTCCACCGAAGTGCTTGGACAAAATCGGTGGCCCCATCCACCACCGATGACCACCGAAGTGCTTGGACAAAATCGGTGGCCCCATCCACCACCGATGACCACCGAAGTACTTGGACAAATTTATAGGATTGTTCTTTCGGTGCTCCTCTCACCACCGAAACATGCTTGCAATTTCGGTGGTCCTCTCACCACCGAAACATGCTTGCAATTTCGGTGGACTAGTCTTCTTTCCACCGAAGATTTCTCAATCTCGGTGGAAACCACTTCGGTGCTAAAAGCTCAAGACAGAAGATCATTTATTATGGGACAATATCCTCCAGCAGAGAAAAGTGACAGTTTGTCTCTTTATCCACTTTCCGTTAAGGTCCCTTTTATCTGCTCAAGCTACTCTGTCTGCACCTAGTGAAAAGTGACAAGGACTTCACAGTTCTCCTGAAGTCAACATTATCAGCATATGTGAAGATGACAAGTGTCCCAAGCATTTAATGCTTGGGCACTCCTTGGCACTATAAAAGGAGAAGTGCTCCTCATGCAATTCTCACGCTTTCAAGAAATTCTCTCAGTGCAAGAAACCTTCTTTTAAGCCTTAAAACTCAATAGCTTTGCTCTTAGTGTTCTTAGTTGTTTTGTTGTATACTTTGTGTAAGATTGTTAGAATAGTTTATCTGTTCTTTTCCGCAACAATCTTAAGTTTTCTGTGTGTAATTCTTTTGAAAGTTTTTCAAATATAAGAATTAAAATTGTGAAATTTTTGTGTATTGTATTCAACCCCCCCCCCCCCCCCCCCTTCTACAATACTTGTTAAGCCATCTGGGACTAACAAGTGGTATCAGAGCAGAAAGTTTAATCCCATAAACTTGATCTGCGATGGCTGCCTCTTCTTATTCTTCTGTTGAAAACTCTCTTCAAAACAACTTTTCAGAAAATGGGTCTATCTCAAAACCTCCTAAGTTTAATGCCAACAACTTCTCCTTGTGGAAAAGCCGCATGATGCTATTCATGGAAGGAGTGGATACTAGATATCCAACCATTCTCAACGAGGGACCCATTATCCCCAGAGTTTGGGCTCGCTATGACACGCAGAGGCCAGGTAAAGAAACCTTTGAAAAGGAAATCTCTAGTGATTCTGATGAGGAAAAATCCAGTGCTACTGGTCGGTATATTCTCAAAAATCCTAAAAAGTATACTGATGAGGAAAAACGTTTAGTTACTCTTGACTCCAAGGTAAGAGCTATTATTGCTCTCTCTCTTCCTGATGAGGTCTACCACTCTTTGGTGAACTTTGAAACTGCCAAAGAAATGTGGACCACTCTATGTGTTCTGTACGAAGGTACAGAGGAAGTCAAGAAATGTAAAAAGATTGGTCTTATCAGAAAGTATGAACTATTTTCTTTTGAAAAGGGAGAATCTCTTCCTAGCTTCTATAACCGCTTCAACTCTCTTTTAAATGATCTTAAGTTGTTGGGCAGAGTCTATGATAATGAGGAAGTCTTGTGCAAGTTCATGGATTGTCTCCCAGATTTTTGGGAAAATATATGTACTTGCATCAAAACTACCAAGGACCTTGAGTTCATGCCCCTAACTGTTTTATATGGTACTCTTTTCAACTTTGAGCAAACCAAGCTTCAACGAAAATCTTTCATCAAAGAAATAAAGAGCTCCTCTATAGCTCTTGTTAGTGAAAGTTCCAAGAATTCTCAAAATCTTCCTAGAATCACCTATCCTTCATCTGACTCTGACAATGACAGCCAAACAAATGTAACCCACCAAACGGAAGCATATCTTAGTGATGCACAGCCTACGCTCAGGTACATCCCTTCAATAATATGTCTGATATTGAAAAGATCAATGCCTATGAGTCTTTAACTCAAGATTTTTATTCTGTTAAAGACAGTAAGAATAGAAAATCTGCTCAAGTGAAAGAGCTCAAAGCTGAACTTGAAATTTGCATGTCTAAGCTTAAAAGGTTTGAGGAAATCAAAAATGAGCTTGAGGACTTGAAAACAATAAATCATGTGATCTCAAAAGAAAAGAACTCCCTGTTTAAGAAACTAAAAAGGGAACAAGAAGTCATCAAAAAATGGTCAAGCTCTTCCAAAAATCTTGAACAAATCTTTCAAAGTCAAATCTGTAGTTCAAACAAGTTCGGTCTAGGATTTGGAAAAACTGATGTTTGTGAGTCCACTCTTGCTCTTGTTCCCCCCACCAATGCATGTGATGATTTCTCTGATTCTAGCTCTTGTGATTCCATCTCTTTGAACTCGTTAGATCTGTGTGAAGCCTTAAAGTATGGTATATCCTTAAAGGCCAAAGACTCCTCATTGCAAGTCATTGAGAAGCAAGATTCAAATGACGTTTCTAAACCCATCCATGATCAGCTCAAATTTTCGGCCATGGATGAAGCCTCCTCCTCAAACTCTTCAAAAGCTAATCCTTCCAAAAGATCTAAACCCACCGATCTTATCCCCTTTGTGCCCACCGATCCCTCAATCAATGACCCTCCAATTCCTCTTCATGAAGTGTTAAAATCTATTCACATAGATACCTACACCGAACCTAAGCCCTCAAAGATCCCCAAAAGAGAAACTCCTGTTCACTCAAAAAGGATCTCCTGTGCCGACAAAGGAAAATCGGTGGTCAACTGCATGGCAAGCTCCCATCCTAAAAGTTTTACCCCAAACATTCCCTCTAACAACACTTATATTCCTAGATCTGTGATTTTAAGAAAATCAACCTCCAAAGATTTATCCAAAGGAATCCTTGGGTCCAAGCCTCCTGCTCTGTTCTCCTCTAACAAGGTTATAAGAACACATGATAAAAGCCAAAACATGAAAAATGCTAAAAAGGTGTTTATCTATAGAAAATGCTATAACTGTGGTGACACTTTTCATATGGCTAAGGACTGTCCCAAGGATAGGATTGATAGATCCAAGCTTAAGGAATCATGCTCTTCTAACCCCAAAGGATCCATTACAAAATGGGTACCAAAGAACTAATATGTGTTTGCATGCAGGCTTTTGAGCACCATCAAATTTGGTATTTAGATAGCGGGTGCTCACACCACATGACGGGAAACAAGTCTCTTCTCATCAACTATGTGCCGGGAAAAGGTCCATCTGTAACTTTTGGTGATAATTCTAAGGGTTACACCAAAGGATACGGAACTCTCTCTAATGGATCTGTAACCTTCAATAAAGTTGCTTTTGTGGACGGCCTCATGCATAACCTCCTCAGCATTAGCCAACTGTGTGATCTTGGATACAAAGTTATCTTTGAACTTTGTGTCTGCTCCGTGGTAGACAAACAATTCAATGTGGTGTTATCGGGAAGACGGATGGAAAATGTCTACGTCATAGATATGGGACAATCCAATTCTTCATCAAATGTCTGCTTTGTGTCAAATGATGCATCCAAAAGGAACTGGTTGTGGCACAAACGTCTCTCTCATCTAAACTTCAAGACCTTGCATAAAATCTCCAACAAAGAGCTGGTGACGGGCATGCCAAAGTTGAACTTTGTCAAAGAAAAGCTGTGTGATGCATGTGAAAAGGGAAAGCTCACCAAAACATCCTTCAAGACGAAGCAATGCTCTTCCATCACTCTTCCTCTTCAATTGCTGCACATGGATCTATGTGGACCAGTCAGCACTCCAAGTCTTGGAGGCAAAAGGTATATTCTTGTTATTGTTGATGAATTTACCAGATATACTTGGGTGTTCTTTCTCAGGTACAAAAGTGATGCCACTGAAGAAATCATCAACTTTGTCAAGAAAAATGAAGTTCTCAATGGCCAGCTTGTCCGCTCGGTAAGGAGTGACAATGGCACTGAATTCCGAAATAGTGCTCTTGAAGACTTCTTCACCGAGAAAGGGATCTCTCAGAACTTCTCTGTTGTTCGAACTCCTCAGCAAAATGGAGTGGTGGAAAGGAAAAACAGAACACTGTGTGAGGCCGCTAGATCCATGCTGAGTGAATCAAATCTCCCCACCTATTTTTGGGCCGAAGCTGTGAATACTGCCTGCTTCACTCAAAACAGGTCAGTAATATCCAAAAGACATGATAAAACCCCGTATGAAGTTTTTCATGGCAGAAAACCAAATATTGGCTTTCTTCATGTCTTTGGGTGTATCTGCTTTATTCTTAATGATCGTGAAAATCTTGGGAAGTTTGATCCCAAGGCAGATGAGGGAATATTTGTTGGGTACTCCTTATCCTCCAAAGCTTATAGGGTGTACAATCTCAGAAGAAAATGCATTGATGACTCCATTCATGTCAAGTTTGATGATCTCAGATGTTCATCACTTTCAAGTGATGAGGATGATTTACACAGATGGATCTCATCATGTATTGGTGATACCCCCTTAGTCACTCCCACCGATATCTCCTCAATTCCCTCAAAACCATCTACCTCAAAAAACCCAGCTGGATCACTCTCTCCCACCGAAATTGATCAACCCATCTCTCACACCGATTTCCCTATTCCCACCGAAACTCCACACCGAAGCCCTTCTTCCACCCTTAATCCCACCGAAAATCACATGGCATCTACTACCGAAAATCCCATCTTACACCAAACCTCTGATCCCACTACTCCAGTTCACTCTACTTCTCATACCCCATCACCTTTACCCCCTGCTCTAAAATGGACCAAAGATCACCCCATAGATCAAATTATTGGTGACCAACAAGCAGGTGTCCAAACTCGCAGAGGAGTTGGAAATATTTGTCTTTATGTGAATTTCCTTTCTCTCTCTGAACCCAAGAAAGTGGATGAAGCTCTATCAGATCCTTGTTGGATCACTGCCATGCAAGAAGAACTTTCTCAGTTCCAGAGGAATAAAGTTTGGAGATTGGTTCCCAAACCCAGAAACAAGACAATCATTGGAACCAAGTGGGTATTCAGGAACAAAATGGATGAAGATGGTACTGTTATCAGAAACAAGGCCCGATTAGTAGCTCAAGGATACAGACAGGAAGAAGGCATTGACTATGATGAAACATTTGCCCCCATTGCAAGACTTGAAGCTATAAGGATCTTTCTGGCTCATGCTGCCTACCGAAATTTTAGGGTCTTTCAAATGGATGTTAAAAGTGCCTTTCTCAATGGGGAACTTGCAGAGGAAGTCTATGTGAAACAACCTCCTGGCTTTGAAGACCCAGCTCATCCAGACTATGTGTACAGGCTTGATAAAGCATTGTATGGTCTCAAGCAAGCTCCACGTGCTTGGTATGACACTCTTGCCAACTTTCTTCTCAAGCATGGATATTCCAGAGGTAAAATTGACAATACTCTCTTCATCAAAGAAACCTCAGGTAATATCATTCTTGTTCAAATCTATGTTGATGACATCATCTTTGGTGCCACTGATGAATGCCTATGTGATGAGTTTGCTTCTCTCATGATGAGTGAATATGAGATGAGCATGATGGGAGAGCTCACATTTTTCTTGGGCCTTCAAGTCAAACAATCTTCAGAAGGGATTTTTATAAATCAAAGCAAATATATTCGTGACCTTCTGAAGAAATTTAACTTTCTAGATAGCTCTCCTATGAAAACTCCCATGGCACCTCCCTTGAAACTGTGTGCTGATCTAAAAGGTGAATCTGTGGATGTTACTCTTTACCGAGGTATGATAGGCTCTCTTCTTTACCTAACTGCTAGCAGACCGGATATAATGTTTGCTACATGTCTATGTGCTCGTTATCAGGCCAATCCTAAAGTATCACATTTAAAGGCTGTAAAACGAATTTTTCGGTATCTTAAGGGCACACTGCACTTGGGTCTTTGGTATCCCAAAGACTCGGGTTTTGAACTAATTGGTTATTCAGATTCAGACTATGCAGGTTCCCAGATTGATAGAAAGAGTACTACAGGAAGCTGTCAGCTCCTTGGGGGAAAATTGGTAAGTTGGTCCAGCAAGAAACAAAACTCTGTATCAACCTCTACTGCTGAGGCTGAATATGTAGCTGCTGGGAGCTGCTGTGCTCAGATTCTTTGGATGAGAAACCAACTAAGGAACTATAATCAATTCTTTTCTAAAGTTCCAATTCTGTGTGATAATTCCAGTGCTATAGCTATAGCAAATAATCCTGTTCTTCACTCTAGATCTAAACACATCGATATCAGGTATCATTTCATCAGGGACCACATTTCCAAAGGTGACATTGAACTGCACTTCATTCCCACCGATTTGCAGCTTGCTGATATTTTCACCAAACCTCTTGATGAAACCAGGTTCAACTTTCTCATCAGTGAACTTGGGATGTGCAATCTCCAAGAATAAACATGTGTCCATGCTCCACTGATCTCACATCGGTGGACACCTTCTTATCTACTTCTCTCTCTCCACCGATCTCTCATCGGTGGACAAATCTATGTGTTAATTCATTTCTATCTCTCTTTTCCAACACCGAAGTCCAATTTCGGTGATAATCTCCAGTATCGGTGATGCATGTCTACCACCGAAGCCCATTTCGGTGGAAATTTTCAAAATCGGTGAAACTTGTCCACCACCGAAGTCTCATTTCGGTGGTCATCTCCAATCGGTGAAAACCTTCCACCACCGAAGTCCCATTTCGGTGGTACTTTCCAAAGTTGATGAATCCATTCTACCACCGAAGTCCCATTTCGGTGGACCTCATCCAAATCGGTGAAACCATTCTACCACCGATGTCCCATTTCCACCGAACTTCCACCGACCGTCTCCCGAACGAACACCGAATCCTCCACCGAAGCATCACCGAGCCTACACCGATCCACACGGTTCCCAAAGCCCACTTGTGTCCACTCAATTGCATTTGCGTCAGACCCTTCGCCTATCCGCCGTTCCGTGTCCCGATTCCCAATAACCCTTTCACCTCATGAGCCGCATGTCCCTTCTCCCCATACAAAATCATCATCACGATACCTTATCCTTTCCCTATATATACATACCTCCCTTTACTTCCTCCCCACTCCTTTCTCACAATTCAAACCTGCAACTCTCTCTTCTCTTTCAAACATATCTCTCTCATGGCATCCTCACGATATCCAATTCCTACACGTTTTGAAGACCTCCGCTTCAACCAGTGCAATCACGTTGCCCGCCTCGAATCCGATCCCGCTCATCCCGAGTTCTCTACTATTGCTAAATTTCTGTCTCGCTCTCCTCTTCTTCATGCCTTCACATGCAACCCCAAGATGAGCAAAATGCTCATTGGACAGTTCTGGCTCACCTCCGTGTACGATCCCTCCAATGAGGCCATTCACGCCTCCATCTTCACCAATGCCGAAGGTGATCACGACCTCACGTTTGGGGTCGATGATGTTCGTCTCGCTCTTAAGATCGACGCCTTTTCCGTCTATGAAGACATGTATTTAGACACCATACATGAAGACATTGTCCTTACCACCGGTTATGTGCTCGACGACTCCTCCAAAAGCTCCAAAGGCCCCGGTACTCTTCTTCGCAGCAAAATGGGAGGCATTTGGAATTTCTTCTTTGCCCACGTTATCCATTGCCTCTCACGCAAAACAAGTGGGCATGATCAATCGCCTTCACACGTCAACAAACTCGCTCATGCCCTCATTTTCCAAAGGAAAGTGGATTTCGCCCAATATTTCTTCTCAGAGCTTGTCGAGGTCATCAAAACTCCCAAGAAGTGTTACGTTGCTTTTCCCCGCTTCATCTCCATGATCTTACAACACAAGCTTTCCAAAGCTTTGGAAACCGATCGCCGCTCTTCCTCGCCCCGGTTCTGTTATGAATGGTCATCTCCCGTTGTGGGCACCAAAACCCTCAACGTCAAGCCGCTCGCCACCGATCGCCCATTACGCCCAGGTATGATTTCCTTCGCCCTATCTCCCGAACTTCATTGGGGTGATGCGGAAATTCCCGGGTTTCGCCACCTGGAAATTCCCGAGGTCACTCCAAATGTTGTGGTCCCTTCTCCCCGTTCCCGAGTGACGTCGGGTGGCACTCAAAAGAAACGACAAAAGGCCACCGACACCTCCGCTCCCGCTTCTCGAACCACGTCACCGAGAGATCCCTCGGAGACTTCCCCGGTTCACACCCCTTCTCACAAGCGGAGGCACTCACCTTCCCCTTCGGGATCTCTTCCAAAGAGGTCTCGGAAACCATCGGCCCAACCGACTCATCCAACCGTCGATTCTCCAAAATCGCCGGTTGTTGAACTTCATCCCTCCGGGCCAAGGGTACCTGCTACACACCCCACCGTCTCCTCTGTTGCCTCTCGAAAGGCCTCAGTTACATTTCAGGAGGACCCCCCACATACCTCCCCACTCGACTATTTGGGTGGTGGAGATGACCTCGAGATCTCTCCGCTCGAGGGTTTTGACTTCACACTACACAGCTTTACACCCGATCAGTTTTCGATCGAAGACATTGCACAACCCTCTAAGGGTTCCCCCCCAATTCCACCCTTTGATTTTTTCGATTTTCTTTTAGCGGACACTGGTTCTCCCCAAACCATCCCGTCCACCGAAGAACATCACACCGAGTCTCCCTCGTCTTCACACCAATCACCCCCCCGATCACCTACTCCCCCCCGAATGTTACACACCGACGACTTGATGCCTTACCTCCGTATTCCCATTCCCGAACCTGACCCCCACCGACTCCTCTTCCAGTTTCCCGAAATCGGTGGCCAAACTTCCCCGCACATCGACCGCACCTCTACCTTTCTTAAATCTACCATCACCTTAATCTCCCAAGCCAATTCCCGCATCTCTAACCTCGAGTCTCAGCTACAGCATCTTCTTCTTGATGCCATCACCGAAGCCCTACGCCCCATTCAAGAAAAATTATCTACCCTTTCTACCACAGTGGAGTCCCTCTCCAAACCTTCCACCGACTCACCCAGTCCTGAACGTTCCCAGTGGGAAATGGATCTCGGTGACTTTGCCTTGGTTCCCCATACCACCGAAACGAGTCTGGCCTTCCTACACTCCAAGTTTGATAAGGCCTTCTATGAGTTGGGTTTCAAGTTACCGGATGTTCCTGAGGGGGAGAAAACCACGGCTCCACCGAAACTTCCATCCATCAAGAAACTTTCCAGTAACCAGCCTCCACCGAAACCCTCTTCACCGAAACCCTCTTCTCCACAGAAACATGTCTCACTCTCACCGACCCATACTGGCTCCACCGAAGCTCTTGACCTTAATGCATCAGTTGAGGGGGAGCAGTCCAGCAAAGCTCCCGAAGACAAAGGAAAAAGAACTCTTTCGGCCGAAGAATTGGCCAGAGAAGCAAAGAAGAAAAAGGATCTGGCAAGATATGGGGCTCGACCGAAGGACGCTGAAACTCTCAAACTCAAGCCTGCTTCTCAACCTATCACCACCGAACTTGGCCTCTCTGCTCAAGAAATTGAGGAAGCAAGAATAGCTCAAATCGACTTAGACAAATCCAGAGATCTGTCTCTCAAAGCTGCCGCAGAAGAAGCTACAAAAGTCAAGTCCACCGATGCCATCCAAACACAGAAATCGGTGCTCAGTGCCTTGGAACAACAAAAGAATGAATAAATTAGTTGGTACAAAAGGACCATGCACCACCGAAGCTATAGGTCACAAATTTCTTCAGTAAAGATTGCCACCTCCAAGGCAAACCCTCAAGACATCAGATTGATTATTAACTGGGAAGATGGTTCTATGAAGAGTGTGAAAGAAAGCCATCTCCAACTCTTCGGTCTCTCGGAATGGTATGAAATCACTCAAAACCTTGTCAGGAGTCCAAATCCAAAGAAAGACATCTTTGTCAAATACATTGATGGTCTAATGAATAAGATGAAGGAGATCAAAAGAAAACGTAACATCATCCTCTCCACCGAAGAAAGAGCCAAACTGCTGTCTCTGAAAGAGAAGATCATCCTCCCCAAAGTCAAAAATCCTCCTGACTCAGTCTTCAAGGAAATGGCAAGAGAAGGTAAAATCCCGAATGTAAACAATCTTAACCTTACCATTCCCACTTCTGTTCCCTATCCTACCACAACCTTAAGCCTCTAACCAATACCAGGATTGTTCTTTAACGACGGTCTCGGTCGTCGGGCATTCTTCAGATTTGCCCAGATATCCATCGCCGACACTATATTTCTGGAAGGGATTCACAACCTCTTTCCGAACATCCCCGAAGCTCAACCGTTCTATAGAAACTTACTGGATGAAATCAAACGCCGCAAAACCTCAAAGAAGTAAGTTCTCTCCATTTGGTACTTGTAAAAGTTAGTTTCTCATTTTGTAAATTGTACGAGAACTTATCTTAATACAAGTATCTCTATTTGAATTTTATTTCTGTACATACTTTATCTTTCGTTGCCTGTAAATACTGTACATAGTATACATACGCATACAAAAGAAAAAGATCAAAAAGAACAAAAAGAATGGTCTATGTGAAAAGAACCCAAAAGAGTAAAAAGGGTAAAAAACGCACTTACTTTTATTTACTCTTGAATATTCTAAGATAAGGAGCTCAAATTCAAATAGGGGGAGATTGTTGGGTCACCAAGGATTTGAAATTGACTCACCGATGTTTTCCCTAAAAACTCCTACTTAGAATATTTTAGTTCAGTTCTTTGAATGACTTGTACAAGATATCAAATGTTCGGTGAAGTCGAAGATCAACCGAAACCAAGCTTGAAGACTCTCTACTTGTGGAAAATAGAAGACTCTCGGCAACATTCAAACAAGTCATCACCACCGAAATTCCTTGACATTTCGGTGGCCTTCTCTCCACCGAATTTATTGGACAAATTCGGTGGCCTTCTTCCACCGAAGTGCTTGGACAAAATCGGTGGCCCCATCCACCACCGATGACCACCGAAGTGCTTGGACAAAATCGGTGGCCCCATCCACCACCGATGACCACCGAAGTACTTGGACAAATTTATAGGATTGTTCTTTCGGTGCTCCTCTCACCACCGAAACATGCTTGCAATTTCGGTGGTCCTCTCACCACCGAAACATGCTTGCAATTTCGGTGGACTAGTCTTCTTTCCACCGAAGATTTCTCAATCTCGGTGGAAACCACTTCGGTGCTAAAAGCTCAAGACAGAAGATCATTTATTATGGGACAATATCCTCCAGCAGAGAAAAGTGACAGTTTGTCTCTTTATCCACTTTCCGTTAAGGTCCCTTTTATCTGCTCAAGCTACTCTGTCTGCACCTAGTGAAAAGTGACAAGGACTTCACAGTTCTCCTGAAGTCAACATTATCAGCATATGTGAAGATGACAAGTGTCCCAAGCATTTAATGCTTGGGCACTCCTTGGCACTATAAAAGGAGAAGTGCTCCTCATGCAATTCTCACGCTTTCAAGAAATTCTCTCAGTGCAAGAAACCTTCTTTTAAGCCTTAAAACTCAATAGCTTTGCTCTTAGTGTTCTTAGTTGTTTTGTTGTATACTTTGTGTAAGATTGTTAGAATAGTTTATCTGTTCTTTTCCGCAACAATCTTAAGTTTTCTGTGTGTAATTCTTTTGAAAGTTTTTCAAATATAAGAATTAAAATTGTGAAATTTTTGTGTATTGTATTCAACCCCCCCCCCCCCCTTCTACAATACTTGTTAAGCCATCTGGGACTAACAAGATCTGTGAAGTCGATACAGACCCTCCACTTTCCGTTCTTCTTTGCTACCACCACGACGTTAGCAAGCCAGTCGGGGTATTTTACCTCTCGAATCTTCCCTGTCTTGAGAAGATTGTCGACTTCGTCATTTATCACCTTATTCCTTTCAGGAGCGAATTTCCGTCGCTTCTGTTTAATAGGTTTAAACGATGGGTCGACGTTGAGCTTGTGAGAGATGACGTCAGGATCTATGCCAACCATATCTTCATGCGACCAGGCGAAACAATCAGCATGTTCCTGCAAAAAAGATATTAACTTTCCCCTAGGACAAGGATTGAGAGACGACCCGATTAAGACTTTTTGGTCAGGCTTGCTTGAGTCTAGAACGACTTCCTCCAGGCGATAATCGTTGACTGTTTCAAGTGCGTCTTGTGCATTTTCGAGCCCCTCATGTGCTGGGACAGCGACTTGTTCGTTATTCGCCATTTTCCTGCAACTGAGAATAGAAGAAACTCCAAGAAAACGTAAGTAGGACGCACGTTTGTCGAAGATTTTCTCTAGATGGGGTCCCACGGATGGCGCCAAACTGTTAATGCCAAAAATCGCACCAAAGGGACAACTTAAGGTCAATGTGGACTTTAACAACTAAAGAAAGGAATCTTTCGACAAAGGCGTGCGACAAAGACAAAAATGTAAATGAGACAAAGGATTTGATGACGCAGGAAAAACCTCAACGAGGAAAAAACCTGCGGACGACAGTGGATGTCGTCGCTGCACTATGGTCGCCAATCAGGGGCGATGTCCTTGGTGTTCCAGATGTCGATCGTACAGAGATTACAATACAAATGAAGGAAAGACTTCGAAATGTAAAGTACAAGTGTTTGGAATGTAAAAACAGTGTGCGTCGTGTGTGAAAACTGTGTATAAACTGTTGGTCGAGAGTGAGAGTCTTGCGTCGAGAGTGATCTTCTATGAATGATCTCTTTGCTTTGAATGAATATTATTCGAATGTTTATGTTTGCTTTTGTTGTTCGATGCTCTTGTTCTATCTCTCTCTGTGTTATTCGGTGTTGATCAGGTGTCTTGAACTGATGATTGAGCTAGGATTTTATAGTCTTCGGATGACTTTAATAATATCTTTGATGATTGTTGTAACGGTCGTCGTCTTCAATGTGAGTTTAGATGCTCATACTGATTTCGTCGGTTATAGCCGTTTGTCCATAAATGACTTTGACTCCTGCATTAAACACTTAAACAAATATAACAGTTGTATAACGCGTTAGTCGGTCGAGGTCGTACGGTTTTATGCGACGGTCGTGCGGAACGGGCGACGTCGAGGTCGAGTGTCGTGAGGAACTCTCGACTTACCTTTTAGGAGGGATGGCGGATGTTCTTTGGGTCTTCATCGGGACCTTATCTTAATACAAGGTATAACTCATGACATGCGTCTTACCTTCTTTGGTCGCGGTCGAGACCTGTGAAATTTTGCCCAAACAGGTAGTACCTAAATCGAAACCCGTACGGTAGATTTCGAATGTCCGATTCGAGAAAAAGAAGACCACGACCGCGACCAAATTTCCTCAATATCCTAAGATATCCTCCTACGGATTCAAAGGAACTTCCAAGGATTTGGTCGAGGCCTTGAAAACCGTTCAGACGACCATCCGATGGCCGAAGAAGATCGACAAAGACGACGACAAGAAAGACAAATCGAAGTGGTGCGATTTCCACGACGATCATGGTCATATGACGGACGATTGCATAGCCCTTAAAAAGGAGTTAGCATACCACATCCCGAAGGGCCATCTCAAGGATATTATCGACAACAACGTCACTCCAGTTAACGACGTTCGACCGCCATCCCCCGATCATGCAAATGTCATAAATTGCATAACTGGTGTGTCTGATGTTTGCGGTCTGACGTATTCCGCAGCTAAACGACATGCCAGCCGAGGACCAGACAATCAACCTATTTGTAACACCCCGAAAATTCTAACTCGAATTGTAAATAAGTCTATTTAGAATTATTAGAAGGACAAGGTGTTGCATTGGAAGGTGGGACACGTAATGCTAATTGGATCTCTCGAGGAATTGGTCAAGTTTGGGCTCGGTACAAGTCCAGCGAGTATGACACTCGCGAGAGTGACATGGTCACTTTCGCAGTGTCACTTTTGCCGAAAATGTACCGCGAGTATTTTGGGTAGCGGGCGATTATGCCCGGCGATAGTGACAGTGTCACTATCGCGGTGTCACTCTTGCCGTCGGGCCCCAGAAGGCTTTAAACCCACGACTTTCAGCCTTCTTTCATCTCTATTCCACCTCTCTCCCTCTAAACTCTCTCAAACCGAACCCTAACCCTCTAAATCGTTTTTGGAGCTCTTGAAGCCATAAATCTTGTAAACCAAAGCTTCTCTCTCGGTTCTTATCAAGTAATTATGGATGGGGGTTAGAACCCTTCTTCTCACTGTAACGTCCCAAAAATTACAAGGAATTTAAAATTTTAAAAATAATGCATTTCATTATAATCAAACCATAAGTTAACAAATCCCATTACAATAAAAATAAACGTCGTTAATTAAAACCGTCAAATGAAATTTAAGCAGCGGAAAAGTTATATAATTAAATCCCCATTTAAAAAGTTAAACAGAAACAGCCTTCGCCTTGCGCCCGTGTGTACCGTCATGCCCGACTGCTACTCGCACCCGAAACCACATTAAAATAGGAAAGGGTAAGCACAAGGCTTAGTGAATTCAAACCATAAATAGGATCGCAATTATATCGACATCACCCTTAAACAACTAGTTATCGCAACCAACTCATACCATGCAATCACGTCTTGCACCCAAATTTATATATACCAAATATACCAACACATATATTTCTTGGAACATCCATCAAGAAAATATATCACAATTAATAATAAGCCTTATACTTCTTGGAACGACCATCAAGAAAATATAATCGCAACTCATTATACAAACACATATACTTCTTGGAACAACCATCAAGAAAATATATCACAATTAATAATAAGCCTTATACTTCTTGGAACGACCATCAAGAAAATATAATCGCAACTTATTATACAAACACATATACTTCTTGGAACAACCATCAAGAAAATATATCACAATTAATAATAAGCCTTATACTTCTTGGAACGACCATCAAAAAATATAATCGCAACTCATTATAAGCCATATACTTCTTGGAACACCCATCAAGAAGTACATCAATCACAGATCAACATATATACACAATTATATATACCCCATAACACAATAATATCAACAAACAATCATAACTGTCACACTCGAGCTATAGTAACACAAATATAATTCTCATCCTATATAGTGAGAGAACTCACCTCAAAAGCAAAGCTTATGTCCTCAACAGCAACACGAACCGGCCAACACCAGCTCACCTTTTTCCACCTAAATAAGTGATATCAAACGTCAAAGTGACGCCCCAACCCAAAACCACGACTACTAAATTATAAAATACATTTTCCAGTTTTTACTCTAAAAACACAGGTCTGTTCGGGACCTGTTTAACCCCTTATAAAATGATAAATCCAGAAATATTTTTCCATAATCACAAAGTCCCATGTCTTAGGGTTCCAGGGACATATCGCACGCGCTCTAACGATTTTTCTACAATTTACTATGGATTATACAAAACCGACTTGCAGAACAGCGAAAAACAGGACCTTTCAGTACAAAACCACAATTTGACACTAGCTATGGTCCGAACTGGTTTTTCCATAAAACATATGAAACTTACTAGACTCAGAATGGGAGATTTTGGCACTGATTTCACCCCAATACGATGTTCCTAGAAAAAGTTATGGCTTTCACAAAACAGTGGCAGAAACTGTGAATTTCACATGAAATGACAAATAGTGATTATTAAACCATTAAGTCATAGCTTAACCCAAACAGACCCGAACAGCCTATAAGCTTACTGGAGAAAGGTCATACTAGGCTAGACAACAACCGAGCACCACCCACTTCCGCCTCCGGCAGCGGTGGTGGTTGGCGGCGGCGACGATGGTTACGGTAACCCGTCCGGCGAGACCTCCCAACGTCACCCACACCCGACTCACTCGCAAAACGCACCCGAACACACCCGCACCCCCCTGCCGCTATCACAGCGGCGTGCAGTGGTGGCCCCACCGCCGGCAGCCGTGGCTGCGGCGGTGGTGGTGGCGGTTCACGGCGGCTCTTGCCGATATCAACAACGAACACGAAAAAGAAAAAGCTATTACCTCAACGCAACGCCCTACGTCCCTCTTTCCGACCGAACTCGCCGGCGATCACTTCTTCCTCTTCTCTTCTCGACGCCGGCAGCCTCCTCTCTCTCTCCGGCGAACTCTCTCTCTCTCCGGCGAACTCTCTCTCTCTCCGGCGAACTCTCTCTCTTCGCGCCTCTCTCTCTTCGCACATCTCTCTCTCTCGCGATCTCTCACTCTTTTCTCCGACAGAACGGCGCTGGGGCGCCGGCGGTGGCTGTGGGGTTGCACGGCAGTGGCTGTGGAATGAAACCGACGAGAGGGGGGGGGAGAAAACTCAGCCGAGAGAAACCAAAACGTGAGGGATATAGATGCCTTAGGGTTTTCTTTTTCTTCTCACTTCCTTCCTTGCTTGCTTCTCACGAAAACACAACACACCCCAAAATGAAATATGGGTTTTCGGTTTGGAGATTTGCATGGGCCGAAACCATGCCATGTTTTGGCCCTTGACACAAATGGTCCCTCAACTAATTCCTTCTCGCAACTAACCAAAATTTTGACATATTTAACAATTAGGCCCAAAACGTCTAACCCCGTTAACGGAAACCACGTTAAATAAAACTTAAAAAATAAAAGAAATTACATACCGGGATACGGGCTTTACTACTCTCCCCCACTTGGATTAGACTTCGTCCTCGAAGTCTAGACCGACGAATAACTCGGGATAGATCTCGCGCATCTCCGCTTCGGGTTCCCACGTCCACTCGAACCCTTTCGGTGCGGCCACTGGACTTTCCTCAACTAGAATATAAATTTCTCACCCCGTCTAGAATTTCTCGAATACTTTTCTTACTAACCAAACTCTTTCAAGGACACTGAAATTATGATCGGAGGAACACTCCAACAACTGGATTCATTCCTAGTCAACCGACTTCGGTTGTCTCCCAACCATAGATGTTCCATATGTAACAACCCAACATTTTTAAACATTTCATTTCTCATAATAAAACACGCAAAGTCATATAACATAGAGTATCCCAGAATCGGGACCCAAAATTTCCTTACATCAAAACAAAAGTGGTTGGCGGAAACAACCTACACAACTGAGAAATAAACTAAACTGTACTATAGTGTCGCTATACTATCAAACTGCCTCGCTAACTCCTTGCTCATTTGCTAGAGCCTTTCATCACCTGCTTTCCTGAAAAGGTTTTAGTTTGAAAATGCGAGGGTTAGACCATAAGGTCTAGTGAGTCCCTCCTAACAGTTATCAAAGCATTTAAAACAATTTATCAATTTCAGCGCAAAACTTTCATAAAACTGTTCAGATAAGATCGTTTCGGATATAAATCCGCCCCTCATAAATCGACACCCTGAAGTCACCCTAAGGTGGCAACGGGTCAGTCTCATGCTGCCTTACAGGGTCACACCTCCCTTGGCATAAACGGGAACACCCTCCCGGCTCGAGCTGGCGGGCCCCTTCCCGACTTAGTCAATTTACATCAAAATCAATGTATGCATACATCCCACGTAAATTTTCAAACATCAATTCATGCAATTAAAGCATAAGCATAAAGCATGGCATTTCTCATCATATATTCGCTTTAGAAAACATATTAAAAGCCACACGTTTTAGTTTAGAAAACTCACCTGACTTGCTTGCTCCAAAGCTCCTCACTTACCCTTCCGATCTCTAGGTGGAACACCTATTATATTAATAACGTACGTCACAATTCGTTCATTTATTACTCGAGTTAGATCCCGAACTCAACCCAAACTTATCTAAGTTAGTAAATTACTCTTCTAGTTCAAAAGTCATAATATATGGTCCTTGCTTACCCATCCATTTGATATGCTAAACCGGATCCATTAATTTACCCGACTCTAGGTTCCCAACATAAAATTATAACACTTGATTCTAAATATCAAAACCGGATCATGTTACTAATAATATGGCCCACATTAATAAATAGACTATCACACCCTTATTATATAATTATAGACTTCAATAATAAACTAAGCCCAAAAGAAAGAATAAATCTTCCGGCCCATCCATTTATCTTTCGACCCAACACTTTTTGAATGAGGAGACCAATAATTTCCTTAAACCTTTCTCGGCCCAAGAACCAAACTTGAACATTTCTTAACTTTGTAAATCCGTTAAACCCATAAGAAAATATTGATTTGATCATTGTAACACCTTTATATACCTTTCATAACTATACCCATACCATTTAAATCCTTAATTTTGCACAAAACGACTCAATTTTATTGTTAACCAAAACAGTTTGACTTTTTGTAAAAGTCAACTGTTTTAAACATAGGCTTTAATCTACCATCAAAAGCAACCATTAAACCCAACCTCCAACCTTCCATTTCATATCTAAAATTAATTAATCGAGACATCTAATTAGACCATGGCAACATACTAATTTTAGTGTTATAATCCATTACTACCCTTATCAAGAACCCACATAAACATTTGATTTACTTTGACAATATGACAAAATCAAAACTCTATTAATACCCAATAAATGATTTCTCAACTTACATAATGAGAATAGCTAGAAATCTACAATTCTAGCGCTACTTGAAAAAGAGAAAACGCAAGGGAATGGTTTTCTTACCGGGATAAAACCTTACGGAAAGGAAGACTGCTGCCAAAACTCGCCACCGCCGGCGACCACCACCGACAGCCAACCGCCGGCGACCCCACTGACAGCCAACCGCCGGCGACCACCTCCGGAAGCCAACCGCCGTCTCTCTCTCTTGCTACCCTTCTCTCTCGTCGTCTATCTCTCTCTCGCAGTCTCCTTCTCTCACTGCTCTCTCTCTCTCTCTCTCACTGCTCTCTCTCTCTCTCTCTCTCTCGCTGTGCAGCAGGAAAACACACACACCCAGCTCTTCACTTGTTTTCTTCCTCTTCACCTCTCTCTCTCTCGATTTGCAGGAGCCACACAACAATTACACATAATTAATTAATTTCTCTTTCTTTCTTCTCTCCATGAACAGCACATACACACACACCAACCCTAGAAATGGGTTTTCTAATCCCTGGCCAAAAAGCGGCGCATCAAAAGAGGAAGGGAATTAATTTCCCAACTTCCACTTTTAACCTCACAAGATTCCACAATATACACTTATAGCCCTTAACTTTCATTTAGCTCACATTTCTTTTTTTCTTTTTTTTTGGGTTATTACAATCTCCCCTCCTTAATGGAATTCCGTCCCAGAATTCACTCGACAGATAAACGGCGCAAACGATTATCATAGCTTAAGCCTCCACTCTCGAAATGAATCTTTCTAATAGCGAAACAATAACAACATACCTTCACACCTTAGACGCACAACTCTGCTTAGGCTCACAATCTCTGCTTACTACCGTAACATGCAAACATCTTATTTTTCATCTTCCAAACGTATCTAAATTTTCAGTAACCCCAAGAAACTCGGTTTACATAGATCTCTGAACTAAACACAATGATCATAAAATCAGACGGATAAATATATAAGGTTATCTTCTGACTGAGATTTATCTTAAATGATTCCTTAACGATCAGTGTGTTAATCTCAATAACACTTCCTCACGAACTCTCGCAATCCATCTTATAAATCATAACATGTGAACACAAGTTGTAAGTGTCCCAATACTTGCCATTCCCGAAATATTCTTATCCCATTCACGACCACATCAACAGTTTCCGAACTCAACTGCCTTTCCCGGCCAATGCAAAATAACCACTGATCCTTACCGCACTAAACAATACAATTTCCTTCTCTTAATCACAAACAACTTTAACTTGACCAACTCATTTCAATTATACTTATCAACTTATTTCAAAAGTTAAACTCCAATTGAGATGCAATTCATTTCTTTCTATCCACCATAAATTATCATATTTAATAACTTAATATCAATATCTCGCTATTTTTGGAAATCACAAAGTTCATCAATCAAAATTGGTTTCTTAACCAACAACTCCCACTGAGTAATTTCACAATTCAAATTCAACATCTCCAAAATAAGTTGAGAATTATTTATTCCCTCATACTATCATCAACTTCTCACTTTAACATATCGATTCTCCCTTATCAATTCTTAGTAAGAATCTCGGTAGGATTTCAACACATCCTGCAATAACAAATAAATGTCATTACTTAACAGATCCATAAAATTTTATTCAACCAACCAAAGGCTTATACATCTATTATGACGTTTCAAATCAACTAATGATAATACTACCACTCCGCCCCATAATCATCATCATGTCATTCTTTCAACTTAATCAAATTCCCAACTGTTTCCTTCTAGGATCATTCCCTCACACATAAGAAACAATTCACTCTCTCTAGAGATTTAGCATCCACTATAACACCATTTGACTAACACACTCTTCATCCTCTTTAAACTTCCAATGATCTCAACACATACCTACTTAGCGACTATTACAACCAAAAACACTTGGTTTCTCCTTTGGGTAATCTCTACCACTACTCCGTCCTTCTATCCCGAACGTAATCACACCACTACAACACTAGCGACATATTAAGCTTGACCATTGCTGTCACTATCCATCCGTATACTACTTGCCCATCACATCACACTGCAGACCAAATCTCTCATGGCCATTCTTACACAATTCATACGTGTCTTCACATTTTCTAGTATGCGCAATCGAGTCTGTCTCGCTACTTAGTCCTTTCTCACTCTAGCTGAACTATACTCCCAAGTTCCCAATTAGCTCGAGTGTAATCGTTCTTGCTTATTCTTTAAGATCCGAGCCCTTACATAAGTAGGACACAGTCCCTCACCGGACGATAAAATCTACACACTCGTTTCACTCGAGTTACATACCTCATCATTCTAGGAACCCTCCGTTCTTCGTAAATAGAATGCTTAATCAAACCATAACTTCTCACCCTTTTAGAACCCCTACAAGGTGTTCTATCAACTCTCAACTTTCTAGTTCAAGTCCTCGGCCTCGGCCATCGTACACATCTGTCGACTTCTACATCAACTGACAATCCTGTAACTACTTTATTAACTTATTCTTAAACATGGGTCCCCTTACGGAACCTACTCCTACCAACATATCGAATCATCTTCATGATCCGCCTCCCTCCTTTCGTAACCTACTCAGGTAACATTACCATTACAAGCTCACCTCGAGACTCACATTTCTACACCACGAACATTTCATTCTTCCTTACCACACTATTCTTATCGAGTCACTAAAACCATTACCTTGAAGACTCCAAGCCCTTCCACCGGACACAACCGTCCCTCGACAACCGTACTTCCAGTTACCGAACAAGGGTACAAACCCTCACACAACCGATACTATAATCCACTACTGACGGAACACATATCCCGATAGTACAACGTTCTCCCCTGATTGATTCACAACTTTCCACTCTCTGAGTTCTTTCTTAGCTTTAGAATGCAACGCCCTACGACCTAGTGAGTTCATAGCCTTCATGCATGACAACGCGTAATATAAATCATTTCGTACCTTTCATCATTTTCAATAAACAATACTGAAAACATCTTGGGTACACATGCCCCCATCACTCTTATAAATTCAATGCCTTGCACAACGATCTCGAGAATCGTTCGCATGCAACTTTCCATTAACTTAATCTTACTCCACCAAAATATGTCGTTACGACAGAAATATATTGGGTGAAAATCTTTCCATACGACCACATCCTGAAAGAAACTACCGACACGAAGTAAACCAGTGGGTTTTTATACTCCTTTATATAATTTCAACATGTCAATACTCATTTTGGTTATAAACGTTTTGCATTCAGTCGTTTTCTTAACTTGTTGGAATAATTTAACTCGTCATGAAAAGAGTGCAATATTTTGCAAAGCGTAACTTTCAAAACTTTACTGTGCGTTGTAAATGGATTTGCATTTTTCTTTAAACATACGCTTGCACACGCCGACTCATATTAGTTCAAATTTAAAATTTACATATTCACTTTACTCATGAAAAATTTCATGTACACATGTACAACTCAATGCATGAAACTCTATTTGCAATTGAAGGCTACTCGCTCAAACAAGGTCAACCGCTTAACCCACGCAGCTTACCCTTGTCACTTTTCCTACGACCAATGGTCGTCCTCTCGGTCATACAATAACTTGTTGAACATGCTTCCCACATCCCACTTACTCAATCCTTTCATACTATTTTCGTTCTGATTAATTATCTCACGTTCTACCTCTAGACACTTTCAATTCTATACTGATATCTCCCATCAAAGATCCTACCACTGAAAAGCTCGACTAAAGAGTCAGAGCCCCAGTCTTGCACTCGCTAATGAACTTATGCTTTCAAGATCTTGACACTGTCATTTCTTATCATCCCAACTGATCTACCCCACGATTTCTAGAACTGGAACTCTCCCGAAACATGAGTCTTACTTAAACTCGAACATTCATCCTCTCTGAATTCACGAAGAACTACCTCTAGACAACTCAAAACACTCTATACAACATTTCTTCTCTACGAAGCATACATTCATCCTATCATAAGTGACTTCTCAGGAAGCTCCCCCAACAAGGGGTCTCAGTCTATCCCTCGGGGCTCTTGCTGACATTTCAAAGGATTGGAACATGACATAAACACTAGTGTCTGACTACCACTTCGGAATAATAAGGCAGGTTAAGCACGTACATGTACCTGTAAGTTCTCAATTTCACTGGCCAGGTGAAATTTCAAACTTACCTTACATGACAGTCCTCAGTACCCTATTAGCCCTATCTCTATAATAGTGTCCTCCTAATGCATTTCCTGTATTTACAATAGTGCCCTCCTAACGCATTTCCTGATTCTCAGTTGTGATTTCTACTCCCAAGTTTAAGTTTAGGCACGTCTGGTCACCTAAATCCCTTAAACTATGGCTCTGATACCAACTGTAACAACCCAACATTTTTAAACATTTCATTTCTCAAAATAAAACACGCAAAGTCATATAACATAGAGTATCCCAGAATCGGGACCCAAAATTTCCTTACATCAAAACAAAAGTGGTTGGCGGAAACAACCTACACAACTGAGAAATAAACTAAACTGTACTATAGTGTCGCTATACTATCAAACTGCCTCGCTAACTCCTTGCTCATTTGCTAGAGCCTTTCATCACCTGCTTTCCTGAAAAAGGTTTTAGTTTGAAAATGCGAGGGTTAGACCATAAGGTCTAGTGAGTCCCTCCTAACAGTTATCAAAGCATTTAAAACAATTTATCAATTTCAGCGCAAAACTTTCATAAAACTGTTCAGATAAGATCGTTTCGGATATAAATCCGCCCCTCATAAATCGACACCCTGAAGTCACCCTAAGGTGGCAACGGGTCAGTCTCATGCTGCCTTACAGGGTCACACCTCCCTTGGCATAAACGGGAACACCCTCCCGGCTCGAGCTGGCGGGCCCCTTCCCGACTTAGTCAATTTACATCAAAATCAATGTATGCATACATCCCACGTAAATTTTCAAACATCAATTCATGCAATTAAAGCATAAGCATAAAGCATGGCATTTCTCATCATATATTCGCTTTAGAAAACATATTAAAAGCCACACGTTTTAGTTTAGAAAACACACCTGACTTGCTTGCTCCAAAGCTCCTCACTTACCCTTCCGATCTCTAGGTGGAACATCTATTATATTAATAACGTACGTCATAATTCGTTCATTTATTACTCGAGTTAGATCCCGAACTCAACCCAAACTTATCTAAGTTAGTAAATTACGCTTCTAGTTCAAAAGTCATAATCAATGGTCCTTGCTTACCCATCCATTTGATATGCTAAACCGGATCCATTAATTTACCCGACTCTAGGTTCCCAACATAAAATTATAACACTTGATTCTAAATATCAAAACCGGATCATGTTACTAATAATATGACCCACATTAATAAATAGACTATCACACCCTTATTATATAATTATAGACTTCAATAATAAACTAAGCCCAAAAGAAAGAATAAATCTTCCGGCCCATCCATTTATCTTTCGACCCAACACTTTTTGAATGAGGAGACCAATAATTTCCTTAAACCTTTCTCGGCCCAAGAACCAAACTTGAACATTTCTTAACTTTGTAAATCCGTTAAACCCATAAGAAAATACTGATTTGATCATTGTAACACATTTATATACCTTTCATAACTATACCCATATCATTTAAATCCTTAATTTTGCACAAAACGACTCAATTTTATTGTTAACCAAAACAGTTTGACTTTTTGTAAAAGTCAACTGTTTTAAACATAGGCTTTAATCTACCATCAAAAGCAACCATTAAACCCAAACTCCAACCTTCCATTTCATATCTAAAATTAATTAATCGAGACATCTAATTAGACCATGGCAACATACTAATTTTAGTGTTATAATCCATTACTACCCTTATCAAGAACCCACATAAACATTTGATTTACTTTGACAATATGACAAAATCAAAACTCTATTAATACCCAATAAATGATTTCTCAACTTACATAATGAGAATAGCTAGAAATCTACAATTCTAGCGCTACTTGAAAAAGAGAAAACGCAAGGGAATGGTTTTCTTACCGGGATAAAACCTTACGGAAAGGAAGACTGCTGCCAAAACTCGCCACCGCCGGCGACCACCACCGACAGCCAACCGCCGGCGACCCCACTGACAGCCAACCGCCGGCGACCACCTCCGGCAGCCAACCGCCGTCTCTCTCTCTTGCTACCCTTCTCTCTCGTCGTCTATCTCTCTCTCACAGTCTCCTTCTCTCACTGCTCTCTCTCTCTCTCTCACTGCTCTCTCTCTCTCTCTCTCTCTCTCTCTCGCTGTGCAGCAGGAAAACACACACACCCAGCTCTTCACTTGTTTTCTTCCTCTTCACCTCTCTCTCTCGATTTGCAGGAGCCACACAACAATTACACATAATTAATTAATTTCTCTTTCTTTCTTCTCTCCATGAACAGCACATACACACACACCAACCCTAGAAATGGGTTTTCTAATCCCTGGCCAAAAAGCGGCGCATCAAAAGAGGAAGGGAATTAATTTCCCAACTTCCACTTTTAACCTCACAAGATTCCACAATATACACTTATAGCCCTTAACTTTCATTTAGCTCACATTTCTTTTTTTCTTTTTTTTTGGGTTATTACACCATACATCCCGATTCATCTTTCAAGCTCTAACCCTTCTAAAGGTGCTCACCAATATACCCTACAGGATACTCTAACCTGATCATTCCTACCATTACTGTCGGTTAACTTCCACGAGTTCTAATAGACTCCCAAAATTTATTTCACACGGATCATCAAACCAGTAAACTTATAATCACCCACGAAGGTCATTCCACCATAACCATTCATCACAATTAAGCATCTCTGGGTTACTACTACCGTCACCATAATTATTTTTTTTAAAAAACGGCTACAATTCTCCGGTTACACTAAAGGTGTTTGGCTTCAAGCCCAAAAGTCGACACCTAAATATACTATTTACATCAAAAAGGTTACTGCGCATTCATGCTCTTAATTACAAAGGGCTTCATTCCCTTAACCAATACTATTCGGCCTACATTACCAACACGCGTGGAATACTCAACCTTCTACCGTCTACTTATCCTCCACACTCGCTCTACGAAGCCTAGTTACACCGTATCAAGATACACCTTAACGTCTACCTCCCAGGTACGTCTCAAGGCCCTGCATATCGGGACTACCTCCTAGGTAAGTGCCCAAGACTATATCCTCCCAGTGCCTACTGGAAAGTCAAGGTCATAACACATGAATACCGGAGTCCCACCCCGAGATACCCAACCGATCATTACCAACGACTGACTGACGTGACCAAGGATCCAATGCAAAACAGTCTACCAACAACATGCCTATCCCGGAATGACTCACTCACCCAACATGTAAATACTCAACGTGCAATAAGTGCAAAACTGTGCAACAAAACAACCCATCAACAAAACTCCACATCGAGCCATTAAAAACCGTGCAATTGACCCATGACTATCTCAAAGTCAAAACCGAGCAAAATGCTCCACGCTTGCTAGACCCATAAATCGGTCAAAAACGCGTTTAAATAAAGTTTAAGCAAGCAATACTCTAAAATCAACATTAGTCCCAAACTCGACACGGGTTAAACAAAAGAGTTTTCCCAAAGGACTCACACCCTTAAAATTCTCAAAATGACACATAACACTTATAAGCGCACTTCCCAAACGGTTTACAAAATCATTTACAAAATATTTTCAACGTCAAGATTTTTCATTTCAAAAAGACCGTAAGCAATAAAACTACTATTACCAGGTCGGTAGTTACGCAAAAATGGACACGCTCGTCCCACATATGAAAATCATGTTGAAAATCATTTCATTGCAGCTTAGTTTACTCACAAAACGTAAAGCGAAATAAATAATTTCTTTGAAAATGAACCGTCACGGTTCTAGTATGAATTGACTCATGACATGTATTTAAAGTAACCGCTCGACCTTACACCGGGTGCGACAAAAGAGTGCACATAATTTCAAAATCAGTTCCACGACATTTGACCCCAAAATTTCTCTTTTTCAACATAAAATGTCGTGGCACAGGGTTCACCAACAAATCTTACGCGCGTCGGCTAGTCATACAAAACGATGAAACGGTTTACAAATATATTTTTGTTAAAACACAACTGTCTCGTGTAAGTTTCAAACTTAAAAATAAAAACCAATCCGTTTCCATCGTTTGAAAATATCGACTAAAATCCCATAAAATCTCAAAAGGTGGGGTTCTTTAAATTGATTTCCAAGATTTCCCCAAATGGTCACATAAACAAATAAGATATGCACCTCGTGAAATTAAACCCACACGACTCAACATGCCGTAAAACAAAACTTATTTTAACCAAATCACTCAAATAGCTTTATACAGACATCGTGGAATGTAACTTTCCGTCTCAACTCTAACATATGTGGAGGAGTTCCAATGTTAAAGTCACAAGCCGTAGTCACTTGCCCCACATTTTAAACACCACAAAACACGGATATCATCTTACCCGAAAGAACCGTTGAAAAATAACGAAATGAGACAAATTCTAACAAAGTTTGCACTCCCGTGATAAAACGATTTCATACACTTTCAAAACCATACCTCAAAATCTTGTGTGTGTGCTGAACATTTCCCAAAATTCCAAAACACCATCCATAAAATGATTTGAATCACAAGAATTTGTTAATGCAATCTATTTCAAAATCAAACTTTGTGCATGACTTAGTCGGCATTCTACGCCTCGACTCCTACTCCTCCAAATCTCTCCGGTCCACTAACGTCATCCGGACATTTAAACCTCTTAGGAAAGTTGGGAAATTGCGTCAAATAATCCCTACGATTTTTCCTCAAATCAAAGTCGGCTCTATAAGCATATGATTCTAGCACAATCATCCATCTTGGCTCGAAACAAACATCATCCTCATCGTCGCTCCAAGTGATTAATACTAGAATCGTCCTGTTATTCCAACGACTACTAATTTATAACCTTCGTCACTACCCCAACGATCATCCCATCAAAGCAAATCAAGTACACACCTGTACTAGTAGGTTTACTATAGTCATTCCTCCTTGTGATGGCTATTCTGGGTAGATATTACAACGAGTTATTAGCACATAATAACTCGCACTAACAACGCTCACGCTCAACTCCTTGGATTCCTCGTGACTTTCCCCGACTCGAGCATTGATCCTGTGTTTCCGATAGTAGGAGCTCTACTACTACCTTCTACACCTATCATCACTCGTTCCGAGTTCCATCCGATGGGTCCAAGTAGTTTCTCGCCGATAACTACACACATATGCCCGCACCGGCATATGTACACACTCTTCCTAGCTCCCTAGGAATTCCACCCAACTCCACTACCCTTGCTATGACGAAATTCATACTAGTCATGACGAGTCGCCTCGCGAATGCGCAGTCGCGCACAGTGTAAAACCAGATAGACATTCGAATATAAGATTCTATCCTACAACGGTTGGACTCAAACAAGAGCTGCGTAATAGAACTAAATCCGACATTCTAGGGCTATTCGGTTCCTATCGCATACAACCTATAGTGCATTCACTTAACAACCCATCAAGGCTAGCATAAACTCCTATTAGCAAGCAACAAATATGCGGCACAGTGTAATAAGCACCAAGCAATCTAGCATACATACTCCTATGTTCTAGAAAGCAATCTAGCATACATACTCATATATAAACACTCTTCCCGGCTCACTAGAAATTTCATCTCATCCCACTACCCTTGCTACCACGGAATCCCTATTAGCCATAACGAGTTGCCTCGCGAATACCCAGTCGCATGCAGCGTGAATCAAATAGACATTCGAATACAAGATTCTATCCTAGAACGGTTGGACTCAAACAAGAGCTGCGCAATAGAACCAAATCAAATATTCTAAGGCTATATGATTCTTACTGCATACAACCTATAGGGCCTTCACTTAACAACCTACTATAACTAGCATTGATTCCTACTAGCAAGCAATCATCATACGGTACAGTGTAAACAACATAGGCAATCTAGCATGCATACCCTATGATCTAGAAAGCGATAAATACACTAATTACTGTACCTTCCCACTTAGCGTCGGCTGACTGTACACACTGCGCCCTCTTTCACCGTTTCCCAAACGGGTTTTCCTTTTTCTTTCATTCGAAAAGATTTTAGTAAAAGGATTTAAAATTTCATAGCCGCAACTTGAGACCAAACACACCGAGATGTGTTTGATTCACTCAAGCTGTGCTCTGATACCAAGTTGTAACGTCCCAAAAATTACAAGGAATTTAAAATTTTAAAAATAATGCATTTCATTATAATCAAACCATAAGTTAACAAATCCCATTACAATAAAAATAAACGTCGTTAATTAAAACCGTCAAATGAAATTTAAGCAGCGGAAAAGTTATATAATTAAATCCCCATTTAAAAAGTTAAACATAAACAGTCTTCGCCTTGCGCCCGTGTGTACCGTCATGCCCGACTGCTACTCGCACCTGAAACCACATTAAAATAGGAAAGGGTAAGCACAAGGCTTAGTGAATTCAAACCATAAATAGGATCGCAATTATATCGACATCACCCTTAAACAGCTAGTTATCGCAACCAACTCATACCATGCAATCACGTCTTGCACCCAAATTTATATATACCAAATATACCAACACATATATTTCTTGGAACATCCATCAAGAAAATATATCACAATTAATAATAAGCCTTATACTTCTTGGAACGACCATCAAGAAAATATAATCGCAACTCATTATACAAACACATATACTTCTTGGAACAACCATCAAGAAAATATATCACAATTAATAATAAGCCTTATACTTCTTGGAACGACCATCAAGAAAATATAATCGCAACTTATTATACAAACACATATACTTCTTGGAACAACCATCAAGAAAATATATCACAATTAATAATAAGCCTTATACTTCTTGGAACGACCATCAAAAAATATAATCGCAACTCATTATAAGCCATATACTTCTTGGAACACCCATCAAGAAGTACATCAATCACAGATCAACATATATACACAATTATATATACCCCATAACACAATAATATCAACAAACAATCATAACTGTCACACTCGAGCTATAGTAACACAAATATAATTCTCATCCTATATAGTGAGAGAACTCACCTCAAAAGCAAAGCTTATGTCCTCAACAGCAACACGAACCGGCCAACACCAGCTCACCTTTTTCCACCTAAATAAGTGATATCAAACGTCAAAGTGACGCCCCAACCCAAAACCACGACTACTAAATTATAAAATACATTTTCCAGTTTTTACTCTAAAAACACAGGTCTGTTCGGGACCTGTTTAACCCCTTATAAAATGATAAATCCAGAAATATTTTTCCATAATCACAAAGTCCCATGTCTTAGGGTTCCAGGGACATATCGCACGCGCTCTAACGATTTTTCTACAATTTACTATGGATTATACAAAACCGACTTGCAGAACAGCGAAAAACAGGACCTTTCAGTACAAAACCACAATTTGACACTAGCTATGGTCCGAACTGGTTTTTCCATAAAACATATGAAACTTACTAGACTCAGAATGGGAGATTTTGGCACTGATTTCACCCCAATACGATGTTCCTAGAAAAAGTTATGGCTTTCACAAAACAGTGGCAGAAACTGTGAATTTCACATGAAATGACAAATAGTGATTATTAAACCATTAAGTCATAGCTTAACCCAAACAGACCCGAACAGCCTATAAGCTTACTGGAGAAAGGTCATACTAGGCTGGACAACAACCGAGCACCACCCACTTCCGCCTCCGGCAGCGATGGTGGTTGGCGGCGGCGACGATGGTTACGGTAACCCGTCCGGCGAGACCTCCCAACGTCACCCACACCCGACTCACTCGCAAAACGCACCCGAACACACCCGCACACACCCGCACCCCCCTGCCGCCATCACAGCGGCGTGCAGTGGTGGCCCCACCGCCGGCAGCCGTGGCTGCGGCGGTGGTGGTGGCGGTTCACGGCGGCTCTTGCAGATATCAACAACGAACACGAAAAAGAAAAATCTACTACCTCAACGCAACGCCCTACGTCCCTCTTTCCGACCGAACTCGCCGGCGATCACTTCTTCCTCTTCTCTTCTCGACGCCGGCAGCCTCCTCTCTCTCTCCGGCGAACTCTCTCTCTTCGCGCCTCTCTCTCTTCGCACCTCTCTCTCTCTCGCGATCTCTCACTCTTTTCTCCGACAGAACGGCGTTGGGACGCCGGCGGTGGCTGTGGGGTTGCACGGCAGTGGCTGTGGAATGAAACCGACGAGAGGGGGGGGGGAGAAAACTCAGCCGAGAGAAACCAAAACGTGAGGGATAGAGATGCCTTAGGGTTTTCTTTTTCTTCTCACTTCCTTCCTTGCTTGCTTCTCACGAAAACACAACACACCCCAAAATGAAATATGGGTTTTCGGTTTGGAGATTTGCATGGGCCGAAACCATGCCATGTTTTGGCCCTTGACACAAATGGTCCCTCAACTAATTCCTTCTCGCAACTAACCAAAATTTTGACATATTTAACAATTAGGCCCAAAACGTCTAACCCCGTTAACGGAAACCACGTTAAATAAAACTTATAAAATAAAAGAAATTACATACCGGGATACGGGCTTTACACTCACTTTCGTTTTGGTGAGATTTCTACACTTTCTAGGGTTTTACACAACCCTTACCTAAACCTTTTCCCTCTCTTTGGATGAAATGAAGAGTGAGGCTCACTTTGGTAACACTAGAAGTGTTTGGTTGGTGGATTCACTTGATGGTTGAGGTAATCTTCTCTTCTCTTCATTTTGGAAATTAGGGTTTCGATGTATTGGTTATTTTGGGTGTAATGTGTTGGGAGAAATGATTCTAAGTGTTTAGGGAATGATTCTACATGGTTGGATTGTGATATTGATGGTTGGAAATTCATAAATCTAGGTTTTGGAAGTTTTGGCTTGAGGATGCAAACTTCATCAAAGGAGTTTACGTTGGAGAAACTCTAGATTTAGCTTAATCTAGCAAAGGTGAGTTTAAGTTACTTTGCGAAAACTTTGTACATGCCAAAATAGTATTTTCCAAATATTTATGTGTTTTACTGGAAAATATATGTGGTTGAGTTATTTGAATGGTTTAACTCTTTTGAAGTGTCTATCTTCATAAATGTGTAAAACACCCATATTTGGGGCGTTTGGTTATTTGGATGGTTAGAAACCATGTTTTGTCTTTAAAAGATTAATTGCTCAAAATGAGGTGTATTTGATGGTTTAATCATGTTAGTGTAAAGGATTTTAATTAAACCATTTGGGAAGATGCACTTTAGTGTTATGAGTCATTTTGAGAATATTAAGGGTGTGAGTCCTTTGGGAAAACCCTTTTTGTTTAACCCGTGTCGAGTTTTGGGGTTAATGATGATTTTGGGATACGTGTTGCTTAAACAATGTTTAAACGCGTTTTATGCGAGGATGACCGACATTAGGGGTCTAGCAAGCTTGGAGCACTTTGCTCGGTTTTGACTTTGAGATAGTCTTGGGACAATTGTCCGGTTTAAATGGCTCGATGTGGAGTCTTATTTACGGGTTGCTTTTATTTCACCGTATTGCATATTATTGCACGTTGTTGATATTTACATGCTCAGGGTGGAGTCTAGGATGTGTTATATGCTTAATTGCATTTCATTTGCATGATTTGATGTTGATAAATTATCATTAGATCTTTGAGCAGAGGGCTCGGTTTTGGACTCGATTGAGTCTTGATGGCATTCGCCCGGTTTTATTAAGCTCGACGTGGGCTTGGGGTTTGCATTGCATGAGTTGCATTATGTTAGAGATTTACATGAGTTTGAATGCATTAGTTATTCTTTTGAGGTCATGTATGAATTTTTAAGTTAAGTAAGCTTGTTTTGGATGGTGGGTTTTCCAAGGTAAAGACCTAGTATGGTTGAACTTGAGGGCTTGGACTAAAGACCTAGTATGGTTGATGTCTAAGAGGGGCTAAAGACCTAGTATGGTTGATGTCTGAGATGGACTAAAGACCTAGTATGGTTGATGTCTAAGATGGGCTAAAGATCTAGTATGATTGATGCCAAGGATTTACTAAAGACCTAGTATGGTTGATGTCATCCGTTTTCCACATCCAAGAAGCTTACTTACATTTATTTAATCGTGGTCTAATTTATGTGTTTGCCACATCTGATGAGATCGGGTCTCCCCCGTCACCGAAGGGTGTTGATTTTGGGTAATTTATCTTTTCACATTGTTGAGGTTATATTACATGCATATGGATTGTTTTCCATGATTGATGGGCGGATTTATGTTACATTCTTATTGGACGTTTTAACTGCTGGAGTTTTATTCTATGGTATTTGGATTTTAATACATTTTACGTTGCGTGAGTTTTGCTTCGTATTATGTTTCCAACGAAATATTATATTTAAATGGATGGTTTCCATGTTTTACGGGTTAAGTATGTATTGTCAACCGTATTTGAAGGTTTTGCCTAAAACTCGATTTATTCACGTATTTGAATGGGTTGGGGTTCGTAACTCATTTTTGGAAAACGCTTTACACTTTTGGGGGAAGATTCCCATGGATTTGGGTGCGTTGGAAAATGAGTCATTTATGTCTATTTTGAGAACTCTTTGGAAAGGATAACCCTCGTCGCAAACTTTCATTAAAGATTTGTTGAATCATGACTAAAACCACTAAACCATGATTTATGTTTTTTTATAGTCATGATAAAATGCTTGAACTCACTAGGCGTAAGCCTAACCCTTTTTATTTGTCGGCATGTGCAACAGGCTCAGGTTGGGGTAGCTCTAGCTACATTGTGAAGTGACGAGTAATAGTAGAGTGCACAAGAGGTAACTTGAGTAGTGAAGTCTTCCGCACGTACATGGAATTAGCAACTTGTGTTGTGTTAAGTAACACCCGTTTAAGTTATTCTATTGGGGAATTATAATGTTTAAATTCCGAGGTATATTAAGGAGTGAATTGTAGACATGATTTTATCTTGTTGGGTAATTTATTGAAATTTTATTTAGTTGCTCGTTCCAAATTTGAGGGTGTTACACTATTCCACGCTCGTCAAGACCCAAAGGAGATCTGGAGTTAGAAGCCATGAAGATTACGTTCGACCAGGACGATCTTGGTGACTCGCATCAGAAACACCATGACGGGTTGATCATTCAACTCACAATTGGTAATTGTCTGACCCGGTGAGTCTTGGTCGACGGAGGTAGCTCAGCAAACGTCATCTTCCTCAACACCATCAAGGCCATGGGAATCGATCGATCGGAAATTACTCGACGCTCGACAACCTTGGTAGGTTTCAACGGAGACGCGACGAACACCTTTGGAGAAATTACTCTTCCTATCTACGCCCGAGGGATCAACAAGCAGACGAAGTTCAACGCCATTGATTGCTCGTCGGCCTACAATGTCATTCTAGGTCGACCATGGATCCATGACATGAAAGTCGTCCCTTCAACATATCACCAAACGATGAAGTTCCCTAAACCATGGGGAATCCAAGAGATCAAAAGCGAGCCGAAAGTCGCTCGCGACTGCTACAAGACGACCCTGAAACCGCAAAAGCAGACCATCTAGCAATTAAAGGACCATGATGCTCCTGGAACAGCCAACGACTATCGCCTGGAGGGAGTCGTCCTGGACCAGAACAAGCCTGACCAAATCGTCTTTGTAGGTTCATCTCTCGACCCTTTCCTTAAGGAAAAGTTAATATCTTTTTTACAGGAACATGCCGACTGCTTTGCATGGTCGCACGAAGACATGGTTGGCATAGACCCCGACGTTATCTCCCATAAGTTCAACGTCGACCCGTCTTTCAAACCTATCAAACAGAAGCGACGAAAATTTGCTCCTGAACGGAATAAGGTAATCAATGACGAGGTCGACAACCTCCTCAAGACGGGAAAGATACGAGAAGTGAAGTACCCCGACTGGCTCGCAAACGTCGTGGTCGTGCAAAAGAAAAACGGCAAGTGGAGAGTCTGTATCGACTTTACAGATCTCAACAAAGCCTGTCCGAAGGACCCCTTTCCACTACCACACATCGATGCCATGGTCGACGCAACAGCAGGACATGAACTCTTGACGTTCATGGATGCTTATTCCGGATACAACAAGATCCTGATGCATGTCGAGGACCAAGAAAAGACCGCCTTCATGACAGATCGAGGTATTTATTGTTATAAAGTTATGCCTTTTGGTTTAAAAAATGCAGGTTCTACCTACCAACGATTGGTAAACAAGATGTTCAAAGATCACCTCAGCAACACGATGGAGGTGTATATTGACGACATGCTCGTCAAGTCAAAACAAGCGGTCGACCACGTCGAGCATTTAAGACAGTCATTCGACATTCTCCGGAAGTACAGCATGAAGCTGAATCCAACGAAATGCTCTTTTGGCGTCAGCGCCGGGAAGTTCCTGGGCTATATGGTCACACGACGAGGGATCGAGGCCAATCCAGATCAAATCAAAGCCATCATCGAGATCAAATCTCCAAGGAATTTTAAGGAAGTCCAAAGGCTTACCGGTCGAGTGGCAGCTCTAAACAGTTTCATCTCTCGATCATCGGATAGATGCCATCTATTCTACAACGTCCTTCGAAAAAACAAAGGCTTCAACTGGACAGACGAACATGAACGAGCACTGTAGAAATTGAAGGAGTACATGCGTCGCCACCTCTGCTATCGAAACCTCACGACAATGAAGTCCTACAACTATATTTGGCCGTCAGTCCTAATGCAGTAAGTGTCGTCCTAACACGAGAAAACGAGAAACAACAACTACCGATCTACTATGTAAGTAAATCTCTCCCAGACGCCGAAACCAGGTATTCCTCTATGGAGAAGTTACTTTTATCGCTGGTTACTGTTTGGGCAAAATTTCACAGGTCTCGACCGCGACCAAAGAAGGTAAGATGCATGTCATGAGTTATACCTTGTATTAAGATAAGTGTTAGTCCCAGATGGCTATAACAAGTATTGTAGAAGGGGGGGGTTGAATACAATACTCAAAATTTTCACAATTTTAATTCTTTTATTGAAAATCTTTCAACAAGAATTACACATAGAAAACTTAAGACTGTTGCGGAAAAGAACAGATAAACTATTCTAACAATCTTACACAAAGTATACAACAAAATAACTAAGAACACTTAGAACAAAGCTATAAAGTTTTTCAAGCAAACTGGAAATTCTTGCACTTAGAGAATTCTTCCAGTTTGCGTAGAATATCAAGAGCTCACAGTAATCTTCAAAGTCTCTCAAGATGTGTGTATTTCAGTATGGAGAGCTCTTCCTTTTATAGTGACAAGGAGTGTGCAAGCATTGAATGCTTGAGACACTTGTCATCTTCACACTTGCTGAGGATGTTGACTTCTGGAAAGTTGTGAAGTCCTTGTCACCTTTTACTAGGTGCAGACAGAGTAGCTTGAGCAGATAACAGGGACCTTAGCTGAAAATGGATAATAAGACAGAAGGTCACTTTATCCATGTAGAAAATATCTTCTCAATTTGTCTTCTTATGTCTCTCAGTTTTGTCTTCTTTTGCTTCTCAAAATCTCTTTCAACAAATGCACCACCGAAGAAAGGTTGTAAGATTTCTTCCAAGACAAAATGAATTTGCTTCTCATTTTGTCTTATTATGTCTCTCACTTTTGTCTCCTTTTGCTTCTCAGATTTTCTTTCAAGAAAAGCACCACCGATGGAAACTTGAGATATGTGACACATCTTTGGAGAAAACATCTTTGAAGCTTCTTTGAGGTCCCACCGAAATGTCATTTGGGATATGTGACACATCTTTGAGATATGTGACATCATCTTTGAGATATATGACATCATCTTTGGGAAAAGCTTCTTTGAGACTAGGCCGAAATAGAGAGAAGTTTCGGTGGAAATACCACCGAAATTGTGAGAACAATTTCGGTGAACAATGACTTGTATGTTTGAGAAAAGATCTTTCACTTCCACAATGAGAGAATCTTTAATCTTGACTTTGGTTGATCTTTGACTTCACCAAACATTTGATATCTTGTACAAGTCATTACAAAGAACCATGCATCCAAAATTTCTCTAAGTATAAAATGTTTTTCAAAGTATAAAAGGAGATCATGAGGTCATCTTCAAATCTTGATGACCCAACAATCTCCCCCTATTTGATGATGACATCCATACTTAGAAAAACATGAGTAAGACAGTGAATAATGCAAGTTGACCCTTCTTTACTCTTTTGGGTTCTTTTTCACACAGTCCATTTTTTTTTTTTTTTTTTTTTTTGTGTGTGTATGTATATATGATATTTACATATAAGAAAAAAAATAAAAAGGTATAGCTGTACAAATAATCGAAAGGAAAAGGAAAGAAGTATAAACAGTATAAACAGAATGAATATTACTTGCATCTTTGGAGGGGCGAGTTGAAACTTGTGTCTGGCTTGAGGATTCTTCATTTTGATCAGCAGCCTTAGGATACTTCTGCCCAACTGTTGCATCTTGGCATCTTTTCATGTTTAGCATCAGCATCCTTTGTCTTTGTTTTGCTCCCCCTCAGTTAGATCAGACGGTCTTTGTGTTTCTCCCCCTCAGTTAGATCCGCCCGGACTGAAGTGCTCCCCCTTGACCGGTCCGTCGATTTCCTCATTTTTTCAAGTTGGTCGCTGTATATGAGTACTGAGGGTTTATGTTGCTCCCCCTCAGATGAATTCTCCCCCTCAGCGGCCGACGTAGGAAAAACACCAAGAGAAAATGAAAAGATCGGCCAGAACCAAGACCAGTTTTTTTTTTTTTTTTTTTTTTTTTTATACCTTTCCACCGAAAATTGAGCAAAATCCACCGAAAATAGGCTATTTTCGGTGGAAAATCGGTAGATTTTTTTTTTTTTTTTTTTTTTTTTTACCTTTCCACCGAAAATTGAGGAGAATCCACCGAAAATAGGCTATTTTCGGTGGGATTTTCGGTGGAAAATCGGTAGGTTTTTTTTTTTTTTTTTTTTTTTTTTTTTTTTTTTACCTTTCCACCGAAAATTGAGGAGAATCCACCGAAAATTGGCTATTTTCGGTAGGATTTTCGGTGGAAAATCGGTAGGATATTTTTTTTTTTTTTTTTTTTTTTGCTTTTCCACCGAAAATGAAGGAGAGTCCACCGAAAATTGGCTATTTTCGGTAGGATTTTCGGTGGAAAATCAGTAGTAAAACTTCTAAGACATTATGGAGAAAATCTTCAAAGTGAAGAAAAGATTGGAATTTCATCTTCCAATTTGATGACCCAAAAAGATTGAGTTTGAGGATTTGGGGTGACATCTGTAGAAGAGTTTGTAGTGGGTGGATTGGTGGAGGGATTTGAGGTGGTGGATCGGTGGAGGGATTTGAGGTGGTGGATCGGTGGAGATTCGGTGTGGAATCGGTGTGGATCGGTGTAGACTCGGTGGTGGATCGGTGTGAGGATTCCACCGAGGAGTTTGAAGGATTGTACCGAATTTAGAAGGGTTTCACCACCGAATTTGAAGGGTTCCACCGAATTTGAGGGGTACCACCGATCGAGGAGGCAAAACATATGATGGGAAGTAAAGTATGGTGGGATATGGTTTTGGTTTGGTGGTTAAGGAAAATTTCGGTGGTGAGGTTTAGAAAAGAAATGGGTTTAAAAAATAGAAGAGGAGGGTGAATAAATAAAGGTGGCCACAAAAAGAAAGAAAAGTTTATGGATGTGAGAAGGGTTTAAATGAGATTTTTGGTGGAAAGAAAATCGGTGTGGGCTGGTTGGGTTTCTTCTCAGCAGAAAATAAGGGTAGAAGGGTGGAAAAGCAATTTGGTGAACAAGATTCGGTGAAAGAGAAAAATGAATTCGGTGAAGAATGGGGAAATGGTTTAAAAAAAAATTGTGGATGAAATTTGAATTTCGGTGGATGAAATTCAATTTTGGTGGTTTTAAGAAAAGGTGATACCAGATTTTGTACTTTTCGGTGGTCGTGAGATTGCATGGTAAGAAAGTATTTTGGTGGAAGAAATTAGTAATTAGTTTTATTAAATTATTATTATTATTATTTATTATTATTTTAATATATATATATATACACATCGGTGAAACCGAAAGTATGTATATATATACATATTTATAATAATAATAATAATAATAATATAATAATCATAATAATAATTTCAATACCCTAAACCAATGCATCCTAAACAACGCCTATTCTTTAGTGGGTAGAGCAGTAAGATGAGAACTGGGAGGCTTTTCAAAAACAAGGAGATCTTGAAGGTTTTGTCAACTTTCTCACTTGTTCACATAGATCCATCTGCCCAGCTCAAAATCTGCAATCACAAAGAATTTAATTTCCAGGTACCCATTTTGAAGGTGGGTCCTTTTGGGTTAGAAGAAAAAGAATGACAAGAATTTATATCACTCAGAATAATTCTTTATTTCACACAGTCTTTGGCAAAATGAGAAATATCACCACAGATATAGCATTTTCTATAAAGAGAGTTCATTTTAGAAACTTGACATTTTTCCTAACTTTTGCTCAAAGATTTTGAAGAGATAACAAAGAATGGGGGTGCATCACATAGAATTCATATTTCAAAAATTGGGAGTACATAAATCCTTTCTTTTGAATTGGACATTTTGAAACTCACAGATTTAAGAAGAAAATCGGTATGAGAAGTCATAAAGTTATTTTTGGAAAAATTTTGGAGGATTTCCTTTTAAGACAGAAACAACACCCAGAGACTAGCCAAATAAAATTTCCAAAATTTATGTTTTCAGATGTGATGGCAGAAATTATGAACACATAGCAAAAGAGTTTGAAATAAGAGAATTCATAAAAGATAGATAAAACACATAGTATGTACCTGTGAAGAGTAGAAGAAGCACTTAGCTGATACAAGAGCAGTTGAGGAGTCATTCGCTTTCAGATGTGGGTTCATCTGCCAAATCATAAGATTTAGCAGGCAGACCCTTTCCTCTTCTGACAAGTCTTTCATTTCTTTCCTTTTCTCTCTTGTATTTCTCCTTGTATCTTTCAGCCCGGTCAAAATTTGCAGAAGAGGAAGATTGGCTGAAATTTTTGGAAAATCGGTGGGAAGCACTTCTAAGTCTTTCAAGGTTTCTACTTTTACACTCAGAAGCAAAATGACCCTTTTTACCACAGTTAAAACATTCCTCATTAGATTTATATAAAGGAGAGTGTTTGGAGAGAGAAGAGGATGAATTTCTATCGAACTTAGATTTTCCAGAAGAGAGATGAGATTTGGATTTAGAGTGCCCATCCAACATGGCCATTTCATCAGATAATTTATCAGCTGAAGTTTCCTCACATTCATCCTTAGCATCACTAAGATATGCTTCTGAATGATCATTGGGATCTTCTTGACTATTATGGTCAGAGTCAGATGGGTAGGTGATTTTTGGAAAACACTTAGTCTTTTTGGAAGAGTCACTCAGGAGAGCTAGAGAAGAGTTCTTTATAAACTTTTGCAGTTTCGTCTGCTCATAGTTGAAAAGAGTACCATAAAGAACAGTAAGAGGCATATGATCAAGATCCTTGGTTGTCTTTATACAAGTACAGATATTTTCCCAAAAATCGGGAAGACAGTCCATAAATTTGCACAGGACTTCCTCATTGTCATACACTCTACCTAACAGCTTTAAGTCATTAAGAAGACTGTTAAAGCGATTATAGTAGTTGGAGAGAGATTCTCCTTTCTCATAAGAAAAGAGTTCATATTTTCTAACAAAACCAATTTTTCTGCTCTTTTTAACTTCATTTGTACCTTCGTACAAAACACACAGAGTGGACCACATCTCTTTGGCAGTAGAGAGATTTACCAGAGAGTGGTACACTTCATCAGGAAGAGAGAGAGCAATGATAGTTCTAACTTTAGAATCAAGAGACACAAGTCGTTTTTCCTCATCAGTATATTTCTTAGGATTTTTAAGAATGTAACGACCAGTAGCAGCAGATTTTTCTTCATCAGACGAATCATTAGAGTCATCTTTTTCCATGGTTTCTTTACCCGGCCTCTGCGTTTCATAGCGAGCCCAAACTCTGGGGATAAAGGGTCCCTCTTGGAGAATGGTTGGATATCTAGTATCCACTCCTTCCATGAACAGCATCATGCGGCTTTTCCACAAAGAGAAGTTGTTAGCATTGAACTTAGGAGGTTTTGAAATGGAGCCATTTTCAGAAAAGTTATTTTGAAAAGAGTTTTCAATAGTTGAAGAAGAGGAGGCAGCCATCGCAGATCAAGTTTATGGGATTAAACTTTCTGCTCTGATACCACTTGTTAGTCCCAGATGGCTATAACAAGTATTGTAGAAGGGGGGGTTGAATACAATACTCAAAATTTTCACAATTTTAATTCTTTTATTGAAAATCTTTCAACAAGAATTACACATAGAAAACTTAAGACTGTTGCGGAAAAGAACAGATAAACTATTCTAACAATCTTACACAAAGTATACAACAAAATAACTAAGAACACTTAGAACAAAGCTATAAAGTTTTTCAAGCAAACTGGAAATTCTTGCACTTAGAGAATTCTTCCAGTTTGCGTAGAATATCAAGAGCTCACAGTAATCTTCAAAGTCTCTCAAGATGTGTGTATTTCAGTATGGAGAGCTCTTCCTTTTATAGTGACAAGGAGTGTGCAAGCATTGAATGCTTGAGACACTTGTCATCTTCACACTTGCTGAGGATGTTGACTTCTGGAAAGTTGTGAAGTCCTTGTCACCTTTTACTAGGTGCAGACAGAGTAGCTTGAGCAGATAACAGGGACCTTAGCTGAAAATGGATAATAAGACAGAAGGTCACTTTATCCATGTAGAAAATATCTTCTCAATTTGTCTTCTTATGTCTCTCAGTTTTGTCTTCTTTTGCTTCTCAAAATCTCTTTCAACAAATGCACCACCGAAGAAAGGTTGTAAGATTTCTTCCAAGACAAAATGAATTTGCTTCTCATTTTGTCTTATTATGTCTCTCACTTTTGTCTCCTTTTGCTTCTCAGATTTTCTTTCAAGAAAAGCACCACCGATGGAAACTTGAGATATGTGACACATCTTTGGAGAAAACATCTTTGAAGCTTCTTTGAGGTCCCACCGAAATGTCATTTGGGATATGTGACACATCTTTGAGATATGTGACATCATCTTTGAGATATATGACATCATCTTTGGGAAAAGCTTCTTTGAGACTAGGCCGAAATAGAGAGAAGTTTCGGTGGAAATACCACCGAAATTGTGAGAACAATTTCGGTGAACAATGACTTGTATGTTTGAGAAAAGATCTTTCACTTCCACAATGAGAGAATCTTTAATCTTGACTTTGGTTGATCTTTGACTTCACCAAACATTTGATATCTTGTACAAGCCATTACAAAGAACCATGCATCCAAAATTTCTCTAAGTATAAAATGTTTTTCAAAGTATAAAAGGAGATCATGAGGTCATCTTCAAATCTTGATGACCCAACAATAAGGTCCCAACGAAGACCCTAAGAACCTCCGTCATCCCTCCTAAAAGGTAAGTCGAGAGTTCCTCACGACACTCGACCTCGACGTCGCCCGTTCCGCACGACCGTCGCATAAAACCGTACGACCTCGACCGACTAACACATTATACAACTGTTATATTTGTTTAAGTGTTTAATGCAGGAGTCAAAGTCATTTATGGACAAACGACTATAACCGACAAAATCAGTTATGAGCATCTAAACTCACATTGAAGACGACGACCGTTACAACAATCATCAAAGATCTTATTAAAGTCATCCGAAGACTATAAAATCCCAGCTCAATCATCTGTTCAGGGGACCTGATCGACACCGAATAACACAGAGAGAGAGAGAGAGATAGAACAAGAGCATCAAACAACAGAAGCAAACACAAACACTCGAAGAATATTCATTCAAAGCAAAGAGATCATTCATAGAAGATCACTCTCGACGCAAGACTCTCGCTCTCGACCAACAGTTTATACACAGTTTTCACACACGACGCACACTGTTTTTACATTCCAAACACTTGTACTTTACATTTCGAAGTCTTTCCTTCATTTGTATTGTAATCTCTGTACGATCGACATCCGGAACACCAAGGACATCGCCCCTGATTGGCGACCATAGTGCAGCGACGACATCCACTGTCGTCCGCAGGTTTTTTCCTCGTTGAGGTTTTTTCCTGCGTCATCAAATCCTTTGTCTCATTTACATTTTTGTCTTTGTCGCACGCCTTTGTCGAAAGATTCCTTTCTTTAGTTGTTAAAGTCCACATCGACCTTAAGTTGTCCCTTTGGTGCGATTTTTGGCATTAACAGTTTGGCGCCATCCGTGGGACCCCATATAGAGAAAATCTTCGACAAACGTGCGTCTTGCTAACTGTTTTCTTGGAGTTTTCTTTGTTATCTGTTGCAGGAAAATGGCAGCCCCTGGAGATCAGCAACATGTCATTGCACAGATGTACCAGGAGCTTGAAGTCGCCCGAAATCAAATCAATGCCATGGCGGAGCAAAGCCGTAGAGCAGCTGAAGAGATCGCACGGTTAAGGAATCCCTTTGGACCTCAGAGTGGTCGTAGGCCATTCGTTCAGAATCCAGGCCAAGGATCGTTAGGTCAGAATGGTCCTCGACCATTCGCGCATAATCCAGGTCCAGGATCAGGTCCGTTCGTTCAGAATCAGCATCCATGTCCGACCATGCAAAACCAGCAGTCGGGACCTTTCAATCCAAATCCCCAGTTCGGGACGGTCCCTCCTCAGCATATAAGGCCACCACCCATGCAGAATGGATCGTAGCCATTTCAAAATGGGTCACAGCCATTTCAGAACGGGTCGCAACCGTATTTTGTTCCTTTCAACGGAGATGCCAATGGCTCGTCTCAAGTCAATGGCACCAGCCCAGGAATCAATCCGCAAGCAGGGGCAAATCTCAACCCCAATGACCCCGTCGCCCAGCGATTGAAAATGCTAGAAGATCAGAACGAGCGCGTCCTATCTTTGCTCGCCAAGTTGCTTGGGGCAGCCGTGCCCGTCGACGTCGAGCCCCGATCAGGATTTCAGGCGTCACCATTCATCGATGAGATCGCGACTGTCGAGGTCCCGAAGAAGTACAATGTCCCCGCCTTCACGCCTAAGTACTCGGGAGTGACCGATCCGACAGAGCACGTCGCGCAGTATAAGCAGCTCATGTGGACGATCTCAATCCCACACATGTATCAGAAAGTCTGTATGTGCAAAAGCTTTGGTGCAACTCTCACTGGTCCTGCTCTCCAATGGCTGATTAATCTCAAACCCAAGTCCATCGGGTCGTTCGCTGAATTAGTCAATCAATTCTCCCAGCAATTCGCCAGCAGTCGCAAGATGGAGAAGCAGACCAGTGACTTGTATTACGTCGTGCAGAAGACCAATGAGTCTATACGCAGTTATTTCAATCGATTCAATACAGAGATGATCAGTGTTAATTCCAAAAATCGCACCAAAGGGACAACTTATGGTCGATGTGGACTTTAACAACTAAAGAAAGGAATCTTTCGACAAAGGCGTGCGACAAAGGCGTGCGACAAAGACAAAAATGTAAATGAGACAAAGGATTCGATGACGCAGGAAAAACCTCAACGAGGAAAAAACCTGCGGACGACAGTGGATGTCGTCGCTGCACTATGGTCGCCAATCAGGGGCGATGTCCTTGGTGTTCCGGGTGTCGATCGTACAGAGATTACAATACAAATGAAGGAAAGACTTCGAAATGTAAAGTACAAGTGTTTAGAATGTAAAAACAGTGTGCGTCGTGTGTGAAAACAATGTATAAACTGTTGGTCGAGAGTGAGAGTCTTGCGTCGAGAGTGATCTTCTATGAATGATCTCTTTGCTTCGAATGAATATTCTTCGAGTGTTTGTGTTTGCTTCTGTTGTTTGATGCTCTTGTTTTATCTCTCTTTCTGTGCTGTTGATCAGGTGTCTTGAACTGATGATTGAGCTGGGATTTTATAGTCTTCGGATGACTTTAATTGAATCATTAAGATCTTTGATGATTGTTGTAACGGTCGTTGTTTGGGCAAAAATTCACGTCGTACGACCACGACCAGAAAAGGTAAGACGCACGTCATGAATACATCTTGGATTAAGATAAGGTCCCGACCAAGACCCAGAGAACGACTGTCGTCCCTCGTGAAAGGTAAGTCGAGAGTTCCCTATGACGTTCGACCATAGCGACGCATGTCCCCGCACGACCATCGCATAAAGCCATGCGACCTCGACCAAAACTAACGTTAACCATAACTGTTACGTTTTGTTAAGTATTTAATGCAGGAGTCAAATCCATTAAAGAAGCAACGGCTATATCCGACGCAAGACGTTATCCGACGCAAGCTATTACCCGAGGATAGCCGTAACGGACGAAGGCCATTATGAATGTTCACGTCGGCAGCCGTTACAGACCGTTGCGACCATTATAGTTGTTAATGAAACAATCAATGAGCTAATCAAAGCTCCCAAAGACTATAAAGATAGAGTCGAATCATCATTTCAAGGGGAGGGATAACCGGGCAGAGATCATCTGGAGAACTATCCATTACGCACTTTCAAGCTCGAAGAAACTAACACTCAAGCTCAAGAACACTCGAAGAACAGCTCAAGTTATCGCTCTCGACGCACGACATCAGCCTTCGACCAACAGTTTACACTTTGTATTCACACACGACAAACACTGTTTTTACATTTCAAACACTTGTACTTTACATTTCGAAGCATTTCCTTCATCTGTATTGTAACCCTTGTACGACCGACGCCAGTACCGAAGGACATCGCCCCTGATTGGCGACCGTAGTGCAGTGACGACACCCACTGTCGTCCGCAGGTTTTTTCCTCGATTGAGGTTTTTCCTGCGTCATCAAATCCTTTCTCATTTATTTTTCCCTCGTCGCACGTATCGTCGAAAGATCCTTTCTTTAGTTGATTAAGTCCACATCGACCTTAAGTTGTCCCTTTAGTGCGATTTTTGGCATTAACAGTCGTCGTCTTCAATGTGGGTTTAGATGCTCATAACTGAGTTCGTCGGTTATAGCCGTTTGTCCATTAATGACTTTGACTCCTGCATTAATCACTGAACAAATATAACAGTCGTATAACGCGTTAGTAGGCCGAGGTCACATGATTCTACGCGACGGTCGTGCGAAGTAGGCGATGTCGAGGTCGAGTGTCGTGAGGCAAAAGACTTTCGATCTTTAATCAAGAGATAAAGTACTATGATTTTACCTTAAAATGAGAATGGTCTTATAGAAACGTCGTAAGACCATTTGGTCGCAAGACCAAGATGGCGATGTCATAGGACTAGGTCGTAAGACCAGGATGTCAGGATGATGCTGGCGCAGGACCAGAGCGATATAAGACCGATGATAAGAGACTGTCGACGTAAGACCGACGAGTCGTAACTGGCGACACGTAACTGGCGACGTAAGACTTAGTGACGTAAGATTAATGTCATGAGACTAGCGACGTGCGACGTGCGACACGTGACGTGCGATCATTAGATGTAAGATGATTATTGACCCAATATGGCTTTTAATAACCAATTATCGTGTGTCGTGGGTATGGCAATAATGGGTATTACCTTTGTTGGTCGGGGGTGTGACCGTCGTAGATTTAGGGTCATCAAGGTCCATGGGTCATGCCGAGGGAGTTTCCCAAGTCGGTCGAGGGTGTGATTTTTTACCCAAACATTTAGCCCCCCGAGATCTGAATTTCGAAGCCATTTGAATTTTAGATCTCGCATCAAAGTAGAATGATGAGTCGTGTCGTTTCTGCTGATTGGATCATTAGAATAAAACCAGCTTGGTCAGCTAAAATTGCGTAACCAGTCGATGATATTAAGTAAGTTGCGGCGATCGAAAGATGATCTTTAATGCGCGAGATACTTGTGACGATTGTAAGACGGTCTTGTAACGTAAGGAACCGACGGTGATCGTAAGACGATCTTTATCAAAATGAGACGTATGGGTCGGGAGTCAATCGTAAGACGATTGGTCCGAAATAAAGCTTGGCGGTGATCATAAGATGATCGAACCAAGATAAATTTTAAGGATCTTGTGATACAGTCGTTAAAGACTTATGTTCTGGCGTTCCGAGCCGATACGGTCGTTATAGACCTATGATCTGGCGTTTGAGCCGATATGGTCATTAGAGACCTATGATCTGGCGTTCGAGCCGATACGGTCGTTAGAGACCTATGATCTGGCATTTGAGCCGATACGTTCGTTAGAGACCTATGATCTGGCGTTCGAGCCGATACGGTCGTTAGAGACCTATGATCTGGCGTTCGAGCCGATACGGTCGTTCGAGACCTATGTTACGTTGTGTAAGTTTTGCTTTAGCGATAAGCGGTAAAAAATTTACCTTACTTGTGATTGTATGATTAATCTCGCGACTTGCCTTTCTTGGTGATTCTGAGATTTAAGCATGTGAGTCGCATTTAGTGGCGACGGAGAATTTTAACCTGTGTCTGTCGTGACTGGCGATCATAAAATATGTGAGTCGTTTCTTATCAACGACTATAAATTGCGCTTCAAGTCGTGGAGATTTTATTTCTCACGATGTAAATCGTAAGACATGTGTTTAAGTCGTAGAGGCTTTATTTTTCGCAACACGAGTTGCAAGATTGATGTTTCTTACGATATGAATCGTAAGGAAGGAACTATTTTTTGAAATGACCGGGCGACTGGGCCGAACGTATATTCAAGATAAGTCATACGACTTTATCTTCAGAGCTTAGCTTTGGATGTACCTGTTGGATCCTGCGATTTATGCATTGACTCGCAAGATCTGTTTCATAACATGTCAGTCATGAGAGGTTGACATGCACAGTCGTAACCTAATAGTCTTTAGAGATGTCATTTCTTATGACCTGAATCGTAAGACTGACGTTCGAGCGTTCCTGCGAGTTTGTAGGTTATTGTCGTGTATGATTTCGGAAGGAATTCCGAATTTTGCATAGAACGTTAGTATAGATAAATTTCTGCTCTAGGGCAGGATGTAATTTATTAACGATGTCCGTCCTTTCCTTATGAAGGGTCGAGGGATTAAGGACATATGTAAAAGTTTTTACCTGAGTGTCGTCGACGTGCGTTACGTACCTGGTGGTGTTTATAGAGGATTACCTCTATCGTGAAGCCCATCTGCCCTCTAGTCGTGAAACCGAGCGCTGTATGGGGTATACCATTTTGCCCTTGCGGAGACTGCGAGACGATACCAAGTCCTGCCTTTTCTGGCGTATGGATCGGTTGGTCGTGTCGTGCGTAGTTGCCATAGTATTGTTCTTATTTTTGGGTTTAAAGGTTGCTTTGCAGCAATCATGGGCAGTCTTCTGTTCACTTTTGATTTCCTGCAACCCCCAAGGTGTTGGGAATCTGAACGCCAGATGGTAGGTCGAAGGGACTGCCTTCATGTCGTGCATCCAAGGTAGTTCTTTTTGTAAAGCCAATCAATTGTCTGTCATGCGCAGTTGCCATGCATGATCACTTGGTCTTGTCCCTTTTGTCGTCCATACTTGGCGATCGTAAGGAAAAACGTAAGTTGTCGCCGAGACCATGCTTGTATGCTTTGATGGCGGTTTGGATGCCACAATTTCGAACGATGATCATCGAAATGACCACAGACGGACTCTCCGGGTTTTTGGGCGATGCAGCGCAGGTCGCTGGTCTGCTTCTCCATTTCGTGACTATCGTCGAATTGCAATGAAAGTTGGTTGATCAACCCTGTGAAGTTGTTGATGGACTTGGGCTCGAGGTTGATCAACCGCTGGAGAGCATGACCTATAAGAGTCGTGCCAAGGCTTTGTGCGAAGCTTAAATTTGACTTCGAGTTGCATTCCATTCTGCGTGAAGCTGAGCCATGGGATCTTGTTGGTTTGTCATTTTCCTCTCGAATCTTCCCTGTCTTGAGAAGGTTGTCGACTTCGTCATTTATCACCTTATTCTCTTCGATAGAAAATTTCCGTCGCTTATGCTTGGTAGGTTTGAATGATGGGTCGACGTTGAGCTTGTGGGAGATGACATCAGGATCTATGCCAACCATATCTTCATGCGACCAGGCAAAACAGTCAGCATATTCCTGCAAAAAAGATATTAACTTTTCCCTGAGACAGGAACTGAGGGATGATCCGATAAGGACTTTTCGCTCAGGCTTGCTTTGATCTAGGATAACTTCCTCCAGGCAATAATCGTTGACTGCTTCAGGAGCATATCGTGCATTTTCGAGCTCTTCATGCGTTGAAACAGCAGTTTGTTCTGCCATTTTCCTGCGAATCGAAAACAGAGGAAACTCCAAGAAACTGTTCGTAAGACGCACGTTTGTCGAAGATTTTCTCTAGATGGGGTCCCACGGATGGCGGCAAACTGTTAATGCTAAAAATCGCACTAAAGGGACAACTTAAGGTCGATGTGGACTTTAACAACTAAAGAAAGGAATCTTTCGACAAAGGCGTGCGACAAAGACAAAAATGTAAATGAGACAAAGGATTTGATGACGCAGGAAAAACCTCAACGAGGAAAAAACCTGCGGACGACAGTGGATGTCGTCGCTGCACTATGGTCGCCAATCAGGGGCGATGTCCTTGGTGTTCCGGGTGTCGATCGTACAGATATTACAATACAAATGAACGAAAGACTTCGAAATGTAAAGTACAAGTGTTTAGAATGTAAAAACAGTGTGCGTCGTGTGTGAAAACAATGTATAAACTGTTGGTCGAGAGTGAGAGTCTTGCGTCGAGAGTGATCTTCTATGAATGATCTCTTTGCTTCGAATGAATATTCTTCGAGTGTTTGTGTTTGCTTCTGTTGTTCGATGCTCTTGTTCTATCTCTCTTTCTGTGTTATTCGCTGTTGATCAGGTGTCTTGAACTGATGATTGAGCTGGGATTTTATAGTCTTCGGATGACTTTAATTGAATCATTAAGATTTTTGATGATTGTTGTAACGGTCGTCGTCTTCAATGTGGGTTTAGATGCTCATAACTGAGTTCGTCGGTTATAGCCGTTTGTCCATTAATGATTTGACTCCTGCATTAATCACTGAACAAATATAACAGTCGTATAACGCGTTAGTAGGTCGAGGTCGCATGATTCTACGCGACGGTCGTGCGAAGTAGGCGATGTCGAGGTCGAGTGTCGTGAGGCAAAAGACTTTCGATCTTTAATCAACAGATAAAGTACTATGATTTTACCTTAAAATGAGAATGGTCTTATAGAAACGTCGTAAGACCATTTGGTCGCAAGACCAAGATGACGATGTCATAGGACTAGGTTGTAAGACCAGGATGATGCTGGCACAGGACCAGAGCGATATAAGAGACTGTCGACGTAAGACCGACGAGTCGTAACTGGCGACACGTAACTGGCGACGTAAGACTTAGTGACGTAAGATTAATGTCATGAGACTAGCGATGTGCGACGTGCGACACGTGACGTGCGATCATTAGATGTAAGATGATTATTGACCCAATATGGCTTTTAATAACCAATTATCGTGTGTCGGGGGTATGGCAATAATGGGTATTACCTTTGTTGGTCGGGGGTGTGACTGTCGTAGATTTAGGGTCATCAAGGTCCATGGGTCATGCCGAGGGAGTTGGAAGCTATGAAGGTCGTATTCGACCAAGTCGACCTCGGCGACTCGTATCAGAAGCACCACGACGGGTTGATCATTCAACTCACGGTTGGTAACTGTCTAACTCGTCGAGTCTTGGTCGACGGGGGCAGTTCAGCAAACGTCATCTTCCTTGACACCATCAAGGCCATGGGAATCAATCGCTCGGAAATCACCCGACGTTCGACAACTTTGGTCGGTTTCAATGGAGAAGCGACGAGCACATATGGAGATATCATCTTGTCAGTCTACGCCAGAGGAATCAACAAGCAGACCAAGTTCAGCGTCATCGACTGCGCGTCGGCCTATAACATCATCTTAGGTCGACCATGGATCCACGAAATGAAAGCCGTTCCCTCGACATATCATCAGATCCTGAAGTTCCCTATGCCGTGAGGCATCCAAGAAATCAAGAGTGAGCCGAAAGTCGCTCGTGACGGCTATAAATCGACTCTGAAACCGCGAAAGTAAATCGCTTAGCAGATGCGGCACGACAGGTTCGTCCTTCTATCCCTAGAAACAAACTTATGCCTTGTCTACAGGAATAAAATGACCATATGGCCCTGTCGCGCGAAAACACAGTCAATGCACACCTAGATGGCATTCCCCAAGATCTCTGTGTCGATCCGTCATTTAAAACCTATCCTCCCCTAGAAAGAATAGGATATTAAATGACGGGGGGCAAATACTCCGTTAATTAAAGAGGAATCTAAGAAGGTACGTTTCCTAATTTCTTTTTCTTCTTTCATACGATTTTTTCATGACGACGATTATTGACTTAAGCATCGGAGGGTCGTTAGTTAGCCAACGACCAACCTCTGACATTATTTATTCCGCAGAATCGCACGACAATAATCAAACGACTCTAGTTTCGCCAGGTCGCACGACATAAACGACCAAGTCTATGACTTGATCATCCTTTACAGGGACACACGATTCAAATTAATCGCACGACTTAGTCGTACGATTGCGAAGTCTAACGATCTCATGATCTAAGCCTCTTAACTTAGAAAAATTTCATACTCCAAATGTATGCTTTAGTCGCATGTGCTTATGTTTATACACATGATTTAAAAGTCTTATGGCTTACGTTCCAGTTATTGTGTTACAATAGATGCCTAAGTCGCATGATTCCCTGTACTTAATGAATTTAACAGTCGATGTGATATTTTATAAAGCGCAAGTTCAAAAGAAACCCAAATTTCATTCACCAAATAAACCGTCAATTACATCTCGACCACCAACGGTCGATCGATAAAAACAAAAATAAAGAATTTTTGCGGTTAGATCTGAGGAGGGGCATCAGTCGCATCCTTGCCTGAGGTCTCGCCCTGAAGACCTTCGTCTACCACCTCCTCCTCGACGTCCTTCTCGTCATCCGAATCAAGGTCTCTCACCGTCCCGACGTCGTTCAAGTAAATATCGAGCTCTTCCGACGCCGAAGCAAAAGGATCCTTCCCCAACAAATGTCGCCTCATGATCGCTGCCCTAGCAGTCAGACGAGCTATGGCAAAAACAGACTTACCCTCGTCCTTAGCAGCTTGTACATCTCTCTCTAGACCTTCTACCTTGGATTTGGAATCCTCAGCTTCCTTTGTAGCTGCAGCCAAAGATCCTTTATTCCTCTCTATCTCCTCCCTCTGGTCGGCAATCATGGATAAGGACTGCGCTAAACGATAACGAACAACGACAACGATAACGAACAACGACAACGACAACGAAACAACGACAAAACTAAGTCTTGAAAGAGAGACTTACCATGAATGCCAGCCCGGCGACATGAGCCCCCGTCTCCTCGATAGGAAATCCCACGAAACGTTCCCTGAAAGAAGGGAGCAGATATTTCCCCAGGTGAGGAAATAAGTTCGTCCCGTCTAGGACACTGATGGCCATAAAGTCTGACGGCAATGTAAAATTAACCGTCGTGACCTTAGCCCCTCCCGTCGACTGATCCTTGCCCTTGCCGGCCGACAAAGGATCCGACGTGGCTGACGGGGACTTCACTGTTTCCTCCGGAGGCGCAGAACTAATAGGTTTCGCATCGATCGCATCAGAAGACGACTTCTTTGGCGATGCGACCTTTGCCTTCTCAGGCGTAGCGACTCTAGACGAGTCGGGAACTCCCGAAGACGGTTCCCTCGGAATCGTCGTCCGCGTCTTCTTCGGAACATCTGGACCAGCGGACATAAGCTTCTGCCTCTGCTCCTTGCCCTTACGAGCAAGCTCGAGCTCAGCTGCTCTTTTAGCAGAGACACGCGGCATCCGTGGTTGAGACTCCCCTGAAAACCACAGAAGAATAAAAATTATGAAAAATCAAGGGAAGAAGAATCGAATTAACATAGAAAGAAATAAGAAGGTACGCTTACCAGTCATCTCTCTTTCTTCTTTCGACTCCCCTCCTTCCTCACATTTCTCCCCCTGATTTTCTCCTAAGTATACTAAATCCTCGCCGTCGTCCACCAATTGTCGTACGACAAATGACCGTTCCCCAGTGCTGAACTCTAAGAACGCGTCGATCTTTGCTTGAGAATTAGCGTAAGGCTTCACGTCCTCGAACTTTATGGCTGTCGACATATAAAACAAGTTAAAAACCAAAAAACGCAGACGACAGACAACAAAAAGTACAAAGCTCACCCGATGTATTCCAGCTGGCCCTAATCCAATCACTCTCAGAGTCAAGGGCCGACTTACGCACAAATGCGTATCGAGTCTTCCACCCGCGATCGTTTACAGCAGTCTTGAGGACCAGAGCACGATCACCTTTAAGTCTAGAGTATAGACTACAGCGATGACATTCGTCCTTCTTGGCTTGATAAGCCAAAAGGAGGTCGCGCACATTCATGGGAAACTCCCAACTTTTAGTGACACGCTCGATCACTTGCACCACTCGCCAAAACTGGGGCATTAATTGACCCGGTGCTATGTCAAATTCTAGCATAAAAGCCTTAGTTAGAGGTGAGTAGGGCCATTCAAAACCTATCTTAAAGGGATATTCGTACATCACGATATACCCCTCAGGACATTCGTTCGATCGAATTTGACCTGGGCTGATCAATTCAACCCACGCAGGGAGCTTAGATAACCTCCTAAAGTCATCAAGATCCGACTGATCTTGAATATTGCTCTCAGGGTCCGTCGACATCTCTAAACAGATTGGAGGGATCAAGGAAGTCGTACCTTATATATAAGCACTCAAAGACCTCGAAAAACCTAACTGAGTCGCAGATTCTCGCCGGATTTGTGAATAAACAGGTAAAGAGCAGCAAGAAGATCAAAGGGAAATCTTTGCTCAAAGACGCTTCGAAATCGTAAACCAGAATAGACCCATTGAGGTCTCTATTTAAGCAAACGATCGGATCCCTTAGATGATCGCCACGTGCCCTCGTCCCTTCGTATGACCACAAGGATCGTCGACACCTGTCAAAGACAGCTGGTAAGCACAATCGAACGTCAGTATGACGTCACGACCTCGTTTTCTCTTCGACTTCTCGTTCGGTTAGAATTAAACCAATTCAGTTCCGAAACGACCAAAGTATTTTTAACGCAGAACCCTGAACACCCGACGAGCAAAATTTAAAATTCGAATTTGCCATCCTACTTTCAAATTTTGGGGGCAAACTGTTTGGGCAAAATTTCACAGGTTTCGACCGCGACCAAAGAAGGTAAGATGCATGTCATGAGTTATACCTTGTATTAAGATAAGGTCCCAACGAAGACCCTAAGAACCTCCGTCATCCCTCCTAAAAGGTAAGTCGAGAGTTCCTCGCGACACTCGACCTCGACGTCGCCCGTTCCGCACGACTGTCGCATAAAACCGTACGACCTCGACCGACTAACGCGTTATACAACTGTTATATTTGTTTAAGTGTTTAATGCAGGAGTCAACGTCATTTATGGACAAACGGCTATAACCGACGAAATCAGTTATGAGTATCTAAACTCACATTGAAGACGACGACCGTTACAACAATCATCAAAGATCTTATTAAAGTCATCCGAAGACTATAAAATCCCAGCTCAATCATCTGTTCAGGGGACCTGATCAACACCGAATAACACAGAGAGAGAGATAGAACAAGAGCATTAAACAACAGAAGCAAACACAAACACTCGAAGAATATTTATTCAAAGCAAAGAGATCATTCATAGAAGATCACTCTCGACGCAAGACTCTCGCTCTCGACCAACAGTTTATACACAGTTTTCACACACGACGCACATTGTTTTTACATTCCAAACACTTGTACTTTACATTTCGAAGTCTTTCCTTCATTTGTATTGTAATCTCTGTACGATCGGCATCCGGAACACCAAGGACATCGCCCCTGATTGGCGACCATAGTGCAGCGACGACATCCACTGTCGTCCGCAGGTTTTTTCCTCGTTGAGGTTTTTTCCTGCGTCATCAAATCCTTTGTCTCATTTACATTTTTGTCTTTGTCGCACGCCTTTGTTGAAAGATTCCTTTCTTTAGTTGTTAAAGTCCACATCGACCTTAAAACGATAACTTCACAGGCGATTCTCCTGAAAACGAAAAGAGAAAGGAACGTTATACGTTGAGGCAATAGAAGAAGGATCACGTAAGGGAATAGACATGCACTTACCAGTCATCTTCTCTTCTTCTTCTCTAGATTCCTCTGCTTCTCCTTCCTCTCCTTCCTTCTCTTCCTCTCAATTCTCCTCACCCTCGATCCCTGGGGGCTCGATAAAAACCACGTCCTCCTCGTCCTCCTCGTCTACGAGATGTCGTGTAAAGAAGGATCGATCGTTAGCACTGAACTCCAAAAACCTGTCGATCTTAGCTTGAGAGTCGCCGTTGGGCTTCACGTCCTTGAACCTGATATCTATCGACATAAAAAGAAAGAAATAGTTAAAAACAAATCGATATTCCAATACGAAACGTACGACAACACTTTTAAGACCTTACCCGTCGTATTCCAGCCAGCCCTAATCCAGTCGCTCTCTAAATCCAGCGTCGCTACACACACAAACGCGTACCTAGCCTTCCACTTGTGGTCGTTAACCGCAGTTTTCAGGACCAGGGTGCGATCGCCTCTATGCCTCGAAAAGAGGTTGTAACGATGGTTCCCATCCGTCTTGACCTGGTAGGCCGTGAGGTCAACATTCAGAGGCGACTCCCAATCCTTGGTAAGTCGCTCAATGACTTGAACGACTCGTCAGAACTGAGGCATTAACTGCCCCGGTGCCACATCAAACTCCGTCATAAATAACTTGGATAGAGGAGAGTATGGCCATTTGAAACCGATCTTGAACGGATACTCGTATATCACAAAGTATCCGTTCGGCACATTTCTGGTCGGACCTGACCAGCTCTATATAGCTTAATCTGTGCTAGTGACCTAAGAGAATCGAGATCGTCTTGATCTCGAATAGAACTCGCTGGCTCAGTCGACATTTCTAAACCTATGGGCCAATTTTTTAAGTCCGAAAGTTCTAAGATATCCCAAAACTTTATGGGTTTTCTGGCAAGGGACTTACGGCGCATATAAAAAGGGGAAGAATGTCGTACCTTAGAAAGGGTTCTAAACCTCGATTATGGAAGTGATTTGGTTTTTGCAAATTTTGGAACAAATTTGCAGAAAGGATACGAGAAATCTGAAGAGATTTTCCTTTGAAAGAAATTCTGAAGTGTAAAAATGGAGAATATCCGCTGCAGATCGCTATTTATGCAAGGGACGATGTCAGGACGAGTCAATCGATGATCGACACGTGCCCTCACCTTTTTCGAAAGCCCCATCAGACTATCGACATATGACATCTACAGATGTCATGCACAGACGTACGTCATCATGACGTCACGATCTTATCCATTATTAGACTTCCCACGTCATTAGTTCAGTTGGAATTGAACCGATTCAGTTCTCAAGCAACTGAAACATCCATCGACACATGTTAAATGATTTGGAATCTACTTGTTTGGTTGGTAGAATGTAGCTTCGAATAAACGATAAATGGCCAAAATACCCCTTTTATAACGATGGTGGTTGGCGGTGGTTCAGATCGGTGGCGGTCGACGGTGGTTCAGATTGGTGGTGGTTGGCGAAGGTTCAGATCGGTGGTTCAGAACGGTGGTGGTTGTTTGGGTAAAAATTTACAAGTCACGACCACGACAGGAAAAGTTAAGACACAGATCGCACGACACGTCTTGTATTAAGATAAGGTCTTAACGACCATGCACATTTGATACATCTGCCGTCATACCTGAGTTTGAGTCGAGAGTTATTCATGACACTCGACCATAACTCTTCCAAACTCACACGACTGTCGTTAGATACCTTAAGACCACGATTATCTAACGTACGATATAGCTGTTATATTTTGTCTATTTAATACAGAATCACCGCCATTAATGATTAACGGCTATAACCGACAAAGGTCATCAAGAGCATTAATTTCCAGAAACCGTTACGACCATTACTCAGCATTTATGAGGATCATTTATGACCACCAACACTATATAAACGAAGACATCAGCCTCATTTTGCGGATATCTGAATTCAAGGGCATCTACTTCATATTGAAAGCATTCAAGCAAAGAAACATTCTCCATCGAAAGACAATCCACGACGCATATACACGACACATTGTATTTACACACGACGCACCATTTATTTTATAATTAAGTTCTTTCTTTTATTTGTACTACAATCGTTTGTACTCTCGACACTTGAAACAAAAGGACGTCGCCCCTAATTGGCGACCATAGTACATCGACGACATTCACTGTCGTTTGCGGGTTTTTTCCTCGTTGAGGTTTTTCCCGCGTCACCAAATTCCTCACGTCTTCTTTATTTTTATCTTTGTCGCATAGTTTGTCGAAAGATTCCTTTCTTTAGTTGTTAAGCTTCATATCAACCTTAAGTTGTCTTTTTGGCACTAACAGTGGTTCATATAGAGGTCATATGGATCTAGGTAAATCAAGTAGAGAAGATGTGGATAATTTTCTCTTTACGAGAAAATGAGATGGAATTGAATTGGATTTCTTCTCAATTGAGATGGAATGACCAAATCCATGGATAGTGGAATGTATGAAATTCAATTTCATTCTATAAGTAACGTCTGAACGGAATTTGATCAACGGAATTGATCATTTCAATTTCTTCAGATTCCGTCGAAATTCTACAACCCAACACCCATTAGAATACACGTTGGGTCCGTCAGGTGGAGATGACAAGTTTAAGGTCCTGTTCAATTTTGAACCTCAAAATTTTTAACTTACACTTTTGGCCACTATTTCTAAACTATGCTTTAGATTAACCCCTGACCAACAAAAATAATTACAATGTTAGTCCACATAAGTTACTACTAATCCAGAAAATTAAATTCTCATGCACAAACCTCACCTTTGGTGAGGTTTGAATTCTTAACTTCATGAAAGCTCTACTAATAACCCGAGTATCGTTGGGGCCAAAGACCATTTTGGTACAGAGTATACATTCTTATAGCACCTAATGATCACACGAGTTACATATACGACATAAAGACTAACATACCCTAAAGAGTTTTGGATCATACATCTTCAGGTCTACATGTTTGTGTGTGCACGTCTATTATGATGTACACAACAATAATGTTTAGATATCAAAACATATTTCTCAAACAATAGATTATGATATTGCGATCTTTCACACGTTCAGCTACATCTGAGGTCAGACCAGGATCTTGCCTGAAAACAATTGGCATGTAATTTATATGTGTAAAGTAGATAATGTGCTTAGAGTTTTGCAATGATAACAGTAGTAAAAAAAAGCCATTTCTTTCTTTAATAAGTTAGGCATCCAAATAATAAACATGTTTTATGCACAAATTGAGATTCTTGAGTCCCGTACCTTTGTTCATTACGCATGAAAAACCAGCATACACAGAAGTTGTTAGTCGCGGAATGGAGTAAGATCAATTTTGTATTGTTGCTTCCCCTTGGTAACCCTCTTTATGGCAGACACAACAAGCCACAAAAAAAATGTCAATATCCAAAAGAAATTAAAATGGAGGAAGAGAGAGAACGTTTTTTTAACATAATTGAATATTTTAATAATATAACTAACGTTGGGAATCTCCAAAATGGAGAAACCAAAGGAGTTGAATCTAAATGATTTTGGGAAAAGAAACTGTTACAAGATGGATCAAGACAAAGGTGAAGCATGCATATATGTAAATAGTGGGTGAAAACTTACAGCAATTGCCACAAGCTCTTGGAGCAGCTCCTCCAAATGGCGTAGAGGCTGTTTTCGAATTGCAAAACACCAAGTTAAGCAATGGCGAGTAAAATAACATGTACACAAGTATTTTCGATATCATGAAATTTACCCATTGTGTTGGACCATCAACCGGAGCATTAAGTGGATCATTATGAACCTGATACAGTACCACAGATATATTATTATATATATTTATATACGCCTTTAGAAAAATAAAGGTATTACAGATACCAGATAATTAAACCATATGCTTATTTCATACCTCCATGAAAACTCCATCCACTCCCACAGCAACTGCTGTTCTTGCAACACAAGGTATTAATTCCCGCAGACCTCCACTGGCAACACCACCACCTTCCAGCTGTTTAACAAGAGACATTAACCCAACATACAACACCTCTACCAAGTATAAAACACAAACAAAATTCTGCACACCTTTTTCCCAGCAGGTTGCTGTAATGCATGTGTAACATCTGCTACCTGCATCGTAGAAACATAAGTTGAAATATATGAAATAAGTATAATATGTTAAGGCCCTAGCGCAATTGCCATCATGACAACAATTCCGGTTGTTTCATATATAACACGATGAAGATAGCATATAAAATTTATGTTGCATTAATGTTACTGTACTTACAACAGGACAATTAGCTTCTCTCATCCACTCAAAGTTGCGTGGATCAACAATTAAATCATCTGCAAGTTAGACAATAACAATGCTTTAGGCATGAAGAAGAACATGCAAGATCGATGATGCACAAAAATGCCCACAGACATTTCTATTTACCGTGAATGCTAGCATGATTATCATTTGATTACTTCCCACAAATTAGCATCAAGTAACTATGACTTCCATTGACAATGGAAGCTAAGATGGATTCAATTGCACATTCAAAAATTTGGCCATGGTTTGCATAGACTTATAAAAGATTGATCTTTGGTTGACAAAATCCAAGGAGTGATACTTTTTCACAATAATTATGTCAAAAGCTCTAAAGATTGTCAATTGTCGGGCACAAATAAAATAAAAGCTAAGGTTAGAGCAACTTACTGTATCCAAACATGGTCCCTCTCTCACAAACCATAACATTTTGATTTCCAGCCAATCTGACTTTTTCTGCAGAGTTGGTCATGACCTGCAAAGGCAACACATGAGAAACTTATCCATGGCCAAAACAGTTCCACAAATGGTCATTCAAGTCAACTAAACATGATAACTTACAGAGGAAGCACAGAACTGGCCTTTCTTTATATTTACGATTTTTCCAGTCTTGGCAGCTGCAACTAGGAGATCAGTCTATCAGAAAAAGGAAATATTAGATAGAATGTGTTAACCTCTAGAACAAGCCTTGTCACAAGATAGAAATATATAAACAGGTCTCCAGACGCGATAAAAACAAATTTTAGACAAATTAAATGTATTGATAATGGTGGTGCTAAGACATCTTGAAGCAATTGAGTCTGATCAATCTTACCTGTCGGCACAAAAAGGCTGGAATTTGAATTATATCTGCAACCCTGCCAACTGCTTCACACTGATAAAAGACACTAGTTATATAAACTTCTACATCTGCTTTAATAGCAAATAAGCCCTTCTTTAGATCACATCACCTGGTTGGCAATGGCTAACCTAAATTCAACTAGAACTTGGCTAAATAGGAGACCCGTGGGAAATTCTAAAAGCACGAAAAAAAGGGAAATTTAAATGTGAACAAACAGAGAGGGCTGGAAAAAGAAGAATAAGGAGATGGTAAAGATGTTATACATTACATTTAAGAAAACAAGATCCAACTATTTGATATAAACTTATATTTGAAAATTTGGTACCATTCCTGCGAACAGCATACACATATGTTGAAGAGCCATAACTTGAATAAGAAAAATGATTACCTGGCTAGCTTCATGTACATCGGTCACTATGGGCAAGTCATATGCCACTTTCACCTTTTCAAGGATCTGCAAATTGGCCAACAAGACAATCAATACAGTTTAACAATATATTATCGTATACACCAAATAGTTTATGACAGGTTTGGAGTTCAGCTCCTCTCGGAATATTCTTTAATGCAATATTAATACAATTTATTTGTAGAACTACTTAACGTTGCTCATTGGATTTTTTGTGTACCCCATTTATCAAGGATCAGTAGTTAAGAAGAGATCCAAATACTGGCAACCTGAATCTGCAAAAATGCAGTATATACAAAATTGTAAAATGCAGTATATACCTTCAATCCCTCAGCTAATCCAGGCCCTCGAAAAGATTTTGACGAAGTTCTGTTAGCTTTATCAAAGCTTGACTTAAAAACTAATGGCAACCCAAGTCTGCAAAAATGCAAGCAACATATGCATTATATGCTGAACAGAAGAATGGCAATTTATATAAAATGATAAAAACATAACCATGTGTATATACTATAACATAGAAGAGATGCCTCTATAAAAGCGGTTACACACCTCCACATAATCTGTATAAATCTGTCAAAACATATATGCATATTTACAGATAAACGAACGTACTTTGAAGTTACGGCTTTAATGTGTTTGGCCATATAGAAAATATGTTCTTCAGATTCAATCACATTGGGACCAGCTAACACAAAGAATGGATGTGCTTCCTGTTACAAGTTTGACAACAAAAGAAGAGTAAGTTCTCACTGTCATTAAGTTCTCAAGATGTTCTAACATGTAACAATTATAATAACGATTAACGAGTCACTAAGCACGCCATTGTAATCCCTAGTTGTTATGCTTACACTTTCTAGTACAGATCAATAAAAATGGAAAGATAAATCCCGCCATTACATGATAATTATATCCTTCCGAGTACTAAATTGATTTTAGTTTTACTTTACTGATTTTGGATCTATAATTATTATCTATGTTGCAGATCCTCAAACGGTTATCAAATTTCACCTCGAAGATTTCAGATACAACAATATCAATTTACATTGAAAAACAATGTACAGAAATATCAGTCGTGTTTCAAAATTAGGAGTAAATATCGCATAATTTTGCAGTAGAATGTATTCATGGAACAGAAGAGATGAACGCAAACCTTAAGATGGTTGTAAAGCGCCGTTGATGAGTCCATGGTGTAAACAGCAAAATCTGACAACAAAGAAGGAAATCACCATTCGTATTCTAAAATTTCTGAAATATTTACGAATAACTGCCATGATGATTATGAATGAGGCAGATCTCGAAAGATGAACAAAACGCGATTAGATGATTGCCTTCATATCACTCTGGAGTTGAAGAAATACCCAAAATTCATACCCAAGATACAAGTATTTTACGATATTATTAACATTTAAATAAAAAATTTGAGAGAAGATCGCTCCGGCGGTGATTGATGAAGGTCCATACTCCATACCTTTGACTACTGTCGAGTGTCGTCTGTCGGTGGGGTTGGATATGGATTATGGGTTTATGGATGCGAATGCGATATATAAAAACGGGTAATCCGAAAATGTACGAATCAATTGGGCTTTCATAAATGTACGATATGAATCACTTAAAAAATTAAACGTGGGCTTTGCAAATCGCAAATGTAAGCGCATCTTTTATAGGTTTTTACTATTACAAAAGATTTTTAAAAGGATTTTTATGTATTGGAGTAGAATTTTTTTTAATAAAAAAGGCTAGTATATACCAAATTGTTAGGGGTAGGCTAATTACACCCATTGATTTGCTAAATGCACCCAAAATGGTGAGTTAACACCATTTTATTCCGTGCCAATCATTTTTAATTTAAATATATATATATAATATAACATTTTTGATTTAAATATATATATAATATAATAATATATATATATATATATTATTTGTTTTATATGTATGTATATATTGTTATTCTTTTTATTTAAATATATATATATATATAACACTATTTTGTTATTATTATTTTGTTATATATATATATATATATATATATTATTATTATTTTGTTAGAGGCTCCTTCAAATGTAAACATTTTTTTATGTAAACAATGAAACCAAGGGTATTTGGGTCTTTTTCTTCAAATTCATAATTATAGGAATATCCATAATTTTAGCAACTAACAAACTTCCTTAATTTTCTCAATTATCTTCATCTCTCTCTCTCTCCGGCGACCTACACTCCGGCGACCTCCTCCTACTCCGGCTATCTCCAATCCGGAGCCTTGCTCCCACTCCGGCGACCTTCCCCAAAATTCCGGCGAGTTTCATAATTTTTTCGAGTTTCATATCAGTTTTTTCAAAAACAATTTTTTCATAAGTTCGAGTTTTTTAAGTTTCATAAACCGTTTTTTCGAAATTTTCACATTTCATAGGATAAAAAACAATATGAAACTGGCGAGTTTCATACTTTTTCACGTTTCATAGTAGATAAAACAATATGAAACTGGTGAGTTTCATACTTTTTTCACGTTTCATAGGAGGGAAAACAATATGAAACCGGCGAGTTTCATAATTTTTTCACGTTTAATAGGAGACGTTTCATAGAACTGTGATCATTGTTGTTTTAAAGAACACGGCTTTCCGGCTGGATGGTGGCGAGTGGTAGCGGTGGTCATGAGCGGCCGACGATGGTGGTAAATGGGTGGAGATTACGATGACCCAGATGAGAAAAAGTTGGATTCTTATGGTGCATGGAACTGCGATCTTGCTGTTTTAAAGAACACAGTTTTCTGGCTGGATGGTGGCGAGTGGTGGCGGTGGTCATGAGCGGCCGACGATGGTGGTAAATGGGTGGAGATTACGATGACCCAGGTGGTGCATGGAACGGCGATCTTGCTGTTTTAAAGAACACAACTTTCCGGCCGGATGGTGGCGAGTGGTTGCGGTGGAGAGAGAGGCTGGATGGTGGCGAGTGGTTGCGGTGGAGAAAGAGAGAGATGGAGAGAGAGATAGAGAGGGCCGGATTTTGTGAGAGAGATAGAGATAGAGATTGATTAGGGGGTTGATTCAAATCATTAATATATTCCAAAATTAATAGATTCCAAAATTAAATACCTAAAACATTATTACCAAAACACCCTTTCCCTATTTTTTAAATTCAAAAATCCCTCAACCGTTGATCAAAAAATCGGATGGCCTAGATTGGTTTACAAGGTTTACATAAAAAAAAATGTTTACATTTGAAGCTCCCTCTATTTTGTTATATATATATATATTATTATTATTATTATTATTATTATTTTGTTATATATATATATATATATATTAGAAATATAGGGAAAGGTTCAATAGAGAAGTGCAAATATTTAGAGAAGTAGAGAAGTAAAAAAACACGGGTCCGTTCATATATGAACGTTCATATATAAACAGTCATATATGAACGTTCATATAACAGTCATATATGAACATTCATATATGAACGTTCATATATAAACAGTCATATATGAACGTTCATAAATGAACGTTCATATAACAGTCATATCTGAACGTTCATATGAACGTTCATATATGACTGTTTATATATGAACGTTCATATATGAACGTTCATATATGAACGGACCCGTATTTTTTTACTTCTCTACTTCTCTAAATATTTACACTTCTCTATTGAACCTAAGGCTAGAAATATATATATATATATATATAGTTATTCTTTTTTTGTACATTTTACGTTCTTATCTATATTTATCTAATATACTCCTTTAAAAATAATTTTATTTACGTTTATTCTTGAATATTTAAGAAGTACAAATCTTAATACATCGTGTACAAGTTTAAAAGTTTTAAAACCTCCAACGTTCAACATGATAATTAAAAATAAAATTATTTTTTATTTTTAAATTACATTTTATACCATTATAATTAGTTATTTAATTTACTTTATCTCTCTTCTTTCATTTTTATGTTACATCCTTATCATATCAACATACATAAACTAAAATAATTAGAAAAATAAAAAATAAACATTGAGATTTTACATATAAATAAAGCATAACATAATGTTTATTACATTTTTACTTATTCTAAAATAACATTATCTGTAGTACAATTAACACGTAAAAGACGAGTGTACTTCTGTATTCGATCTATAAACAACATGTTGATACCACGCCGACGGAGTAGATCTAAGCGGTAAGTACGTCGAACAGCCTGTCATTGACATAACGTGTAATATCACATTATATTTGCAAGCAATCAAGACACCTATTTCAGGCATTGCCATCCAGTGGTCATATGGTGCACCTTGATCTGATCGAAAGAAGTTTAAAGTGTTATAAGTTGTATTCCAATGTTCACTTCCAAACATGTCGAGGTATTCTGCCTTGTATGCGTCTAACTCTTCCATCAATTGAAACCGAATTGTGGGCCATGCATCTTCATGAAGACCGAGGCAGGCAGCTATTGCTCGGAATCCACAATTTCCATCCCCTATCACATCATGTACATGTGTGATGTAACGGTGAAACATTTCTGGAAATTGATTAACGTATGGATGTACATTATAATTCTTTCCCACAAAAGAACTATGTCTTGCTGGATCCTGGTAGCTCATTTTATCCAAGTCAACAAATGTTGATGCGTTCGAATAAGTACGTCTAAGGGGTCCTTGAGTCATAAAAGACGGTTCACCATGAGCTGTAAAAGACAGATCAACGTTAAATGTAAAATTTAAATTATGAAAGTAAAAGGTATAAAGTAAAGTAAATAAATAAGTATAGAGGTTGAAAGTGTAAAAGACGGTTCACCATGAGCTGTAAAAGACGGTTCAACATGAGCTGTAAAAGACGGGTCAACAAATGTTGATGCGTTCGAATAACTACGTCTAAGGGGTCCTTGAGTCGTAAAAGACGGTTCACCATGAGTTGTAAAAGACGGTTCAACGTTAAATGTAAAATTTAAATTATGAAAGTAAAAGGTATAAAGTAAAGTAAATAAATAAGTATAGAGGTTGAAAGTGTAAAAGACGGTTCACCATGAGCTGTAAAAGACGGTTCAACATGAGCTGTAAAAGACGGGTCAACATGAGGTTTTCTGAAAAGTTTATCCTTTAACGAGGGACGTCCACGAGTAGTCTTGTTAACAGCAGATTCTCGAACCCATGTTTTTGATGCATTCGTTATCTCTTTTATCTTCCTCAGAAAACTAAACTTACCAGATCTCGGTTGTTTTTTAAATTCCTCGGTAAATTTTTTGACTTCATCTTCACAACCAATATCATCATCTTGTAAGGATTGGCACGATGATAAATCAAGCTTCCTCCAAAATACATCAATCGAATCAATTGGGATAGCATGACCTTTGTTCAAATATGACATTTGTTCATGCGCACACGGTAAACCATAACTTGTACGTAGCAGACAATTACAATATCCAGAGAATAAGCCAACAGATTGAGCATGTTGATATTCTTTGAATATTATGTCTAGTGCATGAAGTGAAACGAAACCACACAACTGTTGGAAGAGTGGTATATGATGAAGATGTTTTGTGACACTTCTGCTCTCCTGAATACTAGCTTTAATTTCTGTATCTTGGGACTGAACGACTTTATGTATCTTACTCATAAACGTCGGTAGACTTGATCGTGTAGAATCCAAGTAAGTTTTCAACTTGGAATGTTGACTCTCCACTCTGTTACTTGTTTGATTTCCAAAGTGGAGAAATTTGTCAGTCCAAGCAGACACAAACATTTCCTTGTATGATGTCAACCATGTGTCATTCAGATAACGAAGAACAGCTGAAAAAAGTGTAATTATTATTATAGTTTTAATAAGTATTTTAATATTTTACTGTAACAAAAATATATTTTAATCACTTAAATTATAGTAATCAGATGCGAGAATTACTCTGTTTGAAAAAACATATAAAATGTGATAATAAATAGACTATATATAATAACTTTAATTCTAAAAGACTACTTTAAAAAGGTCCACATATTATTGTCGTTTGGAAATAGTTTTTAAAATATCACACCTTAAAAAGCAAACGTTTTTTTTAAATTGTAGATAAAATATGGATTTGGTCCGTGTAATATGGAGGTTCTTACACATGGTTATGATTATGTGCTTCACATTTCACAACTATGTGATTATGGCTTGAAGTTAAAAAAATTACTTCAATCCTATGAATAGTAATTGTTAAACCTATAAACATTTTTAATTATAATGTTTTTGAGTGTACCTGGATAGCTGAGCAATGTTGCTTCCAATTGTGCGAAATTAGATACGTAAGTTTCATCTGATTCCGAAGCAACTAATGTAACCCATGCATCGTAAAAAGAACCCCAAGCACGGTTGGACGAAAATGCCCCTCTACAATTTCTCATGATACTTTGGTAGATGTGCCATCTACAAAGTAATCTTTTAGCACCAGGAAAAACAATACTGCATGCTTTTATCAGTGCCAACTCTCTATCTGTGACGATGACACGTGGATAAAGATATCCCTCCATTAATGACAGTAGACAATTTAATGCCCAAGTATAATTAGATATCTTTTCCTTATGCATTAAGACAAATGCTATGCAAAATGTCTTATTCGTTGAAGTTACACCAACAATTTCAAGGAGAGGCATATCAAACATGGTCGTTTTATAAGTGGCATCCATCAACAACACGTGTGGAAATGCACGCCATATCTCCAATGATCTAGGATGAGCAAAGAATAAATCTTCCAACTCATTAGTTGAGTCATTTGCACGATCATAAAATACGTAGCCTTCTTCTTGTAAAAATGACATCAGAACTTGTATTGGGGTTCTACCTGCATTTTTCTTAAGTCGAACTTTCTGACATTGATTGTATATAGTTTTTCTTGTAGACACATTATTTGGGTACTGTTGTTTTATTGTTGATAAAATATCTCTAGGCTTCACATTGTTGGCGGACAAATCTTCCACCAATTGGGCTTGAGTTTCAGACAGTCGTCTTGCATATGCATGCCCCTCAAGATGTAATGCAAAGTCATGATTATGTGCTTCACATTTCACAATTAAATTCCAACAGTCATTACCCAAACTCATTCCTACCAAGCCAAATGGACAATTTGTTTTTCTTGTGCCGGTATGTTTACTGGAGGTTTTGTTACTTCTGTACATACCACCACAATCACATTGAAATACAACTTCATATGGGTCCCCATCTGAGTCACGCCTGCTTCTTTTAATAACAATAACGAAACCAAGTGAAGATGCCATGTTGCGTACCCAATTAATTAGCTCTTGACGAGAATTAAACACCTAAAATTGATTGTTTTTCTTTTAGTTACAACTGCTTGTTTTATCATATAATTTCACAAGAACAAATTAAACTTAAAAATACCATATCGGTAGAAAATGCTCCTGGATGAGGGTTTCTATAAGCTCCAGATGAATTGTTTGGATGGACATTGTTATCCTACACAAAACATAAACCCTAAGAAATAATATCATATATATACACACACATACACAAAGAGAAATATATATATATATATTCGACGAAATACCTCATTGTTTGAATTGTGATACGCTGAAAAATCTTCTCCCCAATTAGCCATTTTATAAATCTTATACCAGTAAATTCGAATGTCGATCTGAATAATAAAACATGAATAGCGATATGAATAGTGACATGAATAGTGACATGAATAGTTTTATCGATAGTTTATCGTAACATTATCATTTAAACGTACTCCGATAATCTTAATTACTGATATTATGTTTAAAAATAAAGTGTACATATCTTAGAAGAATAAACTAGTAATTAACACAAAATTAGCATCACCTGAAAATTAAAGTAGAGATGAGAATCTTGGAGTTTTGAGGCCAACTCACATTTGTAAACTGTAAAACGAAAAGAAAGGTAAATAAATCAAGAAGTAGTTTGAATTTAGTCGATGTTGGAAGAAATCAAGAAGTAATTTCACTTGAGGTTTTTAGGAAGAGAAAAGAAGAAGATGAAGCACGAGAGAAAAGAAGAAGAATCAGGAGAGAAAAGAAGAAGAGAAAGCAAATTTATAGACCCTAGAAAGTCCGACAAAATTGTGATAATGATTTGCAATTTACACTTTTAACCCCTATACTTATATACTTACTTTACTTTATACCTTTTACTTTCATAATTTAAATTTTACATTTAACACATATAATCGTTTATTAACTAAAATACGTTAAAAATACGTTTTAATTTTAACAAGTTACACCATTATAATCGTCTCTTCGATACGTTCGAAATGAGCCAAATATTGAATTTTTTTGATTTATATATTTTAAATATAAAAAATATTTTTTATGTAGTGTAAATGATATATATTAAAATATATAAATCAAAAAAATTCAATATTTGGTTCATTTCGACCGTATCGAATAGACGATTATAATGGTGTAACTTGTTAAAATTAAAACGTATTTTTTAACGTATTTTAGTTAATAAACGATTATATGTGTTAAATGTAAAATTTAAATTATGAAAGTAAAAGGTATAAAGTAAAGTAAGTAATAAGTATAGGGGGTGAAAGTGTAAATATCAAATCAAAATCACAATTTTGTCGGAAAAATTGAAATGTTACACTTTCAACCCCTATACTTATTTACTTACTTTACTTTATACCTTTTACTTTCATAATTTAAATTTTACATTTAACACATATAATCGTTTATTAACTATAATACGTAAAAAAAATACGTTTTAATTTTAACAAGTTACACCATTATAATCGTCTCTTCGATACGTTCGAAATGAGCCCAATCTTGAACGTATTCTCATTGGGTACGTTAATGATAACCATTATGTGAACTTAGATATGACAGAAGGATACCCGTTCCCTTGTACCACATTTTTATTGATATTAGAGTAAAGAGTAAATTACAGTTTTGGTCCCTAAGGTATGTCAAAAATTACGAAATTGATCTTTTAACTTCAAAAATTATCTTTTTGGTACATGTGGTATGCATTTCGTTACGAATTTGGTACGATTGGTATGGAAATTGATTGGTTTGTCTCGGTATAAAATTGACACCCCTATATATAAACAAAAAGAATAATATATATATATATATATATATATATATATATATATTTCTATATTTCTAATATATATATTATATAAAACAAATAAATAAATAATATATATATATATATTATATAAAACAAATAAATAATATATATATATATATATTATATAAAACAAATAAATAAATAATTATTATATAAAACAAATAAATAATATATATTTTTATATTATATATTTAAATCAAATAATGATTGGTTCGGAATTAAATGCAATTATCACCTTACTTTTTTGGTTAAAAAGTTCACAATTCAGGTCCAATTTCTAGTTTTCATGATTATGCTTTTGATCTTAAAGGTGCGTTTGGTTCATGGATTCTGATGGAATTGGAATGTCGAATTTCATTGACCGAGTTTCATTTCTTCGTTTGGTTCATTCTTTTCGACGTAAAGGAATGTCCTATTCCATCAGATTCCATAAATAAGTGAATTTGACATTCTTTAGCAATCTTGAAGGATTTTGATGGAATTGGAATTGATGGAATGTTGTATTTTCATAATTCCAAATATACTCTTTAACTTAAATATAACATAATTTAATTTAATACTTTAGGTTTATATTTTATATTTTATAGGGCAGTACTAATTGCACCAAAAATAGGGTGTTGAATGCATTGTTTTTTATGTCAATTATTTTTAAAGATTCATTTTTCATTTCACTTGACATATATATATATATATATATATATATATTATTTATTTATTTTTTGTTTATATATATATATATACTAGTCTTTGGCTCGCCCGTTGCGCGACGATCAAATTTGTGTTTTAAGATAATTATTTGGTGTTTAATAGTTGTTGAATAATTTTGTGACACATACAATAATTGATAAAAAGAAAACAAAAATTCCACAAATAGGGAATATTATTTTGAAGATAAAAATATGTCTATTAAGTTTGATACCTATTATAAATGTCGTTACTAAATGAATTTATCAAACGAATACACAATAATTGCATATTTATATTTTTGAAAAATGTTCGAACTCATAATCCAAAAGTCAGTTGATAAGTGATATCTTTTTTTTCCAAGTAATTAAATCTCTTATGATAATTCTAAGGGTGTTTCGTTGACAGAATGGAATTTGATAGAATTGTAATTCGTCGAAATAATTCGACTTTGAAGTAAAAATTGATATGAAATTGCAAAAAGAAAATCACGACAATTTAGTGATTATTTGTATCAAATCCCATACTAATTTCAACAAATCTCATACTAATCACGACACATTAATTCGTATATATTTATGATATTTAATAATATAATTAAATCCAAATATATTCAATATTGGGCTTATTTCGAAGGTATTGACGAAACGATTACAATGGTATAATTTGTAAAAAATAGAAATGTTTTTAATGCATTTTAGTTCATATACATTATTTATGTTTATATGATAAGAGTCTAAAATGAAAAATAAAAAAGTAATGAATTAAAAGTAAACTACATAGATAATTATAAGGGTAGTAAATGTAAGTTATAATTATTAAAAATTTAATTAATGAGAGATTTAAGGAGGAATGAATGTAGGTGTGTTAATTGAACCTATAATGTCAATGCGTCCAGATACATGTTTAGGCGGGAAAACAATAAAACAGGCTCACCAGACGACGACACATGTCAATGTAGTTACTTATTTATTATATGTATAGATATGTTTTGATTTTATAAATTTGTTTATCTATACTACCTTATAAAGCATTTAGACCAACTATCTTAAAGTCTTAAAGTCTTAATCTTTTTTTTTTAATTAATCCACTCTCACTTAAAAACAACCTCTCAAGCCATATGTACCACCCTTTCATGCATGATTACTTAAAATTTTACGAGTGAGAAACCAAATCTCTTTTGAAACCACCGGTTGGGTGTAATCATACCACTTTTGTTTTTTCAAGGTGACGATTCCTTCTCCAAATTGATTTCCCCGGCCCTTATGATGAGTTCCCCAAGGTAAAATGACCGTTCACACACCCATTACTCATATTCCCATGACGATTGGAACTCCCAATACGATACTTCTGTAATTCAAATCTATGCCTGTTTCTTCGCCTCATTTCTCCCCTTCCCCTCTTTCTAATCGATGCACTTATCCCACCGTTAGGGTTTTGATTTGGGTTCACATATTAAGGTTTATCATCATCGTTAATCTCAGGTAAAAAAATTCTTTTTCTTCAATGCCTCATCTTGGTTTTTTGGTCTTTGGAACCGATCTCACTGTGTTGCATGTTGCAATTTATTGGAATCGATCTCTATAAGAGTCGACCATAAAGGTTACTTTTCCATTTGTTTAGAATCGGTTTCTACATCAATCTTTTTTCTTGATTTTTGATGAATCGATCTCTATCCGAATCGATCATAAAGGTTAGTGTGTACATGTTTTTAGGGTTTCTTTGATTTTGCAGGTGTCCCCTCTACACTCCCTTCTACCCCCCAATCGATTTTGCAGGTGTCCCCTCTACACTCCCTTCTACCCCCCAATCGATTTTGCAGGTATCCCTTCTACACTCCCTTTTAGGGTTTCTTTAGTTTTCTTCTGTTTGATTTTACGGTTTCTTTGATTGATTTTGATTTCCGTTCTTTGATTTTGCTCTGTTCGACGAAGACCCAAATGTATTTTTGATTTCTATTCTTGTTGGTGTTCACAATTTGCAATACTTCGAGCCCTTCGTTTCCTCCATCACAACTCGATGGTAACATTTATAAATCGTGTCATCTGGTAATATTTTGTCTGAACTTTGAGAATAATGTAGATTCTACAGGCCAGAGGGATGCTCCTGGTAAGGTATGTTCTCATTTTCCCCTTAATTTGGTTCTATGTTTTTTTGTTTACCTGGTGGGATTATTCATATGAATAATTACGTTGACCATCAGCTCTTTATTCTTTTAGCTACAAATATACTATAGTATTACTTTATGTAAATTGTCTACTGCTTTGGTCGACTAAAAAAATTGTAATAATTATGTCATCAATGTTTACTGCTATTAACCATATTCATCCGGTAAGATAATGCTACTTGGTAAGTGTTTACCTTGGGATTTTATGGTTGAGGTTATTATGATAGTGATTGATGATGATATTTTGTGCTCAAAGTAATTTGTTTTACTGCAAGTTTTAGTGAAAATGGTGGATGTGAAGAAGTGAAATATCTTGCACCAAACGCATATGCGGAGTTGGAGTTGTTCTATATTCAGGATCCGTTTACCAAACGCTTATGCGGTAAGTGCTTACTACCTCACAAGGACCGAGAATCTTACTCGGTAAGTGAGAGTCACGACTCTTACCCGGTAAGCTCTTAGCGGATAAAAAAGTTGCATATAATGCCATTTTAATGGACTAATCTTACCCAGTAAGTCAAGTAAAAGTGTCGATTATTACTGGTAAGCGCTTACCGTGTAAGTGTTGAGTAAACAGCCCCTTAGTCTTGTTACTCATTTGAAACAATCAAGATGGAGTATGTAGTTTTCCAGCTACTTTTTTGGTTCATCTCCAGTTAAGTAAAAGTGGGCGTATGGTCTCGTGATTACAATGTAATTTGGAGTAGGTTCTGCAGTTCTGCTTCATCCATTACAGATGTTGATTTAGTAAGCCTCTATTGATGACTTTTTAAATTTGGATTAGGCTTTGCCGTTTTGGGTTTTCCCAAGTATTTTAATTTGTATTTTGGTCCTGATTTGTATGGGTTGTTTGAAAAATAAATATGTGAATTTGAAAACATGTAGTCCCAGTGTGTTTGTTATTTACGTAAGCAAGTAGAGAGTTTTAATTTTTTTTTTTTGAAATTGGCAAATATTTATGAATTCTCTTGATATGCAAAAATCACTGTTGATGATAGCAAAAATCACTGTTGATGCAGCAAGGTTAGTTCATGTAACTGTAGTTGGTCTGTTCTGATTGTGTTATATTCTAAATTGAGTTATCCGTTTTTTCCCTATTTTTTAGTGTTGCATTTGAAGACGACCGTAGAACCTATCATGGTTGAACCCTGAGCACTTTTCTGTTAGGTTGTTGATAAAGTTTAAGATTTTAAAGATGCTTTGGTTTTTCATGGTTCATTCATGTTGTCTGGTTGCTTATCTTATAGTTGCTTTGAAGAAAGATAACTTTTCTTTGTTGTAGCCATACTTACACAAGTGGTTGTTGATGCTTCTCCGTTTTTCTTGCATAAGTCACCATGTTTTTGTTGATGGTGCTCCAGGTTGTTGGGGATCTTTAATTGAAGGAACTGAGAAGTACGAGAAGTTGAAAGAGAGAGCAAAAAAAGAGGATCCATTCATGGATCTTTTGTTCGATGTTACGTCGTCCATTCAATTGTTTTATGGCGATGTGTATGTATTATTGTTGTATTTCATTGATCTCACTAAAATGGTTGATTTAGCTCATAAATAATTGAGGGCATAATTTGTTTTAATGCTTTATGTTGTAATAGAATGTCCATTTGCTTGGGTATTATAACAATGGCTTGTCATGTTTTTCAAAATTTGCCACAACACTAATTTGTTCGCTTTTTGTATTCACATTTTTGCATATGTTTATTTGCATTTTACATCCAGCGGCTTCTTGCCTTGTATGTTTGCTCCTTTGTGGTGTCATTGTGTACTTTATCCGTGATTAGTTGCACTATATTTTAGATACTTGTGCCATTATATGAGTCACTGTCATGTTTATACTATAGGCCATCAAATCTTTTAACTTAAAATGTTGGTTTGTATCTTTTTTTTTTTTCAAATTTCAATGCAAATACAACTTTATGAGAAAGGGCAGTAATGTAATAAGTGAGAAGATGAAAACATTAGAAAGATGGTATGTTCTTTATTTGATATTTTGTTGTATTCCCATCAACATCTAGGCATATCGTTATTTAGCTCTCTTTTACCAGGTACGAGGCGATGATTTTTGAGGCACTTTTCAACATTGACGATTCGAATGGGCCTGATGCTAATAAATTTTTTGTTTTTATTGAGGTTAGATTATATCATTATTGTTTTAATGCCTGTTATTTAGATGTTCTCTTTCGATGTGTGTATGTGTTTGTGGAGATTATTAGATATGTGGTTTGAGAGGCTTTACTTGAAAGACTCAATATGATCATCTCTTCTTTCTTTTAGGTTTCTCTTCATTTGTATCATGGTAGTTGGATTTTTCGAATATAAGCTAAATCTTTCGGATCCCTCATGGTATAATCTCTCTTAATTTTATGAAAATTTATGTTTCAGACACTTTTCTGATTTGGAATTAGGGATGGAAACGGGTAATGCATCCCCCGTCTTCGACCCCCGTTTGAAACCCCCGTTTGAAACCCCTGTCCCCGACCCTGCCCGATTAATCCCTAACGGGTTCGGGAAGAAGGGATCCCCCGCGGGTTTGGGTGAAAACTAAAGATTTTTTTTTTCACAAAAGCATAATAGATCACTTGTTTAATCAAAATCATTTACATTCACAACTCCCGCCGCATTGCGCGGGCACTCAACTAGTAAATTTATAAAGTTTGTAACTTTTGATTTTATTTTATTTTAATAATTTGTAACTTTTGATTTTATTTTATAAATTTGTAACTTTTGATTTTATTATAACTTTGTAAAATATTTTTTTTATGTTAGTCAAATGTCCCTTTCATGGTTGATCTTAAAATAATGTTCATTTGATTGAGTAAATTATCCTTGGTGGTATTCATATTTTCTAGTAGATGATGTTTTTGTACAGTGATCATATATATCTTGTATAATAATATGAATTGAAATTGTACCTCTTCTATTTTAGATTTATTACCTTTATTCTTTTGGCTTCATTCCCTTCTCCCATCCACTAAATACCCTTTGTTTCCCCTCCTCTCTCTTTTACCTTTTGCAAGCTCCAGGACATCACCCCTCATCTCTCTTTTACCTTTTGCAAGCTCCAATTTGCAGGTGAAGATTTTCAATGGTATCATAATTCAAATAATGAGGTATTTCATCCACTACTTTATATATATATATATATATATATATATATATATATACATATAGAGGCAGTTTCATGTAGAAACCTATGCTATTTTGAAAACCGTGAAACCCATCTTACAGCTATAGATCAATATCATCTACGGTTGAGATGAAAATGAGTTATTTTTGGTAATAATAATTTTTTATTATTATTTTTAATTCAACGAAATTAATAACAGAGGGTAGGAAGGTAATTTCATCTCAATTATCAATAAGGAAACTGCATTTGAAAAAAGGAAAGGGGATCAAATCCCTATTTTACAGCCACGTCTAACCATTAACTATCAATTAGTTTACAAGAAATTAAAGATTATCTTCACCTTCTTCATAGCCATTTCTTCCACAAACCCAGAAATCGTTCCGGTTCCGGCTACTAATCATCGTCGTGCATTGTTTTTCATCGCCATTTATCGTCGTTCAATGCCATTTCATGAACTATCATCGTCGTTTGTTGTTTCATCTCCATTTCTTCGACAAACCCAGAAATCGTTCCGGCTACCGATTATCGTCGTTCATTGTTTCATCGCCATTTCTTCTACAAACCCAGAAATCATTCCGGATACCGATCATCGTCGTTCATTGTTTCATCGTCATTTCGTCCACAAACCCACAAATCGTTCCGGTCCATCGCCGGTTCACATCTGTTTCATCTCAGTTTCATCTCGGTCATCCTCGGTTTCATCTCGGTCATCATCGGTTTCATCTCGGTCATCGTCGGTTTCATCTCGGTCATCTCGGTTTCATCGTGGGTTGCAGGTTTCTGTCGAGATGAGAACGAGGTGGTTCTCGATGGCAGACGGATGTCAAGAGAGGACGTTTCATCTCAGTTTCATCTCGGTCATCGTCGGTTTCATCTCGGTCATCATCGGTTTCATCTCGGTCATCGTCGGTTTCATCGTGGGTTGCAGGTTCTGTCGAGATGAGAACGAGGTGGTTCTCGATGGCAGACGGAGGTCAAGAGAGGAGTGTGATTGGAGGAGCAGTCGTTAGAGAAGAAGACGGAGATGGCGGCGCCTGGTTGTCACTGTTGCTGTGTACGGCAGTTGAAGGAGAAGACAGCGTCGGCGTCTGGTTGAAGAGTCGATGGTTGGCGGCGGATGGTAGTGAACAGGAACAAAACGGCTGGTGGTAGTGGGTAAGAGAGCGGCGGTTATTGGTGATGGCTGAAGAGGATGGCGGCGCCTGGTGGTTCTCGATGGTGGGGCAAACGTGAGAGAAGAGAGAAGGAAAAGGTTAAAGAAGATGGCGGCGGCTGTATACGGCGGTGACGGTATGGCGACGGATGTCATCGCAGATCGTTTACGGAGGTGAAGTCGCCGGCGATTTCAGTTGTTATGGCCGACGGGAAGAGGGTAGATGGTGGTATGTGGCGGTTGTTTGTGGTGAAAAGAGGGAGAATAGAATAAAATGGAGGGCAAACGTGAGAGAAGAGAGATGTTGGGATCATTTCCATAAAATTATCATAATTTACAAAAATAATAATTATCATAATTTATATAATTAACTATCGGATTGCATATTGACTAAATTGCCCTCTAATAAATAATTAAGAAAAATTAATTAAGAAAAATTCTGATTGGTTGAAGGGAGTTTTCAAGGTTTTCAAACATAGGTAGGTTTTCATAATAACGCTCGCCTATAAATATATATATATATATATATATATATATATATATATATATTATGTTATCCCGTTTCATATTTTTATGTGTTGTGTAGGATGATAATGTTAATTCAAACAAATCAACTGAAGCTTGTGAAATCCCTCAACCATCCGCATTTTCTACTGATATGGTATCTTTATGTTTCATTTTATCTTGTTAAATTATCTGGTAAAGTTAGTAGTTTGTAACAAAAAAAAATCAATTTCAGGTGTTTAATTCTCGTAAAGATCTAATTGATTGGGTACGCAATATGGGATATTCACTTGGTTTCGTTATTGTTATTAAAAGAAGCAACAATTATAAAGTAGAATTTCAATGTGATTGTGGTGGTACGCACAGGAGTAACAAAACCTCTAGTAAACATACTGGCACAAGAAAAACAAATTGTCCATTTCACTTGGTAGGGAATCATTTGGGTAATGATTGTTGGACTTTAGCTATGATATGTGATGCACATAATCATGATTTTGCATTACAAATTTCTGGATTCAGCGCAATCAAGTCTACCGACATTTATGAGCAAGATCAATCAACTCATTCAGTCACAAGATACAGAAATTAAAGCAAGTATTCAAGAGAGCAAAAGTGTCATGAAACATCGTCATCGCATACCACACTTCCAACAATTGTGTGGTTTCGTTTCACATTATGCATTAAACATAATATTCCAAGAGTATGAGCGAGCTCAATCTGTTGGCTTATTTTCTGAAAATTGTATTTGTCTACTACGTACAAGTTATGGGTTGCCATGTGCGCACGAACAAATGCAATACTTGAACAAAGGTCATCCTATCCCAATTGATTCAATTGATGTATTTTGGACGACGCTTGATTTATCACCGTGCCAATCTTTACAAGATGATGACGTAGGTTGTGAAGCTGAAGTCTAAATGTTTACTAAGGAATTTAACAAGCAATCGAGATCTGGTAAGTTCAGTTTTCTGAGGAAGATAAAAGAGATAGACAGTGCATCAAAAACATGGGTTCATGAACCTGTTGTTAACAAGAATACTCGTGGACGGCCCTCGTTGAAGGATAAACTTTTCAGAAAAACTCATGTTGATCCCTCATTTGCAACTCATGTTGATCCGTCTGTTGCAACTCATGTTGACCCGTCTTTTACAAGTGAAAGACCTCTTAGACGTAGTAGTTCGAACGCGTCAACATTTGTTGACTTGGAAAAAATGAGTTACCAGGAACCACCGAGACACAGTTCTTTCATGGGCAAAAACTATAATGCACATCCATACATTAATCAATTTCTAAAGATGTTTCACCCTTACATTACGCATGTACATGATGTGAGAGGTGATGGAAATTGTGGATTCCGAGTAATAGCTGTCTGTCTCGGTCTTTATGAAGATGCATGACCCACAATTCGGTTTAACTTGATGGAAGAGTTAGATACACACAAGACATAATACATCAACGCTTTTGGAGGTCAATATTGGAATCTTGTTTACAACACTTTAAAATTCTTTCAATCAGATTAAGGTGCACCAGTTGAACACTGGATGACAATGCCTGAAATAGGTGTCTTGATTGCTTCAAAGTATAATGTGATATTACACGTTATAAATATGGGAGGTTGTGGGACGTACTTGCCGCTTAGGTCCACTCCGCCAGCTTGGTATCAACATGTTGCTTTTACAATTGGGTACGTTAATGGTAACCATTATGTGAAATTAGATATGGCAAAAGGATACTCGTTCCCTACTATTGTAACACATTTTTTCCACTACAGTTATCCGTGTGCTGCAGGATGGGCTACCCCGTATTCAGATCGAATACAGAAGTACGAGCGACTTTTATGTGTTAATTGTACTACGGATAATGTTATTTCAGAATAATCGAATGTAATATAGATTATTTTATGTTCTATTTATATGTTAAATCGCAATGTTTATGTTTTATTTTTATAATTATATAATTATAAAAAGTTAGTAATATTTATATTTATAAATATGTATTTATTTTTAAATAAAACCAAAAAGTAAAACAAAAAAAACCTTTTTAAACTATATAATAAAAATAAATAAAAATATATAATACAAATAAATAAAATAGAAAAAGAAAAGACAACAAAAAGACAAAAAACAAAAAAAAACAAAAAAATAATAATCATGATTTGGTGCACTTAGCATTTCAAAGGGTGCAATTAGCCTTCCCCTATTTTATATTTTGATTTTATTTTTATATTTATATTCATATTCATATTTTATTTTTATATTTTTTATTTTAATTTTATTTTATATAATATAATTTAATACATTTTTTTATTTTCTCGAAATATATTTTATTTTTTCAAAATATAATTTTGTTTGACAATATATTTTATCTGGGTTGTGTATATTATACTTTTTTGCGCATTAAAATATTTAAAAATTATTTTATTAAAGTATTTTTAGTGAAAAAAAATATATTTAATGATTATTTTATTAAATAATTTTTTGTTTAAAAAAATTAAAACTTATCAAAAAGAGTATTTTGGTCATTTATAATAAATTCGTTTCAATTCCAAAGCTACATTCTGTGAACCAAACACACAAATTCCAATTTCTTTAACAGATTTCATTCCCATTCTATCAACCAAACAGGTGGTCAAACCTGACAACATTCCATTCCAATTCCTTCAAAGTCAAATTCCTTTGATAGATTCCATTCCATCAAAAAACATTCTGCGACACCTAAATGTTTTTATCGAACTTCTCTTTCTCAATCTTTTTCTCCTTCTATTTCATTTTTTATTTTATATCTTTATTAGTTTTTTAATATTATAAAGTAATTAATAATATATTAACTAGAATATATTTAAAAATGCATATTTTTTACAAATTGCATCATTAAAAATCGTGTTATCATCTAAAAAAATCTAATGTCACATTTATTTTAAGCAATTAATAAAAATATAATTTAATTTTTTATAATTTTTTATAATTTATTTTTCTAAATTATGTATATTAATTCTATTCAAATTCTACATTACTTAACTCATCAAAATTTTAAATCCTTTCAATTTCAATTTTTTTTCATTTCTCTTAAAATAATTCTATCAAACCAAATGTACTAAGAAATAAGAATTAGGGATTGCTAGGTTGAAGATACTTTGCATGTTACGCATTTGATCTTTAGAATTTATTAGTGTTTTTATTTTTTATTTCTTTTTATTTTCAATTTTAATTTACTAATTAATAATATATCAAAAGTCCAAAAAAATATTAAAACAAATATCTTTTTATAAATTACACCATTAGAAAAAAGTCTCATCACTATCTATAACTATAGGGTGTTTGGGATTGCTTCTTTAAATTGCTTATTAATTATTCCGATATGCTACCGGTAATAAGAAGTTTTTGGTGTTTGGATGAAAAAAAATGTTTATACCAGTTTGGCACCAGTAATAAGAAGTTTTTGATAAATTACTTTCTTCTAGCTTATTAACTTATTTTAAACAACTTATCAGTTTTTTTTGTCATTTTAGATTTATAAGCAATCAGAAACACCTCTAAAAACAATTTATTATCTTATTACGTTTTGATCCCACCATAACCTAATCCAAACATTTTTTTATAAAACTTCCATTTACCACCACATAAGTTGATAAGTACTTTTACAAAAAAAAACATAATTTGTTTTAAATAAGCAATTCCAAACACCCCTAAATATTTTTAGCATTGAAAGAAAATTCAAAACCCTTCTTACATAACAATTATTTCCAATATAACAAAAAATCAAAATTGATGGAACATGGATATTTTAGGATTGTTTTCTTTCTCTTATATTAAGATTAAAACAAGTCTAAAATATGATAAAACCATAAGGGTTGTGACGTACTGGTTATGGCCCTGGGAGATGTGGTGGAATATCCCATTTGCCCAGGGTTCTAACCCAGACGTACACAATAATTGTGGCCACTGAGATTTAATCATGGCTGATGTCTTACAGTCATAATTTGCCAAGGGATTAGTCTAGGCATAGTCTATGACACACTTTCAAAAAATATATGATAATTTATTAGTCACACCAGATACATATATTGCAACTTACCCAATTCAATTATTTTCAACAATAACAAAAAAAACATCAAGTAGATTAATAAAGAACAAAGAGACTTATAAAATTATAGTAATATATTTCAATAAAATCAAAATAATTATTGTGAGAAGTTTGGGCCCCAATCACATGTTGGATGCAAGACAAACATCCAATGGAGTGCGGCACGCTAACAACCATTAAAATCCGTGTCCATTTTTCACTTTTGACCAAATGGACCTCACATATTACAACATTCAAGAACAAAAAAGAAATAATAGCACATAGTAAATTCATCCAACACTAGCATTAATACTCCAGTAACTACTAGCACCTTGGATTTGGATGTTAAGTGTGTAAATATTGGTGAAGTCGTCGTCTATGGGCATTTTGGACCACCTTCCTTGGTCTTCCAGTTGTTGTAGCATGGGCATACTTGTTTATTACCGTAAAAACCCGGGGGTACACACAGACATTTTGCACAGCACTTTTGACAGAAGAACATGCATGGCTTGTGGTATTGAGTCCTGCTACATCTCCTTATGCATTGCCCAGGGCACTCTGTTCATGTCCACGCAAATCAGTTAACGGAATTGAATGAAGTTAAAAGTTCAAAATCACAACTGCAGTTTTAATTACAGATGGATCGAAGATCGAAGCTAACTTAAATTGGCTAATCGAAGAGATCGAATACTGAATCTAAAAACAGAATGTAGAACTTACGAGAGCTTGTCAAACTTCCAGGTCCAGATCCGTTGCCATGTCCTCCTTTAGCCGAGACCTAATCCGATTTAGAAATAAGAAAATGCATCAGAATATCAGATAATGCTTGAAGAAGATAACATTAGTTAATCGAACACTTGAAAGGTAAAATTGCAGAGACTTACAGCAGTTTGAAGCATGGAGATGGCGATGAGAGCCAAGAGGAAGACAGCGACGAACTTAGCCATGGCGGTTGAGAGTGCTGAATATTGGGGAAATGGTTTGGTTGAAGAAAGGTTGGGTGTGTTGCAGCTATTTATAGATGGAAAAACAAAGTATCCTATTGCTAGCCTACACGCCGGTCCACATTTACAGCGTAGGCATGCATGCTAGCTAGAGAACAGTCAAGTGGAATCACGGGTCCAAATTCGGTCCGACACAAGTCTAGTGCCCACGTTCCCTACCATTCCACTTTAAATAAATATTAGAGTAAACTACACTTTTGGTCCCTGTGGTTTGGTGTTTATAACACATTTGGTCCCTACAGTTTAAAATTTACACTTTAGCCACTGCAGTTTGCTATTTGGTCCGGATTTGGTCCCTCGTCGTTAAGTCCGTTAAAAAACTCAGTTAAGTTCAGGGGTATTTTCGTCTTTTTCTTTTATAGAGAGAAGTGATACAATTCTTTTAAAACTATAAGGACCAAATTGTAAATTTTTCTAATTTATATTAATATTATATATATATATATATACACACACATGCCACATGAACGACCCACCACCCCTTCTCCGGCGTCTTCTCCGGCACCCTCCTCCGGCAACCACACGACCACGTCAGGTAGTCTTAATCGAGTAACTGTTTTCGCAAGCCATAGTAACAAAAAGTTTTCGTGAACATCTTAATCGAAAATGTTTAGTGGGTTTTAAAGATTAAGGTTGTTTCTTTTCATAAATTCAATTAAGAGCTTCTAGTTAATGAATTTGGATCACACAACAGCTCTCAGAATCAACTTTGGTCGAGAAAACAACGAGTTATCTGATCTGAAAGTTCTCGCCAGAGTGGTCGCCGGAAAAACGGGGTTGGCCGGAAAGTCCGTTTAAAAACTTAGTTAACTAAGGGGTACTACAGTTTGCTATTTGGTCACTACAGTTTGCTATTTCGTCTTCTTCTCCGACGAACATACGCACACGACACAGGGATCGTCGCATCTCCGACGATCTTCTCCGGCGCCTGCTCCGATTACCATCTCCGGCAACTACCAGACAATCATGTAGACCAAGAGTAAGCAGTGAGTCCCGAGTCACATTAAGCTGACTCACTAAGCTCATCAAGATGCTTGTTACCCTCACTGTTATATGCATTTTGCTTTGAAATTGTTTCTTAACATTTCTGATCTGGAGATATATTGGAGTCCCATTAAGCTGACTCACTAAGCTCATCAAACTGCTTGTTACCCTCACTGTTATATGCATTTTGCTTTGAAATTGTTTCTTAACATTTCTGATCTGGAGATATATTGGAGGTTGTCGCCATGGTTACCAAAAAAATGTTGAGGCTGTGATGATTTTTTTTCTGCATTTAACATTTATGAGCATAGGTTTTTGTGCACTGTCTTGGCTGGGCAACCTAAATAGTGTTTGCAGCCATGGTGGTGTTTGAGGGCCGACGACGAGGTGGTTCAGGTGGGGAGGGGGTTGGTTCAAGATGGATATATATATATATATATATATATATATATATATATATATATATATATATATATATATATATATATATATATATATATATATATATATATATTATAATATAAAATATTTTATTTTACTTTATTTTAGTAGAAAAAGACAAAAAGGTATAAAAAGACTAAAGTACCCCTTAGTTTTTTTTTTGAACGGCAGAGAACTCACGCACACGCCCCCGAGGTATCCGGGCTCCTTTACGGGCCGACCCGACTAATCCTCGGTTAGACCAGACCCAACCAATTGATTGGGCCTATCCAGCATCCGACAAAGTCTGGTACTACCAAACCCGCTCCAAAGAATGGAAGCCCGGAGCCGCCACCTAGCAGTAACACTGGAGCGGCCCAACCCGTAGGTTGGCACCTGGATCCGGGTCAAACCAGGGCTTCACCCATAGTCCAACCCAGAATCTGGGTATCTCCAGAATGCTTCCCCCAGGGCTCGAACCTGAGACCAATGGATACCATCCACTGGCCCCAAGCCTTTACCACTGGGCTAACACCCCTTTGATTAAAGTACCTTAGTTAACTGAGTTTTTAAACGTACTTAACGATGAGGGACCAAATCCGGACCAAATAGCAAACCGTATTGGCTAAAGTGTAATTTTTAAACTGTAGGGACCAAATGTTTTAGGGTTTAGTAAATATATATATATATATATATATATATATATATATATATAGATGAAGGCATGAGATCATGTAAGAAGTGCTTTTAAACCGTTGATCACTTTAATCAAATGTTGTCCCATAAATTACGACTTAGAAGAGAATTGATCTGGTAAATCTCAATACATCTCATTCTAATGTGCATCCATTTCTCATCCAACGATTGATAATCACTTATCACGCTTTACACGTTAACCTCAACTTTTCATCGAAACCCAATTATTATTATATATATAGCCAGGTTCAGGAGAAAGCCCCCAAAAAATGAAAAAAATGAAAAAAATGAAAAAAATGAAAAAAATGAAAAAAATGAAAAAAATGAAAAAAATGAAAAAATGAAAAAACACTCTGGTAGCCCTTCATCTGGACGGTATGCACGCTTTACACGTTAACCTCAACTTTTCACCGAAACCCAATTATATATATATATATATATATATATATATATATATATATATATATATAGCCAGGTTCAGGAGAAGGCCTTAAAAATGAAAAACTGAAGAACACCCTGGTAGAGTGCATACCGTCCAGATGAAGGCCACCAGGATGTTCTTCAGTTTTTCGTTTTTTTAAGTTTTCCCCTGAACCTCCCTCCTCTCTCTCTCTCTCTCTCTATATATATATATATATAGAATGGTTCAATAGAGACGTCCAAATATTTAGAGAAATAGAGAAGTGATCTTGACCATGCATTCGGTCAAGATCGGCGGCTTTGACCCAGAAGCAGAGGATAATTCCTCACGTGGTCTGCACAAGATAGAGGGGTAGTTTCGTAAAAAATACGTGGGACATGTTCATATATGAATTTGTGTGATTCATATATGAACTTTTGTGTTCATATATGAACCTTTGTAATTCACATATAAAATATTTTTAACTAATTCATATATGAACCTTTGTGATTCATATATGAACCTTTGTGATTCATATATGAATCAGTTAATTTGTTCATATGAGAATTAGTTAAAAAAAATTCATATATAAATCACAAAGGTTCATATATGAACACAAAGGTTCATATATGAATTAGTTAAAAAAAGTTTATACGTTGTAACAACCCAGTCTAAATTAAAGCATACATAGCATTAATATTAAACAAATTACAAAACCGGGTCCCTAAAATTTCATTACATCTGACTGAATATCTTAGGTTGGCGGAAACAACCTATACACAACTGAGAATGACTATCACTAAAGGAACGAGTGACACTGTCACTATCTGCATCTGCATCTGCTCTACCCTGCACTTGCTCACTTACCTGAGCCTCTTACTATCTGCTTACCTGGAAAAGTTTAGTTTGGAAAAATACGAGGGTTAGACCATGAGGTCTAGTGAGTCCCTCCTGACAGTTCTCAAAATCATTTAAAACAGTTTATCTTTTCAACATAAATCTTTCATATATAAACTTTCAAATAAACATTCACATAACTGACATCACAATCTTGCACATAAAACTTCCACATAACTTTTCATACAACTTTCTCATAAAACTTCCACGGATAAATCCGCTCCCGTAAATGGCACCCTGAAGTCACTCGAAAGTGACAACGAGTCAGTATCACGCTGCCTTATTGGGTCTCACTTCCCATGGCATAAACGGAACCCCCCCCCCCCCGGCGTGAGTACTGGCGGAACCTCCCCCCAACTTAGCCAATCTACGTCTACACAATGTATGCATACATCTCATATAAAACTTTAAACATCTTTCATGCAATTAAAGCATAATAAATAAAGCATGGCAATTCTCAACATTCAAAACACATTTTGAAAACACTTTAAAAGCCACACATTTTAGTTTAGAAAACTCACCTGAGGTCCAGATTAGAAATGTTTACTCGTACCGATCATCTCAACATGAACCTACAATTTACACCCATCACATAAACCGGGCTTAAATTAATAATCCACTTCTCAACTTAATTTATTAAACCCCTGCTTGTCTCAATTAATTAAACTACTTATTTTTTTTAACTCTCGGCCACCTCTAGATCACACTCATACCAAGCCAATACGCATCAACTTCTGGTCCACTTAGTACCGACCCAAAAGAATTGTACTAACTGACACTTTGATCCAATGAGAGAACAATCCCATCGTCCCAACTAATTAATTAGACTCCACTAAAAAATTGTTAGAGGAAATCTCGGTTCACTTACTATAAATCGACACCCCCTCCCCTCTTTCTTTTATAAATACAAACCACGTGGCCCAAGAGAAGTAATGAATTTATTGATTAAATAAACTTCCACTTAGTTGATTAAACTACTACCCAACTACTCATTCAACCAAAATCGGTCCACTAACAATTTATTTTAAAGAGGCCCAAATTAATTTAATAATTAGACTACCAATTACATACTAGGCCCTTATTATAAATTATAGACTTTATTAATAACTAAGCCCAACTTTAATAACTAAGCCCAAAAGGACTTAATAATTCTTTCGGCCCAACACTCAAATCGGCCCAATAAACCAATCCGGGCCCAAACTTGGGTTACGGGTCAACTACCGGAACATACCGACTTCCGGTACACACGGTTCCGGAAGACCGGCGATTATGACCAAAACCCACATTCTTCGCCATTACTCTAGCTCTACACGATTGATGACAACTCTTCTTTTACTATTTGATACAAATTACTCCTAACCAAGAACTCACATGACATTTGATTTATCTTGACAATATGAATTGGAAATCAAAACTCTATTAATATTTTAATTTGATTTCTCCGCTTACATAATCGAGAACAACTAGAAACTTACAAATCGAGCATTACTTGCAAAAGAGAAAAAGCAAGAGAATGGTTTCTTACCCGAATAAAGCCTCACGAAAAGGAAGACCGCTGCCAAACCTCGTCACCGTCGGCGACCACCACCGACAGCCAACCGCCGGCAGCCAACCGCCGGCGACCTCTCTCGCTGCTCCTTCTTCCTCGTCGTCTATCTCTCTCTCTCGTTGCTCCATCTCTCTCGTCGTTCATCTATCTCTCGTAGCCTCGATCTCTCTCTCTTCTTCTCCCTCGTCGATGCAGCAGGAACCACACACCCACACACCTCTTCATTAATTATCTCCTCTTTCTTCCTTCTCTCTCGATTTGCAGCAGGAAACATACACACACATACCTCTTTATTAATTATCTCATCTTTCTTCCTTTCCTTGTTTCTCTCGGTACACAGCACCCACACACACAGAACCCTAAACAAAATATGTGTTTTTCTCCCTTTTAGAAGGATGTGACGCCCAAGAAAAGTAGGGAATTAATTTCCCAATTTTCAGTTTTTACCCTCAAACTTTTCATAATAAACACTTACCACCCCTAACTTCTATTTAAATCAACTAACTTTGTAACATCCTGAATTTTCAGAAATAGTAATTTAATGAGAATTGGGATCTACTTGTATTTTGGTTTAAAACCTTGAATTATGTTGTAATTGATAATTCAATAAGGTTAAAATACAAGGGTTTGATGTTTGGTGTGATTGTGAAAATAATGGAACTAGAGGGTGTGTTTGGTCAATTCCTATTTGTATGTGTGTGGATATAGACTGAGAGATGAAAAGAATATCTCATTTTGTCTTGTGTGAGTCGGTGTAGAGAACCAGAAGAAGAGAAAAGAGAAAAGAGGAAGAAAGCAAGGATTTGTTCATCGTTTGGTTTCCTGAAATCAGTAACAACAGATTGGAATCGAATTCGTACAGAAAAGTGGGCTTTTGCAAATAAGGTGAGTTCATTCGATTCATTGTACAAATCAATGTTTTTAAGTTATACTGATCTTGATATAGCTGTATAAATTGACTAAGGACTGAATGAAATACATAGATTGAACTAATTTCACAAGTTAAGTCGATTTGTGGACTTGTTAGAAATGAACTGTACGTAGTCCCGGTACTAAAATGTCCCGGTACTAGTTTGTCCCGGTACAGTCCCGATATGATCAAAAGTACCGGAAGTTGAATGTCCCGGTACAATAGAGTCCCGGTACTTATGAGTTCCGGTGAAGTCCCGGTACTGTTGACTACCGGGAGTTGGGGGATACCAGGAGATGGGGATACCGGGAGTTGGGAATACCGGGAGTTGGATAAAAAGAGTCAGTTTACAGATTTTGGGGATACCGGGAGTTGGGAATACCGGGACTTAGCGGAACCCCTGTGCTAAGTCGCCGAAGGGGGGACATTTGAGGATGAAGATACGATAGGTTATCTAGTATTCTTAGATTTGAGAATATGATGTGAGTTGGATTATGCTGTTATGCATATACATTAGTAAAGTGTAATGGATCCATAGGCACTAAAGTTTGGCAATCACGTGGAATAGGCGTGTGGTATTTCTCGTTTAATCGTTATTCCAGTGTGTGTGGGAAATCAAGGAATAGGCGTGTGTTATTTCTCGTTTAATCGTTATTCCTGATTTCTAAGGAAGAGAGTGAGGTTGACATAAGTACTTGTAATCTCCGCTTCCTTACCAATAAATGGGCGTGTGTAATCGCGATTTATTGGTGGAGAGCATTGATCTAGAATCTGAGAAGATTCATAGTGTGGCTCTGGGGGTATGATATACTGATGGAATTGTGGTCAATCATAGTCATGGGAGTGGATAAAATTGTGTAAAGGAATAGAGTTCTATGTACGGTAAGAAAAGGAGTAACCAGGTTTGTTATAACTTGTTTACATTGATTTTTGCAAATGTTATTATTGAAACGAATGTTCTCACTAGGCGTTGGCCTAATCGTTTCATGTGACGTTTTCTTACCAGGTTCAGGCTCAGGCTCAGGCAGATAAAGGGTTGTGGGACGAGTGACTTTGAAATAGCAGAAGTGGTAATTATCCAAGAGGAGATTTTTGAAGGATAACTTAGATAACTCAATTAATCTGATTAGTATGACATGATTAGATTGATAGGTTATTTGAAGTATCCTGTAATGTAAATATACTCTTGATGGTTAATTCCTTTGCTATTTATATAAGTTGAAGTTTATGTTGTCATAACCTGTTGTAACTCGAGGTTTAAATTGGCCCGGATTTTGGGGCGTTACAAACTTATTTTTGGGTTATTACATATGTAAATTACAAAGGTTCATATATGAATACAAAGATTCATATATGAATACAAAGATTCATATATGAATCAGTTAATTGGTTCAACTGATTCATATATGAACCTATAGTTAATTAGTTTCATATATGAAACACAAAGGTTCATATATGAATCACAAGATTCATATATGAATTAGTTATAAAGAGTTCATATGTGAATTACAAAGGTTCATATATGAACGTATAGTTCATATGTGAATCACACAGATTCATATATGAACTCAGCCCGTGTTTTTTGTAAAAGTTACGAAATTGCCCTTCTATTTTTGGAACAACCGCAACTTTTGACCAGTCAAAGCCACAACTTTTGACCGGTCAAAGCCGCAACTTTTGACCGGTCAAAGCCGCAACTTTTGACCGGTCAAAAGCAATTATAACCGATCTTGACCGAATGAATGGTCAAGACCACTGTTAGACAACCTAGGGGGGGGGGGGTAAGGTTGTATTTTAAAACTTTTACTTTCAAAAAATCTTTTTACAAATAAATACAGAATAAATAAAGCAGAGTATAAATAAATAAGTATACAACAATTATATAAACAGATATAATTTAAATGCACAGAGATTATATTAATAAATATAAATGCAAGGCAGTTTATATAAATAAATATAATAAAGCACAGCGGAATAAATAAAGAGATAAGGGATAAAGATACTTGACACAGAGATTTACTGATTTACCACCAACTGTGATAAACCAGCAGCCGAGACACTTCCCGACACGATCCAATAAATGTATTCTTTACGGTAGAATACAAACCAAGTACAAAGGTAACGTAATTGATTCTCAAGCTTCTGCTATGAGATGTACAGGATCACACACCCGTTATTCAAATGCTTACAAGAGGAGTATAACTCACAATGGGTAATCACTCTTGTATAATATCTCACACTTGGATATTTTATAAAAAGGTTTTATAAAATATATATTATAAATAGATGAGAGAGCTGAGAGGTGGTTGCAGCTTGTTGTTACTGTTCTTGTGTTCTGAGGTCTGTCTTTCTCTTCTCCAGCATGCATCATTATATAGCATGAAGACTTCCAACGGTCACATGACCTGGCGGTATACCGCCTTGCACACCGCGGTATACCGCGGTCAGAAAGAGTACGCTGACACACCAACGGCTACATGCAAAGTTGACAGGAAAACGTACCCGCGGTATATCGGCTTGTTCTCGCGGTATACCGCCGTCAGGAAAAGGTTCTTTCAACCAATCAGAAATGCACACGACCTGCCGCGGTATACCGGCTGAACACCCGCGGTATACCGGCAAAAGTGTATCCGCGGTATACCGGCTGAATTGCCGCGGTATACCGCCGTCAGAAAAGACAGCTACCAGGACTGCAACCAAATCTTGCTGAATCTTCTCAAAACCTTATTAAAAAATAATTGTTGGGTTTTTAGAAATATCCAAGTGGTATATTATTTTAGGGTGTTTATCATTATTAGTTATAAACAATAATGACGACGTAAACACTTCCGTCTTGAACCCTTCAGATTAAATCTTCGTGTTCTTCAACAACTGCACACTTGGATTAAATTGTTAGATAAACAATAATACGGTGTGTTTGTAATCATCAAAATAAATATATATAAATATATAGAGATGTGGTACACTTGCACCAACAATCTCCCCCTTTTTGATGATGACAAACACAACCACTAAGCAAGAGCATATGCGGTTTCTCTCCCCCGTTTGTCGAAACAAAAAGGGTTAAGAAAGACGGTATGCTTCCCCTCGAGAGATGCTCCCCCTCAAAATATGCATATAATTGAGGTAGCATAAACTCATGGGTAAATATAATAAAACGCTCCCCCTCAAATTAATAACGATATCAATTTGATTTTATAAAATTTGAGGGATAAAATAAAATGCAGAAAGCAATAGAGACATAAGATATACAAACCAATACGAAACACTTGCACCAAAACGGATCTTAAGGCTTCAATATTCGGTTAATTTTATGTGATAAAAAAATCACCACGTATTATGACCTCGTCAGGTAACCACGTATTATATCCTCGCCAGGAAACCACGTATTATAACCTCGGCAGGTAACACGTATTATATCCTCGTCAGGAAACCACGTATTATAACCTCGGCAGGTAACCACGTATTATAACCTCGGCAGGTAACCACGTATTATAACCTCGGCAGGTAACCACGTATTATAACCTCGGCAGGTAACCACGTATTCTAACCTCGGCAGGTAACAACATATTATATCCTCGCCAGGAAACACGTATTATATCCTCGTCAGGAAACACGTATTATATCCTCGTCAGGAAACACCTACAAAAGGCAAAGAAAATATTTCGTGGTACCCTTTTCTTATGGGTCCTTTTAACAGTTAGTATAAAACATAAACTGCAAAAAAAATATGTTGTCGACATAAAACAAACACGACAAACATACAAAACCATAAAAATGGTTTAAAACCACAAACGCATCCCACCGGGATTATCAACATTAAACATTCCTTTCGGAATCCATTTTCTAACCATTTTGATTTTACGATCGTATTCATCATAGACGTAAAATGAAGCATTTATATTCGCATTATTTTTAGATCTAGAAAAATTACCAATATACATACGAGCATGCGGTTTCCTCCCATAATTCACATTTTTCATTTTTGACATATATGGGGGTTTTCTCGTATCAACTTTAGGAGATGCAAAAAATCTTTTAATGGGTTTACACGAACATTTATCAACACATGTATCGGAACCAATGCCTTTACGACAATTTATACGATTAGGCATATTTAGCATTTTAAGCACTTTATCATTGCTACTATTAAAAGCATTTGCTAATAAGTCATTTTTCTCATGCGATTTACATTTAGCATTTAAACATGCAACTTCATTTTCAAGAGACTCGCATTTTGTACATGCAACACTTTCATTTTTATTTTCACTTAAGCATGCAATTTTATCATTTAAAATAACACAAGATTTACAGACATCTTTTTCACTTAATTTATTTTCTAATTTAGTGATAACATCTAAATCATGAGCAGATTTTTGTTTACCGTCATCTATTTCCTTTTTATATACAGATACGGTTTCTATTAAATTAGAGATTTCATCTTTATACTTATTTGCAAGAGCGGCCATATCATGAAATGATTTATATAATTCGTCAAGATTATTTTCATCGTCACTATAATAATTATCACAATTATTTTTAGAGGAATATGATGAAGATACCTCATTATCATGGTCGGCCATGAAACAAAAATTTTTGGTCTCATTTATGCTTGCGCTCAACGCGCCTCCAACCAAAGCTTTTGGTGTGTTGATTTGTTTTGCTCGATTCGGACACACACTTGCATAGTGATCCTTGTCACCACACACATAGCAAAAGCCTTTCTTTTTATTGGCTTTTTCATCGTCGCTAGATTCGTCATAATTGTCTTCACTTTTGTGGACGTTGCGACTTTGGTTTTTACCACCACGACGGTAGTCTTCATTTTCTTGAAACCTATCAATATTGGCAAACTTTTTGTTAGAAAGAAGTTTAGAAAGTTTTCTTACCAACTTGACTAAATCGTCAAGATTTTCGGGTTCATCATCGGATGAACTTGCATCTTCCTCCTCTTCCTTTTCTTTTGAGGCAACGACCTTGAGAGCGATGGATTTCTTTTTGACTTGCTCCCGGACTTGATTTCTTTTTAGTGCGATTTCGTGCACTTTAAGATTGCCGATGAGATCATCGAGCTTCATAGTTGCGAGATCTCGGGAGTCTTCCAAGGATGTGATTTTTGCCATCCACTCCGAAGGAAGTGCTCGAAGAATTTTCCTTACATAGTCTTCGTTAGGATAAGTGCGACCTAATCCCTTCAAAGTAGTCATGATGAGGTTAAAACGTTTAAACATTGAGTCGATTGACTCATCTTTTGACATTTCAAATAATTCATAATCATGAACTAAAATGTTTATTTTAGAACTTTTAACTTGAGTATTTCCACGATGAGTGTCACTCAAGCTTTGCCAGATTTGATTAGCAGTTTTACAGGTATATACTCTTTCTATTTCATCGGAAGTTAAAGCAGCATATAATATATTTTTAGCCTCAAAATTTAAACAAAAAAGAGATTCAGCGGGAGTCCAGTCTTTAACAGGTTTATCAACAATAACATTATTTTTTATGATGGTAGGATTAAAATTCCCATTTTCTATAATATCCCAAATTTTTTGACTTTTGCCACGAACGTGACATTCAAATAGCTCGGCCCAAATGCCAAACTTTTCAGTATCTATCAAAGGAGTTTTAGAGAACACAAAATTAGTTTGTTGAGCCATTTAAAAAAAGATTAAAGAAATGACTTTAAAAATTTAAACAGAAAATTTTTGAAAGCCCCGCTCTGATACCAAATGTTAGACAACCTAGGGGGGGGGGGTAAGGTTGTATTTTAAAACTTTTACTTTCAAAAAATCTTTTTACAAATAAATACAGAATAAATAAAGCAGAGTATAAATAAATAAGTATACAACAATTATATAAACAGATATAATTTAAATGCACAGAGATTATATTAATAAATATAAATGCAAGGCAGTTTATATAAATAAATATAATAAAGCACAGCGGAATAAATAAAGAGATAAGGGATAAAGATACTTGACACAGAGATTTACTGATTTACCACCAACTGTGATAAACCAGCAGCCGAGACACTTCCCGACACGATCCAATAAATGTATTCTTTACGGTAGAATACAAACCAAGTACAAAGGTAACGTAATTGATTCTCAAGCTTCTGCTATGAGATGTACAGGATCACACACCCGTTATTCAAATGCTTACAAGAGGAGTATAACTCACAATGGGTAATCACTCTTGTATAATATCTCACACTTGGATATTTTATAAAAAGGTTTTATAAAATATATATTATAAATAGATGAGAGAGCTGAGAGGTGGTTGCAGCTTGTTGTTACTGTTCTTGTGTTCTGAGGTCTGTCTTTCTCTTCTCCAGCATGCATCATTATATAGCATGAAGACTTCCAACGGTCACATGACCTGGCGGTATACCGCCTTGCACACCGCGGTATACCGCGGTCAGAAAGAGTACGCTGACACACCAACGGCTACATGCAAAGTTGACAGGAAAACGTACCCGCGGTATACCGGCTTGTTCTCGCGGTATACCGCCGTCAGGAAAAGGTTCTTTCAACCAATCAGAAATGCACACGACCTGCCGCGGTATACCGGCTGAACACCCGCGGTATACCGGCAAAAGTGTATCCGCGGTATACCGGCTGAATTGCCGCGGTATACCGCCGTCAGAAAAGACAGCTACCAGGACTGCAACCAAATCTTGCTGAATCTTCTCAAAACCTTATTAAAAAATAATTGTTGGGTTTTTAGAAATATCCAAGTGGTATATTATTTTAGGGTGTTTATCATTATTAGTTATAAACAATAATGACGACGTAAACACTTCCGTCTTGAACCCTTCAGATTAAATCTTCGTGTTCTTCAACAACTGCACACTTGGATTAAATTGTTAGATAAACAATAATACGGTGTGTTTGTAATCATCAAAATAAATATATATAAATATATAGAGATGTGGTACACTTGCACCAACAACCACTTCTCTATTTCTCTAAATATTTGAACTTCTCTATTGAACCTATGACTATATATATATATACGGGCGAGCTCAAATGAAAACTCATATTTCATTGTGCACATGAGGACAAACCACAACTATTGATCAAAATTTAGAAAACTAATCAATGGTTAAAACATAATAAGATTAATTGAGAAGTGATTGTGGGCAAAACTGGAAATTTGAATCAACGCCTACCATCTTTGACTTTTTATTTTCTTTTTTAATTAAAAACTTTTACCCCCTTAAAGTTTTAAATAAGTTATCTTAAAATTTTCTAATTTTAATCAAACAAATTACATCAAAAAAACGAGAACTTCGTGCTCTTCGATATGACATTCATCTCGATATAGTTTTTTGTTGTTTTAATCGTTTTTTACATGAAATGCTATATATGTGTTATATTCATTATGAATATGTATACACGTCCCCGATTGTCCACATTCAGTATGAATAACAAAGATGAACGTTCATTCACTATTCATGATGAATAATACAGTATTCAGGATAAATAATGCAACATTCAGAATGAATATTACACGAATTTATGATTCATGTATTATTCATCATTAATCATGTATTATTCACCCTGAATGCTGTATTATTCATCTTGAATGATACATTATTCATGATGAATAATACGTGAATGACCCGTGAAAGTATGAACACATGACACACCATCTTTTGTTTCATGATTCACAACCGAAACTTGGTTTTATTCATTATGAATATGTATACACATCCTCGGGTGTCCACGTTCATTAAGCATTCATGATGAATAATATTGTATTCAGAATGAATAATACAACATTCAGGATGAATAATACATGAATTCATGAATCGTGTATTATTCATCCTGAGTGATACATTATCCATGATGAATAATACATGAATGACCCATGAAGGCGTGGAGACGTGAAACACTCTCTTTTGTTCCCCGGTTCACACCCGAAAGTTGATGGGTTCTTGATTCGTCTTGATGGTGTTGGGTTACGGTGATGAAGAACGCGATGCCTAACGACATGAAATAAAGTGTTGGAAAAGGTGATGTCGAGTTACGGACTTACGGTGTCGAGGTTTTGTACACACTTGAACGTACATAAATATTCGTAATGAATATAACATATATATATAGCATTTCACGTAAAAATGGTTAAAACAAAAAAAAAACTATATTGAGTTGGATGTCATATCGAAAAACACGAAATTCTTGTTTTTTTGATGTAATTTGTTTGATTAAAATATTTGTAATTAAAAAGAAAAATTAAAAGTCAAATATGGTAGGCTAAGATTGAGATGTTTTTCCATTTTTACCCCTAATCACCTTAATTAATAATTTTAATAAAAAAACTCTATTTAATAAGAGTTGTTGGATCAATAGAGATAGAGGAGCCGAGATCCGTCTTCACATGCACAATGAAAATTAAGTTTTCATTTAAAATTTCACATATATATATATATTAGGGAAATTAATTAAAATACCCAAAGTTCATAATTGGTTTTGCAGAAATATCCAAAATCTCTTTAGTTTTGCAAAAATACCCATTTTTTCCGCGATAGAACCCGCGATCGTGGACCCAAAAAAATGCCCTGCAACATGTCCCGCGATCGCGTATTCTATCGCGGAAAAAATGGGTATTTTTGTAAAATCAAAGAGATTTTGAGTATATTTCTACAAAATCAATTATGAACTTTGAGTATTTTAATTAATTTCCCTATATATTATCTCTTTTCTAAGTATGGAAGAAATTAAATGAAGGAAGGAATTGTGAGGCAAGAGGCATGTGGTTTCTGTTAGGGTGGGCACATGCACTACCGCTTTTTGCATCTCCCCCTTTTTAGCTTTTCTAATTAATATCTGAATCTTTGATTTATACCTTATGCATGACCAACAAGGTGGTTTTTTTTTAAGACAAAGGGTAACACACATCAAGCTTGTTTAGGGTCCAACAAAAAATATGCCTTATATAAACATCCAACAAAAATAAAATAGGGTTTTTACTACAATTTTATATTTATTTTATCTACATTTACCATTCTATTTGCTATTAATATGTATGTACTAGTAATTTTAAAAAGATATGTATGTATTAATGTAAATTGTTTGTTAACAATTTTACACATACATGATGCATAGGCAGATCCACATATACAATTATGGTATAACATGCAATCATGTATTTTTTTTCATAAAGTGTACATTTTTTAGTTTTTTTTAATGGTGAAACCATAGATTTGATTGTGTGTAACCATAATTATCGAAAGTCTAAAGATTTTTGTGAATTTTTTTAAAGAAAAACACATAAAGTTCTTGAAAATGGGAATAACTTATTAATATTTGAGGTTACTTTTTGTTAATAACCCGTATTTTCTAATTCAATTTTATTTATTTTATGATGGTTAGTTGGTGCAACCACTTCAAAATATTTCTGGATCCACCTCTACATACATGTCATGTGTTGTTACTCATGTATAACATACAACTCATAAAACATGTCAATACCAATGCAATACGCTATGTGTGAACACACAAAATAGAACAATGTTTTTTAAATTTTCCATATCTGATCTTATTTTAGTAATGCATGTTTAAAATACAGTTTGTTGCGACTATCTATTTACGAGTTTCGACCTCACAAAGCTATACAATATAAGGATTAAACGTGTAGATGACACATATTAACAAAGCTTATGATAGATTCTCATATATGTCCAATAAGTTCCGATAAATTTGTTATCATTTAATCTGCTTCGTAAAATTTATAAAATAAGATTTTGGTTAAAACATGCTATAGACTTGAAAATAATTAATGTATGTTTGCAGAGGCGTTTCATAGTTTAAATCTTGGTATTTGAACAGGGGCCCCAAAATTTTGTGGGCCGATTTTACTTGCGCTTGAGCCGAGATTCATATAACTCAGCATATGAATTTACCTCAACGAAGAATTATACAGCTTATTTCAAAATCAAAACCGATTATTTAATTTTAAAATTTACCAATCAAAAATAAAAATAACCCCATTTTTTGTTATTTTAAATATTTTTGTTGTGTTAATGTATTGAACTTTTATTATTATATGAAATTTTATATTTTATTTTATTTATTATATGAAATTACACTTTTGGTCCCTGTGGTTTTCACTTAGTATCAAGTGTAGTCCCTATTTCAAACTAATTACAATTTTAGTCATTGTGGTTACTATTCTGTTTCAAATTTGGTTCCTATGGTTGCCTTTGTTTTCTGATTTGACCAATCTTGTTAACTCTGTTAAAAAAACTTAGTTAAACTAAAGGGTATTTTGGTCTTTCAGTATTTTTCATTTTTGTTTTATAATATTTTATTTCTTATGCTATATTTTTAAATGGGTTTCAATATACAACCATTTGATGCAAGCCTCGTAACCCCACCTCCCAATTTTGTGAACCCCTCACCACAAACCATCCCCTCCGGTCGTCTTCTCCGGCAACTCCATCCGGTAATTTTCTCAAGAAACCCAGCTCTTTTCAAGAAAACCCAAAATTAAACCCACATTAGAACTCTAAATCAAAACCTAAATTAGAACACTGATCAAAAGCCAACTCAAACTAAATCAAACCCAAAATATAAATGAAGATGAAAAAAGCAGTAAACCAAACCAAAGGGTAAATCAGTAAACCAACCCAAGTAGATAAAGATATACAAATTTGCAGCAAAATCAAGAAACTGACATACAAATTTGCCCATAATCTTAAAAAGGAAAATAAAAAATAAAAATGAAAATTCAAGAACACATGAATTCAAGAATTAAAAAAAGGGGTTGTTGATTACCTAGAATGAGAAACAGAATCAGAAGCTGATCTTTTGGTACCAGAAGTTGATGAATTAGGGAAATCTTTAATTAGCAGTCAAGATTCTACCATATTCACCATTCGCCATTGATTTCGAACCACCGCCACCGCCACCGCCTTTACTCAACCCAAGCCCTAATTCTTATCATCAACAACTGGGTATGGTGAAGAAACCTCAGCTGACATAACGGTATATTGGTTGTTGTTGGTGGTCAAGATTGACCCGGCGGTTGTTGACCCATCAGACGGCGCTCCACCACCGTCTCGCGGCGGCGGAGTACCCAATAAGCCAAGACTACCACCATCAATTTACAAGCAAAATTGATCGTATTATTTCGTTAGAACTTTATCGTATTATTTCGTAAAGATTCTGAACCCCTTTTGATATCTCCTTGATTTGAACGGCGGTGAGAGCTAGCGACATAGAATAACGGTGGTGGTGCACTATACTACGGCCGTTTCAGCTGTTTCAGGCGTCGAGTGATCTCCGACCAATCTGGTGGAGGAAATCTATCATTGTGTTAAGTTTTTCGTCATTTTTAACGGCGTAGGTGAAGGCCATGGATAAATCTCTGATGGGTTTTGATCTTTGGTGTCGACCACCTGTATAAGTTTTGGGTAGGTAGCCGAAGCTTTCTGTCGGAGAAGAAGAGCAGGTGTCGGAAAAGGGGGAGGGGATGGGGGACTCGCCGGAAAAGTGAGAGGGATGGGAAGAAACCGGAAAAGTGGAAGATGAGGTTTTGGTTGCTTTGACTGAGTGTTTTATATAAATAAGTAATAATTAATAATATATAATATTATAATATATTCTTTAATCTTTAATATTTAAAAGGTAAATGAAATTAAAATTAAAAGACAAAAATACCCTTGAGTTAATGGACTTATTTAACAGAGTTATTTTGAGGGACCAACATTGAGAAAAAAATGGCAACCACAGTGACCAAAATTGTAATTAGTTTAAAATAGGGACTATACTTGATAGTAGATGAAAACCACAGGGACCAAAAGTTTAATTTACTCTAATTAAAATTTATGAGAGCATCTCCAACAACTATGCTAAAATAGAAAAAAAGGAACTTTAACAATTTTTTTGCTCCAACAACTATGCTATCTTGTATGCTAAAATAGAGAAAAGATGAAAGAGAAGGTAAAAATCTCTAAATTTAGAGAAATTTTCTTGTATGCTAAAATTAGAGAAAAGAGGAAACAGAAATAATATTATATTTTTTCCACCAATAAAAGACATTTGAATTAAAAAGGTTAAGAAGAGAAAATAATATTTTATTAATATATTGATTATTTTAATATTTTAATTAATACTACAATCTCTATAATAGTATAACTGTTGGAGTTGGAAGCAATTTTTTTTAAAGATTTTAACTTTTAATACTTTATTTTAGAAAAAAATATAGCATAGTTGTTGAAAATACTCTGATATAACATGGTATCTTCTATACTATCTTATAAAGCATGTAAGACAAAAGTCTTAAAGTCTTAAAAACAACTTTTAATGCACAATGTACTATCTTTTAAAGCATGAAGTCTTAAAGTCTTAAATTTTAATTACTTAAATTCTATTTTTGAGTTAATCTCCTAAGTAAACTCTCTTTTCAAATTTCAAACGTAAACGTCTCATCCTGAAATCTCGCATACTAGGGTTTTCCATCTTCTGTTGAATTTATCAGAATCATTTAGGTTTCTTCATCTGCTTAGGGTTCTTCATCAGGCGCTAGATAACTATTCAGAACCCTAGGCGACGCTTCACACTCCCACTCTTGACACTCTGATCGCTTCACACTCATGCACGATTCTCAGGTACGTTTTTGCATTCATACCACCGTTTCCTCTCAGTTTCCCCTCACGATTCATACCTATGTTTCTTCTCATCGCTGTTCTTCTCGATTCCATCGGTTTCCCCAACACAACGATTCTCAGGTACGTTTTTGCATTCTTGAAATTAGGTCTATAATTGAATTCCTTCGATTGTTTATGAAAGCTCTTTAAGAAATTAGGTCTGTAATTGCATTCCTTTGATTGTTATGAAAGCTATGTAATTGTATAGCGTGCAGGATTTTTTATACACACTCCATAGATTAAATTGCTATGTTATTCTAACTTCTCATTTCAGTTCAATCGATGTTTGCTTTCTGTGCTTCGACATGTTTATGCGCCCTCAGAACCCTAGATTGGTCCTCATAAAAGGATCGATAGCTTATTCAGTTTCTGGTAAAACATCACACTTCATCAATTAAATTGCTATGTTCTTCAAATATGCATTGTTCATCATAAAAGAATCAAGAACAATTGTTATGTTTTTATGGTATATTTTCATCTGGGTCTAATGCATATGAGTTGTTTGATAAAATGTAAAAGAGAACGATAACCACTATAGTTATGTTTCTTACTATTTTCGATATTATTATTTGATATAATTATATCATATAAACTTAATACTATTATCTTGGACTTTAAAAAACGCTGTTATTAAGAAGTAAAAATATAAACTTTTGTCAGGTTATGGAGCGAGCGTCAAGCGGGAAGACTAATAGCTACCGAATCAAATCTGGTCTCTATTCTTTACCCCCATCATGGCTACCAAATCAAATTAAGAAGCAGAATGTTAAGTTTTTGTATGTTTTTTATCGGTGCTGCTTCATCTTAGCTAGGATAGTGTTTACTTATCGCGAAAATGTGCGTTTACAAGTACTATGGAAATGTAGAAACATACAATATTTTGAAGGCCCGTGGAGCCAAAGTTCCGGTACTTCCCAGTTAATGTTTTTCCATATATTATAATTTCTAATTCACGATAATATAATGAGCATCTTTCAATTGTGGTAGGAAACTAGAAAGACACCTATGTCCGTGGCAAATCCATGAGAAGTTCCAGAGTACGAACTCAATCCTCTAGAGCTTCAGATTCGCAAAAGTGATGGCATCTCAAAGGCAAGACTCTGTTTTCTAATATTAACAACGTTATGTTGCAACTGCATCAACAGTTTAAGTTGATTCAAGAAGCAACATTTCGACACTTTTAAATGATTCAATTCTACTTTTATATAACTTTTGGAAATTTTGGCAGGGAACCTATCAAGTTGCTAAATGGAATGGCACAAAAGTTTCCGTGAAGATACTAGACAAGGATAGCTATTCTGACCCTGAAAGCATGTATGTGCCTAGATATCGTTTTTTTTAACTGGATGAAACGTTGATTTTATACTGCTGCATTGCTGCACATAGAACTGCAGGGGTGTAAAATGGTAATTATCATTGAACCGTTTTTGTGTTGTTATTAATGCAGAAACAGTTTCAAACATGAGTTGACCTTGTTGGAGAAGGTTCGGCATCCTAATGTGGTTCAATTTGTTGGAGCTGTCACCCAAAATATACCCATGATGATTGTTTCCGAGTTTCACCAAAGAGTAAGTTCTTTCTTTCTTTCTCTTTATTTATTTATTTTTTGTTTTTATATTCGTTGATACCATATGATATAACAATGCTTAAATCCATGATAAATTTCAGGGTGACCTTACAGCCTATCTTAAGAAGAAAGGGCGATTGTTGCCACCAAAAGCTCTTAGATTTGCTCTTGATATTGCCAGGCAAGTAATATGTTGCATTGTACACCGAGGGTGCGTTTGGTACTTGGGGCAGGACTGAGTGACAAGATTGGTAATTTACTAAACTGCCCATGTCAAATTAAAATCTTATACAGTTCTTTCACCCGACTTGATCACTATAAACATTGCAGGCTTGTTAATGAGAGGTAGTATCATTTTAATAGGATGAATATTTGTAACTATGGAATTTTTGACTACTGGATCTTTTAAATGATTTTGACTTTCTGTTGCAGACCACCAGTTTGTGACTTTCTTGCTCTTCAAATCAAGTAAGATTGTATGTTATTCTTTCCTTCCTTTTATTTATGAAGAAGAGCATACATTTTTCTACTAGAGACAAAAAGCTAAGAGAAAGCGTAGTTTTGCAATTGTCATATTTGTGGTGCAAATTTATTTTGGTTTAATGTGGTATTGAGAAAAACGTATCAACAAAGGATGGCTAAGTTGCTAAAAGAAGAATTTTTTCACTGAAGCCAACTATCATATAAAGACGATGCTATTGTGGCTAAAACTTCTGCCTTGTGACGTAAGGTTCTTGAACCCGTTCTTCATCTATCCAAACATATTAACTTGATTATACTTTTTTAAGCTTTGGTTTAAAACAACATGTACACAAGATTCCTTTATTTAAAGTTTATTATACATCCTTGGCAGTTAGTCCAACATTTTACTTCAATTATGTGAGAAGTAGACACTGCAAATTTTGTTGTATTACTTTGCAATTGATAACCTATTTGCCTATAATCATTCTCCCAAACAAGTTGATGTTCTTGGTTTTGTCCTACAAGATTTCATTATTTTCTTTATTGATGTGTATTTATGCATGTAAACGACTACTGTAATTTTCTTCAATGTTTGTTATCTTTTTGTACCAATGTTGGTTGGACATAGGTGTCAAGTTGAATCATGGTAAAAAAGAGGTGAAATTTGAGGACAGGGCAAAAACGCTTGGACTTACTTGGCTTCTGGAATCTGAGGGAAATCTTTGATGGTTTTGGTGCCGTAAGTTTTAAAGTAAAATTTACAAATTTCACGCTCCAATTTCTTATTTTTTCAATTTAGTACATTGTCGTTTTTTCTTGCATGGTTATACGTATCTTTAAATAAGGACTTTAAGCACAATAAAGATTCTACCCATCTTTTGTGACATAACTGCTCTTTTAAAATAAAAAGTTCTAATTGGAAATATGTGCATTTATTTTCCTTTAATATTTGTATGAGATTGCAAAATAATGATATTAATATTCAAGTAGGTGATGGCATGATGGCATCTAGCCCCATAATTCACTTTAGCAAGACTAACAACGTATCTTTGTTGGCTTAATTTATATTTAAGTGGTTGTTTACCAAGGGTTGGGTTCCGATAAGAAATTGAGGTTAACGTGAGAAGTGGTTATCAACCGCTCGATAGAAATGGACGAACATAAGGATGAGATGCACCGAGATGCAATTGATTAATTCTCTTTTAAGCCGCAATTCATGGGAGGTAAAGTGATCAACGGTTTAAAAGTACTTCTCACAAACGGTTTACTCTTATTATTGTATTCTCTATCTCTTAGAGTGTTATGTTACTTTTTTCTGATTAGGTCATAGAGCTTCAACTACGTGAAGTCCCAACGTTTTTCGAATTTGTAAGGCAATTTTAATTATGTCAATAGCGATGTACTGATATATTGAGATGTTAGGAGAGTTTAAGTGGTACCTTGTACGATATATAGAAACTATTGTATTATGTGTTTGTCCAAGAATATGATGGTTTTATAGTGATGTTCCGTAGTTAAAATGTTTGAAGCAATATCCTAACGATGCCTTTTAACTGGATTTCATGGGACAGTGGCGTTTTGAAGAAAATTCATGAGCAGGAGGATCCATAAAATGTTGTTGATGAGTTGATTTCTGTTGGAAAGATGGACCATTGTTGAAAGTTCAAGGTCTGCTATGTTTTTTACATATTCTTTTTTTCATTTCAATCACAACTTATAATTTGTTGTTTTTATTTGTTTATACTTCCATGTATACAGTCATTGATGTTGAGTTAAAGAAGACTTATTGCAGGCTAGAAGCTTGGAAGGTAAACTCTGTTCATGCCATTTAATTTTATTCTGGTGGCAATTACATAAAACCCTGCAGTCTCCCGGAAACCACAAACAGAAGTATAGTGTTTACCCCTATTATTATATTGTTTCGAAGGTATTCTATTAGAGCTCATTTGTGGTAGAGAACCATCAAGGCGAACTTGATATTCCTTCAAGTTGGTTTTATGGGTACCCAAAATTCTTCTCCTTCAGCTTCTATTATGCTTACACGTGTGTTAGCTTGGTTTTGACAAAATAATTGGGACTTTTGGCAGGAAAAACCATATCTACAGGTCAGTGCATTTGAGATAGTGGACGAGAGATTAAAGGAAACATATGGGGAGGAGAGTATGAGAAGCACAACTTCATTTGCTTCCAGGTCTGTAGATAGTGATGCATTCTTACTCCGGAATGTTGTTCATACTTTGCATCAGCCCTGATGGGTACATTTTTGTGTTGTGGTATCATATAAACCATTTGCATCATCATTCACAACTGCTTGCATCTTTCAGTGGATATTGGTTTGGTTTGAAGGTTCATTTTAGATTAATGATTTATGAGGTTGTTAACAATTCAATTGGATGCTTTCGGGTCACTTTGCCTTTACCAAGTAAATTTGATCCAAGTTGAGTATCTTACTTGATAAGAGCAATGACAAATTGATCAAAATTTGTGGCTTCCAAAATGATTTAGCTTTTAGGGTGTTTTTTCTTTGGTTATTGGGTTTTAGAGTTAGACTTTTATTGAGTATATATGCCATTGTTAAATATATGAACAATGGGAAGCATTTTGAAAGGTAGACGGGTGAAAATGAATGACCGTTTTTGGATTTATGAAACATTTCGTTGCGTTGTGAGAAACTCTTAAGTCTTAATACAACATGTAAATGTGCAAGTATTTCAAAAACATTTTGCAAAAAAATAATATTTAAAAGCTAAATATATCTTAATAGAACTTTCACATCCCACCGTATTGTGCGGGTATTCGGCTAGTATAAAAGAAATTGGGACGGCCCTGTATGTTTGGATGAGAGCTTAAATAATTGAGGAAAATCGATCGGGAATTAAAGATGTGTATGGATGAATGTCTTTTTGGGGGTGTCGTTCGTTGCATGTTATTTGCATGTGCATGACCACTTGTTGGGCCCGACCCTCACATGACCCCCATTATTATTAGTCTCACTCCCACCACCCATCACATTAACTAATTTAACTATTCATCTCAAAATAAATATCTTATCCTTTTGAAAAACACATATAATTTATTTATTCATTATTTTTACTAACTTTAAAATGAAATAACAATATTTTCATCTACACCATCTATTGTGCTTTTATAAAACGTAATTTTAATATTTTAACTAAATTTAATGTTTGAAAAATAATTGTGTCCATATTTACCAGATTAAAAGTGACTTTTATACGATTTTAACATTTTATGTCAAAAGTTGTGTACAATCAAGACCAACTTTCGGTGCATATTGCTCTAGTTTGATAAATGGCCCAATATGTCTTGCATGCGTAGAAGGTTAATTTGTAAGCCACTTACACATGTTTTCAAAGGCTTAGCGAGACTATGGGGCCGTTTATCCGATAAATGCTTACCGGGTCACTTGCCATTACTGGATGAGCGTGTTATTAACTGAAAATCTTATCTCGTAAAAACGATGATAATGATCGAGAGTCTTACGTGGTAAACGAGACTGGCGACTCTTACTCGATTAACGCTTACCAAGAAAATTGTTGTTTACGATGCCCTTTTGATCATGAACTAGAATCTTATATATCCCTAAATGTGTATTAGGAATTGCCTCCGAGTCCAACTACCAAGGGTTTTATTTCCATTTCTAGGTCATTTTGTCTGTTATTCAATACAGTTGCTCAAGGATAGGTGCATACTAATCCTCGTGGTTGGGAACACTAGGTTCAATTAGAGATGCACAATACTTGGACCTTCCAAGTACATTTTAAGTAAGTGAAAAATGTTCTTGCATTTTGGCTTATAATTGACCCCAATAATCCACTAAAACACAAAAAATTGACAAGAAATGACCAAGCGATTACCAAACTTTGTTACGTTTGGAAATAGGGGTGTAAATGAGACAAGACAACTCGTGAGCTACTCGAGATCGACTCGGTCAAAACTCGGTCAACACTCTACTCGAATAGGCTCGACTCGACATACTAACGAGTCAAGTCGAGCGAACTGATACTCGACTCGATAAGCTCGTGAGATACTCGAATGTATTTTATATATAATTTATTTTATATTATAAGTTATTGAATATAATGTAAAAAAGTTAATAATAATTGTTTTAATATAATACATTAATAATAAAATAATATAATTAATGAACAAGTTTTTTTGTTCGTTTAGTTAAACGAACGAACATGAACAAGGGTCTCGTTCGTTTATTTATGTTCGTGAACGTTTGTTCGTTCAATTATGTTCGTTTAATTATGTTCGTTTACGTTGTAAATGTTAGTGTACGTATAATAATAACTAGAGAAATTATAGCAAAATAGTGTACATAATGTTGGGAACTGAAAATGAGCTAAGTATGGATAGTGCTGCTAGTCCATGATTTCTACTGCTAAGTCTACATTAATACTGCCAGTTCTTCGTTACTACTGCTAGACAAGGTTACTACTGCTAGACAAGGTTAGTACTGCTAGACCAAATTACTACTGCTAGACATGGTTAGTACTGCTAGACCAAATTACTACTGCAAGACATGGTTAGTACTGCTGAGCTGAGATACTACTGCTAGAAGACTGTGAAGGTTAATACTGCTGAAGGTCGTTAATGCTGCTAAGTCAAATCATTGTTAATACTGCTGAGTAGATATGTATGGTATGAGAAGATAAAGAAGGAAAGCTGAAGATAAGCATGGAAGTATATTTTGAAGATCGTTTTATTCTTAGTAGTTATCTTGTACTTATTCTGTTATATATATAGATAGCTATTAGGGTTTTAACAAGACAGAGAGAACAGTTTTTAAAAAGTTTTTTTGGCCATTCAGAGAGAATTAACCTCAAGATCGTAGATCCTATTTCTAGAGAAGTAGAAGTCGTCTTGGTGAGATCTGTTCATCAAGATTGAGGTTTGGTGTAAAGCTTGTGAGTAATACAGTTTGATATATACAGTGTGTTGAATTCTATTGATTGTTCTTTAATTGATTTAGAGTTCTATTCCGTAAGATTCTCTAAATTCTGTTTCTAAGAAGTTTAATTCTTGTTAAGAATCGATCCTGACAAGTGGTATCAGAGCCTGTGTTTCTTAGAATTCTACAATCATTATGGAAAATTCTATTGAATCAAACAGTACTTTTGATTGGAGTGATCAAGCAGAAGAGGCAATCCAGAATCATGCACTCATGGCAGAAGTATCAGATATTCCCACTGAGGTACAATCTAAACTCTGTTCTCAAGCTTGCATTGATGCTGTTAAAAGATATAGGGATCACAATCAGGGTATGTGTGATAACCTTAAGAGGCTAGAGAAAGATGTGAAAGATTATGTTAGGATTGTAGAAAGGTTTGAGGAACAGATTAGAGCTTTTCAAGCTAATGAACTTCAACACCACTATGATACTAACTATTGGAAGTGGGAGAAGAATGAGTATGAGATTAAGCTGAAAGTGTCTGGGGAGGAGAATGAGAAATTAAAAGAAGAGCTTAAGAAGGTTAAACTTGATGTTGAAAAGTTTACCTGTGCTTCTAAAACCATGGATACCATCATCAAGGCTCAAATCCATGACAAGATGAAAGTAGGGATAGGGTACAATGCCACACCTCCACCCTACAATAACAACTACATACCTCCTAAGTCTGATTTGTTAGAGACCAAGGATAGGAAGGATCCTGAATTAAAGATTAATATAGATCCTTGTGAAAAAGAAGTAGTAGTTAAGGATAAAACAGAGAAGGAAGAATCCAAGAAGAATAAGAGTATTAGTAGTAGGGTTCCCTTAGACAATGAAATTGTGACCAATGAGAAAGATGGAAATCCTTGGGGAAAGAACAATGAGATCAAAAGGACTGAAAAGGAAAAGGGAGTTCATTACACACAGACCACAGTTGTGAACTCCAATACTTGTAAACAGTGTTCTTGCAGGAAATCTAAAGAGAACAAGCCCCAAAAACATGATAATCAGAGGGGAAATCAAAGGAACTGGAATAACCAGTGGGCTATGAGACAAGGAGTTGACCTGAACAGAATTAACAGGCCAAAACCTTGTTTCATCTGTGGTAAGCTAAATCATTTAGCCAAACACTGTTATTTCAATCCTGTTAACCAAAGGTTTAATGCTCAAAGATCTTTTCAAAAACCTGGTGGTTACAGAAAGAATGGTGGCTATAAAAAATTTGTGAGGAAAGTTGTGGCAAAGAAACAAGTTAAAACCAAAAGCCACATGAAAAAGGCAGAAACAGAAAGTGTTAGAGTATGGATGCCTAAAGGTACTAATGATAATACTGCCAACTCAGTTAGTACTGCTAACAATGTTAGTACTGCAGGAAGCAATAATGTTGCTAACAGTGTTAGTACTGCTAACACAGTTAGTACCTCTTCAACAACTAATACTGCTTCTAATGTTAGTACTGCTAAGTTAGTTAATACTGCTAAGAAGGCTAGTACTTCTGGAAGCAGTGTTAGTACTGCTAACACTGTTAATGCCTCCTTAAAAGATAATACTGCTAACAATGTTAGTGCTGCTAACAAAGTTAGTACTTCTGCATCAGTTAGTACTGCTTCTAGACCTATCATCAAAACAAAGTACTCAAGCACTGATGTTCCTCACTTTGACAAGCTCATCAAAACAGAATGTAAGTATTTTGATGATCAAGGGAGACCCAAGACCACTATGGCTTGGGTCCCTAACAAAAACTAACTGTTTTATCTAATGTGCAGGGCAACCAACAGCTCAAGGGGAAGAGCATTTGGCATGTTGATAGTGGTTGCTCCAGGCACATGACAGGTAACATGGCCTGCCTCAAGAATTTCAAATGAATTGATGAAGGACATGTTACTTTTGGAAATAATCCTGCAGAAGGTAAGAGAAGTGGTAAAGGTGATGTGTCAGAAGGTAAGATGACATTTGAGGATTTGACTGGTAATGCAAAGTGCAGAGTTACTACTGCCAGTGCAGAGTTACTACTGCTAGTGCAGAGTTACTACTGCCTGTGTTCAAGTAGTTAATACTGCTTGTGTAGTTAATACTGCCCTTGTGGTTAATACTGCTTTGCAGTTAATACTGCTCAGTAGTTAATACTGCTCAGCAGTTAATACTGCTCAGCAGTTAATACTGCTTGTGTAGTTAATACTGCTCAGCAGTTAATACTGCTTGTGCAGTTAATACTGCTTGCAGTTAATACTGCTCAGTAGTTAATACTGCTTATGTCGTTAATACTGCTTCTGTTAATTCTAGGGTTAATACTGCGTATAAATACCCTGTAAGCCCGCCTTCGCTCATAACGTCTCTTTGAACTCGATTCACTCTCACTCTCTTTCTAACCTATTCTCCCAAGAATTTCTGTGTTTGCTCAAGGATTTTCAGATACAATGGCTCAAAGAGAGTTTGTTGATGAACACAATGAGATTGCAATGCTTCAGAAGCCGAAGCAATCTGCAGGATTCCATGAAATTGTCGATTTTCTCACGTCTTCGCATATCTCCTATGCACTAACAGTGGCTCCCAAGATATTCATTAATCATCAAAAACAATTTTGGGATAATGCTACTGTGGTGACAGAAAACGGGCAAACGGAGATTCGAACCAGGGTTTGTGATAAACCCTTGACAGTAACAGAGGAGATTATTCGCATACATCTTCAGTTGAATGATGCTTCAGGTATATCTTCTATTCCTAATGAAGAACTCTTTTCTACCATACAAAGAATGGGGTATGAAGGCTCTATTGGTATTTTCAAAATTTTCAAGTCAAAATTCTTTTCCCAATGGAGATTTCTTGTTCATACCCTTATGCACTGCATCTCAAAGAAAACAACTGGATGGAGTGAGTTCAGCAGTACCACTGCTTATGCTCTGGTATGTTTGGCCACTTCCAGAAAGTTCAATTTCTCCCAAATGATTTTATCTGATCTTGTATCAAACCTGGAATCCAAAAAGAGCTTTTACATGTATCCAAGGTTTGTGCAAGAAGTTATTAACAAGGAATTGATGGACTTACCTCAGTTTACTGAGGTATATGTACCCAAATCCCCTAAAGGGAAGGTTTTTTCAAATATGAAAAGACTTCCTAGGGACTCGGAAGGAGTTGACACACCATTGTTCTCTACAATGATGGTTGTGTCCCACCCCTCTGAAGGTATGGCATCAGGATCAAGGCCCTCATTAGATCATCCCACTGATGGCCAAACCCCACCTTCACTCACTATAAATATCCCTCAGCACATACTTCAAAAGCCCACTCCTGCTTTATCCAACAAGTTTCAAAGAAGAAAGGTGCACAAGGTTCCTTCCCTTGATGTACCTACTCAGAGCCCTAAGCCTTTAAGCCCTCAGTTGGAGCATTCTCCAATTGAGAATATCAACAGGGAAACCTCAGGGGTGTCTCCCAACCCCAAGAAGGTGCTCTCTAAGGAGAAGGATGAGCATATGGGTGCTAAGGCTACCACTACGTCTGCTAGCACAGAGAAGGACAGTGGTAACATAAATAAGACCTTCCCCATGGCAACTCTAAATGAGAAATCATTAGGAGGACCCAGGTGCCAAGAAACCAAGGGGGCAGTTAGTGCTTCTGCTAGGCAGAAGGCTTCTGCTAAAACTTCCAAGGATCCCTTAAAGAAGGTAAAAACTTCTAAAAAGGGTGAGGATAGACATAACAAAGAGGAATTGATGGCTACTTCCAGTGATCCTTTAAAGAAGGTAAACACTTCTAAACAAGGTGAGGATAGATATAACTATGATGAATTGATGGAAACCATTGGAAATGTCAACTTGGATGTTATGGCACAGAAGAAGGAGATTGAGCAACTGAAGACTGTGGTCACCTACCAACAGTCTCAAATTGAGAAGCTCAAGAAGATGGTCACCAAGTTGTTGCACAGAAAGAAAAAGGCAAGATTTGTGCTGAGAAGAAGAATTCCAACTGATGATGCTCCCAAAAAGGGGGAGTCAGAGTCAGAATCAGAAGCAGAACTGAATATGAAGGGTCTACAAGTTGAGGGGGAGACAGTTCAGATGGAGACTGAGATGGAAATGGATAATGCACAGTTTAAGGGGGAGTCCAGTACACAGAATAAGGGGGAGACAGAAAAGGTGGAAGAGCTTGTTAAAGAAGCAGAAACTGTAAAGGCAGCAGTAACTGAAGTTCCAAAAGAAGCAGTAACTGAAGTAGCAGCAGAAACTGTTAATGCTGCTGACTCTAAGCAAGCAGCAGAAACAGTTAATGCTGCTCAATCTACAAAGACAGCAGTAACAGAAACAGAAGCTGAAACAGTAACAGAGAAGCTTACAGTAGAAGAAGTGGAGGTTGCAGAGGCTTTAATCAAAGCCAAACATGATACACCTCCAACTGCCTTGTACATCACTATGGTTGATACTGAACCAATCAAAGTGACTCCATTAGATTCAAAAGCTCCTGAAATCAGTCACTGGGATACTGTGATAGATGAGAGAAAGGAGTATATCAGACTCAAGAGAGCTGATGGGCAGTTTGAAGTCTACAGAACATGGGGACAATTTATAAGAAGATGCTCAAGATCTGACTTGGAAGAGATGTTCAAAGTAGGCATGCAGATCTATGGTAACATGTTGACAGAAAGAGGTATGTCTATCACAAAGATGGTGTTAGAATACCTATGCCTAATGTTCAGACCAGAAGTAGTTCAGCACATAACAGCAAGACCTTTTCAAGCAGTAACCAACTGGATGCTCTATGAAAATTGTGGAGTGTATGTTATATCAATTGACAACACATATCAGGAGTATTATCTGGTGGATGAAAGCTACAAACACTGCATGAAAAGACTGAAAGGGATGTTACATGTAAAATTGGTCTGCAACAAAGACTCTGCTATGGGAAGATTCTTGGTAAGAAGGATTGTAAATCAGAGTCTAGGTTTAAGTCCTGATCTATGCTTATATGATGACTAAGTTTTGGTAGCATCATTTGAAGAACTTGACTTCTTTTCCTAAAAGTCAAGTTAGGGGGAGATTGTTGGGAACTGAAAATGAGCTAAGTATGGATAGTGCTGCTAGTCCATGATTTCTACTGCTAAGTCTACATTAATACTGCCAGTTCTTCGTTACTACTGCTAGACAAGGTTACTACTGCTAGACAAGGTTAGTACTGCTAGACCAAATTACTACTGCTAGACATGGTTAGTACTGCTAGACCAAATTACTACTGCAAGACATGGTTAGTATTGCTGAGCTGAGATACTACTGCTAGAAGACTGTGAAGGTTAATACTGCTGAAGGTCGTTAATGCTGCTAAGTCAAATCATTGTTAATACTGCTGAGTAGATATGTATGGTATGAGAAGATAAAGAAGGAAAGCTGAAGATAAGCATGGAAGTATATTTTGAAGATCGTTTTATTCTTACTAGTTATCTTGTACTTATTCTGTTATATATATAGATAGCTATTAGGGTTTTAACAAGACAGAGAGAACAATTTTTAAAAAGTTTTTTTGGCCATTCAGAGAGAATTAACCTCAAGATCGTAGATCCTATTTCTAGAGAAGTAGAAGTCGTCTTGGTGAGATCTGTTCATCAAGATTGAGGTTTGGTGTAAAGCTTGTGAGTAATACAGTTTGATATATACAGTGTGTTGAATTCTATTGATTGTTCTTTAATTGATTTAGAGTTCTATTCCGCAAGATTCTCTAAATTCTGTTTCTAAGAAGTTTAATTCTTGTTAAGAATCGATCCTGACACATAAATGTTTGTGTACGTTTAAGTTTGTTTACTAATATAATGAATAAACATCACAATAATAATAATTAGTAATATTATTTTAACAGAATTGATAATAAAAATAAAAATAATAATAAACTCAAGTTTTTTTGAAAAAAATTTGGAAACTAATCTTGTAAAAGACATGAGTGAACTCCTGAGGGAGTGTGTCTAGTTCATCCCACATTGGTGGAATATAGAACCCAATGCTTTGAACTCCACTATATATAGTCCCTTTCATTCCTTTGTTTTTACATCATTTGTCTTTCCTTAATGGCTTGAGCAAAGTGGTTTGAGCCTATATGATTATTTTAATAGGAGTTCCCCCATAAAGTGGGTTCACCTTGAGTTCTTTTATGCATTAAATGACTTCGAGCTTGATTCGAGCTTGAATCGAGTTCGAGTTCGAGCTTAGGAATTGGCTTTCGAGTCGAGTTCGAGTTTGGATTTTTACCACTCGCAAGTTTTTGAGTCGAGTTTAAGCTTGAGTATTGGCTTTCGAGTTCGAGTCGAGTATAATGATACTCAAGCTCGACTATCATCATTTACACCCCTATTTGAAAAGGTTGGGTTGTGCCTTATTCGGGTTGTGGATCAGGCTGGATTTTTAACTCAAAATTGAGCCTGGGTCTGAACTTTAACTGAACCTTGAAAAAGATAACCGACGTAGGCATCGTTTGGCACAAAAAAGCTAGCTTTTTTTCTGGATACATGTTTGGATGACCATAACTCCATAAGCTAGCTTTTTGAAATGCTACTTGGAGTAGCTTTTGAGAAGATTTTTGTGAATATTCCAATATTGCCCCCATTATTATTAATTAACTATTATTATAAATAAATATTAATTTTTTAATTTAATTATTATTAATTAATTAATATTAACTGAAAATTATTGAATTAACTTTTAATTATACATTGATATTATTTTTTAATTATTTAGAGTTATTATTGACCATATAAATTATTTTTATATATTTTCTAATATTAAACAATACATTTTAATGATCAATTACTATTATCTTTTTTAATTATTATTTGATTATTTTTTTCATATTATATATAACGGTTATTTAAAATCATAAGTTAATATATATTTTTCCTAAAACTTGTTTTAACAAATTCAAATTTTATAGTATATATATAATAATAAATTTTAAATTATTTTAATTAACATGTTATATTATTTAGTTTTTCTTACTACATTGGTTATATTAATTAACATATTATATTGCTATAAATTTGTTTTAATTATATAATTAAATATTGTGTTAGTCCCAGATGGCTAACCAAGTATTGTAGAAGGGGGAGGGGGGGGGGGGGGGGGGGTTGAATACAATACTCAAAATTTTCACAATTTTAATTCTATTATTGAAAATCTTTCAACAAGAATTACACATAGAAAACTTAAGACTGTTGCGGAAAAGAACAGATAAACTATTCTAACAATCTTACACAAAGTATACTAACAAAATAACTAAGAACACTTAGAACAAAGCTATAAAGTTTTTCAAGCAAATGGAAATTCTTGCACTTAGAGAAATCTTCCAGTTTGCGTAGAATAACAAGAGCACACAGTAATCTTCAAAGTCTCTCAAGATGTGTGTTGTTTCTGCATGGAGAGGTCTTCCTTTTATAGTGACAAGGAGTGTGTAAGCATTGAATGCTTGGGACACATGTCATCTTCACACTTGCTGAGGATGTTGACTTCTGGAGAGTTGTGAAGTCCTTGTCACATTTCACAAGGTACAATCAGAAGAGCCCATGCATGAGAAAAGAGCTTTGCATGGAAATGGATAATAAGACAAAATGTCACTTTATCCATGTAGAAAATCTCTTCTCAATTTGTCTTCTAAAGATTGCACCACCGAAGGAAGCTTGGGATATGTGACACATCTTTGGAGAAAGCATCTTTGAAACTTCTTTGAGATCCCACCGATGATAGCCTTGTGATATGTGACACATCTTTGAGATATGTGACATCATCTTTGGGATATGTGACATCATCTTTGGAGGAAAAACATCTTTGAGACTTCTTTGAGATCCCACCGAGATTGGACTTCCATCGGTGGGATTCTTTGGCCGAAACAGAGAGTAATTTCGGTGGAGATGTGTCCACCGATGTGTGAGAACACCATCGGTGGACAATGACTTGTATGTGTTGAGAAAGGATCTTTCACTTCCACAATGAGAGAATCTTTAATCTTGACTTTGGTTGATCTTTGACTTCACCAAACATTTGCTATCTTGTACAAGCCATTACAAAGAACCATGCATCCAAAATTTCTCTAAGTATAAAATGTTTTTCAAAGTATAAAAGGAGATCATGAGGTCATCTTCAAATCTTGATGACCCAACAATCTCCCCCTATTTGATGATGACATCCATACTTAGAAAAACATGAGTAAGACAGTGAATAATGCATGTTGACCCTTCTTTACTCTTTTGGGTTCTTTTTCACACAGTCCATTTTTTTTGTGTGTGTGTATGTATATATGATATTTACATATGAGAAAAAAATAAAAAGGTATAGCTGTACAAATAATTGAAAGGAAAAGGAAAGAAGTATAAACAGTATAAACAATATGAACAGAATGAATATTACTTGCATCTTTGGAGGGGCGAGTTGAAACTTGTGTCTGGCTTGAGGATTCTTCATTTTGATCAGCAGCTTGTTGATGTGTTGAAGAACTTTATCTTTCAGGCACTTTTGCTTTTCTTCAGATGTTTCAAATCTTCAAGTCATTCACTTACTCCAAAAGATTTCAGCCAAGAGAATCTGTGGGTTTTGATAGGAGACAACCCATTATAGTGACAAACTTTGAGGAGGGTTGAGTTTGAGTGAATCAGCCTCAGGATGCATCTGCCCATCTGTTGCATCTTGGCATCTTTTCCTGTTTAGCATCATCAACTTGTCTTTTATTTGCTCCCCCTCAGTTAGATCAGTCGGTCTTTGTGTTACTCCCCCTCAGTTAGATCCGCCCGGACTGATGTGCTCCCCCTTAACCGGTCCGTCGATTTCCTCATTTTTTCAAGTTGGTCGCTGGATATGAGTGCTGAGGGTTGATGTTGCTCCCCCTCAGATGAATTCTCCCCCTCAGCGGCCGACGCAGGAAAAGCACCAAGAGAAAATGAAAAATCGGCCGAAAATTGGTAATTTTTTTTTTTGCTTTTCCACCGAAAATTGGCTATTTTCGGTGGAAAATCGGTAGGTTTTTTTTTGCTTTTCCACCGAAAATGAAGGAGTATCCACCAAAAATTGCCTATTTTCGGTAGGATTTTCGGTGGAAAATCGGTAGAATTTTTTTTTTTTTTTTTTGAAAAAAATATCATTCCCACCGAAAATTTGCAAGAGTTAGACAAAAATTCGGTGTAATTTCTTGAAGAGGTTGACGGAAAACTTCTAAGACATCTTCAGCAGAGTGTGGAGAAAGTCTTCTATGGCATTATGGGGAAAATCTTCAAAGTGAAGAAAAGATTGGAATTTCATCTTCCAATTTTGATGACCCAAAAAGATTGAGTTTGAGGATTTCGGGTGACATCTGCAGAAGAGTTTGTAGTGGGTGGATTTTATGAAAGGAGAGATGGGTTGCAAACCAAGAGTGAAAAAGATGGAAAAAGGGATGGGATGAGGAGATGACACATAGGAAGTTGGGTTAGGTGAGAGGAAGAGTATATGAGAAGCTAGAGAAAATTGGTAGAGGAAATGGTAGAGGTCTACAACTTTGGTGAGATGAGATCATGGTGATGACATCATTAAAAGAAAAAGGTGTCTACCATGCATGGGATGACATCATTTGGAGGGGTTCTTTCCTATGTTTCTAGATAGGAGAGGAGATTTGTGAGAGAAGAATAGTTGTAAAGCCCGTGTTCCGGTACGTTTATTTTAGTAAATTTTTTTATTGTAAAATGCTTACCTTTAACTGCTTAAATATCATTCTTTAGCGAATCCTTCCTAACGGGGTTAGCAAGTTTGACCTTTTGCGTAGTAAAGTTTTAAACCGTTTTAGTTCGCGCCAAGTGATGCGTTTTTGGGGGACTAATAATGGAATTGTGGTAAACCTTGGGCAAGGTCCGGCCCATGCAAGGAAAAGGCCGAACCCTTTCCTCCCCCATGCCTCTCGTTCTTTTTTTTCTTTTTCCTTGCATTCCAAGCCAAGCAAACCCTATTGTCTTTGGTTGTAGCTGTGAGGTGCGGCAGAAAGAGGCGAGAGGAGTTCGAGAGAGATAGAGGAAAGCCGAGAGGAATTTCGAAAGGGAGAGAGAGAGACCGCAGTTCGCCGTGGACAGAGAGAGAGTGAGACCTGCAGTTCGCCGGAGGTGAGGGACGCCGGAGAGGAGGTGCAGCCACTGCCGTCGCCGGAAAGCCGCTGCCACCACCGTCTTTCGCCGAGAGGTAAGCTTTACGATCTCGTTTCTTTTCTGTTTAAGTCGCCGGCGAAGTAGCCGCCGTCGCTGCCGCCGCGCACGGCCTTGGCCGCTGCAGGCGGTAGCCGCCATGGACCGCCTTGCGGGGTGGTGGCGTAGGGTGGTCGAGGTTTGTGTAGTTGCGTGTATGGTGATCGAGTGAGAGGAGGAATGTTGGTGCGAGAGGGTGGTGTGGGCGGTGTGTGTGTGCAATCATCGCCGGAGAGCCGCCGCCGGTCGCCACCGGCGACCGCCACTGCCGGAGATGGCAGTGGGTGGCGCGTGGCGTGACCTGACCTCTGTCCCTATCGAACCCTTAAACCGTAACTTAATCGTTAAGCCGTATAACTTAAACCGTTGTTTCTAAAATCCTTCTTTTATGCGTAAAATGGTCCAGCCCCTGTTTTGTGACGGTAATAACTTCTCCGTCGTAACTCCGATTGAGCCGAAACTGGCGCCCACGCTTCGAGCTCGGGACCGAGTACGTTTTCTGTGTTTTGGCGGAAAACTGGTTCGGCCTCGAGTTGGGAGAAAAAGTGGTCGCAAGTTCTGTGGTTCGTCATTTTATGTGAATTTCCTGGAATCTGCCACTGTTTTGCGTGGACCGTAACTTTTTACTCGTAAGTCGTTTTAACTGGAGGTCAGTGGCCATTTTTCCTAAATTGAGTTAGGCACGTTTTTCGTGTTTCGCCGAAAGGCTGAATCGGCCCAGAACCGGGCTGTTCGGAGCCGTTAGTGCGAACTGGTCCGAAAACGGACAGTTCCGGTAGGCGAACTTAATAAATTCATAATTAATTATAGAAAAATCGTTAGGAGGCGTGTAATATATCCTCGGAAAGGTATTTCAGGGCACTTTTCAACCGTGTAATAAATCTGAGTTTTTTTCTGGAGTTTTAGTGGTCAAATCAGGTCCCGAACAGACCTGTTCGGTGTGACCGAAAGTTAGTTTTAGTGACAGTTTTGGGGTGTGTCGCGTCGTGGGGTCCGGGTCTCGTATTGACGTATTTTATCGTACGTTTAGGTGCCGGAAAGTGATCGTCGTTGTGTGGAGCTACTTACTATTTTTAGCTAGGCGCGCACCCGAGGTGAGTTCTCTCACTACAATTAATTAATAGTTGTTTATTATTACTGTAGCACGTGTGTGAAAATTGTATGCGGGATTGTTGGGGGCTAGATAGTGGGACGTCTAGTTAACATTATGTGCTACATTATTCGGCGGGGCCGAGTCCCGACGGGGACGGAGGTGTTTTACGCAGTAGGCGTAAAAGGGGCGTTTACGCAGTAGGCGTAAAAAGGATGTCATACGCAGTAGGCATAAAACGGGTGTTTCCCGCAGTAGGCGGAAACGTGCGGCGGGGCCGTAGACCCGACATCCGCCCGGGGATTTTTTTTATGTGGTGGTTATTATACTTGTTTATGATTTGTTCGTAGACTTGTATGTGGTGGTGTGATCCTCTTTGCTTTAGGGGTAATATGAGATAACCATTGTTAATTGTTGTGTTTGAATTCACTAAGTTTCGTGCTTACCCCTCCCAATTTACAGTGGCTGCAGATACAAGCGGTACGAAGGCATGACTGGCACACACTGACGCGCAAGATGGATGGGTCGAATGATTTGCTTATTAAACATTTTCCCGTTATTGAATAAACAATTTAATTTCCGCTGTTGACTTATGTTTTAATAACGCTCGTGGTTGGAATTATTATTTTGGGTTTAATAAATGGAGACTTATTATTAAATATGCGCGTTTAAAAATTTTTAAATTTTCTTGAAATTTTGGGGCGTTATAACTTGGTATCAGAGCACGGTTTGAGTGAATCAAACGCACCTCGGTGTGTTTGGTCTCAAGATTGCGGCTGGGAAATATTTTAAAAAAAAAAAAAAAATTTGTTTTTAAAAAAAAAAAAAAAAAAAAAAAAAACCTTTTGGAAATAAAGAGGAAAAGATGAAAACCCGTTCGAGGAACGGTGATCGAGGGCGCAGTGTGTACAGTCAGCCGGAGCCAAGGGAAAGGTACAATGCTTAGTGTTTTCTCATTTTATCGCTTTCTAGATCATAGGGTATGCATGCTAGATTGCCTGAGGTTGACACTATGCGATACGTTGGATTACTTGCTATTATGATTTTCTTGCTAATTATAGTAGGTTTCTAAGTAGGTGCCCTTTAAATCGTATGCGGTAAGAGGCTAATAGCCTTAGAATATTCGATTTAGTTCTATTGCGCAGCTCTTGTTTGAGTCCAACCGTTCTAGGATAGAATCTAGTATTCGAATGTCTATTTGTCTTGCACTGCATATGATTGGGTATTTGCGCGGCCACTCATTATGATTAACAGGGTTTTTATAGTAGCGAGGGTAGTGGGTGGAATATAATTCCTAGGGAGCTAGGAAGGGTGAGTGCATATGCCGGTGCGGGCATATGTGTTGAGTTGCGGCGAGAACTACTTGGACCCTCGGGATGGGACACGAAACGGGTAATGATAGGTGTGGAAGGTAGTAGTAGAGCTCCTACTACCGGAAGCACAGGATCAGTACTCGGGTCGGGAAAGTCACGAGGAATTCAAGGAGTTGAGCGTATGTGTTGATAGTGTGAGTTATTAGCTGATAATAACTCTTTGAATTTCTCCTTCTTATAGAATGGTCAACACTAGGAGACGCGGTGAGGCTGAGCCGAGGGCTGAAGCCGGGATCACTGAGGAGCGGATCCAAGAGATGATTGCAATTGAGGTTGCACGAGCTGTTGGGGATGCAATTCCCGAGATTATCACCGCGATTCAGGATCAACTGGTGACTCTAGTGGAGGAGCGGTTTGCAGCGATGTCGCCGCCTGTTGGGGGACAGCCCCGTGCCCGAGACTTCCAGTATCGGGATCTTTCTGCCTGCTCTCCACCAGAATTCAAGGGTGACTCTAACCCTATCGTTAGCATGCGCTGGATATCCGACATGGAGTGCGCTTTTCTGACAAGCGGCTGTCCGGATAACTTGAAGGTTCGATTTGCAGTGAATCTACTTCGCGAGGGAGCGAAAGACTGGTGCGCCACGGCATTGACTCTGGCCGAGCGTACCACTCTTACTTGGGACGAGTTCGTTGCTCGTTTCCGTGCTGAGTACGTGCCGCCGATAGAGATGGAAAGAATAGCGAAGGAGTTCTTGGAGCTGAACCAGACTACGGAGACCATAAAGGAGATGAACAAGAAGTTTACCGAAATGGCGCTATTCTGTCCCCAATATGCGGCCTCAGAAGAAATGAAGATGGCGAGGTACAAGGACATGCTTCGGACCGAGATCCGGGAAATTGTGAGCGCAGTGCAACATCCTTCGCTGTCGGCGATGATGGATGCAGCGCGGAGAAGAGAGTTAGAGTTGGAGACCCAAGCGAAGAAGAGGAAGGCGGCACAGGCAGTGACGCCTATCTCTGCAGTGCCAAAGAAATCGAAGTTTGTTGATTCTCGTGGGCACACGAAGAGTAGCGGTTCTAAGGCCCGGGATGTGAGTGGTAGAAGATCTGATGCATGTTACAAGTGTGGGCAGCCTGGCCATCTCAGTAGAGATTGCAGGTCGCCACTGATGTTATGTTTCGGCTGTAAACAGGCTGGCCATGTGAAGGCCAATTGCCCGAATGCTAGGGCAACTGATGGGGGTGGTGCACAGAGGGCTCCTGCGAATGCCCCGCTGCGCATCACCGACGGCCGTACGGGTCAGCCCGGGACGGAGGCGGCCCGAGGGAGAGTCCACCAGCTGAAGGTGGAGGAGGCGCAGGCGACGCCTAAGGTGGTGACAGGTATGTTTCATCACTCTTTTCTTTTGTCTTTCCTTTTCATGCCCTGTGTTTATGTATTGTTATTCTTTATATATTAGGTACGTTTCTAGTCAATTCTGTACCTGCGGTTGTAATGTTTGATAGCGGGGCTACTCATTCATTCGTGTCTCGCACTTTTAGCGAGAGGTTGGGTCGAGTGGTGGGACGTCTAGGATGTCCTTTATTGGTCGAGGTCGCCGATGATAGGACCTTGACGGTTACGGACGTGTATCGGGGATGCACGTTGGAAATCTCGGGTGTGAGGTTTCCTATCGATTTGATCCCTATAGCGATGCGAGAGCTTTGCGTGATAGTGGGCATGGATTGGATGGACGCGTTCGATGCAGAGATTGTTTGCCGTCGCAAACAAGTACGGGTTCGAACCCCAAGCGGGGGAGAACTGTTGATTCAGGGAGACTCGCCTAGTCGGGTTACGGCTATTTGTTCTGCGGCGAGGGCTCGGAGATACCTTCAGCATAGTGGGCAGGGGTTCTTGGCGTATGTGGTGGATACGCGTGTCGATGAGACGAAGATTAGTGCCGAGGATGTGCCAGTCGTGAGGGAATTCGCCGATGTATTCCCCGATGAGTTGCCAGGGATACCTCCCGCGCGACAGGTGGAGTTTCGAATCGACCTGATTCCAGGTGCTGCTCCGGTGGCCAAGGCACCTTATCGCTTGGCTCCACCGGAAATGAAGGAGCTTTATGAGCAGCTGCAGGAGCTTCTGGAGAAGGAGTTCATCAAACCGAGTTGTTCACCGTGGGGAGCTCCGATCTTGTTCGTGAAAAAGAAAGATGGATCTCAGCGGATGTGCATTGACTACCGGGAGCTGAATAAACTTACGGTGAAGAATCGTTATCCTTTGCCAAGGATTGATGATTTGTTTGATCAGTTGCAGGGAGCCTCGTGGTTCTCTAAGATTGACTTGAGATCCGGGTACCATCAGATGCGGGTGCGTAGCGAGGATACGGAAAAGACGGCCTTTCGCACGCGTTACGGCCATTACGAGTTCGTGGTGATGCCTTTCGGGCTCACCAATGCACCAGCAGCGTTCATGGACCTCATGAACAGGGTGTGTAGCCCGATGTTGGATCGTTCGGTGATCGTGTTCATCGACGACATTCTTGTATATTCCAAGACGAAGGAAGAGCACGAGGTGCATTTGCGGGAAGTGCTAGAAGTTTTGAGACGGGAGAAGCTTTATGCTAAGTTCTCCAAGTGTGAATTCTGGTTACGAGAGGTCCAATTCTTAGGACATGTCGTGAATCAGAATGGTATCATGGTCGATCCGGCCAAGATTTCGGCAGTTATGCGGTGGGAGGTGCCGAAAACTCCTACCGAGGTGCGAAGTTTTCTCGGTTTAGCAGGGTATTATCGGAGATTTATCCAAGATTTCTCCAAAATCGCCTTGCCTATGACGAAACTGACAAAGAAAACTGCAGCTTTCAGTTGGGGTGAGGAGCAACAGAAGGCTTTCGAGGAGCTACGCAGGCGGTTGTGCGAGACTCCGGTGTTAACCTTGCCTGAGGGCATGGAAGATTTGGTGGTTTACTGTGATGCTTCGTACCAAGGGTTGGGTGCCGTGCTTATGCAACGCGGCAAGGTCATCGCTTACGCGTCGAGGCAGTTGAAGCCTCATGAGGCGAACTACCCGACTCATGATTTGGAGCTGGGAGCGGTGGTGTTTGCTTTAAAAATATGGAGACACTATCTTTATGGTGTCAAGTGCACGATCTATACCGATCACAAGAGCCTTAAATACCTGATGGACCAGCAAAATCTTAATATGCGTCAGCGGAGGTGGCTTGATGTGGTCAAGGATTACGACTGCGAGATACTTTACCACCCCGGTAAGGCGAATGTAGTCGCGGATGCACTTAGCCGACATCCGGTCGGGGGATCTTTGAAGGGTTTTTGTCAGCGATTAACGGTAGTTGCACCACTCTTGGAGTCGATCGGTATCGCTCAAGAGGTGGCCGTGTTGGAGGAAAATGCTAAACGAGAGAGAGTTTCGGGAGAAATTCCGAAGTTAGTACGGGATAGTCGGGGACTGTTAACCCGTTATGGTAGAGTTTGGGTTCCATACACTGGTGGGAATCGCCAGACACTATTGGACGAGGCGCATAAGTCCAAGTTTTCGATTCATCCCGGAGCTACCAAGATGTACAGAGACCTGCGTGAAGACTATTGGTGGCCCGGCATGAAGCGGGATGTAGCCAAATGTGTGGAAGTATGTTTGACCTGTCGGAAGGTCAAAGCGGAACACCAACGACCGCATGGGAAATTGCAGCCGTTGGAGATTCCGGTGTGGAAGTGGGAGCAAATCACGATGGATTTCATCACTAAGCTTCCCAAGACTCAGCGAGGGAATGATACTATCTGGGTGATCGTGGATCGTCTGACGAAGAGCGCTCACTTCTTGGCGATTAAAGAGAGCTTTTCGGCGGATAAGCTTGCGGAGGTTTTCATTCGGGAAATTGTAACTCGGCATGGGGTGCCAGTCTCAATTGTCTCGGATCGGGATACTCGTTTCACCTCCCGGTTTTGGGAGAAGTTTCAGAATGAGATGGGTACGCGGTTGCATTTCAGTACAGCATTTCATCCTCAGACGGACGGACAGAGTGAGCGTACTATTCAGACACTTGAGGACATGCTGCGAGCATGTGTGATTGACTTTGGTGGTAGTTGGGATCAGAATCTTCCACTAGCTGAGTTCTCCTACAATAACAGCTATCACGCTAGCATCGGTAGAGCGCCGTACGAAGTGTTGTATGGCAGGAAGTGTCGGACGCCCATTTGCTGGGGCGAGGTTGGTCACAGAGTGCTGGGGAGCACCGATGTGGTGCTAAAGACGACGGAAATGATCCAAATGGTGCGGGATCGGTTAGTCACTGCTCAGAGTCGCCAAAAGAGTTACGCCGATAAGAGACGATCGGACTTGGAGTTCCAAGTCAGGGATTACGTTCTTTTGAAAGTGTCACCCTGGAAAGGGGTAATCCGTTTCCGCAAGCGGGGAAAGTTGGGTCCCCGATATATCGGACCATACAAGGTCATCGCGCGTGTGGGGAAAGTAGCTTATCGATTGGAGCTACCGGAGGAACTGAGCCTGATCCACAACACGTTCCATGTTTCTCAGTTGCGGAAGTGTGTGGTGGATGAGTCTGCAGTAGTTCCCCTTGAAGATATTCAGATCGACGAGCGACTCAACTATGTGGAGAAGCCAATAACCATAGTCGAGAGGAAGACGAAGACTCTGCGGAACAAAGTCATTGGATTGGTGAAGGTCCAGTGGCAGCATCGAAAAGGTTCAGAATGGACGTGGGAACCCGAAGCCGAGATGCGGGAGAATTACCCGGAGCTGTTTGTGGGCATGGACTTCGAGGACGAAGTCTAATCCAAGCGGGGGAGAGTTGTAAAGCCCGTGTTCCGGTACGTTTATTTTAGTAAATTTTTTTATTGTAAAATGCTTACCTTTAACTGCTTAAATATCATTCTTTAGCGAATCCTTCCTAACGGGGTTAGCAAGTTTGACCTTTTGCGTAGTAAAGTTTTAAACCGTTTTAGTTCGCGCCAAGTGATGCGTTTTTGGGGGACTAATAATGGAATTGTGGTAAACCTTGGGCAAGGTCCGGCCCATGCAAGGAAAAGGCCGAACCCTTTCCTCCCCCATGCCTCTCGTTCTTTTTTTTCTTTTTCCTTGCATTCCAAGCCAAGCAAACCCTATTGTCTTTGGTTGTAGCTGTGAGGTGCGGCAGAAAGAGGCGAGAGGAGTTCGAGAGAGATAGAGGAAATCCGAGAGGAATTTCGAAAGGGAGAGAGAGAGACCGCAGTTCGCCGTGGACAGAGAGAGAGTGAGACCTGCAGTTCGCCGGAGGTGAGGGACGCCGGAGAGGAGGTGCAGCCACTGCCGTCGCCGGAAAGCCGCTGCCACCACCGTCTTTCGCCGAGAGGTAAGCTTTACGATCTCGTTTCTTTTCTGTTTAAGTCGCCGGCGAAGTAGCCGCCGTCGCTGCCGCCGCGCATGGCCTTGGCCGCTGCAGGCGGTAGCCGCCATGGACCGCCTTGCGGGGTGGTGGCGTAGGGTGGTCGAGGTTTGTGTAGTTGCGTGTATGGTGATCGAGTGAGAGGAGGAATGTTGGTGCGAGAGGGTGGTGTGGGCGGTGTGTGTGTGCAATCATCGCCGGAGAGCCGCCGCCGGTCGCCACAGGCGACCGCCACTGCCGGAGATGGCAGTGGGTGGCGCGTGGCGTGACCTGACCTCTGTCCCTATCGAACCCTTAAACCGTAACTTAATCGTTAAGCCGTATAACTTAAACCGTTGTTTCTAAAATCCTTCTTTTATGCGTAAAATGGTCCAGCCCCTGTTTTGTGACGGTAATAACTTCTCCGTCGTAACTCCGATTGAGCCGAAACTGGCGCCCACGCTTCGAGCTCGGGACCGAGTACGTTTTCTGTGTTTTGGCGGAAAACTGGTTCGGCCTCGAGTTGGGAGAAAAAGTGGTCGCAAGTTCTGTGGTTCGTCATTTTATGTGAATTTCCTGGAATCTGCCACTGTTTTGCGTGGACCGTAACTTTTTACTCGTAAGTCGTTTTAACTGGAGGTCAGTGGCCATTTTTCCTAAATTGAGTTAGGCACGTTTTTCGTGTTTCGCCGAAAGGCTGAATCGGCCCAGAACCGGGCTGTTCGGAGCCGTTAGTGCGAACTGGTCCGAAAACGGACAGTTCCGGTAGGCGAACTTAATAAATTCATAATTAATTATAGAAAAATCGTTAGGAGGCGTGTAATATATCCTCGGAAAGGTATTTCAGGGCACTTTTCAACCGTGTAATAAATCTGAGTTTTTTTCTGGAGTTTTAGTGGTCAAATCAGGTCCCGAACAGACCTGTTCGGTGTGACCGAAAGTTAGTTTTAGTGACAGTTTTGGGGTGTGTCGCGTCGTGGGGTCTGGGTCTCGTATTGACGTATTTTATCGTACGTTTAGGTGCCGGAAAGTGATCGTCGTTGTGTGGAGCTACTTACTATTTTTAGCTAGGCGCGCACCCGAGGTGAGTTCTCTCACTACAATTAATTAATAGTTGTTTATTATTACTGTAGCACGTGTGTGAAAATTGTATGCGGGATTGTTGGGGGCTAGATAGTGGGACGTCTAGTTAACATTATGTGCTACATTATTCGGCGGGGCCGAGTCCCGACGGGGACGGAGGTGTTTTACGCAGTAGGCGTAAAAGGGGCGTTTACGCAGTAGGCGTAAAAAGGATGTCATACGCAGTAGGCATAAAACGGGTGTTTCCCGCAGTAGGCGGAAACGTGCGGCGGGGCCGTAGACCCGACATCCGCCCGGGGATTTTTTTTATGTGGTGGTTATTATACTTGTTTATGATTTGTTCGTAGACTTGTATGTGGTGGTGTGATCCTCTTTGCTTTAGGGGTAATATGAGATAACCATTGTTAATTGTTGTGTTTGAATTCACTAAGCTTCGTGCTTACCCCTCCCAATTTACAGTGGCTGCAGATACAAGCGGTACGAAGGCATGACTGGCACACACTGACGCGCAAGATGGATGGGTCGAAGGATTTGCTTATTAAACATTTTCCCGTTATTGAATAAACAATTTAATTTCCGCTGTTGACTTATGTTTTAATAACGCTCGTGGTTGGAATTATTATTTTGGGTTTAATAAATGGAGACTTATTATTAAATATGCGCGTTTAAAAATTTTTAAATTTTCTTGAAATTTTGGGGCGTTATAATAGTGTCCACCGATGAGAATTCGGTGGAATCTTAGGACACATAGTTATTGAAGATTACACATGCCAAGTTCATTTAAGAGAAAATTAAACCTGGTTTCATCTAGAGATTTGGTGAACAAGTCGGCAAGCTGAAGATCTGTAGGAATGAAGTGTAGCTCAATGTCACCTTTGGAGATGTGGTCCCTGATGAAATGATATCTGATAATGATATCTGATATCTATGTGCTTTGTTCTGGAATGAAGAACTGGATTGTTTGCAATAGCTATTGTACTGGAATTATCACACAGAATTGGGATTTTAGAAAAGAATTGATTGTAGTCCCTGAGTTGGTTTCTCATCCATAGGATCTGAGCACAACAGCCGCCAGCAGCTACATATTCAGCCTCAGCAGTAGAGGTTGACACAGAGTTTTGTTTCTTGCTGGACCAACTTACCAATTTGCCACCAAGAAGTTGGCAGCTTCCTGTAGTACCTTTTCTGTCACAAACTGGGAACCTGCATAATCTGAATCTGAATACCCAATTAGTTCAAAACCTGAGTCTTTGGTATACCAGTGACCCAGATGCAAGGTATCCTTGAGATACCGAAAAATCCGTTTTACAGCCTTTAAATGTGATTCTTTTGGATTGGCTTGATAACGGGCACATAGACAAGCAGCAAACATAATATCTGGTCTGCTAGCAGTTAAGTACAGAAGGGATCCAAACATTCCTCTAAAAAGAGTAACGTCCACAGATTCACCTTTAAGATCATCATTGAGTTTCAAAGGTGGTGCCATGGGAGTTTTCATAGGAGAGCTATCTAAAAAATGAAATTTCTTCAGAAGGTCACGAATATATTTACTTTGGTTTATAAAAATCCCTTCTGAAGATTGTTTGACCTGAAGGCCCAAAAAGAATGTAATCTCTCCCATCATGCTCATCTCATATTCACTCATCATGAGAGAAGCAAACTCATCACATAGACACTCATCAGTGGCACCAAAAATGATGTCATCAACATAGATTTGGACAAGGATGATATTACCTGAGGTTTCTTTGATGAAGAGAGTATTTTCAATTTTACCTCTGGAATATCCATGCTTGAGAAGAGAGTTGGCAAGAGTGTCATACCAAGCACGTGGAGCTTGCTTGAGACCATAGAGAGCTTTGTCAAGTCTGTACACATAGTCTGGATGATCCGGGTCTTCAAAGCCAGGAGGTTGTTTCACATAGGCTTCCTCTGCAAGTTCCCCATTGAGGAAGGCACTTTTGACATTCATTTGAAAGACTCTGAAATTTCTGTAGGTAGCATGAGTCAAAAAGATTCTTATTGAGGAGGAGAGATCGGTGGGATTTGAGGTGGTGGATTGGTGGAGATTCGGTGGTGGATCGGTGGAGATTCGGTGTAGAATCGGTGTGGGTCGGTGTAGACTCGGTGGTGGATCGGTGTGAGGATGTCACCGAGGATTTGAAGTATCGGTGGTGGATCAAGCGTGAAGATTCCACCGAGGAGTTTGAAGGATTGTACCGAATTTAGAAGAGTTTCACCGAATTAGAGGGGTACCACCGAGCTTAGAGATCGGTGGAGATTCGGTGGTGGATCTGTGAAGGGTTCCACCGAATTTGAAGGGTTCCACCGAATTTGAGGGGTACCACCGATCGAGGAGGCAAAACATATGATGGGAAGTAAAGTATGGTGGGATTTGGTTTTGGTTTGTGTCGGCAGCAAGATAGAGAAATTGTGGAAGAAAAATATAGAAAAGAAGAGGTGGTGATTGCATGGTTTGGGATTTCGGTGGAGATGGGTGTCATCACAAAAAGATGGATTGTTATTGTCTTGGAGTTGATTGAAGGAGGAGAGAGAAAAGGTGGTGAAAAAGAATATTTGGTGGAAGATGATGAATTTTTGGTTCGGTGGTTAAGGAAAATTTCGGTGGTGAGGTTTAGAAAAGAAATGGAATTTTAAGAGATTGGAGATGGTGATGTCATGAGAATGACATCATCATGCTTATGATGTCATGAGAGTAAAGAATTCTAAGGTTTTGTCAACTTTCTCACTTGTTCACATAGATCCATTTGCCCAGCTCAAAATCTGTAATCACAAAGAATTTATTTTCTAGGTACCCATTTGGAAGGTGGGTCCTTTTGGGTTAGACGGAAAAGAATTGGACAGTCTTTGGCAACATGAGAAGTATCACCACAGAAATAACATTTTCTATAAAGAAAGATCTTTTTAGAATTGTGATATTTTTCTTTATTTTTGCTTTTAAAAAAATGTCCTCAAGAATCTGACGAGGAATCAAAGATTTGGGGTGCAGCACCTAAAATACATTTTTCAAATTTTGGGAGGACCAAAAACTTTTCCTTTTTACAGAGTTAGAAAATATTTTGCATGAGTTGGAAGAGAAGGATGCATCATCTAAAGACAATAGATAAAGAATTAAATGCTTCAATCTTTTCAGCATCAGAAAGAGATAGAAATGGATGAACCTGTGGAGAGGAGGAGAATCACTTAGCTGATACAAGAGCAGTTGAGGAGTCATTCGCTTTCAGATGTGGGTTCATCTGCCAAATCATAAGATTTAGCAGGCAGACCCTTTCCTCTCCTAACAAGTCTTTCATTTCTTTCCTTTTCTCTCTTGTATTTCTCCTTGTATCTTTCAGCCCTGTCAGAATCTGCAGAAGAGAAAGATTGGTTGAACTTTTGGGAATCATATTTGGATCTTCCCGATTTTGAGGAGAATCGGCCTGAGGAAGCAGTTCTGGGTCTTTCAAAATGTTTACTTTTACACTCAGAAGCAAAATGACCCTTTTTACCACAGTTAAAACATTCCTCATTAGATTTGTCCAAAGAAGAGTGTTTGGAGAGAGGCTTAGATTTTCTAGAAGGGTGGTAGGATTTGGATTTAGAATACCCATCCAACATGGCCATTTCATCAGATAATTTTCCAATTGAAGTTTCCTCACATTCATCCTCAGCATCACTAAGATATGCCTCCGAATGATCATTGGGATCTTCTTGACTATCATGATCAGAGTCAGATGGGTAGGTGATTCTTGGGAGGTTTGGCTATAGAGCCGTTTTCAGAAAAAGTGTTTGGAGAAAAAGCTTCATTTTTGGAAGAAGAAGCAGCCATTGCAGATCAAGTTTATGAATTAAACTTCCTGCTCTGATACCACTTGTTAGTCCCAGATGGCTAACCAAGTATTGTAGAAGGGGGGGGGGGGGGGGTTGAATACAATACTCAAAATTTTCACAATTTTAATTCTATTATTGAAAATCTTTCAACAAGAATTACACATAGAAAACTTAAGACTGTTGCGGAAAAGAACAGATAAACTATTCTAACAATCTTACACAAAGTATACTAACAAAATAACTAAGAACACTTAGAACAAAGCTATAAAGTTTTTCAAGCAAACTGGAAATTCTTGCACTTAGAGAAATCTTCCAGTTTGCGTAGAATAACAAGAGCACACAGTAATCTTCAAAGTCTCTCAAGATGTGTGTTGTTTCTGCATGGAGAGGTCTTCCTTTTATAGTGACAAGGAGTGTGTAAGCATTGAATGCTTGGGACACATGTCATCTTCACACTTGCTGAGGATGTTGACTTCTGGAGAGTTGTGAAGTCCTTGTCACCTTTCACAAGGTACAGTCAGAAGAGCCCATGCATGAGAAAAGAGCTTTGCATGGAAATGGATAATAAGACAAAATGTCACTTTATCCATGTAGAAAATCTCTTCTCAATTTGTCTTCTAAAGATTGCACCACCGAAGGAAGCTTGGGATATGTGACACATCTTTGGAGAAAGCATCTTTGAAACTTCTTTGAGATCCCACCGATGATAGCCTTGTGATATGTGACACATCTTTGAGATATGTGACATCATCTTTGGGATATGTGACATCATCTTTGGAGGAAAAACATCTTTGAGACTTCTTTGAGATCCCACCGAGATTGGACTTCCATCGGTGGGATTCTTTGGCCGAAACAGAGAGTAATTTCGGTGGAGATGTGTCCACCGATGTGTGAGAACACCATCGGTGGACAATGACTTGTATGTGTTGAGAAAAGATCTTTCACTTCCACAATGAGAGAATCTTTAATCTTGACTTTGGTTGATCTTTGACTTCACCAAACATTTGCTATCTTGTACAAGCCATTACAAAGAACCATGCATCCAAAATTTCTCTAAGTATAAAATGTTTTTCAAAGTATAAAAGGAGATCATGAGGTCATCTTCAAATCTTGATGACCCAACATATTGTAATCGATAATTTTTTAAAAATGTCATTTTTTTATCATTTTACATGTTTATAAACTAACTAGTCTTTGGCTCGCCCGTTGCGCGGCGATCAAATTTGTGTTTTAAGTTAATTATTTGTTGAATAATTTTGTGACACATACAATAATTGATAAAAAGAAAACAAAAATTCCACAAATAGGGAATATTATCTTGAAGATAAAAATATGTCTATTAAGTTTGATACCTATTATAAATGTCGTTACTAAATGAATTTATCAAACGAATACACAATAATTGCATATTTATATTTTTGAAAAATGTTCGAACTCATAATCCAAAAGTCAGTTGATAAGTGATATTTTTTCCAAGTAATTAAATCTCTTATGATAATTCTAAGGGTGTTTCGTTGACAGAATGGAATTTGATAGAATTGTAATTCGTCGAAATAATTTGACTTTGAAGTAAAAATTGATATGAAATTGCAAAAAGAAAATCACGACAATTTAATGATTATTTGTATCAAATCCCATACTAATTTCAACAAATCCCATACTAATCACGACACATTAATTCGTATATATTTATGATATTTAATAATATAATTAAATAAAAAAATATTCAATATTGGATTCATTTCGAAGGTATTGACAAAGCAATTACAATGGTATAATTTGTAAAAATAGAAATGTTTTTTTAATGCATTTTAGTTCATATACATTATTTATGTTTATATGATAAGAGTCTAAAATGAAAAATAAAACAATAAGGGATTAAAAGTAAACTACATACATAATTATAAGGGTAGTAAATGTAACGTACAAATTAAAAAAATTGAATTAAGGATGAGTGAATGTGGGTGTGCTAATTGAACTTATAATGTAAATTGCGTCCATATATATGTTTAGGCGGGAAAATATTGAAGTTGGCTCACCAGAAGACGACACGTGGCATGCTAGTTACTCATTTATTATATATATAGATTTTTGGGATTACTATACACGATGGAGATTTTTTTGAATTTATTATAAGTATGGATATGTACGTATGTATCAAAAAATATTCAATATTGGCTTATTTCGAAGGTATTGACGAAACGATTACAATGATATAATTTATAAAAAATAGAAATGTTTTTTAATGCATTTTAGTTCATATACATTATTTATGTTTATATGATAAGAGTCTAAAATGAAAAAATAAAAAAAATAAAAAAAATAATGGATTAAAAGTAAACTACATAGGTAATTATAAGGGTAGTAAATGTAAGGTATAAATATAAAAAATTTAATTAAGGAGAGATTTAAGGAGGAGTGAAAGTGAGTGTGTTAATTGAACCTATAATGTAAAGGCGTCCAGATACATATTTAGACGGAAAAACAATAAAGCCGGCTCACCAGACGACACGTGTCAATGTAGTTACTTATTTATTATATGTATAGATTTTGCCAAACAAAACTTCTTCATCGGTTAGCTTATCACTTAATTTACCAAACATAGCCATAATCATGTTTTTCTGTTGGACATGAATGAATCCCAACATCTAGGATTACGGCAAACCTTTTTTTGGGTATCTTTAAATGCATATACAGTTAAAATGTCAATTTCTAAAATAATATAGAATGATTGAGAAAAACAAAATCTAGTCTCACATTGAATATCTAATTTTTTTTACAACAATATTATTATATACTTATTTTAATTTTAGGGATTATTTATTTTAAAATACAAATATACTATATATATAGTGTCCTTCTTTTGTTAACCAGTCATTTAGTGTTAACCGTGTTAACTTTTTTGGACCAATGAGAATTAAGAGAATTTACTGGTTTGAATATATAGAGGGCGAATTTTGTAGGGGTATTTTAGGATTTTCGGAATTTTAATTTATTAATGTTTATTTACTTTTCTAATTTCATGCACCAGATAATTATGGTAGTTATTAATGATAATATTCATCTTCCTAAAATCACTATTCTTGTTCGTATGATCACTATCTCAAAGTTCACGATTTCTTCATCTAAAACCCAGGATTGTTGTGCGATTTTACAACCTTTTCATGTTTTTTTTATGCAATCGATTATGGATTCCATTGAAGATGAACGTGTTGCATCTACTTTTCATTCTTCAAATGTCGATCAACAATGATTTTGCAGAAGAAATTGAAAATCAAACTTTGATGAATGATAGAACTCATCATGTTCATGATGTTTTTACCCAGAAGAGTGCAGATTTGCAGTCATGTGGAATTGAAGATGTTTCTTTTCAGTTTGTGGATGATTGTAACCGGCCATCATGCAGTAACGTTGTCGAGATGTTGAATGATGAAGTTTATGTAGGTTCGTTTTTGCTATTTTAATTCGAATTATGGGTTTTGTTAGGCGTTTTTTGAGTTAGGGTTTCTTGTTTTATTGTTTGTTTTCGTTTTTGTTAATGATGATGTGCAGTATATTGATGAAGTAATGTTGAAGAGTGTTTGAATGATGAAGTTTTGAATGATACATTTTTGGAATACTAATTCAAATTATTGTTTTTGTTATTCACAATCTTTTTGTTTTGGTTGTATACATTTTTCGTGAAGATGATGTTTGATTTAGGGTTTGTTTTGGCCGTATACAGTTCGCGAAGATGATTTTTTTATTTCATATATGCACATTAAAAGTGCATATATGCACATATAAATACAGTTCATCTTACATATCAAAAGAAGGTCATATATGCACATCTTACACATATGGTCATCAAATTACAATTTCATTTATTCACATATAAACCATTTCCATCTTACACATCTTACACATATGATCGTCAACTTACAATTGCATATATGCATATCAAAAGAGTGCATATATGCACATATAAACCAGGTTCATATTACACATCAAAGTTCTAATATGAATCAGGTTCAAAAGAGTGCATATATGCACATATAAATCAGGTTCATATAAACAAAGTTGATTTTGAAAACAAAAAATGGCTAATTTTGGATAATCTCATATTTTAAAAATAAAGCTGATTTTGAATAATAAAAATGGCTAATTTTAGATTATAAAACACAATTTTGGAAGTAACATGAAACAAGGGTGATTTCCTTTTCTATTAATTAGTCTTTTCTATCAATTGACGTTTTTACCCATGTGCATATATGAAGATCGTATACTCAATCGTGTTCACCATTTATTTAAAAAAAATTGTTTTAATCTAAGCCATTGATTTTCAAGATGAATGATCTTGATTGGTTAACACGGTTAACACTAAATGAGTGGTTAACAAAAGAAGGGAACCCATATATATAGATATATAGGGTCAGGTTTAGGGGAAAATCTCGAATAAACGGAAAACTAAGGAACATTCTGGTAGACCTTCATCTGGACGATATGCCCTTGTGTATACAGGTAATTTGTAACATGCACATGTGCATATGCACAAATGCATACCGTCCAGATGAAAGGCTACCAGGGTGTTCCTTAGTTTTTCATTTTTTGAGGTTTTCCCTTGAACCCCTCTCTCTCTCTCTCTTTCTCTCTCTCTCTCTCTCTCTCTATATATATATATATATATATATATATTAAAGTACATAACTTCTTTGATAAAAAAAGTTCCAAATGCTAACATTTATATATATATATATATTTGAACAAACATTTATATATTTCTTTACATCAAAGATTCAAATCTTATAACGACAGCCATTATTATGGTTAGAATTCTTTAAAAAATGGTTATTATTTAGTTTGGGCTAAAAAAAGAAGATTATGGAAAAAGGGGCTAAATGGAAAGTCTAGGGACTCGTTTTGCCACTCTACCAAAGTTTTCAGATGTGAAGTCATTTATTTCCAAGCAAAAATCCTTTGACGTTGTACACAATGATCGAGATTTTTCGGGGGAATTTGGTCGAGGAGGAATGAGTTACTGTTCGTTCAAGAACCAAGGCTAAATATGATTGTACGTATTAAAAAATTCACTGTTATGGCAGGTCTTGACAATAGTATAAAAGCTCAAATTTTAACTTGTTTAGCTGTTAACCGATGATGTAAACCTGTAATTTATACAATATGTTAGTACTAAATTGCTTATGTAAAAGAAATGAAGGAAAACGATTTAAAATCCACTCTACTCAACTAACTTGAAATAGGAGATGGGAATTCAATTGTTAAATTCGAATGAGACTATTAATAAATCTGTTAAAGCCAGATCTGACATCGGATAAGACCCGTGTGCGCCACAAAAGACTGCTGCGAATTTGGGTTTGGGCTGTTATTGATTTAGTTTGCGACTTTACGGGCTGCGTTCATTAATTGTTAATGGGCCAAGGAACTCAATACTATAGTGGGCTTCCAGTCTGGAGATATCCACCCAAAATGAAGTCATTTATTTAATATCTAATATCATAAAATGTAAAATGCAACATTTATGGGCTGCCATCTTTATTTAGTGATTTATTTAAATATCTATTACTATTATTTAAAGGGAAATTAATTAAAATACCCCATAATTGAAGTTGAGTTACCAAAATACCCAAAAAAAATCAAAGTTTACTCAAATGCCCTAAATTTCCACGATGATGCCCGCGATGGGGACTGGAAGTGTAAATAATGTTGAAAAAATTATCACTTTCAGTCCCTGACCGCGATCACGGGCACTCAACGCGGAAATTTAGGGCATTTGGGTAAACTTTGAATTTTTTTGGGTATTTTGGTAACTCAACTTCAATTATGGGGTATTTTAATTAATTTCCCTTATTTAAATGTGTGTGATTTAAGTATTTTTATAAAATTTGTCTTATTTTATACTTAGTGTAACAATTATTTTTTCAATCAATGTAATGAAGATTTAAAATTTCTTATTTCTTACCTGTTATTAACAATAACTTATTGATTTTACAATTCAACGATCTAACTTCGTACTCCTTTTGTAAACGGGTATCCATGTCAACTAATCAAATATGTATAAAATAAGAAAATTGAAACATTGTTACATCGTTTGAAAAAAAAAAGATTCACTACAATAAATAGAAACTAAATCAAATTTTGTTGTATTTTGAAAAGGTTCTAAATGACGTGAAACGTGGCGTGGCGGCGAGGCCAAACCTCAAGCCTTAGGAGCCACGGCGAAACCATGGCGTTTTCAAGGCGTGACTTATGACGGCAAATTTCTAATTCATATACAATATTATATATAAAAACATATATTTTATAGTGTTATTCAATGAGTCAATATTAATAAGAAAGTTAAATTAAGTTATATATTGAAAAACTTGCAAATAAGACATGAAAAACGTAAAGAAAAATCAAATATCATATTACGAAAATTGCACATTAGGCCATGGCGTGCCACATGCTTAACGTGACGTGAGACACAAGCCTTGGTGCCATGGCGCGCCATGGCGGCTGTGCGACGAGTTTTTTAGAACATTGATTTTGAAGCATTTTCTCTTTTACATTGAAGTACTTTTATGTGATACCTTTATAAGAAAAATTAGGTTTAGCCCCATATGTTAAAAAGGTTTGTGTTACACCCCTAGATATGATGACGAGTTTCACATATGATATATGCCTGAAATGTTTTAATATGCATGACGTTCTAAGATATAAATGAGTTGTTTCTGATTTACGTTGTTGTGATGATTTATCAGTAAAATTATCAAATCATAATGTCACTTAGCGGAAAGCTAACATTCACGTGTATCTCAAGATGTAACAAGATTGAGAGCATTTAAAGCAAATGTAAGATTCGATGACTTGTGACTATGCCGCGTGAACCTAGTTTATGTTATTTAAGTTATTGAGTGTTGTATATCTCCAAGTTCGATTTGCACGAATGCACTTATGAATGTATGCTGACCAAAATGGTTTGATGATGAGAGTCTACGCTATAATGTGATGGGTGATTCATATGTTTTGAGTGGTGATATGACGTTATATACCCAATTGATTTTTGGGGTGTAACACAACAACAAATAAAATTATATTATTGTTCGTTTAAAATTTATGGTATAAATTGTGTTATAGTGGATTGATATAATGACCTTTATAGATTAATCACATATAGATATCAAAATTCTGACATAATGTCCTTTGAATAGAGTTTGCTTAACTTCAAAATTCTCCATTGCAAACTATTAGGTTGTATGAAAATAAATATATAATTATTTTGATTCTTATTTTGAAAAACTTATTTTTTTTCAATGATAGAAAACTTACTTTGAAAAGTTTTATTTTTGGTGTTCATGACAAAATATCTCAAAACAAAAAAAAACTAATAATAATTTTTTGTTAACAAACTTATAATACATTCAACTTTTTTGCTTACATATACACATATATATATATATATATATATATATAGAAATGGGTTCAAACGAGAACGCTAACTATTTAATACGTTGAGAATACATTATAAATATGTACATATTAAAAATATATAATACGTTGTCACATGAAATATAATCTATGTACATTTAATATATATAATAGAAACATATGTTTCTAATGGGGGTAGGCTAAATGCACCCATTGATTTGCTAAATGCACCCAAAAAGGTGAGTTGACACCCTTTTATTCCGTGCCCAATCATTTTTGATTTAAATATATATATATAATATAACATTTTTTATTTAAAAATATATATATATATAATATAATAATATATATATATTATTTGATATATATTATTTATTTGTTTTATATGTATATATATATATATTGTTATTCTTTTTATTTAAATATATATATATATATATTATTTTGTTATATATATATATATTATTATTATTTTGTTATATATATATATATTAGAAATATTATGTATATATATATTGTTATTCTTTTTATTTAAATATATATATATATATATTATTATTATTATTTTGTTATATATATATTAGAAATTACGTTCTTATCTATATTTATCTAATATACTCCTTTAAAAATAATTTTATTTACGTTTATTCTTGAATATTTAAGAAATACAAATCTTAATACATCGTGTACAAGTTTAAAAGTTTTAAAACCTCCAACGTTCAACATGATAATTAAAAATAAAATTATTTTTTATTTTTACATTACATTTTATACCATTATAATTAGTTATTTAATTTACTTTATCTCTTCTTCTTTCATTTTTATGTTACATCCTTATCATATCAACATACATAAACTAAAATAATTAGAAAAATAAAAAATAAACATTGAGATTTTACATATAAATAAAGCATAACATAATGTTTATTACATTTTTACTTATTCTAAAATAACATTATCTGTAGTACAATTAACACGTAAAAGACGAGTGTACTTCTGTATTCGATCTGTATACAGGGTAGCCCATGCAACAGCACACGAATAACTGTAACACGAATAACTAAAATAATTCGAAATGAGCCAAATATTGAATTTTTTTGATTTATATATTTTAAATATAAAAAATATTTTTTATGTAGTGTAAATGATATATATTAAAATATATAAATCAAAAAAATTCAATATTTGGCTCATTACAACCGTATCAAATAGAATGAGGATCCTCGAATAACTATTTCAAAGCAGTGTTGTAGCCAGGATTTGTCAAACTAGCAGAAGGATACCCGTTCCCTACTATTTGTACCACATTTTTATTGATATTAGAGTAAAGAGTAAATTACAGTTTTGGTCCCTAAGGTATGTCAAAAATTACGAAACTGATCTTTTAACTTCAAAAATTATCTTTTTGGTACATGTGGTATGTATTTCGTTACGAAATTGGTACGATTGGTATGGAAATTGATTGGTTTGTCTCGGTATAAAATTGACACCCCTATATATAAACAAAAAGAATAATAATATATATATTTCTATATTTCTAATATATATATATTATATAAAACAAATAAATAATATATATATTATATAAAACAAATAAATAAATAATATATATATTATATAAAACAAATAAATAAATAATTATTATATAAAACAAATAAATAATATATATTTTTATTCTATATATTTAAATCAAATAATGATTGGTTCGGAATTAAATGCAATCAACACCCCTACTTTTTGGGTGCATTTAGTAATTTTGGGTGTAATTAGCACCACCTTCTAATGTGATGAGATGAATTTGTCCAAATTGTAAAAATAATAATACATGATACACTTTATGTTATATATTATGATTATAAATGAGTATTATAAAATATATATATATATATATATATATTATATTTTTATATGTTACAAAAATATATTGTAAATATAATGTATATTATATGCATAATAATATTATAAACTTTGTATAGTATTATATTTTATGCTTTATATATTCCTTGAAAAAAGTGGGGGACGGTTCAAAATAGAATTTCAAAAGAGAACAAGAAAACTTTATAAAATGTTAAATTTAAATAATTAAAAAAATTAGATTCAAACGTAACTACATCTATAATCTTTGAATTTAATTTTTAGAAAAAAATGTTAATGCCCCTATTTTTTTCATAATAAATTAGATTAAAATAGATATGATTTGGTTTAATCCAATTATTCTCCTTTTTCTCACATATTTATTCATCATTACCAAATTTACATCTAAATTATAAAATCATATATATAAATTCAACATTATAATATTTTAAAGGGTCAAATACATAATTTAAATAAATTCAAACATTTATCATAATTTAAATAATTTATTCAGGTTTCATACTTCAGCACCATCTTTTCCCAATCTGAAATGAAATCAGATTTTAGTATTCAACACCTCTTAAAAACAAACGTCACCTTAGTATTCTCTTTTGAACCAACAAATATAACAATATAATTTATATATTATAAAATTATATCTATACATTTACATATTATAAAATTATATCTCTACATTTATATTATAAGTACTGATATATCTATATATTATATATAAGTACTATAACAGTATGTTAAAGTGTATTTAAATATTATATACGTATAATAATAAGAGTAAACTACAATTTTGGTCCCTGGTGTATACCAAAATCACCGAAAGTAAACCCATATCTTCAATAAGTGCAAGAAGAGTCCCTGGTCTCCTTATTTTGCTCTGAAAGTGGTCCAAAGCTCTAACGCCGTCTAACAAATGGCCGTTTAAGGCCTCATGTGCTTCTCACGTGATGGGCAATTTGGTCATTTCACTATTTCCCTCTCATTTAAACGCCCTTTCGTTTACCTATACTTGTTTCAAGAAACCCTCCATTTTGGTCCTTAACACATATCTCCATTAACTCACACTGAGCTTCAATCTGAGCTTCATCTTGTTAATGCAACGTTACTTCCATGTCTTCTCATACGTGGGTGATCAGAAAGGAGCAAGGGGACGACCTTTATCCCGAACTGGTTTATGGTATGTCTCTGTTTTTCATAAAATCCTTCCTTTGAGTTTTTTACCTATGTTAATGATCGACCTGTTTATTTAAGTCAAACATTTAAGTTGTAAACTACTTTCTGATCGATTTTTGTTCCTTCTATAGATCATTATCCTACTCTAATAACAATGAGGATAAACCATGGAGGTGTTTTCACAAAGTCCCCTGGTAGAAGATACATCCATGGTAAGACTTCATTTATGGACTTGATTGACACTGATTTGTTATCAGTCCATGAGATTGATGCTATGATGTTAGAGTTAGGGTACCAAGCAGATGAGAAAATGTATTACCATTTCTTGACTCCAGGAAGTGACATGGATTTTGGGTTAGAAGCCTTAGGGAATGATAGTGATGTGCTGAGGCTTATGAAATTTGTTCCTAAGGTAAAATTTGTAGATGTATTTATAGAGCATTGGAAAACACTAGTTGATACATACAACTCACCACCACATGCTAGAAAAATGGAGATACAGGAACTTGATGAACCTGGAAATCAATATGTATCAAAGAAAAAACTTGTTAAGAAGACATGCAAGAAAAAACTGTTTCTTGAGTGGATTGACAATAAAGGTGAGGCATCTAATATAGATAAAGAGAGAGTTGTGGATAAAAACAGAGGCTTTGACTTAAATAAACAGGTTGATATGGATAGGCCACTTGATGTGAGTGACATGTTGTATGAACAAGGGAATGATTTGGATATGCCATTTGACCTTAACTTATTGTTTAATGAACCTGAGGTGAATGGAATTGACAAGGGAAAGGGGGTTGAGAAGGGAGATGCAATTGACAAGGGAAAGGGGGTTGAGAAGGGAGATGCAATTGACAAGGGAAAAAGGTTGATCCATTTGAAGTATTTGATGAATTTGATCCATATTTTGTCATGGATTGTTTGTCACAACCTGAGATGGCAAAGGGCAGTGACATGCAACCTGATATGGGCAGTGGCATACATGTGGAGTGCAGTGGCATACAAGCTGATAGTGTAGATGAGGATTATGTTGATGATGATAATAGGATAGAAGACTATGATATTGACATGGATGACTTTGTTGATGGCAATGTAGAGTGGATTGGAGGAGTTGATAAAACAGTTGAGGATAGTGAAGCAGATGATGATATGTTTGATTGGGCACTAGTGCTTAATGATGATCAATTTTCAAGTGGAGATGAAGGATATGTTGGGCCCAAGTTGAACAAAAAACATGACAAAAACAGCTTATTTTATTTGGGGCAAACATTTGGCAGCAAAACAGAGGTCATTCAGAAGATTAAGGACCATTCTGTTGAGAGTAGAAGAGATTTAGTGTTGGTGAAAAATGATCTCATAAGGGTGAGGGCCATATGCAGGGGAGTGTTACCACAGTTCAACGATTTTGGTGGGCCAAGTGGGCCTGGTGGGCCAAGTGGGACACTTAAAGGAAGAAAACCAAATATTACAAAAGGCAGTGGTCCAAGATGTCCATGGGCTTTGCTCATCTTAACAGATGGAGGCATACAGACTTGGACAGTGAAAACCTATGTTCCCACACACAACTGCCTCCAATGCAGGGACATCTCTCTGGCCACAACAAATTTTCTCTCTAAGAAGATTACAGAGAACATAGTTTCTAATCCCACTATTCCAATACAGGCTCTTCAAACACAGTTGCAGCAGAAGTATGAGATTAATGTGTCACTGACGAAAGCAATGAGGGCAAAAACCATGGCATCTCAAAAGATTTGGGGAGATTTTGAAGCACAGTTCAATAATCTTAGAGATTACATACAAGAGTTGAAAAGATGTAATCCATGAACTACTGTCAAGTTAGATGTTGAGGATGAACCGTTCCCAAGTGTGAGTACAAGGAAGTTCAGACATATATATGTTTGTTTGGGACCATTGAAACAGGGGTTTAAGGCTGGGAAGAGAGAGATATTAGGTCTTGATGGTACTTTTTTGAAGGGTCCTTTTCCAGGACAGGTGTTGACAGCTGTGGGTATTGACTCAAACGGTGGCATATACCCACTAGCATATGGGATTGTAGAAGCTGAGACAATGGCATCATGGACCTGGTTCTTAGAGTATCTTGGAGTGGATCTTAATCTGTGTACAAGATCAAACTTCACATTCATAACAGATAGACAAAAGGTTAGTTTTCCAATTGATGTGTATACTAATTGATGTGTATACTAATTGATGTTTATGACAGGGACTACTTCCAGCCATTGCAAAGGTTTTTCCATGTGCAGAACATAGATTCTGCCTTAGACATATACATGACAACATGAAGCTTACTTGGAAGGGGAAAGCATACAAGGACCATCTTTGGCAATGTGCAACTGCAACAAATTGTTCCCCAATTTGAACATGCAATGGAACAACTTAGAATGTTCAATCAAGCTTGTTATGATTGGTTGAAGCTCATCTCACCTCAATCATGGTCTAGGTCCCATTTCACAGGTTAGTTGAACTTACTTTCACTCAGTCTGTGTTACCTTTAGTTACCTCAACAAACTGTCTCATTTCACAGGTTACTTTAACTTTCAATATTATTTTGTGCAATTCAGGTAGGTGTCATTCTGATGTACTTCTCAACAATATGTGTGAAGTCTTCAACATGCAGCTTATTGAGGGTAGGGATAAGCCAATAATGTCATGTTTGGAGTATATTAGGCATTACTTAATGAAGAGGATAGTGCATGTGTTGAAAGTCATTGATAAGACTCAAGGACCACTCACTCCAACAGCAAGCAAAGCACTGGAAAAGAACAAGAGTGAAGCAACTAAATACAAAGTATATTGGAATGTTGGAGACAGGTATGAGGTTTGTGGTCCTTGGAATGATCAAGTGGTAGTTGATGTGAGGGCAAAGACTTGTACATGTAGGAGGTGGGAACTGACGGGCATCCCTTGTAAGCATGCTGTAGCAACTAATTGGAACATGGCTTTGAATGGAGCAAATGTTGATTTGCCTGAGAAATGGGTTGATGAAAGTCTTTGGCTTGACACTTGGAAAGACATGTACATATTCAAGATTGAACCCATCAATGGCAAAGCATATTGGGACAAGTGTGATTGCCCAACAACACTTACTGCACCAAGCTATCATAAACAAATTGGGAGGCCCAAGAAGAAAAGAAAGAGGGTTCAACATGAAGAGAGCACTAGAGATGGGAAAACAACCAAATTAAGCAGGAATGGGAGGACTGTGACTTGTGCAAAGTGCAGGAAGGAAGGGCATAACTCAAGGACATGCAAAGGTGGATAGATGTGAAGTGGTAATGTATTTTGGTAATGTATGTATTTTGGTACTGTGTTTGGTAAGTTGGATGAAACAATAGCTTTGGTTAGGTAAACATTTTCTGTGTGTTTGGTAAATTAACATAAAATGAATGTATTTTGGTATTATATTAGGCATAACTTGTATGAATGCATATTCTGTGTTTTGGTGATGTATTTGGTTTTAAATGGGCAATGAAACAGGGTAACTTGTATGAATGTATATTCTGTGTGTTGTCTTTAATGAGATGCAAACATTCAAGAAAACAACAGGGTTTATGAAAGAAATAAGTTTTCATTGAAACTTTTGAACCATTACAAGCATTACAACCATTACAACCATTACAAGGCTTACAACCATTACAACCACCTACATTGGATTAGGTCAACTAAAAAAGTACAAAAATAAAGAAAACCCAACTGAGAACTAATAAAAGCTTCAAAATCTTGATTTCCTTTTCTTTTGCGTTGAGGGAAGCTTCAACACTGTTCTTTGATCTTAGCAAACCAGAGATTACCTCCATAGCTCGTTGACACAACTGTTGATCGTACCAAGCAAAGAAATCGCATTTGGCAGACTTCCGTGCGCACCCATAAAACCTACGGCCAGGGTTTTTAGTTGTCCATGAAGTCTTTATCATCGCTGGTACACCACAATCACAAACCACCATTGTCGATACTGTGGATGAGAGAAAGGCAGAAAGAAATCGAAGAAGAAGACCAAAGAAGAAAGTAAAGCCGTTGGTTTAAATGAGAGGGAAATAGTGAAATGACCAAATTGCCCATCACGTGAGAAGCACATGAGGCCTTAAACGGCCATTTGTTAGACGGTGTTAGAGCTTTGGACCACTTTCAGAGCAAAATAAGGAGACCATGGACTATTCTTGCACTTATTGAAGATATGGGACCACTTTCGGTGATTTTGGTATACACCAGGGACAAAAATTGTAGTTTACTCTAATAATAATAAGTTATAAATATTAGAGTGAATTGTGGATTTGTACCCTGTGGTTTTGTGTTTTTTTATTATGATCCTCATTATATATTTATTATGGATATGGTCCTTGTGGTATGCAATATATTGTGGCTAGGGTCTCTCAACACTAACACCGTTAATTTTGAAAGATTAAATGCATCATGTGCCTTGGTTTAAACTCTAATTTTGGTCCATGTGGTTTATAGAAATATTTGAAATTGAACCCTATGGTTTATTATTATTTTTACATTTTTTCTTTAAAAACTAATAAAAATATAATTACATGTATATAAATATTATTACAAAAATAAAAGTATATTATCTAATTCATATTTATATATATTAATATATATTTATTAAAAGATTTATAATTTTTTAATAATTTTTTCATATATATAATTAATATTTTATTTTCTTGATAAATTTTGTAAATATTTTCATATTTAAAATATATAAATAATATATATTTATTAAATTTATATAGTTTATAAATTTAACGTCTCATGTTTAAATTTAATTTTTAAATTTTAAATTTTGACATGAAACATTAAATTAAACATTATATAATTTTAATAAATATATATTATATATATTTTTAATATGAAAGTGTTGATAGGGTCGATCAAGAAAATAAAATATTAATTATATATATGAAAATATTATTAAAAAATTACAATATTTTTAATAATATATATATATATATTAATATATATAAATATGAATTATATAATATACTTTTATTTTTTAATAATATTTATATTTATATATATAATATATAATTTAATTTATTAATATATAAATAAGTTTTTATATTTTTTATATAGATATATATTAATAATAATTTTATATATATAATTATATTTTTATTAATTTTTAAAGGAAAACAAAATAAACCATAGGGACCACTTTCAAAGATTTCTATAAACCACATGGACCAAAATCACATGATGCCTTTAACCTTTCAAACTTAACGGTGTTAGTGTTGAGGGACCCTAGCCATAATATATTGCATATCACAGGGACCATATCCATAATAAACATAGAATGAGAATCATAGTCAAAGAAAACACAAAATCACATGGACCAAATCCACAATTCACTTTAAATATTATATATTATCAGAATATGTTATAAAGTATTTTTTTTGAACAACAACAAACTTTTATTACTCAACCAAAACAAATTACAATTACAACCGAAGATCTACCACACAGCAAGACACAAAACACAACATAAGCCACCATTTTATAATATAATCTATATACTATACATTTTATAATATATTATATCAATTTACCTATCTACTAGGTAGCTCCAAGAAAATACCATTCAGGATCTTCCGAGCTACTCATTTCCCTCCAAAAGGAGCGGAAATGTCGGGTTGTTTTAGTTGCATCTGTTGTTTTACGTCCCACGGGTAAGAACTTCTTCCCGGCTTGGATCGTGTCTTGTATAATCCAAACTGCAGCTCCACGAGTCTGCTCGGAGCCAGTCGATTCCTGAGCCATTCGTTCTCCCCTCTCGGTTGGCCTTTGCATATACATTTTATACTATATTATATCAATATACTATATTACAAAATTATATATCAAGTATATTTTCTAACTATATATTATAAATATAGGGGCAAGTTCATACGGATTGCAAAAACAAATTGCAAGAAAGAGAGAAATCTCAATATATATCATATATGATTGCATGCATAAAAGATACATGATAGGCGGGTTTACACCCCCCTAAATCTAACCGCAAGTATACGGCGTCGAAATCAAGTAATAGTACGAAAGTACGAGTATCGAACACAGAGAACTAGGAACTAAGTATCACAATGACTACAATTGCTATTAACTGAACGATCCGAATTTTGATTTGTGGTTTGAAAATTGTTTAAACCTAAATAAACCTAAAAGTGATTAACAAGAGATCTGAAGAAACTTTGATAGAGAAAAAGGTTGAGGGTTGGATTCCCTTTGGTTATGATATCGATGAACAAAACCCGAACAACGATTACCGACTCTTACTATAAATCCTAGTTTGCGAAAGTTCACCGCTATTCTTTCTCAAGCAATATCGGATCTTACTCTAAACCTAACCAGTTTTATCTCTCGATCTCTACCGATGGTTTAGAATACATTAGGTTAAACTTTTCTGGGCGAAAAGGTGATTCGGCTATCTCTACCCGAATCTCTTTTCCGGCACTTGCTTATCCGATCTAGTTGTCAATTAATCCTCTCGGACTTAATCAAAAACCATTAAATCAATTAAAGTTGATCAAACTACAATTGGTTAAGAAAACTCAAGTCAAATGCTTTATAAATCAAGTCGATAACGTTCATCGTTTACATGTCATCTCTAATCAAAACCACAGTTCCTCCAACCCCCAACGTCTGAAAATTAGTTCATGATGGGGTTGGATAAGAACGCAAGAATATAGTAGAAATCAATCATGTAAAACATCGTTCGCAATGTAAAAACGTAGTACTGATCAGTTCCCTTCTATCAGCTCTAATCCGTAAATGATATGTCAATCCCCTTCAGTCGACTCTCTCTCTCGTGATGCGAAAATGATGAACTCTGCTCTCCAAAATCGCCTCTTTCCTACCTTCGGTCGTCGTGAATCTCGTATGACCTAATCTTTGAATCGCCAAAACAATAATAAGCAACAGAGAGTTGCGCGGGTTTCCCCGTGACTTGAAGTCGCGTGGGAAACCGCGCGTGTCCCAAATCTTCTTGGGTCGGGTATTGAGATGGATCTGGATATTGGGCTTTCGTTTGGGCTTGGATCTGGAATTTTCTTTTGGCCCAATGTATCTCCTTTTTCGGTCCTTTTCTGCTCGTTTTCTCGACTGTCGTTTACTCTCGGAATATCTGCACGATTCACTGGAAAAACGTAAAAGCGACACTTCTTTGCTTCAAAACAAGCCACTCTCCGTGGTTTGTAAGCCGAAAATAACGCCAAAAAATGGCGTTATCAACAACCCCAAACCGAGCGTTGCTTGTCCTCAAGCAAAATAGCGATAAAAAGAATAAAAGCACATCTCAATGAATCAATAACTGCACACTTCCCAAGCGGACACCCGTATTGCACGTCTATTTTATCCATCCCCGTGAATGTCTATCTCATTCTCACCGCATCTCTATCCTTTTTAACCGATCCCTTCCATTGTGAGTTGAACTTACAACTGCTCCGATCACATTAAGTTCGCACTAAGTCCAAACATGCTAAGGAAAACATTTCGCCTCGACCCTACCTCACGGGATGCTCTCTATTCACTCGAACCTAGGTTGTCGTACGTGTTGTCATGTATAGGGAAGTTATGTACAATGATACTCGAGAAATTACATGACAACTCTAATGAAAGACGCACAAATGTCCAAAAAGTCAATCTCAGAAAGAAATCAAGTAGCAAGACAAGGACTATTAGTAAAGGTGGTCGTATACCCTAATCACATTTTCCAGAAGATCATCCAGGTCTTTTACAAGGTTGTAACGGGGCTAGGGTTATGGTTATGAAACGAAGGGTAAACAGATCAAAAATCCTAAATGTGTCAACCCTTAGCAGTTCTGAACTTTCTTTGCTTCGTTTTCTGTCACTTGGCCCTGTTTGGTATCACTGGAGTCGCTTTGACTCTCTTATTTATCTGCTGTCAGCACAGGCTATTATCTATTTATTTATTTATAAATTTTTGTTTTTTTGGGTGGGGCATCATTGGCCCTCTTTTCCATTAGTTGGGTTAGAATGACCCAACTTCTCTTTCTAACCGGCCTGTATTCTTCCTTTGTGCTCTATCTTTCACTGTTCATTTCTGCTTATGGTTGACACATTTTCGGATAAGGGTTGGCTAAGGCTTTTGGCTATAGGTTAATGGTGGGGTTTGAAACAAAAAATTGGTGAGTGTTTGGCTGTAAGAGGGGTTTTAGGTACACACAAAATGGGTCAAGGATACAGTAGATAAAAACTGGGTTCAAAATGCACACAATGCCTGGAATCATCTCTTAAGGTCCACACGATAAGGTTTACTCTACCCTCACTTAATATCCCGATGGTCGTCTTTGCTACTCAATGCAATATTATAGCGAGATCATTCTATAATCACGACAAGGAATTCGAAAAAGTGTATACGAATTAAGTGTTTAAATCCCTCGAAATGAAATACGTCATTTTAGGCTCAAATCTCGCTATTGGGGTGGTCTCCACTAATGTCCCTATCCATGCCTTTTCCCGGTCCTCCCTTAATGGTCACATTGCTATCGTAAGATTCATCCCTCAATGGTCGGTCTCAATCATTCAACATAGAGATTTTGGCTTATATGATCTAAACATTCAAAGTACGGAAAAAAATCTACGTGCAATAAAGGGGCCCGGTTGGGCAACCCCAAACCTTACCTACGCATTGTCCCCAATGTGCAAGTGGTGATTCGGAGCGGTACAAAGTGTGACAGTACAAATATGCGGTTATTACAGTTATCCGAGATTGAGTAAACATCAACAAATTACATCAAACCAACGAAACAGAGACATCAACAAAAAAGCAAACGAAACAACAAACCGTGACTAATGAGGCCGTGAAGAAGATGCTCCACCCGATTGCCTTCCACGCACTCTCCTTTGGCCTTGAGCGGGATTGGTTACCTCCGGTATGCCATACTGAGTAAGACGGTTGGAAAATCCATCCATGCGTTCGTTCACCCCTCGAAACCCAGCCTTCATCTGCTGGGTTAACCTCCGGATGTACGGGGGTGTGTCGCCTGAGTACTCCTCCTGGTCAGCCTGTGGTGCGGCAGGATCAAAATATGGATCCTCGGAATCTGAGTCGGGAAGAATCGGCTCCGCCCGGGCTGCCCTTCGTCGCCAAGTACCCGGGTCCTCCTCTCGTTGTCTATCGCGCTTCGCCGCTACTGTGATTTGTGCCCTGTATTGGCGCTCGCCAAAATCTCCCTTCAGCCTGCTTAGGTTCCCGATCGGGACCCCCGCTTCCCTGCAAAAGTGTGTGATAAGACATGGAAAGCGTAAAATCTCATCAAGTGACATACCCGCATCTAGAATCTCCATCTAAATAATATGGCCGATGTCCATGGCAGGTTGTGCTGAAGTGAATAGAGCACTTCAGCAATTTGACTGTCGGCCGTGGTGTTGTGACTGGACGGCTTTAGACTGGCCTTGACGAATAACATGAGGAATGCGAGGTCATATTGAAGGTCACTCTTAAAGATGTGCGTGTTTGTGTTGTTCCAATTTGTCTCCTCGTTCCGTCGTAGGGATCCCGCAATGACCGGGCTCAGCTGGTCGTTGAACGCCTCATGACGAGACATTCCGTAACTCATGTCCAACTTGTGGCATCGTGGCACTCGGTGATATGCACAAATGTCGTCCGGCGAGATCCGGACGCATACCCCTCGGACCATCACAGTGTAGCGGTCGTGGTATGTGGCCGCACGCATGCTAGCGTAGAAAGTCTTGACGAGCTCGCCGTCGTACATTGGTGTGGACCGGATAAAGTAAGTCCACTGCTGCTGTCGAATAATCTCGGCTACTCGTGACCCCGCCGGTAGCCCGTCTAGTTTGATGCCTCGCTCTGCAAAGGGTTGACAGTTATGTTCGACTATTTGCTCAAAGCGGTCATCCTTCTCGTCATTCTCGGTGTTCTGCAGTCGGTCTCTCTCACCCATCCGGGTGCGCGAGTAGTCACCGAAATTAAGTTGTTTGCTCGGGTGGTGCCTCATGGTGCTGCAAAATAAGGAAGTATAATTAGACATGAAAGAGTATTTGGCACCCCAAACCTAGGCATTGGCCTAGGTTCGATCAAATATGGCATCCCAAACCTCGGTAAAACCGAGGTTTGCCATGGGTGATGTGTGTGTGTAGTCGTTGAACCATTACCACCCCAAACCTAAGTGAAACTTAGGTTTGTTGGGTAGCATGTGACTAACAAGGAAGAACACATATTACACACTAATCATTAAAGCACATCATGGATTGCCATGTAGACTTCTTAACTCAAGCGGATTATTCAATAAGCACATTGTCACAAAATTCCTAATGCAAGCATCCACAAGTAATCGATGAGTTTCCTCATGAAATGAATTGACAAACCCCAAACCTAAGTGAAACTTAGGTTTGATGATGCCGCATTATTAATCCCACAAATAATGACATAAAAACTTCCGGTTACCCAAAAAGTCCCAATATTACCAATTAAGCACAATGATGGGTGTGACTCACAAAATTATGGCAACCCAAAATTACCCCCTCATAGTATTTCCCCAACAGTTCCCATGTATACATTTTAAGAACATTTCCTCACAAAATTTTAGGCATACTAGAGTGCATACAAGATGAGACATCCCATGTGAAGTTACAAGTAACCACAAAAGATAAACATTATAATCTACACAATATCTAACATGTATGCCCTACATTTGCAAGAAAAATAAACTTTGGAAGAGCAAATATGTGAGAAAAATGGAGAAACATGAAGAACATGAAGAAATTGGGGGAAACATAACAATGGGGAAAAAGCAACATACTTACACAAAGTGCAGTTTACATGAAGAACAAAAGGGAAGAGGAACACATACCTTGTTTGATCTTGAAAGGATGAAGAAAACCTTGAAATTTGGTAGAGAGAGAAAGAATTTTGGGAGAGAGAAAGAGAGAGATGAAGAAGAAAGAAGATGGAAATGAAAAAGAAAGAAGAAGAAAGAACAAAAAGCAAATAAACCCTAGGCGCAGGGTCAGGGAGGCGCGCGGTTTCCACTGTGGTTTCAAACCGCGTGGAAACCCACGTAACTCTCTGTTTGATCAGGGGTTGCGCGGTTTCCACCGCGGTTTGAATCCGCGGGGAAACCCGCATAACTCTCAGTTCACATTTTTTTTTGTAAATAAAAAACACACTAAAAAACAAAACTTAAAAACGAAAACAAACCTCAGTGGGTTGCCTCCTACCCAACGCCTTGGTTTTGGTCGTGGCTCGACTTTCCATCTTCTCATTCCTTCAGTTCGTCCAAAAATGTGGTGTCAGTTACCACTGTCTCTCCTCCATGATATGGTTTCACTCGCTGACCGTTCACTTTGAAGGTCGCCCCGTCTTTTCCTTGTAGTTCAACCGCTCCATATGGGTACACATCCTTGACGGTGAACGGTCCAGACCACTTGGACTTCAACTTTCCTGGAAACAAACGAAGACGTGAGTTAAATAACATGACTTGCATTCCAGGAATGATTACCTTTGGTTGAAGACCCTTGTCATGGAACTGCTTCGTCCTTTCCTTATAGATGACCGCATTCTCGTATGCGTCTCGTCTGATCTCCTCGAGCTCGTTCAATTGCAAACACCGGCGCTGCCCGGCTACCTTGAAGTCCATGTTTAGCTTCTTGATCGCCCAATAAGCTCGATGCTCCAATTCAACCGGTTAGGGGTGAGCAGCGGAACTGGGTACCCGCCTTTGGAACCGAAACCGCTCCGGAACTGCCGGTTCTGGAACCGGAACCGATGTCACTGGTTCCGGTTCTCATTTTTTAAGAACCGCTACCCGCTGGGTACCCGCCGGGACCGGTTCCGGGACCGGGTACCCGGAATCGCTAGGTACCCAGAACCGGAACCGCTGGGTACCCGGTATATTTTAATAAAAAATATCTACATATTTAATATTTATTATATATTTAATATTTACATATATATATATATATTTAATCTAAATCTCACCATAATTTTATAATTTTTAATAATAAAAAAGAATTATAATCATTTTCTATAAAAAAAAACAATTAGTTAAGTTAAACGAACGAAGATGAACAAGCCTTTGTTCGTGTTCGTTTGGTTCGTTTACAGCCCTACCAATAAGAGTTCAAAAATAAAATAAAAAGTTGTGAGCGGGTACCCGGAACCGGAACCGGTTCCAAAAAAATGAGAACCGACGGGAACGGTTCCGGTTCCGGTTCTTTTTTTCTAGGAACCGCCGGTTCCGGTTCCGGTTCCGGTTCCATGAAAATAGGGCGGGTACCCGGTATTGCTCACCCCTACAACCGGTAGATGGCACAATTTCCGAATACCAGTCAATACGGTGTGGTGCCAATCGGTGTCTTGTAGGCGGTTCGGTAGGCCCACAATGCGTCGTCTAACTTGATCGACCAATCTTTTCGTGACGCGTTGACGGTCTTTTTGAGGATCTGCTTTAATCCCGGTTAGACACCTCGGCTAAGCCATTGGCTTGTAGATGGTAGGGTGTCGTAACTTTGTGTTTGATCGAGTACTTCTTGAGGACCGCCTCCAAATACCGGTTGCAGGAATGACTGCCACCGTCACTTATCAGTGTGTTGGTCCAATCTAGTTGTTCCAGAGTGAACTTAACCTGAGGAGCCTTGATAATTTCCACTTCCTCAGTATCAGCGGCGATGTTCTCAGCGGTAGCAGGAATGTCAGAAGATGCCATTTCTCTGTATTATCAGTTCAACCAAAGATGTTAACAAATAAGAATTATCTTAATGTGGAAAGAGTTTCCAATAAGATGGTTCGAACTTGTTAACATCTTTGGTTGAACTGATAATACAGAGAAATGTCATCTTCTGACATTCCTGCTACCGCTGAGAACATCGCCGCTGATACTGAGGAAGTGGAAATTATCAAGGCTCCTCAGGTTAAGTTCACTCTGGAACAACTAGATTGGACCAACAAGTGGTATCAGAGCGGATTTGTTTAATCTCATAAACAAGATCTAATCTAAGATTTTTCTCTTCCTTGCTATTTTCTGAAAATGGCCACCAACACAAACACAAATTATATAGACAATGGTTCTCTTGCTAAACCCCCTAGATTTTTCAGAGATAACTTCAACTTATGGAAAAATAGGATGACTCTCTTTTAGAAGGTGTAGACCCTACTATGCCTTACTATCTCGAAAACGGCCCATTCATCCCTGTAACAATTGATCCTGCAGTTCCAGCTGCTGCGAATAGACATGCTATTCCAGAAAGGCTGATTCCTAAAGAAATACACATGTGGACCGACGAAGATAAGAAGAAAATGGCTATAGATACAAAAGCCAGATCCATACTATCCATGGCTCTTCCTGACGAAGTCTACCATTCCGTCATGAATCTGAAATCATCAAAAGCCATGTGGGACACAATATGTGTTCAGTATGAAGGAACGTCTGAAGTCCAGGACTCAAGAAAGATCAATCTGGTAAGACAATATGAAAGCTTCATTTCTGGTAAGAATGAAACTCTCTCTGAAGTTCACCAACGTTTCAACTGTTTAATTATAGATCTAAAAACTGTTGGTAAGGAATATTCTAACTTTGAAGTGCTGACAAAGTTTCTAGAATGTTTACCTGAAAGCTGGGACAATTATGCTATGTGTCTCAAGCTATCAAAGGATCTTAAATCAATGATCCTTTCAACCTTATATGGTACGTTGCTGAATCATGAGCAATCGAGCCATCTTAAGAAGAATCTTGTAAAAGATTCCAAAAGCACCCCTGTTGCTTTAATCTCAGAGGAACCTTCTACTCAGCGACCCTCGGTCACAATCACTGAGTTAGAAAGTAACTCTGAAAGGTCATCAGATTCAGATTCTTCAGATGATGATGAATCTTTGGCTCTCCTAACTAAAAAGTTCAGGAGATTCGCCAAAAAGAAAATGTTTAGAAAGAACAAACCTCTTTCCATAATGACAAGCCAAGATCATCAACTTTTGTTGATAAGGCTACTGCTACTTGTTTTAATTGCGAAAAGACAGGACATTTCGCTAACGAGTGCAGGTCAAAGAAAGTTTCTAGACCCTCAGCTTTTACAAAGAAATCCTTTATTCCTAGGAATAAAGATGACAAATACTCAAAGCTGAAAGAAAAATATGCGAAGCTGAAAAGCTTTAAGAAGAAAGGCAAAGGCCTGATGGCTAACTATGATTGGGCTGCTTCTGATGAAGAAGCATCATCATCTGACTCTGAAGATGATGAAGCCAATCTCTGTCTTATGGCCAAGATTGAAGATGAGGAAGAAAGTTCAGACATTCCCTCCACTTCAACTTCTGCAATTCAGGTATCACCTTCTTTCTTTACCAATATTGCAAATATTGATGAAGCTGATAGTCTCCGTAAGATCGATCTCTTGACTAGAAGTTTATACGAAGCCATGAACGGCAAAAATGTGGTTGAAAACCAAAACCTTGATCTCACTGAACAGACTCATAGCATTATGGTGAACAGTGTTCGCTGAATGTTTAATCTAAAGAGCGAGAGTTCGTATCAGCGGTACTGTAAGATCTTAGTACTTATCAGCGATAATGAAACTCTGATACATATTGTTTACTTACAATTTTCACTAAGTATATAAGAGAGGGTCATTATCAAATCAATGAGGGTTTGGATCAACAATCTCCCCCTATTTGATTATGACATAGCAACAAAGAAAATTGCTATTTAATGAAAACATAAGGATAAAAAGAACTCATAAAATATTTGTCCCTTTTACTGTTTTCTGGGATCTTTTCAGTACTGATGGAGTAAAGTACATTCGCTGAAATCTTTCTTTAAAACTTTGAATCAGGTTACAAAGGGAAATGGAAAGATTACAAGTACAAGCGAAATAAATTACAAGTACAAAAGAATAACTGATACAATAGAGAATTAGGCGATCATATCAGCTTATAAAGGGTTCTTCCTTAATGAGAAGTTCATCAAGGGTCTTTGATGTGGGAATCATCCAGTCAGGAACGGTTACACCTTGTTTTCTTTTGATCAGCGCTTCTTCAAAAATCAAGGGTTTCAGATGTCTTGCCTGAAGATCATTCCTAAAGTCACACCAGTAGATGAGATCTTTCAGCTGTTCGATGGGAGTGATGTGAAGTTCAGAGATGCGTTGAAAACGTTTTCCACCATCGTAGTCAAGGAAAAATATCCCGTAGGGTTCGCTTAAGACTTTTCTAGGGATGAAAGTCTCACCTTCAGGAAGAGATGTATCGAGTCCGGAAAGATCAGGGTCAGGACCAAGGACTTTAGCTCGGGAAAAACCAATACCTGTTTCATTTCGTATGATAGGACCATCATTTGAAGATTTTGACTTCTTTTTCTTTGCTGAGGCCTTTCTTTTCTGACTTTCGAGAGGAGGAGGAGGAGGAATATCCACATAAGAGTAGACCATGTCGATCTGCTTGTTTAACAGCTTTTCGAAAGGTTCTTTGGATTTAGATTGAGACTTTTGTATGGCTAACCTCATCTCCAACCATTCAGAGAGACCGAATTTCGTGACAGCTTCGACATAGAATTTTTCGTAGTGGTCATTGTCTCTGAATACCTCGATTTCAGCGATTGAAATTTTCAGGGTTGATCTTCCACTGATGAGTACCTTGTTGATTCTGGCAGGAGAGAATCTGTAATGTACCTTTTCTTTGCACCAGGCTAGAGTGGACTGAGACACAGTTCTCTTTTCTTCAGTTATCTTCTTGGCGTCTTCCCACAGCTGACGTTGAACTTCAATTGGAGCTCTTTTCAGCTTGGGGTCTTTTACTGATCGTTGAGAAAGCTGGATGGGGTATTCTCTGTCCTTTTCTTCAGCTTCTTTTCTTTCAACGAGTAGACGTTCAACTCTGAGGTGATCCTTGTATTCCTTTTTAGAAATTTTGAACTTCTTAGGAATGGAAGGAAGTTGATCACGTTTTGGAATGATTCGCTGAGCCTCGAACGTCTTTATTATTTCTTCTCTTCTTCTCTGTTCCTCTTCACTTGGTTTTTGAGAAACCAAGGAAGGTCTTCTTTTGTGCGCGAGTAGCTGTTCTTCAGGTTCATCAGTCTCAGAGATCAAATCTAAGACTGGGATTATTTCTTCAGCAACAGCTGGCATTATTGGTGATAAAGTCGCAGTTGTGGAACCTTCAGCGATATCCTCAAACAGGGGAGAGGACTGGCTGAAACACAGCGATCTTACAAGTAAGAACTTGGGTAGAAACAGAGAGAGGAAATAGGTTTAAAGTGTATAGGCTTGTGGATTGTGAAACTGAAATTGTATAGAGGAGGGATGGAGTAAGAGATGTCTAGTGTACCTGACAAACCGGCTTTTCAAGCAAGATCGTCAGATTGTCATCTTCAGCGACGCTTTTGCCTTTGCCTTTATTAGCTTCAGATGCTGAGGGCTTTGATTTGGTCCGCTCCCCTGATGGTTCATTTATCGAGATTCCCTTAAGAGCTATCGTCCTCTGAGCAGGCTTTACAATGAAGGAGTCATCATCATCGTCGTCGTCATCATCATTCTTTGGAGAAGATGATGGTTCATCATCAGATAGATCGATGTCTTCTTCGTCTTCAGCTTCAGATTCGGATTTATCAGCTTCTTCTTCGAGTTGCTCCCCCTCAGATACAGAGGCAAGCTTCTCGGTTTCCTCAGGGTTTTCAACTCCCTGAGGTCCAGCGGTGGTTTCTTCAGCTGTCTTCTCACTCTCTTCAGCGAGGGTGAGGTCTTCAGTCTTCTTTTCCACGACAAATTCATCGTGGAAAAGGTCTTCATTCTTCTTCTCCCCCTCTTCTTCATGATGAATAGGGGAGGAATGTGTCGACTCAGCAGCTGCATTTTCTCTGTCTTCTTGGCCAGATATTCCTATACAATCTTCAATCTTTGCTAATCTGTCTTCAAGGCCAGAAATAGCAGGATTGATCTTCTTCAGCTCAGTGCGATCCGCCGCTGTAAAATTTTCAGAAGCAGTGACAGGGGCGTTCGCTTTGTTCAGTAGCTGCTCCAACATTGTTTTCATCGAACCAACGGCAGTCTTTACAGAGCCTAAGTCAGTTGTCAGAGTGTTCACATTTGTCTTTACCGCAGACATATCTCCTTCGAGTATGCCAACCGATGTCTTCAGCGTTGTGACTTCGCTGGACATGGTGTCAACTGATTTCTTGATGTCGAGGTAGTCTGTGTAGATATCAGAGAGAACTTTGGCAAAATTGGTGAGTGAGTTATCAACCTTCTCCAAGTCAGCTTTGGAGGCATTCTTTTCGACGACCGTTGTCAGCTTTATAAGATTCTCTCCAGCGTTTGTTACAGCTGTAGAGTTATCAGAAAGAGTAGTGGTGAGACCTGTCAGCTTTGTCTCCACAGCTTTCAGAGAGGCGTTGATGTCTCCCAAATTAGGACCTGTAACAGATAAGTACTTGTGAACAAAGGAAAACTCAGAAGTTTGGGGTTCAGTTACAGTGTATATGGTTTGGTGTGTACCTGCAGGAGGTTTGGTGAATTCATCGAAATCACGAGTTCCTGCGTAAAGTTCCATATCGTCAGCTAAAGTGCGTGGACGTATGGTCATCTCTGCAGGTCCTGTGCCCATCACTCCTTGAAGAGTATTCTCTTTAGATTCTGGAGGAATGACAGGTGCTTTAGTGATAACTGGAGTAGAGTCCAAATGAGTAGAGGGAGAAGCGAAGGATAAGAATGGAGGTTGGGTACTGAGTTCAGCATTGGATTCGCTGAGAATCGCTTCATCAGTCTTTTGAGAGACTGAAGGAGGTTGGGTAGGTTCCAAGTTTGTAACCTCAGCGTTTAGAGACGCTGAAGTTGGGATGGAATGGATGTGTTGTTTAGGTGTGGCAGAGCGTACCACTGAACGTTCCTTCAACTCTGCAGAATGAGCTGAGGAGTCTTCAGCACGAGATTGCTGGGGTTGCTCCTTGGTTAGCTTAGTCCTTTTGGAACTAAGTTGGGTAGATGATTGTTTCCTTTTCTTTGAAGGAGGGGATTTTGTGGCCTGGGTATCAGCGAAGGGTGTTGTCGCTGAAGGAGCCACAGAAGTAGAAGAAGTAGGGTTGAGAAGAGTTAGAAGGGTAGAAAGACGTACCTCGTTTTCCACCGGTTTGAAGTCAAGTACTTTAGGGCCAACCCGAGAGAGTTTCAGGTCACCCTCTTGTGGGTAGCTGTCCTTCAAGCCATATTGGAAGATGTAATACCCGGGGTAAGTCCGTTAGATAATTTAACTATAAAATATGATGTTCAGGGTAAGTTTGGGTAAATTATAAGTTTAAGGGTGTTTGGGTCATTAATGAGAAGTTCAAGGTCCATTTCGTAAGAGTGGTTTGATATTACCTCTTAAGCATCAGATAGTATTCAGATATCCTAAAAATAGAAAGAGTGTGTGTGTGGGAGTTCTGGAGGCGAAAAGAAGCAAGAAAGGAAACATACGGAGAAAACATCGATTGATTTGGTTGAAGTTGATTTTGAGGCCAGTACCTTTATATTTTGTGTATGTAATCAGTAATAGAAGATATCTATCGGTTTAGAAGTTACGATTTCAGTGATTGGTATTGATTTCTTCGAATTTAGGTTAGGTGAAACCGACTGTGTTCTTAGACTCCCGGTATAGTCGACTCCCGGGGAAGTCCCGGTACTGTAGACTTCCGGTAGTGTAAGTCCCGGTGTAGTGAACTCCCGGTATCAGCGACTCCCGGTATTATGGAGTACCGGTATTGTCGAGTCCCGGTAGAGTCAAGTATCGGTATTATGGTGTCCCGGTACTGAGAAGTCCCGGTACACTGCAGTCCCGGTAGTGGGTTAAGTGCAGTGTGTATTGGACAGTTGAGAACAGGAACTGGTAGGCTTTATATGTTTGGCTAGTAAAGCGGTGTATGTGTCTTAAATTGTTTCAGATACTGTGAAATTGAGGTGAAAGATAGAATCAATTGAAAGAAGATTTCAAAGCATGTTTGGATAAACAAAACAGGTGAGTTTTACTTCAAAGTGTTTTAAACTGGAATACATTTATGTGGATGTTGAATAATTGATAAATGGTATGAATATGTCATACGTGTGTAATTATGATATAATGAGATATTATAATTACGTGAGTATTATATCAGAATATAATACGTGGCCGGGCATAGGACCGATGTGTTTACTGTATTTGTTGTACAGTAGATTAGTTGGCTCGCAACCAATTAATTTGGCCAACTGTGGAGGAATAAGGTGAAATGAGACGTGTACGAAGTTTGGTAATTAATTACGTGTGGTATGTGGTTGTTATATGAAAAGTTTTATGTAAATGGCTTTGATACAAAAGATTACTAAATTGACAGGGATTCCTCACTAGACCATTAGGTCTAACCCTCATTTCTGTTTTCAAAATATGTATTCCAGGTGGCGTATTGAATAAGAGCAAGTAAGTAGAGTAAAAGAAGGGATGGCTTTTGTGAAGGATTATATGACGAAGATTTTGGCATGTTTAGCAGTAGTGTTATCATAGTTAAATGTTATGGATGTTTATAGTAAGTCAAAGTTGTAGTGGAACGTTTTATTTTGTAATGTAAAAGACTTTGGGACCGTACTTGTAATGTGAAGTTTCGTTTACTATATCAATGTTATATTACATTATGTGATTTGCTGTGTATTCGGGAAATGGGGTTGTTACAGATGGTATCAGAGCCCTAGTTTAAGGGATTTAGGTATTAGTATCTGTACCTAGACTTAAACTGCATGAGAAGTAGGATGTCCATATTATTTTAGAACCTGGGGATACTAAGTATAAAAGGTAGAAGGAACATCATGTAAGGTAATTTCAGATTACACCTGGCCAGTGTAATTATGATCTTACAGGTACATGTTCGAACTGGAATACCTTGTTATATGGGGTATGTGCTTATGTGTATATTAACCTTGTTTGGATCAACAGAATGGCAAGCGACACCAGACAAAGGAATCAAAGGGGAGGAAGGAATTCGGGTGGAGAGAAGCCATCATTGGGAACAGGAGGGAGATGAGGAGATCGTGGCGGAGGCAGAACCGGAGGTAGAATCGGAGGTAGGACTGGAGGACGAACTGGGGGTAGAACTCAACCACAAGGTGCAGAGTTTGTTACACGGGACGACCTAACTGCCGAAATGGGAAGATTACATGCTAGTATTCAGGCAATGTTTGAACGAAGTCACAATAATGGAGTTGATAATCCTGATCCAGAACAAGAAATCGAATTGCCAATCACCCCTACTGTCTTACCAGTAACAAAAAAATGTGATTATAAAATGTTTCTTAGTTGCAAACCCCCTACGTACTCAGGTGATCGAGATCCAGTGAAGGCGATGAGATGGCTGAAAGAAATAGAAGCTATCTTCAAGACGAGTAAATGTGCTAACGAAGATAGAGTACTTTTTGGAGCAGCAATGTTGAAAAGCGATGCTTTATACTGGTGGGAGGCTCATATTGAATCGGGAGGATCAGACTTATATTCTACTTTTCCTTGGGAAGAATTCGTTTTAGCTTTCACAAAACAATTCTGTCCACAAGCAGCTATCAGACAATTAGAGGAAGAATTTATGAACCTATAGCAAGGAAATTTGTCGGTGAGGGACTATACTGCTCGCTTCTTAGAAAAATCTCTTTTTGCAGGATATTACGTTGCTACGGAGAAATTGAAGATGGAAAGATTCATATATGGACTAAATTCAGAAGTCAGAAGACTAGTAACTGCAACAAGACCCGATACCTTTACAGCCGCAGTGGATGCTGCTGAAAACGTGGAACGAGACAACAGAAGAGATGCTAGTGATAAGAGTATGGGAAAAAGGAAATGGGAAGGGCCACCACATGATCCGAAGAAGTCCAGATTTCAGAGGTTCGATAACCGTCCACCGTTTCGACCAGCGGAAAGACCGTGTCCGAAATGCAATCGCTACCATCAGGGAAATTGTCAAGTGGAATCACGAGTTTGTTTTAAGTGTGGGAAAACCAGACATGTCGTTAAAGATTGTCGCGTGACGCGGTTTTGTTATTCATGTAATTCTCCGGATCACATGCTGTCGGATTGTCCACAAAGAAAAATACAACAGGGTGGAACGTCAGGGAAACTAACAATTGCTAGACCAGTAGTTCCAAGATTAGAACCGCCAAGAACAAGGGGTCGTACCTTTCAAATGACAGCTAAAGAGGCGGAGGAAACTCCGTATGTGGTTACAGGTACATTTTTCATAAACTCTACACGTGCTAAAGTGTTGTTTGATTCCGGTGCAAACCGATCTTTTGTGTCTCCTTCGTTTGCTGCTCATATGCATTTAGAGCCAAAAATATTAGAACATGCTTTACTGGTAGATACTGCAAATGATAATCAAGTGTCAGTAAAGGAAGTTTTTGAGAAGGGTGTGATAAATATAGAGGGATGAGAAGTGCCTATACAATTATTTCCTATAGCTTTGATCGAATTTGATGTGGTAGTAGGGATAGATTGGTTAGCTGAGAATCAGGCTAACATAGTTTGTGATAAGAAGATAATCAATGTCGTTTTACCTGATAAGAGATCAGTAGTGATTTATGGTGATCGTATGAATCATCAGTCTTGTCTTATATTTATGATAAAAGCTCGTAAGTGTGTGAATAAGGGTTGCCAGAGTTACTTAGCCTATGTGATAGATAGTAGACCTGAAAAGATTAAGTTGGAAGATATTCCTATAGTTAGTGAATTTCCAGAAGTTTTCCCTGAAGACTTGAATAGTCTTCCTCCAGTTAGACAAGTAGAGTTCGGTATAGACTTGATTCCTGGAGCCACTCCTATAGCCCGTGCACCGTATCGGTTGGCTCCTCCAGAGATGAAATAGATGATGGCACAACTACAAGACTTATCAGATAAGGGCTTCATCAGACCTAGTTCTTCGCCGTGGGGAGCACCAGTGTTATTTGTGAAAAAGAAGGATGGTTCGATGAGAATGTATATCGACTACCGAGAGCTGAATAAGCGTACGGTTAAGAACAAGTATCCGCTTCCCTGAATTGATGACCTCTTTGATCAGTTAGTTGGAGCTTGCTATTTCTCCAAGATTGATCTAAGGTCCGGTTATCACCAGTTAAAAGTTAAAGAAGATGACGTTTTAAAGACTGCTTTTCGGACGAGGTATGGTCATCACGAATTTTTAGTGATGCCGTTTGGATTGACGAACGCTCCAGCTGCCTTTATGGATTTAATGAATCGGGTATGTAAGCCGTATCTCGATAAATTCGTAATTGTATTTATCGATGATATCCTTATCTATTCTCGATCCAAGGAAGAGCACGCACAACATCTTCGTTTGATTCTGGAGCTACTGAAGAAGGAAAATATGTATGCAAAATTTTCTAAATGTGAATTCTGGCTGCGGAAAGTGCAATTTCTGGGGCACGTGGTTTCTGAGAAAGGTATACAAGTTGATCCGATGAAAGTGGAAGCAGTTGAAAAGTGGGAACAGCCGAAGACAGCAACAGAAGTACGTAGTTTTCTGGGTTTAGCCGGCTACTATCGGAAATTTATAAAAGACTTCTCTCGTATCGCAGCGCCTTTGACTAAGCTGACCCGGAAGAACCTGAAGTTTGAATGGAAAGCAGAACAAGACGAGGCATTCCGGATATTGAAAGAGAAACTGTGCAGCGCGCCGATTCTATCACTACCTGAAGGTTCGGAAGATTTTGTTGTTTATAGTGATGCGTCAAAACTGGGTTTGGGATGTGTACTTATGTAACATCCCATATCCCATATAACACAACACATCACACTGTAACACGAATAGATATAACAAACGAACTTCACTTTACATGTACGGTCCAGTAGTCTTTTACAATAGAAAGAAAAACATTTGTAATACCATCCTTGTACTATTTACATACATAACATTTAACATTTCGATACAACTACTATACAAGTCAAAAGCTTCATCTTATTGTCCTTCTCACTAGCCATCCATCTCATACTCTACTTACTTGCCCTTACTTGATTCGCCACCTGGAATACATATTTTTAAAACAAAATGAGGGTTAGACCTGATGGTCTAAGTGAGAAACCCCTGTTAGTTTAAAAACCATTTATATAAACTTTATTCATATAAATCACGCCACATAATTACATATATCCAATTAAGCTTACACATCCTGTACCTTCCCTTCTCATTTCCTCTTGGCCATATTAGTGGTAGCAAGCCAACTAATAAAATACAACGCTGCACAACATCTACAGCTAAACAACGCTATACAGATTCTATAGCCAAACACACCGGCCTTAAACCCGGCCTACGTATTATAACACATTTATAATACTCATGTAAATATAATACCTCCTATATTATAATTCACATACGACACATAATTACCAATATTTCCATTCCCAATTCCATACATATACGTATTCCAGTTAAAAAGTATTTTCAAAGCAAAACTCACCTGTTTTGGTTATTACACACGTTCGTAAGCTTCTTTCAAAACGATCCTATCCCTTACCACGATTCCACGAAATCTGAAACAAGTTAATATACACAAATTGTTTTACTAACCAAATACGTAAAGGCTAACGATTTCCCATCCTCAACTGTTTCATCACACACTGTATTAACTCACTACCGGGACTACAGGGTACCGGGACTTATACAGTACCGGGACTCTTAGTACCGGGAGTTCCTTTACCGGGAGTTCATAATACCGGAACTCTCCACTACCGGAAGTCTGTTATACCGGGAGTCAACTCTACCGGGAATTCACACTACCGGGAGTCCATACTACCGGGACTCCACCGGAAGTTGATTATACCGGGATTTCACCGGGAGTTCTCAAGAACACAATCGGTTCCAATTTACCCAGTCTCAAATTAAACCTATGCAACTTCAAATTTAAACATTCTAATCCGATAGAAACGGTCTATAGATGATTACAATCATAATATGTAAAAGACTTACCTCAAGATTTCTTCTTAACACAATCGATTGAAGCCCTATTCGTACGGTTTCCTCTTTCGCTTTCTTTCGCCTTCAGACTCCCGCACACATACACAATCTTTCTATATCTGGATAATGAAACTATTGATGTCTGAAGGTATATATCACTTCTAATTAATTATCTTTTAGACCTTCAACTTCTCACTAATGTCCCAAACACCCTTAGACTTATTATTTACCCTCAAACTTACCCTGAACATCATAAATTATTGTTAAATTATCTAGCAGACTTACCCGGGGTATTACATCATCTCCCCCTTAAAAGAATTTCGTCCCGGAATTCAGTTAGGCAAAAAGGTGAGGGTATTTGGCTCTCATTTCCGATTCAGATTCCCACGTAGCATCTTGACCTTTATGATGTCTCCACTGAACTTTCACTTGTCTGACCTCCTTATTCCGCATCACTTTAACATTATGATCAACTATAGCTTCTGGCTCTTCTACATAATTCAGTCTTTCGTCGACTTGTATCTCTGGTAGGGAGACTGCCTGATCTTGAGTAACCAAACACTTTCGGAAGTTTGACACGTGAAATGCATTATGAATCCTGCTCAATTCTGGTGGAAGATCTAATCTGTAAGCTACTTCCCCGATCCTTTCTGTGATTGCAAATGGTCCAACATACCTTGGGCTAAGTTTACCTTGTCGTCCAAATCTGATGACTCCTTTCCATGGCGAAACCTTTAACATTACGTAATCCCCAACTTGAAATTCCAACGGCTTTCGACTGCGATCAGCGTAACTCTTCTGTCTATCTTGAGCCACTTTCAATCTTTCTCGAATCTGCGTAACCTTATCGGCGGTTAGTTGAACTATTTCCGGCCCCGCTAGCTGTTTTTCTCCCACTTCGTTCCAGCACAGAGGCGTTCGGCATTTCCTACCATACAGTACTTCGAACGGTGCCGCTTGTATACTGGAATGATAACTGTTGTTGTAAGCGAATTCGATTAACGGTAAATGCTTATCCCACGATCCTCCAAAATCAACAATGCAAGCCCGGAGCATATCTTCTAAGGTCTGAATTGTTCGTTCACTCTGCCCATCTGTTTGAGGATGATACGCCGTACTTAACTTTATCTGAGTCCCCATTTCCCTTTGAAAACTTCTCCAAAATCTTGAAGTAAAACGACTATCACGATCAGAAATGATCGAGATTGGAACTCCATGTCGAGTTACTATTTCATCAATGTACAACTTAGCTAATCGCTCCATCGAATCGGTTTCCTTTATCGGTAGGAAGTGTGCAGACTTTGTCAATCTGTCGACGATCACCCAAATAGAATCAAATCCCTTAGGAGTTCTAGGTAGTTTGGTGATGAAATCTGTGGTAATCTGCTCCCACTTCTACATAGGTATTTCTAGTCGTTGCAGTTGACCAAACGGCTTTTGGTGTTCGATCTTCACCTTTTTACAAGTATCGCACCTTTCCACATACTGAGCAATCCCTCTTTTTATCCCCGGCCACCAATAGAATTGCTTTAGGTCTTTATACATCTTGTTTGTACCTGGGTGAATAGAGAAACGGGATTGATGAGCTTCTCGTAAAACACGATCACGTAATCCACCCAATCGAGGTACCCACACTCTGTTTCCCAGACACAATAACCCCCGATCATCTTTTACTAGCAATGCTGACATCCCCGCTAACCTTTCTGATTTCAGATGTTCATCTTGATAAGCCTCCGCTTGACACTTCTGCAATTCATCAAATAATTTGGGTAGGAGTTCAGTTCGTAGCGAAATAACTTTTATTGTTCCACTCCTTTCTTGACGACTGAGCGCATCTGCCACCACATTCGCCTTTCCCGGGTGATAAAGGATTTCACAGTCATAATCATTCAGCAATTCCAGCCATCTCCTTTGTCTCATATTTAGTTCCTTCTGATCAAAGAGGTGTTGGAGACTCTTGTGATCAGTATAAATCTGACATTTGGAACCATACAGATAATGTCTCCAAATCTTTAACGCGAAGACGACTGCAGCAAGCTCCATATCGTGCGTAGGATACTGCCGTTCATGATCCTTCAGTTGGCGAGAAGCATAAGCTATAACCTTTCCGCGCTGCATAAGCACACAACCCAATCCCATTTTAGACGCATCACTGTAAACGACAAAGTCTTCAGAACCTTCAGGTAGTGATAGAATTGGCGCGCTGCACAATTTCTCTTTCAATATTCTGAATGCCTCGTCCTGTTCTGCTTTCCATTCGAACTTTAAATTTTTCCGGGTCAGCTTAGTCAAAGGTGTTGCGATACGAGAGAAGTCTTTTATGAATTTCCGATAGTAACCAGCTAAACCCAGAAAACTGCGTACCTCTGTTGCTGTCTTAGGTTGTTCCCACTTTTCAACTGCTTCCACTTTCATCGGATCGACTTGTATACCTTTCTCAGAAATCACGTGCCCCAGAAATTTCACTTTCCGTAGCCAGAATTCACATTTAGAAAATTTTGCATACAACTTTTCCTTCTTCAGTAGTTCTAGAATCAAACGAAGATGTTGCGCGTGCTCTTCCTTGGATCGAGAATAGATAAGGATATCATCGATAAATACAATTACAAATTTATCGAGATATGGCTTACATACCCGATTCATTAAGTCCATAAAGGCAGCTGGAGCGTTCGTCAATCCAAACGGCATCACTAAAAATTCATGATGACCATACCTCGTTCGAAAAGCAGTCTTTAACACGTCTTCTTCTTTAACTTTCAACTGGTGATAACCGGACCTTAGGTCAATCTTGGAGAAATAGCAAGCTCCAACTAACTGATCAAAGAGATCATCTATTCGGGGTAGCGGATACTTGTTCTTTATCGTGCGCTTATTCAATTCCCGGTAATCAATACACATTCTCATCGACCCATCTTTCTTTTTCACAAATAACACTGGTGCTCCCCACGACGAAGAACTAGGTCTGATGAAGCCTTTATCGGATAGGTCTTGTAGTTGTGCCATCATTTCTTTCATCTCTGGGGGTGCCAAACGATACGGTGCACGGGCTACGGGAGTGGCTCCAGGAATCAGGTCTATACCGAACTCTATTTGTCTAACAGGCGGAAGACTGTTCAAGTCTTCAGGGAATACTTCAGGGAATTCACTAACGATAGGAATATCTTCCATCCTATTCTTTTCCGGCTTAATATCTATCACGTAGGCCAAGTAACTCTGACAACCCTTATTAACACACCTACGTGCTTTTAATATTGATATAAGACAAGACTGATGATTCTTGCGATCACCATAAATCACTACCGGTCCCCTCTCAGGTAATACAACATTTATTAACTTCTTATCACACACTATATTAGCCTGATTCTCGGCTAACCAGTCCATTCCCACTACTACGTCAAACTCTATCAGAGTTATAGGAACACAATCGTATAGGCACTCCACACCCCTCTATATTAATCATACAACCATCAAATACTTCACTAATCGACACTTGGTTATCATTTGCAGTATCTACTAATAGAGCACGTTCTAACAATTTAGGTTTCAGACACAGACAAGCAGCAAATGTAGGTGACACAAACGATCGGTTTGCACCGGAATCAAACAACACTTTAGCACGTGTAGAGTTTATAAAAAATGTACCTGTGACCACATCCGGCGTTTCCTCCGCTTCTTTCTCAGTCATTTGAAAGGCACGACCCCTGGTTACTGGCGGTTCCAGTCTCGGTATTACTGGTTTAACAATCGCTGGCCTGCCCGATGACCCACCTTGCTGTATCCTCCCCCGCGGACAGTTTGACTGAAGATGATCCGGAGAATTGCATAAGAAACATAACCGCGTTACCTTACAATCCTTGATAACGTTTCCGGTCTTCCCACACTTATAGCATGCTCGTAAATCACCTTGGCAATTTCCTTGATGGACACGGTTGCACTTTGGACATGGTCTTTCCGCTGGTCGAAAAGGCGGGCGGTTATCATACCTCTGAAATCGGGACTTCTTCGGGTCGTATTGTTGTCCTTCCCACTTTCTCTTTCCGATACTCTTATCCCCAACATCTCTTCTCATATCTCGTTCAACATTCTCCGCGGCATCAACTGCAGCTGAGAATGTATCGGGTCCTTTTGCAGTCACTAGTCTTCTAACCTCTGAGTTCAGCCCGAAGATAAACCTTTCCGTCTTCATCGCCTCCGTAGCAACGTAGTATTCTGCGAACCGAGACTTTTCCAGGAAGCTAGCGGTGTAGTCTCGAACGGATAGGTTTCCTTGTTGTAAGTTCATAAATTCCCCTTCCAATTGCTTGACGGCTGCTTGGGGACAAAATGCGTTCTTGTAGGCTATCACAAATTCTTCCCATGAGAGGGTAGAATAAACGTCAGATCCTTTAGAATGAATAAAGGATTCCCACCAATATAATGCATCTCCTTTTAGCATGGTTGCCCCGTACAATACTCTATCTTCATCCGCACACTTGCTTGTTTTGAAAATGGCTTCAATTTCCTTCATCCATTTCATTGCTTTCACTGGATCCCGATCCCCTGAAAACGTAGGAGGCTTGCAGCTAAGAAACATCTTGTAATCACATTTTCTCATTACCGGTAAGACCGTAGGGGTGATTGGCATCTCCTCTTCATGTGCAGGATCTGGTTCTTCCGTTTCAGTATTATGAGCTTGATTAAACATAGCTTGAATATTGTCTTGTAATCTTCCCATTTCTGCCATTAGATCAGCCATGGTGATGAAATCCGTACTATTTGGTTGGGTTCTGCCTCCGGCTCGACCTCCAGCTCTACCTCCAGTTCTACCCCCAACTCTGCCCCCTGTTCTGCCTCCCCTGTCCCCTGTTCCTACTGACGGATTAGTTCTGTTTGGATTTCTTCCTCCTCCTCGATTCGAATTTCTTGTACCGCTTGCCATTCTGTAGATTTAAACAGGGTTAATATACACATAAGCACATACCCCATATAACAAGGTATTCCAGTTCAAACATGTACCTGTAAGATCACAATTACACTGGCCAGGTGTAGTATGAAATTACCTTACACGCTGTTCCTTCTACCTTTTATACTTAGTATCCCGAGGTTCTACAATAATAGGGACATCCTACTTCACATGCAGTTTAAGTCTAGGTACAGATACTAATACCTAAATCCCTTAAACTAAGGCTCTGATACCATTTGTAACATCCCATATCCCATATAACACAACACATCACACAATGTAACACGAATAGATATAACAAACGAACTTCACTTTACATGTACGGTCCAGTAGTCTTTTACAATAGAAAGAAAAACATTTGTAATACCATCCTTGTACTATTTACATACATAACATTTAACATTTCGATACAACTACTAAACAAGTCAAAAGCTTCATCTTATTGTCCTTCTCACTAGCCATCCATCTCATACTCTACTTACTTGCCCTTACTTGATCCGCCACCTGGAATACATATTTTTAAAACAAAATGAGGGTTAGACCTGATGGTCTAAGTGAGAAACCCCTGTTAGTTTAAAAACCATTTATATAAACTTTATTCATATAAATCACGCCACATAATTACATATATCCAATTAAGCTTACACATCCTGTACCTTCCCTTCTCATTTCCTCTTGGCCATATTAGTGGTAGCAAGCCAACTAATAAAATACAACGCTGCACAACATCTACAGCCAAACAACGCTATACATATTCTATAGCCAAACACACCGGCCTTAAACCCGGCCTACGTATTATAACACATTTATAATACTCATGTAAATATAATACCTCCTATATTATAATTCACATACGACACATAATTACCAACATTTCCATTCCCAATTCCACACAAATACGTATTCCAGTTAAAAAGTATTTTCAAAGCAAAACTCACCTGTTTTGGTTATTACACACGTTCGTAAGCTTCTTTCAAAACGATCCTATCCCTTACCACGATTCCACGAAATCTGAAACAAGTTAATATACACAAATTGTTTTACTAACCAAATACGTAAAGCCTAACGATTTCCCATCCTCAACTGTTTCATCACACACTGTATTAACTCACTACCGGGACTACAGGGTACCGGGACTTATACAGTACCGGGACTCTTAGTACCGGGAGTTCCTTTACCGGGAGTTCATAATACCGGAACTCTCCACTACCGGAAGTCTGTTATACCGGGAGTCAACTCTACCGGGAATTCACACTACCGGGAGTCCATACTACCGGGACTCCACCGGAAGTTGATTATACCGGGAGTTCTCAAGAACACAGTCGGTTCCAATTTACCCAGTCTCAAATTAAACCTATGCAACTTCAAATTTAAACATTCTAATCCGATAGAAACGGTCTATAGATGATTACAATCATAATATGTAAAAGACTTACCTCAAGATTTCTTCTTAACACAATCGATTGAAGCCCTATTCGTACGGTTTCCTCTTTCGCTTTCTTTCGCCTTCAGACTCCCGCACACATACACAATCTTTCTATATCTGGATAATGAAACTATTGATGTCTGAAGGTATATATCACTTCTAATTAATTATCTTTTAGACCTTCAACTTCTCACTAATGTCCCAAACACCCTTAGACTTATTATTTACCCTCAAACTTACCCTGAACATCATAAATTATTGTTAAATTATCTAACAGACTTACCCGGGGTATTACAACTTATGCAGCGAGGAAATGTTATTGCTTATGCTTCTCGTCAATTAAAGGATCATGAAAGACAGTATCCTACGCACGACATGAAGCTTGCAGAAGTTGTCTTCGCGTTGAAAATTTGGAGACATTATCTGTATGGTTCCAAATGCCAGATTTATACTGATCACAAGAGTCTCCAACACCTCTTTGATCAGAAGGAACTAAATATGAGACAAAGGAGATGGCTGGAATTGCTGAATGATTACGACTGTGAAATCCTTTATCACCCGGGAAAGGCAAATGTGGTGGCAGATGCGCTGAGTCCTCAAGAAAGGAGTGGAACAATAAAAGTTATTTCGCTACGAACTGAACTCCTACCCAACATATTTGACGAATTGTAGAAGTGTCAAGTGGAGGCTTATCAGGATGAACATCTGAAATCAGAACGGTTAGCGGGGATGTCAGCATTGTTAGTAAAAGATGATCGTGGGTTATTGCGTCTGGGAAACAGAGTGTGGGTACCTCGTTTGGGTGGGTTACGTGATCGTGTTTTACAAGAAGCTCATCAATCCCGTTTCTCTATTCACCCAGGTACAAACAAGATGTATAAAGACCTAAAGCAATTCTATTGGTGGCCGGGGATAAAAAGAGGGATTGCTCAGTATGTGGAAAGATGTGATACTTGTAAGAAAGTAAAGATCGAACACCAAAAGCCGTTTGGCCAACTACAACGGCTAGAAATACCTATGTGGAAGTGGGAGCAGATTACCACAGACTTCATCACGAAGCTACCAAGGACTCCGAAGGGATTTGATTCTATTTGGGTGATCGTCGACAGATTGACAAAGTCTGCACACTTTCTACCGATAAAGGAAACCGATTCGATGGAACGATTGACTAAGCTATACATTGACGAAATAGTAACTCGACATGGAGTTCCAATCTCTATCATTTCTGATCGTGATAGTCGTTTTACTTCAAGATTTTGGAGAAGTTTTCAAAGGGAAATGGGGACTCAGATAAAGTTAAGTATGGCGTATCATCCCCAAACAGATGGGCAGAGTGAACGAACAATTCAGACCCTAGAAGATATGCTCCGGGATTTAATTGTTGATTTTGGGGGATCGTGGGATAAGCATTTACAATTGATTGAATTCGCTTACAACAACAGTTATCATTCCAGCATACAAGCGGCACCGTTCGAAGTACTGTATGGTAGAAAATGCCGAGCGCCTCTATGTTGGAACGAAGTGGGAGAGAAACAGTTAGCGGGGCCGGAAATAGTTCAGTTAACCGCCGATAAGGTTACTCAGATTCGTGAACGATTAAAAGTGGCTCAAGACAGACAGAAAAGCTACGCTGACCGACGCCGAAAGCCATTGGAATTTCAAGTTGGGGATTACGTAATGTTAAAGGTTTCGCCATGGAAAGGAGTCATCAGATTTGGACGACAAGGTAAACTTAGCCCTAGGTATATTGGACCGTTTGCAATAACAGAAAGGATCGGTGAAGTCGCTTACTGATTAGATCTTCCACCAGAATTGAGCAGAATCCATAATGTGTTTCATGTATCGAACTTCCGAAAGTGTTTGGTTACTCCAGACCAGGCAGTCTCTCTACCAGATATCCGAGTCGACGAAAAACTGAATTATGTGGAAGAGCCGGAAGCTATAGTTGATCGTAAAGTTAAAGTGTTGCGGAATAAGGAGATCAGGCAAGTGAAAGTTCAGTGGAGGCATCATAGAGGTCAGGATGCCACGTGGGAATCAGAGACGGAAATGAGAGCCAAATACCCTCAACTTTTCATTTAACTGAATTCTGGGACGGAATTCTTTTAAGGGGGAGATGATGTAATACCCCGGGGTAAGTCCGTTAGATAATTTAACTATAAAATATGATGTTCAGGGTAAGTTTGGGTAAATTATAAGTTTAAGGGTGTTTGGGTCATTAATGAGAAGTTCAAGGTCCATTTGGTAAGAGTGGTTTGATATTACCTTTTAAGCATCAGATAGTATTCAGATATCCTAAAAATAGAAAGAGTGTGTGTGCGGGAGTTCTGGAGGCGAAAAGAAGCAAGAAAGGAAACATACGGAGAAAGCATCGATTGATTTGGTTGAAGTTGATTTTGAGGTCAGTACCTTTATATTTTGTGTATGTAATCAGTAATAGAAGATATCTATCGGTTTAGAAGTTACGATTTCAGTGATTGGTATTGATTTCTTCGAATTTAGGTTAGGTGAAACCGACTGTGTTCTTAGACTCCTGGTATAGTCGACTCCCGGGGAAGTCCCGGTACTGTTGACTTCCGGTAGTGTAAGTCCCGGTGTAGTGAACTCCCGGTATCAGCGACTCCCGGTATTATGGAGTACCGGTATTGTCGAGTCCCGGTAGAGTCAAGTACCGGTATTATGGTGTCCCGGTACTGAGAAGTCCCGGTACTGAGAAGTCCTGGTACTGAGAAGTCCCGGTACTGAGAAGTCCCGGTACACTGCAGTCCCGGTAGTGGGTTAAGTGCAGTATGTATTGGACAGTTGAGAACAGGAACTGGTAGGCTTTATATGTTTGGCTAGTAAAGCGGTGTATGTGTCTTAAATTGTTTCAGATACTGTGAAATTGAGGTGAAAGATAGAATCAATTGAAAGAAGATTTCAAAGCGTGTTTGGATAAACAAAACAGGTGAGTTTTACTTCAAAGTGTTTTAAACTGGAATACATTTATGTGGATGTTGAATAATTGATAAATGGTATGAATATGTCATACGTGTGTAATTATGATATAATGAGATATTATAATTACGTGAGTATTATATCATAATATAATACGTGGCCGGACATAGGACTGGTGTGTTTACTGTATTTGTTGTACAGTAGATTAGTTGGCTCGCAACCAATTAATTTGGCCAACTGTGGAGGAATAAGGTGAAATGAGACGTGTACGAAGTTTGGTAATTAATTACGTGTGGTATGTGGTTGTTATATGAAAAGTTTTATGTAAATGGTTTTGATACAAAAGATTACTAAATTGACAGGGATTCCTCACTAGACCATTAGGTCTAACCCTCATTTCTGTTTTCAAAATATGTATTCCAAGTGGCGTATTGAATAAGAGCAAGTAAGTAGAGTAAAAGAAGGGATGGCTTTTGTGAAGGATTATATGACGAAGATTTTGGCATGTTTAGCAGTAGTGTTATCATAGTTAAATGTTATGGATGTTTATAGTAAGTCAAAGTTGTAGTGGAACATTTTATTTTGTAATGTAAAAGACTTTGGGACCGTACTTGTAATGTGAAGTTTCGTTTACTATATCAATGTTATATTACATTATGTGATTTGTTGTGTATTCGGGAAATGGGGTTGTTACAGAAGATGGCACTGATGAATCTTGGGTATGGAACCCATAAAGGTCTGTCAGCGGCAGAGTCTACTCTTTGCACCAAGTCATCATAGATGATAGATGCCTAGTCAATATGTAGACCTTTTAGCAGAGCGTATCCCATTGCTTGCTGAAGTTGAGCGGCTTGGTCAGAGGAGCCGGTCTTTGAAGTCATGCAGCTGATTAAGTGAGCGAAGATGAAGTTCATCTCGCTGGGCATTTTCGACTTCTTTAGCAGGGTCAGCTTCTTCTCGGGCTTCTTGTCTCTTCCAATTTTCCATACATAGCCCATTGCATCAAAAAATGCAATAAGGGCTTCTTTGTTAGCGAGCTTTTTGTGATCAGGGAGAGGAAAAAAAGGTTTTTCTTTTGTAGCGTTGGGAAAGTTGAGAGCTTTGCGAATGATGGCAGGTGTGATCTTTATTGTGCCATACTCAGTATCGCTGAGGATACAATCAATTGTCTTAGAGGGATCTTTGGCGGATGGTAGCTGAGAATGTCTGGCAGAGTACCAGAATTGGGATAGTAGTAGCTGATTTGCAGGAGGTGTGATGGTCAGGGCTGTTGAAATACAACTATTCTTTAGGAAATTTACAGCATCTTTCAGATGTGTGACTTGCTTTCGAGGAGGAAACTCGAGAAGCGCAGAAAGGTTGTTCGTTTTGGTCCAATCTAGTTGTTCCAGAGTGAACTTAACCTGAGGAGCCTTGATAATTTCCACTTCCTCAGTATCAGCGGCGATGTTCTCAGCGGTAGCTGGAATGTCAGAAGATGCCATTTCTCTGTATTATCAGTTCAACCAAAGATGTTAACAAATAAGAATTATCTTAATGTGGAAAGAGTTTCCAATAAGATGGTTCGAATTTTGTCCATTTCATTCAGAAGAAAATGTCTTAGTGAAGATTAGGGTTTTTCTTGTTTTTGAAAACGAAATGTAAAACCCATTTATTTTTGTTTTCCAGTTTTCTATGAAGAAATGAGATTCTGGAAACGAATGAAGAACAAGTTTAATATTTTTGCATTTAAACTTGAAGAACAACCATGAAATGGTTGTGTTCATAAAACCATGAAAGAAATGAATTCATTTTTAAGAAGTTCTTTTGTTTGATCTTGTTAAAACAAAGAGAAGATCAGAAACAAGTTATACGCATTTGATAAAAAATAAGAACATATTAACCTTGATGTTTGATGAAGAAGATGATGAACAGTTCTTGAAGGTTTGAGAGCACAAATGCAACAGTGATTCTTTCTTGCGGAGGAAGATTGTTCGCGTAAAAGGAAAATATAAACCAAGAGTTTGTTTATATAGAGAGATTAGAGAGAGAAAATCTTGAGCGGGAAAAGATTTTCATCATGACACGGACACGTATTTGCATTTGATTGGAAGTTTGAACGAGACGTGCAAACGTGTGTCAGAAAGAAGAACGTGTCGGGGTTTATCCGTTGCAATGACGTCACAACTGTCCTTTCATATTCTTTTAGGATGTCTCTGAGGTTTTGAAAGCTCAGGGACTCTTTTACAAACATGAAGCACTGAATGGAAATATCAGTGATGGTTTTTAGAAATTTCAAAATATCGCTGATTAAGGAAGAAATATTCAGCGATGCATTTTTGAAATCTTGCATTTGCATGCGATTGTCAGAGAGAAATATACCTTGATATCAGCTAACCAAGTTTATTCAGAGAGAAGATGATGGAATAGGTTATACAAGTTTATTTTATCCATATAACTATACAAGATGTATAATAGTATCGCTGATCTAATGTGAACCGCTGAAGATTTTATCCTTCAAAGTTCAGCATTCCAAGCTCGTTGATGAGAAAGTTGAATCTAGTCTCATCAAGAGGTTTAGTGAACAAATCAGCTAACTGATAATCAGTTGGGATAAAATGAAGTTCTATATCACCATTCATCACATGATCTCTGATAAAATGATATCTGATTTCTATGTGTTTGGTCTTTGAATGTAGTACTGGATTGTTTGCTATAGCGATGGCACTTGTGCTGTCGCAATAGATTGGAATTTTGGAGAGCTGAAGATCATAGTCTAGTAGTTGATTTCTCATCCACAAGACTTGAGAACAACAGCTTCCAGCAGCTACATATTCAGCTTCAGCTGTGGAGGTGGACACTGAGTTTTGCTTTTTACTTGTCCAACTCACCAGCTTTCCACCCAGGAGCTGACATCCTCCTGTGGTGCTTTTCCTATCCAATTTGCAACCTGCAAAATCACTATCTGAATAGGCGATTAGATCGAATCCTGAGTCTTTGGGATACCAAAGGCCTAGGTTCGCTGTACCTTTAAGGTATCGAAAGATTCGCTTTACAGCTTTCATATGAGATAACATAGGTTCAGCTTGATATCGTGCACACAAACATGTTGCATACATAATATCGGGTCGGCTAGCTGTAAGATACAAGAGAGAGCCGATCATCCCACGGTACAGCGTGACATTAACAGGTATTCCCTTTGAATCATTGTCAAGTGTCAGCGGTGGTGCCATAGGGGTTTTCATAGCTGAACTTTGAGTTAAATCGAATTTTTTCAGCATATCTTTAACATACTTTCCCTGATTAATAAACGTTCCTTTTTCAGTTTGCTTAATCTGAAGATGTAACATCCCAAATTTTCGTTGTATAAGGTTGTGAATTACAAATTAATTTGGGGGTTAAGTTTGTAATTGTTTACAAGTGTTGATTGAAGAGGATTTCCAATTTGAGGGTTGTATTGTTATTTCTTTAAAGTTGGAGGTTTGTTTGGTATTATCCTTATGACTCATGTTTAAGGAAGAGTGAGGTGTCACACTAATAAGTCATTTAGACTAATTGTGAGTGTATGATTTGTGAAGAGTGTGAGTGTGGTGTGTGTTGTTTCGTTTGAAGAAAAGAGAGCCGAGAGAGATAGAAGAAAACGAGAAAGAGAAGGAAGAAAAGAAAGACTTACTGGGAATTTATCTAATCTGTTGTGGGTTTGAAGAATCATAAGGTAAGCATTTCATTTAAATTCTTCATTTTAATAGTAAAAGTGTTCTTAGAAGATTTTGATGGGTTTTGGGTAAATTGTGATGAGTATAAGAATCTGAGTTTTAAGATATGTTAAGATAAGTGTATAAATCATATCTGCAAATTGGCATAAACAAACATGGATTAAAAGTATAAAAATCTGGGTTTTAGATGAACTTAGTGGACTGAGACTTGGATGAATATCATCGAAGTCGCAACCTTGTGTTGCGACATTCATGATTGTCGCAATAGGCAGTTGCGACTTGGTAGTGGAGTCACAGTAGACCATTGCGACTTGGCTTTGGAGTCGCAACAGTTGGTTGCGATTTGGAGTGAAATCGCAATGGTAGGTTGCGACTTGGTACTGTTGTCACAACAGTTGATTGCGATTTGGGGTCGAAATCGCAATAGAGGACTGCGATTTGGAAATGGAATCGCAACAGTGGACTGCGACTTCAGTCCATTGCGACTTGAGATGTAATTTTTAGAAATTAAAGATTTTCAGTTGTAGAGGGCTCTGTTTTGGAAAATTAATATCAGTATATGTAAACTGAATAATACAGTAAGCTGTGGTAGTGAAGAAAGGAGCCTTACGAGTTAAAAAGGACTAAAAGGAGTGATAACGCATCAGGTGAGTTTATTCAACTCTCTTTAAAATTCAGTAATTAATATTGGATTAGACGTTTTATATGTATGCATGAATATGTTTTATATGAACTTGATTAAAATCCGAGATAAGCCAAGAGGGCAATTAAAAGTTGTGCTATGTTGATTTTCATGCTAAAACTTCTATGATGAGTTAGTTATAAAGTTAGTGAGCTAATATTTATTATTATTCTTATATGCTAAGATGGATTATCTACTATATGCATTTTGCTATATGGTTATGAACTCTAAATATGATTTGAAGCTTTATTGAGATAAACTATAAAGATCCATCCATGAGTTCAAAAATATAGATTAACAACTGATATATATATTAACTCTCGTGTTAAATTACTATGAGGGGATAGTTAAGAAGTTGATAAACAGGAATTATTCATATTCCTTATAATGAGCAGGATTATCTGTTATATGCAATATGTTAGATGATTATGAACTCTAAATGTGATTGAGAAGCCAAATTGAGATATATTATAAAGGCCTATCTATGAGTCCGAAAATATAAAAAACTATTGAGATGGTGATCCTCATATCAAATTTCAGAGAAGGGGTAATAAAGAGATCGAGATGTGGAGTAATAATATTCTTTATTTTATATATAGAATATGTTCAGAGAATTGATACATTCTATGCTGGACGCATATAGTAGTATCGATTGTATTATATTATGTGATTATGTGCTTTTACTAAAATAGGCATCCGGTCACCGAGGGCACTTGGGTACGGTATAATGGGAACCGATTACTCGCCATAGACCAAAGGGGTGTAATTTTAGTAATTGGGTGAACCTCGAACCATCGTGAGTCCCGGTTGAGTATCGCGATATTATAATCCCATTGGGACCATTGATGCAGAGGTGGAATGTGGAATAGGCAGATTTTGATTTGTAATTCCCATTTCGATTTATGGAAGATCAGAGATTTCCATTGTTTTCGGGAAGATCGGAGATTTCCTTGTGATGAGAGGAAGATTAGAGATAGGCATAAAGTAATTTGTAATCTCTACTTCCTGATTAAGAAATAGGCAGGTTTTGACTTGTAATTTCTTGTGTGTGATTATTGATTGTGAATCTGGAAGAATTCAGAGTTAACCCTTATGTTTTTGTTGCGATTAAATGAGTTAGTCGTAGGAAATTGGGAGTGGGGTAGATTCCCCGATTTGGAAAGGAGTTGTCGTACGGTAAGATGGGTGAGAACAGGTTTGAGTTATCTGTTCATGTTTTAATTATTAAATTTTATTTTGATTTGAGTATTCTCACTAGGCGAAAGCCTAATGTTTCAAGTTGAATCTTCTTACCAGGTACAAGCTCCAGGAAGTAGCGGGAACGAGAGAAGAGAACTTTTGGAGAGATTCAGACTTAGAGATAACAAAGGATCTAGTTATTCTTTGAAGTCTTTGGGACAGTTGTTTAGATAATTCGATTAATCTGATTGTTATGAGGTGATTAGATTAATAAGTTATTTAAGTAATGTCAGTTGTATATAAAAACCTTACATTTGATCCTCAGGTTACATAAGTTTGAAAGTTTTGATCATAACTGGTGGGAATTTCAAGGTTTAAATTGACTCCGTTTTTAGGGTGTTTCAGTATGGTATCAGAGCACTAGTTTAAGCGAACTAAGTATGCTGATGAGATACTTAGACTTAAGCTGAGACGTAGTAGGTTATGATATGTGAGATATGGGTAGAAGTGTTAAGACGGGATAGTCTTAGAGTTAACGGAAATACGTGAAATTAGTGCTATGACAATGATAATGGGGATTCTCCTGTATGATATGTTCACAATTACAATTAGCTACTGTTATTATGAATACATTGTTACACGAGCATGTCTATTTCTGAATTGTTACAGTGACTAACGATCGGTAAAGTACGTGGTTGTATGTATGTAAGTGCATAATCATTTCGTATGGTTATCTCTATAAGTTATAGTAAAGTGATGGTGAATTCATCACCGAGGTCCTTTAAAGGACAGAGCAGTATATGATTGAGGGTTTGAAGGACAACCTGGAATTGGTAAGACTCATGAAAGTCTGCCAAAGCAACCTTTAATAGGTGATTTGATAGGTGCAGAAATAGAGTATGAGATGATTGATTAATACATAATTAGTATAACATGGTTGAGTAAGGGAGCCATGGAATGCAGATATAGCAATTATTATAAGGCCGAAAGGGCGATTTTGGGTCAGAAGTAAAGTATCAACGATAAGTTATGTAAGTAAAACGATTGACCTTGTTTGAGTAAATAGCCTTCATTGCGAGTGAATTTTGTGCATGATGTTTTAGTGTGTGTTACATGAGTTTTCTTGATTTCAAATCAAATGCATAAATAACAGTTTTATTCAAGGATGAGTTAGTATGTGCAAGTATGTATTTAAAGAAAAAGGGCAATTTCAATTACGCTGCCTAACGAAATTTTGGGGCTTAGCAACTTGCAAAATACTTCATACTTTACATAAAAAGTTGTATGATAGCAAATAGGTCAAGAAAGTGTTGATCAGTAAACTTCTTATAAACAACAAAGGTATTGATTTGATGATATCATATAAAAGAGTGTGAGAAACGACTAGTTTACTCTATGTCAGTAAATTTTAAACTTTTGTCGTATGAAAAGATTTTCATTTAAGGTATTACTGTTGTAACAACATTTTTGATTGAGAAAGATTGAGTTTTACGTAAATTTATAGACAAACGGTTTTGAGATTGTTGTGTAGTACATGGGAATTATGAAAATGATTGGGGCGTGTGTGCTCACGTTGTTTTGAATGTTATTTATTTAAATGAGAAAAGTGTGGATTGAGTTATTTATTATATTGTCATGCATGAAGGCTATGAACTCGCTAGATCGTAGAGTATTACGCTATAAACTAAGAAAGAACTCCAAGAGAGGATAAGTGTTGGATAAACCTTGGGAGAAAGTTTGTGGTTTTGGTAATCGTATTCAAATGAGAGATGAACAGTGAGAAAGTCGAAAGTGAACTTTAGTAACAATATCACGAGGGTCTGTACTCTTGTTCGGTGATTAGTAATACAGTTGCCGAGGGTCGGCCGTGTCGGAAGGAAGAATTAGGTCCAGGGTTAAGAAAGTATTGAGATGTCGAGTTTTGACTTTGAGGGCGAGAGTTGTAAGGTGTACGAGGCCTTTTGTGTGTCACTGGGTGCGGTCTGGATGCGTTCCGCGTATGCCCGTGCGGGTAGTAGCAAAACCGTGAGCGATACCGGTATGTTGTTATGCAGAAGGTATGCGCAAGGTGGGTATTAGTGTGTGCGACACAATTGGGGAATTTTTGAGTTTGATTAATTATAACCTAAGTGAAAGTTATGTGGTCGAAGCATGTTTTTAGTATTTTGAGGTTGTATAATAATTTTGTAGTGTTACATTTTGAAAATGTGAAGGTTTTGAGAGTGATAAACTTTTAGTCAATGGCCAATTAAAGGAATTAATAAGGTTAAGATCTTGAGTAAAGAGAAAATTTTGATTTACGTAATCGTGTGAGTGACACGTGTTTGACCAAACGTTTGTTTTGACCTTAAAGGCCTGATCAATATACAAATGAGTCTTTTGAATATTTGTCAGTTTAATGATTCGAGATGGAGTATTGAATGTGTTGTATGCTTAACTGCATTGTATTTGAACCAGTGACATTTTAAGTGTTAGTCTTAGGTGTAAAGACTGTTTGATATTTTACTTAGTATCTTTGAAACTAATGAACCTGGGCAGATTATATACATTGTGGAGTATGAAAAGAGTTGCGTGCACTTGCAAATGATTTGACTTCATTGGGAAAGTAGCAATGAAGGGGTCGTAAGATTATCACATCTCGGAGCGTATGTTGCATAATGTGAGTTAGATGTATTTATTTGCATGAGTTGATATTGATAAATAATCTTTAAATCCTTTGAGTAGATGACTCGGTTTTGGATTCAGTAAAGTCTTAAGAACTTTGAACCGATTTGATAAGCTTGGCGTAGGCTTGGGGTTGAATTGGCATAATCGGTATTAAAAATTTAAGTTTATATAACGTGAATGCATTGGTTATCCTTTTGGAATCATGTATGAATGTTAAGTTAAATCAGAAACTTAAAAGTTGAAGGATCGCCTTGTGGGATTGTTAGAACAGTGAAGGACTGTTGCTTTTAGATAAGTGTTTACTTACGATGTGGAAGATTTATAAAAGATGAAATACTAGAGATGAACAAAGGGGATGTATAGATTGTGTTGATCTGCGAGGAATTGTACCCTGTCTATGCAACATATTGGAATCACAAAGAGCTAGTAAGAACGAATAAGTTCAAGATTAATTAGAAAATCGTGAGTGGTAGTTTAACTAAAGTTGGGGAGGAGATATTTAGTGATATAGACCTGTGTATTTAGACGAGAAAATGGGATTGTAAAATTAAATAGGTAAGAATGGCTGTGAGAGACATGGTCTGTAGTAAATATTATGAGGAGGGGGAAGTATGAACGAGTGGTGGCATTAATTGCCAACATGTATGTGTCATCTAGTATGAGACGTGATATTAGAAAGAGGAAGTATCCGAATGGAAGTTTTGGGAATTCCGGTTGGAAAGTATTAATTGTTAATAAAAGTTGATAAAACATGTGGTTTGTAAGATAACTGGGTAATATGGCTTATATTGAAATAGAATGTCGGAGCAGTGGTGAGTGTTTATCCAAAGAAATTTGAGGGTATGAGTTGCCAGTTAAGTTGTAATTTGAATCACTGGAAGTTTAATAAAGATGATGAGTATGTAGGTCAATGTGGTGTAGCGAAGGCAAGATTGTTAAGGAATATAAATTGCTCCTTATGTGTGAAAGAATTGTACGAGAAATTATTAGTTAAAGATCTAAGAATGGTAATGACTTCGATCGGTAATGTCATTTCAAAATAACTTGGTTGAATATTTGAAGTTAGAGATCTTGGTGAAACTGTTTAATTATGTTTTGTAAGGAGAAAATACTATCGGTATGTGGAAAGTTAGAAGAAAGAAACATATAATATTCCATACTGACGTAGGGAAACAAGGATAGAAAGATCGGACTTAAGAATGTAATCACATTGCAAGTTCAATAAGAGTTATCATTTATGATGTTCAATACTTTGGTGCGTGGTTGTATTGTGGTTGTACGATGAGATAGTGATGTGAGGAAGTAATAGCATTCTATATTGAAGAAATGTGTAAGTCATGGAAGTACTAATGGACTGCCGTGGTTGTTGAAGTATTTAATAGTATCATGTATGCTTAATTTACAGTATACGTAAAATTTCAGATAGTGCATGTTAATATTATTTTGAAACCTGGAAAGTGAGTTGTGATAATGATGAGGTGTGGAAGAACCGGAGGTAATTTTTGGAAAGATCGGTTAGAAAGCTATGTAGTGGTAATGAGATAGCTATGTTGAAAGTACAGTGGAAACCATAGAGGTACTAATGTAACTTTAGAGATTGAAGAGAGTATGAGGGTTAGATATCCTCATTTGTTTACCTAGCTTTGATTTCGGGGACGAAATCATTTTCAAGTTGGGGAGTATTGTAACATCCTAAATTTTCGTTGTATAAGGTTGTGAATTACAAATTAATTTGGGGGTTAAGTTTGTAATTGTTTACAAGTGTTGATTGAAGAGGATTTCCAATTTGAGGGTTGTATTGTTATTTCTTTAAAGTTGGAGGTTTGTTTGGTATTATCCTTATGACTCATGTTTAAGGAAGAGTGAGGTGTCACACTAATAAATCATTTAGACTAATTGTGAGTGTATGATTTGTGAAGAGTGTGAGTGTGGTGTGTGTTGTTTCGTTTGAAGAAAAGAGAGCCGAGAGAGATAGAAGAAAACGAGAAAGAGAAGGAAGAAAAGAAAGACTTACTGGGAATTTATCTAATCTGTTGTGGGTTTGAAGAATCATAAGGTAAGCATTTCATTTAAATTCTTCATTTTAATAGTAAAAGTGTTCTTAGAAGATTTTGATGGGTTTTGGGTAAATTGTGATGAGTATAAGAATCTGAGTTTTAAGATATGTTAAGATAAGTGTATAAATCATATCTGCAAATTGGCATAAACAAACATGGATTAAAAGTATAAAAATCTGGGTTTTAGATGAACTTAGTGGACTGAGACTTGGATGAATATCATCGAAGTCGCAACCTTGTGTTGCGACATTCATGATTGTCGCAATAGGCAGTTGCGACTTGGTAGTGGAGTCGCAGTAGACCATTGCGACTTGGCTTTGGAGTCGCAACAGTTGGTTGCGATTTGGAGTGAAATCGCAATGGTAGGTTGCGACTTGGTACTGTTGTCACAACAGTTGATTGCGATTTGGGGTCGAAATCGCAATAGAGGACTGCGATTTGGAAATGGAATCGCAACAGTGGACTGCGACTTCAGTCCATTGCGACTTGAGATGTAATTTTTAGAAATTAAAGATTTTCAGTTGTAGAGGGTTCTGTTTTGGAAAATTAATATCAGTATAAGTAAACTGAATAATACAGTAAGCTGTGGTAGTGAAGAAAGGAGCCTTACGAGTTAAAAAGGACTAAAAGGAGTGATAACGCATCAGGTGAGTTTATTCAACTCTCTTTAAAATTCAGTAATTAATATTGGATTAGACGTTTTATATGTATGCATGAATATGTTTTATATGAACTTGATTAAAATCCGAGATAAGCCAAGAGGGCAATTAAAAGTTGTGCTATGTTGATTTTCATGCTAAAACTTCTATGATGAGTTAGTTATAAAGTTAGTGAGCTAATATTTATTATTATTCTTATATGCTAAGATGGATTATCTACTATATGCATTTTGCTATATGGTTATGAACTCTAAATATGATTTGAAGCTTTATTGAGATAAACTATAAAGATCCATCCATGAGTTCAAAAATATAGATTAACAACTGATATATATATTAACTCTCGTGTTAAATTACTATGAGGGGATAGTTAAGAAGTTGATAAACAGGAATTATTCATATTCCTTATAATGAGCAGGATTATCTGTTATATGCAATATGTTAGATGATTATGAACTCTAAATGTGATTGAGAAGCCAAATTGAGATATATTATAAAGGCCTATCTATGAGTCCGAAAATATAAAAAACTATTGAGATGGTGATCCTCATATCAAATTTCAGAGAAGGGGTAATAAAGAGATCGAGATGTGGAGTAATAATATTCTTTATTTTATATATAGAATATGTTCAGAGAAATGATACATTCTATGCTGGACGTATATAGTAGTATCGATTGTATTATATTATGTGATTATGTGCTTTTACTAAAATAGGCATCCGGTCACCGAGGGCACTTGGGTACGGTATAATGGGAACCGATTACTCGCCATAGACCAAAGGGGTGTAATTTTAGTAATTGGGTGAACCTCGAACCATCGTGAGTCCCGGTTGAGTATCGCGATATTATAATCCCATTGGGACCATTGATGCAGAGGTGGAATGTGGAATAGGCAGATTTTGATTTGTAATTCCCATTTCGATTTATGGAAGATCAGAGATTTCCATTGTTTTCGGGAAGATCGGAGATTTCCTTGTGATGAGAGGAAGATTATAGATAGGCATAAAGTAATTTGTAATCTCTACTTCCTAATTAAGAAATAGGCAGGTTTTGACTTGTAATTTCTTGTGTGTGATTATTGATTGTGAATCTGGAAGAATTCAGAGTTAACCCTTATGTTTTTGTTGCGATTAAATGAGTTAGTCGTAGGAAATTGGGAGTGGGGTAGATTCCCCAATTTGGAAAGGAGTTGTCGTACGGTAAGATGGGTGAGAACAGGTTTGAGTTATCTGTTCATGTTTTAATTATTAAATTTTATTTTGATTTGAGTATTCTCACTAGGCGAAAGCCTAATGTTTCAAGTTGAATCTTCTTACCAGGTACAAGCTCCGGGAAGTAGCGGGAACGAGAGAATAGAACTTTTGGAGAGATTCAGACTTAGAGATAACAAAGGATCTAGTTATTCTTTGAAGTCTTTGGGACAGTTGTTTAGATAATTCGATTAATCTGATTGTTATGAGGTGATTAGATTAATAAGTTATTTAAGTAATGTCAGTTGTATATAAAAACCTTACATTTGATCCTCAGGTTACATAAGTTTGAAAGTTTTGATCATAACTGGTGGGAATTTCAAGGTTTAAATTGACTCCGTTTTTAGGGTGTTTCAGAAGACCAAGGAAATATGTTAGTTCACCCATCATGCTCATTTTATACTCATCTTTCATTCTATCAGCGAAACGAGTACAAAGCTCAGGGTTAGTAGAGCCAAATATAATATCATCAACATATATCTGAACTAGAATGATATGACCTTTCACTTTTCTAAAGAATAGAGTTTTGTCAATCTTTCCTCGCTCAAATTGTTCAATATGGAGATAAGTAGAGAGAGTGTCATACCATGCATGAGGAGCTTGCTTCAAGCCATAAAGTGCCTTATCCAGTTTTTAAAAATAACCTGGACGCTTAGGATCTGAGAATCCTGGAGGTTGTTCCACATAGACTTCTTCATTCAGCTTTCCATTTAGAAACGCTGACTTAACATCCATCTGATGTACTTTGAAGTTTTTGTGTACAACATATGCTAAGAATAGACGAATAGACTCTAGTCTTGCTACTGGAGCAAATGTTTCGTCATAATCTATGCCTTCCTCTTGTCTGTATCCCTGAGCAACAAGACGAGCCTTGTTGCGGGTTACAGTACCATGTTCGTCCAACTTGTTTCGATAGACCCATTTAGTGCCTATCACCGTTTTATCAGTTGGTCTTCGAACAAGTTTCCAAACTTTGTTTCTTTCGAATTCAGTCAGCTCTTCTTGCATGGCGCTGACCCAGTTTGGATCTTTGAGGGCATCATCTATTTTCTTTGGTTCAGTTAGAGAAATAAAGTTAACAAATAAACAAATGTTACCTGCACTTCGTCGAGTCTGAACACCAGCGTTTGGATCACCAAGAATTTGATCAATTGGGTGATTTACAGTCCATCGTTGAGCCGGAGCATAAGTCGCTGACTCATCCTGAACTCGAGGAGCTGAAGATGAAGCTTCAGCAACTTCTGGAGTATCAGCCAAGAGAGGAGTAGGTGCAGATGTCATTTCATTCACTGATTGCTGAGAAATAGATGGGATGTCTGAGACATTTTGTTCAGCGGCAGGTATAGTGTTTAGAGGAATAGCTGAGACCCATGATGTTTCAGCTTCACTATTCTGCATGTTTGGGATGATAGTAGGACCATCATCTTCAACGGGATGAGCATAAGGAGTGGGAATGTCTTCTGAATCACCAAGATGAGAAAACATCCATTGATTCAGTTCTTCAGTATCAGCGGACGGTTTAGAGTTCGCTGACCGGGATTCGTCAAACGTGACGTGAATAGTTTCTTCTACAGTTTGTCTTCTACTATTGAAGACTCTGAAGGCTTTGGAAACTGAGGAGTATCCAAGAAAGATTCCATCATCAGCCTTAGGATCAAACTTTCCAAGGGCATCTCTGTTGTTCAGTATGAAACACTGACATCCAAAGATGTGAAGAAAGCTGATTGAAGGCTTTCTCCCATGAAAAAGTTCATAGGCTGTCTTTTTGAATCTTTTAACTATCAGCGACCTGTTTTGCGTAAAACAAGCAGTGTTGATAGCTTCTGCCCAAAATTGAGTATGCAGTTGAGAATCGCTGAGCATTGAACGTGCAGCTTCAATAATTGTTCTATTTCTTCTTTCAGCGACTCCATTTTGTTGCGGTGTTCTCACTGAAGAAAGGTTGTGAGAAATACCCTTACTCTCAAAGAAGGAATCAAGAGAACTGTTTTTGAATTCAGTTCCATGATCACTCCTTATTGAGCGAACGGTCAAGTTGTTCAGGGTTTCCATCTTCTGAACAAAGGTGATGAGTTCTTCAGGGGTGTCACTCTTGGAACGGAGAAACATAACCCATGTGTAGCGAGAGAATTCATCAACTATGACCAGCGTATATTTCTTCCCAGCGATGGATTGTTTGTTAACAGGGCCAAACAAATCCATATGGAGTAGTTGTAGAGGAGATGACACTGAGGAGACTTGCTTTGATTTAAAGCTTGCTTTGGTCTGCTTTCCTTTCTCACACGCTGAACATAAGGACTCTTTGGCGTATGAGTGTTGAGGTAGACCAGTGACTAACTCTTTTGAAGAAAGAGTATTCAGTGTCTTGAAATTTAGATGAGAGAGCCTCTTATGCCATAGCCAGTTGACATCAGATGAGGCTTTTGAGAAGAAATAGGAGTTCTCAGTGGTTGTTGAGTCCATGTTTATTACATAAACATTTTCCAAACGATAACCGCTGAGAGCTATCTTCTCATTTTTGTCAGTGACAAAGCAGGATTCCTTTGTGAAAATCACTTTGTTATCCTTGTCGCAAAGCTGACTGATGCTTAGAAGATTATGCTTCAGCCCTTCAACATATGCGACTCTTCTGAAGGAAGTTGTACCATTAGAGAGTACACCATATCCTCGGGTATGTCCTTTTCCATTTCCACCGAAGGTCACAGAGGGACCCTTCTCTTCCTTGTATTCAGCGAGCAGGCTTTTCTTTCCAGTCATGTGTCTAGAGCATCCGCTATCGAGATACCAGATACCCTTATTAACCTGCATTACAAAGGAAGATTAGTTTTTCTTGGGTACCCACTTAACCATGTGTACACATTTGTCAGTGGAAGTAGTTGGAATGGAAGGTTCAGCAGTCTTCGCAGCATTTGAAGATTCAGCTTTGTCATTCTTCACTTTGGTTAATTTCTTAACCTCAGTGGTCTTCTTTGCCTTGGGGGCAATCTTCACCTTAGCTATCTTTTCAGCTTTGGTGGTTGTGGGGCACTTACTAGCATTATGATCAGTGAGTCCACAGTGATAACATTTCCTATAACTAAAAGTAGTTCTAGGACCATTTGAATGTTGAGTTTTTAATTTTGAATTAGAAGTACCAGCACCAAGTAAACTATTTGCTTTAGAAATAGGAGGAACATTTAGTTCTTCGGATTTCTTACCAAGGACATCCATTCTGAGTCTAGGAGTAGATCGCTGAATAGATCCAGTAGATCGCTGAATAGATCCACGCTGAGTCGATCCAGAGATCTGAATCCTTGATCCAGAGGGATAGGTCACTGAAGCTTTAGAAGCATTCAGCTTAGGTACTAAAGTACCCTTCTGAGGATTTTGGTAAATGACAATTCCTTTACCTTTATCTTTAAAGACAGAGGTAGGTTTTGGATAAACCATTTTCTCTTTACCTTTCGAGGTAGGAGTTTCCTCAGGGATTTGTGTAATGGACGAGGAGCACTGAGAATTGGTGCAAGACATCTGAAACCCTTGATTTTTGAAGAAGCGCTGATCAAAAGAAAACAAGGTGTAACCGTTCCTGACTGGATGATTCCCACATCAAAGACCCTTGATGAACTTCTCATTAAGGAAGAACCCTTTATAAGCTGATATGATCGCCTAATTCTCTATTGTATCAGTTATTCTTTTGTACTTGTAATTTATTTCGCTTGTACTTGTAATCTTTCCATTTCCCTTTTTAACCTGATTCAAAGTTTTAAAGAAAGATTTCAGCGAATGTACTTTACTCCATCAGTACTGAAAATATCCCAGAAAACAGTAAAAGGGACAAATATTTTATGAGTTCTTTTTATCCTTATATTTTCATTAAATAGCAATTTTCTTTGTTACTATGTCATAATCAAATAGGGGGAGATTGTTGATCCAAACCCTCGGTGATTTGATAATGACCCTCTCTTATATACTTAGTGAAAATTGTAAGTAAACAATATGTATCAGAGTTTCACTATCGCTGATAAGTACTAAGATCTTACAGTACCGCTGATAGAAACTCTCGCTCTTTAGATTAAACATTCAGCGAACACTGTTCACCATAATGCTCTGAGTCTGTTCAGTCCTTATGGTGATCGCTGATAAGTTAGTTGTTTACTTATGATCCCTGAAGACAAGTTTCACGTCAACATAGGTTCTACGCTGAAGTCGAAGATCAAGCTCAAGAACCAGCGACAAGTCTCCTAATGAACTGATGCGGATCAACGAAGACTCAGATTTGTCCACTCAACGTGAAGTATCAAGTACAAGACTTCAGCTATCGCTGAACTTTATCATTCGCTGAATAGATAATGATAATGCTCTGAATCAACGAAAGCTGATCATGAAGTCCTCCGTACAAAGTACTTTTGTCTTAACCACCCTTGCACGACTCCGTACGAAATGTCAGAACAGAACCTTCTATTGTCTGAAATCGTACAACCACTCTGATACTACACTGTTCATTCATGCGGCTACTAAGGTTGTCTACAAAGGTCAATGACATGCAACCAATCCGATGATGACACGTGTAAAGTATATACTGACTTGCATTAAATGCATGCAGTATATAAAGAGATGAACCCACTTCTTTTGAAGTAACTTGCTAACTCTGGACAAGTTCATTCTCTTATCTCTAGATAGGTTATTATTAGTAATTTCCTTATCTCTCTTAGTGCAAGAAAACCTTTGTGTTCCAACTTGTTTAGATTTAGGTATATCCTTAATCTTGTTTCCGCAACAAGCTGTAAATTGTTAATGATTTATCAATAAACAATTTAGAAAAGTAAAATCTGTGTGTTTGTATTCAACCCCCTCTTCTACAAACTTGTATAACCCTTCGGGACCAACACAGTGCCTTCGGGACCCCAAACCGTGAGAAAATATTCTTTCCCATGAAGTTGATTACCACCTTTGAATCATTCGTGGGACTTGCGATCGCCTCTACCCACTTAGAGACGTAGTCGACCGCTACCAAGATGTATTCATTGCGGTGGGAGTTTGGAAATGGACCCATGAAGTCGATTCCCCAAACATCGAACAGCTCGACCTCCATGAAGATTCTCATGGGCATTTCGTCTCTCTTGGATATGTTCCCCATTCTTTGGCACCGATCACACTTGACGATGAAGTCTCGAGTCTATTTAAACATAGAAGGCCAAAAGAAACATGATTGAAGAACCTTTGCAACTGTTTTGTCGGTGCTGAAGTGGCCCCCACATTCTAAGGTATGACAGTGGTTTAGAATGCCGATCTTCTCTTCATCCGGGACACATCTACGGATCATACCGTCGGGACAAAGCTTGTAAAGGTACGATTCGTCCCAATAATATCTTTTGGCTTCAAAGAAGAATCTCTTCTTTTGGTAGGAGTTCATCTGATATGGAACTACTCCTCCCACCAAATAATTCACTAAGTCCGCGAACCAAGGCTCAGAGTGACTAACCTTGAAGAGTTGTTCATCCGGGAACGAATCGTTGATGAGGGTCCAATCCTTGCTTTGATCTTCACCTCCCTCAAGTCTCGAGAGGTGATCTGCCATAGTATTCTCGGACCCCTTCTTGTCTAGAATCTCCAAGTCGAACTCTTGGAGCAACAGTACCCACCGGATGAGTCTCGGTTTAGCATCTTTCTTGGTCATTAGATACTTCAAAGCAGAGTGGTCGGTGTATACAATCATCTTGGCCCCAACCAAATAAGAACGAAATTTCTCACATGCATAGACGACGGCTAATAGCTCTTTCTCGGTAGTAGCATAATTGATCTGAGCGTCATCCAATGTCTTGCTTGCGTAGTAAATCACATGCATCCGCTTCTCTTTCCTTTGCCCCAACACCGCTCCGATCGCGGTGTCACTCGCAACACATATGAGAATGAACGGAAGGCTCCAATCCAGGGCCGTGAGGATAGGTGCTGAAATTAACTCCTTCTTTAACCTGTCAAAAGCAAAGATACAATCGTCAGTGAAGTCAAATTTAGCATCTTTAAGCAATAAAGAACATAAGGGTTTAGTGATCTTAGAAAAATCCTTTATAAACCGCCGGTAAAACCCGGCATGCCCCAAGAAACTTCGGACTCCTTTGACGGAGTTTGGATATGGGAGATTCTCGATCACCGCCACTTTTGCCTTATCCACTTCAATCCTCGCTTTCGATACTTTGTGACCAAGCACTATTCCTTCGGTCACCATGAAGTGACACTTCTCCCAGTTCAAAACGAGACTCGTTTCCTTGCATCTTCTTAACACGGCTTCCAAATGCTCCAAGCATGTGTCGAACGAAGGACCAAACACAGAAAAACCGTCCATGAATATCTCAATGGTCCACTCCACCATATCCGAGAATATCGCCATCACACATCGCTGAAAGGTGGTCGGAGCATTACACAAGCCGAATGGCATCCAACGATATGCAAATGTTCCGTACGAACAAGTGAATGTTGTCTTGTCTTGGTCCTAGGGTGCAATAGGAATCTGGTTGTACCCGGAATAGCCGTCTAAGAAACTGTAGTACTCGTGTCCGGATAGCCGTTCCAACATCTGATCAATGAATGGAAGAGAGAAGTGATATTTCTTTGTCGCATCGTTCAGCTTCCGGTAGTCAATGCACATCCTCCAACCGGTAACTGTCCGAGAAGGGATCAGCTCGTTATTGTTGTCTCGGATTACTGTGATGCCACACTTCTTGGGTACCACTTGAATTAGGCTCACCCACAGACTATCAGGTACTGGATAGATAATTCTAGCATCAAGGAGTTTCAATACCTCCTTATGGACCACTTCCTTCATATTCGGGTTTAACCGGCGTTGGTGTTGGACAACCGGTCGATGCCCTTCTTCAAGGTTGATGCGGTGTGAGCAAAACGTTGGGCTTAAACCCTTGAGATCAGCTATCGTCCATCCAATAGCGGTTTGATGCTCTCTAAGAACCCGAAGTAGCTTTTCTTTATTCTCGCAACTTAACTTGGACGATATGATTACCGAAAGCGTGTCCTTTTCTCCCAAGTATGCATACTCGAGATGATCGGGCAATGGTTTGAGCTCAAGCTTGGGTGGTGTCTTTGATGAGGGTTCGGACTTAGGGATTGGCTCCCCCAAATCCCCAATGACCGGTCTTCTCGGGCCTTTGTATGATGGTAGTGCATTGAGTTGCAATACTGTTTCGCTTTCTTGATCAGTCTCGATTCCCACTAAAGCCCTCATGAGATGATCGTTTGATACTTGATGCTTGTACATCTCTTGAGGCATAGCTTCCATTACCTCTACTCGGTAACATTCATTCGGTTCCATCCCTTGCTTGGCTGCCCGGAAAACATTGAAGACAGCTTCCTCGTCACCCACTCTCAACGTGAGCTTTCCCCCTTTCACGTCGATCAGTGCTCCTCCCGTGGCCAAGAATGGTCGGTCAAGTATCAATGGGATCTCTTTGTCTTCATCCATATCAAGCACCACGAAGTCAACCGGAAAGTAAAACTTGTCCACCTTGATCAATACGTCTTCAATCACGCCATACGGATACTTGATTGATCTATCGGCGAGTTGGAGGGTTACATTCGTTGGCTGCATTTCTCCAAGTCCAAGTTCCTGAAAATAGACAAAGACATTAAATTAATACTTGCTCCAAGATCACACAAAGCCTTACTAAATTCAGAATTGCCTATATGAACAGTGATAGTAAAACTCCCTGGATCCTTAAGCTTCGGGGGAAGCTTATGTTGGATAATCGTGTTGCACTCTTCAGTGAGTGCAACTGTTGCATGCTCCTCAATCTTCCTCTTGTTGGAGAGGATGTCTTTCAAGAACTTCACGTATGAGGGCATTTGTGCCAACGCATCTGCCAAAGGGATGTTAATATGCAATTTCTTAAAACCTTCAAGAAATTTAGAAAAGTTAAGATCATCCCTATGGGCTTTGAGCCTATTTGGATATGGCACTTTTGGAACTACCGGCTTGACCGGTGGTTGCTTTGGAACGGTTGGTTGTTCTTGCTTCTTCTCTTCACCCTTCGAGTTTTCCTCCATCACAACCTCTTCGTCGGCTTCCATCTCATCCACATCTACGATCTCAATATCTTGCCTTTTGGGTTCGGTTTCCTTTGATGAAGGTTCTCGTGTCGGGTCTCTAATCAGCTCCTTGCCACTTCTCAGACGAATGGCTTTGCAATCTTCCCGGGTTTTCCTTTCGGGTTGACTCGGAAATGTCCCGGGAGCTCGGTTTTGTAGGACTTCAGACTTGCCTTTCAAGGAGCTTTATAGAAGCCGTATTCTGATCAGTAGCAGCCTTGACTGTGCTTACCGTGTCGGCTAATCCCTCAACCGCGCTATCCATCTTGGACATGAATTTCATCATCATGTCCTCTAGCCCCGGCTTCTTTTCCCCGGATTGTCTTTCATCAAATTTCCGTTGGTTGTACCCTGGAGGACGATAGACATTGTTAGAATTAAAACAATTGGAAAAGTTGGAATTATTACCGTATTACTGCTGCTGTTGTTGGGCCATGGTTTCCTTCGATTGCCCTTGCGGTTGACTCCACGAGAAGTTCGGGTGTCGTTTCCAACCCTCATTATAGGTGTTCGAGAAAGGATCGTTCCTTGACCGGTTGTTCCGATTTTGAAGGAATTGGACTTGTTCTGGCTCGTTCACGGGTGGAGCCATCTCCGGCATACCCTCTTCCATCATGAATGCTGGTTGGAGAGAAGATCCCTTCAAATGACTCGTGAGTGCGGCTAACTGAGCCTTTATGGCCTTCAACTCATCATTTTCTTGCACACTAGCAACACGTCTAACTGATGATCTCGGAGTGGAAAAACTATGTTCAGTCAGGTTGTCGATCAACTCGCATGCTTCCTCATACGACTTATCCATTAGAGCTTCACCCGCTGCAGCTGTAATGTCGTTTTTAAACTGCAGGTGAAGTCCACTGAAGAACGTTTGGATCACGACCCAATCGTGTAACCCATGATGAGGGCATTTCTAGCATATCTTTGTACCTCTCCCAAGCTTCATACAATTTCTCTTGGTCCCATTGAGCAAAATGGGTGATCTCGGCCATAAGCTGGGCGGTCCTGCTCGGTGGGAAGAATTTCTGGAGGAAGGCAGCTTTCAATTGTGCCCAGATGGTGATCTGATCCGGTTGTATGCTTTCTGTCCAGGTTTCTGCTCTGCCCTTGAGTGAAAAGCTGAACAACCTCAACTTGATTGCATTCTCGTCTACTGTTTGGGCAAAATTTCACCAGTCTCGACCACGACCGAGGTAAGGAAAACACCTACTTCCCTTTTCTTTGGTAAGGTAAAATCATGAGCACTTTATCCCCTGATTAGAGTTGAGATCGAAAAGTTATTTACCTCACGACACTCGACCACGATGTCGCCTATTTCACACGACCGTCACATAAAACCATGCGACCTCGACCAACTAACGTGCAATATGACTGTTACGTTTGTTCAGTGTTAAATGCAGGAATCGATGCCATTGATGAACAACGGCTATAACCGACAAGATCAGTTATGAAGATTTAATCCATCGAACGTTATGACAGTTATCAGAATACTTAATGAGCCAATTAAAACACCCGAAGACTACAAATACCAAGCTCAATCATAATTTCAAGGGACATCAGAGGCAACCTTCCAAACTCAGAAGAATATTCAAAGCAAAGAACTCTCTCTTGAAGAATCGCTCTCGACGCACGACATTCGCATACGACACTTTATTTTTACACACGACTCACAATGTTTTTATATCCGAAACACTTGTTACTTTACATTTCAAAGTCTATCTTTCACTTGTATTGTAATCTCTGTACGATCGACACCAGAACCATAAGGACATCGCCCCTGTTTGGCGACCATAGTGCAGCGACGACTTCCACAGTCGTCCGCGGGTTTTTTCCTCGTTGAGGTTTTTCCCGCGTCACCAAAATTCTCTGTCTCATTTACATTTTTGTCTTTTTCGCACGCTTTGTCGAGAGATTTCTTTCTTTAGTTGTTAAGCTCCACAATCAACCTCAAGTTGTACTTTTGTGCGATTTTTGGCATTAACATCTACCCCATTGATTTTGAAGGTATTGCAGATCCTCTCAAATGCACGGAGGTGTGCATGAGGATCTTCTGTTGGTGCTCCTCCAAACTGGTTCTGCTGTACCATAACAATGGTACTTGGTTTGATTTCGAAGTAATTCGCACCAGTGGTGGGAGGTTGGATGCCCATGCGTGCGGCTGCCACATTCGGATTGGCAAACGACCGCATGGGGCGTCTCTCCGGAGGAGCTTCGTCGCCCATTTTCAAGTGTCTTTTGGCTTTGGATTCTTTTCGTAGTTGACGGGCGGTTCTTTCGATTTCCGGATCGATCGGTTCGATTTCTTCCCCTCAGGTTTTCCTTGGCATAAACCAGTTAGTACCTGAAACGGAAAGTAATTTAAAGTTAGCAATCCAGAAACTGAAAGTAATGAAACGAAATAACAAAAGAAAAAAAATGTTCAATGTAATAGCGCTTATAGCTGGTAGTGCTATCAGTTGCAACTAGTTCCCCGGCAACGGCGCCAAAAACTTGATAGGCGGGTTTACACCCCCCTAAATCTAACTGCAAGTGTACGGTGTCGAAATCAAGTAATAGTACGGAAGTACGAGTATCGAACATAGGGAACTAGGAACTAAGTATCACAATGACTACAATTGCTATTAACTGAACGATCCGAATTTTGATTTGTGGTTTGAAAATTGTTTAAACCTAAATAAACCTAAAAGTGATTAACAAGAGATCTGAAGAAACTTTGATAGAGAAAAAGGTTGAGGGTTGGATTCCCTTTGGTTATGATATCGATGAACAAAACCCGAACAACGATTACCGACTCTTACTATAAACCCTAGTTTGCGAAAGTTCACTGCTATTCTTTCTCAAGCAATAACGGATCTTACTCTAAACCTAACCAGTTTTATCTCTCGATCTCTACCAATGGTTTAGAATACATTAGGTTAAACTTTTCTGGGCGAAAAGGCGATTCGGCTATCTCTACCCGAATCTCTTTTCCGGCACTTGCTTATCCGATCTAGTTGTCAATTAATCCTCTCGGACTTAATCAAAAACCATTAAACCAATTAAAGTTGATCAGACTACAATTGGTTAAGTAAACTCAAGTCAAATTCTTTATAAATCAAGTCGATAACGTTCATCGTTTACAGGTCATCTCTAATCGAAACCACAGTTCCTCCAACCCCAACATCTAAAAATTAGTTCATGATGGGGTTGGATAAGAACGCAAGAATATAGTAGAAATCAATCATGTAAAACATCGTTCGCAATGTAAAAACGTAGTACTGATCAGTTCCCTTCTATCAGCTCTAATCCGTAAATGATATGTCAATCCCCTTCAGTCGGCTCTCTCTCGTGATGCGAAAATGATGAACTCTGCTCTCCAAAATCGCCTCTTTCCTACCTTCGGTCGTCGTGAATCTCGTATGACCTAATCTTTGAATCGCCAAAACAATAATAAGCAACAGAGAGTTGCGCGGGTTTCCCCGCGACTTGAAGTCGCGTGGGAAACCGCGCGTGTCCCAAATCTTCTTGGGTCGGGTATTGAGATGGATCTGGATCTTGGGCTTTCGTTTGGGCTTGGATCTGGAATTTTCATTTGGCCCAATGTATCTCCTTTTTCGGTCCTTTTCTGCTCGTTTTCTCGACTGTCGTTTTCTCTCGAAATATCTGCACGATTCACTGGAAAACCGTAAAAGCGACACTGCTTTGCTTCAAAACAAGCCACTCTCCGTGGTTTGTAAGCCGAAAATAACGCCAAAAATTGGCGTTATCAATACACAAGTTTAATCATATATCATTAAACATATGTTGCACTCACAACACATATCCACTTAATCATATATGATTAAACATACTTAAACGAGTGTCATTATATATGATACTGTGACCACTCACCTTCTTACAAATTAAAATGTTTAACTTATCGAATGATCTTTGTTACATATTATATGTATATATATATATATAATTTAATCTATATAATATTTTTGTTACTTATTAATAGTATAAAGGGCGGATCATGTGAGAATCAATTTAATATGTGAGAATGCGGGAAAGAATATGGATTATATACCTTATTTAAAAATTGATTAAATAAAATATTATTAAATAAAAATAAAAATGGTAGATGTGTAATTTTGTGTATAACATTATTTGTAACCGTGAGAATAATCCACAATAAAGTAGGATTGAATTTGTTTTCCCACATCGATATTAATAAGGGAAATTAATTAAAATACACTATGTTTGACCATGTGTTACCAAAATACCACAAATCTCTCCCACTTTGCAAAAATACCCTAAAAATCCGCGATGGGAGCCCGCGATCGCGGGCCAGGGACCTTTCTGACACTTTTTTAAACTTGCAGGGACCATTTTTGAAAAATGAAATCCCGCGATCGCGAAGGAATCCCGCGATGGGATTATTTTTGTGACTTTTCAATTGCAAGAGACCATTTTTTATAAATTCCAGGGACCATTTATGAAAATTTTGGTATTTTTGACACTGTTCACCCCGCTTTCGTCCATTTTTACGAATTTAAAATGAAATGTTACACTTTCAACCCCTATACTTATTTACTAAATTTACTTTATACCTTTTACTTTCATTATTTTAATTTTACATTTAACACATATAATCGTTTATTAACTAAAATACGTTAAAAATACGTTTTAATTTTAACAAATTACACCATTATAATCGTCTCTTCGATACGTTCGAAATGAGCCCAATCTTGAATTTTTTTGGATTTATATATTTTAATATATATCATATACAGTTATACACTACATAAAAAAATTATATTTAAAATTCATACCCTTATAGTTAATTATTTAATTTGTGGTTTTTAATGTATTGTTTCCTTTCCATTTTAATGTTTTTAATATAGAAATTCACTTAAGTTATTTAACAAGGAAATTAATTAACAACATCATATAAAAATTATTGCAAATCATCTTCCCAACCGAAACGGATACAGTGCATGTAAACAAATAAATCTATTACTGGAAGGCGTCCTGGAGTCCTGTGATGAAGTTAACCTTTTCCTTGATCACGTCCTCCATTCCTATGTAGTCCGATTCGAGTTCTTCTAGTTCCTCTTCAGCTTCCTTAATCTCTCGTTGCAGGTGCCGAACGTGAGCCCTAGTCATGGCCAGTTCTCGTTTCTTCTCCGCTAGATACTCCATTTTCCCCTGCTGAATCCCCATGTTATGGTTCCACATACCCTTTACCTTTTCGATACCGGCGTTCGCCTCATCAATGGCTTTTTGCACTGCGGGAGTAATTCGTTGACTTTGTCGAAGACCCGTCGGCATAAAATCATACATTGGTGGGGTTCTCATGCCATTATCGAAGTAGTAATTGTCGGAAGCCATCTCCCAGTCTGCTTCCTCCTCAGGCGTGAATGGAAAATCGGCTGCAGTTCGCCCACAGTTTGTCCACTCCTCGTCTGTTTCCGGTACCTTCCAGGTACTCCGGCGAGCTCCGTCGTTCAGTGGTTGGTAGGCTCCCGAACGTGAAGTTCCAGCCACATTCGCCGACCTGTTCCCCCTTGATCTTGAACCTCCATCCATTGTGTTAAAAAAAGCGAGAGTGTGTTTGTATAAAAGATAGATAGGAAGTTGTGAATTACTACTTCATCATGCCATCTACTTATAGCCGTGAAAATGTATGTTCTTACGGTGTCCCTCTATAGATGGTCTCAAGGGTATCCGCGTGATCACCTAATCCCCTAAAGAGCGCTCCTAATTCCTCGATGTAGGAAACTTTGCACCTTAGCGTCAAGTCAATGTTAAAGAAATCCTTCTACATAGTCATTCACAGATGTTATAGTTAGTGTTATATATAGATGTTGCGGTTTATTTTATTTTATATAGATGTTGCGGTTTATTTTATTTCAACGTATCATATTGTTATATATAGATAAAGTGCGGTGGTATTTTATTTCAACGTATAATAGTGTTATATATAGATAAAGTGCGGTGATATTTTATTTCAACGTATAATAGTGTTATATATAGATAAAGTGCGGTTTATTTTATTTCAACGTATCATATTGTTATATAGAGATAAAGTGCGGTTTAATTTATTTCAACGTATCATATTGTTATATATAGATAAAGTGCGGTGGTATTTTATTTCAACGTATAATAGTGTTATATATAGATAAAGTGCGGTTTATTTTATTTCAACGTATAATAGTGTTATATATAGATAAAGTGCGGTGGTATTTTATTTCAACGTATAATAGTGTTATATATAGATAAAGTGCGGTTTATTTTATTTCAACGGATAATAGTGTTATATATAGATAAAGTGCGGTTTATTTTATTTCAACGTATCTTATTGTTATATATAGATAAAGTGCGGTTTAGGGACCCTAGTTGTCATTCTTAAAAGTTTAGGACCTAATTGGCATTCTTAAAAGTTTAGGGACCTAAGTTGTCATTCTTAAAACCGTAGGGACCTAAGTTGTCATTCTTAACATTTTTTTTATAAAAAACACATTCTTAACAATTTTTTTATAAAAACACACTTTTAACAATTTTTTAATAAAAACACACTTTTTATAAAAATTGTTAAAATGTGTTTTTTTAACAATTTAGGGTTTGGTTCGTCAAAGTGATTTTAGGGTTAACCCTGTGCCGACACGTGGCACTTTTGCCCGCGATCGCGGGGGGTCAAAGAAAGTCAAACGCGGACAGGGACCAAAACTGCACACGCGGGCATTCTTGAGGGGGGAAAGCTGGACCACGGGCATTCTTGAGGGACCAACGCGGGCAAAGTGGGCAAACTTTGGTGACACGTGTAGCCCGCGATCGCGGGGGTCAACGAGAGTCAAACGCGGGCAGGGACCAAAACTGCACACGCGGGCATTCTTGAGGGGGGAAAGCTGGACCGCGGGCATTCTTGAGGGACCAACGCGGGCAAAGTGGGCAAACTTTGGTGACACGTGGCCTGGGGCCCGCGATCGCGGGCTCCATCGCGGATTTTTGGGGTATTTTTGTAACATGGGAGAGATTTGTGGTATTTCAGTAAAACATGGTTTGACTTAGGGTATTTTAATTAATTTCCCTATTAATAATCCTAAAAAATCGATTTTATTAAAAATAAATTTGTAACCGTTTAATTATTGTGCTTTTTTATCACATGATAATTTGTTCGATGACCATATCAATCATATGTAATAATTTTAGATGTTTTTTTTGTTAATAATATGTATAATACATTTTATGGATCTTATCATCAGGCACGTTCTTTATATTTTTTTAGGCCCTGAACTCAATGTAAAAATGGATCTCCGATAACTACGATTTATTTTCTATATTGTTTATATCATCAAAACTAATATTGAATTCAAGAAATATTAATTTATATAAAATTATTTTCCCGGTATTTCTAGTGCAAGGTCAATCAATAATTATTTCTAAATAAATATTATCTACCATATTATTTTTGCATACTATCGCCAATCAGTTACATCATCAAAGACATCTTATTTTAACACCCCCTCCCCGCAAAGCCCGAGACGGGAAGTGTACAATCTGGTAACCAGATCAAAACTAAAAAAATACCACAATTCAGAGTTGTACTAAGCTTCCCAGAAATAACAGTTAAACTTAAAATATAAATAACAACCCCAAAATTTTATCGTCTGAAAAGATAATACAATCCGATATACAAAAGTTGATCCAAAGTCATTTTTATTCCCATTGATATCTCGATCTTTCAACCCGTCCCCGAGGAAATTGAAAACATATCGGCTGAGCAAAGTAGCTCAGTGGGCGGATAATGTGTATAACGGTGTGAACATAATATAAGTTCAAATAAAAGTTAATGTAAACATTCGTAGAGAAACCATTCTGAACATGAATAAAAATGTAGAAATCATTTTTATAAAAAAATCAACAAATCACCTGTATTGCAATAATACGTTGTCTAATCGGATGATCGGTCCAATCAGATTTGGAATGTCAATGTCAGGCACAACACTACCCATTCCTCGATAACCAGTTTAGTTCTGGTATTCAGCTCTATCCGATAATCGGTTCTATGATCCGGTAACTAGACATTTTCTTGTATTCGGCTCTTGGATGCATCCTATGTCTCGTATTTGGTTTGGCCTTAGCCTTTACGAGAACACCATGGTCATTAATAGTCACCGCGGAAGGCATCTTGTGGCCCAAGTGTGAGTCTCATTCAAAATCAAGAAAACTCATATCGTTAAAATCAATGTTTCAATATATCATAAAACCACATTTCATAATAATCTAAACAATTAGAAACAAATTCGTTCAATATATTCAAATCAATCGAGGATTGTATCTTCAAAAAGCAATTCATCTTGAAATCATGCGATTTTCATAAAACTGAAGTCAATAATCAAAAATCCAAACTTTGTCAACAATACGTTCGAGGCATGGAACTTATTCAAATGATTAACATAAACTCAACTTTGAAACGAAGGAAATATTTCTATCCAAGTACTCAAAACCATAAGGTTCAGAGTCACGTCTATCAAGATGGATGAGGTCACTATGTTGATCATTCGGAGTAACATTTTAAGTATATCAACATAAATCAATTAAGTTTTCAAATGTTACCTGATGTTAATGGTTTTTCATCACCATTATAAACTTTTAGAGTTTAAACAAACTTATTAAGAACCAACAATCTTTTTAGAGTTGAGATCTTATTATTGTTTTAAAGATACGAGAGTACTTAAAATTCATGCGCTAAATATATAGGTAAAAAGGACTTAAGGAGTCAATAAGTATGAAAAAAATGGAAACCTAAATATAGATATAAGTTGGGTCGTGTCATATAGTTGATAATTGTTTTAAAAGATAAGAGTTTTTTAGTTAATTACAAAAAATCTACTAATTTCTAACACAAAAAAAATTCACGCGGATGGAATAATCAAAAGAGTAAACCACAAGGGTGGTGGCGTGTTGGCAAGGGCTTGGGGGATGTGGTGGAATATCCCATCCACCCCGGGTTCGAGCCCAGACGTCAGCATTCTGTGGCCAGGCTTAGTCTCAGACGGCCGCTTTGTTTGTTTGTTTCTAAATTACCAATGATGTAGTCTAGGCAAAGCCTAGATGAACCTTATCCAAAAATAATAATCAAAAGAGTATGTGGAAGATGGGTAATAAAGTATATATATCGATTTCTAGGTAAAAATAGTTTTTAGATATTAGTATTCGATAAAAAAAACTTAGAAAAATAATAAGAAATATTATAAAATGAAAATCCAAATTAATTTTTTACAAATTTTATTGTCTAATATAATTAATCAATTCATGTGTGAGTCCTTTAATATAATGCTAATTCTTTTTGGATCCTATTATATACTAAATTTTTTTGTTTTTTTATTTACAATTTTTTAACTACTAATATTATATATTAGTAATATATAGTATATAATTTAAAAAATTGGGTCATTATTTTCTTTGGACCTTGGGTGTGTGCCCGACCTGCTCTCCTTTAGAAACGGTCCTGGATCTAATATATATCATTATCTAGTTTTCAGATCAATATTATTTAATAAGACTAGTGATGTTATGCTTTACATAAACAACTCGCAAAACAATAAATAGGATGCTTTTATGTTTTCAGGATTAATAATGAACTATATTTTTTATAAAATTTTAAAGCAATGATTTTAGGTTATAAAAATGTTATATTTTATATATATTAAGAGGATGAAAAATCTTTATAAATTGTTTAATAAACACATCTGAAATACCTTGTTTTTATGCTTATTAATTACCCTTTGATTAAAAGAGCTTTTTATATTAATATTTTAATACTAAAAGTCACTAAATTAAAACATAATCACACTCAAAGCCTCTTCTCCATCTCACCCAAATTTACTCTTAATTATCTAATCTATAGACTTATTTACTACCTATAAGTAGCCTATATAATTAGGAAGACGAAGATGATCCATTAGCGGCATTCGCATTACTACCGTCGTCGCGACGGTTCTGGTGGTGGTTGTTTCTAATACTAATGTTTTTGTGGTTGTGCATCCACACCTTAAAAACGCCCTTATCAACCCCAATTTGGTTGCAAAATCCAACAATCATCTCTTCCTCTCTCTTCGTCATCTTCCATCCGATTCTTTCTGCGAATTCTTGCATCTTTGCCTTTTGATATTGTGAAAATTTTGATCTGAATCGTTTTTTTCTCATTGATCCTGCGGTGAGGATTGACGAGCGGTTTTGGTCTGCCGGTTCTGGTGCTAGAAAGCCTGGGTTGAAGGCAAAGAACACGTGGGGTGGTGCTCGGTAGTAGTAGTAGGATGATGAAATTGGGGGTGGGGATGGGCAATCGATGATGCGTTCGACAGGTGATTGGAGTTGGTCGACTTCACGGTGGTGGAAGTTGCGGTGGCAGCCACAGACATCGCATTTTAGGGAGGTGATCAGGTCAGTTGGAGTGGAGGTGGGTGTTGGCATAAACTCTCGGCAACCATCAAGAGCATAGCCACCTGGGCTGGCTGCGTGGTTCTTGAGACATTTTCCGAAAGCGAAGGCCATTTCAGAACCACGGGGTATATGACGGAGATGGTGGATGGTGGAGTGGTGGTAGTGTGTCCTTAAATAGATTCGGATTTGGGGTGAAGGTGGAGTTTACTCCATGGAAAGGTAGATACGTAGGAGTAAATGAGGTTTAAACACAAAGAAACAAAAAAGATGACACATATTTAGCTCGTATTTAATTTAGTCAAACATGATTTGTAACCGAAGATCAAATCGTGTTAGATTATGTTTGATAAGTTTGTTGATAAATTTATTGTTACTCATAAATAAGTTTGTTTGATAAACAAATATCTTTATAAAAATGAATCATTTCAATGTTCATTTTGAATCCAGTTTGATTTCGTCTTTCATACAATCAAAACTAATTTTTATCCATCCTTATAAATTTTGTTACAAAAATAAGTGAAAAATTATATTTAAAATGTATGTTTTAAAACTTAAAAGAGACATATACAAATAAAATTATCTCCATTTCAAAACATTGTCCATATATTAAAATTATATTTTCTTTCTATTGTATTTATGACACAAGATTATTTAAATGGAAATTAATTAAAATACCTCAAGTTTGACTTTACTTTACCAAAATACCTTAAATCTCGTTCAGTTTGTAAAAATGTCACAAATTTCCACGGTGGGCCCCGCGATCGCGGGCCTAGCCCACGTGTCACACATCTTTGGCCAAATAGCCCGCAGAGGTCCCTCAAGAATACCCGCGGAACAGGTTTGGCCCCTGCCCGCGGAGGTTGCCCGCGATCGCGGGATAACCCGCCACGCATCGGTATGGGGTTAACCCTAAAATTTTTTAATGCACCTAAACCCAAATTTTTTACACTTCGCCGCAAGTATAAGAGAGAGGGGGGGGGGGGGGACCAAACAGCCACACTTCACATTTTTTAATTCTCCTCTCTTCTCCTCTCCCAAACTCTCTCAATTTTAACGTGTGGAATACGCGCTCGGGTTTTTTGAAGATGGCTCGTGTTACTCATATGGTAAGTTTTTCTTAAGTTTTTGGGTCTTTTTTTGTATGTTGTTATTTTATATGATATGTATGTTTTTATGTTTGAATGTGATATTTGTATGTTATAATGTGATATTTGTCAAATTATGCGCATTGTCAAATACATCAACGTTAGGTTGTTTATGTAACATTAAATAATTGTTATTTTTAGTATTAATTTATTTTGTTAAAGTATTGTGATTGACTTAGTGTTTACTTCATTTGGTTTTTGCTAATTTCATCCAATTACTCAACTTTGAGTATCGATATCTCTTTCACACATACTCCATTTTGGACGCATTATATATCGTTTCGAAGCTCTCATATAGGAGAACATAAACCTACTAAGAGTTAGTTATATATATAACACATATATATATATATATATATATATTTAAATGTGTCCAAAGTTTAGTAAATCCCATATTTTTACTAAAATTTTCCAACACCTAGTAAGTAGGTTTATGAAACTTGCGATAATCCTAATACAGAGATTATTGGATGAACAAGCATTTATTTCTTGATTCACATGTGCATTAATCCTTAGACTACTTAAAGACTAATTTTCATGCTACTGAGTAAACTCAATGAACCGGCGAAGCCGAGTTTTCTTTGGTTGGAATGCTTAAAAATTTCATCTGAAAATTGGTGTATTGATTCTTGTTGTCTGGAAGTGATTCATATGATGCAAAAATTGGTATTATGTAGTGTAGAACAATATCTATATTATAGAAACTTGCATTTGACAATACCATATAAATCTGATCTAAATTCTCATTAATTAGCTATGTTTGACTACTTAAAGACTAATTTTCAGCCTAATGAAAGACCTTTATTCAAGAGCAGACGAATATTGCAGTTACTTTTTCATTCGAATCTTACAGGCTCTTTTCAAACGAATCTTGCAGTGAACTATTCAGACGAATCATGCAGACAACTTTTAAGACGAAATCTTTGACCATATCCACATCCCTGATGAAGAACATACATTTTCACGGCTATAAGTAGATGGCATGATGAAGTAGTAATTCACAACTTGCTATCTATCTTTTATACATTCTCTCCTCACCGTTTACAAACATTCTCTCGCTTTTCTTAACACTATGGCTGGAGGTTCAAGATCAAGGGGGAACAGGTCGGCGAATGTGGCTGGAACTTCACGTTCGGCAGCCTACAAACCACTAAACGATGGAGCTCGCCGGAGTACCTGGAAGGTACCGAAAACAGACGAGGAGTGGAGAAACTGTGGGTGAACTGCGACCGATTTTCCATTCACGGCTGAGGAGGAAGCAGACTGGGAGATGTCATGCGACAATTACCACTTCGATAATGGCATGAGAACCCCACCAATGTATCATTGTACCCAGCCGACGGGTATTCCACAAAGTCAACGAATTACTCCCGCAGTGCAAAAAGCAATTGATGAGGCGAACGCCGATATCGAAAAGGTAAAGGGTATGTGGAACCATAACAGGGGGATTCAGCAGGGGAAAATGGAGTATCTAGCGGAGAAGAAACGAGAATTGGCCATGACTAGGGCTCACGTTCGGCAACTGCAACGAGAGATTAAGGAAGGTGAAGAGGAACTAGAAGAACTCGAATCAGACTACATGGGAATGGAGGACGTGATCAAGGAAAAGGTTAACTTGATCACTGAACTCCAGGACGCCTTCCAGTAATAGATTTCTTTGTTTACCTGCACTGTATCCGTTTCGGTTGGGAAGATGATTTGCAATAATTTCTAAATGAACTTGTTAATTAATTTCCTTGTTAAATAACTTAAAATGGGGAAAACATTTTCTTAAGTTAATTTCTATATTAAAAACATTAAAATAGAAAGGAAACAATACATTAAAAACCACATAAAATGATAACCTAAAAACTATAGGGACCATTAATGTTTTTTTAAATTTGCCACAAACTTTAGGGGCCAAAATTGTAATTTCGGCATATCGCGGGACCACCGCGGGGTACCCTCGCGGGACAGGGGCTAAACCTGTACCGCGGGCATTCTTGAGGGGCGAAACATCCGCGGGTATTCTTGAGGGACCTCCGCGGGCTAGTTGGCCAAAGATGTGTGACACGTGGGCTGGGGCCCGCAATCGCGGGGCTCACCGCGGAAATTTGTGGCATTTTTGCAAACTGGTCGAGATTTAGGGTATTTTGGTAAAGCAAAGTCAAACTTGGGGTATTTTAATTAATTTCCCTTATTTAAATATATAGTACTATATTTCAGCTATTAAATACAAATAATAGTCAACCATTCTCTAACAAAATGGTCAAATACCATGATTGCTAGGCCATTAATTAGCAAAACACAATTTTAATATTATGCTTTTTTATATTAATTCGAATTCAAATGAGAACGATACACATTTAAGAGGATACACAAATGGATAATTCATATGTGATTTTATACTAACATCACGTACAATATCACATCTGATTTACGTGACTTTGCTAAACGACATGGAGACGCGGCTAAAGTCGCCCACACACCTTTGTTGCCCATTAATGTAAAATCGCATGTATTTTACACGTGATTTGGTCATTTTCTTGCATTCTCGTTTGATCCTCCCTCTAGTTGTGTATGTGTAATCAGTGGTGTATCAATGTGAAATTTTGAACATGTGTCCTAAAATTTTGGGGCCCTTAAACTTTTTTGGGACCCAATTATATATATATATATATATTTAGATATTTTTGTCTAGGGTTGGACCTAGAAATGTTTTCAAACGGTAACACCATTTGACTATAAGAAACAAATATAAATATATTTTTCACAAAATCAATATTTGTTTGGTGGTTAGTTCATTGCTTTTCAGATGTGAGGTCTTGCGTGCGAGTCATGTTATTGCGAGTTTTTTAGAAACATGCTAAATCTGATATTAAAAGCTAAAAACTAAAAAAATGACTCTAACAGAACTCGAACACGAGTCTGAAGTGAAAGAAAACGCATTGCAAATCAACTCTACCAAAAAAACTTGTGTCCTTATTGTAGCTTCAAAATATATATATGGTGGCAAACAACAAATTGATACGATTGCACGTTTCACAAACCTAAAATTTTGTACCCTTCAACGAAAGAATAATACGATGGCATGTGGCACCACTACAGGTCCGCCCATGTTTTTGTCCTATCACTTACGATCTTCTCCTTTTTTTCATTTGAACAATTATATTGTTTTAGCCTAAGGCCTCAATCTCCCTTCCCTCTTTTACCAAATTAGCCAATTTGCCGACTCCTAAATACGGTTGTGTAACAACCCAACTCAATCAATAAAGCATAACGACATTAAAATAAATAGCTTGCCGAAACGGCCTCAATATACCATCTCAATAAAGCGAGCACAACACAAGGTTTGCGGAAACGATCTATTACACAACTGAGATTTCTAAAGACTAAGCTTGACATGCTAAATATCACGACATCCTTCTAGTCCAAGGCTTCACGCTCGCGCTTTCTCTCTGCCCTTACTAAGGCCTTCTACTAAGCTTACCTGAAAATGGTTTAGTTTTGGAAAAGCGAGGATTAGACCATGAGGTCTAGTGAGTTCCCTCTAGAAACAAACGTTTGCACCACATAAAACAATTTAAACGGTTTATAAGATTTTACAAACTCTTCTCATCTTTAAAACATTTAAACTTTCACATGCAAAATCTACCCATGTATATGGCACACTGAAGTCACGCACACCCGTGACAACATGTCAGTCTCACACTGCCGTATTGGGTCACACCTCCCATAGCATAAACGGGACACTCCCCCCGGTATGAGCACTGGCGGGCCACACCCCCCGACTTAGCCAAAACATGTCCACTTCCACATGTATGCATACATAACCTCTTAACTTTCTCAAACAAGTAAAACATGCAGTTTCATATAAAGGATAAAACATGCAGTATCATCGTATCTCATGCATTTCAAGTAATACATAAATCAACACACTTTCAGTTAGAAAGACTCACCTGAAGCCCCCGCTAGGAGTTCTTACTCGCAACCGTTGATCCTCTACCCGCACCTACATTTGCACCCAACACACAAGACTAGATAAATCTCTCGGCACACTCGAATTCTACTGACAACTGAAAGTCCCGGACATGGGAAATTCGGGTTCCAGATTCACATTCCGGACTAAATTCCGGATTTGGCACTCCCAGACTCTATTCCGGTTTCCGGTACGACTTCTGGACTACATTCTGGATTCTGGTACAGGTTTCGGACTACAATTCCGGATTACACATCCGGCTTCCGGATACCTTCCGGATTTCCCCAATCGTTTCCGGATTAAGCGAATTCCGGACAACTGGGTTTCCTTATCGAACACTTTACTTCTAAAAAAACTCAATCGACTACCCCATTCAACTTTATATTCGGTATTAAGCCAATATAATCATGGAGATATCATTTCTAGCCAATTAGTAAGTTATTCCATCCGATTTCTACACTGATTCAAAAAGGAAGAATACACATACCCCATTTCTTTTCTTTATAATGATAGACATAAGTTTCAGACTCCACCACTCCAAACCTTCTGATTAGATTGCAAAGGAGAAAGAGATGAAGATTACCTTGAGAATGATGATGATTCCACACACAACTTGGAGAAATCTCAATTTCCTTGACTCCTTGATGATTCTTGCATCCACCAATCGCACCCTTAGTCGCACACAGTAATTTTAATGAAATCAGGGTTACTAGGGTTTTACCCTTATTTATATCACTCACACAAGAACACTAAACTCTTGTCTTTTACATTTTGGCCCCCAAACTTCATTTTATTTACTACACCCTAAACTGGGTTATTACAGGTTGCAAATCTACAACATTTTCTCTTTAGGTCTTTAATTTGAATATTGAAGTATCTTAGTTGACTAGTCTCTTACATCTTTGGTTTCCAATGGTTAATTCTCAAGGTTCTAAATGGCGTGATGTGTGGTGTAACCGCAAGGTCAAGCCTCAAGCCTTACGAGTTACGGCGAGCCATGGCGTTTTTCAAGGCGTGGCGTGGCAGCAAATATGTATATAATATATATTTATATATGTGTGTATGTTTATGTCAGTGTCTTGAACAATAATGATTAAGTTATTAACAATTTAAATTCATATAAAACGATAAACAAAAGAATTTATAAATTATAATCGATACTAGCTAATGGGCAAATTCGAATCGAGTTTCGAAAAATATATATTCAAATAATCGAAAGTACACAAATTTGTATCGTCATGGCGCACGATAACGAGTTTCACGCCTTATCTAGACACCAAGAGGTAAAACGTGGGGGCAAGGCCACGTTTTGGCACAAAGGCGCGTTTTTTAGAACCTTGCTAATTTATGATTGAAGCGCAAAAACGATCTTCTTTAATGAACTTTCTCTTTGTAGCACTCTATTTCTCTTTTTTCTGTTCGACGATCAACCTCCTCTACATTTGCATTGATATCAATCATATCATGCATCATAATAATTTGGATGATCCATGGGTATTTTCTCGAAAAACATTGGATTCTATTGAACAATTTGTAGTTTATGGACGAACCATGGGTAATCACCGATGAAAATTTCTCTGGGTAAATTTTGTGGGTAAAAACATTTGTTTTGTAGTGATGGTAAGTAAGGTTTTTAAACGTTTCGCCACTGTGGATGCTCTTACCTTCAAAAGCTTCAATTAGAGAAGGTATTGTGTCATCGATGAAATTAAGGGACTTCCAATGTCTTTGATTCACTTAAGAGAATATACTATGTCTTTAACAAAATTGAATGAACGTCATATATATACTATATTATAAAACGTTTATGAAAAACTCTAAAAAACAACTAATAAGCTTTATGTATTTTTAATGCTAATTATTTGATTAATACTTATCTCTAACAACCTTCAAATCCTTAAATCATGGACTCTTATTAATTAATCCTTATCTCTAACCACTTTCAAATCCACAAATCATGAACTTCTTAAAAAGCTTCATTCATTAAACAAATTTATAAAAAAAACATGACAGTTTTCTCAAAACCACACATTAAAATAAATTAGAACATTAAAATCGAGATATGTCGTGCTGCATTGCGCGAGTAAACTTCTAGTGTGTGTATATATATATATGTAGAGGGAGGTTCAAGGGAAAACCTAAAAAAAACGGAAAACTGAAGAACACCCTGATGGCCCTTCATCTGGACGGTATACACTTGTGCATATAGGTAAATTATATTATTTTTTGGTTTTATGCACAAGTGCATTATGCATTTGTGCATATCTGCACAAATGCATGTTACAAATAACATGTATGCACAAGTGCATACCGCCCCAGATGAAGGGCTACCAGAGTGTTCCTTAGTTTTCCGTTTATTTGAGGTTTTTCCCTGAACCAGACCCTATATATATATATATATATATATATATATATATATAGAAGAATGTTCAAACGAGAACTATTTACGAGAACTACGAGAACGGCCGACCATGTACAAAATCACTAGTGATTCGCGTACAAAATCACTGGTGATTAAAATTCTGGACACGCGCACTTTGGGCCGCGACTTGCAAGTCGCGTGGCAAGTCGCGCGAATCACCAGTGACTTTGTACGCGAATCACTAGTGATTTTGTACATGGACGGCCGTTCTCATAGTTCTCGTAAATAGTTAGCGTTCTCGTTGTAACCCACCTCTATTATAATATGTATAATGTATATAGATTTTTAATTTATATAATCTTACATATGAAATATATTACATATAGATTTTTAGTTTATATAATATTAATATGAAATATATATTATATATTTATAATAAAAAATTATATATTTATAAATAAAATAGTATATAAATATAGATTTGTAATGTATAAATTATATGTTTATAATATAAAACATCAATAAAAACAAACAAATGAAGCTCAAAATAATATTATACTTAATATTTTATAAAACAATTACCATATATGTTATCAAATTAAACGATTATTATTTTATATTCTCGAAAGCAAGAAGAAATTTAAAAGTGACTGGACCGGATTCAAATTCATATAAGCCAGAAATTAAAAATCACCCTTACCACAGTTCTTTCCATTTGCAAATCTCTCAAGATCTGGAGATTTACAATATAAATTTATTTAAGTTGATTTTTTACTAGGCGCTTCATCGTGTTCTTGTCTTTGACATGTATCCAACCTTCAAATCTGCTGCATTGCTCATATAATTTCCTCCCATTTTTTATTTCTTGGTCAAGCTCAACCTGCAACTTCTTTAATTTTCTCCTTTTTTAAGTTTTAATATTAATCTATTTGAAATTTAATTGGGTAATGAACCAAACATTTAACATAAAAACACATCAAATTTTCTATTATGGTAATTCAATCTTCAATAAGAGGAAGAAAAGGATGATCTCAGGCCAAAACCTGTTCATATATTTTCTAAGAAATAAATCCTATAATCTTCATACTAATCAACTTCTTTTCTGAGTCATGTGATCCTGTCCATCATCAAGCATACATAAGATTACACACTTATAAAAGCACACAATAAATACACTTTTCATCAAGAAGACGGTTTATAACACAAACGATGGAGGACAGACATGGTTGCGGAATTAAAGCTGCAAACTTGCTCGGAGTAGTTAAGACAAACATGGAAGCGGTGTATTTTATTGGGTGTTATATTTTATGGTCTAAACAACTGTATTTTTAAGCGTATTCCCCATCGGAAGTAGTCTGTAAAGGATCAAATCGTGGAAAAGTCTTTTAGTTGGGTTTTGACTGTTACACCTTGATGTAATTTTTGGTTCTTGCCTTTAATGAATTTCTGCTGCTTCAAAAAAAGAAAAGAAAAAAAAAGACACAAACTAGCAAAAAACGATGATCAAAGGAAAATGATAATAAAAGGATCCAAACAAAACCCAAATTCCATTGAACCTCATCATCAACATTCAGGTACCCACATGAACACATACATAGACAATTAAGATAGACACAAATTGATACAACCATACGCATCCACTTTATTACAAAAATTAACCAAGTGAAACTAGTCAGACATTCTCCGATATTATCACCCTGTCATGGAAGCTCCGGTGGCAGCCGCAAGCGCTACAGAACAGTGCACCACGGGTCCCCTCAGCGTCGCTTGCAATGAACTCCCCACATCCATCAACAGCGTATCCACCATTCTTGACGGCGTGATTTTTCATACACTCTCCATACTTCACATATATTCTAACATTGTTCGATGGAATTTTCAGCGCCATCACTTTCATCCTCGACTTTTCTTGCGGAAATCTCTGGTTCTTTACAAAACCCTACTCCTAGAGCGATTATTTATAGCAAATGCTGCCTCATTAGGATCGACGATAATTTGGCTTACGAGTCCTTGTTTTTTTAATGTGTTGTCAGTTTCTACCTTACTGTTTGTATTATTAGTCATACCAGACCTCTGAGATCTTGATATATATTAAGAAAACTGTGAAAGCATTACTTATAATTTGGGCAGGGCATATGCATGCATTTCACCCAATATGTACATCATATATAAGTATGTGTATATCCACACATGATTATATATATATATATATAGATGTTTGTCATGTTTTTTGGATTTTTTTCTTTTTTGCTTTGAAGTTAAATGTTAATTTTGAAAGGCTGGACCTCTTCAGGTCCATGCAAAAAGAAATTAAAAGAATTTCACGCTTTTCCTAAAGAAAAGAAAGACTCGGTGACCCATATTTTTTAACGGTGGAATTCATTCACCAATAAACTAGCAAGGACCTAGAATACATAAGAAATTCACTATACATCAACATGATTACAACTCCATTTATCCCAAGTAAGAGTATCCCCCCCTTTACTTCTATTCTTAACCCACAAGAAGGAATTTGATAGCATCTTAGAAGCGACATTGCTAACCAAAGTTTCTTTGTTTCTAAAGATAAGTGATTTACGAAAATTCAAGATAGACCAGCAGTACACAACGATTAGGTCCCGAGCGTTGTTGGAGATGTTGTCTCTTCGTGAGTCTAAAAATTCGATTAGCGAGGCAGAGATGAAAGGGGGAACTTACTGCACCACGTCTTGATCGTGGCCCTTATTTCCTTGCCGGTGGAACAATAAAAGAACAAGTGATCTTCGGATTCAGGTGCAGAATGGCACAAGGGACATGTTGGATCGACTCCTCTCCTGATCAGATTATGTTTCGTCGGTATTAATTACACTTTTTGCATACGTCGAATATTACAATTAACTTTTAAAGATGAATAAGATCCCATATATTAGAACTATTAATACACCCGATTCCGTAAGAATAGCTTAAAAATGCTTGACCTATATAGTAGTACTTGAAAGGACGAGAGTTAATTAACCTCGTAATTAAATAAAGCGCGTTACTTCAATGAATAAAAGTATTTATTTAATACAATCAACCCTTTTAATTAAAAATGTGTGGTTGTTTGAGCAACTGCATGATAAGGTAAAAAAGATTTTGTTCTAAATTCCTTGGAGAACCTTATGTAGAGAAATTAGATTGTGTTGCGATCTTTCATCAGATAGGTAGTACTACATATTTTTGTATATCGTTTTCATGCTTTTTTAAAGGTGGAAAACGTGTAGCCAGTCTAGTTGCATTTCCAATTTATCCGAAGTTGAATATATGACCAAAATGTCGACAAGAAGAGTATAAATATCAATATCTCACATTTTCAGTTTTAGACCAAAGTTCAAAGCGGAAAACACACCCTCTAGGATTAATGGTTCCAATTCCATCGACAACTTGATTACCTATGACCTTAGCCAAGTGATTATGCATAATGTAAAATGTGATTCCCTCATTTACGAAGGGTGTTAGGACACAAAATGTCCTAATTATAAGATAGTTTTGTAAATGATTATTAATTGTAATATGGGCTTGGGTATAGGTATTATGGATTTGGGCTTAAAGGTGTAATAGGTGAGTATATATAGGATGTGTGTGTGTAATTAGAAAAAAAAGCAATCATTTCACAATGTGATCCAAGGTGTAGTGTGTGTAATCTAGAGAGAGATCCATTCGCTCTCTAGGGTAGTCTCTTCATGAATAATACACCACCATTTATCCTATTATCTCATCTTGTTACTCAATCTATCAATTACTTGAATTGTTGCTTGTTCTAATGTGACTAACAAAGGGAAAACACTAGTCATAAATCATAATAGCCCTTACCCTTTCACTTCATGTGGCGGTGCAAAGTGACTAGCTAGTTTAATTTGGATCCTAAGACCATCCACACACCTGTAAGACCATACTCCTTTCTAAAGTGTCACATCAGCTTTACAATAATTAACACCTTCCACACACATGTAAGACCAAACTCATTTCTAAAGTAATAAATTATAATATAAATAATATAAATAATTATAATATAAATAATATAGATAATTATAATATAACTAATAAATTAATTATAATATAACTAATAAATTAATTATAAAATATAGATAACTAAAATTTTACTTTTGTTTTCTTTTACTATATTTTGTGTAAATATAGTTTAATTAACAAATAAAATACATGGATATATTGAAAACATGCAACATTTACTAAAATACAAATATTACACAAAATACACAATAAACATTACATTACTAATTATTTTCTTCTTCTCCAAATCGACTCCAAATAAAAAACTGTAACATCCTGAATTTTCAGTAATAGTATTTTAATGAGAATTGGGATTTAATTGTATTTTAGTTTTAACTTTGGATCATGTTTTGATTTATAATTCAAAATGGGGTTAAAATGTTAGTGATCAAAGTTAAGTGTCATTATTGGAAAGTTGAAACTTGAAGGTGTGTTTGGTTACAATTGGAAAGTGTGTTTGGATAAAGTAGCTGAAATCAGATTTTTCATCTGATTTGTGTGTTGGGTCGGTTTAGAGAAAAGAGAGAAAAGGGAGAAAGAAGGAAATGAAGAAAAGCAAAGGGATCATCAAATTGGTAAGGAATTTGTGATGGTTGCTGATAAAATCTGTTGTAGTTATATGATTGTAAACGAATATGTGTATTGGACTGATTTTCAGAATCATAAACAGCAGATTTGGGCTTCAGATTTGTGCAGGAAGTGGGTTTTGCAAACAAGAGGTGAGTTCATTTATGGTTTGTATAAATCAGTGTTTATATGTTAAATTAAACCTTGAAATAGATGTATAAATTGGTTATGAACTGTATGGAATGGTCTGGAATGAGCTGAATCGAACAGATATGTATCTAGATCGAAATTTAAGCTGCATGTCGAAGGTTTCCGGATAAAACGCAGTATCCGAAAACCGTGGTGATGAATGTCTCCGGACGTGATTTAGTATCCGGTAAGTTTTGATTTTTATCGTAGTTTCCGGATGGAATTTAGTTACCGGATAGTATCCGGATTATTTTAGTTTTCAGGTGTTGTCCGGATTAGAAAAGTATCCGGAAAATATGAATTGCCCGGAAAGTAGTGGTATCCGGAATGTTTGGTTACCCGGTGAGTTGTAGTTATCCGGAAAGTTCAGTTGTCTGGATAGTTTAAATCATCCGAAAACCCCTGTTGTCCGGACACTTTTGAGAAATTGAGAATGCTAGGTTCTGATAGCGGAACCCCCGTGCTAAGTCGCCGAAAGGGGGGCATTTGAGGATGAAGATACGATAGGTTATCTAGTATTCTTAGATTTGAGAATATGATATGAGCTGTAATATGTTGTTATGCATATACGTTAGTAAAGTGTAATGGATCCATAGGCACTAGTGTTTGGTAATCACATGGAATAGGCGTGTGGTAATAATCGTTATTCCAGTGTGTGTGGAAATTATGGAATAGGCGTGTGGTAATAATCGTTATTCCAGTGTGTGTGGAAATTGTGGAATAGGCGTGTGGTAATAATCGTTATTCCCAATTTCTAAGGAAGAAAATGAGATTGACATAAGTGCTTGTAATCTCTACTTCCTTTCCGATAAATGGGCATGTGTAATTGAAATTTATTGGATAAGAGCATTAATCTAGAATCATTAAAGATTCGTAGTGTGGTTCTGAGGCATGATATGCTGATGGAATTATTGTCAGTCATATTCATGGAATTGGATGAAATCGTGTAATGGAATAGAGTTACACGTGCGGTAAGAAAAGGAGTAATCAGGTTTGTTGTAACTTGTTTACATTGATTTTGCAAATATTATTTTTGAAACGAATGTTCTCACTAGGCGTTGGCCAAATCGTTTCATATGATGTTTTCTTACCAGGTACCAGCTCGGGAAAGTAAAGGGTTGTGGGACGAGCGTTTTGGAATAGCAGAGGTGTCAATTAACAGGAGGAGTTTTGAAGGATTGCTTAGATAACTTAGTTAATCTGATTATAGTGGCATAATTAGATTAATAGGTTATTTGGAGAATTCTGTACTTGTAAATGTACTCCTAGTGGTTAATTCACTTGCTATATATATGAAAGTTGAAGTTTAGTTTATCATAACTTGTTGAAATTTGAAGTTCAAATAAGCCTAGATTTTGAGGTGTTACAAAAACATTGCATAAAAATATCATTTTTTAAAATAAAGCGTGGGTAAGAAACTTTAATAAAAATATTAAAAAATAATGTTCAAATAAACTAATAAATGAATTAAATTTAATAAACATATTAATAATTAATGTTTAAACAAACAAATAAATTAATTAAATTAAACAAAAATTCATTTGTTTAATATATATTGTTTGTGAAAGATCTTTCTAATTATAAAAGGAGTGGGTTCTCTTGCAAGACCTTGCAAGCCACATGTCATGTATTGTCATCTTGCAAGCCACATGACATGCCATGTCATCTTGCAAGCAGAGGCGGACCCAATTTTTTTTCTTACGGTGGCACCTTTGACGAACCTAAAAATTTTCCACATCGCCTGATGTTGTTTTAGCCTAATGCCACTGCTTTGAGATTTTTTTTAATTTTTTTCTCGATTTCAAGGAACTTTTAAAAAAAATCAATTTCGAGAGAACTTTTCGGGTTTTTTTGGTTGATTTTAAGATTTTTTTTTATACGGTTGCACCCTTTAAAACGATACGGTTGCACTATTCACACAACTAAATTTTTTTACCCTTCGCCGGACGAACGATACGGTGGCACGTGCCACCGTATGCCCAAGGCTAAGTCCGCCACTGCTTGCAAGGAGTTTTGCAAGACGTGTGTGGATGCTCTAAGTATATGTTGGGGTTCTAAACTTCTAATATTTCAAACACTTAGAGCCTCTTAACTACATAAATCTAACATGGATTTGACACACACACACACCACACACACATACACACACAAACTCTTCTTTTATTTATCGAAAGGGTAATGGGTCGAGTACATCATTTTTTAACCCAAATAACAAGGCTTCAAATTCTTGTTTGGTTTATGACTTTATGTATAGTTAGGTGGTGTTTGTTTTTTTAAGAGGTGATAAAGTATGAAGTTTTATTTCACTTTTGATTTGTAAGAGGTGGTGCAAATGCAATCAACTTGACACAACTCTCGTACATGCAAAGGACAGCCCCCTGACAAACTTGGATGATGGTAGTTTTGTTTTGGTAAAACTTTGATCTTTTGGTACAATCTTTTGGTTACTTTTGGTACAATATTTTGGTACCAGTGAATAGTTTCTTTTGGTACAATGTTTGTAGTTTATGTAACCAACTGGAATGTTTCAAATTACATGTTGAATTGTTTTATTTTGGTACAATTGGATGGTTTTATTTTGGTACAATTGCAAATTACATATTCAATTAATTGCTATGTTTCAATGGAATGGTGTATGTTTGCTTACATGCTACACACCATTGGTTCTTTTGGTACAATCTAAATACAGATTGACAACATGATGTCGTAGTTATGTTGGTTACAACATGATACAAAATGGAAGCAAAAGAAAAATTGGTTGTTGGTTCCAAAATAACTTCATTAAACCACAAGAAATCTTACATAGTTCTGTTGGTTACAAAAGATTGTCAACATGATGCCATTACTAGCCTGAATTAAATCACATCGATTACAATCAACCAAAACATAATAAATGGCAATTACAAACCAACAGCTACACAAGATAAACTTCAGTCTTATATTCACTATTTGAGCTGCTAGTAAGTTTTCTTCAACCTTGTCTTAGACCTCAATAACCCAAATATAATCGATGTAGCTCGACCAGATAGAGGCCCTTCATACCAACTAATGAATCCACATCTTCTTCCCCATCAAAATCGAGCATTCTAACAGTTAGTGCAAACCTTAAAAACGTGAAATTGATAAAATCTTACCATTCTTGAGCAACAGTAGAAACGTCGTCCTGCATTTGTTGATGTCCACGAAGTCTTAACGATACCCATTGTACCACAACGACATCGAACCATGGTGTGGTGTTCTTCACGATCGTAGGAAAAGAAAACTTGAGAAAGATGAGAGAAGGAAGAAAGTGGAACCCGTGTCGTTTAAAGAGGAGGGAAAGGGTAAAAGGATGAAATTGCCCCTCATGTGAGGGGCACGTGCTTCACTTAACGGGAGGAGTTACCAGCTCGTTGATGAGAGGGACCAAAACTTTGAGAAAATGTATACCACAACTACAATTCGTGTACTTATTTCATAGGTGAATGGTCCCAAAAGGGACGGGAAAAAGCCACTAGAAAGAACGGGGGGGGGGGGGGGGGATCCACTCCGTCGTTGGGTAGTCCACTTTATCCGTGACTCTGAGTACAAGATTTTTAGGACCGGTGTGGGTGAAAAATGTAAACCATAGGGACCAATCGTGTAATTTACTCTAATCTTGATAATAAATAATTTTAATAAGAAATGAGTTTAACTTAATTATTTAAACGATATATAATTTAAATAATAATAAAATCACATAATAGATGATTTTGAATAAAAAATAATTTTAAATTAATAGATAACTTTAATAACATGTAAATTTAATAATTTGTTGAAGGATATGAGTCATCATCAAAAGGAAGTGATTGAAAGAATATTTTCCTAGTATTAGATATTACCATAATTAATGTTTCCTTTTCGTTGTAAACTCCTCCCTATATAAAGGGCTTATGATTAATGAGAATTACGATTCATTCTCTTCATTCTATTGTGTTCTATTTCGTTTTTCCTTTAACACGTTATCAACACGTAAAGCTCAAATCGTTTCTTGAACGGTTGGTTTTCCCGATACCTGACGTTGTTGAACGACTTGTTGGAAAATTACGTAGTTACTCCGTTATCCATCGCTCGTTATCACCTTTGGCACAACTTCAAGTAAATGTTTTCGTTAACCTGTTTATATTTAAATTCTCTTTGCTAGATCAGAAGAAATATATTGAAAAAGAAAAATAGGATTTTCTGGTTTTGCTTTTCGTTTCCTGCTGCATCATTAACAAAATAAAATGGCCTCCTTTGTTTTTTTTATTATTATCTTTGACTCTTGGTTTATATATTCAAAAAGAAAAAAAAACATTGTTATTTTTTTCTCAAGAATTCAATGTGCATACGTTATCTCAGGTTTGTTTTCTCCCATATCTACTAAAGGAATTTTTAATTGTCTTTGCCTTGAATCTCTCATGCTTTAATAATCAGTATGTTTAGTTTTTTTTAGGCCGTGTTTTTGATTAAATCCTTTTAAAGTGATGCTTTAGTTATATCTTGCTCTTTGATCATTGCATGGATTAATATATGATTTTCACTTCTAATTATACCATAAGTATTGAACTATTAAAATTTTGTTTTAATACCATTTAGTGTTAATGGTTTTTTTTGTTATGGATTTTCAAGATTTAAGATATACTATCATTATTTATTTTTGGTTACGAGTGAATCACATTTAGTTATTTAAAATAATTATGAGTTTCACCAAAACTATTTAATTTTGATCCAAAAAAAGGCCTACCTATGATAAAATAATTGAATATATATTATGATCCGGGTTTAAACTTTTCTGTTATCAGTTTTTTTTCATAGATCTTTTTATCTAGCTTTATAAAAAATATATCTACTTCATAAGGTTCTATAATATAGAACAAATATCTTGGACTAAAAAGGTGTAGATATGTGTTATCTTTATCTTGATTTTTTAAAAAAGAATTAACTTCATTACGATATGGTATTTTTATTTTAACAAATATCCTTTGGAAGAAAACATTTTTTTTATTTTGTAATCTGATTTGAAAAATAAACACATCATAGGTATATGTTGGATCTTGTAGTTTAAATACTTATTTGAACTTAGATATTATTTTATTTCCTACGTCACTAATATAATTTATTAGCCTTATTATGGTATAAGTTACCAATACACTTTTATTGTTGTTTTGCTTTCTTTGATGTTTTATTTGATTTAAATTTAGTATTTAATTATTTTATTCAAGTGTTTATTTTATTCTAAGTTCTTACTCTTAATTCCATAGTTCTAAATATTATAATTATTTATCGAAATTATATTTCCAAGCACTCTACCTTTTGGTCTTATGCCCAAAAATTGCATATATATATATTTAAGTGTAAATCTATTATTTTTGCATTTTGGCAAAAACTCTTAAAATGTTTATCTTAATTATGAGTTTCTACTCATAAATTTTAACTTTCAAATGAATTTTTGGAAGTTACACTTCCAACCCCCATATATTTTTGTATTTTACCAAAAGCTCCAAAAATGACATGAAAATGTTAAAATATTGATCAAATGTTTATCTTGATCATGAGTTCTTACTCATTAATCCCAATCTTATAAATAACTTTTGGATGTTACACTTCCAACCCCCTAATATTTGGTATTTTATCAAAATATCCATAAATACCATTAAGTTGTTAAGAGTTTGAATTTGACTTTATGTCAAAACTAATGTTGATTGTCTAACGACAAAATCTCTTAAAATAATATTAAGGTATTGAAACATTGAAATTGGCTTCATAAGCCAAACTAATATTCATTTTGGTCTCATGCCAAAAGCTCTATAATTAACAATGTTATCTTCAAATTAAATAAATCGCAAGATATCGATTTGGATTTTGTCAAACGGATGTAAATAACCCTAAGGTTTGTAGGGACTTAAGAAATCCATGTGATTTCCCCTACTACCTGAAAATCCAATAGATTAAGTGGTTTCTATTCACAAATTGAAATAATGATGAAGTATTATCAACAAAATGTAAGCATACAAAAATTCAATATTATTATGATAATGAAATTTCATGCATGACATAATAATGATAAACCATAATTCACTATTTTAGAAAATAATATGTTCTCCATTTTCTACGACATCTTTGAATCAAAAGTACTTGATTACCATAAGATAGGTTCGAAAAAGCACAAGAAAATACGCAAAAGTCATCGAACCATTTTGACCTTAAAGAAAAAAAATACTAGATGTTAAGATACAAGTAAATATTTTAAAACTTTTGAGACGATACATCAGTCACAACCTTCAGAGAGAATAACTAGAAACCCCCAAGAACCGTGGGTAGTCCCAAAAAGGAAATTCAGGAATATTCAGTACCATATACGTCTCAAACTAATCATACAGTGGAAAGAAACCTACTTACTTGATTACAAGAAGGTAACTGATTTTGACAAAGAAATGTCATGTCTCAAAATGCATCTCAATCTTTGTGGCAAGGAACTCACAAAAGATTATGCGAATCATAACATCTTTTCATCTTTCCTATATCACCAATCATACTAATGAAACAGTATAAGCTGCAATAGAACCTTTAACAAACTCATTAACTTAATGCAAGTGGTTAAGAGTTGTAGCAATGTTTTTTTAACAACGCTAGACATACCCGGATAAAAAAAATTCTTAGGGTTAATAAGGCAAGCGTTGGAGGTGGAAATAACTCCAAAGGATAGTGAGTTGAACATATTAATCCACACACATATGCTAAATATATACCATATGGACAAGGTTGTGGAAAGGGTCAAATTCATGGCAAGAGTCGGGAACGAACGCCTAATAGAAAATGGGACAAGTTATAAATGAACTATGTCATATCTAAGATTGATTGAATATAAGTTTATTTGAATGAATTTTAACTATCATATTAATTGCATTTGCATATATACACCCGGTCTTATAACCATTATAGATGTGAAGAAACACATCAAAAACAAAACTCTCAACGTTCTTCGTTCCATGTAGGAATGTATCGAGGAGAACTTGATTGTTTTTTGTGGCATCTCATACAATCCTAAGAAATAGATTATTTTCATTGAATTAATTATTTTAATCCTCCAAACACTTAGACGATAGACTGTCACTTGTTGCTTAATGACACAAGATCAATCACTAAAACACTATATTAATAGGAACCTTGTTAAGATATTCGTATCAATGAGAAATCATATTATAAGAATGGAAATGGGTATATGTACATCAACTCTAATGATATGAAAGCAACATACATTAGAGAAATTAATGTATCAAATTAATGGATTATCTATGTCATTAAAACATATTTTGTCACCAATAAAGAACTTTGGGACAATGACACATATATGTTTCGGCATGACCACGTGGGACACCATGGTCATGACATAGTGATCTATGTATTGGAAATACACTTAGATACATTTCTTTCGAGTGAAAGATAAAACGAGGGAATTAACCAAATTGTAACTGTTGACTTCTACTGCACAAGAAGCAACACCACCATCATAACATGCCCTCTCTAATACCTAGAACTTTTATATACCCTGATCCTTAGCCAAATCAGGAATGAGACCATCCTAAAGCTAAGGACATAATATAAAAATATTCCATTCTTACAACGAATACAAGGTGATATTTATGGACATAAACATCCAGAATGCTGGCCATTAAAGTACTTTATGGTTCTGGTTTTGACACGATGAACACGTGTCGTTTTATTGTCCACATGAAATGTTTCACTCCTAGCACTAGTTATACGTTTAAGGACTAACCACCCTGATTTTTTCATCAAGTCTGCATGACTTAGAATGCTGGAGAATTTACATCATAAGAATTTGATGATTATTGCATATGTATAGAGATTAATGTAGAGTTTCCTATACCCCTTTTGTATATATAAAATGGTCTCCTAGAATGATAAAAGTTGTCATCAAAAGAATATAGATGGTAGCTAGAGCATTGGTTATGCGCACCAATTTATCCAGATCTACATGGGGTTATGCAATATTACATGCAACTTTACTTATTCGTGTTTAGACCCACAACCAGCCAACCAATCTTATGCGTACCAGTTGGTAACTGGATATAAGCCTGATGTTTTACATTTACGTATGTTTGGTTGTGTTGTATATGTGCCAATTACTCCCCCACAGCGTACCAAAATGGGTCTTAAAGACTAGTCATCAAATGTTGGATATGAACCCCCAACAATTATCCGCTAATTAGAACCCTTGACGAGTGATCCCTTTACTGCTAGATTTGCGGGTTGTCACTTTGATGAGACAATCTTCCTGTTGTTAGGGGGAGATAGGAAAAAGGATTTTCCATGGGAACAACAGGAAATGTCATTGAATATTTCAATTGTGTCTCATTTTGATCCCCTAAAACTTCACAATGTAAAGTTGAAGTCAAACGAATCAGACTCGATACCTGATACGTTTAATATTATCTAGAGTGACAAAATCACATATACGAGCTGCAAATATACTCGCAAGGTCAAAAGTCCCCGAACAAGGGCACAACGTCGCTGGAAGTACGTTGCAATCACACATGGTGGAGGTGTGGTTGAGGTCGTAGCTCCCAAAAGGAAATGGGGGAAGCTACTTGGTTCGATAGATACTCATCTAAAGGAAGAGAAAAGTAAGGCACAACTATATATCATCAATACATGAGATTATCTCTAATTAAATCTATGTCTATGAATCATTACTGGAGGACGCTCCTAAGTTAATACTGTTTCCAGAGATCAAAGAAATCTCAAATGAATATGAGTCGATGGACATATCATACATACTCAATGATGATAGATTTGCATATACCGTTGCTTATGAGATAATAGAGCACGATGTCATCGAACCATGCTCAGTTGAAGAATGTCAACAAAGAGCAAATTGGCCTAAATGAAAAGAAGCAATCCAGGATAATTATTTGACAAATGAACAGGTATTTGGTTCGATAGTGCTAACCGACCAAGTGTAAAGCCTGTAGGACATAGATAAATCATTTGTCAGGGAAGCGTAATGAGAATAATTAAGTCATAATATATAAGGCTCTCCTTTGGCGCAAGGTTTCTCACAACGCACTGGATTGACCACAATAAGACTTACTCTCTTGTGATGGACAACGTTCTGCTAATTAATATAGCCAAGTAGTTTCCGAAGGACTGGAAATTGCAGCTCAACGATGTAGTTACTACATATCTCTATGGGGATCTAAATTCAGAGATATAAAAGTGTTTGCTGACATTATACCAATATCAAATAACTTTAAACTATGAAATGCGATTACAATAAATATGAAACACTCACTTTATAGATTAAAGCAATCTATGCGGATGTGGTATGCCCGCCTGAGTGAATACTTGATTGGGAAATGATATATAAGAACGATGAACTGTGCCCTTGCGTATTTGTTTAGGAAAACAAGTTCCAGACTTTCGAAGTAGCTCTATATGTCAATGTTATGAACATAATAGACACTCTTGATGAAATAAGAGAAACCACAAGCTACTTGAATTCTGATTTTGAGATGAAAGATCATGGGAAAACTTGGTTGTGTCTAGATACTTGAACTAGGACACTGAGTTTGTGTGAAACACTCTGAAAACGGAGTCAATTTAAACCTTGAAATTTCCACCAGTTATGATCAAAACTTTCAAACTTATATAACCTGAGGATCAAATGTAGGGTTTTTATATACAACTGACATTACTTAAATAACTTATTAATCTAATCATCTCATAAAAATCAGATTAATCGTGTTATCTAAACAACTGTCCCAAAAACATCAAAAATCTCTAGATTCCTCCGGTATCTCTAAGTCTGAATCTTTCCAAAAGTTCTCGTCTCTCATTCCCGCTATTTCCCGGAGCTTGTACCTGGTAAGAAGATTTAGCTTAAAACATTAGGCTTTCGCCTAGTGAGGATACTCAATTCAAAATAAAATTTAATAATTAAAACATGAACAGATAACTCAAACCTGTTCTCGCCCATCTTACCGTACGACAACTCCTTTTCAAAACGGGGAATCTACCCCACTCCCAATTTCCTACGACTAACTCATTTAATCGTAACAACAAAATAAGAGTTAACTCTGAATCATTCCAGATTCACAATCAATATTCACACACAAGAAATTACAAGACAAAACTTGCCTATTTCTTAATCAGGAAGTAGAGATTACAAATTACTTTATGCCTATCTCTAATCTTCCTCTCATCACTGGGAAATCTCCGATCTTCCCAAATCGAAATGGGAATCATTAAGCAAAATCTGCTTGTTCCACATTCCACCTCAGAATCAATGGTCCCCATGGGATTATAATATCGCGATACTCAAATCGAGACTCATGATTCAAGGTACACCCAATTACTAAAATTACACCCCTTTGGTCTATGGCGAGTAATCGGTTCCCATCATACCGTACCCAAGTGCCCTCCTCGATGACCGGATGCCTATTTTAGTAAAAGCACATAATCACATAATACAATATAGGTAATAATCGATACTACTATATGCATCCAGCATACAGTATATCATTTCTCCGAACATATTCTATATATAAAATAAAGAATATTAATAACTCCTCATCTCAATATCTCTTTACTATCCCTTCTCTTTAACTTAGCACAAAAGTTAATATTTCAATTATTAATCTACATTTTGTACTCATAAGTAGATCTTAATAATTTACCTCAATGAAGCTTTAAATCATAATCAGAATTCCTAATCATATCCCAGATTGCATATAGCAATTAATCATGCTTGACATACAAGAATAATGATGAATACTAGTTTATCAACTTCAATCTCTTAACTATCCCCTATTTGCAACTTAGCTCGGGAGTTAATATATATCATTTGTTAATCTACATTTTTGGACTCATAGAGGGATCTTTATGATTTATCTCGATAAAGCTTCAATTCATATTTAGAGTTAATAATCATATAACATATTGCATATAGCAATTAATCATACTCATTATAAGGAATATTAATAATTCCGGTTCATTAACTTCTTAGATAACTCATCTTAGAAATTTAGCATGAGATCAACATAACACAACTTTTAATCGCCCTCTTGGCTTATCTCTAATTTAATCAAGTCCATATAAAACATATTCATGCATACATATAAAACATCTAATTCAATATTAATTACTGAATTTTAAAGAGAGTTGATTAAACTCACCTGATATGAAATCACACTTCCTTTAATCCTTTTTAAACTCGAAGGGACTCATTTCTTCACTACCACAGCTTACTGTATTATTCAATTTACATATACTGGTATTAATTTTCAAAACAGAACCCTCTACAACTGAGAATTCTTAATTTCTAAAAATTATATCTCAAGTCGCAGTGAACTGAAGTCGCAGTCGCCTATTGCGATTTCAATTCCAAATCGCAACCAACAGTTGCGATCTCAACTCCAAATCGCAACTCACCATTGCGATTCCACCCCAAGTCGCAGTCCATTGTTGCGACTACAGTACCAAGTCGCAATCCACCATTGCGATTCCACTCCAAATCGCAACCAACAGTTGCGACTCCAAAGCCAAGTCGCAATGGTCTACTGCGACTCCACTACCAAGTCGCAACTGCCCATTGCGACAATCATGAATGTCGCAACTCAAGGTTGCGACTTCGATGATCTTCATCCAAGTCTCAGTCCTCTAATTTCATTCTTAAACCCAGATTTTGTACTTTTACTCTATGCATGTTTCTGAAAATGTGCAGATACGTTTAAGGGTATAAACTACACCTACTCATGTATTCAAACTTCCCAAAACATCTATATTTCATAAAAAAACTCATTTCTACACTTATCTAACAATTATAAGCATAAAAGTAGATTAGTTTACCTTTGTTTCTTCAAGATTAATCACAACCCAAAACTGAATTCCTTGTTTCCCTTGCTTTACTTCTTCTCAATCTTTCTATCTCTATCTCACTCTCTCTCGGTTCTCTCTTTTTCTCTAAACCGAAAAGAACACAACACACACCCACAATTAGTCTTAATTGACTAATCATGTGACACCTCCACAATAATAAGATGAGTCATAAGACTCTTACCAACTAAACCCCTAACTTTCAAGGAATTGCACAACCAACCCTCCAAATGAAAATCTATCTCAAGCAACACTTTTAAACAATTACAAACTTAACCCCAAGTTAATTTGTAATTCACAATAATAATACAACGAAAGTTCGGGATGTTACAATACTCCCCAACTTGAAAATGATTTCGTCCTCGAAATCAAAATCAGGTAAACAAATGAGGATATCTATCCCTCATACTCTCTTCTGACTCTAAAGTTACATTAGTACCTCTATGGTGTTTCCACTGTACTTTCAACATAACTACCTCTTTACCACTACGTAGCTTTCTACCCAATCTTTTCAAAAATTACCTCTGGTTCTTCCACCCCGCACTCTTTTCATCAACTCTCACATCAGTGAGTTCAATCACATCTTTCCTCTTTAGACAAAATAGTTCCGAAGATAATATACTTGGAAGGTATTATGAACCCCTTCCAATTCTGGCGGAAGATCCAAATGACATACTTGTAACCAATCTTCTTAGAGTAGTTGTTATCATCAAATCCATATTTGACTACTTCTTAGTCTAGCATACCAATATTATTTCTCTCTTGTTTACACGGAATATCCACCACACAACTACAGTCCAAAAGGACAGTTTTTTTCTAAAAACGCCAGTTGAGATCTCTAACCAAATCCTCGTGACATCGAGAACTGCATTCGATGTATTTCTTTTACATTTACAGAATACTCCAATGCTATAGTTTAACGGTTACAATATCCTCTTCACCTAAAACCAATGGGATTGAGAATAACAAGAGTCTTCCTTTCACTCCATCATCATCACAACTCACTCTCCAGATCTCAAAATACATTAACATGTACTATCTGAAATTTCCACGTACACTGTAAGCTAAACATACCCATTACTATTTAATACTTCAACAACCACGGCAGTTCATTATTACATCCTTGACTTACACGTTTCTTCGGTATAGAATGTTATCATTTCTTTACATCACTATCTCATCGTACTACCACAATACAACCAAGCACCAAAGTATCGAACATCAAAAGTGAGAACTCTATTGAACCTGCTATAAGATTACATTCTTAAGTCAAATCTTTCTATCATTAGAAGTAACTCACACAATCAAAATCACCTTGGGTAAACACCCAATACCATTTCGACATTCTGTTTCGATATTAGCCATATCACTACTCCATCTTACAAACTACATGCCCCAACAATTTTAATGACCAAGTGGTACTTTTCGTCTGAAATCCCCGAAAAGACTTCCATCAGATGTTTCGTAGTTCTAACTTCATAATATATACTAGTTGACATAAATATCTTGGCAGTTGATACCATTACTCACTCGTACATTCTCCACACATACCCTTTCACCACAGACCAGGTTTCTCACAATCATTCATACACATATTACCCAAGTTTATTTAACTTAATATCTCCTCCCCAACTTTAATTAAACTACCACTCTTGATTTGCTAAAATATCTTGAACTTATTCTTTCATACTAACTCCTTGTGATTCCAAACCAAAACCAAACACGGTACAATCCTTCACAAATCAACATTTTCCATATCTCACTTCATTTGTGCCTAATACTTTCTCCTTTGTAAATCATCCACATCGCAAGTAAACACTTATCTGAAAGCAACAGTCCTTCACTGTTCTAACAATCCCACAAGGTGATCCTTCAACTTTTAAACTTCTAATTTAAACTTAACATTCATACATGATCCCAAAAAGGATAACCAATGCATTCACGTTATATAAACTTAATTTTCAATACCGATTATGCAAATTCAACCCCAAGCGTACTCCAAGCTTATCAAACTGGTTCAAAGCTCTTAAGGCTTAACTAAATCCAAAACCGAGTCATCTACTCAAAGGATTTAAAGATTATTTATCAATACCAACTCATGCAAATAAATACATTTATCTCACGTTATGCAACATACGCTCCGAGATATGAAAATCTTACGACCCCTTCATTGCTACTTTCCCAATGAAGTCAAATCATTTGCAAGTACATGCAACTCTTTTCATACTCCACAATGTATATAATCCGTCCAGGTTCATTAGTTCCAAAGATACTAAGTAAAATATCAAACAGTCTTTACACCTAAGACCAACACTTAACTGTCACCGGTTCAAATACAATGCAGTTAAGTATACAACACATCCAATACTCCATCTTGAATCATTAAACTGACAAATATTCAAAAGACTCAATCGAATATAAACCAGGCCTTTAAGGCCAAAACAAACACTTGATTAAACACATGTCACTCACACGATCACGTAAACCAAAATTCCTCTTTACTCAGGATCTTAACCTTATTAATCCTTTAATTGGCCATTGATTTCAAAATAAAAGTTTATCACTCTCAAAACCTTCACATTTTCAAAATGTAACACGACAAAATTATTATACATCCACAAAATACCAAAAACATGCTTCGACCACATAACTTTCACTTAGGTTATAATTAATCAAACTCAAAATTTCTCAATTGTGTCGCACACACTAATGCTCACTTTGCGCATACCTTCTGCATAACAACATACCGGTATCGCTCACGGTTTTGCTACTACTCGTACGGGCATACGCGGAACGCATCCAGACCGCACCCAGTGACACACAAAAGGCCTCGTACACCTTACAACTCTCGCCTTCAGAGTCAAAACTTGACATCTCAATACTTCCTTAACCCTGAACCTAATTCTTCCTCCAGACACGGCCGACCCTCGGCAACTGTATTACTAATCCTCTAAACAAGGGTACAGACCCTCATTTTATTGATACTAAAGTTCACTTTCGACTCTCACCACTGTTCATCTCTCATTTGAATACAATTACCAAAACCACAAACTTTCCCCCAAGGTTTATCCAACACTTCTCCACTCTTGGAGTTCATTCTTAGCTTATAGCGTAATACTCTACGATCTAGCGAGTTCATAGCCTTCATGCATGACAATATAATAAATAACTCAATCCACACTTTTCTCATTTAAATAAATAACATTCAAAACAACGTGAGCACACACGCCCCAATCATTTTCATAATTCCCATGTACTGCACAACAATCTCAAAACCGTTTGTCTATAAATTTACGTAAAACTCAATCTTTCTCAATCAAAATGTTGTTACAACAGTAATACCTTAAATGAAAATCTTTTCATACGACAAAAGTTTAAAATTTTACTGACATAGAGTAAACTAGTCGTTTCTCACACTCTTTTATATGTTATTGTTAGATCAATACTCCTGTTGGTTATTAAACGTTTTGCTGACCAATGCCTTCTTGCTACAAATCAACTTTTCATGTAAAGTAAGAAATATTTTTGTAACAACTCCAAAAATTTCGTTGTGCAACGTAACTGGGATTGCCCTTTTCTTCAAATACACACTTGCACACACTAATTCAAACTTGATTAAAACTGTTATTTATGCATTTGGTTTGAAATCATGAAACTTCATATAACACACACTAAAACACCATGCATAAAACTTTACTCGCAAATGAAGGCTAATCACTCAACGAGGTCAATCGTTTTACTTTCATAACTTATCATTGACACTTTACTTCCGACCTGAAATCGCCCTCTCGGCCTTATAATAATTGCTACATCTGCATTCCATGGCTCCCATACTCAACCATGTCATACTAATTCTATATTAACCAATCATCTCATACTCTATCTCTGCACCTATCAAATCACCTATTAAAGATTGCTTTGGCGGACTTTCATGAGTCCCGCCAATTTTCAGGTTGTCCTTCAAAACCCCAATCATATACTGCTCTGTCCTTTAAAGGACCTTGGTGATGAATTCACCATCACTTTACTATAACTTATAGAGATAACCATGCGAAATGATCATGCACTTACATACATACAACAACGCACTTTACCGATCGTTAGTCACTGTAACAATTCAGAAATAGACATGCTCGTGTAACAATGTATTCATAATAACAGTAGCTAATTGTAATTGTGAATATATCATACAGGAGAATCCCCATTATCATTGTCATAGCACTAATTTCACGTATTTCTGTTAACTCTAAGACTATCCTGTCTTAACACTTCTACCCAGAACTCACGGATCATAACTTAACTCATCTCAGCTTAAGTCTAGGTATCTCAAATTCGTACCTAGTTCGCTTAAACTAAAGCTCTGATACCATACTGAAACACTCTGAAAACGGAGTCAATTTAAACCTTGAAATTTCCACCAGTTATGATCAAAACTTTCAAACTTATATAACCTGAGGATCAAATGTAGGGTTTTTATATACAACTGACATTACTTAAATAACTTATTAATCTAATCACCTCATAAAAATCAGATTAATCGTGTTATCTAAACAACTGTCCCAAAAACATCAAAAATCCCTAGATTCCTCCGGTATCTCTAAGTCTGAATCTTTCCAAAAGTTCTCGTCTCTCATTCCCGCTATTTCCCGGAGCTTGTACCTGGTAAGAAGATTTAGCTTAAAACATTAGGCTTTCGCCTAGTGAGGATACTCAATTCAAAATAAAATTTAATAATTAAAACATGAACAGATAACTCAAACCTGTTCTCGCCCATCTTACCGTACGACAACTCCTTTTCAAAACGGGGAATCTACCCCACTCCCAATTTCCTACGACTAACTCATTTAATCGTAACAACAAAATAAGAGTTAACTCTGAATCATTCCAGATTCACAATCAATATTCACACACAAGAAATTACAAGACAAAACTTGCCTATTTCTTAATCAGGAAGTAGAGATTACAAATTACTTTATGCCTATCTCTAATCTTCCTCTCATCACTGGGAAATCTCCGATCTTCCCAAATCGAAATGGGAATCATTAAGCAAAATCTGCTTGTTCCACATTCCATCTCAGAATCAATGGTCCCCATGGGATTATAATATCGCGATACTCAAATCGAGACTCATGATTCAAGGTACACCCAATTACTAAAATTACACCCCTTTGGTCTATGGCGAGTAATCGGTTCCCATCATACCGTACCCAAGTGCCCTCCTCGATGACCGGATGCCTATTTTAGTAAAAGCACATAATCACATAATACAATATAGGTAATAATCGATACTACTATATGCATCCAGCATACAGTATATCATTTCTCCGAACATATTCTATATATAAAATAAAGAATATTAATAACTCCTCATCTCAATATCTCTTTACTATCCCTTCTCTTTAACTTAGCACAAAAGTTAATATTTCAATTATTAATCTACATTTTGTACTCATAAGTAGATCTTAATAATTTACCTCAATGAAGCTTTAAATCATAATCAGAATTCCTAATCATATCCCAGATTGCATATAGCAATTAATCATGCTTGACATACAAGAATAATGATGAATACTAGTTTATCAACTTCAATCTCTTAACTATCCCCTCTTTGCAACTTAGCTCGGGAGTTAATATATATCATTTGTTAATCTACATTTTTAGACTCATAGAGGGATCTTTATGATTTATCTCGATAAAGCTTCAATTCATATTTAGAGTTAATAATCATATAACATATTTCATATAGCAATTAATCATACTCATTATAAGGAATATTAATAATTCCGGTTCATTAACTTCTTAGATAACTCATCTTAGAAATTTAGCATGAGATCAACATAACACAACTTTTAATCGCCCTCTTGGCTTATCTCTAATTTAATCAAGTCCATATAAAACATATTCATGCATACATATAAAACATCTAATTCAATATTAATTACTGAATTTTAAAGAGAGTTGAATAAACTCACCTGATATGAAATCACACTTCCTTTAATCCTTTTTAAACTCGAAGGGACTCATTTCTTCACTACCACAGCTTACTGTATTATTCAATTTACATATACTGGTATTAATTTTCAAAACAGAACCCTCTACAACTGAGAATTCTTAATTTCTAAAAATTATATCTCAAGTCGCAGTGAACTGAAGTCGCAGTCGCCTATTGCGATTTCAATTCCAAATCGCAACCAACAGTTGCGATCTCAACTCCAAATCGCAACTCACCATTGCGATTCCACCCCAAGTCGCAGTCCACTGTTGCGACTACAGTACCAAGTCGCAATCCACCATTGCGATTCCACTCCAAATCGCAACCAACAGTTGCGACTCCAAAGCCAAGTCGCAATGGTCTACTGCGACTCCACTACCAAGTCGCAACTGCCCATTGCGACAATCATGAATGTCGCAACTCAAGGTTGCGACTTCGATGATCTTCATCCAAGTCTCAGTCCTCTAATTTCATTCTTAAACCCAGATTTTGTACTTTTACTCTATGCATGTTTCTGAAAATGTGCAGATACGTTTAAGGGTATAAACTACACCTACTCATGTATTCAAACTTCCCAAAACATCTATATTTCATAAAAAAAACTCATTTCTACACTTATCTAACAATTATAAGCATAAAAGTAGATTAGTTTACCTTTGTTTCTTCAAGATTAATCACAACCCAAAACTGAATTCCTTGTGTCCCTTGCTTTACTTCTTCTCAATCTTTCTATCTCTATCTCACTCTCTCTCGGTTATCTCTTTTTCTCTAAACCGAAAAGAACACAACACACACCCACAATTAGTCTTAATTGACTAATCATGTGACACCTCCACAATAATAAGATGAGTCATAAGACTCTTACCAACTAAACCCCTAACTTTCAAGGAATTGCACAACCAACCCTCCAAATGAAAATCTATCTCAAGCAACACTTTTAAACAATTACAAACTTAACCCCAAGTTAATTTGTAATTCACAAAAATAATACAACGAAAGTTCGGGATGTTACATTGTGGAATATTAATCCACCGATCCGCATATGTCCAGAAAATGATCAGACGACTTAATATGGACAAAGCGCATCCGACTAGCACTCCCATGATCGGTCAAAGTGTTGGATATAAGGAAATATCCATTTCGTCTAAAGGATGATGACGAATAGGTGTTGAGTTGAAATTCCATACCTAAGTACAATAGGCGCATTATTGTACTCAACATAATACACTTGACCGTATATTGTACTTCTCACTGAACTTGTCAGCTAGATTTAGCTCAGCGCCAACGCAACGTCATTGGAATGATTTCAAATTAATCTTTTGGCACCATTGACGTGGGCTTATAATTTTCCCTATGGAGATAAATGGAATTGATAATGGAAGTTCAATACCTACTTAAATTGTGAGTGGCAAAAGTATTGGCTCTTATAGAAAAACACCAAACAATGCCTTGGTATATATTTGCTGATATTAGGTATATGTTTGACTGATATAAAGGTTGTTCCCAAACTGGATAAGGAATTATCATATGGAACATGCCGATTGCTTGGAAGTAAACTAAGCAAACCCTTAATAGCTATCTTCTTATATTATCAACAATCTTACTCTCCATGAGACTATTCAAGAGTGTATATGGTTAAAGACTATCATTACACATATAAGAGGAGCTGGTAATTTTGAGTTTAACCATTATACAACTTGCATGTATGGAAATAATGCATCATGTATCGAAGAAATGAAAGTAAGATATATCAAGGGTTATAACACAAAACATATTTTGCTTAAGTTTTTATAAAATCAATTCTCCTCAAGATTCAAGTGAACTGAATAAGATGTGAGGAAAATGTGACATGTTTGTTTACCAAATCAATACGTAAAACCATATTTGGGAAACATGTAGAAAGTATTGAAATGAAAATGTTTTAAACCTCCTTTGATTAATGCACGAATAGGGGGGGTGGTAGACAAAAGGGGGAGTCTACTATATATGTAATATTGGTATGTTGTGCTCTTTCCTTCAACCAAGGTTTTATTTTTCCCATTGGGTTTTGTTCTTTGGTACAAGGTTTTAGCGAGGCAACATTTTATACATCATCTTGATTTCTATATCTCTTGATTGATGCACAAATCAAGAAAAATGGTAAACTAAAGGAATTGTTTATTGGTGTCTTGTACTCTTTCCTTCGCCTAAAGTTTTTATTTTTTTCCACTGGGTTTTGTTTATTTGGCGTAAGGTTTTAATGAGGCAAGAACTATGCACCATCACTCATTTGATTCGGCACAAGGGGGAGCGTTGAAGGATATGTGTCATCATCAAAAGGAAGTGATTGAAAGAATATTTTCCTAGTATTAGATATTACCATAATTAATGTTTCATTTTCGTTGTAAACTCCTCCCTATATAAAGGGCTTATGATTAATGAGAATTACGATTCATTCTCTCCATTCTATCGTGTTCTGTTTCATTTTTCCTTTAACATAATTAAAGATTTTAGATAACAAATGAGTCTACATATTAAATGATTTGGAGTAATAAATGATTTCAGATGTTAAACGATTTAAAACAACAGGTAATTTTTTTGTTACATAATACCTAGTTTTACTTACATTTATAGAATTTATATATAAATTATGAAAAATCATAAAAGAATATTCTTGTCATTTTTTAATATTTTATTTTAATTCTCAATTTATATTCTCTGAAATAAACAAACTTATTTAATTTAATTGCTTTAACAAATTTCATTTCATGTACTACGAGTCTAATGTTTGGTCAAACTCGAATCAATTATATTCAAATACCATTTCTTTTGTAGAATTAAATCATTTTTAAAGAAATATGCAAACCAAATCTTCCTCTTGGTTTCAAACCTAAGTTTCCCACGACATATTTGTGTATATATAATGAAATTAATGTACACATTTATAATTCTAATTTAGTGAATATTCGCAAAATTTGATTATGAGAAAACCAGATCAAACTACAATTTATATTATATTATAAATGTATTGTTTGACATATTTGAATAATCATTGGATACACATAAGTTAAATTATAAGTTAGTTTATAAGCTACTTGGAATAGTTTATGAAAAACTTTTGACATTTTTTTCGATTTTAACCTAATCAATATTAATTATTAATAAATTAACTGTTGATTATAAAATTCTAATTATTCATAAACATTAATTTAAAGTAATTAACATCAATTAAAAATTATTTTTTAACTATGCATTATTAATTAATTTTAATTATACAATAACTATATCAATTTTTTAATTATTAATAGATATCAAAAACCAAATATAATAATTCAAAAAATGCCTATGTAAATAAATAAAAATTAAGGTTATACTTATTTAACTTTATAGATAATTAAAACATTCTAAATAATTTTATCAAATTATTTAATGTAACTATTAATTATTAATTTTATTTTAAAAATATTATTTAATAAAGATATATTAGGTTGATCAATTTTGTTGTTATTTATATTATATGTAATAGTTATTTCATTGATTAATATTGTTTTTTTTCTTAATTTTGTTTTTCAAAAAGTCAAAATTTAATTTTGAATTCTTCATTAAAAATATTATATTATTAAATTTTCTTTACTCTATTTTGTTTGTATCAATTAAAATATTATCTTATTAAAAATATGTTTTAATTATTTACTATAAATTTATTTGAATTATATTATGAAATATTTGTAATTTTCTATATCTTTAAGATGTCTTATTTATTGTTGTAATTTTACATATTTATACTAGTTTTTATTAAAGATAATTTGTTTATCAACTACCTTATTATCTACCAACTAAAATAATAAAAAAATGATACAATAGCCAAAGGTTAATTTATTTATCAACTAACTTATTATTTATATTATATTATAAAACATTTATGAAAAACTTTTAAAAATAACCCTAAAGCTTCATGTACTGCTATTTAATGCTAATTACTTAAAATCTCTTAAAAACAACTAATGAAGCTTTATGTACCGATTTTAATGCTAATTACTTGATTAATACTTATCTCAAACAACCTTCAAATCCTTAAATTGTGGACTCTTATTAATTAATCATTATCTCTAACCACTTTCAAATCCTCAAATCATGAACTTCTTAAAAAACGTTATTTTTTAAACAAATTTATAAAAAAAACATGAGAAACCACACATTAAAATAAATTAGAACATTAAAATTAAGATATATCGCGCCGCATTGCACGAGTAGACTTCGAGTCTACAAACATACTAAGGCCATCCGTACCCCATAACAGCATCTTTCAAATATTCCATCTCCACATCAGCGCCACATCAGCTTTTCTTCCATCCCTCACTCGATCCCTAACGATCCCTAAACATCCGTACCCCATTCCCTCAAACCCTTTTGCCACCTCATTTATTTTAATTCTTTTATTTATACATTTAATTATTTAACAAAATAAAAATACTTATATATTTTTTAATAAATAAAAATAAGATAAATAATAAAAATTAAAATTCATATCATTCATTAAAAATAAAAATTACAAAATACAAAACACTACCAATTATGAAATTTTTGGATTTGCTCCTTTCTCGCTAAAGTAGCCCTCAAAGCGTTTCCCGTAAGGTGATCATGCGGGGTTATGAAATACTCGAAGTCTTTCTCAAATCGTTTATCTCGTTCGATTTCTCGTTCGTGTTCTAACCTTTGAAGTTCGAGATCGATTTTTTTCATTTTGTATTTCATTGTATCATCAATCTTGTCGTTGAACGTCGTCAACAACTGAGTAACACTTTCGTCCGTATTCGCCCCGGACGTATTACTCGTTGATGATTTTTTTGCCTTGTTTCTCCCGATGGGTCGTTGAATTTGCTCGTTATCGTCATCATCGGAAGGTTGGGTACGTTTTGAACCCCGCGATGAAGTTGTCGTCATCGTTGGAACGGCTCCCCATTTTGGACATTTTTTTAGGACGTCCCAAGCTTGTTCGTGAGTGAAAGCAACTTTATGGCGTGCTAGATACCGTTCATGTGCCGTTCGGGATATATCGGCCTCACTCATCCCGCTTGATCTATTATTGAGCAAGTTGTTGTAGATGCCGCCAAACGAATTAACTCTTTTATTGAGGTCGTTGAACTTGCTATTGAGTTGATGGGTTGATCTATAACCTGGTTCACGACCCATGCGAGTAAAGAACACATGCCCGATTCGGCCCCAAAAACTTCCTACATTTATGTAAAATTAAGTATAATAATAATAATAATAATAATAATAATAATATCAATAAAAATAATTACCACCGCTTTGTGCGTTACCGACCAGGGGGTCCTCCGAAACGTCAACCCACGCCGACACTAACGCGAGTTCCTCGGCTTTACTCCACGTTTGTTTGGCGGCTTTCGTTGGTCTCGGATTTGATGGTTCCGGGTTAGATTGTTGTGTCGGGATAGATCGTGGTGTGTTCGGGGTAGAAGGTTGGGTTTCCGGAACAATGTCGTCGTCGAGATTGAAGTTGGCCGGAGTAAAACCTTGTTCAATCAACCCGGGACGTGTAAATTGGTAAGGAATTTGTTGGTGAAATTGTTGGTGAAATTGTTGGGGAAATTGTTGCGGATATTGTGGCGGATTTTGTTGCTACCATTGTGGCGGAATTTGTTGCGAAAATTGTGGATGATAACCTTGTTGTGTAAACGCTTGGAAACCAAGCTCTTGATCTTCTTGCGATTGTGGTGTATTCGGTCGGTTACGACGGGATGTAGGTGTTCTGTTTGAATTCATGATGAGAGAGGTGTGAAAAATAAGAGGTTGAGAGAATTTGAAAGAGTTTGAGAGGTGTGAGAAATAAGAGGTTGAGAGAATTTGAGAGGTGTGAAAAATAAGAGGTTGAGAGAATTTGAGAGGTGTGAGAAATAAGAGGTTGAGAGGTGTGAGAAATAAGAGGTTGAGGGTTAAATATATAGTGGGATTAAATTGAGAAAAATAATTTTTTTTTACAAAGAGCCGTTGAACGGCATTATTTTTAAAAATTTAATTAAATTTTTTTTTAAAAAACCTTCGGGATGGATCGGAATCCCATCCCCGAATTCCATCCCCGCAACCCCGCTGGCCATCCCGAGCCCCATCCCGCTTGGGGTACGGATGGCCTAATAAAGATTACTTATGTCTCAAAGAATTTACCTTTACTTTAACTCACTATTTAATATAAAAAGATCATCTAATCAGTTAAGATTTAAATTACTCTTAACAAGTTATGTTTGAAAAAAACTATAAAACATTATCAACTTTACTGATATTTTATAATGAATATTACTAAAAAGAATACACTTTTAATTAAAAAGGACAAAATAATCCTTAAATTTAGGAATACGTTAATAAGAAATTATATTAATTTTGCAATCTCAAATTTTAATGAAATTTTATACCCCAAAATTGCACGAAAACACAATCTATATGAAAATTACATTTAGGGGAGTTATTTGGTCGGATAAATCGATTTTCAATTTATTTTGTTCGGATTAATTGGTTTTCAAGTTTTTTTTAAAATTAACGGATAACCAAACCAAATAAGGTTCAGTTTATTCGGCATTTGGGTTATTCGGTTCGGTAACTGGTTAAACTGAATAATGATCTATATTTTTTCGTAGGATACTTACCCAAATAATTTTCTCAAATTAACGGTGCATTGCTTTTAATATATAATTGTATCATACAATAATAATTTACAATTGAATTATATTAGGTACAAAAACACCATATATCAACCAATATCTACCAAATGACATTATTTTTTCAACGCGACGTTGTAAATCAAGCAAAAAACATAATCTGATAAAAACATTATCTATTATATCAATAAAAGATATATTATACAACAACAAAATATGTAAAATAATAATAGTATTTGATTTATTCTTTAGAAACATGAAATAAATAAAATATTAGTAGAATGTGTTATTCGATTTAACCGAATATAGGAAAATATTAACCGAAAACCGATCCGAATAAGGATTCTTATTTAATTAACCGAATCATTTAACTCGAAAACCGAATAACCCAAAACTGTTTAACCCAAATTTAATTCAAGTGGGTTATTCATCTTCGGTTACTATATATTGACACCCCTAATTACATCATATTTCAAGGGGATTAATTCAACACCCTTACACGACCAAAGAAAACTAAATTGCATATATATGCTCATGAATGCCCAAGCGATCGTGGTGAAAACAACGTATTAGTGGGAAAAAAGTTGACTATTGTTTTTTCAATTTAAGTGTTTAATAGTTGAAAGATTCATATATTTTTACTATTCTTGTTTATAAAGTAAACCGTCCATAATAAAAAGGTTATACAATGTAAATTTATTTAGTTTACTTTAAATAATTTAAAAAGTTGGAGGAAAAAAGTATTCGGACAACTGTATACACGAGGGTATATTAGTACAGGGCCAGCCCTGAGATTTCGGAGGCCTTGTGCCAAAGCATACATGAGGCCCTACAAATAAAATTTTGTTTATACATGTAACAACCCGAATTTCTAGGATGTAGTGAAAGTTTGGTGGCTAAATTCTAAGAAATTAAAGTTAAGTTAAGGGGCCTTTGTGCAAATTGTGAAAGATACAAATAGGGCTCAAAACCCTAGTTTTCCAATCATTTGGTGGTGGTTGGTGGCTGGAAAGAACTAGAGAGAAGAGAAAGAAGGGTTTTGAGGTCTCAAGAACAAATTGAAGAGAAGGAATCATTAATCAACAAAACTGGAAGAGGATGTGGATCTGGAATTCGATTCTACGAGTGATTCTAGCAGGTAATTCCATATCCCAATTCGTATCTGGTTGTTTTGATTAGATTGTTGAGTATTTGGAGAGTTTTCTTAAAGTGGTAAAAGATACCTTGAGAGAGGGATTTAAACACTCTAATCATGTTTGAGTAGCAAGGAATGGTAAGAAATGGACCTAGCATGTTTAGTAAGTCGTTTGCCGCCTTGTCGTTTCGTTTATGGGGCGATTAGAAAGATTTCGGCCTCTGAAATCGTCACAGCGCCTTGTCCGGTAAGCTTCAAGTGATGAAGGTTACCGGAAGGGTGTCCGGTAAGCTCCTAGTGATGAGGGTTACCGGGAGAGTGTCCGGTAAGCAGGATTGTCTGGTAAGCATGGTTGTCCGGTAAGTAGGATTGTCCGGTAAACATGATTGTCCGGTAAACATGATTGTTCGGTAAGCATGATTGTCCGGTAAGTAGGATTGTCCGGTAAGCATGGTTGTCCGGTAATCATGGTTGTCCGGTAAGTATGGGTGTCTGGTAAGTCGAATCCGGATGGTGTCTGGACTGTCGGGTTAGGCATCTGAGTAGTTTTTATCTCATCTATTTCTCAGGTAACTCGATCGTAAGCCAGAAGAAAAGTAAGAAAAGATCTTATAAGCATCAGGTGAGTTTTTCTAATTAAAATACGTGATTATGCGTGTTTTTCCAAGGAAAGTTGTTATGTGGAAATACCCTGTTGTTTTACATGATTCTTACGTAAATGAACGTTTATTATTTCAAAGATCAGGGTATGTTTATGAACATGATTTATTGACCAGTTTTACGAATGATTTCCCATGAAAATTATGCTCTACTGAAAGGATTATTCAGCAATGAAACGAATTGTAAAGTGTATTATAAATCTCATGTTTTATGACTATGGTGGTTTATATGAATGCTATGTGGAGTCGGTCTGCACTGTGGGATCAGAGATAGATCCTCGGGTTCTGATGATCCCTTGGATATGTATGACAGACTGGTAGGTTGAAATTCGTTTCCTCCTATTTCGAGTAGAGGGGAGTCTGCATAGGCTCCGGGAAGGGGAGTCTGCGTAGGCTCCGGGAAGGGGAGTCTGCGTAGGCTCCGGAAGAGGCGAGAAGGGAACCTGCTGGGACCCCGATCGCGGAATGTTTATGTGATCCATCACACAGTGCAGTACCATGAATGATGTTTATATGAAGAATGTGAACTGTTTTATAAATGATTTTTGTAATGTTGATGTACATTGTTTATGGAGGGAACTCACTAAACCTCATGGTCTAACCCTCGCTTTTCAAAACTAAAACCTTTTCAGGTAAGCATATAGTAGAAGGCTCTGGTAAGTGAGCAAGAGCAAGATAGGGAACAGATGCAGCTAGAGACAGTGCATGTGCCACTAGTAGTAGTAGTTGTTCTCAGTTGTGTATAGGTTGTTTCCGCCAACCTCAGTCTTAGAGTAATGTAATGAGATTTTGGGACCCAGATTTGTAAACGTTATGATTTTAATGCTATGTATGTCCTGTTTTATTTTTGGGATGTTACAATTGGTATCAGAGCCATAGTTTAAGGGATTTAGGTGACCGGACGGGCCTAAACTTAAACTTGGGAGTAGAAATCACAACTGAGAATCAGGAAATGCGTTAGGAGGGCACTATAGTAGACATAGGACTAATAAGGTACTAAGGACTGTCATGTAAGGTAAGTTTGAGATTCCACCTGGCCAGTGTAATTGCAAACTTACAGGTAGATGTATATGCTTAACCTACCTTATTAACCTGCCTTATTATTTCCGAAGTGGTAGTCAGAAGCTAGTGTTTATGTCGTGTTCCAGTAATTTAGAACGTCGGCAAGATCCCTGAGGGGTAGATTGAGACCCTTTGTTGGGGAAGTTTCATGAGAAGTCACTTATGATGTGATGTATGTACACATCATAGAGAAGAAATGTTGTATAGAGTATTATGAGTTGTCTAGAGGTAGCCCTTCGTGGATTCGGAGAGTGATAACGCCACTTTTTGGCGTTATTTTCGGTTCTCAAACCAACGAGATTGGCTTGTATTCAAGTAAAAAGGCGGGTATTTTACGGTTTATTGAGTTATTTACGCAGGTTATATAAAAGGCGGCATTCCTCGGAAAAAGAAGCTAAAAAGAGCCCAAAACGAGTCAAAACGAAGCCTAACAGGAGCCCAAAAGCCAAGCCCAAGACCCACGACCGAACCAGGACCCGAACCGCGAACCAGAAAACGACCCACGCAGCTAATTGGACACGCGCGACTTACCACGCGACTTGCAAGTCACGTGGCAAGTAGCGTAACCCACTGTTTCGCGTTTTTCAGCTACAAAATCCGATTTTAGGTCACTTTTTCGGTATCCAACTTTTGGCAGACGATCCAGAGCAGTTCCCGGGCGATTTTGGGCGACTTTTCGGAGTCCTCGAAGCCACGTTAGAGAGCCGATCACGAGTACATTCAAGACGGAACGTAGAGACGAACACGAGAGGGAGTTTTCATCACTTGTTATCACGATTTCATCCTCCACATTTTGATCATGTTTACATTCACTTTTGAATACTTTTCTCTTATGTTTGAATCCATCACCGACATGAACTAACCGGTTCGTGTTGGGGGTTGGAATGAATGTGGTTTAACTTGTAAACAGATGAAGTGAACCATTTGTCAGTTTTCCTCGTTAATGAATGAATGCAATTTTGTGTTTAATGCTTTTGTGAGATTAGCTACCTTACAACTGTTTTAATGTTTTCAATTAACGTTCGAGAGAAGTAATTGAAAAATAGAATTAGAAATTGTATATCTAAGGTAAGAAAGGATCGAGAGATACCGAGTAAATCTTAGTCCCGTTTAAATCTTAAACTTAATGCGTTTTGAACCCTATTTGTTGAGATCGAAAGATAAAACTTAGGTTTTCGAAATAGAAATCACGGTCGCTTGAAAAAAGGGACCGTGTTTTACAAATAAAATCGGTGTTACTTGAGATAGAACAACGATTGGATAAAGATTGGGCATTCGTTGATAGGAATAACTGATAATTGAATTGAGTCAGGCGTTTGTAGGTGAAAACCATTGGATTTCCAACCCTCAACTTTTCTCTCTATCGAAGTCTTTAAAGCTGTTCTATTTGTCTTGTGTTTGTTTTGATTTTGTCTGTTGCAATTAATTAGTTTATAAAACCACACCTCCAATTTCGACAGTCCAATTAATAGTTCTTATAGTAATTGTGATATTTAGTTCCTAGTTCCCCGTGATTCGATACTCGTACTTTCCAAGTACTATTACTTGACTTCGACCCGTACACTTGCGGTAAGATCCACGAGGTGTCAAAATCTCGTATCAAGTTTTTGGCGCCGTTGCCGGGGAACTAGTTGTAGCTAATAGCACTACCGTCTATAAGCATTATTAGATTGGACATTTCTTTTTATTTCGTGTTTTATTTCATCACTTTCAGTTTTTGGATTACTGACTTTGTTTTCTTTCTTTTTAGGTACCACTTGGTTTATGCCAAGGACGGCCCGAGGGAAGGGAATCGAACAATTTGATCCGGAGATCGAAAGAACCGCTCGTCGGCTGCGCAAGGAAGCTAAAGTTAAAGGAAATCTAAAGTTCGAGATGTCCGACGACGAGAGACCTCCACGTAATGATCCCCGCCGCAATAATCCACCACCACCTCCGGAAAGAGTTCCGATGCGGTCATTTGCCGACCCTAATGTGGCGGCCGCACGGATAGGCATCCAAGCGCCCACTACTGGGGCGAACTATCTTGAGCTTAAACCGAGCACCATCGTGATGGTGCAACAGAACCAATACGGAGGGACGCCAACCGTGGATCCTCACGCACATCTTCGTGCATTCAAGAGGATCTGCAACACGTTTAAGATCAATGGCATGAGTGAAGACGCCATCAAGCTGAGACTATTCGGATTTTCACTTAAAGGCCGAGCCGAGACATGGACCGAGAGCATCCAACCAGATTCGATCACTACTTGGGCACAGTTGAAAGCAGCCTTCCTACAGAAGTTTTTCCCACCTTGTCGGACCGCCCAACTAATGGCGGAGATCACCCATTTTGCTCAATGGGATCAAGAAACGCTGTATGAGGCGTGGGAACGTTACAAGGACATGATCAAGAAGTGTCCTCATCATGGGCTACAAGGCTGGGTCATCATCTAGACCTTCTTCAGTGGTCTTCACCCGCAATTCAAGAACGACATCACAGCTGCGGCGGGTGGAGCATTGATGGATAGATCATACGAGGAAGCATGCGAGCTGATTGAAAACTTGGCCGAGCATAGTTTTTCTACACCGAGATCAGCCGTTAGAAGAGTAGCAAGTGTCCAAGAGAGTAACGAGCTAAATGAACTGAAAGCTCAACTGGCTGTCATCACAAATCGGCTGAATGGAGGAAATCTTCAAGAACCTGATCAGGTTCATTTTGTGGCAAACCGAAACCAACCGAGAAACGATCCTTTCTCGAACACGTATAACGAAGGGTGGAAAAAGCACCCAAATCTTTCATGGAGTCAACCCGACCAACAACAGCCAGGTAATTTTTCTAACTCTTCTCAATTTTCTAATTCTAATAATGTGTACCGTCCTCCAGGTTTCTACCAAAGGAATGAAGGACCATCCGGAGAGAAGAAGTCGGGACTCGAGGACATGATGATGAAGTTCATGTCTAAAATGGACAATACAGTCGGGGGATTAGCAACTACAGTCGAGGGATTAGTCAGCACAGTCAACACTGTCAAGGCGGCTACCGAGCAAAACACCGCCGCCATAAAGATTCTCGAGAGGCAAGTGGGGCAGATTTCTGAAGCCCTACAAACCCGACCTCCCGGAGCATTCCCGAGTATGGCTGTGAAGAGGAATCAAGAAAATTGCAACGCCATCTATCTGAGAGATGGCAAGGAGCTGAATGAGGAGCCAGTAAAGGAAGCCGAGAATGATGTGGAGATCTTTGCCATGGATGAAGTTGAAGCTGAAGAGAGCGAGAAAAGCGAAGAGAGGAAGAAAGAAGTAACACCGCCGGTCAAGCTGGCAGTACCGAAAGTGCCTTACCCGAGCAGGCTGCAAGCAAATAAGGATCAGGTTAATTTTTCCAAATTTATTGAGGTCTTTAAAAAGCTAACGATTAATATTCCTTTTGCAGATGCTCTCACCCAAATGCCCTCTTACATGAAATTCATGAAAGAGATCCTTTCCAAAAAGAGGGCACTTGATCACCAGGCCACTGTTGCACTCACTGAAGAGTGCAGCGCAATTTTCCAGAATAAGCTGTCCCAAAAGCTTAAAGATCCAGGGAGCTTCTCGATTCCTATTCAAATTGGCAGTTTTAATTTTAATAAGGTTCTATGTGATTTAGGGGCAAGTATTAATCTGATGCCTCTTTCTGTTTTTAGGAAACTCGGACTGGGTGAAGTGCAGCCAACGTACATGACGTTAAAGCTTGCGGATAGGTCGATCAGATATCCTTACGGAGTGATAGAAGATGTGCTCGTCAAAGTTGGTAAGTTCTACTTCCCGGTAGACTTCGTGGTGATCGATATAGACGAAGATGAAGAGGTTCCACTCATATAGGGACGATCATTTTTGGCCACGAGCCAGGCGCTGATCGATATGGAAGAGGGTGAGATCACGTTTCGAGTTGGCGGTGTGAACGTGAGATTCAAGTTGCTGGAAAGGAGAAGTGGTGAAAGAGAGGAAGAAGCAGAGAAGTCCGCGAAGAACCGTAAGTGTGGACGGTACAATCCCGCGGACATTAAGCCGAGTTGAAACCGCATAGTCGTGCTACGACTTTAAATAAGGCGCTGGGTGGGAGGCAACCCACCAAGGTTAGTTTCCGTTTATTATTTTTCTTCTTGTGTGTGTTTTAATTCCAGAAAAACCATAAAAATCGAAAAATTGAAAAAAACCAAAAATAGCTGGAACAGGGACATACGCGACTTTCCACGCGGTTTGCATACCGCGTGGTAAGCCGCGGGACCCTCTGTTTGGTTTTCTGAAACAGTGAGTTACGCGGGATGTTACGCGGCTTGCAAGCCGCGCAGCAAACCGCGGGTGTCCCATGTTCATTTTTTTCGTGCAGTTTTTGTTTCCTTTCTTGCTTTGTGTGCTTCTTGTTTTTGTTTTGTGTCTTTCCCTTGTTTTGCTTGTTCTCTCCGTCTCCAAATGCTCAATCTTTCAAGAATCTCCTCTGGCCGGGCAAAACAGGTATGTTCTAATAATTTCTCTGCTAAAAGAGTGGTGTTTGATGTGTTGTTCTATTTTAATTGCACGAGATGCAACAAACCTAAGTTTCACTTAGGTTTGGGGTGCCTCATTTTTGAACCATCTACACACTCACGTTAGACCCTATGCAAACCTCGGTTTTACCGAGGTTTGGGGTTGGCTTTTATTTGGCAAACCTAGGCCATGGCCTAGGTTTGGGGTGCCCATTTTAGAAATTTTGGGTTTTATTTTGCTTTATGTAATGCCTTGCCCGTCCTTTTAATAACTGCACAATGATTGAGTCGCATCACCCACGACTTTGCTTGCACATTGGGGACAATGTGTGGGTAAGGTTTGGGGTTGCCCAATCGGGCCCAAGTTATGCACGTAGATTTCCTGCACTTCTGAGTGTCTAGATCACAATAGCTAAATTTTTGTTTTGAATGATTGAGACCAACCATTGTGGGAAGAATCTTATGATAGTGACGTGACCGTTAGGGGAGGACCGGGAAAGGACATGACTAGGGACATTAGTGGAGACCACCCGATAGTGAGATTTTGAGCCTAAAGGACGTCTTTCATTTCGAGGGATTTATACACGTAATTCTTATACACCTTTAAAATTCCTTGTCGTGAATGTAGAATGATCTCGCTACAATATTGTATTGATTAGCAAAGACGAACATCGGGATATTAGGTAAGGGTATAGTAGACCATACCGTGTGGACCTTAAGAAATGATTCCAGGCATTGTGTGTTTTGTTTTAACCCGTTTCAGCTATCGTTTTCCCTTTTACCCTTATTGTGTACACATAGCCCATTTGAAGCCAAACACTCACCGTATTTCTTTCTAAACCTATCATTTACCCTTTAGCCAAAAGCCTTAGCCAACCCTTATCCGAAAGTGTGTCAATCGGAAGCAGTAATGAACTACTAGAGATAAAGCAGAAACTAAAGAATTTCGGCCAGCCATGAGAATAAAACGGGTCAATGTAACCCGAGAAGTAGAAAAGAGGACCAATGAAGTCCAAAAAAATAAAAATAAATAATATTTAGATAATAGTTAGAGCCGCAAAATAAGAGAGTCAAAGCGACTCCAATAGTGACGAAAAGGGCCAAGTAAGCGAATGTAAAGCAACGAGAGTTCAGGAATTACCAATGATTGACACCCCGAGGATTGTTGATCCTTTTTTACCCGTCGTTTCTTAGCCTTAACCTTAGCCCCATTACAACCCGTGTAAAGACCTGGATGATCTTTTGGAAAATGTGATTACGGTTTACGACTATCTTTACTGATATTCCCTGTCTTGCTATTTGATTCTTTCTGAGATCAAAATTTTGGACATTTGTGCGTCTTTCCTTAGAGTTGTCATGACATTTGCATATTCTTGCACATAACCTCCTTAAACATGACAACACGAGCGATAACCTAGGTTCGAGTGCAAAGAGAGTATCCCGTGAGGTAGGGTCGAGGCGAAATGTTTTCCCTAGCATGTCTGGACTTAGTCTAATCCTAATGTAATCGGAACTGTCACGAGTTCAACTCCCAATAGAAGGTCATAGATCGGACAAATTAAAGAATAAGGCGAGAGTGAAATAGATATTCACGGGTATGGGAAATCACCGTTGCATCACTTGGTACCGATTGGAATTGTGCAGTCATTACTAAATTCACTATGTGCTTTGATTCTATTTTGATCGCTAATTTGCTTGGGGACAAGCAACGCTCGGTTTGGGGTTGTTGATAACGCCACTTTTTGACGTTATTTTCGGTTCTCAAACCAACGATATTGGCTTGTATTCAAGTAAAAAGGCGGGTATTTTACGGTTTATTGAGTAATTTACGCAGGTTATATAAAAGGCGGCATTCCTCGGAAAAAGAAGCTAAAAAGAGCCCAAAAACGAGTCAAAACGAAGCCTAACGGGAGCCCAAAAGCCAAGCCCAAGACCCACGACCAAACCAGGACCCGAACCGCGAACCAGAAAACGACCCACGCAGCTAATTGGACACGCGCGACTTACCACGCGACTTGCAAGTCGCGTGGCAAGTAGCGTAACCCACTGTTTCGCGTTTTTCAGCTACAAAATCCGATTTTAGGTCACTTTTTCGGTATCCAACTTTTGGCAGACGATCCAGAGCAGTTCCCGGGCGATTTTGGGCGACTTTTCAGAGTCCTCGAAGCCACGTTAGAGAGTCGATCACGAGTACATTCAAGACGGAACGTAGAGACGAACACGAGAGGGAGTTTTCATCACTTGTTATCACGATTTCATCCTCCACATTTTGATCATGTTTACATTCACTTTTGAATACTTTTCTCTTATGTTTGAATCCACCACCGACATGAACTAACCGGTTCGTGTTGGGGGTTGGAATGAATGTGGTTTAACGTGTAAACAGATGAAGTGAACCATTTGTCAGTTTTCCTCGTTAATGAATGAATGCAATTTTGTGTTTAATGCTTTTGTGAGATTAGCTACCTTACAACTGTTTTATTGTTTTCAATTAACGTTCGAGAGAAGTAATTGAAAAATAGAATTAGAAATTGTATATCTAAGGTAAGAAAGGATCGAGAGATACCGAGTAAATCTTAGTCCCATTTAAATCTTAAACTTAATGCGTTTTGAACCCTATTTGTTGAGATCGAAAGATAAAACTTAGGTTTTCGAAATAGAATTCACGGTCGCTTGAAAAAAGGGACCGTGTTTTACAAATAAAATCGGTGTTACTTGAGAGAGAACAACGATTGGATAAAGATTGGGCATTCGTTGATAGGAATAACTGATAATTGAATTGAGTCAGACGTTTGTAGGTGAAAACCATTGGATTTCCAACCCTCAACTTTTCTCTCTATCGAAGTCTTTAAAGCTGTTCTATTTGTCTTGTGTTTGTTTTGATTTTGTCTGTTGCAATTAATTAGTTTATAAAACCACACCTCCAATTTCGACAGTCCAATTAATAGTTCTTATAGTAATTGTGATATTTAGTTCCTAGTTCCCCGTGATTCGATACTCGTACTTTCCAAGTACTATTAATTGACTTCGACCCGTACACTTGCGGTAAGACCCACGAGGTGTCAAAACCTCGTATCAGAGAGGAAGAATGTTTGAGTTTGAGTAAGACTCCTGTTTCGGGAGAGTCCCAGTTCTAGAAATCATGGGTTAGATCAGTCAGGGTGGTAAGGAAGGACAATGTCGAAATCTTGAAAGTGTCAATGGAGCCCTGACTTCGTAGTCGAGCTTCTCAATGGCAAGGTAAATGGAATAAGATACCTATAGTGAAATGAAAGCATGGAGAAGTAGAAAGTGAGATAGTTGATCAAAACGAAAGTAGTATGAAATGGTTGAGTAAGTGAGATGGGGAACGCATGTTCAGTAAGTTATTGCATGACAGAGAGGGCGACCATTGGTCGAGGGTAAAGTGTTAAGGATAAGCCGCGTGAGTAAAGCGGTTGACCTTGTTAGAGTGAGTAGCCTTTAGTTGCAAGAAGAGTCTCATGCATGACGTTATTTTATGTAACATGAAATTTTCACGATTTAAGTTAAAGGAGTAAATATAAATTTTGATCGAAAATGAGTCAGAATGTGCACGTGTATGTCTAAAGAAAAGGTGATTTCATTCACATCGCACATTGAATTTTGAGATTAACGATTTGCAAAATATCCCACTCTCTTCATGATAAGTCAAATTTGTCGCAAAAGGTCAAGAAAACGATTACCTGCAATTCATTATAACCAAAATGCTTCTTGACCTATTGATATCGTACGAATGAGTATGAGAACCGACTGGTTTACTTTGTGTCGGTAGTTCTTTCAGAATTGTGTCATATGAAAAGATTTTCATACAATATATTATTGTCGTAATAACATCGTTCGGATTGAGCAAGAGTGAGGTTCACGGGAAGATGCATGCAACCGATTCTCGAATCGTTGTGCAGGGCATTGAAGTTATAATAGTAATGGGGTCATGTGTACCCAAGTTGTTTCCAAATTTTGGTTATAAAAAAAAGGATAAAATGTACGAAATGATTTATTTACCGCGTCGTCATGTATGAAAGCTATGAACTCACTAAGTCGTAGAGTATTACGTCTTAAACTAAGGAAGAACTCCGAGAGTGGAGAGATGATGGACAAGTCAGGGGAGAACGTATGTAGTTTTGGGAATATGTGTTCAAGAGGAGAGTTGGACAGTGGAAGAATCGAGAATGGATTATAGTGTCGGGTATATGAGGGTCCGTACCCTTGCTCGGTGACTGGTAATACAGCTGCCAAGGGACGAGGGTGTCCGGAAGAAAGACTAGGAGTCGTCAAGGTGTCGGTTTTAGCAACTCGTTATGAGTAGTGTGGTAAGGAAGAATGAAATGTCCATGGCGTAGGAATATGAGTTTCGAGGTGAGCTTGTAATGTTGATGTTACATGAGTAGGTTTCGAAAAGAGGGAGTCAGATCATGAAGTTGATTATGATATGTGGAAGGATTAGGTTCCGTAAGGAACCCATGTTAAAGAATAAGTTAAGAAAGTAGTTACAGATTGTCTGTTGTTGTAGAAGTCGACAGTTTTGTAAGGTGGCCGAGGCCAAAGACTTGAACCAGAAGGTTGAAAGCTGATAGAACACCTAGTAGGGGTGTTAAGAGGATGAGAAGCTATTATTTTGAACAAGCGTTCTATTTACGAGTTATGGAGGGTTCATGGAATGATAAGGTATGTAGCACGAGCGAAGCAAGTGTAGATTGTATCGTCCAGTGAGGGACGGTGTCCAGCGTATGTAAGGGCTCAGATCGTAAAAAGCTAGCTGGAATATTTGTGATTGAGCTAAGTGTGAACTCGTGAGTCATAGTTCAACAAGTTGGGAGAGAACTAAGTAGCGAGACAGACTCGATTGTAGTATACGGGAGAATATGAAGGAAAGTGTGAATTGTGTACGAATGACCATGAGAGACTTGGTCGGTAGTGTGATGATAGGAGTGGTGAATGTACGAATGAATAGTAGCTTCAATTGCCAAGATATCTGTGTCAGCCGGTGATGTAGTAAGGCGATGTTAGAAAGATGAAGGATTAGAAGCAAGTCCTTTTGGGATTTCGGATAGAGTGTACGTTTTGCAATCCCAGTTGTTGAAGTACGTGGTTTGTAAGTTGGTGTTTATTTTGACGGTTATCGGGATGGAATGTCGGGGCAGAAATGGGTGATTGCCCAGCTGTGAGACCAAGCTTTGTGGTTATGTATGTTGTTAAGTAAGTATATTCTAGAAGGCAGAGAAAGTTTAAAGAAGATGATGAATAGGTTAGTCAAGCTGTAGTATAGTAGATGAGAAATCGTTAAAGAATGAAAATTGTTTCTTATGCGTGAGGGAATGATCCTAGAAGGAAATAGTTGAAAATTTTGGTTATGTTTAAAGAATGACATGATGATGATTGTGGGTCGGAGTGGTAGTATGATCATTAGTTGATTTGAAATGTCGTGATAGAGGTATAAGCCTTTGGTTGGTTGATTAAAATTTTATAGATTTGTTAAGTAATGACATTCATTTGTTATTACAGGATGTGTTGCAATTCTACCGAGAATTCTTGGGGAAGTATTTTTGAGATTAACACACTGATTGTTAAAGAATTATTTAAGGTAAATCTAAGTAAGAAAGCCGGGATGACTTTATATATATATATATATATATCTGATTTTAGGATCATGGTGGTTAATCTAAAGAATTGTGGAACCCGAGTTTCGGGGTGTTCCTGAATTTATAGATCCGTTTGTAATAGGGAATCCAAGGGGGGTGGATTATTAGAGTGAATAGGGGACGTTACTAAGAAACATACTTTGGGGTCATTGGAAGTTTAAAGAGGATGAGGGTTGTGTTAGTCAAAGTGTGGTGGAATAGATATGAAATCCTTAAAGAATGTGAGTTGTTTCTTATGTGCGAAAGAATTGTCTGAGAGAGTAAAAGTTGGAGATTAAAGAATGTGTAGTGACGTCGAACACTGGTGTCGTTTCAAGACGACTTGGTGGAATGCCTTAAGTTGGAATCTTGGTGCAATTGTGGGGTTATGTAAGTAATGAGAACGTGATAGCAGCATGTGGAAAGGTCGGGAGAGAGAGGCAAGTAATGATTTGTGGGCGGTGCTCCACGCTAACGCGGGGAGGTGAAGATGGTATGTCGGATTAAGTGAATGAATTAAAAGTAGTAAACTTGATAGTATTGTCGAAAGGTGCAGTGTTGTGTAGATTGTCATTGATAAGTGTGCGAACCGTTGGAAAGAGTATTGAGGAAAGGAATTGTGTATGATTTTGTGTAGGAATAGAGTGGATAAGACAGCTGAATGAGTTAAGTTAGTGACCTTGTGAGAAATGTTTAAACGAATTGGTCGTGCAGTGTTTAAGCTAGTGAGAATAGTATGGTGTGACCATGGTTACTCCTCCCAGATTGAGTGAGGATAACCGGAGTTATGTTTCAGGATAAGTTTAATTCGAGTAGGTGGACACTTCAACCATGGGTTTAGAGGTTCCTACTCTTAGTTACGTAGGAGTATGGAGTAGTGAAGTGGCGAGGATATGAGAGATGGCTGACGAACTGTCATCGAGGTGGTCCAAGAAAGGGAAAGGTTATTTGCAGAGACGATTGTTGGTTGGGATACGATAAAGAACTCCGAGTTGTGAGTGGTCGGGATGTACAGGGTTGGCCTTGTGTTGTGGCGAGGGACGCAACCAAGTTCCTTCTTAAAGGAAGTATAGATGCATGATAAGCCTTAGTTAATCTACTGTTGTCAAGATCGATCGAGTAGGAGCAGTAGCCTACGAGTTAGAGTACCGTAAGAACTGAAGGGAATGCACCCAATGTTCCATGTTCCAAATTTAGTGGGATGGTTGACTGAGTCAGAATGTGGCTTTTCTTTGGAGAAGTGTCAGTTTTGGTGTGAGCAAGATACCCGCATCTTTTCCCAATAAGGAATTCCGGGGACGGAATTCTTTTAAGGAGGGAGTGTTGTAACAACCCGAATTTCTAGGATGTAGTTAAAGTTTGGTGGCTAAATTCTAAGAAATTAAAGTTAAGTTAAGGGGCCTTTGTGCAAATTGTGAAAGATACAAATAGGGCTCAAAACCTTAGTTTTCCAATCATTTGGTGGTGGTTGGTTGCTGGAAAGAACTAGAGAGAAGAGAAAGAAGGGTTTTGAGGTCTCAAGAACAAATTGAAGAGAAGGAATCATTAATCAACAAAACTGGAAGAGGATGTGGATCTGGAATTCGATTCTACGAGTGATTCTAGCAAGTAATTCCATATCCCAATTCGTATCTGGTTGTTTTGATTAGATTGTTGAGTATTTGGAGATTTTTCTTAAAGTGGTAAAAGATACCTTGAGAGAGGGATTTAAACACTCTAATCATGTTTGAGTAGCAAGGAATGGTAAGAAATGGACCTAGTATGTTTATTAAGTCGTTTGCCGCCTTGTCGTTTCGTTTATTGGGCGATTAGAAAGATTTCGGCCTCTGAAATCGTCACAGCGCCTTGTCCGGTAAGCTCCTAGTGATGAGGGTTACCGGGAGAGTATCCGGTAAGCAGGATTGTCCGGTAAGCATGGTTGTCCGGTAAATAGGATTGTCCGGTAAGCATGATTGTCCGGTAAGTAGGATTGTCCGGTAAGCATGGTTGTCCGGTAAGCATGGTTGTCCGGTAAGTATGGGTGTCCGGTAAGTCGAATCCGGATGGGGTCTGGACTGTCGGGTTAGGCATCTGAGTAGTTTTTATCTCATCTATTTCTCAGGTAACTCGATCGTAAGCCAGAAGAAAAGTAAGAAAAGATCTTATAAGCATCAGGTGAGTTTTTCTAATTAAAATACGTGATTATGCGTGTTTTTCCAAGGAAAGTTGTTATGTGGAAATACCCTGTTGTTTTACATGATTCTTACGTAAATGAACGTTTATTATTTCACAGATCAGGGTATGTTTATGAACATGATTTATTGACTAGTTTTACGAATGCTTTCCCATGAAAATTATGCTCTACTGAAAGGATTATTCAGCAATGAAACGAATTGTAAAGTGTATTATAAATCTCATGTTTTATGACTATGGTGGTTTATATGAATGCTATGTGGAGTCGGTCTGCACTGTGGGATCAGAGATAGATCCTCGGGTTCTGATGATCCCTTGGATATGTATGACAGACTGGTAGGTTGAAATTTGTTTCCTCCTATTTCGAGTAGAGGGGAGTCTGCGTAGGCTCCGGGAAGGGGAGTCTGCGTAGGCTGTAACATCCCTTATCCCATATACACGACATATCACACAATATAACACAATTAGATATAACAAACAAACAAACTTTACATGTACGGTCCGGTAGTCTTTTACAAATAGAAAGAAAACATTTGAAATACAATCCTTGTGTTATTTGCATCCATAACACTTAACATTCCATTACAACTACTAAATAAGTCAAAAGCTTCGTCTTATAGTCTTCCTTACTAGCCATCCATCTCATACTCTACTTACTTGCCCTTACTTGATCCGCCACCTGGAATACATATTTTTAAAACAAAATGAGGGTTAGACCTGTTGGTCTAAGTGAGAAACCCCTGTTAGTTTAAAAACCATTTATATAAACTTCATTCATATAAATCACGCCACATAATTACATATATCCAATTAAGCTCACACATCGTGTACCTTTCCTTCTCATTTCCTCCTGGCCATATTAGTGGTAGCAAGCCAACTAATAATATACAATGCTGTACAACATCTACAGCCAAACAACGCTATACAAGTTCTATAGCCAATCACACCGGTCTTAAACCCGGCCAACGTATTATAACACGTTTATAATACACATGTAAATACAATATCTCACTATATTGTAATTCGCATATACCATACATATAAACACATAATCACTAATTATCACATTCCCAAACCATACGTATGTATTCCAGTTGAAATTACTTTTAAAGTAAAACTCACCTGATTGCTTATTAACACGTTTCCAAGTCTTCTTAACCGGTTCAGCCTTTTACCCAGAATTCACAAGATCTGTAACACATAGATACAGACATCTCTTTACCACATAAAACACATAAGTCTTACTAAGGCTAACAACTCTAAAGAGCTCAAACCCTCAAATGTTGCCCCCAAACTCGTACTCAAGTCAAGACTACAGGATAGTCAGTCCTCATTCACTCCCTATCTAGTGGTTAACAAAATACAGGTTACTGGATACTTGACAGCATCTAAAACTCTCAAAAATGGCCAAACAGCAAAAGTATCCGGATACCACAAGTTACCCGGACAACATGACTTTTCCGGACAACATGACTTTTCCGGACAACTTGACTTTTCCGGACAACTTGACTTTTCCGGACAACTATAGAAAAGAGAGATTTTCCCGGATAAAGGACTCGTCCGGACACCTTCAAACAGTACCCGGACACCACTGTCGGTTTACCCAAAATTCACCCAGAAATCGGCTGAGGTTTACACCAGTTCGATTATGTCGATTCTAGACCGATAGAAACAATCTACTAACCATTATAAACATAATTAGTATAGGAAACATACCTGTAACTACTTCCAATTGCACCAAATTGAAACCCTAATTCTAAAACCTCTTTTCTTCTTTTTTCTTCCTTTCTCCACAAAACACACACACACCTTATGATAATATCTGATTTTCTGATTTTTATGAATTATCTGATTTACCAATAGATAATATCTAACCAATATTTATCCTCTAAACCCTAAACTATCCATTAATGACCCAAAACACCCTTAACTCCTAATTTAACCCAAACTTACCCTAAACTTCCAACTTTAAAGTTAATTAAATTTAACGGAATGGGGATTTAACTAACGGACTTACCCGGGGTATTACATCAGCTCCGGAAGAGGCGAGAAGGGAACCTGCTGGGACCCCGATCGCGGAATGTTTATGTGATCCATCACACAGTACAGTACCATGAATGATGTTTATGTGAAGAATGTGAACTGTTTTATAAATGATTTTTGTAATGTTGATGTACACTGTTTATGGAGGGAACTCACTAGACCTCATGGTCTAACCCTCGCTTTTCAAAACTAAAACCTTTTCATGTAAGCATATAGTAGAAGGCTCTGGTAAGTGAGCAAGAGCAAGATAGGGAACAGATGCAGCTAGAGACAGTGCATGTGCCACTAGTAGTAGTAGTTGTTCTCAGTTGTGTATATGTTGTTTCCGCCAACCTCAGTCTTAGAGTAATGTAATGAGATTTTGGGACCCAGATTTGTAAACTGTAACACCCTAAAATCAGGGCTAATTTAAACCTAAAAAATTTCACAAGTTACGATACAAGAACTTCAACTTATATACATATAGCAAGGAATTAACCATCAAGAGTATATTTACAATACAGGATCCTTCCAATAACCTATCAATCTAATCATATCATTATAATCAGATTAACTAAGTTATCTAAGCAATCCATCAAAATCTCTTCTTGTTAATTGACACCTCTGCTATTCCAAAACGCTCGTCCCCAACCCTTTACTTTCCCGAGCTTGTACCTGGTAAGAAAACATCATATGAAACGATTAGGCCAACGCCTAGTGAGAACATTCGTTTCAATAATAATATTTGCAAAATCAATGTAAACAAGTTACAACAAACCTGATTACCCTTTTCTTATCGTACGTGTAACTCTATTCTGTTAACACGATTTTCATCCAATCCTATGAATATGACTGACACACATTCCATCATCATATCATGCCTCAGAGCCACACTACGAATCTTCGATGATTCTAGATTAATGCTCTTATCCAATAAATCGCAATTACACATGCCCATTTATCGGAAAGGAAGTAGCGATTACAAGCACTTATGTAAATCCCATTTCCTTCCTTAGAAATTAGGAATAACGATTATTGCCACACGCCTATTCCACAATTTCCTCACACACACTGGAATAACGATTATTACCACACGCCTATTCCATGTGATTACCAAACACTAGTGCTACACACATCAGAATAATGACTAACTTTCATCTATTCTACGTGTACATAACCATTAGCACCACACACATCAGAATAATGACTAACCTTCATCTATTCCACGTGTACATAACCATTAGTGTCTATGGATCCATTACACTTACTACACCCCTGCCTAGCATTACACCAGCACAGTCTATAGGCCTAACATACTACCATTCAAATGTACATATGTTCAAGCTACACAAATTATATCTCAATTCCTAAATCAGACCTTTCCATGAATAACAGAACCTGCAATTCTCCAATTTATCAAAAGTGTCCGGACAAACAGGGTTTCAGATAACTTAAACTATCCGGATACTGAACTAATCCGTACAACACACTAATCCGGACAACATACCCGGAAACTAAAGTAACCCGGATACTATCCGGTAACTATATTCATCCGGAAACTTATACGAAATTAAAACTTACCGGATAACTTTTCTGCGTCCGGATACCTTCTTCACAGAGGTTTCCGGATACGACGTTTCATCCGGAAACCTTCGAACTGCAGCCTAAAATCCAATCTAAATCGATGTCTGCTTGATTCAGTTCATTCCAGACCACCCCATACAGTTTATAACCAGTTTATACAGCTAATACAAGGTTTAATTTAACATGAAAACACAGATTTAAGCAAACAACAAATGAACTCACCTTTTAAAGAAGTTATACCCACTTTGCACAATCTGATTCCCCCAATCTGTTGATAATGATTCTGTAAATTAATGCAATACACAGATTCGTTTATAAACTATCATTACCAACAAATTTTATCAGAAACCAACACAAATACCTTACCAATTTGATGACCAAATCTTGCTTTTCTTCCTTTTTTCTTTTCTCTCTTTCTCTCAGCCTTCTAAACCGACCCAGATCAAGATATGAGATATTTATCTGATTTTCAGCTATTATATCCAAACCTACTTTCCACAAATGACCAATTATACCTCCAAGTTCCAATTTTCTCAAAAGTAACACCAAACCTTAATCTCTTGTATTATAACCCTATTGAATTATAAAATTTTCATATAATTCAAGGTTCAACCCAAAATACAAAAGATCCCAATTCTCATAAAAACAAATATTGAAATTTTTTGGGATGTTACAATACTCCCCAACTTGAAAATGATTTCGTCATCGAAATCAAGATCAGGTAAACAGATGGGGATACCTATCCTTCATATTTTCTTCCGACTCTAAAGTCACATTAGCACCTCGATGGTGTTTCCACTGTACTTTCAACATAGCTACTTCCTTGCCATTACGTAGCTTCCTAACCGATCTTTCCAAAATTGCCTCTGGTTCTTCCACACATCGACTCTTTTCATCTACCCTTACATCAGCAAGTGGAATCACATCTTCCTCTTCGGCTAGACATTTCCGAAGATAACACACATGAAAAGTGTTATGGATCCCTTCCAACTCCGGTGGAAGATCCAACTGATATGCTTGTAAACCAACCCTTTTGGTTATAGTGAAAGGTCCTAGAAAACGAGGACCTAACTTCCCACGTTTACCAAACCTTATCATACCTTTCCATGGGGATACCTTAAGCATCACGCGCTCCCCAACTTGGAATTCTTTTGGTCTTCTTTTCGGATCAGCATAACTCTTTTGTCTATCTTGAGCTGCTTTCATATGCTGCCGAATTTCTTTCACTTTATCTGTCGTTTGTTGTACTAACTCCGGACCAGCAAACTGCTTTTCTCCGGCTTCTAACCAACACACCGGAGTTCTACATTTCCGACCATACAAAGCTTCGAAAGGTGCTCTTCCGATACTGGAATGATAACTATTGTTATACGCAAATTCCACTAAAGGTAAATGCGTATCCCAGTTACCTCCAAAATCTAACACACAACACCTGAGCATATCTTCCAAAGTTTGAATGGTTCTTTCACTTTGCCCATCAGTTTGCGGATGATAAGCAGTGCTCAGATTTACCTTTGTACCTAATTCTTCTTGAAGTGACTGCCAAAATCTCGAGGTAAACCGACTATCACGATCTGACACTATCGACACCGGTATACCATGCCTTGACACTACTTAATCAATATACAGTTTTGCTAATTTCTCAATTGGTGACGCTTCTTTCATAGCTAGAAAATGAGCACTCTTAGTCAAACGATCCACAATCACCCAAATAGCGTCGTTACCTTTCTGAGTCCTTGGTAACTTTGTCACGAAATCCATGGTGATCTTCTCCCACTTCCATTCCGGAATCTCCAAAGATTGGAAACTTCCGTAAGGTTTCTGATGTTCATCTTTCACTAAAGAACATGTTGTACACTTTTCCACTATTCATGCCACATCTACTTTCATAGTTGGCCACCAATAGTGTAACTTCAAATCCCTATACATCTTAGTACTCCCAGGATGTATAGAATACTTAGATCTATGGGCGTCTTCTAGAATCAACTCTCGATTTCCTCCAATCTTCGGTACCCAAACACGGCCTTGAAACAACTTAATTCCACGGCCATCTTCCGTCAGTTAAAGATGTTGTTTGCTCATTACTTCATCTTTTAGATTCTCTTCCAGTAAGGCCTCCGCTTGTGCCTCTTTTATTCTTTCAATCAGATTGGACATTACATCAATCCTAGCATTGGTCGTCTTCAAACACCCACTATACTCTTTTCTACTAAAGCATCGGCTACTACATTTGCTTTACCAGGGTGGTAATGTAATTCACAATCATAATCCTTAAGTAACTCTAACCAGCGTCGTTGTCTCATGTTCAACTCTTTCTGATCAAAGACATGTTTCAAGCTCTTGTGATCAGTATAAAGAGTACACTTCGTCCCATACAAATAATGCCTCCACAGCTTCAAAGCAAAAACAACCGCTGCCAACTCTAAATCATGCGTAGGATAGTTCTTCTCATGCTCCTTAAGTTGTCTTGACGCATAAGCAATTACCTTGCCTCGTTGCATCAATACACATCCCAGGCCCATTTTGGAAGCATCACTATAAACAACAAAATCTTCTGTTCTTTCTGGTAAGGCAAGAATAGGGGCTTCACACAACTTTTGACGTAAAGTTCTGAAAGCCGATTCTTGTTTCTCTGTCCAGATAAACTTCACGTTCTTTCTAGTCAAAAAAGTCAAACCAGAAGCAATCTTTGAGAAGTCTTTAATAAATCTCCGATAATAACCCGCGAGACCTGAGAAACTTCTTATTTCAGACGCACTTCTTGGTGTCTCCCAATTCGTCATAGCTTCTATCTTTGCTGGGTCTACTTTAACTCCTTCTGAAGTGATCACATGACCTAGGAATTGTACTTCTTTTAACCAAAATTCACATTTTGAGAACTTCGCATACAATTTCTCTCTTCTCAACACTTCTAAGACTTCGCGTAAATGGTGTGCGTGATCTTCTTCTGTCTTCGAATAGACAAGTATGTCATCAATGAAAACAATGACAAACTTATCTAAAAATGGTCGACACACTCTGTTTATCAGATCCATGAACACTGCTGGAGCATTTGTCAAACCAAATGGCATTACAAGAAATTCATAATGCCCATACCTTGTTCTAAAAGCCGTCTTAGAAATATCTTCATTTCTTACCCGAACCTGATGATACCCAGACCTTAAATCAATCTTAGAAAAACATCCCGCACCTTGGAGTTGATCGAACAGGTCATCAATCCTTGGAAGCGGATACTTATTCTTAATAGTCACTTTATTCAGCTCACGATAATCTATACACATTCTCATAGTACCATCTTTCTTCTTAACAAACAACACTGGAGCTCCCCACGACGAAGAACTCGGTCTAACGAAACCTTTATCTAACAACTCTTGAAGTTGAGTCATCATCTCTTTCATTTCGGCCGGTGCTAGACGATACGGTGCTCGCGCAATAGGTGCCGATCCAGGGACAAGATCAATGCGAAATTCTACCTGCCGTTCAGCTGGTAGACCAGGAAGATCATCGGGAAATACGTCTAGAAAATCATGTACTACATTGATATCTTCCACTCGCTTCTTTTCTGACTTTACATCTAAAACATAAGCTAAATAGGATAAACATCCTTTCGAAAGGCACCTACGCGCCTTTGCCACAAAAATTAACGGAATTTCCCCTTTCTACTTTTCCCCGAAGACGATAATATCATCCTTATCAGCCATCGGAATCCTGATTAATTTCTTTGCACAAAATATTTCTGCCTGGTTGACTGTCAGCCAGTCCATACCCACAATCACATCAAATCCCCCAATTTCCATCAACAACAAGTCGATCGGAAATTTTGTCTCTTCTATCGAAATAAAACAACTATCAAGTCTTTCACGAACCAAGACCTGACCCCATCAGCTACCTCAACTACTAAGGCATCTTCCAGAGTAATAACATGCATAGCTAACTTGTGAAAGAACGACTTGGACACAAATGACAAATTTGCACCACAGTCGAACAAAATGCGCGCAGGACAAGAATTAACAAGGAAAGTACCCGAGACGACATCTCTCGATTCTTTAGCTTCATCAGCGGTCATCTGAAACGCCCGACCTGTTGGCTTTGGGATATTTGATTTCTTACTCTCATCTCCACTCTTTTTCAACCTCGGGCAATCCCGGCAGAAGTGACCCGGTTGCTTACACTCGTAACATGTAATTCCTTGTACCGGACAATTGTTCATCATATTCCCACTTTTCCCACACTTGAAACATTCCAAGGCTGTCCCCCGACACGGCCCAAAATGTTTACTCTTGCACTTTGAACACCAATTTGGTTCACGACGCGAATCGTAACGAACACCTTTACCGGTTGCCTTAGGTCTCTGAAAAGACTCTGATCGGCCCTCCCATTTTCGTTTCTCCCCAACTTGGGTCTTTTCTTCTTTATCCTTGGCGTAGACTTCTTCCATCACTTTAGCTTCTTCAATAGTTTCCCTCAGTGTTGAAGCTTTAGCGTTTCTTACCCTGGACATCATGTCCGCTGGCAAACCCTTCAAGTAAGCTTTAATCTTTTCTTTTTCATTAGGAGCCACATGCCCCACCAAATTCAGCTTCTCCAAAAACGTTTCAATATACTTTCTCATAGACATGTTACCCTTCTTGAGAGTCCTAAACTCTTCTTCAATTCTATCCATCTCATTCTCATTACAGTACTCCTCCAAAACCTTCTTCTTGAATGACTCCCAAGTCATAGCAGTCAATACTGAAGCCGATACTGAAGCTGTCACTATATTCCACCATGTTAATGCATTCCCTTTTAACATTTGAGAATCAAATCTAACTTTGGACTTTTCATCACATTCACAAGCTCTGAAAGCTTGTTCCATTTCCCTAATCCAGTTCATATAGGTTACTGGATTATCTGTTCCTTTAAACTCGGGCGGCTTACAACTTAGGAACGTCTTGTACGAGCAAACTCTTTCCACTATTCTTTATGTTTCTGTTACAGGAGTATGAAGTGGATTAATTACTCCAGTCTCGGTTCCTGTTTGCTGCAACTCTGTACTTCGATCGTTCAATGCTTTCATAAACATTTCGGTTTGTTGAGCCATTGCGTTCGTCATCATTCTTGTCATGTTTTCTATCATTCGGGCTTCCATACTTGCTTCTGGTGTTCTTGGGTTGGAAGTACCCGTTCTATGTACCTGACTAGGCACTCCTCCAAGAGAAAGAAACCCCGGTGGAGTCTCATGAATTTTGCCTAATCCAGTTTGTCTCTCTCCCGTCTCATCAATCATGGACCTATCCATCGCAGAAATAGGAGATAGTGGCGGCGTATTCACCATCGTTCTGATATACACAAGAGGATAACCATAAGAAATGGTTATACACATACGAACATACGAAACATACTTTACCGATCATTAGTCACTGTAACCATTTAGAAACAAGCATGCTTATGTAACAATATATTCATAAATAACAGTAGCTAATTGAAATTGTGAATATATCATACAAGAGAATCCTCATTACCATTGTTACAGTACTAATTTCACGTATTCTTGTTAACTCTAAGACTATCCCGTCTTAGTACTTCTACCCATATCTCACACATCATAACTTAATTCATCTCAGCTTAAGTCTAAGTATCTCATCAGCATACTTAGTTCACTTAAACTAATGCTCTGATACCATATTGTAACACCCTAAAATCAGGGCTAATTTAAACCTAAAAAATTTCACAAGTTACGATACAAGAACTTCAACTTATATACATATAGCAAGGAATTAACCATCAAGAGTATATTTACAATACAGGATCCTTCCAATAACCTATCAATCTAATCATATCATTATAATCAGATTAACTAAGTTATCTAAGCAATCCATCAAAATCTCTTCTTGTTAATTGACACCTCTGCTATTCCAAAACGCTCGTCCCACAACCCTTTACTTTCCCGAGCTTGTACCTGGTAAGAAAACATCATATGAAACGATTAGGCCAACGCCTAGTGAGAACATTCGTTTCAATAATAATATTTGCAAAATCAATGTAAACAAGTTACAACAAACCTGATTACCCTTTTCTTACCGTACGTGTAACTCTATTCTGTTAACACGATTTTCATCCAATCCTATGAATATGACTGACACACATTCCATCATCATATCATGCCTCAGAGCCACACTACGAATCTTCGATGATTTTAGATTAATGCTCTTATCCAATAAATCGCAATTACACATGCCCATTTATCGGAAAGGAAGTAGCGATTACAAGCACTTATGTAAATCCCATTTCCTTCCTTAGAAATTAGGAATAACGATTATTGCCACACGCCTATTCCACAATTTCCTCACACACACTGGAATAACGATTATTACCACACGCCTATTCCATGTGATTACCAAACACTAGTGCTACACACATCAGAATAATGACTAACTTTCATCTATTCTACGTGTACATAACCATTAGCACCACACACATCAGAATAATGACTAACCTTCATCTATTCCACGTGTACATAACCATTAGTGTCTATGGATCCATTACACTTACTACACCCCTGCCTAGCATTACACCCGCACAGTCTATAGGCCTAACATACTACCATTCAAATGTACATATGTTCAAGCTACACAAATTATATCTCAATTCCTAAATCAGACCTTTCCATGAATAACAGAACCTGCAATTCTCTAATTTATCAAAAGTGTCCGGACAAACAGGGTTTCCGGATAACTTAAACTATCCGGATACTGAACTAATCCGGACAACACACTAATCCGGACAACATACCCGGAAACTAAAGTAACCCGGATACTATCCGGTAACTATATTCATCCGGAAACTTATACGAAATTAAAACTTACCGGATAACTTTTCTGCGTCCGGATACCTTCTTCACAGAGGTTTCCGGATACGACGTTTCATCCGGAAACCTTCGAACTGCAGCCTAAAATCCAATCTAAATCGATGTCTGTTTGATTCAGTTCATTCCAGACCACCCCATACAGTTTATAACCAGTTTATACAGCTAATACAAGGTTTAATTTAACATGAAAACATGGATTTAAGCAAACAACAAATGAACTCACCTTTTAAAGAAGTTATACCCACTTTGCACAATCTGATTCCCCCAATCTGTTGATAATGATTCTGTAAGTTAATCCAATACACAGATTCGTTCATAAACTATCATTACCAACAAATTTTATCAGAAACCAACACAAATACCTTACCAATTTGATGACCAAATCTTGCTTTTCTTCCTTTTTTCTTTTCTCTCTTTCTCTCAGCCTTCTAAACCGACCCAGATCAAGAAATGAGATATTTATCTGATTTTCAGCTATTATATCCAAACCTACTTTCCACAAATGACCAATTATACCTCCAAGTTCTAATTTTCTCAAAAGTAACACCAAACCTTAATCTCTTGTATTATAACCCTATTGAATTATAAAATTTCCATATAATTCAAGGTTCAACCCAAAATACAAAAGATCCCAATTCTCATAAAAACTAATATTGAAATTTTTTGGGATGTTACATAAACGTTATGATTTTAATGCTATGTATGTCCTGTTGTATTTTTGGGATCTTACAATACAATCATAAATAAATTTTGAATAAATTGCGATTTGCAAATTGATGGTTGCATCATTAAATTCATCGTCGTATATTTATATAATTAATTTGTTGCTAAAAATAATTAATAACAAAATGAGAATTAATCAAATGAAAATGAAATGAGAAATCTTAATTAAAAAAACCAATATTTTAAGCTTATTGTTGAATGTTTGGATATTTCATTTGAATTTTTATTACAGATTGTGAGTTTGAGATATAGAGAGATAAAATGTTTAAATGTAATAGAAAGAAAACATTTGCAAACCTTTAATTGTAAAAATGAGAAAACATTTGCAAACCTTTAATTGTAAAAATGACTAAATTATAAGAAGTAAAATATAATATTTTGAAATAGATTCATACTAATAAACTAAACAAAACATCAATTAAATTAACTCTTATTTAAGTTTTTTAAATGATAATTGAATGAATTTTTCTAATGAATATTTGTAGTTCCAATTATAAAGAAAATAAAAGGTTTTAATATGGATTATAAAGAAAACTAATATAAGTCTATAATAAAAAAAACATATATAACAACTAAACATTCCATGGCATATGTTTCTTTGAATATTTATAGAAAATTATAACTTCACATCACAGAACGATAGCATATACTAAAGAGAAAACAACCATAAACCAAAATAAAAATGAAAAACTAAATTTTAAAAATATAGTCTACTAAATTAAATTTATAAATAAATTATTTTTAAATATAAAAATTAAAATATTTAAGTAAAGTTAAAAAAACTAAATTATAAACGTAAAATATTAAAATTAAATTAGATTTCAAAAAGAAGGCTACGACTTAAGAGCTTGGGTTATTATAATCTAAAATTAGATTTTTAGAAAACAAAAATACAAATTCAGTGGCTCGAGCACGGGATCTAATGCATATATATTAAGCACTCTTACCATCCAACCACAAACACAAATTACTTTGGTTAATTATTTTGTAGGTGATTTTTATATAGAATAAGTTTATAAATATATAATCATAAAAAATTATCGGAGGCCCTGTGCCGCCGCACCATCGGCACACCCCCAGGGCCGCCCCTGTATTAGTAATTCGGTTAGCACGTCGACCTGGTACAAAATGGCCATCTTACTGAATCTGAAAGGTCGACTACGACAAAAACATGCCAAACCAGGCAAATTCGTAGGTTCGATTCCTGCCGGATGCACTTTTTACGAATATAAATATAGATAATTATTTGGAGCGGAAGAAACATTATTTATATATGTTTATATTTATATATATTTTAAAACATTCATCTTAATTACTTTTCCTGTTACCAATTTTTATAAGATTGGATAAAAATAAGTATAGACACTATCAAGAATCAGACTGGATTCACAATTACACCATAACATATTTACTGTCTATAAAACATGAAGATTTATGGTTCAGTATATTAGTCACCAATTAATTTATCAGCCAACAACAAATTTTTTTACCAAATATAATTTTAACCGATTCTATTTCGGTTACGAATCTTAATTACTTGACTAAATTAAATACAAAATATAATTTCAATTTTGTTTCCTCAGGCTTAAACCTCATTTACTGCTCAATTCACCTTTACCTTCACCCCCACCCCCTAACATGAATCTATTTAAGGACACACTACCACTAGTCAACCACCAACAATCTCCAACGTCATACCCAACACGTGGTTCTGAAATGGAGATGCCTACTCGGAGCCAACCAAATAGGATGGGAGAACAGCTCCCACAACCCCATAACCCTCCGCCAGTGGCCTCCCCTTTCGGGAAATGTCTCAAGAACCACGCAGCCAGTGCAGGCGGCTATGCTCTCGATGGTTGCGTAGAGTTTATGGCAACACCCACCTCCACCCCAACTGATCTCACCTCCCTAAAATGTGATGCTTGTGGTTGCCATCGCAACTTCCACCACCATGAAGTCGTTCAAATGCAATCGCCTATAGAGCGTGTTGACGCCATCGAGTACCAATACCAACCCCAACATGCACAATACCATCACCACCCACCAACACCAGCTCCTTCCCACCTTGTCCGTATGGCAAATAACAACGACACTCTGGATTCCCCATCCCTGACCCCAATTTCATCATCCTACTACCCATCACCACCCCACATGCTCTATGCTTTCAACCCAGGCTTTCCAGCAATAGAACGGGCAGACAAAAACCTCCCGTCAATCCTCACCACTGGATCAATGAGAAAAAAACGATTCAGATCAAAATTTTCACAAGATCAAAAGGCAAAGATGCAAGAATTCGCAGAAAGAATCGGATGGAAGATGCCAAAGAAAGAGGATGAGACGATTGTGAGATTTTGCAACCAAACTGGGGTCGATAAGGGTGTTTTTAAGGTGTGGATGCACAACCACAAAAACATTAGTATCAGAGACAACAACCACGAGAACCGTCGCAAAGACGGTAGTAATGCAAAGGGCGCTAATGGATCATCTTCGTCTTCCTAATTATGTATGCTACTTATGAGAATCGAATAAGTCTATAGACTAGATAATTAAGAGTAAATTATGGTGTGATAGAGAAGAGGCTTTGAGGCTGATTATGTTTAATCTAGTGACTATTAGTATTGACATAAGAAGCTTTTTTAATTAAAGGGCTATTAGCATCAAATTAAAATATAAAGTATTTTGCTTTGATTACCACCACTTTACAAAATATTTTTAACTTTGGTACTTTTAATGTGACATTTCAAACTTTGATTGAAAATTCATACTATCCATCCTTTTTATTAAAAATATAATCGAACATTTTATAAACTAGAACCATTGTTATTAATTTATTATTAATATTAATAAAAAATATTAATGAACAAAAATATAGTCCCTATTTAATTTTAAAACATTAAAAGCACCTTATTTATTGTTTTGTTTGTTTGTTATATATAAATAATGATTAGTTTTTTATTTTTCATCTAATACATGTAATGTAACACCCCATATTTCAACTCTTGTGGCTTAAGTGCATAAATAAGAAATTCTGGGGCTCTTTTGCAAAAATCTCAAAGTTATGTGGCTAGATGGTAAAAAGGAAAAGCTGAACTAGATAAAAACCTCCTAAAACCCTATTTGTTTCCTCATATGTCGGCTGGAGGAATTGAAGAGAGGAGAAGGAGCTCAAGGTTCCACCATTGAAGGTTTGGGAAAGTGATTGAGATAGAGATTGAAGGAATTGGCTGCTAAGGTATACATTCATCTTAATCTCTTAGTTTTGTCTTGGAAATGGGGCTTTGAGGTATGAATCTGTTGCAATCTTCTTCTTTAAGTATTTTGAATCAAAACCAAGTGGAAGGGTGTGTTGGATGAATCCCTTGAGGAGTTGGTGTACTCTTGGTAATATTCCACCCTTCCAATGGAAGTTCTTAAGTTTGATTCATTTATTTTTGGGGGTTTGTGTTTCAAAAGAGTTTCACATGTTGTTTTGAATGAGGAATTGATGGATTTAAGTTTTGGGAATTGTCTCCTTAATGTATAAATAGTTTTAGCTTTTGTTTTGGGAAGTTACCAATCAATTGGAATCAGTTTTAGAGGATCTAAGTGGTTTTACGAGCTGACCCTGGTGAGCAGAGCTGAGAATGCTCGACCAGAGAGTTACGCGGCTTTTCACGCGGTTTGCAAGCCGCGTGGCAAACCGCGTAAGTCTCTGATGGGCGATTCTCGTTTTCTGCTCCGTTGGTCGTTCGGGCTTGGATTCGAGGCTTGGTATAGGGGATTGTCTTAGGACGTTATGGGGGATGTTTTAAAGTATAATTGGGGAGTCTAATACCTCCTTTGTTAACCCCAATTCAGGTGATCATTTGGTGTTAAGTAAGCTCCGAGTAGGTTCAAGTGGACGAACCTGTGGTCCCTCCAAGGGCGCCGGCTGCCCGGGGTAGAGGAAGAGGTCGTGGAAGGGGACGTGAGACCATTCCACGTAAGGCTACTACCAATGTGGAAGGTGCTCGTCCAAAGAAGAAAACTCCGGCTGTTCGCCGAACTAAAAGTGTTGAGGCCCCGTCCGATCGGGAAAGATCTCACCGAGAGGGCTCGACAACGGGGAATCATGCCTTTGTGACTCAAGAGGCCTTCGCCACCGAAATGGTGAAGTTGAAGGAAAAGTTGGACCGATGGATGAATCATCATGATGTTTCGGCGTCGGGGAGTAAGGAGAACAGTGGAAGTAAAGCGGCCACCGAATTGTCTAGCCCGCCTCCGAAAGAAGTTGGTAGCCACAAGCAATCCACGACGCTAGTGGTGAACGAGTCGGCAGCTAGAGGATGTAGTCACAAAGCATTCTCATCTTGCAAACCTCCTACCTTCCAAGGAGAATGCAACCCGGTGTTGGCCATCAGGTGGATTCGAGAAATGGAATTGGTGTTCGACATTTGTAAGTGTGCCGAAGAGGATAAGGTGATCTATGCCCTATCTATGTTGAAGTCGGAGGCCATCTTTTGGTGGGATGCTGAGACTGGAGGATTGGGATCGTCGGTGGCTAAGACTATGAGATGGGAAGAATTTGTGAGGAGGTTCAAGGCTCAGTTTTGCCCTCTAGCGGCAATTAAGAAATTGGAAGAGGAGCTTTTGAACTTAGCACAAGGGGACTCGACCGTGAGGGAGTACACTTCCAAGTTTATTGAGAAAGCTCGTTTTGCGGAAATGTATGTCCCAACCGAGGAGCGCCGAGTCGAGAGGTATCTCTATGGATTGAAGAGTAGCGTGCGGGAGTTAGTAATGGCAAGAATTCCTACCACTTTCCAAGCTGCTATAAATGCGGCCGAGTTGGTAGAGAGGGAGAAAGATCGTCAGCAAATTGAGAGGGCCGGAGAAAAGAGAAAATGGGATGGATCGGGGAATGATGCTCGAAAGGGGAAGGTTTCGAGGTCGGAGCCGCGTAGAAATCGGGGTTATGGCGACAAGCCGTGCGGGAAGTGCCACCGGATGCATAAAGGGGAATGTAGGGCGGACTCGGGGTTGTGTTACCAGTGCGGATCGCCGGGGCATATGTCTCGGGATTGCCCGAAGAAGCGGGGTTGTTTTCAGTGTGGGTCGCCGGACCACCGTTGGTTTGATTGCCCTATGTTAAAGAGAGGAGGATCGGGTCAGTTTGGAAATCGTCAAGGGGTGCAGGGAGTTGAGAAGAAAGAGGAGCCGGCGCGCGCGAAGGGGCGCGTATTTCGTATGACTGCAGATGAGGCGGAGGAAACTTCGGATGTCGTGACAGGTACCTTTTTGGTGAACTCTTTATGTGCCAACGTGTTATTTGATTCGGGGGCGAATCGCTCCTTTGTATCTCCTGTTTTCGTGAAACGCTTGGGGGTGAGGCCTAAGCGTTTGGGTAGTGCTTTAGAAGTGGAGACCGCCGATGATAACGTGGTACTTGTTAGTAGTGTGGTGGAAGAGTGTTGTATAGACATAGAGGGGAGTTTATTACCGATACGTTTATACCCTATGCCGATGGGAGAGTTTGATGTAGTGTTGGGGATGGATTGGTTAGCGAAGAATAATGCTACCATCGTCTGCAACAAGAAGTTGATTCGTGTGCAATTGCCAGATAAGGGAATGGTAGTGATTTATGGGAACCGTCGAGATAGGAAGTCTAGTCTTATTTCCTTGATTAAGGCTACTAAATGTCTAAGGGAGGGATGTCAGAGTTATCTAGCCTATGTGGTGGATGCAAAGAAAGAAAAGCGCGAGGTAGGAGATGTGCCGATAGTGGGTGAGTACCCGGAGGTGTTTCCGGACGATTTGTGCGATCTACCCCCGGATCGCCAGATCGAGTTTCGAATCGACCTGGTGCCAGGAGCCACCCCAATAGCTCGTGCACCATATCGGTTGGCACCCTCCGAGATGAAGGAGATGATGACCCAACTCCAAGAATTGCTAGACAAGGGTTCGTGAGACCGAGTACCTCGCCGTGGGGTGCGCCGGTGCTCTTTGTGAAGAAGAAGGACGGGACTATGAGGATGTGCATCGATTATCGCGAACTCAACAAAGTCACTGTCAAGAACAAGTATCCGCTCCCCAGGATTGACGACTTGTTCGATCAGTTGCAAGGGGCTAGCTACTTTTCAAAGGTAAATTTGAGATCGGGATACCATCAACTCAAGGTACGAGGAGAAGATATTCCAAAGACAGCTTTTCGAACCCGATACGGTTATTACGAGTTTTTAGTAATGCCTTTCGGATTAACGAATGCTCCCGCCGCGTTTATGGATTTGATGAATAGGGTATGTCAACCCTATTTAGATAAATTCGTGACCGTCTTCATAGACGATATTCTCGTTTATTCGAAGTCGGAGGAAGAGCATAGGGAGCATTTGAGAGCGGTGTTGGAATTGTTGAAGCGGGAGAAACTTTATGCCAAATTTGCGAAATGCGAATTTTGGCTTAGAGAGGTGCAGTTTTTGGGACACGTAGTGACCCAGAGTGGAATCAAGGTTGACCCGGCAAAAGTAGAAGCTATTAAGAACTGGGAATCGCCTAGAACGCCGTCCGAAGTCCGTAGTTTCCTTGGGTTAGCGGGGTATTACTGGAAGTTCATCAAAGACTTCTCGAAGGTTGCCACTCCGTTGACTTCTTTGACCAAGAAGAACGTCAAGTTCAATTGGACCGAAGGGCAAGAAGAAGCTTTCCAGAAGTTAAAGGAAATGTTGAGTGAGGCTCCAATTCTAACCTTACCCGAGGGAACGGAAGACTTTGTAGTGTACAGCGACACCTCTAAATTGGGCTTGGGGTGTGTCTTGATGCAGCGTGGTAAAGTGATCGCTTATGCGTCCCGTCAATTGAAGGAGCATGAGAAGAGATACCCCACACACGATTTAGAGTTGGCGGCCGTCGTTTTCGCCTTAAAGATTTGGAGGCATTATTTGTATGGGACGAAGTGTAAGATCTTCACCGATCACAAAAGCCTTCGTCACATCTTCGATCAAAAGGAGTTGAACATGAGACAACGCAGGTGGATGGAACTGTTATCAGACTACGACTGTGAGATTAAGTACCATCCCGGGAAAGCTAATGTAGTGGCTGACGCCTTGAGCCGTAAAGAAAGGGGAGAAGCTTCGAAGATCATAGCCTTGAGGGCTGAGGTCACGTTTAATCTGCTGGGTGAAATAGAGAAATGGCAGGTGGAAGCGTCCGCGATTGAGAATCTCAAGAAGGAGCGGATGGTGGGGAACGTGGACTCCCTAGTAGAAGATAGCCGAGGACTGAAATGCCTCAATGGTAGAATATGGGTTCCGAAGTTGGGGAATGTGCGGAAGTTGATACTAGAGGAGGCTCACAAATCAAAGTACTCCATCCATCCGGGAACGAACAAGATGTTTGGTGATTTGCGACAAGACTATTGGTCGCCAGGTATGAAAAAGGATATAGCTTATTTTGTTGAGCGGTGTGATACTTGTCTGAGGGTGAAAGTGGAGCACCAACGACCGTACGGAAAACTCCAATCCTTGGATATTCCGGTTTGGAAGTGGGATCAAATTGCGATGGATTTCGTGACAAAACTGCCTAGAACTCCAAAGGGTTTCGATGCCATTTGGGTGATTGTAGATCGACTCACCAAATCGACGCACTTCCTTCCAATAAAGGAATCCTACCCGATGGAGAAGTTGGCAAAGTTGTACATTGACGAGATAGTGACCCGTCATGGGGTGCCGTCGTCAATAGTCTCGGATCGTGATAGTCGATTTACGTCGACTTTTTGGAGAAGCTTTCAGCGAGAAATGGGGTCTCAAATCAAGATGAGCACCGCATACCATCCTCAGACTGATGGTCAGAGCGAGCGAACCATCCAGACCCTGGAAGACATGTTGAGAGCTTGCGCGTTAGATTTTTAGGGTTCGTGGGAGAACCACCTACCGTTGATTGAGTTTGCGTATAACAACAGTTACCACGCAAGCATAAAGGCTGCACCTTATGAGATACTCTACGGTAGGAAGTGTCGGACACCTCTTTGTTGGAACGAGGTCGGGGAGAAACAACTGGCTGGACCCGAAATAGTACAGTTGACTGCCGACAAGATCGACCAAGTGAGGGAAAGGCTAAAAGTTGCTCGTGACCGACAAAAGAGTTATGCCGACAAGAGGCGTAAGGATATCGAGTTCCAGGTTGGGGATAAGGTGATGCTAAAGGTATCCCCTTGGAAAGGGGTAATCAGGTTCGGGAAGAGGGGAAAGTTGAGCCCTCGCTACACAGGACCGTTCAAGATCATTGAGCGCATCGGAGAAGTAGCGTATAAGTTGGAGTTGCCGGTGGAACTGCAAAGAATTCATAACACTTTTCACGTGTCGAATCTGAGGAAATGCTTAGCGGAAGCCGATATGGAAATACCCCTGCACGAAGTCCAGATTGATGAGAAATTGAACTTTGTGGAGGAGCCCGAAGCTATCACCGACCGTAAGGTTCGGAGAACAAGGAACAAAGAGATTAGCCTAGTGAAAGTGTTGTGGCGTTTCCACAAAGGGAGTGAGGCGACATGGGAAACTGAGACCGATATGAGAGCAAGGTACCCGCACCTTTTCAGTGATGAGATTCCGGGGACGGAATCCTGTTAAGGGGGAGGTGATGTAACACCCCATATTTCAACTCTTGTGGCTTAAGTGCATAAATAAGAAATTCTGGGGCTCTTTTGCAAAAATCTCAAAGTTCTGTGGCTAGATGGTAAAAAGGAAAAGCTGAACTAGATAAAACCTCCTAAAACCCTATTTGTTTCCTCATATGTCGGCTGGAGGAATTGAAGAGAGGATAAGGAGCTCAAGGTTCCACCATTGAAGGTTTGGGAAAGTGATTGAGATAGAGATTGAAGGAATTGGCTGCTAAGGTATACATTCATCTTAATCTCTTAGTTTTGTCTTGGAAATGGGGCTTTGAGGTATGAATCTGTTGCAATCTTCTTCTTTAAGTATTTTGAATCAAAACCAAGTGGAAGGGTGTGTTGGATGAATCCCTTGAGGAGTTGGTGTACTCTTGGTGATATTCCACCCTTCCAATGGAAGTTCTTAAGTTTGATTCATTTATTTTTGGGGGTTTGTGTTTCAAAAGAGTTTCACATGTTGTTTTGAATGAGGAATTGATGGATTTAAGTTTTGGGAATTGTCTCCTTAATGTATAAATAGTTTTAGCTTTTGTTTTGGGAAGTTACCAATCAATTGGAATCAGTTTTAGAGGATCTAAGTGGTTTTACGAGCTGACCCTGGTGAGCAGAGCTGAGAATGCTCGACCAGAGAGTTACGCGGCTTTTCACGCGGTTTGCAAGCCGCGTGGCAAACCGCGTAAGTCTCTGATGGGCGATTCTCGTTTTCTGCTCCGTTGGTCGTTCGGGCTTGGATTCGAGGCTTGGTATAGGGGATTGTCTTAGGACGTTATGGGGGATGTTTTAAAGTATAATTGGGGAGTCTAATACCTCCTTTGTTAACCCCAATTCAGGTGATCATTTGGTGTTAAGTAAGCTCCGAGTAGGGTGTCGTTTAGCCGAGCATCAAGTGAGTTCCCTTATGCACCACTTTTATTTAAAATGATTTGCAAAGATTTGTATGACTGAAATTGGTTTACGCAAGCTTTACGAACGTATATTTTCTTGGCATGAAAAGTCTTGTTTTGCAAATAAAGGAGGGTTGTCCTCAAGTATGTGAAATCGCATGTTTTTATTGAACTATCAATTGTGAAGTTGGGTTGCACCGTGGGGGAGGGGGCTACTTGGTTTGCCGTACCCGGCTTTGTAGGGTGTTGCCGTACCCGACTTTGTAGGGTGTTGCCGTACCCGGCTTTGTAGGGTGTTTGCCATGGTCTTCTCTCCGCTGTGCATACCGTTGTTGCAAAGATGATTTGATACGTTACTGTTTTTGTAAAGAGATATTTTGCTGTAAATGATTTGTGAACGTATTTTCGGGGGAATTCACTAGACCCTATGGTCTAACCCTCGCTTTTCAAAACTAAAAACCATTTTCAGGTAAGGATCGTGTAGGTGCAACGTCAAAGGGAAAAGAGAAGGTTTGAGGCGGCGATGTGAGATTAGAGACCGTCATGTTTCAGTTTTTGGTTAGCTAGCATCTCGGTTGTATTTGTTTGAGGACCGTAAACAATGTAATCCATTTTGGAGTTTATGATGTACTTGGGACCCTTATGGGCTTTTTGACTTATATTTCATGTTATGTGTTTTTGGGTTGTTACATGTAATATATAATTTAATAAAATAACAAAAAACCATTAGTCACCAAAAGTTTGATGACTACTTAACTATAATGCAACTGCAAACATAGTTTTTAAAGTGGAAATTGTCTAAAAATTATCTTAACTATAATAATTTTTAATCAATTTCTTAAATGACAACTTATTATGAAAATTAAAATTTAATTAAATAAAAACAAAACTATAATTAAATATTTTTTACTATAACTTATACCAAATACTTTATTAATTAAATCATTATAATAAAATAAAAATAACTAATTAAATAAAGTATTTCTTTTATAAAAATTGTTTTTGTTCAATAAATAAATGGTTATAATTATACATAACCATTATTAAATGTTAGAACATTAATTATAATACAAAGTAAAAATATTACATTAATCATCATTTTATTTTTCTCCAAATCTTTGCCAAACTTCTTCAATCAAATTTGATTGTAAACAATGATTAGTTGACCTATTAATTAGATATATACTTGTATGTGATTTTGGAGATGGTTTTCCCACTTCGGAAGTATGATTCATTGACCTATTACGTACTTGTATGTTTTTTTTTTGAAATGGCAGCCATATATCATTAAAAGGCTAGCAAGAAGCTAGCAAAACAGAATTACAACACCTCGAGACAGTCGATTGGGAGAAACCTCCACAACAACGGGTCTCTAATACTCCCCTTACACCTAGCTAAGACCCAACTGAAAGACTTCTCTCCACTATTTGGTCCTTAATGGAATCCTTCCGAGGGGGAGGGCAATTAAAAATATAACTATTTCTGTAACACCAAATACTATAGCACCCGATAAAGAACACCACTTCATAGTTTTCTTAACTTTACTGTGCTGGTTGGTGGATCTGATTTCGATAACCATGTCATCCATCGTCTTGTAGACAGGAAATGGGAAGGACCACCATCGCTCGAAAACCGCCAGATATCCGATGCCACATCACAATCGAACATTAAGTGCTTAATAGTTTCAATATCTAACCCGCAAACCGGACACATCGTAGAGTCAATGTCTATCTCTCTCTTTAGAAGGTTATCCCTGGTTGGTATTCTGTTGTGCATGATCCGCCACATAAATATGTTGACTTTGGAGGGAGTCAACAAGTTCCAAAGCGTCTCTTTTTCGCCCACCCCTAAAACTGGTTTCTAAATGATATTCCTCAACGAAGTCACCAAAAATAAATCGTTGGTGTTCATGTCCATACCCAACTGTTAGGTTTGTCGGTTATATGGCATTCCCCGATTATACTTCTCATCTGATTGAGAAGTATAATCCCACGATGGGCCTTCTCTAATCCCACGAGTTTTCTGACTGAATTCTATTGGCTACAGATGCATTACTATCCTTTTCTAAAGCGAATAGTGCTAGGAAGTCGATAGGAAAGCAGACAGTAACCCCTCCACGTAATAGTCCAAACGCCATTGTACGACCATTCCCGATTTGTTTCAAACACAATGTAACATCCTGAATTTTCGTTATTAATATTTTAATGAGAATTGGGATTTACTTGTATTTTGGTTTAAAACCTTGAATTATGTTGTAATTGATAATTCAATAGGGTTAAAATACAAGGGTTTGATGTTTGGTGTTATTTTGGAAATAATGGAACTTGAGTGTGTTTTGTGTAATTAGCTAAAGTGTATTTGGATAAAAGAACTGAGATATCAAACAAATATCTCATTCTTGTTGTTAAGTCGGCTAAAGAAAGTAGAGAGAAAGAGAGAAAGGAAGAAACAGGAAGGAAAGAAGTTCAGTTCTTCATTTGGTAAGAATTCTACTCACGTTTCTGGTAAATCTTGTTGCTGATTCATGTTGGTAAATCGATTTTGTGTGTGGAATTGATTTCTAGAATCAATAGCAGCAGTTTGGAGTTCATACTGTGCAGGAAGAAGGGTTTTGCAATTATAAAGTGAGTTCATTCAGTTCTTTGTACAAATCAATGTTTTTAAGTTGTTATAAACCTTGATGTAACTGTATAATTTGACTATGGCTGAATAGAATGGCTTGAAATAAGCTAATTTGATGAATCAGAAGGAATTCTGGGCAAATTGAACGAACAGGTACTTGATAGTCCCGGTAGTTGAGAGTCCCGGTATTTAAGAGTCCCGGTACTCATAGTCCCGGTAGTTGAGAGGTCCCGGTACTCATGGTCCCGGTAATTGAGAGGTCCCGGTAGTTGAGAGTCCCGGTACAGGGAGTCCCGGTACAGGTGAGTCCCGGTCTTAGCTTTTATACCGGGAGTTGGGGATACCGGGAGTTGGCAACATACTGTAATAATTAAGACATTCTGAGGTCTTGGATTATTTGTACTCTCCTGATTGTTTTGGAGTCTATAGTTCGGTAAATCGTGAAAAGATACGATTAGGCATTGTCATATAACTTATGCAGTTCGGACATACGTACATTCATGTATAGTATGTTAGGTTTATAAACTGCACTAGTGTGATGCTAGGCAGGATTATATTGAGTGTAATGGATCCATAGGCATTAGTGTTTGGTAATCACATGGGATAGACGTGTGGTATTAATCATTATCCCAGTGTGTGTGGGAAACCAAGGAATAGTCAGGTGGTAATAAATGTGTATGTGTAAGTGCCATTTATAGGTTAAGAGCATTAATCTAGAATCAGTAATGATTCGTAGTGTGGCTCTAGGCGGGATATGATGGCTGAAATATTGCCAGTCATATTCTAGGAATTGGATAAAGGAGCTTTAATCTAGAATCAGTAATGATTCGTAGTGTGGCTCTAGGCGGTGAGAAAAGGAGTAACCAGGTTTGCTATAACTTGTTTACATTGATTTTGCAAATGTTATTATTGAAACGAATGTTCTCACTAGGCGTTGGCCTAATCGTTTCATGTGATGTTTTCTTACCAGGTTCAGGCTCGGGAAAATAAAGGGTTGTGGGACGAGCGTTTTTAGATTAGCAGTGGTGGCAATTAACAAAGAGGAGATTTTTGGATGGATAGCTTAGATACCTTAATTAATCTGATTATAGTTACATAATTAGATTGATAGGTTATTTGAAGTATCCTGTTTGTAAATATACTCTTGATGGTTAATCCCCTGTTACTTATATAAGTTGAAGTTTTGTTATCATAACCTGTTGTAACTTAAGGTTTAAATTGGCCCGGATTTTGGGGCGTTACAATATGGTATCAGAGCATTAGTTTAAGCGAACTAAGTATGCTGATGAGATACTTAGACTTAAGCTGTAATGGATTAGGTTATGATATGTGAGATATGGGTAGAAGTGCTAAGACGGGATAGTCTTAGAGTCAACGGAAATACGAGAATTTAGTACTGTGATGATGGTAACGAGGATTCTCCTGTATGATATGTTCACAATTCCAATTAGCTACTGTTATTATGAATATATTGTTACATAAGCATGCTTGTTACTAAATTGTTATAGTGACTAATGATCGGTAAAGTACGTTTTGTATGTCTAGATTGGTGTAACCATTTCTTATGGTTATTCTTTTGTGTTATATCAGAGCGATGGTAAACACGCCGCCTTTATCCCCTATTCGTGAGATGGATAGAACTGAGATAGATTGGACAGAAGAAGGGCAACCTGGAAGAGGCGGGATTCATGAGACTCCGCCGGGGTTTCTTTCTCTTGGAGGAACATCAAGTCAGGTGCATAGAACGGGTACCAGTACCGCTGGCCAAGAAACGCCGGAAGTAACTATGGAGACTCGAATGATGGAAAACATGACACAAATGATGACTACTGCTATGGCTCAGCAAACAGAAATGTTTATGAAGGCTTTGAATGATCGAAGCTCAGATTTAAGGCGAACCGGAACGGATACTGGAGTAATTCCTCCACTTCATACTCCAGTAGCAGAAATAGAAAGGAGGACAGAAAGAGTTTGCTCATACAAAACGTTCTTAAGTTGTAAACCACCGGAGTTTGCTGGAGCTGATAATCCAGTGGTCTGCATGAATTGGTTAAGAGAAATGGAGCAAGCATTTCGAGCATGTGAATGCGATGATAAGTCAAAGGTCAGGTTTGCTTCCCATATGTTGAAAGGGAATGCACTGACTTGGTGGAACGTGTTTACGGCGACAATTTCAGCTTCGATGCTAGCTGCTATGAATTGGGAATCGTTCAAAAGGAAAGTTTTGGAAGAATACTGTAACGAGAACGAAATGGATAGAATCGAGGAAGAGTTCCGAAATCTCAAGAAAGGACAAATGTCGGTAAGGAAGTATACAGAACTGTTCATGGAGAAGTTAAATTTGGTGGGGCATGTGGCTCCTAACGAGAAGGAAAGGATAAAGGCTTATTTGAAAGGTCTACCCGAGGATATGATGTCCCGAGTAAGGAGTGCAAAGGTTTCAACACTGAGGGAAGCTATTGAAGAAGCGAAAGTGACGGAGGAAGTTTACTCGCGAGATAAAGAAGAAAAGACCCAAGTTGGGGAGAAACGAAAGTGGGATAGTCGATCGGACTCTTCACAGAAATCTAAAGCGGTTGATAAAAGTGCTCGTTATGATTCACGGCGTGAACCAAATTGGTGTCCGAAATGCAAAAGCAAACATTTTGGGCAGTGTCGGGCGATAGCTTCGGAATGTTACAAATGTGGAAAAAGTGGGCACTCTATGAATAACTGCCCGGTACAGGGAAATCTGTGTTTTGAGTGTAAGCAACCGGGTCACTTTCGTCGGGAGTGCCCAAGACTGAAAAAGAGCGGCGATCAGAGTAAAAAACCAGTTATTCCAAAGCCAATGGGCTGTGCTTTTCAGATGACTACTGAGGAAGCTAAGGAGTCAAAGGATGTTGTTTCGGGTACATTCCTTGTTAATTCTTGTCCTGCGCGCGTATTATTTGACTGTGGTGCAAATTTGTCATTTGTGTCCAAGTCATTCTTTCATAAATTAGTTACGCCTGTTACTACTTTGGAGGATGCTTTGGTAGTAGAGGTAGCTAATGGGGGTCAAGCTTTGGTTCGAGAAAGGCTTGATGGTTGTATTATTCTTATAGAAGAGACGAAATTTCCGATCAACTTGTTGTTGATGGAGATTGGTGGGTTTGATATAATTGTGGGTATGGATTGGCGGACGGCCAATCAGGCAGAGATATTTTGCGCAAAGAAATTAATCAGGATTCCGATGACCGATAAGGGTGATATATTCATCTTCGGAGAGAAGCAAAAAGGGGAAATTCCGTTAATTTCTGTTGTAAAGGCGCGAAGGTGTTTAATGAAAGGATGTGTATCCTATTTGGCTTATGTCTTAGATGGAAGGTCAGAAAAGAAACAAATGGAAGATATCAAAGTGGTACGTGAGTTTCCTGACGTATTCCCTGATGATCTTCCTGGCCTACAGACTGAGCGGCAGGTAGAGTTTAGAATTGATCTCATTCCAGGTTCGGCACCGATTGCGCGGGCACCGTATCGCTTAGCGCCGGCCGAAATGAAAGAAATGATGACTCAACTCCAGGAGTTATTAGATAAAGGTTTTGTCAAACCGAGTTCTTCGCCTTGGGGAGCTCCGGTTTTGTTTGTTAAGAAGAAAGATGGTACCATGAGAATGTGTATAGATTACCGAGAGCTGAATAAGGTAACTGTTAAAAACAAATATCCGCTTCCAAGAATTGATGACTTGTTCGATCAACTTCAAGGGGCAGGATGTTTTTCTAAGATTGATTTGAGATCAGGGTATCATCAAGTTCGGGTAGGAGATGAAGATGTTCCTAAGACAGCTTTTAGAACCAGATACGGGCATTATGAGTTTTTAGTAATGCCATTTGGTCTGACGAATGCCCCAGCTGTATTCATGGATCTGATGAATAGAGTGTCGACCTTTCTTGGACAAGTTTGTTATCGTCTTTATCGATGACATACTTGTGTATTCGAAAACTGAAGCAGATCATGAACAACACTTACGTAAGGTCTTAGAAGTATTAAGAAAAGAGAAATTGTACGCGAAGTTTTCAAAATGTGAGTTTTGGTTGAAAGAAGTACAATTTCTTGGTCATGTAATCACTTCAGAAGGAGTCAAAGTAGACCCAGCTAAGATAGAAGCTATGGCAAATTGGGAGACACCTAGAAGTGCGTCAGAAATAAGAAGTTTCTTGGGATTAGCTGGGTATTACAGAAGATTTATTAAAGACTTCTCTAAGATTGCATCAGCTTTGACTGTTCTGACTAAAAAGAATGTGAAATTTGTTTGGATGGAGAAACAGGAATCGGCTTTCAGAACTTTGCGTCAAAAGTTATGTGAGGCTTCGGTTCTTGCTTTACCAGAAGGAACGGAAGATCTGGTAGTGTACAGTGATGCTTCAAAAATGGGGTTAGGATGTGTTTTGATGCAACGAGGCAAGGTGATAGCTTATGCGTCGAGACAACTGAAAGAGCACGAGAAGAACTACCCTACACATGATTTGGAGTTAGCAGCGGTCGTTTTTGCCTTGAAATTGTGGAGGCATTATCTGTATGGAACTAAGTGTACTCTTTTTACTGACCATAAAAGTTTGCAACATATTTTTGATCAGAAAGAGTTAAACATGAGGCAGCGAAGATGGTTAGAATTACTTAAAGATTACGATTGTGAGTTGCATTACCATCCTGGTAAAGCAAATGTCGTAGCCGATGCTTTAAGTAGAAAGGAGTATAGTGGATGTTTAAAGACGACCAATGCTAGAATTGATGTGACGTCAAGTTTGATGGAAAAGATAAAAGAAGCACAAATGGTGGCTTTGCGAGAAGAAAATTTGAAAGAAGAAGTGATGAGCAAACAACATCTTCAGTTGACTGAAGATGGCCGTGGGATCAAGTTGTTCCAAGGTAGAGTTTGGGTGCCTAAAATTGGAGGAAATCGAGAGTTGATTCTCGAAGATGCCCATAGATCTAAGTATTCCATACATCCCGGGAGTACGAAGATGTACCGAGATTTGAAGTTGATTTATTGGTGGCCGGCTATGAAAGTAGACGTGGCCCGAAAAGTGGAAACGTGTAGAACATGTTCGTTGGTGAAGGCAGAGCATCAGAAACCTTACGGAAGTTTCCAATCCTTGGAAATTCCGGAATGGAAGTGGGAGAAGATTACCATGGACTTTGTGACAAAGTTACCAAAGACACAAAAGGGTAACGACACGATATGGGTAATCGTGGACAGATTAACTAAGAGTGCTCATTTTCTGGCTATGAAAGAAGCGTCACCAATAGAGAAATTGGCGAAGCTATATATCGATGAAGTGGTGTCAAGGCATGGTATACCGATGTCGATAGTGTCAGATCGTGATAGTCGGTTTACCTCGAGGTTTTGGCGGTCACTACAAGAAGAATTGGGTACTAAAGTTAATTTGAGTACTGCTTTTCATCCACAGACTGATGGGCAGAGTGAAAGGACTATACAAACTTTGGAAGATATGCTCAGATCGTGTGTTTTGGATTTCGGTGGTAACTGGGATACGCATCTACCGTTAGTAGAATTTGCGTATAACAACAGTTATCATTCGAGTATTGGAAGGGCACCTTTCGAAGATTTGTATGGTAGGAAATGTAGGACTCCGGTATGTTGGTTAGAAGCCGGAGAGAAACGGTTTGCTGGACCGGAATTGGTACAACAAACAGCGGATAAAGTGAAAGAAATTCGGCAGCATATGAAGGCAGCTCAGGATCGACAGAAGAGTTATGCTGATCCGAAGAGAAGACCTAAAGAATTCCAAGTTGGGGAGCGCGTGATGCTTAAGGTATCCCCATGGAAAGGTGTAATAAGGTTTGGTAAACGTGGAAAGTTAAGTCCTCGTTTTCTAGGACCTTTTACTATTACTCAGAGGATTGGTTTACAAGCATATCAGTTGGATCTTCCACCAGAATTGGAAGGAGTTCATAATACCTTTCATGTTTGTTATCTTCGGAAGTGTTTAGCCGAAGAAGAGGACGTGATACCACTATCTGATGTGAGAATAGATGAGAAGAGTCGCTGTGTGGAAGAACCAGAGGCAATTTTGGAGAGATCGGTTAGAAAGCTACGTAGTGGCAAGGAAGTGGCTATGTTGAAAGTACAGTGGAAACACCACAGGGGTACCAATGTGACTTTAGAGTCGGAAGAGAGTATGAAAGATAAGTATCCTCATCTGTTTACCTGATCTTGATTTCGAGGACGAAATCATTTTCAAGTTGGGGAGTATTGTAACATCCTGAATTTTCGTTATTAATATTTTAATGAGAATTGGGATTTACTTGTATTTTGGTTTAAAACCTTGAATTATGTTGTAATTGATAATTCAATAGGGTTAAAATACAAGGGTTTGATGTTTGGTGTTATTTTGGAAATAATGGAACTTGAGTGTGTTTTGTGTAATTAGCTAAAGTGTATTTGGATAAAAGAACTGAGATATCAAACAAATATCTCATTCTTGTTGTTAAGTCGGCTAAAGAAAGTAGAGAGAAAGAGAGAAAGGAAGAAACAGGAAGGAAAGAAGTTCAGTTCTTCATTTGGTAAGAATTCTACTCACGTTTCTGGTAAATCTTGTTGCTGATTCATGTTGGTAAATCGATTTTGTGTGTGGAATTGATTTCTAGAATCAATAGCAGCAGTTTGGAGTTCATACTGTGCAGGAAGAAGGGTTTTGCAATTATAAAGTGAGTTCATTCAGTTCTTTGTACAAATCAATGTTTTTAAGTTGTTATAAACCTGGATGTAACTGTATAATTTGACTATGGCTGAATAGAATGGCTTGAAATAAGCTAATTTGATGAATCAGAAGGAATGCTGGGCAAATTGAACGAACAGGTACTTGATAGTCCCGGTAGTTGAGAGTCCCGGTATTTAAGAGTCCCGGTAGTTGAGAGGTCCCGGTACTCATGGTCCCGGTAATTGAGAGGTCCCGGTAGTTGAGAGTCCCGGTACAGGGAGTCCCGGTACAGGTGAGTCCCGGTCTTAGCTTTTATACCGGGAGTTGGGGATACCGGGAGTTGGCAGCATACTGTAATAATTAAGACATTCTGAGGTCTTGGATTATTTGTACTCTCCTTATTGTTTTGGAGTCTATAGTTCGGTAAATCGTGAAAAGATACGATTAGGCATTGTCATATAACTTATGCAGTTCGGACATACGTACATTCATGTATAGTATGTTAGGTTTATAAACTGCACTAGTGTGATGCTAGGCATGATTATATTGAGTGTAATGGATCCATAGACATTAGTGTTTGGTAATCACATGGGATAGACGTGTGGTATTAATCATTATCCCAGTGTGTGTGGGAAACCAAGGAATAGTCAGGTGGTAATAAATGTGTATGTGTAAGTGCCATTTATAGGTTAAGAGCATTAATCTAGAATCAGTAATGATTCGTAGTGTGGCTCTAGGCGGGATATGATGGCTGAAATATTGCCAGTCATATTCTAGGAATTGGATAAAGGAGATTTAATCTAGAATCAGTAATGATTCGTAGTGTGGCTCTAGGCGGTGAGAAAAGGAGTAACCAGGTTTGCTATAACTTGTTTACATTGATTTTGCAAATGTTATTATTGAAACGAATGTTCTCACTAGGCGTTGGCCTAATCGTTTCATGTGATGTTTTCTTACCAGGTTCAGGCTCGGGAAAATAAAGGGTTGTGGGACGAGCGTTTTTGGATTAGCAGTGATGGCAATTAACAAAGAGGAGGTTTTTGGATGGATAGCTTAGATACCTTAATTAATCTAATTATAGTTACATAATTAGATTGATAGGTTATTTGAAGTATCCTATTTGTAAATATACTCTTGATGGTTAATCCCCTGTTACTTATATAAGTTGAAGTTTTGTTATCATAACCTGTTGTAACTTAAGGTTTAAATTGGCCCGGATTTTGGGGCGTTACACACAACTCATCAAAGTTGATGTGAAGAGACCCCAATGTTCTCACTACCGAGATCACACTTCCTCACGGACTACTGTGATCCCAGAACAAGTAATCAACACAATGAAATCAATGGTGATGCCATCCCTCTATTAATCTCACAGTACAAAGTGCAATCTAGAGAGAATTCTATAAGGCTACTTGGAATGATATTTTTGTGAAATACAAAGATAAATTTCGATTTATAGTAAGTAAAATGGAAAGTACGAATCAACCCCTCAACTTGATACAATTTTGTAATAATGGCACTAACATTCTCCCTCTTTTTATCAAAAGTTGAGGCATCAAATTTAGGCTTGTTCCGGAGCAATGTATTTCTTCCTGATCCCGAAAATGCAAAACGCTTCAGTGCGTTCCGGTACTCTTTTATATTCTTGATGGCTTCTAGGGCTTGGTTAATCAGTTTCTTTTCTTTAGGCTTCAACTTGACTTCATCCTTTTCATCTAGTATGAGTTTACTCTCCAGTTGAATCTGTATCAGCCTGAAGGTCCCGTCACAGTATCTGTTTACTTCAGTGAGCCTTAAGAATCTCTTCTTCTTCTGCTCATTAAAGTACACAACTCCATTTCAGGTTTTTCAAGAACAGTGTAAACATGGATACCTTGAATGTCAGATAATCTCTTGTTGGGCTTTCAGAGGTTAACTCTGGTTTGATTGGCTTCAAGTTCCATCTGAAAGTCGGTTAGGTAAGAAAACTTCACCATATTTTTCATGAATCGCTTGACTGACTGGAAAGCTTCAGACCACTTCTTCTTTTTGTCGGGGGAACGAGAAAGAATGTCATACATGCTTAGCAGGTCATCAAGTTTCAGTCTTTTGAAGTCAGCTTCTGTGAAGAACCATTCCTTATCACCAGTTCTTTTGACGGTGAATTGTGGATACCATACGTTTAACAACTTCTTTGACTCAATCTTTACAACCTTCATTATTCTGTTATCAGATCTGACCGAGTCAATCTTTAGGTCTTTGTTCTTCATGACATGTAGGAATTCGGTCTGATGAAGAGCCGACCACTTTTCTATCCCATACAGTTTCACCAAGTCAATCCTCCGAACATTTTTCACAAACAAGTCCTTCATGGCACTTTCTTGAAATGGAGTCAAGATTCTTACCCTTTGCCCTCTTCCGATAAAATTTGGTTCATCGTTAATCAGACTCTGATAGTATCTCATTTCAGCTTCTGAGACGGGATCTTTAATCTCACCATAAGTATTAACAGGAATATTAAGCTCGGGAGTACCTAACACGGGATCATTCTGTTGTTGCGCTTGATTATTTTCATCATCGGAATCAGAATCTTCAATTTGTACAGCTCCAGTAGCATCAAAAATATCATCCAACTCTTCCTTTATCTGAAAATCAGTCCTATTTGGCTCCTCCTCTAAGTCAATATACACAATGTCCATAATCAAGTCATCCGCCATCCTTTCTTCCTCGGTTCTATTGTCACCACCTTGAGGCTTTTCAACCCTAGGTGTGTCATCAACTAGAACGCCCTCATCCTGGACAGTATTCTCAGCCTGTCCCTCTGGTACCTCAGTTATCATCTGATCAGAACCCCCAACAGTAGTAGTTTCAGCTTAAGCAGGAGATTCAACCCTGACTCTCTTCTCCCCCTCATGTTGATCAGGATCGTCCTGATCATCATGCCTTCTCTTAGAGGAACGCTTAGCTTAGGAACCACATATTTGCTCTAAGACTGTAATCCGGTCAGATAGGGATTGGAATCCGGATTGCATGGCTTGGGTCATTTGCTGGATGGATTGGTGTAGATTTTGGAAGTCGGAGCTTGTGGTTAAACGGGTTTGTATCTCAATTTGTTTCCTAAGAAGCCCTACAAGTTCAACTTCTTCATCATCATTCTGGTCTCCCTGATCCAAATAACCGGGCTAATAATTGAGATTTTAGTTCATGGATGGTTAAGGGTTGTTCAGGTTGGGTAGGAGGTGGCTTAGACTTCAGTTGAGCTTTAGGTGGAGGGGTGGATTGGGTAGATGGGGTTTCTATTATAGCTTTTCCCTTCACGGCTCGACTGACTTCGGCAGATAACTGACTCACGATCTTCTGCATCTCCTGGGTTTGATTCTTGTCGGACACATTGAGCGAGTCCAAGGCAACATGAAAAAAGTCTAAAGTGATATAGTGAGGAGGCGGACCAAGTATTCCAAGCAACTGTGTAGCAAGATTGGGTCTAACTCTCGGACCAGTTAGGTTTCCGATTGACATGACTGTTGAAGCAACCGCATGGCATGTGCTCAATGTTGGCATTGACAGGACTTCCACCCTATCCTCACGAAGCACCATCGAATGGCGGCCTCACTCTGGATGTTCCGGTTGGTGCACGGAAGCTACCAACTGATTGTGTCACTACTTGAGTAATGACCGGAGCATGTGTCCTAGAAAAGGATATTCGTCCAAATGGCTCTAGACTCAACGTGCGTGGAAATGAAGTCGATGGTCGGGGCGGGAGCCTATCTGTTTCAATACCAGCAGACACCGAGTGTGTCGCCGATAGAGTTTGTGCTATATCCCCTTGTGAGAATGAAACACCAGTTTGTAGAGAAACTGATGAGTGCCTGGGAGGGGCTATGCATTGCGTAGATAGGTCCACATCGGCTTATTCAATGTGCAACGGCGACGAACTCACGTCAACAATAGATATGGCTACCTGGCTTGACATAGTGTGGGTAGCATATTCTTTTATTTAATTCTTTTGAAAACTCTGTCTTATGCTCAGCATATTCTTTTCTTTCCCTCTCTCGGCTCACTTCTATTTTTGTTTCAACTTGAACTCCCTCATCCATCTTTATAACTTCGGTTTCACCTACGTTCTCGATGTTCCAGGTGGAATCAGCATCAGAACTCTCCACATGCGGTCTCGGGCCAACATGTTTTGGGATCTTATGGACATCGGGATCATGGTCGGAGTTGGAATCATTCTCAGCACCATCTCTTCTAGTAGTGACCTCATCATCAGAACTCGAAGCAGAAACAACATAGTCGGCATCATTTTGTGAATCCCAAGATACGTCATCGTCAAATATTGTATTATTGTTTACACCAGACGTAGATGCGTGACCAGCAGCACCCCAACACCTGTTCCCCTCACATTTTCATTTTCTCTCACCTCAGCCCATTCAAGAACCCCATGTTCTTGAACCTGCTCGACATGTTGACCCTCACCACCTAGTTGGTTAGCACCCTGGGGAGGTCCCTCCGGTTCTGGCTGGACCATAAGTGCGTTTGCTAACCTATACTCTGTCACAACTGGTGACTGCTGGTCAGCATAAGCCAAGACGGATTTAGGAAATACGACCGTATGGGCGAAATTGATGGGGGTAGGCATCTTTAAGAAATGCATCCACTGTTGTGGACCGTGTACATCATTGGATCGACGGGGTATCTGTTGATTGGAATGCATGATGTTGTGGATTAATATCTGAAGGAATCTCTGATATGGAACAAAAGATCTGGCTTTGGCAGGCTTTGACTTGTCACCAACGAGATCGATCAGCTCATTCCAGATGATGACCGCGTAGTCTATCTTTCGGTTAAAGGCCACAACATGGAATAATCTGAGAGTGCCGATATTGCACTTGTCAAGGCCCGTGTGTTTAGGTGTCATGCATCAGTTGAGTATGGAAAACAGGGTATACCACATTCTTGGTAGAAACTTTCGCTTGAATTTAGAGGATCGTGTCAGCACAGCTCCATCAGCAGCTTGACATCCCAAACTCATGATGTCAGCACACAAGTCAGCTTTAGAGACTAAATCTTCAAAGCCGGGTTGGTAGAGTAGGTCTAGTGCATTCCTTAGGCGTTTGAGAGTGATCTTGGCGTCGAAATGATCAACTTTCGCAGTGAAGTACTGACTTCGGTTATTAACTGGATGGAAACGGATGGAGTGCCAAAACTGATGAAGATAGATCACAGGGACTGTGATAGTCTTGGTTAGAGCAGTGCGGAGAGGATGTCCTTTGAGAACCTCGAGGACTATACGATAGTCCATGTTAACACTCAGATCGAGAGTGTAGTTGTCTGCCAGTGCTAGGTGCTCTCTCCTAGGTATAAGCTCCTCATCCAAAACCCGAGCATTCACCGAAGGGTGTGAGGATCGGTGAGATGGGATTGGATTGTTCTCATCCGAATAGTTTCCATCGTTGTGTCTAATGGCAACCATCTGTACAGGGTAACATTAGTATAGTGCCAAAAGTGATCATTTTGAAATTTTTTCCAAAAATTGCCTAAGTCCTGGTTTTATCGCACAAAACACCAAGGTATTATCGCGCTACACATGTTATCGTATGGAACATGTGCGATAATAAGTAGTCGCACACGGCACGTGCGATAACGAAGAACATAGTGGCGTGCGATAACTATGAATGTTTGAAGCTAAGTCTTATGCGATAAACATGAACACGAAAACTAACCTAAGTGTTCAGGCCCAGAATACTAAAAACCGCACAAATCAAGTTTTGAAACTTATCCCCTAGACTCGTCTAAGTACCAGAAGACTAGTTCTATCATTTTTAGCAAATAAAACGCACACATTGGGTGATTTCTGACTAGAAGACCAACAGACCCACTATTCTATCGATAAAAAAAACCCTAAGATCGACTTTAAAACTATATACAGTATGAAACTCGATGAAAGAAGATAGCAGACCAATCTCAAGAATGTGAATGATTACACACCAACATCTTCGAAAACCTTTTGAAAATCAATGAGAGGGCCGAGAGGGTTTCAGGTTCGATAAATAGGTTTATGTTTGAAAAACCGCTCTATATAGGACCTTAAGGATGATGACACGTGGCACAATAAGATTGGTCCAACGGTTGACCTGTCATCGTGTTAGGTTATCGTACGAACAAGGCACGATAACCCTGGGTTTTATCGTACACCACAACATGCGATAAATGGGTGATGGGTAATCGCACATGAAGGGTGCGATAACCACTGTTCACTAGGGTTTATCGTACAACACATGTACGATAAAAAGTGTTTGTCGAGCATTTATCGCACAACACATGCGATAAAACTAACTATATGTGTTATCGTACATGGCACGTGCGATGAAACATGTTATCGTGCACCACTATGTGCGATAACATCAACACTTAGACATTTTCAAAGATTTTTTTAAGTAATTTCAAAAATTTATCACATTAAAAGATGTCAAACTTTTAATGATTAAGCTCTTTAAGGTTTCAAAGGCAAGGTTTTCACACCCCCTTAAATGATGCATAGATTTGTAAAAGAGTTTTCCATCATTTAAGAGTGTGTTCAAAAACAAATTTCCATCATTTGTAAAAGAATACTTACCTTGTTGTCTTTAAGTATACATCCTATAACATCTACACTTACAAATCTCATCAGATATGCATACTCCTCCTAGACTTATGCATAATAGTACTAATAACTCCCCCTGAGAACATGAACACACACCTCATGCAGAAACATGTATCTTATTAAATCACAAGGTAAACATTGAAAGAAGAGAAATAACAAATTGAATAAACATTTGAAAAATAACAACAGAATCATAAAAAATTTAAATAACATATTGAAAATTTAAGTGTATCAATCTGGATAAAATATATAGATTGAGATACAATTATTTCCACCTATTAGATGATCAATATAGGAAATTTAAACTTTCATGTTCAACATGCCAAGCTTGAATACTAAGAAGTAAAAACATTTTTCATCCAAAGCTTTTGTAAATAAATTGGCAAGTTGATATTCAGTTGTAACAAAGTAAAGTTCAATTGTACCTTTCTCAACGTGATCTTTAATAAAATGATACCTGATATCGATGTGTTTTGTCTTGGTGTGTTGGACAACATTAGCTGAAATGGCAATAGCGCTTTTGCTGTCACAGTAGATTGGGATCTCCTCATATTTGAATCCGAAGTCCAAAAGTTGGGTTTTCATCCACAGGACTTGTGAGCAACAACTGGCCGTGACTACATATTCAGCCTCTGCCGTTGATGTTGACACACAATTCTTCTTTTTAGACGCCCAGCTCACGAGCTTGTCTCCCAAAAACTGTATGTGACCGAAAGTGCTCTTCCTATCCAGCATGCTTCCCCCGTGATCAACATCTGAATACGCAGTGAGTTCGTATCCTGTCCCCTTGGGATACCACATACCAAGATATGGCGTGCCTTTCAAATATCGAAAGATGCGCTTGACGGCTCCAAGGTGTGATTCCTTCGCTTTAGACTGAAATCTCGCACAAAGACATGTGGCAAACATAATATCCGGTCGACTAGCAGTTAAATACATTAATGATCCGATCATACCTCTATACGCCTTAAGATCAACGCCCTTACCGTCAGGATCCGGACTGATCTTAGATCCTGGTGCCATTGGAGTACAAATCGTCGTACAGTTTTCCATATTGAATTTCTTCAAGATATCAAACACATACTTTGACTGATTTATGAAAATTCCTATTGAGAACTGTTTGACTTGTAGACCAAGAAAGAAATTAATCTCTCACATCATACTCATCTGGAATCTGGTCACCATAATGTTAGAGAACCAAGTACATAACGAAGGGTTAGTCGAACCAAAAATTATACCGTCAACGTAAATTTGAACGAGAAGAATATCACCTTCTTCATGTTTAGTAAAGAGAGTCGTATCGATTTCACCTTTTTCAAAGCCAGATTTAAGTAGAAAAGTGGATAGAACCTCATACCATGCTCGAGGGGCTTGCTTCAATCCATAAAGAGCTTTGTCAAGAATGTAGACGTAGTCTGGTTTGTCTTTGTCTACAAAGCCTTCTGGTTGAGACAGGTACACTTCTTCTTTCAGTACGCCGTTCAAGAATGCAGTCTTCACATCCATTTGAAAGACGGTGAAGTTCTTATAGACCACAAATGCTAAGAACATCTGAATTGCTTCTAATCGGGCAACCGGAGCGTACGTCTCATCGTAGTCTATACCCTCTTGTTTTCGATAACCTTTTGCTACTAGCCGAGCTTTGTTTCTCACGACTATTCCGTCTTTATCTTTCTTGTTTTTAAGGACCCACTTGGTACCGATGATAGTTTTCCCTTTGGGTCGAGGTACTAGTCGCCACACTTTCAAAGCTTCAAACTGAATCAGTTCGTCCTGCACTGCAATTATCTAGTCTGGATCCTCCAAGGCTTGTTGAACTGTGGTTGGCTCAACTTGAATTAGGAAAAACGCGAATAGAACTTCATTGGTAGTTGTTGATCTGGTTTTCACTGGGTCAGACACTTCTCCAGTTACCTGATGTAAAGGATGACTTTGTGTCCACTTTTTCCAATACGGATGTGGGGAAATTGTGTCTTGATTGGGGTCAACTAATGAGTTGTCTTAGTCAAAGTTTAATTCAATTGTCAATGTTGGTTCCTGTTGAGACGCTCATGGTTTGTCAGATGTGACAATTGGCACTGTCTCGGGAACTGCTTCAGTAGGTACCTCAGGTGTGTTGTCTGTACTCTGGTCATTGACATTTGATGTAGCATTCGTTGAAGAAACACCATTAGTAGGTTCTGGTTGTGATGCTTGTGTAGAAGTCATGATTTGATTACTTGGGGAAGACGCAGGAGTCGTTGCATCAGCATTAGTTGATGTCTGTTCCGTTGAAGGACCTGACATAGTAGCTTGGGCAGCACTCTGAGCAACTTGAATCCTGACAGAAACATTTGAAGATGAATTATAACTTCCAAAATATTAATCATAAAAGTTCTCAAATAATTGATCAAGTTCATTGATATGAGAGTTAGAAGTTGAAGCTTGATCTTTGTTCGATTTCGTGGAAGATGGACTGATCTGTCCAGACACTAGAAATCCAGTTATTTCGGGTTCTGTACTGCTTTTCACAGAAGCCATATCCTCCGTCTCATCGAATTTGACATTGATACTCTCAATCACAGTTCTTGAAGACTTGAAATAAATTATGTATGCCTTCGAGGTAGATGAGTATCCAATGAACACGCCCTCGTTCGCCTTAGGACTGAATTTGTTCAAGTTGTCCTTATCATTTAGAACAATACACTTGCAACCAAAAACACGAAAGTAATTAATGTTTGGTTTTCTATTGTTTATAATCTCATATGGTGTTTTGCCAAACCATCGGTGTATAATGGAAGGATTTTGTGTGTAGCACGCCGTTGACACTGCTTCAGCCCACATAAATAATGGAAGATCAGCATACGAAAGCATAGTTCTTGCGGCTTCAACTAGAGTGCGGTTTCGTCTTTCAACAACTCCGTTCTGTTGTAGTGTTCTTTCCGCAGAGTATTGATGAGTCACTCCCAATGATTTCAAGAAATCATCTAGAGTCTTATTCTTGAACTCTGTCCCGTTGTCTGACCTTATTGTCTGAACTGACTGTTGAAGATTGACTTGAAGCATCTTGATTAAATAAATGATCAACTCGGGTGTTTCGTCTTTGGAGCGTAGAAACTTTACCCATGTGTACCTCGAGTAATCGTCAATGACCACTAACACATACCTTTTGGCGCTTAAACTTTGAGTCTTCAGTGGCCCACAAAGATCCATATGCAGAATTTCCAAAACCTTATGTGTGCTTGGTTCAGGTTTCGGAGGGTGAGGAACTCTCTTCATCTTACCCTTCATACAAGCCGTGCAGAAGTTGTCTCTTTCAAACTTCAGAACCGGTAGACCTTTGACTAATCACCTACTATCAGCTTTTGAATGTTTCGGAAATTAAGGTGAGATAACTGTCTGTGCCATAACCAACTTTTTCTATGGACGCTTTAGATAACAGACAAACGTCATTCTTGGGTTTGATTGTTGAAAGATCAATTGTGTACAAATTTGACTTTCTTGTACCCATCGGAAGTTCGTCTCCTCATTCAGTCCGAACCGAACATCGTTTCTTCTTGAAGATGACTTCTAGGTCTTTGTCACAAAATTGACCTATACTAAACAGATTGTGCCCCAAACCCTCAACATAATTAACTTTAGTTATCTTGACGTTGTTTTTCACAATATCTCCGTAACCCAAAATCGGTGAATATTGACCATTACCGAACTTGACTCGACCACCGTTTTTCTCGACATAATTTGTGAGCAGCTATTTTCTTCCAGCCATGTGTTTTGAGCAGCCCGAATCTAAGTACAACACATGACTGGTCTGCAAAAATCAAATCAAGTGGTTTTAGGTACTGTAACAACCCAAAAAATAGAACATGACATACATAGCATTAACTCATAAACATTACAAAACTGGGTCCCAAAATTTCATTACACTAGTCTCAAAACTTAGGTTGGCAGAAACAACCTATACACAACTGAGAACGTACTAGCTTCTATGAGTGGCACATGCACTGTCTCTATCTGCATTTGTACTCTATCTTGCTCTTGCTCACTTACCTGAGCCTCCTACTATTTGCTTACCTGAAAAGGTTTTAGTTTTGAAAAGCGAGGGTTAGACCATGAGGTCTAGTGAGTTCCCTCCGTAAACAACGTACATCAACATTATAAAATCATTTTATAAAATTCATAACATTTACCACATAAGCATCAATCATGGTACTACACAGTGTTTAAGAATCACATAGCTAACCGCGATCGGGGCCCAAGCAGACTCCCCTCTCGCCTCATACCGGGGCCCAAGCAGACTCCCCTCTATCCGAGTAGGAAAGAAACGAATTCCCTCCTACAAGCTCATCACAAATGCCCAAGGGATCATCGGATCCCGAGGTACTCAGATCCCACTGTGCAGACCGACTTCACATAACATACACATAGCTCATCATAGATCACGCAACGTGAAAGCTTTATAAATATTCCTTTCGTGCTAAATCATCTTTCAAACAAAACATACTTTTCATGGAGCAGTTCGTAAAAGCTTGTAAGCAAATCATGATTGTAAACACACCATAATCAGTAAAATATTAAACTTTCATTCACCTAAAAATCATGTAAAATACATGGCATTTCCACATAATCACTTTCTTTGGAAAAACACGTAAAATCACGTATTTTAGTTAGAAAAACTCACCTGGCTTGCTCGCTTCAAAGCTTCTCACTTACACTTCCGATCTCTAGGTGGAACACCTATTATTTAGGAAACGTATATCAAAATCTAAAATTTATATTCGAGCTTACTTCCGAATGTACCCTCAATTAACTTATTTGATAAGTTACATTTCTAACACAATTACTTGTGTTCTGGACTTCACTTTCCGGCCCAAAAATAATAAAAATACCGGATCCTCTAACTTACCCTAACACCGGAACTCTTTAAATTAAAATTAATAAAGACACCGGATCCACAAACAACAATTCAGAACCCGGTTTCCTAAGCCCAACTAATATCGAAGACCCTTTTTGTTAAATCAATTACCGGATTGGTCCATGTAAATTTAAAGGCCCAATCCGTCCAAATCTTAAAAAAATAGGGGCCACGTGATCGGTCCATTGGTTTAATCAATTTCTCGGCCCACTCACAATGAATTAAGAATGAAAAATCCGGAACACGTGCCCAACAAACAATTTCGGTATTATTCTTAGCCCACCAACAAGGGATTCCGGATCCACTTTCTTTTTAAGCTCCAGATCCATTTCATGTTTTAATTCCGGCCCATTCCTTTGAAAACATTTCCGGATCTTGGAGAATTGGACTCCGGATCCTAAATGATCCAGTCCACTCCGGTTCTCTCTTTTAAACGCATATCGGATCATGGTTCAGATGGAAAACGGTTCCGGATCCTAATCATGTGAAGCCAAATTCCAGAACTTTAGAGTTCCGGATCCACTTTCTAACGCTCGGCCCAGTTCCGGTATTAGCGATTACGACCGAAACTTAATTATTTCGTTTTTAACTTAACTCTAACATATTAGCCATCATTTTCTCTGCCATAATCAATTTGTGCTACTATCCAATCTCATACATTCACGTACATAACTAATTTAATCATCTAACAAACCAATTTAGAGTGAAACCCCTTTAATGTTCTTCTAACCAGATTACTCAGCTCAAACAATGAGATATCAAAGAATTGATTTACTTAGCTATCTATTGAGTAGGAATTAACATAGGGAAGGATTTCTTACCAACACTGAAGTTCTCCAAATTGAAATCGTTGTCAAGGCTCTTGCTACTCCTTTCTCCCACTCCTCAGTCGCCACCATCAAACAAGAATGTTCAGTAGAATGAAATACCTAGGGATTTGTATCCCTTTATATCTTTCACAATTTGCATTAGAGCCCCTTATCTTTAACTTTTATTTCTTTGACATCCACCACCCAACTTCTCAAAGATTTGACTTTGGCCACCAAACCTTTAAGTCTTAATTAGAATTCTGGGTTACTACAGGTACCCATTTATAAATGGGTCCTTTTGTGTTAGGAGTTGGTACATGTTTGGAAATTGTACCATTGTTTCTAAAGCCTCTTTTATGATATCCTTTTGAATAAAATCTTTTAGAACCAGGAGTATCATAACCAAACCAATTAAAGTAATCACTCTTACAGATAAAATAATCCACACCACAAAATGAACAACAAATTTGGTCATTTGCTAAATTGATCAATTGTTTCATTGAATAAATCTTGTGTGGAATAACAAGTTTTTGTTTAGTGCAAACAACTTGATTTATTACAGCAGAATCAAAATTGTTTTTCATTAAACTAAAAGCAATGTTGGATGATTTTGTCTGGGCCACATCCTGTGTGGACTCCTTTATTCTCCACTCAAGTCTCGTATTGTTTCTTAGATAACGATCTGAAATACCAGAAAGATAAGAGTAATAAGTTTTAGGAATCTGAGCTTGAAAAGATTTAGATCTTTGAACCTTTCTTTTCTTTTTCTGTAACGATCTTTTGTTTTTAGATTTTGAATAGTAATCGTTAGCAGAATTTTTCTCAACAGACTTTGAAGACTCACCCTTAAAGAAATTATTCTTAGGTTCATCTTCCTTGATTAAGAAATCAGAGTGATCTGGAAGTTTAGTATTGAAATCAAATTGAACAGGTGCTTCATCTACACCTTTACCTTTATCCTCACAAAGATTCTCACTATCAAGATCAAAATGGCTATCCAATGAGGTGTGAAAAATACCATAAGATTTTGGATACAGAAAAGCATTTTGTTCTTTACGAGCAACTTTATCTTCTTCTGTAGGAAAATACTTTTCAGGAGGAGCATTAAACGATCGGTTTTCCAAGTCCCAAGATTCAGAATCTTCTTGGTCATCAATCGTCACGCTTCTGAATAATGTATTCCCCGTAAAAGCCTTACATGAAGAAACGTCTGAATCTGAAGAATGTTTTTCTTTTGAAATTTTCACTTCAGATATTTCCTCATGTTTTGTTTTCATTTCTTTTAAACCGCTTGAAAAACTGTAAACATAACTTCCTTCTTGATCTTGAAAGCAATTTTGTCGTCATTTCTGACGTCTTCAATCATGCTTTCAATCTTGCTTTCTAGATCTACAAGTTTTTGTTAAAGAACCAAAGGTGGAAAATATGTTTTTCCTTCAAAAACAAGTTTAAGTTCGGTTTCTTTTTGAATATTTTTCTTATCCTTTGGTTGTTCAATAATATAGCTTCGAAAATAATCATTAGGCAAAGTCTTTTTGTTTTCCAATGCCTTCCTATTTTCTAAACCGTAGCAGAAAGGAAGTTGCATCTTAACAGTTGTTTTTCTTTTAACTTCTTCATCTGCCTCATAGTCTTCACCATCCATTTTAAGCCATTGAATCTTGTAATAAGGATCTAGTTATGGAAATCTAAGTCATTCAAATTTATATAGGGTAGGAGCTTTTAATAAGGCATTCCTCAAGTAATGAGGGATGTCATATCCTAAGCCCCACTTGGAGTTGTAATATCTAAATTCGCTTGGCTTGTTCATGTGAATTGTCTGTTCAGTTTGACCAATTTTATAAAATTTTCCTTCCAAACCATTAACTTTCTCAACAAGCTCTGTGTTCCTATCTTTATAAGCATATAAGAGCTTTTCAAACTCATCCTTCTTTCCTTATGAACTTTCAAATTTCTCTGAAAGTTCAGTCATGCTCTTTCTAAAATACGCTTGGTGTTCATCAAATTCTGCGTTTTTCCTTTTCAAAGTTTCAATTAAAGTCACTTGTTCTTTCAGTTTATCACTTTGAAAAACTATTGATTCTTTTGATCTTTTCAGTTTCTCAGTTAAATCATTTAACTTATTTTGCTGAATTTCTTGAATTTGAAGAAATTTAGCGAGAGTGTAAGGATCTACCTCATTTGTCTCTGACCGCAATTCTGGCTCAGATTCCTCGGTCTCGCTGCTCATGAAGCAGAAATTTGCAAGGGCAGTTGTTTCCTCTTCCTCCTCATCATCATCATCAGTCAAATCCAACCAGTATTCCTCTTCAGCCAGTAAAGCTTTGTCGGATTCTTTCTGTTTTGCAAGAAGCATCTTGTTCTTGTAATAATCTGAATCTCTCACCTTCGGCTTCCAGCATTCCTTGGCGAAGTGACCAATTTTCCCGCAGTTATAACACTTTGGCTCTTCCGCCCTCTTCTCAAAAACTCTTTTCTCCTCAAACTTCTTTTCATCCTTCTTACTCTCTTCCTTTCTCTCATCAGACCTTCCCTTTGACTCTATGCGGTACTTGTGTTCAAAATTCTTGGAGCCCGATGAATACCTTTGATTGTTGAAGCTCGTCTTCTTAACAAACTTCTTCTGAAAAGCTTTTGTCAATAGGATCATAGCCTGTTTTAGACTCCCAGCTTCATCTAAACCATCACTTTCAAATCCATCATCTTCTTCATCAGTACCCATTCTTTCTTTCCTTGAAGAACGCTTTCCAGACCTGCTAGACATCAAAGCTATTGGATCAACCTCTTCCTCCTCATCCTTTTTCTCTTTCTTATCCTCTTTCTTATCCTCTTTCTTTCTTTTTCTTCTCTCTCTTATCATCTGCATCATCCTCATCTTGTTTGAGCATCTCAAACATTTCTTGTAAGGGCAACTCAGTCAACTTAGTATGTTGTTTCATCCGATGAGTATATTTCTTCCATTCTGGTTGGAGAACACTCAGAAACTTCACATTATTCTCTATTACTCTCTTTTCAATATTGTGTCCGTTCTTCTCATTCAGTATAGTTGTGAATCGGTCATAGGTGTTATCAAGTGTCTCGCCTTCTTTTTGTTTGAAATTCTCATACTTATTGATAGCATTAGATACCCTCATTTGGTTTTCAACAGAAGATCCTTGATACAGTTTAACTACCTCCTCAAACATATCCCTTTTAGAAGTGTTCTTACTGTCAACCTTCTGATAGATGTCATTAGTTAATGCTTGCATAACCAGAGATCTAACTGCCCTATCTCCATTGTATCTCTTTGTTTGCTTTATATCATAAGTATTAGGTGGAACTTCAACATCTGGTCCTTTCTGTCCATCAGCACCAACTGGACCTTGCGTTTTTATTACTCTCATAGGACCTTCCTTTAAGGACTTCACTATATAATATCCATTATCTTGTCTCTCGACATAGTCTATGAACCGGTCCTTCCATATTTTAAAATCTTTGGGAAACAGGACAGGTGGTTTGTCCTTGGAACCTATGACTAGCATGTCCCCAGTAGTCATTGTGTGAACACTTGTTGATGATCGATAAGCAACCCTCTGATCAGAAAAAAAATCTCACCAAAACACGGTTTTGTCGCACACCTCTTATATCACACACAAAGTCCACGATAAAATATTATCTCAGAAATATCGTAAGTCACACCCGCGATAAAAGATTATCGTACACAGCTTCACGCGATAACAATCTTATCTCAAAGTTATCGCACTAGAAGTATGCGATAACTATTGTTCACAATGGGTTATCACACGATATGGATGCGATTAACACTGTTCACTCACGGTTATCGTATGACACTGACGCGATAAAAACCCTTTGAAGTTTTTATCGCACACCAAGGGCGCGATAAAATTCCTGCGATTAACTTGAACAAGGCTACTTGCGAGAATGATGAACTAGTATCCTGCGATAACTTTGAATATCAGATCAGATCTCAAGTAATTTCTCAAAACAACTCCAAATAGTCTGAAAATTTGTAGGGTAATGCGCGATAAGGCTCTGAACAACTTTAATACTTGAAGTTTTATCCAAAAACTAACATAAGCAGGTAATTAGATCCCAAAACAGAGTTTCTTAACTTTTTCACGAAAATGCTAATTCTACCAAATCTGGATTGAATCATCGTGAATTTGCGGAATCAATTCACTCAGATACTATCTATGATCAATCCCAAATCAATTCTAATCCATTTGAAGCACTCAAATGATCAAAATCAATCAAAATGGTAAAATACTCGATAAGCACAAAAACTAGCTCAAAAACGTGAAAACAGATTTGAATCAGAAGTGATTGCCTTGCTCTGATACCAATTGTGATCCCAGAACAAGTAATCAACACAATTAAATCAGTGGTGATGCCATCCCTGTATTAATCTCAAAGTACAAAGTGCAATTTAGAGAGAATTCTATAAGGGTACTTGGAATGACATTTTTGTGAAATACAAAGATTAATTCTATTTATAGTAAGTAAAATGGAAAGTACGAATTAGCCCCTCAACTTGATACAACTTTGTAATAATGGCACTAACAACTACTCCTACTCCAAGTAACTTGTTCCGAAGAAAACCCACTGTTGCTGTCGTAGATTGATATGATCACTTTTGCCCACAAGGAATTATGGTCGTTTTTGAACTTCCAGGCCCACTTAGCGAGAAGGGATATATTAGAAGCGTAAATGCTTCCATTGTCTAGTCAACCGTTTTCCTACTCTCGTTGTACAACTCTCCAATTAATCCAAGCCATTTTTTGGTGTCACCATCCACTCCCCCAAAGAAATTTCTTCTTAGTTTCTCCAAAAATTCAATCACCTTTTTAGGAGCTCTAAAAATAGAAAGGTAATATGTGGCGATGCTACCGAGAACAGCTTGGGTCATCACCTTTCTTCCTCCATACGATAGTGTTTTTACCTTCGAACGATTTAATCTTTTTTTGGAATTTCTCTATAATCGGGACCCACGTATCCGCCCTAGACATTCTTTCACCCAGCAGAACCCGAAGATATTTTGTCGGGAATTTTCCGACCTTGCATCTTATCTCACCAGCAGTTCTAGTCACAACGTTAACTTCCACTCCCACACTGAAAAGATCACTTTTATCCAGGTTTAGTCGAAGTCCCGAAGCGAGGTAGAAACACCTTAGAATACGTAATATGTTTTTCCCTTCTTCGATAGACCATTCACCGATGAATTAACATCGTCTGCATAAAGTAAGTGAGAAATTCTAACTCTATCGTGACCAATTTCCAATCGTTTTATCAGCTTGGTATTCCTAGCTTCGGCCATCAACTTGTGAAGTCCTTCCATGGCTATGATGAAGAGAAACAGAGACAACAGATCCCCTTGTCGAAGACCTCTCCGTAACTTTAATTCCGTTGTTGGGGATCCATTAACTATCACCGAGGTAGTGGCTGAAAACAGGCAAGCTTTGACCCATCTTCTCCATTTCTTCGAGAACCCCGTAGCTTCCAACATCTCATCCAAAACCAATTTTTTATTAAAAAAATATACTCTCAATCACCTCAATTTCTAAATTAGAAACCTCATATGGCAGAATTGCAATTGTTTTGCAATTACCGTAGTAGATGGTCTTATTTTTTTAAATATTGATCTAAGTTAATGGCTAAAATTTGTGATTATTTTCATTTATTTGATCACTAAAGCAAATTAGCGACATACCTTTAGCGACAAAAAGTTAAAACCCAAATTTTGGTCACTAAACGGACTTAATGACCAATTTATGATGCTAGTGACCAATCCCGTAACTAATTCTGATTTTCTTGTAACAAATTAATTGAGCTCTTGTGATAGACCATTTTTTCTTGTAAAATGCAAAATTAAACTAAGTGCATATGGAAGGGGGCAAAATAAACTTGCCTATTAGTCATGTCCAATCCAAAAAATAGATAGATTAACTCAACCCGAGTTTATAACCTGAAGTTCCATTGGCTTAGATAACATTCGATTTGATAAGAGTGGAGTCGGTATGGGCAATGACTAATCCAAAACCTCCAACAATTGAGGGTAGACATGGAGTCGAGAGCAAGGCTATAAACACAATTCATTAAGGAGTAGAATTCTTTTACTTTGTTATGGTAAAAAAATCTCAAAGGGGCCTAGATTTCTTCTCAATCAATAACACTATTTGACAATGAGGATGAAAACTGTGGAATGTTTTCACAAAACCATCGTAGATCTCTTAGTTTGTTCCTTACTCTTACAAATGAAGGCCTCATGTTCGAGTCTTCTCACAACCATCTTTCCAAAAAAAGCAAATTAAAAGCTATAGAAAAACTGAAATTAAAAGCTAAAACAATAAGAAATTAGCAAAATTCATACTTGCAACATTTCAAACATGAACATTTAATCGAACAATGTAATCAATCAGTCACCACAAGCTTCGTAATTTTTTCCACTATGATAAAACCATTAGTGGTGGCACAAAACATCATAACCCTACGTACGACCCTACAAAAATCATTGGTGGGGGCAATCTCGTGGCTTTTTGGTGGACAAAGCCAATTCTTTTTATGGCTTGTTAGGTAGCCATGCATGCATGCATATCATCAGACATTCTGTTGGCATCAATCCAGATGAGCTTTGGGCTCTAGTTTGCCATATAGTTACTATTAATAATATCATAAATGATAGCAACTAATATTTAGGATTAATTAATGGTAAATGATTTTTAGAGGTGGTCAACTAAGTTTAGACGAGTTAGATTGTGGGTTTGTGAAACCTTTTGTCGGATTAGTTGATAATTAGTTAGCGTAACATCGGAACCTTAAATTTATTGTTTAGGTGTTCGGTTATACGAAACTCGCAAAAATCTACCGAAATTCAACTATTCAGAAATCCAGGTGAGTTTTCATGACTCGTTTCCCCAAGGGGATGATATACGACTAGTTTCGCTTAGTTTACGCAATTATTTTTTATGCTTTTATTTATTTAAATTGCTTAGCATGTTAATGTTTCAGTTCACTTCATTTATGTTATAACTGCTCATATATGATTGATTATTAGTGTGCATGCAAGACGCGGTCCTTGTTATCGATTATACAGTTAATTATTCAATTCGTTTAGTCATTGATTATTAATTCTGCTATGGCTTTCCCTTTAATTGCTCTGCTGACTTCTGCTGAAAGTCTGTCAACTGTCTCTTGCATTTCTTTACGATGAAGCTTGTAAGAATTGTTGATAGAAGCTAAAGATGCTCTTAGAAAGTCTAGAGTTACATAGTGCGGGGGCAGGCCTAGCATGTCAACCACACGATCAAGAGAGAAATTGGTAAAATTGGGTCTAACACCCGAACCACGTAGGTTTTTGGTTTGCATTGCAGTTGAAGCAACTGAATGGCCTGTGCTCATAGCTGGCATGGTGTTGGCTATGACAGGACTTTCACCCTGTCCTCGCGAGGCACCAACACATGGCGGCCTAACTCGGGGTGTTCCGGTTGGGGCACGGAAGCCTCCAACTTGATGTAGTATCAGCGCTCGTGTCCTACGAAAAGTAGTTCGTCCAAATGGCACTAGACTCGGTGCGCGGAATAAATGGCGGTGGCCGGGGCAGAAGCCTACCTAATTTAATATCAACAAACACCGAATGTGTTCCCGATAGAAGTTGTGTTTGATCCCCTGTGCTGAATGAAACATCGGCTTGTTGAGAAGCCGATGAGTGGCTTTGTAGGGTTGTGCACTGCATGGCTGGGTCCACCATGTCTGTTTCAATGAGCAACGGCGACGAACGCTCGTTGGCAGTAGATGCGGCTACCCGGCTTAATGTGGTTTGGGGAGGATCACTAGTTAAAACTTTTTGTGATCCTGTCACATGCTCTCCCATTTCTTTTCTAACACTCTCTCGGCTCACACGTTCAATATTTTCGACTGAAACTCCCTCATCCCTCCTTATGACACCAGCTTCGCCTGAGAGCCCGATGTTCCAGGTGGAATCAGCATCAGAACTCTCTACATGTGGTCTCAGACCAACATGTCTTGGTATCTTATTAACATTTGGATCATGATCGGAGTCAGACTCTGAATCTAAAGCACCATCAGCATCATGTCTGGGTTGGGTAGTGGCTTCATCCTCGGAAATGGATAGCAGAATCTCCGTCAGTTCCTGAATCTCAACCATCTAAAGCTCAACCCAGATCTCAACCTCCACCATCACAACCCTTACATACCATCTCAACCCACCAGCTCAAATCTGAGCTTCTAGCCCAGTTACTTGACCAAGGAGATACCAATACCAACGAAAGGTAGATTTGGTAGGTCTACTCCGAAGACAGACTGAAACCCAAGCCCAACTACCCACTAGCACTGATTTCCAAAATCTCCAAAACTTCATCAAAGAAATGACCTAAGCCATATGCTTACCGGATACAAATCTCTATCTGACAGAATCACAGTGTTAGAACAGTCATGTGGTTCTCAAGCTCAAGGATCAAGAAAACGTAGACATGATGATCCTGATCAACATGAGGGGGAGAAGAGAACCAGAATTGGAGAATCTAGTGGTGTACATGCTGAACAAACGGGGGGTCAGATCAGGCAGTAACTGATGGGGCAGGGGGGGCAGGTGGACAGGAAACTGAAGTTGTCCAAGTTGATGATGAAGTTCTAGCTGATGTCATACCTAGGGTTAAGCCTCAAGGTGTTGACAATAGAACCGAGGAGGAATGGATGGCAGATGATATGCTAAATGATTACATCTATATTGATTCTGATGAGGAGCCGGAGAGAACAACTGTCCAGATTAAGGAGGAACTGGATGATATTTTTTATATTTCTGGGGCTCATGCTGTGGAATCTGATTCTGAAGATGATATCACTCAATCGGAACAACAGAATGAAAAAGGTACTGGTACTTCAGAGCAGAATATTCCGGTAAACACTGATGGCAAGATTAGAGATCCCATCTCAGATGCTGAGCTTTGCTTTTATCAGAATCTGATTGATGACGAACTGATCTATATTGGGACAGGTGAAAGAGTAAGAATTTTAACTCCGTTCCAAGAGAGTGAAAGAAAGGACTTGTTCGTGAGGCACATTCAAAAATTTGACTTAGTAAAGGTATACGGAATTGAGAAGTGGCCGGCTCTACACAAAATATAATTTCTGCACGTAATGAGGAATAAAGACTTTGAGACGAATGTTGTAAGGTCTAATAAGATGATTATGAAGATTCTGAAGATAGAGTCACACAAGTTGCTAAACGTCTGGTATCCTCAGTTTATAGTCATTAGATCAGATGGTAAAGAATGGTTCTTCACGGAAGCTGACTTCAAGAACCTGATGCTTGATGACTTCCTAAGCCTGTATGACATTCTGGCATGAAATCCTGAAAAGAAAATAGAATGGTCTGCCGCCTATCAGAGTGTCAAGAGGTTTATGAAAAACATGGTAAAATTTTCTTATCTAACCGACTTTCAGATGGCCTTAGAAGCACATCAATCTAGAGTGAACCTCCGAAGACCCAACAAGAGACTTGCTGACATCCAATGTATCCCTGTTTACTCTGTGCTTGATAAACCTGAACTCGGAGTTGTCTACTTCAATCATGAGAAGAATAAGAGATTCCTGAGAATCTGTGAAGTAAACAAATATTGCGATGGCACTTTCAAGGTGATTCAGATCCAACTGGAGAGTAAGCTCAGATTAGATGAAAGTGGAGAAGTCAAGCTAAAGGAGAAGGAGAAGGAGAAGCGACTGATACAACAAGTCCTGGATGCCTTCAGATACAGACGTGAGTACCGGAACACACTGAGAAGATTCGAGATCATCTTTGGAATTCGAAAGAAATACGTGACTCCAGTGAATGCTTAAATTTTTGCCTCTACTTTGATACAAAGGGGGAGATTGTTAGTGCCCTAACTGACACCTTGTATCAAGTAGAGGGGCCTTTATGAAACTTTAATATTTTGCACCTATATATTGTTTTCCCTTGTATTTGTTTATGATGTCATTCCATTTCTTCCAAGTACTTAGTTGCACTTTTCTCTCCATTTCATCATCACTTTGTACTTGAGGAATTTGATCTTAATAGAGGGATGACAACTTGAGATCCATTGCTATATTGAATGTTTGTTCTGGGATCACATATATATATATATTCATGAATTGTGACTTATACAAGAGATATGTTCTAGTATGATTGATTGACAGAGTTAAGCTCAATAGTACTCAGAAATGTTCAGTATGGGTTACCTTGTTGGGAACCGTCAGGATGTAGCAGTTCAGTATGTGTGGTTGCGCACCAGATGTACTACTTTAAATCGTTTAGTTTTATAATTGATTGTCATGAATTATACGCATAGAAAAGGTGTAGTTAGTCATTTGTTATGGAATGTTTAATGTTTAGCGTTATCATGAACTCACTTGACTTTATAAAGCTAACCCATGTCGTGTGTCTCAGAAGGAAATATCGCAGGAACAGCAAGAAGCTTTGACTGGCATAATTCGTGGTTATATTAGGCCGTATTTGTTGATATTTTCTTTATAATGTATTAAATAGCTTGGTATGGGACATGTTTAATAAGGAACCATTAGTATTCAATTTAAAGATTTCCGATGTTAGTTAAATTTGATGTAGTGAGCTTCAACAAAGTTAGACTTTATTCAATAATATTTTATTCAGGTCCTAGTTTTACACGTTTAATTATGTAAAGATTTCGCTATTTTCCCGTAACACCTCTTGGGGTTTAGGATGGGTGTTACATGCTCCTTGTGCGGATCTTTAAATTTAGGTGACCGGGTCTAAGTGCATCGAAATTTTCCGAGGCCGAACAATCCACCCAATCAAAATGGTTTCGGGTTAAATCGAATAGCAAATTATCTCATAATTTTATTTATTTTGTGTGTAGATAATTTGTTTGAGACTTTGAACATATAAATAATTAGTCTATGATGAACCAATTTATATTAAAGCTAAAATACAAGATATTGAGATAAATTTAAAAAAACGATACAAAAAACTAGATATCAATAGTCTTAATAAGTTAATATTGAAATAGTTTTAACAAAATATTATACAAGATATTGAGTTGAATTTATTTCTTTCGATTTTGGTGGAAAAAATACAAATGTATGAGGTCTCGTAAAAATTGATTTTGTTCTTTAAGCAAAGGAAGTAAACCATTTTTCAAAGCTAAATCTAGATTATTTTCATTTTTGACTAGGTCAAGAGACCCCATAACTATGTATGTGGCTCCACCACTGCTCCTTGTCCCTCATAAATTCTCACGCTACCATCCCATTTCACATCAAAATTTTATTTTTAACCCTAAACAACATGAACAAAGTCGATGCAAAGACTAGATAACAGAGAGTCAGAGAGGCTGAAACTCGTTGGTTGATTGATTATGTCATTTAAATTTGAAGTTCATTTTAAAATATGTATCTTTGACACCAGTGTTTATACAATCAAAATAAATAAATAAATAAATATATATATATATATAGAAAGAGAGGCACCGTAAAATGCAAACCTCGCATTTGTTGCACACCTTACAAACCACAGTCTGCATATGTGCAGAACCAGTCTGCATATATGCATATGCATACGTGCAAGAATATACAATATATAATGAATATACATTCATATGGGACAATGCATATATGCAGACCGGTTCTGCACATATGCAAACTGTAGTTTGTAAGGGGTGCAACAAATACATGGTTTGTATTTGATTTGTACCATATATATATAGGGGTCTAATCAAATGAGAACTGATTAGTTTGTGGTAACTATGGGATCCAATTCAGGCAATCATTTAGAATAACTAATATTATGTACTAAAATAAACTAAAGGATAAATTGGTAATTTGATTATTTAGATTTTTATAACAAATTAAAATCTAAATTGACTCATTCAATTTACCCTAATTAGACATTGAAGACCACGTCTCTCTCTCTCTTCTCAATAGCCGCCTCTGCATATCTCTCTTCTCAATAACCAACCTCTCTTCTCCATAATGGGACTAGGGTAATATTGCCGACAATGGTGGTATCACCTACTTTTTCCCACCATTTTCACCACTATCTCCATTCGCAGTCACTGAAAATCATCTCAAGTTTCTACATCCACGGTCCACCACACGCACAATCATCGTTAGCCCTCTTCTTCGGCCACAACACTTCTTTGGCTCAAGCTTATGCTGCTATTTTGGATTTCAAAGGGGTGCAGAAGATGGGGGGATCCCAGATCTGAATATGCCTTTGAAGGATTAATAAAAACCACAACAACGAATAAAAAGAAAAAGAGGACACTCGCTATAGATGAGGTTTTTTGTGGTACTGACGTCAATGGTAATCAGAGCTGTGTGGTCTCCTTCTCCATGATCTCCCATCTTCACCAACTGATTGTGATAGAGGCTCATTCGATGGTGGAGTCGCCGAAGAAGGGGATTGTAATGGAATCGTCGGAAGGGATGGGGAGTTCATCGGGGATGTTTGGGTCACACTTCACTGTTACAGGTTTTAGGTTTTATGTGTATATAATTTTAGGATATTAGATATATAATATATAATTTTGATGCTTACCTTTCACGAAGATTGAACATCTCTTCACGATTGGTGGTATCCATATCATACAATTTCTTCGATTCAAGTTCCTTAATCTTCCAAAAACAAATTTTCATTTGGGTATCATAGTGTGTATCACAGATTCACAGTGATATCATAGTGGGTCTTATATGTATTTTAGGGATTACATTGTATTTTTTACCACACTATTTTCTACTACACTGGGTTTTGTATGTATTATAGGTATGGCATTGTATTTTGTATCACGTTGGGTATCATAATGTACTATGTATCACAATAGGTATCACAGTCACAATGTATTTTGTATCACAGTGGGTATTATAGTATATTTTGGTTGGTATCACAGGTATCACAGTTGGGTATCATAGTATATTTTGGTTGATATATATCACAGTTGGTATCACAATGTATCTTGTTTTTATTTGGTGTTCGCCGGAATAAGGTTGATCGGAGACCAGAGAGAGGAGAGAGGAGAGAAGGGATAGGAGAAAGGATAATTTTATGATACCTAACATGCCCCTTAATTAAAATCTTAAGTCAAAAATACCAACTAGTTATGTAAAATACAATACCACCTATGAACATCATCAACATGGATCACAAGTCACATATTGTTTAAGTGCATCACAGTGGATCACATATTGATTAAATGCAACATACTGTATTACAAAGGGATTAAATGTACGACAACTAGTTGTGTAAAATGCAATACCACATATGAAGATCATCAACATGGATCACGGGTCAGATATTGATTAAATGCATCACACTACATCATAAAAGGAGTAAATATACCACACAAGTTTTCTTCCTCAACACTATGATACCTTTCGAGTTCTCTGGAAAGATTTGGGTTATGGTGTATCATCGAGATCAACGTAGAGATCTGGGCGATGACGTGATCGATGGTTGATTGGTAGTGAGATCGAGAGAGGAGAAAAGTATCTGAAGACCGGAGTTTCTTTTACGTCGGTATTTGTCGGCAGCGGCAATGGTTGATCGAGAATTCGATATTAAATATAAACAACATATAGGAGTCGGAGTCTTATGTACACGGATGTTCGTCAGAGTTTGAGACGACAACAGTGGTTGATCAAAAGAGAGAGAGAGAGAGAGAGATTTTGAATTTTCCTTTAGATTTAAAAAATGAAATATTTTTGCTAATATCAAGTGAGGGGTTGTTAGGGAAATAAATTAAAGAATTAATTACTTTCCTATTAAGGCCATGAGTAGCGCTCCGTAGAAGCCCTCAAGCCCTCAATGCCACATCAGCGCCACATCAGCTTTTCTCCTAACCCTCTCCTCAAGCCCTCAAGCCCTAAAGACCCGTAGTGCAAGCCCTCAAGCCCTCTTGCCACCTCATTTTTTTTAATTCTTTTATTTATACATTTAATTATTTAACAACATAAAAATATTTATATATTTTTTAATAAATAAAAATAAGATAAATAATAAAAATAAAAATAAAAATTCATATCATTCATTAAAAAATTAAAAATTACAAAATACAAAACACTACCAATTATGATATTTTTTAATTTGCTCTTTTCTCGCTACCGTTGCCATCAAAGCGGAGCCCGAAAGGTGATCATGCGGGGTTATGAAAAACTCGAAGTCTTTTTCAAATCGTTTTGCTCGTTCGATTTCTCGTTCGTGTTCCAACTTTTCTCGTTCGAGTTCGAGTTTTTTCATTTTGTACTCCATTGTATCATCAATCTTCTCGTTGAACGTCGTGAACAACTGAGTAATACTTTCATTCGTATTCGACCCGCTCGTATTACTCGTTGATGTTTTTTTGCCTTGTTTCTCCCGATGGGTCGTTGAAGTTGCTCGATGAAGTTGTCGTCATCGTCATCATTGGAAGGGTTGGTACGTTTTGAACCCCGCGATGAAGTTGTCGTCATCGTTGGAACGGCTCCCCATTTTGGACATTTTTTGAGGACTTCCCAAGCTTGTTCGTGAGTGAAAGCAAACCCAAGTTGTGCTCGGTACCGTTCGTGTGCCGTTCGTGAAATGTCGGCCTCACTCATTCCGCTCCCTCTATTAGTGAGCAAGTTGTTGTAGATGCCGCCAAAAGAATTTATTCTTTTATTGAGATCATTGAACTTGGTGTTGAGTTGATGAGTTGTTCTATAATTTCCACGACCCATTAAACTAAAGAACACTTACCCGACACGGGTCCAAAAACTTTCTACATTTATGTAAATTCAAGTATAAGAATATTAACAAGAATAATAATAATATTAATAATATTAATAATAATAATAATAATAATAATAATAATAACAATAATAATAATAATAACAATAAAAATATTACCACCGGTTTGTGCGTTACCGATAACGGGGTCCTCCGAAACGTTAACCCACGCCGACACTAACGCGAGTTCCTCCTCTTTACTCCACATCTGTTTGGGGGCTCTATTTTCATATTGTTTGTTTTTTCCTTTTCTCGTTGGTCTCGGGTTTGATGGTTGTGTGTAGATGGATTGTGGTGTGTGCGGGCTAGAATGTTGGGTTTCCGGAACAATGTCGTCGGCGAGATTGATTGCGGGTGAAGGAATATTGTAGTTGGCCGGAGTAAAACCTTGTTCAATCATACCGGGACGTGTAAGTTGGTAAGGAATTTGTTGCGGATATTGTTGGCGAAATTGTTGCGAAAATTGTTGCGGATATTGTTGCGAAAATTGTGGCGGAATTGGTTGCGAAAAGTGCCGATGATAACCTTGTTGTGCAAACGCTTGAAAACCAAGCTCCGGGTCTTCTTGCGGTTGCGGTGTATCCGGTCGGTTACGACGGGATGTAGGTGTTTTGTTTGGATTCATAATGAAATTTGAGAGAGTTTGAGAGGGTTTAAGAGAGTTTGAGAGAGTTTTGTCTGAAAAATAATATGGGTTTGAATTAATATATATAGTGTGATTAAATTGATTTTTTTTAAAAATAGCCGTTGGCAACGGATTTATTTTCAAATTATTAAAAAAAAAAAAATCACTTGGGTTCAACGGGTTTTGGAACCCGCATGCCAAGCCCGAGCCCTAAGCCCCCCCCCCCCCCCCCCCCCCGTACCCCAACCCGCGCGAGCCCGAGCGAACCCACGTGAAGCCCGAGCTGGAAGCCCGAGGCGGTACTGAGGCCACCCGTAGCGGCTCGGGCTTCATGCTCGGGCTTCTTGCACAACCGGTACGGGGTGGCCGGGCTTGGGTGCGGGCTTCCCCACTCGGGTTCCCAAACCCGCTCGAGCTTTCCCATTTATTTATTTTTTTTAATTTTTTTTTCAAAAATTTGAATTCCAACGGTTTGGAAACTACTATTTTGGGTTTTTTAATTTTTTTTTAATCTTTTTTTTTTCAATTTAATCACACTATATATATTAACCCTCAACCCTTATATTTTTCACACCTCTCAAACTCTCTCAAATTCTCTCAAACTCTCTCAATATGGATTCGCCACAACCCGGTTCATCGACCGCATCAGCATCATCCATAGACACCGACGAGTTCTTGAATCTACAAAGGGAAGTTTTTGTAGGCTTGGTTCAAGAGACTGCACAATTAATTTATGGTAGCACCGCTTCATCTTCAAGAAGAGAGAGGGCCACAAACATAGAAAGAGGTCGAGTAGATGCAAACCAACGGCTTATACGGGACTACTTTGGCAACAACCCGGTTTATACACCGGATATGTTTAGGCGGCGGTTCAGGATGAGGAGGCAACTATTCGAACAAATAGTTGAAGATTTACAAGGACAATATCCATATTTTACATTTCGGTTGGACGCCGCTCATCAACAAGGTTTTTCTCCGCTACAAAAGTGTACTTTCGCTATTCGGCAACTGGCGTATGGAATAGCTGGTGACTCACTTGACGAGTACATCCGTATAGGAGAGAAAACGTCATGAGATTGTCTGCACAAATTCTGTACAGGTATTACTGAACTATATGGTCAAAAATATTTACGCAAGCCTACTTTTATTGATATTCAAAAGTTGTACGCCGCACATGAAGCTAAACACGGATTTCCCGGCATGCTCGGAAGCTTAGACTGTACTCAATGGGCGTGGGCAAATTGTCCGGTAGCATGGCAAGGTCAATTCATGAGAGGTGATCATGAGCACCCGACAATCATGTTAGAAGCAGTGGTCTCTCAAGATTTATGGATCTGGCACGCATTCTTTGGTGTTGCCGGTTCCAACAACGACATTAATGTTCTGAATCAGTCGCCCATCTTCAACGATGTATATGATGGAAAAGCACCCGAGTGCCCTTTTGAGGTCAATGGAGTCACCTACAAGCACAGATATTATCTAACGGATGGGATATATCCGGAATGGGCTACTTTCGTAAAATCATTTACGTGCCCACATGACCCCAAACGACAAAAGTTCAAGTCCGCGCAAGAAGCGGCACGTAAAGATGTTGAACGAGCTTTTGGCGTTCTTAAACAACGTTGGCATATACTTCATAACCCGGCACGCGGATGGCATCCGACAAGATTGGCCACAATTATGTACGCTTGTGTCATATTACACAATATGATACTCGAAGACGAAGGCCATGCTATTTGTGGTGACGTGGAAAATGACTTTTTCACGGATGATGAAGTAAGCCAAATCAGTGAGGCACAACGCGCGGTAAATGTTCGAGAAGTCAAAAACCGGGAGACTCATAATAACCTTCGGTCGGATTTGGTCGACCATATTTGGCGTATCCAAGTTCCCCACAATGACGGCGAGTAGATTTTTAAATTTATTTTGTAATTTTTAATTTTATTTTGTAGTTTTTAATTTTTTAATGAATGATATGAATTTTAATTTTTATTATTTATCTTATTATTTATTTATTAAAAAATATATAAATATTTTTATTTTGTTAAATAATTAAATGTATAAATAAAAGAATAAAAAAAATGAGGTGGCATTTAGGGCTTTTAGGCTTTTTGCAAACGGGTACTCCACTTTTGGGTTTTGAGTGAGTTTATAGAAAAGCTGATGTGGCGCTGTGTGCTTTTGGGCTTTTTGCAAACGGGTACGGATGGTCTGATGGCCTTATAATGGATGCATGAGTTGTCAAAAAAACTAAATTACCAACTTGCCATTTTATATTTAATTAAAAAATGAAGTTAATTAAATTAAATGAGTGGTTGATATTAAATCTCACAGTTACCATAAATTATATAGTTCCCATTTGATTAGGCCCATATATATAGAGGTGGGTTCAAACGAGAACGATAACTATTTACGAGAACTACGAGAACGGCCGACCATGTACAGAATCACTGGTGATTCACAGTACAAACCGCGGGACAAACTGCGCGCTTTGCAAACCGCGGGACAAACCGCGCGTGTCCAGAATTTTAATCACACATGATTTTGTATGCGAATCACCAGTGATTTTGTACATGGTCGGCCGTTCTCGTAGTTCTCGTAAATAGTTATCGTTATCGTTTGAACCTACTTCTATATATATATATATATATATATTATAATTAAACTCACGATTAAAGGGTGGGGGTTACATTTGAAACTGAAGCATCTATTACATATATTATATGCATATAAACTATAGTATCTTATATTTTATACTGTTTTAAATATATTCTAGTAATATATTATTATATATATAGCATATAATAATATTTTTAATATATATAATATATTTATATAATATCCAATATATATACACACATAACATAACATAATGTAAAATATGATTATTTAATAATACACATTATTTATAATACAATCAATATATACATTATATATTATACATAATATTATAAATGAAACTCAAAATAATATGTTTCATCCGTGTGGTGGAAGGAAATGATAGCACAAGGAAAACGTATTTATGCCTTGTAAATTCATGACAATATAATTAAAAAAAAATTACTACATCAAAGTAATTACCTTAATAGAAAACAAAATCTGAAGTCTCAAATTCAAATTTCTTCTGATCATAAGGTCTACATGTCTGGTCATCTCTTCAGAAAATTGGTAATATTTCTTTCTCTCAATCTAATTCTATGTCAAACTTGTTATTAATTTAAATACACTTAATACTTTAAAAAACAATCACCATCCTCAAAATTATATATCCCTCAACCTGCAACTTCTTTTTCTCCTTTTTAAGGTCACAATATTTATTTCTTTGGTATTTAATTGGGTAATGATCAACTAAGCATTTAACAGGAAAAACATAAAATATTTAATTTTGGTAATTCAATCGTCATTAGAGAAAGAAATGGATGATCAAGCCAAAACCTGCAAAAATAGTATGGCAGTTCAAGATAGAAAGTTTGTATATTTTCTAAGATAAGTCTTTTTTTTGGGTTACCATGTGTTTCCAGGTCAGCTTACGCGCACCGACTAATCCCCGGGTGACCACGAATGTCCTTGAGTCATCGCAGGTGAACCTCCATGGCCACAAGAGCTTTGGCAGTGTCTGGATTTGAACCGTGGCTTTGCCATAAGTCTTTAATTTTCACACAATCAACTTCTTTTTGTCCAAATCATGTGATCCGGTCGGTCCAACATCAAGCATAATTCAAATTACACATTTATAAAAGCAAATTAATAATAACTCATTCGTCAATAAAACTGTTTATAACACAAACCAGCAAAAAACGATGACCAAAGATAAGGTTAATAAAAGGAAACAAACAAAACCCAAATTCCATTGAACCTCATCATCAACGTCCATGTATCCACATGAACACAAACATAAATAAGACATACACAGATTGATACACCATACTTTCTTAAGTAGACGAATCCTTGAACTTGTCACTCACATACACATCCAATTTATTCCAAAAATTAAAGGGAAACTAGCTAGTCAGACATTCACCGATTCCATCACCCTCTTATGGAAGCTTCGGTGGCAGCCACAAGCATGACAAATCATTGCACCCTGGGTCCCTTCACCATCGCTTGCCATGAACTCCTGACATCCATCAAGAGCGTATCCACCAACCTTGACGGCGTGATTTTTCCTACACTCTCTATACCTCACATGTATCCTCCTAACATTGTTCGATGGATTTTTCAAAATCACCACTTTCATCCTCGACATTTCTCGCAGACCAAAATATATCTGGTTCTTAACAAAACCCTAATCCCAAAGTGATTATTTATAGCAAATGCTGGCTCATCATAAAAGATGATAATTTGGGTTACATTAGCAGTCCTTGATTTTTAATGTGTTGTAAGTTTCTACCTTATTGTTTATGTTTTTAGCCACAAGAGTCCTCTGAGTTCTTAATATTGACAAACTGTAACACCATTAACTATAGATTTAGGATTGATTTGAAAGGGACACATGATATGCTTACCATGTTTTTTCGATTTCTATCATTTTTGCCTTGAAGTTAGATGATAAATTTAAAAGGTTAATTCGGATCGAAACTTTTGGTCCACAAAAAAGGAAATTAAAAGAATTACACGTTCTTCCAACGGTAGGATTAGGTAAATCCTATTGGTCTTAACACTGACTTCAAATATTATAATTAATTTCTTTTTGAACGACGGATATTATTAAAAACAATAAAAGGCGCAGACTAGGAAGAAGTTATCATAAAGTACAACACAACCCGAAAGAAGAAAGAAAGAGAACAAATCAAAAACACCAACACCCGCTACCACCTAATTAGGGAGGGCATTCAAGGACTTTTTTTTATAAGGTTCATCTAGGCTTTGCCTAGACTACATCCTTGGCAATTTGGAAACAAACAAACAAAGCGACCGTCTGAGACTAAGTCTGGCCATAGAATGCTGACGCCTGGACTCGAACCCGGGGTGGATGGAATATTCCACCACATCCCCCCAAGCCCTTGCCAACACGCCACCACCCTTGGTTTTTTTTTTTGAACGGCAAAATATATAAAAGCGAAACTAGCAAGAAGCTAGACGCAAAATGAGAGCATTACAAAATAGAAGTAGGATTACAAAGCCAATCACTCCAATTAATCACATGCTTTTTGTATCTATTCCTGACCCAATAGAAGGAAGACAATTGAATCTCATCCGCAACATAGTTGGAAGACTGTGTTGAATTTTTGAAAATCTTTTCGTTCCTGAGCTTCCAAACCGCCGAGATGGTGCAGCAAACAACTGCATCCAAACATTTAGCAGCTATATTCGACAGCTGAGAAGAGCTCGCCCAAGCCAGAATGTCCTTGAGATCGTTACCGTGAGGAAGTTGAATTTTCCACCACCCTTGGTTTTAAGCCAATCTTTCAGTCAATCCTATCTTTCCCCATCTGGTTTGATAACCAACGGAAAGAATTAAGAGTTATTGAATAAAAAATACGGTCTTTCCGGGGTTTATTTACATCAAACATCAATATATTTTGGAAACCCCATAGGACCCAAAAAACGGAGTTGATTATGCAGTCGAGCAACAATTTTGTAGTTTGATCCGATCAAATATTACAATTAATTTAAAGATGAAAAAGATCTTTTTGAAACTAATTAATGCACCCTATATTTCATAAGAATATTGTTGTTAATTAAAATGCTTGACCTAGTAAATTAACCTCATAAAAACACAGGTACTTCAATAAATAAAGGTGTTTTATTTTAATTCACTTTTCTGATTAAATAACATCTTGTTGTTTGAGTGGTATGCATGCTAACGTAAATTAAGAATTTGTTCATAGACTACCATTCCCCTGAAACTAGACTTTATTTATAATTATTTTATAGACTAGATTATGTAATAACATATTTTTTATATTGCTTTCATGCTCTTTTTAAAGGAAAAATATGTAATAATTATAGTTGTATAACTAATGAAAAGATGACGTTTCTTGTCTATCAATTTATACGAAGTTGAATATATGACCAAAATATCAAAAAAAATAAAAAAGCAAGTGTCCAAATATCAGTATCCCACATTTTCTGTCTTAGACCAAACTTTAAAGTGGAAAAACATATATATATATATATCATCCAGAAATGTTTTAGGTTCGTATGAAGGTGTTTTGTAGTCGTTACCATTAGATATCATCACCTCATAACAATGTTTCTTTTAGGCCATTTCAACATGTAGATAAAGTGGTCACGTTAAGGACATAAACAACAATGGATAGTTAGATGAAATCGTCCCAATGGGGCTTGGGAGATCTAGAATACCTAAAATGATTATTAATTCTAGAGTAAATTATGAATTTGGTCCCAGTGGTTTAAAAAATCTAACGAAAATGGTCCCTACAATTTTTTTATTCCAAATAAGGCCACGTGGTCCTTATTTTCGTAATGATTTGGTCCCTGGCGCTAACTCCGTTACTCCACCCGCCGTTAACCCCCATTTTAATGAGGGTAAAATCGTCCTTTCAAGTTTCCCTTCCCTTTTAATCAGATTAACCCCCTTATTTCTCCAAAACCCTCGATCGACTCCATCCTCTTCCTCACCAAACACCCTGTTCATCTTCCTCATCACTACATGCTCTGCAATCAGACACATGGGTCCAACAATGTGGCAAGTTCGATTGAACGACCTAGACTTTGATCCGTATGAAGTTTATAGTAAGTTCGATCGATTCCATTCCTCTTCGTTTTACTGTACTAATGCATCAAAAAAGAAAGAAAAAAATGTGCTTCTGTATATACTTCGTATATGGGTTTTTATCCATATGCATGTGTGTACAAATGTCACTTTTCATTGTCGTTTTGTTAATAAGCTAAAATAGGGTTTGTTCAAGTAGAGTGATAATGGTTAATCTCTTGATGTGGTAATCTCTTATTGCAGAGCACTATCCCAATATCATCACTATGAAGATCAATCATGGAGGATTTTTTTATGAAATCTCCAGGAAAGAAGTACATCAGTGGTAAGATATGGTTCATTAACTTAGTTGATTGTGACGAGTTGAGTGTACATGAAGTGAATGCTATAATCAAGGAGATAGGTTATACTTGTCCTCAACCTTCTATCATTTCCTTACCCCTAATTCTGACCTAGATTTTGGACTTCAACCCTTAGGAAGTAACCAAGACATTCTGAAATTGTTGAAGTATACTACTAAGTATAAATTGATTGAGTTGTACATAGAGCATTGGACTACAACCTTAAACACTCACTTCAAATCACCAAGGCGTTCAAATGTTGTTATAGATGAAATCATAGGGGATGTATCACCACCACTTCGTAAGTGTAGAAAATAAGCAAGTAGTTCTAAATGCAAGAAAAAACTAATTCTTGGATGGTTTGAAACAAAAAGCAATATGGTACATGGATATGGTGAAAAGCAAGCAGAGATTGGAATGGGTGAAAACCAAGCAGAGGCTGGCATGGGTGAACACCAAACAGAGGCTGGCATGGGTGAAAACCAAGCAAAGGCTGGCATGGGTGAAACTCAAACAAGGCATGGCATGGGTGGTGAAGGTCAAACAGGGCATGACATGGTTGATGAAGCTCAAACAGGGCATGGCATGGGTGAAGCTCAAACAAGGTTTTGTTTTGAGATGGGTGATGAAAACACATGGCCTGAGATGGGTGAAGAAAACACATGGCCTGAGATGGGTGAAGAAAACACTATGGGTGAAGAAAACACATGGGATCACATGGGTTAAGACGAGACAGGGGCTGAGGATGATAGTGAGGATGATGACTATATGGTAGATGATGAATATGGGATGGATGATGAGTTTGATGTGGATATGATGGGCTACTACTCAATTGTGGACTTTGATGCAGAATGGAATGCAAACATTGAAAACTTATTTCCTGAAGGCAACATAGGAGATGCTGTGGAGCCATTCCAGTTTGATGACTATGACAGTGGAGAGAGTTCTGAGTTTGAGGCAGAAAGGAGAAAACAGATGCATGGTTTAAGAAAGAAGCATAAAGCAGAAAATAGAAACAGAAGTTGTAAAACAGGCTTTTATGTTGGACAAGAGTTTGGCAGTAAGAAAGAGATCAAGCAATTGGTTGCAGAGCATGCAGTTGAGACCAAAAGGGACTTGGGCTAATAAGAAATGATAAGAAAAGAATAAGGCTGTAATGTCTCGGGTAAGTTTGTTTATTTAATTATTATGTGTATTAGTTTGGGGTAAGTTTTATGTTAGTTTTTATAATTCAAGGGTATTAGAATAGAGTTATGAGAGTTGAGACCCTTGCTTGCAATTTCTCTTTCTTATATAAGAAATCGACACCTCCTCTATGTTAATTAAGTCAGTTTTCTATAGTGTTCTGTGTGTGTGTTCTGAAGCCGAGAGAAAAGAAAGAAAGAAGCCATCGATTGATTTAGCCGAGAGAAAGGTTGCGTGGGTCGAATTGAGGTGAGTTTCCTTCTAGTTTTTAGTTTATTATAAGTCGCATAAGATTTCTATCGGTTTATAATTGTCAAAATTTTGATTTTGAGTTGATGTAATTCGAATCTGGGGTTCGAACATTCGTCCGGATTTTAAAGTGTCCGGATTCTAATGTTTTCCGGATGGAATATTACTCGGATTCCATAGTTTTCCGGGTAGGGTATTTTCCGGTTAAGAGTTTTCCGGGTAAGTTCCGGATGGTTTATCCGGATAATTATTTCCAGATTCTTTATAGTTTCCGGATGAGATGTATCTGGATTGTGTACCAGATTCTCTATGTTTTCCGGATGGGTTTTCGGCGGGTGAGTTACCCGGATAAGTTCCTGGATTACAAATTCGGAAGCTTTCTGACTTCTTTCAGTTCTAAAATTTTTCTAGGGGCGCTGCCCCCAGAGCCCGCAAGGGCGTTGCCCCTTGACCCCACCCGCTAATCGGGTAGAGGGACCCCCGTGCTAAGTGGCCGAAGAAGGACATTTGCGAGTGTTTTCTGGGTAAGGGTATGATAGGCTTATTTAGAATTCTTAGTCCGTCGATTAGTTTTATGGGGTAAATAGTTATATGTATTTTGTGTAATTCAGATTTTTGGATAGTTGGTGGAAAAGTAAGGTTCTTGCAAGTTTTCAAGAAAATGTGTTAGTTGCGTTATTTCTTTCAGGTAAGTTTTACTTTAAACATTTTCAAACTGGAATACATATATACTGGATAAGAATGTGGTAGGTAGTGTGATGATGCGCTTATGATTGAAATATGATATATTGAGATGTATGTTGTATTTATATGGGCATTACACTACACGATTGCACGTTGGCCGGACTTAGGACCGGTGGAGTTCGGTTGTACGGAGGGACAACGGAGTTGGCTGTATTTTAGTGCAGCGGAGTAAATTGATTAGTTGGTTTAGCGCAACCAACTAATAAGGCCATGTGAAGAGTTGTACACAGTGCATACGAGTCATGCTTGGTATTCAAATACTTGTTGTATATCTGTGTTTTACAAAATGATTACTAAACTGACAGGGATTTTCTCACTTAGACCAATTGGTCTAACCCTCATTTTGTTTTCAAAAATATGTATTCCAGGTCAAGGAGCGAGTAAGGGCAAAGGAAATGATAAAATGTAATATGATTTCTGTTAATGCCAAAAATCGCACCAAAGGGACAACTTAAGGTCGATGTGGACTTAAACAACTAAAGAAAGAATCTTTCGAAGAGACGTGCGACGAGGATAAAAATAAAGAAACAAGGGATTTGATGACGCAGGAAAAACCTCAATCGAGGAAAAAACCTGCGGACGACAGGGGGTGTCGTCGCTGCACTATGGTCGCCAATCAGGGGTGATGTCCTTGGATACTCGTGTCGATCGTACAGTGATTACAATACAAATGAAGAAAATGCTTTGAAATGTAAAGTACAAGTGTTTGAACGTAAAAAAAGGTGTTTTCGTGTACGAAACAAAGTGCGAACTGCTGGTCGAGGGCTGTTGTCGTGCGTCGAGAGCGATACTTAGAACAATGGTTCTTCACTTCAGGTGTTCTTGAATATTGCTTCGGTTGTTAATCCCCGGATATTCCATGTTTTGGAATGTTGACTGAGCTTGATATTTATAGTCTTCGTGTCTTTAGCTTCATCCATGAATGCTCCTTTAATGGCTTTAACGGTTGGAAACGGTCGCCGGAGTAATGATCTTCGTCCGTTACGGACGCCGGCTGTTTAATGATTGCGTCGGTTATAGTCGTTGCTCCTTAATGACTTTTACTCCAGCATTAAACACTTAACAAACGGTCATGGTGAACGTTAGCTTTGGTTGAGGTCGCACGTCCTTATATAATAGTCGTGCGGATTGGGCGACACTATGGTCGAGCGTCGTAAGGAACTCTCGACTTTTCTTTTATGAGAGACGACGATGGTGTTCTAGGTCTTTGTCGAGACCTTATCTTAATACAAGATATAGTCCCTAATCATACGTCTTACCTGTTTTGGTCGCGGTCGAGCGACGTGATTTTTTTGCCCAAACAGTTGCTACAAAGGCCATTAGCAAAGGGAAGGTTGTGGGTTAAAAAAAAGAGGTTGGTGGGCCTAGTCAAGAGTCAATGAAGTCAAGAAAGTTAAATACAAGTAGTGGGCATGTTTGTCCTTGGACTCTGCACGCATCCACAAGCAACCAAGATGAAACCTGGGTGGTTAAAACCTACATTGATGACCATAAATGTCTACAAACTAGAAAGGTAACACAATGTACAACAACCTATCTCTCTGAGCAACTTGAGGACACAATTGCTCCTAACCCTAATATACCACTTAATGCCCTCAAGGATCAACTTCAAAGGAAGTTGGATGTGTGTTAATGCCAAAAATCGCACAAAAGTACAACTTAAGGTCGATGTGGACATTTAACAACTAAAGAAACGTATCTCAAGCCAAATAACACAATTGCGAGGAAAAAGTAAAAGAGACAAGAGATTTGGTGACGCGGAAAACCCCAAAACAAGGGAAAAAACCGCGGTCGACTCTGTGAGAGTCGATAGTGCACTATAGTCGCCAATCAGGGGCGATAATCCTTGTGTTACAGGAGATTTGTGTACAAAAGGTTACAAATGAAGTAAAAATACACTTAGTCGTGTGTAAAAGGTGTGCGTCGTGTGTTTAAACGTGCGAAATAAGCTGCCGTCGTGTGGTCCGAACTGTCGTTGTCGAGTGGTACGAACTGTCGTCGTGCGATATTTGCGTGTTGGAATGCCTTGCTGTTTGAGAGAAAAATATAGAAGTGGGTGTCAGTAGCTCTCTCTGTTCCCCCTTTGCTTGAAGGTGGAGCAGCCTTTATATAGGCTTCGATGGTCATTGATGAGCTTTAATGGTTGGTCTTGTAACCGTTGTCGACATTAAATGAGCTTTGATGATTGTCTTTGTAACCGCTGTTGAGTCTTTAATGTCATTAAGGGCTCGACCGTTATTGACCGTTGTACCATAATGGCTTGTAGACCTGCATTAATGAACAAAAGAAGCGGTTGTCGACCATTGATAGTTAGTGTAATCGTAAGACCGTCTTAAGTTCTGGACGTTGGTCTTACGGAGCATACGACCGTAGCCAGAATATAAGACCATGTATATGACTGTAACTGTCTCGTAAGACCATATCTTAGTATAGGAATGGTCTTATAAAAATGTCGTAAGACTAGGATGATGTCGGAGGATTGGGTCGTAAGACCAGTAGGTCAGGACAATGTTGTCGCGGGACCAGAGCGATATAAGACCGTCGACAGGAGACTGTCGACGTAAGACCGACGAGTCGTAACTGGCGACATGAGACTAGCGACATGTAGCATGCGACACGTGTAACATGTGATAAGTGACGTGTGATCACGAGATGTAAAGACACCATCTTGAATGACTATTGACGCAAGGTGTCTTTTATTAACTAATTATCGTGGTTATTAACGTATGTCGGGGATATGACAATAATGGGTATTATCCTTGTCGGTCAGGGGTATGACTGTCGTAGATTAGGGTAATCGATGTCCATGGGTCATGTCGAGGGAATTTCCCACGTCGGTCGAGGGTGTGATTTTTTACCCAAACAGTTAGCCCCCCGAGATTTGAATTTCAAAGCCATTTGAATTTCAGATCTCGTACCAATGTGTTTCTATGGAGACGTGTCACTTTTGCTAATTGGATCATTTAGAAGAAAATCGGCTTGGTCAGCTAGAATCGTGTGATCAGACGATGGTGTTAAGTAAGTTGCGACGATCGAAAGATGATTTTTAATGTGCAAGATACTTGTGGTGTTCATATGACGGTCGTAAGACGATCTTTATCAAAATGGGACGTATGGGTCGGGAGTCAATCGTAAGACGATTGGTCCGAAATAAAGCTTGGCGGCGATCATAAGATGATCGAACCAAGATAAAATTTAAGGATCTTGTGATACAGTCGTTAAAGACTTAAGTTCTGGCGTTTCGAGCCGATACGGTCGTTATAGACTTTTGATCTGGCGTTTAGAGCCGATATGGTCGTTATAGACCAATGATCTGGCGTTCCAAGCTGATACTGTCGTTATAGACTTGTGATCTGGCGTTTAGAGCCGATATGGTCGTTAAAGACCTATGATCTGGCGTTCGAGCCGATATGGTCGTTAAAGACCTATGATCTGGCGTTCGAGCCGATACGGTCGTTAGAGACCTATGATCTGGCGTTCGAGCCGATACGGTCGTTAGAGACCTATGATCTGGCGTTCGAGCCGATACGGTCGTTAGAGACCTATGATCTGGCGTTCGAGCCGATACGGTCGTTAGAGACCTATAATCTGGCGTTCTGAGCCGATACGGTCGTTAGAGACCTATAATCTGGCGTTCTGAGCCGATACGGTCGCTAGAGACCTATGATCTGGCGCTTACAGCCGATACGGTCGCTATAGACCTATGTTACGTTGTGTAGGTTTTGCTTTAGCGATAATCGGTAAAAATTTTACCTTTCTATTAAACCTGAGTACATGTCATGGACAGATGTAATATCAACTGTCAAAATTCATTAAGTACAAAATGAACAAGAAGTCGTGCGACTTGGGCATCCATTGTAATATAACGATTAGAACGTAAGTCATAAGACTTTCGTATTCTTGAATCGTATAAGCAAACATAGGCGCATGTGATCAAAGCATTCATTCAGAATATGAAATTTTTCTAAGTTAAAGAACTTAGATTGTGGGGTCGCTAGACCTTACGATCGTGTGATTTGATCATACAATGAACTTGAATCATGTGTTCCTGTAGTTATACAATCGAGTCAACTAATAAAACTGATTGTTTATATCGTGCGATCTTACTGAAGTCGTATGATAGACTTAGTAACTTATGTCGTGCGATCCTGCAATAAAGCAATGTCAGAGGTCGGTCGTTGGCTTTTCAGATGCGTTGCATTCCAGCTGCGTGGGATATCTCGACCGTCGAGGGTTTGGAGCCGATAGGCACCTTTACCCACGACTTCTGAGATACGATAAGGACCTTGCCATTTGGTGAAAAGCTTTTCCTGCATTATGCTCTTGAGTGCTTTGGAACACTTGTCGGAGGACGTAGTCGCCTTCTTGAAAGACTCTTGCTTGCGAGTATACGGTTAATCTTGCGACTTGCCTTTATTGGCAACCCTGAGTTTAAAATGTGCGAGTCGCACTTATTGGCGACTTTTGCGTTTTGACATGCGTCTTACCATGACTGGTGATTGTGAGATTCAATGTACAAGTCGTATTTATTGACGACATATGCCATGACTAGCGATGAGATTTCAATATGCGAGTCGCTTTTATTGGCGACCGAGGATTTTTACCTGTGTTTGTCGTGACGGGCGATCACAAAAAATGTGGGTCATCTTTTATTGACGACTATAAATCGCAACTTGCGTTTGCCATCACTGGCGATCATAAGAAAAAATGTGAGTCGTCCTTTATTGACGACTATAATTTGCAACCTGCGCTTTTTTAAGTCGTGGAGACTTTGGTTTCTCACGATGTAAATCGTAAGACCCGTGTTCATATGATCTTACAAGCCTGTAATGTAAAATCGGGGGTGGTCGTTGGTTTTGACCAATGATCTTTTGATGCTTGAATCAATGATCATATATTAGATCAAAATATTTAACGAGGAGAATATACTTAGAGTATATATATATATATATATATATATATATATATATATATATATATATATATATATAGTTGTTCTAAATGGGACGCCATAGTTATCGTAACATGGAGTCGATAGGCGCCTTTTTCCGAGGACTTTTGAAATCACATGCGGTATTTTTTCAGTTTGTGAAGGGTGCTCTGAGCCCCCGAGTCCCTTGGATGATGCGATACATGCGATACTTTGACGAAGCATTTTTTTATCAGGGCTTGAATCTGGCTTCGAGCCGTATTCAATTCTGATTGAAGTTGAATCAGGGGATCTTGATAGTTTGCCATGTACCTGAAAGACTTTACAAGATCGTTAGAGCGGTGTGTGTTGGCTTGAGATTTTCTCTAGATGGGGTCCCACGGATGGCGCCAAACTGTTAATGCCAAAAATCGCACAAAAGTACAACTTAAGATCGATGTGGACATTTAACAACTAAAGAAACGTATCTCAAGCCAAATAACACAATTGCGAGGAAAAAGTAAAAGAGACAAGAGATTTGGTGACGCGGAAAACCCCAAAACGAGGGAAAAACCCGCGGTCGACTCTGTGAGAGTCGACAATGCACTATAGTCGCCAATCAGAGGCGATAATCCTTGTTTGATGCTCTTGTTCTATCTTTCTCCCTGTGTTATTCGATGTTGATCAGATGTCTTGAACTGATGATTGAGCTGGGATTTTATAGTTTTCGGATGATTTTAATTGAATCATTTAAGATCTTTGATGATTGTTGTAACGGTCGTCGTATTCAATGTGGGATTAGATGCTCATAATTGATTTCATCGGTTATAGCCGTTGTCCATTAATGACTTTGACTTCTGCATTAAACACTGAACAAACATAACAGTCGTATATCGTGTTAGTCGGTCGGGGTTGCACGGTTTTGTGCGACGGTCGTGCGGAACTCTCGACTTACCTGTTAGGAGGGACGACGGAGGTTTTTTGGGTCTTTGTCGGGAACTTATCTTAATACAAGATATAGCTCATAACATGTGTCTTACCTTTTCTGGTCGTGGTCGAGACCTGTGAATTTTTGCCCAAACAGTTTGCCCCTAAAATTTGAAAGTAGGATGGCAGATTCGAATTTTAAATTTTGCCTGTCGGGTGTTCAGGGTTTTGTGTTGAAAAATACCTTGGTTGTCTCGGAACCAGATTGGTTCAATTTTAACTGAACGAGAAGTCGAAGAGAAAGCAAGGTCGTGACGTCATACTGACGCACGATTGTGCTTACCAGCTGTCTTTGACAGGTGTCGACGATCCGTGTGGTCATACGAATGGACGAGGGCACGCGGTGATCATCAAAGGATTCGACCTGACATGATCGACTGCATAAATAAAGATTACTATGGATCTTTTCTTGTTTACGATTTCAGAGGGTTTTAAGCAAAGATTTCTTTAAGGGTTTTTTTTGTCGATTTTCGTTTGATTATTTCTAAACCTGCAAGAATCTTTGACCTAATTAGGATTTTCTAAGATTATATAAGATACGACCCTCCAGTTTGCGTATGCGTCGCAAGTCTATTGCTAGAAAGCCTAGAAAAAACTGGGATATCTGGGGCCTTTCAGAAGTGCAAGTCAATTTAACAGGGTTGGCAATGTCGACAGAGCCTAGAAGCACCATTAAAAACGAAGAAGATCTCGATGACTTTAGAAGTCTAGCGAGGATTCCCATGGGGATCACCGTAAGCAAGGTTGGCAAGGTTCGACCGGAAATGTGCCCCGAGGGGTACGTCGTTATATACGAATACCCGTTCAAGATAGGCTTTCATTGGCCATATTCGCCTCTGGTCAAAGAGTTCATGTGTAAATTCGATCTTTCACCGGGGCAACTGATGCCCCAGTTCTGGCGAGTTATCCTGATCATCGAACGACTTACCTTCAACTGGAATCCACCGATGAATGTGAGGGACCTACTGACGGCGTATAAGGTCAAAAGTGACCGGTACCGTCGCTATAGTTTGTTTACAAGGTACAAGGGTGATCGTACCCTGGTTTTAAATACTGCAGTCAACGACCGTGGGTGGAAGAAGAGGTATGTATTCGTACGGGTGTCGACGCTGGACACTGATAGTGACTGGATTAGGGAGGGTTGGAATATGACGGGTGAGCCTTTGATTGTATGTTTTTATGTTATTCTGTTGCTCGGTTGTTTTTTCGACTGATCTTCTTTTTTATGCGTAGATATTGATTTCGACAAGGTAGAGCCGGACGATGTTTCCCGGGCTAAGGTCGAAAAGTTCCTGGAGTTTAGTACTGAAAACCGGTCGTACGTCACGCGTCATTTGGTAGACGAGGATGATGACACCGTTTTCTTGAGCGACAGAGTGAGGATGGGTCGAGAGGAGAAAGAAGAAGATGAGAGAGAGGATTCTGAGGCGACCGAGGAGAGAGAGGAGGAGGAAGTAGAGATAACTGGTAAGTATCTCTTTGCTTCTGCTCGTCCTAATCTATCTTTGTTCTCAATCGTCTAATTCTTTCTTTTACCATACAGGAGAATCTTGGGCGCCTGCAGCCGTCGAGAAAATGGCTCAAGTCGAGCTAACTCGCAAGGCGAGTGTAGACAGGGGGAAGGATACCTCGACAGCTGGGTCGGGGATCTTAAAGAGAAAAGAAGTCCCGACATCTGGGTCGGGTCTCCTCAAGAGGACGAGGATGTCCGTTTTGAGTGAACCATCGTCAAGGACGGGTGGTTCGTCGAGAGTCGTCCCGCCTGAGAGGGCTAAGGTATCGATCGTGTTTATCGAGAAGGTTTTTGACACAAGGTCCGTTGATACGGCGCGACCGGCGACGATGTCTTCTCTTGCCGCGTTAGGCCCTTCTTTCGCCGACAGGGGCAAGGGCGCGAAAACGGGCTCTGAAACGACGGTGAACTTTACGTTGCCGTCGGATTTTTTGGATGATAATGTCCTAGACGGGACGTAACTGTTCCCTCATTTGGGAAAGTATCAGCTCCCTTCTTTCAGAGAGTGTTTTGACGGAGTTTCTCTCGAGGATACTGAGGCCCATGTTGCTGGACTAGCGTTCATGGTAAGTCTATCTTTCAAGACTTTTGTTTATCTGTTGTCGACGTCGTATTCTTTGCTAATGTGTTTTTCATATGTTTTTAGATGTTTCAGTCGTCTTTGGCGTTGTACGCTAAATCGACAAAGGTAGAAGGCTTAGTGGCTTCTGCCATCGAGAAAGAAGATGCGGCGTTAGAAAGTGAAAGGTCCACTTTAGAACGCGAAGAGGCTGCATCGGTGAAACTCGACGATGCCTTGAACGAGCTGGAGTCTCTCGGCCACGCGAGGGATGATATGAATTCGCGTCTAAAGGAGTCCCTGTCTGTGATGCACAATCAAAGGGAGAAACTGGAGGGGATGAAGGAATCCCTGGTTATGAAGGAGAAAGAAGTTGAGGATTCTCAATCCAAAGCCGTGGATTTAGAGAAGGAGTTAGAGAAGTTGAGGGATGAGAATAAGTCCATCTTTTCCTTCGCTCGACTCACTGCTCGAGCGGCTATCATGCGAAATCACTTGCTAGGCAATAATCCCGTGGCCTCAGCGTCAGACGAATTGGATCTGTTCTTCAAGGAGGTCGGGACCGAGAGAGAGCTCGACTCAGATGATGAGAAGGAGGTCGAGGAGGAGGAGGAGTATTTCCAGGGTGACGTGTCGGGCAAAGATGCGAGCGACGTCCCTCCCCAACCTTAGAAAGATATCTTCGTTTATTTCTGTTTCTTTGTTGCTCGATAGTTGGTGGTCGAGCTTTTTGTAAATGACAGTTTATTCGATGAATGAAATTCGGGATTCTTTTGAACTTGCGTTTATAAAATATCACATCGACTGTCAAATTCATAAAAAAATGTACAAGGAATCATGCGACTTAGGCATCTATTGTAACACAATAACTGGAACGTAAGCCATAAGACTTTTAAATCGTATATATAAACATAAGCACATGGGACTAAAGCATACATTCGGGGTATGAAATTTTTCTAAGTTAAGAAACTTAGATCGTGAGATTGCTAGACCTCGCGATCGTACGACTAAGTCGTGCGATTAATTCGAATCGTGTGTCCCTATAGAAGGATGATCAAGTCATAGACCCGATCATTTATGTCGTGCGACCTTGCGAAACTAGAGTCGTTTGATTATTTCCGTGCGATTCTGCGGAATAAACAATGTCAGAGGTTGGTCGTTGGCTAACCAGCGACCCTCCGATGCTTAAGTCAGTAATCGTCGTTGTTAAAAAATCGTATGAAAAAAATAGAAAAGGGTTTAGAAGACGTACCTTTTCTGACGCGTCGCGCCCAACTACGTGGGACGTCTTGATTATTGCTACCATCTTACCCCCTTGTGGCGATTTTAAGACGATACACTAAATGTCGTCGTGAGTCGCCACAATTGAAGGTCTATTTTCGCGGCTTCAGAGTGGTTTTATAGCAATCACGAGCGACTTTTGGCTCACTTTTTATCTCCTGGATTCCCCACGGTGTAGGAACTTCAGAGTCTGATGATACGTCGAGGGAACGGCCTTCATCTCATGGATCCATGGTCGGCCTAAGATGATGTTATAGGCCGACGCACAGTCGAAGACGCTGAACTTGGTCTGCTTGTTGATTCCTCCGGCATAGACGGGCAAGATGATATCTCCATAGGTGCTCGTCGCTTCTCCATTGAAACCGACCAAAGTCGTCGAACATCGAGTGATTTCTGAACGATCGATTCCCATGGCCTTGATGGTGCCAAGGAAGATGACGTTCGCTGAACTGCCCCCATCGACCAAGACTCGTCGAGTTAAACAATTACCAACCATGAGTTGAATGATCAACCCGTCATGATGTTTCTGGTACGAGTCGCCGAGGTCGTCTTGGTCGAATACGATCTTTATAGCTTCCAACTCCAAATCTCCTTTAGGCCTTGATGAACGCGGAATAGGCCGATCGTCCTGATCGGACTTCTTTGGCCATCGAATAGTCGCCTGGGTGGTCTTCAGGGCTTCGATCAAATCTTTAGTGGATCCTTTGAATCCATAAGAGGATATCTTGGGATACTGAGGAAACTTTGTCGTGGTCTTAGCCTCTGCTTTCGTCTTGAATCGGACGTTCGAGATCTGGCGCGCGGGCTCTATTTTGGAAATCGCTTTCGTTTTGAACTCTGGCTTCTTTACACCTAACGACCTCTTGTCGTCGGTATGCTTGCGACGAAAGGCAACGTCGTCCTCTACTCTCATGTATGCTAGGGTTCGAGCTCGGACGTCTTCAAAATTCTCCGGAGGATACTTGGTCAGGTCAGTGTATAACCCTGAGCTGTCGTCCAGACCACGCTTATAAGCTTCAATTGCAGTCTTGACGTCACAATTGCGAATGCTGATCATTTCCGCATTGAATCGATTGAAATAATTACGGATAGACTCGCTGGTCTTCAGCACGACGTAATACATGTCACTGGTTTGCTTCTCCATCTTGCGACTGCTGGGAGAATTGGTTGACCAATTCAGCGAACGACCCGATGGCCTTGGGTTTGAGATTGATCAACCATTGGAGAGCAGGACCGGTAAGAGTCGCACCAAAGCTTTTGCACATACAGACCTCCTGATACATGTGTGGGATCGAGATCGTCCACATGAGCTGCTTATACTGCGTGACGTGCTCTGTTGGATCGGTCACTCCCGAATACTTAGGCGTAAAGGAGGGGACGTTGTATTTCTTTGGGACCTCAACGGTCGCGATCTCATCGACGAAGGGTGACACCTGAAATCCTGATCGAGGTTCGACATCAACGGGTACGGCTGCCCCAGGTAGCTTGGCGAGCAAAGATAGGACGCGCTCTTTCTGATCTTCTAGAATTTTCAATCGCTGGGCGACGGGGTCATTGGGGTCGAGATTTTCCCCTGCTTACGGATTGATTCCTGAACTGGTGCCATTTCCATGCGACGAGCCATTGGCGTCTCCGTTGAAAGGAACGAAATACGGCTGCGACCCATTCTGAAATGGCTGCGACCCATTCTGAAATGGCTGTGATCCATTCTGCATGGGTGGTGGCCTTATATACTGAGGAGGAACCGTCCCGAACTGGTGATTTGGATTGAACGGTCCTGGCTGCTGGTTCTGCATGAATGGACCTGGATGCTGATTCTGAGCGAACGGACCTAATCCTGGACCTGGATTATGCGCGAATGGTCGAGGACCATTCTGACCGAACGATCCTTGGCCTGGATTCTGAACGAATGGCCTAGGACCATTCTGAGGTCCAAAGGGATTCCTTAGTCGTGCGATCTCCTCAGCTGCTCTGCGACTTTGCTCTGCCATGGCGTTGATTTGATTTCGAGCGACTTCAAGCTCCTGGTACATCTGGGCAATGACATGCTGCTGATTTCCAGGGGCTGCCATTTTCCTGAAACAGAGAACAAAGAAAACTCCAAGAAACCGTTAGCAAGACGCACGTTTGTCGAAGATTTTCTCTAGATGGGGTCCCACAGATGGCGCCAAACTGTTAATGCCAAAAATCGCACCAAAGGGACAACTTAAGGTCGATGTGGACTTTAACAACTAAAGAAAGGAATCGTTCGACAAAGGCGTGCGACAAAGACAAAAATGAAAATGAGACAGAGGATTTGATGACGCAGGAAAAACCTCAACGAGGAAAAAACCTGCGGACGACAGTGGATGTCGTCGCTGCACTATAGTCGCCAATCAGGGGCGATATCCTTGGTGTTCCGGGTGTTGATTGTACAGAGATTACAATACAAATGAAGAGAAAGACTTCGAAATGTAAAGTACAAGTGTTTGAAATGTAAAAACGGTGTGCGTCGTGTGTGAAAACAATATGTAAAGTGTTGGTCGAGAGTGAATGTCGTGCGTCGAGAGCGATCTTCTATGAATGATCTCTTTGCTTCGAATGAATATTCTTCGAGTGTTTGCGTTTGCTTCTGTTGTTTGATGCTCTTGTTCTATCTTTCTCCATGTGTTATTCGATGTTGATCAGATGTCTTGAACTGATGATTGGGCTGGGATTTTATAGTCTTCGGATGATTTTAATTGAATCATTTAAGATCTTTGATGACTGTTGTAACGATCGTCGTCTTCAATGTGGGATTAGATGCTCATAACTGATTTCTTCGGTTATAGCCGTTGTCCATCAATGACATTGACTCCTGCATTAAACACTGAACAAATATAACAGTCGTATATCGTGTTAGTCGGTCGGGGTCGCACGATTTTGTGCGACGGTCGTGCGGAACGGGCGACGTTGAGGTCGAGTGTCGTGAGGAACTCTCGACTTACCTGTTAGGAGGGACGACAGAGGTTTTTGGGTCTTTGTCGGGACCTTATCTTAATACAAGATATAGCTCATAACATGTGTCTTACCTTTTCTGGTCGTGGTCGAGACCTGTGAATTTTTGCCCAAACAATGTGCATGTTTCAAAGCAGAAGGCATTCAGGGCAAAGACAATGGCAACACACATGATAAGGGGTAATTACAATCTACGGTATTCATGGTTGAGATACTACTGTCTTGAGTTGCAGAGGACCAACAGTGATACAACTATTAAGTTGGATCTGTAGGCTGAGGAAAATGAAACAAGTTCAACTAGACAGATCAGGAGAATATACATCTGTTTAGGTCCACTTAAGGAGGGATTCAAAGCATGTGACAGAGATTTGTTAGGACTGGATGGAGCTTTTATGAAAGGGCCATTTCCAGGACAGATACTAACTGCAATGGGGGTTGATCTTAATCATGGAATATACCCGTTGCCTATGCAATAGTAGAGTCTGAATGTACTGATTCCTGGACCTAGTTCTTGGAATATTTGGCTGATGACTTAGACTTGGAGAGGAACTCTAACTTCACATTTATCAGTGACAGAGAGAAGGTATACCCTTACTTTAATTTCATGAATTTACTCATATACATGTATATATGTTATTAACATACATATGCAATTAACATTGACCACATGAGATTATACCAATACTTTACAGGGTATTTCCATGTGTAGAGCATAGGTATTGCTTGAGGCACATTCATGAAAATATGAAGAAGTCTTGGAGAGGCAAAGCATACAAGATCTTTTGTGGAAATGTGCAACATCAACCACTATACCACAGTTTGAAAGCTGTATGTCTAAGTTGAGAAATTTCAAACAAGAAGCATACAAATGGTTGAAAGAAATTCCACCCCAATCTTGGTCAAGATCTCATTTTACAGGTAAAATTAATTCTTACATGTAGGTATGATCTCACTTTGGTTATGTTAGATCACATTGTGATGTGTTATTTGTCTCTATTCAATTTTACAGGTAGACCACATTGTGATGTGTTATTAAATAACATGTCTGAGGTTTTTAATAGACAATTGATTGATGAAAGGGACAAACCCATCATACTGGCACTAGAGTATATAAGGTAGTACCTATTAATGATAATTGTTAATGTTAACAAGGTGATTGGCAAATGTGATGGACCTCTTACTCCGACAACAACTAAACTATTGAACTCTATCAAGTGCGAGGCATCCCAATACACAGTGCTATCAAATGGAGGTGAAAAGTATGAGGTTAGTGGACCATGGGGCGATCAACATGTAGTTGATTTAAGAGAGAAAGAGTGTGCTTGTAGAAAGTGGCAACTCACTGGCATACCATGTAAGCATGCAGTAGCTGCAATATGGTACATGGAACAACCACTAGAAGATTGGGTTTATACAAGTTACAAACTTGATATATGGAAGGTTGTTTATGACTTCAGAATTGAACATGTGAATGGTAGGGAACTATGGCCTAAATCTTCAAGTACCATTACAATTACTCCACCAAAGCATCACACACAAGTAGGGAGGCCAAAAAAAAGAGAAAGAAAAATGGTGGAGAGTTGAGCCAACCTATTATCAGGGGATCAAAGTTGTGTAGGCGTGGAAAGACAGTAACCTGTGCCAAATGCAACAAGAAAGGACACAACTCAAGGACCTGTAAAGAGGACAGGAGGACAGGGCAATCTGAAGCTTGGTTTTATTGAATTTGGTTGTGATTGGATGTTTTTTTGGTATGTTATGTTTGAAACTTGGTTATGGCTTTTTATTTTGTGTTAGTTGATCACTGAACATGGCTACTTTCCCACTGTTGGTTTTTGGTTATGTACTTATGTATCCAACAGAATGACAATGTTCCCACTTTTGTATTTATGGTGATGAATGGGATGAATATTTTGGTACTTGTTACTGTCTCTTTCTATTTTTTTTGCTAATATACAATGTAGAAAATAGACAACTTACAGAATTGATCAATTCCAACCAATTTCATTACAGATTCATGAATACAAAAAGATACAGGTTCCAAGCATTTTCATTACAGTTTCATGAATGATACAAAACACTTACACTTTTCACTAATACTAAACATTGGGTCAATAAAGAACCCAAATTGTTACAAACAACAACCAACTGATGCACAACAACAATTTCAACTTAAAAGCTTCCAACTCCTTTGCCTTCAACCTTGCTTCAAATTTGTGCTTGGACCGCAATAAACCAGGAATCACTTCAACAGATCGGTTACACATTTCTGGGTCTAACCACTCAATGAAACCACAACTTGAAACCTGTAAAAATTTTGGGCCTTTCAATGATTGAATCTGAGGAGAAGTTAGGTTAAAAATCACTTACTTGTCTTGAACAACAGTATAATCTACAACCTGGATTTCTGTTGGTCTATGAAGTTCGAACACTTCCAATCGCTCCACAATTGCATATCACCACCATTACAATCGAGCTTGGTGAGGACGAGAATGAAAGAGATGGATCGAGGGTTTATTGAAAATGAGGGGTTTAAGCTGATTAAAGAGGGGTGGGGGTGGGTTAATCTGATTAAAAGGGGAGGGAAACTTGAAAGGATGATTTTACCCTCGTTAAAATGGGGGTTAACGGCGGGTGGAGTAGTGGAGTTAGCGCCAGGGACCAAATCGTTACGAAAATAAGGACCACAAGGCCTTATTTGGAATAAAAAAATTGTAGGGACCATTTTTGTTAGATTTTTGAAACCACAAGGACCAAATCCGTAATTTACTCTAGTTCTATTATGTTGGTTATCTCTTGCTTTTTTATAGAAAAAATAATTGAATAATAAAACAAAGAGAAGTCCATGAGAACTACAAAATCCATTGACTATATCTGCCTTGTTGGGTCCATGGCGATTGGCGAGTCGCCAAAAAAGCCACCCTATCCACAACTCATTCGTCAATTCCTCATCATTAATCGATTTGGACTTCCATTTAATAGTTTCTCCCAAAGCTTCTTCTTGTTCATGCTATGATATTTTTATTTTTCCATTTTCTGATATGTGAATTATCAATCCAACCATCTCATTTGTGGACTCTTTCTTATGTTAAGAATTGAAATGGTTCTTTCAAATATCTCCTTCCAGTGAATGTCTGGAATAAATACATTATATATGGGTGGCGAATGCCTTTTTTTTAACGATGAATTTTATTAAAGCAACACTAGCAAAACGCTAGAAGGAAAGAGAAATCCATTACAACAAAGAAGCACGATTACAAAGCCAATCTATCCGATTGATCTGAAGCTTCTTAGATCTATTCTTGACCCAAGAGAGAAAGATGACGATTGAATCTCATCAACAAGGTATTAGGTAGACTTTGAAGAATTGTTGTAAATCATGTCGTTCCCGTGTTTCCAAATCGCCGAAATGGTGCTGCAAACCACCGCATCCAAGCATTTTGTTGGAAAATCTGAGAGTCGTGAAGAGCTATCCCAACATAAAGTCATCAAGTGCATTCCTAAGGGATGAAACAGTGAACCCGGAAGAGGGTCTTAAACTCCATTTCCAGTTGTCTGGTATTTAGCAACAGTCAACTTGTTAGTTAAGTTTTGTAGCTGTTGAAGTGAATCGGCAGCAGGATCGTGCCTCCAATTCCATTGAAAACCGCTCCGAGTCTCAAGGCTTCGCAATCTATCTGCAATGGTGCAATTTTGAGATAATTCCAATGCAAATAATCGGGGGTACACAGTAGCCAAAGGGGCCTCTTTAAGCCAAGCTTCTTTCCAAAAACTGGTAGATTTACCGTCACCATTAAAACCGATTGCCTACCAAATAATTTGCGACCCTGGTTTCCGACGGAATTTCCGACAGGTCTGTCCATTATTGACGGAATATGCTGTCAGAATAATGGGTTTTTTTTGTAGTGTTAACAATGACTATTTTTTTTGCTTAAGGCCATCCGTACCCCATTCGGGATGGGGCTCGGGATGGCATGCGGGATGGCGGGGATGGGCTACGGGTGTTGCGGTATCAGCGGGGCGGGATGGAATCCGGGTTCCCCATCCCGGTTCATCCCGAAGGGTTTTTTTAAAAAAAAATTTAATTTAATTTTTAAAAATCAAGCCGTTCAACGGCTCTTTGTAAAAAAAAAATTCTCAATTTAATCCCACTATATATTTAACCCTCAACCTCTTATTTCTCACACCTCTCAACCTCTTATTTCTCACACCTCTCAACCTCTTATTTTTCACACCTCTCAAATTCTCTCAACCTCTTATTTCTCACACCTCTCAAACTCTCTCAAATTCTCTCAACCTCTTATTTTTCACACCTCTCTCATCATGAATTCAAACAGAACACCTACATCCCGTCGTAACCGGCCGAATACACCACAATCGCAAGAAGATCAAGAGCTTGGTTTCCAAGTGTTTACACAACAAGGTTATCGTCCGCAATGGTCGCAACAAATTCCGCCACAATGGTCGCAACAAAATCCGCCACAATATCCGCAACAATTTCCCCAACAATTTCACCAACAATTTCCTTACCAATTTACACGTCCCTGTTTGATTGAAGAAGGTTTTACTCCGGCCAACTACAATCTTTCTTCACCCGCAATCAATCTCGACGACGACATTGTTCCGGAAACCCAACCTTCTACCCCGAACACACCACAATCTATCCCGACACAACAATCTAACCCGGAACCATCAAATCCGAGACCAACGAAAGCCGCCAAACAAACGTGGAGTAAAGCCGAGGAACTCGCGTTAGTGTCGGCGTGGGTTGACGTTTCGGAAGACCCCGTGGTCGGTAACGCACAAAGCGGTGGTAATTATTTTTATTGTTATTATTATTATTATTATTATTATTATTATTATTATTATTATTATTATTATTCTTATACTTAATTTTACATAAATGTAGGAAGTTTTTGGGGCCGAATCGGGCATGTGTTCTTTACTCGCATGGGTCGTGAACCAGGTTATAGATCAACCCATCAACTCAATAGCAAGTTCAACGACCTCAATAAAAGAGTTAATTCGTTTGGCGGCATCTACAACAACTTGCTCAATAATAGATCAAGCGGGATGAGTGAGGCCGATATATCCCGAACGGCACACGAACGGTATCTAGCACGCCATAAAGTTGCTTTCACTCACGAACACGCTTGGGACGTCCTAAAAAATGTCCAAAATGGGGAGTCGTTCCAACGATGACGACAACTTCATCGCGGGGTTCAAAACGTACCCAACCTTCCTATGATGATGATGACGATGACGAGCAAATTCAACGACCCATCGGGAGAAACAAGGCAAAAAAAACATCAACGAGTAATACGTCCGGGGCGAATACGAACGAAAGTGTTACTCAGTTGTTGACGACGTTCAACGACAAGATTGATGATACAATGGAATACAAAATGAAAAAACTCGATCTCGAAATCGAACGCTCAAAACTCGAACGAGATAGCTTGGAACAAGAACTCGAAATCGAACGCTCAAACCGATTTGAGAAAGACTTCGAGTTTTTTATTACCCCGCATGATCACCTTACGGGAAAAGCTTTGAGGGTTACTTTAGCGAGAAAAGAGCAAATTCAAAAATTTCATAATTGGTAGTGTTTTGTATTTTGTAATTTTTATTTTTAATGAATGGTATGAATTTTTATTTTTATTATTTATCTTATTTTTATTTATTAAAAAATATATAAATATAAATATTTTTATTTTGTTAAATAATTAAATGTATAAATAAAAGAATTAAAAGAAATGAGGTGGCAAAAGGGTTTGAGGGAATGGGGTAAGGATGTTTAGGGATTGTTAGGCCTTCCGTACCCCAAGCGGGGAGGGCTCGGGAAGGGCTGAGGTGGCAGCGGGATGGGGTACGGGGCGGGATGGGCATGCGGGAAGGGATGGTTTTCGGGGATGGGATCCCGATCCATCCCGAGGGTTTTTAAAAAAAAAATTAATTAAAATTTTTAAAAAATAACCGTTGAACGGCTCTTTCTTAAAAAAAAAAAATTCTCAATTTAATCCCACTATATATTTAACCCTCAACCTCTTATTTCTCACACCTCTCAACCTCTTATTTCTCACACTATCAAATTCTCTCAATCTCACACCTCTCAAACTCTCTCAAATTCTCTCAACCTCTTATTTTTCACACCTCTCTCATCATGAATCCAAACAGAACACCTACATCCCGTCGTAACCGACCGAATACACCACAATCGCAAGAAGATCAAGAGCTTGGTTTCCAAGCGTTTACACAACAAGGTTATCATCCGCAATTTTCACAACAAATTCCGCCACAATGGTCGCAACAAAATCCGCCACAATGGTCGCAACAATTTCCCCAACAATTTCACCAACAATTTCCGCAACAATTTCCTTACCAATTTACACGTCCCGGTTTGATTGAACAAGGTTTTACTCCGGCCAACTACAATCTTCCTTCACCCGCAATCAATCTCGACGACGACATTGTTCCGGAAACCCAACCTTCTACCCCGAACTCACCACAATTTATCCCGACACAACAATCTAACCCGGAACCATCAAATCCGAGACGAACGAAAGCCGCCAAACAAACGTGGACAAGAGCCAAGGAACTCGCGTTAGTGTCGGCGTGGGTTGACGTTTCGGAGGACCCCGTGGTCGGTAACGCACAAAGCGGTGGTAATTATTTTTATTGTTATTATTATTATTATTATTATTATTATTATTCTTATACTTAATTTTACATAAATGTAGGAAATTTTTGGGGCCGAATCGGGGATGTGTTCTTTACTCGCATGGGTCGTGAACCAGGTTATAGATCAACCCATCAACTCAATAGCAAGTTCAACGACCTCAATAAAAGAGTTAATTCGTTTGGCGGCATCTACAACAACTTGCTCAATAATAGATCAAGCGGGATGAGTGAGGCCGATATATCCCGAACGGCACACGAACGGTATGTAGCACGCCATAAAGTTGCTTTCACTCACGAATAAGTTTGGGACGTCCTAAAAAAATGTCCAAAATGGGGAGCCGTTCCAACGATGACGACAACTTCATCGCGGGGTTCAAAACGTACCCAACCTTCCGATGATGACGATGACGAGCAAATTCAACGACCCATCGGGAGAAACAAGGCAAAAAAATCATCAACGAGTAATACGTCCGGGGCGAATACGGACGAAAGTGTTACTCAGTTGTTGACGACGTTCAACAACAAGATTGATGATACAATGGAATACAAAATGAAAAAACTCGATCTCGAAATCGAAATCGAACGCTCAAACCGATTTGAGAAAGACTTCGAGTTTTTCATAACCCCGCATGATCACCTTACGGGAAACGCTTTGAGGGCTAATTTAGCGAGAAAAAAGCAACTCCAAAAATTTCATAATTGGTAGTGTTTTGTATTTTGTAATTTTTATTTTTAATGAATGATATGAATTTTAATTTTTATTATTTATCTTATTTTTATTTATTAAAAAATATATAAATATTTTTATTTTGTTAAATAATTAAATGTATAAATAAAAGAATTAAAATAAATGAGGTGGCAAAAGGGTTTGAGGGAATGGGGTACGGATGTTTAGGGATCGTGAGGGATGGAGTGAGGGATGAGAGAAAAGCTGATGTGGCGCTGAGGTGGAGGGGAATCTTTGAAAGATGCCGTGGATGGGGTACTGATGGCCTTAGAGATTGAGTGAGGGATAGGAGAAAAACTGATGTGACGCTGATGTGGAGTTGGAATATTTGAAAGATAGGGTACTTATGGCCTAAGAGTGCTTCATTTTTTTGCAAGGCCCCCAACAAACCCCGAAGAATTGTCCATTAAAGCATGAGTTTTAGGTTTAGTTATTTTTTAACATAAAAAATTATTAATAGGCCCCTAAGGTCTCAAATATAAAATTTTTGTCATCTTATTTCAAATTTTTTTTTTGCATTTTATTGTTTTTATAGATTTATAACTACTGTTATTTGTTAATTATTAATTTTTATTTCTTAGTTGTTATTTGATTTAGGTTCTTGAGTTTGTTACTTAATTTGAATTTGTTATTTTGATTTAAGGTTTGCAACTAGTTTCTCTTTTATATTTGATTTCTTGACCTTCTTCTATCCGATTTCTTTATAATTGAATCTAATTTATAGATCTCTTGTCACTAGTTATTAATGTGTAATGTGTTAATTTGCTTTTAGTTTAACCGAAAAAAAATAAAATATGTACATAGCAATATAATGTTTCAGTTTATCCAGAATAGTAAAAAAATATTCGAAAAACCTAAGCGAATAAGTTATATTTATTAGATTGAACTAAAACGTTTAGGTAAAAAAACCGAACAAACCAAAATCGTATTGGTTCGAATAAGTTATTCGGTTTCAAAAAGAATTGACACTCTTAAATATGCCCTTAATAATAAAAGTTTATGGACTCTAACCTCTTTATGATGTATGCATGTTTATTTACATAAGTTTAAAAACTAAATTTTGTTACTCTGCAATGACTCTTAATTTGTCGGGTCCGTTGGTCAAATTATGAATTGCACTCATCGTTGACTTGCACTTTGTTTCTTGAGTTGTTTTTATGTTGATATACCCAACCTTCAGATTAAGCTGTTGCATTGCTCATATAACTCCCTCCCATCTTTTCTTGGTCTATCACTGTACATCCATCCAACATGCAGCTTCTTTTTCTCTCTTTCTTTTAGTTTGAGATTTGATTTAATTATTTGGCATTTAATTGGGAAATCACCCAAACATTTAACTGAAGAACATAAAATATTCAATTCCTATCAGTAATTGTGGGCTTGTGGCTGGTGCTCTAAAGTTCAAATAAACTAAATGTAATCACAAATAAATCCAACAGGAATGCTTTTAGTTTAGCTTTATTAGTGACCTTCAGGATACATGAGATTAGAGGAAACAACCATCATGTTTACATGTATATGAGGGTCCATATATAACCTTAAGAATTGTTTACTAATTAATCAAGTGCTTATAGTATCTTACTGCATGGGAGAGTAGTGATTACTACTTACTAGGCATATGTGGTGCTTACCGGATAAGAGATAATGTTATTAGTGATACCTTCTGACTAGAAAATGTTGCTGACCAGTGAAGATGCTCACCCTGTAAAAGTGCAAAGACGTACTTGCCCGGTCAAAGAATCTTACCCCGATTATTTAATGTTCGATCACGGGCACGTTGATTAGGTAAATTTTCAGCCGCAACATTTCAAAGGTTGATTGTATATAGATACAATAAGATCAAGAATTACTACTTTCTATCATTCATTAAATTGAAAAAGGAAGTTAAAGGAATATAACTACTAATGGTAACTTGTTAGCCTTTTCGTTTTGTTAACCATGGGTGTTCAGCCCAGCTTGCACACACTTCAGCTAATTTCAGGAAAAGATGTTCACCCCGTTTTATACGAATTTATAGAGTAAACTAAGACTTAATTATATATGTGCTATGCAACACATAATACAACCATGTGGCAGTCTTCGATTACCATAAGCTTAAGCACTCCATATAAGGTATTTGTATAGAGGTAAACTCTTAATAGGAAAAGATGTTCATTCCAAAACTTCATTTAAATGTAATCCTCGTCTTTGTTTCTCGGACATCATTAAGCTAGCGCCTTGCTAAGTTTGTTTTTAATAAATTTCCCTTTGCCGTTGGAAAAAAAATCTGTATCTTTTCTAAAAAAATACTCGTCAGATTTCACCGTTACCAACTTCTGTTCCGAGTGATCGTGTGGGCTTGTCCATCATCAAGCATAAGATTATACACCCATAAAATCACACAACCCAATCAGTTCAACAAGAAAGCTAGATTTTGGTGACATAAACAAGAAACAAACAAACGACCATTCCATAAGAACTGCATTATTAATATCCATGTACCCACATGAACACAAACAGAAACACAAATACAAACAGGAATACATAGAGATACATGCACTACCGGTAGTGCTTGAACTTGACACTTACATAAACTTCCAATTCATTCAAATAATTAAAGTGAAGGATAGTCAGACATCCAACGATTCCACCATCTTCTTATGGAAGTTACGGTTGCAGCCGCAGGCATCACAGATCATTGCACCATCTGTTCCTTCAACATCGCTCGCCATAAATTCCGTACAGCCATCAAGAGCGTATCCACCAACCGCGGCGGCTTGATTTTTCTGACATGATCCAAACCACATACGTATCCTAATATTGCTCGATGAATTAGTCGACTCCGATGATGGCTCTTCATTTTCCAAATCCGCCACTTTCGTCTCGGTCATTTTCTTGCGGAAATCTTTGGTAATTAGGAAAACCCTAACCCTAAGGCGATTACTTATAGCAGGCCCCTGAGTTCTATAGATTATATTACAATATTTATAATACATATATCAAATATATATAGATTATGTTACAATATTTTATAACGTATTTATATCAAATATATATATAGATTATGTTACAATATTTTATAACGTATTCTTATAATATATATTATATGTAAAATAGAATTTTCATATAATATAATATTTATAACTTATTATTATATATAATGTATATAATATATAAATATATTTTTAACACACTATTATAGTATTATCATATATAGATATATTTATAGCATATTCTTATAACTAGATAAGCACCTGCGCGCGATGCGGCGCGAAGTATCTCAAATCTAAAGCCGAGAATTCGAAAAAATAATTTTGTTTCATGTTCATATCTATACGCTTTTAAATCATATATCAGATGTATAAAATTAAAGGTCAATATGGTTAATTGGTCAAAAAATTAGAGAAAATAATATAATCATGATTAAGAAAGAATAAATTATTAAATATACTATACTAAAATATTTGCATATTTATATTTTTGAAAAAGATTCGAACTCATAATCCAAAAGTCAGTTGATAAGTGATTTTTTTTCAAGTAACTAAATCTTTTATTATAATTTTAAGGGTGTTTCGTTGACAGAATGAAATTTGATAGAATTGTAATTCGTCGAAGGAATTCGACTTTGAAGTAAAAATTGATATGAAATTGCAAAAAGAAAATCACGACAATTTAATGATTATTTGTATCAAATCTCATACTAATTTCAACAAATCTCATACTAATCACGACACATTAATTCGTATATATTTATTATATTTAATAATATAATTAAATCCAAAAATATTCAATATTGGGCTCATTTCGAAGTATTGACGAAGCGATTACAATGGTATAATTTGTAAAAAATAGAAATGTTTTTTAATGCATTTTAGTTCATATACATTATTTATGTTTATATGATAAAAGTCTAAAATGAAAAATAAAAAAGTAAGGGATTAAAAGTAAACTACATACATAATTATAAGGGTAGTAAATGTAACGTATAAATTAAAAAAATTGAATTAAGAAGAGATTTAAGGAGTGAATATGGGTGTGCTAATTGAACTTATAATGTAAATTGCGTCCAGATACATGTTTAGGCGGGAAAATACTGAAGTCGGTTCACCAGAAGACGACATGTGGCATGCTAGTTACTTATTTATTATATGTATAGATATATAATTATAGATTTAATATATTACCTTATAACATATTTCTATATCGTATAAATATATTTATAATATATACTTATAATATAAATGTATAGATATAATTTTATAATATATAAATTATATTTTTATGTTTATTGGTTTAAAAGAGAACACTAAAAGAAGAAAATAGTGGGATTAAACCAAATTTCATATTTATTTAATCTAACGATTATGAAAAAATAGGGGCATTCACATTTCTTCAAAAAATAAATTCAAAGATTATAGGAGAAGCTGCGTTTGAATCCAAGTCTTTTAACTATTTAAATTTGATAGTTTATAAAGTTTTCTGGTTCTCTTTTCATGGAATTCTCTTTTAAATTGTCTCCCACTGTTTACGGGGTATATATATGTAAGGGAAATTAATTAAAATACCCTAAGTTTGATCATGTGTTATCAAAATACCACAAATCTCTTCCACTTTGCAAAAATACCCTAAAAATCCGCGATGGGAGCCTGTGATCGCGGGCCAGGGACCTTTCTGACACTTTTTTAAACTTGCAGGGACCATTTTTGAAAAATGAAATCCCGCGATGTAACATCCCATATTTCAACTTTGTGGTCTTAGCATTTAAATAAGAAATTCTGGGGGTCATTTGCAAAATCTCAAAAGTTCTGGGGCTAGTTGGTGATAAGGAAAAGCTGAATGGGATAAAACCCTCCTAAAACCCTATTTGTTTCCTCATATGTCGGCTGGAGGAATTCAAGAGAGGAGAAGGAGCTCAAGGATTCCACCATTGAAGGTTTGGGAAGGTGTTTGAGCTAGAGATTGAAGGAATTTGCTGCTAAGGTATACATCTATCTTCATCTCTTTGATTTGTTTTGGAAATGGAGCTTAGATGTATGATTCTTATTGCCTTCTCTTCTTCTTCAAGTATTTTGAGACAAAACCCATTGGGAAGGTGAGTTGGATGAATCCCTTGAGGAGTTTGTGAACTCTTGGTGATGTTCCACCTTTCCAATGGAGGTTCATAGGTTTGGTTCTTTTAAAAGGATTTGTGTTTCAAAAGAGTATTCATGAGGTTTTGGTTGAGGAATTGAATGATTTAAGAAGTGGGAATTGTCTCTTTAATGTATAAATAGTTTTAGAGTTCGTTTGGGGAAGTTATCAATCATTTGGAACCGGTTTTGAAAGATTTAAGTGAGTTTTCGAGCTGACCCTGTTATGCAGAACTGAGAATGTTCGTCCAGAGACTTACGCGGCTTTTCACGCGGTTTGCAAACCGCGTAGCAAACCGCGTAAGTCCCTGTTGGGAAATTTCTCGTTTTGCTTCGGTTGTCATTCGGGCTTGGTTTCGAGGCGTGGTTTAGGGGATTGTCTTAAGACGTTATGGGGGATGTTTTAGAGTATAATTGGGGAGTCTAATACCTCCTTTGTTAACCCCAAATTCAGGTGATCGTTTGGAGATTAAGTGAGCTTCGAGTAGTGTGTGGTTTAGCCGAGCATCAGGTGAGTTCCCTTATGCATTACTTCTATCTTTTAAAATGAATTGCGAAGAATTGATATGACTGAAAATGAGTTTACTTGATCATCATGACCTTATGTTTTCTCATGCATGAAAAATGTTATTTTACAAGTGGAAGGAGGATTATCCTCGAGTAAGTTTTAAAGCATGTTTTAAATGTTTATGCCTGTGGTAGAGTCGGGTTGCACAGTGGAGGACCCTTCGAGTTGCCGTGCCTGGCTTTGTAAGGTGTTGAGTTGCCGTGCCTGGCTTTGTAAGGTGTCGAGTTGCCGTGCCTTGCTTTGTAAGGTGTTGAGTTGCCGTGCCTGGCTTTGTTAGGTGTTATTGGTCCATGCCACTGTGTACACCCTTGTTTGAGCTCAAACTTGTCAAGTGTTGTTTGCAAGGAAACGTGTTTCTTAAAATGTTTTGTGGTTACGCTTTTAGGAGGGAATTCACTAGACCTTATGGTCTAACCCTCGCTTTCAAAACATAAAAACCAGTTTCAGGGAAAGGTGGCTTAGGTGCTTCGTCCAAGGGAAAGGAGAAGGCTTGAGGCGAAGGTGCGAGACTAGAGACCGTCAAGTTTCAGTTTTTGTTTAGCTAGTATCTCGGTTGTATTTGCTTGAGGACCGTAAACAATGTAATTGATTTTTGGGAGTTTATGTTGTAAGTGGGACCCTTATGGTCTTTTGACTTATATTTTATGTTAAGCGTTTTTGGGTTGTTACAAATGGTATCAGAGCCATAGTTTAAGGGATTTAGGTGACCGGATGAGCCTAAACTTAAACTGTGGAGTAGAGTGGAGCACAACTGAGATATAAGAAGCCATTAGGAAAGACCTTAATCGTAGAATGTCTTGACAATGGTAGCGAGAACCCTCATGTAAGGTAAATTCAAATAGCATCTGGCCAATGCTATTATGGATCTACAGGTGCATGGGTGTAATCAATCACTATTGTCGGGACGAGTGGTGAGAGTGGCAGTATGTAGAAGGTTCTAACCTTGTGTTTGATAGCAAAGAGTTGATGTGTCATTGATATGCATTATTTATTAATGCATATTATATCTTTTTCTTCTCCTTTTTAGTTAGAATTTGCTATTTTATCCCAACATTTGAGTCCTTTTTATTACTTATTTTCAATCTTTGTTTAATGGAGCTAAGATTATGATTTACCTGTCATTTACTGTTTTAAGAAGGCTTATTGTGTTTATTTATATAGTGAAGCCCTACCCAATGCTACAGCATTGAAGACTGGACGATTGGAAGAAAGAATCAACTTCTAGAAGGCTTTTTGTTGCTTAATTTTGGGACTATGACTCACCATCTTCTAGAAGAATTAATTCAATGCCTGATGAAGTTTTGTTCAACTCTAAAAAGACCATCATGGGAGGCATTGGTGCTATAGTATTTTGTACCTTAATGAATAGTGCTTAAATAGTAAAGTTAGTATGACATCCTCTTTTGTATTAGTATAAATAGAAGTAGTATGTTTTAGTTTTTGTTAGACAACTTTGGAGTTCAGTTCTCACAGCTGAATTTCATAATCTCTTTAATTTTATGCAATCTTCATCTTGTTCTTCATCTTGTTCTTCATGTTCTTATTATTAGCTATGAGTTGCTGCAGCATTGGTACAACATTGCTGCACTAACTTATAGTCTTTTAATACTTACATTTTACTTTATTGTCATTTACATATCTGTCTTTAATTTCAGCAATTTATATTTCTTGTCATTTACATTTCAGTATGAGTAGCTAAATTTAAATAGCTTGGGTGTGTGATTAAAGGGTGAGGTTTTAAACACAATGAAAAGTGGACATCGTTTCTCAATAATGATGTTCACCATTTCATGTTAAGTTTTATAAAATATCAAGTTACTTCAGGACGGTTGATCACTTTGAAAGTGTAAAGTGCCATGGTGTCAGAGATGATCCATTGATATGCACGTCAATCTGAATGACAAAGAAAGTAAGCTTGAGAGAGCTACTGACAAAGAGATTTGTCACCTCTGTTCTTTCTGGTTGATTTTGCCCGATAAGTTGATCATCTGTTTTGATGGTAATAATGTAGAGTGCGAGTCAGAGATGACCCACTTAGAACATGTCAACTTAACTGATATGGGAATCGGCTCGAGAGAGTGATTTTTAACAAAGAGATTTGTTTATCCGTATACTTGGAAGGACTCCTTTTGCTATCGATAGTTCTGACACATGACACCAGAGATGGGTCGAGTGGCTGCTAGATCAGTAGTGAATGGCAGAAAACCCGAGAGGGCAACCTGAAAAGTAGATGGTGAACGGAAGTGTTGAAAGACACAATGCTGTAGCATTACCATAGCATTGGTCCGCTGGAAGTTTTGTTTAAATCTCACCCCAACATCTTACACCCTTGCTATCCTTTATTATCTGTTTTATATAGCCTGTGATAATCCAACTCCAAACAAAAAATATTAATCTCCGAATTGATCCTTGGAAACCATTTCTTTTATTAGACTTTTATTACGCTTTTACTCCAATCTCTGTGGGAACGATATCTGGTATTTTACCACTTTATTACTTGAAAGACGATATTAGATCTCGATGTATACTTGCATTGAGGTTTAATTAGCACACGTCTATAGGTGTATTCAAAGCACTGTCAAGTTTTTGGCGCCGTTGCCGGGGATTGGCACGCTAAAAGTCTATAAAAGTATTTTAAAAGATTTGATTTTTCTACCACCTTTGTTGCTTTTCATACGTCTTAATGTGTGTACAGGTAACAAACTTTGAGTTTATCTTTCTGTGGATATGGATTCAATGGGATATTCGTTTGGGCCATATGAAACTGTTTTCTGTGACATCTGTGGCAGAAATCATTTCACATATTATTGTCCTTCGAACCCCGAATCCAATTATTTCATGGGAGATAGTAATTGGGATACCTCACACTTCAATGATTATACTCAATCATGGGAGGATCATCCTAATTTGTTTTTAAATGGTCAGGATCATGGCACTTTCACATCACCAACACCATCCTACCAAGATTGGAGTAACACGTACGCAAATACTTTTGACCAATCTTGGGAGGAACAAGTTGCTTTTTCTGAGAGTTTTCAAGGGGATGACTTTAACAACTCATTTTTACCCCCTACACCCTCTTTAGAACTAATCGAAAACTTCAAATCTTTTGAAACTTTCGTGAATGAGCACATACAAAGTATGAAAGATTACTCACAAAGTATATTGACATCTGTTGCCAACATTTCAACTAATCTTGAAGAGATCAATAGACAAAACCAAATTCCTATACCAAGTGATATTGAAAATTTTGAATGTATTGGTAAGGAAGAGGATGAGGTCGATACTTTGAAAAATAGTCAAGAGATGGAAAGTTATGAGGAAAAACCTGAGCATTTAAGCAATCCCTCTTCACTTCAAAATAGTGAAGAGGTGCAACACAATGCCAAGATTATCATTAACCCCTACTTTGAACATGTGCAGAAAAAACATATTGTTGCGGATGCTGCAACATTCGTGCAGCAAAGCTGCGCAGAAAACTTTCAAGTTGTTTTTAAAAAGGGACATGATGATCAATCCATGGACTCGAGAAACTTCATAAAATCAAAGTCGATTGTTGGTGAGGTGGTGTGGAAAAATCTTTGGGGGATGACCTGTTCCCCCATTTGTTCCATTAAAATCTTGTGCCATGATCAAAGAGAGAAACACGTAATGAGAAACGTGTATAAACATAAGTGGAAAGAGAAACACCAATTTAAGTTGGTGAGTACCGTTTGGGCTGAGGAGCATACTGATGTGCTCCAGCAAATTCCACCACTCTTTAATAAGTTGTTAACAAGAGATCCGGTTGTTGAAAAAGAAGAACACCTTGTTAAAAGAAGAAAATGCGGATTCTTGTGCCGAAACATTCACTCTAACCACTTGGTTCATACATGTTTGTAAATATTTTGTAGTTCTAATTTCCTAGTTTAAATTTACTGCTTTCAAGGAAGTCATCTCTTTAGGCACAAAAGATAAGCATTGGATGCTGTAGCATCATTTCAGCATCCAGCCCCTGGCTTTGTGAAAGAAAAAGTTGTGAAAAAAAAACTAACAAGTGGGCCCTGCTACTTTTGCTGGAAAGGTGTAAATATGGAGGATTTTGATTTTAAAAACAATCCAAGCAAAGACCCATCTCTTTTTGGACAACTTACTAGTTTTTCTAAAAGAGAGTACATGAATAGTGAGAGTTGTTGAAACCCTTTTTCAACAAAAGACAACATGATGGTACCTTTGCCCACCAAATACTCCAGCCCTTACCCCAAATATTTCAATTTTTCAGCAAAAGAATAGCAAGAGTACAAGAGGTATGGCATTTAAATATCTTTTTCACCCATGCTTGTACTATGGGCAAACTAAAAGTGTGCTTTTCTTTCCATATCCAACTAAAGTGGTTCATTTTTTAGGATAAAAACAAAAGATTAGTTCCATTTTCCAACCCAATAAATCAACCTTTTAACTTCTATTTCTCCTAAAAACCCATCTTTGTCTCTTTCTCTCTCCTAAAAAAATGATTTCTTCCACCTCTTTCTTCTTCCCTCTGTTTTTCAAACCATCTTGCCATTGTTCATCAAGAAAACCGATCACCATTTCGAGGGTGAAAATACCTGCGGTTCGAGATGATGTGTTGAGAAAAAAAAAGCTGGAAGAGATGAAGAAAGATCTGAAAGACGAGTTCAAAACAGGGAGAACGGGTCAAGAAGGTGTTGATCAGGTTGAGCAAGGTGAAGGTTGAAAAATGGAGGCTGACCACAGAAAATGAGAAGCTGAAAGCTGAAAGGGACAGCCTGCTGAAGGAAAAGAAGCAGCAGATGGATGCTACAGCATTGGCAGGAGCATCCAAGGATTCACATCCTACTCTTAAGGAGTAGGGCAGGTTCAAATCATCTTCCTTAGCCTCCATTTTTATTTTGAGTCTGGGATAATGTTATCATTTTTTTAGGTTTATTTTCTCTTGCAAGGTGACAAATTAGTTATATAATGCTTTTTGATTTTATAGCCCTAATAATTTTTGAAACCATGCATTTGCCTAAAAGTTGTGTGTTTTTGTTAGAACTAGCCACTCTCTTCTTGGGACGCAATTTGACTCACACACCTTATACACATTTAGAAGATGATCTAGGCCTTCTCTTCATATTTCACAAGCCAATTGTAGCCTTTATACACCAATGAACTTCACTGTTACAATGAGGACATTGTAAATCACAAATTTGAGGATGGGAAGGTTACACCTTAAAAAGCATGAAAAGATCAATCAAAAAGAGCAAAGCTCTAACTTGATATGCATGAGGCAAAGATACCAAAAATGTCCCATAGGGGCAAGGTACAAAAATTCAACAAGAAAAGAGCACAAAGTGCCAAATTTTTAAAATTTTTGTTGAGAGAAAAGGCTTGGTGAGAAACGATATGCCAAAGAGAAACCCTAAAAAGCCCTATTGACTTTAAATGTAGGGTGTGTTTGAGTCTAACAAAGGGAAGATTGGTGCTAGCCTATGACACACACACACACACTTTGGGTTAAAATGAGTGATAAAGGATTTATAAAAGGCTATCTAGTTCATGGGATATGATGTACATGATGTGGGCACTTAATGCCATATTCTTGCAAGAAATTTCAAAATTGAGTCATTTTCTTTTTAGGTCTTATAGTTGTTTGGGGACAAACAACACTTTAAATTTGAGGGTGTGATATGCATTATTTATTAATGCATATTATATCTTTTTCTTCTCCTTTTTAGTTAGAATTTGCTATTTTATCCCAACATTTGAGTCCTTTTTATTACTTATTTTCAATCTTTGTTTAATGGAGCTAAGACTATGATTTACCTGTCATTTACTGTTTTAAGAAGGCTTATTGTGTTTATTTATATAGTGCAGCCCTGCCCAATGCTACAGCATTGAAGACTGGACGATTGGAAGAAAGAATCAACTTCTAGAAGGCTTTTTGTTGCTTAATTTTGGGACTATGACTCACCATCTTCTAGAAGAATTAATTCAATGCCTGATGAAGTTTTGTTCAACTCTAAAAAGACCATCATGGGAGGCATTGGTGCTATAGTATTTTGTACCTTAATGAATAGTGCTTAAATAGTAAAGTTAGTATGACATCCTCTTTTGTATTAGTATAAATAGAAGTAGTATGTTTTAGTTTTTGTTAGACAACTTTGGAGTTCAGTTCTCACAGCTGAATTTCATAATCTCTTTAATTTTATGCAATCTTCATCTTGTTCTTCATCTTGTTCTTCATGTTCTTATTATTAGCTATGAGTTGCTGCAGCATTGGTACAACATTGCTGCACTAACTTATAGTCTTTTAATACTTACATTTTACTTTATTGTCATTTACATATCTGTCTTTAATTTCAGCAATTTATATTTCTTGTCATTTACATTTCAGTATGAGTAGCTAAATTTAAATAGCTTGGGTGTGTGATTAAAGGGTGAGGTTTTAAACACAATGAAAAGTGGACATCGTTTCTCAATAATGATGTTCACCATTTCATGTTAAGTTTTATAAAATATCAAGTTACTTCAGGACGGTTGATCACTTTGAAAGTGTAAAGTGCCATGGTGTCAGAGATGATCCATTGATATGCACGTCAATCTGAATGACAAAGAAAGTAAGCTTGAGAGAGCTACTGACAAAGAGATTTGTCACCTCTGTTCTTTCTGGTTGATTTTGCCCGATAAGTTGATCATCTGTTTTGATGGTAATAATGTAGAGTGCGAGTCAGAGATGACCCACTTAGAACATGTCAACTTAACTGATATGGGAATCGGCTCGAGAGAGTGATTTTTAACAAATAGATTTGTTTATCCGTATACTTGGAAGGACTCCTTTTGCTATCGATAGTTCTGACACATGACACCAGAGATGGGTCGAGTGGCTGCTAGATCAGTAGTGAATGGCAGAAAACCCGAGAGGGCAACCTAAAAAGTAGATGGTGAACGGAAGTGTTGAAAGACACAATGCTGTAGCATTACCATAGCATTGGTCCACTGGAAGTTTTGTTTAAATCTCACCCCAACATCTTACACCCTTGCTATCCTTTATTATCTGTTTTATATAGCCTGTGATAATCCAACTCCAAACAAAAAATATTAATCTCCGAATTGATCCTTGGAAACCATTTCTTTTATTAGACTTTTATTACGCTTTTACTCCAATCTCTGTGGGAACGATATCTGGTATTTTACCACTTTATTACTTGAAAGACGATATTAGATCTCGATGTATACTTGCATTGAGGTTTAATTAGCACACGTCTATAGGTGTATTCAAAGCACTGTCAAGTTTTTGGCGCCGTTGCCGGGGATTGGCACGCTAAAAGTCTATAAAAGTATTTTAAAAGATTTGATTTTTCTACCACCTTTGTTGCTTTTCATACGTCTTAATGTGTGTACAGGTAACAAACTTTGAGTTTATCTTTCTGTGGATATGGATTCAATGGGATATTCGTTTGGGCCATATGAAACTGTTTTCTGTGACATCTGTGGGAGAAATCATTTCACATATTATTGTCCTTCGAACCCCGAATCCAATTATTTCATGGGAGATAGTAATTGGGATACCTCACACTTCAATGATTATACTCAATCATGGGAGGATCATCCTAATTTGTTTTTAAATGGTCAGGATCATGGCACTTTCACATCACCAACACCATCCTACCAAGATTGGAGTAACACGTACGCAAATACTTTTGACCAATCTTGGGAGGAACAAGTTGCTTTTTCTGAGAGTTTTCAAGGGGATGACTTTAACAACTCATTTTTACCCCCTACACCCTCTTTAGAACTAATCGAAAACTTCAAATCTTTTGAAACTTTCGTGAATGAGCACATACAAAGTATGAAAGATTACTCACAAAGTATATTGACATCTGTTGCCAACATTTCAACTAATCTTGAAGAGATCAACAGACAAAACCAAATTCCTATACCAAGTGATATTGAAAATTTTGAATGTATTGGTAAGGAAGAGGATGAGGTCGATACTTTGAAAAATAGTCAAGAGATGGAAAGTTATGAGGAAAAACCTGAGCATTTAAGCAATCCCTCTTCACTTCAAAATAGTGAAGAGGTGCAACACAATGCCAAGATTATCATTAACCCCTACTTTGAACATGTGCAGAAAAAACATATTGTTGCGGATGCTGCAACATTCGTGCAGCAAAGCTGCGCAGAAAACTTTCAAGTTGTTTTTAAAAAGGGACACGATGATCAATCCATGGACTCGAGAAACTTCATAAAATCAAAGTCGATTGTTGGTGAGGTGGTGTGGAAAAATCTTTGGGGGATGACCTGTTCCCCCATTTGTTCCATTAAAATCTTGTGCCATGATCAAAGAGAGAAACACGTAATGAGAAACGTGTATAAACATAAGTGGAAAGAGAAACACCAATTTAAGTTGGTGAGTACCGTTTGGGCTGAGGAGCATACTGATGTGCTCCAGCAAATTCCACCTCTCTTTAATAAGTTGTTAACAAGAGATCCGGTTGTTGAAAAAGAAGAACACCTTGTTAAAAGAAGAAAATGCGGATTCTTGTGCCGAAACATTCACTCTAACCACTTGGTTCATACATGTTTGTAAATATTTTGTAGTTCTAATTTCCTAGTTTAAATTTACTGCTTTCAAGGAAGTCATCTCTTTAGGCACAAAAGATAAGCATTGGATGCTGTAGCATCATTTCAGCATCCAGCCCCTGGCTTTGTGAAAGAAAAAGTTGTGAAAAAAAAATCTAACAAGTGGGCCCTGCTACTTTTGCTGGAAAGGTGTAAATATGGAGGATTTTGATTTTAAAAACAATCCAAGCAAAGACCCATCTCTTTTTGGACAACTTACTAGTTTTTCTAAAAGAGAGTACATGAATAGTGAGAGTTGTTGAAACCCTTTTTCAACAAAAGACAACATGATGGTACCTTTGCCCACCAAATACTCCAGCCCTTACCCCAAATATTTCAATTTTTCAGCAAAAGAATAGCAAGAGTACAAGAGGTATGGCATTTAAATATCTTTTTCACCCATGCTTGTACTATGGGCAAACTAAAAGTGTGCTTTTCTTTCCATATCCAACTAAAGTGGTTCATTTTTTAGGATAAAAACAAAAGATTAGTTCCATTTTCCAACCCAATAAATCAACCTTTTAACTTCTATTTCTCCTAAAAACCCATCTTTGTCTCTTTCTCTCTCCTAAAAAAATGATTTCTTCCACCTCTTTCTTCTTCCCTCTGTTTTTCAAACCATCTTGCCATTGTTCATCAAGAAAACCGATCACCATTTCGAGGGTGAAAATACCTGCGGTTCGAGATGATGTGTTGAGAAAAAAAAGCTGGAAGAGATGAAGAAAGATCTGAAAGACGAGTTCAAAACAGGGAGAACGGGTCAAGAAGGTGTTGATCAGGTTGAGCAAGGTGAAGGTTGAAAAATGGAGGCTGACCACAGAAAATGAGAAGCTGAAAGCTGAAAGGGACAGCCTGCTGAAGGAAAAGAAGCAGCAGATGGATGCTACAGCATTGGCAGGAGCATCCAAGGATTCACATCCTACTCTTAAGGAGTAGGGCAGGTTCAAATCATCTTCCTTAGCCTCCATTTTTATTTTGAGTCTGGGATAATGTTATCATTTTTTTAGGTTTATTTTCTCTTGCAAGGTGACAAATTAGTTATATAATGCTTTTTGATTTTATAGCCCTAATAATTTTTGAAACCATGCATTTGCCTAAAAGTTGTGTGTTTTTGTTAGAACTAGCCACTCTCTTCTTGGGACGCAATTTGACTCACACACCTTATACACATTTAGAAGATGATCTAGGCCTTCTCTTCATATTTCACAAGCCAATTGTAGCCTTTATACACCAATGAACTTCACTGTTACAATGAGGACATTGTAAATCACAAATTTGAGGATGGGAAGGTTACACCTTAAAAAGCATGAAAAGATCAATCAAAAAGAGCAAAGCTCTAACTTGATATGCATGAGGCAAAGATACCAAAAATGTCCCATAGGGGCAAGGTACAAAAATTCAACAAGAAAAGAGCACAAAGTGCCAAATTTTTAAAATTTTTGTTGAGAGAAAAGGCTTGGTGAGAAACGATATGCCAAAGAGAAACCCTAAAAAGCCCTATTGACTTTAAATGTAGGGTGTGTTTGAGTCTAACAAAGGGAAGATTGGTGCTAGCCTATGACACACACACACACACTTTGGGTTAAAATGAGTGATAAAGGATTTATAAAAGGCTATCTAGTTCATGGGATATGATGTACATGATGTGGGCACTTAATGCCATATTCTTGCAAGAAATTTCAAAATTGAGTCATTTTCTTTTTAGGTCTTATAGTTGTTTGGGGACAAACAACACTTTAAATTTGAGGGTGTGATATGCATTATTTATTAATGCATATTATATCTTTTTCTTCTCCTTTTTAGTTAGAATTTGCTATTTTATCCCAACATTTGAGTCCTTTTTATTACTTATTTTCAATCTTTGTTTAATGGAGCTAAGACTATGATTTACCTGTCATTTACTGTTTTAAGAAGGCTTATTGTGTTTATTTATATAGTGCAGCCCTGCCCAATGCTACAGCATTGAAGACTGGACGATTGGAAGAAAGAATCAACTTCTAGAAGGCTTTTTGTTGCTTAATTTTGGGACTATGACTCACCATCTTCTAGAAGAATTAATTCAATGCCTGATGAAGTTTTGTTCAACTCTAAAAAGACCATCATGGGAGGCATTGGTGCTATAGTATTTTGTACCTTAATGAATAGTGCTTAAATAGTAAAGTTAGTATGACATCCTCTTTTGTATTAGTATAAATAGAAGTAGTATGTTTTAGTTTTTGTTAGACAACTTTGGAGTTCAGTTCTCACAGCTGAATTTCATAATCTCTTTAATTTTATGCAATCTTCATCTTGTTCTTCATCTTGTTCTTCATGTTCTTATTATTAGCTATGAGTTGCTGCAGCATTGGTACAACATTGCTGCACTAACTTATAGTCTTTTAATACTTACATTTTACTTTATTGTCATTTACATATCTGTCTTTAATTTCAGCAATTTATATTTCTTGTCATTTACATTTCAGTATGAGTAGCTAAATTTAAATAGCTTGGGTGTGTGATTAAAGGGTGAGGTTTTAAACACAATGAAAAGTGGACATCGTTTCTCAATAATGATGTTCACCATTTCATGTTAAGTTTTATAAAATATCAAGTTACTTCAGGACGGTTGATCACTTTGAAAGTGTAAAGTGCCATGGTGTCAGAGATGATCCATTGATATGCACGTCAATCTGAATGACAAAGAAAGTAAGCTTGAGAGAGCTACTGACAAAGAGATTTGTCACCTCTGTTCTTTCTGGTTGATTTTGCCCGATAAGTTGATCATCTGTTTTGATGGTAATAATGTAGAGTGCGAGTCAGAGATGACCCACTTAGAACATGTCAACTTAACTGATATGGGAATCGGCTCGAGAGAGTGATTTTTAACAAATAGATTTGTTTATCCGTATACTTGGAAGGACTCCTTTTGCTATCGATAGTTCTGACACATGACACCAGAGATGGGTCGAGTGGCTGCTAGATCAGTAGTGAATGGCAGAAAACCCGAGAGGGCAACCTAAAAAGTAGATGGTGAACGGAAGTGTTGAAAGACACAATGCTGTAGCATTACCATAGCATTGGTCCACTGGAAGTTTTGTTTAAATCTCACCCCAACATCTTACACCCTTGCTATCCTTTATTATCTGTTTTATATAGCCTGTGATAATCCAACTCCAAACAAAAAATATTAATCTCCGAATTGATCCTTGGAAACCATTTCTTTTATTAGACTTTTATTACGCTTTTACTCCAATCTCTGTGGGAACGATATCTGGTATTTTACCACTTTATTACTTGAAAGACGATATTAGATCTCGATGTATACTTGCATTGAGGTTTAATTAGCACACGTCTATAGGTGTATTCAAAGCACTGTCAAGTTTTTGGCGCCGTTGCCGGGGATTGGCACGCTAAAAGTCTATAAAAGTATTTTAAAAGATTTGATTTTTCTACCACCTTTGTTGCTTTTCATACGTCTTAATGTGTGTACAGGTAACAAACTTTGAGTTTATCTTTCTGTGGATATGGATTCAATGGGATATTCGTTTGGGCCATATGAAACTGTTTTCTGTGACATCTGTGGGAGAAATCATTTCACATATTATTGTCCTTCGAACCCCGAATCCAATTATTTCATGGGAGATAGTAATTGGGATACCTCACACTTCAATGATTATACTCAATCATGGGAGGATCATCCTAATTTGTTTTTAAATGGTCAGGATCATGGCACTTTCACATCACCAACACCATCCTACCAAGATTGGAGTAACACGTACGCAAATACTTTTGACCAATCTTGGGAGGAACAAGTTGCTTTTTCTGAGAGTTTTCAAGGGGATGACTTTAACAACTCATTTTTACCCCCTACACCCTCTTTAGAACTAATCGAAAACTTCAAATCTTTTGAAACTTTCGTGAATGAGCACATACAAAGTATGAAAGATTACTCACAAAGTATATTGACATCTGTTGCCAACATTTCAACTAATCTTGAAGAGATCAACAGACAAAACCAAATTCCTATACCAAGTGATATTGAAAATTTTGAATGTATTGGTAAGGAAGAGGATGAGGTCGATACTTTGAAAAATAGTCAAGAGATGGAAAGTTATGAGGAAAAACCTGAGCATTTAAGCAATCCCTCTTCACTTCAAAATAGTGAAGAGGTGCAACACAATGCCAAGATTATCATTAACCCCTACTTTGAACATGTGCAGAAAAAACATATTGTTGCGGATGCTGCAACATTCGTGCAGCAAAGCTGCGCAGAAAACTTTCAAGTTGTTTTTAAAAAGGGACATGATGATCAATCCATGGACTCGAGAAACTTCATAAAATCAAAGTCGATTGTTGGTGAGGTGGTGTGGAAAAATCTTTGGGGGATGACCTGTTCCCCCATTTGTTCCATTAAAATCTTGTGCCATGATCAAAGAGAGAAACACGTAATGAGAAACGTGTATAAACATAAGTGGAAAGAGAAACACCAATTTAAGTTGGTGAGTACCGTTTGGGCTGAGGAGCATACTGATGTGCTCCAGCAAATTCCACCACTCTTTAATAAGTTGTTAACAAGAGATCCGGTTGTTGAAAAAGAAGAACACCTTGTTAAAAGAAGAAAATGCGGATTCTTGTGCCGAAACATTCACTCTAACCACTTGGTTCATACATGTTTGTAAATATTTTGTAGTTCTAATTTCCTAGTTTAAATTTACTGCTTTCAAGGAAGTCATCTCTTTAGGCACAAAAGATAAGCATTGGATGCTGTAGCATCATTTCAGCATCCAGCCCCTGGCTTTGTGAAAGAAAAAGTTGTGAAAAAAAAATCTAACAAGTGGGCCCTGCTACTTTTGCTGGAAAGGTGTAAATATGGAGGATTTTGATTTTAAAAACAATCCAAGCAAAGACCCATCTCTTTTTGGACAACTTACTAGTTTTTCTAAAAGAGAGTACATGAATAGTGAGAGTTGTTGAAACCCTTTTTCAACAAAAGACAACATGATGGTACCTTTGCCCACCAAATACTCCAGCCCTTACCCCAAATATTTCAATTTTTCAGCAAAAGAATAGCAAGAGTACAAGAGGTATGGCATTTAAATATCTTTTTCACCCATGCTTGTACTATGGGCAAACTAAAAGTGTGCTTTTCTTTCCATATCCAACTAAAGTGGTTCATTTTTTAGGATAAAAACAAAAGATTAGTTCCATTTTCCAACCCAATAAATCAACCTTTTAACTTCTATTTCTCCTAAAAACCCATCTTTGTCTCTTTCTCTCTCCTAAAAAAATGATTTCTTCCACCTCTTTCTTCTTCCCTCTGTTTTTCAAACCATCTTGCCATTGTTCATCAAGAAAACCGATCACCATTTCGAGGGTGAAAATACCTGCGGTTCGAGATGATGTGTTGAGAAAAAAAAAGCTGGAAGAGATGAAGAAAGATCTGAAAGACGAGTTCAAAACAGGGAGAACGGGTCAAGAAGGTGTTGATCAGGTTGAGCAAGGTGAAGGTTGAAAAATGGAGGCTGACCACAGAAAATGAGAAGCTGAAAGCTGAAAGGGACAGCCTGCTGAAGGAAAAGAAGCAGCAGATGGATGCTACAGCATTGGCAGGAGCATCCAAGGATTCACATCCTACTCTTAAGGAGTAGGGCAGGTTCAAATCATCTTCCTTAGCCTCCATTTTTATTTTGAGTCTGGGATAATGTTATCATTTTTTTAGGTTTATTTTCTCTTGCAAGGTGACAAATTAGTTATATAATGCTTTTTGATTTTATAGCCCTAATAATTTTTGAAACCATGCATTTGCCTAAAAGTTGTGTGTTTTTGTTAGAACTAGCCACTCTCTTCTTGGGACGCAATTTGACTCACACACCTTATACACATTTAGAAGATGATCTAGGCCTTCTCTTCATATTTCACAAGCCAATTGTAGCCTTTATACACCAATGAACTTCACTGTTACAATGAGGACATTGTAAATCACAAATTTGAGGATGGGAAGGTTACACCTTAAAAAGCATGAAAAGATCAATCAAAAAGAGCAAAGCTCTAACTTGATATGCATGAGGCAAAGATACCAAAAATGTCCCATAGGGGCAAGGTACAAAAATTCAACAAGAAAAGAGCACAAAGTGCCAAATTTTTAAAATTTTTGTTGAGAGAAAAGGCTTGGTGAGAAACGATATGCCAAAGAGAAACCCTAAAAAGCCCTATTGACTTTAAATGTAGGGTGTGTTTGAGTCTAACAAAGGGAAGATTGGTGCTAGCCTATGACACACACACACACACTTTGGGTTAAAATGAGTGATAAAGGATTTATAAAAGGCTATCTAGTTCATGGGATATGATGTACATGATGTGGGCACTTAATGCCATATTCTTGCAAGAAATTTCAAAATTGAGTCATTTTCTTTTTAGGTCTTATAGTTGTTTGGGGACAAACAACACTTTAAATTTGAGGGTGTGATATGCATTATTTATTAATGCATATTATATCTTTTTCTTCTCCTTTTTAGTTAGAATTTGCTATTTTATCCCAACATTTGAGTCCTTTTTATTACTTATTTTCAATCTTTGTTTAATGGAGCTAAGACTATGATTTACCTGTCATTTACTGTTTTAAGAAGGCTTATTGTGTTTATTTATATAGTGCAGCCCTGCCCAATGCTACAGCATTGAAGACTGGACGATTGGAAGAAAGAATCAACTTCTAGAAGGCTTTTTGTTGCTTAATTTTGGGACTATGACTCACCATCTTCTAGAAGAATTAATTCAATGCCTGATGAAGTTTTGTTCAACTCTAAAAAGACCATCATGGGAGGCATTGGTGCTATAGTATTTTGTACCTTAATGAATAGTGCTTAAATAGTAAAGTTAGTATGACATCCTCTTTTGTATTAGTATAAATAGAAGTAGTATGTTTTAGTTTTTGTTAGACAACTTTGGAGTTCAGTTCTCACAGCTGAATTTCATAATCTCTTTAATTTTATGCAATCTTCATCTTGTTCTTCATCTTGTTCTTCATGTTCTTATTATTAGCTATGAGTTGCTGCAGCATTGGTACAACATTGCTGCACTAACTTATAGTCTTTTAATACTTACATTTTACTTTATTGTCATTTACATATCTGTCTTTAATTTCAGCAATTTATATTTCTTGTCATTTACATTTCAGTATGAGTAGCTAAATTTAAATAGCTTGGGTGTGTGATTAAAGGGTGAGGTTTTAAACACAATGAAAAGTGGACATCGTTTCTCAATAATGATGTTCACCATTTCATGTTAAGTTTTATAAAATATCAAGTTACTTCAGGACGGTTGATCACTTTGAAAGTGTAAAGTGCCATGGTGTCAGAGATGATCCATTGATATGCACGTCAATCTGAATGACAAAGAAAGTAAGCTTGAGAGAGCTACTGACAAAGAGATTTGTCACCTCTGTTCTTTCTGGTTGATTTTGCCCGATAAGTTGATCATCTGTTTTGATGGTAATAATGTAGAGTGCGAGTCAGAGATGACCCACTTAGAACATGTCAACTTAACTGATATGGGAATCGGCTCGAGAGAGTGATTTTTAACAAATAGATTTGTTTATCCGTATACTTGGAAGGACTCCTTTTGCTATCGATAGTTCTGACACATGACACCAGAGATGGGTCGAGTGGCTGCTAGATCAGTAGTGAATGGCAGAAAACCCGAGAGGGCAACCTGAAAAGTAGATGGTGAACGGAAGTGTTGAAAGACACAATGTTGTAGCATTACCATAGCATTGGTCCACTGGAAGTTTTGTTTAAATCTCACCCCAACATCTTACACCCTTGCTATCCTTTATTATCTGTTTTATATAGCCTGTGATAATCCAACTCCAAACAAAAAATATTAATCTCCGAATTGATCCTTGGAAACCATTTCTTTTATTAGACTTTTATTACGCTTTTACTCCAATCTCTGTGGGAACGATATCTGGTATTTTACCACTTTATTACTTGAAAGACGATATTAGATCTCGATGTATACTTGCATTGAGGTTTAATTAGCACACGTCTATAGGTGTATTCAAAGCACTGTCAGTCATGGAATAGATCCTTTGTGATGAGATGTAAGTAACTTCTAGAGGAAGTGTTATCTGGAATGCTAATGTGCTGTCTAGAAGTAAATTTTCTAGGATTCAGATGAATTAATGGTTGTATGGGAAAAGGGGGGGGGGGACAACTCCTAGTGTTAGTGGGTCCCCACCCTTAGGATCGTGGTGTCGGTCAGTTGGGGTTAGGAGCGAGAATTATGCGGGCATCTTGAAACCTCTAATTCAAGATCAAGCTAGGGAATCTAGTCTTGGATTCCTTAGTCAAGCGGTTTGGTGGCAAGGTTAATGATTGCAAAAGACCAGCGTTGTTTTTGTGGTATACGTGTAAGGGTGGTCGATCCGGTGGGTTATGAAGCATTTGTGCTACAAGTTGTAGCATAAGTAAGGGAGCGGTTGTTGGTTATAGTATGGTACCAGTGAAGAGTTAAAGTGGGCGCAATGGTTGACTTAGTTAGAGTGAATAGCCTTCCTTTGCATATTGAATTCCATGCATTTTGTTGCTAAACGTATTATACGAGATTCTTTTATGTTCAAAAGCATGTACGTGCACGATATGTTTTCTGTTTTAGGAAATGAGTGACGCGTGCGAGCGTGTTTTCTTTAAGAGTAAAAGACAAACTTGTTTTCATTATACGATAAAGCTTTGAACTTAGTGATTTGCGAATTATTTCACGTTTTTCTTGTGGAGAGAATCTTTGTTACGAAAATATATTGAAAACGTTTTATTGTGAGGTTGGTTTTACAAACAAAATGAGCACTGACTCGTTATTTCCATGTAAACGAGTGTTGGAGTTAACTGACCCACTTTGGGTAAGTGATTTCGTTCTGAACTTTCTAGCCGTATTGGAAAGGGTTTCGTTGGAGATGACCGTTGTGTCGGCATCGAGTTGGATGGGCAAGGTTACGAATTATCGTAAGATTGCCTGTAAGCGATCCTTGCGATCGTTGTGTTTCACTATTCATCCTGAGTGGGGTCGTATCATGCATACTCAAACTTGTTTTATGATTTTGTGACTATTGCATTTTTTAAAGGGTGCTAAATTATTCCAATCGTTGTGTCATTGTGCATGAAGGCTATGAACTCGCTAGGTTGGGAATGGTATTACGACTAAGGATAAGGAAGGCTTTGAGAGTGGAATTGCCAGTAGAATAAGATGTGGTCGAGTTATGACCTTAGTGTTCCCTTTAGAGGAAGTGGGTGAATACCGGGAGCCTCGGGCAGTGAACTCGGAATGTCGGTATGATGGTAGTTCGAGCTATTGCTTGGTTATATGAGAGTAGTCTTAAAGGCGGTGAAAGTTGAAATGGTTAGAGTGTCTGTTGGGGGAATAGCAGTAAGTAGCGTTACGTTACTGGGGTGATGTTATCGGTTTTAAGTTGGAGTAGTGAGATGGTTTGATAATTAGATCTTGCGCTAAGAAAGATCTTGTATTTGTTCTATCTCAAGAGGGAACGATGGGATAAAAGTTGGTTATGATGCGTTGGACGAAGTTGATTCTGTTAGGAATTCTGGATTGTCAAGAAGGGATGGAACCATCATGTAGTCCTTGGAGGTGGAGGATTTCGACTGTTTAGCATGTCTCTAGTTGGAAGTTTTGTTAGGAAGTTGGAAATTGGGAAATGAACCATTGTGTGTGAATGAACGAGGTCGGTCGTGAATGTGTAAATGTTATGGTATAGGAACAGCTAGAGAAGGCATTAGGAGAACGGAAGATCACCAATGTGGACGTGATGCCCATTGAGGTTTTGATGATTCGCGGGTGCGTAAGGTGTTTAGCATAGCGGAGATGGATCGCGAGGAGTTGGCGAGAAACGAGAATCTGTTCAAGGAGTTAGAAGAAGTAGATTCCTTCGGGAATCCTTGTCTGCCGTGAGGTAACTGGACAATTGCAAGTCGATTGTCGATGTTGAAATCAATGACCGTTCTGTCGGGTAGTTGTCAGGAGGCTGATGTTGGAGAAGTAACTCTAGTGTAGTTATCGTGTTGAGCTTTCTTGCGGGAGATGTAAGAAGTTGTTTGGAGAAAGGTGTATATCCGGCATGACGCTGGACCACCTTGTGTGAGTATGTTAGGAGTGAAAGATTTTGGTAGCATAAGTGAATTTCTATGGTGCTTGATAAGCCAAATAAGAACGAGTTGATTAGTGTAATTGAAGCGAGTGTGCTTTGATTGGATGATCTTTTCATGTGGTTCGCCTAGACCCGAGAAAGACAGTCGGGAAGCGATTCACTTCAAATGGGATTGTGTTATGGGCGGCGTGAAGGAAGTAGAATCCCTTATGTGTGTAAAGACATCATGATAGCTTGTTTGCAATGTAGTCGTGTGGTGCGATAATAGCGTGAGGAAGTGGTAGCACTTGGAATCGAAGGAATGTGTAGGTCATAGATGTAATGTTGGGTTGCCGTAATGTTAGGATAGTCAAAGGTGGTGAGTATGCTCGATTGAAGTGTGTGGTTTTGCAGGCAGTATACGTTGATGCTAGATTGGGATCTAGAGATTGAGTTACGGTTGGTAACGAGATGAAAGGAGAACCCTTGTTCTTCTCGATCCCATTAGATTTCGGGTGAGTTTTTCATACTTCACTTGATTGTCGATCAGGATATTGTAACCGTTAAGCTGTAGTGCTTCGTCGTGAAGTTTGTAATGAAATACAATGAGCGTTGGAGTATTCCGTGGTTGTAATGAAATACAATGAGCGGGTCGGCGGTGTTGCAGAGTTAGGAACTCTTAGTAGTTCTTGGTGTTAAGTACTTTACGAGAGCTTGGCTAAAGGTCTTGACTGATAATTTTGGAGAAGCCGTTCTTTTAGACTGTAGCGATGCGTGATGGGAAGTCTGTGTAAGCATGAGAAAAGATGATGGCGGTATGACAGATCGAGTATAGACAGACTCGCAGTAAGAATATGTCGTGAGACACTGATTAGGCGGACTATAATGTAAGAACTGTTATTCGAAGGGCGTAAGAAAAGAAATCGTTGGGTACGTCATGGTTAAAAAGTTGAGGAAGCGAAATTCGCGTGACCTGTCTAAAAGCTGACTCATGTTGGCGAGTCATTCTTTTGAGGCATCTTTAAGGTATCAAGTTAGGATGGAAACAAGTGGTCGGATGTAGTGCCCTGGTTGAGAGACCTTTGGACCAGATTCAGTATTGTCGAGGAGAATGTTTCACATGAGCGTGTTGTTCAGTGTTCGATTAAGCGAGATAGTTTGACTGAGCTTGGTCACTCCTCTTCGTGGAGGGCAAGCGATTTTCGGTGGTAGCTTCTATTTGGTGGAACCATTCGGTGGATTTGGCAAGGAATATAATTTGTGTATAGAATTGAATTATGGCTTAGCGATTGTGGGGAGTTTGGGTCCGTTGATTTGTAACTGTTGAGGCACGTGTGATCGGTGTGACTTTGAGGAAACGCAATTGCGCCAGGCGAACGCTATTTTGGTAGGAGGGCGTTCTTCCTTTGATACGAATGTTATGAGGTGGTGAGAATGTGGTAACGATATGAGAGTGATAGTGTGTAATGTCGACGAAGGGGTTGATTAGTCTCCGTTTAGAGGTTCGGGTTATTGCGGTGTTAACTCGAGTAGAGTCGTTTTCTATTAAAGAGAGTATTTTGGATGAGTAGTATGTTTGAACAAAGAGATTTGCCTAGTTAAAGTGTTGTGGCGTTTCCACAAGGGGAGTGAGGCAACATGGGAAACTGAGACCGATTTGAGGGCAAGGTACCCACACCTTTTCAGTGATGAGATTCTGGGGACGGAATCCTGTTAAGGGGGAGGTGATGTAACATCCCATATTTCAACTTTGTGGTCTTAGTATTTAAATAAGAAATTCTGGGGGTCATTTGCAAAATCTCAAAAGTTCTGGGGCTAGTTGGTGATAAGGAAAAGCTGAATGGGATAAAACCCTCCTAAAACCCTATTTGTTTCCTCATATGTCGGCTGGAGGAATTCAAGAGAGGAGAAGGAGCTCAAGGATTCCACCATTGAAGGTTTGGGAAGGTGTTTGAGCTAGAGATTGAAGGAATTTGCTGCTAAGGTATACATCTATCTTCATCTCTTTGATTTGTTTTGGAAATGGAGCTTAGATGTATGATTCTTATTGCCTTCTCTTCTTCTTCAAGTATTTTGAGACAAAACCCATTGGGAAGGTGAGTTGGATGAATCCCTTAAGGAGTTTGTGAACTCTTGGTGATGTTCCACCTTTCCAATGGAGGTTCATAGGTTTGGTTCTTTTAAAAGGATTTGTGTTTCAAAAGAGTATTCATGAGGTTTTGCTTGAGGAATTGAATGATTTAAGAAGTGGGAATTGTCTCTTTAATGTATAAATAGTTTTAGAGTTCGTTTGGGGAAGTTATCAATCATTTGGAACCAGTTTTGAAAGATTTAAGTGAGTTTTCGAGCTGTCCCTGTTATGCAGAACTGAGAATGTTCGTCCAGAGACTTACGCGGCTTTTCACGCGGTTTGCAAACCGCGTAGCAAACCGCGTAAGTCCCTGTTGGGAAATTTCTCGTTTTGCTTCGGTTGTCGTTCGAGCTTGGTTTCGAGGCGTGGTTTAGGGGATTGTCTTAAGACGTTATGGGGGATGTTTTAGAGTATAATTGGGGAGTCTAATACCTCCTTTGTTAACCCCAAATTCAGGTGATCGTTTGGAGATTAAGTGAGCTTCGAGTAGTGTGTGGTTTAGCCGAGCATCAGGTGAGTTCCCTTATGCATTACTTCTATCTTTTAAAATGAATTGCGAAGAATTGATATGACTGAAAATGAGTTTACTTGATCATCATGACCTTATGTTTTCTCATGCATGAAAAATGTTATTTTACAAGTGGAAGGAGGATTATCCTCGAGTAAGTTTTAAAGCATGTTTTAAATGTTTATGCCTGTGGTAGAGTCGGGTTGCACAGTGGAGGACCCTTCGAGTTGCCGTGCCTGGATTTGTAAGGTGTTGAGTTGTCGTGCATGGCTTTGTAAGGTGTCGAGTTGCCGTGCCTGGCTTTGTAAGGTGTTGAGTTGCCGTGCCTGGCTTTGTTAGGTGTTATTGGTCCATGCCACTGTGTACACCCTTGTTTGAGCTCAAACTTGTCAAGTGTTGTTTGCAAGGAAACGTGTTTCTTAAAATGTTTTGTGGTTACGCTTTTAGGAGGGAATTCACTAGACCTTATGGTCTAACCCTCGCTTTCAAAACTTAAAAACCAGTTTCAGGGAAAGGTGGCTTAGGTGCTTCGTCCAAGGGAAAGGAGAAGGCTTGAGGCGAAGGTGCGAGACTAGAGACCGTCAAGTTTCAGTTTTTGTTTAGCTAGTATCTCGGTTGTATTTGCTTGAGGACCGTAAACAATGTAATTGATTTTTGGGAGTTTATGTTGTAAGTGGGACCCTTATGGGCTTTTGACTTATATTTTATGTTAAGCGTTTTTGGGTTGTTACACGCGATCGCGGGCTCATCCCGCGTTGGGATTATTTTTGTGACTTTTCAATTGCAAGGGACCATTTTTGAAAATTTGACCCGCGTTTGACACTATTCACCCCCGCTTTCACTGTTCACCCCCCGCTTTTGTCCAATTTTACGAATTTAAAATGAAATGTTACACTTTCAACCCCTATACTTATTTACTAAATTTACTTTATACCTTTTACTTTCATTATTTTAATTTTACATTTAACACATATAATCGTTTATTAACTAAAATACGTTTTAATTTTAACAAATTACACCATTATAATCGTCTCTTCGATACGTTCGAAATGAGCCCAATCTTGAATTTTTTTGGATTTATATATTTTAATATATATCATATACAGTTATACACCACATAAAAAAAAATATATTTAAAATTCATACCCTTATAGTTAATTATTTAATTTGTGGTTTTTAATGTATTGTTTCCTTTCCATTTTAATGTTTTTAATATAGAAATTCACTTAAGTTATTTAACAAGGAAATTAATTAACAACATCATATAAAAATTATTGCAAATCATCTTCCCAACCGAAACGGATACAGTGCATGTAAACAAATAAATCTATTACTGGAAGGCGTCCTGGAGTCCTGTGATGAAGTTAACCTTTTCCTTGATCACGTCCTCCATTCCTATGTAGTCCGATTCGAGTTCTTCTAGTTCCTCGTCAGCTTCCTTAATCTCTCGTTGCAGCTGCCGAACGTGAGCCCTAGTCATGGCCAGTTCTCGTTTCTTCTCCGCTAGATACTCCATTTTCCCCTGCTGAATCCCCCTGTTATGGTTCCACATACCCTTTACCTTTTCGATACCGGCGTTCGCCTCATCAATGGCTTTTTGCACTGCGGGAGTAATTCGTTGACTTTGTCGAAGACCCGTCGGCATAAAATCATACATTGGTGGGGTTCTCATGCCATTATCGAAGTAGTAATTGTCGGATGCCATCTCCCAGTCTGCTTCCTCCTCAGGCGTGAATGGAAAATCGGCTGCAGTTCGCCCATAGTTTGTCCACTCCTCGTCTGTTTCCAGTACCTTCCAGGTACTCCGGCGAGCTCCGTCGTTCAGTGGTTGGTAGGCTCCCGAACGTGAAGTTCCAGCCACATTCGCCGACCTGTTCCCCCTTGATCTTGAACCTCCATCCATTGTGTTAAGAAAAGCGAGAGTGTGTTTGTATAAAAGATAGATAGGAAGTTGTGATTCGTCTGAATAGTTCACTGCAAGATTCGTTTGAAAAGAGCCTGTAAGATTCGACTGAAAAAGTAACTGCAATATTCGTCTGCTCTTGAATAAAGGTCTTTAAGTAGTCAAACATAACTAATTAATGAGAATTTAGATCAGATTTATATGGTACTGTCAAATGCAAGTTTCTATAATATAGATACTGTTCTACATTACATGATACCAATTTTTGCATCATATGAATCACTTCCAGACAACAAGAACCAATACACCAATAATCAAGAAATAAATGCTTGTTCATCCAATAATCTCTGTATTAGGATTATCGCAAGTTTCATAAACCTACTTACTAGGTGTTGGAAATATGGGTTTTACTAAACTTTGGACGCATTTAAATTTATATATATGTGTTATATATAACTAACTTTTAGTAGGTTTATGTTCTCCTATATGAGAGCTTCGAAATGATATATAATGCGTCCAAAATGGAGTATGTGTGAAAGAAATATCGATACTCAAAGTTGAGTAAATGGATGAAATTAGCAAAAACCAAATGAAGTAAACAGTAAGTCAATCACAATACTTTAACAAAATAAGTTAATACTAAAAATAACAATTATTTAATGTTACATAAACAACCTAACGTGGCCCTATTTGACAATGCTCATAAATAGACTCCGCCATATGTTTGCGAAAATCTTTGGCAACATCCTCGGCCTCGTCAGGGTGTACCCATACCTCATTGTTATTTATCAACATTTGGGTATTACGGCATACCCAGACACCGCAATCCGCATTTATCCCGGCCTGCTGGGGTACATTCTTGGCGAACTTATAGCGAAAGACACCTGTCATATCGCGACGTCTATCATCCTTGACCCGACAAAAGAAGTCAAATAGCACAGCTTTAAACTTTGTCATCTGCTCTTCCAATTGCTGTCTGAAGAGATTGGCACTGTCGCTATCATATATGGTCAAGGTCATAGCGTCAAGTTCAAACACTCCAAGCAGCCAATGTTGGGGATTAATGCATATTGGGATGTACACCTGAAATATTACAATATTAGACAACTTAGTTAGCAACAAAACAAGTTAAATAAAATAAGAGTAAAACGATTTACATACCACATCGAGGAGAGCCCAAAAGGTCCCTTCCACGCCATTGCATGAATTAACCACGGAGGCGGGACCTAGATGCTCAATCAACAAGTAATGAAAGAACATACTGAACATCATGGTCCACCTCGTGTCTGTTCCACAATGTCTTTGCAACAGCGAGACCCAACAATCGATGTGCTATACATAAAAAATAGATGGTTAGACATGTAAAATAAATATATTTGATTATATGACTATAATTAAACTTCATACTAACCACATCCAGTAAGTCAGACTCCAAAGGGTCAACGGCCAGCAATACATTGAAAAACGAGGGGGTGATTTCCAAGTTCAAGTGAGGGATGAAGATCAAGGGGGGTAGGCGACCAGTCCGGCACATCCTCAATATTTCTGATGCCGGTTGAGGCTCCGGTGAAGACACCTTTCCATTTTTCTTTCCTCCCTTCTTTCCCCCCTCTTTCTTTGCTTGTTTTTTAGCGGCCGGTGGTGTCGTAGATCCTTGTTGGCCAAACGGGTGACGAAACTGTAAAACCAAGATCTAATCAAGATAGAGAAGATATGAATTCGTCATCCATTTCACTCAAGAACACATTACAAGATTAGGAGTTATGTACAAGTGTTTCTCTCTCTAGAATATAAGAATGTGAGTTAAGTATGTCTAGCTTCCTACCAACTAATACACAACAAAACCTATTTATACTAAACACATTACAAGGTGTAAACAATACAATACAACTCAGTACATTGACTTTGACTTTGACCATTCTATATTTAAACCTTGAAGACATATTGCACTAACAATCTCCCCCTTGGATTCAAGGTTTAAACAAATGCGATCAGCAAGCTTTAGCTTTCTTGAATCTTCGGTCTTCATCAAAGCTTGTCAAAGTCAAAACGTCATCCAATCTTCAAACGGCAAATAACGAACTTCTTTCTTCGAGCAGAAGAATATGAATCTTCACACAAAGCTTTTTAATACAATTAAGCACAAGTTCAAGAAAAAGAGATCACTGAAAGGATCAATCGATTTTCCTCAAACTCTTGAAGAATTCTCCCCATTACCATTGACTTGAGAATTTCATTCTTCAGTGTCGATCTTCATAAACGCGCGAGTTCAAAAGAAAGAGATCACTGAAATGATCAATCAATTTCTTAAAAACTCTTGAAGAATAAAACTCCCCCTATCATTTCTTGAAACGAAGTCTTCTTTCTACAAATCTCCCCGTTGACAATAAAACGAATCTTTGATTTTAAACTTTCTTTGACATGAAATTGATGTAGACATTCTCCCCCTTTTTCGATGAAAGTGAGCATCACGAGCATCGAAAATCTTTTCAATTTCAGTCACGGACAATCTCCCTCTTCAAAAATATTTCTTCCCCTTGAAAAACACAAACAATCTCCCCATAAACGAAAGACCTTGCTCCCCCTAAAAATAAGAATTGTAGAGCAAGTTGATTTTCTCCCCTTGAAAATTTGCATAAAAATCATATAAGCGCACATTTTAACAAACTTATATAAAGAAAATAGAATTCATTGAACAACATTTTATAACCGCTAACATTTAATCATTTGAACACCAAACAAAAGAAATTCAACTTAATGAAATGTAACAGATATTTCCATCAAGTGAAATCAAATGCATGCGTTTGGATTAAAAAACAAGACATCATTGCATATCAAGTTAAAAATGTTCAGTTTCAACTCCTTTATTAAATCTATTTGGTGGACTAGCATGCGAAATATGATTAGCAACTAGCAAATGCACCTCTAAAACCTATAAGAATATTTTGCTCTTACTCACACTATTTGTCCAAAAACAGAATTTTCACAAATTTACAGGTTTATCGCGACTTTGTATTTTCCCCAAGTTTCAAGAGATGTGTGCTCTTAGGCATCTTTTCATATTGTGCACATTGGCAACTTTTATTATGTGCTCATTGGCATCTTTTATAATCAAACAGTTTATTAAGACTAAGATACACCGTAAACGTAACTTTCTAACTGGTCCTATAGCAGGATTTGGGTAAGCCGATCCCAGACCAGTTGGCCTTAGGGGCTAGGTGACAAGCACCCCTTGGAACTTACTCTCCCGAACCAGAAAGGCTACATCGATATACCTTAATCCCATCTGTACCAGTAGAACATGGCTTTCTACCTGGTTCTATAGCAGGATTTGGGTCAGCCAATCCCAGATCAGTTGATCTTAGGGGCTAGGTAACGAGTACCCCTTGGGACTTAATCTCCCAAACCAGATAGGCCACAGGCACATACTATCAAACTGAATGATTTTATTATATATATATATAATTTTTTTATTTATTTATTATTACATCTCAATCACTTGGTTCAAAAACGTAGTGCTTCCCCCATATTTTCGTTTCCATTCATGATTAAGACGAATAGGCTTTGTGAGCATTGTATTCTGTATAAGACTAGATTTACACAATTTTGCGCTTATATCAAAATCTCAAACATGTTTCGCTGACCTTTCGACTTATTTCAGAAGCGAAAGTAGAAACAAATATAACTCTGACGATACAAAAATGCTCGTAAAATCATCCTTAACACACATTTTATTCATTGAATGAAAAATTGAAGAATTTCACTTCATTGAATTAAATTTGTGAAGGTTCAACCTTTCAACGTTAGTAGACATAAAATATAACACAATAATACCTTTAAGCACATGTCCTAAACATAGAAAGATATGACAGTGAAAGGATATCACCTGATAAGTACGAGTTCTAAACTGATATGTTTAGAAGTCATAGCCTTTGAAGTACGGGTCCTGAACTGAATTGTTCAGAAGCCATTACCGTTGAAGTGCGGGTTTTGAACTGATTTGTTCAAAAGCCATTACCGTTGAAGTGCGGGTTTTGAACTGATTTGTTCAAAAGCCATGGTCGTTGAAGCACGGGTTTTGAACTGATATGTTGAAAAGCCATAAACTTTGAAATCCGGGTTCTAAACCGATGTGTTTAGAAACCATTCTCTTTACTCCCCCTTAATGGCACAAATAATCTTTTTCCGAGAGTTCAACGCTTTGCTTCTAAATGTGCAAAAACAGATTAAGTAGATTTTGGTACCCAACGTGTCTTGGGTCCTGGCTTGTTAAGCGGAGCTCTATAGGAAGGAAAATGATAAGTACCATACCAATATTGAACACTCTCATTTTTAACAAAATCATTAGTTCCACAAAAAGAACAGCAAATATTCTTTTGTGCTAATCTAATTAAATGATTTGCGGAATAGAATGAATCAGGATTAGCAAAAGATTTAGCTTTTAGATTAGTGTTCTTTTTGTGAACAGACGATTTTGGTACATCTTTTTCAGGAGTCGTACCTTTTACTCTCCATTGCATGTTGACTTTCTTGTATGAAGGAAGATCAGCAAATTGATACTTGGAAGAATTATCCACTGAATGATCATAGAAAAGATTAGACGGTCGAATCGGACTTTCTGAATAGCTTTTGGATTTGTTGAGTGACTTCACTTTGTTTGATAAGTCATTCCGTTCCTTGGTCATCAAATCAAGCTTCTTCTGAAGGTCACAATTAACCCTCTTCTCTTTCATAATATCAGTCGATAACACGGCCAAATTCTTTGTCAGCTTTCGTATTTCTTGTTGAAATATCTTCCTCTCTTTAGAAAATTCGTCTTTATCGCACTTAGCTTGAAAGTCAGCTTTTTCATCTTTTCTAGCTCATGACTTTCCTTATCTAGCTCTTGTCTTTCCTTTTCTAAATCCTTTTGAAGATCAGAAATTTTCTTTGACAGTTTCGCATTCTTCGCTTCAAAGCTTTTCCTTTCTTTTTCATACTCGACCCTTTCCTTCTCCAATTTTTCTTTTTCCAGAAATAAAACTTTCTCAAAATCTGAATTTTGTTTGGAAAGTTTTCTGCATTTGAGTTCAAGATCTTTCTTTTCTTCGTTATCTTTCTTCTCCGTCTTTGAAGCTTGTTCAAGTTTCTGGGAAAGAGAAAGAATTTGCTTTTTGTCATCTGAACGAGCAACTCTTTCTTTACTGTATTTTTCTCTTTCCTCTTTTAGCAAATTTTCCATGTCTGACAGCTTCTTTGTGAGCTCAATAACCTTTTCTTTGAGATCTTCTTTTTGAGCTTCTGACAAGTTCTGTTCCGAATCCTCTTTCTCAACTTTCTTTCCTTCTTCCTTTCTCTTTGTAAATGCAACTTCAGATCCAAGCATTTGTTTTGATAGCTCGTTCCACATCAGCATTGGGTTTTGTTTGAAACATTCAACATGTTTGAAGATGTGTTGTGGAAGTTTGTGGAGTGCGAAGATCAAGTTGGATGAAGCTTCCTTGTCTGCTTTCTTCCGTTTAATCTCATCTTCAATAAAATCTTCCGCCCTTTTATGTATGATCAACGGACCTTCGGTGAAAGATTTTATCATATAATCTCCGTTTTCTCTCCTCGAAATAAAATCCATGAAGTCGACCGTCCATTTCACAAAATCCGAATCCTTGTTAAGCATCGGAGGACGATTACCTGAAGCTTGATAATTCATCTTGAAAAAAATTATATAAAACTTTTTCTTGAAAAACTCTTAAAATATATGAAATACACTATAGAAAAAATTTCAGTATAAAAAATATTCTCAAAATATTTTTTTTTAATCTCCAGAAAATAACCAAGTCAGAAAGTCGGGTCAGATGAACAGTAAACAAAATCGACCAAGAGTCAGTTTTCGCAAGCAACTGTTACGAAAACTACCAGTATTCGTAAGCTGAATAAACGAAAAGTCAAGGTTTTCGCAAGCAACGGTTGCGAAAAGTTAGATGGTTGCGAAAAGTTGACTTGGGAATTCTTGAAGAGAAGTTTGCGCGACTGTGGGTTGCGAAAAGTTCCTGTTCTCGTGAATGAAGCTTGCGAAAAGTTCCTGTTCTCGTGAATGAAGCTTGCGAAAAGTTCCTGTTCTCGTGTCTTTGGGATGCGAAAACTCCACTTGGATTCTGAAAACCTTCAAAAGATGATGAACTTGCGAAAAGTTCTATGAGTCTTGCGAAAACCATGATGAGTCGTGCGAAAACCACAGATCTTGCGAAAAGTTCACAAAAATCCTCAAAAACGTCTGAAATCTGAATATCTCTGCACGAAATTTCTCAGAAATGCTCGAAAAAACAGTCTGAATGTACTTTCTTCACACAACAATCACTGAAAACGTCTGAATTGCAATCCTTGTAGATCGAACAGAACCTCAAGTTCGAACTCCAAAAATCTCACAAATCTTCAAAATTGAACCTCAAATCGATGAAATTGGCCTTCGAACCCTTCTTTAATCACGTTCCACATCAGATCACGAATCTATTGATACCAAATTTGAAGCAATTCGATCACAAACAAAAATTTTTGAAAAAAAAAACTCAAGAAAACGAGATTTCTTGAAAAAATTCAAGAAATCGATCAAATTTTCTTGATAATCTTCACAAGAATTTGTGTATGATCATAAAAACACTCTCTGAATCTAAGATCCTGCTCTGATACCAATTGTAAAACCAAGATCTAATCAAGATAGAGAAGATATGAATTCGTCATCCATTTCACTCAAGAACACATTACAAGATTAGGAGTTCTGTACAAGTGTTTCTCTCTCTAGAATATAAGAATGTGAGTTAAGTATGTCTAGCTTCCTACCAACTAATACACAACAAAACCTATTTATACGAAACACATTACAAGGTGTAAACAATACAATACAACTCAATACATTGACTTTGACTTTGACCATTCTATATTTAAACCTTGAAGACATATTGCACTAACAGAAACCATTGTGAAATTTTATGCGACCGCTTTTGAGGGAGCGGGGTCACCTGTGGTGGTGGATCTACAACATCCATCGAGTCATCGTCAGGCTCCGAGAAGTGCTCCAAAAAGTGATCCTAGATAATAGGAGACCCCGTCTGAAAATTACGTTACTCAATGTTTTAAGTACAATTTAGGAAATGTTCACAATTAAACCAAAACTACCAAAATAACTTACAGTATGCATTTCCGGCCTGTAATAGTCATCGGCCGAACCGCCAAAGATGTTTGTGATTGCTGTGGTGGCGAACGACGGCATGTGCTGTGCCCCCGACATCCCGGCCTGCGTGACATTGATCATTAAAATAGTTACAAAATTAGGATTATCGATATATAACTATAATGGTTACTCAGTGTCACTAACACTCTCCGGGATAGTAGAATATGATGTGGTGGCGAACGGCGGCGGCATCTGCGAGGTGTATGGCCCCGACATCCCGGCCTGCGTGACATTGATCATTAAAATAGTTACAAAATTAGGAACAAACATATAACTATAATGGTTACTCAGTGTCACTTACACTCTCCGGGATAGTAGAATAGGATGTGGTGGCGAACGGCGTTTGGGACATCCCGGCCCCCGACATCCCGGCCTGTGTGACATTGATCATTATAAGAGTTACAAACTTAGGAACAAACATATAACTATAATGGTTACTCAATGTCACTTACATTTTCAGGGAATGACGGATAGGATGTGGTGGCAAACGTCGTCTGTGCCCCCTGTCCGAACGGAGCGGGGATCGGTGTTGTACTCGACAGCTAAAACAAATTTAGAACGTAATATTAATATACAAAGTAAATAAACGTGGCCAACAAATTAAGTTAAACACTAACATTGACAGCGCTAAACTGTCTGTAGAATCCCTCCAGAAGCTGTACACGTGACTCTAGCGGCCCGTAGACGTAGTTCCACATGTGCTTATGAGAGCCACGTTGTGGCTCGTAGGAAGGGCCCGCCTCATATGGATTGTAGGAGGAGGAAGGGGGCGGCTGGTAGGAGGAGGAACGGGCCGGCTGGTAGGAGGAGGAACGGGCCGGCTGGTATCCACCGGAAGGGGGCCTGTCGTCGTCTTCCTCATCTGCGTCAGATGTGGAAGTAGGGGGACGTCGAGCCCTTTCCGCCTCTGCGTCAATAAAGGCCACGCTGTCTCTGTACCAATCTGTGCCTATCTCGTCGACAGTAGGCACAAGGCGATCGAAAGGCAAGAGTGGCTGCTAAATATATGATAAAACATAAAAGAAATTAATAAGCGGGACTAACGTATGAAAATTGTAAACATAGTAAAAGAACTTACATTTCTAGACGCATTGAAGAACTGAATCCAAAGCGACCTACTTAGGGTAACACGCTTGTCCCAACGGGTTCCCCTAAGTACTCGATCTTCGCGCTTGACGAAATATCGGATTGATGCGGGAAACATCTCCAAGATCCATATCTGGAATTAGACAAGAAGAGCACGTACGTAAAAAGAAAAGCCAAACAGTTTGTATGTATTTTTAACAATTGTTATACTACGTATCTAACCTTGAAGGCGTATGTAAAACCACAAAGATTCATCTTTGCATGTCGATCAACGCGTCTGGCTATGGCTCGGTGCAGAATAGAGTAGCAATGTGTCCAGATATGACTACCCCACGGGTAGCTGTTAAACAGCTCAAGGTCCTCGACGGCCCTAAGGACCGTCGATGAAGCATACTGGCTATACTCACGGCCCAGGAAGCCCATATCCACGATCACCACCAAGCATACACGGACAGCATCGTCGTCGGTTAGGGCACTAAGGCCCTCTTTCATCTTGTCCCGGGCTGCCTTCAGCTTCAAACGAGATGCTGAAATGCCCCAAACCCTAGGAACGAAGGAGCAGTCTTCTAAGGGAGGAAGGGGGGAGCCTCTCCAAAACGTAGTCCTGTAATTAGACAGAACTCACGACGCCCAAAATGCAATTGAGAGCCGAAGAAATCAAAATGCATCTCCTCCGGCTCAGCGTTGGCGTCCTCGACCTCCAACTGTAGAAACATATGTACTAGCGTAGGGTCGCCACCAGAGTAAGACACATCCATCCATGGCCCGAACGGTGTCCCTCTATAGATGGTCTCAAGGGTATCCGTGCGATCACCTAATCCCCTAAAGAGCGCTCCTAATTCCTCGATGTAGGAAACTTTGCACCTTAGCGTCAAGTCGATGTTAAAGAAATCCTTCTACATAGTCATTCACGGATGTTATAGTTAGTGTTATATATAGATGCTGCGATTTATTTTATTTTATATAGATGTTGCGGTTTATTTTATTTCAACGTATCATATTGTTATATAAAGATAAAGTGCGGTGGTATTTTATTTCAACGTATAATAGTGTTATATATAGATAAAGTGCGGTTTATTTTATTTCAACGTATCATATTGTTATATAGAGATAAAGTGCGGTTTATTTTATTTCAACGTATCATATTGTTATATAGAGATAAAGTGCGGTTTATTTTTTATAAAAACACACCCTTAACAATTTTTTATAAAAACACACTTTTAAGAATTATTTTTATAAAAACACACTTTTAACATTTTTTTTATGAAAAAACACATTTTTAACATTTTTTTTATAAAAACACACTCTTAACAATTTTTTATAAAAAAACACATTTTTAACAATTTTTTATAAAAAATACATTCTTAACAAATTTTTTATAAAAACACACTCTTAACAAATTTTTTATAAAAACACACTTTTAAAAGAGTGTGTTTTTATAAAAAAAACACATTTTTAACAATTTTTTTATAAAAAACACGTTTTTAATTTTTTTTTATAAAAACACACTCTTAACAATTTTTTTATAAAAATACACTCTTAACAATTTTTTTTATGAAAAAACACACTATAACAACATACACATTATAACATACAAATATCACATTCAAACATAAAACCATAAAACTATAACATTTTTTTATAAAAACACACTCTTAACAATTTTTTATAAAAAAACTGTTTTTATAAAAAATTGTTAAGGGTGTGTTTTTATAAAAAAATTGTTAAAAGTGTGTTTTTATAAAAAAATAAACATTTTTAACAATTTTTTTATAATAACACACTCTTAACAATTTTTTTATTAAAAAACACACTATAACAACATACACATTATAACATACAAATATCACATTCAAATATAAAACCATAAAACTATAACAATTTTTTATAAAAACACACCCTTAACAATTTTTTTATAAAAAAACTGTTTTTATAAAAAATTGTTAAGGGCGTGTTTTTATAAAAAAATTGTTAAGAGTGTGTTTTTATAAAAAAAACACATTTTTAACAAATTTTTTATAATAACACACTCTTAACAATTTTTTTATAAAAAAACACACTATAACAACATACACATTATAACATACAAATATCACATTCAAACATAAAACCATACATATCATGTTAAACATAGAACATATTCAAACATAAGTTATAAACACTATAACAACCTACAAATCATATATCTTAACTTAAAATAACATACAAAAAATAACAAAAAACATAAGGAAAACATACCACAGAGGTAATACGAGACATCTTCACAAAACCGGAACGCGTATTCCACGCGACAAAATTGAGAGAGTGAGAGAAAATTGAGAGAGTTTGATTAAAAATTGAGAGAGTTATTAAAAAAATGAGAGTGGCCGGTTTTTGGTCCCCCCCCTTATATAGTGTGGTCGAAGAAAACATTTAGGGTTTGGTTCGTCAAAGTGATTTTAGGGTTAACCCTGTGCCGACACGTGACACTTTTGCCCGCGATCGCGGGGGGTCAAAGAAAGTCAAACGCGGGCAGGGACCAAAACTGCACACGCTGGCATTCTTGAGGGGGGAAAGCTGGACCGCGGGCATTCTTGAGGGACCAACGCGGGCAAAGTGGGCAAACTTTGGTGACACGTGTAGCCCGCGATCGCGGGGGTCAACGAGAGTCAAACGCAAGCAGGGACCAAAACTGCACACGCGGGCATTCTTGAGGGGGGAAAGCTGGACCGCGGGCATTCTTGAGGGACCAATGCGGGCAAAGTGGGCAAACTTTGGTGACACGTGGCCTGGGGCCCGCGATCGCGGGCTCCATCGCGGATTTTTGGGGTATTTTTGTAACATGAGAGAGATTTGTGGTATTTCAGTAAAACATGGTTTGACTTAGGGTATTTTAATTAATTTCCCTATATGTAAAGTATAAAAGAAAATATTTTATATGGTTTATAATATTCTTATGCATATAGATTGTAGTATGTATATATAATATAAATATGTAATATAAATATTCATTTATAGTTATAACATAGAACAACATATATTCATAAATGTATAATATATATATTATATTTTTATAATGTATATTAAATGTGTATAGATAGTAATACATGTAACAATGTATTATAATATATGCATATATTTATAACGTATTCTCATAATATATTGTATAGAGAAATTAATTGTCTTAGTCATATTTTTTATGGTGATTTCACTTAGGGGTGAGCATAACCGGATACCCGACTAAATTTCATGGAACCGGAACCGGCGGTTCCTAGAATGAAGGAACCGGAATCGGAACCGCTTACATCGGTTCTCTATATTTTGGTCCGGTCCTGGAACCGTCGGTTCCGATTCCGGGTACCAATGTCAATTTTTTTAACAATTCATACAATAAAAATTGTAATTTTAAGTCTATTGCAAACTATAAAGTACCAACATAAAGTAATAAATATAACAAATGGTGAAAACTAATCCGATAAAAACTAATTATTACGTAAATAAGATAGAAACTCTCGAGTATTGAGTCTTGACATTGGTACTTTACGTAAATAAAATATATGGATGACAACGAATAAAACACCTAATAAATGTACAAAACTAATACCACATCATTAAATATTTAAATATAATAAATATATAAATATACTAAATATATAAATCATTTTTATTAAAAAAAGCTAGACTGGGTACCCAGCAGGTAACGGTTCCAAAAAAATGAGAACCAGAACCGGAACCAGTCTTAATCGGTTCCGTATTTTAGGAACCGGAACCAATCACATCGGTTCTGGTTTTGGAACCAGCAGTTCCAGAGCGGTTCCGGTTCCAAAGGTGGGTACCTAGTTCGATGCTCACCCCTAGTTTCACTTCCTAACAACTTTCTTCTTACTTTTACTGAAATAGCCACCACGTCCGCAATTTTAGGTCCGTAATTGCAAACCTAACTCAAAAATACCAAAAAAATTCAAATTTGATCGATTTTCTCTAAAAAAATTATTCTAGGTCCGCAATTTTCCTATTGTATATTATAATTGTTAGGACACAAAATGTCCTAATTATAAGATAGTTTTGTAAAGGGGTATTAATTGTCATATGGGCTTGGGTATAGTGTTATGGGCTTGGGCTTAACTATGTAACAAGTGAGTATTTATAAAATAGTGTGTGTAATTAGAGTTTATAAGAATCATTGCAATGTAGGCTAAGGTGTATGTGTGTGTAAACTAGAGAGAGATACATTCTCTCTCTAGGTAGTTCTTCATCAATAATACACCACTTTGTCTATTATCTCTTCTTGTTACAATCTTCTATCAATATATGAATCGTTGCCTTATTTAAATGGGACTCACAATAATATATATAATATGCAGAGTAAATTACAAATTTCGTTCCTATGGTAACTGAAAATTTTGGATCAGGCCCCTCTAATTAAATAATTGCATGTATGATCATCATGGTTTCACTTTTATTATGAATTAGGTCCCTCAACCTAACTCTACTAATTGTTGCTCCGTTAAGTCAGGGGGTGACATTGTCATTTTATTTATTTTTCTTTAAAATCATATAAACTAATATATACATATTTTATATAATACACAAATGCTTCATCCTTTCTAGAGACCGAGAACCATAAATGCTACACAATTTCTAGAGATTGCGATAGGTTGGAGACGTTTGATTCAAGGTGTTCTTCCATCATGGGACAAACTGATTCAAGGATTTTTGGAGTTTGGCATGTGTGATCTGTATTCACATTGTAGGATTTCAATTTAAAGTTTTATCTTTTATTATGTAATGGGTTGCTGTTATGTTCGATCATATTGAAGGGTCAACCATCAGATTCTAAAATTTCTCTTTTGAAACAAAGTCAAAAGGTTAAAAAACTTGTGCTATTCTGCATATTTATCTCTCTCTTCTTCTCGTACTTTGCAGACTCATTGTAAGAAGGATAAGGGAAGGGGATTGTAGGTGTGGAGATTATGAGGGGGTAGGTGGAGGTCGGAGATGATGAAGGACGGGGGATGTATGAAACGGTGGCCCACGTTGGTGGAAGGATGCTAGAGATGGTGACCGGCACCTGTCGAGGAACGTCGGGGCATGAGTGAAAATGGTGTGAAGCTCATTTCTTTCCTTTGAATTTCGTCACCACAGAGGTAAAAAATATCCAACCTTTACATCACCACAAGGGTAAATCAAATCTTTATCCAGATCTGTAGTGTCAGGTTATTGTTACTATCAACCACCAACTCCTATTCAGTCACTAGGAGTTTCTCAGGGAGATCTGTGGTGGCTTTTATATCATGGGTAGGAGGAGGGAAGAAGATGGAGATGTAAAGTATTGGGTGAGGCTAGAGATGGAAGGGAGAGCTGAGGGGTAGGTTGTAACACCTCAGATTTCCATTATATTATATTTAATATGAAGGGGTCGAAAGAGTAATTAGTCAAAGTTTTGGACTAATGTAAATATAAAACTTCAGGGTTAAGTTGGTCTTTTGTTGATAGTAGATTTTATATAAAAAGTTTGTGTCAGGATCGAATCTTAACAAGACTAATAATACTTAGAACTCAGAATTAAAGAATCTGCGGAATAGAACTTTAATTCTCACAATCAATGAACAATATATCAGAAAACACACAGCTGTTTGTATTCACTAATTCAACTCACAAGCTTACAACCAAACCTCAATCTTGATGAACAGGCTCAATCAAGACGACTTCTACTTCTCTAGAAATAGGGTTCTAAACCTTGAGGTTAATTCTCTCTAAAACAAAATGTATTCAGAAAAACTCTCGTATATCGCGTATGTTGTATCTTTTTTTTCCGAATAGCTATCTATCAACATCTATTTATACAAAATAATTACAAGATAACTATCAAAATAAAATTGATCTTCAGAATATTCTTTCACGCATATCTTCAATCATTCCATCTTTATCTCCAACATTCTCGCATTCCAAACTTATCATCACAAGCAGTATTAACTTCATTCAGCATGAGCAGTACTAATATTCTCCAGCAGCATTAATTCATTCCAGCAGCATTAACTTGACTCAGCAGTACTAACCTTGTTCCAGCAGCATTAATGCATCAGCAGTACTAACCTTGTTCCAGCAGCATTAATGCATCAGCAGTACTAACCTTGTTCCAGCAGCATTAATGCATCAGCAGTACTAACCTTGTTCCAGCAGCATTAATGCATCAGCAGTATTAACCTTGACAAGCAGTACTAACTTCACTTCAGCAGTATTAATTATGCTCTGGCAGTATTAAAGTTGTTCTGGCAGTATTATCCATACTTAGCAAATCTTCAGTTCCCAACAATCTCCCCCTAACTTGACTTTTAGAAAGAGAAGTCAAGTTCTTCAGATGATGATGCTTCCAAAACTTAATCTTGAACACACAAGTCAGGATTCAATCCCAAACTTTGATTGATGATCCTTCTTACCAGGTATCTTGCCATCTTAGAATCTTTGTTACCCACCAACTTAGCTTTTAGCATTCCATTCAACCTTGTCATGCTGTGCTTGTATATTTTATCCACCAAATAATACTCATGATATGCATTGTCAAGTGTTATGACATACACACCACAGTTTTCAATAAGCATCCAGTTGGTAACAGCTTGAAATTGCCTTTCTGTCAAATACTTAACTGGTTCTGTATTGAACATTAGACACAAGTATTCAAGTACCATTTTGGTGATGGACATTCCATTCTCAGTCAGCAAATTTCCATAAAGCTTCATTCCCACCTTGAACATCTCTTCCAAGTCTGATCTAGAGCACATCCGTGTAAGTCTTCCCCATGTAGAACAGACCTCAAACTTCCCATCTGCTCTTTTTATTCTAATGTACTCCTTTCTCCCATCTCTCAATGTGTCCCAGAAGATGATCTCAGGAGCCATAGAAGCTAATGGTTTAACTTTGATTGGACTAGTATCAACCACAGTAATATACATATCACATTGAGCATTTGTTGGTGATTGTACATTGCTTGGTTGACCTGATGGAGTTGCCACTTCTTCTTCAGCAACTTTTTGATCAGCTTTCTCTTTCACAACTTCCTCCTTAGCTCCTTCTACAATGGGTTCCACCCTAGGCTTCTTTACAACTTTCTTCTTTGAAGCTATAGACTTTGTTCTTGGTCTTTTGTTTGACACCATCTTGGTTCTTTTGAGTGATTTAACAGCTTCAGGAATGGTTTCAGCTGTTTCCATTGTTTCTGCTGCTTCAGGGATGGTTTCTGCTGCCTTATGTTTTTCAGCAACATTAACCATTTCTGCTGCTTGAATGGTTTCTGCTGCTTTACGACTAGCAGCATTAACTGTAAGGCAGTATTAACTACGCAACAGTATTAACTACAAAGCAGTGTGAACTGCAAAGCAGTATTAATTACACATGCAGTATTAACTACTAAGCAGTATTAACTACAAAGCAGTATTAACGACTAAGCAGTATTAACTACAAAGCATTATTAACCACTAAGCAGTATTAACTACAAAGCAGTATTAAACACTAAGCAGTATTAACTACAAAGCAGTATTAACCACTAAGCAGTATTAACTACAAAGCAGTATTAACTACACATTGGCAGTAGAAAATATGTACTAGCAGTAGTAATTCTGCACTGGCAGTAGTAACTATACTTACACTTTGCAGCACTTGTCAATCTGAGTCATACTGAGGTTCTGAGAAAACTAGTTAGAAACACCAAATATACAAAGAAATACAGGTATAAAAAATTAAAAATCATGAATTTATTCAAGGTTGATCAAGCCCACACTTGCTACCAAGAAAGTGAATCTACCCACATCAAATGCTTTTGTGAATAGATCTGCAAACTGGTCATTGGTATGAACTTTAGCAACTTGAATCAATTTCTTTTCATTACAGTCTCTAATAAAGTGATACCTGATCTCTATGTGCTTTGTTTTTTAGTGTTTGACAGGATTGTTAACAATGCTAATGGCACTGTTGTTGACAATGAAGATTGGAGTGTGAAGAAATGTTACCCCATAGTCCAACATCTGATTCTGAATCCATAACACCTGAGAACAGCAACTTGCAGCAGCTATATACTCAGCTTCTGTTGTAGATAAGGACACTATGGTTTGTTTCTTGCACTGCCATGATACAAGTCTTGCACCCAAAAACTGACATCCACCTGAAGTAGACTTCCTATCCATGTTAGCTCCACCTAAGTCACTGTCTGAGTATGCAAGCAAGTCAAACGAAGATTCATAAGGATACCAAAGACCTAATCTAGGTTGCCCTCTTAGGTATCTAAAAATTCTTTTGACTGCAAGAAGGTGTGATTGCTTAGGTGTAACCTGAAATCTGGCACAAACACATACTGGAAACATAATGTCTGGTCTAGAGGCTGTGAGATACATGAGTGATCCAATCATAGATCTGTAATGATGGACATCCACATCCTCCCCCTCAAGATCTGCAGTGATCTGTTTGTGTGTCTCCATTGGTGTGCTTGCTGGCTTTGAGTCTGTTAAACCATACTTGTCCAGGATGTCTTTCACATATTTGGATTGGCTTATGAAAATCCCATCTTTCCTCTGTTTCACTTGAAGCCCAAGGAAGAAAGTAAGTTCTCCCATGGAATTCATCTTGAAGCTCTTGTGCATTAACTCTTCAAACTCTTTACACATGTGATCATTTGTGGATCCAAAGATGATGTCATCCACATAGATCTGAACAAGTAGTGTGTCTTTCTTTCTCCTCTTAATGAACAAGGTCTTGTCAATGACTCCTCTTTCAAAATCATTTTTCAAGAGATAGGTAGACATGGTGTCATACCATGCTCTTGGGGCTTGATGTAAACCATAAAGTGCCTTCTTCAACTTGTACACTCTGTCATGGTGCAATGGATTCTCAAATCCAGGGGGTTGACAGACATATACTTCTTCATCAATACTTCCATACAGAAAAGCACTTTTTACATCCATTTAGTAGACCTTGAACTTCATGTATGAGGCATAGGCTAGAAATAGCCTAATTGCTTCAATCCTTGCCACTGGAGCAAAGACTTCCTCATAGTCTATTCCCTCTTCCTGAGTATACCCTTGTGTAACCAGCCTTGCTTTGTTTCTGATCACAATTCCTCTGTCATCCTTCTTGTTTCTGAAAATCCACTTGGTGCCAATTGCTCTATGTCCTTTTGGAAGGTCCACCAAGTCCCAAACATCCTGTAATTTAAACTGTAGCAGCTCCTCTTGCATTGCTTCTATCCAACTTGGATCTTTCATAGCATCATAAGCCTTTTTGGGCTCAATTTGGGATAGAAAGCAAGTAAGTACAGTATTAACTGTATTCTGCTGATCTTGTAGCTCTTGAAGTCTGCTTTGATTCCTAGTCATCATGGGAGAAGCAATGTCTCCTATAACCAACTCAGGAGGATGATTTTTCTGAGTTCTGGATGGATGACCAGATTCCTCTTGTAAGTTTACATCCAGATTTGACTCATTTAAGTCTGGATTTTCTTCAGCTTCTTCTGTCACTTCAGACTCTATTCTTCTCTCTTCTTCATTCTAAATGGGTTCAGCTTCCTTTTCTGGTTCACATAAGTCAACAGGATCAATGGTAGGGAGTGGAAATATCACAGACTGAATACTATTATCTGATGGTGGTGCATCCCTTTGTCCTGCATTTACATCACTACTGAAACCCAAAGAATTAGTGAGTGAATCAATGTCAAATAGCCAATCAGGACCTGAACCAATAGGATTTGGTGTGTGCTCATTGCATTTGACATTGTCACTTTCTTCAATTATTCTAGAAGAGGTATTAAACACTCTGTAAGCCTTACTCTGAGATGAGTAACCAACAAGAAAGCCATCATCAGCTTTGCTATCAAACTTACCTAAGTGAGATTTGGTATTGAGAATTGTACAAGGACACCCAAATGGTTTGAAAAATCCAATAAATGGTTTCTTTTTCAGAAAAAGCTCATAAGGTGTCTTGTTTTTAGGCTTTATGACCAAGACTCTGTTTTGAACATAACAAGCAGTATTAACTGCTTCTGCCCAAAAAGTAGTGGGTAATTTTGAATCAGCTAACAGAGATCTAGCAGCCTCAATCAGTGTCCTATTCCTTCTCTCAGCAACACCATTCTGTTGTGGAGTCCTAGGAGCACTGTATTGTCTCTCAATTCCTTTTTCCTCACAAAAGGTGTTTAGATCAAAGTTTTTAAATTCAGTCCCATTATCTGATCTAATGACTTTCACTTTTTGATTTGATTGGTTTTCAATTCTAAGAATAAAAGATTTGATCAGTCCACTTGTCTCATCTTTAGTTCTCAGAAAATATACCCAAGTAAATCTAGAGTAATCATCAACAATAACTAAACAATATGACTTCTTGCCAATGCTCATGACATTTGTAGGGCCAAACAGATCCATATGCAACAACTGAAGAGGATTTGAGATAATGTTTATCTCTTTGGACTTATGAGAAGTTTTGTGTTGTTTGCCTTTGAGACATGCAACACAATGATCATCACATGAATAGACTTTTGATGGTAAACCCCTAACAAGATTATTTTTAACAAGTTTATTCATTGTTTTAAAATTCATGTGACACATCCTTCTGTGCCAAAGTGAAGATTCATCTATTGAAGCTTTTGAAACCAAACAATTTAGAGATGAATCAGATGAAACACTTTCTAAATCTAAACAATACACATTATCCTTTCTAGGAGTTCTCAATAGTATCATGTTTTCATCAACTACTTTGAATCCAGGAGCAAGAATAATGCATTCAGAATCAGTAAATAATATACTATGTTTCTTGTCACAGACCTGTGATACACTTAACAGGCTGTATCTCAATTGCTCAACATAGTAAACATCCTCAAATGTCATCTTACCTTTTGACACATCACCTTTACCACTTATCTTACCTCCTACAGGATTATTTCCAAAAGCAACATGTCCTCCATCAATTCTTTTGAAATTCTTGAGGCAGGCCATGTTACCTGTCATGTGCCTGGAACAACCACTATCAACATGCCAGATGCTCTTCCCCTTGAGCTGTTGGTTGCCCTGCACATCAGATAAATCAGTTAGTTTTTATTGGGAACCCAAGCCGAAGTGGTCTTGGGTCTCCCTTGCTCATCAAAGTACTTGCACTGGGTTTTGATGAGATTTTCAAACTTAGGTACTGCAGCACTGGAGTACTTTGTCAATATGATTGGTCTAGCAGCACAAAAACTAGAAGCAGTATTAACCTTAGAAGAAGTACTAACAGTGTTAGCAGCAGTATTGTTCTTAGAAGAGGTACTAACAGAGTTAGCAGCACTAACACTGTTAGCAGTAGCATTCTCTTTAAAAGAAGTACTAACAGTGTTAGCAGCACTAACACTGCTAGCAGCAGTATTGGCAGTAGTATTGCTTCTAGCAGCACTATCCTTGTCAGCAGTACTATCTGAGGTAGCAGTACTAACATTAGTGCTTTTGGGGATCCACATATTGACACATTCCTTTTCAGTCTGTTTTCTCATGTGGCTTTTGGATTCAGTTTGTTTCTTAGCCACATTATTCCTTGCAGGCTTCCTATAACCAGAAGATTTTTGAAAACTTCTTTGAAAACTTTTCCTTTGGTTAATAGGATTGAAATAAAAGTGTTTGGCAAGATGATTCAATCTGCCACAAATAAAACAAGGTTTTGGTCTGTTAATCCTTTGCAGATCAACTCCTTGCTTTTGTGCCCACTGGTTATTCCAATTTCTTTGATTTCCCCTCTTTTTATCATGTTTTTGGGGCTTATTCTCTTGATATTTCTTGCAAGAACAATGTTCACAAGTATTAGAGTTCACAACAGTGGTCTGTGTATAATGAACTCCCTTTCCCTTTCCAGTCCTTTTCATCTCATTGTTCTTAACACATGGACTTACACATTCCTCACCAGATCCTTCTTTTTCAGTCTTATCCTCAACAACTACTTTATCTAATGGATCTACTTCAGTGGCTCCTTCAGGTAAGTCCTTCCTATCCTTGGTTTCTAATAGGTCTGACTTAGGAGGGATGTAGTTGTTGTTGTAGGGTGGGGGTGTGGCATTGTACCCTAGGCCTGTTTTCATCTTACTGTGGATTTGAGTATTTATTATGGTGTCCATGACTTTAGAAGCTTTTGAAAACTTTTCTACATCAAGTTTAACTTTCTCAAGCTCTCCTTTTAGTTTCTCACACTCTTCCCTGGATTCCCTAAGCTGGAACTCTAGACCATCCTTTTCCCATTTCCAGTAGTTTGTATCATAGGAGTGTTGAAGTTCATTGGCTTGAAAAGCCCTAATCTGTTCTTCAAACTTCTCAACAATTACTACATAGTCTTTTCTGTCCTTTTCTAATCTCTTAAGGTCATCACACATTCCCTGATTGTGATCTCTATACCTTTTAACAGTGTCTATACAAGCTTGAGTACAGAGATTAGATTTTACCTCAGTGGGAATATCTGAAACTTCAGCCATAAGTGCTTGATTTTGGATGGCCTCTTCTGCTTGATCACTCCAATCAAATTCCATTCCTATGTCAAACTCATTGGGTCTGAGCATGGGAACCTTAGAAACAAGAGTACTGTTTGATTCAATAGAATTGTCCATAATAATTGTAGAATTCTAAGAAACACAAGCTCTGATACCACTTGTTAGGATCGAATCTTAACAAGACTAATAATACTTAGAACTCAGAATTAAAGAATCTGCGGAATAGAACTTTAATTCTCACAATCAATGAACAATATATCAGAAAACACACAGCTGTTTGTATTCACTAATTCAACTCACAAGCTTACAACCAAACCTCAATCTTGATGAACAGGCTCAATCAAGACGACTTCTACTTCTCTAGAAATAGGGTTCTAAACCTTGAGGTTAATTCTCTCTAAAACAAAACGTATTCAGAAAAACTCTCGTATATCGCGTATGTTGTATCTTTTTTTTTCGAATAGCTATCTATCAACATCTATTTATACAAAATAATTACAAGATAACTATCAAAATAAAATTGATCTTCAGAATATTCTTTCACGCATATCTTCAATCATTCCATCTTTATCTCCAACATTCTCGCATTCCAAACTTATCATCACAAGCAGTATTAACTTCATTCAGCATGAGCAGTACTAATATTCTCCAGCAGCATTAATTCATTCCAGCAGCATTAACTTGACTCAGCAGTACTAACCTTGTTCCAGCAGCATTAATGCATCAACAGTACTAACCTTGTTCCAGCAGCATTAATGCATCAGCAGTACTAACCTTGTTCCAGCAGCATTAATGCATCAGCAGTACTAACCTTGTTCCAGCAGCATTAATGCATCAGCAGTATTAACCTTGACAAGCAGTACTAACTTCACTTCAGCAGTATTAATTATGCTCTGGCAGTATTAAAGTTGTTCTGGCAGTATTATCCATACTTAGCAAATCTTCAGTTCCCAACAGTTTGAGTCAGCTAAAATTGAGAAATATCTCAAATGGGTTCCTGAAGTCGGTTTTATCAAACAGAGAGAGAGAGAGAGAGAGATATCCATAAGCTGATTTTGATTTGGTATTGGTTAGTTGGTGTGAAAGATTGAAGGTAAATCAATTTGAATTGCAGTATGTGTTCGAGTTCTAAATTCTATGTGAGTTCATCCTTTCAATTTTATCTTAATAGAATTGATAAGTTGAATTGAATTGGTTTTGTGAAAGTAATGATATTTGTATGAATGGATACAAATCGGATTTTAGAGTACTGAATGAGAAATGATTGAACTGGGTAAAAATTGAATGAACCATCGAAATGATCCGGAAGATGAACTTCCCGGTATGTACCGGATTCTGGATGGAGTCCGGATGATTGTTCTGGATACCGTATAAGTGAGAGTAATCAGGTAACAAGATTAAACCATTAAAAACACTTTAATTAGATTGAGAATTGTAGAAGATGATGAATGAATAACAATTTCTCTCTCTTTGGAGGCCACACCCTTTTCACACACACACCTTGGTATACTATTCACAATGACCTCTCCTCACAAACCCTTACAATTGGGTATTTATACCTTTGACCAATACTAGCTATTTTCTTGACTTTGACTAATATTGACTAATTACAATTAGCCCTAAATCTTGGATACATTAGTGTACTAACAATCTCCCCCTATGGATCCAAGATTTAAAAATGATGACAATAGTCTTCAGCTCTTTAATCTTCAGATAGGCTTTATCTTCAAGAATCCACTTTGGCGGTTTTAATCTTCAATTAGGCTCTTTAAAGTCAAATAGTCATCAAGTCTTGAAACACGAACTTCAAATTTGTGTAGCGTTGATCAAGGTCTTCAAAACAAAATCTTTATATCTTCGAATCTTCGATCTTTGCAGCTTTGACTTTTGGAAAATTTCTTCAGTCTTTGAATTATGAACAGGATTTGAGGTTTAACGGGCTTTGAACTTTAAGACATTCTTGAATAATCTTTAAGCACGAATTGTCTTTGTATCTTCACGCATTTGATCATCTTGAACAAACTGTCTTGAACTTTTCTCTCGGAAACACTTTATCTTGAACTTCTTTGACTTTGGCAAATATCAACTTTGACTCTCGGAGATTGAAATATTTGAATTATCTCCCTCTTTTCTTCTGTTTGATATTTCTCCCCCTTTTGATGATTGTGAGCATCATGATCATCAAAATTCTTGTTCAATTTCAGCATTCTCTTTTAGTACCAGAAACAATCTCCTCCTTTTGATATGTTTAACCGTCAATTCCAAAAATGTTTATCCGAATCTTTTCAAATTCAGATAATATAAAAGTGGTAACCCTGAAACAACGGATGAATCAGTTAAAATGTCTGTAAGTTGCACAAAGCCACTTAGTACAACAATTGTACTTTGGAAAAAGGCTTTTTGATGTTCACTCCTCCAGGGCTTCCATTCAATCATCGAAAAGCACTAAGGAATTTCTATGAACGTTATGACAAGAAAACATATTCCTTGTGTGTACGTGCAAGTGTAGAAATGATTGAAGCAACTTATGCTTGATTAATAGTTATGCTCAAATTGTGTAAACTGTTGAGACAACAACAAGTTTTCCACGGACTCAATGTGCATGATTGAAGTGCGAAGGTGGGGAAAATTTCCTTCTTTTCAATATCCAAACCTTCCGAGTGAAGATTGGATAGATAATATGCTGCATCCCAAAGGAAATTGAAACATTTCTTTGTTGAAAAAGAAATGAGTAGCTGGTGGGGTTTAATGCAAGAGTTGGCATGGGCTAATTGTGTAACACCCTCAACTTTGGAAAGAGCAACTAATAAAAAATTTCAACACAATAACTAAATACAATAAATCATCTCTACAGTTTATTCCTCAAAATACCTCGGAATTTAAAACATTATAATTCCCATCATAAAACAACTTAAACGGGTGCTACTTAACATAACACAAGTTGCTAGTCCAAACAAATGCGGTATACTTCACTAATCAAGTCACCTCTCGTACACTCTACTAGCACTCGCCACTTCACAACGTAGCTAGAGCTACCCCAACCTGAGCCTGTTGCACATGCCGACAAATAAAAAGGGTTAGGCTTACGCCTAGTGAGTTCAAGCATTTTATCATGACTATATAAAACATAAATCGGAAGTTAATAATTATAGTCATGATTCAGATAAATCTTTAAACGAAAGATTGCGACAGAGATTATCATTTCCAAAGAGTTTTCCCAAAATGGACATAAATGACTCATTTTCCAACGCACCCAAAATCCATTGGAATCCTTCCCAAAAGTGTAAGCGTTTTCCAAAATGAGTTACGAATCCCAATTCACCCAAATACGTGAATAAAACTAATTTAGGCAAAACCTTCACATACGGTTGACAAAACATACTCAACCCATAAAACACGGAAATCGTCCATTAAATATAACTCTTTATTTAAAACTTAATACGAAGCAATACTCACGCAACCGTAAAATGTAATAAAGATCAAATACCATAAACGGGGGAGACTCGTATCCGTTGAAGGTGGAGGCAACACATAAGTATACCACCTATACAACGTTCATCGCACAACTGGGAGTAGAGCTTACAAGTTACGTTATGCCTATCTCTGCCCTCCCAACGAAATCGGGAATTACCACATACGTCTGGCCTATTCCACGACTCTGCTCTACGAAGCCAAGTTACACCGTAATTGAGGAAACACCTTGACGTCTACCTACTTGGTAACGCCTCAAGGCCCGGCACATCGGGACTACCTCCAAGGTATACATCCCGAAGGCGTGGATCGCTACACAAACCTCCAAGGTAAGTGCCCAAGACTATATCCTCCTAGTGCCTACTGGAAAGTCACGGTCATAAAATATGGATACCGACGTCCAAGCTTCCAAGATGACCAACAATGGAGGAAGAGGGTTTGATTTGGTGAAGTAAAGAGGAAGGAGATGGGAGGGGATGGTGTTTTCTTGAGAGAAATCGACTGAGAAGGAGTGAAGGAGATGAAGAGAATCGAGAGTGAGAATCAAATGAGAAGAGAAAGAGGTTAAAACGGTTTTTATCACTTCCAGCTCCCGACCGCGACAATGACACCGCGACAATGACACCGCGACAATGACCAGGTCATAGTCGCTGGTTATAGTCGCGACCCGTGTACCAGTTTCTGTCTGATTTGCTCATTTTGTCCCACCATCGTGACAATGCCACCGCGACAATGACATGGTCATTCTCGCGTGTCATAGTCGCTCACCATGCCCCAGTTGCTGTCCGACGACCTTCTTCCATCCCGAAACCGATTTTTCGAGCTCGTGAGATAAGTTGGCTAAAAGGTCGAGCTTGCATGCATGAATTTTCACAAAAACCTCCTGACGAATATTACAAGATTCGGGGTGTTACAATCCTCCCAACCTTAAAATGATTTCGTCCTCGAAATCTATATCCTTTATAACTCAAAGCTAACCGGCTTAACGTCGACCATACTTCATCAGTTCTTAACTGGCATCTAATTTCCCCCGCACAGTCGATAAGATAATTCCTCGAACGGTTTCTTACCAACTAAACTCTTCAAGTACACTATACTTATGTCCGGAAGAACACTCTAACCATAGGAATAACTCCTAGTTAGACTACTTCGGTTGTCTCCCAACCTTAGATGTTCCATACTTCCCAAACATACCTCATTTACACGTTCTTAACTTTTCTCTCCAATTCAACCCGACGTTCAATCACTACCAACATCAACCAAAACTTCGGAATTCTCAACTAATCCCGCAAATGAACTAGTATTTACTCTCAGCAGATCTCACCAATTTTAACACAAACGGTCATCACTGACCCATCAGCTACACAATCCCAAGGATGTGTCCACTTATCAAACATCAAGTTGACAGTTTCTCTTACCACGCTAGGAAAGTCATTTCCCTAAATCCTCTTATCACAAAAGAGCATCTTAAGATTACTACTACCATTGTCATCATTCTTTTAAAATCGGCTACAATCCCCCGATTACACTAACGGTGCTTGGCCTCAAGCCCAAAAGTCGACACCTAATTATCACCAAGCTTTGCACTCTAACAGGACTCCACACATGAGTTCCATTTACCGAGGGTTTCTACAAAACTAAGGTCGTCAACAAAACGGCTGTACCAACCTCGAAATGCGTTACCGCAATTCTAACCTTCCAATTACCACAAACACATTTACTTTGCTACCGATATCATTCGGCTCATAATACCAACACGCGTGGAATACCCAACCTTCCACCGTCGCAGTGCTACATGCACTTACCATTAACTGGGTTACATACCCTTTCCAAGGTCCTAACGAGTTCAAGGTTTTCAAGTGCGTTATTCAATAATTATGCCAATTAATCAAAACCATTAACAAAATATTTTCAACACTAAGATTTTCATATCAAATAAACCGTACGCACAAAACTACTACTATCAGTTCGGTAGTTACGCAAAACTGGGCACGCTCGTCCCACATATGAAAATCATGTTGAAATTCGTTTCATTGCAGTTCAGTTTACCCACAAAAAGCAAAAGCGTAATAAACAACTTCTTTTATAATTTTAACCGACACGGTTCTAGTATGGATTGACTCATGACATGCATGTAAAGTGACTGCTCAACCTTAAACGGGGTGCAACACAAGGTGTGCACGTATTTCAAAAGCGTTCCAAACGACATTCGACCCCAACATTTCCTTGCCAACCATAAAACGGCATGAGGCAAGGTTCACCAACAAAATTTTGCGCGCGTCAGTTTATTACCCAAAACGATGGAACGGTTTACCAATACTCTTAGTCAAAACACAAAATGACTTGTGCAACTTCCTTAGTTAATACAAAAACCCATACGTTTCCATCACTCAAAAATATCGATTAAAACATTATACAACTTCAAATAGGGGCAGGCATGCAAGCTTGTAACATTTCCATTAGGAATTTTCTTGAAACGAAATAACATGCATCAAATGGTTCACGACCAAATTTCAACAATTGAAACTCTTTAAATCAATTTCCCAAAATTTCTCATCCGGTCCTATAATGACATTTGAATAAGACGCCTTTGGCAAACTTGCACACAACGATGCGTTTTCTAAAACATATGAGGAAAATAAGTGTTAATAATTAGTTGACATCAAAAAAGGTTCAACTTATTTTCGAATTTCAAATTGCACTGACGGTGCGCGTCAATATTCAAAACATAAGAAATTACACGCGCCATAGTTTCATACCAAACAATTTTCTAAAATCTTCATCGCAAAGCATTTTCCTCAAAGTTTCGTACTTGGAACATAAAACGTCAAAACATAATTACTTAAAATGTATTTGTCAAAAAAATACTCCATATACACATTTCTTCAAAAACCAAAAAGGATTTTCAATTCTCCCAAAATAATCGGCAAATCAAAATTAACCAAATGTCAATGGCTCACGCATTTATATTCTTAAAATATAAAGCATTGCAAATTTATGCATGATTTTCATAACACCAAAACATCCCTTTGACCAAATGGCCTCTCATTTAAGCAAGGAGTTAATAAAACATTTTCATGCACGACTCGTTTATCAAAGTGTCGAAAAACAATGGTTACCAAACTATGCATACCCCTAAGTCGATATAACGCATTTACATAAAATGGTAATAAAACATAACTGACCAAAAGCGCACCAAGCAATATATTATGAAATGCCACCAAAAATGTTCTTTCATGCATCACTTATGTCACGTATAAATCAATCCATACACTGAACTATATGCAACGAAATACTTAGTAGCACAAACCTTTTGAAAGAAAAGTTACGCAACACTAGAGTTCCAAACTCATCTCCTATTAGTCGCCTTATGGCATAAAAGTAACTTTTCTCAACAAAACTCGAGTGGGACCAAATGCCAACTTAACTCATAAACTTTTCACATAAATACATGGAGTATGCACATTGTAAAAAAAACGATACCCACACGACACAAAATGTTAGAACACCAACTCCATGAAATCTCCCGTACTTAATGACTCCAAGTCAACAAAATAGCACCATACGTAGTGCCTCCCAAAATCAAATTGCATTAAGCAAAATCATGGCTAAAATGCCAAACTCCAAAATTCCTTCCATGACAATACCACATAAATAACATTGTTTAACAACTCACATTAAACAAAATTCCCAAAATAGTTTCACATAGACATAACGGAAAATAACTTTCCGTCCAAACTCTAACATATGTGGAGGAGATCCAATGTTAAAGTCACAAGCCGTAGTTATTGCCCAACGTCTCAAACATCATAAAAATACGATTGTCATTACATCCAAAACAAATGTTGAACAACACGAAGTAAGACAAAACAATCCCGGCGGAGTTTGCAACTCCCGCAATAAAACGACTTCATGCACTTTTAAAACCATATTTTGAAATCTTGTGTGTGCGCCAAACATTTCTCAAAACTTGTAACACAATCCACGTATGGATTCGAAACACAAGAAATAATTAATGCAATTTATTTCCAAAATAAATTTTGTGCATGATTTAGTCGGCATTCAACGTCTCAACTCATACTCCTCCAAATCCCTCCGGTCCACTATTGTCGTCCGGATAATCAAACCTCTTATGGCAAGTTAGGGAATACATCAATTAACCTTACAGTTTTTTTCCTCAAATCAAAGTTGGCTCAATAAGCCTATGGTTCTATTTCTACCATCAATCTTGACCCGAAATGGTCTTCTTATAGCAACATCATGCTTATCGTCACTCTAAGTGACTAATACTAGCATCGTCCATCTATTCCAACGACTACTAGCTTAGAACCTCCTTCACTACCCCAACGATCATCACATGAAAGCAATTCAAGCATGCACATGTACTAGTAGGTTCACCATGACACTGGCCAGGTGTCACTATGAACGAATCGTACATGATTATCCTTGCTACTCTCGACGGGATTCTCGTTTCTAACAACATCCATTGATCTCAAACAACCTATCCTAAAGTGCCTAAAGGTGAATTTCACTCTCATTTACTTAAACAAACGCTAGTTTAAGTCTAGGTATCCAAAATCAACACCTAAATCTCTCAAACTTATGCTCTGATACCAACTTGTAACACCCTCAATTTTGGAAAGAGCAACTAATAAAAAATTTCAACACAATAACTAAATACAATAAATCATCTCTACAGTTTATTCCTCAAAATACCTCGGAATTTAAAACATTATAATTCCCATCATAAAACAACTTAAACGGGTGCTACTTAACATAACACAAGTTGCTAGTCCAAACAAATGCGGTATACTTCACTAATCAAGTCACCTCTCGTACACTCTATTAGCACTCGCCACTTCACAACGTAGCTAGAGCTACCCCAACCTGAGCCTGTTGCACATGCCGACAAATAAAAAGGGTTAGGCTTACGCCTAGTGAGTTCAAGCATTTTATCATGACTATATAAAACATAAATCGGAAGTTAATAATTATAGTCATGATTCAGATAAATCTTTAAACGAAAGATTGCGACGGAGATTATCATTTCCAAAGAGTTTTCCCAAAATGGACATAAATGACTCATTTTCCAACGCACCCAAAATCCATTGGAATCCTTCCCAAAAGTGTAAGCGTTTTCCAAAATGAGTTACGAATCCCAATTCACCCAAATACGTGAATAAAACTAATTTAGGCAAAACCTTCACATACGGTTGACAAAACATACTCAACCCATAAAACACGGAAATCGTCCATTAAATATAACTCTTTATTTAAAACTTAATACGAAGCAATACTCACGCAACCGTAAAATGTAATAAAGATCAAATACCATAAACGGGGGAGACTCGTATCCGTTGAAGGTGGAGGCAACACATAAGTATACCACCTATACAACGTTCATCGCACAACTGGGAGTAGAGCTTACAAGTTACGTTATGCCTATCTCTGCCCTCCCAACGAAATCGGGAATTACCACATACGTCTGGCCTATTCCACGACTCTGCTCTACGAAGCCAAGTTACACCGTAATTGAGGAAACACCTTGACGTCTACCTACTTGGTAACGCCTCAAGGCCCGGCACATCGGGACTACCTCCAAGGTATACATCCCGAAGGCGTGGATCGCTACACAAACCTCCAAGGTAAGTGCCCAAGACTATATCCTCCTAGTGCCTACTGGAAAGTCACGGTCATAAAATATGGATACTGACGTCCAACCCCGAGATACCCAACCGACCATTACCGACGACTGACTAACATACCTATGGATCCAATGCAATACAGCCCACTGACAACATGCCTATCACGGAATGACTCACTCACCCAAGCATGTAAAACATCTATACGTGCAATAAATGAAAAACGGTGCAATAAAATCAACCCATCAACAAAACTCCACATCGGGCCATTTAAACCGGACAATTGTCCCCAAGACTTACTCACAGTCAAAACCGAGCAAAGTGCTCCAAGCTTGCTAGACCCATACGTTGGTCAAAAACTCATTTAAACATTGTTTAGGCAAGCAATACCACAAAATCATCATTAACCCCAAAACTCATCACGGGTTAAACAAAAGGGTTTTCCCAAAGCACTTACACCCTTATAATTCTCACAATGACACGTAACACTTACAAGTGCATTTTCTCAAATGGTTTACAAAATCATTTACACATATATGATTAAACCACCAAACAAACCTCATTTTGAGCAATTAATCTTTTAAAGCCAAATTATGGTTTCTAACCATCCAAACATCCAAAATCCCCAAATATGGGTGTTTTACACATTTATGAAGATAACACTTCAAAAAGAGTTAAATCTACCAAATAACTCAACCATATACATTTTCAAGTAAAACACACACATATTTGTAAAATACTCATTTTGGCATGTACAACGTTTTCGCAAAGTAACTTGAACTCACCTTGCTAGATTTATGCTAAATCTAGAGTTTCTCCAACGTAAGCTCCTTTGATGAAGTTTGCATCTTCAAGCCAAAACTTCCAAAACCTAGATTTATGAAATCCCAACCATCAATATCACAATCCAACCATAAGGAATCATTCCCTAACCATAAAACATCAAAACCCCCAACTTACCAAACCCTAGTTCTTGTAGATGAATAAAACCATATTTCCTTAACCCATCATCACCAAAATCGACCCAAAACATCACAAGATAGAAAGAAGATGAAATCAACCATCATAACAACTATTGGGTAAGGAAAGATTACCTCAACCATTGAAATCTTCCACAAACGAGCTCCTAGTATCCACAAAAGCTCCAAGCTTCCAAGATGACCAACAATAGAGGAAGAGGGTTTGATTTGGTGAAGTAAAGAGGAAGGAGAGGGGAGGGGATGGTGTTTTCTTGAGAGAAATCGACTGGGAAGGAGTGAGGGAGATGAAGAGAATTGAGAGTGAGAATCAAATGAGAAGAGAAAGAGGTTAAAATGGTTTTTATCACTTCCAGCTCCCGACCGCGACAATGACACCGCGACAATGACCAGGTCATAGTCGCTGGTCATAGTCGCGACCCGTGTACCAGTTTCTGTCCGATTTGCTCATTTTGTCCCACCATCGCGACAATGCCACCGCGACAATGACATGGTCATTCTCGCGTGTCATAGTCGCTCACCATGCCCCAGTTGCTGTCCGACGACCTTCTTCCATCCCGAAACCGATTTTTCGAGCTCGTGAGATAAGTTGGCTAAAAGGTCGAGCTTGCATGCATGAATTTTCACAAAAACCTCCTGACGAATATTACAAGATTCGGGGTGTTACAAATTGCCTGTTTCAATGATGGTCACCAAAGAATGTGAACCAATCAGTAATGTGGCTGCCCGGCTCAGAAATTGGTTGGTGTAGAGTTCTCGTATTCTTTTAACTCCGTTCTCACACCCTCTTTCTGTTTTTAATCAGCTCACGTCTACCCAAACTCTCTTTTACATTTTACCGCTCAGCACAATGAGGTTGTTCAACCGGATGAACTTCCTCCCCCACTCTTTGATTTCGACCCTTCACCCCTCAATCACTCAAGGATAACTTCTTGGGTAGGAAACACTGGTTAACGTGGATCCATAGAAGTTCTTTTAAACTCTCACACTGATTCCCATGAAATTTTGTTTTAAAAGATGTGTTGTTCAACAGTTTAGCTTGAACAATTATAAATCTCAATATTTTGAATAACATTGTCATCAGAATGTATGCTCCTCAAGAATATCATGAAATATTTGAGCATTTGAACTTTGAAGAATTCTCAAAACAAGGATATTGAATGAATGAAATGAATTCGAAAGACTTGTTTGAGAATCTGACAATGTATCAATCAGATCAAATATGAAGGATAATCATATAAGGAATAGGGTATCAAAGAATTGGATGTTGTTTATATGAACAAATATAAACAATATTTGAATGAAACGTTTAAGCTCTGACGCTGAAATGAATATGATGCTCGACAAAATTTGAAATACAAACGGGAGTATTACCATCGAAAAGTGTTTCATTTTGTGACATGGTAATAACAAAGTCAATAATAAGCTGAACCGGTGTGTATGAATACTTGAAAGTATATAGACAAGATAATACGCAAGTATTAATCTTTGGAAATACACGGTCAAAAATAATGATGGAATCTGAGATAACATGAAAATCATTTAAAAACACACTTCTAAATTTATGAAATCCTTTTTGAGAATCGATAAGTGGTTTGAACATTAAAGAACAAGTTTTTCATGCTTGAAAGTCGTTCTTCTTTCAAACAATCTCAGATTAAGTTCAGATGATACTTACAGTCAAATGTATCAGCTCCCCCTCAAATCATGATAGACTGATTTAGAATCAGATAAGCTCCCCCTCAAAATCTGCAAAGAATCTTAACGAAACAAGATCAGTAAATGAAACAGTCAAAGGCTATATATATACTAGGTTCGAACCGTGTATTACACGGGGTAGTTTAAAAAAAATTAAATAATGCCAGGAAACTTATCAACTATTATGAAAGATTAATTTAAAGTGAATTTACGGGAAATATAACAATTTGACTTTGAAAATATCATTAAGTAACCATTTGTTTATAACTGATATTATGTAGTTCAATTAAAATTAGAGAAAATAATATAATCATGATTAAGAAAGTATAAATAACTAAATATACTATACTAAAACATTTGCATATTTATATTTTTGAAAAATGTTCGAACTCATAATCCAAAAGTCAGTTGATAAGTGATATTTTTTTATCAAGTAATTAAATCTCTTATGATAATTCTAAAGGTGTTTCGTTGACAAAATGTAATTTGATAGAATTGTAATTCGTCGAAGGTATTCGACTTTGAATAAAATTGATATGAAATTGCAAAAAGAAAATCACGACAATTTAGTGATTATTTGTATCAAATCCCATACAAATCACAACACATTAATTCGTATATATTTATGATATTTAATAATATAATTAAATCCAAAAATATCAAATATTGGACGAAGCGATTACAATGGTATAATTTGTAAAAAATATAAATGTTTTTAATGCATTTTAGTTCATATACATTATTTATGTTAATACGATAAGAGTCTAAAATGAAAAATAAAAAAGTAAGGGATTAAAAGTAAACTACATACCTAATTATAAGGGTAGTAAATGTAACGTATAAATTAAAAAAATTCAATTAAGGAGAGATTTAAGGAGGAGTGAATGTGAGTGTGTTAATTGAACTTATAATGTAAACGGTGTCCAGATACATGTTTAGGCGGAAAAATACTGAAGTCGGCTCACCAGAAGACGACACGTGGCATGCTAGTTACTTATTTATTATATGTATAGATAATATATATATATATATATATATATTATTTTTTTTATTTTTTTTTATTATTTTTTTTAAATTAAGAACGAGTCCTGATCTGAAATAATCAAAAGTCAAACTCCCATTGAAGTACGGGTTCTGAACTGAATTATTCAGAAGCCATAAACATCATTGAAGTGCGGGTTCTGAACTGAATTATTCAGAAACCATTATCATCTAGAAAGATATATCAATAAGCCCAAAATATATCAAGAATATAGAAATTTTTTCCCCCTGAAATTATGCAAATAGTTCAGCATAGGTACTCTTCTTCAAATCTGCACAATTCTCTTCTGTTTCCTAGTCATGTGTTTGGTATAGTTCTGACAATCAGCACCACACATGATAAACTTGCAAAACAGATTAAGTAGATTTTGGTACCCAACGGAACTTGGGTCCTGGCTTGTTATGTGCAGTTCGATTTGAAGAAATATTATAAGTACCATACCAAAACTTAACATTTTCTTGCTTAATAAAGTCATGAGTTCTACAATAAGAACAACATATTTGCTTTTGTGCTAACCTAATCAAATGATTTGCAGAATAAACAAGATTAGGTTTAACAAAAGACTTACCTTTTGGAGTGTTGTTCTTCTTGTTCACCTTAGGTGGAGGAACAGATGACCTTGGGGCATCTTTTTCAGGAGAAGAACCTTTCACTTTCCATACCATCTTTACAGGCTTAAAGATTGGAGTATTTGAACTTGTAGCAGCTTGGTTGTAGAAAAGATTAGAAGGGCGCGTCTGATCCTTTGAAGGAGTGCTTGATTTGACGGACTTTGCCGAAGAAAGATGTTCATGAACTGAACCAGAAGCAGTCTTAAATGGACATTCCGAAGCAGTTGAATCATCATATGGCGATTGAACAATAGTACCGGCACTAAATTGTTCAGATAATTCAACTTTGAAGTTAATTGCTTCCAGTTTCTGAACCTTGTCGAACAGAACATTCATTTCTTGAGAAATCAAATCAAGTTTCCTCTATAGATCAGATTTGATCTTCTGCTCTTTCATAGCTTCTGTTGCTAAAGCAGACAACTTCCTTGTTAACTTTGCGATTTCAGCCTTAAAGATGTTTCTTTCTTCATCAAAACTTTTCTCAGATATGTCTTTAAAATTTTCATATTCTTCTTTTGAAAGCTTCGCTTTTCTTGTTCAAAAACATTCTGCTTTTTAACGAACTCGTTTCTCTCTTTTTCTAAAACTTTTTCCATTTCAGAAAATTTCATGGAAAGCTCACTATTCTTTGCTTGAAAAGATTTGCGTTCAGTTTCAAAAATAGCTTTCTCTTTCTCAAATTGTTCACGCTCAAGAATCAAAACTTTCTCAAAATCAGAAATTTGTTTTGAAAGTTTGATACATTTTAACTCAATACTTTTCTTTTCTTCAAAACATTTTGTTGAAAAATCAGAAAATTTCTTTTCAAACTTTCCTCTTTCACTTGCAAAAATTGTTCTTTCTTTTTTAATATCATCTCTTTCTTTTGTCGTCACTTGATCAAAATCAGATATCTTCTTTGTTAGCTCAGCGTTCTTTTCCTCTAAAGAAAGCATCCGATTTGCTTTAGATTCACAATCACACTTCTTCACATCAGCTTGTGTTTTCAGCTCATCAAATGTTTTTATATAACAGACAATAAGTTTATTTTGTTCAGCAATTTGATTCATATATTTAAAATTTTCACTCTGAAGTGAGCTAGCTTTCCATCGTAATCTTTGAATTTCTTGTTCTAAATGTGTTATCTTCTGATCGTTACTCCACCAACTTTCATATTTTATCATTGTTACCTGAAAATTTAAAATGTAAGATCGTTAACAGATACTTCGTGAGAAGTAGAATTTGTGCGCTTGAACAATCAGAGAAAATCGATTAAAGTCAGAAAAATTTTCAAAAATAAAATTTGAAAAACAAATTGTAAATTTGTCTCCAAAAATTAATTCCGAAAAATTAATGCGAAAAACTGGACTTTAAATCGACAAACCTGCAAAACACAAGAAAAATATATCAGTTACGATTAATTGCAGGCAAAAACTAATAAAAACGACGAGAAACAAAAAATAAGGAAGAATAAGGACTAAAACGACAACTTACGAAACTAAAATGAAAAACAAGGACTAAAAATGTAAAATTCTAAAACTTGACAAAAACAAGGACTAAAGTTGACAAGATCCTAAATTTAAAACTAAAAGGACTCAACTTGACACAAAAGGAAACTAAAAACTCAAGGGACTAAAACTGAAATAAAACTAAACTTAAAAAAAACTCTAGGGACTAAACTTGACAAAATTCTAAATTATAACTACAAGGATTCAAAGTGACAAACCCTGAAACTATAAGTCCAGGAACCAGAACTGACAGACTCAAAACCTTTAACAAGACTTAACGGAACACTTAACTAAGGACCAAATTTGTAAGAAAACTAACGGACAGTTAGTAAAAGTGATACTAACGGACCACCGTTAGTTACTGTTCATCATCAACCAGGTTGTCGATTTCCAGATTTTGAGCTTCGTTTTTCTTTGCTTTCTTACGTCAAAATTGCTTTCTTTTGCTTCCTTTGTGTAGTTGGAACGTCAAACAACGAATGGAAATGATTTAAACAAAGTCATGCAACATGTAAACGTTCCAACTCCGGCGAACTTGAATTTTCCGGCGAGATGTGGTTGCGACAAAAGTTTATCGCAACTGAGGTTTGTCGCACCCAAGTGTTGCGATAAAAACAAAACTTGCGACAATAATGAGCCTTGCGACAAAAGCTTGTGAGAACAAGTTGCGATAAAAATGTCACTTGCGATAAGATTGAATTTTCCAGTGAAGGATGCAGTTTCCGGCGAAGTCGACTTTCCAGATCACGTAAATTGCTCAATCAGCGGTGTTTTTCAGTTCTAAATGTTGCAAACTGATCGAAATTACAAATAAAAACGATCTGTTGACATTAGGATTGATAAAAAACACAACCAAGTAACAAACAAAAAATCGATCAACACGAAGAACACCTAAAATTGTCGAAACCCAGATATGTTTCAAACTCTTGAATCCTTCATCCTTTTTCGAATCTGAGAGTTTCAATCTTATCAGAAACACAAAAGAAATCGATGTGTGAAATTTGGAATGTTTAAAACACAATTGATTTCATATATCGATCACCACCGATGAACAACCCATGAACATCGAGAAGTAGCTTATCAAACCAAAAAATTTGATTTGGTGTTGAATCTTCAATCTGAAACCTGTAAAATGTTAGAAATCAACAGAGAATATGTTTCAAAAACCCACTGTTGTCTTTCCAAAAAAATTCAGAAACTCAGAAACTTGATTTTAAGCTTTAAATTCAATCTGAAATTGTAACATATGTTTCAAAAACATGATTCAAACAGGATATACAAACAGATTGAATCAAAACACAAAATAAATTCCTAATTTCTGAAAATTTTCAATAAGATCTTAAAAACCAAAAACTCTTTCAATTTCTAAAAAAATGATAAAAATTATATGGATTGATGCACAAATTCAACTCTGTTAGGCTCTGATACCAATTGAGAGTAATCAGGTAACAAGATTAAACCATTAAAAACACTTTAATTAGATTGAGAATTGTAAAAGATGATGAATGAATAACAATTTCTCTCTCTTTGGAGGCCACACCCTTTTCACACACACACCTTGGTATACTATTCACAATGACCTCTCCTCACAAACCCTTACAATTGGGTATTTATACCCTTGACCAATACTAGCTATTTTTTGACTTTGACTAATTACAATTAGCCCTAAATCTTGGATACATTAGTGTACTAACAATAAGAGTCAGGATAATTTACCGAATTCCGGATAAATTCCCGAATTAAGTTTCTCGGATTGGGTTTCCCGGAATTGAGTTTACCGGATGAAGTTATTGTTAGGGTCGTTTTATGTTGATTTAAAGTTCAGGGTTTAAATTGTAATTCTTTATTTTGAGCTCTATTAGTGAACGGGCCATGGGCTTGTTAACCACGGGCCCGCCGTATATAAAGCAATCTAGCCTTAGAAAAATAGGCTAGTTGTCTCATTTGCTTTCCTACACTTTCATTGTAATTCTCTCAATATTGAAAGCTAATCAGAGATGACCAGTTGAAACCGTATGCTTCATTGTTTACTTGTTTGATTTCATTATTGTTGCACGGATCTGGAACTAACAATTGGTATCAGAGCAGACAGACAGAATTGATTCAAAGCATTCTTAGTGATTTCTGGTAAGTTTGAATTTTTCACGTCTGTATTCATATTGAAAAATCAAAATCTTGATTCTGGTAAAATTGTTCAAATTCATTTATTGGGTTGTGTTAGCATTATTGTCATTAGTGTTTCTGCAAATTTTCACACCCTAATTCGATCGTTTGTGTGGTCAATTTAGCAAATTAAGTTCAAAGTTTTTGGTTGTGTTCTTCAATAAAAATCAAATTTTTACCATCAAAATGTGTTCTTTTTGCTTAAAAATCGATTGGGTTAGTGTTAGTTTTGTGTTTGGTAGTGTTTCAAATCTTTCAGGAACTTTCTTGAGCAACCCTAATCGAGATTCGATCGAATTGAAAAAGTCAGCCGTGGTTTCCGGATAGATCAGCCGTGGTTTCCGGACAAGTACTCACTTTCCGGACATTTGTGTTATTCCATCTGTATTCATCCAATCTTTCCGGGTACATCACTCTTTCCGGGTAAGCAAACCATTCCGGGTAAGTTTCTTAAACTCAAATCTCTCAGGGTAAGATTGTTCCGGATAACTCAAAGTATCCGGTAATCAATTTCATCCGGAATCCTATTTTACCCGGTAAGCACATTCACCCGATAAGTTCGTGTTTCTTACTTTCCGGACACTTAATCTATTCGGACACTTATACTTTCCGGTAACCTTTGTTATCCGGAAAGCTGATACTGTCCGGACTCTACTAGTTATCCGGACTCTTCTGTATTTTTGAACTGTTTTCACTAATTCTGATTCGGACACTTCCAGATCAGACTCTTATTTGGATTCCTATCCAGTAAGATCATTCTTAGTTCATATCAGTCATAGAACCTGCGTTAGGATTCCACTCTTAGTGCCTTGCGTTAGGTTTACACTTTGAATCAATCAAATCGTCTGACAATCACTCCGTTGCAACCGAAGATGTCTACCTCACGTGAAGCTCTCGCAATCGGTACCGACACCAAACCACCTATCCTATTCCAAGGTGAGTATAGCCAGTGGCGAGACAGATTCATGATCTTCATTGATTCCAAGGACAACTACGTGCACATCAAGAGAGCCCTTGATTATGGTCCACTTGTTTGGCCGATGAAGAATGTAGTGGCAGCTGAAGGTGCTGATCCTCGTCGTGAGAGAAAGACTCTCGCCGAACTGAACGAAGATGAAAGAGGCTTGCTAGAAGGAGAGAAGTGTGCACAGAGATACCTTGTTCAAGCCCTTCCTAATCCGATCTACACTACCATCGATAGTTACAAAGATTCAGCAAAGGGCATGTGGGATCAAGTGGCCAGAATGATGTTTGGGAGCGAAGTGGGAAATCAACTAAAGATCAACAGTGCAATAACCAATTTCGATGGTTTCAAGCAGCGCACTGGCGAGACTCTCACCCAGGCTTATGAACGTTTTTGTTCACTTCTTAATGAACTGAACAAGAATAAGATTACTCGCTCCAACACGGAAAATGCTCTCAAGTTTCTCAACAATCTGCTACCAGAATGGAAGGTGTTTGCGTCTCATGTCAAGCACAACAACTTAATAGAGAACATTGGCATCAATGAACTTTATGAGACACTTCTTCAAGATGAAGATGAAGTGAATGAACTTCTGGGCGAAAAGAAGACTGCATCAAAGCCAACTGCTGATCCTATTGCTCTCATGTCCTCTAAGCAAGGGAAATCTTCGAGCGGTCACTCTAAACGTGCTCAAAAGCAAAGCTCTTCCGAATCTGAAAAGGAAGATAGTGACTCTAATGATGAAGTATCTGACTTCAAGAAAGCGATAGCTCTGCTTACAAAATCTTTCCAACAACAAAAGTACTATAAGAAGCCTTCGTCCAACAATCAACGCTACTCCACCTCCTCCAACAAGCGCCATGATCATCAGAACAAGTATGAGGGAAAGAAGAAAGCTGATGAGCAAGGGAAGTCAGAGCAGAAAGAAAAGACTGAAAAATCAGAAAGTAAGAAGAAGGATGGGCCAGTGACATGTTACAACTGCGAAAAGCTTGGTCACTTTGCTAAAGATTGTACGAGGCCTGTGGTAAAGAATTCTCACTACTACAAGGCAAAACTCGCATTGGTTGAGCAAAAGGAAGCTGAAGAAGCTATGTTTGTGGAAAACGACTACTGGTTGGGTCGTTCTGATGATGAAAGTGATACTGATGGTGCAAGTGCTTTCATGGGCTATCACTCTCCAGCTGATGAAGAGAAGACAAGTCAGGTATGTGATTCTTCCGAACAAGATTTCTTGAATAAAATGCAATCTTTTACCGACCAGGCAGATTCCTTTAAGGCCACCACTAAAGAACAAAAGCTTAAGATTAGTTCACTAACCGAAAAGCTAGATGTTCAAACAAGAATAACTGAAAAATATAAGTCTGAAAATGCTAATTTAAAAGATAGATGCAAAATTCTTTCAATAGCACCTAAAGACTTACGGGCCAAAATATCTGAACTTCAGTCTCAGTTTGATCAGTGCATGAATGAGAAAGAAGAAATTGTTTATCAATGTTCTTCTCTTCAATTTCAGCACAAGGAATTTGTTGCTAAAATCCTTGATCTTGAAACCAAACTCCACAAAAGGGGTCAAACTGATCAAACCATTTTTTTGAATAAACCCAAAGAGTTCACGTACTTTAACAAAGAATGGGGAATCGGATATGATAACCCACATTACTTGAAAAAGGGAATATACAAACAACCCACTTTGTATGATTTTGCCTGTTTTGGGTTAGCTAAAAAGTATCCGTCATATGCTATAAAATGGACTGGTCCTCTTGAACCGGAAAAGGAAGAGGAAACCGAGGAATATAAGCGCTCACAAAACCGAGGAATACAACTTCCATTTTGTTATGAACCTTTAAATTACTCGTATCAAAAGAACAAAAAGTATCTCTCCAATGACTACTTCGACCCCTACAAGGTTGCTACGCCCAAGGATTCCTTCAAAAAGGATGAGGACCAAACACCTGCATCCAAGACTGAGACGGACGAGTTTAAACTCTATGTTCCCCCTCTAATCTTGGAAGCAAAGATTGTCGAGTTGGAGGAGTCGTTTGAGAAAGAAAGGTCTGTTTTTCAAAAAGAAAAGAAAGCGCTAATATCTGAGATTAAGAAACTCAATTCTGAGAAACTTGAGAATCCACAACCGGTCAAAACCGAAACTGTGTCGGATGAGGGACAGGAGATCCTTCGGTTTGAAATCAATCGACTCACGTCACAACTGTCCGCTTTGGCAACAGAAGTGATGCAAGAGAAAGTGAGTAAAGGTCAACTCCAAGAGCAGTTTGACCAACTCCAATCTGAAAAGAAGATTTCACCCGAACTTTCCTCTAACTCATCGGGCACGTCTTCGTGTAAAGCTTTCTTAGGAAAAACTTTTTCAACACAAGACGATCAAGATTCTCAAGATGAGTGTGTTAAAAGGAATTTAAACTCTGATTTTTTCCTAGCTTCCGCACCAAATTCCCCAAAGCACACTGACACTATATGTTCCTTGCCTTCCTCACCTAATCCAAGTCCTGCAATTCTGGAGATAAATTTTTCTGAATACATGAACTCTGATGGAGAGTTTGAGTCATTCCCTTTCGACAAACCTCTCCCGAGTCACACTGATTTTTTGTCTCCAGTAGTCAATCGTCCGGTCAATTTTTTAAAGGGTAACAGTTCTAACACAAAGGCCCCAGCTGTGATCAAGATTTCACAATCAAAACCGACTTCTAAACCTGTTTCTAGAAATCAATCACAGCCGAGGTAAAAGACCGAGCAATTGCCTACCAAAGATATCGTACCTTCAAAAGTCGCTGACCATTCCGTCCCTATTGTTTCAGATAAAATTGGTCAAGCAAAACAAGAAAAACCAAAGTGGCTGAACAAGGAACCTGTCAAGAAGGAAGCATCAAAGTCTTTCCCTACTGCATTCAATTCTAGAATAAACAAAGACAATTGTGTTTGGAATAATTGGAATCGTTTTGAAGTTTCTTTTCCGATTAAACTTAATTCAGTTCATCAATTGATTCAATTATCGCGTGATTGTTTATGTTGTTCTAGATGTGGTTGGAATGATCTTGATGAAATTAAGTTAAATGATTGGTTTGGGTCATATCACATGTATAATCATAAACCCAAAAATAAACCACGTAATAATAAACAGAAATACTATAAACAACGGGGTTTCCAATCTGAGGTTAAACCACAGCGGGAGACCAAACCCACTCCTAGATGGGTTGCTCCTACTGAGGTTAAACCGACACCAAAGAGGCAACCTGCTAAAAATCTTGTTCCTCCACAAGGTGTAAAACCTACACCAAGGAGGCAACCTGTGCCAAAACCAGTTTTTTGTGTGTGTATGCACTCAGGGCTAATTTGAACCTCAATTCGTAACAAGTTATGACAAAATAACATCCAAACTTTTATATAAGAGGAGAGTGAACTATGCGGTTTCATAATTACAAACATGGAATTCTCCCAATAACTTATTAATCTAATCATGTCCACTTTAATTAGATTAACTAAGTTATCTAAGCAATCCATCAAAAGCCTCACTGCTTTAGCTAACTCCTCCGCTTATCTCTTAAGTTGGATACTTCAAGAGCTCTCGGCACACATCCCATTTACTTCCCCGAGCCTGTACCTGGTAAGAAAATTCATTTGAAACGATTAGGCTTATGCCTAGTGAGAACATCAAATTTCAAATTAAAAACGTTAACAGTTTGAAAATATCCAATACATATAAACAAACCTGTTCACCACCGTTCTTACCATACACGTGCTCACCTCAATGACAGGATCATACCCGATCCCATGAATATGACTAACATTCAGTAAGTCATATTATCACAATCAAGAGCCTACTACGAATCCTTATAGAGAGACCATTGCTCTTATCCAATAAATTACAAGTTGCTTTATGCCTATTTCTTGGCCCGGAAGTAGAGATTACAAGTTACTTTATGCCTATCTCTGGTCTTCCCCTAGAAATCAGGAATTACAATTTACTTTATGCCTATTCCTCGATTTCTATCCTATGAAATAGAAATTACAAGTTCCTTTATGCCTATTTCTCATTTCATAACACCTTTACGAAATGGGAATTACAAATTACTTTATGCCTATTCCTCATTTACAATACATAACCGTGCCTATGGATCCATTACACATACTATATACATGTATAGTATTAACCTAAACCAAACCCTTTAGCCTAACACACTAACATCCAACCGTAAGTATGTTCAAGCTACTAAGATTGTATTTCAACTTCTCCATCATACCCTGTCCAAGAGTTATCAAAACTCCCAAGTTACCGGATACTCAAAAGAATCCAGAACATCCAAAGTGACCGAACAACTAGAGTTTCCAAACACCACAAAACTATCCGGACATGGTATCTTACCGGTTACACAAAATTTACCGGATATCTCAATCTTACCGGATACTAGCCCTATCCGGATACTTACCGGAAACATAAACAATCCGCACAACATAACTTTCCGGACAACATAACTTTCTGGACAACATCCGAAAACCAAGGTAATCCGGATACCATCCGGTATCTAATTCATCCAGAAACTACTAAATAAACAATACTTACCGGATATCTTTGCCTCGTCCGGATACCTTCGCACAGGGGTCTCCGGATACCTCTTTTTATCCGGAAACTACGGCTGTTCTTCAATTTTACCATCAATCAGTCCCAATAATATCATTCTTAATTCGACCCATATCATTCTAACAGTTGTAAAGCATACAGATACTGAAACAACACCAAATCATCCAATTTTATAGTTTATAAAATCAAAATAGGATGAACTCACCTTTAAAGAAGGTAAACCCACTTTATGCACAATCTAATGCTCCAATCTGCTGTCAACGATTCTGAAACCTAAACAACAAATAGGTTTGTTCACAACTAAGCATTTACAACAAGTTTTGTCTGAATCCATGGTGAATTTCTTACCAAATTTTGAAGACCAAAGCTTGGTTTTCCTCTTCTCTTCTTTCTCCCTTCTTTCTCTCTATTCTCTTTCTCTGATTTCTCTAAACCGACTCAGCTAAAAAGGAATGAGATATTTCTCAATCTCATTCCCTTTATCCATACATACAATCACTAAATGACCAAACACACCTTCTAAATTTCATAATATCAAGATTAGCTCCAACTTTGATTTCTCATGCTTTAACCCCATCATGAGTTATAAACTTTCAAGGATAGTACAAACTTACAATTCAGTTACAAAACAACTTCATTTATATTAGAACATAATATAACGAAATTTCAAGGTGTTACAATACTCCCCAACTTGAAAATGATTTTGTCCCCGAAATCAAAGCTAGGTAAACAAGTGAGGATATCTAGTCTTCATATCCTCTTCCGACTCTAACGTCACGTTAGCACCTCGATGATGTTTCCATTGTACCTTTAACATAACCACTTCCTTTCCATTACGTAACTTTCTAACCGATCTTTCCAAAATCGCCTCCGGTTCTTCTACACAACAGCTCTTTTCATCTACTCTTACATCAGTGAGTGGAATCACATCATTCTCTTCGGCTAAACATTTCCGAAGATAGAAAATATGGAAGGTATTATGGATTCCTTCCAATTCTGGTGGAAGATCCAACTGATATGCTTGCAATCCCACTCTCTTAGTTATGGTGAAAGGCCCTAGAAAACGAGGACTCAACTTTCCACGTTTACCAAACCTTATCACACCTTTCCATGGGGATACCTTAAGCATTACACGCTCCCCAACTTGGAATTCTTTTGGTCTTCTTTTCGGATCAGCATAACTCTTTTGCCGATCTTGAGCCGCTTTCATATGCCTCCGAATTTCTTTCACCTTATCAGTTGTTTGTTGTACAAGTTCCGGACCAGCAAACTGCTTTTCTCCGGCTTCTAACCAACACACTGGAGTTCTACATTTCCGACCATACAAAGCTTCAAAAGGTGCTCTTCCAATACTGGAATGGTAACTATTGTTATACGCAAATTCTACTAACGGTAGATGCGTATCCCAGTTACCTCCAAAGTCCAACACACACGACCTGAGCATGTCTTCCAAAGTTTGAATGGTTCTTTCACTTTGCCCATCAGTTTGTGGATGATAAGCAGTGCTCAAATTGACTCTCGTACCCAATTCTTCTTGTAGTGATTGCCAAAACCTCGAGGTAAACCGACTATCACGATCTGACACTATAGACACCGGTATACCATGCCTTGACACCACTTCATCAATATAGCTTCGCCAATTTATCTATTGGTGACGCTTCTTTCATAGCCAGAAAATGAGCACTCTTAGTCAATCGGTCCACGATTACCCATATAGTGTCGTTACCTTTTTGCGTCTTTGGTAACTTTGTCACAAAATCCATGGTAATCTTCTCCCACTTCCATTCCGGAATCTCCAAGGATTGGAAACTTTCGTAAGGCTTTTGATGTTCCGCTTTTACCAATGAACATGTCCTACACTTCTCTACTATTCGGGCCACATCTGCTTTCATAGCTGACCACCAATAATGCAATTTCAAATCTCTATACATCTTAGTACTCCCAGGATGTATAGAATACTTAGATTTATGAGCATCTTCGAGAATTAACTCTCGATTTCCTCCAGCCTTAGGCACCTAAACACGACCTTGGAACAATTTAATTCCACGGCTATCTTCAGTTAGTTGAAGATGTTGCTTACTCATGACTTCATCTTTCAGATTCTTTTCCAATAGAGCCTCCGCTTGTGCCCCTTTTATCCTTTCAATCAAACTGGATGTTACATCAATTCTAGCGTTGGTCGTTTTCAAACACCCACTATACTCTTTTCTACTTAAAGCATCAGCTACGACATTTGCTTTACCGGGATGGTAATGCAATTCGCAATCATAATCTTTAAGTAATTCTAACCAGCGTCGCTGTCTCATGTTTAACTCTTTTTTATCAAAGACATGTTTCAAGCTCTTGTGATTAGTATAAAGAGTACACTTCGTTCTATATAAATAATGTCGCCATAACTTCAATGCAAATACGACTGCTGCTAATTCCAGATCATGAGTAGGATAATTCTTCTCGTGCTCCTTAAGTTGTCTTGATGCGTAAGCAATCACTTTGCCTCGTTGCATCAATACACATCCCAGACCCATCTTTGACGCGTCACTGTATACAACCAAATCTTCTGTTCCTTCTGGTAAGGCAAGAATAGGTGCTTCACACAACTTTTGACGTAAAGTTTTGAAAGCTGATTCTTGTTTTTCAGTCCAAACAAATTTCACGTTCTTTCGAGTTAATAAAGTCAAAGTAGAAGCAATCTTTGAGAAGTCTTTAATAAACCTTCGATAGTAACCGGCTAGGCCTAAGAAACTTCTTATTTCAGACGCACTCTTCGGTGTTTCCCAATTCGTCATTGCTTCGATCTTTGCTGGGTCTACTTTGACTCCTTCCGAAGTAATTACATGCCCTAGAAATTGTACCTCCTTTAACCAAAATTCACATTTCGAGAACTTTGCGTACAATTTCTCTTTTCTCAACACTTCTAAGACTTCACGAAGATGGTGTTCATGATCGTCTTCATTCTTCGAATAAATAAGTATGTCATCAATGAATACAATGACAGACTTATCTAAAAATGGTCGACATACTCTGTTCATCAGATCCATGAACACGGCTGGAGCATTAGTCAACCCAAATGGCATTACAAGGAATTCATAATGCCCGTACATCGTTCTAAACGCTGTCTTCGGGATATCTTCATCTCTTACTCGAACTTGATGGTACCCCGACCTCAAATCAATCTTGGAAAAGCATCCCGCACCTTGGAGTTGATCAAACAGATCATCAATCCTTGGAAGCGGATACTTGTTCTTAATCGTCACCTTATTCAGCTCCCGGTAGTCGATGCACATTCTCATAGTGCCATCCTTTTTCTTTACAAACAATACCGGATCTCCCCAAGGTGAAGAACTTGGTCTAACAAAACCCTTGTCTAATAACTCTTGTAGCTGAGACATCATTTCTTTCATTTCAACCGGTGCTAAACGATACGGTGCACGCGCTATCGGTGCCACTCCCGGAACGAGATCAATTCGAAATTCAACTTGTCGTTCAGCCGGTAAACCTGGAAGGTCATCTGGAAATACGTCCAGAAATTCGCTTACCACTTTAATGTCTTCCACTTGTTTCTTTTCTGACTTCACATCCAGAACATAAGCTAGGTAGGATGAACATCCTTTAATCAAACACTTACGCGCTTTAGCAATAGAAATCAATGGAATTTCCCCCTTTCTCTTTTCTCCATAGATCAATACATCGTCCTTATCAGCCATCGGAATCCGAATTAACTTCTTTGTACAAAGTATTTCTGCCTGGTTGACTGTTAGCCAGTCCATACCTACAATCATATCGAATCCCCCAATTTCCATTAACAATAAATCAATCGGAAATTTCGTTTCCCCTATCGAAATTAAACAACCTTCAAATCTTTCATGAACTAAGACTTTACCTCTGTTAGCTATCTCGACTACTAATGCATCTTCCAAAGTAGTGACATGCATAGCTAGCTTTTGATAAAACGACTTGGACACAAACGAAAAATTTGCACCACAATCAAATAAAATGCACGCGGGAATAGAATTTACTAGAAATGTACCCGAAACGACATCTTTGGATTCCTTCGCCTCTTCTGCCGTCATATGAAATGCTCGGCCTGTTGGTTTAGGAACATCTGGTTTCTTTCCTTGATCTCTGCCCTTCTTTAACTTCGGACAATCTCTTCGGATGTGTCCGGGCTGTTTACACTCAAAAGAGATCGGTCCTTGAATAGGACAGCTTGCCGCTATATGCCCAGGCTTCCCGCATTTGAAGCACTCATTCCCGACTATCCGACACTGACTAAAATGTTTACTTCGACATTTCGAACACCAACTTGGTTCCCGGCGAGGTTCATAACGAACGTTCTTTCCAAAAGATTTGAATTTCTGAGAAGACTCTGACCGGCCTTCCCACTTCCGTTTCTCTCCCACGTGTGTCTTTTCTTCTTTATCTTTTGCATACACTTCCTCTATCACTTTGGCTTCTTCGATCGTCTCTCTCAACGTCGATGCTTTTGAACTCCGTACCCTCGACATCATATCCGCTGGCAAACCTTTCAAATAAGCTTTAACTTTATCTTTCTCAGTTGGAGCCACATGCCCCCCTAAGTTTAGTTTTTCCATGAAAGTTTCCGTGTACTTCCGAACAGTAGAAGTACCCTTCTTCAGATTCCGAAATTCTTCCTCAATTCTATCCATCTCGTTTTCATTGCAGTATTCTTCCAGAATCTTTTTCTTGAATGACTCCCAAGTCATAGCAGTCAAGACTGGAGCCGAAATTGTAGCCGTCACTACATTCCACCAAGTCAGGGCATTACCTCTTAACATTTGAGATGCAAATCTGACCTTTGACTTCTCATCACAATCACAAGCCCTGAAAGCTTGTTTCATTTCTCTTAGCCAATTCATACACACCACTGGATTATCCGCTCCAATAAACTCGGATGGTTTACAGCTTAGAAACGTTTTATAAGAGCAGACTCTTTCCACCCTCCTTTCTGTCTCTATCCCCGGGTTACGAGTTGGATTTATCACTCCAGTATCAGTTTCCGTTCGGCGTAGCTCCATACTTCGATCGTTCAGTGCTTTCATAAACATTTCAGCTTGTTTTTCCATTGTTGTATTCATCATTCTTGTCATACTCTCCATCATACGAGACTCCACCGTAGATTCAGGCGTTTCCTGGTTAGCGGTATTGGTACTTGTTCTGTGTACCTAACTATCCGCTCCTCCCGTAAAATGTAACCTCGGCGGGCTCTCATGAGTTCCGCCCGTTCCAGGTTGTCCTTCCAACCCTACTGCTCTGTCCTCCGAAGAATTAGAGGACCTCGGTGGCGTATTCACCATTGTTCTGACATAACACCAAGAAATAACCATAAGAAATGGTTACACATCTTTAGACATACGAACGTACTTTACCGATCATTAATCACTGTAATAATGTAGAAATAAGTATGCCTGCGTAGCAATATATTCATAATAACAGTAGCTAATTGAAATTGTGAATATACTATACATGAGAATCCTTATTACCATTGTTACAGTACTAAATTCACGTATTTCCGTCGACTCTAAGACTATCCCGTCTTAGTAATTCTACCCATTTCTCACATATCATAACTTACGTCATCTCAGCTTAAGTCTAGGTATCTCACTTAGCATACCTAGTTCACTTAAACTAATGCTCTGATACCATATTGTAACACCTAAAAATCAGGGCTAATTTGAACCTCAATTCGTAACAAGTTATGACAAAATAACATCCAAACTTTTATATAAGAGGAGAGTGAACTATGCGGTTTCATAATTACAAACATAGAAATTCTCCCAATAACTTATTAATCTAATCATGTCCACTTTAATTAGATTAACTAAGTTATCTAAGCAATCTATCAAAAGCCTCACTGCTTTAGCTAACTCCTCCGCTTATCTCTTAAGTTGGATACTTCAAGAGCTCTCGGCACACATCCCATTTACTTCCCCGAGCTTGTACCTGGTAAGAAAATTCATTTGAAAGAATTAGGCTTACGCCTAATGAGAACATCAAATTTCAAATTAAAAATGTTAACAGTTTGAAAATATCCAATACATATAAACAAACCTGTTCACCACCGTTCTTACCATACACGTGCTCACCTCAATGACAGGATCATACCCGATCCCATGAATATGACTAACATTCAGTAAGTCATATTATCACAATCAAGAGCCTACTGCGAATCCTTATAGATTCTAGACCATTGCTCTTATCCAATAAATTACAAGTTGCTTTATGCCTATTTCTTGGCCCGGAAGTAGAGATTACAAGTTACTTTATGCCTATCTCTGGTCTTCCCCTAGAAATCAGGAATTACAATTTACCTTATGCCTATTCCTCGATTTTTATCCTATGAAATAGAAATTACAAGTTCCTTTATGCCTATTTCTCATATCATAACACCTTTACGAAATGGGAATTACAAATTACTTTATGCATATTCCTCATTTACAATACATAACCGTGCCTATGGATCCATTACACATACTATATACATGTATAGTATTAACCTAAACCAAACCCTTTAGCCTAACACACTAACATCCAACCGTAAGTATGTTCAAGCTACTAAGATTGTATTTCAATTTCTCCATCATACCATGTCCAAGAGTTATCAAAACTCCCAAGTTACCGGATACTCAAAAGAATCCAGAACATCCAAAGTGACTGAACAACTAGAGTTTCCGAACACCACAAAACTATTCGGACATGGTATCTTACCGGTTACACAAAATTTACCGGATATCTCAATCTTACCGGATACTAGCCCTATCCGGATACTTACCGGAAACATAAACAATCCGCACAACATAACTTTCCGGACAACATCCGAAAACCAAGGTAATCCGGATACCATCCGGTATCTAATTCATCCGGAAACTACTAAATAAACAATACTTACCGGATATCTTTGCCTCGTCCGGATACCTTCGCACAGGGGTCTCCGGATACCTCTTTTTATCCGGAAACTACGGCTGTTCTTCAATTTTACCATCAATCAGTCCCAATAATATCATTCTTAATTCGACCCATATCATTCTAACAGTTGTAAAGCATACAGATACTAAAACAACACCAAAATCATCCAATTTTATAGTTTATAAAATCAAAATAGGATGAACTCACCTTTAAAGAAGGTAAACCCACTTTATGCACAATCTAATGCTCCAATCTGCTGTCAACGATTCTGAAACCTAAACAACAAATAGGTTTGTTCACAACTAAGCATTTACAACAAGTTTTGTCTGAATCCATGGTGAATTTCTTACCAAATTTTGAAGACCAAAGCTTGGTTTTCCTCTTCTCTTCTTTCTCCCTTCTTTCTCTCTATTCTCTTTCTCTGATTTCTCTAAACCGACTCAACTAAAAAGGAATGAGATATTTCTCAATCTCAGTCCCTTTATCCATACATACTATCACTAAATGACCAAACACACCTTCTAAATTTCATAATATCAAGATTAGCTCCAACTTTGATTTCTCATGCTTTAACCCCATCATGAGTTATAAACTTTCAAGGATAGTACAAACTTACAATTCAGTTACAAAACAACTTCATTTATATTAGAACATAATATAACGAAATTTCAAGGTGTTACAATACTCCCCAACTTGAAAATGATTTCGTCCCCGAAATCAAAGCTAGGTAAACAAGTGAGGATATCTAGTCTTCATATCCTCTTCCGACTCTAACGTCACGTTAGCACCTCGATGATGTTTCCATTATACCTTTAACATAACCACTTCTTTGCCATTACGTAACTTTCTAACCGATCTTTCCAAAATCGCCTCCGGTTCTTCTACACAACAGCTCTTTTCATCTACTCTTACATCAGTGAGTGGAATCACATCATTCTCTTCGGCTAAACATTTCCGAAGATAGAAAATATGGAAGGTATTATGGATTCCTTCCAATTCTGGTGGAAGATCCAACTGATATGCTTGCAATCCCACTCTCTTAGTTATGGTGAAAGGCCCTAGAAAACGAGGACTCAACTTTCCACGTTTACCAAACCTTATCACACCTTTCCATGGGGATACCTTAAGCATTACACGCTCCCCAACTTGGAATTCTTTTGGTCTTCTTTTCGGATCAGCATAACTCTTTTGCCGATCTTGAGCCGCTTTCATATGCCTCCGAATTTCATTCACCTTATCAGCTGTTTGTTGTACAAGTTCCGGACCAGCAAACTTCTTTTCTCCAGCTTCTAACCAACACACCGGAGTTCTACATTTCCGACCATACAAAGCTTCAAAAGGTGCTCTTCCAATACTGGAATGGTAACTATTGTTATACGCAAATTCTACTAACGGTAGATGCGTATCCCAGTTACCTCCAAAGTCCAACACACACGACCTGAGCATATCTTCCAAAGTTTGAATGGTTCTTTCACTTTGCCCATCAGTTTGTGGATGATAAGCAGTGCTCAAATTGACTCTCGTACCCAATTCTTCTTGTAGTGATTGCCAAAACCTCGAGGTAAACCGACTATCACGATCTGACACTGTAACAAAATTTTGAGGTGTTACACCTATTTTGAGTTTAATAGAGGGATGACATCTTTGATTATATTGTTGTGTTGATTACTTGTTCTGGGATCACAATTGGTATCAGAGCAAGGCAATCAGATCAGATCCAGAAAATCATTCACGTTTTTGAGTTATTTTTGTGTTTATCGAGTTTTTCCTTCATTTTGATCGATTATGTGCTTAATATGGATTAGGATTGATTCTATTTTCTTCTTAGATTGTTTCTGTGTGAATTGATTCCGCAAATTCACCAGAAATCGATCCAGATTTGATAGTTGAGTGATTTTCGGAAAATAGCTAGAAACTTATTGTTTTGGGATTCAATTTCAATTTCTGTTGGTTTTTGGATCATACACCAAGAGTTAAATGTGTTCATATTTTCCTCGCGCATAACCCTATCAAGTTTCATTTCATTTAGAGCAGTTTTGAGCAAAATCTTGAGATTTGATTTGAGATTCATAGTTATCGTAGACATCAGAGTTCATCATCCTCGCACGGTTCATATTCAGATTTTATCGCAGAAGATTTTATCGCGCCCTTATCGTGCGATAAAATTTTGAGAAGTTTTTATCGCGTCTTTGGTGTACGATAAAGTCAGGTGAACAGTAGTTATCGCACCTTTGACTTGCGATAACTGGAGTGAACAGTGGTTATCGCATACTTGTCCCGCGATAACCTTGTGACAAGTTTTTATCGTGTGAGTTGTGTACGATAAAATCTTATCGTGGGTGTGGTGTACGATAACTTGGAGATAATTTTTTATCGTGGGTGTTGTGTGCGATAATCTTTGGTGTACGACAAAACAGTGGGTTGGTGAGATCTTTTACTCTGATCAAGGTTGCTTTAAAGATCGTTAACAAGTATAGACACTATGATAACAAGGGATATGTTAGTAATTGGCTTGAAAGATAAACCTCCAGTTTTGTTCCCTAAAGATTTTAAGATATGGAAAGACAGATTTTTAGACTATGTAGATAGGCAAGAGAATGGAGATTACATTTGTCAATCTTTGGAGGAAGGTCCTATGGAAGATGTTTTTGAAGAAAAACCAGGTGATGCAGAAGGGGAAATCATAGGAGCTCGTATTCTTCCTAAGAACTATTCTGGTGATGAACTGAAGAGATACAATGCCGACAAAGCATCAAGATCACTTGTGATGCAAGCTTTAACCAACGACGTTTATCTGAAAGTTGATAGTCTAAATGAGTCTGGAAAGAAGATGTTTGATGAGTTGATAAAGCTGTATCAGGGCTCAACAGTAGAGAATCAGATGAGAGTGTCGAATGCGATTAACAAGTATGAGAATTTCAAACAGAAGGAAGGAGAGACACTTGACAATACTTATGACCGGTTCACAACAATCTTGAATGAACTAAACAGGCACAAGATTACAAAGAGTGTAAAAGAAAATAATGTGAAGTTCTTAAGGGTACTCCAACCTGAATGGAAGAAATATGCTCACAGGATGAAACAACATTCCACATTGAGTGTTCTTGTAATAACCCAATTTTTAGTAGGTTTCGAAAACTTGGTGGTTAAAGTGAGAAGAATGGAAGTTTAGTTGAGGGGTCCATGTGCAATTTGTGGGAGGTATAAAATGGACCAAATCCCTAGGGCATCAACCAAAAATCAGTATTATTCTAATTGTTGGGGTGTTTGGCGGCTAGAGAAAGAAAGGGAAGAGGAGAAGAGTTCTTGGGGGAAAGAAATCAAGGAAGAGAAGAATCAGTAAGGTAACCTATTCTAATTTATGGTAATTGTTAATCTAGTGTTCCTTTATCCTTTTGGTCTGGATTCTCAAGTCTAAAGGTAGTGATTCAATGAGTTTTCACCCACATTTCCTTAAAAGTGGGTTTTGAGGGTTTTGGTATTTATAATCCGATTTAAGGGGTTATAGATAGATTAAGTGGGTGTTTGGGGTTGGTGGATGAACCCTTATAGTTGTCTAATCAAACTAATGGCTTAAATCGGAGTTTAAATCAGTTTTAGAAATTCTAAGTTCGAACAGCAGCGTTTTCTGGACACCAGCGTTTGGTGGTGTCCGGATATGTTGCATGTGTCCGGGTGAGTGCCCCGTGAAGGTGCCCGGGTAGTGTTGCCGGATAAGTGGTGTGTCCGGATAAGTGTAGTGTCCGGACAAGCGTAGTGTCCGGAAAAGGGAGTGTGTCCGGAAAAGGGAGTGTGTCCGGAAAAGGGAGTGTGTCCGGAAACGGGAGTGTGTCCGGAAAGGAGTGGGTTCGGGTATCCGGGAAGTCCTAGTGTCCGGACTGTTCAGGTATTCGGGGAGTTAGAGTATCCGGAAAGTGTGTGTACCCGGTAAGTTCTGGATCTTTATTTCTGATTAAGGATTTATCTGATCTTTTAGGTGCAAAGCTTGGGTGACTCAAGTTTAGAGCAGGAGTGCGTGCTTTGTCATCGCATGTGAGTCTTTCTGAACCTAAATTTTATACAAAGTGTGTGGTTGATGATTATAATTTAAATTGTGAGTTTTCCAACGGCTTTTATTACAAGTAAAGATTTGAGCGTGTGGCATGGTTATTATTTAAACGGTGTGCTTTTCAATTACTCTTATTGTAAGATGACAAGTAATTGTGTGCGGTGTGGTTATTGTCTAACAGTGTGCTTTTCAACTGCTCTTAGTTCAAGGCAAGGTTTAAATGTGTGATCTTTATGTGTGGCTTACATGTGTGATTAAAATGTGTGTGACCGTGCTCTGGCTTTTGTGTGATATGGGCGGTGTGTGCCCGATTATTCTGTCACGGTGTGTGTGACATGGGCGGCGTGTGCCCGATTATTTCTGTCACGGTGTGTGTGACATGAGCGGTGTGTGCCCAATTATTCTGTCACGGTGTGTGTGACATGGGCGGTGTGTGCCCGAATGCGCTGTCACGGTGTATGTGACTTTAGCGCGTGCCAGTAGCATGTGTCAATGTGTGCATATCAATTTTTGTGTGTTTACCATGATTTATACAAATGTTTCATAACAGATTTTATAAACTGAAATATTTTGGTGTGATGCGGTGTGGAGGGAACTCACTAGACCTCATGGTCTAACCCTCGCTTTTCAAAACTAAAACCTTTTCAGGTAAGCAGGTGTTAGGGAGCTCGGTCAAAGGGAAGGGGAAGGTGTGAGCTGGAGCTTGCATCTTTGGGACTAGAAGCCTTCCATTTTTGTTTATTAGACTCATTCTCAGTTGTAATTAGGGTTAATTCCGCAAACCCCTTTTTACGAATATTGTTAAATATTTTGGTGTAGGCCAGGTTTTGGCAGATATTATTATCTTTGAAATTGACGTTTTGTTTCTAGTTTGGGTCGTTACAAATGGTATCAGATCCTTAGTTTAAGAGATTTAGGTGACCGGACGGGCCTAAACTTAAATTGTGGAGTTAGAGGATACAACTGAGAACTAGGAGGACCTTAGTAAGACTGGGTAGAATGATTAATAGGGTGGCGAGGACTGTCATGTAAGGTAAGTTGGCGATTATACCTGGCCAGTGTATTTACGAGCTTACAGGTACATGTAAGTGCTTAATTGCCTTATTATCTTGGAATTGTAGACTTAATGTTGTTGGTGTCTCTTTGTCAGTCAGTAATCATGATGAGGAGATCCATGAGGGGAGTATCGGAACCTATTGATGAGGAAATCGAAATGGAAGCACCACCGGTGCCTGCAGCCGCACGCGGTAGAGGTCGAGGAAGAGGCCGAGGAAGGGGACGAGGAAGAGCACCCCGGCGAGCGGCTACTCAGATGAATGAGGACGTGGAAAGAGCTGTGGTGAGAGCACGGGTTACTCGTGGCACGAGGAGCGCGGGAGTCCCGCAAGAACCAGAGGTGTCTCATCAGGAGAGCTCTACGTCCAGGCGGGGAGCGAGTCGAGGAGGGAGTCGTGGGCGAGGTCGTGCCCAAGCCTTTGTGACCCAAGAAAATTTCGCCACTGCCTTGGGGGAAATCCAGGATACATTGAAAGCACTGTTGGCTAAGCAGAATGAGGCAGTTTCGAGGGGTAAGGAGGCCAGTGGTAGTAAGGGAGGGGAGACTAGCCCTCATGGTTCAGCTTCGGGGAGCCCTACTCAGTCAAACCCATTGGCAGTGAATGATCGAGTGCTAAGTGGAGGGTGTAGTTACAAGGCATTCGCTTCTTGTAAGCCACCCGCTTTCAAGGGGGAATGCGATCCCGTGTTGGCGATAAAGTGGATCAGGGAAATGGAGCTGGTGTTCGACACCCGTAAGTGTGCTGATAGTGACAGGGTAATGTTCGCTCTGTCCATGTTGAAATCAGAAGCTGTGTTTTGGTAGGATGCGGAGACCGCGGGGGAAGGGTCAAAGGCTGCTAAGAATATGACGTGGGAGACCTTTATCTCAAGGTTTAAGGTGTCGTTTTTCCCTCTGGCGACAGTGAAACGACTAGAAGAAGAGTTCATGAGTTTGGAACAAGGTGGAATGACGGTGAGAGAATACACCACGAAGTTTATGGAGAAGGCGAGGTTCGCTGAGTTGTACGTTCCGAATGAGGAACGTCGAGTTGAGAGGTACATCTTTGGGTTAAAGAGTAGCGTGCGGGAACTGGTCATGGCTAGGAACCCGACCACTTTTCAGGCAGCCATCAACGCAGCTGAATTGGTTGAAAAGGAGAAGAACCGACAATATGTGGAGAAGGGTAAGGAGAAAAGAAAGTGGGAGGGGTCAGCGCATGATTCGGATCGGGCTAAGGTGTTTAAGCCGGAGTCCCGATGGGGATCAAAATTTGAAGAGAAACCTTGTGGGAAGTGTAATCGAGTCCACCGTGGAGAATGTGTGGGAGAAATCGAGGGATGTTTCAAATGTGGAAAATTGGGACATATGGCACGAGACTGTAGGAACCCAAGGGCACGCTACCAGTGTGGGTCTTTAGAACATTTGAGGCCGGATTGCCCTCAGCTGAAGAGAAGGGATTCGGGTGGTTTCGATGGTAGGCAAAGGGGAAGAGTGGGGGAAATGAAAGTGGAGCCAGCACAGGCGAAGGCTAGAGTTTTTCGGATGACGGCTGAAGAGGAGGAAGAGGTGCCCGAGGTTGAGACAGGTACCTATAAAACCTTATTCTATGTAATTGTTATCTGTCTTGGGTGTAAACTGTTCGTGGTATCGCCGGGATTTGCCCGATGTTTGCGTGTTAAACCTAGATGGTTGGAAGGTGTGTTAGGAATAAAATCTGCTGTTGACAGTCGGGGTTTGGTGAGGAAGGTGCGTGATGGATGTGGTATCGAGGTCGAGAGTCACTCGTGCCTTTGAAATTGTGTCCGCGAGCTTGGGAGAGAGTTTGACGTTATCATAAAAATGGATCAGCTGGCAAGTTATAACCCTATCATTAGGTGCAATAGGAAATGATCCGTAGGCCTTATCTGATAAGTCGGGGGTGGTGACCGATGGAGTTAGACGAAAGCGTAAGTCTTGTCGTGTGTAGTGATGAAAGCAGGTTATACGTAACTTTATGTTGAGGAATTCCGGGGACGAAATTCTCTTAAGGGGGGAGTGTTGTAATAACCCAATTTTTAGTAGGTTTCGAAAACTTGGTGGTTAAAGTGAGAAGAATGGAAGTTTAGTTGAGGGGTCCATGTGCAATTTATGGGAGGTATAAAATAGACCGAATCCCTAGGGCATCAACCAAAAATCAGTATTATTCTAATTGTTGGGGTGTTTGGCGGCTAGAGAAAGAAAGGGAAGAGGAGAAGAGTTCTTGGGGGAAAGAAATCAAGGAAGAGAAGAATCAGTAAGGTAACCTATTCTAATTTATGGTAATTGTTAATCTAGTGTTCCTTTATCCTTTTGGTCTGGATTCTCAAGTCTAAAGGTAGTGATTCAATGAGTTTTCACCCACATTTCCTTAAAAGTGGGTTTTGAGGGTTTTGGTATTTATAATCCGATTTAAGGGGTTATAGATAGATTAAGTGGGTGTTTGGGGTTGGTGGATGAACCCTTATAGTTGTCTAATCAAACTAATGGCTTAAATCGGAGTTTAAATCAGTTTTAGAAATTCTAAGTTCGAACAGCAGCGTTTTCCGGACACCAGCGTTTGGTGGTGTCCGGATATGTTGCATGTGTCCGGGTGAGTGCCCCGTGAAGGTGCCCGGGTAGTGTTGTCGGATAAGTGGTGTGTCCGGATAAGTGTAGTGTCCGGACAAGCGTAGTGTCCGGAAAAGGGAGTGTGTCCGGAAAAGGGAGTGTGTTCGGAAAAGGGAGTGTGTCCGGAAACGGGAGTGTGTCCGGAAAGGAGTGGGTTCGGGTATCCGGGAAGTCCTAGTGTCCGGACTGTTCAGGTATTCGGGGAGTTGGAGTATCCGGAAAGTGTGTGTACCCGGTAAGTTCTGGATCTTTATTTCTGATTAAGGATTTATCTGATCTTTTAGGTGCTAAGCTTGGGTGACTCAAGTTTAGAACAGGAGTGCGTGCTTTGCCATCGCAGGTGAGTCTTTCTGAACCTAAATTTTATACAAAGTGTGTGGTTGATGATTATAATTTAAATTGTGAGTTTTCCAACGGCTTTTATTATAAGTAAAGATTTGAGCGTGTGGCATGGTTATTATTTAAACGGTGTGCTTTTCAATTACTCTTATTGTAAGATGACAAGTAATTGTGTGCGGTGTGGTTATTGTCTAACAGTGTGCTTTTCAACTGCTCTTAGTTCAAGGCAAGGTTTAAATGTGTGATCTTTATGTGTGGCTTACATGTGTGATTAAAATGTGTGTGACCGTGCTCTGGCTTTTGTGTGATATGGGCGGTGTGTGCCCGATTATTCTGTCACGGTGTGTGTGACATGGGCGGCGTGTGCCCGATTATTTCTGTCACGGTGTGTGTGACATGGGCGGTGTGTGCCCGATTATTCTGTCACGGTGTGTGTGACATGGGCAGTGTGTGCCCGAATGCGCTGTCACGGTGTATGTGACTTTAGCGCGTGCCAGTAGCATGTGTCAATGTGTGCATATCAATTTTTGTGTGTTTACCATGATTTATACAAATGTTTCATAACAGATTTTATAAACTGAAATATTTTGGTGTGACGCGGTGTGGAGGGAACTCACTAGATCTCATGGTCTAACCCTCGCTTTTCAAAACTAAAACCTTTTCAGGTAAGCAGGTGTTAGGGAGCTCGGTCAAAGGGAAGGGGAAGGTGTGAGCTGGAGCTTGCATCTTTGGGACTAGAAGCCTTCCATTTTTGTTTATTAGACTCATTCTCAGTTGTAATTAGGGTTAATTCCGCAAACCCCTTTTTATGAATATTGTTAAATATTTTGGTGTAGGCCAGGTTTTGGCAGATATTATTATCTATGAAATTGACGTTTTGTTTCTAGTTTGGGTCGTTACAGTTCTACCTTTGCAAGAAATGTATGAGACACTCAAACAAGATGAAGATGATGCCGATGAGAAAAGAGAGAAGAAGAAGAAGAAGAAGAAGAAGAAGAAAGAAAGGAAGGATAAGAAAGAAGCAAAGATAGAAAAGAAAGAGGAAATAGTTGAAGATGATCCGATTGCTCTATTATCTAGTAAATCTGGGAAGCATAAAGTTCAGAGTAAGGGTATAGAGTCAGAAGATGGTGGTTTGGACAATGACGACTTAGATGAGGCTGAAAGCTTAAAACAATCTATGATTCTTCTGACAAAGGCTTTTCAAAATAGATTTGTCAAAAAGACAGGATCCAACAATCAGCGATATTCTTCGGGGTCTAAGAGTTTTGAGCACAAGGATCACATAGCATCTAATAAGAGGTTTGATGATAGAAAGGATGAAGGTAAGAAGGTTGAGGAAAGGAAATTTGTTGAGAAGAAGGGTGAAGAGTATAAGTGCTACAACTGTGGGAAAACCGGACACTTCGCCAAAGAATGCTGGAAACCGAAGGTGCGGGACTCTGATTACTACAAGAATAACATGTTGCTGGCAAAGCAGAAAGAGTCTGGGAAAGCACTGATGGCAGAGGAAGAGTACTGGTTGGACCAGTCAGACGATGAGGAAGAAGAGAAAACTGCTGCTCTTGCCAAGATGTGTCTGATGAGCAATGATGCTGATGAGACAGAAGTTGAGACAACTTCTGAGACACATGAGGTAAATTCCTTTACCGTTAATCATTTCTTTAAGCAACTAGAAGTCATGCAAACCAAGTTAGATGATTTAACTGTCAAACTGAACAAAGCTCATAAAACAATAGATTTTCAAAAGCAAAGAATCAATGAAGCTCAAAGCAATAACTCACATACTCACATACTATACTATAAGTTATTTGAAGTAACTTATGGAAAACCTAATATTTTTTTCAACTATAATCTTAATTAATTTTAATTATTAATAATTTAACTATTAATTACTCATAAACATTAATTTATAATACTTAAAATCAATTAAAATTATTAATTTAATTTAAATATACATTACTAATTATTTTTAATTATACAATATATAATAATTATTATTATTATCAATTACTTATAAATGTCATTAACTATATCACTTTTACTAATTATTATTTAATATATTTAGATATCAAACAATAAAAGTTAAAGTAATATTAAATTTATTTTACAGGCAATTAAAATTTCTAAATTTCTTACTAAAATATTTAATGTAATTAATTTTATTTTTTAAAATATTAATTAAATAAAATATGTAAGATTGATCGATTTCATTGTTATGATATTATATATTTTAAATCATTGATTAATTTTGATTTTTTCTAAATTTTTTTTAACAAATTCAAAAAAAAAAATATATATATATATATAAGGATGGGTTCAAATGAAAACTCATTTTTCATTGTGCACGTGATGACCAATTTTAGCCATTGATCAAAATTTAGAAAACTAATCAATGGTTAAAACATTATAAAATCAATTGAGAAGTAATTAGGGGCATATCTGGAAATTTGAATAGCGCCTACATATTTGACTTTTTATTTTCTTTTTTAACTAAAAAAACTTTTACCTCCTTAAATTTTAAAATAATTTATCTAAAAAATTACTAATATTTTAATCAAACAAATTATATTAAAAAAACAAGAATTTCGTGCTTTTCGATATGACATCCATCTTGTTGGTGCAAGTGTACCACATCTCTATATATTTATATATATTTATTTTGATGATTACAAACACACCGTATTATTGTTTATCTAACAATCCAATCCAAGTGTACAGTTCTTGAAGAACACGAAGATTTTATCTGAAGAGTTCAAGACGGAAGATTTACGTTGTCATTAGTGTTTATAATTTATAATGATAAACACCCTAAAATAATATACCACTTGGATATTTCTAAAAACCCAATTTTAATTAATTAAGGTTTATTAAGAAGATCCAGCAGATTGGTTGCGTCTTGGAGAAGTTACCTATTTCTGACGCCGGCATACCGCGAAGGTTCAGGCGGTATACCGCGGCGGCTTACTGCACCTCTGATTGATTGAAAGGCTTTTTGTCTGGGCGGTATACCGCGGTGTTTAGCCGGTATACCGCGGGTACAGTCTGCACGGTATACCGCGATGTATAGCCGGTATACCGCGGGTACAGTTTCCGTTTGTTTTTGCAGGGTTGACCTTTCTCTTCTGACACGTACTTTATTACTGCACGGTATACCGCGTGCCTTTGGCGGTATACCGCGGATGCATATATCCGTTGGAAGAGCTGCTATATATAATGCATGCGATGGTGGAGAAGAAATAAAACAATACAGATACAAACCAACAGCCATCTATCCATCTGATCTCTCCCAACTAATATTCCATACTACATATTATCACTACATATTTATTTTATAAAACGTTTTTATAAAATATCCAAGTGATAAATATTATACAAGAGTGATTTCCATTGTGAGTTATACTCCTCTTGTAAGTGTTTGAATAACGGGTGTGTGATCCTGTATATCTCAATAAGCTAAAGCTTGAGAGCCTATTGCTTTCCTTTGTATTTGGTTTGTATTCTACCGTAAAGAATACTTTTATTGGATCGTGTCGGGAAGTGTCTCGGCTAGTGATTTACCAAGTTGTGGTAGATCACTAAATCTCCGTGTCAAGTATCTCTATCCCTTATCTCTTTATATTTCCGCTGTGCATTTAATTATATCTGTTTATATAATTATTGTATATATACTCTGCTTTATTTACTGTATTTATACTATCCTGTATTTATACGTATCTGTTGTGTTTTCATATACTCTGTTGTATTTACATTATTAAGATATTTTTTTATAAAAGGTTTTTTGAAAGTAAAATATTTAAATACAACCTTACCCCCCCTAGGTTGTCTAACAATTGGTATCAGAGCAGGGCTTTCAAAAATCGTCTATTTAATTTTTTTTAAAATCCGTTTTTGTTATGGCTCAACAAAATGCTTGGTTTTCTAAATCTCTTCTTATTGATTTCGAAAATTTTGATCTTTGGGCAAATTCTTTTGAACGTTATGTTCGTGGGATAAATCAAAAAATTTGGGATATTATTATTAAAGGAAATTTCAAACCCACAAAATTTCAAAACAACAAAGTTGTTGAAAAACCTAGCTCGGAATGGTCCGACGAAGATAAGGCTAATTATTGTTTAAATTATGAAGCCAAAAATTTTCTCTTTTCGGTTCTTACTAACGATGATATTGAGCGTGTTTATCTCTTTGAAACTGCTCGTGATATTTGGGAGAACTTGAACATCACCTATGGTGGAAACTCAAAAGAAAAGAGAGACGAAACCCGAGATCAAAGAAATGAAGAAACGTGTCTCATCGTCGACTGCGAGAAAGAGGTATGTACTTCATACTCAAGTTATTCTAGTTGTAGTGATAACGATGATGATATTGATATGTTAAATGTCTCTTTTCAAAAATTGATTGTTCTCGTAAATAGTTATAAAAATGAGAATGCTAAATTAAAAGAAGAATTATTATTATGTCAAAATGAGTTGAATAATTGTAAACAAACCATTGCATGTGATAATAAAATCAAAAATGAGTTAAATGATAAAGTTATCACTTTAGAAAAGAAAGCATGCGAAAATATTGTTTGCAAATCTTGCATTGTCTTAAATGATAAAATTGCATGTTTAGAGAAAATAACATGTGAAAAAGTTGTATGTGGTAAATGCAATATTCTTGAAGATGAAATTGCTTGTTTAAAAGCAAAATGTAAATCGCATGAAAAAGATAATTTATTAGCAAATGCTTTTCAAAATAGTAATGAAAAAATTCTTAACATGCTAAATATGTCTAATCGTATAAACTGTCGAAAAGGTGTTGGTTCCGATACTTGCAAAGATAAATGTTCTTGTATGCCAATTAGAAGACATTATGAATCACCTAAAGTAAGTACAAGAAATCAATATGTGCAAAAACCTCCGTATGTACACAAAGTGAATAATATAAATCATGTACCGAGGAAACCGTATGCTCGTATGTATAATAGTAATTTTTCTAGACCTAATGCGAATATAAATGCTTCATTTTATGTGTATGATAAATACAATCGCAAAATTAAAATGGTTAAAAAATGGATTCCGAAAGGAATGTTTAATGTTGACAATCCCGGTGGGATGCGTTTGTGGTTTTAAACATTTTTGTGGATTGTATGTTGTCATGTTTTATTTTATGTCGACAACATATTTTAATTTTTTTTGCAGTTTATGTTTTATACTAACTGTTAAAAGGACCCATAAGAAAAGGGTACCACGAAAAATTTTCTTTGCCTTTTGTAGGTGTTTCCTGACGAGGATACAATACGTGGTTCCTGGCGAGGATACAATACGTGTTTCCTGACGAGGATATAATACGTGGTTCCTGACGAGGATATGATACGTGTTCCCTGACGAGGTCATAATACGTGGTAATTTTTGCTCACATAAAATTAACCGAAAAATCGAAGCCTTAAGATCCTTTTTTTTGGTGCAAGTGTTTCTTTTTGGTTATTTTGTTTTATGTCTATTATATGCTTTTTTATGCATATTTTTTTGTCCCTCAAATTTTATAATTTGTTATTAATTTGAGGGGGAGCTTTTTATCTTTTAACCATGAGATTATGCTCTCTCAAATATATGCATATTTTGAGGGGGAGCATCTCTCGAGGGGAAGCATACCGTCTTTCTTGACCCTTTTTGTTTCGACAAACGGGGGAGAGAAACCGCATATGCTCATGCTTAGCGGTTGTGTTTGTCATCATCAAAAAGGGGGAGATTGTTGGTGCAAGTGTACCACATCTCTATATATTTATATATATTTATTTTGATGATTACAAACACACCGTATTATTGTTTATCTAACAATCCAATCCAAGTGTACAGTTCTTGAAGAACACGAAGATTTTATCTGAAGAGTTCAAGACGGAAGATTTACGTTGTCATTAGTGTTTATAATTTATAATGATAAACACCCTAAAATAATATACCACTTGGATATTTCTAAAAACCCAATTTTAATTAATTAAGGTTTATTAAGAAGATCCAGCAGATTGGTTGCGTCTTGGAGAAGTTACCTATTTCTGACGCCGGCATACCGCGAAGGTTCAGGCGGTATACCGCGGCGGCTTACTGCACCTCTGATTGATTGAAAGGCTTTTTGTCTGGGCGGTATACCGCGGTGTTTAGCCGGTATACCGCGGGTACAGTCTGCACGGTATACCGCGATGTATAGCCGGTATACCGCGGGTACAGTTTCCGTTTGTTTTTGCAGGGTTGACCTTTCTCTTCTGACACGTACTTTATTACTGCACGGTATACCGCGTGCCTTTGGCGGTATACCGCGGATGCATATATCCGTTGGAAGAGCTGCTATATATAATGCATGCGATGGTGGAGAAGAAATAAAACAATACAGATACAAACCAACAGCCATCTATCCATCTGATCTCTCCCAACTAATATTCCATACTACATATTATCACTACATATTTATTTTATAAAACGTTTTTATAAAATATCCAAGTGATAAATATTATACAAGAGTGATTTCCATTGTGAGTTATACTCCTCTTGTAAGTGTTTGAATAACGGGTGTGTGATCCTGTATATCTCAATAAGCTAAAGCTTGAGAGCCTATTGCTTTCCTTTGTATTTGGTTTGTATTCTACCGTAAAGAATACTTTTATTGGATCGTGTCGGGAAGTGTCTCGGCTAGTGATTTACCAAGTTGTGGTAGATCACTAAATCTCCGTGTCAAGTATCTCTATCCCTTATCTCTTTATATTTCCGCTGTGCATTTAATTATATCTGTTTATATAATTATTGTATATATACTCTGCTTTATTTACTGTATTTATACTATCCTGTATTTATACGTATCTGTTGTGTTTTCATATACTCTGTTGTATTTACATTATTAAGATATTTTTTTATAAAAGGTTTTTTGAAAGTAAAATATTTAAATACAACCTTACCCCCCCTAGGTTGTCTAACACATCTCGATATAGTTTTTTTGTTGTTGTTTTAATCGTTTTTTACACGAAATGTTATATATGTGTTATATTCATTATGAATATGTATGTACGGACTCGGGTGTCCATATTCAGTATGAATAACAAAGGTGAACGTTCATTCACTATTTATGTTGAATAATACAATATTCAGGATGAATAATACATATGATGAATAATACACGAATTCATGATTAATGTATTATTCATCATGAATCGTGTATTGTTCACCCTGAATGCTGTATTATTCATCCTAAATGATACATTATTCATGATGAATAATATATGAACGACTCGTGAAGGTGTTGACACATTGCACACTCTCTTTTATTCTCCGATTCACAACCGAAACTTGGTTTTATTTATTATGAATATGTATATCCCCATGTGTCTACATTCAGTATGAATAACAAAGATAAACGCGCATTCATTATTCATGATGAATAATATATTATTCAGGATGAATAATACAACATTCAGGATGAATAATACATGAATGACCCGTGAAGGTGTGAAGACGTGGTGCACTCTTTTTTTTGTTCTCTGGTTCACACCCGAAACTCGATAGGTTCTCGATTTGTCTCGATGGGTGTTGGGTTACGGTGATGAAGAACGCGATGTCTTACGACGTTGGAAAAAAGTGTTGAAGAAAGTGATGTCGAGTTACGGACTTACGGTGTCGAGGTGTTGTACACACTTGAACGTACATAAATATTCATAATGAATATAACACATATATGATATATAGCATTTCACGTAGAAAACGGTTAAAAAGACAAAAAAAACTATATCGAGAAGGATGTCATATCAGAGAACGAAATTCTCTTTTTTTGATGTAATTTGTTTGATTAAAATATTATTAATTTTTAAGATAATTTATTTTAACTTTTAAGGGATAAAAGTTTTTAATTAAAAAAGAAAATGAAAAAGTCAAATATGGTAGGCGTGAGTTTATATTATCTTCCATTTTTACCCTTAATCGCCTTAATTAATAATTTTAATTAAAAACTCTATTTAATATGAGTTGTTGGATCAAAAGAGATGAAGTCGTCGAGACGTCCTCACGTGCACAATGAAAATTGAGTTTTCATTTGAACTTTCCTCCCTCTCTCTCTCTCTCTCTCTATATATATATATATGTTATAATCAACTTTAAATTATTTCATTTAAAATATTATATTATTTAGTATTAATTAACATATTATATTATTAGAATTTTTTATTAATTATATTACTAGAAATTTATTTGAATTATATTGTGAAATATTTTTAATTTTGCTATTTTTTAGATGTCCTTTTTTATCATTTAAATGTTTATAAGCTAGTTTTTTGTCAAACACATTGTTCATCAACTAATTAGTTTATTAGCCATCATCTAAATTATCAGTTAATTAGTTTATTAGCCATCATCTAAATTATCAGTTAGTTTGCCAAACATATACAATCAAATTAGTATAAATTGTGTTATTTAAAAAAAACTCAATGTTTTAGAATTACAACTATATATTAAAATATCAGGTATAAATCAAAAATAATATATATATATATATATATATATATATATGTTATAATCAACTCTTTATAATATTTCTATATTATTTATTTTCTAAATTATAAAAAATAGGATTGGAAGGATTTGAAAACTCTTATTTCTCCTTTTCAGAATCTTATTGCCCATAGAACATGTTTATAAGGGCATCTTTAACAACGTTTTTATAATTTCTCCGAAATACAAAATTAAAAGTTAAAATTATTAAATAGAATTACATTCATCTTTAACAGGTTTTATATTTTTATAGATTTTAACACAAGTTATATTAATATAACATGGTAAAAGTTCAATCTCATTGGTGAGATTGAATAAAATTAATATTTTTTTCTCTTCTACCATTAAGTTTTAGAGATTTCTCCAAGGAAAATTTACAAATTTTCTCTATTATAACAAGATAGCAAAACTGTTAGAGAAGTATAGAGAACAAAAACCAAATTTTCTATTTTAGCAATATTGTTGGAGATGCTCTAACATATTCATATTTGTATTAAAATAATATACAAAAATTCATTCATTTTAAATATAAAACAAATAGTATCTTTTAGCTTTAAAAATATTTGTTAATAATTTTATTAGTTTCTTATTTTTTATTTTATAATTTCTATGTATTTACATTATTTTTTGAAAGTATGATGATTATTATTTGAAATAATAACAAGTTCATTGTATATTTTTAAACATTAATATTTTAAATACCAATTACAAGAACAAAATTAATTTAAACACGTTGTTCTTAATATTTACACACGATCAAATTTTGATCACCAAATTAATACTTCCAATTGTGGTCTATATTTTAATTGTTTAGAGGTTTTAATTTTTTTAATTAATAATAAGATAATACTTTTAAATACAACAGGTTATACAAATGTTACAACTTTAATTAACAGAAAACACATACACATTTAATCAGCTACACTAATAAAGTTTACTTATGTCTCAAAGAATTTACCTTTACTTTAACTCACTATTTAATTAGAAAAATTATATAATAAGTTAAGATTTAAATTACTCTTAACAAGCTATGTTTGAAAAAAATATATATATTAAAACGTTATCAACTTTACTGATATTTTGTAACGAATATTACTAAAAAGAATACACTTTTAAATAGGACAAATAATCATTAAATTTAGAAATAAGTTAATAAGAAATTATATTAATATTGCAATCTCAATTTGTAGTGAAATTTGATATCCCAAAATTGCACGAATACACCATAATCTATATGAAAATTAAATCATATTTCAAGCCGATTAATTCAACACTCGTATACGACCATAGAAAATTAAATTGCATATTTGCAAATTAATTCTCAAGAAATCATGGTGAAAACAACATTTTATTGGGAGTATATTTTTACTATTCTTGTTTATACAATAAATTTCCATAATAAACAAGTTATATAATTTTGAAATATATTTAACTTACTTTAAATAATTTAAATTATAAATATAGATAATTATATGGAACGAAAGAAACATTATTTATATATATATTTATATTATCAAACATTCATCTTAATTACTTTTGTTACTTTTCGTGTTACCGATTTTTATAACATTGGATAAAAATAAGTATAGAGACTACCAAATATGAATCAAACTAGATCCAAAATTACACCATAAAATGACTTGTTTATGGTTCAAAATATTAAAAAGAGTTACAATTTTGGTCCTTGAGGTTTAGTGAAATCTTTAAAAGTGGAACCTCAACTATGATAAGTCTAAAATTTGTTCTTATGGTTTTCATTTTGCTCTGAAAGTAGTCTCTAGTCACTAACTCCGTTAATAATGTCCGTTAGAATGAGGGGTGTTTTGGTCTTTTTATTTTCCTTATTTTTTAATTGTTCTAAAAGTATTATATTATTTAATACATTTATATACATATATGTACCTGTACACATGAAAACGCACATGCATCCTCCTTCTCTTTCCCCATTCGTCCCATTCCCCCGGCTATCCCCAAACCAAACCAACTGGCCATATTTTCGGCCATCCTCCGACCAACTCTCCATATAGAAGTTCATTCTTCTGCAACCCTAGAACCGTGCCTGTCGACTTGAACTTCGACCAACCACCGATCTAAACCCAGTGACCGACCACTGATCGAAAACACAGTCTCTTCACCTCTCTGTATTGACATCGGCGAAACTGAAGCATCAACGAAAGCTTCTCTACCGGATTAGTGTTCTAAAAAAAGATTGCATATATGGGTTCAAGGTTTTCCCATAGACATTTCACACCGCCGGTATAACCCCTATTGTCGGCCAAACCCTTTACTCCCTCTTCTTCTCCAGTGACCCTATATCCCTCTCCTCACCGCCCATTTCCCTCATCGAGCAAACGATCTTCAAAACCGCTCCCCTTAAACTGTGGACATTGAAATCACATGGACCAAGATAAAGAAGAAACATAAAAATCCTAACAGAGGGAGATGATGGTAACGGGCCCCATTTTCTTAGCAAAATGAAAACCACAGGACGATTTAGAGAGTTATTAAAGTTTAGGTCCCACTTTCAAAGATTTCAGTAAACCACGAGGACCAAAACTAGAGTTTACTCAATTTATTTATCAGCTAATAATAAATAATTTACCAAATATAATTTTAATCGGTTCTATTTCGGTTACGAATCTTATTTACTTGACTAAATTAAATACATAATATAATTTCAATTTTGTTTCCATCATTTACTGCTCAATTCACCTTCACCCCCACCCCCACCCCAAACATAAATCTATTTAAGGACACACTACCACTAGTAAACCACCAACCATCTCCAACGCCATAACCCTTGGTTCGGAAGTGGAGACACCTGATGGGAGAACAGCTCCCACCACCCCATAACCCGCCACCGGTGGCCTCCCCTTTCGGGAAATGTCTCAAGAACCAGGCAGTCAACACAGGGGGCTATGCTCTCGATGGTTGCGTAGAGTTTATGGCAACACGCACCTCCACCCCAACTGATCTCACCTCCCTAAAATGCGATGCATGTGGCTGCCACCGCAACTTCCACCACCACGAAGTCGTCCAATTGCAATCGCCTGTAGAGCGTGTTGACGCCATCGAGTACCAATACCAACCCCAACATGCACAGTACCATCACCACCCACCAACACCAGCTCCTTCACGCCTTGTCCATATGGCAAATAACAACGACACTCTGGATTCCCCATCCCCGACCCCAATTTCATCATCCTACCACCCAACACCACCCCACATGTTCTTTGCTTTCAACCCAGGCTTTCCAGCACCAGAACGGGCAGACAAAAATAGCCCGTCGATCCTCACTGTTGGATCAATGAGGAAAAAACGATTCAGATCAAAATTTTCACAAGATCAAAAGGCAAAGATGCAAGAATTCGCTGAAAGAATCGGATGGAAGATGTCGAAGAAAGAGGACGAGACGATTGTGAGATTTTGCAACCAAATTGGGGTCGATAAGGGAGTTTTTAAGGTGTGGATGCACAACCACAAAAACATTAGTATCAGAGACAACCACCACCAGAACCTTCGCGAAGGCGGTAGTAATGCAAAGGGCACTAATGGATCATCTTCTTCTTCCTAATTATGTATACTGCTTATGAGTATCGAATAAGTCTATAGATTATATAATTAAGAGTAAATTATGGTCAGATAGAGAAGAGTTTTCGAGGCTGATTATGTTTTAAATCTTGTGACTATTACTATATAAGAAGGTTTTTAATTAAAGGGCTATTAGAATGAAAATACAAAGTATTTGGCTTTGATTACCACCACTTTACATTTTTTTTAATCTTGGTACTTTTAATGTGACATTTCAAACGTTGATTGAATATTTCATTTTTTCCATCCTTTTAGAAATATTATCGAATTTTATAAACTAGAACCATTGTTATTAATATAAAAAAAACTATTAATGAATAAAAATATATGTTAGGGTCAATTTAATGTTGATTTAAAGTTCAAGGGTGTAATTTGTATTTCCTTATTTTGAGCCTATTAATGAACGGGCCGTGGGCTTGTTAACCACGGGCCCGCATATATAATGTTCTTCTAGCTTGGAAAAACAAGTTAGTTGTCTCATTTGTTTTCCTACTCGTATTGTAAACACTCTGATTGAAAGCATAATACATGGATGACCAGTTGAAATCATTGTTCTTATTTGCTTACATTACTGATTTCATAATCGTTGCACGGATCTGGATTTAACAATTGGTCTCAGAGCCGAATCGGTGATTTGAAGATACGAAAGAAATCGAACGAAAGCGAGAAAAGGCAAGAAAATTCGCAGAAAATTTTCTGGAAAATCACAGCCAGCCGTTTCGCCTATTCCCGGAGATTGAACCGTCGGATCGTCGCGATTTTTGGACAGTAGCTTCGGGACATCTTGTTTCACATTCTGACTGGTTGGATTAGTCGTTTGAGGTCCAGAAGGCATCCAAAAGATTTTCGTAAAAGTGCAGCAATTTTTGAAGAAAATCGTTCTTCAATCGGTTTGCAAAGTTCTTTCATCGTTTTAATAACTCGTTAGTTATATCTCGATTGATTAATTGCCTTAATCTAGACTTTATCTGCGATTACAAGGACTCAAAACTATTAATTTTGCATGTTAAAAATCAAATCTTGAGTTTTGGTGTTCTTGAAGTTTTGTGGTGATTTTTTGAAAAATAGGATATATTTTGCTCAGAAATCGATTTGGGTGTGTTTATTTTTGTGTTTTTGGTCAAAATCTAACCCTACAGGAGTGAAATCAAGCAACCCTATCGATAACAGATCAGAATTGCAACCACAGCCGCAATGTCCGGGTAAGTTCTCTATTTCTCAAAGCGTTCGGATAAAATAAAGTGTCCGGATGAAATCCTATTACAAACTATCCGGATGACTTGTTTAGTTTCCAAACAAAACCCACTTTCCGGGTGAATTATTTTCAAAGTGACCGGAAGTTAAATCTTTCCGGGTGATTTTTTTTTGTTTTGTTACCGGAAATTATCTTTTTCCGGACGGCACATCACTTCCCGGACAATCAAATTTTTTTTTTCTTTCCGGACACCTCACCAAAAGCCTCATGACAGCAACCCATTGTTGACCCTTTGCTTCTAGCTTTGACCATCTTCTAACGTGTCAACCATTCACAGTCATGCATTAATTTTTTTTTTGGTTTTGATTTCCATATTTCATATTAATATTGCATGAATCTTTTGCTAATCACCATTGATCTCCATATCGCATGCTATTTCATACATATATCGGATGCATCATCACTGACTCTTTGTTTTGAGTACCTCGCTGCAGCACATATCTCATCCGGAACCAATCGCATCCGGTAAGTTTTCACTTCACCTGGTAAGTATTTGTTTACATCTCATCCGGTAACCGCATCCGGTAAGTTTTCACTTCACCTGGTAAGTATTTGTTTACATCTCATCCGGTAACCGCATCCGGTAAGTGCTATTTTGCGAGAATCTGCGTCATCCGGTAAGTCACCATTTTTTTGTTGTCCGGTAAGTACATCCCGGACTCTCTCACGCCCGGTCACCTCAGACCGTACCCGGTAAGTATTTGTTTATCTTTTATCCGGAATCGATCATCACCCGGTAAGTTTCTTTTTATCCGGTAAGTTCCTTTTCTCATCCGGTAAGTTTTGTTTGGCTAGTTCTCGTCGGTACCCGAGTTACCGCACGTCTCGTACTCGAGAATTTTAACGAAAGCTGCAATTTTTGTTTGACACTAGAGACTTTTTGCGACAGTTTGATCTTATTAACGACTATTATTCTTTTTGTGATTTATTTTCGTCGTTCTTGATCTAACTTGGTTTGTTTTCTCGCAGGTTTCACCATCAAAGCTTGATTTCGTTCGTACCGTCAATAATCAAATTTTAAATTTTGGAAACGAATTTATTTTATAAATTGGTTTTTCTGATTTAATCTTTGATTTTTATTCCGCATTGATTGATTCTTCACAATAACACCGATCAACGATCAATTTTTCAGGTAACAATGCCACCGAGATATTGTGACCATTATGAGTGTAAAGCCCATAGAGAAATGTATGAGTTCAATATCAAGTCTGCAGCTGAATTTAGAGACAAGATCCTCAAAGAACGGGAGGAACTGAAATTGCTAACAATTGAAAGTTCTGAGAAGCTAGCCAAATCTAAAGAAAAGGCAACAGCATTAGAGTCTGAAAACTCTAAGCTGAAAAAGAAGCCGTCTGAATTGCCATCACAAGACGAGATAAAGGCACTTGAAAAGAAAGCACATCAACGACTATGTGAAAAGAATACCAAGCAAGCAGATGATTTGTGCAGCAAGTACATCAAAGAGCTGAAGGAACTGAAATCTCAAATCTGGAACAGTTCTGAGAAGTTGGCTGAAGAAGAAGGGAAAGGTAAGCTCCTGAACTGTGAAAACCTTGAGCTTAAAAGTAAACTAAATACTCTTGAAAATGTTTTTGAAAAGGAGAAAGAAAGCTTTGAAAAGGAAAGACAATTGCTTACTCAAAAGCAATCTGGGCTTTCAACCAATTCTCTTGAAGAGAAGAAGAGACTTGAGCTTATGTGCTTAAAACTTTCAAAACAGGTCTCTGACTTTGAAAAGGTTTTAATTGCAGAAAGAGAGAAGTTTGAAATAGAACGCAAATCTTTTTCTCAAAAGAATGGAGAACTTTCCTTGAAAATAACCGATTTGGAAAACGAATTAGACGTTCTAATCAAAGAGTCTGAGAAAGGGAAAGTTGAAGGTTTTAGATCTAAATGCTTGAAAGATGATTTTGAAAAAGAGAGGAAGATCTTTCGGACCGAGATTTCTAAACTTACACAGAGATTATCTGGATTAGCAACCGAGATTTTGAAGGAACAAATGGTTAAATCTGATTTTCAAAAGAAATTTGATTTAATTCTCAAAGAACGAAATACCTTATCCGTTAAGGTCAAGCAACTTGAAGAAAGCAAGTTCAAAGGTGTTCAACCTTCTTATGCTTCAAGTTCATTTTATACAAATCGTTCTTCAAAGAATTTTGTCAAATCAAATGATTTTTCAAAAGATCAGATTCGACCTTCCAATATTTCCTATAATTCTCGTGTTGATAATAAAGATAATCCATCTTTCAAGAGAGTAAAAATGGAGTGGAGAGTTAAAGGAACCACCCCTGCTCCAAAGTCATCCGTCTCAGTTAAAAGTGACAAGAACAACAAAGCTTTTCACGCTAAACCTTTTGTGAAAACTGATCGTGTTTATTCTGTTAATAAGCTGATCAGCTTATCTACACAAAAGCTGTGTTGTTCTTATTGTGGAACAAGTGAGTTTGTAAAGAAAGATCGTGCTAACTTTTGGTATGACACTTATAGTATCCCAGGTCCTCATAGGGCATCTAACCGTCAAGGATCCATCAAAAGATGGATACCAAAATCTGTCTAATCTGTTTTGCAGGAATGTCATGTGCGTATTTAATTCCTATTATTCACATCACATGACGAGCATTCAAAGGTTATGCCGATTTTGAGGGGGAGTACTTTTCTAAGAAAGGTAAGTGAACTTCAACTGAATTCAAAGACCGAGGCAATTCATTCTGAATAACTAACTTGTGTTTGTTATTCTCCAATTTTAACTTCCATGATTGCCACGTGTCAATTTTTCTTGACTTAGTTATTTCCATGTCTCTCATATTTGTTGATTTTTTTGATGGAAATACACTCGTTTGAATTTCTAGTTTTCCAAGTTCGCTATTTTTGCAAATGATTTTGTTATTATCTGATATATTAATTGTGACTTGTTCTTCACAATTAAACTTTCTGATCATTGTTTCATTTCTTGCAAAATATTGTGCTTACTGAGTCTATCTGTTTTGCGCTTGCTTATGTTTCTTGAAATTCCGTTATTTCAAACGATGACTTCTGATTACCTCAGATCAGAACTCGGACTTCATCTTTATGACTTCTGATCATCTCAGATCAGGACTCATTCTTAAATGTTATGACTTCTGAATAATTCAGTTCAGAACTCGTACTTAAATTTTGATGACTTCTGATCAACTCAGATCAGGACTCGTTCTTAAATGCGTTGACTTCTAAACATTTCAGTTTAGAACTCGTATTTCACTGTTTACTTAAATGCTTTACTCGATGCATGAAAGGAGTGTTAGGATTAACATCGTTTCTATGGTCTATCCTGAACCGGAAGGACATACCCAAGAAACACATCCATTATAGACATCAGTGAGGGGTCTAGATGATAGATGAGTTTGGAGAGAAAAGAATATGGTGAGGCTGTGACGTGACAGGACTTAAAAGAATTATTGGTCCTTACCAAACCGAGTCAGTTATCCGGGTAACCACACAATCTATTCATTCTCGTTCTTTGGAGATGAATATTGAAACAGACATGGACCCAGTGTCGATAACTCGTGTCACCCACCCAGCCACTCAAGTATCTCACAACAGATGCTTGTTTCATATATTCACGGAGATTTAGCACATAATCTATCTATTCCTCACTCGGAGGTATTAGATATTGAAACAGGAAGACATCCGCTCCGGTCTCCGAACTTCATATTCTAATCACTGTGTCAAATGATTTCTAACTTGCGCCCCGAGTTAAATCAATACTTTGAGCCTAACAGATATAATTCATTTTTTTACACATGCACGAGTCTTTGTGATTCCATTTGCATATCTTCGTGATATTGCCGGAACAGTTTGAGAAGTAATTTTTTAATATTTTACCTCAGTGATAACTGGAAGTCCTATCAGAGATACCCCATTACCAACTCTGAACTTAGGCCACACAATTTTTTAAATTGTTGTGATAACAGTTACTAATGTGTTTCTGTGTTAGCTGATTACCCTGGTTACTATATTGTTTTGATCTGGAATTTTTGCTACTCGTTACTATTGTCTTTGAACGTGCATGATGCTCCGGATGCTCCTACTCATCATGAGGGGGAGAAAGGGTACAGATTCAAAGACACGGATTATCAAGTTGAGGGGAAGTTAGCAAAAGCCGAGGGGGAGTAAAGAAGTCCCCATGCAAAATCCGAGGGGGAGTAACAGTTCCGAAAAGAGTTCAAAGTGCCTACAAGTGGTAAGTTCTTCTCATCCTTCATCAAGTGGTGTTCGCTACAAATCTTTATTTCCTCCATCGAGCATAGTGGTTCTACAAGCTGAAGCTGAAAGCAAAGTCAACTCGCGGTTCAAAGACAAATTCGTTGTTCACCGAATCTGGTTACAAAGTTGAAGACATGAAGACCAAGAGCTTTATTCAAGCGGGAGCACTGAAAAGACATGAAGACAAGCAACACCGAAGTTTTCAAAGATTCAAGAAGAAAAGAAGATCAAAACCTGAAGGTTTCAAGTCCAATTTTTATTTATATATCTTTAGGGGGAGATTGTTAGGACCATAAATGTCCTATATATTAGAAAGATATATAAATAATTATATAGGTTAATTATAGAGTTTATTTAGTTCATTGTAAAAGCCTTTAATCATAAAAGGGCTTAGATTAGGTTAATGGGCCATGGGCCTTTGTGTTTAAAGCCTTAGTATATAAGGTTATGTTAGCCTTAGGAATTAGGTTAAGCAATTGATTAGTCATCCAAGACATTCATTAGAGAGAGAGAGAGAGAGATAGTTGTGTTCTTAATTCTAACCTTTGTAACTATTTCGAATCATGAATATGAGAGGGATGACAAGTTGAAATCATCAATTGTTCGTGTTCATATCCATTGTTATATTGTTACCTGATAAATCTAGGACTAACAATTATTGTTAGGACCATAAATGTCCTACATATTAGAAAGATATATAAATAATTATATAGGTTAATTATAGAGTTTATTTAATTAATTGTAAAAGCCTTTAATCATAAAAGGGCTTAGATTAGGTTAATGGGCCATGGGCCTTTGTGTTTAAAGCCTTAGTATATAAGGTTATGTAAGCCTTAGGAATTAGGTTAAGCAATTGATTAGTCATCCAAGACATTCATTAGAGAGAGAGAGAGATAGTTGTGTTCTTAATTCTAACCTTTGTAACTATCTCGAATCATGAATATGAGAGGGATGACAAGTTGAAATCATCAAATGTTCGTGTTCATAACCATTGTTATATTGTTACCTGATAAATCTAGGACTAACAATTGGTATCAGAGCAGACGGACGGATTCGATTCAAAGTGCAAAATTCGATTTATGGTAAATTTTATCTTTTTCACGTCTGTGTTCTTGATAGAATTTCAATTCTTTGATTCTGATTAAATTGATCGATTTCGCTTATTGGGTATTTTTAGCATCATTACTATTAGTGATTCTGCAAATTTTCACATCTTAATTAGATCGTTTGAGTGGTTTATTAAGCAATTTAAGATAAAAAGTTTTGGTAGTGTTGTTGATAAAAATCAGATTTTTAGCCATCAAAACTTGTTGTTTTTGCTTCAAAATCGAGTTGGTTAGTGTTATTTTTGTGTTTGGTAGTGTTTCTAATCTTTCAGGAACATTATTGAGCAACCCTAGTTAATATCCAATCGATTTTCACAAGTCAACCGTTCTTTCCGGGTAAAACATCCGCGGTTTCCGGACAGTTTTAAACTTTCCGGATAATCACGTAATTCTTCCGGACACGTCCAAACTTTCCGGGTAGGTCTTCTAATTCCATACTTTCCGGGTATATTTGTTCCGGAAACCCAAAGTTTCCGGTAAAATAGTTTGTCCGGATAACTCCACGTTTCCGGTAACCTATTTTGTCCGGATAACTCAAAGTTTCCGGCTATATAGATTTTACCCGGAAACCCATTCCATCCGGAAAGCCTTTTTATTCGGAACCTTTTGCACCCGGTAAACTCTTCTCGTCCGGTAACTACAATTTTTCGGATTCTTTATCCGGAAACCACCCGGATTCCATAATCCGGGAGCTTTCTGAACCCTCATTCTTTAGCGGGACCCCCGTGCTAAGTCGTTGGAGGGGGACATTTAAGTATTCTTGATACTGTTCCACTTTGAATCGAACAATCGCCTGACGATCACTCCAGTGCAACTGAAGATGTCTCCTGCTGAAGAAGACAAGACAAAACTGTGTCAGGTATGTAAACCTATCTATTTAGAACTTTCTGACCGAATGACACCTCTTGCTGAACGGATAGATTACTACAAGGCCACCAGTAATGAACAACTACTTGAGATTAGATCACTATCTGAAAAGTTAAATGTTCAAATGCACATAACTGAGAAATACAAGTCTGAAAATGCCATTTTAAAAGAAAAATGCAAAAATCTTTCAATAGCACCTAAAGACTTAAGGGCCAAGTTATCTGATCTTCAGTCTCAGTTTGATCAGTGTCTGAATGAGAAAGCAGAAATTGTTTATCAATGTTCTGCTCTTCAGATTCAGCACAAGGAGTTTGTTGCTAAAATTCTTGATCTTGAAACCAAACTTCACAAGAGAGGTCAAACTGATCAAACCATCTTTCTGAATAAACCTAAAGAGTTCACATACTTTAACAAAGAGTGGGGAATCGGATATGATAACCCACACTATTTGAAAAAGGGAAGATGGCATGTACCCATTCTGTATGATTTTGCTTGTTTTGGATGAGATAAAAAGTATCCAGAATATGCAATCCAATGGACTGGTCCTCTTGAACCTGAAAATGAAGAGGAAACCGAGGAATATAAGCGCGCACACAAACGAGGAATACAACTTCCGTTTTGTTATGAACCTTTGAATAATTCTTATAAAAAGAACAAAAAGTATCTCTCAAATGACTACTTCGACCCTTACAAGGTTGCTAAGCCCACGGATTCCTCCAAAAAGGATGAGGACCAAGCACCAGCAACCAAGACTGAGACGGACGAGTTTAAACTCTATGTTCCCCCTCTCATCTTGGAAGCAAAGATTGTCGAGTTGGAGGAGTCGTTTGAGAAAGAAAGGTCTATTTTTCAAAACGAAAAGAAAGTGCTCATCTCTGAGATCGAGAAACTCAAATCTGAGAAAACCGACGGTGTGTCAAGTGAGGAAAAGGAAAAATTTCAGTGGGAAATCAATACGCTCTCATCAAAACTGTCTGAAATGACAAGAGAAACGATGAAAGAGCACCTGAGAAATGGTCAACTCCAAGAACAGATTGACCTTCTCTAAGCTCAAAAGCAGAATTCACCTGGTCTTTCTTCCAACTCATCTGACATATCCTCGTGTAAAGCCTTCATTGGAAATATCTCTTCTCAAGAAAGTAACGTCTCTCAAGACGAATGTGTTCAAAGGAATTTAAACTCTGATTTTTCAAACACTTCCGCATCAAATTCCTCAAAGCACACAAGCACAGCGTGTTCCTCGCCTTCCTCGACCAATCCAAGTCCAGTAATTCAGGATGTCCATTTTTCAGCATTCATGAACTCTGAAGGCAATTCTGATGGAGAGTTTGAGTCGTTCCCTTTCGACAAACCTCTTCCGAGCCACACTGATTTTCTATCACCCGTAGTCAATCGACCGGTCAACTTTCTAAAGGGTACATGTTCTACCACTAAGGCCCCAGCTGTGATTGAGATTCCCAAATCTAAACCTGTTTCTCAAAACCAATCACAGCCAAGGAAAAAGACCGAGCGATTGCCTGTCAAAACTCCTGTTCCTTCAAAAGTCGCTGACCGCACTGTCCCTGTTGTTTCGGATAAAACCGGTCGCGCTAAACAAGAAAAACCAAAGTGGCTAAAGAAGGAATCTGCCAAGAATGCTGCATCAAAGTCTTTCAATACTGTGTTTGACCCTAGAATGAACAAAGACAATTATGCTTGGAATCATTGGAATCATTTTGAAGTTTCTTTTCCAATTAAACTTAATTCTCTTAATCAATTGATTCAGTTATCGCGTGATTGTTTATGTTGTTCTAGTTGTGGTTGGAATGATTTTGATGATATTCAGAATAATGATTGGTTTGGGTCGTATCACATGTGTAATTTATTTCCCAAACGCAAACCCCGTAATAACCAGCAAAGACACTATCAAAAACGGGGTTACCAATCAGCGGTCAAACCACAGCGGGAGACCAAACCTACTCCTAGATGGGTTGCTCCTACTGAGGTTAAACCGGCACCAAAGAGGAAACCTGCTGCCAAACCTGTTCCTCCAAAGGGTGTAAAATCTACACCTAGGAGGCAACCTGTGCCTAAACCAGTTCCCACAAACGGTGTAAAACCTACACCTAAGGGGAAAGCTGTGTCAAAGCAAGTTCCTCAAAGAGGTGCCAAACCTAACCCTCCCGGACCCAGGCAAATCTGGGTACCGAAGGTCCGCTAAACTTGTTTTGCAGGACGGTCATGTGTGGTTCTTAGACACTGGATGCTCCACACACATGACCGGAAGGAGGGAGCTGCTCACGATCTATAAGGAACAATATTACGAAGACGTGAGGTTTGTCTATACCTGTGCTTTAACAAGCTGCTCATGTGTTTAGGGGGAGCATGATCAGCTATCAGGTATGTTACTCTACTGTTGAGGGGGAGCGTCACACACACTTTTTCTTAAATATGTTAAAAAGTTTTTTTGTGTGTGTGGATACTCCCGTGTGCACTTCACTCTACGCGCACATTCTGAGGGGGAGCATGTCATCTAATGCTCATCATTTGAGGGGGAGCGACACAAAATTTTCTTTAAATGTCTAAAGTTTTTGTGTGTCAGACTCTCTATTGCACATCCCTATACACTATCCGAGGGGGAGCAAGTTTTTCCCCATTCTCAGTTTGAGAGGGAGCGAGAGATCCATTTTTTCAAAATTCTACAGGTTTCATATCTTTGAAAAATGGAATTATTCTTTAAAGTGTAAAAGTGTCCGGAATCCTCTGTCAACCGGAAACATAGTTGTCCGGTTTGCCCATTTTGTCCGGAAAGCTTTGTTGTCCGAACACACTTTGTCCGGATACTTATGGTTGTCCGGAAAGTATTGCATTTTTGCATTTTTTCCTGTCCGGACACCCCTGGTTTGTCAATTTCAGTACTCGTTTTGTCTCTGCAAGTCCTCAGTCTGCTCCAGATTGAGCCATTACAGCAAAGGTACGCCCTGACATTTTTTTTCCGCCACATCTACTAACTGTGCCTTCTTTTACAGATACTTCAATGGCGGATCAACAAAATCCACAACAACCTCCGGAAGAGCAAATTCCTCAAGAGGAATTTATAAACGAGGCAACGGATAATGCCTTGGTCGAACCTGACCATGGCACGGAGATAGAGCCGAACAATCATCATCTGGACCCGGCTCAGTTCCGTCCACAGCCACAACATCGTGTTCTGTTGGATATACTTACCCGTCACCCTCTCCATGAGGCACTCACCACCACAGCTGACGTTCCGCTCAACTATGTCCTTCAGGTATGGTTCAGTGCCCGAGTCGTCACTGCTGGGAATACACAGACAATCACCGCCCAGATTGACAACCAACCGTTCACAATGACACCGGACTCCTTCCGTCGCCTTCTTTCACTTCCGGAAGCCACCGCTGGCGGACATCAAAGATACGACCCCGCGGTCAATGACCAAACGTTGTGCGAACAAGTCCGCGCGCTAGGGTACAATCATGCTCTCGACCGCCCGTCAGCGTTCAACCATAAGTACCTGGCCCCCATCTGGTATACTCTGTTCACAATTTTGAACAGATGTCTTTCATCGAGATGGAAGGGCATCGACCAGTGCACCGGCGATTTTCTACGCCTATTCCATGCCGTGTGCTACGACCGCCACGTCGACACACCAATGATTATCTGGCGTGAACTAGTACAGGCCATTCGCCAAATCGGAGGTTCGAAACAGAAGAAGTTCCTCCCCTACCCGTGTTTCCTTTCGCTCGCTGTCTAACATCACATGGACGCCAATCTCGCCATTCCGCGATGCCTAACCCATCCGGTTTGTCCCCACCATCATCTACAATACATGGTCATCCGCAATCCATCCAATGCGGTGGCCATGCCCATCCCTGAAGCCTTTTTAGCTATCGCTGATCCCGCTGCACCAGGGGTAGTAGCATATAGGGAAGAGATAGGGAATCCCATGGTCCATCCAACACCGGAGGGACCTACCCAAGGACTTAGACCCGAGAGACGTGAGGGTCCGAGAGTGAGAGGTGGTAGGGCCCGGCAAGCAGGTGCTGCCGGGCGGGGTGTGTTGATTGTTAGGGGAAGGGGAACTAGTGTGAGTGGTGCAACGGTATCGCAACCCAGTTCTAGCCAACCCCGTCCAACAGGCGAAGCCGGAGCATCGTCCTCACGACCGATGCTTCAACATGACTCCACACCATATCCTTCCGACTCGCCTTCACCTACCTTCCAGGTTTATAATGTAGAATCTGACTCCGATACGGCATCTGACACGACCCGTGCCATTCGGCTCTCAAAAATACCTCCCCGTATCGGACCGAACCCCGACTTCACCGAAGGCATCCCACTTGACTCACCTACCCATGCTTCACCTAGGATTGAGGGAGTAGAAGGAGTTGAGTTAGAAACTGCGAGCCGGAGAGAACTGCGTTCGAAAGCGAACCAGGAAAGATTGGGCCGTAAAGATAACGAGGCCCCTGAGCGAACCGAACCGAGCGATATCCGGGTAGCCACATCTACTATCCCATCTCATCTGTTGGGACGGGGTATTGAAGAAGACTCCGTGGACCCAGCGGAGCAATTGCACGACCCCCTCATCCACTCATCCGTCTCTCAAAAGACGGATGTTTCAGTACATCACGGGGATATAACACAACTTCCACCGGCCTCTCACTCGGAGAGTGCTGGTGTTGAAACAAGAGACCAGCAACCCCCAGTCTCGACTTCTTTCAGTGCACAATTGAGTCTAGAGCCATTTGCTATTGAAAATCCTTTGGCTAGGACACAAGAGGAGCAACACCAAGTCGAGAATCTTCGTGACTCGACCGGAACCACCGTAGTGTCTTCACCTCTAGGTGGAACACAAGGATCGGAGGGAAATCCTACCACAGTTACCGACATGCCAACTGTGAACGTAGGTGGCTCTACCCCTGCGGTAGATGCCTCAACGGGTAATCTAAGTGAACCCGGAGTTACTCACCCAGACTTTGTGTCACCAGGGTCCCTGACCAGCACCCTTAAGACTGTCCGCGAGGCAATGGAGCAAACTATGCAGCAACATGTAGCCGCTGAACTTGCCAAAGTTATGCGCGCAATCAAGGGCAAAGACAAGGTCGTCGAAGCTGAATCCGCACCTGTACCTCCACCGATCTCAACTCAACCTATCTATTCGGTGGACATTCTAAAGACGATCCTACTGGCCCAACTGCTCCAAGAATCAGAAACAAACGCCTCAACCGAAGCAGACCTGATCACCGTTCTGAAAACACAGGTCACTGCTCCTTCCACATCAATTACCTCTCGACTGGATAGCATTGACTCGACTCTCAAGGACTACAACCAAGCGCTCACAACGCTGTCCGAGAGAGTCCGCTCACTCGAAGAAACCTGTAAGAGTCAAGCAGGCGGTCTAAAACGTAAGCACGATGACCAGGATGATCCTGATCATCGTGAGGGGGAGAAACGACAAAGACTAAACGAGACCGCCCAGATCCTCACTGCTGAAACTACAACTGTGGTTCAACCAGAACCTTCAACTACGGCTACTACAACCGGAACAGATCCTGAAGCCGAGTTACCTTTAGCTGAAATGGTGATTGATATGGATATATCATATGAAGAAGACCCAACGGTTGAAAAGCCCGAGGGTTCAACACAGGGATTGATCGACTTTGACTCATCAGACAGACCTCTACTGGATATTATAGATCCAGACTGTGAAGCCAACCCGGAGACCGAAGATGCATGGTATCAAAAAGCCGCCAGTGCCGTAAATCTCCAGGTAAATTTAGTATTCCCCACTGATGAAGACGACAACATCGACTATGATCAGTTCCTGCTCCAGAATTTCTATGGTACTTCCCCCGTTCACTATGCTCAACCCACTGGAACTTCAACAAGACCTGAAACTACTTATGCCAATATTCCGACAACTCCTCTGGAAACGACAACTTCTGATCTTCCTCCCCCTCCTCAGCAACAAATCCGTTGGGAGAAGATCATGGTACTTATCCCTCATCTGGAGGAATCTTTGAAGAAGTTGTTCGTCCATAAACTTCGCCCGATCGTGCCGACCTTTTGCCTTGGTATTTACAACCTCGACCCCGAATACCAACGGCGTTACATCAGCGCAATGAAGCGGTGTCTTCCAGTCAGCCAAGTCAGAACCAAGCATCATATCACAGAGGTACTTAACATCCATTCACGCCGCATCATGAGGATCGTATATCCAGTCTTCAATGTTCGCCGCGAAGATGGTAATGAATGGAAATTCTCTGAAGCCGACTTCCAGCACCTCCGACCATTCTACTTCCTGGCTATTCTGAAAGACCTTCGTACAAGAACCATCCGACCGCTTGAAGTTACAAAGGCGCTCGAAGTTGTTCGTCGATATCTGGTCCGTACCATTATGATGTCATATCTAACGGATTTTCAAATGGCTGTCGAGAACAGGGCGAAGAAGGTAAATCTGATAAAGCCGAATCTGAAAGCTCCTGAGTTGAATATGTATCCCGAGAACGCTATGCTTCTTGAACCAGAATTTGGGATCGTCTTCATTAATGAACAGAAAGAGAAAAGATTTCCGCGGTTACGTCAGGTAGAAAGATTCTGCGACGGCACACTCCTCAAAGTTCGAGATGCTCTTCGAAAGATCATTACACACGAGTCTGAAAATCCAAGGTACTCATATGTCCCGAATCCGAATGAAACAAATGCTCGGAATGCCTTGGAATTGGTTGAAGATCGCATCGACTACCGCCGTGCTATCAGATGGTGCGAGATTTACTTCGCGCTTCGTAAAAGATATGTCTACAACTGGCAAGAGCTAGAGCGCGAACTCGAACTTCAAATCAAAGGGGGAGATTGTTAGGGTCAATTTAATGTTGATTTAAAGTTCAAGGGTGTAATTTGTATTTCCTTATTTTGAGCCTATTAGTGAACGGGTCGTGGGCTTGTTAACCACGGGCCCGCATATATAATGTTCTTCTAGCTTGGTAAAACAAGTTAGTTGTCTCATTTGCTTTCCTACTCGTATTGTAAACACTCTGATTGAAAGCATAATACAGGGATGACCAGTTGAAATCATTGTTCTTATTTGCTTACATTACTGATTTCTTAATCGTTGCACGGATATGGATTTAACAATATAGTCCATCATTAATCTTAAAAACATCAAATTAAGGAACCTTATTTAATGTTTTGCTTGTTGTTATATATAGAAGAAAATCACTAAAGTTTTTAGTGATTAATATTGATTTTAAAATACTAAATAATGATAAGAATTTTATTTTTTCTCTAATACATGTAACTTATAATTTCATAAATCACTACAAAAAAACATTAGTTGTAACACCCTCAAAGTTGGAAAGAGCAACTAAACAAAATTTCGGTAAAATAATTAAATAAGGATAGAATTCTTTCTGCAAACCGTTCTTGGAATTACCTCAAAATATAAAACATAACAACTTCAACCATTCAATATCCTAAGTCCTACACCAAGACTACAAAAGTCGGGTGTTACTTAACTCAACCAAAGTTGCTAATCCCAAAATGTGGAAGACTTCACCAATTTACTTACTTCTTGAGCACACAACTAGCTCTCCACTCTTCACAGTGTCACTAGAACTGTTAGAACATGTTGCACATGCCGACAAATAAAAAGGGTTAGGCTAACACCTAGTGAGTTCAAGAGTTTTCATCATGATTAAAATAGTTCGTTAAACCAAATGAGTACAACTCAAAATCATGATTTTCCAAAAGGGATTATAATTATGTATGTGAACAATCCATTTTCCAACGCACGCAAAACCGTGCCAAAAACTCCAAAATGAACATTCCTCAATAATGGATTTAGATCCAAAACACGCTTAAGCATGAATAAATATTAAGTTTCCAAATAAGGTGGACGTGAATAAAACTCTATCATTTGAAATGCCCCAACAAGGAGAAGAAACAATACGACGCCCATAAGAACATGGAAACAATCCAAATACATATAATGCGTTCCCGAAGCATGTGATCGACTCGACAACCCCACAAAGCGTAATTATAAATAATGTCCAAATACCAAAGCATGGGAGTAGTCATTCAAGCAAACCTTAATATACGTGGAGGGGTTCCAATATTAAAGTCTATACTTGTAATTACTCGCACAAGGCTTACGGTAACTAAAACATGCATATCACAAGACTCACTATAATATTTACAACAACGGGGGAGACCCGTATCCATTGAGGGTGGAGGAAACACGTAAGTATACCACCCGTACAACGTTAATCGTACAACACCTCGCGACTAGACATCCAAGGATTCCTACGAATTCTCAACAAGTTTCACCTCAAGAGACGGTTGACCTTAGTGTCTATTCTCACGAATTCCATCACAAGGCCTGGCACGCTTAGGACTACCTCCAAGGCATCCCTTTCAAAGCGGTGAAGGTCCTAGTGCCTACCTCCAAGGTAGCACCTCCGGACTCAACCCTCCTAGTGCCTACTTAAAAAGTTTAAGGTCATAGACATGGGTCCCGGAGTCCAACCCCGCAATACTCATGCAACCTCATAAACAAGACCAACTCATATGTTATGCATCCAATGCAAATATAGTCAAACAATTACATGGTCCACAAAAGAATGTCCAACATCTTTAACACATGTAATCAATTAATAATTATGACTCAAACGCATATAATCTCAAACTCAATAGAGTAATTTACATTGGACCAAGGTCCTCAAGACTCACTTGAGTCAACTATGAGCCAATGCTCTACAATACAATTGACCAACAATAAGGGCCACCAATACGATAAATGCATTTAAATATCATATAACAACACATACCTCCAAGATACGATAAATCCACAAATCCTATCATATATTTGGTCAAGTTATTTTCCACATAAGTCACAACCATATATGTACACAAATGACCCATAACAATAAATATGCGTTTTTCTAACAACGCCAATGTGTCTTTTCATCAAAGACCTCCATTTGTACCCCAAAACCTTTTAAATACTTTTTCTTGAGTTACATTTATCACTTACTCAAAAATGTTTCATAATGTTGTCAATATTAAATACTTCAAATAGTCAAAACCAAACAAATGACTCAACCATAGATAATTTTCATGTAACCACATAAACACTAGAAAATGAACATTTTTAGGATGTACAACGTTTTCGAAAAACAACTTGAACTCACCTTGCTAGATTTAGGCTAAATCTAGATTTCCCCCAAATTTGAGCTCATTTGAAGAAACTTGAATCCTTGAGCCAAATCTTCCAAAACCTAGATCCTTAAGTTTCCAACCATCGAAAATCGTCAACAACCATACAAAATCGTTCCCCAAACATCTAATATCAAAATCTCCAAAGCAAAAACCCCAATTTGACCTAACTTTTCTCAAAGTCATCCCAACCGAAATTTGAGAAATATAACCATTAGGAAGTCATAAGTGGATCATTTATAACTCTTATGAAAGTTTAGAAGCTAGGAGGATGAACTCACCACTTAGGTTTTGATGAAAACCTAGAAAACCTTAAATTTTTGAAGATGGAGGTGATGATGATGAGCTCTTGATCCTTGCTCCCACTCCACCACCAAATACTCTTGGATCTCTCCAAAACTAACAATCTATCCTTGAAAAGCTCTAAAAAACGAAACCATAACAACTTGAATCAACAAAATCGGAGTTGAAATGAGAGAGATATGAAGAAATGAAGTTTGGGGCTGAATTTCGCGTTTTTATGCAGATCTGGCGCTCTGTGCGGTTCTCCGCACGGGTACATCAGCGTCAAAACTCGCGTGTGACTCTGGTTGCCCGGTTTTATCCTAAACACTGTTTTGACCATAACTTCTTCGTTTTAGCTCCGATTTTGCTCCGGAAAGAACCGTTGGACTCGTATTTGAATTCTCCATCCAACCGGACCATAAAATCTAGGATTTAATCCAAAATCCTATTTTTCATATTTGTCTTAAAAATCGATGCCTTCCAAAGATCAGGGTGTTACAATCCTCCCAACCTTAAAAGAGATTTCGTCTTTTGGAATCTAGTTCCCTTACAACCAATGTCCACCCAGATACGTTACACTTACATCAGAATGAATGTTTAATTTGCTAGAGTAGTTTCTAACCGCATGGATTCGGTTGCCTCGCAACCTTAGGTGTTCCATACTTCCCCAACGGCAGATCCCGACTTTCAGTCAGTCCATGTCCACATGCTCTTAAATTTTTTCTCCAATCGGCCCAAGGTTTGATCACTACCAAAACCAACAAAATCGCCGAATCCAATTATTCCCGCTGCTGAATTGTCACTTAATTCTAACGAGCTCTATTAGACTCCAAAACAGACGGTCGTCACTGACCCATCGATAATATAACTCCAAGAATACGTCTAATTACCAATTATCCAATCGACATATTCTTTTACCATTCAAGGAAAGTCATCCCACTAAATCTACTTATCACAGATTGAACTTCTTAAGATAAATACAACCGATACCACCATCCCTTAAAATTGGACTACAATCCTCCAAATACACTAACGGTTCTTGGCCTCGAGATCCAAAAGTTGACACCTAGTCATCCGACCCAAATTCGAACCACTGTAAAACTCCATACCTGAGTCTCATCTGTCGAGCATACTCACAAAACCACGGTTATCCGTATGGTGTCTAAAGGGTCCTACACATCCTTTATGCAAAACCGCCCAAAACCCAAACAAGGTTGTCAAAAAGAACGGTTATCACCAACATTAACAGAAGATACGATCTTGCAAACAACACCACTCGGTTTACGGTACTATCATGCGTCGGAACACCCATCCTTCCACCGGTAGGATTCTATACTCCATCATTTTTAATCGGGGTTGCTTAACCTTCCCAAACCTAATGAGTTCAAGCTTTAAGTGACAGACTCAACAATTATAACAATCGTAAATTTTATAGAAATTTTCGACACAAAGTTTTTCATAACAATCAATAATACATGTAAAAGTTTACCACTACTTACCCGGTAGTCATGCAAAATGGGCACACTCGACCCACAAGTGAAACTTGCTTTGGAAACCATTTGATCGTTACTCGAGTTACTAACAAGTGCAAAAGTAGGCTTAACAAACCTTTAAAACGAACCGCTACGGTCCTAGCATTAATTTATTTATGTCACGTACCATGTACGTATAGTAATTTCCCGCAATAAGATAGTGTGCAACAACATGTCTGTACGAAACTTCAAAAGAAGAATTTAAAGGACATCAATTTCCAAAATTCTCTTTTTAACCATAAAACGACATGAAATGAAATTCACCAACAAAATTCGCATGTGTTAGTTTATTTCGTAAAAATGACGAAACAATCTTTATATACACTATGGTTAAAATATGAAATGATTTGTGTCGGTTTCAAGTTTAAGGCCACATTAACAATATGCTATCATCGTTCAAAAATATCGGCTAAAATACCGCGAAGAAATCTCTAATTAGAATATGCATGCAAACTTGTAACACTCTCCTAGTAGTTTTCCTGAAATAAAATAGCACGCAACAGATAGTCCAGCCGGAATTTCAAAAGAGGAATTTCTTCAAATCAAATTCTGAAATTTTCTCGTTTAGCCATATAATGACATGGAAGCAAAATCTTCTGGCAAGACTCACACACATTTATGTATTTTCTCAGAAATTAGGAAAACGAAGTGCATGTAATTCGGTTGACACGTAAAATAATTTAAATCGAATCTAAATTCAAGTCATACCAACGATGCGCGTTAACGCTGCAAAATAATGGCTACAATGTTATGCATACTCATAGATCAATATATTGCATTTGCGTGAAATGATAACGAAAGCACCAATTAACCAAAAGTGTATAAAGCAATTCATTAATATAAACTATCATGATGCTTTTATATGCATTACTCATGCCACGTATAAATCAATTCGTACGCTAAACAAGTTGTAACGAAATGTGCTAACACAATCCTGAAAAGAGAAAACCAAGCGACACCAAAATTCCGAAAACTACTCTTTTTGGTTGCAAAACAACATAAAGTAACATTCATCCGCAAAACTCGTATGAGACAAAATGCTCAATAAAACCCATAACTTAACACACACAATAATTCAAGTATGCACATCACAAAGTGTCACCCACGCGACACAAATCGTCGTAAAACAAAACTCCATAACACTCAATGAAGGTCAATGACATCCAATCAATCAAATGGTACCAAAGTTTTCGTTTCCAAAAATTCAAATTGCATAAAGCAAACTTATGACTAAAATGTCATAATTCCAAAAATTTCCCACTGGTTGAAGTACAATACAAAAGAACACTTTTTAACAAAACTCACATTAAGTAACATTCCCAATAAATTCCAACACCCAAAATAGTGGAAATTAACTCTCCGTTCAACCTTAACATATGTGGAGAAGATCCAATGTTAAAGTCAAATGTCGCCGTTACTTGTCCAAAATTTTAAACAACATTAAAATATGGATAACATGGTATCCAAAAGTAACGTTGGACAACGACAAAAATAAAGCAAGTCTCGACAAAGCTTGCAATTACCTGCAATAAAATACTTTCATGCATATTTAAAATCACGATTTAAAATCTTGTGTGTGCTAATCGTTTTTCCAAGATTTTGTAATACAACCCGCATGACAATTTGAAACACAAGAAACAACTAATGCAATTTATTTTCAAAAAAATAACATAAAATTTGTGCATGAATTTAGTCGACACTCAACGTCTCAAAACCACACTCGTCAAATTCCTCCGGTCACACTATCGTCATCCGGATGCTCAATCATCTTAAGGCAATAATCGGAAATTTCATCGGTTCACCTTACAATTTCTCCTCGAATAATGCCGATTCCATAAGTCTATGGTTCTAATCCAACCAACAATTGTGGCCCAAAACGGTCCACTTAATGCAATCATCAGGCTTACTGTCACTCCAAGTGACAAATGCTAAAATCATCAACCTCTTTTAACGGCTACTCGCTTAGAATCTTCTTCACTACCCCAACGGTCATCACATCATAGCAGTCCAAGTATACACATGTAACTTGTTGGTTCACCAAAACACTGACCAGGTGCAACTATGAACGTACCGTACATGATCATCCTTGCTACCCTAAATGTGATTCCCGTTTCTAGTGACTCCATCAACTTCAAAATATCCTATCTTAGAGTGTCTAATGGTGCAATTTCACTTCCATCCACTCAAAAGAACACTTGTTTGAGTCTAGGTATCCAAAAATCAACACCTAATTCTCTCAAACTTAAGCTTTGATTCCAACTTGTAACACCCTCAAATTTGGAAAGAGCAACTAAACAAAACTTCGGTAAAATAATAAAATAACGATAAAATTCCTTCTGCAAACCGTTCTTGGAAATACCTCAAAAATATAAAACATAACAACTTCAACCATTCAATATCCTAAGTCCTACACCAAGACTACAAAAGTCGGGTGTTACTTAACTCAACCAAAGTTGCTAATCCCAAAATGCGGAAGACTTCTCCAAGTCACTTACTTCTTGAGCACACAACTAGCTCTCCACTCTTCATAGTGTCACTAAAACTATTAGAACCTGTTGCACATACCGACAAATAAAAAGGGCTAGGCTAACGCCTAGTGAGTTCAAGAGTTTTCATCATGATTAAAATAGTTCGTTAAACCAAATGAGTACAACTCAAAATCATGATTTTCCAAAAGGGATTATAATTAAGTATGTGAACAATCCATTTTCCAACGCACACAAAACTGTGCCGAAAACTCCAAAATGAAATATTCCTCACTAATGGATTTAGATCCAAAACACGTTTGAGCATGAATAAATATTAAATTTTCAAATAAGGTGGACGTGAATAAACCTATATCATTTAAAATGCCCCAACAAGGAGAAGAAACAATACGACGCCCATCAGAACATGGAAACAATCCAAATACATATAATGCGTTCCCGAAGCATGTGACCGACTCGACAACCCACGCAAAGCGTAACTATAAATAAAGACCAAATACCAAAGCATGGGAGTAGTCATTCAAGCAAACCATAATATACGTGGAGGGGTTCCAATATTAAAGTCAATACGTGTAATTACTCGCACAAGGCTTACGGTAACTAAAACATGCATATCACAAGACTCCCTATAATATTTACAATAACGGGGGAGACCTGTATCCATTGAGGGTGGAGAAAACACGTAGGTATACCACCTGTACAACGCTAATCGTACAACACCTCGCGACTAGACGTCCAAGGGTTCCTATGACTTCTCAACAAGTTTCACCTCAAGAGACGGTTGACCTTAGTGTCTATTCTCACAAATCCATCACAAGGCCCGGCACGCTTAGGACTACATTAGAATGAATGTTTAACTTGCTAGAGTAGTTTCTAACCGCATGGATTCGGTTGCCTCACAACCTTAGGTGTTCCATACTTCCCCAACGGCAGATCCCGACTTTTAGTCAGTCCATGTCCACATGCTCTTAAATTTTTTCTCCAATCGGCCCAAGGTTTGATCACTACCAAAACCAACAAAATCTCCGAATCCAATTGTTCCCGCTGCTGAATTGTCACTTAATTCTAACGAGCTCTATTAGACTCCAAAACAGACGGTCGTCACTAACCCATCGATAATATAACTCCAAGAATACGTCTAATTACCAATTATCCAATTGACATATTCTTTTACCATTCAAGAAAAGTCATCCCACTAAATCTACTTATCACAGATTGAACTTCTTAAGATCAATACAACCGATACCACCATCCCTTAAAATTTGTAATACCCCGGGTAAGTTCGTTAGTTAAAATCCCTTTTCGTTAAATTTAGTTAACTTTACAATTGATGTTTAGGGTAAGTTTGGATTAATTTATAAGTTAAGGGTGTTTTGGTCTTTAGTGATTAGCTTAAGGACTAAAGTGGTAAATTTAAGTTAGATATTATCCTTTGAGAATTCAGATATTATCACAACAGAAAATATCAGCAAAGTGAGTGTGTGTGTGTGTGTGTTTTTGAGAGAAGAAGAAGAAGAAAGAAGAGTTATTTGGCTAGGGCTTCATTTTGGTGTACTTGGAAGTGAAATTAAGGTATGTTCCTTTACAATTTATGTGTGTAATTGTATTTAGAAGGTTTCTATCGGATTGGAATAGTTAAATTCACTTCTGGTATTGAATCAGTCGATTTCTGGGTAGAAAATACATGAACAGACAGAGGTTTCCGGACACGTTGAAGGTGTCCGGGTGGTTTTGTTGTTAGTGTCCGGATAATGTTCTAAAGGTGTCAAGACGGGGTTTCTATCCGGGTAAGTTCCTCTTTACCATAAGTTTCCGGTTAAAATGAGTTACCGGATAGTGTCCGGATTACCTTGGTGTCCGGGTGCTAACCGGATTGCTTATGATATCCGGAAAGTGATGTTGTCCGGAAAGGTTGTGCTGTCCGGGTAGTTTGAGGTGTCCGGATACTTTAGCTATTTGATTACTTTTAGAGGATTTAAGTTATCTCGAGTTCTTAGTCTACTAGTATGTCTTATGTGGTCATTTGGTAAGGGGATATTTGTATTTAATCTATTTCAGACTCTGTGGATTTGGATTGAACGATTGAATCTTTGGAAAAGGCTTGGAAGTGTTATTGGATAAGCGATCAAGGTGAGTTTTACTTTAAAACGTTTTTAAACTGGAATACATACATGTGTGGATTGGGAATGTGATAGATGGTGTGATTATGTGTTTACGTTTGAGATGGATATGTGGTTGGAATGTGATGACGTTTTTATAAAATGAAAATATAATATATTGAGATATTGTATTTACCTAAGCATTATACTATACAAGAATACGACTGGCCGGGCTTAGGACCGGTGTGTTGGCTGTAATATTCGTACAGTGTTGTTGGCTGTAATTGTCGTACAGTGAAGTTAATTTATTAGTTGGCTTGCTACCAACTAATTTGGCCATGTGAAGGATGTGAAGGATGAGTGGTACACGATGCACGAGTCTTATTTGGTATTTAGTTATGTGTGATATATGTGTGTTTATATAAAGGATTTTATATAAATTGGTTTTATAACGATTTCGAATTAACAGGGATTTTCTCACTAGACCTCTAGGTCTAACCCTCATTTTGTTTTCAAAAATATGTATTCCAGGTCGAGGATCTTTTCTTAGCAAAGGGAAGGATAAAGTGTAGGACGCGGTTGATAGCTGACGAAGATTAGGAAAGGCTTATGTTTTGTATTGTATAGTTTTGAGACTATGGGACCGTATGTGAATTATTATGTATCTTTTGTTATGAATGTAACGATGTTATGCAATATATGTTATTTGTTGTATGTTTGGGAAACCGGGTCGTTACAAATGGTATCAGAGCCCTAGTTTAAGGGATTTAGGTATTCGTATCTGTACCTAGACTTAAACTGCATGTGAAGTAGGATGTCCCAATTATTGTAGAACCTTGGGATGATTAAGTATAAAAGGTAGAAGGAACATCATGTAAGGTAATTTCAGATTACACTTGGCCAGTGTAATTGTGATCTTACAGGTACATGTTTGAAGTGGAATACCTTGTTATATGGGGTATATGCTTACGTGTATATTAATCTTGTCTGAACCAACAGAATGGCAAGTGGTACTCGAAATACGAATAGGGAGGGAGGAGGAAATCCTAACAGAACGAATCCCACAGTCGGAACAAGGGGAAGAGGGGGAGAAAGAGGTAGGGGCAGAACTGAAGGCAGAATTCAGGGGCGAGGTACGGAGTTTGTTACAAGAAACGATTTGACGGCGGAAATGGGAAGACTTCAAGCCAATATACAAGCTATGTTCGATAGAACTCGTCACACAAAAACTGGAATACCATATCCTAGTCTGGAAGATGAGATGCCCATTACACATACTGTCATACCGGTGCCAAGGAAGTGTGACTATAAAATGTTTTTAAGTTGCAAACCTCCGACATACTTAGGAGAAAGGGATCCAGTGAAGGCTATGAGGTGGCTGAAAGAGATAGAAGCTGTCTTCAGGACCAGCAAGTGTGCAGAAGAAGATAAAGTACTATACGGAACAACGATGTTGAAGGCAGATGCTCTATTTTGGTGGGAAGCTCTTATTACATCAAGAGGGTCGGATGTGTATTCTACTTTTACTTGGGAAGAATTCATCATATCTTTCAAAGGACAGTTTTGTCCTCAAGCAGCAGTTAGACAACTGGAAGAGGAATTCATGAACCTGCATTAGAGAAGTTTATCCGTTAGGGATTACACTGCTCGTTTTCTGGAGAAGTCTCGCTTCGCTGAGTACTATGTTGCCACGGAGGCTCTGAAGATGGAAAGGTTTATTTTCGGGTTAAATTCAGAAATTAGAAAGTTAGTGATTGCAAAAGGACCCGATACCTTCTCAGCCGCAGTAGATGCAGCTGAAAATGTGGAACGGGATAATAGGAGAGACGCTGGTGATAGAAGTTTTGGAAAAAGGAAATTGGATGAAATGACGTACGATTTGGAGGAATACGAATCCCCGAGGCTTGATAGTTATCTACCTTTCAGACCAGTTGAAAGACCATGTCCAAAATGCAATCATGTTCACCAAGGAAACTGTTATGTAGAGTCCCGAAGATGTTACAAGTGCGGGAAGACTGATCACATTGCTAAAGACTGTCACGTAACTCGACTCTGTTTCGTTTGCAATTCCCCTGATCATATTCAGTCAGACTGTCCACGATGGAAAGTACAACAGGGTAGTATGACGGTGAGACCAACGGGTGTTAGTTCGGGAGAGGTACAAGGGTCTGAGGTACCGAAAGCAAAAGGTCGTGTCTTACAAATGACAACACAAGAAGAGGAGGAAATTCCGGATGAGGTTACAGGTACATTTCTAATAAACTTTATACGTGCTAATGTGTTATCTGATTTCGGTGCAAGATGATTATTGGTATTCACGTGCTTTTGTTGCTTATCTGTGTTAGAGATATAGATGGGTATGGGGTGTCTATTCAATTAGTTTCTTTGGTTTTGATTGAGTTCGAAGTAGTAGTGATTCCGGGACGGAATTCTTTTAAGGGGGAGATAATGTAATACCCCGGGTAAGTTCGTTAGTTAAAATCCCTTTTCGTTAAATTTAGTTAACTTTACAATTGATGTTTAGGGTAAGTTTGGATTAATTTATAAGTTAAGGGTGTTTTGGTCTTTAGTGATTAGCTTAAGGACTAAAGTGGTAAATTTAAGTTAGATATTATCCTTTGAGAATTCAGATATTATCACAACAGAAAATATCAGCAAAGTGAGTGTGTGTGTGTGTGTGTTTTTGAGAGAAGAAGAAGAACGAAGAGTTATTTGGCTAGGGCTTCATTTTGGTGTACTTGGAAGTGAAATTAAGGTATGTTCCTTTACAATTTATGTGTGTAATTGTATTTAGAAGGTTAATATCGGATTAGAATAGTTAAAATCACTTCTGGTATTGAATCAGTCGATTTCTGGGTAGAAAATACATGAACAGACAGAGGTTTCCGGACACGTTGAAGGTGTCCGGGTGGTTTTGTTGTTAGTGTCCGGATAATGTTCTAAAGGTGTCAAGACGGGGTTTCTATCCGGGTAAGTTCCTCTTTACCATAAGTTTCCGGTTAAAATGAGTTACCGGATAGTGTCCGGATTACCTTGGTGTCCGGGTGCTAACCAGATTGCTTATGATATCCGGAAAGTGATGTTGTCCGGATTAGTTATGTTGTCCGGATTAGTTATGTTGTCCGGAAAGGTTGTGCTGTCCGGGTAGTTTGAGGTGTCCGGATACTTTAGCTATTTGATTACTTTTAGAGGATTTAAGTTATCTCGAGTTCTTAGTCTACTAGTATGTCTTATGTGGTCATTTGGTAAGGGGATATTTGTATTTAATCTATTTCAGACTCTGTGGATTTGGATTGAACGATTGAATCTTTGGAAAAGGCTTGGAAGTGTTATTGGATAAGCGATCAAAGTGAGTTTTACTTTAAAACGTTTTTAAACTGGAATACATACATGTGTGGATTGGGAATGTGATAGATTGTGTGATTATGTGTTTACGTTTGAGATGGATATGTGGTTGGAATGTGATGACGTTTTTATAAAATGAAAATATAATATATTGAGATATTGTATTTACCTAAGCATTATACTATACAAGAATACGACTGGCCGGGCTTAGGACCGGTGTGTTGGCTGTAATATTCGTACAGTGTTGTTGGCTGTAATTGTCGTACAGTGAAGTTAATTTATTAGTTGGCTTGCTACCAACTAATTTGGCCATGTGAAGGATGTGAAGGATGAGTAGTACACGATGCACGAGTCTTATTTGGTATTTAGTTATGTGTGATATATGTGTGTTTATATAAAGGATTTTATATAAATTGGTTTTATAACGATTTTGAAATAACAAGGATTTTCTCACTAGACCTCTAGGTCTAACCCTCATTTTGTTTTCAAAAATATGTATTCCAGGTCGAGGATCTTTTCTTAGCAAAGGGAAGGATAAAGTGTAGGACGCGGTTGATAGCTGACGAAGATTAGGAAAGGCTTATGTTTTGTATTGTATAGTTTTGAGACTATGGGACCGTATGTGAATTATTATGTATCTTTTGTTATGAATGTAACGATGTTATGCAATATATGTTATTTGTTGTATGTTTGGGAAACCGGGTCGTTACAAAATTGGACTACAATCCTCCAAATACACTAACGGTTCTTGGCCTCGAGATCCAAAAGTTGACACCTAGTCATCCGACCCAAATTCGAACCACTGTAAAACACCATACCTGAGTCTCATCTGTCGAGCATACTCACAAAACCACGGTTATCCGTATGGTGTCTAAAGGGTCCTACGCATCCTTTATGCAAAACCACCCAAACCCCAAACAAGGTTGTCAAAAAGAACGGTTATCACCAACATTAACAGAAGATACCGCAAGCATCGCCCCTTTAGTTACCAAAGGAAGATACATCGATCTTGCAAACAACACCACTCGGTTTACGGTACTATCATGCGTCGGAACACCCATCCTTCCACCGGTAGGATTCTATACTCCATCACCTTTAATCGGGGTTGCTTAACCTTCCCAAGTCTAATGAGTTCAAGCTTTCTAAGTGACAGACTTAACAATTATGCCAATCGTAAATTTTATAGAAATTTTCGACACAAAGTTTTTCATAACAATCAATAGTACATGTTAAAGTTTACCACCACTTACCCGGTAGTCATGCAAAATGGGCACACTCGACCCACAAGTGAAACTTGCTTTGGAAATCATTTGATCGTTACTCGAGTTACTAACAAGTGCAAAAGTAGGCTTAACAAACCTTTAAAACGAACCGCTACGGTCCTAGCATTAATTTATTTATGTCATGAACGTATAGTAATTTCCCGCAATAAGATAGTGTGCAACAACATGTCTGTACGAAACTTCAAAAGAAGAATTTAAACGACATCAATTTCCAAAATTCTCTTTTTAACCATAAAACGACATGAAATGAAATTCACCAACAAAATTCGCATGTGTTAGTTTATTTCGTAAAAATGACGTAACAATCTTTATATACACTATGGTAAAATTATGAAATGATTTGTGTCGGTTTCAAGTTTAAAGCCACGTTAACAATATGCTATCATCGTTCAAAAATATCGGCTAAAATACCGTGAAGAAATCTCTAATTAGAATATGCATGCAAACTTGTAACACTCTCCTAGTAGTTTTCCTGAAATAAAATAACATGCAACAGATAGTCCACCCGGAATTTCAAAAGAGGAAGTTCATCAAATCAAATTCCGAAATTTTCTCGTTTAGCCATATAATGACATGGAAGCAAAATCTTCTGGCAAGACTCACACACATTTATGTATTTTCTCAGAAATTAGGAAAACGAAGTGCATGTAATTCGGTTGACACGTAAAATAATTTAAATCGAATCCAAATTCAAGTCATACCAACGATGCGCGTTAATGCTCCAAAATAATGGCTACAATGTTATGCATACTCATAGACCAATATAATGCATTTGCGTGAAATGATAACAAAAGCACCAATTAACCAAAAGTGTATAAAGCAATTCATTAATATAAACTATCATGATGCTTTTATATGCATTACTCACGCCACGTATAAATCAATTCATAATTCCAAAAATTTCCCACTAGTTGAAGTACAATACAAAAGAACACTTTTTAACAAAACTCGCATTTAGTAACATTCCCAATAAATTCCAACACCCAAAATAGTGGAAAGTAACTATTCGTTCGACCTTAACATATGTGGAGAAGATCCAATGTTAAAGTCAAATGTTGCCGTTACTTGTACAAAATTTTAAACAACATTAAAATATGGATAACATGGTATCCGAAAGTAACGTTGGACAACGACAAAAATAAAGCAAGTCTTGATAAAGCTTGCAATTACCTGCAATAAAATACTTTCATGCATATTTAAAATCACGATTTAAAATCTTGTGTGTGCTAATCGTTTTTCCAAGATTTCGTAATACAACACGCATGACAATTTGAAACACAAGAAACAACAAATGCAATTTATTTTCAAAAAAATAAAATAAAATTTGTGCATGAATTTAGTCGGCACTCAACGTCTCAAAACCACACTCGTCAAATTCCTTCGGTCACACTATCGTCATCCGGATGCTCAATCATCTAAAGGCAATATTCGGAAATTTCATCGGTTTACCTTACAATTTCTCCTCGAATAATGCTGATTCCATAAGTCTATGGTTCTAATCCAACCAACAATTCTGGCCCAAAACGGTCCACTTAATGCAATCATCAGGCTTACTGTCACTCCAAGTGACAAAAGCTAAAATCATCAACCTCTTCTAACGGCTACTCGCTTAGAATCTTCTTCACTACCCCAACGGTCATCACATCATAGCAGTCCAAGTATACACATGTAACTTGTTGGTTCACCAAAACACTGACCAGGTGCAACTATGAACGTACCGTACATGATCATCCTTGCTACCCTAAATGTGATTCCCGTTTCTAGTGACTCCATCAACTTCAAAATATCCTATCTTAGAGTGTCTAATGGTGCAATTTCACTTCCATCCACTCAAAAGAACGCTAGTTTGAGTCTAGGTATCCAAAAATCAACACCTAATTCTCTCAAACTTAAGCTCTAATTCCAACTAGTAACACCCTTAAAAGTGGAAAGAGCAACTAAACAAAACTCCGGTAAAATAATCAAATAACGATAAAATTCCTTCTGCAACCCGTTCTTGGATATACCTCAAAATATAAAACATAACTACTTCAACCATTCAATATCCTAAGTCCTACACCAAGACTAAAAAAGTCGGGTGTTACTTAACTCAACCAAAGTTGCTAATCCCAAAATGCGGAAGGCTTCTCCAAGTCACTTACTTCTTGAGCACACAACTAGCTCTCCACTCTTCATAGTGTCACTAAAACTATTAGAACCTGTTGCACATGTCGACAAATAAAAAGGGCTAGGCTAACGCCTAGTGAGTTCAAGAGTTTTCATCATGATTAAAATAGTTCGTTAAACCAAATGAGTACAACTCAAAATCATGATTTTCCAAAAGGGATTATAATTAAGTATGTGAACAATCCATTTTCCAACGCACACAAAACTGTGCCGAAAACTCCAAAATGAAACATTCCTCACTAATGGATTTAGATCCAATACACGCTTGAGCATGAATAAATATTAAGTTTTCAAATAAGGTGGACGTGAATAAACCTCTATCATTTGAAATGCCCCAACAAGGAGAAGAAACAATACGACGCCCATCAGAACATGGAAACAATCCAAATACATATAATGCGTTCCCGAAGCATGTGACCGAATCGACAACCCACTCAAAGCGTAATTATAAATAAAGTCCAAATGCCAAAGCATGGGAGTAGTCATTCAAACAAACCTTAATATACGTGGAGGGGTTCCAATATTAAAGTCAATACTTGTATCTACTCGCACAAGGCTTACGGTAACTAAAACATGCATATCACAAGACTCACTATAATATTTACAATAACGGGGGAGACTTGTATCCATTGAGGGTGGAGGAAACACGTAAGTATACCACCCGTACAACGCTAATCGTACAACACCTCGCGACTAGATGTCCAAGGGTTCCTATGACTTCTCAACAAGTTTCACCTCAAGAGACGGTTGACCTTAGTGTTTATTCTCACAAATTCCATCACAAGGCCCGACACGCTTAGGACTACCTCCAAGGCATCCCCTTCAAAGCGGCGAAGGTCCTAGTGCCTACCTAAAGGTAGCACCTCCGAACTCAACCCTCCTAGTGCCTACTTGAAAAGTTTAAGGTCATAGACATGGGTCCCGGAGTCCAACCCCGCAATACTCATGCAACCTCATAAACAAGACCGACTCATATGTTATGCATCCAATATAAATATAGTCAAACAATTACATGGTCCACAAAAGAATGTCCAACATCTTTAACACATGTAATCAATTAATAATTATGACTCAAACGCATATAATCTCAAACTCAATATAGAGTAATTTACATTGGACCAACGTCCTCAAGACTCACTTGAGTCAACTATGAGCCAATGCTCTACAATACAATTGACCAACAATAAGGGCCACCAATACGATAGATGCATTTAAATATCATATAACAACACATACCTCCAATATACGATAAATCCACAAATCCCATCATATATTTTGTTAGGACAACCTTAGGGGGGGGGGGGGTAAAGGTTGTAATTAAAAATATTTCACAAATAAAAATTCTCTTATCAAAATCAACAACAAATATTGCATGCACAACAAATATATAAATAAAATTAAGTGCACAACGGGAATATAAAGAGATAAGGGTAGAGAATATTGATACCGACACCGAGATTTAAAGTGGTTCACCACCAACTGGCTGGCTAGTCCACTTGCCGAGACACTTCTCGACACACTGATTCACTATAAGTGTTCTTTATGGTAGAACACAAACCTTGATACAATGATAATAAAATCTCTTGCTTTTGCTCGAGAACGTGAATCACTCACACTATTCAAATACTTACAAGAGAATATATCTCACAATATTGATCACTCTTGTATAAGTATAACACTTGGATTTTTGAGGGTTTGATCACTCAAAAAAATATATTGAATAAGTGATTTAAATGAATGGATGTAGCTGAGAGTTTCTCCAAAAGATGGGTATTCAATTCTCTTTTTGGAGTTGAGAATGCTGCATGATATTTATACTTGGAAGCAGCAACGGTCGAATGGGTACCGCGGTATACCGCCTATATGGGCGCGGTATACCTCCCAGAAAAAGTAGCTGACAGCAGGAAGGTCAACCTGCAAGAACCTGCAACACGTGTAGCAGAGCCGCGGTATACCGCCATACACCACGCGGTATACCGCCTGAAAAAGGCATCTCAGCGTCAGAAAATTCAGCTCCTTTGATTGAACGACCATAGCTTAAAAAGGGACCTGATTTCTTTTTCCCTATTCCAAAAAGAGTCAACAGCAACATTTTTGGCTAAGATTTGAATAATTCAATTTTAAATTCAAAACATTTCTAAATTAATTTAAATCAAAGATTTAGTTTAATTTAAAAATAGTGTTGGGTTAGGTTTTTGAAATATCCAAGTGGTATATTATTTTAGGGTGTTTATTATTATGAGATATATGATGACGTAAACACCAGTCTTGGACTCTTCAGATAAAATCTTCATGTTGTCCAATTAACTGCACACTTGGATAAAATTGTTAGAAAAACAATAATACGGTGTGTTTGTAATCATCAAAATAAATATATAAAATATATAGAGATGTGGTACACTTGCACCAACAATCTCCCCCTTTTTGATGATGACAAACACAATCGCTAAACACGAGAGCATACTCGGTTTCTCTCCCCCTTTTGTCGAAGCAAAAAGGGTTAAGAAAGACGCTATGCTCCCCCTCGAGAGATGCTCCCCCTCAAAATATGCATATAATTGAGAGTAGCATTATCTCATGGGTTATACTCAAGCATGCCTAAACCAAGTCTTAATTTAAAGAACGATTTTTTGTTTAGGGCTTTAGTAAAAATATCGGCCAAATTGTCTTCGGAATCAACCTTTTCAAGTACAATGTGGCCTTTTTGAACATTATCTCGTAGAAAATGATGTCGCAACTCAATATGTTTGGTACGAGAATGCAAAACGGGATTTTTACTTAGGTTTATGGCACTTGAGTTATCACACATAATTGGAATTTTGGATTGACGTACCTCAAAGTCGGTAAGTGTGTGCTTCATCCATAGAACTTGAGCACACGCTCTCGCGGCGGCTACATATTCCGCTTCGGTAGTGGATAAGGCTACGGAATGTTGTTTCTTGGAAAACCAAGACACAAGCGAGAGACCTATAAAGGCACATACTCCACTAGTGCTTTTTCGATCAACCATCGAGCCACCAAGATCGGAATCGGTGAAGCATGTTACTTCTAGCTCGGGTTGTTTTGGATACCATAGTCCAAGATTCGTAGTCCCTCTAAGATATCTAAAGATACGCTTGACGGCTTCATAGTGAGATTGTTTAGACGAAGATTGAAAGCGAGCACATAAACACACACTATACATGATATCAGGTCTACTAGCAGTTAAATACAATAAGCTACCAATCATGCCACGATAAATCTTTTCATTAAAATCGGTTCCCTCTTCGTCACTAGATAATTTTAGATTGGTGGTCATCGGAGTTTCAACAGGTTTGACATTTTCAAAATTAAACTTTTTCAGCATGTCTTTACAGTATTTTGATTGACTTATAAAGGTACCATTTTCACTTTGTTTTATTTGCAATCCTAAGAAGAATTTTAATTCTCCCATCATGCTCATTTCAAATTCATTAGTCATTTTTGTAGCAAATTCATTACAAAGATTTTCATTTGTAGAACCAAAGATAATATCATCAACATACACTTGCACAACCACAATATCATTTTGAGCATATTTGACAAACAAAGTATTATCTATTTTACCCATACTATAACCACTTGTAATTAAAAAAGATTTTAATCTATCATACCACGCACGCGGAGCTTGCTTTAAACCATAAAGCGCCTTTTTTAATTTATAAACATGCGTCGGATTTTCAAAATTTTCAAAGCCGGGAGGTTGGGAAACATATACCTCCTCATTTATAAAACCATTTAGGAAAGCACTTTTGACATCCATTTGATATAATTTAAAATTTTTAGCATTCGCAAAAGCGAGAAGCATTCGAATAGACTCTAACCTTGCAACTGGTGCAAAGGTTTCATCATAATCGATACCTTCTTGTTGATTGTACCCCTTGGAAACTAAACGTGCCTTGTTTCGGGTGACTTCACCGTTTTCATCTACCTTGTTACGAAAGACCCATCGTGTGCCAATAATGGTTTGACCGCTAGGGCAAGGAACTAAGTCCCACACATCATTCCTAGTAAACTGGTTTAACTCTTCTTGCATGGCCATTATCCAATCCTCATCACCTAAAGCTTCTTCTATGTTTTTAGGTTCTATGGCTGAGATAAAGGCGTGAAAGGCACAAAGGGTATGGATTTGTGATCTAGTCGTTCTTTGGTTTAGGTCACCTATGATTTGATCTACGGGATGGCCTCTAGATGTTCTAAGGTTAGGATCATCTACTCCTTGTGGAACATAACATGGAGGGGCATCACTAGATTCTACATTGTTTGTAAGAGATTGGGTTCCTAAGTCCAAGGTTCTAAGATGTTGGGCTAGTGCATCTCCTTCACAACCATTATCATTTACTAAGGGTGCACTAGGTTTAGGAGGACTTTCATCAAAGCTTACATTTAGGGATTCTTCTACAACCATGGTCTCTTTATTAAGGACTCTATAGGCTTTGCTATTCCAAGAATAACCAAGGAATACTCCCTCATAGGCTTTTGGGTCAAATTTGGTCAAATAAGATTTGGTATCTAAAATAAAACATTTACAACCAAATACCTTAAGATGGGCTAAGGAAGGCTTTCTACCACGTAGGATCTCATAAGGGGTCTTATTTAGGATACTCCTAATTAGCACACGATTGAGGACATAGGTCGCGGTAGCTACGGCATCACACCAAAACTTTTGGGGAACTTGATGTTCATTGAGCATAGTCCTACTCATTTCTTGTAGGGTTCTATTTTTCCTCTCCACAACCCCATTAGATTGAGGAGTGCGAGGAGCAGAAAAATTGTGCGTTATACCATATTTGTCGCAAAACGCACCAAATTGAGTTTCATTATCGAATTCGCGTCCATGGTCCGTACGAATCGAAACAATCGTGCAACCTTGTTGGTTTTGAATTCGTTTTCCCAAAATCTTAAATTTTTCAAAAGCTTCATTTTTATGTTTTAAAAACAAAGTCCACGTATATCGGGAAAAATCATCTACAATTACTAGAGTGTAATAATTTCCTCCAAAACTTTGAATGGCCATAGGGCCAAAAAGATCCATGTGTAAAAGTTCTAAAACTCTTTTAGTTGAAATCACATTTTTTGATTTATGAGAAACATGAGTTTGTTTGCCGACACGACATGCATCACAAAAATGATTATCAAATTTTAATTTTGGAAGGTCACTCACAAGCTCCTTATTTTTCAAATTTTGAATTAATCTAAGGTTAGCGTGACCTAAACGTCTATGCCACAAAGTCGAATTATCATATACGGAAGATAAACAAACATTTTTATTTACATCAGTTTTACAAACATAAAGATTTCCTTTTATAACCCCATTCAAAAGAACTTTACCATTTTTCAGAATTTTGCAAGAGTCTTCTTCAAAAACAACAATTATACCATTTTTGCACAGTTGACGAACACTTAGCAAGTTAAATTTCAAATTATCAACATGCGTAACATCTAAAAATGTAACATTGTTGCAAGAAATTGTACCTTTCCCAATTACCTTTCCTTTGGAGTTTCCTCCAAAAATTACTAGTCCATCATCACATGACTCATATGATGAAAAAAGATTATGGTTACCGGTCATGTGACGTGTGCATCCACTATCAAGAATCCAATCCATATCAAGATTTATCTACAACATTTAAAGTACAACTTTTATGGTCCCCACATCTTATGGGTCCTTTGAAAGTTAGTCTAGAAAGCATAGAAAATCACATATAATAATAAATATATTTTCACAAAAAATATACAGACAAGAAAATTATTTACTCAACCCTTTTCGGTAGCTCTACTTGGAAGCGACCAGGAAAGACGGTGAGGGTGGTAAGCGCGAAGGCACTTTAAAAACCAACCTCATTAGAATTCGAAGAATTCGCCTTTATCTTTCCTAGACACCGTATCCAAATAGGTGAGCCTATTCGGAGTTGATTCATAATTTTCAAACACAGAATATATATATATATATGTATATAATATATATATACAAAAAAAATTTAAAACCATAAACGCATGCCACCGGGATTATCAACACTAAAGGAGCCTTTAGGAATCCACTTTGGTACCATTTTAATTTTACGATCATATTTATCAAAGACGTAAAAAGGAGCATGCATATTCACACTATTTTTTGGTCTAGAAAATTTACTATTATACATGCATGCATAAGATTTCCTAGACTTATAATTCACATTATTTATGTTGGACATATATGAGGATTTTTGCACATACGGTTTTCTCATTTCAACATTTTTAGGTGGTTCAAAATATCTTTTGATAGGCATACATAAGCACTTATCTTTACACGTATCGGAACCAACGCCTTTTCTACAATTAGTGCTATTTGACATATTTAACATTTTAAGCACTTTCTCATTGCTACTTTGAAAGGCATGTGCTAACAAATTATCTTTTTCATGTTTATCACATTTTTCTTTTAAACATGCATTTTCCTTTTTAAGCACATCACAATTAGCACATAAATCATTTTCAACTGTTCTTTTCTCAAGACATGCAATTTCTTTATTTAAAATGTCACAAGAATTGCAAACATATTTTTCACTTAATTTATTTTCTAAATTTATGATTTTTTCATTATCGCATGCAATTTTTTGTTTGCTATCATGAATTTCCTTTTTACTTAATAATAATTCTTCCTTTAATTTTGCGTTCTCATCTTTATAATTATTTGTAAGCATAACCATTTTTTGAAAGGCATCATTTAACATATCAAGATCATCATCATCATTACATTCATCATCGCTAGAGTAATTTGAGTAACACGAGTTTACCTCATCGTCGCTTTCCGCCATGAGACAAATGGCTTCATACTCATTTTCATCTTCACTTGCGCTCCACGCGCCTCCAACGAAGGCTTTCTCCTTCTTGATTTTAGGTTTATTTCTTTTTGGACACTCGTTGGCATAGTGATCCTTGTCTCCACATGAGTAGCAAAAGCCCTTCTTTTTCTTGGCTTCTTCATCATCACTTGATTCGCCATTTTTATTTATTTTGTCGTTCCGTTTATGGAACTTTCGGCTTCGGTTTTCTCCACCACGGCGATAATCTCCTTTTCTTTGAAACCTATCATTTCTTGAAAACTTTTTGTTAGCTAAAAGTTTAGAAAAATTTCTTACCAACATGGCTACATCGTCAAGATGTTCGGGTTGATCCTTTGAGGAGCTAGCTTTCTCCTTCTTTTTCTTCTTCTCCTTCTCGTCACTTGAAGTTGAAGCTTTAAGCGCCAAAGATTTCTTTTTATCATGCTCCCGATCTTTGTTCCTTTTTAGTGCAATTTCATGCACTTTGAGATTTCCAATGAGATCATCTAATTTCATCATTGAGAGGTCACGGGAGTCTTCCAAGGATGTGATTTTCGGCATCCACTCCGGAGGAAGCGCTCGAAGAATTTTTCGCACGTAATCTTCGTTAGGATATGTTCTACCAAGACCTTTCAAGCTCACCATGATAAGGTTAAAACGTTTAAACATTGAGTCGATTGACTCATCTTTTAACATCTCAAACATTTCATAATCATGTACAAGAATATTTATTTTTGAGCTTTTGACTTGAGAATTTCCTCTATGAGTATTATTTAGATTTTCCCAAATATCGTGAGCAGTTTCACAAGAATAAACACGTTCAATCTCATCTTTAGTAAGTGCCGAAAAAAGAATATTTTTAGCTTCAAAATTTAAGCAAACCCAAGCATCCTCAGCGGCGGACCATTCCGCTACTGGTTTTTCACTAATTACTCCATCTTTGGTTTTGGTGGGTTTATAATCTCCATTTTTAATAATGTCCCAAATTTTTCGACTTTTGCCACGAACGTAGCATTCAAAAAGATTTGCCCAAAGACCAAAATTTTCGGTGTCAATTTGCGGAATCTTTGTAGAAATAATTCCCTCAGAGGTTGCCATTTAAAATATAAGAACAAGTTTTTTTTTTAAAAAGCACAAATATTTTTAAAGAAACTTGCAACCCGCTCTGATACCAATTGTTAGGACAACCTTAGGGGGGGGTAAAGGTTGTAATTAAAAATATTTCACAAATAAAAATTCTCTTATCAAAATCAACAACAAATATTGCATGCACAACAAATATATAAATAAAATTAAGTGCACAACGGGAATATAAAGAGATAAGGGTAGAGAATATTGATACCGACACCGAGATTTAAAGTGGTTCACCACCAACTGGCTGGCTAGTCCACTTGCCGAGACACTTCTCGACACACTGATTCACTATAAGTGTTCTTTATGGTAGAACACAAACCTTGATACAATGATAATAAAATCTCTTGCTTTTGCTCGAGAACGTGAATCACTCACACTATTCAAATACTTACAAGAGAATATATCTCACAATATTGATCACTCTTGTATAAGTATAACACTTGGATTTTTGAGGGTTTGATCACTCAAAAAAATATATTGAATAAGTGATTTAAATGAATGGATGTAGCTGAGAGTTTCTCCAAAAGATGGGTATTCAATTCTCTTTTTGGAGTTGAGAATGCTGCATGATATTTATACTTGGAAGCAGCAACGGTCGAATGGGTACCGCGGTATACCGCCTATATGGGCGCGGTATACCTCCCAGAAAAAGTAGCTGACAGCAGGAAGGTCAACCTGCAAGAACCTGCAACACGTGTAGCAGAGCCGCGGTATACCGCCATACACCACGCGGTATACCGCCTGAAAAAGGCATCTCAGCGTCAGAAAATTCAGCTCCTTTGATTGAACGACCATAGCTTAAAAAGGGACCTGATTTCTTTTTCCCTATTCCAAAAAGAGTCAACAGCAACATTTTTGGCTAAGATTTGAATAATTCAATTTTAAATTCAAAACATTTCTAAATTAATTTAAATCAAAGATTTAGTTTAATTTAAAAATAGTGTTGGGTTAGGTTTTTGAAATATCCAAGTGGTATATTATTTTAGGGTGTTTATTATTATGAGATATATGATGACGTAAACACCAGTCTTGGACTCTTCAGATAAAATCTTCATGTTGTCCAATTAACTGCACACTTGGATAAAATTGTTAGAAAAACAATAATACGGTGTGTTTGTAATCATCAAAATAAATATATAAAATATATAGAGATGTGGTACACTTGCACCAACATATTTGGTCAAGTTATTTTTCACATAAGTCACAACCATATATGTACACAAATGACCCATAACAATAAATATGTATTTTTCTAACAACGCCAATGTGTTTTTTCATCAAAGTCCCCCATTTGTACCCCAAAACCTTTTAACACTTTTTCTTGAGTTACATTTATCAACTTACTCAAAAATCCCAATGTGGGTGTTTCATAATGTTTTCAATATTAAATACTTCAAATAGTCAAAACCCAACAAATGACTCAACCATAGATAATTTTCATGTAAACACATAAACACTAGAAAATGAACATTTTTTTGCATGTACAATGTTTTCGTAAAGCAACTTGAACTCACTTTGCTAGATTTAGGCGGTGAATGGTTTGGCTTAAGAGATTTTTATGATATAAATTAAACGAGTCCAGTCGAGTCGAATAGTAGATTATTCGAGTTGGGTTTGAAAAAATTATACCAGGCTCGAGCTCGATTAATTTTTAAAAGTCGGGCTCGAGCTCGAATATTTTTTCAATGTCCGAGATCGAGCTCGATGCTCGTTTATGAGCTCAAATTCGAGATCGGTTAACTCGTTTATGTATTCAAGCTCGATAACTTTTATATTTTGATTATATAATTTGTAAACATATAAATATGTTTGGCTCGTAAAAGTATATACTCGAGTGGATCGGCTCGATTCGACTCGACTCGTAAAGCTTAATCGAGCTTTCGAACGATTCGAGTCGAACATCGGTGTTATGGAGCTCGACGCGTTAAGTTAAGCGAACTTTATTTTGTGTTTGAGATCGACTCTAGCTCGACAATTATTAGGCTCGAGTAGCTCGTTAAAAGCTCGACTCGTTAATACCCCTAGATATAATGCAAAATAAAATATTGTTATTTGGAAATTGTTCATAATTGAATTAGCTATGCTGAATGATAAAGGGATGCCCAAGATACAAAATCATTCGGTAGGGTTTTAGAACATTAAGATGAAAACTTTTTTTACCAAACAAGATTCACCTCTTAGCGATTCAGAGGTTGTCTCATAATGGAACTATTAAGAGGTAAACAAGCATCCCTAATCCATGTATGTTGCAACCACTAGAAATCAGATAACGTAAGAGAAAAGGGTTTCACGGACGTCAGAGAAATGTCTGTAGTTTACATATCTCATGGACGTTCGTGTGGGTGTTCAAAAATAAAATAAAAAACCCATATTTGTTTTAGGGAATTTAATTAAAATACCCAAAGTTTGACTTTGACTTGCCAAAATACCCATTTTCTCGTCGAATTTAACGAAATACCCATTTCCCCCGCGGTGGGGCCCGCGATCACGGGACCCACAACCACGTGGCACGACGTGGCACCATCTTTGGCCAAATCTCCCGCTATGCCTGTTAATGCCAAAAATCGCACAAAAGTACAACTTAAGGTCGATGTGGACATTTAACAACTAAAGAAACGTATCTCAAGCCAAATAACACAATTGCGTGGAAAAAGTAAAAGAGACAAGGAATTTGGTGACGCGGAAAACCCCAAAACGAGGGAAAAAACCGCGGTCGACTCCGTGTGAGTCGACAGTGCACTATAGTCGCCAATCAGGGGCGATAATCCTTGTGTTACATGCGATTTGTGTACAATAGGTTACAAATAAAATAAAAATACACTTAGTCGTGTGTAAAACGTGTGCGTCGTGTGTTGAACGTGCGAAACAATGCTGCTATCGTGCGGTTTGAACGGTTGTCATGCGATGTGAACTGTTGTCGTGCGGTACTTGCGTTAGCGACGTGTGCTCGAATGCGAGAGAGAAAATATAGAAGTAGATGTGAAATGTCGTTGTATAGCTTGATGAAATTCCTCCTCTTGCTCGAGGTTGGAGCATGCCTTTATATAGGTTTCGACAGTCATTAATGAGCTTTAATGGTTGGTCTTGTAACCGCTGCCGACATTAAATGCACTTTGATGATTGTTGTTGTAACCGATGTCGAGTCTTTAATGTCATTAAGAGCTAGACCGTCGTTGATCGTTGTACCATAATGGCTTGTAGACCTGCATTAATGAACAAAAGAAACGGCTATTGACCATTGATGGTTAGTGTAATCGTAAGACCATCTTAAGTTCAGGACGTCGGTCTTATGGAGCATACGACCGTTGTCGAAATACAAGACCATGTATATGACTGTAAATGTCTTGTAAGACCTTATCTTAGTATAGGAATGGTCTTATAAAAATGTCGTGAGACTAGGATAAAAATGTCGTAAGACCAAGATGATGATGTCGTAGGACCAGAGCGATATAAGACCGAAGACAGGAGACTGTCGACGTAAGACCAACGAGTCATAACTGACGACACGTAACTGGCGACATAAGACTAGTGACATAAGGCTAGTGACGTAAGACTAGCGATGTGCGACGTGCGACACATGATGTGCGACACGTGACGTGCGATCATTAGATGTAAGATACTGTCTTGAATGACTATTGACGCAAGATGTCTTTTAATAATCAACTATCGTATGTCGGGGATAAGGCAATAATGGGTATTACCTTCATCGATCGGGGGTATAACTTTTGTAGGCATTAGGGTAATCGAAGTCCATGGGTCATGTCGAAGGAATTCCCCAGGTCGGTCGAGGGTGTGATTTTTTACCCAAACAGTTAGCCCCACGAGATTTGAATTTCAAAGCCATTTGAATTTCAGATCTCGTACCAAAGTAAAATGTGTTTATACGGAGACATGTCACTTTTGCTAAGATAATCGACTTGGTTAGCTAAAATCGTGAGTCCAGTTGATGGTGTTTAAGTAAGTTGCGATGATCGAATGATGACCTTTAATGCACAAGATACTTGTGGTATTCATCTAACGGTCGTAAGACAACCTTAAAACGTAAGGAACCGATGGCGATCGTAACACGATCTTTGTCAAAATGAGACGTATGGGTCGGGAGTCAATCGTAAGACGATTGGTCCGAAATAAAGCTTGGCGGCGATCATAAGATGATCGAACCAAGATAAAATTTAAGGATTTTGTGATACAGTCGTTAAAGACTTATGTTCCGGCGTTCCGAGCCGATACGGTCGTTATAGATTTTTGATCTGGCGTTTAGAGCCGATATGGTCGTTATAGACCTATGATCTGGCCTTCCGAGCAGATACTGTCGTTATAGACTTTTGATCTGGCGTTCCGAGCCGATACAGTCGTTAGAGACCTAAGATCTGGCGCTTACAGCCGATACGGTCGTTAGATACCTAAGATCTAGCGCTTACAGCCGATACGGTCGCTAGAGACCTATGATCCGGCGTTTATAGCCGATACGGTCGCTAGAGACCTATGATCTGGCGTTTATAGCCGATACGGTCGTTAGAGACCAAAGATCTGGCGTTTACAGCCGATACGGTCGTTAGAGACCTAAGATCTGGCGTTTACAGCCGATACGGTCGTTAGAGACCAAAGTTACGTTGTGTCTAGTATTTTTATAAGCCGGTAAAAATTTTACCTTACTCGTGTTTGTATGATTAATCTTGCGATTTGCCTTTCTTGGCGATTCTGAGATTTAAGCATGTGAGTCGTATTTAGTGGCGACTTTTGCATTTTGACATGCGTCTTACCATGACTGGTGATTGTACAAGTCGTCTTTATTGAAGACATATGCCATGACTAGCGATGAGATTTCAATATGCGAGTGTTTGGGCAAAAAATCACGTCGCTCGACCGCGACCAGAACAGGTAAGACGTATGATTAAGGACTATATCTTGTATTAAGATAAGGTCTCGACAAAGACCCAGAACACCATCGTCATCCCTCATAAAAGGTAAGTCGAGAGTTCCTCACGACGCTCGACCATAGCGTCACCCGATTCGCACGACTATTATATAAAGACGCGCGACCTCGACCAAAGCTAACGTTAACCGTAACCGTTTGTTAAGTGTTTAATGCAGGAATAAGAGTCATTAAGGAGCAACGACTATAACCGATGCAATCATTAAACAGCCGACGACCGTAACGGACGAAGATCATTACTCCGGCGACCGTTTCCAACCGTTAAGGCCATTAAAGGAGCATTCATGGATGAAGTTAAGGACACGCAAGCAATAAATATCAAGCTCAATCAACATTTCAACACATCGAATATCCGGAGATTAACAACCGAAGCAATATTCAAGAACACCTGAAGTGAAGAACCATTATTCTAAGTATCGCTCTCGACGCACGACAACAGCCCTCGACCAGCAGTTCACACTTAGTTTCGTACACGACAAACACCTATTTTTACATTCAAACACTTGTACTTTACATTTCGAAGCATTTTCTTCATTTGTACTGTAATCTCTGTACGATCAACACCAGTATCCAAGGACATCGCCCCAGATTGGCGACCATAGTGCAGCGACGACACCCCCTGTCGTCCGCAGGTTTTTTCCTCGATTGAGGTTTTTCCTGCGTCATCAAATCCCTTGTTTCTTTATTTTTATCCTCGTCGCACGTCTCGTCGAAAGATTATTTCTTTAGTTGTTTAAGTCCACATCGACCTTAAGTTTTCCCTTTGGTGCGATTTTTGGCATTAACAGTTTGGCGCCATCCGTGGGACCACATCGAGAGAAAATCCTCGATGAACGTGCATTCTACTAATAGTTTCTTGGAGTTTCTTTTGTTTTCTGTTGCAGGAAAATGGCGGATAACGGGAATCCAGAACAAGCCGTTATACCAGTACACGCAAGCTTAGAAAATGCACAAAACTCCCCAACAGCTGTCGATGAGTATCATTTGGAGGAAATCGTTCTAGATCAAAGCAAACCCGATCAAAAGATTCTTGTGGGTTCATCCCTTGATCCCCACATTAAAGAAAAACTCATATCCTTTTTGCAGGAACATGCTGATTGCTTCGCCTGGTCACATGAAGATATGGTCGGTATTGACCCCAGTGTCATTGCTCATAAGCTTAACGTCGATCCATCGTTCAAACCTATCAAGCAAAAACGTCGCAAGTTCGCTCCTGAAAGAAATAAAGTAATAAATGATGAGGTTGACAACCTCCTCAAGACAGGAAAGATTCGAGAGGTAAAATATCCTGATTGGCTCGCTAACGTCGTGGTCGTAGCCAAGAAGAATGGAAAATGGAGGGTCTGTATCGACTTCACCGATCTCAATAAAGCCTGTCCAAAGGATCCATTCCCGTTACCTCATATTGACGCCATGGTCGATGCAACCGCGGGGCATGAGTTATTAACGTTCATGGACGCCTATTCTGGATACAACCAAATTTTAATGCACGTTGACGACCAAGAGAAAACCGATTTCATGACGGATCGAGGTATTTATTGTTACAAAGTTATGCCTTTCGGACTAAAAAATGCAGGTTCTACCTACCAACGGCTGGTAAACAAGATGTTCAAAGACCATCTTGGAGACACGATGGAGGTATATATCGACGACATGTTAGTGAAGTTGTTGGGAACTGAAGATTTGCTAAGTATGGATAATACTGCCAGAACAACATTACTACTTCCAGAACAAAGTTACTACTGCCAGTAAAGGTTAGTACTGCCAGAACAAAATTACTACTGCAAGACAAAGTTAATACTGCTGGAAGAATGTTAGTACTGCTGATGCATTAATGCTGCTGGAACAAGGTTAGTACTGCTTGTCAAGATTAATACTGCTGAAGCAAGGTTAGTACTGCTGAGTCAAGTTAATGCTGCTGGAATGAATTAATGCTGCTGGAGAATATTAGTACTGCTCATGCTGAATAAAGTTAATACTGCTGATGTGATAAGTTTGGTATGCGAAGATTTTGGAGATAAAGATGGAATGGATGAAGATATGCTTAAAGAAGATTCAGAAGATCAATTTATTTTTGATAGTTATCTTGTAACTATTTAGTATAAATAGATGTTGATAGATAGCTATTCAGAAAATACGAAATACGCGATATACGAGAGTTTTTGAGAATACATTCTGTTTTAGAGAGAATTAACCTCAAGGTTTAGAACCCTATTTCTAGAGAAGTAGAAGTCGTCTTGATTGAGCCTGTTCATCAAGATTGAGGTTTGGTTGTAAGCTTGTGAGTTGAATCAGTGAATACAAACAGCTGTGTGTTTTCTGATATATTGTTCTTTGATTGTGTGAATTAAAGTTCTATTCCGCAGATTCTTTAATTCTGAGTTCTAAGTATTTTTAGTCTTGTTAAGATTCGATCCTGACAAGTGGTATCAGAGCTTGTGTTTCTTAGAACTCAACAATGGACAATTCTATTGAATCAAACAGTACTCTTGTTTCTAAGGTTCCCATGCTCAGACCCAATGAGTTTGACATGTGGAAAATTAGAATCAAGCAGTATATTCTGCTTACTGATTATTCCATCTGGGATATCATAGAGAATGGTCCATGTGCTGAAGGAAGAATTGGACCAGATGGCAAAAGACCTCCTCCAAAGACTGATGCAGAGAGAAAAGTCAGACAAATAGAGATGAAGGCCTTAAGCACTCTGCTTTTGGCTATCCCCAATGAATATCAGCATTAATTTCATCACTGCACTGATGCTCAGACTCTGTGGAATGCATTGGAAAAGAGATTCACTGGCACTAAAAGCACCAAGAGGAATCAGAAGGCAATTCTCAAGCATCAGTATGAAAACTTTACTTTTGATAGATTTAATAAGCTGATTGGAGAATTGGCTACAGTGGGAGTCAAGATGGAGGCTGATGATGTTAACAGAAAGTTCTTAAGATCATTAGGTGAAGAGTGGACAATGTATACTGTGTCCTTCAGACAGAATGACCAATTGGAAGATAAAGAGCTTGATGATCTTTACAATGATCTTAGAGTCTTTGAAGCAGAGGTTGAAGCCAAAAAGAAGCCCTCTGGATATGTACATAATGTTGCACTCCTTTCAGCATCACCTGATTCTACTGCTAACCCTGAATCAGTTAGTGCTGCTGGAGGAGTCAATCAGCAAAAGACCAATGATTCAGTACTAGAAGCCTTTTTTTCTAGTCATGTTAATTCCTCATTGATTAATGATGACTTAGAACAGATTAATGCTGATGATCTTGAAGAGATGGATATCAAGTGGCATATGGCTATGCTGTCTATGAGGGTGAAGAAATTCATAAAGAGGACAGGGAGAAACAACTTTTCCTAAAGAAGAGAAGATGGTGCTGGATTTGACAAGTCCAAAGTTGAATGCTACAAGTGTCACAAGATGGGACACTTTGCCAGGGAATGCAGAGGTGGAACATCTCACAACAACCATCAACAAACTCAGGCTGGAAGTTCCAATCAAAACAGAAACTCTATTCAAGCTCTTGTCTTTCAACAAGGAATGGGATTTGATTGGAGTGATCAAGCTGAAGAGGCCATCCAAAATCAAGCACTTATGGCTGAAGTTTCAGATCTTCCCACTGAGGTAAAATCTAATCTCTGTACTCAAGCTTGTATAGACACTGTTAAAAGGTATAGAGATCACAATCAGGGAATGTGTGATGACCTTAAGAGATTAGAAAAGGACAGAAAAGACTATGTAGTAATTGTTGAGAAGTTTGAAGAACAGATTAGGGCTTTTCAAGCCAATGAACTTCAACACTCCTATGATACAAACTACTGGAAATGGGAAAAGGATGGTCTAGAGTTCCAGCTTAGAGAATCCAGGGAAGAGTGTGAGAAACTAAAAGGAGAGCTTGAGAAAGTTAAACTTGATGTAGAAAAGTTTAATTGTGCCTCTAAAGTCATGGACAACATAATCAACTCTCAAATCCATAGTAAGTTGAAACCAGGCATAGGGTACAATGCCACACCCCCACCCTACAACAACAACTACATCCCTCCTAAGTCAGACCTATTAGAAACCAATGATAGGAAGGACTTACCTGAAGGAGCCACTGAAGTAGATCCATTAGATAAAGTAGTTGTTGAGGATAAGACTGAAAAAGAAGGATCTGATGAGAAATGTGTAAGTCCATGTGTTAAGAACAATGAGATGAAAAGGACTGGAAAGGGAAAGGGAGTTCATTATACACAGACCACTGTTGTGAACTCTAATACTTGTGAACATTGTTCTTGCAAGAAACATCAAGAGAATAAGCCCCAAAAACATGATAAAAAGAGGGGAAATCAAAGAAATTGGAATAACCAGTGGTCACAAAAGCAAGGAGTTGATCTGCAAAGGATTAACAGACCAAAACCTTGTTTTATTTGTGGCAAATTGAATCATCTTGCCAAACACTGTTATTTCAATCCTATTAACCAAAAGAAAAGTTTTCAAAGAAGTTTTCAAAAATCTTCTGGTTATAGGAAGCCTGCAAGGAATAATGTGGCTAAGAAACAAGCTGAAACCAAAAGCCACATGAGAAAACAGACTGAAAAGGAATGTGTCAATATATGGGTCCCCAAAAGCACTAATGTTAGTACTGCTACCTCAGATAGTACTGCTGACAAGGATAGTGCTGCTAGAAGCAATACTAAAGACAATACTGCTGCTAGTAGTGTTAGTGCTGCTAACACTGTTAGTACTTCTTTTAAAGACAATACTGCTGCTAGCAGTGTTAGTGCTGCTAACACTGTTAGTACTTCTTTTCAAGAGAATGCTGCTGCTAACACTGTTAGTACTTCTTCCAAGGTTAATACTGCTTCTAGTTTTTGTGCTGCTAGACCAATCATATTGACAAAGTACTCCAGTTCTGCAGTACCTAAGTTTGAAAATCTCATCAAAACCCAGTGCAAGTACTTTGATGAGCAAGGGAGACCCAAGACCACTTCGGCTTGGGTTCCCAATAAAAACTAACTGATTTATCTGATGTACAGGGCAACCAACAGCTCAAGGGGAAGAGCATCTGGCATGTTGATAGTGGTTGTTCCAGGCACATGACAGGTAACATGGCCTGCCTCAAGAATTTCAAAAGAATTGATGGAGGACATGTTGCTTTTGGAAATAATCCTGCAGGAGAAAAGGAAGCTGAACCCATTCAGAATGAAGAAGAGAGAAGAATAGAGGAAAATCAAACTTCAAGAGAGTCTGAAGTACTTGAAGAAGCTGAAGAAAATCCAGACTTAAATGAGTCAAATCTGGATGGGAACTTAGTTGAGGAACCTGGTCATCCATCAAGAACTCAGAAAAATCATCCTCCTGAGTTGGTTATAGGAGACATTGCTTCTCCCATGATGACTAGGAATCAAAGCAGACTTCAAGAGCTACAAGATCAGCAGAATACAGTTAATACTGTACTTACTTGCTTTCTATCCCAAATTGAGCCCAAAAAGGCTTATGATGCTATGAAAGATCCAAGTTGGATAGAAGCAATGCAAGAGGAGCTGCTACAGTTTAAATTACAAGATGTTTGGGACTTGGTGGACCTTCCAAAAGGTCATAGAGCAATTGGCACCAAGTGGATTTTCAGAAACAAGAAGGATGACAGAGGAATTGTGATCAGAAACAAAGCAAGGCTGGTTGCACAAGGGTATACTCAGGAAGAGGGCATAGACTATGAGGAAGTCTTTGCTCCAGTGGCACGGATTGAAGCAATTAGGCTATTTCTAGCCTATGCCTCATTCATGAAGTTCAAGGTCTACCAAATGGATGTAAAAAGTGCTTTTCTGTATGGAAGTATTGATGAAGAAGTATATGTCTGTCAACCCCCTGGATTTGAGAATCCATTGCACCCTGACAGAGTGTACAAGTTGAAGAAGGCACTTTATGGTTTACATCAAGCCCCAAGAGCATGGTATGACACCCTGTCTACCTATCTCTTGAAAAATGAATTTGAAAGAGGAGTCATTGACAAGACCTTGTTCATTAAGAGGAGAAAGAAAGACACACTACTTGTTCAGATCTATGTGGATGACATCATCTTTGGATCCACAAATGATCACATGTGTAAAGAGTTTGAAGAGTTAATGCACAAGAGCTTCAAGATGAGTTCCATGGGAGAACCTACTTTCTTCCTTGGGCTTCAGGTGAAACAGAGGAAAGATGGGATTTTCATAAGCCAATCCAAATATGTGAAAGACATCCTGGACAAGTATGGTTTAACAGACTCAAAGCCAGCAAGCACACCAATGGAGACACACAAACAGATCACTGCAGATCTTGAGGGGGAGGATGTGGATGTCCATCATTACAGATCTATGATTGGATCACTCATGTATCTCACAGCCTCTAGACCAGACATTATGTTTCCTGTATGTGTTTGTGCCAGATTTCAGGTTACACCTAAGCAATCACACCTTCATGCAGTCAAAATAATTTTTAGATACCTAAGAGGGCAACCTAGATTAGGTCTTTGGTATCCTTATGAATCTTCGTTTGACTTGCTTGCATACTCAGATAGTGACTTAGGTGGAGCTAACATGGATAGGAAGTCTACTTCAGGTGGATGTCAGTTTTTGGGTGCAAGACTTGTATCATGGCAGTGTAAGAAACAAACCACAGTGTCCTTATCTACAACAGAAGCTGAGTATATAGCTGCTGCAAGTTGCTGTTCTCAGGTGTTATGGATTCAGAATCAGATGTTGGACTATGGGGTAACATTTCTTCACACTCCAATCTTCATTGACAACAACAGTGCCATTAGCATTGTTAACAATCCTGTCAAACACTCAAAAACAAAGCACATAGAGATCAGGTATCACTTTATTAGAGACTGTAATGAAAAGAAATTGATTCAAGTTGCTAAAGTTCATACCAATGACCAGTTTGCAGATCTATTCACAAAAGCATTTGATGTGGGTAGATTCACTTTCTTGGTAGCAAGTGTGGCCTTGATCAACCTTGAATAAATTCATGATTTTTAATTTTTTATACTGTATTTCTTTGTATATTTGGTGTTACTAACTAGTTTTCTCAGAACCTCAGTATGACTCAGATTGACAAGTGCTGCAAAGTGTAAGTATAGTTACTACTGCCAGTGCAGAATTACTACTGCTAGTACATATTTTCTACTGCTAATGTGTAGTTAATACTGCTTTGTAGTTAATACTGCTTAGTAGTTAATACTGCTTAGTAGTTAATACTGCTTTGTAGTTAATACTGCTTAGTAGTTAATACTGCTTTGTAGTTAATACTGCTTTGTAGTTAATACTGCTTTGTAGTTAATACTGCTTAGTAGTTAATATTGCATGTGTAGTTAATACTGCTTTGTAGTTAATACTGCTTAGTAGTTAATACTGCTTTGTAGTTAATACTGCTTTGTAGTTAATACTGCTTTGTAGTTAATACTGCTTAGTAGTTAATACTGCTTGTGTAGTTAATACTGCTGTGTAGTCAATACTGCCTTGTAGTTAATACTGCTCAGTCGTTAATACTGCTAAGTCGTTAATACTGCTTCTAAAGAAAATCAGGGCTAGTACTGCTATAAATACTCTTTCAGCCCGCCAAAGTTCATAACGTCTCTTTGCATTCAATTTCTCTCTCTCGTTCTAACCTTTTCTCCCTAGAATCTCTGTGTTCTCTATCCAAATCCTCAGGAAGAATGACGACAATGGAGTTTGTCGATGAGCACAATGAGATTGCGATGCTTCAGAAGCCAAAGCAGGCCGCAGGATTTCATGATATGGTGGATTTTCTCAAGTCCACACACATCTCTCATGCCCTAACAGTGTGCCCAACCATATATATTGAGCATCAAAAGCAATTTTGGGAGAATGCCACTGTTATATTCGAAGATGGGCAGAAAATCATTCGAACAAGGGTTTGTGACAAACCCTTGAAGGTCACAGAGGAGGTTATTCGCATCACTCTTCACTTAGATGATGCCTCAGGTATAACCTATCTCTCTAATGATGAACTTTTCTCGACCTTACCAAGAATGGGGTATGAAGGTCCCATTGGAATTTTTAAATTCTACAAGTCAAAGTTTTTCACCCAATGGCGATTTTTTGTTCATACTCTTATGCACTGTATTTCAAAGAAAACAACTGGATGGAGTGAGTTTAGCAGTACCATTGCTTATGCCTTGGTCTGCTTAGCCACTGCCAGAAAGTTCAATTTTTCAGCAATGATTTTTAATGATCTTGTGGCAAACCTAGAATCCAAAAAGCGCTTTTACATGTATCCCAGGTTTGTCCAAGAAGTAATTAACCATGAATTGACGGATTTACCTCAGTCCGCTGAGGTATATTTGCCAAAACCCCCTAAAGGGAAGGTTTTCTCAAAAATGAGAAGAATTCCTAGGGACTCGGAAGGAGTTGACACACCATTGTTCTCTACAATGATGGTTGTATCCCACACCACTGAAGGTATGGCATCAGGGTCAAGGCCCCCATTAGACACACCCACTGATGGCCAATCCCCACCTTCCATCACCAAAGAAATCCCACAGTCCATTCTTTTAAGACCCACTCCAAAAATCACCAAAAAGTTTGAAAGAAGAAAGGTACACAAGGTTCCTTCCCTTGATGTATCTCCTAATAGCCCAAAACCTACAAGCCCTCTATTGGAGCATTCTCCAATAGAGAATATCAAAAGGGTAACCACAGGGGTGTCTCCCAACCCCAAGAAGGTGCTCTCTAAGGAGAAGGATGAGCATGTGGGCTGCAAGGCTGCCACTACTTCTGCTAGCAAAGAGAAGGACAGTGGTAACATCACTAAGACCTTCCCCACGGCAACTTAGAATGTGAAAACATTCAGAGGACCCAGGCGCCAAGAAACCATGGTAGTAGGTTGTACTTTTGCTAGGCAAGAGACACCTACTAAAACTTCCTATGATCCTGCAAGGGAGGTAAACACTTCTAAACCAGGTGAGGATAGATATACTTATGAGGAATTGATGGAAACCATTGCCAACATCAACATTGATGTCATGAATCAGCAGAAGGAGATTGATGAGCTTAAGAAGGCGGTTCTTTATCAACACACCAAGATAGAGAAGAATAAGAAGATGATCACCAAACTGCTGCAAAGAAGGAAGAAAGCTCAGTATGTTCTGAAAAGGAGAAGCTCAACCACTGATGCTTCCAAAAAGGGGGAGTTAGAAACTGAACTAAACATGGAGGATGCAAAGGTTGAGGGGGAGAATGAGCATAAGGTTGAGGGGGAGGCTGCAGTATCTGAGATTGAAGCAGCAGTAACTGAAATTATGAAGAGTCTTGTTGATGCAGCAGTATCTGAAAGTGAGAAGGAAACAATATTTGTATCTACAGTAACCAAATCTGAGATTGAAGCAGAGGTATTTGAGATTGTGAAGAATAGTGTTGAAGCAGCAGTATCAAAGATTATAAAAGAAGCAGTAACAGCTAGAGCAGCAGAAATGGTTAATGCTGCTAGTCAAAAAGCAGCAGAAACCATTCAAGCAGCAGAAATGGTTAATGTTGCTGAAAAACATAAGGCAGCAGAAACCATCCCTGAAGCAGCAGAAACAAAGGAAACAGCAGAAACGATCCCTGAAGCAGCAGAAACAAAGGAAACAGCAGAAACGATCCCTGAAACAGCAGAAACAAAGGAAACAACTGAAACCATTCCTGAAGCTGTTAAATCACTCAAAAGAACCAAGATGGTGTCAAACAAAAGACCTAGAACAAAGTCTATAGCTTCAAAGAAGAAAGTTGTAAAGAAGCCTAAGGTGGAACCCATTGTAGAAGAAGCTAAGGAGGAAGTTGTGAAAGAGAAAGCTGATCAAAAAGTTGCTGAAGAAGAAGTGGCAACTCCATCAGGTCAACCAAGCAATGTACAATCACCAACAAATGCTTAATGTGATATGTATATTACTGTGGTTGATACTAGTCCAATCAAAGTTAAACCATTAGCTTCTATGGCTCCTGAGATCATCTTCTGGGATACTTTGAAAGATCAGAGAAAGGAGTACATTAGAGTAAAAAGAGCAGATGGGAAGTTTGAGGTCAGTTCTACATGGGGAAGACTTATCAGGATGTGCTCTAGATCTGACATTGAGGAGATGTTCAAGGTAGGAATGAAGCTTTATGGAAATATGCTGACTGAGAATGGAATGTCCATCACCAAAATGGTACTTGAATACTTGTGCCTAATGTTCAATACAGAAGCAGTTAAGTATTTGACAGAAAGGCAATTTCAAACTGTTACCAACTGGATGCTTATTGAAAACTGTGGTGTGTATGTCATAACACTTGACTATGCATAACATGAGTATTATTTGGTGGATAAAGTATACAAGCACAGCATGACAAGGTTGAAAGGAATGCTAAAAACTAAGTTGGTGGGTAACAAAGATTCTAAGATGGCAAGATACCTGGTAAGAAGGATCATCAATCAAAGTTTGGGATTGAATCCTGACTTGTGTGTTCAAGATTAAGTTTTGGAAGCATCATCATCTGAAGAACTTGACTTCTCTTTCTAAAAGTCAAGTTAGGGGGAGATTGTTGGGAACTGAAGATTTGCTAAGTATGGATAATACTGCCAGAACAACATTACTACTTCCAGAACAAAGTTACTACTGCCAGTAAAGGTTAGTACTGCCAGAACAAAATTACTACTGCAAGACAAAGTTAATACTGCTGGAAGAATGTTAGTACTGCTGATGCATTAATGCTGCTGGAACAAGGTTAGTACTGCTTGTCAAGATTAATACTGCTGAAGCAAGGTTAGTACTGCTGAGTCAAGTTAATGCTGCTGGAATGAATTAATGCTGCTGGAGAATATTAGTACTGCTCATGCTGAATAAAGTTAATACTGCTGATGTGATAAGTTTGGTATGCGAAGATTTTGGAGATAAAGATGGAATGGATGAAGATATGCTTAAAGAAGATTCAGAAGATCAATTTATTTTTGATAGTTATCTTGTAACTATTTAGTATAAATAGACGTTGATAGATAGCTATTCAGAAAATACGAAATACGCGATATACGAGAGTTTTTTAGAATACATTCTGTTTTAGAGAGAATTAACCTCAAGGTTTAGAACCCTATTTCTAGAGAAGTAGAAGTCGTCTTGATTGAGCCTGTTCATCAAGATTGAGGTTTGGTTGTAAGCTTGTGAGTTGAATCAGTGAATACAAACAGCTGTGTGTTTTCTGATATATTGTTCTTTGATTGTGTGAATTAAAGTTCTATTCCGCAGATTCTTTAATTCTGAGTTCTAAGTATTTTTAGTCTTGTTAAGATTCGATCCTGACAGAAGTCGAAAAAGGCGATTGATCACATTGATCACCTCAGGCAATCATTCGACATCCTCCGGAAGTATAACATGAAGCTCAATCCGACGAAATGTTCCTTTGGCGTTAATGCCGGGAAGTTCCTGGGTTATATGGTCACTCGTCGAGGCATTGAGGATAACCCCGACCAAATCAAGGCCATCATTGAGATCAAATCTCCTCGAAATTTCAAAGAAGTCCAGAAACTCACCGGTCGAGTAGCAGCTCTAAACAGGTTTATCTCCCGATCTTCAGATAAATGTCATCTATTTTATAATGTCCTCAGGAAAAATAGGGGCTTCGACTGGACCAATGATCATGAACAAGCCTTGCAAAAACTCAAGGAATACATGGCGTCGCCTCCTCTGTTGTCAAAACCTCACGATCATGAGATCCTACAATTGTATTTGGCAGTCAGCCCAAATGCAGTAAGTGCTGTTCTGACACGAGAAGATGAAAAACAGCAATTGCTGTTCTGGATGCAGAAACCAGGTATTCCTCTATGGAAAAATTGCTCTTGTCGCTAGTCACAGCTGCTAAAAAACTGCGACACTATTTTGAGTCGCATCCCATTACTGTTGTAACTAACTTTCCTCTTAAGCCTGTCTTAAGAAAACCTGAGTTGACAGGTCGCCTGGCAAAATGGAGTATATATCTTAGCAGTTACGACATCGATTTCAAGCCCAGGACCGCGATCAAATCGCAAGCCTTGGCAGACTTCATTGCTGATTTCAGCCCTGAATTGGAGAAACAAGCAGAACTCGAAGTATCAACTGTGGCAAATCACGACGACGTGCCTTGGATCTTATATGTCGATGGATCATCCAACATTAGAGGCTCTGGATTGGGCGTCGTCTTAAAGTCGCCACAGGGGGGGAAGATGGTATACTCGGTCCGATGCGACTTCAAAACCACCAATAACGAGACTGAGTATGAAGCCCTGATCATGGGAATGAATATGGCCCACGACTCGGGGGCAACCGCACTGCATGTCAAGAACGATTCCCTGCTGGTAGTAAACAGATTCCGCGAGACCAGAACACTCAGGCCGACGCATTGGCAAACCTTGGGTCCGCTTTAGTTGAACCAATATTTGATGTTATTCCTATGATTCACCTGGCAACGCCGTCCATTGGAAATACAGACGTCATCCAAATCGAAGACGAAGAAGATGATTGGTCACGCGACATTCGAAATTTCCTCGTGCACGACCAACTCCCCGAAGACAAAATGGAGGCTCGAAAAATCAGATTCAAAGCATCTAAGTACGTCATGATCGAAAATAAGCTTTATCGGCGATCATCGACGGGCTTAAATTTAAGGTGCGTCATCAGCAAAAATCAAGCCCAGAAAATCCTCCAAGAGATGCACGACGGCGAATGTGGTAATCATTCAGGAGGTCGTATCTTGGCTAATCGTATCTCCCGACAAGGGTATTTTTGGCCGACACTGCGACAAGACGCTATCAAGTACGTCCAGAATTGTTACCCCTGTCAACGACACTCAGGTATGTCTCATAAACCTTCGGAACCTTTGCACTCGACACTTATCCCATGGCCCTTCATGAGATGGGGAATGGATATTGTCGGCAAACTACCACCCGCTCCAGGACAAAAGGTATTTCTCCTTGTACTTACAGACTACTTTTCTAAATGGGTCGAAGCGACTGCTATCTCCCAAATTAGGGATAAAGAAGTTATTTCTTTTATCCAGACTAACATCATATGCAGGTTTGGGATTCCATCCGAAATTGTCTGCGACAATGGATCCCAATTCATAAGCGACAGGACCCAACAGTTCTGTGAAGATAGGAACATCAAGCTGACGACCTCGACTCCCAGATATCCCCAATCCAATGGACTTGCCGAGTCGAGTAATAAGACTATTGTAGCCTCGAACAAGAAACGATTAAAAGATGCAAAAGGAAGATGGGTTGAAGAACTCCCTTCAGTCCTATGGGCAAATCGCACGACACCTCGCACGTCCACAGGACAAACCCCCTTCTCTCTCGTCTACGGTTGTGAAGCCGTCCTACCAATCGAATTTCATCTCCCGACTTCGAGGCACACTTCCATCGACCACAACTTGGTTGATTTAAGTCATGACCTCGACGCCCTAGAAGAGCTCAGAGAATCCGCCTTGATCAGGATGGCGTCGCAGAAGCAGGCAGTCGAGCGACATTTCAATAAGCATGTCAAAATTAAAGTCTTTCAAGAAGGCGATTACTACCTCCGTCGAGTATTCCCAAACACCCAGGAGCTCAACGCAGGTAAGCTTTCTACTAAGTGGGAAGGAACTTACTGTAATACCCCGGGTAAATTCGTTAGTTAAATGTTAGTTCCGTTAAATTTGTTTAACTTTATAATTGATATTTAGGGTGAGTTAGGTGAATTTATAAGTTTAGGGGTGTTTGGATTAATTAATAAGTTAAAAAGGTATTTTGGTCATTTATGGATAGTATAGGGACTAAAGTGGTAAGTTGAGTTGGATATTATCTCATTTAGAAATCAAATATTTCAAAAAGCAGCAAATATCCAGAATCTGTGTTGTGTGTGTGTGTTGAGAGGTGAAGAAAGAGAAAGAAGGGTTTTTGTGGTTAAGGCTCCATTTGGAAGTGTTGGAAGTGAAATAAAGGTATGTTCCTTTACAAATTATGTTTATAGTTGCTATTAGAGTGTTTCTATCGGTTTAGAATTAGCAGAATCGAACTAGTATAAATTTCAGTCGGATTCTGGGTAAATTTTGGGATGAACAGCAGTGGTGTCCGGACAAATTGAATGTGTCCGGATACTTTTGTCGGTAGTGTCCGGGTAGCTTTATTGATGGTGTCCGGACGATTCAAGTCTCCGGGTAAGTTCCTTTTTCCTATGTTTTCCGGATAGAATTGGATACCGGATGGTATCCGGATTACTTTGGTGTCCGGATGACGTCCGTATTGTATAGGTTGTCCGGAAAAGTCATGTTGTCCGGAAAAGTCATGTTGTCCGGAAAAGTCATGCTGTCCGGAAAAGTGGTGTTGTCCGGATAACTGGTGGTATCCGGATACTTAAGCTGTTTGACCAATTTTGTGATTTCGGATACTTTTGAGTGTCCGGATATAGTTTCCAAATGTATTCTGAGTTAGGTTGTTCCGAAAACTTCCTGGGGGCGGCCCCCAGACCCCGTAAGGGCGTTGCCCCTTGACCCCATCCGCTAACCGGGTAGTGGGACCCCCGTGTTAAGTCGCCGTAGGTGAACATTTGAGAATAAGAGTTTGATAAAGTTATTAGGATTCTCAATCTGTTAGAGAGTCTTATGTGTTCTATTTGGTAAAGTGGTATATGTATTTGAATTGTTTCAGATACTAAGAATTTGAAGTGAAAGACTGAATCCATTGGAAAGGCTTGGAAGTATCTTGTTAAGCTAACAGGTGAGTTTTAGTTCAAAGTGTTTTAAACTGGAATACATTTGTGTGGATGTCGAATATTTGATAAATGGTATGAATATGACTATGTGTGTGATTATGATATATTGAGATATTATAATTACGTGAGTATTATATCAGAATATAATATGTGGCCGGACTTAGGACAGGTGTGTTTACTGTATTTGTTGTACAGTAGATTAGTTGGCTCGCAACCAATTAATTTGGCCATTTCTGGAGGAATAAGGTGGAATGAGAGGTACGAGTCTTGATTGGTATTTATATACGTGTAATACTTGGATGTATATGAAAAGTTTTATATAAATGGTTTTGATACAAAGGTTACTAAATTGACAGGGATTTCTCACTAGACCATTAGGTCTAACCCTCATTTCTGTTTTAAAAATATGTATTCCAGGTGGCGGATCGAGTAAGAGCAAGTAAATAGGACTCTTGGTGGATAGCTTTTGTGAAGATGTTGGTTATAAATTATGGATGTATTTTGTATTTAAGACTTCGTTATTAGTCAGCATGTAATTTAATTTGAAAAAGTTTGTACTGATTTACTTGTATGTTTTCCAAGACTATGGGACCGAATGTGAAATACGATGTATCATTTGATGATTTTATGATATGAAGTGTATGTTATTTGTATATATGGAAACCGGGTTGTTACACTTACCGCGTCTCCGAAGTCGTTGGTAAAGGAGCCTATCGACTTCAGACCCTCGACAATCAAGAAATCCCGCGAAGTTGGAACGCGACGCATCTGAAAAAATATTTCTTTTAGAGTCGCCTTCCTCTCATGAAAAGTTTTTTTACACGACAGTGAACGTCGTGAGATCGTTGGAGATCCGATGACCGACCTCTAACGAACTTTGTCGCAGGTACGCACGACATGAGTACTCGAGTGTGTGACTTAATCGTTTTACCACAGGGGCATACATTCTGGAATTTCATCATACGATACAGTCACATGTAAGGTCTAAACGATCCCTCGATCTAAGTTTCTGGAACTTAGAAAAACTTTGTATGTTCTAACACATCGATGATATATATTTGTGTTTATTATTACAGTCCAAATACATGATTTATGTTTCAACCGTTATATTTCAATAAAAGCCTAAGTCGCACGATCCTCCGTTTATTTCATACTTAACGAATCTTATGATCAATATTATATTTATCCACGACATATGTAATTAAAAACACGAGTTCAGCAAAAGAAGGAACTTCATTGAACGATTACATATGAACGACCGATAGTCGGACAAGTAAATACAAAGTCAAAAGTCGTTGCATTACAACAACCCGGACATAAAAAGTCTAGCTCGTAAACCCAAAAATCTACCCCAGAACTAAAGAAGCACGTCGATGGCAAGCCCTGTTCAAAAATCTCGATCTTCGAAATCCTATCAATCCCGAAGAACTGATGCAAGGATCAAACGAGTATATTAGGAGTTATCTTCCAACTCCTTACACTCTGAGAATGTGGCTCTTAAGATTAATGTTAAGGTTGTAGGAAGGAATATATATTCTTCTCGACGATCGACCTCCACTCCAACATTTTTTCTGCTTTCACACACTTAATGAGAAGAAACAGGAACATCTGTCAAATACAGAAGGAACACGTTAGCAAAACATTCAGCTAAAGAACATCGATAACACAAGTTTTGAAAGAAAAACTTACAAGGAACGCCAGTTCGGCTAAACACAGCCCTATCTCTCCAATAGAGATCCTTTGAAAACACTCCTCGGAAACTAAGGGCTGATGTTTCCCCAGATGCAGAAGTGACTTCATCCTGACGAGGACGTAGTCAAACGAGAGGGACGGCGACATCACAAAACTGATCACCATAAGTTCCTCCTCGTTCTCTCCCGTCTTTACACCCCCGCCCCTGTCGGCTGACGAAAGGGTTGACGTGGCAGAAGACATCGTCGCCAGGTGCGCAGAATACACAAACATCGTGTTCATCGTAACCAACATCGTCAACGATTCGGGTATCGCAACCCTTGATAGATCTCCAACCACCCAAGATTTGAACAAAGTCGAGATTCTAGAGAAGGGCCTTATCAGAAACAGAAAACTTTTAAAGAAAATCTCTAAAGAAAACAACCCATTGTGATCTTTATTTATGCAGGAAATCACAACAAGTCGAGTCCGCTGATGATCATCACGCGTCCATACCTATCCGAATCTTTGACACCTGTCTTCGACAGCTGGTAAGCATCATCGTGGGTCAGTATGACGTCATAACTTTTCAACTTCTCGTTCAGTTAAAGGCAAACCGGTCTAGTTCCATGACAACCAGGTAAGTCCCTCAACCCAGGTCACAAGTCTAAGCGTTCGACAAGCAAAATTTAAAACTTAAATTTGACATTCAATTTTCAAAATTTGGGGGCAAACTGTTTGGGCAAAAAAATCACGTCGCTCGACCGCGACCAGAACAGGTAAGACGTATGATTAAGGACTATATCTTGTATTAAGATAAGGTCTCAACAAAGACCCAGAACACCATCGTCGTCCCTCATAAAAGGTAAGTCGAGAGTTCCTTACGACACTCGACCATAGCGTCGCCCGATCCGCACGACTATTATATAAAGACGTGCGACCTCGACTAAAGCTAATGTTAACCATATCCATTTGTTAAGTGTTTAATGCAGGAGTCAAAGTCATTAAGGAGCAACGACTATAACCGACGCAATCATTAAACAGTCGGCGACCGTAACGGACGAAGATCATTACTCCGGCGAACGTTTCCAACCGTTAAGGCCATTAAAGGAGAATTCATGGATGAAGCTAAGGACACGAAGACTATAAATATCAAGCTCAATCAACATTTCAACACATCGAATATCCGACGATTAACAACCGAAGCAATATTTAAGAACACCTGAAGTGAAGAACCATTATTCTAAGTATCGCTCTTGACGCACGACGACAGCCCTCGACCAGCAGTTCACACTTTGTTTCGTACACGACAAACACCTATTTTTACGTTCAAACACTTGTACTTTACATTTCGAAGCATTTTCTTCATTTGTACTGTAATCTCTGTACGATCAACACCAGTATCCAAGGACATCGCCCCTGATTGGCGACCATAGTGCAGCGACGACACCCCCTGTCGTCCGCAGGTTTTTTCCTCGATTGAGGTTTTTCCTGCATCATCAAATCCCTTGTTTCTTTATTTTTATCCTCGTCGCACGTCTCGTCGAAAGATTCTTTCTTTAGTTGTTTAAGTCCACATCGACCTTAAGTTGTCCCTTTGGTGCGATTTTTGGCATTAACAGTTTTATTACTTGATTCAGCAAGTCCGTTCGCCTGAGGGTATCTGGGAGTCGAGGTTGTTAACTTGATACTCCTGTCTTCGCAAAATTGTTGGGTCCTGTCGCTTATGAATTGGGATCCGTTGTCACAGACGATTTCGGATGGAATCCCAAATCTGCATATGATGTTAGTCTGGATAAAAGAGATGACTTCCTTGTCCCTGATTTGGGAAAAAGCACCGCCTCAACCCACTTTAAAAAATAATCGGTGAGTACAAGGAGGAATACCTTTTGCCCCGGGGTCGGGGGTAGCTTGCCTACAATATCCATTCACCACCTCATGAAGGGCCATGGGATAAGTGTCGAGTGCAGAGGTTCAGAGGGTTTATGTGACATACCTGCATGTCGCTGACAAGGGTCACAGTTCTGGACATACTTGACGGCGTCTTGTCGCAATGTTGGCCAAAAATACCCTTGTCGAGAGATACGATTAGACAAACTGCGACCACCAGAATGATTGCCACATTCGCCGTCGTGCATCTCGTGAAGGATTTTTTGGATCTGACTCTTGCTAATGACGCATCTTAGGGTTAATCCTGTCGATGATCGTCGATAGAGCTTATCTCCAATTATGGTGTATTTAGATGCTTTGAATCTGATCTTCCGGGCTTCCATCTTGTCTTCTGGGAGTTGGTCGTGCATTAGGAAATTTCGGATGTCGCACGACCAATCATCTTTTTCGTCCTCGATCTGGACGACATCGATGTTTTCGATAGACGATGTCGCCAGATGGATCATGGGAATAACGTCGAATATGGGTTCGACTAAAGCAGACCCGAGATTTGCTAAAGCGTCGGCTTGAGTATTCTGGTCTCTCGGGATTTGCTCGATAGAAAAAGATTTAAATTTTTCGGATTTCTCTTTTGCTACCTTCAGGTATGCTGTCATTTTCTAATCTTTGGCCGCAAATTCTCCATTGACCTGGTTCACTACCAGGAGAGAGTCGCTTTTGACATGTAACGCAGTTGCCCCCGAGTCGTAGGCCATATTCATTCCTATGATCAGGGCTTCGTATTCAGCTTCATTGTTGGTAGTCTTGAAATCGCATCGAACTGAGTATACCATCTTGCCCCCCTGTGGCGACTTTAAGACGACGCCTAGTCCTGAGCCTCTAATGTTGGATGACCCATCGACGTATAAGATCCAGAGCACGTCGTCATGAGTCGCCACAGTCGATACCTCGAGCTCTTCTTCTTTCTCCAATTCAGGGCTGAAGTCAGCAATTGTAACACCCACAAATTTGGAACGAGAAACTAAATAAAATTTCAATCAATTACCCAACAAGATAAAATCATTTCTACAATTCACTCCTTAATATACCTCGGAATTTAAACATTATAATTCCCCAATAGAATAACTTAAACGGGTATTACTTAACACGACACAAGTTGCTAATTCCAAGTACGTGCGGAAGACTTCACTACTCAAATTACCTCTCGTGCACTCTACTATCACTCGCCACTTCACAATGTAGCTAGAGCTACCCCAACCTGAGCCTGTTGCACATGCAGACAAATAAAAAGGGTTAGGCTTACGCCTAGTGAGTTCAAGCATTTTATCATGACTATATAAAAACATAAATCAGGGATTAGTGGTTTTAGTCATGATTCAACAAATCTTTAATGAAAGTTTGCGACAAGGGTTATCCTTTCCAAAGAGTTCTCAAAATAGACATAAATGACTCATTTTCCAACGCACCCAAATCCATGGGAATCTTCCCCAAAAGTGTAAAGCGTTTTCCAAAAATGAGTTACGAACCCCAACCCACTCAAATACGTGAATAAATCTAGTTTTAGGCAAAAACCTTCAAATACGGTTGACAATACATACTCAACCCGTAAAACATGGAAACCATCCATTTAAATATAATCTTTCGTTGGAAACATAATTCGAAGCAAAACTCACGCAACGTAAAATGTATTAAAATCCAAATACCATAGAATAAAACTCCAGCAGTTAAAACGTCCAATAAGAATGTAACATAAATCCGTCCATCAATCATGGAAAACAATCCATATGCATGTAATATAATCTCAACAATGTGAATAGATAAATTACCCAAAATCAACACCCTTCGGTGATGGGGGAGACCCGATCTCATCAGATGTGGCAAACACATAAATTAAACCATGATTAAATAAATGTAAGTAAGCTTCTTGGATGTGGAAAACGGATGACATCAACCATACTTGGTCTTTAGTAAATCCTTGGCATCAATCATACTAGATCTTTAGCCCATCTTAGACATCAACCATACTAGGTCTTTAATCCATCTCAGACATCAACCATACTAGGTCTTTAGTCCGTCTTCGGCATCAACCATACTAGGTCTTTAGCCCCTCTTAGACATCAACCATACTAGGTCTTTAATCCAAGCCCTCAAGTTCAACCATACTAGGTCTTTACCTTGGAGAACCCACCATCCAAAACAAGCTTACTTAACTTAAAAATTCACACATGACCTCAAAAGAATAACTAATGCATTCAAACTCATGTAAATCTCAAACATAATGCAACTCATGCAATGCAAACCCCAAGCCCACGTCGAGCTTAATAAAACCGGGCGAATGCCATCAAGACTCAATCGAGTCCAAAACCGAGCCCTATGCTCAAAGATCTAATGATCATTTATCAACATCAAATCATGCAAATGAAATGAAATGCAATTAAGCATATAACACATCCTATACTCCACCCCGAGCATGTAAATATCAACAACGTACAATAATATGCAACACGGTGCAATAAAAGCAACCCGTAAATAAGACTCCACATCGAGCCATTTAAACCGGACAATTGTCCCAAGACTATCTCAAAGTCAAAACCGAGAAAAGTGCTCCAAGCTTGCTAGACCCATAATGTCGGTCATCATCGCATAAAACGCATTTAAACATTGTTTAAGCAAACACGTATCCCAAAATCATCATTAACCCCAAAACTCGACACGGGTTAAACAAAAGGGTTTTCCCAAAGGACTCACACCCTTAATATTCTCAAAATGACTCATAACACTAAAGTGAATTTTCCCAAATGGTTTAATTAAAATCATTTACACTAACATGATTAAACCATCAAATAAACCTCATTTTGAGCAATTAATCTTTTAAAGACAAAACATGGTTTCTAACCATCCAAATAACCAAAAACCCCAAGTATGGGTGTTTTACACATTTATGAAGATAGACACTTCAAAAGAGTTAAACCATTCAAATAACTCAACCACATATATTTTCCAGTAAAACACATAAATATTTGGAAAATACTATTTGGGCATGTACAAAATTTTCGCAAAGTAACTTGAACTCACCTTTGCTAGATTAAGCTAAATCTAGAGTTTCTCCAACGTAAGCTCCTTTGATGAAGTTTGCATCCTCAAGCTAAAACTTCCAAAACCTAGATTTATGAATTTCCAACCATCAATATCACAATCCAACCATGTAGAATCATTCCCTAAACACTTAGAATCATTTCTCCCAACATATTACACCCAAAATAACCAATACATCGAAACCCTAATTTCCAAAATGAAGAGAAGAGAAGATTACCTCAACCATCAAGTGAATCCACCAACTAAACACTTCTAGTGTTACCAAAGTGAGCCTCACTCTTCATTTCATCAAAAGAGAGGGAAAAGGTTTAGGTAAGGGTTGTGTAAAACCCTAGAAAGTGTAGAAATCTCACCAAAACGAAAGTGAGAAGAAGGGTTCTAACCCCATCCATAATTACTTGATAAGAACCGAGAGAGAAGCTTTGGTTTACAAGATTTGAGGCTTCAAGAGCTCCAAAAATGATTTAGAGGGTTAGGGTTCGGTTTGAGAGAGTTTAGAGGGGGAGAGGTGGAATAGAGATGAAAGAAGGCTGAAAGTCGTGGGTTTAAAGCCTTCTGGAGCCCGACGGCGAGAATGACACCGCGATAGTGACACTGTCACTATCGCCGGGCATAATGGCCCGCTTCCCAAAATACTCGCGGTACATTTTCGGCGAAAGTGACACTGCGAAAGTGACCATGTCACTCTCGCGAGTGTCATACTCGCTGGACTTGTACCGAGCCCAAACTTGACCAATTTCTCGAGAGATCCAATTAGCATTACGTGTCCCACCTTCCAATGCGAGTTAGAATTTTTGGGGTGTTACAGCAATGAAGTCGGCCAAGGCTTGTGACTTGATCGCGGTCCTGGGCTTGAAGTCAATGTCGTAGCTGCTGAGATATATGCTCCATTTTGCTAAGCGACCTGTCACTCAGGTTTTCTTAAGACATACTTAAGAGGGAAGTTAGTTACGACAGTAATGGGATGCGACTCAAAATAATGTCGCAGTTTTTAGCAGCTGTGACTAGCGACAAGAGCAATTTTTCCATAGAGGAATACCTGGTTTCTGCGTCCAGAAGAGATTTACTTACATAATAGATTGGCAGTTGCTGTTTTTCATCTTCTCGTGCTAGGACAGCACTTACCGCGTTTGGGCTAACAACCAGATATAGTTGCAAGGTTTCATGATCGCGAGGTTTCGATAATAAGGGAGGCGACGTCATGTATTCTTTGAGCTTTTGCAATGCTTGTTCATGATCGTCGGTCCAGTCGAAGCCTCTGTTTTTCCTGAGGACGTTGTAAAATAGGTGACATTTATCTGAATATCGGGAGATGAACCTGTTTAGAGCTGCTACCCGACCAGTGAGCCTTTGGACTTCTTTGAAATTTCGAGGAGATTTGATCTCGACAATGGCTTTGATCTGGTCGGGATTGGCTTCGATGCCTCGGCGAGTGACCATATATCCTAGGAATTTTCCAGCACTGACGCCAAAGGAGCATTTCGTCGGGTTGAGCTTCATGCTATACTTTCTAAGGATATCAAACGATTGCCTCAGATGCTCGACATGGTCGATCGCTTGTTTTGACTTGACCAGCATATCGTCGATATACACCTCCATCGTGTCGCCGAGATGGTCTTTGAACATTTTATTCACTAGACGTTGGTAGGTAGAACCTGCATTTTTTTTAGTCCGAAAGGCATAACTTTATAACAGTAAATACCTCGGTCCGTCATAAACGCGGTTTTTTCTTGCTCCTCGACGTGCATTAAGATTTGATTATATCCGGAATAGGCATCCATGAACGTTAGTAGTTCGTGCCCCGCTGTCGCGTCGACCATGGCGTCGATATGAGGTAATGGAAAAGGATCCTTTGGACAGGCTTTATTGAGGTCTGTGAAGTCGATACAGACCCTCCACTTTCCATTCTTCTTTGCTACAACCACGACGTTAGCAAGCCAATCGGGATATTTTACCTCTCGAATCTTCCCTGTATTGAGAAGGTTGTTGACTTCGTCATTTATCACCTTATTCCTTTCAGGAGTAAATTTCCGTCGCTTCTACTTGATAGGTTTGAACGATGGATCGACGTTGAGCTTGTGACAGATGACGTCAGGATCTATGCCGACCATATCTTCATGCGACCAGGCGAAACAATCAGCATGTTCCTGCAAAAAAGATATTAACTTTTCCCTGAGGCAAGGATTGAGAGACGACCCGATTAAGACTTTTTGGTCAGGCTTGCTTGAATCTAGAATGACTTCCTCCAGGCGATAATCGTTGACTGCTTTAAATGCATTTTGTGCATTTTCAAGTCCTTCATGTGCTGGGTCAGCGGATTGTTCGTTATTCGCCATTTTCCTGAAACAGAGAACAGAAGAAACTCCAAGAAAACGTAAGTAGGACACTTCCATCGACCACAACTTGGTTGATTTAAGTCATGACCTCGACGCCCTAGAAGAGCTCAGAGAATCCGCCTTGATCAGGATGGCGTCGCAGAAGCAGGCAGTCGAGCGACATTTCAATAAGCACGTCAAAATTAAAGTCTTTCAAGAAGGCGATTACGTCCTCCGTCGAGTATTCCCAAACACCTAGGATCTCAACGCAGGTAAGCTTTCTACTAAGTGGGAAGGACGTTACCGCGTCTCCGAAGTCGTTGGTAAAGGAACCTATCGACTTCAGACCCTCGACAATCAAGAAATCCCGTGAAGTTGGAACGCGACGCATCTGAAAAAATATTTCTTTTAGAGTCGCCTTCCTCTCATGCAAAGTTTTTTTTTACACGACAGTGAACGTCGTGAGATCGTTGGAGATCCGATGACCGACCTCTAACGAACTTTGTCGCAGGTGTTTGGGCAAAAAATCACGTCGTACGACCACGACCGGAGCAGATAATACGCACGTCATAATCCAAATCTTGTATCAAGATAAGGTCTCGACAAGAACCCATAAAACATCCGTCGTCTCCCGTAAAAGGTAAGTCGTACGTCTCCCATGATGCACGACCTTAGCATCGCCCGTCCCGTACGACCATCGCGTAAGATCGTTGTACCTTCGACCGAACTAACGTTAACCTTGACTGTTACGTTTGTTAAGTGTTTAATGCAGGAGTCAAAGTCATTAAAGAGCAACGGATATAACCGACGCAACCATTAACGATCGATAGCCGTAACGGACGAAGAGTATTATGAACATTCATCTCGGCGACCGTTTCCAGCCGTTGTAGCCGTTGATCAAATCATTAATGGAACTAATTAATGACGCGAAGACTATAAAAGACAAGCTAAAGCATCATTTCAAGGGACATCGGTTAACATCCAATACACTCCAGCGAACATCACCAAACATCAGAGAAAATCATCCAAACTCATAGCAAAGAACATTCAAACTCTGAAGATTAAGTACTGAAAGCCAGAATCTTACAGCGAACTCAAGAACACTCGAAGGAAAGCTCAAGTATCGCTCTCGACGCACGACAACAGTCCTCAACCAGAAGTTCACGCTTTGTATTCACACACGACAAACACATGTTTTCACATTTAAACACTTGTACTTTACATTTCGAAGTATTTCCTTCATTTGTATTGTAATCATCGTACAACCGACGCCAGTACCAAGGACGTCGCCCCTGATTGGCGACCATAGTGCAGCGACGACATCCCTTGTCGTCCGCAGGTTTTTTCCTCGTTTGAGGTTTTTCCTGCGTCATCAAATTCCCTGTCTCGTTTATTTTTTCCCTCGTTGCACGTCTTGTCGAAAGATCCTTTCTTTAGTTGATTAAGTCCACATCGACCTTAAGTTGTCCCTTTGGTGCGATTTTTGGCATTAACAGTTTGGCGCCATCCGTGGGACCTCATCTAGAGAAAATCCTCGACGAATGTGCACCTTACTAATAGTTTCTTGGAGTTTCTTCTATTTTCTGTTGCAGGAAAATGGCAGATAGCGAAAACTCAGAGCAAACCACTGACTCAGCACATGGAAAGCTTGAAAAGGTGCAAGATGCTCCTAAAGCCATCGGTGATTATTGCCTAGAAGAAGTTGTCTTAGACCCAAGCAAGCCCGAGCAAAAAGTCTTGATAGGATCATCCCTCAATCCCCATCTTAGGCAAAGGATAATATCTTTCTTGCAGGAATATGCTGACTGCTTCGCCTGGTCACATGAAGATATGGTTGGCATTGACCCTAACATCATTTCTCATAAGCTCAATATCGATCCATCGTTTTAAACCCATCAAGCAAAAGCGACGTAAATTCGCTCCTGAAAGAAATAAGGTAATAAACGATGAGGTCGATAACCTCCTCAAGACAGGAAAGATCCGAGAAGTAAAGTATCCCGACTGGCTTGCTAATGTCGTGGTCGTGGCTAAGAAGAATGGAAAGTGGAGGGTCTGTATCGACTTCATCGATCTCAATAAGGCTTGCCCGAAAGATCCTTTCCCATTACCGCATATCGACGCCATGGTCGACGCAACCGCAGGCCATGAACTATTGACCTTCATGGATGCCTATTCAGGGTATAACCAAATCCTAATGCACGTCGAGGACCAGGAGAAAACCGCTTTTATGACGGACCGAGGTATTTACTGTTATAAAGTTATGCCTTTCGGACTAAAAAATGCAGGATCCACCTATCAACGTCTGGTGAATAAAATGTTCAAAGACCATCTCGGCGACACAATGGAGGTATATATTGACGACATGCTCGTCAAGTCAAAGCAAGCGGTCGATCATGTCGAGCATCTAAGACAATCGTTTAACATCCTTCGGGAGTATAGCATGAAGCTCAACCCTACCAAATGTTCCTTCGGAGTCAGTGCTGGAAAGTTCTTAGGCCACATGGTCACTCGCCAAGGAATCGAGGCTAACCCCGATCAAATCAAAGGCATCATCGACATCAAATCTCCTCGAAATTTCAAGGAGGTCCAAAGGCTTACTGGTCGAGTAGCGGCCCTAAACAGGTTTATCTCCCGATCTTCAGATAGATGTCATCTGTTTTATAACGTCCTCAGGAAAAACAAAGGTTTCAGCTGGACCAACGATCATGAGCAAGCATTGCAAAAACTCAAGGAATATATGGCATCGCCTCCTCTGTTGTCGAAACCTCACGATCATGAGGTCTTACAATTGTATTTAGCTGTCAGTCCAAATGCGGTAAGCGCCGTACTCACACGAGAGGACGAAAAACAATAATTACCAATCTACTACGTCGTTTAGCAAAGTGGAGCATATATCTCAGCAGTTACGACATTGATTTCAAACCCAGGACCGCAATCAAATCACAAGCCTTGGCAGACTTTATCGCCGATTTCAGCCCTGAGTTGGAAAAAGAAGCAGAACTCGAAGTGTCCATTGTGGCGACTCACGACGACGTGCCTTGGATCCTACATGTCGACGGATCATCCAACATTAGAGGCTCTGGACTGGGTGTCGTCTTAAAGTCACCACAAGGGGGGTAAGATGGTATACTCGGTCCGATGCGACTTCAAGGCCACCAACAACGAAGCCGAATATGAAGCCTTGATCGTGGGAATGAATATGGCCCATGACTCGGGGGCAACCACACTGCATGTCAAGAGCGATTCCCTGCTGGTAGTAAATCAAATCAAGGGAGAATTCGCAGCCAAGGATTCAAAAATGACAGCATATCTAAGCGTGGCAAAGGAAATTTCCAAAAAATTTAAATCTTTTTCTATTGAACAGATTCCGCGAGACCAGAATACTCAAGCCGACGCATTGGCGAACCTTGGGTCAGCTTTAGTTGAACCAATATTTGATGTTATTCCTATGATTCACCTGGCAACGCCATCCATTGGAAGCACAGATGTCATCCAGATCGAAGATGAAGAAGATGATTGGGCACGCGACATTCGAAATTTCCTCATACACGACCAACTCCCCGAAGACAAAATGGAGGCTCGAAAAATTAGATTCAAAGCATCTAAGTACGTCATGATCGAAAATAAGCTTTATCGGTGATCATCGACGGGCTTAAATTTAAGGTGCGTCATCAGCAAGAATCAAGCCCAGAAAATCCTCCAAGAGATGCACGACGGCGAATGTGGTAATCACTCAGGAGGTCGTAGCTTGGCTAATCGTGTCTCCCGACAAGGGTATTTTTGGCCGACACTGCGACAAGACGCTGTCAAGTACGTCCAAAATTGTGACCCCGGTCAACGACACTCAGGTATGTCTCATAAACCCTCGGAGCCTTTGCACTCAACGCTTGTCCCATGGCCTTTCATGAGGTGGGGATTGGATATTGTTGGCAAACTACCACCTGCTCCGGGGCAAAAAGTGTTCCTCCTCGTACTCACGGATTACTTTTCTTAATGGGTCGAAGCAGCTGCCTTATCCCAAATGAGGGATAAAGAAGTTATCTCCTTTATCCAGACTAACATCATATGCAGGTTTGGAATTCCATCCGAAATTGTCTGCGACAATGGATCCCAATTCATAAGCGACAGGACCCAACAGTTCTGCGACGACAGAAATATCAAACTAACAACCTCGACTCCCAGATATCCCCAAGCTAATGGACTTGCCGAGTCAAGCAATAAGACTATTATAGCTTCGATCAAGAAACGATTAAAAGCCGCAAAAGGAAGGTGGGTTGAAGAGCTCCCTTCGGTCCTATGGGCAAATCGCACGACGCCACACACGTCCACTGGGCAAACCCCCTTCTCTCTCGTCTATGGTTGCGAAGCCGTCCTACCGATCGAGGTTCATCTCCCAACTTCGAGGCACACATCCGTCGACCCCAACGTGGTTGATTTAAGTTATGACCTCGATGCCCTTGAAGAGCTCAGAGAATCGGCCTTGATCAGAATGGCGTCACAGAAGCAGGCAGTCGAGCGACATTTCAATAAGCACGTCAAAGTTAAAATCTTTCGAGAAGGCGATTACGTCCTCCGTCGAGTATTCCCGAATACCGAGGAGCTCAATGCAGGTAAACTTTCTATCAAGTGGGAAGGTCCCTATCGTATCTCTGAAGTCATTGGTAAAGGAGCCTATCGACTTCGAACCCTCGACAATCAGGAAATCCCACGAAGTTGGAACGCGACACACTTAAAAAATATTTCTTTTAAAATCGCCTTCCTATCATACAAAGTTTTCAGCACGACGGTAGGCATCGCAAAATCGTTGGAAAAACCACGACCGACCTCTTACGAACTTTATCGCAGGAACGTGCGACATGGGTATCTCAGTGCATGATTCGATTGTTTGATCACATGGGCATATATTCTAAAGTTTCGTGATACGATACAGTCATACGTAAGGTCTAAACGGTCCCTCGATCTAAGTTTCTGGAACTTAGAAATACTTTGTATGTTCTAACACATCGATGATATATATTTCAACCGCTATATTGCAATAAAAGCCTAAGTCGCACGATCCTCCGTTTATTTCGTACTGTCATGATCAGTATTACATTTATCCACGACATATGTAATTAAAAACACAGGTTCAGCAAAAGAAGGAACTTCATTGAACGATTACATATGAACGACCAATAGTCGGACAAGTAAATACAAAGTCAAAATCTGTTGCATACCAACGACCCGACCACCAACGGTCAAGCATGAAAAGCCTAATTCATAAACCCAGAAAAAAGAAACTACCCTAAGATCTAAGGAAACATGGCAATCGTAAATTCTGCCCAAAGAAAACTCAGCCTTCGGAATCCTGACAATCCTGAAGAGCTGATGCAAGGATCAAACGAGTATAGCCGGAGTCGTCTCCCAACCTTTCGCGCCATGGCATTCCGAGAAAGTGGCTCTTAAGATTAATGTTAAGGTTGGAGGAAGGAATATCTCCTCTTCGACAATCGACCTCCACTCCAATACCCACAGTTTCCTCACGTGTTTAGAAAAGGAAAACAGAAACATCTGCATGATTACAAAAGGGACGTATTAGCAAAACGCTCATCGAAAGAATAAACGTCAGTAAACATAAGTTTCGAAAGGAAAACTTACGAAAGACGCCAGTACGGCCAAACACAGTCTAATCTCTTCAACAGAGATCCTTGGAAAATGCTCCTTGAAATATAAGAGCTGATATTTCCCCAGAAGCGGGAGCGACTTCGTCCTGACGAGGACATAGTCAGTCGAGAGGGATGAAGACAACGCAAAGTTGATCTCCATAAAATCCCCATCATTCTCTCCCGTCTTTACACCCTCGCCCCTGCCGGCTAACGAAAGGGTCGACGTGGTAGCAGAAAACATCGTCGCCAGATGCGCAGAATCCACAGACATCGCGTCTATCGCAACCAACATCGTCATCGATTTGGGTATCACAGCCCACGGTAGATCATCATTCACTAAAGATTTGGAAAAAGTCGAGATTCTGGAAAAGATGAATTTTCGAAAGATTGAAGAAAACAATCCATTTTGGTCTCTATTTATGCAGGAAATCGTGACAGGTCGAGCCCTTCAAAAGATCGACATGCATCCCCGACTTTCATATGCCCCAGTAAATCACCGACACCTGGCATCGACAACTGGTAAGCATCATCGTACGTCAGCATGATGTCACGACCTCATTCTCCTTTCGACTTCTCGTCCAGTTAAGAGCAGACCAACCTAGTTCCAAGGTAACCAAGGTAATTTCCATCACTTGTCATATTTTTTCGACTGACAAAATTTAAAACTCGGATTTGCTATCCTTCTTTCAAATTTTAGGGGCAAACTGTTTGGGCAAAAAATCACGTCGTACGACCACGACCGGAGCAGATAAGACGCACGTCATAATCCAAATCTTGTATCAAGATAAGGTCTCGACAAGAACCCATAAAACATCCGTCGTCGCCCGTAAAAGGTAAGTCGTATGTCTCCCATGATGCACGACCTTAGCATCCCTCGTCCCGTACGACCATCGCGTAAGATCGTTGTACCTTCGACCGAACTAACGTTAACCTTGACTGTTATGTTTGTTAAGTGTTTAATGCAGGAGTCAAAGTCATTAAAGAGCAACGGATATAACCGACGCAACCATTAACGATCGATAGCCGTAACGGACGAAGAGTATTATGAACATTCATCTCGGCGACCGTTTCCAGCCGTTGTAGCCGTTGATCAAATCATTAATGGAACTAATTAATGACGCGAAGACTATAAAAGACAAGCTAAAGCATCATTTCAAGGGACATCGGTTAACATCCAATACACTCCAGCGAACATCACCAAACATCAGAGAAAATCATCCAAACTCATAGCAAAGAACATTCAAACTCTGAAGATTAAGTACTGAAAGCCAGAATATTACAGCGAACTCAAGAACACTCGAAGGAAAGCTCAAGTATCGCTCTCGACGCACGACAACAGTCCTCAACCAGAAGTTCACACTTTGTATTCACACACGACAAACACCTGTTTTCACATTTAAACACTTGTACTTTACATTTCGAAGTATTTCCTTCATTTGTATTGTAATCATCGTACAACCGACGCCAGTACCAAGGACGTCGCCCCTGATTGGCGACCATAGTGCAGCGACGACATCCCTTGTCGTTCGCAGGTTTTTTCCTCGTTTGAGGTTTTTCCTGCGTCATCAAATTCCGTGTCTCGTTTATTTTTTCCCTCGTTGCACGTCTCGTCGAAAGATCCTTTCTTTAGGTTATTAAGTCCACATCGACCTTAAGTTGTCCCTTTGGTGCGATTTTCGGCATTAACAGCAGGTACGCACGACATGAGTACCCGAGTGTGTGACTTAATTGTTTTACCACAGGGGCATACATTCTGGAATTTCATCATACGATACAGTCACATGTAAGGTCTAAACGATCCCTCGATCTAAGTTTCTGGAACGTAGAAAAACTTTGTATGTTCTAACACATCGATGATATATATATGTGTTTATTATTATAGTCCAAATACATGATTTATGTTTCAACCGTTATATTGCAATAAAAGCCTAAGTCGCACGATCCTCCGTTTATTTCATACTTAACGAATCTTATGATCAATATTACATTTATCCACGACATATGTAATTAAAAACACGAGTTCAGCAAAGGAAGGAACTTCATTGAACGATTACATATGAACGACCGATAGTCGGACAAGTAAATACAAAGTCAAAAGTCGTTGCATACCAACAACCCGAACATAAAAAGTCTAGCTCGTAAACCCAAAAATCTACCCCAGAACTAAAGAAGCACGTCGATGGCAAGCTCTGTTCAAAAATCTCGATCTTTGAAATCCTATCAATCCTGAAGAACTGATGCAAGGATCAAACGAGTATATTAGGAGTTATCTTCCAACTCCTTACGCCTCGACACTCTGAGAATGTGGCTCTTAATATTAATGTTAAGGTTGGAGGAAGGAATATATTCTTCTCGACGATCGACCTCCACTCCAACATTTTCTCTGCCTCCACACACTTAATGAGAAGAAACAGGAACATCTGTCAAATACAGAAGGAACACGTTAGCAAAACATTCAGCTAAAGAACATCGATAACACAAGTTTTGAAAGAAAAACTTACAAGGAACGCCAGTTCGGCTAAACACAGCCCTATCTCTCCAATAGAGATCCTTTGAAAACACTCCTCGGAAACTAAGGGCTGATGTTTCCCCAGATGCGGAAGTGACTTCATCCTGACGAGGACGTAGTCAAACGAGAGGGACGGCGACAGCACAAAACTGATCACCATAAGTTCCTTCTCGTTCTCTCCCGTCTTTACACCCCTGCCCCTGTCGGCTGACGAAAGGGTTGACGTGGCAGAAGACATCGTCGCCAGGTGCGCAGAATACACATACATCGTAACCAACATCGTCAACGATTTGGGTATCGCAACCCTTGATAGATCTCCAACCACCCAAGATTTGAACAAAGTCGAGATTCTAGAGAAGGGCCTCATCAGAAACAGAAAACTTTTAAAGAAAATCTCTAAAGAAAGCAACCCATTGTGGTCTCTATTTATGCAGGAAATCACAACAAGTCGATTCCGCTGATGATCAACACGCGTCCATACCTATCCAAATCTTCGACACCTGTCTTCGACAGCTGGTAAACATCATCGTGCATCAGTATGACGTCATAACTTTTCAACTTCTCGTTCAGTTAAAGGCGAACCGGTCTAGTTCCACGACAACCAGGTAAGTCCCTCAACCCAGGTCACAAGTCTAAGCGTTCGACAAGCAAAATTTAAAACTTAAATTTGACATTCAATTTTCAAATTTTGGGGGCAAACTGTTTGGGCAAAAAATCACGTCGCTCGACCTCGACCAGAACAGGTAAGACGTATGATTAGGGACTCTATCTTGTATTAAGATAAGGTCTCGATAAAGACCTAGAACACCATCGTCGTCCCTCATAAAAGATAAGTCGAGAGTTCCTTACGACGCTCGACCATAGCGTCGCCCGATCCGCACGACTATTATATAAGGACGTGCGACTTCGACCAAAGATAACATTAACCATGACCGTTTGTTAAGTGTTTAATGCATGAGTAAAAGTCATTAAGGAGCAACGACTATAACCGACGCAATCATTAAACAGTCGGCGACCGTAACGGACGAAGATAGTTACTCCGGCGACCGTTTCCAACCGTTAAAGCCATTAAAGGAGCATTCATGGATGAAGCTAAAGACACGAAGACTATAAATATCAAGCTCAGTCAACATTCCAAAACATCGAATATCCGGCGATTAACAACCGAAGCAATATTCAAGAACACCTGAAGTGAAGAACCATTATTCTAAGTATCGCTCTCGATGCACGACAACAGCCCTCGACCAGCAGTTCACACTTTGTTTCGTACCCGACAAACACCTGTTTTTACGTTCAAACACTTGTACTTTACATTTCGAAGCATTTTCTTCATCTGTATTGTAATCGTTGTACGATCGACACCAGTATCCAAGGACATCGCCCCTGATTGACGATCATAGTATAGCGACAACACCCACTGTCGTACGTGGGTTTTTTCCTCGATTGAGGTTTTTCCTGCGTCATCAAATCCCTTGTTTCTTTATTTTTATCCTCGTCGCACGTCTCGTCGAGAGATTCTTTCTTTAGTTGTTTAAGTCCACATCGACCTTAAGTTGTCCCTTTGGTGCGATTTTTGGCATTAACAATCATTAGATGTAAGATACTATCTTGAATGACTATTGACGCAAGATGTCTTTTAATAATCAACTATCGTATGTCGGGGATAAGGCAATAATGGGTATTACCTTCATCGACCGGGGGTATGACTTTTGTAGGCATTAGGGTAATCGAAGTCCATGGGTCATGTCGAAGGAATTCCCCAGGTCGGTCGAGGGTGTGAATTTTTACCCAAACAGTTAGCCCCCCTAGATTTGAATTTCAAAGCCATTTGAATTTCAGATCTCGTACCAAAGTAAAATGTGTTTATACGGAGACGTGTCGCTTTTGCTAAGATAATCGACTTGGTTAGCTAAGATCGTGAGTCCAGTCGATGGTGTTTAAGTAAGTTGCGATGATCGAATGATGACCTTTAATGCGCAAGATACTTGTGGTATTCATCTGACGATCGTAAGACGACCTTAAAACGTAAGGAACCGATGGCGATCGTAAGACGATCTTTATCAAAATGAGACGTATGGGTCGGGAGTCAATCGTAAGACGATTGGTCCGAAATAAAGCTTGGCGGCGATCATAAGATGATCGAACCAAGATAAAATTTAAGGATCTTGTGATACAGTCATTAAAGACTTATGTTCTGGCGTTCCGAGCCGATACGGTCGTTATAGATTTTTGATCTGGCGTTTAGAGCCGATATGGTCGTTATAGACCTATGATCTGACGTTCTGAGCCGATACTGTCGTTATAGACTTTTGATCTGGCGTTCCGAGCCGATACGGTCGTTAGAGACCTAAGATCTGGCGCTTACAGCCGATACGGTCGTTAGAGACCTAAGATCTAGCGCTTACAGCCGATACGGTCGTTAGAGACCTATGATCTAGCGTTTATAGCGATACGGTCGCTAGAGACCTGTGATCTGGCGTTTATAGCCGGTACGGTCGTTAGAGACCTAAGATCTGGCGTTTACAGTCGATACGGTCGTTAGAGACCTAAGATCTGGCGTTTACAGTCGATACGGTCGTTAGAGACCTAAGATCTGGCGTTTACAGCCGATACGGTCGTTAGAGACCAAAGCTACGTTGTGTCTAGTATTTTTATAAGCAGGTAAAATTTTTACCTTACCCGTGTTTGTATGATTAATCTCGCGATTTGCCTTTCTTGGCGATTCTGAGATTTAAGCATGTGAGTCGTATTTAGTGGCGACTTTTGCATTTTGACATGCGTCTTACCATGACTGGTGATTGTACAAGTCGTCTTTATTGAAGACATATGCCATGACTAGCGATGAGATTTCAATATGCGAGTCGCTTTTATTGGCGACCGAGAATTTTTACCTGTGTTTGGCGTGACGGGCGATCACAAAAAATGTGGGTCGTCTTTTATTGACGACTATAAATCGCAACCTGCGTTTGCCATCACTGGCGATCATGAGAAAAAAATGCGAGTCGTCTTTTATTGACGACTATAATTTGCAACATGCGTTTGCCATCACTGGCGATCTTAAGAAAAAATGCGAGTCGTCCTTTATTGACGACTATAAATCGCAACCTGCGTTTGCCATCACTGGCGATCATAAGAAAAAAAGCGAGTCGTCCTTTATTGACGACTATAAATCGCAACCTGTGTTTGCCATCACTGGCGATCATAAGAAAAAATGCGAGTCGTCCTTTATTGACGACTATAAATCGCAACCTGCGTTTGCCATCACAGGCGATCATAAGAAAAAATGCGAGTCATCCTTTATTGACGACTATAAATCGCAACCTGCGTTTTTTTTAAGTCGTAGAGACTTTGGTTTCTCACGATGTAAATCGTAAGACCTGTGTTCATATGATCTTGTGAGCCTGTAATGTAAAATCGGGGGTGGTCGTTGGTTTTGACCAATGATCTTTTGATGCTTGAATCAACGATCATATATTAGATCAAAAAATAATCAACGAGGAGAATACACTTAGAGTATATATATAGAGTTGTTCTAAATGGGACGTCACAGTTACCGTAACATGGAGTCGATAAGCGCCTTTTTTCCGAGGACTTTTGAAATCAAACGTGGTATTTTTTTCAGTTTGTGAAGGGTGTTCCGAGCCCCCGAGTCCTTTGGATGATGTGATACATGCGATACTTTGACGGAGCATTTTTTTTATCGGGGCTTGAGTCTGGCTTCGAGTCGCATTCAATTCCGATTGAAGCTGAATCAAGGGATCTTGATAATTTGCCATATACCTGGAAAAAACTTTACAAGATCGTTAGAGCGATGTGTGTTGGCTTGAGATTTTCTCTAGATGGGGTCCCACGGATGGCACCAAACTGTTAATGCCAAAAATCGCACCAAAGTACAACTTAAGGTCGATGTGGACATTTAACAACTAAAGAAACGTATCTCAAGCCAAATAACACAATTGCGTGGAAAAAGTAAAAGAGACAAGGAATTTGGTGACGCGGAAAACCCCAAAACGAGGGAAAAAACCGCGGTCGACTCCGTGTGAGTCGACAGTGCACTATAGTCGCCAATCAGGGGCGATAATCCTTGTGTTACAGGCAATTTGTGTACAATAGGTTACAAATGAAATAAAAATACACTTAGTCGTGTGTAAAACGTGTGCGTCGTGTGTTGAACGTGCGAAACAATGATGTTGTCGTGCGGTTTGAACGGTTGTCATGCGGTGTGAACTGTTGTCGTGCGGTACTTGCGTTAGCGACGTGTGCTCGAATGCGAGAGAGAAAATATAGAAGTAGATGTGAAATGTCGTTGTATAGCTTGATAAAATTCCTCATCTTGCTCGAGGTTGGAGCATGCCTTTATATAGGTTTCGACAGTCATTAATGAGCTTTAATGGTTGGTCTTGTAACCGCTGCCGACATTAAATGCACTTTGATGATTGTCGTTGTTACCGCTGTCGAGTCTTTAATGTCATTAAGAGCTAGACCGTCGTTGACCGTTGTACCATAATGGCTTGTAGACCTACATTAATGAACAAAAGAAACGGCTATTGACCATTGATGGTTAGTGTAATCGTAAGACCATCTTAAGTTCAGGACGTCGATCTTATGGAGCATACGACCGTTGTCGAAATACAAGACCATGTATATGACTGTAAATGTCTTGTAAGACCTTATCTTAGGGGCTGTTTGGTTGGTTTTTCATTAAGTCCTGTATGTATATATCTGTCTGTATGGATATGTCTATCTGTTTGGATTGAGATATGTTGTTGTTTGTTGTTCTGAATAAACGGTCTGAATGTCAGAAATGACTATTTTACCCCTTATTGTAGATTAATCACCTATTAACATCACAAGACATTTATAACACTTCTCATAAATTTATAACACTTCTGATAAGTTTCAAAGTGATCACATTTCTTTGAGACAATTTATCAAACACCTTATGAGCATCAAAAAATATAACTCATTTTATCATCCATGTCAAACACCTTATGAGCATCAAAAAATATAACTCATTTTATCATCCATGTCACAACAAAGAAAACTCATTCCATATCAAAAGTATGATGCTGTGATAAAGACCCAAAACACAGAAAACCCAAATGAAACTAAACACAACCAAACCATTAATTTGTGCTTTTGAGAGAAGATCAGGGACAAGAACAACACAAACGTAGCCCCAACCTTTAATTTATGCAGGGAAGAAAAATTGTTAAGTTGGGGGAGGGAGCAGGGACGAGGATGGAGAAACTTTCGAGCAGATAAACCACAAACGAAACCTGATGTACCACACAAATGAAGCCCATCCCTTCTTCTTCCGAGCAGAAACTTTCGAGCATCCTTCATCTCCAACAAAAATTTCAGATCAAGATAGGGAGAACCCTAGATGGACAGATCTCATGGAGGAGCAGGGGTGGTGAACATCAGGGATGGAGCACAAGGAGAGTTGAGTGTTGCTGAGAGGATGGAGAAGTATTGTGTTGAGGGAGGGAGGGAGGGGCAGGGATCGTCTTTTACACGTCTGAGTGTGGACAAGAAATCTTATGGAGCTTAGCGAATAAGTTGGTTTTTTACTGATTAAGCCACAACCAAACACTCTTATATGGCTTATTCGGTAAGCTATATGGGCTATTAAGCCCATTAAGTCATTACCAAACAGGCCCTTAGTATAGGAATGGTCTTATAAAAATGTCGTGAGACTAGGATAAATATGTCGTAAGACCACTAGGTCGTAAGACCAAGATGATGATGTCGTAGGACCAGAGCGATATAAGACCGACGACAGGAGACTGTCGACGTAAGACCAACGAGTCGTAACTGACGACACGTAACTGGCGACATAAGACTAGTGACATAAGGCTAGTGACGTAAGACTAGCGATGTGCGACGTGCGACACATGATGTGCGACACATGACGTGCGATCATTAGATGTATGATACTGTCTTGAATACTATTGACGCAAGATGTCTTTTAATAATCAAATATTGTATGTCGGGGATAAGACAATAATGGGTATTACCTTCATCGATCGGGGGTATGACTTTTGTATGCATTAGGGTAATCGAAGTCCATGGGTCATGTCGAAGGAATTCCCCAGGTCGGTCGAGGGAGTGATTTTTTACCCAAACAATGCCCCCTCAAGATACCCCGCGGCTACAACTTCCCCCCCAACTATGCCCGCGGGACCACTTTTGGCCCCTGTCCCGCGATTGGGTTCCGCGGTAGTCCCTCGATTTTTTGATATTTACAGCTTTGGCCCCTCCAGTTTGGGGCAAATTTAAAAAAGCATAAATGGTCCCTATAGTTTTTTTAGGTTATCATTTTATGTAGTTGAGGTTTTTAATGTATTGTTTCCTTTCCATTTTAATTATTTAATATAGAAATTAATTAAAGAAAATGTTTTCCCCATTTTAAGTTATTTAATAAGGAAATTAATTAAAAGATCAGTTATTGCAAATCATCTTCCCAAACGAAACGGATACAGTGCAGGTAAACAAAGAAATCTATGACTGGAATGCGTCCTGGATTCCGGTGATGAAGTTAACCTTTTCCTTGATGACGTCCTCCATTCCCGTGTAGTCGTCTTCGATTTCTTGTAATTCCTCTTCTACTTCCTTAGTCTGTCGTTGCACCTCCCGAACGTGATCCCTAGTCATGGTCAGTTCTCGTTTCTTCTCCGCTAGATACTCCATTTTCCCCTGCTGAATCCCCCTGTTATGGTTCCACATACCTTTTACCTTTTCGATGTCGGCGTTCGCCTTATCAATGGATTTTTGCACTAAAGGAGTAATTCGTTGACTTTGTGGAAGACCCGTTGGCTGGGTACAATGATACATTGGTGGGGTAATTCTGTCATTATTGAAGTGGTAATTCTCGCATGCCATCTCCTAGTCTTCTTCCTCCTCAGCCGTGAATGGATAATCGGCCGCAGTTCGCCCATAGTTTCTCCACTCCTCGTCTGTTTCTGGTACCTTCCAGGTACTCCAGCGAGCTCCATCGTTCAGTGGTTGGTAGGCTGCTGAACATGAAGTTCCAGCCCCATTCGCCGACCTGTTCCCCCTTGATCTTGAACCTCCAGCCATGGTATTAAGAAAAGCGAGAGAATGTTTGTAAACGGTGTAAAAGAATGTATAAAGGATAGATAGAAAGTTGTGAATTACTACTTCATCATGCCATCTACTTATAGCCGTGAAAATGTATGTTCTTCATCAGGGATGTGGATATGGTCAAAGATTTCGTCTGAAAAGTTGCCTGCATGATTCGTCTGAATAGTTCACTGCAAGATTCGTCTGAAAAGAGCCTGTAAGATTCGACTGAAAAAGTAACTGCAAGATTCGTCTGCAAAAGAGCCTGTAAGATTCGACTGAAAAAGTAACTGCAAGATTCGTCTTCAAAAGGAAGTCTGCTCATGAATAAAGGTCTTTCAATAGGCTGAAAAGTAGTCTTTAAGTAGTCTAAGGATTAATGCACATGGGAATCAAGAAATAAATGCTTGTTCATCCAATAATCTCTGTATTAGGATTACCGCAAGTTTCATAAACCTACTTACTAGGTGTTGGAAAAATTTAGTAAAAATATGGTTTTTACTAAACTTTGGACACATTTAAATATATATATATATATATGTTATATATAACTAACTCTTACTGGGTTTATCTTCTCCTATATGAGAGCTTCGAAACGATATATAATGCGTCCAAAACGAAGTATGTGTGAATGAGATATCGATACTCAAAGTTGAGTAACTGGATGAAATTAGCAAAAACCAAATGGGTGTGGGAATGTGTCCCACATAGGAAGAGAGAATAAAGTATCCAGATGTGGCTACCCCACGGATACCTGCTAAACAAATCAAAATCCTCGACGGTCGTAAGGACCGTCTCGGAAGCATACTGGCTCCACTCACGGTCCATGAAGCCCATCTCCACCGTCACCACCAAGCATACACGGACAACATCCTCGTCACTAAGGGCAGAAAGACCGTCTTTCATTGTGTCTACAACTGTCCTCAGCCTCAAACGAGATGGTGACACGTCAGGCCAAACCCTACTAACCCAAGTAATGTCTGATAATGGAGGAAGGGGGGTTCGTCTCCAAAAAGTAGTCCTGTAATAAGACAGAACTCGTGACGGCCAAACCGCATATGATGCCCGAAGACATCAAAATACATCTCCTCTCGACCTCCAGCTGTAGAAACATGTGGATTAGCATGGGGTCGTTACCGCTCATGGTAAGATCCAGCCATGGACCGAAAGGTGTCCCTCTGAAGATCTCATCAACCCTAGCTACCCGATCTCCTAAATCGGTGAAGCGCTGTCTCATCTCTACGATGAACGAAACGCGACACCTTAACGTCAAGTCGATCGTTAAAAAATCGCGTTGCATAGAAAATTCACGGAAGTTATAATGCTTGTTTGGTTTATTGGGTTGATAATTATTTGTGTATTTTAGTTTTAGAAAAGAACCCACTCAATCAATTGGACTTCCAGGTAGCAGGGGAATTACAAGGATTGCTTAAGTCCTCACATACCTTAGGGCTATTTACACCCGTTTGACAAAATCCAAATAGATATGTTGTGGTTTTTTTATTTCAATGTAACATTGTTATATATAGATGCTTTTGGCAAGAGGCCAAAATGAATTTGAGTATGGCATGTGAAGCCAATTTCAATGTTTTTATATCTTCATACCATTTACGGATTTTCGGTAAAATGACACAATTAAATAATTCACTAAAGTTAAATAATTATTTATGAGTAGGAAACTCAAAAGAAAGATAAACAATTAAATAATTCACTAAAGTTTAGGGACCTAAGTTCTCATTCACCAAAGTTTAGGGACCTAAGTTGTCAATCACCATAGTTTAGGGACCTAAGTTGTAAATTAGCAAAGTTTAGGGACCTAAGTTGTAGATTAACAAAGTTTAGGGACCTAAGTTGTAAATTAGCAAAGTTTAGGGACCTAAGTTGGCATTCACTAAAGTTTATGGACCTAAGTTGGCATTCACTAAAGTTTAGGGACCTAAGTTCTCATTCACCAAAGTTTATGGATCTAAGTTGTCATTCACCATAGTTTAGGGACCTAAGTTGTAAATTAGCAAAGTTTAGGGACCTAAGTTGTAAATTAACAAGGTTTAGGGACCTAAGTTGTAAATTACCAAAGTTTAGGGACCTAAGTTGTAAAAACACTAATCTTTTTATAACCAACACATTAACATTTTTTTGGATGAATAACACCAACTTTTTTATAAAAAAACACTAACATTTATTTTATAAAACTCACTCTAACATTTAATTTTTTTAAAAACACTCTCTTTTTATAACCAAAAAAACACTAACATATTTTTTTTATAAAAAAAATTTAACATTTATTTCTATAAATAACACCAACTTTTATAAAAAAAAACACTAACTTATTTTTTATAAACTCACTCTAACATTTAATTTTTAAAAAAACACTCTCTTTTTATAACCAAAAAAACACTAACACCTACTTTTTTTATAAAAAAATTTAACATTTATTTCTATAAATAACACTAACTTTTAAATAAAAAAACACTAACTTATTTTTTATAAACTCACTCTAACATTTATTTTTGAAAAATACACTCATCTTTTTTTAACAAAAAAACACTAACATATTTTTTATAAAACCACTTTAACATATATAACTTATTTTTTATAAACTCACTCTAACATTTATTTTTGAAAAATACACTCATCTTTTTTTAACAAAAAAACACTAACATATTTTTTATAAAACCACTTTAACATATTTTTTTATAAATAACATCAACGTTTTTAAAAAAAACACTAACTTGTTTTTTTCATAAAACTCACTCTAACATTTATTTTTGAAAAATACACTCATCTTTTTTTAACAAAAAAACACTAACATATTTTTTATAAAACCACTTTAACATATTTTTTTATAAATAACACCAACGTTTTTAAAAAAAAAAACACTAACTTATTTTTTAAACTCACTCTAACATTTAAACAACATTCAAACAAAAAGTTCAAACAACAAAGTTTAAACAATAAAGTTCAAACAACAAACTTTAAACAACAAACTTTACATATCATATATTTTGAAAATTTAAGATAACAACAAGAAACTACAAAAAGTTAAGAAAAATGACTTACCACATCCATAACACGTGACATCTTCAAACCGAGCGCGTAATCGACACGAGAAGTTGAGAGAGTTGGGAGAGAGTTTAAAAATATGGTATGGTGGCCGGATGTTGGTCCCCCACCCTCTCTCTTTATAGTTATAAAAAAATTAGGGTTTCAACCCCAGCCATACACGTGGCGGCTAAATCCCGCGATCGCAGGACCCAGTCGCGGGACAAGGGGCATTTTGGTAACCGCGGGCAAACATGGGGGGGAAGTTGTAGCCGAGGGGTATCTTGAGGGGGCATAGCGGGAGGTTTGGCCAAAGATGGTGCCACGTGGTTGTGGGTCCCGCGATCGCGGGCCCCACCGTGGGAAAAATGGGTATTTCGGCAAAATCGACGAAAAAATGAGTATTTTGGTAAGTCAAAGTCAAACTTTGGGTATTTTAATTAAATTCCCTTTGTTTTAAGGGGGTCATTGGCCTACGTTTCAAACAACAACTCTTAAGCATTTTACATGAAATTCTCTCTGTGCAGCTCATTTCTCCGGCGTCGGGAGGTGGATTAAGCAGCTGGTCTCTCCCCTGTCCCTCTCGTCTCTGGCGCAGGTCGAAGGTATCTCTCGATCTGCAAGATTGAGTTGCTAGGCTTTCTGATTTCCTATCTCCCCCAAGAACACAGCCGCAGCAGTTCCCCCACAGCAGTATGTATTGGCAGTGAGTTTGTATTTGGGTCTGCTATTAATATATAATTTGGATTGCCCAGTTTCTCAATTCTGCTCCAAATATGAGTCTACATTTGGACAGGAACTCGTCCAATTTTTTCATTACCACCTTCCCTCTTGACCTGAACTCGAGAGATTTATGGATTTGGTGCAAGAAATTTGGTAATGTTGTAGATGTCTACATTGCGAACAAAACATCTAAATTGGGAAGGCGGTTTGGTTTCATCCGGTTCATTAGCATTGGGGATGAAGAGGCTTTTGCTAGGCGATTATCAAAAGAATGGATGGGTAGCTTTCACATTTTCGTTTCGGTAGCTAGGTTTAAGCGAGAAACACCATAATCCAGTGCTGTGTCTAAGGAAGGGGCAGTTGGTAAGCAGAATTTGGGCAGCAGGGGAACTAATTCGTATGCCAAAGTGGTGAGTGGGGAAGGCGAGAGCCTGGAACGACAAAAACACAAAGGTACAATCAAGAAAATTACACTTCAAGAACATGATTTACTGCAATTAGACGTTTCTTCGGAAGTGGTGTTAGCTAAAGTTAGAGACTCAAGTTTGATGCCGAACCTAAACAAGGCTCTTCTCAATGAAGGTTTTTGTAATTTGACTATCAAACATGTTGGAGGTTTATGGGTGTGGATTGAATTCACTAACCAAAAAGCGTGTATGGCGTTCAAAAAACGTTCTTCGTTGAAAGAGTTCTTTGTGGGGATCAAACTTGTGTCCAGGAGCTTTGTCATTGATGAAAGGGTAGTTTGGATTGAATTTGAAGGTCTACCCCTGTGTGCTTGGAGTGCCAATGCTTTTAAAAAGGTAGCAGAGGGCTGGGGAAAGTTTATTTGTTTCGATAAAGAGGATGAGGACTCTGTTAGTTGTGGAAGGGTTTGTATTAGCACTACTTCTCCTGATTTGATCTTTGAAAAGGCAATGGTGGTAGTGGAAGGGATTGAGTATGCTATCCGTGTACGTGAAATAGCGCACTGGTCTGTAGAGATTTCGAATCTGGATGAAATCCAGGAATCAAATGAATTGATCTCGGGAAGTGAGGAAGACGAAGAAGAGGGAGACGAAGAGGAGTCGCAACCAAAGTTGGAAGGGTTTGATAGCTTGGGGTATGGCAAGCTTTCTGTTGCGGAAATTAGTCCGGTAAAGGAACCAGAAAAAGAGAAAGTGGTGAATGTCACAGAAGTAAAGTTGCAACAGGAGAAACAATTGGTGGGGCCTCAAACCACAACAGCAAACTCAGTTTCCGAAACAGCAAGCTTTCCGCCTGGGTTCGAGCATCTAAAGGAAGATATTAAGGAGGTGGAAAAAATGGACCCCACGGTTCATGGCTTTGGAAAAGGGGGTGGTGAAGCAAGTTCAGCGTCGGTTTTTACGGGGACGCGTTGTAGTACCTTCCTTCACAAATGCAAAAAGAAGAAAGTTAAACAATTGAAAGGCGGTCCGACGGGATGGATGGAAAAACGAAAGGGAGATCAATTGGTGGATAGGTGAAGCTTCTCTCTCTTAATATCAGGGGAACTGGAAAGGTGATTAAAAGAAGATGGGTGCGGAGTTTGTGTTACCGGCATCAGGTAAATTTCTTGGGTATACAGGAGACGAAAATGACGCAATTAGAATTGTTTAAACTTAAAAGGATGTGGGGAAACTACAATTTCGATTTTGCGTGTAGCTCGGCGAGAGGACAGTCTGGGGGCATAGTTTCAATGTGGGATACTGCCTGTTTCCTGAGGTGTAACATCTGGTGTGGGGATAATTATGTTATAGTGGAAGGGAGATGGTTTAACATGGGATCGAACGTCTTCATGGTGAATGTCTATGCTCCTCAAGGCTTGGCGGATACGAGGATCTTATGGGAGGAGTTACTTCAGTTCATGAGAGTGAACCAAGGGAATTACATCTTTTTGGTGACTTTAATGAAGTACGTGTTCAAGGTGACAGGTTTGGTTCCGTTTTCTGTGTACAAGGTGCACTAAATTTCAATAATTTTATTGAGGAGGCTGAGTTGCTAGATCTTCCGCTTGGAGGTCGGAGATTTACGTGGGCGAACAAATCGAGCTCTAAAATGAGTAAGATTGATCGTGTTCTCATTACAGAAGGCGTGCTAGGGGCGTTACCGGACCTTTCGGTTTTGGTACTGGAACGTAAGTGGTCGGATCACAGTCCTATCTTTCTCCATAACAAAAAGATTGACTATGGGCCGATTCCTTTTCGAGTTTTCCATTCGTGGTTTGAAGTTCATGGGTTTGACGAGGTTTTGGGTAAGGCTATGGGAGATTTCATCATCAACAACGACAATCTGTGTATTTCCTTTAAAGATAAACTGAAATTTGTCAAAGGAAAGTTGCGTGATTGGAATAATTCTAACAAATCCTCCCAAGGGCTTAGGAAGAAGCATCTTCTTGGGATCTTGGGATTGCTTCCTCTTTAGAGGCCGAGCAACGTGGGGGATGGTTGAAAGAATTGGCGGATCTGGAAATTTTAGAGATAAAGGATCTTGCTCAAAAAGCTAAGGTCCTTCGGGCGACAGAGGGGGATGAGAACTCGGGATTTTTCCACGGAATGCTGAAAAAAAGGAGGAGGAAGCAAGGTATACAAGGAGTCATGGATGAAGGTAGATGGTGTACGGACCCGATAGAGGTAAAAAAAGTATTTCATGATTTTTTTAAGGAGAAGTTTGCAAGTTTCACACCATCTAGCTCCTTGGTTGGGAGCTCTCGGCTTCAGCGACTCTCGGATCAAGATGCGGCCAAGTTGGAAGACTGGGTTTCAGTGGGTGAAATTAGGGAGGCAGTGTGGCAATGTGGGGGGGATAAATCCCCAGGTCCGGACGGTTTTTCTTTCAAATTGGTTAAGAGGTTTTGGCATTTATTTGAAGCGGACATTAGAGGATTTGTTTTGGAATTTTTCGAAAAAAGGAGGCTTCCCAACGGATGTAACGCGTCGTTCATCACTCTAATCCCTAAGGTACACAATCCCTTGTTCGTTAAAGACTTTAGACCGATTTCGTTGGTTGGGCTCCAATATAAAATTATTGCCAAAATCTTGGCAATCCGGTTGGCGAAGGTGGTGGGGAGTCTTGTCAGTAGTGAGCAATCGGCTTTTGTGAAAGGTCGACAGATCTTAGACGGTCCTCTTATGGTGAGTGAGATTATGGATTGGTATAAAAAAAAGGAAAGGCTTTTGATCTTCAAAGTAGATTTCGAGAAGGCGTATGATTCTTTGAGTTGGGATTATTTGGAGTACATGCTTGTTAAGTTCGGTTTCGGAGTTAAATGGAGGAGTTGGATTTCTGAGTGTCTTTCTTCTGCTAGATCTTCTGTACTGGTGAATGGCAGCCCTACGGATGAGTTCCAGTTACGAAGGGGCCTAAGGCAAGGCGATCCTCTATCTCCCTTCTTGTTCATTCTTGCTATGGAAGGATTACACGTGGCCATTGAGGAAGCTGTTGCTACTCGCATGTTCATGGGAATTAGGGTTGGGAACGATGCTCTTCACATGTCCCATCTTTTTTATGCTGATGATGTTCTCTTCCTCACTGAGTGGACTCATCGAGATCTTCAAGGCATTTTAAAGGTTCTTGGCGATTTTTATAAATGTTCTGGGTTAAAGATTAATTGTCTTAAATCCAATGTGTTTGGAGTTGGAGTTGGGGAGGAAGAAATTAGGAGGATGGCTATGAATTCTGGTTGTGCAGCAGGTGTTTCTACGTTCAAGTATTTGGGCTTGCCAATTGGCGAGAATATGGCGAGAAAAGTGAATTGGGAATGGTTAGTGGAGCGGTTTAAAACCAAGATGTCTTCCTGGAAGGCACGCATGCTTTCGATTGGGGGTAGACTCACCCTGGTTAAAGCAGTTATGGGGAGTCTGGGGATTTACTTCATGTCCTTATTTAAAGCACCTGAAGGTGTTTTGAAGGATTTGGAGTGTTTGCGATCAAAATTTTTCTGGGGGACTGAGTTGGGCGAGAAGAAAATTAGTTGGGTCCGGTGGGATAAAGTGCTGCCTGGGTATGATAAAGGTGGTTTGGGGGTGGGATCTTTAGCTGCTTTCAATCGTGCCTTGATATTGAAGTGGAGATGGAGATTTATTAATAATGGGAGCGATCTTTGGGCCAGGGTAGTGAAGGCCGTTAATGGTGAAAGTGGAGGCTTCCTTGATCGAAACTCTGTTTGCAAAGGTAAGGGTGTTTGGTCAAGAATCGTGGCTGTGGCTGATCAATTGCATGACATGAACATAATTGCCTATGATGCGCTAACTTATAGAGTGGGTATTGGGGATAAGATCCGTTTTTGGGAGGATGTCTGGGTGGGCGACCAGAAGCTTAGGGATCGCTACTGACGATTGTTTAGACTAGAAATTGATAATGGTTGTCGGGTTCAAGACCGCTTCATTGATGGGAATTGGGTTTGGCATTGGCGACGACAAGTAAGGGGAGGTGCTGAGGAGCAGGAGTTCTCTAACATGGTGGCTGAGTTAACTCATGTAGACTTCATGGAGGGTCCAGATCGGGTTTTGTGGTCTATTGGTGACATTGGTGATCTTTCTGTCTCAGTGACTCGGAAACATATTGACAACGTGACTCTCATGGGTGGGGACCTAAAGACTAGATGGTGCAAGGGGGTTCCAAAGAAAGTTAATGTCTTTCTATGGAGGGCTAGTTTAGACATATTGCCAACTAGGCTCAATTTGTCCAAAAGGGGTTTGGAGTTGGATAACATTGGTTGTGCCTCCTGTACTTCAAATGTTGAGTCAGAAAATCACGTTTTTTGCTCCTGTGAAGTGGCGATGGAAGTGTGGAGGGCGATTATGAGTTGGCGCGAGGTGGTCATACCTCGAGTTCTCTCAATTTCTGAGTGGATGTCCTGGGTAGATGATGTGCACATGGCAACTAGGCACAAGGAAAGATTGGAGATTGTGGTGCTAGCGGCATGTTGGCTCCTTTGGAAATACAGGAATGAATTGGTCATGGGGTCGGGTAAAATGAGGAAGTGCGAGCTTGTCGATTCTATTAAGTCGGCATCTTATCTTTGGGCTAAAAGTAGGATCAAAAAGTTTAATGTTTCTTGGCCGGTTTGGCTTTTAAATCCGTTGTAATTACCCTAGTCTTTGCTTTTTAGGCTTCGGTTGTTTATAATACATAGCTGTTCAAAAAAAAAAAGTATTCAAGGCAAAACATCAAAAGATTTCATTGTAAAACTTCACTACTCAAACTATCCCCGAGTTATACCTCTAAGAAGTGTTTAATTATCCTTCAATATCAAGCACTTGTTTGTGTTTCATTTTGTGTGAATGCATGATTCACACATTTCTTTAGCTTAAGTGAAGAGAAGATCATCGCTTGACGTTTCCTACGGATTTAATTTCAACCCGGATTTTTAACAGTTCACGTTTCCCACAGATTTTTTACGACTCCAATTTCCTATACGGATTTTCGTCGATTCACATTGGATGCGGATTTTTGATGACTCTGTTACCTACTGATTTTCAGTGAGGATTGTATTTTTTATAAATGTTCACACTTTTCGCGACGGTTATCCATCACAATGTTGAACATTTTATAGAAATTGAAATTTCGAATTTTCCAGAAAATATTACATGTATGAAATGTTCCCAAGGAGAACATGCTAGCTAAGCCCTATATGCATGTAATACAAAACGTATTCTAAAAGTTGCGCATCAACCACACGTACTCTCTCTGTGTGTGTGTGATTGCATGCAATATAAATCCATATAAGTTGAAACTTTAACTTTGGCCTTTTATATATTTGTGCTCTTGAGTCTTTAATTTGACATATATATAGCCAGCCTTCAAATCTGATGCATTGCTAATATAACTTCCTCCAATATTTTCTTGGTCTATATATCTATCTATCTGTACGTAAATCATCTGATATGCAGCTTCCTTTAATTTCCTCCTTTTTTAAAGTTTGAAATTTGATTTAGTTAGCCTTTAATTGGATAATCAATTAACCAAACATTTAACAGAAAAACATCAAATCTTTAACTCCAATCAGTTTTTGTTGTGGAGGGTGTTTTAATTAAAGTTTATATAAAGAAACAAAAGGTAATCAATTCAAAAAATTAAAAATGCTTTTAGTTTAGCTTTAGTGACCTTTTGGTACGTGGGATTAGAGGTAACAACCAGCATGATTAGATATATGAGGGTCCATGTATAACCTTAATGTTAAGCTTTTGATCACGAGCACGTTCTTTAAGTAAATTTTCAGCCGCAAGATTTAAAAACTTGCATGACGGTATATAAATACATATATCTATATATAGATAGAAAACATAAATCAGTTTTAGTGGTCACAAATCCTTTTAACCTAAATCAATTCTTTTACAACAATTAATTAAATAGAATGTGTATAATAGTATAGATTGATTAAAAAGCATTATCAGAAGAGAAAAAAAAGGAAAATTAATTAAAATGCTCTAAGTTTGACTTTGACTTACTGATATACCAAAATCTCCTTAAATTAACCAAAATACCTAAAAATCCGTGAAATGGTGCGTAATCACGGACATGGTACGTGAAGTTTTATAAAGGAATCCGTGAAGTTCAAGCCATTTAGTTTTCTAAAGACTAAATAAACTCAAATTTTTATTCAATCCGTGAAGTTTGAATAAACTCAATTTTGACCCACCACTATCAATCCGTGAAGTTCACCCACCACTTCAAAATTATGGTTCACCCACCACTCTCAATCCGTGAAGTTCAAAATTGAACATCCATTTCACGGACCAAAACTCCAATCCGTGATCACGGACCCTTTCACGGAAATTTTGGGTATTTTGATTAAATTGAGGAGAGTTTGGGCATTTCAGTGAGTGAACCATGAACTTAGGGCATTTCAGTGAGTGAACCATGAACTTAGGGCATTTTAATTAATTTCCAAAAAAATCAATATGGCATAGGCAGACGAGGGTGATATGACACTACTAAAATTAAGACTTTCAAGGACAGCCCTTTCCGGCGGATTTCCGACGGATTTCCTGTTGAATCAACGTTAATCCGTCGGAAAACCGTTACAAATCTGTCACTGAAGTTTAAAAAATTTTATATATTCTCGAAAATGTTTGACGGAGTTGTGACGGAAATCGTATCTGCCGGATGTAATTCGTCGGAAGTCCGCCGGAGTTCTCATTTTCTGGCCCGGGACCCTTCAACAGCCATATCCGCCGGAAATCCATCGCTAATAGCCATTTCCGACGGACTTCCGAAGGATTTATCCGTCGAAAATACCTATTTGTTTTGTAGTGTGATGAACGGTGATTGACAAAGGACGACGACAGGGCGGCGAGGGGTGGAGGAGGACCACCGATTACTATACGTTGGGTTGGGTGCAAGGGGTTTGTATGTTTTTTTTAGACAACAAGCACCTAGCAAGCGGTTTGTATGACTTAAAAGTTTCAGATGATTCAGTTTTTTTTTTACTTTAAAACCTTGTCCGTTACATGTAGTTTTTTGGGTTAAAAAATGTTAAGTAACAAATTTCTAAGAGTTCAATGTTTATTTATTCAAAAAAAACGTTGAAAGAGTTAATCATTCAAAATGAGAAATTTCAATGGTTTATTCACTAAAAAAAATTCAGTGACTTATTCATTCAAAATGGAAAATTTCGTTAGGTTTATCTACACTTTTCATGTGGAAAAAGAAGTTACAATAAACAACTAGTAAAATGGCAACTCATGAGCCTTATGATTATGACATTTACCCTATAAGGCCCTGCGTACCGCTCTCGAGTACCAGGGCCGGGTAAGGGGTCGGGTTCATCGAGTTAGCGGGTAGGGGGGTACGGTGGACTAAAATCTATTGCATATGATGTCGCTGTAATGGACTAAAATCTTAGAGCATCCACATTCATCTTACTAGAGACCTTGCAAGATGACATGGTTTGGCATGTGGGTAGCAAGGTCTTACAAGATAAAATAATACTATTATTTTTACAAGATACTCTTACCCTTGCTAAATTAGCAAGGTTTTGCAAGATGTTGGACCCACTAAATTTAATAAAATAATACTATTATTTTTATAATATTGGTTTACTATATATTTTTGTTTTACTAGTTTAGTATATTATAATATTGGCAATGAGGACCACTTTAGAAATGAGTTTGCTCTTACATTATAATACACTTGTGTGGATAGCCTTACCCGGTAAGTTACGTGAAAGTGTTAGACTGTTACGGATAACCGCTTACCGGATAAGTAATTAACTGCCGGATTGTTCACCTGCCGCCGCCCGGCCCGCCATGATCAAGTGGAACACATGAACTTTCTAGCTAGGGGGCTGATCAGATGATCAATTAAGTTGAACCCGTGAACCTTCTACCTAAGAGGTTGATCAGATTCGATGAAGTTGAGCGTATGAACCTTGAAGGGTGGTTGATCGAGTTCAATAATCAACTTAACTAATAAATGTGTATTATGTTCACCGTGATCAACTTCTTTTCTGAGTCATGTGATCTTGTACCTCATCAAGCATAAGATTACACACGCATAAAAGCACAAAAGAAACCCAGTTCATCAAGAATAATTAAGCTGCTTACATCACACAAACCACAAGAAAAAAAACGATGATCAAAGGAAATTATATGGAAACTATAAAAGAAACAAACCTTAATTTTCATATGATCTCAAGATCATCATGTCTTACTCAATGAACACAAACACACACAGAAACCATACTTTGGTAAGTAGACCAGTGCAACTTGTCACTTACATATACATTCCAAGAATTAAGGTGAAGAATGATCAGACATCCTCTGATTCAACCACCCTCCTGTGGAAGTTCCGGTGGCAGCCGCAGGCGGCACAGATCATTTCACCCTCCGTCCCCTCCGCATCGCTTGCCATGAACTCCCGACAGCCATCAACAGCGTAACCACCAACCTCAGCGGCGAGATTTCGCTGACACTCTCCATAACTCACATGTGTCCTAACATAGTTCGATGAATTAGTCGAATCCGATGATGGCTCTTCATTTTTCAACACTGCCACTTTCTTCCTCGCCATTTTCTTGCTGAAAAATCTGGTTTTTGACAAAACCCTAACCCTAAAGGGATTATTTATAGCAAGCGTCATAAACGACGATATTTTGGTTTACATTTAGTGCTTGGTTTTTTAATGGGTTGTCAGTTTCTTCCTTAATGTTTATATAATGACTCGCAACAAACCTTTGAGTTCTTAATTATGAAATTTGTGACACCATAAGGACTGTAGTTTGGAAAGAGCTAGCATCTGCATTTCACTCCATAGATATATAAGTGCATTGGGGAAGGTTCTAATGAGAAAAACAAAAAGGTTGATAATGTTAGAGTTATAGTACACATGTAAAGTACAAGGACTAGTTTGTAATTACCTGTAACTTAGCTAGTATATATATGTAGCTTAATTCTCTTTATTAGGTTAATTATTCTTGTAATCGTTTCTTCAATATATGAAAAGCCGTTGATACTTCAACCACATCTCTCTCTCAATTCATTCATCAGTTCATCGATTGATTCGCATATCGTTTCTAACATGGTATTAGAGCTTTAGGTAAGTCTCACCTACACGCCTGATTGTTCGATTCCTGTTCTTTGTTTTCTTTTTTGTTCGATTTTAGACTTGATGTTCGTCGTTGTTCGAAAACGCCGAATACCCTAATCCGGAATCGCCCAAACTCCGGATCTTGCGAAATTCCGGAACTCACGAATTCCGGATCCTGCTAAACTTCGGATCACGAAATTCCGGTTCTGCCCATTCCGGTTCTCACCAAATTCCGGATCTTGCCTAGTTCCGAATCTTGCCTAGTTCCGGATCCCGCCTTGCTCCGGATCCTATTACTTGCTAAATTTCAAATCATTGAATTGTTCTAGTTCCGGTGTTTAACTTACGGTACGTCTTTCTTTACAAATTCCGGAACTTTTTTGTTTTCTCAATTCCGGATCATAGACTCCGGATCCTCATGTTCCGGATCCTGTCTCAATTCCGGTTCTCAACTCCGGTTCTCTCATTTCCGGTTCTCAACTCCAAAACTCTCAACTCCGGAACTCTCCCTTCTTATTTTGCTCGTTTCTGATCACTAATACAGGAAACTCTCCATCAGTCAGATGCCTCTCAATTCTAGTCATTCCAATCCTATCTCAGTTGTTCTCAATGGGAATAACTACATTCTGTGGCATCATCATATGACCATTCTTCTCAAGTCTCATGGACTATATACTTATGTCACTGGTGCTTCTAAAATTCCTGTTCAAGACGAAAATGAAAGTGCGATTGACTTTGCAAAACGCATGAATGATTGGGATATCATGAATGCTCGCATCCTGGGATTCATCAACGCATCCACAACTGCTGAGATCAATCAGCAATTCCTTGGATACACAACATCAAAAGGTCTGTGGGTTTTTCTTGCAAAAAGGTACACATCTACAGGTCTCTCACATCAGTACCAGCTGTGGACTACTTTTCAGACCAAAAGGCAACTGTCTGATCAGTCCATTAACTCGTATATCTCTGAGATGCAAGCTCTTAGGGATCACTTGAGCTTGGGGGCACCTCAAATCTTTGATGACACAGCTCGGAAGTTTACAGCCTATTTCAGCCAACTGCATTTGATCACTATACTGATGGGTCTCACTGATCGCTTTGAGAATGTTAGAGCCTCTCTACTATACAGGCATCCATTACCTACTCTTGAAGAGGCCATCACAGAACTGCTGAGTGAAGAAACTCGTCTTCAACAGCGCTTTCCTCTGCCCTCGGAAACTGTGCTCTATACTTCGAACTCCAGAAAGCCAAAAGGTAAGTGGAACAACAATGAACAGTCTAAATCTGCAGGAAAGGGGAACAATAGTGAATGCACGTTCTGTCACTCTACATCTCATCTTCTCCTCAACTGCCCAGTTCGAAAATGTCGTTGGTGTGGGATCACACATCCACGACACTATGGGTCTGATTGTCCAAAACATCCAAGGAACTCCGGTAATCAAAGGCAACAGCTCCGAAATCAATCAGTTGCTGGTTCAATCACTCAGGATACTCCTACGCAGGCAGCTCAGTCACCGTATAGCAACAACTCATCGCCTGATCTTATGGAACTCATGCGCCGAAACCAAGAGCTTATGGAGCAACTCATGACAGGTTCTATGGGTATGAATTCTCAGTGCAATACCTCCGCATCAGGTAACCCTTGGCTATTTGACTCTGGATGTTGTAATCACGTGACACCTAAGACTGATGGGTTTGTCTCTAAGTAAACCTCCAGAATCTTCTCATCAGTCCGTACTGCTGATGATACACGAGTGTCTGTATCCTTCAGTGGAACTGTATCTACCCCCAATATACAATTACCTAATGTGCTACATATTCCTAACTTATCTCTGAGCCTGATTTCAATCACTCAGCTTATGGAATCCGGTCTAATTGTTCTGTTTCATCCCTCTGGTTGTGTTGTGCAGGATCCAAAGACCAAACAGATCCTTGGAGTAGGCCGTAAAGTTGGTCGGATGATTGAAGTGGTCTACCTCCGTCTACCCTTACGTTCATCAAATTTTGTTGCTTCTGTTTCCAGTACTCCTTCATTTGAATTATGGCATGCGCGCCTAGAACATTTATCATTAGCTAGAATAAAATTGTTAGCTAGTTCAGGATTGTTAGGAAACATTTCTTCTGAAAACGTTTCTTGTTTATCTTGTCAACTTGACAAACATCATGCTTTACCTTTTCAAATTAATGAATTTAAATCTGCTTCTCCTTTTGATCTTATTCACTCTGATATATGGGGACCAGCACCGCACCCATCCATGGGAGGTGCTCGATATTTTGTTATCTTTATCGATGATCACACACGTTTTACATGGATATATCTCATGAAACACCGCTCAGAGCTACCTCAAATATATATTACCTTTGTCCGTATGATTCTAACCCAGTTTTCCAAGCCCATAAAGATTCTTCGAGCAGATAATGCTATGGAATACAAGGAATCTTCTCTCCTTTCTTTTCTTCAATCTCAGGGTACTCTTTCTCAATACTCCTGTCATGGCACCTCTCCGCAAAATGGTCGTGCATAACGTAAACATCGTCACATCCTTGATACTGTGCGTACTCTATTAATCTCAGCCAAGTGTCCAGAACGTTTTTGGGGTGAAGCTGCCTTCACGGCTGTCTACACCATCAACCGACATCCGACTCTCATCCTCAATCAAAAGTCTCCTTATGAAGTACTCCATCCCCGCATATGAACTCCTCAAAGTGTGGGGTTGTGCCTGCTTTGTTCAGTTGCAATCTCATGAACACACCAAACTCGAACCTCGTTCTCAATTATGCTGCTTTCTTGGTTATGGAATTCAACACAAAGGTTATCGTTGTTGGGATCCAGTCTCTAATAGACTATGTATATCCCGTCATGTCACATTCTGGGAACATCTTTGTTAGTCCCAGATGGCTTACAAGAACAAGAACATGTATTGTAGAAAGGGGGGGTTGAATACAATACACAATTTTTCACTTTAATTAATTCTTTTATTGAAAATATTCAAATCAAGAATTACACATAGAACACATAGAACAATTTGATTGTTGCGAAAAGAACAGATAAAATCTATTCTAACAATCTTCACACAGTAATACTGAAAACAAAATAACTTGAACACTTAGACTCAAAGTTATAAAGTTCCTAAGAGATGAAGGATGCTAGCACATAGAAAGACTTCAGAAAAGCATGGTTTGCATGGGAGCTTCCTCCTCCTTTTATAGTGAGGATGAGTGTACTGAGCATTAAATGCTTAGTACGAATATCCTCCAGTTACTTGCTATGTACCAATGGACTTCTGAAAAGTTGAAAAGTCACAATCACCTTTTCCTTGAAACAAGGAGGAATACCCATGCTGAACTTCATTGGAAATAGGAATAATACCATGCTTGTCTCCTTGGTGTGTCTTCCAAGACAATATTACTTGAGACTTGATATTTTCTTCAAAGAAAATCTTTTGACAAAGGATCCCACCGATTTAAGCATCATCATCGGTGGGATGATTCCTGGCAAATTTGATTTTGTCTCATAATAATTTTGCTTCTCATTTTGTCTTCAAGGAGTACACCACCGATGAATGCTTTGAGATATGTGACACGTCTTTGAAGAAAAGCATCTTTGAGACTTCTTGAGATCCCACCTATTTGAGAGTCTTCATAGGTGGGATATGTTGGCCGACATAGAGAGAGTTCGGTGGAGAGAGTGTCCACCGATGTGTGGGAACACCATCGGTGGACAATGACTTGCATGTGTTGATAAAGAGTCTCTTACTTCCACAATGAGAGTCTTCAATCTTGACTTTGGTTGATCTTTGACTTCACCAAACATTTGCTATCTTGTACAAGTCATTATAAAGAACCATGCTAAAATATTCTAAGAAAGATTTAGAGGAAACATCGGTGAGTCAATTTCAAATCTTCGGTGACCCAACAATCTCCCCCTATTTGAATTTGAGCTCCATACTTAGAATATTGAAGAGTATCTGAATAAAATTGCATTTTGACCCTTTTTACTCTTTTTGGGTTCTTTTCACATAGACCATTTTTTTGATCTATTTTGTCTTTTATGGATTTGTGTGTGTATGATATTTACAAGTAAGAAAAAATAAAAAAGGTATAGTTGTACAAATAATTGAAAGAAAAAGGAAAGAAGTATAAACAATATGAACAGAATGAATATTACTTGCATCTTTGGAGGGGCGAGTTGAAACTTGTATCTGGCTTGAGGATTCTTCATTTTGATTTGCAGCATGTTGATGTGTTGGAGAACTTTATCTTTCAGGCACTTTTGCTTTTCTTCAGATGTTCCAAATCTTCAAGTCATCCACTTACTTCAAAAGATTTCAGCCAAGTGAGTCTGTGGGTTTTGATAGGAGACACGTCCATTATAGTGACAATCTTTGAGGAGGGTTGAGTTTGAGTGAATCAGCCTCAGGATGCTTTTGCCAATCTCTTGAATTTTCTTTCTTTCTCTTGGCATCTTCAGCACTTCCTGTTCAGCATCATCATCCTTTGTCTTTGTTTTGCTCCCCCTCAGTAGATCAGTCGGTTTTGTGTTTCTCCCCCTCAGTTAGATCCGCCCGGACTGATGTGCTCCCCCTTGACCGGTCCGCCCGATTTCCTCATTTTTCCGAGTTGGACGCTGAAAACGAGTACAGAGGGTTGGTGTTGATCGAGTTGGACGCTGATATTTCTCCCCCTCAGATGGTTTCTCCCCCTCAGCGTACGACGGAGAAGAAACACCACAAACAATTGGAAACACCGAAATTTTTTTTTATTTTTTTTTGTGCTCATAACCACCGAATTTGGGGGCCAACCACCGAAATTTCAGTGGTGTGGTCGGTGGTATGGTCAAAAAAAAATTTGATTTTTTTTTGCTTCCCCACCGAAAACTAAGGAGATCCCACCGAAAATTGGCTATTTTCGGTAGGAAAATCGGTAGATTTTTTTTTTTTTTTGGAGAGGGAGAGAGAGTTAGATCGGTGGAGGATTGTTGAAGGAAATTTTTTTTTGAGGTGGGTGTTGGGAAGAATATGTGGCCGAAATATGTGAAGGGAAAGATTGGTGTAGGAGAGAGGAGAAATAGTTGGGTGGTAAGATGGATGGTAACAAGAAAAAGAAACGAGGTTGGGGCAATATATGTGGTGGGATGGATGAGAAAATGTGGGGTGAGATGTATGGTGGGAAAAAGAATGTAAGTAATGAGGAGGGTGATGGGAGATGTGATGATGTCGGTAGAGAAGATGGTGACACTAGAGAGTGTGCCAATGGGAAGGATTTTCAACATAAGGAGATCTAAGAGTTCACCATTTTGACACATCAGATTGCATGATGATCTTGATGAATTCTTCAATTTTCTCACTTTCATATTTGTCCACATAGATCCATCTGTCCAGCTCAAAATCTGCAATCACAAAGAATTTATTTTCTAGGTACCCATTTGGTGGTGGGTCCTTTTGGGTTAGAAGAAAAAGAGTTGGTGTCACTTAGATCAATTCTTTCTTTCTGACAGTCTTTGGCAAAATGAGAAGTATCACCACAGATATAGCATTTTCTATGAGGAAAAATCCTTTTAGAACCTTGCCATTTTTCTTTACTTTTGCTCAAAGATTTTGACGAGGTAACAAAGAATTGGGGTGCAGCTCCTAAAATTCCTTTTTCCAAATTTGGGAGGACAGAAATATTTTCCTTTGAATTGGACATTTTGAGGCTCACAGATCGGGGAAGAAAATCGGTAGGGGAAGTCACATAGGTATTTTTAGAAAAAATTGGAGGATTTCTTTTTAATAAAGAATCGGCACCCAGAGACTTTCCTTTTTCAGAGTTAGAAAATATATTGCTTGAGTTGGAAGAGGAGGATGCATCATCTAAAGTCAAGAATTTTTGAAATTCATGGACAGGTGTGGAAGAATCATTGGAATCTTGAGCATTTTCCTTTGGAAAGGAAATATGATCTTTTGCCTTTAAAAACATTCCAAATTTTAAATCTTCAGATGAATCTGCAGAATTCATGGACATAGACCCAATAGAATTGGAATTGGAAGTTTCACAAGAAGTAGGTGAAGCACATGAGGTGGAAGCATGAGATTTTGAAGATTTATCAGTTTCCATTTTTCCAAAGTCTAGACCAGTTTTGTTATTACAGGAAATCTGATCTTGAAAAATCTTTTCCAGGTTTTTGGAAGAACTGGTCCATTTTCTCATGATTTCTTGCTCCTTTTGAAAACGTTTGAATATTTTGTTTTTCTCCTTGGCAAGAATAAAGTTGATGGATTTTAGATCTTCAAGCTCAGCCTTAACTTTTTCAAAGTTTTCCAGATGAGAGTGACAAAATAGCAGTTGAGAGGAAAGAGATTTTATTTGAGCATTTGCCTTTTGCTTAGCAGTTTTAGCATCAAAAAGATCAATGGTTAAAGAATCAAATGCTTCAACCTTTTCAGTATCAGAAAGAGATAGAAATGGGTGTACCTGTGATGAGGAGGAGAAGCACTTAGCTGATACAAGAGCAGTAGAGGAGATGTGGCCTTCTGGATCATCCGTGTCATTTATCTTAGCCATGAAACAGACATTTGCGATGTCATTCTCGCTTTCAGATGTGGGTTCATCTGCCAAATCATGAGTTTTAGCAGGTAGACCCTTTGCTTTTCTGATAAGTCTTTCATTTCTTTCCTTTTCTCTCTTGTATTTTTCTTTGTATCTTTCAGCCCGGTTTTGGGAATCATAATTGGATTTTCCCGACTTTGAGGAGAATCGGCCTAAGGAAGCAGTTATGGGTCTTTCAAGGTGTTTACTTTTGCACTCAGAAGCAAAATGACCCTTTTACCACAGTTAAAACATTCCTCATTAGATTTGTCCAAAGAAGAGTGTTTGGAGAGAGAAAAGGATGATTTTCTACCAGACTTAGATTTTCCAGAAAGGTGGTGAGATTTAGATTTAGAATACCCATCCAACATGGCCATTTCATCAGATAATTTATCAACTGAAGTTTCCTCACATTCATCCTTAGCATCACTAAGATATGCCTCCGAATGATCATTGGGATCTTCTTGACTATCATGGTCAGAGTCAGATGGGTAGGTGATTTTTGGAAAACACTTAGTCTTTTTGGAAGAGTCACTTAGGAGAGCTAAAGGAGAGCTCTTTATGTCTGTGATGACATATTTCCTTTGCAGCTTAGTCTGCTCATAGTTGAAAAGAGTTCCATAAAGAGAAGTGAGAGGCATATGATCAAGATCCTTGGTTGTCTTTATACACGTACATATATTTTCCCAAAAATCAGGAAGACAGTCCATAAATTTGCATAGGACTTCCTTATTTTCATACACTCTACCTAACAGCTTTAAGTCATTGAGAAGACTGTTAAAGCGATTATAGTAGTTGGAGAGAGATTCTCCTTTCTCATAAGAAAAGAGTTCATATTTTCTAACAAGAGCAATCTTTCGGCTCTTTTTAACTTCATTTGTACCTTCGTACAAAACACACAGAGTGGACCACATTTCTTTGGCAGTAGAGAGATTTACCAGAGAGTGGTACACTTCATCAGGAAGAGAGAGAGCAATGATAGTTCTAACTTTAGAATCAAGAGACACAAGACGTTTTTCCTCATCAGTATATTTCTTAGGATTTTTAAGAATGTAACGACCATTAACAGCAGATTTTTCTTCATCAGAGGAATCATCAGAATCATCTTTGCCAACAACTTCCTTACCGGATTTCTTGGTTTCATAGCGAGACCAAACTTTAGGGACTATGGGTCCCTTACTGAGAATAGTTGGATATCTACTATCCATTCCTTCCATGAAAAGCATCATCCGGCTTTTCCACAAAGAAAAGTTGTTGGGATTAAACTTGGGAGGTTTGGCTATAGAGTCGTTTTCAGAAAAAATGTTTTGAGAAAAAGCTTCATTTTTGGAAGAAGAAGCAGCCATTGCAGATCAAGTTTATGAATTAAACTTTCTGCTCTGATACCACTTGTTAGTACCAGATGGCTTACAAGAACAAGAACAGATATTGTAGAAGGGGGGGTTGAATACAATACACAATTTTTCACTTTAATTAATTCTTTTATTGAAAATATTCAAATCAAGAATTACACATAGAATAAATAGAACAATTTGATTGTTGCGGAAAGAACAGATAAAATCTATTCTAACAATCTTCACACAGTAATACTGAAAACAAAATAACTTGAACACTTAAACTCAAAGTTATAAAGTTCCTAAGAGATGAAGGATGCTAGCACATAGAAAGACTTCAGAAAAGCATGGTTTGCATGGGAGCTTCCTCCTCCTTTTATAGTGAGGATGAGTGTACTGAGCATTAAATGCTTAGTACGAATATCCTCCAGTTACTTGCTACGTACCAATGGACTTCTGAAAAGTTGAAAAGTCACAATCACCTTTTCCTTGAAACAAGGAGGAATACCCATGCTGAACTTCATTGGAAATAGGAATAATACCATGCTTGTCTCCTTGGTGTGTCTTCCAAGACAATATTACTTGAGACTTGATATTTTCTTCAAAGAAAATCTTTTGACAAAGGATCCCACCGATTTAAGCATCATCATCGGTGGGATGATTCTTGGCAAATTTGATTTTGTCTCGTAATAATTTTGCTTCTCATTTTGTCTTGTCTCATAATAATTTTGCTTCTCATTTTGTCTTCAAGGAGTACACCACCGATGAATGCTTTGAGATATGTGACACATCTTTGAAGAAAAGCATCTTTGAGACTTCTTGAGATCCCACCTATTTGAGAGTCTTCATAGGTGGGATATGTTGGCCGACATAGAGAGAGGTCGGTGGAGAGAGTGTCCACCGATGTGTGGGAACACCATCGGTGGACAATGACTTGCATGTGTTGATAAAGAGTCTCTTACTTCCACAATGAGAGAGTCTTCAATCTTGACTTTGGTTGATATTTGACTTCACCAAACATTTGCTATCTTGTACAAGTCATTATAAAGAACCATGCTAAAATATTCTAAGAAAGATTTAGAGGAAACATCGGTGAGTCAATTTCAAATCTTCGGTGACCCAACAATCTTCCCTTCTCAACGGTGTCCAAATTTCAGGACATACCCACCCCCTCCACTTCCTTCTTCACTGATACATCTATCTCATTGGACTCACTCCAATTAGATCCCATACTCACCCCTCCATCTGGTCCACCTCCTTCCGGTTCACCTTCGTCTGTCCCCCCTTCCGCCTCACCCTCATATGGGCTCACTGATCATGATCAATCATCTGCACCACCTCCACTGACTACTTCTGAGCCATCTGCTGAGTGTATGGATCCTTGTTCTTCTCAATCACAGGGAGTACGACGCTCAGATCAGATAAGACAAGTTCCTTCTCACCTTCGTGATTATCATTGTTATGCTACATTGTTGTCCAACCATGAACCCACTTCCTACAAGGAAACTTCCTTTAACCCTGTTTGGCAGCAAGCTATGACTGAGGAACTTCAGGCCCTTGACAAAGTAAATACATGGGAGTTTGTACCTCCCCCACCGGGTAAGTCACCTATTGGTTCCAAATGGGTCTTCAAAATCAAAACAAAGTCTGATGGATCTATTGATCGATACAAAGCACGCCTTGTGGAGAAAGGCTTCAATCAAGAATATGGCATTGATTACGAGGAGACGTTTGCTCCTGTGGCTCGTGTCACCTCGGTTCGTAGTCTACTTGCCATAGCTGCCACCAAAAGATGGCCACTTTACAAGATGGATGTCAAGAATGCCTTTTTAAATGGCGATCTCTCAGAGGAAGTCTACATGAAACCCCCTCCAGGTGTGACCTTTCCACGGGGTCATGTATGCCGACTTCGAAAAGCCCTCTATGGTCTCAAACAAGCTCCTCGTGCTTGGTTTGAGAAATTTAGCAATATTGTCATTTCATTGGGGTTTTCTCCGAGTAATTATGATTCTGGTATGTTTACTCGGACCACTGATGCAGGTACTATCTTACTCCTATTGTATGTTGATGATATGATCATTACCGGCAGTGACTCTACAGGTATCACCCATCTCAAACATTCTCTCAGCTCATGCTTTGAGATGAAAGATCTTTGTACGTTACACTACTTCCTTGGTCTTGAAGTTCTGTCAGACTCTTCCGGCATCTATCTCTGTCAAGCCAAGTACATTTCAGATTTGTTGTCCAAAGCTGGGATTACAGACAACAAAGTTGCATCTACCCCTATTGAGCAAAATCTGCATCTTGCTCCCAATGTCGGAACCCCTCTGCGGGACCCTACACGGTACCGTCAACTAGTTGTATCTCTGGTCTACCTGACTGTTACTCGACCAGATCTTGCATATGCAGTTCATATAGTCAGCCAGTTCATGTCTGCTCCGTGCTCCGATCACTATGCTGCGGTTCTTCGTATCCTTCGATACCTAAAAGGGACAATGTTTCATGGGCTTCACTTCTCATCCACATCGTCTTTAACTCTTCGTGCATTCTCAGATGCTGACTGGGATGGAGACATAACAGACCATCGTTCTACCACCGGATATTGTTTCTTTCTTGGGGACTCTCTTATTTCCGGGCGCAGCAAGAAACAATCTCTGACAGCTCGGTCTAGTACTGAAGCTGAGTATCGAGCCTTAGCTGACACTACGCAAGAACTTGTATGGCTACGCTGGTTACTATCTGATATGGGTGCTCATCAGATCTCTCCAACACCATTGTGGTGTGATAACAATAGTGCTATTCAGATTGCTCACAATGATGTCTTTCATGAGCGTACAAAGCACATCGAGATTGACTGTCATTTCACTCGTCAACATGTTCTTCACAAGACGGTTCAACTTCTTCCAATCTCAACCATTGATCAGACCGCAGACATCTTCACCAAAGCTCATCTTCCAGGGCGTTTTCGGGATCTTGTTTCCAAACTCAATTTAGCTCATTCTTCCCCTACTTGAGTTTGAGGGGGGTGTTAGAGTTATAGTACATATGTAAAGTACAAGGACTAGTTTGTAATTACCTGTAGCTTAGCTAGTATATATATGTAGCTTAATTCTCTTTATTAGGTTAATTATTCTTGTAATCGTTTCTTCAATATATGAAAAGCCGTTGATGCTTCAACCACATATCTCTCTCAATTCGTTCATCAGTTCATTTAATTCTAACAGATAACATAACAAAAATGATTTTATATCTAAATCATCGATAAAACCGGAAAAAAAACACATTTAATTACTTTTAAAAATGGGCAAGATCCTATTAGGACTAATATTAATGCATCCTATTCCATTTGATGAGAATGTAGTACTTTAAAAATGTAATGTAGTACTACTACTTGAAGGCAAGAAAGTCGTTACTTCATTAATAAAGATTTTAGATTTTAACACGATCTACTTTTTAATTACAAATTTTGTGGTTGATATGATTCACCAGCATGATAATGTAAATTTTTTTTGAACAGCAGCAAATCATTTTTATTATACCACACATTTAAACCAATTCAATACAACAAAGCAAGACCCAAACACCCACACAAGGGTTCACGAAACATCAAACACCTATTCGAACACAACCAATTTCTATGGAGCAAAACTGGAACGGCTTCCACATCCCCAACCGTGAGGAACACGACTGTTTGCAAGCTGTAAACCGCAGCATCTGTCCCCACCGGTTCGAAACACTAAGTCGTTCTTTCGTTAAATCGCAGACGGGTTTACAAGCCACAGATTCCAATCGACCGTTGTTTTGTTCACCCTTTTTGAGATCCACTCGAAGGCCTTTCGTTGGAGTTCAAAGAATCTCTCCGAAATCTTTCCTTTCACCCCTTTAAATATCCTCTTATTCCGATCAACCCATATAAGATATAATATCGTCCACTTTACCGCAGTCCAAATCGCACCTTTGCAGTCTCTTCCATCTCTCAGATCGTGCTCACTTAAAACTTCCTGCATTGATTCAAGTTCTTCGTTGTTTTTCCCCACCAACGTCTGACACCTTTCCACACACTCATAACGTCCGGACATGTTACAAGTGCGTGGTCCAAATCTTCAATGTTTTCCTCACACCGCGGGCACAATATTGAGTTCAACTCGATTCCCATCCTATCCAAATTTGCTCTACTTGGTAATCGCCCCAATCGAACCCTCCATATGAAGATGCATACCTTTTTCGGTATAAGCGTAGACCATCTCGTTCTTGTAATATTGCTTCTCGGCTGCTCCTCCCTTTCTTCTTGAATCTCTCTCATTTTCTTTACATTATATTCGTTTGTATCGTCAAGCCTCCACTCCACCTTATCTTCCCGGTCTCGTATCATCGTCCAACCATCCACACAAGTGTTGAGTTCTTCGAGTTCTCCTATCTCCCTACCTCTCGGTATTCTTCTCCACTTCCAATTCCACCTCCATTGTCCGTCTATCCACTCTCCTCTATCCGCTATGAAACTATTTTTGTCCGACTCCAAATGGTATAGCCTTGGAAATTTGTCTTGCATTCTTTCCGTTCCACACCATCTCGCCTTCCATAATCGTGTTGTCTTTCCATCTCCGACTTTTATTCCGAACGAGCGTGTGAATTGTATGCCTTTGTTGTCCATGACCGCGCCTAATCTGATAATATTCATCCGCGTACTACCTGCACCATCGAAACCAAAAGATTTATCATAAAGCCCCCCCCCCCCCCCTTCCCCATGCAAGCTTTTAATTACATGTACCCAAAGTGCATCCCTTTCCACAAGGAACCGCCACCACCATTTACCCAAACGACCACAATTCATCGATTCCAAACTCCCTATGTTGAGTCCCCCTTTATCAAAATTTTTTATTGTGTTTGCCCATTTGACCCAAACCATTGGTTTTTTCTCACTATTTTCGCTCCCCCCCCCCCCCCCCTCAAAAAAAGAATCGACTTCTCACTCTCTCACATTCTTTAATCACTCCGCTCGGGGCTCGATACAAAGAGAAATAATACAACGGCAAGCTCCCAAACCGATTTGACTAAAGTTAGTCGACCCCCATAAGATACCAGTCTCGATTTCCATGAAACTAATCTTTTTTTCATTTTTCCAATTGCGATTTTCCAATGATCCAATCGCTTCATAGAGGCGCCAACCGGAAGGCCCAAATAGACAAACGGTAATGTGCCAAACCCACATCCGACGCTTCTCGACCAATTTATTACTTCCTCCTCCAGTATCCCAACACCATATAACTTACTTTTTCCCACGTTTACTTTTAGTCCAGACATCTTTTGAAAACACGCCAAAATTTTCATAAGATTTTTCAAATTTGTGACGTTCCATTTGCCGAAGAATACAACGTCATCCGCGTATTGTAAATGAGACACCGAACAATCAAGCTTTCCCACTTTTATGCATTCAAATAGTCTTTTCTTCTCCGCTTCAGTGGTAATAATGTGTAATGCTTCGGCTACGATAAGGAACAAAAAAGGTGCTTTCTTTCGTTTCTCACCTGTTCAAGAACACGAAAAAATATGTATTTTCCTTTTCTTTCCTTCATTTTCCTTTCCTTTCGAGAACACAAATAAAAAAATTTCTTTCTTTTCCTTTCTTTTCTTTTCTCTCCGAATTAGAGAACACAGCGTTATGTATCAAAAGCTTCACTTTGAAATGCATTCTCAACTTCTTGAAAGTAATGTTCACCGGTCGAAAACCCCTATAGTTTGCTTATGTCATATATATTTGAAGAAAACATTGAACATTAATTACTTAAACAGTTTATCGTAAAAGCACAGTTCACTACAAGAAAAATGGTAATTAGTGACAAAAAAAATTTGGTCACTAAGGTCATTTAGTGACCAAAATTTTGGTCGTCACTTTTCGCACTAAAGGTCCGTCACTAATTTACAATAGTGACCAAATACAAAAATGGTCACTAATTAGTGACAAAATTAAAATGGTCACTATGTTTGTGACGACTAAATTGGTCACTAAATTTCGTCACTAAGTTAATAAAAGTCGTCACTAATTGTCAAGATAACGGCTCCGTTAACTTTCATTAGTGACCAAAAAATGTGGTCACTAATTATAAAAAAATGAATAAAAAAATTGTCATAAATTTGTACCGTGATTGCTATTACAATATAACTAAAACCTGCTAATCTGTAAATATAGAAATCTAAAATTAATTTCATTTGCAAAAAATATAAATCTTGATCCAAACAAACATGTCAAAGTTATATCAATTTATTATCACTAAATCACTTAATGACTAACGAAAATAAAACATGATATTCTTAGTTTTGAGATCCCGATATCTTTAATAATTGTGTCATCACGAAGTTCATTTTCTCCTTCATTTGGTTCTGCTCCTCTTCAAATTTTAAGTTAGAAAAGTACCTGTAAAAAGGGACCAAACAGAATCAGAAAGTTGTGTCGTGAGTTGAAGCTTGAGTAGACATATCAAAAAATGAAAAAACATATCAAAATACTAATTGATTCTTTCACAAACCCCACTTTAATCAACAACAACAAAAAAACAAATTTTCTAGAATAACTATAAGATCAATTCTTAGGCCTTTAGAGATGTTCATAGTTTTCAATAATCAATTCAAATATTGCATCTTTTTCTGCAATTTAGAAACGCAACAAAAAAAAAACGAGTAAAGAAAGATGAACCTGCTTGTTTTCAAACGTCTCACAAGTTACTAAAAGATTAAGGACCATTAAAGTGCACAATCAAAGAGGCTAAACTTATGAACAGCTAAACAAGGAATAACAATTTCAATCATCTTACTTTCTAACAACTTGCTATATGACAGTAACTTATGTTTTCCAAAATCTAAATCAAATCAAGCCTAAATGCCTAAATCCCTATATTTAAATTTAATTACAAAACAAGAAATCAAAACAAGTAAAAGGTGTGTTGAATTATGAATAATTTATGAAATCATACCAACATCTTAGAAGAAGACACATTAATTATCATATAAAAAACCTTAATCCCATTTCTAGAAAGACACTAAGATAGACATGAGGCACCTCTTTAGCACAAGATGTGATTGTAATATAACTATAGAATACTATGTACACCAAATCCATTCTCTTCAAACAAGTATAATGTACAATAAGGCATTAAAATGCTTCTTAGATTAGTTTAATACATTCCAAATTAATATCACTACTACTATGCACATAGATCATGAATCAAAATGTTGTCCCAATTTACCTACTTAATGACCAGGCCAGCAGCAGCAAGGAACAAAGTATTCAATACCCAGTAAGTAAGTAACACAAAGAGCATAAAAATCAGATGCCACTTTAGTCTATTTCAATAAAAGAAGTAAAAGGTGTGTTGAATTATGAATAATTTATGAAATCATACCAACATCTTAGAAGAAGACACATTAATTATCATATAAACAGATTTTGTTATCATGTGTTGATTACTCTAAATCACTCTTCGAATTGAATTTAAATTTCAAGTTATATAGGAATGAATACCAAATATGACACCAACAATTAAGTATTGCATATACAAATGAAACTTGTTGTATATATGATAGAAAAAATTTACTTACCATGAAGATCTGCACAAGGTAGCTTAATCGGTAGGTGCTGCTGGATAGTTGAAGCTAAATCGGTACTCATCTCTCGATCGTACTACTTCTTGGACTGCACATTGTACATCATTGTTACTATTTAAATCGGAATCACCATTGCACTAACGAAATATATGATCCAGATTAACAGTAAGACACTAATTTAGGAGATAAATTAGCAGGAAATAGATACACAATATTCTAACAGAATGTCGTGTGGTTTTACCGCGAAACTGAATGAAACTGAACAATCGTGAGACCTGAAAACTAGAAAAATGGAGTTCTAAGACAACACCACCATCTGTAATTCACAAATTAATCGACGGGATACAAGTAGCATAGATATAAAAAGGTTAATCCATTACCTGAGTTTGTGATTCACTGATTCTGAATGAATAAACCAGATCGATCTCAAATCATCCTGAATCCATTGATAAGCATTCCTTTCTAGGTTTTAAATTTCTGAAGAACAATATCAGTTTCTTGTTCAGTTGTTCTTCAAGAAAACTATATTTGCTGAATAAGGTACAAGGTACATGCCACTGCAACCATTACCTGATTAAAACAGACCGCCAAAAATGAAAAGCATTGTACAATTCACAAATTTTAAGGTTTGCTTCTAATGATCAATAAAAGCACAGGAGCCATGGCCCCCTGTTGCCCTTATAGCCATCCGCCACTTATAAGTGGCTTCCTAAATCATATAGATATAGCCTAAGAACTAACTAAAAGCATAAATCAACGATCTCAGATTTTATACATAGGTCCATATAAAAGCAAGGACTTCAAAGTCAATTAGATAAAATATTCAAAAATGAAATCTAACAATCATGAACTCTTCTTAATACTGGTGTAATAGTGAGTAAACAGCAGAGACTACAATTACTAGAACAAGCATATGAAATGACGAAGACAATGTAACTGGCATTAGTAACAACCCTATACAGCCGCTATCCTCAGTTGATTCATCCAATTGGTGTGAAAAGGGCACAAATAGAACCAGGAAAACTACATTAAGCAGAAGAATAATATTATACCTGATTTTCCACATGCCACATGTAACAACCCAACTCAGCAAATAAAGCATAAACAACAATAATTAAATAATTCGTCGAAATGGCCTCATAATATCAACTTCATACAATTCTTACAACAGAAGGTTGGCGGAAACAACCTATTACACAGTTGAGATTTCTAAAGACTAAGCTGGACATACTAAGTAAATCTGCTTCTTTCTAGTCCAACGCTTCACGCTCACACTTTCTCTTTGCCCTTACTAGAGCCTTCTACTAAGCGCTTACCTGAAAAGGTTTAGTTTGGAAAATGCGAGGGTTAGACCATATGGTCTAGTGAGCTCCCTCAAAACAACAGTTCTCAAAACATATTTAAACAGTTCATAACTTTCAAAACAACTTTACATAAAACTTTCACGGAAAATTCCGCTCCCGTAAATGGCACCCTGAAGTCACTCGGAAGTGACAACGAGTCAGTCTCACACTGCCTTACTGGGCCACTCCCTCCCATGGCATAAACGGAACATCCCCCGCCATGAGCACTGGCGGGCCTACCCCCCAACTTAGCCAATTTACGTCTATCACAATGTATGCATACATCTCACATAAACTTTCAAACAGGTAAAATCATGTAATTAAACATGGCATTTCTGCTCATTCACTTTCTTTGGAAAACACGTTAAAACACGTATTTTTAGTTAGAAAAAACTCACCTGCTGCCTTTGCACGATACTTCACACTTGAACTTCGGATTCCTAGGTAGAACACCTATGGTTCAAAGGAAAATAAGGTAATAAGCCTTAATTGACTTCTCACTGCTATTTACACAGACTCTAAATAAATCTGGTTCTCAAAGCACTACTAAGTCCGATGTCAGTTCCGGACTCTCACCCATACCGGATCTCAATCTGGATTCGACCCACTCCGGGACCAACACTGATTTCCGGAACCCATTGGTGGATTCCGGACCCCTTCGGCCCAAACTACAATTCCGGATCCCATGAGTGGATTCTGGATCCCTTCGGTCCAAACTACAATTCCGGATCCCATTAGTGGATTCCGGATCCTTCGGTCCAAACTACAATTCCAGATCCTTTTGGATTCCAGATCACATCGGCCCAATTCCAGGTCCTTTTGGATTCCGGATCACATCGGCCCAAATTCCGGATCCTTAATGGATTCCGGACTCTCGTAATCAGTCATGGCGATGCGATACAGAATAACATTAGGGTCAGAGATTAACCCATTTCAACCGATTACTAAGTCCATTTCTCAACAAAATGATGATTCTACTCTATTTATCCTCTTTTATGATTATTTAATCCTTTTTTAAAGCGTCCTTTCCAACTATTAAGCAAAAACCCTCAAACAATCCAATCAATCTTACTCCAACAATGAAGATCAATTGCAAGAATATGAATCAGAGATTACCTGTAAAGCCCATGTCCTGGTATGGTTCGTTAATTTATTTTTTCTCTTCTGCTCAGTTATTATAACTGCTTGTATTTTGTAATATTTGCGTTTAACGAGAGTAGCACCGTTAGCCTTCATTGTTAATTCTTAAGTTAAGTTGGGTTATGGTAAGATGTTGGATTTTGGAGGGGCTAATCTTGGACTTAAACAAAAGATGGGCATGGGTTCGGCCCATGCAATAAGGGGACCGAGACCCCCTTTCTCTTCTTCTCGTTTACTTGCCTTGCACACAAAGGAATTAGTAATCAAACCCTAAGCTATCCCCTTCCCTTCTCGTTTTCTCTCACGTAAACCACACAACCCTAGCATCTTCTTCTTCTTGCCTTGTTTGATGCAGCCGTGAAACCCCCCCCCCCCACCACCACCACCACCACAACCAGCGCCGCTGCTGGTTTTGGCCGGAGAGAGAGAGAGAGAACAGCACGAGAGAGAGTGGTAGAGATCGCCGGAGCCGCTGCCATTCGCTGCTGTTGTCGCCGGAGACCACCGCCACCACTGCTGTTCGTCGGAGGTTTCGAGAGAGAGAGGAGCAGGGCGGGTGTGTGGTGTTGTAGCGAGGTAAGTCGTTTCCTTCGTCTCGTTTCCTTTTCTTTTCTTTTCCGGCAAAACAACCACCGCGACGCCACCGTCGCCGCCGCCGCCGTGCCCCGCTGCCATAGGTGGCAGTGGGTGGTGCCCGTGGCGGAACCCTAAAACCACCTCTGGCCGTAACCTTAAACCGCCGTAGCGAAACCCAAATCGTAACCGTTTTATAAAGTTATCGTTTTATGTGAAAAACGTCCTTTTCTGCCACTGTTTTGCGTTAGCCGTAACTCTTTACTCGTAACTCGGATTGGGGTGAAACCGGTGTCAAAAGTTCCCTTTCCGAGTCTAGTAACTTTTTTATGTTTCGTGCGAAATCCAGTTCGGAACTTAGCATAGGCCAAATCGTCGTTTTATACTGATAAGTGCTGTTTTTCGCTGTTCTGCGAAATGTTCTTATAAAATCCGTAATAAAATGTAGAAAAATCGTTAGGAGGTGTATAATATGTCCTTGGAACCCTAACTCAGAGTACTTTCTAGTTATGTATTTTAATCGAGGATTTTCTGGGTTTAAAGAGGTCGGATCAGGTCCCGAACAGACCTGTTTGGTTAGACCGAAAAGTCGTTTAAGGGACGGTTTAAGCGTGCGTCGTATTTTAGGGTCCGGGTCTCGTGTTAATACTTTTTAACGTTCGTCTAGGTGTCGGGAAGTGATCTTGGATTTGTGGAGCTTGATTTATTAATTGTGAGCTAGGCGCGCTTACGAGGTGAGTTCTCTCACTATATTTAATATCAGTCGTTTTACATTACTGTACCTCGTGTGTGGTAGCCTTAATTATTTGTGATGCGGGGCTAGATAGTGGGGTGGCTAGTTAGACCTTTGTTGACATGTATACGCGGGTGGCGTTGTCATGTATACGCGGGTGGCGTAGGGACTCGGGGGCCGGTGTTCGTATACGCGGGTGGCGTAGGGACTCGGGGGCCGGTGTTTGTATACGCGGGTGGCGTAGGAACTCGGCGGGGCCGAAGATTGTATACGCGGGTGGCGTAGAATCTCGGTGGGGCCCAAGATGTTATGCGCGGGTGGCGTAGGGGTAGGTATGCATGTTTATGATTTGTTCGTAGACTTGTATGCTTGTTTATGTGCAACTATCTGTTATAGGGGTAGTGTGGAATAACTGTGTTATCTATGGTGGTTGAATTCACTAAGCTTTGTGCTTACCCTTTCCCAATAAATCATTGTTTCAGGTACGAGTGGCTCCAAGGCGTGACGTGTACACACTGGCGCGCGTGAAGAGCTGATTATTATATCGTTTTATAATTATCATTTAAAACTATTTATTCCGCTGTTTACTGTTTTTAGAGAATAATTATTCTTGGGTTGCAAACGAAACGTTTTGGGTTATTTAACGAGTTTAATTAATGAAATGTCATTTTTAAAAAAATTTAAATTTTCTTGTAATTTTTGGGATGTTACAACTTGGTATCAGAGCACGGCTTGAGTGAATCAAACGCATTTCGGTGTGTTTGATCTCAAGTTTGCGGCTATAAAATTTTCTTTAAAGTTTTTTTTTTTGGAAATAAAAAGAAGGAAAAATCCGTTTGAGGAACGGTGATCGAGGGCGCAGTGTGTACAGTCAGTCGGAGCCAAGGGGGGAAGGTACATTGCTTAGTGTTGTATTGCTTTCTAGGCATAGGGTGTGCATGCTAGATTGCCTGTCGTTGACACTATGCTGTATGATGATTGCTTGCTATTAGGGATTTATAATAGTTATAATCGGTTACTAAGTGAATGCCCTCTAGGTTGTATGCAGTAAGAAATTTATAGCCTTAGAATATTCGATTTAGTTCTTTTGCGCAGCTCTTGTTTGAGTCCAACCGTTCTAGGATAGAATCTCGTATTCGAATGTCTATTTGTTTTGCGCTGCATGCGACTGGGTATTCGCGAGGCAACTCGTTATGGCTAGTAGGGATTCCGTAGTAGCAAGGGTAGTGGGATGAGATGAAATTCCTAGGGAGCTGGGAAGAGTGTTTACATATGAGTAGGTATGCTAGATTGCTTGGTGCTTATTACACTGTACGACATGTTTGTTGCTTGCTAATAGAAGTTTATGCTAGCCTTGATAGGTTGTTAAGTGAATGCACCATAGGTTGTATGCGGTAGGAACCGAATAGCCCTAGAATGTCGGATTTAGTTCTATTGCGCAGCTCTTGTTTGAGTCCAACCGTTGTAGGATAGAATCTTATATTCGAATGTCTATCTGGTTTTACACTGTGTGCGACTGTGCATTCGCGAGGCGACGAGGCGACTCGTCATGACTAGTGGGGATTTCGTCATAACAAGGGTAGTGGAGTTGGGTGGAATTTCTAGGGAGCTAGGAAGAGTGTGTACATATGCCGGTGCGGGCATATGTGTGTAGTTATCGGCGAGAAACTACTTGGACCCGTCGGATGGAACTCGGAACGAGTGATGATAGGTGTGGAAGGTAGTAGTAGAGCTCCTACTATCGGAAACACAGGATCAATGCTCGAGTCGGGGAAAGTCACGAGGAATCCAAGGAGTTGAGCGTGAGCGTTGTTAGTGTGAATTATTATGTGCTAATAACTCGTTGTAATATCTACCCAGAATAGCCATCACAAGGTGGAACGACTATAGTAAACCTACTAGTACAGGTGTGTACTTGTTTGCTTTGATGGGATGATCGTTGGGGTAGTGTCGAAGGTTATAATTTAGTAGTCGTTGGAATAAAAGGACGATTCTAGTAATAGTCACTTGGAGTGACGATGAGGATGATGTTGTTTCGGGCCAAGATGGATGATTGTGCTAGAATCATAGGCTTATAGAGCCGACTTTGATTTGAGGAAAAATCGTAGGGATTATTTGACGTAATTTCCCATCTTGCCTAAGAGGTTTAAATGTCCGGATAACGTTAGTGGATAGGAGAGATTTGGAGGAGTAGGAGTCGAGGCGTAGAATGCCGACTGAGTCATGCACAAAGTTTGATTTTGAAATAGATTGCATTAACAAATTCTTGTGTTTCAAATCATTTTATGGATGGTGTTTTGGAATTTTGGGAAATGTTCAGCACACACACAAGATTTTGAAATATGGTTTTGAAAGTGTATGAAATCGTTTTATCACGGGAGTGCAAACTTTGTTAGAATTTGTCTCATTTCGTTATTTTTTTCCAACGGTTCTTTCGGGTAAGATGATATCCGTGTTTTGTGGTGTTTAAAATGTTGGGCAAGTGACTACGGCTTGTGACTTTAACATTGGATCCTTGGTCACGTTAGTCAGTCGTTGGTAATGGTCGGTTGGGTATCTCGGGGTGAGACCCCGGTATTCATGTGTTATGACCTTGACTTTCCAGTAGGCACTAGGAGGATATAGTCTTGGGCACTTACCTGAGAGGTAGTTCCGATGTGCCGGGCCTTGAGACGTACCTGGGAGGCAGGCGTTAAGGCGTATCTTGTTACAGTGTAACTAGGTTCCCTATGGCGGGCGAGGAAGATAAGTAGACGGTGGAGGATTGGGTATTCCACACGTGTTGTTAGTGTAGACCGAATAGTGTCAGTTAAGGGAATGATGCCCTTTGTATTAAGAGAATAATTGCGCAGTAACCTTTTTGAAGTAAGTAGTATATTTAGGTGTCGATTTTTGGGCTTGAGGCCAAACACCTTAGTGAAATTGGAGAATTGCAGCCGATTTTAAGGAAATTATGTTGATGGTAGTAGTAATCCTGAGATGTTTGCTTGTGATGAATAGTTATGGTGGAATGACCTTCGTGTGTGTTTATAGAATTGCTGGTTTGATGGTTCGTGTGAAATAAATTTTGGGAGTCTATTAGAACTCGTGGAAGTTAATCGACAGTTAATGGTAAGAATGATCGGATCCGAGTATCCTGTAAGGTATATTGGTGAGCAACTTTAGGATGGTTAGAGCTTGAAATTGAATCGGGATGTATAGAATATATAAGGTTGGGAGAAAACCAAAGTCGTTTGACTAGGAATGATTCCAGTTGTTGGAGTGTTCTTCTGATTATAATCCCAGTGTCCTAGAAGGAGTACGTTAGTTAGAAAAGTGTTTGAGAAGTTTTAGAAGGGATTTCAAGTGGACTTAGGAACCTGAGGTTGAGAGGAGGGAGAACTACCCGGAACTGTTTGCAGGCGTAGACTTCAAGGGCGAAGTCTGATTCAAGCGGGGGAGAGTTGTAAAGCCCATGTCCTGGTATGGTTCGTTAATTTATTTTTTCTCTTCTGCTCAGTTATTATAACTGCTTGTATTTTGTAATATTTGCGTTTAACGAGAGTAGCACCGTTAGCCTTCATTGTTAATTCTTAAGTTAAGTTGGGTTATGGTAAGATGTTGGATTTTGGAGGGGCTAATCTTGGACTTAAACAAAAGATGGGCATGGGTTCGGCCCATGCAATAAGGGGACCGAGACCCCCTTTCTCTTCTTCTCGTTTACTTGCCTTGCACACAAAGGAATTAGTAATCAAACCCTAAGCTATTCCCTTCCCTTCTCGTTTTCTCTCACGTAAACCACACAACCCTAGCATCTTCTTCTTCTTGCCTTGTTTGCTGCTGCCGTGAAACCCCCCCCCCCCCCCCCCACCACCACCACCACAACCAGCGCCGCTGCTGGTTTTGGCCGGAGAGAGAGAGAGAGAACAGCGCGAGAGAGAGTGGTAGAGATCGCCGGAGCCGCTGCCATTCGCCGCTGTTGTCGCCGGAGACCACCGCCACCACTGCTGTTCGTCGGAGGTTTCGAGAGAGAGAGGAGCAGGGCGGGTGTGTGGTGTTGTAGCGAGGTAAGTCGTTTCCTTCGTCTCGTTTCCTTTTCTTTTCTTTTCCGGCAAAACAACCACCGCGACGCCACCGTCGCCACCGCCGCCGTGCCCCGCTGCCGGAGGTGGCAGTGGGTGGTGCCCGTGGCGGAACCCTAAAACCACCTCTGGCCGTAACCTTAAACCGCCGTAGCGAAACCCGAATCGTATAAACCGAACGCGTAAACCGTTTTATAAAGTTATCATTTTATGTGAAAAACGTCCTTTTCTGCCACTTTTTTGCGTTAGCCGTAACTCTTTACTCGTAACTCGGATTGGGGTGAAACCGGTGTCAAAAGTTCCCTTTCCGAGTCTAGTAACTTTTCTATGTTTCGTGCGAAATCCAGTTCGGAACTTAGCATAGGCCAAATCGTCGTTTTATACTGATAGGTGCTGTTTTTCGCTGTTCTGCGAACTGTTCTTATAAAATCCGTAATAAAATGTAGAAAAATCGTTAGGAGTTGTATAATATGTCCTTGGAACCCTAACTCAGAGTACTTTCTAGTTATGTATTTTAATCGAGGATTTTCTGGGTTTAAAGAGGTCGGATCAGGTCCCGAACAGACCTGTTTGGTTAGACCGAAAAGTCGTTTAAGGGACGGTTTAAGCGTGCGTCGTATTTTAGGGTCCGGGTCTCGTGTTAATACTTTTTAACGTTCGTCTAGGTGTCGGGAAGTGATCTTGGATTTGTGGAGATTGATTTATTAATTGTGAGCTAGGCGCGCTTACGAGGTGAGTTCTCTCACTATATTTAATATCAGTCGTTTTACATTACTGTACCTCGTGTGTGGTAGCCTTAATTATTTGTGATGCGGGGCTAGATAGTGGGGTGGCTAGTTAGACCTTTGTTGACATGTATACGCGGGTGGCGTTGTCATGTATACGCGGGTGGCGTAGGGACTCGGGGGCCGGTGTTCGTATACGCGGGTGGCGTAGGGACTCGGGGGCCGGTGTTTGTATACGCGGGTGGCGTAGGGACTCGGGGGCCGGTGTTTGTATACGCGGGTGGCGTAGGAACTCGGCGGGGCCGAAGATTGTATACGCGGGTGGCGTAGAATCTCGGTGGGGCCCAAGATGTTATGCGCGGGTGGCGTAGGGGTAGGTATGCATGTTTATGATTTGTTCGTAGACTTGTATGCTTGTTTATGTGCAACTATCTGTTATAGGGGTAGTGTGGAATAACTGTGTTATCTATGGTGGTTGAATTCACAAAGCTCCGTGCTTACCCTTTCCCAATAAATCATTGTTTCAGGTACGAGTGGCTCCAAGGCGTGACGTGTACACACTGGCGCGCGTGAAGAGCTGATTATTATATCGTTTTATAATTATCATTTAAAACTATTTATTCCGCTGTTTACTGATTTTAGAGAATAATTATTCTTGGGTTGCAAACGAAACGTTTTGGGTTATTTAACGAGTTTAATTAATGAAATGTCATTTTTAAAAAAATTTAAATTTTCTTGTAATTTTTGGGATGTTACATTACCTGGAATCCCTTGATGATGAGCTCTTCTTCCACTTGTAGATTGATGATACTTTCTCTCCAAATGCACTTGAACAAATTTCTTTCCCTGCTCTCTCTTTCTCTCTAAGCCGCCACACACACACAATAGAATTTCTTCTAGGGTTTTGTGCCCAATTTTGAGAGTTTTTATACCTTCTTAACTTATTACAATTCAGCCCCTGAACTTACAACTTTACCAAAATTTCCACAAAGACTTAATCTTTTCAATTTGGACCTTGGTTATTACAACACCCCCCCCCCCTCAAAAGAATTAGGTCCCCGGAATTCCATTGTCGAAGAGATGAGGGTATTTGGACCTCATGTCCGCTTCTACCTCCCAAGTTGCCTCTCGTCCTCTATGATACTGCCACTGAGCCTTTACTAATCTGATCTCCCTGTCCCTCGATTTTCGTACCTTACTATCTAATATTTCTACTGGTTCCTCTACGTAAGTCAACTTCTCATCAACGCTGATGTCCTCCAAAGGAACAACCACATCTGCTTCTGCCAAACATTTCTTTAAGTTCGAGACAAGAAACGCTAGATGAACTCCCTTTAAGTTCCTCGATACTTCCAACTTGTAAGCTACTGCCCTTACTCGTTTTATCATAGCGAAGGTCAGCTCCTTATCACATGCATTCCTTGCAAGGTCACCATCATCTCAACTTCCAACATTTGCTCTCCCAAAATAGAGACGTGCATCACACTATGAATTCTTCTAAAATCTCATCGGGCACCCCAAATTCGTACACTATCTATCCAACCTTCATAATTTCGACGGATCCACAAAACATAGTCCACTTCACTTTTCTCCTGAATGCACCACTCCAAACTATGGCATCTTTCGCATCAGACTGCCCATTTCCTAAAATCGTGGTTTAGATGTCTTATGCTTTTCAGCCCAACCAACTTAGTTCCACTCGGTTGTCCCAAACCGTTCTGATGGAAAACATAACCGTACTCTAATTTGCTCGCTTCCGTCCACACAGGGGCTTACGGTTTTAAAACACGTCTAATTAAGGTCTCTCATACATCTTTACTTCCGGAATTCCCTGCCACAACAACGAGAATCTTTTACCAGAATATCAGTCACTTGACTACTTGGCACAAGGCCAACCTTGTACATCCCAGCAAACTCACACCCAAGAGTTCCTTCATTGGATTACATGCAATTCTAGATTACTTTTCCCAACCGACATTCATCTAAGCAGATAATACCTCCTTTTCTCAAAACACATCGGCTATAGTTCATCAACCAATTCATACTTTCTCACCACTTCATCACTCCACACTTATACGTAGCTAAAAGCAGGAGACCTCCATAATCCCTCATTGAAGTGTTCACCTATCTGAACTGAACTTATCCTGAAGCCATATCAATTTCTCGCTGCATCCCACAAGCGTCCGATCATATATGACATAACTTCGGTTACCCTCACTCAACGAGGAGGAGTAACCAAGTTCTCAAAAAACTATTCCCAACAGCTTATCACTGAACGACCAGTTAGTTTGAACATTTCTCACAACATCACCAATCCCGATGGTCCTACATTCTGAGCACCACATTCAACTACCTTTTTCCACTTCTTTCCCGAAATTAAAACATACACAAATCTCCTTCTTCCATACTCTTTCCAGAAGTTCGCACACTTACCGATGACAATCTACACACACTACTCCACCTTTTCGGTGTTACTGCCAAGCTTACTGCTTCCAACCTACTCACTTATTCCGACATACTATCTTCACCTCCCCACGTTAGCGTGGAGCACCGCCCACCAAACATCACTTGCCCCTCTCTTCCGACCTTTCCACATGCCGATAATACTTTCTCACTACAATACATAACCAAACGGTTGCACCAGAATTCTAACTTGAGGCATCCAACCCAGTCATCCCAAATGACACCGGTGTTCGAAGTCACTACACACTCCTTGATTTCCAAACTGTTACCTTCTCGGATAATTCCTTCGCGCATAGGTAATCAATTCACCTCCCTTAAATATTTCGCGTCTACCATGCCACAACGAGGACTAATCAAACCAACATCTTCTTTAAACTCTCAAAGATCCCAAAAATATACTTACTTAGCGACTCACACAACCAAAAACACGTGGTTTCGCATTTGGTAACCACTCACTACCGCTCCGCCATTTTATTCCGAGAATAGCCATAACCTAATGCCAACTTACACACCACGTATCCCAACAACTTGCTTAACAAATTGTATAACTCATCCGAAATCCCCAAAAGGCTTCCACCTGATGCTTCCCTCTTCTAATCAACACATTTCCATATCACTGGCTTGCACATTTATCTTGGCAAATGATGCCACTAACTCATCCATACATCCTACACCCACAACATCACACCGTAGCCCAGGTTCTCACAGTCATTTGTACACAATTCAAACTTGCCTTCATATTCATCCGCATATATAACCAAGTCTATCTCACCACTTTGTCTTTCCCCAACTCTAGATGAACCACAACCCACGAGTTCCCAATTAACTCAAACATATTCGTTTCTTACTAGTTCTTTGCGATCCCAAACCATTACAAAGACATGGCACATTCCCTCACAGATCGATATAATCTATACACTCACTTCGTTTGTGCTAAATACCTCATCCTTTTACGAACCGTCCAAACCTCTTAAGTAAAACACTCATCCAATTAGCAATTTTTCCACATTTGTAACGCCCACACGAGGTCTTCCATCATCATGTATACATCTTTTCTGAACGACCTCCTACATTTACCTACACTGTGGTAATTGCCTCCACTTCCCACCTCTTGACAACGCCTTCGGCTCCAAACATTTTAAATAGTTGTCGACTTTAACAATAATAGTCGACCTGATGATGCTTCCCTAACTTTTCTGTCAGCAAGGGTTCCTAACAGAACTTAATCCTTCCAACATATCATAATCATCTTCACACCCCGTCGTCCTCACTTAAAGGGAAAATTTCAAGACTTACTCGTGCAATGTCAATATTACAAGATCACATTAAAACTCATATTCGACGTCGAAGACATTTCATTTCTGCCTCTCAACACTACTCATAACAAGTTGCTAATACCAACACCTTGATGACTTCAAGTCCTTCCTCCGGACACAACCGTCCCTCGACCATTGTATCTCCAGTTACCAAACAAGGGTACAGACTACCATACAACCGACACCAAAGTCCATTTCCGACTCTTCCACTGTTCACCTCTCTTCTTGAACACAAATACCAAAATTACAAACTTTCTCCCCTGGTTTGTCCAGCACCTCTCCGCTCTCGGGATCCTTCCTTATCTTAAAATGTAATAACTCTACGACCTAGTGAGTTCATAGTCTTCATGCATGACAACGCGATAAATAAATCATTTCGCACATTTTATCATTTTAAAGAAACAACGCTTGAAAACAACTTGGGTATACATGACCCCAACACTCTCATAACTTCAATGCCCTGCACAACGATCTCGAGAATTGTTCGCACACAACCTTTCAGTAAAACTCAATCTTACTCAACCAAAACGACATTGTTACGACAGTAATATATTGAATGAAAATCTTTCTATACGGCAAAATTCTGAAAGAAATCACCGACACGAAGTAAATCAGTCGGCTCTCACACTCATTTATATGACATCAACATGTCAATACTCATTTTGGTTATAAAAGCTTTACAGGCAAACGTTTTCTTGACTTTTTGCAATAAACTTAACTTATCATGAAAAGAGCGAGTTATTTTGCAAATCGTTAAGCTCAAAATCTTATTGTACGACGTAAATGGAATTGCCTTTTTCTTTAAACACACGCTTGCACATGCTGACTCATTTCCTACCAGGAATTTGCTATTTACACATTTACTTTAATCACGAAAAAAAAACTCATGTAACACATACAAGGATGCAATGCATGAAACTCTACTTGCAATTGAAGGTTACTCACTCTAACAAGATCAACCGTTGTACTCACGTAACTTATCATTGGCACTCTACCTTCGACCAACGGTCGCCCTCTCGGCCTTGCAACAACTTGCTGTACATGCGTTCTACAGCCCACCTACTCAACCATCCCATACCATTTCGTCTTGACCAATTACCTCACATTCTACTTCTAAGCGATTTCAATCCACCACTGTTACCGTCCTTTCATTAATCCTGCCACTGAAAAGCTCGACTAAAGAGTTAGGGCTCCAATCCTCCACTCGTTCTTGAATTGACGCTTTCAAGATCTTGACATTGTCCTTCCTTACCATCCCAACTGATCTACACCACGACTTCAAGAACTGCGACTCACCAGAAATCAGGAGTTTTTCCCAAAGTCAATCATTCATTCTCTTTGAATCCACGAAGATCTACCTCTATACGGCTCATATCATTCCAAACAACACTTCTTCTACAAGATATATATATACATCATATCATAAATGGTCTCTCGCGATTCCTCGACTCATTGCTATCACCGCAAGGTCAAACCCACTACATGCTACCACACTCATCGATCTTCTCAACGAGAGCAATTGAGCACGCTCATGTACCTGTAAATTCGCGATTACATTGGCCAGATGTAATTACAAATTTACCTTACACGATAGTCCTCGCTACTCAATCACTAGCGCACTTATAGTGATATTTCCTAAAAGCATCCTATATCTCAGTTGTGTTCCCTTCCACTCCACAGTTTAAGTTTAGGCCCATACGGTCACCTAAATCCCTTAAACTATGGCTCTAATACCAATCGTAACAACCCAACTCAGCAAATAAAGCATAAACAACAATAATTAAATAATTCGCCGAAATGGCCTCATAATATCAACTTCATACAATTCTTACAACAGAAGGTTGGCGGAAACAACCTATTACACAGCTGAGATTTCTAATGACTAAGTTGGACATACTAAGTTAATCTGCTTCTTTCTAGTCCAACGCTTCACGCTCACACTTTCTCTTTGCCCTTACTAAAGCCTTCTACTAAGCGCTTACCTGAAAAGGTTTAGTTTGGAAAATGCGAGGGTTAGACCATATGGTCTAGTGATCTCCCTCAAAACAACAGTTCTCAAAACATATTTAAACAATTCATAACTTTCAAAACAACTTTACATAAAACTTTCACGGAAAATTCCGCTCCCGTAAATGGCACCCTGAAGTCACTCGGAAGTGACAACGAGTCAGTCTCACGCTGCCTTACTGGGTCACTCCCTCCCATGTCATAAACGGAACACCCCCCGGGCATGAGCAATGGCGGGCCTACCCCCCGATTTAGCCAATTTACGTCTATAACAATGTATGCATACATCTCACATAAACTTTCAAACAGGTAAAATCATGTAATTAAACATGGCATTTCTACTCATTCACTTTCTTTGGAAAACACGTTAAAACATGTATTTTTAGTTAGAAAAAACTCACATGCTGCCTTTGCACGATACTTCACACTTGAACTTCGGATTCCTAGGTAGAACACCTATGGTTCAAAGGAAAATAAGGTAATAAGCCTTAACTGACTTCTCACTGCTATTTACACAGACTCTAAATAAATCTGGTTCTCAAAGCACTACTAAGTCCGATGTCAGTTCCGGACTCTCACCCATACCGGATCTCAATCTGGATTCGACCCACTCCGGGATCAACACTGATTTCCGGAACCCATTGGTGGATTCCGGATCCCTTCGGCCCAAACTACAATTTCGGATCCCATTAGTGGATTCCGGATCCTTCGGTCCAAACTACAATTCCGGATCCTTTTGGATTCCGGATCACATCGGCCCAATTCCGGATCCTTTTGGATTCCGGACTCTCGTAATCAGTCAGGGCGATGCGATACAGAATAACGTTAGGGTCAGAGATTAACCCGTTTCAACCGATTACTAAGTCCCTTTATCAACAAAATGATGATTCTACTCTATTTATCCTCTCTTATGATTATTTACTCCCTTTTTAAAGTGTCATTTCCAACTATTAAGCAAAACCCCTCAAACAATCCAATCAATCTTACTCCAGCAATGAAGATCAATTGCAAGAATAGGAATCAGAGATTACCTGGAATCCCTTGATGAGGAACTCTTCTTCCACTTGTAGATTGATGATACTTTCTCTCCAAATGCACTTGAACAAATTTTTTTCCCTGCTCTCTCTTTCTCTCTAAGCCGCCACACACACACATACAATAGAATTTCTTCTAGGGTTTTGTGCCCAATTTTGAGAGTTTTTATACCTTCTTAACTTATTACAATTCAGCCCTTGAACTTACAACTTTACCAAAATTTCCACAAAGACTTAATATTTTCAATTTGGACCTTGGTTATTACACCACAATCAACCATCAAGACAAATAAAATGGAGCAAACCTTTATTGCACCACGACTAATGGAGATCACGACTAGGGTTTATTTCTGAGTGTTTTTAAAATAAGAATAGAAGGTTAGTAATTTTAGCCCTTGAATTTTAGATTTTTATACTTATATCATAATTTTACTAATTAATTATTATTTTTTATGATATATAATTAGTAAACATCCTTATTTTTTGTCACTAACTCTTTCAAATTAGTGACAACAATTTTTTGTCACTACCACTTTCATTTTAGTGACCACTGTTTTTAGTCACTAACATTTTTTTTAGTGACCACCATTTTTTGTTACAAATATTTTTAATCAGCATGAACTACTAAATACTACTTAGTGACAACAATTTTTAGTCACTAACTTTTTGAAATTAGTGACTACTATTTTTTGATGACTACCACTTTCATTTTAGTGACAACTATTTTTCGTCACTAATTCTTTGAAATTAGTGACCACTATTTTTTGGTCACTACCACTTTCATTTTAGTGACAACTATTTTTAGTCACTAACATTTTTATTTTAGTGAAACAATTTTAGTCACTAACTCTTTGAAATTAGTGACCACTATATTTTGGTCACTACCATTTTTTATTTAATGACCACTATTTTTAGTCACTAACACTTTTATCTTAGTGACAACTATTTGTAGTCACAAATACACTAACTATTTGAGATTAGTGACCACTATTTTTTTTCTCACTACCACTATTTTTACTCATTAATACTTTTATTTTATAATATTAGTGACGAAAAACATAATCGTCACAAATTTAATCATTAAATTATATTGATATGAATAATCTTATTTTAGCCATAAGAATTCGTGACCACTCTAGTGACCAAATTTTAGTTTTTGTCATTATATTCATGTTAGCGACCAAACTTTAGTGACGACATTTGTTTTTGTCACTAACTTTGCGTTAGTGACAAAAAAATAAGTGGTCACTAACTAACCTTTTTCTTGTAGTGGTTGTGGTGTTCTTTAATAAAAGAAAGAGTGAATTACATTATTGGTCCCTATAGGATGCTCAAACTTTGGACTATCTTTCTATAACGAACTATCTACATTGATGGTTCATAACTTTTCAATTTTATAACATTCAGGATCTCTAGACTTAACAATATCGGTTAGCAACCTTATAAGTATAAGGGACAAATCATTCTTTTATGGACCATCAGCGACGAAAACCAGATTTTGGATAGGCTTCATTGACTAAAAGTGTAATTCACTCTAAATTAATTATGATTTGCCGTTTTGTTTCCAATCACAAATCAACTTTCTAAACTAAAGTACATATTAAATAAATAAAATTTTATATTTATTTAAAAAAACCTATTAAATTGACAAAATGACTTTTGCGTGGAAAATCTCTAAGTTTAGAAAACAAACGAAATCAAGATAAATACACCATATATATTAATATTAGGTTGGGCATTTTTATTTTTTTTGAAAGGCATCCATATTTATAACCAAACACCAAACATCCATACAAACAAAACACCAAGTTCACCCCCAAATGCAAAAGGGTGCAGCAAAACAAAACTTAATCAAACAGTAGGTGTAAAAGAGGAAAGAAAGACAGAATTCCCAACCCTGTTGCAGTCTTTCGGCATGGTTTGCGAGTAGCAAACTGTCCACGGCCAAATCTGCACCCACTCCACGATACACGAACCTTCCCTGCTTCCAGCCCCGATCACAGCCTTTACCGCCTACTGTCCCAAACCGAACAGCCCCGTTTCTTCGGACACGATCTGATTCCAAACATCACCCGAAACAGCCCCAGTTCCTTCATAAAAAAACATATTTGACAGGAATAGTTAAAACAAAAGGTAAAGAGTAAAGAGTAAGAAGAATATAAGAGAAGATGATATAGGAAATACTTATTAATATAAAACATTTATAAAAAACTTTTAAAAATAATCCCTGAAGCTTCATGTACCGCTATTTAATGCTAATTACTTAAAAACAATTAATGAAGCTTTATGTACCGATTTTAATGTTAATTACTTGATTGATACTTATCTCTAATAACCTTAGAATCCTTAAATCGTGGACTTTTATTAATTAATCTTTATCTATAACCACTTTCAAATCCCCAAATCATTAACTCCTTAAAAAACGTCATTCTTTAAACAAATTTATAGAAAAACATGACCATTTTCTTAAAACCACACATTAAAATAAATTAGAATATTAAAATCGAGATATACCGCGCTGCATTGCACGAATAGACTTCTAGTAAAAATAGAGATATATATTATTGTAAAAATACTTAATTAAAAAAATATGAAAATAATTTAAAGGATAAGTTGACTGAAGAGAAGAGGAATGATGGGTATGGCCGACTCAAAGGAAGTAGGAAATTGAAAAACGAATCAATCTGTTGCTTAACAACCCGACCCATCTTGTCCTTGTGCTCCCCACTTGGACCATCCATCTATTTCTTTCTATAATCATCCATTTCTTATCATTAAAGAAATATAGTAATAAGATATCAAATATGTTTATATGTAAAATCATCCTTCCCTCATTTGTTTTGATTATTACTAAATGACTTATGAAAATTTCCTTGGAATATCCATCGTAAATGGATGATTGGTCACAAAACTTGATAGATAAATTGTTGGTGGACAATTAAAATCAATAACAGATTATTCAAATATTTTGTGGGTCATTTGTTCTGATTATCCATCGATGAAATTTCTCTAGATGATATTTATGGATAAAATTCATTTGTTTCATAGTGGATTTTGATTTATTTTCATATTGATTTTTCACTACTTATTTAACTTATCAAAACCAATAAAACACAAAACATGTATGTGATATTAAGCATGAAAATGGGGTAGGGACCTCAATCTCCATCCTCATGCCCGATCCCTCATCTTCGTCGCCATCCTCGTCAGGGAATATAATCACATCCTCATCACCAATGGGGAGTACATCAAATATGTGAGGCACCGTATATCTTTAAATCTCATATATATTCAATAAATCTAAAACCAAAAGAAATTTAATTTAATACAAGAAAATCAAAACATCATATAATAATTAATAACCTAAAACCAAAAGAAAATCAACCTAGTCCCAAAAAAACATAACGCCACACGTACCAAAAACATATCAAGTAATAACTAAAACCATATTGAGTAATTATATTTTGATTTGTTATCCAAAATACATACTACATCCAAAAAGATAACAATTTTTTTATTCTTAACCTAGTTAGGATATAGGAAATTATGAATTATCGATTTAGTTTGAATAAATTAATACATATTTATTCTATTAATTAAAATATATAACGAGGATGGGACAGAGCATGCAGTACGATACCCGTCCCCGGACCCATTCTTGGTTTGAGACAAACGGGAATCGTCGTCCCCATCCCCATCCTCGATTTAGAGAGGAATCCCCATCCTCGATTTAGAGAGGAATCCCCATCCTCGACCAAAGTTGGTGGACCAGGTCCCCGACTAGCCGGGGACCATTCCCATGCCTTTGTGATATAAATATAAACTAGAAGTAAACTCTTATTTTGGTCCTTGAATTTTAATAAAAATATGAAAGTGAGACATGAACTTTAATAAGTTTATAAACCATCCTTGTAGTTTTTATTTTACTGAAAGTGATCTCTGATCATTAACTCCATTAAAATGTATGTTAAAATAAAGGGTAGAACCTTGACCGGGGATTGCAATGCTTGTGTCATTTTCCACTAAAATGTAATGAGGTTTGCTTAAAGAAAATAAATTAGAAAGTTTTCCAAGTCACTAGTGAGGTGTGACCTAGAGCTTATGTCCATATACCAATTGTTGTCTGGTGGTTTAAGTTGCATGGTGTAGAAGGCACCTTCCAATTCAGTTGGTGTCATGGGAGTGACATGCACGATGCTAGGGTCAGCTACAAGGGGAGCCTATTGAGCTGAGTGGTGTTGAGGCCAGTAAGAAGGGTGTGGTCCTAGAAGGCCTGAGTATGGCCTCGGTTGGGCTGTCGGATAAAGAAACGACGGTGGCGCTGCTTATTGGTTTGTGGAGTACCAACCCGCAGGTGGCCATGGATAATGCGGCTGGAAATTAGAGCGACTGCGACCTTGTCCCCTGCCATGATTGTTGTTGCGCGCGGTGACCACCGTCATTGCTGCCCTAATCGACGCTAGTGTCGTCGTCGCGAGCGGGCGGGTCGGAGGCTGCATGTGGGTGTCGGTGCGTTGAGTAACGAGGGCTTGCGGCACATGTAACGCTTGTTTCGATCTCCGAGTTTTTCTAACAGAAGTTGAAATCAAGCCTTGCTAAAACTCATAAACAGATCAAATTATGGTATGAAGGTGTATGTGGTATCATAGTTACATTTCATGAGGCCTGAAACAAGTTGAAGAACCATCTTATTTTCAGAGATCAGATTACCTACGTTGACCAGTTGATCGGCCAAGTTTTTGAGACGAGCGCAGTAATCCGAGATGGAGAAACCTTCGATTCAAGTGGTGTTGAATTGATCTTCCAAGTAAATAGCACGTGTTGCTTTGTTATCCTGAAATATTTCTTTAAGATGATTCCAAAGTTCTTTGGCGGTAGCATTTGGCTTCATAATGGTTTGGAGGAGATTGGAAGAGATGGCGTTGTTGCTTAACAATTGCATCAAGACGGGCCCAGGTGGCTTTATCGACTTCAGCAGGACGATCAATCTTGGGATTAATGTGATCAAGCATGTTGGGAACTGAAGATATGCTAAGTATGGATAGTGCTGCCAGTCCATGATTTCTACTGCTAAGTCTACATTACTACTGCCAGTTCTTCGTTACTACTGCTAGACGAAGTTAATACTGCTAGTCAAGGTTACTACTGCTAGACAAGGTTAGTACTGCTAGACCAAATTACTACTGCGTATACATGGTTAGTACTGCTAGACCAAATTACTACTGCTAGACACGGTTAGTACTGCTAGACCAAGTTACTACTGCTAGACATGGTTAGTACTGCTGAGCTGAGATACTACTGCTAGAAGACTGTGAAGGTTAATACTGCTGAAGGTCGTTAATGCTGCTGAGCCAAATCATTGTTAATACTGCTGACTTGATAAGTTTGGTATGCGATACTTTTGGAGACAAAGAAGGAATTGATCAAGATATGTTTAACGAAGATTCAGAAGATCAATTTACTTTTGATAGTTATCTTGTAATTACTTTTGTATAAATAGTATTGATAGATAGCTATTAGAAAAAATACAGAAAAATAAAAAAGACGATTCTAGAGAGAATTAACCTCAAGGTGTAAGAACCCTATTTCTAGAGAAGTAGAAGTCGTCTTGTTGAGCCTGTTCAACAAGATTGAGGTTTGGTGTAAAGCTTGTGAGTAATACAGTTTGATATATACAGTGTGTTGAATTCTATTGATTGTTCTTTAATTGATTTAGAGTTCTATTCCGCAAGATTCTCTAAATTCTGTTTCTAAGAAGTTTAATTCTTGTTAAGAATCGATCCTGACAAGTGGTATCAGAGCACATGGTGCTCTCTGATCTGGAAGAAAAACAAGGTTTAATGGAAGATTTGAAGAGACGAAAGAAGACGAACGAAAGAAAGAAAAATCAGATTTTTCGCAGAAATTTTCTGGAAAATCACAGCCGGCCGTTTCGCCTATTCCCGGAGATTGAACCGTCGGATCGTCGCGATTTTTGGACAGCAGCTTCGGGACACATTGTTTAACATTATGTCTGGTTGGATTGGCCGTACGACGTCCAGAACGCTCCCAGAAATTCTCGAAATCCAGCAGTTTGTTTTTCTTGATAAAAATTGTTCTTCACTCAGAATTCCTCAAAGCCGCGATGCAATGGAGAATACATGTCACACACCATGTTAGGATCATGCTCGACAAAAGGAGGATGATTTTTGTTTGTTTCAAGAAAATTCACACACACAAGGTATGAAGGTTTGATGAACGATAGAGGAAGAATGCTTAAATGACTACCCTTTGATCGTCATCAGTTGATTACAAAAAGGAAGATTAATTAGAGTTTGTTTGAAGAAGAAGTGAAAGTTAGAGTTTGTGTTCTTATCATATCTTTAAAGGTATCCTTCACCTGTTAAAGATAACCCGTGATATTATGAAGATTATTAACGTAATTGTTCGAAGAATGTGACTTCAATTTGACGAAATCTTAGAGAAGAAGATTGGTCGAAGGACAGGGATCCCCTCATTCATGAGAATGACGTTGTTGTTCACTTGGTTTCTACGGGATATAAGACTCAAGGTTTGGTTTTTTACTTCAACTTCAAATAGATAATGGTTGATTTTCTTTACAACGTAATTGATATAACCTCGAAGACACAAGGATGGTTAGCATAAATTCAGGGGAAGAAGAAGTGTTGATCATTCAAGGGGAAGATTCAAGTTTGATAAGTTTTGGATTTGATTATGTCAAAAAGGGGAAGAGCTACTTGAAGATTCTGATGCTAAGTTTTGTCATCATCAAATAGGGGAAGATTGTTAGGAATATTTCATATAGATTTGATGTGTCAAAACTTCAACTTACAAGGGTTCGAATTGTAATATGTTTATTTTATAGTTATCCTTGTAAATTCTAGTTTATCTAGGATTCCTAGTTTATCTAGGATTGGTATTTATCTAGTTTCTAGTTTATCTAGGTTTCTAGTATATAAAGAAACCTAGAGATATAGAATTAGACGTTCTTGAAACCCACGTTTAAACAAAAACGTGTAGATGTGTGTGCATGAGCCCCAAGGTTCTTAATCCTAATACTTGAGAAGAAGTATTCGTTTGTTGATAACTTAGGTCAACAAATTGGGGCGTGAGTATGTAATCAGTATGTTTAAATTAATGAACCTTGTTAGCTATACATATCTGTCGTTTAATTCCGCTGTTCATGTTGTGATTTGTATATGTTTATTCCATGATCTAGAACTAATCATTCTTGAGCTTAAAGATCCGGTATAGGTGCATGCATGGATGTGGAACAACTCAACCCACGAGGCATAATGACCATCACCTTGATCTAGAAGAATAGGTATCGAGTTTTTGATATTGTTCACGCCCAAAGTGGGGTGAAACGGTGTTTTGGTGGCGTCGACTTGGTATTGGATCTTGTCATTGTGCAAGACAAGGAATGACGATTAGGGTTGAGATTGAGAGGAGGCGGTAGAGAAAGGCGTCGAGGGGGGAGGGGGGACGAGAGGGATAGAAACCTGATTAGGGATCTGATACCATAAATGTTGCTGAATCTTTCTTGTCCATTCTCATTTAATTTACACCAATTAATGTATAAAGATTATAAAAAGGAATCCCGATAATCAAGGAAAGTAGGAAGCTATATCAAAGATAAATACAAAAATATATACAATATATTTCACTAATAGTTTGAACTATATTCCAATTTAATGTATATAAATCAATCAAAAAGATTCTTATAGAAGATTTAAATAAGGGAATTTAATTAAAATACCCAATGTTCGACTTTGACTTACCAAAATACACACAATCTCGTTGATTTTATCAAAATACCCAAAATTTCCGCAGTGGATCCCGCGATCGCGGGCCAGGGCCCACGTGTCACCATTGTTTGGCCAAAACTTCCACTTTTGGCTCCTCAAGATTTCCTGCGGTACACTTTTGGCCCTTAAGATTGGTCGCGGTAGCCGCGGACCCCCCCCCCCCCCCCCCAACTTTGGTCGAGGTACAATTTTGGCCCCTGTCCGCGGTAATAGCCACGGTGGTCCCGCGGTAAACCGAAATTACAATTTTGGCCCCTCCAGTTCGGGGGGAAAATTACATTTTTGGTCCCTGTAGTTTTTAGGTTATCATTTTATGTAGTTGAGGTTTTTAATGTATTTAATATAGAAATTAATTAAAGAAATATTTTCCCCATTTTAAGTTATTTAATAGAAAAATTAATTAAAAGATGTATTATTGCAAATCATCTTTCCAACCGAAACGAATACAGTGCAGGTAAACAAAGAAATCTATTACTGGAAGGCGTCCTGGATTCCCGTGATGAAGTTAACCTTTTCCTTGATCACGTCCTCCATTCCCGTGTAGTCCTCTTCGATTTCTTTTAGTTCCTCTTCTACTTCCTTAATCTGTCGTTGCACCTCCCGAACGTGAGCCCTAGTCATGGCCAGTTCTCGTTTCTTCTCCGCTAGATACTCCATTTTCCACTGCTGAATCCTCCTGTTATGGTTCCACATACCTTTTACCTTTTCGATATCGGCGTTCGCCTTATCAATGGATTTTTGCACTAAGGGAGTAATTCGTTGACTTTGTGGAAGACCCGTCGGCTGGGTACAATGATACATTGGTGGGCTTTTTCCTGTCATTATCGAAGTGGTAGTTCTCCCATGCCATCTCCCAGTCTTCTGCCTCCTCAGCCGTGAATGGATAATCGGCCGCAGTTCGCCCATGGTTTCTCCAGTCTTCGTCTGTTTCTGGTACCTTCCAGGTACTCCGACGAGCTCCATCGTTCAGTGGTTGGTAGGCTGCCGAAAGTGAAGTTCCAACCCCATTCGCCGACCTGTTCCCCCTTGATCTTGAACCTCCAGCCATAGTGTTAAGAAAAGCGAGAGAATGTTTGTAAACGGTGTAGAGGGTATAAAAGATAGATAGCAAGTTGTGAATTACTACTTCATCATGCCATCTACTTATAGCCGTGAAAATGTATGTTCTTCATCAGGGATGTGGATATGGTCAAAGATTTCATCTGAAAAGTTTCCTGCATGATTCGTCTGAATAGTTCACTGCAAGATTCGTCTGAAAAGAGCCTGCATGATTCGTCTGAAAAGAGCCTGTAAGATTCGACTGAAAAAGTAACTGCAAGATTCGTCTGCAAAAAGAAGTCTGCAAGATTCGCCTGAAGTTTTTATTGTGATTTCGACCTTATTTTGTGTTCCAATTTCTACAACTCGGGGAGATGCCATAAAACAAAAATTAGCTAGGAACTATATACATATTTTCATCATCTACGAGTAGTATTAAGGATTAATGTACATGTGAATCAAGAAATAAATGCTTGTTCATCCAATAATCTTTGTATTAGGATTACTGCAAGTTTTCATAAACCTACTTACTAGGTACTAGAAAGATCAAATTATGGTAGCATGGTATTTAGTAATAGTGAGCACAAAATAAGGTCGAAATCATGGCGAAACATGGGAGGAGCATGATCATCATGATGCATGTACATGTTATCATGCATCAATGACACTGGATGGCTTTGCTGATACATATTCACCATTGCCAAAGTTGTTGCAGGTTGATGATCATGGTAAAACCTCGGCAAAGTTGTAGGTTATCATTTTATGAAGTTGAGATTTTTAAAGTGTTGTTGCATGTTTTTACTGTTTTGTCACACTTTTTAGGCTTCAAGTATTCATATGTGCAATACTTTAACAAAATAATAAACAAAATTATAACTTCAATCACAATACTTTAACAAAATAAGTTAACACTAAAAATAACAATCATTTAATGTTACATAAACAACCTGCTAATCTAACCTAAAGTACAATGCGCCTAAATGGTTTCCGCCATATGCATCCGATAGTTCATGGCCTCTCGTTCGGTGCGGTCTGGATGTAAATCTGGCACATCGCCGTCAATCAACATGCTGACATTACGGCATACCCATACATCGCAATCTGCATTCATGCCTGCCTGCTGTGGTGCATGCCTGTTGAACCTATGACGGAAGAACTGTGAACGGTCGTGACGTTCAATTTGCCTGAGCAGTCTAAAGAACTTCGACAGCTGAGCTTTAAATGTGCTAAGATGCTGTTGCAAAGCTATTTCGTAGACACTCTCACGGGCGCTGTCATATATGGTCATCATCATACGCTCAATCTCAAACACTCCGAGCACCCAATGATGGGGATGAATGCAGATAGGGATGTACACCTGAAATATTACAATATTAGACAAATAGTTAGCAACAAACAACTTAAATAAAATATGAGTAAAACGATTTTCATACCGTATCGATGTCCGCCCAATCAACCCCTTCCACACCATTGCATGTATTCCACACGGACTCGGCACTTTGATTCTCCTAGACCATCAAGCCAAAGAAACTAAATAGCATGATGGTCCACCTCGCTTCTGGACTACCCAAATTTAGGAGCATGCCGACCCAACAATCGATATGCTATAACAAAAAATAGATTGTTAGACATGTAATATAAATATATTTGATTATATGACTATAGTTAAACTTCAATACTGACCAAATCCTCTAAATCAGACTGCAAAGGGTTAACTGCCAGCAATACTTCGAAAAAATGGGCGGAAATGTTCAGGTTGACGTAAAGGGTGTATACTAGGCGGGGGAGGTCACCAGTCTGGCACAGGTTCAGTATCTCCAAGGCCGAAAGACGCTCCGGTGAAGCCACCTTTCCCTTTCCCGCTTTCTTTCCCTGTCCATTTCCCTTTCGGTTTCCCGCTCCCTTTGCTCTCAACTTTGGCATGGCTTTCTTTTGAGGGGGCGGTGTGGTAGATTTTTGCCGTGTCCATGGGGAACCCCACCAGCTTGAACGTTTAGTCTCCCGAACCGGCCTAGACGGGTCTTCCACCTCCGCCTGTGGATCTACCACATCCATCGGGTCATCTTCCGGCTCCGAGAAGTGGTCATCGACAATTTCCGGCTGACGGAAGTGTTGTCCCGACCCCATCGACTAAAAATTAAGTTATTAGATGTTTTAAGTACAATTTCATCATGTTCACAATTAAACCAAAACTACCAAAATAACTTACAGTATGCGTGTAAGCTGGCGGTGTGACGTACGACGACCCCGACATTTTCGGCCTGTAATAGTCTGCGTTCGATAGCCCAAGGAGGTCCGTTAATGATGTGGTGCCGAACGTCGAAATTGGGGCTGTATAACCCTCTGGCTCCATCATCCCAATCTGCATAACATTTTTCATTATAAGAGCTACAAAGATAGGAACGAAAATATAACTATATTGGTTTTTCAGCGTGACTTACAGTCTTCGGGATTGACGAATAGGATATGGTGCCAAACGACGGCATTTGGGATGTGTAACCCTCTGCCCCCGACATCCCGACCTGCGTGACATTGATCATTATAAGAGTTACAAATTTAGGAACTAACATATAACTATAATGGTTACTCAATGTGACTTACAGTCTCCGGGATTGACGAATAGGATGTGGTGCCAAACGACGGCATTTGGGATGTGTAACCCCCTGCCCCCGACATCCCGACCTGCGTGACATTGATCATTATAAGAGTTACAAATTTAGGAACTAACATATAACTATAATGGTTACTCAATGTGACTTACAGTCTCTGGGATTGACGAATAGGATGTGGTGCCAAACGGCGGCATTTGGGATTCGTAACCCCCTGCCCCCGACATCCCGACCTGCATGACATTGATCATTATAAGAGTTACAAATTTAGGAACTAACATATAACTATAATGATTACTCAATGTGACTTACAGTCTCCGGGAATGACGAATAGGATGTGGTGGCAAACGTCGCTGGTGCCCCCTGTCCGAACGGAGCGGAGATCGACGTCGTACTCGACAGCTAAAACAAATTTAAAACGTAATATTAATATACAAACTAAAAGATCGTGGCCGACAAATTAAGTTAAACACTAACCTGAACAGAGCGAAACTGTCCGACCAACCTCTCTATATCATCAAGACGCGTGTCTACTGTCCCATGTACGTAGTCCCACAGTTTGTCTAGCGTACGCATATTTGGCTCGGGGTGCGGCGGATCGTGATGGGAGGAGGAATAGGGGGCCTCATATCGATCGTGAGGCATGGAAGAATGGTCAGGCCTCGCGTCGTCTTCCTCATCTTCGTCAGATGAGGAACTGGACCCAAATGGGGAAGGAGAGGAACGTCGGACCCTTGCCGCCTCTCTCTCAAAAAAGGTCACGATGTTTCTGTACCAAGGCGTGTCCCTCTCGTAGGCAGCAGGCAGAAGGTTTGCGAAAGGCATAAGCGGCGGCTAAATATATGGTAAAACACAAAAAATTAATAAGCGGGACTAACGTAGGCAACATTGTAAACATAGTAAAAGAACTTACATTTCTAGATTGGCTGAAGAACTCAATCCAAGTCTGCCTATTTAGGGAAAGACCCCGGTCCCAACGGGTTCCCCTAATTAATCTGTCGATGCGCTTGGTGAAATATTGAATGGCTACGGGAAACATCTCCAAGATCCATATCTGGAATTACACAAGAAGAGCAAGTACGCAAAAAGGAAAGTCAAACAGTTTGTATGTATTATTATTTATGTTATACTGTAGTATCTATCCTTTAAGGCGTATGTAAATCCACAAAGATTCATCTTGGAAAGTCAATCGGGGCGTCTGGCGATGGCTCGGTGCATCTGGGTGTAGCTATGTGTCCAGATGTTGCTACCCCACGGATACTTGTTAAACAAATCCAAGTCCTCGACGGCCCTAAGGACCGTCTCGGAAGCAGTCTCGCTCCACTCACGGCCCATGAAGCCCATATCCACGATCGCCACCAAGCATACACGGACAGCATCCTGGTCGCTTAGGGCACGAAGGCCCTGTTTCATCGTCTCCACGACTGTCTTCAGCTTCAAACGAGATGGTGACATGCCAGGCCAAACCCTACGAACGAAGGAAATGTCTGCTAAGGGAGGAAGGGGGAGCCTCTCCAAAGAGTAGTCCTATAATTAGACAGAACTCACGACGCCCAAACCGCATTTGATGCCCGAAGACATCAAAATACATCTCCTCTGGATCACCATTGGAGACCTCGACCTCCAACTGTAGAAACATGTGGACTAGCATGGGGTCGCCACCAGAATTGGTAAGATCCATCTATGGACCGAAAGGTGTCCCTCTAAAGTTGTCCTCAACGCTAGCTGCGCGATCACCTAATTCCGCGAAGCGCTGTCTCAACTCCACAATGTAGCCAACGCGACACTTTAACGTCAAGTCAATGTAAAAGAAATCCTTCTACATAGTCATTCACGTATATTATAGTTAGTGTTATATATAGATGCTTTTGCTTGTTTGGTTTATTGTGTTGATTATTATTCGTCTGTTTTAATTTTAGAAAAGAAACCATTCAATCTATTGGACTTCCAGGTAGCAGGGGAATCACAAGGATTGCTTAAGTCCCCACATACCTTAGGGCTATTTACACCCGTTTGACAAAATCCAAATAGATATGTTGCGGTTTATTTTATTTCAATATATAATAGTGTTATATATAGATGTTTTTGCTTGTTTGGTTTATTGTGTTGATAATTATTCGTCTGTTTTAGTTTTAGAAAAGAAACCACTCAATCTATTGGACTTCAGGTAGCAGGGGAATCACAAGGATTGCTTAAGTCCCCACATACCTTAGGGCTATTTACACCCGTTTGACAAAATCCAAATAGATATGTTGCGGTTTATTTTATTTCAATATATAATAGTGTTATATATAGATGCTTGTGGCAAGAGGCCAAAATGAATTTGAGTGTGGCATGTGAAGCCAATTTAAATGTTTTTATATATTCATACCATTTATTTACGAAAATTTATGACTAGAAAACTCAAAAGAAAGATAAACAATTAAATAATTTAGGAAAGTTAGGGGACCTAAGTTGTCATTCACCAAAGTTAAGAGACCTAAGTTGTAATTTAGCAAAGTTTAGGGACCTAAGTTGTCATTCACCAAAGTTTAGGGACCTAAGTTGTAATTTAGCAAAGTTTAGGGACCTAACTTGTAATTTAGCAAAGTTTAGGGACCTAAGTTGTCATTCACCAAAGTTTAGGGAACCTATAATCAAACATGTATTTTTATAAAAAACACTAATTTTTTTATAAAAAACACTCTAACATTTATTTTTATAAAAAATACTCTAACATTTATTTTTATAAAAAAAACACTAACATCTTTTTTTATAAAAAACACTCTAACATTTATTTTTATAAAAAAAACACTAACATCTTTTTTTATAAAAAACACTAACATTTATTTTTATAAAAAACACTAACTTTTTTATTAAAAAAAACACTAACATCTTTTTTTATAAATAACACTCTAACATTTATCTTTATAAAAAACACTCATCTTTTTATAAAAAAAAAAAACACTAACATCTTTTTTTTATAAAAAACACTTAACATTTATTTTTATAAAAAACACTAACTTTTTTATAAAAAAAACACTAACATCTTTTTTTATAAAAAACACTCTTAACATTTGTTTTTATAAAAAACACTCATCTTTTTATATAAAAAAACACTAACATCTTTTTTTATAAAAAACACTTAACATTTATTTTTATAAAAACACTCATCTTTTTATATATAAAAAACTCTAACATCTATAATAAACACAACATTATAACATACAAATAACACATTCAAACATACAACAAAGTTAAAAACACTCTAACAACATACATATCATATATTTTAAAATTTAAAATAACAACATAAAGGAAAACTACAACAAACTTAAGAAAAATTTACCAAACTAGTAACACGAGTCATCTTCAAACCGAGCGCGTATTCCACACGACAAATTGAGAGAGTTTGGGAGAGAAATTTTATAATGAAATGGTGGCCGAATGAGGTCCCCCACCCTCTCTCTTATAGCGGCCGATTAGGTGGGTGGGGGAGTTGGATACATTAATAAAATTAGGGTTTCAACCCTAGGATGACACGTGTCCAGGCGATCCCGCGATCGCGGGGTACCTCCGCGGGACAGGGGCCGATTTTGCTACCGCGGGCATTCTTGAGGGGCCAAAAGTGTACCGCGGGAAATCTTGAGGGGCCTCCGCGGAAATTTTGGCCAGACAGTGGTGACACGTGGGTCCAGGCTCGCGATCGTGGGGCCCACCGCGAAAATTTTGGGTATTTCGGTAAAATCAACGAGATTGTGGGTATTTTGGTAAGTTAAAGTCAAACTTTTGGTATTTTAATTAATTTCCCTTTAAATAACCCATGTACAATAGAAATTCATAGCTTAGATCAAGTTGAATTGATCATGAAATTTGTTGCGCTATTAAACAATATCATTCAGCGCGGATCTTGAAGTGTTGAAAGAGGTACATTTACGTATAAGGTATATATATATAGGCAAATTATCCATTGCAAACCAGTTAGTTTGTACAAACTGTGCAAACTCGATCTAAGCCACTAATTTGTTTCATCTACGGCTATGAAAAAATTGATGGCATTTTTGTAAATTATAGAACATTTTAATTTTATTTTATAAAAAATATGTCTATATGAGGGTAAATTGGGCAATCTAAAAGAAATGGAAAACCTAAACCTAAACCTAAACCACGTTCATATCATCATATGTTTCTCTTTCTTCCTCAACCAACCTCCTTCCAATCTCAGACTACCGCCAGCGCCGCTCCTGACCACCATCTCCGATCCTTCTAAACTACAACATCTCCGTCAACCATCCCCTGCGAATCAACCTCCCCTGCGATTCAACCCTCCCCTGCGAAGAACACGATCTTTACCAAGATAGCAACATTCAAGTCTGTTTCTCTTAGAACAGAGCCTACTTCGCGCTTGCCTTTTCCCATGAAGAACACGAATTTTGTTGTTCTAATCAGTTTTCGATAAGAAATCGAGTGGGAGGGTTGATAATCGATAACCTCGCCAATATTCACTTTTGTTGTTCGGTGGCATTGGTGCCGATTTTCTTGTTAGTTTTGGTTATTGATTTTGTTTTTGGTTATCGATTATCCACTTGATTTTGGTTTTGGTTTTGCAGAGTGAAAATCGCAGAAAGGGCTTTTTTTGCAGGGACAGTGGTGGTGATGGAGTTCCTGATTCCTTCTAAGGATCCATGGAAGAACACAGATCGATGGTCTAGTGAGGAGCAAAAATGGCTTTCCGTTGATTTAGAATCAGCAAGTACGAAGCAGGTAGGGTTTTTTTGGTGAATGTTTTTTTTTTGAAAACGTTTCCTGATGCTAGTTAGGGTTTTTGTAACATCCTAAAAACAGGGCCAATTTAAACCTTGAAAATTCCACAAGTTATGATCATAAAACTCCAAACTTATATAATAAGAGGATCAACAGTAAGGTTTTTTTATATACAATAGACATCTACTCAAATAACCTATTAATCTAATCATTACATCATAATCAGATTAACTAGGTTATTTAATCATCTGTCCCAACATATCAAAAGAATATCTAGATCCTCTGTCATCTCCAAGTTTAAGTCTTTTCAAAAGTCCTCCTCACACATCCCCGAATACTTCCCGGAGCTTGTACCTGGTAAGAAAATTCAACTTGAAACATTAGGCTTTCGCCTAGTGAGAATATTCAAATCAAATTAAAATTTAACAATCAAAATCTCAACAGATAAATCAAACCTGTTCTCGCACATCTTACCGTACAATAACTCCTTTCAACACTGGGAATCTACCCCACTCCCATACTTATGACCAATTCATCTAGTCATAATAACACTACCAAGAGTTTACCATAAATCATCCCAGATTCAAAGTCAATACTCTTATCCAAGAAATTACAAGTCAAAACCTGCCTATTTCTTAATCCGAAAGTAGAGATTGCAAATTACGTTATGCCTATCTCTAATCTTCCCTCCAGACTGGGAAATATCCGATCTTCCCTATGAAATGGAAATCTCCGATCTTCCATTCGAAATGGGAATTACAAATCAAAATCTGCCTATTCCACATTTCACGTCCTCACCACCTCAGAATCACTGACCCCAATGGGATTAATATATCGCGATACACAACCGGGGCCCTCACGATGATTCAAGGTACTCTCATTCACTAGAAATTACATCCCTTGGTCAAATGGCGAGTATTCGGTTCCCATTAGACCGTACCCAGGTTCCCTACGATGACCGGAAGCCTATTTCTAGCAACCGCAACACAATACATAAGTATTATAACTCTTACTATGGTATGTACATAACATACAATATTTTACATCTCAAAACATATTCTATATATACATTTATAAAGAATATTAATCTCTCGACATCTCGACTTCTCAACTATCCCCTCTTTGCAATTTAGCACGGGGATCAACATAGTATAATTCATAGTCATCTATTTGGACTCATTACTGATTAAGACAAGTCCTTACAACTATCGACAACTCATGATAAAAATCAGTTTCATAACAGACTGATAATTGCTCAAGCACTATTCATCATCTTCTTCATTTAGCCAATTCACACAATCAAGTTATTGAGCCTACTATCTTTCAATTGATTCATATCCAAGCATTTAGACATAGTTTAAGACATACCTATATCAACTTCAATGGCTAATTTTAGAGTGAAGTGAATAAACTCACCTGATAAGTTTCTGCACAATGAGTTCTTCACCAACAGCTTTACTTAAGCTTCCCAAAACAGTTCTAAACAGAAGATTAGGTTTAGATACTAAACAATAGAAGGAATCACCATATTAATCAATATAATCCTTACCAAAATTTCATCAATATCAGCCTTTTCTTTCTTTCCTCTTCTTCTTCTCGTTCTCTCTTTCTCTCTCAATTTCGATTTCTGATACTTAACAAAATGACCGACTTCAAATTAGGTTATAAAGTGTGAAAATATCCCTGACACCGGCGCTACATACGGCGCCACTTAACTGGCGTCAAAAGGCGCGCCACCTTCTGTTCAATAACTCGGCGCCACTTTTGGCGTGACCCAATCTGGCGTGGAAATGAGCGCCACAGGCACACTCCAGTGCTTGGCGCCACTTCTGGCGCTACTTAAGTAGCGCGGGTACTGGCCCCAACGCTCAACTCTGAAAACCACTTTGTAACATGCCAATTTTAACCGTCCAACAATCCCGGTTCTAGTTAGCTTACACGAGTGTGCACTTCACACCTCCTAACTCATGTTATATCTTAGCTAACAACCCCATTATTACTTTTGTGAATTCAATTACACAAAAAGACCGATGATTTTACTAAAATCACCAACAGTTTATAATTATAAGTCACAAAATTAATACAACGGAAATTCGAGGTGTTACAATACTCCCCAACTTGAAAAGGATTTCGTCCCCGAAATCAAAGCTAATCAAACAAATGGGGATATCTATTCCTCATGTCTTCCTCCGTTTCTAACGTCACGTTAGCACCTCGATGGTGTTTCCATTGTACTTTCAACATAGACACCTCTTTACCACTTCGCAGCTTCTTAACTGACTTTTCCAAGATTGCCTCCGGTTCTTCAACACATCGGCTCCCTTCATTCACCCTAACATCAGTAAGTGGAATCACATCTTGTTCTTCGGCTAAGCATTTCCGAAGATAGCACACGTGAAAAGTATTATGGATTCCTTCCAACTCAGGTGGAAGATCCAATTGATACGCTTGTAGACCAACTCTTTTGGTGATAGTAAAAGGTCCTAGAAAACGAGGACTTAACTTCCCACGATTTCCAAACCGTATCACACCTTTCCATTGGGATACTTTAAGCATTACACGCTCCCCAACTTGAAATTCTTTTGGTCTTCTTTTTGGATTAGCATAGCTTTTCTGTCTATCTTGAGCCGCTTTCATATGCTGCCGAATTTCCTTCACTCTATCCGCGGTCTGTTGCACAAGTTCCGGACCAGCAAACTGTTTCTCTCCGGCTTCTAACCAGCACACCGGAGTTCTGCATTTTCTACCATATAATGCCTCGAAAGGTGCTCTTCCAATACTGGAATGGTAACTATTGTTGTAAGCAAATTCTACTAACGGCAAATGAGAATCCCAGTTACCTCCAAAATCTAGTACACACGATCTAAGCATGTCTTCCAAAGTCTGAATTGTTCTTTCGCTTTGGCCGTCAGTTTGTGGGTGATAAGCAGTACTTAAATTTACTCTCGTACCCAATTCTTCTTGAAGCGACTGCCAAAACCTGCAAGTAAATCGACTGTCATGATCAGACACAATAGACACCGGTATACCGTGTCGTGACACTACTTCATCAATGTAAAGCTTCGCCAATTTATCTATTGGCGATGCTTCTTTCATAGCTAAGAAATGAGCACTCTTCGTCAAACGATCGACGATTACCCAAATGGTATCGTTACCTCTTTGCGTCTTTGGTAACTTTGTCACAAAATCCATAGTAATCTTATCCCATTTCCACTCCGGAATTTCCAAAGATTGAAAACTTCCGTATGGTCTTTGATGTTCTGCTTTCACTAACGAACAGGTGCCACACTTCTCTACTATTCTGGCCACATCCACTTTCATAGCCGGCCACCAATAGTGTAATTTCAAATCTCTATACATCTTAGTACTCCCCGGATGTATAGAATACTTAGATCTATGCGCATCTTCCAAAATTAACTCCCGATTTCCACCTATCTTTGGTACCCAAACACGGCCTTGGAACAACTTAATCCCTCGGCTATCTTCAGTCAACTGAAGGTGTTGCTTGCTCATTACTTCTTCTTTCAAGTTGTTTTCTAGCAACGCTTCCACTTGAGCGACTTTTATTCTTTCTATCAAACTTGACATTACGTCAATTCTGGCGTTGGTCGTTTTCAAACACCCATTATACTCTTTCCTACTCAAGCCATCGGCTACAATATTTGCTTTACCCGGGTGGTAATGCAATTCACAATCGTAATCTTTCAGTAACTCGAGCCATCTCCTTTGCCTCATATTCAGCTCCTTCTGATCAAAAACATGCTGCAAACTTTTATGATCAGTGAAGAGTGTACACTTCGCTCCATATAGATAATGACGCCACAGCTTTAAAGCAAACACGACAGCTGCTAATTCCAAATCGTGGGTAGGATAGTTCTTTTCATGTTCTTTCAGTTGCCTTGACGCATAGGCAATCACGTTGCCTCGTTGCATCAATACACATCCTAAACCCATCTTTGATGCGTCACTATAAACTACCAAATCTTCAGTTCCTTCTGGCAGTGCAAGAATAGGAGCTTCACACAACTTCTGCTGTAAGGTTCTGAAAGCTGACTCCTGCTTTTCGGTCCAGACAAACTTCACATTCTTACGAGTTAACAAAGTAAAATTAGAAGCAATCTTTGAGAAGTCTTTAATAAATCTTCGGTAATAACCTGCCAGACCCAAGAAACTTCTTATTTCAGACGCGCTTTTCGGAGTCTCCCAATTCATCATTGCTTTTATTTTTGCTGGATCTACTTTCACGCCTTCTGATGAAATCACATGCCCGAGAAATTGTACCTCTTTCAACCAAAATTCACATTTAGAGAATTTTGCATACAATTTCTCTTTTCGTAACACTTCTAAAACTTCACGAAGATGGTGTGCATGGTCGTTCTCATTCTTCGAATAAACAAGTATGTCATCAATGAAAACGATAACAGACTTGTCTAGAAACGGTCGACATACCCTATTCATCAGATCCATGAATATAGCTGGAGCATTAGTTAACCCAAATGGCATCACAAGAAATTCATAATGCTCGTATCTAGTTCTAAACGCCGTCTTTGGAACATCCTCCTCCTTTACTCGTACTTGGTGATACCCCGACCTTAGATCAATTTTAGAAAAGCATCCCGCTCCATGGAGTTGATCAAACAAATCATCTATCCTTGGAAGCGGATACTTATTCTTTATCGTCACCTTATTCAGCTCTCGATAATCTATGCACATTCTCATAGTGCCATCTTTCTTCTTAACAAACAATACCGGAGCTCCCCAAGGCGAAGAACTCGGTCTAACAAAACCCTTATCTAACAACTCTTGTAGTTGAGACATCATTTCTGTCATTTCAGCTGGCGCTAGGCGGTAAGGTGCACGAGCTATCGGTGCTGCTCCAGGAATAAGATCGATGCGAAACTCTACTTGTCTTTCAGCCGGTAGACCTGGAAGATCATCCGGGAATATATCCGGAAATTCACGCACCACTTTGATATCTTGTACCTGTTTCTTTTCTAACTTCGTATCTACAACATAAGCTAGATATGACCAACATCCCTTCGCTAAACATTTACGCGCCTTTGCCACTGAAATTAACGGAATATCTCCTTTTCTGCTTTTCTCCAAATATAAATACATCATCTCTTTCAGTCATCGGAATTCGAATTAGCTTCTTTGCACACATTATTTCTGCCTGGTTATTGCTCAACCAGTCCATTCCAACAATAATATCGAATCCCCCAATTTCCATTAACAACAAGTCAATCGGAAATTCTGTTCCCTCTATCAAAATTGTACAACCAACCAATCCTTCCTGAACCAAAGCTCGAACTCCATTAGCTATCTCAACTACTAAGGCATCTCCTAAAGTAGTGACAGACATAGCTAGCTTACGATAAAACAACTTGGATACAAAAGAATAGTTCGCACCACAATCAAATAACACACGTGCAGGAATGGAATTTATAAGGAATGTACCCGAGACAACATCTTTTGATCCTTTCGCTTCTTCGGCAGTCATTTGAAATGCACGGCCAGTTGGTTTAGGAATAACCAACTTCTTTCCCTAATCTCCTTCTTTCTTCAACTTCGGACAATCTCTCCAAAAATGACCCGGTTGCTTACATTCAAAACAAACTGATCCCGGCATTGGACAGTTCACAGCTATATGCCCCGCCTTCTCGCACTTATAACATTCATTTCCACCCACTCGACATGGACCAAAATGTTTGCTTTTACATTTAGAACACCAGCTTGGTTCCCTGCGAGAGTCGTAACGAATATTCTTGCCAAATAATTTGGTTTTCTGAGAAGATTCCGAACGACCTTCCCACTTTCTCTTTTCTCCCACATGCGTTTTCTCTTCTTTGTCTTTAACATACATTTCTTCTATTACTTTCGCTTCTTCGATTGTCTCCCTTAAAGTAGTAGCTTTCGAACTTCGGACCCTCGTCATCATATCCGCCGGTAAACCCTTCAAATAAGCTTTAATTTTGTCTTTCTCAGCTGGAGCTACATGCCCCACCAGGTTCAGCTTCTCCATGAAGGATTCGGTATACTTTCTCACAGTCATATTGCCTTTCTTGAGGTTCCTGAACTCTTCCTCGATTCAGTCCATTTCGGTTTCGTTGCAATATTCCTCCAGAATCTTTGCTTTAAACATTTCCCAAGTCATGGCATTCAGAACTGTAGCTGGCACAGAAGCTGACAGCACATTCCACCAAGATAATGCGTTACCGCATAACATTTGTGACCCAAATCTAACTTTCGACTTTTCATCATTACATTCACAAGCCCGAAAGGCTTGTTCTATTTCTCTTAGCCAGTTCATACAGGCTACAGGACTATCTTCTCCTTTGAATTCAGGCGGCTTACATCTCAAAAACGTTTTGTAGGAGCAATTCCTATCAACCCTTTTTTCCATCTCTGGACCTAGGTTACCAGTTAGGTTTATCACACTGGTATCAATCCCTGTTCGCCTCGGTTCCGCACTCCGATCATTAAACATTTTCATAAACATCTCTGCTTGTCTTCCCATAGTGGTGTTCATCATTTCAGCTTGCCTTTCCATTGATGCATTCATCAATCTGGTTACATTGTCCATTATACGACCTTCCATACTCGAATCCGATGGTGTGTGATCGGCAGTACTGGTACCCCCTCTATGTACCCGATTCCGCACTCCTCCTAAGGAAAGAAAATCTGGTGGCGTCTCATGAACTCCGCCTACTCCAGATGGTCTTTCTCCCGGCTCATCAAGCCAAGTCCTATTCATAGAAGAATTTGGAGACCTCGGAGGTGTATTCACCATTGATCTGAATGAGCACAACAGAATACTCATCAGTAATGGTTTATACAACTAGACATACAAAACGTACTTTACCGCTCATTAGTCACTGTAACAATTTAGAAACAAATATGCTTGTGTAATAATATATTCATAATAACAGTAGCTAATTGAAATTGCGAACATATTATACATGAGAATTCTCATTACCATCGTTACAGTACTAACTTCGCGTATTTCTGTCGATTCTAAGACTACCCAGTCTTAACAATTCTACCCATACCTCACAGATCATAACTTAATTCATCACAGCTTAAGTCTAGGTATCTCAAAATCATACCTAGTTCGCTTAAACTTCTGCTCTGATACCATATTGTAACATCCTAAAAACAGGGCCAATTTAAACCTTGAAAATTCCACAAGTTATGATCATAAAACTCCAAACTTATATAATAAGAGGATCAACAGTAAGGTTTTTTTATATACAATAGACATCTACTCAAATAACCTATTAATCTAATCATTACATCATAATCATATTAACTAGGTTATTTAATCATCTGTCCCAACATATCAAAAGAATATCTAGATCCTCTGTCATCTCCAAGTTTAAGTCTTTTCAAAAGTCCTCCTCACACATCCCCGATTACTTCCTGGAGCTTGTACCTGGTAAGAAAATTCAACTTGAAACATTAGGCTTTCGCCAAGTGAGAATATTCAAATCAAATTAAAATATAACAATCAAAATCTCAACAGATAAATCAAACCTGTTCTCGCCCATCTTACCGTACAATAACTCCTTTCAACACTGGGAATCTACCCCACTCCCATACTTATGACCAATTCATCTAGTCATAATAACACTACCAAGAGTTTACCATAAATCATCCCAGATTCAAAGTCAATACTCTTATCCAAGAAATTACAAGTCAAAACCTGCCTATTTCTTAATCCGGAAGTAGAGATTGCAAATTACGTTATGCCTATCTCTAATCTTCCCTCCAGACTGGGAAATATCCGATCTTCCCTATGAAATGGAAATCTCCGATCTTCCATTCGAAATGGGAATTACAAATCAAAATCTGCCTATTCCACATTTCACGTCCTCACCACCTCAGAATCACTGACCCCAATGGGATTAATATATCGCGATACACAACCGGGGCCCTCACGATGATTCAAGGTACTCTCATTCACTAGAAATTACATCCCTTGGTCAAATGGCGAGTATTCGGTTCCCATTAGACCGTACCCAGGTGCCCTACGATGACCGGAAGCCTATTTCTAACAACCGCAACACAATACATAAGTATTATAACTCTTACTATGGTATGTACATAACATACAATATTTTACATCTCAAAACATATTCTATATATACATTTATAAAGAATATTAATCTCTCGACATCTCGACTTCTCAACTATCCCCTCTTTGCAATTTAGCACGGGGATCAACATAGTATAATTCATAGTCATCTATTTGGACTCATTACTGATTAAGACAAGTCCTTACAACTATCGACAACTCATGATAAAAATCAGTTTCATAACAGACTGATAATTGCTCAAGCACTATTCATCATCTTCTTCATTTAGCCAATTCACACAATCAAGTTATTGAGCCTACTATCTTTCAATTGATTCATATCCAAGCATTTAGACATAGTTTAAGACATACCTATATCAACTTCAATGGCTAATTTTAGAGTGAAGTGAATAAACTCACCTGATAAGTTTCTGCACAATGAGTTCTTCACCAACAGCTTTACTTAAGCTTCCCAAAACAGTTCTAAACATAAGATTAGGTTTAGATACTAAACAATAGAAGGAATCACCATATTAATCAATAGAATCCTTACCAAAATTTCATCAATATCAGCCTTTTCTTTCTTTCCTCTTCTTCTTCTCGTTCTCTCTTTCTCTCTCGATTTCGATTTCTGATACTTAACAAAATGACCGACTTCAAATTAGGTTATAAAGTGTGAAAATATCCCTGACACCGGCGCTACATACGGCGCCACTTAACTGGCGCCAAAAGGCGCGCCACCTTCTGTTCAATAACTCGGCGCCACTTTTGGCGTGACCCAATCTGGCGTGGAAATGAGCGCCAAAGGCACACTCCAGTGCTTGGCGCCACTTCTGGCGCTACTTAAGTAGCGCGGGTACTGGCCCCAACGCTCAGCTCTGAAAACCACTTTGTAACATGCCAATTTTAACCGTCCAACAATCCCGGTTCTAGTTAGCTTACACGAGTGTGCACTTCACACCTCCTAACTCATGTTATATCTTAGCTAACAACCCCATTATTAATTTTGTGAATTCAATTACACAAAAAGACCGATGATTTTACTAAAATCACCAACAGTTTATAATTATAAGTCACAAAATTAATACAACGGAAATTCGAGGTGTTACAGTTTTTCTCAAAGTATTCTTTAATTGTTCTTTAAGAAATCAAAGTATTCTGTTATTTCATTCATGATTCTGTTATTTCATTCATGATTCTAGGTTTAATGTTCATGAATCTGTTATTTCATTCATGATTCTGTTATTTCATTCATGATTCTGGGTTTAATGTTCATGAATCTGGGTTTGATGTTCATGATTCTGGGTTTGATGTTCATGAATATGGGTGTCATATTCATCACCATGGTTTTCATGTTCTTGATTCTGGGATTTTTTGATTTCACGTTGTTTTTCTATAATCAGTTACAAAAAGAAATAATAAATTTTAAAAAAGGATATGTTAAAAACCCTAAAATACCCTCTAACAATTAAATGTATATATAAAAAAAATACGTGATTGGTGGAAATGAGTTTGCAGAGTTTGCACAATCTAACTGGTTTGCAACGGATACCTCCCCTATCTATATATATATATATATATATATATATATATATATATATATTTGAATATGATAATATACATTTTCACATGCATGCCACGACAACATAATTCTATCTATCTTGCTTATGCCCACATCTTCATGTGCCTTGTCATGCAAAATAATATAAAATACAACTATCAATAAATGTACGTGATAATTCTGTTTTTGTGGTTAACAAGAGTTTTTTTTTTATTGTATACTTCAATTGTTATAATTAATCGTATTAATTAATTGATTATGAAATCAGGTGACAAGCTTTATGCAATAGAGAAGTCAGTTAGAATATCTCCAACCAAAACACTAAAAATGATAGGACCTTTGTACACTAAAAAAACCTCACCCCAACATTAAAAACATCTGTAATAATAAAATAAGGGAAATTAATTAAAATGCCCTAAGTCAAACATTGAGTTACCAAAATGCCCTAAGTTTTTTCCATTTTGCAAAAATACCCTAAATACCCGCGATGGATCCCGCGATCGCGGGCTAGGGCTGACGTGGCACGTATTTTGGCCACAAATGCCCCGCGGAGCCCCTCAACTTTGGCCGCAGTGTACTTTTGGTCCCTGCCCGCGATCGCAGCCTGCGATGGACCAAAAATTTACACTTTTGGTCCCTGAAAATTTACACTTTCAGCCCCTGTACTTAGACGAATCTTTCATGCTTTTACTGTTTTTTCCACAATTATTGTACTTTGAAGACCAATTTGTGGTTCAAATTCACTGGCATGTTTGAGATTTCATCCATAAATATCAGTGAAATGCAATTCATAATTCACACCATTCCATCCTTCTTTCTTGATTTCTTTTACTTGCTTTCTTTCATCAGTAACCAAATGGCATCGTCATCTAACCCATCGTCTACACCTGAAGGAATGCCACCTAGACTCCAGAAGGCGATAGCAGCAAAGGAAAAGGAGATAGACCAACTGACAGAAGAGTGGAAACAGATTATCGCCAGGAAGAAAGTCCACTTGACAAGGATCGAAGTGGAAGAAAAGGAGATCAAAAGGATGAAAGGGGATATAAAAGATAGGGAGGCTCGTATTCGTCGAGAAAAAGAAGAAATTCACCATTGTAAGCAAGACTTCGCAATTCTTCAAGCGAAGATAAGCGACAAGCAAAGTTGGATTGATCAAACTAAAGCAATTTTTCAGTAGGTGGTGGTACGGGTGTTGCTTTAGTACTTTGTTGTTTTGTATTTTTTTTACTGTGTTGTTGTTTGTATTTTTTTTGTTTTTTGTATTTTTTTACTGTGTTGTTGTTTTGTATTGTTTTACTGTGTTGTTTGTATTTTTTTTGTTTTGTATTTTTTTTACTGTGTTGTTTGTATTTTTTTTGTTTTTTGTATTTTTTTACTGTGTTGTTGTTTTGTATTGTTTTACTGTGTTGTTTGTATTTTTTTTTGTTTTGTATTTTTTTTACTGTGTTGTTGTTTGTATTTTTTTTGTTGTTGTTAATTTCTCTGAAAAGTAGTTTTTAAGCCGCTGAACCACGGTTAGATTGGATACATCATGCAAGGTCAAGTCAGAGGTTACCTCATTCGGATAAACAAACATGGGGTTTTGTTTGTTAATGATGCTAGATTTTGGTAGCCGTACTCTATCCACGTGGGCCTACTCCTCTTGTAGAATATATGACAACCCTCAACTCATTTGCTAAAGTGTGTGCGGGTTGTGGTACACAATGGCCATACGTGGTTGCAAAAGCAGAAAGATTGAAGATGAAGAACATGTTGGATGGAATACAAACTAGCTGTGTTATCAATGTTCATTTAAAAGCATATGTATGTGTGTATATATCTAATATGAATATATTTATCATTTACAAACTAGCTGTGTTATCAATGTTCATTTAGAAGCATATGTATGTGTGTATATATATCATTTACAAATCAGTGTTTAGATCAACAGTATCATATGTGTTTGTTCCATATGGTTCAAGCTGTGACGGGCCGGGGGTGTGACTGACAGAATGTCTCCTTGGCACGGTTGAAGGGGCGGGATTTGGACACTCTCCACGAGTGTGTCCTACGCATTGGCACCGAGTACATCTTCGTTGTATCGAACTTTCACCACGTGATGGACGTCGGTCGTTCTTTCTCGGTCTCCCGCCCCTGTTCTTATCCATTAAAGGTGGATAGCATGGTGGAAGAGGGTCGGGTGGATACACCCATGCTGCAGGGGGTCCAGCTGGGTTTATTACCTCCACGTATGTTTTCCGGTAATATTCGGACGTGAAGAAAGGTACAGCCAAGTCGCTGCAATCTGTACGACTCATATATCTTGCTGCAGCGATGGCATGGCCGCACGGTAACCCAGATTTATCCCATTCGTGACACGAACAAAGGTAGTATTCCATATTCACAATCGCGTGAATATAGTCATCATGCACCTGGGTACTTCCCATACCCGATTTCTCTTACCGGCCATGTCGCCGCACGACGCGCCCTGTACTGAATGATATTCTCCGCCGTTGGTGTGAGTGCATTTTGCATCTCAGCTCCTTTTAGGCGTCGAATTTGGTACCACTCTTGTTGAAAGGCCCGAAAGTAGTCCATAAGATTAACAATCGGACATCTACGCACAAAACGGGAGAGTGCATTCACAGACTCTGCACTATTCGAGGTCAGAATGTCATACCGTTGTCCAGGAAAATGGGCCGCGGACCACCTCTCCGGTCCAGCTTCGTCAAAGACTTTGGCTGCTTCCTTGGCACTGTATCGTAGCATATTCATGTACTTGTTAAACTCCCGATCCGTATATGCTCTGCATGCCGCCCAATAGACATCCTTGTAGGTGGTAATACGTTTGTCCTTGGATTTGGCGTTCATCTCCAAATGTCGACAGCATATGGCGTGAGGGGCGTTTGGGTACATGGCAGAGATTGCGGCGCTTATGGAAGGAGCCCTGTCAGACATAAACACCAACCCTTGCGGGTCTCCGATAGCTTGTCTCAACATGGACATAAACCAAGTCCACTCGTCCACGGTTTCAGACTTGCCTACGCCGAAAGCTACTGGAACGATGGAGTTATCCCCGTCCATGGCAACCGCCAGGAACATCATACCCAAGTAACGGCCCTTTAAATGGGTTGCGCCTATTATCAGGACACGACGTAGATTTTCCAGAAATGTGCGGATCTGCAAAAACATAGGTTAAAATGTTATAGTTTATAATGTGTAAATGTTATAGTTTATAATGTGTAAACATATGACGTGTTAAAATACGTACCGCGGGTCCAAGGGCCACGAAGCACATCTCAAACCGTCCACGTGAATCGGTCCGTAGCTGCGTGATAGTACCAGGGTTCTGCAGCTGCAAATTATATAAATATGTTGGGAGTCGTTCATACGACTCCTCGAACGTACCTCTCACCATAAACAGTGCATGGCATCACGCACGCCACGCTTGGTGGTAATCAATCGTGACGCCGAACTGCCGGTGAACGTCGTGGACGATGTCCTTTTTGCACCCAAAGTCTTTTTGTCGGCTTGTTTGTGGTGGGGATTAAGTTGCGTCCTCGTACAAGTGTGTACGTCGTGCAACTTTTTAATCATTATCGCCCCTCCTTTGGGACCCGTGTGAATCGCGTACAACCTCCACTCACACTTTTCTCTGGCACATTCAACTACGTATCTGCTTTTGTCAGATGACCGCACGTGACTTTGGAAACCCTCTTCCAAGAACTTGAGTCCGATCTGACTTGCCAAGAGATCCTTCGAATCGAATATTTGACCTGCTTTTAACCTTTCACTGCGAATATAAGGTGTAGGTTCGTAGGTTTGTGTCTGGGTATGGGAGTCTGGAAGAATAGGGGGCATATCAAAAAAGTCATTTATCTGACTACATGATTTTCTACTAGGGGTATATTCTTCGTGATCATCATTATCGGTGTCTGATCTGTCTATTTCAGAATTACCCGTTCTGAAAACGTGGGTTTCGTCATCAGCAACTCCAGCAGTACGTCCTTCGTGTGGTTGTGGTGGTTGTTGTTGTTGAGAATCAGGCTGCTCTATTTGGAGGTCTTCGTCGTCGTCACCGTCGTCATCACCGTCGTCGTCACCGTCGGATACGCCGGGATACACAAAAAGTAATGGGGGCCTTTCTGAATCGACTGCAAGGTGCAGAAAAGTAGAGATATCCCCATCGTTGGATAAATCCACAAATGACCCATCGCCATTTTTAAACACTAACTTGCAAACATCAGAAGAGTTGATTCCACATTTTTGCATAGCGTATGCAAGAAATTTCTGATAAGTATAGTTTACTGACACTTTTACACCATGCTTAGATTTATAAGCAAAATTCCACTCATTGTTATCTTGCTCCCATTCACCATCAAAACAGAAATATAGCTTAGCTTTTGCAACAGATGAACTCATTTTTTCAGTAGTATCTCAAACACAAAATATTGCAGAAAGAAATCAAGAAAGAAGTATGAAATCGGTGTGTGGATTATGGATTGCATTTTACATCTATTTATCAATGAAACAACCAACATTGATGACAACCAATCTCTCATTTCATCCACAAACTGGTATTCCAAAAACACTGATTTAACATTGATGAAAACATGCCAATGAATTTCAACCACAAATCGGTCTTCAAAGTACAATAATTGTGGAAAAAAACAGTAAAAGCATGCAAGATTCGTCTAAGTACAGGGGCTGAAAGTGTAAATTTTCAGGGACCAAAAGTGTAAATTTTCAGGGACTAAAACTGTAAAATTGGCCCATCGCGGGCTGCGATCGCGGGCAGGGACCAAAAGTGCACCGCGGCCAAAGTTGAGGGGCTCCGCGGGGCATTTGTAGCCAAAATACGTGCCACGTCAGCTGGATCCCGCGATCGTGGGATCCATCGCGGGTATTTAGGGTATTTTTGCAAAATGGAAAAAATTTATGGCATTTTGGTAACAGTTAGTCAAACTTAGGGTATTTTAATTAATTTCCCATAAAATAATGTATGCATTGATTATTATACTATTTTATTAAAACAAAAATAATTATAATATATACTTGTAATTATAAAAGTTGAATATAATATTAATATTATTTTTAGAGGCCTACTTTATTGTGTTTTAGTGGTGGGTTGGAGATGAAAACAACCTTAATTTAGTGTTTTTAGTTTTTTTTAGAAGTGGGTTGGAGATGGTCTTAGAGCATCCACAACAATGAAATTTCATTCCAATTGCAAATGGGCCACATCAGCGCCACATCAGCTTTGCAATTATCTTGAAATTATCCCCCACAACAATGAAATTTCACCCACTTTCTAAAGTGACACCTCATCATAAAAACCTATATTTTAATCAAATAACAACAAAACTACAATTAAATACTCTTTACTATAATTTAATATGAAATATTTTATTAATTAAATAACTATAATTAAATACTCTCTACAAAACATCACAAAACATGATTTGACATAAAACAATTTCTAATTTAGAAATTATTCTCTACAATTTCTTATACTATTCACTGCCACATCAGCAAAAAGTACTGATTTGACATTTATAAATTACCAAAACCAATTTCTAATTTAGCAATCATACTCACAACCACTACAATTTCTAATTTAGCAATCCTATATGGCACTTTGCAATCCAAATGAAATCCTTGTTGTGGATGCTCTAAGAGCATCCACAACAATGAAATTTCATCTCAATTGCAAATGGTCCACATCAGCGCCACATCAGCTTTGCAATTATCTTGAAATTATTTCCCACAACAATGAAATTTCACCCAATTACAAATGTGACACCTCATCATAAAAAACTATATTTTAATCAAATAACAACAAAACTACAATTAAATATTCTTTACTATAATTTAATATGAAATATTTTATTAATTAAATAACTATAATTAAATACTCTCTACAAAACTACAATTAAATACTCTCTACAAAACATCACAAAACATGATTTGACATAAAACAATTTCTAATTTAGAAATTATTCCCTACAATTTCATATACTATTCACTGCCACATCAGCAAAAAATACTGATTTGACATTTGCAAATTTCCAAACCCAATTTCTAATTTTGCAATCATACTCACAACCACTACAATTTCTAATTTTACAATCCTACGTGTCTCATTTGCAATCCAAATGAAATTGTTATGAAATCCTTGTTGGGGATTCTCTTAGACATCTTAGCAATACGTCATGTTATTATTAATATATTAAATTCAATATATATAGTTTCAAGAAAATGGAAAAAATGGATTTTATTTTGGTATTAATGATTAACACATGATCATATTAATGGATATGCCATCTTACATCCAGCTGCCTGGTGCCAACATTAACATGAAATTGTCGAAAAAGGATTCAAGGAAAATAAACAAGAATCAAGACAGATGAAATGAATTAATTAAATCTATCTCCCCAACAACAATCAATTGTGAAAATAATCTGGGTTGTTTTGATCAAACGCAAAACGTGTTAGATCTGTTTTCCTTTGATTAATCACATGATCACCACCTGCTTCATCAAGCAACCAATTTTCAAACATTGTAAATGGCAGTTGGCCACCAATGAACTCCGGCTTGTCTTCCTTTGGCGACATATTAATGTTTGACTGGGAAAGATCATCTGAACCATTTGGAGACTCAAAAGACTGATCAAAACCAAGCAAAGATTCAAACCCTTGGGATGCATCAATCCCAGTAGTCTTGCAATTAGTGCTAGAATCTGAACTTGCTTTTGAACTAATGGGTGCTTTTTTAATGAACCCTTTGAGCAATTTTGCTATATTGTCAGTGCTAGAAGCATAAGTGGTTGTTTGGGTAGAGGTATTATAAGAAGAAGTAGAAGGATATTTATCAAGAAAGATGAATGGTTTATCTAAAGATAAAGCATCATTAAGTGCTTGTTTGGCCATGTGAACATCAGTTTGAAGCCTCTTCTCCCACTGGCCCCTGGAGATTATAGGGTGGGAGGAAGAAGATGATGATGATGATGAAGATGGAATCCCATCTGTACTATTAAGAAATAGGTCATGATCATGTAGGTTTCTAAGCTTGTTCTTCAAATGGGTATTCCAGTGGTTTTTAATGTCGTTATCTGTTCTCTCAGGGAGATATGAAGCTATAGCTGACCATCTGTGATAAAAACAAAAAACCATATTTCAATACACAATTTCGGTGAACCTCTGAATAGTTCCATTAAGAGGCAACCTTTGAATCGTTCAGAGGTGAATCTTGTTTGGCAAAAAGAAGTCTGCCTCTTAATGGTTCTAAAACCCTCTGAATGATTTAGCATATTGGGCCTCCCTTAACCATTCAGCACCCTCTGATTTCATTCTAAACAATTACCAAGCAACCATATTTCATTTTGCATTATACCATAAAAGCCTCTTAATCATTCTGCACCAAACCATCCAGCAACTGCCAAACAGATGATAAAAAGATGAACTTACTTGTTACCCAAAAGAGCTTGTAGCTGGATGATCATGGTTTCCTCATCATGAGTGAAATCTCCCCTTCTTATGCCAGGCCTAAGATAATTTGTCCACCTTAGCCTACAGCTCTTACTGCATCTGCGCAGTCCTGTGAATATATGCACAAACAAAGTGAGAAAATTCAAGAAAACATAAACCTAGCTATGTACATAATATATAAGTGAGGAGTATATATATACCGGTGTTGGTTGGGACTTGGCGCCAATTGGCAGGGCCATGGCGTTGAACATAAGAGACGAGCTGTATATCTTCCTCTGGAGTCCATGGCCCTTTCTTCACTCCCATTTTGTCACAGCATGGTGGCCTTCCCATTCTTATTCCTATATCTTTTTTCTTAATTAATTAGTGAGGGATTTGTGTGTTTTGTTGGGAAGAGAGCTAGCTAGCAGCTGCAAGAGAACTAATATGGATGGATGGATGGATGAAGATAACATATATATAATTAGAGAAGACGGGCATGGGTTCATATGAGAAGTGCTATTTTTGGTGAGAAGTGTATCTCGGTGGAAATCCGTCGGACAGAAAATCCGCCGGAAATTTCGGTTTGTTTAGTAGTGGTAAGAAGTGATTTTAAACCGTTAGATCGTTTTTAATCAAATACCCTCCCATGAATTGCAGCTTAAAAAAGAATTGATCCGGTGCATCTCGGTGCATCTCATCCTAATGTCCATACATTTTTCATCCGACGGTTTTTTTTCCCTACTTTTAACGTTTTTCTGTAAATTTGACATTTCTAACCGAAACCCAACCCTAGAAAGAGGTGTGTGTATATATATATATATGTATGATGAGTGGTGTCTGATATAAATACTGGGGTGGGAGTGACAGCAAAGGGCAAAGGCTCAAAGGGTGCATTTAGTGTATGCTCATGCATGGTGTCACGGCACAGCCGCACAGCCCACCTTTTATCCGCTTTCAATTCCACTGTTTTCCTTAATTCCTATTTATTCATTCTTTCTACTATACCAAGGGTTTTTAAAGTCTCCTAATTAATTGGATCAATAACTTTATAGACGGAGGTTCAAGGAAAAATCTCAAATAATTAGAAAACTAAAGAACATCCTTACACACACATAGGATTAGATAATCTAATGGTTATTATTAGAATGGCAGTTTTGTAATTAAAAGGAAGTTGAAGGTAAATTATATAACAAGTTATTTGAGGTTGAGGGTAAAATTGGCAAAAGAAAATTAAAAGATCAGATACAAATACTTAGAAACCCTACGTATCATTCTCCCAACTCAAACCCTACCTCTCACAACCTCAAACCCTTCCCTCTCTGTCTCTACCGCCGCCACCACCGCCGACCGCCACCACCGACCGCCACCACCTCCGACCTACCCTATCTTCTCTCTGCCGCCGCCACCACCGCCGACCTACCCTCTCTTCTCTCTGCCGCCACCACCACCGCCGACCTACCCTCTCTTCTCCGGTCAAGGACCCTTCAGATCTACCATAGGAAACAGATCCCGAAGATTTTGATGGTTTCCAGTTCAGACTTGAAGATTCAACTATGATGCTCCCCGCCGACGAGCTCTTTTCCGATGGTAAGCTTGTTCCACTGCAATTTTTCCTCCACTGCCGCCACCACCTCCGGCCGTCGTTGCCCACTTTTCTCACTTCCACCGCCGCCGCCACCACCTCTTCCAGTTCCGATTACGTACTTGAAGATTTCAGTGACGGATCCGCAGAAGGAGCAAGATCTAAACAACTCGCTTGTTCCCTCCGATTAATCCCGTTTCAAAAGAAAACTCCAGATCTGGGCATATATATGCACAAGTGCATATATATGCATTTGTGCATATAGACTTGTTGTTTATCGTTTTTCTTTTATATACTTGTTTGTTTTTCAATTTGGATCAGATTGCAAGTTTTAGAATTGAAAACCACTAAGTAATTTGTGATTTTTTGAAGTTTGGGAGTTGACGGCAAGCATCGCCGGAAAACCGTGAACTCGCCGGAATCTGCAAGTTTTCCCTGGACGCCGGAATCTGCAAGTTTTCGCCGGACGCTGGAATCTGCAAGTTTTCGCCGGAAAACTCATGGAGGTGGATTAGTGACCGGGAGTAGTGATTAGTTAGGGTGGATTTGTTTTGTTTTGACGGTAGGGTATAGTGGTGAAATTACTTTACTATCCTTTTCATTAAATTTAATTAATTTAATGGCTGATTATTAATATCCTTTGAATTGTGTTTAATCAATGTCTCTAAGGGTGTTCTTTAATTTTTCGGTTATTTGAGGTTTTCCCCTGAATCTGACCCTAACTTTATATATATATATATATATATATATATATATATATATATATATATATATATATATATATATATGCATTTGAAAGACAACATCATATGCATTTGAAGCTATCTTAATTGTCATATGCATTTAATTTATTAAGAAGTGCATGAGACCTCTTAATTAGTTTGGCGTACTACATTTGCTCACATGCACCATAAATTTCATTCAATAACATTCGAGTTATTGGCCTTTACATTTTGTAACATCATGCTTGGGAAAATTGTGTAGCCTTAAAACATATACATTATTTGGATTCACTACAAAACAAATTACTTTTACCTAGGGGTGTAAATGATGCGAGTCGAACTCGAGTATCATTATACTCGACTCGAACTCGAAAGCAAATACTCGAGCTTGAAAACTCGCGAGTAGTACTGAAAGTCCAAACTCAAACTCGACTCGAAAGTCAATTCCCGAGCTCGAACTCAAACTCGAACTCGAATCAAGTTCGAACTCGAACTCGAATCAAGCTCGAACTCGAACTCGAATCAAGCTCAAATCAGTAAAATGATAACAAAAGTAAACAAAAATTTTAAAAGAACTAAAGATGAACCACTCACTAGGGTACACCATATAGAAAAAGTCATTTGGTTCAAGCCCTTAGGCACAAGCTTTTAGGTTCAAGCAACTAAGCAAGTTAAATAGTGTAAAATGGAAGGGTAAAGACCTATATATACTTATACCTCAATGGGTTTGGAGGTGAATCCCACCAATGTGGGACGGAATTTCTCACCAAAGTCATTACTAATTTTTCTCTCTACTTCCCCATCTTTTGAAATATAAATAATTATAATAATTGTTTTTTATTTTATTTAGATAATTATAACATATTAAAATAATAATTTATTCACATTATATTTTATAAATTATAATATAATAGTTAATTATATATTAAATATATTCGAGTATCTCACGAGCTTATCGAGTCGAGTATCAGATGGCTCGATTCGACTCGTTAGTATATCGATTCGAGCCTATTCGAGTCGAGTGTTGACCGAGTCGAACTCGAGTAGCTCGCGAGTTGTCTCGTCTCTTTTACACCCCTACTTTTACCCACAAAATTTACTGAGGTAAATTTTTGTTGCTGGTAGCATCAAACCAATAAAACAAGGGTTACCTCTGCAGTTGGTCTACAAGCAAGGTAAGTAGGTCCATGCGACCGGCCCCGGATGTACCCTTTAGCCGCGAGGGGAACCGGGTAAACAAAGTCGCGATCAAAAGAAAACGTAAGGGTGTGCGCTAGCACTCCTGCAAGAAAACGGCCTAGCTAGCTAATTAACATGCCCCTTATTGAAAAGTCAAGGATATTGAATGATCGATATGAGAAAGAAGTTACCTACGGATCACCTAGAAAATAACAATGGTTAGGTAGAATTCGATGTTTTTCGAGAAAATACATATGGATCACTCAGAGAATCCATGTGTAATATGTCACTGATTTGCATTACACACAAAAAATGTACTCACCACCTTTTGTGACGGTTTTGTAACGAATCACCCCTTTAATGACAAATTTTTTTCAGGAAAAAAGTCCTTAGGCAAAAAATCTTTCGTGTAGTAATAATTTGAAGCGTCATTAACCAAAAAAATTAATAGATAAATTTCGATTGGGAAGGAAATGGTGTGGTTTGAATTGATAGGCAATGTACTTAAAAAAACTTATAAATGTTTAAATATATATTTATATATATAATAATGTTTTTCTAGTAAAACAAAATTTAAAAAACTTGCAAACTGTAATCGTTTTAACAAATATCTTATAATAATTATTATAAAAAATGATAGCATTTAATACAGACCATCTAATACAAAAAAAGGAAAGGGTGTCGTAGGTTATGCCTAGACTAATCCTCTGTAAATTATGATTGTAAGACATCAAGTTGGCCACAATTATTATGTATGTCTAGATTCAAACTCTAGACAGATGGGATATTACACCACATCCTCAGGGACTTAGCGATTACGCCACAACCCTTAGGGTGAGTTTGGTTCGCAGAATGATTTCTGAAGGAATGGAATCTGTCAAAGGAATTGGAATCTGGAAGGAATTGGAATGTAATGTTATTAGGTTTGACCAACCGTTTGGTTGACAGGAATGAAATGTAATCTTGAAATCTGTCTGTTTGGTTTGTAAAGGAATCGGAATGGAATTATGAAAAATGACAAAAATACCCTTTCTTTGATTTTGTTTTAATTCTTTTTAATTATAAATAATTATAAAGTTAATATTTAATGAGAATTATTTTTTATGTAATTTACCATTTGCCAGTTTTTTTATGTAATTACCCCCTCATTTCTTCCCCGTCACAACACCCCCTCCTCTCTTTTCCTTCTTCTTCCCCAACGTAGCACCAAAAACAAAACCCAAAATCGACCCTCCTTCCTCCTGCAGATCGAAAAGCAAGAAACCAAAAACAAGAACCCAAAATCGACCCTCCTTCCTCCTTGCAGATCGAAAAGCAAGAACCTAAAATCAAGAACCCAAAGTCTGATGAGAGACTGAAGCAAAATCGAGAGAAACCAGGGTGTCGATTGAAGCAAAATCGAGAAACCAGGGTGTCAAAACCAACTGTCAAAGAAGTTTCAGATGAAGAAATCGAACTTGAATCAGTTCGATTGAAACAAAATCGAGAGAAACCATAGTGTCGTGTGATTGAAGCAGTACGTGAGATGCAATAATACGTGAGAAACCAGGTGTCGTGCGATGCCTAAGTCATTTCTTGAAGAAACGGTAATGAAATGGAATGCGACTAGGGTTTTTTATTAGAGACGAGGATATTTTTGTCATTTTTTAATTTTGGGTGGAATGGATTTCAATTCCATCCAATTTATGAAGGAATGGTCAAATCCTGATTTGGGGGAATTTATGGAATTCAATTCCATTCCATGAGTAACCAAACATAGGAATGGAATTTGGTCAATGGAATTGACCATTTCAATTCCGCTCAATTCCGTCGGAATCCGCCGAACCAAACGCACCTTTATGGTTTAATACCAAGAAATGTTGATATATTGGAAAAGTGTGACCCCAAAAGAAATAATATTTTTAAGAGTAAAATATAACATGTTTTCAATTCAGTTCATATTTAGTGGTTGGTTGTTTTTTTCTTTTTCCTGATTGGGGAATAAAATGACATAACATAGACAGCAAATTAAATAGTTATCCAAATCAATTATTTTTTAATAATTAAAAAAAGTAAGTTACACCTATACATCCTATATTTATGATTTTGGAAAACATTACCAATTGCCACTAGGATGCGTTTAGTACGTGGACAAGATAGAACAGGACATGATGGGACATGACAGAGCAGAACATGACAGAACATCTATTCAGTGTTTGGTAGACAGAACATAACAGATAACAATAAATAAAATACAACAAATAAAGTTTAAAGAATGACTAAAATATAATATAGAACGTGTATTTGATGTTTTAGAAGATAATTATAGTTTATTTTAAGGTTATATTGGTAAAACATAAGTCTGTCTCAGCTTGTTCCACTCTGTTCCTGTATGTTCAACATAAAAGTCCTGACAAACGTGGAACAATGATCCCTGTTATGTTCTGTCATGTCCAGTGTACCAAACGCACCCTAGAATTCAGTAATCACACTAGACCCCATCCTTTCAATTTGTTTGCGTGTAACATCTTTGGGTGTAACAATTTCAAGGCCATTCATTAAATTGAAGGGTATTTTGATTATTTTAAACAATTGTAAAGATAATTTTAGGTGGCGGTGGTCCGCTTTTTGGGTTGTCAACCAAATCATTGATGAAAGAAATGGGGTCACAAGTGATGAAGATGATACAATTGCAACAAAAAATTTGTTATCAACAAAGGCAGAACCTTGTGCTTTTGTGAATTTGATGTTTATGAACCTAATGGTTGCAACATTGCTGAAAATGATGTGTACCTAATAGATCAAAAATGGCCAAAATATTTTAGGTTTATTGCCGATAGAGAAAAAAAACATACTTTAATTTATTATATTTAGAGGGTGTTTGGGAGTGTGTTTTAAATCTGCTTATTGACTTATTGGCTTTTTAAAAAGTCAATAAGTTAAAAAGTTTGTTTGGCAAATGCAAAAGGACTTTTAAAACAGCTTTTTGGTTTGCCCTGAAAACTTGATTTTCAAGAAGTCACACTTTCCTGACTTATTGACTTATTGGTCATTTTACACTTTCCTATCTCAAAAGCTAATCCAAACACTTTTTTAAAAACTCTTTTTCCAAAAGCAATAAGTCAATAATCACTTTTGGAAAAAGAGTTTACAATTTCGAAATGAGAATTTACAATTTCACCCCCTATACTTATTTACTTATTTTACTTTATACTTTTTACTTTCATAATTTAAATTTACATTTAACACATATAATCGTTTATCAACTAAAATACGTTAAAAAAATACGTTTTAATTTTAACAAGTTACACAATTGTAATCGTCTCTTCGATACGTTCGAAATGAGCCAAATCTTGAATTTTTTTGAATTTATATATTTTAATATATATCATATACACTACATCAAAATATTTTTAATATTTACAATTTATACATTTATAGTTAATTATTTAATTTACGGTACTCTTAGGTAGCGTTTGGTACGCATACTAGATGGGACAGGACGGAACTGGACGGGACTGAACTGGATGGGACGGGACGGGACTGAACTGAAGGAGATAATTTTAATCTAAGTTACGTTGGAAATACATCGATCATTTTGTGCATACTCTGTAACTGCAAATACTTCAGCTCCAAACACACATGAATCATCATTCGCCAAATACTCATTTTCACAATTCTTAAATGAGTCCAGTGATACCGACTTGTCAAAACCCCATTTAATATTCTTCTCGTGAAACCTTCTCCTATTTCCATTCACGATATCTATAAACACATTCAAATAATAATAATTTAAAACGATTTAATGAATTAGTTAATATATGATTATTATGTTAATGCGATAGGAGTGTAAAAAAAATTGAAAAAAAGAGATGTACCATAAATTAAATAATTAACTATAAGGGTATTAATTTTAAATATAAAAAATATTTTTTTATGTAGTGTATAACTGTATATGATATATATTAAAATATATAAATCCAAAAAAATTCAAGATTGGGCTCATTTCGAACGTATCGAAAAGACGATTATAATGGTGTAATTTGTTAAAATTAAAACGTATTTTTTTAATGTATTTTAGTTAATAAACGATTATATGTGTTAAATGTAAAATTGAAATAATGAAAGTAAAAGGTATAAAGTAAATTTAGTAAATAAGTATAGGGGTTGAAAGTGTAACATTTCATTTTAAATTCGTAAAATTGGACGAAAGCGGGGGGTGAACAGTGAAAGCGGGGGTGAACAGTGTCAAACACGGGTCAAATTTTCAAAAATGGTCCCTGGAATTTTTCAAAAATGGTCCTTTGCAATTGAAAAGTCACAAAAAGTATACCATCGCGGGATGAGCCCGCGATCGTGGGATTCCATTTTTCAAAAATGGTCCCTGCAAGTTTAAAAAAGTGTCAGAAATGGTCCCTGGCCCGCGATCGCGGGCTCCAATCGCGGAAAAAATGGTATTTTTGCAAAGTGGGAGAGATTTAGAGCATTTTGGTAACACTTGGTTTGACTTAGGGTATTTTAATTAATTTCCCAATAAACAATTGAAATTTAAGTAATCTTCAAAAGTTCATATAATTAGATTGAAATAACCAGGGGTAGTCGCTAAACATGTGTGCTAGCCAAGTGAGCTACACATCAACTTGTTTTTTTAGCGGATTATCGTTTTTATATTCTAATTTATGCATATAAAAAAACTAAAAATCAAAGGCCCCTCACGATTGAAGGCTCTATGCAACGACACCTATAGAACACCCCAATAAACGGCCCTACAGTGGCGGACCTAGCTTGAAGGATACGGTGGCATTTGCCACCGTATCGTTCTTTCGGCGATTGGTAAAAAAATTTAGTCGTGTAAATAGTGCAACCGTATCGTTTTAAATGGTGCAACCGTATCAAAAAAACTCTTAAAATCAACCAAAAATTCCAAAAAAAACTCTTAAAATCAACCAAAAATCCCAAAAAAACTCTTAAAATCAACCAAAAAAACCCGAAAAATTCTCTCGAAATCAATTTTTTTTAAAAGTTCCTCGAAATCGATAAAAAAAATTCTCAAAGCAGTGGAATTAGGCTAAAACAACATCGGACGATGTGGAAAATTTTTAGGTTCGTCAAAGGTGTCACCGTAAGAAAAAAAATTTCGGTCCACCTATGCGGCCCTATGTACCCCTCCTATAAAAAAAAAGGGCAAATGGTGCAAACAAAATGAAAATAATGAGAAATTTTAAATTGAAGTAACAATTACTAAATTTTTCCAAAACCAAAAGAACATCTGGTGCAATTTACTCTAAAATCCATATTTGACTATAATAAAAATAAAGAAAAATGAAAAACAAAAAAATTGTCAAGAATGGGATTCGAACCCATGCCCTTTCGGACCAGTACCTGAAACTGGCGCCTTAGACCAACTCGGCCATCTTGACTTATTTGTCTCGTTATTGTACAACATTTTCTAAACCATTTCTGACGATGATCCATGCCCATTGAAATGATTGGATTTGCGCTTCTTCGGCTCAAAGGTAACTTCTTCTTGATTAGAATGATCAAAAACAGATACATTAAACTGTAGAATCGTATTTAAAATCCAGTGAAATAGATCACTATCTTGTGACATTAATCTTGCGGTGTTCAAGGATACTACAGACAAACACAGAGTTAAACGATTCTACTGATCACCCCTTTGTTCATAAGTGGCTACAACAGATTTCAGCTAGGAGATAGGGACGAAATAACTGCTGGAAAATCCTCCAGCTTATTTCACTTCCAATACAGGCATGTTTAGCAATATTCATGCTCCTTTTGAGTCCATACTTGTGTTCCAAGAATGTATAAAGTTGGTTACCAACATCCATGCCATTCTTGAAACCGCCCTTGTGGTGTTCGACGAAATTACTGAATGAAGGTAGTGAGGCCACGTGTTATATATTTATAGTTTGCTTGAAATGAGGATTTATGTATTCGTAATCAAACCAAATTTGCTCGACTGAACATGTTGATAACACTGTTTTTGCACTGTTATGATCTGCCTGTGGAAGCAATCCTATTGGGCAAAGAATCTTTATGTTCTTTGTGTATTATTGTCCCTCTTTTGCTTGCTGATCTGCAACATATTTACATGTGTGTAAACCACTGAACTGCATTGCTGATTGCTCATTTAGATCTGGTTATGGACCACCTTGGTTCTTCTCAGGGCTATACATCAGTTATCCAAGGGGAATGATAGAGTCGAACCTAAACCTCGTGCTCAACAGTTGTCATTGATGATTCTTTGTCCATGTCTTTCTTTGATGTTTTCTAGGATTGTTACTTGTTTCCTTGTTTGTATCTCTGAATGGTATCATAGATGAGAATTTAAAATGAGTCTTGATTTATAATAAAGTCGATTCTTTTGATCCTCTCTGCTGTATGCAGCTAGCTTCTCCGTTATAATAAATTTGATATTTGAGACTGAGAATTGGCACCTATCTTAGAACATCAAACTATACATAAATAGTTCAGTGTCGTGATACTTTTATAATCTTCTGTTCTGGCATGTACAGGTAAATACATCATAAATACATGAAAAGAAAGAAAATATCGAGTCCTGTACATTAAGACCGAACAAAAGATGACCGGAATTAAGCAGAATGACTAAATATAACACTTATTTGTGGAGTATGTAGTGGACATCTCGCTAGGACATGTAGGAGAATCCCATGGCATATTAAGATTCCAGTCATCATCAGGGACGGTTGATGGCAAGCTGAAAGGAAATCCACTGGTCCCCACGTTTACCCACTTGTGATTATCATTCATCAGATCATTGTTCTTCCTCAACCCTTCGTCATGGTCACCAGTGTCTATACTTCTTCCTTCCTTATCCTGCGGTGACTTCATCAAGAATTTGTTGAACTCGCTTGCATCCCCAATTAGATCAGGGTCAAGATTGAACGAGATGGGAGTAACATCAGATGTGCTCTTTGTGGTTGGTCCTGATATATCCACAGTTGAAAACATGAAGCCACTAGGAAAACCCGTGTGTGGGACCGAGAAAGGAGGGAGTTTGCAATCAGTTAGATTCATGGGTGTGTATGAGGGGATGTCAAGAGCTGAAAAACTATCAGGAGAAGCCAGTCTTGAATCATTGTTGTTGCAGCTGAACTGGTTAGACTCCGTGAAAAGCTCAGATTCTTTGTGTTCGGATAACGAAGATACCCATGAGTGTGAAAGTGCCCTTTGTGCCATAGAACTTGTCTTTTTGAAGATTCTGCATATAGCCCAGGCATCCTGCACATAACAAGAAGGGTATTAGTCTATGAAGTTACATAAACAACTCTTAAAAAGTTGAAATTTATTACATTTGGTGGGAGGCTTTTATCTAAGATCTTTTTAGGTGGTGATGGTTGAGCTTGAGAGAGTGAAGGCAGCCTAAACTCGTGCATCATCCAGTCTGTTTTAATCCCTTTAGCAGCTCTTCCCCTATAGAAAACCAAAGACTTCTTTAAACCAATGCAGCTAGTGCCATTAGATGAGTATATCGGCCTATCGGTGCCAGTGGCTTTCCAAAAACCAGCTCCTGTAACACGGTTTGGTCTTGCACTGTTCCTGTATTTACGATCCCTTGGACAGTAAAAGTACCACTCTTTTTCTCCCGTAGGCGCCAAATCTGTTAAACGGGGTAGAATAGGAATTAAAGCACACACAAACAACAGAAATCTTGACATAGAATTTAGATTCCTCTAGAAAAGTGCCAAAAGCTAGATATTGATTTGCTTACTTGGTAGATCCCATGGATCGTATTTGTATATATCCACTTGTTTGATAAGCTCGATAGGAAGAACTCGTTGCTGAATTTTCTTCTTTAGGTAGAATCCAACAAGTTCCTCATCTGTTGGATGAAACCTAAAACCAGGTAACATGACATCGTCCATCTTCTCAACGTCTTCTCTAGGAACGAAATCTTTTGTAAAACTAGCTCTGAACTAGAATAAGATTACTTAAAGAAGGAAAACCCAGATTAGATCCTCTTTAATGATGACGTATAGGGATAGATTGGTCATTTTGGGGCCGCTACGCTTCCTGAAAAGGGGTCTGTCCCCGAGCTTCAAACAGCCTTTCTGGTTGTCACAAAAAGTTGAATGAAGGAAGTTGTATATGGAGCATTCTATCAGGAACAGCAATCAGATATGAGCATTTTGGGTTTGTTTAATTGTCATTTATATATAATCTCAAAAGACTGATATATTGGCCTTTATGTTGTATGTTTCTTCAAATCAACAACACACAGTGACAAGAAACCTGTCAATAATATTGTGATATAGGATTATATAATAAATACACACACAATAACACAACTTAGTCATCAATGAATCCAAAAATGGAACTTTCCTCCATCTCATGCTTATCATAGATTCTATTATATCATTCTTTTTGTCAAATATGAACACTTGATCTTTCAACGTCTAAGATGAAAGTTTCGTCTCAAACAAATCTGCCCCGGGAAAAATCGCGACGGTTTCATTCTGGGAACGTCTGATATTAGTTGAAGGGTTAATTATGTTTATTGACAAATTTCAAGTTAAGGTGGTATATATGCATATGGCAACGATTACACGTTGTTGATGGATTCTTTACAAGAATTCCCTTTCTTTTCTTTATTATTATTATTATTATTATTATTATTATTATTATTATTATTGAAGAACGATTGACATATTAAAAAGGATGTGAAATGGGTCCTCTATATCTGTGTTAGACTTTACAAGTGGGTATTAGAAAATGTCATTTTTGTCTTTTATATATATATATATGTGTGTGTGTGTGTGTGTGTGAAATGGATTTTATATGTTTGGCAAATGTGTAGTGTTGGTACATTCACATTAATTGTTAAGAGTCTTCAATTTTTGTTGATGAAAACCACTTTATGTTCATATCTAAACCCCTTTTGGAATCTTTATTTGTTGGATTACCTACAAGCGGAGTCAAAAATCCATATGATATGTTGTTAGCATTTTGAATCGGTGACATCTAGGAAGCAAATCTAACTTCTTGTCAATTGAACTCTCTCTTAAAACCACTCAAGCTTAATTGAGGGTTTAGTTGGTTGTTAACTTCTCAGCTTTATGGAATTAGTAGAGGTACGTGCAAGCTGGTCCGGACACTCTCGATTGCCAAAAATAGAAAGGGTTTGCATAAATCTAAATTGGATCTTTGAAAACTTAAAAGGTAGAGCTTTAATATGTTTTAGATCGTCCATGTCTAACCATGTGGAATAACCATGTGGAATTCTAATGTTGGTTTTTCTAAAGATGAACGGAAGTTTGGTAGGGTGTGGGTTGGCTTAGCCCTCCAAGTTCCCTAACTCCCGTCAGTTTCAATCGATGGGTTTATGACATATTAACCCGACGCCTATATATTTAAGACTTGTTCTCTTATTTCAGACACACAACTAGAGAGCGAGAAAGGCAAAGAACCACTTTGTTCTTACTTCATGCATCAAATACAGTCCGGAAAATTCTTATCTATTTAATCCGTTGTATCTTGGGAAACAGATGCTCTAGAGGTGGCGAATTTATTTTAAGGATATTAAGCCTTGAGTATTTACGAGAATTTCTTTCGTTGTACTTTTTCGGGTCTCCAAATCTGTGATTTATTTTGTCTTTATTTGGTTTTTGGATACATAGTTTACAAGTGGCTTTGTTCAAACAAAGTTATATGACATCTAGTACTCTAAAACCAACTATTAGATGAGATGTCTTTTTTATTGTAGTTGCTATGATTTAGGTTGGCTCACTACGAAGTCAAAACATCGTTGCTTTTTGGGTACCGCTGACTAACTCTGTTAAAAATGTTCATTAAACGAATGATAATTTGGTCTTTTAACCTTTTTTTCAATTTCTTAATATTTTGTTAGACCCCACCCCCACCCCAGAAAAAAAAAGATCAAGTCTCCAACCTTTTTCCCGTAAAAAAATCAATCTTCAACCCTTTTCAGACAAGTAAATTTCCATCCATCCTTTCCCTTACCTCCCTTCTCACTGCACCCTTCCTCTTCGGCAAAACGGTGGTTACGACCACTTCAAATTTTTCCGAAATCGTCTGTCACCACTAGCAGTTCCTTCAAAAGAAACCGAAAATTCTCATGCTCTTTTCCTATTTCTCTTTGTCTTCTGTCATCATCACCCCCAACACATTAAACTCGGTCAACATTGTCACCCCTTTCGGGTTAGGGTTTCATTGTGCCATGAGAATATGCTACTAAACTGGACCCTTGAGTTATTGCTTTAAAAACCATATTTTGATGGAGATTGAGAGAATTTTTGTTGTTGTCTTCAGAGTTTGAATCCATATATATTGTTATATAGGGGAGGTATCCGTTGCAAACCAGTCAGTTTGTGCAAACTATACAAACCAATCTTAGCCGTTGATCAAGTCTAATAAATATCTGATTTTATTATGTTTCCTAATCTAAAGTCATGATCATAATGAATGAATCTTATCATCTTCCATATATATCTCAGTCTTAATTAATGAATCATAATGATTATCCATAAATACATCTATTGTTTCTTAATATAGTGGTTTGTATAGTTTGCACAAACTGACTGGTTTGCAACGGATACCTCCCCTTGTTATATATTATTTAACTAAAAAAAGAAAATTCTCAAAGAATAGTAAAATAGTCCCCAAATTAATGGGCGTTATTTAACAAAGTCGGCCTTAAGGACGAAAATAAAACCAAATTGGAAATGACAAAGACGAAAATAAAGTTTAAAGACCAGGTATGAAAATACCAATAAATAAGAAATCATAAGGATGGAAATCGTAATTTTAATCTTTTAATATATAACAAATGGTTCATCTATTAAATATAAAATTTTATCTTTCATCTTATTATAAAAATCATAAAATCTTAATCAAGGATAGCCCATCATACTCATTAACAAATTATATAAGATTAGAAATTGTGAACAAATGGATGGGGATTTGGAGACAATGTTGAAAATTCTTTGATTTCATGATGCTTATCGTCCATCCCATCCCCATCACAGTTTTTTTAAACATATTTTTACTTATATTCTTCCTTAAGATTGTTAAACAGATCAATAGTTGTCTAATTCGGCACAAAAACAAAAAAAATCATCTAATGATGTTATCTAAAAAAATATTTTTTGAAAAAAGAACACGCACTACCAGTGTATTCGGTGTTGTGTTGTACCCAGGCAGTCTGCTCTTGCTAGTACGTTTGGTCGTTTGTTGTTTTTTTGTTTGTCGCTTTAGTCTTGTTTGGTGTTCGGTGTTGGTTTTTGTTGGGTCTTCGGTTGTGCCTCACTCCTTCCTATATGCCTTGTAGATGAAAGGTTAGTTTGTGCTGTATTCTTATTTGTTCTTGGTTGGTTTTAATATTTTACTGTCTTTAAGGGTGTGTTTGGTACGCTGGACATGACAGGACAGAACAGAACAAGTATCGCTGTCTCATGTTTGGCAGGATTTTTATGTGGAACAGACATGAACAAAGTGAAACAAGCCTGTTCCACCCCCATCCCATGAAACAAGGTGGAACATACTTATGTTTTACCAATATAACCTTAAAATAAAATATAACTCTCTTCTAAAATATCTTCTATTTTGTATTTTATTCATTCTTTAAATTTTATTTATTGTATTTTATCTATTGTTATTTGTTCTGTTCTGTCCAGTTCTGTCTACCAAACGCTGAACATTTGTTTTGTCATGTTCCATTCTATCTTGTTCTATCATGCCTGCGTACCAAACGCGCCCTAAAAAACTAGTGTATTCAAGAATTAAACTTATATTGTTTAATGATTATATTTCATCTACATGAACGGTGAATATTGTTTTATGATATAAATATAATTTTAAGATTAGAAATAATGTAGAGAGCATATTCATGTTCACACGTTAAGAAAGCAACAATTTTGTCTGTATTACTCGTTGGATTTGATCAATCTCTCTCTAAACCATTGGATGTGTTCCTAAATAAACGCCTAATAAATCTAAACTAATCCCTTTCGTCATGGGTTAAGTACGCAATTAATTGATTGTTGATGGCTTAATTTCTAATGGTAATAATCATAATCTTTGATGGCTTAATTTCTTATCTTTTCTTGTTAAGTCGGTTTGGATTTCAGTTATATAAGATTTAATTGTTTTATATTATCTAGATATACGTTATTGTTTGATTTAATATGATATTTTAGTCTTGAAAAAATATAAAGCATTCCTTTTTTATTATTTTCCGAAGATTTAGATGGTACTTACTATTTTTTAACGGATTATAGGGCTTAGCAGTCAAAAAGATAAAATAGAACAAACATGGCGATTTGAAGCTCTTAGTGCTCCATGTACCTGTATCCATTATTTTTCTTTATTAGCACATTGTTACTGGCGGATAGGATTGTTCATCGGTTGACATTGAATAGATGTGAGGGAAAGCGAACCGATCCAATCATTCATTGGATGTTGGATTTTTTCAATCTAATAAATGATTGGATCGGTTTAGTCTCATCCATTGGATATTCTTACCGGATATCAGATTGGATATCAATCGGATATTTCTATTGGATATCCATTCAGTGTGTTGATTAAATCCAATTTTCTAACAATGAAACAAATTAATTAATCGTTTTTAATATGTGTTAAAACCAACATAAGTTAGGTTAAATATTCAAAAACAAACACAAAACAAAATCAGACTGCAGCTTTGGAGGAAGGTGTTGGTTGGTGGGTAAGATTTCATGGGAAAGTGAGGGAATTAATTAGGAACGGTTAAGTGAGACACATGGCATCAGTTTATTGGATAATATAAAAGGATTTTAACTTCTAATGTAAATGAGATAAATATCTAAAAGAACTAAAGTATTCCTTCATTAACGAGTTTTTTAATGGATGTTAGAATTTTACATATTACGATAATTATCTTGTACTTTAAAAAATATAGAGACTAAAAGTGTTATGACCAAAAAAACACAATAACCAAAGTTGTAGTTTACTCTTTATTTTATCTTATTTTTTATGATTATTTAGTTCATTATTTACTTAGCCTACCAATTATTTAAAACTGTAAATTGAAATTTTAGTTTAGTAAGTTGCATTTAATGCCCTTAAGGTATTACCATTGATAACAATCTTGATCTTCATTTCAATTATTTAAGTTTTGAGAAATTGTGAGGAATTATACCGTTATAATTTGGGTTCCAGTGACAATAAAAGTTATGGTGAGATGTGTCGGAAGGGATTTGTATTATTGGATCAATTCTAGTTAAAAATCAACACTCACTAATGAGATGCATGCACCAAATCAATTCTCTTTTCAAACGCAATGACACGATCTTTCGTCTTTAATTCTTGTGATCGATACTTTTATTTACTAAACCTTATAGAAGTTGCAATTGGGTTTTTAAAGTATGTCCGAATGTTAACTTCAAGACCTTATGAAATTAATTTGGCATCGTCTCCCGAGTCTTGGTGTAATGAATAATGATGGTCGTTTTCCCTGTACGACCAACAACGGAAGAAGAAGAAGAAGAAGAAGAAGAAGAAGAAGAAGAAGAAGAAGAAGAAGAAGAAGAAGAAGAAGAAGAAGAAGAAAAGAAGAAGAAGAAGAAGAAGAAGAAGAAGAAGAAGAAGAAGAAGAAGAAGAAGAAGAAGAAGAAGAAGAAGAAGAAGAAGAAAGAAGAAGAAGAAGAAGAAGAAGAAGAAGAAGAAGAAGAAGAAGAAGAAGAAGAAGAAGAAGAAGAAGAAGAAGAAGAAGAAGAAGAAGAAGAAGAAGAAGAAGAAGAAGAAGAAGAAGAAGAAGAAGAAGAAGAAGAAGAAGAAGAAGAAGAAGAAGAAGAAGAAGAAGAAGAAGAAGAAGAAGAAGAAGAAGAAGAAGAAGAAGAAGAAGAAGAAGAAGAAGAAGAAGAAGAAGAAGAAATGTACAAAACAAAACAAGCACTCAAATGAACAAGTATCAAACACATGTACTGAAACTAAAGCTGCGTCGTTTCAACAATATCCCATTTTCCACCACCCAAATTGCCACCAAAAGAAAAAAACACAGAAACAGTAATCAATCCTGTTTTCTTCTTCTCCTTCTTCTTCTTCAAGCCAAGTATCGATACAACTTCCTATCTTCTCTGTCCCTTTCCAAGAACTCCCTCTCAATAAGCGACTCGATTCTTTTCTTAATTACTACAGGGTTCGGCAGGAATCTCGACTGCAGTTGCTTTGTAACCTCCGCCACAATATTGTTGTGATCCAGCACCCGTCGCGCCTTCATGATCCTAACGATCGCCGCCTCGATCTGCGGCTTTCTGTCCTCCTCCACCCTCTGCCGAGTCTCTTGCTTTTCGGGTTCTGATTCCTTCTGTGCCACCACTGTACCAATCTTCACCTTGTAAAACTTGCTAGAAAACTTATCATTGAAGAAAAAGTCATCTTCTTCACTGATATCTTTACTCATTGGTTCTTTCCTCAGAACATTCTTCCCCTTTGCACAAGCCAACGACTGCAAGCACCGTTTCAGTTCCATAGTGGGTATCTCAACCGCCTGTTCGATTTCTTTATAACTCAGCCGATCTGCATTGTTGTAAAGCATCAGAACACACATTTGGTACGTCGAAACGTTCAGCTCGTGCTTTTGGCCTCTGCCGAATGTCGCTTTGATATCTGCAGAACCCATGTTTGTTTGCCATGTTAACCTGCGTCCATTGTGGGTCCCGAGGTAATATGTTCGGAACTTGTCGCACACGCTGAGGATTTCCGGAGGAAGGTTGCAAGCGGTGCTGGATTGAGTCGGCCAAGACCCAGTTGTGAGAACATGTACAGAGAGTGTGGGTCCATCGGCTAACACGGGTCCCATGGCTTCATAGAACCCTTGCATTGTATCCTGAGAGGTCTTCATATCAGTGAACATACCTTCCAACTTTGACGTAAACTGATACCCACATTCCGTTTTTAGCTTCAGTATCAAACTTCTTTCAGCATCATCAGATACACTCTTGCTCGAAAGAAGCCTTTTTGCCAAATGTTGTTTGTAATACTTTTCGAATACATCCTTCTCTTGGAGATAACGGAAAAGCATCATCACCTTGTCGAGAACGATCTCCACATCCTCTTCACTCACCCCTTTCAGTCCTTTCCTGAGCTTGTCATCCACAAACAACGAGATAAATTCCGGAGACCTAGGGTTCAAATTAATAAAGTACTCGAACGACGAATTCAGAGCATTTTGGAATGTCTTGTCATTGTTAAACGCTAGGTTGATGATTTTGTCGTGTTTATCTTTTTCGTCCAGTAGGCGCTGTACAAAGTCCACAGGATCTTTTAACCTTTCGGGATCAGTGACTAGTTGTTTGCCCGTTTCGCGGATATGAGATGTCATCACCTCCCTAATTAATGTTAGTCCATTAGGCACCCTACGGAACAAGTTGTACATCCTGCCCAAATCCTCGTATTTATCATCCACTATCATATTCACCAACCCTGAATTCTCCATATGAACCAATCTGCTCATCTGGCTTTCGATCATTTCCTTTTCAACAACATTTGTTATCTTCACTTCGCTTTTCGCATCTAAGTAGTGGGAAACTCTCTCAATCTCTTCATTCAAACGTTTCTCAGCTTTCTTAAGATAATCTCCACAATCACAACATTCGATGAACTGCTGAGATTCTCCTTGGTAAAAGTTGGCAGAGACCTCAAGAAAAGGCTTCTCAAAGTCTTCTTGGTAGACAGAGGGACCTAGATCCATTAGCATTTTCACTATGTTTCTCATCAAACCCCTGTTAATAACCTCACCGCCCCTTTCTCTTTGCACAATTTCCAGGAGTGTATCTTTCAGCCTAATCTGGATATTACTAGAGTGGATAATGTTATCCCTCCATAAATTAAGCCCAAGCTCGTGAACTGGAGTCTTGTGTGTGCTTGGGATAAAAGTTCTATCCATGTACATTAATATGTCCCTTATCATTTGCAATGCTTTGTTGTGCTCCATCCATTTCCGGTTCAACTCTTCTAGAAACAAAGGCCCCTGAGACGCTTCAACTGACGTTGCTATTTCTTTTAAATGTAAAGTCATGGTCGATACAAGTCCAGAGTATAACTTCTCTCCAAATTTGTGCAGGACCATATTGTATGCGTTCCTGGACATACAAAACACAGTTGAACGTCAAGAAACATAATTTTGTTTCAAGTAGAGCTGCTTTTGCTATATATTTAATCATCTTCAGTAACCTAAAACAGCAAAGATTGATATAATCAACACAGTGGCCATAGTAAATAAGTATGATAAATCGAGATCCCAGTTTAGGACACACAAGGAACCACAATACACACACACACACACAAATTTAGCACAAAGACATTGAGTAAGAGAAATTGCCAACATATATACACCTGCCTGTGGGTGACATGTCTATAAAACTTGAAAAAAAAGATGATAGTGTACAGCATCAGACTGATCTATCAACTATGAACCACAAATTGAAATCCAGATATAGTATTTGAAATACTCTGCTACATGAGTAATATTTGAAAATTTCAGTCCTTCAGAACTTGGGATGGCTAGCACTGGATTTAACATTAGAAAAGAGACCAGAACTATTAAATAAATTAACAGAACACATATGGATAATATAAATAGGATTGGCACAGATAGTCTATCATCTAATGAAGTTAACTCCAGATAAATGCATAAATTCCATAGCAATCATGGCATGTGGTGCAGGAATGGTGACTAGCGAAAGCCCAACAATGAGCCAGGGCACATAGTATATGCAGCAACATATGCCATTTTCCCTAGTGAAAAGGAACAAATAAAGCATATCATAATAGTCTAATAGATATATTCTAGACTGAGAAATATTTAGCTTGTAGTTTAACGTCAAATACTACAGGACAACTTGACTTAATAACAGAAGGCATTGTCTTTCATAATTGATCCACAACAAACAAATAAAAATGTCAACAAACAAAAGCAACCATCACACAAGGAGTAAAACATTAAAATTTACTTCAAAGTCATGCCGTTGCACCTAGGCTCTATGGTGTGTGCCACTTCCCCTGTTACACCCCTTCAGATGCATAAAGGCATGTGTCGTGAGTCCGTGACAGCAATGATCATTTCAAAATCGTTAAAAGTAATAACATACTCCTTACTTTGATGCAACAATAAACATATCACTAATGCAAAATTATATAGCTTTAAGAAAGTGAGTGATTGTCCATACCATCAACTGACCAGTAGTTGATAAGGAATAAGAATGGAAGATAACATATGCCACACAAATTATCAACTGACCCATGGTTGAAAATGAACGAGGATTAAAGCAACATCCATTACATGTATTCATCTGCTAAAATCAGAGTGTTGTACAAATATTAAGCTTTAAGACAAACTAATCGTATAGGTGATTGATGATTTTGAAATAAGGCAGATAAGAACTCCAATACTATACAGTTCAAGGCGCCTAGAATAGAGAATAAGGAGAGGTGTGATGCAGATAATACTATATTAACTTGGTCTGCCACATAAACTTAAGCTGCAACAAGATGAAAACTTTTAACAATTATTTAGATAATCCATCTAGAATTGTCAAGATACATAAGTCTATCGTGTAAGCTCAGGCTCCTCTGGTATGAAAATATTATTGTTTCAGAAGCACAACAGTTGTTAAGTTGGCATATTAACACACGTAAATACGTAATAACAAGCCAAAATCATAGATCTTGTATTGTGACCGACTAACAATAATGTCACAAGTGAGTATCATGCATGCATGCAATGCGATAACCAAATAACTATAATTGAACAGATGGTTAAAGATACTTATTGTTTCATTCCAACCACTTGAATACAAAAGCTTTGTCCAGAGGGCAAGACTAAAGGACCACTCCACTTCACCTCACCTATTACGATAAAAATCCATAACACAAAAGATGGTAGCACCATGTATAGAAGTTTCTAAATCCACTAAGTGGGCATATCATGTTCAACAACAGTACTTTTTAGATGAACCCTGTAACGTAGAATATTTATCACAAGAAAGGGTTAGCATTTACATAGTGTGGTCCTTTTTTGCTCAATTTAATCTAGAGTGCTACACCAAAACCTAACAATTGTAAAAAAGTTCTAATTCAAAAAATAGATGACTTATATGCTTACGAGAAGTGAATCAGTGGATGACACTTTGTGCTTTACAGGTATAAGTGTGCATGGAGCATCCTTATATCAGAACCAACATTTAAGATATGGCATAGAAAAACTTCTAGTAGCCAGATCTGTTGGAAATTGTAAATCTGTTATTTGGTATAATGCAATTGGTATGAAAGGTAAGAACAGTTGAAGGGTAAGCTGAATGGAGTAAACATGTATCAACTTAAAGACCATGGAAGTTAATAGTTTGGGTCTTTGGGAGGAGATCAAGCAGCATAACAAACCAAAACATGAAGGAAGAAATTAAAGATAAATGTATGATGCTACAACTATATACACTGCGAGACTCGGACTAAGATTTGGTCAAAAGCAGTTGCCAACTCCTGATCTAACATAATGATGCAAAACCTCCCCTTACCCTTCCAGCAAAACTAACCCAACCATTCCATCTGAAAGACCAACATAAAAAAGTGTCTTCACAGAGCATTAATGCAATTAAGACTAATAAGTACATCACTAGGAATAAAAGAACATGTTCTAGTCTCTTATTTCTTCTGCAATTCAAGGCTGAGATATTATCTCGCACGCTGTTCCATATCCATTAGTTAATTGGACCAACTTTTACATAATTTTCCTTTCAAAATTTTCTTTTATATTCCTTTGGTTTGACATACCAAATCTTCCCACAATAGTAGGATTTCAATATCCACTCCAACACAGACAAGCAAATCGTGGAAAATTTCATACACGAAATTTCTGTGAGTGTCAAAAATCTAGATAGCTTGTAAATAAATAACAAAACCCTAAATCAGATTATCTTCCTTCATTGAGCTATAAAACTCATAAAAGACAAATTGAATTGAATAGATTCAATTACCAGATTATGAAACAAAGAAAAAGGAGAAAAAAACAAAACCTGTAAAGTTCTTCGAAACTAAGGCCACTGGCGTTATGATTATAAATCTCGTGAATCGCATGCTCCAATATCTTCCAAGTCTTCTCAGCATACTTGGGATCGACCACCACCCGATGCTTAAACGCCTCTATCTGGAAATTCCTCTTCTTCTGTGAACTCATCCTATCCAATCCAATCCAATCCGATTTAACCCCAACTACTCAATCTTCGATCGAGATTTCAAAAACCTAGCCAAAATCCACCCTATGCAACGTATGTAAATTTAGGGTTCGGAAATCTGGATGATCGAGGGGGTTTGGGAATGAAATGGATCAGTAAATAATATATAAATAATATATGAAAATCTAAATTGAATATATATAATATATGAGTAGAAATGTAAAAGCATCAATCACCAAGCTCAAGTTGAGATGCGAAGGCGAGAAGGCATCGAAATCGATGAGGAGGTTGTTTGGAAAAATCCTGTGCGTTCACGTTTTACGGACCACTGAAAACATTTGCTACCGCCAGACCCAATACAGGAGTACTTTGTGCTTTGTTTCTTGTACCCTCCCATCGACTTTACTCATTTCTTTTTTTACTCTTCCTGTTTCCGGTTTTTCAATCATTCATCATTCACGTGGTAATTTTTTTTTTTTTTTTTTTTTTTTTTTTTTAAAGGCAAGTTCAGTTAACATTCATTTATGAGCACTGTTACAAGCTGATCATACAGAAAGTTCGGACAAGAAAACATGGTAACACAAGTAGGTAAGTTTTGAGCATTCCTAGCTAGGGTGTGAGCCGGAACGTTAGCGTGTCTTCGGACAAAGTTTAAGGTGACATCGCTTGTGTGGGAGAGAAGTGATCTGGAGCGTTCAATAATAGAGCCGAACTCCGAGATATCTTCCATGTCGTTTCCAACCGCGTCAACAACCAATTTGACATCCGTTTCGAACACGATCCTTTGGTGACCGTGGCTAAAGGCCCATTTCATCACATACTCAAGGGCCATGGCCTCACATTCTTTGACAGGGGGGGTGCCCACGTCAATGGTGGCTTGGCACATGATAAAATTTTCAGTGTGATCGCGGATGATCGCCCCGGAGCCCCACTTGTTTTAGCAAGGCTTGCGTCAGTTTGTTTCGATCACAGTTTTTGTTAATGAAGATAGTCTCCATCAATATAAGGGGTTTGGGGAATGCAAATAAAAGAAGTTGGATCCGTGATCTCTGTAAAAAAGAAAAATTAAGTGTAATGGGTATCCAAGAAACAAAAGTAAAAAAATGGAATGACAAGCAAGTCTCGGCTTTATGGGGATTAGACGACATGGATTATATACAATCTGAAGCGGTAGGAAAATCAGGGGGATTGCTGGCTAATGTGGGATAGAAATGTATTTTCATGTGAAGCCTTTGTTTTGGAAAAAAAATTTGTAGCTGTCGTAGGTGATAGGCGGGTTATCACCCCCCCCCCCTAAATCTAACCGCAAGTGTACGGTGTCGAAATCAAGTAATAACGTACGGTAAGTACGAGTATCGAATCCACAGGAACTAGGAACTAAGTATCACAGTTACTATAATTGCTATTAACTGAACTGTCAAATTTTTGAGATGGGTTTTATATTAAACTAATTAAATGAAGAAGAAAATCACAGACTAAACAGTAGACAACTTTGAGGAAAATTCGATAGAGAAAACAGTTGAGGGTTGGAAATCCTTAGGTTTTCACATATGAATATCAGACTTAAAACGATTACCAGCTATTCCCTTAATGAATACCCAATCTTTAAAATCACCGTTGTTCTCTTTCGAGCAACAACGGGTTTTATTTTGAAAAGGACAAGTTTTATCTTTCGATTTCAGCTTATGGATTCCAAAACACGTTAAGCACAAGATTTATTATGAACGGGTAGATTTCATCTCTCGATCTCAACCTATTTGGTTCAATTAGGACTAAAGCGTATTCGGTATATCTCTATCACCAAATTCTCACCTTAGGCATGCAATTCCTAGTTCTATCTAACAGTTAATTCTCTCGAACTCAACTGGAAGCAACAAAACAATTGAAAGCTAGCTAAACTCTTAAAAGCATTAAGAATCAAATTACATGCATTCATTAACAAGGAAAAACTGATAAAAGTCATTCGTCATCCGTTCATATGTTCAAACCTAATTCAATCCAACCCCCAACATCTTAAGATTAGTTCATGATGTTGGGAATACAAACGCAGAAAAAGGGGATGTAAAAGTGTGTGCAAACATGATAACGAGAATGTAAAAGATGTAATGGTGAATGATGATGAACTCCCTTCTCTTAGCTTGAATCCGCTTCGCGTCGTGAATTACTTGTCGATTCCTCCTCTATCGTGGCCCGAAAAGTCTCCCAAAATCGCCCAAAATCGCCCATGGTCGTCGTGTGTAAGTTGCGTCCCCAATAATGACCTAAACCCGGAAATATAAAGCTGAAAATCGTGAAACAGGGGGATGCGCGGTTTTCTGCGCGACTTGCAAGTCGCGCCAGAAACCGCGCGCTTTTCAGAAGCTGTTCTGGGTCGGGTTTGGTTCGCGGATCGGGTCCTGGTTCGGGCGCGGGTCTTGGGCTTCCGTTGGGCTTCGTTTTGGCTCTTTTTGGGCTCTTTTTAGCTTCTTTTCTCGATGGTTACTGCCTTTTAATAAACCTGCACATTCCACTAAATAAACCGTAAAATTCTGCTTCTTTGCTCGAATACAAGCCAATCTCATTGGTTTGTGAACTGAAAATAACGCCAAAAAGTGGCTATATCAACAACCCTAAACCGAGCGTTGCTTGTCCCCAAGCAAATTAGCGATAAAATAGAATAAAAGCACATATCAAATGAAATAATAATAACTGCACAACTCCCAATTGGTACCATGTAATGCACTGGTGATTTCCCATACCCGTGAATGCCTATCTCACTCTCGTCTCATCCTTATTTTGTTTGATCCATGACCTTCCATTGTAAGTTGAACTCGTGACTGCTACGTTTCCATTAAAGTCGTACTAGGTCCAGACATACTAGGGAAAACATTTCGCCTCGACCCTACCTCACAGGATACTCTCATTTCGCTCGAACCTAGGTTATCGCACATGTTGTCATGTTTAGGGAGGTTATGTACAAGAATACTCAAAAGTTACATGACAACTCTAATGAAAGACGCCCAAATGTCCAAAAAGTCGATCTCAGAAAGGAATCAAGTAGCAAGACAGGGAATATTGACAAAAAGTGGTAGCATACCTTAAACATGTTTTCCAGAAGATCATCCAGGTCTTTACAAGGGTTGTAACGAGGCTAAGGTTATGGCTTATGAAATGAAAGTTTCAACGATCCTCGGTGTGTCAAGTTTTAGCAATTTTGACTTTATAACTTTCTTTCCTATCACTTGGCCCTCTTTGTCACTAATGGAGTCGCTTGACTCACTTATTTTCAGCTGTAGATGGTTGTCTAAACTAACTGGGGTTTTTTTTTTGGGACTTCATTGGTCCTCTTTATTTAATTGGGGCTGCATTGGCCCTCTTTATTTAATTGGGTTACATTGACCCATTTTATTCTCAATGACTGGCCTGCACTATTTTCTTTTCCGCTCTATCTTTCATAGTTCATTACTGCTTCTAGTTGACACACTTTCGGATAGGGTTGGCTAAGGCTTTTGGCTCGGGTTTAAAGGTGGGTCTGAAGTGAAAAGGTGAATGTATGGCTACAAAGGGGCTATGGATACACACATATGGGTGAAAAGGTACGATAGCTAAAAGCAGGGTTAAACATACACACAATGCCTGGAATCACATCTTAAGGTCCACACGATTTGGTCTACTATACCCTTTCCCAATATCCCGATGGTTGTCTTTGCTACTCAATGCAATAATATAGCGAGATCATTCTATATTCACGACAAGGAACTCGAAAAAGTGTATACGATTTTCGTGTATGAATCCCTCGATATGAACAACGTCTTTAAGGCTCAAAACTCGCTAATGGGTGGTCTCCACTAATGTCCCTAGTCATGTCCTTTCCCAGTCCTTCCCTAATGGTCACGTCACTATCACGAGATTCTCTCCACAATGGTCGGTCTCAATCATTCAAAACAAAAAATTTAGCTAAAGTGATCTAGGTACTCAGAAGTGCAGGAAATCTACGTGCATAACGTGGGCCCGATTGGGCAACCCCAAACCTTACTCACACATTGTCCCCAATGTGCAAGTGTCGGCGTAGGCGATACTAAGACAAGTATCGTTGTGCGGTTATTACATGCAACAGACAGGTAAGGCATAACATTAAAGCACGAACTCAAAGAGCCATTCTAAATATTTTCAAGAACATGGCCACCCCAAACCTAGGCCGTGGCCTAGGTTTGTCAAACAAAGCCAACCCCAAACCTCGGGGAAACCGAGGTTTGCACAGGGTTCAAGGTGAGTGTGTAGATGTTTGAAAAAATGAGGCACCCCAAACCTAAGTGAAACTTAGGTTTGTTGCATCTCGTTTACTATTAAAGAATAAAGCATCGTACACACTCGTTACATGCAAGTTTAGAACATACCTGTTTGCCCGGACGGAGGAGATTCTCTAGAAAGAGTTGAAGCCAATCAGGAGAGATGGAGAGCGAGAAAGCAAACACACAAGAAACAAAGCAAAAGACGAAAGAAAATAGGAAAACGAAACACACAAAGCAAGAAAACGAACACGACACGAAAACAGGGGAACCCGCGCGGTTTAGCGCGCGGGTTGTAAGTCGCGCGATAAGTCGCGTAACCCCCTGTTTCGAAAACCCACAGAGAGCCCCACGACTTGGCACGCGGTTTGTAGGCCGCGGCACAAGCCGCGTAAGTCCCTGTTTGCTATTTTTTTTGATTTTTTCGTTTTATTTTTTTGGTTTTTCGTAAGTAAGAACACACTCAAAAACGAAAATATAAAAAAAAAGAACTAACCTCGGTGGGTTGCCTCCCACCTAGCGCCGTAGTTAAAGTCGTGGCACGACTATGTGGTTCTCAACTCGACTCGGTATCCACGGACTCGGCTCGCCCACACTTGCGATTCTCCGCAGATTCTTCCTCATTCTGTTTTCCTTTATCAATTCCGGATCCCTCTTCACTTCGACCTCTCACCTTCTCGAACATCTTGAACACCTCTTTCTCACCACCAATTCTTAACGTCATTTCTCCTTCCTCCATGTCAATTATTGCTCTACTCGTGGCCAGAAATGATCGTCCCAGTATCAACGGGACCTCTTCATCTTCATCTATGTCTATGACCACGAAGTCGACTGGAAAGTAGAACTTACCCACCTTGATGAGTACATCCTCTATCACTCCATATGGGTATCTGATCGATCTATCAGCGAGCTTAAGCGTCATGTATGTCGGCTGCACTTCCCCCAATCCGAGCTTCCTGAAAATAGATAGAGGCATTAAGTTAATACTCGCCCCTAAATCACATAAAACTTTATCAAAATTAGACTTCCCAATTTGAACAGGGATCGAAAAACTCCCTAGATCTTTTAGCTTCGGGGCAAGCTTGTTCTGAATAATTGCGCTGCACTCCTTAGTAAGTGCAACGGTGGACTGGTGATCGATCGCCCTCTTCTTGGATAGAATCTCCTTCATGAATTTCGCGTATGAGGGAATTTGTGCCAAAGCATCTGCAAAAGGAATGTTAATATGCAACTTTTTTAATATATCAAGAAACTTAGAAAAATTAACATCATCCTTATGCGATTTAAGTCTTCTCGGATACGGCACTCTCGGTACCACCGGCTTGACCGGTGGTTGCTTTGGCTTCGTCTCTCCGCTCTTCTTGTTCTCCATCTCACTATCTTCATCAGCTTCCAGCTCATCCATGTCCACAATCTCGACCTCTTTCTCTTTAGGATCGGTCTCCCTTGATGACGGTTCGCGTGTAGGCTCTCCATTCAGCTCTTTGCCACTTCTCAGATAAATGGAATTACACTCCTCTCTTGGTTTCTTTTTAGTCATACTTGGGAATGCGCCGGGAGGTCAGTTTTGTAGGGTTTCAGAAATTTGCCCCACTTGCCTCTCCAAAATCTTGATGGATGCGGTGTTCTGATCAGTAGCTGCCTTGACTGTGCTCACCGTGCTCGCTAACTCTCCAACCGTGTTGTCCATCTTGGTCATGAACTTCATCATCATCTCTTCCAGCCCCGGCTTCTTCTCCCCGGATGGTCCTTCGTTCCTTTGGTTGAAACCTGGAGGACGGTACACATTATTAGTATGAGGAGAATTAGAAGAGTTAGAAAAAATACCTTGCTGTTGACCGGGTTGACTCCACGAAAAATTAGGGTGTTTCTTCCACCCTTCGTTATAAGTATTGGAGAACGGGTCGTTCCTCGGTTGATTGTTCCGGTTTTGCAAAAATTGCACTTGTTCAGGTGCTTCCGAATTACCTCCCTTCAAGTGGTTCGTTATAAAAGCTAGTTGAGCTTTCAGTTCTTTCAGCTCTTCCGATTCTTGAACGCTCGCGACTCTTCTTACAGCTGATCGTGGAGTAGAGAAGCTATGTTCGGCCAAGTTCTCGATCAGCTCGCATGCTTCTTCATAGGTTTTATCCATCAATGCTCCACCCGATGCGGCAGTGATATCGTTTTTGAACTGCGGGTGAAGTCCACTATAGAATGTCTGGATTATGACCCATCCGTGAAACCCGTGGTGAGGGCACTTCTTGATCATATCTTTGTAACGCTCCCAAGCTTCGTATAAGGTCTCTTGCTCCCATTGCGCAAAATGAGTGATGTCAGCCATTAATTGAGCGGTTCTTCCCGGGGGAAAGAATTTCTGAAGAAATGCGGCCTTCAGGTCGCCCCAGGTGGTGATCTGATCCACTGGTAAACTCTCTATCCAGATTTCAGCTCTCCCCTTGAGTGAGAAGCTGAACAATCTTAACTTGACGGCATCCTCGTTCATGCCATTAATCTTGAAGGTGCTACAAATCCTCTCGAATGCACGGAGATGTGCATGAGGATCTTCGGTCGGTGCTCCTCCATATTGATTTTGTTGCGCCATCACGGTGGTACTCGGTTTGATCTCGAAGTAATTCGCTGCAGTGGCGGGCGGTTGGATGCCTACCCGTGCGGTTGCCATGTTTGGATTGGCAAATGACCGCATCGGGACTCTTGCCGGAGGAGGCGGAGGTGGGTTGTTACCAGGTGGTCTATTGACGGGCATTTCGTCACCCATCTTTAGATGTCTTCGGGCTTTGGTCTCTTGGCGTATTCGGCGGGCGGTTCTTTCAATCTCCGGATCGATCGGTTCGAGTTTCTCCCCCCCGGGTCTTCCTTGGCATAAACCAATTAGTACCTGAAACGAAAAACAAACAAAATTAGCAATCCAAAAATTGAAGGTGAAGGAATAAAGCAATAAAAAAAATGTTCAATCTAATAGTGCTTATAGCTGGTAGTGCTATCAGTTGCAACTAGTTCCCCGGCAATGGCGCCAAAAACTTGATAGGCGGGTTATCACCCCCCTAAATCTAACCGCAAGTGTACGGTGTCGAAATCAAGTAATAACGTACGGTAAGTACGAGTATCGAATCCACAGGAACTAGGAACTAAGTATCACAGTTACTATAATTGCTATTAACTAAACTGTCGAAATTTTGAGATGGGTTTTATATTAAACTAATTAAATGCAAGAAGAAAATCACAGACTAAACAGTAGACAACTTTGAGGAAAATTCGATAGAGAAAACAGTTGAGGGTTGGAAATCCTTAGGTTTTCACATACGAATATCAGACTTAAAACGATTACCAACTATTCCCTTAATGAATACCCAATCTTTAAAATCACCGTTGTTCTCTTTCGAGCAACAACGGGTTTTATTTTGAAAATGACAAGTTTTATCTTTCGATCTCAGCTTATGGATTCCAAAACACGTTAAGCACAAGATTTATTATGAACGGGTAGATTTAATCTCTCGATCTCAACCTATTTGGTTCAATTAGGACTAAAACGTATTCGGTATATCTCTATCACCAAATTCTCACCTTAGGCATGCAATTCCTAGTTCTATCTAACAGTTAATTCTCTTGAACTCAACTGGAAGCAACAAAACAATTGAAAGCTAGCTAAACTCTCAAAAGCATTAAGAATCAAATTACATGCATTCATTAACAAGGAAAAACTGATAAAAGTCATTCGTCATCCGTTCATATGTTCAAACCTAATTCAATCCAACCCCCAACATCCTAAGATTAGTTCATGATGTTGGGGAATACAAACGCAGAAAAAGGGGATGTAAAAGTGTGTGCAAACATGATAACGAGAATGTAAAAGATGTAATGGTGAATGATGATGAACTCCCTTTTCTTAGCTTGAATCCGCTTCGCGTCATGAATTACTTGTCGATTCCTCCTCTATCGTGGCCCGAAAAGTCTCCCAAAATCGCCCCTGGTCGTCGTGTGTAAGCTGCGTCCCCAATAATGACCTAAACCCGGAAATATAAAGCTGAAAATCGTGAAACAGGGGGATGTGCGGTTTTCTGCGCGACTTGCAAGTCGCGCCAGAAACCGCGCGCTTTTCAGAAGCTGTTCTGGGTCGGGTTTGGTTCACGGATCGGGTCCTGGTTCGGGCGCGGGTCTTGGGCTTCCGTTGGGCTTCGTTTTGGCTCTTTTTAGGCTCTTTTTAGCTTCTTTTCTCGATGGTTACTGCCTTTTAATAAACCTGCACATTCCACTAAATAAACCGTAAAATTCTGCTTCTTTGCTCGAATACAAGTCAATCTCATTGGTTTGTGAACTGAAAATAACGCCAAAAAGTGGCGTTATCAGTAGGGAAATGGAATGGGGTGCATGATTATGTGGGTTTGGTAAACGTGTATGGCCCGTGGGAGGCGAAAGAAAGGGCGGAGGTATGGAAGAAATTGGAAATGTTGTGTGAAAAAGAGGAAGTGAACTGGTGCTTTTTTGGAGATTTTAACGATGTTAGAGGAAGCCACGAAAGGTTTAATTCCATGACCTATGAAAAAGGGGCGGAAGAATTCAATTCATTTATCAGTGGCAACAACTTGGAGGAGATACCGTTGGGGGGTCAGAAGTATACAAGGGTGAGCGATGACGGAGTAAAATATAGTAAATTGGACAGATTCTTGGTGTTCAACGGTTTTCTCGACACATGGAAACAGCTGAGTGTGAAGGCGCTTGATAGAGTTTGGTCGGACCACTTTCCGATCATGTTATCAGATCTCAAACAAGACTTCGGACCGAGACCGTTTACAATTTTTGATGTATGGCTAGAAGGAAAGGAGAGCGAAAAAATTGTTAAAGAAGCATGGAGCAAACCGGTGACTTCAAGAACCCCGGAAGGGGTGTTTCGCGACAAAATGAAAAACGTGAAAGTTGCGTTAAGAAATTTGAGCAATGAAAACTTCGGCAAACTAGAAGGAGAGATCGTGAAAAATAAGGAAGAGGCAAGGAAGTTGGAGACAATTGTGGAATCGAGATCTCTTGATGAGAGTGAAAGAAATCTGTGGAGCGAGAATAGAACCAAGTGGGTGGACGGAGAAAGAAAGAAAATGGAGATTGCGAGGCAAAAGGCGAAAGTTAAATGGACCAGGGAAGGGGACGAAAACACCAAATTTTTCCATGCGGCTATTAGGAAGAGATTGAGGGTGAACGGGATCCGAGGTCTAAACATTAATTCGTGTTGGACGGAGGACCCAATAAAGATTAAGCAAGAGGTTTTCCGATTTTTTAAAAACAGGTTTTCAAACATAAAGAGTAACGGGCCGTGCTTCAAGAGTGATAAATTCAACCGGTTGTCATTAGAAGCGAGTGAAGATCTAGAGAGGCCTTTTTCGGAAGAGGAAGTGGTGGAGGCGATTAAGCTATGTGGAAGCAAGAAAGCTCCAGGGCCAGATGGGATATCTTTCCATTTCATAAAAAAAATTGGGTTATCATCAAAGAGGAGCTCATGAAGGCGCTAAGGCATTTTTGGGAGGTGGCGGAGATACAAAGGGGTTGTAATGCTTCTTTTTTGGCTTTGATCCCAAAAAACACAAACCCTATCAACTTAAATGATTATATACCGATAAGCCGTATAGGAGTGTTTTACAAAATCTTATCAAAAGTTTTGGCGGAAAGGATGAAAAAGGTGCTGGGAAATCTGATAGGGGAAACCCAATCGGCTTTTTTGAAGGGGAGACTAATCCTTGACGGTGTCCTCATAGACAATGAGGTAGTGGATAATATTCGTCGTTCAAAAAGGAAAGGTATGGTTTTTAAAGTAGACTTTGAAAAAGCTTATGATAGTGTGAATTGGAGCTTTTTGTTGGGTGCGTTGGAAGACATGGGTTTTGGGCCAAAGTGGATAGCATGGATAAAGGCATGTTTAACATCGTCAACAATCTCGGTATTGGTGAACGGGTCACCAACAAAAGATTTTAAGATGGAGAAGGGTTTGAGACAAGGCGACCCGCTTGCTCCATTTCTTTTTTTGGTGGTAGCGGAATGCTTAAACGTAATGATGTTGGAAGCCCGGGAAAACGGTTTGTTTGAAGGATTAAAAATTGGAGGGAACGAGATAGAGGTGTCCCAGCTCCAATATGCCGATGACGTGGTATTCTTTGGTAAATGGTGTCTTCAAAACATGAAAAACCTTATGAAGATCCTACGGTGTTTCCAAGCGGTGACGGGGTTAAAAATTAATGTGAGCAAAAGCAAGCTATATGGAGTGGGCGTCGATGAAGAAGAGGTTCAAGTGTGGGCTAGATCATTGGGATGTGGTTACGGGTCCATACCATTTATGTACCTCGGATTACCGGTGGGAGCCAAGTTGTCAAAGATCGATAATTGGAAGGAGGTCGTAGAAAAGGTAAAGAAAAAGTTGGCCGATTGGAAAGCAAAGATAATATCATTTGGAGGTAAGATGACGTTGACTAAGTCGGTTCTTGGGTCGTTGTCCTTGTATTTTTTTCTCTCTCTTTAAAGCCCCGAGAGGATTGATTCGTGAGTTAGAAAAAGTAAGGAGTTCTTTCTTTTGGGGAGGGGGTAAGGGGAATGATGTTAGTAGACCGTTAGCTTGGGTAAAATGGGAGAGAGTGGTGAGAGATTTTAAACACGGTGGGCTAAATTTGGGTAACTTACAAACGACCAATTGGCGTTACTAGGGAAGTGGTGGTGGGGGTTCCATTCCAAAAAAATGCCTTGTGGGTAAAAATAATTGAAAGTTTATATGGGCCGAAAGGGAACTTATTTGGGGAAGGGGGGAGAGTGTTGGGGAGGGCCACGGTGTGGTCAAACATTGGGAGTATTGGCCGTGAATTGGAGAGATCGGGTATAGACTTTAAATCCTCGTTCGGGATGGAAGCTGGGGATGGGTGTGACACTCGATTGTGGAGGGATAATTGGGTGGGGGGCAAGGAGCTAGAGAAATCTTACAAACGTCTTTTCCAACTTGAGACCAATAAAGAAGCCTTGATTTCGGAAAGAGGGAGATGGGTTGGGGAGGAATGGGTTTGGTGCTGGGAGTGGAGTAGGGAGCCAAAGGGTAGGGTGAGAGGAGAGTTGGATGAGCTGGAGAATTTACTTCGAGGGTGGAAACCAAGGGTCGATAGGAAGGATCGAGCGAAATGGTGTTTGGGGAAAGATGGGGTATATTCGGTACAAGAACTTAAGAATATTATAGAGGATAAAGAAGTGGCTAGCAATAATAATAGGTTGGTGGAAACATGGTGGTCAAAGACGATCCCGAGAAAGATTGGGATCTTTATTTGGAGATTGTGGCTCGGACATATTCCTTGTAGAGTTGCCTTAGATAAATTGGGTAAGGAATTAATCAAGGGTTTTGATCATCAAATTGGTAAGGAATTAATCTGGGTTTCTGATAAATTGTTGTAGATGTATGATGATGTAACACCCGGAAAATCCTTGTAAGTAATAATAGTCCTAATATTTCTTAATATTTTGACTTTTTAGATTATGATTGATATCCTAAGTAATTTCCGTAATTTTTACTTGTTATTTGATAACTTCCGGTAGAAATCAGTAAATTAATTCCTTAAGGAAATTAATGAAAAATAGATCATAAAGTGGAATATTAGACTTTATGGATTAGTTGGATGAGTAATTTGAATACGAGTCCAACGGTACCTTCCGGGGTAAAAACGGAGTCCTAACGAAGAAGTTACGGCTAAATTTGTGGAAGTTGAGAAGATTGGCAAACAGAAGCTGGCGCCGATGGTTTGGCGCCGATGCATCGGCGCGGGTGATCGGCGCCGAGTACCTGACGTGCTAAAAGGAGATTAAACCCACCTCTTTATCCTTAGTCATTCTCTTCTCTTCTTAGAATTCTCAAAACCGGACTTTGCCTCTGCTCTACACATTTCAGACGATTTTCCATCTAAAGCTTAAGGTAAATTCACATCTCTCAATCATAATCCAATTCAAACAATTAGTAGATGAATCTTACCCATTTAAACTTGAATTAGGGCATTTCATCTTCTTTTCATCCTGTTGGAGTGATTGGGTTCAAGTATTCAAGTTAGGGTTTTACCAATTGAAGAATTAAGGTGAGTAACTTGTATCTAATTGATTGTATTATACTTTACTACCATTCTTTATCTTGATTTTGGTATTGTTAATGAGAAATCTTGAGTAATAAGCTCTTAATGGTGAAGAGGGAAACAAGAAGAGTCCAAGTAAGTTATGGTAGATTAATTGTGTTCTATTACTTGGAATACCATGATAAATGTTAGTGTTAAAGATTTGGGTTTGATTATACATCATTGGTATGTGATTATGTTGATGGCTTAATTTATGTCGTAATGAAGTAAGGATGGCTTAATGGTCAATATGGACCTATTATTGAATTGTAAACATGGATGTTTATTATTGATATTATATAGAATGTGATTTGATACATATGGATGTATATGAACTACATGGAAGTAGTATTAATATTGTTAAATGGTTGGACCATTGTTAAGTGTTAATTATGCTTTGAATATTATTTGGATTAACATATTTGGTATTCACATAATTGGAGGAGCACCTAGTAGACATTGGAGGATATATTCTTACACACCGTGGGGTAAGTGTAATTGATTCATACCTTCGGATACCGTGAGGTTTTTCCGTTGTGTTATGCCTTGTGACAATACCGTGGGGTACCGATCAAGGTATATCTTCAATTATGATGTAACTGGGTAGCGATATGGACCTTCTCCATGGAATCCAATTTGTGAATGTATCGAATCGTTATTCCTACATGCTATGATTATGCTCTATGTGCTATGTGTAAACCTCACTTAGGCTTTAAAAGCCTAACACTTGTTATGTGTTTTGTGTGTTACAGATAATAGTGGTTCCGAACACAAGAAGGTCTAGAACAGGGTTGTGAGCATGGGATCATTGTTGGAGAGTGAAAGATTGGAAGATTTATGATAGAACTTTCCGACATCCTTTTTGTAATTTGATTGCCATAGTAGTGATCAGATAAGCTAGTGGTCCAATAGTAGTTATAATTAACTAAATCTTTGTATTAATGATTATGAAATGTTAATTAGGTATACTCTTACTTTAGTAATGTGTACCACTCTTCCGTTTTATGGAAGTTTTTGTTAACCCCTGTTTTGGGCTGTTACAGATGATAAACGAATTTGTTTATCAAATTGGTTTTCAGAATCCATAGCATCAGATTGGAAGCAGATTTGTGCAGCAAAGTGGGTTTTCTTCAAAAAGGTGAGTTCATTTGTGGTTTGTGCAAATCAGTGTTTATATGTTAAATTAAACATTGAAATAGCTGTATAAATTGGTTATGAACTGTATGGAATGGTCTGGAATGAGCTGAATCGAACAGATATGTATCTAGATCGAATTTTAAGCTGCAGGTCGAAGGTTTCCGGATAAAACCATGTATCCGGAAACCGTGGTGATGAATGTCTCCGGACGCGACAAAGTCATCCGGTAAGTCTTAAATTTTGTATAGTTTCCGGATGAAATAAGTTACCGGATGGTATCCGGATTACCTTGGTTTCCGGGTGTCATCCGGATTAGTGAAATACCCGGTAAGTTGATGTATCCGGAAAGTTGGTGTATCCGGTAAGTCTTGGGTATCCGGAAAACTTGTGTTGTCCGGATAGTTTAAGGTGTCCGGAAACTGGTACTGTCCGGTCACTTTTGGAGTACTCAGTAACTTTAGGACTTGCTGACTTCTAAACAGGTACGGTTTAGGAATTGAAATGCAGTTCTAGTGGCCTGAACATACTTACAGCTGAATGGTAGGTTGTTAGGCTTAATGATTGTTCTAGTTTGATACTAGGCAGGTGTGTAGTAAGTGTAATGGATCCATAGGCACTAGTGTTTGGTAATCACATGGAATAGGCGTGTGGTAATAATCGTTATTCCAGTGATGTGTGTAGTACTAATGGTTATGTGCACGTGGAATAGATGAAGTTAGTCATTATTCTGATGTGTGTAGTACTAATGGTTATGTGCACGTGGAATAGATGAAGTTAATCATTATTCTGATGTGTGTGAGAAACCCTGGAATAGGCGTGTGGTAATAATCGTTATTCCAGTGTGTGTGTGTGGAAATTGTGGAATAGGCGTGTGGTAATAATCGTTATTCCCAATTTCTAAGGAAGAAAATGGGATTGACATAAGTGCTTGTAATCTCTACTTCCTTTCCGATAAATGGGCATGTGTAATTGCGATTTATTGGATAAGAGCATTAATCTGGAATCTGAGAAAGATTCGTAGTGTGGCTCTGGGATAGGATATGAATGGAAATGGGCATGTGTATATTGCGATTTCTGGAATAAGAGTATTAATCTAGAATCAGTGAAGATTCGTAGTGTGGCTCTAAGACATGATATGATGATGGAATGTGTGTCAGTCATATTCATGGGATTGGATGAAGATCGTGTTAACGGAATAGAGTTACATGTATGGTAAGAAAAAGGGTAATCAGGTTTGATATAACTTGTTTACATTGATTTTGCAAATATTATTATGGAAACGAATGTTCTCACTAGGCGTTGGCCTAATCGTTTCAAATGATATTTTCTTACCAGGTACTAGCTCGGGAAGGTAAAAGGGATGTAGGACGAGCATTTTGGATTAGCGGAAAAGTCAATTAACAGAAGGAGTTTTGAAGGATTGCTTAGATAACTTAGTTAATCTGATTATAGTGGCATAATTAGATTAATAGGTTATTTGGAGAATTCTGTACTTGTAAATATACTCCTAGTGGTTAATTCACTTGATGTATATATGAAAGTGGAAGTTTATTTTATCATAACTTGTTGAAATTTAAGGTTCAAATTAGCCTGGATTTTGGGGCGTTACAATATGGTATCAGAGCAATAGTTTAAGTGAACTAAGTATGCTGAGGAGATACTTAGACTTAAGCTGTGATGAACTAAGTTATGATTCGTGAGAAATGGGTATAAACAATAAGACGGGATAGTCTTAAGAGTTGACGGAAATACGTGAAATTAGTACTGTAACGATGGTAACGAGGACTCTCCTGTATGATATATTCACAATTTCAATTAGCTACTGTTATTTATGAATATATTGTTACATAAGCATGCTTGTTTCTAAATTGTTACAGTGACTAATGATCGGTAAAGTACGTTTTGCATGTCTATACTCGTATAACCATTTCTTATGGTTATCTCTATGTGTTATAGTAGAACGATGGTGGATACGCCACCAAGGTCCTTCAATTCTTTGGAGATTAGATTAGTAAATGATTGGGGGTTGGAAAGACAACCTGGAACTGGCGGGACTCATGAAAGTCCGCTGAGGCAAACTTTAATAGTATGAAATGGTTGAGTAAGTGGGCCATGGAATGCATGTATAGTAAGTGTTACAAAGCTGAGAGGGCGACCTATGGTCAGAAGTAGAGTGTCAATGATAAGTCGCGTGAGTAAAATGATTGACCTTGTTTGAGTGAGTAGACTTCAATTGCGAATAGAGTTTTATGTATGGTGTCCTAGTGTGTGTTACATGAGTTTTTATGATTTCAAAACAAATGCATAGACAACCATTTTAGTCGAGGTTGAGTCAGCATGTGCAAGTGTGTATTTAAAGAAAAAGGAAATTCCAGTTACGGCGCACAAGGAAATTTTCAGTTTAGCAATTTGCAAAATACTTCGTATTTTACATGAAAAGTTGAATGGTAGCAAAAAGGTCAAGAAAGCGTTGGCCAGCAAAACTTTTTATAACCAACAAGAGTATTAACTTGATGATATCATATAAACGAATGTGAGAACCGACTAGCTTACTTCGTGTCGGTAATTTTCTTTCAAACTTTGGTCGCATGAACAGATTTTCATTTTTTTTACTGTCGTAACAATATCGTTTGGTTGAGAAAGATTAAGTGTTACGGGAAGTTGTATGCAAACGATTCTCGAGATCGTTGTGCAGTACATTGGAGTTATGAGAATGTTGGGGTCATTGGTACCCAAGTTGTTCCTTGTGTTGTTCTTTAAAATGAGAAAATGTGCGAAATGATTCATTTATCAAGTTGTCATGCATGAAGGCTATGAACTCACTAGGTCATAGAGTATTACACTTTAAGCTAAGAAAGAACTCCAAGAGTGAAGAGGTGTTGGATAAATCATGGGAGAATGTTCGTAGTTTTGGAATTTGGGTTCAAGATGAGAGGTGATCAGTGGGAGAGTCGAAAGTGGACTTTAGTGTCGGATGTATGAGGGTCTGTACCCATTGTTCGATGACTAGAAAAATAGTTGCCAAGGGACGATTGTGTCCGGAGGAAGGACTAGAAGTCGTCAAGGTGATGGAATAGTGTGGTGAGACAGAAAGGAAACATCCTTGATGTCAAATAAGAATTTATGGTGATCTTGTGATATTAACGTTGCACGAATAAATTGGAGATGAAAACGATGAGATGTGAATTAGATTATGATATGTTGGAAGGATTAGGTTCAGTTAAGGACCCTTGTTAAAGAATAGGTTAAAGAAGTATTGACAGGTCGACTATTGACTTTGAAGTCGGCCGTTGTGTAAGGTGTATGAGGCCTTTTGCCTGTCACAGGGTGCGGTCTGGGTGCGTCCCGCGTATGCCTGTGCTTGTAGGAACAAAACCGTGAGCGGTACCGGCATGCGGTTATGCAGAGGGTATGCGCAAAGCGGACATTATCGTGTACGGTGGACTGGGGATGTTACAGAATGGTTTATATTTTGTGAAACACCCACTTTTGGGAAATTTGAGTGATTGACGAATAAAACGCGAGTGAAAGAAATTTTGATTAATTTATCGCATAAGAGAAAGCTATGTGGTCAAATTTCGCTTTTAGAGTTATTGTGGTTGTACAATAATTATGATGTGATATGTGCTTAATTGCATTTTATTTAATTGAGTGTCGTTTTAAGTATTGGTCTTATGTGAGAGGACCGTTTGATGATCTTGTATTCTTAGTACCTTTGGGACTAATGAATCTTGGTGAGTGATATACATTGTTGAGTATAAAAGAGTTGCATATACGTGTACATATAGATACATATATGGATTGACTTCATTGGGAAGGTAGCAATGAAGGGGTTGTGAGATTATCATGCCTCGGAGCGTGTGTTGCATGATGTGAGTTAGATGTATTTAATTGCATGAGTAGAGGTTGATAAATAATCATTAGATCCTTTGAGCAGATGGCTCGGTTTTGGACTCGGTTGAGTATTGGGAGCATTCGCCTGGTTTGAATAAGCTCGACGTAGGCTTGGGGTTGGAATTATATGAAGTGTATTATAATTGAAGTTTACATGATATGAATACATTGGTTATTCTGAGATCATGTATGAATATTAAGCCTGGAATCAGAAGATTAAAAGTTAAAGGACCACCGTGTAGGGGTGTTAGGATAGTGAAGGGCTGTTGTTTTAGATAAGTGTTTTCTTACGGTGTGGATGGTTTATAAAGGGTGAAGTATTAGGCACGAACGAAGCGAGTGTATAGACTATGCCGATCCGTGAGGGATTGTGCCCTGTCTATGTTTTGGTTTGGAATCACGAATAGCTAGCAGGAAACAAGTAAGTTGAAATTAATTAGAAACCGCGAGTTGTGGTTCAACTAAAGTTGGAGAGGATTATAATAGTGAAATAGACTCAATTAATCATGCGGGAGAACATGAATGTACGTTTGAATTGTGTACAAATGACCATGAGAGACCTGGTCTGCTGTGAGATGTTATGGGTGGAGAATGTACGAACGAGTAGTGGCATCAAGTGCCAAGATAAGTGTGTCAACTAGTATGTAATGTGAAGTTAGAAAGAGGAAGCATCCGATGGAAGTCTTTTTGGGGATTTCAGATAAAGAGTACGATTTTGTCAATAAAATTGTTGGAGTATGTGGTTTGTAAGATGGTGTAGTGATATGGCTAATATCGGAATAGAATGGCGGAAAAGTAGTGGGTGTTTATCCAAAGCGATGTTGGTTGTGTGAGTCGCTAGGTAAGTTTATGTTCTTGAATCATTGGAAGTTAACGAAGATGATGGATATGTTAGTCAAAATGTGATGTAAAAGATGCAAAATCCTTAAGGAAGATGAGTTGCTTCTTATGTGTGAAAGAATTGTCCGAGGAAGTATTAGTTGCAGATTAAAGAATGTGTAGTAACTTGGGACGGTATGTCGTTTCAAGATAACTTAGTTGATTGCCTTAAGTTAGAATTTTGGTACAACTGTTTGGTTATGTATAGTAATGAGAAAATGTTATCAGTATGTGGAAAAGTTGGGAGAAAGAGACAAGTAATGTTTGGAGGGTAGTACTCCATGCTAACGTGGGAAGAAATGATAAAAAGATCGGACCTAAGAATGTAGTTATACTACAGGTTCAATGGAATTATCACCCTTGTTATACAACACTTTAGTATTTGGTTGCAATATGGTCGCATAGTGCGATAGTGGTGTGAGGAATGGTAACACTTTATACTGAAGAAACGTGTGAGTCATGGATGTAACAAAGGTTTGTCGTAATTATCGAAGTATTCAAAAGTGGTGAGTATGCTCAATTTAAGGTGAGTGTAGATTTTCAAGCAGTAGATGGTAATGTTATTTTGAGACCCGGAGATCGAGTTACGATTAATGTCGGTATGGTAGACCAAGAAATAGTCGGATAAAGATTTGATGATGAACAGTTACTCTAAGGAGGTTTGCAAATCTAAGTTGGGGAGCGGATACTAATGAAAGAGGTAAGGTTCAGAAAATATGAAAAGATGAATTCTTGTTCTTTCTGGACTTTTAAATTGTGATTAAGTATGTAAGACTTAAAGGGAAGAGATGTACAAAATATTTCATGTTGGTATGATGTGATTTCTTTTACTAAAGTAAGAGTGGATGAGAAGAATTGTTGTGTGGAAGAACCAGAGGCAATTTTGGAAAGATCGGTTAGAAAGCTACGTATTGGCAAGGAAGTAGCTATGTTGAAAGTACAGTGGAAACACCATCGAGGTGCTAATGTGACTTTAGAGTCGGAAGAGAATATGAAGGATAAGTATCCCCATCTGATTACCTGATTCTTGATTTCGAGAACGAAATCATTTTCAAGTTGGGGAGTATTGTAACATCCTGAATTTTCAGAAATAGTATTTTAATGAGAATTGGGATATATTTGAATTTTAATTTTAACCTTGAATTATGTTGTATTTTTATAATTCAAATGGGGTTAAAATGCAATTGATTAGAGTTTGGTGCTATTTTGGAAATAATGAAACTTGGAGGTGTAATTGGTCATTTTGGAAAGTATGTATGGATGAAATAGCTGAAAATCAGATATTTATTTCATTCTTTTGTTTTGGGTCGGTTTAGAAAAGAAAGAAAGAAAGAATAGAGAGAAAAGGGAAAAGAGAGAAAAGGAAGGAAAACAAGGGTTTTGATCATCAAATTGGTAAGGAATTAATTTGGGTTTCTGATAAATTGTTGTAGATGTATGATGATAAACGAATTTGTTTATCAAATTGGTTTTCAGAATCCATAGCATCAGATTGGAAGCAGATTTGTGCAGCAAAGTGGGTTTTCTTCAAAAAGGTGAGTTCATTTGTGGTTTGTGCAAATCAGTGTTTATATGTTAAATTAAACATTGAAATAGCTGTATAAATTGGTTATGAACTGTATGGAATGGTCTGGAATGAGCTGAATCGAACAGATATGTATCTAGATCGAATTTTAAGCTGCAGGTCGAAGGTTTCCGGATAAAACCATGTATCCGGAAACCGTGGTGATGAATGTCTCCGGACGCGACAAAGTCATCCGGTAAGTCTTAAATTTTGTATAGTTTCCGGATGAAATAAGTTACCGGATGGTATCCGGATTACCTTGGTTTCCGGGTGTCATCCGGATTAGTGAAATACCCGGTAAGTTGATGTATCCGGAAAGTTGGTGTATCCGGTAAGTCTTGGGTATCCGGAAAACTTGTGTTGTCCGGATAGTTTAAGGTGTCCGGAAACTGGTACTGTCCGGTCACTTTTGGAGTACTCAGTAACTTTAGGACTTGCTGACTTCTAAACAGGTACGGTTTAGGAATTGAAATGCAGTTCTAGTGGCCTGAACATACTTACAGCTGAATGGTAGGTTGTTAGGCTTAATGATTGTTCTAGTTTGATACCAGGCAGGTGTGTAGTAAGTGTAATGGATCCATAGGCACTAGTGTTTGGTAATCACATGGAATAGGCGTGTGGTAATAATCGTTATTCCAGTGATGTGTGTAGTACTAATGGTTATGTGCACGTGGAATAGATGAAGTTAGTCATTATTCTGATGTGTGTAGTACTAATGGTTATGTGCACGTGGAATAGATGAAGTTAATCATTATTCTGATGTGTGTGAGAAACCCTGGAATAGGCGTGTGGTAATAATCGTTATTCCAGTGTGTGTGTGTGGAAATTGTGGAATAGGCGTGTGGTAATAATCGTTATTCCCAATTTCTAAGGAAGAAAATGGGATTGACATAAGTGCTTGTAATCTCTACTTCATTTCCGATAAATGGGCATGTGTAATTGCAATTTATTGGATAAGAGCATTAATCTAGAATCTGAGAAAGATTCGTAGTGTGGCTCTGGGATAGGATATGAATGGAAATGGGCATGTGTATATTGCGATTTCTGGAATAAGAGTATTAATCTAGAATCAGTGAAGATTCGTAGTGTGGCTCTAAGACATGATATGATGATGGAATGTGTGTCAGTCATATTCATGGGATTGGATGAAAATCGTGTTAACGGAATAGAGTTACACGTATGGTAAGAAAAAGGGTAATCAGGTTTGATATAACTTGTTTACATTGATTTTGCAAATATTATTATGGAAACGAATGTTCTCACTAGGCGTTGGCCTAATCGTTTCAAATGATGTTTTCTTACCAGGTACTAGCTCGGGAAGGTAAAAGGGATGTGGGACGAGCATTTTGGATTAGCGGAAAAGTCAATTAACAGAAGGAGTTTTGAAGGATTGCTTAGATAACTTAGTTAATCTGATTATAGTGGCATAATTAGATTAATAGGTTATTTGGAGAATTCTGTACTTGTAAATATACTCCTAGTGGTTAATTCACTTGATGTATATATGAAAGTGGAAGTTTATTTTATCATAACTTGTTGAAATTTAAGGTTCAAATTAGCCCGGATTTTGGGGCGTTACACGTTTCGATGGTGGAGAGTTGAAAAAAATAGGCTTGATTCGATAAATGATGTGCTGGAAACTTCAAATTCTGCAGGTAATAAGGGATTTCGTTCGTCACTGTGGATATATGTGGTTTGGTGTATTTTATATGCTATTTGGAGTCATCGCAACAGTATCGTCTTCAGAGGAGAGAAAAAACGACTGGAAGGAATGTTCTACGAGATTCAAAGGAGATGCTTCAAATGGCTCGAGTGTAGAAGACGGGACAAGACGATCGATTGGCAGACTTGGCTTACGGAACCTGAGAGTTTACTGTGAAGGTTCGCGGCCGTCCAGCCAAAAAGATCCCAGACACAAAACAGGTTCGCTCGATGGGTGGTGGTCTATGCACATCTGTGGTCTTTTTGGTTCGGTTATGCTCGATGTTTTTTTATTATTTTGCATACAGCCTAGTTCCGCTGTAATTTTGTAGTTTGTAGGGTTGCTTGATTTCTGGTGTCTCGTGGGTGTCAGCGTGTTTGCGGCTCCAGTGTGTGGTTTTGCTCCTGGTAAGCCAACCTGGTTGTATTAAGCCGTAGTAAGCTGCCTGGGTGTTGTTGTACATACTTGTTCTGCGTAATAAATTCTGCATGTTGTTCAAAAAGAAAAATTATCGACCTATGATGAATAGTAGATAAGGGATGTCTTTTAACACATACGTAGAGGTGCAAATATCTTCATCCTATTTATAATCATGTTTTCATAAATATGTTATTTTTTAAGAAAAATTAATAAGGTAATTATTAATATTATTTTATAAACTCTTGTTAAAAATACGAAACATAAAATAATATCGTAACTTGAGAAAGGTTAAAGATATAAGTACAAGGTCCACCCTGACCATGTGAAGCTCAATGTAACATCCCGGTTTCCATAAATACAAATAACATACATTTTATATTACAAAATGATCAAAAGATACATCGTATTTCACATTCGGTCCCATAGTCTTGCAAAACATAATAAGTAAATCAGTACAAACTTTTTGCAAATTAAATTACATGCTGACTAATAACAAAGTCATAAGTACAAAATACATCCATAACTTCATAATCAACATCTTCACAAAAGCTATCCATCAAGAGTCCTATTTACTTGCTCTTACCCGATCCGCCACCTGGAATACATATTTTTAAAACAGAAATGAGGGTTAGACCTAATGGTCTAGTGAGGAAATCCTTGTCAGTTTAGTAAACCTTTGTATCAAAATCATTTATATAAAACTTTTCATATACATCTATATACTACACGTATATCAATACCATTCAAGACTCGTACATCTCATCCCACCTTATTCCCCCACAACTGGCCATACTAATTGGTAGCAAGCCAACTAATAAATAATCAACGTTACCGGTCCGCACACCGGAACCCGGCTACTCACCGGTCCGCATACCGGAACCCGGCTACCCGTCGGTCCGCACACCGGAACCCGACTAATGTGCACTTGTGTAGTGTAATGCACATAAGAATATAATATCTTACTATATTAAAAACACAAAATATTCACACCTTAATCATATATCCATTCCACACATATATGTATTCCAGTTAAAATATTTTGAAGTAAAACTCACCTGTTTGTCTTATCAAAACGTTCTCCAAGCTTTTCTCAAACAATCTAGCTTCACTTCAATTTCACAGAATCTGAAACAATCATATACAAGTATTGCTTTACCACTTTGAACACATAGGGCTTGCTAGGACTAAAAGCTTTAGATAACTCTATCTAACTCTTATCCTCAATTGTTTTCTCCACGCCCGAACGTAAGTCAATTCCATAGTATTTTAGCCCTCATTCATATTCTATCTATGAATTAACAAATAGGTTATTGAATACTCAAAAGTGTTTAAATTCTCCAAAATGACCAAACAGCAAAAGTATCCGGATATCTCAAATTATCCGGACAACACAACTTTTCCGGACAGCGTGACTAATCCGGAGAACAGGACTTTTCCGGACGACCTATACAATCCGGACGTCATCCGGACACCAAGGTAATCCGGACAGCATCCGGTATCTTAACTCATCCGGAAACTATAGAAAAGAGAGACTTACCCGGATATTGACTCGTCCGGACACCTTAGAACACCATCCGGACACCACCAACTAATTACCCGGACACTACCAACCAACCCATCCGGACACATTCATGGTGTCCGGAAACCTTTGTCGGTTTACATCATTTCAGCCCAGAAATCGACTGAATCAATCTCATATGTGAAATCGCTTATTCTACTCCTATAGAAACCATTGAATAGCAATTACAAACATAAATTACCAAGCCACGTACCTTAATTTCACTTCCAAATGCACCAATTTGAATCCCTAGCTTTTTAACTTTCTTCCTTCTTCTTTTCTTCTCCAAACACACACACACACTTTTGCTGATATTTTCTGTTGTGATGTTATCTGAATTCTCAAGGATAATATCTAAATTAAATTTACCCTTTAAACCTTAAACTATCCACTAATGACTCAAAATACCCTTAACCCCTAATTTATCCCAAATTCACTCTAACTATTAATTATAATGTTAAATAAATTTAACAGAACTAACTTTTAACTAACGAACTTACCCGGGGTATTACATCATCTCCCCTTAAAAGAATTCCGTCCCGGAATTCGATTAGGCAAAAAGGTACGGGTATTCAGTTCTCATTTTTGATTCTGATTCCCAAGTAGCATCCTGACCCCTATGATGTCTCCACTGAACCTTCACTTGTCTGATCTCCTTCCCACTACGTAAGATTTTAACTTTGCTGTCTAAAATGGCTTCCGGTTCTTCCACATAATTCAACTTTTCATCCACTTGTATATCTGGTAGAGAGACGGCCTGATCCGGTGCAACTAAACACTTTCGAAGATTCGATACATGAAACGCGTTGTGAATCCTGCTTAACTCTGACGGAAGATCCAATCTGTAGGCCACTTCACCGATCCTTTCCGTTATTGCAAACGGTCCAATATACCTTGGGCTAAGTTTACCTTGCTTTCCAAATCGAATAACTCCTTTCCAAGGTGAGACTTTCAACATTCAAAATCTCCAACTTGAAACTCTAACGGTTGCCGACGTCGGTCATCATAGCTTTTCTGTCTGTCTTGAGCCATTTTCAATCTGTCCCGAATCTGAGTAATCTTATATGCTGTTAACTGTACTATATCTGGCCCCGCTAACTGTTTCTCCCCCACTTCGTTCCAACATAAAGGTGTTCGACATTTTCTACCATACAGAACTTCAAACGGTGCCGCTTGTATGCTGGAATGATAACTGTTGTTGTAAGCAAATTCGATCAGCGGTAGATGTTTATCCCATGATCCCCCAAAGTCAATAATACAAGCCCGGAGCATATCTTCTAAAGTCTGTATTATTCTTTCACTCTGACCGTCCGTTTGAGGATGATATGCTGTGCTTAACTTTATCTGTGTTCCCATTTCTTTTTGAAAGCTTCTCCAGAATCTAGAAGTAAAACGACTATATCGATCAGAAATAATCGAGATTGGTACTCCATGTCGCGTTACTATTTCGTCAATGTACAATTTGGCTAAGCGTTCCATTGAATCAGTTTCTTTTATCGGCAAGAAGTGAGCAGACTTCGTTAATCTATCAACAATAACCCAAATAGTATCAAATCCTTTCGGAGTTCTAGGTAGCTTGGTAATGAAATCAGTAGTGATCTGATCCCATTTCCACATTGGTATCTCTAGACGTTGTAACTGACCAAACGGCCTTTGATGTTCAATCTTCACTTTCTTACAAGTATCACAATTTTCCACATACTGAGCAATGCTTCTTTTTATCCCCGGCCACCAATAAAATTGTTTCAGATCCTTATACATCTTGTTCGTACCCGGATGAATAGAAAAACGAGACTGATGAGCTTCTTGTAGTACCCGATCACGTAACCCACCCATACGAGGCACCCAAATTCTGCTTCCCAAACATAATAATCCGCGATCATCTTTTTCTAGCAATGCTGATACCCCCACTAATCGTTCTGACTTCAGATGTTCTTCTTGAAACGCTTCTATTTGACACTTTGGCAAATCGTCAAAGATGTTCGGTAGCAGTTCAGCCCGTAGTGAAATAGCTCTTATTGTTCCACTCCTTTCCTGACGACTCAGTGCATTTGCTACCACGTTCGCCTTTCCCGGATGATAAAGGATTTCACAGTCGTAATCATTCACCAATTCCAGCCATCTTCTTTGCCTCATATTCAATTCCTTCTGATCGAAAAGATGTTGGAGACTCTTATGATCGGTAAATATTTGGCACTTAGAACCGTAAAGGTAATGTCTCCAAAATTTCAACGCGAAGACAACTGCTGCAAGCTCCATATCATGTGTAGGATATTGTCTTTCATGGTCCTTCAGTTGACGAGAAGCATAAGCAATCACCTTTCCACGTTGCATAAGTACACATCCTAATCCTAGTTTGGAAGCATCGCTGTAGACAACAAAATCATCAGAACCTTCTGGCAATGCTAATATTGGCGCGCTGCAGAGTTTCTCTTTCAATATTCTGAATGCTTCATCATGTTCTGCTCTCCATTCAAACTTTAGATTCTTCCGAGTCAGCTTAGTCAATGGCGTCGCGATTCGAGAGAAGTCTTTTATGAATTTCCGATAGTAGCCAACTAGACCCAGAAAACTACGTACTTCGGTTGGCGTCTTTGGCGGTTCCCATCTTTCAATCGTTTCCACTTTCATCGGATCTACTTGAATGCCTTTATCTGAAACGACATGCCCCAGAAACTGAACTTCCCGCAACCAGAATTCACACTTCGAGAATTTAGCATACAACTTTTCTTTCTTCAACAACTCCAGAATCAAGCGAAGGTGTTGTGCGTGATCCTTTTTGGATCAGGAATAGATAAGTATATCATCGATAAATACAATGACAAATTTATCGAGATAAGGCTTACATACCCGATTCATTAGATCCATAAAAGCGGCTGGAGCGTTCGTCGGTCCGAATGGCATCACCAAGAATTCGTAGTGGTCGTACCTTGTACGAAAAGCAGTCTTTAGAACGTCTTCTTCTTTAACCTTCAACTGATGGTAGCCAGATCTGAGATCAATCTTGGAGAAATAACAAGCTCCAACTAATTGATCGAAGAGATCATCTATTCTTGAAAGTGGATACTTGTTCTTGATCGTACGCTTATTCAGCTCCTGGTAGTCAATACACATTCTCATTGAACCGTCCTTCTTTTTTCACAAACAAAACTGGCGCTCCCCACGGCGAAGAACTAGGTCTGATGAAGCCTTTGTCGGATAGGTCTTGTAGTTGTGTCATCATCTCTTTCATCTCTGGAGGTTCCAGACGATACGGTGCACGGGCAATAGGAGCGGCTCCAGGAATCAGATCTATTCCAAACTCTACTTGTCTAATGGGCGGAAGACTATTCAAGTCTTCAGGGAATACTTCAGGAAATTCACTAACAATAGGAATATCTTCCAACTTAATCTTTTCAGGCCTACTATCTATCACATAGGCTAAGTAACTCGGGCAACCCTTGCTGACACATTTACGGGATTTTATCATAGATATTAGGCTAGACTGATGATTCTTACGATCACCATAAATCACTACTGACCTCTTATTAGGTAAAACGACATTGATTATTTTCTTATCACAAACTATGTTAGCCTGATTCTCAGCTAACCAATCCATCCCTACTACCACATCAAACTCGATCAAGGATATAGGATATAGTTGTATCGGTACTCCACACCCCTCTATATTTATCACACAGCAATCAAAAATTTCTTTAACTGACACTTGGTTATCATTTGCAGTGTCTACCAGTAAGGCATGTTCTAACATTTTAGGCTCTAAATGCATGTGAGCAGCAAATGAAGGAGACACAAAAGATCGGTTTGCACCGGAGTCAAACAACACTTTAGCACGTGTAGAGTTTATGAAAAATGTACCTGTAACCACATCCGGAGTTTCCTCCGCCTCTTTAGCTGTCATTTGAAATATACGACCCCTTGTTCTCGGCGGTTCTATTCTTGGAACTACTGGTCTAGCAATTGTTGGTTTCCCTGATGTGCCCCTTGTTGTATTCTACCTCGCGGACAATCTGACTGAAGGTGATCCGGAGAATTACACAAGAAACAAAACCGCGTTAATCAACAATCTTTAATAACATGCCCGGTCTTCCCACACCTATAACAAACCCGCGATTCAATCTGACAGTTTCCTTGATGGATACGGTGGCACTTCGGACAAGGTCTTTCCATTGGTCGGAAAGGTGGACGATTATCGAATCTCTGAAATCTAGACTTCTTCGGATCATGTGGTGGTCCTTCCCATTTTCTCTTTCCCATACTTTTATCACCAGCATCCCTCCTATTATCCCGCTCTACATTTTTCGCGGCATTTACTGCTGCTGAAAAGGTATCAGGTCTCGTTGCAGTCACTAATTTTCGAATTTCCGAATTCAATCAAAATATGAACCTTTCCATCTTCATTTTCTCCGTGGCAACATAATATTCTCCAAAACGCGACTTCTCTAGGAAACGGACAGTATAGTCTCTGACTGATAAATTCTCTTGTTGTAGGCCCAGGAATTCCTTCTCCAATTGTCTGACTGCTGCTTGAGGACAAAACCGTTCTTTGAATGCCCTTGAGAATTCTCCCCAAGTAAAGGTTGAGTATACATCAGATCCCTTGGAGTCAATAAGGGCTTCCCACCAATATAAAGCATCTGCCTTTAACATTGCAGTTCCGTATAACACCTTATCCTCTTCCGCACATTTGCTAGTTTTAAATACAGCTTCAATTTCCTTCAGCCAACGCATCGCCTTCACTGGATCTCTATCCCCTCCATAAGTTGGTGGTTTACAACTTAAAAACATCTTATAGTCACACCTTCTTGGTACTGATACGACAGTAGGTGTGATAGGCATCTCGTCTTCCAAGTTAGGATCTGGTCTTTCCGTTTCAGTATTATGCGTCTGGTTAAACATGGCTTGAATATTGGCTTGTAATCTTCCCATCTCAGCAGCCAAGTCGTCTCTCGTAACAAACTCTGTGCCTCGCCCCTGTACTCTGCCTCCAGTCCTGCCCCTGCCTCTTTCTCCCCCTCTTCCCCTTCCTCCGGCTGTTGGATTGGTTCTATTCAGACTTCCTCTTCCTTCCCGATTTGTTTGTCTCGTACCACTTGACATTCTGTTGATTCAGAAAAGGTTAATATACACATAAGCACATACCCCATATAACAAGGTATTCTAGTTCAACATGTACCTGTAAGATCACAATTACACTGGCCAGGTGTAACTCTGAAATTACCTTACATGATGTCCCTTTTACCTTTTTATACTTAGCATCCCCAGGTTCTAAAATAATAGGGACACCCTACTTCACATGCAGTTTAAGTCTAGGTACAGGTACTAATACCTAAATCCCTTAAACTAGGGCTCTGATACCATCTGTAACATCCCGGTTTCCATAAATACAAATAATATACATTTTATATTACAAAATGATCAAAAGATACATCGTATTTCACATTCGGTCCCATAATCTTGCAAAACATAATAAGTAAATCAGTACAAACTTTTTGCAAATTAAATTACATGCTGACTAATAACAAAGTCATAAGTACAAAATACATCCATAACTTCATAATCAACATCTTCACAAAAGCTATCCATCAAGAGTCCTATTTACTTGCTCTTACCCGATCCGCCACCTGGAATACATATTTTTAAAACAGAAATGAGGGTTAGACCTAATGGTCTAGTGAGGAAATCCCTGTCAGTTTAGTAAACCTTTGTATCAAAATCATTTATATAAAAAATTTCATATACATCTATATACTACACGTATATCAATACCATTCAAGACTCGTACATCTCATCCCACCTTATTCCCCCACAACTGGCCATACTAATTGGTAGCAAGCCAACTAATAAATAATCAACGTTACCGGTCCGCACACCGGAACCCGGCTACTCACCGGCCCGCATACCGGAACCCGGCTACCCGTCGGTCCGCACACCGGAACCCGACTAATGTGCACTTGTGTAGTGTAATGCACATAAGAATATAATATCTTACTATATTAAAAACACAAAATATTCACACCTTAATCATATATCCATTCCACACATATATGTATTCCAGTTAAAATATTTTGAAGTAAAACTCACCTGTTTGTCTTATCAAAACGTTCTCCAAGCTTTTCTCAAACAATCTAGCTTCACTTCAATTTCACAGAATCTGAAACAATCATATACAAGTATTGCTTTACCACTTTGAAAACATAGGGCTTGCTAGGACTAAAAGCTTTAGATAACTCTATCTAACTCTTATCCTCAATTGTTTTCCCCACGCCCGAACATAAGTCAATTCCATAGTATTTTAGCCCTCATTCATATTCTATCTATGAATTAACAAAACACAGGTTACTGAATACTCAAAAGTGTTTAAATTCTCCAAAATGACCAAACAGCAAAAGTATCCGGATATCTCAAATTATCCGGACAACACAACTTTTCCGGACAGCGTGACTAATCCGGACAACAGGACTTTTCCGGACGACCTATACAATCCGGACGTCATCCGGACACCAAGGTAATCCGGACAGCATCCGATATCTTAACTCATCCGGAAATTATAGAAAATAGAGACTTACCCGGATATTGACTCGTCCGGACACCTTAGAACACCATCCGGACACTACCAACCAACCCATCCGGACACATTCATGGTGTCCGGAAACCTCTGTCGGTTTACATAATTTCAACCCAGAAATCGACTAAATCAATCTCAGATGTGAAATCGCTTATTCTACTCCGATAGAAACCATTGAATAGCAATTACAAACATAAATTACCAAGCCACATACCTTAATTTCACTTCCAAATGCACCAATTTGAATCCCTAGCTTTTTAACTTTCTTCCTTCTTCTTTTCTTCTCCAAACACACACACACACTTTTGCTGATATTTTCTGTTGTGATGTTATCTGAATTCTCAAGGATAATATCTAAATTAAATTTACCCTTTAAACCTTAAACTATCTACTAATGACTCAAAATACCCTTAACCCCTAATTTATCCCAAATTCACCCTAACTATTAATTATAATGTTAAATAAATTTAACAGAACTAACTTTTAACTAACGAACTTACCCGGGGTATTACACTCAAGCAACGACCAATACCTTAGATGCATTTCGACTTTTGACTTATGCTCTCCTTTTAGCCCACATCCAATCGGAAAGTTTTCACAATGATGTTTACAATAATACATCCTTCAAAAATGGGATTTGGTTGGATGGAGTCTTACAGAAGAATATCGTTTTTATAAAGGGACACTACAATAAGCAACCACTTTCTTATTAGTAAGATTGGTTGCTTGAGCCAATTCTTAACTTGTGGGAGGAAAATGCAAGGGATTCATGGGGCAATGAAGGCAACCAAGGGAAAGGAATCGTTCAATTTAATTCTGAAGCCTAGAAACGACAAATCCCAACTACAGATATATAAGAGCCATAACTGTTAAGGCCTAAGGGCGTTCCATACGACGTAAGCATTTGGATCGTTCTTGATTATTGATTTCAGTGACTTTTCATATTTGATTTAAGATTTCTACATTTTTCAACTAACTAACGTGTCTATCTTGGTTTCTCATTGTTATTTGCTTTGTGTTTTTTGTTTGAATTATTGCTCATTCTTTATAATATTATCAAGTCTGATGATGCCCACCAACTATTTAATGAAATGAAACAAGTGCAACCTCATGGGTATTCTTGTTGGTTTAATTTAAAATACCGAAAGATTAGATTGGTTACATAGGTTCATTATTTATCATAAAAGGTACTTGTTTTACTTGTTTTCTTGTGTTTACGTGGTTTTTATGTCTTAGTGATGGTAATTACGCTTTATCAATACATGTGGTCAATAAGAAGTCTCTAAAAATGAAGAAAAGACTGTGGTGTGGTATATGATAGGTGTCTGCGATTTGCTCGTTTCTCTACTGCTATACATGGTAATATGTTGCACATTTCCTCGAAAATGTTTACATCAAAAACATGATTCGTAAATGACCCATGGTGACTGCTAACCAATGGGTCTTTCATTTGGAACCTAACAATTTACTAGTAAATGTAAGGTTTTGAGTAAACATACAACCACATGATATAGGCAACGGAAGCATATTTTAATTTTTATCATCAATGGTTATACAAACTATCAACCTATATGAATACATGCGTTCTAGATAATTAACTACAAAAGATTGAATCAAGAACACTTACTTGTTTATTGCGATTGTCGAAAACCACAATGATGAATCAAACCTTTGATCTCGTTTCTTGGATGTCAAGGACCAATAGTATGAATCCCTCTAGTGGCTCACACTTAGGGGCTGTTTACCAAAATTTTCATTAAGTCCTGTATGGATAAATGTGTCTGTCTGGTTAAATTTTTCTGTCTGGATAAATTGTTGCTGTTGTTTACTTTTCTATCTGAATCAACAGTCTGAATAGCAGAAATGACCGATTTACCCCTGAGTATGAATTATAAGCTGTTTTATATATTCTGTTTATTTTTTAAGCCAAATTATATATCTGAAACACAAAATTATTTAATCATCAAAATATAAATTCATAAATTCATTGATATAATCCAAAAATCAAAATATAAATTCATAGTCTTTAAAAATCCAAGTTCAAACACAAAGTAGCCAAGATCAAATACAAACACTTCAAAATTAAACATTGTTAACGAAAGTTTTCACAACATTGTGATCTTTCCAACTTATCCTAACACGCTTTTGTTGGTGGACTCACCGGTTTGTTCCATACCTAAAAACACATATAATCACACCATTTTGAGCAGGAAAAAAAACAGCAGCAAAAATCACACTAGAAGCTAACAATATCAGCAGCAAAATCAGTAGCATACATCAATCAGCAACAAAAAACACAGCAAAATCAGCAAAAATCACAATAGCTCACAAAAATAACAATAGCAGCAAAAATCACGCTAGAAGCTAACAAAATCAGCAGCATACAGTTTTAAAAATCAGCAGCAAAATCAGTTTTACAATAGCAGCAAAAATCACAATAGCTCACAAAAATAAAAATCAGCAGCAAAATCAGTTTTAAAATTGAAGTTACAAAGAAGTCAGTTTGACCATAAAGTCAAACCATTTCTTCATTCCTAACAAACAGAATCAAACATCACTGCATAATGGAATCGAAGGTTTGTTAATGGAACTGGAAATGGATGTTATTTAGGAGTTGTTACATCTGAATCACCGAGAAGAAATGGAGAAGAAATTACCTCTGAATCACCGAGAAGAAATGGAGAAGAAAGCCGATGCCGCCGAAATGGAGAAGAAAGCCGCTGTCGCCGCCGTCGCCGGAGAAGAAATGGAGAAGAAAGCCGGAAGAAGCTGTCGCCGGGAGAGAGCCCTGGAGAAATGGGAGAGAGCCCTGGAGAAAGGGTTTTAGCGTGTTCTTTTCTCTAAAGGGTAGAATGGTCATATTTTCAGCTTAATGGGGACAAGTGCCATAAACCATCTGTGCGAATAAGACGGTTGCTGTCCCATTAAGTCGCAAGTAAACACCCAATTTTGTCTGTGCGAATAAGCCATTTTCCCCAATAAGTCCAATAAGTCATAAGTAAACACACCCTTAAGAACACCAAAATACCAACAACAAGAAGATGCTTAATCACTAAACCCTAAATTAGGGTTTACGATTTTGGGAGAGGGAGAAGGGAGATCGACGGCTCCAAGAGAGATTGAAAAAACTCATTAGGGTTTAACCCCTAGCAATTTATTTATAACCCTCTATTTTACACTTAGCCCCCTTGAACCGATAAGCTTGTTAAAACTATTTTAACCAATTAGTCCCTGCACTTTTTATAATTAATCTAATTAATTATATTGCAGCTTATCATCAATTGAACTAATTGCTTTAACTCCCTTTAATTCTTCTGATTGTTTATTTTGGGTCTTAAGGGCAACCCAAAAGGACCATGGTATTATTAGAAATATTACCAATAGTTAATGACTCTGGACACTATATCCAACAGTCTCCCACTTGGACAAGTTATTAACTCTATTTGGTTTTAACACTTTCAATAATCAGCAGAGAGCAAGCCATCCAATGCAGCTGCCGAACTCTGATAAAGATTCGGTCCTAAGATAAGTGATTTAATGTTCCTTTGTTCTACAAGATATCATATGAACCTGAGACATGGATAAATGTCTATCTCATGGATCAAGATTATGTTTCCCGATTTCCGATATGTGTTGAATTCATCAGACTACTCAATTGAACACATCAATTCTAGTCAGGGTTTGGCCAAACACTTAATGTCAACACCAAATCATCGAGGGGCCCATGGATATCGATTCTCCTATTTAGGCAGAAGGAACAAATAAACTTTGACTACACAGTTCATTTCTACTCATCATATTATACATGGACATACCCTGTATAGCTGCCAGTTACGGTCAACGTTGGAGCACACCAAAGCATAACAGAATCCTAGAGCAAAACTCTATGTATCTCCGTTTGAAGAACATAAAATATTATCATCTCAAAATTACTCTGACTTAATCCATGAAGTAAACTTTTGAGTGCGGGTTGTTCCAATACCTAAATCACCATTAAGTACTCATGAGCGTTAGTTGCATTCTCTATGCTTCTAACACTCCATGACAGTCTTGAATTACTACTTACTTTCAGGAGTATGACTGACTGTGGAGGTTTAAGTAAATTAATACTCAGGAAGTTGGTTCTAAACATGCAAAACAAAACACGATAATAAATTAAATGTAAATGGACGCAATCCAGCATATATTATAATTTCCATATAATAATCTCCAAATCAAATACAATTTATTACGTTTTCAATACATCAAACTAACGACTAAAACATTCAAGGTATATTGATAATTCTAACACCTATGGCTTCAGTATCATACTCATGTTTGGGTCGAGTTAACGCTTTCGTGAAAGGATCCGCCGGATTCTCTTCAGTCGGCACTCTACTCACCACGCTTAAAGCAAATGAGACATCAGGTCTAGTACATGTCATGGCATACATGATCGATCCTATAGCAGATGCATATGGAATTCGACTCATTCTGTCCAGTTCTTTACTAGTGCTGGGACATTGATCTTTACTCAATCTTATGCCATGTTGCATGGGCAAATACCCTTTCTTGGATTCACTCATATTGAATTTCTTCAATATCTTATCCAAGTATGTACTTTGACTAAGTCCAATTAAACGCTTGGTTCTATCTCGATAAATTCTTATTCCAAGTATGTATGCTGCATTTCCCAAATCTTTCATAGCGAAACATTTTCCGAGCCAGACCTTTACATCTTGCAACATCAAAATAACGTTTCCTATGAGTAGTATGTCATCAACATACAAGACTAGAAATACAACATTACTCCCACTAGCCTTAACATATACACAGGACTCATCTTCGCTTCGAGAAAATCCAAACTCCTTGACCTTTTCATGAAAACAAAGATTCCATCTACGAGACGTTTGTTTAAGTCCATAAATGGATCTTTCAAGCTTACACACCTTATCTGGATACTCGGTATGTACAAAACCTTCAGGTTGTGCCATATTGTAAAGCCCGTGTCCCGGTATGTTTATTTTTTTTTTATTATTTATTAATGGCTTTAATATCGTTCCTTTTTAGTGAATCTTTCCTAACGGGATTAGCAAGTTGTCAAATGCGTATTAATTTTTAAAAAAAAAACCGTCTTTTTGCGCCAAGTGTTTAGTTTTGAGGGACTAATTGTGAGTTTGGCCAAATCTTGTGGGCATGGCTCGGCCCATGCAAGAGAAAGGGCCGATTTCTTTCCCCTTGCCATCTCGTTGCTATAATTCTCCTTGTAAGTCAAGTAAAGCAAAAGGAACCCACAACCCTAAGGACCCTCCTCCTCTTCCCTGTTGATGCAGCCGCGATAGAGAACCGAGAGAGAGAGAGTTAGAAGAGAGCCGAGAGAGGTTAGAGAGAGAGAAGGAATCGGCGGCGAGAAGAGGGAGGTCGGGAGAGAGATCGCCGGAGGTGAGGGACGCCGGAGAAGAGGTGCAGCCGCTGCAGTTGCCGGAAAGCCGCTGCCACCACCGTCTTTCGCCGAGAGGTAAGCCTTCGATCTCGTTCCTTTTCTGTTTAAGTCGCCGGCGAAGTAGCCGCCGCCGCTGCTGCCGCGCACGGCCTTGGCCGCTGCAGGCGGTAGCCGCCATGGACCGCCTTGTGGGGTGGTGGCGTAGGGTGGTCGAGGTGTGTGTAGTTGCGTGTTTGGTGATCGAGTGAGAGGAGGAACGTTGGTGCGAAAGGGTGGTGTGGGCGGTGTGTGTGTGCAATCGTCGCCGGAGAGCCGCCGCCGGTCGCCACCGGCGACCGCCACTGCCGGAGATGGCAGTGGGTGGCGCGTGGCGTGACCTGACCTCTGTCCCTATCGAACCCTTAACCCGTGACTTAATCGTTAAGCCGTATAAATTAAACCGTTGTCTCTAAAATCTTTCTTTTTACGCGAAAAAAATGGTCCAGCCCCTGTTTTGTGACGGCAATAGCTTCTCCGTCGTAACTCCGATTGAGCCGAAACTGGCGCCCACGCTTCGAGCTCGGGACCGAGTACGTTTTCTGTGTTTTGGCGGAGAACTGATTCGGCCTCGAGTTGGGAGGAAAAGTGGTCGCAAGTTCTGCGGTTCGTCATTTTATGTGAATTTCCTGGAATCTGCCACTGTTTTGCGTGGACCGTAACTTTTTACTCGTAACTCGTTTTGAGGTGATTTTGGTGGCCATAGTTCCCTATTCGAGTCGGGAAGGTTTTTCGTGTTTTGCCGAAAGTCTGATTTAAACCGTAGCTAGGCTGTTTTGGACCGTTTTTGCAGCTGGACCGAAACTGGCAGTTTCGGGTAACCGTTCGTATTTAATTCATAGTAAATTATAGAAAAATCGTTAGGAGGCGTATAATATGTCCTTGGAACCCTAACTCAGAGGACTTTCTGGTCATGAAATATTAGTGGGATTTTTCTGGATTTAAGAGGGTCGAAATGGGTCCCGAACAGACCTGTTTTGGGGTAATCGGAAATTAGTTTAGTGACGTTTTAAGCGTGTGTCGTGTCCTAGGGTCCGGGTCTCGTGTTGACACGTTTTGACATGCGTTTAGGTGCTGGAAGGTGACCGTGATTGTGAAGCTTGATTCGTGTTGATTAAGCTAGGCGCGCATTTGAGGTGAGTTCTCTCACTGTGTAGTTAGGGGTTGTATGCATGTCATAATAGTTGCTTGTATTTCTGTCTTTGTGGTGTGAACTACTTGTTGTGGTGCATATTATTTGATTGATTTGGATGTTTGGTATACTTGCGTTACCTTACGATTCGGTGGAACCGAGACCTCGATGGTACTGAGGTGTTGATTACGTGACCGATGCCTCGATGGTACTGAGGTGTTGGTTATGTTATAATTCGGCGGGACCGAGGCCTCGATGGTACTGAGGTGTTGGTTATCTTGCAATTCGGTGGGACCGAGGCCTCGATGGTACTGAGGTGGTGGGATGCATAATTTCCTGTGGATGTTTACTCATTTTATGTATCTGTGATATTGCTGCTTATGTGCGGGTAGGGGTGATGTGTATATAATTCCTACCTGCGCATGTGTTTGAATTCACTAAGCTTCGTGCTTACCCTTTCCCAATAATCTGTGGTTTCAGGTACGAGTGGCTCTAAGGCGTGACGGGTACACACTGGCGCGCGGGATGGGCTGACTGTTATTTATTTTAATTATTAAACTTCGTTTCCGCTGGTTTCTGATTTCTTGAACAATATTTATGTCCTTGCAATTAATATGTTGGAATTATTTATTGAGTTTTTATATAAAGCGTTTAATTAAAAATTTTAAATTTTCTTGAAATTTTGGGGCGTTACAACTTGGTATCAGAGCACAGCTTGAGTGAATCAAACGCACCTCGGTGTGTTTGGTCTCAAGTTGCGGCTGAGAAATTTTCAAACTCTTTATTAAATCTTTTTGGAAATAAAAAGAAAAAGTAAAAACCCGTTCGAAGAACGGTGATCGAGGGCGCAGTGTGTACAGTCAGCCGGAGCTGAAGGGAAAGGTACAATGCTTAGAGTTTTATTGCTTTCTAGATCATAGAGTATGCATGCTAGATTGCCTGTTGTGGACACTATGCGGTATGTGAACTGCTTGCTATTAGGAATTTATGCTAATTATGATAGGTTACTAAGTGAATGCCCTCTAGGTTGTATGCAGTAAGAGACTTATAGCCTTAGAATATTCGATTTAGTTCTATTGCGCAGCTCTTGTTTGAGTCCAACCGTTCTAGGATAGAATCTTGTATTCGATTGTCTATTTGTTTTGCACTGCATGTAATCGGGTATTCGCGAGGCCATTTTTTTTATGATTAGTGAGGATTCATTAGTAGCAAGGGTAGTGATTGGGATGGAAATTCCTAGGGAGCTAGGAAGAGTAGGTATATATGCCGGTGCGGGCATATATGTGTAGTTGCGGCGAGAAGCTACTTGAACCCCTCGGGATGGGACTCGGAACAAGCGATGATAGGTGTGGAAGGTAGTAGTAGAGCTCCTACTACCGGAAGCACAGGATCAGTGCTCGAGTCGGGAAAGTCGCGAGGATTCCAAGGAGCTGAGCGTGAGTGTTGTTGATGTGAGTTATTAGGTGCTAATAACTCGTTGTATGTTTCTTCTTTATAGAATGGCCATCACTAGGAGGAGCAACGCGACTGAGCCGCGAGCTGAGGCGGGGATCACGGAGGAGCAGATCCGAGGGATGATTGCAGCAGAGGTAGCGCATGCGGTCGGGGAGGCAATCCCCGAGATTATCACCGCCATACAAGATCAGGTGACGGTTCTGCTAGAGGAGCGCATTGCAGCGATTCCGCCGCCTGCTGGGGGACAGCCCCGTAATCGAGAGTTCCAGTACCGGGATCTCTCTGCCTGTTCTCCCCCGGAGTTCAAGGGAGACTCGAACCCAATAGTTAGCATGCGTTGGGTTTCTGATATGGAGTGTGCCTTCTTGACCTGCGGCTGCCCGGATAATCTGAAGGTCCGCTTTGCCGTGAATTTGCTTCGCGATGGGGCGAAGGATTGGTGCGCCTCAGCGCTGACTCTTACTGAGCGTACTACCCTTACGTGGGAGGAGTTCGTTACTCGTTTCCGTGCTGAATACGTGCCTCCGGTGGAGATGGAGAGGATAGCGAAGGAGTTCTTGGAGCTAACCCAGACCACGGAGACTATTAAAGAGATGAACAAGAAATTCACTGAGATGGCGCTGTTTTGTCCTCAATATGCCGCTTCGGAGGAAATGAAGATGGCTCGGTATAAAGATATGTTACGTACCGAGATCAGGGAGTTCGTGAGCACGGTACCGTACGCTTCTCTGTCAGCAATGATGGATGCAGCCCGGAGAAGGGAGCTGGAGCTAGAGACCCAAGCCAAAAAGAGGAAGGCAGCACAGGCTGTGACGCCAATCTCTGCGGTGCAGAAGAAGTCAAAGTTTTCTGATTCGCGCGGAGGTTCGAAGAGTGGTGGGTTTAATCACGGGGTTTCTAGTGGGAAGAAAACTGGCGGGTGTTTCAAATGTGGGCAGTCCGGTCATCACAGCCGGGATTGCAAGTCGCTATTGATGATCTGCTTTAGCTGCAAGCAGACGGGCCACGTGAGGGCCAATTGTCCGAATGCTAGGGCAACTGATGGGGGTGGTGCACAGAGGGCTCCTGCAAATGCCCCACTGCGCATCACTGACAGTCGTACGGGTCAGCCGGGGACAGAGGCAGCCCGAGGTAGAGTCCACCAGCTGAAGGTGGAAGAGGCGCAGGCGACGCCTAAGGTGGTGACAGGTATGTTTTATCACCCTCTTTCTTTTCGTCCTCCCTTTTCATGCCTTGTTTTCTTTGTTGTTGTTTATATATGTTGTTATCTGTATGTTAGGTACGTTTCTAGTTAACTCGGTGCCTGCGGTTGTAATGTTTGATAGCGGGGCTACTCATTCATTTGTGTCTCGCACTTTTAGCGAGAGTTTGGGCCGAGTGGTGGGACGGTTAGGATGTCCTTTGGTAGTCGAGGTTGCCGATGATCGAACCTTGACGGTTACGGATGTGTATCGGGGATGCACGTTGGAAATCTCGGGTGTGAGGTTTCCCATAGATTTGATTCCGATAGCTATGCGAGAGCTTTGTGTGATTTTGGGCATGGATTGGATGGACGCGTTTGATGCGGAAATTGTTTGTCGCCACAAACAAGTGCGGGTTCGAACCCCAAGCGGGGGAGAGCTGTTGATTCAGGGAGACTCGCCCAGACGGTCTACGGCAATATGTTCAGCGGCGAGGGCTCGGAGACACCTTCAGCATAGTGGTCAGGGGTATTTGGCGTATGTGATAGATACGCGCTTTGATGAGACGAAGAAGACTGCCGTAGATGTGCCAGTCGTGAGGGAGTTTGCCGATGTATTTCCCGACGAGTTACCGGGGATACCTCCCGAACGACAGGTGGAATTTCGAATCGATCTGATTCCGGGTGCTGCTCCGGTGGCCAAGGCACCCTATCGCCTGGCTCCACCGGAAATGAAGGAACTGTATGATCAGTTGCAGGAACTTCTCGAGAAATAGTTCATTAAGCCGAGTTGTTCACCGTGGGGAGCTCCGATCTTGTTCGTGAAAAAGAAGGATGGATCTCAACGAATGTGCATTGATTACCGGGAGCTGAATAAGCTTACGGTAAAGAATCGTTATCCTCTGCCAAGGATTAACGACTTGTTCGATCAGTTGCAGGGAGCCTCGTGGTTCTCTAAGATTGACCTGAGATCCGGGTATCATCAGATGCGGGTACGAAGTGAGGATACGGAGAAAACGGCCTTCCGGACGCGGTATGGCCATTACGAGTTCGTGGTGATGCCTTTCGGACTCACCAACGCACCAGCAGCGTTCATGGACCTCATGAATAGGGTATGCAGCCCGATGCTGGATCGCTCGGTGATCGTATTCATCGACGATATTCTCGTATACTCGAAGACGAAAGAAGAGCACGAGGTGCATTTGCGGGAAGTTTTGGATGTTTTGAGACGGGAGAAGCTTTATGCTAAGTTCTCCAAGTGTGAATTCTGGTTACGAGAGGTCCAATTCTTAGGACATGTCGTGAATCAGAACGGTATCATGGTCGATCCGGCCAAGATCTCAGCGGTAATGCGGTGGGAGGTGCCGAAAACTCCTACCGAGGTGCGGAGTTTTCTCGGGTTAGCAGGGTACTATCGGAGATTTATCCAAGATTTCTCCAAGATTGCCTTGCCTATGACTCGACTGACGAAGAAAACTGCAGCTTTCAGTTGGGGTGAAGAGCAACAGAAGGCGTTCGAGGAGCTACGCAGGCGTTTATGTGAGGCTCCTGTGTTAACTTTGCCCGAGGGTATGGAGGATTTGGTGGTTTATTGTGATGCTTCATATCAGGGGTTGGGTGCCGTGCTGATGCAACGCGGCAAGGTCATAGCTTACGCTTCGAGGCAGCTGAAGCCTCACGAAGCGAACTACCCGACTCATGACTTGGAGTTGGGAGCAGTGGTGTTTGCTCTGAAGATTTGGAGACACTATCTTTATGGTGTCAAGTGTACTATCTACACTGATCATAAGAGCCTTAAATACCTGATGGATCAGCAAAACCTTAATATGCGGCAGCGAAGATGGCTTGATGTGGTCAAGGATTACGACTGCGAGATACTTTACCACCCGGGTAAAGCGAACGTAGTCGCGGACGCGCTTAGCCGACATCCGGTCGGGGGACCGCTGAAGGGTCTGTGTCAGCGTTTGACAGTAGTTGCACCTCTTCTGGAGGCGATAGGTGTCGCTCAGGAGGTGGCCGTATTGGCGGAAAATGCAAAACGTGAGAGGGTTTCGGGAGAGATTCCGAAATTAATACGGGATAGTCGAGGATTATTGACCCGTTATGGTAGAGTTTGGGTCCCATTCACCGGGGGAAACCGACAGATACTGTTGGACGAGGCGCATAAATCCAAGTTTTCGATTCATCCGGGAGCGACCAAAATGTACAGAGACTTACGGGAAGGCTATTGGTGGCCCGGCATGAAGCGGGATGTAGCCAAGTGTGTGGAGGTATGTTTGACCTGTCGAAAGGTCAAGGCGGAGCACCAGCGACCGCACGGGAAATTGCAGCCTTTGGAGATTCCGGTGTGGAAGTGGGAACAGATTACGATGGATTTCATCACGAAGCTTCCCAAAACTCAACGAGGGAATGATACCATCTGGGTAATTGTGGATCGTCTGACTAAGAGCGCTCACTTCTTGGCGATTAAAGAGAGCTTTTCAGCGGATAAGCTCGCGGAGGTCTTCATCCGAGAGATTGTAACTAGGCACGGGGTGCCAGTCTCGATTGTCTCAGATCGGGACACTCGTTTCACCTCCCGGTTTTGGGAGAAGTTTCAGAATGAGATGGGTACGCGGTTGCATTTCAGTACATCATTTCATCCTCAGACCGACGGGCAGAGTGAGCGTACTATTCAGACACTGGAGGACATGCTGCGAGCATGTGTGATTGACTTTGGTGGTAGTTGGGATCAGAATCTTCCACTAGCTGAGTTCTCCTACAATAACAGCTATCACGCTAGCATCGGTAGAGCGCCGTACGAAGTGTTGTATGGCAGGAAGTGTCGGACGCCCATATGCTGGGGCGAGGTTGGTCACAGAGTGCTGGGGAGCACCGATGTGGTGCTAAAGACGACGGAAATGATTCAGATGGTGCGGGATCGGTTAGTCACTGCTCAGAGTCGCCAAAAGAGTTACGCCGATAAGAGACGATCGGACTTGGAGTTCCAAGTCGGGGATTACGTTCTTTTGAAAGTGTCACCCTGGAAGGGGGTAATCCGTTTTCGCAAGCGGGGAAAGTTGGGTCCCCGATATATCGGACCATACAAGGTCATCGCGCGTGTGGGGAAAGTAGCTTACCGATTGGAGCTACCGGAGGAGCTGAGCCTGATCCACAACACTTTTCATGTCTCTCAGTTGCGGAAGTGTGTGATGGATGAGTCTGCGGTAATTCCCCTTGAAGACATTCAGATCGACGAGCGACTCAACTATGTGGAGAAGCCAATAGCCATCGTCGAGAGGAAGACGAAGACTCTGCGGAACAAAGTCATTGAATTGGTGAAGGTCCAGTGGCAGCACCGAAAAGGTTCAGAATGGACGTGGGAACCAGAAGCCGAGATGCGGGAGAACTACCCGGAGCTGTTTGCGGGCGTGGACTTCGGGGACGAATTCTAACCCAAGCGGGGGAGAGTTGTAAAGCCCGTGTCCCGGTATGTTTATTTTTTTTTTATTATTATTTATTAATGGCTTTAATATCGTTCCTTTTTAGTGAATCTTTCCTAACGGGATTAGCAAGTTGTCAAATGCGTATTAATTTTTTTAAAAAAAAACGTATTTTTGCGCCAAGTGTTTAGTTTTGAGGGACTAATTGTGAGTTTGGCCAAATCTTGTGGGCATGGCTCGGCCCATGCAAGAGAAAGGGCCGATTTCTTTCCCCTTGCCATCTCGTTGCTATAATTCTCCTTGTAAGTCAAGTAAAGCAAAAGGAACCCACAACCCTAAGGACCCTCCTCCTCTTCCCTGTTGATGCAGCCGCGATAGAGAACCGAGAGAGAGAGAGTTAGAAGAGAGCCGAGAGAGGTTAGAGAGAGAGAAGGAATCGGCGGCGAGAAGAGGGAGGTCGGGAGAGAGATCGCCGGAGGTGAGGGACGCCGGAGAAGAGGTGCAGCCGCTGCAGTCGCCGGAAAGCCGCTGCCACCACCGTCTTTCGCCGAGAGGTAAGCCTTCGATCTCGTTCCTTTTCTGTTTAAGTCGTCGGCGAAGTAGCCGCCGCCGCTGCTGCCGCGCACGGCCTTGGCCGCTGCAGGCGGTAGCCGCCATGGACCGCCTTGTGGGGTGGTGGCGTAGGGTGGTCGAGGTGTGTGTAGTTGCGTGTTTGGTGATCGAGTGAGAGGAGGAACGTTGGTGCGAAAGGGTGGTGTGGGCGGTGTGTGTGTGCAATCGTCGCCGGAGAGCCGCCGCCGGTCGCCACCGGCGACCGCCACTGCCGGAGATGGCAGTGGGTGGCGCGTGGCGTGACCTGACCTCTGTCCCTATCGAACCCTTAACCCGTGACTTAATCGTTAAGCCGTATAAATTAAACCGTTGTCTCTAAAATCTTTCTTTTTACGCGAAAAAAATGGTCCAGCCCCTGTTTTGTGACGGCAATAGCTTCTCCGTCGTAACTCCGATTGAGCCGAAACTGGCGCCCACGCTTCGAGCTCGGGACCGAGTACGTTTTCTGTGTTTTGGCGGAGAACTGATTCGGCCTCGAGTTGGGAGGAAAAGTGGTCGCAAGTTCTGCGGTTCGTCATTTTATGTGAATTTCCTGGAATCTGCCACTGTTTTGCGTGGACCGTAACTTTTTACTCGTAACTCGTTTTGAGGTGATTTTGGTGGCCATAGTTCCCTATTCGAGTCGGGAAGGTTTTTCGTGTTTTGCCGAAAGTCTGATTTAAACCGTAGCTAGGCTGTTTTGGACCGTTTTTGCAGCTGGACCGAAACTGGCAGTTTCGGGTAACCGTTCGTATTTAATTCATAGTAAATTATAGAAAAATCGTTAGGAGGCGTATAATATGTCCTTGGAACCCTAACTCAGAGGACTTTCTGGTCATGAAATATTAGTGGGATTTTTCTGGATTTAAGAGGGTCGAAATGGGTCCCGAACAGACCTGTTTTGGGGTAATCGGAAATTAGTTTAGTGACGTTTTAAGCGTGTGTCGTGTCCTAGGGTCCGGGTCTCGTGTTGACACGTTTTGACATGCGTTTAGGTGCTGGAAGGTGACCGTGATTGTGAAGCTTGATTCGTGTTGATTAAGCTAGGCGCGCATTTGAGGTGAGTTCTCTCACTGTGTAGTTAGGGGTTGTATGCATGTCATAATAGTTGCTTGTATTTCTGTCTTTGTGGTGTGAACTACTTGTTGTGGTGCATATTATTTGATTGATTTGGATGTTTGGTATACTTGCGTTACCTTACGATTCGGTGGAACCGAGACCTCGATGGTACTGAGGTGTTGATTACGTGACCGATGCCTCGATGGTACTGAGGTGTTGGTTATGTTATAATTCGGCGGGACCGAGGCCTCGATGGTACTGAGGTGTTGGTTATCTTGCAATTCGGTGGGACCGAGGCCTCGATGGTACTGAGGTGGTGGGATGCATAATTTCCTGTGGATGTTTACTCATTTTATGTATCTGTGATATTGCTGCTTATGTGCGGGTAGGGGTGATGTGTATATAATTCCTACCTGCGCATGTGTTTGAATTCACTAAGCTTCGTGCTTACCCTTTCCCAATAATCTGTGGTTTCAGGTACGAGTGGCTCTAAGGCGTGACGGGTACACACTGGCGCGCGGGATGGGCTGACTGTTATTTATTTTAATTATTAAACTTCGTTTCCGCTGGTTTCTGATTTCTTGAACAATATTTATGTCCTTGCAATTAATATGTTGGAATTATTTATTGAGTTTTTATATAAAGCGTTTAATTAAAAATTTTAAATTTTCTTGAAATTTTGGGGCGTTACACATATACACATCCTCATCAAGTTTCCCATTGAGGAAAGCGGTTTTTACATCCATTTGCCATATTTCATAGTCATGAAATGTAGCTATGGCAAGTAATATCCTGATAGACTTAATCTTTGCTACTGGTGAGAAGGTTTCATCATAATCAATCCCTTGAGTTTGAGTGTAACCTTTCGCAACCAGTCTAGCCTTGAATGTGTGCACATTCCCATCCATGTCGGTCTTCTTTTTGAAGATCCACTTACACCCAACTGTCTTGCGACCTGGTGCATGATCAACCAATTTCCAAACTTGGTTATCGTACATAGATTGAATCTCGCTCTCCATGGCCTCTTTCCACTTGGCAGCCTCAGGGTCTGCCACCGCTTCCTTGTAGTTGGATGGCTCATCCGCACTATCAAATGTTTTATCATTGACTAGTGTATCTCCTTCCTTTGTAATATGAAAACCATAATAAAAATCAGGAGATTGATTAGCTCTACTATCTCTACTAGTTCTGCGAAGAGGTGGTGGGGGTATGTCAGTTTCCTCAACAAGTGGTTCAACCTCATGTTGAGGGCTAGTGTCAACTATAGGTTCATCATTGGTTGTTTCTTGAATTTCTTCAAGATCAATACTGCTCCCACTATCCTCTTTGGAAATGAGTTCCCTTTCTTGGAAGACTCCCCTTCTAGCTACAAACACTTTGTTCTCAGAAGGTTTGTAAAATATATATCCAAAGGATTTGTAGGGATAACCAATGAACCGACACTTCTCTGCTCTAGGTTCTAGCTTGTCGTTAGTTTCGCGCCGAACGAAGACTTCACAACCCCAGACCTTTATATGTGCTAACGAGCGACGAGTCCCAGTCCACACTTTAGAGGTGTCTTTGCAACCTTTTTAGTTGGAACGAGGTTTAAGATATGAGCTGCAGTTTCTAAGGCATAGCCCCAGAACGATATTGGAAGTGTAGCACGACTCATCATGGACCGAACCATATCAAGTAGCGTTCGATTTCTTCTCTCAGCAACACCATTGAGTTGTGGTGTTCTGGGAGGAGATAATTGCGGAACTATTCCACAATCCCTTAGATAGTCGTAGAATTCATGACTCAAGTATTCTCCACCCTTGTCGGACCAGAGCATCTTGATCTTCTTACCCAGTTGGTTTTCTACTTCGTTTTTGAATCCTTTGAACACTTCAAAGGTGTCCGACTTGTTTTTCATCAAATAGATAAATCCATATCTACTGAAATCGTCAGTAAAGGTAACAAAGTATCTCTCACCGTTTCTCGTGGCAGATCTGAACGGTCCACATACATCTGTGTGGATTAAGTCCAACAGATCCTTACCCTTTTCCATTTTTCCTTTGAAAGGTGCTTTTGTCATCTTGCCAAGTAAGCAAGACTCGCATTCTTCATAGTTAATACTTTTAACTTGTCACATTGACCTATCAAACCTTTTCGGTAATTCCACTAGTCCACACAAGAGGCGGTGAGTATGGTAACGCAGGACGTTTTAAAAACCATTGACTCATTCGGCAACCATATTATAGGTAACCTCCTTAAACCCCCTTAGAGTGCTTATAGTGAGTACGCCTAGTCTCGGTTTGACTATCAATGTATAATTTAATTTTATATATATAATTAAGGTCTAATATATATATAAATAAGTTGAATGGAATTTTAAACAATTTAAAATTATGATTATCTAATTAATTCTAATTAACCATGTGAGGGCACATTTAATAATTAATATAATCGTTTTCATATAAATCAATCGAATGGAATTTTAAACAATTTAAAATTATGATTATCTAATTAATTCTGATTAACCATGTGAGGGCACATTTAATAATTAATATAATCGTTTCCATAATTAATTCCAATTAAACATGTGAGGACACATGCTAATAATTAATGTAAATATTTGACATACAATTTATATTCACTATATATAAATAATGTTAATGTTTATCTTACAATATTATTCAACTTAAATATATTTATAAAAGATAAGATTGAATGAAATTTTAAACAATTTAAAATTATGATTATCTAATTAATTCCAATTAACCATGTGAGGGCACATTTAATAATTAATATAATCGTTTCCATAATTAATTCCAATTAAACATGTGAGGACACATGCTAATAATTAATGTAAATACTTGACATACAATTTATATTCACTATATAAATAATGTTAATGTTTATCTTACGATCTTATTCAACCTAAATATATTTATATAAGATAAGATAATATGTAAGATTATCTATTCAATATTTGCCAAAATTGTTTATTGTTGTGTTTTAGGCAAGTTAGGAACTAGCCAAAAACAATTAGGGTATAACATTGCATAAAAAAAAGACCACCCTATACCCTTTAGGGATTTCGATAAAACTTAATCGCTAATAATACAAACCTTTTATGCAAGTAAAAAATTAGTTTCCAAAAATTATGTTTTGAGGTTATGACCATGAAACCCTAACTTAGGGATTAAGCAATCCAATGGCCACAAAAATTTGAAATCGATTTTGTAGCCTCAAAACCCTAAATTTTGTAAACCCTAATCCAACATAAACAGTTTTGCAAATCAAAATGAAACACTTTTAAGATAATATCTAAGAACAATGGCTCTGATACCACTGTAAGGTTTTGAGTAAACATACAACCACATGATATAGGCAACAGAAGCATATTTTAATTTTTATCATCAATGGTTATACAAACTATCAACCTATATGAATACATGCGTTCTAGATAATTAACTACAAAAGATTGAATCAAGAACACTTACTTGTTTATTGCGATTGTCGGAAACCACAATGATGAATCAAACCTTTGATCTCGTTTCTTAGATGTCAAGGACCAATAGTATGAATCCCTCTAGTGGCTCACACTTAAGAACACCAAAATACCAACAACAAGAAGATGCTTAATCACTAAACCCTAAATTAGGGTTTACGATTTTGGGAGAGGGAGAAGGGAGATCGACGGCTCCAAGAGAGATTGAAAAAACTCATTAGGGTTTAACCCCTAGCAGTTTATTTATAACCCTTTATTTTACACTTAGCCCCCTTGAACCGATAAGCTTGTTAAAACTATTTTATCCAATTAGTCCCTGCACTTTATATAATTAATCTAATTAATTATATTGCAGCTTATCATCAATTGAACTAATTGCTTTAACTCCCTTTAATTCTTCTGATTGTTTATTTTGGGTCTTAAGGGCAACCTAAAAGGACTCTGGTATTATTAGAAATATTACCAATAGTTAATGACTTTGTACACTATATCCAACAGTAAAGTCATTAGTCCCTTAAAAAATAATATGGTTTTTTCGGTTTTGAGGTAAGGGGTATTTTTTAGGCTTTCAGTCTAGAACATGAAAAACTTTAAGGCCGGCCCTATAAATGTATTCACGTGAACAATTAAAACATGGACCATCAAGGGAAATGTAATCCTTTCATTTTGGAGTCTATTTATTTTGTCTTGATAAGACTAGTTGTAATAAGTTTCAATATTCCAACTTGTAATAGATTGATCGTTTTATTTGTCTTTAATAAAAAGATGAACACTAAGAAGCGTTTGGTTCATTTTAAGAAATGTGAATGAAAATTAAAATGGAAATGCATGAGAATGAGAATATGAATGAACATTCTATTGATGCTGTTTGGTTAAACCAATATAATTAATAAAAAATGTTTTATATAAATTTTTTAATACAAATATGTGACGTCTAACGTGAAAATAAAAAATATTTCCATTCAACATCGAGAAATATAGGGATGCATGAGAAAAAATGATTGAGCCGGAATAAAATTTGCATTCCCCCAATTTGATCATGAATGGAAATTAATGGGTTTGGGGTAACGTGCCCATTATATTATATCAAAACAAACAATAATTTTCATTATCATTCTCATTCCTTACCCCCTCAATACCCCCAACCAAACACCCCCTAAACAAATGACATAAAACCTATTATGAAAAAAAAGAACATATGTCTATGGTAAAGAAGTATTATGTTTACAATTTACTTATAAAAGCAAACTACCACTTAGGGGGTTGATTTTGGCTTAATAAATCTATAGCCTGATTAGTTAAGTCATATAAAAGTATTTGATTACGACTTAATGTTAAGCAAATTATTTAGTTCAGTGAGCCAACCTATGTTGCCTTTACCCATTAAGTCAATCTTCTTATCCAAAAACATAATTTTTCAGTTATTCGTTCTTTCATTATGTAAACTCTTTAGTTTTGTTAGCTTTTCTCTCTCTCTCTCTCTCTCTCTCTCTCTCTCTCTATATATATATATATATATATATATATATATATATATATATATATATATATGTTAGACTGTTAGATATGCTCCACTATTATTCTCCGTCGTTGCTCTCCTCCTGCCTTCTTTGATGGTTCATCTCTTTCATAGACTGTAATTAGAATGTCAGTACGCTTCGAACCATGGTTTTGGAGTTGTAGTTCTTTTTATCGATTTGAATAAAAGGATTTGATCTTGATTTTGTTTTGTCATTTGTGAGAAGAAATTGAATGTTTGGTATAATAGTTGGCGGGTAGCTTGACTACTCTTCCATGTTCAACATTTGTCTATTTCCTTTGTAGAAATGATTATAGCAATATACAACTTGGGGTTAGTGTTATTCTAATTTATAAAAGAAACAAATAAAGAAAAATAGGATGTTAAGGAATTAAAGACAAGAGCCGAGAGGTTTTAACAAAAAAACCCAAGAATCTATACTACTTTATTAAAAGAATAGCAGGGTTTAACGGTTATTTTCAACATTCGGTTTTTTTCTCAGCCACGTTCTCCTCCATCCCTGGTATATCTCCCTCTTCTCTCGCCATTAACCTCCCGCTCGATCTCCCTCCTCAATTCCCTCCCATTCGATATTGGAAAACCACATGCTCTACATTCCAATCGCGAATTCTCTATGTTTTTTTCTACTAGAATCTTCATCACCAGGTTACTTCTCTCGCTTTCTCTTCAAAATCAAAATCTCAGTTCGATTGTTCCTCATTTATCTTTCTTCGTTTTTGATTTCGGTTCAGACTTTGTTCGTCTTCAATTGGTAGTCTTTCTACAATTCTACATCTCCGGTAGTACTCAAAATCAGGTGAGTTTTACATAATTTTTCTCATATTAGGTTTTTCAAATAATATAAAATCACATTTGCTTTCTATGCGTTGTTTAATCAAACAATTGGAATCCATATTTCTTTTTGAGAATCTTCTTAAGAGTTTGCCTAATTTTTCTCGAGGTTGGGTTTAAAAAAATTCGAAATTATTTGATTCTTTGTGTTTTCATTCAACTAATTGATTTTTTCTCCTGTGTTTGACAGTCTTGTTGATATCATCTCAGCGATAGAGTTTCATAACAGGGTAGTATTATTTGAGAGGACTGATAAAAAGGAAATTAGTTAGTCGAATTTAATTATGTTATACTTAAATCCTTTTCTTGGTGCAGTATGTTTGTGTTTTTTGAGGTCAGTCTAGAAAATCTAGGGGCCGTCCTGAGGCTCAAAGGCTTGACATTTTTGAAAAGGAACAACTTTTTAACAAAGGTTTGCTGCACAAACTGCAGCAGCTTAACAGCAATGCTATGATCATAGTATCATGAAGGCATCATACATGTTATCTTAAGATTGGGAAAATTAAAGGTAGTAATAAGCAAGGGAAGTCCTTATTGACAATGTGGACATTTTCCTTTTCATTAGTTCTGATCTATCCCTCTGTTTGTTGTATCAGGTTCAGAACTATGGTCCGCCTCCATCAATCAACAATAGTATCAAGGTCGGTGATATATATGGATAATATATATATTAAAAAGATATAGATATGGAGTAGCGCACATGAGCACATGGATGACCATCTATGTCAAATGTACACAGGCTAAACTGTAGGCTACAGGATTTTGTATTATGCATATGACATTCTTGTTCTCTGACATATGATCCTGGCTGGCAGATGGAAGTTGGAATAGAAGACTGCCTTCATATCGAGTTCGAGTACAACAAGAGCAAGTAAGTAGGATTCAGGTACAACCTTTGATTAACCTGAATGACCAAATAGCATGCATGAGTTTTCCACCTGACAATTGATGGTGGCTGCTAATTGGATACGATTATATCCACCAGGTATCATCTTAAAGATGTGATCATCGGCAAGATATATTTTCTACTTGTTAGAATCAAGTTAAAGAATATGGATCTTGAGATCAGACGACGAGAATCAAATGGTTCTAGGGCTAACACTCATGTCGAGACAGTAGCAAAATTTGAGTTGATGGATGGTGCTCCTGTTAGAGGTAATGCTTAAAAACCAATTTAATCATGTTTACTTAATTTTTGGATGAGAAATTGCATTACTTTTCATATTTGGATCTGCATAAATGTAATTCACATATATGCATAAATGGGATCAAGGATTCATAGCAAGTCTAAAACTAAAAAAAAAAACTATTAGAAATAGAATAGCCAAATACAATGTTAGTTGATTTATTTACTGATTTGATGATCCCTTCGATTTTGGGTTCTTCTAATCGATTTTGGTTTTATATATGTTCGTTTTAGCAAGTCTACAATGTTAGTTTTTTTTAAATATGTTTTAGTTTTTATAAAAATGTACCTGCTTTAGCTGCAATGGCTTGGACATCAGCTGTTTGGCAGCAACAAAACAACCCTAACAGCAAATAATCTTGCTGTTTTAACAGCAATCAGCATCAATTTTCTGTTTTGAAATCGAATGGACAACATAACTTCTAAAACAACAACAATTTTCTGTTATAACATCAACACAATAACACCTTTTTTGTTCAGATTAACATGACAGCAGCTATCTTTCGTTTCAGCAACTGTTTGGACATCCACAACTTATTTGGAACAACACTAACATCAATAATCAGCACCAACAACTTTCTATTTTGTTTAACCATATAAAAATTGTAATACAATACTTTTATTGTAATTATTTTTTTTAATCTGCTTTGTTTCTCATTTTGTTGAACTTTTTTACTCAACAAATATAAAATGTATAACTAGATTATAAGTTAATATGCCAAACATATGATAACATAATAAAAAAACATATTAAGTTGCTTTCATAGTTTTGAAGCCATCTATGGAGAAGAAGCCTGGGTAAATACTTTACATTGCAGGAACATTTTTTGCTGTTATCTTTCATTAAGTCACTTATTGAGCATTAGAAACTCCAGTAGGAATGGTATATATGATTTGGGATGTTAATATAAAGAGTTTAGAAAAAGCAAAAGGACCTTATTCTGGAAATTAATGTTGCAGATATTTGGTTTACTTTACAATTGTAAAGTGGATGCGAATTTGAAAGTTATGTGATTGTGCATTTACCTTATTCTGGAAATTAATGTTACAGTTCCTCTCTTTAAATCCTATATTTTTCCCATAACAAGGTATTAGTTCAAATCAAATCATGTTTTTTAGGATTTGTGTTTGATTTTGATGTGTTTCCGATGGTTTTTGATGCAAGCAAGAAGCAGGTTTCCGATGGTTTCTGATGCAAGCACGAAGCAGGTTTCCGATGGTTTTTTATGTGCTCAGAAGAAGGTTGCTTAATCATGAATTGAGATTGCATCAGAGGGTGATAACTGAAAAGGATGAAGCAGTATTTGATGCTAAAGGTAAATAAAATGTAAATTTTATAGATGTGTGCAGGATCAATGGAAGTCAATGTTGTAATGGTGATTCTGATGGTCTTAGTTCTTTCAAGCTGAAACTGTTGGAAATTCATTTCAACGGTTAGGTTTGTTTGTTACCTTTCTTTAACACATCTAATTGCTCCCACATATATTTGATCCATTTGTCACTATAACTTATTGAGTTGCTGGCTTGTTGTTTGTATTTGCAAGATGATCCCACACAAGATTAAGTGTGGATCGGCTGCAAATACATTTAGAAGGTTTATGAAGGGGTTCACACTTCTTAAAACATGAAAAAGAGGATGGATGGTCATCCCTAATGCTTTCAAGTTAGTCAATTTCTTTTTTCTAAGCAGTTTTATGCTATTTCTGAGTTTTTTTTCTTTCAGTTGAAGACTTAATTGGGTTATATATTATTGTTTGCTTGTTGAATATAATGTGTAATTGCAATACGTTTGCCAATGAAATTGTAGAGTTTTGAGGCTTACAGTTTGACTTGACAGACAAGCATGGGACACTGTTTCGTAGATGGACTGATACACAAGGATGCAAATGCGGTATACAATTGTTTATGTGCTTATGCCGCTGTGGACAACACCGGAAATGCAGAAGAGATATTTCGCTCAACATTTGTGGCACCGTTAGTTTAGAAGGTGATTCCATACACTTCATCTGGAGTGTTTGGTGAGGGGTCTTTTCTCCTAGAAGGCCTACCGAGTTCCTAAAAAATTACAAATCAAGTCCAGGCTGATTGGTAGTAGAATAATTTTTGATTTCGTGGCTGCTTTTTATAAAAGGTCCAGTCTATATATAGGACATCAAGGCTTCTATTTTGGTTGTTCCTGAGTTTTGTGTTTACCATAGGAGAACTTCGTTTATAAAATTATATGTATGGTTTCTGTGATCAGATAAGAAAATGTGATGTTTAGAGGGAAAAAAATTGGTAAAATGTCTCTTGGTATAAGTGGAAAATGGGTGAGAGTCAACTGTGAATGCATCTGTTTTTTCTTAGTTTCTTTTCCAAGGGATTTTAGATCATTTTATGGTAGCAGCAATTGAATAAAATTTATTATGAATCGACAAACAGCCCCTGTAGAGCATATTAAGCTGTCCAAACAGCCCCTGTAGAGCATATTAAGCTGTCCAAACACCCCTGTCAATCGCTTAAGCTGTCCAACCAACCCCTGTCGAACATTAAGCTGTCCAAACAGCCCCTGTTGACCATTAAGCTGTCGAAACGGTATTCATCAATCTTTTTTCAAGTTTATCATATTCATATACGCCAAATGAAACCCACACACTTTGCTGAAGTTTGAGAAATAAATGAAACAGATGAAGTGGGGAACAAAGACACGTGGTTTCCAATAAAAGTTCATCACCCGCCGCATCGCGCGGGTATACTAACTAGTGTAGGTAAAAGAGAATAATAAGTATTGATTTATTAGAATCAAAATCTTGGTTCTTACGATATTTATTCGATAAAATAATTTGACTTAATAAATATTTGATAAACGACATATTAATACCGTTGCTCCAAACTGTACCAAATTTAACAGGGAAAAAATCAAATAATTTATCAGGAATGATTTTATAAAAACTGATATTTATATCTATATCTATACTATATTATAAAGCATTTATGAAAAACTCTTAAAAACAACTCCTAAAACTCCATGTACCGCTATTTAATGTTAATTACTTAAAATCTCTTAAAAACAACTAATGAAACTTTATGTACCATTTTAATGCTAATTACTTGATTAATATTTATCTCTAACAACTTTCAAATTCTTAAATCGTGAACTCTTATTAATTTATTCTTATCTCAAACCACATTCAAATACTCAAATCATGAACTTCTTAAAAACACCATTCTTTAAACAAATTTATAAAAAAAGCATGACCGTTTTCTCAAAATCATACATTAAAATAAATTAGAACATTAAAATCGAGATATATAACGCTTCATTGTGTGTAGTGATGGCCAAAAACCGGGTTAGGGTCGGGTCGGGTCGGGTCGGGCCGAGACAAAAACCGGGTTCAAACAGTAACGCCCAAAACCGGGTCGGGTCGGGCCGGGTTAACCCCGAAAATCCCTAACCCGTTTGATGTTAGGAAAAACCGGTTTTATAAAAACCGGACCGAGCCGGGCCCAAAACCGGTTCTGAGATCGGGCCAGCGTATTTTCGTATTTTTTAAAAAAAAAATAATTTCTTTGTATAATAATTAATTACTAAACTTTAAAAAGTAAAAAATTGGATTGAATCACTAAAATACACTTTAAAAATACGTTTTATTTATAATATATATCACTAAAATACACTTTTACGTTTTATAATTTATATTTAATTTTAAGTTACAAACTTACAATACATAAATTCTAATAACCCGAAGGTCCCGCTCCCGAACTCCCACCCCCACCACCCCATCCCCATGGATTGTAATTGTATGGATTGTATGGAGCGTAGTATGGATTCTGATCTGGATTGTAGTCTTCAAGAGAATTGTACTTTTGCAGTCGTGCAATAGCCGTGCGATCATCAAGGCGGTCGGTGTCTGGTTCTTCTTCGTCATCGTTGTAATGTGAGACGTCACCGACACCACTTGAATGACACATTTCATTTGCAATTGTCGGGCGATATCCTCATTATACGACCATACTTGACCGGAATTGTCAAGTATGGGTTGACTTGGATCGTCACCCGATTTCAACCTCTTGCATCTCTCCTCGATGTGGCGCTTTAACGTGGTATTTGAGGCGGCTTGAAGGAAATCTCCACACCGTTTGCATTGCGCTTTTTTTGTACCGTCGGAAAACATCACCAAGTTGAAATGCTCCCAAACCGGTGTTTTTCGTCCATGCTCGGCAACAACGGTGTAATTTTGTTCGGCCATTTTTTTGAGAGTAGAGACTAGAGAACTAGAGATTTTATAGTAGAATTTGCGAGAAACGAATATAGCGAGAGCCGATAAATGAGAATTGTATGCGTTTTTTGCGTTTTGTAAGTTGGTGATATGATCCATAACACCCCCTAGTATTTATATGGGTTGGAGGGTGAAAAAACACCAAAAAAACGGCTAAAATCCGGTCCAAACGGCTATATAACCGTTATATAACGGCTATTTTTTTGAAAAAATCGGTTTCGGGCCGGGTCGGGCCAAAAACCGGGCCGTGAACCGGTTTCGGGTCGGGCCGGAGAAAAAGCCAAAAACCCAAACCGGTCCTGGCTATCGAGCTGGAAACCGATTTTTGACCGGGTCGGGTTCGGGTTGCCCGATCGGGTCAGATCGGGCCTAAATGGCCATCACTAATTGTGTGGGTAGACTTCTAGTTTTCTCTAATGATTTTATGCTTTAAATTTTAGAATATTCATTTCGATTCTTGATCAGTTAGTCATCCCTACATCATCCAAATCATGATACGTAGCACAGATGGTTCCACAGTGTGTAGTTGAGCCCATTTTGGCCACGCGACGTGCTCATGTAGTCATGTGGCTTGGCAACTGGCTCGTCAAGAGCAGGTGTCCGCCACACGCCGCCGTGCGTACTCCCAAATCTCCGCCTTCATATAGGCCACACACGGCTGATGGCTCTTGTCTTTGAACGAAGCCCAGACTTCCAAAGGTACGTGTTCTTATCCACGACAAGTTATTAGATTATCGCTCAATTTTGTTAAATCCGGTTGACAATCCAAGTTAATGTGACACAAAGTTTGATCTTCGGCTGTATTTGTGATGAATTGAATGTAGTTGTTGAATTAAATATATTGCAGAGGTTGAGGCTGTATTTTAGTTGTTTGAATATATCTGATTAACACCTCTGTCTTCACAAACAGATTTATGATCTATATATTATCTGTGCCTAACTGATATGAATCTATTAGGTATTATTAAGAAATGATGCTGAAAACTTCAACAGGTTCTATCATTTTGTGGATAACTCCGCACCTCTCTAATTAGATACATTTAGATGATATATTTATATGATAAGCATTAAGTACAACAGAATTGATGAAAAATTGCTGTTTAGGGAAGATGTAACATATTTGAATGTGTTTTTTTTGTCTCATTCCTTCCCATCCCCATTGCAGTCCTTTTAGATGTTTGTTAAGACGCATGGTTTGGTTTTATTTTCAGGTATTGGTATTTAAATCTGAAATTGGTGGACGCTAAGTATGAGTTCAGATTGTTCAGCTTCACTGGATGATAATGTTCATGTGGTGCAGAAGAAATTTGGTGGCAGGTATCAATCAGACTATCAATGTTACACACAATGTAGAGATATTCCAACAAAGATGTGAAATTATACCGGTATAATAAATATATCATAGTGCTTTCATGTGCTTCTCTTTGATGCAATCTCTTGGCTGATTGCTTGCAGGACTATATTTGGGATCAATCTTTTCTTATAAACAGGAATACAACCTAATGTAATAGCTATCATTTTCATAGTTCCATGAAAAGTGAAAACTTCCACTTTCACCAGTAGGTTATCTTGATTTGTTATGCATAAATGACAAAATCACCCCATGAGATATACCTGACAGATCCCTTCTTCTGTTGCAAGTTTAACTCTATGTCTGTATTGCACCATGTAGCTGTGGTTACACTTGATCTTAGCTAAAAGGGCATGTTTATGAAGTATTAAAATTGTATACGGAAAATACTCACACCCTCCTCACCTTTGGTGAGGTTTTTGAACCCTTGATCTCCTAGGAGGTTGGGGTCTAAGAGAATTGGGACACCGCTGGGCTGATGACCCTTTGGTTTAAAAGGGCATGCTTGTTGATAGCGTAAGATATCAAACGAGTTCCAGTTTCCATATACAATCTGTTACACTGATTAGAATGGTTTCTGATTTTCAGACTTCTATGCTTTTACGTCAGTCATGACTGTTTGCACTTAACAATCAAGTCTCACACAAAATGGATAGGCTGAAGTAACCTTTTCCTTTCCCTCTCTTTATATGCGTCCATCTATTTTTCTATCACTCTTATCAGTTGATAGAAGGATAACGAATTAGCATTCAACAAGATTGCATATTGGGTGTACAGAACACTTCCAATCCTGATATAAGCATTTGCATTCTGCATGCTATTTCCACAGCTTAATTCAAGGAAAATAAATAGCATTGTTACTCTTTTTTTCTCCTTTCTCTGCTGATAAACTTTCAAAATAGAGTTGAAGATGCCTTTGAGGGAATAAAATTTGAAACTGGTTAAGATGACATAACATCTTGGCTGGGTCCATTGCTACATACAATTATAGAATATGGAGATAACTATAATCTATGTTCTAAATCATTTACCAAGACCTTCTGTTAGTGTTGAATCTTTGCTTCCTATAATCACACAGGTCTTCCATCAACAAGAAGGATGGCACAAAAGTCTCTAGGAAACTTCATAAAGCTGAGAGGGAGAAGCTGAAACGTGATCATATGAATGACCTATTTTTAGAACTTGGCAAAGCTCTAGGTAGGCTTTGCATCCCAGTATTCATTTGCTTTGATAACTAGCTGCAGCATGGTGCAAATATAGCATGTTATTTATCCGTAAGTAACAATGCATAAAGCTTATTCCTTTTATTTACAGAACCCGCTAACCAGAACAATGGAAAGTCATCTACACTGACCAACACCATTCGAATAATCAATGACCTTTTTGCGCAAGTTGAGGCTCTGAAAAAAGAAAATTCAACACTTGTAGCCGAATCTCAATATGTAAGCTTCTTCCTTCCCTTGAAAACATGAAGGGAAGATAAGAGCGTTAAGTGTTAAGTTCTTTAAACATATAAATCCTGGATAATTGTTCTAATAATTAATTAATTATATTAGTTTTTGCTTGACATAGGTTGGTGTTGAGATTAATGAACTGAAAGAGGAAAATAGAGCAATAGAAGCCCAGATCAGTAAGCTAAAAGCTCGGATAAACGAGAGAGTTCATCCCCAATCTTCATGGAGATCAGATACTTCTCCCGCATCGCAATTTCTGGAAAATGACGCGATTTTGCCCATAATTGACACTGCAACTCAGAAAACATCATTTGTGGAGTCTGTCTTTGTGGTACCGTTACAGAATGACCCAAAAGTGTATCCTGAACCCTGGTTCGGGGCTGCAGAACGGCCGACAAACGTGAGCAAACCACATGCTCGATACCCATCACCGTCACATACGTGGTCATTTAAGTTTCTTTCTGAACAACCAAGAGTAGATTAAAAAAGTAGTGTCCATTTCTTGTAGCTGTATCAGCAGTGGCATGAACTGTGAGCTTGCATTATGGGTTTCAAGCTCAGGCTGTACATATAGTTTTTGTGCTTCCCATGATCATCATTAATTAGGTGTGTACAATTGAGCGATTAATATTTTTAACCATTTAAAAAAAAAGAGGCAAGGATCGTGTGAGAAGTTGAGGTTAACGTGGAAAATGTGAGAAGTTGATCTGAACCATTGATCACTTTTAATCAAATGCCCTCCCATGAATTTCGCCTTAAAAGGGAATTGATCCGGTGCATCTCATCCTAACGTGCGTCCATTTCTTATCCAACGATTGATAACCATTTCTCAATTCTCACGTTAACCTCAATTTCTCATTGGACGCTTGAATCAATCCTAATTGAAGATCAATATTCAATACCATTGAGATGCACCACGATGCATCAGATCAATTCCCGTGAGAATCACGATACATGGATGCGGTTGAGATTAAAAGTAATCAAGAGTATAGATCTTCTTACGTTTTTTCACCTTAATTCTTTTTCTCACACGATTATTCTTTTTATTATACAACCATTTTTTTAATAATGGTTACAAATTTGATCACTCTTATAAAATTGCTTCCGACTTATTTCAGTATTTAACTTTTAGTAAATACTATTTAAAATCATTTCATTTTGACAATTTTGTTTTAAACAACCAATATCACATTTATCATTATTATTTCAATTCGTCTTTCATTAAAATAACAGGCCAACCATCACATTTATTATTTTTGTACTTTGTTTTCCACCCAACCTAAACATTGGTCATGTTCTTGGATAGTTCATAAGTGTTGACGAGCATCGTGTATCTTCTTAGGGTTGTGACTAGGGATAGAACAAGGCATGGATAGGATAGGGTTTGCCGACCCCGTTGGGATTGGGAAATTGAATCCCTGTCTATTGGGGATTCTGTCCAATCCTGACCCAAGTATCATGTAAGACACTCGAATATGTAACACCCCAAATTTCTTGGGTAAATTCTTTTCTTAGTATATGACTTGGAGTTGGATTCCTTGCTACCACCCTCGGTTTTTATTGTGCAAGTTTCGTGTGCATGCATACGTACATGCATATTGTGTGTATGTCGCTTCCACGTGGTAAACCTTTGCATGAGACTCTAGGTATAAACGCGTTTCAGACGATTCGGTTAGGCCTATCTTGAGTATCAATCGAGGCCATATATCCCTTACGCGAGCGAGCCACCGGAAAATCGAGTTTGACTTTCGGTACAAGGGTGGCGAGAGTGCCACGGGCACTCTCGCGAGTGTCATTCTCGCTGAGATATCCTGCTGCTTCCATCGAATACTTGCGGTACATTGCGGGCGAGAGTGCCCGGCGATAATGCCCGGGGCACTCTCGCAGTGTCAAGGTCGCCGGCACCGAGTTGGGTTTAAATGGGAGCTGTGATCGTTTTCTTTAGGGTAGCAATTCATTTCACTTTTGGCAGCCGATTTCTTTAGCTCTTGGCAGCGTTTTTTCACCCCTCCCTCTCACTTAGCATTTATTTCTTCCATCTACTTGGATTTGGAGCATTGAATTCCTTCTCCTAGGGTTTCTATCATCATATTCTAGCTAGGGAATCAAGCTAGTCCAAGAGGTCAAGTTAATTCAAGTTTCTCCTTAGGGTTTTCTTATGTGGATCCTTAGGTGAGCTATCCAAACATTTCATACCTATTGGTTTGCATCTTGCATTTAGTTTGGAAATTAACTATAAAATCTTATTAAAATTTAGGGTTTCTTCAAGATTTGGGGTTTTCTCTTTACAAACCCTACTTTGTGAGTATTCTCTTCACCTTATTTAACTATAATGTTTCTTTTTATCAAAATGTGGGTTGATTCATGAGGTTATGACCTTGTCCAAGAGACTAGGGTTTACTAAAGTGATGGGGTTTGGTCGATACATGTATACTTTCACATTTGTGTTCATCTTAATGTATAAATGTGTTTTTGTGTATGTACACACATATATATAGGGGCTTAATCAAATAAGAACTATTTAGTTTGTGGTAACTGTAAGAACCAACGTGAGCCACAAATTTAAGTTAATTAATATAAAATTTAAATAGATATTAAAGGGTATTTTAGTAAAATGTTTTATTACTCTAATTTAATTAAAAAATCCTAAAATACCACCTCTTATTTTATACGTCTCTCTCTCTCTCTCTCTCTCTCTCTCTCTCTCTCCATAACCCTAAAATCAAGCACATGGATCTCCCAAGGAAGCTGTCGTGCGGGGACAACTGTCCGGTGAGCCTGAACTGGCACGTGGACAGCGATTACAAGACCGGGTGGTCGGCCAGGATGACGATCTTCAACTGGGAGTATTCGTCTCAGATTTCCATTGGGGAATCAATCGATCGCATTGATTTCGTTTAGATCGGAGAGAAAATGGATCAGATGAATACTGATCAGAGTCTGCAACAAGTGGGCGTGAAGAGGCCGAGAACTAAGATCGTTTGCACTCTAGGAACTGCTTCCAGATCCGTTGAGATGTGCGAGAAGCTGTTGAAGGCAGGCATGAACGTAGCTTGGTTCAATTTCTCACATGGATCTTTTGAGTATCATCAGGGAACTCTCGATAATCTCCGGACAGCCATGGATAACACCGGTATCCTTTGTGCAGTCGGAACTCATAACTCGTCTCCGATGGGGTTGTTTCCGGCTGTTTTTGTTTCCACATTCATTGTATTATTATTATCTTCCATCAATCACACACCATTCATCATCTTACTTTAACTTAATTAATTGTCCACCAAACAACGATCCATCAACGGGTATCACAGTGGTTGTATCACAGTGATCTTCTGGTTAGTTGGGTATCACAGGGGGTTTGATTTCAATTTTGGTTGTATCACATTAGGTATCGTATCGGTATCATAATGCATCTTATGGTTAGTTGGGTATCACAGTGGGTTTGATTTTGATTTTGGTTGTATCACAACGAACCGTTTACAAAGGGTATCACAGTGATCTTGGTTTTTTTGGGTATCACAGTGATATCACATTTGTTCTTGTATGTATTCTGGGTATCACACTGGAGGTATCACATTGATATCACATTTGTTCTTGTATGTTTACTGGGGGTATCACAGTGATATCACATTTGTTCTTGTATGTATTCTGGGTATCACACTGGGGTATCACAGTGATATCACATTTGTTCTTGTGATATCATTATCATAATCGATATATCTGCTGGAGAGAGGAGAGAGGAGATTTTAAAAATACCTAAAATGGCATTTTATTTAAATTTTAAACAAAATTACCAAAATTAATAATTTCCTAATTTATAGTTTAATATGTGGCTCACATTGGTTCTTACAGTTATCACAAAATAACTAGTTCTCCCTTGAATGACCCCCTATATATATATATATATATATATATATATATATATATATATATATAGGGGTGGTATTTTTTGCAAACCAACCATTTCTTAGAAACTCTAGAACTACCTTAATCACCATCCATTATTTTGATCAATGGTCTAGATTCATCCAGTGGCAATTATGGTAATTAGTGATGATTAATGAATTAATTTCGTAACAAAACCCCATGTGCAAGGGTATATTGGTCAAACAACCTTCTGTTCATTTATGTCAAAAGTAATCACTTTCTCTCTCTCTCTCCATAAATCACGGATGCCAAGACTCTTCTCTACCAAAATCATCCCCAACCTAGTTTTTTATTATCTCTCCTGAAACCCTTCACCACCGACGCCACCCATCACCAAAACCCTACGCCACCCTTCACCACCCATCACCACCGGCGCCTCCATCCGTCTCCCTCTCTCTCGTCACCACCAGCAACCACCACCAACTCCACCGCCGTGACCAGCACCGACTAGCAGAGCCCTCGTCCCTTCACCTTCTGCCTCTGCCATCGCCTAGCAGCCCCTCACCGCCGTCCGCCGGCTCCGGTCACTTCTCTCAGATGTTTAGACTCTCACACGCACTCTCACTCACTCAGTTTGTCTTCATGATTTTTTGGGTTAGTTTGTATTCATGCTTGTATTCATGATTCTGGGTTAGTTTGTCTTCATGATTTTCTGGGTTAGTTTGGCTTCATGATTTTCTGGGTTAGTTTGTCTTCATGATTTTCTGGGTTAGTTTGTATTCATGATTCTGGGTTAATGAATTTATATGGATTCATGTTCACTCAGTTTGTCTTCATGATTTTCTGGGTTAGTTTGTATTCATGATTCTGGGTTAATGAATTTATATGGATTCATGTTTCTGGTTTAGTTTTTCTTCATGATCTTCTTGAACACCATAGGATATCTCTTAAAGGTTCATGATTTTTGGATTCATGATTTTCGAATCCATTTTTGTATTCATGATTTTTGTATTTTATAAACAAGAACAAAAGCGTTATTTTTGATTCGATATTCACAATTGTTTGGAGGATCAAGATAAACAAAAAACGTGATTTTCGATGATGATCTTAATCCCTATAATTGTGCTTAGTTGCTAAACTTAAGAGGTAATAAAAAAGGTTAATTAAATTAATTACATAATGACATTTAAGCCCTTCTGGGTTTAATTAAAAAATAATAATAATAATCTGAAAATATTTAAATTGATTGGCTATAAAGTGGTTTCTATAGTTTCTAAGAAATGGTTGGTTTGCAAAAGAAACCTCCCCTATATATGTATATGTATGTATGTGCCCATTAGTATATATATATACATATATGTATGCATATTTATATATGTATGTATAAATATATATGGGTATGTATAGATATATATACATGTGTGTGTGCATGACTTTATATGCATATTTATATATGTATGTATAAATATATATATGAGTATGTATAGATATATATATATATACATAGGGTGATAATCAAATGAGAACCGTAAAAAGGTTGAGAACCGTGAAAACTGATTTAAACCATTCATTGATTTAATTTATTACGGCTTAGATCGGTTGTTACAGTTCTCAAATCTTTTAACTATAATCATGTGATTAAAACTTTAATTATAACCACATGATCAAAACCAAATTACGGATTAGATCGGTTCTCACGGTTCTCAATCTTTTTTTGGTTCTCACATGATTTAACCCCTATATACATATGTGTGTGTATGATTTTATATGCATAAATATAAGTAGACGTGTAGGTATATGCATATATGCATATGCTTGGTCGTAAATATTTGGAATCTTCATGAGGATGAGTTTCACATGCTAAGTATTTGATATGTGGGGATTGTCTTTGTGCTATAACTTCTATGGATTAATTTATATGTTCCCTTTTATATGGTACGGAATTATTGGATGTCTATCTCCTTGTGCACGAGGATTTAGATCTTTATGGGCTAGTTGTTCATTTTATTGTTGGCCGTATTGGATCACTAGCGAGTAGGCAATAGGGGACGTTGGGTCCTTGAGGTATAACTCGTCTAGTTCAGATATGCAATGTGGTCCCATAAGTCCTTGAGGTGTAACTCGACGGAGTAGGCACTACAGGCATGGTACGAGATGGTTTGAGGTTGTGATGTCTTTATGGCATGGGAACTAGGACCGGGACTTGAGGTGCAATCCGATAACGTCGTGGGTGACTCCATTCCCGTGTTCTTGTCACCCGATGGTAACGAGTCTCCCCCGTAATTTGTTGTTAAAGAAATGTTTCTCGGTTATATAATTATGTTCAGGTGGGAACGCTTAACGAGTTGATTTGTGGTAATTTTAGATCACATGGAGCCGGTAACATTATTCTATGTCTTTTGTCACAATTATATAAATGTGCATTTTATGTAATCTCACTAGACTTTTGTCTGACACTTGATGTTGCATGTTTGTGGATTACAGGTCCCACTAGCGGTGTCTAGACCTTGTTGAGTTGCCGACCATGCTAGGAGCTTGGAGGGTCGGGCTTTTGGGAATTCGAGATGAGAGACTTTTTGGAGATATAGTGACACCCAAACTAATCTAGCTTACTTTAATTCTAGATTAATAGGTTGTTGTGTTTTATGTCTTAATACTCCTATGTTTAATCATTGTCCAAACTATCCCATGGCATTTAAGGGTTATAGTTGGGGAAATTAATTAAAATACCCTAAGTCAAACCAAGTGTTACCAAAATGCCCTAAATCTCTCTCAGTTTGCCAAAATACCCTTTTTTTCCGCGATGGAGCCCGCGATCGCGGGCTCAGGGACCATTTCTGACACTTTTTTAAACTTGCAGGGACCATTTTTGAAAAATTCAATCCCGCGATCGCGGCTCATCCCGCGATGGTTTATTTTGTGACTTTTCAATTACAATGGACCATTTTTTAAAAATTCCAGGGATCATTTTTGAAAATTGAGCCCGTGTTACACCCCGTACACCATGGCACACCCCGTGTTCGACCAATTTGTGATTTTAAATTGAAATTTTACACTTTCACCCCCTATACTTATTTACTAAATTTACTTTATACCTTTTACTTTTATAAATTTAATTTTACATTTAACACGTATAATCGTTTATTAACTAAAACACGTTAAAAAAATACGTTTTAATTTTAACAAGTTACACCATTATAATCGTCTCTTCGATACGTTCGAAATGAGCCCAATCTTGAATTTTTTTGGATTTATATATTTTAATATATATCATATACACTACATAAAAATATTTTTTACCTGCGAAAATTCATTTTTTTAACGTATTCTCAATTTTGTTTTACACTCCTATCGCATTAACTATAAGAGTACCATAAATTAAATAATTAACTATAAAAGTATAAATTGTAAATATTAAAAATATTTGATGTACCATATATGATATATATTAAAATATATAAATCAAAAAAATTCAAGATTGAGCTCATTTCGAACGTATCGAAAAGACGATTATAATGGTGTAACTTGTTAAAATTAAAACGCATTTTTTTAACGTGTTTTAGTTAATAAACGATTATACGTGTTAAATGTAAAATTAAATTTATAAAAGTAAAAGGTATAAAGTAAATTTAGTAAATAAGTATAGGGGGTGAAAGTGTAAATATCAAATCAAAATCACAATTTCGAATTGAAATTTACACTTTCAACCCCTATACTTATTTTACTTTAAACCTTTTACTTTCATAATTTAAATTTTACATTTAACACATATAATCGTTTATCAACAAAAATACGTTACAAAAATACGTTTTAATTTTAACAAGTTACACCATTATAATCGTCTCTTCGATACGTTCGAAATGAGCACAATCTTGAATTTTTTTGAATTTATATATTTTAATATATATCATATACAGTACATAAAAAATATTTTATATATTTAAAATTCATACCCTTATAGTTAATTATTTAATTTATGGTACATCTCTTATTTTTTTTTCAATTTTGTTTTACACTCCTATCGCATTAACATGATAATCATATATTAACTAATTTATTAAATCGTTTTAAATTATTATTATTTGAATGTGTTTATAGATATCGTGAATGGCAATAGGAGAAGGTTTCACGAGAAAAATATTAAACGGGGTTTTGACAAGTTGGTATCATTGGACTCATTTAAGAATTGTGAAAATGGGTATTTAGCGAATGATGATTCATGTGTGTTTGGAGTTGAAGTATTTGCAGTTACAGAGTATGCACAAAAGGATCGATGTATTTCCAACGTAACTTAGATTAAAATTATCTCCTTCAGTTCAGTCCCGTCCCGTCCCATCCAGTTCAGTCCCGTCCAGTTCCACCTCGTCCCATCTAGTATGCGTACCAAACGCTACCTAAGAGTACCATAAATTAAATAATTAACTATAAGGGTATGAATTTTAAATATAAAATATTTTTTATGTAGTGTATATGATATATATTAAAATATATAAATCCAAAAAAATTCAAGATTGGGCTCATTTCGAACGTATCGAAGAGACGATTACAATGATGTAATTTGTTAAAATTAAAACGTATTTTTTTAACGTATTTTAGTTAATAAACGATTATACGTGTTAAATGTAAAATTAAATTTATAAAAGTAAAAGGTATAAAGTAAATTTAGTAAATAAGTATAGGGGTGAAAGTGTAAAATTTCAATTTAAAATCACAAATTGGTCGAACATGGTGTACGCGGGGTGTAACACGGGCTCAATTTTCAAAAAATGATCCCTTGCAATTGAAAAGTCACAAAAATAAACCATCGCGGGATGAGCCTGCGATCGCGAGATTGAATTTTTCAAAAATGGTCCCTGCAAGTTTAAAAAAGTGTCAGAAATGGTCCCTGAGCCCGCGATCGCGGGCTCCATCGCGGAAAAAGGGTATTTTGGCAAACTGGAAGAGATTTAGGGCATTTTGGTAACACGTGGTCAAACTTATGATATTTTAATTAATTTCCCTTATAGTTGGCTTATATTTTGAAGTTTAAATTTACCCATTTTCCGGAAATTCCCTATATTTATTGTTTAAATTTTAGGGTGTTACAGAATATTTATTAAATTGGGCCAATATTATTGATGTCATTGCTCTAATAAAATCGTTAACAAATTGTTGGGAACTGAAGATATGCTAAGTATGGTTAGTACTGCCAAGACAATGTTACTACTGCCAGTTCTTCGTTACTACTGCTAGACAAGGTTACTACTGCTAGACAAAGTTAGTACTGCTAGACCAAATTACTACTGCTAGACATGGTTAGTACTGCTGAGCTGAGATACTACTGCTAGAAGACTGTGAAGGTTAATACTGCTGAAGGTCGTTAATGCTGCTGAGCCAAATCATTGTTAATACTGCTGACTTGATAAGTTTGGTATGCGATACTTTTGGAGACAAAGAAGGAATTGATCAAGATATGTTTAACGAAGATTCAGAAGATCAATTTACTTTTGATAGTTATCTTGTAATTACTTTTGTATAAATAGTATTGATAGATAGCTATTAGAATATACGATAAAAAAGACAATAGACAATATACACGATAGCGAGAACAGTTATTCAAAAAAAGTTGTTTAGCGATTCAAGAGAGAATTAACCTCAAGGTGTAAGAACCCTATTTCTAGAGAAGTAGAAGTCGTCTTGTTGAGCCTGTTCAACAAGATTGAGGTTTGGTGTAAAGCTTGTGAGTAATACAGTTTGATATATACAGTGTGTTGAATTCTATTGATTGTTCTTTAATTGATTTAGAGTTCTATTCCGCAAGATTCTCTAAATTCTGTTTCTAAGAAGTTTAATTCTTGTTAAGAATCGATCCTGACAAGTGGTATCAGAGCATTGGTATCTTAGAAGCTATGGACAATTCAATGGATACTCACAGTACTCTTGTTTCAAAGGTTCCCATGCTCAAACCCAATGAATTTGACATGTGGAAACTGAGAATCAAGCAGTACATTCTTCTTACTGATTATGCAATATGGGACATCATAGAAAATGGCCCATGTAATGAAGGAAAGATTGGAGCAGATGGAAAGAGACCTCCTCCCAAGACAGATGCTGAAAAGAAAGTCAGACAAACAGAGATGAAGGCCTTAAGCACTCTGCTTTTGGCTATTCCTAATGAGTACCAACATCAATTCCAACACTGCACAGATGCACAGATGTTGTGGAATGCTCTGGAGAAAAGATTTACTGGCACAAAGAGCACAAAGAGAAATCAAAAGGCTATTCTCAGGCAACAATATGAGAACTTCATGTCTGCAAAGAATGAGTCTATGACTCAAACTTTTGACAGATTTAACAAGTTGATTGGAGAATTAGCTACTGTGGGTGTACACATGGATGCTGATGATGTCAATAGAAAGTTCCTTAGATCATTGGGAGAAGAATGGACCATGTACACAGTCTCATTCAGACAGAATGACCAATTGGAGGACAAAGAGCTAGATGACCTCTACAATGATCTGAGAGTATTTGAGGCTGAAGTTGAAGCCAAGAAAAGGCCATCTGGATTTGTTTATAATGCTGCTTTATTATCTTCATCCTCTGATAATGCTGCTAACCCTGATTCTGTTAATACTGCAGGCTCTGTTAATGCTGCTGGTGGAACTAATCAAGAGAAGACTACAGATTCTGTACTAGAAGCATTCTTTTCTAGTCATGTTCACTCTTCTCTAATTAATGATGATTTAGAGCAGATTAATGCTGATGATCTGGAAAAGATGGACATCAAGTGGCAGATGGCTATGCTATCAATGAGGGTGAAGAAATTCATCAAAAGGACTGGGAGAAACAACTTTTCCCAGAGAAGAGAAGATGGTGCAGGCTTTGACAAGTCCAAGGTTGAGTGTTATAAGTGTCACAAGATGGGACACTTTGCCAGAGAATGCAGAAGTGGAGGATCAAATCAACAGGCTCCAAATGGAAACCAAAACAGAAGCTCCTCTCAAGCCCTTGTTTCTCAACAAGGAATGGGATTTGATTGGAGTGATCAAGCTGAGGAAGCCTGTCAGAATCAAGCTCTTATGGCAGAAGTATCTGATATTCCCACTGAGGTACAATCTAAACTCTGTTCTAAAGCTTGCATTGATGCTGTTAAAAGATATAGGGATCACAATCAGGGTATGTGTGATAACCTTAAGAGGCTAGAGAAAGATGTGAAAGATTATGTTAGGATTGTAGAAAGGTTTGAGGAACAGATTAGAGCTTTTCAAGCTAATGAACTTCAACACTCCTATGATACTAACTATTGGAAGTGGGAGAAGAATGAGTATGAGATTAAGCTGAAAGTGTCTGGGGAGGAGAATGAGAAATTAAAAGAAGAGCTTAAGAAGGTTAAACTTGATGTTGAAAAGTTTACCTGTGCTTCTAAAACCATGGATACCATCATTAAAGCTCAAATCCATGACAAGATGAAAGTAGGGATAGGGTACAATGCCACACCTCCACCCTACAATAACAACTACATACCTCCTAAGTCTGATTTGTTAGAGACCAAGGATAGGAAGGAACCTGAATTAAAGATTAATATAGATCCTTGTGAAAAAGAAGTAGTAGTTAAGGATAAAACAGAGAAGGAAGAATCCAAGAAGAATAAGAGTATTAGTAGTAGGGTTCCCTTAGACAATGAAATTGTGACCAATGAGAAAGATGGAAATCCTTGGGGAAAGAACAATAAGATGAATAGGACAGAAACAGAAAAGGGAGTCCAATACACACAGACCACAGTTGTGGCTCCCAATACCTGTAAACAGTGTTCTTGCAGGAAATCTAAAGAGAATAAGCCTCAAAAACATGATAATCAGAGGGGAAATCAAAGGAACTGGAATAACCAGTGGGCTATGAGACAAGGAGTTGATCTGAACAGAATTAACAGGCCAAAACCTTGTTTCATCTGTGGTAAGCTAAATCATTTAGCCAAACACTGTTATTTCAATCCTGTTAACCAAAGGTTTAATGCTCAAAGATCTTTTCAAAAACCTGGTGGTTACAGAAAGAATGGTGGCTATAAAAAGCTTGCAAAGAAAAATGTGGCAAAGAAACAAGATAAACCCAAAAGCCACATAAAGAAAACGACTGAAAAGGAATGTGGTACTATGTGGGTTCCAAAAGGCACTAAAAACAATACTGCTGCTAGCAGTGTTAGTACTGCTTCAAAAGTTAGTGCTGCTAGCAGTGTTAATACTGCTAGTAATCATTCCAAAGTTAGTGTTGCTAGCAGTGTTAATACTGCTAGTAATCATTCCAAAGTTAGTACTACTAGCAGTGTTAATACTGCTAGTAATCAGTCCAATGTTAGTGCTGCTAATACTTTTAGTGCTTCTTCTTCAGATAATACTGCTGCTAGCAGTGTTAACTCTGTTAATACTGCTTCTAGCAGTGTTAACTCTGTTAATACTGCTACCTCTGTTAGTACTGCTGATACTGCTGCTAACAGTACTGCTGCTTCCAGTATTAGTACTGCTAGCACTGTTAGTACTTCTGAGGTTAATACTGCTTCTAGTGCTGCTACACCAATAATTTTGACAAAGTACTCCAGTACTGCAGTACCTAAATTTGAAAATCTCATCAAAACCAAGTGCAAGTACTTTGATGAGCAAGGGAGACCCAAGACCACTTCGGCTTGGGTTCCCAATAAAACTAACTGATTTATCTTGATGTGCAGGGCAACCAACAGCTCAAGGGGAAGAGCATTTGGCATGTTGATAGTGGTTGCTCCAGGCACATGACAGGTAACATGGCCTGCCTCAAAAATTTCAAAAAGATTGATGGAGGACATGTTGCATTTGGGGATAATCCTGCTGGTGGAAAGATAAGTGGTAAGGGTGATGTTTCAAAGGGTAAGATGACCTTTGAAGATGTGTACTATGTTGAACAATTGAGATACAACCTGTTAAGTGTATCACAGGTTTGTGACAAGAAGCATAGCATATTGTTTACTGATTCTGAATGTATTATCCTTGCTCCTGGATACAAAGTGGTTGATGAAAACATGATACTTCTGAGAACTCCTAGGAAGGATAATGTATATTGTTTAGATTTGGAAAGTGTTTCATCTGATTCATCCCTAAATTGTTTAGTTTCAAAAGCTTCTTTAGATGAATCATCACTTTGGCACAGAAGGATGTGTCACATGAACTTTAAAACAATGAATAAACTTGTTAAGAATAACCTTGTAAGAGGTTTGCCATCCAAAGTCTATTCATGTGATGATCATTGTGTTGCTTGTCTCAAAGGCAAACAACACAAAACTTCTCATAAGACCAAAGAGATAAACACTATCTCAAATCCTCTTCAACTGTTACATATGGATCTGTTTGGTCCTACTAATGTGATGAGTATTGGCAAGAAATCATACTGCTTAGTTATTGTTGATGATTATTCTAGATTTACTTGGGTATATTTTCTGAGAACTAAAGATGAGACAAGTGGACTGATCAAATCTTTTATTCTCAAAATTGAAAACCAATCAAATCAAAGAGTGAAAGTCATTAGATCAGATAATGGAACTGAGTTTAAATTTTTTGATCTAAACACCTTTTGTGAAGAAAAAGGAATTGAGAGACAATACAGTGCTCCTAGGACTCCACAACAAAATGGTGTTGCTGAGAGAAGGAATAGGACACTGATTGAGGCTGCTAGATCTCTGTTAGCTGATTCAAAGTTACCAATTACTTTTTGGGCAGAAGCAGTTAATACTGCCTGCTATGTTCAAAACAGAGTTTTAGTTGTAAAGCCTAAAAACAAGACACCTTGTGAGCTTTTCCATAAAAGGAAACCATATATTGGATTTTTCAAACCATTTGGATGTCCTTGTACTATTCTCAATACCAAATCTCACTTAGGCAAGTTTGATAGCAAAGCAGATGATGGTTTTCTTGTTGGGTATTCATCTCAAAGTAAGGCCTACAGAGTTTTTAATACCTCCTCTAGAATAATTGAAGAAAGTGACAATGTCAAATGCAATGAGAACACACCAAATCCTATTGGTTCAGGTCCTAATTGGCTATTTGACATTGATTCACTCACTAATTCTTTGGGTTTCAGTAGTGATGTATATGCAGGACAAAGGGATACACCATCATTAGAACACAGAATTCAATCTGTGATATTTCCACTCCCTTCCATTGATCCTGTTGAATTCTGTGATCACCAAGAGGAGACTGAACCTATTCAGAATGAAGAAGAGAGGAGAGCAGAGGAAAATCAGTCTTCAGGTCCGAATTCCAGAGAATCTGAGGTGACTGAAGAAGCAGAAACAAATCCAGAATTAAATGAGTCAAATCTGGATGAGAACATACAAGAGGAAGTTGGTCATCCAACAAGAACTCAGAAAAATCATCCTCCTGAGTTGGTGATTGGAGATATTGCATCTCCCATGATGACTAGAAAGCAAAGCAGACTCCAAGAGTTGCAAGAGCAGCAAAATACAGTTAACACTGTTCTTACTTGCTTTCTGTCCCAGATTGAGCCCAAAAAGGCTTATGATGCTATGAAAGACCCAAGCTGGATAGAGGCAATGCAAGAGGAGCTGCTACAGTTCAAATTACAGGATGTTTGGGACTTGGTAGACCTTCCAAAAGGTCATAGAGCAATTGGCACCAAGTGGATTTTCAGGAACAAGAAGGATGACAGAGGGATTGTGATCAGAAACAAAGCTAGACTGGTTGCACAAGGGTACACTCAGGAAGAAGGAATAGATTATGAGGAAGTCTTTGCTCCTGTGGCAAGGATTGAAGCAATCAGGTTATTTCTAGCCTATGCCTCATACATGAAGTTCAAAGTGTACCAAATGGATGTCAAAAGTGCATTTTTGTATGGAAGTATTGAGGAAGAAGTATATGTCTGTCAACCCCCTGGATTTGAGAATCCATTGCACCCTGACAGAGTATACAAGCTGAAGAAGGCTCTTTATGGTTTGCATCAAGCCCCAAGAGCATGGTATGACACTCTGTCTACCTATCTCTTGAAAAATGACTTTGAAAGAGGAGTAATTGACAAGACCCTGTTTATCAAGAGGAGAAAGAGAGGTACATTACTTGTTCAGATCTATGTGGATGACATCATCTTTGGATCCACCAATGATCAAATGTGTAAAGAGTTTGAAGAATTGATGCATAAAAGCTTCAAGATGAGTTCCATGGGAGAACTTACATTCTTTCTTGGGCTTCAGGTAAAACAGAGGAAAGATGGGATTTTTATTAGCCAATCCAAGTATGTGAAAGACATCCTGGACAAGTTTGGTTTATCAGACTCAAAGCCAACAAGCACACCAATGGAAACACATAAACAGATCACTGCAGATCTTGAGGGGGAGGATGTGGATGTCCATCACTACAGATCAATGATTGGATCTCTCATGTATCTCACAGCCTCTAGACCAGATATTATGTTTTCAGTCTGTGTTTGTGCCAGATTTCAGGTTTCTCCTAAGCAATCACACCTTCATGCTGTCAAGAGAATATTCAGATACTTAAAAGGGCAACCTAGATTAGGTCTCTGGTATCCTCATGAATCCTCTTTTGACTTGCTTGCATATTCAGATAGTGATTTGGGTGGAGCCAACATGGATAGGAAGTCTACTTCAGGTGGATGTCAGTTTTTGGGTACAAGACTAGTATCTTGGCAGTGTAAGAAACAAACCACAGTGTCCTTATCTACCACAGAGGCTGAGTACATAGCTGCTGCAAGCTGCTGCTCTCAGGTTCTATGGATTCAGAATCAGATGTTGGACTATGGGGTAACATTTCTTCACACTCCAATCTTCATTGATAACAACAGTGCTATTAGCATTGTTAATAATCCAGTCAAACACTAAAAAACAAAGCATATAGAGATAAGGTATCACTTTATAAGAGATTGCAATGAAAAGAAATTAATTCAGGTTGCTAAAGTTCATACAAATGACCAGTTTGCTGATCTATTCACAAAAGCTTTTGATGTGGGTAGATTCACCTTTTTGGTAACAAGTGTGGGCATGATCAACCTAGAATAAATTTATGACTTTCTGTTTTTATACCTGTATTTCTTCATATATTTGGTGCTACTAACTTTCTTTCTCAGGATCCTCTGTTTCCCTCAGATTACCAAGTGCAGAAAAGTGTAAGTGTAGTTACTACTGCCAGTGCAGAGTTACTACTGCTAGTGCAGAGTTAATACTGCCTTTGCAGTTAATACTGCTAAGTAGTTAATACTGCTAGTGCACAGTTAATACTGCTCAGTAGTTAATACTGCTAGTGCAGTTAATACTGCTAGGTAGTTAATACTGCTAGGTAGTTAATACTGCTTGGTAGTTAATACTGCTTGTGTAGTTAATACTGCTTTGCAGTTAATACTGCTCGGTAGTTAATACTGCTCAGTCGTTAATACTGCTTGTGTAGTTAATACTGCTTTGCAGTTAATACTGCTCAGTAGTTAATACTGCTAGTGCAGTTAATACTGCTCAGTAGTTAATACTGCTAGTGCAGTTAATACTGCTCAGTCGTTAATACTGCTTGTGTAGTTAATACTGCTTTGCAGTTAATACTGCTCGGTAGTTAGTACTGCCTATGTCGTTAATACTGCTTTTGATAATCTAGGGCATATAAATACCCCTGTTTGCCCGCCAAAGTTCATAACGACTCTTCGCATTAACTTCTTCTCTCTCGTTCTAACCTAGTCTCCCCAGGATCTTTGTGTTTTTCTTTCAAGAATCCTCAGGAATCATGGAGTTTGTTGATGAGCACAATGAAATAGCCATGCTTCAGAAGCCGAAACAAGCTGCGGGATTCCACGATATCGTCGATTTTCTTAAATCCTCGCACATCTCCTATGCCCTAACGGTGAGCCCAACCATCTATATCGAACATCAGACGCAATTTTGGGAGAATGCCACTGTTAGTTTCGAAGAAGGGCAGAAAACCATTCGAACAAGGGTTTGTGATAAACCCTTGAAAGTCACAGAGGAGGTTATTCGCATCTCTCTTCACTTGGATGATGCCTCAGGTATAACCTCTCTATCTTCTGATGACTTATATTCGACTTTACAAAGAATGGGGTATGAAGGTCCCATTGGTGTTTTTAAATTCTACAAGTCAAAAATTTTCAACCAATGGAGATTTCTTGTTCATACCCTGATGCACTGTATTTCCAAGAAAACTACTGGATGGAGTGAGTTCAGCAGTCCCATTGCATATGCCTTGGTCTGCTTATCCACTGCCAGAAAGTACAACTTTTCAGCTATGATCTTTAATGATCTTGTATCAAACTTGGAATCCAAAAAGAGCTTTTACATGTATCCAAGGTTTGTGCAAGAAGTTATTAACAAGGAATTGATGGACTTACCTCAGTTTACTGAGGTATATGTACCCAAATCCCCTAAAGGGAAGGTTTTTTCAAATATGAAAAGACTTCCTAGGGACTCGGAAGGAGTTGACACACCATTGTTCTCTACAATGATGGTTGTGTCCCACCCCTCTGAAGGTATGGCCTCAGGATCAAGGCCCTCACTAGATCATCCCACTGATGACCAAACCCCACCTCCACTCACTATAAATATCCCTCAGCACATACTTCAAAAGCCCACTCCTGCTTTATCCAACAAGTTTCAAAGAAGAAAGGTGCACAAGGTTCCTTCCCTTGATGTACCTACTCAGAGCCCTAAGCCTTTAAGCCCTCAGTTGGAGCATTCTCCAATTGAGAATATCAACAGGGAAACCACAGGGGTGTCTCCCAACCCCAAGAAGGTGCTCTCTAAGGAGAAGGATGAGCATATGGGTGCTAAGGCTGCCACTACTTCTGCTAGCACAGAGAAGGACAGTGGTAACATAAATAAGACCTTCCCCATGGCAACTCTAAATGAGAAATCATTAGGAGGACCCAGGTGCCAAGAAACCAAGGGGGCAGTTAGTGCTTCTGCTAGGCAGAAGGCTTCTGCTAAAACTTCCAAGGATCCCTTAAAGAAGGTAAAAACTTCTAAAAAGGGTGAGGATAGATATAACTATGATGAATTGATGGAAACAATTGGAAATGTCAACTTGGATGTTATGGCACAAAAGAAGGAGATTGAGCAACTGAAGACTGTGGTCACCTACCAACAGTCTCAAATTGAGAAGCTCAAGAAGATGGTCACCAAGTTGTTGCACAGAAGGAAAAAGGCAAGATTTGTGCTGAGAAGAAGAATTCCAACTGATGATGCTCCCAAAAAGGGGGAGTCAGAATCAGAAGCAGAACTGAATATGAAGGGTCTACAAGTTGAGGGGGAGACAGTTCAGATGGAGACTGAGATGGAAATTAATAATGCACAGTTTAAGGGGGAGTCCAGTGCACAGAATAAGGGGGAGACAGAAAAGGTGGAAGAGCTTGTTAAAGAAGCAGAAACTACAACAGCAGCAGAAACCACAGCAGCAGAAACTGTTAATGCTGCTGAGTTTGAACAAGCAGCAGAAACAGTTAATGCTGCTGAAGGCCAAACAGAAAAAGCAGCAGAAACTGAGCAGGAAGCAGTAACTACATCTCAAGCTGAAATTGATGAAGAAGTATACTGGATTGTGAAGAACAGTGTTGAAGCAGCATCATTACATGTTCTAAGAGAAGCAGTAACAGCCATAGCAGCAGAAATGGTTATTGCTGCTGAGAAACTTAAAACAGCTGAACCAACTCCTGAAGCTGTTAAAACTCTTAAAAGAACCAAGATGATGTCAAAGAAAAGACCAAGCACCAAGCCCATAACTTCACAGAAGAAAAATGAAAAGAAGCCAAGGGTGGAGCCAACTGCAGAAGAGGCCCAGGAGGAAACAGTGAAAGAAAAATTAACCTCAGAAGTTGCTGAAGAAGAAGTGGCAACTCCATCAGGGCAATCAAGCAATGTACAATCACAAACTGATGCCCAATGTGATTTGTATATTACTGGTGTTGACTCTAACCCAATTCCAATTCAGGCTGAACCAATATCATCTAAGGCTCCTGAAATCATCTTTTGGGACACTTTGAAAGATGGTAGAAAGGAGTTCATTAGGATAAAAAGAGCAGATGGAAAATTTGAAGTCTTTTCAACTTGGGGAAAAATTGTCAGAACTTGCTCAAGATCAGACTTAGAAGAGATGTTCAAAGTTGGGATGAGGCTATATGAAAACATGCTGACTGAGCAAGGGATGTCAATCTCTAAAATGGTACTTGAATTCTTGTGCCAAATGTTCAAACCTGAAGCGGTTCAGCATAGGATAAACACACAGTTTCAAGCCATTACCAACTGGATGCTCTATGAAAACTGTGGAGTATATGTCATCTCCCTTGACTCTGCGACTCAAGAATACTATCTGGTGGATGAAATATACAATCACAGCATGAAGAGGCTGAAAGGAATGCTACATGCTAAGCTGACCTGCAACAAGGATTCAGCAATGGGTAGATTCTTGGTAAAAAGGATTCTCAATCAAAGTCTGGGATTGAATCCTAATCTAGGCATGTATGATTAGGTTTTGGAAGCATCATCTGAAGAACTTGACTTCTTTTCCTAAAAGTCAAGTTAGGGGAGATTGTTGGGAACTGAAGATATGCTAAGTATGGTTAGTACTGCCAAGACAATGTTACTACTGCCAGTTCTTCGTTACTACTGCTAGACAAGGTTACTACTGCTAGACAAAGTTAGTACTGCTAGACCAAATTACTACTGCTAGACATGGTTAGTACTGCTGAGCTGAGATACTACTGCTAGAAGACTGTGAAGGTTAATACTGCTGAAGGTCGTTAATGCTGCTGAGCCAAATCATTGTTAATACTGCTGACTTGATAAGTTTGGTATGCGATACTTTTGGAGACAAAGAAGGAATTGATCAAGATATGTTTAACGAAGATTCAGAAGATCAATTTACTTTTGATAGTTATCTTGTAATTACTTTTGTATAAATAGTATTGATAGATAGCTATTAGAATATACGATAAAAAAGACAATAGACAATATACACGATAGCGAGAACAGTTATTCAAAAAAAGTTGTTTAGCGATTCAAGAGAGAATAACCTCAAGGTGTAAGAACCCTATTTCTAGAGAAGTAGAAGTCGTCTTGTTGAGCCTGTTCAACAAGATTGAGGTTTGGTGTAAAGCTTGTGAGTAATACAGTTTGATATATACAGTGTGTTGAATTCTATTGATTGTTCTTTAATTGATTTAGAGTTCTATTCCGCAAGATTCTCTAAATTCTGTTTCTAAGAAGTTTAATTCTTGTTAAGAATCGATCCTGACACAAATGTTTGTTAACTCGGCAGATGTACTTCTAATCACAAAATCAAAGAGAAAAAAATGTATGAAGTGAGATTTTTGTTTCACAGAACATCTTAGACGCATAATAATGTTTCTTCTTGTTGCTCAAACAAGTAAAAATATATGCGTGCTTTATGTTGTGGGTTCTTCTTTTCGTTAATGTGGGCGTTTTGGTGGTTAGTTTTCTATTTCTTGTTGAAAGCTTTTTCTTTATTCTCTTGTTGTTTCGTAATAAAGTGCTTGCCTTTGTGTGTGTGTGTGTGTGTGTGGCGTTATAAAACAACATTCAACATGATGCAACATATCCCATCTAGCCTTGCAATCCAGAACATTTTTAATCATTTTTTTCTTCACAAAGTTGTGCAAAGACTCTAAACCCTTGTAGTCTCTTAGAACTTAGAAGAGTTTGCCTACAATACAACAATGTTTATTAAAAATAATCAATTGCAACCCCAATTAGGGATAAGAATGTAATAGTAGTCTCCAGTTCTCCTATCATATCCCTATATCCAGTTGAGACAGGTAAATCGGAACATACCACCATCCCCATATGTTACTTAATCCTTATATGTAAACCTATCTCTAAAAATATTAACTGTAACTATAAATTTTTGTTTATTTTTGTGATGCCATAAGTTAGGAACATTTATAACACAAAATTTAAATGGAATATATTATTATATCATATAAAAACATGCTTCCAAACATATCTTTCACAATCATAGATATTATTTGTTTCATAAACGAATAGTGAGTGTTGGTGGGGGCAATTATTACACACACTAGTGTATGTAAATTGGTGCAAATTGGATAATATTGTTGGTCAAAGCAAAAAGAGCATAGAAAGGGGGCTTATTTTCCAAATACATTCTTTGCATCAACCTTTTTCTCCCAATGTTTACTCTCCTTGCAACATTCATGCATGTGAGTTTTCCAAAACCACACTACTTTTAATGCTTCCAAACAATTGGTGTTTATCATTGAAAGATTCCCCCCATGGGGTACTGATGGCCTTATGTCAAAAGTAATCACTTTCTCTCTCTCTCTCTCTCCATAAATCACGAATGCCAAGACTCTTCTCTACCAAAATCATCCCCAACCTAGTTTTTTATTATCTCTCCTGAAACCCTTCACCACCGACGCCACCCATCACCAAAACCCTACGCCACCCTTCACCACCCATCACCACCGGCGCCTCCATCCGTCTCCCTCTCTCTCGTCACCACCAGCAACCACCACCAACTCCACCGCCGTGACCAGCACCGACTAGCAGAGCCCTCGTCCCTTCACCTTCTGCCTCTGCCATCGCCTAGCAGCCCCTCACCGCCGTCCGCCGGCTCCGGTCACTTCTCTCAGATGTTTAGACTCTCACACGCACTCTCACTCACTCAGTTTGTCTTCATGATTTTTGGGTTAGTTTGTATTCATGCTTGTATTCATGATTCTGGGTTAGATTGTCTTCATGATTTTCTGGGTTAGTTTGTCTTCATGATTTTCTGGGTTAGTTTGTCTTCATGATTTTCTGGGTTAGTTTGTATTCATGATTCTGGGTTAATGAATTTATATGGATTCATGTTCACTCAGTTTGTCTTCATGATTTTCTGGGTTAGTTTGTATTCATGATTCTGGGTTAATGAATTTATATGGATTCATGTTTCTGGTTTAGTTTTTCTTCATGATCTTCTTGAACACCATGGGATATCTCTTAAAGGTTCATGATTTTTGGATTCATGATTTTCGAATCCATTTTTGTATTCATGATTTTTGTATTTTATAAACAAGAACAAAATCGTTATTTTTGATTCGATATTCACAATTGTTTGGAGGATCAAGATAAACAAAAAACGTGATTTTCGATGATGATCTTAATCCCTATAATTGTGCTTAGTTGCTAAACTTAAGAGGTAATAAAAAAGGTTAATTAAATTAATTACATAATGACATTTAAGCCCTTCTGGGTTTAATTAAAAAATAATAATAATAATCTGAAAATATTTAAATTGATTGGCTATAAAGTGGTTTCTATAGTTTCTAAGAAATGGGTGGTTTGCAAAAGAAACCTCCCCTATATATGTATATGTATGTATGTGCCCATTAGTATATATATATACATATATGTATGCATATTTATATATGTATGTATAAATATATATGGGTATGTATAGATATATATATACATGTGTGTGTGCATGACTTTATATGCATATTTATATATGTATGTATAAATATATATATGAGTATGTATAAATATATATATATATACATAGGGTGATAATCAAATGAGAACCGTAAAAAGGTTGAGAACCGTGAAAACTGATTTAAACCATTCATTGATTTAATCTATTACGGCTTAGATCGGTTGTTACAGTTCTCAAATCTTTTAACTATAATCATGTGATTAAAACTTTAATTATAACCACATGATCAAAACCAAATTACGGATTAGATCGGTTCTCACGGTTCTCAATCTTTTTTTGGTTCTCACATGATTTAACCCCTATATACATATGTGTGTGTATGATTTTATATGCATAAATATAAGTAGACGTGTAGGTATATGCATATATGCATATGCTTGGTCGTAAATATTTGGAATCTTCATGAGGATGAGTTTCACATGCTAAGTATTTGATATGTGGGGATTGTCTTTGTGCTATAACTTCTATGGATTAATTTATATGTTCCCTTTTCTATGGTACGGAATTATTGGATGTCTATCTCCTTGTGCACGAGGATTTAGATCTTTATGGGCTAGTTGTTCATTTTATTGTTGGCCGTATTGGATCACTAGCGAGTAGGCAATAGGGGACGTTGGGTCCTTGAGGTATAACTCGTCTAGTTCAGATATGCAATGTGGTCCCATAAGTCCTTGAGGTGTAACTCGACGGAGTAGGCACTAAAGGCATGGTACGAGATGGTTTGAGGTTGTGATGTCTTTATAGCATGGGAACTAGGACCGGGACTTGAGGTGCAATCCGATAACGTCGTGGGTGACTCCATTCCCGTGTTCTTGTCACCCCGATGGTAACGAGTCTCCCCCGTAATTTGTTGTTAAAGAAATGTTTCTCGGTTATATAATTATGTTCAGGTGGGAACGCTTAACGAGTTGATTTGTGGTAATTTTAGATCACATGGAGCCGGTAACATTATTCTATGTCTTTTGTCACAATTATATAAATGTGCATTTTATGTAATCTCACTAGACTTTTGTCTGACACTTGATGTTGCATGTTTGTGGATTACAGGTCCCACTAGCGGTGTCTAGATATTGTTGAGTTGCCGACCATGCTAGGAGCTTGGAGGGTCGGGCTTTTGGGAATTCGAGATGAGAGACTTTTTGGAGATATAGTGACACCCAAACTAATCTAGCTTACTTTAATTCTAGATTAATAGGTTGTTATGTTTTATGTCTTAATACTCCTATGTTTAATCATTGTCCAAACTATCCCATGGCATTTAAGGGTTATAGTTGGGGAAATTAATTAAAATACCCTAAGTCAAACCAAGTGTTACCAAAATGCCCTAAATCTCTCTCAGTTTGCCAAAATACCCTTTTTTCCGCGATGGAGCCCGCGATTGCGGGCTCAGGGACCATTTCTGACACTTTTTTAAACTTGCAGGGACCATTTTTGAAAAATTCAATCCCGCGATCGCGGCTCATCCCGCGATGGTTTATTTTTGTGACTTTTCAATTACAAGGGACCATTTTTTAAAAATTCCGCGATCGCGGCTCATCCCGCGATGGTTTATTTTTTATGTAGTGTATATGATATATATTAAAATATATAAATCCAAAAAAATTCAAGATTGGGCTCATTTCGAACGTATCGAAGAGACGATTACAATGGTGTAATTTGTTAAAATTAAAACGTATTTTTTTAACGTATTTTAGTTAATAAACGATTATACGTGTTAAATGTAAAATTAAATTTATAAAAGTAAAAGGTATAAAGTAAATTTAGTAAATAAGTATAGGGGGTGAAAGTGTAAAATTTCAATTTAAAATCACAAATTGGTCGAACACGGGGTGTGCCATGGTGTACGCGGGGTGTAACACGGGCTCAATTTTCAAAAATGATCCCTTGCAATTGAAAAGTCCCAAAAATAAACCATCGCGGGATTGAATTTTTCAAAAATGGTCCCTGCAAGTTTAAAAAAGTGTCAGAAATGGTCCCTGAGCCCGTGATCGCGGGCTCCATCGCGGAAAAAGGGTATTTTGGCAAACTGGGAGAGATTTAGGGCATTTTGGTAACACTTGATCAAACTTAGGGTATTTTAATTAATTTCCCTTATAGTTGGCTTATATTTTGAAGTTTAAATTTACCCATTTTCCGGAAATTCCCTATATTTATTGTTTAAAATTTAGGGTGTTACAGAATATTTATTAAATTGGGCCAATATTATTGATGTCATTGCTCTAATAAAATCGTTAACAAATGTTTGTTAACTCGGCAGATGTACTTCTAATCACAAAATCAAAGAGAAAAAGATGTATGAAGTGAGATTTTTGTTTCACAGAACATCTTAGACGCATAATAATGTTTCTTCTTGTTGCTCAAACAAGTAAAAATATATGCGTGCTTTATGTTGTGGGTTCTTCTTTTCGTTAATGTGGGCGTTTTGGTGGTTAGTTTTCTATTTCTTGTTGAAAGCTTTTTCTTTATTCTCTTGTTGTTTCGTAATAAAGTGCTTGCCTTTGTGTGTGTGTGTGTGGCGTTATAAAACAACATTCAACATGATGCAACATATCCCATCTAGCCTTGCAATCCAGAACATTTTTAATCATTTTTTTCTTCACAAAGTCGTGCAAAGACTCTAAACCCTTGTAGTCTCTTAGAACTTAGAAGAGTTTGCCTACAATACAACAATGTTTATTAAAAATAATCAATTGCAACCCCAATTAGGGATAAGAATGTAATAGTAGTCTCCAGTTCTCCTATCATATCCCTATATCCAGTTGAGACAGGTAAATCGGAACATACCACCATCCCCATATGTTACTTAATCCTTATATGTAAACCTATCTCTAAAAATATTAACCGTAACTATAAATTTTTGTTTATTTTTGTGATGCCATAAGTTAGGAACATTTATAACACAAAATTTAAATGGAATATATTATTATATTATATAAAAACATGCTTCCAAACATATCTTTCACAATCATAGATATTATTTGTTGGTGGGGGCAATTATTACACACACTAGTGTATGTAAATTGGTGCAAATTGGATAATATTGTTGGTCAAAGCAAAAAGAGCATAGAAAGGGGGCTTATTTTCCAAATACATTCTTTGCATCAACCTTTTTCTCCCAATGTTTACTCTCCTTGCAACATTCATGCATGTGAGTTTTCCAAAACCACACTACTTTTAATGCTTCCAAACAATTGGTGTTTATCATTGTATATGATGCTTATAAGATTTCGAAATCTGAAGTCATAATCAGATATTTTTATATGTTATTAAATTAGGCATATACAAATTTTGTAACATCATTAAGGGGCCGTTTACAAAACGCTTATCCGGGTAAGTGCTTACCGGATGAATATGACAAGGACTAAGAATCTTACCTGGTAAGAGCGGAAGCAAGGACTGAGAGTCTTACCTGGTAAGTGAGTGCGACGGCTCTTACCACGGTTAGCGCTTACCGGCTAAATTGTTGTATACGATGTCATTTTGGTGGACTAAAATCTTACTCGAAAAGTAAGTAATAGTGTTGAATTTTACCGGTAAGCACTTACCCGGGTAAGTGATTAGGTAAACCGCCCCCTAAGTTACAAATTCCATAACAACTCATTAGTAACAAACACAACCTCATAATTAACTAGTGGTTTTAAAAGTAAACACAACAAAAAAACGGGGTATTTACTCTTTTATTAAAGCAAGTGAAATTTAGGTGAATTTGGACCCATCTTACAACGACACACCACACACGTCGAGGAATTATTGAGGTGGCATCATGATGGTTGGGAATAACGCAAGAGGAATCGATCAATCAAAAACTAAAGAGGGATAACTTGAATATTCTGCTACATGTATATTAAAGCCGATTAATGACCGACATGATATTTTTAATTATATTAAATTTAATTTTGAAAGAACAAAATAATGAGATTTTTAAAGATTAGAAGGTGTCTTGGAACATGGAAAGCACATATTTAGTGTCAAAAGGTGAATTTGGACACCATCTTGATGATTAGTAGCTGCTTTTGATACTTACAATCAATGGACAACTCCAAAGTCCTTATTTTCTATTTTAACTTTTGAGGATTATAAAAAAACATGTTTTTTATTTATTTATTTATTTAGTCTCTAAAAAATTCTTGTAACAATGAAATCATAAGAAGCAGTTTAAAAAAAAAGATATTATTAGCAATCTAAAGATTTGTTAATTTTTTTATTAAATAGTGTCTCAATAATTATATTATTATGGATTAATAGGTATCTAATAGTTAATTAGTATATAATTGTTGTTTCTTTTACACCTTGGATGAATAATCTATGTGAATGACTAACAATTATTATATTAACTACAATTTACATGTATCAATCATCTAACAAAAAATATTAAATAAAACAAGATCTATTAAATTTTTACATTATTCTATGTATTTGTTATTGTTTTTTAAAACTTAACTTGTATAATTTAATTTTTTTAAATATAAAATCGATAAAAGATTAGCGTCGTTGGGTTGGTGAAATGGAGTCCAGTGGGCCGAAGTGAGCCCATGTACCAAAAGAGGCCCTAATTCAGCCCTAAAGCGGTAAAACCCACGCAGTTTGATTAGGGTCTAAGGGGCTGTTTGGTTGTTGCTGAATGGTTTGATGCAGAATGATTAAGTGATCATAATGATTAAGAGACTCTTATGATATAGTTCACAGTGAAATATGGTTATTTTGTAATTGTTCAGAATGAAATCAGGACGCTTAATGGTTAAGGGAGGACCAGGATACAAAATCATTCAAAGGGTTTTAGAACCATTAAGAGGTACACTATTTTTTTTGCCAAACAAATTCACCTCTTAGCGATTTAGAGGTTGCCTCTTAATGGAACTATTCAGAGGTAAACAAACAACCCCTAACACTGGGTTTAGAAATTTATGTAAGTAGTTGATATTTCAGGAGATTTTATATAATTTTTTAAAATATATTAAAAACAGTTATTTGTACTAATTAATTGATAAAAGATGATTTTTTAATTATTATGAGATTAGTTATGGTGTATAACTTGTTTAGTTTAGCGTAACTAAAACATTAATTATGTATTTAATTTATAGGATAAAATCAAATACAAGCCATGTATTTGTTGCATCATTTACAAATTAATATACATATGTGAACAATGTGTGCATAATCTAAGATGCATATATGCATTATCTCATATTAATGTATGTATATTGTTCACGTATGCACACCGATTTATAAGAGATACAACAAATACATGATTTATATTTGAATGAGAGCCTCTTAATTTATAATAAGGGAAATTAATTAAAATACCCCAAGTTTGACCAACTGTTACCGAAATACCCTAAATCTCTCCCAGTTTGCAAAAATACCCTTTTTTCCGCGATGGGAGCCCGCGATCACGGGCCAGGGACCATTTCTGACACTTTTTTAAACTTGCAGGGACCATTTTTGAAAAATGAAATCCCGCGATCGCGGGCTCATCCCGCGATGGGATACTTTTTGTGACTTTTCAATTGCAAGAGACCATTTTTGAAAAATTCCAGGGACTATTTTTGAAAATTTGAACCGCGTTTGACCACTGTTCACCCGCGTTTTGTCGAATTTTATGAATTTAAAATGAAATGTTACACTTTCAACCCCTATACTTATTTACTAAATTTACTTTATACCTTTTAGTTTCATTATTTTAATTTTACATTTAACACATATAATCGTTTATTAACTAAAATACGTTAAAAAAATACGTTTTAATTTTAACAAATTACACCATTATAATCGTCTCTTCGATACGTTCGAAAAGAGCCCAATCTTGAATTTTTTTGGATTTATATATTTTAATATATATCATATACAGTTATACACTACATTAAAAAAAATTTATATTTAAAATTCATACCCTTATAGTTAATTATTTAATTTATGGTACATCTCTTATTTTTTTTTCAATTTTTTTTACACTCCTATCGCATTAACATAATAATCATCAATTAACTAATTCATTAAATCATTTTAAATTATTATTATTTGAATGTGTTTATAGATATCGTGAATGACAACAGGAGAAGGTTTTACGAGAAGAATATGAATGATGATTCATGTGTGTTTGGAGCTGAAGTATTTGCAGTTACAGAGTATGCACAAAAGGATCGATAATAAAATAAATAAAACGTATTTTAACTATAAGGGTGCGTTTGGTACGCAGACTGGATGGGACGGGACGGGACAAAAAAAATAGTTTCATGTTTGGTATGTCATGGGACAAAAATCAGATGGGACAACATGGAACAAAAACAAGTTTTAATGGGACAAAACATAAGATTTTTTGTTCCACCAAAATAGGTGGAACAACATGGGACTAAAACATCAGATTACTAAAATGGCATTTTTTCCAACGTAACTTAGATTAAAATTATCTCCTCCAGTTCAGTCCCGTCCCATCCAGTTCAGTCCCGTCCAGTTACGTCCCGTCCCATCTAGTATGCGTATCAAATGGTACCTAAAAGTACAACTGTATATGGTATATATTAAAATATATAAATCCAAAAAAATTTAAGATTGGGCTCATTTCGAACGTATCGAAGAGACGATTATAATGGTGTAATTTGTTAAAATTAAAACGTATTTTTTAACATATTTTAGTTAATAAATGATTATATGTGTTAAATGTAAAATTAAATTATGAAAGTAAAAGGTATAAAGTAAAGTTAGTAAATAAGTATAGGGGTTGAAAGTGTAAATAAGAAATCAAAATGGAATTGAAATTTACACTTTCAACCCCTATACTTATTTACTTACTTTACTTTATACCTTTTACTTTCATAATTTAAATTTTACATTTAACACATATAATCGTTTATTAACTAAAACACGTTAAAAAAATACGTTTTAATTTTAACAAGTTACACCATTATAATCGTCTCTTCGATACGTTCGAAATGAGCCCAATCTTGAATTTTTTTGAATTTATATATTTTAATATATATCATATACACTACATAAAAAAATATTTTATATATTTAAAATTCATACCCTTATAGTTAATTATTTAATTTATGGTACATCTCTTATTTTTTTTTCAATTTTTTTACACTCCTATCGCATTAACATAATAATCATATATTAACTAATTCATTAAATCGTTTTAAATTATTATTATTTGAATGTGTTTATAGATATCGTGAATGACAATAGAAGAAGGTTTCACGAGAAGAATATTAAATGGGGTTTTTACAAGTTGGTATCACTGGACTCATTTAAGAATTGTGAAAATAAGTATTTGGCGAATGATGATTCATGTGTGTTTGGAGCTGAAGTATTTGCAGTTACAGAGTATGCACAAAAGGATCGATGTATTTCCAACGTAACTTAGATTAAAATTATCTCCTTCAGTTCAGTCCCGTCCCGTCCCATCCAGTTCAGTCCCGTCCAGTTCCATCCCGTCCCATCTAATATGCGTACCAAACGCTACCTAAGAGTACCATAAATTAAATAATTAACTATAAGAGTATGAATTTTAAATATAAAATATTTTTTATGTAGTGTATATGATATATATTAAAATATATATATCCAAAAAAATTCAAGATTGGGCTCATTTCGAACGTATCGAAGAGACGATTATAATGGTGTAACTTGTTAAAATTAAAACGTATTTTTTTTAACGTGTTTTAGTTAATAAACGATTATATGTGTTAAATATAAAATTAAAATAATGAAACTAAAAGGTATAAAGTAAATTTAGTAAATAAGTATAGGGGTTGAAAGTGTAACATTTCATTTTAAATTCATAAAATTCGACGAAACGCTGGGGTTCAAATTTTAAAAAATGGTCCCTTGCAATTAAAAAGTCACAAAAAGTATCCCATCGCGGGATGAGCCCGCGATCGCGGGATTCCATTTTTCAAAAATGGTCTCTTGCAATTAAAAAGTCACAAAAAGTATCCCATCGCGGGATGAGCCCGCGATCGCGGGATTCCATTTTTCAAAAATGGTCTCTGCAAGTTTAAAAAAGTGTCAGAAATGGTCCCTGGCCCACGATCGCGAGCTCCCATCGCGGAAAAAAAAAGGTATATTTGCAAACTGGGAGAGATTTAGGGCATTTTGGTAACACTTGGTTTGACTTAGGGTATTTTAATTAATTTCCCTTATAATAATTTAATTTTTATTATATTTTGTATTGGATTAAAAATTTGTTGGGAAATGCACGCGGGGAGAAGTGGGATGGATCGGATCGGATAGGAGCAGAAAACCGGATCCGGTACCCGACAGTATAGCTTTGTTTTTGAATTCCCATATTGACCTTAAACCAAACCATGGTTAAACTCCCCCTCCCTCCTCTTTTATATATACCAACCTCACCTTCTTCCCTCTCTCCTGACCTCGTTTTGGTACAACTCCAGTCTCAGCATCAGGCACTGAGCTCTCTGAACCTCTCTTTCATGGCGTTTCAAACATTTTCCTTCTGAAGACTTTCTGCATAGTATACAATCTGATTTGGAGCCACCGTGCTGATTTTGTAAAATGTCGGAGACGGCTAAGGGAATGCCGGCACAGGCGGAGAAGAAGAAAGAGCAGAGTTTGCCGTTCTATCAGTTGTTTTCATTTGCAGATAAGTTTGACTACCTTCTTATGATCTTCGGTAGCATCGGTGCCATCATTCACGGATCTTCCATGCCTTTCTTCTTCCTCTTGTTCGGTCAAATGGTTAATGGATTCGGCAAAAACCAGTCCGATTTGACTACGATGACTCACGAAGTCTCTAAGGTGATTCATTAATCATTACTGTTGCATCCTTTCCATTTTCAGTAAGTATTTTCCTCAACGGAGAAAGCTCGATTAATCTGTTCAACTTATAATGGATTGAGATCTGATTATTTGTTTCCTCTAAATGAATGCAGTATGCTTTGTATTTCGTCTACCTTGGACTCGTCGTTTGCGTATCATCATATGCAGGTGAGCTAAGCTACGTTTGATCCGTTATTAAGCTACGCTTGATCCGTTATTGTCTCTCTGTTTCCTTTTGCTTCTCTGTAAACAAATTGTTTTGGCATTTATTATTATTTGCAATTGCTTATTTAAATCAGTTCACCACAGATCAGGTGCACGTGGGTACTATACTTTTCATCTCTTTCACTTGGTCAATTTCTCTTTAATACTTTAATGCACAACACAAATTTCCATCCTCTTCATAAATTTCTTAGCTCGTTTTTATCGGCCGATAACTAAAATTACTCATGATCTACACAGTTACTCAATTAAATGTGTTTAAAATTGAAAATAAACAGAGATTGGTTGTTGGATGTACACTGGAGAAAGGCAAGTGAGTGCGTTGAGAAAGAGGTATTTAGAAGCAGTTCTGAAACAGGACGTAGGGTTTTACGATACAGATGCGAGAACAGGGGATATCGTTTTTGGTGTTTCAACCGACACTCTCCTTGTCCAAGATGCCATTAGCGAGAAGGTAACCTCTCTCCGTTTACCTCCATTTTTACACTCTTCCCACAATAAAGTAGTATATTCAATACGACGTCGTTGGCACCGTAACCTGTTGCGAGGAACGGAGTATGAAACTGGAAATCCTAATTTCTGGTGGCTGGTTTGGTCTATTTAGTCGGAATCGTCTTGGTGGTGCACGTTAGCGTGTATGTTTTGTTTTGCGCCGGTCAAAGAGCATCTTTGAAGATTTCCTTGTCTGGGGCTTTCGTTAACCAAGTTCCCTATAAATTTAGGTCCAAAATTAAATGCTCACTTTCAGTATACTAAATTTTAGGTGGGAAACTTTATCCATTATCTTTCGACATTTTTGGCTGGATTGGTGGTTGGTTTCGTGTCAGCGTGGAAGCTAGCTCTTTTGAGCATTGCAGTTATTCCAGGAATTGCATTTGCCGGGGGATTATATGCATATACTCTCACAGGTCTCACTTCCAAAAGCCGTGAATCCTATGCCAATGCCGGAATCATTGCCGAAGAGGTCAGTTGAATTGTTTCATGCCCACTATGAAAGCTTAATTAATGCGTTAAAAGATGGAGTATCTTCAATTCGTTAGTTGTGTTTATTTTCTTGATTTTACTTGCCTTTTGCCTTAATATCAATTATTATTAAGTTTGTGGGTACCAATAAAAATCTTGTTATCATAAAATACGTTGCATGCGCCGCAATGATAAACAACACTTTGCTCTCGTGGTCCTTTACCCTCACCCCTTTAGTGTGGTGATTTGATCATATCATATATACTGCTGCTATACGTAGGGGTGTAAATGATGCGAGTCGAGCTCGAGTACCAGGTAACTCGACTCGACTCGTTAGTATGTCGAGTCGAGCTCGAGTTCGAGTCGAGCACATTCGAGTCGAGTGTTGACCGAGTCGATCTCGAGTCGAGTGTTGACCGAGCTTTGACCGAGTTTTTGATAAACCATCGATGTGGGACAGAAAAAACTGAAAGAGATGCTCCAAGCCTCCCACATCGCTAGACTAAGAAACTTTTAAGACCTCCAAGACACTATATATTTTCTTTCCTTAATATTAAGTTGTTAATTTTTTATATTTGTTAATTTATTTAATTTTAATTTTTCTATTATTTATAATTAATAAATATAATAAGTAATAATATAGACTTTATTATATATAAAATTAATTCGAGTATCTCACGAGCTTATCGAGTTGAGTATCAGGTAACTCGACTCGACTCGTTAGTATGTCGAGTCGAGCTCGAGTTCGAGTCGAGTGTTGACCGAGCTTTGACCGAGTCGATCTCGAGTAGCTCGCGAGCTGTCTCGTCTCATTTACACCCCAGCTATACGTACGTTGACGTGGTTGGTAGATTTCTTTTGGTTTTCAAATTCTAACTAACTTTTTCCCTCAGTATCTAAAAAGAAATGGACTAATAATTGCTGATGGCCAAAACCATCTCCAATCGCTTGCACTAAAGAGTAATTCTTCTCCAGCTTATAACACTATTTCTAATACAAAATAGAACATTCCAACATATTTCATATTTCTAATTTATATAGATTTTCAATTATACCCTTGAATTTATTAGTTGTATACAAATTTGACCCATATTCTTTTTGTTGCAATAACTTCATAAATTGTAACCAAAATAAATTATTTGTATATCTGTACCAGTGGCCTAGCTTGAAGGATACGGTGGCACGTGGGCGAAGGGTAAAATTTTTTAGTCGTGTGAAGAGTGCAACCGTATCGTTTTAAAGAGTGCAACCGTATCGTTTTAAATGGTGCAACCGTATCAAAAAAACTCGAAAAATTCTCTCGAAATCGATTTTTTTTAAAGTTCCTCGAAATCGAGAAAAAAATTAAAAAAAATTCTCTAAAAGCGGTGGAATTAGGCTAAAACAACATCGAGCGATGTGGAAAATTTTTAGGTTCGTCAAAGGTGCCACCCATAAGAAAAAAATTATGGGTCCGCCTCTGATCTGTACCTTACTAATTTCGAACTATATTATACTCTTTCATTAAAAAATAATTACATAATAATATACATTTAATTAAGCCTTGAATGTTTTACCATGAATGATCAATTAATGCATTCCATAGATCAAAGTGAGCTTCTTTTCTGATTATTATATTGTTACTATGTATTATTTTAAAATTCTTTTCCGATTATGTATTTTTTACTGTATTTTGCTTCATCAATATGTTATTTTTTAAAATTATTAACTTTTTAAATAAATTTGGAACATCAAAAGAAAACTCATAAAGTTATATAAATATAATATTAACAAACAGTATATCTAAAATATCATTTAATAAAAACACATAAACTAAAATTACATGTGTATAAACATGTGGAACAATTTTGTACCAACAAAACTTCAACACCTAATTGGTGTCAATGAGCACCAACACCAAACTGGCACAAGATTTGGTGTTGGGTTGGAGAGGATGGATGTGAAAATTGATGCAAAATTTAAGATTTTGGTGTTGGGTTGGAGATGCTCTAAGAAAATAGATTTACTGGCTTCTAAATGTTTTCTGTAACAATGTTGATCAATTATATGACTTGCCAAGTTTTTCTACCTTTATGTGTGACATAAGAATTTTAATGTTTTTCTATGTCACTTACTAAAGTTGTTCTCCATCAACAGGCTATTGCACAAGTTAGGACAGTGTACTCGTATGTTGGTGAGACCAAGGCCCTCAACTCATATTCCGATGCAATACAACACACCCTCAAGCTCGGATACAAAGCCGGAATGGCAAAGGGTTTAGGGCTAGGATGTACATATGGAATAGCTTGCATGTCCTGGGCACTTGTTTTCTGGTATGCAGGTGTATTTATTAGGAATGGACAGACCGATGGTGGGAAGGCATTTACGGCCATTTTCTCTGCCATTGTTGGTGGCATGTAAGATTCTGTAATATCATTGTTATCTTGTATAGCAAACCATATCAACTATAGCTTAATCAAATGAATTAATCATAACAGGAGTTTAGGTCAGTCTTTTTCGAATCTTGGAGCATTTAGCAAAGGCAAAGCAGCTGGGTACAAGTTGCTAGAAATTATAAACCAAAAACCCACTATAGTTCAGAACTCTGCAGATGGGAAGTGTTTAACTGAGGTCAATGGAAATATCGAGTTCAAGGAAGTAACCTTCAGTTACCCTTCACGGCCAGATGTCATTATCTTTAGAGATTTCTCTATTCTCTTCCCGGCGGGAAAGACAGTTGCAGTGGTTGGTGGTAGTGGATCCGGGAAAAGTACTGTTGTTTCCTTAATAGAAAGGTTTTACGACCCTAATCAAGGTGATGTCTTTTTCATGTATTATCTTTATGCTAATGTTCATTGAGTTTGTATTAATCACATTGTTAACTTGAATGGCTATACAGGTCAAATACTGCTAGATAATGTGAACATAAAGACTCTGCAGCTTCGATGGTTGCGTGATCAGATTGGTCTAGTGAATCAAGAACCCGCACTCTTTGCCACCACTATATTTGAAAACATACTTTATGGAAAACCAGATGCAACCATGGCTCAAGTGGAAGCTGCTACATCTGTAGCCAATGCTCATAGCTTCATTACCTTGCTTCCTAGTGGCTATAACACTCAGGTTGGGGAAAGAGGAGTCCAGCTATCGGGCGGTCAGAAACAGAGAATTGCAATAGCTAGAGCAATGTTGAAGAACCCAAAGATCTTGCTCCTTGATGAAGCCACCAGTGCCCTTGATTCAGGTTCCGAGAGCATTGTGCAAGAAGCTCTTGACCGTCTAATGGTCGGAAGGACCACTGTTGTCGTGGCACATCGTCTCTCTACCATAAGAAATGTCGATTCAATAGCAGTCATTCAACAAGGACAAGTTGTTGAAATGGGAACCCACGAAGAACTAGTTTCAAAATCCGGGGCATATGCTTCCTTAATCAGGTTTCAAGAAATGGCTGGAAACAGAGATTTCTCAAATCCTTCGACACATCGCACACGTTCAACACGGCTCAGTCATTCGTTGTCAACAAAGTCTCTCAGCCTCAGGTCCGGAAGCTTAAGAAATCTAAGCTATCAATACAGCACTGGTGCAGATGGTCGTATTGAAATGATCTCCAACGCTGAAACAGATAGGAAAAACCCAGCACCAAGTGGGTACTTTTTCCGCCTTCTGAAGATGAACGCTCCTGAATGGCCTTATTCAATAATGGGCGCTGTAGGATCGATTCTATCTGGATTTATCGGTCCCACATTCGCCATCGTGATGAGCAATATGATCGAGGTCTTTTACTACACTAACCCTGCTAAAATGGAGAGTAAGACTAAAGAGTGTGTTTTCATCTACGTTGGAGCCGGTTTATATGCTGTTGTAGCATATCTAATCCAGCATTACTTCTTTAGCATTATGGGCGAGAATCTGACTACAAGAGTAAGAAGGATGATGCTTGCAGGTATTAATTCACTTTTCATCCCATTCTTTTTTTCAATTTTCAATTGATCATCATCATATTCAATTATTCACAATGTTTAAAAAGTTATTGATCTTTTTATTCAGCAATCTTGAGGAATGAAGTTGGATGGTTCGATGAGGAGGATCATAACTCTAGCCTAGTTGCAGCCCGGCTAGCGACAGATGCTGCGGATGTTAAGTCGGCCCTTGCCGAAAGGATCTCGGTTATATTGCAAAACATGACATCTCTCCTCACTTCATTTGTAGTTGCATTCATAGTGGAATGGAGGGTCTCACTTCTCATTCTCGGCACCTTCCCTCTTCTTGTCCTCGCTCATTTCGCTCAGGTAATTATATACTAATTAAAGTTAATTATATACTAATTAGTATTTAACATAAAAAGAATATTAGATTATGTGTAAAAGCTTCTTCTTTAACCCATGGAATCTTAATTCCAGTAACGACAACCATGGTATAGTCAATTCTTGTATCTTTCACATGCTACCTCCAATTTGTAGTATGCTTCCTCGAAACACAAACCTGACCACCCTTTTAATAAAATAATCCTGCTGCATACGGAACTCAGTTATACAGAAACTGGTAAAAGATTCCCCATCAACATCAATGCCACTAGGACATTTCTGTTTTTTTTTTTTTTGTTATTTCAGTTTTCTTTCTTGAGCCCTTAAACTTTTCAACCCAATCACATCACATAAAATTTTCGTCCTTTATATCTTTCCACAATTTTACTCTCAGTTTTAGTAAATCTAGGATGAATTTATGGAACTTACCATTTTTTTAGAGACGGTTAGTTTTAATTATATGTATATTAACTTATCATCACGACTTTTGATAAGTTGAATAAAATATTGTCTGGAGGCATGCAAAGACCTTGCACAAGTAAATTTCAGTTCTGTCCCTGACTTTAAACTCTCAGAGATTAAGAGAGAGAGAGAGAGAGAGATCATATAGTACCCATAAAACATATGTAAACAAAACTATTGATGAATAGTATCAATTACAGCGATTTGACCTGATTCTAATTGCATACAACAACACCCATTGCTTTATCCAAGAATTCGGGTCCGTGATATTTACATCTGGGGTTGAGTTTTAGTTGTAATTTGAATGGGAGGTTGGAGATGTCAGAAGAAGCATATGGCATTCACTAATGTCGTTTTGGGGTGCAGTGGCTGGCTGGCTGGCTGGCTGAGAGGCTCTTGTCTATTTAGGCAGGAGTACTGTTGTACTGACGCCATTGCCCCTCTCATTTTGAACAATCTTTCGGATTATAGCCATTCACCCTACCTACTTACCAATTACCATCTCTTTCTTTTTGTCCTCTTCTCTATCACTTCTCTTCCACTTGAGGGGTCCACTCCTTGCACTTTTCAACAATACTATACTATACTATACTATACTATACTAGTGATGGTCTTGTCCCTTTTAATATTACCTACCATACATCCTCCCTTAACTATTGTGGGGTATAACCACACTGACTGCTGGTATCTCTGTGGACATACCCTGTAATAAGTTAAGTAAAACCCTTGGTTAATTACAAGTTATTACAACTTTAAGTATTATATATCTGATTACTAAATATGTTGGTGATTAATTGTATGATATGAAACTGGCAGCAACTTTCTCTCAAAGGTTTTGCTGGAGACACAGCCAAGGCACATGCCAAGACTAGCATGATTGCAGGGGAAGGAGTGAGCAACATTCGAACCATTGCAGCCTTCAATGCCCAAGACAAGATCCTCTCCTTATTCTCGGACCAACTTCGTGTCCCACAGAAGCAAAGCCTTCGCCGCAGTCAATTCTCCGGCATACTTTTTGGTATCTCCCAACTTGCTCTCTTTGCCTCCGAAGCTCTAATCCTCTGGTACGGCGCCCATCTCGTTAGCCAAGGCGTCTCCACCTTCTCCAAAGTCATCAAAGTCTTTGTCGTCTTGGTCATCACCGCAAACTCTGTAGCCGAAACCGTTAGCCTAGCCCCCGAGATTATCCGCGGCGGTGAAGCCATTGGGTCCGTGTTTTCCGTTCTCGATAGATCAACTCGAATCGATCCCGACGATCCCGACGCCGAGCCCGTCGAAACAATTCGGGGCGAGATCGAGTTACGCCACGTTGACTTTTCATACCCTTCAAGACCCGACGTCATCATATTCAAAGACCTTACTCTTAGAATCCGAGCTGGCCAGAGCCAAGCCCTCGTGGGTCCCAGTGGCTGCGGCAAAAGTTCCATAATCGCACTGATCCAGCGATTCTACGATCCGACGGCCGGAAAAGTGATGATCGATGGAAAAGACATCCGACGGTTAAACCTAAGATCCCTTCGTGCGAAAATCGGATTGGTCCAACAAGAACCCGCCCTATTCGCCGCTAGCATTATGGAGAACATCGGTTACGGAAAAGATGGAGCCACTGAAGCCGAAATTATAGAAGCAGCACGTGCAGCAAATGTTCATGCGTTCGTTAGCGGTTTGCCTCAAGGGTATAAAACAGCAGTAGGCGAGAGAGGAGTTCAACTATCGGGCGGCCAAAAACAAAGGATCGCAATAGCTAGGGCCGTTTTGAAAGACCCCACGATTCTTCTTCTAGATGAGGCGACTAGCGCTCTAGATGCGGAATCCGAATGTGTGCTTCAAGAAGCACTTGAAAGACTGATGAGAGGTCGAACAACGGTTTTGGTGGCCCACCGGTTATCCACGATCCGAGGTGTGGATAGCATTGGGGTGGTCCAAGATGGTCGAATTGTCGAACAGGGTAGCCATAGGGAATTGGTTAGCCGAGGGGGCGATGGTGCATACTGTAGGTTGTTGCAGCTACAACAGCATCGCATATGATAATGATGTAAAATGAAAGAAATAACCCCGAGCCTTGTTTGTATTGTGTATTGTATGGTGGTATGGGTTTGGTAAATTGTGGCTTTCTTCTAATTAAATTAATTAACCTATTTCTGGTTTTTATGTGAAGTATAATCTTCTTGCTTATTTATTGTTACTTAAGTTTTTATTAATGGGATAGAATAGAAATATGATGTAATGATGATTTGAAATCAATGAGTTTGGTTTCTATAAAAACGAACACATGCATGTCATACATGTGATCTCCATATGACTTCAATTATGATACCCATTTTTATTTTTTCTACTTGTTAAATAACATTCTAACCATTTCAATATGGTATTATACTATTATTTATATATTCTATGTTATCTTACTTATTCAAAAACAGTACAATTTTTTTTGTTAATTTAGTTTAAGTCTTACAGAAAGAAAAAAAAAAAAAAAACTTATTTAAAAAGGTTTAATGTTATCCCATATAGGTGGATGGAAAAGATGAAATAAAAGTGGGTATGTAAATGAAACGATCTTCTATCTATGTACATATTAGAAATAGTAGGGGGTCTGCAAGGGTTGCACCCTTTTGTGCACGTGATTGAGCCTGTGGGCGTAACGTGACCCTTTAATAATGCACTTTGAGCCGTAAATTTAATTTTTTCTGGTCCATATACTTGGAGTTTATCGGGATTATCACCACTAAGTGTGATGTTGATAATAATTCTACATACGTTGTTTCATTGTATCTTGTTCGTCATAAACCTAAAACACTATGTTCTATTGAATGGTGGAAGCGAAAATTACTTTAAAGATAGAGAGAATTCATCCGGAATCAATAAATATTAGGTTTCATTTAATTGTTGTCTTGGACTTGTGTTTTGCTTTTTCATATTTATATAATAAAGACCCCGTGCATAAGCCCTAGGGCCGCCCCTATGTCATGGAATTTACGATTCTATGATAAATTTGATAAAGTAAATAATATATTAGGTAAACTTATAACATAATAAATATTAGAATTTTGGATAAAAATATGACTTTCAATTCTTTATATTTCAAGAAATTATATAAAATACCTCTTAGACATATATTTTGGTCTATTGGCTTTAGGGTTCCATAATTTTGAATTATATGGACCTCTTATTTATTCTATGAGATATTAGCCCGATCCTTATAAAAATAGGCCCAACATTATCAATTTATTCATCGTATTTTAATAACAGAAGTGTCATGTAACCAAAATTCAAATCATGCTTGCACGTTGTTCCAATCTTTTTATAGGCCCTGTTACATTTATACCGTTTATGTCAAAATAAATGTCCATTATAAAAATAACGTAGGGTTTTATATAAAGTTCAATATATGACGCTATACTAACATTCAATATAAGCATCGTAACCGCAAAGAGTTTATGTATGAAAACGTTTATCAAAATAAAACCTATACACATCTTGCATTGATCCCTTTCAAAGCCATGTACGACAAGAGAATTACCAACAGTGCTTAAAACTTTGAAATAATAAATTAATGGAGAGAAGAATCAAACGTGAAATTGAATGAATGTGTCTAACCGAAAGAAGGGAGTCGAATAAATAGAAAGGGGAATCGGTGAGATCGAGAGCAATTATGTAACGACCCAAAAATACAATAGAACAAACATAGCATTTAAGCATAAATTTACACAACTGGGTCCCAAAAATTTTCGTTACATCATACACAAACTAAGGTTGGCGGAAACAACCTATACACAACTGAGAATAATCTAACTTCGACTAGAGGCACATGCACTATCACTAGCTGCTTCCGTACTCTATCTTGCTACCTACTCATTCATCTGAGCCTCCAAAATAGCGCTTACCTGAAAAGGGTTTTGGTTTTGAAAAACGAGGGTTAGACCATGAGGTCTAGTGAGTTCCCCCTAAAACATGCTCACAAATCATTTAAGGAAAAACGTTCATTTCATATCAGTAACGCATCAAATCATGTACTCAACAATGGTATGCACAACGGAGAAGACCATGGTAAACACCCTACAAAGCCGGGTACGGCAACTCAACACCTTACAAAGCCAGGCACGGAAACTCAACACCTTACAAAGCCAGGCACGACAACTCAACACCTTACAAAGCCAGGCACGACAACTCAAGAAGTCTTCCACTGTGCAACCCGACTCTGCCATGTCAATTTCACAAAACATGCGGTTTCACACACTTGAGGGCAATCCTCCTTTAATAGCAAAATAATACTTTTCATGAAAAATATTCGTAAAAGCTTGTAGATAAATCATGCTCATAAACATACCCTGATCAGTAAAACATAAAGCTTTCATTTATGTAAAATTCATGTAAATTAACGAGGCACTTTCATATAATCAATTTCCTTTGGAAACACGTAAAATCAAGTATTTTAGTTAGAAAAACTCACCTGGCTAGCTTGCTCCAAAGCTCCTCACTCACACTTCCGATCTCTAGGCGGAACACCTATTATATATTAATAACGTACGTCGTAATTCGTCCATTTATTACTCGAGTTAAATCCCGAACTCAACCCTAACTTATCTAAATTGGTAGATTACCTTCTAGTCTAAAAGTCATAATTAATGGTCTTCGCTTACCCAACAAATTGACATACTATACCGGATCCATTAATTTACCCGACTCTAGGTTCTCAACATAAAATTTATAACACTTGATTTTAAATAACAAAACCGGATCATAATAATAATAATATGACCAAATTTAATAATTAGACTATCGATTATGTACTAGGCCCCTTTAAATAATTATAGACTTTAATAATAAACTAAGCCCAATCTTAATAATTAAGCCCCAAAAGGACTTAATACATCTCTCGGCCCAACAACCAATTCGGCCCAATAAGCCAAATCGGCCCAAACTTGAGTTACGGGCCAACTCCCGGAACATACCGGCTTCCGATTCACACGGTTCAAAACAAAACCCCACATTCCTCGCCATTATTCTAATTCTCCACAAAATATGGCGACAACCTCTTCTTTTATTAATTAATCGATACACGACTCCCTAACCAAGATTTCACGTAACATTGCTTATCTTGACAACAAGAATTTATAATCAAAACTCTTTAATAATACTCTTAATTGATTTCTCATTTCACATAGCCGAGCGTAACTAGAGACCTAACAAATCTAACATAACTTGCAAAAGAGAGCAATGAAATGGAAGGGTTTCTTACCGGAATAAAATCTCACGGAATGGAAACTGCTGCCCAAAACTCCGGCGACCACCTCCGGCGACCACCACTGCCGACCACCGCCGGCCACCGCCGGCCACCGCCACCTTCATCTCTCTCACGCAGCTCTATCTCCCTTTCTTGCTGCGCTCTCTCTCTCCCGCAGTCTCTCTCTCTCTCACGAAGCTCACTCTCTTTCTCTCTCACGGTCTCTCTCTCCGTCGGCGTTTTCTCTCACTCGCCGGCGACCACCTGCAGCGGCGATCCGCCGGCGACGAACCCCAGTCACCACCTTCGTCTTTCTCTGTCTCTCTCTCCTCGTCGTCTCTCTTTTCTCTCTCGACTTCCATCTCTCTCGCACTCACGATCTCTCTCTTCTCGTCTGTCTCTCTCTTCCTCTCGCCGGCGTTCCCTCTCCCTCGCCGGCGTTCTCTCTCCTTCTCGATCTCTCTCTGCCGGCTGCACCCAAAACACCTCACAAAACCATCTCTCTTTCTCTCAATTTGCAGCCATAAGTGTTACCCACAAAACCCTAAAATGATATCTAATCCTTTACTAAAAAAAAACTGCACACTTGGGAATTAATTTCCCAAGTTCCAACTCTCACCCTCAATCTTTGCACAATATACAATACACCCCTTTAACCTCCATTTAACTTAAAACACTTAATTTGGGTTATTACAATCTCCCCTCCTTAACAGAATTCCGTCCCGGAATTCACTCCAAAATAACCGACGAAATTGATTATTGAGACTTAAATCTCGCTAGCACTTCCTCACGGACTCTCGTAATCCATCTTATAAATTATAACATGCGGTCAGGATTGTAAGCATCTTAAGGCTCACTACTCCCTAATTATCCTTATACGGTTCACGACCACATTACAGTTTCCGAACTTAACACCTTTTTTTTCTGGCTAGCACAATATAACCACTGATCCTTATCGCACAACACAATACAATTCTTCTCTTTATCACCGACAACTTTAACTCGACCCACTCATTTCAATTATAATTATTAACTTATTTCAAAGGATCGACTCCAATTGAGACTCAGTTCATTTTTTCTACTAACCACAAATTTTCATGTATGATAACTTAGCATCAACATCTCGTTATGCTGGTATTAGCAAAATCCGACACTCAAAACTGATTTCTTACTAACAACTCCACTAAGTAACCCAAAACTTGCAATTTTTCGAATTAATTCGAAAATTTCTCCATCCATCGCACCATCATCAACTTCTCACTTCAACAGATCGATTCTCTCCTCTTAATTCTTAGTAAGAATCTCGGTAGAGTCATAACATCTCTAATGATAACAATAAATGTCATTAGCTAACAATCCTCAAAATTGTTAATCAGCCAAACAAACGCTTATACATCTATCCTGACGTCTCGAATCAACTAATGATCATACCACCGCTCCGACCCATAATCATCATCCTTCGTTAAACATAACCAAATTCCAACTATCTCTCTCTAGGGTCATCCCCCTTCACAAAAGAAACGATTCACGTTCTACAAATACCTAGCATTTACCATAACACATTTGACTAATCCACTCTTCAACCTCTTTAAACTCCTATTGATTTCAACATATACCTACCTAGCGACTATTACAACTGAGACACTTGGTTTCTCCTTTGGGTAATATCCCACCACTACTCCGTCCTTCTATCCTGATCATAATCATACCATAAGGTCAACTTACTCTCTATGTGTTCCAACAATTTGATTAACAGGTCGTACCTCCCATCCGAAAACCCCAAAAGCTTCTAATTGATGCTTTCTTTCCTCTAATATCACCTCACTACGATACTAGCTAGTACATTTAACTTGGCAATTAATGCCATTACATAACTGTACGTTCCTCACTCAATACATTACACTGCAGACCGAACCCCTCATAGTCATTCATTCATAATTCACACTTTCCTTCGTGTCCTTCCGTATACTACAACCGAGTCTATATCACTACGTAGTCCTTTCCCGACTTGTTGAACTATAAACCACGAGTTCTCAAATAGCTCACACGCAACCATTCTAGTTAGCTCTTCGCGATCCGAGCCCTTATGAAGACACACCACTTTTCTTACTGACTGCTAAAATCTACACACTCGCTTCGCCCAAGTTACTTACCTCATCATCCTACGAACCCTCTTCTCTTCGGGAATAGAATGCTTAATCAAACAATAACTTCTCTTCCCCTTAGAACCCCTACAAGGTGTTCTATCAACTCCCAACTTTCTAATTCCAGTCTTCGGTCTCGGCCAACGTACACATCCGTCGACTTCTACATCGACTGACAATCCTGTAACTACTTTCTCAACTCATTCTTAAACATGGTTCCCTTACGGGGCCTACTCCTACCAACATATTAAATCGTCTTCATGATCCACCTCCCTCCTTTCGTAACCTACTCAGGTAACATTACCATTAAAAGCTCGCCTCGAGTCTCGCATTCCTACACCACATACATTTCATTCTTCCTTACCACAATATTCTTAACGAGTCGCTAAAATCATCACCTTGAAGACTTCAAGCCCTCCCTCCGAACACAACCGTCCCTAGACAACCGTACTTCCGGTTACCGAACAAGGGTGCAAACCCTCCTACGTCCGAGACTATAATCCACTGGTGACGGAACACTTATCCGATACTACACGATCTTTCCTGATTTGACCAACAACTCTCCACTCTCAGAGTTCTTTCTTAGTTTTAAAGTGTAACATCCTACGACCTAGTGAGTTCATAGCCTTCATGCATGACATACGTAATAAATAAATCATTTCGTGCCTTTTATCATTTTAATTAACAACACCTGGAAGCATATCGGGTACGCATGCCCCCATCACTCTTTAAACTTCAATGCCCTACACCACGATCTCGAGGATCGTTCGCGTGCAACTTTTCATAAACTTAATCTCACTCCACCAAATTATGTCGTTACGACGGAAATATATTAAGTGAAAATCTTTTCGTACGACCACTTCCTGAAAGAAATTTCCGACACAAAATAAACCAGTCGATTTTCGTACTCATAAATAACTCCAATACGTCATTACTCACTTTGGTTATAAAAGTTTTCATTTAATCGTTTTCTTGACTTTTGTAATAATTTAACTCGTCATGAAAAGAACGAAATACTTTACAAATCATAAAACCCAAAACTTCATGGTGCCATGTGAATGAAATCACCTTTTTCTTTAAACATGTGCGTGCACATTCTGACTCATTTTCGATTAAAGTTTATCTTTACATATTTAACTTAAACCGTGAAAATTTCATGTTACATAAAAAAAGAACACCGTGCATGAGACCCTACTTGCATTTGAAGGCTACTCACTCAAACAAGGTCAACTGCTTTACTAGCTTATCTTATCCTTGACATTCTACCTACGACCAACAGTCGCCCTCTCGGTCACGCAACAACTTGTTGAACACACTTTCCACATCCCACTTACTCAACCCCTTCATACTATTTCGTTTTAATCACTATCTCATTTTCTACTTCTACATGCTTTCATTTCACAATAGGTATCTTATTTCATTTACACTGCCTTTGAAAAGCTCAACTAAGAAGTCGGGGTTCTATTGATACGTCCAAAATTTCAACACTGTTATTCCTTACCATTCTATCTGATCTTATCCCACTATTTCTAGAACTGGGACTTTCTAGAAACAAGAGTCTTACTCAAACCAATCATTTTATCTCTTCGAACTCACGAAGATCTATTTCTATATGATTCATAACATTCCAAACAACATTTCGCCTCTACGATGCATACATCATTCACTTCATAAAGATTTCTCATGAAACTTCCCCAACAAGGGGTCTCAGTCTACACCTCAGAGATCTCGTTGACATTCTAACGTACTGAAACACGACATAAACACTGGGTAGGTTAATAAGGTAGGTTAAGCACATACATGTACCTGTAAGTTCGCAATTACACTGGCCAGGTGAAAACTCAAACTTACCTTACATGACAGTCCTCAGTACCCTATTAGTCCTATTCCTACAATAGTGTCATCCTAACGCATCTTCTGTATTTACAATAGTGCCCTCCTAACGCATTTCCTGATTCTCAGTTGTGATTTCTACTCCCAAGTTTAAGTTTAGGCCCGTCCGGTCACCTAAATCCCTTAAACTATGGCTCTGATACCATTTGTAACGACCCAAAAATACAATAGAACAAACATAGCATTTAAGCATAAATTTACACAACTGGGTCCCAAAATTTTTTGTTACATCATACACAAACTAAGGTTGGCGGAAACAACCTATACACAACTGAGAATAATCTAACTTCGACTAGAGGCACCTGCACTATCACTAGCTGCTTCCGTACTCTATCTTGCTACCTACTCATTCATCTGAGCCTCCAAAATAGCGCTTACCTGAAAAGGGTTTTGGTTTTGAAAAGCGAGGGTTAGACCATGAGGTCTAGTGAGTTCCCCCTAAAACATGCTCACAAATCATTTAAGGAAAAACGTTCATTTCATATCAGTAACGCATCAAATCATGTACTCAACAATGGTATGCACAGCGTAGAAGACCATGGTAAACACCCTACAAAGCCGGGTACGGCAACTCAACACCTTACAAAGCCAGGCACGGCAACTCAACACCTTACAAAGCCAGGCACGACAACTCAACACCTTACAAAGCCAGGCACGGCAACTCAACACCTTACAAAGCCAGGCACGACAACTCAAGAAGTCTTCCACTGTGCAACCCGACTCTGCCATGGCAATTTCACAAAACATGCGGTTTCACACACTTGAGGGCAATCCTCCTTTAATAGCAAAATAATACTTTTCATGGAAAATATTCGTAAAAGCTTGTAGATAAATCATGCTCATAAACATACCCTGATCAGTAAAACATAAAGCTTTCATTTATGTAAAATTCATGTAAATTAACGAGGCACTTTCATATAATCATTTTCCTTTGGAAACACGTAAAATCAAGTATTTTAGTTAGAAAAACTCACCTGGCTAGCTTGCTCCAAAGCTCCTCACTCACACTTCCGATCTCTAGGCGGAACACCTATTATATATTAATAACGTACGTCATAATTCGTCCATTTATTACTCGAGTTAAATCCCGAACTCAACCCTAACTTATCTAAATTGGTAGATTACCTTCTAGTCTAAAAGTCATAATTAATGGTCTTCGCTTACCCAACAAATTGACATACTATACCGGATCCATTAATTTACCCGACTCTAGGTTCTCAACATAAAATTTATAACACTTGATTCTAAATAACAAAACCGGATCATAATAATAATAATATGACCAAATTTAATAATTAGACTATCGATTATGTACTAGGCCCCTTTAAATAATTATAGACTTTAATAATAAACTAAGCCCAATCTTAATAATTAAGCCCCAAAAGGACTTAATACATCTCTCGGCCCAACAACCAATTCGGCCCAATAAGCCAAATCGGCCCAAACTTGAGTTACGGGCCAACTCCCGGAACATACCGGCTTCCGATTCACACGGTTCAAAACAAAACCCCACATTCCTCGCCATTATTCTAATTCTCCACAAAATATGGCGACAACCTCTTCTTTTATTAATTAATCGATACACGACTCCCTAACCAAGATTTCACGTATCATTGCTTATCTTGACAACAAGAATTTATAATCAAAACTCTATAATAATACTCTTAATTGATTTCTCATTTCACATAGCCGAGCGTAACTAGAGACCTAACAAATCTAACATAACTTGCAAAAGAGAGCAATGAAATGGAAGGGTTTCTTACCGGAATAAAACCTCACGGAATGGAAACTGCTGCCCAAAACTCCGGCGACCACCACTGCCGACCACCGCCGGTCACCGCCACCTTCATCTCTCTCACGCAGCTCTCTCTCCCTTTCTTGCTGCTCTCTCTCTCCCGCAGTCTCTCTCTCTCTCTCTCTCTCACGAAGCTCACTCTCTTTCTCTCTCACGGTCTCTCTCTCCGTCGGCGTTTTCTCTCACTCGCCGGCGACCACCTGCAGCGGCGATCCGCCGGCGACGAACCCCAGTCACCACCTTCGTATTTCTCTGTCTCTCTCTCCTCGTCGTCTCTCTCTTCTCTCTCGACTTCCATCTCTCTCTCTCGCACTCACGATCTCTCTCTTCTCGTCTGTCTCTCTCTTCCTCTCGCCGGCGTTCCCTTTCCCTCGCCGGCGTTCTCTCTCCTTCTCGATCTCTCTCTGCCGGCTGCACCCAAACAACCTCACAAAACCATCTCTCTTTCTCTCAATGTGCAGCCATAAGTGTTACCCACAAAAACCCTAAAATGATATCTAATCCTTTACTAAAAAAAACTGCACACTTGGGAATTAATTTCCCAAGTTCCAACTCTCACCCTCAATCTTTGCACAATATACAATACACCCCTTTAACCTCCATTTAACTTAAAACACTTAATTTGGGTTATTACAAATTAAAAGAATGTATTTTTAACATGAAGTCGAGTTAATAGAGAGGAGAACCAAGGAGACCGAGAACAACGATAAGAGGAAGACAAAAAAGAACCGTGGAACGTCGACTCTTTTGTGCCTTTGTGAAAGGTTTTCCTTCATTATAGTTGTATTTGGGGAGTTTAATCAACAATCTTTTGTCTATGTGAATCGTTGAATTGGGAACAAAAAACCAAGATTGCAAAGAGTGATTAGATTTTGTTCATGTTTTAAATCTCCATTGTCTTTTATAACTATAAATTAGGCTAAATGTATCTATAAATTGGGCCCATAAATTTTGAGGGCCCTGTCTCAAATCACCTTTTCAACATGTCAATGCACGTCGCACGACCTTACATGCTTGTCCGTGTAACTACGATATTTTGTTAATTATTATTTATACTAAGTGATTTTTAGTGTCACACCATCTATTTCCAGATTTATAATATAGAGGGATAATAAAATGTAACCGCTAAATGTGTGTAACCGTTGTAACCCGTCGATTGCATAGGTTTTTTTGATGAATTATTTTTATGAAATTATTTATTTTGATGAAATTGTTCATATCATTCATTTCTTGATGAATTTTTTTATGAAATTTGTAGTTTCATAGGTGAAAACGAAAATATATGAAAAGTTTCATAAAAATGAAAAAAACCTATGAAACTACAATTTTCATTAAAAAAATTCATCAAGAAATGAATGATATGAAACAATTTCATCAAAATAAACAATTCCATAAAAAAAATTCATCAAAAAAACCTATGAAATCGACGGGTTACAATGGTTACACACATTTAGCGGTTACAATTTAATAGGACTCTTATAATATATATATATATATATATATATATATATAGAACGGTAATCAAATGAGAACCGTAAAAAGGTTGAGAACCATGAAAACCGATCTAAACCATTAATTGATTTAATCTATTACGGCTTAGATGGATTCTCACGGTTCTCAAATCTTTTAATTGTAACCATGTGATCAAAAGTTTAATTATAACCATGAGATCAAAACCAAATTATGGCTTAGATCGGTTTTCATGATTCTCAATCTTTTTTTGGTTCGCACATGATTTAACCCATATATATATATATCATTATTTATAATTAATTATTATTTATTTATTTATATAGAAATTAATATGTTATTTATAAATTTTATTATTAAAACATATGATTTTATAGTTAAACATATCGAATTTAGTTTAATAAACAATTTATACATTAAAAATATAAGAATAATGAGGTATCAAATATACATTAAATAAAATATAAAATATGATAAATTATTATAATTAACCAACTTGACAAACTAATAAATATAATAAAAAATTAATATATTATATTATATATATATATAGGAAGGTTCCGAGAACGCTAACTATTCAAGAAAACACGAGAACGGTTTTCCATGTACAAAATCATATGTGATTTTCCGCTAATAGCAAAAAACTGGACGCGAACGACTTTGGCCGCGACTTAAAAGTCGCGGGGCAAGTCGCGTGAATCATATATGATTTTGTACTTGAATCATGTATGATTTTGTACATGGACGGTTGTTCTCGTGTTTTTCTAAATAGTTAGCGTTCTCGTTTGAATCCACCTCTCTCTCTCTCTATATATATATATATATATATATATATATATATATATAGGGAGGTTCAATGGAAAACCTAAAAAAACGGAAAACTGAAGAACAACTGGTGGCCCTTCATCTGGACGGTATGCACTTGTGCAAACAGGTAAATAGCTGACTTTTTGGTTTTATGCACAAATGCATGTTACAAATAACCTGTATGCACAAGTGCATACCGTCCAAATGAAAGGCTCTTAGGGTATTCTTCAGTTTTCCATTTTTTTAGGTTTTCCCTTGAACCTGACCATATATATATATATATATATATATATATATATATATATATATATATATAGATAGATAGATACCAAAAGGGGGGGTATGGCGGATTTTTTGGGTTTCCGTTAAACCAATAAATAAAGAGAATACTAGAAAAACGTACTTACAGTGGACGTAGAAGAACCAGAGTAGAGATTGGAGGTGACGAGCGGAAGCACCAGAGTGGTATATGCAGCGGTGGTCCTTTTTTTTTTTACTATGGGATATATTATGAAGAACTGAAAGGAGAATTAAGGAACTAGAGAGAATACATAAGAGGATAGGGAGAGAAGGGTTTAGCCAGCCATATGGTGAGAAAAGCTCTCGTTTTCTATATATTTCGGTGTGTATACAAATGAAGTGGAAACTACAATATATAGGCGAAAAAAGCTAAGCTAGCAATGACACGTACCTAATTTATGCCCTACGGAATTATTACACCCACTGAAAAAGAATCAGAAAAGTAAAGACGGTAAACGAATATTTGTAAAAAAGTCTTTAGTGGAGAAGGCATTGTCGGCCATCTTTCTGCTTTTGAATTATTGCTTTGTAGTCGTCAGACTTTTTGGCGGTTTCTGTTAGAAAAGGGAAAAGATGTTACAAAAAGTATAAATTATCCTATTATCCTACATCTAGAAAAGATAGGACTTATAGGAGAAGACATAACAAATTCAAAAGTAAGACATACATGTAAATTCAAAATCAAAAACCCTGATATAACAATTCGAACAACTAACATAGCATATAGCCCTTTAGATAAAGAGGAATTTAAAAAGCAAATACCGGAAATGCTAGAACAAAAATTAATTAGAAAATCTGAAAGTCCTCATAGATCCGCCGCATTCATGGTAAGAAATCACGGTGAGATAAAACGAGGGAAAGCGAGGATAGTATACAATTATAAACGTCTCAATGATAATACTGAAGATGACGGATATAATATACCTAATAAAGACAGTTTGATAAATCTTATACAAAAGAAAAACATATTCTCAAAATTCGACCTAAAAGGGGGGGTATGGCGGATTTTTTGGGTTTCCGTTAAACCAATAAATAAAGAGAATACTAGAAAAACGTACTTACAGTGGACGTAGAAGAACCAGAGTAGAGATTGGAGGTGACGAGCGGAAGCACTAGAGTGGTATATGCAGCGGTGGTCCTTTTTTTTATTTTACTATGGGATATATTATGAAGAACTGAAAGGAGAATTAAGGAACTAGAGAGAATACATAAGAGGATAGGGAGAGAAGGGTTTAGCCAACCATATGGTGAGAAAAGCTCTCGTTTTCTATATATTTCGGTGTGTATACAAATGAAGTGGAAACTACAATATATAGGCGAAAAAAGCTAAGCTAGCAATGACACGTACCTAATTTATGCCCTACGGAGTTATTACACCCACTGAAAAAGAATCAGAAAAGTAAAGACGGTAAACGAATATTTGTAAAAAAGTCTTTAGTGGAGAAGGCATTGTCGGCCATCTTTCTGCTTTTGAATTATTGCTTTGTAGTCGTCAGACTTTTTGGCGGTTTCTGTAACGTCATTGATGACGAGGTCTTCTAGAAAGGGTACTCTGGTAAATTCTAGAAATCCCTGTGTGTACTGTCGATTGACTGTGGCGAACCGGGGTCAGTACCGTCGTATTCGTCTTTGTCATCAAGGTTTTCGATGATAACATGGCTGAAATCTTCATCTCCATCTTCTCCGATGAATGGAAAGACCATGAGCCAATTATCTTGAGCGAATATCTGTGTATAATGTCCTTCTGCAACTAATCTGTATCTTCTTCCCCATGGTCTATGAAAAAGATTTACTGATATCTTTGGTGTTTGTTGTCCTTGTAAGATCATTTTTCCTATCAGCTGTTGAAGTGGTTCTTTGCTGTCAGTGTCATTCCACCATGTGAATTGTTGAGTGCATGCGTACTTCTTCAGGGCTTCTTGTTCGTCTTCAAGATGGCTGATGAAAATACGCTTTCTTGCAGGTCTGTATGTGTGACTTTCTGCTTCTGGAAAGGATGCGATGATCTTGCATCCTATTTGTGAACTTGATGAGTGGGACGCCATATTCCCGGCTGTTAAAATAAACTTTTCTCCAAACTTGTTTAGAAGGGCTTCTGTTTTTGGGTTTAGGCTAAAGTTTATGTAGTCGATCATTCCATTATGGTAGTAACCAAGGACTTGATCATCTGGCATGTTGGTTTTCTTTAAGTCGATTTGTAGTGAGAACATGTTGGTCGGGATTGATCCGCCTTGATGTAACCTTTGCACGACTGTAACCCCTTTGTAAGCTTTTTCTTGTGGTCCGAATGCCATGTCGATGATGTTTTGTTGAAGCTTATATAGAAGAAGAGGGAATTCTGTGCATACTTTGTCTGAAACCATTTGTTCGAATTCTGGGAAGTTTTCGAAGAGTGGTTGCATCGTTTGTCTTAGTGGCATGTCCAAAATTCTTGCTTTGAAACTGTCAAAATTTCTGTGTACCGTTGTGTTTGATCCCTTTTTCTCGAGTTTTTGGATGAGCTGTATATTTTTTGTTTCGAGAAACTCATTTTTCTGTTTAAGAAAACTGTTTTCAATCTGGGTTTGTGTACTATGTGTATTTTTTCCAGATCTTAGGAGTTGTTCCTGTAATTGTGCAATAACACTTTCCTGAGCTTTTATAAATTGCTCGGGATTTGTTTTTGCCATTTCTGCAAATGTTTTTACTTCTTCAGGTTCAATGAAGAAGTCATTAACACCAAAACTTTCTCTTGCCATTTTCATGGCTTCGGAAAAGCTGTGGTATCCTTTGTAAAGAGGTTTAAGACAATTTATATGTTGTACAACCGTTTCCCATTTGTTAAAAATTCCCGTTTTTGTTCCCCTGAAAATGATGTAGTGAGAAAATTTCTTAGGTGGTTTTTCGGGGACAATCTGACTTTGTTCTGAGAAGTAAACACTCAGAGCATTCAAAACTTGTACCTTGAATAAAGTTGCTTGCGGCATGGTCTGGATATGCCAAATGTTATCAAGCAAACACTGTTGTTTTTCTGTCAAAACATTCCCAATCATGGGTCTAAATTTTTTCTTTAGATCAAAACTTTTTTGTAGTACATGACTTCCAAATGATATTGTTGACTCTGTCTGTGCAGGATGTGTATCTTTTGATCTACTTGACTGTGCATATCCTCTGGTTGAGGTTTTTGCAGGAGTAGATGGTATAATTATACCCGTATTTTGTATAATCTTTGAGGGACCAGACTGTGTTATGTTATCAAAATTTTGATAACTTTGTGGTATCTGTGTGGGATTGTATAGGCTTTCGGTTTGTAAGATCTGTGCGCTCATGGCTGCATGTAACATTTTGTTAGTATCTAGAAACTGTGTTTCTGCTGTTTGTGTGCTAATCTTTTCTTCATCTGAAGAGATACTCATCGAGGATGAATATCTGACCGGCTGTATAACCTTTCGTTTGCCTTTATCTTTTTTCTCCATCTGCAATAAATAATTTGTTAAGATTTCTGGATAGCATATCTGCTATCCCATTATCTTTTCCTTTAATGTGTTCAAAATTTATCTTGTATCCGCATCCTTGTATAATATTTTGGAGGTTAATCCATCGGGTTTTATTTACCTTTTTACTTTGATCATTTTTTATGAAGCGTACTATGGCTTCACAATCTGTTCTAATTGTGAATTCTCTATTTAAAAAGATTTTGAATTTTTCCAGTGCATTTATCAATGCTTGGATTTCAAAGTCTAAACTTGTCCAATTCATACCGGTCTTGTTGAAATTCCCACTGGTATAAGAACAGATCTTTTCTGTTTCTTTTGGACTATATTTATTAGTTTTAGAAAGAAGGACAGCTCCCCATCCTTCTTTACAACCATCAACTTCTATGATTATATAATCCGTAACTAATGGTAATTCTAAGGGTTTGATATGTCTAACCTTTTCCTTAATTGTCCTGACCAATTTTATATCTTCAATGTTAAAATGTCTTTGGCCATTCTTTGTTGTTTTGCAGTATAACGGTCCTACAAGTTTTGAAAGATCTGGTATGAACTTTCGTGCGTAGTTTATTAGTCCTAAAAAGGCTTGTATTTGTTTAAGACCTTCAATTTTTTCTGGGAACTCTAATATCTTTGTAGAAATATGTGTTTGTAGTTCTATCTTTCCATTACCTATTTCTAGGCCAAGAAAAGAGATTTTTCTTTTAAATAATTCCATTTTTCTTTTAGAGACAACTATACCGTTTGTTTTGATTTCTTCAAATATTTTCTGTAAGTGTTTTTCATGTTCCTGTATTGTTTCACTTGCTACTAAAATATCATCAATGTAAACAAGGCAGAAATTATATTTAAGAAAAATGCTGTCCATATATCTTTGGAATATGGATGGTGCGTTCTTTAGTCCAAAACTAAGAACATTCCATTCATATTGTCCTTCTGACATGTAAAGGCTGTCCAGGGTTTGAAACTTTCTTCTAGTTGTAATTGATTATATCCTGATTTTAGGTCGAATTTTGAGAATATGTTTTTCTTTTGTATAAGATTTATCAAACTGTCTTTATTAGGTATATTATATCCGTCATCTTCAGTATTATCATTGAGACGTTTATAATTGTATACTATCCTCGCTTTCCCTCGTTTTATCTCACCGTGATTTCTTACCATGAATGCGGCGGATCTATGAGGACTTTCAGATTTTCTAATTAATTTTTGTTCTAGCATTTCCGGTATTTGCTTTTTAAATTCCTCTTTATCTAAAGGGCTATATGCTATGTTAGTTGTTCGAATTGTTATATCAGGGTTTTTGATTTTGAATTTACATGTATGTCTTACTTTTGAATTTGTTATGTCTTCTCCTATAAGTCCTATCTTTTCTAGATGTAGGATAATAGGATAATTTATACTTTTTGTAACATCTTTTCCCTTTTCTAACTCTTTTGTAAGGAAATTTGTAAGTAATTTAACTGATTCATTTTCAACAGAGTTTTTACTTTGGTCATGGTTATTTTTAATTTTAAAAAATTCTAAGTGGCCTTGTCCACCACGCTTTCGAGCGATCTCTGATGTATTTGTATATCGTACCGTAGGAAAATTGTAGATATGTTTACTTAATGTAACAAAATTTCGTGTAAGGGTGATCGCCCCATTTAGACCAAATAAGAAGTTTAATCCTAGAATAAAATCCGAGGATTTTATATATTCTGGGTTGATGTTTACCTGTGGTATTTCATATTTAATACTGTAATTTCCTGAAAAGTCTAAGAATTGTATTCCTGTTGGTTCTACATAGTGTGTGATCGAGATTAGTCTACTTTCAATCGTTCTAGTGACTAATTTATAAGGTAACTCTTTATGATATTGTTTGGGTATAAGAGTGTATGATGCTACACTTTTTGTTGCTCCTGTGTCTACTAATGCTGTTAGGTCCACAAATTTATTGTTATCTAACCATAAGCGACATTGTATATGAATCATATTTATAAACCCTTTTGTTTGAATGTAGGTACATTCTTCGGACATCTTAACTTCTTCGATTTCGATTTTCTGTTTTTTCTTTTCCAATATGTCCTCCATATGTTTTATTTTTTCTTCTAAATTTTTGATTTTTAGATTATGTAATTCTGTTATTAATTCTAATTTTTCTATTCGTTCATAACATATTTTATTATTGAGTGATGTATTTGCTTCTTTTGTAATTATTATTTCTTGATCAAAGATCTTTTTTAGACATAAATAACAAATTTCTTTAAAACATATGTTACATTGTGATCTTTTTTCAATACTTGGATAATATCCGCAATTAAAGCACTTTATGTAATTGTTTCCTCTTTTGCTTATCCAATTATGTTCACAATCTTGTTCTGTATTAACATATGTATATGTTATTTTTGTTAATGAGTCATCTTCTTTATCACTATATATGCTGTATATTGACTCATTATCAGAATTATCGGATTTTAATGATTCTATATCATATTCTCCTATTTGTTCTATAAGGTTACTTTTTTCTATATTTTTATTTTTATTCGGACATTTGTTAGCTAAATGTTTTTCATCTCCGCAGATAAAACATTTACATTTTCTTGTTTGTGGTTTTCTAACATATTTGTTTTTATTATAAGGTTGATTTCCTTTTTGAAATGTTGTACTTTTTCTTAATTTCTTCGTATTTTTATTATAATGACCATATGCCTGTGGTGTATAAATAGCTGTTTTGCAGAATGCATATGCATTCTTTTTCAACTGTTCTTGCAGGGCAACTTCTTTGCATTTGTCTTCTAATATTCCAAACGTGTATGTTATTCTCGGTCCTATTCCTAGATTTTTTGTATTCTCATAATTTTGTTTCCATGTTTCATGTATATTTTTTCTTAAATCTCCGGGTAATTTTATGAAGTATTTGTCGCATAGATCATCATCCATTGCTTGTCCTGTTTGTGATAATAGCCTTGAAAAATCTAATGTGAATTCATTTATGTATTTCATATCGGCGATACTCAATTGTTCTAAATTCCTTATTGCTGTATCTTGTATGTGGCTATTGTTTTTTGCTGGGTCGACTCCTAAAATAAGAGTCCTTATCTGTGATGTAAAATTATATGGGTTGTCTCCTAGGGCTTTTAGCCTATTGATTCCATCTGGATCTTGGGCCTTTTTACTTTGCCAAATTCCCAGAGATATTGGGCCTAATGTGGTTTCTAAATAAGAAAACATATCCATACTGTCTTTTTTGTTTGTTTCCCACATCCTTACGACTGTCTGTTCCCATATTAAAATTTCATCTACCCATAACTGTGGCTTTTGTCGTTCTATGATCAACATGTTACTACTAAATATTTGTCCTATAGGTAAACGATTTCCTTTTCCTATAAAGCTTGATTCTTGTTGATAACTTGTAGAAGGTTTTGTCCATGTTTCCCTTCCACTTGTATCTTGTGAATTATTTCCAATTTCTCCCCATTCTGTTTTTGGCCTTTTATATTGATTGTGCATATATGTATCCATAAAACTCTGTTCTTCTTTATAAAAATCTGATAACATAGTTTTTCCTTGTAAAATATTTTCTACTAACGGTAAGTTATAATATTCTTGTAATTTTTTATAACTTTCTTCATATGTCATGCCCAATTCTGTCATGCATTCCATAATCATATCATCTGTTTCTTCTTGTATATTTAATTCGGTGAATTTTTTGTTGATTATTTGTTCTAATGTTTTATTCGTTTCCTCGATTTTAAATCCTGTGTTTACTTCTTCTTCTTCTAAATAATCTATTAGGCTGTAATCGAATTCTTCTTCTTCTTGAAACTTATCAAAACCTATTAGAGTTTCATCATCTTCATTTTCTGTATCATATTTGGGTTCTGTATCTGTATCATATTCTATATTCATAAAATTGTATTCTGTTTCATCGTCATCTTTACCGTTTGATGATCCTTTTTTAAAATCTACAAATCTTAGACTTTGTGTTCCATTCATATCTTCATAGATATAACTTCTTTTTGGGACTAAGACTTCGTTTTCTTGTTCTTTTAAGTCATTTAATTGCCATTCTAATCCTGCTAATTCTTCAGGATCTATGTTGACTGGATCTATCATCTGTATAGATTTTGAAGCTATTGTATTCACAATTCCTTCAATGTTAACTTTATATTTCATTCCTGACCTGTTACTAGCTTTTCCTAGTACTCCTATACTTATGACTATGTTGTTTCCTTCATAGTTTTCGTATCCCTTGGTTTGTAATGCGATTTTTATATTTTGTAGATCTTTTATATCTTTTAGGATGCCTGGTGTACAATAAAATAAAGCTGTATTTTGGCTTAGATCTATTTCCATCCCTGAAATTATTGCCTTTTTTAGCTCTACTTTCCAACTTTTATCTAATAATAAGGCTAATAATTTTGTTCCTAAGTTTTTCCTGCCTAAAGCTTTTATTCCTACGATTACTAATCCTATGTGTGCAAATTGTTTACCCGATTGTTTAATTTTTTGTATCGTGTCAGGTGAGAATAAGTCTACTGTTACTGAATTGCCTACAACTCTTAGGCTTTCTTCTCGGCTACTTTGAATTAATACTGTGTTTATGTTTAATAAACCTGTTTGATACAATACTCTTGGATTTAATATATCCAATTGATGTTGATTGTAGAGATTTATATTTCTGTCCAAATCTATTTCTTCTTCTAATTGTATAACATGTTGTGTGGAATTTGAACCTGATCCTCTTCTGGTTATTCTGTTTAGAAAAGATTCGGATGTTATTGTATCCTGTATATTACTTGTAGAACTTCTTGCTTCCTGTATAGTTCTACTTCTCCCTAAGAAGCTTCTATTGTTATTATTCATTTTCTGGGTAACCAGTGTGTATAAGGTTTAGGTTTTCTGTTAATTTTAATATCTTCGATATTTAATTTGTTAATTGCCTCTGTGATTTTATCTATATCACTGGCTGTTGTTGTATTTGTTTCTTTTTTATCTTCCAAAATGTTTATGACTTTATTGACTTTTTCAATAAGTTGTATTAATAAACTAATTATAAAATTGAATATGTTTGTAAATTGTTTATCACTTTTACTTTGTCCTAGATAGTTTGTAAAACCTGTAACTTCTTCTTTATTTTGTTCGGATTTGTATCTATTTGCGTCTTCTAAGGCCTTTGTGTATTCTTTGGTAAATGCCGCCAGGTTTAACCTTCTACTATCTGTTTAACTATTTCTAAAGATTTTTCTAATTTATTTAACTGTTTCTCTATTTTGGTTATTAACCCTTTATTTTCTGTCTCAATCTGTTTTGGTTTATTTATTTGTAATAAATAACTTAACTGTTGAATTTCTTGTTGTGTAGGAATCGATTTTTTAATTTCTTTTAGCTCTTTTATAATCTGATTATTTTGTTCTTTAATATATCCTAGATTTTCAGTTAGATTATCTAAGCGTTTTATTGTTGCAGACGAGGTGTTTGAATCAATGGTTGGGTGAAATCCTATCTCTTAGTATTACCCTAATTCTTTACTCTCCTTTTTATAATATTTTCATATATCCCATAAAATTTTTATAGATAACAAATGAAGACTAAAACATCTAACATAGTAGTGTTTATCTTGACCCTAAAATTCATCATAACCTTCAAATTTATATCATAACACAATATGATCCCTGGATTTTCACCTTAGTGAGTTCTCGTATATTGTGGACTAACTGCCACCGACGAGCCTGACTAAGGGGTTGTTTACTTGTGACTTATTTGTCTTAATGGGGAAACTGGCTTATTCGCGCAGACAAAATTAGGTGTTTACTTATGACTTAATGGGGCAGAAGTCGGCTTATTCGCACAGTTAGTTTTTGGCACTTGTCCCCATTCAGAAGAAAAAAGGACCATATTACCCCCCTTTAGAAAAGAACGGCTAAACCCTACATTCTCATTTCTCTACTTCTCTGTATCATAATATCGCCTCCTCCAACAGTCCAGCTCTCTCTCTCCCGGCGACAACTTTTCTCTCCAGCGGTAGCTCTCTTCTCCGGCGGCAGCAGCAGCTCTCCGGCAGCAGCTTTCTTCTCCGGCGGCTCGCTATTGTTGCTACTGATTTTTGTGAAGACTTTTAAACATGAACATCACACAAAAATTGGATTATTGATTACCTTTCAAGATTTCAGCAAAGGATGCAAGAAAATTCTCTAAAGTATCTGGTAGATTTCCCCATTGAGGTTCTATCCCATACTGGTATCAATCCACAAACAATAAAAGTAAAATTAGAAAAAAAAAACATAATAATATTAAGAGACAATGATAACAATATGAAAATAGTTGGTTTTGAGATGATATGATTAGTCAATATTGTAATGCCTGAATGAAAGACTTCAAGCATGTTATACGATGAGATCTTTGAAATGAATCAATCTGATTATTGACACAACAGAATTTTGTGAATTTATGTTTGAATTTATGAATTTATGCTTTGATTTTTGGATTATATGAATTTATATTTTGATGATTAAAGAATTTTGTGTTTCAGATATATAATTTGGCTTAAAAAAGAAACAGAATATATAAAACAGCTTATAATTCATACTCAGGGGTAAATCGGTCAATTCTGCTATTCATATAAAAAAGTAAACAACAGCAACAATTTATCCAGACAGAAAAGTTTAACCAGACAGACACATTTATCCATACAGGACTTAATGAAAATTTTGGTAAACAGCCCCTAAGTCTGTTAAATCTTTCGAATCGTACCATGCATATATATATATATATATATATATATATATTAATACTTACATGGGATTTACATGCCAATATATCATATATGGCATTACATTTGGTTTTTCAAGTATGGAGGAGGGGTGGCAAGTTGTGATACCTAAATACTTAGATTAAAATTAGAGTGAATTACACTTTTAGTCTCATATATATATATATATATATATATATATATATATATATATAGGGTCAGGTTCAAGGGAAAACCCTAAATAACTGAAAAATCGGGAAACCACGAAAATACGGAGGAAAAAGTATACCAATATGGATGTCAAATTAACGAGAAAAATATGATCGTTTATTTGGTGTAATTTATTTCGTTCGAATTTTGTTTATTTTTCGTATTTTTTCGATTAAAAAATTGGGGGGGTGAGGTTTTTTAATTTAATTAATATTGTTGTAACCGCCCGACTAATCATATCTATCAGATCATCTAATCTAACGGTTGATAAACTGTTTTTTAGTTTTCCATTTATTTGATGTTTTCCCTTGAACCTCCCCCTCTCTCTCTCTCTCTATATATATATATATATATATATAGGGGAGGTTTCCGTTGCAAACCAGTCAGCTTGTGCAAACTCTGCAAACCCATTTTCACCAATCACGTAATTTCTTTTTTTCTTTTTCTTTTTTATATACATTTAATTGTTAGAGGGTATTTTAGGGTTTTTAACATATCCTTTTTTAAAATTTATTATTTCTTTTTGTAACTGATTATAGAAAAACAACGTGAAACCAAAAAATCCCAAAATCAAGAACATGAAAACCATTGTGATGAATATGACACCCAGATTCATGAACATCAAACCCAGATTCATGAACATCAAACCAGAATCATGAATGAAAAACACAGAATCATGAATGAAAACCCAGAATCATGAATGAAACACCCATAATCATGAATGAAAAACACATAATCATGAATGAAAACCCATAATCATGAATGAAACACCCATAATCATGAATGTTGCTATCTTAATAAAGATCGAAATCATGAACACAAAAATCATCAACCCAGATAAAAAGAGGAACAAACCATTTGCTAACTGGAATAAAAGGTGTGATCGACCCATTCGTTTAGAAGGAGCGGCGACGGTTGAATCGCCCCATCACCGACCCACCGTGGGTTGAATCGCCCCATCACCGACCGCCGTGGGTTGAATCGCCCCATCACCGTCATCTTATTGTGTTCATGAATGAAAACCCAAAAAGATCGAAATCATGAACACAAATCATTTGCTAACTGGTGGTCAGGAGCGGCGCCGGCGGTAGGCTGAGATTGGAAGGAGGTTGGTTGAACCGTCGTCTTCCATGTTCGCAGGGGAGGGTTGAATCGCAGTGGAGGTTGATTCGCAGGGGAGGGTTGACGGAGAGGTTGTAGTTTAGAAGGATCAGAGATGGTGGTCAGGAGCGGCGCCGGCGGTAGGCTGAGATTGGAAGGAGGTTGGTTGAGGAAGAAAGAGAAATAGATGATGACATGAACGTGGTTTAGGTTTAAGTTTTCCATTTCTTAGATTGCCCAATTTACCCTCATGTAGACATATTTATTATAAAATAAAATTAAAATGTTCAATAATTTACAAAAATGCCATCAATTTTTTCATAGTCGTAGATGAAATAAATTAGTGGCTTAGATCGAGTTTGCAAAGTTTGCACAAACTAACTGGTTTGCAATTGATATTTCGCCTATATATATATATATATATAGAGAGAGAGAGAGAGAGCTTCAAATGTAAACTTTTTTTTTCGTGTAAACCGTGTAAACTCTCGATTTCGTTCATAGGTTGTTTTCATGAAATTTTTTTATGGAATTGTTTATTTTGATGAAATTGTTTCATATCATTCATTTCTTGACGAAATGTTTTTGTGAAATTTGTAGTTTCATAGGTGAAAACGAAAAGTTTCATAGGTGAAACCGAAAAATGTATGAAACAGTTCATAAAAATGAAAAAAACCTATGAAACCAAAAATTTCATAAAAAAATTCGGCAAGAAATGAATGATATGAAACAATTTCATCAAAATAAACAATTCCATAAAAAATTTCATCAAAAAAACCTATGAAACTACAAAGTTTACACGGTTTATACGAAAAAAGTTTACATTTGAAGGAGTCTCTCTCTCTCTCTCTCTCTCTCTATATATATATATATATATATATATATATATATATATGGTCCCTTCTTTTGCTAACCAATCCATTGGTACTAACCGTGCTAACCAACCATTGACCAATCAAATTGCTCCTTTTATTTTGGTTTAGGTGCACGCCAACAAGGGTAAAATGGGTATATCCAATTTCTTCCACATTTATCTCACATTTAATAACTGATTCTACATTCCTATTTTATATCCATGATTTTCGAAATTATGTAGTTATCTAATCCATGATTTTTGAAATTATATTAATTCAGAATATATTTTCGAAATTATATTAACTCAATTAATACATTTTTTTCTATAAATCAGTTCTTTGAGACATTGTGCATATATGCAGATGAGAAATTGTGCATATATGCAGATGTGCACATATGCATATATGTGCAGATGTGCATATGTGCACATATGCATATATGTGTAGATGTGCATATGTGCACATATGCATAGGTGCAAAAGCCATCTCAGACTAAATCATATGCACAGTTTATGTGCACATATGCACATAAACAAAATAGCGTGTATACCATAAGAATAATCAAACCAACATGCCCAAATAATCATATGCACAGTTTATGTGCACATATGCACATAATCAAATTGTTGAGTCGAAAGAAATGCATCCAAAATCAAACCTAACATTCATCAATTTCTGGAAAATTGCTTCAATTTGATCCATTTTCACACACTGTAACAACTAACAACAACACAACAATGGATCCAAATCCGAAAAACCATGTTTGCAGAGTGACGAGATGAACGTGAAAGAAACCGTTCATCATATCAACTTGGATTCGTTGCAGAATCATTCTCAGCAGTTTTTCAAGAAACCCGAAACAGAAAATGGTAACGATCCACGATTATTCAAGAAGGTAAAAACCGATGATTCCCAGAACTTTACGAAGATTCTTGGAGTCCCCATTATCGATTATGACTCCAAAGTCGAAGAAAATGGTGGGAAAAACTGCATTTCGAACGTTAAGGTGAGTTCATTCGATTGGTTGTTTTTACTTAGATGATGAACGAATCTGTATTTTAGGATTGAATTGCAGAATCATAAACAAAAAGATTGAAGTTTTTATTTGTGCAGAAGTCGGTTTCGCAATATAAGGTGAGTTCATTCGATTCGTTGTACAAATCAGTGTTTTTAAGTTATACTAACCTTAATATAGCTGTGTAAATTGATTGAGGACAGAATGGAATACATAGATTGAACTGATTTTCCAAGTTAAGTCGATTTATGGACTTCTTGAAATAAACTGTACGTAGTACCGGTACATGAAAGCCCCGGTACATGAAAGCCCCAGTACTAAATTGTTCCGGTGTAGTCCCGGTAGAGGCAAATCTCGGTACTTATGAGTTCCGGTGAAGTCCCGGTACATGAGTTGGGGATACCGGGAGTTGGGGATACCAGGAGTTGGATAAAAAGAGTCAGTTTACAGATTTTGGTAATAGATCTTGGAATTGAACTTAAGAATATAATGGTTAAGGTATCCAGAGACTTTGTATTATCTGTACTATTCTAGAAATTGGAAAGTATAGTTTCGTTAATCGTGGAAAGGTGCGATTTAAGAATTAACATATTTTTATATTACTTGAACATATGTACTTAAATAGTAGTATGTTAGGTTAATAGATTGCGCTAGTATGATGCTAGGCAGTAATGTGTTAAGTGTAATGAAAAAGGTTTGCTCATACTGAATGATATGAGGAATCTATGGGGTATAATTATGATTTGCTCATACTGAATGATATGAGGAATCTATATTAAGTAAATACCTGTACAAGTACAAATAGGTGGTATGGATCCATAGGCACTAAAGTTTGGTAATCAGATGGAATAGACGTGTGGTATTACTCGTTTAATCATTATTCCAGTGTGTGTGGGAAATCATGGAATAGGCGTGTGGTATTAATCGTTATTCATGATTTCTAAGGAAGAGAGTGAGGTTGACATAAAGTACTTGTAATCTCTGCTTCCTTACTGATAAATGGGCGTGTGTAATCGTGATTTATTGGTAGAGAGCATTGATCTAGAATCTGTAAAGATTCGTAGTGTGGCTCTGGGGTATGATATGCTGATGGAATTGTTGTTAGTCATAGTCATGGGAGTGGATAAAAATTGTGTAATGGAATAGAGTTATACGTACGGTAAGAAAAGGAGTAACCAGGTTTGTTATAACTTGTTTACATTGATTTTTGCAAATGTTATTATTGAAACGAATGTTCTCACTAGGCGTTAGCCTAATCGTTTCATATGATGTTTTTCTTACCAGGTTCAGGCTCAGGCAAATAAAGGGTTGTGGGACGAGTGTTTTTGGAATAGCAGAAGTGGCAATTAACAAAGAGGAGATTTTTGAAGGATAGCTTAGACAAATCGATTAATCTGATTATAGTGACATGATTAGATTGATAGGTTGTTCGAAGTATCCTGTATTGTAAATACACTCTTGATGGTTAATTCCTTTGCTATCTTTATAAATTGTAGTTTTATTGTCATAACCTGTTGTAACTTGAGGTTAATTTAGCCTGGATTTTGGGTGTTACAATATGGTATCAGAGCTGTAGTTTAAGCGAACTAAGTATGCTGATGAGATACTTAGACTTAAGCTAAGATGAATTAGGTTATGATATGTGAGATATGGGTAGAAGTGCTAAGACGGGATGGTCTTAGAGTCGACGAAAATACGTGAAATTAATATTGTGACAATGGAAAGTGGATTCTCATGTATAGTATGTTCACAATTTCAATTAGCTACTGTTATTATGAATATATTGTTACACAAGCATACTTATTTCTAAATTGTTACAGTGATTAATGATCGGTAAAGTACGTTCGTATGTCTAGATTTGTGTAACCATTTCTTATGATTATTCCTTTGTGTTTTATCAGAAAATGGTAAATTCGCCGCCGTTGTCCCCTATTTCTGAAATGAATAGGACTGAGATTGACTGGACTGAAGAAAGACAACCTGGATTAGGTGGAGTTCCTGAGACTCCGCCGGATTTTCTTTCTATCGGAGGATCACACAGCCGGATGCATGGGGTGGGTACCAGTACCGCCATCCCGAGAACACCAGAAGCAGGAATAGAGTCTCGAATGATAGAAAATATGATGCAGATGATGAACACGGCAATGGAAAGACAATCTGAAATGTTCATGAAGGCGCTTTATGATCGTACGGCGGGGGTACCACGAACAACAACAGATACTGGAATAATTCCTCCACTTCATACTCCGGTAACAGAAACTGAAAGGAGAGTAGAAAGAGGTTGCTCGAATAAGACTTTTCTAAGTTGTAAACCACCGAAGTTTGTCGGAGCTGATAATCCAGTGGCATGTATGAACTGGATCAGAGAGATAGAACAAGCCTTTCGGGCTTGCGAATGTGATGAAAAGCCGAAAGTTAGGTTTGCTTCGCAGATGCTGAGAGGAAACGCGTTGATGTGGTGGAATGTGCTGACTGCTTCAATTTCGACTTCCGTCCTGTCTGCAATGACTTGGGAGTCATTTAAAAAGAAGCTTTTGGAAGAATACTGCAACGAAAACGAGATGGATCGAATTGAGGAGGAATTTCGAAATCTGAAAAAGGGTACTAATATTGTTCGAAAGTATACGGAACTGTTCATGGAGAAGTTGAATCTAGTTGGGCATGTAGCTCCAACTGAGAAAGATAGAGTTAAGGCTTATCTGAAAGGACTGTCGACGGATATGATGTCGCGAGTGCGAAGTTCTAAAGCTTCGACGTTGAGAGAGACGATCGAAGAAGCCAAAGTGATAGAAAATGTTTATGCCTTGGATAAAGAAGAAAAGACACAAGTTGGGGAGAAGCGGAAATGGGAAGGTCGGTCAGAGCATTCACAGAAGTCAAGGAGCACTGGTAAAGGTACTTCTTATGAATCACGCCGTGAACCAAACTGGTGTCCAAAGTGTAAGAGCAAGCATTACGGGCAGTGTCGGGCGATAGCAACTAAATGCTTTAAGTGTGGAAAGAGTGGGCATACTATGAATAATTGTCCAGTGCGGGGGAATACATGTTTTGAGTGTAAGCAACCGGGTCACTTTCGTCGGGAGTGCCCAAGGCTGAAAAAGAGCGACGATCAGAGTAAGAAACCAGTTATTCCGAAGCCAACGGGCCGAGCTTTTCAAATGACCGCTGAGGAAGCTAAGGAATCAATGGACATTGTCTCGGGTACATTCTTTGTTAATTCTTGTCCTGCGCGTATTTTGTTTGATTATGGAGCAAATTTGTCATTTGTGTCCAAATCATTCTATCCTAAGTTAGCTACGCCCGTTACTACTTTAGACGATGCTTTAGTAGTAGAGGTAGCTAATGGGGGTCAAGCTTTGGTTCGAGAAAGGCTTGATGGTTGTACTATTCTTATAGAAGAGACGAAATTTTCGATCAACTTGTTGTTGATGGAAATTTGAGGGTTTGACATAGTTGTGGGTATGGATTGGCTAACGGCCAATCAGGCAGAAATATTTTGCACAAAGAAATTAATCAGGATTCCGATGACCGATAAGGATGACGTATTCATCTTCGGGGAAAAGCAAAAGGGGGAAATTCCGTTAATCTCTGTTGTGAAGGAGCGGAAGTGTTTAATGAAAGGATGTATATCCTATCTGGCGTATGTCTTAGATGGAAGGTTGGAAAAGAAACAATTGGAAGATATCAAAGTGGTACGTGAGTTTCCTGACATATTCCCTGATGATCTTCCTGGTCTACCTACTGAAAGGCAGGTGGAGTTTAGAATTGATCTCATTCCAGGTTCGTCTCCGATAGCGCAGGCACCTTACCGTCTAGCGTCGTCTGAAATGAAAGAGATGATGACTCAACTCCAGGAGTTATTAGATAAAGGTTTTTTCAGACCGATTTCTTCGCCTTGGGGAGCTCTGGTCCTATTTGTTAAGAAGAAATACGGTACTATGAGAATGTGTATAGATTACCGCGAGCTGAATAAGGTGACGATTAAGAAAAATATCCGCTTCCATGAATCGATGATCTATTTGATCAACTTCAAGGGGCAGGATGTTTTTCTAAGATTGATTTGAGGTCAGGGTATCACCAAGTGCGGGTTAGAAATGAAGATATTACTAAGACAACTTTTAGAACCAGATACGGGCATTATGAGTTTCTAGCAATGCCATTCGGGTTGACAAATGCTCCAGCTGTCTTCATGGATCTGATGAATAGAGTGTGTCGACCTTTCTTGGACAAGTTTGTTATCGTCTTTATTGATGACATACTTGTGTATTCAAAGACTGAAGCAGATCATGAACAACACCTACGTGAAGTCTTAGAAGTTTTAAGAAGAGAGAAATTGTACGCGAAGTTTTCAAAATGTGAATTTTGGTTAAAAGAAGTACAATTTCTAGGTCACGTGATCACTTCAGAAGGAGTCAAGGTAGACCCAGCTAAAATTGAAGCTGTGGCAAATTGGGAGACACCTAGAAGTGCAGCTGAAATAAGAAGTTTCTTGGGTTTAGCAGGTTATTACAGAAGGTTTATTAAAGACTTTTCTAAGATTGCATCTGCTTTGACTATTCTGACTAGAAAGAACGTGAAGTTTGTCTGGACGGAGAAACAAGAATCGGCTTTCAGAACCTTACGTCAAAAGTTGTGTGAGGCTCCGGTTCTTGCTTTACCAGAAGGAACAGAAGATTTAGTGGTGTACAGTGATGCTTCAAAGATGGGTCTAGGGTGCGTATTGATGCAACGAGGCAAAGTGATTGCTTATGCGTCAAGACAACTTAAAGAACACGAGAAGAACTACCCAACACATGATTTGGAGTTAGCGGCTGTCGTTTTTGCTTTAAAGCTGTGGAGACACTACTTGTATGGAACCAAATGTACTCTTTTTACTGACCATAAAAGTTTGCAGCATGTTTTTTATCAGAAAGAGTTAAATATGAGATAACGAAGATGGTTAGAATTACTTAAAGATTACGATTGCGAATTGCATTACCATCCTGGTAAAGCAAATGTCGTGGCCGATGCTTTAAGTAGGAAAGAGTATAGTGGATGTTTGAAATCGATCAATGCTAGAATTGATGTGACATCGAGTTTGATGGAAAAGATAAAAGAGGCACAAGCGGATGCTTTACGGGAAGTAAACCTGAAAGAAGAAGTGATGGGCAAGCAACACCTTCAGTTGACTGAAGATGGCCGTGGAATAAAGCTGTTCCAAGGTCGTGTTTGGGTACCAAAGATTGGAGGAAATCGAGAGTTGATTCTCGAAGACGCTCATAAATCTAAGTACTCCATACACCCTGGGAATACGAAGATGTATCGAGATTTGAAATTGCATTATTGGTGGCCGGCTATGAAAGTAGATGTGGCCCGGAAGGTAGAAACATGTAGAACATGTTCATTGGTGAAAGCAGAACATCAGAAACCTTACGGAAGTTTCCAATCTTTGGAAATTCCGGAATGGAAGTAGGAGAAGATCACCATGGACTTTGTGACGAAGTTGCCCAAGACGCAAAAGGGTAACGACACAATATGGGTAATCGTGGATAGATTAACTAAGAGTGCTCATTTTCTGGCTATGAAAGAAACATCACCAATTGAGAAGTTGGCGAAGCTGTATATTGATGAGGTGGTGTCAAGACATGGTATACCGGTGTCGATTGTGTCAGATCGTGATAGTCGGTTTACCTCAAGGTTTTGGCGATCACTACAAGAGGAATTGGGTACGCAAGTTAATTTGAGCACTGCTTTTCATCCACAGACTGATGGACAGAGTGAAAGGACTATACAAACTTTGGAAGATATGCTCAGGTCATGTGTATTGGATTTTGGAGGTAACTGGGATACGCATCTACCGTTAGTAGAATTTGCGTATAATAACAATTATCATTCCAGTATCGGAAGAGCGCCCTTCGAAGCCTTGTATGGTCGAAAATGTAGAACTCCGGTATGTTGGTTAGAAGCCGGAGAGAAACAGTTTGCTGGTCCAGAATTGGTACAACAAACAGCTGATAAGGTGAAAAAAATTCGGCAGCATATGAAAGCAGCTCAGGACCGACAGAAGAGTTATGCAGACCCGAAAAGGAGACCAAAAGAATTTCAAGTTGGGGAGCGCGTGATGCTTAAAGTGTCCCCATGGAAGGGTGTGATAAGGTTTGGTAAACGCGGGAAGTTAAGTCCTCGTTTTCTAGGACCTTTCACTATCACTAAAAGGATTGGTTTACAAGCATACCAGTTGGATCTTCCACCAGAGTTGGAAGGGGTTCATAATACCTTTCATGTTTGTTATCTTCGGAAGTGTTTAGCCGAAGAAGAGGATGTGATACCACTCACTGATGTGAGAGTAGATGAAAAGAGTCGCTGTGTGGAAGAACCAGAGGCAATTTTGGAAAGAACGGTTAGAAAACTACGTAGTGGAAAGGAAGTAGCTATGTTAAAAGTACAGTGGAAACACTATCGAGGTACTAATGTGACTTTAGAGTCAGAAGAAAGTATGAAAGATAAGTATCCTCAATTGTTTACTTGATTTTGATTTCGGGGACGAAATCATTTTTAAGTTGGGGAGTATTGTAACATCCTAAATTTTTGTTATTAGTATTTTATTAAGAATTGGGATGTTTTCGTAATTGTTGTAACCTTGGGATTGTATGGAAGTTTTATAATCCAATTTAAGGTTGAAATGCAAAAGATGAAAGTTTAGTGTAACTTTTGGAAAGATTAAACTTAGAGGTATGTTTGGTCATTTTTCCTAAATGTGTGTGTGTGAATAAAGACTGAGAATGAGAAATATCTCATTCATGTTTGTTTGAGTCGGCAACAGAGAGAGAAAAAAGGAGAACAAAAGAAATCGAGAAATTGATCTCATTCGGTAAGAAATTGTTGTTGGTTTTGGAGAGATTGGTTGTTTTTACTTAGATGATGAACAAATCTGTATTTTGGGATTGAATTGCAGAATCATAAACAAAAATATTGAAGTTCTTATTTGTGCAGAAGTCGGTTTCGCAGTATAAGGTGAGTTCATTCGATTCGTTGTACAAAGCAGTGTTTTTAAGTTATACTAACCTTAATATAGCTGTGTAAATTGATTGAGGACTAAATGGAATACATAGATTGAACTGATTTTACAAGTTAAGTCGATTTGTGGACTTCTTGAAATAAACTGTACGTAGTACCGGTACATGAAAGTCCCGTTACATGAAAGCCCCGGTACTAAATTGTCCCGGTGTAGTCCCGGTAGAGGCAAATCCCGGTACTTATGAGTTCCGGTGAAGTCCCGGTACATGAGTTGGGGATACCGGGAGTTGGGGATACCGGGAGTTGGATAAAAAGAGTCAGTTTACAGATTTTGGTAATAGATCTTGGAATTGAACTTAAGAATATAATGGTTAAGGTATCCAGAGACTTTGTATTATCTGTACTATTCTAGAAATTGGAAAGTATAGTTTCGTTAATCGTGGAAAGGTGCGATTTAAGAATTAACATATTTTTATATTACTTGAACATATGTACTTGAATAGTAGTATGTTAGGTTAATAGACTGCGCTAGTATGATGCTAGGCAGTAATGTGTTAAGTTGTAACACCCTAAAAACAGGGTCAATTTAAACCTTGAATAATACACAAGTTATGATCATAAAACTTCAAACTTTGATAATCTGAGGATCAATTGTAAAGGTTTTATATACAATGCATCTAACTCAAATAACCTATTAATCTAATCATACATCATAATCAGATTAACTAAGTTATCTATCTTTTGTCTCAAAAACATCAAAAGAATAGCTAGATCCTCCGTCATCTTTAAGTTTGAATCTTTCCAAAAGTTCTCATCACACATTCCCGCTTACTTCCCGGAGCTTGTACCTGGTAAGAAAATTCAACTTGAAACATTAGGCTTTTGCCTAGTGAGAGTATTCAAATCAAATTAAAATTAACAATTAAAATATCAACAGATAAGTCGAACCTGTTTCCACCCATCTTACCGTACATCAACTCCTTTCACTACTGGGAATCTACCACACTCCCATACTTATGACTAATTCAACTAGTCATAATATTACTACCAAGAGTTTACCACGAATAATCCCATATTCAATGTTAATACTCTTATTCAAGAAATTACAAGTCAAAACCTGCCTATTTCTTAATTCGGAAGTAGAGATTACAGATTACTTTATGCCTATCTCTAATCTTCCTTAAACAATTGGGAAATCTCTGATCTTCCATTTGAAATGGGAATTACAAATCAAAATCTGCCTATTCCACATTTCACCTCAGAATCAATGGCCCCAATGGGATTATAATATCGCGATACACAACCGGGACCCCCGATGATTCAAGGTACATTCAATCATTAAAATTACATCCCTTTGGTCAATGGCTAGTAATCGGTTCCCATTATACCGTACTAAGGTGCCCCCGATGACCGGATGCCTATTTTTAGCAATCTCAAACACAGTGCCTATGGATCCATTACACTCTAACAGATGTATATACAATACCATATACTACCTCTCATAACATATTCTTACTCTAAGGAATAGTAATAATTCATAACATCTTTTCTCAAGTATTCTCTATTAGTAACTCAACATAATGCTTGCTCATAGTATTCTTAATCTTTTCTTTGGACTACGTACACTCCCGGACAAGCTCTACTCAAATATCACAATCTGTTCCAGAACCAAATTTGCGCCAGTAAGAGTTTTGCGCCACCAGTACATGGCGCAATCCTTACTTTGCGCTACCAACGGCTAGCGCAAAGTGAGCTTTGCGCCATCAACGTCTAGCGCAAAGTGAGCTTTGCGCCGCAAGGGGTTAGCGCAAAGTGAGGTTTGCGCTACCACTGTTCATCATCTTCTTCAAAAGCCAGTTCACAAAAACTTCTAAATAAGCCAACTACTTATTAATTAAGTCATACCAAAGTACTCAGACATAATATGAAGCATATCTATATCAATTTCAATAGCTAATTTTAAAGAGAATGAATAAACTCACCTTAATGAGTTGAACACAAACTGAACACTGGTTCTTCACTTCTAACAGCTTAATCAAACAGCTTAATTTCACCAAAATCTGATTTCTTCCTCTTCTTTCTTCTTTTCTTTCTCTCTGTCTCGACCTTTCTCTCTATTTCGTTTATGGGAACTCAAGAAACCATACACAACTCAAGTTTATTTTAAAACTTAACACCTCATGCTAAAAATCAGATGAGTCACAAACCAAAATTCTAAATAACCCTCAAGCTTTAATTAAAAGACATAACAAACCCTCCAGTTTAATATTTCCAAAAAGAATCTTTAAACTTTCAACACTTGTATTTTAACCCTATTTGAATTATACAACTTCTATATAATTCAAGGTTAATCCAAATACAAATACATCCCAAATCTTATTATAATAAAATTAACAAAATTTAGGATGTTACATAAGTGTAATGAAAAAGGTTTGCTCATACTGAATGATATGAGGAATCTATGGGGTATACTTATGATTTGCTCATACTGAATGATATGAGGAATCTATATTAAGTAAATACCTGTACAAGTACAAATAGATGGTATGGATCCATAGGCACTAAAGTTTGGTAATCACATGGAATAGACGTGTGGTATTACTCGTTTAATCGTTATTCCAGTGTGTGTGGGAAATCATGGAATAGGCGTGTGGTATTAATCGTTATTCCTGATTTCTAAGGAAGAGAGTGAGGTTGACATAAAGTACTTGTAATCTCTGCTTCCTTACTGATAAATGGGCGTGTGTAATCGCGATTTTTTGGTAGAGAGCATTGATCTAGAATCTGTAAAGATTCGTAGTGTGGCTCTGGGGTATGATATGCTGATGGAATTGTTGTTAGTCATAGTCATGGGAGTGGATAAAAATTGTGTAATGGAATAGAGTTATACGTACGGTAAGAAAAGGAGTAACCAGGTTTGTTATAACTTGTTTACATTGATTTTTGCAAATGTTATTATTGAAACGAATGTTCTCACTAGGCGTTAGCCTAATCGTTTCATATGATGTTTTTTTTACCAGGTTCAGGCTCAGGCAAATAAAGGGTTGTGGGACGAGTGTTTTTGGAATAGCAGAAGTGGCAATTAACAAAGAGGAGATTTTTGAAGGATAGCTTAGACAAATCGATTAATCTGATTATAGTGACATGATTAGATTGATAGGTTGTTCGAAGTATCCTGTATTGTAAATACACTCTTGATGGTTAATTCCTTTGCTATCTTTATAAATTGTAGTTTTATTGTCATAACCTGTTGTAACTTGAGGTTAATTTAGCCTGGATTTTGGGTGTTACAGCATCAGTATCATCCCATTGAATCGGCATCGCTTTCTTCGTCAGAATCTCCTGCAATAATAAAATCCGCCAGAACATCGTCAACCACCATATCTTCATTAATGGTTTGATCTTCGTTTTTTTCCTTCTTCGATGTTGGTCGACATGAGAACGGCAAGTGCAAAACAAAGGAAAAAAGTACAAATTGGTACGGAAATCTAGAATTGAAAAACAGTTATGGGGATGAAGATGAATTTTGAAGACCGTTTAATGGAGATGAAGAACATCATCAACCTTCATGTCATCATGTATGCTTTGTTCTTGGTTTTTTCTTTCTTGAGAAACATACGACATGATGACGACAGTAGATAAACTAAGATCAAGAAGAACTTTTGAACAAAATTCTGGAAATTTACGGTTATTATGATAAAGATAGTTTTGATAACCGTTTAATGTAGAAGAAGAAGATGAAATCGGAAATTTTGAAAAAAAAGAATTAAAAATAATGATTAAAGTATCACTTCCTAAAATAAAGGATAATTATCCTTATTAATGAAATTTCCGAAAATACAACAAATGTGTGAAAGACTATGTTACCCTTAATGACATAATAATCAATATCAAAAATCAAGGGCTATGATTGGTTTACATAGTTTACATACATTTAGTGGTTTACATTTTATTATCTCTCTCTCTCTCTCTCTCTCTCTCTCTCTCTCTCTCTATATATATATATATATATATATATATATATATATATATATATATATATATACTTGTCTCTCAAGTTTATAAAGTACAATGGTGGTGCAAGAATCGTGTTTCGGAGCCCAAATAAATTCCTCTCATTAACTTTATTAGTATGGCTCCGTCACGTGCCCTTATGTGAGGGGCTTATTGGTCCTTTTTAGCTATCTTCTTAATCCTAAGTACATTGATGACCAACACCACCATCTTCCACCCATTGTCCCTACCACCACCACCCTCCTACCACTGCCACCATCACCATCCTTCAACCACTACCCCTTCAACCACCGCCACCATCACCACCCTACAACCACCGCCGCCACCACCACCCCCTTCAACCACTGCCCTTCAACCACCAATGTTGTCGTCCATAAATGATTTTAAGAGCAAATCCAAATATGTAAAACCAAGCACACCATAAGTGACTTAAATCCCACCAATTTCTCAAACCCAAATATGAAAAAAAAATCAAGAACAATAATGAAATTCAAAACAACAAAAACCCTAATACCTATGAAATCAAGAATCACAAAAACTCTAATACTTATGAAATCAAGAACAACAATGAAATAAATAATCAAACCCAGAAATGAAAAAATCTTATACAAGAAACAACCCAAATACAAATCTAGAACCTAAAATGAAATCTCTAAAAATAAAAAAATAAAAAAATAAGAAATCGAAAGCCAAAACCAAAACCAAAACCGATATAATCTAGATATGTGGATCCAAACTCTAATCAAAGATGAATCCCTAAACAAAAAATTGAATCCCTAAACTGCAACACCGGGTTTTTGTATGTATATTTTGGGGTTTTAAATCTATCTTTCACGTTAGAATAAACCTTGGTGGATGTCTTGAGTTGGTTAGGCTTAGTACAAAATAATCAAGAAAACTCATTTTCTGACAGTTTTTCTTCACGCAGTGAAGATGCCACTGAAGCGGGGCAGCCTTTTAAATCCGATTTTCTTCCATTGTTACTCCATTTCTCATCTGCTAATTCATTTCTCTCCCTCAATCAAACTTGGTCCTAATATACCTCTTTCTCCAAATCGATTTCTTCAAGAGCATCAAAGAGCTTGAAAACTAGAGATTCAAGTCTGTTAGATTGAAACTCAAGATCTTCATCTTCTTCATCATCTTCATCTTCTCCACCTCTCTTCACCATTGTTGATCTAGTTTTGGGTTTTCTCTAAAACAAGTTCATTCTAACCTATCTAAACCGTCATTCTTGCTAAAATATTTCAATATTAACTTCCTAGAACATTTATTTGAGGTATCCTCCATGTTTTGAAGTTTTGATCAATTTTGGGTATTTTGGATGATTAAAGGATTTGACTAAGATATGTTATGAATCTGAGTTTGGGGTTATTTTTGTTACATCTCTAGGCTTTAGTTGTGACTCAGATAAAGTTTCAAGAAGTGGGTGTTGATGGATCTAAAGCCTTCACCAAAGGAAGCTTGAGATTTGGAGATTTAGCCTAAATCTAGCAATGTGAGTTCAAGTTGATTTGTGAAAACTTTGTATATGCAAAAAACGTTCATTTTAAAGAAAAAATAATAAATTACATATTTGGTCTACGTGGTCCGATAAAATCACAAAATAAAGAAAAAAAATAAAAAGGTCAATTTATCCTCATACTTAACAGACAAAATAGACGGATGTTTGCTCGAAGGACTAAATCCATAACAAATTACATACTGGAGGGTTATTATATAATAAATAAAGTTAAAGAACCAAATTCGTAATTTTTGACATATCTTAGGATCCAAATCCATAATTTATTCTAAAAAAAAATATACCATTTTAATAAGAGAAAATAAAGGTACAATGCTACAATTTTTTTTAATAGTTTGCTATTTTATGCATTTAACTTTTATATTTAATCTAACTAATATACAAAATTCATAAATAAATAAAAAATCACACATTTGATTAATTAAGATTTTAACCTAGAACGGTTAAAAACTATTTTTACGATTAATTAAGTATTAAAAAAAATGGGAGAAATGTCGTTGCCGACGCTACCATTAATTGTAAATTTGTAATTATTGTTTATTTGCCGACAAAGATTATTAGTGTTGCGATGATCTCCTCCTAATCGGAGACAAATTAATGAAATGGACATGTTTCCATTCACTTTTTGTTTTTACATTAATATTTTTGAATATTTTCAATCACTTATTCTATTTTCAAAATTTGGAGATTTAAAAAAGACAAGTGAAAATAGGAGAAATGTCTATTTAATCATGACATATTTGTAATTAATTATATACGTGAGTTATATAATATATAGATAAATATTTTTTAACAAGGGTATTTGTGGAAAAGATCATCAAGATTATGTGCAATAAATGACCACACATTTAGTTACATTGTGTGCAATAAAAGGCTACACAAACATCAATGTGGTTATTCAGTGCAATTTCTCTAAATTATATTTTGGTTGATTCTATATTCATATGAACATCTACAAACAATCTTATTAAACACAATCTTATGAACATCATATGGTTATATTACGAACACAATGTTATGAACACCTAAAGGTTAAGACCACATTCGTATGAACACCTATGAGCACATTTTTACGAAGACATGATACTTATGAAAATATTCTTATGAACACGTATGAACATCATTTATTAAAATTCATTAAATACGTGTAGCTTACCCGAATGAATCTCATTTGTAACATCTCATTAAACACCCTAGAAGCAACTTACACATAAAAGTTGTCTATTTGACATTCAAATATTAAATCAAACATTTAATCTTATTGGTCCAATATGTTCACACAGGTGATACCATATACTTGGTTAAGGCTTTGTTTGGCAAACTAGTTGATAAGTTAGCTGGTAGCTGATAAGCTAGCTGATGAAAAAGTCACGTTTGGCAAAACTAGCTTATAAACATGTAAAATGACCAAAAAGGACATCTTCAATAAATTATCAATTACAATATTTAATTATATAATTAAAAAATTATAGCAATATAATACGTTAATTAATACAACCAATGTAGTAACAAAAATTAAATAACATAACATGTTAATTATATGTATTTAAAATTTATTACTACATATATACTATAAAATTTGAATTTGTCAAAACATGTTTTAGAAGAAATATATATTAATTTATGATTTTAAATAACCGCTATATACAATATAAAAAAATAATCATAAAATAATTGACAAGATTTATAGTAATTGACAATTAAAATATATTTATTGTTATTTAAAAATAAATAAAAATAATTTATATAATTAAACAATAACTCTGAATAAATAAAAATTAATATTAAGTAATTAAAATTTAATTTAATAATTTTCAGTTAATATTAATTAATATTTATTAATTAATAATAATAAAATAAAATAAAATAATATTTATTTATAATAATAGTTAATAAATAATAATTGATATTAATAAGGGTAATATTGGAATATTCACAAAAAGCTAGTGAAAAGCTACTTCAAGTAGCGTTTCAAAAAGCTAGCTTATGGTCATCCAAACATTACCCAGAAAAAAAAGCTAGCTTATAAGCTAGTTTTTTTTGCCAAACAATGCCTAACAAAAGATCATACATCTCTCTCTCTCTCTCTATATATATATATATACACACACACACATAGAGACTTGTAACCATCGCATAAGTTACTTTTTTTTTAAAATATGAACGTTTCATCGGTCAGACGTTTCTACTCTAAAACAAGATTTGGCCGGATGTCTTGGTGGAACGATTTTTCTGGTTAATTTTGTTAACTAACGAGACTTGTGCATGTTAACTAGCTATATGGAAGTATCCCTCCACAACCAGAGACGGGGCTGGGCTTGGCCCAAAATAAGCACCAGCCCACCCTCAATTGTAATAATCTTTTGTTAATTTTTTTATAGCCCATATCCCCTAATCCAATATGCAATCGACCCATCCTCTAAACCTCAGACTTTGCATAATTGCAGCTCCATTTATCAATCACGAGTTACGTCTCACAAGTTACAACTCCAACTTTACTTCGCAATTTAGAATTCCTGCTTCTCAGCTTTTGTGTACTTCTGTCTCTACTTCGCCTGAATCGCATCTGGAGTATGCGAGTAGTGGAGTCTCAAGTTTGGATACTGGATTGGATTCTCGATTTCCCGTTGCTTACGCCTTTGCTTCTGGTCCTGGACGGATTCTCGATTTTTACAGCCAAATCCAGTGGACTCTCGACTTTGCTTCTGGAATCTGGAGTGAATATGGCTTATCAGTTATCACAAACTCAAAAATTGGTTGTTGTGAGTTTCTTAATTCTAGCCTAGGGTTTCAAGTTTCACTTTGAATTTTGACATTCTGTTTTGAGGTTTCTGTATGAGAAAAGAGAAATACAAATATACAATATGTTTTCTATTGATTTTGTTTATGTAAGTGTTTCACAGTTTCACTTTTCACAACTGAATCTGTTGTATTTGATACTTGAGTTTATGAGAAATAGAAATTTGGTATTTGATTATTGTTTATTGTGTTTGTCTGATTGATACTTGGTTATGAGAAATAGAAATTTGGTATTTGATTATTGTTTATTGTGTTTGATATGAGAAATACAAATTTGGTATTTGATTATTGAGTTTATGAAAAATAGAAATCGGTACTCTTTAACTTCTATTGATACTTGTTTTATTTGCAAATTGCTTAGGATATTTAACTACTATCACACATATATTTTTTGTTTATTAAAGAGGACCACCCTTGGTAAAATTCCTAGCTCCGTCCCTGTCCACAACCAATGTTTGTTTCTTCTTGCGCATTTTGTGTCTTCCTGTGTTGTTGCCGTGATGTTGTGTGCATCGCAACACCACTTAGGTGGACAACTCATTGACAAAACTAAATAATTTACCATTTGGTTGTCTTAACCTAATTTACAAACAAAACAACGACATTTAAACAAATTGATAAAAGGTCTTAAACAAAAAATTTAACATATTAAGGAATGGTCATCTTTCAAAAAATAGATTAGTAACTACATCCATCTAGCATACTTTGTTTAATTACATATTTGCCCTTCGTGTTCATGTTTTTGAGTTTTTCCGTTCTTAATTATATTTGTTTAACCTTACTTTCATTATATTATTTTAACTTGAGGTCTCAAGTTCGAGTCCTATTATTGCGATTTTATTAGAAACAATAAATATGAAATTAAAAGCTAAAACTACAAAAAAGAGTCTAACAAGACTCGAAATTGGGTTTTCAAACCAATCCTACCAAGAAAAACTTGTGTCTTTATTTTGTCGATATTGGTTTTCAACTCATTTCCACGGTCATGAGGCTATATATTATATAATCACTTTCAAATAAGAAAATCATTGACGATGATGTATCATAGAATTCGATAAAACATTTAGAAACTAATAAATGCACATGAAGTATACGAATCAAGTATGAGAGATTCGTATGGTAGAGAAATATGCATAAATGCTTATAAATAAAATGTAACAAATATTATATAGAATCAAGTAGCCATAAATAATCCCACAACCAAATTCATTTGATTCATATTTCCCTGAACAAGTGGCTTTAAGTATTGATTTGGAGATTTTATGCACTTTTGGTATCTTAAAAAGGGAAATGTCCAAATATCGATCTTTCGAAAGGAGCCTTTGATAGCTTAAAGAAAAATAATATAAAGACCAATTAAAAACAATTAAATATAATGGGTTGGGTTGGGTTCTAATGAGAAATTAAGGTTATTGTGAGAGTGGTTACCAATCGTTGGATGAGAAATGAACGCACATTAGGATGAGATATACCGAGATGCATCAGATCAATTCATTTCTAAGCCACAATTAATAGGAGGGCATTTGATTAGAAGTGATCAACGGTCAGATCCACTTTTCACACTTCTCACGTTAAGCACAACTTCTCACACGATCCTTTGCCGATATCAGTGGATCTGAACCGTTGATATCTTTTAATCAAATGTTCTCCCATGAATTGATCTGGTGCATCTCATCCTAAAGTGCATCCATATTTTATCCAACGATTGATAGTCACTTCTCACGTTAACCTCAACTTCTCACCGCAACCTAACCCTCTCTCTCTCTATATATACACTTGGGATCATGTGAGACCAAACCGTTTTCGTAAAACTTGTGCGACCACATTTTTACACTTGAGACTTCAAAGCAAAAGATTCGATTTTTTTTTTACATTCACAATGTTTTGCTGTGAAGTTTCAAGTGTAAAAATGTGGTCTCACGGGTCTCACGAAAACATGTTGGTCTCACGTGAACCCAACATATATATATATATATATATATATATAGAGAGAGAGAGAGAGAGAGAGAGAGAGAGAGAGAAAGTTAAAATGAAAACTCATTTTCAATTGTGCACATGAGGACGGATCTTGGACCTTCTATCTCTATTGATCCAATAACTCATATTAAATAGAGTTTTTGATTGAAATTATTAATTAAAGTGATTAAAAGTAAAAAAGGAAGATAATTTCAATCTCATGTCTACCATATTTGACTTTTTATTTTTTTTAATTAAAAATTTTTACCCCCTTAAAATTTAAAATAAATTATTCTAAAAATTACTAATACTTTAATCAAACAAATTACGTCAAAAAAACGAGAATTGCGTGTTCTTCGATATGACATTCATCTCGATATAGTTTTTTTTGTTTTAACCGTGTTTTACATTAAGTGTTATATATGTTATATATTCATTATGAGTATTAATGTAAGTTCACATGTGTACCACACCTCGACATCGTGAGTCTGTAACTCGACATCACATTTTTCAACACTTTCTTCAACGTCGTAAGGCATTATTCATCACCGTAACCCAACACCTATTGAGTTTCGGTTGTGAACCGGGGAACAAAAGAGGGCGCGTCACGTGTTTACACTTTCACGGGTCATTCATGTATTATTCATATTGAATGTATCATTCAGGATGAATAGTACAACATTCAAGATGAATAATACACGATTCATGAATTCGTGTTTTATTCAGCCTGAATGTATCATTCCGAATGAATAGTACAACATTCAAGGTGAATAATACACGATTCATGAATTAGTGTTTTATTCATCCCGAATGTTGTATTATTCAGTGATTGAACGTTCACCTTTGTTATTCATACTGAATGTGGACACCCGGGGATGTGCATACATATTCATACTGAATAAAACCAAATTTTGGCTATGAATCGGGAAACAAATTGAGCGCGCGATGTGCCCACACCTTCACTGTCATTCATTTATTGTTCATCATGAATAATGTATCATTTAGGATGAATAATACAACATTCATGGTGAATAATACATGATTCATGATGAATAATACTTAAATCATGAATTCGTGTATTAATCATCCCGAATGGTGTATTATTCACTATGAATATTTTATTATTCATACTGAATACTGTATTATTCATCATGGGTAGTGAATGAGCGTTCACCTTTGTTATTCATACTGTATGTGAACACCCAGGGACGTGCATACATATTCATAATAAATATAGCATATATATGACATTTCACGTAAAAACGGTTAAAATAAAAAAAACAATATCAAGATGGATGTCATATCGAAGAGGACGAAATTCTCGTTTTTTTATGTAATTTGTTTAATTAAAATATTATTAATTTTTAAGATAATTTGTTTTAAAATTTAAGGGGGTAAAAGTTTTTAATTAAAAAAGAAAATAAAAAGTCAAATAAGGTAGACGGATATTCAAATTTCCAATTTTGTCCCTAATCACTTCTTAATTAATCTTATTTTGTTTTAACCATTGATTAGTTTTTCAAATCTTGATTAATGGTTGTGACTTGTCCTCATGTGCACAATTGAAAATGAATTTCATTTGAACCTACCCCTATATATATAGAGAGAGAGAGATAGAGTTAGGATCATGTGAGACCATATTTTTACACTTGAAACTTCACAGCAAAATACTGTGAAGGTAACCTTCACAGTGCTTTGTTGTAAAGTTTCAAGTGTAAAAATGTGGTCTCATGACTCATAAAAACAAGTTGGTCTCGCGTGAACCCAACCCTATATATAGGGGTAGTTTTATTTGCAAACCACTATAATTTTTCAAACCGTGAAAACCACTAATTTCATTTGTTAAGTTAATAAAATTGTTTTATGAAATTGTTTCATATAATCTTTTTTGATGAAACTATTTCATGTATTTGTGTTTTTTATGTAAAAATTAAGGTGGTTTGCACGTTTTGCAAAATTAATTTGTGTGTGTGTTCTAGTAGGAGATTCAAATAAAAAGACTAATTATCTTGAGAAGGTAAGAATAAATCATTAAAGGAAGATTGATACGTGAATCATTGAAAAAATCTATTTGAAGATACATATACCAACCGATATGAATAATTTGTAACATCAGTTTACGTATAGTTCAAATAGATTTTTTCAATGAATTCCCGTATGAAAATTTATTTTTCACTTTTCCACGATATTTAGTTTTTTTTCCTATCCCATATGTTATAAAAATCAATTTAAATTTCTTTCAACCGCACTTCATTTTTTAAAGAGTAAATTACAAATTTCGTCCCCATGGTTTGTTGGAATTTTGGATTGGGTCCCTCAAGTGAAATAATTACAGGGATGGTCATTATGGTTTCATTTTTGTTATGGATCAGGTCCCACATGTTAACATCCGGAAAAAAAATCTCAGTTAACTTAGAGAAGTATTTTTATATATTCGCTATTTATGAAACTTGTAATTGTTTAAAGGACCTGTTTTATCAATTTATAAAACTTAAGAATAAACTCAGATTCCTATTACTTGTCAACCCAAACCCGAACCTGTTTTGCCATTCTCTCTCACATATTCCCTGAACAAAAAATATACCCAAAATTAAACATAAACAAAGATTCAAATGCAGGAAAAAAAAATCGAAGAAATCAATAACAAATCCATTTTTTAAGAACAAAATCAACATTACAAACCCATTTTTGAAAAATAAAATCAATAACACAAACCCATTTATTTATAATAAAACTAAAAATAAACCCCATTTTTTAAGAACAAATCATCAACAAAACCTGGTTTTTAAAACCATTTGTGCAGATCTGAAATTTATATCAACACAAAGAATTTTTTCTTATGTAAATCAAGAATACAAAAAAAAAAACGAATTCAATCAAAAACCTCAAATTTGTTTATAACTCATCAAGAGCACGACAACATCTAGAAGCCTAAATATAAATATAAACCCCTAAAATTCATACCATATGAAAAAACCATTGTCATAACCATAAAATCCAAAACCCAAAAACCACAGAGAAGAAGATGGGGAAGATGTAATTATTTCACTTGAGGGACCCAATCCAAAATTCCAACAAACCATGGGGACGAAATTTGTAATTTACTCTAAGATATTTGGTATCTACTTTAGTAAATTAGAGGATCAAATAAGTCCATATTCGAATGGGCATGAATCTAACATGTATGTTTGTGTGTGAAAGAAACATCGACAACGATGTGGATATGAAGAAGACATATGCACAAAAAAGCAGGTGTTGACCAACTCAATATGATAAGAATACACGTTACATTGGATAAATCGTTTCATATTTTGTGTGCATTACAATTGATTCACAAAATTCGCATCACGTACCAAAATTTGATTTAATTTTTTGATCATACATGTTGTAACGTCGTATTTTGTGCGTTTGGATTGATATTTCTTTTATGAGCCTTTGGAGGCTATTTAATGAGTGAAATGCATTATACCATGAAATCAATTGGTGCAATGAGTTTTGGTAGAGACAGGGATGCACCGGTAGCCAACCAAAAGTTGGCTACTTGTCCTGCTACTTAAGGTTGCGGGTCAAGTTGTACAATTTTTATTCTGAACTTTTTGAGTCTTGTGCACGCACGACTAATCCTGTGCAAAATAAAAGTTTTAAATTATTTGTTATTTTTTTAAAAGTCGGCATGTCACACATATTTGCATAAAAAGTAAAAAAAAAATACAATATATGTATCTGGGAAGACACAAACGTATTGAAGAATATTGGTTTGTTATTTTTAATCGATTTTACAATAAAACTGGAAGACAAGTGCATATTTTAACTTTTAATGAAATATTTTTAAACAAGTTGTTAGAACAACAAATATTATTATATCATCCTAGAAAATGACATTTTGACAATATATATATATATATCTATATATATATATATATATATAGAGAGAGAGAGGATCATGCGAGAAGACAGTCCATTTGCGAGAAGGCGTTAAAGAATATGAGCCACATACTTCATTATTTAAAAAATAACATAAAAAATAAAAAAATATTTTAGAAATTAGGATAATTATCATTTTAAATTGGATAAATTCTTAAATATCTTATATATCTTTTAAATTTATTTATTTTTAATTTTAATAAATTCATATTTTTATCAACTTTTTTTAGATACACTTTTGATTAAAAATCATAATTTCATTAAATTTCACATGTGAGTTCTATCATCAATTTATTATCTTTTTCATCATTGTATATCTAGTTTTTTGATCCACGGTTTTAATCACATGTGATTAACTTCGTTTGAAATATTATCTGTTATGTATCACATATGATCCAGTATGTGAATTTTTGTATATATCACATATGATAATATACCTCGTATAATCACATATGTAATAACCCAAATTTTAGTAGGTTTCGAAAGTTTGGTGGTTAAAGTGAGAAGAATGAAAGTTTAGTTGAGGGGTCCATGTGCAATTTGTGGGAAGTATAAAATGGACCAAATCCCTAGGGCATAAACCAAAATCAGTATTATTCTAATTGTTGGGGTGTTTGGCGGCTAGAGAAGGAAAAGGAAGAAGAGAAGAGTTCTTGGGGGAAAGAAATCAAGGAAGAGAAGAATCAGTAAGGTAACCCATTCTAATTTCTAGTAATTGTTAATCTAGTGTTCCTTTATCCTTTTGGTCTGGATTCTTAAGTCTAAAGGTGGTGATTCAATGAGTTTTCACCCACATTTCCTTAAAAGTGGGTTTTGAGGGTTTTATCTTTATATTCCGATTTAATGGATCAAAAATAGTTTAAGTGGGTGTTTTATGATTGGGAAATAAACCCAGTTGTGTGCGTAATCAACTCGTGGGTAGAAATCCGGTTTTAATCACTTTTGGAAATCAGTTTCTCGTCCAGACCGTAGTTTCCGGACACTTTGAGTTCTTGATATTACAGTAGTTTCCGGATAGATTGGGTGTGTCCGGGTGAGGCGTTCGTGGGAGTTACTGGACGCGTGACCTTCCGGATAGGTTGAGTTTCCGGGTGTTAGTACCCGGTAAAGGGTGTGTCCGGACAGTTCTAGTATCCGGGAAGGTTGGGGTATCCGGGAAGTTGGGTATCCGGGAAGGTTGGGGTATCTGGGAAGTGTTGTGCACCCGTTAAGTTCTGGGTCTTTATTTCTGATTAAGGAATTATCTGATCTTTTAGGTGCTAAGCTTGGGTGACTCAAGTTTAGAACAGGAGTGCGTGCTTTGCCATCGCAGGTGAGTTTTTCTGATCCTAAAACCCATTTTAAAGTGTGAAACGTTATGCATGTTCTTATTGATAAATGCTCGTACATTTTCTTTAGACTTGGCATGAAAAGTGTGGTTTTACTGTGTGGATATAAATTGTTTATGTGTGGACATGCTATGGCGTTTATGTGTGATGGGGGTGTGTCCCATAAGAATCTAATATATGAATTTGTTTCATATATGGGCGGTGTGTGCCCGGTTGCGCTGTCACGGTGTGTGTGGCTATTGCGCGTGTGCTCTATTACGCTGTCACGGTGTGTGTGACCAAAGCGTGGGCCATTAGCATGTCATATTGTGTGGATTATTTATGTGTGCTTTACGATGAAGTTTTGGAAATAACTGTTCTTACTGAAAAGCTTTTACAAACTCGATTATTTTATGTAGTGTGGTTTTTGAGGGAACTCACTATACCTCATGGTCTAACCCTCGCTTTCAAAACTAAAAGACTTTTCAGGTAAGCAGGTGTTAGGGAGCTCGGTCAAAGGGAAGGGGGAGGTGTGAGCTGGAGCTTGCATCTTTGAGACTAGAAGCCTTTCATTTTTGAATATTAGACGTATTCTCAGTTGTAATTAGGGTTAATTCCGCAAACCCCTTTTTGACGAATATTGTTAAATTTTTGGTGTAGGCCAGGTTTTGGCAGATATTATTATTATCTATGAAAATGATGTTTTGTTTCTAGTTTGGGTCGTTACAACATATGATAATGTTTACATCATAAAAAGATCTGTTAATATAAATATACATAATCACATATGATTAACTAAAATATCTACAATAATCACATGTGATTAACTAAAATATCTACGATAATCACATGTGATAATATGCATAATCACATGTGATAATATGATATGTACAAAAATTCACATATAGTGAATCATATGTGATCGTAATAAATCATTTGTTAACTTAAGTTAATCACATGTAACTCAACATCCAAAAAATAGAGAAAAATATTGTGAAAAACAATGAATTGATTATGGATATCATATGTGATATTTGATCTAAATTGTGATTTTTTTATTAAAAGTGTATCCAGATTTTTTATTACATAAAACTTAATTAAAAAAATAATGAATTAATTGAAATTAAAAAAATAATGAATTAATTGAAATTAAAATATAAATAAATCTAAAAGATATAATGAAACTTTAAGAGTTTATCTAATTTAAAATGATAATTATCCTAATCTCTAAATTTATTTTTAATTTTTTATTTATGGAATTTTTTTAATTAATGGATTTTGCGGTTCATATTCCTTCTCGCATTCTCGCATATCAGTTTGCTTCTCGCATGATCCTTTCTCTCTCTCTCTCTCTCTCTATATATATATATATATATATATATATAGAGAGAGAGAGAGAGAGAAAAAAAAGATCAAGGAAGAACCCTGAAAAATAAAAGAACCGGAGAATCAAGTATTTAAAATTCTCAAAAAAACAACATGATATCACCAAGTATTTTTTTTAAATAGAAGTTTAATATATCAAGAAAAACTGTTTTTTATATAATTATTCATATGCATAAAAACGTTCAAGCAAGGTGAGTTTATAAAACATTATGACGACATTGTTCGATTGTGTTTGTTTACATTCAACATATAACCGATAATATTCACAAGACGACGAGATGTATATGAAAATTGACATTTAAATTGTCTTTCTAGTGGTGTTTGTTAGAGTTTTGCATCATTTGATGGTTTTAATTTTGGGAAATTAATTAAAATATCCAAAGTTTAATTTTGACTTACCATAATACTTACTTTCTAAATCATTTTGCAAAAATACCCATTTTTTTCGCGATTAGGTTTGCGATCGCGGACCAGTGTTCAATTTGGAAATAATGAGTCCCGCGATTAGGAGACTAGTCACCTAATCGCATGACTCGTTATTTCCAAATTGAACCCTGGTCCGCGATCGCGAACCCCATCGCGAAAAAATGGTTTAGAAAGTGAGTATTTTGGTAAGTCAAAGTCAAACTTTTGGTATTTTAATTAATTTCTCTTTAATTTTTTTTCAATTTTTTTTATTTAGTTATACAATCCTGATAACTAAAATAATCAGTTCCATTCCGATAGTTGAAAAGGATAAAGCAGAAGTAGGACCAGCATGTTTATAATAAATTAAAAACGAACTATCTAGAAATATAATATAATTTGTCCATGTTTTCACTTGGAAAAGAAATCAAAACTTTTTAATAATAACTTTATATTCACTAAATTTAAATATTATAACATATTAAAAGTCGAATATTTTATTTATTAGTTTCAAAATAACTATTTATAATGAAAACGATATACGGTTTTAGGAATGTGTAATAATGACTAAATATTTTTACCTTTGATAAATACAGAAAAAACTTTTTTTCATGTTTTCTTTTTAAAAACTGAAAATTTACTTTACAATGGATTTTAATTTTAAGAACGAAACTTGCCTTCCCTTCCAACCATCGGCAAATGGTTTTATTTTAAAGAGTCACGTTGTTATCAGGCTAGCTAGATATAAGAAGGCCTTGTGGTAACTATAAAAGGAGAATAAACTTCGTTATTACTTTCCGAGTCCGAAGGACTATTGCTGTAGAATCTATTAATAGCATGAATTTAACCGAGCTTTCGAAGAACAGTTCCCACAAGACAGGAGCGGGATTCTCTAAAAAGCCAAGGTTAAAAAATAATGTGAATTCTTAATTTAGAGCGGATGAAATAATAAAAAAGAAAGAGGTGATATTCGAAACGAATAGGAAGGTGGGGGTGAAGAGTGGATTTTGGTGTCTGATGGGCTGGCTGGGCTCAGTAATAGATAGTTGTTTGTTATTGTACCAACAGATGTGGGCCCACTCTGTATATTTTTCTTTGTACACTACCATGTGACCTCCCTGCCACCGTCGACGCCCCGAGTCTCCGACGGCCCTTATAATTTAGAATCTTCTATTTCTTTGCTTTATATTGCCTTTTTTTCATCTAAAATTATTATATTTTATGTTTTATATAATTTTGAAAAAATAAATTAACAATAAATATATTTTAATAATAGAAAGGTAAAGATAGTCGTGGATCCAAAAACTTACGTGGCTGGAGGACCTTGGTTTTGCAGAATGATTTTGAATGGAATGGTGTTTGTTTTGAAAGAATTGGAATGAAATGTTATCAAGTTTGACCATTTGTTTGGTTACAGACATTGGAATGAAATATGTTAAAAAGAATTGGAATATGTGTGTTTGGTTCACATAATGTAGATTTGGAATAGGAATGAAATATTGTTTAATGACCAAAATATCCTTTTTTGGAATTGTGGTTCAAACCGGTGGTGGTCCACGGTAGTTTAAGACAGTGGTGGTCGTGCGGTGGTTCATATCGTCGGTGATGGCCCAAATCGGCGGTGGTTTAGATCGGTGATGGTTGACGGTTGTTCTTATCGATGGTGGTCGACGGTGGTTCAGATCGGTGGTGGTCGGCGACGATGGTCTGGGTAAATCAAGTAGGGAAGAAGATGACAACTTTATCTTTTTGAGAAAATGAGATGGAGTGGAATTGAATTCCTTCCTAATTGTGATCAAATGACTAAATCCATGAATGATGGAATGTATGAAATTCAATTTCATTTCATAGGTAAACAAACGCCTGAACGGAATTTAGTCAAAGAAATTGATCATTCCAATTCCTTCGAATTTTGTTAGAATCATGCGAACCAAATGCCCCCTAAGGGTATTAAAAACCCGGAATCGAATAACTCGCCTGAATTAAAATGGTTCAGTTAATCGAATAAGGCAAGTTTCAGTTTCATATGGTTAACTTGTACTATTATTTGATATATATGATTTTCTTCTAGATGAATTGGTTTAAAATTAATATTAGTTGAATTAATTTATATTTAAACTAAAAACAATAAATTGAGATATATTTACTATGAATCAACGTTATCATTTGTACCATACTACCATGATTGCAAGAATTAGTGGTAACAATAAATAATGTATGGAATAAACGACTCTCAAACGAGCAAGTAGGGGTTTCAGACTAGGCCAATGGGAAGAACCGTCATAAATAACTAGGAATATAAGGATATAAATAAAAGTAACCTTTTCTTTTTACCTATATTACATCAAAAATTAACATTTGAGTGGTGGGGGCCTTTCCCCACACCTATAAATGTATGTCTGCCACTTGGTAAACAGAAGTTCATATTACAGCCTATACTCAGGGCCGCCCCTTGGGATGGTGGCACTTGTCCACCCTGACTAGTTCGAAATCCAAACCTGAATCGAAAATAAGGTGTTTGTGTAAAATTCGAATGGAGGATATTTGGGTTCGAGTTGGATTTGATTATTGGCCATCTGACCCGTCCGAAACCTAAAATAATATACACATATATTTTAAATGTAATATAAATATATTTATTTATCTAATTATCTTTTGTAAATCGTAAATTTTAATTGGTCGAAATGTTATTTAATTTCTAAATTTAGTACCGATTTCATCAATCTCCCAATCTATTGAATTCATCCTCAAAATTGATTGAATTTACATATATATATACTTTTTGCATTATAATAATACACGAACCCGACAGACATTAACCTGAACCAGAAAAAATTCGAAATCCAAAACCTAAAATTGCATTAATTTTAATAACAAAATCCGATCAAGTTTTTAGTTTGCTTACCCAAACCCACCCAATGCACACCGCTAGTTGTAGGTTTTGGCAAAAAGAGTTGTATTTAAAGCCAACAATCTCCTGTTAAGATTTGGAAGCATGTTTCCCGTAGTTATCGCCGACAACATCTGGGCTAACAAAATAGGATCACGTGACTTACGTATGGTATCCTTTCCTTTAATTCTTAAAGCAAATCCACTTTTACCAAAGTTTTATGTTTTGGGTAAACTATGATCTTCATCATGCAGTTTGTTGTTTATTGCTATTTTTCTCTTTTCTTTTAAAAACTCTTTTTCTTAATTGTTGTGGTTTACATGCATGTTACAAATTACTTGTATTCACATGTGCATACTGTCCATATGAATGGTTACCAACATGTTCTTCAATTTTTCATTTTTTTGCGGTTGTTCTCTGAAGCTGACCCCAAGACAACCCTCCCCATGCCCCCAGTCCATAACCATCATCCTCCCTTTCCCTCGGTTCCCTTCCTTTTTCGGTGAACGGGAACCACCATCCGCATCGTAAACTCATCTTCCTCGAACCATCATCTGCATCATAGTCACGTCTTCCTCAATTCACAACCATCTCCATCGCGATCTCTTTTTTGATGAACGATCGAATGGGTACCAACGCTCCCACTGTCATCTCGTCCTCACCCTGGCCCCTCCTCTCTCTTACACACAAAGAGGTTTGTTGACTCAGCTACCACTGTATTGTAACAACCCAAACTAAAATAAAGCATAGCATTCATAATAATATAAACATCCCAAAATCTATCTCAAAATTTCTATTACATATGTCTTCAAAACTAGGTTGACGGAAACAACCTACTCACAACTGAGAATAGCATAAATTCTAAAAGTAAAGTAAGGCTCTATCTCTAGAAGCGTCCGCACTCCAAACCTGCTCTTTTCCTTTAACGGAGCTTCCTACAACCTGTTTACCTGAAAAGGGTTTATTTTGGAAAATGCGAGGGTTAGACCATGAGGTCTAGTGAGCTCCCTCAACAGTTTGATAACATGCATATAAAGCAGTTTGTAACTTTAATACAAAACTTTCAGATAACTCAACTCATGTAAATGACACACTGAAGTCACTCGGAAGTGACAACGTGTCAGTCTCACATTGCTTTACTGGGTCACTCCTCCCATGGCATAAACGGGACACCCCCCGGTATGAGCACTGGCGGGCCACCCCCCCCCCCCCCCCCGACTTAGCCGATTTACATCTATCAACAATGTATGCATACATCTCAAATAACTTTCATGAAATCATGCGATAAACATATCATTTTTTCACATTTGCTTACTTCGGAAAACATGTTTTAAAACACGTATTTTAATTAGAAAAACTCACGTGGTGCTCTTAACAATCTTCTTCTTTTACTTCTGACTTTCAATCGGGTTACCTGAGTAATGGAATGAAAGAGATAAGCTAACTAGATACTACTTAACCCTACTTTCCGGATGAAACTACCGGACACTCTTCTTTCCGGATGACACACTATCCGGACGTTTGCCCTTCCCGGACGACACACTATCCGGATAGCTATCCGGGAACCACTCTACCCGGATACCCAAACTAATCAGACATCTTATCTAGGAACTTCTGCTAACCAGAAACTTACCCGGAAACTTGTCCAGACTTACCGGACAACGAGGTCTGTGACTTTAATGGATTCGAAAACTTGCTAACAAACCCATAAACAACACGATTTTGCGATAAGGACAACATCATACACATTCTTACTTCTTTTCCTTACAATCTTCTGCTATTTAACACAAAATGATATCTAATTTCTCCCTTAAAGCATCATTTTCAACTCTTAAAAAAAACCTCAAACAAACCAATCAACCTACTCTAGCAGTGAAGATCAAATTCAAGAATAGAAATCAGAGGTTACCTGGAATCTCTTGATGAGGAGCTATTCTTCCAATTGTAGATTGATGATACTTTCTCTCCAAATGCACTTGAAAAAAATTCCTTTCTCTGCTCTCTTTCTCTCTAAGCCGCCACACACACACAATGATTAGCTCCTAGGGTTTTGAGCCTAATTTGGGAGTTTTTTATACCTTCTTAACAATTTACAACTCAGCCCCTGAACTTCAATTAAGACCCTGGTTATTACACGTATACATCTTATTTTCCCTTCACTCGAGAACATCATGATCTAAACAGATGAAACATGTGTGTTAGAAATGGTTTAAAGGGTTTAGGGCAACGAATCCCCGACCGGTTTGGAGAACCTATTGAGCAACCGTTAAGTAAATATTAATAAAAAAATATTGTATTTTAAAATAGAAGTTGCAACGAATGATCACTAAATCAATTACCAACATTGAAAATCAAATATATTTATTATATAATAATAATAAATATATTTATGCACCTGAGCTTAATCATTTGAGAACTTAAGAAAATTGTGAGACCTATAATATACATTTTAATCCACTCATTTGGTTTAAAAAGTATTTATTAGTATGTAAGATCCCACATTGGTTGGGGAGGGGAACAAAGGTTGCCTTATAAGAGGGACTTGATACCTCCTCTATCAGACGCGTTTTAAAACCGTGAATCCAACTGTGTGGACAAAGCGGACAATATCTGGTACGGTTGGCCAGGGATGTTACAGATGGTATCAGAGCCATAGTTTAAGGGATTTAGGTGACCGAATGGGCCTAGACTTAAACTTTGGGGAGTAGAAAGCACAACTGAGAATCAGGAATGCGTTAGGAGGGCACTAAAGTAGAAATAGGACTAATAGTGTACCAAGGACAGTCATGTAAGGTAAGTTTGGGATTACACCTGGCCAGTATAATTGTGAACTTACAGGTACATGTATGTGCTTAAATTGCCTTATTATTCCGTTGCTGTAGTATTAAATGAGTCTTTCGTTGTTGTTGTTGTATACCAGAATGTCTGCAAGAGTCTTGAGAAGTAGGTCGATGCCTATGGTGGAGGAAGCGCAAACCAAGAGTACTACGCCGCATGAGGAGGCAGTGAGAGTTGAGGAACTGGCGGAGGATGGACCAGTAGAACCTTCAAGAGCTGCGGCCACTCGCGGGAGAGGTAGAGGCCGCGGGAGGGGTAGAGGAACGATACCGAGAAAGGCCGTTACTGAAGTGTGAGCAACAACCACCAAAGGCAAGGGTAAGAAAAAGAAAGCGCCGGTTAAGCGCAAGGCAAGGAGTGTTGAGGAACCAGAAATTCAAGCGATATCCGAACAGGAAAGTTCAGCGCCTGTAAAGAAAACAAAAGCTAAGAAAGGGCGTAAACCTGAGGCCGCACCGGCTTTTGTGACTGAGGAGAAGTTCACAGCAGAGATGGGTAAACTACAAAAGACTTTGCAAGCAGTGCTAGAAAATCAGAACAAGACTACGTCGGAAGGGGAAACCAAGAGTGGTACTGGGAAGAAGACCGAGGAAGACAGTCCGCCACAAACTGAGATAGGAAACAACTCGGTGACAACCCCGGTTGTTGTCTATGAACCAAAAATGGTGAAAGAGTGCTCGTTTAAGACCTTTGCTTCGTGCAAACCTCCAACGTTCAATGGGGAGCGCAACCCTGTTCTAGCTTTGAAATGGGTTCGTGAGATGGAGTTAGCATTCGATACTAGCAAGTGCGCTGAGGAAGATAAGGTACTTTTTGCGATGTCAATGATGAAATATGAGGCTATCTATTGGTGGGATGCCGAGACTGGAGGTAGGGGATCGGAAGCAGCAAATGGTATGACGTGGGAATCATTTGTTAAGAGGTTCAGAGCACAGTTTTGTCCTTTGGCGACAGTTAAGAAGTTGGAAGAGGAGTTTTTGGGACTGGAACAGGGACCAATGTCAGTCCAAGAATACACGTCTAAGTTCATCGAGAAGGCCCGATTTGCTGAGTTGTACGTGCCTACTGAGGAAAGGCGGATAGAAAGGTACATATGTGGGCTAAAGAGCAGCATCAAAGAGTTGGTGCAAGTTAAAGATCCGACTACTTTTCAGGCGGCGGTTGATACTGCAGAGCTTACTGAGAAAGAGAAGAACAGGCAGATAACTGAGAGAGTCGGAGACAAAAGAAAGTGGGAAGGAACGACCAGAGATGGGAAGAGGCCAAATGCGCCTAGACCCGAGCTGCGGGTGGGGCTTAGATCAGGTGAGAGGCCGTGTAGCAAGTGCAACCGGATGCACAAAGGGGAATTTTTGGCAGAAAAGAGCGGATGTTTCAAATGTGGGAAATCGAGGCATATGGCTCGGGACTGTCGTGGCCCGAAGACTTGTTATCAGTGTGGCTCGTTAGAACATGTCAAGTGGGACTGCCCACAGTTGAAGAAATGTTACGTTGGGGGTGAAGTCGGTGGTAGCGGAGGAAAGGGTGGGGAGAGAAAGGTGGAGCCGACTCGTGCGAGAGCGAGGGCTTTCCACATGTCTGCTGAGGAGGCGGTGAACACGCCTGATGTGGTAACAGGTACCTTTCCTATAGACTCGACTTTTGCTAAAGTATTGTTTGATTCGGGGGCCAATCGTTCGTTTGTGTCGCCCAATTTTATTCAAAAATTGCAAGTAAAACCCAAGAGGCTGAACTTTGGGTTTGAAGTAGAAGTAGCGGATGATATTCGGGTCTAGGTAAAAGAAGTCTATGAGGGATGTAGCATAGACGTAGATGGTCATTTGTTCCCTTTGAGGTTGTACCCGATGAGGATGGGAGAGTTTGATGTAGTCCTAGGAATGGACTGGTTAGCGGAGAATGACGCTAATATAGTTTGTAATAAGAAGCTAATTCGGGTCGCCTTACCCGATAAGGGAGAAGTGATAATTTACGGAGATCAACGGAATAGGAAGTCGTGTCTGATATCGATGATGAAAGCTAGGCGATGTTTGGGAAAGGGATGTCTGGGGTATTTAGCGTATGTGCTAGATGCTAAGAAAGAGAAGAGGAGTGTAGAGGGTGTACATGTAGTAAGTGAGTATCCGGAGGTGTTTCCGGATGATTTGTCGAGTTTGCCTCCAGATCGCCAAGTGGAGTTCAAAATAGAACTGATACCTGGGGCGGCACCGATTGCGCATGCGCCCTATCGGTTGGCACCGACAGAGATGAAAGAGATGATGACTCAGTTGCAAGAACTGCTCGACAAAGGTTTTATTCGTCCGAGCTCATCACCTTGGGGAGCACCGGTACTTTTTGTTAAGAAAAAGGACGGATCTATGCGAATGTGTATAGATTACCATGAGCTCAACAAGGTGACTGTGAAGAACAAGTACCCACTTCCGAGAATCGATGATCTCTTCGACCAGTTACAAGGTGCGAGTTATTTCTCGAAGATAGACTTGAGGTCGGGTTATCATCAATTGAAGGTGAGAGAAGAGGATGTGCCGAAGACGGCTTTCCGTACAAGATATGGGCATTATGAGTTCTTAGTTATGCCCTTCGGGTTGACTAATGCGCCGGCGGTGTTCATGGATCTGATGAACAGAGTGTGTAACTCGTTGTTGGATAAATGCGTGATCGTCTTCATTGACGATATCCTAATTTATTCTCGTACCCGAGAGGATCACGAGAGGCACCTTCGAGCAGCACTGGAATTGCTTAAGCGTGATAAGTTATATGCGAAGTTTTCGAAGTGCGAGTTTTGGTTGAGAGAATTTCAGTTTTTGGGTCATGTGGTGTCAGCGGGCGGCATCAAAGTGGATCCCGCTAAGATTGAAGCCATCACAGATTGGGAGGCGCCAAGAACTCCATCGGAGGTGAGAAGCTTCCTCGGGTTAGCGGGTTATTACCGGAAGTTTATTCAAGATTTCTCTCGAATAGCTTCACCACTGACCTCTTTGACAAGAAAGAACGTCAAGTTCAGTTGGACTGAAGCGCAAGAATCTGCGTTTGAGAAGTTGAAAGAAAGTTTAAGCAGTGCTCCGGTTTTGTCGTTACCTGATGGTACTGAGGGTTTTGTGATATTCAGTGACGCTTCTAAGCTTGGATTGGGGTGTGTGTTGATGCAGAACGGGAAGGTAATTGCCTACGCTTCTCGTCAGTTGAAGGAACACGAAAAGAACTACCCCACTCGTTATATGGAGTTAGTGGCGGTGGTGTTCGCTCTGAAAATCTGGCGACATTATCTATATGGAGTAAAGTGTCAGATTTACACCGACCACAAGAGCTTGAAGCATCTGTTTGACCCGAAAGAACTGAATATGAGGCAGAGGAGATGGATGGAACTGTTGAATGACTACGACTGCGAGATTCTCTATCACCCGGGTAAAGCTAATGTTGTGGCCGACGCATTGAGTCGGAAAGAGCGGAGAGAACAGACCAAAGTCGTGGCTTTCAGAGTTGAGGCAGCCTCAAACCTTCTTGAGGAGATTAAGAAGTTTCAGGAGGAAGCGTTGTTAGAAGAAAACATAAAGAGCGAAAGGGTTGTCGGAGTTACCTCACTGTTCGAAGTCAACAACGGTGGGTGGAAGTGTATGAAAGACCGGGTGTGGGTTCCCAAGTTGGGTAACTTTAGAGAAAGCATTCTAGAAGAAGTGCATAAGTCACGGTTGTCCATGCCCCTGGGAACGAACAAGATGTATAGAGATTTGAGACAGTTTTACTGGTGGCTAGGGATGAAGAAGGATATCGCTCATCTGGTGGAGCGATGTGTGACATGTTTGAAGGTTAAGGCAGAACATTAGCGATCGTACGGGGAACTTCAGTCTACGGAAATTCAAGTATGGAAATGGGATAATATCACCATGGATTTCGTCACGAAGTTGCCAAAGACACCGAAGGGTAATGATGCGATTTGGGTGATTGTGGATATTCTCACCAAGTCCGCGCATTTCTTACCTATTAAGGAGTCGGATTCATTGGAGAAGTTAGCCCGATTGTACATTAATGAGATAGTGTCTAGGCACGGGGTGACGCGGTCCATCGTGTCTGACCGTGATAGTCGGTTCACGTCAACATTTTGGAGGAGTTTACAACGAGAGTTGGGTTCACAGCTAAAGCTAAGCACGACTTATCATCCACAAACGGATGGCCAGAGCGAGAGAACCATTCAGACGTTGGAAGATATGCTTCGGGCGTGCGTCATCGATTTCAAGGGATCGTGGGAAGTGCACTTACCGTTGATAGAATTCTCCTACAATAACAGTTACCACACAAGTATCCAAGCGGCGCCATTCGAAGCATTGTACGGACGAAAGTGTCGTACGCCGCTGTGTTGGAATGAGGTAAGAGAAAGACAGTTGGCCGGACCAAAAATTGTACAATTAACGACAGATAAGATTGAAGTGATCCGTGAAAGGATGAGAATCACGCAAGATCGACAGAGGAAGTATGCGAATGGAAGAAGAAAGCCTATTGAATTTCAAGTGGGAGCCAAAGTAATGCTGAAGGTCTCGCCTTGGAAAGGAGTAGTGCGTTTCGGGAAGAAAGGGAAGCTGAGGCCTAGGTATGTGGGGCCTTTTGTTATTATCGAGCGAGTTGGCGCGGTAGCTTACAAGCTAGAGTTGCCAGAAGAGTTAAGTAGGATTCATCCGACGTTTCACGTGTCAAACTTGAAGAAATGTTTGGCCGAGACCGATGTAGCTACCCCGTTAGAAGATGTCAGCATTGATGAGAAATTGATGTACGAGGAAGAGCCAATCGAAATCGTAGATAGTAAAGTACGAAAGTCGAGGAATAAAGAAGTTCGTTTAGTGAAGGTTCAGTGGAAGTATCATAAAGGACGGGAGGCTACTTGGGAAGTGGAAGAGGACATGAAGTCCAGGTACCCCCACCTTTTCGTGAATGGAATTCCGGGGACAGAATTCTTTTGAGGGGGGAGTGTTGTAGTAACCGAGACCAAATTGTTAAGAGTTTCAAGTTTGGGGTTAAATTTTCTAAAACTGAAGGTTGAGGGGTGTAACTTGTAAATAAGGAATAGGGTTAATGTCCAAATGATTAGCACAAAACCCTAGATGTGCCTTTCATTTCATGTTTGCCGGCTGAATAGTAGAGAGAAAAAAGGAAAAGGGTTTTGGAGTGTTCTTGAGCATTTGAAGGGGAGAATCATCAATCTGTGAAATCTGAAGAAGGTGTGGAGTTGGATTTCGTTTTCTGCAAGAAACATAGCAGGTAATCTCTAATCTATAACTCTAATCAGGATGGTTTTATTGATTGATTGGGATAGTTGAGGAGTTTTCCTTGTTAATGTTATTTAAGACTCTAAAGTAAGATTTAATGGCCTTAAATCGCGTTTGATTAGTGAAACTAAGCGGGAAACGATTATAGAGAATTTATGTGGTTATTTACTGCTTTATCGTAGCCTTTAAATGGATTAGAGTGGATTTTACCTATGTTGTTCGTCACAGCGCCTCGTCCGGAAAGTGTCATTGATTGAGAGTTACCGGATGAGTATCCGGTAAGTCTCAATGATTGAGGGTTTCCGGATGAGTGTTCGGAAAGTCTAGTATCCGGTTAATTAAGTATCCGGTAAGTAGAATGCATCCGGAAGGTAGGGTCATCCGAGAAGTAAGGTTGTCCGGAAAAGTAGTGTTGTCCGGAAAGGGTGTTGTCCGGAAAGTTGAGTAAGCAGCTTATCTATTTTGACCATTCGTTCAGGGAAATCGATTGGAGGTCTGGATCAGATTAGAAAAGAACAGTAAGAACACCAGGTGAGTTTTCTAACTAAAATATGTGACTTTTAACGTGTTTTCTAAAGTAAGTACATGATGAGAAATTCCATGCTTTATTTATATGCTTTTAATTGCATGAAAGTTGTTTAAAGATTTATGTTAAATGTATGCATACATTGTGTTAGACGTAGACTGGCTAAGATGGGAGGTAGACCCGCCAATGCTCATGCCGGGAAGGTGACCCGTTTATGCCATGGAAGGGAGTATCCAGTAAGGCAGCGTGAGACTGACTCGTTGTCACATTCGGGTGACTTCAGGGTTCCGTTTACGAGTGCGGATTTATCCGTGATGTTTTTATGAAAAGTTATGTGGAAGTTTTATATCTGAAAGTTATAAACTGTTTTTAAATGCTTTTGAGAATTGTCAGGAGGGACTCACTAGACCTCATGGTCTAACCCTCGCATTTTTTCCAAACTAAACATTTTCAGGTAAGCAAGCGGTAGGAGGCTCTACTAAGTGAATAGAGCAGATCAGGAGTACAGTTGAGGACTAGATCAATGCAGCACTCTAGATTATAGATTTTTATTCTCAGTTGTGTAATAGGTTGATTCCGCCAACCTGAATTTTGAGACTTATGTAAGGAATTTTGGGACCCGTTTTTGGGATGTTTCTTTTAATATGAATTGCATGCTTAATTTTGTGTTGGGTTGTTACAATTGGTATCAGAGCCGGAAACCAGACTGGTGTGCCAGCGAGGACGCTGGGCCCCCAAGGGGGGTGGATTGTAAGATCCCACATTGGTTGGGGAGGGGAACAAAAGTTGCCTTATAAGAGGGACTTGATACCTCCTCTATCAGACGTGTTTTAAAACCGTGAATCCAAGTGTATGGACAAAACGGACAATATCTGATACGGTTGGCCAGAGATGTTACATAGTAAAACATAAAAAGTTAATTTAGTAATTAAATACTTAATGATATCTCATCAAACGATATCTTTTAAAAGTCAATCATTATTATAAAAATTCACTTAAATAAAATCATTTCTCAAAATTCTATTCATAGAGAATCTCCTAATCAACTAAAAATCTAAAACATTATGATTGATGAAACGTTTCAAAAAGGTAATGTATAAACTAAGACTATGGTTGGTAAACTAGTTGATAGTTAATATGTTAGCTAACAGTTGAAAAACTAGTTGATGACTGATAAGCTAGATGTTTGCTGATAAACTAGTTAATGAATATGTTATGTTTGACAAAAACTAGCTTATAAGTATGTAAAATGACAAAAAAAACATCTTGAAAAAATAATTAATTACAATATTTAACAATATAACTAAAACAATTTATAGTAATATAATATGTTAATTAATAAAACCAAGATCGTAAAGAATAAATTAAATAATATAATATGTTAATTAAAAGAATTTACAATTTATTATTATTATATATAACATAAATTTTGAGTTTGTTAAAACATATTTTAAAAACAATCTAAACTTATGATTTTAAATAACCATTACTTATAATATTAAAAAATAATCCAATAATATTAAAAAATTCTATAAAAACAATTGATATGATTAATAATAATTCTAAACAATTACAAATTAACATCAATGAATAATTAATAATTAATTAATAATTTTCAATTAATACTAATTAATAATTAATATTTATTTATAATTAATAGTCAATAAATAATAATTAATATTAATGAGGGTACAATTTAAAACGGTCACAAAAAACTTTTTATAAAGTATTTCAAATAATTTATCAAAAAACCAGCCTATTTGCTTATAAAAAAACTAACTTGTTTTTACCAAACATCCCTAAAAACACCCTACTTCAAAAAAGTTTATAAAAGTCATGGTGGGTGGTCATGATCCCTACATTGCTCCACCTCTGCAAACTCACAGAGAAACATTATCGGACCCACTTGTTTTCTCTTACACACCCATAGTAAATCAATTAATTAAATGAAAATATTCTGAAAATAGAGTAAACTTGTACAAAATAGGAAACAAATTAAATGAAAATACTGACAGAATATTTACAAAAATATTTCATTTTGATTAATTGATTTACACATATTACATATCTACCACCTCCCTTTATCCTTATATATATATATATATATATATATATAAACCCCCGGCAACCTTAATTTATATACCCAACTCATGAACTGCTAACTGCAAAGAATTTTTAAGGTTCCAATATTAGCTAGATCGATCATATATAATGTCGAATAGAAGGTCTGGTTCCACTTCCGCTCCAAGGATCACAGACGAGCAAATCATAGAACTCGTCTCCAAATTGCAACAACTTCTTCCTGAGCTTCGCAATCGTCGTTCCAACAAGGTATGTATGGGGTTTTACTACCTTAATTTTTCGTGAAGATTCAGAAAACCATTTTCAAAAAGTCTGAAACTTTATTGTTTCACATATTCCTGTTAATTATTCAGCGGAATTTTCCCGTCTATTTAAGATCCAAACTAATCAATTTGTAAATTGCAAAATATCATTAATTGTGTAGCCAAATCTAGATTGGATCAATATGTTGTCTGCTTAATTAACAACTTTAATTCATTTGTTAATTAGTTTCAGATTTTGTATCAATGAAATCAAGAAATTAAAGCAAATGCTTACACCCATCATGAAACATGATCCATTCTTAAATAAAGACCGGTATTAATATATATATATAATATATCAAATTTCTTAATTTGAGTTTATTTTTAAATAGACTAGAAACCAACATAATTAATTATATTTTCTAAGATTTCTAATATACTCACAATGTAATTAGATACTACAAAAACTCAATCAGTCGATATTGTTTCAGATATAGGTAATATATACAATTATACATACTATATATATATATAACTGAATAAACTACCCAATCCTAGCTAGCTAGCTAAATACCTTCTTTATAATCAATAAAATCATGGTCTACCCAATTGTTCTTAATGATTAATTAAGATTCTTTTTTAAGGTTTCAATTTGGATCTTATACCTAGGCATTAATTACCAACATATTAATGATGATCAAATGGACGACAAAATTGAGTCTAAGTACTTGTGGCTTCGAAAAAATAAAATACTTCCTAATTTTGAATTATATAAATATAAATAGTTTTACATATATGGTTTTTGTTATGTAGGTATCAGCTTCAAAGGTGTTACAAGAGACCTGCAACTACGTGAGAAGCTTGCACAAGGAGGTTGATGACCTCAGTGATCGTCTTTCCCAGTTACTGTCCACCATTGATGACGATAGCCCTCAAGCTTCCATCATTAGAAGTTTAATTAATAATTAATTACGTGTGTGTATATATAGAGACAAGCATTTCCATGATTTTCTAAATATTTAATCTTCTTAATGTCCACTACTGCTTGCCATGTTAATCTTATCTTCGTGTTTAATCCGTCAAATTATATATATATATATATATATATATATATATATATATATGTATATATATAATTTGCAATAACTAATAAGTTAATGACATCTTCGTGTTTATAATGAAGGGAGACATATACACGCTCGTGAGTATATTCGTGTTGTTTAAACTCTCGAGTTATGTATGTTTCCTTTTGGTCCTTTTTTAATTAATGTTTAGAGAACTGACGATATGATCAGGGGCGGACCCAGAAATTTTTCATACGGTAACACCATATAATATAGACAAAAAATAATTACAAAAAGCACGGTTTTTATCGACGTGTTTTCATCTTTTTACCGGCGTTCAATATTGTCTGATGTTTTTAGCCTAATTTCACCGTTTCGATGGATTTTTGAAACTTTTTGCTTGATTTCAAGAGATTTTTAAGTTTCTTTATCGATTTTGAGGAATTTTTTCTTTTCTTGGTTGATTTCAAAAGTTTTGTTTTTCGATTTTTTGGTTGATTTCAAGAGTTTTTTGGTTTTAAGTTGATTACGAGGTAGGGTTGCATCTTCTTGAAATTTCCAAAATAATACGGTAGCACATTTCAAAACGATACGGTTGCATCTTTCACATACCTAAAAGTTGTACCATTTGCTGGAGAAATAATACGATGACACGTACCACCATAACCACCCACTTGGGTCCGCCCATGGATATGATACCATTTAATTATATGTAATAAAAGGTTCAAAACCTTAACCAAAGTGTTTTAATAAGTCACAATTGCATGGCTATCCAATAATGACAAAAGTTCTATATCGTTAATTAAATGCATCATGCATGGCTTAACAATGAGATCTCAAAAATCCATGCAAATTGAAAGTTCTTTGAAAATGCATCAAAAGAACTTCAGTTTGGCTTTACGTAATTAATTGAAGCGTTTTTACGCGATTTCTTACGATAGTCCTTAATTATAAACAACTTTGTAGTTGATGTATACCGAAATATATATTAATTTTGATAAAAAAAATTTAACATTTAATGAATTGATGAAAAAGGAAATGGAGGAGAATGAGTTGTTTGGGTGTGTTTGTGTGTGAAATTAAATAAAATGGGGCCAAAGGAGGCAATATGCATAAAGGAATGGGACCAAGGATTTTGTTGGACAATCAAAGGTCACAGTCCAAATTCAACATGTATGATATTAGATGAGGTGGTCAACTGGTCATTCAATACTCTTAACAGGACACTGTACCCATGAGAGTGATGCATGCCATCTTCTCTATATCCTCTCATATTGAGTACTTAGGTAGAGTGGTGAATATTAATTAAGATATTATGTAAGAATATATGGAACTTAATAATTAGATTATTATTAAAAAGAGTTATTAAGAAGAGAACGAAGATTCCAACATATTAAGGAGAAGTTGCCAATGTGAATTAATTCCGAAATTGAAGTGTGAAAACATTAGCTCAATTGACAATAAGATGTGAGCCTTTTAGATCCTCCTCAGAGGTCATCGATCGGTTTGAGTCCTACAAATCTACCGGAGATTTTTCTAAGTGTTTTCTAAAGCCCCTGGAATTACACTAGGTATACGCAAGCTCACCGGACATGAAGTTAACAGGTTAAAAAAATTGAGTCTAAATGGTATTCAAAACGTACTTTTGTTCAATTTCTACTTTGTACAACTTAACAAACTTCTAAACTAGACGTTAGAATATTTATGTATTAAAAATTTACATTTAAGGATCCAAAGTTTGAAAATTATGTGTTTTGAAAATGTCTACTTAGATCATCTCTTACCCACCATTAAAAATATTAAAAACACAAAAAATGGAGGTGTTTTCATCTCTAATCCAACACTAAAACACTAAAAAAATAGAGATTAATAAATTCGGTTTTTATATTTAAAGGCCAATGAAGTAGGTCTCTATAATCATATATTAATATTTTATCAACTTTTATAATAATAGATGCAACACCCGTAATTTCGGTAAGTATATATCACCCAAATGTTTTGCATCTTGAAAATGGTGGGATTTATGTTGGGAAGACATTACTTAAAGTCTCTAAAAGTATCGGGAGTTTTGGCGTTGAAAAAAGTCGAGTTTCGGGGCTTGGTACGGGTCAAGCCACAATGACCGGCGACTATGACCGTGTCACAGTCGCGTGGCATAGTCGCATGGAAGGGGCAGCCTTCGGTACACCTTGTACGACTATGACCAGCGACATTGCGTGGCAATGTCGTGCCAAGGGTGCAGGGTGCTGTCAAATACGAATTTTCAGCCTTCTTTTTCATTTCTCACTTCCAACCTCTTCCCTTTCTCTCCCAAATCGTTTTTCCTTCCTCCCTCACGAACCCTAACTAATTTTGGGGTCCTTTCTTGAAGATTAGAGTGTTCTTTCACCATCTTATACTAGTGGTTTCACCTCTTAATGCAAAGATCAAGTTTCATCTCCAATATTGAAGATTTTGGGGTTTTCTAGGTTTTCATCAAAACCTTAGTGGTAAGCTAATCCTCCTAGTTTCTAAAGTTTCTCATGAATTATAAATGCCCCATTTATGACTTCCTAGTGTTTTATTTCTCAAGTTTTTGGTTTAGATGATTTTGTGAAAGTTAGGTCAAAATTAGGGTTTTTGGTATAAATAGAGATGTTGTTGATGATAATGTTGGGGAACGATTTCTTATGGTGGAATGTGATTTTGATGGTTGGAAACTTATGGATCTAGGTTTTTGGAAGCTTTGGCTTGGAGATTCAAGTTTCTTCAAAGGAGCTTACGTTTGGGAAAAAATCTAGATTTAGCCTAATCTAGCAAGGTGAGTTCAAGTTGCTTTATGAAAACTTTGTACATGCCAAAATGCTATTTTCCATGTATTTGTGTGTTTTACATGAAAAATTATCATTGGTTGAGTTATTTGGTGAATTTTGACTTTTGAAGTATTTAACTTGGGAAATATTGTAAAATACCATATTTGGGATTTTTAGGAAACTTGATAGATAAATCATAAACGAAAATGTTTTGAGGAGTTGTCTTATACATGGAGTCTACTTGACATGAAAATGCATTTTAGTATAATTTGGAAATATGCATATAATACGTTAGGGGATAAATTGAAAATGTAACGGTGTGAGTCCCTTGGAAAAGAGGATTGTCCTAACCCAAGGTTCGTTTAGGGTTTTCATGAATTTGAATTATTTATTGGTAAAAGTGTGTGTTGCTACGTTTACACTCATTATATGACTTTTCATGAATTATCTTTTGAGTCAGTTGAGTTTATGGCTCGGTATTGGATTTTATTAAGTCTTGAGGACAATTGTCCAGTTTTGATAGCGCAAGTTGAGTTTTGATCATGATTTACATTATTGGGGAATTGCATGTTTAAATGCACTTGTTTATTTATTTGGGGTCGTGTAATGTTTTAGACCTTGTTAGCTATGGATCCATAGGCATTTGAGTTTTCCAAGTCTCGCGGGCAAGAGATCGGGATTGATTGAGCCCAGTTTACGAGACGTTAGTTTCCCTTTTGTAGCATGGAATAGGCATTTGAGTTTTCCAAGTCTCGCGGGCAAGAAGATCGGGATTGATTACGAGACGTTAGTTTCCCTTTTGTAGCACGGAATAGGCATTTGAGTTTTCCAAGTCTCGCGGGCAAGATATCGGGATTGATTGAGCTCAGTTTACGAGACGTTAGTTTCCCTTTTGTAGCACGGAATAGGCATCGGGTTCCATGATAAGTAAGGCGTGGGCCTACATGGTCGGGCGTCGTCTCATGGGCAGTAAGGTGTAATTTCATATGTGCTTGGCACGGGATAGGCATCGGGTTCCATGATAAGTAAGGCGTGGACCTATATGGTTGGGCGTCGTCTCATGGGCAGTAAGGTGTAATCCCAAATGTGCTGTTGTGGATTTGGAGTGACCCAATGTATAGACCTGGAGTGGTTGAAGTTGGGGGCTCCCTAGTCTCGCGGGCAATAGATCTAGAGTGATTGAGCTCAGTTTACGAGAGTAATCCACGTGTATGTTTTATTGCATAGTAGGTGACCCACTTTTGTGTTCCGTCACGTGCAATGAATATGGGTCTCCCTCGTCACCGAAAGGTGTTGTTTTGGGTATTTGTATTTATCCATGTTTTCGGTGGCGTATCATAGGGATGAGATCGGGACCGGACCGGTTGGTACCGAATTTTTTTGGGACTAAAAATTGGTACCGAAAACTGTTGGGAACTGAAGATATGCTAAGTATGGTTAGTACTGCCAAGACAATTTTACTACTGCCAGTTCTTCGTTACTACTGCTAATCAAGGTTACTACTGCTAGAAGAAGTTACTACTGCTAGAAGAAGTTACTACTGCTAGAAGAAGTTACTACTGCTAGAAGAAGTTACTACTGCTAGACATGGTTAGTACTGCTGAGCTGGGTTGCTACTGCTTGAAGACTGTGAAGGTTAATACTGCTGAAGGTCGTTAATGCTGCTGAGCCAAATCATTGTTAATACTGCTGACTTGATAAGTTTGGTATGCGATACTTTTGGAGACAAAGAAGGAATTGATCAAGATATGTTTAACGAAGATTCAGAAGATCAATTTACTTTTGATAATTATCTTGTAATTACTTTTGTATAAATAGTATTGATAGATAGCTATTAGAAAATACGTGAAGATAAGTGAATATACAAGATACACGATATAGAGAACAATTATTCTGAAAGTTGTTTAGCCATTCAGAGAAAATCAACCTCAAGATCATAGATCCTATTTCTAGAGAAGTAGAAGTCGTCTTGTTGAGCCTGTTCAACAAGATTGAGGTTTGGTGTAAAGCTTGTGAGTAATACAGTTTGATATATACAGTGTGTTGAATTCTATTGATTGTTCTTTAATTGATTTAGAGTTCTATTCCGCAAGATTCTCTAAATTCTGTTTCTAAGAAGTTTAATTCTTGTTAAGAATCGATCCTGACAAGTGGTATCAGAGCAAGGTTTTCTTAGAATTCTACAGTCAATATGAAAAATTCTATTGAATCAAACAGTACTTTTGATTGGAGTGATCAAGCTGAGGAAGCCTGTCAGAATCAAGCTCTTATGGCAGAAGTATCTGATATTCCCACTGAGGTACAATCTAAACTCTGTTCTCAAGCTTGCATTGATGCTGTTAAAAGATATAGGGATCACAATCAGGGTATGTGTGATAACCTTAAGAGGCTAGAGAAAGATGTGAAAGATTATGTTAGGATTGTAGAAAGGTTTGAAGAACAGATTAGAGCTTTTCAAGCTAATGAACTTCAACACCACTATGATACTAACTATTGGAAGTGGGAGAAGAATGAGTATGAAATTAAGCTGAAAGTGTCTGGGGAGGAGAATGAGAAATTAAAAGAAGAGCTTAAGAAGGTTAAACTTGATGTTGAAAAGTTTACCTGTGCTTCTAAAACCATGGATACCATCATTAAGGCTCAAATCCATGACAAGATGAAAGTAGGGATAGGGTACAATGCCACACCTCCACCCTACAATAACAACTACATACCTCCTAAGTCTGATTTGTTAGAGACCAAGGATAGGAAGGATCCTGAATTAAAGATTAATATAGATCCTTGTGAAAAAGAAGTAGTGGTCAAGGATAAAACAGAGAAGGAAGAATCTAAGAAGAATAAGAGTGTTAGTAGTAAGGTTCCCTTAGACAATGAAATTGTGACCAATAAGAAAGATGGAAATCCTTGGGGAAAGAACAATGAGATCAAAAGGACTGAAAAGGAAAAGGGAGTCCATTACAAACAGGCCACAGTTGTGGCTCCCAATACCTGTAAACATTGTTCTTGTAAGAAATCTCAAGAGCTCAAGCCCCAAAAACATGATAATCAGAGGGGAAATCAAAGGAACTGGAATAACCAGTGGGCTATGAGACAAGGAGTTGACCTGAACAGAATCAACAGGCCAAAACCTTGTTTCATCTATGGTAAGCTAAATCATTTAGCCAAACACTGTTATTTCAATCCTGTTAACCAAAGGTTTAATGCTCAAAGATCTTTTCAAAAACCTGGTGGTTACAGAAAGAATGGTGGATATAAAAAATCTGTGAGGAAAGTTGTGGCAAAGAAACAAGTTAAAACCAAAAGCCACATGAAAAAGGCAGAAACAGAAAATGTTAGAGTATGGATGCCTAAAGGTACTAATGATAATACTGCCAACTCAGTTAGTACTGCTAACAATGTTAGTTCTGCAGGAAGCAATAATGTTGCTAGCAGTGTTAGTACTGCTAACACAGTTAGTACCTCTTCAACAATTAATACTGCTTCTAGTGTTAGTACTGCTAAGTTAGTTAATACTGCTGAGAAGGCTAGTACTTCTGGAAGCAATGTTAGTGCTGCTAACAAAGTTAGTACTCCTGCATCAGTTAGTACTGCTTCTAGACCTATCATCAAAACAAAGTACTCAAGCACTGATGTTCCTCACTTTGACAAGCTCATCAAAACAAAATGTAAGTATTTTGATGATCAAGGGAGACCCAAGACCACTATGGCTTGGGTCCCTAACAAAAACTAATTGATTTATCAGATGTGCAGGGCAGCCAACAGCTTAAGGGGAGAAGCATTTGGCATGTTGACAGTGGTTGCTCTAGGCACATGACAGGTAACATGGCCTGCCTTCAATATTTCAAATGAATTGATGGATGACATGTTATTTTTGAAAATAATCCTGCAGAAGGTAAGAGAAGTGGTAAAAGTGATGTGTAAGATGACATTTGAGGATTTGACAAGTGATGCATAGTGCAAAGTTACTACTGCCTGTGTTCTAGAAGTTAATACTGCTTGTGTAGTTAATACTGCTTTGCAGTTAATACTGCTCAGTAGTTAATACTGCTAGTGCACAGTTAATACTGCTCAGTAGTTAATACTGCTAGTGCAGTTAATACTGCTAGTACAGTTAATACTGCTAGGTAGTTAATACTGCTAGGTAGTTAATACTGCTTGGTAGTTAATACTGCTTGGTAGTTAATACTGCTCGGTAGTTAATACTGCTAGGTAGTTAATACTGCTTGGTAGTTAATACTGCTGTGTAGTTAATACTGCCTTGCAGTTAATACTGCTCAGTAGTTAATACTGCTTATGTCGTTAATACTGCTTTTGATAATCTAGGGCATATAAATACCCCTGTTTGCCCGCCAAAGTTCATAACGACTCTTCGCATTTACTTCTTCTCTCTCGTTCTAACCTAGTCTCCCCAGAATCTTTGTGTTTTTCTTTCAAGAATCCTCAGGAATCATGGAGTTTGTGGATGAGCACAATGAAATAGCCATGCTTCAGAAGCCGAAACAAGCTGCGGGATTCCACGATATAGTCGATTTTCTCAAATCCTCGCACATCTCCTATGCCCTAACGGTGAGCTCAACCATCTATATCGAACATCAGACACAATTTTGGGAGAATGCCACTGTTAGTTTCGAAGAAGGGCAGAAAACCATTCGAACAAGGGTTTGTGATAAACCCTTGAAAGTCACAGAGGAGGTTATTCGCATCTCTCTTCACTTGGATGATGCCTCAGGTATAACCTCTCTATCTTCTGATGACTTATATTCGACTTTACAAAGAATGGGGTATGAAGGTCCCATTGGTGTTTTTAAATTCTACAAGTCAAAATTTTTCAACCAATGGAGATTTCTTGTTCATACCCTGATGCACTGTATTTCCAAGAAAACTACTGGATGGAGTGAGTTCAGCAGTCCCATTGCATATGCCTTGGTCTGCTTATCCACTGCCAGAAAGTACAATTTTTAGCAATGATCTTTAATGATCTTGTATCAAACTTGGAATCCAAAAAGAGCTTTTACATGTATCCAAGGTTTGTGCAAGAAGTTATTAACAAGGAATTGATGGACTTACCTCAGTTTACTGAGGTATATGTACCCAAATCCCCTAAAGGGAAGGTTTTTTCAAATATGAAAAGACTTCCTAGGGACTCGGAAGGAGTTGACACACCATTGTTCTCTACAATGATGGTTGTGTCCCACCCCTCTGAAGGTATGGCATCAGGATCAAGGCCCTCATTAGATCAACCCACTGATGACCAATCCCAACCTTCCATCTCAAAAGACATCCCTCAGTCCATCCTTGAACGACCCACTCCCACAATCACCAAAAGGTTTCAAAGAAGAAAGGTGCACAAGGTTCCTTCCCTTGATGTACCTACTCAGAGCCCTAAGCCTTTAAGCCCTCAGTTGGAGCATTCTCCAATTGAGAATATCAACAGGGAAACCACAGGGGTGTCTCCCAACCCCAAGAAGGTGCTCTCTAAGGAGAAGGATGAGCATATGGGTGCTAAGGCTGCCACTACTTCTGCTAGCACAGAGAAGGACAGTGGTAACATAAATAAGACCTTCCCCATGGCAACTCTAAATGAGAAATCATTAGGATGACCCAGGTGCCAAGAAACCAAGGGGGCAGGTAGTGCTTCTGCTAGGCAGAAGGCTTCTGCTAAAACTTCCAAGGATCCTTTAAAGAAGGTAAACACTTCTAAACAAGGTGAGGATAGATATAACTATGCTGAATTGATGGAAACCATTGGAAATGTCAACTTGGATGTTATGGCACAGAAGAAGGAGATTGAGCAACTGAAGACTGTGGTCACCTACCAACAGTCTCAAATTGAGAAGCTCAAAAAGATGGTCACCAAGTTGTTGCACAGAAAGAAAAAGGCAAGATTTGTGCTGAGAAGAAGAACTCCAACTGATGATGCTCCCAAAAAGGGGGAGTCAGAGTCAGAAGCAGAACTGAATATGAAGGGTCTACAAGTTGAGGGGGAGACAGTTCAGATGGAGACTGAAATGGAAATTGAGAATGCACAGTTTAAGGGGGAGTCCAGTGCACAGAATAAGGGGGAGACAGAAAAGGGGGAAGAGCTTATTAAAGAAGCAGAAACTACAACAGCAGCAGAAACCACAGTTAATGCTGCTGAGTTTGAACAAGCAGCAGAAACAGTTAATGCTGCTGAAGGCCAAACAGAAAAAGCAGCAGAAACTGAGCAGGAAGCAGTAACTACATCTCAAGCTGAAATTGATGAAGAAATATACTGGATTGTGAAGAACAATGTTGAAGCAGCATCATTACATGTTCTAAGAGAAGCAGTAACAGCCATAGCAGCAGAAATGGTTATTGCCGCTGAAAAACTTAAAACAGCTGAACCAACTCCTGAAGCTGTTAAAACTCTTAAAAGAACCAAGATGATGTCAAAGAAAAGACCAAGCACCAAGCCCATAACTTCACAGAAGAAAAATGAAAAGAAGCCAAGGGTGGAGCCAACTGCAGAAGAGGCCCAGGAGGAAACAGTGAAAGAAAAATTAACCTCAGAAGTTGCTGAAGAAGAAGTGGCAACTCCATCAGGGCAATCAAGCAATGTACAATCACAAACTGATGCCCAATGTGATTTGTATATTACTGGTGTTGACTCTAACCCAATTCCAATTCAGGCTGAACCAATATCATCTAAGGCTCCTGAAATCATCTTTTGGGACACTTTGAAAGATGGTAGAAAGGAGTTCATTAGGATAAAAAGAGCAGATGGAAAATTTGAAGTCTTTTCAACTTGGGGAAAAATTGTCAGAACTTGCTCAAGATCAGACTTAGAAGAAATGTTCAAAGTTGGGATGAGGCTATATGAAAACATGCTGACTGAGCAAGGGATGTCAATCTCTAAAATGGTACTTGAATTCTTGTGCCAAATGTTCAAACCTGAAGCAGTTCAGCATAGGATAAACACACAGTTTCAAGCCATTACCAACTGGATGCTCTATGAAAACTGTGGAGTGTATGTCATCTCCCTTGACTCTGCAACTCAAGAATACTATCTGGTGGATGAAATATACAATCACAGCATGAAGAGGCTGCAAGGAATGTTACATACTAAGCTGACCTGCAACAAGGATTCAGCAATGGGTAGATTCTTGGTAAAAAGGATTCTCAATCAAAGTCTGGGATTGAATCCTAATCTAGGCATGTATGATTAGGTTTTGGAAGCATCATCTGAAGAACTTGACTTCTTTTCCTAAAAGTCAAGTTAGGGGGAGATTGTTGGGAACTGAAGATATGCTAAGTATGGTTAGTACTGCCAAGACAATTTTACTACTGCCAGTTCTTCGTTACTACTGCTAATCAAGGTTACTACTGCTAGAAGAAGTTACTACTGCTAGAAGAAGTTACTACTGCTAGACATGGTTAGTACTGCTGAGCTGGGTTGCTACTGCTTTCTTTGTAGATTGAGCAGCATTAACTGTTTCTGCTGCTTGCTTAGAGTCAGCAGCATTAACAGTTTCTGCTGCTACTTCAGTTTCAGGCTCTTTCTCTGTTACTGCTTCAGCTTCTGTCTCTGTGAGTAATACAGTTTGATATATACAGTGTGTTGAATTCTATTGATTGTTCTTTAATTGATTTAGAGTTCTATTCCGCAAGATTCTCTAAATTCTGTTTCTAAGAAGTTTAATTCTTGTTAAGAATCGATCCTGACAAAAACCGAACCGTATGTACCGGTTCGGTTTCAGGACGGGACGGGAAAATCGGTACTAGGACCACTTAGGACCGAAAATTTTAAAATGTATCAAATGTGTATCAAAACCAATCGCAAACCAAAATGTCTTCATAATGTTTCAAATGTGTTCCAAAACCAATCACAAACAATCAAAAAGTTCAAAACCAAACAAAAGTTCAACAATCTTCGGTATTTTTTTTACGATTTTCGTTTTTCCATTTTGTTCGTTATCAACTCTTCAATCTCTATATATACAACTAGAAACAATAATAATTAATGTTAACAACAATCAAGATAAACTTTATTTAGGAGATGATATGCATAATTAAAAAATTTTAAAAAAAAACTTTGCTTTTAAAAATTTCGGTTCGGATTCGGTTTTTTCGGGAAAATCCCGGTACCGAATACCGAAATACCGAATACCGATTTTGAGGAATGTTTGGAACCGAATACCGGACCGAATATATGGTACCGGTTTGGGTTCGGTCCGGTACCGGTTCGGTTCGGGAAAATGGTCCTTGATGCTCATCCCTAGCGTATCATATTTATACGAATTGTTTCCACGTTATATGAGTTATGGGTTATGTTTTATCCCTGTTTTGGGATGTTTGGAATAATGGTGATTTAATTATGAATTCAATCGTTTTGAGTATCAAATGCTATTTCACCTTTCACGTTGGTTTTGGAAATGAATCCATTTTGGGAATCAAGTTATATTAAAGTTTTCAGCACGGGAATCGTGTGAGTTAGAAAATGGGTGATTTGCATCTAAAGTAAATTCTTTTGGAACTCATGACTTAAATTGCATCTCTCACGATTTATGAATTTATATGGTCATGATAAAACTCTTGAACTCACTAGGCATTAGCCTAACCCTTTTATTTGTCGGCATGTGCAACAGGCTCAGGTTGGGAGTAGCTTTAGCTACATTGTGAAGTGGCAAGTGCTAGTAGAGTGCACGAGAGATGATTTTGATTAGTGAAGCCTTCCGCATTTATTTGGGATTAGCAACTTGTGTTTTGTTAAGTAACGCCCGTTTTAAGTTAATAATTGTGGAAATTATGATGTTTAAATTCTGAGGTATTTTCAGGGATGATCTGTAGAAATAATTTTATCCTCGTTTGGTCATTTTATTGAAATTAAAGTTAGTTGCTCGTTCCAAATTTGAGGGTGTTACAATAGATATATATATATATATATAAATTAACAGTTTATTATATTAGTAAAACAAATTTGGTATTAACTTTATAATTTAGTTATTATTATAATATTAAAAATGTTTTAGTGTATTTTTTTAGTGTGTGATTGGACTTGTGTTTTTTTAGTTCAAGAAAACTATTAATATTAATGTTTTGAATGTTATTATTTAAGTAGTTGTGTTGGAGATACAGGAGGTAATTTTAAAAAGACTGTCCATCAAGTTTTATTTATGACATGCAAGCACCGTGTTAGCAATGAGACACGAAGGGTTATTTCGTTGTTTTTCTATTAAGTCATGTATGGATAAATTAGTTGTCTATATGAATAAAGTTGTCTGAATAAATCACGCTAAGTTGTTATTTGGTTGTTTAATTTGTTGGAATAATCAATCTGAATGATAGAAAAAACTATTTTGCTCCTTATCTATATTAACATCGAGAATACAAGTTTTTAGCAGAAAAAACAAAACCAAATAATGAGTTCCAAATTAAAGACAAAAAAAGAGATCAAAGTTTAGGTTAAAAAAAACAGAACTCCATAATATCTAGTCTACAATCAAATTGAAGCTCTACACCTCTTGAAGCTCTGTACAAAACCCATCTGCAACCAAATTGAAGCTTTGCACCTCTTCAACCTCTTTGTCGTTGAACCTATCCCTAGAGATTTTCATAATATCCTGTCTCCAATCCTCGACCTATCAAATAATATTTTCAATATAGTACAAAAATGACTTTTGCCACGGTTTTGAAAATACAGGTTAGCCATGGTTAGGTTAAAAACCGTGGCTAGAAGTGAAACATAAAACTAGGGTGTAGTTTTAGCTACAGTTTAACTCAATAATTGTGACCATTACCAAACACTTCCAAGTATAAAGCCATGGTTTAATAAACCATGACTAAATTGTTCGCTACGGTGTCATCTTTATTACTGTGGCCAATAACGGTCAAAAATCTTGGTCATATACAGATATATAGTAACGATTTTTTTTATCTTAACCATTACTTTATGTTGTGACGGTTATTGTCCTTGGCCATATTGTTAGACATACGTCCGCATGATGCCAATTTTATGTGGCTAAAAGAAAAATATATACTGCCACGAAAAATTGTTAAATGTGACCAAAAGACAAGGTGTTAATGACAAAATGGTTTTAGTTATTTTGTGTCACCAAAAGGTAACTTATAGCCACAATTTTACGAATTAAGCGTAGCTATAGGTCATGATTTGGCAACGGTTAGTATGAATTTTGTGTAGCAAAAAGTATAGTTAAGGTCATGTTTAAAATAAGTTTGTGGCTAAAAGGTAACAAATAGCCACCTTTCAAATAATTCAGTTCATGTGACTAATAAGTAATTTATGGTCGCGGTTTTATTATTTTGTGTCATTGAAAGTTAACTGATAGCCTCAATTCTAAAATGTAAGCGTAACTATGTGTCATGTATTGACCTCGGAATTTATTATTTTTTGTTGCCAAAAGATAACTATTAGCTACAATTCTAAAAAATTAAGTGTAACTATATGTTATAATTTTGTCACATATAATATGAAATTTGTGTAGCTAAAAGTATAGCTAGGTCACTAAACATATGTGTTTAAAAGGTAACTAGTAGTCATGCTTCTAATAATGTAGTTTGTGTGGCTAATAAGTAGTTTATGGACAAAATTATTATAATTATGTTTGATCAAAAGCTAACCAATTGCCACAGTTTTAATTGAGGTGTAACCATACGCCATGAATTAGCCATGGTTTTTATCATTTCGTGAGACAAAAAAGTAAACTTTGGTCACAGTTATAAAAACTAAGCATAGCAATATGACATGCTTAGACCACGGTAAATATCAAATTTGTATGGCAATAAGTATGCTTAAGGTCACAATTAAAATAAATCTGTGTTTCTTTAGGGTAATCAATGGGCATGTTTAAAAAAGTTGTGTGGCTATAAGTAGTTTATGGCCACAGTTTATTATATATGTGTCCTAAATGTAATTAAGGATGCGTTTCGTAACTGGACATGACAGAACATGACAGACATGGATCACTGTCTCATTTTTTGCAGGACTTTTATGTAACACCCTCAAATTTGGAACGAGCAACTAACATCAAAATTCAAAAAAAATTAACCAGAATAGATATAATCGCTTCTACAATTCATTCTTTAAAATACCTCGGAATTTAAAACATTATAAGTCTACAATAAAATAATTTAATCGGGTGTTACTTAACACCACAAGTTGCTAGTCCAAACAAATGCGGAATACTTCACTAATCGAGTCACCTCTCGTGCACTCTACTAGCACTCGCCACTTCACAATGTAGCTAGGGCTACCCCAACCTGAGCCTGTTGCACACGCCGACAAATAAAAAGGGTTAGGCTTACGCCTAGTTAGTTCAAACATTTTATCATGACTATATGAAATCATAAATCAAAAGAGAGGTGTAGTTTTTTAGTCATGATCCAAAAGAGTTTACTTTAAATGCAAATCATCCATTTTTCCAATTCCCACCATTCCCATAAATGAAATCTTTAATGCAATATGATTTCCAAAATAGACTCATTCTCAAAATTAACGTGATAGGGTGAAATATCATTTGATACTCAAAACAATTAAATCCATTATTTGACTTGTCCTTATTCCAAAACATCCCGAACATGGATAAATCATAATCCATAACTCATATAACGTGAAAATGCAATTCTCATAATTATGATACATTACCGAAAACATGAATAAACACAAATACCCAAAACATCGCTCACGGATGAGATATAAATTACAACTTACATACCATGGGAAACAATCCATATAAATATAACACGTCGCCGAAAACATGAGTAGCAACAATTACCCAAAACAACACCTTTCGGTGACGGGGTAGACCCGTATACATCGCACGTGACGGAACACCAAAGTGGGTCACTTACTATGCAATAAAACACCCATGTGGATTACTCTCGTAACACTGAGCTCAATCACTCCAGATCTATTGCCCACGAGACTAGGGTGCCCCCAACTTCAACCACTCCAGGTCTATACGTTGGGTCACCAAATCCACAACAGCACATTAGGGATTACACCTTACTGCCATGAGACGACGCCCGACCATATAGGTCCACGCCTTACTTATCATGGATCCCGATGCCTATCCCGTGCTAAGCACATATATGGAATTTCATCTTACTGCCCATGAGACGACGCCCGACCATCTAGGTCCACGTCTTACTTATCATGGATCCCGATGCCTATTCCGTGCTACAAAAGAAACTAACGTCTCGTAAACTGAGCTCAATCAATCCCGACCTCTTGCTCGCGAGACTAAGGGGAAACTCAACTGCCTATGGATCCATGGCTAATAAGGTCTAAATATTACACGACCCCAAATGAATAAACGTAATGCATTCAAAACATACAATTCCCCAATAACATAATTCATGATTCAAAACTCAACTTGAACTATCAAAACTGGACAATGTCCCCAAAACTTGATAAAACTCAATACCGAGCCACAAGCTCAACTAACTCAAAAGATAGTAAATGACATCAAATATAACAACACACGATGTTTGCCAGTAAATACTTCAAATCAATGAAAACCCGAAATAAAATCTTGGATCGGGAAAACCCTCCTTTCCAAAGGACTCACACCTTTACATTTTCAAAACATCTCATGATGTGTTATATGCATATTTCCAATATGTCAACAAAATGCATTTTCATACAAATAGACTCCATTTATCACATAAATCAATAACTCATTTTCATGTATGATTTATCCATCACATTTTTCCAAAATCCAAATATAAGTGTTTTATCATATTTACAACCATAAATACTTCGAAGGTTAAAACCCATCAAATAACCCAACAGTGACAATTTTCATGTAAAACACATCATTGCTTGGAAAATAACATTTTGGCATGTACAAAGTTTTCGCAAAGTAACTTGAACTCACCTTGCTAGATTTAGCTAAATCTAGAGTTCCTCCAAACGTATGCTCCTTTGATGAAGTTTGCATCCTCAAGCCAAAACTTCAAAAACCTAAATCCATAAGTTTCCAACCATAAATATTTGTCCCCAAACACTTAGAATCATTTCTCCCAACATATTACACCCAAATCACCAATACATTAAACCCTAATTCCAAAATGAAGAGAATAGAAGATTACCTCCACCATCAATTGAATCCATCAACCAAACACTTCTATTGTTACCAAAGTGAGCCTCAATCTTCATTTCATCTCCATCCATAATTCCTTGATAAGAACCGAGAGAGAGGCTTTGGTTTACAAGATTCATGGCTTCAAGAGCTCCAAAAACGATTTAGAGGGTTAGGGTTTTGTTTGGGAGAGTTTAGAGTGAGAGAGATGGAATAGGAATGAAAGAAAGCTGAAGTTCGTGGGTTTTAAAACACCCTGGAGCCCGACGGCGAGAGTGACAGGCGATTATGCCACTGTCACTTTCGCGGGGCACTCTCGCCCGCTACCCAATTGCCCACGGTACAAACTCGGCGAAAGTGACACTGCGAAAGTGACCATGTCACTCTCGCGAGTGTCATATTCGCTGGACCTCCCAAGCCCTCGGTACATTCTTATCGAAAGTGACACTGCGAAAGTGACCATGTCACTCTCGCGAGTGTCATACTCGCTGGACTCGTACCGAGTCCAAACTTGGCCAAATTCTCGAGAGATCCAATTAGCAATACGTGTCCCACCTTCCAATGCAACACCGTGTCCCTCTAATAACTCTAAGTTGACTTACTTACCAATTTGAGTTAGAATTTTCGGGGTGTTATATTTTATGTGGAACATACATGAACAAAGTGGAACAGACCTATTCCACCCCACCTCATGGAACAAGGTGGAACAGACTTATGTTTTATCAATATAATATCAAAATAAAATCTATTTTTTCTAAAACATCAAATAAGCCTCCTATTTTATATTTTATTTATTCATTAAATTATATTTATTGCAAGGTTCTAAATGGCGTGAGGCGTGGCGTGGCGGCGAGGCCAAGCCTCAAGCCTTAGGAGCCATGGCGAAGCCATGGCGTTTTCAAGGCGTGACTTATGGCGTCAAATTTCTAGGTCATATATAATATTTTATATAAAAACATATGCTTTATAGTGTTACTCAATGGGCCAATGGTAGTAAGCAAGTTAAATAGGGTTATATATTAAAAAACAAGAAAATAAGACATTAAAAACGTAAAGAAAAATCAAATATCGCATTACGAAAACTGCGCGTTAGGCCATGGCGTGCCACAGGCTTAACGTGGCGTGAGACACAAGCCTTGGTGCCATGGCGGCTGTGCGGCGAGTTTTTTAGAACATTGATTTATTGTATTTTATGTTGTTTAAACTTTCACTTTTTTACTTTCCTCAAAAGTTATTTATATATAGTTTCTATGTTTTGATTAATTTATGGAAATTATTAAATACTAATGGTAAAAGAAATACAGAAAATGTTAGAAAACATAAATTGGAAACTACATAATTTTTTATTTTGATGTCATTTTAATCGCCTTGAAAAAAACTTTATAATAATTTATTTTGTTATAAAAAATATTTACTTTATTATAATTTAATAAATTACATAATTAATCAATATATATATACGACTTATTAAGGGTAAATTGGTCAATATTATATGCTCTGTATAGTCCAGTTCTGTCTTACCAAACGCTGAACAGTTGTTCTGTTCTGTCCTGTTCCGTCATGTCCTGTTCTGTAATGTATGTTGGAACCACCTTAAAAGTGACCGTCACTGATCGTTTATCATTCCTGATATGATAATTGACAATAACTGAAATCCCTATGTCTGGTAAATATATGATGGGCGTGTTTACTATTATTGACATACTATAGGGTTTCCCATTAGGTGATTGGAACTATGGGGAATTATATGGCACATAATAAACACCAAGGGTTAAAAGTGTAAGATACTATTATTATAAATAGGGTACCCTAATCACACTTTAACCCTAATGACTTATTGCTAATAAACATTTCAGCCGTGTGCCTCCCCTAAGATCGACTCTCTCAAGATCGATCATCATCCCATCATAATACGATCACCTCGTTCTGGGAACCCGACAATCAATGGCACATATGTTTAATGCTTTCACTGGATCCTCAGGATCATCGGGTATGTTTTCTTGTCATCTTATTATCTATCAAATACAAATCATGATTATTCCAACATGTGGTATCAGAGCCCCAGGTTCAAAATTGATTCATGATTTGTATTAGTTTTTTGATGGCTTTAATTCATTGGTTTCTTTCGTGTTTATGTATGCCGCCGCAAACATCAAAACTGCATTGAATTACAATTTTATCATCTGCGATTATAATGCTATTTTTTTCATCGTATTAAACCCTAATTATGCCATGTTAATTGATCAATGTTATTTATCCCGAATTGATCAATGTATAGAATTTTTTTTTTTCGAAAAAACCTTACTTTTCGCTACTGTACATTGCGAAAACCTTACTTTTCGCTTCTGTACATTGCGAAAACCTTACTTTTCGCTTCTGTACATTGCGAAAACCTTACTTTTCGCTACTGTACATTGCGAAAACCTTACTTTTCGCTTCTGTACATTGCGAAAACCTTACTTTTTGCTACTGTACATTGCGAAAACCTTACTTTTCGCTTCTGTACATTGCGAAAACCTTACTTTTCGCTACTGTACATTGCGAAAACCTTACTTTTCGCTACTGTACATAGCGAAAACCTTACTTTTCGCTTCTGTACATAGCGAAAACCTTACTTTTCGCTACTGTACATAGCGAAAACCTTACTTTTCGCTTCTGTACATAGCGAAAACCTTGCACTAATATTTATGGTCTCATCATTTGTGCCCAAAGGTCAAATATGATTCTCATAATGCATTTTTTTTCCTTTTACATAATGAACACTGAGTATACTAATTCTGCTCAAAGGTGATTTAATATACCTGTGTGTCAAAAGGACTTTCTACATGCATAATTCACACGATGCTCTATTTTGTGCCCAAAGGTCAAAAGATAAGCATTGCGTTGCATAACCCTAACGCTCATGTTTACTTAGATATTAGTTATTTCTGCCCAAAGGTGATGTAACATCTAAGTAGAGCCTTACTTTGACTTATTGTTTTGGTGTTTACAATAGGTATACTCATCACTAGCTTCATCACTAAAATGGTCATAGTTTCATTACTCTAAGGAATATTACTGTTAGGCCTGCTTACTTTAACATTACTTTGATTCCATTACTTTAAGAAACATTACTTTGTCCGCCTTTTATAGCTAACTACGTCACTATGATAGTCTTCTATAACTTATATCCTCCTCCTTTCCTAATCAGTACCTAACTTTGGCATTGAGCCACTTACTGGTGCGAACTTTGCGTCATGGAAGGATCAATTACTTCTTACTCTGGGGATGCTAGACCTTGACCATGCTATTCGCCATGATGAACCCACTGCTATTACTGTTGCGTCCACTGCAGCTCAGAAAGCGGATTTTGAAAAGTGGGAAAGGGCAAATCGCTTGTCACTAATGATGGTCAAGAACTCCATTAACCTCAGTATCCGAGGAGCTATCCCTGACTCTGATAAAGTCAAAACTTACCTCAAATCTGTTGAGGATCACTTCAAGGGATCGTCTAAGGCTCATGCAAGTAGCTTAATGCTACAGATGCTCACTCTGAAATATGAAGGAAATAGCAGTGTCCGTGAACACATTATGAAAATGATTGATATGGCTCATAAGCTTAAGAGTCTTGAGATGGAAGTCTCTGATAATTTTCTTGTGCATTTCATAATGACCTCTTTGCCTGCTCGGTTCGACACCTTCAAAGTTAACTACAACGCTATGAAGGATAAATGGTCGATAAGTGAACTGATTGCAATGTGTGTGCAAGAGGAGGATCGCCTAAAGCTGGTACAACCTGAAGCTGTTCACCTGACAACCACTGGTAATTCTAAGAAAAGGAAGGGTAACCACAGTAATCAGACTGGAAATAAAGTCCAAAAGGATAATAATCATGGTGCCGTTGCCTCTGGCTCTAAATCCTTGTCTAACAAACCTAACTGCAAATTTTGTCGCGCAAAAGGGCACAGACAGAAAGATTGCCCTAAGTTCAAGGAATGGCTAGCTAAGAAAGGTAACATTCTTTATGTAATATTTGATTCCTTTACTACTGATGTCCCTATTAATACATGGTGGGGTGACTCTGGTTCTATGGTCCATGTGACAAACTCAATGCAGGGATTCCTTACAATCCAGAAGCTACCAAAGGGCCAAAGAAAACTTAGAGTTGGAAGTGGTGATCTCTTAGATGTCGAAGCCATGGGAACTTTAAATTTACATATGAGTACCGGAAAGTGTATTAGACTAGTGGATACCTTATATGTACCGAGAATTACTCGGAACCTTGTATCCATATCTAGACTAGACCTTGAAGGTTATGTAATAATTCATGGTTGCGGCAAGATTGCTATTACTCATAATAATGAATTACTTGGTCGAGGTTTCTTGGATGGATTACTGTATAAATTGGAACTAGATCATAATTTCTCACAGTCTTTGTTGTCACTTAATATTGATGACGTAACTAAAACAACAAAATCACCTAAACAATTAGAGAATTCCTCCATGTTGTGGCATAAACGTCTTGGCCACATCTCACGATATCGAATGACTCGACTCGTAAAGGATGGAATCTTACATTCTCTTGATTTTAGTGATTTTGAAACATGTATTAAATGCCTCAAAGGCAAAATGGCGAAAGGGAATAAGAAAGGAGCTACTAGAAGTTCCAACTTGTTGGAAATAATTCACACTGATATTAGTGGTCCTTATCCCGCATCAATCACAGGACATACATCATTTATTACATTCATTGACGATTATTCGCGTTATATGCACCTATATCTGATTAAGGAAAAATCTGAATCCTTACAAACTTTTATTGATTTTAAAACTTTGGTTGAAAACCAACTTGATCATAAAATAAAAGTTGTGAGATCAGATAGAGGAGGTGAGTATTATGGTAGACATACTGATATTGGTCAAGCTCCTGGTCCTTTCTATAACTTTTGCAAGGAACAAGGCATAATTAACCAATACACCATGCCTGGTTCTCCTCAACAAAATGGTGTTGCTGAAAGGAGAAACAGAACCTTAATGGACATGGTGAGAAGTATGCTTGCTAACACTAACTTACCTACTTTCCTATGGACTGAGGCATTAAAAACAGCCGTTCATATACTCAATAGGGTTCCATCAAAATCTGTCCCTAAAACTCCTTATGAAATCTGGACAGGTAGGAAACCGAGTCTAAAATATATGAAAGTATGGGGCTGTCCTGCCGAAGCAAAAGTCTATAACCATAACTTAAAGAAACTGGATCCTAAAACCCTTACATGTTTCTTTATCGGTTATCCTGATAACTCAAAAGGTTATCGGTTTTACTGTCCTTCCCACACTACGAGCATCATTGACACGCAGCATGCCACATTTCTTGAGAACTCAAAGATCAGTGGGAGCACGACAAATCATGACTCAGATTTGCAAGAAGTACAAGAAGCGGGGGGAAACCATTCTTCCGGTATACTTATTCCTCCGATAATTCCTCTTGTACCCACCGCTGCTCCTAATATCACTGATCCTGCTCCTCCTAACCAAAATACCGAGGGAACATCATCATCGCTTCCGAACGCTGAACCTAATATCTCTGATCCCACTCCTTCTGTCACTGAACCGGAAAATCAACTCAGGAGATCATCTAGGGCACGCAGGGCCACAAATTTTGATGATTTCATAACCTTTTTATCTGAAGTTGAGGACATTGGAAAGCTTACTGATCCTACCTCTTATCGAGAAGCCATTAATAGTGATCAGGCCACTCAGTGGAATGAAGCCATGATTGAAGAGCTTAATTCCATGCATCATAATGATGTTTGGGACTTGGTTGAACTTCATGAAGGATCCAAAACTATCGGTTGTAAATGGGTCTTCAAAACCAAATTAGACCCGAAAGGAAACATCGAACGCTATAAGGCCAGACTGGTTGCAAAAGGCTTTACTCAAAAGGAAGGACTTGATTATCAAGAGACCTTCTCTCCTGTCTCTCGTAAAGATTCTTTAAGGATTGTTATGGCACTTGTAGCTCATTATGATTTAGAGTTACATCAGATGGATGTCAAGACCGCATTCTTAAATGGAGACTTGCAAGAAGACGTATACATGCGACAACCTGAAGGATTCATTCCAGAAGGTAAAGAGCATATGGTCTGCAAGTTGAAGAAATCCATTTATGGGTTGAAGCAGGCATCACGACAATGGTACCTCAAGTTCGATAAAATCGTAAAAGGGCAAGGTTTTCTAAAGAATCAAGTGGATCAATGCACCTATCTCAAGATCAGTGGGAGTAACTTTATAATCCTTGTCTTGTACGTAGATGACATTCTACTAGCAAGTAACAACTTGGATATGATGCATGAGTCGAAGCGGATGCTTTCGCAAAATTTCGACATGAAAGATCTCGGTGATGCCTCTTATGTCATTGGTATCGAAATACATCGAGATAGGCATAATGGTGTTTTGGGTCTTTCTCAAAAGGCATATATTGAGCGTATCTTAAAACACTATAACATGCATCACTGTACACCCACTGTAGCTCCAGTAGTTAAAGGGGACGTGTTTGGTTCTTTCCAAGCTCCGAGCACTGAGATTGAAAAGGAAGAAATGAGGATGATACCTTATTCGTCTGTAGTAGGGAGCATTATGTATGCTCAGGTTTGTACTCGTCCGGATATCGCTTATATCGCTGGTATGCTGGGACGTTACTTTTCTAATCCCGGAATAGCACACTGGAAAGCGGCTAAAAAGGTTCTACGATATCTGCAAGGGACCAAAGACTACAAATTAACTTATAGAAGAAGTGACAACTTAGAAGTAGTAGGATATTCTGATTCCGATTTTGCTAAATGCAAGGAAGATAAGAAATCTACTTCTGGGTACATATTTATGTTAGCTGGTGGACCTATCTCATGGCGGAGTCATAAACAGAAGCTGACTACAACGTCCACCATGATGGCTGAATACGTTGCCGTTTATAATGCCTCTTGTCATGGGATGTTGTTAAGGAACCTGGTCAGTGGACTCAAAATCGTCAATTCCATTTCTAGACCATTGAAGCTTTACTGTGATAACTCAGCTGCCGTAACTTTCTCGAACAGTAACAGTTCAACTGACGCTGGGCTGTATCTTGATACAAAGTATCTGTTTGTGCGCGAACGGGTTGAGGAAAATGTCCTTTGTATCGAGTACATAAGTACAAAGAATATGCTAGCGGATCCGATGACCAAAGGTCTTCCTCCTAATGTCTTCGTAGGACACGTGTTGAAGATGGGGCTTACAAAAGACTTAATTTAATAGCATGTTGTACTTATTGGTCATTATTATTATCTTAATAAATTTTCCTCTATATTCAGATTTTGTTTGTCTATTAGTTACGCTTTGAGCTCATAATGGTGTATGGACATTATTATAACGAAATCTGTCTCAGTCAATTGATCATTGCTTATTCAGTTTTAAATTTGAGTCATAGTTTGACTAGTGGGGGTCCTGAGTTGATATTCTTCTCTACGGCTGTACTTATTAGCTATGATTTCAGTTTAAAACAAAATGAGTATCATCCCGGTCGGACTTATTGGTGCTCATAGATAAAAGATCGCTTGGTCAAGTGGGAGAATGTTGGAACCACCTTAAAAGTGACCGTCACTGATCGTTTATCATTCCTGATATGATAATTGACAATAACTGAAATCCCTATGTCTGGTAAATATATGATGGACGTGTTTACTATTATTGACATACTATAGGGTTTCCCGTTAGGTGATTGGAACTATGGGGAATTATATGGCACATAATAAACACCAAGGGTTAAAAGTGTAAGATACTATTATTATAAATAGGGTACCCTAATCACACTTTAACCCTAATGACTTATTGCTAATAAACATTTCAGCCGTGTGCCTCCCCTAAGATCGACTCTCTCAAGATCGATCATCATCCCATCATAATACGATCACCTCGTTCTGGGAACCCGACAATCAATGGCACATATGTTTAATGCTTTCACTGGATCCTCAGGATCATCGGGTATGTTTTCTTGTCATCTTATTATCTATCAAATACAAATCATGATTATTCCAACATGTGGTATCAGAGCCCCAGGTTCAAAATTGATTCATGATTTGTATTAGTTTTTTGATGGCTTTAATTCATTGGTTTCTTTCGTGTTTATGTATGCCGCCGCAAACATCAAAACTGCATTGAATTACAATTTTATCATCTGCGATTATAATGCTATTTTTTTCATCGTATTAAACCCTAATTATGCCATGTTAATTGATCAATGTTATTTATCCCGAATTGATCAATGTATAGAATTTTTTTTTTCGAAAAAACCTTACTTTTCGCTACTGTACATTGCGAAAACCTTACTTTTCGCTTCTGTACATTGCGAAAACCTTACTTTTCGCTTCTGTACATTGCGAAAACCTTACTTTTCGCTACTGTACATTGCGAAAACCTTACTTTTCGTTTCTGTACATTGCGAAAACCTTACTTTTTGCTACTGTACATTGCGAAAACCTTACTTTTCGCTTCTGTACATTGCGAAAACCTTACTTTTCGCTACTGTACATTGCGAAAACCTTACTTTTCGCTACTGTACATAGCGAAAACCTTACTTTTCGCTTCTGTACATAGCGAAAACCTTACTTTTCGCTACTGTACATAGCGAAAACCTTACGTTTCGCTTCTGTACATAGCGAAAACCTTGCACTAATATTTATGGTCTCATCATTTGTGCCCAAAGGTCAAATATGATTCTCATAATGCATTTTTTTTCCTTTTACATAATGAACACTGAGTATACTAATTCTGCTCAAAGGTGATTTAATATACCTGTGTGTCAAAAGGACTTTCTACATGCATAATTCACACGATGCTCTATTTTGTGCCCAAAGGTCAAAAGATAAGCATTGCGTTGCATAACCCTAACGCTCATGTTTACTTAGATATTAGTTATTTCTGCCCAAAGGTGATGTAACATCTAAGTAGAGCCTTACTTTGACTTATTGTTTTGGTGTTTACAATAGGTATACTCATCACTAGCTTCATCACTAAAATGGTCATAGTTTCATTACTCTAAGGAATATTACTGTTAGGCCTGCTTACTTTAACATTACTTTGATTCCATTACTTTAAGAAACATTACTTTGTCCGCCTTTTATAGCTAACTACGTCACTATGATAGTCTTCTATAACTTATATCCTCCTCCTTTCCTAATCAGTACCTAACTTTGGCATTGAGCCACTTACTGGTGCGAACTTTGCGTCATGGAAGGATCAATTACTTCTTACTCTGGGGATGCTAGACCTTGACCATGCTATTCGCCATGATGAACCCACTGCTATTACTGCTGCGTCCACTGCAGCTCAGAAAGTTGATTTTGAAAAGTGGGAAAGGGCAAATCGCTTGTCACTAATGATGGTCAAGAACTCCATTAACCTCAGTATCCGAGGAGCTATCCCTGACTCTGATAAAGTCAAAACTTACCTCAAATCTGTTGAGGATCACTTCAAGGGATCGTCTAAGGCTCATGCAAGTAGCTTAATGCTACAGATGCTCACTCTGAAATATGAAGGAAATAGCAGTGTCCGTGAACACATTATGAAAATGATTGATATGGCTCATAAGCTTAAGAGTCTTGAGATGGAAGTCTCTGATAATTTTCTTGTGCATTTCATAATGACCTCTTTGCCTGCTCGGTTCGACACCTTCAAAGTTAACTACAACGCTATGAAGGATAAATGGTCGATAAGTGAACTGATTGCAATGTGTGTGCAAGAGGAGGATCGCCTAAAGCTGGTACAACCTGAAGCTGTTCACCTGACAACCACTGGTAATTCTAAGAAAAGGAAGGGTAACCACAGTAATCAGACTGGAAATAAAGTCCAAAAGGATAATAATCATGGTGCCGTTGCCTCTGGCTCTAAATCCTTGTCTAACAAACCTAACTGCAAATTTTGTCGCGCAAAAGGGCACAGACAGAAAGATTGCCCTAAGTTCAAGGAATGGCTAGCTAAGAAAGGTAACATTCTTTATGTAATATTTGATTCCTTTACTACTGATGTCCCTATTAATACATGGTGGGGTGACTCTGGTTCTATGGTCCATGTGACAAACTCAATGCAGGGATTCCTTACAATCCAGAAGCTACCAAAGGGCCAAAGAAAACTTAGAGTTGGAAGTGGTGATCTCTTAGATGTCGAAGCCATGGGAACTTTAAATTTACATATGAGTACCGGAAAGTGTATTAGACTAGTGGATACCTTATATGTACCGAGAATTACTCGGAACCTTGTATCCATATCTAGACTAGACCTTGAAGGTTATGTAATAATTCATGGTTGCGGCAAGATTGCTATTACTCATAATAATGAATTACTTGGTCGAGGTTTCTTGGATGGATTACTGTATAAATTGGAACTAGATCATAATTTCTCACAGTCTTTGTTGTCACTTAATATTGATGACGTAACAAACAACAAAATCACCTAAACAATTAGAGAATTCCTCCATGTTGTGGCATAAACGTCTTGGCCACATCTCACGATATCGAATGACTCGACTCGTAAAGGATGGAATCTTACATTCTCTTGATTTTAGTGATTTTGAAACATGTATTAAATGCCTCAAAGGCAAAATGGCGAAAGAGAATAAGAAAGGAGCTACTAGAAGTTCCAACTTGTTGGAAATAATTCACACTGATATTAGTGGTCCTTATCCCGCATCAATCATAGGACATACATCATTTATTACATTCATTGACGATTATTCGCGTTATATGCACCTATATCTGATTAAGGAAAAATCTGAATCCTTACAAACTTTTATTGATTTTAAAACTTTGGTTGAAAACCAACTTGATCATAAAATAAAAGTTGTGAGATCAGATAGAGGAGGTGAGTATTATGGTAGACATACTGATATTGGTCAAGCTCCTGGTCCTTTCTATAACTTTTGCAAGGAACAAGGCATAATTAACCAATACACCATGCCTGGTTCTCCTCAACAAAATGGTGTTGCTGAAAGGAGAAACAGAACCTTAATGGACATGGTGAGAAGTATGCTTGCTAACACTAACTTACCTACTTTCCTATGGACTGAGGCATTAAAAACAGCCGTTCATATACTCAATAGGGTTCCATCAAAATCTGTCCCTAAAACTCCTTATGAAATCTGGACAGGTAGGAAACCGAGTCTAAAATATATGAAAGTATGGGGCTGTCCTGCCGAAGCAAAAGTCTATAACCCTAACTTAAAGAAATTGGATCCTAAAACCCTTACATGTTTCTTTATCGGTTATCCTGATAACTCAAAAGGTTATCGGTTTTACTGTCCTTCCCACACTACGAGCATCATTGACACGCAGCATGCCACATTTCTTGAGAACTCAAAGATCAGTGGGAGCACGACAAATCATGACTCAGATTTGCAAGAAGTACAAGAAGCGGGGGGAAACCATTCTTCCGGTATACTTATTCCTCCGATAATTCCTCTTGTACCCACCGCTGCTCCTAATATCACTGATCCTGCTCCTCCTAACCAAAATACCGAGGGAACATCATCATCGCTTCCGAACGCTGAACCTAATATCTCTGATCCCACTCCTTCTGTCACTGAACCGGAAAATCAACTCAGGAGATCATCTAGGGCACGCAGGGCCACAAATTTTGATGATTTCATAACCTTTTTATCTGAAGTTGAGGACATTGGAAAGCTTACTGATCCTACCTCTTATCGAGAAGCCATTAATAGTGATCAGGCCACTCAGTGGAATGAAGCCATGATTGAAGAGCTTAATTCCATGCATCATAATGATGTTTGGGACTTGGTTGAACTTCATGAAGGATCCAAAACTATCGGTTGTAAATGGGTCTTCAAAACCAAATTAGACCCGAAAGGAAACATCGAACGCTATAAGGCCAGACTGGTTGCAAAAGGCTTTACTCAAAAGGAAGGACTTGATTATCAAGAGACCTTCTCTCCCGTCTCTCGTAAAGATTCTTTAAGGATTGTTATGGCACTTGTAGCTCATTATGATTTAGAGTTACATCAGATGGATGTCAAGACCGCATTCTTAAATGGAGACTTGCAAGAAGACGTATACATGCGACAACCTGAAGGATTCATTCCAGAAGGTAAAGAGCATATGGTCTGCAAGTTGAAGAAATCCATTTATGGGTTGAAGCAGGCATCACGACAATGGTACCTCAAGTTCGATAAAATCGTAAAAGGGCAAGGTTTTCTAAAGAATCAAGTGGATCAATGCACCTATCTCAAGATCAGTGGGAGTAACTTTATAATCCTTGTCTTGTACGTAGATGACATTCTACTAGCAAGTAACAACTTGGATATGATGCATGAGTCGAAGCGGATGCTTTCGCAAAATTTCGACATGAAAGATCTCGGTGATGCCTCTTATGTCATTGGTATCGAAATACATCGAGATAGGCATAATGGTGTTTTGGGTCTTTCTCAAAAGGCATATATTGAGCGTATCTTAAAACGCTATAACATGCATCACTGTACACCCACTGTAGCTCCAGTAGTTAAAGGGGACGTGTTTGGTTCTTTCCAAGCTCCGAGCACTGAGATTGAAAAGGAAGAAATGAGGATGATACCTTATTCGTCTGTAGTAGGGAGCATTATGTATGCTCAGGTTTGTACTCGTCCGGATATCGCTTATATCGCTGGTATGCTGGGACGTTACTTTTCTAATCCCGGAATAGCACACTGGAAAGCGGCTAAAAAGGTTCTACGATATCTGCAAGGGACCAAAGACTACAAATTAACTTATAGAAGAAGTGACAACTTAGAAGTAGTAGGATATTCTGATTCCGATTTTGCTAAATGCAAGGAAGATAAGAAATCTACTTCTGGGTACATATTTATGTTAGCTGGTGGACCTATCTCATGGCGGAGTCATAAACAGAAGCTGACTACAACGTCCACCATGATGGCTGAATACGTTGCCGTTTATAATGCCTCTTGTCATGGGATGTTGTTAAGGAACCTGGTCAGTGGACTCAAAATCGTCAATTCCATTTCTAGACCATTGAAGCTTTACTGTGATAACTCAGCTGCCGTAACTTTCTCGAACAGTAACAGTTCAACTGACGCTGGGTTGTATCTTGATACAAAGTATCTGTTTGTGCGCGAACGGGTTGAGGAAAATGTCCTTTGTATCGAGTACATAAGTACAAAGAATATGCTAGCGGATCCGATGACCAAAGGTCTTCCTCCTAATGTCTTCGTAGGACACGTGTTGAAGATGGGGCTTACAAAAGACTTAATTTAATAGCATGTTGTACTTATTGGTCATTATTATTATCTTAATAAATTTTCCTCTATATTCAGATTTTGTTTGTCTATTAGTTACGCTTTGAGCTCATAATGGTGTATGGACATTATTATAATGAAATCTGTCTCAGTCAATTGATCATTGCTTATTCAGTTTTAAATTTGAGTCATAGTTTGACTAGTGGGGGTCCTGAGTTGATATTCTTCTCTACGGCTGTACTTATTAGCTATGATTTCAGTTTAAAACAAAATGAGTATCATCCCGGTCGGACTTATTGGTGCTCATAGATAAAAGATCGCTTGGTCAAGTGGGAGAATGTTGGAACCACCTTAAAAGTGACCGTCACTGATCGTTTATCATTCCTGATATGATAATTGACAATAACTGAAATCCCTATGTCTGGTAAATATATGATGGGCGTGTTTACTATTATTGACATACTATAGGGTTTCCCATTAGGTGATTGGAACTATGGGGAATTATATGGCACATAATAAACACCAAGGGTTAAAAGTGTAAGATACTATTATTATAAATAGGGTACCCTAATCACACTTTAACCCTAATGACTTATTGCTAATAAACATTTCAGCCGTGTGCCTCCCCTAAGATCGACTCTCTCAAGATCGATCATCATCCCATCATAATACGATCACCTCGTTCTGGGAACCCGACAATCAATGGCACATATGTTTAATGCTTTCACTGGATCCTCAGGATCATCGGGTATGTTTTCTTGTCATCTTATTATCTATCAAATACAAATCATGATTATTCCAACAATGTATGCATACCAAACGCACCCTAATAGTCACGATGCTAGTTATTCATGGTAACTAACTAACTATATATATAAGGTAATTTGTACCGAATCACCCAATTAGCAATAGAATGGGTAAAGAGATAGACCGATCAAGCCTATAACTTGTCCCGATGGGGCAATTATGGTCACCGGTTCTAGTAACGGATTAAGATGGTCCATAGTCTCGTTTATGGATTCGAAATGTGAGGACATATTGAAAATGATACAACCGGACCGATAACCGTAATCGATTGGGCTAACCTGTTTGTAAGGCCCAATCTCAATTTAGGTTCTATTTGAAGAAGATAAAGTAGGTCTTTACAGATAAAGAGATTGGTAGCATTACAATAGAAAAACCAAAAGTGGGTTATATATATATTACCAAGATGTATACTCTTGCAATCCAACAAGATGCAAGATTTTATTAGAAACTAAAAATAAAAAAATTAATGCAATTTTTCATAGAGAAATAAAATTTAAGGTTGAATAAAGTATAAATTACAAGTTGTGGTTGAACAAATCTTATTAACTTGAAGACATGGTAAAAATATATATCATACCTGTCTATAATTAAATATTATAAAATTATCAGGTTTTGCTATTATTTGTTTAGATTCAAATTCAGATTATAACTTTAGACATGTTACATTTAAAAATTATGATATCGTTTATTTTATTTCTAAAGATACAATTTTTATTGCATAACGACAATGATGATCATTTATCAAAGAGTGAATTACACCGGTGGTCCATGTGGTTTATCTAAAATTTGGATTTGGTCTCTAAAGTACCCTATCTACGCCTCTACGGTGGTAGTTCTTAACTTTTTGATTTAAATTCATTCATGGTCCTTCTATGTTAAACATAGAAGGACTATGAGTGAAAGTAAATAAAACATAGGAGGACCATTAGTGAAAGTAAATAGAACATAGGAAAACCATGTGTGAAAGTAAATTAAAAAGTTAAGAACCACCATAGTAGATAGTGTACTTTAGGGACCAAATCCAAAATTTAGGTAAACCACATGGACCACCAATGTAATTCACTCTTTATCAAAGTAGATTCTTGATTGTTACCATCTTTAAAACATAATCAGTTTAAACATCTACATAAATGTTAAACATTCTTTGCATCGTTTCCGACCAACCAATTATACTTCGCTGTTGTTCGGTTCGTTTTCTGTTAAGACCTGAATGGATATAGTTGGCCGTATGGATATAGCTATCTGTGTGTTAACAGATAATATTGTTTTTTTTAAAGGGTATCCTAGGCTTTGCCTAGACTAATCTCTGGCACTGATTGACTGCTAAGCTATTGTGCGAATGTTGTGCTGAATAGACAGCCCGCATGCATGTTAAAAATGACTTTTTGATCCTTGGTCTTTAATGTTGTTTACATAAATCAACAGCTTAATAATAATATTGAGTAAATGAATTTTAATTATAAAAAAATTAACAATTTAAACCTTTTAAATAAGTACTTATATTGAAAACATAAATAAATATATAGCTTTTTTGCTACGTCCTCTGTAACCACGTCTCAGTTTTCCTTCCCTGACCTCCTCCATTGATGATGCAGAGAGCTTTTCTTCTTCCCTCTATCTCTTCATGTACCTGTCCCCCAAAGCCATCGCAACATCATCTCCTCAGTTCTCACTTGGTATAACTAGTGCCACATCTTCTGTCAGTTCCCTCCTCAAAGAACTATAACTTTAACATTGATGGCTTTCAACCAGTAGAAAATAGATGGCTTTGAAATTGATATACACAGCTTCAAAATCGATGGGTTTGAAGCAATAGAGAATTGATAGCTTTGAAATCGATATACACAATAGAAAATCGATACCTTTGAAATTTGATGGAGAGAAGACGATGGAGAAAAAGATACTTGTGGGTTTCTTCAATCGATGGATGAAACCGTTATACACAGTAGTGTTTCTTCAATCTAGGGAGAGCAGTGATGAATTAAGAATGAAGGAGAAAAGGGGATGGGGAGGAATAAAAGAGGTGTAAAAGAGGAATAAATGAGTTGAAGAATGGCCGAGTCTATATGACTTTATTTTTTGGGCTGACCGAATAAGTCCATACCGAACATCCAGATATGGATGGATGTGCGAAATGAAAATTAATTCTCCGTATTTTCATTCCATGCCTAAAGCAAATGCCACTTTTAAAGTTCTATATGAACGTTATATTCTTGAAACTATGTATTTATACTATATTATAAAGCATTTATGAAAAACTCTTAAAAACAACCCTTAAAGCTTCATGTACCGCTATTTAATGCTAATTACTTAAAATCTCTTAAAACCAACTAATGAAGCTTTATGTACAGCTTTTAATGCTAATTACTTGATTAATAATTATCTCTAACAATCTTCAAATCCTTAAGGTAGCGTTTGATACGCAGACTGTATGGGACAGGACTGGACGAGACAGAACGGGATTGGACAGAACTAATTGACTGTCCTACGTTGGGTACGACTAGGACAAGGCTGGACTAATTTGTTTGTCTTGCTTAAAATGACCAGATTGCCCCAAACACTGTTTAAGGTTATTTCATATATCACTTCCATAACTTTCTGCATTATCTAATTTTAATTGAACCGGGGTATCTAAATATTGGTGTAACACCCCGGATCCCGTACGGTAGGTAACTTAAGTACTAACACCGTCTTATACCTTTTTAGATCCTTGCTTAAATTTGATTCTTATCATACGTACAATTAGTTGCTATTTGCATTCCTTAAATCTGATAATTGTTGCACGTGTTAGTTATAACTTAAATTGGTTGGAATAGAGAAATTGGGGAATGGGAACGTCCGTATGGCTCAAAGCCGGACGTCCGTGGCATAGTGGATGTCCGCGGATCATCCACGGGAGCAACAGAAACTTTTGGGAGGATTCTGGCCAAGGGAAGGCCGGACGTCCGCATGGTCACTTGGCGGACGTCCGCGACCGGTCTGATAAATTTTCACCCTTATCTCTCCTTTTCCCATATTTCTCTCACTCACTTTACCAAAACACTCCCAAATCATTTTCTCTCCTTTAAGGTGCGATTTTCACCCTCAATCCATCATCTCTCTTCATTAAATCCCCCACAAGATTTGAGTTACATTTATTGTTCATCTTGGATCTATTGAGAGCATTTATTGAAGATTTCTCCAAGAGATTTGTCACCTACAACTCCAAGTCTCATTTGCATTTCCTCCAAAGCTAGGGTTTCATCCATTTTCTAGGTTTTGGTCTAAAAACCTAGATAGTGAGTGTTCTAACCTTCCTTACTCTAGATCCATGATTATTTACTTGTTATCTTGTTCATCTCATCATCTTGTTGAAAACCCTAAGTTTGGGGAATGTGAATAGTTGGCTTAATGAGAATGTTCTTGGGTTATGGAAGTATTGTTAGACTCCATGTGTTGATGTTATCATGTGTGGCCTTGGTAAGTTGGGGTTTCATGCATAAAAGCTACAAGTTACTTTATTGGTATTAAGCATGTGTTAATGATTAAGTTATTTAGCCACTTGGCTCATTGAGTATATATGACCTTACGTGATTTATGCATATCCGTATATATATGATACATGTATTACTAGATGGTGAATTATGCACCATGAATTGGAAACTCTTGCATTGATTGGGCATATGGACATTATTTATGGCTATTTGGGCTTTGAATGAATCAAGTTAAGTGTTCACTAGGAGGACATAGTCTTGGGCACCACCTTTCGGGTATGTGCCTAGACCCTCTCCACAATGGGGCAATTCCTTCGTTGTATCCCCGGTATGCTGGGCCTTTGGTGTCGCTTTTATGCGGATGGCACTAAGGTATCTCGACTCTTTGGGTGGAACTTCTTGGTGTTGTGGGTCTCCCCCATTGACTTCAAATTTACCTGTGAAATACCGGTTATTGTTCATTACATAACTTGCTATTAATATTATGTGTTAATATGTGGAACTACTCACCAAGCCTTGTCTTGACACTTGTTTGGTTGTTGACTTGGATCTCAGGTTCCAGTGGAGCCGTTATTAAGAAAGACTAGGCGGAGTGTGTGAGCCGTGGGGATACTTTTGGTCGCAAACCATCGAAGATTTATATGAATAGATATGACAACCCCTTTTGTAATCTTACCTCCTTTTAGGAACTAGATTAGTTGGTTGTTATAATCTATCTTTTATGCACAATCGTAACTTTACCAATGTACTTGATATTCCCCTTTTTGGGATGGCTCATTTATATTATACCGCTTTTTCGTATTATGAAAGTTTTTGTTTACCCCTATTTTTAGGGTGTTACAATTGTCCTACCAAATTGGTCAACCTGATCTCAGGTATCTTCTATCTGATTTCTCATGTTCACTCATATTCAAGCTAGCATCCAGTGCAAACGATGAATTTTCCATCCTTATTTGTGGGGTTTCATCGCAGTTCTTACCCTTCTCCATACACACTGACCAAAATTGCATGTCAACGAACACCACTTTTGCAAAAGGATCAAGCATAATCGAGAACCATGGAACTCGAAATCCATGAAACTCGACGTGTATCAATGCAATCGAAAACCATGGAACTCGATCTATCTATGCAATCGAGAACATAAAACTCAAAATCTGGAACTTGAAAACCGTGGAACTCGATCTATCTATGCAATTGAGAACATAAAACTCGAAATCTGGAACTCGAAAACCATGGAACTCGACCTCTGTCAATGCAAGCGAGAATGATAGAACTCGAAAACCATGGAACTCGACCTATTTATGCAATCAAGAACTATAGAACTCAAAATCTAGAACTCGACCTTTGTCAATGCAATAGAGAACCATAGAAGAAATCTGGAAATCGACAGCCATGGAAATCAGCAACGATGAAGAAATCTGGAAATCGACAGCCATGGAAATTCGGAAATCGACAGCCGTAGAAATCTGCAACGATGAAGAAATCTGGAAATCGACAACCATGGAAATCGAGAAATCAATGTGGAGGTGATATGAAGAACTGGAGGAACATATTGGAGGCGACGTGAAGAAGTGGATGGAGTCGATGATTTGGATTAGATTTAGGACTGAGATGTAAAAAAAGGGTAATATAGTAATCTTTAATTTAGTCCCATGTTGTTCCACCAATTTTGGTGGAACAAAAAATCTTAACTTTTGTCCCATGAAACTAAGTTTTTGTCCCATGTTGTCCAACCTGATTTTTGTCCCATGGCATACCAAACATGAGACTAATTTTTTTGTCGCGTCTCGTCCCATCTAGTTTGCATAGCAAACACACCCTAAATGGTGGACCATTATTAATTATTCTTTATTTCTAACCATTCAATGTGGAGGTGATATGAAGAACTGGAGGAACATATTGGAGGCGACGTGAAGAAGTGGATGGAGTCGATGATTTGGATTAGATTTAGGACCGAGATGTAAAAAAAAGGGTAATATAGTAATCTTTAATTTAGTCCCATGTTGTTCCACCAATTTTGGTGGAACAAAAAATCTTAACTTTTGTCCCATGAAACTAAGTTTTTGTCCCATGTTGTCCAACCTGATTTTTGTCCCATGGCATACCAAACATGAGACTAATTTTTTTTGTCGCGTCTCGTCCCATCTAGTTTGCATAGCAAACACACCCTAAATGGTGGACCATTATTAATTATTCTTTATTTCTAACCATTTAAATCCTCAAATCATGAACTCCTTTAAAAGGATCATTCTTTAAACAAATTTATAAAAAGAACTTGACCGTTTTCTCAAAATCACACATTAAAATAAATTAGAACATTAAAATCGAGATATATCGCGTTGCATTGCACGAGTAGACTTCTAGTATAATAATAAAACATATAAGTGATAAAGATTTCGGTTTCTTAAAAGGAATAATTAGCAAAAAAAACTATTATAAGTTTAAAGCAAGTGAAGATGATGGATACGGAGAGCAAAAGCCCAAATCCAATATTGAGTTTTTGTTTAGGCCCATTAGAATCTTTCAAGTGTGCAGTCGCATCATCATGTGACAACTTTTGATCCATAACTTATGGGGGTTTTACAAATATAATGGTATTATTATCATAGCAGCTGACGTCAGATTTTTTGAAAATAAATGATATTAATTGTTCTTCAAAATTCTGTTATAACATGTGTATTTAACAAGTTTGGTTTCACATATAGGTATAGTCTTAAATATAAGGATGCATAATAATTAGTGACTATACATATACAATATGTGTATGTCTTTTTAGGGTGTGTTTGGTACGGTGGACAAGAAATAATAGAACAAAACATGGATCATTGTTATATGTTTGACAAAACTTTTATGTGGAATAAACAGGAAGAGAGTGGAACATGTCTGTTCCAGCCCACCACATGAAACAATGTGGAACAAACTTTTTTTTACCAATATAACTCTAAAATAAAATCTAATTCTCTTTTAAAACATCAAATACGTTTTATTTTTTATTTTTTATTTTTTAGTTTTTTCATTAATTAAATTTTATTTATTGTATTTTATATTGTTTAAACTTTTACTTTACCGTCCTAAAAATATTTATTTCAGCATAATTTAATAAATTACAAAACTAATCAAAATATATAAAAAACTTATTAGGGGTAAGTTGGTCATATTATTTGTTTTGTTTTGTCTAGTTATGTTTTACCAAATACTGAACAGTTGTTCTGTTATGTTCTATTCTGTTTTGTTCTATCTCATCCTATCATGTTGTATCATGTCTGTATACCAAATGCACCTTTAAAATGGCCTTTGCCTTTAAAAAAATGCACCTTTAAAAACTTGACAACTATTATATATTACTTGTGTTAATTTTGATGAATGACTAAATTGCTAGTATTATTGTACCCTAAATCGATGATAATATTGTCAATATATAAGAGTTCATCGCACTTTTGTAACCATACATCCATCATTTAAGTTCTTAATTGGAAGTTGGAACCAATATTAGACCATCTCCAATAGGTCACTAAATCTTACACCAAACACTAAATTTAGTGTAAAAACACTATTCATATCTTTAATGGGGTCTCTATTTTTCACACTAAATTTGGTGTAATGAATAGTATTGCACTATATTTGGTGTAACACTATATTGTGTAATACTATTCATCACACTAAATTTAGTGTAAATGAATAGCGTTACACAAAATATAGTGTAATACTATTCATCACACTAAATTTAGTGTGAAAAATAGTGATCCCATTGGAGATGTGAATATTGAGATTTACACCAAATTTAGTGTTTAGTGTAAGATTTAGTGACCCCATTGGAGATGGTCTTAGAAACTACATTATTGCAACAAATTTTTAGTTGGACAATTAGTCATATAGAAGAAGGTTCAAACAAAAACGCTAAATATTTAAGAAAACAAGAAAACAGCAAATCATTTGAAAAATCACATGTGATTTTACATTAACTGCAAAAACTGGACACGCGCGACTTTGGCCACGAATTAAAGTGGCGGGAAAAGTCGCATAATCATATATGTTGATAAAAGCATGTTTGAACCTATTTTTATAATTGATTCCGTGCATTTTATTATGATTTTATTGTTAATAGGGCTGTAAACGAACCGAACGTTCAGCGAACCGTTCGTGAACCGTTCGGCGGGAAGTTCGTTTACGTTCGTTTATTTAATAAAGGGAAAAGTCCAATAAAACCCAATGGACTTTAGCATTAGGAATGATTAAGTCTTTGTACAATTTTTTGGAATAAATAAAACATTGCACTTTTCAAAACTTGTTAAATAAACCATTGGACTTTCTAAAACCTGTTACATACATCCTTATGACTTATAAAATTGGTTAATGTGTTAAAAAATAATTAAAAAAAATACGAAAAAACCAAACAAAGTTACATATTTTAAACTATTAAGTCCTTATACATTTTTTGAACGAAAAAACAAATACAATTTATAAAACGAAACGAATATACCATTTTCATTACTCTTCCCAAAACATATAAAAGTTGTATCCAAAGCGTAAATAGATGTACATAAAAGTAAGAAATGCCAAAAATCGCACCAAAGTACAATTTAAGGTCGATGTGGACTTTAACAACTAAAGAAAGGATTCGTTCGACAAAAGCGTGCGACAAAGACATAAATGTAAATGAGACAGAGATTTTGGTGATGCGGGAAAAACCTCAACGAGTAAAAAACCCGCGGACGACTGTGGAAGTCGTCGCTGCACTATGGTCGCCAAACAGGGGCGATGTCCTTGTGTTTCTGGTGTCGATCGTACAGAGATTACAATACAAATGAAAGAAAGACTTTGAAATGTAAAGTAACAAGTGTTTTGAATGTAAAAATAATGTGCGTCGTGTGTAAAAACTGTGTGTCGTGTGCGAATGTCGTGCGTCGAGAGCGATCTTCTACGGGTGATTTCTTCGTTTCGAGTGCTTGTAGTTGTTGTTCGATGTTGTGTCTCTGTGTTTTTTTTCGTCCCCTTGAAATGATGATTATCCTTGATATTTATAGTCTTCGGACGCTTTAATTGGCTCATTAAATACTTCGATAACTGTCGTAATGGACGTCGTCTTTAGTGCTGTTTAATGACCTTCATCAGTTATAGCCGTTTGTCCATTAATGATGTTGACTCCTGCATTAAACACTGGACAAACGTAACAGTTTGTGTCATGCGTTAGTTGGTCGAGGTCGCATGGTTCTAGGCGACGGTCGTGTGGGCTAGGCGACGTCGAGGTCGAGTGTCGTGAGGTAAAAAGACTTTTGATTTTATCTTTAATCAAGAGTTTAAAATACTATGATTTTACCTTCGTTATGAAAAAGGGAATAAGTGTTTCCTTACCTTGGTCGTGGTCGAGACTGGTGAAATTTTGCCCAAACAGTTTGCCCCAAAAATTTGAAAGTAGGATGTCAAATTCGAATTTTAAATTTTGTCAGTCGGACGCATAGAATTATGACACGTGTCGAAAGTTACCTTGGTTGTCTTGGAACTGGATCGATCCGATTTTAACTGAACGAGGAGTCGAAAAGGAAACGGGATCGTGACGTCATACTGACGCACGATCGTGCTTACCAGCTGTCTTTGACAGGTGTCGACGATCTGTGTGGTCATACGAAAAGACAAGGGCACGTGTTGATCATCCAAGGACTCGACCTGACATGATCGATCGTTTAAATAGAGATTCTGATGGATCATTTCCTTTTATGGCTTTGGAAAGTTTTTAGGGTGAGATTCTTTTTCTGATTCCTTACTGCCCTTCCTCCGATCTTCTCTGAAATCGCTAGGATTTCTGACTAGCTTAATATTTCGAAGCTTTTGAGCACCTATATAAGGCATAGTTTCTCGCCTTTCCATTCATTCTTGACTGAGGCATTTGTGCTTTGAGTCCATCGCTTTTAAGTTTATTGTGTGATGTTCTTCTTTTGTAGATTCTTAGAAAGATCATCGACAAAGGTGCCAACCATCTCTGCTGGGAGAATGGCACGACTTGAGCGTACATGTGTCGGGGTTTTATTGAAGACGAGGATGATGACTCTGAAAGGGATGCTTTCAAAGGTTGATGACTTATCGAGAGTCACTATGCCTGAAAAGGTGAAGGCATTGATCGCGGTTGACGCAATATCCGTGGAATCCGCGCATCTGGCGACGATGTCCTCTGCAACCATGTCGACCCGTTCGTCGGCCGACAAGGGCAAGGGTGCAAATATGGGAGAGAGTGAGAAGAAAGTCATGACGGTCAACTTTAGGTTGCCGTTGGACCTCTTAATTGTCCATATCCTTGACGGGACGGAGTCGTTTTCGCATCTGGGGAAATATCAGCCCCTATCTTTCGAGGAGCGTTTTCGAGGGATCCCTGTCGTAAAAACGGGATCACGTATAGCCATACAGGCGTTCGTTGTAAGTTTTTCTTTAAAAACTCATGTTTTCAATGTTTTTCTCGGTTTTCATCGGACGCTTGCTAACATATTTCTTTTGTTTTTACAGATGCTTCGATCTCTCCTCGTTCGGTATGCGAGGACAGAGAAGACGTTGGACCGGAAGTCGATCGTTGAGAGTGTCATATTCCTCCCTCCAACCTTAACATTAATCTTAAGAGCCGCATTCTCAAGACATTGCGGACTTACCTTCACGGCGTGTTCGTGGCATCAGATATTGGGAGACAGTTCCCAATTATGGTTTCTCATACTTGTTTGATCCTTGCATAAGTTCCTTAATGTGCTTCGGGGTCGTCGAGGATTCCAAGGTCGAGACTTCGGACAAAGACGTGGCCGACAATCTAGCCTTAGGATAAATTTCCGTTTTACGAATTTTTCATATCTGATCGTTGGTGATCAAGTTGTCTGATGTAATTATGTTTAAGTATGAAATGAAGTTTCGTGAGATCTGTTTACTACAAGCAATTATCGAAAGTAATTTCAATTGTATAAACGCACTTGTAGATCGAATGTAACTGTAGATACGTGTGACTAAGGCTTTCTATTGAAAGATAACGACCATAAGATTAGTCGTGTAAAAATCAAGTATACATGCGTTTAGAGCATTCATTCGGAATATGAGGCTTTTCTAAGTCGAGACACTTAGATTGTGAGCTGATTTTGGAATCGAATCGTGCAATGACTTTAAATCACATATCGAGTCGTGTATTAGACTTATGTTATGCGATTTTGGGAAAGTCAAACAATAAACTTTTGTCGTGCGACCCTGCGATAAAATATTGTCAGAGGTTGGTCGTTGGATAACCAACGACCCTCCGATGCTTAAGTTAGTTACCGTCGAGGTGAAATAAAAAATCGTATGAAAAAAGGTTTAAAAGAAATACCTCTTTAGATGCGTTGCATTACAACTGCGTGGGATTTCTTGGTTGTCGAGGGTCTGGAGTCGATAGGCCCCTTTACCCACGACTTCAGATATACGATAAGGACCTTCCCATTTAATGGAAAGTTTACCTGCGTTGAGCTCTTGAGTGTTTTGGAACACTCGACGGAGGACGTAGTCGCTGTTTGGGCAAAATTTCACAGGTCTCGACCACGACCAAAGAAGGTAAGACGCATGTCATGAGTTATGCCTTGTATTAAGATAAGGTCCCGACAAAGACCCAAAGAACCTCTGCCATCCCTCCTAAAAGGTAAGTCGAGAGTTCCTCACAACACTCGACCTCGACGTCCCCCGTTCCGCACGACCGTCAAAGCCATGGGAATTGGTAGACGGGGGCAGTTCAGCAAACGTCATTTTTCTCAACACTGTCAAAGCCATGGGAATTGATCGCTCAGAAATCACCCGACGTTCGACAACTTTGGTCGGTTTCAATGGAGAAGCGACGAGCACCGTCGGAGAGATAATCTTGCCTGTCTATGCCGGAGGAGTCAACAAGCAGACCAAGTTCAGTGTCATCGACTGTGCGTCGGCCTATAACATCATCTTAGGTCGACCATGGATCCATGATATGAAAGCCGTTCCTTCGACATATCATCAAATGTTGAAATTCCCTACGCCTTGGGGAGTCCAGGAGATCAAGAGTGAACCAAAAGTCTCTCGTGAGTGCTACAAGTCTACCTTGAAGCCGCGAAAATAAGCTGAACTCGCAAGATCAAACATGACTACACTGTCTCGACAGGTTCGTTCTTCTATCCCTGACCTCACTGATAAATTGATATCTTTTCCACAGGAATGAGTCGACTATGGTGCCCTGTCGCGCGAAAACATAGTCGACCTCAGCGCAGACAATATCTCACCGAATCGCCGAGACATCCTGTCATTTAAAACCTATCTTTCTTTCCAAAAAGAATAGGATAATAAACGACAGGGGGGCAATACCCCACTAAGAAGAGAATCTAAAGCCAACGACCAACCCCCGACATCATTTTATCGCAGGATCGCACGATATAAGCGATCAGGTCTTTGACTCTTAAGATTAATGCTAAGGAAGGAATATATATCCTTATCAACGATCGACCTCCACTCCAACATTTCCTCTACCTTCACATATTCAATAAGAGGAAACAGAAGCATCTGCAAATTACAAGAGAAACATACCAAATGCTCAGCGAAAGAACATCGATAACACAAGTGTTGAAAGAAAAACTTACAAAGAACGCAGTTCGGCTAAACACAGTCCAATTTCTTCGACAGAGATCCTTCGAAAACGCTCCTTGAAAGATAAAGAGCTGATACTTCCCCAGATGCGGAAGTGACTTTGCCCTGACGCGGACATAGTCAATCAGGAGGGTTGACGACAACGCAAAATTGTTCGTCGCCATAAACTCTCCCTCATTCTCTCCCGTCTTTACACCCTCGCCCTTGTCGGCTGACAAAAGAGTCGACGTGGCAGCAGAAAACATCGTCGCCAGTTGCGCAGTATAAAACATCGTCGCCAGTTGCGCAGTATGAGACATCGTCGCCAGTTGCGCAGTATGAGATATCGTCGCCAGTTGTGCAGTATCTACGGATCTAATCCAATCACTGTCCATAACCAGCATCGCCACCCGCACAAGTACATCTTTCGTCCTCCACTTGCGATCATTGACAGCGGCGTTCAAAACTAAGGTACGATCACCTTTGAGCCTTGAAAGTAAACTATAACGACGATATTGATCGCTCATGACTTTATACGCCATTCCTAGTGCGAAGTAAGTCGCCCGGTGACTAGAATGACTCGCGAAAACTGGGGCATCAGTTGCCCTGGCGATAGGTCAAACTCACACAGAAATGCCTTGGCCAGAGGCAAATACGGCCAGTGGAAGCCCATCTTAAACAGATATTCGTATATAACGACGTACCCCTCGGGACACATTTCCGATCGAACCTTGCCAACCTTGCTTACGGTAATCGCCATGGGAATCCTCGCTAGACTTCTAACGTCGTCGAGATCTTCTCCATTTCTAATAGCACCTCTGGGCTCCGTCGACATTTATAAAACAACATCTGGTAAGCATGATCGTACGTCAGCATGACCTCGACTTCCAGTCCAGTCCTAAGGCGATCAAGGTAATCTTTTCCCTTGTTCTATTTCTTACGCGTCTGATTGACAAAATTTAAACTCGAATTTTCCATCCTTCTTTCAAATTTTGGGGGCAAACTGTTTGGGCAAAAAAAAATCACGTCGTACGACCGCGGCTAGAACAGGTAAGACGTACGATTAAGGACTATATCTTGTATTAAGATAAGGTCTCGACAAGAACCAAGAAAACATCCGACGTCTCCCGTAAAAGGTAAGTCGTACGTCCCTCATGACGCTCGACCACAGCGGCGCCCGTTCCGCGACCGTCGCGTAAGATCATGCGACCTTGACCAAAACTAACGTTAACCATGACCGTTACGTTTTGTTAAGTATTTAATTCAAGAGTCAAATTCATTAAGGAGCAACGGATATAACCGACGCAACCATCAATGATCGATAGCCGTAACCGGCGAAGATCATCATGGATATTCACTCCGACAACCGTTACAGACCGTTGCAGACGTTAAATGAAGCAATCAATGAGCTAATTAAAGTTCCCGAAGACTATAAAGACCAAGCTAAATCATCCTTCCATATCATCTGAGAACACACCGGCGAATACCATCGAATAGCAGAGAAAAAGTATCTGAATTCACAAAGAAGAGTACTCAAACTCTGGAAATCAAGTACTGAAAGCCAGAACCCTACAGCGAACTCTAGAACAGCAGAAGCAGAGAGATTTCTCCCGAAGAACATCTCTCGACGCACAACAACAGCCTTCGACCAACAGTTCACACTTTGTATTCACACATGACAAACACTCGTTTTTACATTCAAACACTTGTACTTTACATTTCGAAGCATTTCCTTCATTTGTATTGTAACCATCGTACGACCGACGCCAGTACCAAGGACATCGCCCCTGATTGGCGACCATAGTGCAGCGACGACATCCCCTGTCGTCCGCAGGTTTTTTCCTCGATTGAGGTTTTTCCTGCGTCATCAAATCCTTTGTCTTATTTATTTTTCCCTCGTCGCACGTCTCTTCGAAAGATCCTTTCTTTAGTTGTTTAAGTCCACATCGACCTTAAGTTGTCCCTTTGGTGCGATTTTTGGCATTAACAGAGGCTAAGACCGCGACCAAATTTCCTCAATACCTCAAGATATCCTCTTACGGATTCAAAGGGTCCACTAAAGATTTGGTCGAAGCTCTGAAGACCGCCCAGGAGACTATTCGATGGCCAACGAAGTCCGGTCAGGACGACGCTAAGAAAGATAAATCTAAGTGGTGCGACTTTCACGTCGACCATGGTCATGCGACAAATGATTGCATAACTCTAAAAAAGGAGCTGGCGTATCACGTCCCAAAGGGCAATCTCAAAGACATCATCGACGAAGTCGTTACCCCAGCTAACGATGTTCGACCGTCAACCCCCGAGCATGCGAAAGTCGTCAATTGTATCACTGGTGGATCCGACTTATGCGGTCTAACGTATTCCGCAACCAAACGTCACGTCAGTCAAGCGCCTGACTGCTACGCTGTGGGGCATCCAGGAAATCAAGAGTGAGCCGAAAGTCGCTCGTGACTGCTATAAATCGACTATGAAACCGCGAAAGTAAATCGCTTAGCAGATGCGGCACGACAGGTTCGTCCTTCTATCCTTAGAAACAAACTTATGCCTTGTCTACAGGAATAAAATGACCGTATGGCCCTGTCGCGCGAAAACACAGTCAATGCACACCTAGATAGCATTTCCCAATATCTCTATGTCGATCCGTCATTTAAAACCTATCTTCTCCTAGAAAGAATAGGATAATAAATGACGGGGGGCAAATACTCCGTTAATTAAAGAAGAATTTAAGAAGGTACGTTTCCTAATTTCTTTTTCTTCTTTCGTACGATTTTTTCACAACGACGATTACTGACTTAAGCATCGGAGGGTCGTTGGTTAGCCAACGACCAACCTCTGACATTGTTTATTCCGCAGAATCGCACGACAATAATCAAACGACTCTAGTTTCACAAGGTCGCACGACATGAACGATCAGGTCTATGACTTGATCATCCTTCTACAGGGACACACGATTCAAATTCATCGCACGACTCATACGTACGATCGCAAAGTCTAACGATCTCATGATCTAAGTCTCTTGACTTAGAAAAATTTCATACTCTGAACGTATGCTTTAGTCGCATGAGCTTATGATTATATACACGATTTAAAAGTCTTATGAATTGCGTCCTAGTTATTATGTTGCAATGATGCCTAAGTCGCACGATTCCTTGTATATTTTATATTTTATGAGTTTGACAGTCGGTGCGATATTTGTTTGCCAAATACATAAGACGCAAGTTCAAAAGAATCCCAAGTTTCATTCACAAACTGTCGATTACATTCAAAAGAATTCGACCAACAACAGTCGAATAGCGAGGAAACAGAAACAAACAAAGATATTTTTTCTAAGGATGAGGAGGAACATCAATCGCATCCTTGCCTGATGCGTCGTCCTGAAGACCCTATTCCTCTTCGACCTCCTTCTCATCATCTGAGTTGAGATCTCTCACGGTCCCGACCTCCTTGAAGAACAGAGCCAACTCGTCCAACGCTGAGGCCAGAGGATCCTTGCCCAGCAAGTGGCGTCGCAAGATCGCCGCACGTGTAGTAAAGGTGAGCAAAAGGGAAGATAGATTTATTCTCATACCTCTACTTCTAGTCCAACATCTTCTCTATCTTCGCGTATCTAACAAAAGAAGACTGAAACGTCTATTACACAAACATTCAGCGAAAACATTAGGAACACGAGTTTTGAAAGAAAAACTCACAAAAAATGCTAGTCCAGCTAAACGCGATCCCATCTCTTCGATGGAGGTCCCTTGAAAACGCTCCTTGAAAGATAAGAGCTGATATTTCCCCAGATACGGAAATGACTTCGTCCCGTCAAGGACATAGTCAGTCAGGAGGATCGTCGACAACGTAAAGTTGATCATCATGACTTCCTCCTCGTCCTCTCCCGTCTTTACACCCTTGCCCCTGGCGGCTGACAAAAGGGTCGACGAGGATATAGAGAACATCGTCGCCGGTTGCGCAGTATGAGACATCGTCGCCGGTTGCACAGTATGAGACATCGTCGCCAGTTGCGCAGTATGAGACATTGTCGCCAGTTGTGCAGTATCAACGGATCTAATCCAATCACTGTCCGTATCCAACATCGCCACCCGCACAAGTACATACCTCGTCCTCCATTTGCGATCATTGACAGCAGTGTTCAAAACTAAGGTACGATTACCTTTAAGCCTATCTTGAACAGGTACTCGTATATCACGACATATCCCTCGGGACACATCTCCGGTCGAACCCCGCCAGCCTTACTTACAGTAATCCCCATGGGAATTTTCGCTAGACTTTTGAAGTCGTCTAGATCGTCTTCATTTCTAATAGTACCTCTGGGCTCCGTCGGCATTTCTAAATGACAGCTGGTAAGCACAATCGTACGTCAGTATGACATCACGACCTCATTTTCTCTTCGACTTCTCGTTCGGTTAGAATTAAACCAATTCGGTTCCGAAACAACCAAGGTATTTTTAACGCAGAACCCTGAACACCCAACGAGCAAAATTTAAAATTCGAATTTTCCATCCTACTTTCAAATTTTAGGGGCAAACTGTTTGGGAAAAATTTCACAGGTCTTGACCACGACCAAAGAAGGTAAGACGCATGTCATGAGTTATGCCTTGTATTAAGATAAGGTCCCGACAAAGACCCAAAGAACCTCCGCCATCCCTCCTAAAAGGTAAGTCGAGAGTTCCTTACAACACTCGACCTCGACGTCGCCCGTTCCGCACGACCGTCGCATAAAACCGTACGACCTCGACCGACTAACGCGTTATACAACTGTTATGTTTGTTTAAGTGTTTAATGCAGGAGTCAAAGTCATTTATGGATAAACGGCTATAACCGACGAAATCGGTTATGAGCATCTAAACTCACATTGAAGACGATGACCGTTACAACAATCATCAAAGATCTTAATGATTCAATTAAAGTCATCCGAAGGACTATAAAATCCCAGCTCAATCATCAGTTCAGGACACCTGATCAACACCAAATAACACAGAGAGAGAGAGATAGAACAAGAGCATCGAACAACAGAAGCAAACACAAACACTCGAAGAATATTCATTCGAAGCAAAGAGATCATTCATAGAAGATTACTCTCGACGCAAGACTCTCGCTCTCGACCAACAGTTTATACATAGTTTTCACACACGACGCACACTGTTTTTACATTCCAAACACTTGTACTTTACATTTCGAAGTCTTTCCTTCATTTGTATTGTAATCTCTGTACGATCGACACCCGGAACATCAAGGACATCGCCCCTGATTGGCGACCATAGTGCAGCGACGACATCCACTGTCGTCCGCAGGTTTTTTCCCCGTTGAGGTTTTTCCTGCGTCATCAAATCCTTTGTCTCATTTACATTTTTGTCTTTGTCGCACGCCTTTGTCGAAAGATTCCTTTCTTTAGTTGTTAAAGTCCACATCGACCTTAAGTTGTCCCTTTGGTGCGATTTTTGGCATTAACAGTCGCCTTCTTGAAAGACTTTGATTTTGACGTTTTTATTGAAATGTCGCTCGACCGCTTGCCTTTGTGACGCCATCCTAATCAAGGCTGATTCTCTGAGTTCTTTGAGGGCGTCGAGGTCGTACCCTAAATCGACCAAGTTGTGATCGACTGAAGTATGCCTTGAAGTTGGGAGTTGGACCTCGACTGGTAGAACTGCTTCACAACCATAGACTAGAGAAAAAGGGGTTTGTCCTGTGGACGTGCGAGGTGTCGTGCGATTTGCCCACAGGACCGAAGAAAGTTCCTCGACCCACTTTCCCTTTGCAGCTCTTAGCCTTTTCTTGATCGAAGCGATGATGGTCTTGTTACTCGACTCGGCAAGTCCGTTGGCTTGGGGATATCTGGGAGTCGAGGTCATCAGCTTGATGTTTCTGTCTTCGCAGAATTGTTGGGTCCTGTCGCTTATGAATTGGGATCCGTTGTCACAGACGATTTCGGATGGAATCCCAAATCTGCATATGATGTTAGTCTGGATAAAAGAGATGACTTATTTATCCCTAACTTGGGAAAAAGCATCCGCCTCAACCCATTTGGAAAAATAATCGGTGAGCACAAGGAGGAATACCTTTTGTCCCGGAGCTGGGGGTAGCTTGCCGACAATATCCATTCCCCACCTCATGAAGGGCCATGGGATAAGTGTCGAGTGCAAGGGTTCAGAGGGTTTATGTGACATACCTGAGTGTCGTTGACAAGGATCACAGTTCTGGACATATTTGACGGCATCTTGTCGCAACGTTGGCCAAAAATACCCTTGTCGATAGATACGATTAGCCAAACTGCGACCTCCTGAATGATTGCCACATTCGCCGTCGTGCATTTCTTGAAGGATTTTCTGGGCCTGACTTTTGCTAATGACGCATCTTAGGTTTAATCCTGTTGATGATCGTCGATAGAGCCTATCTCCAATCATGATATATTTAGATGCTTTGAATCTGATCTTCCGGGCTTCCATTTTGTCTTCTGGGAGTTGGTCGTGAGTGAGGAAATTTCGGATGTCGCACGACCAATCATCCTCTTCATCTTCGATGTGGGCGACATAGACGTTTTCGATGGACGATGTCGCCAGATGGATCATGGGAATTGCGTCGAATATTGGTTCGACCAAAGCAGACCCGTGATTTGCTAAGGCGTCGGCCTGAGTATTATGAACCCTCGGGATCTGTTCAATAGAAAAAGATTTGAATTTTTCGAATTTTTCTTTTGCTACCGTTAAGTACGCTGTCATTTTTGAATCTTTGGCCTCGAATTCCCCATTGATCTGGTTTACCACTAGGAGAGAATCGCTTTTGACATGTAACACGGTTGCCCCCGAGTCGTATGCCATATTCATTCCTATGATCAGGGCCTCATACTCGGCTTCGTTGTTGGTGGTTTTGAAATCGCACCGGATCGAATATACCATCTTGCCCCCCTGTGGAGACTTTAAGACGACGCCTAGTCCTGAACCTCTAATGTTGGATGAATCGTCGACATATAAGATCCAATGCACGTCGTCGTGAGTCGCCACAGATGACACTTCGAGTCCTGCTTCTTTTTCTAGTTCAGGACTGAAATCAGCAATGAAGTCTGCCAAAGCTTGCGATATAATCGCTGTTCTGGGTTTGAAATCGATGTCGTAACTGCTGAGATATATACTCCATTTTGCTAAGCGACCTGTCAACTCAGGTTTTCTTAAGACAGACTTAAGAGGAAAGTTAGTCACGACAGTAATAGGATGTGACTCAAAATAGTGTCGCAGTTTTTTAGCAGCTGTGACTAGAGACAAGAACAATTTTTCAATAGAGGAATACCTGGTTTCTACGTCCAAAAGAGATTTACTTACATAGTAGATTGGCAGTTGCTGCTTTTCATCTTCTCGTGTTAGGACGGCACTTACCGCGTTGGGACTAACAACCAAATATAGTTGTAGTACCTCATGATCGTGAGGTTTCGACAATAAGGGAGGCGACGTCATGTGTAACGACCCGAATCTCAAACATACAACAAATAACATATATTGCATAACGTCGTTCATTTCAAATGATACATCAAAATACACATTCGGTCCTTTAGTCTTTACACCCATAATACATAATTCATTACAAACTTTTTGCTAACTAATACATGATATCTGATAACTAATTTAAAACTACAAAACATCTCATAGTCTTCAAAATATAAGTCTTCCCAAAAGCTAGCCACCATTTACTCTATTCACTTGCACTTACCCAATCCACGACCTGGAATACATATTTTTAAAACAAAATGAGGGTTAGACCTAGCGGTCTAAGTGAGAAAATCCCTGTTAGTTTTAAAACCATTTGCACAACCATCATATACATAACACAAATTCAAATACCAATTATGACTCATGCACCATATACTTTCCTGTCTCATTCTCTTGGCCATATTAATTGGTTGCAAGCCAACTAATAAATTAACTCCACTGTACGACAATTACAGCCAACACCACCGGTCCTAAGCCCGGCCAACGTATTCTCGTATAGTGTAATGCTCATGTAAATACAATATCTCAATATATTATATTTCAAACATAAACACATAATCACTCCATCTATCACATTCCCAATCCACACATATATGTATTCCATTTTAAAAACGTTTTAAAGTAAAACTCACCTGTTTGTTTATCAAAACGCTTCCAATCCTTTCTCAAAAACAGTTCAGCTTTCACCCTAAATCCACAGAATCTGAAACAAATAGGTACAAGTATCCTTTACCATATTGAACACATAAGACTTACTAAAGCTAAAGGCTCTAGATAACTCTATCCTCAAATGTTACCCCCAAACCCGAACTTAAGTCGAGTCCACAGTATATTCAATCCTCATTCTTTCCCTATCCAAGAGTCAACAAAACACAGGCTACTGGATACTAAAAAGTATCTGAATTCTCAAAAATGACCAAACAGCTCAAAGTTTCCGGACAACACAACTTTCCGGACAGCTCATACAATCCGAATAGCATAACTTTCCGGACAACATGAATAATCCGGATAGCACCCGGACACCAAAGCAATCCGGACATCATCCGGTATCTCATTTCAACCGGAAACTTAAAGAAAAGTAACTTACCCGGACACTTCGACTACCGGATACCTGCAAGGAAAACTACCGGACACCATTAACAAAACTACCCGGACACATTCATATTGTGTCCGGAAACCTCTGTCGGTTTGTCTATTTTTAACCCAGAATTCAACTGAAATCAACCCCAATCCAGATGTGATAATTCTAATCCGATAGATACTTCCTAATAGCAATTACAAACATAAAATGTAAAGGAAACATACCTCAAATCACTTCCAAGTTAACCAATTTGTAGCCTAACCTTGCTTTTCTTCTTTTCTTCTTCTTGCCTCAAAACACACACACACACACACACTTAGATATTTTCTAACTTCTGGATTATTAGAAAACACCAAGGGTTATATCAAACCCAATTTACACTTTTGGCCTTGAACTATTCAGAAATGACCCAAAACACCCTTAACTTCTAAATTTACCCAAATTTACCCTAAACATTATTTATAAAATTAATTAAATTTAACGGGACTTGAATTTAACTAACGAACTTACCCGGGGTATTACATCATCTCTCCCTCAAAAGAATTTCGTCCCGGAATTCGGTTAGGCAAAAAGGTGCGGGTACTTAGTTCTCATTTCGGATTCTGATTCCCAAGTAGCATCCTGGCCCCTATGGTGTCTCCACTGTACTTTTACTTGCTTGATTATTTTGTTCCGCAACACTTTAACTTTGTGGTCAACTATGGCTTCAGGTTCCTCCACATAATTCAGCTTTTCATCAACTTGTATATCCGGTAGAGATACGGCCTGATCCGGTGTAACCAAACACTTTCGAAAACTAGATACATGAAAGGCGTTGTGTATAAGGCTTAATTCTGGCGGAAGATCCAACCTATAGGCTACTTCACCAATTCTTTCTGTGATTGCAAATGGTCCAATGTACCTCGGACTGAGTTTACCTTGCTTCCCAAATCGGATGACTCCCTTCCAAGGTGAGACTTTCAGCATTACAAAATCTCCAACTTGAAACTCTAGCGGTTTTCGGCGTCGGTCAACGTAACTTTTCTGTCTGTCTTGAGCCACTTTCAATCGTTCCCGAATCTGAGTAATCTTATCCGCGGTTAACTGAACTATATCTGGCCCCGCTAACTGCTTCTCTCCCACTTCGTTCCAACACAGAGGCGTTCGACATTTTCTACCATACAGTACTTCAAACGGTGCCGCTTGTATGTTGGAATGATAACTGTTGTTGTAGGCAAATTCGACCAACGACAAGTGCTTATCCCACGATCCTCCAAAGTCAATAATTCAGGCCCGTAACATATCTTCTAAAGTCTGAATCGTTCGTTCACTCTGGCCGTCAGTTTGAGGATGATACGCTATACTTAACTTTATCTGTGTACCCATTTCTTTTTGAAAACTCCTCCAGAACCTTGAAGTAAAACGACTATCACGATCAGAGATAATCGAAATTGGGATTCCATGTCGAGTTACTATTTCGTCGATATACAACTTGGCTAACTTTTCCAACGAATAAGTTTCTTTTATTGGCAGGAAGTGAGCAGACTTCGTCAATCTGTCAACAATTACCCAAATGGCATCAAATCCCTTCGGAGTCCTTGGTAGCTTCGAGATGAAATCCGTAGTAATTTGATCCCATTTCCACATAGGTATTTCTAACCGTTGCAACTGACCAAACGGCTTTTGATGTTCAATCTTTACCTTCTTACAAGTAGTACAACCTTCCACATGCTGAGCAATGCTTCTTTTTATTCCCGGCCACCAATAAAATTGTTTTAAATCTTTATACATCTTATTCGTACCGGGATGAATAGAGAAACGGGATTGATGAGCTTCTTGTAGTACCCGATCACGTAAACCACCCAAACGAGGCACCCAGATTCTATTTCCGAGACACAGTAACCCACGATCGTCTTTTACGAGTGATGCTGATATCCCCACTAACCTTTCTGATTTCAAATGTTCTTCTTGATAGGCTTCTACTTGACACTTCTGCAATTCGTCAAAGATGTTAGGTAGAAGTTCAACTCTTAGTGCAATGGCTTTTATTGTTCCACTCCTTTCTTGACGACTCAGTGCATCAGCTACCACATTCGCCTTTCCCGGATGATAAAGAATTTCACAATCGTAATCATTCACCAGTTCTAGCCATCTTCTTTGCCTCATATTTAATTCCCGCTGATTGAAAAGATGTTGAAGACTCTTATGATCAGTAAAAATTTGACATTTAGAACCATAAAGATAGTGTCTCCAAATCTTTAGCGCGAACACAACTGCTGCAAGTTCCATGTCGTGTGTAGGATACTGCCGTTCATGATCCTTTAGTTGACGAGAAGCATAAGCGATAACCTTCCCACGCTGCATTAGTACACAACCCAATCCCAGTTTGGAAGCATCACTGTAAACAACAAAATCATCGGAACCTTCAGGTAATGCTAATATCGACGCGCTACAGAGTTTCTCTTTCAATATTCGGAATGCTTCATCCTGTTCTGCTTTCCATTCAAACTTTAGATTCTTTCGGGTCAGCTTAGTGAGAGGCGTAGCGATACGCGAGAAATATTTTATAAACTTTCGATAATACCCGGCTAAACCCAGAAAACTTCGTACTTCAGTTGGCATTTTCGGCGGTTCCCACTTTTCAATTGCCTCCACTTTCATCGGATCAACTTGAATACATTTCTCGGAAACTACATGCCCAAGAAATTGAACTTCCCGCAGCCAGAATTCACATTTAGAAAATTTAGCATACAACTTTTCTTTCTTCAGCAACTCCAGAATCAAACGAAGATATTGTGCGTGCTCTTCTTTGGATCGGGAATAGATAAGGATATCATCGATAAATACAATAACAAATTTATCGAGATATGGCTTACATACTCGGTTCATTAGGTCCATAAAAGCAGTTGGAGCGTTCGTCAGTCCAAATGGCATCACCAGGAATTCATAGTGATCGTACCTCGTGCGAAAAGCAGTTTTCAGAACGTCTTCTTCTTTAACCTTCAGTTGATGATAACCATATCTTAGATCAATCTTGGAGAAATAACAAGCTCTAACTAATTGATCGAAGAGGTCATCAATTCTGGGAAGCGGATACTTGTTCTTGATCGTGCGCTTATTCAGTTCCCGGTAATCAATACACATTCTCATCGAGCCATCCTTCTTTTTCACAAACAAGACTGGTGCACCCCACGGCGAAGAACTGGGTCTGATGAAGCCCTTATCGGATAGGTCTTGTAGTTGTGTCATCATTTCTTTCATCTCTGGAGGTGCTAAACGATACGGTGCACGGGCTACAGGAGCGGCTCCAGGAATCAGATCTATACCAAACTCTACTTGTCTAACGGGAGGAAGACTATTCAAGTCTTCGGGGAAAACTTCTAGAAATTCACGGACAACAAGAATATCTTCCAACTTATTCTTTTCTGGCTTAATATCTATCACATAAGCTAAGTAACTCGGGCAACCTTTGCTGACACACTTACGAGCTTTTAACATAGATATAATGCAAGACTGATGATTTCTACGGTTACCATAAATCACTACCGGTCCCCTCTCAGGCAAGACAACATTTATCAACTTCTTATCACAAACTATGCTAGCCTGATTCTCGACTAACCAATCCATTCCCACTACCACATCAAACTCGATCAAAGCTATAGGAAATAGTTGAATAAGTACTCCACACCCCTCTATATTTATCACACAACTATCAAATACCTCTTTAACCGATACTTGATTATCATTTGCAGTATCTACCATTAAAGCATGATCTAACACTTTAGGCTTTAAATGCATATAAGCAGCAAATGAAGGAGATACGAACGATCGGTTTGCATCGGAGTCAAATAACACTTTAGCACGTGTAGAGTTTATTAAAAATGTACCTGTAACCACATCCGGAGTTTCCTCCGCTTCTTGAGTTGTCATCTGAAATGCACGGCCCCTTGGTCTTGGTTGCTCTGGCCTTTGTACTACTGGTCTAACACCCGTTGGTTTCCTCGACGTACCCCCTTGCTGTACTCTTCCCCTTGGACAATCAGACTGAATGTGATCTGGAGAATTACATGAGAAACAAAACCGCGTTACTCGACAGTCTTTAGCAACATGTCCGGTCTTCCCACACCTATAACAAACCCGAGGATCAACTTGACAATTTCCTTGGTGGATACGATTGCATTTCGGACAGGGTCTTTCCGCTGGTCGGAAAGGCGGACGGTTATCAAACCTCTGAAATCTGGATTTCTTTGGATCACACTGTGGTCCTTCCCACTTTCTTTTTCCCATACCTTTATCACTAGCGTTTCTCCCTTTATCCTGTTCCATAGTTTTCGCGGCGTCTACTGCGGCTGAGAAAGTTTCTGGTCCTTTAGCAATCACCAGACTTCTGACTTTTGAATTCAACCCAAAGATAAACCTTTCAATCTTCATTGCCTCCGTGGCAACGTAGTATTCCGCGAAACGAGACTTTTCCAGAAAATGAGCGGTATAGTCCCTAACTGATAAATTCCCTTGATGCAAGTTCATAAACTCCCCTTCCAATTGTTTAACTGCTGCTTGGGGACAAAACTATTTCCTGAAAGCTATAACGAATTCTTCCCAAGAGAAAGTAGAATATATGTCAGATCCTCCAGAAGAAATAAGAGCTTCCCACCAGTATAGAGCATCTGCCTTCAACATTGCTGTTCCGTATAGCACTCTATCTTCATCAGCACACTTACTGTTCTTGAAGATAGCTTCTATCTCCTTCAGCCACCTCATAGCTTTCACTAGGTCTCTATCTCCTGAGTAAGTTGGAGGTTTGCAACTTAGGAACATTTTATAACCACACTTTCTTGGTACCGGTATCACAGTCCGTGTAATGGGCATTTCATCTTCCAGACCAGGATCTGGTATTTCTGTTTCAGTATCACGAGTTCGGTTAAACATAGCTTGGATATTCGCTTGTAATCTTCCCATTTCAGCCGCCAAGTCGTCTCTTGTAACAAATTCTGCACCTCGCTGTTGAACTCTGCCGCATGTTCTGCCTCTACCTCTTTCTCCCCCTCTTCCCCTTGTCCCAACTGTTGGATTCGTCCTATTAGGATTTCCTCCTCCCTCCCGATTCGTTTGTCTAGTACCACTTGCCATTCTGTTGATTCAAACAAGATTAATATACACATAAGCACATACCCCATATAACAAGGTATTCCAGTTCAAACATGTACTTGTAAGATCACAATTACACTGGCCAGGTGTAATCTAAAATTACCTTACATGATGTTCCTTCTACCTTTTTATATTTAATATCCCAAGGTTCTACAATAATTGGGACATCCTACTTCACATGCAGTTTAAGTCTAGGTACAGATACGAATACCTAAATCCCTTAAACTAGGGCTCTGATACCATCTGTAACGACCCGAATCTCAAACATACAACAAATAACATATATTGCATAACGTCGTTCATTTCAAATGATACATCAAAATACACATTTGGTCCTTTAGTCTTTACACCCATAATACATAATTCATTACAAACTTTTTGCTAATTAATACATGATATCTGATAACTAATTTAAAACTACAAAACATCTCATAGTCTTCAAAATATAAGTCTTCCCAAAAGCTAGCCACCATTTACTCTATTCACTTGCTCTTACCCGATCCACGACCTGGAATACATATTTTTAAAACAAAATGAAGGTTAGACCTAGCGGTCTAAGTGAGAAAATCCCTGTTAGTTTTAAAACCATTTGCACAACCATCATATACATAACACAAATTCAAATACCAATTATGACTCATGCACCATATACTTTCCTGTCTCATTCTCTTGGCCATATTAATTGGTTGCAAGCCAACTAATAAATTAACTCCACTATACGACAATTACAGCCAACACCACCGGTCCTAAGCCCGGCCAACGTATTCTCGTATAGTGTAATGCTCATGTAAATACAATATCTTAATATATTATATTTCAAACATAAACACATAATCACACCATCTATCACATTCCCAATCCACACATATATGTATTCCAGTTTAAAAACGTTTTAAAGTAAAAACTCACCTGTTTGTTTATCAAAACGCTTCCAATCCTTTCTCAAAAACAGTTCAGCTTTCACCCCAAATCCACAGAATCTGAAACAAATAGGTACAAGTATCCTTTACCATATTGAACACATAAGACTTACTAAAGCTAAAGGCTCTAGATAACTCTATCCTCAAATGTTACCCCCAAACCCGAACTTAAGTCGAGTCCACAGTATATTCAATCCTCATTCTTTCCCTATCCAAGAGTCAACAAAACACAGGCTACTGGATACTAAAAAGTATCTGAATTCTCAAAAATGACCAAACACCTCAAAGTTTCCGGACAACCCAAACTATCCGGACAACACAACTTTCCGGACAGCTCATACAATCCGAATAGCATAACTTTCCGGACAACATGAATAATCCGGATAGCACCCGGACACCAAAGCAATCCGGACATCATCCGGTATCTCATTTCAACCGGAAACTTAAGGAAAAGTAACTTACCCGGACACTTCGACTACCGGATACCTGCAAGGAAAACTACCGGACACCACTAACAAAACTACCCGGACACATTCATATTGTGTCCGGAAACCTCTGTCGGTTTGTCTATTTTTAACCCAGAATTCAACTGAAATCAACCCCAATCCAGATGTGATAATTCTAATCCGATAGATACTTCCTAATAGCAATTACAACCATAAAATGTAAAGGAAACATACCTCAAATCACTTCCAAGTTAACCAATTTGTAGCCTAACCTTGCTTTTCTTTTTTTCTTCTTCTTGCCTCAAAACACACACACACACTTAGATATTTTCTAACTTTTGGATTATCAGAAAACACCAAGGGTTATATCAAACCCAATTTACACTTTTGGCCTTGAACTATTCAGAAATGACCCAAAACACCCTTAACTTCTAAATTAACCCAAATTTACCCTAAACGTTATTTATAAAATTAATTAAATTTAACGGGACTAGATTTTAAATAACGAACTTACCCGGGGTATTACATCATGTACTCTTTAAGCTTTTGTAATGCCTGGTCGTCTGTCCAGTCGAAGCCTCTTTTTTTCCTAAGGACATTGTAAAACAGATGGCATTTATCTGAGGATCGAGAGATGAACCTGTTTAGCGCTGCTACTCGACCAGTGAGCTTCTGGACCTCCTTGAAATTTCTAGGAGATTTAATTTCAATAATCTCTTTGATCTGGTCTGGATTAGCCTCGATCCCTCGACGAGTGACCATGTAGCCCAGGAATTTCCCAGCGCTGACACCGAAGGAACATTTCGTCGGGTTAAGTTTCATGTTGTATTCCCGAAGGATGTCGAACGATTGCCTCAAATGATCGACGTGGTCGATAGCTTTCTTCGACTTGACCAGCATATCGTCGATATACACTTCCATCGTGTCGCCAAGACGGTCTTTGAACATCTTGTTCACCAGGCGCTGGTAAGTAGACCCTGCATTTTTCAGTCCAAAAGGCATAACCTTATAACAATAAATACCTCGGTCTGTCATAAATGCGGTTTTTTCTTGGTCCTCGACGTGCATTAGGATTTGATTGTATCCGGAATAGGCATCCATGAACGTCAATAGTTCGTGCCCCGCTGTTGCGTCGACCATGGCGTCGATGTGAGGTAATGGAAAAGGATCTATTGGACAAGCTTTATTGAGATCTGTGAAGTCGATACAGACTCTCCATTTGCCATTTTTATTTGCCACGACCACGACATTAGCGAGCCAATCGGGGTACTTTACTTCTCGAATCTTTCCTATCCTGAGAAGGTTGTCGACTTCGTCATTTATCACCTTATTCCTTTCAGGAGCAAATTTCCTTCGCTTCTGCTTGACAGGTTTGAACGATGGGTCGAAGTTGAGCTTATGGGAGATGACGTCATGATCTATACCGACCATATCTTCATGCGACCAGGCGAAACAATCAGCATATTCCTGCAAAAAAGACATCAACTTTTCCCTAAGGCAGGGACTGAGGGATGACCCGATAAAGACTTTTTGCCCAGGCTTGCTTGTATCCAGGACGACTTCCTCCAAGCGATAATCGTTGACTGCTTTAGGAGCATCTTGTGCATTTTCGAGCCCCTCCTGCTCTGGGACAGCGGCTTGTTCTGGGTTTCCGTTATTTGCCATTCTCCTGAAACAGGGAATAAAGAAGACTACAAGAAACCGTTAGTAGGACGCACGTTTGTCGAAGATTTTCTCTAGATGGGGTCCCACGGATGGCGCCAAACTGTTAATGCCAAAAATCGCACCAAAGTACAACTTAAGGTCGATGTGGACTTTAACAACTAAAGAAAGGAATCGTTCGACAAAAGCGTGCGACAAAGACAGAAATGTAAATGAGACAGATATTTTGGTGATGCGGGAAAAACCTCAACGAGGAAAAAACCCGCGGACGACTGTGGAAGTCGTCGCTGCACTATGGTCGCCAAACAGGGGCGATGTCCTTGTGTTTCTGGTGTCGATCGTACAGAGATTACAATACAAATGAAAGAAAGACTTTGAAATGTAAAGTAACAAGTGTTTTGAATGAAAAAATAATGTGCGTCGTGTGTAAAAACTGTGTGGCGTGTGCGAATGTCGTGCGTCGAGAGCGATCTTCTACGAGTGATTTCTTCATTTCGAGTGCTTGTGGCTGTTGTTCGATGTTGTGTCTCTGTGTTCTTTTTCGTCCCCTTGAAATGATGATTATCCTTGATATTTATAGTCTTCGGACGCTTTAATTGGCTCATTATATACTTCGATAACTGTCGTAATGGACGTCGTCTTTGGTGCTGTTTAATGACCTTCATCAGTTATAGTCGTTTGTCCATTAATGATGTTGACTCCTGCATTAAACACTTAACAAACGTAACAGTTTATGTCATGCGTTAGTTGGTCGAGGTCGCATGGTTCTAGGCGACGGTCGTGTGGGCTAGGCGACGTCGAGGTCGAGTGTCGTGAGGTAAAAAGACTTTCGATTTTATCTTTAATCAAGAGTTTAAAATACTATGATTTTACCTTCGTTATGGAAAAGGGAATAAGTGTTTCCTTACCTTGGTCGTGGTCGAGACTGGTGAAATTTTGCCCAAAAATTTACCACAAGTTGAACCAAAATATATCAAAAGTTGCGCAAAAAAATGCCAACAGTTGCACCAAATTTACCAAAAGTTGCACTAAAATATTTAAAAGTAATGCCTAATCTATGTTAAGGTCGTGGCATGAACTATTCTTCATTTGCATCATTAATTTCTGCTGGAGATACAACCATTTGACTTTCTTGTAACCCTTCTTGACGGTCTTCATCATTAACAACAGCCTCATTTGAAATTGAATATGGTTGGATGCCTTCGGGCCATGCTGGTTGTGGCACACCTGATAATGTCTTCAATGAAAAAGATAAAGCGTAAGCAATAGTCAATAAAATGTTATTTGAATCTTAAAATAAAAAAAGACTTACCCCAATCATTGCTTCTCGTGTGACCGGATTATAAGAAACACCATAACCAACATTTTCTAGCATCTAAATCCACCACCATTGCTTCATAACCATTTTGTGTTTCAAACACATTCCCACCACTAGAATAACATACCAATATCTACATACGAAAACAATACATAACAAATTGCTTAAATTGATTAAGCCAAAAACAAATTGATTAAAGGAAACAAATTTGGTTTTCCTACTTTGAGATCACTTCTCATAAATCAAAGAGCCTTGCTAGTCAGATAAAGCTAATCAATGTCTTTTCCATGTTACTGCATATGAAAGAACAACTAAAGAAGTAATGTAGTACACTCAAGAGAAGGAGCTTTCTCTACAATCTTTAATAATCATAACAAATCAAGAATTATAAGGGCACTCCTTCTTCTCTAGAAAACTTATCTACTCTCTAGAGAAGGCCTTCTTTGCCATAAATTATTATAATATGTAATCCCTATCTCATCACATCAAAAAAATATTAAGATACGCTAAAACTTGACTACATTTTGTTTGATACGAACTTGATCAACATGAAGAAATCTAGAGGTTCATGAAATGTTAGAATAGCTATGTATATTTTGATCAATAATTTATTCCATAAGGTTAATGCATGTTTACAAACATTACAGTAGCAATCCAAACCAATTCCAAGTTACATACCAATGTGTGAGTCATAGAAACATTCCAGAACAATGCATGAACAAAAAAAACATAACCCAGATAGGTATTAAACCATGACCAAGGGAAAGCTTGCGAGAGTTAAATAGAGGAGAACATGGTTGTGAATATCGACTTACCTGTGTGATGCGACAACCGGAGAACAGTGGTGCGCCGGTGACTGGTGGTGCCGGCCTGGTGTAGCAGCGATTGGGTGTAGCAGCGATGGAATGGGCGATTGTGGGAGATGGAACGACAGTTGAGCGTATCAAGTAGTTTTAGGTTTTTTTTTAATTTGTAATTTACCGGCTATTCAAGTTGCAGGTTACAATTAGGAAGTATTTAATAGGTTTTTGTAAGTCTAGGGATATATTTAGTATGTTTTAAAAAGTGCAATGGTTTATTTGTTCCAAAAAATTGTCCATTGACTTGATCATTCCTAATGCTAAAGTCCATTGGGTTTTATTGGACTTTTCCCTTTAATAAATGAACGAACATGAACATGTTTTTTTGTTCGTTTAGTTAAATGAACGAACATGAACAATGGTCTCGTTCGTTCATTTATGTTCGTGAACGTTCGTTCATTTATGTTCGTTCCCTTACGTTCGTTTATGTTCGTTTACGCCTGTTTATATATATAAACTTATTTATATAATATGAAATTAATATGTAAAATCATCAAGTAAATTGATCTTTTAGAATTTATTTTTTATACCTCCTAAGTTAACCCGGTATTTCATTTTGTTAAGGTATTTTATACGAACGAAATGATGAGTACTGTTGATTTCGGTATGAGAAGGGTCAGGAACTATGGAAGGTGACCCAACTTGGTTATTTGAAGAAGATGGATATGAAGGGGTGAAGGATGCATCAGTATGATTGACTATAGGAGTATCACCTATGCATGAAGAGATCCATCTGTGTAATTCATCATCATCATTTGAAAGAGATGATGATCTTAGATCATCAAATTTGACATGAATGGACTCATCAATACATTTTCTCCTGAGATTATATACACGATATGCTTTGGAGGATAGAGAGTATCCAACAAAGATTCCTTCATCAGCTTTGGGATCAAATTTCCCAAGATTGTCACGATCATTCAGGATGAAACACGCACAACCAAAAACATGAAGAAAACCAATATTTGGTTTTCTGCCATGGAAAACTTCATATGGAGTCTTATCATGCCTTTTGGAGATTACCGACCTATTTTGGGTAAAACAGGCAGTATTAATAGCTTCAGCCCAGAAATAGGTAGGTAGGTTTGATTCACTTAGCATGGATCTAGCAGCCTCACACAGAGTTCTGTTTTTCCTTTCCACCACTCCATTTTGCTGAGGAGTCCTGACTGCAGAGAAGTTTTGAGAAATTCCTTTCTCATTGAAGAAGTTGTTGGACAACCTAAGGGGGGGTAAGGTTGTATTTAAAATCTTTTTCTTTCAAAAAAAATCTTTGAACAAATAAATACAGTACAAACAATACAGTAAAAATAAAGCAGAGTATAAACAAGTAAATATACAACAATTATATAAACAGATATAATTTAAATGCACAGCGGAAATGTAAAGAGATAAGGGAAAGAGAATACTTGACAACGAGATTTTTAAAGTGGTTCACCAAACACAAAGTTGGCTAGTCCACCTCGAGAAAATAACACTTCTCGGAGATCCAATACGAAACGTGTTCTTTACGGTAGAAACACAAACCTTAATACAACAAACGCGAATCACTCTACTTTGAGAGATTAAGGTGGATCACTCACTCTAATTCAAACACTTACAAGAGGGTATAAATTTAATATGAATAATCACTCTTGAATAAGGTTTATCACTTGGATATTTTTAGAGAGTTTGATCACTTGAGTTGTGTTGCTGATTCAACTAATCGTGAGATTTTAATCTGCTATCAACTCAAGATTTCTTGCTCAAAAAATTAATTTATCAGTTTAAGTGATTTAGTGTGAGTAAGAAAGCAGCAGAATAATAATCAAATGCTGAGGGAGAACTTAATGCTGAAGTTGGTGTAGAGTTGAATGCTGCTGGAGGCTTGTATTTATACTGGATGAAAATCAGCCTTGAAGATTTCGCGGTATACCGCCGAACCATCGCGGTATACCTGCGTCATAAAAAGTGTACAGCAAGGAGAAGGTCAACCTGCAAAAACTCAACGACTTTGTGTACCCGCGGTATACCGCGTTGCACATGGCGGTATACCGCCTGACAAACTTTCCTGACAAAAGAAGCTTCTCATGCAGAACAGTTGATGGGAAACAGTACCCGCGGTATACCGCGAATACCTTGGCGGTATACCGCCTAAAGATCTGTCCAATGAGAGCATGGCAACGCAGGAAACTTCGGCTGATCACAATCTTGCAACAGTAACAAGTAGCAGACAGCATATATATATCAGAGATTTATATATAAAAGATATTATATATATATTTGATTCAAATATATTTATATAGATACGAAATATCCAAGTGATAAAATATTTTAGGGTGTTTATCATTTTAAAATAAAATGACGAAACTCTTCAGACTTGGATTCTTCAGATAAAAAATTTATCGAGATCATTTAAATATCTGCACACTCAGATAAAATATTAGATAACAAATAATGCGGTGTGTTTTGTAATCATCAAAATAAATATGGAGATGTGATTTTATGTGTACCAAAAATATATCACAATATTTAAAGCTGGGTACACTTGCACCAACAATCTCCCCCTTTTTGATGATGACAAACACAACGCTAAACACGAGAGCATACTCGGTTTCTCTCCCCCTTTTGTCGAAGCAAAAAGGGTTTAAGAAAATCGCTTATGCTCCTCCTCGAAAGATGCTCCCCCTCAAAATATGAAATATTTGAGAGTTAGTATTTATCAAGGGTTATACTCAAGCATGCCTAAACCAAGTCTTAATTTAAAGAACGCTTTCTTGTTTAGAGCTTTAGTAAAAATATCGGCCAAATTATCTTCCGAATCAACTTTTTCAAGCACGATTTTGCCTTTTTGAACATTATCTCGTAAAAAGTGATGTCTCAATTCAATATGTTTGGTACGAGAATGTAAAACGGGATTTTTACTTAAGTTTATGGCACTTGAGTTATCACACATAATTGGAATTTTGGTTAGGTGTACCTCAAAATCGGTAAGTGTGTGTTTCATCCATAGGACTTGAGCACATGCTCTTGCGGCGGCTACATATTCCGCTTCGGTGGTAGACAAAGCTACGGATTGTTGTTTCTTAGAGAACCAAGATACAAGTGAGAGACCTATAAAGGCACATACCCCACTAGTACTTTTTCGGTCAACAATAGATCCACCAAGATCGGAATCGGCAAAACACGTTACTTCTAACTCGGGTTGCTTTGCGTACCATAAGCCAAGATTAGTAGTACCTCGTAAATATCGAAAAATACGCTTGACAGCTTCATAGTGAGATTGTTTAGGTGAAGATTGAAAACGAGCACATAAACATACACTAAACATAATATCAGGTCTACTAGCAGTTAAATATAACAAGCTACCAATCATACCACGATAAATCTTTTCATTAAAATCGTTTCCCTCCTCGTCACGCGATAATTGCAAATTTGTGGTCATTGGAGTTTCAACGGGTTTGACATTTTCAAAGTTAAACTTTTTCAACATATCTTTACAATATTTAGATTGACTAATAAAAATACCAGTTTCACATTGTTTTATTTGCAATCCTAAGAAGTATTTTAACTCTCCCATCATGCTCATTTCAAATTCGCTAGTCATTTTCGCAGAAAATTCATTACACAGTTTTTCATTAGTGGAACCAAAAATAATATCATCAACATATACTTGCACAACCACAATATCATTTTGAACATATTTCACAAATAAAGTATTATCTATTTTACCCATAATATAACCACTAACAATTAAAAAGGTTTTTAATCTATCATACCAAGCACGCGGAGCCTGCTTTAAACCATAAAGCGCCTTTTTCAATTTATAAACATGTGTCGGGTTTTCAAAACTTTCAAAACCGGGAGGTTGAGAAACGTATACCTCCTCATTTATAATACCATTTAAGAAAGCACTTTTAACATCCATTTGAAATAATTTAAAATCTTTAGCATTTGCAAAAGCGAGAAGCATTCGAATAGACTCCAACCTTGCAACCGGTGCAAAGGTTTCGTCATAATCTATACCTTCTTGTTGACTGTACCCCTTGGCAACTAAACGTGCCTTGTTTCGTGTGACTCCACCGTTCTCGTCTACCTTGTTACGGAAGACCCATCTTGTGCCAATAATGGTTTGACTACTAGGGCTTGGCACTAAGTCCCATACATCATTCCTAGTAAATTGATTTAACTCATCTTGCATGGCCAATATCCAATCCTCATCACCTAAAGCTTCATCTATGGTTTTAGGTTCTATGGTTGAGATAAAGGCATGGAAAGCACAATGGGTAAGGATTTGTGATCTAGTTGTCCTTTGGTTTAGGTCACCTATAATTTGATCTACGGGATGTCCTCGAGCGGTTCTAAGGTTAGGATCATCTATACCTTGTGGAATAAAGCACGGAGGGGCATCACTAGATTCAATATTATTTGTGGAAGGTTGGGTACCTAAATCCAAGGTACTAAGTTGTTGGGCTAAGACGTCTCCTTCACGGATATTATCATTTGCTAAGGGTGCACTCGGTTTGGGAGGACTCTCGTCAAAACTAACATTAAGGGATTCTTCCACTACCATGGTCTCCTTATTTAGGATTCTATAGGCTTTGCTATTCCAAGAGTAACCTAGGAAAACTCCCTCATAGGCTTTGGGGTCAAATTTGGTTAGGTAGGATTTGGTGTTTAAAATGAAACATTTACAACCAAAAACTTTTAGGTGAGCTAGGGAAGGTTTTCTACCTCGGTAAAGTTCATAGGGTGTCTTATTTAGGATACCTCTAATTAGGACACGGTTAAGCACATAGGTCGCGGTAGCAACGGCATCACACCAAAACTTTTGGGGAACTTGATGTTCGTTTAGCATAGTCCTACTCATTTCTTGCAACGTTCGATTTTTCCTTTCAACAACCCCGTTTGACTGAGGAGTTCGAGGAGCCGAAAAGTTATGAGTTATACCATGTTTATCACAAAAGGCACCAAATTGTACATCATTATCGAATTCTCGTCCATGGTCCGTACGTATGGAAACAATCGTACAACCTTGTTGGTTTTGAATTCGTTTTCCCAAAATTTTAAACTTTTCAAAAGCCTCATTTTTATGTCTCAAAAATAAAGTCCAAGTATAACGGGAATAGTCATCCACAATAACCAAAGTATAAAAATTTCCTCCAAAACTTTGAATAGCCATCGGGCCAAAAAGATCCATATGTAAAAGTTCTAAAACTCTTTGAGTAGAAATAACATTTTTTGATTTATGAGAAACGTGATGTTGTTTGCCGACACGACAAGCATCACAAAAATGATTATCAAACTTTAATTTTGGCAGGTCACTCACAAGCTCCTTATTTTTTAAGTTTTGCATTAATCTTAGATTAGCGTGACCTAAACGCCTATGCCATAAAGTAGAAACATCATTAATAGAAGATAAGCATACATTATCAGATACAACAGTTTTACAAATATATAAATTTCCTTTTACAAAGCCATTTAAAAGAACTTTGCCATTTTTTATGATTTTACAAGAATCTTCTTCGAAGACAACAGTTGTATTATTTTTACACAATTGGCGAACACTTAACAAATTAAAATGTAAATTATCAACATGATTCACATTAAGAAATTGAACATTATTGCAAGAGACTGTACCTCTACCAATTATATTTCCTTTGGAGTTTCCTCCAAAGATTACCTGTCCACCATCACATGACTTATATGATGAAAAGAGATTATTGTTTCCGGTCATGTGACGTGTGCAACCACTATCGAGTATCCAGTCCATATCAAGATCAATCTACAATAATGAAGATATAACTTTTATGGTCCCCATTTCTCGTGGGTCCTTGACAATTAGTTTCAAAAGTCAACCAACATACATATATATAAAGTCAAACAGAATATATATATATATAATACATTACACAATATATAATACATCAAACCATATTAATAAATATATATAACACATTAAACATAATATATATATATATAAGAATTAAAAGAATTAAATAAAATGTATATATATATGTGCAGTACGTATGTATATATATATATGAATAGTATTATATATTACTTATATATATAACATATACAACAGAATATATTTAAACTATATATATATATATAACACATTTAAAACCATAAACGCATACCACCGGGATTATCATTACTAAACATTCCTTTTGGAATCCATTTATTTACCATTTTAATTTTGCGATTATATTTATCATATACATAAAAACAAGCATTTACATTCGCATTATTATTAGGTTTAGAATATTTATCATGGTACATGCGAGCATACGGTTTTCTCGTATTATAATTTACATTATTTATTTTACGCACATATGGAGGTTTTTGCACATATTGATTTCTTGTATTTACTTTAGGTGATTCATAAAATCTTTTGATGGGTATACAAGAACATTTATCAACACAAGTATTGGAACCAATGCCTTTTCTACATTTTATACGGTTAGGCATATTAAGCATGTTAAGAACCTTTTTATTACTACTTTCAAAAGCTTTAGCTAGCATGTTATCTTTTTCATATGAAGCACATTTAGCCTTTAAGCATGTAATTTCATTCTCAAGAATATCACAGTTTGTACAAATAATATTTTCATGTGATTTTTTATTTAAGCATGCAATTTCTTTATTTAAAACATCACAAGATTTACAAAAATCTTTTTCTCCTAATTTAGTTTCTAATTTAGCAATTATATCCATATCATTTTCAGATTTTTGTTTAATATTTTTTATTTCCTTTTTACATGCATTTACAGTTTCTTTTAACATAGCATTCTCATCTTGGTAACGATTTGCAAGAGCGGCCATTTTATGAAACGATTCATATAGTTCTTCAAGATTATTTTCATTATCATTTTCATAATCACTATCGTAATCTGAGTAAGAAGATTTTACCTCGTCGTCGCTATCGGCCATAAGACAAATGGCTTGATAGTCATCTTCTTCTTCACTCTCGCTCCACGCGCCTCCAATGAAGGCTTTCTCCTTCTTCTTTTGGAATTTGTTCTTTTTAGGACATTCATTGGCGTAGTGGTCTTTGTCACCACATGAGTAGCAAAAGCCTCTCTTTGGCTTAGCTTTATCGTCTTCACTCGAGTCGCCATTTTTCTTAATTTTTTCGTCTCGTTTATGGAACTTACGACTTCGATTATCACCACCACGACGGTAGTTACCGTTTCTTTGAAATCTGCCATTGTTAGAAAATTTATTATTATTATTAAGAAATTTGGAAAAGTTTCTTACCAACATGGCGACTTCATCGAGAGTTTCGGAAGGATCTTTCGAGGAGCTAGCTTTCTCCTTTTTCTTCTCATCTTTTGGTGTTGAGACATTGAGAGCGATTGATTTCTTTTTAACTTGCTCCCGATCTTTGTTTCTTTTAAGTGCAATTTCATGCACTTTAAGATTACCGATTAAGTCATCTATCTTCATTATGGAGAGGTCACGGGAGTCTTCTAAGGATGTTATCTTTTGCATCCACTCCGAAGGAAGGGCTCGTAGGATTTTCCTTATATAGTCCTCGTTAGGATAAGTGCGATCCAAACCTTTCAAAGTAGTCACAATAAGGTTAAATCTTTTAAACATTGAGTCAATTGACTCATCTTGTTTCATTTCGAATAGTTCATAATCGTGAACTAAAATATTTACTTTACTAGATTTAACCTCCGTGTTTCCACGATGAGTATTATTTAAACTTTCCCATATTTGATTTGCAGTTTTATAAGTATATACTCTTTCGATTTCGTCAGTTGTTAAAGCAGCATATAATATATTTTTAGCTTCAAAGTTTAAACAAAAATGGGCTTCATCAGAAGTAGTCCAGTCATCTAGGGGTTTATCAATATAAACATCATCTTTCACAATGGTGGGTTTAAAATTCCCTTTTTCTATGATGTTCCAAATCTTTTGATTTTTGCCACGCACGTGACATTCAAATAGCTCGGCCCAAATGCCAAACTTTTCAGTATCTATCAAAGGAGGTTTTGAAAACACGATATTAGTTTGTTGAGCCATTTAGAAGAATAAGAGAAAAATATGCAGAATATTTTTTGAAAGACCTGCTCTGATACCAAATGTTGGACAACCTAAGGGGGGGTAAGGTTGTATTTAAAATCTTTTTCTTTCAAAAAAAATCTTTGAACAAATAAATACAGTACAAACAATACAGTAAAAATAAAGCAGAGTATAAACAAGTAAATATACAACAATTATATAAACAGATATAATTTAAATGCACAGCGGAAATGTAAAGAGATAAGGGAAAGAGAATACTTGACAACGAGATTTTTAAAGTGGTTCACCAAACACAAAGTTGGCTAGTCCACCTCGAGAAAATAACACTTCTCGGAGATCCAATACGAAACGTGTTCTTTACGGTAGAAACACAAACCTTAATACAACAAACGCGAATCACTCTACTTTGAGAGATTAAGGTGGATCACTCACTCTAATTCAAACACTTACAAGAGGGTATAAATTTAATATGAATAATCACTCTTGAATAAGGTTTATCACTTGGATATTTTTAGAGAGTTTGATCACTTGAGTTGTGTTGCTGATTCAACTAATCGTGAGATTTTAATCTGCTATCAACTCAAGATTTCTTGCTCAAAAAATTAATTTATCAGTTTAAGTGATTTAGTGTGAGTAAGAAAGCAGCAGAATAATAATCAAATGCTGAGGGAGAACTTAATGCTGAAGTTGGTGTAGAGTTGAATGCTGCTGGAGGCTTGTATTTATACTGGATGAAAATCAGCCTTGAAGATTTCGCGGTATACCGCCGAACCATCGCGGTATACCTGCGTCATAAAAAGTGTACAGCAAGGAGAAGGTCAACCTGCAAAAACTCAACGACTTTGTGTACCCGCGGTATACCGCGTTGCACATGGCGGTATACCGCCTGACAAACTTTCCTGACAAAAGAAGCTTCTCATGCAGAACAGTTGATGGGAAACAGTACCCGCGGTATACCGCGAATACCTTGGCGGTATACCGCCTAAAGATCTGTCCAATGAGAGCATGGCAACGCAGGAAACTTCGGCTGATCACAATCTTGCAACAGTAACAAGTAGCAGACAGCATATATATATCAGAGATTTATATATAAAAGATATTATATATATATTTGATTCAAATATATTTATATAGATACGAAATATCCAAGTGATAAAATATTTTAGGGTGTTTATCATTTTAAAATAAAATGACGAAACTCTTCAGACTTGGATTCTTCAGATAAAAAATTTATCGAGATCATTTAAATATCTGCACACTCAGATAAAATATTAGATAACAAATAATGCGGTGTGTTTTGTAATCATCAAAATAAATATGGAGATGTGATTTTATGTGTACCAAAAATATATCACAATATTTAAAGCTGGGTACACTTGCACCAACAGAAGTCTTCAAGAGCACTGTTTCTGAATTCAGTGTCATTGTCACTTCTTACCGAACGTACAAGTTGTCCGTTAAGAACTTCATTTCTCTTGACAAAGTTGACGATTTCTTCAATTGCATCCTTTTTTATACCAGAGAAAAGACACCCAAGTATATCTAGTAAATTCATCAACAATTACAAGAATGTACCTTTTGCCTCCTAGACTAGGAGTGCTGACTGGTCCACATAGGTCTATGTGCAGCATCTGGAGAGGAAAAGTGATGGAAGAGCGTTGCTTGGTCTTGAAGGAAGTTTTGGTGAGCTTCCCTTTTTCACATGCATCACACAGTTTCTCTTTGACAAAATTCAACTTTGGCATGCCAGTCACCAGCTCTTTGTTTGATATTTTATGGAGAGTTTTGAAATTAAGATGAGAAAGACGTTTATGCCACAACCAGTTCCTTTTGGCCGTGTCATCTGACACAAAGCAAACATTGGATGAACTATTATTTTGTCTCATATCAATGATATAGACATTTTCCATCCTTCTTCCGGATAATACCACTTTCATGTTTTTATCAACAACAGTGCAGATAGAAAGTTCAAATATAACTTTATATCCTAGATCACACAGTTGGCTGATACTGAGGAGATTGTGCATGAGACCTTCAACAAATGCCACTTTATTGAAGGTGACAGATCCGTTTGTGAGAGTTCCGTATCCTTTGGTGTAGCCTCTAGAATTGTCTCCAAACGTTACAGAAGGACCCTTTCCAGACACATAGTTGATAAGAAGAGTTTTATTTCCCGTCATGTGACGTGAGCACCCACTATCCAGATACCATATTTGATGGTGCTCAAAAACTTGCATGCACATACAGATTAGTTCTTAGGTACCCATTTGGTGGTGGGTCCTTTGGGGTTAGAAGAGGAAGAGTTCTTAGGTTTAGTTCTATCAATTCTTTCCTTTGGACAATCCTTTGCAAGATGAAAAGTATCACCACAGTTATAGCACTTTCTATAGATAAAAGTCTTCTTGGGTTTTTGCAATTTCTCTTTTCCTTTTCCTTTTCCTATGACGTCTACTTGAATAGCTTTAGGATCAAAGGATGAGATGAGAGGAGGAAAACTTGAAATTCCATTTGCAGAGGTGGAAGCAAATTTTGAAAGATTTCTGGAAGAATTTTTGAAATGATCTTTCCCAAGGTCTGAGGTTTTTCTTTTCAAAGGGAGATCGGTGGAGAAATAGGTGGAGTTAGCTCTTTTGAGAAACTTAGCTTTTGAAGAGTTAGAGGATGAGGCTTCATCAATGGTTAAATCCTTTAAAAGATCATGAATGGGTTTTGAAACATCATTAGAATCCTGTTTCTCAATGATTTGAATTGAAGAAGATTATTTTGCTTTTATAAACATCCCAAACTTTAAAGCTTCACCTAGATCAACAGAGTTTAAAGAAATAGAGTCACAAGAGCTTGACTCTGAGGCATCATCCCATACACTAGAGGAAGGAACAAGAGCATGGGAAGAAGTTTCAGAAATGGTTTTTCCAAATCCTAAACCAAATTTACTATCACTACCGATTTGGTCTTGAAAATTTTGCTCAAGGTTTTTTGAAGAATTTGTCCACCTTCTAACAACCTCTTGTTCTCTTTTTAGTTTCTTGAAAAGCTTATTTTTCTCTTTAGAAATCATGTGATTTATAGTTTTCAGATCCTCAAGCTCAGCTTTGATTTCCTCAAACTTTTCAAGTTTAGACATGCAAATTTCAAGTTGAGAAGTGAGGTTTTTAACTTGAACATATTTTCTTTTCTTGCTATCCTTGACAGAATAAAAGTCTTTAGTTAAAGATTCATAAGCATCAATCTTTTCACTATCAGTCATATCATTAAAAGGATGTACCTGAGAATATGATGTCGAGTACCCAGTTGACACCAGAGCCATTGGAGAGGTAGCTTTTTCAGAATCTTCCATATCTTCGGATATGGCCATGAAACACATGTTGGGAGAATCACTGTGAGAAGTGTCTTCTTCATCCCAATCATGAGTTTCAGCCATGAGACCTTTTCCTTTTCTTAGAAGACCTTCACTTCTTTCTTTCTCTTTCTTGTATTTTGCCTTGTATTTCTCAGCACGTTCCTGATGGTCTTGGGAAGAGGATTGAGAATCTTTCTTGGAAAAGGTTGATTTGAATGAATTATTTCTGGGTTTCTCATTCTTGGAAGAGTATTTATCAGAGGATGGATTCCTAGATTTAGTAACACACTTGCTCCTACACTCAGAAGCAAAGTGTCCTTTCTTACCACAGTTAAAACACTCTTCATTGGACTTATCAGAAGAAGTCTTGGAAAATGAAGGTTTTCTGAAATTTCTGGATTTGTTAAAAGGACGAGACTTGTTCTTGAAACCAGCCATCATAGCCATTTCATCAGACAACTGCTCAACCATGATTTCCCCACCTTCATCATCAGCATCACTTAGATATGCCTCCGTTTGGTGGGTAGAGTTGTTTTGGCTGTCATTGTCAGAGTCTGATGAAGGATAGGTGATTTTAGGAACATTTTGAGATTTCTTGGAACTTTCACTAACAAGAGCTATAGAGGAGCTCTTTATCTCTTTGATGAAAGATTTTCTTTGTAACTTGGTTTGTTCAAAGTTGTAGAGATTTCCATACAGGACAGTTAAAGGCATGAACTCAAGGTCCTTGGTAGTCTTGATGCAAGTGCATATATTCTCCCAAAATTCTGGGAGACAATCTATAAACTTGCATAAGACTTCCTCATTATCATAGACTTTGTCCAATAACTTTAGATCATTTAAGAGAGAGTTGAAACGATTATAGTAGCTAGGAAGAGATTCATCTTTTTCATAAGCAAAGAGTTCATACTTTCTAATGAGAGCTATCTTTTTGCTCTTCTTCACTTCCTCTGTACCTTCGTACAGAACACACAGAGTAGTCCACATCTCTTTAGTTGTTTCAAAGTTAACCAGAGAGTGATAGACCTCATCAGGAAGTGAGAGTGCAATGATTGCTCTTAGCTTAGAATCAAGAGAAACCAAACGTTTTTCCTCATCAGTATATTTCTTAGGATTTTTGAGGATATATCGACCAGTAGCTTTAGATTTCTCTTTGTCAGAAGGCTCAGAATCATCGGAGTCACTAGAGTCCTCCTTATCAGCGGTTTCCTTACCAGTCCTCTGCATTTCATAGCGAGCCCAGACTCTAGGGATAATAGGTCCCTCTTTGAGAATGGTTGGATATCTAGTATCCACTCCTTCCATGAATAGCATCATACGGCTTTTCCAAAGAGAAAAGTTGTTAGGATTAAACTTGGGAGGTCTGGTTATGGAGCCATTCTCAGAAAAGTTGTTTTGAAGAGAGTTTTCATTTGTTGAAGAAGAAGAGGCAGCCATCGCAGATCAAGTTTATGAATTAAACTTTCTGCTCTGATACCACTTGTTAGTCCCAGATGGCTTAACAAGTATTGTAGAAGGGGGGGGGGGTTGAATACAATACTCAAAAAATTTCACAATTTTAATTCTATTATTGAAAAACCTTCAACGAGAATTACACATAGAATCTAAAGACTGTTGCGAAAAAGAACAGATAAACTATTCTAACAATCTTTCACAAAGTATACTAAACAAAACAACTTAGAACACTTAAAACAAAGCTATTAAGTTCTTAAGCAATATGGAGATTTCTTGCACTGAGAGAGATTTCCAGAAAGCGTGGTTTGCATGGGAACACCTTCTTCCTTTTATAGTGTGAGAAGTGTGATAAGCATTAAATGCTTGGGATACTTGTCATCACCAAATTTGCTTGAGGATGTTGACTTCTGAAAAGTTGATATGTCTTTATCACCTTTTCCTTGGTACTAGGAATAGAACCCATGCTGAAAGGGACTTTAACTGATAATGGATAAAACGACAAACAGTCACTTTTATCTAGCAAAGGATATTGTCCCATAATAAATTATCTTCTTGATGTGTATTCCAAGACAATCACACCGATGGTGTTCCACCGATATAATTGACATTGAACATTGAAACCATCTGCAAAGAAAACCATTGAAACAAAGATCCCACCGATTTGAGCATCATGATCGGTGGGATGCTTCTGCCGACAAGAGGAAGGTCGGTGGAGAGGTTGTCCACCGATGTGTGAGGACACAATCAGTGGACAATGACTTGTATGAATGTTGAGAAGAGTCTTCTTATTTCCACAATGAGAATGTCTTCAAGCTTGGTTTCGGTTGATCTTCGACTTCACCGAACAGTTGATATATTGTACAAGTCATTACAAAAGAACCATGCTAAAATATTCTAAGTAAGATATAGGGAAAAACATTGGTGAGTCAATTTCAAATCTTGGTGACCCAACAAGTACGGTGGTTGTTTTTTGTTCATTTGGGTTCGTTCGTTTATGTCCATTTAAGTTCGTTCGTTTATGTTCATTTAAAGTCGTTCGTTTACGTTCGTTTACGTTCGTTTATGTTCATTTAAAGTCGTTCGTTTACGTTCATTTATGTTCATTTAAGTTCATTCATTTACGTTCGTTTATGTTCATTTAAGTTTGTTCCTTTACGTTCGTTTAACTCTTAATGAACGAACATAAACGAACACGAACAAACAAAAATTCTTAACGAACGAACATGAACACAAAAAATCTCGTTCGTTTACCGTTCGTGTTCGTTCGTTTGTTCGGTTAAGTTAAACGAACGAACATGAACAAGCCTCCGTTCGTGTTCGTTCGGTTCGTTTACCGCCCTAATTGTTAATAGACCCCCCTTAATTTTAGTTGTTGATTGGTGTTTGATAGGTGCCAAAAAAATGGAATTAAGAGAATAAAAGCATACATATCGAATGAAGAGCAAGCGAGGCATATATGTGAAATGAATCTGGGCATATTTTCTGAAGGAATATGAGGCCGGGCATAGTTTGCAAACGTTCCTAACATGAGCATACGAATTCAAATGCCGTTTAAATGAAGCATATTTTTTCAAATGTTTCTGCAAAAAGAGGGAAAACGAGATTTCATCAGATTTTAGGGTTTGACTGCGTTTGAAGGCTGTTTAGAGACGAAATTGACGCCGGCGCGAGTCTCGTGCGAGTCCATCCGCGCCCCGAGCCGCGGAGAACACTGTTCGAGCCTCAAACTACATCCGCACGAGCCCTCGTGCGAGTCTAGCCGCGCCCCGAGCCACGGAGAACACTGTTTCGAGTCTCTGATATAGGCAGCGCGAGTACTTGCGCGTTTCCGGTCGCGTCGTGAGCCGCGCGCGACCCCAAGTCGGCATTTTGAGGGGGAGAAATCGATTATGAACGATTTAGAGAGCATTTTCGACGACAAGAAACGATTTCTACATTATTGGGGTCGATTTTGGAGATAGAATCTAGGGTTCTTCACAATTTCTTTTCTACAATCGATTGTAAGTGCATTTGATTTCAATCGTTGACATGAGTAAGTAATTTCTTTCATTCTAGTAGTGAGCAAGTAAACATTTGAATTGGTTGGTGTTGAGACTTGCTTGATTTCAATTTCATTGTCATTTCATCTATGCAAATTTCGGTTGTAAAGTTGAATCTTAGTTGGGTTTTTGATTTAGGTAGGATCCCCTATTTTATAAAACTTGATTTTGATTTGCTAAATGAAATAGGGAATTCGTAATTGTTCTTCGTTTCATTATAGTAGCAAGCAATACTTCTATCGACGGTTTAGTTGATTGTTTAGTGTTGTAAGTTTGCATTTTCTAGTTTTCATGTTCGGCGTTCGAATATGAATTAGAAGTGGTGTTTGTTTAATTGTAATGCAATTAGCAATTGTTGCAAAGTTCGTAACTTGTTTCAATTAGCTAATTAGAGACTAAGTATTGAGCTTCTCGTGCTAGTCGATTCTTCGTGACAAACGGAACATTGACGTGTGTCAATGTTCGAGCCATTTTGAGTTGGCATGAATGAAATCTTTTATACAAGTCAATGATATACCTTCTAATGAGAAATCTTTTAGTCTAATAGGCTCAAAGTCTCACAGGGTTAAGCTTGTTCAAGAGATTAGCAAATGTCTAACTTTGATCGGCATAATACCACTAATCGACTCTAAGTGCTATCAATCAAACTCAATCATGTTATACACGCATCAAAACTCGTCATCATCATCAATCATTTAATCTCATTAAAACATGCTAACACATTTCCAAAACGGACAACAATCCACATTTAAGCACAAAATTTTGCAAAAAATTACCCCAAAAAGCATTTATATACCAAAACAAGCCCAAATCATGCAAATGACCCGACCCCCACGCTTAATTCACACATTGTCCTCAATGTATTCAATTAGTAGAGGACACTCTAAACATGAAAAGAAGAGGGGAAAACAGAAAACTCCCCTGATTTAGTGAGTGATCCCCCAATGCATGAATTGGTGACGATGGGTACATCCTTTTAGAGTGTGGAACCTGAGAACAAGGGAACACAAATACAAATAGGAGTGAAATTGGAGAATCTAACAAAAGCAACTAAATAACACAAAGCAATAAAAACAAAAAACTGAAATCCGTGGGTTGCCTCCCACGCAGCGCCCTTCTTTTAGGTATTTGGCTAGACCATGCTTGGTTCAATCTGTGTAGTTTGGTGTGTCCAAGGCTACCCTCTCTAAGTCCCTTCCATCAAATCCCTCATAAAACGGCTTCAGTCTATGACCATTAACCTTGAAAATCTGCCCTGTAGATAGACTTTGGATCTCGACTGCACCATGCTCAAAAACATTAATAACCACAAAAGGTCCTATCCATCGGGACCTTAACTTACCAGGAAATAATTCAATCTAGAGTGGTAAAGGAGAACTTTCTGACCTTTAGTGAATGACTTACGTGATATGTGCGAATCATGGAACGCCTTAGCCTTTGCTTTATAAATGCGAGCATTCTCGTAGGCGTTGTTCCTTATCTCCTCCAACTCTTGAATATGTAGTTTCCTATGCGGCCCCGCTTCATCCAAATCCATATTGCACGTCTTCACCGCCCAATAAGCCTTATGCTCCAATTCCACCGGAAGGTGGCAAGGCTTACCGTAAACTAACCGGAAAGAAGACATACCTATAGGCGTCTTGTAGACCGAACGATAAGCCCACAGGCGTCATTGAGCCTTAAACTTCAATCTTTCCGGTTGGGATTCACAGTCTTCTCTAAAATGGACTTGATCTCTCTCTATTGGACACCTCAGCTTGCCCGTTAGACTGTGGATGGTAGGCGGTGGAGATGCGGTGGATAACCCCATACTTCTTGAAAAGAGCGCCAATAGCCTTGTTGCAAAAATGGGTGCCTCGATCACTGATGATGGCCTTTGGCGTCCTGAACCTGGAAAATATATGAGATTTGACAAAATTTGCAACAACACGTGAGTCATTAGTTCGGGTGGCCTTTGCCTCAACCCATTTTGAGACATAGTCAACGGCCAAAATAATATATAGATTACCACAAGATGCGGGAAAGGGTCCCATGAAATCCATGCCCCATACATCGAAGATCTCGCATACTAGCATGGGAAATTGGGGCATTTGATTCCGAGAACTAATGTTTCCCGTCATCTGGCATCTCGTGCAACTCTTACAAAAACGATAACAATCTCGCATAAGGGATGGCCAATATAGACCACACTCAAGGACTTTTCTAAAAGTCCGTTTGTGGCCGAAGTGGCCCCCACAAGCCTCAGAGTGACAAAACTGTAAAATAGATTGAAACTCACCTTGGGGCACACATCGCCGGATCACTTGGTTCGAACAATGTTTCCACAAATATGGCTCGTCCCACATATAAAGGCGAGCCTCTCTCTTAATTTTCTCTCTTAATTTTCTCTCTCTCGGGTCTAGATAACTCACCTGGAAAGGTCCTTGATACCAAGTAATTAATGATATCGGCATACCAGGGGGTTTCTCCCGAGATGGAGAAAAGGTGCTCGTCGGGAAATCATCGATGATTGGACTTGGCTCTCCATCCAAAACTAGTCGGCTACAAGATTCTCGGTTCCACTCTTATCCCTTATCTCCAAGTTGAACTCTTGGAGTAAGAGAATCCACCTAATCAACCGAGGTTTTGCATCCTTTTTCTTTAACAGGTATTTCAAAGCTGCATGGTCAGAAAACACAATCACTTTAGTGCCTAGCAAATAAGATCTAAACTTTTCTAGAGCAAAAACAATTGCTAGCAACTCTTTCTCGGTGGTCGAGTAGTTGCATTGTGTACTATCAAGTGATCGTGATGCATAGTAAATAACATGAGAGCTCTTACCGTCCTTCTGTCCCAATACCGCCCCAACCGCATGATTGATAACATCGCACATGATCTCAAATGGCAATTGCCAATTGGGCGGTTGGATGATAGGTGCAGAAGTTAGCATATCCTTCAACAAATTAAATGAACTTTTACATACCTCGTTGAAGTCAAAGTCTACCTCTTTTTGTAAAAGCTCACATAGGGGTCGAGTGATCTTGGAAAAGTCTCTAATGAAACGCCGGTAGAAACCTGCGTGACCAAGAAAAGAACGGACCTCTCTAACACTCAAGGGGTAAGGCAAGGATTTTATGACATCGATCTTTGCCTTGTCAACCTCTATACCCCTTTTCGAAATAACATGACCAAGTACTATACCTTGATTTACCATAAAGTGGCATTTCTCAAAATTTAAAACCAAATTAGTTTCACTGCACCTTTTCAAAATTTTGGTCAAGTTATCTAAACACACACTAAACGAATCACCATAGACTGTGAAGTCATCCATAAAAACTTCAATAATATTCTCAACATAGTCAGAAAAAATGCTCACCATACATCTTTGGAAGGTCGCCGGTGCATTGCAAAGACCGAAAGACATCCTTCGGTAAGCGAATGTACCGAAGGGGCATGTGAACGTGGTCTTTTTTTGGTCTTCTCTTGCCACCGATATTTGATGGAAACCTGAATAACCATCCAAAAAACAATAGTGAGTGCGACCGGCTAATCTTTCTAACATTTGGTCTATGAAAGGAAGCAGAAAGTGATATTTCCTAGTTGATACATTCAATTTACGATAATCAATACAAACTCTCCACCCGTTTTGGACACGGGTAGGCACCAACTCACCTTCGGCATTCTCTACCACAGTAATGCCGGATTTCTTAGGGACTACCTGGACCGGGCTTACCCACTTGCTGTCGGAGATTGGGTAAATCATGTCGGCGTCTAAATGCTTCAATATCTTCTTCTTTACCATATCCATCATAGGTGGGTTCAACCTATGCTACGCCCCAAGACAAGGACAATGTCAAGGCCAACAATTCCAGCAAAAAGCTCAATTCCAACAGCCCCAACAATTCCAAGGCCCACCCGGTCTTCAAAAATAAATAGCAGTTATTATTATTTGTACGTGAATCATATATGATTTTGAACTAACAGTTATTTTCTTGTTTTCTTAAATAATTAGCATTCTCGTATGAACCCACCTCTAGTCATATATTATTAATCGTGTGATAGGTGTATACATTGCTAAAATATGTTTTTCACAAGGATGGTGTGTTACTGATCAATTTTCTTTTTATACAATTACAGTTGTCAACTCGTATATCTACAAAAAGAGCTCTTATTATACATTTTTCATCAAAGGAATCCTTCATTAAGTTAATTATAAGTATGGAAAATGTCAAAAAGATAAATTTATTAATATGATGACTTTGTTGTGTAACAATTTTTTAACGGATTTTAAGTTGTGTAACATTTTTTAACTTACTTACTTTTTTACAATTGTACATCTCTAAGAGCATCTCCAATAGTTATGCTAAAATAGAAAAAAGTGAATTTTAGCAGCTTTTTTGCTCCAACAGCTATGCTATACCATATGCTAAAATAGAGAAAATGAGAGAGAAGGTTAAAATCTCTAAATTTGAAGAAATCTCTAAAACTTTATATTTAAGAGAGAAATATTTTTTTATTTTTTCTCCCAATAGGATGCATTAAAGTTGTGTGTTTAGAAGAGAGAAATAATATACTATTAAATGATTTGAATATTTTAATAATATATTTAATGATAGAATTACTAAAATAGAGTAACTGTTCAAGTTAGATGTAATTTTTTTAGAGATTATAGTTTTTTATACTTTATTTTAGAAAAATTATAACATAGTTTTGAAGAAGCTCTAATATATCAACAATAAAATATAGTCGAGATCAATATTTATTTATACAAACGGGATGGAACGGTCATTGAGAGGGTCAATTAATCAAATATTTAATATTTTAAAATTATTTAAAATACGTATAATTAAACATTAAATTTGCAAGTAAAGGATGACCACAAAACGCGGGGAAATTGACGAAAATAGCCATGTTAGACCCAAAAATTGGAAAAATAGTCATTTCCTCTCCCGTTTTGCAAAAATAGTCATGGGTCCGCACTCGATCCGACCCGACCCGAGTGCGGACCGCACTCGAACCCAAAACGACGTCGTTTAAAGGCTTAAATGATTTTTTTTAAAATCTGGATGCGGCACCGCACTTGCGGAGTGCGCACCGCACTTGAGGAGTGCATACCGCACTTGCGGAGGAAAAACAACGTGAATTGTGATTTTAAATTGCATTTTACACTTTTAACCCCTATACTTATTTACTTATTTTACTTTATACCTTTTAGTTTCATAATTTAATTTTACATTTAACACATATAATCGTTTATTAACTAAATTACGTTAAAAAATACATTTTAATTTTAACAAGTTATAGCATTATAATCGTCTTTTCGATATGTTCGAAATAAGCCAAATATTGAATTTTTTTGATTTATATATTTTAATATATCATATACACTACATAAAAAATAAGTTTTAAAAAATAATTTTTAACAAATAGTTTTAATAAAAAATATTTTAATATATATCATATATGATTATTATGTTAATCCGCGATAGGAGTGTAAAACAAAATTGAAAATACGTTAAAATTGAATTTTAAATATAAATTTTTTTTTTATGTAATATATATGATATATATTAAAATATATAAATCAAAAAAATTCAATATTAGGCTCATTTCGAACGTATCGAAGAGACGATTATAATGATGTAACTTGTTAAAATTAAAACGTATTTTTTTAACGTATTATAGTTAATAAACGATTATATGTGTTAAATGTAAAATTAAATTATGAAACTAAAAGGTATAAAGTAAAATTAGTAAATAAGTATAGGGGTTGAAAGTGTAACATTTCAATTTTTCGACAAAATTATGATTTTGATTTGATATTTACACTTTCATCCCCTATACTTATTTACTTACTTTACTTTATACCTTTTAGTTTCATAATTTAAATTTTACATTTAACACATATAATCGTTTATTAACTATAATACGTTAAAAAATACGTTTTAATTTTAACAAGTTACACCATTATAACCGTCTCTTCGATACGTTCGAAATGAGCCTAATATTGAATTTTTTTGATTTATATATTTTAATATATATCATATACATTACATAAAAAATATTTTTTATATTTAAAATTCATTTTTAACGTACTTTCAATTTTGTTTTACACTCCTATCGCACATTAACATAATAATCATATATGATATATATTAAAATATTTTTTATTAAAATTATTTGTTAAAAAATATTTTTTAAAACTTATTTTTTATGTAGTGTAATGATATATTAAAATTTATAAATCAAAAAAATTCAATATTTGGCACATTTCGAACATATCGAAGAGACGATTATAATGGTATAACTTGTTAAAATTAAAATGTGTTTTTTTAACGTATTTTAGTTAATAAACGATTATATGTGTTAAATGTAAAATTAAATTATGAAACTAAAAGGTATAAAATAAAATAAGTAAATAAGTATAGGGGTTAAAAATGTAAAATGCAAATTAAAATCACAATTGACATTGTTTTTCCTCCGCAAGTGCGGTGCGCACTCCTAAGTGCGGTGCCGCATCCAGATTCAAAAAAAAATCATTTCAGCCTTTAAACGACGTCGTTTTGGGTTCGAGTGCGGTCCGCACTCGGGTCGGGTCGGGTCAAGTGCGGACCCATGGCTATTTTTGCAATTTGGGAGAGGAAATGACTATTTTCTTAAAAAAGTTTGTTGCTATGGCTATTTTCGTCAATTTCCCCAAAACGCGTTCCTTTATTGGTAATGGAATTTTTATTGGTCAAACGACATTACTCTTTAGGCGATAGCATTTAAGGCCTACCACTCCTTTTACTTTTTTATTTTTTAATTTATGGAGTAAACTATAAATTTGTGCTTTGTCCAAAATAGCATTTTTTTAATCATAATTTTAAAATTACAACATCGTCATCATAGTTTGCAAGAATATTTAAATTTGATCCTTTTCTCTAACAACATTAAATATTTTCATTAAACGAGTATCATTTGGTCATTTTATTGATTTTTTATCTTTTCCCCAAGGTTTTAAATTATTTAAAACGTGGACAAGTCTTAAGACTTAGGCGTTGCAGCTAGACCGTGGCGTTTGTCAATGTGTGCACTAAGGCGACACAAACACATATATACACACATACACACTTGTGTGTGTTATTGTTTTGAACAATATTGTGAAACAAATTAAATTCATATAAAGTAAAAAAAAAGGAACTATTATCCTATATATATAGGGAAATTAATTAAAAATTGATATCAAGAGTTCAAAATCGAGATTAAATCATTTGAATTTATACCCACTACTTTATTCAATTTTCATGGAATTGTGTTTAACTTTTCGTATACGAAAATGAGAGCAAGTATATTTAGTTATTTACTAATTTAGGGTTTAGTTTTTATGTTTATTTAAGTTAGGTACCGTGTATAATTATCATCATTCCTCAAATTATACATTAAAAACTCACATCTTACAAAATAACACATTGTAACGCGCCATAACGTGTGATAAAGCAAAGCAAACCTTAGAGTAGAGTTATAGGAGTTAACATGGAGGGAATCCAGGTCTTTACGTCATAACGCACCAAAAGGAGTTTATTTAAAACCATCAGGGCCGTTCTTTAGCACGTTAATTCGTTAAATGTGTGATTTTGAACAGGGCCTCCAAATATTTACGGCCTACTTTTACATTTTAGGGTTTTTCATCAACGAATACAAAAAATATAGCCCTCTCTCAGTGTTACTCTAATTTCTATCAGAAAACAAAAGTAATACGTCTTATCATCGCCTCTGTAATTTGTATATATGTATCTTTGTTGTTTCATTTTATTGTGTAATCAAAAATTTTAGATATAACAGTGCCTCTAAAAAGATTGGAACGTCCCTAAAAACCATCTCTTTTCCGAATCAAATACCACATAAACCAAAATATTAAAATTAATTTTTATTAGATAAAAGATAAAAAAAAGTCGATAAAATACAAAAAATACCCCAACGTAATAGTTTAATTATGTCTAAATAAAAGATCAAATTCAAACATTTTTATAAACCACGACGATAATTTTAAAATTTCAAAAGTGGAAAGATCAAATTTACAGTTTACTCTATTTAATAAATAAATCAAATCTCTGCTATTTGAAATAACCACTTCACATAAACACAATTTATAATATTTGTACTGAATTAAATAATTTAATAATTCCCACCTTTTCAAACTACTTTTTCCTTTATTTTGATTAACAAAATCCCCCACCGTACCTGCTTTCATGGTTTTCGGCGTTTCTAATTATTACCCGCAAAATTTTATTTAGACCATGCGCATCGGTGGCTGGTTGGCCGCTGGTTGCTGCTGGATGGAGCTGGAACACCATCGCTAAGGAGCTGGTTGGGGCTGGTCGGAACCAGCGCTGGTTTGCAAACCAGTGGGTTATAATTTGAGATTAAAAATAAATATAAAAATAAATAAAAGATGGGATGGTGGTGTGGGATGGATGTGAGGGTTTGTGGGTTGAAAGGGAAAAATGATGTGACGCTGATTTGGCAGTGAAAAAGTGTGGGTTAGTGAGAGATGGATGCTGATAGCCTTATTTCAACATAATTACTTTGAGTATCTCCAACAGCTTTCCTAAAATGGAGAAAATGAGGATTTTGGGCTAAAATTGTGCTTCAACAGCTTCCTCAAAACTATCCCCAAAATATAAAAAATTGGTGAGAGAAGATTTTTTCTCCAAAAATGATTACCAAGTGAGAGGAACAATAGAAAACTTTGAAAATAAATATGTAGAGAAAAAAATAATATTTTAATAGATAAATGAAATATTTTAATTAATGTTGGATTCTTCAAAATGGGGAAGCTGTTGGAGATGAATGTATATTTTTTTGGGGATTTTGGCTTTTGGTTCCCCATTTTAGAGAAATTATGGAGAAGCTGTTGAAGATGCTTTTAATTACTTGTATCCACCACCAACTTCTCTTTTTAGGGTTGGTACGTACCTATGTCTTTTTAGAGTAAATTACATGAATGGTCCTTGTGGTTAGGTCCAAATCTGGATTTGGTCCCTATTTTGAAAAAAGTACATCAGACGTCCCTGTGGTTGTCATTTTGTTTCACATCTGGTCCCTGACGCTAACTCCGTTAAAAAAAGTCCGTTAACTCAGGGGTAAAATGGTCATTTTACCTCTGTCTTCACCGGTCACCTTCTCCGGCCACCCCTCCTCCCACTCTTGTCTTTTTCTTGTTTTTGTCTTCAAAGTCATCTTCTCCCAAACTCGTCTTCTTCCCCTAACTCATCTTCCCCAAACTCATATTCTTCCCCCCACATTTATACAGAAAAGGTTACACACACTAAAACTATTTCTTCCCCACCTTCCTAAAACCCTTTCTTCCTCCATGGAAGCTCCAAATGCAAGACCCACTTCCCTCTTTCTTCCCAAATGCAAGACCCAACAACCCAACAATTTAAGAAATCTTGTTGAAATTCACGTCTGGAAGATGCAATATGATCAATATATCAAAACCGAACAAATCTGAGGTGAAAATTCCGGCGAAAGCGTTTTTTCGGCGAAGACGTTTTTCCGGTGAAAACGAGCAGAACACAAAAACACACAGATTTGTTGACGATTTTCACTTATAAACAATGAAAACTGATCGAAAATAGGAATTGGATCGATCTATGGAAGTTTAATCAACGTTTACCGTAAATCCGGTGAAATCACACTTTTCCGACGTGGTTTACGATTTTTCGATCAACTTCCAGCAACTCACAAAGATCTGATTTTTTAATGGGTTTTGCTGAAAATGGAAAACTGGTCTGATTTGAGATGGAGGTGGTTAACGGGAAGAGATGAAAAATTGCTAATGGGTCACATTCATTGAGATGGCGGCGATGTGGCCGGAGAAGGTGACCGGAGAAGGTGCCCGGTGAAGACAGGGGTAAAATGACCATTTTACCCCTGAGTTAACGGACTTATTTTAACGGAGTTAGCGTCAGGGACCAAACGTGAAACAAAATGACAACCACAGGGACGCCTGGTGTACTTTTTTCAAAATAAGGACCAAATCCAGATTTGAACCTAACAACAGGGACCATTCATGTAATTTACTCCTCTTTTTATTACTCCTACGAAAAATCCAAATTTCATTTACAATTGATTTTTTTCTCAATTTTGATAATATAATATACACAAGACTACCACCGATATAAAACTAATACTAGGGGTATCAAATTTGTACTATGACAAACCAATCAATTCAATATCAACCGTTATTAACTAAATTGGTACCAATTAAGATGATTGGTACTACCGTACCAACATCCCAAACTTGGTTGATATGTGGTATTGAAAAATCTTGTACCACGGTAATATCGTACCGTACCGACTTTTATATATTTAGATATATTGATCTGATTGTTTTTTAGTGGGCCTCAAAAATAGATTGTTGGATATTGACTTACAACTCACTAAACTCATGTCTTTGACTTCCTATTCCTAAGCCTCTAATCTTCTTACTATTATGTATTTTCTTCTCAATTCAACTACGAAAATACGACTATACAAAACTCTAACTCCCTAAATCTTTTCTCTTCCCAAACGCAGCGCTGAACAACACGTTACTTGGACATTCAGCTGGTTTGTATCATCAATTTGTATTAATTCATTTAATTGTAATTTCAACTTTTGAGATGTTGGTACAAAACCATACCAACATGTACCAACCGAAAAATGTGGGTACCAATTAAGTTGGTACCAAGTAGAGTTGGTTGGTACACGGTATAATTTTTGACGTTCTAATTATAGTTGGTTGGCACACGTTATTGAGAGAAAAAAAAACATGGTATTGTACCATGTTCTCCCCTAACTAATACGTTGACAACAATGCGGTACTAACTTTAGATTAAACTCTAACATAGATAAAAAAAATTAAAAATATATATTTTTTGTCGTTTTGATTTAATGTGATAAATTCTCGACAATCTAAAGCCAGTACCACATACGATAACATAGGGTGGTCATACGTCTTGGAGAGGTCAAGTCCCATCTCGATGGGTCACAAACATCACCAAGTTAGACCCCCTCTTTTTGGAAAGATGTCTTAGATTATAGATAGACTGAATATGACAAATTGTAACTGTAGGGAATTAACCCTGTTAAATTTAGTGAACACAATTGTTATGGAAGTTTAGAACTGAACCCAAGCCCAAGATATATGAAATATTTCACAACATTCCCTAGGCTTCCATCATGGCACCACAACCTTTGTGGTTCTGAATTAGACCCTTTATGGCTCATCTAAAACAAAATCCTTAAATACCTGACAATCAATAACCATAAATATAATATACGTAGATAAATTAAGTCGAAGGTTATTTTGTTCAACCACGACTATACAAGTGTTCTCTTACACTCGTGTAGGGAGCGAAACTTTAGTGCCAATAAGAAAATGTAACAATGTATAAAAATGGCAAACCATGAAATGTGGGTTGAGGGTGAGATGCTTGTCTATTCTTTACAAGATAAAATTTGATTTTGATTTGGTTCAACTATTTGGGGACGTAGGAGTCCAAGATTTTACATTTTTATTTTTGGAGTGTATTTTTTTGAGTATGAGCATCTTTTTTTGGAAGGGTATCCGGGGACATTGCCCCGACTAATCCCGACAAGGTGAGACAATTGCCACAACTGCTAAATCGTGCAGCGCTGAGTTTATCCTAAGTGGCCACAAGTTGGAAGCGTCTGGATTCGAACTTGGGGTAGATGAGTTACTAGCCACATCCCCCACAAACATTAACCAGTACGCCACAAGCCTTGTGATTGAGTATGAGCATCTTGATTGTTATACTTTGTATTTTTTTTTTAAACGGTGGAATTTTATAAAACTAGCAAGAAGCTAGGAAAAGAAACAATTACAAAGAAAGAATTGCAAGAGAAGGATTTGCAAGCCAACCAACCCAATTAATTGACAAATTGCTACTTCTATGATTAATCCAAAAGTAAGCACGAGTTATAACGTTCTCTATGATCACCGCCTTCTTTGGCTTCGGGTTGTCAAAAAGAATATCATTTCGAAAAACCCAAATAGACCACAAAGTGGTAAGCACAACGGCCTCGAAACACCAAAAAACGTCTTTATTCAACCGAATTGAGTCAATCCAAGAGACTCAATCTGAATAAGAGTCGAGAGTCGAAACACCAAGAAACCTCTTTGTAATAATTTATAATACTTTTCAAACAATCATATTTCATTCCACATTAAAATATACAAAAAATTAAAATGGTAATTTGACTAATTTCTCATCATTTAATTTATTACCAAACAATCTTTTTCAACTTGCACTAAATCATACAAAGCCTATTAAATCTTAATCATTCTAACCATTTAATCATTATGTGCCAAATCATTCGGCATCCACCAAACAAACCTAAAGTTCACGATTTTAAGCACAAGAAAAACGGAAAGGAAACAAAACTCAATACAAGTTAATCGTTATAAATCTATTGATCAAGATAATTTTCACGAGGAAAAGAGAACAGAACCCGTCCACTATACACTCCAAAAAATACGAAAAAAAGTATTGATACCGAAAAAGTTAATCACAACAAATTGGACACCTTATGAGTCCATTTTCATTGCAATCGGGACATCTTTGAAACCCATAATCACTTTCTTCTTTTTCATCATCATCACACTCATCTTCATAGTAAATTTTACAACTACCCGAACAAGTCTCACATGGCACAAATCTTATATCACCACAAGCCTCACAACCACCACCGCCTCCGCCATCATCACCACCACCAAGGCCGCCGGCATCCACCATTTCGCAACCTTCTAATGCCTTCTCTAGCATCCCATCTTCATGCAATCGCCGGATTTCCGTAGCACCACCGATGCATTTGTTACCAATAAATACCTTAGGCAATCCACCACCAATAAAACCACCTAATAAATCTTTCAATTCTTCCTTGAAACCTGAATGCATCGATACATCCCGCTCGTCCATTCGAACTCCGGTGGCCTTCAGAATGTTTCTGACGTGGCAGCAATCCTCGTACGTCTTCCTAACTCCCCGTAAAGTTGTGAAGTACAAAACCAATTTCTCTTTGACACGTGGAACGTTGTCGTTTTTACCATCATTGACAAAGCCGTTTTGTAAAGATTTCTTGAGATTCGTTATGTCAAATTGATCATCATCATCATAGCCGTCCGTGGCCGGCTCCTCGTTGACCAATGGCTTTAGGTGAAATGGGTTCGCCGGCGGTAGCAACTCTAATGATTTTCGAAATGCTGTAATTACCTCCGTATCAAAATCCGATGCCACTGGTGTTACATTTGAATTGAAAATGGAATTTGAATCGGATATTTTAGTTTGTCGATCTTTTTCTAATTGGGATTCGGTTGCAGATTCATCGGATGTGAACGAATTGGGATTAACATGAAATGAGAAGCTACGGATGTGATTGGGGGCGGATTTGGGTCGAAGGGGGCTTGTATCATCCAAACCCTCCATCAATTCCCATGCGTTGATCGATTCCGGCTCACCAGGAGGTGTTCTGCTGGGTGTTCTCGGAACGAATTTGGGGATCTTTTCCTCGATCATCTTCGACCATGTTTTAGCATCAATCACCCCAACTGCAAATTCCTTGCTGTCCCTCTCATGGTCATTTTGTCGAACGGGTTGTGGACGAATCTGAACGACGCCTGGATTTTTCTCATTGGAGTTGGATGGATCGAGCTGAAGGTATCCGAGGGTAGTGGATGTAAGAGCAACGACGTGATAGCTGTCGCCGTCAGTCTGAGGAGGGTGGTGGACGTGCATTGAGTAGCTCCGACTAATCGGAGCACATGGTTCTCGGCAGTTCCGGCATACCGGTCGTTGTTTTGATGAAGCGCAGCCCATTATATATACCAAAATCCCACCAAAAAAGATCGAAAACTGAATCAAACCCAGAGACAAATACAACGTATATAACAATTAAATCAATTAAATTAAACACAAACTTGTGTGTGTGGATGTGGGTCGGTTATAAGAAGTGGATAGAAGATTAAGGAAAGAACATTCCCCAATATGATTGAGCTGGCCATAAAAAATCAAAAAACAAAAAACAAAAGAATCTAATCAATCCAGATCCTGAAATTGATCTGCATTGAAAAGATAAAAAGCGATGGATCGGTTAACTGGGTTTCTCGAGTAAACAAAATGGAAGAATGGAGATTTCATTCAATTTCGACAAAAACTAAATCGAAGAATTGAGAAAATTTGAAATTAGAGATGAATGTTTTAAGGCATGAATTTGAAGATGAAGATGAAGAGAGGAGAAGAATTGGGGAAGGAAGGATGAAATCGGCGAGAAGTGGTGAAGAGAACGAGTGGTGATAACAACACTCCAACACCGGCTTCAGCCTTGAAGTCGTGGGGGACATTTACCAATAAAAATTAATTTAATATAATAAACAAAGAAACACACAGTGAAACACCGTGAAGTGTGTGTTAGAGAAAGGTAGAGAGAGATAGTAAACGTGTAAAGCGGGAATTATTCCCTAAAATGACTCTTTCCTTTCTTTTACTAGCTCCCCACTTCACCCGCTATAAAGGGGACGATCAGAAAGGGCTTCCAACTCCCACCCTCGCTTTTTGGCGCGTGTATTCACACCTTTAACCCTCGGTTTAGACTTTTAGCCTGTGTAATTCTTTAAGTTTTCATCGGGGGCTGTTTATCAAATTTTTCATTAAGTTCTGTATGGATAAATTCGTTTGTCCGGATAAATTTGGCGTGTCGTTTACTTTTTTATCTGAATCAACTATCTGAACGGCAGAAATGACCAATTTACCCCTAAGCATGATTTACCCCGATTTACCGGTTTGTTCCATAACTAAAACAAATACGTGATAACATTCTATAAAAAAAATTAATCAACAAAACAAAAAGATTTTAAACAGTGAAGAACAACACATGGAGTGAAGAACTGCACAAAACAATGAAGAACATCACAAAACAAAAGAATCAACATCTCTAAAATTAAACATAGAATAAACAAAGAACAAATACATAAATCAAAGAATTAGCACGTGGAGTCCTTTAAAGAGTGAAGTAAACATTCTATGACAAAGAAATAAAACAGAGAATCAGCATATGGAGTCATTTAACAGTGATGAACATTCTATAACAAATAAAGAAATCAAAAAAATCAACCCAGACTATTAAACAAAGAAAAAGGCTGTAAAAACTGCAGAAATATCGGACAGAAGTTGTGCAAAACTACAGAAATCGTGCAGAAAAAACAGCAGAAATCGTAAAAAATGTGCAGAAATCGTGATTTGGAGGAGAAATTGTGCAGAAAAAAGAAGAAATCAATAAAAATGTGCACAAATCGTGATTAATAGGAGAAATCGTGAAGGAAAACGTTATCTATGGAGAAATCGACTTGGAGGAGACAACTTGAGTGCAGTTTGGTTGGAGCAGAAGCTTGAAATCGAGAAGGAAGTCGGAATCAACTAGGGTTTTTTTTTTGAAATCGTGAAGGAGCTATTATGTTTGTCCAGAGCGTGAAAGAAAGAATGCTAGGGGTAGGGGATGTCTTTTTTTGGGCTAGATGTGGACAACATAGCATTTTCATCTGTGCGGATAAGTCATCATCTGTGCGAATAAGCCATAAGTAAACACCTTGTTTTGGATGTGCGAATAAGTTGTTCTACTCATTAAGCCCATTAAGTCATAAGTAAACACCCCCTTAGCTATACTAGACATAAGATCATTCGCACATCTACAACACCAAACTCCTTTTTATAGTGTCACATTAGTTTGCAATAACATATTCTACATTCATGCAAGACCAAACTCCTTTTTAGAGTAATAAACTATAATATAAATAATAAATTAACTATAAAATATAGATAATTAAAAAATTTACTTTTGTTTTCTTTTACTATATTTTGTGTAAATATAATTTAATTAACAAATAAAATACATGGATATACTGAAAACATGCAAAGTTTATTAAAATACTGAAACGTCCAAAAACAAGGATAAATTTAAACCTTAAAATTTATCAGAGTTATCCATAACTTCATCCAAACTTTTATACATAAATGGAGAATTAACTACGAGGGTTCATATATACAATTTGAATTATCCAAAACAACCTATTAATCTAATTCTTATAACTAAGATCAGATTATATTGGTTGTCTAGGCCATTCATCAAAAGCATCCTCGTATATGCTAACATCTTCATCTCACCACCAAAAGTTGAATATCTGGTATCACTCGTCACTCTTCCCGTTATTACTTTCCCGAGCTCGTACCTGGTAAGACAATTTAATTTGAAAAGATTAGGCTTACGCCTAGTGAGAACATCCATTTTCAGATTAAAACTTGTAAGCTTTGGAAACCAATGTAAACAAAGCATATAAACAAATCTGGTTTGCCACCATTCTTACCGTACACATACTCATCTTGCGATGACGGGAACATATCCGATCCCATGAATATGACTAACCATCAGTAAGTCATATCATCACGTTCGAGAGCCTACTGCGAATCATTACAGATTCGACATCGTCGCTCACGTCCAAGAAATTACAATTTACTTTATGCCTATCTCTTACCTTCCCATAGAAATCAGGAATTACAATTTACTTTATGCATATTCCAAGATTTCTACTCACAATACGAAATGGGAATTACATGCCTATTTCTCATTTCTCACCACCTCATGAAATGGGAATTACAAGTTACTTTATGCATATTCCTCATTTCAGGTCAACTGGAATTACAAGTTACTTTATGCCTATTCCACGTTACAAATACTGCCAGTGCCTATGAATCCATTACACTTACTAGTGTATATGCATAACAACATAAACACGCAATATCTCGTATCATTATCTCAATGCTAAGAATACTAGATAACCTATCGTATCTTTATCCTCCAATGTCCCCCCTTCGTCGACTTAGGACGAGGGTTCCGCTACCCGGTTAGCGGATGGGGTCAAGGGGCAACGGCCCGCGATTTTTTTTAGAAAGCTTAACCACATAATGCATCCGAAAACTACATCCGGAAAGATTCATTATCCGAAAACTCATCCAGAAAAGTATTCCAGACTCAAAGTCCGGAACCATCTGAAATCCGATACCAAGTCCGGAACTGTCCGGAACCGAGACTTAAATTGAGACCGGAACTCAAATCAAAACCGGAACCTAAATTGAAATCGGATCCCATACCGGATCCTAACTGAAACTGGATCCCATACCGGATCCTATCGAATCCGGATCCCATACCGGATCTCAAACTGAACCGGATCCCATACCGGATCCCAACTGAAACCGGATCCCATACTGGATCCTATCGAATCCGGATCCCATACCGGGACTTTGAACCCGGGACTTCGATCTGCACGTCAATTTTACTCTAAAAGTTCGTCTAAGTTCAATTTGTTGGTCGATTCCATCTCAATACATATTTACCAAATCATTCAGATAGTTTATTAACAATTATCTTATTCAATTTCAATTGAAATCATTTAAAAGAAGATGAACTCACCTGGGTAACTTTTACTTCTTCTGCAACTTCCAAAATCCAATTCAAATATTCCAACAAAACTGTACCTAGTTGGGAATCAGATTAGTTTGTAATCACAATCTCCAAACTGAAATCATCTTACAGAAATCTATTGGGTTTCTTACCAATTTAAGATCAAGAGCTCAGTTCTTTCTTCTTCTTGCACTTCCCTGACCTCCTCAATATATACACTCAACTATTACTAAATGACCAGACAAACCCTTAAGTTCCAATTTTCAACATCAACTTAGACTTTGGTCAATTTAAATTTCCACCCCTTTGAGTTTTACATTTTACGAAGAGTCCAAAACTTAGACTAAAATACAAATCGACCCCATTCATATTTAAATACAAAATAATGGAAATTCGAGGTGTTACAAATACAAATATTACATAAAATACACAATAAACATTACATTACTAATTATTTTCTTCTCCAAATCGACTCTAAATCTCTTCCACTAAATCGGTTTACTTAACAAATAAATTATTTATGTTTTATTTACTTATGTAATTTTTATTATATTTGTGTATGTTCATCTATTAATATTGTATTTTTGTAAATTTTTATATTAATGTATTTTTATTTTAGTAGTTTAAAAAAAATAGCGCATAAAAAGTATCATTTATTTAAAATAAATTGTAGATAGAAATTTTAATAAAAATGATATAAAATAATGTTCAAATGAATTAAATTTAATAAACATATTAATAACTAATGTGTAAAGAAACTAATAAATAAATTAAATTAAACAAAAATATATTTATTTGGGAAATTAATTAAAATACCCAAAGTTTGACCAATTGTTACCAAAATACCTAAAAAAAATTTCATTTTGCAAAAATACCCAAAATACCCGCGATCGCGGGCTAGGGCTGACGTGGCACGTATTTTGGCCCCAAATGCCCCGCGAAGCCCCTCAACTTTGGTCGCGGTGCACTTTTGGTCCCTGCCCGCGATCGCAGCCCGCGATGGGCCAAAATTTACACTTTTGGTCCCTGAAAATTTACACTTTCAACCCCTGTACTTAGACGAATCTTGCATGCTTTTACTGTTTTTTTCCACAATTATTGTACTTTGAAGACCGATTTGTGGTTGAAATTCATTTGCATGTTTGAGATTTCATCCATAAATATCAGTAGTATGCAATTCACAATTCACACTTCCTCTTGCTTTCTTTCTTGATTTCTCTCTTGCTTTCTTTCTTTGAATTGATTTCTCTCTTCTCTCATTTCATCCACAAATGGCATCGTCATCAAACCCTAAGTCTACTCCTGAAAAAATGCCACCTCAAATCGAGGTCGCCATAGCAAAAAAGGAAAAGGAGATAAATGAACTAACAGAAGAGTGGAAAAAATGATGGACAGGAAGGCAGTCCATTTGAGAAAGATCGAAGAGGAAGACAGGGAGATCAAAAGGATGAAAGGGGATATAAAAGCTCGGGAGGCTCGTGTTCGTCGAGAACAAGAAGCAATTCACCATATTCTGCAAGACTTCGCAATTATTCAAGCGAAGGTAAACGAGAAGCAAGCTTGGATTGATGAAACTAAATCAATTTTTAAGTAGGTGGTGGTTATATTTTTTTTTGCTTTGTATTTTTTTACTGTGTTGTTATTTGTATTTTTTTTACTGTGTTGTTGTTTTGTATTTTTTGTTGTTGTTAATTTCTCTGAAAAGTAGGTTTTAAGCCGCTGAACCACGGTTAGGTTGGATACATCATGCAAGGTCAAGTCAGAGGTTACCTCATTCGTGGGCCTACTCCTCTTGTAGAATATATGACAACCCTCAACTCATTTGCTAAAGTGTGTGCGGGTTGTGGTACACAATGGCCATACGTGGTTGCAAAAGCAGAAGCCGTTGAAGAAGGGTCAGAAAGATTGAAGATGAAGAGCTTGTTGGATGGAATACAAACTAGCTGTGTTATCAATGTTCATTTAGAAGCATATGTATGTGTATGTGTATATATATAATATGAAATGGGGTTTTGACAAGTTGGTATCACTAGACTCATTTAAAAATTGTGAAAATGGGTATTTGACGAATGATGATTCATGTGTGTTTGGAGCTGAAGTGTTTTAAACACACATGAATCATCATTCGCCAAATACCCATTTTCACAATTCTTAAATGAGTCCAGTGATACCAACTTGTCAAAACCCCATTTATAAACAATTCTACCTTCTCCTATTGCCATTCACGATATCTATAAACACATTCAAATAATAATAATTTAAAACGATTTAATGAATTAGTTAATATATGATTATTATGTTAATGCGATAGGAGTGTAAAACAAAATTGAAAAAAAATATGAGATGTACCATAAATTAAATAATTAACTATAATGGTGTAATTTGTTAAAATTAAAACGTATCTAATATGAATATATAAACAGACATATGTACTCAGAGTTAACATTCACTGCCATGGATGCAAGAACAAGGTCAAGAAAATACTAAGAAAAATTGAAGGTCTCCTATTTTCTTTATGTGTGTAAATATATAATACGAATATATATATATATATCATTTACAAACTAGCTGTGTTATCAATGTTCATTTAGAAGCATATGTATGTGTGTATATATATCATTTACAAATCAGTGTTTAGATCAACAGTATCATATGGGTTTGTTCCATATGGTTCAAGCTGTGACGGGCCCGGGGTGTGACTGACAGAATGTCTCCTTGGCACGGTTGAAGGGGCGGGATTTGGACACTCTCCACGAGTGTGTCCTACGCATTGGCACCGAGTACATCTTCGTTGTATCGAACTTTCACCACGTGATGGACGTCGGTCGTTCTTTCTCGGTCTCCCGGCCCTGTTCTTATCCATTAAAGGTGGATAGCATGGTGGAAGCGGGTCGGGTGGATACACCCATGCTGCAGGGGGTCCAGCTGGGTTTATTACCTCCACGTATGTTTTCCGGTAATATTCGGACGTGAAGAAAGGTACAGCCAAGTCGCTGCAATCTGTACGACCCATATATGTTGCTGCAGCGATGGCATGGCCGCACGGTAACCCAGATTTATCCCATTCGCGACACGAACAAAGGTGGTCTTCCATATTCACAATCGCGTGAATATAGTCATCATGCACCTCGTACTTCCCATACCCGATTGCTCTTACCGGCCATGTTGCCGCACGACGCACCCTGTACTGAACGATATTCTCCGCCGTTGGTGCGAGTGCATTTTGTATCTTAGCTCCTTTTAGGCGTCGAATTTGGTACCACTCTTGTTGAAAGGCCCGAAAGTAGTCCATAAGATTAACAATCGGACATCTACGCGCAAAACGGGAGAGTGCATTCACAGACTCTGCACTATTCGAGGTCAGAATGTCATACCGTTGTCCAGGAAAATGGGCCGCGGACCACCTCTCCGGTCCAGCATCGTCAAAGACTTTGGCTGCTTCCTTGACACTGTATCGTAGCATATTCATGTACTTGTTAAACTCCCGATCCGTATATGCTCTGCATGCCGCCCAATAGACATCCTTGTAGGTGGTAATACGTTTGTCCTTGGATTTGGCGTTCATATCCAAATGTCGACAGCATATGGCGTGAGGGGCGTTTGGGTACATGGCAGAGATTGCGGCGCTTATGGAAGGAGCCCTGTCAGACATAAACACCAACCCTTGCGGGTCTCCGATAGCTTGTCTCAACATGGACAGAAACCAAGTCCACTCGTCCCCGGTTTCGGACTTGCCTACGCCGAAAGCTACTGGAACGATGGAGTTATCCCCGTCCATGGCAACCGCCAGGAACATCATACCCAAGTAACGGCCCTTTAAATGGGCTGCGTCTATTATCAGGACACGACGTAGATTTTCCAGAAATGTGCGGATCTGCAAAAACATAGGTTAAAATGTTATAGTTTATAATGTGTAAATGTTATAGTTTATAATGTGTAAACATATGACGTGTTAAAATACGTACCGCGGGTCCAAGGGCCACGAAGCACATCTCAAACCGTCCACGTGAATCGGTCCGTAGCTGCGTGACAGTACCAGGGTTCTGCATCTGCAAATTATATAAATATGTCGGGAGTCGTTCATACGACTCCTCGAACGTGCCTCTCACCATAAACAGTGCATGGCAGCGCGCACACCACGCTTGGTGGTAATCAATCGTGACGCCGAACTGTCGGTGAACGTCGTGGACGATGTCCTTTGGACGCAATGACCTGCTAACATCAAGAAATTTGTTTTTCAGGATCGCACCCAAAGTCTTTTTGCCGGCTTGTTTGTGGTGGGGATTAAGTTGCGTCCTCGTACAAGTGTGTACGTCGTGCAACTTTCTAATCATTATCGCCCCTCCTTTGGGACCCGTGTGAATCGCGTACAACCTCCACTCACACTTTTCTCTAGCACATTCAACTACGTATTTGATTTTGTCAGATTCCCGCACGCGACTTTGGAAACCCTCTTCCAAGAACTTGAGTCCGATCTGACTTGCTAAGAGATCATTCGAATCGAATATCTGACCTGCTGTTAAACTTTCGCTACGAATATAAGGTGTAGGTTCGTAGCTTTGTGTCTGGGTATGGGAGTCTGGAAGAATAGGGGGCATATCAAAAAAGTCATTTATCTGACTACATGATTTTCTACTAGGGGTATATTCTTCGTGATCATCATTATCGGTGTCTGATCTGTCTATTTCAGAATTACCCGTTCTGAAAACGTGGGTTTCGTCATCAGCAACTCCAGCAGTACGCCATTCGTGTGGTTGTGGTGATGGTGGTGGTGGTGGTGGTTGTTGTTGTTGAGAATCAGGCTGCTCTATTTGGAGGTCTTCGTCGTCGTCACCCTCCTCGTCACCGTCGTCGTCACCGTCAGATACGCCGGGATACACAAAGAGTAATGGGGGTCTTTCTGAATCGACTGCAAGGTGCAGAAAAGTAGAGATATCCCCATCGTTGGATAAATCCACAAATGACCCATCGCCATTTTTAAACACTAACTTGCAAATATCAGAAGAGTTGATTCCACATTTTTGCATGGCGTATGCAACAAACTTCTGATAAGTATAGTTTACTGACACTTTTACACCATGCTTAGATTATAAGCAAAATTCCACTCATTGTTATCTTGCACCCATTCACCATCAAAACAGAAATATAGCTTAGCTTTTGCAACAGATGAACTCATTTTTTCAGTAGTATCTCAAACACAAAATATTGCAGAAAGAAATATTGCAACAATGAAATCGTTGTGTGAGAATTATGGCTTGAATTTTACGTCTATTTATGAATGAAACAACCAACATATCAGAAAACCAATCTCTCATTTCATCCACAAACTGATATTCCAAAAACATTGATTTAACATTGATTGAAACATGCAATTGAATTTCAACCACAAATCGGTCTTTAAATTGCAATAATTGTGGAAAAAAACAGTAAAAGCATCAAGATTCGTCTAAGTATATGGGCTGAAAGTGTAAATTTTCAGGGACCAAAAGTTGAAAATTTCAGGGACCAAAACTGTAAATTTTGGCCCATCGCGGGCAGGGACCAAAAGTGCACCGCGACCAAAGTTTAGGGGCTTCGCGGGGCATTTGTGCCCAAAATACGTGCCACATCAGCGTATCCCGCGATCGCGGGACCCTATCGCGGGTATTTTGGGTATTTTTGCAAAATTGAAAAAATTTAGGATATTTTGGTAACAGTTGGTTTGACTTTGGGTATTTTAATTAATTTCCCTATTTATTTTATATATATTTGATATTTTATAACAAATAGCATCGTCATTTTATCATTTTGACCTAGCACTATCAATCAATCCCTCTTTATATTTTTCATTTGATATATAAATTCACTCTTTTAATGCTCTCATCGCTGTAAATACCATTCAATTTTACTTATTAATCTTTCATGGTCAATATTTTGTTAAATGAGCCGTTTTTAACGCAATGCACTTGATCTTTTATTTATTGAGTTCAAAATAATAAGGTGTTACCTATCTACAAATCTATTAACTATAAAATTTATAAATTATATTTTGAACTTAAGTCTAAGTAGCTTTCAAAATTGGATATAGGGTTGATTAATTACACCATCACTACCAAATAATATCATGATAATAAAAGCAAGGTATTTGCTTTTACTATTTTGCAACAAAAACTTTGTATGAAACAAATAGGGAATTTAATTAAAATACCCAAAGTTTGACTTTGACTTACCAAAATACTCATTTCTCTCCTGAATTTGCCAAAATACCTATAAATTCCGCGATTAATCCCGGGATCGCGGGATAGGGCACACGTGGCCCGCGGTTTTGGCCAAAAGGTCCCGCTATATCCCCCAACTATCCCCGCGGTTACAGTTTTGGTCTCTCCCCGCGACCATCCCGCGACCAGGAAAAAAATTTACATTTTGGGTCCTTTTTGCACGAATCTTTGCATGTTTTTACTGTTTTTTCCCACAATTATTGTACTTTGAAGACGAAATTGTGGTTCAAATTCACTGTCATGTTTCATCAATGTTGAATTATTGTACTTGGAAGACCAATTTGTGGTTGCAATTCATCTTCCTCAATGAGATTTCATCCATAAATATCAGTAGAATGCAATACATAATTCACACCAATTCCATCCTTCATTCTTGTTTTCTTGCTTTCTTTCTTCAGTATTTTGTTTTTGAGATACTACTGAAAAAATGAGTTCATCTGTTGCAAAAGCTAAGTTATTTTTATGTTACGACGGTGAATGGGTGCAAGACAACAATGAGTGGAATTTTCTTTATAAATCCAAGCATGGTGTAAAATTGCCAATAAACTTGGCTTATCAGAAGTTTGTTGCATACGCCATGCAAAAATGTGAAATCGACCCTTCGGCTGTTTGCAAGTTAGTGTTCAAGAATGGTGATTGGTCATTTGTGGAGTTATGCAACGATGGGGATATCTCTGGTTTTATGCACTTTGCAGCCGAATCAGAAAGACCTACATTACTTTATGTGTATGCTGAATCCTCGGTGTGCAACGAAGAAGACGACGAAGGTGATGACGACGGTGACGACGAAGGTGACGACGACGCTGATGACGAAGACCTCCAAATGGAGCAGCCTGATTCTCAATTTCAGGACTGTATTCCTGATTATGTTCCGGAGACGCAACAACAACAACCACAAGAAGGACGTTGTGCTGGAGTTGCTGATGACGAAACCTATGTTTTCAAAACGGGTAATGCTGATATAGACAGATCAGATACCGATAGTGATGATCACGAAGAATATACCCCTAGTAATAAATCATTTAGTCAGTTAAATGACTATTTTGATATGCCCCCTATGCTTCCAGACCAGAATACCCATACACAAACCTACGAACCTGCACCTTATAATTGCAGTTTAAAGTTAGAAGTAGGTCAGGTATTTGATTCGAAGGATCACTTGGCAAGTCAGGTCGGACTTAAGTTCATGGAAGAGGGTTTCGAAAGTCACACGCCGAGATTCGACAAAGACAGATACGTAGTTGAATGTGCGAGAGAAAACTGTAATTGGAGGATGTACGCGAGGCCCGCGAGAGAGAAAGGAGGGGCGTTAATTATTAGAAAGTTACACGACGTACACACTTGTACGAGGACGCAACTGAATCCCAACCACAAACAAGCCACCAAAAGGACTTTGGGTGCGATACTGAAAGGCAAATTTCTTGATGCTAGCAGGTCATTGCGTCCAAAGGACATCATGGACGATGTACACCAGCAGTTCGGCGTCACGGTTGGTTACCACCAAGCTTGGCGTGCGCGATGCAGGGCACTGCTATTGGTGAGAGGCACGTTCGAGGAGTCGTATGAACGACTCCCAACATTTTTATATAATTTGCAGCTGCAGAATCCAGGTACTGTCACCCACTTAAGGACCGATTCACATGGACGGTTTGAGATGTGTTTCGTTGCCTTTGGACCCGCGGTACGTATTTTAACACGTCATATGTTTACACATTATAAACTATAACATTTACAAAGGGAAACCACCTACGTTTTTGCAGATCCGCACATTTCTGGCAAATCTGCGTCGTGTCCTGGTAATAGATGCTGCCCATTTAAAGGGCCCTTACTTGGGTATGATGTTCCTAGCGGTTGCCATGGACGTGGATAACTCCATCGTTCAAGTAGCTTTCGGAGTAGGCAAGTCCGAAACCGGGGAGGAGTGGACTTGGTTTCTGTCCATGTTGAGACAAGCTATCGAGAACCCGCAAGGGTTGGTGTTTATGTCCGACAGGGCTCCTTCCATAAGCGCCGCAATCTCTGCCATGTACCCAAACGCCCATCACGCATATTGTTGTCGACATTTGGAGATGAACGCCAAAACCCAGGACAAACGTATTACCACCTACAAGGATGTCTACTGGCAGGCATGCAGAGCATATACGGCTCGGGAGTTTGACCGATACATGAAACTTATACGAGTTAGTGCCAAGAAAGCAGCCAAAGTCATGGACAATGTTGGACCGGAGAGGTGGTCCACGGCCCATTTTCCTGCACAACGGAGGTGTCAATTAACAAGAAGAGATTTTGATGGATTGCTTAGATAACTTAGTTAATCTGATTATAGTGATATGATTAGATTGATAGGTTATTTGAAGGATTCTGTATTGTAAATATACTCTTGATGGTTAATTCCTTGCTATATGTATATAAGTTGAAGTTTCTTGTATCATAACTTGTGAAATTTTTGAGGTTTAAATTAGCCCTGATTTTAGGGTGTTACAGATTGTTACTCTTATGGACTACTTTCGGAGCTTTCAACAAGAGTGGTACCAACCTCGACGCCGAAAAGGAAATGAGCTGCAAAATAGACTCACACCAGCGACGGAGGAGATAGTTCTCCTCAGGGCGCGTCACGCGTCGACATGGAGGGTGCACGAAATCGGGTATGGGAGGTACGAGGTTCAGGATAACCATCTTCACGCGACTGTCCATATGACCGACCATGTTTGTTCGTGTTTCCAATGGCAAAAATCTGGGTTACCGTGCGGCCATGCCATCGTTTCGGCAAGACATATGGGTCGTAGAGATTACAGTGACTTGGCTGTAAGTTTCTTCACGTCCGAAAGTTACCGGAGAACATACGCAGAGGTAATAAATCCAGCTGGACCCCCTGAAGCATGGGTGTATCCACCCGGCCCCCTTCCGCCATGCTATCCACCTTTAAACGATAAGAACAGAGCCGGGAGACCGAGAAAGAACAACTGACGTCCATCACGTGGTGAAGGCCCGATACAACAGAAATGTACCCGGTGCCAATGCGTAGGACATACTCGCGGAGAGTGTCCAAATCCCGCTCCTTCAACCGTGCCAAGGAGTAGACGCACAAGCAGTCAACTAAGTAACACCGCCGGCCCGTCGGAGCTTGAACCACATGGAACTATATCATATGATACCGTTGATCTGAACGTTGATTTCCCTTGATTGGGACGATAAATATTGTATGTTTAGTGCGTTGTAATTTATCAAACATAACTTATGTACGTTGATCTGAACATTGATTTCCCTTGATTGGGACCAGTTATCTTTTGAAAGGTACTTGAAACAGAACATGGGATGATGATCATAATGGTAGTAGTCTAAATGAAGAGAATATTAATGGTAGTAGTCTAAATGGAGAGAATAGTAATGGTTATATAGAACTATATCATATGATAGCGTTGACAGGGACCTAAGTTGTGTTAGAGCAAAGACAGGGACCTAAGTTGTGTTAGAGCAAAGACAGGGACCTAAGTGCAGTAAAAGCATCCACATTTGCCTATAAATAACCCACGCTAGATTAGTCGTAAAACACATATACGAGAACATATTATTCGTTAACGTATTCTTACATGGCATCCCCAAACCTTCATGTTTGGTGCTTTAGGCGTTTATATGAATCGCTTTCAGACACTGACAAAGAGTTATATGGTTAGTGTGCATGTTTCATTGAGTTTTGCTTGTTACTACCGTTGTTCTACGAACTAACTATATTAATTAATATTCATCAACATATGCATATCCACAGTTGTTCACCATGAAAGTCCACCATGGTGGGTACTTCACGGAACCACCCAGAAGACATTATTTCCGTGGTCTAGAAATTTATGTTGACATGTTAGATGTGGAGGATCTTTCTATGCAACTGCTTGAACAGATCATGAAAGAGCTGGACTATGAAGAACCAAAATATAATAGGTTGTATTTTAAGAGGCAGAATGCAGACTTCTTGACTGGACTGGTAGAATTGAGTACCGATGAAGATGTAGCCAACATACGCCAGTATGTTGACGGCCATACTGTGATTGAAGTGTACATCGAGAAAGTGGAGCTTAACACTTTGAGACTCGTCTCGCCAGAGCATGTAAGAAGTCGACCCGGATTGTCAAAAACCAAACCATCGTCTAGCCGTAGCCTCAAATTTGGATAATTTTGTACTGTATTTATTAGTATGTGTTTGTTATGAAATAATCTTGTATAACATCTATGAGTTGTATTTTTAATATGAACCACTTTTCAGACAAATTTCAGACTACTTAAACACTATTTTTCAGACAAATTATAGACCTTTATTCATGACAAATTAAACAACATACAAACAGGAAAGGAACGAAACAACAATGTCGAACTGGATGAAATCTCAAACATGCCAGTGAATTTGAACCACAATTTCGTCTTCAAAGTACAATAATTGTGGAAAAAAAACAGTAAAAACATGCAAAGATTCGTGCAAAAAGGACCAAAAATGTAATTTTTTTTTCTGATCGTGGGATGGTCGCGGGGAGGGACGAAAATTGTAACCGCGGGGGTAGTTGGGGGGTATAGTGGGACCTTTTGGCCAAAACCGCGGGCCACGTGTGCCCTATCCCGCGATCGCGGGATTAATCGCGGAATTTATGGGTATTTTAGCAAATTCAGGAGAAAAATGTGTATTTTGGTAAGTCAAAATCAAACTTTGAGTATTTTAATTAAATTCCCAAACAAATATATAATAAAGTTCTTAAAAAGTTGTTATGTTTCAACTTTTCCAAATGGTCAAAATTTTCAATTGTGGATTTATGTAATTGATGTAATAAGGTGGTGGGAGCAAACGAATAGTTGAGACGCGTTGAACTGACTCCGGCGACCCATGAAAATTGCTTTTTAGAACCTCTCAAACAACTTTTCCAAAATTTCCTCAAAACGAAGAACTAAAAGTCAAAATTCCTAAAAAAATTACATTTATCTCCGACAGATTCTTCATTTTAGAGAAAAAACAATGATTATAATATTAAAATATTGTATTTATCTATTAAAATATTATTTCTCTCTCTAAATATTATTTTTTAAAGATTTCTATTGGTGCTCTCACTAAGGCTATGTTTGGCAAACTAGCTGATAAGCTAGCTGGTAGCTGATAAGCTAGCTGTTGACTCATAAGCTAGCTGATAAAAAGTCACGTTTGGCAAAACTAGCTTATAAACATGTAAAATGACAAAAAATAACATTTTAAAAAAATTATCAATTACGATATTTAATTATATAAATAAAACAAATTTATAAAAATATAATATGTTAAATAATACAACCAATGTAGTAAAGAAAAATTAAATAATACAACATGTTAATTAAAAGAATTTAAAATTTATTATTACATATATACTATAAATTTTTAATTTGTTAAAATAGGTTTTAGAAAAAAAAATATATTAACTTATGATTTTAAATAACCGTTACATATGGTATGAAAAAAAATAATCAAATAATACTTAAAAAAGTAATAGTAATCGGTAATTAAAATATATTAATTAATATTATAAAATATATAAAAATAATTTATATGATTAACAATAACTCTAAATAATTAAAAGTTAATATCAATATATAATTAAAAATTAATTTAATAATTTTCAGTTGATATTAATTATTTTTTATTAATTAATAATAATTAAATAAAAATAATTAATATTTATTAATAATAATAGTTAGTAAATAATAATAAGAGACAATTTTGGAATATTTACAAAAACCTACTAAAACGCTACTTCAAGTAGCGTTTCAAAAAGCTAGCTTATGGTCATCCAAACATTTACATAAAAAAAAGCTAGCTTTTTTTTTGCCAAACAATGCCTAAGTAATCATTTTTTGGGATTAACTCCATATTTGGAGAAAAAAACTTTTCTCCCTTACTTTCTTCATTTTGGAGATAGTTTTGGGAAAGCTGTTGAAGCAGAAAACCAACTCAAAATCTCCATATTGTCTATTTTCTTCAAAATGAGGAAGTTATTGGAGATGCTGTTACATATTTAAACTTTTGTCCATTCTTATTTACGAACTTTGTCGATTTTTTTCCAGGCGTAAAGCAATGAAAATTCGATTCAAAATGTTGGACGTATAAACACACGTTTATGAATAATCAAAACTTTGATTTCACGCGTCTTAAAAGCCGTTTATTAGTTTATCTATTATGTTTTATGTAGATAAATTGATTTACATGAATAAATTTGTCTATTTAAATAAAAATATAATGCTGATTTTATTTAAATCAATGATTTAATTAAAAAATAACCGTCTTACTTATCAGTATATAAAATTCATATTTGCATCATCAGCTAGGGATAAATTTCAATACAACTTTTTTACCTAATCGCGTATGTATTATGTTTAAAAAAGAGAAATTATTTATAATAGTCATTTTCATGGCCCTCTACTGCAAATAGTCATATTTTTTCCTAAATTATACAAACACTCATTTTCTCGTAAAAGACCTCTCAAATGAGATCTCCTTCATGTCAATTTCTAGAATTTACACTTTTGGTCCCTCCATGTGCCTCGATCCCTTATTCCTTTTTTTAATTAACAAATTACCCTTAATATCCTTGTAATTAGTTATTAAATTTACTTTTAATTCCTTACTTTTTTAATTTTTATTTTATACTCTTATCATATTAACATGAGAATTTAATTAAAATACCCATTCTTTAACTTTGACTTGTTAAAATACTCACATTTTTTCGAATTTTGCAAAAATACTCATTTTTCCGCTATTAGGGCCACGATCGCGGGCCAGGGGTTGTTTTGTAAATTATGCTCCCGCCATTCGCGGGAGGGAGACCACACAAAATTGAGATTTTCAATTGAATTTTACACTTTCAACCCATATACTTATTTATTTACTTTACTTTATACCTTTTACTTTCCTAATTTTAATTTTACACCTTCATCATATTAACACATATAATCGTATTATTAACTAAAATACGTTAAAAATATGTTTTAATTTTAACAAGTTACACCACTGTACTCGTCTCTTCGATACCTTCGAAATGAGCCCAATATTGAATATTTTTGGATTTATTTATTTTATTATATATCATATATACTACATAAAAATATTTTTAATATTTACAATTCATACCCTTATAGGTAATTATTTAATTTATGGTACATTTCTTACTTTTTCAATTTTGTTTTACTACTCACATTAAGTTTTTGCTTGTTTAACACAAACCATACAGTTCGTATTACGAGGGCCTCTCTCACTCTGCTCACCTCCCCTCTGTATAAACGAGATAGAAAAAGATAAAAAGATCTCTACACTTTAAGGTATTCATCTTTTATTCTCTGTGTTTAATCAAGTATTTTTCTACTTTTTTTTAATGGATGCTAATGAACTTTGCATTTTTTTCCTTCATGGGTTAAATAATATTTTAATTTTCCTGTTTATTTTCCTAAGACTTATGAGATTAATCAACATATGTACAAATTAGTTCGAACAATGGTTGAAAAACACTTCATAATTTTTAAACAAAGATAACCCCATTATTTTAACATCTAGATTCAAAAAATAATTTTTTTACAAATATATAAAGTGTGATATATTTTAATTTGACTTGTGGATATTAAATTCTGAAAAGGTATTAAAGTGGTATTTATAAAATGAAAAGACCACTCAACACGGTTGAATATTTTAAAATTTAGACTATTTAAAATTTTAAGAGTTGAAACGCTCTCTATTTCTAGAAGCCGAAGATCAATGAATAAAATGCAAATAATTAATCTTTTAGTTGTTTTCTAAAAGAAAACTAATTTATCTTAATTCGTGACTTAAAATCAATTAATTTAAAATTAATAATAAAAATATTTAAGTTTAGATGGAAAAAAAAGTGTATTAAATAAAAAGGAAAAGAAGATGCACCCGTAATCACTGCAAGTAGCTGTCTGGTGATGAGGTTGCACGTGACGGACACGTGTGTATGCTCTGCACTCATTGCCTTGCCTATATTTCCAGAAAGAAAGTTTCCCCAAAACCTTATTAGACCCTGAGTACCGCCTATCCACGAATCCACTGAACTCGAATGACACCTCAGCGCCACATCAGTTTTTTTCTTTTCTACCTTCCTTACCTTAAAGTGGAATATCGTCAACCCACGAACCCACTGAACCCTGATGCCACATCAGCTTTTTTAATTCTTTTATTTATACATTTAATTATTTAACAAAATAAAAATATTCATATATTTTTTAATAAATAAAAATAAGATAAATAATAAAAATAAAAATTCATAACATTCATTAAAAATTTAAAAATTTAAAAATTACAAAATACAAAACACTAAAAACTAATATTAAAAATTATGCAATTTTCTAATTCTCTCTTTCTTCGTCAAAGTAGCCCTCAAAATATCTCCCGTAAGGTGATCATGCGGGGTTATGAAAAACTCGAAGTCTTTATCAAATCGTTTTTTAACTCGAGTTGCAACTGTCTTTCTTCGAGTTGCAAATGTTTTTCTTCGAGTTCAGTTTTTTTCAGTTTGTAATCCATTGTATTGTCAACCTGCTCGTTGAACGAGCTTATTTGAGTCAACAACTGAGTAACGCTTTCGTTCAGATTCGACCCGATCGTATTACTCGTTGATGCCCTTTTTGCCTTGTTTCTCCCGATGGGTCGTTGAAGTTGCTCTATCTCGTCGACCCGAACATCTTCATCGTCATCATCGGAAGTTTTGGTACGTTTTTGTAACAACCCAGTCTAAAATAAGCACGCAAATCATATAAATTAGAACATCCCAAAAATGGGTCCCAAAATTTCTTACATAAGTCTCAAAATAGGTTGGCGAAAACAACCTATACACAACTGAAAATGAACTAGCTACTACAAGTATAAGTGGCACTGTCTCTATCTGCATCTGTCCTCTATCATGCTTTTGCTCACTTACCTGAGCCTCCTACTATCTGCTTACCTGAAAAGGGTTAGTTTGGAAAAACGAGGGTTAGACCATGAGGTCTAGTGAGTCCCTCCTGACAGTTCTCAAAATCATTTTAAAAACTTTGCATAACTTTCATATATAAAACTTTCAATAATAAACTTTCACATAATTGGACATTAAAAACTTCCACGGATAAATCCGCTCCCGTAAATGGCACCCTGAAGTCACCCGAAAGTGACAACGAGTCAGTATCACGCTGCCTTACTGGGTATCACTTCCCATGGCATCAACGGAACCTCCCCCCGACGTGAGTACTGGCGGAACCTCCCCCCGACTTAGCCAATTTACGTCTACACAATGTATGCATACATCTCACATAAAACTTTAAACAACTTTCATGCAATAAAAGCATAAGAACAAAACATGGCATTTCTCATCATGTATTCACTTTAGAAAAACACGTTAAAAGGCACGTATTTTAGTTAGAAAACTCACCTGAGGCTCTTACTTCTCGTTCCTAAACAGTTCCAAACTTCCAAATCGACTTCCCTGAATAAACGGGCATAAAACAACAACTCAGCAAAAGTATCCGGACAACTCAGTTTTCCGGACAACCCTACTTTTTCGGACGCTAAAGAGTCCGGACACCCAACTAACCGGACAACAACCTAGTCCGGACAACACCCTTATCCGGGTAACTACTACATTCCGGACGACACCCCTTTCCGGATATCGAACTTACCGGATACTAGACTTTACCGGACATAATACCTACCCGGGTAGCTTTCCTATCCGGACAGTATCCACACCCGGAGACCTTCTAACGCATCGAGGAGTCCGGACGTCCGAGAAGGTTTCCGGACGTCGACCTGGACCCTTTTTTGAGGCTGAAATCTACTGGTTAGCTCGATTCTCTCGAAGTAAAGATTAGCAATAGCAACAACATCACTAAACTTAACAATTACCGAGTTCTTAGCAATCGAAACACACTATAAGACCCGATTTCTCTCATTTTAGCTTCAAACTTCACTTTTGAACAAAAACCCCAAGACTAACCATTCTGCTCCCTAATCAAAGATAAATCGATGAAACAAGAGAGTGTTACCTGGTTGATTGCTTGCGATAAACGAAATCCAAATGCTACTTCTTCTTCAAATCCCAAGGTTTGATGGCTCCTTTCTTCCAAATGCACCAAAAACCTTCAAGAACCTCTCCTCTTCTTTCCCTAAAAAATTCAGCCGACACACACACTAAAATTTGTAATATGGAATGTCCTCTAGGGTTTTGTGCCTTTTTATACCCCAACTCCTATTTACCAACTAGCCCCTCAACTTCTACTTCTGCTTAAAACTCCACACCAAACGCAAAACATTTCGAAAAAGGTCTGGGTCGTTACAACACTCCCCCCTCAAAAGAATTCCGTCCCCGGAATTCCATTCTCGAAAAGGTGAGGGTAACCGAACATCATATCTGATTTTACTTCCCACGTTGCCTCTCGTCCCTTATGATAACTCCACTGAACTTTTACTAGCCAAACTTCTATGTTCCTCGTTTAGCAAACCTTACCGCTCACGATTTATATCGGTCCTTCTACGTAAGTCAACCTCTCATCTATACTGATGTCCCCTCAAAGGAACAACCACAACGACCTCTGACAAACACTTCTTTAAGTCTAAGACATGAAATGTCGGATGAACACTCTTTAATTCTTCTGACCAGTCTAACTTGTATGCTGCTGTTCTAACTCGCTCACTAATGACAAGGTCAACTTCTTATCGCCTGCATCTCTTGCAAGGTCGCCATCATCTCACTTCTCACATCGGCTCTCCACAAAAGAGACGTGCATCACACTATGAATTTCTTCTCAAATTCACATCGAGTACCTCAAGATCGCGCACTATCTATTCAACTTTCATGCTTCGACGAATCCGCAGACTTAGTCCACCTTACCTCTCTCTCAAACTTCAAAGCTCAAAGCCTTATATTTTTCAACCCAACCACTCTTTTCTACCCGATTGCCTCAGACCGCTCAGATGGGAAACATAACCACACCCCATACTTGAAACCGCCCTCGGCGAGACACCACTTGCTAAATCGTGCCATCTTGCACTACCTACTTGTACCCTCTTCGATCACTATACTCGCTTAAAACTACCTGATAAAACCAAGGCCAACCGCGCCTCCATTTGCTCGCCTCCGTCCACACATCGGGACTCACGGTTTTAATCACGTCTAAATAAGGTCTCTCATACATTTATACTTCCTTAAGAGAAAGAACTTGGCGGAAATTCCTGCCACAACAACGAGGATCTTCCACTAGGAAAACTCACTTACCGACAACTTGGCACAAGGCCAACCTTGTACATCTCGACAAGCTCACACCTAAGAGTCCCCTCCTCGGGTTACATGTAATTCTAGATCACTTATTCCAACTGACATACGTCTATGCCGATCATATTCCCTTCCCGATTCACATCGGCTACAACTCGACAACTAATTCGTACCTTCTCACCACACCAACATTTCACACTTAACGTGACTAAAAGCAGAAAACTCCCATGATTCGTCATTGAAGTGTTCACCTATCCGAATTTACTTATCCCGAAGGCTCGTCGATTTCTCACTGCTAGCCACAAATGTCCAGTCATATAACATAACTTCGGTTTCCCCCCACTCAACTGGGAGAGGTAACCATGATCACATCCTACTGCTTTTAAGAGCTTACACTAAACGATCAGTTCGCTTGAACGTTTCTCACAACATCACCAACTCAACTCATTCAACTGCCCTTTTCCACTTCTTTCTCGCACAAAGACATGCACAAATCCCCTTCCTCAAAACTCTTTCCAGAAGTTTAGACACTTACCGATGGCAATCTATGCGCGCTACTCTACCTCTCGGTGTTACTGGCAAGCTTACTACTTCTAACTTTCCCCTTTATTCCGACGTACTATCTTCACCTCTCCACAGCAACGTGAAGCACCGCCTCTCAAGCATTACTTGCCTCTCCCTTCCGACCTTTTCACTTGCTGAAACATTCTCTCGTTACTATACGTAATCAAACGGTTGCATCAAAAATTCTAACTTAAGGCTTTCAATCAAGTCATCTCGAAATGACACCTGTGATCGAAGTCATTACACATCCTTTGATCTCTCACTAATACCTCCTTGAATAATTCCTCCATACATAGGAAACAATTCACATTCCTCAACGATTTCACATTTACTACCCCACATCTTCGACTAACCCATCCATTGCCTTCTCTAAAACTTCCAAAGATTTCGACAACATTCTTACTTAGCAACTCACACAATCAAAAACACTTGGTCTCTCATTTGGGCAATAACTCTCTTCTGCTCCGACATTCTATTCTGAAACAAGCCAAATCACAACGCCAACTTACAACCCACGTGCTCCAACAACTTGATTAACCAAATGTACACCTCACCCGAAACCTCCGAAAAGGCTCCCATCCGATGCTTCCTCTTCCTAACGTCACACTACTACAACACTGACTGGCACATCTACCTAGGCAATTGCTGCCACTACTTGACCGTACATTCTCCATCCATAACATCTCGCTGCAGACCAGGTCTCCCATGGTCATTCGTGCACAACTCAAACTTACTCTCACGTTCTCCCGCATAAATGACCGAGTCTATCTCGCTACTTTGTCTCTTCCCCAACTCTAGCTGAACCACAACTCACGAATTTCTGATTAACTCTAACATACTCGTTTCTTGCTCGCTCTTTTGCGATCTCAAACCAACACATAGACATGGCACATTCCCTCACAGATAGACATAATCTATACACCTACTTTGTTCGTGCTAACTACTACATCTTTTACGTACCATCCACCTCGTAAGTAAAACGCTTATTTAAACAGCATCCTTTCACTAGCTCAACACCCCTACAGGGTGGCCCTTCAACTTTCAACCTTCTGATTCTAGTCTTCGACCTCATACACTTTACACAACTGCCGACTCTGACGTCAATAGTTGACCTGTTGATACTTCGTTGATACTTCCTTAACCTATTCTTCAACAAGGGTCTCCTACAGGACCTAATCTTTCCAACACCAACCTCTTAATCAACTTCACATCCCGTCGTCCTCATTTCAAACTGACTCGCGTAATGTCAATATTACAGGATCACCTTAAACTCTTATTCAACGTCGCGGATATTTCATCTCTACTTCACCACACTACTCATAACGAGTTGCTATACCAACACCTCGATGACTTCTAGTCCTTCCCTGAACACAATCGTCTCTCGGCAACTGTACTTCCAGTCACCGCACGAGGGTACAGACCCTCATACAACCGACATTAAAGTCCACTTCCGACTCTTCCACTGCTCGCCTCTCCTCTAGAACGCATCTACCAAAGCTACAAACATTCTTTCCTGATTTGTCCAACACCTCTCCACTCTAGGAGTTCTTCATTAGCTTAAAATGTAATACTCTACGACCTATTGAGTTCATAGCCTTCATGCCTGACAACGCGATAAATGAATCATTTCACACTTTTGATCATTTTAAAGAAACAACACTTGAAAACAACTTGGGTACACCCGACCCCAACATTCTCATAACTCTAATGCCCTGCACAACGATCTTGAGGATCGTTAACTTAATCTTACTCAACCAAAAATGTGTTGTTACGACAGAAATAAATATTGGAAGAAAATCTTCCCATACGACAAAATTTTGAAAGAAATTTACCGACACGAAGTAGACCAGTTGGTCCTCACACTCATTTATATAACTTCGAAATGTCGATACTCATTTTGGTTATAAAAGTTGTGCATTCAAACGTTTTCTTGGCTTATCATGAAAAGAGTGGAATATTTTGCAAATCGTAAACCTCAAGACTTCATTGTACGATGTAAATGGATTTGTATTTTTCTTTAAACATACGCTTGCACACGCCGACTCATATCCAATCAAATTTGATATTTACACGTTTATACTTTTCTTATGAAAAATCTCATGTACACATATACGAACTCAATGCATGAAACTCTACTTGCAATTGAAGGCTAGTCACTCAAACAAGGTCAATCGCTTTACTCGCGCAACTTATCATTGACACTCTACTTTCGACCAGTGGTCGCCCACCCGGTCTTGCAACGATTTGCTATACATACATTCAACGGTCCACTTACTCAACCATTTCATACTATTTCGTTTTGATCAACTATCTCACTTTCCACTTCTACATGGTTTCATTTCACTATAGGTATCTGATGCGTGCTTTTGAATACACCGATAGACGTGTAATAATTAAACCTCAACGCAAGTATACATCGAGATCTAACGTCGTATTTCAAGTAATAAATTGGTAAAATACCAGATATCGTTCCCACAGAGATTGGAGTAAAAGCGTAATAAAAGTCTAATAAAAGAAATGGTTTCCAAGGATCAGTTCGAAGACAATATTTGTTTGTTTGGAGTTGGACTATCGCAGATTATATTGAACAAATAATAAAGAAAGCAAGCACGGGTGCAAGACGTGGGGTGAAGCTTAATTATAAATTCCAGCAGACCAATGCTATGTTAATGCTACAACATTGGTTCCTCAATAATTAAATTCACCATCTATTTGTTAGGATGTCCTTCCGGAACTTCAACATTATATTATTAATCTAGCTTTCAACAACCCATTCCTGGTGATGTATTAGGACTATTAATAATAAAATGATGCCATTCAAATATATGGATAAACAAATTACTTTGTTAAAAATCACTCTTCCAAGTTGATCCCATATCTGTTAAGTTGACGTGTCTGAGTGGTCCATTCCTGATACGCACTCTACACTTTTACCATCATCACGATGACCAACTTATCGGGCAAAATCAACCTAGAAAAGACAGAGACGACAAATTCCTTTGTCAGTAGCTCTTCCAAGTCTTACTTTCTTTGTCATTCGGATTGACGTGCATATCAATGGCTCATTCCTGATGCCTTGGCACTTTAACACTTTCAAAGTGATCAAAACGTCACGAAGTAAACTTATATTTATAAAACTTAACATGAAATGGTGAACATCATTATTGAGAAATAATGTCCACTATTCTTTATAATTAAAACTCCACCCTTTAATCTCACACCCAAGCTTATAAAAGTTAGCTACTCATATTTGTATTAAAATTGCAATAAATATAAATGACTGAAATTAAAGACATAATGTAAATGACGTAAACGTAAATGATAATAATGTAAATTGTAAGAATTAAAACACTAAAGAAGTGCAGCAATGTTGATGTCGATGCTGCAGCAACTCATGTATATGGCTAAGAACAACAAGAAAAAGATGAACAAGATGAAGATAACTTGCATATATTTAAAGAAAGCAATTAAAGAGTTCTTCCTATCAAATTGTGATCTGATTGAAGGCTACTTAAACAACACAAGACATCTCCTATTTATACAAAAAGAGTCATGGACTAAGCCATACCAACTCACAACAACTAACACTATTTATGTACCATGCATACTATTCATGGTACCAAAAACTATTCCTAGGAGATGTCTTTTGTACTACTACCATTACAACACATAAACTATTTTATGAAGAACCCAAAGCATTGAACTTCATCTTGCATGTTGTTGTCTTCCCAAAAATTCCGCATTTCCAACCTTGTTTTCCATTCAGCTCTCGCCAGCCATGAATGCTGCAGCATCGAAATAGCATTGCCTGCAGTTTTCTTTATTTTTAGCCATTCTACTTAGTAAAACAAGTAAAATCCATCACTTAGCTCCATGATTAATAAAGATACAAATAAGAGAATAAAATGACACAAAAGTTAGGATAAAACAAAATATTATATATAAAAATATAAGAAAAAGACACAATATGCATTAAATAAATAATGCATATCACACCCTCAAATTTAAAGTGTTGTTTGTCCCCAAACAACAAAAAGACTAAAAAGAAATTGACTCAATTTTTAAAGTTTCTTGCAAAATCTTGGCATTAAGTGCACACACATATTGTAATCTTTATCATATGTAGTTCATAGCCTTTCATAATTCTCCTAGTATTCAATCATGCATGCGTGTGTGTATGAATCATAGGCTAGCACTTCTCTTCTTTTTGTTAGTCACAACACAACCTATATCTAGGATCACTAGGACTTTTTGGGTTCACTCTTTTTGGCATATCTTTTCTCACATAGCCTTTTCTCTCAACAGAAGGATTTTCTGTTTTATTAGCCTGATGCTGTGTGGATGCTCCAGCATCAGTGTTCAGTGGTGAGTCCTGTGCCATCTTGTTGACAAACAATTCATCAAAATCAAAGTCATCCCAAATTTCCCACTTAGGTTCCTCCAAAAAATTGTTTATTTGAAAGTTAGGAGGGGTTCGTGGTTCATCATAAGGCCATGTTAACAATAAGACTGGTGATGTGTGTGGTCTATTGATTTCAACCTCATTTTCAGACGTGAAATAATCCTCTACTAAAACTGATAGTTCAGAAAATACCTCATCTGCATCCTCTACTAAAACTCGATTCCAATTTTGTAAATAGTTTAAGTGTCGTTTACCAAACGCTTACCCGAGTAAACATTTACTGATAAATTCAACACTATAATTTATTTACCGGATAAGATTTTAGTCCACCAAAACAGTATCTTATACTACAATTTTTCCGGTAATTGCTAACCGTGGTAAGAGTCTTCACCATCACTTACTGGGGTAAGACTTTCGGACTCTCGGTCCTTGCCTTAACCCTTATCGGGCAAGATTTTTGGTCCTTGTCATATTGATTCGGTAAGGTAATGTGACTTGATAAGCACTTACCCGGATAAGCGTTTGGTAAACGACCCATAAACTAGATGTGATTCAAACTCAATAGCAGTTTTCTGAATTCAAGTTCAAGCTTTATTGAAACTTACCACAATCTCAAACTTGAATCAAACACGAACTTGAATCTAAATCAAGTTCGAACCAAATTTAACCGTTCATTTATTAAATTTAAGAGTCTCTCTTATAAATTATCAATAAATAAATAAAATATAAAAGTTTACTTTTAAAGTTTACAAGGTGTACCTTAAGTTTCATTGCCAAGCAAACAAAGTTAACAATTGTTTATGCCAAAAATCATACAAGTACAATTTTAGGTTTGATTTTGTACCTTATCAATTACACATTGAACATTCGAAATAAACAAGATAAACGACAGAAAGTAAATGAGATAAAAAGGATTTTGGTGACGTGGAAAATCAAACATGGACGTCCTCTTTAATAACCACGATTATAATGATAGGTTGTGTGTTAGACAACCTAGGGGGGGGTAAGGTTGTACTTAAAATCTTTTACTTTCAAAAATTCTTTTACAAATAAATACAGTACAGAAACAGTATAAATAAATCAGAGTATAGAAATAATAAATATACAACAATTATATAAACAGATATAATTAAAATGCACAGCGGAATAAATAAAGAGATAAAGGTTAGAGATACTTGACACGGAGATTTACTGATTTACCACCAACTGTGATAAACCAGCAGCCGAGACACTTCTCGACACGATCCAATAAATGTATTCTTTACGGTAGAACACAAACCAAATACAAAGGAATTTGTAATAGTTTCTCAAGCCTCTGCTATGAGATAAACAGGATCACACACCCGTTATTCAAATACTTACAAGAGGAGTATAACTCACAATGGGTAATCACTCTTGTATAATATCTCACACTTGGATATTTAAAAAATATTTTATAAAATATATAAATATAAAATAAGTGAGAGAGCTGAGAAATGGATGGAGTTGGTTGCTTGCTGTTTGTTTTATTTTTGTTGTGTTTCTTCATCACCATCAGCATCATTATATATAGCAACCCACTTCCAACGGATCTATGAGCTGGAACCTGACGCATGAACAGTACCGCGGTATACCTGCTAAACACCGCGGTATACCGCCTGTAAAAGTAGCTTCAACCAATCACAAATGCACAGCAAACTCTGCCGCGGTATACCGCCTGTACCTCGCGGTATACCTGCGTCAGAAAAAGCAACTTCTTCATGACGCAACCAAATCTTGTAGGATCTTCAAAAAAAAATATTTAATTAAAATCATTTATTTGGTTTTTAGAAATTATCCAAGTGGTATATTATTTTAGGGTGTTTATCATTATAAATTATAAACACTAATGACAACGTAAATCTTCCGTCTTGAACTCTCCAGATAAGATCTTCGTGTTCTTCAAGAACTGTACACTTGGATAGGATTGTTAGATAAACAATAATACGGTGTGTTTGTAATCATCAAAATAAATATATATAAATATATAGAGATGTGGTACACTTGCACCAACAATCTCCCCCTTTTTGATGATGACAAACACAACCGCTAAGCAAGAGCATATGCGGTTTCTCTCCCCCGTTTGTCGAAGCAAAAAGGGTTAAGAAAGACGGTATGCTCCCCCTCGAGAGATGCTCCCCCTCAAAATATGCATATAATTGAGAGAGCATAAACTCATGGGTAAAAGAGCTAAAACGCTCCCCCTCAAATTAATAACGATATCAATTTGATTTTATAAAATTTGAGGGATAAAATAAAATGCAAAAAGCAATAGAGACAAAGATATACAAACCAATACGAAACACTTGCACCAAAACGGATCTTAAGGCTTCAATTTTCGGTTAATTTTATGTGATAAAAAAAATCACCACGTATTATGACCTCGTCAGGTAACCACGTATTATAACCTCGGCAGGTAACCACGTATTATAACCTCGGCAGGTAACCACGTATTATAACCTCGGCAGGTAACCACGTATTATAACCTCGGCAGGTAACCACGTATTATAACCTCGGCAGGTAACCACGTATTATAACCTCGGCAGGTAACCACGTATTATAACCTCGGCAGGTAACACGTATTATATCCTCGCCAGGAAACCACGTATTATATCCTCGTCAGGAAACACGTATTATATCCTCGTCAGGAAACACCTACAAAAGGCAAAGAAAATATTTCGTGGTACCCTTTTCTTATGGGTCCTTTTAACAGTTAGTATAAAACATAAACTGCAAAAAATATGTTGTCGACATAAAACAAAATACGACAACATATAAAACCATAAAAATGGTTTAAAACCACAAACGCATCCCACCGGGATTGTCAACATTAAACATTCCTTTCGGAATCCATTTTCTAACCATTTTTATTTTACGATCGTATTTATCATAGACGTAAAATGAAGCATGCAAATTTACATTATTCTTTGGTCTAGAAAATTTGCTATTATACATGCAAGCATACGGTTTCCTCGGCATATAATTCACATTATTCATTTTGGATACATACGGAGGTTTTTGCACATAAGGTTTTCTCGTTTTAACTTTAGGTGGTTCAAAACACCTTTTAATTTGAATACACGAGCACGTATCAATACATGTATTAGAACCAATGCCTTTTCTACAATTAATGCGATTAGACATATTTAGCATTTTTAACACTTTATCATTGCTATTTTGAAATGCATTAGCTAACAGATTATCTTTTTCATATAAATCGCATTTAGCTTTTAAACATGCATTATCATTTTCAAGTATATCGTATTTTGTACATAAAATATTTTCACATGTTCTTTTCTCTAAACATGCAATTTTATCATTTAAAATAACACAAGATTTACAAATATCTTTTTCACTTAATTTATTTTCTAATTTAGTGATAACATCTAAATCATGAGCAGATTTTTGTTTACCGTCATCTATTTCCTTTTTATATATAGATACGGTTTCTTTTAAATTAGAAATTTCATCTTTATATTTATTTGCGAGAGCAGCCATATCATGAAATGATTTATATAATTCGTCAAGATTATTTTCATTGTCACTATAATAATTATCACTATAATTACTATCACAATTATTTTTAGAAGAATATGATGAAGATACCTCATTATCATGGTCGGCCATGAGACACGTTTCTTCATTTCTTTGATCTCGGGTTTCGTCTCTCTTTTCTTTTGAGTTTTCACCATAGGTGATGTTCAAGTTCTCCCAAATATCACGAGCAGTTTCAAAGAGATAAACACGCTCAATATCATCGTTAGTAAGAACCGAAAAGAGAAAATTTTTGGCTTCATAATTTAAACAATAATTAGCCTCATCTTCGTCGGACCATTCCGAGCTAGGTTTTTCAACAACTTTGTTGTTTTGAAATTTTGTGGGTTTGAAATTTCCTTTAATAATAATATCCCAAATTTTTTGATTTATCCCACGAACATAACGTTCAAAAGAATTTGCCCAAAGATCAAAATTTTCGAAATCAATAAGAAGAGATTTAGAAAACCAAGCATTTTGTTGAGCCATAACAAAAACGGATTTTAAAAAATTAAATAGACGATTTTTGAAAGCCCTGCTCTGATACCAATTGTTAGACAACCTAGGGGGGGGTAAGGTTGTACTTAAAATCTTTTACTTTCAAAAATTCTTTTACAAATAAATACAGTACAGAAACAGTATAAATAAATCAGAGTATAGAAATAATAAATATACAACAATTATATAAACAGATATAATTAAAATGCACAGCGGAATAAATAAAGAGATAAAGGTTAGAGATACTTGACACGGAGATTTACTGATTTACCACCAACTGTGATAAACCAGCAGCCGAGACACTTCTCGACACGATCCAATAAATGTATTCTTTACGGTAGAACACAAACCAAATACAAAGGAATTTGTAATAGTTTCTCAAGCCTCTGCTATGAGATAAACAGGATCACACACCCGTTATTCAAATACTTACAAGAGGAGTATAACTCACAATGGGTAATCACTCTTGTATAATATCTCACACTTGGATATTTAAAAAATATTTTATAAAATATATAAATATAAAATAAGTGAGAGAGCTGAGAAATGGATGGAGTTGGTTGCTTGCTGTTTGTTTTATTTTTGTTGTGTTTCTTCATCACCATCAGCATCATTATATATAGCAACCCACTTCCAACGGATCTATGAGCTGGAACCTGACGCATGAACAGTACCGCGGTATACCTGCTAAACACCGCGGTATACCGCCTGTAAAAGTAGCTTCAACCAATCACAAATGCACAGCAAACTCTGCCGCGGTATACCGCCTGTACCTCGCGGTATACCTGCGTCAGAAAAAGCAACTTCTTCATGACGCAACCAAATCTTGTAGGATCTTCAAAAAAAAATATTTAATTAAAATCATTTATTTGGTTTTTAGAAATTATCCAAGTGGTATATTATTTTAGGGTGTTTATCATTATAAATTATAAACACTAATGACAACGTAAATCTTCCGTCTTGAACTCTCCAGATAAGATCTTCGTGTTCTTCAAGAACTGTACACTTGGATAGGATTGTTAGATAAACAATAATACGGTGTGTTTGTAATCATCAAAATAAATATATATAAATATATAGAGATGTGGTACACTTGCACCAACATTGTGGATAAACACGACATGATGTGTATAAGCTTAAGAAAATAACAAAGATATGTTCAAAGATGTTTTGCTATTCGTGTTTCATATTCACGGTAGTGCTCTGTTTGTGATTGATAATCCTATGATCTGATATCCCCTACTTGAATGTGTTCGGCTTTTCTATAGGTGGTTTAAATAACGGTTGCTCCTTCAATGACTTATGGGGATAACACTCAAATTTTGAAATGGTGTATTAGTGAAATAGATCTTGATAATAAAATCATCTAGACTTGTAATAAATTACAAAGATAACGGGCGCCGAAGATAAACAAATGTTAATGTTAGTCGAAGATATATATATATATATATATATATATATATATATATATATATATATATATATATATATATATATATACATAGGGAGAGAGAGAGAGAGGTTCAAGGGAAAACCTATAAAAATGAAAAACTGAAGAACACCCTAATAGCCCTTCATCTATACGGTATGCATTTGTGCATACAAGTAATTAAGTTGTTTTTTTGGTTTTTGATAATGTCGATTTTCAACATTATTTTTAATCTCAAATTGGGTGGTTTACGCGTTTCTTCAAGTAAGATAGGAGTGTTTAACGGGTTTTTGGTAAGAAAGTACAGGCACAATCATTATCGTCCAAAAGAGCAGCAGATTCGAGTTCGGAGCTTAAAACGAGAAGAAGCGAAGCAAATGCCACCAGAGCTTGGCGCCAGTATCTGCGCCAGCCAACTGGCGCCACATTCCGCGCCAAGAAGCAAAACAGAAGCCGGCGCCAGTATCCGCGCCATCCAACTGGCGCCACAATCCGCGCCGACAAATTAAACAGAACCTGGCGCCAGACTGGCCCCGACGCCCAAATCTTTAAAACTCTTTTTTTAGCTAGGGTTTGGACACTTTTTGACTGACACACGACGACGACTGGCCAAGGGGCGATTTTTGGAGGAGAAACGGAGATTTTTGAAGAGGACGGCACGAGGGAAACAGATTGGGACGAGAAATCAAAGACGATTGAGCACGTGAGATCGAAGGGGATTCTTCTCATGGAGTTATTTATCATTACCTCTAGAACTTCTTGCACCATGAATTCTTTGAAGCTTTTTGTAACTTTTCAGTTTCTTCTACACACCCCCAACATGAGCTAGACTACATGTTGGGGGGTTGGATGATGTTTGGGTTACCGATGTAGACTTTGGATGATTTATGTTTTGGTTTTAATAGATGGATGACGCTTTTGAACTTATACTCACTGCGTTTAACTAATTGATCACTTGTTAAATGATTTTATCGTTCTTGAGTACGTTCGAGAGAAGTCTCGAGATCTAGGTCGGGTTCAATAGCCACCGAGGGGAATTGGATAGAGATATACCAATTCTTTCGGTGTTGGGTTCTAAATCTTTTTCATTAACTCAATTTATTTGTGAGATCGAGAGATAAACAATTTTAATTGAGTCAATTCTCGTTGTAGCTTGAAAGAGTGCGACGAGACCGGGTTTTGCAATTCATTGATCGTTAGAACTAATCATAAATCACTCTGAATTCTCATTAAATAAGCCATTCAGAGTCCAACCCTCCTTCTTTCCTCTTAACTTTTCCAATTAATCAACTATTCCAACGTTTTTGTGCGCTTTTGTTAATTTAGTATTTCAGAAATTCAACCAAACCAACTTTCAACCGTTCAGTTAATAGTTACTACAGTCATTGCGGTACTTAACACCTGGTTTCTTTGGGTTCGATACTCGTACTTCCGTACGTATTACTTGAGACGACACCATACACTTGCGGTGAGTCAAAGGGGGGTGTAAACCCGCCTATCAAGTTTTTGGCGCCGTTGCAGGGGAACTTGTTTTGTGTTAATATCACTACCAGCTGTAGGAATTATTATATTGAGCATTTTTCTTTTATTGCAATTTTATTTTTGTTTTTCCTTATTCACGATTTTGATTCAAGTTTCTTGCTACTGCATTGTTACGAGAACTAACTTGTACTCTATTCTGTAACACCCCGCTTACCATGACACAATATTGTCCGCTTTGCCCCACTGGCTCACGGCTTTGTTCTTGGCGACCTGGCGAGGACTTCCCAGGGGGTCACCCATCCTGGTACTACTCCCACCCAAGCACGCTTAACCACAGAGTTCCCAAGGAACCCGCATGCTTGTGGCCCCAAAACGCGTTGTGTCTGGTAAGGCCAAGGTTTACTAATATACCCAGCATCTCTCCTGTCCACGGTCGATGTGGGATATGCCTAAGGTGTTACACCCCCCCCCCCTTAGGGACTCATCGTCCTCGATGAGGTTTGCCCCACCATCCCGAACGGCACATGAGTGACTCTGATACCATTTGTAACACCCCGCTTACCACGACACAATATTGTCCGCTTTGCCCCACTGGCTTACGGCTTTATTCTTGGCGACCTGGCGAGGACTTCCCAGGGGGTCACCCATCCTGGTACTACTCCCACCCAAGCACGCTTAACCACAGAGTTCCCAAGGAACCCGAATGCTTGTGGCCCCAAAACGCGTTGTGTCTGGTAAGGCCAAGGTTTACTAATATACCCAGCATCTCTCCTGTCCACGACCGATGTGGGATATGCCTAAGGTGTTACATATTCTTTACTGCAGATCACTTCTAGTTTATGCTAAGGAGGAGTTCCTCTGGTGAACTCGAACCATTTGATCCAGAGATCGAGAGGACTGCAAGGCGACTAAGGAGGCAAGCTAGACTTAGACATCTGCAAGAAATGAATGGTGTCATTAATCAAGAGATTCCAGTGAATGAGGAAATTCCGGTGAATAACAATGAGATCCCTGTTCACAACGAGATTCCGGTAAACAACAATGAAATTCCCATCAATCAGAATCTCAACAACAACAATCTTAACAATGAGATTCCGGTTAATCAAAATCACAACATCCGGAATCCCAATAACCGAGTCCAACCACCAAGGGTTCCTATGAGGAATTTTGCCAACCCGAACATGGGGGCTGCACAGAGAGGGCCATATGTTCCTCCGATAGCAGCAAACAACTTTGAAATCAAGACTGGCACCATCCAATTGGTGCAAGCAAACATGTTCGGAGGAGCAGCAACTGAAGACCCGCACGACCACTTGAGAACATTCGAGAAGATCTGCAACACCTTCAAGGTGAATGGAGTTGACCCGGATGCAATCAAGCTCCGACTTTTTCCGTTTTCACTGAGGGGTCAGGCTACTGAATGGGAAGAAAGTCTGCCAGTTGGGCAGATTCGTACGTGGAACGACATGGTGACAGCCTTCTTGAATAAATTCTTTCCACCGGGGCGAACGGCCCAACTGCTGTCAGATATCACTCACTTTGCCCAATGGGATCAGGAGTCATTATATGAGGCCTGGGAGCGATACAAGGGTATGCTGAAAAAGTGCCCTCACCATGGTTTGCAAGAATGGATGATCATCCAAACCTTCTTTGGAGGACTACATCCACAGTTCAAGAATGACCTCACCGCCGCTGCTGGTGGTGCATTAATGAATAAGTCGTACGAGGACGCATATGAGCTGATCGAGAACCTCGCGGAACATAGCTATGCCACACCTCAGGCAGCCACTAGGAGGGTGGCGACTGTGCAAGAGAATGATGAGCTGAAAGCTATTAAAGCACAGTTGGCGGCTATTACAAATCAGCTGAAAAGGATGGCGATTCAACCGTCATTCTAAGGAGATATGGGCTGCCAAGAGCCATTTGGTTCATCTCAAGAAATGCCCCCACCGGAACAAGTGCAATTTTTGCAGAACCGCAAAAACCGGCCAAGGAACGACCCGTTCTCTAACACTTATAACGAGGGATGGAAACGACATCCTAACTACTCGTGGAGTCAACCACAGAATGCACAGAAAGAGACGATGTTCCAGCAACAACAAAACCAATTCGGTAATAATTCTAACTCTTCTACTCAATCTTCTAATGTCTATCGTCCTCCAGGTTACAACCAAAGAATACAAGAAGATCGGCAAGAAGGGGAGAAGAAATCCGGATTGGAGGAAATGATGATGAAGTTTGTTTCGAAGATGGACAATGTGGTCGGAGAGTTGACATCGTCTGTTGGGACATTGACGAGTTCGGTTGGGACAATTAAAGCTGCTACGGATCAAAACACCGCATCGATCCGGATTCTTGAAGGACAAATGGGGCAGATGGCAGATGCGTTAGCTATTCGGAGTCAAGGCACATTCCCAGCCAACCCGAGAAGAAGACAAGAGAGGATTGTAAGGCAGTTTAGCTGAGGAGCGGAAAAGAGTTAGCCAAAGACCCACGTCTTGAGGCGAGAGAGGTGGAAAAAGAAACTCATGATCATACGACGGAAGAAGAAGACGAAGAGAAGATGGATGAGGAACTTGAAATGGAAGATAAGAGCTTCCAGCGCGGAGGTGCCAAAATCTACACCGAAGACAACCATACCACCGGTGGCACCGAAAGTTCCATATCCAAACCGTTTGAAAGCACAAAGGGATGAGGTTCAGTTTTCTAAATTTTTAGAAGTCTTTAAAAAGTTACACATTAACATTCCTTTTGCAGATGCCTTAGCTCAAATGCCTTCCTACGTGAAGTTCTTAAAGGACATCCTCTCTAACAAGAGGAAAATTGAAGAACACGCGACCGTTGCACTTACTAAAGAGTGCAGTGCAATAATCCAGCACAAACTGCCTCAAAAGTTGAAGGATCCAGGGAGTTTTACGATTCCTGTTCAAATAGGAGGTTCTGATTTTGGTAAGCCACTTTGTGATTTAGGTGCGAGTATTAACTTGATGCCTTTGTCCATTTTCAGGAAGCTTGGATTGGGAGAGGTGCAGCCGACGAACGTGACACTCCAACTGGCGGATAGGTCCATCAAATATCCGTACGGAGTTATTGAAGATGTTTTGGTGAAGGTGGATAAATTCTACTTTCCAGTGGATTTTGTCATCTTGGACATGGATGAAGATAAGGAGGTTCCCCTTAGTTTGGGCCGACCATTTTTGGCCACCGGAGGTGCACTAATTGATGTGCAAGGAGGGAAGCTTACTCTCCATGTTGGTGCAGAAAGAGCGGTATTCAATGTTTTTCCAACAGCACGAATAGGGGTGGAAAGAGGTACTTGCTATCGGGTTGATGTGATAGAAGAGATTGCTGAAGAGGCTTCCCAAGTTAATCATGGTGATGATCCACTTGGGAATGCATTAACTGGAACGTGTACCGATAGCGAAAATGAATGGGTGATGCAACTGAATGCATTACCCGAGTACCGGGGTCCGAGAAGACCAATGAAAGAGGATTTGGGTGAACCAATTGCCAAATCACAACCATCATCAAAAGTGCCACCACAGTTAGAACTCAAACAATTGCCGGTTCACTTAGAATATGCATTCTTGGGAGAGAATCAAACACTACCGGTCTTGCACCATTAGAGAAAGAGAAGCTGCTACGAGTATTGAGAGCCCACCAAACAGCGATTGGGTGGACGATTGCGGACTTGAAAGGTTTAAGCCCTACTTTTTGCATGCATAGAATCAACATGGAAGAAGGGCATAAACCGATGGTTCAACATCAACGTCGGTTGAACCCAAACATGAAGGAAATAGTTCGCAAAGAAGTGATGAAACTCTTGGATGCGGACATCATATATGCAGTAGCCGATAGCCCGTGGGTTAGTCCGGTGCAAGTGGTACCAAAGAAAGGGGGGATCACGGTAATAAAAAACAACAACAATGAGTTGATATCATCCCGAACAGTCACCGGGTGGAGAGTTTGTATAGATTACCGAAAGTTAAACGATGCAACAAAAAAGGACCACTTCCCGCTTCCTTTCATTGACCAAATGTTGGAGCGGCTGTCCGGGCATGCTTACTACTGTTTTCTTGACGGTTACTCGGGGTACAATCAGATCCCTATAGCACCCGAAGATCAAGAGAAAACAACATTTACATGTCCGTATGGAACGTTTGCATACCGACGAATGCATTTTGGGTTATGCAATGCTCCCGCTACATTCTAGCGATGCATTGTTGGTCCCGAAAGGTTATACAAGTTTGTAGAAGGGGGGGGGGGGGTTGAATACAAACACACGTTTTTACTTTTCTAAATTGTTTATTGATAAATCAAGACAATTTACAACTTGTTGCGGAACAAGATTAAGGATAAACCTAATCTAAACAAGTTAAGAACACTAAGTTTCTTGCACTAGAAGGGGATAAGGAAATTACGAATAATAACCTAACACACAGATAGAAAGAAGAAGATGGTCCGAGCATACTTCAAAACTGAAGTAGGGTTCTTCTTATATACTGCATGCTTTTAATGCATGGCAGTATGGCTTTACACATGGCAGCAGCTGAGTGGTTGCATCTCATTGACCTTTGTAGACAACCTTAGTAGCCGCACGGTGCACATTGTAGAATCAGAGTTGTTGTACGATCATAGACAAAAAGGGATGTCCGTTCTGACAGTTCGTACGGACACGTGCAAGGGAGGTAAGACAATAGTAACATGCAGGGAGACTTCATGATCAGCTTTCGTTGAGTCAGATCTTTATCAGCGAATGATAAAGTTCAGCGATTGCTGAAGTCTTCTACTTGATACTTCACGTTGTATGGACAGGTCTTGCTTCGCTGATATCTGCATCAGTTCATGAGTAGACTTGTCGCTGGTTCTTGAGCTTGATCTTCGACTTCAGCGTAGAACTTTAGTTGACGTGAAACTTGTCTTCAGAGATCATAAGTAAACAAACTAAACTATCAGCGATCATCAATAGAACTGAACAGGCTCAGAGCTATATGATGATGAACAGTGTTCGCTGAATATCTAATCTAAAGAGTGAGAGTTCCTATCAGCGGTACTGTAAAGTCTTAGTACTTATCAGCGATAGTGAAACTCTAATACATATCATTTACTTACAATTTTCACAAAGTGTTAAGAGAGGGTCATTATCAAATCACTGAGGGTTTGGATCAACATGCATGATGGCGATCTTCTCTGACATGATCGAGAAGACGATAGAGGTATTCATGGATGACTTCTCGGTGTTTAGAGATTCATTCGACGCATATCTCGATCATTTGGAAGCATTTTAAAGCGGTGTCAGGAAACGAGCCTAGTACTCAACTGGGAGAAGTGACACTTCATGGTAACGGAAGGCATCGTACTTGGACACAAGGTTTCGAGGGAAGGCATAGAGGTGGACAAGGCGAAAGTAGATGTGATAGAAAATCTGCCATATCCAACAACAGTGAAGGGAGTGAGAAGTTTCTTGGGACACGCAGGGTTTTACCGGCGTTTCATCAAGGACTTCTCTAAAATTGCTAAACCTTTATGTTCTTTACTTTTAAAAGATGCTAAGTTTGATTTTCTTGATGAGTGTACCTTGGCTTTTGACAGATTGAAGAAGGAGCTAATCTTGGCACCAATACTTACCGCACCCGATTGGAATCTTCCGTTCGAGCTCATGTGCGATGCAAGCGACATAGCGGTAGGAGCTATCTTGGGCCAACGAAGGGAGAAAAAGATGCATGTGATCTACTATGCCAGCAAAACGTTAGACGAGGCACAGATCAATTATGCTACCACCGAGAAAGAGTTGTTGGCGGTGGTGTACGCTTGTGAGAAGTTCCGGTCATACTTAGTCGGATCCAAGATCATTATCTACACTGATCACTCGGCATTGAAGTACCTAATGGCGAAGAAAGTCGCAAAACCAAGGTTGATTCGATGGGTGCTGCTGTTGTAAAAGTTCGATATCGAGATACGGGACAAGAAAGGGTCCGAGAACTCAGTGGCCGACCATTTATCTAGAATCGGGGAGGAGCCATCGGAAACAATTGAAACTATCCCTATAAATGATTCTTTTCCAGATGAGCAATTATTTTCTGTTAATTCTTCTGATCCATGGTATGCTGACCTTGTGAATTTCCTTGCAGGTAACGTGACACCTTACGGACTAAACTCGCATCAGCGTCGGAAATTCTTTGCGGATGCCAAGATGTACTATTGGGACGAACCGTGTTTGTACAAACGATGCGGCGATGGAACGATTAGAAGATGCGTACCCGATGAGGAAAAAGAAGGAATATTGGCATTTTGCCATACTTTGGAATGTGGAGGTCATTTCAGTACCGATCGGACTGTTGCGAAAGTGTTGCAGTCGGGATTTTTCTGGCCGACAATGTTCAAGGATGCTCGCCACTTCATTTCTCGATGTGATAGATGTCAGAGAACTGGGAATATTTCAAGGATTGATGAGATTCCCAATCCAAGAGTCCGTGATATAGCCATTCAACGGGGGTGGACTAACTTTGTACGGGAGCCGGAACCATATGATCCAGAGCTCGTTATAGAGTTCTACGCAGCGATGGTACCTCCGGCTTTCGGAGAATTCCATGTTGTACAGCTCCGAGGGAGAGAGGTGCGGATCACGATGGACGACATCTGCAACCATTATGGAGTACCACGCCACCGGAATTTAGATGTGGCATTCGGTATACCCCCCATCCAGGGTGTCAGGCAGGACGAGACGCACAGCCCCATTATCGCGTCGGCACTGAGACGTAGTGGGCGGGGAGAGTGGGTTGTGCGGAGACATGAAATAAAGAAGAGTGAATTGCGACCAGAGATTGAGGTGTGGTTGCGATTCATCAAGGGGAGCCTAGCCCCTTCCACTCACTATACCATGGTTGACCCTTACGTGGCACGCATCCCTTATTGCCTACAGCACAATATGCGGTTAGACGTCGGCCACATTGTTATACTCCACATGATTGATTCCGCTGCTGAGCGGAACACGGGTATCCTCCCTTTTCCTTGCTTGATTACTAAGTTGTGCAGAGACGCGGGTTTGGAAATTGGGGACATTATAGACCCCCCTTCACCGTTTGATCGGGGCACCTACCGCGCCCAGGTAACTGCTGCCCGGAAGTTGGATATGCAAGAGGCAGTTGCCAACGAGGAGATGGAGATACCAAGCGATGCGGATGATGTGGATGCTGACGATGTCAACTATGATCCTGCGGCGGATGAGGGGCACCAGCCCGTTGATGTTGACCCAAGGATGCATGTGCGCATGGAGGCGCTCGAACGTGAGGTGAGGACAGGATTCGAGGCAATGGATAGGAGGTTCGACGCCCTGAGTCGATTGGTTAGAGGTGAACAGGCCCCAGCCGCAGCAGGTCTGGCCAACCCCCAAGCAGAACGGAGAGTGAGAAGGCAACAGTCGGGCGGCGCCAGACGCCGGAACCGTGGGGAATGAAGACGGTTTGTTTTCATTTCCCTTTTAGATCTATGTTGCTCTAATTTTGTTGGATAACTATACATTAATTCACACATTTTTTGTTGGATGACTGTAATAGACTTGTATACACATTGGGGACAATGTGTACTCTAGGTTTGGGGTGTGGTCGTGGTTTCTGTAGTGGTCTTTGTTATGTTTTGGAAATCGATGGGATAGCGGTTATGATTGAATTGTTTTCTGAATTACTGTCGGTAGTAAGTAGAACACATCTTCGTGAGGAATGAATTTGTGAAGGATAATATAGCAACGAATTAGACCCGAAAGATTGTATGCATTAGGGACATTAGTGGAGACCACCCGTAAGGTATTGAGCCAATTTAGCTTCGATTCTGAGAGGAAACACATGAACTCGATACACTTTTCGCGAATTCCTTGTCGTGGCTATAGTTGATCTCACTACCAATTAGCAAAGAAGTCCATAGGGATATCTAGTGTCACGAGCATCTTATCCAAATATAGACCTTGAGAAATGATTCCAGGCAATGTGAGTATAGAGTGTTTTATCTTGCGCACCCTTCTTTTTGAGTGATCCTTAGCCATTTTTGCAGCCAAACACTGATTATGTCGATTATGAACCCCTTATCAAACCCTAACCTCTATAGTAGCCTACCTTGGTCCAAACAAGTACCGGTTACGAAAGGTGTGATTGGACGTTGCATGAAAAAGGGGGGAAATAGAGAGATGTAAATCAGAAGGGAGTACGGAAAGAGTGATATGACCAAAAAGGGTCATGCAAAAAGGGTTATTATTAAAAAAAGAGCGCAAACAGTGAAAACGAAATAAGGCCAATTGGCCAGCTCACTGTAGACTGTAGAGAAGAAAAAGGGGGGGGGGGGTAAATAAATGGAGAGCTCAAATGTATAGAAGGAAATAAGGTTGAGGGAAGTGGGATGCAAACAAGTTGAAAGAGGCAAAAGACAAAAAGGGAATGGTAACCATCTGTTCGTACACCGGTACTGTGAGGACTTTTGATCCGAATTACCTTTCGTTTCTTAGCCAGTAGCTGTAACACCCGTAATTTTCGGATAAGTACAATTTCGAATCGGTGTGGAACCGACCTTTTAAGAAAAATATGAAAAATAGAATTTTGGTTTAAATCTTAGATTTTATGGTCTTGTTGGATGGGGAATTCGAATACGAGTCCAACGGTTCTTTCCGGAGCGAAAACGGAGCTATAACGAAGAAGTTATGGCCAAAACAGTGTTTAAAGAAAATGAACTGCTCGCGCCCGCACTACCATTTGCTCGCGCCCGCGAGCAATTACCCAAAATTTGGCAGCAGCTCTGCTCGCGGCCGCGAGCTAAACCGCGAGCACCTGATCAGCTTAAAACGCGAATTTCACCCCACAGACTTCATTTCTTCATATCTCTCTCATTTCAACTCCGATTTTGGTGATTCAAGTTGCTATGGTTCCGTTTTTGAGAGCTCCAAGGATCTAGCAAGAGTTTGGAAGTTTATTGAAAGATTCAAGGGTGTTTGGTGGTGGTAAGTCTCTCATTTCTCACTCTCACATCTCTTCTCTTCTCTCCAAATCGTTTCCCCTCTTTCTCTCACAAACCCTAACTGATTTTGGGGCTTTTTCATGGAGATTAATGTGTTCCTTCTCCATTTTATGCTAGTGGTTTCATTTATTGATGCAAGAGCAAGTTTCATCCACAACATTAGAGATTTTTTGGGTTTTCTAGGTTTTCATCAAAAGCTAAGTGGTGAGTTCATCCTCCTAGCTTCTATACTTTCATATGGGTTATAAATGTTCCATTGATGATCTCCTAGTGTTTTGTTTCTCCAATTTCGGTTTGGATGACTTTGGAGAAGTTAGGTTAATATTGGGGTTTTGGTCAAAATGGAGATTTCGATATAAGATGTTTGGGGAATGGTTTTAAAATGGTTGTATATGAATATTCATGGTTGGAAGTTATGAATTTAGGTTTTTGGAGGTTTTGGCTTGAGGATGCAAACTTCTTCAAATGAGCTTACGTTTGGAGAAACTCTAGATTTAGCCTAAATCTAGCAAGGTGAGTTCAAGTTGCTTTGTGAAAACTTTGTACATGCCAAAATATGTGTTTTAAAGTATTTGTGTGCATTATGTGAAATTATCCCTTGTTGAGTTATTTGGTGGGTTTTTGACTTAATCAAAATGTTGAACTTTACATATCTTGTGAAACACCCACATTTAGGGATTTTGAGTGATTGATGAATAAATCACGAGTGAGAGAGGTTTTGGTTAACTGATTGCATAAGTGAAAGCTATATGGTTAAAATACACTTTTAGTGTTTATTGTGGTTGTGCAATAATTATGATGTGTTATATGCTAATTGCATTTATTTGAATAAGTGCGGGTTTAAGTATTGGTCTTATGTGTGAGGACCGTTTGATGATCTTGTGTTCTTAGTACCTTTGGGACTAATGAACCTTGGTGAGCTATATGCATTGTCAAGTATAAAAGAGTTGCATATACGTGTACATATAGATGCATACATGAATTGACTTCATTGGGAAGGTAGAAATGAAGGGGTTGTGAGATTATCACGCCTCGGAGCGTGTGTCGCATGATGTGGATTAGATGCATTTTAATTGCATGAGTTGATGTTGATAAATGATCATTAGATCTTTTGAGCAGAGGGCTCGGTTTTAGACTCGGTTGAGTCTAGATGGCATTCGCCCGGTTTTAATAAGCTCGACGTGGGCTTGGGGTTTGCATTGTATGAGTTGCATCACATTTGAGGTTTACATGATTTGAATGCATTAGTTATTCTTTTGGGGTCATGTATTTATATTTAAGTCGAGTAAGCTTGTTTCGGATGGTGGGTTTTCCCAAGGTAAAGATCCAATAGGATTGAACTTGATGGCTTGGACTAAAGACCTAGTATGGTTGATGTCTAAGAAGGGCTAAAGACCTAGTTTTGGTTGATGCCTAAGAGGGGCTAAAGACCTAGTATGGTTGATGCCGAAGATGGACTAAAGACCTAGTATGGTTGATGTCTAAGACGGGCTAAAGATCTAGTATGATTGATGCCGAGGACTGACTAAAGACCTAGTATGGTTGATGTCATCTGTTTTCCACATCCAAGAAGCTTACTTGCATTTATTTAATCGTGGTTTAATTTATGTGTTTGCCACATTCGATGAGATCGGGTATCCCCCGTCACCGAAGGGTGTTGATTTCGGGTATTTTATTTATTCTCATTGTTGAGGTTATATTACATGCATATGGATTGTTTTCCATGATTGATGGACGGATTTATGTTACATCCTTATTGGATGTTTTAACTGTTGGAGTTTTATTCGCGGGGGCGATTATTTGAGAAATTATTATTAATTAACTCTTGATGTGAGTTTTGGATTTGAGTCCTTTGCAGAGAAACGATTTTCATTGGAAGCTTTCCTCTCAGAAATTGTGTGCGTTTGGAAAATGGGTTGTCGATGTCTTTTATACAAACCCTTTTAGAAAATCATTTATTAAGTTGAAGCTGTCGATTTATCAAATGATTTGCTCATGATGTAAACTCTTGAACTCACTAGGCGTTAGCCTAACCTTTTTATTTGTCGGCATGTGCAACAGGTTCAGGTTGGGAATAGCTATAGCTACACTGCGAAGTGATGAGTGCTAGTAGAGTGTACGGGAAATGAGATGCTTAGCGAAGTTTCCGCACTTTTGGGATTAGCAACTTGTACTGGTGTTAAGTAACATCCGACTTTAAGTGGTTCATAGTATGAGTTGAGTTTTAAATTGTAAGGGTTGTTATGTTTATCTAGAAGTAATTCCAGGAATGGTTTGTAGAAGGAATTTTATTTCTTAAGTGATTATTTTATCGAAATTTTATTTAGTTGCCCTTTCCAAATTCGAGGGTGTTACAGTAGCCTAGCCCCATTACAACCCTGTAAAGACCTGGATGATCTTTTGGAAAATATAAGGATAGATGTAAGTGGCACTGATAGTCTTAGTCTTGCTAGTTGGTTCCATCCGAGATCTTTTATTTGGACATTGGTGCGTCTTTCTTGTTACGTTGTTCATGCTATTATTTCGAGTATTGTTGTACATAACCTCCATTTGCATGACAACATGTGAGACAACCTAGGGCTTGAGTGAATTGAGAGTCCGACGAGGTAGGGTCGAGGCGAAATCCTCCCTGATCATGCATGACTTTTGGTGGAATTTGATGTAGTGTGGTCCCGACCAGTTCTATTCTCAAAGAGTTAGTGTTTCGACCTTTACAAACTGAGAGTCTTTCAGTGAAGGATTCTGATTAATTTGCTAACCCTGTCTATTGTCTGAGATGTAGAAAGATCCATAAGAAACCACCGACTCCACAATTGTGTGAATTTTGTTAAGACTCTGGGTTTTAAATTTTTATCGCTATCTTGCTTGAGGACAAGCAACGCTCGGTTTGGGGTTGTTGATAATGTCGATTTTCGACATTATTTTTAATCTCAAATTGGGTGGTTTACGCGTGTCTTCAAGTAAGATAGGAGTGTTTAACGGGTTTTTGGTAAGAAAGTACAGGTACAATCATTATCGTCCAAAAGAGCAGCAGATTCGAGTTCGGAGCTTAAAACGAGAAGAAGCGAAGCAAATGCCACCAGAGCTTGGCGCCAGTATCCGCGCCTGCCAACTGGCGCCACAATCCGCGCCAAGAAGCAAAACAGAAGCCGGCGCCAGTATCCGCGCCATCCAACTGGCGCCATAATCCGCGCCGACAAATTAAATAGAACCTGGCGCCAGTACTGGCCCCGACGCCCAGCTCTTTAAAACTCTTTTTTTAGCTAGGGTTTGGACACTTTTTGACTGACACACGACGACGGCTGGCCAATGGGCGATTTTTGGAGGAGAAACAAATATTTTTGAATAGGACGACACGAGGGAAACAGATTGGGACGAGAAATCAAAGACGATTGAGCACGTGAGATCGAAGGGGATTCTTCTCAGGGAGTTATTTATCATTACCTCTAGAACTTCTTGCACCATGAATTCTTTGAAGCTTTTTGTAACTTTTCAGTTTCTTCTACACACCCCCAACATGAGCTAGACTACATGTTGGGGGGTTGGATGATGTTTGGGTTACCGATGTAGACTTTGGATGATTTATGTTTTGGTTTTAATAGATGGATGACGCTTTTGAACTTATACTCACTGCGTTTAACTAATTGATCACTTGTTAAATGATTTTATCGTTCTTGAGTACGTTCGAGAGAAGTCTCGAGATCTAGGTCGGGTTCAATAGCCACCGAGGGGAATTGGATAGAGATATACCAATTCCTTCAGTGTTGGGTTCTAAATCTTTTTCATTAACTCAATTTATTTGTGAGATCGAGAGATAAACAATTTTAATTGAGTCAATTCTCGTTGTAGCTTGAAAGAGTGCGACGAGACCGGGTTTTGCAATTCATTGATCGTTAGAACTAATCATAAATCACTCTGAATTCTCATTAAATAAGCCATTCAGAGTCCAACCCTCCTTCTTTCCTCTTAACTTTTCCAATTAATCAACTATTCCAACGTTTTTGTGCGCTTTTGTTAATTTAGCATTTCAGAAATTCAACCAAACCAACTTTCAATCGTTCAATTAATAGTTACTACAGTCATTGCGGTACTTAACACCTGGTTCCTTTGGGTTCGATACTCGTACTTCCGTACGTATTACTTGAGACGACACTGTACACTTGCGGTGAGTCAAAAGGGGGTGTAAATCCGCCTATCAGTTGTATGCACAAGTGCATCATGCACTTGCGTATATATGCACGTGTGCATGTTACAAATTACTTGTATGCACAAGTGCATACCGTCTAGATGGAGGGCTACCAATGTGTTTCTTAGTTTTCCGTTTTTTAAGGTTTTCTCTTGAACCTGACCCTATATATATATATATATTAACTTGACTATTTATGATCGTGCGTCAAAGGTATCATGATGACCGAGCATATCATCGTCTTTGTGGATGTGGATGATCGTTCGGTGCCATTGATGTGGTAGTAGATTTTAACCATGTTAGTCATTGGGCCGTTTACTAAATGCTTATCCGAGTAAGCGCTTATCGGATAAATTTTTGTTTACGATGACGTTTTAGTGAACTAAAATCTTATCCAATAAATAAATGATAGTATCAAATTTCACTAGCTGATAAACATTGCCGGTTAAGTTAAACGAACGAACATGAACAAGCCTCCGTTTGTGTTCGTTCGGTTCGTTTACAACCCTAATTACATCCGAAAGAATTTTGTTTTTGTGTTAAATATAGTATATTTTTGTTATTAACTAAGAAAACTCCTATCTTTTGAAAACAATTACCAACATAATATAACTCTATAAGACTATAACTCCTATCTTACTATATAATATTGAGTGCATGAATCTTAAGTACTATATTAACCCTAAAACAAGAATAAGATTTCAAACTATAACCAACATGTACTTTTGATTCTAAAATTGATGGTTCTTAAAAAACTGATTTCAACTCTAAAAGTTTAAATGGTGATGAAAACCATTAACATCAGATAACATGTGATACTCAACTGATTATGTTGATTTACTCAGTGTTACTCTGAATTATTAACATAGTGACCTCAAATGATTTCAGTCAATATATTGAAGGTATATCATAAGAGGATGGGTTTTGGTGAGAAGTTGAGGTTAACGTGAGAAACGTGAGAAGTGGTTATCAACCGTTGAATGAGAAATGAATGCACATTAGAATGAGATGCACCAAGATAACATGTACCGAGATGCACCTAATCAATTCCCTTTTAAGTCGCAATTAATGGGAGGACATTTGACTAAAAGTGGTCAACGATTTAGATCCACTTCTCACGCTTCTCACGGTAACTCCAACTTCTCACGTGATCCTTCACCATCATTAGATGCCTTTGATGGTGGAACAGATTGACGATATTATGTAATAATGATATGGTAGAAAATTATTAGAAATAATTATTGATTGATGTTGCATGAGGAAGACCGGGGAAAAAAGTTTTATATAAATTAGTATTTCTGGAGTTCAATGTTATTTTTGATGATATAAACAATATATTGAAAAAAAATCGTACTTATCGGGGGCCCATTTTTACATCTCGCTCAGGGCCTACAAAATATCAGGAACGGGCTTGGATAAGTGTTTGATAATCAACCCCATCATTTCAATTTCTTTTACCCGGACAACAATTTATCATCTCTCTTTCTTTTATTACACCTATTCATTCACCCTTCCTTTCCCGTCTTTTTTCAATTTGTGACAGTTTCACAACTTTGTTCACATATTTAAATAGTCTACGACATTTTCTCTTATTTGTTAGTTCATTAATAAAATTTTACATTAAAATTTATGAAATATATTATAAAATATTTATATGTAAAGATGGAATCACCAATCACCTATAGTACAAATATACAATGGCTAAACCAATCTATATATATATTAAAGGAAAATCAAAAAGAAGTGACGTGGCACACTCTAAAGGCTAGAAACTCATTTATCTTTTTTCTCATTTTTTCAATTTTTTAAAATACTAATAAGATAAAGACTTTTATGTCCTCATATGTAAATGATATTTTCATTTTTGTATTTTTACATGTACATTGAAATTTTTGTTAGTTAATTATTCATTTTCTCTTCTTTATGTTACTTAACTATTCATTTTCCCTTCTTTATGTTAATTAATTAGTCATTTTCTCTTATTTATTCTACCTTGTGGTTCTTCATTTTTTAGTTGACTACTTAATGGTTTGGTTTGTAGTCAAACAACTTTTCTCTCAAACTTTCTCTCATTATCTAAGGTATGGACTTATGTTTATTGCTAAATTATATGGTGTTATGTGTACTTTATATGTTTTTTGTTGTTGTTTTTTTTGGTAGAAAGTGTCACAAACGAAAGAAAAAACAAACGAGATATTGTTTAAATGAGTCATGAAGATTGTTGAACATATCAAGAAGATGAAAGTTTCATGGACAATATACACTTATATTATTAAATGTAAGTCATTCGGTCTACTACAATTTCAATCTCAATTTCAATTAATTTTTGTTTGTTTTGTAATCATCATTTATTATTACCCTAATTCTCATTTCTAATTTTTTTTTCTCGCAAGAGTCATCACAATGCTAATAGAACATTTGGATATTGTTTATTTTGATATGACGTTACTAGCAAACTACAATTTTAGTTTCGATTTTTAAGTTGTTGTTTAGGCCATGCGTAACGCTGCGGGTATACGCTCGGGCTCGGGCTCGGGCTCCTGCGGGCTCCGCAGGGTTGTGGTACGGGGCGAGCGGGCTTGAGGCTCGGGCTCGGGTAGCGGGTTTGAAAACCCGAGAAACCCGAGTCTTATTTTTTTTTAATTTTTTTATAAATAAATTAAAAATAAAGCCGTTGCAACGGCTACTTTTATAAAAAAAAATTCCAATTTAATCCCACTATATATATATTAATCCAAACCTCTTTATTTTTTCACACCAAAATCTCTCAAATTCTCTCAAACTCTCTCAAATTTCATCATGAATCCAAACAAAACACCTACATCCCGTCGTAACCGACCGGATACACCGCAACCGCAAGAAGACCCGGAGCTTGGTTTTCAAGCGTTTGCACAACAAGGTTATCATCCGCACTTTTCGCAACCAATTCCGCCACAATTTTCGCAACAATTTTCGCCACAAAATCCGCCACAGTTTTCGCAACAATTTTGGCAACAATATCCGCAATAATTTTCGCAACAATTTCGCCAACAATATCCGCAACAAATTCCTTACCAACTTACACGTCCCGGTATGATTGAACAAGGTTTTACTGCGGCCAACTACAATATTCCTTCACCCGCAATCAATCTCGCCGACGACATTGTTCCGGAAACCCAACATTCTAGCCCGCACACACCACAATCCATCTACACACAACCATCAAACCCGGAACCATCAAACCCGATACCAACGAGAAAAGGAAAAAACAAACAATATGAAAATAGAGCCCCCAAACAGATGTGGAGTAAAGAGGAGGAACTCGCGTTAGTGTCGGCGTGGGTTGACGTTTCGGAGGACCCCGTTATCGGTAACGCACAAACCGGAGGTAATATTTTTATTGTTATTATTATTATTATTATTGTTATTATTATTATTATTAATATTATTAATATTATTATTATTCTTGTTAATATTCTTATACTTGAATTTACATAAATGTAGAAAGTTTTTGGACCTGAATCGGGCAAGTGTTCTTTAGTTTGATGAGTCGCGCCAATTATAGAATAACTCATCAACTCAACACAAAGTTCAACGATCTCAATAAAAAAATAAATGTTTTTGGCGGCATCTACAACAACTTGGTCACTAATAGATCAAGCGGAATGAGTGAGGCCGACATTTCACGAACGGCACACGAACGGTACCAAGCACAACAAGGGTTTGCTTTCACTCAAGAACAAGCTTGGGAAGTCCTAAAAAAATGTCCAAAATGGGGAGCCGTTCCAACGATGACGACAACTTCATCGCGAGGTTCAAAACGTTCCAAACCTTCCGATGATGACGATGACGACAACTTCATCGAGCAACTTCAACGACCCATCGGGAGAAACAAGGCAAAAAAACATCAATGAGTAATACGAGCGGGTCGAATACGAACGAAAGTGTTACTCAGTTGTTCACGACGTTCAACGAGAAGATTGATGATACAATGGAGTACAAAATGAAAAAACTCGAACTCGAACGAGATAGGTTGGAACACGAACGAGAAATCGAACGAGAAAAACGATTTGAAAAAGACTTCGAGTTTTTCATAACCCCGCATGATCACCTTACGGGAGACGTTTTGAGAGTTACTTTAGCGAGAAAAGAGCAAATTAAAAAAATTCATAATTGGTAGTGTTTTGTATTTTGTAATTTTTATTTTTAAATAATGATATGAATTTTTATTTTTATTATTTATCTTATTTTTATTTATTAAAAAATATATAAAATATTTTTATGTTGTTAAATAATTAAATGTATAAATAAAAGAATTAAAAAAATGAGGTGGCAAGAGGGCTTGAGGGTAGCGCTACGGGTCTTTAGGGCTTGAGGGCTTGAGGAGAGGGTTAGGCCTTCCGTAGCGAGGCTCGGGATGGGTGAGGTGGCAGCGGGGAAGGAGCGGGGTTGGGCTACGGCTCAGGATGGCATGCGGGGCGGGATGGTTTTCGGGGATGGGATCCCGATCCATCCCGAGGATTATTAAAAAAAAAATTATTCAATTTTTAATAAAATAGCCGTTGAACGGCTCTATTTTTCTCACTTATATATTTAACCCTCAACCTCTTATTTCTCACACCTCTCAAACTCTCTCAAATTCTCTCAACCTCTTATTTTACACACCTCTTAAACTCTCTCAAATTCTCTCAACCTCTTATTTTACACACCTCTCAAACTCTCTCAACCTCTTATTTTACACACCTCTTTCATCATGAACCCAACCTTCTACCCCGAACACACCACAATCTATCCCGACACAACAATCTAACCCGGAACCATCAAATCCGAGACCAAAGAAAGCCGCCAAGCAAACGTGGAGAAAAGAGCAAATTAGACAATTTCATGATTGGTAGTGTTTTGTATTTTGTAATTTTTATTTTTAATGAATGATATGAATTTTAATTTTTATTATTTATCTTATTTTTATTTATTAAAAAATATATAAATATTTTTATTTTGTTAAATAATTAAATGTATAAATAAAAGAATTAAAATAAATGAGGTGGCATGAAAGATTGAGGGAATGGGGTACGGTGAAAGATTGGTGTTTAGGGATGGAGTGAGGGATGGGAGAAAAGCTGATGTGGCGCTGAGGTGGAGGGGAATCTTTGAAAGATAGGCCTTATGGGGTACGCATGGCCTTAGGAGAAAAGCTGATGTGGCACTGATGTGGCATTGAGGGCTTGAGGGCTTGCGGTACTCATGGCCTTAGTAAAAAAATGTTGCATTTGAGAATTTAAGGTTTTAAGAAAGTATAAACAGTGGTTAATCGATTGATACTCTTCAGATTTTGTCTTTACGACCTTCAACTATTTTTAATGATGATTAAAAATAGATTAACTGATTTTAAGGAATTTAGTTCCTTGCTTTATACAATTTCACAATGCCAACGATGAATGTATGCAACACTTTAATGAGATGGATACTATTTTCATCAATGTATAGATGATAGGGTTGTAAATGATGTGATGAATGAAGATGTTAAATTTTCTATACTCAAGAAAAGTGAAAATATATAATATGTCCGATAATTCCTTGTAACGATGTCCAAGTGACATATGTATCAATGAAAAACTTAACTATGGTTTCATAATTCATGAAATTATTGAAAAAATAAAAAGAAAAGTGTGGCGTCAAACTTATGTCATTTTTGTATTAATTTTTTAATTAATTGTATGTTATATAATAGATATTTACACTATGGTTGTTATCAATAACTTTCATTACACATCTGATATACTTTATAGCTCTATTAATTAAAAGGCTCATAACAATCTTTATATACTAAATTGAAAATAATAATGTTCATCTACACTCAATTTCATCGTCAAAGTTATTGTATATGGACTTGCAACATAGCCTAAATTTATAAAAATAATCAATTAAACTAACTTATGCATTTTTTCAACATGAATTTTGGCAATCGTGCAACGCGCGATACCAAACACTAGTATTTATGTAATGATATATCAACTTTAACGTTTCAAACTCATTACTGTTATCGTACACAAATTTTTGCGCATTCCGGTAAATATAGGAATCGTTCACATAAGAACATCTACAACGCAAGGTTCTTGCAAGAACCTATATTCCTTATGTTCTTAAATAAGAATTGAACGTTGGTTTTTAGCATAAAATTTGTATGAAATGACATTTTCCTAATTTTTATTTTATTTTCTTGACTTTATAATTATTAATATATATTACATTTATATAATTATTAATTATTGATGTTGAAAAATCAATGGAAACCTGAAAAAAATCTTATAACAACTACCATTGTGTATTTTTAAGAAAGTTCTTAATTTAATTAGTCAGAAATAAATTGACACAAAAAAGTGGTTTTTATAAGAACCCTCATTGAAGATGCTCTAAGTTTTGCTCGAACACTTCACAAAGTTCACTCACCCCTTCTTCTTCGAATTCTCCATCAAAATAATTATTCCCCAAATATTGATGAAATTGTTTGCTCGTTTTCTTATTTATCTAGCATTTGCAAACATGAAAATGACCAAAACAGACATCTTGAAAAAACAATCAGTTTTAATATTTTATAATATAATTAAAACAAATTTATAGTAATATAATATGTTAACTAATACAAACAAGATCATAGAGAAAAAAATAAATAATATAATATGTTGATTAAAATTTATTATTATATATACTATAAACTTTGAATTCGTTAAAATGAATTTTTGAAAAAATATACATTAACTTATGACTTTAAATAATAATATACGAATAATTGATATGATTAACAATAATTCTAAGTAGTTAACAACTAATATCAATTTTATAATTAATAATTTTCAGTTATATAAATTAATTTTTAATAATTAATATTTAATATTAACAAGGTACAAATGGAACAAGTCATAAAAAATAAAAAGCTCCCCATAAGCTAGCTTATATCTATCCAAAAATGTATTAAAAAATAAAGTAGCTTATATTTGTTAAACGATACCTAAGAAAGCCCCATAAGAATGGAATAAAAATATGAAAAACTGAATCGTTTTATAACCGGAGAGACAACCATATATTATGAAACATTGTTGATATTCTTAGGGACTCATAAACCTGAGGAGTAGTGACATTTACGTATGTGATCAATGAAACTGCTTTACAAAGTTTTTTATTAGACAAGATATTCTTGCTAATCCGCTCGTTTGTTGTTGTTGTTTTTAATTTTAACGACCGCTTCAGGAAATTAGTTAGCAAGTAGTGACTTCAAACATTTGATGTGATTGATATTTGATAAGAGCACGTTAAAAAGTTATTTCAAAGACTATAACTATATATAACATTTAATCAAAATGATATATTTTTAAAAAGATTGTGTACTTTAAATGATGACCATCATGCATATAAACATAAACTTCATATTTTTTTTTTGGAAAAAAAAGAAGTACATAATGATGCAAACTTTAAAAAAATTATTATTTGTTGGACATTATTTTTAAATGCTTAGAATTTACTTCAAAATCGTTTTGATATTACTAGTAAATCAAAAATCTAATGAGAAAATTGTACCCGATAGTTTAGTTGTCTATTCTAAATCATTGCAATATTGCACTATCATACAAATACACATCTATGTAGAACCACTTACTTGATAACAATTAGTGTGTGTAAAGTGGAGAAATCATGTAAAACCTGTTTAAAAGTTAGAAGTTCTAGAAACCAGTTTGTATATATTGTTTATAGATGAAACAACACATATGAATATTCAATATTCAGTATTCCTGTGGTGTTGTTTCATAGATGAAACATTATTTATTTGCATGTGAAAAAAAATACATTTATACCTCAAACACACACTCACAAGAAAATAAAATAAAACATATGAAAAAATGAGTTATAGCTTAAAATCAAAATCCATCGGATAATTTTAGTTGATTTTCACGTTTTATTTCATTTACAAAACAATACACAAAACTAGTTTTAAAAAAAAAACAATTTCTAACCTTTAAACGATTTGTATGTAATTTACCCTTATTAAATTACAAGTGTATCAAATGATTTGTGTACACTGACTGGACTATTGATCTAACCCATCTCGAGTAGCGTAAAAGTGACCGGATGAACAAGTTGGGTGCATATCGCAATGATCAATGTGATGTAACATTTGTATCAACTAATTACAATTCTTTTTTTTTAATGTTTACATTAAATACTAGAGTAAATTACGTTTTTTGTCCATGTGGTTTGCTAAAAATTGTGAATATCGTCCCCGTGGTTTTGAATTTTTGGTTTTCGTTCCTATGGTTTGCATTTTGCAATTCATTTCTATTTTTGTCTCTGAGCTAAAACACGCATGGAGGACTAAAATAGAAATGAATTGTACCATAGGGATGGAAATAGCAATAAAATTTAAATCATAAGGAAGAAAAAAGGTGATGAATTATAAACCAATGGGGATGAAAATCGCAATTTTAAAACCATAAGGACGAAAATAAAAAAAATTCAACTAAAAATGTAATTTACTCTAAATACTATTTAGTTTGCTTGTGAAAGTGGGATAGCATCAGAAAATTGTCTAGAGGATATCTATAAATAACATATTATTTTTTAATATTAAAAAACCTTTTAAAAGTATATGTTTTTTTTAATTAATACGTGTCTTTAATAGTGATTAAAAAGAGTTTGAAAAAAAAAACCATTTGGAAATACATTAAAAATGTCGTAAAACCTCCATTTATTCAATAAAACAATATTTGTCTAATTTAAAATTTTAGAAATTCGTATTTTTAAAGGAAGAAAAAAAGATTTAGATATGTCTATTCAGTAAGAAAAGTTCTTAATTGAATGTTTATAGGTAGTTCTTAAGTGGTTTCAAGTTGTTTGATCATGCGTAGAGTTGCACATTTTGGACTAGGTCCGTGATCTATTATAAAAACCCTAGTCCTTCAAGACCCGGTCCAGTCATTCGCTGTCAGTAATACATTTAAAAAATAACTAGTTAAAAACAAGAACAATTGATGACATAGTAAAGCCTAACTATAGTACGATTTAAATTTATTGAATTAGTATTATATACACACACTATCAAAATTGGTCCGAGGCAAGACCAGTTTCATGCCTTCAAGAATTTCGCTAATGGAACGAGACCTCGTAAGATTGTTCCAGGGATCTGGTCACTTGTGCACCTTTATCAACGGGTATGGGACATAACAATGGCCTTAAGATTATTGATTTGGCCACCACTTTTTGTATACAACATTGGGACGAGACCCGGTTTATTAAATTTGAAATTGCGAATGTGACACTTGGAGGTTTAGACGAAGCATTGTGTAAGAACAAGAGTTAAGGTGATAAGGGATTTGGACCGTTGATAACTTTTAATCTCAAACTCATCTACGAATTATGCTTGATATGGAGGATTGATCCAGTGCATCTCATCTTTATGTGCATTAAAGGATGGAGATCTCTTATTTATCTTCTCCCCATAACTTTCATTTTTACCGAAACCCAACCCCTTGAAATTAATTGACGCATTTGTGTCTATAAATTGTAGAAGTAATTGTAAATTTGCAAGAGTGGATTCACAACCAAATTATATATATATATATATATAAAATATAAAAAAAAACATGTGGGCCTTAAAAATGTGCAAATTGGGCCTTGTAAATGGTGCTAGATCCTTGGACCTGGGCTAGAGAAAGTTGGACAACAATTGTGAATATGGACTGACTTGTTCTGGTGGGTAAAGTTTGGGGCAGATCCGGATTGGATTTAGAGTAAATTACAAAAATCGTCCCTGTGGTTGGGCAAGAATTTGAGATCTTCATCCACGATTGAAAAATTATAAAGAATGTCTTCAAGGTCTATATTTTTTTCGTTGTAGAGTTGATGTTCTTTGTATTCCAAATCGTTAATGACAATACTCAATTTCTCGTCAACCCTTACGGATGATTCAGCAAAAGTTATTTTAATTTATGAAAAATTGATTGAAACAAAACTAAGTTTGAGTTTGTTTATGTAATAAGCTCCGCGCCCAGGTGGTCTTCGTAGAAGAGACATTTGGCGGTAAGCTTGCGCTTGTTTAGAGGGATCATCATAAATGATTGAAGTGTGTCGTTCACGGTACATAAAATATTCAGCCAGAGTTGCTCCTGTATAAGGAGCGAGGTATTGTAATGTAGCAGGGGAATCTGCCGTTTCGGCTACCACAATAGTATATTCCATAGACCATCCACATGGGGATGAGGGTGGTGAAGGAAGGGCCCCAATTGATAGAAAAAAATCACAACCCCTTGGGGTTATCCTGCACTTGGAAAAAGAAGTAGAAAAAAGGAATAAATATAGTGATAATATGTTTTGGGAAACTAATTTTTAGATGGTTTTAATATTTTGGAATTGCAAAAAAAAAATTAAACTGCAAAAACAACAATTTGATCATTGTTTTGGCATTATGTAATATTTTGTTCGTTGACCGAAATGAAAATTTATAGATTTTATATCTTGATTAAAAACTATATTTTGTCATGTAAAATGTACTTTAACTATGTTTTTGTTAAAACACTTGTTTGAAACATTTGAACATTGTTCTAAAAATATTGAATTTGATACATTCTTGGGGTTATTTGTTACTACTAAAACATTTTGGTCCACTTAGTCCAAACAAGTCATTTTATAGGGGGTTGAGATGTCAAATCCACAAAAATATAAGTCCTTTTTGTGTGTTCTTTCAAATTTAAAGCATCGTTTCATACTTTCATTGGACACCTAGTTAACGACGGAGTCCTCTCTTCATCGACGATCGATTTTGGTATCCAAAATAATTACCAAAAAAAATTGTAAATTGATAGATGAGTTGACTCAATTCCCTTGAATTGTTCGCCCGTTCATCGAGTTCTTGAGGTATCTGAATCTACTTGTGTTGATCTCTAATTTTGTTTATCAATTTCAATCACTTGATTACAGTCTGTGTATGTACAAGGGTTTACTAAAACCTAGGATCATCATTCTGTGATCCACCTGATTTTGTTTCTGTAATCGATCGTCATTGTATCGAGGCTTCTTTTTCTCTAATACTTGTATTTTAGGGTTTACTGAAATCTAGGATCCTTTAGGAACCTTGCGAGAAATTGAGCTGTGTGTGGCTGCTTGTGGGAGTTGGAAAGATGGTGTTGGTATTGGCGATTGGGGATTTACATGTTCCACATAGGGCACCTGATCTACCTGCTAAGTTCAAATCTATGCTTGTTCCTGGAAAGATTCAACACATAATTTGCACTGGTAATCTCTGTATCAAAGTAAGTAATATCTCGTCTGTACAGTACTTTGTAACAATTTGGATCATTCAAATGTGATTGATTTGTTGAGTGATTTGCAAATTAAGATTCCAATACCATTTGTTTGAAACTTTGCTTCTAAACAACCAATGTATATTCGAAAATGGGGAAAAAAGGAAAATCCAAATTGCAAGAGATAGACGACAAATGTTTCAGTTTTCTAGAGCCTCTCACTATTTTCCATCAACCTGAGGCTTTGGTAGTATGTTGGTTGTTTATAAACCAAGTGCCAAGTTCAGTTATTTGGAATACAAATCACTCTTTGGTGTTGCAACTTGCAAGTTTCTTGAATCTGATTGTGTGGTTCTTTTTTCTTCTATACAATGATTGTTAGCCTCTTAAGTCTTAACACTGAGTTACTTGCTCCTGCTTATATACTGGTAATGTGATTTTCTTATCCATTTTTGTTTCTGAATTTGGCAGTTCAGTTATCACGTTCACCTACTTTTTTATGCTGTGATTGTCACTGAGCCACTCCTGTATCATTAGTTCGATTTTAATTGCCCAGAGTACTTTATAAGCTTCCTTTGCTTTTATAGTTTTATTACATTTTGTGCGTCTTCTGAGTTGTGACAATCCGATTGCCCTGTGCACATTTATATACTTCTATTAGAGAAGTTGCCATTAATTCTTTCTGTATATCATATCATAAGCCGCCTCCTAAATATGCTTAGCACTGCGTTTTTCCTTTTTTCCTTCTTTCTAATATAAAAGGCATAAGGTTACAGCATTCTCCAGGCATAACATTACCCCTGAGTTGAAAATGGTGTAATCATCATTTGGTGTATGGTTACAACAGTTAATTCTTTAAGGGTTACCCTCTATGATTAATTTATTTAGGGTTTATTTTATATGATTTAGTTCTTCATCATCAAATTGTAGTTTTTCATAGACAATTTTTTTTAATGATATGGCTTCTCACCTTATCCTTCTCTATGGTTAATGTGTCTCCATGAGCAGGAAGTTCATGATTATTTGAAGAGCCTGTGCCCAAGTTTGCATATTACACGAGGTGAATATGATGAAGATTCTCGTTATCCAGAGACCAAAACACTTACCATTGGCCAATTCAAGCTTGGACTGTGTCATGGTCATCAGGTTAGTCATGTCGCCTTCAGCTTAGCCATTAGCAGTTACCAGTATTATGACTTCAAACAATCTAGGATGGTGGAAGATCATTAACCATATTAACCCTTCTTATGTGGTTTTGCTTGTTAGAATGTTAACTTTTCTAACATTGTACACTATTTTTATTGTAAACCAACCATCGTTTTTGTGAAAATGACAAAAAAAAGACACCATGTAAGGATGACAATTTTTGATAAATTGTATTCACGACACAAAAACTTGTCCAAAATCTCTCATTTTTTTGCAAAATGCTGTTTTTTCTTTAATATTCACAAAAAGTATTGTTAATGAAACCTAAATATTATCACCTTTTTTTCTTAATTCAAGATATAAAGAGGAGATGAGGAAGGACCACTCTCATTATAGTTAATTTGGCATACTAAAAAAATTAATATCCATGTTCAACTAGATCGCCAACATTCTTTTTATTCCAAGTTTTTTTTTGCATGAAAAAGATATATAAAGTAAAACACCCAGACATGTAGAGATGAGGCAATTTTGTTTTTCATGTTGTTTAGGTTGTTCCATGGGGAGATTTGGATTCTTTAGCCATGCTCCAGAGGCAGTTGGATGTTGACATCCTGGTTAGTGGGCATACTCATCAGTTCAAGGCTTACAAACACGAAGCTGGTGTTGTCATAAACCCTGGTTCAGCGACGGGTGCATACAGCAGCATCACATACGATGTGAACCCAAGTTTTGTTCTGATGGATATTGACGGGTTGCGAGTTGTAGTCTATGTTTATGAACTTATTGATGGAGAGGTAAAGGTTGACAAGATTGATTTCAAGAAAACATCCACAGCCACCATCTGAAGTCAGTTTATCTAACTTTATTAGGCTTTATTTGTTTCTGAACCTCCTTTTCATTTGGTGTATGTGATCTATTTCTTTGTTTTTCCTATATCTGAATGGAATTTGAAGTTTAGAATTTGGATTTTCTTTGGTGGTTTTACTTGCATGTAATAAGATTTGGATATTTGGTTTGTAGTAGTAGCCTTGAAGAGGATTTGGAATGGCATGTTACCTTTGTATGCATTGATGCCTGCCATATCATAAACACTTTCACGAATAGAAGATAAAGAACACTCTCATGTCACTTACAATGTCCCGTTGCGTATTTAAGTCGTCTACAAATAATTTTGTCCGTCACATATCTAAAGATTGTTGGCTTTTTTTATGACTCTTTTTAGTCTATTAAGACGGTGCCTTTTTAGAAGGTGGAGTTTGCAAGAATTACTCGAAAAAAGTTCCCATTGAAAGTTTAAAATGACAACTCCAAAATAGTTGCCAACCTTTTACATTTGACAACTCGTCCAATAACTTGCTTGAGATGATTGAAAGTAGCAAGTTGAAAAAGTAAACTACAATCATGGTCTCGAGTTTTCATTCTCCAAGTATGCATTTTGCTCTGAAAGTGATACCCGAGTCCGGATCACTAACTCATAGACCAAAATTTTAGTTTACTCAAGTTAAAGTATCGGGTTTTGGTCGAATGATTGGTACTTGCTCAAGTTATAAATATCAGGTTTCTGTAATATCCATCTAGCCGACTTTCCACCGTAAACGTTTGTGAGAGTTCCACAAAATCAAATGTAGGATGTGATTTGTGTTACAGAATGAGACGAGAACAACGAAAACTTGTTATCCACCGTTTAAGACAACATTAGACTAGGACAAAATGGGATTGAGTGGAACAAAAATGGATTTTTTTGGTTCCACCAAAACAAGTAAAACAAAAATCATGAAGATGAGACTATGATTGATAAATGCTTAAACTACCTATATCAAATTAAGATTCTAAAACCTACCTCATCAACCTCACTCTTGTCTGCATACCAAACACAGCCAAGATCTCTAGGAAATGCTAAATAAAGTAGCCCCAGAGCGGACCTCCATCTAACGTCACAATCGCATTGCACCCATGATCGGACTATGAACCTAAGCCAATCAGATTTCTTACATTCTCATACACACAAACAATACAATGCCATGGTGTTATTTTTCACCCAATAGCACAGTGAGAGCAGGCAGGGTTATACCAATGGCTTTGGTGGCTGTTCATAAGCATCCCAAATAGAAAGAAGTAAAAAAAACACATGAATAGCTTCAAAACAAACTTTGGGTCCATCACTATACATTCAGACATCGACTATAACCTCTCAAAGAAAAATAAAAAATAATAATGACCAAACCAGCCAACAACAAGAAGCATTCATTGGTTATTTCTTAATGCCTAATAATGTTATATAGCACACCACAATAACAACCATACTCAAAAGTGAAACTGCAACACATCCAAGGATTTGCTGATCAAGTGCTCTGCTGCTAATAACTCACCTTCTCCACCCTGTCTGGACCATTTTTTCTAAACACAACACATATACAAGTAATCAGTTACATAATTAAAGAAAGCGGGATAAGGAGAGTTGATAAAATCTGCATAATCAAACAAGTAAAGAAATTATTGCTTACCATCTCTAGGTGACACTTGGGATTTGTTAGGCTTACTCCCTCCTTTACTGTTATTAGGCTTCTGAACCCGTGGTGAATGCAAGCTCGATTTGCCAGCGGAGGATGGTAGAGAATGCCGCCTGCTGAAACCATTTTCAGCCCCACCTTCTTCTGCCGCCTTTGCCGCTGCTTGTGCTCTAAGTTTTGCCTTTGCCGATTCAGTTGCTGCCATGTAGCTTGGCAAGGTGGGTGTGTTCTCTGATACACTCTCATGATGTTCTTGTTTTGCCGCCAAAGACTTTCTCCTCCTCGTTTTCTGATTTTCCTTGCTACCATGATCTTCCTTCCCATTCAACTCCACATTTGCCGCTGGTTCATTCTCAAGCTTCCCATTGGTTTCCGGGGATGATGGCTCGATGGGAGGATGATCATCTTGCTGAATATCAAGTGGTTTATCCTCTAGAGGTTGAACCAGAGGTGCTTCTTCTGACTCAGGTTGTTTAACTCCCTCCACATCTGAACCATTTATTTTCTCAAAAGAATGATTCGTTTCCTGCTCAGAAAACTCTGGAGTGGGGGAGGGGGAGCTCGATACTTGATTCAAACCGTCCGGAGGCTTTTCCGTGTCGATTTCTGACTTAATTTCTGGCTTAATTTCTGACTTAATTTCTGTCTTTATTTCCGACTTCTCAAGAGCCACGGAGGCGGAAAGAGATATTTTACGTAGATTGCGTTTCACCTTTTCAAGCTCGTTAAGAGATTGCTCTTGAACTGGTTCTGGTTGGTGGTTCAGGACTTTCCTCACGGTACGTCTGGATTTTTCGTTTTCGGAGGTATTGGGCGGATTGTTATCACTATTTGCTGCGGGAATTCTGCGAACGCTTCTCTTTGGCTTCACAGTTTCGGTTTCTTCAGGTTGTGATTTAGTCTGCTTTCTTTTAGGCTTTGCATCAAGCGGTTTTTTCAGTTGTGGTAGTGGTTCCCAGAAGCAGGAAGACGACCAACGCTCAAGCCAGTTCCTTGCTGAATTTGGTTCAAGTGGTTCGTATTGGAAGCTTAAGGGCATAGTAGTGTGCGAAGAAGCAACAAGCTAAAATAAGGAATGAAGCATCAGTCTGACTCCTCGAGATGTAGACATATAATAAGAATGACAGTGAAAATTCTAAATTGCAAACCCCTTGAAACTTATAAGTTTTACACCTTGATGGATTTACTGGTAAATTTTTGCTCTCGATCAACTACCCTTACAAATACTTCAAAAAAAATGAAGAAAAAAAAAGTATATTAACATTGTCCCATCATCTTTATATCTTTTAATATAGTTAACTTTTTAATTTTAAGAAAAAGTATTTCAAGATAATTTAATTAAAGTAAAACAGATAAATTTATGTTTTTTGATTAAAACAAGGCACATAAATATTTGAGGATACCTTAGTGGCGAACACATTTGTTGATAGCTTCTCTTCGCGGAGAGATGTTACAAGCAATTCAGCTCGTTTCTTATCCTAACAAAACAAACACGAGAAAAGAAATACATTAAGGTCAACAGCTTATAAGTAGCATGCTGAAATCATATGGAAGAGAATACACCATATAAAGTATATTATTCTCATAGGAGCTTTAAGGAAATCAAAAAACAAAAGGCAAAGGAATTACCACAAGTTGTACGGGAGCGTGCTTCTGATGCACTTGACCGTTACCAGAAAGCCTGACCCTTCGCCCTCGAACCAAAGCCTGGAACTCAACAATTGCTCGCATGCAACTCAAAGTTGCAACAGCCTGTCTCCTAACCAAGTGACCACGGACTAGTGCTTGAAGCCTTATGATACCCTTGAGGGCCCAAAATGCCCTACGCGCCTTCACATATAGTTAATTCACGTTAGTGTAGGTACGATAGTAATGACGCAAGATATAAACACAAATGAACTGAATAATGCCAAACACAATTTTGAGACATGAGTTGATATCACATACTACTCTTAGGAAAATGGAAAGGAAATATGAATTCCAATTTTAGCATGTGCACACATAAATATATCTTCACTACATAAAGTTAGATGCTCAAAGAAGAATTTTAGCTATGTAATAAAAAAGAATTTCAATAAAAATGATATATGGTTGCTAACAACATATGCCCTAAACATAATTTTGCAGCAAGCAGAAGCACAAGAAACAAATCAGAGAAGCAGTGTTTTCAGTTGACAAAAGCATATAATCAAGCCCAAGAATATTACCAAATAGCCCCTGAAAGCGGCCTGTGCCTTTGTGGCGGCTTGCTCTAGCCTGATTAACTCCTCGCCATCTGCAGCATTCAGCTCTACGGGACTTGTTATATGTTCAGCTGTATCAGGCATTAAGTTGGCACTTGAGCTCTTCTCCAATTCTGTATGGTCTCCACTTGAATCAAGGACAGGACGCACTGGGCTCGAGATAACCATAGAATCAGCATCATTATCCTTTGGTGGTGCCTTATCAGTGATTGATGTCTTTATTTCCGAAGTAGCATCCTTCAAGAAATAACATGACATTAGGATCAAATCATTGCTTATTTTGTCAATCACAATAAAGAAATACAAGTGGTGTGCATAAAGAGCATTTTCTTACTTTTGAGAGATTAGATTTTGAAGACTTCTTCCCAAAAAACACAGTCTTGATCCACTTTCCAGGAGACTTCCCCATTGTCAACAGATAGCTGCTGCTAGAAATGCTGCAACCTTAATTTCTCTGCAAGATCCCACAAATGAATTCTGAATGGAGCTAATGGGAATGAAATACGAAACACTAGTAAAAACGAAAATAATACCATCCCTACATACATTGACTTCAAATTTAATCATCCCAAAGGGTCATTGGTTGAATTCAGTTTTTGTATCACTATTTATGAATGACACAATCAACAAATGACTTGCTAAGGTCACATTTTTTATTAAAAAAAACTGAGTACTTTGCTTATAAAAACTTCAAAAAAGAAGTTTCAAACGAAAATGAGTACACCCTGCAAGTCGAGTTTTTCTACAGTGAAGGAACAGATGGGATTTAACTAGTCACTTCTCTTTTCCAAATCACACTGCCCGCAAATGGAAAAAGGAATCTGAGAATTTCCAGTTACAAACAGATCTAGTAAAAAGATATATTAAACAAGTGAAAAATAAACATTCTTAAAAAATATAATTAATTCAATACTAGGTAAATTGCCTAAGACAACTTAAACAAATTAAGATGAATACAAATCGTGGAAAGTTAAAACCCACATGCAAAGACCATATACAATATAACCATGAATTAAGTAAGAAAAGCAAGGCAAGATCTGCATCAAAACCTAATTAAATCATGAATAAAGAAAAAGTAAAATTATGAGGTAGGGTTGGAGAGCAAGGTGGTTCAGATCTGGAAATGCACCTGAAAATCAAATGGGCGTTGGAACCCTAAGTTGCCACTCCTGAAAAGCAACTCAAATTGGGGAGAAAGAGACAGAGAAACGAGGTGAGTTAGAGATCACATAATCAAAATTGAACTAGAATTGAAGAAGATGGAGATGGTACCTTGAATTGGATGTCATGCGGTTGAGGAACATGGACCCCTCCCTCTCTCTCTCTCTCTCTCTCTCTCTCTCTCTCTGCTTTCTAGCTGTACTTTCTCTCACTGTATTGGAGTGGGTATAATCTGTACCTCTTTTACTAAAGCTGACCCCCCTTCCTTTTTATACTTTTTTTTTACTTCTTCTTTACACTTAACATAAATGCATTTACCAACAAACAAAATAGGATATCATAGGGTATTACATCTTTGGTGGCGGACCCATGATTTTGGTCGAGTGGGTACACCTTTAAATTCTTTAAAACGTCGGCAAAGCCGCTAGATGTGTTTTTAGCCGAATTCCGCTATTTAGGGATTTTTTACGGTTTTTGGTTGATTTTGACAGAGTTTTTTCGATTTTTTGGTTGATTTTGAGTTTTTTGGTGTTTTGGTTGATTTCGAAATAATTTTCACTTTTTTCTAATAAAAACTAATATAAAAACTCAACACGGGCAAAAACTTGAGCTTTTGTTTGTTTTAATTTTAAAAAAAAATAGAATCCATGATGTGGATTTTTGAACTAAAGTTGGAGGGTTAACCAAAAAAAATCTTTATATATATTAAAGTAAAAGCCACAAAGAATGAAGTGGTATCCTTAGGAGTAAGTATTCTTCGTTTCTTGAATTGTGGGATAATTATGTGAATCCCACATTGACGGAAAAATGAAAGATTGACAATGAAGGGTTGATATATGAAATGAGGTTAAGATGCCTTTGTGGAAACTCATGGGGTTGGCTTCTCTTGGCCGATCCTTTAAACACACGTTGTGTCCTCATTTTGGGCGACCCTCCGAACTCATGGGTTGACACATTTTGGCCGCTTTTTTTTACAAAAAAGTTAACTGTACAAAATGAAAAATAAGAGAATTTTTATAAGATTTAAGTATTTTAAGATCTTAAAGTATGGTTAAGAACATATACATACTTTGGGAAAAAAAACATCAATTTATGTAGTAATCTATATTTATATGTTAACAAATAAAATGAAGATGATAGGGTATGAAAGTTTTATGGGATTTGAGTGTTAAAAATATTGAATGTGGTGTTGTTTTCGTTATTCATATTCTTTAAGGAGGGGGAGGAATGATATATAGGGGTGTAATTTGTGATAACTGTGAGACCAAATATGAGCCAATCATTTAAGATAATTAATGTTATTTACTAAAATAAAGTAAAGGGTAAATTGGTAATTTTTTTTTTTGACAACTCATAAAACCCTAATAAAATTCCAGCCGCCACTCCACCATCAACATGACATATATTCATCTTTCTTTTCAAAACAAACATCATCCAACATTCCTCTGTTTCTGTATGTAATTGCCGACAAATTCAACATCGACGAGTTCATCAGTATGATATCAGGACCATCGGAGTGCTGCAATGGATGTAAATCTTGAGAACCCTCGGAATTGTTACGCATAAAGGTGTCGTCTTTCCTCAAAAGTTTCGAACGCGGGTTCGTTAATGGCGGTTGAGTTCTCGTTAATTTAAAAAAACAGAACCCATAGCTCTAGATTCTAGAACTAAAGTTGGAGGGTTAACCAAAATAAAAAAAGACCAAGTAGAGGATGGATTTGAACCCTACACCTTGACTAAAACTAAAGAGTGCTTTAACAAGCCCTCACAGACCATCCGGTGTTGTATAGGTTTAGTTTAATATATTTGAGAGCACCCTCAAAATCAAGCGGGTGCACCTACACAAGAACTATATTTTTTTCCTTTACTGTAAGTAACTGAGCGGGTGCACGGGACCCCTGTAAGCTTTTAGTAGGTCCGTCCCTGTACATCCTACTCGTTTAGTATATCAAAATGACATAATAAGATTATTGATAGAGAGTCGTTCATTGGTATTTATAATCGGGTTTTTTTTTGAACGACCGAATGATATTAAAAACGAAAACCCACCAGCGAGACGCTAGACGGGAACAAGGAAAAAAGTTACAAGGAGCATTCTTCTAAGGGATTACAACACCAATTGGACCAATTGAGTTTTCTACCCAATTTTCCCCTACAATTCACCCAAAAGAACGATTGAGCTTGAACCCTATCAGAAATGTCGAGAGCATCTTCGGTTGAATTATTAAAAATCTTGTTATTCCTACAAGTCCAAAGCGTCCAAAAGAGAGTGAAGATAACCGAAGTGAACGCCTCCAAACTATTGTCGGAGAGTCCTAAGTCAGTCCCCCAATTAAGAAACGAATTCAAAGATTCCGGGGCGGGGTGCATAATCCCCCACCAAGTGTGAATTCCATTCATTGCCTTTTGAGCCGTCACGCAAGAAATAAACAAATGCTCTTCATCTTCAAGAGCAGACCCACAGAACGGGCATAAAACAGAATCGATGATTACCCCGCGTCTGACCAGATTGTGACGGGTAGGGAGTCTCCTGTGCTAAATTATCCACGCGATGATATTAACTTTGCTCGGAACTGATCTGATCCGAATAGTCTTAAAACCTCTCGAATTAGAAAGAAGAGCAGAATCGAGAACAAATCGCATAGAAGTTGTCGAGAAGATGCCAGACTTTTCCAAAGACCACCTCCAGGATTGGATGCCATCACGTCCTGCGTCGGGAATGGGTCTGAAAAGAGAGTTCAGATCAATATCTATAGCCGTAGTCACCTTATGAACGTTAGCAATCGTTCCCCACACTCCGCATTTTTTGGAACTAAGCGGATCAACATTAGCATTTCTATTCCGCCCATGGATGGAAGAAATCACAAGTCTCCATAAGGAAGTTTCTTCCGATTTTATCTCCACCGCCATTTAGTAAGAAGGGCGATGTTTTGAGCCTTTAAGATGTTGATTCCGAGTCCCCCCGATCTCCTTATCAATAATAAGATTACCGTCAACTTTTGACTTATGTATATTATGGGGGATTAGATTTTTTACATGTTTGAATGATTGTTAGATAATTAGGTGTGCTTCAATCTTATACGTCTCAATGTTGAATACCAAGTGTCTCATATCACCAAACTAGGTTCGAGTCCATTGAAATTTCGATCTTATAAGATAATATATATCAATATATTGTAGTCTTGTATTTGATCTAAAAACGAGCATGTTGACTTAATTATAAAATTATTCTTTATGGGTAGGGCAATACTGGAATAACTAAAAGCCAAAAACAATAGGCAATATCGTTACATATTTTATTTTTTTAATATTGATTAAATGTATCATTTAAAAAAATTAAATATAACATTGGTTCTTATTTAATCACTTAAAACATGTAACATAACTTGCAATAATTAACTTTAAGCTATTATTTTGACGTTAGGGGTTAGTTTTACTTCCACTTAGGAATAAAAGTTGAGAATAGTTCATCTTCATTTGTGTTACACTTAGTAATAGATAAAATTGTAGTTTGACTTTTTGATTTCTACATTTTATGTGAATGTGGTCGTGCCTTACAGTTTAGGTCAAAACCGCAACCCAAACGACATATATGGTTTGATTCATCTATGTATCTGCTACAAACTTTAGCAACAATTTCTAATTTAATCCCATGTATATATATATATATCTACTGTGATATCGTTGTGATATCCACTATGATACCAATGCAGTTCATATAAACACAGAAGCAAACTCCCTCTGAATGGGAACGCCATACTAGTTCAGAGCGAAAACGTGGAAGGTTAGCATTAAAGTGAAGGGTGCAATGTTACCGCTTGAAAAAATGTTTTGTACTTCCCCATCTCATCTAGCTTCCTTAAAAGACATTTCATCATGTACCACTTGAGTTTAATGTTATTATTATATTTTGATATGCTCTTTCTTTCTGGCAGTGTAACGACCCGGTTTCCCAAACATACAACAAATAACATACATTGCATAACTTCATTACATTCATAATAAAAGATACATCATAAACCAAGTACGGTCTCAATAGTCTTGACATTACAAAATATATAAAAGCTTCCTAATCAACATCCATCAAAAGCTTCCTACACTTCATCCTCTCCTGCCGATCCTTAACCTGGAAAACATATTTTTGAAAACAAAATGAGGGTTAGACCAAACGGGTCTAGTGAGTTAATCCCGGTCTTTTCCAAAATCAATATAAAACTCTTTTCACATAATACTTTGTATCAAAATAGTTTACATAAAACCTTTCGTATAAGCACACATATACCACACGTATATAAATACCACATTAGGACTCGTGCACCGTGTATCTCTCCTCATCTCATCTTCTTTCCCCTGGCCACATTAGTCGGTAGCAAGCCAACTAATCATCGTCACTGTACAATACAGTCGACTCCACTGTAATTACATACAGCCCCGCTGCAATTACCTACAGCTCCACTACCATTTCATGCAGCCCGCTGTATTTCCATACAGCCCCGCCGAACAATAATTCGGCTCACCTATACTCGTTTCGTGCAATATCAACACAACATATAGGTCCAAGGACTACCTCAAGTTGAGGCTCTTTGCCAACTCTCTTACTAAATCGGCCTTCCCCTGGTATATGAACATCCCTGTATAAAAATGACCAAGAACTACATATGGTCTGAGACTCACTTCCTTGAAAAGAAATATATTATCAATCACGTACACCATACATATAAGCACATTAATCACTAATTATCACATTCCCAAACCATACGTATGTATTCCAGTTGAAAATACTTTTAAAGTAAAACTCACCTGAATGCTTATTACAACTCTTCCAAACCTTTTCCAAAGATTCAGTCTATCAATCCCAATCCACAGAGTCTGCAAATAGATTAAATACAAATATCCCCTTACTAACTGATCACATAAAACATACTAGAAGACCAAGGACTCTAGATAACTCAAATCCTCAAAAGTGACCAAAACAGCTAAAGTATCCGGACAACCCAAACAACCCGGACAACACCACCTTTTCCGGACAACCTCAGTAATCCGGACATCAAGACTAATCCGGACAACACGATTTATCCGGACAACACAAGGAATCCGGATGCCATCCGGACTCTAAATCATCCGGAAACCATCAATCAAATCGTCCGGACACTATCAACAACTTACCCGGACACCACCAAAGAAGCTACCCGGACACATTCAACTTATCCGGACACCTCTGTCGGTTTACCCCATTTTTGCCCAGAAATCGACATAATCAACCCCAGAAGTGTTTGTGATGTTTCTACTCCGATAGAATCCTTCCAAAAGCAATTACAAACATAAATTACAAAGGAACATACCTTAATTCATCTTCCAAACATACCAATTTGAACCCTTTAGCACCAAACCCTTCTTTTCTCTTCTTGATTTCTCTCAACACACACACACACACACTAATTTTACTGATTTTCTGCTTGTGATAATATCTGAAATCAGAAGGGATAATATCTAACTTAATTTACTACTTTGGTCCTTAAACTAACCATAATAACTAAAACACCTTTAAACCTTTAATTTAACCAAACTTACCCTAAACCTTAAACTTTAAAGTTAACTAAATTAACGGAAATTGGATTTTAACCAACGGATTTACCCGGGGTATTACAACATCTCCCCCTTAAAAGAATTCCGTCCCGGAATTCGGTTAAGCAAAAAGGTAACGAATACTTATCACTACTGCTTCAAACTGCATCAAAACCATAGGAACTAATTGAATAGACGCTCCGCCTCTACCTATATCTCTAGCACCGCTAAGCAACAAAAGCACGAAAGTACCAATAATCATTTTACACCGAAGTCATATAATACACTTTAACACGTATAGAGGGTATAGAAATATACCTGTCTTCGCCTCTATCCATACATCGAGTCCGACTTGCCACTCTGTTGATTTCAACAAGGTTAATATACACGTAAGCACATACCCAATATAACAAGATATTCCGGTTCAACATGTACTTGTAAGTTCACGCATACACTGGCCAGGTGTAATTTGAACATACCTTACATGATGTTCCTTCTACCTTTTTATACTTAACATCCCAAGGTTCTAAAATAATAAGGACATCCTACTTCACATGCAGTTTAAGTCTAGGTATAAATCCAAATACCTAAATCTCTTAAACTAGGGCTCTGATACCATTTGTAACGACCCGGTTTCCCAAACATACAACAAATAACATACATTGCATAACTTCATTACATTCATAATAAAAGATACATCATAAACCAAGTACGGTCTCAATAGTCTTGACATTACAAAATATATAAAAGCTTCCTAATCAACATCCATCAAAAGCTTCCTACACTTCATCCTCTCCTGCCGATCCTTAACCTGGAAAACATATTTTTGAAAACAAAATGAGGGTTAGACCAAACGGGTCTAGTGAGTTAATCCCGGTCTTTTCCAAAATCAATATAAAACTCTTTTCACATAATACTTTGTATCAAAATAGTTTACATAAAACATTTCGTATAAGCACACATATACCACACGTATATAAATACCACATTAGGACTCGTGCACCGTGTATCTCTCCTCATCTCATCTTCTTTCCCATGGCCACATTAGTCGGTAGCAAGCCAACTAATCATCGTCACTGTACAATACAGTCGACTCCACTGTAATTACATACAGCCCCGCTGCAATTACCTACAGCTCCACTGCCATTTCATGCAGCCCCGTTGTATTTCCATACAGCCTCGCCGAACAATAATTCGGCTCACCTATACTCGTTTCGTGCAATATCAACACAACATATATCTCAATATATTATCAATCACGTACACCATACATATAAGCACATTAATCACTAATTATCACATTCCCAAACCATACGTATGTATTCCAGTTGAAAATACTTTTAAAGTAAAACTCACCTGAATGCTTATTACAACTCTTCCAAACCTTTTCCAAAGATTCAGTCTATCAATCCCAATCCACAGAGTCTGCAAATAGATTAAATACAAATATCCCCTTACTAACTGATCACATAAAACATACTAGAAGACCAAGGACTCTAGATAACTCAAATCCTCAAAAGTGACCAAAACAGCTAAAGTATCCGGACAACCCAAACAACCCGGACAACACCACCTTTTTCGGACAACCTCAGTAATCCGGACATCAAGACTAATCCGGACAACACGATTTATCCGGACAACACAAGGAATCCGGATGCCATCCGGACTCTAAATCATCCGGAAACCATCAATCAAATCGTCCGGACACTATCAACAACTTATCCGAACACCACCAAAGAAGCTACCCGGACACATTCAACTTATCCGGACACCTCTGTCGGTTTACCCCATTTTTGCCCAGAAATCGACATAATCAACCCCAGAAGTGTTTGTGATGTTTCTACTCCAATAGAATCCTTCCAAAAGCAATTACAAACATAAATTACAAAGGAACATACCTTAATTCATCTTCCAAACATACCAATTTGAACCCTTTAGCACCAAACCCTTCTTTTCTCTTCTTGATTTCTCTCAACACACACACACACACACACTAATTTTACTGATTTTCTGCTTGTGATAATATCTGAAATCAGAAGGGATAATATCTAACTTAATTTACTACTTTGGTCCTTAAACTAACCATAATAACTAAAACACCTTTAAACCTTTAATTTAACCAAACTTACCCTAAACCTTAAACTTTAAAGTTAACTAAATTAACGGAAATTGGATTTTAACCAACGGATTTACCCGGGGTATTACAGGCAGCATGTTTGTAAGATCCCACGTTGGTTGGGAAGGGAAACGAATGTTGCCTTTATAAGGGACGTGATACCTCCTCTATCAGACGTGTTTAAAATGTGAGTCCAGGTGTGTGGACAAAAACGGACAATATCTAGTACGTTTGGCCTGTAATGTTATAGATGGTTTCAGAGTCGGGAACCGGACTGGTGTGCTAGCGAGAACGTTGGGCTCCTAAGGCCATGGATTGTAGAATTCCGCATTGTGTTGGGGTTGCGTTAATTATAAGGGACGAGATACCTCCTCTATCAGACGCGATTTAAAACTGTGAATCCAGTTGTATGGGCAAAACGGACAATATATGATACGGTTAGGCTAAAATGTTACATTGCATGAAAATGGTAGTCTTGGAAACTATCGCCATTGATACGCCACCCCCACCATATCTTCATTCATTGTGTTTTAATGGATGAAGATGAAGTTGTGAAAGTAACTATGTTTGTGTGTTGAGAAATTTATGGAAACCGTCTAATAAAAATAAATATTAAAATTAAAAAAATTATTAAAATTATTAAAATTAAAAAAATGAATTTAATTACTAAAATTACTAATTAATTCAATCTTTATTAGTTATTTAAATAAATTAATTAATATCAATAATTGATTGACTATGAATCACAAATATTGAGTTCTCATTTGATTAGGCTCTTATCTACGCTACCATAAAATGTTGAAATTATATATCCAGATAGAATCACATAATTGAGATAATTCTTTACAAACATCACCTTATTACTTTAAAAATAAAATGTGTGACATTGAACTCATTTTGAAGGTATTGATGATACGATTATGATTGTATAATTTGTAAAAAAGAAACATATTTTAATGTATTTTAGATTTTAGTTAATATACGATTATGTATGTTAATATGACAAGGGTGAAACGTAAAAAAAGGGATACGAAGTAAATTACGTACATAACTAATTATAATGGTATAAAGTGTAATTTTAAAGTTTAAAAAAACTATTTTCAGTTATCATGTTGAACATGAACGGTTTTGAAGTTTTACATATGTAGATGGTGCATCGAGATTTAGACCTCTTAAAAATTCAAGAATAACCGTAATATAATTTTTAAAAAGAATATAGATAGATAAATATAGACAATGGTATAAAATGTACAAGTTAAAAAAATTCTCGATACACCGTTCTTCAAAAATCTCGATACATATTTATGATATTTACAATATTATTAAATTAATTTTTTTAATAATTAACTTATTTTGAAAGTATTGTCAAGAGAATTATAATGATATAATTTGTAAAAAATGTATTTTATGACGCATTTTAATTAATCTATGATTGTGTATTTTCAATATGATAAAAGTATAAAATGAAAAATGAAAACATAAGATATATAAAACAAATTAATGGATATATATTCATGATACTTAATAATATGATTAAATCCAAAAGTATTTAATATTAAGTTCATTTTGAAGGTATTGACGAGATTATTACAATGGTATAATTTGTAAAAAAAATTGTATTTTAATTCATTTTATTTTTATACAATTATTTATGTTAATATGATAATGATATAAAATAAAAAATGAAAAAGTAAGAGATTGCTCCATTTTACTATTTTAATATAAGAATATAGATATAGATAAAACTAATACCATTTTTCTATATATCATATATGTTGTATAAATTTCTATTGAGTATTATTTAAAACGTTTAAAAAGATACAAGAGTATGAGTGGTTTATTTTGCAATCCAGTAAAAGGTTACAATTTCGTGCAATCTTCATCTAAACTATTCATTTAGCTCATTCATTGTGTAGACACTGGATTAATTACTGAATTGCATCAATGATTACTGATTTCATGCAATAATCTTACCTGCAATGCATAATATTTCGTAAAATGTCATAGAATGCATATTGTTTCAAGAAACTGCCACATTCATCTGATACATCGCATGAATCGTTATGTCATCGACATATTTTACAAAAATTCGACAAAATCAGATAAATTCATTTAGAGAATCAATGGGAATTCAAATGCAATGGATGGTTTAGATAAAGGTTACATAAATTATAACATTTTACTGGATTACAAAATAACGGTTACAAGCAAGATTATTCATATATTTAGGGAAATTAATTAAAATACCCTAAGTTTGACCAAGTGTTACCAAAATACCACAAATCTCTCCCACTTTGCAAAAATACCCCTTTTTTCCGCGATTGGAGCCCGCGATCGCGGGCCAGGGACCATTTCTGACACTTTTTTAAACTTGCAGGGACCATTTTTGAAAAATGGTGTCCCGCGATCGCGATGGGATGTTTTTTGTGACTTTTCAATTGCAAGGGACCATTTTTGAAAAATTTCAGGGACCATTTTTGAAAATTTCAACCGCGTTTGACCATTTTTGACCATTGTTCACCCGCGTTCGTCAAATTTGATGAATTTAAATTGAAATGTTACACTTTCAACCCCTATACTTATTTACTAAATTTACTTTATACCTTTTACTTTCATTATTTTAATTTTACATTTAACACATATAATCGTTTATTAACTAAAATACGTTAAAAATACGTTTTAATTTTAACAAATTACACCATTATAATCGTCTCTTCGATACGTTCGAAATGAGCTCAATCTTGAATATTTTTTGAATTATTCAAGATTGAGCTCATTTCGAACGTATCGAAGAGACGATTATAATGGTGTAATTTGTTAAAATTAAAACGTATTTTTTTAACGTATTTTAGTTAATAAACGATTATATGTGTTAAATGTAAAATTAAAATAATGAAAGTAAAAGGTATAAAGTAAATTTAGTAAATAAGTATAGGGGTTGAAAGTGTAACATTTCAATTTAAATTCATCAAATTTGACGAACGCGGGTGAACAGTGGTCAAAAATGGTCAAACGCGGTTGAAATTTTCAAAAATGGTCCATGGAATTTTTCAAAAATGGTCCCTTGCAATTGAAAAGTCACAAAAAACATCCCATCGCGGGATTCCTTCGCGATCGCGGGACACCATTTTTCAAAAATGGTCCCTGCAAGTTTAAAAAAATGTCAGAAATGGTCCCTGGACCGCGATCGCGGGCTCCCATCGCGGAAAAAAAGGGTTATTTTTGCAAAGTGGAAGAGATTTGTGGTATTTTAATAACACTTGGTTTGACTTAGGGTATTTTAATTAATTTCCCATATATTTAATAAGTTAAAAAGATGTTGGAGTGATGGGTAGATGATTATTGAAGGAATGAAAAAAGAGACAGCTAAAAGTAGTGAGACGTTAGCGGGTCACTATCTATCAATTGGCCATTCATTGTTCTTTAATAAGACATTAAATGCCTTTTTTTCTTATATTATTAAAAAATCTAATTAAATACCGCTTCCATATTTTACGTTCACCGACTACATGACTTCGAGCTAAGACCATGAGTACCGCTTCCTATCATACCCTCTGAACCCTGATGTCACCTCAGCGTCACATCAGCTTTTCTCTTTCCTACCCTCTTTATCCTAAAGTGGAGTACCGCTTTCTATCATACCCTCTGAACCCACCCTTTACCCGCGACCCACCCTTCCTATCATAAAAAAAAATAGGCGGGTTCCCGAACCCACCCTTTACCCGCGACCCACCTACCCGTGGTACCCGATGTGAACCCGCCGTGGTACCCGAAGGTGGTACGCACGGCCTAAGCGGTATAAATCGGTTCTTTCGGGCTCGATAAATTTTAGATTAAATTAAATATTTAGTCCGATCCAATCGTTGACCATTTTTGACTTATGCCATTTTTATAGAAACAATATCCGGAAGTCTCACCAAATGGTTTTATTGCTTTCGCAGAAATATTTCGAATATCCAGATTTGATCACTTGGATATTTTATTGGTATGGTCCTTGTTCGATTGTATGTTGAAAATACATATTTGATTCAGGTCCATAAGCGTTCCTGTTTCAGATTCAGATCAAATCCAGGTCTTAATATTTTGTGTGGGGGATATCGAATTGTGGATCATTATTTAATAGTATCTGGCTATGTTTTTTGTTTCTCTATCTAATAATTTCTTGTACTTGATTATTTTAATTTATATTTGTTTTGATATCGATATGTCATTATATTTAATAAATCTAAACATAAATTCACATAAAATATAAATTAAAAGATGGCTCAAAACAAAAATATAACGTATTGAAAAAGATTGGCAAGGAACCTTTAAGAGAGAGAGAGAGAGAGAGAGAACAAAACAGTTATTTTCATACGTATTGGTTTTGTTAATAAGTTAGTGACCGTTTAGTTTAATTAACTATTACCAGGTAAGCACTTATCCGCAAAAGCATTGTAACACCCGTAATTTTCGGGTAAGTGTAATTTCAAATCGGTGTGGAAATCGATCTTTCAAGAGAGAAATAGAAGAAATAGGATTTTGGATTAAATTCTAGATTTTTATAGTCTTGTTGGATGGAGAATTCAAACACGAATCCAACGGGCCTTTTCGGAGCTAAAACGAATAAGTTACGGCCAAAACAGTGTTCGGTACCTTCTGAACTAAAGTGACATGCGAGAGTGACACTAGCACTTTCGCAGAGGAAATATGGCCCTCGGTACATTTTGGGCGAAAGTGACATGCTAAAGTGACACTGTCACTTTCGCATTTCACTCTCGCGGGCGGCTGCAGTGCATAAAATTCTATTTTTCTTCATTTGGTCATATCTCTCTCATTTCTACTCCGTTTTTGGTGATTCAAATTGCTATGGTTTCGTCTTTGAGAGCTTTTTTGTAACATCTCGTTTTTTTATATCTAAAATGTTACGTTTGATTTATTGAATATATTGATGTATAATTAATGGATAGATTAACTTTAGAGTTTATCCCCAAGTAAGTTACGTTATTTGTTTTATTGAAATTATAAGTTAAGGGGTAAGCTTTAATTTTAATTTATAAGATAGAGGGTGAAAGTTGCCAAGTGATGGAAGTTTGGGGTTTGGATGGTTAAGGTGATGAAACCTTAACCATTTCCACCGCCTCATTTAAGCTCACATATGGATATTAGACTTTTATTTATTTTTAGAAGCTTTTATGTGTGTGTTGCTCTCGGCTGCGAGAAGAAGAAGAAGAAGAAAGGAAAGCAGTTTTCCAGCAGAAAATTAAGTGTATCAATTGGTGAAAACAAATGTATCATTCTATTTACAACTTTGTTTATGAATAGATGTATAAGAGATGAATTCTATTGGGTTAAAATTTGGGTTATGATGTTTTTGAAAGATATGATTAAACTGAGTTCATAAGTCTTTTCTATCAGTAACCTTAAGCATATTTGCATGTTAGTAGAATTTATCATAGCTTAAAAGTATCAGTTTTGGCTTAAATACGTTTTCTGTTAGTTGAGACAAAGATGAACATCGCAATCAGTTAGTTGCGATAATGTTGAGTGTTGCGATAAAGATGAATGTCGCAAGCTTTGGGTTGCGACAAAATTGTTATATCGCAACAGTGGATTGCGATAAAAATGTTATATAGCAACAGTTGGTTGCGATAAGATGTTATGTCGCAACAGTTGGTCGCGATAAGAGGGGAATATCGCAACAGTGGGTTGCGATAAGTGTGGTGTCGCAAGTAGTAGGTTGCGATAAGTGAAGGTGCATTCCTTTGGGTTGCGATAAGAGATGAAATTTTGAGTTATTTAGGATTCTTAGTCTTTAAATAGCCCTATTTAGTAGATTGATATGAGTACTATCTGTACTTGGGTTATTTCAGACTTTGTGAAGTTTGGTGACAGAAATTTTTACGACTGTTAAGGAGTAAAGTAAGAAGGACATTGTGCTATGAGGTGAGTTCATTCTTACCTTACCCTTTAATAACGTATTTAAATTATGGTAAGGTACATTTTTATAATGAAATGTTTTCTGGATGAATTTTGATGGATGATTATACAAGGTAAAATTGGTTATTTTTAAATTCATGGTTTTGCTTAATTTCATTAATGTTATTTTAAAATGATTTATATTAAGCAATAACCTGCACGAATACGGTTAAGTGTAATGGATCCATAGGCACTAGTTTTTATATGAAAACATGGAATAGGCGTGGATTAATCGTAATTCCAGCGTGTATGATAAACGTGGAATAGGCGTGGACTAATCGTAATTCCCGTTTAGGTGAAATGAGGAATAGGCGTGGACTAATCGTAATTCCCATTTTACATTGATGAGAAATCGTGGAATAGGCGTGGACTACTCGTAATTCCCGATTTCTATAGGAAGGAAAGAGATAGGCATGGTTTAATTGTAATCTCTACTTCCTTTCCAAGAAATAGGCATGGGCTAATTGTAATTTCTTGGATATGAGCATTAATCTAGAATCCGTGGAGATTCGTAGTGGGCTCTTGAACGTGATATCATAACTGACTTAGTGTTAGTTATATTCATGGAATCAGGTATGATCCCGTCATCGAAAGATGTTTATACGTATGGTAAGAATGATGGTAAATCAGGTTTGTTATACCTTATTTACATTGATCTTAAAAGTATTATTTTTGAAACCGAATGTTCTCACTAGGCGTTAGCCTAATCGTTTCAAATTATATTTTCTTACCAGGTACTAGCTCGGGAAAATAATGGGATCTGGGACGAGAGCTTTTGAGATAGCGGAGAAGTTAATTAACGCAATGAGGCTTTTGATGGATTGCTTAGATAACCTAATTAATCTGATTATAGTGACATGATTAGATTAATAGGTTATTTGAAGAATTCAATATTTGTAAATATAACCCTCATAGTTAATTCTCTGCTTATGTATAAAGTTTGACAGGTTTTATATTTAATCTTGTTACAATTTGAGGTTTAAATTAGCCCTGATTTTTAGGGTGTTACATTTTTTAGGATAGAGTGTTAGTTTTGGAAAGATTCAAGAGTATTTGGTGGTGGAGTGGAAGCAAAGGTCAAGAGTTCATCATCATCACTTCCATCTTCAAGAAAATTAGGGTTTTCTAGGTTTTCATCAAAACCTAAGTGGTGAGTTCATCCTCCTAGCTTCTATACTTTCATATGAGTTATAAATGCTCCATTGATGGCTTCCTAGTTTGTATGTTTATCAAATCTTGGTTTGGATGATTTTGGGGAAGTCAGGTTAATATTGGGGTTTTGGTCAAAATGGAGATTTTGATATAGGATGTTTGGGGAATGGTTTTAAAGTGGTTGAATATGAATATTCATGGTTGAAAACTTGTGGATCCAGGTTTATGGAAGATTTGGCTTGAAGATTCAAGTTTCTTCGAAAGAGCTTACGTTTGGGGAAAATCTAGATTTAGCCTAAATCTAGCAAGGTGAGTTCAAGTTGATTTGTGAAAACTTTGTACATGCCAAAAATGTTATATTTCAAGTATTTGTGTGTTCTACTTGAAATTATCAACTGTTAAGTTATTTGATGGATTTAACCCCTTTTGAAGTGTTTAACTTCACAAATGTTGTAAAACACCCATATTTGGGATTTTTGAATATTTTAATGTGTAGAAATCATGAGTATGTCTTCAAATGATTTATTGCTCAAATAGAGTTCGTTCAATGGTTTTCTTTCATGTTGGGTAACTGATTTTATAAACCATTTGGGAAAAGACATATTTTAGTGTCATGGGTCATTTTGAGGATTATAAAGGGTATGAGTCCATTTGGGGAAACCCTTTGTTTTTAACCCGTGTAGAGTTTTGGGTTAGTGGTGATTTTGTGGTACATGTTTACATAAGCGATGTTTAAATGCATTTTGTATTATGAGGACCGTTATTTATGGGTCTAATGGGTTTTGAGCATTTTGCTCGGTTTTGACTTTAAGGAAGTCTTGGGGACTTTTTGTCCGGTTTTGATGGCTCAATGTGGAGTCTTATTTATGATTTGCATATATTGCAACACATTGCATATTATTGCACATTATTGATATTTACATGCTTGGGTGTTTTAGTCATTCCGGGTTGAGCATGTTTTGTAGACTGTGTTGCATTAGATCCATAGGCACGTAAGACAGTCTTTATTTGATGGTCTATCTCTTTGTGCATGAGGAGTGGACTATGGGAACGCATGGTTATATGCGTTAGGCCGTGGGGCCGCTAGCAAGTATGCAATAAGGGACATTGAAGTCCTTGAGGTGTAACTCGTCTAGACTGGATAGGCAATATGGTCCCATAAGTCCTTGAGGTGTAACTCGATGGAGTAGGCAATAAAGGCATGGGAAAGGTTTGAGGTTGTGATGTCTTTATGGCATGGGAACTAAGACCGGGACTTGAGGTGTAATCCAGTAACATCATAAGTGGCCTAACTTTACGTGCCCGTCACTCTCGATGGAATCGGGTCTCCCCCGTCACCGAAAGGTGTTGTTTTTGGGTAGTTACTTTTATCCATATTTTCGGTGGCGCTCTTTATTTATATGAAATGTTTTCATGGGTTATTGGCAGAGTTCTATGCCTCATCCTATTTGGATGTTTTTAAATATTGGAGTTTTTGTCCACATTTATATTTCTTGGGATATTTAATGTCAAAACACGTTTTGAGTGAGTTGGGATTGGAATTCATTTTAGAAAGCGCTATATACATTTTGGGAGCTTTTCTCATAGATTTTGTGTGCGTTGAAAAATGAGTCGTTTACATCCTTTCATAAACTCTTTTGGAAATCATGATTTATGTCGCAAACTTTCATTCTAAAAATTATATAAATTATGTTATAAACTCTTGACCTCACTAGGCGTTAGCCTAACCTTTTTATTTGTCGGCATGTGCAACAGGTTCAGGTTGGGAGTAGTTCTAGTGACACTACGAAAGGTTGAGTACTAGTAATGTGCTCGAGAGGTGAATTGGTAGTGAAGTCTTCCGCATTGAGTTTTAGGAATAGTAATTGTACTTTAGTTAAGTAACACCCGATGTGAACTTAACCATTGTATTTAAGACTTGAGTTATATGTATTGATTGAGGTATTCCCCGTATTGAATTATAGGGAGAAATCCTATTATTTTGGTTGTATTATCGAAAATTTTATTTAGTTGTTTTCCTAATTCGAGGGTGTTACAAGTTGGTATCAGAGCATAAGTTTGAGAGAATTAGGTGTTGATTTTGGATACCTAGACTCAAACTAGCGTTCTCTTAGGTAAATGAAAACGAAATTCACCATTAGGCACTTTAAGATAGGATGTTTTGAGGTCGATGGAGTTGTTAGAAACGAGAATCACGTCGAGAGTGACAAGGATAATCATGTACGGTGCGTTTATAATGACTTCTGGCCAGTGTCATGGTGAACCTACTAGTTACATGTGCATACTTGAACTACTTTAATGCGATGACCGTTGGGGTAGTGAAGAAGTTTCTATAAGTGAGTAGTCGTTGGATTAGATGGACGATTTTAGCATTAGTCACTTGGAGTGACAATAAGCATGATATTTGCTTTAAGTGGACAATTTCGGGTCGAAGTTGATGGTTGGATTAGAACCATTGGCTTATTGAATCGACTTTGATTCGAGGAAAAACCGTAAGGTTAATCAATGTAATTCCCAACTTTGCCTTGAGAGGTTTGAGCATCCGAATGACAATAGTGGACCAGAGGGATTCAGAGGAGTATGGGTTGAGACGTTGAGTGCCGACTAAGTTCATACACAAAGTTTATTTTTAAAATAAATTGCATCAATCATTTCTTGTGTTTCAAATCCTCATATGGATTGTGTTACAAAATCTTGGAAAATGTTTAGCACACACAAGATCTTAAATCGTAGTTTTTGAACCTGCACGAAATTATTTTATTGCGGGAATTGCAAATTTTGTCGGGACTTGCTTTATTTTGTAGAGGTCCAATGCTACTTTCGGACACGATGATAATGACTACGGCTTATGACTTTAACATTGGATCTCCTCCACATATGTTAAGGTTTGGACGAAAAATTATCTTTCATTATGTCTATATAAAGTTATTTTGGTGAATTTATTTAATGCAAGTTTGTGATCAACGTTGTTTATATGGTATTACAACAAAAAGGAGATTTTTGAAATTTTGACGTTTTAGTCATGATTTTGCTTATTGCGATTCGATTTTTGGGGGGCGAAAGGGTTGGTGCCATTTTGTTGACTTGAGGTCATTGAGCCCCATTGACTTTCATGGAGTTTTGGTCTTATGACGTTTTGTGTCGCGTGAGTACAATTTCATAATGTGCATACTCCATTTATTATGTGGGAATTTACGAGTCATGTTGGGCATTTTGCCCCACTCGGGTTTTGTTGAGAAATATTGTTGGGTCATCAAGATTTGAAGATGACCTCATGATCTCCTTTTATACTTTGAAAAACATTTTATACTTAGAGAAATTTTGGATGCATGGTTCTTTGTAATGGCTTGTACAAGATATCAAATGTTTGGTGAAGTCAAAGATCAACCAAAGTCAAGATTAAAGATTCTCTCATTGTGGAAGTGAAAGATCTTTTCTCAAACATACAAGTCATTGTTCACCGAAATTGTTCTCACAATTTCGGTGGTATTTCCACCGAAACTTCTCTCTATTTCGGCCTAGTCTCAAAGAAGCTTTTCCCAAAGATGATGTCATATATCTCAAAGATGATGTCACATATCTCAAAGATGTGTCACATATCCCAAATGACATTTCGGTGGGACCTCAAAGAAGCTTCAAAGATGTTTTCTCCAAAGATGTGTCACATATCTCAAGTTTCCATCGGTGGTGCTTTTCTTGAAAGAAAATCTGAGAAGCAAAAGGAGACAAAAGTGAGAGACATAATAAGACAAAATGAGAAGCAAATTCATTTTGTCTTGGAAGAAATCTTACAACCTTTCTTCGGTGGTGCATTTGTTGAAAGAGATTTTGAGAAGCAAAAGAAGACAAAACTGAGAGACATAAGAAGACAAATTGAGAAGATATTTTCTACATGGATAAAGTGACCTTCTGTCTTATTATCCATTTCCATGCAAAGCTCTTTTCTCATGCATGAGCTCTTCTGACTGTACCTTGTAAAAGGTGACAAGGACTTCACAACTTTCCAGAAGTCAACATCCTCAGCAAGTGTGAAGATGACAAGTGTCTCAAGCATTCAATGCTTGCACACTCCTTGTCACTATAAAAGGAAGAGCTCTCCATACTGAAACACACACATCTTGAGAGACTTTGAAGATTACTGTGAGCTCTTGATATTCTACGCAAACTGGAAGAATTCTCTAAGTGCAAGAATTTCCAGTTTGCTTGAAAAACTTTATAGCTTTGTTCTAAGTGTTCTTAGTTATTTTGTTGTATTCTTTGTGTAAGATTGTTAGAATAGTTTATCTGTTCTTTTCCGCAACAGTCTTAAGTTTTCTATGTGTAATTCTTGTTGAAAGATTTTCAATAAAAGAATTAAAATTGTGAAAATTTTGAGTATTGTATTCAACCCCCCCTTCTACAATACTTGTTATAGCCATCTGGGACTAACAAGTGGTATCAGAGCAGAAAGTTTAATCCCATAAACTTGATCTGCGATGGCTGCCTCCTCTTCTTCAACTATTGAAAACTCTTTTCAAAATAACTTTTCTGAAAATGGCTCCATTTCAAAACCTCCTAAGTTCAATGCTAACAACTTCTCTTTGTGGAAAAGCCGCATGATGCTGTTCATGGAAGGAGTGGATACTAGATATCCAACCATTCTCCAAGAGGGACCCTTTATCCCCAGAGTTTGGGCTCGCTATGAAACGCAGAGGCCGGGTAAAGAAACCATGGAAAAAGATGATTCTAATGATTCGTCTGATGAAGAAAAATCTGCTGCTACTGGTCGTTACATTCTTAAAAATCTTAAGAAATATACTGATGAGGAAAAACGACTTGTGTCTCTTGATTCTAAAGTTAGAACTATCATTGCTCTCTCTCTTCCTGATGAAGTGTACCACTCTCTGGTAAATCTCTCTACTGCCAAAGAGATGTGGTCCACTCTGTGTGTTTTGTACGAAGGTACAAATGAAGTTAAAAAGAGCAGAAAAATTGGTTTTGTTAGAAAATATGAACTCTTTTCTTATGAGAAAGGAGAATCTCTCTCCAACTACTATAATCGCTTTAACAGTCTTCTTAAAGACTTAAAGCTGTTAGGTAGAGTGTATGACAATGAGGAAGTCCTGTGCAAATTTATGGACTGTCTTCCCGATTTTTGGGAAAATATCTGTACTTGTATAAAGACAACCAAGGATCTTGATCATATGCCTCTTACTGTTCTTTATGGTACTCTTTTCAACTATGAGCAGACGAAACTGCAAAAGTTTATAAAGAACTCTTCTCTAGCTCTCCTGAGTGACTCTTCCAAAAAGACTAAGTGTTTTCCAAAAATCACCTACCCATCTGACTCTGACCATAATAGTCAAGAAGATCCCAATGATCATTCAGAAGCATGTCTTAGTGATGCTAAGGATGAATGTGAGGAAACTTCAGCTGATAAATTATCTGATGAAATGGCCATGTTGGATGGGCACTCTAAATCCAAATCTCATCTCTCTTCTGGAAAATCTAAGTTCGATAGAAATTCATCCTCTTCTCTCTCCAAACACTCTCCTTTATATAAATCTAATGAGGAATGTTTTAACTGTGGTAAAAAGGGTCATTTTGCTTCTGAGTGTAAAAGTAGAAACCTTGAAAGACTTAGAAGTGCTTCCCACCGATTTTCCAAAAATTTCAGCCAATCTTCCTCTTCTGCAAATTTTGACCGGGCTGAAAGATACAAGGAGAAATACAAGAGAGAAAAGGAAAGAAATGAAAGACTTGTCAGAAGAGGAAAGGGTCTGCCTGCTAAATCTTATGATTTGGCAGATGAACCCACATCTGAAAGCGAATGACTCCTCAACTGCTCTTGTATCAGCTAAGTGCTTCTTCTACTCTTCACAGGTACATACTATGTGTTTTATCTATCTTTTATGAATTCTCTTATTTCAAACTCTTTTGCTATGTGTTCATAATTTCTGCCATCACATCTGAAAACATAAATTTTGGAAATTTTATTTGGCTAGTCTCTGGGTGTTGTTTCTGTCTTAAAAGGAAATCCTCCAAAATTTTTCCAAAAATAACTTTATGACTTCTCATACCGATTTTCTTCTTAAATCTGTGAGTTTCAAAATGTCCAATTCAAAAGAAAGGATTTATGTACTCCCAATTTTTGAAATATGAATTCTATGTGATGCACCCCCATTCTTTGTTATCTCTTCAAAATCTTTGAGCAAAAGTTAGGAAAAATGTCAAGTTTCTAAAAGGAACTCTCTTTATAGAAAATGCTATATCTGTGGTGATATTTCTCATTTTGCCAAAGACTGTGTGAAATAAAGAATTATTCTGAGTGATATAAATTCTTGTCATTCTTTTTCTTCTAACCCAAAAGGACCCACCTTCAAAATGGGTACCTGGAAATTAAATTCTTTGTGATTGCAGATTTTGAGCTGGGCAGATGGATCTATGTGAACAAGTGAGAAAGTTGACAAAACCTTCAAGATCTCCTTGTTCTTGAAAAGCCTCCCAGTTCTCATCTTACTGCTCTACCCACTAAAGAATAGGCGTTGTTTAGGATGCATTGGTTTAGGGTATTGAAATTATTATTATGATTATTATATTATTATCATTATTATTACTATAAATATGTATATATATACATACTTTCGGTTTCACCGATGTGTATATATATATATATTAAAATAATAATAAATAATAATAATAATAATTTAATAAAACTAATTACTAATTTCTTCCACCAAAATACTTTCTTACCATGCAATCTCACGACCACCGAAAAGTACAAAATCTGGTATCACCTTTTCTTAAAACCACCAAAATTGAATTTCATCCACCGAAATTCAAATTTCATCCACAATTTTTTTTAAACCATTTCCCCATTCTTCACCGAATTCATTTTTCTCTTTCACCGAATCTTGTTCACCAAATTTCTTTTCCACCCTTCTACCCTTATTTTCTGCTGAGAAGAAACCCAACCAGCCCACACCGATTTTCTTTCCACCAAAAATCTCATTTAAACCCTTCTCACATCCATACTTTACTTCCCATCATATGTTTTGCCTCCTCGATCGGTGGTACCCCTCAAATTCGGTGGAACCCTTCAAATTCGGTGGTGAAACCCTTCTAAATTCGGTACAATCCTTCAAACTCCTCGGTGGAATCCTCACACCGATCCACCACCGAGTCTACACCGATCCACACCGATTCCACACCGAATCTCCACCGATCCACCACCTCAAATCCCTCCACCGATCCACCACCTCAAATCCCTCCACCGATCCACCACCTCAAATCCCTCCACCAATCCACCCACTACAAACTCTTCTACAGATGTCACCCCAAATCCTCAAACTCAATCTTTTTGGGTCATCAAATTGGAAGATGAAATTCCAATCTTTTCTTCACTTTGAAGATTTTCTCCATAATGTCTTAGAAGTTTTACTACTGATTTTCCACCGAAAATCCTACCGAAAATAGCCAATTTTCGGTGGACTCTCCTTCATTTTCGGTGGAAAAGCAAAAAAAAAAAAAAAAAAAAAAAAAAAAAAAACCTACCGATTTTCCACCGAAAATCCTACCGAAAATAGCCAATTTTCGGTGGATTTTGCTCAATTTTCGGTGGAAAGGTAAAAAAAAAAAAAAAAACCTACCGATTTTCCACCGAAAATCCCACCGAAAATAGCCTATTTTCGGTGGATTCTCCTCAATTTTCGGTGGAAAGGTAAAAAAAAAAAAAAAAAAAAAAAAAAAAATTCTACCGATTTTCCACCGAAAATAGCCTATTTTCGGTGGATTTTGCTCAATTTTCGGTGGAAAGGTAAAAAAAAAAAAACTGGTCTTGGTTCTGGCCGATCTTTTCATTTTCTCTTGGTGTTTTTCCTACGTCGGCCGCTGAGGGGGAGAATTCATCTGAGGGGGAGCAACATAAACCCTCAGTACTCATATACAGCAACCAACTTGAAAAAATGAGGAAATCGACGGACCGGTCAAGGGGGAGCACTTCAGTCCGGGCGGATCTAACTGAGGGGGAGAAACACAAAGACCGTCTGATCTAACTGAGGGGGAGCAAAACAAAGACAAAGGATGCTGATGCTAAACATGAAAAGATGCCAAGATGCAACAGTTGGGCAGAAGTATCCTAAGGCTGCTGATCAAAATGAAGAATCCTCAAGCCAGACACAAGTTTCAACTCGCCCCTCCAAAGATGCAAGTAATATTCATTCTGTTTATACTGTTTATACTTCTTTCCTTTTCCTTTCGATTATTTGTACAGCTATACCTTTTTATTTTTTTTCTTATATGTAAATATCATATATACATACACACACAAAAAAAAAAAAAAAAAAAAATGGACTGTGTGAAAAAGAACCCAAAAGAGTAAAGAAGGGTCAACTTGCATTATTCACTGTCTTACTCATGTTTTTCTAAGTATGGATGTCATCATCAAATAGGGGGAGATTGTTGGGTCATCAAGATTTGAAGATGACCTCATGATCTCCTTTTATACTTTGAAAAACATTTTATACTTAGAGAAATTTTGGATGCATGGTTCTTTGTAATGGCTTGTACAAGATATCAAATGTTTGGTGAAGTCAAAGATCAACCAAAGTCAAGATTAAAGATTCTCTCATTGTGGAAGTGAAAGATCTTTTCTCAAACATACAAGTCATTGTTCACCGAAATTGTTCTCACAATTTCGGTGGTATTTCCACCGAAACTTCTCTCTATTTCGGCCTAGTCTCAAAGAAGCTTTTCCCAAAGATGATGTCATATATCTCAAAGATGATGTCACATATCTCAAAGATGTGTCACATATCCCAAATGACATTTCGGTGGGACCTCAAAGAAGCTTCAAAGATGTTTTCTCCAAAGATGTGTCACATATCTCAAGTTTCCATCGGTGGTGCTTTTCTTGAAAGAAAATCTGAGAAGCAAAAGGAGACAAAAGTGAGAGACATAATAAGACAAAATGAGAAGCAAATTCATTTTGTCTTGGAAGAAATCTTACAACCTTTCTTCGGTGGTGCATTTGTTGAAAGAGATTTTGAGAAGCAAAAGAAGACAAAACTGAGAGACATAAGAAGACAAATTGAGAAGATATTTTCTACATGGATAAAGTGACCTTCTGTCTTATTATCCATTTCCATGCAAAGCTCTTTTCTCATGCATGAGCTCTTCTGACTGTACCTTGTAAAAGGTGACAAGGACTTCACAACTTTCCAGAAGTCAACATCCTCAGCAAGTGTGAAGATGACAAGTGTCTCAAGCATTCAATGCTTGCACACTCCTTGTCACTATAAAAGGAAGAGCTCTCCATACTGAAACACACACATCTTGAGAGACTTTGAAGATTACTGTGAGCTCTTGATATTCTACGCAAACTGGAAGAATTCTCTAAGTGCAAGAATTTCCAGTTTGCTTGAAAAACTTTATAGCTTTGTTCTAAGTGTTCTTAGTTATTTTGTTGTATTCTTTGTGTAAGATTGTTAGAATAGTTTATCTGTTCTTTTCCGCAACAGTCTTAAGTTTTCTATGTGTAATTCTTGTTGAAAGATTTTCAATAAAAGAATTAAAATTGTGAAAATTTTGAGTATTGTATTCAACCCCCCCTTCTACAATACTTGTTATAGCCATCTGGGACTAACAAATATTATTTTATGCCATAAGACGACCAAAAGGGACGAGTTTTGGAACTTTTGTGCCGTGTAATTTCTCTTTCAAAGTTTTGCATTAACACATTGTGTTGCAACTTGTTCAGTATATGGATTGATTTATACGTGACGTAAGTAATGCGTGAAAGAACACCTTGATAGTATTTCATAACAATTTGCTTGTTGCGCGTTCGGTCAGTTGATTGTTTTATTATCAATTCATGCAAATGCATTATATCGACCTAGGGGTATGCATAGCTTGGTAACCATTACTTCTCGACACTTTGATAAATGAATAGTGAATGAAAATGTTTTATCAAATTATTGCACTAAAGGAATCCATTTGGTCAAAGTATGTTCTTGTGTCATGGGGTTCATGCATGGTTTACGATACGGTACATTTTGAAAACACGATTGGGTGAGTCGTTGACATTTGGTCAATTTTGGTTTGATGGACATTTCAGAAAATTGTACCTTTTTGGTTTTAAAGAAAATGTACGTTTTGAATATTTGATAAGTAAATTTTAAGCAACGACATTTTGACGTTTTGTACTACGGGTGAAAAGACTATTAGTGTAAATGCTCCGTGATGGGTATTTTGGAAAATTATTTGTCTTAACCTAGAGTGTACGCACTATTTAAGTTTTTGGAACATTAATGCGCACTGTTTATATGATTCGAAGTTGGAAGTTGATTTAAACCCTTTTTGGTGTCCACCATTTACAAGCACCTATTATTCTCCTAAGTTTTGAGAAAACGCACTAATGTGTGAGAGTCTTGTCAAAGAGGTTTTACTCATATGTTATTATGTGCCTAAATGAGAGAATTTAGAAATTGATTTAAAGAATTTCATCTTTTGAAATTTCGTATGAACCATCTGATGCATGTTAGTTCATTTCAAGAAAAACTACTAGGAAGTGTTACAAGCTTGCATGCATACTCCAATTTGAGATGCTCTCATGATGTTTTAGTCGATATCTTCAAATGATGAAAACGTATTGATTTTGTCTTTAAACTTGGAACTGACACAAGTCATTTTATGTTTTGACCAAAGTGTACTTATGAATCGTTTCATCGTTTTTGTGAAATAAACTGACGCGCGCAAACTTTGTTGGTGAACCTTGTTCCATGCCATTTTATGGTTAAAAGGGGATTTTGGAGTCAGGTGTTGTTTAAACTTTTTTTGAAGTACGTACAAACCTTTTGTTGCACATTATTTAAAGTAGAACATTACTTCACGTGTATGACATAAATCAATCCAAATCAGGACCGTAGGAGTTCCTTCAAAGAAGTTGTTTATTACGCTTTTGCGTTTTGTTAATAATCTATATTGCGCTGAAATAGTTTCCAATATGATTTTCATATATGGGACGAGAATGTCCATTTTTGCGCAACTACCGAATAGATAGTAGTAGTTTTTATGCGTACGATTAATTTGAAATGAAAACCTTTGTGTTGAAAATTTCGATAAAAAGTTTTTGATTGACATATTTGTTAAATAATTCACTTGAGAACCTTGAACTCAATAGGACCTTGGAAAGGTTAAGCAACCCCAGTTAAGGGTGGGGCGTATAGAACCTTTCGGTGAAAGACTGGGTTTTCCGACGCGTATTAATATCGTAAGTTGAATGGTGCCGTTTACAAGGTCGACATATTTTCTGTTGGTAATTGAATGATGGGGCTCGCGATATCTCCTTTTAATGCTTATGGTAACCGTTCATTTCGGCAACCTTGTTATGGGAATCGGTCAATTATTGCATAAGGGATGTGTAGAACCCTTTAGACACCATGTTGATAACCTTTGTTTTGTGGGTATACTCGACGAATGCAACTCGTGTATGGAGCTCTGCAATGGTTCAAATCTTAGTGGAATGGTTAGGTGTCAACTTTCGGATTTTGAGACCATGAACCGTTAGTGTATTTGGAGTGTTGTAGTCCAATCTCAATGGATAATTCTTTCGCTTGTAGTGATTTTAGGAAGTTCGGATTGTGATAAGTGGTTATAAATGAATGATCTTCCTTGGCTAGTAAGAGATTTGTCAATTGAATGTTTGGTGCTTGGGCGTATTCTGGAAGTTGTATAATTCTTGGGTCAAGAATGACCTCCGTTTTGGAGTATAAAACTACTCGTTAAAGCTATATGACAGTTCAGTAATGGGAACAGTTGAATTTAGGAATTTTGTTGGTTTCTGTAGTGTGGATTGGTTTGCGAAAGAGTTTAAAAGCGTGTAGATCTGGACTGACTGGAAGTCGGGATCTGCCTTTGGGGAAGTATGGATCACCTAAGGTTGGGAGACAACTGAAGTCTTGTGGTCAGAAGTTACTCTAGTAAGTTAAGCGTTCACTCGGATATACGTGTAATGTGCCTAGGAGACATTTGTTGTGAGTATCAGCATGAAGTTTATCGTGACAATTCTGTCAAGTGGATCAGAGACAACTTCTCGTAAACAGAGACAGTCAATTACCAGGGCAGTGTTAAATGGGAATCTAGATTTCGAAGACGAAATCTCTTTTAAGGTTGGGAGGATTGTAACACCCGTAATTTTCGGGTAAGTGTAATTCCAAATCGGTGTGAAAATCGATCTTTCAAGAGAAATAGAAGAAATAAGATTTTGGATTAAATTCTAGATTTTTATAGTCTTGTTGGATGGAGAATTCAAACACGAATCCAACGGGCCTTTCCGGAGCGAAAACGGAGCTAAAACGAAGAAGTTACGGCCAAAACAGTGTTCGATACCTTCTGAGCTAAAGTGACATGCGAGAGTGACATTGGCACTTTCGCAGAGGAAATATGGCCCTCGGTACATTTTGGACGAAAGTGACATGCTAAAGTGACACTGCCACTTTCGCATGTCACTCTCGCGGGCGGCTGTAGTGCATAAAATCCGATTTTTCTTCATTTGGTCATATCTCTCTCATTTCTACTCCGTTTTTGGTGATTCAAATTGCTATGGTTTCGTCTTTGAAAGATTTTTGAGAATAGAGTGTTAGTTTTAGGAAGATCCAAGAGTATTTGGTGGTGGAGTGGAAGCAAAGATCAAGAGTTCATCATCACTTCCATCTTCAAGAAAATTAGGGTTTTCTAGGTTTTGTGAAAACTTTGTACATGCCAAAAATGTTATATTCCAAGTATTTGTGTGTTCTACTTGAAATTATCAACTGTTAAGTTATTTGATGGGTTTAACCCCTTTTAAAGTGTTTAATTTCACAAATGTTATAAAACACCCATATTTAGGATTTTTGAATATTTTAATGTGTAGAAATCATGAGTATGTCTTCAAATGATTTATTGCTCAAATAGAGTTCGTTCAATGGTTTTCTTTCATGTTGGGTAACTGATTTTATAAATCATTTGGGAAAAGGCACATTTTAGTGTCATGAGTCATTTTGAGGATTATAAAGGGTATGAATCCATTTGTGGAAACCCTTTGTTTATAACCCGTGTAGAGTTTTGGGTTAGTGGTGATTTTGTGGTACATGCTTACATAAGCGATGTTTAAATGCATTTTGTATTATGAGGACCGTTATTTATGGGTCTAATGGTTTTGAGCATTTTGCTCGGTTTTGACTTTAAGGAAGTCTTGGGGACTTTTTGTCCGGTTTTGATGGCTCAATGTGGAGTCTTATTTATGATTTGCATCTATTGCAACACATTGCATATTATTGCACATTATTGATATTTACATGCTTGGGTGTTTTAGTCATTCCGGGTTGAGCATGTTTTGTAGATTGTGCTGCATTGGATCCATAGGCACGTAAGACAGTCTTTATTTGATGGTCTATCTCTTTGTGCACGAGGAGTGGACTATGGGAACACATGGTTATATGTGTTAGGTCGTGGGGCCGCTAGCGAGTATGCAATAAGGGACATTGAAGTCCTTAAGGTGTAACTCGTCTAGACTGGATAGGCAATATGGTCCCATAAGTCCTTGAGGTGTAACTCGACGTTGTAGACAATAAAGGCATGAAAAAGGTTTGAGGTTGGGATGTCTTTATGGCATGGGAACTAAAACCGTGACTTGAGGTGTAATTCAGTAACATCATAAGTGGCCTACCTTTACGTGCCCGTCACTCTCGATGGAATCGGGTCTCCCCCGTCACCGAAAGGTGTTGTTTTTGGGTAGTTACTTTTATCCATATTTTCGGTGTCGCTCTTTATTTATATGAAATGTTTTCATGGGTTATTGGCAGAGTTCTATGCCTCGTCCTATTTGGGTGTTTTTAAATATTGGAGTTTTTGTCCACATTTATATTTCTTGGGATATTTAATGTCAAAACACGTTTTGAGTGAGTTGGGAATGAAATTCATTTTAGAAAGCGCTTTATACATTTTGGGAACTTTTCTCATAGATTTTGTGTGCGTTGGAAAATGAGTCGTTTACATCCTTTCATAAACTCTTTTGGAAATCATGATTTATGTCGCAAACTTTCATTCTACAAATTATATAAATCATGTTATAAATTTTTGAACTCACTAGGCGTTAGCCTAACCTTTTTATTTGTCGGCATGTGCAACAGGTTCAGATTGGGAGTAGTTCTAGTGACACTACGAAAGGTTGAGTACTAGTAATGTGCTCGAGAGGTGAATTGGTAGTAAAGTCTTCCGCATTGAGTTTTGGGAATAGTAATTGTACTTGAGTTAAGTAACACCCGATGTGAACTTAACCTTTGTATTTAAAACTTGAGTTACACGTATCGATTGAGGTATTCTCCGTATTGAATTATAGGGAGAAATCCTATTATTTTGGTTGTATTATCGAAAATTTTATTTAGTTGTTATTTCCTAATTCGAAGGTGTTACAAGCATCATCTCACTTATAAGGTACATTCTAGGCCATCAAAAGTGTGTTTTACTTGGTAGAGCTTACCAGGTAAAAGTCTTCACCTCCCTCCTACCGAGTAATATTCTAATGTCGTTTTTTGGATATATAATTACATGTGAACAAATATAGACATGCCTTCAACACGAAACTTTTATCGACATCATTTTTTATACCAAATTCACTCTACAGCTCTAGCCATCCAAAGACACATTTAAGTTTTAGCATAGAAAACTGCTTTTTATATATAGATTTTAAATGTGTTGTAACCATGCCATTTTAAAGCAACTAATCCTACGTATAAAATCAGCAACCCATTTTAATGGCCGAGAATCTTACACGATAGCAAGTAAGGTAGTGACTCTTGCCGCCCTAAATAAAATGAAAAGTTTTCGATTAATAACTAAAAAAACAGAAAAAAAAAAGAACACATACTTTTTTCAGGCCAATATGATACAAGAAATAACTATATGTATACAAGAAAGAGTAATAGGCAAGCAACAAGAGGCACATAAAAGGTAATAGAATCCCTACAAATTGTTGTTATATAGCATGCATGACCTTCAAATCAACATGGTTTCCATACCACTCATTATTACAGTATCAGAACAGGAATATCACAGAGATACAGACCATCCTACCTTACCCTACCAGCAGGGGAGAGGCATGGTCGTCGACGATCCAAGCACCACCCACCATGCACTCTTAGTCAGCTGTCCAGCTCTGCTCAACCACTTCTCGTACTTTTCTGTTATACTCGCGCTTATTCTCGCTAAACAACCGTGCTGCTTCTGAGTTGGCTGGTGAGTTTGGGTTCGGATCACAGAGCAGCGACTACAATCAAATAAAACAAATTAAAACAAACTTCTAAGAAATAACCACTGCCTTCATAGAACAAAAACTGCATAATATACTTGTCAATCTAAATACTCTCGCTTCATGTTACAAAGTGTCTTCAAGTGATTTTGAGAAAAATAAATTTTAAGTCGGGAAGGTTCCAAATGAATAAACAATTAGTAAGAAGGTCAAAACGAATGCATAAAGACGTGATTAATATCATAACAAATAGTTGATGAATGAGACTTGCACTATTAGGGTCTGTTTGTTAGCAGCTTAAAGGGCCTCACAACTTATTCGGTCAGATATACATGACTGTTTGGTAGGGGCTTAATTATATAGAAAACGACTTATTCAGTAAGCTTCTAGGGGAGAGCTTTATGCAGAAACGCAAGTTTTTTCCAAACCTGTCCCTCCCTTAAAAAACACGCTCCTTCCATCTATGAAAAATCCCTGCCAAACAAAAATCTTCTCAATCCATACAGACAGCTTTATCCATACAGGACTTAATGGAAAACCAACCAAACAGCCCCTTACTCTTAGCTTAACCATACATTTGTAGAATTGTGCCTCCAAAGTGGTAGTTAAAGGGTTGGAAGCCAAAATTCAGGTTGTGAAGAAAAAAGAAGCTTACAAACACAATTAAAATACAGCCCAACGAAAAAATGGAGAAAAAAAAATGAATAATCACAGATCCAAGGGAGACCAGACCAGCAGAAAAGGGATAAGTTGGTATCTAATCATATGGCCAGACCCAACCCTTGACAGTCTTCTCTTTCACATGCACATTCTCCTCTCATGTCATCTATGATTAAAAACCTCCACTACACTATTGCCAAAAACTATTACTGAGAATGTCATTCCCCCTCTCCCCAGCCAAAATACACAAAAAAATAAATAAAGCAACAACTGGCAGGCTAAGGTGTGCCATCGTCTAAAAGTCCATCCCTCCAACCCACTGTAACAGAACAGGGGGATTGCCCAAGGCCACACGTGAAGTTTACTTATTCCAGGCGCAAATACAAGGGTAAATTGGGTAAAACACTTTGAGTTTGTTATGACGTCAAGGAGGTATGTCTGGAATATGTCAGAAGTTTGTTGAGGAGTGAGAAAGAGGAGTTTAAATAAGATTTAGGAGAGGAGTATGAGGTATGCAGAAAATTGTTTTCCTTATTTGTAATTCAGGAGTGAGTTTGGCCACTCGAAAGCCTTACAACGTTATTACACCTATTATACCTACTTTCAATACGACAGCCATTTTCTCTCAGTTTCTTATACTTTCTCCTTTAAATCTTCTGTTCTCAGTCCTTTGTAGTCACATTATTTCAGCGGAAGGAGTATCGATGGATCAAGATAAAGTGCAAGCAATGCTTGATTGGCCTCAACCCAAGAGTTTAAGAGAACTACGGGGGTTCCTTGGCCTTACGGCAAATTCGTGGCCAATTATGCTAAAATAGCCCTACCATTGACAACCCAACTCAAGAAAGACGGTTTTCATTGGTGTGAGGAAGCAACCTTGGCTTTCACGAGACTCAAAACAAGTCATTATTTCAGCCCCTGTGTTGGCAATGCCTGATTTCCAGCAACTGTTTGTGCTCGAAACTGATGCATCCGGGAATGGGTTAGGTGCAGTGCTACTCCAAAATCAGCATCCGATTGCTTTTTTCAGCCATACTCTAGGTGCTCGTGCTCGTCTTAAGTCCATTTACGAGAAAGAATTAATGGCAATCGTGTTTGCAGTACAAAAATGGCGTCACTATTTGATCGGGCGACGCTTTCTAATTCGAACATATCAAAGGAGCCTCAAGTTTCTCATGGAACAACGGGAGGTAGGAACGGAATATCAGAAATGGCTCAGCAAACTCATGGGATTTGAGTTTGACATTCACTATAATCCCGGGGCTTCGAACAAGGTGGTTGATGCCTTATCCCGCAAATCCACTACTGACATGGAACTGGGTTTTATTGAGGCGGTTTGCAAAGTTCCATGGACTCAAATCCAGCAAAGCATTGACCACGACCCTTTCATCCAACGTTTGATTAAAGAAATAACTCAAGAGGGACAGCTCCACCATGGTTTCACTGTGATAGAGGGAAGGCTCCTGTATAAGGGGCGTATAATGGTTCCGCCCAACTCAGACATCTCCAAAGCACTTTTGACAGAATATCATGACTCTCCAATAGGGGGACATGCGGGGGAGCTCAAGACTTACATGCGTTTAGCCACCGAATGGTATTGGGTCGGAATGCGTAAGGAGGTAGCGCGTTACATTCAAGCGTGTGTCATCTGTCAACAGCAAAAGGCTTTAAACACAACCCCAGCAGGACTCCTTCAACAACTACCAATTCCAGCACAAGTTTGGGATGAAATTTCAATGGATTTCATCGAAGGGCTACCCTGATCCCAAGGAGTCACGGTCATGGTGGTGGTTGACCGCTTAACAAAATATGCTCACTTCATAGGTTTAAAACATCCATTTACTGCTACCACAGTTGCTGCCCTCTTCATCAAGGAAATTGTTCGACTTCATGGATTTCCGAGCTCCATTGTTTCAGATCGTGATAAGGTTTTCTTGAGCGTGTTTTGGAGAGAGCTTTTCCGCCTTCAAGGTACTACTTTGAATCGCTCAACGGCCTATCATCCACAAAGTGATGGCCAAACGGAAATTGTTAACAAGAGCCTGGAGAATTATTTGCGGTGCTTCATAAATGGACACCCCCGCCGTTGGGCTACATGGTTGGCTTGGGCTGAATTCTCTTACAACACGTCCCCTCACGTCTCCACCTTGATTTCTCCATTCAAGGCTCTTTATGGAAGGGACCCTCCACCCTTGATAAGAGTGTGCAGGGGTCAAACACCCGTAGACTCCTTAGAAGAGCAGCTCCAACTACGAGATGCCATTCTCGATGAGTTACGCATGAACCTCCTACGTGCTCAACATAAGCAAAAGAAGTGGGCTGATTTGAAAAGGTCGGATGTGAACTTTGAGGTGGGTGATTTGGTTTATTTAAAATTACAACCTTATCGTCAGCAGTCGTTAATCAAACGTTCGTTTGAGAAGTTGTCCTCTCGATTTTATGGGCCCTATAAGATTGTGCAAAAGGTGGGTAAGGTTGCTTACGAGCTGGAGCTTCCCCCTGAAGCAAAAATTCACCCCGTTTTTCACGTTTCTCAATTAAAACGCGTCAATAGCCCATTGAGCACCACTGCCCCGCTTCCTACTCAGATTCCCGTTGAACTCAACTTCGATTTAGAGATGCAAGTCACACCAGAAGCTTTGTTGGGTGTGAGACCTCGGGGCCCTGGAAACACGGATTTGGAAGTCCTCATTAAATGGCAGAACTTGCCTTTGCCTTTACAGGAAGCTACTTGGGAAGATTTTGAGATTGTCAAGCATCAATTTCCCGCTTTTCACCTTGAGGACAAGGTGAATCTGTGGGCGGCGGGTAATGTAACAGAACAGGGGGATTGCCCAAGGCCACACGTGAAGTTTACTTATTCCAGGCGCAAATACAAGGGTAAATTGGGTAAAACACTTTGAGTTTGTTATGACGTCAAGGAGGTATGTCTGGAATATGTCAGAAGTTTGTTGAGGGGTGAGAAAGAGGAGTTTAAATAAGATTTAGGAGAGGAGTATGAGGTATGCAGAAAATTGTTTTCCTTATTTGTAATTCAGGAGTGAGTTTGGCCACTCGAAAGCCTTACAACGTTATTACACCTATTATACCTACTTTCAATACGACAGCCATTTTCTCTCAGTTTCTTATACTTTCTCCTTTAAATCTTCTGTTCTCAGTCCTTTGTAGTCAGATCCATTACACCCACCTAGGCGACCAAAGTATTCAAAATAAGCATCAACTGGTGCATACAGTACATGCATAAAAAATTCAGAGGATTATAATGAGATCAAGATTTCAGTAGTGGTTGGTATATAGGTTCTTAGCATGCAGTGATAGGCAACAAAATGAACAAATGTTCTCTCATCAAAGGAAAATCGTCACCAGCACACACATCATACTCCCTCACACAATAGCAAACATGGTGTGGTTAGCAACAGCCATGTGAGCCATCATTCCTTGAGTAGGAAACCACAACAATGTTATATCCTATATAAAACAGAATCAAGAGTTCTTCCAAGTTCCAATAATCATTAAAAACTGTTGTGGCCTTATCGAGATTCAGCAATAGTTTGTGCCATAAAAGTAATAGCTCCATTATATAGCCTTAACTAAGACCAACCAACATCATTATATGATCTAATAAACTCTACCTGGCACGATACACATTCACAGTATTCAGACCCCAAAGCTTCTCTTCTCAGCACAGGGTTATATTCCAACATTTAGCCGAAATTGACAATCTATTGGTTAGCAAAAAACTGCAAGAAACCCTCATTGAACAACTATATCCACATTTATTTACATGTCAGCAAAGCCATCTTCCTACACCCAGAAACATAATCCTAAAATTTGTAGCACACAACCAGTGTTATAAGGCGGAAGAAAGCATAAACTACCACATCCATAACCTCTGTTATAAGGCGGAAGAAAGCATGAACGAAAATTATTTCCAAATCTCAAAAGTCATGGTGTACACAAGGAAATAAGTTATGCAAATTTATACCATAGTTAAACTAACAATGTTTCTTGAAATCCATCTATACACCAGCAACATTATTTGAAACAAATGGCAATTGCACCAGAAGCAAATCATGCAATCAATAAACCAGCAATGTTCACTACTTGTTTCTGTTGTCTTACAAGATCGAGGTGCCTAAAATACTGTTAACATCAGCACATGGAAACAAATCTACAACTAATGAATTGGTTTGCCTCCATGTATGATTACTTTAGTAGCACCACCATTAGATTGAACAGAGAAAGAATAGTGAACATATTCAAGCAGATTTCACCGTCTTACAGACCAGCTGATGACAGAATAGGGCATATTAATTTAAAGTAAGAATAAGTTTTAGCAGATGATGCCACCTCTGTTTTTCATGATGGCACAACTCACTTCTTGCTTAGAATGAATTGCTTCAATATCTATTCCCCAATAGACCCACATCTCCCAAATTAACTTATAACTTTCCCCATCAATGGAATCATTTGATCGGCCTTATTTACTCTTGGATTTCAATGTGATTGCATTTCATTTTCCTCTCAAACAAGGTATAATTTCATAAATACCTTACCATGAATTATATCGGGAAGTAAATAGCATTCATGAAGGTTACATATTAGGGGTTTTTATTTACTAGACAGAAGGTGACACCTAGATGACTCATCAAAAAGCCATTTAACTTGATTAATATGAAATAAACTATTGCAATTGAGCAACTTCTTTTCAATATTCAAAATCTGATCAGAACAAAATTCTGTTGACCAAGTTTCAATCATTTGACCAAAAGCAAACTAAACATATTAAATAGAACAAACTTTTCCATAAACATGCAGGAACTTGCATCAAAATTATAAGATCTTAAAACAGTAAGCTCGTCACATTATGTTACAGCTAATACCACACCTGAATAGATGTCAGAATAGCAGCAACATCATAAATTGGACTCCACTGATTTTGAAGGATGTCCAAGCAGATGCTTCCATCTGCATAAACTAGTACATAGCAAAAAGCTCATGAAAATAAGAGATCATATATAATACAGACATGTAAAAGCAAAATACATAGAGAAACCATTCTATAAACCACATAATATGGATAGGTTTTTTTGGCGCCTTGAGCAAACCAGATTCATGTCATGGATCACTGTCAACAATGTGGCTTTACATATATATATATAGGGTCAGGTTCAGGGGAAAACCGCAAAAAAAAATATGAGGAACACCCTGGTAGTCGTTCATCTAGACGGTATGCCCTTGTGCATACAAGTAATTTGTAACATGCACACGTGCCTATGCACATATGCATAATGCACACGTGCATAAAAAAATAAAAATAAATATAAATAAAAAACAACTCAATTTACTTGTATGCACATGTGCATACGGCATACCATCCAGATGAACGGCTACAAGGGTGTTCTACAGTTTTTCATTTTTTTTTGAGGTTTTCCCTTGAACCTCCCTCCCTCCCTCTCTCTCTCTCTCTCTCTCTCTTTATATATATATATATATACATATATATAGTCTTGCATCTATCATTAGCTCAAGTAGTCCCTGTTTCTGGTGTTTTAGTCACCTTTCAATGGCTTTCGGCCAATTGAGAATGATCCATTTATATAGATGAAGACTTATCATCTATATATATATAGGGTCATGTTCAGGGAAAACCGCAATAAAATGAAAAACTGAGGAACACCCTAGTAATAGTTCATCTGGAAGGTATGCACATGTGCATACAAGTAATTAGTAAGCAATTTGTCCGGTATGCACAGTTGCATAAAAACCAAGAAACAATTTTTATTACATATGCACATGTGAATACCATCAGATGAATGGTTAACGGGGTGTTCCTCAGTGTTTCATTCTTTTAAGGTTTTTCCCGGAACCTCTCTCTCTCTCTCTCTCTCTCTCTCTCTCTATATATATATATATATATATATATATATGTGATGAGTCTAGGACTTGGATAATGACACAAGATTGTGTATCAAGGCATAAGCTGCTTGCCCATACATAATGCCTCATCCACTTATCTGATAAGTGATATGGCTCTCGGAAGTTACTGATTTTAACATTAACATACCATGTTCTCCAAAATACATCACAAAGCTCAAGCCTCACAGCTCTCAACCCCAACCCTCGAAGAAGAAAACAGAGGAATTAATCATGTTGATGATAACCACTTACTGTTTGGATGAAACATTCGAGAAATGAATCGCACAGTTGGTGGCTTATTTGGATAATCTTCTGAAAACTGTAGGGTCAGCTTGAACGTACCTGAGGAGGACATGCATAAGTTGTCAGGGAATGAAATAAGATATAATACATTGAAAAGATAAAACAGTAATAATTCAGAAAAGCTATGACCATAGGCCAACACCTACAAACTCCATCAAACATCTCACAAGCAATTAAAACCACTATTCACACTATGAAAAAGTCAAGCACATCCAGAACAGGAATGCATATACAAGAATAATATGTTAGTCCATTAGTATATATGGAGAATCCCTTTCAAAGATGAAAATAATTAAGGTAAACTACTGCATTAACGGAAAATTTGTACTTGAAGCCTACATGTTGAACGTGTGACAAGTGGAGACTGAATGTGATTTCACGTTGCATAAAGGGAATGAAAGATAAGCCAGGGGAGGTTGCTAAATATTCAATTCCTTCCACTCACCCCTACCAGAGGCAGAAGTTATGCCCCTGCTTTCATGAAGAAACTATTGAAAAGTACCTTTTAATTCGTGTATTATATAAAATAAATAAATAAGCAATGTGCATCCACTTCTTTATCCATTTTTTCCATTCATATGTTGTTAACAAGTTCTACTCCTCTGCTGTTCTTTTTCATACAGAATCCAAATAGTTCCACATACATACACATACTTTTACAACCATGAGTATTGTTTCGTTTCACATTCCGAGCATATAAATACCAAATCAAGGAAAGCATCTCACTCACCTCCATCCCAGGGAGTGTCGTCGGGCCTGCAATGCAAATAAAAGTGATCAATGAAAATCATTCTCTCTCAAGCAAAAACAGCAACACATACTACTAGGTTATGATCAACAAACACTGATGCACACTTTCACCTACCCAAATATAACAGCATTCCAGAGCATTATATTGTTATCATATGGGGCACCGCTGATTCCAGCGGGAGGATCTTGCTGCAACCTCTTAAAATCCCTCATTAATCTCTTCCTTGCCGGCGTTGACATCTTTGTCAACTGTTATTCCGCAATTCAACAAACATAAAAACCAATTCAGTTTGGAATTTTGCCTGCCGATCAACTACCTATCCATAACGACTTTTATTATTTATAAGAACAACATAAAACTAAGTACGATGATCAAACTACTTGTATTAAAACCCTAGATCTAACACATCAGTTTAATTACATAACACCTGAAGAGCTTTCTAATCAAAAACCGAATGGGAAAAAACAATTTAACATACGAAATGTATTATTCAATCCTAGGGTTCCGTTAATCAAGTTAATATGAACGTAATTACATAATAATTAAATTGATAAAGCGATGGAGAGAAGTTGTTGCCTCAGAGATAAAGTGAGAAGAGGTTGGGGACGGAAGTGAATCGGAAGATGATGATCAGCCGTCGGTGGTGGTGGCGGGGATCCTATGCCCTCCGTGCGTCGCCCGAAACAGAAGTCTAATCACAAAAGGAAAAGAAGAAGGTTTCAAGTTTCAACAACGCGTCATATGTAAGCTGGTGATTATTCATTTGTTTGTCTTTATCTTTGTAAATGGAAAATATCCCAATTTACTTTTACATCCCAGTGAATTGAATAAATGGTCCCTCGTGAATGCCTGGATTTCACTTTTCGTCCTCTCAAAACTGAAAGTACACTTACAGTCCCTAAAATACAGTTTCGAAAACCAAACTGGTCCTTGTCACTGACACCATCCATATCGTTGCTGTTAGAGCTCTCATGTGCCCCACACGTGAGGGGCATTTTGGTCTTTTTACCCATCTTCTCCACCTTCTTCCTCAACAAGAACGCCTACCACCATCACCACCACCGCCACCATCTCAAGAAAGCAAAATTAAAACCTACACAATATGTCCATAAATGATTTCAAGAACAAACCCAACGATGTAAAGATGAAGAGCAAACATGAACAACATAAATTCCGCTGATTTTTGAAACCCAAAAATGCAAGAAGTCAAGAACAATAAAATCCAATAACACAAAAATAATAATCAAATCCATAAATGAAAAATATCATATTTATATACAAGAAACACCCCAAATAAATATACAAATCCAATCTCTGAAATTACAAACAAAAATCGAAAGCCAAAACCAAAAATCGAAGGGTCTAGTGCGCTCGGGTTCCAGATATGCTTCCATATTGAGTCTCATCATTCACGACGGTTTGCTTGTTCGGTCACCGCACAGAGAAAGAGGGAGCTCGTTCGTTTGTTCACTACACGGAGGAGGAGGCGCTCGTTCTTTCACGGAGAAAGAACAGGTCTGTCGGAGAGGAAGCTCAGGGGTCGGATGATTTGGCTAGAAGATTCGGGGAAGGATTGTGGTTCATTGTCGGGGTTAAGCCGGACAGAAGTTGTGGGGGTGGGGGAGGATCTCAAGGAGAGTTTCAGGGAGGTAGAAGAAATGTTTGAGGGAATATGAGAGTTTCTGGGTTAGGATTCAAAGAGGAGGGATTTTTCATTAATTATTTTATTTATTTTATGTTAAAAAATATTAGCATAGATTTTATTTTTCTAAAATAACCTAAAATTAGGCATAAAGGACAAAAATTCCCCTCGCGTGAGGGGCACATGATAGAGTTAACGGAGCCTCCACTAACGGCGTCAGTGAGAGGAACCGGTTTTGGCTTCGAAACTGTGCTTTAGGGACTGTAAGTGTACTTTCAGCTTTGGAGGGACGAAAAGTGAAACACATGCATTCACGAGGGACCAAAAATGCAATTCACTCTTTACATTACTTAAAAATACTAACTCCTTTTTCCTAGACTTATTTTATTGTTTATTGGTATAAACGCGCAACATTTCAGTTTAGACAAACTAAGTGGTCGTTTATCAAACACTTATGTAGGTAAGTACTTTTCAAGTCACATTACTTTACGGATAAATATGGCAAGGACCAAGAATTTCACTCGGTAAGAGCTAAGGCAATGACCGAAAATCTTACCCCGGTAAGTAATTGTGAAGACTCTTACCATAGTTAGCGTTTACCGAAAAAGTTGATAAAAAATTTCTGATAAGTAAAAATCATACCCGATAAGTAAGTGATAGTTTTAATTTTACTGGTAAGCCCTTACCTGAATAAGCGTTTAATAAACGAACACTAAAAATCTAAAATAACTTTATAAATGATGTGTCTAATTTCAAGTGTAGCTTTTTATTTTATTATAAATTAAAAATCAATTAAATAACTTTATAAATGATGTGTTAAATGAAACGTTAATTTTTTTATCAAGAGCTAAACAATTTTTAGTTTCCATGTTTTATGTTTGTGAGTATATATTTTTAAAACAATGTTTTTTTTTTAATTTAATAAATCGTGTCTATGTGGTTGCAATTTTACAATGAATTGGGTCCTTAATATAATCACAAGGGCCCAAGTTGTTGGTTTATTTAAATGAACTCAATAAAAATACAACCATAAATATGTAACTCGTTCAAAAATACAATCAAACATTTAATTTAAATTTAGTAGAAAAAGATAATGACCATTAAAATAACCTAATTACAACGGTTAAACATCTAATTTACTTAGGGGTGGCAAAAAGTGACCCAACCTGTTAATCCAATCCAATAGTAGCAGGTTGAGTTGAGATTTTTAACCCATTTAAGTTAAATGGGTAAACTAGCCTAACCCAATTAATAAATGGGTTGGGTTGGGTTGAAATTTTCGACCTGTTTCAAACCTGATTTCAACCCATTTACAACATGATTTCAACCCATTTACAACCTGCTTTCAACCCATTTACAACCTGTTTTCAATTTATTATCATTATTTAATTATAATTAATAACTAAAAAGTTAATAAAAAGACTAAATATGATTCCACTAAAGTCTAAATTGAACTCCTTCGAACCTTCCATTTCAATATTCCATCGTTCAAACTTTCGAAGTCTAAACTGTCTAAACCTTAGCCGACATTTCCTTATAGTTCCAACCAATAGATCGACGTCAACCCAATAAACTTATTTGTTTGACTTTATGGTTGTGTTATTGAAATTTTGAACAATTTATTTTACTTATGGCTGTGTTTATTGAAACTTTGAACAATTTATTTGGTTTTGTGTGTAACACCCCGAAAATCCTAACTCAAATTGTAAATGAGTCCATTTAGAATTATTAAAAGGACAAGGTTTCGCATTGGAAGGTAGGACGCGTAATGCCAAATGGATCGCATGAGAAATCGGGCAAGATTGGGCTCGGTACAAAGCCAGCGAGTATGACACTCGCGAGAGTGACATGGTCACTTTCGCCGTGTCGCTTTCGCCAAGAATGTATCGAGGGTTTTGGGAGGACCAGCGAGTATGACACTCGCGAGAGTGACATGGTCACTTTCGCCGTGTCACTTTCGCTGAAAGTGTACCGAAGGTTTTTGGGTAGCGGGCGAGAGTGCCCCGCGAGAGTGACAGTGGCACAATCGCCTGTCACTCTCGCCGTCGGGCTCCAGAATGTTTTAAACCCACGACTTCAGCTCCCTTTCATTTTCTATTCCACCCATTGCTCTCTAAACTCTCCCAAACTGTAACATCTCGATTTTTATAAAAGATGATGTTTGGGTTTATTAAATAATTTGATAAGATATGGTCGATTATTTGATAGATTAATTTTAGAGTTTATCCCCGATTAAGTTACGTTAGTTGTTTTGTGGAGTTATAAGTTATGGGATAAACTTTAATTTTAATTTATAAGTGAAGGGGTTAAACTTGCCAAGTGATGATTGTTGAGGGGCTAGATTGGTTAAGATGATTAAAGAATCATCACCATCACCGCCTTATATGATAAAAAGGGATGAGGTGTCATACTCATTTTTGTGTATTAGTTTTTGTGTGTGTGTGAGGGGCTGTTTACTTGTGACTTATTGGGCTTAATAGTGAATCTGGCTTATTCGCGCAGACAAAATTGAGTGTTTACTTGTGACTTAATGGGACAGCAACCAGCTTATTCGCACAGCTGGTTTATGCCTCTTGTCCCCATTCAGATGAAAAATTGACCATATTACCCTCCTTTAGAAAAGAACACCCGTTAAACCTACCTTCCAATTTCTTCACCATTCTATGGCCTCCAAGCTCTCTCTCTCCCACTCCAAGCATTCTCCGGCGAGACCTTTCTTCTCAGGCGGTAGCGGCAGCGGCGGTCTTCTCCGGCAGCGGCAGCGGCGGTCTTGTCGGGCAGCAGCAGCTTTCTTCTCCGGCTTTTCTGCTATTTTCGGTATCTTCTGTAATTTTTCTGCTATTTTCGATTTTTGCTGTTGATTTTTTGCTGTTGATTTTTTTCTCCAGCGGCTCTCTTCTCCATTTTGTTAGCTACTATGATTTTTGTACTGGGTTTTTGATAACCAAGTATAGAACCCTTTACAAGTACCACATTTTTCCTTCAAGAATAACCAAGCTTGTAAGCCTTTTTTATGTACTGGGTTCTTGATCTTTTATCATTTTAATTAATGGTAGAAGGGCTGATCGGCTTTATTTCTTGATTGTGGGTTTTGATTCAGACAAGGTTAATTTGTTTTAATTTGGAAGTTTGTTGCCAAGTTCTGTGCTTGTGTTTGTGGTTGGTAATGGTGGAATTAAAGGTGAATTAAAAAATCTGTGGAAATAGAGGATAAAGTATCATTTGTTGCTTTTTAGTTGGTTTAATAGATAAGGTTGAGATGGATAATTGGTTAAAAATGTTTAATTTTGAAGTGTTTGTTTTTTATCTTGGCTACTTTGTAGAACTTTAGGAATTTATGTTTTGATTTTTGGATTATATCAATGAATTTATAAATTTATATTTTGATGATTAAATAATTTTGTGTTTCGGATATATAATTTGGCTTAAAAAATAAACAGAATATATAAAACAACTTATAATTCATACTCAGGGGTAAATCGGTCATTTCTGCTATTCAGACTGTTGATTCAGAAAAAAAAGTAAACAACAACAACAATTTATCCGGACAGAAAAATTTAACCAGACAGACACACTTATCCATACAGGACTTAATGAAAATTTTGGTAAACAGCCCCTGAGTGTTCTACGGCAAAAGAGAGAAACAAGAGAGAGAGAGAAAGAATCGAAAGAAAGAAAAAGCTGAGTTGTTCAAGCTGGAAATTTAGGTGCAAACCTGTGAGATTTCAAGGTATGATTCTATATAAATTTCTCTTCTTAATGTGTATTAAGCTTTTAGTGATTTTAGAAATGGGTCTTGATGATTTTAGAAGGATATGAGAAATCTGAGTATATGATTATGTTATGTTAATAGTCTTAAGCATATCTGCATAATTACAGAATCATTGATAGCTGTTTGGAGTCTTGAATCTTTGATTTTTGCAGAAAAGTGGGTTATCTTCATTAATGTGAGTTCATTCACTTTTTGCTTAAATCCATGTTTTCTGTCAAATTAAATGTTAAAAAGCTTGTATAAACTGTTTTGGGACTGTATGGTTATGTTTAAAACAAGCTGAATGGAACAGACATGGATTTGGATTGTAAAAATAGGCTGCAGGTCGAAGTTACCGGGTAAAATGATAGTACCCGGTAACCTCTGTTTGAATGTATCCGGACAAGGCAAAATTATCCGATAAGAATTGTATCCGGTAAGTGTGGTATCCGGTAAGTCTGTATACCCGGTAAGTTCGTGTATTCGGTAAGTTTTGTATCCGATCACTTTTTAGTATCCTGTAACTTTGGATTTTGGGAATTTCGGGACAGGGTATGAATGATTTGGTATATCTGTTTGAAATTGCAAACTATGATGATATACGTGTTTAGAAATGTTTGGTTTTGTCAAAATTGAAGTAGGATTAAAAAGGGTAAAGTTTAGAACCAAAATTGTGAGTTTATGTTTATGCGGTTAGTTGCTCACCAAATGTTCGGTTAATTGTCTAAGAGAATAAAATTTCATGATTAAGCTTACGAGATTAATCATTAAGCACCATTTTGACGTTTGGTCTGTTAGTTTATATTTAGAACGTGATTAACTAAGTAAAATTGGAAGTTTTGATCATAAAAGTGAATCGGGAAAAAGTGGGAAATTGGATGTTACGGTATGTGCAGGTCCGGTACTTTGACAGCGCATAACTCACAAACTGTAAGTCCGATTGATCTCAAATTTTGCAGGTAGAAGGTACTTGATGTGTACTACAACTCTTATGAAGAGTCTTAAGCCTAGTTATGACCCTAAGTAGCTCAAAAATGTGTGTTTTTGGGACTGATCATTGTGTACTCGGGATCAGTCCCGTGTTCTTATAAAATTCATATAAAATTAATGAATGATCCAAATGAAGTGATTCCAATTCGGATAGAACCGTAAGGGGTCATAGAACATCTTTCATTAAGATTTTATAATCTGGTTTGATCTCTAAGTATGAGAAAAATGCTCGAAAAGAAGGGGTTTGGAGTTGTCAAAGTGCAGTTCCGCAATGTGTCGAGTTTAGTTTCGAAATGTGTATCGGGCTGTCCATTTTGAAATTTAAGTTGCTTAAATACCATTAGAATCTAATTATATTACTAGAAACATTAGTGTGTAAGTTTTACGTGCACTGAATGGTAATTCCTATTTTGTTTTATGATTTGATGAACGTGGAATAAGCGGGGCGCTAACCGTTATTCCCGTTGGCCTATAATGTGGATTGTTAATCCCATTTCGAGAGGCGATAACCTATAACGTGGAATAGGCATAAAGTAATTTGTAATTCCCGTTGGCCTGAAATGTGGAATAGGCATAAAGTAATTTGTAATTCCCATTTCGTAAAGGCGTTGTGAAATGAGGAATAGGCATAAAGTAATTTGTAATTCCTATTTCATAGTGTGACGTGAAACGTGGAATAGGCATAAAGTAATTTGTAATTCCCATTTACGTGGAAATGGAGAATAGACATAAAGTAATTTGTAATTCTCATTTCGTATTATGGAAATTGAGGAATAGGCATAAAGTAAATTGTAATTCCTGATTTCTATGGGGAGGTCAGAGATAGGCATAAAGTAAATTGTAATCTCTACTTCCAGTCCAAGAAATAGGCATAAAGTAACTTGTAATTTACTGGATAAGAGCAATGATCTAGAACCTGCAATGATTTGTAGTAGGCTCTTGATTGTGATGATATGACTTTCTGAATGTAAGTCAATACACATGAATGATTGAATAGGCAAAGTATAATTGTTATTCGTGAGGAGTGTTTGAATAGGCAAAGTAGAATTGCTATTCGTATAGAATGTTTGAATAAGCATAGTAGAATTGCTATTCAGGTTGAATGTTTGAATAGTCATAGTATAATTGTCATTCAGGTTGAATAATTGGAAAGGCAAAGTAAAGGAGCTATTTGTATTTAAGATATGGAAATATGAATTAGACAAAGTGTAAGTGTTATTTCATGTGTTTTCGGCGGATTTATAATAGGCATTATATAAGTGCTATTTCTGCTTCCATTCTAATGAGAAGGTATGGAGATTGAATGTAAGTCTTTAGGTTTGATCGATAAACTAGAATCCGTGATGATTCGTAGTAAGCTGTTGAATATGGTGTTATGACTTCTTGAATGATAGTCATACTCATGGGATTGGGTATGATTATGTTATTATGAGATGAGTACGAGTACGGTAAGAACGAGTGTAAGTCAATTTTGATAAACCTTGTTTACATTGTTTTAAAAGTATTATGTTGAAACTGAATGTTCTCACTAGGCGTTAGCCTAATCGTTTCAAATTATATTTTCTTACCAGGTATGAGCTCAGGGAAGTAATGGGATGAGTGAAGAGTTTATGGTGACGACAAGTTGATGTAAATTAACTCTTGTCGTTATTTTCACTAAGTTGAGAACGTTTATGTTATGGATATTAGATGCGTAAACCCTTTTATTTCAGGTTTAAATTTACCCTGATTTTAGGGTGTTACACAAACCAAACCCTAACCTCTAAATCGTTTTTTTTGGAAGCTCTTGAAGCCATAAATCATGTAAACCAAAGCTTCTCTCTCGGTTCTTAACAAGGAATTATGGATGGAGGTTAGAACCCTTCTTCTCACTTTCGTTTTGGTGAGATTTCTACACTTTCTAAGGTTTTACCCAACCCTCACCTAAACCTTTTCCTTCTTTGGATGAAATGAATATTGAGGCTCACTTTGGTAACACTAGAAGTGTTTGGTTGGTGGATTCACTTGATGGTTGAGGTAATCTTCTCTTCTCCTCATTTTGGAAATTAGGGTTTTGATCTATTGGTAAGTTTGAGTGTAATAAGTTTGGGGAAATGATTCTAAGTGTTTGGGTACAAATATTTATGGTTAGAAACTTATGGATTTAGGTATTGGAAGATTTGGACTTGAAGATTCGGACTTCTTCAAATGAGCATACGTTTGGGAAAAATCTAGATTTAGCTTAATCTAGCAAAGTGAGTTCAAGTTACTTTGCGAAAACTTTGTATATGCCAAAATGTTATTTTTCCAAGTAATTGTGTGTTTTACCTGAAAATTATCAATATTGGGTTATTTGGTGAATTTTACCTTTTGATGTATTAATTGTGGTAAATATTGTAAAACACTACTTTTGGATATTTTAGGAAAATGTGATAATAAATCATACATGAAATGAGTTGTTGATTTATGTGATAAACGGAGTCTATTTATTATGAAAATGCATTTGTGGATGTTTTGGAAATATGCATATAGTACATCATGTGATGTTTTGAAAATGTAAAGGTGTGAGTCCTTGGAAATGAGGGTTTTCCCGATCCAAAGTTTTATTTCGGGTTTTCATGGAATTGAAATATTTACCGGCAAACGGTGTGTGTTGTTATATTTGATGTCATTTTATGACTTTCATAAACTACCTTTTGGAGATAGTCGAGCTTGTGGCTCGGTATTGAATTTTATTAAGTCTTGGGGACATTTGTCCAGTTTTGGTAACTCAAGATTGAGTTTTGTTAAGGAATTATGCTATTTGGGAATTGCATGTTTTGTATGCATGTGTTTATTCATTTTGGGTCGTGTAATATTTAGACCTTGATAGCCATGGATCCATAGGCATTTGAGTTTCCCCTTAGTCTCACGGGCAAGAGGTCGGGATCGATTGAGCTCAGTTTACGAGACGTTAGTTTCTTTAGTAGCACGGAATAGGCATTGGGATCCATGATAAGTAAGGCGTGGACCTAGATGGTCGGGCGTCGTCTCATGGGCAGTAAGGTGTAATTCCATACATGTGCTTAGCACGGGATAGGCATCGGGATCCATGATAAGTAAGGCGTGGACCTAGATGGTCGGGCGTCGTCTCATGGGCAGTAAGGTGTAATCCCTAAAGTGCTGTTGTGGATTTGGAGTGACCCAATGTATAGACCTGGAGTGGTTGAAGTTGGGGGCTCCCCAGTCTCGCGGGCAATAGATCTGGAGTGATTGAGCTCAGTTTACGAGAGTAATCCACGTGTGTGTTTTATTGCATAGTAAGTGACCCACTTTAGTGTTCCGTCACGTGCGATGTATACAGGTCTCCCCCGTCACCGTAAGGTGTTGTTTTGGGTATTTGTTGCTACTCATGTTTTCGGTGACGTGTTATATTTATATGGATTGTTTTCCATGGTATGCAAGTTGTGGTTTATATCTCATCCGTGTGTGATGTTTTGGGTATTTGTGTTTATCCATGTTTTCGGTAACGTATCATATTTATGAGAATTGCATTTCCATGTTATATGAGTTATGAATTATGTTTTTACCGCGTTTGGGATGTTTTTGAAATAATGACAAATTGAATTATGGATTTAATTATTTTGAGTATCAAATGGTATTTCACCCTATCACGTGGAGTTTGGGAATGAGTCTATTTTGGAAATCATATTGCATTAAAGATTTCATTTATGGAAATTGTGGGATTTGGAAAATGGGTGCTTTACATTTAAAGTAAACTCTTTTGGAATCATGACTAAAAAGCTACACTCCTCTCGATTTATGAATTTATATAGTCATGATAAAATGCTTGAACTCACTAGGCGTTAGCCTAACCCTTTTTATTTGTCGGCATGTGCAACATGTCTCAGGTTGGGAGTAGTTCTAGTGACACGTGTGAAAGGTCGTGTGCTAGTAGAGTGCTCGCGAGGTGATTTGAATTAGTGAAGTCTTCCGCACGTATATGGAATTAGCAACTTGTGTTGTGTTAAGTAACACTCGTTTAAGTTATTTTATTGGGGGAATTATAATGTTTTAAATTCCGAAGTATTTTAAGGAATAAATTGTAGAAATGATTTTATCTTGTTGGGTATTTTATTGAAATTTTATTTAGTTGCTCGATCCAAATTTGAGGGTGTTACATTGTGGTTGTGACTTGTGTATTTGTCATGAAATTATGTTTTAGTTCTTTTTAATTTTATTTAAAGTTTTAAAATTAACTGGGTCAACTCAGGTTTAACCCATTTATTAAACAGGTTGAGTTGAGAAAATCATAAACGGGTCAACCCGCTACCAACCCATTTAAGTATCAGGTTGGGTTGGATTGAAAATCTCAACCAATTTACTTAAACAGGTTGGGTTGAGTTAAGGTTTTCAACTCAATTAACAAATGGGTTGAACCCGAACCCAACCCAACCCAACCTGACCTATTTACACCCCTAAATTTACTCCAATATTATTTTAAATTATCTTAAAATAAATACCTATTATCTGTAAGAAAAGTGCAATACGTAAGTTAACGTAATTGGTAAAAACTTGTGCATATCAAACAAATATTTAAAAGACTAGTTAATAAGATAATAAACAATAAATTCCGAAGCATGATAATTTGTTTTTAAGATTTTCTAATTATTAATGTTGTTAATTAATGTACAGATAAAAATAGTTGTTTATTTATTAGAGGTGTTAAAAAAATGAAAAACCAAGAAACCGAGTCGAAACGTTTGATTCAAATATATATAAAAAAACGATAATCGAAAAATCTGAAAAATCAAAAATTTAAAAACCGAAAAATATTAACCTAAAATTATATGAGTAATAGTCTTTACCAGGCCGACATTTTCAGAATTTCCCGGCCCGGTCCCAAGCCCGGTTCCAGCCCAGCTCGCCCAGTTTCAAAAAACTAGTCGTTTATAGCTGTTATAGAGCCGTTTGGGACATTTTTAAAAGTCTAAACGGGCCGGACCCTCAACCATCAAGCCCAGCCGAAAAAAGCCCGGGCCTTTGAATAGCGTTTCGGCCCGGTCTCACCCAATGTCCAGCCCAGTCCGACCTGCCCCGCCCATTTGGCCATGTCTAATGTATATGTACACATGAGCTTGAATACCTAATACTAAGATATAAAATTGGTCTTTGATCTAAGAGTATCAATCTAAATTCTAAAACCCAAACAAGTACTTACTAAAATCAGTTGGACGATACACAATTTTTTTTTCACATAATAAGTTGAGGAGAAATTAATTAAAATAGCCATTTTTTTGTGATTCAATATCTTACCAACTTCTTTCCTATTTTTTTTTACCAAAATAGCACCAGATTCGTAAAAACTAGATCCACAATAAAAAAAAACGAATTTCCAAAGAAAATCTATATGTCCGCAATTGCGGATCTGAGTAAAAAAAAAGAGGAAAATCAATTAGATTGAGTTGAGCTTGAGTTTGAGTTTGTTTATCTCTAACTCGAGCTTAAAAATTATCGAGCTCAAGTCAATCTCGACCATATTCTACACGAATTAAAAAAAAACACATGAAAATGATTATGGGCTCATTTGGAATTAGTGATGGACATTTTACCCGTCGGGTCGGGTACCCACGGGTACCCGCCCCTAATGGGACGGGGATTCCCCGACTAATCGGGTAACGGGGCGGGGACGGGTATTGTTTTTCATACCCGAAGCGGGGTCGGGGTCGGGGATGGTATTACCTGCCCCTAATAATACCCGATATATATTTTTATATATAATTTAATTAGTTTCTTATTCGTTGTTTGATAATTTTATACTTTAAAATTTGTCATGAACTATAATTACACATGGTTGATTATATCATTATATGTTTTTGAAACTTGAGGTTTATTTATTTGTTTTAAAAACTAAAAACTCGCTAATTTCATTTTTTTAAAAATAACTTATTTTTTTTTCGTAAACGGGTATCCAACGGGTTCCCCGTACCCGTCGGGGATTTTCTCCCCCGAACCCGTCAAGGATTAGTCGGGGACGGGGGGCTTAAACGGGGGTCTGGGACAGGGGATGCCTTACCCGCCCGTTTCCATCCCTATTTGGAATTGCATCTCCTGAACTACAAATAGAAAGAAAGCAAATTGTACCAAAATTGAGCAAACCATTGAAACATGGATCCCTTTATAACACCAACATGTCTCAAACAATTCAAGAAAAGTACACCCATCTCATTTTCTTTTCTTTCTTTCTTTCTTTCTATTCGCTCCTTCTATAGTGAACACCTTTTCCAGATTGCTACATAGAATCAACGACATCAACCCTTTTCTATGGCTATGCTCAAATTATGTACACCAACTTCACGAAGAAATTTACATAAATAGTCATATTGGGTAAACTTCTTTTTAAATTTAACCACCAAAATTATTATTTTTAAATGTCCATAATCCCGTAAGCCTAACACCGTCAAAACTGCAACTTGCGCATCCGCAACTTGTGGTTTTCCTAAAATTTGCTATTTTCGTGGAAAAAGTATGATCTTACCACAAGAAAAAGGTGGTTTTGCGGTGTCAAATTTGAAGGATTCTGGACATTTTTGAAAAAAAATGATGGCTATAATTTAAAAAAGTTAACCCAATATGGCTATTTATGTAAATTTCTCCCTATCTTTACCCAACAAACCCAAAACCCAAAAACCAAAATACAAACAAGGCCTCTAAACATCATTTCTCCACGATTTTTGGTCCATTGTACATTGCTCCGATCACCGCTAACCCCTTGGGTTTTTCTATCTCTTCCAGCCACGCATAGTTTTCGCTCTTCTCCCCATCACCCAACTTTTTATTCTCATCTGTCACACGACCAAAACGTTAAACGACTTTTTGATTGTAAAAAGGAGAAGAAAGTGGGTTATGAGTGAACCTGCGAAATCAGCGAAAGGATGAGTTTGATAGTATTGGCAGTGCCTGCCTTCAGGGTCGTCGTATGGCGGGCCAAGAACATCGAGCACTGCACATGATGTCAATGCAGTGAAACAGTGCATGTTACCACCATCTGTTGGATATAGAATCGACGTGTCACAAGGGGCGGTGAAATCAGAATCAACCTTGAGTTTCGCCAAACGTACACTGACAGGTTTTACTTCAGCTGATCATTAAATAAAACACATTGCATGAGTTTCAAGTGTTGAATCCAAAGTTTAAAAAAAAGACAAGTTTTACTGTGAGAAAATGTAGAACCCCGTTAAATTATTCTCCAAAATAGCCTTTCTAAATAAATGGGAGGTTCAATATTGAAGAGAAATGGTCCAAATATAGTCGTAGACCTTTGCTCTGATACCATTAAGAATGATTGAAACCCCATCTAGACTATAAACCCACATTGTAAAAGATGTGTATTAATATTAAGTAAACCATGAGCCAATCGGCTAGTAGCCAATTGGTTCAAAAGTTTATACTTTAGTATTGCAAGAATCAAACCAAATACAGGGTTAATTTCAAAGATTTGAATCGCCAGAAAGATGGAAAACTAATTCTATTCGTGCTTGTCAAGATAACGAGCTTCCAATTTCCATTAGGAGGGATAGAAAAACAGAACACGAATGTCTCGAGTTAAGAACTCACCCTCTGATGAATCGGCTTTAGGAGCAGATGATACCAAACCACCATCGTCCACCCAATCATAAGCTTTGATATGCATGGTTCCAAAGAGAAGCTTACTGAAAACCGTCATTTGAGGATGGTTATGGAGCGGGAGTACACCGGATGGCGGCAACAGGAAAATTCCAATCTGCCATGGCAAATGGTACAAGTGAACCGCAATTTCCATATTTTTTACTGATTGTGAATCACTTCTAAATTTGCAGCTAATTGGTGTACTCTAAAAGCATCTTTTAAATTCAAAATGCCAAGAATACGAGAGATTGCCAAACAAAACATACCGAAAATTTGTCACATTCAGAAAGGTGTAGATATGTAATTTTAGGAAATCCTCCGGTTTCTTTAATCTTGAAATAGGGCATCTTAGGCCGTACACCAACGTCAAGTTCAGTCATCCCGGCTGAAAAAAGAGGATCAATCGGCTATAATTCTTCAACGAAAACATAGTAAAATGTTTGTGCATTTGATCCTATAATTCACATATTGTCTTTATTACCCTTTTAATTCAATTACAAACACTTACTCAACAATCTTTAAACACCATATTGATTTTTAAGCCTCATAATCATGTTGATCTTGTTGTTCTTCAAGAAATTTATTCAAACTACACATGGAAATCAAATCAAGAAAACCAAAAATAATCATCCCTTCTTTAAAGATTCAAGGTTGATCTTAAACCTAATGCCTATAAACCAAACCAGCTAACAAAATTACAAAAATAAGTGTTGAATGATTTGAATTTGCAGCCAATTTCACATATAACATTAGAAGCAGAATGAACAGAGTATCAAAGGTTACATCATTTTCATGTACTCATCCCTTCCATAATTAGAATTACTTCTGAATTTTTTTAAAATTCAAACCTAATACTATTCTAAATTCAAACTACAAATATATATTGTCACTTCTTTTTGCTCCAATTATATGCTAATCCACTTGAAATATTTGATATAATTACTTCTTTATCAATTCTGAAAATTCAAAGTTTAATCAATTGAGATATGGTCAAAATTGCACTAAAGATGGTCCATTAAATCTACCCTGAAATGGGAAACTCAAAAGACTCCAAACCCATGAATCAAAATGTGTTCTTTCAACATTCACAATATATAGAACAATCTAGAAAGAAACTTTCAAAAAGACTCCATGTAGATCCAGTGGCTAAAACTGCAAATATTCACATGTGAATATTGAACCCATTCGGATCATAATCAGCATCAAATAGACGATATCGAAATTGGAAAAACAAAAAAAACAAAAAAACTTACTTAAAATACTCTTTAGGCGTTCAATACCCTCATCAGATGGAACAACTCCAGGCCGGCAATTAGCAAAGACTTCTTTGCACGTATCATACAGCTTCTGAACTGCTGTTACTTTCTTCTGTCTCATTCTCCTCTTCTTCCTTTCACCTGATACTTTCTCCATTCCCATTTGGTAACCAAACTTACACACATGCAATTAAACCACCTTCGTCTCTATATATAATCCAATACCCAAATATTTTTAACAATAAACAGCAATTTCACCGCTAATCCGACAAGGGTATTTTAAAAAAACTCACAAAAACGGCAACAAAAAAACAATAGCAACTGCTAACGATAGTCTGACATAACTCGATAAAAACACAAAATTACACGCATCTAACCAACGTCCTACGGATAATTCAAAACCCACCCACTAAAGATGTCAACTTTGACTGGTAACCCGATATTGATTTTTCTAAAGAGAGTAGAAATTACGATCTGGGTATTGAACAGAACGAAAAAAAGATGGGGACAATAAGGGATAAAAGGCAGAATCAATGATGGAAATGGTACTTGATTTATGAAGGAAAATAGTGCATCTTTTTGGATGGTTACGATGCAAGGTGATGGTGACGACGATTGAGAAATGGGATGAAAGAAAAGAGAGGTTGATTTTGGTTTTGATTGAAAAGATAGAGTTGATTTCGAGAGAAGAAATACCAGGGGCCATGGTTTTGGTTTTCCAGTGGGCCGTTCCAACAGCGGATTCAGTTTTTATCGCTCACTTTCAAACCTAATTAATTTTTTATTTATTACTCCTATTTTATTATTATTTTTTATTAAAATTTTATACTTTTGTTGAAAAGCAATAAGAAAAGGAGACAATTGTCATGAGAAATACTTCGGATCCAATTTTTTTGACTTAAATTTGTTTTTAGGCGATTTTATGTTTTTTTTGTCTTTGACTTAAATATTAATTTTTTTAACTTCGTTATTAAATATTTAATATATTTTTTCAAAATAATAAATATATTGTTAAGATATTACATGATGTATATATCTCGTATTTTAAATTTTGAATATCAAATTTTAAGTTTAATATTGATAAAAAGGATAATTATGAATTACTTGGGTTGTGGCATACCAGTAAGATTAAAGAGGGTGTAGTGAAAATTTTATCTGTCCTGAGTTTGAATTCATGAGTCGTCAAAGCTCTTGTGGCCATGAATGTTTATATGTGATGATTCCATAATCCATATCATTTGTGGTCGTCAAGGGAATTGGTCGATGCATATATGTTGGCCTGGAAACCCACCATTATCAAAAAATTAATAGTAATTGTTAATTGTTAAATATAATTTGGATATTCAATATTACAAGACAACTAGTTAAATTCCTCAAAAGGCTAATCTTTTTTAGACAATTGTAACGGAATTTATCTTGGTTTTATTTAATATAATGATATCGTTTTTTCCTTGGTTATTGAAACAAACATTCAACTTATCTGATTGTATATTAATTTGGATTGATAAATGGATTTTTATATTGCATGACATTAGGCATGGCAACGGGGCGGGGATCTCCATCCCCGGCCCCGACCCCGGTTTGTAATACACTCCTCCAGCCCCGGCCCCGCCCTGGTTTGTGATACCCTCCCCCGGCCCCGGTCAAGGACCCTAAACCCTTAATAACTAATAAGATATATAATTTTTTTAATATATATATATATATATATATTTAATAAAATATACAATTTTTTTAATATATATATATACCGGGTCCGGGGCGGGGCGGGGGATGGGCATCCCGGTCCGGGGCGGGGCGGGGGATGGGCATCCCGGCCCCGTCCCCGGTTTTCTGAAATGGGGAATCCCCGGCCCCGGTCCCGGTACCCGGTTTGGCGGGGAATCCCCGGCCCCGGTCAGGTCGGGTGGACCGGGTTCTGGGGCGGGGCGGGCCAAATTGCCATGCCTACATGACATCGGTTGATTTTAATGTACTGTTTTTAATATGATTTCTTAACATAATATCTACGTTATCAATAGTTACAAGATTTACTTAATACAATTTATGATACTAATCATGTAAAAAATCTTATTTTTTATAAAAAAAAAAATTAGGCTTTAGGTGCCATTTTACAAATGACTCGTATGAAATACTTCACTTTAGAGAAGCATGTGATTATAATCTAAGATGGTATCAAAAGATTTGATATCTAAGATCTAACAATGTATCAATTAATTAATAAAATGATAAGGTTTCTAACTCGTATTTTAATGTAAATAAAAAGTAAATGAAAATAATGCTCAAAACGAGGAGGAAAAAGACAAAAAAATAAAAATAAAACACACACCTTCCTCGAAGGTCAGTCCAAAGTCCTAACCTCGTACAATCTTTGCCCTTCAACATTTTGGTTATTGCATTTTACTCCCACCTGTTTTATTACTTTTTTAATATCTTATAGTATAAAATAGATAAAATTGCATTTTTGTTCTCTATATTGCTTTAACAGATTTTCTATATTGTTCTCTAAAATAGAGAAAACTAGAAAAATATCATTTTACCCTCGAGCTTAACAGGGGAAATAGACGGCCGTCAGCTCGAGGGACCAATTTTGTAACAAACTGCATACTTGAGGTACCAAAACGGTATTTTTTCAAGTTAAAGGACCAATTTCGTAATTTTTTGCATACCTAAGGGACCAAAACAGTAATTTACTCTAATTTTAAATAATTTTTTTAATAATATAATGGTTGTTGAGTTCTCTAAAATAAAGAATCTGTTGGAGCTTAATGTAGTTCACTTTAGAGTTTTTGACTTTTAAGTCCTTATTTTAAAAATACTAGTGTTCGATATCGCGCGTTGCGCGATGATCAAAACACATGTCAAGTAAGATATAAAAGAATTACGACACTACAAATTAACTCAAAACCTGAGAATGCTAAATTCTCATTATACATTGGTTAATACCCTTCTAATATTCAAAGACATCTCTCCTCCTTTCATATACTCAATTGTCTCTTACAGTATTTCAGTTTATCGTCAATGTGTCATAAACAAAGCTCAACTACAATTTATTATTTGAGAAAATACTAAATCTCATTGTATCATTTGATATCTTATAGCCAACACTTCTTTCACATTCATTTCTATGTATTTATATTTATATTCATGATTGTATTGATTTGATTCTAATGAACATTTAATCAATGAAAAGTGAAAGGTGTTACTTTTTAATAAAATATTTTTATCACATAGCTTCAAAATTACCATTTAATCCCAATTTTTGATGGCAAGTGTCGCATTTTTAGCCAACCAACTTTTTTTAATTTTGAAGGCATTCCCCCTCCTTTACCTACCTATCTCTTTCCAATATTTGTATCATTTGTTGATGTCATGTGAAATACTAAAATATGTGAAGTGTGTGGCTAACCCAGTACGAAAAGTTTCGTATGATTTCTATCTACATTTATACTGAAATCTATATTCAAGCCATCTCCCTCCTTTTATATATTCAACTATATTTTCTAATATTTCTCATCCTCATCAATATGTGATAACCAAATTCAACCATAATTTGAGAATACTAAATTCCCATTTGCCATGTTAATATTTTATAGTCTTCATTTACATATTTATATTTATCGTACTTATCAATGTTGGATAACCCAAAACTCAACGACAATTCATGATTTGAGATTGCTAGATTCTCATTGTGACATTTTAATATCTCATAGTCTTTCTTTACATTTTTACATTGATACCGTTTTTAAAGCATCGCCCTCCTTTTGTATACACAACTACATTTTTTAATATTTTTTTCTTTCTTATCAACGTGGGATAACTCAAACTCAACTACAATCATGATTTGAGCATACTATGTTTTCATTATGTCATGTTAATATCTTCTCTTATTAATTTATATATTTGTGTTGGACGGTAGCGAAAATTTATTGTTAGAAGATCCATACTAAGTTAATATAAAATGCAATTTGATGATTGACAACTAATTAGATCTAATATAAGACAATACATTTATCGGGGTTGTATACATGTGAATTATTGGGGTTATGCACAAATTAGTGTTTCCAATTTTTCCTTTTAGTTTATAATATTTGTTTTGCAACATAATTATTAAAACATTCTGAAATAGGTTGCACATATAAAAATTACAATTAACAATCATATAAATGTACTTATGTAAAGAGAAAAAATGATTTCATACATAAAAAATTAAGGATATATCTAACTTGGAAAATTTTGTTATTATTGTGGAGCCAAAAAAAAATCATGTCTATTGTCATCCTACTTAATTAGCTTTTGAGATATCAATAGATGGAGAGATGAATTAATTAAAATGAATGCAAATAGGAAGTTGGATGGTTTGAGGTTAAAGTTAATTAAATTGGAAATAAAATTACCAAATAACCCTTCTTATGATGAAATACAAAATTTTCATTTAAGGGTAGAAAAGTCATTAACTTATTAGTATTTTAAAAAGGGGAAAAGTACACTAAAACCCAACGGACTTTCACATTAAGAATGATTAAGTCCTTGGACAATTTTTTGGAACAAAGAAACCATTGCACATTTAAAAAAAATACTAAATATATCCTTACACTTTTAAAAACATATCAAATACATCCTAAGGGTAACCTGCAACCTGCAAAACAGGTTAATTAGAAATTTATTTTAAAAAAAAGCCTAATTACACGACCAGTTACACGACCCCCCCTGCAACCTTCATTTCTTGCTCATCCAATTACACGACCCCCCTGCACACCCGACCGGCGCACACCCCGCCGGCGCACACCCCACTCTCCGGCTGCACGACTTTTCAATTCCAGGTTCTAACTCCCCGCTGCACAACCCACCGGATTTTACCCCCTCACACCACTCCCCTCTCGCCGTCCTGCATCTCGCCGGCTGCACCACTCTCCGGCTGCACCACCGCACACCAGGTCTGAATATCATCACTACTCTCAAAATTTATGCCCTAAAAAACAGTGAGTATTTGGGTTTTGCTCTCATTTTTTCTGCCTTAAAAAACAGTGAGTATATTTAGGCCAAGTTCAAGCCACTTAATTAATTTTTTTGAATTCTTGTTTGCAGAATGTTATCTGACAGCAGTGATGATTGTAGTGATGATCATAGCCATGATTTAAGCGATAATTCAAGTGAACATATGTCCGATTGTTTATCTTTAGACCTTGAAGATGAGGATGATGTAATCAACTTAAACAAAACAGTTGATGACAAATTTTTAAATGAACTTTGTAGTGTAAACACAATTGATAGTGTTGAGTTCGATGTGGATGAAGAGGATGACAATGTTGGAGATCAGACTATACAAAAAGGTGTCCAATATCCGATACACGATCCTAATATTCCTTGGAAGATGATGAAGCCCAATGTTGGTGAAAGGTATGAGAATCATGGTCAATTAAAGCAATGTTTGACAAACTATGCGGTGGCAAATGGCTACCAACTAGAGTTTGTGAAAAATGATTCAGAGAGGCTGCTTGTTACATGTGGAAAAGGTCAGAAAGATCGAACTTGTCCTTTTAGATTTTGGGCAACAGCTACATCCACTTTTGAAGCAGATTTCATGTCACACATGGAAAAATTTAAGACACTAAATGTGGATGCATACAATTACTTGACTGAAAGAGACCCTAATACATGGTGTAGGGCATTCTTTCAACCCGGAAGAGCCTGTGAAGCTGTAGAAAATGGGATTTGCGAGTCATTTAATTCAATAATTGTTGATGCAAGAAGAAAGCCCATAATCACAATGTTGGAGGAGATAAGGATATTTGTTATGGAGAGACACTACATAATGTTAAGTAAAGCACAAGAATGGGAATCAGTTGTTTGCCCGGCCATAAGGAAAAAGTTAAAGAAATGGAGAGAAAATCACAGGTACGCTTATCTATGTTGGTTATTATATTATGTACGGTTATCAATGATGGTTATTTTATTATGTATGCTTATCTATGATGGTAATTTTGTTATGTATTTTTTTCGTATGTAGATATTGGTATGTTATCCCTAGTGGTGGGAATGTGTTTGAAACACGAAATGGTTATGAAGCAATGGTGGTGGATTTAGATGCTAGAAAATGCAGTTGTAGATTGTGGGACATATCAGGCATTCCTTGTGTGCATTCCATAGCTGCCATACACTTTATCAGTAAGGATCCAGTAGATTATGTTAGTAAATGGTTTACTAAAGACATTCCAAAACCGACTACAACAAGAAGAGGTGGTAGAGGTGGAAGAGGCAATATAGTTGGTTATGGTGTTTCTTATAATCAAGTCACGGGAGAAGCAATGATTGGGGTAAGTCATTTTTTTATTTTTAAGATTCAAATAACATTTTTATTGACAATTGTTTACACTTTATCTTTTTCATTGAAGACATCATCAGGTGTGCCACAACCAGCATGGCCCGAAGGCATCCAACCATATTCAATTTCAAATGAAGAAGACCGTCAAGAAGAGTTACAAGAAAGTCAAGTGGTTGCATATCCACCAAATAAAGAATAGTTTATGCCACGACCTTAACATAGATTAGACATTACTTTTTAATATTTTAGCGCAACTTTTGGTAAATTTGGTGCAATTTTTGGCATTTTTTTGTGCAACCTTTTGTAAATTTGGTAAATTTGGCGCAGCTTTTGGTAACTTTGTTTGGTTTGGTTTGGTTTATTCGTATTTTTTGAAGTATTTTTATCAATTTTATAAGTCATAAGGATGTATGTAACATGTTTTAGAAAGTCCAATGGTTTATTTAACATATTTTAAAAAGTGCAATGGTTTATTTGTTCCAAAAAATTGTTCAGGGACTTAATCATTCCTAATATGAAAGTCCAATGGTTTATTTAACAGGTTTTAATAAGTGCAATGGTTTCTTTGTTTTCCTAAAAATTGTCCAATGACTTAATCATTCATAATGTGAAAGTCCGTTGGGTTTTAGTGTACTTTACCCTTTAAAAAATTCAAAACAATGAGAAAATTCCTTTAGGAGAATACTACTCTATCATTGTGTCACATCATCATTTGTGGGTTTTCCTTTAATATATATATAGATTATAAAGAATCTGTTGGAGATGCTCTTAGACGATAACTTCCTCAAAATGGAAAAAAAAAATCTTCTTCTCAATAGATTATTTATTGTAGAAATTATACAATGAACTATATTATTAAAATACTCAATATAATTTATAAAAATATTATTTTTCTCTTATAAACATTTAATTTAAAACAATTTCATTAGTAGAATTAATAAAAAAAATTATCTCTCATAATGTAATCATTTTTTAGATATCTCCAATTTTAAAGATTTTCATCATTTATCTCGTACTTTTTCTATTTTAGATTTTCATCATTTCTCTAGAGACTATTTTCATTTTCATTTTAGAGAAACTGTTGGAGATGCTCTTATAATTACATTGGTTTGATCCATAAAAAATAGTTAAAGTTCTTAGTTTCTTTATCATATAAAAATAATAATTGCATATCTAAACTTAAAAAAAATTGTTCATTAGAATACGCAACAAGTCAAGGGCGGACCCAATTTTTTTTGATACGGTGGTACCATGTATTATAGACAAAAACATATTGTAGACAAAAAACATAGTTTTATTGAAGTGTCTTCATCTTTTTACCAACGTTCATTATCGTCCAACGTGTTATTAGTCTAATTTCACCGTTTCGGGGGATTTTTAAATCTTTTTGCTTGATTTTGCGGTTTTTTAAGTTTTTTTTTATCGATTTCAAGTATTTTTTTCGTTTTTTGTTGATTTCAAGAGTTTTTTTGTTTTTGTTTTTTTAGTTAATTACGAAGTACGGTTGCACCTTCTTGACCTTTTGAATATCATATGGTCGCACCTTCTAAAACGGTGCAGTTGCATCTTTTACAAACATAAATTTTTTAGCCTTTCGGCGGAGAGATAATACGGTGGCACGTGAGTTGATTACGAAGTACGGTTGCACCTTCTTTACCTTTTGAATATCATATGGTCGCACCTTCTAAAACGGCACAGTTGCATCATTTACAAACATAAACTTTTTAACCTTTCGGCGGACAGATAATACGGTGGCACGTGCCACCAATGACCCTTCTTTTGGTCAATCCATCCATGCAAGAGGTCCAAGTTTGGATTTTGTGGAAGGTGGGTTTGAATCTTCCATTATCTTCAACCGTTGAGTCGATTCTAAAATATCTCATAACACATAATTTCTAAAAAGTAGATTATGAAAGAAAGACTCCTGATATAAAAGATAATTAACAGTTTAGTCAAATAATTCAAAATAATCCAAAACACTCAAAAGACAAAGGGATAATAGTATGTCGATAAAAACAACCTATTTTCAAAAGCAATCAAATACAATTTGATATTTTGAACCCTAAACCCTAAAACCAATACAATAACATATAATAATTACATAATTAGTATAAAGTTTATGTGACATGTATTGAAATAGGAAATAAAATTGTTGTATATAATTGAAAGATGATCATCAGAATTATGTATAAATTTGATTTTAGAACCCAATACATTCAAAAATAATTATTTGTCATATCTTTCAAAATGATGATTATGTGATGTTTATATGATTTATAAATTTACTTTTTAAGGACTTTATAATACAAATCTATTTAGGATAAATACTGAATTTCGGAAAATATAAGTTATTCTAAATTTATTTTGTAAGGACTTTATTATATTACGGAACTATGACGTGTTTTAATCTTGTCTTATTGTTTGATCTTCGAGTTAATGCATGGGCATGATTAATCCATTAAAAACATGCCGAATTTTGTTTGTTACGATTAAACTTTATAAAATTGTTGGATGTATACGTTCAAAAACATTTTTCTTACACTTGTATGAACAATAACTTTATCAAGTTTTAACCATAATAAAAGCTTTGATTTATACTTTCAAACGTTGCTTATTTTTTTGTTTAGGACTAGATAAGATTGTTGGTAAACACCGACATATATGACAAAGTCAATAAATGTTGGCTCGGTAAGGATCACCCTTTCACTTATTGGGTGTTTATAACTTGTAGTCAGCAAGATGACACCGTAAAGTTTTTGATAAACATTGTAAATTCTTTGTTTTGAAGAGGGATTGTTCTTGTTTTGGTTTTTGTTTGGTTTGATAATAAAGTATGCTTGCCTTTCGAAAAAAATATCAGATAAGCATCTCTTACCTAACTTACCTAATAAGAGACATTATATGTTTAAGTTACCCAATAAGAGGTAATAAATGTTTCACTAGCAGTCTACCCGCGCAATGCAGCGGGATGTACTTCAATTCCGAAGCGAGAACTTGAACCCTTAATTCCGATTCTTGTTTCGCTGTATCAACATTCATATGCATACCAAGAGTTTTGACAATTCATTAATTCGTCGATTTCAAAAGAAAAAATGACAACTCTCCACTTGGTTATGTAAATAATAAACACATTGGCAGTAACATCTAACACAACACATAATACAGTAGTTTTGTTAGATAATTTCTGTTGATTACATCATTTTACTATAATCCCATTCACTAAAAAATTATATGTAAGAAAATACAAACTACATAAAACGGAAGATGTAGATGTGATTAAACATACCAATCCTAAAGCTTCAACAAGACTTGGTGGTGGATCTCTTCCTTGGAGACACAACGAATATCATTAACAACTTTTCTCTTAGGCTGCACAAAGTGGCCATCATCTAGGGCAAACAGCACATTCTTTTTCTTGATTCTAGCATCTTGTAACCTGTTATGTTAGTTCTTAAAACGTCGACCATACAACGCTATAATATTTTAACAGAAAAAAAAATCACCTTGAATGATATCTAACAAGAGAGAAGGAAATTGCAATCTTCGGCATCTGAAACTGCATCATAGATGTAATCAACTAATCAAAGCATGAAAAGAAACATAAACAAAAAATTGGCACAGCCATAATTGAACAAAACCCATAGGAAACAAAAAGTAAATATTAATTGCAAGAAGACACATTCCAGTAGACATTATGAGAGCTTCAAATGGAAAGTTGTGGTTTCAAGTGATTCTGAAAAACATAAAAGAGCCAACCCCATTGAAAAGAAAACATAGAAGAGACAAACCCATTGAAAAGGACACATAACCCTAATTCAAACACAGAGAAGTGAAGATGGAGATGAAACCGTATGAGAGAATACGAATAGCAAAAAGGAAAATACCTCAAAAATCCTTTAAAGTTTTCGACTTCCATCGAATAAGACTTGAAATGGAAGTCCTCCTGGAATGAAACTTGATATGAACAAACAACATGTTCTCCTTTTTTCCAATGTCAAGGTTATATGAATAACTACATCACAATACAAACAAACGTGTACATACATATACATGCATATCCCACCCAATACTCATTTAGTTGGTGATATATGAGGTTAGTTTTCACTGTATAGATGTACCTGGATAATTTTGCACATAAAAGCATATATGCATCACTTTCACCAAGGTTGATTCCGTACCTTATTTGTCCTACAGATCCTCAAGCATCCACACACATTTATAATAGGTCATTATCTTATAGATACTATCAAGCTGCTTGGATGTCTGAAAGTACTGAGGTCTCAAAGTAAATTCATATGCATCCCTGTTGATTCAACTCCCAAGCAATAATTAAATTGAAAAAAAGTTACGAATTCCACTTCTTAAAAACTCTACACTATTTGTAACAACCCAACCAAAACTAAAGCATGCGAAATATATTAACTGCAACAGTCCCAAAAACGGGTCCCAAAATTTCCTTACATAAGTCTAAAAATTTAGGTTGACGGAATCAACCTATTACACAACTGAGAATTTCTAAAAATAAAAGATAATAGTGTCACTGGTTCTACTGCTTCTATCTTCTAACTGCTCTGTTCACCTGCTAGAGCCTTTCGCTACCTGCTTTCCTGAAAAGGGTTTTAATTTGAAAAGAGCGAGGGTTAGACCATGAGGTCTAGTGAGTCCCTCCTGACAGTTCTCAAAATCATTTAAAAACTTTTCATAACTTTCAAATGTATACAAGACTTTCAATAATAAACTTTCACATAGCTAAACAATAAGAATCTTTCACGGATAAATCCGCTCCCGTAAATGGCACCCTGAAGTCACCCGAGGGTGACAACGAGTCAGTATCACGCTGCCTTACTGGGACTCATTCCCATGGCATAAACGGAACCTCCCCCCGACGTGAGTACTGGCGGAACCTCCCCCCGACTTAGCCAATTTACGTCTACACAATGTATGCATACATCTCATAAAACTTTAAACATCTTTCATGCAATTAAAGCACAATAAATAAAGCATGGCAATTCTCAACATTCAAAACACATTTTGAAAACACTTTAAAAGCCACACATTTTAGTTTAGAAAACTCACCTGGTACGCTCGCTTGCTCTTCCCTACTCTGCTCTTTTACTTCCAAATTGTCTACCTGAATGAATGGACAGATTTATAAGCTGACCAGAATTATCCGGACACTTCTCGTTTGCCACCCTACTCTTGTCCGGACAACCACACTTTTCCGGATGACCACACTTTTCCGGATGACTCTTCTATCCGGACGCCTTGAGGTTATCGGACAACTTATAGTCTCCGAACGAGTAACCTATGATGGCACACTTATCCGGACGACTAACTTATCCGGACAACACAGTACCCAGACACCTTCTACAACCCGACCAAGAACTATCCGGACACTCACCCGGACACCTTCAATTTGAAGGTTTCCGGACAAGTCGCTGGACGAGTTTATTGGTTGGAAATCCTAACACAAGCCTATTAAACCCCAAGATAAGCAAATAAACTATCACTAAATGATCTGTAATCGATCTCCCATCAGTTTCACTACCAAAACGCATTTAACGAAGATTAAAACTCCCTAAAGGCCTCAAATGACTTAGAAAAGCTAAAACCCACCAAAACTCAGAAATCAATAGATTAAACTTGAAAGGAGTTATGGATTAGAGATTACCTTAGAGATTACTTGCAGATCACGAATTCCAATCTTTCCCTTCCTTCAGAAATTGAACTTGATGATTTCTTTCTTCCAAAAGCCCACAAAACACTCAAGAACCCTATTCTCCTTTCTCTCCTCAAAATCAGCCGTCAACAATGAATTTCAGTAATAGAATGTTCCTTCTAGGTTTTTGTGCCTTTAAATACCCTATCCCAAACTTACCAAATAGCCCCCTCTACTTTTGCTCTTATAATACTTTCCTTACAAGTGCTAAAACTAAACCGATTCGGTCACGGTCGTTACAACACTCCCCCCTCAAAAGAATTCTGTCCCCGGAATTCCATTTTCAAACAAGTGAGGGTATCTGATCCTCATATCAGATTCCACTTCCCACGTCGCTTCCCTTCCTTTGTGATACCTCCACTGAACTTTAACTAAACGAACTTCCTTGTTTCTCGTCTTTCGCACTCTACTGTCTACGATCTCGACTGGCTCTTCCTCGAACATCAACTTCTCGTCAATACTGACGTCTTCCAGTGGAATAGCCACCTCGGTCTCGGCCAAGCACTTCTTCAAGTTTGACACATGAAAGGTCGGATGAATCCTCTTCAACTCTTCCGGTAATTCGAGCTTGTATGCTACCGCGCCAACACGCTCGATGATAACAAAAGGCCCAACATACCTCGGCCTTAGCTTCCCTTTCTTTCCAAAACGTACCACTCCTTTCCAAGGTGACACTTTAAGCATTACCTTGTCACCTACTTGGAATTCAATCGGCTTCCTTCTTCTATTTGCATACTTCCTCTGCCGGTCCTGTGCGATTCTCAACCTTTCGCGGATCACTTCGATCTTATCCGCCGTTAGTTGCACAATTTCCGGTCCGGCCAACTGCCTTTCTCCTACTTCATTCCAGCACAACGGTGTACGGCACCTTCGTCCATACAAGGCTTCAAACGGTGCCGCTTGAATGCTTGCGTGGTAACTATTGTTGTAGGAGAACTCTATCAACGGTAAGTGCACTTCCCACGACCCCTTAAAGTCGATAACGCACGCCCGAAGCATATCCTCCAACGTTTGAATGGTTATCTCGCTCTGACCATCCGTTTGAGGATGATAGGCCGTGCTCAACTTCAATTGCGACCCCAACTCCCGTTGCAAACTTCTCCAAAAGGCTGACGTGAACCGACCATCACGGTCAGACACAATGGATTGCGGCACTCCGTGCCTAGACACTATCTCGTTAATGTATAAACGGGCCAACTTCTCCAAAGAATCCGACTCTTTAATAGGTAAGAAATGCGCGGATTTGGTGAGTATATCTACAATCACCCAAATTGCATCATTACCCTTCGGGGTCCTCGGTAACTTTGTGACGAAATCCATGGTGATATTATCCCACTTCCACACTGGTATCACTGTGGACTGGAGCTCCCCTTGCGGTCGCTGATGCTCTGCCTTAACCTTCAAACATGTCACACACCGCTCTACAAAATGAGCAATATCCTTCTTCATTCCCGGCCACCAGTAAGATTGTCTCAAGTCTCGATACATCTTATTCGTTCCCGGGTGTATTGAATACCGCGACTGATGTGCTTCATCTAAGAGGCTTGCTCTCAGGTTGCCCAGTTTAGGAATCCACACTCGGTCTTTCATGCACCTCAGCCCACCCTTGCTGACTTCGAGCAATGATGCAACTCCGACTATTCTTTCGCTCTTTAAGTTCTCCTCTAACAGTGCTTTTTCTTGAAACCTCTTAGCTTCTTCAAGGAGATTCGAGGTTGCATCGACTCTGAAAGCCACGACCTTGATCTGTCCTCCCCGTTCCTTCCGACTCAGCGCGTCGGCCACTACATTAGCCTTGCCTGGGTGATACAAAATTTCGCAGTCATAGTCGTTCAACAGCTCCATCCATCTCCTCTGTCTCATATTCAACTCCTTTTGATCAAACAGGTGTCTCAGGCTTTTGTGATCGGTGTAAATCTGACACTTTACTCCATATAAGTAATGTCGCCAGATTTTCAGCGCGAACACCACCGCCGCCAACTCCATGTCATGAGTGGGGTAGTTCTTCTCGTGCTCCTTCAACTGCCGAGAAGCGTAAGCAATTACCTTCCCGCTCTGCATTAACACGCACCCTAACCCAAGCTTAGAAGCGTCGCTGTATATCACAAAACCCTCCGATCCGCTAGGCAACGACAAGACCGGAGCACTGCTTAAGCTTTCTTTCAGCTTCTCGAACGCCGATTCTTGTGCTTCAGCCCACACGAATTTAGCGTTCTTCCTTGTCAACGAGGTCAGCGATGAAGCTATCCGAGAGAAATCTTGGATAAATTTCCGGTAATAACCTGCTAGGCCGAGGAAGCTTCTCACCTCCGATGGGGTTCTTGGCGTTTCCCAGTCTTTAATGGCTTCAATCTTAGCAGGATCTACCTTGATGCCATCCGCCGATACCACATGACCCAAAAACTGGACTTCCCTTAACCAAAACTCGCACTTTGAGAATTTCGCATATAACTTCTCACGCTTAAGCAATTCCAGCGCTGCTCGAAGGTGCCTCTCATGGTCCTCTCGGGTACGAGAATAGATTAAGATATCGTCAATGAAGACGATCACACACTTATCCAGCAACGAGCTACATACCCGATTCATCAAGTCCATGAACACCGCGGGCGCATTAGTCAACCCAAAGGGCATGACTAAGAACTCGTAATGTCCATATCTCGTACGGAAAGCCGTTTTCGGCACATCGTCCTCCTTCACCTTCAACTGGTGGTAACCCGACCTCAAGTCTATCTTTGAGAAGTAACTCGCACCTTGGAGCTGGTCGAAAAGGTCATCGATCCTCGGGAGCGGGTACTTGTTCTTCACGGTTACCTTATTAAGTTCACGGTAATCTATGCACATTCGCATAGATCCGTCCTTTTTCTTAACGAAAAGTACTGGTGCTCCCCAGGGCGATGAGCTCGGGCGAATAAAGCCTTTGTCGAGTAACTCCCGCAACTGGTTCATCATTTCCTTCATCTCCGCTGGTGCCAAGCGGTAGGGCGCACGGGCAATCGGTGCCGCTCCAGGTAACAGTTCTATTCTGAACTCCACTTGACGATCCGGGGGCAGACTCGTCAAATCATCCGGAAATACTTTCGGATACTCACTCACTACTGGAACCTCCCCCATACCCTTCTTTTCCTTCTTAGCATCTAGCACAACAGCTAAATATCCCAGACATCCCTTCCCCAAACACCGCCTAGCTTTCAACAACGAGATCAAACATGACTTCCTATCCCGGCGATCTCCGTAAATTACCACTTCTCTCTTATCGGGCAAGACAATACGGATCATCTTCTTATTACAAACTATGTTAGCGTCATTCTCCGCTAACCAGTCCATTCCTAGGACTACGTCAAACTCCCCCATTCCCATAGGATACAACCGTAATGGAAATAGATGACCATCCACGTCTATGCTACAACCCTCATAGACCTCCTTCACCCAGACTCGGCTATCATCTGCTATCTCTACTTCAAACCCAAAATTCAATCTCTTGGGTTTCACTTGCAATTTTTGAGTAAACTTGGGCGACACAAACGAACGGTTGGCCCCCGAATCAAACAATACTTTAGCGAGAAACGAGTCTATAGGAAAGGTACCTGTTACCACATCAGGCGTGTTCACCGCCTCCTCAGCAGACATGTGGAAAGCCCTCGCCCTCGCACGAGCCGGCTCCACCTTCCTCTCCTCATTCTTTCCTCCGCTAACACCGCTTCCACTCCCAGCATAACCTTTCTTCCATTGCGGGCAATCCCACTTGACATGGTCTGGGGACCCACACTGGAAACATGACCTGGAACTGCGACAATCCCGAGCCATATGTCCTGATTTTCCACACTTGTAACAGCCGTCTTTGTCAGCCAAACACTCCCCCTTGTGCATTCGGTTGCACTTGCTACAAGGCTTCTCCCCTGCTCGGGGCCCCACCCGCAGCTCGGGTCTAGGCGCACCTGCTCTTTTTCCGTCTCTGGTTGGTCCTTCTCACTTTCGCTTGTCTCCAACCCTCTCGGTTAACTGTCTGGCTTTCTCCTTCTCAGTAAGTTCCGCGGTATCCACCGCTGCCTGGAAGGTAGACGGGTCCTTCACTTGTACCAACTCTCTAATGCTGCCTTTCAGCCCGTAAATGTACCTCTCGATCCGTCTTTCTTCAGTAGGCACGTACAACTCAGCAAACCTGGCCTTCTCGATAAACCTTGACGTGTACTCCTGAACTGACATGGACCCTTGTTCCAAACCCAGAAACTCTTCCTCCAACTTCTTAACTGCTGCCAAAGGGCAAAACTGTGCTTTAAATCTTCTAACAAACGTTTCCCACGACATGCCCTTAGCTACCTCTGATCCCCTTCCTCCAGTCTCAACATCCCACCAAAAGATCGCTTCAGATTTCAACATCGATCTTGCAAACAGCACCTTATCCTCCTCGGCGCACTTACTAGTATCAAATGCTAACTCCATCTCGCGAACCCACTTCACAGTCAGAACGGGGTTGCGTTATCCATTGAACGTTGGAGGTTTGCACGACACGAAAGTTTTAAACGAGCACCCTTTCACTGCTTTCGGTTCAGAGACAACAATTGGAGTTGTCATCGAGTTGTTTCCGATCTCAGTCTGGGGCTCACTACCTTCCTCAGTCTTCCTTTCAGTACCACTTTTACTTGGTTCTCCAGATGCAGTCTTATTCTGATTATCCAACACCGCTTTCAAGGTCTTCTGCAGTTTATCCATTTCCGCTGTGAACTTATCTTCCGTCACGAAAGCCGGTGCAGTCTCAGGCTTACCCCCTTTCTTAGTCTTTGTTTTCTTCACCGGTGCTGAACTTTCTTGTTCGGACAACTCCCGAACCTCAGGCTCTCCCACACTCTTTGCATTGCGCCTAACCGGCGCCTTCTTTTTCTTACCCTTGCCCTTAGTGGCTGCCGCCCCTACCTCAGTAACGGCCTTCCTCGGCATCGCCCCTCTGGGTCTCCCACGGCCTCTACCTCGCCCACGAGTGGCCGCCACTCTTGGCTGATTCACTGGTTCGTCCTCAACAATTCCCTCAACTCTCATTGTCTCCTCGCGAAGTGTAGTACTCTTTGTCTGCGCTTCTTCCACTAGCGGAATTGACCTACTCCTCAAAGCTCTTGTAGACATTCTAGTACAACAACAAAAGACTCATTTAATACTAAAAGCTCGTTTAGTGCTACAGCAACGGAATAATAAGGAAATTCAAGCACGCAAACGTACCTGTAAGTTCACAATTACACTGGCCAGGTGTAACCCCAAACTTACCTTACGTGACCGTCCTCGGTACCCTATTAGCTCCAAATTCTAAAACAGTGCCCTCCTAACGCATTCCTGATTCTCAGTTGTGATTTCTACTCCCCCAAAGTTTAAGTCTAGGCCCATCCGGTCACCTAAATCCCTTAAACTATGGCTCTGATACCAATTGTAACAACCCAACCAAAACTAAAGCATGCGAAATATATTAACTGCAACAGTCCCAAAAACGGGTCCCAAAATTTCCTTACATAAGTCTAAAAATTTAGGTTGGCGGAATCAACCTATTACATAACTGAGAATTTCTAAAAATAAAAGATAATAGTGTCACTGGTTCTACTGCTTCTATCTTCTAACTGCTCTGTTCACCTGCTAGAGCCTTTCGCTACCTGCTTTCCTGAAAAGGGTTTTAATTTGAAAAGAGCGAGGGTTAGACCATGAGGTCTAGTGAGTCCCTCCTGACAGTTCTCAAAATCATTTAAAAACTTTTCATAACTTTCAAATGTATACAAGACTTTCAATAATAAACTTTCACATAGCTAAACAATAAGAATCTTTCACGGATAAATCCGCTCCCGTAAATGGCACCCTGAAGTCACCCGAGGGTGACAACGAGTCAGTATCACGCTGCCTTACTGGGACTCATTCCCATGGCATAAACGGAACCTCCCCCCGACGTGAGTACTGGCGGAACCTCCCCCCGACTTAGCCAATTTACGTCTACACAATGTATGCATACATCTCATAAAACTTTAAACATCTTTCATGCAATTAAAGCACAATAAATAAAGCATGGCAATTCTCAACATTCAAAACACATTTTGAAAACACTTTAAAAGCCACACATTTTAGTTTAGAAAACTCACCTGGTACGCTCGCTTGCTCTTCCCTACTCTGCTCTTTTACTTCCAAATTGTCTACCTGAATGAATGGACAGATTTATAAGCTGACCAGAATTATCCGGACACTTCTCGTTTGCCACCCTACTCTTGTCCGGACAACCACACTTTTCCGGATGACCACACTTTTCCGGATGACCACACTTTTCCGGATGACTATTCTATCCGGACGCCTTGAGGTTACCGGATAACTTATAGTCTCCGGACGAGTAACCTATCCGGATGGCACACTTATCCGGACGACTAACTTATCCGGACAACACAGTACCCGGACACCTTCTACAACCCGACCAAGAACTATCCGGACACTCACCCGGACACCTTCAATTTGAAGGTTTCCGGACAAGTCGCTGGACGAGTTTATTGGTTGGAAATCCTAACACAAGCCTATTAAACCCCAAGATAAGCAAATAAACTATCACTAAATGATCTGTAATCGATCTCCCATCGGTTTCACTACCAAAACGCATTTAACGAAGATTAAAACTCCCTAAAGGCCTCAAATGACTTAGAAAAGCTAAAACCCACAAAAACTCAGAAATCAATAGATTAAACTTGAAAGGAGTTATGGATTAGAGATTACCTTAGAGATTACTTGCAGATCACGAATTCCAATCTTTCCCTTCCTTCAGAAATTGAACTTGATGATTTCTTTCTTCCAAAAGCCCACAAAACACTCAAGAACCCTATTCTCCTTTCTCTCCTCAAAATCAGCCGTCAACAATGAATTTCAGTAATAGAATGTTCCTTCTAGGTTTTTGTGCCTTTAAATACCCTATCCCAAACTTACCAAATAGCCCCCTCTACTTTTGCTCTTATAATACTTTCCTTACAAGTGCTAAAACTAAACCGATTCGGTCACGGTCGTTACACTATTAGTGCAACATTTAATACATTTGCATGAAAAAGATAATGTAATAGGTAATATGCTCTGTTTATGTAGTTTTATCCTGCAAAAACCTACAAGAAGCAAATGAGATGATAAGTTGTAGGGATGAGACTCGAGGGCCAAACCGAACCGTATGCATGTAATCGGTTCGGCTCTCGGTTCCAATTTTCTACATTCGGTTCTTAGATTTTTCAGTTCTCGGCTGCCAATTTTCTACATGTTACTACTTATTATTTTAAAATATATTTATATATTTAATTTAGAAAAATATTGGTAATCACTTAAAAATGCAGGTTGCATTATGCAAATAGAGAAAGCGAGTATGGTGTGCGGTACAAACCGAGATAATCAGTGATTACATGGTCGTCAGAAGATGGGGTTACCAAGAGCTAGCCAGTGAATTGGGGTTGTTTCCGGTGTCGGAATAGGAATCTCCTAATACAAAAAGCTACGTTGGTCGAACTCCACAGTACGTAGGGCGATTTTGAACCGCAATTACCATTTCTCCTGCACACAGCTGACAATTTAGTACAAAAACGCAGCTGCAACTTATCTAAGTTTTGTTACATATCTAAAAGTATATGCTTTAGTTACACTTTCTTGTAAATCTTCTCTAAAAGTATATGCTTTAGTTACACATTTGTTAAAGTTTATAAATAAGCCTCTAAAATCATATTACAACTTGTTAACAACTTAACATTACTACATTTAAATCTAACCATTATGTACCTTTGGCGTAAGCAAAGCAGAAGGTCCCACGTTCTCCTAGCTTGATACAACTTGGGCTCTCAATTCCTTGGAATTGGATCATCCCCATTGCTCAACCTGAAAGCAGATCAACATTTAGCATGAAAAATCGAGCAGACAGAAATCAAACAAATAAATTGAATCCATGGCAGAAATCCATAACTAAATGCAAACAGAAACAAAAATAAAGTAGAGACAAATCGAGAGAGTAGAGAGATCGAATAGAGGTATTCCATCTTATTCCACCAATGCTAAATTTGAATAAAGGTCCAATCATAATTACAAAATTGGAACCAAAGGGAAGACTTATCGTGACAACACAGTCTTTGCCTATTCTTTTACCAACACATCTCCAACCTCCATTTTGACTCCCCATTTCCAATAAGTAAAAAACAAATAGTCAATCTCTACAAGTTACCATCCCTTGATACAAATTAGATTCAACATAATCCACCTAAAATGACAAAGTAAGACCCATGAAAAACCTGTGAAAAAAGATATATGTGCAAAAAAATCCATTGAACTGGGATTTCTAAGGCTTCAAAATTAAAGAAAAAAAACCAAAAGAACCTACTGATTGAAAAGTGTCTTCCTGGTGTTGATTTAGTTTAGATGAACATGACATGATTTTTTAATGATTGAATGTAAAACTGCTTTGTGCATTAGCGTTTGAATTGGTTTAGAGCACATCAGATATCACAATAATTTATCAACAAACACATGGATTTTGCTTCGTTCGGCTGATTATATTGTCAAAGTAAGGATAGTAGTTAAATAACCAGGTATGTTAAAATTAGTCAAATTCAAATACCTTTGGAGCATATCCTCAAACACCTTTTCTGCAAGAAAAAAACACGGTTCTTTTCTAAACCCAGCTCAAAAAAATCCAATAGACAAATCTGGTGATGCAAAGTGAAACAAAACACGGTTCTATATCCAAATATGATGCATGCAAAGTGAAACAAAACAAACCTTCAAATACACAGAATAGATAAATCTATAGTTCATACTCCAAACAATATAAAGCACAAATACACATAACAAAATAGTCCAAATTTATAAAACTCAATCAGGTTTCAAGTCATTTAGCAGATTTTCTTGCTTTTTTCTCCAAACAGTCGTCTCGATTTGGCCCAAAAATAACCTGTGCACAACGTTGGAAGGTAAACAAACATCAAACTTGAACCAACACAGATCATATTTTGCATAATACTTGTAACATTTTATCATGAAACAATTTCAAACTGCTATATAATTCATTCATGAATCATGACAAAGAAACTAAAAAGCTTCCACTTTCACAAAAATTGTTGTTCATATAAACCATCTAGGAAGAAAAATCAAGCAAATCTTCCAATGCCAAGCTTCTAATCGATAGTCTTAATCTAAATCCCTATAAAATTTAACCATTCGTTTTCTTGTGAAAATTCAAAAAAAAATTATAACAAAACAGTAAAATTTGTTGAATATTTCAAGAAATAAGTTGTTATTGTTAAAATAAAATGTCAATCTAATCAAGAAACAAGAAATGGTCCAAGAACATTCTTGTTATTGATGCAAATAAATATCTTAAATGGAAAATATGAACCGAAAATCAGATTGAAAATGGAAGAATGAGGGATTATAGAAAACAGTACCTTTAAAGCGAGATATCCTTTATCTAGTTTTAGATAACTTCCAGTTGGCCTCGTCATCGTCTTTTCGCACGTTCTCGGCTTTCTACAGAACATGGGGTTTTTTCCTTCATATCAATATGTGTTCCTTAAGATGAACACTATAATATTTTAACAGGAAAAAAAATCACCTTGAATGATATCTAACAAGAGAGAAGGAAATTGCAATCTTCGGCATCTGAAACTGCATCATAGCTGTAATCAACTAATCAAAGCATGAAAAGAAACATAAACAAAAAATTAGCACAACCAGAATTGAACAAAACCCATAGGAAACAAAAAGTAAATATTAATTGCAAGAAGACACATTCTAGTAGACATTATGAGAGCTTCAAATGGAAACTTGTGGTTTCAAGTGATTCTGAAAAACATAAAAGAGCCAAACCCATTGAAAAGAAAACATAGAAGAGACAAACCCATTGAAAAGGACACATAACCCTAATTCAAACACAGAGAAGTGAAGATGGAGATGAAACCGTATGAGAGAATACGAATAGCAAAAAGGAAAATACCTCAAAAATCCTTTAAAGTTTTCGACTTCCATCGAATAAGACATGAAATGGAAGTCCTCCTGGAAAGTCGAGAGATGGTGAGAGTTCAAATTCAATAAACATCAAATAGGTCATCGTTAGAGCGACCTTGGGAGCATTATCAGTCCACTATACTATCAATACGATCTAGATTACCTGTTTTCAATGAAAATACAACAGAGAAAGGTAAAGGTGAATTCAAATTATTTGAAAACCCTAACTTTGAAATTAATTAGGTCTACCTCGTGAGAAAGTCATACAACTCTAATCCAACCGAAAGCTTGAAGATGGAGAAGTCGAGATCGAAAGCTTCGAGAGAAGTATGGCGATAATCGACCAACGATAAAAGGAAACAAATGAAAACATATCAGACCTGGATGTGGTGATGTTGGCAACCAAAGTGTTACTGAATCCCAGTTGAAAGTGTTGGTGATATTTTCTGGTTCAAAGAAATAACCTTTTCCATGGTGGAGAATGGAGAGGGAAGAGAAAGATTTTGGGTTTGAAATTTGAAAAGGAACGATCCATTTTTAGGGTTCCATTCAAATCCTGGGAGAAGGAATCGACATCTTGGGAGAAGGAATCGACCGATGATTGATGAGTTGGGAGCGTGCTTAAGTTGGGAAATGAGGGTGTCCATGTGTTGAACAGCTCAAGTTTCTCACTCTAAAAATTTAAGTAATTATGCATTAAAGTGTTGTACATATAGCTTGAGAGGTTGTTTTTAAGAGTTTGGGGGTTAAATGTATCCTAAGATAGTATAGATAAACAAACTTCGATAAAAATATAAGTATTATTGGGCCCATGGAGGAGGAGTTTGGGTTAGGCGTGGTATACAACCTTTTAACGTAATCAACCTACGTTTGGTCGGATTTGTGTTGTAGTCTTGTTTCTTCTTGGTTGATTTTAATATATCGTTGTCTTTCCAAAAAAAAACTACATAGACATAGAGGGCATCCTCGGAGCGTGGGGATTCTGTGACATTTCTGATTTGTTGTCTTCTATTTTTAAAAAGCTGTTTAGTTATTTGGGAACATTTTCTTTTCATGTTTTCTAGACTTTTCGAGTTATGAACATGACCTGTAAAAAATTAAAATCTGTTGGTCCCGAAAGGCTTAAACAAGTTTGTAGAAGGGGGGGGGGGGTTGAATACAAACACACTATTTTACTTTTCTAAATTGTTTATTGATAAATCATTAACAATTTACAGCTTGTTGCGGAAACAAGATTAAGGATAAACCTAAATCTAAACAAGTTGGAACACTAAGGTTTTCTTGCACTAAGAAAGATAAGGAGATTACTAATAAAATCCTATCTTGAGAGATTTGAACTTGTCCAGAGTTAGCAAGTTGCTTCAAATGAAGTGAGTTCATCTCTTTATATACTGCATGCATTTAATGCAATCCAGTATATACTTTACACGTGTCATTAGCGGATTGGTTGCATGTCATTGACCTTTGATGACAACCTTAGTAGCCGCATGAGTGAACAGTGTAGTGTCAGAGTGGTTGTACGATTTCAGATTTTCGGAGGTTCTTTTCTGACATTTCGTACGGTGGCGTGCAAGGGAGGTTAAGACAAAAGTACTTTGTACGGAGGACTTCATGATCAGCTTTCGTTGATTCAGCGATTATCATTTACTATTCAGCAGATGATAAAGTTCAGCGATAGCTGAAGTCTTGTACTTGATACTTCACGTTGAGTGGACAAATCTGAGTCTTCGCTGATCCGCATCAGTTCATTAGGAGACTTGTCGCTGGTTCTTGAGCTTGATCTTCGACTTCAGCGTAGAACCTTTGTTGACGTGAATCTTGTCTTCAGGGATCATAAGTAAACAACTAACTTATCAGCGATCACCATACGGACTGAACAGACTCAGCGATATGGTGAACAGTGTTCGCTGAATGTTTAATCTAAAAGTGCGAGAGTTCCTATCAGCAGTACTGTAAGATCTTAGTACTTATCAGCGATAGTGAAACTCTGATACATATTGTTTACTTACAATTTTCACTAAGTATTTAAGATAGGGTCATTATCAAATCACGGAGGGTTTGGATCAACAATCTCCCCCTATTTGATTATGACATAGCAACAGAGAAAATTGCTATTTAATGAAAACATAAGGATAAAAAGAACTCATAAAATATTTGTCCCTTTTACTGTTTTCTGGGATCTTTTCAGTACTGATGGAGTAAAGTACATTCGCTGAAATCTTTCTTTAAATCTTTGAATCAGGTTACAATATGAATAAGAAAGATTACAAGTACAAGCGAAATAAATTACAAGTACTGAAGGATGACTGATACAATAGAGAAAATGGTGATTGTTGTCAACCTTCAAAGGGTTCTTCCTTAATGAGAAGTTCATCAAGGGTTGTCTTTTCAGTTGGAATCATCCAGTCAGGAACCTTTTCTCCTTTATTCTTTAGCTTCAGAGCAGCTTCAAAAATCAAGGGTTTTAGGTGTCGTGCCTGAATGTCTTTTCTGAAGTCGCACCAGTAGATGAGATCTTTGAGCTGTTCGATTGGAGTGATTGGAAGCTCAGCGATCCGTTGAAAGCATTTACGTCCGTCGTAGTCAAGAAAGAATATTCCATAAGGATTACTGATGACTTTACCAGGGACGAAAAGTTCACATGGTGGCAAAGAGACATCAAGGGCAGATAGATCAGGATCAGGACCAAGTACTTCAGCGCGAGAGAAACCAATTCCAGTTTCATTTCGTATGACAGGACCTGAGTTTGAATCTTGACGTTTCTTCCTTGGAGAGTCCTTTTTTCTTTTCGGCTTTAGATCAGGAACAGGAGGAATATCCACACAAGAAGATATCAAATCGATCTGTCTGTTTATCAGCTTTTCGAAATGATCCTTGTACTTAGATTTTGACGGTTGGATAGCTAACCTCATCTCCAGCCATTCAGAGAGACCATACCTTTTTACAGTGTCAGCACGAAAGGTTTCAGATGAGTCATCTTCTCTGAACAGTTTGATGTCAACAATAGGTACTCCGACGGAGGTTCTTCCAGAGATGAATACCTTGTTGATCTTCGCTGGACGATATCTGAAGTGGATTTTCTCTTTACACCAGATCAGGGTGGTCTGAGAAACTTCAGCTTTCTTTTCCACGATCTTCTGGGCTTGTTCCCAAAGCTTTCGTTGGATTTGAATGGGAATACGCTTCAGCTTGGGGTCTTTGACAGATTCTTGAGTGAGCTTGATGGCGTATTCTCTGTCTTTATCTTCAGCTTCCTTCCTTTCAGCGATGAGGCGTTCAGCTCTGAGATGATCTTGGTATTCAGCTTTTGAAATTCTGAATTTAGGAGGAACTGAAGGTAGTTGATCGCGCCTTAGGATGATTCGCTGATCCTCGAATCGCTTTATCATTTCTTCTCTCCTCTTTTGATCTTCTTCACTCAGCCTTTGAGCAACTGAGGAAGGTCTGTTTCTGTGCGAGAGAGGTTGTTCTTCTGGTTCATCAGTCTCAGAGATTAAATCTAAGACTGGGATTATGTCTTCAGCGTTAGCTGGAATTATTGGTGAAGTCGCAACAGATCTTTCAGCGATATCCTCAAACAGGGGAGAGGACTAGCTGAAACGCAGCGATCTTACAAATAAGAACTGGGTAGAAGAACTTGGGTAGAAAAGATAGAAAAAAAATGTGGATGTGTATGGTGTTTGTGGAATGGATAACTGATTTTTCATAGATGATCAGGGAAGGAAAAATAAGTTTAGTGTACCTGACAAATCGGCTTTGCAAGTAGGATCGCCAGATTATCATCTTCAGCGATGCCTTTGTCTTTGCTTTTCTCAGCGCCAGAGGCTGAGTGCTTTGTCTTTGTCTTCTCCCCTGAAGGTTCTTTTATTGAAATACCTTTAAGAGCTTTGGTTCGAGGAGCAGGTTTGACAACAAAGAAATCATCGTCATCTTCATCATCATCATCATCGTTCCTTGGAGAGGAGGATGGTTCAGCTTCAGGGATGTCGAAGTCTTCGTCTTCTTCTGCTTCAGATTCCTCAGCATCTTCATCGAGTTGCTCCCCCTCAGATATAGAGGCGAGGTTCTCGGTTCCCTCAGGGTTTTCATCTCCCTGAGGTCCAGTAATCCGATCTTCATTACCCTCTCCCCTGATAGATTCATCATGGGAAAGGTCTTCAGCGCTCTTCTCCTGTTCAGCGCTCTTCTCCCCCTCTTTCTCATGATGGTCGGGGGAGGAATGGGTAGATTCAGCATTGGTGTTGTCTCTGTCTTCTGGGCCAGAGATTTTCACACAACCTTCAAGCTTAGCTATTCTGTCTTCTAGGCCAGAAATAGCAGGCGTGATTTTCTTCAGCTCTTGGCGATCCTCTGCGGTGAATGAGTCCAAAACAGGTGCAGGGGCCGGAGCAGGAGCTGGATTATTTGCCTTGTTCACCAGCGTCTCGATCATTGTCTTGACGGAACCAAGGTCGGTCTTCACTGAGCCCAAGTCGGTCTTGACCACTGACATATCACCTTCGAGTGTACCAACCGATTTCTTCAGCGTTGTAACTTCGCTGGAAATGGTGGAAACTGATGATTTGAGGTTGGTGTAGTCAGTGTAGATGTCGGAGAGCACTTTGGCAAAGTCGGCGAGAGTTTTATCAAGATCTTTGATGTCATCAGAGGAGGCCTTCTTTTCCACCACAGTAGTCAGCTTCGTCAGATTCTCTCCAGCGTTTGTTACAGCTGTAGAGTTATTTGATAGACCGGTGGTGAGATCCGTAAGTTTCATCTCCATAGACTTCAGAGACTGGTTGATGTCTCCCAAAAAAGGACCCGTAACATATAAGTACTTGTGAACAAAGGAAAGCTCAGAAGTTTCAGGTTTAGTTACAGTGTTTAAGGTGGGATCTGTACCTGCAGGAGCGTTGACGAACTCATCAAAGTTTCGAGTCCCTCCATAGTGTTCCATATCTCCCTCAAAAGTTCCGTGAGGAATGGAGATCTCTGCAGGTCCTTTCTTCGTCATTCGCTGAGAAGCTTCAACGGCTTCTTGAATGATGGCATCTCCAGTTTTGACTGGAGGAGTGTCCAAAGAAGCAGAGGGAGGAGCGAAGGATAAGAATTGGGGTTGGAGTTCAAGTTCAGCGTTGGATTCGCTGAGAAGTACTTCATCAGTCTTTTGAGAGACTGACGAAGGTTGGGTAGATTCCAAAGTTCTAACCTCAGCGTTTAGGGACGCTGAAGTAGGTTTAGAAGGGATGGCTTGAATTGGTGTGGCAGAGCGTACCACGGAACTTTCCTTCAGCTCTTCAGAATGAGCTGAGGAGTCTTCAGCATGCAACTGCTGGGGTTGCTCCTTGGTTTTCTTGATCCTTTTGGAATCAAGAGGGGTAAGAGATTGTTTCCTTTTCTTAGAAGGAATGGATTTTGTGGCCGGGGTATCAGCGATGGGTATTGTCGCTGAAGGAGCCACAGAAAGCGGAGAATTAAGAAGAGTGAGAAGAGTAGAGAGACGTACCTCGTTGGCGACAGGCTTGAAGTCGAGAACTTTAGGGCCAATCTGAGAGAGTTTCAGATCACCCTCTTCAGGATAGCTGTCCTTCAGGCCATATTGAAAGATGGCGCTGATGAATCGCGGGTAAGGAACCCATGCTGGTCGGTCAGCGGCAGAATCAACACGTTGAATGAGGTCTTCATAGATGATGGAGGCCCAGTCAATGTTGAGACCTTTCAGCAGTGCGTAACCCATGGCCTGCTGAGGTTGAGCGGCTTGATCAGAAGATCCGGATTTCGCTGTCATGCAGCTGATCAGGTGAGCGAAGATAAAGTTCATCTCGCTGGGCATCTTGGATTTCTTTATCAGCGTCAGCTTCTTCTCAGGTAGCTTGTCTCTTCCAGTCTCCCAGATGTAACCCATCGCATCAAGGAAAGCAATGATTTCTTCCCTGTCAGCGTGCTTCTTGTGGTCAGGAAATGGAATGAAAGGATTTTCTGAGGTAGCGTTAGGGAATTTCAGAGCTTTACGGATTATTGTGGGGGTTATCTTGATGGTGCCATACTCAGTATCGCTGAGTATGCAGTCGATGGTTTTAGATGGATCTTTGGCTGAGGGTAGGTTGGTGTGTCTGGCAGAGTACCAGAATTGGGATAATAGACGCTGACTGGCAGGAGGTGTGATTGTCAGTGCTGTGTATATGGGGCTATTCTTCAAAAAAATCACAGCGTCGTCTAGATGGGATACCTGCTTCCGAGGAGGAAACTCGAGAAGCGCTGAAAGGTTGTTTGCCTTTGTCCAGTCTAGTTGATCCAGCTTAAACTTAACCTGAGGAGCTTTGGTGATTTCCAGTTCCTCAGAATCACTGGAGATGGACTCAGCGGTAACATTCAGCTTTGAAGTTGCCATTTCACTGTATTATCAGTTCAACCAAAGATGTTAACAAATAAGAAATATCTTAATGTGGAAAGAGAATTTCCATTGAGATTTTTCGAATTTTGTCCATTTCATTCAGACAAAAAAGTCTTAATGAAGATTAGGGTTTTTCTTGTTTTTTTTTTTAAAAAAACGAATATAACACCTATAAGCCTTGTATTCCAGTTTTTTTTTTAAAAAAAAAATGGATACGAAAGAAGAACAAGTTTAAGATTTTAGATTTAAAACTTGAAGAACAACCATGAAATGGTTGTGTTTATAAAACCATGAAAGAAAATGATTTTATTTTTGAGTTCTTTTGTTTGATCTTGTGTAAAACAATGATAAGATCGAAAACAGGTTATTTGCATTTGATAAAAGATAAGAACATATTGACCTTGAGTTTGATGAAGAAGATGATGAACAGTTCTTGAAGATCGAGAGCACAAAATGCAACAGTGTTCTTTTCTTGCGGAGAAAGATTGATTCGCATAAAAGACAAATATAAACTTTGAGAGAGTTTATATAGGAAGAGAGTAGAGAGAGAAAAACTTGAGCGGGAAAGTTTTTCATCATGACACGGACACGTGTTTGCATTTGATTGGATAGACAACGAAACGTGCAAACGTGTGTCAGAAAAAGAAACGTGCCTGGTGTTATCCGTTGCAATGACGTCACAACTGTCCTTTCACATTCTTTCGTTGTCTCTGAGGTTTTGAAAGAAAAACTCAGGGACTCTTTGGAAAATATGAAGCACTGAATAGAAATATCAGTGAGGGTTTTAAGAAATTTCAAAATATCGCTGTTAAGGAAGAGATATTCAGCGATGTAAGAATTTGAAATCTTGCATTTTCATGCGTTTTGTCAGAGAGAGAAAACATACCTTGATATCAGTTTAACCCAATTTATTCAGAGAGAAGATGATGAAATGGATTGTACTAGTTTATTTTATCCAGAGCCTATACAAGAATGTATAAACGTATCGCTGATTAAATGTGAACCGCTGAAGATTTATCCTTCAAAGTTCAGCATTCCAAGCTCGCTGATGAGAAAGTTGAATCTTGTCTCATCAAGAGGTTTGGTAAACAAATCAGCTAACTGATAATCAGTTGGGATAAAATGAAGTTCTATATCACCATTCATCACATGATCTCTGATAAAATGATATCTGATTTCTATGTGTTTTGTCTTTGAGTGTAGCACTGGATTGTTTGCTATAGCGATGGCACTTGTGCTGTCGCAATAGATTGGAATTTTGGAGAGCTGAAGATCATAGTCTAGTAGTTGATTTCTCATCCACAATACTTGAGAACAGCAACTTCCAGCGGCTACATACTCAGCTTCAGCTGTGGAAGTGGACACCGAGTTTTGCTTCTTACTTGTCCAACTTACCAGCTTTCCACCCAGGAGCTGACATCCTCCTGTGGTGCTTTTCCTATCCATTTTGCAACCTGCAAAATCACTGTCTGAATAGGCGGTTAGATCGAATCCTGAATCTTTGGGATACCAAAGACCTAGATTCGCTGTACCCTTAAGATATCGAAAGATTCGCTTTACAGCTTTCATATGAGATATCTTAGGTTCAGCTTGATATCGTGCGCACAGACATGTTGCAAACATAATATCGGGTCGGCTAGCTGTAAGATACAGTAGTGAGCCGATCATCCCACGGTACAGCGTGACATTGACAGGAACACCCTTTGTGTCCTTATCAAGTATCAGCGGTGGTGCCATAGGGGTTTTCATAGCTGAACTTTCAGTTAAGTCGAATTTTTTCAGCATATCTTTAACATACTTTCCCTGATTTATAAAAGTTCCTTTTTCAGTTTGCTTAATCTGAAGACCAAGGAAATATGTTAGTTCACCCATCATACTCATTTTATACTCATCTTTCATTCTATCAGCGAAACGAGTACAAAGCTCAGGGTTAGTAGAACCAAATATAATGTCATCAACATATATTTGAACTAAAATGATATGACCTTTTATTTTTCTAAAAAACAAAGTTTTGTCAATCTTACCTCTCTCAAATTTTTCAAGGTGGAGATACGTAGAAAGAGTGTCATAGCATGCACGAGGAGCTTGCTTCAAGCCATAAAGTGCCTTATCCAGCTTATAAACATAACCTGGACGCTTAGGATCTGAGAATCCTGGAGGTTGTTCCACATAAACTTCTTCATTCAGCTTTCCATTTAGAAACGCTGACTTAACATCCATTTGATGTACAGTGAAGTTTTTGTGTACAGCATATGCTAAGAAAAGACGAATAGATTCAAGTCTTGCTACAGGAGCAAAGGTTTCGTCATAATCTATACCTTCCTCTTGTCTGTATCCCTGAGCAACAAGACGAGCTTTGTTGCGAGTTACAGTACCATGTTCGTCCAACTTGTTTCGATAGACCCACTTAGTGCCTATCACTGTTTTGTCAGTTGGTCTCCGAACAAGTTTCCAAACTTTGTTTCTTTCGAATTCAGTCAGCTCTTCTTGCATAGCGCTGACCCAGTTTGGATCTCTGAGGGCATCATCTATTTTCTTTGGTTCAGTTAGAGAAATAAAGTTAACAAATAAACAAATATTACCTGCACTTCTACGAGTCTGAATACCAGCGTTGGGATCACCAAGAATTTGATCGATTGGGTGATTTACAGTCCATCGCTGAGCCGGAGCATGCGTCGCTGACTCAGTCTGAACTGGAGAAACTGAAGATGAGGCTTCAGCTACTTCTGGATAATCAGCTAAGAGAGGAATGCTTGCATTTGTCACTTCATTCACTGATTGCTGAGAAATAGATGGAATTTCTGAGACATTTGGATCAACTGCGGGTATAGTATTTATAGGAACAGCTGAGACCCAAGATGTTTCAGCTTCACTATTCTGCATATTGGGAATGATAGTAGGACCATCATTTTCAGATAATAGCAAGGAAGAGAAAATATCTTAGATTAGATCTTGTTTATGAGATTAAACAAATCTGCTCTGATACCACTTGTTGGTCCCGAAAGGCTTAAACAAGTTTGTAGAAGGGGGGGGGGGGGGGGGGGGGGTTGAATACAAACACACTATTTTACTTTTCTAAATTGTTTATTGATAAATCATTAACAATTTACAGCTTGTTGCGGAAACAAGATTAAGGATAAACCTAAATCTAAACAAGTTGGAACACTAAGGTTTTCTTGCACTAAGAAAGATAAGGAGATTACTAATAAAATCCTATCTTGAGAGATTTGAACTTGTCCAGAGTTAGCAAGTTGCTTCAAATGAAGTGAGTTCATCTCTTTATATACTGCATGCATTTAATGCAATCCAGTATATACTTTACACGTGTCATTAGCGGATTGGTTGCATGTCATTGACCTTTGATGACAACCTTAGTAGCCGCATGAGTGAACAGTGTAGTGTCAGAGTGGTTGTACGATTTCAGATTTTCGGAGGTTCTTTTCTGACATTTCGTACGGTGGCGTGCAAGGGAGGTTAAGACAAAAGTACTTTGTACGGAGGACTTCATGATCAGCTTTCGTTGATTCAGCGATTATCATTTACTATTCAGCAGATGATAAAGTTCAGCGATAGCTGAAGTCTTGTACTTGATACTTCACGTTGAGTGGACAAATCTGAGTCTTCGCTGATCCGCATCAGTTCATTAGGAGACTTGTCGCTGGTTCTTGAGCTTGATCTTCGACTTCAGCGTAGAACCTTTGTTGACGTGAATCTTGTCTTCAGGGATCATAAGTAAACAACTAACTTATCAGCGATCACCATACGGACTGAACAGACTCAGCGATATGGTGAACAGTGTTCGCTGAATGTTTAATCTAAAAGTGCGAGAGTTCCTATCAGCAGTACTGTAAGATCTTAGTACTTATCAGCGATAGTGAAACTCTGATACATATTGTTTACTTACAATTTTCACTAAGTATTTAAGATAGGGTCATTATCAAATCACTGAGGGTTTGGATCAACAAAATCTTTTATAATTGAACGTGAGATTGATCTGATGTTTTATAAAATATCAAATGATCAAACATATACCTTAAAAGATACAATATTAAATGGTTTTTGTGTGTTTTCTTTTTTAATTTTCATATTATTTAAAACAAAATTCCGTAATGGTTTTTCCACATGAATTAAATCTATACTATCTTATAAAGCATATTACATAAAAGTCTTAAAAGTCTTAAATACAACTTAAAATGCATAGAGTACTACTCTTTTATGCATCTTTTTTTGAAAAGTCTTAAAAGTCTTAAATACAATTTAAAATGCATAAGGTACTGCTTCTTTGTGCATATTTTTTTAAAAATCTCTCTCTCTCTATTCAAGACCGTCCGCTATTCACAAATCCATGCCCAGATGACGATTCAGTTCTCCATTCACAAATCCATCTTCAATTACCAGTCCCCTGATGACGATTCAAACTCTAAATGTCATTCGTGGTTCAAATCCATTATACGGTTAGGGTTCTTTCATCTTCATTTCTCCATTGCTCCATCTCAGAGGTAGTGTCGATTCAAACTCTAAATGTCATTCGTGGTTCAAATCCATTATACGGTTAGGGTTCTTTCATCTTCATTTCTCCATTGCTCCATCTCAGAGGTATTGTCGATTCAAACTCCATTTTTTTATTATGTTCCTCATTAATACGTTTTTTGCAATGACACTTTCACTGCAGTGTTATTTGTTGTTTCTAGGGTTAAGCCTTAAAATCTATTGAAAATCTATTGAATTTATGGATAGTTGATTCTTGATTTTATGGATTAATCTTTGTCCCATCTGAGACTTGAATATCCTCAAGTATAATTCGACATTTTCTTTGATCCGGATGTTGCATACTTGCTCACATTGAGTGTTATTTTCAATCGTATTTTTTGCAATTTGTCTACATGTTGTAGGAAGTTGGAGAGAATGATGCTCAGAGTGAGGATTTTCAACCGATTGGTTTGTGGCTGCAATTCGATTAGGCTTGGTAATATTTTTTACGTTTTTTACATTGTTTGGGATATATTATTGCATTAGGCTATTAAAATGTAGTAAATATATGGTGGAAATTGAAACTTGGTGTCATAGTGAAGGAAAACATGATTGGATTCTCAAGGACTTACACCCAATCGTGAGTTTATTGGAAGGATTTCAAGGGTGATTTGTTGTCTTAGCTTAGTCCTTTTGCTAAGTTGGGACTTTGAAACATATTACTTTTTTTTAGCTATGTATGTTCATTGTTTTTAGCTTTGTTTGTTCATTTATGTGTTAGGGTCCGATTACTTACTCTCGTTTCTAATCGAAAAACAGGTTTGTTTTGATTTTCGTTTTGATTAACAGAGCTTTGTTTTTTCATTCATTTCGATTAAAAGCTGTTTGATTAATATTTATTTCGATTTTCCGGAGCACTCTTGATCGATCGCTCTTTACTCACTCTTGATTCCAATCGAGAAACATGTTTGTAACAGAGTAGTTTCGAATGTGGTTTCGACTAAAGAGCTTTGTTTTTCAATTATTTCGATTAACAGAGATTTAGTTAGAATTACTGATTAACATTTATTTGATTTTCAGGAGCACTCTCAATCCATCGTTGTTTGAAGAATCGTTTTTCATTCGTAGTCGATTTACATGGGAACGTTTCTAACTGAGTATGAAGGCTGGGAAGGTTTCATACTGATTTTTAATTTCACAATTGATTTCAAATTAACAGGTTCGTGCTTCCATGTGTACCCATTGTTTTCCCATACCATCTCTCAAACAGGTTCGTGTTTCAATTTCTGTTTTTTCATACAATCACTCAATTTCATTTGATATTTCCCATTTCTTTTTTTACAGAAAGAAGTGTATATATCAGCTCTTACGGGCACTATCGATCCCAGATCGATCAATCGCTCACCTCCATCTAATCGATCCCACATCCCATATTAATCACTCATCCCTCTTATTCGATTTCAGATCCTAGAGCATATACATTTACCCGTAAGTTTTCCCAATTTTGATTTTTCTAAAAGATCAAAAAGACAACTGTAGATGTTTGCATGTGAATATTTTTGTTAAAAATATGTTTTTGATGTGAAGAGTGATGGGTGATGTGTTTTTGCTCAAAAGACTTGGGTTTTGGGGGTTACTGATAGCTGGGATTGTTTGAACTAAAAGTATCTTATAATGTTAAAGTTATACATTTGTAGAATTACAAAGAAGCCGCTAGGCTTTGTGTTTCTTTGAATCATTCGTTCAAATGTCTGATAATGTTAAAGCTACACTCTATTGCCCAATTTACAGTTTGCTTACCCATAAGAACAAGAATCTTGAGAGGTGATTGAACAATAATTCATGTACTAAATGTTTTTAACTGAGTCATCATTGTGCATTGGAGTTGAGTGATCTTTTTGAAACGATTGGAACAAGATTAACAATTTCTGCACCCCTGTTTAAATCTAATGTGAGCCGTGGTTGGATCAAACCTGCAAATTATGTTTTTTCTCTTTTTTTTTGCTGCTCAAACATCAAGGTACTTTTTAATTTATGTTTTTATAACTACAAAGTGTTTGTTAATATATCCCAGTGAAGGGTTGCAACATATTTTTCTTCAGTGGTTTATTATGTTTGCCCCTGCCCATATCTCCGATTTATGTTTTTATGTTTCTTCAATGGTTTTTAATGGTAATAGTGGTTTTAAAGGTGGGTTGAATATATTGGGGATTCTAAAGGCAATCCTTATGCTTAGGTGTTTAAATCTAAAGGCAATCCTTATGCTTAGGAGTTTAATAAGTATGGGGATGCACTAAATGATGATGATTGATGGTTAGCAGCTTCTTACATTTTCTATGAATCTTTTTATGAGATCACTCTGAAGTTGTGAATTTGATTTCTACCTACTATGATAGTGAAGGTGGCAACACTAAGAAAATGACAAAGCACATAATACGACAAATCAAGGTCTGATGTTAATGCTAATGTTTTGCTATTTACTACCTTCCAAATAATGTTTATTAAGCTTATGTTAAATTAATAGAGAATTAGAAAATATTCTGGACTGAAACACTTAGGATGGTATTATATGATGAGACTCTTTTTTTCTCCCTATCGGGGTGAAGCATTATTTTAATATATGCATCATATCTTGAAATGATAGCCTGACAGCAACACTTATTTGAAACTAATTGCAATATGTAAGCTATAATTAAAAGGCATTAGAAAGTTATTGTTATGAATAATCGATTACTGCGTTCTTCGAATTTATTTTGGGTTTGAATAATCTTATTTTGTTTTCTGGAGGAGTATTAACTTTATTGTTATGAATGTACTTAACAATAAAACTCGATGCTTCTCTCAGTATCCTCTCAGGTTCATCGTTCCCACCAAGGTATAAACCAGTAAAACCCCAATTCATTTCACTATCAAATTCTTCTTCTTCTTTTCACCCTTCATACAGATTTAATTTGATTATTTGAATTTGTAGGCAGGGAGATCCGAAGTTGATGCTGTTTGGATCTACACCCTCACTTATGGTGGTGGAATTGTTTTTGTAAGCATTCCAATTAATTGATTATTTGGGTTTAAGGAAATTGATTATTCTTACACTGTATATGGTTGTGATTTAGGGCGATTGTATTTCGTTTGACCTAACCGTTGATGATGGTTGTGCTGCTGTTTTGACAACTCATGCATCTACAAAGGTCAATCTCTTGAATAGATATTTTATTGCATACCATGTGTTTGCTTTTATGCTTTACTCACCATGTTTATAATAATTGCAACAATTCCTTTTTTGGTGGTGTGATATTTTATTTTGATGATTTTTTTAAGCAAAAGTAACCTAATTTTACATTTTGATGGTTAGTAGGTATTTATGATATTGAGTAGCAGGTAAGAGAAGGTGATGATTGGTAACTCTCCTTCGTAAACCCATAATCTTTTACATATTTCTTGATTTCTTATAGTAATGCATGATATTATATACGAATGGTATCACATGTTAGAATGTTAGATGAGGTTCATTATATTCACAGATTATCTACTTTTGTGTGTTTAACAAAATTGTCCTCTCACTATAAGTCCATACCTACTTCAATGCAAACTTTACCTTTCAATCAACCTCAACAAATGTGCTTTTGTGTTACAAATGGGCCTTGTAATAGTTTTTCTCATGTCCTGGATTTCAAGTTTGTTTATACTTAGTGTTGTTTTTGTATAATAGCTTTTGATGATTGATTACTTGTGCTTTCCCACTGAATTTTATTGCTTTACTATGTGTTTTTTTATGCTGCTATTATGTGGATAAAATATTGTTTTTTGCATGTATCAAATGTTGCTTGACGCTTTTTTTCTGCTGCTATTTAATTCTCATGCTGCTGCTGCTATTTAATTCTCATGCTTTTGTTGTTGAATAAATAAGTGAGTTACTATCAACTTCATTTCACATATGTGACATGGATAAGCTCAATGGATTTGGCTTATCTTCACTGAGATCTGAAAACTTTGAGTTCAAATGTTCAATTACATTTCGTGTTCTGCTTTCACATTGAAAATTTTGTAATTGTTACATAAGAATTTTGTAACTTTGTGTTTCGTTATACCTAATTTAACCTTGATTCCTTCATTCTCGATTACCATGGTTTTGTTTTATTTATGGGACAGATTCATGGTTCCATGCTGTGAGAGAGTTGTTAACCCGTTAAACTCTGACGTCAAATCAAATCATATCATCATTTTGTGGGAGAGCGATGTAAAGCTAAAACCATATTGGATGGTTCATCATTGCTCGATGAGCTCTCTAAGCGCGATTGCTCGATGTGGTTCTAACCACGATTTCTCAACCTCAACTCTCCCATCTTATCTGATTTATTGCTAATTTAACCCAATTTTTAATTTCTTCATTATCCAATCTCATTCTGTTTATTACCATCTGCAAGTTGTCGTAGCCGATGAAGGAACCAAGGTTTTTTTTAATAACCAACTGTAATCCTTCCTTTATTGTATGATTTGCTCATAACATCAAATTCTATGATTATGACCCATAATCACAAGAAGGAAACGTACAATTTTGTAGTTGATCTTATAACTTCAATTCAAGAGGTGTTAGTATTTATAGTTCATTTTTCTTCTGGCAGGTGAGAGTTCAATGTAGTATAGTCTTTTTTTTTGCATCATCTCTTTATATTAGTTGTTGAAGAAAGTGGATTTGAGGAACAAATCTTTTCTCATTCATTGTGTTCTATGTCCAACTTAAAAAGACATCGTATTAGCTATTTTATAAAACAATATTTGAACACTTTTATGAAAATAAATGTCTTATAAAAATGTGTTCATAAGACAACCGGAACACATAGAAATTATGGAGTTTCATTTAATCCAATTTTGTTTTAATGATAGCAATAACATGTAAATGAAGAACGAGGATTAAACAAAAAAATGGAGAAAAAGGTTGACCCAAAGATGACATAAAAACAAAAAATGAGGCTCACACTAGCTAAATCTTAATCTAGATAAATCTTATATAACTATGAATAAATTTTATCAAAATTATATATTAGCGGCAAATTAGTGCGTTCGGTTAGATTTAGTTAGACCTAATTCAATTTTAACCCTATTAATCAACGGATTAACTATCGGACGGGTTATTTGTTTAACGTGTTGGTAGGTTGCGTTTTTGGGTTGTTTGGGGGTTGGCGGTTTAATACAACCCTGGTCAAAATCAGATCATCCTATTTTCGATTAAAAAAAGGGTTGACATCTGTTCATCTTAATTCCCGTTTACAAAAAAGTTGACATCCCGCTGCATTGCGTGGGCACTCAACTAGTAAATAAAGAAGCCAACTTTACCCTTGTCTTAGGATCGTACGAGGATCGTGTGCTTTTTTTTCCGGTTTTTCCCCTCATCTCAAAGTCTCGATAAGTGCATCTTTAACAGCTTCTTCAAAATTTCTTTAAAATAGAGAATCAAAAATTAAAATCTATAAAAAAAAATTGCATTCATCTTCAACAGATTCTCCATTTTAAAGAAACAAACATTAATTATAATATTAAAATATTCTATTCATCAATTAAAATATTATTTCTTTCGTCAAATATTTATTTGCAAAGATTTTTATTGGTACTCTCATCTATGATCTAGTAATTATTTTTGGAGTTATCTCTATATTTGAAGAAAAACTCTTCTCTTTCATACTTTCTCCATTTTGGAGATAGTTTTAGAAAGCTGTTGAAGCAAAATTATAGCTTAAAATTCTCGTATTCTCCATTTTCTCCAAAATAAGTAAGCTATCGGATATGCTTTAATGCAATGTAATTATTATTATTATTATTAGAAATGATTTTATTTGGTAGAAGATCCGGAATTTTGGAGCATTGTTTTATATAAGGATGCCACAACATTTTTTTGTGTCTGGCCATTTAAACTTTATCACGTTGTTAATAATAATAAATTAAAAAAAAAATAAAAACAGCAATAGAGAAATTAAACAAAATGCCCCAAGTTCGCATTGCTTTCATCCATTTGCCCTATCTCCCTCCCAATTTGCCAAAATACCCTGAAAATCCGTAGGCTAACCCGTGGCCCACGGATTTGGTTCAAAAAATCTCGCCCACGGAAGTTTTGTGAAGACCCACGGATTTTAGGTCCGTGGCCCACGGATTTTTGGGGCGTGGCCCACTGAATTTTTTCATTGCCACGGATTTTTTTTGCTGGTCCACGGATGTCCACGGATTTTTAGGGTATTTTGGTAAATTAGGAGAGAGAGAGGGCAAATGGATGAAAGGGTTGGTGAACTTGGGGCATTTTAATGAATCAGTCTTAATAATATGTCATGATTATCTAAATGATAAAGGTTTTTTTGATTTGGTTAATCAGCAACTTGCATGATCATAATTAGTATACACATTTATGCCCCTTTCGTTCTCAATATTCAGATTGAACACAAGGTATTAACGGTCATGTTCGTTATGTCTTTTTCGATTTCGAAATATACAAATAAGACTAATATCAGTATCCTATACCCACTATATGAGAACGCATGAACTTCCTAAGTACCATTCACTCGATGGGTCTAGATAACTCACTTTTGTCATCCAAGATGAACAAATTCTCTATTGATACATGGTAGTAATGTTGTTGATTATGAAAAGAAACACAAAATAAACATATATAATAACGCAGCGGAATAGTCACCAAAAGGATCAACGTATTGCCAATATAATTAAACTAGAAATACAAATAACGATATACCTTTGTAGCGTGATTTGTACACCAATCGGGATCTACTTGTGTGCTCTTTTGAAACCAAGCATTCAATGGAGAATGCCTCTAGAGTAGTCCACACTACACCTCCTTGATCACCACCGGATGCTAGTCCTCCTTAGTAACGGATCTTGTAGCTTCAATTAATCAAGAACGAAGCTAGAAGATCAAAGTGAAAAAACCCAAGAGAGGGCTAAGGGTGGGGCGCCAATTTTAGAGAGAGGAGAGGAAAAATTAGGTTAGCTTAATTAGGTCATTAACATTTCTATTTATTAATGAACCCTAAAGCTACCTTGGGCCTCTTAAAGGTTCTCCTTAGTAAATCTTCATGGGCCTTGAATTAATTAAGTTAATAGGCTAGCTATTAACTTAAATCCAATACAAACCCATTAATCCACTATTAATGATTTGTGCCCATTTAATTACCCCATGTTACTTAGGCTATTAATATAATGTAAATACAATAATTACATTATATATTAAATGGTATCTCAGTGTATTGTGTGTGACCCTATAGGCCCATGTGTATCTAGCCATATAATTATATATTATGACACGAGCATATTCCAACAACTCCCACTTGCACACGTCATAATAACAAGTAATTATACAAGCAAAGGTTAGCGTCTAGCAACACGCCAATGCCCCTAGAGACACATGAGGCTAGTTTCTTTAAACGTCTCATTTTAAATGGTTTATTAAATCAGTCATCCCTTTGTTACAGATACCTTGTTGAATACTAGACATGGATCATATGTCATTCTAATTATTCAACGATTCTGTTTCTCGATCTGTTTGTTGAAGTAGATTACCAAATTAATCAAGCATCATCTTAATTACATTTGGGTACGGCCGTACAAACATCTATTCAATTCATCGAGGGGCCCAGTAGTATCTAACTCCATTACATGTAGAGGAACAAATCCTATTTTGACTGCACGTGCCTGTCATGTGCTTCATGTCACTCCTGAAGATGATTTTTATAGCAGCCTTATTCAGGACAGCGTTTAACCATATCAAAGACCGACATTCCACCCATACAAAAGCTGCTTGCATCTCAAGTCTAAGGACGGGTGACATAACCATTTGCGAGATTCACTGGTGACGCCGATCCATGCAGTGAACTCTCGTAAGTTGGGTCGGTTCAATGTTCATCACCAATGAACAAGATGTGAGTTTGGTGGCATCATCATTAATATTCATTCACTAATGAATATCACCAATACGCTCACATTTGCCTTAATTCGATGATACTCCCGTATCATCAACTGACAATGGACAATTTTGAACAAATAATTTATTCATGGATTAAACATGCAAATATAGAACACAGTTGATATAAATGAAAACGATCATACCAGGTACATCAATTCATTGTGAAAATAAAAACTGTTCAACGTTTCAATTATTCAATTACTAAAAACAGATCTACATGAGACTACTAGCTGGTCGAAGTCCAATGTTCCTAGCATGCTCGATATGTTTGGTACAAGACATTGGCTTCGTAAAAGGATCAGCTAAGTTGTCATCTGTGTGAACTTTGAGAAGACGAATATCACCCATCTCGATAGCCTCTCGAATGTAGTGAGCCTTCCGGCGAAAGTGTTTGGCGCCCTTTTGAACTCCAGGTTCGTTGGCTATGATAATGGCACCAGAATTATCGCAGTACATATCCATGGGTCTTTCATTACTGGGGACAACGCCAAGCCCAGAAATGAATTTCCGTATCCAAACAGCCGCCATTGCAGCTTCGGAAGCAGCTATGTATTCAGCTTCTGTAGAAGACATCGCAATAGTGCTTTGCTTAGCACTCTTCTAGTCAACAACGCCTCCGTTCACGACGAAAACGTAGCCAGTATGAGATCGAGAATCATCTCGATCTGTTTCGAAACTAGCATCAGTGTAGCAAGTAACACTGAGCTCTCTTTCTATATCACCCCCATAAACAAGGAACATATCTTTGGTATTTCGAAGATACTTTAGTATGTTCTTAACAGCAGTCCAGTGACTTTCTCCTGGATTCTGTTGGTATCTACTCGTAAGGTTCTGAGAGAACGCTACATCAGGTCTAGTGCACCTCACTGCATACATGATGGATCCCACAGCCGAAGCATAGGGGATTCCCTTCATCCGCTTCACCTCATCAGGTGTGGAGGGTCCCTGAGTCTTACTCAAGTTTACATTGTGTTGCATTGGAAGACTTCCACGTTTGGAAGCATCCATTCTAAACCGTTTTAGAATTTTTTCAATGTACGCACTTTGACTTAAACCAATTAACCGCTTCGATCTATCTCGATAGATCTTGATTCCTAGGATGTACGCCGCTTCGCCTAAATCTTTCATGGCAAAACATTTTCCAAGCCAGGATTTGACATCTTGTAGCATTGGAACGTTGTTCCCCATGAGCAATATGTCATCAACATATAAGATTAGAAAAACGACGATGCTCCCACTAGCTCTCATATATACACATGGCTCATCAAGGTTTTGAGTGAAACCATACGTTTTGATTTCCTCATCGAACCTTTTATTCCAACTTCTGGATGCTTGCTTCAGTCCATAAATGGATCTTTGAAGCTTGCATACTTTCTCGGGATGTTTCGGATTCACAAAACCCTCAGGTTGCACCATGTAAATATCTTCATCAAGGTGACCGTTCAAGAAAGTGGTTTTGACATCCATTTGCCAAATCTCATAGTCATGGTACGCTGCTATGGCTATAAGAATCCTAATAGCTTTAACGTCAACAACAGGCGAGAAGGTTTCTTCATAGTCAACCCCGTAGGTTTGAGTGTAACCCTTTGCTACTAGACGAGCTTTATAGGTGTGTACATTGCCATCCATGTCGGTCTTCTTCTTGAAGATCCACTTGCTTCCGACAGTCTTGCTGTTCGGAGGAAGATCAACCAAGTTCCAGACTTGATTGTCTTTCATGGATTGCATTTCATCATTCATAGCTTCAAGCCATTTATCGGATTCTAGATCCAACAATGCAGCTTGATAGTTAGAGGGTTCACCATGATCCCCAAAATTCTGCTCCTCAGCATCGATATAATAACTATATCGTTTAGGTGCTCGAGGTGTCCTTGCAGATCTACGAATGGGAATTACATCATTCTGTGGTTCAACATCTGCATGTTCAACCTCAGCGTGATGTTCGCTAGTGTCACCAGGAGGTTGCGCATCTTCGCTTTGAATCTCGTCAAGGTCTACTGTGCTCCCACTTGCTTCTTGTAAAATGAGACTGTTCTCAAGAAACTCAGCATACCGAGCAACAAATATTTTGTTTTCGGGTGGGTAGTAGAAATAGTAACCCATTGTTTTCTTTGGGTACCCTACGAAGATACACTTGATAGATCTAGGCTCAAGTTTGTTCGGTGTGTCTCGTTTGACGAGAGCCTCACAACCCCAGACCTTCAAGTAAGACAGATTAGGGACTTTCCCGTGCCATATTTCATATGGTGTCTTATCAACCTTCTTTGTCGGAACCATATTGAGTATGCGAGCAGCAGACTTTAGAGCACAACCCCAAAAGGATAGTGGCAAAGTAGTTAGACTCATCATGGATCGAACCATGTCTAGCAAAGTTCGATTTCTCCTTTCAGATACACCATTATGTTGTGGAGTGTATGGAGGAGTTAATTGTGAGACAGTCCCACACTTAGTCAGATGGTCTAAAAACTCTTGACTCATATACTCTCCTCCTCGATCAGATCGGAGAGCCTTAATAGTCTTGTCGAGTTGATTTTCTACTTCACTTTGAAAGGCTTTGAACGTTTCAAAGGCTTCATGTTTATGTTTAATCAAGTAAACATAACCATAGCGACTGAAATCATTAGTGAAAGTGATGAAGTAGTTAGCACCTTCCCTAGACACAGTTCTAAATGGGCCACATACATCAGTATGTATGAGTCCAAGAAGATCTTTGGCTCTTTCACCTACATGGGAGAAAGGTTTTCTTGTCATTTTCCCAGATATGCAAGAGAGGCATTTATCAAACGACTCATCATCGGATGACTTTAAAAGCCCATCGTGTTGCAGCTTTATAATGCGTTTCTTGCTTATGTGGCAAAGACGACAGTGCCATAGGTAAGTTGAATCCAAATTACGTTTGGATTTCTTAGTGCTACACGTGTATATAGAACTATCGTTTGAAACAAGATTATCCATGTCAATTTCAAAAATATCATCACGAGGAATAGCATTAAAATAAAATATATTATCCTTAGAAACCGAAATGCCATAATCCGTAAAAACATGGATAAAACCATTTTTCTTCAAACGAGAAAGCGAAACAATACCCCTAGTAATAGTAGGTGCATAATGACAATTGTCTAAAACAAGAATCAATCCATTAGGGAGGATAAGATCAAAGCTCCCTATAGCTTTAACAACTGCACGCATTTCATTGCCTACGTACATGTCCAAAGCTCCGTCGTTTAGCTTTCTACTTCCCCTTAGTCCCTGCACATTATTACAAATGTGAGTTCCACAACCGGTATCATAAACCCAGGATTTACTAGGAAAAGCATAGAGTTCTATAGTGAAGATACCTGATGTGCTAGCCGGGGTAGCTTTGTTCTTCTTCAACTCTGCCAGGTAAGTAGGACAGTTCCTCTTCCAGTGGCTTATCACTCCACAGTGATGGCAGGTGGCGTCCTTTGCAGGGTGTTCCTTTTTAGCAGGTGGGGGGATCTTAGGTTTAGGTTTATAAACATGTTTACCCTTGCCACGACCCTTGCCCTGTGCTTGCGGTTTGGATTTCTGGATTTTTCCTTCCCTGATTGCTAGAACAGCATGAGCTTTCTTTGGCATCCCTTGCTCTGCAAGCTTCAGCATAGCATGCAGTTCAGAGATAGTCTTCCCCATGCTATGCATGTTATAGTTCATAACAAACTGGTCATAGTCCTTGGATAGTGAGGTAAGAATCAAGCTCACTCCAAGAACTTGTGGCATGGGGTAACCAAGACGCTCCATACGGTCAAGATAACCTTTCATCTTCAAGACGTAAGAGCTAACTGACTGGCCATCCTCCTGTTTACAAGCGTGGAATGCTTTGACTGTTTCAAACAGTTCCTGTTCTGCCTGTTGTTGAAACATAGTTTTCAACTCTCGTAACATCTCAAATGCTGTGAGTTCCTCCATGTTCTTTTGGATCTCGGGGGTCATGCTCACCAGCATTGTAACGTCCCAAAAATTACAAGGAATTTAAAATTTTAAAAATAATGCATTTCATTATAATCAAACCATAAGTTAACAAATCCCATTACAATAAAAATAAACGTCGTTAATTTAAACCGTCAAATGAAGTTAAGCAGCGGAAAAGTTATATAATTAAATCCCATTTAATAAAAATTTAACTTAAACAGTCTTCGCCTTGCGCCCGTGTGTACCGTCATGCCCGACTGCTACTCGCACCTGAAATCATAAGATATTGGGAAGGGGTAAGCACGAAGCTTAGTAAATTCAAACCATAAATAGGATCGCAATTATATCAGCATCACCCTTAAACAGCTAGTTATCGCAACCAACTCATACCATGCAATCACGTCTTGCACCCAAATTTATATATACCAAATACACCAAATATACCAGCACATATTTTTCTTGGAACATCCATCAAGAAAATATATCACGATTAATAATAAGCCTTATACTCCTTGGAACGACCATCACGAAGATATAATCGCAACTTATTATACAAACACATATACTTCTTGGAACAACCATCAAGAAGATATATCACCATTAACAATATGCCTTATACTCCTTGGAACGACCATCAAAAAGGTATAATCGCAACTTATTATACAAACACATATACTTCTTGGAACAACCATCAAGAAGATATATCACCATTAACAATAAGCCTTATACTCCTTGGAACGACCATCAAGAAGGTATAATCGCAACTTATTATACAAACACATATATTTCTTGGAACAACCATCAAGAAGATATATCACCATTAACAATAAGCCTTATACTCCTTGGAACGGCCATCAAGAAAGTATAATCGCAACTTATTATACAAACACATATACTTCTTGGAACAACCATCAAGAAGATATATCACCATTAACAATAAGCCTTATACTCCTTGGAACGACCATCAAGAAGGTATAATCGCAACTTATTATACAAACACATATACTTCTTGGAACAACCATCAAGAAGATATATCACCATTAACAATAAGCCTTATACTCCTTGGAACGACCATCAAGAAGGTATAATCGCAACTTATTATACAAACACATATACTTCTTGGAACAACCATCAAGAAGTACATCAATCACAGTTCAATATATATACACAACTATATATACCCCATAACACAATAATATCAACAAACAATCATAACTATCACACTCGAGCTATAGTAACACAAATATAATTCCCATCCTATATAGTGAGAGAACTCACCCCAAAAGCAAAGCTTATGTCCTCAACAGCAACACGAACCGGCCAACACCAGCTCACCTTTTTCCACCTAAATAAGTGTTAACAAATGTCAAAGTGACGCCCCAACCCAAAGCCACGACTACTAAATTATAAAATACAAATTCCAGCTTTTACTCTAAAAACACAGGTCTGTTCGGGACCTGTTTAACCCCTTATAAACTGATAAATCCAGAAATATTATTCCATAATCACAAAGTCCCATGTCTTAGGGTTCCAAGGACATATCGCACGCTCTCTAACGATTTTTCTACAATTTACTATGGATTTTACAAAACCGACTTGCAGCACAGTGAAAAACAGGACCTTTCAGTACAAAACAGCAATTTGACACTAGCTATGGTCCGAACTGGTTTTTCCGTAAAACATATGAAACTTACTAGACTCAGAATGGGAGATTTTGGCACTGATTTCACCCCAATACAATGTTGCTATAAAAAGTTATGGCTTTCACCAAAACAGTGGCAGAAACTGTGTAATTCACAAGAAATGACAAATAATGCTTTGTAACCCATTAAGCCATAGCTTAACCCAAACAGACCCGAATGAACCTTTGAGGATTCAAAAAAATAGGGTATTCTAAATGCAAGTAAAAACAACCCCAAAACATACAATCAACAACCACAATGAGGCCCCAAAATTTTAGCGTGGAAAACCCCTCAAAATCGAGAGTAAAAACCACGGGACTACTAGAGCCGCTTCAAATCCACTACCACCAATATTAGAGCAATAAAAAGTCTTCTCTAGATTATACTAGAGGCATACAAAACCATCATACACTTGGAAATAAGCACATCAAGATGTATGGAACCAAAATAGAGCAAGAATGGAGAAAAATCACCACAAAGTTACTGCTGTGCAGAACCCCACGAAACCATGACCTCCGGACCTCAAAACCACGATCCCACCGTCCAGAATGTTGATGAAGATGTCGTGAAGCTGCTCACCAAAAATCACGACGATCCGACCGTTCAATCTCCGGGAAACAGAAGTTTTCTGCAGCTAGGTTTACATATACGAAAAATGGAGCTCTCTCACTTTTTCTTGTTTCTCTCTACTCTCTCCTTTGTTGCTACTCTCTCTCGGCCGAACTCATAAGGGAAGGGGAGGGAGGGGCCGTAGGGTTTTTCCTTCTCCCTTTCTTTCCTCTTTTCTTCCTTGCCAAGCCACGAAACCAATACCCTCAAAATTAAACATGAAATCGGTTTTGGGTTGTGCATGGGCCGAAATGTACATTGTTTTGGCTCTTTAACAATTTGATCCCTCAACTAATTCCATCTCGCACTCTAACCAACGATTTGACATAATTAACTATTAGGTCCAATTCGTCTAACCTCGTTAATGGAAACCACGTTAAATAAAACTTAAGAGAAAAGAATTAATAAAAAAGAAAATACATACTGGGATACGGGCTTTACAACTCTCCCCAACTTGGATTAGACTTCGTCCTCGAAGTCTAGGCTAGCGAATAACTCAGAATAGTTCTTGCGCATCTCCGCTTCAGGTTCCCACGTCCACTCGAACCCCTTTGGTGCTGCCACTGGACTTTCCTCAACTAGAATCTAAATTTCTCACCCCGTTTAGAATTTCTCGAATACTTTTCTTACTACCAAAACTCCTTCAAGGACACTGAAATTATGACCGGAAGAACACTCCAACAACTGGATTCATTCCTAGCCAAACGACTTCGGTTGTCTCCCAACCTTAGATGTTCCATACATCCCGATTCAACTTTCAAGCTCTAACCATTCTAAAGGTACTCACCAATATACCCTACAGGATACTCGAATCCGATCGTTCCTACCATTACTACCGATTACTTCCACGAGTTCTATAGGCTCCCAAATTTTTTTTTTCACGCGGATCATCAAACCAGTAAACTTATAATCACCCACGAAGGTCATTTCACCATAACCATTCATCACAATTAAGCATTTCAGGGTTACTACTACCATCGCCATTATTATTTCAAATTCGGCTACAAATCTCCGATTACACTAAGGGTGTTTGGCCTTAAACCCAAAAGTCGACACCTAAATATACTACTTACTTCAAACAGGTTACTGCGCATTTATTCTCTTAATTACAAAGGGCATCCTTCCCTTAACCGACATTATTCGGCCTACCGTATCAACACGTGTGGAATACCCAATCCTCCACCGTCTACTTATCCTCCACACTCGCTCTACGAAGCCTAGTTACACCGTATCAAGATACACCTTAACGTCTACCTCCCAGGTACGTCTCAAGGCCCGGCATATCGGGACTACCTCCCAGGTAAGTGCCCAATACTATATTCTCCCAGTGCCTACTAGAAAGTCAAGGTCATAACACATGAATACCGGAGTCCCACCCCGAGATACCCAACCGATCATTACCAACGACTGACTGACGTGACCAAGGATCCAATGCAAAACAGTCTACCAACAACATGCCTATCCCGGAATGACTCACTCACCCAACATGTAAATACTCAACGTGCAATAAGTGCAAAACTGTGCAACAAAACAACCCATCAACAAAACTCCACATCGAGCCATTGAAAAAAAAACCGTGCAATTGACCCACGACTATCTCAAAGTAAAAACCGAGCAAAATGCTCCACGCTTGCTAGACCCATAAGTCGGTCAAAAACGCGTTTAACTAAAGTTTAAGCAAGCAATACTCTAAACTCAACATTAGTCCCAAACTCGACACGGGTTAAACAAAAGAGTTTTCCAAAAGGACTCGCACCCTTAAAATTCTCAAAATGACACATAACACTTATAAGCGCACTTCCCAAATGGTTTACAAAATATTTTCAATGTCAAGATTTTTCATTTCAAAAAAGACCGTAAGCAATAAAACTACTATTACCAAGTTGGTAGTTACGCAAAAATGGACACGCTCGTCCCACATGTGACAATCATGTTGAAAATCATTTCATTGCAGCTTAGTTTACTCACAAAACGTAAAGCGAAATAAATAATTTCTTTGAAAATGAACCGTCACGGTTCTAGTATGAATTGACTCATGACATGTATTTAAAGTAACCGCTCGACCTTACACCGGGTGCGACAAAAGTGTGCACATAATTTCAAAATCAGTTCCACGACATTTGACCGCAAAATTTCTCTTTTTCAACATAAAATGTCGTGGCACAGGGTTCACCAACAAATCTTACGCGCGTCGGCTAGTCATACAAAACGATGAAACGGTTTACAAATATATTTTTGTTAAAACACGACTGTCTCGTGTAAGTTTCAACTTAAAGTTAAAAACCAATCCGTTTCCATCATTTGAAAATATCGACTAAAATCTCATAAAATCTCAAAAGGTGGGGTTCTTTAAATTGATTTCCAAGATTTCCCCAAATGGTCACATAAACAAATAAGATATGCACCTCGTGAAATTAAACCCACACGACTCAACATGCCGTAAAACAAAACTTATTTTAACCAACTCACTCAAATAGCCTTATACAGACACCGTGGAATGTAACTTTCCGTCTCAACTCTAACATATGTGGAGGAGTTCCAATGTTAAAGTCACAAGCCGTAGTCACTTGCCCAACATTTTAAACACCACAAAACACGGATATCATCTTACCCGAAAGAACCGTTGGAAAAATAACGAAATGAGACCAATTCTAACAAAGTTTGCACTCCCGTGATAAAACGATTTCATACACTTTCAAAACCATATTTCAAAATCTTGTGTGTGTGCTGAACATTTCCCAAAATTCCAAAACACCATCCATAAAATGATTTGAAACACAAGAATTTGTTAATGCAATATATTTCAAAATCAAACTTTGTGCATGACTCAGTCGGCATTCTACGCCTCGACTCCTACTCCTCCGAATCTCTCTGATCCACTAACGTCATCCGGACATTTAAACCTCTTAGGCAAGTTGGGAAATTACGTCAAATAATCCCTACGATTTTTCCTCAATCAAAGTCGGCTCTATAAGTCTATGATTCTAGCACAATCATCCATCTTGGCCCGAAACAAACATCATCCTCATCGTCACTCCAAGTGATTAATACTATAATCGTCCTTTTATTCCAACGACTACTAATTTATAACATTCGTCACTACCCCAACAATCATCCCATCAAAGCAAATCAAGTACACACCTGTACTAGTAGGTTTACTATAGTCGTTCCTCCTTGTGATGGCTATTCCGGGTAGATATTACAACGAGTTATTAGCACATAATAATTCACACTAACAACGCTCATGCTCAACTGCTTGGATTACTCGTGACTTTCCCCGACTCGAGCACGGATACTGTGCTTCAGATAGTAGAAGCTCTACTACTACCTTCCACACCTATCCTCACTCGTTTCGAGTCCCGTCCCGAAGTGCCCAAGTAGTTCCTTGCCGAAAAACTATGCACATATGCCCGCACCGGCATAGGTACACACTCTTCCTAGCTCCCTAGGAACTCCACCCAACTCCACTACCCTTGCTATGACGAAATCCCCACTAGTCATGACGAGTCGCCTCGCGAATGCACAGTCGCACACAGTGTAAAACCAGATAGACATTCGAATATAAGATTCTATCCTACAACGGTTGGACTCAAACAAGAGTTGCGCAATAGAACTAAATCCGACATTCTAGGGCTATTCGGTTCCTACCGCATACAACCTGTAGTGCATTCACTTAACAACCTATCAAGGCTAGCATAAACTTATATTAGCAAGCAACAAACATGCAGTACAGTGTAATAAGCACCAAGCAATCTAGCACACATACTCCTATGTTCTAGAAAGCAATCTAGCATACATACTCATATGTAAACACTCTTCCCAGCTCACTAGGAATTTTATCTCATCCCACTACCCTTGCTACAACGGAATCCCTATTAGCCATAACGAGTTGCCTCGCGAATACCCAGTCGCATGCAGCGTGAATCAAATAGACATTCGAATACAAGATTCTATCCTAGAACGGTTGGACTCAAACAAGAGCTGCGCAATAGAACTAAATCAAATATTCTAAGGCTATATGATTCTTACTGCATATAAGCTATAGGGCCTTCACTTAACAACCTACTATAACTAGCATTGATTCCTACTAGCAAGCAATCATCATACAGTACAGTGTAAACAACATAGGCGATCTAGCATGCATTCCCTATGATCTAGAAAGCGATAAATACACTAAGTACTGTACCTTCCCACTTAGCGTCGGCTGACTGTACACACTGCACCCTCAATCATCGTTTCCCAAACGGGTTTTCCGTGTTCTTTCATTCGAAAAGATTTTAGTAAAAGGATTTAAAATTTCATAGCCGCAACTTGAGACCAAATACACCGAGATGTGTTTGATTCACTCAAGTTGTGCTCTGATACCAAGTTGTAACGTCCCAAAAATTACAAGGAATTTAAAATTTTAAAAATAATGCATTTCATTATAATCAAACCATAAGTTAACAAATCCCATTACAATAAAAATAAACGTCGTTAATTTAAACCGTCAAATGAAGTTAAGCAGCGGAAAAGTTATATAATTAAATCCCATTTAATAAAAATTTAACTTAAACAGTCTTCGCCTTGCGCCCGTGTGTACCGTCATGCCCGACTGCTACTCGCACCTGAAATCATAAGATATTGGGAAGGGGTAAGCACGAAGCTTAGTGAATTCAAACCATAAATAGGATCGCAATTATATCAGCATCACCCTTAAACAGCTAGTTATCGCAACCAACTCATACCATGCAATCACGTCTTGCACCCAAATTTATATATACCAAATACACCAAATATACCAGCACATATTTTTCTTGGAACATCCATCAAGAAAATATATCACGATTAATAATAAGCCTTATACTCCTTGGAACGACCATCAAGAAGATATAATCGCAACTTATTATACAAACACATATACTTCTTGGAACAACCATCAAGAATATATATCACCATTAACAATATGCCTTATACTCCTTGGAACGACCATAAAAAAGGTATAATCGCAACTTATTATACAAACACATATACTTCTTGGAACAATCATCAAGAAGGTATATCACCATTAACAATAAGCCTTATACTCCTTGGAACGACCATCAAGAAGGTATAATCGCAACTTATTATACAAACACATATATTTCTTGGAACAACCATCAAGAAGATATATCACCATTAACAATAAGCCTTATACTCCTTGGAACGGCCATCAAGAAAGTATAATCGCAACTTATTATACAAACACATATACTTCTTGGAACAACCATCAAGAAGATATATCACCATTAACAATAAGCCTTATACTCCTTGGAACGACCATCAAGAAGGTATAATCGCAACTTATTATACAAACACATATACTTCTTGGAACAACCATCAAGAAGATATATCACCATTAACAATAAGCCTTATACTCCTTGGAACGACCATCAAGAAGGTATAATCGCAACTTATTATACAAACACATATACTTCTTGGAACAACCATCAAGAAGTACATCAATCACAGTTCAATATATATACACAACTATATATACCCCATAACACAATAATATCAACAAACAATCATAACTATCACACTCGAGCTATAGTAACACAAATATAATTCCCATCCTATATAGTGAGAGAACTCACCCCAAAAGCAAAGCTTATGTCCTCAACAGCAACACGAACCGGCCAACACCAGCTCACCTTTTTCCACCTAAATAAGTGTTAACAAATGTCAAAGTGACGCCCCAACCCAAAGCCACGACTACTAAATTATAAAATACAAATTCCAGCTTTTACTCTAAAAACACAGGTCTGTTCGGGACCTGTTTAACCCCTTATAAACTGATAAATCCAGAAATATTATTCCATAATCACAAAGTCCCATGTCTTAGGGTTCCAAGGACATATCGCACGCTCTCTAACGATTTTTCTACAATTTACTATGGATTTTACAAAACCGACTTGCAGCACAGTGAAAAACAGGACCTTTCAGTACAAAACAGCAATTTGACACTAGCTATGGTCCGAACTGGTTTTTCCGTAAAACATATGAAACTTACTAGACTCAGAATGGGAGATTTTGGCACTGATTTCACCCCAATACAATGTTGCTATAAAAAGTTATGGCTTTCACCAAAACAGTGGCAGAAACTGTGTAATTCACAAGAAATGACAAATAATGCTTTGTAACCCATTAAGCCATAGCTTAACCCAAACAGACCCGAATGAACCTTTGAGGATTCAAAAAAATAGGGTATTCTAAATGCAAGTAAAAACAACCCCAAAACATACAATCAACAACCACAATGAGGCCCCAAAATTTTAGCGTGGAAAACCCCTCAAAATCGAGAGTAAAAACCACGGGACTACTAGAGCCGCTTCAAATCCACTACCACCAATATTAGAGCAATAAAAAGTCTTCTCTAGATTATACTAGAGGCATACAAAACCATCATACACTTGGAAATAAGCACATCAAGATGTATGGAACCAAAATAGAGCAAGAATGGAGAAAAATCACCACAAAGTTACTGTTGTGCAGAACCCCACGAAACCATGACCTCCGGACCTCAAAACCACGATCCCACCGTCCAGAATGTTGATGAAGATGTCGTGAAGCTGCTCACCAAAAATCACGACGATCCGACCGTTCAATCTCCGGGAAACAGAAGTTTTCTGCAGCTAGGTTTACAAATACGAAAAATGGAGCTCTCTCACTTTTTCTTGTTTCTCTCTACTCTCTCCTTTGTTGCTACTCTCTCTCGGCCGAACTCATAAGGGAAGGGGAGGGAGGGGCCGTAGGATTTTTCCTTCTCCCTTTCTTTCCTCTTTTCTTCCTTGCCAAGCCACGAAACCAATACCCTCAAAATTAAACATGAAATCGGTTTTGGGTTGTGCATGGGCCGAAATGTACATTGTTTTGGCTCTTTAACAATTTGATCCCTCAACTAATTCCATCTCGCACTCTAACCAACGATTTGACATAATTAACTATTAGGTCCAATTCGTCTAACCTCGTTAATGGAAACCACGTTAAATAAAACTTAAGAGAAAAGAATTAATAAAAAAGAAAATACATACTGGGATACGGGCTTTACAACTATTGTAAGATCCCACATTGGTTGGGGAGGGGAACAAATGTTGCCTTATCAGAGGAACTTGATACCTTCCCTATCAGACGCGTTTTAAAACCGTGAGTCCAGGTGTGCGGACAAAGCGGACAATATCTGGTACGGTTAGCCTGGATGTTACAGATGGTATCAGAGCCGGGAACCGGACTGGTGTGCCAGCGAGGACGCTGGGCTCCCAAGGGGGGTGGATTGTAAGATCCCACATTGGTTGGGGAGGGGAACAAATGTTGCCTTATCAGAGGAACTTGATACCTCCCCTATCAGACGCGTTTTAAAACCGTGAGTCCAGGTGTGCGGACAAAGCGGACAATATCTGGTACGGTTAGCCTGGATGTTACAAGCATGAGAGCAGCTACTTCTTGTTGTTCGTTAAACCTACGGGTGTAGGATGTGCGAACTGCAGCAGAAGCAGTGGCAGGAGGTGCCTCAGGTAAGGCCTCTTCCAGATGGATCAACTTATTTTCAGCTCTGAGGACGATCCTCAGATTTCGATACCAGTTGATTCCTGTCAGTTTCTCTTTTTCAAGAACTGACCTGATAGTTGAGTTGCTTAGGGTTTGATTTGTTGTTGACATCTACAGACATACAAAGTTCAAAATTAGTAATTTCAATAATTAATCATTTTTTTAAATTAACTACCCAAGTTTTACTTTTAAAACAATTAATTTACGAAAAAGGCTAAGATCCTCATTGAGGTTCTATCATCACATAAGTTGATCTGCTAGCAATGATAGATTCAATAGGTAGGTGACGTTTACCAATTGCATTACAAGTGCAATTCTTAGATCCTTATGGGACCCATGGCATCTAGTGGCCGAGCTACTAGTGTCAAGCTGGCATGTTTAGTCCCATCCTTGCCTCGGGTTAAGGTCTCACCTGCTTAACTCGATTAAATCATCCAATTTGAAATCATGTGAAAATAGATCTAGGTCTCACGAATAGACAATAATCACCTCGGGATTACAATTCAACCTAGGTCTCACGCATAGGCAAAAGGTAATGGCGAGGGATTTCAAGCTAATTGGACGGCATGACTTAAAATTGTGACGGGTATAGTATTTTGATAAAACGTGTCAAAAAAAATGTACGAAAGAAGCATGCATTCTTCATTCGTAGCATAAGTTAAAAACATTTCTTAACTTGGATTCTAATTTGTTTTATTTTATGTGTGTCGAGATGTCCATTTAATATATAACCTATATGAGATATTAATTAGCTTGGACATTACATAAATTAAATAACCGATAAAACTCTTTTAAGCGTTATTTATATAAAACAATATATTTAAGTTTCAAATCCAATTTAAACTTATATTAACTAAATCTTTAGATTTAGTTTTAAAAGTGGTATGTGTTTAATTTTATGTTTGAAAATCCCATTTGCAAGTTATAATATCAAAGACATAGATAACAATGCAACATAAAAGAAAATAAACACACAACCAAAATGTGCAAAACCTCAACCGATGAACACCTATGCTTGATCTCGTGAGCCATCACACGGACCAAGAGGACAACTAAGGACGGGTCAACATAAACCCTTTTTGGGCTCCCACTTGCCCCAAGACTATCAAGAGCAAGTAGAACCCACAAGAACATTCGAACACAAAAATGTCTGGAAAAACGCAGCAGCTTCGGGGCCCGAAACGACATGGAAGGAGTGTTCCCCAATCGAAACATCCTTCTGTAAAATTGTGCCCCTACGTCTTATGGAACTCCAGCAACAAGAATCAGCCCAATCCGATGTGCCAAACTCCGGGAAATCCATTTTTCGCGCCGGCTGTCCAGCAGCTCCGAAAAATGCTTATCGTCTCTAACTTGTCGCCATTCGATTCCGAACAATGGTTACAATATTTGATAAAATACATTTATCTACTACTAAATCAAGAAAAAAAAAATGCCTAAACTATTACAACCCAAAAACTCGACAAATAATTAAACAAAGCACACAAACAGTCAAGGTTTTCATCGGTTTTGCACATCAACATAATAATACAATATCATTAAGATTGTTGGCTTGGTCCATGATAAAAATGCATGTTTTACCATGGATCTAAAACACTTACAATAAGTAAAAAAACAAGCCAACGAAAACGAAGAAAAACTACAATAATTAATCTACGATTAGTATATGTAACTTGTGGCTATATGATCTTAAAATACATTATTTTAGACCCAACGATGGTCGAAATTTTTAGAAAAAAAGACTTTAGTTTTAGCCACTTTTACATATACAAGTTAATCATATGGCACATACGATGGCTCTGATACCACTGTTGTTGATTATGAAAAGAAACACAAAATAAACATATATAATAACGCAGCGGAATAATCACCAAAAGGATCAACGTATTGCCAATATAATTAAACTAGAAATACAAATAACGATATACCTTTGTAGCGTGATTTGTACACCAATCGGGATCTACTTGTATGCTCTTTTGAAACCAAGCATTCAATGGAGAATGCCTCTAGAGTAGTCCACACTACACCTCCTTGATCACCACCGGATGCTCGTCCTCCTTAGTAACGGATCTTGTAGCTTCAATTAATCAAGAACGAAGCTAGAAGATCAAAGTGGAAAAACCCAAGAGAGTGCTAAGGGTGGGGCGCCGATTTTAGAGAGAGGAGAGGAAAAATTAGGTTAGCTTAATTAGGTCATTAACATTTCTATTTATTAATGAACCCTAAAGCTACCTTGGGCCTCTTAAAGGTTCTTCCTATTAAATCTTCATGGGTCTTGAATTAATTAAGTTAATAGGCTAGCTATTAACTTAAATCCAATACAAACCCATTAATCCACTATTAATGATTTGTGCCCATTTAATTACCCCATGTTACTTAGGCTATTAATATAATGTAAATACAATAATTACATTATATATTAAATGGTATCTCAGTGTATTGTGTGTGACCCTATAGGCCCATGTGTATCTAGCCATATAATTATATATTATGACACGAGCATATTCCAACAAGTAATACTAAGGGGCTATTTGGTATTGGCTTAATATGGCTTATTCGGTAAGCCATACTGAAGTATTTGATTGTGACTTATTGAGTTAGGTCTTGACTTATTCGGTAAGCTCTCCTTCATTTCTTGTATCCATTAAGTTACCAAAATGACATCTCATTCCCCTCAAAACCTCTAAACACACACCTCCTCACCATTACATCTCCGACATCCTTTCTCCCTTGTATATCCGGCGACCATATGTCTCCCCATCCCATCGATCTTCATGACCATTTGATTTCTTCAAGATGATTAAAGGTTTAGATAACAATTACAACTCTTCCAAGGCTCCCTGAGATCGACCATGTTTATGGAATCAATCATACTTTCTATTTTCAGGGACTCGCAATGGTTTTGGAGTTATCTGTTTCTTGCTAGCTAGGTGAAATCAACCATTGCTTTTGTCGGACGAAATCAACCACTCCTCTTGCTTTGTTTTTTTTGGTTCTTACGAGAAGAAATTAATTGCTGCTAGATTGGTGTTTTTATAGTTCTTGCAGGACGAAATCGATCATGCTTTTGGTTCTTGCTAGCATGATTTGAATGAAAATCATAACTGGAAGTTTTTGGTTCTTGATGGATGGCTTTTTTTTTGGGTTCTTGCTAGCATGATTTGAATGAAAAGCATACATGGCTGAAAGTTTTTTTGGTTCTTACTGGATGGAAGTTTTTTTTGGTTCCTGCTGGATGGAAGTTTTTTTTATTCGAGAATGGGTAAAAGCATGATTTGAATGAAAAACAAAACAAACTGAAAAGGGTAAAATTGTTATTTACATCGTACAAACAGTTTATCCAGCACAACAAACAAACATCAATTTATCTAAATCCATATAGACATAGTAATTCATACAGACAACTTAATAGATACATGACTTAATGAAAAAACAACCAAACATCCCCTAAGTGATATATGACATACTCAACATATATTATGTCACCTAGTTACAGAATACCTAGTTACAGAATGATTAAAATCAATTATCAAATTACACCACTCGTGCAAATAAAACTCCATGATCTCAAGTCAAACGACTATATATACAACGACGTAAACGTCTATGACACTCATATAAAATCCAATGAAACATTATCATAGCGAGTCACATTCAGTATGCAAGATCCCATCTTGTACCCATATATGAATTTTATATCCGCATATGAATTCCTGCATACACTAAGTCACTAATTGTACCATATTGATTAAAATCACATACAATATTTATTTTTACCAGTTTAATATATGATAAGTGAACCATCAATCCACTCGATATTAATCTTATAGATATTGTTTATTTACAATTAGTTACCTAAATTGTAGCTGTATATTTGATCAAATAAGAAAGGGCAAGCAATCATCTATATGTTATTAACAGCTTTTTAATACATCAAATATATTATTCAAACTAGTCTTTGGCTCGTCCGTTGCGCGACGATCAAACTTGTGTTTTAAGTTAATTATTTGATGTTTAATAGTTGTTGAATAATTTTGTGACACATACAATAATTGATAAAAAGAAAACAAAAAATCCACAAATAGGAAATATTATCTTGAAGTTAAAAATATGTCTATTAAGTTTGACACCTATTATAAGTGTTGTTAATAAATGAATTTATCAAACGAATACACAATAATTGCATATTTATATTTTTTTAAAAAGTTCGAACTCATAATCCAAAAGTCAGTTGATAAGTGATATCTTCTTTTTTTCAAATAATTAAATCTCTTATGATAATTCTAAGGGTGTTTCGTTGACAGAATAGAATTTGATAGAATCGTAATTCGTCAAATGAATTCGACTTTGAAGTAAAAATTGATATGAAATTGCAAAAATAAAATCACGACAATTTAGTGATTATTTATATCAAATCACATACTAATTTCAACAAATTTCATACTAATCACGACACATTAATTAAATCCCATATACACATTAATTCGTATATATTTATGATATTTAATAATATAATAAATCCAAAAATATTCAATATTGGGCTCATTTCGAAGGTATTGACGAAGCGATTACAATGATAAAATTTGTAAAAAATAGAAATGTTTTTAATGCATTTTAGTTCATATACATTATTTATGTTTATATGATAAGAGTATAAAATGAAAAATAAAAAAGTAAGTGATTAAAAGTAAACTACCTACATAATTATAAGGGTACTAAATGTAATTTTATAAATTAAAAAAATTGAATTAAGGAGAGATTTAAGGAGGAGTAAATGTGGGTGTGCTAATTGAACTTATAATGTAAATTGCGTCCAGATACATGTTTAGACGGGAAAATACTAAAGTCGACTCACCAAAAGACGACACGTGGTATGCTAGTTACTTATTTATTATATGTATAGAATTTTAAAATAATAACATTCGTTTATCTTTCTTACTTTGGGGAGTTTGTTTTTATTGACAATTTTTTTTTGGGAAATAATTCACAATTTTTTATATTTCCTTTATTTGAATAAAGTTTTAAAGAATTGTTAGAAAAAAAGATTAAAACTCAAAAAATCTCATTTTTTGTCTTTTTATATTAGTTGTTGGTTTTGCTTTAAATTCCTTGCAAGTATAACAAATAAATCAAGTTTTAAAATATTACTGTTTTCCATTACTAAATAAAAATTTGATCAATTCTTATTGCCAACAAAAATGTTAAATGTGTATAGCATGGATAAATAATTTATACCCGACCAACGGACAGGTATGACACTAGTTAATTTATAGGACGACATAAAAAGTTCACCACAAAAACCATTCAGATGAAATTCAGGTCTTCAAATTTATTATAGAACACATCTGAATTGAAATTCTACTCTAAAATGTCATTTCTTTAAAAATAGTTGATAAGTTTATTTTTACAAAAACAGTCAGACTTATAATTATGTGAATATTTTGAGGATGCCATCAATGAAAAATACAAACATAACATCCAACTATGAAAAGGTTACAAGGACAAGAATAATTGAGTTAAACTCAATTACTAGCTAGCACAAGAAACCAAGCAAAATAACAAAAGAAATTATTGATGTAAAAAAAACAAATGACAATGAAAATCAAGTAATAACCAGGGGCAGGGGGGTCTCGTGCACCTGTTCAACCTCGTTTCATAAGGGCGACTAATTTTTCGAGACATAAGGTGCACCCGCTTAATTTTTTAGAGTGCTCTTAAGTATTTTTAAATTAAACATGTAACAAAAACGAGGTTTGACGAGATGGATTGTCATCACTTGGTTAGCGCTCCCAATTTCACCTAAAATCCTGAGTTCGCCACTGGTAATAACGTTAAAAAATAATCCCCTCAACGAGACAATAAACAATTCATTTCTACTGAAAGAAAAACAAAACCCATATATTTATCCAAACAATATCTTTTCAAAAAGTTGAACGAGGATAATAATTTATGAAACAATACTACTTAAAACTCATTATTGACATGTAAAAGCGAGTTGTAAAATTAATCGATTTAAGGCTTAAACCTCTTGTAAAGAAGTATAATGACTTCACACAAACTGGGATCTACATGATTGTGGATCCCAGATTAACAAGTGCAAATCAGATAATCAACACAATTGAATGAATATGTCATAAATCTCACTTGAATTCAATAGCAAAAATTGTACCTCATGCGTCAACTAACCATTCATAGACCTTTTTACATTTAAACCGACATTGTCAATTTATTTTAAAAGAAACAAAACTTGTACAAAATAAAATAAAACTATAGTATGCACAACCATGAACCATTGAGGCTTTTAGGTTCATTGAATCTCTTTATTTAATAGTTATGAAGGTTAGATGTTGAATTGGGTTGGCACATCACACGTGTCCTTTTAAGGACACTTGCTCCATGGTCCCATACGTTTATTTTTCTTATGATATTGATAAGAAGTGCAATCAAAACCCATCTAAGATATTGAAGTAGTGATAGATCCAAAACCTTTAATGGGCCCCATAAAGAAAGAGTGAGCGTTCACTCTTTTTCTTTATTTTATGGGGAGAACCGCATCTATTCAAAATATACACTAGACGTTGAGATTGTAACACCCGTGATTTTCGGATAAGTACAACTTCGATTCAGTGAGGAATCGATTTTTTAAGAAAAATATGGAAAATAGGATTTGGAGTTAAATCCTAGATTTTATTGTATTGTTGGATGGGGAATTCGAATACGAGTCCAACGGTTCTTTTCGGAGCGAAAACGGAGCTAGAACGAGGAAGTTATGGCCAAAATGAGTTTCGGCACACCTTGAGCTATAGTGCCCAGCGATTGTGACACTGTCACTATCGCCGTGTCACTATCGCCCAAGTGGTACCGAGAGTTGTGAGGGGTTGAGCGATTGTGCCCCGGCGATTGTGACTATGTCACTATCGCCCTGTCACTCTCGCCAGTTGTGTACCGCGAGTGGGTTGGGGTGAGCGACTATGCCCCGGCGATAGTGACTATGTCACTATCTCTATGTCACTATCGCCCGCGGGTGTTCAGTTTACTTAAATGCCCGATTTTGTTAGCCTTTCCTCACTTCTCTCATTTTCTTTCTTCACAAACCCTCTCAACCGAACCCCTTTGTTTCCATGGTCGATTTTGGAGCTGCTCTTTTAGAAATCAAACCTTTCTTCACCATCTAAGTTGTAATCAAACCCCTTCCTCCATTGTTGAGCATATTTGGAGAGCTTGGAGCTTTTGCGAAGATTAGAAGTTCGTCTTGGAGGATTTAAGTGGTTTAAGGTAATCTCTTCCCATCTAAAGATGTTATTGTTATTAATTTCATCTTCTTTCCATCTTGTGGTGATGTTGAACGATTTTGGTGTTGATGGGTTAAGGAAATATGGGTTACCTCATATTTAAGAACTAGGGTTTGACATATTTGGGGATGTTGATGTGTTATGGTTAGAGGATGATTATTTATGGTTGAAACTTATGGATCTAGGTTTTGGAAGATTTGTCTTGAAGATGTAAACTTCATCAAAGGAGCATACGTTGGAGAAACCCTAGATTTAGCTTAAATCTAGCAAGGTGAGTTCAAGTTACTTTGCGAAAACTTTGTACATGCCAAAATGAGTGTTTTCCAAATATTTGTGTGTTTTACTTGAAAATATATGTGGTTGAGTTATTTGAATGGTTTAACTCTATTTGAAGTGTTTATCATCATAAATGTGTAAAACAATCATATTTGGGGCTTTTGAATATTTGGATGGTTAGAAACCACAATTGTCTTTAAAAGATTGATTACTCAAAATGAAGTTTATTTGATGGTTTAATCATGTTAGTGAAAATGATTTCTATAAACCATTTGGGAAGATGCACTTTTAGTGTTACGAGTCTTTTGAGTGTTGGTCTTACGTGTGAAGACCGTTTGATGTTTTCGTGTTCTTAGTACCTTTGGGACTAATGAACCTCGGTGAATTATATGCATTGTTGAATTATGAAAGAATTGCATATACGTATACATATAGATGCATATATGATTTGACTTCATTGGGAAGGTGGCAATGAAGGGGTTGTGAGATTATCATGCCTCGGAGCGTGTGTTGCATGATGTGAGTTAGATGCATTTCATTGGCATGGATTGATATTGATAAATGATCATTAGATCTTTTGAGCAGGGAGCTCGGTTGAGTCTCGAGGGCATTCGCCCGATTTTATTATAAGCTCGACGTGGGCTTGGGGTTTAAGTTGCATGAATTGCATCATATTTGGAGTTTACATGATTTGAATGCATTAGTTATTCTTTTGAGGTCATGTATGAATTTTTAAGTTAAGTAAGCTTGTTTTGGATGGTGGATTTTCCAAGGTAAAGACCTAGTATGGTTGAACTTGAGGGCTTGGACTAAAGACCTAGTATGGTTGATGTCTAAGATGGGCTAAAGATCTAGCATGATTGATGCCAAGGATTGACTAAAGACCTAGTATGGTTGATGTCATCCGTTTTCCACATCCAAGAAGCTTACCTACATTTATTTAATCGTGGTTTAATTTATGTGTTTGCCACACTCGATGAGATCGGGTCTCCCCCGTCACCGAAGGGTGTTGATTTCGGGTATTTTATCTATTCGCATTGTTGAGGTTATATTACATGCATATGGTTTGTTTTCCATGATTTATGGACATATTTATGTTACATTCTTATTGGATGTTTTACTACTGGAGTTTTATTCGCAGTGACGATTATTTGAGAAATTATTATTAATTAACTCTTGATGTGAGTTTTGGATTTGAGTCCTTTGTAGAGAAACGATTTTCATTGGAAGCTTTCCTCTCAGAAACTGTATGCGTTTGGAAAATGAGTTGTCGATGTCTTCTATACAAACCCTTCTAGAAAATCATTTATTTAAGTTGAAGCTATCGATTTATCAAATGATTTGCTCATGATAATCCTTGTTGCCAAATCTCGTTTAAAGATTTATTCAAATCATGACTAAAACTACTATCTTCCGATTTATGATTTTATATAGTCATGATAAAATGCTTGAACTCACTAGGCGTTAGCCTAACCCTTTTTATTTGTCGGCGTGTGCAACAGGCTCAGGTTGGGGTAGCTCTAGCTACATTGTGAAGAGGCGAGTGCTAGTAGAGTGCACGAGATGTGACTTGATTAGTGAAGTCTTCCGCCATTATTTGGACTAGCAACTTGTGTGGCGTTAAGTAACACCCGTTTAAGTTATTCTATTGGAAAATTATTATGTTTTAAATTCCGAAGTATTTTAAGGATTGAATTGTAGAAGTGTTTATATCTATTTTGGTTATTTGATTGAATTTTAAAGTTAGTTGCTCGTTCCAAATTCGAGGGTGTTACACGTTGAGAGCAAGGTTGCGGGTATATATGACTCGTTAGGAAGATTCTTGTTAAACTTTATAAGGGTTGAAGCGATCGATGGTCTTCCAACTTTTAATGAATCCACTTATGCATGGAAGCAATAAAAAGGTTCAAAAGTAGAACCTCCATTTAAAGTCGTGCTTTTCATCCTTGGTTCGATTTTGAAAATCAAAAAATCAGACTAGCCAGAAAAAGGGGGATATATATGGTTGGATTTCGGTGAGAAATTGGCGTTAACGTGAGAAGCGTGAAAAGTGATTATCAGCCGTTGGATGAGAAATGAACGCACATTAAGATGAGATGCACCTGATCAATTCCTTTATAAGGCACAATTAATAGGGGGATACTTGATTAAAAGTGATCAATGATTCATATTCATTTCTCACGTTAACCTAATTTTCTCACACAAATTTTACATTCTAAACTTGATTCTAAGAAAAGAGTTGAAGACGTTACTTTCATGAAGAGCATAAACCTTGGTAGTAATGGAGACCAAAAACAATTTTAAAAAAGATAAAATTTATAAATTAACAGGGCAAATTGTATGAAGATAAACCATATTTTGTTATCGTTCATAATTTGGGTAAAGTGCCTTGAAAACGTTTAATTTGACGCCTAGAGCGAGGCGGATGTATTCATTAGTTGGGGCGGGGTGGGGGCGAGGGACTTGACATCCATAAACTTTCGAGAATTTGTTTTTTTCTTGACATATGTCTCTATTGACCCAAAAATATAATGTTTGACCTTACGTTATCACAATAAAATTCACTTTTCATATTTTATATCATGTCATTTAAATTCTAACTCATGTTGATTTTTGGATCCTAATGCCACATGATGACTTATAAATATCAATTAGGATCCGGTTTTATGCACGTGAAGTTGATATTTTTATTTTCTTAATGCAAATTAAGAAAAAATTATGACATTAGTATTTTAAAGTATTGGAAATTTTGTAATAACATAAATGATTTATTAAAACAATACCACAATTTTTATAAAAGGATTCAATGACATTTATTTTTGTAATTTAACTAAAAAGTTAAAATATCAATGTCACATCAGCAGTTGTAATTAATCGTTTTACAAATCATTAGATAAAATATCACAATAAACAATTTAAAAATACATTATTTAATAATAAAATACGAATTCCTTTTTTTAGAATAACCATGTTTTTCATTTTTGTGGTTTCGTTCTTTTACTTTGTAAGTTATTGCTACTTTCGTTTCTAGACTAATTCATATCGTTAAGTATAAGATAGTAACTAAAACACAAAAGAATTATAAACTATGATGACCTAAAATTTTGAAACAACGATAAATCATAAATGATAAGGACAAAAATATCAATAAATTATAAACCACAAAACAAAAACCACAATCTCTAAACTACTAGGACTAAAATTGTAATTTTCAACGAACAATAAGGATGAAACTGTTATAAATTTAAGAAAGATTACCTCTAGATTATAATACCTTAAATAGTATTAGAGAGAAAGATAGAGATTGAGAGAGACTGAGAGATTGATAGCATAGATGAGAGATGGAGAAAGAGATGGATGATTTTACTTACATTTACCCTTAGGATATTTATACTACAAAAAATACTATTTATCTACAAGGAAATTTTCATCCACACGTCACCTAAACACTTCACTCAATATTCATATTTACAATACTCCCCCTTGGATGACAATTTCAAAACGAAGTTCAACCCTGATGTGCTGCCTCATTAAAAACCTTGCTAAAGAAAACTCAGTGGGAAAAAACTTTAGCTAAGGGAAAAAGAGTGCAGCTGGTAGTTGACTCCCCCTGATGTTGACATCCATGAATCATTACATGTTATGCACATGTCGCATACCGATACCGTAAACGTGTTTTCTGAAAATTGCAGTAGGTAGCGCCTTTGTGAAAAGATCTGCTGCGTTGCTGCTCGATTGAATATATTTCATTTCAATCTGATTATCTTTTATTAGATCTTGAGTGTATGAGAAGAACCTTGGAGGTATATGTTTTGTTCGGTCACTCTTGATATATCCTTCTTTCATTTGTGCGACACATGCGGCGTTATCTTCATAGATCAAAGTTGGAATTTTGTTCTTCTCTAGTCCGCATGAAGTCAATATTAGTTGTGTCATTGATCTCAACCAAACACACTCTCTACTAGCTTCATGAAGTGCAATAACTTCGGCATGATTTGAAGATGTGGCAACAAGTGTTTGCTTCTGAGATCGCCAGGAAATAGCAGTACCTCCGTTCATGAACACATATCCAGTTTGAGATCTAGCTTTATGAGGATCAGACAAATAACCTGCATCTGCATAACCAATCAAACCTTCTTTTGAATTGTTAGAATAAAATAGACCTAAATCAATAGTTCCTCGAAGGTATCGAAATATGTGTTTGATTCCATTCCAATGTCTCTTTGTGGGAGATGAACTGAATCTTGCTAACAAATTCACTGCAAAAGAAATATTAGGTCTAGTACAGTTAGTAAGATACACAAGTGCTCCAATTGCACTAAGGTATGGTACTTCTGGACCAAGAACCTCCTCATTCTCTTCGCAAGGGCGAAATGGATCATTGTTGATATTAAGTGATCTAACAACCATTGGAGTGCTTAAAGTATTTGCTTTGTCCATGCTGAAACGTTTTAAGACCTTTTCAACATAATTTGATTGATGCACAAGTATTCCATTGTGCATGTGCTAAATCTGTAAACCAAGACAATATTTGGTTTTTCCAAGGTCTTTCATTTCAAATTCTTTCTTCAAAAGCATAATCACTTCATTGATCTCTTTATTTGTTCCAATGATATTTAGATCATCAACATATACAGCTATTATTACATATCCAGATGTTGTTTTCTTAATAAAAACACATGGGCAAATAAGATTATTTATATTACCTTTACTTATCAAGTAATCACTTAAACGATTATACCACATGCATCCAGATTGCTTTAACCCATATAAAGATCTTTGTAACTTGATTGAATACATTTCTTTGGGTTTTGTACTTAATGCTTCAGGCATTTTAAATCCTCCTGGGATTTTCATATAGATATCACTATCAAGTGATCCATATAAGTATGCTGTAACAACATCTATAAGACGCATCTCTAAATTTTCATAGACTGCTAGGCTGATTAAATATCTAAATGTAATTGCATCCATAACAGGAGAATACGTTTCCTCATAATCAATTCCGGGTCGTTGAGAAAAACCTTGAGCCACAAGTCTGGCTTTGTATCTAATAATTTCATTTTTCTCATTTCTTTTTCGTACGAAAATCCATCTGTTCCCGACAGGTTTCACGGCTTCTGGCGTGAGAACGATAGGTCCAAAAACCTTTCGTTTATTGAGGGAATCTAGTTCAACCTGAATAGCATCTTTCCATTTAATCCAGTCATGTCTGTTTTGACATTCAATGATAGACATTGATTCGGGATCATCATTTCCAAAAGTATCACATGCAACAGCATATGAGAATATATCATCGATATTTCTCATTTCATTTCTGTTCCATAACTTTTTCGTAAACCCGTAATTGATTGCAATCTCTTTATCATTCATTTCCTCTTATGGGGAAATTATGATATTTTGTGTTTCTTCAGGAACACTTTGTTCGTTACCAATTGCAATTTCAGTTCCCTTTCTTTTTCGGGGATTTTTATCTTTAGAACCCAATGGTCTTCCACGCTTCAAGCGTGCTTTAGACTCTTCATTGACTTTATCATTTGTTTGTCCAACTGGGACTTCAATTCGAGTTGGAGCATTCACAACTGGTATATAAGATTTTGTTACTCTTTTTGTATCAGTAAATGCATCAGGTAATTGATTTGCAATTTCTTGCAAATGTATTATCTTTTGCACTTCTGTTTCACATTGTTTCATGCGAGGATCAAGATACGACAATGATGGTTCACACCATGAAACATCCTTTTCTTGGGTCTTCTTTTCTCCCCCTAAAGCTGGGAACATAGCCTCGTTAAAATGGCAATCGGCAAAACGTGCTGTAAAAACATCACCCGTTAGTGGTTCAAGATATCTTATTATAGAATATGTTTCATAACCAACATATATTCCCAACCTTCTTTGAGGACCCATTTTTGTTCGTTGTGGTGGTGCAATAGGAACATATACTGCACATCCAAAAATTCTAAGGTAGGAAATATTTGGTTCTTGACCAGAAACGAGTTGCACAGGAGTGTATGTGTGATATGCACTTGGTCTCATGCGAATTAATGATGCAGCATGTAAAATTGCATGACCCCATATAGAAATTGGAAGTTTTGTTCTCATTATTAATGGTCTAGCTATTAGCTGAAGACGTTTAATTAATGATTCAGCTAAACCATTTTGTGTGTGAACATGAGCTACTGGATGTTCAACAACAATTCCTACAGATATGCAATAATCATTGAAAGCTTGAGATGTAAATTCACCAGCATTATCAAGTCTCACCTTTTTAATAGAATAATCTGGAAAATGTGCTCTTAACTTGATAATTTGAGCAAGGAATTTTGCAAATGCCATATTACGAGTTGACAATAGGCAAACATGAGACCATCTGCTGGATGCATCTATTAAGACCATGAAGTATCTAAATGGTCCACTTGGTGGATGAATTGGTCCACATATATCACCTTGAATTCTTTCAAGAAACATAGGTGATTCCTTTTCAATTTTAGATGGTGAAGGTCTCACAATTAATTTTCCAAGAGAACAAGATGTACATGGAGTAACTTTACCCATTTGAGAGAACTTTTGATCCTTCAATGGATGTCCATGTGTACTTCCAATTATCCTGTGCATCATTGTTGATCCGGGATGGCCTAATCTGTCATGCCATAAACTAAATATCGCAGGATCACAATATTTTTCTTTAACTACCATATTTGTTTCAACCATATTTATATATGTATAATGTAAACCGGAGTGAAGTATTGGTAGTTTCTCTAGCACTCGGTTCTGATCAATAATATACATATATTTCTCATTTTCAGAGGTTACAGTTCGAGTATCGAATCCATTAAGATATATGTCGTTGAAACTTAATAGATTTCTTTTCGATCTCGGAGAAAACAAAGCATTATTTATAATGAACTTTGTACCATTTGGTAATAGGAAATGAGCCACACCTACTCCTTCTATTAAGTCTGCATGACCTGATATAGTAGTTATGGTTCCTTTTGTTAGCTTTAATTCAGAAAAATATTTCTTAGCTTTCAGGATGGTGTGCGTGGTACCACTATCCGGTATACATAAGTCTCCAACGTTTGCTTGATGTTGTGCTCCGATGGAATTCATATTAAACTTCAAATATTAAACAAATTGTGAGTTTATAATGGTAATAATAAAAATAATATGACAAAGTTATTAGAATAAGAGGATCATTATATAATCGAAACAGGGAATACATGGTTACAGAAAAGAAATACAAGGATCATAAACATTTATGTAAATCAAATGTCGGCATAGTCAATTAAAACATTGTTGGTTAACTCCAGGTTATCATTATAGTAATCAGAAACACTTAAATCAGTGTTGGTCAACTTCAGGTTGTCCATATGATTTACTTCCTTCTCTTTTCCTTTAAGAGATTCCTTATAAAGTTGACAAAGATGTTGAGGTGTACGGCACGTCCTTGACCAGTGGTCCATGCTACCACATCTGTAACAAGAACCTTCAGGATTTTGTGGATGACTTGTTCCAGCATCATGTTTGAGCTTATTTTGTGGTTGGCTTCTATGTCCTTGTGGAGCATGATGATAATTTGCTCTTTGTCCACGACCACGATAGAAATCACGTCCACGACCGTAAGGGTGGCCTCGGCCGGAATTTTGGTTTCGACCATAAAAATTATTTTGGCCGAAATAACCACGACCTCGTCCACGGCCACGTCCCCGTCCCCGTCCATGGGAATTATTTCTAGGATTATCATTATTTATAGCATTTGCTTCAGGAAATGCTAATGATCCTGTTGGTCGTGTAGCATTTGCTTCAGGAAATGCTAACGAACCTGTTGGACGTGTTTGATGATTTTTCATCAAAAGCTCATTATTTTGTTCTGCAACAAGTAAACATGAATTAAGCTCAGAATATTTTGCGAATTTCTGCAAGCGATATTGTTGTTGCAGAGTAATGTTTGATGCATGGAAAGTGGAGTATGTTTTCTCCAACATGTCCTTATCAGTAACATTTTCTCCGCAAAACTTAAGTTGCGAACATATCCTGAATAAGGCAGAATTATAGTCATTCACCCTTTTAAAATCTTGGAATCTTAAATTCCTCCATTCATCTCTTGCAGCTGGAAGTAAAACTTCCTTTTGATGATCAAACCTTTCTTTAAGGTTTTTCCATAGGATGCTTGGATCATCGATAGCGAGATATTCATATTTTAACATATTGTCAATATGTTTTTTGGAGAAGGGTATCCCAGACCACATTGGGCCCAGACTAATCCCTAGGAAAATTGGGCCTTTGGCCCAGCTGCTAAAGCATGCAGCCCTGAGATAATCCTCAGTGGCCACAAGTGCTGCGTGTGGGACTTGAACCCGGGCAAGCGCTATGAACTCCCCAGGCCTTACCACCACGCCACAACCCTTGTGGTTAACATATTGTCAATATGTTTCCGAAGAAAAATGAGGGCTTTTGCTTTAGATGCCGGCGGGCAAACATTTTCTTCTTCTATGGTTTCTATAAGATACATAGATTCAAGATGCATCTTGACATCTATAGTCCATGACATATAATTCTTGCCGTTCACCTCAAGAGCCGCAAATTCAATTTTTGATAGGTTCGACATATTGTAACTATCAAACAATAAAGAATAATTAGAAACCAGATATATCTATTAATATTGTAATACAAAGAAGTGGAAGAGCCAAAGTTACAAATATGATTAAGAAAAGATGAAACTCATTAGGTGGAAGATTACTGGAAGTAATAATTAGAAATATAATTATTACAATTGCGAGAATTGTAACGGGATGAAGCATCTTCAGAAAAACTTCTTGATTATATGAACTTGAAAGGAGAGTAATTTGTGTATTGAGTAATGAAAAAAGAGGGTTTATTTATAGGGTATATATATAACCGTTATACAACGTTAATATATATAGCCGTTATACAACGGTTATATATATATAGCCGTTGTAAATAAGTAGGTAAAAGAGAGAGATAATTAATACATAAAATCAGTAAAAGTTAGTATAAACATTAAACCATAAATAAGATTAGTATATGCATAAAAGAAAATTAGTATACTAATAACAATAATATTTATAACAAGAATTCATCAACTTTTATTTTGGATTAAGGAAATACATACCTCGGTTGGTTAGAGGTTCGTGCTGATAACGTGTTATAAATTTAAGAAAGATTACCTCTAGATTATAATACCTTAAATTGTATTAGAGAGAAAGGTAGAGATTGAGAGAGACTGAGAGATTGATAGCATAGATGAGAGATGGAGAAAGAGATGGATGATTTTACTTACATTTACCCTTAGGATATTTATACTACAAAAAATACTATTTATCTACAAGGAAATTTTCATCCACACGTTAGCTAAACAGTTCACTCAATATTCATATTGACGATAGAAACGTAATTTACTCAATTTTTATGTAATTTATCGGTTATTAACTTTTATAAGGTTTTACCGTGGAAAGGTGAACCGGTTTGATTCGGCCGGTTAAATTGGGGTTGAGAGACCGTAGAAAGTAAAATGGCTAGTGTTTTGCATCGAGGCAAGGCAAATACCTGCAAATTGATTTGATCTGAAACTTTTTGATCGTAGAAGATCAAACCCCTTGTTTTCATCCACTGATTACTGCACATTTCAATCCTCCTTTCTCTCTCCATTATCAGGGTTCTTGAAGTGGGAGATTTATACAAATTGACAAAATGTACGGGTTCGAAGCTATGACCTTCAACATTCATGGAGGTTACCTCGAAGCAATCGTCAGGGGCCATAGATCTGGTTTGTTGACCGCTGCTGATTATAACAACCTCTGCCAGTGTGAAACCCTAGATGACATCAAGATGCATCTCTCCGCTACCGAATACGGACCTTATCTTCAAAACGGTATCGCAATTCGTTGTTTCTAGGGATAAATCAATTATTGGATATTAAATTTTCTTTATGTTCAGTCCATTGGTAAGATTAGTTTGTGCTAATTGAATCACGGGGTTGGCTGCATAGCGTAGAGACTATAGACAGGAAGTGACATCCATGGATCTTATTGACATTTGGTCTCTTAACTATCTTAGCTTGTACCAATATTTTTATGCTAAATTTAATGCTTATGGCTAACAAGCATAGATCACTAACAACCACATGTCAAAAACAATGACAAACCAAATGTCAAAAAGATCCATGGATGCCACTTTACCGGAAAGTATTATATTAGCATAAGATCGTATGCCTATAGTCTCTATGCTATATAACCAATCCCGTGATTCAATCTTCGCACATAGCTCAAACTAATCTTACCAATGACTTAATACTAAACATAGAAAACATCAATACCAAATAAGTTATTTATTGAAATGTTTACTAGTCAAATGAGTGTCTCTCTGAAAGTGCTTGTATATTCATTCATTTCCATGTATCCTCTCTGCCCAGGAATAGATGAGCTATTGCTCAAAACATGAAATCAATGGATCTTCTTTAATCGTTTTGAGATACAATTCACTACTACTCACTATTATATATCCAGGGATTTAAAGCCACGTTGTTACCAAACATCTAAAAAGATTGCAATTCAATAGCTTATATAAATTGATGAGATATCATGTGTGGAACATGATTAAAAGCACTTTCTGAGAGACTCATTTGATTAGTAAACGTTGGTTACTAATAGAAGAATTTGTTAGATAAAATAGAACTGTAGTTGAGTTTCTATTTAATGTACAAGAATTGGAAGAACATAGAACATTAAGATGGTATGTTATTAATTATTTAATGAGTTAGAAGAAGATTTGGCTTTGGACAAAACTAAAACTAAAAATTTCCCCTCTAATTTAGGATGGAGGAAGTGTTATATGTTCCCAAGTGGACATGTAACTTGCATAGATGTGTTATTCGGCCAAAAAACCAGTTGGATTTCTACATTTGATGCTTTCAGGATTAATTTGTGTAATTGTGTTTGCTGATCTTTGTTATTGTAATTTCTTGCAGAACCTTCACCTCTTCATACCACTACAATTGTAGAAAAATGCACTCTTAAATTGGTTGATGAGTATAAGCACATGTTATCCCAAGCCACCGAGCCATTGTCAACCTTCCTAGAGTATATAACGTACGTATATTTATTTATCCTTCTATATGTGTTTTGATAACTATGAGCAAAAAGAAAATAAGTTCTCCAAATTGATTGGGATCTAATATTTCTGTTTCCCCTCAGATATGGTCACATGATTGACAATGTTGTCCTCATTGTTACTGGAACCCTACATGAGAGAGATGTTCAGGAACTGTTGGAGAAATGCCACCCTTTGGGGATGTTTGATAGGTAACCCGCCTGCAACTCATCTTCTTAATTTTGTTGCAAGTTTTGCTTAATGTAATATATTTATTTTTTTGTTTATTCAGTATTGCTACCCTGGCAGTAGCTCAGAATATGCACGAGCTCTACAGACTGGTGCTCGTGGATACACCACTCGCTCCGTACTTTTCTGAGTGCATTACATCAGAGGTATATACCATTTCTTTTTTAGCCCACTGCTACCAACCTTAGTTTTTTGTGATATTAATATCATACTCACCTGGGTTTTGGGTGCCAAAGTGAATAGAGTGGACTGAGGTAACAATCATCTTTGTGGTCTATATTCAATTGGGTGTAGAGCCATAATGTCTTCGCAGAAGATTTTGGCGTTCATATAGATCCTTTTGGCGTTAGCGTTCCCCGGTCTCTCTTTGCAATAGTTTACCTTTATATATATATATAGAGAGAGAGAGAGATAGAGATAGAGAGAGATTCAAGGGAAAACCCTCCAAAAAAATGAAAAACAGAGGAACACCCTGATAACCATTCATTTGTACGGTATGCACATGTGCAACAAGTAATTGAAGATGTTTCATGGTTTCTATGCATGCGTGCATGTTATGCACATGTACATACCGTATAGATGAATTGTTATCAGGGTGTTCCTCAAATTTTCATTCTTTTGCAGTTTTCCCTGAGCCTCGACCCTATATATCAAACCTTGAAAACATCACTGACTTGTTCCCATTGAATAGAATTATGAGCGCTAGAGTAATTGTGTATTCTATCCGTCCATTCTTTACAATTCGCCAGTTTCCATCAATATGTATGCTAATGTCCCATTTATCTTATTTATGTTCCTTAGTTCATTTCAAACAAGTTACTAGCATCTGCAGGATTTGGATGATATGAACATTGAGATTATGAGAAATACTCTTTACAAGGCATATCTTGAGGATTTCTACCAGTTTTGCCAGGTAAGTGTGTGTTGGTTGTTTTTGTTTTTGAATTTGCAATTTCTGCATTTCTGGTCTAAACAAGATTTTGTGAACAGAAACTAGGTGGTGCCACTGCTGAAATAATGTCTGACCTTTTAGCATTCGAGGCCGATAGAAGAGCCGTTAATATCACCATAAACAGGTGCTGCCATGATCCAATATTTTCTTCCTGTACAGATGCAAGTTTCTAATTTTTACTAATTGCTCTTTTGGGTCGTGGTTTCTATATGCAGCATTGGAACAGAGCTTACGCGAGATGATCGTAGAAAGTTGTATTCTAGTTTCGGCCTACTGTAAGACAATGTAACTTGGTGTGAATATTCTAATCACAGTTCTTTTTTCATTTTCTTTATTGTGTGCTTATCTATTTTTTGCTTTAAAACAGCTACCCCTATGGCCATGAGGAACTTGCTGTGTGTGAGGATATAGATCAGGTACATACCCTTGGCTCTGTTTTGTATGCTTTGAAAATAGGTAAAAATATGTTGTTTATTTGGATGGTGGGCGGGTGTTGTAGGTTCGTGGTGTGATGGAGAAATACCCTCCTTACCAGGCTATATTTGGCAAGTTATCCTACGGAGAGAGCCAGATGCTTGATAAGGCATTCTTTGAAGAGGAAGTGAAACGACTTTGCTTATCTTTTGAGCAACAGGTTTGTGTTTGTTTGTTTGTTTGTTTGTTTGTTTTGTAAATTGAGATTTAGGATGATAATAATAAGTTGAAAGTGGTGGTTGTTTTGTTTGTGTTTTAGTTTCACTATGGCGTGTTCTTTGCGTACATGAGGTTGAGGGAGCAAGAGATCAGGAACTTGATGTGGATATCGGAGTGTGTGGCTCAGAACCAGAAATCCAGGGTTCACGATAGTGTTGTTTCCATATTTTAGTAACTATGTTAATAGCAGCAGCAGTTGGGATGGCAGGTCGTCGTGTGTAAATTCATCCGGTGGTTTGGTTATGTTGTGTATGTGAGTTAAGTGTACTGCAGATGTTAAAATCTGCTCTGCTTAGATCTGTTGGCTGCTTGTTTTAGAACATGTTATACTTGTTTTTTATGGATTCAAATGTGGTCTTGTTGTTTATTTACGAGGATGTTGTGGGATATTTATAGGCTATGTTTGGCAAACTAGCTGCTAGCCGATGAAAAAGTCACGTTTGGCAAAACTAGCTTATAAACATGTAAAATGACCAAAAAGGACATCTTCAAAAAAATTATCAATTACGATATTCAATTATATAATTAAAACAAATTTATAAAAATATAATATGTTAATTAATACAACCAATGTAGTAAAGAAAAATTAAATAATACAACATGTTAATTAAAAGAATTTAAAATTTATTATTACATATACACAATAAATTTTTAATTTGTTAAAACAAGTTTTAGAAAAAAAATATATATTAACTTGTGATTTTAAATAACCGTTACATATAATATGAAAATAATAATCAAATAATACTTAAAAAGATAATAGTAGTTGGTAATTAAAATATATTAATTAATATTATAAAATATATAAAATAATTTATATGATTTACAATAACTCTAAATAATTAAAAATTAATATTAATATATAATTAAAATTTAATTTAATAATTTTCAGTTAATATTAATTAATTTTTATTAATTAATAATAATTAAATTTAATATTTATAATAATAATAGTTAGTAAATAATAATAAAGGACAATATTGGAATATTCACAAAAAACTACTGAAACGCTACTCCAAGTAGCGTTTCAAAAAACTAGCTTATGGTCATCCAAATATGTATACCAAAAAAAATCTAGTTTATATGCTAGCTTATTTTTGCCAAACAATGCCATAATGTTTGGTGCATAGGAGTGGTCGATCTTGACCATCTTCATCGTGTTAACTATCGAATCAATGAATGAATGAAGCATGATACATCAGTTTTGGCATCCACCAACCTTCATAATCGACTTGAATATTGCTACTTCAAATCCCTCGTGCTTTTTTTTGGGATGTTGCTATATGCACGTTTAATTATATTAAATTAGGTCAAATCATGCATTTAAAATGTAAAAAGTTTTTTTTTAATGATGTATATGAGGAAGTTAGTAGGTAGGTGTTTTTTTTACCAAAGTAGGTAGGTGTTTTAGCAAGTAATAGGTCTGCATTTAATCCAACATTTTTTTACAGCGCACCCTCAGGCCTCAACCCACCCTTGGGAATCCATTTGTAGAAGTCGAGGAATTCAATTCCAAATCCTATCAAATCCGGCAAACCAAACAATACCTTTAATGATTATTTATTTGATATGTTTTATTACCCGAAGATCTGCTTTGTCTGCGTACAAGCTTGAGAAGATCCAAAAACTCGAACGTTAGCTTGTAGGGTCTTATATGAAGGCTAGAGAACAAAAGTGTTACTATTATGGTCTACATTGGCAGGTTCCAGGGGGCTACTGTTTTTTTTTTGTCGATTGAGCCAATCTCCCTCATTCCACTCGATAACATGGTCATACTTAGTTGCGAAGATGAACTAAAAAATTCCCCTCGTAGTGGAGGTATAACTCAATTAAGCATGAAATAAAATTAGTACGGTTGAGTTATATATTAAAAATATTTTAAATAAGACAAGATTTTCAAGACTAAAATAGTTAGATTATATATTATCTATTAAAGTTTTTTCTTAATAAAACATACGAAATATAAACAATAAAACCTCATTCTTTTACAAATTCCAGTAAATCATATCAACTTATGATCTAACCGTTATATACAATGGTGATACAATGTTTTATAACTATGTATTTGGTACACAAAACAAAATCAAAAGTTTCACATATAACACAAAGTATAAACAATATATTTTATCATGTATTAGGTTGTAATGTTAAGAGCATCTTCAATAGCTTCTCTAAAATAGAGAAAATTGCATTTTTGTTCTTTAAAATGCTTCAACAACTCCTCTGTCCCATTCTCTAAACTAGAGAACTGGGAAAAACTTTCAATCTAGAGAATTTTCTGTCTCCAAAAAAAAAAGACAAAAATATTATTTTAATGATTTTCCACTAAAAAGATAAGAGAGAAATATATTGAATATGTTAATAATATAAATAATGATTGGTTCCGTAGAAAGCTGATGGAGGGGGTGTTTGGGATTGCTTATTTAAAACAACTTATGCTTATTTTTAAAAGTGTTTATCATAAGCTTATGTCGTGATAAAAAGAAGTTGGGGGTAAACATGTAATTTAGACAAATAAATTATAAACAGTTTCAAATAAGTAAGAATGAATTACCTTATAAAAACAACTTATTTGTAGTGGGGAAAAGTGATAAGCATTTTTTTTTCAATCCAAACACTAAAATGGGGGTGTTTGGGATTGCTTATTTTTTTGACTTATTTGCTTATGACTTCCCCCCCCCACAAATAAGTTGTTTTTGATAAGCAATCCCAAACACCTTTTTATAATTACATATTTACCCCCAACTTCTTTTTATAATTATATAAGTTAATAAGCATTTTTAAAAATAAGCCTAAGTTGTTTTAAATAAGCAATCCCAAACACTCAAAATAGTTTATTTACGGTTAGAAAAAGCAATAAGCAAATCACTAAAAAAAAGCAATCCCAAACACCCCGGAGTTGTTGGAAATTTTTCTAAAAGATTTTCACTTTCTATTGTAGAGAAGCTGTTGGAGATCTCTGGATTCAACGGCTTCCCCTTTAAAAATCCCCAACGGTTTCACATAAACCCTACGAATTGGGATTTTGGGGCTCCCTGGGTTTATGACAGGGGTGTTTGGGATTGCTTATTTTTTGACTTATTTGCTTATTGCTTTTCTTTATCATAAATAAGCTATTTTGAGTGTTTGGATTGAAAAAAAGAAAATTGCTTATAACTTTTTATAACCACAAATAAATTTTTTGATAAGTTATTTCATTTTAACTTATTTGAAAATGTTTATAACTTATTTGTTTAAATTACATATTTACCCGCTTTTTATGATTACATTAGGTTAATAAGTACTTTTAGAAATAAAATAAGCAATCCCAAACACCCCGTGAATATCAATCTGCATCTAATCCGATCGTTCCATACATCTCGAGAAGAATCAAGAGAAAAAGAAAGAATCGGAATTTAATGGCGTGTAGTCAGCCCTTACCGTCAACATCGACGCACCATGATTCAACGACGAAGGTTACGGATATGGATATGGACTCGCTGGTCCATTGCGCAAGCCATCTCACCCTTCAAGACCTCTCTAACTTGGCCATCTCCTGTAAATTTCTCAATCGCGTCGCTTCTTCTGATTCAATTTGGCGGCGCTTGTTCAGGTTCTATTATAGCAATCGCTTTTTAGTGCTTTTATGGCGCCTCCTCATACATTTAGCAGTAGCACTTCGTTATATATTATTTCAAGCAAGAGTCTCATTGATTATGAAAGATAAGAGACGATGAAAAAGTAGAGATGTTAGATGTCAAATGGTCTGAGCTGCTTTTCAACTTCATCATTAACATCTACTACTGCAATAGATTGAAATTGATGTTAAAGTTCAACAAACTCTATGTGAAATCTTCATTTTTGTAAATACTAGCTTGAAAGTAAAGTTTTTATCGTAGCTTCTTTTCAGAAAGAAGAAGTGTGATGTTCTCATCAATAAGTCGATATCATCCTCTCAGTTCCATGTATCCTTGATGCTCTCAAATTCTAATATATTCAAAATTTGCACTGCAATTGAGGCGCATGAATAATATATAGATTGATATTCATCACAAATATATTATTTGCCAGTACTGCTGTACTGTTTGGTTGGTGGGAAAAAGATCCGAGCAAGACAAAGAGAATTTGAATCCCGACTCTATTGTGTGATATATAGACTCAATAACTTGCTTTTATTCTGTATTTTGTCTTTCTGATCATTTTCTTATATATGTGAGACTGGATAGTGAAGCCATGGACTGGGGTTGTAGTTTTTATTTGCATGGTGTAATAGTGGTGCTAAATGGAATTTTATACTGCTAATTGAAGGGAGCGGTGGCCACAGCAGGAAGCCTATATCATTTCACAAACATCGGGTGTAAGAGAAGCATATATGGCACGATACAGAGCTTTGCAGCAGTTTAAGTTTGTTGACCCTCTAGTTTATGACTTGTACATTGGGGCAAAATCCAGTGACCTCTTACTTAGCAAGGATTCTATATTTTTTTCTCAGGTACTTGATAAATAACTCTTTTATGGTGTTATTCTGGCAGTGATATTGCAGGCGAGTTAGGGTGTAGTACTTAGATAATATCTTTACAATAATTTTTTTACAAGTGAGAAAATGTGATAATATTCAGTGGATAAGACAAGGTTTTTTTGCTGTTCTGCAGAAGCCTACTTTTTAGCAGTGTCTCTCGTGCATATTGAATTATGCTTTAGGCTGATTGCTTCAGCTTCAACTTTACTTGTAAATATATTTTAGCTTGACTCTTCTTACTGTGATTGTCTCAAGGAAAAAAGGGGACTTTATTTTTGCTATTTACATTGGCATCACCATAACCTGTTTATACTATTGGGCCTTGCCACTTGTTTCTTGTTTGTTATAAACTTGCAGGGTCCACTTATACAGATTCTGAATATCGATAAACTTTTAGAAGGAAAAGTTTCCCTTGTCCCACTTAATGATCATCGTGCCAGGATTACTAGCATGAGGTGAGGCTTCAGATTTATTTCTTCTCTATGAGATATCTTGTCCAATTTATTGACCTTGACCTTCTTGACCTTCTGGTTATGGTTGACAATGGCCTTTGCACGCAGATTGTTTCCTCTAAAAGAAAGGCTTCAGATTTATTTCTTCTCTATGAGATATCTTGTCCAATTTATTGACCTTGACCTTCTGGTTATGGTTGACGATGGCCTTTTGCACGCAGATTGTTTCCTCTAAAAGAAACATCGTTATTTCGGAATGAGGCACAAATAAATGAAAATGTTTTAGTCACCTCAAGCTGTGATCACTCTATTCGACTATGGTGGAAGGTATGGATATAACCTTTATGGGATTTGCTTTCATTCATTAATCCTGGAATCCATGCATCTTCCAAAACAGATCGAAGTCATCGAACCATGAATGTGCTTTGTAGCATTTAATGCAGTTTGAGCTACAGCATTTTGTTGATACATAACCTCGATTAATTAGTGAAGTTTGTTACTAATGCTGATTCCAGGGAAGTTGCCAGCGATGTTTCAGAGGTCACAATGGTCCAGTTACCATCCTCTCTGATAAATTGTTAGGAGATGGGACTGGAAAAGTTTTTGCCAGTGGAGGTGAAGACAGTACGGTTCGCCTTTGGTCATTGAGCTCAAGCGGAAAGCGTGGTCAACATGCTTTGAAGGCCACACTTTATGGCCATGAGAAACCTATAGTGCTGATGTCTGTTACCGGGTATAAATCATCTTCATATGTACTGCTGTTCACACACAGAAGGCACACACACACAGGGGAATGTTCCTCTCCCACCCTCAAAAGATACTATTTACAGCAAGGGGTGAGCTTGAAATCTTTTATCTTATATGTATCTTGCTCTCTAGACTCCTAACTTAGCTTCTATAATTTGTAAGTTTGGAGGTCTATTTATAATTTAGACGCCTTAAACATATGTTATACTTCTGCCTTTGGATATCTGTTACGAGTCTATTTTTCTTTGACTATCTGGCATTTTAAGGGCACCATTCTTCTAGTTGACTGATTTCAAGTAGTTGGAATTAAATTCAACTATAAATTGCGAACACTTTTTCTTTTTGGTTGTCTCAAAAATGCATTGTTGGTAAGTTTTAAATCCTGTTTTACCTTTTTGCCCATTACTAACGATTACTTGAAATTAGCAACTTTGATTTTAGTCCACAAAACATTTTTGTTCTTATTAAAAGGCATTTTAGACTTTAGACATTAGACCATTAGTCAAATATTTTATTAATAAACATGTCAAGTCCACATTTCTTTGGGGCGGAGGGAGCATCTAATTCTTAATTTATCTCCTATTTAATCGACATATCAAATGATGAGGTCACAGGACAAACTACTAGGAGGTCAATGCAACTGCATGTATATATATATATATATATGTATCATATCAATAATATATATGTTCTATATATGCATGTATATTTGTGTGCACATGGGTGGTGTGCCCTGGGGCCGGGGTTGTAGGCGGAGTATCTCTCTCTATGTGTCCGTGTCTGATTCTCTGTGTATATGTGTGTCTTTCCATGCGGATTGATTGATGGATGCATGCTTACTCATTCGCACATATTCCTTTTTTTGTATCCGTATCCAGGCATAGGGCTTCCCTTGTAGTGAGCATGTCCAAAGATTCCAAGGTATTCTCATTCCTTCACAGTATGTTATTTTCATCACTTCCCATTTCAGTTGCAACTTGGTAGTTTTTGGCATCAACTGTCCTCGGTAGTGTCAATCAGGCATAATCTTGTTGAATCGTTTATATTTGGGATTTTGATTTTTCTATGTAATCTTGCAGCAGTTTGGTCCGAATGGACCAAATGTGCGATGAAGTCTGGCTTTTATAATCTGAACTCGTATGGATTGAATCGATGGTTGGCTTATAGAAACTGTTTATAGACATTACTTGCTTAGTTAACACTCTGCCCTTTTTATTTTTTAAACAGTACATTGCAATTTTTTAACAATTTTTAAAAATAGGTTAGGGTATGGGACGCCTCAATATCAGCTTCTGATCGTAATTCTAGCTGTGTGGGCACTACCTCCATCTCTGGTGTTCCGGTGGGCATGAAGTGCCACGATTCATTGCTATATATAGCTGCTGGTTCTTCTATTGAAGCTGTTGACTTGAGGACAATGAGAAGAGTCTTCAGGACATCAACTCACCAAGGAAAATTGTATTCTTTTGACATTATGCCCTCAAGTTTTTTAGCATGCACCGGTGGACTCGGCAGGTAAAGCTCATCCAAGATATTACAATGATCTTTGTTTGTGGACATGCATACACTCTACCTGTCACATGGAATTTGCAATAATGTTTGTTTTGAGATGCAATATTTTATTTTTTACCAAAATTTCAACATTTAGATACCTAATTGCCCATTTACAACTTATGTTATGATGGTGGTATGCAAGTCCTTTTTCCATTTTTGTCATTATTCGAATGCTTTAGTCATTTGAAGAAATATAGGCTATGTTTGGCAAACTAGCTAATAAGCTAGTTGTTGGCTAATAAACTAGTTATTAGCTGAACTGTTGGCTAATATGCTAGGTTATTATTAGCTTATGTACTATGTTTGGTAAAAATTAGCTGACAAGCTAGAGGACAATGTAAAATTACTTAAAAGGACACATTAAAAGATTAATTGGAAAAATATAAGGGGCATGATTGGAAGAAAAAAAACCTAAAACTTAATGAAACGCTACTTGAAGTAGTTTTTCAAAAAGCTAGCTTAAGAGCGGTTTCACACAGGTCTTTTAAATAAGCCCAAACATGGTCACAGCGATTTTCAGGGGATAGCGGGAGTAGTTTTTTTATGGCATGATGTTTCAGAATATATCTGTTTACTATTTGCAAATGGGGTTGTGATATTTCTATCTACTTGGTGTAGAGCCATGCTTTGGGACATCAGGAGAAGCACAGGGACAGGAGAAGCAGGTCCAATGGCTGAACTAGATGGGCATATAGGTCCGGTGACACATTTGCACATGGACCCATACAAAATAGTAACAGGAGGTCCTGAAGATCCATTTGTTAATATCTGGCAGGCGGACACTGGTAATCAAACAAATATTCTGATTTCGTCACCCCTAGACAACACTGGCTGTTCTGGTTTGGCTGCAGATGGTTTTCGTATCGTTACTGCTGGTTACAATCAAGAAGAGGGTGTATTATGTTTTCGGGATTTTAACAATGCTGTCTCTTCTGGCTCATCAAGTGACCGAATAACTGGTTCCAAATTTTGGTGCCCATCAACTTCTGGTGATGCCCATGAATCTGATGGCTGAAAAAGGCGTCTCTGTACAGATTTGAACACCTAAATTTCAGATGGTAATATATATATATATATATAGAGAGAGAGAGAGAGAGAGAAAGGTTCAAAACGAGAACGCTAACTATTTACGAGAACACGAGAACGGCCGCCCATGTACAAAATCACATGTGATTCACGTACAAAATCACATGTGATTTTACACTACCTGGATTTTGTACGTGATTTGTACAAAAGCACATGTTACACTACCTGTATTTTGTACAAAATCACATGTGATTCACGTCCAGATTTTCAGGTAGTGTAAAATCACATGTGATTTTGTACGTGAATCACATATGATTTTGTACATGGGCGGCCGTTCTCGTAAATAGTTAGCGTTCTCGTTTGAACCCACCTCTATATATATATATATATATATATATATTTATTTATCATGAATGAGCTATTCATGATGAATACACTAGAATCACATTTGATTTTACACTAGAATCACATATGATTCATGCGACTTTGGCTGTGACTTGAGGTCATGGGCCAAGTCGCCCGCACACTGCTTTGTTTAATGTAAATTCACATGTGACTTTGCACATGATTTGGTCTTTTTTTTCTTATTTAGTTCCTGTTCTCGTTTGAACTTTATATATATATATATAATTTGTGTTTAATTTTTTAATTTTCCTTCATTATCATAACCATGGATGTAATGCACCATTGTTGTTGGTCTTCAAGAGTTTTGTGTTATTATCATTCCAGTTGTTACCTATTTTTATGCTTACATAGTTGATCTAGTGAATCAATTGCTCTTATTTTCTTTGTTGTTATGACTTCAATTTAATGTTTCTATTCGGTTGAAGTTGAAGATGATGACGAGAAGATGCTTCATCCATCATAGAGATTGATGGAGTTGGTGATATGAGATGAAGATGATGGATGCTTTGTAAAAGTAATGGTGCACAAGAACCAGATATGAAAGAGACAATCAAAGAACCTAGTATGCATATGGAGTTCAATAGTATTACATATATTATGCTATTCTTAAAAGATTTGGGATATACTCTTTGCACTCTATATGGCTGCATATTTTATATGAAAAATATAATAAATATTTTTTGTTTTAGTTATTTATTGTTAATTAATAAATATATATATATATGTTGATTTAGAGCATCTCCAATAGATTCTTCAAATTTGAGATAATCATTATGTTTATAGGAGAGGTGGTGACCTTTCTCAAGAATGAAAAAGACTTGAGCTAAAAGGAAGCCCTACGACTCACTCTGGATTTGGTATTTTCGATAACTTTTAGCTTCAACGAATCCTAAAAATGATTAGGTTGTAATCAAAGGCAAGGCATTTGATCACGTGATTTTCAAATATTTGCCTTCAAAACTGTTTAATGGTGGCGTTAAAGGTGGACGAGACGGTTTGTGGCTGACGTGTTAAAGGTAGTGGTAGCCGATGGTATTGGTGGTTATGGTGGAGGTGGCCTGACGGATTTTGTAAAGGTGGTGGAGGAGGTGATAATAATGGAGGTGGTCGACGGTGGTTGGTGATGATCGATGGATAGCATGACCATTAAAACAAATATTATATCATGGCTTTACCAAATTAGGGTAGTTTATAATTTTTATGGTCTTTATCTCATTTTTGTCTCAACTTGTTCCACCTACTTTTTTGGAAAAGAAAACAAAAGCCATTTTTGTACACCTTGTCCCAATGTTTGTCATTGTCCAATATTGTCGTCAATGTAAAACTATGAGTTTTTTTTGTCACATTTCATGTTTTCTAAGAAAAATGATTGTGGATGAAATTTATTATAAAAAAAAACTAAAACTATTTTTCTTCGTTTTAATAGAAAAAGCTGTTGAGACACTCTAACGCTGTGTTCTCTAATCTGGATAGAAAAGAAAAGAAAGAAAATGGAAGGAAAGGAAGGGAAAGAAAAATAATTTTTTCATTTATGTTCTCGAAAGGGAAAGAAAATATTTTTTCGTGTTCTTGAACAAAAAAGAAAGGAAAGGAAAGATGTCACTTTTACTAATATACTCGTTAAAATATATCTTTTATAAGAAAATATCGGGTATTTTTGTAATTTTAATAAATTTATCTAAATGTTTTTAATTTTTTTCCTTTCCTTTCCTGTCTTTTCCTTCCACGTTTAGGAAGAAAGGTTAAAAGAAAAGAGTAAATTACATAAATCGTCCCTGTGGTATGCACTTTTTGGATATAGTCCCTAAAACGAAAAAATTACACCGAGCGTCTCTAAGGTTCGACAAACCTCACGCAGAGGGTCCCTCCCTCTAACGATGTCTGTTAACCCAGTTAACCCAAGGGGTATTTTGGTCTTTTTACTTCTGTTTTTTGTCTTTATCCTAAAAGAAAACTAAAAAACAAATTAAAAAATACCCCCCCCCCCTCCTCCTCGTTCTTCTTCTTCTTCTTCTTCCTCCTCACGACACCCCCACCCCCTTCCTCACCTTTCTTCTTCCCCACCTCCAGCCACCACCTCCGGCCACCTTTCTTAATACATAAAAACTTCTCTGCAACATACAAATTTGTCCCTGCCAATTTATTTTCACAAATCTCATAACAATTTCTGAATAAATATAGGGGGAAAGAATCCTCCTTTTTTCCGATGATCCGTTTTCCTTCCGATTTTGTGAAGATGATGATCGCGTAATGCCCACAAAAATCTAATCGTGTAAACTCATGTTTCTCATCATACAATGATGATGTTTTTGTAACATCCTGAATTTTCGTTAATAGTATTTTAATGAGAATTGGGATTTATTTGTATTTTGACTAACCTTGAATTATATGGAAGTTTTATAATTCAATGGGGTTAAAATACAAGAGATTAAAGTAGGATGCTACTTTTGGAAATGACAGAACTTGGAGGTGTGTGTGGTAAATATTGGAAGGTGTATGGATAAGAGGCTGAAAGATTGAGAATAATATCTCAATCTTGGTCCGAGTCGGTTTAGAGAGAAGCCAGAGAAGGAGAAAAGAGAGAAAGGAAGGAAAGAAACTTGGATCATCGAATTGGTAAGGATTTGTGTTAGTTTCTGATATAATTTGTTATAGATGTTGGGTTGTAAACGAATCTGCTTGTTGATTAGGTTTCCAGAAATCAGTAACAACAGATTGGAATCGAAATCGTGCAGAAAAGTGGGTTTTTGCAAATAAGGTGAGTTCATTCGATTCTTTGTACAAATCAGTGTTTTTAAGTTATAGTAACCTTGGTATATTTGTATGAACTGACTGAGGATTGATTAGAATGAGTAGATTGAACTGATTTCATGTTTTAAATCGATTTGAGGACTTGTTGAACGGACAGTACGCAAAACCTTGAAAGTCCCGGTAGTTGGAAGTCCCGGTAGTGGCAAGTCCCGGTAGTGGCAAGTCCCGGTAGTTGGAAGTCCCGGTAGTGGCAAGTCCCGGTAGTTGGAAGTCCCGGTAGTGGCTAAGTCCCGATAGTTGAAAGTTACCGGAAGTGGAGTACCGGTACTTAGAAGTCCCGTAAGGTATTTGAACTAACTCCCGATATTGAGAGAGATCCGGTAAAAGGAGTACCGGAAGTGGGTTTTAGTCCCGGTATTAAGTTTCGATGAACTCCCGGTATATGTGGACCGGTATTTAGTAATACCGAGAATTGGGCCGAAGCCCGGTATGGGTTTGATACGGAAATTGGGCCGAAACCCGGTATGTTTTATTATCGGAACAGAGCCAAGCCCAGTATGTTTTATTCCTGGATTGTGGACTTTGATTTCATTCCAGAAATGAGTTTGACATTGATACTTCGAATATGATAAATTGTTAATATTCTTAAGTTAAGAATATGTTGTGGATTAAAGGGTGATATGTTTAATGCATACACTTTAAAAATTTAAATGGATCCATAAGGCATGCAAGTTAATCTTAATTGTCTTTAATGGGATGGTTGTTCTCATGTTGTAATTAGAAATAGGCATCGGGTCATCGGGGGCAACTTAGTACGGTCTTATGGGAGCCGGATACTAGCCATTGACCGCATGGTGTAATTTCTAGTGAATGAGTGTACCTTGAATCATCGGGGGCCCGGTTATGAATCGCGATTTATTGATCCCGTTGGGGCCATTGATTCTAAGGTAATGAGAAATGTGGAATAGGCATAAAGTAATTTGTAATTCCCGTTGACCTGAAATGTGGAATAGGCATAAAGTAACTTGCAATTCCCATTTCGTAGAGGTGTTATGAAAGGAGAAATAGGCATAAAGGAACTTGTAATTTCTACTTCATAGTGTGATGTGAATTGCGGGATAGGCATAAAGGAATTTGTAATTCCCTTTCACATGGAAATGGAGAATAGGCATAAAGTAAGTTGTAATTCTCATTTCGTGGTATAGGAATCGAGGAATAGGTACAAAGTAAATTGTAATTCCTGATTTCTAAGGGAAGATCAGATAGGCATAAAGTAACTTGTAATCTCTACTTCCGGATTAAGAAATAGGCAGGTTTTGACTTGTAATTTATTGAATAAGAGTATTAACCTTGAATATGGGATTGTTCACGGTAAACTCTTGGTAGTAATATTATGGCTAGATGAATTAGTCATAATTATGGAAGTGGGGTAGATTCCCAGTAGTGAAAGGAGTTGTTGTACGGTAAGAAAAGTATTAATCAGGTTTGTTGTAACTTGTTTACATTGATTTTACAAATGTTATCTTGGAAACGAATGTTCTCACTAGGCGTTGGCCTAATCGTTTCAAATGATGTTTTCTTACCAGGTACCAGCTCGGGGAAGTAAAGGGTTGTGGGACGAGCGTTTTGATATAGCATAGGTGGATGAATTTAACAAAGAAGAGATTTTGATGGATTGATAGATAACTTGATTAATCTGGTTGTAGTGACATAATTAGATTGATAGGTTATTTGAAGGATATTGTAAAGTGAATATACTCTTGATGGTTAATCCACTGCTTGTTTTTATAAGTTGAAGTATTTATTGTCATAACCTGTTATAACTTGAGGTTTAAATTGGCTCAGATTTTGGGGTGTTACAGTTTTTTAGAGTGTAATTGCAGTTTTTTTTTTGAGTTTTGAGTACAGGAAAGAATCAATAGAAGGGTGGTGGTGGTAGAGATTGATATGAGACCCCGAATACCGGAGGTAGTGGTCCCTCGTACGCCGGAGCTGGTGGTGGTGGGCTCTCGTATATTACTGGTGGTGGACTGTGGTGGACGGGAGGGGGGAGGGGCGGTGAGGGTGGTGGTGGTGAGTATTCGATGCAAGGTGGTGGCGGTGGTGATGGAGGTTCTATACAAGGAGGTGGTGATGGCGGAGGTGGAGAATGATGTGGGGGCGGTGGAGGATAGGATGCCGGAGGTGGAGGTGATGAATAGATATATACCAGAGGTGGTGGTGGCGGTGAATGGGGTGGGGGCGGAGAATTGTAGTAGTAAGGAAGCGGTGGTGGTGGGGATAACAACGGTGGTAGAGGTGGAGATGCAGCCGGAGGTGGTGGCTGGAGGTGGGGAAGAAGAAAGGTGAGGAAGGGGGTGGGGGGCTGTCGTGAGGAAGAAGAAGAAGAAGGAGGAGGGGGTAGTGGGTGTAGGGGGTGGGGTATTTTTTAATTTGTTTTTTAGTTTTCTTTTAAGATAAAGACAAAAAAACAGATGTAAAAAGGCCAAAATACCTCTTGGGTTAACTGGGTTAACAGACGGCGTTAGAGGGAGGGACCCTCTGCGTACGGTTTGTCGAACCTTAAGGACGCTCGGTGTAATTTTTTCGTTTTAAGGACTATATCCAAAAAGTAACAAAACCACAGGGACGATTTATGTAATTTACTCAAAAAAAAACTTATCATTATTTTTGTTTCATTTCCTTTACTTTTTATCCTTCAAAAAGTTTCGAGAACACTTGATTTCCATCTATTTCCCTTCCTTTCCAGAACACAGCGTAACGTAACATCAAAACGGAGATGGCTAAATTTTGACTTGCTTCCACTCTCAAAGACTCTCCCAATTTCACACCCAAAATGACCTCCACCACCGCCGTCTCCGTCGTCATCGCCACCGTCTTCCTCCTCATACTCTCGAGTACTGCCACTCCGATCATAGGCTTAGACTCCTTCCTCTCTCAGCAATCCCGTCTCGATCCACAGGCCACAAACGACACCTTCCTCCTCCTCTCCTCCCCCCTCAAAAAATCCCTCTCCTCCACTCTCCGCCCTCCCCCAACCACCTCCGCCCTCATCTCCCTCCAAATCTCCGTCCCCATCTACGTCAAACTCGTCGGTCCTCCCTCCTCTTTCCCCTCCAACTCCCCTTCCCTCCTCTTCTCCTTCCTCTCCGCCGCCGTCTCCTCCGATCACTACCACGTCATCACCCCCTTTCACACCACCACCAACCACCGCCTCGCCCTCACTCACTCTCTCTCCCTCGACGTCTCCCTCTCATCCTCTTCCCTCTCCGCAAAGCTCTCCGATAAAATCAAATCAGAAATCGCAACAACTCCATCGCCCTTCAGATCCAATTTGATCTCAATTTCATACGCTTCAATCGATTCGATCATCAAACAGGATTTCGAAAGGGAAAAACCTCTCCAAGGGGTTTACATCTACTTGCTTAATTTAGGCTCTCAACCGAAACCCTACGCTTATAAATACACTGATACTGGTGATTCATCTCTCGGCGTTACCAAATGTTCCGGCAGCATCTGGACCGGAAAAGGAAGGTACTTGTGGATGGATTTGAGCGCAGGACCTGTTGATTACGGACCTGCGTTGTCTGGTGATGGAGTTTTGCCACGAGGAGAGTTTCATCCATTGACAGCATTGCATGGTCGACCTAAGTCTCAAAAAGCTTTGCTTGCTGATATGGCTTCTTTGGTTTGGAGCGCCTATAAAGTACTTCTTGTACCCTCTTTAAGAATTCCTGTTGCTTTTGAGAATTCATTGGTTGTTCAGTTTATACATATTCATGGCCCTGATAAGGACCCTAAAGGTCTAGATTTCAATGTGGTCGAAAAGAACTTCATGGATGAAGCTCATGATGGTGAGTTGTTGTTTAAAGATCAGTCATTAAAGTTCAAGACATATGATGTTGATTTGGCTGAATGTTCCATTTGTTCTTTTGCCATTTCTCTCTCGATTACTTCCTATACGTCTAGATACTTGTTCGATAATTACACCTTGATTGTTAGCGAGTACTTAGATTCTAAACGCCTTCATCAGACGTTATCGGAGTCCCAGGATGAGATTAGGAGGTTGGCGAAACTTCCGGAAGAAGATTTTGGAAGGGTTCTTCCGGTTTATATCTTTGACTTAGAGGTGAACACCATTTTGCTGCTCGATCGCTACCACCAGTCTGTTGCGTTTAAGGATATGGTAATTGCGGTTAGGACCAAGAACACGCAAACTGTCAGTGATTATAGCTGCAACGGTCGTCATGTGTTCACACAAACTCGGGAACTTGAGAGGCCGCTTGTGGGCTCAATCTTGCAGAGCATGTGGGGAGTGTCACCGACCCATTTGGTTTGGAGCCCACAGCATAATAGCACCCTGGTGGATTACACTTGGAGTGTTGGGCACACCCCATTTGGTCCATTTTCGGAACTTTCTTCATTATCTTTCATACAGAAAGATGCAGCAAGGAGGAATGTTCTATTAACATCTTTGAATTACACCATCACAAGTGCACTCGATGTTCTTGAATCCATTGCCGCCCATGGTGGTGAGAGAAAGCTTCTGCAACACGATCAACTTCCTGAGTTCATACAAAGATGGAACTTGTTTAAATACAAGTTGGATAAGGTGGTTTCTTCTATGTCGCATTTGGACTTTGAAACGGCTTTATATTACTTGAGATCTTCTGATCATGATCTGTATGCAATCCATTCTATCGTATATCATGCGTCTCAAGACCTGGAGGCATCGCTTGTTTGCTTTGAGGACCCACCATTTCCATGGGCATCGTTTTCCATGTCTATAGGGATATTATTTGTTCTCTTATATGCTTATCTGCAGCGAGAAAAGCTTTTCAGTAACAAAAGGAAGCAGTTTTGAAGTGTAAAAGGAGGAGTTTTAACAGTTGAAAAAGACCCGTCACTGTATTACTGTACGATGAAATGGTTCAAGGCCGTTTACCTTGCCTCAGTGAGTCTTAAGAATCATGTTGGCTTGTTTTAGATATATTTTCTTTTTTCATAGTTGAGATTTCGGCTCTACTTTCTCCTTCCGTTTACTGTTAATTGAGTAAAATTGGGTAGAAATTTCAGTCTCTCCCTTTTGCAATGCGTTTGATTGACTGCCTTTTTATGCGTTTTATGTGCCTGAGGTTAAGTTTTGCTTGTTAGCTGATTCTCTATGTACACGTCCGTGTGCAACATCTAGTAAGGGGCTGTTTACTTACAGCTTAATGAGCTCAATGGTCTGTGCGGCTTATTTGCTCAGCCATACATGAGTGTTTCTTTATGGCTTAATCGTTAATCCATTAAGCTAAAATTGCTATATGTAATAAGTCAGGACCCCTTACTTGTCCCCATTAAGCCACCCCAGAAATAATCCAACCCTCTCTCTTTGCTTCCTTCAAACCCATTGGTGTCCCGTCCCTCAGACAGACAGATTTATCCGGTTGTCGACAACTTAACCAATACAGGGCTTAATGTTAAAAAAAGTAAACAACCCCTAAGATAAAAACAAGTGATGATAGCCTTATCTTTGTTTCATGAAGGCCAAGCAATAAGCTGCACTAGTTCAGGTCCTTAAGAAAATGGCATATTTGCTAAGAAAAGGTGTACATAGACTTAGGGCCATGTTTGGGAACCATAAGCTAGCTTGTTTTTTGAGCTTATTGAAAAGGCCTCATTTGGTAAGCCATAAACTTGTAGCGTTTCAATATGTTCAAGGGGTTTGTTCAACTTTTTTACAACTATGCCCATAATATTTTTCCAATCAGTTATTATTCTTGTCACTTTAGGTCAGTTTGTTATCAACTAGCTTATAAACTAGGTTTTACCAAACATGACTAGTTTATCAGCCAGCTTATCAGCTAACACCAACATCTAACTTATTAGCCTACAACTAACTTATTAGCCAACAATTAGCTTTTCAGCTAAGTTAGCTAACAACTATCTTATCAGTCGAAAAGCTAGCTGAAAAACTAGTCATGATCAACAGTTGAATTATACATGATCAAGAGAAACAAGATTTCATGTGGTCTGTATAACATCTGATGAAGTTACATTGTATTCTTCCTTGCAAGTAACTGGTAAGAGTTCTTAGATTTTTAGGAAATTTATTTACGGAGTTACATGTGAAAGGTAACTAGAACCCCCCTCATTTTCCCTAATCCTTGTTAAAAAAAAGCTTGAAAAGTTGTCAAAAACAACTCCTTGTTCTGCAAATAGATGCAGCGAGCCTATAACGTTGACCCAAGTGGATTTTCAAAAAAATTATAGTTGGCGTTGAAGTCTCTTTGCAACTTGATAGCATTTGCATTTTGGGCGATCATAAACGGGAGGATATTATCATCAGTCTCGTAATATATCCCAGTGTACTCTTCATCATTGACTATCTGTGCTTGTATCTTAATGTTCTCTGCATCATCTTCTTTGTCGCCGCCATTAAGGTTTTTCTGAACGAGATCTCTAAAAATTGATGACCGAAGTAGCAGCCCAAGTGCCGTTGGAGATGATTTTGTGCTTGGACTAAGAGGAAATTTGGTTTCAGACACTTCTTCTTTCTGGGGTAAGCTCATTTCATCAACTATGGAATTCTTATAGTGGAGGAATGATGACTCTGGTTCCTCGATTAAGCCGAAGTTATTAAAAGGCTTAAACTTCAAGTCTTTTTGCGTTTGTGGCTCTTGACAGGCAGCTGGAGTTTGTGTTTCTGGCTTCAGCCATCTTATGTAAGTACTCAAATCGAAGTTGGTGATGGCGTTCACCCCCCTGTACTCGATTGCTGCAATATCGTAAGCACGAGCTGCCTCTTCTTGGGTGCCTGTAAAACAATTCGGTAATTCAACTTTTTTGTTTTAATAAATGTGTCCAGAAATTCGGTTATTTTTTCCGCATCATGTTACAATGGGTCATGGGTGTTTTACAATTACCATCATTATTAGCATTGCTTATGATTATGTTTCCTCAAAACTTTTTGGGCTTAGGGGTGGTTTACTAAGCACAGGTTGGGTAAGCGCTTTCTGCGTAAGAGTGCGGTTTTCATTACTGAGGAGCTGTTTGGTTGGTTTTCCATAAAGTCCTGTATGGATAAAGTTTTGTGTGTGGATTAATTTGATTGTATAGATTGTGAAGGTTTTTATTTGGGAGGTTTTTTTTCATAGATGGAAATAGAGTGTTTTTTAATTGGGAGGGGCAGGTCTGGAAAAAACTTGAGCGTTCTGCATAAGCTCCCCCCCTAGAAGCTTACTGAATAAGCCACTTTCTATATCATTAAGCCACAATCAAACAGTTATGTATAGCTGACCGAATAAGCTGAGTCTCATTAACCATTAAGCTCATTAAGCTGCTAACAAACAGGCCCTTGTCAGCATCATTTGTTGGTCACAGTGTATGGTAAACAACCTCACCTCTTACCGGGTAAGCGTCTCAAACCCAGTAAGAGGCGGTCGTCAATTAGTAAACAACCGCTTACTTTCTGTCTTTCACACACCTTTCACTAGGGTCTTCAGTTCTTCACACTCTACTCTTTTGGGGTAGAGGTCATGTCTGCCTATATCTCCCCCCCCATCCCAAAAAAAAAAACAAAAAAAAAATCCTTGGGTGAGATATCATGGGCTCTTTTCATTTTGGTTTATAACATCACTTATGGGACCGGCCTGCCTTTTTATTTTAAAATTCATTTTTAAATGTATTTTTAAGTATATTTTTAAATAAAAACGTATTTGTTAATGTATTTGATTGACCCAATTATAATAAAACGTATTTTTATTGTATTTGATTGACCCAATTATAATAAAAACGTATTTGTTAGTTTATTTGATTGACCAAATTCTTCAAAAAATATTTTTTTAAGTAAAAAATCAATTAAAAAAATTAAGTGGGACCGGGACCGGTTCTCATAATCGGGCCTTCATATTTGGGTCGGGACCGGGACTGGTTACGAGATCATTATTTAGGCCCAGGACCGATTTTTGGCCATCTCTACTTGTGACTACTTTTGTGCTTCATTAACTTACCATAAGTGCCAAGATAGAGATACTTGTTTCCAAAAACTCTCCCAATTCGGGCTTCCCATCTTCCATTGTGATGGTGCCTTGCAACTCCTCGATACTTCGAAACTCCTCTTGAGAATCCACTGCTCTTCCTGAATAAATTAAACAAATAACATTACTTCACAACAAGAGACCTGCCTACAAAAATCTTATAGTTTCTATGAAATATTACCTCCTTAGAGAGGCCAGATATTCTTCCTTGGTTACAGTCTGCATTATTTCAATTTCTTTCTCATAATCAAAAACCTTCACAAAAGTTAGAAGTTGATGAGCACTTAGATACTTCAAGCTACCATGTTAACGTATTAAGTTAAGGTTCATACCGGAAAATTTGTGAAAGTTGATGATCCCCAGTACTTGAGTGCAGCTAGATCATACGCTCGGGCTGCTGATTCTTCTTCATCATAAGCCCCTGAGTCATAATTAAACTAAAATTTTAAACTTTATGTCGAATAGATTAAAATAACACTAATGTTTAAAGCATTGTGGGAAGAAAAACTCACCAAGATAAACTGTTGGGTTGAAAACACATCATCCAAAGTGCAGATGGAAGTTAGGAAAAGGAAGAACGAAAATTAGGTCAAGATTTGTTGATAAAAAGTAATACGGAATTATAAGAGAAATTGACGGAAATGGGGTTACCTTGTTTTCCTTTCTTCTTTTGTGTTACGTTCCAAGAAAGTTTATCCCACAAATGTGCTTCGTATCTGCCTGTCCATCTATGTTTACTCACACCGCGATACTTGGAACTTCGTTTCACAGTGGTTGGTGAAGCTTGATTCATTTGTTGTTGACTTGGCTGCAACTGCTGAGTTTTGCAATCCAACGTAAGATCTCTTCTTCGTCTCTTCACACGCCTTTCTGGGCCTTCGTTCAGGTGTCGTCTTACTGAAGTCTCTTCACTTTTCACTGCAATCAATGCCATTTTTACGCTCTTATTCTCTTCTTGTATTGTTCACTTTTCACCTGTATTTATCTGTGTGTGCATATATATATATACACACACTAACGCACACGTTTGGCTTATTAGAGTGCTTTTATGTTTTCGTCTAACACGATGATTCCAATGAATTAATAAGTCTAGCAGCTTTAGACAAAATATATATTTGTCCGTATTGTGTTTTGGTGATGGGATCATTTTTCATTGTGTTCTACGTTCTGAACTTGCAACAAATCTGGTTGTGTCTGTCATTTGATCATCATGTTTCCTCATGATCTTGAAACCATAATGTTTGTTCCACCTTCTAACATGTGGTGGTGGTGGAACACGACTGTTCCACTCTGTTTCTGTCTGTTTCACATAAAAGTAAAGTCCTGTCAAACGTGGATCATTGTGTTTTGTTTCGTCATGTCCAATGTATCACACAACACACCCTTTTCAGAACAATCCATGATTATTTTGTTGTATTTATGTATATTTGTAACTTATATCTGCATACGCTTGTAGTTTTTTTTAATTGTTACGAAAATTTAGTAGAACAAGGTCCAGGGATTGCAACAACATAAGGGAGCATCAGATACCATGATCCTAAAGCATCTTCATGGGACTCTTCGTCTGTTTATTTGACATTTAATGTTTTTTAGAGACGGTTTAAACAATGGGATCAAGTGATTGTGATTTCATTATGTTTGAAAGAGAGCTTTCAACAATAAGTCAAAGCTGCAATGCTTCAATTTGGATTATGTATATCTTAATGTTATTTAATTGCTATTTTCATCCCTGTAATTTTTAAATTGCAATTTTCATTCTTTATCATCTTATAATTTATTGTTATTTTTGTCTTATAATTTTTAACTTATTGTTGTTTTTGTCCGTTATGTTTAACGTTATGATTTCAAATTTGAGAAGAAAATGAAATAAAAATAAAGGGATGGACGAGAAAGGAAAAGTTTATTTGTGTTCTTTGAGGGTGCGTTTGGTACACAGGACAGGACAGAACAGAACACGGATCACTGTCCCATGTTTGGTAGGACTTTTATGTGGAACAGACAAGAACAGGGTGGAACAAAGTGGAACATGGTTGTTCCACCCCCATCCCATGGAACAAGCTGGAACAGACTTATGTTTTATCAATATAACTTTAAAATAAAATCTAATTCTCTTCTAAAACATCAAATACATGTTCTATTTTATATTTTATTCATTCTTTAAATTTTATTTATTGTATTTCATTTAATGTTATTTGTTCTGTCATTTCCAGTTCTGTCTACCAAACGCTGAACAACTGTTATGTCCTGTCTTGTTTTATCTTGTCGACGTACCAAACACACCCTGAGAGATAATGAAAGAAAAGAAAGAGAAGGAAATAAATTAGTTTTAAAGAAAAGACGCCATTTTGACAAATATACTCTTATTTATTTTTTTAGTGGGTTATAATTGATGGGTAAATATGTAATTTTATACTTATAATTGTTTTTATTTTTTACTCTATTTTTTCACACATTTGAAAGGAAAGTTTTGAAAAGAAATTGAACATTATATTCCTTTTCTTTCATTTCCCTTCTTAAAAAAACTCGAGAACACAAAATATTTTTCTTTTATACTACTTTCTTTACAATTCCCCTCCCTTTCCTATGTAAAAAAAAGTTTCGAAAACACAACGTAAAGGTAAGAATTAGCCTTAGGATGAAAACTGCAATGAATTGCATATCACAGGATGAAACCGCATTTTTAAAACCACATGAACTAAAGTTGCAATTTTTAACAACCATATGACAAAATTGTAATTACTCTTATTTATTATTGTATATTAGGGGTGAGCATAACCGAGTACCCGGCTGAATTTCATGAAACCGGAACCGGAATCGGAACCGGCAGTTCCTAGAATAAAGGAACCGGAACCGGAACAGCTTACATCGGTTCCTACATTTGTTCTATTATTTCGTTTTATATATTATAGAAACAGCTTCAAATATGCCGGTCGGGTTAAATCAAAGACAATTTTCGTTTCTGTTATTATGCCAAAATAGGTTTTTGGGCATTGCTATTTATTAGGTTGTCGTAATTATTAATTCAATAGGGTTATTATCATTGACACTTTAATATATTTAAAATGTCATTTTTGTCTATAAAATTGCATGTTAAAAAAGTATCATAAATAGTTTTTTCTTGCATATTTGATTTTTTATATGGTGATGCTATATGCACCTTTTTATGTTATAAGTAGATCAAATTATGTATTAGAAATGTAAAAAATGAATCTTGATATTTATTATAGGACAAATAAAAATAAAAAACTGAGTACTTTATTATAAAGCCAGAGAGATCGTAGTTCTTAATAACAAATTCAAACATGCTACAAATTTTCAAAAAAGAGAATGAGGGGCGGTCTACTTAGAGCTTAGTGTTTTTTGTATAAGGTTCATCTAGGCTTTGCCTAGACTACATCCTTGGCAATTTGGAAACAAACAAACAAAACGGCCGTCTGAGACTAAGTCTGGCCACAAAATGCTGACGTCTGGACTCGAACCCGGGGTGGATGGGATATTCCACCACATTCCCCCAAGCCCTTGCCAACACGCCACCACCCTTGTGGTTTATTCCACTACATACTTAGAGCTTAGTGTTCTATCTGGCTTATTTGCACAACTCTCTTGGATTGTTTACTTGTGGCTTATTCGGACATAACATGTCTTATTCACACAAATGGGAATGGTGTGTTGTCCCCATCCAACTAAAAAAAACACCCCACCCCTTTACAAACACACACCCTTCCTACGCATCCTCTTTCAGACTTTGTTCAAAACCCTAGCACCTTCCGATGTCTCCTCTTCCGTTGTGTATCGTGAGACCATCTTTTCGGCGACTGACGACCATCTTCTTCCTCATCGGCAACCTCCCTCTTTTACGGCGACCCTGCATCTCCTTCCCGTGCATCTCCTTCCCGACAGGCGCCTCCTTCTTTTCCCCACCTCATCGTTTAAAGAGGCTTGAAGTTCGTTTTTGATTTTGTTACATATTTTAGTTTGAAGGTCTTGAAGTTCGATTTCATTTTTTAAGTGTTGTAATCGTTATTGTTCTCTACCATCTTATTGAACATCTAGATGCATTTCTTCACGAGATTCTTCAATGTCCAACGGTGAAAACTCTCCTGACATATAACTTGATGTCGTTCATCTTCTCACGAGTGTTGAACAAGTCAAATGAAGCCCTTCAGGGCCGGCCCTAAGGTTTTTTATGCCATAGACGAAAAGGCTAAATAATACCCCCACTAATTTAAAAAGTACAAAAAAACATTATATATCTAAAGGCCCATTTTTGTTATTGTTATTGGATGTTAATGTGTTATTTGTAATACATATCTTATAATTTTATAATACCATAATGTAACATCAAGTTAAATTGAATTTTAGAGACTTGCATATAATGATATTTGTGCTCAAACTAATTATATACAACCATATATGATGTTTAATTTGTCTAAAAGCTTAAGAAAACATAATACTATATTTGTATCATATTTTTAAATATTTAACCATCCTTGAGTAACGAGTGTTATGTAGTCTAAACCCCAATTTAGCCTTAGGCGACAAACAATACCAGGATTTGCAACAAAATTGGATTGATGAGATTTAACATCGAATCAAAAATATAAAACAAAATTAATAATAATACTTGAGAATCATATTTATGACTATGGATCTAAAAAATAGTTGAAACTATGTAGTAATCCAAATTATTTTATACATAATTTGATTTTAGAAAATATAACAAAATATGTTTGTGGTTTCGAGTTGAAATTAGCTAGTAATTAAAATTGTTTCATATATCGTTTGATCCTACCAATTCCCTAAAAAATGTTTGGTGAAAAGAATAATAAACTTTCAAATGTTATCACACGGTTTTCCAAAACAAAAACACAAACGAAGTATTAATTGTCCAGTATGATTAATTTTATCGTGTTTTAGATAAATAAATCTTGCCATCAAAAGAAGACAAAAGTTGAAAAATATATATATAAGAAAGTAAAAACGAATCATCAAGAAAAGTAATAAAACTGAAGTACTTGTGTTGGACTTCAGAGAGTTCTTGAGAGCGGCGCCGCTGTGTGCTTGTGTTGGACTTCAGAGAGTTCTTGAGAGCGGCTGAGAGTTCTTGAGAGGGAAGAGAGGCGATGTGTGAATTGTGAAAGAGGCGATCTGTGAAACTGAAAATGTTAAAACCCTAAAAAATCATATGACGCGCTATAGGGGATCGGTGTATCGGGTTGGGTCGGGTTCTATTGGGCCTGACCCAATTCCGACCCAAATGCTTCGGGTTGGCTATTTTTATGATCGATAATGCTTCGGGTTACCTCGGGTTGGGATTTTTCAGGTTTTTTCGGGTTGGGTTGGTCGGGTTTTTGAGCACCCCTACTAGAAATCCCATCTCATGGTCTTGGGAGGAGACGGGAAGATAGTGATGCAGATGACATCCTATCAGGTTTGGGACATCATTACATGATGCATTTTCTTTAAACTAAACATCAACAATGGAAAGTAATATAAAGCAATATAGTATAATATAATGGATATGTTGATTCCTATTCCTTACCATATTCAATCCCATTTTCATTCCCATTCCTTGAAACGAACCAAACGTCCTAAGTACTTTAGTTTAAAACATTTAGCCAATTTTGGTGAAAATTTATTTTTGTTATAAATGGGTTAAACATATCATGAAAATTAAAGAAAATTTATGCATTTAGCCAAAGCCTCAAGTTTGACTCCTCACTTACTAAAATGCCCAAACTCTCTCCAATGTAACCAAAATACTCAAAAAATCCATGAAATTACTCCGTGATCACGGACTCTTTTAAACAATTGGATTCCCATCCGTGAATTTGTCCATCAACCACATCCTTTGTCCACGAAGGAGATGAATTTGTCCTTGATGACCATGGCTTGTCCGCGAAGGAGTTTAATTGGTCCACGAAGAACAAGAATGTAAAGGAGTCCGTGATCACAGGGTATTTCACGGGTGTTTTTGGTATTTTGGTTAAATTAGGGAGAGTTTGAACATTTTAATAAGTGAGGATCAAACTTGAGGCATTTTAATAAATTACTCTAAAAAAATAGTTATTTTATAAGTTCCTTTATGTATTCTAATTATTTATGTGATTTCCCCTTTCCATAAAAATGATTTGATTTCCTATGCCCTCCCAACTTTCCATCTACTTTGAAAATAGGGGTCATTTATTTTTTTAACCCTTTTATCCAAACCAAATACAAAAATAACAACCTTTTAAAAAAAATTCAAAAATAACCCATCACTTCTCCTCAAGCATTGCTTGGGGAGAAGTGGCCCACGATTGGACAGTTTTCCTAATTAATTAATAACAAAATAAATTAAAATAAGACTGACTTGACACAAGATTCTTTGACTTAACACAAGATTCCATGAGTTGACTGATTTGACAACACATTTACCACAAAAAACCCAAAAAGACTTCGAAAACCACCCGGGTTCGCGCCGGCCGGCGCTACCCTCTTCCGACGGCGCGAACCGGCGTTTGACCGGCGTTGACCAAAAAAAAATTCTTTTTTTTAAAACTTATTTTAAAAATACATAAATTTTTTAAAAAATTTAAAAATACATTTTTAAGTTTTAAGTAATTTTAAATATGATTTAAATTAATACGTTTTATAATTAAAATTAAAAAAAAACGTTTTATAATTAAAATTTTAAAAATACGTTTTTAATTAAAATTTAAAAATACGTTTTTTAATTAAGATAAAAAATTTAAGTAATATTTAAGTAATTTTAATTAAATACGTTTTTTAAAATTGTTTTTTCTTTCAAAAATAAATTAAAGATAAAAAATAAATTAAAGATAAATTTTAATTAAAATAATTTTAAAATTTAAAAGTATAAAGAATCCGTTTTAAAAAATAATTAAAATTTTAAAGTATAAATTTTTTGTTTTGTTATGCAGTGATGTGATTTGACAACACATTAATTTTTTTTCTTTTTTAACTTCATTTTATTTAATAAATACATAATAAAAATCATGTATTTTTAAAATCATATATTTTTATTATTCTGAAAATCACATAAAGAATTAGCACGTAATATTTAAGATAATTTTAATTAAATACGTTTTTCAAAAATTTAAGAAACGTTTTTAAAAATTTAAGATACGTTTTTTAATTAAAATAAAATTTTTTAAGTAATATTTAAGATACTTTTAATTAAATACGTTTTTTAAAATTATTTTTAATTATTTTCAATAATTACAAAAATAAATTTTAATTATTTTTATTACCATATAACTTTATTACTACCTACTTTTTATCATCTAATTTATTACATCAAACTTTATTACCATCTATCTTATTACCATTTACTTTTTTTACCATCACTCCACCACTCCAACTATATAAATATAACTCCACCACTCCAACTTTCACCACTCCGACACTTTCACAACTCCAACACTTTCACCACTCCAACATTTTATACAAAACTCTTCATCTCCAAATATCAATTTCTATCAAAACTCTTCGTCATTGATATTTCTTGGTTTTTTTTGATAGAAATTGATATTTGGAGATGAAGAGTGTTGGACAACCTAAAGGGGGGGGTAAGGTTGTATTTAAAATCTTTTTCTTTCAAAAAAACTTTGAACAAATAAATACAGTACAAACAATACAGTAAAAATAAAGCAGAGTATAAACAAGTAAATATACAACAATTATATAAACAGATATAATTTAAATGCACAGCGGAAATGTAAATAGATAAGGGAAAGAGAATACTTGACAACGATATTTTTAAAGTGGTTCACCAAACACAAAGTTGGCTAGTCCACCTCGAGAAAATAACACTTCTCGGAGATCCAATACGAAACGTGTTCTTTACGGTAGAAACACAAACCTTAATACAACAAACGCGAAACACTCTTCTTTGAGAGATTAATGTGGATCACTCACTCTAATTCAAACACTTACAAGAGGGTATAAATTTTAATATGAATAATCACTCTTGAATAAGGTTTATCACTTGGATATTTTTAGAGAGTTTGATCACTTGAGTTGTGTTGCTGATTCAACTAATCGAGAGATTTTAATCTGCTATCAACTCAAGATTTCTTGCTCAAAAATTAATTTTATCAGTTTAAGTGATTTAGTGTGAGTAAGAAAGCAGCAGAATAATAATCAAATGCTGAGGGAGAAATTATTGCTGAAGTTGGTGTAGACTTGAATGCTGCTGGATGCATGTATTTATACTGGATGATCAACAGTCTTGAGGATTTCGCGGTATACCGCCAAACCATCGCGGTATACCTGCGTCAGAAAAAGGACACTGCAAGGAGAAGGTCAACCCTGCAAAAACAAACGGAATTGTGTACCCGCGGTATACCGCGTTGTACATGGCGGTATACCGCCTGAAAAAAAAGTTCTGACATGGGAAGCTTCATATGCAGAAGAACTGACGGGTGAATAGTGACGCGGTATACCGCGTGGACCTTGGCGGTATACCGCCTAAAATATTGTCCAATGAGAGCATGGCAACGCAGGGTGGTTCGGCTGATCACACTTCTTGCAACAGTAAAAGGCATGAGATTTTAATAACATATATATATATATATCAGTGATTTATATATATATTTAATAAATAGAAATATATATATTATATATATATTTGATTCAAATATATTTATATAGATACGAAATATCCAAGTGATAAAATATTTTAGGGTGTTTATCATTTTAAAATAAAATGACGAAACTCTTCAGACTTGGATACTTCAGATAAAAATTTATCGAGATCATTTAAAAATCTGCACACTCAGATAAAAATATTAGATAACAAAATAATGCGGTGTGTTTTGTAATCATCAAAATAAATATGGAGATGTGATTTTATGTGTACCAAAAATATATCACAATATTTAAAGCTGGGTACACTTGCACCAACAATCTCCCCCTTTTTGATGATGACAAACACAACGCTAAACACGAGAGCATACTCGGTTTCTCTCCCCCTTTTGTCGAAGCAAAAAGGGTTTAAGAAAGTCGCTTATGCTCCCCCTCGAAAGATGCTCCCCCTCAAAATATGAAATATTTGAGAGTTAGTATTTATCAAGGGTTATACTCAAGCATGCCTAAACCAAGTCTTAATTTAAAGAACGCTTTTTTGTTAAGAGCTTTTGTGAAAATATCGGCCAAATTATCTTCCGAATCAACCTTTTCAAGCACGATTTTGCCTTTTTGAACATTATCTCGTAAAAAATGATGTCTCAATTCAATATGTTTGGTACGAGAATGCAAAACGGGATTTTTACTTAAGTTTATGGCACTTGAGTTATCACACATAATTGGAATTTTGGTTAGGTGTACCTCAAAAACGGTAAGTGTGTGTTTCATCCATAGGACTTGAGCACATGCTCTTGCGGCGGCTACATATTCCGCTTCGGTGGTAGACAAAGCTACGGATTGTTGTTTCTTAGAGAACCAAGATACAAGTGAGAGACCTATAAAGGCACATACCCCACTAGTACTTTTTCGGTCAACAATAGATCCACCAAGATCGGAATCGGCAAAACACGTTACTTCTAACTCGGGTTTCTTTGCGTACCATAAGCCAAGATTAGTAGTACCTCGTAAATATCGAAAAATACGCTTGACAGCTTCATAGTGAGATTGTTTAGGTGAAGATTGAAAACGAGCACATAAACATACACTAAACATAATATCAGGTCTACTAGCAGTTAAATATAATAAACTACCAATCATACCACGATAAATCTTTTCATTAAAATCGTTTCCCTCCTCGTCACGAGATAATTGCAAATTTGTGGTCATTGGAGTTTCAACGGGTTTGACATTTTCAAAGTTAAACTTTTTCAACATATCTTTACAATATTTAGATTGACTAATAAAAATACCAGTTTCACATTGTTTTATTTGCAATCCTAAGAAGTATTTTAACTCTCCCATCATGCTCATTTCAAACTCGCTTGTCATTTTCGCAGAAAATTCATTACACAGTTTTTCATTAGTGGAACCAAAAATAATATCATCAACATATACTTGCACAACCACAATATCATTTTGAACATATTTCACAAATAAAGTATTATCAATTTTACCCATAATATAACCACTAACAATTAAAAAGGTTTTTAATCTATCATACCACGCACGCGGAGCCTGCTTTAAACCATAAAGCGCCTTTTTTAATTTATAAACATGTGTCGGGTTTTCAAAACTTTCAAAACCGGGAGGTTGAGAAACGTATACCTCCTCATTTATAATACCATTTAAGAAAGCACTTTTAACATCCATTTGAAATAACTTAAAATCTTTAGCATTTGCAAAAGCGAGAAGCATTCGAATAGACTCCAACCTTGCAACCGGTGCAAAGGTTTCGTCATAATCTATACCTTCTTGTTGACTGTACCCCTTGGCAACTAAACGTGCCTTGTTTCGTGTGACTCCACCGTTCTCGTCTACCTTATTTCGGAAGACCCATCTTGTGCCAATAATGGTTTGACTACTAGGGCTGGGTACTAAGTCCCACACATCATTCCTAGTAAATTGGTTTAACTCTTCTTGCATGGCCAATATCCAATCCTCATCACCTAAAGCTTCATCTATGGTTTTAGGTTCTATGGTTGAGATAAAGGCATGGAAAGCACAATGGGTATGGATTTGTGATCTAGTTGTCCTTTGGTTTAGGTCACCTATAATTTGATCTACGGGATGGCCTCGAGCGGTTCTAAGGTTAGGATCATCTATACCTTGTGGAATAAAGCACGAAGGGGCATCACTAGATTCAATATTATTTGTGGAAGGTTGGGTACCTAAATCCAAGGTACTAAGTCGTTGGGCTAAGACATCTCCTTCACAAACATTGTCATTTGCTAAGGGTGCACTCGGTTTGGGAGGACTCTCGTCAAAGCTAACATTTAAGGATTCTTCTACTACCATGGTCTCCTTATTTAGGATTCTATAGGCTTTGCTATTCCAAGAATAACCTAGGAAAACTCCCTCATAGGCTTTGGGGTCAAATTTGGTTAGGTAGTGTTTGGTGTTTAAAATGAAACATTTACAACCAAAAACTTTTAGGTGAGCTAGGGAAGTTTTTCTACCTCGGTAAAGTTCATAGGGTGTCTTATTTAGGATACCTCTAATTAGGACACGGTTAAGCACATAGGTCGCGGTAGCAACGGCATCACACCAAAACTTTTGGGGAACTTGATGTTCGTTTAGCATAGTTCTACTCATTTCTTGCAACGTTCGATTTTTCCTTTCAACAACCCCGTTAGATTGAGGAGTTCGAGGAGCCGAAAAGTTATGAGTTATACCATGTTTATCACAAAAGGCACCAAATTGTACATCATTATCGAATTCTCGTCCATGGTCCGTACGTATGGAAACAATCGTACAACCTTGTTGGTTTTGAATTCGTTTTCCCAAAATTTTAAACTTTTCAAAAGCCTCATTTTTATGTCTCAAAAATAAAGTCCAAGTATAACGGGAATAATCATCCACAATAACCAAAGTATAAAAGTTTCCTCCAAAACTTTGAATAGCCATCGGGCCAAAAAGATCCATATGTAAAAGTTCTAAAACTCTTTGAGTAGAAATAACATTTTTTGATTTATGAGAAACGTGATGTTGTTTGCCGACACGACAAGCATCACAAAAATGATTATCAAACTTTAATTTTGGCAGGTCACTCACAAGCTCCTTATTTTTTAAGTTTTGCATTAATCTTAGATTAGCGTGACCTAAACGCCTATGCCATAAAGTAGAAACATCATTAATAGAAGATAAGCATACATTATCAGATACAACAGTTTTACAAATATATAAATTTCCTTTTACAAAGCCATTTAAAAGAACTTTGCCATTTTTTATGATTTTACAAGAATCTTCTTCGAAGACAACAGTTGTATTATTTTTACACAATTGGCGAACACTTAACAAATTAAAATGTAAATTATCAACATGATTAACATTAAGAAATTGAACATTATTGCAAGAAACTGTACCTCTACCAATTATATTTCCTTTGGAGTTTCCTCCAAAAATTACCTGTCCACCATCACATGACTTATATGAAGAAAAGAGATTATTGTTTCCGGTCATGTGACGTGTGCAACCACTATCGAGTATCCAGTCCATATCAAGGTCAATCTCGTCGTCGCTTTCGGCCATAAGACAAATGGCTTGATAGTCATCTTCTTCTTCACTCTCGCTCCACGCGCCTCCAATGAAGGCTTTCTCCTTCTTCTTTTGGAACTTGTTCTTTTTCGGACATTCATTGGCGTAGTGGTCTTTGTCACCACATGAGTAGCAAAAGCCTCTCTTTGGCTTAGCTTTATCGTCTTCACTCGAGTCGCCATTTTTCTTAACTTTTTCGTCTCGTTTATGGAACTTACGACTTCGATTTTCACCACCACGACGGTAGTTACCGTTTCTTTGAAATCTGCCATTGTTAGAAAATTTATTATTATTATTAAGAAATTTGGAAAAGTTTCTTACCAACATGGCGACTTCATCGAGAGTTTCGGATGGATCTTTCGAGGAGCTAGCTTTCTCCTTTTTCTTCTCATCTTTTGGTGTTGAGACATTGAGAGCGATTGATTTCTTTTTAACTTGCTCCCGATCTTTGTTTCTTTTAAGTGCAATTTCATGCACTTTAAGATTACCGATCAAGTCATCTATCTTCATTATGGAAAGGTCACGGGAGTCTTCTAAGGATGTTATCTTTTGCATCCACTCCGAAGGAAGGGCTCGTAGGATTTTCCTTATATAGTCCTCGTTAGGATAAGTGCGATCCAAACCTTTCAAAGTAGTCACAATAAGGTTAAATCTTTTAAACATTGAGTCAATTGACTCATCTTGTTTCATTTCGAATAGTTCATAATCGTGAACTAAAATATTTACTTTACTAGATTTAACCTCCGTGTTTCCACGATGAGTATTATTTAAACTTTCCCATATTTGATTTGCAGTTTTATATGTATATACTCTTTCAATCTCATCAGTTGTTAAAGCAGCATATAATATATTCTTAGCTTCAAAGTTTAAACAAAAATGAGCTTCATCAGAAGTAGTCCAGTCATCTATAGGTTTATCAATATAAACATCATCTTTCACAATGGTGGGTTTAAAATTCCCTTTTTCTATGATATTCCAAATCTTTTGATTTTTGCCACGCACGTGACATTCAAATAGCTCGGCCCAAATGCCAAACTTTTCAGTATCTATCAAAGGAGGTTTTGAAAACACGATATTAGTTTGTTGAGCCATTTAGAAGAATAAGAGAAAATTATGCAGAATATTTTTGAAAGACCTGCTCTGATACCAAATGTTGGACAACCTAAAGGGGGGGGGTAAGGTTGTATTTAAAATCTTTTTCTTTCAAAAAAACTTTGAACAAATAAATACAGTACAAACAATACAGTAAAAATAAAGCAGAGTATAAACAAGTAAATATACAACAATTATATAAACAGATATAATTTAAATGCACAGCGGAAATGTAAATAGATAAGGGAAAGAGAATACTTGACAACGATATTTTTAAAGTGGTTCACCAAACACAAAGTTGGCTAGTCCACCTCGAGAAAATAACACTTCTCGGAGATCCAATACGAAACGTGTTCTTTACGGTAGAAACACAAACCTTAATACAACAAACGCGAAACACTCTTCTTTGAGAGATTAATGTGGATCACTCACTCTAATTCAAACACTTACAAGAGGGTATAAATTTTAATATGAATAATCACTCTTGAATAAGGTTTATCACTTGGATATTTTTAGAGAGTTTGATCACTTGAGTTGTGTTGCTGATTCAACTAATCGAGAGATTTTAATCTGCTATCAACTCAAGATTTCTTGCTCAAAAATTAATTTTATCAGTTTAAGTGATTTAGTGTGAGTAAGAAAGCAGCAGAATAATAATCAAATGCTGAGGGAGAAATTATTGCTGAAGTTGGTGTAGACTTGAATGCTGCTGGATGCATGTATTTATACTGGATGATCAACAGTCTTGAGGATTTCGCGGTATACCGCCAAACCATCGCGGTATACCTGCGTCAGAAAAAGGACACTGCAAGGAGAAGGTCAACCCTGCAAAAACAAACGGAATTGTGTACCCGCGGTATACCGCGTTGTACATGGCGGTATACCGCCTGAAAAAAAAGTTCTGACATGGGAAGCTTCATATGCAGAAGAACTGACGGGTGAATAGTGACGCGGTATACCGCGTGGACCTTGGCGGTATACCGCCTAAAATATTGTCCAATGAGAGCATGGCAACGCAGGGTGGTTCGGCTGATCACACTTCTTGCAACAGTAAAAGGCATGAGATTTTAATAACATATATATATATATATCAGTGATTTATATATATATTTAATAAATAGAAATATATATATTATATATATATTTGATTCAAATATATTTATATAGATACGAAATATCCAAGTGATAAAATATTTTAGGGTGTTTATCATTTTAAAATAAAATGACGAAACTCTTCAGACTTGGATACTTCAGATAAAAATTTATCGAGATCATTTAAAAATCTGCACACTCAGATAAAAATATTAGATAACAAAATAATGCGGTGTGTTTTGTAATCATCAAAATAAATATGGAGATGTGATTTTATGTGTACCAAAAATATATCACAATATTTAAAGCTGGGTACACTTGCACCAACAATCTCCCCCTTTTTGATGATGACAAACACAACGCTAAACACGAGAGCATACTCGGTTTCTCTCCCCCTTTTGTCGAAGCAAAAAGGGTTTAAGAAAGTCGCTTATGCTCCCCCTCGAAAGATGCTCCCCCTCAAAATATGAAATATTTGAGAGTTAGTATTTATCAAGGGTTATACTCAAGCATGCCTAAACCAAGTCTTAATTTAAAGAACGCTTTTTTGTTAAGAGCTTTTGTGAAAATATCGGCCAAATTATCTTCCGAATCAACCTTTTCAAGCACGATTTTGCCTTTTTGAACATTATCTCGTAAAAAATGATGTCTCAATTCAATATGTTTGGTACGAGAATGCAAAACGGGATTTTTACTTAAGTTTATGGCACTTGAGTTATCACACATAATTGGAATTTTGGTTAGGTGTACCTCAAAAACGGTAAGTGTGTGTTTCATCCATAGGACTTGAGCACATGCTCTTGCGGCGGCTACATATTCCGCTTCGGTGGTAGACAAAGCTACGGATTGTTGTTTCTTAGAGAACCAAGATACAAGTGAGAGACCTATAAAGGCACATACCCCACTAGTACTTTTTCGGTCAACAATAGATCCACCAAGATCGGAATCGGCAAAACACGTTACTTCTAACTCGGGTTTCTTTGCGTACCATAAGCCAAGATTAGTAGTACCTCGTAAATATCGAAAAATACGCTTGACAGCTTCATAGTGAGATTGTTTAGGTGAAGATTGAAAACGAGCACATAAACATACACTAAACATAATATCAGGTCTACTAGCAGTTAAATATAATAAACTACCAATCATACCACGATAAATCTTTTCATTAAAATCGTTTCCCTCCTCGTCACGAGATAATTGCAAATTTGTGGTCATTGGAGTTTCAACGGGTTTGACATTTTCAAAGTTAAACTTTTTCAACATATCTTTACAATATTTAGATTGACTAATAAAAATACCAGTTTCACATTGTTTTATTTGCAATCCTAAGAAGTATTTTAACTCTCCCATCATGCTCATTTCAAACTCGCTTGTCATTTTCGCAGAAAATTCATTACACAGTTTTTCATTAGTGGAACCAAAAATAATATCATCAACATATACTTGCACAACCACAATATCATTTTGAACATATTTCACAAATAAAGTATTATCAATTTTACCCATAATATAACCACTAACAATTAAAAAGGTTTTTAATCTATCATACCACGCACGCGGAGCCTGCTTTAAACCATAAAGCGCCTTTTTTAATTTATAAACATGTGTCGGGTTTTCAAAACTTTCAAAACCGGGAGGTTGAGAAACGTATACCTCCTCATTTATAATACCATTTAAGAAAGCACTTTTAACATCCATTTGAAATAACTTAAAATCTTTAGCATTTGCAAAAGCGAGAAGCATTCGAATAGACTCCAACCTTGCAACCGGTGCAAAGGTTTCGTCATAATCTATACCTTCTTGTTGACTGTACCCCTTGGCAACTAAACGTGCCTTGTTTCGTGTGACTCCACCGTTCTCGTCTACCTTATTTCGGAAGACCCATCTTGTGCCAATAATGGTTTGACTACTAGGGCTGGGTACTAAGTCCCACACATCATTCCTAGTAAATTGGTTTAACTCTTCTTGCATGGCCAATATCCAATCCTCATCACCTAAAGCTTCATCTATGGTTTTAGGTTCTATGGTTGAGATAAAGGCATGGAAAGCACAATGGGTATGGATTTGTGATCTAGTTGTCCTTTGGTTTAGGTCACCTATAATTTGATCTACGGGATGGCCTCGAGCGGTTCTAAGGTTAGGATCATCTATACCTTGTGGAATAAAGCACGAAGGGGCATCACTAGATTCAATATTATTTGTGGAAGGTTGGGTACCTAAATCCAAGGTACTAAGTCGTTGGGCTAAGACATCTCCTTCACAAACATTGTCATTTGCTAAGGGTGCACTCGGTTTGGGAGGACTCTCGTCAAAGCTAACATTTAAGGATTCTTCTACTACCATGGTCTCCTTATTTAGGATTCTATAGGCTTTGCTATTCCAAGAATAACCTAGGAAAACTCCCTCATAGGCTTTGGGGTCAAATTTGGTTAGGTAGTGTTTGGTGTTTAAAATGAAACATTTACAACCAAAAACTTTTAGGTGAGCTAGGGAAGTTTTTCTACCTCGGTAAAGTTCATAGGGTGTCTTATTTAGGATACCTCTAATTAGGACACGGTTAAGCACATAGGTCGCGGTAGCAACGGCATCACACCAAAACTTTTGGGGAACTTGATGTTCGTTTAGCATAGTTCTACTCATTTCTTGCAACGTTCGATTTTTCCTTTCAACAACCCCGTTAGATTGAGGAGTTCGAGGAGCCGAAAAGTTATGAGTTATACCATGTTTATCACAAAAGGCACCAAATTGTACATCATTATCGAATTCTCGTCCATGGTCCGTACGTATGGAAACAATCGTACAACCTTGTTGGTTTTGAATTCGTTTTCCCAAAATTTTAAACTTTTCAAAAGCCTCATTTTTATGTCTCAAAAATAAAGTCCAAGTATAACGGGAATAATCATCCACAATAACCAAAGTATAAAAGTTTCCTCCAAAACTTTGAATAGCCATCGGGCCAAAAAGATCCATATGTAAAAGTTCTAAAACTCTTTGAGTAGAAATAACATTTTTTGATTTATGAGAAACGTGATGTTGTTTGCCGACACGACAAGCATCACAAAAATGATTATCAAACTTTAATTTTGGCAGGTCACTCACAAGCTCCTTATTTTTTAAGTTTTGCATTAATCTTAGATTAGCGTGACCTAAACGCCTATGCCATAAAGTAGAAACATCATTAATAGAAGATAAGCATACATTATCAGATACAACAGTTTTACAAATATATAAATTTCCTTTTACAAAGCCATTTAAAAGAACTTTGCCATTTTTTATGATTTTACAAGAATCTTCTTCGAAGACAACAGTTGTATTATTTTTACACAATTGGCGAACACTTAACAAATTAAAATGTAAATTATCAACATGATTAACATTAAGAAATTGAACATTATTGCAAGAAACTGTACCTCTACCAATTATATTTCCTTTGGAGTTTCCTCCAAAAATTACCTGTCCACCATCACATGACTTATATGAAGAAAAGAGATTATTGTTTCCGGTCATGTGACGTGTGCAACCACTATCGAGTATCCAGTCCATATCAAGGTCAATCTCGTCGTCGCTTTCGGCCATAAGACAAATGGCTTGATAGTCATCTTCTTCTTCACTCTCGCTCCACGCGCCTCCAATGAAGGCTTTCTCCTTCTTCTTTTGGAACTTGTTCTTTTTCGGACATTCATTGGCGTAGTGGTCTTTGTCACCACATGAGTAGCAAAAGCCTCTCTTTGGCTTAGCTTTATCGTCTTCACTCGAGTCGCCATTTTTCTTAACTTTTTCGTCTCGTTTATGGAACTTACGACTTCGATTTTCACCACCACGACGGTAGTTACCGTTTCTTTGAAATCTGCCATTGTTAGAAAATTTATTATTATTATTAAGAAATTTGGAAAAGTTTCTTACCAACATGGCGACTTCATCGAGAGTTTCGGATGGATCTTTCGAGGAGCTAGCTTTCTCCTTTTTCTTCTCATCTTTTGGTGTTGAGACATTGAGAGCGATTGATTTCTTTTTAACTTGCTCCCGATCTTTGTTTCTTTTAAGTGCAATTTCATGCACTTTAAGATTACCGATCAAGTCATCTATCTTCATTATGGAAAGGTCACGGGAGTCTTCTAAGGATGTTATCTTTTGCATCCACTCCGAAGGAAGGGCTCGTAGGATTTTCCTTATATAGTCCTCGTTAGGATAAGTGCGATCCAAACCTTTCAAAGTAGTCACAATAAGGTTAAATCTTTTAAACATTGAGTCAATTGACTCATCTTGTTTCATTTCGAATAGTTCATAATCGTGAACTAAAATATTTACTTTACTAGATTTAACCTCCGTGTTTCCACGATGAGTATTATTTAAACTTTCCCATATTTGATTTGCAGTTTTATATGTATATACTCTTTCAATCTCATCAGTTGTTAAAGCAGCATATAATATATTCTTAGCTTCAAAGTTTAAACAAAAATGAGCTTCATCAGAAGTAGTCCAGTCATCTATAGGTTTATCAATATAAACATCATCTTTCACAATGGTGGGTTTAAAATTCCCTTTTTCTATGATATTCCAAATCTTTTGATTTTTGCCACGCACGTGACATTCAAATAGCTCGGCCCAAATGCCAAACTTTTCAGTATCTATCAAAGGAGGTTTTGAAAACACGATATTAGTTTGTTGAGCCATTTAGAAGAATAAGAGAAAATTATGCAGAATATTTTTGAAAGACCTGCTCTGATACCAAATGTTGGACAACCTAAAGGGGGGGGTAAGGTTGTATTTAAAATCTTTTTCTTTCAAAAAAACTTTGAACAAATAAATACAGTACAAACAATACAGTAAAAATAAAGCAGAGTATAAACAAGTAAATATACAACAATTATATAAACAGATATAATTTAAATGCACAGCGGAAATGTAAATAGATAAGGGAAAGAGAATACTTGACAACGATATTTTTAAAGTGGTTCACCAAACACAAAGTTGGCTAGTCCACCTCGAGAAAATAACACTTCTCGGAGATCCAATACGAAACGTGTTCTTTACGGTAGAAACACAAACCTTAATACAACAAACGCGAAACACTCTTCTTTGAGAGATTAATGTGGATCACTCACTCTAATTCAAACACTTACAAGAGGGTATAAATTTTAATATGAATAATCACTCTTGAATAAGGTTTATCACTTGGATATTTTTAGAGAGTTTGATCACTTGAGTTGTGTTGCTGATTCAACTAATCGAGAGATTTTAATCTGCTATCAACTCAAGATTTCTTGCTCAAAAATTAATTTTATCAGTTTAAGTGATTTAGTGTGAGTAAGAAAGCAGCAGAATAATAATCAAATGCTGAGGGAGAAATTATTGCTGAAGTTGGTGTAGACTTGAATGCTGCTGGATGCATGTATTTATACTGGATGATCAACAGTCTTGAGGATTTCGCGGTATACCGCCAAACCATCGCGGTATACCTGCGTCAGAAAAAGGACACTGCAAGGAGAAGGTCAACCCTGCAAAAACAAACGGAATTGTGTACCCGCGGTATACCGCGTTGTACATGGCGGTATACCGCCTGAAAAAAAAGTTCTGACATGGGAAGCTTCATATGCAGAAGAACTGACGGGTGAATAGTGACGCGGTATACCGCGTGGACCTTGGCGGTATACCGCCTAAAATATTGTCCAATGAGAGCATGGCAACGCAGGGTGGTTCGGCTGATCACACTTCTTGCAACAGTAAAAGGCATGAGATTTTAATAACATATATATATATATATATCAGTGATTTATATATATATTTAATAAATAGAAATATATATATTATATATATATTTGATTCAAATATATTTATATAGATACGAAATATCCAAGTGATAAAATATTTTAGGGTGTTTATCATTTTAAAATAAAATGACGAAACTCTTCAGACTTGGATACTTCAGATAAAAATTTATCGAGATCATTTAAAAATCTGCACACTCAGATAAAAATATTAGATAACAAAATAATGCGGTGTGTTTTGTAATCATCAAAATAAATATGGAGATGTGATTTTATGTGTACCAAAAATATATCACAATATTTAAAGCTGGGTACACTTGCACCAACAAAGAGTTTTGTATAAAATGTTGGAGTGGTGAAAGTTGGAGTGGTGGAAGTTGGAGTGGTGGAGTTCTATTTATATAGATGGAGTGGTGGAGTAATGGTAAAAAAAGTAAATGGTAATAAGTTAGATGGTAATAAAGTTTGATGTAATAAATTAGATGATAAAAAGTAGTTAGTAATAAAGTTATATGGTAATAAAAATAATTAAAATTTATTTTTGTAATTATTGAAAATAATTTTAAAAAGCGTATTTAATTAAAAGTATCTTAAATATTACTTAATTTTTTTTTATTTTAATTAAAAAACGTATCTTAAAATTTTAAAAAACGTTTCTTAAATTTTTGAAAAATGTATTTGATTAAAATTATCTTAAATATTACGTGCTAATTCTTTATGTGATTTTCAGAATAATAAAAATATATGATGTTGAAAATACATGATTTTTATTATGTATTTATTAAATAAAATGAAGTTAAAAAAGAAGCATAACAAAACAAAAAATTTATACTTTAAAATTTTAATTTATTTTGAAAACAGATTCTTTATACTTTAAAATTTTAAAATTATTTTAATTAAAATTTATCTTTAATTTATTTTTGAAAGAAAAAACAATTTAAAAAAAACGTATTTAATTAAAATTACTTAAATATTACTTAATTTTTTTATCTTAATTAAAAAACGTATTTTTAAATTTTAATTAAAAAAACGTATTTTTAAAATTTTAATTATAAAACGTATTAATTTAAATCATATTTAAAATTACTTAAAACTTAAAAATGTATTTTTAAATTTTTTAAAAAAATTATGTATTTTTAAAATAAGTTAAAAAAAAAGAAATTTTTTTGGGTCAACGCCGGTAGCCGTCGGTCAAAGTCCGGTTCGCGCCGCCGGAGGAGGGTAGCGCCGGCCGGCGCGAACCCGGGTGGTTTTCGAAGTCTTTTTTGGTTTTTTGTGGTAAATGTGTTGTCAAATCAGTCAACTCATGAAATCTTGTGTCAAGTCAAAGAATCTTGTGTCAAATGAGTCTTATTTTAATTTATTTTATTATTAATTAATTAGGAAAATTGTCCCATCGTGGGCCACTTCTCCCCAAGCAATGCTTGAGGAGAAGTGATGGGTTATTTTTGATTTTTTTTAAAAGGTGGTTATTTTTGTATTTGGTTTGGATAAAATGGTTAAAAATATAAAAGACCCTTCAAAATAGTCTTCTTGTATATTTTATTATTCACAAGAATGCAATATTCCATTTTATTATTTAATAAAACAATTTAATGGTTGAGGATTATTTGCAATATTTTTAATCTTACTACTTTTCTTATTTAATCTTTTTAATTTCTAAAATGAAAATCCAGCTTGTCACCAAAATGGCATAAAATGCTTGTGAGATTATGGGCCAAAGCCCAACTTAAATATCGATAAGCGTGTTTTCTGGGCCCACGTGTCTCCTCTGGTTGATCGTCGCAGTAAATAAGGCGGCAAAAGGCGAGGCAACACACACTTCCCATGGAGCTCTTCTGCATTTGATCCACTCCCATCTTCTTTCCTCTTTCGCGCCATTCATCCGTTACTCTCACTTTGTTCTCCAGCTTTTTATTACTCCATTCCTACTCGATCAAAAACCCTAATAACCTTTATTCCTCTGTAATCCATAACCATGGCAGACGGTCACTTGTTCAACAGCATCTCTCTTGTCGGCCGCGGCGGCACCGTAAGTTACCCTTTTCATATTCATCCCGTTTTTTCCTTTTTCATGTTGGTGTTAAAATTACTTAATTCTGTTCTAAACCCTAACCCTAGTTTACTGTGAAACAGTGACGAACATGTACGGTCCACAAGCATGTTTATTTTTTTTTCGATCAATTGGGTAGAAATAGAACTGTTTATTTTTCTTGGGGTTTTTCTCTCCTTTTCGCTTGGAATTTGGATATCTGTTGGTTCGAGGGTGCAGACCGCAAAATCTGCTTTCTTTACGCTGTCCATGTGTATTACTGCTTCTGCTATTTATTTAGATCAATGTTCACTTGGATGGTGGCATCATAAAAAAGATACGATAGCTTGATCTGGAATGAAGTCGCAACTCGCGAATTTTGATGAAATTGAGTATTTATTTGTGCTCGAGTCTTGGGATTTAAGTGCACTTACGCTAACCTTAAATAATTTTAGGGTTCACTCGCTTGCTTGCTTTGTTCTTTACATCTTAGGTACTTCAAGAAGTTAATTTGTAGTTGTTGGCTGGTGTTGTATGTGTTAAACTTAAAAGGAGTAAATGTCTAAACCACCTATTTGGTTTTGTGCTTGTTGGGAAAATGCAGAATCCAGGGCAACTTAGGGTTCATTCACGGGGTCTGTTGTGGAAGAAACAAGGGGGCGGCAAGGCTGTGGAAGTGGACAAGTCTGATATTGTGAAAATAACCTGGATGAAGGTGCCACGGAGCAATCAGCTTGGTGTGCAGATTAAGGACGGTCTCAGATATAAATTCACTGGTTTCCGTGATCAGGTATCGTGTTGGTGCTTTATTCCGTTGTTTCATGAAGATCTACATGTAACAGATCTATTCTGAAGTCGCCTTTTCCTTTCCTGTTGTATTACTCTGATTGCAGGATGTGTCTAGCCTGACCAATTTCTTCCAGAACTCTTGTGGCATAGCACCAGAAGAGAAGCAGCTTTCAGTTAGTGGAAAGAACTGGGGAGAACTCGATATAAATGGTTGGTGTCATCTTTTTTACCGTGTGGGCCTAGTTGATCCTCTCGTTGCTTTTTTTTTTCCTTTCAAAGTTTCACATGTTTTTCTATTGGATGTTACTCAGGTAATATGCTTTCTTTTATTGTTGGTTCGAAGCAAGCATTTGAAGTATCTTTAGCTGATGTCTCCCAGACACAGCTTCAAGGAAAGAATGATGTTATCTTGGAGTTCCACGTGGATGACACAACTGGTGCAAATGAGGTCTCTTACCTTCTCTCATTTCCTTGTTCTGCCATGTGTGAATAAACGATGCCTTTGTTTCTATTTATGCTTTCTTATGTTTTTCTTTTTTTAAATTAAGGGTTTTTGGAGTTCTAAACTTGGAGTCTTGTTTTTTAAGCTATTTATTGTTAATGCAGAAAGATTCTTTGATGGAAATGAGTTTCCACATTCCCAATTCTAACACTCAGTTTGTTGGGGATGAAAATTGTCCTCCTGCACAAGTAAGTTGCCTGAATTTATTAATTACTACATTTGTAGTTATGTGTTGTATTTTCTAATCTCTTTGTTGCATCATATTAGGTTTTCCGACAGACAATAACTAACATTGCGGATGTTGGGGCTGGAGGTGAGGAAGCCGTAGTCACGTTTGAGACCATCACAATTCTTACTCCAAGGTAGGGCCTCTGCTTGCTTGTGTTGGCGGGTGGGTTTTTTTGGTTTTTTTCTCAAGGAATGTAATGGAAGTTGCTTCTTATTTTAGGGGTCGATACAATGTTGAACTTCACCTTTCGTTTCTGCGGCTTCAAGGGCAAGCCACTGACTTCAAAATTCAGTACAGCAGCATAGTTCGTGTTTTTGTGTTGCCTAAGGTTTTTCTTCTTTCTCTTTCTATAAATTGATAGTGTGTTTAGTTATTGGGGCTTGACCACTTGTATCCGGCAATCAGACACTGATATTTTTTTATTTCATATTTCTCTTTGTTTATGCAGTCTAATCAACCGCATACCTTTGTTGTTGTCACTCTGGATCCTCCTATTAGAAAAGGTCAAACCTTGTATCCACATATTGTGATGCAGGTACCATTGCTATTATTCTCTCGCAACCCTGTCCTGTGTAGGATGTTCATTTGATGTTATATTTGTTTTTGGTGCAGTTTGAAACCGATTATGTGGTGGAGAGCACTTTGATGATGAATGAGGAGTTGTATGCTACCAAATACAAAGACAAGTTAGAACCATCGTATAAGGTAATAATTGTTAACAGGTCTTGTATTTAAGCTACTGTTGTAGAATCAACTTACTGTCTGAATGATGATAATGTCTTAATTAGTTTTTACAATGTACATGCTTTAACAGGGTCTTATTCATGAAGTGTTCACGATGATCTTGCGTGGCTTGTCTGGTACAAAGCTCACCAGACCTGGGAAGTTTCGTAGTTGTCAGGATGGTTATGCGGTAAAGTCTTCATTAAAAGCTGAAGATGGCGTTCTTTATCCTCTTGAGAAGAGCTTTTTCTTCTTACCAAAACCTCCTACACTTATTCTTCATGATGAGGTATGATGACAGTTTATTTTCTAGCTGAACTTGGTAAGCATATGACAATACTAAATCGGATTGATTTGTTTTGTTTATAGATTGACTATGTGGAATTTGAGAGACATGCTGCTGGAGGATCAAACATGCATTACTTTGATCTTCTTATCAGACTCAAGACAGAGCAAGAACATCTTTTCCGAAACATCCAGAGAAATGAATACCATAACCTGTTTGATTTTATTAGGTGAGTAACGACTTATTTAGTTTTGAGATTGCCAATGTGGACGACTGATGTTGCCATTCAATTAATGCAGTTCAAAGGGTCTAAAAATCATGAACCTGGGAGGTGGTGTCCCAACTACAGATGGCGTTGCAGCCGTTCTGCGGGATGAGGAGGATGATGCCGTTGACCCTCACCTCGAGCGAATAAAGAATGAAGCTGGTGGAGAAGAGAGTGATGAGGAGGTAAGACTGTCAAATATTTTTTCATTTGCATGGCTTAACCAGTGCAAAAAGCTATACTTTGGATTGTTAGTTATTTGGTTCTTGAACTCTTCTCCCATTCAAGTCTTATACCTTTTTTTGTAAGTATATAATTATATATGGCAAAACTCACACTTCTAACCCGAATACCGCTAGGTAGTGCTACACCTTTTTTTTTCTTTAATTTTGACTTTGTAATGCATTGATGACAGGATGAGGATTTTGTTGCTGACAAGGAGGACGATGGCTCACCTACTGATGATTCTGGGGGAGATGACTCAGATAGTGAGAGTGATGGGGAGAAGGAGGTAATTGATTCAAATAAATAGCGTCTTTCTTTGAAGGATATTTTCTAGAAATTAGAATCGTTCTTACACTGTTGAAAACAGAAAATTCCCAAAAAGGAAACCAAGAAGGAAGCTACTGCATCCAAAAAGGAAACCAAGAAGAGAGGCAAAGGTGGTGATGATGATGGTTCAAAGAAAAAGAAACAGAAGAAGAAAAAGGATCCAAATGCACCCAAGAGAGCAATGAGTGGCTTCATGTTCTTCTCACAGCTAGAGCGTGAGGTTGGTTAAAACTAACATTTTCATATTTTACTAGCTCTTATGTTATAAATTTTATATATAATGTTTATTGTTGGTTGTCCTCATCATCGCTTTTTATGTTATAATCATCATCATATATATATATATATATATATATTATGATTGCAACATTAGAAAGTTTATGTTATGTTGGTGATGGTGTTATGTTTACCTCAGAATGTGAAGAAGGACATCCCGGGTATTGCATTCAAAGAAATCGGGAGGGTTCTTGGAGAGCGATGGAATAAACTGTCAGGTTTGTAATCAAGGTGTTATTACACATAGTTAAGCTTTGTGATGGATATTAATTAAATAAAATGTATTGTGATTGTGGTTGCTGATTTACTTGTTACAGCGGAAGAGAAGGCACCATATGAAGCAAGAGCTCTGGCAGACAAAAAGAGGTATCAAAGTGAAATGGGCGACTACAAGAACCCACCAACCACCACCACCATGGATTTGGTGGATGAATCCGATAGTAATTAGAACATGAGAGTATGCTAGTTTTCTAGTGTCTGTTTAATTAATGGTTATAAACCCAAAATTGGTATGTGTAGTCGGTAGGTTGTTTTGGGTATAAGTTTATATGGTCAAAACTAATTGTGTTTGTGTTATGTTACCATTATATTCAATATTTATTATAAAACTTAGATTATGTTATGCATCCTCCCTAACCTTGTTATTTTTATTCATTAGGGTTACTTTCATGAAAGAGAAACGTCAGGTGATATGCAGTCGTAATACAATAAATTTACAAAATAAACGCTTTGTAGATATATTTTTATGATTAAGATTCGTGTTTGTTCGTTTACACTCGAAACACAATATTTATGTTTGAACTTAGGGTCCGGGTAAGTACTTGCCAAGTCACATTACCTTAGACTATCCACAACAACAATCTCAACCAATCCAATCTCAATTAAAATATTACTTTCTCACTCGTCCACTTACATAATATTCAACTCCAATCCAATCTCAAAATTTTCATACTCCAACCACAATCCCTTACAATCCAATCTAATCTACAATATTATTTTACAAAAATTATATATTTTATTTTTTATACATATAATTTTTTTTAATTATAAGTATAAAATATAGATTAAACGAACGGACAATTACATATTTTAAAACATAATCATAATTATAAAAAAACATACCATACAACTGAAATTAAATAAAACAAGTCATAAAAATAAGTACGAAATTAGATATCTGAAATACATAAATAACCGTAGTTAATTATTTTGACCGATTTTTTGCCATACTGTGTGTTTGGGTGATACTGAGAGCTATCAGGATGTTGAGAATTCGAAATAAGATTTGGGAAGTTTGGATCCATAGCAGATAATTGAAAGAAAGTAGCAAGATAACAAGAGGATTGAAATGAAGAGAAAAATTGGTGTGGTGAAAATATGTCAATATTGGTCTCTATTTGTAGGGAATTGAAAACCATGAATTTTGGTATATTTTTTAATTTTTAATTTAATTAGGTAAATTGTATCCTAAAAATCTAAAACCAACCAATAATAACTTGACATGTGTCAATTTCTTTTAAAAATAAAACATCAAATCTTGCTCAATCTTGGTTCGTTGAGTGAGCCAGATTGGAAGAGATTGGTTTGTTAATTTTATTTTCTATTTATTTTTTTAAAAAGTCTTTTGTCTTACTCTCAATCAGATTGGTTGAGATTGTTGTTGTGGATAGTCTTACGGATGAATAGGGGAAGGACCAAGAATCTCACCCGCTAGTCTTACCCCGATAAGTGATTGTGAAGACTCTTACCACGGTTAGCGTTTACCGAAAAAATTGTTGCATACGATATCGTTTTGGTGGACTAAAATTTTACTCGGTAAGTAAATGATGGTGTTAATTTTACCGGTAAGCGCTTACCTGAATAATTGGTAAACGGCCCCTTAGCCAATTAATTAGTATGAAGCATGTTGCAACACAAAAGCATAGAATTGCCATTCTGTGTAGTCGTTCTTGACCACATAAGACTAGAAATTTTAGACCAGAATGTAACGTTTTATTTCAGATTTGTTATGGGTCTTATTCTTTATTTTCATTTGCTAATATGACAACTTGAAGAGAGGCATTTTGTTGGGATTTTTGTGGCAAAATATCACACCATGAAAAGCAAAATCCCAACAACACTTATTCCAACACTTTTGACCATTTCAAGCAAAAATTCTGCCTTCATCTACTTACTGTTTAACTTACTTGGCTTGCAATTCATATCTTTATTCCTCCCTGTTGTGTTTCTGAACCACATCTGAAAAGAAAGATCAGAAAAAGTAATTCATAATCAGACAACAGAACAATTATTTATTAGTATTAGCAAGATATCCTTTTCAAGTTAACCCAAGGTGCCACATAAAGGGTATGTTTTATTATCATATATATATATATATATATATACATGAAATCAAAACATCGAAAGCCGTAAACTTGATGATTACGCGTAACATATGGCCAATTTGTAAAGAAAACCCTACTGAACTAGATTTTAAAATGACATTTTAGTCCCCATTTGTGCCAAAAGAATCATAAACTAATGGGCAAACTGCATGACCATAAACTGGAATCAAACTTTTGACTAATTGCATTACTAGCTAATCCCAACTTTAAATGAATATAGAAGTCTTTAGTTAATGTATGTAGAGCCATCTCTCCTAAAAAATTGGCTACCCTTTATATGATTCTTTTGACTATATCATAAAAAAAGACAAAACATTTGCATTATTTTACGGAAGCCTGTCCTGGGTACGGGCTGAATGAACAAACAAGAAAGCTTCTCTTGGAAGATGCAATTTTACCTTTTATTCATTATGATTAAACAAGGAAACCAAGAAAGCGTAAAGATCCCCCTCACGGATGGTTTATATCATAATCAATTGTAAAATCTAATAACAACCCAACTATGATTTCCCTAAATGATGCTTATCATATTCTGGCAGCCACAATTCCGTTGTATGTTGCCATGATCTTGGCTTACATTTCTGTAAAATGGTTGAAACTCTTCAGTCAAGACCAATGCTCGGGCATAAACAAATTCGTGGCTAAATTCTCAATTCCTTTGTTATCCTTCCAAGTAATTTCTAGAAGCAATCCCTACAAAATGAACCTCAAGCTAATTTGCGCTGATGTTCTTCAGAAAGTCATTGTGTTAGTTGGGGCAGCTGTGATCACTAAAGTTCGATCCAATGGACACTTAAACTGGATCATAACGGGGTTTTGTCTGTCAACATTACCCAACACTTTGATCCTTGGGATCCCACTGCTAAAGGCAATGTATGGAGATGAAGCAGATGTGCTTCTTGCGCAGATAGTTGCACTACAGAGCCTAATTTGGTACAACTTATTGTTGTTTCTGTTTGAGCTTTCGAATGCTAGAGAAGCTCACATGATACAATCTTCAGCAGCCACGGGTATGTACTTAAATAACACTATTATTATTATTATTATTAGTATTTATCATTATTATTGTTATTCATTCACGACTTGACTCAAGGGGATCCAGAAGCCCGGCAAGAAGCACAAGGAACAGACAAGAGGGAGGAGACAAAATCCAGAACTCCGAGAAGAAGAAAGATAATGCTCCTTCTGTTAACTGTTGGGAAGAAGCTTCTAATGAATCCTAATTCTTACGCTACCATAGCAGGCCTTGCATGGGCAAGCATTAGCTTCGGGTAAGTGTGCACAAGTATATAAAATCACAAAGATAATGAGAAAATAAAAACAAGTTTCGGTCTTGACTGCACTTAATCTAATTAAGAATTGAAACCAATGCAGGTGCAACATAAAATTGCCAAAGGTTGTTGAAAATTCAATATCTATATTGTCAGATGGAGGACTTGGTATGGCAATGTTCAGCCTAGGTAACAACTTTAGTCATTTTCTAGTAAGTTGCGAGAATATAAAAAAAAAAGAGCTTAAACTTCTGTAACTTGTATTACTTGATAGGCCTGTTCATGGCATCACAGGCAAACATAGTAGCATGTGGTACTCGACTCGCGTTATTGGCCATGGTCTTGAAGTTTATTGCTGGGCCTGCAATAATGGTGGCGCCCTCCAAAGTTTTTGGATTAAAGGGTGTACCATTCAAAATTGCAGTTATACAGGTAGTACCATAACATTTTTATTAACATTATTATTATTATTATACCAACAAGATAAATATTAACAGACTAATTAATAAACTACTATTTGGTCCAGGCTGCTCTTCCACAAGGAATTGTCCCTTTCGTATTTGCCAAAGAATATAATGTTCACCCAGATATCTTGAGCACCGGGTATTAAATATATCTAATAGTGTTGCGTATTTCCACAAGTAAACATCAAGAAACAACATAACAATTTACTAATAATTCTGATTACAGGATAACCGTTGGCTTGCTTGTTGCATTGCCCATTGCACTGATCTACTACTTGTTGCTGGGGTTGTAGGCAATGCACACAAGATAACAAGTGAAGAAGCAGTTGAAAGTTATGCATATGGCTTGTGAAATTCTATTCATGTGTGAATGATAGGCAAAATAGAATCAGATGGGAGACATGAGACAAGCTACTGTGTGTGTATTGTGCATAGATGATTAAATATGAGACTGGATTAGTTCAGCAAATACCAACATCTTTCAAGCCTGTGCAATAAGAAGAGCATATCAGCATGACATCCTCATGATTCGAGTAACCTTCATTTGTATGTAAATTCTTTCTTTTAGTAGATACAGGTAAACTGTAAATAAAAAGCATAGAAAAGAAATCTGTCAAGTTTAATCTTTTGTGCTAATGATCCATAAATTTGCAATACAAAATTGAAATTTCATGCCATCTCTGTATACCAAATATATCCAGCAAAGTGAGTTAGAGAGTTAGGTTGCGTTCGGTTCGCAGATTCTGGAGGAATATGATGTAATTGGAAAGTTGAATTCCATTTATCAAATTTCATTCATTCGTTCTTTTTCGCAGAATTAATCTCTGAATTTCATCAAATTCCACAAACGAGTGAATTTAACATTCCTTAGCAACTACGAGGGATTTTGATGGAATGAAATGTTGTATTTTAATAATCTCAAATATGCCTTTTAACCTAAATATAACCTAATTAAATTAAGTCAATTTAATACTTAGTTTTCTATTTTATTTTGTTTTGTTATTATTTTATTTTCTCGAAATATTTTTTTTTCAAAATATAATTTTGTTCATCTGACAATATATTTTATTTGGGTTGTGTATATTATATTTTTTACACATAAAAGTATTTAATAATTATTTCATTAAAATATTTTTAGTTAAAAAGTTAAAGTATTTAATGACTATTTTATTAAAGCATTTAAAAAAAATTAAAATTATCAAAAAGGGTATTTTGGTCATTTACCAAAAATTCATTCCAATTTCAAAGCTACATCATGTGAACCAAACTGACAGATTCCAGTTTCTTTAACAGATACAATTCCAATTCTGTTAACTAAGCAGGTGGTCAAACATGAGAACATTATATTTCAATTCCTTCCAAATCAAATTTATTTGACAGATTTCCTTCATCTAAAAAAATTCTGCAAACTAAACGCCACCTTAGACTTTTGGCAGTAAATGTTTACGAGGAAAGCATTTGGGTAAATGAGTCTTTCTTTATACGGGATTACATATATATCTTGAATCCATACTTTTTTATGATAAAAAAATGTAAAAATGAGATCCAAACAAAATAAAAATAGCACAATGACCAAAAATACAATTAAGTCTCTATAAAATCATAGACATCTCAAATAAAAATTGTTTAAATATCGTCAAAATTCAAGTGGTGCAAAAATTAAAAGAATTTACTTGTAAAATATTTGCACCGCACCCGCACCATCTTATCATTCTTTGTCCTTTGGCCCTAAATAAAGGCAGCACCAAATTAGAATAAATCCACGTGTACCGTAGACTTCCGAAAAACGGAATCAATTCCTAGGCCATTTCAAATCTACGGCCATAAATTAGAATCAACACCGCTCTCCCGAATCCAACGGTTCTCGATCAACCAAAGCACGCGTATGAATCACACCTCTCAAGAAAAAAATCCATTCCTCGTCTTTTAGGCAACTCCTTTGTCCAGAGCACTAAACGCATTAGTTAGTTGTATTTCATGCATTTCAAGTTGTACACTGAAGTCGGTCGAGCCATTTGAGGTCTGGAAAAGGCTTACCTTTCCTTTCCCCAATTCATATACCTTAGCGTTGTTCGTCCGTTGTTCTTTCGAGCTCCCCCCATCTCTCTCGCTGCTTGATACTCTGTTGCTTGTTTTCGATCTCCATTTTTAAGCCAGAAATCATGGTTAAAGGTCCAGGACTTTACACCGAGATTGGCAAAAAAACTAGAGGTTCATTCTGTCTCAACATATATATATATATATATATATGAAATTGTGTAGTTGGATGTGTTTTTTTGTACATGTGTCAATATGTATATAAGATTGTATATTCGATATATGTGCGTGCATAGGTATATCTGAATGTATATGTGTGTTTGTTTGTGTTGGAATTTTGGATCATAAGTTGTTAATTTCGAATCTGTTTCTTTGTGTGATGCAGATCTTCTATACAAGGATTACCAGGGGGACCATAAGTTCACTATCACGACCTATTCACCTACTGGAGTTGTGAGTTAATTTCTCACTTTTCTGTATTTGTCGATCCGTTGATCGTTTTTTGTTTCGACATTGTTACAGGAACTTCAGTAGGTTGTCGTGTGTGAATGTAATTGTTGTTTATGGATTTATCAAGGTCTATGTTACTAATAGACGGCCCTCCATGCTTTTGTGAGGACGATTGATTGCATATTAGTTCATTTTTCTGAGAAGTGGAAGTTGATAGGCGTTTGTTTCACATTTTCAGAACCAACTGGTCTATATTGCAGTCATTAACATGTGTAAGAAGTTTTATGTTGTTGTGATAAGACATTTTAAACTAATGGACGTTGTTTATTATTCTGCAAAGTATGAAAAACATGAGGTTATTTGTAGGCATGTGATGCGAGTTGGGTAAGTTTCAATCATTTCTTCAAGATATGTGGTCGTGAGTCATTGCACCCATCCACACTTGTTTTGAGAAGGAAGTTCAAAGAATTTTTGTATATCAGCGAATATTTTGAATAAATGATTGATTTTGTTTGAGCAAGCCCTAGATTCCAAGTAGACTGTCTAGTGCTTTTGAGCTTACTGAATTACACTATTTGTTCATAATCTGATGTGCCTGAAGTAGTTTTGGTTGCCATGAGGTCATAATTACATGATCTAATCCTAATGAAAGGTGAAGATGTTAAAAACTTGGTAGCATCCCACTTAGCATTGTTTATTTTGTAGTAAGCTAGTTAAAATTTCATTTCCCTCTTCCCTTGTGACTCTCTTTAAGATTTGAGAATGTTATGGCATTGGTGTACTCAAAACATTTTTTTGTTTTTAGACCAATGTGTACACCAAAGTAAAAAATGTTTTGTGTACACCATAAGATTTGAGCTGGTTTCTTGCTGTTCACAAGTCTTCTTGTGTTGTCTTGATCTATAATGGCTCTTTCTGTCTTGGTTCCAACTTCTTCTATAGCATTGAGTAGTTTTACCAAACCAAACAAACTCAACAAGTCCCACATGGAATAGGGTTTGGGGAGGGTAAGATGTACACATACCTTACCTCTATCTCGAGTAGTAGAGAGGCTGTTTCCGTAAAGACCTACAACTTATAAAAAGTGTTAGGAAGTATGATTTTGTGAGAAAATTTTGGTTCTAAAGGTTTCACAAAGTTTTGAAAGAGAAGAAAGATATAAAAAAATCTTGGAAGTCGAAGAAAAAGTAACAAGAAATCTAAAGAACGGAAGGGAAGTAAAGGCATACTAAAAGGTGTAAATCACTTAACTAAGGACGAAGTAGCTGTTGACTCCCTAAACCCTCCCCCCTACGTAAAACTCTGATACCTAGCTGGCCATGTAATACACACTGAGATATCAAAATTCCTATTAGAATTGAGTGGACCGGAAGATTACAGAAGGTATCGAGTGAACTTTTCGGCTTTCGAGAGGCCGAGAACTCTCCCAAGGCTTTCGCCCAAAACACACACAAATCCTCACAATCCCAGCGCTCCTATTTATACCAACTGATCACCAACCTGTTTTATCTACTTGTACCACGCCACTAAACACTTGTACTCTCCTACCGTAGTCCACTATATTTGACTAATTGACCTCAAATTACCTGAAGTATAACACTATCCTACTAAGTTGATACCTACCTTTCCACTCTCTAACCCACCCTCATCCACCTCTCCACCCCCTTCTCCTGCCACCATTAACCACAACTCCTTACATACAATCTGCTACCTTAGCCATTCACCTCCACGAACTCCTATTTGAATCATGTCTTCCAAAAATGTCTTAAGCCGTCATGTCTAGTCTCAGTTGCTCGTCCCACGTCAGCCTCAGCCTGCCCTGCTCGCACCCTCGAACTTGACGCTCTCCACCCTCTCACCGATGCCAAGAGCTGTGTCCTACGAGTGTGCCTGAACCACCACAATCTTCTCCCTTTCATTTTATTCATGATGGGCGCTACTCTCAGTTCAGCTCGAAAGACCTCCTTCAGGCGCTCGGCATCTTGTGTAGCATGCTCTGGCCACATGCCCATCTGAGCAGCCTAATTTCAATTTTCAACCACCTCCATCTTCCAGTCATGCGCCTTATTTGTTGTTCAACACTCCGTGCCATACGACAAAGTTAGTCTGATGGCTACCCTGTAGAATTTGTCTTTAGTTCTAGCGGGACCTTCTTGTTACACAAGACTCCTGTGACCACCTTCCATTTAAATCAACCTGCCTGTACGAGCAAACATCATCCTTGATCCCTCCCTTATTTTGAATCATAGAGCCAAGGTACGTGAACATCATATTGCTTACCGAATGACATATTGCTTACCAAATGGCAAAGATATGATACCACCATGTTGTAAAGTTTTAGCAAGTATAATATTGATTAGCTACTGTTCTGAAGGTTTTCATCGGTGGATCTTATTATCATATATAGTGAGCTGTCTGACCACAAATTATGTTCTTCTATACAACTTTGGTGAGGGCATTGCCCGTTTGTGATGTTAGTCTGTGAAATGCACCCAAGTTTATATGCTTGTTTAGTTGTTTACATCCATGATCCATCAGATGTGAGTTCACTGAAATATGTTGTGGCTCATAATCTGGTGGTGCTGAATGCTATTCGTTAAAATCTGTTGCTTTAGTTTGACATTATCTAGAAAGAGAAATTGTTGGGATAAATCCCTAATTCAGATGCTGTTTTCTTGCATTCGATCCAGCAACTTGTGGTATTCTATAGTTGATGTTGTTTGCATATAGACTCACATTCTCGAGTTTACACCATGTAGGCGATCACATCATCTGGTACGAAGAAAGGTGAACTGTTCCTTGCCGATGTGAATACACAATTAAAGAGGAACAATATTACTACTGATGTCAAAGTTGACACCAACTCCAATGTATGACGGCCCTCCTCCCCTTTTGTATTTTTATTGGTTTAATTTAGCATTGTTTCTTCTATTTTCTGGTTGGAATGAAATGCTGGGTCATGATTATGGTAGTTTACTGGCAATCTGAAGTCCACAAGAAGGTGACCATGTGCTTGTGAGAACATTTAAGTTAAACCTTCGAATTTGGTCAAGTCATTTTGATTTCAATTGTAGTCCATGTCCTACCAACACCCTCCCGTCTCCTTAGGTGAATGTGTGCCATGCAAGAGGTTGCATAAAACATTGAGTTATTACATTCCTTACCTTTGTGTACACTATATGATTCAGTGCTCTGATTTTTTTAGTAACTGATTGGCATTTTAGTACTTTACTGCTTGGTCCGAATAATTAACTGAATTATTTGCAACGCTACTAGCTCTCCACAACTATTACAGTTGATGAACCTACACCTGGGCTTAAGGCAATACTTAGCTTCAGAGTTCCTGATCAAAGGTCTGGCAAGGTATGCAATCTTTTCTTTGTGCTTGAGACACCACCGATCTATTTGGCAACCGAAGTTGCATATTTTTTCATTTGATGAATTTTCAAAGATTGTCTTTCATTCTACCAGCTTGAACTTCAATACTTGCATGACTACGCTGGAATCTGCACAAGTATTGGGTTGACCGCAAACCCCATTGTGAACTTCTCTGGTGTGCTGGGAACCAACATTGGTTCTATTGGAACTGATGTTTCTTTTGACACCAAAACTGGAAACTTCATCAAATACAATGCTGGGGTTAGCTTCTCCAATGCGGATCTTATTGCTGCTTTGACAATGTGAGTTGTTAATGCTTTCTGGTTAAAACGATTTCTCAAGCAATGATATATATATATATATATATATAGAGAGAGAGAGAGAGAGAGAGAGAGAGAGAGAGAGGGGTTAAGGGGAAAACCTCAAAAAAATGGAAAACTAAAGAACACCTTGGTAGCCCTTCATTTGGACAGTATGTTCTGTTATGTCGCATACTTCCGTCCTATCCTAGTTAGCGAAAAACACCGTTAAGGTGCTTTTGGGTCAGAATACATTTTAGTTTGAAATGGCAGAAAATCATTGATTTGTGTTAGTAAATGTTGTGTTGGATCTTTTCCATAGAACACATGGATTCCACTTTATTTGATTGAGCTTGTTACCTAATTATCTGCAACTGTAACTGCTGCACTTGAAAGTAGTCAAATTTGAAGTATTATTTATGTTAATTATACAGGAATGACAAGGGTGACACACTCAATGCGTCCTACTACCATATCGTCAAGCCCTTGACCAACACATCTGTTGGTGCAGAGGTGAACCACAGCTTCTCAACCAATGAAAACACGATTACGGTTGGTACCCAGCATTCTTTGGACCCATTGACCACGGTGAAGGCTCGGGTCAACAACTTTGGCAAGGCAAGTGCACTCATTCAACATGAGTGGCGTCCAAAGTCCCTTTTCACCCTCTCAGGAGAAGTCGACACTAAAGCTATTGACAAGAGTGCAAAGTTTGGACTTGCGTTGGCTCTTAAGCCCTGAAATGTTTGCAGGTAGCAACAAGTTGAGGGTTTTTTTGTTCCATACGTTTTGATGGGTTTCCTTTCCTTTCCGTAGACTTGGTGGAAATAATTCCAGGTGTTGTTCAAGGACCAATGTCCATGCTTAGTTACCAAAATTTTCTGCTTATCCATTGTTATGTTAACACATGGATGGTAACTATATTTGCAGAGAGAGTGTAACATCCCAAAAACGTAACAAAACGTACATAGCATTAACTCATAAATATTTCAAATCTGGGTCCCAAAAATTTTCGTTACATCATACATAAACTAAGGTTGGGGGAAACAATCTATACACAACTGATAAAAACTACTACTACAAGTGGCACCGGCATTGTCTCTAACTGCATCAGTACTCTATCCTGCGCTTGTCCACTTACCTGAGCCTCCTACTGGAAGCTTACTTGAAAAGGGTTTTAGTTTTGAAAAGCGAGGGTTAGACCATGAGGTCTAGTGAGTTCCCTCCATAAACAGTGTACGTCAACATTATAAATCATTTTTATAAAACAGTTTACATTCTTCACATAAGCGTCAAGCATGGTACTGCACTGTGTTAAGGATCACATCGTTAACCGTGATCGGGACCCCAACAGACTCCCCTTTCGCCTCTTCTGGAGCCTACGCAGACTCTCCTCTACTCGAAATAGGAGGAAACGAATTCTAGCCTACTAGTCTGTCATACATATCCAAGGGGTAATCAGAACCCGATGATCTATCTCTGATCCCACAGTGCAGACCGACTCCACATAGCATACACATAGTTCATCATAAACATAAAACATGAACTCCGTATAACGTTTTACAATCCATATCATATTGCTGGAAAATCTTTTCAGTAGAGCATTCTTTTCATGGGAAAACATTCGTAACAGCTTGTAAATAAATCATGCTCATAAACATACTCTGATCAGTAGAGTATTAACTTTCGTTTACGTAAAAGTCAGGTAAAATAATAGAGTATATTCATAAAATCACTTTCCTTGGAAAACACGTAAGAGCACGTTTTTTAGTTAGAAAAACTCACCTGAGGTCCAGATTAGAAATGTTTACTCGTACCGATCATCTCAACATGAACCTACAATTTACACCCATCACATAAACTGGGCTTAAAATTAATAATCCACTTCTCCACTTAATTTATTAAACCCCTACTTGCTCCAATCAACTAAAAATATCGAAGTCCAAACTAATTAATGAATCGACGTCCAACTAACTGTTAACATTCGAACACAAAGAATTAATAACCCAGAAGTCCAAATGATGAAATCCAAAACCACTAAACAATTTCTGAGGATCTCGGTCCAAACAATATATTGAATTAATTCTCTTAACAAATCCTAAGAATCCGGCCCAATACCGATTTACGTTTAGCTTAAAATGAATTACAATTAAATACAAGGCCCACATTTTCCCACACTTGTCCAATTAATTTCTGGCCATACAATTTGCATACCGGATCAATTTAAGATCAAAGACGGGTCACTGTTATTATATACCCAACATAAACCCAATGAATTTCAATTCCGACCGATTTATTATCTCACCGGAACTTAACCAAAAAGTTACCGGAACTTCACTTATCAACAACTAGCAGTCTAATAATTCAAACATTACTGGCATGGAAGGGCATACGCAAAGGAATGATTTCTTACCAGAATAACTTTCACGAAACGGGAATCGGTTGTCCAAACTTTCTTCTTCTTCTTCCTTGTCGATTTATATTGTGTCCAATACCAAGAGCCACCAACATTATCGACCCCATTTTCTGCCGGAAAACAACTCCGTCCATCTCGACATCTCGCCGGTTCTTCCTCTCGCTGCCTCTCTCCCTCGTCGACTCTCAAGCTCTTTTTCTCGCAACTTTTACTCTCTCGCTGCCCCTTGCTCTGTCAACTCTCTCTCTCTCGCAGCTCTCTCCCACAGCTCTCTCTCTTTCTCGCAGCTTTCCGGCGCACACACAAAGCACACACACATCCATTATTTCATTCTCTCTGCTTTCTCCTCACGAAAAACACACAGGTCTCCCATGGCATTTTCTTTCTTTTCTGCGTTTTCACTCTCTCTCGATGTGCAGTACTCACACCCACAAAACCCTAAATCAATTAATTTGTTTCTCTCTTTTTCAGCAAAAGCGGCGCACCAGGAAAGAAAAAGGGAATTAAGTTCCAATTTAGGGTTATTACAATTTGGAACCCCACACAATTTCACAATAAACAAAATGTACCCCTTAACTTCCATTAAAATCAAAATGCACACAATGAGGTTATTACAATCTCCCCTCCTTAATAGAATTCCGTCCCAGAATTCACTCCAAAGATAACCGGCGAAAATTGATTATCAAAGCTTAAATCTCAACTCTTGGAATAAATCCTCTAATAACAAACAATAACAACATACTTTCACACCTTGGTTGCGCAACTCTGATTAAACTCACAATCTCTGTTTATACCCTAAACATGCAATCCTCTTAATTTTCATCTTCCAGTCGGATCTGTTACTTCAGGAACGCCACGAAACTCGGGTTCTATGATTCTTTCGATTAACCACAACGACCATAAAAAAAAATCAGACAGATAAACATAATGTCATCCCAGCTTTCTTACTTAGATTTACCTTAAATAATTCCTTAACGATCAGTGTGTTAATCTCAATAACACTTCCCTAAAAATTCTCAAATATCTTGTCTGATTCCTGGCCACATTACCGTTTCCGAACTCAACTGTCTTTCTCGGCTAGTGCAATATATTCAACGACCCTTACCGCACAAAACAATGCAATTCTTCTCTTTATCCCAAGCAACTTTAACCTGACCAACTCATTTCAATTATAATTATCAACTTATTTCAAAAGATAGACTCCAATTGAGACTCAGTTCGTTTCTTTCTACTAACCATAAATTATCATATTTAACAACTTTGCATCAACATCTAGTTATGCTGGTATTCACAAAACCCATCAGTTAAAACTGATTCTTTAACTAACAACTCCCATCGAGTAGCCTAACAATTCACAATTTTCAAAATAATTTGAAAATTACTCTTTTCATCGTACTTTCATCAACTTCTCACTTTAACAAATCGATTCTCCCCTATCAATTCTTAGTAAGAATCTCGGTAGGATTGTAACACATCCTGAAATAACAAATAATTGTCATTACTTACAAATCCATGAAATTTTAATCAACCAATCAAAGGCTTATACATCTATTATGACGTTCCAAATCAACTAATGATCATACTACCACTCCGACCCATACTCATCATCATGTTATTCATTAAACTTATCCACATCTCTAACTGTCTCTTACTAGGGTCATTCCCTCTCACCTAGAAAACAGTTCATGTTCCTTAGAGATTTAGCATCTACTATAACACAGTTTGACTAACACACTCTTCATCCTCTTTAAACTTTCAAATGATCTCAACATATACCTACTTTAGCGACCATTACAACCAAAAACACTTGGTTTCTCCTTTGGTTCCCTATCATAATCACACCATAAAGTCAACTTACCCTCTATGTTCCAACAATCTGATTAACAGGTCGAACATTTCATCTGAAAACCCCAAAAGCTTCTATTTGATGCTTTCTTTCTCTCTATCATCACCTCACTACGATACTAGCTGGTACATTTAACTTGGCAATTAATGCCATTACATAACTGTACATTCCTCACTCATAACATCACACTGCAGACCGAATCTCTCACAGTCATTCGTTCATAATCCACACTTTCCTTCATGTTCTCCCGTATGCTACAATCAAGTCTATCTCACTACGTAGTCCTTTCCCAACTTGTTGAACTATAGCCCACGAGTTCTCAATTAGTTCACACGCAACAATTCTAGTTAGTTCTTCGCGATCCGAGCCCTTACAAATCACAACACATCTCTTACCGACTGGAAAATCTACACACTCGCTTCGTTTGTGCTACATGCCTCACCATTCTACGAATCCCTCCATACCTCGTAAATAGAATTCTTAGTCAAAATGGTCACTTCCCATCCTCTTAACACCCCTACAAGGTGCTCTATCAATTTTCAACCTTCTGGTTCACGTCTTCGGCCTCGGCCATCTTACACAACTATCGACTTCCACAACAACAGGCAACCTGTAGCTACTTTCTTAACTAATTCCTAAACATGGGTTCCCTTACGGAACCTAATCCTATCAACATATCATAGCCACTTCGTAATACGTCTCCCTCTTTTCTGAACTTACTTCTGCAACATCAATATAACAAGCTTGTCTCAAAACTCATACCCACTACCGTGGACATTTCGCTTCTACCTCTCGACAATACTCATAACGAGTTTCAAATACCAACACCTCGATGACATCTATTCCTTCTCCTGGACTCTACCGTCCCTCCTGATTTGACCAACAACTCTCCACTCTCTGAGTTCTTTCTTAGTTTTAAAACGCCACATCCTTCGACCTAGTGAGTTCATAGCCTTTATGCATGACACGCAATATATAAATCATTTCGTACGCTTCATTATTTTAAATAAACAACACTTGAAAACTTCTTGGGTACACATGCCCCCAACACTCTTATAAACTCAATGCCCTGCACAACGATCTCGAGAATCGTTCACATGCAACTTTCCATAACTTAATCTTACTCCATCAAAATATGTCGTTATGACGGAAGTATATTGAGCGAAAATCCTTTCATACGACCACATCCTGAAAGAAATTACCGACACGAAGTAAACCAGTCGGTTTTCATACTCATTTATATAACTTCAACATGTCAGTACTCATTTTGGTTATAAAAGATTTGCATTCAATCGTTTTCTTGACTTTTTGCAAGTATTTAACTCGTCATGAAAAGAGTGGAATATTTTACGAACCGTAAACTTCAAAACTTTACTGTGCGATGTAAATGGAATTGCATTTTTCTTTAAACATACGCTTACACACGCCGACTCATATTAGTTCAAATTTGAAATTTACACATTCACTTTTACTTATGAAAAGTTTCATGTACACATGTACAACTCGATGCGTGAAACTCTACTTGCAATTGAAGGCTACTCACTCAACAAGGTCAACCGTTTTACTCACGTACCCTAACACTTGCACTCTAACTTCGACCGATGGCCGTCCTCACGGTCATGCAATAACTTGCTGAACATGCTTCCCACATCTCACTTACTCCCCCTTTCATACTATTTCGTTTTGATCAACTATTTCACTTTCCACTTCTACATGCTCTCACTTCACTATAGATATCTTATTTCATTAACCCTGCCATTGATTAGCTCGTTTAAAATTTAGAGTCCCCCAACACCTTCAAGATTTCGACACTATCCTTTCTTATCATCCCGTCTGATCTATCCCATGATTTCTAGAACTCGGGCTCTCCCGAAACAGGAGTCTTACTCAACTCAAACATTCATCCCCTTCGAGTCTACGAAGAGCTACCTCTAGCCAACTCATAACACTCTAGGCAGTATTTCTTCTCTATGATGTATACATACATCACATCATAAGTGACTTCTCAGGAAACTTTCCCAACAAGGGTCTCAGTCTACCCCTCGGGAATCTTGCTGACATTCTAAAGAACTGGAACACGACATAAACACTAGCTTCTGACCACCACTTCGGAATAATAAGGTAGGTTAAGCACATACATGTACCTGTAAGTTCGTAATTTCACTGGCCAAGCGAAATCTCAAACTTACCTTACATGACAGCCCTCAGTACCCTATTAGTCCTATCTCTACAATAGTGTTCTCCTAGCGCATTTCTTGTTTCTATATTAGTGCCCTCCTAACGCATTTCCTGATTCTCAGTTGTGATTTCTACTCCAAGTTTAAGTTTAGGCCCGTCCGGTCACCTAAATCCCTTAAACTATGGCTCTGATACCATTTGTAACATCCCAAAAACGTAACAAAACGTACATAGCATTAACTCATAAATATTTCAAATCTGGGTCCCAAAATTTTTCGTTACATCATACATAAACTAAGGTTGGCGGAAACAACCTATACACAACTGAGAAAAACTACTACTACAAGTGGCACCGGCATTGTCTCTAACTGCATCAGTACTCTATCCTGCGCTTGCCCACTTACCTGAGCCTCCTACTAGAAGCTTACCTGAAAAGGGTTTTAGTTTTGAAAAGCGAGGGTTAGACCATGAGGTCTAGTGAGTTCCCTCCATAAACAGTGTACGTCAACATTATAAATCATTTTTATAAAACAATTCACATTCTTCACATAAGCGTCAAGCATGGTACTGCACTGTGTTAAGGATCACATCGTTAACCGCGATCGGGACCCCAACAGACTCCCCTTTCGCCTCTTCTGGAGCCTACGCAGACTCCCCTCTACTCGAAATAGGAGGAAACGAATTCTAGCCTACCAGTCTGTCATACATATCCAAGGGGTAATCAGAACCCGATGATCTATCTCTGATCCCACAGTGCAGACCGACTCCACATAGCATACACATAGTTCATCATAAACATAAAACATGAACTCCGTATAACGTTTTACAATCCATATCATATTGCTGGAAAATCTTTTCAGTAGAGCATTCTTTTCATGGGAAAACATTCGTAACAACTTGTAAATAAATCATGCTCATAAACATACTCTGATCAGTAGAGTATTAACTTTCGTTTACGTAAAAGTCAGGTAAAATAATAGAGTATATTCATAAAATCACTTTCCTTGGAAAACACGTAAGAGCACGTTTTTTAGTTAGAAAAACTCACCTGAGGTCCAGATTAGAAATGTTTACTCGTACCGATCATCTTAACATGAACCAACAATTTACACCCATCACATAAACCGAGCTTAAAATTAATAATCCACTTCTCAACTTAATTTATTAAACCCCTACTTGCTCCAATCAACTAAAAATATCGAAGTCCAAACTAATTAATGAATCGACGTCCAACTAACTGTTAACATTCGAACCCAAAGAATTAATAACTCAGAAGTCCAAATGATGAAATCCAAAACCACTAAACAATTTCTGAGGATCTGCGGTCCAAACAATATATTGAATTAATTCCCTTAACAAATCCTAAGAATCCGGCCCAATACCGATTTACATTTAGCTTAAAATGGATTACAATTAAATACAAGGCCCACATTTTCCCACACTTGTCCAATTAATTTCTGGCCATACAATTTGCATACCGGATCAATTTAAGATCAAAGACGGGTCACTGTTATTATATACCCAACATAAACCCAATGAATTTCAATTCCGACCGATTTATTATCTCACCGGAACTTAACCAAAAAGTTACCGGAACTTCACTTATCAACAACTAGCAGTCTAATAATTCAAACATTACTGGCATGGAAGGGCATACGCAAAGGAATGATTTCTTACCAGAATAACTTTCACGAAACGGGAATCGGTTGTCCAAACTTTCTTCTTCTTCTTCCTTGTCGATTTATATTGTGTCCAATACCAAGAGCCACCAACATTATCGACCCCATTTTCTGCCGGAAAACAACTCCGTCCATCTCGACATCTCGCCGGTTCTTCCTCTCGCTGCCTCTCTCCCTCGTCGACTCTCAAGCTCTTTTTCTCGCAACTTTTACTCTCTCGCTGCCCCTTGCTCTGTCAACTCTCTCTCTCTCGCTGCTCTCTCTCTTTCTCGCAGCTTCCCGGCGCACACACCAAGCACACACACACAGCCATTATTTCCTTCTCTATGCTTTCTCCTCACGAAAAACACACAGGTCTCCCATGGCATTTTCTTTCTTTTCTGCGTTTTCACTCTCTCTCTCTCTCTCTCTCAATGTGCAGTACTCACACCCACAAAACCCTAAATCAATAAATTTGTTTCTCTCTTTTTCAGCAAAAGCGGCAGAAAAAGGGAATTAAGTTCCAATTTAGGGTTATTACAATTTGGAACCCCACACAATTTCACAATAAACAAAATGTACCCCTTAACTTCCATTAAAATCAAAATGCACACAATGGGGTTATTAGAGAGAGGTTCATCTTAGTACTTCGATTTTGTCTTTCCAAATTTCAATTAACCTTTGATTGTTGAGTCTTTGTTTTCAGGCCAAAAAGTGTTTTCCTCTTTATCTTCTCTAGTAGTCGATGTGCATGTTTTCTACGTTTGATTTACATACATTTATTGGTGTTCCCTGTACTACATTGGTTGTTTTAAAAGTGATTATGGTTTGATTTGATTATGGTGATTCTTTTGTCAAAACATTTTTTTGGGTCTTTAGTATATAGTAAGCCATCATTCAAGGCTATTAGGTTAGTCCCCAAAGTTTCGACTTGGTCAGGCGTGGACTTTTTTGAGCTGGGTCCGAGTCGGGGGGCTTCAGGTTTGGACTTTTTTATGCATTTCTACTTGATAATAGCAATCACTTTGGTATTGGGTTTGGGGAGATGATATTGGTGGATGTAGCTCAAACATAAATTACTAGTTAGATAGAGATTATTTTGGTTTCTTGGTACCAATTAATACCTTCAAACATGAGTAATTTAAATTACTCATGTTCAGTTTTGAGAAGACAATTTTGTTTGTAGAAATGATGTATAAACTATTGGATATATAGAAGACATCAGACCAAATTTAACTTGACCATCCTTATTTATAAAAATAAAACAACAATAATACTATTGGTATCAATTTAAAGGGTATTAATTGGTAAAATCTTTCTAATGAAGTAACAAAAAATATCATCTATATACTTGCAATAATAAAATTATACATTAACAAGGATGTTATAAAATAAAATAAAATAAAAAAAGGGCGTCATAAAAAGATGTTTAAAAAGTTAAAAAGGTATTTAACACAGACCTGATGAGAATTAAAATTATGATAAGAAGAATTAAAATAATCTCCACCATTAAATACTACATATTAGAATAATGAGATGTATCAAAATAATATGCATCACATCAAAATTGGAACAAAACTAAAACTCCAAAAAGGACAAGGAATTGCAATAATAGTAAGTATTAGTAGCAGCAAAGGCAAAATTTTCATAAAGGGGAGGCCCCAAGGAAAAGTATACCAAGTGTGCATGACAATAAAGCTTCAAATTCTCAATCCAACACATTAAAAATTGACTATGAAATAGACATCACATCCCCACCAAACCTCAAATGTTCCTATACAATTTTAACATGATGTGTCAAATCCAAACTTACTTTCTACATGTCCTCATGAAAAAGAAAAAGAAAAAGAAAATGGTCCATCAAGATTCTAGCTGAAAAAAGCATATGAAAAGGAGAGTTTTTGAGGACATAAAGAAAAAGCAAATGCTTATGTTTTGCATGTTGACAATTTTTAAAAGTGGAAAAAACAATATCCATGTGGGCCAAATTTATGCCTTTTTTCTAGCTACCCTAAAAAGACAGCATGACAAAGAAAAGAACTCATAAAGTGCAATAATAACAAAGGAAACAAAATTTTTCATTGAGAAAATGAACAAAGATGATTAGCAAAAGGATGAATTGATGCCCCATTTTTAACCAACTAACTAAAAGAACTCAAAATCTAAGTAAGGACCTGAAGATCTATCTGAATCGGAGGCTTTCTTGTCGTTTTGAGGCAATGTTGACTTAATCGTTTGATTCAAGAACGAAAGATCAACTGGTTTTGGAATCTCGGGAGGATGAATACCACGAATAAGAGCCCAATTTATGCTTTCAAAGAACGGGTGTTGTTTTATCTCCGTTGCACCTCTTTTATATCCTAATCTTTTCTGTGGATCTTTAACAAGAAGACCCCGAATCAAATCCTTTGCAGCAAAACTTATGTTTGATCCCTCGGGAAACTTTAAAGACTGCCCAACAACATTAAATAATGTCTCCCGGTTTCCATTGCCCTTAAACGGCGTTTTCCCATGAAGCAATTCATACAAGAATATACCAAATGTCCACCAATCAACAGCACTCCCATGACCATCTCCTCTAATGATCTCGGGCGCTAAATACTCGTGGGTCCCGACAAATGACATGGACCTAGCTGCAGTTGGCTCTACTATAAGCACGGGGCGTGAATCTAAGCTTACGCCATTTATTTTTTCTGTTTTGGATTTTGATGTTTTAGAAGAATTGAAAAGACGGGGTTTGAAGCAAGAAGGTTGGAAGCAAGTGGGCTCGACACAAGCAGGTAGTCTGCAAGAAGGGTCGATGCATGATTGCTGAATACAGTAAGAAGTGGCTGTGCAAGATGGCTCATTTGTTGACTTAACTAGCCGTGGGCTAACACAACATCTTAATGATAAATCGAAATCAGACAGCATAATATGACCATCTTCTCTTACCAAAACGTTTTCGGGCTTCAAATCTCTGTATACCACACCCATCATGTGAAGATACTCTAAAGAGAGAAGCACTTCAGAAGCATAGAATCTGCAAAAGCCAAACAACAAATTAACACAGTTATGCACAATCTTAATATGAACATAACAGGATAAAATTCTAGAAAAAGATTTTAAGACATTGTCAAACCAATTGCAAACTGGAATCAACTAGGTAGATTGTGAAAGAAAAATCTTTTGTATTCTGTATACATAAATGTTACCTCTTAATAGTTCCATTAAGAGGCAACCTCTGAATCGCTAAGAGGTGAATCTTGTTTGGCAAAAAGAGGGTCTGCCTCTTAATGGTTCTAAAAACCTCTGAATGATTTTGTATCTTGGGCCTCCCTTAACCATTCAGAGCCCTAATCTCATTCTGAATAATTACCAAACAACCAGATTTCATTTTGTACTATATCATAAGAGCCTCTTAATCATTCTGCACCAAACCATTCAGCAACTACCAAACAGCCCTTAAGATTCTTGTTCCCGTAAAAAAATCCAAATCGAAACAAGTGAAACTTAGTAAGCAAAAGCATATTGACAATGAAAAACAGCAGAAAAAACAAAGGTTTTCTTACAAATTAAAAGAAATCAAGATAGAGCAATGGGGGTCCAGATTATCTTTTTAGTCTAAATCATAATGCAATTTCTCCTGGAACATTGTAATACAAATAATTGGAGTTTCATAGAGCAATGGTGGAATAATATTGGCAAAGTAATTAAAGGGTTTCAGAATGGGAGATTAGATTAATAAACCTTGCTGCTTGTTCGGAGAAATGCTTGGCGGGTTGACGCTGACGAAGAATATGAAGATCTCCACCACTACAAAACTCCATAAGCAAACACGAGAGCTTCTCCGTTTCGAAATGCGAATAAAGTGTGGGAAGAAAAGGGTGATCCAACAAACTCAAGATCTCCCTCTCGGTTTGAGCTCGAACCAGCTTCTTCCTTCCAACAAGCATTCCTTTATCCATAACTTTAACAGCAAACAAACAACTCATCCCCCTCAACTCCGCCAAATACACACTCCCAATATCCCCAAATCCAAGCTTCTTCAAAAGCCTAAAATGAGATAAACTCAAATCCCCATCTCTCGCCTTCACAGATTGAATAGCATCCCACCTCACATCATTCGCTTTATGCGGCTTTGAAGGGCAAATTGTTCTAACTCTAGCCTCATTGGGGTCCACACTATAACAACAACTAGAAGAACTTAAACTAGTCTTCTCACTTCCTTCACATTCTTCTTTCTCCTCAACACCACTATCACTTGCTTTACAAGTGGAACAGTTATTAGAGCCGCTTAGGGTGCTGATGCTCAAATCTGTACTGGGACTAGAGTTGATGCTAAGATCCTGTAAACTCAAATCGGGTGACTTGGAGGAGCCATGCCCATTAGGGGTGTTTTTAGGTTCTTTGCTCATAGCAGAGTTTGCAGAAGAGCACACCAGGTGTTTGGTAAAATGAGTGAAAGAGGAAATGCAGGTTTAAAGTGGTGTTTAGTCAGAGGAGGATTAAGATTGCCGAGGCGGTCAAAGGGGGAATGAGAGATGGGCGCGAAATAAGGAGGGCAGCAATAAACATAGACATATATAATAACATGGGGAATCGCTGTTCAAAATTTGAATGTGGTATACGAATACGATACCCAATGAAATGAATTGGGGTTTGAGTCCACATTTTCTTTTAAATTAACCCAAATGTTATTATTATTATTATTATTATTATTAGCGAAATTAATTAGAATACTCAAAGTTTGACTTTGACTTATCAAAATACTCACTTTCTCGCTATTTTTACCAAAATACCCATAATTTCCGCGATAGGTCCCGCGATCGCGGACCAGTGCCCACGTGGCTCCCATGTTTGGCCAAAATGTCCCGCAGAGCCCCCCAACTATGCCCGCGGGGACAGGATTGGCCCCTGTCCGCGGTGGTTGTCCGCAATGGGTCCGCGATAGGCAAAAAAGTTACAATTTTGGTTCTTTTTGCACGAATCTTTGCATGTTTTTACTGTTTTTTTCACAATTATTGTACTTTGAAGACCAATTTGTGGTTGTCATTCATCTTCCTCAATGAGATTTCATCCATAAATATCAGTAAAATGCAATCCATAATTCAAACACATTCCATCCTTCTTTCTTGCCTTCTTTCTTGCTTTCTTTCTTCAGTAAACAAATGACATCGTCATCTAACCCACCATCGTCTACACCTGAGAGAATACCCGCGAAACTCCAGATCGCGATAGCAGAAAGGGAAAAGGAGATAGACCAACTGACACAAGAGTGGAAACAAATGATGGCCAGGAAGGAAACCCACTTGAAAAGGATCGAAGTGGAAGAAAAGGAGATCAAAAGGATGAAAGGGGATATAAAAGATAGGGAGGCTCGTATTCGTCGAGAAAAAGAAGACATTCACCACATTATGCAAGACTTCGCAATTCTTCAAGCGAAGGTAAGCGACAAGCAAAGTTGGATTGATCAAACTAAGGCAAATTTTGAGTAGGTGGTGGTACGGGTGTTGCTTTAGTACTTTGTTGTTTATGTGTTGTTGTTTTGTACTTTTCCAGTTCGACATTGTTGTTTCGTTCCTTTCCTGTTTCTATGTTGTTGTTTCGTTCCTGAAGTTTTTATGTTGATGTTACATGTTGAAGTTTGCTCATGAATAAAGGTCTTTCATTAGGTCGAAAAGTAGTCTTTAAGTAGTCTGAAAAGTGGTTCATATTAAAAATACAACTCCTAGATGTTATACAAGATTATTTAAGAACAAACACATACTAGTCAGTACAGTACAAAATTATCCAAATTTGAGACTGCGGCTAGACGATGGTTTGGTTTTTGACAATCTGGGCCGACTTCTTACATGCTCTGGCGAGACGAGTCTCAAAGTGTTAAGCTCCACTTTCTCGATGTACACTTCAATCACAGTATGGTCATCAACATACTGGCGTATGTTGGCTACATCTTCGTCGGTACTCAATTCTACCAGTCCAGTCAAGAAGTCTGCATTCGGCCTCTTAAAATACAACCTATTATATTTTGGTTCTTCATAGTCCAGCTCTTTCATGATCTGTTCAAGCAGTTGCATAGAAAGATCCTCCACATCTAACATGTCAACATAAATTTCTAGACCACGGAAATAATATCTTCTGGGTGGTTCCGTGAAGTACCCACCATGGTGGACTTTCATGGTGAACAACTGTGGATATTGATAACGCCACTTTTTGGCGTTATTTTCAGTTCTCAAACCAATAAGATTGGCTTGTATTTAAGCAAAGAAGCGGATTTTTAATGGTTTATCTAGTGGAATGTACAGGTAATCCAAAAGACAGCGTTCATCGAGAAAAGAAGCTAAAAGAGCCTAAAACGAGTCCAAAACGAAGCCAACGGAAGCCCGAGATCCAAGCCCAAGACCCGCGCCCGAACCAGGACCCGAATCGCGAACCAGAAACTGACCCGCGCAGCTCTGGAAAGCGCGTGACTTTCCACGCGACTTGCAAGTCGCGTGGAAGGCCGCGTATCCCACTGTTTCAGCTTTTAAGTTTGGCGAATTTCAGTTTTCTAGGTCATTCTTCGACACACCTTTCACACGACGAACGAGAGCAGCTTCGGGGCGACTTTCCAAGGGTTTTCGGAGCTTTTGGAGCCACGAGAGAGGATCAAACGAGGAGGAATTCACGACGCGACACGGATTAGAGCCGAGAGAAGGGAGTTTATCACTACATCTTTCATGTTCATGTTAATCATGTTTACATACAGTTTTTCATCCCCTTTTCTTGCGTTTTTGTCCCCCAACATCATGAACTAATCTTTAGATGTTGGGGGTTGGAATGAATGTGGTTTATAGCATATGAACAGATGATTTGAACTTTTATCAGTTTTCTTTAATTAATGAAGCATGTGATTTTGTTTCTAATGCTTTTGTGAGTTTAGCTAGCTTACAATTGTTTTGTTGATTTCAATTGAGTTCGAGAGAATTAATTGTTAACTAGAACTAGAAATTGCATGCCTAAGGTGAGAAAGGAGATAGAGATATTCCGAGTAAGCCTTAGTCCCATTAAAATCTTGCGCTTAACGTGTTTTGAATTACATAGGTTGAGATCGAGAGATGAAATTTGTGTTTTCAAGATAAAAACTGTGGTTGCTTGAGAAAGAACCATGCTTTAAATTAAAACCCGCTGTCGCTTGAGAAAGAACAACGGTGGTCTAAGATTGGGTATTCATTAAAGAGAACGACTGATAATTGTTGTGAGTCAGATGTTTATATGTGAGAATCATAGGATTTCCAACCCTCAACTGTTTCTCTATCTGAAGTTCTTAAGCTGTTTACTGTTTGTGTGTTGATTTAGTTTTGTTTGCAACTAAGTAGTTTATAAACCAATCTCTCAAATTTGTGACGTTCAGTTAATAGCAATTGTAGTAATTGTGATACTTTGTTCCTAGTTCCTGTGGATTCGATATTCGTACTTCCGTACGTATTACTTGATATCGACACCGTATACTTGCGGTTATATTTAGGGGGGGGTGATACCCGCCTATCAAGTTTTTGGCGTCGTTGCCGGGGAACTAGTTGCAACTGATAGCACTACCAGCTATAAGCGCTATTAGATTGAACATTTTTTTATATTTACTTTGTTCCATCACTTTCAATTTCTGGATTACTAACTTTGCTTACTTTCTTTTCAGGTACTACTTGGTGTATGCCAAGAACGACCCGAGGGAAGGAAATCGAACAACTTGATCCGGAGATTGAGAGAATCGTCCGCCGACTACGAAAAGCATCTAAAGCGCAAAGACAGTTGAAGATGGGTGACGAAATACCCGTCAATAGACCACCTTTCCACAACCCACCTCCACCACCTCCTGAGCAACGCCTTATGAAGTCGTTTGCCAATCCGAATGTGGCAGCGGCACGCATAGGCATTCAAGCACCTGCCACTGCAGCAAACTCGTTCGAGCTTAAACCGAGTACCATCGTGATGGTACAACAAAATAAGTATGGAGGAACACCGACAGAAGATCCGCATGCACACCTCCGGGCGTTTGAGATGATTTGCAATACATTCAAGATTAATGGGATGGAAGAGGACGCCATCAAGCTGAGGCTGTTCGGCTTTTCACTCAAAGGTAGAGCCGAAACATGGACCGAGAGTATCCGACCGGACTCGATCACTACATGGGCACAACTGAAAGCGGCCTTCCTTCAGAAATTCTTTCCACCGGGAAGAACCGCTCAATTAATGGCTGACATCACTCACTTCGCGCAATGGGATCAAGAGACCTTATATGAAGCATGGGAGAGATACAAGGATATGATCAAGAAGTGCCCTCACCATGGATTGCAAGGTTGGGTCATCATCCAGACTTTCTTTGGAGTCCTTCACCCACAATTCAAGAATGACATCACAGCTGTAGCGGGTGGAGCATTAATGGAGAAATCATATGAAGAAGCTGTCACCTTGATCGAGAACTTGGCCGAACACAGTTTCTCTACTCCACGATCAGCTGCTAGAAGAGTTGAAAGTATTCAAGAGTCGGACGAGCTAAAAGAAATAAAAGCTCAACTAGCAGCAATCACGAACCATCTGAAAGGAGGTAGTCCACAAGAGCCCGAGCAAGTTCAGTTCCTACAGAACCGGAATCACCAGCCGAGAAACGATCCTTTCTCAAATACCTACAATGAGGAGTGGAAGAAGCACCCGAACTTCTCTTGGAGTCAACCTCAAGGGCAGCCACAAGGTAATAATTCTAACTTTTCAAATTCTTCTAATGCTAACAATGTTTACCGTCCTCCAGGTTTCAACCAAAGGAATTTCAATGATGGACCATCTATGGAGAAGAAGCCGGGGTTAGAAGACATGATGATGAAGTTCATGGCAAAGATGGATGGCACGGTTGGAGAGTTAGCGAGCACGGTTAGCACAGTCAAGGCGATAATTGATCAGAACACCGCATCGATCAAGATCCTCGAAAGGCAAGTGGGGCAGATTTCAGAAGCCCTACAGAACCGACCTCCCGGAACGTTTCCAAGTCAGACCGAAAGGAAAAACCGGGAAGAATGTAATGCCATTTATCTGAGAAGTGGCAAGGAGCTGATCGAGGAGCCTACACGAGAACCACCAGCAAAGGAAGCCGAGTCTAAAGAGAAAGAGGTTGTAGATGTGGATGAGCTAGAGGTTGATGAAGAGGTGGTGATTGAAGAGAGCAAGAAGAGTGAAGCGACGAAGCCAAAGCAACCACCGGTCAAGCCGGTGGTACCGAGAGTGCCCTATCTGAGCAGACTTAAATCGCATAAGGATGATGTTAATTTTTCTAAGTTTCTTGATATATTTAAAAAGCTGCATATTAACATTCCTTTCGCAGACGCTTTGGCACAAATGCCCTCATATGCGAGATTTATGAAAGACATCTTATCCAAGAAGAGGAAGATTGAGGATCAGGCCACAATTGCACTTACTGAGGAGTGCAGTGCTATAATTCAGAACAAGCTTCCCCCGAAGCTTAAGGATACAGGGAGTTTTTCGATCCCTATCCAAATTGGGAGTTTTAATTTTGATAAGGTATTATGCGTTTTAGGAGCTAGTATTAACCTAATGCCTTTATCTGCTTTCAGGAAACTTGGCCTCGGGGAAGTGAAGCCGACAAACATGACCCTTCAGCTCGCAGATAGGTCGATAGTGTATCAATATGGAGTCGTCGAGGACGTATTGATCAAAGTCGGCAAGTTCTATTTTCCGGTGGACTTCGTGGTGTTAGATATCGATGAATATGTAGAGGTCCCACTGATTTTGGGTAGATCATTCTTGGCCACGAGCAGAGCGCTGATAGACATGGAAGAAGGTGAGATGACCTTCAGGGTTGGCGGCGAAAAGGTTATTTTCAAGATGTTCGAGAGTAGAAGGTGTAAGGAGACCGATGGTCATGGAAGGCCAGATGTGGGAGAATCCGCGAAGAACCGCAAGTGTGGGCGATTCGATTCCGCGGATACTGAGCCAAGTTGAGATCCACATAGTCGTGCCACGACTTTAACTACGGCGCTGGGTGGGAGGCAACCCACCGAGGTTAGTTTTCTTTTAATTTCTAGTTTTTGAGTGTGTTCTTAGTTACGAAAAACAAAAAAAAATGAAAAAACAAAAAAAATCAAAAAAATAGCTGAAACAGGGACTTACGCGGCTTGTGCCGCGACTTACAAACCGCGTTCCAAACCGCGGGGTCCTCTGTTTGTTTTCTGAAGCAGGGAGTTGCGCGGTATACCCCGCGACTTCCAAACCGCGTGGCAAACCGCGCAGTTTTACTGATGCTTCTGGCGTGTTTCGTTGCCTTGCTTTCTCTTTCGCTGTTTGCTTTGTTTCTTTTGTTTGTGCATTCCCCTTCTCCCTTTTTCTCTGATATCTCTCGTCCGAGGTCGCTCCAATCTTTCAAGAGAATTTTCTCCGTCCGGGCAAACAGGTATGTTCTAAACTCTGTAGTTAACGAGTAGTGTATGATGTTTTGTGTTCCTTTTAGTTAACGTGATGCAACAAACCTAAGTTTCACTTAGGTTTGGGGTGCCTCATCTTTTCAAACATCTACACACTCACTTTTAACCCTGTGCAAAACTCGGTTTCACCGAGGTTTGGGGTTGGCTTTGTTTGACAAACCTAGGCCACGACCTAGGTTTGGGGTGACCATGTTTTTGAAAATGCTAGAGTAGCTCTTTGTTGCTTCATGTTATACTATGCCTTACCTGTATGTTACCTGTAATAACCGCACAACGATACTTGTTTTAGTATCGCCTACGCCGACACTCGCACATTGGGGACAATGTGTGGGTAAGGTTTGGGGTTGCCCAATCGGGCCCACGTTTATGCACGTAGATTTCCTGCACTTCTGAGTACCTAGATCACTTCAGCTAAATTTTTTTGTTTTGAATGATTGAGACCAGCCATTGTAGGACGAATCTTGTGATAGTGACGTTACCATTAGGGAAGGACCGGGAAAGGACATGACTAGGGACATTAGTGGAGACCACCCAATAGCGAGTTTTGAGCCTTAAAGACGTTGTTCATTTCGAGGGATTCATACACGAAAATCGTATACACTTTTTCGAGTTCCTTGTCGTGAATATAGAATGATCTCGCTATATTATTGCATTGAGTAGCAAAGACAACCATCGGGATATTGGGAAAGGGTATAGTAGACCAAATCGTGTGGACCTTAAGATGTGATTCCAGGCATTGTGTGTATGTTTAACCCTGTTTTTAGCTATCGTACCTTTTCACCCATATGTGTGTAACCATAACCCCCTTTGTAGCCAAACACTCACCTTTTTCATTTCTAAACCCACCTTTAACCCCAAGCCGAAAGCCTTAGCCTTAGCCAACCTTATCCGAAAGTGTGTCAAATCAGAAGCAGTACAGGCCAGTTATGAAAATAGATAGAAAAGAGGGCCAATGCAGCCCCAAGTTGAATAAAGAGGACCAATGAAGTTCCAAAAAAAAACTAGTTTAGATATTGATAGTAAGTACAGCAGAAACTAAGAGAGTCAAAGCGACTCCAATAGTGACAAAGAGGGCCGAGTGATAGAATCAAAACCAGAAAAGTTCAGAACTGTTAATGATTGACACGCCGAGGATTTTTGTTCCTTTATATCCTTCGTTTCTTAGCCATAACCCTAGCTCCGTTACAACCCCTGTAAAGACTTGGATGATCTTTTGGAAAATGTGATTAGCGTATACGACCACCCTTACTGATATTCCCTGTCTTGCTACTTGATTCCTTTCTGAGATCAATTTTTGGACAATTGTGCGTCTTTCTTTAGAGTTGTCATGTGAATTTTTAGTATTCTTGTACATAACCTCCCTAAACATGACAACATGTGCGACAACCTAGGTTCGAGTGAAACGAGAGTATCCCGTGAGGTAGGGTCGAGGCGAAATGTTTTCCCTAGTATGTCTGGACCTAGAACAACCTTAGTGTAATCGGAGCAGTCACGAGTTCAACTTACAATGGAAGGTCATAGATCAAACAAAATAAGGATGAGGCGAGAGTGAGATAGGCATTCATGGGTATGGGAAATCACCAGTGCATTACATGGTACCGATTGGGAGTTGTGCAGTTATTTTTATTTCACTGATATGTGCTTTTACTCTATTTTATCGCTAATTTGCTTGGGGACAAGCAACGCTCGGTTTGGGGTTGTTGATAACGCCACTTTTTGGCGTTATTTTTAGTTCTCAAACCAATGAGATTGGCTTGTATTTAAGCAAAGAAGCGGATTTTTAATGGTTTATCTAGTGGAATGTACAGGTAATCCAAAAGACAGCGTTCATCGAGAAAAGAAGCTAAAAGAGCCTAAAACGAGTCCAAAACGAAGCCAACGGAAGCCCAAGACCCGCGCCCGAACCAGGACTTGAACCGCGAACCAGAAAAACTGACCCGCGCAGCTCTGGAAAGCGCGCGACTTTCCACGCGACTTGCAAGTCACGTGGAAGGCCGTGTATCCCATTGTTTCAGCTTTTAAGTTTGGCGAATTTCAGTTTTCTAGGTCATTCTTCGACACACCTTTCACACGACGAACGGGAGCAGCTTCGGGGCGACTTTCCAAGGGTTTTCGGAGCTTTTGGAGCCACGAGAGAGGATCAAATGAGGAGGAATTCACGACGCGACGCGGATTAGAGCCGAGAGAAGGGAGTTTATCACTACATCTTTCACGTTCATGTTAATCATGTTTACATACAGTTTTTCATCCCCTTTTCTTGCGTTTTTGTCCCCCAACATCATGAACTAATCTTTAGATGTTGGGGGTTGGAATGAATGTGGTTTATAGCATATGAACAGATGATTTGAACTTTTATCAGTTTTCTTTAATTAATGAAGCATGTGATTTCGTTTCTAATGCTTTTGTGAGTTTAGCTAGCTTACAATTGTTTTGTTGATTTCAATTGAGTTCGAGAGAATTAATTGTTAACTAGAACTAGAAATTGCATGCCTAAGGTGAGAAAGGAGATAGAGATATTCCGAGTAAGCCTTAGTCCCATTAAAATCTTGCGCTTAACGTGTTTTGAATTACATAGGTTGAGATCGAGAGATGAAATTTGTGTTTTCAAGATAAAAACTGTGGTTGCTTGAGAAAGAACCATGCTTTAAATTAAAACCCGCTGTCGCTTGAGAAAGAACAACGGTGGTCTAAGATTGGGTATTCATTAAAGAGAACGACTGATAATTGTTGTGAGTCAGATGTTTATATGTGAGAATCATAGGATTTCCAACCCTCAACTGTTTCTCTATCTGAAGTTCTTAAGCTGTTTACTGTTTGTGTGTTGTAAATCCCGTGTCCCGATATACATTTTGTTATTATTTAATATTTCTCTTAACGAATATTTAATTGCGGGGAAGATCAAAAATGGTTTAGTTTTGGAGTTAGTTAGTTCATTTGTTAAACTTAACTATTAGGGGGATAATGGAAACTATCTTACAAACCCAGGGACCATTTGTGACAAGTGAGGAGAGTGAATGCATGGGATCGGCCCATAGGACCGACCCCCTCCCGGCCTTATACTCGTTTTGTGTCCACGTCGCTAACAAACCACACAAACCAAAAGAATGGAAACCCTACGGCCCCTCTCCCTTCCCCCTTTGTTGTGATCGGCCGAGAGTAGAGAGAGAGAGTTTGCCGGAGAGAGAGAGTGACGCCGGAGAGAGAGAGAGACGCCGTCGCTGCTGCCGGAAACCACCAGCACCATCGCCATTCTTCTTGCCGGCGATCGAGAGAGAGATTCAGCGAGAGAGAGATTCAACGAGAGAGAGATAGCGCGAGAAAAGGGAGGACCGTTGTCGTCGAGAGGTAAGTTTCTTAGCCCCCGTTCTTCCTTTCGTCACCGTTAAACCGCTGCGAAAAACCCATAACCACCGCCACCGCCGTCGGCCTTGGCTGCCGGCTGTGTGGTCGCCGCCGCGTGGACAACAGTGGATATGCACGTGCGGCTGTGTGTGTGTGGGTGTGTGTGTGTGGGACGGGATAGAGTAGTCGGGTTATTTCCGTCTCTTGTTATCGTCGAAGTTGTAAACCATCGTCGCCGCCGCCGGCGACCACCACTGTCGGAGGTGGAAGCGGGTGGTGCGCGGTTGTGTCCAGTCCCTTGTAACCTAAAACCCTGATCGGGTGAACCCTAGTTGCAAACCCGAATCGTTTAAACCGTTTTTATAAAATCGTCATTTTATGTGGAAAGTATGAATCTGTCACTGTTTTGCGACGGCCATAACTTTTCTGTCATAGCTCGGATTGAGGCGAATCTGGTGACCACGGTTCACATTCTGTGTCGGGCACACTTTTAGTGTTTTAGCGGAAGTCTGGTTCGGCCTCTAACTAGGCGTAAAATGGCTGTTTTCACAGCAGGTCTGCACATGACAGCTTCGTGTCCTGTTTTTAGAAAACTCATAGTAAATTGTAGGAAAATCGTTAGAACGCGTACGATATGTCCCTGGAACCCTAATACATAGAACTAACTGATTATGGAATAATAATTCTGGGTTGATGAGTTCAAGAAGGGCTAAGCAGGTCCCGAACAGACCTGTAAATCTTAGAGTAAAAGCTGGAAAATTGCATGTATGGGCTCATAGTTGTGACTTTGGGTTAGGACTTCACTTTGACGTTTGATATCACTTATTTAGGTGGAAAGTGGTGAGTTGGAGTTGGCCGGCTTGTGTTGCGGTTGCGGATACTTGCGTTGCATTAAGGTGAGTTCTCTCACTGCGTAGACTAGGAGTTACTTATATGTCGTGTTAGTTCTGAGTGTTATTGTATGCTTACGTGAACTAGTTGTGGTGTGATAGCTAGTTGTAAATTATATACTATGTGATTGGCATGTGTTTTGTGTACACCTCGGGGAGACCGAGGAATTGTGTAAAAGGGTTGTGTGAACTCGGGGAGACTGAGGGCTCGGGGAGACCGAGGAATTGTGTAAAAGTGTTGTGTGAACTCGGGGAGACCGAGGGCTCGGTGGGACCGAGGTATGTGATTACATGTTTAAACCTTGATTTGTTTCTATACTTGTATTTGCGGTGTTGTTTGCCTACTAGCGAGTAGGGGCGATATATGTGTGATTGCTACCTGCGTAGGTGGTAGAATTCACTAAGCTCCGTGCTTACCCCTTCCCAATATCTTATGTTTTCAGGTGCGAGTAGCAGTCGAGCGTGACAGTACACACTAGCGCAAGGCGAAGGCTGTTCGAGTTTCATTTTTTTAAATGTCGAGATTTAATTGATAATCTTTCCGCTGCATAAATATTATCTGACGGTTTAAATTAACGACGTTATTTTTATTTGTAATGGGATTTGTTAACTTATGGTTTGACCTTAATAAAATGTATTATTTTAAAATTTTAAATTCCTTGTAATTTTTGGGACGTTACAACTTGGTATCAGAGCACAACTTGAGTGAATCAAACACATCTCGGTGTGTTTGGTCTCAAGTTGCGGCTATGAAATTTTAAAATCTTTTTACTAAAATCTTTTAGGGTAAAGGAAAAAGGAAAACCCGTTTGGGAAACGGTGATCGAGGGCGCAGTGTGTACAGTCAGCCGACGCTAAGTGGGAAGGTACAGTACTTAGTGTATTTATTGCTTATGTGGTTTACACTGTACTGTATGATGATTGCTTGCTAGTGGGAATTAATGCTAGTTATAATAGGTTGTTAAGCGAAGGCCCTATAGGTTGTATGCAGTAAGAATCACATAGTCTTAGAATATTTGATTTAGTTCTATTGCGCAACTCTTGTTTGAGTCCAACCGTTCTAGGATAGAATCTTGTATTCGAATGTCTATTTGATTCACGCTGCATGCGACTGGGTATTCGCGAGGCAACTCGTTATGGCTAATAGGGATTCCGTTGTAGCAAGGGTAGTGGGATGAGATGAAATTCCTAGTGAGCTGGGAAGAGTGTTTACATATGAGTATGTATGCGAGATTGCTTTCTAGAACATAGGAGTATGTATGCTAGATTGCTTGGTGCTTATTACACTGTACTGCATGTTTGTTGTTTGCTAATAGGAGTTTATGCTAGCCTTGATAGGTTGTTAAGTGAATGCACTATAGGTTGTATGCGGTAGGAACCGAATAGCCTTAGAATGTCGGATTTAGTTCTATTGCGCAGCTCTTGTTTGAGTCCAACCGTTGTAGGATAAAATCTTATATTCGAATGTCTATCTGGTTTTACACTGTGTGCGACTGTGCATTCGCGAGGCGACTCGTCATGACTAGTGGGGATTTCGTCATAGCAAGGGTAGTGGAGTTGGGTGGAATTCCTAGAGAGTTAGGAAGAGTGTGTACATATGCCGGTGCGGGCATATGTGTATAGTTTTCGGCAAGGAACTACTTGGGCACTTCGGAACGGGACTCGAAACGAGTGAGGATAGGTGTGGAAGGTAGTAGTAGAGCTCCTACTATCTGAAGCACAGGATCCGTGCTCGAGTCGGGGAAAGTCACGAGGAATCCAAGGAGTTGAGCGTGAGCGTTGTTAGTGTGAGTTATTATGTGCTAATAACTCTGTAACACCCCGATTTTCGTTATGAGTAGTTTATGTATTTGTTTTGCATCTTCAAGTATTTTATTGATATAGCATAGATCGTACCTCGTTAGAATCTATTTCAAGGGCTGAAAAGGGGATCAAATGAGGCTTGGTGCCCTCTGGGCGATAGTGACCGGCGAGAGTGCCCGTGTCACTATCGCGGGTGTCACAATCGCTCGAGATGTACCGAGACTTTTGGAGTGTTGAGCGAGAGTGCTCCAGTTGATTTCTAGCGAGAGTGACCCAGCGAGAGTGACAGTGTCACTATCGCATGGTCACAATCGTCGGTTTTGTACCGAGAGTTGGGGGGGAGTTGAGCGAGAGTGACACAGCGATAGTGACAGTGTCACTATCGCCGTGTCATAATCGCTGCCGACCTACTAGGGTATAAAAAGGAGAGTTTCGGGATTTTAGCTAATCTGGATGAAATTAGGAAGCGGTGACAGACGAATTCTTCTTCCAAAAAGGTAGGGTTCCATAACCTTAATCTTTCTCATCTAGTGTTGATGATTAGAGGTATTTACACACTTTTATGATGAATCTTAGGTGATCAATTTACTTCTAAGTGCAGGTTTCTATCTTCTCTTCAAGAATCAACATCATCCACGTCATTTAAGGTTTTGAGATTTTACCACAAGTATTCTAAGGTGAGTAATTTTGATTTAAAGGTATAATTGTTACATAATTTACTCTATCATTTCATTTAATTCTAACAAGTTTGCCTTGAAGTATACTTTGAGCCAATAAGCTCTTATTTCTCTAAAGAGGAAATTTAAGGGGCTCAATGGTAAGATAAAGGTGATGTGGTATTTTATTCTACTTGGAATTGTATCTTTTATGATGGTGATCATGTGAAATTGGTCAAACCTAAATATTAGGGTTTGGAGCTTAATGAATTAAGCTGTGTCTTAATGACAAAATTGTTGTTTTATGAAAGAAGTAACTTAATATGAAATTTGGGGTGTATTTCGGTACTAAATGATAAAACTCATGTTATCAATTGTATGTATGTGGTTAATTTGAGTATTACTTGAATGTAAGGAATTATATGCTTAATGAAATAGTTGGACTGTTTTATTGAAGTAAACGTATGGCTTTTTGAACTGCTTGGAGTAGTTGTTTGTTGGTATTCACAAATTGGAGGAGTCTCTAAGTAGGCATTAGGAAGATATAATCTTGGGCACTTACCTTGGAGGTTTGTGTATCGATCCACGCTTTCGGGATTAATACCATATAGGTAGTCCCGATGTGTCGGGCCTTGAGGCGTTACCTTGGAGGTGAACGCCAAGGTGTATCTTCAAAGATGATGTAACTTGAGTTGATGTTTGGGGTCTTCCCATAGAGTTCGATTTGTGAATGACCAAGTTAATCTTTCTTATATGACCTAACTGCATGTTTTATTATATGTTTGACTCACTAGGCATTCCACGCCTAACACTTGTTCTGTGTCTGATGTGTGTGTCACAGGTTCTAGTAGGGTCATCCCTAAGAAGGCATAGTTGGGGATATGTGAGCGTGGGGATACATTTGAGATGCTAAAGATAGAAGATCAAAGTTAGCCTAACGATGACACTTTTGTAAATCTTATTTCTATAGTAGAGATTAGATTAGTCGGTTGTCAATTAGTTGTAGATATTACACTTTGTTTGTAAACCGGCATGTGTAATCCCCCTCTTTTGTGAGCTCGTGCAATGGCATTATATATCACTCTTCCGTTTTATGGAAGTTTTTGTTGACCCTATTTTCGGGGTGTCACAAGTTGGTATCAGAGCATTAGTTTAAGTGAACTAAGTATGCTGAGGAGATACTTAGACTTAAGCTGTGATGAATTAAGTTATGACTTGCGAGATTTGGGTAGAAGTACTAAGACGGGATAGTCTTAGAGTCGACGGAAATACATGAATTTAGTACTGTAGCAATAGCAACGAGAATTCTCATGTAAAGTATGTTCGCAATTTCAATTAGCTACTGTTATTATGAACATGAGTTACACGAGCATACTTGTTTCTAAATTGTCACAGTGACTAATGATCGGTAAAGTACGTTTTGCATGTTTATACTCGTATAACCACTTTATGGCTATCTCTTTGTGTTAAAATAGAACGATGGTGGGTACGCCACCAAGGTCCTTCAATTATTTGGAGATAAGATCAGTAAATGATTAGAGGTTGGGAAGACAACCTGGAACTGATAGGACTCATGAAAGCCGCTGAGGCAACCTTAAATAGGTGGATGGAAATGTGTAGAGATAGAATGAAAGGTGATTGATTAAAAAGAAAATAATATGAAATGATTGAGTAAGTGGGTCGTGGAACGCATGGATAGCAAGTGTTACAAGGTCAATAGGACGACCACTAGTCGGAAGTAGAGTGTTAATGATAAGTGGGGTGAGTTGTCACAATAGCCGTGTCATTTTGAGAATTATAAAGGTGTGAATCCTTTGGGAAAACCCTTTTTGTTTAACCCGTGATGAGTTTTGGGGTTAATGGTGATTTTGAAATATAGCTTGCCTAAACAAAGTTTAAATGTATTTTGACCGATGTATGGGTCTAGCAAGCTTGGAGCATTTTGCTTGGTTTTGATTGCGAGTAAGTTTTGGGGACATTTGTCTAGCTTAACGGGCTCGGTGTAGAGTCTTGTTGATGGGTTGCTTTTATTGCACCGTTTTGCATTTATTGCACGTTTGAATATTTACATGCTTGGGTGAGTGAGTCATTCCGGGATAGACATGATAATTGTAGACTATATTGTATTGGATTCATAGGCATGTTAGTCAGTCGTTGGTAATGGTCGGTTGGGTATCTCAGGGTTGGACCTCGGTATTCACGTTTTAATGTTTATATTGTGAAGTGGCGAGTGCTAGTAAGGTGCATAAGAGATGAATAGCTTAAGTTATATTTCCGCATTTACCCTTGGGAAATAACACTTGTATTTAGATTAAGTGATGTCTATGTAACACCCCGCTTACCACGACACAATATTGTCCGCTTTGCCCCACTGGCTCACGGCTTTGTTCTTGGCGACCTGGCAAGGACTTCGCAAGGACTTCCCAGGAGGTCACCCATCCTGGTACTACTCCCACCCAAGCACGCTTAACCACAGAGTTCCCAAGGAACCCGCATGCTTGTGGCCCCAAAACGCGTTGTGTCTGGTAAAGCCAAGGTTTACTAATATACCCAGCATCTCTCCTGTCCACGGCCGATGTGGGATATGCCTAAGGTGTTACACACACCCCCCCTTAGGGACTCATCGTCCTCGATGAGGTTTTCCCCACCATCCCGAACGGCACAGGAGTGGCTCTGATACCATTTGTAACACCCCGCTTACCACGACACAATATTGTCCGCTTTGCCCCACTGGCTCACGGCTTTGTTCTTGGCGACCTGGCAAGGACTTCGCAAGGACTTCCCAGGAGGTCACCCATCCTGTTACTACTCCCACCCAAGCACGCTTAACCACAGAGTTCCCAAGGAACCCGCATGCTTGTGGCCCCAAAACGCGTTGTGTCTGGTAAGGCCAAGGTTTACTAATATACCCAGCATCTCTCCTGTCCACGGCCGATGTGGGATATGCCTAAGGTGTTACAGTCTAAAGAGGGTTTAGGTTTGAGAATAAGACTTGAGTAGTATGCGTTGTTTGGAGATAACCATAGTTTGTAATTTGAGGTATTTTACATATTGTTTCGGATGTAATATTGAAAATTTTAATTTAGTTGCTCTTTCTAAATTCGAGGGTGTTACAAGTGGGGTGAGTAAAACGATTGACATTGTTCGAGTAAGCAGCCTTCATTTGCGAGTAAAGTTGTATGCAAAAGGTTCTCAAGATCGTTGTGCAGTACACTAAAGTTATGAGAATGTTAGGGTCATGTGTGCCCAAGTTGTTTCAAGCATCGTCCGTTAAGATGAGAAAATGTGTGAAATGATTTATTTATCACGTTGCCATGCATGAAGGCTATGAACTCACTAGATCGTAGAGTATTACATACTAAACTAAGAAAGAACTCCAAGAGTGGAGAGGTGTGGGATAAATCATGGGAGAACGTTTATAGTTTTAGTATTTGCGTTCAAAAGGAGAGGTGAATAGTGAGGGGATCGAAAGTAAACTTTAGTGTCGATCGTAAGAAGATCTGTACCCTTGTTTGATAATTAGAAATACGGTTGCCAAGGGACGGTTGCGTTCGGAGGAAGGATTAGTAGTCGTTAAGGTGATGAAATTAGTAACTCGCTATGAGTAGTGTGGTGAGACAGAAAGAAAAATGTCCTTAAGATTAAATCAGAATTTATAGTGATCTTGTATTCCTAGTACCTCGGGTACTAATGAACTTTAGTAAGGTATATATATAGTGTTGAGTATAAAAGAGGTTGTATACACGGGTACATATAGATACATATATGGATTGACTTCATTGGGAAAGTAGCGATGAAGGGGTTGTAAGATTATCACGCCTCGGAGCGTGCGTTGCATGATGTGAGTTAGATGTATTTAATTGTATGAGTAGATGTTGATAAATAATCTTTGGATCCTTTGAGCGGAAGGCTTGGTTTTGGACTCGGTTGAGTATTAGGAGTATTCGCCTGGTTTAAATAAGCCCGACGTAGGTTTGGGGTTGGAATTATATGAATTGTATTATGATTGAAGTTTACATGATATAAATACATTTATTTTCTGAGGTCATGTATGAATATTAAGCCTGTAATCAGAAGATTAAAAGTTAAAGGACCACCTTGTAAAGGTGTTAGGATATTGAAATACTGTGGTTTTAAATAAGTGCCTTATTTACAAAGTGGATGATTAGTAAGGACTGAAGTAATTGAGACGAACGAAAGGAGTACATAGATTGTGTTGATCTGTGAAAGAGTATGTCCGGTTTATGTAAAGGTTTGGAATCACCAAGAATTAGAAAGTAACGAGTAGGTATGAGTTAATAAGAAAATCGTGAGTGGTGGTCCAACTGAAGTTGGGGAGAGATAACGTAGCAAAATAGACTCAGTTAAATATGTGGAAGAACATGAAGGTAAGTTGATTTATGTATGAATGATCATGAGAGACCTAGTCTGCTGTGAAATGTTATAGTTGTAGAATGTACGGACGAGTAGTGGGATAAATTTTCGATATAAATGTATCAACTAATGTGTAATGTGAGGCTAGAAGGAAGAAACTTCAAATGGAAGTCTTTTCGGGGATTCCAGATAAAGAGTACTAGTTGTCAATAAAGTTTTTGGAGTATGTGGTTGCATGATGGTGCAGTGATATGGCTAATATCGAAATAGAATGGCGGAAGGGTAGTGGGTGTTTATCCAAAGAGATGATAGTTGTGTGAATTGCTAAGTAAGTTTATGATTTTGAATCATAGGAAGTTTAACAAAGATGAGGAGGGTGTTAGTTAAATTGTGGTGAAATAGATGCAAAATCCTTGAGGAATGAGAGTTGCTTCTTATATGTGAAAGGATTGTCCGAAGAAATATTAGTTGTAGATTAAAGAATGTGTAGTACATTGGCACGGTATGTCGTTTCAAGATAACTTAGTTGATTGTCTTGAGTAGAATTTTGGTTCAACTGTGTTGTTATGTATAGTAATGAGAAAATGTTATCAGTATGTGGAAAAGTTGAGAGAAAGAGACGAGTAATGTTTGGAGAATAACACTCCATACTAACGTGGGAAGTAATGATAAAAAGATCGGACCTAAGAATGTATTTAAACTACAGGTTCAATAGAATTATCACCCTTGTTGTACAACACTTTAGTATTTGGTTGTATTATGGTCGCATAATGCGATAGTGGTGGGAGGAAATGGTAACCCTTTGTACTAAAGAAACGTGTGAGTCGTGGATGTAACAAAGGTCTGTCGTAATTATTGAAGTATTCAATAGTAGTGAGTATGCTCAATTTAAGGCGAGTGTAGATTTTCAAGTAGTAGATGGTAATATTCTTTTGAGACCCGGAGATCGATTTGCGATTAATGTCGGTAGGGTAGACCAAGAAATAGTCGGGTAAAGATTTTATGATGAACCATTACTCTAAGGAGGTTTGCAAATCCAAGTTGGGGAGTGGATACTAACGAAAGAGGTGAGGTTCAGAAAATATGAAAAGATGAATTCTGGTTTTTCCTGGACTTTTAATTGTGATTAAGTATGTAAGACTTAAAAGGGAAGAGATGTACAAAATATTTCATGTTGATACGATGTGATCTCGTTTACTAAAGTAAGAATGGAAAAGAAGAATTGTGGTGTGGAAGAACTAGAGGCAATCTTCGAAAGGCCATTTAAGAGGTTACGAAGTGGTAAAGAGATGTCTTTGTTAATAGTGCAATGGGAACCGGAAGAGGACATAAGACGTCGATATCCGTACAATCTTAAATTTCGAGGACGAAATTTTGTTCAAGTTGGGGAGAATTGTAACACCCCGATTTTCGTTATGAGTAGTTTATGTATTTGTTTTGCATCTTCAAGTATTTTATTGATATAGCATAGATCGTACCTCGTTAGAATCTATTTCAAGGGCTGAAAAGGGGATCAAATGAGGCTTGGTGCCCTCTGGGCGATAGTGACCGGCGAGAGTGCCCGTGTCACTATCGCGGGTGTCACAATCGCTCGAGATGTACCGAGACTTTTGGAGTGTTGAGCGAGAGTGCTCCAGTTGATTTCTAGCGAGAGTGACCCAGCGAGAGTGACAGTGTCACTATCGCATGGTCACAATCGCCGGTTTTGTACCGAGAGTTGGGGGGAGTTGAGCGAGAGTGACACAGCGATAGTGACAGTGTCACTATCGCCGTGTCATAATCGCTGCCGACCTACTAGGGTATAAAAAGGAGAGTTTCGGGATTTTAGCTAATCTGGATGAAATTAGGAAGCGGTGACAGACGAATTCTTCTTCCAAAAAGGTAGGGTTCCATAACCTTAATCTTTCTCATCTAGTGTTGATGATTAGAGGTATTTACACACTTTTATGATGAATCTTAGGTGATCAATTTACTTCTAAGTGCAAGGTTTCTATCTTCTCTTCAAGAATCAACATCATCCACGTCATTTAAGGTTTTGAGATTTTACCACAAGTATTCTAAGGTGAGTAACTTTGATTTAAAGGTATACTTGTTACATAATTTACTCTATCATTTCATTTAATTCTAACAAGTTTGCCTTGAAGTATACTTTGAGCCAATAAGCTCTTATTTCTCTAAAGAGGAAATTTAAGGGGCTCAATGGTAAGATAAAGGTGATGTGGTATTTTATTCTACTTGGAATTGTATCTTTTATGATGGTGATCATGTGAAATTGGTCAAACCTAAATATTAGGGTTTGGAGCTTAATGAATTAAGCTGTGTCTTAATGACAAAATTGTTGTTTTATGAAAGAAGTAACTTAATATGAAATTTGGGGTGTATTTCGGTACTAAATGATAAAACTCATGTTATCAATTGTATGTATGTGGTTAATTTGAGTATTACTTGAATGTAAGGAATTATATGCTTAATGAAATAGTTGGACTGTTTTATTGAAGTAAACGTATGGCTTTATGAACTGCTTGGAGTAGTTGATTGTTGGTATTCACAAATTGGAGGAGTCTCTAAGTAGGCATTAGGAAGATATAATCTTGGGCACTTACCTTGGAGGTTTGTGTATCGATCCACGCTTTCAGGATTAATACCATATAGGTAGTCCCGATGTGCCGGGCCTTGAGGCGTTACCTTGGAGGTGAACGCCAAGGTGTATCTTCAAAGATGATGTAACTTGAGTTGATGTTTGGGGTCTTCCCATAGAGTTCGATTTGTGAATGACCAAGTTAATCTTTCTTATATGACCTAACTGCATGTTTTATTATATGTTTGACTCACTAGGCATTCCACGCCTAACACTTGTTCTGTGTCTGATGTGTGTGTCACAGGTTCTAGTAGGGCCATCCCTAAGAAGGCATAGTTGGGGATATGTGAGCGTGGGGATACATTTGAGATGCTAAAGATAGAAGATCAAAGTTAGCCTAACGATGACACTTTTGTAAATCTTATTTCTATAGTAGAGATTAGATTAGTCGGTTGTCAATTAGTTGTAGATATTACACTTTGTTTGTAAACCGGCATGTGTAATCCCCCCCTTTTGTGAGCTCGTGCAATGGCATTATATATCACTCTTCCGTTTTATGGAAGTTTTTGTTGACCCTATTTTCGGGGTGTCACAAACTCGTTGTAATATCTACCCAGAATAGCCATCACAAGGAGGAACAACAATAGTGAACCTACTAGTACAGGTGTGTACTTGATTTGCTTGAGGAGATGATCGTTGGGGTAGTGATGAAGGTTATAAACTAGTAGTCGTTGGAATAGAAGGACGATTCTAGAATTAATCCCTTGGAGTGACGATAAGGATGAGGTTTGTCTTAAGTAGGCCATTTCGGGTCAAGATTGATGATTGAGCTAGAATTATAGGCTTTAGAGCCGACTTTGTTTTGAGGAAAGCCGTAAGATGATTTGACGTGAATTCCAACTTGCCCTAAGAGGTTTAAATGTCCGGATGACGATTGTGGACCAGAGAGATTTGGAGGGGTACGAGTCGAGACGTCGAATGCCGACTGAGTCATGCACAAAGTTTATTTTGAAAATAAATTGCAGTAACTAATTCTTGTGTATCCAATCCTTTTATGGATTGTGTTTTGGAATTTTGGGAAATGTTCAGCACACACGAAATCTCGAATTATGGTTTTGAAAGTAGATGAAATCGTTTTATCACGGGAGTTGCAAACTTTGTTAGAATTTGTTTCATTTCGTAATTTTCCAACGGTTCTTTCGGGTAAGATGATATCCGTGTTTTGTGGTGTTTAAAATGTTGGGCAAGTGACTACGGCTTGTGACTTTAACATTGGAACTCCTCCACATATGTTAGAGTTGAGACGGAAAGTTACATTCCACGATGTCTGTATAAAACTATTTGAGTGATTTGGTTAAAATAAATTTTGTTTTACGGCATGTTGAGTCGTGTGGGTTTAATTTCACGAGGTGCATATCTTATTTGTTTATGTGACCATTTGGGGAAATCTTGGAAATCAATTTAAAGAACCCCACCTTTTGAGATTTTATGAGGTTTTAGTCGATATTTGCAAATGATGGAAACAGATTGGTTTCTATCTTTAAGTTTGAAACTTGCACGAGACCGTTGTGTTTTATCAAAAATATATTTGTAAACCGTTTCATCGTTTTGTATGACTAGCCGACGCGCGTAAAAATTTGTTGGTGAACCCTGTGCCACGACATTTTATGTTTAAAAAGAGAAATTTTGGGGTCAAATGTCGTGGGACTGATTTTGAAATTATGTGCACACTTTTGTCGCACCCGGTGTAAGGTCGAGCGGTTACTTTAAGTACATGTCATGAGTCAATCCATACTAGAACCGTGACGGTTCATTTTTTTTAAAGAAATTATTTATTTCGCTTTGCGTTTTGTGAGTAAACTGAGCTGCAATGGAATGATTTTCAACATGATTTTCATATGTGGGACGAGCGTGTCCATTTTTGCGTAACTACCGACCTGGTAATAGTAGTTTTATTGCATACGATCTTTTTGAGATGAAAAATCTTGACGTTGAAAATATTTTGTAAATGATTTTGTAAACCATTTGGGAAATGCGCTTTTAAGTGTTATGTGTCATTTTGAGAATTTTAAGGGTGTGAGTCCTTTTGGAAAACTCTTTTGTTTAACCCGTGTTGAGTTTGGGATTAATGTTGATTTTAGAGTATTGCTTGCTTAAACTTTATTTAAACGCGTTTTGACCGACTTATGGGTCTAGCAAGCGTGGAGCATTTTGCTCGGTTTTGATTTTGAGATAGTCATGGGTCAATTGCACGGTTTTAATGGTTCGATGTGGAGTCTTGTCGATGGGTGGTTTTGTTGCACGGTTTGCTTTTATTGCACGTTGAGTATTTACGTGTTTGGGTGAGTGAATCATTTCGGGATAGGCATGTTGTTGGTAGACTGTTTTGCATTGGATCCTTAGTCACGTTAGGCAGTCGTTGGTAATGGTCGGTTGGGTATCTCGGGGTGGGACCCCGGTATTCATGTGTTATGACCTTGATTTTCCAGTAGGCACTAAGAGGTTATAGTCTTGGGCACTTACCTGAGAGGTAGTTCCGATGTGCCGGGCCTTGAGACGTACCTGGGAGGTAGGCGTTAAGGTGTATCTTCATACGGTGTAACTAGGCTTCCTAGAGCGAGCGTGGAGGATAAGTAGACGATGGAAGGTTGGGTATTCCACACGTGTTGATACCGTAGGCCGAATAGTGTCGGTTAAGAGAATGACGCCCTTTGTAATTAAGAGAATAAATGCGCAGTAACCTTTTTGAAATAAGTAGTATATTTAGGTGTCGACTTTTGGGCTTGAGGCCAAACACCTTTAGGGTAATCGGGGAATTGTAGCCGATTTTTTTAGGTAATATTGGTGATGGTAGTAGTAACCCTGAGATGTTTACTTGTGATGAATGGTTGTGGTGGAATGACCTTCGTGAGTGATTATAAATTTACTGGTTTGATGATTCGTGTAAGGTAAATTTTGGGAGTCTATTAGAACTCGTGGAAGTTAATCGACAGTAATGGTAAAAATGATCGGTGTTGAGTATCCTGTAGGGTATATTGGTGAGCACCTTTAGAATGGTTAGAGCTCGAAATTTGAATCGGGATGTATGGATTATCTATGGTTGGGAGACAACCGAAGTCGTTTGACTAGGAATGAATCCAGTTGTTGGAGTGTCCTTCCGAGCATATTTTCGGTGTACTTGAAGGAGTTTTGTGGTAAGAGAAGTATTCGAGAGATTTTTAGGCGGTGTGAGAAATCTTAGATTCCAGTTAGTGAAGGTCCAGTGGAAACACCGAAAGGGTTTCGAGTGAACTTGGGAACCTGAGGTTGAGATGAGGGAGAACTATCCTGAGCTATTCACGGGCGTGGACTTCGAGGACGAAGTCTAATCCAAGTGGGGGAGAGTTGTAAAGTCCGTGTCCCGATATACATTTTGTTATTATTTAATATTTCTCTTAACGAATATTTAATTGTGGGGAAGATCAAAAATGGTTTAGTTTTGGAGTTAGTTAGTTCATTTGTTAAACTTAACTGTTAGGGGATAATGGAAACTATCTTACAAACCCAGGGACCATTTGTGACAAGTGAGGAGAGTGATTGCATGGGATCGGCCCATAGGACCGACCCCCTCCCGGCCTTATACTCGTTTTGTGTCCACGTCGCTAACAAACCACACAAACCAAAAGAATGGAAACCCTACGGCCCCTCTCCCTTCCCCCTTTGTTGTGATCGGCCGAGAGTAGAGAGAGAGAGAGAGTTCGCCGGAGAGAGAGAGTGACGCCGGAGAGAGAGAGAGACGTCGTCGCTGCTGCCGGAAACCACCAGCACCATCGCCATTCTTCTTGCCGGCGATCGAGAGAGAGATTCAGCGAGAGAGAGATTCAGCGAGAGAGAGATAGCGCGAGAAAAGGGAGGACCGTTGTCGTCGAGAGGTAAGTTTCTTAGCCCCCGTTCTTCCTTTCGTCACCGTTAAACCGCTGCGAAAAACCCATAACCACCGCCATCATCGTCGGCCTTGGCTGCCGGCGGTGTGGTCGCCGCTGTGCGCCGCCGCATGGACAGCAGCGGATATGCACGTGCGGCTGTTTGTGTGTGGGCGTGTGTGTGGGGGACGGGATAGAGTAGTCGGGTTATTTCCGTCTCTTGTTATCGTCGAAGTTGTAAACCATCGTCGCCGCCGCCGGCGACCACCACTGTCGGAGGTGGCAGCGGGTGGTGCGCGGTTGTGTCCAGTCCCTTGTAACCTAAAACCCTGATCGGGTGAACCCTAGTTGCAAACCCGAATCGTTTAAACCGTTTTTATAAAATCGTCATTTTATGTGGAAAGTATGAATCTGTCACTGTTTTGTGCCGGGCACACTTTTCGTGTTTTAGCGAAAGTCTGGTTCGGCCTCTAACTAGGCGTAAAATGGCTGTTTTCACAGCAGGTCTGCACATGACAGCTTCGTGTCCTGTTTTTAGAAAATTCATAGTAAATTGTAGGAAAATCGTTAGAACGCGTACGATATGTCCCTGGAACCCTAAGACATAGAACTAACTGATTATGGAATAATAATTCTGGGTTGATGAGTTCAAGAAGGGCTAAGCAGGTCCCGAACAGACCTGTAAATCTTAGAGTAAAAGCTGGAAAATTGAATGTATGGGCTCATAGTTGTGACTTTGGGTTAGGACTTCACTTTGACGTTTGATATCACTTATTTAGGTGGAAAGAGGTGAGTTGGAGTTGGCCGGCTTGTGTTGCGGTTGCGGATACTTGCGTTGCATTAAGGTGAGTTCTCTCACTGCGTAGACTAGGAGTTACTTATATGTCGTGTTAGTTCTGAGTGTTATTGTATGCTTACGTGAACTAGTTGTGGTGTGATAGCTAGTTGTAAATTATATAATATGTGATTGGCATGTGTTTTGTGTACACCTCGGGGAGACCGAGGAATTGTGTAAAAGGGTTGTGTGAACTCGGGGAGACCGAGGAATTGTGTAAAAGTGTTGTGTGAACTCGGGGAGACCGAGGAATTGTGTAAAAGGGTTGTGTGAACTCGGGGAGACCGAGGAATTGCGTAAAAGTGTTGTGTGAACTCGGGGAGACCGAGGGCTCGGTGGGACCGAGGTATGTGATTACATGTTTAAACCTTGATTTGTTTCTATACTTGTATTTGCGGTGTTGTTTGCCTACTAGCGAGTAGGGGCAATATATGTGTGATTGCTACCTGCGTAGGTGGTAGAATTCACTAAGTTTCGTGCTTACCCCTTTCCAATATCTTATGTTTTCAGGTGCGAGTAGCAGTCGAGCGTGACGGTACACACTAGCGCAAGGCGAAGGCTGTTCGAGTTTCATTTTTTTAAATGTCGAGATTTAATTGATAATCTTTCCGCTGCATAAATATTATCTGACGGTTTAAATTAACAACGTTATTTTTATTTGTAATGGGATTTGTTAACTTATGGTTTGACCTTAATAAAATGCATTATTTTAAAAATTTAAATTCCTTGTAATTTTTGGGACGTTACAACTTGTAATTTTTGGGACGTTACATGTGTTGATTTAGTTTTGTTTGCAACTAAGTAGTTTATAAACCAATCTCTCAAATTTGTGACGTTCAGTTAATAGCAATTGTAGTAATTGTGATACTTAGTTCCTAGTTCCTGTGGATACGATACTCGTACTTCCGTACGTATTACTTGATTTCGACACCGTATACTTGCGGTTAGATTTAGGGGGGGTGATACCCGCCTATCAGATATGCATCTGTTGATGAACATTAATTAATATAGCTAGGTCGTAGAACAACGGTAGTAACAAGCAAAACTCAATGAAACATGCACACTAACCATATAACTCTTTGCCAGTGTCTGAAAGCGATTCAGATAAACGCCTAAAGCACCAAACATGAAGGTTTGGGGATGCCATGTAAGAATACGTTAACGAATAATATGTTCCCGTATATGTGTTTTACGTCTAATCTAGCGTGGGTTATTTATAGGCAAATGTGGATGTTTTTACTGCATGTTGGCTATTTTTGGTCCCTGTCTTTGCTCTAACACAACTTAGGTCCCTGTCAACGCTATCATATGATATAGTTGGTAGACCGCCATCAAAGCTTCCACTAAACCCTCCAAGTTGATTGTTTTCCAGTTCTATATAACCATTACTATTCTATCCATTTAGACTACTACCATTATGATCATCATCCCATGCCATGTGACCCTGATCATCCATGTCCATGGTAGACACGAAGTTGTGCTATATTTCTCTCTCTCTCCTGCCATACCCATGTTCTGTTTCAAGTACCTTTCAAAAGATAACTGGTCCCAATCAAGGGAAATCAATGTTCAGATCAACGTACATAAGTTATGTTTGATAAATTACAACGGGCCGATAAAGTAGATAAAATCATGTTATATATCAAAACAAGCGCACTAAATATACAATATTTATCGTCCCAATCAAGAGAAATCAATGTTCAGATCAACGCTATCATATGATATAGTTCCATGTGGTTCAAGCTCCGACGGGCCTGCGTGTTACTTAGTTGGCTGACTGAACGTCTACTCCTTGACACGGTTGAAGGGGCGGGATTTGAACACTCTCCACGAGTATGTCCTACGCATTGACACCGAGTACATTTTCGCTGTATCGAACCTTCACCACGTGATGGACGTCGGTCGTTCTTTCTCGGTCTCCCGGCTCTGTTCTTAGTGTTTAACGATGGATAGCATGGCGGAAGGGGGTCGGGTGGAGACACCCATGCTTCAGGGGGTCCAGCTGGATTTATTACCTCTGCGTATGTTGCCCGGTAAGTTTTGGACGTGAAGAAACTTACAGCCAAGTCGCTGCAATCTCTACGACCCATATGTCTTGTCGCAACAATGGCATGGCCACACGGTAACCCAGATTTTTGTCATTGGAAACATGAACAAATATGGTCGGTCATATTAACAATCGCGTCAAGTTGGTTATCCCGAACCTGGTACCTCCCATACCCGATTTCGCTTACCCTCCATGTCGATGCGTGACCCGTCCTGAGGAGAACTATCTCCTCCGCCGCTGGTGTGAGTCTATTACGCAGCTCAACTCCTTTTTGTAACAACCCAATTCCCATATACACAACAAATCACATAATGTAACATAACATTGATATCACAAACGAAACATCATATTACAAGTACGGTCCCGTAGTCTTTTACAATTAGCAGAAGCCATCCTACTACAAACTTTGTACTAAATACATACATAACATTTAATATTGTAATACAACTGCTAAACATGCCAAAATCTTCATCATATAATCCTTCACAAAAGCTATCCATCGATTACTCTTAATCATTTGCCCTTACTCGATCCACCACCTGGAATACATATTTTTAAAACAAAAATGAGGGTTAGACCTAAGGGTCTAAGTGAGAAAAATCCATGTTAGTTTGAAATCATATATATTAACCTTATTTATATAAATCCCACAGCACGATCAAATATATCAATTTGAACTCACACGTCATATACCTTCCCTTCTCATTCCTCCTGGCCATATTAGTTGGTTGCAAGCCAACTAATAAATTTACAACGCTGTACAACATCTACAGCCAAACATACCGGTCCTAAGCCCGGCCAACGTATTATAACACATTATAATACTCATGTAAATATAATACCTCAATATATTATAATTCACATATACCATACATATAAACACGTAATCACCAATTATCACATTCCCAAACCATACGTATATGTATTACAGTTAAAAATACTTTTAAAGTAAAACTCACCTGTTTTGCTTATCAAACACGCTCGCAAGCTTCTTTCAAAAAGATTATATCTTTCACTTCTACTCCACAGTATCTGAAACAATTTAAAACACATATATGCTTTACTAGCCAATTACATAAAGCCTAACAAGTTCCTATCCTCAACTGTCCCATTACACCCTGCACTTAACCCACTACCGGGACTACACAGGGTACCAAGACTTTACAGTACCGGGACTCTTTGGTACCGGGACTTCACAGTACCGGGAGTTCGATCACCGGAAGTTGTTAATACCGGGAGTTGGCAATACCGGGAGTTCACGTTATCGAGAGTCGACTATACCGGGACTCTACACTACCGGTAGTCGACTATACCGGGATTTCCCCGGGACTCTCAAGAACACAGTCGATTTCAAAATACCCAGAATCGATTGAGACTAATACCAATCGATGGAATCGTGATTTCTAAACCGGTAAACATCTTCTACTTAAGATTACAAGCATAAAATGTAAAGATACTTACCTCCAATTCGCCTCTAACCCAATCGATTGAAGCCTTAACCGTACGTTTTCTTCTTCTTGCTTTCCTTAGTCTCCAGAACTCCCGCACACACACACTCTTTCTATTTTAGGTTATCAGAATAATATCTGATGTTTAAGAGGTAATATCAAACCAAACTTACCAAATGAACCTTGAACTTAACTTATCTCATACTTACCCTAAACATCAAATCTTAAGGTTAAATAATTTAACTGATAGGGAATTTATCTAACCGACTTACCCGGGGTATTACATCATCTCCCCCTTAAAAGATTTCCGTCCCGGAATTCAGTTAAAAAGATGAGGGTATTTGGCTCTCATTTCCGATTCGGATTCCCACGTAGCATCCTGACATCTATGATGCCTCCACTGAACTTTCACTTGCCTGATCTTATTATTCCGCAGCACTTTAATTTTACGATCAACTATAGCTTCCGGCTCTTCCACATAATTCAGTCTTTCATCTACTTGTATTTCTGGTAGGGAGACTGACTGATCTGGAGTAACCAAACACTTTCGGAAATTCGATACGTGAAATGCATTATGGATCCTGCTCAATTCCGGTGGAAGATCCAATCGGTAAGCTACTTCACCGATCCTTTCTGTAATTGTAAACGGTCCGATATACCTTGGGCTAAGTTTACCTTGTCTCCCAAATCGGATGACTCCCTTCCATGGCGAAACTTTTAACATTACGAAATCCCCGACTTGAAATTCCAAAGGCTTTCGACGTCGGTCAGCATAGCTCTTCTGTCTATCTTGAGCCACTTTCAATCTTTCTCGGATCTGAGTAACCTTATCGGCGGTTAACTGAACTATTTCCGGCCCCGCTAACTGTTTCTCTCCCACTTCGTTCCAACATAGAGGCGTTCGGCATTTCCTACCATACAGTACTTCGAACGGTGACGCTTGTATGCTGGAATGATAAATGTTGTTGTAAGCGAATTCGATCAACGGTAAATGCTTATCCCACGATCCCCCAAAATCAACAATGCAAGCCCGGAGCATATCTTCTAAGGTCTGAATCGTTCGTTCACTCTGACCATCTGTTTGGGGATGATACGCTGTACTTAACTTTATCTATGTCCCCATTTCTCTTTGAAAACTTCTCCAAAATCTTGAAGTAAAACGACTATCACGATCAGAAATGATCGAGATCGGAACTCCATGCCGAGTTACTATTTCGTCAATGTACAGCTTAGCTAATCGTTCCATCGAATCGGTTTCCTTTATCGGTAGAAAGTGTGCAGACTTTGTCAATCTGTCGACGATCACCCAAATAGAATCAAATCCCTTCGGAGTCCTTGGTAGCTTCGTGATGAAGTCTGTGGTAATCTGCTCCCACTTCCACATAGGTATTTCTATCCGCTGTAGTTGACCAAACGGCTTTTGGTGTTCGATCTTCACTTTCTTACAAGTATCACATCTTTCCACATACTGAGCAATCCCTCTTTTTATCCCCGGCCACCAATAGAATTGCTTTAGGTCTTTATACATCTTGTTTGTACCTGGGTGAATAGAGAAACGGGATTTATGAGCTTCTTGTAAAACACGATCACGTAACCCACCCAAACGAGATACACACACTCTGTTTCCCAGACACAATAGCCCACGGTCATCTTTTACTAGCAATGCTGACATCCCCGCTAACCGTTCTGATTTCAGATGTTCATCCTGATAAGCCTCCACTTGGCACTTCTGCAATTCGTCAAATATATTGGGTAGGAGTTCAGTTCGTAGCGAAATAACTTTTATTGTTCCACTCCTTTCTTGACGACTCAATGCATCTGCCACCACATTCGCCTTTCCCGGGTGATAAAGGATTTCACAGTCGTAATCGTTCAGCAATTCTAGCCATCTTCTTTGTCTCATATTTAGTTCCTTCTGGTCAAAGAGATGTTGGAGACTCTTATGATCGGTATAAATCTGACATTTGGAACCATACAGATAATGTCTCCAAATCTTTAACGCGAAGACGACTGCTGCAAGCTCCATGTCGTGCGTAGGATACTGTCTTTCATGATCCTTTAATTGACGAGAAGCATAAGCAATAACTTTCCCACGCTGCATAAGCACACATCCCAATCCCAGTTTAGACGCATCACTATAAACAACAAAGTCTTCCGAACCTTCAGGTAGTGATAGAATCGGCGCGCTGCACAGTTTCTCTTTCACTATCCGGAATGCCTCGTCTTGTTCTGCTTTCCATTCAAACTTCAGGTTCTTCCGGGTCAGCTTAGTCAAAGGCGTTGCGATACGAGAGAAGTCTTTTATGAATTTCCGATAGTATCCGGCTAAACCCAGAAAACTACGTACTTCGGTTGCTGTCTTCGGCGGTTCCCACTTTTCAACTGCTTCCACTTTCATCGGATCGACTTGTATCCCTTTTTCGGAAACTATATGCCCCAGAAACTGAACTGCTCGTAGCCAGAATTCACATTTCGAAAATTTAGCGTACAACTTTTCCTTCTTTAGTAACTCCAGGATCAAACGAAGATGTTGCGCATGTTCTTCCTTGGATCGGGAGTAGATAAGTATATCATCGATAAATACAATAACAAATTTATCGAGATACGGCTTACATACCCGATTCATTAAATCCATAAAGGCAGCTGGAGCGTTCGTCAGTCCGAACGGCATCACTAAGAATTCGTGATGTCCATACCTTGTTCGAAAAGCAGTCTTTAGAACGTCTTCTTCTTTAACTTTCAACTGGTGATAACCGGATCTTAGATCAATCTTGGAGAAATAGCAAGCTCCAACTAACTGATCGAAGAGGTCATCAATTCGGGGTAACGGATACTTGTTCTTTATCGTGCGCTTATTCAGTTCTCGGTAGTCGATACACATTCTCATCGAACCATCCTTCTTTTTCACAAATAACACTGGTGCTCCCCACGGCCAAGAACTAGGTCTGATGAAGCCTTTATCGGATAGATCTTGCAGTTGTGCCATCATCTCTTTCATCTCTGGAGGTGCCAGACGATAAGGTGCACGGGCTACAGTAGTGGCTCCAGGAATCAGGTCTATACCGAACTCTACTTGTCTAACAGGCGGAAGACTATTCAAGTCTTCGGGGAATACTTCAGGGAATTCACTAACAATAGGAATATCTTCCATCCTATTCTTTTCTGGCTTAATATCTATCACGTAAGCCAAGTAACTCTGACAACCCTTATTCACACACTTACGGGCTTTTATCATAGATATAAGGCTAGACTGATGATTCCTACGATCACCATAAATCACTACTGGTCCCTTCTCAGGTAATACCACATTTATTAACTTCTTATCACACACTATGTTAGCCTGATTCTCGGCTAACCAGTCTGTTGGTGCAAGTGTACCACATCTCTATATATTTATATATATTTATTTTGATGATTACAAACACACCGTATTATTGTTTATCTAACAATCCTATCCAAGTGTACAGTTCTTGAAGAACACGAAGATTTTATCTGAAGAGTTCAAGACGGAAGATTTACGTTGTCATTAGTGTTTATAATTTATAATGATAAACACCCTAAAATAATATACCACTTGGATATTTCAAAAAACCTTTTAAATAATATTTTAAATAAGAAATTTTGGTTCTAGAAGTATCTGCCATGCGTACTGTTTCTGCAACCACTTTCTGACGCCGGTATACCGCGGGTGTTCAGCCGGTATACCGCGGCAGGCTCGGTGTGCATCTCTGATTGGTTGGAAGTCTTTTCTTCTGCGCGGTATACCGCGGTGTTCAGCCGGTATACCGCGGGTACTGTTTCCGTTGGTTTTTGCAGAGTTGACTTTCTGATCTTGATGTGCTTTTTCCTCTGCACGGTATACCGCGGGGGATAGCCGGTATACCGCGGATTGCATGTTACCGTTGGAAGAGCTGATATATATACATGCATGCTGGTGGAGAAGAGATAACAACAAAAATAGCACAACACAACAAGCAGCAACCAAACTCTCAGCTCTCTCATCTATTTAATATATATATTTTATAAAACCTTTTTTATAAAATATCCAAGTGATTATTATACAAGAGTGATTACCCATTGTGAGTTATACTTCTCTTGTAAGTATTTGAATAACGGGTGTGTGATCCTGTTTATCTCATAGCAGAGGCTTGAGAAACTATTACAAATTCCTTTGTATTTGGTTTGTGTTCTACCGTAAAGAATACATTTATTGGATCGTGTCGAGAAGTGTCTCGGCTGCTGGTTTATCACAGTTGGTGGTAAATCAGTAAATCTCTGTGTCAAGTATCTCTATCCCTTATCTCTTTATTTATTCCGCTGTGCTTTTAATTATATCTGTTTATATAATTGTTGTATATTTATTATTTGTATACTCTGATTTATTTATACTGTTTCTGTACTGTATTTATTTGTAAAAGAATTTTTGAAAGTAAAAGATTTTAAATACAACCTTACCCCCCCTAGGTTGTCTAACATTTGGTATCAGAGCAGGGCTTTCAAAAATCGTCTATTTAATTTTTTTTTAAAATCCGTTTTTGTTATGGCTCAACAAAATGCTTGGTTTTCTAAATCTCTTCTTATTGATTTCGAAAATTTTGATCTTTGGGCAAATTCTTTTGAACGTTATGTTCGTGGGATAAATCAAAAAATTTGGGATATTATTATTAAAGGAAATTTCAAACCCACAAAATTTCAAAACAACAAAGTTGTTGAAAAACCTAGCTCGGAATGGTCCGACGAAGATGAGGCTAATTATTGTTTAAATTATGAAGCCAAAAATTTTCTCTTTTCGGTTCTTACTAACGATGATATTGAGCGTGTTTATCTCTTTGAAACTGCTCGTGATATTTGGGAGAACTTGAACATCACCTATGGTGAAAACTCAAAAGAAAAGAGAGACGAAACCCGAGATCAAAGAAATGAAGAAACTTGTCTCATCGTCGACTGCGAGAAAGAGGTATGTACTTCATACTCAAGTTATTCTAGTTGTAGTGATAACGATGATGATATTGATATGTTAAATGTCTCTTTTCAAAAATTGATTGTTCTCGTAAATAGTTATAAAAATGAGAATGCTAAATTAAAAGAAGAATTATTATTATGTCAAAATGAGTTGAATAATTGTAAACAAACCATTGCATGTGATAATAAAATCAAAAATGAGTTAAATGATAAAGTTATCACTTTAGAAAAGAAAGCATGCGAAAATATTGTTTGCAAATCTTGCATTGTCTTAAATGATAAAATTGCATGTTTAGAGAAAAGAACATGTGAAAATATTTTATGTACAAAATGCGATATACTTGAAAATGATAATGCATGTTTAAAAGCTAAATGCGATTTATATGAAAAAGATAATCTGTTAGCTAATGCATTTCAAAATAGCAATGATAAAGTGTTAAAAATGCTAAATATGTCTAATCGCATTAATTGTAGAAAAGGCATTGGTTCTAATACATGTATTGATACGTGCTCGTGTATTCAAATTAAAAGGTGTTTTGAACCACCTAAAGTTGAAACGAGAAAACCTTATGTGCAAAAACCTCCGTATGTATCCAAAATGAATAATGTGAATTATATGCCGAGGAAACCGTATGCTACAAATGTATAATAGCAAATTTTCTAGACCAAAGAATAATGTAAATTTGCATGCTTCATTTTACGTCTATGATAAATACGATCGTAAAATAAAAATGATTAGAAAATGGATTCCGAAAGGAATGTTTAATGTTGATAATCCGGGTGGAATGCGTTTATGGTTTTAAACCATTTATATGGTTTTGTTTGTTTGTCGTGTTTGTTTTATGTCGACAACATATTTTTTTTTGCAGTTTATGTTTTATACTAACTGTTAAAAGGACCCATAAGAAAAGGGTACCACGAAAAATTTTCTTTGCCTTTTGTAGGTGTTTCCTGACGAGGAAATAATACGTGATTCCTGGCGAGGATATAATACGTGGTTTCCTGGCGAGGATATAATACGTGGTTTCCTGGCGAGGATATAATACGTGGTTTCCTGGCGAGGATATAATACGTGTTTCCTGACGAGGAAATAATACGTGTTACCTGCCGAGGTTATAATACGTGGTTACCTGCCGAGGTTATAATACGTGGTTACCTGCCGAGGTTATAATACGTGGTTTCCTGACGAGGATATAATACGTGGTTACCTGACAAGGTCATAATACGTGGTGATTTTTTTTTCACATAAAATTAACCGAAAATCGAAGCCTTAAGATCCTTTTTGGTGCAAGTGTTTCTTTTTGGTTATTTTGTTTCATGTCATTTATTATGCTTATTTTATCCCTCAAATTTTATAAAATCAACTTTTAATATCGTTATTAATTTGAGGGGGAGCGTTTTATTATCTTTACCCATGAGTTTATGCTACCTCAATTATATGCATATTTTGAGGGGGAGCATCTCTCGAGGGGAAGCATACCGTCTTTCTTGACCCTTTTTGTTTCGACAAACGGGGGAGAGAAACCGCATATGCTCATGCTTAGCGGTTGTGTTTGTCATCATCAAAAAGGGGGAGATTGTTGGTGCAAGTGTACCACATCTCTATATATTTATATATATTTATTTTGATGATTACAAACACACCGTATTATTGTTTATCTAACAATCCTATCCAAGTGTACAGTTCTTGAAGAACACGAAGATTTTATCTGAAGAGTTCAAGACGGAAGATTTACGTTGTCATTAGTGTTTATAATTTATAATGATAAACACCCTAAAATAATATACCACTTGGATATTTCAAAAAACCTTTTAAATAATATTTTAAATAAGAAATTTTGGTTCTAGAAGTATCTGCCATGCGTACTGTTTCTGCAACCACTTTCTGACGCCGGTATACCGCGGGTGTTCAGCCGGTATACCGCGGCAGGCTCGGTGTGCATCTCTGATTGGTTGGAAGTCTTTTCTTCTGCGCGGTATACCGCGGTGTTCAGCCGGTATACCGCGGGTACTGTTTCCGTTGGTTTTTGCAGAGTTGACTTTCTGATCTTGATGTGCTTTTTCCTCTGCACGGTATACCGCGGGGGATAGCCGGTATACCGCGGATTGCATGTTACCGTTGGAAGAGCTGATATATATACATGCATGCTGGTGGAGAAGAGATAACAACAAAAATAGCACAACACAACAAGCAGCAACCAAACTCTCAGCTCTCTCATCTATTTAATATATATATTTTATAAAACCTTTTTTATAAAATATCCAAGTGATTATTATACAAGAGTGATTACCCATTGTGAGTTATACTCCTCTTGTAAGTATTTGAATAACGGGTGTGTGATCCTGTTTATCTCATAGCAGAGGCTTGAGAAACTATTACAAATTCCTTTGTATTTGGTTTGTGTTCTACCGTAAAGAATACATTTATTGGATCGTGTCGAGAAGTGTCTCGGCTGCTGGTTTATCACAGTTGGTGGTAAATCAGTAAATCTCTGTGTCAAGTATCTCTATCCCTTATCTCTTTATTTATTCCGCTGTGCTTTTAATTATATCTGTTTATATAATTGTTGTATATTTATTATTTGTATACTCTGATTTATTTATACTGTTTCTGTACTGTATTTATTTGTAAAAGAATTTTTGAAAGTAAAAGATTTTAAATACAACCTTACCCCCCCTAGGTTGTCTAACACAGTCCATTCCCACTACGACGTCAAACTCTATCAAAGTTATAGGAAACAATTGTATCGGAACTCTACACTCCTCTATATTTATCACACAGTCATCAAATACTTCTTTAACTGACACTTGATTATCATTTGCCGTATCTACTGATAGAGCATGTTCTAGCATTTTAGGTTTCAAACACAGGCAAGCAGCAAATGCAGGAGACACAAACGATCGGTTTGCACCGGAATCAAATAACACTTTAGCACGTGTAGAGTTTATTAAAAATGTACCTGTGACCACATCCGGAGTTTCCTCCGCTTCTTTCTCGGTCATTTGAAATGCGCGACCCCTGGTTACTGGCGGTTCCAGTCTTGGTATTCCTGGTTTAACAATCGCTGGCCTGCCCGATGACCCACCTTGTTGTATCCTCCCCCGCGGGCAGTCCGACTGAAGGTGATCCGGTGAATTGCATAAGAAACATAACCGCGTTACCTTACAATCTTTAATGACGTGTCCGGTCTTCCCACACTTATAACACGCTCGTAAATCACCTTGGCAATTTTCTTGGTGGACACGGTTGCACTTCTGACATGGTCTTTCCGCTGGTCGAAACGGCGGACGGTTATCATACCTCTGAAATCGGGACTTCTTCGGATCGTGTTGTGGTCCTTCCCACTTTCTCTTCCCGATACTTTTATCGCCAGCATCCCTTCTAATATCTCTTTCAACATTCTTCGCGGCATCAACGGCAGCTGAGAAGGTATCGGGTCCTTTTGCAGTCACTAGCCTTCTGACTTCTGAGTTCAGCCCAAAGATAAACCTTTCCGTCTTCATCGCCTCCGTAGCAACGTAGTATTCTGCGAACCGAGACTTTTCCAGAAAGCTAGCAGTGTAATCTCGAACGGATAAGTTTCCTTGTTGTAAGTTCATAAATTCCCCTTCCAGTTGGTTGACGGCTGCTTGGGGACAAAATTGTTTCCCGTAGGCTATCACAAATTCTTCCCAAGAGAGGGTAGAATAAACATCAGATCCTTTAGAATGAATAAAAGATTCCCACCAATACAAAGCATCCCCTTTTAACATTGTTGCCCCGTACAATACCCTATGTTCATCTGCACACTTGCTTGTCTTGAAAATAGCTTCTATTTCCTTCATCCATCTCATTGTTTTCACGGGATCCCTGTCTCCTGAGTAGGTCAGAGGTCTACAGCTCAAAAACATTTTGTAGTCGCACCTCCTTTGTACTGGTACAACAGTCGGTGTGATTAGCATTTAATCTTCCGGTCCGGGATCCGGTATTCCAGTTTCATTATGACGGTTTCGATCAAACATTGTTTGTATGCTAGCCTGCAATCTTCCCATTTCTGCCATTAGATCATCCCTGGTAACAAACTCTGTACCATGTGGATGGACTCTGCCTCCGGCTCGACCTCCAGCTCTACCCCCGGTTCTACCCCCGACTCTGCCCCCAGTTCTGCCTCCCCTGTCCCCCGTTCCTATCGGCGGATTCGTACTATTCGGATTTCTTCCTCCTCCTCGATTCGAATTCCGTGTACCGCTTGCCATTCTATAGATTTAAACAAGGTTAATATACACATAATCACATACCCCATATAACAAGATATTCCAGTTCAAACATGTACCTGTAAGACCACAATTACACTGGCCAGGTGTAATATGAAATTACCTTACATGATGTTCCTTCTACCTTTTATACTTCATCATCCCAAGGTTCTATAATGATAGGGACATCCTACTTCACATGCAGTTTAAGTCTAGGTACAGATACAAATACCTAAATCCCTTAAACTAAGGCTCTGATACCATTTGTAACAACCCAATTCCCATATACACAACAAATCACATAATGTAACATAACATTGATATCACAAACGAAACATCATATTACAAGTACGGTCACGTAGTCTTTTACAATTAGCAGAAGCCATCCTACTACAAACTTTGTACTAAATACATACATAACATTTAATATTGTAATACAACTGCTAAACATGCCAAAATCTTCATCATATAATCCTTCACAAAAGCTATCCATCGATTACTCTTAATCATTTGCCCTTACTCGATCCACCACCTGGAATACATATTTTTAAAACAAAAATGAGGGTTAGACCTAAGGGTCTAAGTGAGAAAAATCCCTGTTAGTTTGAAATCATATATATAAACCTTATTTATATAAATCACACATCACGATCAAATATATCAATTTGAACTCACACGTCATATACCTTCCCTTCTCATTCCTCCTGGCCATATTAGTTGGTTGCAAGCCAACTAATAAATTTACAACGTTGTACAACATCTACAGCCAAACAACGTTATACGGATTCTATAACCAAACATACCGGTCCTAAGCCCGGCCAACGTATTATAACACATTATAATACTCATGTAAATATAATACCTCAATATATTATAATTCACATATAGCATACATATAAACACGTAATCACCAATTATCACATTCCCAAACCATACGTATATGTATTCCAGTTAAAAATACTTTAAAAGTAAAACTCACCTGTTTTGCTTATCAAACACGCTCGCAAGCTTCTTTCAAAAAGATTATATCTTTCACTTCTGTAAGTCCCATTTAAACAAGGCAACGATTCATATATTGATATAGATAGTAACAAGAAGATAGATAATCAAAGTGGTGTATTATTCAAGATGAAAGCAACCTAGAGAGAGAATGGATCTCTCTCTAGAACACACACAAACACCTTGGAGGCTACATTGCAATAGACACACTTAACCCTAATTACACACACTAAACATTATATACCCCTTGTTACATAGTTAAGCCCAAGCCCATTACACTATATCCAAGCCCATATTACTATTAATTACCCCTTTACAAAACTATCTTATAATTAGGACATTTAGTGTCCTAACAACTTCTACTCCACAGTATCTGAAACAATTTAAAACACATATATGCTTTACTAGCCAATTACATAAAGCCTAACAAGTTCCTATCCTCAACTGTCCCATTACACCCTGCACTTAACCCACTACCGGGACTACACAGGGTACCGGGACTTTACAGTACCGGGACTACACAGGGTACCGGGACTTTACAGTACCGGGACTCTTTGGTACCGGGACTTCACAGTACCGGGAGTTCGATCACCGGAAGTTGTTAATACCGGGAGTTGGCAATACCGGGAGTTCACGTTATCGGGAGTCGACTATACCGGGACTCTACACTACCGGGAGTCGACTATACCGGGATTTCCCCGGGACTCTCAAGAACACAGTCGGTTTCAAAATACCCAGAATCGATTGAGACTAATACCAATCGATGGAATCGTGATTTCTAAACCGGTAAACATCTTCTACTTAAGATTACAAGCATAAAATGTAAAGATACTTACCTCCAATTCGCCTCTAACCCAATCGATTGAAGCCTTAACCGTACGTTTTCTTCTTCTTGCTTTCTTTCGCCTCCAGAACTCCCGCACACACACACTCTTTCTATTTTAGGTTATCAGAATAATATCTGATGTTTAAGAGGTAATATCAAACCAAGCTTACCAAATGAACCTTGAACTTATAACTTATCTCATACTTACCCTAAACATCAAATCTTAAGGTTAAATAATTTAACTGATAGGGAATTTATCTAACTGACTTACCCGGGGTATTACATTTTTCGGCGTCGAAGTTGGTACCACTCTTGTTGAAAGGCCCGAAAGTACTTGGTAGCTAAATATCGTGTATCCAAAATATGGGTACAATAATTCCAAAATGAAGGCACAAGTATATACCAACAATGGGATCGCTACAAGTAATAAAGTGGTAAATATACCGAGATCGTATCCACAGGGATTGGACTTCAAAGTTTCGAGTACTAAGTCGAGAATACACCGATTTCAATGTTAGAAGAATAAAATATTTTGAGCGAGTTTGGTGTTTTTTTTTAATAATAATAAAATCTAAACAAGTAACTAAAATGAGTATGGGTGTAAGTTTCCTTGAGATGAACGTAGTAACAAAATGGTTAGTTGCTTTGTAACACGAAGTGTCTATAAAAAACCCATATCTCTCGAAATGATGATTTTTATAAACCGGTGCTACAAAGTTTCCATAAAGTTTCCATTATTACCGACTCTCGATCTTGCCGATTTAATTAAGTTTGACTCTAAACGTCAAGTTCTACCGCTATGGAGATTTATACCCAAATCTCTTTGTGATATAAATCTCGACCGGCGTTTGAACCTTAATAAATCATACAAAACCCGCCTCTCGACGTGGTTATCAAAGACTCTCTCAAATCTTTGTGCATCACTAAGCCGTATTTCGAATCCGCCCCTCTCGAGGTCAAGATCTAATATTAACACTTCAAAGTGATCGGCTTATCCGCGCTGAGTTTAAGTCCCGACTCAAGTGACCATTCTCGAGAGTTAGTAACGATGGCCACACCCAAGTGTTGCCTACTAGTCTCAAGTTTGCTCACACCCACACCCAAGGGGTGCTTAGCTAATAATTAAAGTAGAAAACATAACGAGATAAGAAAAGAGTACTTGCATAAAATTAAAACGATGCCCACAGTAACTCACTGTGGGCCGAAATTACAATTACAACTACATATCTTCAAGTCTTTAAGAAACAAGAAGAAGAACTATGCTACTGGAACTGAAGTAAACTACAACTGAATTAAAACTACTTCTAAAATCTGATCCAAGCCTTCTCTTATATAGTCCCAAAAAGGTGAACAAACCATTGGACTAAACTTCAAATTATCTCAAAGGCAAAGACCACCACCATGCCTCCCATGCTTCCCTTGCTTTTAAAGATTTCCAGATCTTGCAACCTCAAGCATGCCAATATTTTAATCTTTTCTTTTATCCAGAGATTAGCATTATCCGTTGATTAATGGGAAGATCCGTCCGTGCTCACAGTGAGGAGCCTCGTGCCCACAGTGGGAATCGCTGCACAATATTAAACCCCAAAAATTGATGCAAATAACCATAAAACATCATCAACAACTCCAAATAAAAAATAAATTAACAATAGGAAAAACACGAACACATAAATAAAAAAACACAACTAAAACGGAAGAAAAACTCACACAAATGATGTGTAAATAACGCTCAAAATGAGAGTTATCAGTACTCCATAAGAGTAACAATCGGACATCTGCGCGCAAAACAGGAGAGTGCGTTCACCGACTCTGCACTATTGGAGGTCAGAATGTCATATCGTTGTGCAGAAAAATGGGCCGCATACCACCTCTCCGGTCCAACATCGTCCATGACTTTGGCTGCTTTGTTGGAACTAACTCGTAGAACATTCATGTATCGGTCAAACTCCCGAGCTGTATATGTTTTGCATGCCTTCCAGTAGACATCGTGGTAGGTGGTAATACGTTTGTCCTGGTCTTTGGCGTTCATCTCCAAATGTCGACAACATAAGACGTGAGGGGCGTTTGGGTACATGGCAGAGATTGCGGCGCTTATGGAAGGAGCCCTGTCGGATATAAACACGAATCCTTGAGGGTCTCCGATAGCTTGTCTCAACATGGACAGAAACCAAGTCCACTCCTCCCCGGTTTCGGACTTGCCTACTCCGAAAGCTACGGGAACGATGGAGTTATTCCCGTCCATGGCAACCGCCAGGAACATCATACCCAAGTAAGAGCCCTTTAAATGGGCAACGTCTATTACCAGGACACGACGCAGATTTGCCACAAATGTGCGGATCTGCAAAAACGTAGGTGGTTTCCCTTTGTAAATGTTATAGTTTATAATGTGTAAACATATGACGTGTTAAAATACGTACCGCGGGTCCAAGGGCAACGAAGCACATCTCAAACCGTCCATTTGAATCGGTCCTTATCTGGGTGACCGTACCTGGATTGTGCAGCTGCAAATTATATAAATACCCAGGGAGTTGTTCATACGACTCCACGAACGTGCCTCTGACCATTAGCAGTGCCCTGCATCGCGCACGCCAGCCTTGGTGGTAACCAATTGTGATCTCGTACTGCTGGTGTACATCGTTCACGATGTCCTTTGGACGCATTGACCTGCTAGCATCAAGAAATTTGTTTTTCAGTATCGCACCCAAAGTCCTTTTGGTGGCTTGTTTGTGGTTGGGATTCAGTTGCGTCCTCGAACAAGTGTGTTCGTCGTGCAACTTTCTAATGACAAATATCCCTCATTTGTCGCCCACGGACCTCGCGTACAGCCTCCAATTACAATTTTCTCTCCCACATATAACTTCGTATCTGGTTTTGTTGGATCTCGGCGTGTAACTTTCGAAACCCTCTTCTATGAACTTAATTCCAACCTGTGTGGCCAAGTCATCATTCGAATCAAATATCTGACCTACTTGTATCCTTGAACTGCGCATATAAGGTGTAGGTTCGTAGGTTTGTGTATGGATATTCGGGTCTGGAAGAATAGGGGGCATATCAAAAAAGTCATTTAACTGACTAAATGATTTATTACTAGGGGTATATTCTTCGTCCTCATCACAATCGGTATCTGATCTGTCTATATCAGAATTACCCATTGTGAAAACATGGGTTTCGTCGTCGGCAACTCCAACAAAGCGTCCTTCTTGGTCTTCTTTTTCTTCTTCTTCTTGTGGTTGTTGTTGTTGCATCTCCGGAACAAAATCAGGCTCCTCCATTTGAAGGTCTTCGCCATCACCGTCGTCATCACCGTCGTCATCACTTTCGTCATCGTCTTCGTCGCACACCGATGAATCGGCATACACAAAAGGTAATGGAGGTCTTTCTGATTCGGCTGCAAAGTGCAGAAAACCAGAGATATCCCCATCGTTGGATAACTCCACAAATGACCCATCACCATTCTTAAACACTAACTTGCAAACAGCAGAAGGGTCGATTCCACATTTTTGCATAGCGTATGCAACAAACTTCTGATAAGTATAGTTTACTGACAATTTTACACCATGCTTAGATTTATTAGCAAAATTCCACTCATTGTTGTCTTGCACCCATTCACCATTGAAACAGAAAAATAGCTTAGTTTTTGCAACAGATGAACTCATTTTTTCAGTAGTATCTCAAAAACAAAATACTCAATAAAGAAAGCAAGAAAGAAGGATGGAATGGGTGTGAATTATGGATTGCATTTTACTGATATTTATGGATGAAATCTCATTGATGAAACAACCAACATGAATTGCAACCACATATTGGTCTTCCAAGTACAATGATTCAACATTGATGAAACAAGCCAGTGAATTTTAACCACAAATTGGTCTTCAAAGTACAATAATTGTGGAAAAAAACAGTAAAAACATGCAAAGATTCGTGCAAAAAAGGACCAAAATTGTAACTTTTTTGCCTATCGCGGACTCTTCGCGGACAACCACCGCGGACAGGGGCCAATCCTGTCCCCGCGGGCATAGTTAGGGGGCTCCGCGGGACATTTTGGCCAAACATGGGTGCCACGTGGGCACTGGTCCGCGATCGCAGGACCCATCGCGAAAAATATGGGTATTTTGGTAAAATCAGCGAGAAATTGGGTATTTTGGTAAGTCAGAGTCAAACTTTGGGTATTTTAATTAATTTCCCTTATTATTATTATTATTATTAAAAAAATAGAAGTGAAAATATTTCATTATATACACATGGATGTAGAGTGTATTTATTACTATTATTATTGTTATAGACAACCGATGGTCATCTTGTTAAAATATTACATATATCTAATAAACTGTTATTTCTCTCTTCAAAATATTTTACTTTAAGATTTATTATTGGTGAAATGTAATTAAAAAAAATTGGTATATCGATCGGTCCGACACAGATTGAAATGGGAGCCGGTTCGATATGAAGCTTTTGAAAACACAGTACACCCACGTAAATAAGGAACGAGGTTAATCATTTCTCTCTCATAGTAATTATTCTTTAAGAGTTTCAAAAAAATTTAGAGAAATTTACACTCCCTAGTCCCTCCTATTTACTCCATTTTGAAGAATTTGATAAACCAAAAAAATGCCCAAAATCTCCACACAAAAAAATTATTTTGGAAAAGCTTTAATGCAATTTCAATTCGATTTACTGTATATATAATATTATATTTTGGATTTATATAACCAAATACGAATATATATAAAATAATTATTAAAATAATTAAAGTATTTATCAAAGTTTTATTAGTTATGGACCAAAAAAGAACAAGAACAAGAAAGTTATTTATACCAACATTTGGATCATTGTAACTTTTATAATTATGAATTTAGGCTTTTTAATAAACGTTTGTTCGGCGAGTTCTTACCAATTTACTTTATCTTACCAGATAAACATGACAAGAATTGAAAATACAACCTGGTAAAATAAGAATCGAGAGTCTTATGCAACAGGTGGCACCGTGACGACTCTTATCCTGTAAGCATTTACAGAATAAAAAAATGTTGCATATGATACCTTTTAATGGACTAAAATCATACCTGATAGGTTATATGCAAATGTTAATTATTACCGATAAGCATTTATTGGGTAAGTATTGTATAAACAATCCCTTAGTTATGGGTAATTGTAACCATCCATATTATTACACCGTTGGATCAAAATTGATGGATGGTCCTAACAAAATCCTTTTTTCTTGAACATCCGCTTTTGGTTAATCCTTTTAAAGACTTAGAGTATCTCCAACAACTTTTCTATAATTTTTCTAAAATAGATAATCAAAAGTTAAAATCTTTAAAAAGAGTTACATTTATCTCCAACAGATTCTCTATTTAGAGATTTTAACACAAGTTAATTAATACAATATTCTATAATTTATCTTCCCAATACAAAATTTTAAAACAAACTTAATATAAAATGAGAAATGTTCAATCTCATTGGTGAGATTAAATAAAATAATCATTTATCTCTCCTACCATCACGTTTTAGAGAATTCTCTAAACTTGAAAAAATTTCAAGTTTTTTCTATTATAGCAAACAAGATAGCAAAGCTGTTGGGGAAGTTTAGAAACAAAAACTCAATTGTTTCTATTTTAGCAAAGCTGTTAAAGATGTTCTTATTATTTTTGTCATCTAAGCCTTCGACTGATTTTATTTAACAAATAGATATCTTCCAAAAAGTTTTTCAATGCAAAATATTTTCAATAATTAATGTTTGACATTTTATTATTGTCAATCTATCATATCAAATTGTATAATTCTATACATTCTCTTTATAAGCATATGATACTTATGTTTTTTGATTATAAGAACTCATTTCATGAACCTTTATAACCTTTCCTTCAAAAAATCATCAATAACCCCTTCACTCCAATGCTATTAACATATTCAATGACCTTTTATAATGGTATAAAGATTTTCACCAACCTTCCATTTGACTTGCTCTCATCTTCAATGAACCATCTATTTTACTCTCTAAAACATCTCTAATGAACCATTTATTTTATTCTCTAAAACATCTCTAATAAATCGCCTATTTATAATAGAGAAATGAATAGTAACTCTCTAAATATAGAGAAACACTATGCATACTCTCTATTTTTTTCTAGAGTAAAAAAAGAATATATTTGGAATTACTCTTTTAAAGTATAAAATATAGTAACATATTGGAGAAGATATAACACGTCCTTTATTTTTTCCTCTATAATAAAGAGTAAAATAGAGAATTACATTGGAGATGCCCTTAGTGTTTTCTTAACTCACTCTCACAAAAAAACACACACACACACATATATATATATATAATCTCAATTATTTACAAATTTTATAATTTATATAAAACAATCAATTAAAAAAGTTATGAAATTAAATTTTATTAAATTAAATAGACGATTGAAATTAGTTTGTGAGAATTAAAAAGTTTAAAAAACATACATAAACTAAAAAATGGAAATGTGTGAGAAAGGACAAAAGCAGAAGTGAGGGCATCCACAATGGTAAAATAGATGAATGACTTGAGAGTAATAAAAAAATATAAAATTTATCTAGGTCCCACCATAAATGTACTCTCTCTTTCTCTTGCCTCTCACAAATAAAATTTCAAAGACTCGAGGGTAACCAAGTCTTTAATTAGTAAACTCATTCTCAAGTCTTTACTCCAATGGTCAATCCATTCTCAAGTCATTCTCCAAGTCATGATCAAATGATCATTGGAGGTTGGCAATATTTGAAATCAATCAAACATTCCCTTTAAAACTAAAAGATAATTATCAACTTCTTTTTAAAACTAGAATATCTAAAAGTTGACAATTAGAAACCAAATAAAGTAAAACTTTTCACTTTTACACTCAATACATGTTGCCATATTTTTATGTTCATTTTCTTAACCATATAATAATTGGTATAGAACCATATTTATTAGGCCATCAGTACCCCATCCCTTCTATCTTTCAAAGATTTCACTCCACATCAGCGCCACATCAGCTTTTCTTCCATCCCTCATTCCATCCCTCACGATCCCTAAACACCCGTACCCCATTCCCTCAAACCCTTTTGCCACCTCATTTATTTTAATTCTTTTATTTATACATTTAATTATTTAACAAAATAAAAATATTTATATATTTTTTAATAAATAAAAATAAGATAAATAATAAAAATTAAAATTCATATCATTCATTAAAAATAAAAATTACAAAATACAAAACACTACCAATTATGAAATTTTTGGAGTTGCTCTTTTCTCGTTAAAGTAGCCCTCAAAGCGTTTCCCGTAAGGTGATCATGCGGGGTTATGAAATACTCGAAGTCTTTCTCAAATCGGTTTGAGCGTTCGATTTCGATTTCGAGATCGAGTTTTTTCATTTTGTATTCCATTGTATCATCAATCTTGTTGTTGAACGTCGTCAACAACTGAGTAACACTTTCGTCCGTATTCGCCCCGGACGTATTACTCGTTGATGATTTTTTTGCCTTGTTTCTCCCGATGGGTCGTTGAATTTGCTCGTCATCGTCATCATCGGAAGGTTGGGTACGTTTTGAACCCCGCGATGAAGTTGTCGTCATCGTTGGAACGGCTCCCCATTTTGGACATTTTTTTAGGACGTCCCAAGCTTGTTCGTGAGTGAAAGCAACTTTATGGCGTGCTACATACCGTTCGTGTGCCGTTCGGGATATATCGGCCTCACTCATCCCGCTTGATCTATTATTGAGCAAGTTGTTGTAGATGCCGCCAAACGAATTAACTCTTTTATTGAGGTCGTTGAACTTGCTATTGAGTTGATGGGTTGATCTATAACCTGGTTCACGACCCATGCGAGTAAAGAACACATGCCCGATTCGGCCCCAAAAATTTCCTACATTTATGTAAAATTAAGTATAAGAATAATAATAATAATAATAATAATAATAATAATAATAATAATAATAACAATAACAATAAAAATAATTACCACCGCTTTGTGCGTTACCGACCACGGGGTCCTCCGAAACGTCAACCCACGCCGACACTAACGCGAGTTCCTCGTCTCTTGTCCACGTTTGTTTGGCGGCTTTCTTTGGTCTCGGATTTGATGGTTCCGGGTTAGATTGTTGTGTCGGGATAGATTGTGGTGTGTTCGGGGTAGAAGGTTGGGCATCCGGAACAATGTCGTCGTCGAGATTGAAGTTGGCCGGAGTAAAACCTTGTTCAATCAACCCGGGACGTGTAAATTGGTAAGGAATTTGTTGGTGAAATTGTTGGTGAAATTGTTGGGGAAATTGTTGCGGATATTGTGGCGGATTTTGTTGCGACCATTGTGGCGGAATTTGTTGCGAAAATTGCGGATGATAACCTTGTTGTGTAAACGCTTGGAAACCAAGCTCTTGATCTTCTTGCGATTGTGGTGTATTCGGTCGGTTACGACGGGATGTAGGTGTTCTGTTTGGATTCATGATGAGAGAGGTGTGAAAAATAAGAGGTTGAGAGAATTTGAGAGAGTTTGAGAGGTGTGAGATTGAGAGAATTTGAGAGTGTGAAAAATAAGAGGTTGAGAGGTGTGAGAAATAAGAGGTGTGAGAAATAAGAGGTTGAGAGGTGTGAGAAATAAGAGGTTGAGGGTTAAATATATAGTGGGATTAAATTGAGAAAAATAATTTTTTATTTATTTAGAAAGAGCCGTTCAACGGTTATATTTTTAAAAATTTAATTAAATTTTTTTTTTTAAAAACCTTCGGGATGATCCGGGATCCCATCCCCGGATTCATCCCCGCCCCGCCAACCCCGCTGAGCCCGTAGCCCAATCCCGCTGACCCCGAAGCCATCCCCGAGTCCATCCCGAGCCGGGTACGGACGGCCTTATGATTGTTACATATAATCATATTTGATTGTGAACATACTCAGATAACAATGCTGTCATCATTTATGTATCACAAGTGATCATTTACACAAACATACAACATTGATTTTTATGAAATGTATCAATCTAATTATCGTATACCTGTCCACATGTTTCTCTAATATATGTTTCCCATGATCACATGTGTTGTGTGTGTGTGTGTTTGTATAAACGACACCACATTTTACTCAAATATGCAATACTATAATAATGTTACATGATCAAATTTTAATGGTGCATAGCATTGTATTGAGGAAGCTGATTAAAATAATGTTACATGATCAAATTTTAATGATCTTAAAGCATTGTATTGAGGAAGCTGATTCTTTTGGTTACCATAGGGGGTGTCATGAGATGGGCATTACCCACTTGTGCTTTGCTGACGACTTGTTTGTGTTTACACGTGGTGACCTCGCTTCGGTGGAGATCCTAAAGAAAGCTTTAGAGATATTTCGTGTTAGATCGGGACTCGCTCCTAGTATTGCTAAAAGTGAGGTTTTCTTTGGTAATGTTCCTGAGGACACAAAACAATTGATTCTGAACTGCTTACCTTTCAGATCGGGGGTGTTCCCCATCCGGTATCTTGGGGTCCCTCTATCCCCAGTTCGGTTGAAAGTCAACGACTTCGGGCCCTTGATCAGTAAAGTTAAGCTCCGAATTCATAACTGGAAGTCTAAATTTCTTTCGTATGGTGGGCGCCGTCAATTAATTATCTCTGTGCTCCAGTCTTTGCAGCTTTACTGGATGTCGGTTTTCGTTTTCCCGTCTGGTATTATTCATGAACTAGAATCTATTTGTCGGGACTTCCTATGGTCTCAAGGTGATTCCTCACGCGGTAAATGTCGAGTGGCATGGCAGGATATTTGTAAACCTATGGAATGTGGAGGACTTGGTCTTCGTCGTCTGAGTGTGTGGAACCGTGCTCTTGTCACGAAACATGTGTGGGATATTTTATGCCGTTGATAGGGTTATTTTTATAACCCTATTTATAGCATTTTATTATAATTTTGAGCTAATTTTTATCTCCTATTAAGTCATTTTAGTTAGTTTTAGTGTTTAATTTAGTAAATAAATATTTTGTACCTTAGCACGTCAAAATGGCATAAATATATGTATTTATAACAATTTTCTCATCCGATGTCGTCTATTTGTAGGGATGAGGCGAATGCCGTTTTTGAAGTCTTTATATATATGGGAACTGCTTAAAAGACGTAGTTGCACGAAGCGGAAAGAAACCGAGAGACTTCATATTTTGAAAGATGGCAAATTTTTGTCTACTTGGGCCGAAGAAATCGCAGCCACACATCCATCACCTGGGCCGATTTTTGGACAGCAACTCTTTGGGCTTGAATGATACACAATATGGACTCAAGATGGTTTTTGTTGGACTGACTTTATGGATGGATTTTGGGGCCCAAGGCCTTTTTAAATTAGTATATATATATATATATGTATGTGTAGTATGCATAAGACATCCATCAGCTTCTCATTTCTCATTTAGAACACAATTGTGGTTGGTGGAAACCAATTATTGGTGTAGAGAGAGAGAGCCGAGACTCTCATCTTTGTTTCCATTTTGTGGCTTCGGCCACTGCAGTAGAGTGAATCGAATCCATAATCTCATTTAGGTTTGGTTCACATTTCACACCCAAGTGATCTCGTTGTAAGCTCGGGTTTGAATTCTCGTTTAATTTCAAAGTGTGTTTTTATTAATCTCGTGTCCTCGCTAATTTTACGGTTACCTTTTTATGCACTTTTGTTATCATCATCTTACGGTTTTTTAGTTAAGTTTATCATTTTTTAGTTTACTTTCGCAATCGTCAATTTAGTTTATGTTTCTCGCAGTTCCATCTTATAATTATCAATAGTATAATTTTCAATACATGTTAATTTCGAACACCTACTCTTATTCCTTTTATATATTCTAAAATTACTGCCACAAATCAGAAGTCTGAATTAATCTCTTCGGATCCCCAACTAGCTTGGTTCATGATTTGTAGTAACGAAGAATTTATCGAAGTCGCAAGGGTTAACGCATTTTCATTGTTAAAAATCTTTTCACGTCTTATTAGCGAAATTTTAGATCTTTAATCGATATTAGAATTCCAAGTTTAGTTCTGAGTTTGTCACATTTTAAAACAAGATTTTCCATCACTTTAGTTTATAATTAATTTTCTTAAAACGTAATTTCCAAGTCTCAAGTTTTGTGTAATGAATTGTCCATCTCCATTATTTGCTTTCATAATTGTCGTAGTAGTTTTTAGTGCACGTAAAGTGATAATGGGCTAATTGTCTTAGCTTGGGGTATAAAGTGAAGTTGGGACCGGGCCCGATAAAAAGACGAAAATGTGTATCGTATGGTATGATTGTCCGAATTATTTAAATCAAAGTTATATTTTTAGGATGATTATAATTAGTCAATTGACAACTGGTTAATTATATGAAAGACTGTTAAAGTCACATAAAATATCGACTCTGAGATAAAAAGGAATACCGTCTCATCTCTAATCTAATTATCGGTCTAAAGGACCCAATGAATCTTTATACCATGTGCTTCTTTAGAATTAAATTCCCATTAGTTGATACCCAAACTCTCAACAAAAAGATTACCTTCACATTCGCCATCTGAAGCCTGTTTTTATTTATTGGACTTTTAAAAAAAGAATTTTTCCAAGCTTCCCTGTGGGATCGATACTCGGTACTTTGTACCATTATTACTTGTTAAAGGCGATAATAAACTAAGATGTATACTTGCGTCATGGTTTATTTCTGACTGATATTGCTGATAATACTCTCTTTTTCAGGGTGTAGCCCAGTTCTCAACAGCTGTCGTAATTCTCTTTGGGTCAGGTGGGTTATGTTCCATTATTTACGCACCTCTTCTTTATGGTCCGTCCGGGTAAGACCAGCTTGGTCGTGGGTTTTCCGTAAAATGCTAGATTTGCGCAAACATGTTAGGCGCTTTTTTTTCTCTTCTATAGGTGATGGCAGATCATCTAACGCATGGGAAGACACCTGGGTTGAATGTGGGGCTTTTGCCGAGCACATTTCTTATCGCAATTTTAGTGATGGTTGCTTTTCGCTGAATTCGACAGTTCGAGACGTTTTGGATACCATCAACGGGGACTGGCCTTTACCGTGGACTGAAAGATGGCCTGAACTAGGGTCACATACAATTCCAATAATTCAGGATTCAATTGGTGATCGGATTTTATGGAAGGGGCCAAATGATATGCTGCAGGAATTTACGGTAAGTAATGCTTGGCGGTCTATGGAGGAGTTGTATCCTACGGCCCCCTTGGTACAAATTTGTGTGGTTTAAAGGTTATATTCCGAAGCATGCATTCTGCATGTGGAGTGCTTGTTTACAGAGACTGCCAACACAAGATCGGATTGGTCTTTGAAAACATGATCCTCCCGATTTACAATGCGTTTTCTGTGGGGACTGCCCGGATTCTCACAATCACCTCTTCTTTGGATGTGCTTTCTCGGTGAAGGTTTGGAGGCGGGTCAAGTGTGAAGCCAATATGTATGGTTTCCGAGAAGATTGGGATGGTATTCTTAATGGCCTGGCGGATGGTTCGTTGAAGTTACGGTCCACGGCTCAGAAATTATCTCTATCCGCTACTGTTTACTACATCTGGCAGGAACGAAATCGTAGATTATTTCGGAATCAAAGACGTTCGGAGGAGCAGCTTGCGAAGGATATTGTGGAGCTTGTTTTGTTGCGGGTTGCTTGGAAGACTAGGATTCGGAAGATCCCCTTGAATGATAATGAATCATGAGTGTCACTTTTGGCGTGGCTTTTGGAGGCGATGGGCTGTTATTTATTTCTGGAGTTTGTTTTGTTCGTATAATCTTTGTTTGTTTTGGTTGATTGTTGCTTGGTACGGTGTTGTTACCAAGTTTTTTTGCTTTGCCGTTTGGCCTGGGTTGGGCTTTTGCCTTGAACGCTTGTATTCTTTTTTTGCCTTTTTAAATTTGCCTGAAGTTTTCCTCTAAAAAAAAAATTAATGGTGCATGGCCACATGTGATTGTGTACAATATGATATCGTTATTTATTTATATACTGATAATCCTGGTCATATACACAATCATATGTGATCATGTACATTATCACTTGTCGAACTGTATAATATTTTTCCCACATCAATCAACTTTGTTGAAAAGAATTACATTCTCGAAGTTATGAGGTCAATAGTGAGATCCCAAATCACCTTTTTTATTTTATGTCATACATCTATATCGATGATGATATCTAAGATTTATAGTATATATTTTATAACCTCACAAATAGAAATCAACTGATTATTTGCCTAACAATCACTAAGAGGAAACTTGATAGGAGAACGACGTCAACCCCACCCATCAATTTATTTTATTTTTCTAACCGATATACTTGTGATTAGAGCCGGCCATTTTGGGACTGGTAAGTTCAGGATTAGTTGGGTCCAGACCACTTGATAATACAAAAAAAGTACACATTAAAAAAAAAAAAAAAAAAAAACCAGTCGTACTGTTATATGATAAATCTTTGTTGTTTTTTTCTTTTAAACGGACCAAACAGTCTTTACTTGTAAGCTGTGATGATCTAAAAACAGACGTCACCCTTAAAACGGAAGATACAAGTAGATAAATACGATTTAAGTTGCCCAATCCTATAAAATCAAGTAGTTAAACAAACAACTACAAGTAGCAAAATACACAGACTGGACAAAATCAAATGAATAATTACCAGAACTTATACTATAAAAACATTCTTATTCATGTTGAATTTAGGATATTGAAATATTTTTAAAAACTTCAGGACCATTCTACCCATTACCAAAACTTATAAAAAATCTATTTCTTTTTGAATTAGACAATTTAAGACATTTTGAAAAACTATTTTAATTTTACTTGACACGTTAAAGTTTGCCCAACTGAAACATCATAGGGATATTAAGAACCAAAAAACGAGCCTCTGTGCTGGCCAAATCATTAGAAAATTTGTGAACCAGATTATACAAAGTACCTGTTTTTGTCATTCCTTTTGTGCATGTACAATCTATGTTCAACGGATATCAGATTGTTCCAAAGTTGTCTCCTCCTCCAAGACTTGGCTTATTATCTTTGGATTTAGAACTAGTTTTGGATGTTGATTTTTCATGATTACCATTTGCAGCAGCATGTTTGTGGAAGGGCCAAAGATTTACCAACCGCTCCAATACCCCTGCACTTTTGAAGTAACCTGAGAACCCCTGAGGAGTTGTAGGTGGGGGGAAGTCTTCTGCAGGCATCGCATATGGCCGAACCATCTGTTCCATCCTATCCAATGTAAGATACGACCCTACTTCTTGCAGCCTTTCTGGACCCATTATTGGTAATGTGTGCTCCTGATGCAGCAAAGCTGCCTCAACGTCATCCTCGTTTTTCTATCAACACCCACCAAATCATTTTTCAGAATAAATATGTCCATTTAAAAATAATAATAATAATAAAATGGATTGATTACCTCCAAGGGGGATAAATCTGCACCACGGCTAAAAGTCATCTCAATACGATACCTCTTTGAGTCTTCCAGATTTACCTAACTCACACAAACAAAACGGGGAGAGATTGATTTTATGTGACCATTGATTTCTTTCTAAGATCATATCATATATATATATAATGGGAGAAACGGGAACTAACTACCAACCTCTGTATTTTCAAACATCCTTAATACGATATAGCTCATGTAATCAAGTTCCTTTGTTTTCAAAAGCCGTTCCAAAGCTTGATCACAAACAAGGCTGTCCTCGCCTTGAAGACATTCATCCAAGTTACAGTAACGAAGAACATTCATCAACGAGTGGATATGAGATTCCTGTCATTACGATATATAAACAAAAATAAATGTCAGATTGATGTCATTGTATCACAATCACATAAAGAAAAATGAGTTCGCATGGGTCTACATATATAACAGATTAAGGTCGTCGATACGACTGAAAATGGTAACAAAACCAAATAATGATGGTAATAATACTTACCGATGTAAAGTAAAGGCGGGTCCGGACGTGTCTCTCGGGTGTCCGCACATTAGCATATCTATAAAAGTGAATGAGGAAAATTAAACAGTTGGAAATATATGATGTAATACGATAACAACTATTTACCATGTTCACGATGTAAAGTTGGATATGGTACTATTACATTTATAAAGTTGGATATCGTACTATTTACCATGTTTGTGTTTATTATTGTTACCATAATGTAAGACTACATTCATAGCCATACTGGACTTGATCATTAGCTTTGTGAACATACTGAATGTAGAAATGATGGGGCTCTCATGTAAGTTACATATCTTTGCCTCAAATACTTTCATTTTGTCATGTTTTAATTAGATTAACAGTTCACCTACTTACTGAACACCTAATGTATGAGGCCAAGTGAGAATGTTGAAAATATATCTGTAAGTGGCTTTGACTATTTACCGTAGTAATGTGTTGATGTCAAGGTGAATATGGTAACATTGTGTTTATAACCCACTACATTAGTTACGATTTATTATTAATTTGCCCTTACAAATCTTGATGGATGATTTTACCCTCTTAACAAACTATAAATAGGGTGGTTATTTGCTACATATTTCCTAACGCCATTTTTTCCTATTCTTTCAAGTTATAACCCTCTTAACAAACCATAAATGCGCTTTTTATCCTGTTAGGCTCTTTACATATTCTTACAACTCTGTTGCTTATATGTGGCCCAGCATTGTGTTTTCTAGTTATGTTCTCTCTCTCTTGTGGGACATAGGTAAGGTCCCCTCAAATAAGCAAGTCCTTGTGTACTACCTTTTTCCCTCTAAATTCAATGCTCTGGAAGAAGAAAAAAAACAGAAACTATATGATTCAGATTATGATATGGAACAAAATTAAAGGTCTGTGTACTCACTTTGGATCCAAACGATATTTTATCTCTTTGTCATCATCTTCATCCTGGTCCATCGACTTTTCACTCGTGAAGCTAGTTCTTCTTGATTCTTCGTTCTTAATAACAGACTTCGGTTGATAATCTGTATGTTCTTTCACATTCTTAATGGAGGTTGAGCTTTGACACTGACTCTTCAATTCTGCAATGTTAATGGCCTCTTCACGTGTATTCCTCAAATCGATCAAAATTTTACCCAACAAACGACGAGCAATCTACAAAGTTGGTAAGCAAGAGTCATATAAATACATGTCTATAATGATATTCATCACCAGAAAGTCTATGAAAAATGAAAACACGGCATTTAATGAACTAACAGTACCAAAGGACCAGAAAAGTTGATGAAAAAAGAAAGAACTTCTTACAATGAACGAGCTAAAACACCTATAAATAGCATGATAATAATAAATGGTGAATGCAAGCATTGTACAGAAGTCCTCAATGCATATACAACAACATAAGGACCACATCTTTTAACCAACTCATAGGCCCATAAAGAGAGCTGCTATGTATATATCTTGTGTCAACACTGAACCTTGAACAGTGATTTCCTTTAGATTTTAGCACTCTCTGAGAATCAACTATGTGTGAAAAGATCATTATTAACACTACAAAGTAACAGGGATAAGGTGCCAAAGAATCAAGTTACCTTGGATCCTATCTTCAATTTCTGCATAGGATTGATGCCATACTCATTTGGAATAACACCATCAGCAAGTAACTGCGATGATTGCAAAGATTCAGAAAACTTTGACATCATATTGTAAGTCATGAAAACTAGCATATTCTATTAAGACAAATGTGAATGGCTTTCCTGCACATTATTACTTAGCAGCAGCTTCTAAAGTAGCTATTGTGACGTAACAGGAAAAAAAATACAATATAATACAATACAAAGTAAAGATTTTAGCGCATATTGAGGTATTGAATTGAAAAACAATACAGTTCTAACATCTACGATACATACAATACAAGAAACATTTTTTGAGGGGGAAGGGGTATTCTTTCTCATACATGTTGATTGTAGTTGATAAATCTTTGTACCTGAGCAACTTTGAAGAGCTCATCCAGTCCATCTATATTAAGATGTGCATTGTGCAAGAGATCATACCTGTTAAAAGTTGGAAAAGAAGATGGTAACAGCATGCATGTGAGTCAGAATAGACAGCTTCAGATCTTTAAAACATTCATACTAGCCAAAATTTTGGGAAGGTAGAAGTGCCTTCTTAATTCTAAGATATAGCAAGAATAAAGTTCTATACTGGCAAGACTTCATTATATTACTCAACCCTTAGTTGTAATGATAAACTAATATATCATTACACCCTCTTCATGCATTCATCATACAGGACATCCACTCCCCTGACCTAAAAACACATACACATAAACATTGGCCCGCCTCAAAAATAGGCGTTACGTGGTTCTTCAGTAACAAAAGATAGATGAGTTACCAAAGGGCATTTGGTCTAGCGGTATGGGAGCCTTTGGCCTCGTAGGAGGTCAGGGGTTCAAACCTCACCAAAGGTGAGGAGGGTGTGTGAGTTTAATTGTTGCATTTGCCATATATAAATATTATATACTTCAAAAAAAAAGATAGATGAGTTAACAAAGCAGAAAAGAAGTTATATCCAACATCAAAAAGTTAAAAGTGTAATGTTACTTACTTGCATGAATCGTAAACATCTGGAATTTGCGTTATATCATATCTACTGTTGTAGGAAATAGAAGGAAATTGTTAATGAATCTAACAATAACTGCATAGAAGGATAATAAGCAGAGCAAGTTTTGTGCTTACTCCTTGCGTTCATTATACAAGTCCCTCTCCAGTTTTCTCCACCGCGCATACATTAAAAGAAATCCCTCACTTCCACAAGGAAGCCCAGCAGCAATGCGATCAACATCTATATTTGTCTTACCAAGTGCTCTTGCTTGATCATACGGAGGAATTACATCATATGAGGTTGTCTCAGCAAGCTTCTCGTCTTCATCCTTTGCTAATAGTCTCACTTGTTCAGTAACTTTTCTAGTCAGCTTTACCTATTAAATATATAATCAAATCAGTGTATATTACACAAACAGAAAAAAACTCCAGGGATCCCCTCCAAGTGTTTAATTAGTTTCACCACTTGTGACATAACAGAAAAATACATCCAATTATCCTAAAATTCTGAGTACTGTGAACAGACAAAAAAGGTTACACAAGTAAGTTAAGAAATATCAGCCCAGTATGACACTTTCTTTTCTGACAAAAGTCCAGTACACGAAATATAGCTGTGTAACTGGCAATTGAATGGTTTCAATACTTGATGTAAATAAGTTTGGGGATTACTCTATCCACAAGAAGTGTAATAACGAAGTCACTAATTAAATAATTGAAGCTAACAGCCGAAATTGTAAAACCTTGATCAACAGCATAAATAACTATTTTACCAGTGTGGGTAGAAGCTCTGCAGCATTTAGTGGAAGTCCAGCCCCATCAACCATCCAGGGTCTTATAGCTGATCCATTTGCTTGCACTGCCTTCACTCCAGACGTTATCAAGTCGTTCAATCTAGCCTACAAATGGCCGAAAGAATTTAGCAAGAGAATAAGAAATAATTGATCCTGTGTGTGTGATATATCTAGAATCAGATGAATTTCATGTTATGTTTGCTTAATCTATTTACATTGATTATGCTTCTGTCAGTGCAGGAACTAAATACATGCTAAGTACTTTTTCTGTCATCCTTACTAGCATGTTGAACAGCCAACATTTTGTAGTAGAAAAAGAGACAAAATGTTGACACCTCAGAAACTATGATCGATATATTCCAAGCTAACAGCGGACAAAATACAAAATAGCGGTTAGGACTGATCTTTGAAATAGCGGTTATCGCGGTGGTATAGTGGTCCAAAAAAAGCGGTTCATATAATATTTCAAGTGAGGCGGGAAAGAAAACTCGAACAATATTCAACTTGCCACTTGGGTTGACTGTCGACGATGATAGAAACAAATTGGAAACCTAAGATTCTAAGAATTTCTAAACCGGATGCTAGATTCAATTCTGAGAATTGCAATCCTTAATGGATTAAAATAAAATAAAGACCCAAATAAAAAAACAAAATAAAAGCCCAAAAAAAGACAAAAAGGCCTAACTGATAATATCGGTATTGCGGACCGCTATTTTACCTCAAATATCGGTGAAATAACGCTAAATTGAGCCGCTATTATCGAAACCGCAATTTTACCACCACTATTTTTCTTATGACAGATAACCGCTACTGCACCGCAATTAGCAACATAGATTCCAAGTGCATCACAAAGTTGCAGCTCCTATAATTAATTTTGGGTTGACATTTAGCAAAATTCTGGGAACTTCCCAACTCAAACTTTTCATTTTCCATGAGATATGTTCCCCTCTTTTCCTTCTCCACATGTTATTCATGGTTAGGTATTGTGACTCGTATCTTTAGAATTCTGAACAACACATAGATTACATGGATCTTACATGCTTCAAGTAAATGATCTTATTAGGGGTCTGAAATCTGAATTTGTGAACAACAATTGGCTGTCCTACTGGTGTACATAACCTAATGACAAATTATTAGGATCAAGAGAGGATATCCAAAGTTGACGGTTGATAATCAGATCTGTATCTGTAGATTGTGATATTATTGGATTATAAATCAGTACCATGTCAAGACTTCTTATATTTTTGAAGAGTCAACAGTCAAAAAGCAGCAACTAGAATTTAAAGGAAAATATCAAGAGAAAACTTTCTTAAGCAATTCCGCATATAAGTCTTACGACACGAAGCATGATAAACCAATACATTCAGGTAAAGGAGAAAAGGAAACCTTAGCTTCTTCCATCTCAATACTGGCATTATCAAGTCCATCTAACATTGACGAGTCCTTGCTAACAAGTGAAACCTTCAAAAAGTTTGATCCTCTTAGTCATAGCCTATGGTAAAAGAGGCATCATCAGATTGTTATATATAGAGAAGATGACAAACCAGTATTGGTGTTAATTGTCCCTCCAAGTCTAGGAGACCCTTGGCAAATGCAGCAGCTGACATCTGTTGACAGGTGTCAAAAGAAAGTATAGGTAGGAACCATGCAGAAACTTAGCGTAAGTATGGCAGACAAAGATGTGAATCCACAAGGTTTGAAATGGTAGGACAAGTGTATAGCAATTCGAATGATGAGGCCCACGAAAACAATATGCAAATCAAAGATGATACCTGCACACGACCCTCATCGGAGCTGTAAATCTTAAGGTCATGCCGATATGTACTGTGGAGGCGAAGCAGTCCAGTACCTTCACCTGAAATATACTAAGAAAGAGGGTCAAAGGTGGAGGAAAGGAGGATATGAAATCACACCCAACAAACTGGTTTTCCTTATCACATGCAGTTGCATAGCTTCTTGAAAGAAAATCATTTGATAACCGGTATCTCAGGGTGAAGGCAAAACATCTCCTTAGATGGTTGAAAGAAACTACCACATCTCAATGTTCCCCACTCCTTTAAGAGAGATTATCATAACAATATAAAGGGTATGCACCGCTTTTCAACAAGAAGAAAATGAAACAAAAGACGTAAAATTCCTCATGGTAACCTCCAAACTATACCGAAAACATTTAAACCCTACGTGTTCAAATATTAGATAATAAAATAGAGTCTTCTCTGGCCTCGGAATGGTCTCTGCAAAGAAGAAACCTACATATGGGTCACTCCGGATTAAGAGTTGCAGCATAAAAATGTATACCCTGATACCAGCAAAAGTATCTTTCCTAGAGGCCACTTCCACAGCAGGACCCAGATTATAGAGAGCCTAACCTTTATGTCTTCTATCCTCACCGCTAATGCTCATGCCCTCTTGACTATTACAAAGAAACCTCACCCAGGTTTAGGAAGATCCTATCATGTAGAAAGAACGAAGTGGAAGGACATAGTTCACTTGAAGTCTCTGAATAACTCGAACTGTTGACTTCTTATTGCTACACCATAGTTCACAAGTTGAAAATAAAAATAACAACCAATATAATGGCTGGAGAAACACCCGACCATGTACAAGGAAAGAGGTGAGAAGGCATAATTTCCAAAATAACTTCAGGTGAAGAAATATATTTACCGTCTTCCCTTGACTTTACCTAATGTGTCAAAGTCGACTTGAGGCAGCTGTAAGTTGAAATTAAAAATAAATACCAAATCCGACCTTAATTTCCTTCTGTAGCATGTTTCTTTATGGGTACTTTGTAACATATAAGCATGTATTGGTCCTGTTTCTGGAACTCTTGAAAATGATCTTTTTTGGGCCTATTTGACTGATGTCTAGATCATCAGTAATAAGTTAAAAATACAATTACCTTTGGTTTGTTAGTTCTCAAATTTCACTCTAAATATGTACTGATTGTGGATCCTAAACTGAATCCTCCTGAGCACGAAAGCTGTAATGCTGAGAGTAGCTGGAGCTTGTCAGTCCTTTTTTACATTGCTTATCACCACTACTTGTAAATAAGTTCTTATATAAATGAATTACACATAGGTTACATGTTTCCATATGGACCACTAGAAAGGAAAAAAGTTGCATCACAAAGTGAATAATGCGTACCAGGATACATATTGTTGCGGAAATATCTGCCAAGTTCTTCAGCCTGTCAACAAGAAAGAAACAGGTAATGCACATAGAGTTAAATGATAATAGCGTTCCTGCTGTTTAAAGACGATAATATATTTGTACTGCTTCTGTTAACCATGATCGTAAATGGGTTTGAAGACACAATCAAGCCACACTATCCATATATAAAGAAGGGAATTTGAAAATAATCAAAAGTAAAAGACCTGTTTGCGCCCAGCATGTGTAAGAACGCCTCCATATTTAAGAACCATGAGTGCTTCTATGGGGCGTTCTTCTTCAGTATCATCTTTCGCAACTTTAACCCACTTAAGTGGCTTAAGTTGAACCTTCCGATAAATGCCAGAGAAATGACCACCCTGTAAAAAAGAGCAGTTGTCAGTTACCTAAAATAACTGTGTGCTTAGAAATAGAACATAAAAGCTCTATTGCATCGACACACACTGTAATGCTTCATTTCCTTTTGAATTGGAGCACAAACACATGAAGGACCAAAAAAGATTGAGATGGTTGTGAGCTTTCCACATATTAAATGCTTATCAGGTGAAGTTTATCAGTAGCATAGTGGATAGTCGAGGATTGTTTGTCATTTACGTTTACTAGTCCAGTGCTAATACAAATACTTAAGTTGTGGTCAGATTTCCGTTAGGCTGCTCATGATATTCAATTACCTTTAGTTTGATAGTCCTCAACTATTTTTATCTCGTACATTGCACCAAGAGTCGAATAATAATGAAATGTGAGCATTTGAGGGCTGCTGTTTGTTGGTGCTAGAGATGTAGGCAATTCAGGTCTTTTGTCAAGGTTTATTTTTTCTATGCTTTCGTTAGGTTATATCATTGTGGCCCATGGCCCCTCATATACTCTAATACATTTCGATTTGCTATTGAATAACATGCAAATTTCAAGAAACCCTTCTGCCTAGGTTTATTTTTTTCTATGCTTCAGTTAGGGTTATATCATTGTGGCCCATGGCCCATGGCCCACTTCTATACTCTAATACATTTCATTTGCTATTAAATAACATGCAGATTTCAAGAAACCTTTCGTACAATTTGGCAAAGGTACCTCTGCCTACATGACCTAAATCCGAATTCATGTTCTTCGGACTCAATGTTCTTGGATATTATAAAATAGTTTTTTCTATAAAAAATTTAAACGACACTTCAATGTACATGTTTCATAGTAAAGGATCAGAAGGTTCAATTGTACAATGGATGCCTAATCCCAAGGTTTTGGCTACAGCATATGATATGTCCAAGATAATACAGAGTTATCCTACAATCTTCTAGGATCAAAAGAAATTTATGGAGCATGTACAGATAAGCTCATCTTCTCCCTCCCCTTCATCAGAAACTAAAGCACTACAAAACATGTGGTTGATAAATAAAAATAGAACAGAAAAGGTCCAAGGGTTTGGGAATATAATACTAGTGACCCTACGGTTCAAGAAACGACAATCATCTCGTGCCCATGCTATTCTAACAACAGGAATTCATGGAATATAGACAATTAAATGGAACTCCCAGTTCTTCCCTTGCACTCTCCTCTCCTTCCCTTGCCCCACACCTCAAACCATCATCATATCATAACACCCACACACTATTGAACAACTACATTTAGTACTACACATAAAAGCAACTGTAACTTCCAACAGCCCACCAGCTTGGTTATCATTGCTTAAAATGCAAATAGAAGGAGATGGTCTTTGATAAACTTGTAGCGATTGAGCTTTCCAACGAGAATATACTCGTAATACATTTATTTCCCTTTTGATCATGCAAAAATATTACTAATCTGCAACCCTATAGAAAAGTTGATCAAAAGATTGTAGTGTTCCTCCAATCCATGAAACTTCGTTAAGATAACATCATTGATCAAGATACAAAATGAAGGTGAAATATTGGAAATAAATATAGAATTGCAGGAAGAATGATAAGTTCAGATGTAAACCTCTTCAAGAACTGCTTTAACTTGACGGAGCTTTTCCGCATGTTCAATGTCTTCAGCCTCACTATCACTTCCTGGACTAGGTCTACGAAAACCAAACTATTTCATTAAAATACATAACCACTTATTTAACAAAAAACATAATGTTATCATGATTCATACTAATAACATCATAAGTCCATAAGAGCTTCCCAGAAATAGGCAATTAATATGATTGAAGTGTGGCACATTAACTAAGATATTTGGAGAAGGAAAATCAAAAGTCAAAGCAGCAACCACTACAGAAATAGCTATGAGAGGGTTCCCATCTTCAAATTGTCCCAAGGAACATGACCTATAATATTTTACTTTTATAGGAACAATTTTACTGATTGGACAAAATGTGATAAAGTACATACGAGATAGAGCAGGACGGATGTACATCCGGAGAAAGAGGTAAGGAGGGAAGCACATGTAAGAATTTCTTGAAGACCAAAAACATGTATAAGAGGAAGGGGCAGGTTGACCGCACGGGAAGATCATTCATAAAACTTAAGACCAAGTTAAGTAAAAGCATTATTTATGCAGAAATTAGTTTAAATTGAAAACTCTTTGCATCTGAAGAAATACCTAGTACGAGGTACTAATATCCGTGTAGCATCTAACAAGTCCTGCAATTGGACTGCACTTTTGAGTTTTGTCTGCAAGAGGAATTGCCGATTAAAAGATAAGCCAGATTTTAACAAGCAATTTAGGAACAAGTGGAAATAAGAGAGGGAGGCTAAATAGCACCTCGGCTCTTGGTCTGCCTCCATTGTATTTTAGCATTAAGTTCAACAATTTTTCCTCAGTGACCTTCAACTTCACCTTTTGCTTTGGTGTTCTATCACCACTGCACAATAAAATAACAACTGCTTAGAAAATAACAATTAAGTGATCAAACATCCTAGAAAATAAAAAGCAAGGATGTATATCTTACTGACGAATAATAGCAATCACACAGCGTAGCTCCTCAGCCTGACCAAATGAGCCAATGATCCCACTTCCTTGACGTGTTAGCCCCTCAGAAGGCTGAGCTGGTTCATTGACCTTCCAAGGCAAAATTGGTGGAATTGTTGTTGAAAGATGGGGAGCTTTTGCGTCTAAAAACATCTTCCTCAACACACAAGCAGCATCATCATAATATCTGTGGTTACATCAACATCATGAAATCAGTAAGAGAACAACTAAGGGAACTTTTTGTAAACCATATTTTGGTTTAAAGATATTGATTATTGTGAATTTATCTACAGAGCAAACAAAAAGTGAATGGATGAGTAACACAAGCATATAACATATTATGCTTGTCAGGCCGAGGAGCAGACATATAGACATTACCAACCATTCACATTTCCGACTTCAATTTGTTTAGGTGACACTTAATCTACCACTACTACATGTAGGTCATGAGAAGAAACAAATATCCACCAGCTATTGTAGAAGTGACTAACAACATGTAGGTCATGAGGCTGATCCTACACCAAAAGATGATCCATGGTACCAAAAGACACTACACAAAGTACTTCAATTAATATAAGCGTAAAGTAGCCCACTTCTTGGAAAACCCTACCACCACCTGCAGTCCTCAAGTACTATACACCAATATATAGTAGTTATATATCCAGAAAACCTAATAACCAGGTTAGAACTTCAGTCTACTTCAAACAATCAAATTGATCTTGAACTTAATCTATTGACATCACTTTTCGAATCTCTAGTTTGTTGAACTTATATTTCTTCCTGTGTTCTAAGCATTTCTGAAGCATGGGCTGCTAAGGAAAATCAAGAAATCTTATATGACAACATGACTCACTAGTCAAAAGTGATCCTACGAAATCAATAGAACCATGACCAGTAAGAATAAATGCATGTAGATCCCCGTTGTGTGGCCTAACAGGGTTGAATCATATTATGCTACTGAAACTATAAATTTTCACCAGAGGATAATCATTTAAAATTTCATCAGGTTTTTACTCTTTTGGACTTCCAATCAAGGGATGCTTTAGGTCTTTCCATCACATCACACATTGGACTTTTGGCATTTATAAGCAAGAAATATCTGCAGGTCTTGTTGACCAGTTAATTTAACATGCAATGCAACTACAATTTGAAACAACAAGCCAATTTCTTTTAAGAGACTCAGCAACCATGTAGGTATAGTTAATTAATGGTTATTACTTGTAGGAGTTTTTGACAAAGCTCCACCCATTCACATCACAAACGTATGAACGGCCTTCACAGCGCAAGAGATCAAACCCACAGACCTGTAGACACATGAGGATGCAAATAATCAGACAGAAACTAAATTTAGCAAACGGACAGCAAAATTCCACACTAATGAGCAGATCTGTAGCTACCATCTATCTTACAACCAAACTCGCCATATTTGTTATATAAAGGGCATGTAAATTAATGCACATCCTTTCCCCTCATAATCATATCATCTCGCTTTAAAAAAGGAAAAAAATGGTAAGTTTGGTGGTAATTACGGAGATCTCATAGATTTACTCTTTACTAATTTGTATTTTATCAATTTCCAATTGTGATCCAGAGGAGATCTCTTAAAAAATAGAATTTGCTCACAAGATTGTTAGGAGATGATAAAAAAAACCACTTCCATTTGTTGATAAATTGGAAATGCTGATAATAAAACAATGCATGTTATACAATTCCATAGACAGTTTGTTGGCTGCAAAAAGATAAGCTTTGGGGTTTTCCGGTTTTGTATAACTAATGCATAAATGCTTAAAGAGTTCAGGAGATCTAGTTGAAACCAAAGCAAGCCTTGTTGCGGCTTTCAGTGTGGAATTGAAAGTGTTCTTGAAGAAATGGTCAAATCTAAAAACTGATATGATATCACAAGTGAGAAGATTTACAAAGTTAGAGAGGAAACAGAATGACACACACACGGATTTCAAAGATTATACAACATATTAAATATTTGCATGAGACAAGTCTTCATATATAATGTAGCAATCATATAACCTACCCCTTGCCTAAACGCAATGCAAACTTCTCTTGCCATTTGCTTCTCATTTGGAGTAAGAAGCACCGGATACCTGACCTGCCAAACATAATAACAAATTCAAATAAATATTGACAACTTTCTAGAGCCCTCCAATATGCAAACAGATTTATAGAACGGAGAAATATGTCAATATATTGTACAAGTAAATCACATATGTTTCAATGAACATGCAAATTAACTGGAATAACGTGTCCTTCAGTCTTGGTACAAGCCCTAATAAACTGTTCCTGTACTACTGTTTCAAGAGTATGTTGTTGATATCCTTTATCCTTACATAAGACACAGTATGAAATGCATATATCATGCAAGGCATATGAGTGATTTAAAGAAAAAGATCTAAGATTAGAGCGTATGTACATGAAACATATCGCCAATTGTTTAGTTTGGAAGCCATGGACACTAGACAAACAGTGGCTAGCCCAAAAACAAAGAATAACAACATATCTAAGCAACGGCACTTGAACAGAGTATCACTCACTTCTTTGCCATCTGGATTTCTCATAACTACACCATCAACAACTGGAGACTTCCTTGCCTCAGCGTGTGCATATTCAGGACCAACTGTATACACCTACAAGATAAAAAGTAACCAGTAAGCAAGATGCTACCGGATGCATAAAAATATCTACTCACCAAGAAAACAAATGCATCAAAATTTTGGCTATTTTTTGCGGGCAAGCACCAGGAATTATGTGGCATTGGAATATAAAAGGCTATGCATCATCAATAAGTTATAAGCATAACAAGCAATAAATTAGTAAGTACTCTGACCAATATAACTGAAATCAGTATCTTTGCATGATTGTCTCGGTTCCAACCATTGTCTAAACTGTTAAACATGGACAATTACTTCACTATTAAGTGGATGTGACACACTTTTTTTTATGTAAATGCAGGTAAGTGATTAAAGAAGAATGGGATAAATTAACGGGTTCAAAATGCCAAAACAAAAAAAGTCAACCCTGTTCAACAAAGGGTGTAGGGTTAAGCTTTGACCCCAAGTGCATCCTATGTCCAATTGAAACCAGAAGAAGCTTTTAAGGCAGGCTGTAGGGCTACACTCCTACCCGAAGCATAGGGCTATGTCCCTACTGAAGAAAGTGTGTTTGGGACAAAAGACTAGCCTACGCCCCTATGCTTACTACGCCCTTTGTAAAAAAAGTCAAATTTTGGGGAAATGTGTGTTATTTGGAGAGTACTTGACGGATGGGGAAATGTGTGTTACAGGGGGAAAGGAGAACAGTGGAGGTAGAAGTTGCATATTCCAGAATAACGGATGGGAACTGGACAAGGTTGATTCCAAATTCTAAACTGCAGTAACAACGGTGTAGCTTGATACTAACCATGTGTCCAGAATAAGTAGTCAAGAAAATAAAATGAAAAAAAATGTTCAATCAAGAATTTAAACAACCTTGACATCTGTTCCTCCAGTTGGCATAAATTCCTCATATATATAAGAACCTTCACGTCTCACTCTTCTGACCTCTGGATGAAACTCACTTGATCTGTTTCCAACCTGAAAGAAAGGTACGTCTCTGGACAAATTATAACATAGTAATTACTAATAAAATACTAAACATGCATATGAAAGAGAAGATTTGCACATGCGTATCTTGTATGAAGACAGTTCAAGTATTAAGCAAAGCGAGTGACTCGGGATCTAATCCTAAAAGTTACACTCCAGGATTCAAAGACCTACTGTTATTTTGATAGCCTAGCCAAAATATTTGGAACATTCAAATTCTTGATAGCACGAGTTTCATGTTGGGAATGAGAACAAAAGGAACCAGCATACATCAACGGCACTTGCTTGAATATCTGTTTCCAAGAGTTTCAGAAAAGGGAGATTAAAACTGTCTGAGCTCCGCAGAAGGTTTATGACAATTAAGGGCTTCAAGCAAAAAAGCACAATGGACGAAACAAGTAGAACCCATAATTGATTGGCAACTTGAAAATATCTTATTGGAACATGTTATACCTAATCATTAAGTTTCAAAAATCAGATAAGATAATAGTTAATGCTACAAACTCCTAGTAAAAAAACCATAAATCTAAGACCATTTCCATGTGTCCTTGGAACAATTCACATAGCATATATATAGCCACAAGCCAAAAAAATGGGAACACAAAGAAAAACTGAAAACAAAAAAGATCACCTAACACTCCATACATTATGTCCATCAACCCATGCTCATGAATCATAAGCAGAACATTGATCATTCTTACCCGAGCACCAAACCTTCCAAGAAAACAATATTCTTCCCACTTTTTTCCAGATATGGCAGCATCTATCAACTAGGATAGTACAGAAGTACTGACTACTGAGTAAGACTTGGATTTATAGCATAACAATTTACAAGTGAGTTTTCATTTCATATTGCAAAGGAGGAGCTCAGAGATCAGGCTCCTCAGGCATGTACACCTATTTAAAGAAAGGTATGAGCTTGGGACAGGGATGGCACCACAGGTGACCTTCAGGCCACTTCTCTGCCTAGGCATCTCATCTTAATCAAAGCAAAGAGATTAGAGGATGTTTCTGGTGTAAGCAGCTGAGACCATGACAATGACGTGTCTATAACATATACAAGTACGTTGACCTTTTCACCCAAAATAATTGGCTAAGCTAGGATTACCCTTCAGATTCTCTAAACATAAACATTCAAGCCCACATACTTCTCCAGGACTACACAAAAACAGAAAAGGGCACCTAGTTAATGAGTTTCACTAGTTCCAACTTCCACAAAATTATCAAGTCGGAAAGCTCACCTTTCGAAACAATTCTTTCATGCCACCCCCTGCTGAGCTGGGGTAATATATCATTATTCTGTGATCATCACCTTTAAACAAGGAAAAGCAGAAAAAATAACCGAAACTTAGTTATGAAAAATGTGATACAAAAGCTTACCGAAGAGAGCACATTACTCACAAACAGGAAAAATTCTGGAAGTGTGAACATCACTTTATAGAAAGAACAAAAAATTGAAAGGAATTCTGTATAAATTTCACAAAGATCAGAACAAGCAGATATTGAGGCACATAAGAAAAGAGTAGAAACAACAAAAAAGTAGTTCAAAAAGTATATTGAAAGGATCATGGCAGATGCATACCATGAACGGGCTTCTCCACAAAAGGCTTCCAAAATCGCTGCCCATGAACCTCAACAAAATCTTCTTCCTCGACAAAATACTCCAACTCTTGATAGGGTTTATCCCTATTTACTAATGCATATCTTGGAACAGGAATCCCATACATTTCAAGACACTTCATTTTTTTTACCGGAAAAGAGAAAATTTAACATGAAAACAGAAAAGAGAAAATCACCATTAGTAAGTGAGAAGAATAAGAATCAACACAGAAAAATTGTTTTGGTCCTTAGAAAACATAGAAACGTCATTAAGTTTGTCCAATTCCATGTATAAATGTATCCTCGAAAGTGATGATTTGGTAGGACCGAAATGGAGCTCATTGGAGCTAGTACTGGGTTGCTTAACATGAGTTCATGCAAAGTCCCCCACCCCACGCACACACGAGATATGCGAACTTTCTCCCTTCTGGAAGGTTGCCCAGCAATAAACATATATATGGCAGGTTATGGTGACTAAGCAAGCAGAGATAACCACAACCACAACCACAACCACATAAAGCATATTCTACGTTCTCAACAAGCATAAGCAGCTAATATTTCATTAGATCATATACTGATATACACAAGGAGATTCATATGTCTCTTATGAAATCCAACTTTGCCATCACATCTACCCTTTGATGTCTCATGTGGACTTTGTTATCTTAAACACTCTGCACCAATACTTTTTACCAAATTAAGTTATAAGAAGAATGATAAAGTGAGATTAGTCAATGTTTTTCTGCTTCAACTCTACAGAAATATGCTATTTGCAACGGGTAGTCTTGTTAGTATAAATCTTTAAACGAAATATTATATAATACTATAATAGCAACTACAGCCTCCCTCTCCCAGAGTTCCCTTATCAGCCACTGCACAATATTAGCAGGTTCAAAAAGATAAACATGGTATTATTGGAGGTCATCTAACATCATACCTCATATACTTTCCTCCGGTCATGAAGAAGGTGTTGTGGTTCCAACTCGTTCACGAGGAAAGGTCTGGAGAAATATATAAAATATATTGTGAGTAACCAGCTTTTGTTGGACTGCTGGTGGCTGTCACATATGCTTGCATGCTAGGTAAATCACACTAATGGTGATGAAAACTATTATAAGAAAACAACTGTTACCTTCAAAGTATGAACACTAATCTAAGAAAGATGTGAATTGTGAGATATACTTCTGGTCTGTTTCACCCATTTGGGCAAGATGGCAATACATACAGAAGAAGAAAGCGCAGTGTGTGTGTGTGTGCGTATATAGAATAAAGTGTGTCATCGTGATATGTCTACTATGTGTTCCTCAACGACTAATACAGGACATGTACAACCAAATAGAAGAAGAATGATGGGAAAGACAAGTTACTATAACAATTTTATAAGGAAAATGATCATCGTTTGAAGAAAGAACCATATCCTGCGAATTTGGACTGTACCGAAAGTCAAATTTGTTGAGGAAAACCATGACTATACAGGAAACTTCAAAGATGTTGCAAACTGCCTATAATGAGCAACGTACCATTTAGATCCACACAGAAAGACTATTGAAAGGTTTTTAACATAACATTAGTAATAGTTTATGTACTTGCATCTCTGTAGTACATGCAATAGTGAGCAAGTGTTTTCGAACAATCCAACACTAATCTGCTAGAATTTACTAAGGAATAATCATATTACAAGGATGCTCTGAGTATGCATGAGAAGACTTTTACCCAAAACAAATTGGGGATGGATGAGAAGGCAGCTCATATCATACATGCTGGAAAGAAACAGAGAATTGTAAGAACAAAGAAACAATAAAACACGTACTTCCTCAGTGCGGCATATGCTTCAGCCTTTTCAAGTGGATATCCAGACGAATGGAAAGCAATCAAACAATCACATAGTGGCCACCTGAAATAGCAGACTCAGGGCTATAATTGTCAAGTTGAAGAGGGTAGGAGGAGAATATTTTAACAACACTGTTTCTCAAATGCATGTTTGAGAATATTGATCGATGTTTACATAAATACTAGCACAAATAATTCAATACTGGCAACCATTAGTTAGAAAACAATATAAATTACAATGCGCAAGTAAAACTTGGTGGATATTAACTTGCTATATAGCCTTCACCCATTCGATCGCCTTCTTGTTAAAATTAATAAGTAACTCCATTGTCTGGAGATCAATTTTCGCAATTCTTGAAGGGAAGAATTCTATCTATTAGTTTGCAACATCAAAATCAATGAGAAATGTCAACTGTAGAACAGTATTAGGATAAGTCAACAAACAAAAAACATCTACACAAATTTCAGGTTTGAAAAATATTTGGTTCAAATTCTTGGAGATCAAAAGTGGATTTTAATTGTGAAGAAGAATTTCATAAACACTACCTATGTGAAGAATAATTTTCAGAGTAAGCCATATAATCAAAACTACAAAAACTACTATGAATTGATGACTATTTGATACTTGTGAACTGATCTTGTATAAATCTACCTCTCTATCGGATCCTCCAGGATAACTTTGTCCCCAAAATAGATAATCTACATGAGCATAGAACATAATAATTGTATCAGCGACAGGTTTAGCATACAAACATGTGCTATCGACAATTTCATTCAGGACACTTAAAGGTTACTTGCATGTCAACAAAACCACGAATAATACGAGGTCTATTCGTCAACTTTTTAAGAGAATCTGATTGCCACACTTAACATGGAGCCACTTACAACTTTATAACTTGAGAATATCCGAATCTCACTTCTATTTCATCCAAAAGCTTAACCGAATCAATTCAAAAATACAACTCTAGAATCAACTAATTGTTAATCACTTGCCTCAAATTCACCAAACGCTTGCAGCCTGTCCAAAATTTGCCCCATCGGAGGCGAGAAAACCTAATGCCGCCATCACCGCCACGGCGCCGCCACCAGAAGAAAAAATTAGTAGGATAAATAAACGAAAACAAAAATAGAATCAAATCAAAAGAGAAACGCGATCACTGAAAACACATTCGTTGTATAATCTCATCCATCGGAGAACTACAAATAATGTGTGTAAGATTCAATAAAAAAAGAAACAGAACCTCGGGGCCGCATTTCACCTTCTTTTCCATAACACAAACACCAACTGTGATCTTCTTCCCGACACCATTATTCTCCCTCCCCTTCACCATCTCTGTTTCTTCTCACTCTCTCCAAATGTAGTGTATCGCTTTATACAAACTGAAAAATATTCAACAACACGGACACATACAAAACGTCAAAACCCTGTTAATATACATATATATATATATATATATATAATGTATGTAGAGAGAGATTGAGACGCAAAGGAAGTAGGAGTACCAGAAAGATAGCGAGAATCTCGGTAGAAAGGTCAAGATCCTGGTGATCTGGGTCTCGATATCACTGGTAACGGATACATGCCGAAAAGGGGAAAAAGGTTAGCGTATTTATAAGAATATCCGTGAAAAAGGGATTTTGTGTGGTGATTCTGGAATATACACCTTATAATACCTCTTTCAGGGTAAAAAGGATTCGCCCTTTTTGAACTCCTTCAATCTTTTTCTCTATTATCATTGGGGCAAAAAGTTGATTACGGTCGATCTTAACTGCTTTCACACGAAACATGCCCTTAAAGACACCAATGTGAAGGGCATTTTTTGGTTCACTAAGAAGCTGAGGCTTGAGATCGAACTCAGGACATGTTATGTATTTGAACAAAGTCACCTCACATCTTTGCCGACTGAACTAGTTGTTATGCTTTATCATGTTTCCATTAAAAATATATACCAAAATTATTATTTTATATTAACTAGGTTGGTTTTGAAAAAAAAAAGGAAAAATATATCCTAAACCTCACTTTGTAAAATATCGTATAATACTCGACAATGTGAATCAAGTAGTCAATATTTAAATAAGGAAAACATTGACCGCCATAAATGATCCTAAGATGGTTAGAGGAACCAAAAAAAAATAGATACAAAACTCAAACTATTGGTAAAGAATTATAAATAGATTTTAATACATACGCTTTTAATTATAAATCATGTTTTGTTTTCCAAATTGATATCCTCTTTTAAATCGTAAGTATCTGTTTATATACATTTGGATTCAAGTGGCCTTGTAACATTCAAATAAAAATTGACTTATAATTGTTTCGTTATTGACTTGACTTCAACTATACTAAATCAACATTCAATCACATTATTATAAAAAGGACATAATTGGGTAATTATAGTCAACTTATTATATTTTAATGTTTGCAAAGGATCAAATATAACTAATTAAATTGCCACTTGTTATTTCTTTAAGCCATAAAAAAATATAATAAGCATTTGTTATTATATATATTGTTCTCCTGGTTGTTTCGATGTATGGAGATTGTTTTTTTCTGATTTTATTGATGTTTGCCTTTCAAAATAAAAGATATAAAATAATATTTTAATAACATAAATCCCCGTTAAAAAAACATGCCATCTTTCATTGGACTCTTAATTTCGGAAATTTAATTTCATAAAACATATGTAATGGTATGTATTTTAAAAACGTTTATTTAACGGTCTATAATTTAAAATTATATCTAAGAAGATATACTTTGAAAAAATAAGTCAAAATTTATCCATGTTCTTTAGATCACAAAACTAAACAATGTTTAAAGTGGTTTCTTAGAAACCACTAGACCCAAAAATATTTCATTAATTATAGTGATGTCACACTTTTTTTGGTAAAATTATAACTAACTTTAATTTTTATTTTGTCATTGTAGTGTTTTTATTCGACTGTTTTGTGTATGACTCATCTAAATATGTATGTTTTTATTTGGTTGTTTGCAAGTGTCCTGACCTGATATATAGTTTATCATTGTGTTATTGTTAACATGACCATGACGTTTAGGCCATCCGTACCCCAGCGGGTTTGGGGGTGCGGGTAAGGCCACCTGGCCAGCGGGTTCGGCGGCTACCGGGTACGGGGGGTGCGGGTTCGGCCAGCGGGCTCGGCATGCGGGTTCCCCACCCCGCTGCTACCCGAAGAGAAAATCAGTTTTTTATTATTATTATTGTTATTAGTATTATTATCATAATTATAATAATTATTATTATTGTTATATAAATATAGATAGCTTCTGGGGTCGCATCGACAAAATGAAAAAACTTGAAGTCGAACAACAAAAGTGGCAAGTCGAACAACAAAAGTGTGAAATCGAGTTGGAAAAGCTATATGAAAAAGACTTCGAGTTTTTCATTGCCCCGCACGATCACCTTACGGGAGCTGCTTTGAAGACCCGCTTTTATTTTTATGAATGTTATGATTTTTTATTAAAAAATTAGATGAGGTGGCATGTGGGTTCAAGAGGTTCAAAAGGTTGGGGCACGGGATTTGTGGGTTCAAAAAGGTTCAAGAGGGTTCAAAGTGGAAAGCTGATGTGGCGCTGATGTGGCGCAGAGGGTTCAAGAGGTTGTGAACCTGGGGTACGGATGACCTTATAGACAAATAAATATCTCTAAAGGACATCCACTCATGAAGAAGATATTATCGAAATTGGTTGATCGTGATACGTTGTAGTGCTTTTAATAATAATAAAATATATGGACTTTATAAAAGCATGACAAATATATAAAAGAAGTTTATATTAACATTTGTTTAAACGATAAAAAGTTATATTGAAGTGATTATAATCTTATCCGTTTTTAGTGTTTTTAATAATCGTGGACATGTAAGTCAACATACATATATATTGACTAATTCTATAAGACTTTGAAGTTAACAGTCAGACAAACTTTTAATGGTTCACAGCACAGGAGACTCCAATCGTGACCAATTTCCAATAGAAAGCAAAGAAAATATCAATTGATCAACCCCCAAGGGCTTAAAAACTTATATTTTCCGTTGTAGTATCGCAAACGTTAACCATTCTTAAAGTTTCGTCTAAGGGATCATTTATCAAACGTTTACCGGGTAAGGGGCATGACAACAATTGAGGTTCTTATCCCGATAAGTGGTGAAAAATACTATTAGACCCAGTGGCGGATTGTTGTAAGATTTATGCAACCTTAGAGATTCACTTAAAATAGAACTCAGTGCAAGTATACACCTTGAACTACTATCGTCTCGTGCCAAGTAATAATGGTAAAAATACCAGATATCGATCCACAGGGAAAACTTGTGAAAGCTTTTCAGAAGTCCAGTCTTTAAAAACCGATTTCAGATGGCGAATTCGAAAACAGATTTGTTTGAGTGGTTTGTTTGAGTTATCAACTAAAAATCAATTCTAGAGAAGAAGCACATGGTGCAAAGCTCCATAAAGATGAAAATAAGTGATCAAGTAAAGAGATATTATAACATCCAGCCAGTCCTCTAGCACAAATGCTATAGGACTGCTACAGTACTAACTATCGGTTCAAACGGCCTCCCAAGAGTACACACTGGTCAACGTGTTATCGATACAATATCATTTATGTTAGACTCCGTGAATCCTAGCACAACATAGTGTTACTATCCTACACCGTAAGAGTATAGTACTTGTAAGATACTAAAATTATTTATTAGTCTTCTCTTATTATTTCAGATAATTAACCTTAACCTTAACACTGAATATTAATGCATTTTCATACATAAAATTAGTTGTCAATTAATTAAATGCAATCTTCAATGTAAGATCAATCACCTGAAATAAATAGTTAGATACAATATTATATTCAATACACCTCTTTACTTTCACACAAATTTACATCTAAACTTTGCCTTACACCCCAAGCACAAGTTACGTCACAAAACTACTACTTGCCTTGAAAACGTTGGAACTTGAAATACCAACTTAAACAACCAAAGATTACGAATTTTAGAAGGAAGGAAATCCAAACTAAAATTGCGAGTCTTGAGAATTTAAGTGAGCAATTTGAACATGTAACGTCTCAAAAATTACAAGGAATAAAAAAAATTGAAAACATGCACTTCATTATAAAACAACCATAATTTAATAATTCGAAACTTAATTGGAAATAATGTCGTTAACTCAATTAGCCAATAAAGTTTATACAGCGGAAATTTTATGAACTAAAATCCAAAGGGTCGAAAGTGAAATTTTAAACAACTCTCGGCATTTCGCGCGTAGTGTGTGTGTACCGTCATGCTCGACCGTCACTCGCACCTGAAACCACAACAAATTGGGAAAAGGGTAAGCTAAACGCTTAGTGAGTCCTACCACACACGCAGGTAGCAACCCCACGTATAACGCCCCCACCCGCAAGTAGGCAACATCACCACTACAATGAATATGAAGCCACATAATGATTCATGCATACATACAAACCTCGGTCCCACCGAGTACACAAAAATATAACAATACCAGCTCAGTCCCACCGAGCCCCCGGTCCCACCGAGTAAAGGTAAATAGTTGTACTAGCTCAGTCCCACCGAGCCCTCGGTCCCACCGAGCCCCCCAGTCCCACTGGGGTGTATGCAAGCACAAACAATCCACATATAAATTCAACAATCACAGCTAAATCATCCCATCCAAATTGGTCCACGTAAACACGTAATAACACATAGCACAAAAACAACGATATACATGAAATTCCTAACTACGCGGTGAGAGAACTCACCTCAAAGCAAAGCGACGCGCTCCCGAGCCGCAACACCAGCACGTCAACCTTCCTCACTTTTTCCCACCTAAATACGCACTAAAAACGTCAACGGAAGGTCCCAACTCACGACACTTTTACTAGTTTAACAAAACTAAAATTCCAGCTTTTATACTAAAAACGCAGGTCTGTTCGGGACCCATTTTACCCCTGCTAAACTGATCAAACCAAAAATCTAATTCCACATTCAGGAAGTTCAATGTCTTACGGTTCCAGGGACGTATCGCACGCGTCCTAACGATATTCCTAGCACTCTATATGAATTTTACAAAAACACCTCTCAGAGCAGCTAAAACAGGACCTGTCCGTATAAAATGGCAATTTGACACTAGCTATGGCCCGAACTGGTTTTTCCACAAAACATATAAAAGTTACTAGACTCAGAATGGGAACTTTTGGCACCAGTTCCATCCCAATCCGACATTCCTAGCAGAAGATATAGCTTTTACAAAACAGGGCAAAAACTGCACGATTTACATAAAATGATAACTTTTGAACTTGAACCCAATAAGTTATCTTAATCCAAACAGACCCACGAAGAAACATGACTTACTGAATTAGGGTTAACATGGGCTGAACAAAACCATGCACCACCCACTTCCGCCTCCGGCGGTGGTGGTGGCTGGCGGTATTCTCGCGACGAACAAAACGAAAAGACACGGAAAGGAAAACGAACGATTACCTCGCTGCAACTCCTCCTTCTTCCCGATTCCGGTAGCAAGCAGCGGCGTTCCTCTCCTTCCCGGCGTCTCTCACTCTCCGGCGAACACTCTCCCTCTCTCTCCTCTCGCCGGCGACCACACTCCCTTTCCCTCTCGATTTCTCTCTCGCTCTCCTGGTTTCTTTACTTCTCGGCTGAACACAACAACAACAAAAAAAAAGGAAGGGGGGTCTTAGGGTATGAGGAGATACCAGCTGCAAGAAAACGAAGAAGAGAAGGGGGGGTCGGTCCCCTCTCTTGGCCGATCACATGCCCCCAAAACACCCATTTTCGCAATTAACCCCCTAGGTCCCAACACTTGACAGTTTTGGTCCCTGATTTTCCATAATAATGCAAAAGAGAGAGTAAGGTTTGCCACACATAACATTCAAGGTCTCCCTTGACAACTTCCGTTAACAAGACTCGCTTAAACGACAATAAAATAAATACATTAAGCAAAATTCAAAACCATACCGGGACACGGGCTTTACAGAACAATATCAAAAACTTTGGAACTTGCAAGAATCGGAAATCAAACACAAGTGATTACTTCGAAAATACTTAGATTAAACTTGGAACCGAAAGCTTAGCTTAGCTTACAACTGAAATCGTAACCAAAAGTCTGAATAATAAGTGGTACTAACGAGCAATAAGAGGTAAGTAAAGACTAGAGAACAAAAGCTAAGTAATTGTAGAAGCTTAAGTGTTTTGATCCAAGATGATGTGTTTTTTCTAAGCATACAAACCATCCATTATATAGGAGAGTTGATTGGAGACAAAGCAATTAAAAGCTACATTCAACAGCTGTCAGTGTACTCTTTGTCCTTTCAAAAGTCAACTCTAGCGCAATCGTCTTCAAAAGAGTTCGACCCAGAGATTTGTCAAAAAGGCCCAGCTGTGCACTCCTATAGCACTCCTGCAGCATCGATTCCTATAGCATCACTGCAGTATCGACCAACCCAATTCTGAAATAATTCAAAACAGGCCCAAATAAGATCCAAAAGTACACAAAATACCATTAATTCATGCTTAACACCTAAAACACGGAAAATGCTAAAAACTAATAAAAATGACTCAATTTTGAACTTTGGGCAAATAAAACAAGGAAAATGACTACTAAAAGTGGCTAAAATAGGGTTAATAAATTAACCCTATCACGGATCCAGAAATTATGATAATGGGGGTCAAAATTTAAGTACATGGTATTGCGAGAATCATTACCACCAATATCGGTTCCGAATGTTGACAATTTTCTTTTAAAAAAAATCAATTTTTCTAGAGAATTAATATAACAATTTTTTTTCTAAAATCTTTTTAGTTTTCTAGTGAATTAATATAACAATTTCTTATGGAAATCTTTTCGTTTTACTAGCGAAATAATAAAACAATTAAATTTAACCCTAAACAATTAATAATGGCGTATATTTTGTATAAAGATTATGATGTGGTATTCTATCGTATTAGTATGACTTAATGATTATTTTATACGTGAACATATTTGTTGGTTGACTTAAGAAAATGCATGTATACACTAATTTATTTTAAATGTGATTTAAATTTAAGGGATGTAAGAGCATCCACAATCATGGACTTCTCTAGAGGTTTATGGTTTTGCCATCTCAGCTGTTACACCCTCAAAATTGGAATGAGCAACTAACCTTAATTTCAAGAACGGCAACCGGCTTTTCCACGTAATTAAGCCGCTCGTCGATCTGAACATCTTCGAGAGGTATTACTGCAGACTCATCCCTCACACACTTCCGCAATTGCGAAACGTGGAAAGTGTTGTGAATCAAACTCAGTTCCTCGGGTAGCTCTAAACGGTAAGCCACTTTCCCCACACGGGCGATAATCCGGTAAGGCCCAATATAACGAGGCCCTAGCTTCCCCCGCTTACGAAACCGGATCACCCCTTTCCAGGGTGAAACCTTCAACAAAACATAATCACCCACTTGAAACTCTAAGTCGGATCGCCTTTTGTCGACGTAGCTCTTCTGCCGACTCTGTGAAGTAACCAAACGGTCCCACACCATCTGAATCATGTCGGTCGTCTTCAAAACAATGTCAGTACTCCCTAACACCCGATGACCAACCTCGCCCCAACAAACGGCCGTCCTGCACTTCCTACTGTACAACAACTCGTACGGCGGCATGCCAATACTAGAGTGATAGCTGTTGTTGTAGGAGAATTCTGCCAAAGGTAGGTACTGATCCCAACTACCTCCAAAATCGATGACACAAGCTCGAAGCATATCCTCGAGGGTCTGAATGGTTCGCTCGCTCTGTCCGTCCGTCTGTGGATGGAAAGTCGTGCTAAAGTGTAACCGTGTACCCATCTCCGACTGGAACCTCTCCCAAAACCGGGAGGTAAAACGAGTGTCCCTGTCGGAGACAATCGAAACTGGCACCCCATGCCTGGCCACGATCTCACGTACAAACACCTCCGCAAGCTTCTCCGCCGAGGAGCTCTCCCTGATGGCCAAGAAGTGAGCACTTTTGGTCAGCCGGTCAACGATCACCCAAATGGCATCGTTCCCACGGGGAGTCCTAGGGAGTTTCGTTATGAGATCCATAGTAATCTTTTCCCATTTCCAAACCGGGACCTCCAACGGTTGCAATTTCCCATGTGGTCGTTGATGTTCCGCTTTGACCTTCTGACAGGTCATACATACCTCAACACATCTAGCAACATCCCGCTTCAGGCCGGGCCACCAGTAACCTTCACGCAAGTCTCTGTACATCTTTGTAGCTCCCGGGTGAATCGAGAACTTGGACTTATGCGCCTCATCCATTAGTACCTGCCGGTTCCCACCGATGAATGAAACCCAGACCCTACCATGTCGAGTTAACAGCCCCCGACTATCACGAACAAAATTCGGGATTTCCCCCGACACTCTTTCCCGCTTTGCATTTTCCTCCAAGACAGCCACCTCCTGAGCGCTTCCTATCGACTCCAGGATAGGTGTAACCACTGTCAATCGCTGACATAAACCCCTCAGTGGCTCACCGACCGGATGTCGACTGAGTGCGTCCGCGACCACGTTCGCTTTACCCGGGTGGTAAAGTATCTCGCAGTCATAATCCTTAACCACATCGAGCCACCTTCGCTGACGCATATTAAGGTTCTGCTGATCCATCAAGTACTTGAGGCTCTTATGGTCAGTGTAGATCGTACACTTGACACCATAGAGATAGTGCCTCCAAATTTTAAGGGCAAACACGACCGCTCCCAACTCCACGTCATGAGTCGGGTAATTCGCTTCGTGGGGCTTCAGCTGCCTAGAAGCGTAGGATATGACCTTGTCGCGCTGCATAAGCACTGCACCCAAACCCTGATGTGAGGCGTCACAATATACTACCAAATCCTCCATGCCCTCGGGCAAGGTTAACACAGGAGCCTCGCACAAACGCCTGCGTAGCTCCTCGAACGCCTTCTGTAGTTCCTCACCCCAGCTGAAAGCCGCAGATTTCTTTGTCAATCGCGTCATAGGCAACGCGATCTTGGAGAAATCCTGAATAAGCCTTCGATAATATCCCGCCAATCCTAGAAAGCTTCGCACCTCGGTAGGAGTCTTCGGCACCTCCCACCTCATCACCGCTGAAATCTTAGCTGGGTCGACCATAATACCATCCTGGTTCACGACATGTCCTAGGAACTGGACCTCTCGTAACCAGAACTCGCACTTGGAAAACTTAGCGTATAACTTCTCTCGCCTCAATACTTCCAACACTTCTCGAAGATGCATCTCGTGCTCCTCCTCGGTCTTTGAATACACCAAAATATCATCGATGAACACAATCACCGATCGGTCCAACATCGGACTACACACTCGGTTCATGAGGTCCATGAACGCTGCAGGTGCATTGGTGAGTCCAAAAGGCATCACCACAAACTCGTAATGGCCGTACCGCGTACGGAAGGCCGTCTTCTCCGTGTCCTCACTCCTTACCCGCATCTGGTGGTACCCCGACCGTAAATCAATCTTAGAGAACCACGAGGCTCCCTGAAGCTGGTCGAATAAATCGTCAATCCTTGGCAAAGGATAACGATTCTTTACCGTAAGCTTATTCAGCTCCCGGTAATCTATGCACATCCGCTGTGACCCGTCCTTCTTCTTCACGAATAAGATAGGTGCTCCCCACGGCGAACAGCTCGGTCTAATGAACTCCTTTTCTAGAAGTTCCTGCAACTGGGCGTACAGCTCTTTCATTTCCGGTGGGGCCAGGCGATAGGGTGCCTTGGCCACCGGAGCAGCACCCGGGATCAGATCGATCCGAAACTCTACCTGTCGCTCGGGAGGTATCCCCGGCAATTCCTCGGGAAACACATCGGTGAACTCCCGTACAACAGGTACGTCTTCCGCAGACTCCTTCGCTTCCCCAACCCGCGTGTCTATCACGTATGCCAAATATCCCTGCCCACTATGCTGAAGGTACCTCCGAGCTCTCGCAGCCGAACATATGGCCGTAGTCCGTCTAGACGAATCTCCCTGTACTAACAGTTCTCCCCCGCTTGGGGTTCGAACTCGCACTTGTTTGTGACGATAAACGATCTCCGCGTCGAACTTATCCATCCAATCCATGCCCACAATCACACAAAGCTCCCGCATAGCAATCGGGATCAGGTCAATGGGAAACCTCACTCCTGAGATCTCTAAGGTGCACCCGCGAAACACGTCCGTGACCGTCAAGGTCCTATCATCAGCCACCTCAACAACAAGAGGATAACGCAAACGTCCTACAACTCGGCCCAAACCCTCGCTAAAAGTGCGAGACACAAAAGAGTGAGTAGCCCCGCTATCAAACATCACAACCGCAGGCACCAAGTTAACTAGGAATGTACCTAACATATAATTTAACCACAAGTAAATACATGACATGGAAAGGAAAGACAAAAAGAAAGAAGCAAGGGATATACCTGTAACCACTTTAGGCGTCGCCTGTGCCTCATCCACCGTCAACTGGTGAGCTCTACCTCGGGCCGCTCCCGCCCCCGACTGAGCAACTCGACCATCAGTGATGCGCAACGGGGCATTCCCAGGCGTCCTCTGTGCTCCACTCCCAATAGCTACCCCTGCTCTCGGACAGTTGGCCCTTACATGGCCTGTCTGATTACAGTTGAAGCAGACCACTAGCGGAACCTTACAATCCCGGCTAAGGTGACCGGGTTGGCCACACTTAAAACACCCCTCAACTCTCCTCGTTCCGGTATCCCTGGGCTTAAACCCGCCACTCCTAGAACCCGCGCGCGTATCTGTGAACCTCGACCGCTTCGGCACTGCCGAGATAGGCGTCACTGGCTGTGCCGCCTTCCGCTTCTTCGCTTGGGTCTCCAGCTCAAGCTCCCTCCTCCGAGCCGCGTCCATCATGGCAGATAACGAAGCATACTGTGCTGTGCTAACAAATTCTCGGATCTCCGTGCGCAACATATCTTTATACCGCGACATCTTCATCTCTTCCGAGGCAGCATACTGGGGACAAAATAATGTCATCTCGGTGAATTTTCTGTTCATCTCCTTTACCGTCTCTGTTGTCTGTGTGAGCTCCAGGAACTCCTTAGCGATTCGCTCCATCTCTACGGGCGGTACATACTCTGCACGGAAACGAGTGACAAACTCATCCCAAGTCAAGGTAGTGCGCTCGGCAGGCGTCAATGCCGTGGCGCACCAATCCTTCGCGCCGTCACGAAGTAGGTTTACTGCAAAACGGACCTTTAGATTGTCCGGGCAGCCACTGGTCAGAAAAGCAAACTCCATGTCGGATACCCACCGCATGCTGGTAATCGGATTCGGTCTCCCTTAAACTCTGGCGGGGAACAGGCAGAGAGATCCCGATACTGGAACTCTCGGGTACGGGGTTGACCCTCCGTAGGCAGTGGAATAGATGCAATACGCTCCTCCAGTAGGATCACCACCTCATCTCGAATGGCGGTGATGATCTCGGGAATCGCCTCCCCGATCGCGTGAGATACCTCAGTAGCAATCAGCTCCCTAATACGCTCCTCAGTAAGCCCTGCCCCAGCCTGCGGCCCAGCCGCGCCGTTCCTTCTAGTGTTGACCATTCTAGAAAAAGAAATTTCAGAGAGTTATTAGCACAAGTAGCTCACCCTACTACGCTCACGCTCCACTCCTTGGCTTCCTCGTGACTCTCCCCGACTCGAGCATGGATCCTGTGCTTCAGATAGTAGGAGTTCTGCTACTACCCTTCACACCTATCCTTACTCGTTTCGAGTCCTGTCCCGGGACGTCCAAGTAGTTGCTTACCACAATTAAACACATATGCCCATTCCGGCATATGTAACCACTTTTCCTAATTCCCCAGAAAAGTCATGTCACCCCACTACCCTTGCTAGGACGGAACCCCCACTAGCCCTGACGAGTCGCCTCGTAAACGCACAGTCGTATACAGTGGAACCAGATAGACATTCGAATATGAGATTCTATCCTACAACGGTTGGACTCAAACAAGAGTTGCGCAATAGAACTAAATCCAATATTCTAAGGCTATTCAGTTCCTACTGCATACCACCTAAGGTGCATTCACTTGACAACCTATCAAAGCTAGCATGAGTTCCTATTAGCAAGTAACAAACATACAGTACCATAAAGTCCACATAAGTAATCTAGCATGCACACACTATGCCTAGAAAGCGATAAATACACTAAGCTCCTTACCTTCCAGGTTGGCGTCGGCTGACTGTACACACTGCGCCCACGATCACCGTTTCCGGAACGGGTTTTCTCTTTTCATTTAATTTTTAAAAGATTTTAGTAAAAGAATTTAAAGATCTCTTAGCCGCAACTTGAGACCAAACACACCGAGATGTGCTTGATTCACTCAAGCTGTGCTCTGATACCAAGTTGTAACGTCCCAAAAATTACAAGGAATAAAAAAATTGAAAACATGCACTTCATTATAAAACAACCATAATTTAATAATTCGAAACTTAATTGGAAATAATGTCGTTAACTCAATTAGCCAATAAAGTTTATACAGCGGAAATTTTATGAACTAAAATCCAAAGGGTCGAAAGTGAAATTTTAAACAACTCTCGGCATTTCGCGCATAGTGTGTGTACCGTCATGCTCGACCGCCACTCGCACCTGAAACCACAACAAATTGGGAAAAGGGTAAGCTAAACGCTTAGTGAGTCCTACCACACACGCAGGTAGCAACCCCACGTATAACGCCCCCACCCGCAAGTAGGCAACATCACCACTACAATGAATATGAAGCCACATAATGATTCATGCATACATACAAACCTCGGTCCCACCGAGTACACAAAAATATAACAATACCAGCTCAGTCCCACCGAGCCCCCGGTCCCACCGAGTAAAGGTAAATAGTTGTACTAGCTCAGTCCCACCGAGCCCTCGGTCCCACCGAGCCCCCAGTCCCACTGGGGTGTACGCAAGCACAAATAATCCACATATAAATTCAACAATCACAGCTAAATCATCCCATCCAAATTGGTCCACGTAAACACGTAATAACACATAGCACAAAAACAACGATATACATGAAATTCCTAACTACGCGGTGAGAGAACTCACCTCAAAGCAAAGCGACGCGCTCCCGAGCCGTAACACCAGCACGTCAACCTTCCTCACTTTTTCCCACCTAAATACGCACTAAAAACTGATCAAACCAAAAAATCAATTCCACATTCAGGAAGTTCAATGTCTTACGGTTCCAGGGACGTATCGCACGCGTCCTAACGATATTCCTAGCACTCTATATGAATTTTACAAAAACACCTCTCAGAGCAGCTAAAACAGGACCTGTCCGTATAAAATGGCAATTTGACACTAGCTATGGCCCGAACTGGTTTTTCCACAAAACATATAAAAGTTACTAGACTCAGAATGGGAACTTTTGGCACCAGTTCCATCCCAATCCGACATTCCTAGCAGAAGATATAGCTTTTACAAAACAGGGAAAAAACTGCACGATTTACATAAAATGATAACTTTTGAACTTGAACCCAATAAGTTATCTTAATCCAAACAGACCCACGAAGAAACATGACTTACTGAATTAGGGTTAACATGGGCTGAACAAAACCATGCACCACCCACTTCCTCCTCCGGCGGTGGTGGTGGCTGGCGGTATTCTCGCGACGAACAAAACGAAAAGACACGGAAAGGAAAACGAACGATTACCTCGCTGCAACTCCTCCTTCTTCCCGATTCCGGTAGCAAGCAGCGGCGTTCCTCTCCTTCCCGACGTCTCTCACTCTCCGGCGAACACTCTCCCTCTCTCTCCTCTCGCCGGCGACCACACTCCCTTTCCCTCTCGATTTCTCTCTCGCTCTCCTGGTTTCTTTACTTCTCGGCTGAACACAACAACAACAAAAAAAGGAAGGGGGGTCTTAGGGTATGAGGAGATACCAGCTGCAAGAAAACGAAGAAGAGAAGGGGGGGGGGGGGGTCGGTCCCCTCTCTTGGCCGATCACATGCCCCCAAAACACCCATTTTCGCAATTAACCCCCTAGGTCCCAACACTTGACAGTTTTGGTCCCTGATTTTCCATAATAATGCAAAAGAGAGAGTAAGGTTTGCCACACATAACATTCAAGGTCTCCCTTGACAACTTCCGTTAACAAGACTCGCTTAAACGACAATAAAATAAATACATTAAGCAAAATTCAAAACCATACCGGGACACGGGCTTTACAGAACAATATCAAAAACTTTGGAACTTGCAAGAATCGGAAATCAAACACAAGTGATTACTTCGAAAATACTTAGATTAAACTTGGAACCGAAAGCTTAGCTTAGCTTACAACTGAAATCGTAACCAAAAGTCTGAATAATAAGTGGTACTAACGAGCAATAAGAGGTAAGTAAAGACTAGAGAACAAAAGCTAAGTAATTGTAGAAGCTTAAGTGTTTTGATCCAAGATGATGTGTTTTTTCTAAGCATACAAACCATCCATTATATAGGAGAGTTGATTGGAGACAAAGCAATTAAAAGCTACATTCAACAGCTGTCAGTGTACTCTTTGTCCTTTCAAAAGTCAACTCTAGCGCAATCGTCTTCAAAAGAGTTCGACCCAGAGATTTGTCAAAAAGGCCCAGCTGTGCACTCCTATAGCACTCCTGCAGCATCGATTCCTATAGCATCACTGCAGTATCGACCAACCCAATTCTGAAATAATTCAAAACAGGCCCAAATAAGATCCAAAAGTACACAAAATACCATTAATTCATGCTTAACACCTAAAACACGGAAAATGCTAAAAACTAATAAAAATGACTCAATTTTGAACTTTGGGCAAATAAAACAAGGAAAATGACTACTAAAAGTGGCTAAAATAGGGTTAATAAATTAACCCTATCACGGATCCAGAAATTATGATAATGGGGGTCAAAATTTAAGTACATGGTATTGCGAGAATCATTACCACCAATATCGGTTCCGAATGTTGACAATTTTCTTTTAAAAAAAATCAATTTTTCTAGAGAATTAATATAACAATTTTTTTTCTAAAATCTTTTTAGTTTTCTAGTGAATTAATATAACAATTTCTTATGGAAATCTTTTCGTTTTACTAGCGAAATAATAAAACAATTAAATTTAACCCTAAACAATTAATAATGGCGTATATTTTGTATAAAGATTATGATGTGGTATTCTATCGTATTAGTATGACTTAATGATTATTTTATACGTGAACATATTTGTTGGTTGACTTAAGAAAATGCATGTATACACTAATTTATTTTAAATGTGATTTAAATTTAAGGGATGTAAGAGCATCCACAATCATGGACTTCTAGAGGTTTATGGTTTTGCCATCTCAGCTGTTACACCCTCAAAATTGGAATGAGCAACTAACCTTAATTTCAATAAATTAAACTAAAAGATGATAAAATTACTTCTACATATCATCCTTGAAAATACCTCAATTTTAAACTTCACAAATTAAACATCTAACAACTCTACGCGGGTGTTACTTAACCCAAACAAAAGTTGCTAATCCCAAAAGTGCGGAAAACTTCGCTAAGCATCTCACTTCCCGGGCATTCTACCAGCACTCATCATCTCGCAGTGTAGCTAAAGCTATTCCCAACTTGAACCTGTTGCACATGCCGACAAATAAAAAGGTTAGGCTAACGCCTAGTGAGTTCAAGAGTTTACATCATGAGCAAATCATTTGATAAAACGACAATTTCAACTTAAATAAACGATTTTCTAAAAGAGTTTGTATAAAAGACATCGACAACCCATTTTCCAAACGCATACAGTTTCTGAGAGGAAAGCTTCCAATGAAAATCGTTTCTCTGCAAAGGACTCAAATCCAAAACTCACATCAAGAGTTAATTAATAATAATTTCTCAAATAATCGCCACTGCGAATAAAACTCCAGCAGTTAAAACATCCAATAAGAATGTAATATAAATCCGTCCATCAATCATGGAAAACAATCCATATGCATGTAATATAACCTCAACAATGCGAATAGATAAAATACCCGAAATCAACACCCTTCGGTGACGGGGGAGACCCGATCTCATCGAATGTGGCAAACACATAAATTAAACCACGATTAAATAAATACAAGTAAGCTTCTTGGATGTGGAAACAAATGACATCAACCATACTAGGTCTTTAGTCAATCCTCGGCATCAATCATACTAGATCTTTAGCCCACCTTAGACATCAACCATACTAGGTCTTTAGTCCATCTTAGACATCAACCATACTAGGTCTTTAGCCCTTCTTAGACATCAACCATACTAGGTCTTTAGTCCATTTTCGGCATCAACCATACTAGGTCTTTAGCCCTTCTTAGACATCAACCATACTAGGTCTTTAGTCCAAACCATCAAGTTCAATCCTACTGGATCTTTACCTTGGGAAAACCCACCATCCGAAACAAGCTTACTCGACTTAAATATAAATACATGACCCCAAAAGAATAACTAATGCATTCAAATCATGTAAACCTCAAATATGATGCAACTCATGCAATGCAAACCCCAAGCCCACGTCGAGCTTATTAAAACCGGGCGAATGCCATCAAGACTCAACCGAGTCCAAAACCGAGCCCTCTGCTCAAAAGATCTAATGATCATTTATCAACATCAATTCATGCAAATGAAAATGCATCTAGCCCACAAAATGCAAACACATGCTCCGAGGCATGATAGTCTCACAACCCCTTCATTGCCACCTTCCCAATGAAGTCAAATCATATATGCATCAATATGTATACGTATGTTCAACTCTTTCATAACTCAACAATGCATATAATTCACCGAGGTTCATTAGTCCCAAAGGTACTAAGAACACGAAAACATCAAACGGTCTTCACACATAAGACCAACACTCAAACCGGCACATATTCAAATAAAATGCACTTAAGCATATAACACATCCAAGACTCCACCTCGAGTCTCTAAAACCGGCAAACACTCAACACATTCACATGGTCGGATTTACCCAAATCCCCAACCCACACGTTCACACTTTAAAATACGCCACATCGTAGTTATCACATAATCACAAAACACTAAAGGTGTATTTTGACCCAATCCTCTTTACTTATGCAATAAATTAACAAAACCTCTTTTACTCGTGATTTATTCATCAATCACTCAAAATCCCCAATTGTGGGTGTTTTACAGGATATGTAAAATTCAACACTTTGATTAAATCAAAACCCACCAAATAACTCAACAAGGGATAATTTCACATAAAGCACACAATTACTTTAAAAACACATATTTTGGCATGTACAAAGTTTTCACAAATCAACTTGAACTCACCTTGCTAGATTTAGGCTAAATCTAGAGTTTCTCCAAATGTAAGCTCCTTTGAAGAAGTTTGCATCCTCAAGCCAAAACCTCCAAAAACCTAAATTCATAAATTCCAACCATGAATATTCATATTCAACCACTTTAAAACCACTCCCCAAACATCTTATATCAAAATCTCTATTTTGACCAAAACCCCAATATTAACCTAACTTTTCCAAAATCATCCAAACCGAAATTGGATAAACAAAATACTAGGAGATCATCAATGGAACATTTCTAACTCATATGAAAGTATAGAAGCTAGGAGGATGAACTCACCACTTAGGTTTTGATGAAAACCTAGAAAACCCCAAACATCTCTAGTGTTGTGGATGAAACTTGCTCTTGCATCAATGAATGAAATCACTAGCATAAAGTGGATAAGAAACACATTAATCTCCAAGAAAAGCCCTAAAATCGGTTAGGGTTTGTGAGGAAGGAAGGAAAAACGATTTGGAAGAGAAAGGGAAGAGATTCGAGAGACTTACCACCACCAAACACCCTTGAATCTTCCTATGAACTTCAAAACTCTTTCTAGATCCTTGAAGAGCTCTCAAAATCGGAACCATAGCAACTTGAATGACCAAAATCGGAGTTGAAATGAGAGAGATATGAAGAAATGAAGTTTGAGGGGTGAAATTCGCGTTTTAAGCTGATCAGTAGCTCCGCGCGGGTCTCCGCGCTAGTGAACTAGCGCCACAATGCGCGCCGGGCACGGGTCTCCCGGTTTCCCCTTAAACACTGTTTTGGCCATAACTTCTTCGTTATAGCTCCGTTTTCGCTCCGGAAAGAACCGTTGGACTCGTATTTGAATTCCTCATCCAACAAGACCATAAAATCTAGGATTTAACCCAAAATCCTAATTTTGCTTAAAAGATCGATTCCACACTGATTCGAAGTTGTACTTATCCGAAAGTTACGGGTGTTACATCAGCTTTCTCTTTCTGCCACATCAGTTTTCTCTCTCCTACACATTTTATAAACCTTTCACTCTCAATCATGAACCGGTTCATAGTTTATATAATAAAAAATTATAATAAATAAAAACAAGTTATTATAATACAAATAATAATTATTATAAACTATAAATAGTTAAAATTCAATTGTTATATATAAAAATTACAATAATAAAACTCAAAATAAAATAAAATCAACAATGATAAATATAAAATGTGTGTTTTTATAAAATAAAAATAATAATAAATTATACTTGACTATGTTTTATTAAATAAATTTAACAAATAAAATTTTTAAATGAAGGCATTGAGTTTGAAACAGAAGAAATTAAACTTGGCACCATCATCTCTTCCGTTATAAATTTACCATTAAATTTTTTTATGAAGGCATGGACGGCTTGTAACAACCCAAATTCTAGTGAGTTTTAGAGTTAGTGGTCAAAATGGAATAAACGAAAGTTAAGTTGAGGGGCCGTTTCTGTATTTTGATGAAGATATATAAATGCACAAACTTCTAGGGCAGCCTCCATTTGCAAAATCAGTATTTTGGTCTTGAGTGTGTGTTGGTGGCGTGAAGCAAGAAAAGAAAGGGAAGAAGAAGAAGAAGGAAGCATAAGAGAGGAGAAATCAATCAGGTAATCCCTCTTAAATTCGTATTCTGTGTGATTTAGTATTCCCTTCTTCAGTAGTTTGGATTCTATGATTGAAATCAGTGATTACTTAAGTTTTCAACATTTTTCCTAAAAAGTGGGTTTTATGGGTTTTGTCTTAATGAATCAATTTTAAGAGATTAAGGTGGGATTATTTGGGTATTTGAGGTTGGTGGATGAACCCTTGAGGTTATCTAATCAAGCTAATGGCTAAAATCAGGTTAGAAATCACTTTTAAGGAACTATTATTCGAACAGCAGTCGTATCCGGATACCTTCAGTTCCTGATGATATGGTGATTTCCGGATACGGATGCTGTTTTCCGGGTGAACCTTTATGGTAGTTTCCGGGTGGGTGTTTTCCGGGTAGATATCCGGACAAGTAGTTATCCGGACAAGTTGATCTCCGGACAAGTAGGTATCCGGACAAGCAGGCATCCAGACGAGTTAGTATCCAGACAAGTAGGTGTATCTGGAAAATCTGTGCTGGGCAGTGGGTTGAGCCGTTTAATCTGATCCGAATCTAATGCCCTTAGGTGTTCGACTGGTTTAGCTGGGAAGAGTTTAAGAAGTGCGTTCTACGATAATCAAAGGTGAGTTCTCTCACTCCTTTTTATGATGTACCATTTTTACTGAATATGGTTCCTTTATCGAGCATGAATTGATTTATAAAAATTATGCATGTTTTACATGTTTACCCACAAACGAAAGATGTTTTATGTTTTCATGCATATGGTTTCAATGTATGTGTTTGCTATGTGGAGTCGGTTGCACGGTGGGGACGAGGTACCTTGGGATCTCTGGTCCCTTGGGCATATGGAGGTTAGCTTGTAGGTTGGAATTTGTTTTCTCCTACATGAAGGAACGGGGAGTCCATTTGGATTCCGGCGTAGACGAGAGGGTGTCTGTTAGGCCCCGATCGGAGTAGCTTATGCAATTCCCTGAACCCTGTGTTTAATCTTGGATGATGTTATGAGAAAGATGCGAAAGTATTTTCTTTATGAAACGATCTTTTATTGTGATAAATGTTTATGGAGGGAATTCACTAGACCTTTTGGTCTAACCCTCGCTTTTCAAAAACTAAACCATTTTCAGGTAAGCGCGCTATGGGTTCTTATAGTAAGAACTAGGAATGATGCAATGAGGATTTGGAGACTAGAGCGACTCCAGAGTTTTGGATTCTATTGACTATAGATGTAGCTCTCGGCTGTGGATTTTAGACTTCCACTGTCAAATTTTGTTTAGTATAGAAGAATTGATGTTTATGAACAAGTTTAATTATGTAATCTGAATGCTTATTCATGGTTGAATGCATGTTATGTTTTGGGACGTTACAAATGGTATCAGAGCCTTAGTTTAAGGGATTTAGGTGACCATTAGGGCCTAAACTTAAACTGTAAGATGAGGAACACAGACGAGATATAGGATTGCCTCTAGGAACGATCACTATAAATGCGTTAGGAAATGAGGTGCCAAGGACAAACGTGTAAGGTAAGTTTGGGATTACACCTGGCCAGTGTAATTACGAACTTACAGGTACACGTGTGTGCTTAAACTTACCTTATATAGCAATGTTGTTGTGTCATATCCGTCAAAGGTTAATTGTTTTTTTCTTTCAGCATTAGTGAAATGGCTGGGAGAACCTTGAGGAGTAGGTCGGCACCTGTTGTGCCAAGGAATCAAGAAGAGGTGGTACTAGAAAATGGACCGATGGAACCGGCGAGGGCAACTGTTACCCGTGGAAGGGGAAGAGGTAGGGGTCGTGGAAGGGGTCGAGGAAGAACACCCCGTCGGGCCGCCACCCAAGCGGCCGGGGATGGAGGAAACCTGAACCTGAGAACGACTCGTGCAACTAGAAGAACGAGGAGTGTGGAAGCCCCTGTTCATCAAGAAGACTCTCTTCAGGAGAGTTCAGCTTCTACAAGAAGGGTAGCTCAGCCAAGGGGACGGGGTCGAGGTCGCGGATCTACGTTTGTCACTCGAGAGAACCTAGCTGCTGAATTGGGTAAGATTCAAGAGACCTTGCAGACTCTCCTCACTAAGCAGAATGAGTCAACATCGGGAAGCAAAGAAGCGAGTGAGAACCGAGAAAGCGTGGAACTGTCTAGTCCGCTAGCGACCGGTACTGGGAGTCACTTGAATTCAAACCCTCAAGTGATGAATGAGTTAGCAACTAAGGGATGCAATTTCAAGGCCTTTGCCTCATGCAAGCCCCCTACTTTTAAGGGCGAGTATGACCCTATCTTGGCAATGAAATGGGTGAAGGAAATGGAACTAGTCTTCGATACTTGCAAGTGTGCTGATGGGGACAGAGTAATGTTTGCCTTGTCCATGTTGAAATCTGATGCAGTTTACTGGTGGGAGGCTGAGACTGGGGGAAAGGGCTCGGCAATGGCTAAGGGGATGTTGTGGGAAGCGTTTATAGACAGGTTCAAAGCTCAGTTCTGCCCGCTCGCGGCAGTAAAAAGATTGGAAGAAGAGTTCTTGGGATTGGATCAGGGAGGTATGACAGTGCGAGAGTATACTACAAAGTTCATTGAGAAGTCTCGCTTTGCAGATTTGTATGTGCCAACGGAGGAGCGCCGAGTGGAGCGTTTCATTCATGGACTGAAGGGCAGTATCCGAGAGCTAGTTCTGACAAGGAACCCCACTACCTTTCAGGCGACCATTAATGCGGCCGAGATGATTGAAAAGGAGAAGGTTCGTCAGATGACTGAGAAGGGTGGTGAAAAGCGCAAATGGGATGGACCGGGTAAGGACTTCAGAAAAGGGAAAGTGTTTCGATCAGACAACCGTGTTAGTAAGGACACCGTTGGAAAACCATGTACGGAATGTAACAGGGTGCATCGGGGAGAGTGCATGGCAGGTTCAAACTCATGCTACCGGTGTGGCTTGCCCGGTCACATGTCAAAGGATTGTCGCAGTGGGGGAAAATCTTGTTACGAATGTGGGGCTACTGGCCACATGCGTAGTGATTGCCCACACTTGAAGAAAGGGGGATCAATTCCGTATGGTGAACGTCCGGGTGGAAAAGGAAATGACAAGGGAGCAGAACCAGTGCGTCCGAAAGGACGTGCATTCCGCATGACTGCGGAAGAAGCAGAGGAAGTTTCAGATGTGGTGGCAGGTACGTTTCTAGTGAACTCTCTATATGCCAAGGTGCTATTTGATTCAGGAGCAAATCGCTCCTTTGTATCGCATGCTTTTATGAAATGTTTAGGGGTGAGGCCTAGACGTTTGGAGAGAGCACTAGAGGTGGAAACTGCAAATGATAGTTGGGTTTATGTTAAGGAAGTAGTAGAAGACTGTGTCATAGATATAGAAGGGAGGTTGGTGCCTACGAAGTTATATCCCATGGCAATGGGAGAGTTTGACGTAGTGTTGGGTATGGATTGGTTAGCCGCGAACGATGCGAATATCGTTTGCAACAAAAAGTTGATCAGGATCCGGTCACCTGATGGGGATACCGTAGTGATCTATGGAAACCGCCGTGATAGAAAGACCGGCCTTATCTCCATGATTAGGGCTACTAAGTGTTTGAGGAAGGGGTGTCAAGGGTTCTTGGCGTACGTGTTGGACGCCAAGAAAGAGAAGCGTGGGGTGAGCGATGTACGAGTGGTAAATGAGTACCCGGAGGTATTTCCGGATGACTTGAAAAGTTTACCCCCGGATCGCCAGATCGAGTTCAGGATTGATCTGATGCCGGGATCTGCACCGATTGCCCACGCACCGTATAGATTGGCGCCGTACGAAATGAAGGAAATGATGACTCAATTGCAGGAGTTATTAGACAAGGGGTTCGTTAGACCGAGTACATCTCCGTGGGGAGCACCTGTGCTCTTCGTGAAGAAGAAGGACGGTACTATGCGAATGTGCATAGACTACCGAGAACTCAACAAGGTCACGATCAAGAATAAGTACCCGATCCCGAGAATCGACGACCTGTTTGATCAGTTACAAGGAGCCAGTTACTTCTCCAAGATTGATCTGAGGTCAGGATATCATCAACTCAAGGTGAGGGAGGAGGATGTGCCGAAGACTGCGTTTCGGACCAGGTATGGACACTACGAATTCCTGGTGATGCCGTTCGGGCTAACTAACGCCCCAGCAGCATTCATGGACTTAATGAATAGGGTATGCCAACCTTATTTGGATCAGTTCGTGATAGTGTTCATAGATGACATCCTGATATTTTCAAGATCGGAAGGGGAGCACGAAAGCCACCTTCGTACGATTCTCGAGCTATTGAAGCAAGAGAAGTTGTATGCGAAGTTTTCCAAGTGCGAGTTTTGGCTGAGGGAAGTGCAGTTCCTCGGGCACGTGGTGTCTAAGACGGGAATCATGGTTGATCCGACTAAGATTGAAGCCATTCGAGACTGGGAGCAACCTAGGAATCCGTCAGAAGTTCGAAGTTTCCTCGGGCTGGCGGGGTACTACCGAAAGTTCATCAAAGACTTTTCGCATATTGCCACGCCACTGACCTCTTTTACGAAGAAGAATGTCAAGTTTGTCTGGTCAGAGAAACAAGAAGAAGCATTTCAGAAATTGAAGGATATGCTGAGTAGCGCTCCGATTTTGTCGTTACCGGACGGTTCGGGCGATTTCGTGGTTTTCAGTGACGCATCGAAGCTCGACTTGGGTTGCGTACTCATGCAACGAGGTAAGGTGATCGCTTATGCCTCCCGACAGTTAAAGGATCACGAGGCTCGTTATCCTACGCATGATTTGGAATTGGCGGCAGTGATTTTTGCCCTAAAGATTTGGCGACATTACCTGTATGGGACGAAGTGCCAGATCTTCACGGACCACAAGAGTTTATGTCATCTCTTTGATAAAAAAGAGTTGAATATGCGCCAAAGGAGATGGATTGAATTGTTGACCGACTACGACTGTAAGATCGAATACCATCCGGGGAAGGCAAACGTGGTGGCGGACGCTTTGAGCCGTAAGGAGCGAGGTGAAACCCCCAGGATTGTGGCCATGAGGGCCGAGGTCACATTCAATCTGTTAGCTGAAATAAAGAAATGTCAGGTTGAAGCGCTCGAAACCGAAAATCTTAAGAAGGAGAGAATGGTTGGGCAGGCGTCCATGTTAGTGGAAGATAGTCGAGGGGTGAAATGTCTGAATGGGAGAATCTGGGTTCCGAAACTCGGGGAGCTCCGAAAGCTGATTCTTGAAGAAGCTCACAAATCGAAGTACACGATCCACCCCGGAACTAACAAGATGTACGGAGACCTACGACGAGACTACTGGTGGCCCGGATTAAAGAAAGACGTGGCCCACCTTGTAGAGACCTGTATGACGTGTTCGAGTGTAAAGATCAAACATCAAAGACCGTACGGGAAGCTCCAGTCGTTAGAGATACCGATGTGGAAGTGGGACCAGATCACGATGGACTTCGTGACCCATTTGCCTAGAACTCCAAAGGGTTATGATGCCATTTGGGTGATCGTAGATCGACTAACGAAGTCGGCACACTTTTTACCTATACGAGAGTCTTACTATTTGGAGCAGTTAGCAAAGTTGTACATCGACGAGATCGTAGCCCGCCACGGGGTACCCTCGTCAATTGTATCAGACCGCGATAGCAGATTTACCTCTACGTTTTGGAGGAGCTTTCAAAGAGAAATGGGTTCGCAGATCAAGATGAGTACCGCTTATCATCCTCAGACCGACGGTCAGAGCGAGCGAACGATCCAAACGTTAGAAGACATGTTAAGAGCGTGTGCTTTGGATTTCCAAGGTTCATGGGAAAAGCACCTACCGCTAATCGAGTTTGCTTATAATAACAGCTATCACTCGAGCATCAAGGCAGCACCATTCGAGGCACTTTACGGTTGAAAGTGTCGGACACCGTTGTGTTGGAACGAAGTCGGAGAGAGACAGTTAGCAGGGCCAGAAATTGTATAACTGACTTCGGACAAGATAGTCGAAGTGCGTGAAATACTGAAGGTCGCCCACGACCGACAGAAAAGCTATGCAGATAAGAGGCGGAAAGACATTGAATTCCAAGTCGGGGATCATGTTCTGCTAAGGGTGTCTCCGTGGAAGGGTGTGGTACGATTTGGAAAGCGTGGGAAGTTAAGCCACGTTACATCGGACAGTTTGAGATTACTGAACGAATTGGAGAAGTGGCGTATAGGTTGGACCTACCGGAGGAATTGGGCAGTATTCATAATGCGTTTCACGTGTCTAATCTAAGGAAATGTCTAGCCGACGTGACTAAAGCGGTGCCGTTGAATGACATTAAAGTGGACGAGAAATTGAACTTTGTAGAGGAGCCTGAAGCAATCACGGATGTTAAGGTAAGGAAGTCGTGAAACAAGGAGACTAAGCTAGTTAAGGTGCAATGGCGGCACCACAAGGGTCCGGAGGCGACATGGGAGTTGGAGTCGGAGATAAAAGCTAGATACCCGCACCTTTTCCAATGAGGAATTCCGGGGACGGAATTCTTTTAAGGGGGGAGTGTTGTAACAACCCAAATTCTAGTGAGTTTTAGAGTTAGTGGTCAAAATGAAATAAACGAAAGTTAAGTTGAGGGGTCATTTCTGTATTTTGATGAAGATATATAAATGCACAAACTTCTAGGGCAGCCTCCATTTGCAAAATCAGTATTTTGGTCTTGAGTGTGTGTTGGTGGCGTGAAGCAAGAAAAGAAAGGGAAGAAGAAGAAGAATGAAGCATAAGAGAGGAGAAATCAATCAGGTAATCCCTCTTAAATTCGTATTCTGTGTGATTTAGTATTCCCTTCTTCAGTAGTTTGGATTCTATGATTGAAATAAGTGATTACTTAAGTTTTCAACATTTTTCCTAAAAAATGGGTTTTATGGGTTTTGTCTTAATGAATCGATTTTAAGAGATTAAGGTGGGATTATTTGGGTATTTGAGGTTGGTGGATGAACCCTTGAGGTTATCTAATCAAGCTAATGGCTAAAATCAGGTTAGAAATCACTTTTAAGGAATTATTATTCCAACAGCAGTCGTATCCGGATACCTTCAGTTCCTAATGATATGGTGATTTCCGGATACGGATGCTGTTTTCCGGGTGAACCTTTATGGTAGTTTCCGGGTGGGTGTTTTCCGGGTAGATATCCGGACAAGTAGTTATCCGGACAAGTAGGTATCCGGACAAGCTGGTCTCCGGACAAGCAGGCATCCGGACGAGTTAGTATCCGGACAAGTAGGTGTATCCGAAAAATCTGTGATGGGCAGTGGGTTGAGCCGTTTAATCTGACCCGAATCTAATGCCCTTAGGTGTTCGACTGGTTTAGCTGGGAAGAGTTTAAGAAGTGCGTTCTACGATAATCAAAGGTGAGTTCTCTCACTCCTTTTTATGACGTACCATTTTTACTGAATATGGTTCCTTTATCGAGCATGAATTCATTTATAAAAATTATGCATGCTTCCATGATTTACATGTTTACCCACAAACGAAAGATGTTTTATGTTTTCATGCATATGGTTTCAATGTATGTGTTTGCTATGTGGAGTCGGTTGCACGGTGGGGACGGGGTACCTTGGGATCTCTGGTCCCTTGGGCATATGGAGGTTAGCTTGTAAGTTGGAATTTGTTTTCTCCTACATGAAGGAACGGGGAGTCTATTTGGATTTCAGCGTAGACGAGAGGGTGTTTGTTAGGCCCCGATCGGAGTAGCTTATGCAATTCCCTGAACCCCGTGTTTAATCTTGGATGATGTTATGAGAAAGATGCGAAAGTATTTTCTTTATGAAATGATCTTTTATTGTGATAAATGTTTATGGAGGGAATTCACTAGACCTTTTGGTCTAACCCTCGCTTTTCAAAAACTAAACCATTTTCAGGTAAGCGCGCTATGGGTTCTTATAGTAAGAACTAGGAATGATGCAAGGAGGATTTGGAGACTAGAGCGACTCCAGAGTTTTGGATTCTATTGACTATAGATGTAGCTCTCGGCTGTGGATTTTAGACTTCCGCTGTCAAATTTTGTTTAGTATAGAAGAATTGATGTTTATGAACAAGTTTAATTATGTAATCTGAATGCTTATTCCTGGTTGAATGCATGTTATGTTTTGGGACGTTACACGGCTCCATGCAGATGGAGCGGTTTGCCACATCACCTCTTTTCCAATGGTAAGGTTCTTTGGATGAAGTGGTTCATGAGGTCCACGTGGGGGTAAGAACCTCCCATTGTGGATGCTCTAATTACTAAATAGTACCGAACAATTAGTAATTAAGACTTTTGTCTAATAAGTTATAAAATGTTATATATAAATAGGTAGATGATTATGTATAAAGTAAAATTAAAATCAAATCAAATAACATATATTTAATCCAACTACATTTAGAAAAGATTCTCTTATAAGTCTATAAACCAAGGACATTGAAATTATGGCAAAATTGGGGGGTTAAAATAATATTTTAGGGGGTCAAAACATAATATGTATTAATAAAATATATAAAGAGTAAATTACATGTTTGGTCCCTGTGGTATAGTGGTTTTAACACTTTAAGTCCCTAAAATAAAATAATTATAGCTTGCATCCTTGTGGTTTTTATTTTATAACGTGTTGAGTCCCTAAAACTAACTTTGTTTAAAATCTCTCCGTTAAAGTGGTCATGTGCAAGGCACATAATGGGTATTTTGGTCATTTTATGCGATTTCCTCATTTTAAATTAAAAAATAAAAATAAAAAAACAACAACTTGACACATGTCCCTCTTTCTTCACTTTCACCACCACCACCACCACCACCACCACCACCACCAAGATTCAGACACAAAGACCACTGAACTCGACTTTCATTTTCAAACAGCAAAACTAATTGGAGATGGGTCTTTGTGCAAAATCAAAAATCGTAAAATCAAAACTAATTCATGTGGGGTTTTTATGCATCAGCTCCAAATCAAAATGAAACCCAAAACTAATTCAAGCTCCCAAAATCAAAAATCCTAAATCTAAATACAAAACAAGAAAAAAAATCTTAATCTAAATCATTACCCTAAAATCACTTGAAGAAGAAGAAGAAGACAAGCAGCAGCAACAATAACAAAACCCATGTTCTTCGAGAAACAATAACAAACAAATCGACAAACCCCCTGCAAACGCCTGGCAGATCGAGAGATCGTCCCTCGATCTCATTTGTTCCCTTCTGTTCTTCGCTGCCTTTTTTCTCCTTGATTTCTCTCTTTGCATATCTGGAGAATCGAGACCTGGAAGAGATCTCAAACAAACAAATGGAGGTGGAAGGGGAAGGGGGTTAGCCGAGGGGAGGGAGAAGAAGAAGTGGGGCGGAGGGTGGTGCAGTGAAGGTGGCGATGGTGACAGACGTTGGAGGCAGGCGGTGGTGTGGAGGTGCCCGGTGGTTTTTCCCCCTGGATATGAGGCTTTGGGAAGATAAGTCAATTGTGAGGAAATTACAAGCTTGGTCCCTGTTGTTTCTAAAAAATAGTTTAGGTTAAAAAAAGGGGTAATTAGGCGAAATGACAAATTTACCCATCATGTGCCTTGCACATGGGTACTTTAATAATGGAGCAGAATTGAACGGAGTTAATTTTAGGGACTCAACACGTTATAAAATGAAAACCACAAGGATGCAATGCATAATTATTTCATTTTAGGGACTCAGAGTGTTAAAACCACTAAACCACAGGGACCAAACATGTAATTTACTCATATATAAATGATCATGTAAAAGAGAACCATTTTTGTGGATTTTATGGGGGTCAACTGACTGACCCCCCAAATTAGAACGTGAGTCCGTCCCTGATTAGACCAATCAACGCTAATTATGTAAGAGACGACTACATACAAATATATATTTGATAACCAAGAATGTTACTCAACAAGATAAATGTAAACTATGACCCTTACACATATAATCATCTGAAAAATCACCCAAAAACAAATAAACGTATATAACCAAATGACTGATCTAAAACCTCTTGAATTTATTATGTTTTTAATTTTAATTGATCAAGTAATAAATTTATATTTTTTTTTGTTTCAACCTAAAATCCTTACATTTTGTTAACAAGTTTTTAGTCTCACGATATATTTGTAAAATAAAATAAAGAAAAGTGATAGTTGTTAGTTGTTAGTGGATTACTGGATTAAGTGGGAGATATATAGTGGACTACTAAGTGGTCAATTAATGCGACAATGCATACCAAACAAACCAACTTTAGGACTTTGAATATTTTTATCACTTAGGGATCGTTTGGTATGCAAACTAGATGGAATGGGATATGACAAAAAAAATAGTCCCATGTTTGGTGTGTCATGGGACAAAAATAAGATGAACAACATGGGACAAAATTGAATTTTGATGGGACAAAACTTAACAATTTTAGTTCCACCAAAATAGGTGGAACAACATGGGACTAACTTAGAAATTACAACATTACCCTCCTTACAACATCTGATTGAACCCAAATCTAAAATCATTTTTTCCCTATTCCAGGATTGTTCATCGCCTCCACTTCAATCTCAATTTTTCCAGGTTGATTTCCATGTTTCGATTTCGATTTCTCCACGTATGATTTAGACTATTCTGATTTCGATTTCTCCATGTACGATTTAGACTGTTTTCATTTCAATTTGCGTGTTTTCGATTTTGATTTCTCCATGTACGATTTAGACTGTTTCCATTTCGATTTCCATGTTTTCGATTTTGATTTCTCCAGGAGAAAGACATGAAGCGAGAAAATGCTATTTGGCATACCGATTTCTTCTATTGTCGTTCTTCTGAAATTGATTTCTTCTAATCGAATCAAGTGTTGGTACTGACATACCAATGTGCAGCGGTGGTTGTTGGTTGTACGACGGCGATAGTTGCTGGATGTGGAGCAACGATTATGAGACGAAGAACCAGAGAGAAGCGATTGATGAACCCTACTTCTCCCAAGTCAATGGGCCTATGTATTTCTTTCTCCACCCCCTGCAACAATTTTGCACCCCCTTCCTCTCACAATTTTTTTTTTATTTTTAATTTCAAATTTACACTTTATACCTTTAAACTGTTTTATATAATTTACTTTATACCTTTTGGTTTTCTAATTTTCATTTTACACCTTCATTATATTAACACATATAATCGTATATTAATTAAAATACGTTAAAAATTACGTTTTAATTTTAACAAATTACACCATTATAATCGTCTCTTCGATACGTTCGAAATGAACCCAATATTGAATATTTTTGATATAATTATATTATTATATGTCATACGTTTACGTTATTTTTTGATATTGAATATTTTTTATTTAATTATATTATTATATGTCATACGTTTACGTTATTTTTTGATTTAATTATATTATTATTCATCGATATCTTCTTATTTTTTGAATTAATTATATTATTTCGAAATAAGGCAAATATTAACTAAAATACGTTAAAAAATATCCAACAAATTCCAACTCTGATTACTCATTTAAATCAATATATTCACGAGTACGAGTACGCTCTATATATTCTGTATACATATCTAATCTACGTTTGTATGGGTCGATCCATGTACTTGCAACTGGAAATCGACAACGTCTCCAATGGGTTGTGAGTGTGGGCATTGGGTATTCTTCGTTTAATACCACTTTTATGTAATGATTACCATTAACATGCACTATTGCAATTGGCACGTGTTGGGATGGTGACGGCGGTGGTGTCCTGAATGGTAAGTATGTCACACTACCTGCCATATTGAGAACATGTAGTATGACATTGAACCTTGAAGCAGCTAGAATTTCCATTTCAGGCATAACGATCCAATGCATAGGTGGTGCAAAGACGTCCTTCTGAAAAAATTCAACGCTTCGTTAATTCTTTGACACTCGTCGCTGCCAATCACAAAAGAGTAATACGGTTGATACTTAGTTAGTTCAGCAATTAACTCTCTGCGGATATCGTCCCATTGGTCTTCATGACCACCCAGACAAGTAGATATGGCTCGAAATCCACAATTTCCATCTCCCAATACATCTTGTATTTGTGTGATGTATGGATGAAATAAACTCGGGATTTGCTCAAGATATGGATTTGGGGGGGTGGGTTGTCGCGGAAAATAGGAGTTATGCCTCGCTGATTGAGTTTGACCAAAATCTTCAGAGTTGATAAATGTTGGCGCGTTAGAACAACTGCGTCTAGCAGGGTCTTCAAGAATCTTTTTCTTTAGAGTTTGATTCTTTAGAGACGGACGTCCACGAGTGGTTCTATGAGCCGAAGGTTCATCAAACGACGGTTTTGATGACATTATTATATCCTTTAACTTTTTTAACAAACTTTTACGTCCATGAATTGGTTGTTTATTGAAATGATCTTTAAACACTTGAACTTCATCATCACATTGAATATCATCGCCTTGTGCGGACGCACATGGTGAGAAATCAAGTTTTTTCCAAAATACGTCGATCACATCAAGTGGAATGGATTTGTTTTGACAAGTATATAGTGCTTGTTCATGCGCACATGGCAACCCATGACTTGTACGCAGTTTACAACCACAACTTTCAGAAAATACGCCAGTCTCGAAAGACCGCTCATATTCACTGTAAATTATATCAAGTGCATAAGATGAAACAAAGCCCCGCAAATTTTGAAAGTGTGATATTTGAAAACGATGTTTTCTAATAATTTTACTCATTTCAAAACTTGCTTTGATCGACGTGTCTTGTGACTGAATTACTTGATGAATATGAGATAAAATTCTTTTTAAGTCTGCTTGTGAGGTCTCCAAATATTTTTTTAATTTGGAATGTTGGCTTTCAACTCTATTTGTTGTGTGATTTCCAAAATTTAAATATTGATCAACTCACGCAGACACAAACATTTCTTTATATGGCGTCAACCATACCCTGTCCAGGTAATCCATTACACCTGGAAAATATAACAAATATATATACATATATCAGTATCTTTAGTGATAACGGTTAAACTATCTTATATCAAGAATACCTGGATAATTGAGCAACTTTTCTTGAAGTTGTACCAAATTGTATGTGTACATTACTTGATTTGGAGATTCAAGTAACTGCAACCATTCTTGACAAAAAGAACTCCATTGCGGTTGACAATGTTTAAGAATATTTTGGTAGATACGCCATCTGCAAAGCAATAGTTTGGCACCCGGAAATACCATTTTGCATGCATTAATCAAAGCCAACTCTCTGTCTGTGACTATGGCACCCGGGTAAAGGTTATCGTATACTTTAGACTTTAGACATTCTAACGCCCAAATATAATTTGATACCTTTTCTTGATGCATGAAAATAAATGCAATGCAAAATGTCTCGTTGGTTGATGTGACACCCACTATCTCAAGAAGAGGCATATCATACCTGGGGTATAAACAAAATAATAATATTAACATTAATATAATACTAATGTATATTCCAGTACCTATTTGTTTTATATGTGGCATCGATGACCAACACTTGTGGGAATGCACGCCAAAGCTCCAATGATTTTGGATGAATTAAGAATAAATCTTCCAACTCGTTTGTTTCGTCATTTACACGAGTCCCAAAATCATAACTATTAATATATTTTGTTATAACTTTCACTTGTCCACGTAAGTATTAATAAATCTAAATGTTAGTTATCATAATATTGTACCTGGTCGGTGACAAATTCTGGTGTTCGTGTCAAATCTTCTTCCATGTTTGTCATCTGCAACTTTGATATATATGTATATATATGAAGGATATATAGAGGGAGAGAGTTAGAGTGAGACAGGGAGAGAGTGAGAGTAAGAGAAGGAGAGAATGAACAGATTCGGATGAAAATCGAATGAACGATTCGTTCGATTTATAATGAATTATTTTTACTTTATTTCAAATCAATAACTTTTCTTTATTTCAAATCAAATTATTTATCGATATATATATATAAAGATTTTTTTTTCAAAACTGATTTTTTGTATATATAACAATTGTACACAATATTCAAAATACTTAAGATAAAAACTGATTTTTTTGTATATATAATAATTGTACACTCTAACATTTTTAGAGAGAAAATACTTAAAAGATAAATATTTTACTTATAAAACAATACAACAATTTTATTTTCATGTTAAAAAATATTAAGATTTCGTTCTAAAATATTTTTATGTAGTATATATGATATATAATAAAATAATTAAATCAAAAAAATTCAATATTAGGCTCATTTCGAACGTATCGAAGAGACGATTATTCGTCGAAACCCATTTCATATTCTTCTCGTGAAACCTTGTCCTATTGTCATTCACGATATCTATAAAAACATAAAAATAATAATAATTTAAAACGATTTAATGAATTAGTTAATGTATGATTATTATGTTAATGCGATAGGAGTGTAAAACAAAATTGAAAAAAATAAGAGATGTACCATAAATTAAATAATTAACTATAAGGGTATGAATTATAAATATTAACAAACGAACATGAACACAAAAAATCTCGTTCGTTTACCGTTCGTGTTCGTTCGTTTGTTCGGTTAAGTTAAACGAACGAACATGAACCAACCCGGCCAACCCAACCCAACAGAGGCAAAAAACTCAATCCGAGTCAACCCGATGTATAATCGATACTATTTTTCACCAACCCGCATATATTGGGTTGATAACGGGTTAACCCCAAGCCAAACCGACCCAACCCGCCAACCCGTGATGTCGCATTTATAAACAAAAAGACTTTTTAATTTAAACAAATTACGTCATTATAATCGTCTCGTCGATACCTTCGAAATGAGCCTAATAGAATAATATAACAATTTTATTTTCATGCTAAAATATATTAAGATTTCGTTATAAATATTTATGTAATATATATGATATATATTAAAATAATTAAATCAAAAAAATTCAATCTTGGGTTCATTTCGAAGGTATCGAAAAGACGATTATAACGATGTAATTTGTTAAAATTAAAACATATTTTTTAACGTATTTTAGCTAATATACGATTTTATGTGTTAATATAATAAATGTATAAAATGAAAATTATAAAAATAAAAGGTATAAAGTAAATTAATTATATAACTTCAAGGATATAAATTGAAATATGTAACTTGAATTTGGTTTGTGAGAGAAGGGGGTGGCTGACAAAAGTGGGACAAAAATGGCAGGGGGTGGAGATAAGAACACCCGGATGCATATTAAGAAAAGAAAAACAATCATTTACTTTAATATTGATAAATAAACCTATTAAAAAAAATCATTAGCTCTACTATTTATAAATAAAATAAAGTTAATGATATATTTACTTGATTTTATCTTTTATATATAATAAAAAACAGATTAATTACTATTTCAAGGGTAATATGGTAATTTTAACAGTTTTGTCTAGTCCTGTTCTAGTCGTACCAAACGCATGACAAACGCAAAGCCTAGATGAACCTTATCCCAAAAAAACGCATGACAAACAATTAGTCCAGTCCCGTCCAGTCCTGTCCCGTCCCGTACTATCCAGTTCTTTCCTATCCAGTCTGCATACCAAACGCTACCTTAATGGCTTATCCAATTAAATTTGTTATATTTGTTAGAGCATCTACACACGTCTTGCATAAGGCCTTGCAAGATGACATGACATGCCATGTGGCTTGCAAGGTCTTACAAGTGTAGCAACTCTTTTCACAGTTAGAAAGACTTTTTACAAATATATATATATATATATATATATATATATATATATATTAAACAAATCCATTTTTGTTTAATATAATTAATTAATTTGTTTGTTTAAACATTAATTGTTAATATGTTTATTAACTTTAATTCATTTATTAGTTTCTTTGAACATTATTTTTTTATTATTTTTATTTAAATTTCTTACTCACGCTTTATTTTTAAAAAATGATATTTTTATGCAATTTTTTTATTTAAACTATTAAAATAAAAGTACATTAATATAAAAATTACAAAAATACAAATACTAATAGATAAACGTACACAAACATCAAAAAAATTAAATAAGTAAATACAACATAAATATTACATGTATTTTATTTGTTAATTAAATTATATTTACACAAAATATAGTAAAAGAAAACAAAAGTAAATTTTTAGCTATCTATATTTTATAGTTAATTAATTAGTTATATTATAGTTATCTATATTATTTATATAATAATTTAGGGTTATTCTAAACCCACCCCACACCCCTTCAACTTTGTACACCCCCTCTCCTCACATTCCACAATTTTTTTTAAAGTTATATTTCATACCTCTGAAATTAATTAGTTAATTTATTTTATACCTTTTAGTTTCTATTTTTCATTTTACACTTTCATTATATTAGCACATATAATCGTATGTTAATTAAAACACGTTAAAAAATACTTTTTAATTTTAACAAGTTATATCATTATAATTGTCTCGTCGATACCTTCGAAATGAACCCAATATTGAATATTTTTTGATATTCGACCGATTAAATTTATGTGACCAAACTTAATATCTATATTATATTATAAATTATTTTATAAAAACTCTTAAAATAACTTATTAACACATATTTCTTAAATTTGTTACATGTTACCTACACATCTTCAAATATAAATAATCATAAATATAATTAAAAATTTAACTAAATAAATATACCCAAAAACAAACAAATTTTTTTTAAATTTGAGATATATATTTTTATAAATTTTAATTGGTTTTTCAGATTTTTTATTACGTGTATACTTACATGAGTATGTTAATGCCAAACATCCGTTATATTGTAAATTATTTACTAGTTTTCTTGAAATATACTAAAAATCAAACTTTCAACCTATTACCATAACGATAATTTTTTGTAGCTCTATAATTAAACTTTGTAAACATATTGATAAACATATTTAACGTATTTTAGCTAATATACGATTATATGTGTTAATATGACAAAAGTGTAAAATAAAATTTAGAAAAGTAAAACGTATAAAATAAACTAATTAAATAATTAAAAGGATTTAAAAGGTAACTTTACTTTGTTTGTGAGAGAGAGTAGGTTCATAGTAGGCATATAATACATGTTTTACAGTATTTTTGTTTTACAATATATAATAAACAAATATTGTAATAAGTTAGCTATAATAAATGTTTTACCGCATATAATAAACACATATATTATTTTTGTTTTATAGAAATATTTACTATAATGTATGTTTTAGAGTATATAATAAACAAATATTTACTATAATATATGTTTTACAAAAGAGATAAAACAAAAATACTATAAAAAATTTAAGAACTTCTAAGAAATAAACATAAAAAATTTATAATATAATATAGACACCTATATAAATTTACACCAAAGCAAAATATAAAATTCTATTTTAAGGCAAAATTGTAAAAATAACTGTAAATTTTAATTAAAAGAAATCTAAAACTTAGGTTTGAAATATAAGTATTTTGTAAGTTGCTTATTTGAAACTGTTTATAACTTATTTGTTCAAATTTTATAATCATTCTAACTTATTTTAAACTGTTTATAACTTATTTGTTCAAATTACATTTTTACGCCCAACTTGTTATTAGCATGACATAATGTAACGTCCCAAATTTCATAATAAGAATTTATCTAGAATATAGCATTCAGATTACATTATTATTTTGTTCATAAACATTCATTTCACTATACTAAGCAACTTTTACAGCGGAAGTCTCTATTCCACAGCCGAGCACTATATCTATAGTTATCAGTCAAAACTTGGAGTTGCTATACGCTCCAAATCCTCCTTGCCAACTCTTAGTTCTTGCTAGAAGAACCCATAGAACGCTTACCTGAAAATGGTTTAGTTTTTGAAAAGCGAGGGTTAGACCAAAAGGTCTAGTGAATTCCCTCCATAAAACATTCAACACAGTATAGAATCATTTCATAGAAAACGTACATTCACATATTTCTCATAAACATCATCCAAGGTTAAACACAGGGTTCAGGGTCGCATAAGCTACTCCGATCGGGGCCTAACGGACACCCTCTCGTCTACGCCGAAATCCAAGTGGACTACTCGTTCCTTCATGTAGGAGGAAACGAATTCCAACCTACAAGCTAACCTCCATATGCCCAAGGGATTAGAAATCCCAAGGTACCCTGGCCCCACTGTGCAACCGACTCCACATAGCATACACATACATTTGAAATCATATTCATGAAAACCTTAAACATCTTTCATTTGCAAGTAAACATGTAAATCATGAAAACATGCATAACTTTTATAAATCAGTTCATGCTCGGTAAAGGAACCATATTCAGTAAAAATAGTACGTCATAAAAAGGGTTGAGAGAACTCACCTTTGATTATCATAGAACGCACTTCTTATATAACTCCAAGCTAAACCAGTCGAACACCTAAAGGCATTAGATTCGCATCAGATAAACAACTCAGACCTACTGTCCAACACACACTTGTCTGGATACCAACCTGTCCGGATACCATACTTGTCCGGATACCATACTTGTCCGGATGCCATACTTGTCCGGATACCATACTTGTCCGGATGCCATACTTGTCCGGATACCATACTTGTCCGGATGCCACACTTGTCCGGATACCACACTTGTCCGGATACCACACCCGGTAACTCGATCTATACGGAAACTACCATAGAGCTTTACCCGGAAACTAGCATCCGTATCCGGAAACCACCATATCATCATGAACTGAAGGTGTCCGGGTACGGCTGCTGTCCGAAAATAAATTTCTTAAAAGTGATTTATAACCCGATTTTAGCCATTAGTTGATTAGATAACCATAAGGGTTCATCCACCAACCCCAAACACCCAATTAATCCCACTTTAATCTCTTAAAATCGATTCATTAAGACAAACCCCATAAAACTTCATTTTCAAGGAAAATGGTGAAACTCAAGAAATCATCAACATCAGTCCTAAGGATTCATAACAATAAGAAGGAGAAGCATTATCCTAATCAGATGAACGAATTAGGATGCAATACCTTTGCAGATTTTAGCTTGATTCTTCCTTTCTCTATATTTCTCTTCAAACCTTTCTTTCTCTTCTTCCTTCTTCCTTAGCCGCCACCACCAAGAGCACACACACAATCACACTACTGATTTCAGCAATTGGAGGCTGCCCTAGGGATTGGTGTCCTTAAATACATTTCACAAAATTGCTATCAAGTCCCTCAAGTTAACTTTCATTTATTCCACTTTGACCACTAACTCTAAAACCCACTAGAATTTGGGTTGTTACAACACTCTCCCCTTAAAAGAATTCCGTCCCCGGAATTCCTCATTGGAAAAGATGCGGGTATCTTGCCCACATCAAAACCGACACTTCCTAAAGTAAAGCTATATCTGACTCAGTCAACCTTCTCATCAAACTCGAAACATGGAACCTTGGGTGCATTTCCTTCAGTTCTTACGGTACTCTAACTCGTAGTCTATTGTTCCTACTCGGTCGATCTTGACTACAAAAGATTTACTAAGGCTTCTCATGCATCAACACTTCCTTTAAGGAGGAACTTGGCTAAATCCTCTGCCACAACACGAGATTCATTTACTAAGAGACGGACACACACTTGACCGCTTGACACAAATCCAAACCTGAACGTCCCGACAACTCACAACCCAGAGTTCCTTCATCGAAATACAAGCAATCCTATATTACTTCTCCTAATCAACAATCGACTATGCGGATAACATTTCCCTTTCTTGGACCACCACGACCACAGCTCGTCAACCATTTCTTACATCCTCACCACTTCATCACTCCATCCTTGTACGTAACCCAGGTAAGAACCTTCAAACCTAACGTTGAAGTGTTCACCTACTAGAATTAAACTTATACTGAAACACATCAAATCCTCGCTGATTACCACGTTCGTTCGGTCATAAAACATAACTCCGGTTACCCTCACCCAACTGGGAGGAATAACCATGGTCACACCATACTATTCTCACTTGCTTAAACACTATACGACCAAATCGTTTACACATTTCTCACAAGGTCACTAACTTAACTCATTTAGTTGTCTCATCCACTTCTCCCCTGCACAAAAACTTACACAATTTCCTTCCTCAATATTCTTTCCAACGGTTCGCACACTAATCAAAGACAATCTACACAATACTGTCAAGTGTACTACTTCCAATTTACTCACTTGTTCCGACATACTATCTACACCTTCCCCACGTTAGCGTGGAGCACTGCTCACCACACATTACTTGCCCCTCTCTCCCGACCTTTCCACATGTTGCTATCGCTTTCTCATTACTTACATAACCAAACAGTTGTACCAAGATCTTATCTTAAGGCATTCAACCAAGCCGTCTTGAAACAAGACCAGTGTTCGACGTCACTACACATTCTTTAATCTCCAACTTTTACCTTCTCAGACATTTCTCTCACACATAAGCAACAATTCACATTCTTTAAGGATTTCACATCAATCCCACCACATTCTGACTAACACAACCCTCATCCTCTTTAACTTCCAATGACCCCAAAGTGTTCCTTAGTAACGTCCCCTATTCACTCTAATAATCCACCCCCTTGGATTCCCTATTACAAACGGATCTATTAATTCAAGAACACCCCGAAACTCGGGTTCCACAATTCTTTCGACTAACCACTATGATCATAAAATCAGACAGATATATATATACCGTCATCCCGGCTTTCTTACTTAGATTTACCTTAAATAATTCTTTAACAATCAGTGTGTTAGTCTCAATAACACTTCCCCAAAAATTGTAACACATCCTGTAATAACAAATGAATGTCATTACTTAACAAATCTATAAAATTTAAATCAACCAACCAAAGGCTTATACCTCTATCATGACATTTCAAATCAACTAACGATCATACTACTATTCCGACCCACAATCATCATCACGTCATTCCTTAAACATAACCAAAATTTCCAACTATTTTCTTCTAGGATCATTCCCTCACGCATAAGGAACAATTTTCATTCTTTAACGATGTCTCCTCTACTATACTACAACTTAACTAATCTATTCATCATCTTCTTTAAACTTACTTCTGCCTTCAAGAATATACTTAACAACATACGTAACCACAAAGCTTGGTCTCACAGATGGGCAATCACCCAATTCTGCCCCGACATTCCATTCCGATAACAGTCAAAATACACACCTACTTACAACCCACGTACTTCATAAACTGGGATTGCAAAACGTACACTCTATCCGAAATCCCAAAAGGACTTCCTTCTAATCCTTCATCTTTCTAACATCGCCTTACTACATCACCGACTGACACAGATATCTTGGCATTTGACGCTACTATTCATTCGTACATTCACCACTCCTATTATCACACTACTGACCAAGTCTCTCATGGTCATTCGTACACAATTCACACTTTCCTTCATATTCTCCCGTATACTACAATCGAGTCTGTCTCGCTACTTAGTTCTCTCCCAACTTGTTGAACTATGACTCACGAGTTCACACTTAGCTCAAACACGAACATCCTAACTAGCTATTTTATGACCCGAGTCCTTTCTTAGACACGGCACATTTTCTTACAGACTGGTATAGTCTACACTCACTTCGCTTGTGTTACACACCTTGTCCTTCTACGGACCCTCCTCGCCTCGTAAATAGAACGCCTATTCAACAACAACAGTCTCTTACTAATTTAACACCTCTACAAGATATTCTATCAACTTACACTCATCTGGTTCGAGTCTTCGGCCTCGGCCAACATACACCGTTGCCGACTTCAACAACAAAAGACAACTCTTAACTACTTCCTTAACCTATCCTTTAACATGAGTTCCTTACGGGACCTATTCCTCCCTACACATCATAGTTAACTTTATAATCCGTCGCCCCCCATTTCGAAACTTACTCATGTAACATCAATATTACAAGCTCCCTTCGAATCTCATGACCCACATCGTGGACCTTTCATTCCTGCCTCACAGCACTACTCATAAAGAGTTGCTAAAAACCAATACCTTGATGACTCCTAGTCCTTCCTCCGGGCACCATCGCCCCTCGGCAACTGTGTTCTCAGTCATCGAGCAAAGGTACAGACCCTCATACACCTGACACTAAAATCCATTCCCGACTCTTCCAAGGTCCAACTCTCCTCTTAAACACATATACCAAAGCTACATACGTTCTCCCCTGACTTGACCAACGCCTCTCCGCTCTCGGAGTTCTTCCTTAGCTTAAGACGTAATACTCTACGACCTAGTGGGTTCATAGCCTTCATGCATGACAATACAGTAAATAAATCCTTTTACACATTTTATCATTTTAAATAAACAACATTTAGAAACACTCGGGTACCCGTGACCCCATCACTCTTATAACTTCAAAACCCTGCACAACGATTTGAGAATCGTTGGCATGCATCTTCCCGTTAACCTCAATCTTGCTCAATCCGAACAATGTTATTATGATAGTAATATATTGCATGAAAATCTTTTCGTATGAGACCATTCTGAAAGAATTATCGACACAAAGTAAACCAGTCGGTTCTCACACTCAATTGTATGATATCAAAAGGTCAATAAGCATTTTGGTATAAGTGAATTGCAGGTAACCATTTTCTTGACCATTTTTGTAACAATTTAACTTATCATTAAAAGTGTGGAATACTTTGCAAATCGTTAAGCCCAAAATTTCAATGTGCGACGTAACTGAAATCGCTTTTTTCTTTAAACGTGTACTCGTACAAGCTGACTCATTTTGTTCAAAGTTGAAAGTTATGTTTTTATTTTTAAATCATGAAAATTTCATGTCACATAAAAGAACGCTATGCATGAGACTCTATTTGCAATAGAAGGCTACTCACTCAACAAGGTCAACCGCTTACTCACGCAGCTTATCCTTGATACTCCACTTACGACCAAGGGTCGCCCCCTCGATCAAGCACTAACTTGATGTACATGCGTTCCACATCTCACTTACTCAACCATTTCACACTATTTTCGCTTTGATTGACTATCTCACTTTCTACTTCTACATGCTTTCAATTCATTATAAGTATCTTATTCCATTTATTCTGCCAATGAAAAGCTCGGCTAAAAGTCAGGGCTCCATTGATACTTTCAAGGTTTTGACACTGTTCTATCTTACCATCCCAACTGATCTATCCCATAATTTCCATAACTAGGACTCTCCCGAAACTGGAGTCTTACTCAAACTCAAACATTCATCCTCTCCGAATCCACGAAGAGCTACCTCTAGACGACTCATAACATTCTTCACAACGTTTCTTCTCTACGATGTCTACATACATCACATCATAATGACTCTTACACGACACTTCCCCAAGCAACGGAGCTCGGTCTATCCCTCCGGGATCTTGCTGACCTATTCCTCAACGTTCTCCCAGCCATAGCGCTAAACTGAAAGAAACCGATAGTTAATCCTTGCTAGACGTGACACAACAAATTTGCTATAAGTAAGGTATTGTAAGCACGCACATGTACCTGTAAGTTCGTAATTACACTGGCCAGGTGTAATCCCAAACTTGCCTTACACGTTTGTCCTTGGCACCTTATTCCTAAGCGCATTTATAATGATCGTTCCTAGAGGCAATCTTATGTCTCGGCTGTGTTCCTCATCTTACAGTTTAAGTTTAGGCCCGAATGGTCACCTAAATCCCTTAAACTAAGGCTCTGATACCATTTGTAACGTCCCAAATTTCATAACAAGAATTTATCTAGAATATAGCATTCAGATTACATTATTATCTTGTTCATAAACATTCATTTCACTATACTAAGCAACTTTTACAGCGAAAGTCTCTATTCCACAGCCGAGCACTATATCTATAGTTATCAGTCAAAACTTGGAGTTGCTATACGCTCCAAATCCTCCTTGCCAACTCTTAGTTCTTGCTAGAAGAACCCATAGAACGCTTACCTGAAAATGGTTTAGTTTTTGAAAAGCGAGGGTTAGACCAAAAGGTCTAGTGAATTCCCTCCATAAAACATTCAACACAGTATAGAATCATTTTATAGAAAACGTACATTCACATCTTTCTCATAAACATCATCCAAGGTTAAACACAGGGTTCAGGGTCGCATAAGCTACTCTGATCGGGGCCTAACGGATACCCTCTCGTCTACGCCGAAATCCAAGTGGACTACTCGTTCTTTCATGTAGGAGGAAACGAATTCCAACCTACAAGCTAACCTCCATATGCCCAAGGGATTAGAAATCCCAAGGTACCCTGGCCCCACTGTGCAACCGACTCCACATAGCATACACATACATTTGAAATCATATTCATGAAAACCTTAAACATCTTTCATTTGCAAGTAAACATGTAAATCATGAAAACATGCATAACTTTTATAAATCAGTTCATGCTCGGTAAAGGAACCATATTCAGTAAAAATAGTACGTCATAAAAAGGGTTGAGAGAACTCACCTTTGATTATCATAGAACGCACTTCTTATATAACTCCAAGCTAAACCAGTCGAACACCTAAGGGCATTAGATTCGCATCAGATAAACAACTCAGACCTACTGTCCAACACACACTTGTCCGGATACCAACCTGTCCGGATACCATACTTGTCCGGATACCATACTTGTCCGGATACCATACTTGTCCGGATACCACACTTGTCCGGATACCACACCCGGTAACTCGATCTACCCGGAAAAACACCCACCCGGAAACTACCATAGAGCTTTACCCGGAAACTAGCATCCCTATCCGGAAACCACCATATCATCATGAACTGAAGGTGTCCGGGTATGGCTGCTGTCCGAAAATAAATTTCTTAAAAGTGATTTCTAACCCGATTTTAGCCATTAGTTGATTAGATAACCATAAGGGTTCATCCACCAACCCCAAACACCCAATTAATCCCACTTTAATCTCTTAAAATCGATTCATTAAGACAAAACCCATAAAACTTCATTTTCAAGGAAAATGGTGAAACTCAAGAAATCATCAACATCAGTCCTAAGGATTCATAACAATAAGAAGGAGAAGCATTATCCTAATCAGATGAACGAATTAGGATGCAATACCTTTGCAGATTTTAGCTTGATTCTTCCTTTCTCTATATTTCTCTTCAAACCTTTCTTTCTCTTCTTCCTTCTTCCTTAGCCGCCACAACCAAGAGCACACACACAATCACACTACCGATTTCAGCAATTGGAGGCTACCCTAGGGATTGGTGTCCTTAAATACATTTCACAAAATTGCTATCAAGTCCCGCAAGTTAACTTTCATTTATTCCACTTTGACCACTAACTCTAAAACCCACTAGAATTTGGGTTGTTACACATAAGTTGATAAGCACTTTTAAAAATAAGCATAATTTGTTTTAAATAAGCAATCACAAATACCCCTTAAAATGCAAAATGGTAAATTTTAACATTTTTAGAGGGAAAATACTTTACAAGATAAATATTTTACTTATAAAACAATATGACCCTTTTATTTTCATGCTAAAAAATATTAAGATTTCGTCCTAAAACGTTAGCAAACCATGATTAACAAGATCTTTTGATATAATTATGATAATGATCTATTAAATAATACAAAGCCAATTTTTTTTAAAATACGATTGATGTAATAGATTTTAATATATATATTTTTTGGACATCTTAATAGTTTTCTATAATCATTGGCGTTACAAAAATAAATGAGATAAAAAAAACTCTCTTAAAAGCTATAACAATAAAGTTTTTGTATAAGTTTTTAACTTAATGAGTTATAACGATAAGGAATGTACCATAAATTATATAATTAACTATAAGAGTATAAATTGTAAATATAAAAAATATTTTATGTAGTATATATGATATATAATAAATAAATAAATCAAAAAATATTCAATATTGGGTTCATTTCGAACGTATCGAACAAACGATTATAATGGTGTAAGTTGTTAAAATTAAAACGTATTTTTAACGTATTTTAACTATAAGAGTACCATAAATTAAATAATTAACTATAAGAGTATGAACTTTAAATATAAAAAATATTTTTATGTAGTAATATGATATATAATAAAATAATTAAATCAAAAAATATTCAGTATTGGGCTTATTTCGAACGTATCGAAGAGACGATTATAATAGTGTAATTTATTAATATGATAAAGGTGTAAAATAAAAAAATGAAAAACTAAGGGATTAACGCTGCGTTATCGAGTTTTAGAAAGAAAGAAAAGAAGAGAAAGGGAAGAGAAAGAAAAGAAGGGAAATGAAATGGGAGGAAATAAATATTTGTATTTGTGTTCTTGAGATTGAAGGGAAAGAAAAGAAGGAGAAGGAAAGAAAATAAATTTTTACGTTCTTGAGTAGGAGAGAAAAGAAAGGAAAAATGTTACGTTTATCAATATACCATAATTTATTTCATAATGACGTGTAATTAATGGGTATATGTGTAATTTTATAAATATTTTTAATTTTTTTTTATTTCATTTATTTTCTTTCCTTCTGTTTCCTCCCACAATTGGGCGGAATGTTTTGGAAGGAAAATCAACAATATTTTCCTCCCCTTCCCTTCCTTTCCCTCTTTAAAAAAAACTCGAGAACACAACATTTTTTATTTTCCTTCTACTTTCCTCACATTTCCATTCCTTTCCTTCATAAAACAAACTCGATAACACAACGTAAAAGTAAATTGAATAACTAATTCTAAGGATATAAAATGTAACTTAGAAATTGAAATTGTTTGATTTATGAGAGACGTTAGAGAGGTGAGCTTTTAAGGTTGTACATCATGCTTCTTTTATTGTACGTGTTGAAAGTGTTGAAAATAACCGTATGTTGAAAATAACCGTTATATTATTTTAATAAAGTAATATAGATAGAGAAAATTTATCTCTTCATTATTAAAGGTAAAAACGTAACTTAGTTAATTAAAATTGTAACAATTACATAATTCTAAAATTGTGTGTCATTTTCATTGTTGACATTTATTTTTGAGGTGTCAAAAATAACCGAAATCTAATAACCCACCCGAATCGAATGAAATTTGGGTTAAATGGTTTCGTGTAATGTTTTTTTTGCTTGATTTACAACGTCATATGAATAAAAATAATGTCATTTGATAGATATTGGTTTTTGATAGATGGTGTCTTTTACTTAATATAAGGGGTCGTTTACCAAACGTTACCAAAAGAATATGTTAAAAATCTAGAATATTACCTGGTAAGAGTGAGACAATGACCAAAAGTCTTACCCGGTAAGTGAGGGTGACAACTTTTACCACAGTTAACACTTTTTTTAGCGGCAACATTTTATAAAACTAGCAAAAGGCTAGAAAAAAGATACAATTACAAAGAAACAATGGCGAAGGAAGAATTTGTAAGCCAACCAACCCAATTAATATACAAATTGTTACTTCTATGATTTACCCAAAAGTAAGCAGGGGTTATAATGTTCTAAAAAATCAGTGCCTTATTTGGCTTCGGGTTGCCAAAGAGAATACTCAGCATTTCGAAACACCCATATAGACCACAAAATGGTAAGCGTAAGGACTTCAAAGCACAAAAAAACCTCATTTTTCAACTGAACTGAGTCAAACCAAGAGGTCCGACTTGAATAAGAATGGAGATTCAGAATATCATTTGCCACCAACAACCAATAAGAACCCATAATTCTTTAGCGATAGGACGTGAAAGAAAAGATGATCGCAGTTCCACCCCAAATCACAATTTGGACATAAAATAGACGAAACATCGATACCTCTTTTATCCAAATTTACATAGTAAATTTTATACAATGTCGTTTTGGTGGACTATCATTTTACCCGGTAAGTAAATGATAGTGTTAAATTTTATCATTATTAAACGACCCATAAGTCAATTGTTGAGTATGAATGTATGATACAATTATATATTAAGCAACAAACACTTGATTTGGGAAAATTATTTGAGCAAATGTCCATCAAAAAAATATAAATCCTTATTCGGTTTAACCTATCATCGGTGAAAATGAGATTAAAAGTGATCAAGAATTCAGATCCCTTCTTACGCTTCTCACTTTAACTTTTTTTTTTCCACATGATCCTTCATTAGTTATAAACCCAATTTTAGTTTATTTTATTTGTAAAATAATTTTTTTATGATGTATTTGTTAATAAAAGGCAATATATAAATTCTATTTTCATTGAAATACTGAAATACAAAAGAAAAAATAGCACATGCAATTAATGATGCAAGTGTCGAACTTGGGAGCTGGAATATTTAAAGTAACAACGATCTTTCCAAATGAAATGGACTTATAACTAAACTTTAATTTGCTTTGCTTTTGCTCCTAATTTACAAGCCCACATGGTACATATTTTTCTATTCAAAAGAAGAAATAAATGCATTTTTTTTCTATTTACTTCATATAAGGTTGCGTTTGGTTGGACGGAATCCGACGAAATTGGAATGGTCAATTCCGTTGACCAAATTTCATTCCAATGTTTGGTTTCTCATGAGATAGAATTGAATTCCATGAATTCCTTCCAATTAAGGAATTCATCATTCCTCCTCAAAAGTCATGGAATTGAATTTCATTCCACCCCATTTTACATAAATGACGATAATACCCTCCATTACATTCTAATACTTTAGTTTTTTATTTTATTTTATTTTTATTTTATTTTTATTTTTATTTTATTTTTTATTTTTTATTTTTTATTTATATTTTTATTTTTTTATTAATATAATTTAATACATTTAGTTTTTATTTTTATTTTATTTTTTATTTTTGGGTTGTGTATATTATATTTTTACACATTAAAGTATTTAATAATTATTTTATAAAAAAGGGTATTTTGGTCATTTGTCGAAAATTCATTCCAATTCCAAAGCTACATTCTGTGAACCAAACAGACAGATTCCAATTCCTTTGACAGATTTCATTCCAATTCTGCCAACCAAACAGGTGGTCAAACCTGACAACATTCCATTCCAATTCCTTCCAGATTCCAATTCCTTTGACAGGTTCCATTTCTTCAGAAATCATTCTGCGAACCAAACGCAGGAGTTTAAAATAGGGATTCAAAAACAGTTATAATTTATAGTGAATTACACCGATGGTCCCTGTGGTTTACCCAAAAATTGGATTCGGTCCCTAAAATAAACTATCTACGGTGGTGGTCTCTAACTTTTTGATTTAATTTCACTCATGGTCCTTCTATGTTAAATATAGGAGAACCATAAGTGAAAGTAAATTAAACATAAGAGGACCATGAGTGAAAGTAAATTAAACATAGGAAAACCATGAGTGAAAGTAAATTAAAAAATTATGGACCACCACTGTAGATAGTGTACTTTAGAGACCAACCCAAAATTCGGATAAACCACAGGGACCACGGGTGTAATTCACTCTAATTTATAAGAATATCTTTAACAAATTCTTTACATCTTTTTATAAAATGAGGAATCAAAATCTCTGAAATATTTCCATTCAATTCCAATTTTTTTTTCATTTTGAAGATTACACCGTTATATTATTAAAATATTATATATATTTGATAAAATATTATTTCTCTTTCATAAATATTTAATTTTAAGGTTTCTTACTGGTAGTATATAAATTATCATTCATAGTAATCATTTTTGAGGAGTTCTCTAAATTTGGAGATTTTCACGCCCTTTCTCTCATACTTTCTACATTTAAAAAAAAGTCTTAGAGTAACTAGTTGCCTAAATTCTTTACTTTCTCTATTTCAGATTGCTCTATTATTTAGTGGTGTTTAGTGTTTACAGAAAACAGAAAATATAAATGTAAGAAATATCATATTGGTATTTGGTAACACTCCAACTTTTTTAGTCCAACTATTGCAATTATGATGATTTTAACAAAGTTAAAGTTGCAATTATGTGATCCAACCGATTTATTGACATTAGGTAATTAGATTATGCGGTAGCATGTTTATGAACACGTTGTTTTGGCTGAATTTCACTTAATGGCGAAAGAAGGTATACTCTTTCCGTTAAGTTTTGGCCGGATTTAACTTAACTTTGCGTTACTTTTATTTTTTAAAGGAAAAGTCCAATAAAACCCAACGGACTTTAACATTATGAATGATTAAGTTTTTGGACAATTTTTTGGAACAAATAAACCATTGCACTTTTCAGAACCTGTTAAATAAACCATTGGACTTTCTAAAACCTGTTACATACATCCTTATGACTTATAAAATTGGTTAGTGTGATAAAAAATACTTCAAAAAATACGAAAAAACCAAATAAAGTTACATATTTTAAACTATTAAGTCCTTATACATTTTGAACGAAAAAAATACAATTTATAAAACGAAACGAATATACCATTTTCATTACTCTTCCCAAAACATATAAAAGTTGTATCCAAAGTTCAAAATAACAATTTCTACATTATCTGAGAGGATTCGAAACTGGATTTTTGCCCGTTCTATAGCGAGTGGTGGATTGAACGAACTTGAATATTACCAATAGTCACCACAAGAACATACACCATCCTTGAAATTATGAAACCGATTAGAATCCTTCACAATGATCTCCCTCTCAGTAATCTTCGATATAAACTTGGTGGCATTGTGACAATCCCCACAAACCCGCAAATTCTTAAAGATCCTAATAGGGGTCTTAGGAGTATTAATGATTCCATATGCAATTGCCAATCTCTCACTATGACTCGTAAGTATATGTTGTTTTTCATCCTCCTCAACATCCTGCAACACAAAGCTATAATCCGGAATATAACCAAGAATCGTCATTTTTGCCGTTAAATTCTCCAATTCTTCGTATATTAACTTACATTGCGGATGAGATTGATTCCCCGTGTAAAAAACCTCCATCTTGTTGTTTAGTTCAATCGAGCTCCATCCAGGAGTCTTCTTTAATCCCTTACTATTAGCCAACGATCTTACTCTATTCACACCCTCCCACTTACCCGCATTTGCGTAAATATTGGACAACAAAACATAATATCCAACGTTATCCGGATCAACTTCTAACAACCGATTTGAAGCCACTTTACCCAACTCGGAATTTCCATAAATCCTACAAGCACCAAGAAGGGCACCCCAAACTGAAGCATCGGGCTGCAAAGGCATACTTTTTATAAAATTATACGCCTTATCTAATAAGCCAACCCTACCAAGCAAATCAACCAAACAGCCATAGTGCTTCAAGATGGGCTTAATCCCATAATCGTGCTGCATCACGTTAAAGAACCTCTCACCCTCCTCAACTAAACCCGAATGGCTACACGCTGATAATCAAGAAATGAAAGTTATAGCGTCTGGCTGAACCCCTTCAGTGTAACGCCCTCAAATTTGGAACGAGCAACTAAATAAAATTTCAATAAATTACCCAACAAGATAAAATCATTTCTACAATTCACTCCTTAATGTACCTCGGAATTTAAACATTATAAATCCCCAATAGAATAACTTAAATAGGTGTTACTTAACACAACACAAGTTGCTAAATTCCAAGTACGTGCGGAAGACTTCACTACTCAATTTACCTCTCGTGCACTCTACTATCACTCACCACTTCACAATGTAGCTAGAGCTACCCCAACCTGAGCCTGTTGCACATGCCGACAAATAAAAAGGGTTAGGCTTACGCCTAGTGAGTTCAAACATTTTATCATGACTATATAAAAACATAAATCAGGGATTAGTGGTTTTAGTCATGATTCAACAAATCTTTAATGAAAGTTTGCGACAAGGGTTATCCTTTCCAAAGAGTTCTCAAAATAGACATAAATGACTCATTTTCCAACGCATCCAAATCCATGGGAATCTTCCCCAAAAGTGTAAAGCGTTTTCCAAAAATGAGTTACGAACCCCAACCCACTCAAATACGTGAATAAATCTAGTTTTAGGCAAAACCTTTAAATACGGTTGACAATACATACTCAACCCGTAAAACATGGGAACCATCCATTTAAATATAATCTTTCGTTGGAAACATAATACGAAGCAAAACTCACGCAACGTAAAATGTATTAAAATCCAAATACCATAGAATAAAACTCCAGCAGTTAAAACGTCCAATAAGAATGTAACATAAATCCGTCCATCAATCATGGAAAACAATCCACATGCATGTAATATAATCTCAACAATGTGAATAGATAAATTACCCAAAATCAACATCATTCGGTGACGGGGGAGACCCGATCTCATCAGATGTGGCAAACACATAAATTAAACCACGATTAAATAAATGTAAGTAAGCTTATTGGATGTGGAAAACGGATGACATCAACCATACTAGGTCTTTAGTAAATCCTTGGCATCAATCATACTAGATCTTTAGCCCATCTTAGACATCAACCATACTAGGTCTTTAGTCCATCTCAGACATCAACCATACTAGGTCTTTAGTCCGTCTTCGGCATCAACCATACTAGGTCTTTAGCCCCTCTTAGACATCAACCATACTAGGTCTTTAGTCCAAGCCCTCAAGTTCAACCATACTAGGTCTTTACCTTGGAAAACCCACCATCCAAAACAAACTTACTTAACTTAAAATTCATACATGACATCAAAAGAATAACTAATGCATTCAAACTCATGTAAATCTTAAACATAATGCAACTCATGCAATGCAAACCCCAAGCCCACGTCGAGCTTAATAAAACCGGACGAATGCCATCAAGACTCAATCGAGTCCAAAACCGAGCCCTCTGCTCTAAGATCTAATGATCATTTATCAACATCAAATCACGCAAATGAAATGCAATTAAACATATAACACATCCTAGACTCCACCCCGAGCATGTAAATATCAACAACGTGTAATAATATGCAACACGGTGCAATAAAAGCAACCCGTAAATAAGACTCCACATCGAGCCATTTAAACCGGACAATTGTCCCAAGACTATCTCAAAGTCAAAACCGAGCAAAGTGCTCCTAGCTTGCTAGACCCATAATATCGGTCATCATCGCATAAAACGCGTTTAAACATTGTTTAAGCAAACACGTATCCCAAAATCATCATTAACCCCAAAACTCGACACGGGTTAAACAAAAGGGTTTTCTCAAAGGACTCACACCCTTAATATTCTCAAAATGACTCATAACACTAAAGTGCATTTTTCCCAAATGGTTTAATTAAAATCATTTACACTAACATAATTAAACCATCAAATAAACCTCATTTTGAGCAATTAATCTTTTAAAAACAAAACATGGTTTCTAACCATCCAAATAACCAAAAGCCCCAAATATTAGTGTTTTACACATTTATGAAGATAGACACTTCAAAAGAGTTAAACCATTCAAATAACTCAACCACATATATTTTCCAGTAAAACACATAAATATTTGGAAAATACTATTTTGGCATGTACAAAGTTTTGGCAAAGTAACTTGAACTCACCTTTGCTAGATTAAGCTAAATCTAGAGTTTCTCCAACGTAAGCTCCTTTGATGAAGTTTGCATCCTTAAGCCAAAACTTCCAAAACCTAGATTTATGAATTTCCAACCATCAATATCACAATCCAACCATGTAGAATCATTTCTCCCAACATATTACACCCAAAATAACCAATACATCGAAACCCTAATTTTCAAAATGAAGAGAAGAGAAGATTACCCCAACCATCAAGTGAATCCACCAACCAAACACTTCTAGTGTTACCAAAGTGAGCCTCACTCTTCATTTCATCCAAAGAGAGGGAAAAGGTTTAGGTAAGGGTTGTGTAAAACCCTAGAAAGTGTAGAAATCTCACCAAAACGAAAGTGAGAAGAAGGGTTCTAACCCCCATCCATAATTACTTGATAAGAACCGAGAGAGAAGCTTTGGTTTACAAGATTTATGGCTTCAAGAGTTCCAAAAATGATTTAGAGGGTTAGGGTTCGGTTTGAGAGAGTTTAGAGGGAGAGAGGTGGAATAGAGATGAAAGAAGGCTGAAAGTCGTGGGTTTAAAGCCTTCTGGAGCCCGACGGCGAGAGTGACACCGCGATAGTGACACTGTCACTATCGCCGGGCATAATCGCCCGCTACCCAAAATACTCGCGGTACATTTTCGGCGAAAGTGACACTGCGAAAGTGACCATGTCACTCTCGCGAGTGTCATACTCGCTGGACTTGTACCGAGCCCAAACTTGACCAATTTCTCGAGAGATCCAATTAGCATTACGTGTCCCACCTTCCAATGCAACACCTTGTCCTTCTAATAATTCTAATTTAAACCTCAATTTACAACAAGATTTAAACATAAACTTTCTAAACTTTATATATAAGTGGAGAACTAACTATGAGGTTCATATTTACAAACATAGAATTCTTCAAATAACCTATTAATCTAATCATATCATTATAATCAGATTAAATAGATTATCTAAGCAATCTATCAAAACCTCAAATTAGTTAACTTTTCCGCTAATCCAAAAGCGCTCGTCCCACATCCCTTTATTTTCTCGAGCTAGTACCTGGTAAGAAAACATTATTTGAAACGATTAGGCTAACGCCTAGTGAGAACATTCGGTTTCAAAATAATATTTATAAAAATCAATGTAAATAAGGCATAACAATCCTGGTTTACTCTTTTTCTTACCACACGCGTAACCATCCTTTAATAACGGGTTAAATCCGGTTCTATGACTACGACCTGACCCTAAGTAAGTCATTTCTCATGTTCCAATTCCATGACTACGACCTGACCCTAAGTCAGTCATTTCTCATGGTCCAGAGCCGCACTACGAATCTCAACGAATTCTAGATTAATGCTCATATCCAAGAAATCGCAATATACACATGCCCATTTCTTAGAAAGGAAATAAAGATTACAATCACTTATGCCAATCCCTTTTTCTTCCTTAGAAATCGGGAATTCCGAATAAGTCTACGTCTATTCCACGATTTCCCAAACACTAGGCCTATGGATCCATACCACCTATTTGTACTCGTACATGTATTTACTTAATATAGATTCCTCATAACAATCAGTATGAGCAAATCATATTTATACCACATAGATTCCTCATAGCAATCAATATGAGCAAATCACATTTATAAATCCCTCATAATATTTAATATAAGCAAATCACATTTAATATGTCAATTTCTTATAACATAAATCTAACCATCAATATTATCACTCACGGTCCTTGATATAAATATTATCGTAACCCACTTGGCCATTTAATCCAATAATTAAAACTCGTACAGGTTATTGTTATAATTCATTTTCCAATATCATTAATGAATTTAAGCACAACCATCAATTTAAGATAATAGTTTTTACTTTACAAAATCATTCTTCCAAAATCCATCCCAAAACAGTTCATTTATAAAATACACCTTACCATAATTTAAAAACGTTATAAAAGGGTAAGGTAAGAATGAACTCACCTGATAGCAGTAGTATCACTCTTTCTTTTCTTTCTCTAAATTGTATGAACTTTTGTCACCAACTCCACAGAGATCTGAAATACTCATATACATAATGTACTAGTATTAATCTACTGTACACTAAGAATCCTAAAACAACAAAAATTATCAACACTTATCGCAACCAACTAGGTGCGATAAACCTTGTCGCAACCCACTATTGCGATAACTCCCACTTGTCGCAACCAACTGTTGCGACATAACACCTTATCGCAACCTACTGTTGCGATACAACAACTTATCGCAACCATTTGTTGCGATATTACCTTCTTGTCGCAACCCAAAGCTTGTCGCAACCCAAAGCTTGCGATACTCATAACTATCGCAACTATCATAAATGTCGCAACTATCATAACTGTCGCGACTAACTGAGTTCATAATTGTCTCAACCAACTGAAAAACGTAATAACCCAGAAATCTATAGTTTTAAGCCATGTTTGATTTCATAAACATGCAGATATGTTTATAACTACTTTTAGAACACAACTATAAATTCAGATTTCTTATAACTTTTTAAGAATATCAAAACCCATTTCTTAAACTCATAGAAACTTATGAACTCAAAAAGGAGATAAATTTAGAAGAAAATATACCTTTAGTTTAACCAGTGAATTTCCTCAAACCCTTCAGCTGAATCTGTTTTCTCCTTCTTCACCTTCTTAGTTTTCTCTATTTTTCTTTCTCTCTTTCTCTTGTCGTAAGCAAAACACACACACACACACACACACACTCTTAGATGACTAAAAATGAATTATGAGGACACCTCCCTCACTTTAATCAATTTTTGTTGTGGTGTTGACACCTCATTCACCAAATAACCAAACAAACCCCACACTTCCTTTGATTGGCAAAACATACCCTCAAACTTCTAAATTAAAATTAAAGTTTACCCCTTAACTTTTAACCTCGTAAAACAATTCACGTAACTTAATCGGGGATAAACTCTAATATTAACTTATCTCATAATAAATCATAATTTTATCAATAAAATCTATCTTAATATTTTATACCAAAAATCGAGATGTTACAAAAAGTTTGAAAGCAAAGTCCACATCTCCCAGTTTTGCATACATGTCCACCACTGCGTTTCCGACACACACTTTGTTTTTTAAGGCAGAAAAAATGAGAGCAAAACCCAAAAGAAACCGATGTATAATTGATGTAATTGATGATACATATACAACACACACTCTGTTTGTGCGTTGGTTGCAATGAAGTAAACATCACAAAGAGGAGGGATAGAGATAGAGCTACAAGAAAAAGAAACCGATATTCAGACCTGGAGGGCGACTGGTGCAGCGATGTAGTGAAAAACGATGGGCGGTGTGCGCCGGCGACTGGTGTGCGCCGGCGACTGGTGTGCGCCGGCGACTGGTGTGCGCCGGCGACTGGTGTGCGCCGGCGACTGGTGTGCGCCGGCGACTGGTGTGCGCCGGCGACTGGTGTGCTGTTGGTAGCGAGTAGCGAGATGCGCCGGCGAGATGCAGCCGGTGGTGGGATGTGCAGGCGGGAATTGGAAAGTGGAATTGAAACGACGTGAATGAAATATTATTTAGGGTTTTTTTTTAAAAATAAATTTGTAATTTACCTGTTATTCAAGTTGCAGGTTACAATTAGGATCTATTTAATATGTTTTCAAAAGTTTAAGGATATATTTAGTATGTTTTAAAAAGTGCAATGATTTATTTTTTCCAAAAAATTGTCCATAGACTCAATCATTCCTAATGTTAAAGTCCGTTGGGTTTTATTGGACTTTTCCCTTTTTTAAATTGTCACGAGTTTTTTATACTATTTCTGTCTCAAAATAAACGTCTATAATAAAAAAGTATACCGTTTAAAAATATGTAATTATTATACTTTTTTAATTAACAAAATGACAATTTTATCCTTAATTATAAGCAAAGAAATTTGATTCATCTCATGATTATAAGGTAAAATGCGAAAGAAAAAATTACATTTAAAAGTGGGCATTTATTTTAGAATAAATTAAAATAATAATTTAGATGCGTATTTTGAGACTAAGAAAACAATACTTTTTGTAATATATATGAAATAGGGGTGCTCACGGGTTGGGTTGATCGGGTTGAAGACATTTCGACACATCAATCCGATGTTGGCGGTTTGAAAATATTTCAACCTAACCCAACCCAAACAAATGTACAACCCAACCCAACCCAACCCGTTCGGGTTGATCAGGTTGTGTTTAAACAAGGTAAAATCAAAATTAGAAACATAAAAATAAATGAAACATGTCTTTAAAATACAACCGATAATTCACACAATATATAGATACTACATATAAAAATGTATAAACCAAAATGATCAAATAACTTGACGTCTCCAATTTGTAAATTTCTTAAATCTTAAATATATCATCATCAGCTGTTTTTTCTCAATTTGCATATATATTTTAGCATTTACTATATATATATATATATCTATATATATATATATATACGTGTGTGTGTGAAGGAGTTATATAGAGATGAATAAGAGATTAAATATATATAACTCCTTCACACACACGTATATATATATCGGGTTCATCGGGTTGGGTTGGGTTGAAATTCTCCTAACCCGATATCAACCTAATACATACGGTTTGAGGATTTTACAACTCGATTGGACATCGGGTTGCTTCGGGTTAGATTATTTCACGTCGGGTTAGGTTGGGTTGGTCGGATTGATCGAGTTTTTGAGCACCCCTAATATGAAACATAGATCGGCCGTTTGCTTCATTTTTTTTGAAAGGAATTTGGTACAATAGGTGTATGGGTCTCCTTCTTTTGTTAACTTTTTCATGTATTGCATATATGCACATCAGAAATTGCATATATGCACATATTACAATTGTCTGATGTGCATATATGCACTGGTTCACAAAAGAAGGGGACCCATAGGTGTATATCATGCTTTATGACAAAAGTAGGCTACGTTATATCTATCATATATATATATATATATTGATTTATTACAAACGCAATTGTGCATCTTATTTATCTAACCTCAACAAAAATAAAAGATAACATGCATGGTATAACCAACATCATTCTCATAGTATTGGAATCAAACTCATGGTCAGTCGAAACAATCATAACCTCGAATGCTATATCGCTTTTCCTTAGCTTCTCACCTTGAAATACACCTCCCACCCTATTCTAAACATTCGTATGTTATATATTTGAATATTACAGGTCCATAGATAGGGGCAGACCCAATCTATTGGCACAAAGAACCTTTTCGCTTCTCTGGTTATAGGGAGGGTCGTAAAAAGTGTTAAACATATCATTTTTTATGTGTAACCGTATATATTCTGAAATTACACCGATAGCATGGTTTTTCTCCCACCCCATGCGTGTCTTTGAATCTTGTTTGTATCATTTTTTTAGTTTTTGCCTTTAACTTCAGAATTATTCTATTTCAATTTTTTTTTGCATTAAAAGACGCAAACACAAGACCCTCGCATAGTTTATTTCTTATAATCAAATTGTGTCATAATTTGAAAAAAAAATATAGGTTCGTCTTTGTCCACAGGGTTCCCCTTTATGCATGTCAGTACCGGATATATATGGAATTCAATTTGAAGGATATTTTTGAGGTACCTGTATTAGAAGACTTGACGTTATATAGATCGATAGCCAAATATCGTTTAATAAGTTTTCGCAGTGAAATTACGTGATAACACAATTAGAGGATTTCTTCCCTTTGTAGTCCCTTTCTCATCCTTCAAGTTCTTGTTCTTCTCCTTGTCTTTATGAATTTCATTCACTAATGATTTCACACCAACTATCATTTTCGACATCGTTGATTCCGATTGTTTCCATTGATCCGAGGGCGCATCCACAATCTCAATATGCCACAAAATCTTTTTGTTGACGGGATTTGGTCCATCTTTTCTTAAAAGATCACGTGTGATCAAATTCCCTAATGGCGGTGACCCGCTATTTGCTTGCAAGTAGCTTCCGTGAAGCGTCTTTAACGACACCAAAAGTGGTTCTCCGGGGACGGATTGATTCATTGGTAACCATAAATGGGAAGTGTTCTTTTTCTCCGGTAGGGTTTGGACGACTTTAAGATTTTTAGCGACAATTCCAGGAATAGAAGGCATGTTTGATGCCGTCAGGTATTTTCCGTAACAACTCTTCAAGTACAACGATTCATAATCGTTCACCTCCACCGTCCATTGTGCATTTTTGGTAGAACCATCTCGACATTTTATAACGGATTCTTCGTCTTGCTCGGCAATTAGGTACTTATCTTGGCCATTTCTGAGGCGGATAATCATGTCATTTTGAAATAAGTCCATATAAAACGTGACTGGAAATAAGCACGAGACTGATTCAGATTTATTTTCAACCTATCGATGAAATAGGTTGAAAATAAATCTGATACACTTTTATTTGTAGCACGCAAATACAAGATTCGGATGAAGCCAAGGAAGAAGGTGAGATTTTGAAACGGTAAAGAGCCAAGGTTCACAACGACGATGATGCCAAATTGGCCTCGTTACAAAATGCTAGTCGTTTTATAAGGTTTCGGATCCGACCCGATTTGTTTTCAACTAATTAACAAAAATTACGGGCATTTCTCATCCATGTATTTATGTATGATCTAAAAAGTAGGGAGAAAATCCATTGATTTCGAAGTGAACTTACAAATGTTGGGATGATATCCTTCATAATTTTGCAATAATAACTTTCATAAATTTGGTAAAAATATTTTATGAGTTTATTTAATAACCTATAAAATCATGATAACTTTGAGAACCAGTGAATCAACTAAACCCAAACCAAATTCAAGTTATTTAAAACATTTGTATTAGAGCAAATTTCCCTCAAAATAGAGAACCAAAAGTTAAAATCACAAAAAAATTACATTCATCTCCAACAGATTCCCTATTTTGGAGAATCAAACATTGACTATAATATTAAAATATTTCATTCATCTATTAAAATATTATTTCTTTTCCAAATATTTATTTTCAAAGATTTATATTGGTGCTTTCATTTAGTAATTATTTTTGGAGCTATTTCCATATTTGGAACAAAACTCATTTTCTCTCCTACTTTCTTCATTTTGGAAATAGTTTGGGAAAACCGTTGAAGCAAAATTATAGATCAAAATCCACGTATTTTTCATTTTCTTTAAAATGATAAAGCTGTTGAAGATGCTCTTAGAGCATCCCCAATGGGAGGTTCATCATGCCACATCAGCTTGAAATAACCTCTTCTAAATTTCTCACTACCATTGGGAGGAACCCGTACAAATGCCACATCATAGAATGGGTTCTTCTGCAAGCACCGGTTTTTCTTTACAAATGATGGGACCACTATTAAAATAATAAGAAAAAAATAGAATTTAGAATTTAGATTTTTGTTTTAATTTTCTTTGCCTCATCACACTAATTTAATTAGTTTATCATAAACATTAAAAGTTAAAAATTATTAAAAAAAACTATAATTTCTTTCACTAAATCATTTTATTCGTTTATTTTCTTTTAAAAAATTGTTAATAATTATTTTTAAATAAATATCATTTTATATTAACTTGGTTTAAATTTTACTCTCGTTATTAATTGTATAAATATTGTTTAAATTATTATAGTTTTTAATTTTTTTTAAATAAGTAATTTCTAATTATTATTATTATATTTTTTATTATATAAATCATGAACCGGTCAATGATTGAAAGTGAAAGGTTTATAAAATAAGTATGAAAAAGAAAACTGATGTGACAGACAGAGAAAACTTATGTGACAGAGTCATGAACCTCTGAAGAGGTTCATGACTGGGGATGCTCTTAGAGCATCTCCAACAGCTTCCCCATTTTAGCAAAAATGGGGAATATGGGGATTTTAACCCTAAAACAAGCTCCAACAGCTTCCCCATCTCAATCCCCAAAATGGGGATTTTATTAGATTCCCTAAAATTTTCTCTATATTTGGAGAATACCCCAAAATCCCCATTTTACTGTAGCTGTGAGGGAGACCTAATATTTTATTAATTTTCTTTTAAAAATTTGTTGGAGGTAATAATGTTTTGAATATTTTAATAATATATTTAATGTTGAATTCTCTAAAATGGGGAATCTGGTGGAGATGAATGTAATTTTTTTGGAGGATTTTGACTTTTGCTTCCCCATTTTGGAAATTTTTTAGGAAAGTTGTTGGAGATGATAGTATCGGAACTTCTTTTTTGGGGGGAGGCTAATGAACATAACTAAAACTCAAAGGGTGCATACGAACCCACAAAATTTCTAGAGGGTCAAAAACAAACAGACAAACAAACTATCGCGATTAGAGAACTGTGTGTGCCGTTCCGGAGAAGCGGTGAGACGAAGTACATGGATTCCTGCTCATTGACAACTAGTTCTATACCTCACATCACATTCAACTTACAGAACTTATGGCCGTCGAAGAGTCACCGGAAAAATCTACGGCACCGTTCAATGTTCGTCGTAATCTCTTGTTCCTCAACCAAAGATATATGGCGGAAGACACCAAAGCCCACAACTCTAAGGCCGTCGTCATCTTTTCCCCAACCTTATCGTCGAAAACCCGAAGTGGGTCACTTAGATCACAGTGTCGACATGGATGAACTCATATCATCAATCAATCAAACAACAAGTGAGCACGAGTTGTTTGCTTTATTGTCTCCGTACAAAAGCCGACAACTTTCCATACGGTTCATGGTGACCGTCCTTTCCCGTGAAACCGATTGGCAACGATCACTTGCGCTGCTCGACTGGATAAACGAACATGCTTTGTACACCCCTTCGGTGTACGCGTACAACGTGGTTTTGCGTAATGTGCTTCGAGCAAAGCAGTGGGAGATTGCATATGGACTGTTCGACGAAATGCGCCAAAGAGCTCTTTCACCTGATAGGTATACTTATTCCACTTTAATTACGCTGTTTGGGAAAGAGGGTAAGTTTGATGACGCATTATCTTGGCTTCAGAAGATGGAACATGATCATGTATCTGGTGATCTTGTACTGTATAGCAATCTGATTGAATTATCTCGTAAGCTATGTGATTATTCCAAGGCTATATCAATATTCTCTAGATTGAAGCAATCCGGCATTTGCCCTGATCTCGTTGCATATAATTCCATGATTAACGTTTTAGGAAAAGCCAAGTTATTTCGTGAAGCTCGTGTGCTGCTTCAAGAAATGAGATCAGTTGGAGTTAAGCCCGATACAGTTAGCTATTCGACACTGTTAAGCACATATGCTGAAAATCAAAAGTATCTTGAGTCTTTATCAGTGTTTTCCGAGATGAAAGAAGTGAATTGTTTACCTGATCTTACAACTTGCAATATCATGATCGATGTTTATGGGCAACTTGATATGGCCAAAGAAGCCGATAAGTTGTTTTGGAGCATGAGAAAGATGGGAATCGAACCCAATGTTGTGAGTTACAATACCCTCTTGAGAGTGTATGGTGAAGCCGAGCTTTTTGGGGAAGCCATACATTTGTTTAGATTGATGCAAAGAAAAGATATTGACCAAAACGTTGTTACATATAACACCATGATCAAGATTTACGGCAAGACTCTTGAACACGAGAAAGCTAATAATCTTATTCAAGAAATGCAAACTAGAGGGATAGAACCAAATGCCATAACATACTCCACGATTATATCTATATGGGATAAGGCTGGGAAGTTGGATCGAGCTGCAATTCTGTTCCAAAAATTGCGAATTTCTGGTGTTGAGATTGATCAGGTTCTTTATCAGACCATGATTGTGGCTTATGAGCGAGCTGGTTTAGTTGGGCATGCAAAACGATTGCTTCAAGAACTTAAACACCCAGATAACATCCCTCGTGCAACAGCAATTACGATTCTTGCTGGAGCTGGTCGTGTAGAAGAGGCCACATGGGTTTTTCGTCAGGCTTATAACGCTGGTCAGCTTAAGGGCATATCAGTATACGGGTGTATGATTGATCTGTTTTCAAGAAACCGAAAGCATGCTAGTGTGATTGAGGTGTTTGATAAGATGAGAAAAGCTGGTTATTTTCCGGATTCTAATGTGATTGCTCTTGTGCTAAATGCATATGGGAAGTTGAGGGAATTCGAGAAGGCGGACGCTTTGTATGTGGAGATGCAGGATGAAGGGTGTGTTTTTCCGGATGAAGTTCACTTTCAGATGGCGAGTCTTTATGGTGCGAAAGGAGATTTTGAGACGATGGAGGCTTTATTCGAGAGATTAGATCGTGATCCGAATATTAACAAGAAGGAATTGCATCTTGTTGTTGCGAGTTTTTACGAAAGGGCGAATAGATTAAAAGATGCGTCTCGAATTGTGGATAGAATGAAGGATATTGGACTTTTGAGATCGTAATTTATGACCACCAAATACTATGGAAGAAAAGGTTCGTAAATTTCTTACATGCTGAATATTAATCTAAGGTTTTTTTTTTTTTAAATTTTATTATTACTAAATTATGTATAAATGGTTATAAGTTCTTGGTTGTTGCTTCATTATATTTGACGGGTTATTTAGATATATAATTTTAATCATACTTATAAGAAAGTCTCGTATAATGTTAAATCTACTGAAAATATACCTATATTTCATGTAAGAAAAAAGAAATGGCGAATTAAAATTAAAATTTTGGGTTTTAAACACATATGAAAGAAAGATGGTATGAGAAGAAGAGTCAAGGTGAGAGGCGAGAAAGTAAGAAGGGATCTGAACCCTTGAGCATTTTTAATCTCAAAGTCACCCTTGATTCGGTGCATTTCAAGGGTGGAGGTCCCTTTTTTACACTTCTCGTCATAACTTTCATTCGCATCGGAACTCAACCCTTTAAACAACAAAAAAATAATGTAGATATAAAATGATTATATTTCAGTAGTCACAATTTGGAAAGTTTTTTATTAGTCTCCCTCTCTCTTCTCTACTACTGATCCAAGACCATAGGATTGATTAATCACTTTGAAAGGTCCGATCACAATTCCCAACTATCTGAAAAAGGACATTTTATCTTATAAAGAAAAATAGCCGTCTTAGAGCATCTCCAACAGTTTCCCCAAAAAAATTTCAAAATGAGGAAGCAAAAGTCAAAATCCCCAAAAAAAATTACATCCATCTCCAACAGATTCCCCATTTTAGAGAATTCAACATTAAATATATTATTAAAATATTCAAAATATTATTATCTCCAACAAATTTTTAAAAGGAAAATAATAAAATATTGTTTCTCTCTCTTAATAATGATTTTTGGGGTAATCTCCATATTTGGAGAAAATGACATTCTCTCTCCAACTTTCTCCAAAATGGGGATGGTTTTGGAGAAGCTGTTGCAGCTGATTTTAGGACCAAAATCCCTATATTCCCCAAAATGGGGAAGCTGTTGGAGATGCTCTTACATGTTGATGGTGATGTGTTAAAGCTTTTGGCCTCTGTGGTGCTGTAATTCACCTTCTTCCAGTTAGTTGCCTTCTTTGGATGTTCTGGGCTCTGTGGTGCTGTAAGATTTTGAAATCCCATAGGAGTGGTTGGTATTTTAGTAGGATTGTATGTAATAATGTTTTAAAATATGTTAAAAAACATTTGTGTTATAATAATCACTTGATAGAAAAATAATTTAATTATCTACAATTTCTTTTTATAAAAAAATGTAATTCAATTCCAAATCCAAATCCAAATCCAAATCTCTCCTTACCATTTCTATCACACAAAACGCCCCTAAAAGGTCATGTGGAATCCAGTCTTAAAAGCTGAAAATACTCACCAACCATACACTGTCCGATAAGCAATGGCTTCCTACTTGCTACTTCCATCTGTATGTATATATAATATGGAGGTGTGGAAGGAAAACTGCAAATGCCCCCAAAAGAACATATATTGTAATATTTATGCCATCTCAAAGAGAACACCTAGTTTTTACAGCGTGCAAGCAGATAGAAACAGCTCAAAGAGAACACCTAATTAAACATCAGATGAAAATCAAAACACTGTGCTGGTCTTGCAAAATGCCAATCAACAATAAAGCCAGGTTAACAGAATCGAGTTTCTGAACCTACTAGTTGTGGGTTTGGGGCTCATTGGCTACAAAATTATTCAAGAACTACATTACAAAAGCATAGATTTCTTTTGAAATATTAATAATCTGACCTTTCTTGATGCACAAAAACAGATAACTTCATAACTCCATAGGGTTTGCTTAAGAAATATCCAAGCATTCTCCACAAACTAGCTAGCTCATAACGCTCACCTGATTGACTTACAAGGAGATAGAGTAATGTCACAAGTGACGATGGCACTGTTAGAGACAAGACATAGTGTCTTTTAAGCTTTCTTTTGGTATTTAAGGGCCACACTTAAGCTCCGTATAAACCCTAATAAGAGTGGAAGCTGGTTCAAAAACATTTATGGCTCCGACTTTACAAGACATTATCAACAAAGATGTTAAGTAGCAACCCTACGAAACACATTAACCAACAACACCAATAATCAAGTGACTGAAAAGCATTTGAATTCATACTGAAAAGACCATCTTATTTGACACAATTCTGATTCCAAATTCCGAAAATAGCTTATAACTTTTTCCAGCACAATCAAAGTCTAGATAAATTAAGCAGCAAATTTAGGAACCTCCCTATGCTTGAGGATCTTCTTCTCCAGTTCATCCTTCTTCGCACCAACAACCCTTTCCACCTCTTTTCCTTGTTTTAGCAACACAAGTGTAGGCATTGCCTGCACTCCGAATTCTTGGGCCACGTCCTACAATCATCCATTTATCTTAATTGTCAAAACTCCACCGTTTTCACGATCTCAATAATATCAAGTTTGGGAACTCCAATTTCGGAGTCATGGAGTTGGAATTCGAATTGGAGCAAATTCAGTTCGGATTTAGAACCAATCGATCTCAAATTCCAATTCCACAACTCAGATTACACAAGTCCGATTCATACCGATCAATCAAGGGTTTTTAATGACCCTGAAATCAATAGCCTATACCTAATTCGTTAAATTAGGTCGTTGAGATGGAGTAGTCAATCGAATGGTTGAACTTGACCTAATCAATACGCCAAACATATGACAAAATAATCATAGACAAATACCTTTAATTCATCGACATCGATCTTGATGAAGTCGATTTCTTGATACTTAGAAGCGAGAGAGCGGATAAAGGGCTCTAACATCTTGCATGGTCCACACCATGATGCCGAGAAATCTACCACCATCAGTTTAGGGGATTGTTTTGACTGATTGTAGTGGAGCTGCCAGCGGTTAGAAGAATGGAATTCGATCACTCGCGATTCCTCCGATGACGAATCGCCGTCGGTAGCAGTCTGTTCTCCCCCTCCCATCAACGCAGACGCCACGGATCCCATGATCTTTCTTAAGACTCACGCTGTGTTCTCGAGTTTGTTTTATGAAGGAAAGGAACGGAAAGGGGAGGAAAGTAGGAGGAAAATAAAAAATGTTGTGTTCTCGAGTTTTTTTAAAGAGGGAAAGGAAGGGAAGGGGAAGGAAAATATTGCTGATTTTCCTCCCAAAACTTTCCGCCCAAATGTGGGAGGAAACGGAAGGGAAGGAAAGGAAAGAAATGAAATAAAAAGAATTAAAAATATTTATAAAATTACACATATACCCATTAATTACATTTCATTATGAAATAAATGAGGGTATATTGGTAAAAGTAACATCTTTCCTTTCCTTTCTCTCCTACTCAAGAACATGAAAATTTATTTTTTTCCCTCTCCTTCCTTTCTTTTCCTTCAATCTCAAGAACACAAATACAAATATTTATTTCCTCCCCTTTCCTTTCCTTTCTTTTCTTTCTCTTCCCTTTCTCTTCTTTTCTTTCCTTCTAAAACTCGAGAACACAGCGTCAACGTCAACTCGAGAGAAAAAGTATGGAGACGTTTTACGGGGGTGCTTGGCCTATATCATAAGAAATTTACATAAATAGTCCCTATAGTTTTCAAAAACTCCTGTTTTAGTTCTTAGAGTTTTGAAAATATACTTAGACATCCTCTGATTTTCTTTTTAATACGGATTTTGTTCATAACTTTAATGGTTGTTAACTTTCTTCCGTTAAGTGCCTCCGGAGTTTTAGTTATTATTACTTTTTTGTAAACATTTTATTGTACGAGTGTGTAAAACATATGTAAGAGTATTTAAAGCTTACAAAAGAGAGTAAATTATGTTTTTTTGCCTCTATTAAAAGTTACGAATTTTGTTTCTATGGTTTTGAAATTACGATTTTTGTCCTTGTAGTTTGCAATTCATTTATATTTTTGTCCCTGACACGAACCATTACTTTTAAGTATGAAGGATTAAAATATAAATGAAGTATAATTTATAAACCACATGGATGAAAAAAGCAAGAAATTTTAAATCATGATAACAGAAACAACAATTAATTACAAACTATAGGGATGCAAATTGTAATTTCAAAATCATACAGACAAAAATATAAATTTTCAACAAGCCATAAGGACTAAAAAACTAAAAATTAATTGTTGTGCACAGTCGCCACCACCACAACCACTAGACGCCACCTCTTATGTCGCCGTGCACTATCGCCCAAATCAACAATATAAAGAATATCAGACATATCGAATTTTGCTTCATTACAAAGTCATTCATCACATATTCAAGCTCCCTGGTTAAATTAAAGAAAATTCAGCATACATTCAAACTCGTGGTCCACCATGCCCTCGAATCTAACTATCAACTTGATGTTGGGCTCAAGTATAAAAGGTGCTCGAGCCAATTATATTCCATAGAAGGCAACGATATGGGTAAGAGTACTGCCTTTGGAGAGTACCCTCCACGGCTCCATATCTACCTTTCATATCTACACATGCCTTATCATTCTACTGAAAGTAGAAAGAACAAAGTCAAGAAACCACGTGATGGAAATTCAAGATATTTGGTATATACCCTTTGATGGTATAAGGCATGGTTTTGGGTTACAATCACTAAGGCACAAAAGGGACAATGGTGGGTTATAAGGTCTTGTTTCTCTTTGTTAAGGCCACATAACAAGTACTTCCCATCTATGCACTTGACTTATAGCTGTTATTATCTTGTGTGTATATGCGGAAGCTGAAGTAGAAATAAACCAAAGGTGGCTGCAAGAAGGCGGTGGATCTTGAAGATGAAAAGAATAGAGAGTGGCGTTGGTAGGTTTAGTTTAAGGTTTGTGTTTACATTTTTTTAAATGCAAATTGTAACACCCTAAAAATCAGGCCCAATTTAAACCTTAAAATTCAACAAGGTTAATCATAAAATCATCCAAACTTTTATACATAAGCGGAGAATTAACTATGAGGGTTCATATACATATTTCGAATTCTCAAAACAACATATTAATCTAATCCTGACAACTACGATTAGATTAAATTGGTTGTCTAAGCTATTCATCAAAAGTATCCTCGCATAAGCTAACTTCTCCACTTAGCACCAAAAGTCGTATACCAAAACACTCGTCCCTCTTCCCGTTACTTTTCCGAGCTCGTACCTGGTAAGAAAATTTAATTTGAAACGATTAGGCTTACGCCTAGTGAGAACATCCAATTTCAAATTAAAACATTATCAGGTTTGGAAACTCAAATATTCAAAGCGTATAAACAAACCTGGTTTGCTACCATTCTTACCGTACGTTTACACATCTTACCATGACGGGAACATACCCGATTCCATAAGTATGACTAACATTCAAAAAGTCATAACATCACATTCGAGAGCCTACTACGAATCATTACCGATTCTAGATCATCGCTTATGTCCAAGAAATTACAAGTTACTTTATGCCTATTTTTTGGAGTGGAAGTAGAGATTACAATTTACTTTATGCCTATCTCTTACCTTCCCATAGAAATCGGGAATTACAATTTACTTTATGCCTATTCCAAGATTTCTATTCACAATACGAAATGAGAATTACAATTTACTTTATGCATATTCCACATTTCACGTTACACTATAAAATATGAATTACAATTTACTTTATGTCTATTCCTCATTTCACATCACCTTTACGAAATGGAAATTACAATTTACTTTATGCTTATTCCACATTTCAGGTCAACCGGAATTACAAGTTACTTTATGCCTATTCCACGTTACAAACACTACCAGTGCCTATGGATCAATTACACTTACCAACGTATATGCTGTAACGACCCAAATCCCATAACATACATCATATAACATAACATGCATACATATCATTGATTTACAACAAAAGTTACATAACAAACCAAGTACGGTCTCATAAATCTTGAAATTACAAAATATATAAAAGCTTTTTAAACATCAACGATCAACGGAGGCAGCCTACACCTTATTCTTTCCTTTGCCGCTATCAATTCCTCGACCTAGAAAACATATTTTTGAAAACAAAATGAGGGTTAGACCAAACGGGTCTAGTGAGGTAATCCCGGTCCTTTCCAAAATCATTATAAAACCTTTTATGTAAATCCTTTATATCAAAATAGTTTAGATAAACCTTTGGTAATCCTTTCGTAAAATATAAACATACCACACGTATTTAAATACCAATCAAGACTCGTGCATCGTGCTCGACTCCTCCTCATCCTCGTTCCCAATATATATGTATTCCAGTTGAAAACGTTTTAAAGTAAAACTCACCTGCTAGCTTAACACACGCTTCCTTAGCTCTTCTCAAAAGGATTCAGTCCTTCACCCAATTTCTCAAGATCTGAAATAATTAAATACAAACGTCTCTTTACCAGATAGAACACATAAAACTGTAGATAAATCTATCTAACCCTTATCCTCAAAAATACTTCCAGACACTATATCCGGACACTACCCAAAACTATCTGAACTCCACACAGTACCGGGACTCCACAGTATCGGGACTCCATAATACCGGGACTCCATAATACCGGTACTCCACACTACCGGTACTCCACACTACCGGTACTCCTCACTACCGGTACTCAATGAAATATATCGGTACTCTCAAGAACACAGTCGGTTCCATTTTACCCAGATCCAAATTAAACCTATACAACTACAATTTAAACATTCTAATCCGATAGAAGTCTAATACTACTGATTATAAACATAAAACATAAAGGACTTACCTCAAAATCGTTTCCAACGAAATCAATCGAAGCCCTAACCGTACGAATTCTTTTCTGCTTCTTCTCTCCTTAGGAACACACACACACACACTGATAATATCTGGATGTTGCTGCTGAATGGAATATCTGAATATCTTAAGGGTGTATATCAATTCCATATTTACCATTTAGACCTTGAACTTCTCATTAATGACCCAAACACCCCTAAACTTATAATTTACCCAACTTACCTTAACATCCAACTTTAAGGTTAACTAAATTTAACGGAAAAGGGATTTTAACTAACGAGCTTATCCGGGGTATTACATATGCATAACAACATAAACACGCAACATCTCGTATCATATTCTCAACGCTAAGAATACTAGATAACTTATCGTATCCTTATCCTCAAATGCCCCCCCCCCCTTCGGCAACTTAGCACGGGGCAACGCCCCTTGCGGGGTCTGGGGACAGCGCCCCTAGAAACCTTTTAGAAAACTTAACCAAATAACACATCCGGAAACTATATCACATCAAAAGTGACCGAACATCAGAGGTTACCGGACACCATAAACTATCCGGACATCATAACTTACCGGATACACAAAACTTACCGGACATTAATATTTACCGGATACTAAACCTATTCGGATGTTTACCGGAAACATATTCAATCCGGATGACATCCGGAAACCAAAGTAATCCGGATACCATCCGGTAACTATTTTATCCGGAAACTAACTCTTTACCGGATACTACAGGAAAGAAAAACTTACCGGATGCCATGCCTCGTCCGGATACCATCGAACAGAGGTTTTCGGATACCTCATTTTTATCCGGAAACTACAGCTGTGTTCTAGTTTTATAATCGAATAGTCTCAATAAATCCATTCTTAGTTCAATACACATCATTATAACAGTTCTAAAACATATAGACAAGTTAACAACACCATAATCATTCAATTTTGATGTCTATTATGTCAAAACAAGATGAACTCACCTGGAAGTTCTTAGACCCACTTCTTTATGCACAATCCAAGTTCAATCTGTTTCCAATGATTCTAAAAAGCTATCCAGAAGATAAAATGGCTCATAAACATCCATCTATAAGAAGTTTAACTGGAAATCATGGTGAATTTCTTACCAATTTGAAGATCAACAATTTGGTTCTTTCTTTCCTTTTCTCTGCTAACCGACTCAGACTAAAGTAATTGAGATGATCTCTCAATTCAGCCAACTCTATCCCTTATTTAAACCAACTTTTCATAAATGACCAATCACACCCTCAATTTCCAAATTTTCATAATTAGCTCCAACTTTGGTCACTTGAATTTTCAATCCCTTTGAGTTATGTATTTTTACAAAAAGTCCAAAACTTAGACTAAAATACAATTAGACCTCATTCATATTAAATACAAAATAATGGAAATTCGAGGTGTTACACAAATACTTGTAAATAACTTTTAAGTTTTAAATGTTTTTAATGATTATTTGGGTTAAAGACAAAAATTCATATAATATAATAAAACCCAGTATAATTTCGAAACTTTTTGCAATTTACTCAAATAAAAATATTTAATTTTCTTGGCAATTTCGAATTTTCTAAAACAAATATTGTTAGTCCCAGATGGCTATAACAAGTATTGTAGAATGGGGGGTTGAATACAATACTCAAAATTTTCACAATTTTAATTCTTTTTATTGAAAATCTTTCAACAAGAATTACACATAGAAAACTTAAGACTGTTGCGGAAAAGAACAGATAAACTATTCTAACAATCTTACACAAAGTATACAACAAAATAACTAAGAACACTTAGAACAAAGCTATAAAGTTTTTCAAGCAAACTGGAAATTCTTGCACTTAGAGAATTCTTCCAGTTTGCGTAGAATATCAAGAGCTCACAGTAATCTTCAAAGTCTCTCAAGATGTGTTTTTTTCTGTATGGAGAGCTCTTCCTTTTATAGTGACAAGGAGTGTGCAAGCATTGAATGCTTGGGACACTTGTCATCTTCACACTTGCTGAGGATGTTGACTTCTGGAAAGTTGTGAAGTCCTTGTCACCTTTTACAAGGTACAGTCAGAAGAGCTCATGCATGAGAAAAGAGCTTTGCATGGAAATGGATAATAAGACAGAAGGTCACTTTATCCATGTAGAAAATATCTTCTCAATTTGTCTTCTTATGTCTCTCAGTTTTGTCTTCTTTTGCTTCTCAAAATCTCTTTCAACAAATGCACCACCGAAGAAAGGTTGTAAGATTTCTTCCAAGACAAAATGAATTTGCTTCTCATTTTGTCTTATTATGTCTCTCACTTTTGTCTCCTTTTGCTTCTCAGATTTTCTTTCAAGAAAAGCACCACCGATGGAAACTTGAGATATGTGACACATCTTTGGAGAAAACATCTTTGAAGCTTCTTTGAGGTCCCACCGAAATGTCATTTGGGATATGTGACACATCTTTGAGATATGTGACATCATCTTTGAGATATATGACATCATCTTTGGGAAAAGCTTCTTTGAGACTAGGCCGAAATAGAGAGAAGTTTCGGTGGAAATACCACCGAAATTGTGAGAACAATTTCGGTGAACAATGACTTGTATGTTTGAGAAAAGATCTTTCACTTCCACAATGAGAGAATCTTTAATCTTGACTTTGGTTGATCTTTGACTTCACCAAACATTTGATATCTTGTACAAGCCATTACAAAGAACCATGCATCCAAAATTTCTCTAAGTATAAAATGTTTTTCAAAGTATAAAAGGAGATCATGAGGTCATCTTCAAATCTTGATGACCCAACAATCTCCCCCTATTTGATGATGACATCCATACTTAGAAAAACATGAGTAAGACAGTGAATAATGCAAGTTGACCCTTCTTTACTCTTTTGGGTTCTTTTTCACACAGTCCATTTTTATTTTTTTATTTTTTGTGTGTGTATGTATATATGATATTTACATATAAGAAAAAAAATAAAAAGGTATAGCTGTACAAATAATCGAAAGGAAAAGGAAAGAAGTATAAACAGTATAAACAGAATGAATATTACTTGCATCTTTGGAGGGGCGAGTTGAAACTTGTGTCTGGCTTGAGGATTCTTCATTTTGATCAGCAGCCTTAGGATACTTCTGCCCAACTGTTGCATCTTGGCATCTTTTCATGTTTAGCATCAGCATCCTTTGTCTTTGTTTTGCTCCCCCTCAGTTAGATCAGACGGTCTTTGTGTTTCTCCCCCTCAGTTAGATCCGCCCGGACTGAAGTGCTCCCCCTTGACCGGTCCGTTGATTTCCTCATTTTTTCAAGTTGGTCGCTGTATATGAGTACTGAGGGTTTATGTTGCTCCCCCTCAGATGAATTCTCCCCCTCAGCGGCCGACGTAGGAAAAACACCAAGAGAAAATGAAAAGATCGGCCAGAACCAAGACCATTTTTTTTTTTACCTTTCCACCGAAAATTGAGGAAAATCCACCGAAAATAGGCTATTTTCGGTAGGATTTTCGGTGGAAAATCGGTAGGATTTTTTTTTTTTTTTACCTTTCCACCGAAAATTGAGCAAAATCCACCGAAAATAGGCTATTTTCGGTGGGATTTTCGGTGGAAAATCGGTAGGATATTTTTTTTTTTTTTTTTTTACCTTTCCACCGAAAATTGAGCAAAATCCACCGAAAATAGGCTATTTTCGGTAGGATTTTCGGTGGAAAATCGGTAGGATATTTTTTTTTTTTTTTTTTTTGCTTTTCCACCGAAAATGAAGGAGAATCCACCGAAAATTGGCTATTTTCGGTAGGATTTTCGGTGGAAAATCAGTAGTAAAACTTCTAAGACATTATGGAGAAAATCTTCAAAGAGAAGAAAAGATTGGAATTTCATCTTCCAATTTGATGACCCAAAAAGATTGAGTTTGAGGATTTGGGGTGACATCTGTAGAAGAGTTTGTAGTGGGTGGATTGGTGGAGGGATTTGAGGTGGTGGATCGGTGGAGGGATTTGAGGTGGTGGATCGGTGGAGGGATTTGAGGTGGTGGATCGGTGGAGATTCGGTGTGGAATCGGTGTGGGTCGGTGTAGACTCGGTGGTGGATCGGTGTGAGGATTCCACCGAGGAGTTTGAAGGATTGTACCGAATTTAGAAGGGTTTCACCACCGAATTTGAAGGGTTCCACCGAATTTGAGGGGTACCACCGATCGAGGAGGCAAAACATATGATGGGAAGTAAAGTATGGTGGGATATGGTTTTGGTTTGGTGGTTAAGGAAAATTTCGGTGGTGAGGTTTAGAAAAGAAATGGAATTTTAAGAGATTGGAGATGGTGATGTCATGAGAATGACATCAACATGCTTATGAGGTCATGAGAGTAAAGAATTCTAAGGTTTTGTCAACTTTCTCACTTGTTCACATAGATCCATCTGCCCAGCTCAAAATCTGCAATCACAAAGAATTTAATTTCCAGGTACCCATTTTGAAGGTGGGTCCTTTTGGGTTAGAAGAAAAAGAATGAAAAGAATTTATATCACTCAGAATAATTCTTTATTTCACACAGTCTTTGGCAAAATGAGAAATATCACCACAGATATAGCATTTTCTATAAAGAGAGTTCCTTTTAGAAACTTGACATTTTTCCTAACTTTTGCTCAAAGATTTTGAAGAGATAACAAAGAATGGGGGTGCATCACATAGAATTCATATTTCAAAAATTGGGAGTACATAAATCCTTTCTTTTGAATTGGACATTTTGAAACTCACAGATTTAAGAAGAAAATCGGTATGAGAAGTCATAAAGTTATTTTTGGAAAAATTTTGGAGGATTTCCTTTTAAGACAGAAACAACACCCAGAGACTAGCCAAATAAAATTTCCAAAATTTATGTTTTCAGATGTGATGGCAGAAATTATGAACACATAGCAAAAGAGTTTGAAATAAGAGAATTCATAAAAGATAGATAAAACACATAGTATGTACCTGTGAAGAGTAGAAGAAGCACTTAGCTGATACAAGAGCAGTTGATGAGTCATTCGCTTTCAGATGTGGGTTCATCTGCCAAATCATAAGATTTAGCAGGCAGACCCTTTCCTCTTCTGACAAGTCTTTCATTTCTTTCCTTTTCTCTCTTGTATTTCTCCTTGTATCTTTCAGCCCGGTCAAAATTTGCAGAAGAGGAAGATTGGCTGAAATTTTTGGAAAATCGGTGGGAAGCACTTCTAAGTCTTTCAAGGTTTCTACTTTTACACTCAGAAGCAAAATGACCCTTTTTACCACAGTTAAAACATTCCTCATTAGATTTATCCAAAGGAGAGTGTTTGGAGAGAGAAGAGGATGAATTTCTATCAAACTTAGATTTTCCAGAAGAGAGATGAGATTTGGATTTAGAGTACCCATCCAACATGGCCATTTCATCAGATAATTTATCAACTGAAGTTTCCTCACATTCATCCTTAGCATCACTAAGATATGCTTCTGAATGATCATTGGGATCTTCTTGACTATCATGGTCAGAATCAGATGGGTAGGTGATTTTTGGAAAACACTTAGTCTTTTTGGAAGAGTCACTTAGGAGAGCTAGAGAAGAGTTCTTTAAAAACCTTTGCAGTTTCGTCTGCTCATAGTTGAAAAGAGTACCATAAAGAACAGTAAGAGGCATATGATCAAGATCCTTGGTTGTCTTTATACAAGTACAGATATTTTCCCAAAAATAGGGAAGACAGTCCATAAATTTGCACAGGACTTCCTCATTGTCATACACTCTACCTAACAGCTTTAAGTCATTAAGAAGACTGTTAAAGCGATTATAGTAGTTGGAGAGAGATTCTCCTTTCTCATAAGAAAAGAGTTCATATTTTCTAACAAAACCAATCTTTCTGCTCTTTTTAACTTCATTTGTACCTTCATACAAAACACACAGAGTGGACCACATCTCTTTGGCAGTAGAGAGATTTACCAGAGAGTGGTACACTTCATCAGGAAGAGAGAGAGCAATGATAGTTCTAACTTTAGAATCAAGAGACACAAGTCGTTTTTCCTCATCAGTATATTTCTTAGGATTTTTAAGAATGTAACGACCAGTAGCAGCAGATTTTTCTTCATCAGACGAATCATCAGAATTATCTTTTTCCATGGTTTCTTTACCCGGCCTCTGCGTTTCATAGCGAGCCCAGACTCTGGGGATAATGGGTCCCTCTTGGAGAATGGTTGGATATCTAGTATCCACTCCTTCCATGAACAACATCATGCGGCTTTTCCACAAAGAGAAGTTGTTGGGATTGAACTTAGGAGGTTTTGAAATGGAGCCATTTTCAGAAAAGTTATTTTGAAAAGAGTTTTCAACAGTAGAAGAAGAAGAGGCAGCCATCGCAGATCAAGTTTATGGAATTAAACTTTCTGCTCTGATACCACTTGTTAGTCCCAGATGGCTATAACAAGTATTGTAGAAGGGGGGGGGGGGGTTGAATACAATACTCAAAATTTTCACAATTTTAATTCTTTTTATTGAAAATCTTTCAACAAGAATTACACATAGAAAACTTAAGACTGTTGCGGAAAAGAACAGATAAACTATTCTAACAATCTTACACAAAGTATACAACAAAATAACTAAGAACACTTAGAACAAAGCTATAAAGTTTTTCAAGCAAACTGGAAATTCTTGCACTTAGAGAATTCTTCCAGTTTGCGTAGAATATCAAGAGCTCACAGTAATCTTCAAAGTCTCTCAAGATGTGTTTTTTTTTGTATGGAGAGCTCTTCCTTTTATAGTGACAAGGAGTGTGCAAGCATTGAATGCTTGGGACACTTGTCATCTTCACACTTGCTGAGGATGTTGACTTCTGGAAAGTTGTGAAGTCCTTGTCACCTTTTACAAGGTACAGTCAGAAGAGCTCATGCATGAGAAAAGAGCTTTGCATGGAAATGGATAATAAGACAGAAGGTCACTTTATCCATGTAGAAAATATCTTCTCAATTTGTCTTCTTATGTCTCTCAGTTTTGTCTTCTTTTGCTTCTCAAAATCTCTTTCAACAAATGCACCACCGAAGAAAGGTTGTAAGATTTCTTCCAAGACAAAATGAATTTGCTTCTCATTTTGTCTTATTATGTCTCTCACTTTTGTCTCCTTTTGCTTCTCAGATTTTCTTTCAAGAAAAGCACCACCGATGGAAACTTGAGATATGTGACACATCTTTGGAGAAAACATCTTTGAAGCTTCTTTGAGGTCCCACCGAAATGTCATTTGGGATATGTGACACATCTTTGAGATATGTGACATCATCTTTGAGATATATGACATCATCTTTGGGAAAAGCTTCTTTGAGACTAGGCCGAAATAGAGAGAAGTTTCGGTGGAAATACCACCGAAATTGTGAGAACAATTTCGGTGAACAATGACTTGTATGTTTGAGAAAAGATCTTTCACTTCCACAATGAGAGAATCTTTAATCTTGACTTTGGTTGATCTTTGACTTCACCAAACATTTGATATCTTGTACAAGCCATTACAAAGAACCATGCATCCAAAATTTCTCTAAGTATAAAATGTTTTTCAAAGTATAAAAGGAGATCATGAGGTCATCTTCAAATCTTGATGACCCAACAAATATCTATAGATATAGTTGGAAATATATTAAATATAACCAATCTTGACTTTGGGATTTATTTGGTATTGTTTCAGATCTGGTTGGGGCTTAAAAGGATTGTTCTGAAGTTCATGAACTGATTGTTGACGCTGCTGAAAGTGATGGACGACGCCTCACTGTTGCTGAAACATGGAGGGTAGCGGAGCTTATTCTAGGAACATCAGAGGCTGAAAGTGTAACTTTGCTGAAATATTTAAAGAGGGGTTCTCTCACATTTAGAACCCATCTGATTCATTTTCTCATTTTTACTTTCTTAAGAGCTACATATTCTCTCTCTAGATTTAGGGTTTTCATTTCTAGTGTAGGTTTGTATTAGAGGTGGCCAAACTGACCCGAACCGAACCGACCCGACGGGCTGACCCGAACCGAAACCGGCCAAGAACCGGTTCTGGCCCGACCCGGTTCGTGTATTTAAGAATTTTCTCGGCCCGACCCGGGACCGGTTCGTGGCCCGGCCCGATTTTTTTCAAAAACCTTATAGCCGTTAGTGACCGTTGGGAACCCATTTTTGACCGTTTTTTCACCCAAAAATACCCCCTCCAACCCCATATAAATACTAGGGGTGTTATGGAGTGATCACCACCTTACAATTGCTTACAAAACGCAAAAAACGCTTACAATTCTCATTTCTCGGCTCTCGTTATATTCGTTTCTCGCAAAAAACGCATACAATTCTCTAGTCTCTAGTCTCTACTATCAAAAAAATGACCGAACAAAATTACATCGTTGTTGCCGATCATTCACGAAAAGCAGCGGTTTGGGAGAATTTCAACTTGGTAAAATTTCCCGACGGTACAAAAAAAGCGCAATGCAAACGGTGTGGAGATTTCCTAAAACCCGAATCAAATAGCACGTTAAAGCGCCACTTCGAGGAAAGATGCAAGAGGTTGAAATCGGGTGACGATCCAACTCAACCCATACTTGACAATTCCGGTCAAGTATGGTCGTATGATAATGATCTCGCCCGAGAAATGCAAATGAAATGTGTCATTCAAATGGCGTTGCCGTTCGGACATTTCGACAATCCTCACATTACAAACATGATCAAAAATGGGTTCCAACCACGCTACAATGGTTCGGTAAGTCGTCAAACTCTTAAGCGCGATGCTTTAAAATATTGGAATAAGGTTCAAAAAATTATGCGAGAAATGTTTTTAAACTTACCCAACAAAGTTTCTTTAACTTGTGATGTATGAAGCGCACCATGCGGATTGCCAGATTCTTATATATGCATAACGGCACATTGGATTGTGCCGGGATCGTGGCAATTATGCAAACGTGTAATCACGTTTGAGCTCTTTGGTTCGCCACATTCGGGTGAACGTCAGTTTTCTATAATTATGAGATGTCTTCAATATTATAATTTAAAAAATAAAGTTATTACTATTTCGTTTGATAATGCTAGTAATAATACGGCATGCGTAGACCGATTACGTTTGGCTTTATCCCCTATTTTAGAGGGAAAATTATTTCATACACGTTGTTGCGCACACATAATAAACTTAGCCGTTCAAGACGGCTTAAGTAAACTTAATGAGCCTTTAACTAAGTTTAGGCTTATGTTACGCCGAATTTTCACAAGAACTAAAAAAATGCAAAACTTATATAGAGATTATTGCAAACAAGTCGGTTTTAAAGCTTTGGGACCGGCGCACGATATGCCGGTTCGATGGAATTCGACTTGGAAAATGATGGATAATTTATTAAGACAACAACAATATATTCAAGCATTTTATAACATTCATTACCCGGATAACACGATAACTCAGGATGATTGGACAAGGATTCATGGCTTTCACGATATTTTGGGCGATTTCAAAACTGCAACAACTATGTTATCCGGTGTTTATTATCCAACGAGCCCTTTACTTTTAAATCAACTTTATATTTTGGCAAGTAAAATTGCTCAATACGATCATGATTTGCACTTTCACGACGTGGTGAAACCAATGAAAGAAAAATTGGTAAAATATTTTAAAAAGATCCCCTTCACTTTTCTTTGTGCCGCGGCATTAAACCCGTTTTTAAATGTTACAAGTGTCGAAGTTTTAATACAAGCAATATGTGTATCGTTTGGTTTGGATTCTCTTACAAATTCTAGCTTTTCAAGGAAACGCATACAACAATTTAATACTGATTTTCATCAATTATATGAGATTTATAGAGTTAATTATGGGGGAGGAAGCCAACAAACCCCTACACCTCAAATGTTTTCACCGGGTTCTAGTAGCAGTCGTGGCCGAAACCGAGAAGACTTAATGCAAACTTTAATGCAATCGGTTGTCATGGAATCTTCTAAAAAAGCTAGATATGATGGGGATAATTTGGGTGAATTCAATCAATACGTACGTACTAATTTTATAACGGCATCCTTCACAAACGTCGTAGATGTTGAATCCCTAGATTTATTAGAATGGTGGAAAAGTAAACAATCAAGTTTCCCAATTATGGCCACTATTGCACTTGATATACTAACAATACAAGTTAGTACTGTAGCTTCGGAGTCGGCCTTTTCTCTTAGTGGCAGGATCATATCGGAGCGTCGGACAAAATTAACCCCAAAATCGGTGGAATGCTGCATATGTCTGAAGGATTACTTGGATGGAGAAGACCGCATTCAAAATCGAACGAACCTGGAGGATGATATAGAAGGCGTGGAAGAAAACTTATTTGAAAACGATACAGATGAACTACTAAGTACGCCGTCCGTAACCGATACTTCTGATGTTAGTAGTGTCGTAGATGACGAAGATGTAGACACCGACCGCCTTGACGATCAGACGGCTATTACACGACTGATGCAGTACAATACTCTTGAAGACTACAATCCAGATCAGAATCCATACTACGCTCCATACAATCCATTCAATTATAATCCATTCAATTACTATCCGGGTGATGGGAGTGGAAGTTCGGGAGCGGGTGGGACTTCGGGAGCGGGACCTTCGAATGTTTAGAATTTATGTATTGTAACTTGTAACTTGTAAGTTTGTAACTTAAAATTATATATAAATTATAAAACGTAAAAGTGTATTTTAGTGATATATATTATAAAAAAACGTATTTTTAAAGTGTATTTTACTTATCCAATGATTCCAATCCAATTTTTCTTTGTTAAAGTTTAGTAATTAATTATTATACAAAGAAAGCAGTTAAAAAACAAAAAAATCGCAGGCCCAACTCCGAACCGGTTCTTGGCCCGGCCCGGCCCGGTTTTATGAAAACCGGTTCTACATACCATTAAACGGGTCAGGGGATTTCGGTTTAAACCCGGCCCGACCCGACCCGGTTCTCACCTGACCCGGTTCTCACGGTTACTGTGTGGAACCGGTTTGTCCCCCGACCCGGCCCGAACCCGATTTTTGGCCACCTCTAGTTTGTATTGTATTGAGTTTAATAAAGAGAAGTATCTTAGTATAACTTTGAAGAGATACTAATAAGAGCATCTCCAATGGAGGTTCTTATAAGAACTTTCTTTTTGTACCTTTTTGTGCTACCTCATTTACAACTCATCAAATTAATATTTCATATAGTAATTCACAATGATAGTTCTTATAAGAACCTCAATTTTGTAGGTCCATATATTTGTCAACATCAATAACTATTATATATTTACTAGCTGAGTACCCGCGCAATGCGGCGGGAAGTAAATTTTTTACATTTACGTATCTAATTTATATAGAAAGTTAAGTGATAGGGGTCGAAGTGGCAGGTTGAAAATAATAGTCGATTCCAACAACTTTGTGTTTGGTATTATCAAATCAAGGATAAAGAATAACGATTCATTATATGAAATGCGCTAATTGATGTACTCTTAACAATTTGTATATATTACTTGAAACAAAATAATAATAAAGCTCTAATCATACAAAGAACACGATGGTATCATTGTAAAATATCCACAAAATAAATGTTAAAAATGTTACAGGTCATTCAAGTAATCTTCATGGGATGTTGATTACTAAGCAAAACCGATTCTATGACCAACCCAGCTAGAGGAAGCCTAACACAGATGTACTTAACAGACTATTGACTTAAAAAACCTATCAAACATACTAATGACATAAAAAACCTTATAAATTTACTTTTGACATAAAATACCTATAAGTAGACTTCATCAACCTTAATGCTATAGACTTCCTTGGTTCCTCCTCTAAAATTTCCACAATGCTCCATGTCATGACTCCTGCTCCCTCTGTTTGCGCTTTGCTAATTTTGATCTTGTACATCATGCATACATATGCACATCTCCCTCAAAATGCATCTTCCTTTCGAAAAATTATTGGAATAAGAATGTACCGGTTCTCAAATACTCAGGAGGAGTAAATGCAAGATTCGTGCCATAGGTTTTCCCATCTCGACTATTCTTCATTAGACCAAAACACGAAAGTATAGGATTACCTTCCTGCAAGAATTTTAATGCATGAATATCGACATCCAAATTTAAAATATGGGAAATAAATTGAACTTATTTTTTTTAACAAATTGAACAAAATTCTATAAGCATTGAGATCATGATAAAGAGCGTGGCCTTTACTTGTACAATATTCAAGAGCTTCGGCTAGATGTAAGACCACACGTAACCTCATCGCCCATTTCTTTGGCAACGACTCCCTGAATCAACCAAGACTTATATGAAGTCATTCATAATAAACAAAACAAACCCAATATATCCTACACAACAAAAATAAAGGATTATATAGCTTTTGTGACTTAAGGGCCGTTTACCAAACGCTTACTCGGGTAAGCACTTACCGGTAACCGGGTAAGATTTTAGTCCACCAAAACGGTATCATATGCGCCACCGGTAAGCGTTAACCATGGTAGGACTCTTAGTCCTGCCTTAGCTCTTACCGGGTAAGATCCTTGGTAAGAAGTTACCGAGTAAGCATTTGATAAATGGCCCTTTAATTTGACTGTGGGCTATATTTCCCACATTTCCTACATAGCTACATCAAACCTTGGCCCTGTAATTTCTTGTGCAGACATGCAGTATCCAGCAAGCCATATATATATAAAAACTATTAAGTGTTAAGAGAAAAGAAACTTAATTGGCCCCTCCACTTTGAGTTTGGAAGTCCATTCACTATTCCACTTCCATTAGATATATACACTAAGCCGTTAAATAAATCCATTAAACTAAGCTCACAATCCATGTTTCTTACACAGGAAGAAAAATAACATGAATAAAATGAACAGAAAGAGAAATAACAACAATGAAGCATATAGAAACGCAAAGAAATAACAATAATAACAACTCTTTACAATACCTAACGAAAACGAACATACCTCTTTTTCAAGAAACTTGGTGAAGAAACGTTCGGCCTAAAGTGCAGAAACGTCACCATGGTAATCGCGCCACACCAGAACAGCGCAGAGGCTGCCCATGCCATCAATTATCCGAAACCAGATAGATCAGATCCATGAAAGGGGAAAGAATTGGCAATTCCATGTCTGATTATGTGTGTGTGTGTGTGTGTGAGAGAGAGAGAGAGAGAGAGAGAGATTAAACTAATCTGCTTAAAGACATCCTATTTTCTGTTATTGTAATTTGTGCATAAAACAAAATTTAAACAATAGATTAAGAATTCAAATGTAATGTTAGTTAATAACAATAGAAAAGAGAATTCAAGCTTTTGGTATCAATAACACTGGTTTCACCACAAAAGTATAACTCAATCGATTCAACAAAAGTAGGATTGAAGTTGAACAATTAAACACGAACCGCAAAGCATGAAGAAATTGTTTTTACCATGAATTTATATGTGGAATACTCATAGAAATTCAAGTACGTTCAATATTGTTAACCGTACCATTACATAAAGGTTTAAAAAAATGTCGGAAAAAACCATGTATTAGAGAAATTACATAATGCATCTACTCTCACAATGCATAATCTTTCTTTAGCCTTGTACCTCAAGCTATGGGGCTAGTACTTCACTTCCACACAGTGGATATGGAAATGGAGTTCTACACTTCAAAAAATGGAGTTCAAGTATCTGCAGAAAATGGTGCTTAAGGATTTAAAGCACGTCGATCACAAAAAGAAAAAATACTTGAAATACAATAGCAAAATACAATGTTAAAGATCTTACCTTAAAAACTCATCAGACGTATCTGCAACCTAGAATACCGTTGTTATTTCTCCTAGATGCATTGTTGGTAATGGCATACTCCTCTATTCCCCTTCATTAAATCAACATCAAAATTGAAAAAGAAAATCCATAAAACTCACAATATCACTTGCTCAAATTGTAAAAAAACACATCATATAAACCCAATTTCCCATTTTCAAAAGTAATTATGTAGAAACTAAACTGCAAATTAGAAGTTAGAACGGAACAAACTATACTTCTTCTGATGAATGAACTCAATGAAGCCCTCTCAAAGAATCTTCAAATTATAACCACAAATTTTTCTTAAAAGTCTTTATAAAATTAATCCAATCATCAATCAAGTAATCTGAAATGATCAAAACCCATAAATTTGTTGATGAGATAGATCATCTTACCTAATCTCTTGGTCCTGTTTTTGCCTAATCCATACATGATTGACTATATGAGACATCTTATAGGCGGATGTTTGTGATGGTTCCCAAAGATCCAACATGACCACTTGGGTAAGCAAACTCCCTCCTTGTGATGTGCCAAATAAGAAGCTTTTTACTTGAGCAAGTTAAAATATTTATAGTATATGAACAAACGAAACTTAAGAAAATAATGAATCCAAATAAAACTTTAGAAAATGGGAACTTATACCAAGGAGTATACTTATACCAAGGAGTATACTGTTGGATACTCAAAAATCAAAATCGCCTGAAACATTCTTTGAGTTGATCACATATCCCTTCTCCACAATCCTTAAAATTCAAAATCAACCAAATAAGAAAATGTCATGCACCTCGAATTTATATGAGATATGACAATATGATTAAGAGAGAGAGAGAGAGAGAGAGAGAGAGAATGACATGCACATCCAAAAACCCTGACCATAAATCTTCCTGTGGTACCACATAGATGAAACTGTGGTACTCGATTGAAATGTAAAGGCAAACATAAAACCTATTTCAAAGAAAACAAAAGTAAGCAATGGAGTGAAGATTGAAACCAAAAAATCGATTGGAAAAACAGACCTGAATGGGAACGGAAATCACCAGATTGCAACTGAAACAAATAGCAAATAGCAAAGATGAAAATGCGGTACTCGATTGCAACTATAAAACCTGAAACAAATAGCAAAGAGATGAGACTGTGTTACCGATTGCTATACAAGAAATCGAGTGATATACAAAATAATCGATTGCAATAAAAAAACTAACTTGTGGTACCAAATCGGTTGGAAACCAAAACATCGATCGGAAACGTGGAAACCAATTATTTTATTGAAAACCACATAGATGAAACTGTGAATGGGAACCGGAATCACCGGATATAGGATCTCATGTGTATACAGGAGCGAAGAATGATGAGCAACGCAATCGATTGTTGAATGAAAACCTAAGTTATTCTCATGGATTACCAATCTACAACAAAACCGAAACACAGATAAAAATCAGTTCATGGATTACCTGAGATGTCGAAGTAAAACCTGAGATGTCGAAGTAAAGGATGAACGATTTAATCTGAACCATTTATATATGGGTAGAGGATGAACGATTTAACCTGAACCATAGTTTGGGATAAGCATTAACTGAGTGAATCTGGGGAGTTTGAGATTAGAGATAAGTTTAGAGTTCATAAAGATTGGGGGAAATGATCAGTGTGAGAGAGAGGGGTATAATATTAAGTTTAGAGATAACTATTGAAATGACCCGTGTGAGAGAGAGGGGTATAATATTAAGAGATTTTAGAGATAACTTAGTTAAACTACAACAATTAATTTTCAGTTTTATTAAAAATAATAAAAAAGCAGAATCAGCAGGCTTAAATAAAGGAAGAAAAGGAATTTAATTATTTTTTTAAATAAAAAAAGATTTAAGACTTTAAGACTTTTAGTCTATATGCTTTATAAGATAGTATAGATAAATAAAAATCAAATATTTAATTTAAACACCAGTAAAATTGAGAAAATTGTCAATCCATACAAACTTCATGGTAAAAACCAAGGTTCTTAAATAAGAACCCAAAAGAGATGAGGTTCTTATGGGTGCGTTTGGTACACTGGACATGGCATGACAGAACATAATAGGGTCTACTGTCCCACGTTTGGCAGGACCTTTATGCGGAACAGACTGGAACAAGGTTGAACAAACTGGAACAGGACTGTTACACCCCCACCCCATCGAACAAGCTGGAACAAGGTGAAACAGACTTATGTTTTACTAATATAACCTCAAAATAAAATCTAATTCTCTTCTAAAACATCAAATAAACCTTCTATTTCATATTTTATTCATTCTTTAAATTTAGCAAGGGTAAATTGGTCAATGTTATCTGTTCTGTTCTATCCAGTTCTGTCTTACTAAACGTGGAACAACTGTTTTGTCATCTCCTGTTTTGTTCTGTCCCACCTTGTCCTGTCCTATCATGTCTACATACCAAGCGCACCCTAAATGAGTTCTCTTCACAATGGTAGCTTTTAGTTTTTACAAGCCATATCAATTTTTGCTAACCTTGAAGATGCTCTAACAAAAATTGAGTTTATTTATCATTTTAACGATTTTAAAATACCAGATTTGTTTGAGAAAAAATCAAATTTATCCATTTATCGAATTTCTACATTTTAACAAATTAAATTCATAAGCAACTTTAATTTTATTTTAATCGGGAAAACAAAATTCTGATAGTAATGTATATAAACAGACCTTCCAATTCCATGACCAACCCACTTTCGTCTTACCCCCTGCCCTGCGCATTGGATTCAATTTGTTAAAAAGCTGCATGAAAGCTCAGAAATCCACATGCTCTCTCCACCAAAATCATAAACAATCAAAACACAAATTCCTCCTTCCCCTTACTGAATTTTTATCTATGAAAACAGATGATCATTTGATCGAATCCTCTTATAAATCCAACCCTTTTTCCATTTACCTTCTGTAGTAATCCATTTACAGGGTTTTTGAGATTTGTCTTGATGGATTTTGGGGATTTGTTTATCCCAATCTTCTTCTGTTTCTCTATTCTCTCACCCGATTTCTTCCTCCAATCATCAGGATTTAGGGAAATGTATATACATGCATCCCTTTTTAATCGAATATGCCTTAATTTTCTGTTTATAGAATAATTGATGATTCATTTCTTATTTTCCAATATTATTATTGTTTTTCAGGCCAGCATCGGTGATCAGATTGCCGAATGGCGATTCGTATGGTCATCCTTTTGATCCATCTCGGGTCACCCAAATTTCATGGCACCCAAGGTTTTCTACCACGATTAATTACATAATTTTTGTCAATATGAACATGCTTCTAAGGTTTTCTAATCATTTTTTTTTAATTTCTGGGCCATACAGGGCATTCTTGTATAGGAACTTTTTAACAGATAAAGAGTGCGATCATCTCATTAAAGTGGTTGGTCATCATTTCCTGTATCGAATTTCTTTCTTAAACTTGATGCAAATATTGGGTTTCTGATGTTCTTTAATAAACCCATAAGAAAATAATTTTGGTAATGATTTCTGGTGATTAGGCGAAGGATAAGCTCGAGAAATCTATGGTTGCCGATGTTAAATCCGGTAAGAGTGTAGAAAGTAAGGTTCGTACGAGCTCAGGCATGTTTCTCAAGAAAGCTCAGGTCAGCAAGAGCTTCACTACCAGCTTTAGTTTTCTATGTTACCTAGATGTTCTAGCAAGTTAATTTCAATGATGATTATGTTGCTCATATCAGAATAATAAGTAGCATTTGTTTGCACAGTTGCACTTTATATTCATATGTGAATTCTTACTATTTTGTATAAAACATGCTACCATTAAGCTGTAATCACATGATTCATGTGTGAATTTTTACTATTTTACCAGTAGATTGCGTGCTATATATCGTCAACTCATCAAGTTACCTACATCCTAAGCTTCAAAGTTTAGGCCTTTTCTTGAAATTTGACAATTGCATACCCTTTTCAATATCAATCCAACAACTGAGATTTTTGTCTGCCTCTAAAGTTGAATCAAAACTAGTCCTGGATAAGTGGATTCAATCATTGTCAGGTTGGATTCATCAACATTCTTCTTTTTTGTGTTTATTGTTCTATTATCATAGAGATAAAGGAGTAGTTCTTAAACCATGGGGTCATCTTGAATATAAAATTTATAGATTTTTTCTAGTTAATGGGAATTAAAAGAAATAGAGTTTTCATATGCCAATGAATAGCAAAACAATATTGCATATTGCCTTTGATTGTAATTATCATTGCAAGATTCATATTAGCACTCAAAATCAAAATCTGTTTATGAAACATGAGCCTGATTCTGCTTGTTAAGTTTAAAGTTTCACTTGTCAATTCATAATGTACTTTTGCACACCTAGACTATGATCTAAAACTAGACCTGTTCAGATAGAGAAATGAAAGTAAACATTATATTTTGAGTTTCTTAACCATGAACTATATAACCTTGATCAGGAATCAAAAGTAACATGGTATTCTTAATTGTTGTTTGAATTAAGGATGAAGTAGTTGCTGGCATTGAATCAAGAATTTCTGTTTGGACATTCCTTCCGGATGAAAACGGGGAGGCTATGCAAATATTGCATTATGAGAATGGTCAAAAATACGAGCCACATTGGGATTACTTCCATGATAAGATGAATCAAGCAGTGGGTGGTCACAGGATAGCCACTGTACTTATGTATTTGTCTAATGTTGAGAAAGGTGGGGAGACTGTATTCCCTCATTCAGAGGTACCTTTTTTTTATTTTGGTTAATACAAAACGCCATTGACTATGCTTACCATTGTTGTTTGCTTTCATCTTCGTGTTTTGATTTGTTTCCAATGGTCTCCAGATAAAAGAATCTCAACCTAAAGCTGATGAGGACTGGTCTGAGTGTGCAAAAAAAGGCTATGCGGGTATGTTAATTAATTTACAGAGATGGAAATTATAATTGTTTTCCTCTTAATAGTTCCATTAAGAGCCAGCCTCTGAACCGCTAAGAGGTTGAATCTTGTTTAGCAAAAAAAAAATCTGCCTCTTAATGGTTCTAAAACCGTCTAAATGATTTTTTTTATCTTGGGCCTCCCTTAACCATTCAGCGCCCTAATTTCATTCTGAACAATTACCAAACAATCATTCGGAGCACTTAATCACATCCTGCACCAAACCATTCAGCAACTGCCAAACTACCCCTTACTAATAACTTCCACCGTAGTTTTAACTTGATTAAAGAATCATTTTTTTAGATTGTAGAGGGTATATAAAGTATCAAATTCCTTTTTAATACATACCCAAATCAAAGAAGTATTTTCTTGGTAAGTTGAAAAGTGAAAACACATGTTTGATGAGTTTGCAGTGAAACCCAAGAAGGGCGACGCTCTGTTGTTCTTTAGCCTTCATCCTAACGCCACAACTGACCCGTTGAGCTTGCATGGGAGCTGTCCTGTGATAGAGGGGGAGAAATGGTCTGCAACCAAATGGATCCATGTTAGGAGTTTTAGTCATATTCGAAGTAAAAAGGAAGGGTGCAGGGACGAAAACGTCAATTGTCCTGCATGGGCTGCTAGTGGCGAATGTGACAAGAATCCTCTATATATGGTGGGATCTGCCGATACTCTCGGAAACTGTAGGAAGAGCTGTAAAGTATGTACCTAGTTTTGCTGCTGCTGGTGCTGCCAATGTGTTTTTGTTTGTGTAATTTTTGTATATAACAAATACCCAGTTTGTGATCATAGAATGGGCATAAAAAGTGGGTTAAATGCTACTACTCTCTTTTGTAATCTGAGTTTGGGGGATGTATACAGGTTTTGTTCTTTTCCTATAAAGACCATGGTTGCCTCTGTTTCAGCTGTGGGGTTCCATTTTGCAAAAGCCAATAGGCATTTTTGTCATAGCATCTTGGTTGATATCTCATCTCACATAAATGTGCTAAAATTTTGAGTCCCTTGTAAATGTAGTGGTGGTAATTTTGATTATGCTTTTGGTTAAAACAGATAACCAATCAGATCAAAGATTTGAGTTATGGCAGAAGTTGAGGTTAATGTCAGAAGTGGTTATAAATCCTTGGATGAGAAGTGAACGCATATTAGGATGAGATGCACCGAGATAAGATGCGCCAAATAAATTCCCTTCTAAGACCCAATTCATGGGAGGACATTTGATTAAAAGTGATCAACGGTTCAAATCTACTTCTCACGTTAACCTCAACTTCTCACATGATCCATCGCCTCATATTCAAATATGTTTATATATGTAGAACCTCTTATTTCTCTAAGTTTTTTTTTGAGAGATCAAGAGCATCTCCGCCAGATTTTCCAAAGTGGAGAAAATAGAGATTTTTGGCAAAATTTTGCTGCAACAAATTCAAACCCTATCGAATTCTGCCAACTGAAACGACGCTATCAAAACATGTGACACCTTGTAAGATTGATAAAAACAATAAAAACTAATCAATTTATTTCTTATGAACACAGAATATTAATTAATTGAATAAAACCTTTTTGTAGTTTGTAAGGACTTAAATTGCCCATTTCGAAATTCAGGTAAGTTATTTGCCAATGAGTGATAGTACAAGGGCTTAAATTTGCAATTTCATATCAGTTAAAAACATAAACGACAACTTTTCGGTTAGACGATAGTCTTCGTATCGAGGAACCCCAATTTTCCCTCCGCTTTGCCCCCTTTTACTTCCCCCCTCCCCTTCTCTTTCCACCTCAACTCTCACAGTCTTTCAATGGAAGATCAAGCCCAAGTAATCACTCAATCTCAAAATGTCAATCTCCGTTGCTCGAACGCACACATTATACACCGTTTTACATATGATATGTATCTCTGTGTGTAATTTTTGAGTGTTATCGGTATAACTTGATTTATGTTTAATTTTTTGTTAGAAAACGGAGGCGTTGAAGAAGGCTTACGCGGAGATCATACTGAATACAGCGAAAGAGGCAGCTAATCGAGCAATGGTATCGGAAGGTAAAGCTCTTCGCTTTCATCACGATCTGCATAACACTAAAGAAGAGGCGCTTCGGATGCTTCTTCGATTCAAACACATAATCGATGCCAAGGTATTGCTTTTTATACCTTAGTTTAGGTTTCTGAGCATTGAAGTTAAGTTTTTTGTTTATGATTAATCCTTCCAATTTTGTCTTGGCCATGGATTGGATGATTCTTACTAAATGATAACCTTACTATGCAAAATTAAATGTTTTTCTATATTTCAAAGTAGTTAGCAGAAGTCAGAAAGAATCTGTGATTGTATCGGCTTAATATTAAGGTCAGGAGTTGCTAAATATAGACGATTAACAATGGCTCGCCACTTCTGAAGTGGAATACAAACATGGCGTAGGTTTGTATTTTGTTATATATTTTTATAGTTTTTACCACTGAGTAATGCATTAGGGACAGGTATCATGATTATGTCTTTGCAGGCGTATATCAGCACATTGACTTCAAGATATGATATGGGAGCCAAAAATGCTATAATCTGTGAATTTTGACTTCTCTTTTGTTTATCGTAAATTCGTAATGTTCAGTCAAAACTCAAAAATCAGAACTCTGCAATTGTTGTTCGGGATCATCACAGTGGATCTCTTGTGTGTGTTTCAAAATTAGAAAGTACATGCCTACAACTTGAAAACAATTGTTCCATATCCAAAATTTAAGGGGCCGGGGGCATTATTGAGTGAACTTTGGCAAAAATTATGTTCAAGTATTATCTTCCACTAAATTGTGATAATTTTAATAGGTTGGTTCTGTATGTTTATAGACAAGGCTTAACTACTACTTCCATCTATGGTTTACTTCCTTGTTTCAAAGTTTCCCTTGTTATGTCACAAATATTTCTAAGTTCTAACCCTTCAAGGCTGCAAGCTGGTATCTCAGTTCATCTCTCAAAGTTGTATTCAGGAATCACAGCTCTCATTGTGGGATTGAGAGGCAGTTTTCTTTTTCATTTTAGTATTTCAAAAGCCCCGATTCAACTCTGATCTTGGTTGCACAAGCTCTCCATGGCTTTAGATTGGTTGCTATTCATATGCAACAAGATTAAACATGTTCATCAAGCTCTATCCTTTTACCTGCTTCCTATTGTATGTTCTGTTTATTTGTCTCCTAGATTTTTGTTGCTTACTTCCAACTTTTTTTTTTCAAAATTTAGCACTGCTTTTTCTTGCTTTCAAATTCTTTTTATAATGTTCTCTTATGTTTTTTTTTCCGCATTTTTTGTTGCTAATTCTATCCTTTTTTTCCGCACACTTTGCACAAGCCGAGGGTCTTCAAAAAACAACCACTCTAGTCTTTGGGGTGAAGGTCAAGTCTGCCTATATCCCACCCCTCCCAAACTCCACCTCCGGGTGGGATTTACTGGACTCGTTTGGTTTGGTTTTATTAACCATGTTCAGCACATTTATCTCAAAATCCCTTGCTCTATGAAATTGAGATGCCACAGCATTTTGACTTTTTCTTTCTACCTTAATTGAGCTATTTTCTTGAGTTAGACTCATATCACGTTGCAACTTATCCTGGAAGTCCATCTTAGAAATAAGCATACAAGATACTATAATGAAAGATCACACTTCTTTTATCCTGTTGGACCAAACTTATATGTTAGGTAGAAATATCGTACACTGGAAAATGTCTTGCATTGCATTAGGTAGCTCATATTTATTTGTTAATTGTTATCCACTGATGGTGTCATTTTTCTTTCCCAACTGTTGAAGAGCACTAGATGAACAATCACCTGTAAGGTGTGTCAAATATACCACTATGGACTGGGGAAGAGGCAGGCTGTGCTGTGCAAGATCCTTCCCATAGTAAACTTTTTGTAAAAGATTTTCTATAAGATGGCTAGCACTAAGGCAAAGTGAGATTCTTGTCTACTAATGCACACTAATAGTCAACCTATTAGTTTATCTGTAGAAGACCATAAACAATTTTATTCTATAATCTTATCTGCATAACTGCATGTTATGTCTACATTTATCCTTGTGTCTTCTATAACAATGAAAACTATATGAGCTTCTATTACCAACACAAAACTGTCTGAATTTTCCCTGATACAGACAATTGAAGCAGAAATAACGACGTTGGGCCAGCAAAAAAGAATTGAAGAGTTGGATGCTCAGCTTAACGAAACAGAAGGAGTGATAGTTGATCTTAGAGAAGAACTAAGAAAGGCTCATGAAAGATTGGAGGAAGTGAAGAAGAGTCACATGCTACAGTCAAATGGACCCTCTGGAAATGAACACATGCGTGACGTTGAAAATACAGCTCATGATAGGAAGATAGATGTTACTGAGCCGTTCAGATCCTCTTCCCAATGCGGTAGATGTTTCAGTTCAGCAAACGAGACTGCAACATCAGGTCCTCAATTAGATAACTTCTTCATCGGTAAACCTAATTTAGCTTCCATAAACATTGGAAGCAAAGAGTCCGAGTTCTGTAGAAATGGATATACTCATAGAATTCGAGCGATCGAGAGGAATCTGGTGGATGGAAAAAATATTTCTGAAGATAAACCTGCCCAGGACCTTTGCACAAAAAAGGAATTCATCCTAAATGCGGATGGAAAAAATTCAGAAAAATGTGCTCCATCATCTATTCATGCTGATAATAAAGACATGAATACAGATGCAAAAAACATCAATGGAAGGGATGAGAAACTTTCAGAAACTAATAAACAGAGTGCCTGTACACTTCGTAGAAGCATTAGGAAAAGGAAAGTGAGGTGTTTGGATGAAATTTCTTCATTGTTCAAGTCACGTACTGCTCTTTCCCGTTGCAAAAAGAACTCGGGCAATGCCAGTCTGAAATTAGATGAACGTCAATACAAATATAAATCTGCGGCTGAGATGAATCAGAGGATTGTCCCTATATCACCATCTACAAGTGCTTCTGAAGAAACCAATGATGATGCATTACCTGGGCCTCTTCATATCTATGCTGTTGAGAACACCGAGTCGCTAAATGAGTCAGCGGTTGAAAAACATGAAGTAGCTGCCAAAGAATCTGCTGGCATTTCAAATTGTAGCTTTACTACCGAAAACACTGGTGGATCTGCTTGTTATAAGGATAAAAACAGGCTTCTGAAGTATACATTCAGCAGGAAACGCAAGAAGAATCTATCTTGTAATTCTGATAATTGCTCTAATCCTGGAAAGAGCTTTTTGAACCCAGAAATGGGAGAGAAATCAAGATTCTCCCATGAACAGGAGAAACCCAGTCTGATAGAAGACCCATCTGGGGATAGCCAGAGCATGGTTGAGGTTGCTTGCCAGGTTAGTTTCCTCTATACCAATATTCTTTCATACTGTAACTGAACATATCGGTCTTTTGTCACATCTGTTGGGTTCAATGATCAGATACAAAATTATAATTGCAGGAAATGAAAAAAGAAAAGAAAAATGAAACCAATATTTATGTGGTTCAACGTTTTTCTTTGCATCTTTAGAAGATATGACTAGTCCTTTGGTTAAATGACCTAAAATGAGTTCTCGATTGGGAGCATGACCTGCTAAAATTTATTTTTAACTAAATGACCTTCATTGGTGTTAAACAAACCACCTAAAACAGCACCCCCCTAAAAAAACACTTCAAAATACAATTGGAGGGCCATTTCGCAAAAACTGCTTCTGGAGAAGGTCCTTGAGCTAAATAGCCCGGTATGATTTTTTTTATTTATCATATCTTGTGATTTATGTAGTACCAATAAAGAAGACGGTCGAGACCATTTATATGAAAAATTCAGAAGGATAAGACCAGATTAATTCTTTAGACCTATATTAAGCCGTTGGCCGAATGCTGTGGGGGTCATTTAGGTATATAAACTTAAATTTAGATCTCCTGATATTTTAATAGAAGAGTAAATTTATAATTAAAATCTGATCTAAGGTTATCACCTATATATCTGAATCTTGTATATCTTGTGTTCTGATTTGCATTCAAAATCTGGTTTGATATAGTAGTTTGCATTCTCCTTAAATGAAGTAAATAGTATGTTGTGATTTTATGCAGCTAATTTCGTTGTCAGAGAAAGGTGGTTGGTGAAAGAGTTGGGTGCTTCAACATGTCATCTTCCAGCAATGGTGAGAGACTTTTATATGCCTAAAGATTCATTTAGATTTTGAAGGCTTATAATTTATGGAAATGGAAGTCTGGAATTCATGAAGCATCGATCCATGCATTTTGCTTGATGAAGAAGGTACATAATTACTTATTCAAGAATGGCAATTTTCTTCTGTCAAATCTAATTGCCAACCTAGTGCTATTTTTTCAATTGAGGCCTGAGGGTTGGACTTGCAACTATAATACCGATTTTACGAAAATGATAAAAACACATTTTTTTTTTACCATAGTCAATCATATGTGATATTGTAGTCCATATCAACTCCACACCCACTCCTCACCCTCCCACTTCCCTCTCTCGGCCACCATCACTTCTCTATTAGTTTCGAGGTTCCAAAGCCTCTTAAATTTTTGAGACATGGGTTCACCCGAACACCATCTATCGGACCAAAAGTGGGTGTCCCTCCCATTCCCCACTTCTTTCCCAAACGAAGATGCAAACTCGATCCCCAAATTCCCCAAGTCCTTCCCCAATTTTACAATTCCGGCCCACGCCGATTTCCCTCCCAAATGCCTCCCCCACCCCCTTATAGGCCCCCTTTGTTCCCATAAAGGCTTTTCACTATTTTTACCCAAAGTGCCTCTTTTTCCCTTACGAACCTCCACCACCATTTTCCCATCAAACCTCAATTTGCAACTTGCAAGCTCCCTACATTTAACCCACCACTCTTAAAATTTCTCACCACTTTCTCCCATTTAACCCATGCCATCCCTCTTTTAGAGTCTTTATCCCCTCCCAAAGGTATGTAAACGGCAATGACCCATGACCACAACCGAGTTCCCTAGCCCTTGCTTGGATTTCCCCCATTTCCACCCCTACTCCATAAAGTTTACTCTTACATAAATTGATACGTAATCCTGATACTAGATGAAAGCACCTTAAGATTTTCATGAGGTTTTTCAAATTTAGAGCGCTCCATTTTCCAAAGAATACTACATCGTCCGCATATTACCTACCCTTACCCCTTCAAAGATTCCATTTTCTATTGCTTCCATCATTATCACATTAAGTGCCTCCGCCACTAAAAGGAAAAGAAACGGTGCTAGAGGGAGGATCCCCTTGACGGAGCCCTTTCTTCATTTTGAATTCTTTAGTTGGCGACCCATTTACCAATACCGACACCGATGCGGATTCTACACATGTTTTGACCCATCTTTGCCATTTTTTGCCCAAGCCCATGATCTCCAAAACCTCTAGTAAGAACAACTGAACTTGGGCGTCAAAGCACCCAAAACGTTCACCCCTTGATGTCCATAACTCGAGAATAAATCATGACGATAAATTCCTCTCGATGTGCTTTCTTCTAAATAGTCATCCCGGACAATTTTTGTGGGTGTATCGAAACAATAGCAAACAAATAAAGGTGTAAAATTTATGCAAACAGCCCAAAGACTTTGCACAATGCTTCAAACACACAATATTAAAACAAAGCTCTAATACCACTTGTTGGGTTTACGAACAATAAAATTGCAATCTTTACTCAAAATCAACAATAAAAGCAAGACCTTTACCAACAAAGATGCAGAACAAACAAATCGAAAAAATAGATGACTAATAAACACAACGTTAATCATACAATCATAGGAAAACAAACAAATAAATAGTCACTAATTTAACATTATTCCACCACGGGAAGTTAGGGGCTGTTTGGTAGTTGCTGAATGGTTTGGTGCAGAACGATTAAGTGGTCAGAATGATTAAGAGGCTCTTATGATATAGTATAAAATGGAATCTAGTTGTTTGGAAATTATTCAGAATGAAATTAGGGTTCTGAATGATTTAAGGGAGACCCAAGATACATAATCATTCAGAGGGTTTTAGAACCATTAAGAGACATACTCTTTTTTTGCCAAACAAGATTTACCTGTTAGCGATTCAGAAATTGCCTCTTAATGGAACTATTAAGAGGTAAACAAACGACCCCTTAGTGTGAGTCCACTTACTAATGAAGCATCTTTATTCAGCGAAATGAAACCAAAATCGAAAAAAGTTAGCAAATAATCACAAATTGTGATGCAAACTCGAGGCCAAAATTAAGGGAAGTTTGATTTTATGGAATGGTTTTGAGGGATTTGGATTTTGTGGAAGGATTTAAAATTAGAGAGATTTAAATGTAGAATCTTTGGTGTGTTAGGTTCATAGGATTTGGAATGTAATTGAATTTCATTTTTATGAAAACAAACTATAAAAAATTTTGAAAAATTAAATTACCTTTTTAATAATTCATTATTATAAAACAAATATTTTCAACATATTTTAAAGCATTATTACACACATGTCCTACGTAATACCAACAAGCCCCATGGTATTTTTATATTGCATATTTGCAGGATTTCAATGAAATCCCGAGATTTCCTATCCACACAATCCTTCAAACCAAACACGAGATTATAAAACAAATATTTTCAACATATTTTAAAGCATTATTACACACATGTCCTACGTAATACCAACAAGCCCCATGGTATTTTTATATTGCATATTTGCAGGATTTCAATGAAATCCCGGGATTTCCTATCCACACAATCCTTCAAACCAAACACGAGATTGTAATGGAATTGAATTTCAAATCTCTTCAAATCATGCAAACCAAACACGACCTACGTCTTTCTATGTGTTACTTTCTCTAAACTTCATGATTAATAATGTGGTAACACAGGAATTGTATTTATATGACAATCCCAAAGAATCCCAACATAATATAAATACTAAAAAAAATCGGTTTTATCGCTTGACATAACCGTGTCAAGTTGAAAAAAAGTGTGTTGCATTCATGGAATTTTTAAACGGATGTCAACCGAAAAATGGACTTGCAGAAGTCCGCAAGAGCATCATAAACTTCTGCAACTTTAAAATTATCGATTTTCGCTGTCTTATTTTGTACCTAAACAATAATCTATTTCTTCCCTATATATTTATATTTTTTATGTGTTATATCGATGATCGGTCGTATGACCAACTTGAAAACATAATGAAAGCAAAGGGATGTGCGCCCTCGTATTTATTTTCAAACAGAGAGAGATAAGAATTAATTTATATATATACTATTTTATAGCGATTAAAGTATGTAAAAGTGTCATATGGGTATATTTATCTTTATAAATTGAACTTAAAACGTCAATTTCTTTTAAAGAAAATAGTTAAAATTCTACTTATCATAAAAAAATTTATGTCTACGAAATCAAAATATTGATTGTTTAGTACAAATCTTAAACTTGAGCATTAATGTCTATATAATTTTTTTTTGTTAATATACCTTTTTTATATTCGGGACAAATTATGTGTACTGACTAATCCCTCGAGCGATCATGAATGATCTGCAGTCAGCGCAAGTGAACCTTCATAGCCACAAGGGCTTTGACAACTCCTAGATTCGAACCTAGGGAATATGAGATTTTCACTGTATCACCTTGAGTCTTAAATGCGCCACAACCCAAGTGGTTCCTTGCTAATATACCTTAGTGGCAAGAAGGGGGCTAATCAAATGCAAGGTCTCAGTTTCAATCTCGGGATAACCTACATGTCGTTAGAAAGAATGCGATTTCCTTCCCCATTATGACAATGGGACCAGTGCGATAAGGACGATCCAGAAGTTGATGCACACCTATTTTTTGTCTATACTCTATACAAACACTAAAATCATTAATGGTAGATGACATTCATTCACAATTTTTCAAAATCCATTATTATAGAATCTTTCGCTTGAAATATTTTTTGTCATTATCTTCGTCTTCGGGGAGGAAAAAATTGCTATCACATTCTGTATAAATAACCAACTTAGTAAAATCAAGTTATTTTATTTTCTATAACAAAACTTGCATTTTCTATTCACTTGATTAATCTCATGATAATATAAAAATCATGAATCAAAATTTTATTTGATTATAAAAACAGCACATCGAGAGGTTTGAAAAAAGATCTGCATCAATTTACTATATGTATATGAAAATTGAAAAGGGGCAAAAAGAAGAGTAGATTACAATTTTGGTCCATGTGGTTTACTCGAATTTTCAAAAATGGTCCCTAGACTTCAATAACTACAATTATGTCCCTACTGTTTACATTTTGCTTGAAAATCGTATCATTAACTCCGTTAAAATTGTCTGATAAGTAAGAGGTATTTTGGTCTTTTCATCCTTTCATCCTAATTATTTTTGTAAAAAATTAGATTATAGTATTTATATAATATTAATATACACACATACATACACACGCATATATATAGGGGTTTAATCAAATGAGAATCATAAATATGTTACAAACCCGTGAGAACGATAAAAAAATATTTTTAACATGATATTTTTAATGGAATGTTAGGATTTAAGCTATTATGCTTCATATGTATTTGTTTCATAATATGATAGTTTCACATGGATTTGTTTCACTATGTGAATATTTTTTACGTGTATTTTTTATTTCACTGAGTGAATCAAAATATTTTGTCCACATGTAATCTTTTCACAATGTAAACACGAATATATGTGAAACAATATCTTAAGTTATAGCTTTTGATAACAAAAAATCATGTAACAAAATATTTGTGTATTGTTTCTCACGAGTTTCTCCTAAATCTTACTTAGATTATTTTAGCTTGGCCCTTTACAATGGCTTGTACAAGATAACAAATGTTTGGTGAAGTCAAAGATCAACCAAAGTCAAGATTGAAGATTCTCTCATTGTGGAAGTGAAAGATCTTTTTCTCAACAATATACAAGTCATTGTCCACCGATGGTTCTCATACATCGGTGGACATCTCTCACAGATCTATCTCTTGATCGGCCAATATGAGTCCCACCGATGAAAGCTTCAAATCGGTGGGATCTCAAATATCTTCACAGATGCTTCTCTCAATTGAGACAAAATTCCAAAACACTCACATCGGTGGAATACGATCGGTGGAATGGTTCTTGGAAGACACATCAAGAAGATCATTTATTATGGGACAATATCTATTGCCAGGGAACAATGACTATTTGTCGTTTTATCCATTATCAGATAATGTCTCAATCAGCATGCGTATTCTTCCTAGTACCAAGGAAAAAAGTGAAAATGACACATCAACTTTTCAGAAGTCAACACCTACTTTGAATCTCCTGATGACAAGTGTCCTAAGCATTTAATGATTCTCGCACTATAAAAGGAGGAAGAAGCTCCTCATGCAAACTATGCTTTCTGAAGAAATTCTCTCAGTGCAAGATTGCTTCATCCTTGAGAACTTGATAGCTTTGATCTTTGTGTGCTTAAAGTTGTTTTGTTAATTCTGTTTGCTTTTTGATAGATTGTTAGAATAGTTTAACTGTTCTTTTTCGCAACAATCTTTAGTTTTTCTATGTGTAATTCTCGTTGAAGTTTTTCAATAAAAGAATTAAATTAAGTAAATTTTGAGTATTGTATCCAACCCCCCCCCCCTCTACAATACTTGTTAAGCCATCTGGGACTAACAAGTGGTATTAGAGCAGAAAGTTTAATTCATAAACTTGATCTGCAATGGCTGCCTCTTCCTCTTCAAACAATGAAATCACTTTTCAAAACAATTTCTCTGAAAATGGCTCTATAGCCAAACCCCCAAAGTTTAATCCCAACAACTTTTCTCTGTGGAAAAGCCACATGATGCTATTCATGGAAGGAGTGGATACTAGATATCCAACCATTCTCAAAGAGGGACCCATTATCCCTAGAGTCTGGGCTCGCTATGAAACACAGAGGGCTGGCAAGGAGGTCTAAGGTCAGGACAATTATTGCACTCTAAGGTCAGGGCAATTATTGCACTCTCTCTTCCTAATGAGGTCTACCACTCTTTAGTGAACTTTGAAACTGCTAAAGAAATGTGGACCACTCTGTGTGTTTTGTACGAAGGTACAGAGGAAGTAAAGAAGAGTAAAAAGATTGCTCTCATCAGGAAATATGAGCTCTTTGCTCATGAGAAAGGAGAATCTCTTTCAAGCTACTACAATCGTTTTAACAGCCTTCTGAATGACTTGAAGTTATTGGGCAGAACTTATGATAATGAGGAAGTCTTGTGCAAGTTCATGGATTGTCTCCCTGATTTTTAGGAGAACATATGCACGTGCATCAAGACGACCAAAGATCTTGACTACATGCCCTTAACTGTCTTGTATGGAACTCTCTTCAACTTTGAACAAACAAAACTACAAAGGAAGTCTGTCATAAAAGAGATAAAAGGCTCCTCTATAGCCCTTGTTAGTGACACTTCCAAGAAAAATTAATGTGTTCCTCGAATCACCTACCCTTCATCAGATTCTGACAATGACAGCCAGAACAACTCTACCCACCAAACGGAGGCATATCTAAGTGATGCCGATGATGAAGGTGAGGAAACCTCGGTTGAGCAGATATATGATGAAATGGCTACGTTGGCTGGTTTCAAGAACAAGTCTCGTTCCTCAAGCAAACCTAGAACTTTCAGAAAACCATTCTCTTCTACAAAAACTCCCTCATCTGATAAGTCAAATGAGGAGTGATTTAACTGTGGTAAGAAAGGACATTTTGCATCTGAGTGCAGAAGTAAGCGTGCTGTAAAATCTAGGACCACATCATTTGACAAGTTTTCTTCTAAGTTTGAGAAACCCAAAAATAACTCCTCCAGATCAACCTTTTCTAGAAAAGGTACTCAACCATCTTCTCAAGATCTTCAAGAACGTGCTGAGAAGTACAAGGCCAAGTACAAGAAAGAGAAAGAACAAAATGAGGGTCCCCTTAAAAAAGGAAAGGGGCTCATGGCAGAAATTCATGATTGGGATGAAGAGGAAACTTCTGACAGTGACAAAGATTCTCCCAACGTGTGTTTCATGGCCATATCTGAAGATATGGAAGACTCAGAAAAGGCAGTCTCTCCAATGGCTCTGGTGTCAACTGGGTGCTCGACATCATATTCTCAGGTACATCCTTTTAACTCTATGACCGAGACTGAAAAGATTGATGCCTATGAATCCTTAACTAATGACTTCTATAGTATGAAGGATGCCAAGAAAAGAAAATCTGCTCAAGTCAAAAATCTTTCCTCTCAACTTGAAATCTGTATGTCAAAACTTGAAAAGTTTGAGGAAATCAAAGCTGAGCTTGAGGACCTGAAAACCATAAATCACATTATTTCAAAAGAGAAAAACAAACTTTTTAAGAGACTAAAAAGAGAACAAGAGATTGTTAGAAAATGGACTAGTTCTTCGAAAAATATTGAAAAAATCTTTCAAGACCAAATCTCTTGTGATAATAAATCTGGTTTAGGATTTGGAAAAATGGATTTTGGAACCTCTTCTCATGCTCTTGCCTCTACCTCTAGTGTATGGCATGATTATTCAGAATCAAGCTCAAGTGACTCTATTTCTTTAAACTCAGATGATTTAAATGAAGCTTTAAAATTCGGAATGTTTATAAAAGCCAAAGAATCTTCCTCTGTCCAAAACATTGAGACACAAGACTCCAATGATGTTTCAAAACCCATTCATGATCTCTTGAAAGACTTAACCATTGATGAAGTCTCTTCTCCTGATTCTTCAAAATCAAAGATCTTCAAAAATGACAAAAGTTTCAAACATACCTTGAAGAGAAAGTCTCCTGAACTTTAAAAAACTTTTGATAAAAGCAATCACTCCACTCTCACCAAAAGTGTTCTGGGTTTTCCTCCTTTAATGTCTAGTTTTGGTCCTAAAGCTATTCAAGTTGATGTCAAAGGGAAAGGAAAAGAAAAAGTGCAAAAATCTAAAAAGATGTTTATCTATAGAAAGTGTTACAACTGTGGTGACACTTTTCATCTTGCAAAAGATTGTCCAAAGGAAAGAAGTGACATAACCAAACCTAAGGACTCTTCCTCCTCTAACTCCAAAGGACCCACCACCAAATAGGTACCAATGAACTAATTTGTGTGTGCATGCAGGTTCATGAGCACCATCAAATTTGGTATTTGGATAGTGGGTGCTCACGTCACATGATAAGGAACAAATCTCTTCTAATTAACTATGTGTCTGAAAAGGGTCCATCTGTAACTTTTGGAGATAACTCTAGAGGTTACACAAAAGGTTATGGAACTCTCTCCAACGGATCTGTTACGTTCAACAGAGTTGCATTTGTTGAAGGTCTCATGCATAATCTTCTAAGTATAAGTCAACTATGTGATTTGGGATACAAAGTTATCTTTGAACTTTGTATATGTACAATTGTTGACAAAAATATGAAAGTGGTTCTCTCTGGGAAAAGGATGGAAAATGTCTACATAATAGACATGGGACAAAGAAAGGACTCATCCAACGTATGCTTTGTGTCTGATGACACAGCCAAACGGAACTGGCTGTGGCATAAACGTCTATCTTACCTCAACTCCAAAACCCTTCATATTATCTCCAACAAAGATCTGGTGACTGGCATGCCAAAGATGAATTTCACAAAAGAAAAGCTATGTGATGCATGTGAGAAAGGGAAGCTCACCAAAACCTCATTCAAGACAAAGCAATGTTCTTCCATAACTCTTCCACTTCAAATGCTGCACATGGATCTTTTCTCAGGTATAAAAGTGATGCAACTAAAGAAATCATCAACTTTGTCAAAGAGAATGAAGTCTTAAATGGCCAGCTTGTTCGATCAGTAAGAAGTGACAATGGCACTGAATTAAGAAACAGTGCCTTGGAAGACTTCTTTAATGACAAGGGAATCTCCCAAAATTTCTCAGCTGTCAGAACTCCGCAACAAAATGGAGTTGTAGAAAGGAAAAATCGGACTCTATGTGAAGCAACCAGATCTATGCTAAGTGAATCAAACCTTCCCACCTATTTTTGGGTTGAAGCTGTTAACACTACCTGCTTTACCCAAAATAGGTCGGTAATCTCCAAGAGACATGGTAAAACTCCCTATGAAGTTTTTCATGGCAGAAAACCAAATATTGGTTTTCTTCATGTTTTTGGCTGTGTGTGCTTCATTCTAAATGATCGTGACAACCTTGGGAAATTTGATCCCAAGGCTGATGAAGAAATTTTTGTTGGATACTCCTTATCTTCCAAAGCATATCGGGTGTATAATCTCAGGAGAAAATGCATTGATGAGTCCATTCATGTAAAATTTGATGACCTGAGATCATCATCCCTCTCAAATGATGATGATGAATTACATAGGTGGATTTCATCATGCATAGGTGATGCTCCTTCAGCAAATCCCACCGATGCATCTTCCATTCCTTTCACTCACTCAAATCCCTCATCATCTAATCAACAAGTTGGATCACCTTCCACCTTTCCTATCTCATCTACCACCGAAATTGAACCACCATATGTCTCCACCGACATTCCTGACCCCACTCCTGTACATCAAAATCTTCCATCAACCTCCACACAAAATATTCCACCACCATTGCCTCCTGCTACAAAATGGACCAAAGATTATCCCATAGATCAAATCATCGGTGATCAACAAGTTGGGGTCCAAACTCGAAGAGGCATTGGAAACATTTGTCTCTATATGAACTTTCTCTCTCTCATAGAGCCGAAGAAGATTGAGGAAGCTCTAGCAGATCCCTGTTGGATCACTGCCATGCAAGAGGAGCTTTCTCAGTTTGAAAGAAACAAGGTTTGGAGATTGGTTCCCAGACCTCCAAAGAAGACAATCATTGGAACCAAGTGGGTCTTCAGAAATAAGATGGATGAAGAAGGTACAATTGTCAGAAACAAGGCCAAACTGGTGGCTCAAGGATACAGACAGGAAGAAGGTATTGACTATGATGAAACATTTTCCCCTGTTGCAAGACTTGAAGCCATAAGAATCTTTCTGGCTCATGCTGCCTACCGAAACTTCAGAGTCTTTCAGATGGATGTCAAAAGTGCCTTCCTCAATGGGGAACTTGTTGGGGAAGTCTATGTGAAACAACCACCTGGTTTTGAAGACCCAACTCATCCAGACTATGTGTACAAATTAGACAAGGCTCTCTATGGTCTCAAGCAAGCTCCACGTGCTTGGTATGACACTCTTGCTGACTTTCTTCTAAAGAATGGATACTCCAGATGTAAAATTGACAACACTCTATTTATCAAGAAGACCTCAGGTAATCTCATTCTTGTTCAAATTTATGTGGATGATATCATCTTTGGTGCCACTGATGAATCACTATTTGATGAGTTTGCTTCTCTCATGATGAGTCAATATGAGTGAGCATGATGGGAGAGCTCACATTCTTTTTAGGCCTTCAGGTCAAACAAACTTCAGAAGGGATTTTCATAAATCAAAGCAAATATATTCGTGACCTTCTAAAGAAGTTTAATTTTGAAAATAGCTCTACCATGAAAACTCCCATGGCACCACCTCTGAAAATCCATGCTGATCCATATGGTAAATCTGTTGATGTGACGAATTATCGGGGGATGATTGGCTCTCTTCTCTATTTAACTGCTAGCAGACCGGATATTATGTTTGCTACCTGTCTTTGTGCCCGTTATCAGACCAATCCAAAAGAATCTCATTTGGCTGCTGTAAAACGGATTTTCCGGTACCTAAAAGGTACCTTGCATCTGGGTTTTTTGGTATCCCAAAGACTCAGGTTTTGAGCTAATTGGGTATTCAGATTTAGATTATGCAGGTTCCAAAGTTGATAGGAAAAGTACCACATGCAGCTGCCAACTTCTTGGTGGCAAGTTAATCAGCTCGTCCAGCAAGAAACAAAACTCCGTCTCAACCTCTACTGCTGAGGCTGAATATGTTGCAGCTGGAAGTTGTTGTGCCCAGATCCTATGGATGAAAAGTCAACTAAGGGACTATAATCAAGTCTACTCCAAAGTCCCAATTCTATGTGACAACTCAAGTGCAATAGCTATTGCAAATAATCCAGTTCTACACTCCAGATCAAAGCACATAGATATCAGATATCACTTCATCAGGGATCACATTTCCATAGGTGACATTGAGCTGCACTTCATTCCTACTGATATTCAGCTTGAAGACTTGTTCACCAAACCCTTGGATGAAACCAGGTTCAACTTTCTGATAGGAGAACTTGGCATGTTGTATTTAGACAATTAAAAAAAATTGTATATATAGTCGGTAGTTACTTTCACCGACATTGAATATCCCTCGGAGGATTTTCTCACCGATCTCTCGTCTCGCCACCGACGCCCTAATCCCAAGCCTCCTCTTCTCGTCAGTAGTATCTCCTCCCGAAACCCTCGTATCGGTGGTTCCTCTTACCGACACCTGCTCTCCATCACCCCATCTACGCTCTTGAATATTCTAAGTATGAAGCTCAAATTCAAATAGGGAGAGATTGTTAGGTCATCGAAGATTTGAAATTGACTCACCGATGTTTCTCCTAAATCTTACTTAGATTATTTTAGCTTGGCTCTTTACAATGGCTTGTACAAGATAACAAATGTTTGGTGAAGTCAAAGATCAACCAAAGTCAAGATTGAAGATTCTCTCATTGTGGAAGTGAAAGATCTTTTTCTCAACAATATACAAGTCATTGTCCACCGATGGTCCTCATACATCGGTGGACATCTCTCACCGATCTATCTCTTGATCGGCCAATATGAGTCCCACCGATGAAAGCTTCAAATCGGTGGGATCTAAAATATCTTCACAGATGCTTCTCTCAATTGAGACAAAATTCCAAAGCACTCACATCGGTGGAATACGATCGGTGGAATGGTTCTTGGAAGACACATCAAGAAGATCATTTATTATGGGACAATATCTATTGCCAGGGAAAAGTACTTATTTGTCGTTTTATCCATTATCAGATAATGGCTCAATCAGTATGGGTATTCTTCCTAGTACCAAGGAAAAAGGTGAAAAGGACACATCAACTTTTCAGAAGTCAACACCTACTTTGAATCTCCTGATGACAAGTGTCCTAAGCATTTAATGCTTCTCACACTATAAAAGGAGGAAGAAGCTCCCTATGCAAACTACGCTTTCTGAAGAAATTCTCTCAGTGCAAGATTGCTTCATCCTTGAGAACTTGATAGCTTTGATCTTTGTGTGCTTAAAGTTGTTTTGTTAATTCTGTTTGCTTTGTGATAGATTGTTAGAATAGTTTAACTGTTCTTTTCCGCAACAATCTTTAGTTTTTCTATGTGTAATTCCTGTTGAAGTTTTTCAATAAAAGAATTAAATTAAGTAAATTTTGAGTATTGTATTCAACCCCCCCTACAATACTTGTTAATCCATCTGGGACTAACATATATATATATATATATATCATAATATTTCCATCCCATTGATTTTACCAACAATTCTCACCTAAGGCTGTAAACAAACCGAACGAACACAAACAAGGGTTGGTTCATGTTCGTTCGTTTACCTTAGCCGAACAAACGAACGAACATGAACAATAAACAAACAAAAATTTTGATATTCGTGTTCGTTCGTTTAAAATATTGGTTTGTTCATGTTCGTTCGTTAAAGGTTAAACAAGCGATAATCGAACAAACACAAACGAACATACTTGGACAAAAAAAACGTGCTCTCACTTTAAGGGTGCTCCAACCAAACTTTTCAACTAGGCTCAAGTCATTTGTCTCGTGCCATAGGGCTCAAGCTTATCTCGTGCTAAAGGACTCAACCTAAAGGACTCAACCTAAAGGACTCAACCCACCATGAGGTCAAGCAATGGAGGGGTTATGGGGTGAGGGGTTATATATATACACTAGAGATGCAACTTCCCTTTATAATCACCACCGATGTGGGATGGATTCTATTCACCCCAAAGCTGAAGACAAAGCGGTGTATCCTCTCCTACTCTCATCTTTCAGTCCCACATCGCTATAGATAAAAACTATTTGCTTAAGTCACATGGATATATAAGTAAGCATGTTGATAAAACCTTGGTAGTTAGTTTTAATTATTAATGTTTTTCTAATATACTAAATCCCTGTTAATTATTATCTTTATCATTAATTACAAAATAAAATTTTAATTTGTTAAATATTTAGTTGTTTGCTAATACTTTTAACGTCACTAAACGGATTTGAACAAAATGAACATAAACTAACAATGCTAAATGAACAATACTAAACGAACGTTCACGAACGTAAATGAACGAACGAGACATTTGTTCATGTTCGTTCGTTTACCTAAACGAACGAAAAAACTTGTTCATGTTCGTTCGTTTATTAAATAAACGAACATAAACGAACTTCCCGTCGAACGGTTCGTTGAACGTTCGGTTCGTTTACAGCCCTACCCTCACCCCTCCCTTTCCTTTCCCATTGACACCACCTCCATCATGCATCCCCCGTGAAGCACATGTGAAGTCCTTTTGCTTTTGCACCGGTCAAGCCGAGTCAAGCCGATTGGTCGTCAATACCTACCTCCGTGAAGCTGGAGTCATGGTGTTCAACACCTACCTTCGTAAAGCACCAGGGCACCGCCTCCCTACCGCTATTGATGACGGTTACTCTAGACAAACAATAAAACCTACCAACCATGGTTGTCTTCCAAGTGAGACTTTAGTCGTGTTTTCCTCCTCGAAGACAACACCAATGGGAACATAGTCCACCAGGTGGCCATAAAGTTCGCCAAAGAAAACATGGGAGTTACCGGAGCAATCTTGACACCGGGGTTTCTCCGGTCGGTTAGAAGGAAGTCAAAATTGGAAAACCCAGAATCTTCATTTTTAACTATGAACATGTTGGCCAAATTTCTGAAGTTGGGATTGGCAAAAGGCATCATCTGTGTTTTTGTTCCATCTCCATCTACAGATTCTTCCTCTCTGTCATTGACCTTTGTTTTGATTTGGTTTTTAGCTTTGATTTAGGTCGTGTCTTGATTGGTTTCAGATTTGGCTTTTAAGGTGTGATTTCAGACTAGGTTTTGATTTGATTTTGATTTTGGTCGGACAAGGTGAGCGGAGGAGGTCACCGGATTGTAGGGGTAGGATGGGGAAGAAGAAGAGAGGTTAGGTTTGAAAGTGTATTAATCGATTGTACACACGCTTCAAGTATTTGTACATTAAATATTATTTAATAAGAAAAGACAAAAGAAAAATGCAAAAGACCAAAATACCTCTTACGTCGGACAATTTTAACGAAGTTATAATTAGAGATGATTCTTAAAACAAAATATAAAAGTAGGGACGACAATTGTAATTATTAAAGTCTATGGACCACTTTTGAAGATTCATGTAAAGCACAAGAACCAAAATTGTAGTTTACTCAAAAAAAAAAAGTACAAGACAAATGAGGAAGGAGGAAAATAAATACTCACCAACGGCATGATGGAAACGGAAGCCTGCTGCCTGCGCGAGTCTTATCCATTGGTGGAATGTCTCAACCCGAAAATTACATCTTCAAAATCATTAAATGCTCATCAATCTGTTATCTGTACGACCAAAGTATGCGTTTTCCTTTTAAAAAATGTACTACTTTTTATTTTCAACATTTAATAAATATAATATTAAAAGATATTAATTTTATGATGTGATTTATAAATGTCTTATTATTTATAAAAAATCAAAGAAATTATATAACATATCACGTGATTATTTTCTGTTCAATGAATCATATGCATATCAATAAATGTCATCATTCATGATTATACATGAATATCTTTGACCACACACATTTTGTAGAATAAAGAGTAAATTACAGATTTCGTCCCTGTGGTTTGACCTCCATTATGATGGAGGTCCCTAAACTCTAAATTTCATGGAGAGGGTCCCTTAGGTTTTATTTTGTTACGATGGTTGTCCCTAATGTGAACTGCCGTTAAAAATCTCTCGTTAAGCTACACACGTGCCCCTCACGTGAGGGGCATTTTTGTCTTTTCACTTTTCCCTCCATTTAAATTGTCCTTTCGTCACTCCCATTCCCATTACGACCTCAAACGTCATCATCGTCTTCCTCACTCACCACGAACCAGACCTCATTCACTCACAAAATCGGAAGCTCAAAACTTGAAGAATGGTGCGTACATCCTGGGTGTTGCGTCAAAAATACGAGGAAGTGGGAATCTTGGAGATTTATGGTAAGTTTTACTTGTAAAATCTTTGAAACCATTAAAGTTTAAAAAACATGGGTTTTGAACTTTGTTTAAAAAACAGGGTTTTATCTTCTGTACATGTTAATCTTATGCACAGGGTTAATGAACTTTGTCTTAATGTTTTTTTTTCCAGACTTGTACCCCACCCTGATTACACTCAACATTTTTCATGGAGGTGTTTTCTCAACACGTCCGGGTAGGAAGTACCTATTGGGTAAATGTCAGGTGGTTGATTTAGTAGACACTGATGAATTTTCAGTATATGAACTGAATGCTATGATGCAAGAAATCGGGTACAAAGATGATGTACCTATCTTTTACCACTTCAAAATTCCTGATTCAGACCTAGATTATGGCCTCAGAGCATTAGGCAATGATATGGATGTGTTAAACTTGTTAAGGTATGCTCCTAAATGCAAACTAATTGAGGTTTATACTGAGTTTTTTAGGACAAGAGTGGAAAGTTTTTTATCATCACATGGGATCAGTAAAGTGGTAATTGAGGAAGTTCCATCAGAAGAAGGTAGTCCAGAGTTAAATAGGTGTAAGAAAAAATTAGTAAAAGGATAAGCTTCAACTTGTAAGAAAAGATTACTGCTTGATTGGATTGTACCAGAAGAGGCAAACACTGGAGTAAATATTGTTGGGTCTTCACAGATTTGAAATTGACTCAATTAAACCCTCTTAGGTACTTAGAATATTTTTGGATTCTTTTGTGTAACTTGTACTCTCATATCAATTGTTCGGTGAAGTCGAAGATCAACCGAAACCAAGTGCGAAGACTATCTCATTGCGGAAGTGAGAAAATCGGCAGCAACTTTCTACAAGTTACACCACCACCGATATGCTTGTGCTATCGGTGGACAAGCATCACCGAATTGAAGAAATTCGGTGAGAAGCTCAAGAAGACTTTCACCGATATGTTTTCAGAAATCGGTGGAAGTTCAAGAAGATTTCCACCGATATATGTTCAGAGATCGGTGGGAATTTGAGAAGACTGCACCGAAATATTCTACACTTCGGTGAAAGATCTCTCTTCTCTAAAGAAGTGAGATTTCAAATTGGTGCAGTTTCCAATACAGGAGGTCGGTAGCCTTATTCTCTGAAGACAAAAGAAAAGATCATTTATTTTGAGACAATATCCTATTGTCAGATAAAAGTGGCAGTTTGTCATCTTATCTATTCTCAGATAAGGTCTTTTTCTGGTACGACTGTCCTCCTGGTTCTTTGGATAAGTTAAAAAGGAGATATCAGCTTTTCAGAAGTCAACCTCTACAATGAATGGAAGAGTGACAAGTGTTCCAAGCATTAAATGATGCATGGACTATAAATAGAGGTGAAGACTCTCCATGCAAATCACGCTTCTGAAGATTACTAAGTGCAAGCTCCTTTCTTACTGAAACTGCATCTTGTGTCTAAGTGTCCAATTTGTTCTAAGTGTTTTTCAGTTTACTTTGTGTTAGATTGTTAGAATAGTTTAACTGTTTTTTTCCGCAACAATCTTTTGTTTTCTATGTGTAATTCTTATTGAAAGATTTTCAATATACTGAATTAAAACTTGTGAAAAATCTGAGTATTGTATTCAACCCCCCCTTCTACAATACTTGTTGAGCCATTTTGGGACCAACAAATACAGAGGGTGTTTGTGGTGTTATTGAACATGTGGATAGTGTAGTTAATGAACATGTGGATAGTGTAGTTAATGAACATGTGGATGGTGGGATTAATGAACAGGGGGGGTGGTGAGATTAATGAACAGGGGGATGGTGGGATTAATGAACAGGGGGATGGTGCAGTTGATGAATTTGATGACTTATTTGATGATGTAAACCAAGAGCATGAGGTAAACCAAGCACATGAAGTAAACCAAGCGCATGAGGTAAACCAAGAGCATGAAGTAGATGAGGATAATCTTGAAGATGACAATGGTAAGGATGATGTTGAAGTTGAAATGGGGGATTTTGATGAGAATGTTGGATGTATGCAACATAATGTGGTGGATATGGACATGGAGGATTATGACAGTGATGATGAATCTGATATGGAGAAAAGGGTTACTTATTTGAAAAAACTAAGAGCTGAGAGGGGATCAAAGGCATGTAGTGACAGTGGTATCCATTTCTATGTTGGGCAGGTATTTGGTACCAAAGAAGGAATAAAGAAAATGATTGACACCCATGCAATTGAGAGTAGAAGACAAATAGTAGTAGTGAAAAATGATTTGTCTAGAATAAGGGCTGTTTGTTGGGGATCTATACCAGAGCTTGGTGGGCCAAGCAAAGTTAAAAAACGTACCTTTGGGCCAAGCAAAGGTAAACAACAGGTAGATGGGCCAAGGAACATTAAAGGGTCCAAGTTAGATGCAAAATGTCCATGGGTGTTGCACATTTCTAAAGGCAAACATGACAACTCATGGATGGTCAAAACCTATGTTGACACCCATAAGTGTCTCCAGACTAGAGAAGTAAGAGCTTGTACTGCTTCTTTATTATCCAAGCAGATTGAAGAAACTTTAATGGCAAACCCAGAAATCCCAATTAAGAGTCTGCAAGTAACCCTGGAGCAGAGGTATGAAAATAACATTTCCCACATGAAATCCTTTAGGGCAAAGCAGATTGCAATGAAAAAACTTATGGGGGACTACACAGAACAGTATACTGTTTTAAGGGATTACATATGTGAGCTACAGAGAACAAATCCAGATACCACTGTCAAGTTGGATGTGGAGACTGAAGCCATCACCAACAATGATACACGACAGTTCAAAAGAATTTATGTGTGTTTAGGATCTTTGAAAAGAGGTTTTGCAGCAGGTTTAAGGGAGGTGCTTGGTCTTGATGGGGCTTTCCTGAAAGGACCTTTTCCAGGTCAAATCTTGACTGCTGTTGGCATTGATTCAAATAATGGTACATACCCACTAGCATATGCTATTGTTGAGGCTGAAACAATATCATCCTGGACTTGGTTCTTAGAATGTCTTGGTGATGATCTAGGTTTGGCTGCTAATTCCAATTTCACTTTTGTAACTGATAGACAAAAGGTATGCCTTGACTTGTTTTATATGTTATTTTGATCTAATAACTAGATTTGGCTGCTAATTCCAATTATTTTTGAACATACATGGCATCATTCCTGCATTAGCAAAGGTGTTCCCTAGTGCTGAGCACATGCATTGTTTGAGACACATACATGATAACATGAAACAAGCATGGAAGGGCAAGGTTTACAAAGACCATCTGTGGAAATGTGCCACATCTTGTACAGTTCAAGAGTTTAACACTGCCATGGAAGAATTGAAGGCTTTTAATGTAGATGCACATGCCTGGTTGAACAAAATACATCCAAAACATTGGTCAAGATCACACTTCACAGGTATCCATTCTTATATACTTACCTTGGTTGAACAAAAGCCACATTCTTATTGAACAATATGTTGATAGTTGATAATGTTGCAGGAAGATGCCATAGTGATGTCTTATTGAACAATATGTGTGAAGTGTTCAATAAACAGTTGGTGGGTGGGAGAGATAAGCCAATTATTACTGTATTAGAGTACATAAGGCAATATCTAATGAAAAGAATTGTCAATGTTCAAAAGTTGATCCAAAAGTGTGATGGTCCTTTAACACCAACAACAACTAAGATGCTGAATGATATTAAGACAGAAGCAACCAAGTACCAGGTCCTGTGGAATGGTGGGGATAAATACCAGGTTAGTGGTCCATGGGCAAACCAATGTGTTGTAGATGTCAGCCTTAGAAGCTGTTCATGTAGAAGGTGGGAATTGAGTGGGATACCTTGTAAACATGGTGTTGCAGCCATTTGGAACATGTCAGCAAATGGGTTAGATGGTGGCATATTAGAGAACTGGGTGCACCCTCTGTACTATCTAGATACATGGAAGGCCATGTATTCTTTCAAGATATTTCCTATCAATGGAAGAAACCTGTGGCCTAAATCTGATTGTCCAACTACAATAACTGCACCAAAACATCACACCCAAGTGGGGAGGCCCAAGAAAAAAAGGAAGAGAAGTGTTGGGAAGGTGTCTGAAGCTTCTATGAAGGGAACACAACAAAAGTTAAGGAGGACTGGTAAGACAGTCACATGTGCAAAATGCAAGAAGAAAGGTCATAATTCAAGATCCTGCAAGGGAAAATGATTTAGTTGGATATAATTCAAGAAGAAATGGTTGTCTTTTATGTTGGATATAATGGTTGTCTTTTTGAAAACTATGAACTTGTTGGGTTGTTAACTTATGTTTTTGTTTGGCTAGATGAACAAGTTGTAATAGTTAAATATGGTACTGACTTTATGGTTATACCATTTAGTCTTTGTAACTTAGGGGTTGTTTACCAAATTTTCTATTAAGCCCTGTATGAATAAAGTTGTCTTTTTGGATAAACATGTCTATTTGTATAAAAATATGGAGGTGTTTACTTTTTTATCTTAACAAAGTTCTTAATGAGGAAAATGACACTTTTACCCTTCTTCATCAAATTCACGATTTGCATCTCTGTACACCAAAAAAAACCAAACTCAAACCTACTGAATTTTTTTGCTCTTCAATATCAAAAAGATCAACGATTGAATAATGATAAATGAGATATGAAAGAGGCCAGAGGGTTACGATTAGGGAAGGATCAGGTTTCAATTAGAGAGGAGGGTTCTTGGAGCTCGTTTCGACCAGGGAAGAGGGTTTTTGGATCTGGTTTCGATGTCGCCGGTAAGCTGACGGAGGGTTTCGATGTCGCCGGTAAGCTGACCGGAGGGTTTCGATGTCGCCGATTTGCGTACCTGCGGGTTTTCCTTCGAAGAGAAGAGAGGAGGTGACATGAGGGTTTCGATGTCGTCGATTTTCTTACCTGAGGGTTTCCCGTCGAAGAGAAGAGAGGAGATCTTGTCGGTTGTAGGAGAGAAGAGAAGAGAAGAGAAGAGAAGTTAAACTTCCATGGGAGGTGAGAAAGGGTTTTCCAATCACAGAGAAATGTGTGAATCTGCAGGGGAAAAAAGAAGAAGACACGAGAAGAAAGTTTCTCCAAGTTTTGTATTGAGCCTTTTATTAGGGGTAGGGCTTGTCATTTTGTTGGCTTAATCTGGACAAGTGAGGTTTTTCATCTGTGCGATTAAGTCATCTTCTGTGTGAATAAGTCATAAGTAAACAGCCTAAAATAGCTGTGCGAATAAGCCAGTTTAACCACTAAGCTCATTAAGTCACAAGTAAACAACCCCTTACTCTTTTATGGTAATGCATATGGTTATATTTGCTTCCAAATTTGTACTTCAATCTTCTATGGTACTGAGTACTGACTTTTAGTAATGCACAATTTCATTGCCACAGAAACATTAATTTCATTGCCATAAACAGAGCCATAAACAGATCATTACATTTTACTTCAGAATTTAAGATAAACAAAGAAAACTAATCTAATAGATGAATACAAAGTACATCCAACTGAGAAACAACAAAGTCTTCAATATTAGAACTTTTTTCTTATAGCCTTTCATGGATGCTTCAAGTTCTCTGTTGTTTTCTTCAAGTTCTTTGTTGGATTTTTCAAATTCATTCTTTGACCTCAATAATCCTGGAATGACATCCATACATCTTGTACACAGTGGTGGATCAACCCAATCAATGAATCCACAATTTGGTCCCTGTTAGAGAAATTGTCAGTAGAGAATTTGGTCCCCGTAAGAATTAGGTCAATACAGAAATACTCTCCCAAATAATCTTGCCCTTTCAGTACAACAATAAAACCTGCGACCTGGATTTGTTGATGTCCATGATGTGCGAATGGTTGCAGGTGATCCACAAACACAGAAAACCATCGGGGAGAAGAAAATGAGGAGAGAGGCGAAGAAGATGAAGAAAATCGTGAGGAGTGAGGCGAAGAAGATGAAGTCAGGTGGGGAGAAGTACGTGAGGAGAGAGGGACAATTTAAATGGAGGGAAAGGTGAAAAGACAAAAATGCCCCTCACGTGAGGGGCACGTGTGTAGCTTAACGGGAGATTTTTAACGGCAGTTCACATTAGGGACAACCATCGTAACAAAATAAAACCTAAGGGACCCTCTCCATGAAATTTAGAGTTTAGGGACCTCCATCGTAATGGAGGTCAAACCACAGGGACGAAATCTGTAATTTACTCTAGAATAAAACATATAATAATTTAGAAAGACATTAAACCTCTTTTTAAAACATTTTTAATATATATATATATATATATATATATATATATATATACATATAATAAATAAGTAACTAGCATGCCACGTGTCGACTTTTGATGAGCCGACTTCAGTATTTTTCCGCTTAAACATGTATCTGGACGCAGTTTACATTATAAGTTCAATTAGCACATCCACATTCACTACTCCTTAAATCTCTCCTTAATTCAATTTTTTTTAATTTATACGTTACATTTACTACCCTTATTATTAGATATGTAGTTTACTTTTAATCCCTTACTTTATATTTTTCATTTTAGACTCTTATCATATAAACATAAATAATGTATATGAATTAAAATGCATTAAAAAAATACATTTCTTTTTTTGCAAATTACACCATTGTAATTGTCTCGTCAATACCTTCGAAATGAGCCAAATATTGAATATTTTTGGATTTAATCATATTATTAAATATTATGAACATGTACGAATTAATTTGTTTTATATCTCTTACATTATTCATTTTCATTTTACACCCTTATAATATTAAAAATACATAATCATAGTTTAAGTAAAACATACTAATAAATGCATTTTTTTACAAATTATATTATTACAATATTCTCGTCAATAATTTCAAAATAAGTTTATTATTGAGTATTTTTTTAACTTAATAATATTGTGAAATATCATAAATATGTATCAATATTTTTCAAGAATGACGTACCGAGATTTTTTTAACTTGTATATTTTACGCTCTTATATATATTTATTTATTATACTTCTTTAAAAATAATTTCATTTACGGTTATTCTTGAATTTTTAAGAAGTACAAATCTCAATACACCATGTACAAGTTTAAAAGCTTTAAAACCTCCCACGTTCAACGTGATAATTAAAAATAAAATTATTTTTTATTTTTAAATTACACTTTATACCATTATAATTAGTTACTTAATTTACTTTATATCCATTCTCCTTTCATTTTTTATTTTACATCCTTATCATATCAACATACATAAACTAAAATACATTAAACAAATATGTTTTTCTTTTCTTTTTTATAAATTATACCATTATAACCATTCATCAAAACCTTCAAAATGAGCACAAATGTTATTGGTTTGAAGACCCCACTATCGAACAAATATTTTTCATTTTTTTGACCAATTAACCATATTGACTTTTAATTTTATACATTTAATATGCGATTTAAAAGCGAATAAATATGAACATGAAACAAACTTATTTTTTCAAATTCTCGGTTTTAGATTCGAGATATTTCGCGCCGCATCGCGTACGGATACATATCTAGTATATATATATATATATATATATAAAATTTGATTTGATTTAACTTAAAATGGATACATATAACAACTATCTTTTTCTATTTTTTCTTTAAAATAAAATTGGAGTCTATTATGCACACTATATCTTTTTTTTAATATTCTAAAATACATGATGTTCTTCTATGATATTGTTATTTAAATTAATTTATTTGTCAATTAACAGTTACTACAAAATTATAAATTTCGGTCCACACTTTTTCAGTTATCTTTTATGAAGGGCATTTATGTATTTAATATAGTGAATGTGTTTGGGGTTATTGCCTGAAATAGCCATTCCACACCCATGGTTTCTCTAAATAGCCACTTTGATAACCTTATTCCCAAAATAGCCAAAATTTACGCACAGAGTTTTCTGTGCGCAAGTTTGATTTTCCTCCAAAAAATTTAAAAAAAATTGATTTTTAAAAAAACTTACGCACAGAGTTCTCTGTGCGTAAGTTCCTCATCCTACATGTTTGCGTAAGTTTCTCTGAATAGCCACGTAGGCTCCACGTTGGAAAATCAAAACTTACGCATAGAGTTATGAAAAGTTACGCACAAAGATCTTTGTGCGTAAGTTTTGAAAAAAAATCTTTTTTTTAAAATTTTTTTGAAGGAAAATTAAACTTACGCACATAGATCTTTGTGCGTAACTTTTCCAGACTTTGTGCGTAAGTTTTGTATTTTTATTGAAATGTTACACTTTCAACCCCTATACTTATTTACTTACTTTACTTTATACCTTTTACTTTCATTATTTAAATTTTACATTTAACACATATAATCGTTTATTAACTAAAACACGTTAAAAAAATACGTTTTAATTTTAACAAGTTACACCATTATAATCGTCTCTTCGATACGTTCGAAATGAGCCCAATCTTGAACTTTTTTGATTTATATATTTTAATATATATCATATATACTACATAAAAATATTTTTAATATTTACAATTCATACCTTTATAGTTAATTATTTAATTTATGGTACTCTTATAGTTAATGCGATAGGAGTGTAAAACAAAATTGAGAATACGTTAAAAAAATGAATTTCCGCAGATAAAAAATATTTTTTAGATAGTGTATATGATATATATTAAAATATATAAATCAAAAAAATTCAAGATTAGGCTCATTTCGAACGTATCGAAGAGACGATTATAATGGTGTAACTTGTTAAAATTAAAACGTATTTTTTAACGTATTTTAGTTAATAAACGATTATATGTGTTAAATGTAAAATTTAAATTATGAAAGTAAAAGGTATAAAGTAAAGTAAGTAAATAAGTATAGGGGTTGAAAGTGTAACATTTCAATAAAAATAAAAATACAAAACTTACACACAGAGTCTGAAAAAGTTACGCACAAAGATCTCTGTGCGTAAGTTTAATTTTCCTTCAAAAAAATTTAAAAAAAAGTTTTTTTTTCAAAACTTACGCACAAAGATCTTTGTGCGTAACTTTTTATAACTCTATGCGTAAGTTTTGATTTTCCAACGTGGAGCCTACGTGGCTATTCAGAGAAACTTACGCAGACATGTAGGATGAAGAACTTACGCACAGAGAACTCTGTGCGTAAGTTTTTTTAAAAATCAATTTTTTTTAAATTTTTTGGAGGAAAATCAAACTTACGCACAGAAAACTCTGTGCGTAAGTTTTTGTGCGTAAATTTTGGCTATTTTGGAAATAAGATTATCAAAGTGGCTATTTAGAGAAACCATGAGTGTGGAATGGCTATTTCAGGCAATAACCCATGTGTTTGACTTATGGAACATTGGAACTTACTTTACTACAAGTACATGATGACAACATTTTATTGGTTAAAATGATTTTAAAAAATTTGTTTGGAGAAAGTTTTATAACATGTTTTTTTTCCTGAAATAAGTCAATAGTGTATTTACTCATCCATTAAGCAATGGTTTTCTTGTGCTAAATCAGTTTAAAGAGGTAAAATGGTAAATGATCTATTCATTCACTTATTAAGCAATTCTTTTTTGCTTAATTTTTGGTTTTCAATTCACATTGAATTGAATAAACTATTATGTATCTATTTTTCTTATAGAAAAATAAATTGAAATAACAAATTTTCAATGGTAATATGATCTTTTAGCAACATCTTTCCCGGATTTACAAAATAGCACCAGCTACGCTAAAATCTAGGTTTGCACGACCTAGCTAAACGACAAAATATAATTTCATTTCAGACCCCTGCCCGCTAAAGCCCAGGTTCACAATTACAGACCCGACCCTTGGACTTTCCATATTGACAATTTTTACCCAGATTCACAATTGCAGACATGACGTTTTTCCGACATACACATGTCGCCCTCTGGTAAACCCTAATTGAATATTTTTATTGGAAAGGAGTTTTTTTTTGTTGAAAAAACCGGACCCTCCCCCAACCCCCTAATCCGCAATTATGAAGCCTTATCTCCCCAACCACCCCTCTTCCCACTTTTTATATAATAACACTTGTTGAGACCAAAAATTTCACCTAAAAAAACGCATGTGACTCTCTCCGGAAACAAAACGCACGTGACTCCCTCCTCGCAAACCGATTTTCCACGTCAATAACTTTACAGCCCTTTCTCAATGGCTCGTGAAGTAAGTTTTTTCCAAACCCTACTTGCGAGTTCTACCAAGTCGGTTTGGTTTATATATTAAGTTGATGTATTTTATATAATAAAAACTTCTCCACTTTTATGGTAAAGTGGTGGTGATTTTCCTCTCTAATTCATCAATAATGTAAAAAAATACATTAATATTTTATTTACTATAAACTATAAAATTCAATTTTTAATTTGACCTTTATTATTAGTATCTCTCACTCGGGGTCATCGCTGTTATGCTGTTGGCTGTTGAGATTTGTCCAAGGTTCTTATACTCGTCTCTTTCTCTCAAACCATCTTAACCACAAATCCTTCACTTCTTATGCTCGGCGATCACCACAATATCACCGGCACCTTACAACCATTCCTAGCTTCCAACACCCTCATGAACCCATTATCAAACTTAAAATTAACCCTTAGCTAGCATGGGACTCTTCCTCCATACAATCACAAGCCATGGATAACGACTACAAACCTAAAATCCAACGGTTCCGCCGTTGGTTTACTAACAAGCACAACTCCAGACCTCACTCTTCTCTTTCCACACACCTTTCAGGTATTATAAACCATTTTCCATAATTTACGGCTAATTAGCAGTCGATAAATATTATCGTTAAGTTAGCTTAATTTTTTGATGGTTTTGTAGAGTTAATTCCCATGGGTTAAAGTTACCAGAATAGCATTTTGCAGATGAGTCTGGAGATGAATACGAGGAGGGAGATTTGTCTTTCTCATCCGAAATGGATCCGTGCATTCTAACCAATGAATTACGGTACTAACTACGGTTAATTAGCCTCTTTAATATTTGTATATGTGATTGATGTTTACAATGTATCTTCATGTTCTAGGATATTTGTGGCCACTTGGAATGTTGCCGGAAGATCTCCAGTTGGGAGTTTGGCTATGGATTTGGATGAATGGCTGAATGTAAAAGAATCTGCCGACATCTATGTTCTCGGGTACAAGCTCCTATATATATATACATATATATAACTGCAAATGACCTCTGACGACTAAGTTTCTCACTACTTATTTTGATCATATACAGATTTCAAGAGATTGTACCGTTGAAAGCTAAAAATGTCATTGGAGGAGAAGATCTAACGGAAGCAACAAACTGGAACCTGCTTATTGGACAAATACTTAATGGATGCCCTTGGATGCTAAATCCAATCACAAGTGAGGACTATAACTATCTAAATGTCTCCGAAATGGAAACAACAGCAGGTACAAGTTTACATGAAGAAGAGCTTAATGGGTGCAGTAGGTACAGGCTAATGGCAAGCAAGAAGATGGTTGGAGTTTTCATAAGTGTGTGGATGAACACAAGATTGTTCAAGAGATACAGTATATCGAGTGTGAAAGTATGTGCTGTGGCCTGTGGCGTTATGGGTTATTTGGGAAACAAAGGGTCGGTATCTGTCAGCATGTCTATAGAAGGAACTAGCTTCTGCTTTATTGTTGCCCACTTGGCTTCTGGTGAGAAGAAAGGGGACGAAGGGAGAAGGAATCACCAAGTATCTGAGATTTTCAAGCGAACAACTTTCACTCGACATCTTCCAGATGATTGCACTCCTCGGCCCCTCACAATCCTAGGACATGAGTAAGTAGTGTGTTTTGGAGAGTAATCTAATAGGGTTCCACGTGTTTACACATAGCGTTTTTGTGTTCTTTAATTACTCTTTGAAATATGTGATTCTAATATAGATATGTAATGTTTTGTGGAATTACAGCCAGATATTTTGGTTTGGAGATCTCAACTACAGGTTATACTTGCAAAATGATATAGCTAGGGAGCTGATAAAGAAGCAAGATTGGAGGGCACTTCAAGAGTTTGATCAGCTACGACAAGAACTGGGAGATGGCGGAGTATTTCAAGGGTGGAGAGAAGGGAATATAGAATTTGCACCTACTTATAAGTATTCGACATTCAATAGCAACCGCTACTCAGGTACACTTCCAAGCAGAGCAGGAGAAAAACAAAGGACTCCAGCATGGTATGCAGCTCTACTCTGTACCCTGTTAATCTCTTCCTATGTGTTAAGAGTTCCATACTGGCTAGATTTGGACCATTGCTTCTTTACATATGTTAACATCAATTCTCTCCTCAATGGATCTTTTGAAGAGTAATCTAATGGGGTTCCACATATTCTCGCATGGTATCAGATCTAACGTCCAACACTCTAGGGACTCAACACCCTGGGGCATCTGAACTCATCTAGCTCCCCTCTCAAGAGTCTAGGAAAATTTGTGCCCATATAGGCTCTGTTGGAGGGGGCATGTTAGAATCCCACATCGGATACACTTTGACCATTTCTGCTCTATATATGTTGGAACCTCCCTTCTCTCCTCGAGAGCTCTTTTGGAGAGTAATCTAATGGGGCTTCACATATTTTCACACTATGCTACAATCCTAAGCCAAAAATGTTTTTGATGAAGTGACTAGTGAGGAGAGAGTGATGGCTGGTTTTTAAATGAACACAAATTATGTTGAAATCTAGCTGCCATTATTGAAAGAGTAACCTTACCTTAGCCTCTTGCACCACTTGACCTGCTTTCAAAACAAGGTCCCGCTAACCATTATGCCACTACAGGTTATCACCTCCATTTGAGGACAAATCCAAATCGGAAAATGCTACATCTCTCCTGTTTTTTTCAACCAAATACAACAAAGCATCTTGTCAAATAATTTGCATCAAAATGTATTTACAGTGAAAACAACGAAAGTCTATGATTTGGTCTTAGGACTATTGTCTTGACTATAATCTTTTATGTGCCAACTCCAAATGCTTTTAAAGAGACGAGACATAATGTAATTCTATTGTTCCTAGTGTAGGTGTGACAGGATCTTATGGTATGGGAAAGGAGTAAAGCAACACTCTTATTTCCGCAGTGAAAGCAAGTTCTCAGATCACAGGCCTGTATCTGCTCTTTTCTCTACGCAGATTGAAGTCGTGAAGTCTGATGATGCAAGTGATGCTTCGCTCCAACCTGATGTACCCACTACAGTTTCCTCTAAACATACCGTAAGTGATATATCAAGCTTGTGTTCTAATGTATGAATAGACCTAACATCTTCATAACGTAAATAAATGATTATTTGATGATGTGATTAATAACAGGAGAGAGGTAATGGGGAGGCTTCATCTACATTGCGTTCACTGCTTACCAAAGAGTTAGAAGCATCACCAGCAAACTAAAAAAGCCCTAGAAGAAACAGAAGGTTGTGATGCAAGGTTCATCGCATTAGATATATACATTTACTGCCCTGATAAACATCATTAGCCTCGGATTTGGTTCAATTTCTTTTATTCTTTTATCGTTCTATTTTCACTACTCATGTTTCCTTAATTTTTCCCTCCTTTCAAACATAGTCAGCTATCAAAGACTTAGGTTGGAAGGTACCATTGACTATAAAGGGATATTATCGTATAGACTTGTACATGTACCACATATCATAAAAATGCCCATAATGTTGAGGCTTTAATGATATATGAACTCAGTATTCAAAGATATATTGTTCACATCAGGAAGTGCACATGCAGTTTATTCCCAACTTTTTCGCAGTAACTGGATAGTGGATACACTTTGTTCCCTTCCAGGAAGTACGGCTTTACATTCACTTCAGGTGCTGTGGCCATTGCCATATTAATGTATTCTTCAATCAAAACATTCATACAAAGTACTCAATTCAGAAATTCATCAAAAGCTAAAGTTTAAATATTATTTCTAATGTTTATATGATGAATTCTGCGAAATATATCCACATTGTCACAGTTATGCAATAAAAACCCAGGCAAGTGTTGTCTACATCGAACTGGCCAATTTTCATCATTAAAAAAGTGATATCCACATTTTATTGACACATTGGTTTTACATAAGCCTTGTAAATATCATTCATACACATATGTAACACATTGTCTCAAAAGGTTCTGCTGAAAGTTATTATGGACTCTCAATGTGTCACATCTGTATCTCGGTGATAAGTGGTAAATTTTATGCCATTCTTTTGATTGTTATCGGTTTACAACGCTAGGCATTGGTACGTCAATGCAACAAAAATAATTATGCCTCTTTCAAAAAAAATGTACTTACGAATACTTTTTATCGCTTGAGTTACATTCTGATATTCTTTCTTTTTGGCTCGAAAACATAAATTGAAAACTACGTTAAATCAAACATACACTTTTTTTTGGCAAAGAGATTGTATCGATCAACTGAATGTGCTCTTCGACAAGATTAGAAGTAGTAAAAACATATTTAATTACAACTTGATATAAGATCTCATGTCAAGAGGTATCCGCAAACTAAGAAGAGATCTAAATCAAAAACTGAAATCAGAATGATAGCCCGAGAAAGACGATTAATGAAAAACGATCGGAAATACGGAATATCGATTGTATAAACAATATGGATGATGAACTGTATTACCAATGCCATACCTCCGTGAGATCTTCCGGTAGCGAAGTCGCAAGTTAGGGTCAGAAGTTGCCCCAAACATCCATTTTAACAGCTTCAGCGAATTCCTGCTCCTGCTTGCCTTTGAGAATTCAACACAGTTTTCCATTCCCGCTAAATCTCATAGAAGAGGGTTTTCGGTTGTGAAGTCTTTTATACAATCAAAATCATCAAGTCTAGTAGTGCAAGGGTCGTTTGTACAGTACAATAAATTAATGCACTGGTGTATATCGGGCATCTTGTTGGGCCGGGCTCAGTTAGCAACACTGATAGAAGGAATTTCCTTGCTGTCCATTTCATTAAGAAACAATATATATACAAAGGGTATGGGTACATATTAGGAAACTATCAAAAAAGATATTGGGGAATATTTACAAAATTCCAGAGATATATTTACATATTTTAACATATTCTAACACACCCCCGCAGTCAAAGCGGGAGGAGGGCGTACGCTGAGACTGTCTCGGAAGTCATCAAAAAGAAGCTTTGGTAGTCCCTTAGTAAATATGTCAGCATATTGATAGCGGGAAGGTACGTGGAGAACACGAACTTCACCGCGAGCAACCTTTTCACGAACAAAGTGGATATCCATTTCAATGTGTTTGGTACGCTGATGTTGCACAGGATTACCGAAGAGGTAAACTGCACTAACATTATCGCAATATACTAGCGTAGCCTTTTTAATAGGACAATGTAACTCCAAAAGTAGGTTACGTAGCCAACATGTTTCTGCAACCACATTGGCAACCCCCCTATACTCGGCCTCCGCACTAGAGCGAGACAACGTTGGTTGGCGTTTAGAGGACCAAGATATGATGTTGTCTCCAAGAAAAACACAATAGCCCGAGGTGGATCTACGAGTATCAGGACAACCACCCCAATCCGCGTCTGTATAAGCCAATAATCTCGTCACAGAAGAGGGATAGAGATGCATACCAAGCTCGAGGGTGCCTTGAACGTATCGCAAAATACGCTTCAAAGCATTCATATGTTCCTCATGTGGATTGTGCATATAGAGACAAATTTGTTGCACCGCGTAGGAGATGTCCGGTCTAGTAAAAGTGAGGTATTGTAGTGCACCTGCAAGACTACGGTAGTGGGACGAATCAACAAGTGGAGTATCAGAAGTGGCACTGAGCTTGGCTTTGGTGTCAACGGGTGTCGCTGCAGGTCGACAGTTTGACATATGAGCCCTGTCTAATATTTCCTCGGCATACTTTCGTTGAGACAAGAACAAGCCACCTGCATGTTTAGTAACTGAAATACCAAGAAAATAATTCAGGGTGCCCAAATCAGTCATAGCAAATTCATTGCTTAACTTGGAGATGATAGAATGTCGAAGAGAATCAGATGAAGTAGTGAGAATAATGTCATCCACATAGAGAAGTAAGTATGCCACATCTTTGCCATGCATATAAATAAACAATGAATGATCCGAGACACTGTGGTGGAAGCCAATAGTGGAGACAAAATTTGCAAATCGCTGATACCAAGCCCGAGGAACTTGTTTAAGACCATATAGCGATTTCTTAAGAAGACACACATAGTCTGGATGAGCGGAATTACGAAACCCCGGTGGTTGATGCATGTAGACGGTCTCCTCAAGATTGCCATGTAGAAAAGCGTTCTTGACATCAAGTTGATGCATTGACCAACCTTTGGAAAGAGAAATACTTAGAACTGTACGAATCGTAGCAGGCTTCACCACCGGGCTGAATGTCTCATCACAATCAATGCCGACTTGTTGGGACCTGCCATCACAAACAAGACGGGCTTTGTACCGCTCAAAAGAACCATCAGATTTTTCTTTGTGTCGAAATATCCACATGGAGCGAACTACATTAATATTAGGGGGTCGGGGCACCAACTCCCACGTCCTTGTTTTAATTAGAGCATCTAACTCATCGGCCATGGCCATCTTCCAGTTTGGGTCTTGAAGGGCGGCAATGGGTGAGCGAGGAATGGGGGATTTTGAAACGGTAGAGGTGGATAGGTTAAAATTTTTCTTTGGTTTAAAAATGCCATGGGAACTCCTAGTGGTCATGGTTCTAGTGGGTGCTGGTTGCGGAGGGGAGGATCGAGGTGGAGGCATGGATTGGCTGTGGGTTTGGGCCATTTGTGGCTGAGTTTGTGAGGGTGGTATGGGAGGGCGCCTCCTGTAAACTTGACTAAACGACCCAGCCAGGGGTTGGGCTGGTGTGGGCTGAACAGCAGGTGCCAGGGGTTGGGCTGGAGTGGGTTGAACAGCAGGTGTCGAGGCTGTCGTGGGTTGGACAACAGGTGACGGGGCTGCCGTGGGCTGGACAACAGGTGCCGGGGCTGCCGTGGGCTGGACAGCAGGTGACGGGGCTGCCGTGGGTTGGACAACAGGTGTCGGGGCTGTTATAGGCTGGACAACAGGTGACGGTTGGGCTGGTGTATGGAGCATGTGGTATTGGAGATAGGGAGAGAGTCCATCATCAAGAAAGTCATAAGCAGACTTGTCAATTCTATGCAATTTTTCAAAGGGGAAACTTGACTCATCAAAGGTGACATGCCGAGAAACGATAATCTTTTTAGTCGACAAGTCTAAACACTTGTACCCTCTATGGTTAGAAGGGAAACCGAGAAAGACACAAGGCATGGACCTAGCTTGGAGTTTGTGAAGGGAAGGGGAATATAGATGAGGATAACACAAACACCCAAAGACACGTAGGTGAGAGTATGACGGCTCCCGTTGATACAAGATTTGAGTAGGGGAAGAAAAAGATAACGCCTTGTTTGGGAGAATGTTGTGAAGATATGTAGCCATTTGTAACACATGGTGCCAAAATGATGGGGGGAGAGAAGCACGGATTAAAAGAGTCCGGACCATGTTGTTGATGGTCCTAAGTTTGCGCTCGGCTTTGCCGTTTTGAGGGGAAGTGTAAGGGCAAGAAAAACGAAATTGCATACCATTGAGTTCACATAGCTTTTGGAATTGTAAATTATTATATTCTTTACCATTATCACATTGAATATTCTTAATTTCTTTTTCGAATTGAGTGTGAATGAATGTGCGGAAGGCTAGAAAGGTGGGATATACTTGCGACTTACTTTTGAGTGGAAAAGTCCACAAGAAATTGGAAAAATCATCCAAAAAGAAGACATAATAGCGATGCTTAAGTGAACTCAAAACAGGAGAAGTCCAAAGATCGGTATGCATAATATCGAATGGTGCAATAGTATTAGTAATAGACGAATAAAAAGGTAATTTAACATGTTTCCCAAGTTGACAAGCATGACAAAGCAAAGAACTACGAGACTTATTACAAGAAATAAGATTGTTATTCTTAAGAGTGCTAAAAATCGGATCTCCCGGGTGGCCTAGACGATCATGCCAAGTAGAGGAAGAGATGGCTGCAAAAGTTGATGGTGATGTAGATGGAGATGTGGTGGAAGTGATGGGATAAAGGTCTCCATTACTATTGCACCTCATAAGACACGCCCCCGTCTGTAAGTCCTTCACAGAAAAACCAAAGGGATCAAATTCAACGGATACGACATTATCAACAGTAAATTTTCTGACAGAAATCAGGTTTTTGATGAGTTTTGGTGCATGTAGGACTTTGGTTAGAGAGAGGGGTGGGTGTGGTGGTAAAATATAGGATTGCCCATAACCGGAAATAGGAATAGTATGACCATTACCGACGACGATATTGTTATTTGAGCTCAAATTAAAATAGGACGAGAGAGTACCTTGATCGGACGTCATATGAGAAGTTTCCCCCGTGTCCATATACCAATTTTCATCTGGCGGATTAAGAGTCATAGTGTGAAGGGCAGCATTTATGTCCGTAGGTGTATGTCCCGCTGAAGGAGCACTGTAGAACGCTTGATGTGGACGTGGGCCAAGCACGCCAGGGGCTGCAGTAGGTGGTTGTTGTGGTGCCTGTGGTCTGGTCCAATTGTTGGTGGGGTACGGACAAGGAGGGGTTGCCCAAGGCTGATGTGGCCACTGTTGGTTTTGTTGCTGTTGACGCGTCCATGGAGGGTAGAACCAAGGGTGGGCATACGGTGGTTGTTGCTGAAATTGTTGGTTAGGTTGATGTGCAGCCCCACGTCCGCCACGAGCCCTCCCGCGGCCACTGCTACCTTTGTTGCGTCCTCCACGACCACGAACAACACCACCATTACGGGTGTTATTGCTTCGCGGAGAAGACCCCTGTCCAGCAGAAATGTGAGATGTTGGAGCCTCATTATTACGAGGGGAATTGGTAGTGCTTAGAAGGGCTGATTGAGAGGCATTCATGGTGGTTGCTTGTTGGAGTTGACGATTTTCCTCCAAAGTGAGCATCGAACGTGCTTTATAAAAGGGTGGGAGAGGATCACTTTGTTGAATAATGGTCGCCACACCATTGTAGTCCTCAGTTAAACCTGCAACAAGGCGAAGAACGAGACGATCATTTGACACCGAAGACCCAACATTAGATAATTGATCGGCAAGCATTTTTAACTTTTGACAGTAGGCAGAGATGGTTGGGAAGTCTTGAAGATGAGTGGTGGAAAACTGATTTTCCAAGTAAACGGCCCGGGAATTTTTGTTGTCTTGGAAAATGTCTTTGAGGCGATCCCATGCTTGTTGAGCTGTGGAGTCGGGTTCAAGAATTGTGTGGAGAAGGTCATGAGATATAGTACCGTAGATCCATTGAAGGACGACGGCATCAAGACGATTCCACAGTTCCTTATCGATCTCGGCTTTCTCCGTAGGAGGGATGATGTGATCGATAACTTGATATGCACGGGCAGTGATTTTGAAAAGCTCTGCCCAAGAAGAATATTGGACGTTTTCCATGTCCAAAGTCACTGGAAGATGATTCTTTATGTTGGAGATTGCAAGAGCAGGGTGGAAAGGAGGAGTTTTTGGTGTGTTTGCCATTGAAGGAGGCTGTTTGGGCAGAAAATGGGAGGCACGGCTAGGGTTTTTGGGAGAGAAAAAAAAAGAAGAAACCAGAAACCTATGCTCTGATTACCATGATAGAAGGAATTTCCTTGTTGTCCATTTCATTAAGAAACAATATATATACAAAGGGTATGGGGGTACATATTAGGAAACTATCAAAAAAGATATTGGGGAATATTTACAAAATCCCAGAGATATATTTACATATTTTAACATATTCTAACAAACACAAAAACGCCATTTACAAATGGGCTTTATCAGTTTGAAAAATTAAAAACTTTATGATATACAACAACTAGTTATATGTATAGCCGTTAAACGATAACCATGTAATCGATGACTAGATTACCTATATAACCGTTAAACAAGCAAATTACATCATTTACATATAACGAACCGCACTCCTTCGTATACGTCGGGATCAATCCCATTGATGAGAAGGGACTAGGGAAAGCTTGAACCCAATTCCTACAGTGGTTAAATGCCAATTATTATCAACAATGTATAAGCTAAACACATTGCTACAAACCCTTTAATACAAAATTAGTACGCACATTGGTGCATTTAACCAGCGAAAAGCACAATGCACTAAAAACAACACCCATGATCTTCAATGTACTTAAGTGATCAAATATGGTTTCAAGGGGCTTAACTTTATTAAACAAAATTAGCATGTCTATTAGAGAGTTTAACCATCAAAACACACTAAAAACATCCCTAAACCATAGTTGCATACACGTTCATGCTTTTATCATTAATAAAGTCAAGTACCTGACAACCACAACTTATGGCAACCAACATTTCCATAAACCAAACACGTTACATTGCAACAAAAGGTTCTTACATCACTTTTGAATAATGGGTCGCAATCAACTAACACTTACAACCATAACAGATGGCAACAGTGCATACACCAAACACGTTAAATCACAACAAAAGTTTTTTTTACATTACTTTTGCATAATTTCAAAACGGGTCACCATCAACAACACTTGTACACACAATACAAATAAAGCATAACAACAAACGTTGACATCAACTAACATCATAATGCATATTTTCATGATCCCCTCTTCTCAAATTCCACTAATTCCATCTCCCAACTATGTATCACTTCATGGAGTTCTTCATTCATCATCGTCATCCCAAAGTTTATCATCACTCGTCTTTCTTCTAATAATTAGTTGAAAATTAAGATATTTTAAAGTGGATTTATATAATTCATTTCGTAAATTTGGATCAATCCAAACAAAAGACTAATCTATATTATTTCCTTTTTATCGTGTAACGAGAACGTTTAATAACAATCAAAACACAAAATATAACTAAAATTCATCACTTAGTTTCAAGATTTGTTTTATTATCTTCTAATAAAAAATGACACAAATATAATTTAATATATTAAAATGACATGTTGTTGGAACCACCTTAAAAGTGACCGTCACTGATCGTTTATCATTCCTGATATGATGATTGACAATAACTGAAATCCCTATGTCTGGTAAAAATATGATGGGCGTATTTACTATTATTGACATACTATAGGGTTTCCCATTAGGTGATTGGAACTATGGGGAGTTATATTGCACATAACAAACACCAAGGGTTGAAAGTGTAAGATACTCTTATTATAAATAGAGTACCCTAATCTCTCTTTCAACCCTAATCACTAATTAGATAACGGCCTAATATCCCAGCCGTGTGCAGCCTCCCTTTCGGTCGATTCTCTCATTCAAGAACTCGATCATCATCATCCCATCATAATACGATCACCTCGTTCTGGGAACCCGACAATCAATGGCAAATATGTTCAATGCTTTCACCGGATCCTCAGGATCATCGGGTACGTTTTCTCATCATCGATTTCTCATTATTAATCAAATACGAATCATGAAGTTTATTCCAACATGTGGTATCAGAGCCCTAGGTTCATAATTGATTCATGTTTTGTATTTGTTTTCGGTGATTCTCCACGGTTTTTTTTTTCGTACGCCGTCATCTAATAATAATCTGGAATTGAATTGTTGTTTCAAATCAAAAACCACATTGAACTGCAAAATTCCAGCCGCCGCAAACCTTTTCTCAGCCGCCGCATTTTTTTTTCCTCCAACAATAATAATGCAAATGTATTTTATGCCATAAAAATTTCAGCCACCATATTCATGATATATATATATATATATATATATATATATATATATATATATATATTTTGCTGAATTGATTATGCTATATATATATACATTTTGCTGAATTGGTTATGCTATATGTATATTTACACTGATTACGCCATGTGAATTGATGTATATGTTTCTTTTATCAAGTTAATTATGCGATGTTAATTGATCAATGTTATTATCCCGTATTGATCAATGTACGGAAAACCTTTTCGATTGAACCTTATTTTTTCGGTTCCTTACATGGCGAAAACCTTACTTTTCGCAACTGTACATAGCGAAAACCTTACTTTTCGCAACTGTACATAGCGAAAACCTTACTTTTCGCAACTGTACATAGCGAAAACCTTACTTTTCGCAACTGTACATAGCGAAAACCTTACTTTTCGCAACTGTACATAGCGAAAACCTTACTTTTCGCTACTGTACATAGCGAAAACCTTACTTTTCGCTACTGTGCATAGCGAAAACCTTACTTTTCGCTACTGTGCATAGCGAAAACCTTACTTTTCGCTTCTGCCATACCGAAAACCCTTGCACTAATATATATGGTCTCATTATTTGTGCCCAAAGGTCAAATATGATTCTCATATTGCAATTTTTTTCCCTTTTGCATAATGAACACTGAGTATACTAATTCTGCCCAAAGGTGATTTAATATACCTGTGTGTCAAGAGGACTCTCTACATGCATAATTCACACGATGCTCTATTTTGTGCCCAAAGGTCAAAAGATAAGCATTGCGTTGCATGACCCTAACGCTCATGTTTACTTAGATATTAGTTATTTCTGCCCAAAGGTGATGTAACATCTAAGTAGAGCCTTACTTTGACTTATTGTTTTGGTGTTTACAATAGGTTTACTTATCACTAGCTTCATCACTAAAATGGTCATAGTTTCCAAGGAATATTACTGTTAGGCCTGCTTACTTTAGCATTACTTTAATTACATTTCCTTAAGAAACATTACTTTGTCTGCCCTCTTATAGCTAACCACGTCACTATAATAATCTTCTATAACTTATATTCTCCTTATTTCCACATCAGTACCTAACTTTGGCATTGAGCCACTTACTGGTGCGAACTTTGCTTCATGGAAGGATCAATTACTGCTTACTCTGGGGATGCTAGACCTTGACCATGCTATTCGCCATAATGAACCCGCTGCTATTACTGCTGAGTCTACTGCAGCTCAGAAAGCGGATTTTGAAAAGTGGGAAAGGGCAAGTCGCTTGTCACTGATGATGGTCAAGAACTCCATTAACCTCAGTATCCGAGGAGCTATCCCTGACTCTGATAAAGTCAGAACTTACCTCAAATCTGTTGAGGATCACTTCAAGGGATCGTCTAAGGCGCATGCGAGTAGTTTAATGCTACAGATGCTCACTCTAAAATATGAAGGAAACAGCAGTGTCCGTGAACACATCATGAAAATGATTGATATGGCTCATAAGCTTAAGAGTCTTGAGATGGAAGTATCTGATAATTTTCTTGTGCATTTCATAATGACCTCTTTGCCTGCTCGGTTCGACACCTTCAAAGTTAACTATAATGCTATGAAGGATAAATGGTCGATAAGTGAACTGATTGCAATGTGTGTGCAAGAGGAGGATCGCCTGAAGCTGGTACAACCTGAAGCTGTTCACCTGACAACCACTGCTAATTCTAAGAAAATGAAGGGTAATCAAGGTAATCAGACTGGAAATAAAGTCCAAAAGGATAATCACCATGGTGCCGTTGCCACTGGCTCTAAACCCTTGACTAATAAACCTAGCTGCAAATTCTGTCGTGCAAAAGGGCACGGACAGAAAGATTGCCCTAAGTTCAAGGAATGGCTAGCTAAGAAAGGTAACATTCTTTATGTAATATTTGATTCCTTTATTACTGATGTCCCTGTTAATACATGGTGGGGTGACTCTGGTTCTATGGTCCATGTGACAAACTCAATGCAGGGATTCCTTACAATCCAGAAGCTACCAAAGGGCCAAAGAAAACTTAGAGTTGGAAGCGGTGATCTCTTAGATGTCGAAGCCATGGGAACTTTAAATTTACATATGAGTACCGGAAAGTGTATTAGACTAGTGGATACCTTATATGTACCGAGAATTACTCGGAACCTTGTATCCATATCTAGACTAGACCTTGAAGGTTATGTAATAATTCATGGTTGCGGCAAGATTGCCATTACTCATAATAATGAATTACTTGGTCGAGGTTTCTTGGATGGATTACTGTATAAATTAGAACTAGATCATAATTTCTCACAGTCTTTGTTGTCTCTTAATATTGATGACGTAACTAAGACAACAAAATCACCTAAACAATCAGAGAATTCCTCCATGTTGTGGCATAAACGTCTTGGCCACATTTCACGAGATCGAATGACACGACTCGTAAAGGATGGAATCTTACCTTCTCTTGATTTTAGTGATTTTGAAACATGTATTAAGTGCCTCAAAGGCAAAATGGCGAAAGGGAATAAGAAAGGAGCCACTAGGAGTTCCAACTTGTTGGAAATAATTCACACTGATATTAGTGGTCCCTATCCCGCATCAATCACAGGACATACATCATTTATTACATTCATTGACGATTATTCGCGTTATTTGCACCTATATCTAATTAAGGAAAAATCTGAATCCTTACAAACTTTTATTGATTTTAAAACTTTGGTTGAAAACCAACTTGATCATAAAATAAAAGTTGTGAGATCAGATAGAGGAGGTGAGTATTATGGTAGACATACTGATATTGGTCAAGCTCCTGGTCCTTTCTATAATTTTTGCAAGGAACATGGCATAATTAACCAATACACCATGCCTGGTTCTCCTCAACAAAATGGTGTTGCTGAAAGGAGAAACAGAACCTTAATGGACATGGTGAGAAGTATGCTTGCTAACACTAACTTACCTACTTTCCTCTGGACTGAGGCATTAAAAACAGCTGTTCATATACTCAATAGGGTTCCATCAAAATCTGTCCCTAAAACTCCTTATGAGATCTGGACAGGTAGGAAACCGAGTCTAAAATATATGAAAGTATGGGGCTGTCCTGCCGAAGCAAAAGTCTATAACCCTAACTTAAAGAAACTGGATCCTAAGACCATTACGTGTTTCTTTATCGGTTATCCTGATAACTCAAAAGGTTATCGGTTTTACTGTCCTTCCCGCACTACGAGCATCATTGACACGCAACATGCCACATTTCTTGAGAACTCAGAGATCAGTGGGAGCACGACAAATCCTGACTCAGATTTGCAAGAAGTACAAGAAGCGGGGTGAAACCATTCTTCCGGTATCTTTATTCCTCCAATAATTCCTCTTGTACCCACCGCTGATCCTAATATCACTGATCCAACTCCTTCTAACCAAAATACCGAGGGAACATCATCATCGCTTCCGAACGCTGATCCTAATATCACTGATTCCACTCCTCCAGTTACTGAACCAGAAAATCAACTAAGGAGATCATCTAGGACTCGCAGGGCCACAAATTTTGATGATTTCGTAACCTTTTTAACTGAAGTTGAGAACATTGGAAAGCTTAATGATCCTACCTCTTATCGAGAAGCCGTTAATAGTGATCAGGCCACTCAGTGGAATGAAGCCATGATTGAAGAGCTTAATTCCATGCAGCATAATGATGTTTGGGACTTGGTTGAACTCCCTGAAGGATCCAAAACCATCGGTTGTAAATGGGTCTTCAAAACCAAATTAGACCCGAAAGGAAACATCGAACGCTATAAAGCCAGACTGGTTGCAAAAGGCTTTACTCAAAAGGAAGGAATCGATTATCAAGAGACCTTCTCTCCTGTCTCTCGTAAAGATTCTTTAAGGATTGTTATGGCACTTGTAGCTCATTATGATTTAGAGTTACATCAGATGGATGTCAAGACCGCATTCTTAAATGGAGATTTGCAAGAAGACGTATACATGCGACAACCTGAAGGATTCATTCCAGAAGGTAAAGAGCATATGGTCTGCAAGTTGAAGAAATCCATTTATGGGTTGAAACAGGCATCACGACAATGGTATCTCAAGTTCGATAAAATCGTAAAAGGGCAAGATTTTCTAAAGAATCAAGTGGATCAATGCACCTATCTCAAGATCAGTGGGAGTAACTTTATAATCCTTGTCTTGTACGTAGATGACATCCTACTAGCAAGTAACAACTTGGATATGCTGCATGAGTCGAAGCGGATGCTTTCGCAAAATTTCGACATGAAAGATCTCGGTGATGCCTCTTATGTCATTGGTATCGAAATACATCGAGATAGGCATAATGGTGTTTTGGGACTTTCTCAAAAGGCATATATTGAGCGTATCTTAAAACGCTATAACATGCAGAACTGTACACCCACTGTAGCTCCAGTAGTTAAAGGGGACGTATTTGGTTCTTTCCAAGCTCCAAGCACTGAAACTGAAAAGGAAGAAATGAGGATGATACCTTATTCGTCTGTAGTAGGGAGCATTATGTATGCTCAGGTCTGTACTCGACCAGATATCGCTTATATCGCTGGTATGCTGGGACGTTACTTATCTAATCCCGGAATAGCACACTGGAAAGCGGCTAAAAAGGTTCTTCGATATCTGCAAGGGACCAAAGACTACAAATTGACTTATAGAAGAAGTGACAACTTAGAAGTAGTAGGATATTCTGATTCCGACTTTGCTAAATGCAAGGAAGATAAGAAATCTACTTCTGGGTATATATTTATGTTAGCTGGTGGACCTATCTCCTGGCGGAGTCATAAGCAGAAGCTGACTACAACGTCCACCATGATGGCTGAATACGTTGCCGTTTATAATGCCTCTTGTCATGGGATGTTGTTAAGGAACCTGGTCAGTGGACTCAAAATCGTCAACTCCATTTCTAGACCATTGAAGCTTTACTGTGATAACTCAGCTGCCGTAACTTTCTCGAACAGTAACAGTTCAACTGGCGCTGGGCTGTATCTTGATACAAAGTATATGTTTGTGCGCGAACGGGTTGAGGAAAACGTTCTTTGTATCGAGTACATAAATACAAAGAATATGCTAGCGGATCCAATGACCAAAGGTCTTCCTCCTAATGTCTTCGTAGGACACGTGTCGAAGATGGGGCTTACAAAAGACTTAATTTAATAGCATATTGTACTTATTGGTCATTATTATTATCTTAATAAAATTTTCCTCTATATTCAAATTTTGTTTGTCTATTAGTTACACTTTGAGCTCATAATGGTGTATGGACATTATTACAACGAAATTTGTCTTAGTCAATTGGTCATTGCTTATTCAGTTTTAAATTTGAGTCATAGTTTAACTAGTGGGGGTCCTGAGTTGATATTCTTCTCTACGGCTGTACTTATTAGCTATGATTTCAGTTTAAAACAAAATGAGTATTATCCCGGCCGGACTTATTGGTACTCATAGATAAAAGATCGCTTGGTCAAGTGGGAGAATGTTGGAACCACCTTAAAAGTGACCGTCACTGATCGTTTATCATTCCTGATATGATGATTGACAATAACTGAAATCCCTATGTCTGGTAAAAATATGATGGGCGTATTTACTATTATTGACATACTATAGGGTTTCCCATTAGGTGATTGGAACTATGGGGAGTTATATTGCACATAACAAACACCAAGGGTTGAAAGTGTAAGATACTCTTATTATAAATAGAGTACCCTAATCTCTCTTTCAACCCTAATCACTAATTAGATAACGGCCTAATATCCCAGCCGTGTGCAGCCTCCCTTTCGGTCGATTCTCTCATTCAAGAACTCGATCATCATCATCCCATCATAATACGACCACCTCGTTCTGGGAACCCGACAATCAATGGCAAATATGTTCAATGCTTTCACCGGATCCTCAGGATCATCGGGTACGTTTTCTCATCATCGATTTCTCATTATTAATCAAATACGAATCGTGAAGTTTATTCCAACACATGTTACATTTAATATTGATACGTATAAAATACAAATCTTTCACACATTTAATGTTTAATAGTAAGCTTTTTTTGAATGGCGGAGATATGTTATAGAAAACTAGCAAGAAGCTAGAAAGAACAATTACATGTAAAAGATGGAAAGAAGAGGGTTTTGTAACCAACTCACCCAATTAATATTACACTTTCTACTCCTATTTGTAACCCAAAAGAACGACTGAGTCACAATGCTATCCCACAACGCCACTTTCTTAGGCTTAGGTAGCCTAAAAAGAGTCCAATTCCGAAAAGACCAAATAGCCAATAACGCTGTTAGAACAACCGCCTCAAAACAAGTCAACTCCATCTTATTCAAACGCAAAGATAATAACCAGCAAATCCACTCCGAATTTGACCTAAACTCCGGAATATCCAAACTCCACCATCGACCAATTAACTTGCTTCCAAACATCCCGAGCCATTTGACACGAGAAAAACAAATGACCCACTGACTCAATCTCCAAATCGCAAACCGGACATAAGAGGGAATGCACATCTATTCCTCTTTTATCAAGATTGTCTCGAGTTGAAATTTTGTTCAAACTCAACCGCCAAGCAAATACATTAATTTTGATAGGAACAAACCGATTCCATCTAGTAGGAGGAGATTCTACCACCAAAATTTTAGAATCAATGTAACTACAAGCAGAAGCTGTTAGTAATTTTACTGTATTTTAATCATACACTGGATTAAAATTAAACCACGAAATTAAAAGAAATAAGATGAAGCAGAAAGAACGGAAAGGAAACGAATTCCTATAAACGAGAACCGCTGAGGCTCGTGTTGGACACGATTCCCTTAAACAGATTTTCCGTCTGTTCCCATGGTACAACAGCGTAAGCAGTTTTTGGAACTGCCGGAGATGACAACTTGCCTGAAAAGTTTGCCGGGAAAAACCGTATGCTACTGTTCGAGAGGGTGACGAATCGAGAGAATATCAGTGTTGGAATTCGAGTTCTGTTTGGTGTGTTTTGGATGAACCCGAGACCACTTATTTATATGGGAATTTGAAACCGACAAGCATAAATTCGTAATTAATAAATCGGTTACTGAAACCGAAATTCATAATAACAAATCAATATTGTAACCGACATTCATAAATTCGGAATTAAGAAATTGATTATGAAACCGAAAATCTTAATTACGAAATTTAAAACTGTAACCGAAATACAGTTTCAGTTTCAAAAATACAAACTGGTCAACAGAAAATTTAGCAAAACCGAGCTACGTGAGCACGAGAATTTGGAGCTGCATTCATGTCCGCACACAAGTTCGACAATTTTAGCTTACGAGTCCATCGGCACCCCCCCCCCCCCTGCGCGCCGGTAGGAGTTAGAGTAAAACCAATTAAGGAGCTTGTCAACTCCTCACACTTCTTTGATTATAAACCAAAGAAAGTTTACTCTCTCTTCCTATGTGGGACACCTTCCCACACCCAACTTGGTTTTTGCTAATTTCATCCAACTACTCATCTTTGAGCATCGATATCTCATTCACACATACTCCGTTTTGGACGTATTATATATCGTTTCGAAGCTCTCATATAGGAGAACATAAACCCACTAAGAGTTAATTATATATAACACATATACATACATTTAAATGCGTCCAAAGTTTAGTAAAAACCATATTTTTTACTAAAAATCTCCAACAGAAGCCACTGCAAACTCACCCGACCCGTCAAGAGACCAAAACCATCAATCTCTTTGGTCATAAATACTGACTGTAGCTAGAATCTCCCGTAAAGCTGACATTTGCGACTCCTCCACACCCCCTCTCGGCTCTCTATGCAACACTGATCCCCAATCCCCCAAGTTCAAACGATCTTGCACCAATGCCAATTTGTCACAATCAAGCACATGCACTTTAAGAGAGGAATCCCCCAACCAAACCTCATCCCAAAACAGAGTAGAATTCTCGTTACCTATTTTTTTTTGCAAAAAGAAAAGAGGTGAATACCACTATTCTCCATTTGTTGAATCGCATTCACAATACAAATTCAAGGAGAATTGGACATCTTATTGGGAATCGCATTCCAATGAGCCCACCCGCACCGTAATCGATTTAACCACTTTAACCCAATGTGCATTTTGATCTGCCTGAAACCTCCAATTTCATTTAAAAATGAGCGCTCTATTGAAAGCAAACAAGCTTCCAATACCAAGCCCCCATATTTTTTACGAGCCAAGCACTTTTTCCATTTCACCCAACTCATTTTCTTTTCATCGATTTCACATCCAACATAGAAGCGATTCCACAAAGACTCCAAACTTGTTCAACCGAAATAAAGTTTAATGTTGAATTTGAAAATCAAATGCATTAACGAACTTGTACGATACAAATCAAAACAAACAAAACCCGTACCCACCCGCGACTTCTTCATGGTCCCCTCCACAGGGTCTATTTTTCTTAGATTTTCTTATATACTTTATATTTTTTTTTTATCATGAAACGAAATTAAGTTGGATCTATTTGTGTTGTCTTTTTTAGTGTAAACGAGCTATGACATGAGTTTGAAAATCGGACCATAAATTTAACATATTTAATAAATTTGATTATATTCTTATATATTATTACTTTAACAAAATTTTAAGGACGTTTGGTTCATTTTAAAGAATGAGAATGAAAATAAAAATGAGAATGCAGGAGAATGGGAAATAGGAATGAGCATTCCATTGATGCTGTTTGGTTAAACCGATATAATTAATAAAAAAATATTTTATATAAACTTTTTAATACAAATATGTGACGTCCAACGTGAAAATAAAAAATAGTTTTCATTCAACATCGAGAAATGAAGGGACGTATGAGAAAAAAATGACTAAACGGGAATAAAATTTAGTCGGGAATAGAAATTAATGAATTTAAGGTAATGATTCCATTATATTATATCAAACGAAACAGCAGTTTTCATTATCATTTTCATTTCTTACTCCTCAATACCCCCAACCAAACACCCCCTAAATTTTTTATCATGAGAAGAATAAATTTAACACTTTAAATTTAAAAAAAAAAAGATGTTTTATCGTTGTATAACCAACTTAACAAGGTAATTATTTTGTATTATCATATTTTTACTTTTAACTTTTAAAATTATTTAAAATTAAAAGGTTTAAGTTAGTATTGTTTTTTTTCCTTTGAAAAGGTGTCCTAGGCTATGCGACCTATGTCTAGACTAATCATTTGATAAATTATGACTGTAAAATATCAGCTTTGATTAAAGCTCAGTAACCACAAGTTATGTAGTCTCAATTCAAATCCTAAGATATTCCACCACATCCTCTAAGGCCTTAACCAGTAAATCGCAATCCTTGTAAAACTAACACTACCTAAAATTTATCTGTACGTGTTTATTCCAATCTCATCATTATCTTTATAACACAAAACTTTACCATCAAAGCAAAAATAATTACATGTTTGTTTTTACATTTAAAATATATAAATTTTATAAAAAATTGAACTAAACAAATATACAAATATAAAGAAACTTGACATCAATGTTGATATAATTTTTTTTATCTTTTCATTACGTTTTCGAATTAGTACGATATATTCAACCACAACTTGTAATGTCCTTTTTATTTGGACCATAATTTTTAATTTTCTTTTCTTAGTGAAAATTTGTACTTATTTTTATTCTTCTTAACGTATTAAATTGTATTTTGTCACAATATATGGATACATGACTAGGTGTGTTTATTTTGCGACCCAGTAAAATGTTACACGCATTCAACGTCATCTAAACTATTCATTTATCCTATTCATTATGTTTGATTAGTGGATTGCATCAATGATTACTGGTTTAATGCAATAATCTTACATGGAATGCATACTGTTTCAGGAAAATGTCACCTTCATCCGATACGTCGCATGAACCGTTATGTGCATCGACATCTAGTGCAGAAATTTGATGAAATCGGGTAAATTCATGTAGAGAATCAATGAGAATCCAGTACAATGAGTTAAATGTAACATTTTACTGAATTGCAAAATAACTGTGACTTATATAACTAATATATTAAAAATGTCGACGTTATTTTAAAATTTTATTTAGAATTAGAAAATTCAAGACAAGTGTTTTGTTTATGCATGGGGTTTGAACTATGGCTAGCCTACAATAAGTGTCGTAACAACAAAGAGAACTAAGGGGCTGTTTGGTTGGTTTTTCATTAAGTCCTGTATGGATAAAGATAACTGTATAGATAAAGTTGTCTGTACGAATTAAGTAAAATTGTTGTTTGTTTATCGTGCTGAATAAAGTGTCTGAAAGATAAAAATGACCTTTTTACCCTCCATCCAGATTAACAAACATGACATATAATAATCACATCTCTTTAAAGCATTTCATCAAACAGTTTATGAGCATCAACTCTTAACACATTCATAAGATGATTTTTGTTTACAAATCAATACTTTTGAAACACATTCAATCTTCATCCATCTAAAACAAAACAAAGGTAGTATCAACTATTAAAATAAAAGCAAACAGATGATTTTTGTAAACAAATCAATCCTTTTTAAACACATTCAATCTTCATCCATCTAAAACAAAACAAAGGTAGTAGGAGCAGGAGCAGAAATCAATGTTGTAGAACAAGCATTATGAAACCGACCAGGAGCAGGAGCAGGAGCAGGAGCAGAAATCGATTTATCAAATTTAATTGGAGGTTGCATCCCATTTTTGAATGATCGAAGCTAATTTCATGAGAACATGATCCCAGTCCCAGGGTGGTTTTTATTATTATTTTAAATGTCACGAGAATGGTTGTTTAATTTCATTATGAAAATTTGGATGTATGAGGACATTTTATTTTCAGTCTTATCAATTATTGTTCTATATCTCTAACAAAACAACTTTTTATTGTTTTCGATAGATATTGGATTCTTTGTTGTCATCATGTTCACGTTATTCACAAATTACGCTTAACTTAACACAATTTTGTTTTCTATAACATTTATTGATTTGCAGCAAAACTTGCCGTTGGTCTTATAATATTTTCACGGTCTGGGATGACTCATTGCATATGATTAGATAGTGAGATTTGTGATATTTTTATAAACTTTTTTAAGGTGTAATATATCAATAATTTACAGCATTATTTTTAAGTTGATTTTGATTATTTGGTCGGTAAGGTGCTATCTGAGTCGATCGTTGTATTATCGGTATGACAAGTGATCAAACCTCATGGTCCACAGCAAGTCCCTGAAAGAGATGTTTGTAAAATCTTAAACAAATCTCGCTATCATCAATCAACACGATGGATGTTGGATTGTTGGTTGGGTAGGCCTACCGAGCATGTCATGATTTTAAGTGGACGAGCTAATAATCCATTCCTTGTAAGTATAAGGTAAAATTTACGAGTTATTTATAAACTTTAAGTTAAGGGTTACGGAAAACTTGTATAATAGTCTTAAATTGGTTTTGGTTCAATATGTTTTATAGATGAAATTTTGATAAGCATATTGTCATAAGTTTATTAATTAGGATATATTTTGGTATATTATATTCTTTTTATCATAGGTTTATTTGTATAAATACTTTCATGCATCAATCAAAAGTTTAAAAGTATCTGTATCAAACGGTGTAAGCGAAGCTTCTATCATATGCAATGTCGGATATTGTAGAGACCATATATAGTCGTGAGTACGCTCATTTGGTTCTCTGTGGCTGATGAAATTGGGGTCATTTTCAGAATATTGTAGCTTTGCAACTTTTATTTTATTTTATTTCACAACACTTTTGGAATCATATCGAGTTCAATGACACTTAAGAGTTCCATCTCTATGGTCTATATCTATTTGGAATCTTTGAGGACATTGTTTTTTTCTTGGTTCATACAGAATTATATCCAAGTTTCTTCCTCTAATTAGTCATTTCAATTTTCAAATCAGTGATTTTAACAAAATGATAAGAGCAATCTCCAATAGGTTTGCTATAATTTTTCTAAAATAGAGAATCAAAAGTTAAAATCTCTAAAAAGAGTTACATTCTATTCATCTCCAACAACTTTGCTATTTTAGAGATTTTAACACAAATTATATTAATATAATATTCTCTAATTTATATTCCCAATACACTTTAAAAGAAAAAACTTAATATAAAATGATAAAAGAATTATGTTATTGGTGGATTAAATAAAATAATTATTTCTCTCTCCTATTTAGAGAATTATAGAGAATTCTCTATATTTAGAGATTTCTCCAAAAATCTCTATTTTAGCAAACAAGATAGCAATGCTGTTGGAGAAGAATAGCAAACAAGATAGCAATGCTGTTGGAAAAGAATAGCAAACAAAAGCCCATTTTTTCTATTTTAGCAATGCTGTTGGAGATGCTCTAAAACTATTAAAATAATTTTGTAACATATTATAATACAAAAAAAAAATCCGCTCTATGTAAGTTAAAACAAAACCATCTAGTTAAGCTTATTTTTTTTGGAAGACATAGCGGCATCGACCCTTTCGATCAACTACCACGACCACAACGCGCACACGCATGCACGCCTTCCCGGCGGTATCGGACATCCGAGGGCAGTCCACTAATCCGCCGCTGTCCCGGCCCAGCTTACGCTGGACCTAAGGCCCAACCACAGGCTGAGAGGGTAAGCCCAGTCAAAGACTGGACCACCCAAGGACTGGGTACTCCTCATGCCCTCAATTGCCTCCCCTTGGAATCGAACCCGGGTAGACTGGGATACCATCCACAGCCCCCCCCCCCCCCCCCCCCCCCCAAGGATGTTACCGTCCTTAGATAGACCAACTGAGCTAGACATGATTTGTAGTTAAGCTTATCTTTGGCACCCATTTTTTCATGTTGTAAAAAATATTGGCTTGAAATAGAAGAAATCATTGATTTAATCGATGCATTTCGTCAATGAAATCCCCATGAGTGTTAAATGCACCATGTGATCCATTTTGTGGTGATAAGTGATAACTCATTTGCATTGGATTTAAAGTACAAAGATAACTTCTTGTATGCATTAAAACATTGTTGATTCTCAAAACTATTTTTTATAACCCTGAACTCGATGTCCCAAACATATCTATACGTGCTCTAACACAAAAATGTTTCATACATATTTTGTATAATTGTATATGTTTACATACTTTATTACATAACATATAATCTCTCAGTCTGAAAGTAGACATTTATATTTAAAACTGCACACTTGTTACAACAAGACAAACTAAAATAGTAATAAAAACACTTATTTTTAAATGAAGAGAGTATGACTTAAGTTCTACCAACATTTACATGAATAATTGCATAAATGAAATCATAACATACATCGAATACTTAACCCATTTTATTTTGTTGGCATGTGTGATGTGTCCCTACCACATAACATATAACATATTATTCTAACATATATCATATTTGAACTTTAATAACAATATTTTGTTGGCATGAGTTCTAACCCATTTTCAAACTCGATCATTGGTGTATAACATTTGGTTTAGTACCATTATAGGGTTATTGGGGTTGGAATCCTCTTGCACATCTCACTTTTTGTTTTGCATACAAAAGTCTTTTATTCAATATAATAAGTACATGCTAACGAGAAAAAAACAATTACAGGGACATAATCTCAATTAATAAACGCTTTTTGAAAAAGCAATCTCACGACACAGGCGTTTACTGAATGTTCATCTAGTGGTGTTTTTTTTCTTCTTCTTTCAGTTATGGTCTTTTTCACTATGATTAATTATTATGATTAGTTTTGGATCATGGTGATGGAATAACGAACCAATAGGTGCTTTGAGAGGGCCACAATGACGGAAGATGCTTCTAGTTTCGACATCCACCATGATACTAGTAAAGCCATGGACAAAGGGGTGTTGGTATAAAAACTGTGTCTTTATCGCTCAAATTTGGCACCACATATGTACATGTACATTGTAGATACCCATCAATACAATATAATTTGGTTGTCAAAAATGCATAAAATACGCAAATAAATACGTTTATAGTAAAAAGTTGATCTGTTAGAAGAAAACAGAAATTGCATACATACATGTACCTCCATATGCATTTTACTAAAAAAATGATGAGAAAAATAGCAAGATAATTAATTCGCTTATGGGGAATTAGCATTTAGCAGTGTGGCTTCACTTGCACACATGTGAATTCAAATTAAATGCAGAGAAAGAAGCAGAAAAGAGGGATATCAGACATGTGTACACTACACGCATGTACACATACAAGTTCATACTCTTGCCGTAAGAAAAAAGGAAAGAAAAAATCCAGATTTTTAAACAAATTAACTCGATCCCAATTCAGCAATATTTTAATTGAAAATTACATTTTTTTCCTATTAGCAAACATATCCAATTTTGTTTTAATAAAAGAGATTAGAATTTTTAATTAGGGAAATTAATTAAAATACCAAAGTCAAACCAACTGTTACCAAAATACCCTAAATTTTTTCAATTTTGCAAAAATACCCAAAATACCCGCGATGGGGTCCCGCGATCGCGCGATCGCTGACGCTGACGAAGCCCCTAAACTTTGGCCGCGGTGCACTTTTGGTCCCTGCCCGCGATCGCAGCCCGCGATGGGCCAAAATTTACAGTTTTGGTCCCTGAAATTTTCAACTTTTGGTCCCTGAAAATTTACACTTTCAGCCCCTATACTTAGGCGAATCTTGATGCTTTTACTGTTTTTTTCCACAATTATTGCAATTTAAAGACCGATTTGTGATTGAAATTCAATTGCATGTTTCAATCAATGTTAAATCAATGTTTTTGGAATATCAGTTTGTGGATGAAATGAGAGATTGGTTTTCTGATATGTTGGTTGTTTCATTCATAAATAGACGTAAAATTCAAGCCATAATTCTCACACAACGATTTCATTGTTGCAATATTTCTTTCTGCAATATTTTGTGTTTGAGATACTACTGAAAAAATGAGTTCATCTGTTGCAAAAGCTAAGCTATATTTCTGTTTTGATGGTGAATGGGTGCAAGATAACAATGAGTGAAAATTTTCTTATAAATCTAAGCATGGTGTAAAAGTGTCAGTAAACTATACTTATCAGAAGTTTGTTGCATACGCCATGCAAAAATGTGGAATCAACTCTTCTGATATTTGCAAGTTAGTGTTTAAAAATGGTGATGGGTCATTTGTGGATTTATCCAACGATGGGGATATCTCTACTTTTCTGCACCTTGCAGTCGATTCAGAAAGACCCCCATTACTCTTTGTGTATCCCGGCGTATCCGACGGTGACGACGACGGTGACGAGGAGGGTGACGACGACGAAGACCTCCAAATAGAGCAGTCTGATTCTCAACAACAACAACCACCATCACCACAACCACACGAATGGCGTACTGCTGGAGTTGCTGATGACGAAACCCACGTTTTCAGAACGGGTAATTCTGAAATAGACAGATCAGACACCGATAATGATGATCACGAAGAATATACCCCTAGTAGAAAATCATGTAGTCAGATAAATGACTTTTTTGATATGCCCCCTATTCTTCCAGACTCCCATACCCAGACACAAAGCTACGAACCTACACCTTATATTCGTAGCGAAAGTTTAACAGCAGGTCAGATATTCGATTCGAAGGATCTCTTAGCAAGTCAGATCGGACTCAAGTTCTTGGAAGAGGGTTTCCAAAGTCGCGTGCGGGCATCTGACAAAATCAAATACGTAGTTGAATGTGCTAGAGAAAAGTGTGAGTGGAGGTTGTACGCGATTCACACGGGTCCCAAAGGAGGGGCGATAATGATTAGAAAGTTGCACGACGTACACACTTGTACGAGGACGCAACTTAATCCCCACCACAAACAAGCCGGCAAAAAGACTTTGGGTGCGATCCTGAAAAACAAATTTCTTGATGTTAGCAGGTCATTGCGTCCAAAGGACATCGTCCACGACGTTCACCGGCAGTTCGGCGTCACGATTGATTACCACCAAGCGTGGTGTGCGCGCTGCCATGCACTGTTTATGGTGAGAGGCACGTTCGAGGAGTTGTATGAACGACTCCCGACATATTTATATAATTTGCAGCTGCAGAACCCTGGTACTGTCACGCAGCTACGGACCGATTCACGTGGACGGTTTGAGATGTGCTTCGTGGCCCTTGGACCCGCGGTACGTATTTTAGCACGTCATATGTTTACACATTATAAACTATAACATTTACACATTATAAACTATAACATTTTAACCTATGTTTTTGCAGATCCGCACATTTCTGGAAAATCTACGTCGTGTCATGATAATAGACGCAGCCCATTTAAAGGGTCGTTACTTGGGTATGATGTTCCTGGCGGTTGCCATGGACGGGGATAACTCCATCGTTCCAGTAGCTTTCGGCGTAGGCAAGTCCGAAACCGGGGACGAGTGGACTTGGTTTCTGTCCATGTTGAGACAAGCTATCGGAGACCCGCAAGGGTTGGTGTTTATGTCTGACAGGGCTCCTTCCATAAGCGCCGCAATCTCTGCCATGTACCCAAACGCCCCTCACGCCATATGCTGTCGACATTTGGAGATGAACGCCAAATCCAAGGACAAACGTATTACCACCTACAAGGATGTCTATTGGGCGGCATGCAGAGCATATACGGATCGGGAGTTTAACAAGTACATGAATATGCTACGATACAGTGTCAAGGAAGCAGCCAAAGTCTTTGACGATGCTGGACCGGAGAGGTGGTCCGCGGCCCATTTTCCTGGACAACGGTATGACATTCTGACCTCGAATAGTGCAGAGTCTGTGAATGCACTCTCCCGTTTTGCGCGTAGATGTCCGATTGTTAATCTTATGGACTACTTTCGGGCCTTTCAACAAGAGTGGTACCAAATTCGACGCCTAAAAGGAGCTAAGATACAAAATGCACTCGCACCAACGGCGGAGAATATCGTTCAGTATAGGGCGCGTCGTGCGGCGACATGGCCGGTAAGAGCAATCGGGTATGGGAAGTACGAGGTGCATGATGACTATATTCACGCGATTGTGAATATGGAAGACCACCTTTGTTCGTGTCGCGAATGGGATAAATCTGGGTTACCGTGCGGCCATGCCATCGCTGCAGCAACATATATGGGTCGTACAGATTGCAGCGACTTGGCTGTACCTTTCTTCACGTCCGAATATTACCGGAAAACATACGTGGAGGTAATAAACCCAGCTGGACCCCCTGCAGCATGGGTGTATCCACCCGACCCGCTTCCACCATGCTATCCACCTTTAATGGATAAGAACAGGGCCGGGAGACCGAGAAAGAACGACCGACGTCCATCACGTGGTGAAAGTTCGATACAACGAAGATGTACTCGGTGCCAATGCGTAGGACACACTCGTGGAGAGTGTCCAAATCCCGCCCCTTCAACCGTGCCAAGGAGACATTCTGTCAGTCACACCCTGGGCCCGTCACAGCTTGAACCATATGGAACAAACCCTTATGATACTGTTGATCTAAACACTGATTTGTAAATGATATATATACACACATACATATGCTTCTAAATGAACATTGATAACACAACTAGTTTGTAAATGATATATATATATATATATATATTCGTATTATATATTTACACACATAAAGAAAATAGGAGACCTTCAATTTTTCTTAGTATTTTCTTGACCTTGTTCTTGCATCCATGGCAGTGAATGTTAACTTTGAGTACACATGTCTGTTTATATATTCATATTAGATACATTTTAATTTTAACAAATTACACCATTATAGTTAATTATTTAATTTATGGTACATCTCATATTTTTTTTCAATTTTGTTTTACACTCCTATCGCATTAACATAATAATCATATATTAACTAATTCATTAAATCGTTTTAAATTATTATTATTTGAATGTGTTTATAGATATCGTGAATGGCAATAGGAGAAGGTAGAATTGTTTATAAATGGGGTTTTGACAAGTTGGTATCACTGGACTCATTTAAGAATTGTGAAAATGGGTATTTGGCGAATGATGATTCATGTGTGTTTAAAACACTTCAGCTCCAAACACACATGAATCATCATTCGTCAAATACCCATTTTCACAATTCTTAAATGAGTCCAGTGATACCAACTTGTCAAAACCCCATTTCATATTATATATATACACACACATACATATGCTTCTAAATGAACATTGATAACACAGCTAGTTTGTATTCCATCCAACAAGCTCTTCATCTTCAATCTTTCTGACCCTTCTTCAACGGCTTCTGCTTTTGCAACCACGTATGGCCATTGTGTACCACAACCCGCACACACTTTAGCAAATGAGTTGAGGGTTGTCATATATTCTACAAGAGGAGTAGGCCCACGAATGAGGTAACCTCTGACTTGACCTTGCATGATGTATCCAACCTAACCGTGGTTCAGTGGCTTAAAAACTACTTTTCAGAGAAATTAACAACAACAAAAAATACAAAACAACAACACAGTAAAAAAATACAAATAACAACACAGTAAAAAAATACAAAACAAAAAAAATATAACCACCACCTACTTAAAAATTGATTTAGTTTCATCAATCCAAGCTTGCTTCTCGTTTACCTTCGCTTGAATAATTGCGAAGTCTTGCAGAATATGGTGAATTGCTTCTTGTTCTCGACGAACACGAGCCTCCCGAGCTTTTATATCCCCTTTCATCCTTTTGATCTCCCTGTCTTCCTCTTCGATATTTCTCAAATGGACTGCCTTCATGTCCATCATTTTTTTCCACTCTTCTGTTAGTTCATCTATCTCCTTTTCCTTTTTTGCTATGGCGACCTCGATTTGAGGTGGCATTTTTTCAGGAGTAGACTTAGGGTTTGATGACGATGCCATTTGTGGATGAAATGAGAGAAGAGAGAAATCAATTCAAAGAAAGAAAGCAAGAGAGAAATCAAGAAAGAAAGCAAGAGGAAGTGTGAATTGTGAATTGCATACTACTGATATTTATAGATGAAATCTCAAACATGCAAATGAATTTCAACCACAAATCCGTCTTCAAAGTACAATAATTGTGGAAAAAAACAGTAAAAGCATGCAAGATTCGTCTAAGTACAGGGGCTGAACGTGTAAATTTTCAGGGACCAAAAGTGTAAATTTTCAGGGACCAAAACTGTAAATTTTGGCCCATCGCGGGCTGCGATCGCGGGCAGGGACCAAAAGTGCACCGCGGCCAAAGTTGAGGGGCTTCGCGGGGCATTTGGGGCCAAAATACGTGCCACGTCAGCCCTAGCCCGCGATCGTGGGTATTTTTGCAAAATGAATTTTTTTTGGGTATTTTGGTAACAGTTGGTCAAACTTTGGGTATTTTAATTAATTTCCCTTTTAATTATTAGTTAGATTATATGTTAAATAAAAGAGTAAACTGCAATTTTGGTCCTTGTGGTTTGTTGTTTTTCTCACTTTTGATCCTTACAAAAAATTTATTGCAAAAAAACCTTTTGGATGCAAAAGTGCTTGGTTTTAGTCCTTACCCACTAACACCGTTAAAAATATTCGTTAAATCAAGGGTATGGTCATTTTTTTTTCTTTTACGCTGTGTTCTCTAATCAGAAGAGAAAAGAAAAGAAAGGAAATGGATGAAAAAGAAAAGGAGAGAAAAGAAAGGAAAAGAAAGTAGTTTTCTCATTTGTGTTCTCGAAAGGGAAGGAAAAGAAATGAAATTAAATATTTTTTCATGTTCTTGAATACAAGAGAAAGGAAATGAAAGCTATCATTTTTACTAATATACCCTTAAAAATATATCTTTTATAAGAAAATATCGGGTAGTTTTGTAATTTTAATAATTTCAGTAGTTTTTTTAAATTCTTTTAATTTCTTTCCTTCCCTTTCCTCCCATATTAGGAGGAAAGTTTTGAAAATAAACTTATCATTATTTTTCTTCCGTTTCATTTCCTTGTTCTATTAAAAAAATATCGAGAACACAAGTTTTTTTTACTTTCCATTCATTTCTCTCCCTTTCCCCTCTAAAATGAGTTTCGAGAACACAACGTTAGTTGCAATTAAAAATGAAACAACTATGTTATATATTCTTCTCCGACCACACCTCCAGCCACCGTCTTCTCCGGTCACACCTCTTGTTTTGATGCTTCCCTGTTTAACCAAAGAAGAAGCCATGTTTTGTTGCTTCCGAATGTCCCACGACCTCCATCTCAAGGATTGAAGAACCTGATCTCAAGTACTTCACCACTACCCCCCACCCCCACCCATCCACCGTCGCTATAAATCCAGGTTCAAAATCGAAACCCAGACTAAAATTCGATACCCAAACACAATCAAAACCTTATAATAACAAAAATCCCATAAGAATAGATGTTCAATATTGAAACCCATCTAAACCTCACAAATCTTTACCTAATCAAATGATTATTTATAATGCAAATCGAGAAGGTTCAATTCGGTCCCGCTTGGTTGTTGCCAAACAGACCACAAAATGCCCCCAAATAAGGAAATCGGGAGGCGTCACTTGTGGAGAACAAACCACCCTAAAAAATGGGTGGGGATCACAGTGGGAACAAAAGGAAGTGGTTTTGATCAGTGGTGAGGAGAAAGGGGTTGTTGATGGTGGTCGGAAAAGATCGGAGCAACAGAGGGGGGTTTATGTCACCAGGAACAAAGGGGGAGGGGTTTGTTGTTGGGAACGAGGGGATGGGTCTGTGAATATATAATGGGTCCCTTCTTTTGTTGACCAATGTTTCAGTGTTAACATTGTTAACTAATCAGGACCATTCACCTTGAAAATCAATGGATTAGATTAAAACAATTTTTTTTAATATTCAAATGGTGAACACGGTTGCTTCATATATGTAGAGGGTTAAAAACGTCAATTGATAGAAAAGACTAATTAATATAAAAAGTAAACCACATTTGTTTCATGACACTTCCAAAATCGTGTTTCATAATCCAAAATTAGTCATTTTTATTATTTTAAATCAACTTTGTTTTTAAAATATGAGATTATCGAGTATAAGTTTTTGTGCCATGTAAAGATTTTAACAATTTATGCATTTTTTGTTCGTATATACTAATGGGTTGTATATGGATATATGAAATACGTTTTTGAAGTCATATATGAAATTGGTTTTGATGACAATATATGTGAGATGAGCGTATATGCACTTTTCTAATGTGTAATATGAACCTAGTTTTATATGTGCATTTATGAAATTGTAAGTTGGTAATCATATGTGTAAGATGTGTAAGATAGAATTGGTTTATATGTGCATATGTGCACTTTTCTTTGGTGGAACTGGTTCAGAAGACAACCCCTGCTACGCCTGGCCTCGAAGACAGACTAGCAGCGGTTGAACGTCGTCTCGGTTTCCCTGGCCACGAAGACAGGGAACCTGCTCATGCTGCTGCTGCTACCGCTGATACCTCCCCTCTTCAACATGCGAAAGAGGGGGAGAAGACTCAAGAAGACCTTTCCCATGTTTCTGAGGGGGAGGGAAATGCTGAAAAACCTCAGGGAGTTAAAAACCCTGAGGGAACCGAATTCTCCATACACGCAGATGTTGAGGGGAAGAATGTCGAAGAACATGCTGATTCACCAGGTCATGTTGATTCTTCAGAAAATGAAGAAGAAGCTGGGGAAGAAGAAGAAGAAGACGATGAAGACATGGATCTTCAGGAGGACAAACCTTCATCATCACCCAAAAATGATGATGATGACGATGATGATGATGATTTCGATGGCTTCGTCTTCTAGTCCAAGCCCAAAAAGACCCCAGCTCTGAAAGGGGTCGTGATTACTGAACAAGGGGAGGGGACCAAAACAAAGCCTCCAGCGACTGCGGCCGATAAAAGCAAAAACAAAGGCCTCGCTGAAGACAACCTGACTATCCTTCTCAGAAAGCCAGTTTGTCAGGTAACATATACTCTTTTCCCTTACTCTGTATCCCTCCTCTATCCTTTTTCAACCTCAGTTCTACTCTCCATCAAACCTCTAAACACTTAAACCCCTCTTTTCTCTATCTATTCTTCAAAATGATCTTAACTCTGTGATCGTTTTGTTTCAGCTAGTCCTCTCCCCTGCTTGAGGGTCAAGCTGAAGCTCCTCCTACATCACCAATAATCCCAGCCCCGAGTGCTGATGAATTACAAATAATCCCCGTCTTAGACTTCGCTGAGACTGATGAACCTGAACAAGAAGAAGAACTGCTCTCGCACAAGAAAATACCTTCCTTGGTTCCTCAAAAGCGAAGTGAAAAAGAACTGAAAAGGAGAGAAGCCATGATTCAAAATCTTGAGGATCAGCGCATTGTTCTTCCTCATCTCAACATCCTATCAAAAAGGGAAATCGTTGAATCCCTCAAAGCTGAGAAACTCTTCGTCGATCGAAAGAAAGCTGAAGAAAAGGATAAAGAATATGTTATTGAGCCCGTCCAACGTTCGGTGAAGGATCCTGAATTGAAGAAGGTTCCTATCTCTGTTCAACGACAATTGTGGAAGAACGCTAAAAAGGTTAGAGAAGAAAAAGCCAAGGTCTCTGAATCCACTTTGACTTGGTGCAAAGAAAGACTTCACTTTCGACATCATGTGTCCAGAATCAAACAAGTCAACATCAGGGGTCATACAACAAACAAAATTCCTATCATTGACATTCAGATTGTCAGAGAGAATGGTCACAAGGAAACCATCTATACCTCGTGAATTGACAAGCTCGGTTTATCTGAATGGTTGGAGATGCGGATAGCCATTCAGCGATCACGTTCAAACTACAAATCCTTTGTCGAGAAAGCTTTGAACAAGCAGATCGACTTGGTTACATCAGCTGTGGATATTCCTCCTTCTCCTCCTCTAGTTCAACAAAGAAGGCCTGCTGCAAAGAAAAAGAAAACATCTTCAGCTTCAGGTCCTCCTATCAGAAATGAAACCGGAATCGGCTTTTCACGAGAAGAAGTCCTTGGTCCTGACCCTGATCTCTCAGTACTCGACGTCTCCCTGCCCCCTGGTGAACGCTTTATCCCTGGAAAAGTCTTAAGTGAACCTTATGGTATTTTCTTCAATGACTGCACTGGACGAAAATGCTTTCAACGCATCTCTGAGCTATGCATCGCTCCCATTGAACAACTCAGAGATCTTATCTATTGGTGCGGTTTTAGAGATGACCTTCTCGGACACTTCATGAAGCCCCTGATCTACAAAGAAGCACAGCAAAGAAGGGAACTTGGAGAAAAAGTCCCTGATTGGATGATTCCAACCACAAACTCTCTTGATGAACTTCTCGTCAAGAATGAACCTGAATAGCTGATAGGATCCCTTTTGTAATTCTTCTATCTTTATCAGCTTATAAGTTTTTGTACTTGTAATTATTATTCACTGTACTTATAATTTTTCCACTTCCCTCTATAATCTATACAAAGTTAAATGAAAATTTTCAGTGAATGTACTTTACTCCATCAGTACTTAAAAAGATCCCTGAAAACAGTAAATGGGACAAATATTTTATGAGTCCTTTTTATCCTCATGTTTTCTTACTTAGCAATTTTCTTTTATTGCTATGTCATCATCAAATAGGGGGGAGATTGTTGATCCAAACCCTCAGTGATTTGATAATGACTCTGAGAAACACTTAGTGAAAATTGTAAGTAGACAATATGTATTAATGTTTTGTCATCAAAGAAAATATACTAAGTCTGTTTAGTATCGCTGATGAAAACATACGCTTTAAATTATACATTCAGCGAACATTGTTCATCAGTGAGCCCTGAGTCTGTTCAGTCTCACTGATAGTTTATGTTGTTTACTTATGATCCCTGAAGACAAGATTCACGTCAACCATGTTCTACGCTGAAGTCGAAGATCAAGCCAAAGAACCAGCGACTAAGTCTACTAATGGACTGATGCGGATGTCAGCGAAGCCAAGACTTGTCCACTCAACGTGAAGTTTCAAGTAGAAGACTTCAGCGAACGCTGAACTTTATCATTCACTGATAAAGAATCATTCAGCGAACGCTGATCATGAAGCCTCCTCTACAAGAAACTTTTGTCTTATCCCCTTGCATGCCTGCGTACGACTGTGTCAGAACGGACATCCCTTTTGTCCAGAATCGTACAACCAACTCTGATCTTACAATGTTCATCATGCGGCCATTAGGTTGTCTACTGAAGTCAAAACATGCAACCAACCAGAGGCTGCCACGTGTAAAGGTATACTCACATGCATTAAATGCATGCAGTATATAAAGGAAACCCTACTTCATTTGAGAAGTGCTTGGCCATTCCTTCTTTTCGCTGAACTGCTGTATGATAGAATACTCTCCTTAGTATGCTAGATTTTCTTAATCTCTATTTCTAGTGCAAGAAATCTTAGTGATTCTCATAGTTTGTTTAGATTAGGTTTATTTCTTAATCTTGTTCCGCAACAAACTGTAAATTGTTTGATACATATCAATAAAAAATTTAGAAAGATAAAAATCATGTGTTTGTACTCAACCCCCCCCCCCCTTCTACAAACTTGTATAACCCCTTTGGGACCAACAAGTGGTATCAGAGCAGTTTGTTTAATCTAGATCTTGCTTATACTATCTTTCTTTTCTCTTCCTTGCTATTTTCTCAATATGGCAAACTCCACAAATACAAACTATATCGATAATGGCTCTCTTGCAAAACCCCCTAGATTTTCCAAAGATAACTTCAATCTCTGGAAAAATTGGACGATGCTTTTCTTGGAAGGTGTAGATCCTACTATACCTTACTACATTGAAAATGGACCATATGTCCCTTTCATGATAGACCCTGCTGTTCCAGGCACTGCTACTAGAGCTGCAATCCCTGAAAGAATCATTCCCAGGGAAGTTAGTACGTGGACTGACGAAGACAAGAACAAGGTGGCCATCGATACTAAGGCCAGATCTATCATCTCTATGGCTCTTCCTGATGAAGTCTACCACTCCATCATGAACCTGATGAGTTATAAAGCCATGTGGGACACAATATGTGTTCAATATGAAGGTACATTTGAAGTCCAGGATTCAAGAAAGATCAACCTGGTAAGACAGTACGAAAGTTTCATCTGTGGTAAGAATGAAACCCTCTCTGAAGTTCATCAACGATTTAACTGTTTAATCATTGACTTAAAAACTGTTGGTAAGGAATATTCTAACTTTGAGATCCTGACAATGTTTCTGGAAAGTCTTCCTGAAAGCTGGGACAATTATTCAATGTGTCTTAAGCTCTCAAAGGATCTGAAATCAATGACCCTTTCTACCTTATTTAGCACTATGCTCAATCATGAGCAGTCGTGTCATCTTAAGAAGAATATTGTAAAAGATTCCAAAGCACACATGTTGCTTTACTCTCTTCAAAGTTGGTACCTACTCAGCGATCTACTGTCACTATCACTGAGTTGGAATCTAACTCTGATGAATCATTAGAAGCTGATCCTTCAGAAATTGATGAGTCACTGGCACTCCTGACTAATACATTCAGGAGATTCGCCAGAAAGAGTAACTTCAGAAGAAATAAACCTCTTTCACTCACTGACAAGCCAAAATCTTCAACCCCTGTAGATAAGGCATCTGCTACCTGCTTTAACTGTGAAAAAGTAGGATACTTTGCTAGTGAATGCAGGTCAAAGAAAGTCTTCAAACCCTCATCTTCTTCCTACAATAAATCCTCTAACCCCAAGGCTAGAGATGCCAAATACAAGAAGCTGAAAGAAAAATATGCAAAGCTGAAAAGCTTTAAGAAGAAAGGCAAAGGCATGATCGCTGAAGATCATGACTGAGCTATTTCTGATGAAGAATCATCTGACTCTGAAGATGATGATGAGGCCAATCTCTGCCTCATGGCTTAAATAGAAGAAGAGGACGAACAAACTGAAATTCCCTCTACTTCTACCTCCACCTTTCAGGTATCAAACTCTTTCACTAATACTCATACTTCAGCCCTCAGTGACATCGAAAGACGTCGGACCGTCGATCCTTTGACTATTGATTTATATGATGCCATGAATGGCAAGACCAAAGCTGAAAAATTAAATATTGATCTTGCTGAACAACTTAAGAATTGTCATTTAGAAATTCAAAAGCTTTCTAAAATAGAAGAAAATTTGAAAGACCAGGTCTGTATAAATCAAATCATTCGTATTGAACGAGAAGATGCTATCGCTGCATTAAAGGATGAAAGGCTACTGTTGAAGGATGGTGTAAATCCTCAACAACGATCACTGAGATATTAGGTGCTCAGATTCCCCTGAGTGACAAAAGTGGTCTTGGTTATAAAGCTGAAGCTGAAGAACCAACCACTGATCGTTCCATGCTTAAGTTTGGAATGTTCGTGTCTTCTATTGTTAGGGTCAAATTAGGTTGAATAGAAGTTCAAGGGCTAAACTGTTAGTTCCCTATTCTTGAGCCTTAAATGTGTAAACGGGCCATGGGCTTACATGCCATGGGCCCAGAGTATATAATATGTTTTAGCTTAGAAATTTAAGCTAGTTGTCTTTTACACTTTCATATGCTTATTGTAAACTCTCTCAATATTGAAAGTAAATTGGATGACCATTTGAAATCATAATACTTGTTTCATATCTATTGATTTCTACTGTTCGTTGCATTGATCTGGAACTCACAATTGCTATCAGAGCAAACGGACGAATCGATTCAAAGTGACTTTTGGATTTCTGGTAAGATTTCTGTTCAATCATACGACTACTGTGTTCTTGGCATTAAAACCTATCTTTTGATTCTGTGAAAATTGTTCATTCTCGTTTATTGCATTCCGTTAGCATTATCATTATAAACGATTCTGCAAGTTTTCATTGTCTAATTCGATCATCTTAGTTGGTATTAAGTAAAATCAAATTTTCAAGTTTTTGGTCTCTGTTCTTGCAAAAATCAAAATTTTCTTATCAAAAACTTGTTATTTGGTTTCAAATTCGATTCGGGTATTGTTATTTTTGTGTTTGGTCGAGTTCCTAACCTTTCAGGAACGATTTTAAGCAACCCTAATCGATTTCCAATCGACTTGGAAACCTCAACCGCAGTATCCGGACAACACAGCCGTTCTTTCCGGATACCATCCAGCTTTCCGGAATATCGCTTCATCTTTCCGGGTAAGTTCATTATTCCACCTTTCCGAACACAATTGATCCGAAAACCTAAAGTTTCCGGTAAATTATTTTATCCGGACAACTCAAAGTTTCCGGTAAACTATTTTATCCGGACAACTCAAAGTTTCCGGTAAAATTGATTCTTTCCGGACACTGATATCCGGTAAGTCATTCTCATCCGGATACCCAATTCATCCGGTAAGTTCTGTTTTTTTAATATTTTTCATCCGGTAACTATAATCTATCCGGTAAGCTGAGATCTTCCGGTTACCTCTATTTTTTCGGAAACCTCTGTTTATCCGGACACTTTGTTATTATCCGGACACTTCTTCTTATTGATCTGTTTTTCACAATCTGATCCGGACACTTCCAGACCAAATATCTTACATCCGGATTCCTATCCGGTAAGTTCAGTCCAGTCGATTTCTTACCTGTTTCTGAATAAACCACTCTTAGAACCTGCGTTAGGACATCACTCTTAGTGCCTTGCGTTAGGATCTCACTTTGAATCGAACCAATCGTCTGACGATCACGTTAGTGCAACACAAAATGTATTCGCGCGACGCTCTCGCTATCGGCACCGATTCCAAACCACCTTGCCTCTACCAAGGTGAGTACAGCCAGTGGCGGGACAGATTTCTAATCTTCATTGAGTCAAAGAATAACTTCGAGTTTATATGGCGAGCTCTAGATGACGGGCCAATTCCTCAACCCATGAAGACTATACCAGCAACTGAAGAAGGTGGTCAAGTTCGTTACGAGGTTAAAACAGTCTCTGATATGACTGCCGACGAAAGAGGCATGCTTGAGGGAGAAAAGCATGCTAAGAGGTATCTTGTTCAGGCTCTACCCAACACGATCTACACAGCCATCGACAGCTACAAAAAGACAGCAAAGGGCATGTGGGATCAGGTGGAGAAAATGATGCGCGTGAGCCAAGTCGGGAATCAACTGAAAATCAATAGCTCCATAACCAAGTTCGATGGGTTTAAGCAGCGCACCGGCGAATCCCTCACCCAGACCTATGAACGCTTTTGTCTCCTTCTCAACGAGCTTCACAAGAACCAAATCACTCGTTCTAACACGGAGAACGCGCTCAAGTTCCTCAACAATCTCTTGCCTGAATGGAAAGTATTCGCATCTCATGTCAAGCACAACCACCTGATGGAGAACGTTGGCATCCATGAGTTCTACGAGATGCTTCTCCAAGACGAAGATGAAGTGAATGAAATTCTGAGCGAAAAGAAGTCTGCGTCCAAACCAGCTGCTGATCCATTAGCTCTTATGTCTTCAAAACGAGGCAAATCTTCCAGCCGTCGTTCCAAACGTGCCCAAGAGCCCAGTGAATCTGAGCCTGAGTCTGAGGAAAAGGAGAACAGTGATTCCGATTTTGAAGTAACAACCATTAAGAAAGCAATGGCTCTGCTCTCCAAATCTTTCCAACAACAGAAGTTCTACAAGAAGCCCACATCCAATAATCAGCGCTATTCCACCTCCTCCAACAAGCGTCATGATTATGAGGATAAATACGAAGGAAAGAAGAAGTCCGATGAGCACAACCATTCTGATAAGAAGGAAAAGACTGAGAAAGATGACCGCAAGCCAGAAAAGAAGAAAGACGAACCCGTGACATGCTACAACTGCGGAAAATTGGGTCATTTTGCGAAGGATTATAGGAAGCCCGTTGTTAAGAATGCTCACCACTACAAGGCAAAGCTCGCACTGGCAGAACAAAAGGAAGCGGACGAAGCTCTATTTGTTGAAGATGACCACTGGTTGGGTCGATCTGATAGTGAAAGCGACTCTGAAGGTGCTGATGCTTTCATGGGCTACCACTCTCCTGCTGATGAAGAAAAGGCAAAGCCATGCCAGGTATGTGAACCTATCCATCAAGATTTTTTTTTTGATCAAATGCAATCTCTAGCTGAACGGATAGATTCCTACAAGGCCACCGCTGATGAACAACTACTTGAGATTAAATCACTATCTGAAAAACTAGATGTTTAAAAGCGGATAACTGAGAAACACAAGTGTGAAAATGCTAATTTAAAAGAAAAATGTAAAAATCTTTCAATAGCACCTAAGGACTTAAGGGCCAAAATATCTGAACTACAGTCACAACTTGATCAGTGTGAGAATGAGAAAGCAGAAATTGTTTATCAATGCTCTGCTCTTCAAATTCAACACAAGGAGTTTGTCACTAAAATAATTGACCTTGAAACCAAACTCCACAAAAGAGGTTAAACTGATCAGACCATCCACATAAATAAACCCAAGGAGTTCACTTACTTTAACAAGGAATGGGGAATCGGATACGATAACCAACACTACTTGAAAAAGGGTATATTCAAAAGACCTACACTGTATGATTTTGGCTGTCTTGGAATAGACAAAAAGTATCCAGAATATGGGATAAAATGGACTGGTCCTCTTGAACCTGAAAAGGAAGAGGAAACTGAGGAATACAAGCGCAAACACACGACAAAAATGCAACTTCCTTTTTGTTATGAGCCTTTGAACTATTATTATGAGAAAAATCAAAAGAAATACCTCTCGAATGACTACTTTGACTGGTATAAGGTTGTGACGCCCAAGGATTCCTCCAAAAAGGATGAGGTCCAAACAACTGAACCCAAGACTGAGACAGATGAGTTCAAACTCTATATTCCCCCTCTCATTTTGGAAGCTAAAATAGTCGAGTTAGAGGAGTCTCTCGAGAAGGAAAGGTCCAGTTTTCAAAAGGAAAGGCAAGCGCTTATCACATAAATTGAGAATCTCAAATCCGTAAAAACCGATGCTGTGTCGGATGAGGGACAGGAAATCCTTCGGTGTGAAATCAATAAGCTCACAGCAAAACTGTCTGCCTTGGCAACATAAGCGATGTACGAGCATACGAGAAATGGTCAACTCCAAGAGCAGATTGACCTACTCCAAAATGAACAAAAGATTTCACCCGAACTTTCCTCCAACTCATCTGATACATCCTCGTGTAAAGCTTTCATTGGAAAAATCTCTTCAGAGGACGATAAAGAGTCTCAAGATAAGTGTGTTTTAAGGAATTTAAACTCTGATTTTTTCCTAGCTTCCGCACCGAATTCCCCTAAACACACCAACACAAAGTGTTCCTCGCCTTCCTCGGCCAATCCAAGTCCCACTATCCCGGATATCGATTTTTCAGAATTCATGAATTCCGAGGGCAATTCTGATGAAGAGTTTGAGTCGTTTCCCTTCGACAAACCTCTTCTAAGTCATACTGACTTTCTTTCGCCAGTGGTTAATCGACCGGTCAATTTTCTAAAGGGCGATTGTTCCAAAACAAAGACCCCAGCCGTGATTAGGATTTCTAAGACTAAGTCAGATTCTCAAAAACAATCACAGCTGAGGCAAAAGACCGATCGATCAACTGCCAAAAATCCTGTTTCCTCAACCATGATGTCAATGTTGTTTCAGATAAAACCGGTCGAGCTAAACAGGACAAACCAAAGTGGCTAGCTAAGGAATCTATCGAGAATGCTGCATCAAAGTCATTTAATACTGTTTTTTTATCCTAGAATGAACAAAAATGATTGTGCTTGGAATCATAGGAATGATTTTGTTAAACAAGATGTTAAATTTCCGATTAAACTTTATTCCATTCAACAATTGATTCAATTATCGCATGATTGTTTGTGTTGTTCTAGTTGTGGTTGGAATGGCTTTGATGACATCAATAATAATGATTGGTTTGGGTCATATCACATGTATAATTCTGTACCCAAACGCAGACCCTGTAAAAACAAAAAGAAATCTAAATCTAAACGGGGTCCCCAATCAGAGGTTAAACCCAAGCAAGAGAGGAAACCCGTTTCAAAATGGGCTCCTCCTACTGAGGTTAAACCTACACCCAAGAGGCAACCTGCATCAAAACAGGTTCCTCCGAAAGGTGTAAAACCTAACCCTCCAGGACCCATGTTAATATGGGTACATAAAGCCCGCTAATCTCGTTTTGTAGGACGGTCATGTGTGGTACTTAGATTCTTGATGCTCCAAGCACATGACCGGAAGGAGGGAGCTTCTCACGAACTACAAAGAACAATATTGCGGAGACGTGAGATTCGGGAACGATGACAAGGCGTCGATTATGGGCTACGGCGACATTGTCCAAGACAAGATCACCATCAAGAAAGTATCATACGTCGCGGGATTGGGACACAACCTGTTCAGTATCGGCCAATTCTGCGACAAAGATCTCGAGGTCAGATTCAAAGCCAACAGATGTAGCATTCTCACAGACGACGGAACGGAGCTACTGGTTGGAAAATGAAAGACCAACCTCTACACCATCGACCTCGCATCCCTGAAGACCGATAATTCTGCCTGCCTGATGTCAAAGGCCAATTCTCAGCAAGCGTGGATTTGGCATCGCCGTCTCTCGCACCTGAACTTCAAGAGTATCAACAAACTGGTACTTGGCGGACACGTGAAAGGCATGCCCGACCTTCAATTCGTGAAGGACCGACTCTGTGGGGCATGCGAAATGAGAAAGATGAAGTGAGCAACGCACAAGCCGAAGGCCGCTCCGAGCACGTCACGGTCCCTCGAACTTATCCATATGGATTTGTGTGGACCAATGCGCGTTCAGAGCATCAACAAGCGCAAGTACGTCCTGGTGATGGTGGATGATTTCTCACGCTACACTTGGGTGAAGTTCCTACGCACGAAGGACGAAACCCCGGAACTGATCATCAACCATCTGAAGACCATCCAACTGAACCTTCAACAATAAGTTCAGACTATCAGGACCGACAATGGGACGGAGTTCAAAAATCAAACGGTGAACAAATACCTGACCTCAGTCGGTATTTCGTAAACCTTCTCGGCCGCACGCAATCCTCAACAAAACGGAGTGGTGGAAAGACGCAACCGTACCCTCGTCGAAGCCGCTCACACGATGCTTTCTCAGTCCACACTGCCCTTATTTCTCTGGGCCGAAACGGTGTCTACTGCATGTTACACGCAAAACCGCTCCATTATCAACAAGCGGTTCAACAAGACGCCGTACGAGATCATGAACAACCGCGCTCTGAACATCAAGTACTTCCACGCGTTTGGATGCACGTGCTACGTCCTCAACGACAAGGATGATCTCGGGAAATTCAGCCCGAAGGCAGATGAGGGAGTATTCATAGGATACTCCATGCAGGCTAAGGCGTATCGCGTTTACAACAAACGGACTAAAACTGTTACTGAGAGTGTAAACGTGACATTCGACGAAGCCGCAGATTTGGCTTCTGAACAAATCAGTTCAGAACCTGGTTTAACTGGCGTGCTAGCTTCCGAACTTCCATGTTCGGGATCTGCACAAACGACAGTAAATCCGAATCATGCATCTACGTCAAATGCTAATCTTTCTGATTTAGATTTACTGTTTCAATATTTCTATGATGATATGTTTAATGTTGCTACCCCTCATGTCTCAGCGCAACCACGACTTGAAGCTGCTAAAATCGAGGATTCAACGACTCTCTCCGGTCCGCCGCCCTCGACTAGCACTCCATCAATCACTGTGGAGATATCTCAACCATCATCATAAACATCTTCTGATACAACAATCCCCCCGGAGGAACCAGTACAAAACCCGGAGATCGCTTTTCAAGATTCGTCCTCTACTACAATCATAGATCAACCTCTGAATTCTTCAGAACCAGAAGTTGCTCAGCCTTCGACGAATCCTCCCCCATCTCCTCCGAGAAACCAACCTGCGACACTTGAAGCTGTTCAAGACCTTCCATCTGGTGGATACGTGGATCCGGACACATCTCACTTCACTCAGCAGCCGCTTCCACATACCATCAAATGGACCAAAGCTCATCCCCTGCACCAGATCATCGGTGATCCCTCCACTCCAGTCCAAACACGAGGCGCATCGGCCAGCTTCTGCCTCTTCTCTGGATTCCTGAGTAAGATCGAGCCTACCACCGTCCGCGAAGCACTCGAAGATCCGGACTGGGTCATGGCCATGCAAGAGGAGCTCAACCAATTCGAGGCTATCAAAGTATGGCGACTTGTCCCACGTCCATCTCACAAGACGGTGATCGACACTAAATGGATCTTCAAGAACAAGAAGGACGAGGACGACATCATCGTACAAAACAAGGCGCGTCTCGTGGCCAAGGGATATCGTCAACAAGAAGGGATATATTATGACGAGACATACGCTTCGGTGGTGAGAATCGAAGCAATACGTATGTTCCTTGCATACGTCGTGCACAAGAACTTCACGGTCTTCCAAATGGATGTGAAGACCGTATTCCTCAACGACGAACTCAAGGAAGAAGTGTACGTATCGCAGCCGAACGGGTTCGTGGACGAAAAGAAGCCTGACCATGTCTACATACTAGACAAGGCACTCTACGGTTTGAAGCAAGCTCCACGGGCCTGATATGATACTCTATCAACGTTTTTAATAAAGTCAGAATTTTCACGAGGTAAAATCGATACTACTCTCTTTATTAAAAAGGAAAAAGGTCATATAGTGCTAGTTCAGGTGTATGTCGATGACATAATTTTCGGTTCTACTAACCCACAGTTTGCTAAGAACTTTTCCAAATTAATGGGAAGATTTTTTAAAATGAGTATGCTGTGTGAGATGAATTTCTTCCTTGGTCTTCATGTTAAACAACTGTCGACCATGATATTCATAAATCAGGCCAAGTACTTCCGGGATCTTCTTAAGAAATTCCAGATGGAACAGTCCTCACCGATGAAAACTCCCATGGCACCCGGTACAAAGTTACACGCCGATCCTAACGGAAAGGACATGGACACTAAAACGTACCGGGGAATGATTGGTTCTTTAATGTACCTAACTGCCAGTAGACCGGACATCATGTTTTCAACATTTCTTTGTGCCCGGTTTTAGTCAAAACCGAAAGAGTCTCATTTAATAGCTGTCAAACGAATTTTTCGTTATTTACGCGGTACTGTTGATCTTGGCTTGTGGTACCCGAAAGAGACAGCTTTTGAGCTGTCTGCATACTTTGATGCGGACCACGCGGAAAGCATGATGGATTGGAAGAGCACATCGGGCCATGTGCAGTTCTTGGGCGACAGCTTGGTGAGTTGGGCATCTAAGAAGCAGCAGTGTGTCTCTACATCGACTGCCGAGACGGAATACGTGGCCGCCGCAAGCTGTTGTTCACAAGTGATATGGATGTACATGAAACTCAAGGACTACGGTTTCACATACGTCAAGGTGCCCATCTACTGCGACTAGAAGAGCGCTATTGCAATATCCAGCAATCCGGTCCAGCATACGAAGACGAAGCACATAGATGTTCGGTACCATTTTATCAAGGATCACGTTGAAAGAATTACGGTCGAACTCTACTTCGTAAATACAGAACATCAGTTAGCAGACCTGTTTACGAAACCCCTGGACGAAAAACGCTTTAATTATCTAGTGTCCAGGTTAGGTATGCTAAATCTGAAGACTTGATCTGATTGTGTGCCCGATACAAGTTCCATACATCTACGAGATACTGTCTTTTCATCATCCGTTGTTTACACTCCAAATGATTGAGCATACACTTTCTCGCATCTGTATTCTACTTGTATCAGTTACATAGTTAGGTTGAGTCTCTGTATTTATTAGGTAGATTTCGCTTGTTTAATTTCTTTTCACGTGTGTTTCCTTTTGTTTGTTTCTGTCGTCTACTTTTCATAGTTATATTCGTGCTATCACAAGTTATTCATGTGTTCAGGGGGAGCACAGACTTGCATCAGGTAAGTCCTTTCTACCTTTGGGGGGGGGGGGGGGGGGGGAGTGTCACACAACTGCTGTTTAAACTGTCAAAAGTTTTTTTTGGATACCCCAAGTGTGCTTCATTTCACCCTATGTGCACATTCCGAGGGGGAGCATATAACCATATGTCCATCATTTGAGGGGGAGCGACACACAATTTTTTTTCTTTCTTTAAAAGTATCAAAACTTTTTTTGGTGTCAGTCTCTCCGTTGCATACACTTGCACAATCCGAAGGGGAGCGGAGAAATCCCCATGCTCAGTTTGAGGGGGAGCGAGAGAACGTTCTTTCAAAATCATAATACTAACTTTTCTCAAAACTGGAAGACCAGGGTTATTTTTCTCAGAAACACTGAGTTTCCGGACAGGTCTCCGGATACCCCTATCCGGATAGGTTTCCGGACCGGACACCTATCCGGACAGGATGGGTATCCGGATGACCCACCCGGAAAGTGGTCTCACTATAAAAGCACTCCGGACACCCATTATGTTCACTTTATCCGGAAAACTCAAAACCCACAAAACCCCCCTTCGTTTTTTCTCTCGTTCGAAAACTCTCGCCAACTCCTCACTTTAGCTCGATTTATGCTCCAAATTAGGTATACTTCTCAATAATCTATCTAGATCACAACTATACCTGTTTCATGCACTTTACATCACAAATCGACCACAGCTTTGGTCGACTCAGGGTTTCCGAACCCTTGTTTCACGTCGATTGTCGTTCGACTCACTTCAGGATGATTTTAGCCGTGTAAAACATTCTCGTATGCACACAGAATCCCATAGACACTATTGTGATGCTTGAATACATGTTTGAGAATGCATTTGGGCGAAATCGGTCCATCCGGATTTCGTCCGGACACATTCAAAACGTCCGGACACTATGATCAACATGATATTTTACCCGGACACCATCAACGTCCGGTAACCCTAGTTGTCCGGAAACCTAAGGGTTTCCGGTAAGTTCAACTATCCGGATTGTTGAGGTGTTCGGTTACCAAAATCATCCGAAAACTCCAATTTTGTCCGGATTCATGTTGTTATCCGGAAACCTTATCTATCCGGAAACCTCCATGTCTTGAAAGATCGATTGTCCGGACACTCTGGTTATCCGGATGCTATGATAGTCCGGATACTCTTGTCCGGACACCCTGGTTTGTCCGGAAACTTGTGTTTCAAAGTGTTTTGTCCGGACACCTCCATTCCAGTACCCTGGTATCTCACTGCCAGTCCTCATTCTGTTTCAGTTTGAGTCGATTATTGCAAAGGTACGTCTACACTTGTTCATCCGCCTGGTTTTCTAACATTGATTATTTTTCAGATATTTTACATGGCGGATCAAGAACAACAACAACAACCCCAAGAGCAAATTCCTCCTCAAGAGGAATTTATAGACGAAGCAGCCGACAACGTCTTGGTCCAACCAGACCATGGCATTGAGATCGAAGCCAACAACCACCATCTGGACGTAGCCGAGTTCCGACCACAACACCATGTGGTCGTGGACATTCTACTTGGTCACCCTCTCCTTTAGGCCCTCACTGCGATGGCTGACATCCCCGTTCTATACGTCTACCAGGTTTGGCTTTCTGCCCAAGTCATCACGGCTGCCAATACTCAAACTATCACGGCGCGGATCGATAACCATCCTTTCACGCTCACACCTGACTCGTTCCGCCGTCTACTATCACTACCCGAAGCCACCGCTGGCGGACACCAAAGATACGACCCCGAGGTCAATGATGCAACACTGTGTGCTCAAGTACGTGCACTCGGATACAACCACGCCATCGACCGACCATCAACCTTCAACCGCAAATATATGGCGCCCATCTGGTACACGTTGTTCACCATCCTGAACAGGTGTCTATCATCCAGGTGGAGGGGAATAGACCAGTGCACAGCCGACTTTCTGCATCTATTCCATGCTGTGTGCTACAATCGGCACATCGACTACGCCATGGTGATATGGCGCGAACTAGTTCAGGCGATCAGACAAATCGGGGGATCCAAGCAGAAGAAATTTCTCCCTTATCCAAGATTCCTCTCACTAGCCGTCAGACAACACATGAATGCGAATCCAGGGATACCGCGACGCATAAACCATCCGATATGTCCTCCTTTTCACTTGCAATATCTTGTGATTCACAACCCATCAGCCGCACAAGCCATGCCCTTACCTGAAGCCCTACTGGCACATGCGGACCCCAATGCACCCAGTGTATTAGAGTATAGACAAGAGTTAGGTGCTCCCATGGTCCATCCAGAGCCGGAGGGACCTCCCCAGGGACATAGAACTGAGGGACGTGAGGGTCCAAGGACGAGAGGAGGTAGGGTCCGGGTAGCTGGGGCTCCCGGATGGGGTGTGTTGAGAGTACGTGGGAAGGGAACAGGCGTGGGCGGTGCATTGGATACGCATGCCAGTACTACCCAACCCAGCCAAGTCGGAACAAGCCAACAACCCTCCATTCCCATCACCCGAACCACGACCGAAGCAGGACCGTCGACTAGACTACACGAGGTCCCGATCGTCACTGAAACCGAAAGACCAATGCTTCACCGTGATACGGAAGCTTACATTTCTGACCCTCCTTCGCCTACCAGACAGGTTGAAGACGTGGAATCCGACTCCACTGAATCCGATATGGACTGTGCCATACGTACATTCTTAATACCACCCTGTATCGGACCACACCCACCATTGACCGAAGGAACCCCTTCTGACTCACCTACACCCCCACTCATCCCTACTACCCAGCCTATTCAGTGAGACATAAGGAGACCGGAGGGAGAATTAGTTGAAGAATTGGAACATGTGAGACAGAGGGAATTGAGATCGAAAACAAACCAAGAGAGATTAAGCCGTAAACATATAGAGGCTTCAGAGCGAATACAGCCCGGTGTCACCCAGGTAGCCACATCTGCTACTTTGTCTCATTTGTTGGGACGAGGTATTGAAGAAGCCGCCGTATACCTAGCGGCGCGACTGCACGACCTCCCTGGCCACTCATCCATCTCTCAAAAGACGGATGTTTCAATTTTGCACGGGGACATAGCACAACTTCTACCTATCTCTCACTTGGAGAGTATGGGTATTGAAACAATAGACCAGCATCCCCCAGTCTCGCCTTCTTTCAGAGCACTATCGAGTCTAGAGCCACTTGAAATAGTACATTCTTCGGCTAGGACACAAGATGAGATTCTACAAATCGAGGCTCTTCGTGACCCGATCGGAACTTCCGTAGTGTCTCCGCCCTTAAGCGGAACGCGAGGATCGAAAGGAAATCCTACCACGGCCACACCATCGCCAACCGTGAACGTAGGTGGCTCTACCTCTAAGGTAGATGCCTCAACGGGTAATCTAAGTGATCCCAGAGTTATATTACCCGACTTCGTGTCAAAAGGATCTCTGGACATCACCCTAAAGGCTGTCCGCGAGGCCATGGAGCAGCGATTCACCACCGAGCTGGACAAACTGAAAAGCTTGATCAAAGGTAAAGAGAAGGTAGTCGACTCTGAAACCGCACCAACACCTCCACCGGCTCCCGTTCAGCCAACTTATTCGGTGGATACCTTAAAGACTATGCTTCTAGCTCAACTGCTCCAACACACCGATACCGATGCCTCTACCGAAGCAGACCTGATCTCAGTTCTACGATCACAGGTATCTGCTCCTTCGTCATCCATAACCACCAGATTGGACCAGCTTGACACGATTCTCAAGGACGTTCAACAAGCGCTCAAAACGCTGTCCGAAAGAGTCGGTTCTCTCGAAGACACCTGCAAGAGTCAAGCTGGTGGACTCAAGAGACAGCACGATGACCAAGATGATCCTGATCACCGTGAGGGGGAGAACAAGAGACTACGATTGTTTGAGTCCGTCCCAATCATCCCTGAAACAACCGTGGTTCAACCGGAACCATCAACGGTGGCAACTGCAACCGAAGACGAACCTGAAGCCCAGTTGAGCCTCACTGAGATGGTTATATACATGGAAATCTCAGACGATGAAGACCCGACGGTTGAAAAGCCTGAGGGAGCAACACATGAATGGGTCACATATTCTGCATTAGATAGGCCCGCACTTGATCTAATTGATCCAGATTCCGAGATCGACCCCGAGACCGAAAATGCATGGTACGAAAAAGATGTCAGTGCAATAAATCTCTAGGTAAACCTGATCTTTCCTACTGATGAAGACGACAACGTTGACTATGACCAGTTTCTGCTGCAAAATCTATATGGTACACCCGTTCACACTGCTCAGGCCGCCGAGACTTCTACGATACCCGAGACTTCAACTGCTGCAAATCCGAGTTCTCCTCAACAACCCACAGCTTTAGATCATCCTCCTCCTCAACAGCAACAAATCCGATGGGAGAAGATCATGATCCTTATTCCTCACTTGGAGGAATCACTAAAGAAGCTATATATTCACAGGTTACGCCCTATCGAGCCAAAGTTTTGCCTTGGGATTTCTCACTTCGACAAGGAATACCAAGGGCAGTACATAAATGCCATGAAGTGGTGTCTACCAGTTAGCCAAGTCCTAACCAAGCATAAGATCTCTGAAGTGCTCTACATACAAACCGGCCGAATCCGTAGAGTCATGTTTCCAGTTTTCACCGTCCGACGCGAAGACGGTAATGAATGGAGAATTTTCGAAGCTGGCTTTAAGAACCTTAGACCGTTCGACTTCCTCGCTATACTGAAAGACCTCCGAACCAGAACCACCCGACCGCTTCAAGTAACAAAAGCGCTCGAGGCTGTCCGTCGATTCCTAATTCACTCGATTATGATGTCTTACCTCACAGACCTCCAAATGGGGATCGAGAACAGAGCAAAGAAGGTAAACCTGCTTAAACCAAACCTGAAAGCACCCGAGCTGAAGATGTATCCCGAGAATGCACTGCTTCTAGAACCGGAATTTGGGATAGTATACCTCAACGATCAGAAAGAAAAGAGGTTTCTTCGCTTCAGTCAGGTCGACAGATTCTGCGATGGCACACTCCTCAAAGTCAAAGATGCTATTCATAACATCATCACTTTTGAATCCAAAAACTGAAAAGTGTCGTCTGTTCCCAACTCTAATGAGACAACCGCCCGAAACGCATTAGAAGTGATAGAAGACCGCATCGACTACCGCCGAGCCATCAGAATGTTCGAGATCCACTTTGCGCTCCGAAAGAGATATGTCGAGAATTGGCGCGAACTCGAACTTCAATTCAAAGGGGGAGATTGTTAGGGTCAAATTAGGTTGAATAGAAGTTCAAGGGCTAAACTGTTAATTCCCTATTCTTGAGCCTTAAATGTGTAAATGGGCCATGGGCTTACATGCCATGGGCCCAGAGTATATAATATGTTTTAGCTTAGAAATTTAAGCTAGTTGTCTTTTACACTTTCATATGCTTATTGTAAACCTCTCAATATTGAAAGTAAATTGGATGACCATTTGAAGTCATAATACTTGTTTCATATCTATTGATTTCTACAATTCGTTGCACTGATCTGGAACTCACATCTATCCCTAACACCTCTTCGTCTCAATGTTCCTCTTCTAAAACTCCCATCCCTGAGGATAAACCTACCTTAAGTTCTAAAGGTAAAGAAAAAGTTTTTAATCAAAAACCTTAGAAAGGTACCAATGTACCTAAGCTGAAAGTTTCTAAACCTTCAGTGAATCATACCTCTATGTCTAAGACCAAGATCCTTGGATTTATTCAGCGATCTACTCCTAAACTAAGAGTGGATGTAATTGGTAAGAAATCCGAAGAACTGATAGTTCCTCCAATTTCCAATGCCAAAGGTATTCTTGGTGCTGGCCCTGCTCATTTAAAAATTTCGGCTAAGCATGCAAATGGTCCTAAAGCTACTTTTATCTATAGGAAATGTTATCACTGTGGACTTACCGATCACATTGCCAGTAAGTGCCCTACATCCACCAAAGCTGAAAAATTAGCTAAGGTGAAGATCACTGCCCCCAAGGCAAAGAAGGCCAATCCTGGTGCAAATCAGGTTAAGGTGAAAACAACCACTGAAGTTAAGAAATTAACTAAAGTGAAGACTAGTTCTGAAGCTGAATCTTCAATTGCTGCGAAGATTGCTGAACCTTCCACTTCCTCTACCACCACTGACAAATGTAGACCCATAGTAAAATGGGTGCCCAAGTCAAACTAATCTTCCTTTGTTTGCAGGTCCTGAAGGGTATCTGGTATCTTGATAGCGGATGCTCTAGACATATGACTGGCAAAAAGAACCTGCTCGCTGAATATAAGGAAGAGAAAGGTCCCTCTGTGACTTTTGGTGGAAATGGAAAAGGCTATACCCGAGGGTTTGGTGTACTCTCTAATGGTACAACTACCTTCAGAAGAGTTGCATATGTTGAAGGACTGAAGCACAATCTTCTGAGCATCAGTCAGCTATGTGACAAGGACTACAAAGTGTGTTTCACTAAGGAATCCTGCTTTATCACTGACAAAAAAGGAGAAAGTCGCTCTCAGCGGATAGCGTTTGGAAAATGTTTATGTTATAAACATGGACTCGACAACCACTGAGAATTCCTGTTTCTTCTCAAAAGCCTCATCTGATGTCAACTGGCTATGGCACAAGAGGCTCTCTCATCTCAACTTCAAGACACTGAATACTCTTTCTTCAAAAGAGTTAGTCACTGGTCTTCCTCAACATTCATATGCTAAGGAATCTTTATGTTCAGCATGTGAAAAAGGGAAACAAACCAAAGCAAGCTTCAAATCAAAGCAAGTTTCATCAGTGTCATCTCCTCTTCAACTTCTTCACATGGATTTGTTTGGTCCTGTTAACAAACAATCCCTCGCTGGAAAGAAATATACACTGATCATAGTGGATGAATTCTCTCACTACACCTGGGTTATGTTTCTCCGTTCTAAGAGTGACACCCCTGAAGAACTCATCACTTTCGTCAGGAAAATGGAAGTCCTGAATAACATGACTGTTCGTTCAATAAGGAGTGATCATGGGACTGAATTCAAAAACAGTTCCCTTGAAAACTTTTTTGAAAGCAAGGGTATTTCTCACAACTTTTCTTCAGTGAGAACACCACAATAGAATGGAGTCGCTGAAAGAAGAAATCGAACGATCATCGAAGTTGCACGTTCAATGCTTAGCGATTCTCAGCTACCTACTCAGTTCTGGGCAGAAGCTGTCAACACTGCTTGTTTTACCAAAAACAGGTCGCTGATTGTTAAAAGATTCAAGAAGACAGCCTACGAACTTTTCCATGGGAGAAAGCCTTCAATTAGCTTTCTTCACATCTTTGGATGTCAGTGTTTTATACTGAACAACAGGGATGTCCTAGGAAAGTTTGATCCCAAAGCTGATGATGGAATATTTCTTGGATACTCTTCAGTCTCCAAAGCCTTCAGAGTCTTCAATCGTAGAAGACAAACTGTAGAAGAAACAATCCACGTCACTTTTGACGGATCCCGTTCAGCGAACTCAAGACCCTCTGCTGATACTGAAGAACTGAATCAATGGATGCTTTCTCATCTTGGTGATTCAAAAGCTACTCCTATCCCTCAAGTTAATACTCCTATCGCTGATGATGATCCTACTATCATCTCAAGCATGCAGGCAAGTGAAGCTGAATCTTCATGGGTTTCAGTTGTTCCTCTCACCACTATGCCTGCTTCTGAACCATCTACCTCAGATATCCCATCTACTTCTCAGCAATCAGTGAATGAAATGACATCTGAACCTCTTCCTCTCTTGCCTGAAATACCTGAAGTTGCTGAAGCCTCATCTTCAGCTCCTCTAGAAGTTCAAATTGGGTCAGCGAATCATGCTCCGGCTCAGCGATGGACTATAAATCACCCCATTGATCAGATTCTTGGTGATCCAAACGCTGGTGTTCAGACTCGACGAGGTTCAGGTAACATTTGTTTATTTGTTAACTTTATTTCTCTGATTGAACCAAAGAAAACATATGATGCCCTCAAAGATCCCAACTGGGTCAGCGCTATGCAAGAAGAGCTGACAGAATTTGAAAGAAACAAAGTTTGGAATCTCGTTCCAAGACCATCTGACAAGTCAGTGATAGGCACTAAGTGGGTCTATCGAAACAAGTTGGATGAACATGGAACTGTAACCCGCAACAAGGCTCGTCTTGTTGCTCAGGGATACAGATAAGAGGAAGGCATAGATTACGACGAAACATTTGCCCCTGTGGCAAGACTCGAAGCTATTCATCTATTCTTAGCATACGCTGTTCACAAATACTTCAAGGTATATCAAACGGATGTGAAATCAGCATTCCTCAATGGAAGGCTGAATGAAGAAGTATATGTTGAACAACCTCCAGGATTCACTGATCCTAAGCATCCACGTTATGTATATAAACTGGATAAGGCACTTTATGGCTTAAAGCAAGCTCCTCGTGCATGGTATGACACTCTCTCTACTTATCTCCATATTGAAAATTTTGAGCGAGGTAAAATCGATAAAACTCTATTTTTTAGGAAAGTAAAGGTCATATCATTCTTGTTCAAATATATGTCGATGATATTATATTTGTGTAACACCTAGATTTTTATAAAGCATTATGATTGGTGTTGTTGATTAATTTTAGAGTTTATCCCCGAGTAACTTCGTTATTTTAGTTTAATGAAATTATAAGTTATGGGTAAGCTTTAATTTTAATTTATAAGTTGGAGGGTTAAAGTTGCCTATAGATGAAAGTATGGGGGGTAGAGGTGGTCAAGTGGTGAAACCCCACTCATCCCCACCGCCTCTTTTTAATAAAAATAGAAAGTGGGATGGGATATTTCATTTTTAGAGAGAAGACATTTTTCTTTGTCTTGTGTGTGTGTTACTCTCGGCAAAAAGAGGAAGAAGAAAGAAGAGCAAGGAAAGCAGATTTTTGGCTGTAAATTTAGAGTTCCATTTGGTGAAAACAAAGACTTTGTGAAGTTTGGTGACGGAAATCTTTACAACTGTTAAGGAGTGAAGTAAGAAAGACATTGTGCTATCAGGTGAGTTCATTCTTACCTTACCCTTTTATAATGTATTTAAATTACAGTAAGGTATATTTTTATAAAGAGATATTTCCCGAATTAATTTTGGATGGACGATTATACGAGTTTTAACTATTTGTTCTAATGGGCAATTGTGTATATAAATTTATATCAAGGACCCGTGAGTGATGATATTGATTGTTAGACTTATGTTATGAGAAATGAACATATTAAATAAGATTTGCTCATACTGAATGATATGAGGAATCTATGTGGTATAAATGTGATTTGCTCAATGATATGAGGAAACTATATTAAACAATAACCTACACAAGTACGAATAAGTGTAATGGATCCATAGGCACTAGCTTTATTTGAGAACGTAGGATAGGCAAAGTATAATTGCTACTCTTGTTTATATTGGAATGTAATGAATAGGCAAAGTAGAATTGCTATTCATATTAATGAATAGGCAAAATGGAATTGTTATTCATAACTGAAAATGAGGAATAGGCAAGGTATAATTGCTATTCCCGTGTATCCTTGAAATGATTAAATAAGCAAAGTAGAATTGCTATTCATATTGAATGATTGAATAGGCAAAGTAGAATTGCTATTCATGTGGAATGATTGAATAGGCAAAGTAGAATTGCTATTCATATTGAATGATTGATTCATATTGCATGATTGATTTATATTGAATGATTGATTCATGTTGAATGATTGAATAGGCAAAGTAGAACTGCTATTCATATTGAATGATTGAATAGGCAAAGTAGAATTGCTATTCATATTGAATGATTGAATAGGCAAAGTAGAATTGCTATTCATGTGAAATGATTGAATAGGCAAAGTAGAATTGCTATTCATATTGAATGATTGATTCATATTGCATGATTGATTCATATTGAATGATTGATTCATATTGCATGATTGATTCATATTGAATGATTGATTCATGTTGAATAATTGGATAGACAAAGTAGAATTGCTATTCATGTAGAAATGATGGAATAGGCAAAGTATAATTGCTATTCATATTGACTGTTGTGAATAGGCAAAGTATAGTTGCTATTCGTATTTGAGATGAGGAAACATGAATTAGACGAAGTGTAAGTGTTGTTTTCTTTGATTTTCGGCAGATTAAAATAGGCAATATATATAAGTGCTATATCTGCTCCCATTCCAAGAAGAAAGTGTGGCGATTGAACGTAAGCCCTTAGGCTTGATCGATAAACTAAAATCTGTGATGATTCGTAGTAGGCTAACAAATACGATAATATAACTTTCTGAATGATAGTCATACTCATGCGATCGGGTATGTGTCCATTATTATGAGACGAGTACGAGTATGGTAAGAGTGAGGGTAAACCAGGTTTGTTATGCCTTGTTTGCATTGATCTAAAAAGTATTATTTTGAAACTGAATGTTCTCACTAGGCGTTAGCCTAATCGTTTCAAATTATATTTTCTTACCAGGTATGAGCTCAGGGAAGAAATGGGATGAGTGGAGAATATACAGTGGTGACAAGTTTAATGTAAATAGACTATTGTCACTATTTTTCACCCGTTAAGAATATTTATTTTATGAATAGTAGTTATGTAAACCCTTTTAATTCAGGTTTAAATTTGCCCTGATTTTTAGGGTGTTACAATTTGGTTCTACTAACCCTGATTTATGTACTCGTTTCGCTGAAAGAATGAAAGCTGAATATAAAATGAGTATGATGGGTGAACTGACATATTTCCTTGGTCTTCAAATCAAGCAGAATGAAAAAGGCACTTTCATTCACCAAGGTAAGTATGTTAAAGATATGCTGAAAAAGTTTGATTTAACTCAAAGCTCAGCTATGAAAACCCCAATGGCACCGCCGCTGACACTTAACAAAGATCCTTTAGGGAAATCTGTTAATGTCACAACGTACCGTGGGATGATCGGCTCTCTTCTGTATCTTACAGCTAGACGTCCTGATATTATGTATGCAACTTGTTTATGTGCACGATATCAATATGAACCTAAGGAATCTCACTTGATCGCTGTAAAGCGTATTTTTCGATACCTTAAGGGTACTTCTAACCTAGGTATTTGGTATCCCAAAGACTCAGGGTTTGATCTAATCGCCTATTCAGATAGTGATTTTGTAGGATGCAAATTGGATAGGAAAAGCACCACGGGAGGCTGTCAGCTCCTGGGTGGAAAGCTGGTGAGTTGGACAAGTAAAAAGCAAAATTATGTGTCCACCTCAACCGCTGAAGCTGAGTACGTAGCCGCTGGAAGCTGTTGTTCTCAGGTCTTATGGATGAGAAATCAACTATTGGACTATGACCTTCAGCTCTCCAAAATTCCAATCTATTGCGACAGCACTAGTACCATCGCCATAGCAAACAATCCAGTGCTACACTCAAAAACCAAACACATCGAGATCAGGTATCATTTTAGCAGAGATCATGTGATGAATGGTGATATAGAACTTCATTTTATTCCCACTGACTTCCAGTTAGCTGATCTTTTCACCAAACCTCTTGATGAGACAAGATTTAACTTTCTCATCAGCGATATTGGAATGCTGAACCTAGGTGAATAAAATCTTCAGCGATAAGCATTAGATCAGTAAAAAAAGGAACTTGTATACCCCTATTAATCATCTAATCTCTGAAAAAATTGATTCACTGATATCAAGGTATGTTCTCTCTCTTAATCGCTGACGTTCGCCTCAGCATGCAAGATTTCAAAATAAATTACATCGCTGAATATCTCTTCCTTTTAGTGATTCTTTTGAAACTCAAAATATCTCACTGATATTTCTATTCAGTGCTTCTCTATTTTCAAAATGTCCCTGAGCTTTTCTAAAACCCTCAGAGACGCCTTAAAATATGAAAGGACGTTTGTGACGTCATCCTTCGGATAACCATGACACGCCTTTTCGTCTGACACGTTCGTCCGTTTCATTTCCTTGTCCAATCAGATTCAAGGGACGTGTCACGTGCCATCATGAAAAACTTTTCCCGCTCTTAGTTTTTCTCTCTCTACTCTCACTATATAAACCCTTTGAGTTTATATTTTTACCTTTTACGCATACGAACTCTCTTAAGGCAAAAAGAATTCACATATTTTCTTTGCATTCGGATTTTTCAAAAACTTGTGTTAATCATCCTCTCCATTCACGAAACAGGTTACATTTCTCTTCTTTAATCCATCTTAAACAACATTTTTGATCTTATTCTTGCTTTTACAAGATCAACAATGTACATTTCTACAGTTTAAAATCATCTTCTTCATGGTTTTAAAAGACACAATCTGTTTACAGGTTGTTCTTCAAGTTTTTAAATGATGCAGAAAAGGCTGAACTTACCAAGGCCCCAATGATGAAACTCTCAATGGACCAGATAACGTTCCACTCAAACAACCCCTATGCTTTGCTCGAATTTCCTCCAAAGAAAATGGCCACTAATCTGAATGATGCAGTGAACTTTATCAAAACCTGTCCTCTGGCGACAGCGCTCACTATCAAGCCCCCTGCTCACAAAAAACTCTTGGCTCAGTTCTGGTACATGGCTCATCGTACCCAGATCTCCTCCACCAAAAACCCAAACAAAAAGATTGATGCCATCGCCTTCGAGACTGATTTTGGCGTAGCAAAAATCACCCCCGGAGTTATCCGACACGCCCTGAACCTCCCTTCCAGCTCACATGACAACAAGTTCGTCCCTTTCCCTGACCCAACCTCCAACGAAGGAAAGGCTGAAATTATCTCCTTCTTGGACACCATGAAGTATAACTGGAATACAGGGCGCGACAAACTCCCTGAGAAGAAGATAACCATAGTGCTGAAAAGCAAAATGCCCAGCGAGATGAACTTCATCTTTGCTCATCTCATCAGTTGTATGTCAGCTAAAGTCGGGTCTACTGATCAGGCCTCGAAGACCCAATCTGCCATGGGTTACGCATTGATGAAAGGCCTGCGTGTGGACTGGGCACGCCTCATCTTTGAAGATCTGATGGAAAAGGTTGAAGCCCCTAATAGGCCAGCGAACGTTCCATACCCACGATTCCTCAGTGCCCTATTCTTGCATGGGCTGAAAGAAAGGTATCCAACTGGAGGAGACAAGAGACTTTCCCAGGTCGGTCCTAAGGTGCTCGACTACAAACGATCGCCAATGAGGTACGTCTCTCTACTCTCTTACCTCTTCTTCTCTCTACGTCTTCTACTTCTACGGCTACCTCCTCGGCAGCGGTCATCCCAACCGCTGGTACCCAGGCCGCAACCACCACTCCATCTTGAAAGAGAAAACAGTCTGAATCCCCACTTGGCATCCATAAGACCGAGAAGATCTCCAAGGAGCAACCCCCAAGCCTTCCCATACTGAAGAATCTGCGTCTGTCTCTCTACAGAAGACGTTGGATGATTTCGTGGCACACTCCGCCACATCCGATGAAGCTACCCCTTCCATTCCCACTTCAGTGCCTCAAGACACTGAAGTTACCATGGATCAGGACCCCCCACTTTCAGTGCCTCCAAGTACTGAAGAGATTTTTCTCAGCGGATCCAACGCTGAATCTGCCACCCAAACCTTTTTCTCATCCTTTGTTCCTCCCTCATCTTCTTTGGTCACTCCAAACTTCTTAATTTCCCCATTCTCCAACTCAGACGTAATTCACCTTAATGACATAGCGGCTGCTGATCTTCAGCATATGATGGATCAGAATCAAGGACCCGCGGGCTCTCAGCGTCAACCAAACATGGAATACGATATGGAGCATTTAACTAGACACCACTGTTAATGTCAAAAATCGCACAAAAGTACAACTTAAGGTCGATGTGGACATTTAACAACTAAAGAAACGTATCTCAAGCCAAATAACACAATTACGAGGAAAAAGTAAAAGAGAAGAGATTTGGTGACGCAGAAAACCCCAAAACGAGGGAAAAAACCGCGGTCGACTCTGTGAGAGTCGACAGTGCACTATGGTCGCCAAACAGGGGCGATGTCCTTGTGTTTTGGGTGTCGATCGTACAGAGATTACAATACAAATGAAGGAAAGACTTCGAAATGTAAAGTAACAAGTGTTTCGAATGTAAAAACAATGTGCGTCGTGTGTTTAAACTGTGTGTCATGCACTGATGTCGTACGTCGAGAGCGATTCTTCTGAGAACGATTTATGTGCTTCAAGTGTTCTTTCGAGTTCGAGTATTTGTGTCTGTTGTTCGATGTCCCTTGAACTGAGGATTGAGCTTGGAATTTATACTCTCCGGGCGCTTTAATTTGCTCATTAAATACTTCGATAACTGTCGTAGCGGACGTCATTTTTAGTGCTGTTAATGGCTGGTCTTGTAACCGCTGCCGATATTAAATGCGTTTTGATGATTGGCTTTTAACCGCTGTCGAGTCTTTAATGTCATTAAGAGCTAGACCGTTATTGACCGTTGTACCATAATGGCTTGTAGACCTGCATTAATGAACAAAAGAAACGGCTGTCGACCATTGATAGTTAGTGTAATCGTAAGACTGTCTTAAGTTCAGGACGTCAGTCTTACGGAGCATACGTCTGTCATCGAAATACAAGACCATGTATATGACTGTAAATATCTTGTAAGACCTTATCTTAGTATATCAATGGTCTTATAAAAATGTCGGGAGACTAGGATAAAAATGTCGTAAGACCACTAGGTCGTAAGACCAAGATGATGTCGAAGGATTAGGTCGATATAAGACCGACGACAGGAGACTGTCGACGTAAGACCAACGAGTCGTAACTGGCGACACGTAACTGGTGACATAAGACTAGTGACATGCGGCTAGTGACGTAAGACTAGCGATGTGCGACGTGCGACACATGATGTGCGACACGTGACGTGCGATCATTAGATGCAAGATACTGTCTTGAATGACTATTGACGCAAGATGTCTTTTAATAATCAACTATCATATGTCGGGGATAAGGCAATAATGGGTATTACCTTCATCGATCGGGGGTATAACTTTTGTAGATGTTAGGGTAATCAAGGTCCACGGGTCATGTCGAGGGAATTTCCCAAGTCGGTCGAGGGTGTGATTTTTTACCCAAACAACCATGATTTCCACACCTTCTCCAACCCGCCCCCAGGTATACACAACACCTCTCTCTCTGAACCCTCAACTTCTGAGCTTTCCTTTGTTCACAAGTTTCTCTCTGTTACATGTCCTAATTTGGGCACCAGTAGCCACTCCCTCAGGGAGATCGCTAAGAAGGTGGAAACTCTCACCAACACCATCTCCTCAAACTCCGCAACGGTTACAGACGCTGGGGAGACTTTAAAGAAGTTGGCCACTGAAGTTGCTGCCAAAGCCTCAACCACTGATATGTCCAAGATTGAAGGAGGACTATCTTCTGTTGTTGAGCCTCTCACGACCAACTCCTCAGCCCTCAGCACTCTCAACTCCTCCAACGACACCCTCTCCTCAAACTTCAAGACTCTATCCAGTGAAGTCACATCACTGAAGACAGAGGTCTCCAACCTTAAGGGTGAGGTTACGGGTGAAATGACCTCGCTAAAGAAGGAGGTGAGCTCATTAGCTCAAAAGGTCGACTCTTCAAACGACCTTCTCAACCAGCTTCTCGAAAAGCTGAATGCACCTACCGTTCCACTATCCCACTTCTCCCAGGATGACCGGGAAAAGCTGGAAAAGTTGTCTGGCCTCAAAGACAAACTAGCAGCGGTTGAACTGTAGTAACCGTGACCAAATGAAAGGGTTTCAAGTCTTGTGGTAGAAATTAATAAAATGGAAGCTGAGGGGGGTAATTTGTAAGTGAGAAATAAAGGGGTTATAACCTAATGATTGGGGCACACAAAACCCTAGACATTCTTATTGTTGGCGGCTGGACTAGTTGAGAGAAAGGAGAAAAGAGTTTTTGGAGGTTTTGTGCAATCGGAGAAGAGAAACATCATTCTTGGGAATCAGAAGAAGAAGTAGTATTGGAATTCATTTTCTGCAAGGAATCTCTCAGGTAATCCCTAATCCATAACTCTGATTCGGATTGTTTTAATGTTGTTGGGAGATTTGAGGGTTTTTCCTTGTAAAAGCTATTTAAGGCCTAGAAGTGAGATTCGAACGTCATTAAATCATGTTTAGTTAGTAAAGTTTGTGGGAAACGATTATAGAACACTTTAGGGGTTACTTATCGCATTATCATCCTAATTGTGGAGCGTTTAGCAAGATTATGACCTCTAAAACTCGTCCAGCGTTCGTCCGGAAAGCTTCAGATTATGAAGGTATCCGGGTGGATGTTCGGGTAAGTGTCCGGGGAGCATAAGTTCCCGGTAAGTAGAAGGTATCCGGATGTGGAGCCATTCGGAAAGTTCTGTTATCCGGACAGTAGGGATTACCCGGAAAGTAGTGTGGTCCGGAATGTGTGTGTTGTCCGGAATGTAGTACCCGGAAGGTAAGGAGTGTCCGGTAAGTGAGAATTGCCCGGAAAGCCTTGGTATCCGGTAAGCCTTTGTGTCCGGAAAGTTTGTGTCCGGAAAGTCTGTGTCCGGTAAGATAGTATCCTGAAAGTATGTAGAATCTGAGCAGTGTGTATCTTATCCATTTCTCAGGTAGATCGTCGGTAAGCCAGAAGTAAAGTAAGAAAAGACTGTGTAAGCATCAGGTGAGTTTTCTAACTAAAATACGTGATTTGTAACATGTTTTCTAAAGCGAATACATGATGAGAAATGCCATGTTTTATTCTTATGCTTTTAATTGCATGAAAGTTGTTTAAAGTTTTACATGGGATGTATGCATATATTGTGTGAGATGTAAATTGGCTAAGTCGAGGGGTGTGGCCCGCCAGCTCGTGTCGGGAGGTGTGACCCGTTTATGCCAGGGGTAGTGTGGCCCTGTAAGGCAGCATGAGACTGACTCGTTGTCACTCTAGAGTGACTTCAGGGTGCTAATTTATGGGGCGGACCTATTCCGTGAATAATTTATGGGGCGGACCTATTCCGTGAATGATTTATGGGGCGGACCTATTCCGTGAATGATTTATGGGGCGGACCTATTCCGTGAATGATTTTATGTGAACAGATTTGTGAATGATTTTATATGAACAGATATGTGGATGTTTTTATACTGAAATTTATAAATTGTTTTAAATGTTTTGAGAACGGTTAAGAGGGACTCACTAGACCTCATGGTCTAACCCTCGCATTTTCAAATTAAAATCTTTTCAGGAAAACAGGTAACGAAAGGCTCTGACAAGTGAGCTGGGTGGTTAGCGAGGAAGCTCAGTAGTGAAGTGACACTATAATTCAGTTTAGTATTATTCTCAGTTGTGTATAGGTTGTTTCCGCCAACCTAATCTTGAGACTTATGTAAGAAATTTTGGAACCCGATTTTGGGATATTTCGTTTTAGTACGAATTGCATGCTTATTTTAGACTGGGTCGTTACAATTGGTATCAGAGCCATAGTTTAAGGGATTTAGGTGACCGGACGAGCCTAAACTTAAACTTTGGAGTAGAAAATCACAACTGAGAATCAGGAAATGCGTTAGGATGGCACTATTGTAGATACATGAAATGCGTTAGGAGGACACTATTATAGAGATAGGACTAATAGGGTACTGAGGACTGTCATGTAAGGTAAGTTTGAGATTTCACCTGGCCAGTGTAATTGCGAACTTACAGGTACATGTATGTGCTTAACCTACCTTGTTATTCTGAAGTGGTAGTCAGAAGCTAGTGTTTATGTCGTGTGCCAGTACTTTAGAATGTCAGCAAGATCCCTGAGGGGTAGACGGAGACCCCTTATTGGGGAAGTTTCATGAGAAGTCACTTATGATGTGATGTATGTATACATCGTAGAGAAGAAATGTTGTATAGAATGTGATGAGTCGTCTAGAGGTAGATCTTCGTGGATTCGAAGAGGATGAATGATTGGTTTTGAGTAAGACTCCTATTTCTAGTGAGTCTCGGTTCTAGAAATCGTGGGGTAGATCCGTTGGGATGTAAAGGAAAGATAGTGTCGAGATCTTGAAAGAGTCAATCCAAGAGTGAGTAGAGGATTAGAGCCCTGACTCGTTAGCCGAGCTTTTCAGCGGCGGAGTGAAAACGTGTAGAGGTATAATATGAGATGAACTGGTCAAGACGAAAATAGTATGCAATAGTTGAGTAAGTGGATCGTTGAATGTATGTATAGCAAGTTGTTGCAAGGCCGAGAGGGCGACCTCTAGTCGAAAGTAGAGTATCAATGATAAGTTGCATGAGTAAAGTGATTGACCTCGTTTGAGTGAGTAGCCTTCAATTGCAAGCAGAGTTTCATGCATTGAGTTCGTATATGTGTACACGAGATTTTTCATAAGTAAAGTAAATGCGTAAATGTCAAATTTGATCGGATATGAGTCAGCGTGTGCAAGCGTATGTTTAAAGAAAAATACAAATCCATTTACATCGTACAATGTAGTCTTGAGGTTTACGATTTGCAAAATATTCCACTTTTTTCATGATAAGTCAAGAAAACGTTTGAATGCAAAACTTTTATAACCAAAATGAGTATTGACATGTTGAAGTTATATAATTGAGTGTGAGAACCGACTGGTTTACTTCGTGTCAGTAATTCCTTCCAGAATTTTGTTGTATGAAAAGATTTTCCTCCAAATATATATTTCTGACGTAACAACACATTTTCGGTTGAGTAAGATTAAGTTTTACGGAGAGTTGCATACAAGCGATTCTCGAGATCGTTGTGCAGGGCATTGGGGTTATGAGAATGTTGGAGTCATGTGTACCCAAGTTGTTTCTAAGTATTGTTCTTTAAAAATAATAAAAAGTGTGAGATGATTTACTTATCGCGTTGTCAGGCATGAAGGCTATGAACTCACTAGGTCATAGAGTATTACATTTTAAGCTAAGGAAGAACTCCGAGGGTGGAGAGGGGTTGGTCAAATCAGGAAGGACATTTGTAGTTTTGATATATGTGTTCAAGAAAAGATTTGGACAGTGGAAGAGTCGGAAGTGGATTATAGTATCGGTTGTATGAGGGTCTGCATCCTTGTTCGGTAACTGGGAGTATGGTTGTCAAAGGACGGTTGCGTCCGGAGGAAGGGCTAGAAGTCATCAAGGTGTGTTAGTTTTAGCAACTCGTTAAGAGTAGCGTGGTGAGGAAGAATGAAATGTCCTTGGTGTGGGGATATGAGTTTTGAGGTGAGCTTGTAATGTTGATGTTACATGAGTAGGTTTCGAAAAGGGGGGAGACAGATCATGAAGTTAATTATGATATGTTGGAAGGATTAGATTCCGTAAGGAAACCATGTTAAAGAATAACTTAAGAAAGTAGTTACAGGTTGTCTGTTGTTGTAGAAGTCGACAGTCGGGTAAGGTGGCCGAGGCCGAAGACTTGAACCGGAGGGTTGAAAGTTGATAGAGCACCTTGTAGGGGTGTTAAGAGAATGAAAAGGGAACTCGAGGCATAGAGGGTTCGTAGAAGGATAAAGTATGTAGCGCGAACGAAGCAAGTGTTTAAGATGTTACCGTACAGTAAGGGACTGTGCCTTGCTTATGTAAGGGCTCGGATTGGAAAGAGCTAGCAAGAACGTTGGTGCTTGAGCTAATTGGGAACTCGTGAGTTGTAGTACAACTAGAGTTGAGAAGGGACTAAGTGGCGAGATAGAATCGATTAGGTATGCGGGAGAACATGAAAGTAAGATTGAATTGTGTGAATGATTATGAGAGGTCTGGCCTGCAGTGTGATGTTTTGGGCAAAGAGTGTACGGATGGGTAGTGACTGTGCTTGTCAAGCTAAATTTTCCAGCTAGTGTCGTAGTGAGGTGATGTTAGAGAGAGAGGGAGCATCGAATAGAAGCTTGTTGGAGGTTTCGGGTGAGGTGTTCGATTTGTTAACCAGATTGTTGGAGCACGTAGGGTGTAAGTTGACGTGTGGTATGATTATGTTCGTGATAGAATGACGGAGTGGTGGTGGGTGGTTACCCAAAGGAGAAACCAAGTGTTCTTAGTTGTAAGAGTCGCTAAGTAAGCATATTTTGGGATCATTGGAGGGTTAAAGAAAATGATGGGTGTGTTAGTCAAAACGTGGTGGAATAGATGTGAAATCCTTAAGGAATGTGAGCTGCTACTTATGTGAGAAAGAATTGTCTGAGAAAGTAAAAGTTAGAGATTAAAGAACGTGTAGTGACGTCGAACACAAGTGTCGTTTCAAGACGACTTGGTTGAATGACTTAAGTTAGAATCTTGGTGCAACTGTTGGGGTACGTATGGTAACGGGAAAGTGGTATCAGCATGTAGAAAGGTCGAGAGAGAAAGGGGGCAAATAATGTTTGGTGGGCGGTGCTCCACGCTAACGTGGGGAGGTGATGATTGTATGTCGGAATAAGTAAGTAGGTTGGAAGCAGTAAGCTTGACAGTAACACCGAGAGGTGGAGTAGTGTGTGTAGATTGCAGTCGGTAAGTGTGCGAACCTTTGGAAAGAGTTTTGAGAAAGAGAATTGTGTGTGATCTGATGCAGGGGAGGAGTGGATAAGACAACTGAATGAGTTAAGTTAGTGATTTTGAGAGAAATGTATAAACGAACTAGTCGTTCAGTGATAAGCTATTGAGAATAGCTTTGTGAGGGTAACCGAAGTTATGTTATATACGACTGGACGCTTGTAGCAGGCGGAGAGAAATTGATGTGCCTTCTGGATAAGTTCAATTCGGATAGGTGAGCACTCCAATAAGGAATTATAGAGGTTTCCTACTATTAGTCACGTTAAGCGTGAAATGTTGATGTGGTGAGAACGTACGAATTATTTGTCGAGCGGTAGCCGATGTGATCCGAGAAGGGAACTCTTAGGTGTGAGTTCGTCAAGAGGTGCAAGGGTGGCCTTGTGCCAAGTGGTCAGGAGGGTGATGGTTCCTGGTTTTAGAGTCTCGTTGTAGTGGCGGGGAATTTCCGCCAAGTTCCTTCTTTTAAGAAAGTAAAGGGGTATGATAGACTGTAAGTAGATGTGTTGAATAACCGTGAGTTCTGACGTGGGGACGGAAGCGAGCAAATGGAGGCGCGGTTGGCCTTGAATGTTCTAGTGGTATTTAAGCAAGTATAGCATTCGTAGAGGTTGCAAATAAATAGTACAAGATAGCACGACATAGCAAAGTGGTGACTCGCCGAGGGCGGTTCCAAGGTATGGCGTACGGTTAGGTCTTCCATCAGAACGGTTTGGGGTGACCGAGTAGAACTGAGTTGGTTGGATTGAAAAACATAAGATTTTGAGCCTTGAAGTTTGAGAGAAAGCTAAGGTGGACTAAGTCTTTAGATCCGTCGAAGTTATGAAAGTTGAATAGATGTTGCGCGATCTTGAGGTACTCGATGAGATTTTGAAAAGGAATTCAAAGTGTGAGGTGTGTCTCTTTGGTGGAAAGCCGACGTGGGAAGTAGAATCAGATATGACGTCCAGATACCCTCACCTTTTCGAGAATGGAATTCCGGGGACGGAATTCTTTTGAGAGGGGAGTGTTGTAGTAACCGTGACCAAATGAAAGGGTTTCAAGTCTTGTGGTAGAAATTAATAAAATGGAAGTTGAGGGGGGGTAATTTGTAAGTGAGAAATAAAGGGGTTATAACCTAATGATTGGGGCACACAAAACCCTAGACATTCTTATTGTTGGCGGCTAGACTAGTTGAGAAAAAAGAGAAAAGAGTTTTTGGAGGTTTTGTGCAATCGGAGAAGAGAAACATCATTCTTGGGAATCAGAAGAAGAAGTAGTATTGGAATTCATTTTCTGCAAGGAATTTCTCAGGTAATCCCTAATCCATAACTCTGATTCGGATTGTTTTAATGTTGTTGGGAGATTTGAGGGTTTTTCCTTGTAAAAGCTATTTAAGGCCTAGAAGTGAGATTCGAACGTCATTAAATCATGTTTAGTTAGTAAAGTTTGTGGGAAACGATTATAGAACACTTTGGGGGTTACTTATCGCATTATCATCCTAATTGTGGAGCGTTTAGCAAGATTCTGACCTCTAAAACTCGTCCAACGTTCGTCCGGAAAGCTTTAGATTATGAAGGTATCCGGGTGGATGTACTGGTAAGTGTCCGGGGAGCATAAGTTCCCGGTAAGTAGAAGGTATCCGGATGTGGAGCAATTCGGAAAGTTTGGTTATCCGGACAGTAGGGATTACCCGGAAAGTAGTGTGGTCCGGAATGTGTATGTTGTCCAGAATGTAGTACCCGGAAGGTAAGGAGTGTCCGGTAAGTGAGAATTGCCCGGAAAGCCTTGGTATCCAGTAAGCCTTTGTGTCCGGAAAGTCTGTGTCCGGTAAGATAGTATCCGGAAAGTGTGTAGAATCTGAGCAGTGTGTATCTTATCCATTTCTCAGGTAGATCGTCGGTAAGCCAGAAGTAAAGTAAGAAAAGACTGTGTAAGCATCAGGTGAGTTTTCTAACTAAAATACGTGATTTGTAACATGTTTTCTAAAGCGAATACATGATGAGAAATGCCATGTTTTATTCTTATGCTTTTAATTGCATGAAAGTTGTTTAAAGTTTTACATGGGATGTATGCATATATTGTGTGAGATGTAAATTGGCTAAGTCGAGGGGTGTGGCCCACCAGCTCGTGTCGGGAGGTGTGACTCGTTTATGCCAGGGGTAGTGTGGCCCTGTAAGGCAGCATGAGACTGACTCGTTGTCACCCTAGGGTGACTTCAGGGTGCTAATTTATGGGGCATACCTATTCCGTGAATAATTTATGGGGCGGACCTATTCCGTGAATGATTTTATGTGAACAGATTTGTGAATGATTTTATATGAACAGATATGTGGATGTTTTTATACTGAAATTTATAAACTGTTTTAAATGTTTTGAGAACGGTTAAGAGGGACTCACTAGACCTCATGGTCTAACCCTCACATTTTCAAATTAAAATCTTTTCAGGAAAACAGGTAATGAAAGGCTCTGGCAAGTGAGCAGGGTGGTTAGCGAGGAAGCTCAGTAGTGAAGTGACACTATAATTCAGTTTAGTATTATTCTCAATTGTGTATAGGTTGTTTCCGCCAACCTAATCTTGAGACTTATGTAAGAAATTTTGGAACCCGATTTTGGGATATTTCGTTTTAGTACGAATTGCATGCTTATTTTAGACTGGGTCGTTACATGAACGCCGTCTCGGTTTCCCTGGCCACGAAGACAGGAACCTACTCATGCTGCTGCTGCTACCGCTGATACCTCCCCTCTTCAACATGCGGAAGAGGGGGAGAAGACTCAAGAAGACCTTCCCCATGTTTCTGAGGGGGAGGGAAATGCTGAAAAACCTCAGGGAGTTGAAAACCCTGAGGAAACCGAATTCTCCATACACGCAGATGTTGAGGGGGAGAATGTCGAAGAACATGCCGATTCACTAGTGCATGTTGATTCTTCAGAAAATGAAGAAGAAGCTGAGGAAGAAAAAGAACAAGAAGAAGATGATGAAGACTTGGATCTTCAGGAGGACGAACCTTCATCATCACCCAAAAATGATGATGATGATTTCGATGGCTTCGTCTTCCAGCACAAGCCCAAAAAGACCCCAGCTCTGAAAGGGGTCGTGATCACTGAACAAGGGGAGGGGACCAAAATAAAGCCTCCAGCGATTGCGGTCGATAAAAGCAAAAACAAAGGCCTCGCTGAAGACAACCTGACTATCCTTTTCAGAAAGCCAGTTTGTCAGGTAACATATACTCTTTTCCCTTACTCTGCATCCCCCCTTTATCCTTTCTCAACCTCAGTTCTACTCTCTATCAAGCCTCTAAACACTTAAACCCCTCTTTTCTCTATCTCTTCTTCAAAATGATCTTAACTCTGTGATCGTTTTGTTTCAGCTAGTCCTCTCCCCTGCTTGAGGGTCAAACTGAAGCTCCTCCTACATCACCAATAATCCCAGCCCCGCGTGCTGATGAATTACAAATAATCCCCGTCTTAGACTTCGCTGAGATTGATGAACCTGAACAAGAAGAAGAACTGCTCTCGCACAAGAAAAGATCTTCCTTGGTTCCTCAAAAGCCAAGTGAAGAAGAACTGAAAAAGAGAGCAGCCATGATTCAGAAGCTTGAGGATCAACGCATTGTTCCTCCTCATCTCAACATCCTATAAAAAAGGGAAATCGTTGAATCCCTCAAAGCTGAGAAACTCTTCGTCGATCGAAAGAAAGCTGAAGAAAAATATAAAGAATATGCTATTTAGCTCGTCCAACATTCGGTGAAGGATCTTGAATTGAAGAAGGTTCCTATCTCTGTTCAGCGACAATTGTGGAAGAACGCCAAAAAGGTCAGAGAAGAAAAATCCAAGGTCTCTGAATCCACTTTGACTTGGTGCAAAGAAAGACTTCACTTTCGACATCATGTGTCCAGAATCAAACAAGTCAACATCAGGGGTCATACAACAAACAAAATTCCTATCATTGACATTCATATTGTCAGAGAGAATGGTCACAAGGAAACCATCTATACCTCGTGGATTGACAAGCTCGGTTTATCTGAATGGTTGGAGATGCGGATAGCCATTTAGCGATCACGTTCAAACTACAAATCCTTTGTCGAGAAAGCTCTGAACAAGCAGACTGACTTGGTTACATCAGCTGTGGATATTCCTCCTCCTCCTCCTCATCCAGTTCAACAAAGAAGGCCTGTTGCAAAGAAAAAGAAAACATCTTCAGCTTCAGGTCCTCCTATCAGAAATGAAACCGGAATCGGCTTTTCACGAGAAGAAGTCCTTGGTCCTGACCCTGATCTCTCAGTACTCGATGTCTCCCTGCCCCCTGGTGAAGGCTTTATCCCTGGAAAAGTCTTAAGTGAACCTTATGGTATTTTCTTCAATGACTGCACTGGACGAAAATGCTTTCAACGCATCTCTGAGTTATGCATCGCTCCCATTGAACAACTCAGAGATCTTATCTACTGGTGCGGTTTTAGAGATGACCTTCTCGGAAACTTCATGAAGCCCCTGATCTACAAAGAAGCACAACGAAGAAGGGAACTTGGAGAAAAAGTCCCTGATTGGATGATTCCAACCACAAACTCTCTTGATGAACTTCTCGTCAAGAATGAACCAGAATGGCTTATAGGATCCCTTTTGTAATTCATCTATCTTTATCATCTTATAACTTTTTGTACTTGTATTTATTATTCGTTGTACTTATAATTTTTCCACTTCCCTCTGTAATCTATACGAAGTTAAATGGAAATTTTTAGTGAATGTACTTTACTCCATCAGTACTTAAAAAGATCCCTGAAAACAGTAAATGGGACAAATATTTTATGAGTCCTTTTTATCCTCATGTTTTCTTACTTAGCAATTTTCTTTTATTGCTATGTCATCATCAAATAGGGGGGAGATTGTTGATCCAAACCCTCAGTGATTTGATAATGACTCTGAGAAACACTTAGTGAAAATTGTAAGTAGACAATATGTATTAATGTTTTGTCATCAAAGAAAATATACTAAGTCTGTTTAGTATCGCTGATGAAAACATACGCTTTAAATTATACATTCAGCGAACACTGTTCATCATTGATAGTTTATGCTGTTTGCTTATGATCCCTGAAGACAAGATTCACGTCAACCATGTTCTACGCTGAAGTCGAAGATCAAGCCAAAGAACCAGCGACTAAGTCTAATAATGAACTGATGCGGATGTCAGCGAAGCTAAGACTTGTCCACTCAACGTGAAGTTTCAAGTAGAAGACTTCAGCGAACGCTGAACTTTATCATTCACAGATAAAGAATCATTCAGCGAACGCTGATCATGAAGCCTCCTCTACAAGAAACTTTTGTCTTATCCCCTTGCACGCCTCCGTACGACTGTGTCAGAACGGACATCCCTTTTGTCCAGAATCGTACAACCAACTCTGATCTTACAATGTTCATCATGCGGCCATTAGGTTGTCTACTGAAGTCAAAACATGCAACCAACCAGAGGCTGCCACGTGTAAAGGTATACTCACATGCATTAAATGCATGCAGTATATAAAGGAAACCCTACTTCATTTGAGAAGTGCTTGGCCATTCCTTCTTTTTGCTGAACTGCTGTATGATAGAATACTCTCCTTAGTATTCTAGATTTTCTTAATCTCTATTTCTAGTGCAAGAAATCTTAGTGATTCTCATAGTTTGTTTAGATTAGGTTTATTTCTTAATCTTGTTCCGCAACAAACTGTAAATTGTTTGATACATATCAATAAACAATTTAGAAAGATAAAAATCGTGTGTTTGTATTCAACCCCCCCCCCCCCCCCCCCCCCCCTTCTACAAACTTGTATAACCCCTTTTGGACCAACACAAATAGATTGTGCATTTTTTTAAAAAGTGTACCATTGACAAACCCATCGTTCAAAATTTCTTCAACATTACTACTTGATGGTCGGTTACAAACATCTACAAACTCGAAAGACAAATCTTCAAGACCATGGGACTGCACATCGACACTCATCTGGGTATGGACATCAACATTCGTCTTCGTTCTATCCTTCACCACATTTTGCTCTTCAATCGACTGAGAATAAGCATTATGATTGTCAACGGTTGATGGAAAAAAATGAAGAACCGGGTTCATCGCCATTGGATTCCATGATCATTAACAAGAAAAAAAACGTGACTAAGATGCCATGAATTAGGAAGATGATGCAGATTATGATTAATCTGTAAAAAAATATATATATGACTTCCATGTTTATCCCTAAGTTAAAATAGGAAATTAGGAATGTAAACATCTATTAAATAATTTTAAAACTTAAATTCCCTAAACTACCCCTAATTAATACACCGTGGGATTAGTAAAACAAACAAAAATACTAAAATCATATTGGTGCATATGGGTTAACAAGGTTAACACTAAAACCTTGGTTAACAAATGAATGATCCTCTATAATTCTATATATATATATATATAGAGAGAGAGAGAGGCTCTCTAAATTGTAACCAATGAAATTGGTGTAAACTATGAAACCTAATCTAGGCCATTGATTGAAACAATCAATGATCAAGATTAAAACGGTGGCAAATCTGTAATTAAGTATGAATTCGGTGGCATGATGGTCAGACTGGAAGTATGAAAAGGGCAGAATGGGTATTATACATACGAAATCAATATGGAAAGGATTCTCAAAACCGTGAAATCAGGGGCCACAATGATCCTGTTCCAGATTCCACGCCAAGATATCCAAATTGAAGGCATTATTCTATGAAAACCTAAATAGAGTCAAAAGCATATGAATATTCCATACCTTTAAATCGATTGAAAGCGATGGAAGAAGAACACAGGGGTGTGAGAGGTTAGGGTTTCATACTAAACTTCTTTTGATTTCGATTTTGTGCATAATAGCGATTTGTTTCTGTAACAAGAAAGAAGAGTGAAAGAATTCGCTTGTTAACATCGTTTTCGAAGTTTACAAACACCAAAGATAACCCAGTTGACGTCGACATGGAAGGAATGTCGAGTGATGCTTTGCAAATTCAAGGTATGAACGACGTTCGATTTTGGGGAAAATACGAAAAAATACTTTTCATATATTTTAGTGTGCTTGTTTGACGTCTGATTAGTGTCCAATCACACAATTTCGTTACAAATTTGATGGGTATGAAAGAAAACCCAAATTTTTTTGAGAAACTCAATGTTGTGAAAAAGGGTATGAACAAAAGTTGGTTTCCAACACTAACTTGAAAACGGTTTTAAATTGCTAGTGTGAAAACTGGAATCAACCGTTTTATTCAACATGTGTAGTTGTTAAACCTGTGAAAACCTGTGTAGTTGTTAAACCTGTGAACCATGTGTAGGTTTTAAACTTGTGAAAACATGTATAGATGTGTAGTTGTTAAACTTGTGAAAACATGGGTAGATGTGTATATTTTAAACCTGTGAAAACATGTGTAGATATGTAGTTGTTAAAATTGTGAAAACATGTGTAGATGTGTAGATTTTAAATCTGTGAAAACATGTGTAGATGTGTAGTTGTTAAACTTGTGAAAACATGTGTAGATGTGTAGATTTTTAATCTGTGAAAACATGTGTATATGTGTAGTCTTGTGAAAACATGGGTAGATGTGTAGTTGTTAAACTTGTGAAAACATGTGTAGATGTGTAGATTTTGGGCCTGTGAAAACATGTGTAGTTGTTAAACCTGTGAAAACATGTGTATATGTTAAACATGTGAAAACGAAGTCTACTAAAGTTATGTTGTGTATTTCTTTGTGAAATTGTAGGGGAACATTGTAGTAAATAAAATCGATTTGGCCAATTTTACTGTATGGACGTTGTATTAATCTATAATGGATCTGTATGTCCAATAATGTGAGTATTTAACGAGTGGTATAACATATGGGAGTATTTAACGAGTCATATGCCACATATGTATTTATGATCAAGTAATGAGAATATTAAATTTTGGTAAGGGGCGAGAACGAGAAGTTTATCTATGACAAAAGACAGAAATATGAGCCAACGAGAAGAAGGTAGACCTCCTATATCTAATGCAACAACTTGTTTACCAAAATTTTTAATTCCATGTATTAATGAAGCTCAATCAATAGCATTACCAGAACAACAAAAGGACAAAACAGATGAGGAGATAATTAACGTCCCGGGACGTGGTCGGAAAAGATCAAAACGGACAGGTATATAACAGTTATTAATACGGTGAAATCAACATACATTCATGTTTTTTGTATTAAAATGTATATGCCAGCATCTATGTTATTTAGTAACATGAATTATTATATGCTTTATTATCAAAGAGTGAAATGACTTGTTTTCACATAAGGAACTGACCGGGAAGGTGCAAAGGCGTCAAACGATACAGCAAGCAGGGCAAAAGGTAAGGGAAAAAGACGGAAGACAGCAAAAGGCCCAGGTAGGACTGCACCTAGAAAAACACATACATTTACAAAACATGCTTGTTATGAAAACTGATTTCATGAAACTACAATTATGTATACATTTACTTACATTGAAACTGTGATTACATATGGAATATTGAGTTAAGTTAATATAGATCAACCTGAAAACACACGAACAACAAGAAGCGGATCAAAAAAGGTCGTTGTGGTGCAAAAAGAGTCAAAGGGTAATGAATGATATCTAACATTCTAACACTAACAACTTGACATGCATACCAAGCAAGGAAATATTAACAAACATTATAATGTTAGATTTTCCACGGACGAACCTGCGCGATGACTTGATGGACGACCACGATTTCGTACACCGAGTACCCCTAACAAAGTCGGGTAAGAATCTTAAATGCTGAAAATCTACAACAATTTGTTTTACTATTTCTATGCATTAACAAATTTTTCCTTTGTTTTCATGCAGCTGTGGCTGCCATAAAAGCAGCAAGTGCATCAACAAAAAAAGGGGATAAAAAGGAGAAAAAAGGGAAGAAAAGGGGGAGGAAGCCATCTGGGGTTAATGGAATTAGGACTCGAACGTCACCAGGAACTTTACAACAGACATGCCTTCTTCTAAAGGATGAACAAAAGGAGGTTGTTAGGAAAATGGGGTTTGGGTCGTTGCTGCAAATGACGGTTGATGGGATCCCGTCAAAGCTTGGTTATTACGTGGTAGACAATTTGGATCCAGATAGTATGGAACTGGAGTTAGAGATGGCATCAATCAGGATAAACGAGGAGACTGTTCACAAGATTTTAGGACTTCAGATGGGAGGAATCAACCTGGACACGCTGGATGTGGACCCAAGAAGTTCTGATATGATAAAACGATGGGAGGCTACTTACAAGAAAGATAAGCCGAGACCGTTTGTATGTGTCAAACGCAATACTTGATTCACCCGACTCAGGAGAGATCTTCAAGTTAAACTTCCTGGTACTTTTTGTGAACTCCATGGCAGAATGCAGTCCATCTGGAAACTGCCATAATCTTTTTTTTAAGATTAGCAGCACTGATATGATACCGAGTATAAATTGGTGCCGTTACATCATAGAAAGTCTTCGCATAAGCAAACGAAAGTGGAAGCGTGACACATACGACAGCTTCTACTCGGGGCCACTCACATTCCTAACGGTATCGTTTAATGATTTCATGTTGTTTTTATATTTTTTTTAAATGCACAATAACTGTATGACTTCGGTACACAGCTGTTGTATGTCCATATGACGTCATGCCCATCCGTTGAAGTTGATCGGACTCTGCTACCGTTTCACGCTTGGGCAATTGAGAAGCTTCGTGACAGAACGAAGTACGTGTTCGATAATGGGGGATTGCGTAAGGCCCAACTAGCAAGTCTTAAATCGGACAAAAAGACGGTTTCGAAAGGTAGAAAGAGGAATGCTCCGGTTAAACATGTGAATAAGGAGACGGTAGAGACATATGAAAATGAAGGTGAAGGAGCTGTTGTGAACGAGATGGTAATGACTAACTATCTAACTACCTGATTGATCGTGTGTATTTGGTTTGAGAAAAGTAAAGTTAACCTAAATCGGTTATTTTAGGGTGATGCTCGATTCGCACAAGATCATGGAGTAGATGACGAGATTAGAGTTGCGGCCACATAATCTGAGGGAAAGGTATTGTATCGGTTTGAGTGGTTAAAAGTTTCGTAACAAACAGATTATGATCATTTTATAAAAATTCATAATGACATGTGGGTTAAATTGCAAAAACTAACATTGAGCACTCTCTAACATAGGTTAAAGAAGCAATTGAAAGATCGACAGACAAAGAGGATGCGAATGAAAATGGTAAATCAAATACAAAAGACAAGGTATATTACTGTAAAGTATTGATATTTGACATATCGTCGTTTTTAATTAAAAAACCCCACACGTGGGTATAAATTAGATAAAAACCATGTGTTTCACTGCAGGAAGCTGATGGTGTTGAGATTGATGGGCCTGATGGGTTTGATATACCGGATGAGGATATCGCTCTAGCATTTGATGTGGTTGATAGGGTGGTGCATACAATAAACGAGTCGGTCACCGTTGAAGGTGGTGAACCCTGTGAAACAGATGGTGGGTTTGTGGATGATGATGACTGTTAATGCCAAAAATCGCACCAAAGGGACAACTTAAGGTCGATGTGGACTTTAACAACTAAAGAAAGGAATCTTTCGACAAAGGCGTGCGACAAAGACAAAAATGTAAATGAGACAAAGGATTTGATGACGCAGGAAAAACCTCAACGAGGAAAAAACCTGCGGACGACAGTAGATGTCGTCGCTGCACTATGGTCGCCAATCAGGGGCGATGTCCTTGGTGTTACGGATGTCGATCGTACAGAGATTACAATACAAATGAAGGAAAGACTTCGAAATGTAAAGTACAAGTGTTTGGAATGTAAAAATAGTGTGCGTCGTGTGTGAAAACTGGGTATAAACTGTTGGTCGAGAGCGAGAGTCTTGCGTCGAGAGTGATCTTCTATGAATGATCTCTTTGCTTCGAATGAATATTCTTCGAGTGTTTGCGTTTGCTTCTGTTGTTCGATGCTCTTGTTTTATCGCTCTCTGTGTTATTCGGTGTTGATCAGGTGTCTTGAACTGATGATTGAGCTGGGATTTTATAGTCTTCGGATGACTTTAATTTAATCTTTAAGTGCCCTGAAGATTGTTTGTAACGGTCGTCGTCTTCAATGTGAGTTTAGATGCTCATAACTGATTTCGTCGGTTATAGTCGTTTGTCCATAAATGACTTTGACTCCTGCATTAAACACTGAACAAATATAACGGTTCGTATAACGCGTTAGTCGGTCGAGGTCGCACGGTTTTATGCGACGGTCGTGCGGAACGGGCGACGTCGAGGTCGAGTGTCGTGAGGAACTCTCGACTTACCTTTTAGGAGGGATGACGGAGGTTCTTTGGGTCTTCGTTGGGACCTTATCTTAATACAAGGTATAGCTCATGACATGCATCTTACCTTCTCTGGTCGTGGTCGAGACTTGTGAAATTTTGCCCAAACAATGACGATGGCGAAGATTTTGAAGACGAATATGAGCTACGAAAGGTATTAATTTAACCATTTTCGTAAAAAGAAAATGAGTGGGAAAAAATGTTATACATATTCAAATATGTGTTGTAAACCATGTTTTTTATAAATTGTGAAAACAACTCAAATGTATTTCATATGTTTTTAAAAGAACTGTGACACGTGTGAAAACGTATACTAGTATGTCATTAAACATGTTTTCATATGTATATGATCGAGGTAGGTGTTTGAACATGTATGTAATCAATATATATGTATTTCATAGGTTTTTTAAAAAGGTAATTCATATGAATTTATGTATTTGATATGTTTTTATGTTGAAAGACATATGTATTTCATATGTTTTATGTTGAATAATCTACTTATTTCATAAGTTGGATGTTTGTTATTATGCCAATGTAGCAACTCAAATTAATAATAATTATCATCTTATGTAAAAACAGGAGTACATGGCGAAAATCGATGCACACCTGGAGCAGATATATTGCAGTAAGCATGGCGTGGGCAAGTTGATAAAGGAGGCGATGGAGTTGTTCCCAAAAGATGTCAACTTCGACGACTACCAAGAAACATTCGATACGATTTTCAGAGACGATGCAAAGATAGATAACGATTGTGAGACGGAAAGCTATGAGGAGGAAAAAGGAAAGAATGATAGCTATGCGGGGGTACCCCAACAAAGCTGGACTTTGAAGTTACACCGACACCAATTTCACATATATGGTGCACTCAGACATTCAATAAGATAGACGACGACATACTGCACAGATTTGTGAATTCGGGATCAAAAGATGTAGTTTCAGCTTCGATACTCTGTGATACGTTAACTCCTAGCTTGGGGAATAACCAGATTGTTCGGTACACCGCGGAAGACAAAGGGAAAGGGATTATGGTAGGTGATGTGATACAACGTCGGGCAAGCAAACGGGAGACAAGACTTGGGGATCAGATGAGGTCGCCATACGTTAAGCGCTCAGTCGATGTTTGGATGGCATTGACAACTGACGAAAAGAAAGCCCATGAATTTTGCTTGGCTGGATATGGTGGCCTAGAGTAAGTACATTTAAATTATTAATTTTTTACCTTTAACACAATTTGAACGGCATCAATTATAGTGGCATATGAAATTTGCATGAATTATTAATATTGATAAAATGTATTATGTTCTGGAAATGTAGTGACATGCTATACTGGTCAAGTACGGATCAAAAAATCATACGGGCAGGAATGGAAAGCTTGGATGCTAGTGAGCATATACTCACCAACGTCATCGATGGGTGGGTAGACATATTGAACTACGAGGAGAAATACAGAAGCGTCTATTCCCCAAGACGGTTCTTCTTCAAAACATCGGTCCTGGTGAGTAGTGATATCAACTTTCAAAACATTAACAATAATTGATGTTTCCTATTCTAAAACGTATAAACGTTTTCAGGAGGGTGGGGTGTTATTAAGCCACATATACAACTATAATAAGCGCTACGAATGGTTCTTGAAGAACATTGCAGATGCAACAAAACACCAAGTTGAAAACGTTAACATGAAAAACGTCGATCTGGTATGAAAAAAAAATTATACAGTTACATTGTTTTTTGATGTTTTAATGGTGTTATATTACATTAACTAACTAATAAAATAAATATGACCAGATATTCTTTCCCATTATACAAGATCGACACTATTATTGTGTGGTGTTCAACATAAAAAGTAGCCTGATTGAAATAATATACAATAAACAGCAAGCGTCTTTGGGAAGCGGTATAAACGATAAGTGCGAAAGGGATGTCAGTGTGTTGGTAAGTATATTTTTTTCATATCACACAATCGACATTGATTTAAACGTGCCAATGAATAATATACATTCATATTTTTTTATGTCCAGCAAAAGATGATGTCGACACACTTGAAAGACACACATCACCCGGCTGCGAGAGTTATAGAAAGTCTCCCAAAAGTTAGACTTGTTACAAGTTGGCAAACAAGGAATAATTTTGTGGATTGCGGTGTTTTCGTGATGAGACATATGGAATGCTACATGGGTGGAGGGAGCAGGACTTTAGTCACGAATCTGGAAAAGGAAGGACCAGCACAGACGAGGAAACTGGAAGGACTGAGAAAAAAATACACAGCAAAGATACTCTTGAGCGACTGGAACATGAGACGGGATTATGTGCAATCGGAGATAGCACGGTTCTACAATATGGACAGTCGAACACAATCGCAGATTCTTGATTGTGCGAAGGCAACTCGGTCTGACCGACTTGATAAGTATGGATAAAGATGGTGGATTTACTGTGAAAACAGTATTAAAAATTGTGGGATGTTTATTTCATTTGCATATTTGTTGTTGCTTTGGTATGTGAAAACACTATTAAAAGTTGTTGGATGTTTGTTTCATTTGGATATTTGTTGCTGCTTTGGTATTTGAATAGTTTTTTATATAACACTTTTTTTACATTTCGAAACTTTTTGGGTATTTGTCCGTTAACTTTTATGATATGTTGTCATGAAAACTTAAATTTTTGTTTTAAACACATATCATCAATAAACCAAAAAACTTTCTATAATGTTGATCAATTGTTTTTTGTTTTAAAAACATATCATCATTAAACCAAAAAATATTATTATTCATTCGTTTGTTAAACTATGTGATTGTCTGAACTCTGTGATATATAAACTTTTCATACTATATACACAAAAATTACCGTATTCATCAACATTACACTTGACTAAAGTTTTCATAACAATATATCACATAACATTTATATTAAAAAGCTTGAGATACCATACAAAGACACGTCGATATTACAAGTACATGCACTAACACCACACAAAACAAGAAAAGATAATATCTCAGACGTGAAAACAAAAACAACATACTACTTCACGAAATACAGACATACAGATCATGCGCGCAGAAGAAACCTACTTCGCCGGTGGGCGGCACTTGCAATTCCTCCTAAGAACATTGTACGAAGCCCTAACAATCTTTATGTCGGTGTCATACTTCCAAACCATCTCTTGAAGATCCGCATTTTGAGCTTCAAGGTCTTCAACTCGGTTGCACCGATCGTCGAGATGATTTTTAGCCCACTCCAGATGATGAACGGTGTCTTCATGTTTCTCTTGCAAACGCTTTAACTCATCCCTAATCGCTCGGTTGTCTCGTATTAGCGCATCAATGACAACCACTTGGTTGGAATGAGATGCAATGGGATTAACACCGTTTTGGTTTGGTTGGTTGTTTTGTGCCATGACTAGTAAGATGATGTATAGGTATATTTCTTGCAAACTAATAGGAAATGGATGCCTTAATATATAGAAGGAGATGGAAGATAGGATTTTGGGGACGTGTCCATTGGGGTTTTCCAAAAGCTGGTTTTTTGGTCATATTTGGAATCATCATACTTAACCCTAGCTACAACACACCCACCTTTCCCTATGCTATATGACGAAAGGTCATTATTTATCCAAAGAAGGAATATGACACTTTTGCATGCATAAGGAATTCATGGATAGGAATAGGTGATTAGATGTGTCTAGGTAATTAATTCATACCTACAACAACTACAAGTCTTCCACGAAAAACCCCCAACTAAACTAGGTATTTTGCTGTTGAAACTGTATGAATAAAATTGAATACATAAACAAACCAAAAAGGCACAGTATACAATAAAAACACATGCAAATACGAATAAAAAAATGAGAAAACATTAAATAATAAAATCTATGAAACAATATTAAATAAATTATGTCCAACAAAAATAATAAATAGGTTTGCATAACCAATGTCTAAATACCAACAAAGAGTAGATTAAAAATGCAAATCACATGAAAAAAAATCTATGAAAACAGTATTAAAATAAAATATGTCCAACAAACATAATAAATAGGTTTGCATAACCAATATCTCAAGACCAACAAATAGTAGATTAAAGATGCAAAACACATGAAAAAAAATCAACAGACCCTAGCCATCATTTTTTCGCGTAGGACAATTCCTTGAATCATGTTCCGCGAAGGTGTTACACCTCCTACACAAACGTTTATGTTTCTTGCACTTCTTGGCCGCTTTCTCCAACGCACCTACCAACCGTTTCCGGTACCACATCCTTTGTTCCGTATACCAGCAGGTGGTAACACCTTAACCTCCTGAGGAACGTCTACACCATAACATTCCCTAAGCGCTTCGGCTCTATCCGCAGACGCAGATGGAATTATATTATCAAATTGAAACTCAGACTTCATGTTATCCATCATTTCGGTTAACACGTTCAACTTGCTTTTATCGTTTCTAATGCGACTAACCAACAAATCAAGCCTAGAATACAAACCGTTTATCAAACGCTCCTTCTCTACGTCAACCTCACCGTACCGTGCACGAGCGGCTTGAACTTCAACAGGGACCAGCGAACGAGTCCATCGACGAGATATAAGAACATCGGGTATTGATACGAAATCATAGTTCAGCAAAATCTTGAAGATGTGGCGACACGGGGTACCCCTAAGGGGAAAGAAATTACATTCACATTCCATCATGTCTGACGATGTGTTGTGAGAAACTTGTGAAACACAGAAAAGTAACAAATTATAACTTACATAATTCATACAATATTACTGTTCAAAAAAAATGTAATCCGACAGGAATGCAAAAAAAATATGAAATACAAATAACCATACATGATATGAATACTTGGTAATAGCCTTCATATTTTTGTGTAAAACCCTATACTTTCGGATATCACCATCTTCTCCAAGATACACGACACCACAGTGATACGCGGCTTTTTTTATCTCTTTTTGGACTTCTCTAAAAACAGTACGCGTATATATCTCCGAAGCATGCCTCTCAATCACCAACGGGGTAGCACATCGAGGGAAAGTGTTTCTTGTGATGAATTTGAGTATGCGATGCTTGTTCCTCTGCTTTTCGATAGCACCATCAAACGCATGTATAAACTTGACCAAATCATTGCGGTAATATGCATATATGCGGAAAAAAGCGTGAGCACTATCGGATCGTGATGTTGTCCTCATTAACCCGGAAAAGGGAACATCCCTATAATAAGCAGATATCCATGATTGTCTGATTCGGTACATCTCTGTTAACCAATCGTTGTGATGCAGTTCATAATCATCAATTATACTACACCACTCCGTCTCAAATTCCTCCAGACTCATATGGCTATTCTATACCAACTTATTAAATTTTCTTTTGAAAGATGCATTGGCATCAAGATCAGACGTTATCTACAACAGAATAAATGTGATTAAAATATTGCATGGCTAGAACTATTATAGTGTTAAAAAACTTACACATGCACCAACATAATTATATAAAATATTTAAATAAAAAAGAAAACAAACCTTGCCGGGAAGTTTCTTCATAATGTGCCACATGCACAAACGATGTTTCGATTCTGTGAACACAAAAGGAACTGCTTGTTTCATAGCCGCGCATTGATCAGTTATAACAAACGTAGGTTGCTTCTCATGTGCTCTCAAAAAGGCAGACAATACCCACTTGAAATTCTCTATATTCTCGTGGCTTATCAACGCAGATCCAACGACGACTGACCGCTTATGGTTGTCGATAGCTATGAACGGAACAAAATTCATAGCATGACTGTGAAAAAAATTGAAATAATTACTAAAAATGGCATGAACAATTAGGAAACATAAAATGGAACGTAATATAATACATACCGATTCGTATGATATGTTGCATCAAATGATATAGTGTCACCGAACTCCTTATAATTTAGTCTAGCAATCTCATCAGCCCAAAAAACAGCCTGTAACTCCCCATCAGTAACCAATATATCAAAGAAATAGTCAGGGACAGCTGTTCTACGTTTACACAACAAATCAACCAACATTTGCGCGTCTTTCTTCCCAAAAAATGTGCCCATGGCAGTCCTCGCATTTTGGTAGTCAACTTGAGTCTGACTAACATATTCATACCCACCTTTGAGCGCAGCCTGAATATTATACGACTTTGACCCACCAGCACAGGATGATGATCCATTATACACATTCCTAAAATCGGTGTATTGCAAACGTCGTTTCGAGCGTAACATCCCCTTGTCCACGGAGTTGTACAGAACATGGTTATGCCTTTCTTCGAACTTATAGACAACATATGTGCCAATTTCCTTCCTAAGGCGAAACTTAATACATGCTCTACAGTTAGTCCGTTTCACGTTTGAATTCCTAGTCATGCTCTCGACGTCTCTACTCACAGGCATACCTTGCTTATTACATAGTAGGTAACGTGATATCACCTGATCAAACCTATTTTTTTCTTGTTCGATTGACGGACATCAAATCCAGCTTCTTCAGCGTATTTCATATATGCAATGTCGGCAAGGCCAATAGACTTAAATTCATATCCAAGACCTATCTTTACAGTTTCATCAACATATGGTATCCAATATTTCGTACCACCAGGAGACACAAAAGTCTCGTGATGTACTGCGAGAAACACATTAAAAATTTATTTAAATATTAGAAATATTAGAAAGGGCAATCTCATAACAGCTATCTACATACAAAACAAATAATAATGCATTTATGATGTTTTTTCATATGACACCCGGTGAGGCACCAGTTTCCTAATAACATATTCCATAGTTTTTTCATACATGAAAATTGTTATATACATGTGAATTATAATTTTATAACAAATAATAACACATATATTAAATATTAGAAATATTAGAAATGGCAATCTCATATCAGCTATCTACATACAAAACAAAGAATAATGCATTTATGATGGTTTTTCATATAACACCCGGTGAGGCGCCATATTCCTAATAACATATTCCATAGTTTTTTGATACACTAAAGTTGTTGTATACATGTGAATTATAATTTCATAACAAATAATAACACATATATAACAGGTAAACATTTCAATTAACAATTTCATATTGAAAAGGGCATATGAATCTGACGCAACATAATTTAATACCAATTAAATTTTTCATATGAAAACCGTGTTACGTGTATGAGTTCATAAACATTTTCATAGAAAAAAATAAAAGGTTAGAAAGACGATATTGTTTAAACCCAGATAAATGCGTAAAGACATAAAAACAAATTTCGTTGTGAATTTTGTCAAATAGTTTCACATATAGTTTCTCAAATTTGTTAACCGGTTGTGAAATTTAATATAACACGTACCTTTCTTTATTGGTGTAGCGTCAATTGAATCATCAACAACCTCGAGTAAACTTTCATCACATTCGTCGTCTGAACCAAGCGCAATAACAAAATCGGCAATATCATCGTACACCTCCATTGGATCAGGACCGGTTTCTTCTTCATTATTTCCTTGTTCGTTAATGATGGACATTACTATGAACCACACTTAAACTACTACAAAACCCGTTTTCTGAATAATTCCTTGAGCGATTGCAGTTATGGAGTTTTCATATTCTTAAAAACAGTTTCTTGAAGAGGATGATCATACTCAAAAACGGATAGTATCAAACAAAATTAAAAAAAATTAATTAACAGCAATCACTTCCTAAAATAACGGCTTGGTATCTTTTATTATTTAAATTCCGAAAATAAATAAGTGATCAAATGACATAATTACCCCTTAACTACAAATTAATCAAGATTAGCAATCAATGGCTAGGATTTGGTTTCATAGTTTACACACATTTAATGGTTACAATTTATTATCTCTCTCTCTCTCTATATATATATATATATATAGAGAGAGAGAGAGAGAGAGAGAGGGAGCTTCAAATGTAAACATTTTTTTATGTAAACCTTGTAAAACCATCTAGGCCATCCGATTTTTTGATCAACGGTTGAGGGATTTTTGAATTTAAAAAATAGGGAAAGGGTATTTTGGGAATAGTTTTTAGGTATTTAATTTTGGAATCTATTAATTATTTATCTCAATCTCTCTCTCTCTCCCTCTCTCTCACAAAATTCCGGCCACCATTTATCCGCTCCATCTTCACCCGAAACTTTCTGGGTCCCGGCGCCGGCGGCTGATGTTGCCAAGGTGACCACTTTTTCATCTTTACAACCATTTGAATTCGGGATTTTTTTCAAAGTCTGTAAATTATGTTGAAAATTGGGAAGAAATAGGGGTGGTTTATAGAGGGTTTGATGACGGCGTTGGAGGGATACAAACACGGAAAGTCACCGAGTTTTTTGGACTTTGGACGACCATGATCTCAATCTCTCTCTCCCCCTCTCTCCCTCTCACAAAATTCCGGCCATCATGATTCCAAACCACCGGTGAAGATTCCTTGCGAGTGACAATAATCTAACACTTTGAGAAGCTCATATATTTGGGGGAGGTCGCCGGAGTGGGAGCAAGTCGTCGGATTGGAGATCGCCGGAGCAGGAGGAGGTCGCCGGAGTAGGAGGAGCCCTAAAAGATTTGGACATTTTTGGTTTCATATTGATTTCATATCTATTATGGGTTTCATATCGATTATGGGTTTCATTATGATTCATGATTATGGGTTTCATTATTTTGGGTTTCATATCGATTATGCTTTTCATTATGATTCATGATTCTGGGTTTCAATTGATTTTCATCTACTAAAAAAATGTTTATGAAAAAAATGTTTTTTTCTCCTATGAAACGTGAAAAAATGTAAACAATGAAACCAAGGGTATTTGGGTCTTTTTCTCCATATTCGTAATTTTAGGAATATCCATAATTTTAGCAACTAACAAACTTCCTTAATTTTCTCAATTATCTTCATCTCTCTCTCTCTCTCTCTCTCTCTCTCTCTCCGGCGACCTCCTCCTACTCCGGCGATCTCCAATCCGGCGACTTGCTCCCACTCCGGCGACCTCCCCCAAAATTCCGGCGAGTTTCATAATTTTTTCGAGTTTCATAACAGTTTTTTCATAAACAATTTTTTCATAATGAAACCCAGAATCGATATGAAACCCATAATAGATATGAAATCAATATGAAACCAAAAATGTCCAAATCTTTTAGGGCTCCTCCTACTCCGGCGACCTCCTCCTACTCCGGCGATCTCTAATCCGACGACTTGCTCCCACTCCGGCGACCTCCCCCAAATATATGAGCTTCTCAAGGTGTTGGATTATTGTCACTCGCAAGGAATCTTCACCGGTGGTTTGGAATCATGATGGCCGGAATTTTGTGTGAGAGAGAGAGGGAGACTTTCCGTGTTTGTATCCCTCCAACGCCGTCATCAAACCCTCTATAAACCACCCCTATTTCTTCCCAATTTTCAACATAATTTCCAGACTTTGAAAAAAAATCCCGAATTCAAATGGTTGTAAAGATGAAAAAGTGGTCACCTTGGCAACATCAGCCGCCAGTGCCGGCGTCGGCGACGAGACCCAGAAAGTTTCGGGTGAAGATGGAGCGGATAAATGGTGGCCGGAATTTTGTGAGAGAGAGAGAGATTAAGATAAATGTGGAGAAAATAACTATAATTAGATTAATTCAAATCAATTAATAGATTCCAAAATTAAATACCTAAAAACTATTCCCAAAATACCCTTTCCCTACTTTTTAAATTCAAAAATCCCTCAACCGTTGATCAAAAAATCGGATGGCCTAGATGGGTTTACAAGGTTTACATAAAAAAAATGTTTACATTTGAAGCTCTCTCTCTCTCTCTCTCTCTCTATATATATATATATATATATATATATAGAGGGAGCATCTTTTGCAACCTAAATTTAATATGAAACCGATGCAACTTAATCTTAACTATCCATTATTAAGATCAACGGTTAATATGAATTCGATTAAAATTTGAATTTGAAATAAAGGAAAGGGTAATCTTGGAAGATATTTTAAAGTATTTTAAATTTTAAATTTTTTTAATAATTAGATTATTATATATTTTAGTTTGTTTCCATGTTTATCTCCACTAACCTAAAATATGAAAATCTTCTCCATAATTCCATTTTGAACGTAATGCTTCATTTTTCTTCATATTTCATCTTCATCTTCATCTTCATCTTTTCTATCCATTCTTCCATCTTCATCTTCTTTTTTAATTATTTATCTTCATATTTATCCATCCTGAAAAAAGTAGATTTCATTGTGACGATGAAGATTTCTGGAAAAAGTCGATTCACCGAGACCATGAAGAATTCTAGAAAAAATTGATTTCACCGAGACGATGAAGAATTCTAGAAAAAATCGATTTCAACGAGACGACGAAGAAATCTGGAAAAAATGGAGATGGTGAAGAATTATGGGAAAAAAACTTGAAGACGGTGAAGAATTCTGGAAAGAATGGAGACAATGAAGAATTCTGGAAAAAATGGAGATCGATTACTACAGTTATGAATTTTATAAATGGTTATGAAATTTTATGAATTAGTATGAACTGTTCTTTGTATTACAATTATGAATTTTTTATGAAAGATTGTGAAATTTTAGGAATTGTTTTGAATGGGTATGAACTGTTCTTGTATTACAGTTATGAAATTTTTACGAAAGACTATGAAATTTTAGGAATTGTTATGAAACATGTTCGAACTAGTCTTGTATTACAGTTATGATTTTTTTACGAAAGACTATGAAATTTTAGGAATGGTTATGAAACATGTACGAACTAGTCTTGTATTACAGTTATGATTTTTTTTGAATGGTTGTGAAATTTTATGAACGACTATGAATGTGTATAAATTATTATTTTATTACGATTATGAAATTTTTTAAATGGTTATGAATTTTTTAAAATGGTTATGAATTTTTTAAAATGGTTATTAAATTGAATTATTTCCTAAAATTATGGAGTCGGTTATATATGGTAACCGAATAATTTATTTAAAGAATTAATAATTTAAAAAAAAATCTGAATTATTCCTAAAAATACGAATTTATTGAAAGGACAAAAATACCCTCGGTTTCATTGGTTTCATCATTTAATATGGTTGTAGAATAAGGGGTCTCTCTCTCCCTCTCTATATATATATATATATATGGTGCATTTATTTTGCAAACCAAACAATTCGTACAAACTATACAAACCAATCTTAGTCGTTCATCAAATCTAATAAATATCTGATTTTATTATGTTTCCTAATCTAAAGTCATGATCATAATTAATGAACTTAATCATCCTCCATATATATCACAATCATTATTAATGAATGATAATAATTACCATAAATATATCTGTTGTTGCCTAATATAATGGTTTGCAAAGTTTGTACAAACTGTTTGGATATATATATATAGAGAGAGAGAGACAGAGAGAGAGAGAGAGGTGGGTTCAAACGATAACGATAACTATTTACGAGAACTACGAGAACGGCCTACCATGTACAAAATCACTGGTGATTCACAGTACAAACCGCGAGACAAACCGCACGCTTTGCAGACCGCGGGACAAACCGCACGTGTCCAGAATTTTAATCACCAGTGATTTTGTACGTGAATCACCAGTGATTTTGTACATGGTCGGCCGTTCTCGTAGTTCTCGTAAATAGTTCTCGTTTGAGCCTTCTTCTATATATATATATATATATATTATTGTTTTTCAAATTTTTTGAGTAACTTCCATTTTTAGTCCTGTTTTTTTTTTTTTGAGTAAATCGCATTTTTAATAGAAAGTTAAATTAATGTGTAAAATGACCACAATACCCTTATTTAACGGATTCTTTTAACGGTGTTAGTGTGGATTCTTTTAACGGTGTTAGTGGGTAGGGTCAAAACAGAGCACTTTTACATATCAAACGGTTTTTTTAGTAATAAAAATTTTGTTGGGACCAAAAGAGAGAAAAACAACAAACCACATGGACCAAAAATGCAATTTACTCTAAATTAATGTTGCATGTATATTATGAATAAGAAACAAACAAATATGTGATTTCAGCTATCACTAGAGGTATACATTACCGTTGCATAAAAAAGTCATTAGTCTAAAGATGGGTATAGGTCCGACTTGAAAAAATCAGGGTTTAGTAAGCTTGAGCGGCGGTTGAGTCCATGTCTAGGTCCGAACTTAAGTTCAGGCTAGGAATGAGTCTCGAGAACCATTTTTCTAAACTGAATCGGTAATGGATTAAACCTGAATTGGTACTATGTAATTCGTTTGGTTATCAGTTCAAAGATCTCGATTAATTTGATATTCAGAATTCGGTACCGGTATTTTCCAAAAAAAAAATAAAACGAACCCGAACCGGAATATTAAGAAACATTGAGTTTTTTAATTTCTAAAGTATTCATGTCATCTGCTAGACTAACCTTATCTTTTCTTGATCAAGATATAACATCTTATAAATTAACCAAATCTTCTCCATAAGTATCTATATCTTCTCCAATTTTTTTTATAACCATAAAAAAATCGCCCTTACATACACAGTCAAAAATTCAAAGATATGAAAATGTATCTTTTTGAACTTTTGATTGTTTGGGGTTTATTTTGATATTGGTTTTGATATACATTTGATACATTTGATATTTTCAGTCATAAGTGGTCATAGTACCAATTTTTCCATCCCAAAACCAAACCGGCACTGAACCAGTACATACGGTTCGATTTTCGGTCCTACTTTTTAGTCCGAACAAAATTCGGTACCAACCGGTCCGGTCCGGTCCAAGCTCATCCTTGAGTATCAACCAAGTTTACATATTTGATATGGTGTTATCAATACTGTGTTTCATAAGTGGGTATCACAATACTAGCTTGGTACGCAATTTTCAATATTATGATGGTGGAGAAAAAGGATATTATGATGGTGTCTACAGTTTAAAGATCAGGATTCTATCCCCCCCCCCCCCCCCCTCCACTTTAATCCATATCTCTCTTTCAAAGACATATTCTTATTTGTTATTTCTTGGGTGTACAAAAAATCGAACAAAACCAATCTAACTTGAAAAATAATTAAACCAATCAATACAATTTAAGTTGACATGAGGTTCAACTGATTTCGACAAATTGACGAGAGTATGATAGGTTATGGGTTAGATACATGTTAAATCGAACCAACCCGACAAAGTTATAATAATGAAAAACTTCGTATTATAAATATTTAACTAACAAACATAAATTTATACTTCATTCAAAATTTTAAACTTTAACTCATTAAGCGGTCCAGATTGCTGCTAATCTAATATCAATGAGTTTAACTGTTCTCTTTTAATCGTAAGCAACATGAACAATCTCAAAGACAAAACATATTTATGTTTAGACAAATAGATATAAACATGAATAATTGCGATTTTTTAAGTGATTAAGCATCAACTACTAATATTTGATCTTTTTAGTTTGAAATTGTAAAATATAATCATTGTTTTTTTTAAACTCATATAATCATTGTTTTTAAATACGTTCAAACCTTTTAACTCAAACAGCACTAACCCAAACCGACATATATAATGTGTTAGGTTGAGATAAAAAGTTTAAAAAGGGTTGAATGAGTTATGGTTTTCCAAACCAACATAGTTGGGTTTGAGTTGCTTAAATGACCTCTAATCATCCATGTGTCAGTGCCTATGAATGCATATTTTTTTGTCTATTTCAATCGGGATTGTGTAAGTCATAAGAAGGCCGACAGGAGCAATACTTGAAATAGCAATCCATAAAAAAACACCGATACTGAGATCGGCTAGGTTAAGAATTAAGAGTTGAAATAGTAACATCAACATCTAGTTCTCATTGTTATGGATATAATCAAAAAAAATAGATTATTTTTTTTAGGGGGAGGGGGGGGGGAGGTTAGTGGTGTGTGTATAGCACTAACGTCAAAGGTGGGTGGCATATCAAAAGTTATTGGTTCAACGACACGTGAGTTAGTGTAAAACTCAATCTTTCAATAAGTCAAAGTCTATGTACATAAAGTATTCGTATATAAACAACGTGGCAGGTTCAAATAATAATGTTAAATATCTTGAGATAGTAAGAATGAACAACTTAAATATCTTGAGATAGTAAAAATGAACAGTTAAAGAAAGGTTCATACATTAAAGAAAAATCATTTGTAGATGCATATGTGAACTAATATAAATAGTTTGTAACGTCGGTTCACATATTCATTTTAAAAAATCGGGATTTTTTCAATAATTAATATATGAATCTTGTGTGTGTCTTTTCTTCTAACTTTTTCAGGATATTTAGTCTTTTTATTTAAATCAACTCTTATAAATAACATATAATTTCGAGTAAATTACATTTTTAGTTCATGTGGTTTTTTAATAATTTCCATTTCCGTTCTTGTGTTTTAAAAGTTGTAATATTCGTCTTTATGTTTCTAATTTATTATTATTTTCGCTTCTATACTAATTTCTATTTTTTTAATTATATAAAAGGATCAAAATAATAAATATTTGTACAACACAAAGACCGAAACAACAACGATATATAAATCATAAGAATAAAAATATTAATAAGTTAGAAATCTTAGAAACGAAAGCCATAAATTTTTAAACTATGAGGAGGAAAATTACAAACTTTAACATATCACAATAGCAAAAAAACGTAATTTACTATTTAGTTTATGAGAAAAGTTAAAAAAAAACCAACGAACTATTCCATTTTGAATGGTTAAGTCTCTAAACTATTTTGTTGAGTGAAAAAACCACTAAAACTTCTCACTTTAAATGAAAAAATCATTAAACTTATTCATTTTGAATGATGTCCTTGAACATTTTTTAATAAATAAATCATCGAACTTTCAAAATTTGTTACGTGCATCATTTTAACAAAAAAAAACATGTAACCAACTAGGAAAATTTTAAATTAAAAAAGAAATATAAATCAGTTTTACCGTTCCAAACCCTAAGTCATTCAAACTCCTCGTAAACAAGGGTATCGCTCCCCCTCACCACTCCCCCTCACCCAATCGTTGTCAGTTCTTCATATCATCTATCAAGTTGTTGACCCTGATATTTGCATGGGGTTTGAATAACGTAGGGTTTGGGAACGGTAAAATCGATTTAAGTTTTTTTTAATTTAAAACATTTTTAGTCGGTTATAAGCATTTTTAAAAGTTCGATGATTTGTATTTTTAAAAAAATGTTTAGGAACTTGATCATTCAAAATGAGAAAGTTTAATGGTTTTTTCATCCATAAAATAGTTTAGAGACTTAATCATGCAAAATAGAATAGTTCATTGAATTTTCCTGAAATTTTCCGTAATTTAATTAAGAAAGAAGGTGAATGGGTAACCATGATTGTCAATTGTCATGCGAGGACCCCTCCATTTAATGGCAAAGGTACCTCATTAGAAAAAGGGTCTTGACATTCAAACCCACCCCTCCCCTTCCACTACATGCCACTTGTTATCGCACAAAACCATTTGTACCATAACACAATCTTCAAATTATATCTACAGGGGCTGTTTGTTTTTGAAAAAATACCTCTTAAAATCTCTTAAGTTTGAAAATTAAGAGGTTTTTAGATTTAAGACTGTTTGTTTTATTTTTAGAAAAAAGTCTGAAAACCTCTTAATGTCCTCTGAAATTTTAGAGGTGCACCATCCACTTAATTCCTCTTATTTTTAAGGGTTCAGTTCCTTCTACCTCCTCCTCAATTGCATGCATGGTTGATGGGTATGAATGTGTGTGTTATCAGGGGCGGAGGGCCCTGTGGGCCTTTACAGGCCATGCCCTGTGTGATATTTTATAAAAAAATTAGCAGAAATTAATTTATAGGCTTTTTTTAAAATAGCTTTACATTTGGGCCCTCCCACTCTAAAGCCTCTCTCAGTCTCTCTCACTTTCAGCTTATTGCCTTATTCGTAAAAAAAGAACGGCCTCCTCACTGCTCAGCAAGAAAAAACGACGCTCACTCACACACTCGTGAGCTCTGCCCCTCTCCGCCTCTCGGCTCGCCTGAGCCCTCGTCGGTCGGCCGTCGGCGGTCGCCTCCGCCCTTCCCTCTCGACTCTTCACAGTTCACTGGTAAGTTTTACACTTTTACTGTTTTAGTCTTTTACTGTTAGAACCCTAAGTCCCTAACCTAACCTAAATGGCTAAATCCCTAATTTTCTTGTTTATTAATTTATTTGCTGAAATCTAAATAGTTAATATGTTAATATGTTATAATTTATATGTAATGTGAATATGTGATTATTTATTTGTTAAATAATGATGTCGAGACACTGGTACAACAATTGAAATTAGCGAAATTAGCAATTGATTAATTGAAATAAGTGAAATTAGCGAAGATAGCGTCCAACTTGGCATACTGATTTGTGATTTCAATTTTCACATTTCACTGATTTGCATTTGCTAATTGCTAATTGCTAGTAGCCTAGTTTGTTAAATTATTTTATTTGCATAGTGATTTATCATTTATGTGAATAGAAATATAGAATATGTGATATTGTGATTTCAGTCATTTCACTGATTTGTTCATCTCAATGTCTCATAACAAATTATATGATTTATGTGAATAGAATATGTGAATGTGATATTGTGATATTGGAATTGTAGCCCTCATCTTCAATGGAAGAGGAAGAGCAACAACCAAATCAGGGACGGTTAAATGAAATCCTACTGATTTTAACTTCAACATCATCAAATAATCTTCCAACGGTTCCTAAATCACAGGTTTTTTCATTTTATTCAAGTTTATTTAAAATTGTTTGGTTAGCTAAGTTAGGTTAAAAATTGTTTCACATGTAGATGAAGATGAAAAACCAATCTACAATTCATGGGTTTTTTAAAAGAAAACATGTTTGTTCTTCTTCTCAATCTCAAGATCCCGAAGAAACAACAAATGTAGATAATACCCCTACATCTAGTGTTCCAATTACCGAAAAACCTTACAAAAAAACTCAAGTGGAAAGTAATGATGTCGATCTTAGTACACTAGAACGAGACCCTGGTTTACGTCCTCAAGTTTATGATTATCCTATCAATCAACAAGATACAATTCGTCGAGCTTATATGAATCTCGGTCCGCTTCAACCTACCCTTTCTATGTTCCCAAAAGCTGGATCGGAAACTCATAAACGTAGCTTTCAAGCTTCTTGGTTTAGATTATATCCTTGGCTTGAATATTCCAAGACTTTGGATGCATCATTTTGTTTCCCATGTTTTCTATTTAACAAACCAATTGGACTCGGATACTACGGTCAACAAGCGTTTACTATAGATGGGTTTCGTAATTGGAAAAGTGTGGGTGGAAAAAGATGTGCCTTATTAATGCATATGGGAAGTAATTGTACGTCTTTCCACAATGTTGCACAAAAGGGATGGGATAATTTGATGAATGAGGTGCAAGATATACGAAATGTGTATGAGAAGTTTACAACTGAAGAGCGGGAGAAAAACAGATTGAGATTGACGGCTTCTATTTATTGCATCCGTTGGTGTGCTTTTCAAGCAGTTGCATTTAGAGGTCATGACGAAAAACCGGATTCCATTAACAGGGGGAATTTTCTTGAAATGTTGGAAGCACTTGGTGAGTTTAGCACTAAGCTTAAAGAGCTATTTTGTCGTGCTCCCAAGTATGCATCATATACATCACCGACGATTCAAAAGGAAATATTGAATCTTATATCAAGTAAGGTGCGACGAATGATTTGTGAGGAGATTGGTGGTCGAAAGTATTGTTTGCTTGTTGACGAAGCACGCGACGAGTCTCATAAAGAGCAAATGTCTTTTGTTTTGAGATTTGTTAATAAAGAGGGCTTCATTATAAGGCGTTTCTTTGGACTTGTTCATGTACATGACACTACAACACAAACGCTCAAGGATGCAATCTACTCCTTATTGTCACATTACAACCTTGATGTCAAGTCTATTCGTGGACAAGGGTATGATGGTGCAAGCAATATGTGAGGTCAGTTCAAAGGTTTGCAAGCCTTAATTTTAGAAGATTGTAAATATGCATATTATGTTCACTGTCTTGCTCATCGGTTACAATTGGCATTGATGGCCGCCTCTCAAGGAGTTATAGCCTTGCGTAAGTTTTTTACGCACTTGACTTTTATTGTCAATGTTGTTAGTGCTTCTTCCAAACGCACTGACCAACTACGAGATGCACAAGTCGATCAAATTGCATACTTGATTTCTATTGATGAACTGAAGACCGGTAGAGGTCTCAATCAAATTGGTACATTACAACGAGCCGGAGATACTAGATGGAGTTCTCATCTCAGATCAGTTTCTAGCCTAATTAAGATGTTTAGTTCAACTTGTGAGGTTTTGCTCAAAATTGTTGAGGAAGGAACTGGTTCAATCAAAGGAGATGCAGATTCGGCATATGAGGCTATGACGACATTTGACTTCATATTTGTCTTACATCTCGAAAAAGAAATAATGGAGATCACTATTTACTTTGCCAAGCTTTACAAAGACAAAATCAATATATTTTTAACGCATTGAGGTTGGTTGCATCTACCAAAGTGTTATTGCAAAAAATGAAAGATGAAAGTTGGGCTGATTTGCTTAGCCATGTGAAGTCATTTTGTCAGGTACGTAACATAGTCATCTTACACTCGAACATCGTTATCAAGTAAATCTTCCTAACTTTTCTTATTTCTTGACTTGTTTTCTTGTTAGGTACGCAAGATAGATATTCCTAACTTGTCTTCTTCCTACTACAGTAGAGGGGCTCGGGCTCGTAATGAGCATAGTGATCATACACTTGAGCATCATTACCGAGTGGATATTTTTTATGAAGCGATTAATTGTCAGTTAATAGAACTAGATCACCGTTTCAGTGATAGTTCCATGGAGATGCTTCGTCTTGCTTCTACTCTAGATCCTAAAAATTCGTACGAGAGTTTTAGAAGTCTTGATGTGCGTGAACTAGTAGAGAAGTTTTATCCTGAAGATTTTAGTGATCATGAGAAAACAATTCTGAAAATGCAACTTCAACATTATGTTATTGATGTCGTTCAACATGCAGATTATAAGCAATTGACATCTATTGCAGAATTGTGTCAGTGGTTGGTAAGGACTAGAAGAGAAACCACTTTTGATCTTATTCATCAATTACTCTGTCTACTACTTACTCTCCCAGTTTCTACCGCAACAACCGAGAGATCATTTTCTGCCATGAATATTGTGAAAACAAGAATGCGGAATAAAATGGATGATGAGTTTCTAAACGACTCGTTGGTTTTGTTTATCGAAAGGGATGTTGCTGAAAAGATTACTTTGGAGGAGATTGTGGAAGACTTCAAGGGCGCAAAAGATCGACGAGTTCCACTTTGACGAGCGATGTTTGACATTTTCATATTTAACGTCTAGTTTTAATGTTTTTACTACTTTAAAACTTTGGATAATGTATTTTTGTTATTTTTGAATTTATATAATATATTAGTCCGGCCCGTGTGGTTGAAAGGCTTGTGTTCCGCCCCTGTGTGTTATCAAATAATGGTCTCTTTCAAGTTGGAATTTTAAAACATAATATTTTTAGTCAATTAAGATGTTTATCATTTTATAAAAACAAACAGTCTTAATATGTCAGATCTCAGACTTCAGCACCACCTCTTACTTTTAAGATGTAAAATCAGATTTCAGACTTCAGGCCTCTTAAAAAACAAACAGCACCTAAGTATAAAGTTCATATTTGAATTTATATGAGTGGGCATCTATGACTATTATGTCTTAGGAAATATTAAAGGTTTGTTTACTAAATCCTTCGTGGATAAGTGTTTACTAGCACATACACATATATTTTTTTATTGGGTGATATTCTCGACCATAAAGATAGATTGTTGGTAAATGTTTTAAACCCGATAAGTGTTCATCGGGTAGGAGTATATTCTCACTCTTACCAGGTAGGAGTATATTCTCACTCTTACCGGGTAAGAATCTCGCCATCTCGATCTTTGTTATGCTTATTATCAGCCGCTCAATCGGTTAAGTAATTAAGTAACATTTGATAAGTGTTTAGTAAACAACTCCTAAATGTTTTCATACATAGATTTTGAAATGTGTTTTATTTATTTTTTCGAATGTTGTCAATAGCAATTAATTAGTAAATATTATAAACTTAACTCGATTTGTTTTAAGTTTCACACTCGCTATATTTGGATCATTTTTTCTCTATATGTGTTGAAACTTCCATTTTCTCATTAAGAGCTCTTTTGAAGAGTAATATGGAATTTCAGATATTTTCACATGGAATCAGAGCCAATAGCAATCTCAGTGAAACGTGAGAGGCTCATTGCATACGAGCTTCAATAATGCGAGCTAAGCTAGGAACATGTGTAACACCCTCTAAATTGAAAAGAACAACTAACTAAAATTTTCAATAAAATTTCTTCCTATAAACCAATACTGGAAATATCTCAAATTAAGTTCTATAATTAACCACAAAATATTCATAACCCAAGTCTTATAACAAAGACTAAATCCATATCGGGTGTTACTTAACCCAAGTACAAGCTGCTAATCCCAAAATAAATGCGGAAGACTTCACTAAGCAAATCACTTCTCGAGCACACTACTAGCACTCATCTCTTCACAGTGTCGCTAGAACTATTTCCAACCTGAACCTTTGCACATGCTGACAAATAAAAAGGGTTAGGCTTAACGCCTAGTGAGTTCAAGAGTTTTCACCATGATTATATAAAATTGTAAAAAGGAAAGAGTACAACTTTAACCATGGTTTCCAAAATGGTTTACTTTAGATATGAAAACGACCCGATCTCCAATAACATGCATTTTAGGTGATGGAGACACCAAAATAAACGATTTCCCAACGTAAGGTAAATTCGACCCAAAATTCACACAAAACGAGGATAGAAATGAATTTCCCAAATTTTAAAAACGTGTATAAAACGTTGCGTCCCAAAACATCCAAGACACGGATGAGGAATAATACTCAACCCATAAATCATGAATAAAAATCCATAGGTATAAAACGTCATCGAAAACATGGATAATAAAATTCAATACCCAAGCCAATACCTTCCGATGACGGGGGAGACCCGTATCCATCAAGGTGACGAGAACACGTGAGTAGGGTCACCTATGATGTTATTGGATTACACCTCAAGTCCCGGTTATAGTTCCTATGCCATAAAGACATCACAACCTCAAACCATATACACGCCTTTATTGCATACTCCGTCAAGTTACACCTCAAGGACTTATGGGACCATATTGTCTATCCAATCTAGACGAGTTACACCTCAAGGACTTCAATGTCCCTTATTGCCTACTCGCTAGTGGCCCCGAACGGCCTACCACATATAACCATGTGTTCCAATAGTCCACTCCTCGTGCACAAAGAGATAGACACCAAATAACTCAAAGCCCCGGAGTACAACCCATAACGGTTTCTCTCCACAAAAGAAACGAGACATCAACAACGCCAGTTCGGGCATAAATCCCAAAGTGAGAATATCAAGACTCCTCACTATTAAATATGACTGACTTACATGCCTATGGATCCAATGCATTACAGTCTAAAAGTACATGACTCCACTTGAATGACACACACACTCAAAACATGTACTATCCAAATAAAATGCAGTAAATGCAACTCACACCCAAAGCTCCACATTACATTATTAAAACTGGACAAATGTCCTCAAGACTCAATAAAGTCATAAATCGAGCCGTAAGCTCAACCAAAATCAATTGACCATTTATTAAAAGTCACAAAATGCAACAAACGTAAATAACCCACGTTTATGCGAAACATGCTCCATAGTCATGAATAACTCAACCCAACTCTAGATTAAGACAAATCATTTCCCAATGCTGTAATACCCCGGGTAAGTTCGTTAGTTAAATTCGAAGTTCCGTTAAAAATTTAGTTAACTTTAAATTGGAAGTTTAGGGTAAGTTTGGGTTAAGTTAGAAGTTAAAGGTGTTTGGTCATTAAGGGATAGTTTAAGGACTAAAGTGGTATTTTGGTTTGATAATATCCCTTTTGATGAAATCAGATATTTCATAGTTCCAAAATATCCAGAAACATTCCAGTGTGTGTTTGAGAGAGTAAGAAGAAGAAAGAAGGGTTATGGCTAAGAGACTAAAATTGGTGTACTTGGAAGAAGAATTAAGGTATGTTTCCTTTGTATTTTGTGTTTGTAATTTCTTTAGAAAGGTTTCTATCGGATTAGAATAGTCAATTACACATCCGGTATTAATTCAGTCGGATTCTGGGTAGAAAATGGATGAACAGTCAGAGGTTTCCGGATAAGATGAATGTGTCCGGTAGTTTCTTGGGTGGTGTCCGGGTAATGTGTTGATAGTGTCCGGTAGTTCTTTCTTGCAGGTATCCGGACGAATCGATTATCCGGGTAAGTCCTATTTTCTCTAAGTTTCCGGGTGGAATGGTTTACCGGATAGTATCCGGATTGCTGTAGTATTCGGATAGTTGGGTTGTCCGGATTATTAAGGTTGTCCGGAAAGTTATGCTGTCCGGATTAGTCTTGTTGTCCGGGAAGTTTGTGTTGTCCGGGAAGTTTAGCTGTTTGGTCAATTCTGAGAGTTTAGATGCTTTTGAGTATCCAGTAACCTATGCCTTGTTAATTCTTGGAGGGGGAATGAATGAGGACTGAATGCATTATAGACTCGACTTAAGTTCAGGTTTGGGGGTAACATTTGAGGATTTGAGTTCTTTAGAGTTCTTAGCTTTATTAAGACTTATGTGTTTTATGTGGTAAAGAGATATCTGTATCTATTTGTTACAGATCCTGTGAATTCTGGGTAAAGGACTGAACCTGTTAAGAAGGCTTGGAAACGTGTTGATAAACAAACAGGTGAGTTTTACTTTAAAACGTTTTGAAAATGGAATACATATATGCGTGGATTGGGAATGTGATAGATGGTATGCTTATGTGTTTATGTATGTAATATAATATATTGAGATATTGTATTTACATGAGTATTCTATGATACGAGAATACGTGGCCAGGCTTAGGACCGGTGTGTTGGCTGTAATATTCGTACAGCGTTGTTGGCTGTAATTGTCATACAGTGAAGTTAATTTATTAGTTGGTTTGCAACCAACTAATATGGCCAAGAGAATGAGATGGGAAAATACATAATGATTGAGTCATAATTGGTAATTGTGTTTGTATTATGTGAATAGTGGTGTGCAAAAGAGTTTTCAAAGAAACAGGGATTTTCTCACTTAGACCATTAGGTCTAACCCTCATTTTGTTTTAAATATGTATTCCAGGGCGTGGATCGGATAAGAGAAAGTAAGAGAAATAATCAGCGGATAGCTTTTGTGAAGACTTATAGGTTGAAGACCATGATGTGTTTTGCATTTACAATCTTGTTATTAGATATAATGTATTTAATTAGCGAAAAGTTGTAATGGAATACCTTATTTTGGATTATAAAGACTATGGGACCGTATTTGTTATATAATGTATCTTTGTTATGTAACGACGTTATGAAATATATGTTACTTGTTGCAAATTGGGATCCGGGTCGTTACAGATGGTATCAGAGCCCTAGTTTAAGGGATTTAGGTATTTGTATCTGTACCTAGACTTAAACTGCTTGTGAAGTAGGATGTCCCTATTATTTTAGAACCTTGGGATGAATAAGTGTAAAAGGTAGAAGGAACATTATGTAAGGTAATTTCATCTTACACCTGGCCAGTGTAATTGTGATCTTACAGGTACATGTTTGAACTGGAATACCTTGTTATATGGGGTATGTGCTTATGTGTATATTAACCTTGTCTGAATCAACAGAATGGCAAGTGGTACTAGACAAACGAATCGGGAAGGAGGAGAAAATCCGAATAGAACAAACCCAACAGCCGGAGGAAGGGGAATAGGGCGAGAAAGAGGTGGAGGCAGAACAGGAGGCAGAATTGGAGGCAAAATTGGAGGCAGAATTGGGGGTAGAACTGGGAGTGGAGCTCCGCCGCGAGGTAATGAATTTGTTACTAAGGACGATTTAACAGCCGAAATGGGAAGACTGCAGACCAGTATACAAGCCATGTTTGATCGAACTCGTCATAATGAAGCCGATACACCAGATCCTGGTCAGGAAGACGAGATGCCTATTACACCTACGATCACACCAATACTAAGAAAGTGTGACTATAAAATGTTCTTGAGTTGTAAGCCTCCGACCTACGCAGGAGACAGGGACCCCATGAAAGCTATGAGGTGGCTGAAAGAAATAGAAGCTATCTTCAAGACTAGTAAATGCGCTGAAGAGGATATAGTACTTTATGGAACCGCAATGTTGAAGGGCGATGCTTTATACTGGTGGGAAGCTCATATTTCATCTGGAGGGTCTGACATATATTCTACCTTCTCTTGGGAAGAATTCGTTATAACTTTCAGGAAACAATTATGTCCTCATGCAGCGGTTAAACAACTGGAGGGGGAGTTTATGAACTTGCAGCAAGGGAATCTATCAGTTCGGGACTACACCGCTCGTTTTATGGAAAAGTCTCGTTTCGCGGAATACTACGTTGCCACGGAGGCAATGAAGATTGAAAGGTTTATCTTCGGATTGAATACATAAGTTAGAAGTTTTGTGATTGCTAAAGGACCAAAAACTTTCTCCGCCGCAGTAGATGCCGCGGAAACCGTGGAACAGGATAAAGGGAGAAACTCTAGTGATAAAGGTGCGGGGAAAAGAAAGTGGGAAGGACCGCAGTATGGTCCAAAGAAGTCCCGGTTTCAACGATTTGATAACCGTCCGCCTTTCCGACCAGCGGATAGACCATGTCTGAAATGAAATCGTATCCATCAAGGAAATTGTCAAGTTGATTCTCGGGTTTGTTTTAGGTGTGGGAAGACCGGGCATGTCGTTAAAGACTGTCGAGTGACGCGGTTTGTTTCTCATGTAATTCTTCGGATCACATTCAGTCTGATTGTCTGAGGGGAAGAATACAGCAAAGGGGTACATCAGGGAAACCAGCGGTTGTCAGACCGGTAGTACCAAGACTAGAGCCACCAAGAACAAGAGGTCGTGCATTTCAGATGACAGCACAAGAAGCGGAGGAAACTCCCGATGTGGTTACAGGTACATTCTTAATAAATTCTACACGTGCTAAAGTGTTATTTGATTCCGGTGCAAACCGATCGTTTGTGTCGCCTTCTTTTGCTGCCTATATGCATTTAAAGCCTAAAGTGTTAGATCATGCGTTAATGGTAGATACGGCTAATGATAATCAAGTACCAGTTAATGAGGTATTTGATAGTTGTGTGATAAACATAGATGGGTGTGGAGTGCCTATTCAGTTATTTCCTATAGCCTTGATCGAGTTTGATGTGGTAGTGGGAATGGATTGGTTAGCCGAGAATCAGGCTAATATAGTTTGTGATAAGAAATTAATCAATATTGTCTTGCCTGAGAGGGGACCGGTAGTGATTTATGGTGATCGTAAAAATAGTCAGTCTTGCCTTATTTCTATGATGAAAGCTCGGAAGAGTGTTAGCAAAGGCTGCCAGAGTTATTTAGCTTATGTGATAGATACTAAGCTAGAAAAGAATAAGTTGGAAGATATTCCAATTGTTAATGAGTTTCCAGAAGTATTCCCTGAAGACTTTAATAGTCTTCCGCCCGTTAGACAAGTAGAGTTTAGTATAGATTTGATTCCTGGAGCCGCTCCTATTGCTCGTGCACCGTGTCGTTTAGCGCCACCAGAGATGAAAGAGATGATGACTCAACTGCAGGATCTTTTAGATAAAGGCTTCATCAGACCTAGTTCTTCCCCGTGGGGAGCACCGGTTCTGTTTGTGAAAAAGAAGGATGGTTCGATGAGAATGTGTATTGATTACCGAGAGTTGAATAAGCGCACGATCAAGAACAAGTATCCGCTTCCTATAATTGATGACCTCTTTGATCAACTAGTTGGAGCTTGCTATTTCTCCAAGATTGATCTAAGATCTGGCTACCATCAACTGAAGGTTAAAGAAGAAGACGTTCTGAAAACTGCTTTTCGTACACGGTATGGTCACTATGAATTCTTAGTGATGCCTTTTGGATTGACGAACGCTCCAGCTGCTTTTATGGATTTAATGAACCGAGTATGTAAGCCATATCTCGATAAATTTGTTATTGTGTTTATCGATGATATCCTTATCTACTCCTGATCCAAGGAAGAGCACGCGCAACATCTTCGTTTGATTCTGGAATTACTGAAGAAGGAAAAGTTGTATGCTAAATTTTCGAAATGTGAATTCTGGCTACGAGAAGTTTAGTTTCTGGGGCATGTAGTTTCCGAGAAAGGCATTCAAGTTGATCCAATGAAAGTAGCAGCAGTTGTAAAGTGGGAACCGCCGAGAACGCCAACCGAGGTACGAAGTTTTCTGGGCTTAGACGGCTACTATCAAAGTTTATAAAAGACTTCTCTCGTATCGCGACACCTTTGACTAAGCTGACTCGAAAGAATCTAAAGTTTGAATGGAAAGCAGAACAGGATGAAGCATTCAGAGTATTGAAAGAGAAACTTCGCAGTGCCCCGATTTTGTCACTACCGGAAGGTTTTGAAGATTTGTTGTTTATAGTGATGCTTCCAAACTAGGATTGGGATGTGTACTTATGCAACGTGGAAAGGTTATTGCTTATGCTTCTCGTCAGTTAAAAGATCATGAAAGACAGTATCCTACGCACGACATGGAACTGGCAGCAGTTGTTTTCGCGTTGAAGATTTGGAGACATTACCTTTACGGCTCTAAATGTCAAATTTATACTGATCATAAGAGTCTCCAACATCTTTTCGATCAGAAGGAACTAAATATGAGGCAAAGAAGATGGCTAGAATTGGTGAATGATTACGACTGTGAAATCCTTTATCATCCGGGAAAGGCGAATGTGGTAGCTGATGCACTAAGTCGTCAAGAAAGGAGTGGAACAATAAAAGCTATTTCACTACGAGCTGAACTCCTACCTAAAATCTTTGACGAATTGCTGAAGTGTCAAATAGAAGCTTTTCAAAAAGAACACTTAAAACCAGAACGGTTAGTGGGTATATCAGCATTGCTTGTAAAAGATGATCGTGGGTTGTTGTGTTTGGGAAACAGAATCCGGGTGCCTCGTTTGGGTGGCTTACGTGATCGGGTACTACAAGAAGCTCATCAATCTCGCTTTTCTATTCACCCAGGTACGAACAAGATGTACAAAGATCTGAAACAATTTTATTGGTGGCCGGGAATAAAAAGGAGTATTGCCCAGTATGTGGAAGGTTGTACTACTTGTAAGAAGGTGAAAATTGAACATCAAAAGCTGTTTGGGCAATTACAGCGTTTAGAAATACCGATGTGGAAATGGGATCAGATTACTACAGATTTTATCACAAAGCTACCAAGGACTCCGAAGGGATTTGATGCCATTTGGGTGATCGTTGACAGATTGACTAAGTCTGCTCACTTCCTGCCAATAAAAGAAACTGATTCGTTGGAACGATTAGCCAAGCTGTACATCAACGAAATAGTAACTCGACATGTGGTTCCAATCTAGATTATTTCTGATCGTGATAGTCGTTTTACCTCAAGATTCTGGAGAAGTTTTCAAAAGGAAATAGGAACGCAGATAAAGTTAAGCACGGCGTATCATCCTCAAACTGACGGTCAGAGTGAACGAACGATTCAGACATTAGAAGATATGCTTCGGGCTTGCATTGTTGATTTTGGGGGATCATGGGATAAGCATTTACCGTTGATTGAATTTGCCTACAACAACAGTTATCATTCCAGCATACAAGCGGCACCGTTTGAAGTTCTGTATGGTAGAAAATGCCGAACACCTCTGTGTTGGAACGAAGTGGGAGAGAAACAGTTAGCAGGGCCAGATATAGTTCAGTTGACCGCGGATAAGATTTCTCAGATTCGGGAACGTTTGAAAGTAGCTCAAGACAGACAGAAAAGCTACGCCGACCGACGCCGAAAACCGTTAGAGTTCCAAGTTGGAGATTTCGTGATGTTAAAAGTCTCGCCTTGGAAAGGAGTCATTCGATTCGAGAAACAAGGTAAGCTGAGCCCGAGGTACATTGGACCGTTTGCAATCATAGAAAGGATCGGTGAAGTAGCCTACAGGTTAGATCTTCCGCCAGAGTTAAGCAGGATTCATAACGCGTTTCATGTATCGAATTTCCGAAAGTGTTTGGTTACGCCGGATCAGGCAGTTTCTCTACCAGATATACAAGTTGATGAAAAGCTTAATTATGTGGAGGAACCTGAAGCCATAGTTGACCATAAAGTCAAAGTTTTGCGGAATAATGAAATCAGACAAGTGAGGGTTCAGTGGCGACACCATAGGGGTCGGGATGCTACATGGGAATCGGAATCAGAAATGAGAACTAAGTACCCGTATCTTTTTGCCTAACCGAATTCCGGGACAGAATTCTTTTAAGGGGGAGATGATGTAATACCCCGGGTAAGTTCGTTAGTTAAATTTGAAGTTCCGTTAAAATTTTAGTTAACTTTAAATTGGAAGTTTAGGGTAAGTTTGGGTTAAGTTAGAAGTTAAAGGTGTTTGGTCATTAAGGGATAGTTTAAGGACTAAAGTGGTATTTTGGTTTGATAATATCCCTTTTGATGAAATCAGATATTTCATAATTCCAAAATATCCAGAAATATTCCAGTGTGTATGTGTGTGTGTTTGAGAGAGTAAGAAGAAAAAAGAAGGGTTTTGGCTAAGAGACTAAAATTGGTGTACTTGGAAGAAGAATTAAGGTATGTTTCCTTTGTATTTTGTGTTTGTAATTGCTTTTGAAAGGTTTCTATCGGATTAGAATAGTCAATTACACATCCGGTATTAATTCAGTCGGATTCTGGGTAGAAAATGGATGAACAGTCAGAGGTTTCCGGATAAGATGAATGTGTCCGGTAGTTTCTTGGGTGGTGTCCGGGTAATGTGTTGATAGTGTCCGGTAGTTCTTTCTTGCAGGTATCTGGACGAATCGATTATCCGGGTAAGTCCTATTTTCTCTAAGTTTCCGGGTGGAATGGTTTACCGGATAGTATCCGGGTTGCTGTAGTATTCGGATAGTTGGGTTGTCCGGATTATTAAGGTTGTCCAGAAAGTCATGCTGTCCGGATTAGTCTTGTTGTCCGGGAAGTTTGTGTTGTCCGGGAAGTTTAGCTGTTTGGTCAATTCTGAGAGTTTAGATGCTTTTGAGTATCCAGTAACCTATGCCTTGTTAATTCTTGGAGGGGGAATGAATGAGGACTGAATGCATTATAGACTCGACTTAAGTTCAGGTTTGGGGGTAACATTTGAGGATTTGAGTTCTTTAGAGTTCTTAGCTTTATTAAGACTTATGTGTTTTATGTGGTAAAGAGATATATGTATCTATTTGTTACAGATCTTGTGAATTATGGGTAAAGGACTGAACCTGTTAAGAAGGCTTGGAAACGTGTTGATAAACAAACAGGTGAGTTTTACTTTAAAACGTTTTGAAACTGGAATACATATATGCGTGGATTGGGAATGTGATAGATGGTATGCTTATGTGTTTATGTATGTAATATAATATATTGAGATATTGTATTTACATGAGTATTCTATGATACGAGAATACGTGGTCGGGCTTAGGACCGGTGTGTTGGCTGTAATATTCGTACAACGTTGTTGGCTGTAATAGTCGTACAATGAAGTTAATTTATTAGTTGGCTTGCAACCAACTAATATGGCCAAGAGAATGAGATGGGAAAATACATAATGATTGAGTCATAACTGGTAATTGTGTTTGTATTATGTGAATAGTGGTGTGCAAAAGAGTTTTCAAAGAAACAGGGATTTTCTCACTTAGACCATTATGTCTAACCCTCATTTTGTTTTAAATATGTATTCCAGGGCGTGGATCGGATAAGAGCAAGTAAGAGAAATAATCAGCGGATAGCTTTTGTGAAGACTTATAGGTTGAAGACCATGATGTGTTTTGCATTTACAATCTTGTTATTAGATATAATGTATTTAATTAGCGAAAAGTTGTAATGGAATACCTTATTTTGGATTATAAAGACTATGGAACCGTATTTGTTATATAATGATCTTTGTTATGTAACGACGTTATGAAATATATGTTACTTGTTGCAAATTGGGATCCGGGTCGTTACAAAAGCACCCATCAAGAGTATTTATACCAAAAGATTTACCTTCGTAAGAGGAATCATTAAAATACCAATATTTAAGATTTATTCATCAAAACCCGAGATACATCCTATCTCAAAACCAAAAAGTTTACACTTTCTAAAATATTCACAAGGTCGGGATTGACCAAAATCCAATGAGCCACACTTTCGTATTTTCAGGCGTACTGTAACATCCATTATGCATAATTCCAATAAATACTAGAAATGAACCATAAGGCTTGTGGCGTACTGGTTAAGGCTTGTGGGGGATGTGGCTAGTAACCCATCTACCCCAAGTTCGAATCCAGACGCTTCCAACTTGTGGCCACTGGGGATAAACTCAGGGTTGCACGCTTTAGCAGCTGGGGCAATTGCCTCACCTTGCCGGGATTAGTCGAGGCAATGTCCTCGGATACCCTTCCAAAAAATATATATACTAGAAATGCATTTTTTACTAAATAATCTCCATTTATGCAATAAATCATCAAAACACTTTCATTTATAATCTATTTATCAAATTACCCAAAAATCCCAAATGTTGGTGTCTTGCAAGGTTTATAAAAGTAACACTTCAAATAATCAAAACCCACCAAATAACTTAACAATTGATAATTTCATGTAAAACAAACACACTTTAAAATAAACATTTTTGGTATGTACAACGTTTTCACGAATCAACTTGAACTCACCTTGCTAGATTTAGGTTAAATCTAGATTTTCCCCAATTGAGTTCCTCTGAAGAAACTTGAATCTTCAAGCCAAAACTCGAATAACCTAAATCCACAAGTTTCCAACCATAAATAATCTGCCCCAAACACTTAGAATCGTTTCCCCCACATCTTACATCAAAATCTCAATTTTGACCAAAAACCCCAATTTGACCTAACTTTTCTCAAAGTCATCCAAACCAAAATTTTAGAAATATAACTACTAGGAAGTCATTAATGGAGCATTTATAACTCATATAAGGATTTAGAAAAGGAGAGGATGAACTTACCTCATGGATCTTGAGTAAACCCTCAAAACCCTAGAATCTCAAGAAAATGGAGGTGAAACTTGAATCTTGCACCAAGAGATGAAATCACAAGCATAAATGACGAGGGAACACTTGATTTCTAAGAGAAAAGCCCCAAAAATGAGTTAGGGTTCATAGGATATGGTGGGAGATCGGTTTGGGAGAGAAAGGGGAAGTTGTAAGGTGAGAAATGAAGAAGAAAGCTGAAAAATCACATTTGAGGTACCTGCCTGCGACTATGACAGCGACTTTGACACTGGTCATAGTCGCTGGTCATAGTAGCTCAGGGGTACCGAAACTGTTTTGGACATAACTTCTTCGTTTTAGCTCCGTTTTCGCTCCAGAAAGGACCCGTTGGATTCGTATTTGAATTCTCCATCCAACAAGACTATAAAATCTAGGATTTATTGCAAAATTCTATTTTTCATGTTTATCATAAAAGATCGATACCTTCCAGAAACCGGGGTGTTACAACATGGAAGGATGAGCAGAGAGGAAATGACTTCCTATCTGAACTTCACTTGCCTATAGAAGGAACGACTTAAAAGGTGGAAGCCCCTAATTCAAGTGGAAATACTTTCAAACTATGCATCTACTCACACTAGGATCGTCAAACCGAAAAAACTGTCTCTTTCTATTTATTTGAAAAGATCGCTCCGACTACATTTGAAGCTAGTGTTGAATTTACCTAGAGGCATAGGGTTGTTTGAAAAATAGATTGAAATACTTTGAATATAACGAATTAAGGCTATCTAGCAACTACTTGCCAGTCAACCTATTTAAGACTTGACACTCTCGAGCAATCTATAATCCTCTAGCCCGCTCTAGGCACTCTGGGCCCGTTTGTATATGTGTAGCCTCCGTTAGAAAGACGTGTTACAATCTCACATCAGCTAAATTTAGATCATTTCTCTTTTAAATATTTGGTACCTCATTTCTCCTCTTTTGAGGACCTTTTGAAAGCATGGTGGATATTCTTACAATATTATTTGAATTTTATTTGTGATGATAATAACAATAAGATAAGTAACTTTTAAATAATTGGTTGTAAATAGCAAAATAAACATTTTTATGCCTTGAATTTAGAGAAAATGAATTGTAGTCCTCTATCCTAATTTTTCTTTAAATGTAAACCTTATACCAACTAATATGTCACAGAGTTTTATGTTGAGCTATCATTTCATGTGCTTTTATTGTGATTCATACATATAAATTTTATGAACATATTTTGTTTTATATATAAAACAGTTATATATATTTTAGATATAAACAATATTATATATTTGTCTTTTAAATATGTGAAACTAGTTTTTACGGTTCTTAGCATTTTTCTCGAATATTAATTTCTAAGAAGATTGAAATCTAATTATTTATCTATTTTTTTGTTAAATGGTTCATTACCAAACAAATATTTATATAAAATTAACAATATAATTAATACAATAATAATTTTATAATAATAAAAAAGGTGGATAATGGAAAAACATTGAGGTAATGGGGCTGGTAAGAGTCTTAAGGGCAATAATGAGATGTTTTGGGTAATGACCAAAACAGACACCGCACCCATTTTCCAACTATTTGGCTTGTTGATCGTGCATGTAGGGGTGTAAATGATGCGAGTCGAGCTCGAGAATCAGTATGCTCGACTCGAACTCGAAAACCAATATTCGGGCTCGAGTTCGAGTCGAGCACATTCGAGTAGTAAAAATCCAAACTCGAACTCGACTCGTTAGTATGTCAAGTCGAGCTCGAATTCGAGTCGAGCACATTCGAGTCGAGTGTTGACCGAGTTTTGACCGAGTCAATCTCGAGTAGCTCGCGAGTTGTCTCGTCTCATTTACACCCATAGTATAAACTAACCAAAGCAGCTTTATAAGAAATTAAATGTAATATTAATGAAAGCAGATTTATGGTATAAACTAACCAAAATAGATTTATAAGAAATTAAATGTAATATTAATGAAAACAGATTTATATGCAGATTTATGGTATAAACTAACCAAAGCAGATTTATAAGAAATTAAATGTAATATTAATGAAAGCAGATTTATAAGCAGATTTATGGTATAAACTAACCAAACTAATAATATATACTTTATTATATATAAAATTAATTCGAGTATCTCACGAGCTTATCGAGTCGAGTATCAGGTAGCTCAACTCGACTCGTTAGTATGTCGAGTCGAGCTCGAGTTCGAGTCGAGCACATTCGAGTTGAGTGTTGACCGAGTTTTGACCGAGTCGATCTCGAGTAGCTCGCGAGTTGTCTCGTCTCATTTACACCCCTACGTGCATGTACATGAATGATGAAACCGCAACTAAAAGAAAAGCAATTCCATAGGTACATGTAATATCGGAATGGAAAATTGAACCAAATCGTAACGTACGTATTTTTTTTATTTAACTATTATTTTATGAGAATATATATTATAATACTAATAATTTTTATAAAACTTACAAATCAGTTTTCATGTGTTATTTGATATATGTGTGAAAATCAAATGGTTATACTTATACAGTTTTGATTCTTATGGAAACCGTTCATGCCTTCTTCTTCTTTTTTATCCATAAAATAGTCCAATATGTTTAATATATGAAACAACACTATATAAACATAATTGGTTTGTATGAAATAACATATAAAAATTGGTTTGTAAGTTCATACGATTTATTAGATTTATACATATATATATATATATATGGGTGGTATCTGGTACAAACCAAGTAGATTGTACTAACTATACAAACTAATCCTGACCATACAATATTTTAATCAATGGATCATATTGGTCCGGTGGCAATACTGTAAATAATGAATGGGTTATGTTTTTTTTCATTAAAATTAGAGGCGGGAAGGGGTAATTCGGTCAAATCCAACAAGATACAATCATCAACAAAGTCAATGGCGAGAAATCAGGGATTCCACTTTTCCGATTTCGAAGCCACAAAAACTGTATGATACGGTTTCCGATTTTAGCCAAATCCATATGAATCAAGAACAATATTGTTCTTAGCAACAAGCGGGTTGAAAATTTCTTCATTATAAAGTAACCATGATTCGAAATCAAGGTATGATTCGTTAAATACTTGTTTCTTTGCATCTACCACACCATTCAAAATCGAGGTATGATTTTAGCCAATTCTTGTTTTTTTGTATATACCACTCGATTTGTAGAACATATACCGAAAAAACTAGGGTTTTTGTTGATTCAATCTTCAGTGAGACGCCCAAGTGATAGAATCAAAATGTTGAACTCTTTCTCGAACTTTACGAACACCGCTGACAACCTTGTTGATTTGGACGAAGAGATGAGTGACCAGGAAGAAGTGAATGTCGAAATAGCATATGATTCGGAAGAGGGATTCAGCCGAAATCGTTCATCTTGGTCAAAAGGAAAAAGGTGTGTATCAAAAAACCTAAAAATGTTTGACTGATTAGTGTTGTTTGGATTCATCGATATGATTCAAAATATCTATATAAAATGTCAACCTTCCTCCAAGACAATCTCAAAGTAAACTACACCTCTCATTCTTTTATGAGTTAAACATTGACTACAGTACACGAAAAGTAGAAAAGGGATTACCCAAAAATGGTGGGCCATCTCCCAAATTGGTACTCTGTATATGGATTGAAAAATTCATTAACGCATTATATTAATCATGAAGTGTGTTAGATTGCATTCATAGACTAGTTGTGTTCATACAGAACCTAGAAACTCTAAAACCCTTTTGCGGTTCCCCTTAGTGGCTCAAGGTGTTCTTCTCCGGCCAAGCTCCGGCCACCAGTCTGATAGCTTCCAAAGTTCGGTACTCTCTACCCTCATTCCGTCGCTAGCTCCTTCGAGATTCGCCGGCCTATCTTCGGTCGTCAGGTTTTCTCTGTCCCCTTACCGTCGCTACCATCGCCCTGTTAAGTTATTCTTCGCTTTCTCTCCATCTTCTTGCATGGCTACGAACCAAGAGGTTATCGACAATCTCACTTCCCTTACCAACAAACTTCAAGTAACCCAAACCCACCACCCTCCTGAAGTAGATGACGCTACGGAGATCATCGTCGTTCAATCTGTGGAGGAGCTTCATCTAGAAGTCTTCTCGGAAGATACCATGGTTACAAGAGTTTTCTCAAGAAAAGATTGTTCAGTCTCCTTTCTCAAAACGATTTTTGGCCGGAGGTGGAAATTTAGAGGACCATGGCAGGTTTGTCCTCTGGGATCCGACGACACGAGCTCATCCTTCACACCATTTTATGCCAAAGACGAATGGAGAGTCGAGGAACTCAAATGCCCCAAGAAAGTTTCTACTAGTATAGAAGACGTCGGGTACCTCATCGCCGGCGAAAATTCCGGCACCTCCTTCCCTCCGCTGGTAGCTTCTACGCAACTGGTTCCTACTCACCATGCTACTAAGAGAGTAAAAGGTAAAAGTACTTTCTACTTTGAAAAAGTCAGCCACCCTAAAACTACTTGTAATAACCAGGTATGTTATTTATTTTATTTAATAGTATTATTTTAGTTAAAGTGCATTTGGGAAATTTTATAAGTTAAGCTAGTTAAAAGTATTTTATGGAGTTAGAAGTTAAGGGGTAAGCTTTAAATTTAATTTAGAGATTGGAGGGTTAAAATTGCCATTAGAAGAAATTATGGGGTTTGTTTGGTGAATGTGACTAAAGCTAGCCACATCCACCGCCTCTTTCCTTTCAGTAGGAGGAGGTGTCCTCCATTTAGACATTAGTTAACAAAATATCAAAACAAAGTGTGTGTGTGTGTGTGTGTTGTTTTCGGCAAAGACCAAGAGAGAGAGATAGAACCGTAAAGAGGAAGAAGAAGAAAATCAAGAGTAATCAGCTGGGATTTAAGGATCAAACTGAAGAATTAAAAGGTAACAACCCTTTATAATCTTTCCTCTTTATGTTATTAAGTTGACAGATAAGTTTATAAATGGGTTTTGGTATTTTTAGAAGGATATGAGAAATCTGGGTTTAGAATAATGTTCTAATAGTAGTCCTAAGCATATCTGCAAATTATCAGAAACATTCATGGTCTAAAACTGTAAAATTCTGGGTTTAGGAGGAATTTAGTTAACTGAGATATTGATGAACATCATAGGTATCGCAACCTTGAGTTGCGACATTCATGAATATCGCAACCTTGGGTTGCGACAAGCTCTTGATATAGCAATGGTCAGTTGCGACTTGTGGTATATCGCAATAGTTGGTTGCGACATTATGTATATCGCAACAGTTGGTTGCGATATGCTACTGTGTCGCAGTAGTTAATTGCGATATGGGTGGTGTGTTGCGACATGGGGTTATCGCAGTAGTTGATTGCGATATGAGTCGAGGATTTTGGGATTTTAGAGATTTTAGTCTTAAAAAGATATTTGTATTTATGTGGTTACAGATTCTGTGAAATTGGGCTGAAAGATTGGAGTACTTGAAAATAGCCTGGAAGGATTTTGGTGATAAGCAAAACATGCGAGTTTTACTTTAAAACGTTTTTAAACTGGAATACATATATGTGTGGATTGGGAATGTGATAGATAGTGTGATTATGTGTTTATGTTTGAAATATAATATATTGAGATATTGTATTTACATGAGCATTACACTATATGAGAATACGTTGGCCGGGCTTAGGACCGGTGGTGTTGGCTGTAATATTCGTACAGCGGTGTTGGCTGTAATTGTCGTACAGTGGAGTTAATTTATTAGTTGGCTTGCAACCAACTAATATGGCCATGGAAGATGAGACAGGAAGTACACGATGCATGAGTCGTAATTGGTATTTATCTTTAGATTATGTATATGGTATTTGTGCAAAGGATTTTAAAACTAACAGGGATTTTCTCACTTGGACCGCTAGGTCTAACCCTCATTTTGTTTTAAAATATGTATTCCAGGTCGTGGAGCAAATAGAGGCAAGTGATAGGAAAATCTGTGAATTTCTTTTGAAGATGTATGTTCATGAAGATCCGTGATGTATTTTGTATCTATCATGCTAGTAGTTATCATGTAAATTACTAGCAAAAAGTTTGTACTGAAATACTGTTATGGTTAGAAGACTAAAGGACTGTAAATGAAATGTTATGTATCTTCTATTATGAGACTGTGGTATGTTAAATATGTTATTTGTTGTATGTTTGGAATCTGGGTTGTTACAGATGGTATCAGAGCCCTAGTTTAAGGGATTTAGGTATTCGTATCGGTACCTAGACTTAAACTGCATGTGAAGTAGAATGTCCCTATTATTGTAGAACCTTGGGATGTTAAATATAAAAAGGTAGAAGGAACATCATGTAAGGTAATTTTAGATTACACCTGGCCAGTGTAATTGTGATCTTACAGGTACATGTTTGAACTGGAATACCTTGTTATATGGGGTATGTGCTTATGTGTATATTAATCTTGTCTGAATCTACAGAATGGCAAGTGGTACTAGACAAACGAATCGAGAGGGAGGAGGAAATCCTAATAGGACGAATCCAACAGTTGGGACAATGGGAAGAGGGGGAGAAAGAGGTAGAGGCAGAACAGGCGGCAGAGTTCAACATCGAGGCGCGGAATTTGTTACAAGAGACGACTTGGCGACTGAAATGGGAAGATTACAAGCAAATATCCAAGCTATGTTCAACCGAACTCGTAATACTGATACAGAAATACCAGATCCTACTCATGAAGACGAGATGCCTATTACACCTACTGTCGTACCAGTGACGAAGAAGTGTGATTATAAAATGTTCCTAAGTTGCAAACCTCCGACCTACTCAGGAGAAAGGGAACCAATGAAAGCTATGAGGTGGTTGAAAGAAATAGAAGTTATCTTCAAAACAAGTAAGTGTGCCGAAGAGGATAGAGTACTATATGGGACTGCAATGCTAAAAGCCAATGCTCTATACTGGTGGGAAGCTCTTATTTCTTCTGGAGGATCTGACATATATTCTACTTTCTCTTGGGAAGAATTCGTTATAGCTTTCAGGAAACAGTTTTGTCCCCAAGCAGCAGTTAAACAATTGGAAGGGGAGTTTATGAACTTGCAGCAAGGGAATTTATCAGTTCGGGACTATACCGCTCGTTTTCTGGAAAAGTCTCGTTTCGCGGAGTACTACGTTGCCACCGAAGCAATGAAGATTGAGAGGTTTATCTTTGGGTTGAATTCAGAAGTCAGAAGTCTGGTGATTGCTAAAGGACCAGAAACCTTTTCAGCCGCAGTAGACGCCGCGGAAACCGTGGAACAGGATAAAGGGAGAAACGCTAGTGATAAAGGTATGTGAAAAAGAAAGTGGGAAGGACCGCAGTATGATCCAAAGAAATCTAGATTTCAGAGGTTTGATAACCGTCCTCCTTTCCGACCAACGGAAAGACCTTGTCCGAAATGCAACCGTATCCACCAAGGAAATTGTCAAGTTGATTCTCGGGTTTGTTATAGGTGTGGGAAAACCGGACATGTTGCTAAAGACTGTCGAGTAACGCGGTTTTGTTTCTCATGTAATTCTCCGGATCACATTCAGTCTGATTGTCCGAGGGGAAGAGTACAACAAGGGGGTACGTCGGGGAAACCAGCGAGTGTTAGACCAGTAGTACAAAGGCCAGAGCAACCAAGAGCAAGGGGCCGTGCATTTCAGATGACAACGCAAGAAGCGGAGGAAACTCCTGATGTGGTGACAGGTACATTTTTGATAAACTCTACACGTGCTAAAGTGTTATTTGACTCTGGTGTAAACCGATCGTTTGTGTCTCCTTCATTTGCTGCTTATATGCATTTAAAGCCTAAAGTGTTAGATCATGCTTTAATGGTAGATACGGCAAATGATAATCAAGTATCGGTTAAAGAGGTTTTTGATAGTTGTGTGATAAATATAGAGGGGTGTGGAGTACCTATTCAATTATTTCCTATAGCTTTGATCGAGTTTGACGTGGTAGTGGGAATGGATTGGTTAGCCGAGAATCAGGGTAGTATAGTTTGTGATAAGAAATTAATCAATGTGGTCTTACCTGATAAGAGACCGGTAGTGATTTATGGTGACCGTAGAAATCATCAGTCTTGCCTTATATCTATGTTAAAAGCTCGTAAGTATGTCAACAAAGGTTGCTCGAGTTACTTAGCTTATGTGATAGATACTAAGCTAGAAAAGAATAAGTTGGAAGATATTCCTATTGTTCGTGAATTCCCAGAAGTTTTCCCAGAAGACTTGAATAGTCTTCCTCCCGTTAGACAAGTAGAGTTTGGTATCAATCTGATTCCTGGAGCCACTCCTGTAGCCCGTGCACCGTATCGTCTGGCACCTCCAGAGATGAAAGAAATGATGGCACAATTACAAGACCTATGCGATAAGGGCTTCATCAGACCCAGTTCCTCGCCGTGGGGTGCACGAGTCTTGTTTGTGAAAAAGAATGATGGTTCGATGAGAATGTGTATCGATTACCGAGAATTGAATAAGCGCACGATCAAGAACAAGTATCCGCTTCCCAGAATTGATGACCTCTTCGATCAATTAGTTGGAGCTTGTTATTTCTCCAAGATTGATCTAAGATCTGGTTATCATCAATTGAAGGTTAAAGAAGAAGACGTTCTGAAAACTGCTTTTCGCACAAGGTACGGTCACTATGAATTTCTGGTGATGCCATTTGGACTGACGAACGCTCCAGCTGCTTTTATGGATCTAATGAACCGAGTATGTAAGCCATATCTCGATAAATTTGTTATTGTATTTATCGATGATATCCTTATCTATTCCCGATCCAAAGAAGAGCACGCACAACATCTTCGTTTGATTCTAGAGTTGCTGAAGAAAGAAAAGTTGTATGCTAAATTTTCTAAATGTGAATTCTGGCTACGAGAAGTTCAATTTCTTGGGCATGTAATCTCCGAGAAAGGCATTCAAGTTGATCCGATAAAAGTAGAGGCAATTGAAAAGTGGGAACCGCCGAAAACGCCAACCGAAGTACGAAGTTTTCTGGGTTTAGCCGGTTACTATCGAAAGTTTATAAAAGATTTTTATCGTATCGCTACACCTCTCACTAAGCTGACCCGAAAGAATCTAAAGTTCGAATGGAAAGTAGAACAGGATGAAGCATTCCGAATATTGAAAGAGAAACTCTGTAGCGTGCCGATACTAGCATTACCTGAAGGTTCCGATGACTTTGTTGTTTACAGTGATGCTTCCAAACTGGGATTGGGATGTGTACTAATGCAACGTGGGAAAGTTATTGCTTATGCTTCTAGACAACTGAAGGATCATGAACGGCAGTATCCTACACACGACATGGAACTTGCAGCAGTTGTGTTCGCGTTAAAGATTTGGAGACACTCTCTCTACGGTTCAAAATGTCAAATTTTTACCGATCACAAGAGTCTCCAACATCTTTTTGATCAGCGGGAATTGAATATGAGACAAAGAAGATGGCTAGAACTGGTGAACGATTACGACTGTGAAATTCTTTATCATCCGGGAAAGGCGAATGTGGTAGCTGATGCACTAAGTCGTCAAGAAAGGAGTGGAACAATAAAAGCCATTGCACTAAGATCTGAACTCCTACCTAACATCTTCGACGAATTGAAGAAGTGCCAAGTGGAAGCTTTTCAAGAAGAACATTTGAAACCGGAACGGTTAGTGGGTATATCAGCATTGCTTGTAAAAGATGATCGTGGGTTACTGTGTCTGGGAAACAGAATCTGGGTGCCTCGTTTGGGTGGTTTACGTGATAGGGTACTACAAGAAGCTCATCAATCTCGTTTCTCTATTCATCCAGGTACGAATAAGATGTATAAAGATTTAAAACAATTTTATTGGTGGCCGGGAATAAAAAGAAGCATTGCTCAGCATGTGGAAGGTTGTACTACCTGTAAGAAGGTAAAGATTGAACATCAAAAGCCGTTTGGTCAGTTGCAACGATTAGAAATACCTATGTGGAAATGGGATCAGATTACTACGGATTTCATCACGAAGTTACCAAGGACTCCGAAGGAATTTGATGCCATTTGGATGATCGTTGACAGATTGATAAAGTCTGCTCACTTCCTACCAATAAAAGAAACTTATTCGTTAGAACGACTAGCCAAGTTGTACATTGACGAAATAGTAACTCGACATGGAGTTCCAATCTCGATTATTTCTGATCGTGATAGTCGTTTTACTTCAAGGTTCTGGAGGAGTTTTCAAAAAGAAATGGGAACGCAGATAAAGTTAAGTACAACATATCATCCTCAAACCGACGGTCAGAGTGAACGAACAATTCAGACTTTAGAAGATATGCTACGGGCATGCATTGTTGACTTTGGGGGATCGTGGGATAAGCATTTGCCGTTGATCGAATTTTCCTATAACAACAGTTACCATTCCAGCATACAAGCGGCACCGTTTGAAGTTCTGTATGGTAGAAAATGCCGAACGCCTCTGTGTTGGAACGAAGTGGGAGAGAAACAGTTAGCGGGGCCAGATATAGTTCAGTTAACTGCGGATAAGATTACTCAGATACGGGAACGATTGAAAGTGGCTCAAGACAGACAGAAAAGCTACGCTGACCGACGCCGAAAGCCGTTAGAGTTCCAAGTTGGAGATTTCGTAATGTTGAAAGTCTCGCCTTGGAAAGGAGTCATTCGATTTGGGAAACAAGGTAAGCTTAGTCCAAGGTACATCGGACCGTTTGCAATTACAGAAAGGATTGGTGAAGTAGCCTACAGGTTGGATCTTCCGACAGAGTTAAGCCGTATACATAACGCCTTTCATGTATCGAATTTTCGAAAGTGTTTGGTTACGCAAGATCAAGCCGTTTCTCTACCAGATATACAAATTGATGAAAAGCTGAATTATGTGGAGGAACCTGAAGCCATAGTTGACCACAAAGTTAAAGTATTGCGGAACAAGGAAACCAGACAAGTAAAAGTTCAGTGGAGACATCATAGAGGTCAGGATGCTACTTGGGAATCAGAGTCAGAAATGAGAGCCAAATACCCTCATCTTTTCGCTTAACTGAATTCCGGGACGGAATTCTTTTAAGGGGGAGATGTTGTAATAACCAAGTATGTTATTTATTTTATTTAATAGTATTATTTTAGTTAAAGTGGATTTGGGAAATTTTATAAGTTAAGTTAGTTAAAAGTATTTTATGGAGTTAGAAGTTAAGGGGTAAGCTTTAAATTTAATTTAGAGACTGGAGGGTTAAAGTTGCCATTAGAAGAAATTATGGGGTTTGTTTGGTGAATGTGACTAAAGCTAGCCACATCCACCGCCTCTTTCCTTTCAGTAGGAGGAGGTGTCCTCCATTTAGACATTAGTTAACAAAATATCAAAACAAAGTGTGTGTGTGTGTGTGTGTTGTTTTCGGCAAAGACCAAGAGAGAGAGATAGAACCGTAAAGAGGAAGAAGAAGAAGAAGAAAATCAAGAGTAATCAGCTGGGATTTAAGGATCAAACTGAAGAATTAAAAGGTAACAATCCTATATAATCTTTCCTCTTTATGTTATTTATTTGATAGATAAGTTTATAAATGGGTTTTGGTATTTTTAGAAGGATATGAGAAATCTGGGTTTAGAATAATTTTCTAATAGTACTCCTAAGCATATCTGCAAATTATCAGAAACATTCATGGTCTAAAACTGTAAAATTATGGGTTTAGGAGGAATTTAGTTAACTGAGATATTGATTAACATCATAGGTATCGCAACCTTGGGTTGCGACAAGCTCTTGATATCGCAATGGTCAGTTGCGACTTGTGGTATATCGCAATAGTTGGTTGCGACATGATGTGTATCACAATAGTTGGTTGCGATATGCTACTGTGTCGCAGTAGTTAATTGCGATATGGGTGGTGTGTTGCGACATGGGGTTATCGCAGTAGTTGATTGCGATATGAGTCGAGGATTTTGGGATTTTAGAGATTTTAGTCTTAAAAAGATATTTGTATTTATGTGGTTACAGATTCTGTGAAATTGGGCTGAAAGATTGGGGTACTTGAAAATAGCCTGGAAGGATTTTGGTGATAAGCAAAACAGGTGAGTTTTACTTTAAAACGTTTTTAAACTGGAATACATATATGTGTGGATTGGGAATGTGATAGATAGTGTGATTATGTGTTTATGTTTGAAATATAATATATTGAGATATTGTATTTACATGAGCATTACACTATATGAGAATATGTTGGCCGGGCTTAGGACCGGTGGTGTTGGCTGTAATATTCGTACAGCGGTGTTGGCTGTAATTGTCGTACAGTGGAGTTAATTTATTAGTTGGCTTGCAACCAACTAATATGGCCATGGAAGATGAGACAGGAAGTACACGATGCACGAGTCGTAATTGGTATTTATCTTTAGATTATGTATATGGTATTTGTGCAAAGGATTTTAAAACTAACAGGGATTTTCTCACTTAGACCGCTAGGTCTAACCCTCATTTTGTTTTAAAATATGTATTCCAGGTCGTGGAGCAAATAAAGGCAAGTGATAGGAAAATCTGTGAATTTCTTTTGAAGATGTATGTTCATGAAGATCCGTGATGTATTTTGTATCTATCATGTTAGTAGTTATCATGTAAATTACTAGCAAAAAGTTTGTACTGAAATACTGTTATGGTTAGAAGACTAAAGGACCGTAAATGAAATGTGATGTATCTTCTATTATGAGACTGTGGTATGTTAAATATGTTATTTGTTGTATGTTTGGAATCCGGGTTGTTACATTACTAATCATCACATTCCCCACTATAAAACAAAATCAACTTCTAAGAAAGCCAAATTGAAAGTTTCTTTTTATTTGTTGGTCAATGAATCACTTCTGGACAAATCAAACACAAAAAACGGATGGCCTCACCTGATTCATTGTGAAGACAATATGGGGAACACCAATTTAATAAAGGACATAAGAGATAAGACTTTTGTCATTTCTTCCAATTTGGAGGCTCCTAATAGGAAAACTCTCTCCTATCAGTCCTATGACAATCGTACCATCCACCTCTCCTTTTTACGAAAAGACCCTACTAACCTACCACCTCTCTTGTCAAACCAACTAGAAGGGTCCCCCCACTTTCCCATTAAACCGTTCACATCCTCCCAACCACATGCAAACATCCCAAAATACCTATCCCAAAATACCCATCCCCATGCAACCTGGCGTTTCTCATCTCAAACCCACCAAAGTGTCACTAAAAATCCCCATGCAAACCACCCTATAACCCACCATACCATGCAAATTGTCGCTAATAAACCCATGCAAATTGTCGCTAATAACGACGACTCCACCAACATTGTGAAAGACGCTCTTTTGCAATCAAACACTCTAGAGGCGGGACTTGCTTCGCAAGCCCGCCTAAACAAATGATCATCATTAGTTGGAACTGTCGGGGCCTAGCCAACCCCCGGGCAGTTCCGGTTCTTCGGGACCTCATTCGTAGCTCTCGGCCAGATGTGCTTTTTCTTTATGAAACTCTTGTTTCCCAAGCGAGAGCCACTAGTTTAAAATCTTGCCTGGGCTTTAATTTTTGCTTTGCGGTTGGTTGTAACGGCCACAGTGGTGGTATTTGTATCTTTTGGAATGAAAATTATCACCTTTCACTATTGTCTTATTCGCAAAACCATATTGATATGGATATCGTGGATCCCGATAACGGGAATTGGAGAATTACCGGGTTTTATGGATTCCCTGAAAGGAATCGTCGAAGAGACTCGTGGAACCTTTTAAGATCCCTTGCGGACGCCCCAAGCCGTCCTTGGGTGGTTTTAGGCGACTTTAATGATCTTCTTCTCCAAAGCGAAAAAATGGGTCTTAATGAACACCCGGAGTGGTGTATTCGTGGTTTTCGGAACACGTTATCGGATTGCAATTTGATTGATCTCGGGATGCATGGTTTTCCCTTCACTTGGAGTCGGCATAAAGGAAAACCAAACGAGGTTTCCGAATGTCTTGACCGCGCGGTTGGAAATAGCCTTTGGGTTAACCTTTTCCCCGACTTCCGGGTTAACAACCTCATCGCCCCTATTTCGGACCATTCGCCGATTGATCTTCACACTAAGGTTCGATACTCAATCCCTTCTTTTAAAACTTTTCGGTTTGAAAATAAATGGTTGCAGGAAGAGTCGTTTGAGAGGACGTTTATTAATGCTTGGAGATCTCCCGGAAACCCCGACATTCTCGCTAAGCTTTCCAAGCTCGCCACAATCCTCAACAAATGGGGGAGAAACCTCAATGCCTCATTCAAAAATGAGTTAAAGGATGCCTATTCGAAATTGAAATCCTATCGGAATTCAAGAGATCATTGCGCCTCGGCGGCGTTTGAAGAGCAAAGACACCGAATTATTAACACCCTCGTTAAGTAGGAAACTCATTGGCGACAAAGAGCAAAAGCCCATTGGCTTAAGGAAGGGGATCGAAACACAAAATTCTTTCATGCCTATGCAAATGGGCGTCGCAAAAGAAACCGTATTCTCAAGTTGAAAAATGATGAGGGTCGTTGGGTTGATGATCCATCCGAAATTCGTAATCTTGTTACCGACCACTTCAATCGTACTTTCTCGATTGGTTCCGGAAGCCCGGATCGTATCACTAAATATGTTAAAAATCGATTGACGGCTACGGACCTTGCTTGGCTCGAGGCCCCCTTTGACAAAGAAGAGTTCAAAACGGCTCTCTTCCAAATGCACCCGGATAAATCGCCGGGTCCGGAGGATTTAATCCGATTGGACTCTTTTACTGTGATTAGCCCCTACTAGTAAAAAGTTGTTCGTTCCCTGGATCCACGTGTTCCTAGTCGGGCCTAAATGGATGAATGAAGAAGCGCGCCCGGGTAGACTTCAAGAGCTCTTTCTCTGCGTATCCTCCTACTTCTTATTCTGGGGGTCATAGAAAGATACGAACCGCCTACTCTTTAAAGCCCTACCATTAGATTTAATAAAATGAAAGCTGCTTGCCCTCAGTAATAAAAAACAGCGATCCCTCCCCTTCTGTTACCTACTTTTACTCATATCTTCGCGGTATACCTCAATACAAGACAAGCACAGGAAAGGATATTCAATCAAAACCGGGCTATCACCCTATCTAAGCACATTTTGTCTTTTGTCAACGTTAATATAGGACCCCATTTGAGAACTGTTAAAACAGGGTTTTAGGCCCCTTAAACGACCTTTAAGTGGATCCTGTAATAACATCGTTATAGCCCAACCGGAACACTAAATCCATACAGCTCGTTAACGCCCCGCTTCTTCCAAAAGAAATGGGACATTTTGGGAGATGAAATTTTCAACGCCGGAAAACATTGGCTTGATAGTGGGTCTCTACCGAGTACCGACGGGCATTAACGACACTTTCATCATGCTCATTCCTAAAGTGAATGACTCGTCGTCGCTTAAAGATTATAGACCCATCACTCTTTGCAACGTCATCATGAAAGTGGTCACCAAAGTCTTGGCTAACCGAATCAAACCATTACTCCCTTCCATCATCTCGGCAAATCAAACGGCTTTTGTGAAAGATCGATTGATCACGAATAACATCATTATCACCTTCAAGATGCTTTATTCCATGCATCGTAATAAACGGAAAAAGATGGGGGACATTGCTCTCAAAATTGATATTAGCAAAGCCTACGACCGCTTGAATTGGGACTTTTTGAGACACATGTTAATTGCTTTGGGTTTTCCTTTCCGATGGGTCAACATGGTTATGATGATTGTCGAAACCGTTAAGTATTTTGTTAAAGTCAACAACGATATGGTGGGTCCTATTTTTCCGAAAAGAGGTATCCGTCAAGGGGACCCTATCTCCCCTTACCTCTTCATTATTTGCATGGAAGGTCTTTCGGCCTTTTTGAATCACGAAGACTTAGACGGCCAATTCCATGGCAGTAAAGCGGCCAAAGGTGCCCCGTCTATATCCCACCTTTTTTTCGCGGATGATGCTTTCTTTTTTTTGCAGGGCCTCGGTTGATGAAATTAGGCATCTCAAAAACATGCTCACGACTTATGAGGAAGCGTCCGGTCAAGCCATTAATTATACGAAATCGGGCATCATGGGAAGTAGCAATTTGGCTCCCGATCTTATGCGCACCTTTACTCACATCCTTGGGATTCATAACCCAATTAATACGGGGCGATATTTGGGGCTCCCCTCGCTTGTGGGTCGTACCAAAATCTTTATTTTCCGGCATATCCGAGATAGACTTTGGGTTAAACTTCAATCTTGGAGAAAAAACCCATTTCCTCGGCCGGAAAATCCACACTTATTAAAGTCGTCGCCCAAGCCATCCCGGTCTATTATATGAATGTGTTTCTCTTACCTAGCACGGTCATCCAAAGCCTCGAAAAAATGATTAATTCTTTTTGGTGGGGCCATAAGCGCGACGGCAACCGATCCATCAATTGGTTCTCTTGGGATAAGCTTTGCACACCGAAAAAATTCGGTGGCCTTGGATTCCGTGACTTCACCGCCTTTAATCTTGCCATGCTCGGTAAACAAGGTTGGAGACTTATTAAAAACCCGACTTCTCTCGTTGGGCGCCTCCTCAAAGCCAAATATTACCCGCGCAGTAATTTCATGACGGCCCACTTGGGAAATGCTCCTAGCTTTATTTGGAGAAGTATTTGGCACTCGCAACTTATCCTCAAGTCGGGGCTCCGTTGGAAGATTGGTAACGGTCACTCCATCAACGTTTGGAAAGATCCTTGGCTCAAAGACGACACGGGTTTCACTATAAATACTCCGAGTGTTATTAGTCGTCCCCATTTGACCGTTCATGACCTTGTTGACCCGCTTTCTCAAGGTTGGAATATCGCACCCATCAATGATTTATTCTCCCATGGGGATAGTATCAAAATTACCAACCTTCCTCCTCCAACCTCCAATCGTGAGGAAACTTTAATTTGGCATTGGTCGCATGACGGAAAGTACTCCGTCAAATCTAGTTATCGCACTATCATGGATCGCATGGCCCCGACTCCCGACCTCTTCTTGAATGGCGATTGGAATGCTCTTTGGAATGCCAACATTCCGAACAAAGTCAAATTTTTCGCGTGGAGAGCTATTAGAAATGTTTTACCCACTCGTCTCGCTCTCCAATCGAAAGGAATTAGGACCTTGGCTAATTGTCCTCTTTGTTCCCATGATTTGGAAAATGTGTGGCACGCTTTGGTCGGATGCCCTTTAACTAGGCAAATTTGGTGCGAAGCGGGTCTTGGGAATGCCATTGAGGATTTACTCTTAGCGGCCAATTCCTTCCATGAGTTGGTCTTTAATTTTATCCGTGACAACACCGGTCAATCCCGAGACCTTTTTCTCATGATTTTATGGAGCATTTGGTTTCGGCGTAATGATGTTCTTTGGAACGACGGTCCTCGCGACGCTTCTTCGGTAATTATTCCCGCTAACATTATGCTCACGGATTGGAAAGCCTCGTCGAACTCCCTTCGGCACTTCTCTAATCCTTCTGAACCCCTTCTCGCTCATAGTTGGCAACCACCGCGGGTAGGCTTTCTCAAATGTAATGTGGACGCCGTGGTCTTTGCCTCGTCCCATAAAACGGGTTTTGGTGCCGTCCTTCGTGATAACTCGGGAGCTTTCGTCTCGGCTTTCGCTTCACCATGTCTTTTCGTCCCGCCCACGAAAGAATGTGAAGCCCTTGCTATCCGTGATGCTCTCAATTGGATATCAAGTCGCAATGATAATCATGTTATAATCGAATCCGATGCCAAGTTGGTTGTGGATGCAATTTATAACATTTATGAAGACAACTCGGAGTTCGGGGATATCATCAAGGAGATTAGATATATTCGCAATTCGAAAGATCACATCTCCGTTCATTGGGTCAACCGTCTCGCTAACGAGTCGGCTCATTTATTAGCTAGGCACGCCTGTACTCTAGACCGCGTTGTTTATTTCGATAGCATGCCCGCTTTCCTTAATTCTTGTAATGACATCATTTGTAACGTCTCTTTTAATGATATGAACGAGTCCCGACCAGGTGATGGCAATGCCGAAGCCCGGTAGTGGTCTCATTCCCTTTGCCTTAAAAAAAAGACTAGTTGTATTCATGAACTTTGATTGGTTGGATTCATGGATTTGGATTAGTGGTGCTCATGCGTGGATAATGAATCATAATGCTTCAAGAATTTTTCTTTCTTTTTGTTCACCTGATGCTACATGATGTTTAAAATTATGGTGGAACAATTATTCATTATGATGCTTCATTCATTTTTTCTTTCTTTCTGTTCACCTGATGCTACATATATGGTTGCTATACTATGCTTCATGATTTGTTTTCTGGTTTAGTACTTATAGACCAACCCATTCAATGGTTACATTCTGTGCATTTTGAAAGTACATAACCATTGGTTTTTTTTTGTAGTTCACAGGTCAATATCTTGACAAAAACAGATAAATTGTTTCTGATTCATTAATCTATATTTCTTATTCGTGAATGTTAATAAGAGCTTCATGATTTAAGTTATGCTGACTTCATGAATGATTTCATCTGTGGATTTCTTCTATAGGTTAGTTGATTACGTCGAATATGTTTCGTTGATTGAATCTGCAAATTGATTTCATGAGATAATTATGTTTCATTGACTGAATCTGCAGATCGGTTTCATCAAATTCATCTATTTATCCATCGCATCTCATAGATTCTGCTCATTGATTACATCTCTGTGATTTCTTGATAAATTTAAGTGTTTGAATGTCATTTATTGATTTCTGGTGATGATAAATTTAAGTAGTCATGGCTTGAATGCCATTTATATGATTTTGCTTGAAACATTCCATGTTTCCAGATTTCTCCTTATCTGTGTTTCTCTATGTCATATATTCATGTATCACCACACTATATTTTTGTCTACTTAGCCTTTTCTTGGAATGAGAAAACTATTGGGGTCTACTGATCATTTGTTTGCAAGAACTACAAACATGAGTTGTAGTACTTTGTGCAATATTATTGGTGGCATGTTTAGTGCTTATTGTATTTTAGTATAAATATTCCCTATTGAATTACGAAATGCAGTGTCAATTATTTGTTTGAATTTCCTAATCCATTAGAATATAGCACCTGGGAGGATTCTTGGTCTGCAGGTGATAACTATCAAAATCATATCATCTATTAAATGTAGGATTCGAATCAACAAAATAGACACAATCGACGTATTAAATTAAATTTCTCCCTAAACCCTAATCATATATGATTCACGTATAAAAACATCAGATACAAACTCTTCGTTAAACGGTTGAAAATCCGCCATTGAAGGATACGCTTAGAAACGAACTTTGATTGTAACAGTAGCAGAAAAATATAGACCATAGGTATTCAATCTGGACGAAAATATAAAGCAGGAAAAATCGATATCGGAATCATAAACGTAATTTGTGTGATAATAGCCTAATTTGAATGAAATCGCTAGGAAAAAAAAAAAAAATTACGGTTACTGAATATGATTTGCAATTTGGTTTTGAGATGAGGATGATCTCAAGAATCTTCCATACAATCATGTGGAGGTTACCATATGTAATTATTAATATTTTTATTGATTAAATTAAATTAAATTGTTAAATTAAATGATCACATTATTACGGATACCGAATATGAATCATGGGGAGGTTACCATATATAAATATTAATATTTTAATTGATTAAATTAAAATAAATTGTTAAATTACATGATTACCCTCTTTATTAAACTAAATAATTAATCAAGATTTAATTAAATGAGTGGCTATGATTGGTTTATAAGGTTTGTACAATCCATTTGGTTTGTATTTGATATTTATTTTATATATATATATATATATGTGTGTGTGTGTGTATGTGTGTGTGTATGTGTGTGTGTGTGTGGCCAGGTTCAGGAGAAACCTAAAAAATGGAAACCTGAAGAACACCATGATAGTCTTTCATTCGGACGGTAGGCACTTGCAATGTAACAAATGTTTTTTTTTTTTTTGAGGTTTTCACTTTTAGTTTTTTAGAAAATGCATAAAAATGCAATGAATGTTGTTTTAATTTTTATTTAATGTAATAAATAAGTTTGTTTTCCTAATCAATGTAACAAAGTTAAAAATAGAATCATTTAATATAACATTTGGTACATGAATGTTAATTTTTTTGTCCACTTTGTCATTACTCTTTCCTAAATTTTTCGTTAATGAATATATCAGTCAAAATTGATATAAAATAAAATTTTCAGAAATTTATGATATCGTTTGAAAAAAAAATCTCCTTGTATAAATTAAAACTAAGGGGCCGTTTACAAAACGTTTACCCGGGTAAGTGCTTACCAAGTTACATTAGCTTATCGGATGAATATGGCAAGGACCAAGAATCTTACCCGGTAATAGCGGAAGCAATGACCGAGAGTTTTACCCGGTAAATGAGTGCGATGAGTCTTACCACGGTTAGCGCTTACCGGCTAAATTGTTGCATACGATGTCATTTTGGTGGACTAAAATCTTACTCGGGAAGTAAGCGATAGTGTTGAATTTTACTGGTAAGCACTTACCCGGATAAATGATTAAGTAAACGACCCGTAAGTCAAATTTTTATTGTATTTCTAGTTCTTATGAGCATCCTTGATCTCTAGATATGAATCACCCCAATATTCTTAGATACCTTTTAATTTTTTGTTTCTTAAGTTGACTTTCTTTTTATAGAAATAACAATTGTTTTGGTTACTAATTTTGAGTTGCCATCGTAACAATCCTGTTGCTTATATTATACTATTTACGTTAATAGTTGTAATCCTTTCAGACAAGGAAAAAAAAGGTAAACAGGTGTAACAAAATATGTCTCACTGTTTAGGCAGTTTTGCGGATAATATTTTATGTTTGTACAAATCAGAGCATCCATACATGTCTTGAAAGATCCCCTATGGCTTGCAAGGCCTTGCAAGACAATCATCATCTTGCTAAATTAGAAAGGCCTTTCACAAAGTAAATATATTAAACAAAAGCATTTTTTAATTTAATTTAATTTGTTTGTTTGTTTAAACATTAATTATTAATATGCTTAAATTATAATTTATTGGTTTAGAAAGGAGTTTGGTCTTACATGTGTGTGGAAGGTGTTATTGCAAAGGTGATGTGACACTTTAGAAAAAAGTATGGTTTTGCAGGTGTGTGGATGGTTAGGGGGTGTTTGGTTGGGGGAATAATGGGTCCATTACCCCAAACCCATTAATTTCCAATCCTGACCAAATTGGGGCGGATGAAAATTTTATTCCCGATCGGTCATATTTTCTCATACGGCCCTTTTCTCGATTGTTGAATGAAAAATATTTTTTATTTTCATTTTGGACGTCACATATTTCTATTAAAAATGTTATCTAAAACATTTTTATTAGTTATATTGGTTTAACCAAACAGGATCAATGGAATGCTCATTCATATTCCCATTCTCCTGCATTCTCATTTTTATTTTCATTCTCGTTCTTTGAAATGAACCAAACATCCCTTTAAAGATAATGTCGTTCGTCTAATAAAACATTTGAATTGTATAGAAATACATGAAAAGAATTTTAAAATTTGTGGGGTTTGAAAAACTTGTCTCAACAACTGATTTAAAATAATAATTATTATTAATGAATAGGATAATTATCGTTATTTATTAAATAAAAATATATGTATTTTTTTAGAAAATTCAATACATTTTTTGCTCCATAACATACACACGTAAAATTAAATGTGCATACACTGTGAAGACGACATAAACAATCTTAATATTTTGTATTAGGGTGTTGATCATAATATATTCACAAGCAATAGATTTATAATTGGTTTTATTGATTTTGTTGGTGTTCATAATATGTTCACAAGATATATCTGACCTCGTAGATTTAAAGTGTGTTCACAATATGTTTACAACCTATAGTTGTGTCGTCAATCATTTTGTGTTTTACTTGAGATTTGTAAACGTGATAAGGCTAACAAAACTTGAGTTAGAATGTGCGAAGTACACACTCACTAATGTGTCACCTTTGTCTCAAATTTGGGAGACCGCGTGATGTTAAAAGTGTCTCCTTAGAAGGGGATCATCCGATTTGGGAAGCGTGGGAAGCTTAGTCCCCGTTTCCTCGGGCCCTTTACTATTTTAGAAAGGATTGGACTTCAAACATATAAGCTAGACCTACTACCGTAGATGGAGGAAATCCATCACACCTTTCACGTTTGCTACTTACAAAAATGTTTGATCGAAAAAGAGAGTGTCAAACCATTATCGAAAATTCGTGTAGATAACGACAATCGTATAGGATGCTTTAGTTTGAATACCTTTTTGGTCGAAGTCGTTGCGTTTGCGAGGAGTCGATTTTGGAATTTGGTACGCCCTGAGCCATTGTGCCAATGATAATGCCATGAGGGTACTATCACTGGGCACTCTCACAAGCCAAGGGGCCCTCTCGGTACAATTACGATTGTTAGACAACCTAGGGGGGGTAAGGTTGTATTTAAAATCTTTTACTTTCAAAAATTCTTTTATAAATAAATACAGTACTGAAATAGTAAAAATAAATCAGAGTATACAAATAATAAAGAAGAGTGTAAACATAAACAAATACACAGAGATTATATAAGTAACTATAAATGCAAAGCAGTTTATATAAACAAATATAATAAAGCACAGCGGAATAAATAAAGAGATAAAGGTAAGAGATACTTGACACGGAGATTTACTGATTTACCACCAACTGTGATAAACCAGCAGCCGAGACACTTCTCGACACGATCCAATAAATGTATTTTTTACGGTAGAACACAAACCAAATACAAAGGAATTTGTAATAGTTTCTCAAGCCTCTGCTATGAGATAAACAGGATCACACACCCGTTATTCAAATACTTACAAGAGGAGTATAACTCACAATGGGTAATCACTCTTGTATAATAATCACTTGGATATTTTATAAAAAAGGTTTTATAAAATATATATATTAAATAGATGAGAGAGCTGAGAGTTTGGTTGCTGCTTGTTGTTGTTTTTGTGGTATTTTTGTTGTATTTCTTCATCACCATCAGCATCATTATATATAGCAACCCACTTCCAACGGATCTATGAGCTGGAACCTGACGCATGAACAGTACCGCGGTATACCTGCTAAACACCGCGGTATACCGCCTGTAAAAGTAGCTTCAACCAATCACAAATGCACAGCAAACTCTGCCGCGGTATACCGCCTGTACCTCGCGGTATACCTGCGTCAGAAAAAGCAACTTCTTCATGACGCAACCAAATCTTGTAGGATCTTCTCAAAAAAAATATTTAATTAAAATCATTTATTTGGTTTTTAGAAATTATCCAAGTGGTATATTATTTTAGGGTGTTTATCATTATAAATTATAAACACTAATGACAACGTAAATCTTCCGTCTTGAACTCTTCAGATAAGATCTTCGTGTTCTTCAAGAACTGTACACTTGGATTGGATTGTTAGATAAACAATAATACGGTGTGTTTGTAATCATCAAAATAAATATATATAAATATATAGAGATGTGGTACACTTGCACCAACAATCTCCCCCTTTTTGATGATGACAAACACAACCGCTAAGCATGAGCATATGCGGTTTCTCTCCCCCGTTTGTCGAAACAAAAAGGGTCAAGAAAGACGGTATGCTTCCCCTCGAGAGATGCTCCCCCTCAAAATATGCATATATTTGAGAGAGCATAATCTCATGGTTAAAAGATAAAAAGCTCCCCCTCAAATTAATAACAAATTATAAAATTTGAGGGACAATAAAATATGCATAAAAAGCATATAATAGACATAAAACAAAATAACCAAATAGAAACACTTGCACCAAAAAAAGGATCTTAAGGCTTCGATTTTTCGGTTAATTTTATGTGAGCAAAAATTACCACGTATTATGACCTCGTCAGGGAACGCGTATTATATCCTCGTTAGGAAACACGTATTATATCCTCGCCAGGAACCACGTATTGTATCCTCGCCAGGAACCACGTATTATATCCTCGCCAGGAACCACGTATTATATCCTCGTCAGGAAACACGTATTATATCCTCGCTAGGAAACACGTATTATATCCTCGTCAGGAAACACGTATTATATCCTCGCCAGGAAACACCTACAAAAGGCAAATAAAATTTTTCGTGGTACCCTTTTCTTATGGGTCCTTTTAACAGTTAGTATAAAACATAAACTGCAAAAAAAAAATTAAAATATGTTGTCGACATAAAATAAAACATGACAACATACAATCCACAAAAATGTTTAAAACCACAAACGCATCCCACCGGGATTGTCAACATTAAACATTCCTTTCGGAATCCATTTTCTAACCATTCTAATTTTGCGATTGTATTTATCATACACATAAAATGAAGCATTTATATTCGCATTAGGTCTAGAAAAATTACTATTATACATACGAGCATACGGTTTCCTCCCATAATTCACATTTTTCATTTTTGACATATATGGGGGTTTTCTTGTATCAACTTTAGGAGATGCAAAAAATCTTTTAATGGGTTTACACGAGCATTTATCAACACATGTATCAGAACCAATGCCTTTTCGACAATTAATGCGATTCGACATATTTAGCATTTTAAGCATTTTATCATTGCTATTTTGAAAAGCTTTAGCTAATAGATTATCTTTTTCATATAAATCGCAGTTAGCTTTTAAATAAATATTTTCATTTTCAAGCAAATCACATTTTATACATGCAACACTTTCATATGTATTTTTATTTAAACATGCAATTTTATCATTTAAAATAACACAAGATTTACAATCATTTTTCTCAATTGGTTTTTCTTTTAAGCATGCAATTTCATTTTTTAAAATATCACAAGATTTGCAAACATCTTTTTTACTTAATTTATTTTCTAACTTAGTGATAACATCTAAATCATAAGTAGATTTTTGTTTACCGTCATCTATTTCCTTTTTATATGTAGATACGGTTTCTTTTAATTTAGTGATTTCATCTTTATATTTATTTGCAAGAGCGGCCATGTCATTGAATGATTCATATAATAATTCAAGGTTATTTTCATTATCACTATCATAATAATTATTACTATCATAATTATTGTCATGAAAACATGATGTAGATACCTCATCATCACGGTCGGCCATGAGACAAATATTCTTGTCTTCATCTTTGTTTGCGCTCCACGCGGCTCCGACGAATGTTTTTGGTGTGTTGATTTGTTTAGCACGTTTTGGACACACATTTGCATAGTGATTTTTATCACCACACACATAGCAAAAGCCTTTCTTTTTATTGGCTTTTTCATCGTCACTAGATTCGTCATATTTGTTATGGACGTTGCGACTTTGATTTTTACCACCACGATGGTAGTCTCCATTTCCTTGAAACCTATCAATATTGGCAAACTTTTTGTTAGATAAAAGTTTAGAGAGTTTTCTTACCATCTCGATTAAATCGTCAAGACTTTCGGATTCGTCATTTGAGGAACTTGCTTCTTCCTCCTCTTCTTCTTCCTCATCTTTAGGGGCAACGGCTTTGAGAGCAATGAATTTCTTTTTGACTCGATCCCGAACTTGATTTCTTTTTAGTGCAATTTCGTGCACTTTAAGATTGCCGATCAAGTCATCTATCTTCATTATGGAAAGGTCACGGGAGTCTTCTAAAGATGTTATCTTTTGCATCCACTCCGAAGGAAGGGCTCGTAGGATTTTCCTTATATAGTCCTCGTTAGGATAAGTGCGATCCAAACCTTTCAACGTAGTCACAATAAGGTTAAATCTTTTAAACATTGAGTCAATCGACTCATCTTGTTTCATTTCGAACAGTTCATAATCGTGAACTAAAATATTCACTTTACTAGATTTAACTTCCGTGTTTCCACGATGAGTATTATTTAAACTTTCCATCACACCTTTCACGTTTGCTACTTACAAAAATGTTTGATCGAAAAAGAGAGTGTCAAACCATTATCGAAAATTCGTGTAGATAACGACAATCGTATAGGATGCTTTAGTTTGAATACCTTTTTGGTCGAAGTCGTTGCGTTTGCGAGGAGTCGATTTTGGAATTTGGTACGCCCTGAGCCATTGTGCCAATGATAATGCCATGAGGGTACTATCACTGGGCACTCTCACAAGCCAAGGGGCCCTCTCGGTACAATTACGATTGTTAGACAACCTAGGGGGGGTAAGGTTGTATTTAAAATCTTTTACTTTCAAAAATTCTTTTATAAATAAATACAGTACTGAAATAGTAAAAATAAATCAGAGTATACAAATAATAAAGAAGAGTGTAAACATAAACAAATACACAGAGATTATATAAGTAACTATAAATGCAAAGCAGTTTATATAAACAAATATAATAAAGCACAGCGGAATAAATAAAGAGATAAAGGTAAGAGATACTTGACACGGAGATTTACTGATTTACCACCAACTGTGATAAACCAGCAGCCGAGACACTTCTCGACACGATCCAATAAATGTATTCTTTACGGTAGAACACAAACCAAATACAAAGGAATTTGTAATAGTTTCTCAAGCCTCTGCTATGAGATAAACAGGATCACACACCCGTTATTCAAATACTTACAAGAGGAGTATAACTCACAATGGGTAATCACTCTTGTATAATAATCACTTGGATATTTTATAAAAAAGGTTTTATAAAATATATATATTAAATAGATGAGAGAGCTGAGAGTTTGGTTGCTGCTTGTTGTTGTTTTTGTGGTATTTTTGTTGTATTTCTTCATCACCATCAGCATCATTATATATAGCAACCCACTTCCAACGGATCTATGAGCTGGAACCTGACGCATGAACAGTACCGCGGTATACCTGCTAAACACCGCGGTATACCGCCTGTAAAAGTAGCTTCAACCAATCACAAATGCACAGCAAACTCTGCCGCGGTATACCGCCTGTACCTCGCGGTATACCTGCGTCAGAAAAAGCAACTTCTTCATGACGCAACCAAATCTTGTAGGATCTTCTCAAAAAAAATATTTAATTAAAATCATTTATTTGGTTTTTAGAAATTATCCAAGTGGTATATTATTTTAGGGTGTTTATCATTATAAATTATAAACACTAATGACAACGTAAATCTTCCGTCTTGAACTCTTCAGATAAGATCTTCGTGTTCTTCAAGAACTGTACACTTGGATTGGATTGTTAGATAAACAATAATACGGTGTGTTTGTAATCATCAAAATAAATATATATAAATATATAGAGATGTGGTACACTTGCACCAACAACGATCATGACATCGAAAGTGACACGAGCAATATCATTGTGTCATTATCGCATATAGAGGGATCCAAGCGGTACATTTAAGGCGATAATGCTGGCGATTGTGACATTGTTACTATTGCCGACTATCGCTGATGGGCAACAGGGATATATAAAGAGCAGGTCTGATTATTAGGCTGAAACATTACTTTGGAAATGAGTCTTGTGCGTTTTCTCTCTACATCTAAGGTGAGTCGTTCATCCCTTACTGTAAAAAGCCATCTTGACAAATAACATGTAACATAAAATACATACATTCATATTAAATTCTCACAAAAGGTATGCACCTTAAGTATCAAAACTATACAACAAACTACATAATTTAAAGTATAAACTTTTTGTTTTTCAACCGAACATAACAAAGTTCTACTAAGAAATCTATTCTTCTAACTATCAAAACACCTTCAGTAAATATAAAGCACAACAGGTCCAAACACATATCACATTTTCCCTTTCCTTTGTCATCTTCTTGTGGCTTCCCTGAATACATATTTGAAAAACAATGAGGGTTAAACCAAACGGTCTAGTGAGATAATCTCTATTAGTTTGCACATGATATTATAAAAATCATAATTATAAAACATGTGTCAATGTATCTGTTGGTGCAAGTGTACCACATCTCTATATATTTATATATATTTATTTTGATGATTACAAACACACCGTATTATTGTTTATCTAACAATCCTATCCAAGTGTACAGTTCTTGAAGAACACGAAGATTTTATCTGAAGAGTTCAAGACGGAAGATTTACGTTGTCATTAGTGTTTATAATTTATAATGATAAACACCCTAAAATAATATACCACTTGGATATTTCTAAAAACCCAATAAATAATTTATTTAAATAAAGTTTTTTTTTTTTAGAAGATCTAGCAAGATTTTGCTTTTTCTGACGCAGGTATACCGCGAGGTTCAGCAGGTATACCGCGGCGGCTTGATGTTACCTCTGATTGATTGGTCGTACTTTTTTCTGACGCAGGTATACCGCGGTGTTTAGCAGGTATACCGCGGGTACAGTTGGGCGGTATACCGCGATGTTTAGCCGGTATACCGCGGGTACGTTTTTCCTGAAGTCAACTTTGCATGAGAGCCGTTGTGTGTCAGTGTCCTTTTTACTGCACGGTATACCGCGTGCTTTTGGCGGTATACCGCGCCTCATATATCCGTTGGAGCTTCCTTGGTATAAATGAAGCATGCTGGTGATGAAGAACACAAGACCAAAAACACAAAACAACAACAAGCAGCAACCAAACTCTCAGCTCTCTCATCTAATTAATATATATATTTTATAAAACCTTTTTTATAAAATATCCAAGTGATTATTATACAAGAGTGATTACCCATTGTGAGTTATACTCCTCTTGTAAGTATTTGAATAACGGGTGTGTGATCCTGTTTATCTCATAGCAGAGGCTTGAGAAACTATTACAAATTCCTTTGTATTTGGTTTGTGTTCTACCGTAAAGAATACATTTATTGGATCGTGTCGAGAAGTGTCTCGGCTGCTGGTTTATCACAGTTGGTGGTAAATCAGTAAATCTCTGTGTCAAGTATCTCTATCCCTTATCTCTTTATTTATTCCGCTGTGCTTTTAATTATATCTGTTTATATAATTGTTGTATATTTATTATTTGTATACTCTGATTTATTTATACTGTTTCTGTACTGTATTTATTTGTAAAAGAATTTTTGAAAGTAAAAGATTTTAAATACAACCTTACCCCCCCCCCCCCTAGGTTGTCCAACATTTGGTATCAGAGCAGGGCTTTCAAAAATTATCTGTTTAAATTTTTAAAGTTATTTCTTTAATTCTTTTAAATGGCTCAACAAACTAATTTTGTGTTTTCAAAACCTCCTTTGATAGATACTGAAAAGTTTGGCATTTGGGCCGAGCTATTTGAATGTCACGTGCGTGGCAAAAATCAAAAAATTTGGGATATTATAGAAAATGGGAATTTTAGACCAACCAAAGTTGAAAATGATCTTATTGTTGATAAACCCATAAAAGATTGGACTCCCGCTGAAGAATCTCATTATTGTTTAAATTTTGAAGCTAAAAATATATTATATGCTGCTTTAACCTCTGATGAAATAGAAAGAGTTTATACTTATAAAACTGCTAATCTAATCTGGCAAAGCTTGAGCGACACTCATCGTGGAAATACTCAAGTTAAAAGCTCTAAAATAAATATTCTTGTTCATGATTATGAATTATTTGAAATGTCAAAAGATGAGTCAATCGACTCAATGTTTAAACGTTTTAACCTCATTATGACTACTTTGAAGGGATTAGGTCGTACTTATCCTAATGAGGATTATGTAAGGAAAATTCTTCGAGCACTTCCTTCGGAGTGGATGGCAAAAATCACATCCTTGGAAGACTCCCGAGATCTCGCAACTATGAAGCTCGATGATCTCATCGGCAATCTTAAAGTGCACGAAATTGCACTAAGAAGAAATCAAGTCCGGGAGCAAGTCAAAAAGAAATCCATAGCTTTAAAAGTCATTGCCTCAAAAGAAGAGGAAAAGGAAGAGGAGGAAGAAGCTAGCTCATCCGATGACGAACCCGAAAATCTTGACGATTTAGTCAAGTTGGTAAGAAAACTTTCTAAACTTTTATCTAACAGAAAGTTTGCCAAAAATGATAGGTTTCAAGAAAATGGAGACTACCGTCGTGGTGGTAAAAACCAAAGTCGCAACGTCCATAAAAGTGAAGACAAATATGACGAATCTAGCGACGATGAAAAAGCCAATAAAAAGAAAGGCTTTTGCTATGTGTGTGGTGACAAGGATCACTATGCAAGTGTGTGTCCGAATCGAGCAAAACAAATCAACACACCAAAAGCTTTAGTTGGAGGCGCGATGAGCGCAAGCATAAATGAGGCCAAAAATTTTTGTTTCATGGCCGACCATGATAATGAGGTATCTTCATCATATTCTTCTAAAAATAATTGTGATAATTATTATAGTGACGATGAAAATAATCTTGACGAATTATATAAATCATTTCATGATATGGCCGCTCTTGCAAATAGGTATAAAGATGAAATCTCTAATTTAAAAGAAACCGTATCCGCATATAAAAAGGAAATAGATGACGGTAAACAAAAATCTGCTTATGATTTAGACATTATCACTAAATTAGAAAATAAATTAAGTGAAAAAGATATTTGCAAATCTTGTGATATTTTAAATGATAAAATTGCATGCTTAAATAAAAAGACACATGAAGATATTACATGTACAAAATGCGAGTCTCTTGAAAATGAAATTGCATGTTTAAATGCTAAATGTAAATCGCATGAGAAAAATGACTTATTAGCAAATGCTTTTAATAGTAGCAATGATAAAGTGCTTAAAATGCTTAATATATCAAATCGTATAAATTGCCGAAAAGGCATTGGTTCAAATACGTGTATTGAAAAATGTGATTGTATGCCAATTAAAAAGGTTTTTGAAAAACCTAAATTTGTTGTTAAAAATAAAACTCAAAAACCTCCATATATGTCAAAAATAAAAAATGTGAATTATGGGAGGAAACCGCATGCTCGTATGTATAATGGTAATTTTTCTAGACCTAAAAATAATGTAAATTTGCATGCTTCATTTTACGTCTATGATAAATACGATCGTAAAATAAAAATGGTTAGAAAATGGATTCCGAAAGGAATGTTTAATGTTGATAATCCCGGTGGGATGCGTTTGTGGTTTTAAACCATTTATATGGCTTTGTATGTTTGTCGTGTTTGTTTTATGTCGACAACATATTTTTTTGCAGTTTATGTTTTATACTAACTGTTAAAAGGACCCATAAGAAAAGGGTACCACGAAATATTTTCTTTGCCTTTTGTAGGTGTTTCCTGGCGAGGATATAATACGTTGTTACCTGCCGAGGTTATAATACGTGGTTACCTGCCGAGGTTATAATACGTGGTTACCTGCCGAGGTTATAATACGTGGTTACCTGACGAGGTCATAATACGTGGTGATTTTTTTTTATCACATAAAATTAACCGAAAATTGAAGCCTTAAGATCCGTTTTGGTGCAAGTGTTTCGTATTGGTTTGTATATCTTTGTCTCTATTGCTTTTTGCATTTTATCCCTCAAATTTTATAAAATCAAATTGATATCGTTATTAATTTGAGGGGGAGCGTTTTAGCTCTTTTACCCATGAGTTTATGCTCTCTCAATTTTATGCATATTTTGAGGGGGAGCATCTCTCGAGGGGAAGCATACCGTCTTTCTTGACCCTTTTTTGTTTCGACAAACGGGGGAGAGAAACCGCATATGCTCTTGCTTAGCGGTTGTGTTTGTCATCATCAAAAAGGGGGAGATTGTTGGTGCAAGTGTACCACATCTCTATATATTTATATATATTTATTTTGATGATTACAAACACACCGTATTATTGTTTATCTAACAATCCTATCCAAGTGTACAGTTCTTGAAGAACACGAAGATTTTATCTGAAGAGTTCAAGACGGAAGATTTACGTTGTCATTAGTGTTTATAATTTATAATGATAAACATCCTAAAATAATATACCACTTGGATATTTCTAAAAACCCAATAAATAATTTATTTAAATAAAGTTTTTTTTTTTAGAAGATCTAGCAAGATTTTGCTTTTTCTGACGCAGGTATACCGCGAGGTTCAGCAGGTATACCGCGGCGGCTTGATGTTACCTCTGATTGATTGGTCGTACTTTTTTCTGACGCAGGTATACCGCGGTGTTTAGCAGGTATACCGCGGGTACAGTTGGGCGGTATACCGCGATGTTTAGCCGGTATACCGCGGGTACGTTTTTCCTGAAGTCAACTTTGCATGAGAGCCGTTGTGTGTCAGTGTCCTTTTTACTGCACGGTATACCGCGTGCTTTTGGCGGTATACCGCGCCTCATATATCCGTTGGAGCTTCCTTGGTATAAATGAAGCATGCTGGTGATGAAGAACACAAGACCAAAATCACAAAACAACAACAAGCAGCAACCAAACTCTCAGCTCTCTCATCTAATTAATATATATATTTTATAAAACCTTTTTTATAAAATATCCAAGTGATTATTATACAAGAGTGATTACCCATTGTGAGTTATACTCCTCTTGTAAGTATTTGAATAACGGGTGTGTGATCCTGTTTATCTCATAGCAGAGGCTTGAGAAACTATTACAAATTCCTTTGTATTTGGTTTGTGTTCTACCGTAAAGAATACATTTATTGGATCGTGTCGAGAAGTGTCTCGGCTGCTGGTTTATCACAGTTGGTGGTAAATCAGTAAATCTCTGTGTCAAGTATCTCTATCCCTTATCTCTTTATTTATTCCGCTGTGCTTTTAATTATATCTGTTTATATAATTGTTGTATATTTATTATTTGTATACTCTGATTTATTTATACTGTTTTTGTACTGTATTTATTTGTAAAAGAATTTTTGAAAGTAAAAGATTTTAAATACAACCTTACCCCCCCCCCCTAGGTTGTCCAACAGTATCTGAGTTTGTTATTTCTTTTCTATGCCTCTTTTAGCATAACATCCTCTCCGTGCATATTTCAGCATAACATTGCTGGCATACAAGCCCAACCTATGTCTAATCATTTCCGTGCATATTTCAGCACAACGTTGTTGCCATTCAAGCACAACCCATGTCTAGTCTCTTTCGTGCATATTTCAGCACAACATTGCTGGCATTCGAGCACAGCCTATGTCTAGTGGAGCTGGCGTTCTATCACAGCGCGATAGTGTAGTGCATAACAGTAACCACCCATTCACAATCCCACGCAGTTGATAATATCGTCCATAAAATTTTCATTATGAAAACATATGTATCACAGTTCGAAAATGGTTAAAGGAAAACTCATCTGGTTGCAATAAGACTATTCTACATTCACTCTTAATCCTAGATGATGAACTTTACAGCTTTCTTACATAATTTGAATTTAAACAAGTACATTTAACATTTCCATCATCTTACCATATAGGACTCTTATAACAGACTAAGAATCCTAAATAATGACCAAAATAACCCTAAGGATACCCACTTGTCGCAAACCTCACTCATCGCAAACCACATGTCACAGACCTCACTTATCGCAAGCAACTATAACATCAAGTCACTTGTCGCAAGCTATGGCTTGCATCAAGTGACTTGTCGCAATCTATGCCTTGCGTCAAGTTCATTTGTCGCAAACTACGACTTGCATCAAGTAACTTGTCGCAACCCATTCTAACGACAAGTCCACTTGTCTCAACCCGCTACTTGAGACAAATAAGCTTGTCTCAACCAAGTGGAGACAATTGAGCTTTTTGGCTTTAATGAACACACACATAAACCGACTTGAAGTTATGACATACAAAAAGAAGGTGGTCGCTATTTATGGTAACCAGGCTTAAATCCCTAACTATGCCATAATAGCACAAACCACCCTCTATCTTGGTAATATGATTTAAAACTTATCCCAAAATCTTATATGACATAAAATTAAAAACTTACTCATTAACTTAATTTACGATGTACAAAAAAATTAAAATTAAAATTAAATAACGAAACGTAACCGAGTTATCACACTTACATCTCTCTTCATTAACTTCTTCTTAGAGATCCTTAAGAACATTTATCGTTCATATTCTAGGGTTGATTGGCTTTAAGTGTGAATAATCTCAATGGTTATTTAAGCTTCAAGAGTATCATTCACTTTTAGGGGGCGTTTGGTTCGCTGGAAAGTAATGGAATCTGGTGGAATTGGAATGTGACATTCCATTGACCAGATTCCATTCCAGCGTTTGGTTCAATCTTTTGGGCAAATGGAATCCCTACAATTCCATTGAATTCCATTTTTTATCCATTTAACATTCCATCACTTAAACCATGGATTTTAAAGGAATGAAATTGATTTTTTTCATAATACCAAAACTACCCTTGCCCTAGTTTTAATTCTTTTCAGCCGACAAACACGATTCTCACTTCTCGTTTCTTCTCCATTCGCACATAGCTCTCCATCGCCATTGCAGTTTCATCGCCATCGCAGACCTCTCACTTCTCAATCGGTTTCAAATCGCAACTGACCTCTCCATCGCCATCTGGTAAGTTAGCTTCTTCTCCATTGTGATTATTTTGACTTCGATTTTCTGCTACAACAACGATCAGGTGATCGTAGATGAAATGACGAAGTCTAGGGTTTATATAGTCAGGTCGCTAGGGTTTCTAGATCCTTCTATCAGTATTAACCGTTTGAATAATTTGCAAATGTGGATTTGAAATGACGAAGTCTAGGGTTTATATTAGGGGCTGTTTGAAAGTAGCAAGAGAGTTTATAAGAGAGTTTGACCTTGAAATGCATTAAAAATGTTTACCACAATAACAATGGTGTTTACTGTTTACTATTCAGAATATATCAAGTAGATTAATCTAAGACGGTTTGTTTTCATAAGCACAGAGTCCATTCATAAGGAAGCATTTCTTTGAACATACATCTGTACTATTTTATTAAAATGTTTTTTTTTTTTGAAAAAAACAATTAAAATTATCAAAAGGGTATTTTGGTCATTTACCAAAATTTCATTCCAATTCCAAAGCTACATTATGTGAACCAAACAGACAGATTCCAATTCCTTTAACAGATTTCATTCCAATTCTGTCAACCAAACAGCTGGTCAAACCTGACAACATTCCATTCCAATTCCTTCAAAGTCAAATTCCTTTGACAGATTCCATTTCATCCAAAAACATTCTGCGAACCAAACGCCCCCTTAGGGTTTCTTTGGTTTTAGGTTTTGGATAAAAAAACCAAGCAATTTGAGTACATTGTATATCTTCTAAACTTTATACATGTCAAAACATTGTTATTTTAATCTCTTGAACTTCTCCTAATTTTGTTTCCTCATTTGATGGATTTTTACCTAACCGGAGCTTTTTAGGAAGTTTTCACCACTGTTATGAAAAATGAAGGGTTTTATAATATTGTATTTTAAGGTAAAGTTGTATTTGCATTTTTATGGTTGAATACTTGGATAATACATGTTGTACATTTATACTATTTTTTTAGTGATTCGTAGATGTCATTTATACGTTATTATTAGGGTTTAAATTCACCTCTATTTTTAAAGGTACATCCCATCAATAAGGATTTGTTGATATTAAATATTTATGAGAGATAAATAATATTTTAATATACGTATACATTATTTTAATAATATAAATAATGTTTTAGTTTTCTAATAATATAAATCTGATGATGTCCATTAGGCCATCCGTAGCGGTAGCGGGTACCGCATTGGGCTCGAAGGACGTGGCAAGTGGGTAGGCAGCGGGTAAGCGGGCTCGGGGTACGGGGGTAGCGGGTTCAGGGCGGGTACAGGGGAGCGGGTTCACCAACCCGATCAACTCGTTGTGATTTAATTTTTTTTATATTTTTTAAACAATACCGTTGTAAAACGGCTATTTTACAATTTTTTTTAATTTTTTTTTCAAATTATACACACTATATATATTAACCAATACCATCTTATTTTTTCACACCAAAACATACTTTCTTCTATTTCTCTCAAATTCAATACCTTCTTCCATTTCTCTCAAATTTCATCATGAATCCAAACACCACACCTACATCCCGTCGTAACCGATCAGATACACCGCAACAAGACCCGGAGCTTGGCTTCTAACCGTTTTCTCAACAAGGTTATATTCCGCAACCGCCCCCAAACGTTGGTTTCCAACAATTTCCGCAACCGCCCCCAAACGTTGGTTTCCAACAATTTCCGCAACACCCGTATCAATTTACATATCCTGGTTTGATTCAACAAGGTTTTACTCCCGCCAATTATGAACTTCCTCAACCCGTAATCGATCTCGACGACAACTTTGTTCCTGAAACCCAACAACCGCACACACCACAATCGATCTCCACACAACAATCAATCCCGGAACCATCAAACCCGACACCAACGCAAAAAGGGAAAATAAAAAAATTTGAAACAAGGCAAAAACGACAGGTGTGGACTAAAGAGGAGGAAGTGGCGTTAGTGTCGGCGTGAGTTGACGTTTCGGAGGACCCCGTTGTCGGAAACGCACAAACCGGTGGTAATATTTTTATTATTATTTTTATTATTATTATTATTATTATTATTAATATTCTTGTTATTATTCTTATACTTGAATTTATATAAATGTAGACAGTTTTTGGAACTGAATCTCGAAGGTGTTCTATAATTCTATGGGTCGTCAAGATTATAGATCATTTCATCAACTGAACATCAAGTTCAAAGACCTCAACAAGAAAATTACGTTTTTTGCCGGCATCTACAACAACTTGGTCAATAATAGATCAAGCGGAATGAGTGAAGCCGACATTTTACGAATGACACACCACCGGTACCAAGGGGATTTTGCGGTTGCTTTCACCCATGAACAAGCTTGGGATGTCCTAAAAAAATGTCCAAAATGGTCACCGGTTCCAACGATGTCGACAAATTCATCCCGGGGTTCAAAACGTACCAAACCTTCCGATGATGACGATGAAGATGTTCGGGTCGACGAGGTCGAGCAACTTCAACGACCCATCGGGAGAAATAAGGCAAAAAAAACATCAACGAGTAATACGACCGGGTCGAATCCGGACTAAAGTGTTACTCAGTTGTTGACGAGCATAAGCTCGTTCAACGAGCAGATTGAGGGTACAATGGAGTACAAAATGAAAAAACTTGAACTCGAACGAGAAAAGTTGGAACTCGAACGAGAAAAACGATATCAACAAGACTTCGAATTTTTCATAGCCCCGCATAATCATCTTTCGGGAGACGTTTTGAGGACTACTTTAGCGAGAAAAGATAAAATTAGAAAATATCATAATTTTTAGTGTTTTGTATTTTGTAATTTTTATTTTTTTAGTGTTTTGTATTTTGTAATTTTTAATTTTTTAATGAATGATATGAATTTTTATTTTTATTATTTATCTTATTTTTATTTATTAAAAAATATATAAATATTTTTATTTTGTTAAATAATTAAATGTATAAATAAAAGAATTAAAAAAGATGAGGTGGCAAGTGGGTTCATTGGATTCATTGGGTACTGATGCTCCACTTTTGGGTAAGGATTGGGTAAGGATAAGCTAAATCTTATGTGAGAATGCAAGAAATGTGTTATCATATATGATACACAGTGGTGGACGTAGTGTATTAAAGGGGGGGGGGGGATGGGACCCCAGTCAAATATTTAAAAAAAATTCCAGGTTAAATATTTTTTTTGTAAAAAAATTACCCTTTGGTTACTTTTGTCCCCCCGGTGAATTTTTGCAGGGACCCCATGTTCAGCAGTTGGCAGCGGCGATTCCTCCATCCTCCAGCGACCTCCGGCTTAAGGACCCCACTCCATGAATTTCCTGGATCCGCCACTGATGATACACAAGCTTAATTATATATGATTAAACATAAATTACATTGGCAATACATAGACGTTTAATCATATATGATTAAACACACTCACATGCCGTGTAATCATATATGATTAAACACTTCTCGCATTCTCGCATAATGTTTAACTTCTCGCATGATTCTTTCTCTCTCTCTCTCTCTCTCTCTCTCTATATATATATATATATATATATATATATATATATATATATCAATTAATTTCATAGGTCTTAAATTAACACTCAGGCAAGTCATCTAGTGGGCCCAAAAATACTTAAATAGATGATCTTCATATTACAAAGTCAAAATTTTACCCATTGAATTATTCCTCAAAATTTACACATTTAATTATCAAACTTTTAAACTAAGTCTCAAGTTTGTGATCGTTTTTTGAATATTGCCCAACATTGGACTTACCTTTGAAGTTTAATAATTTCAAAACTTTAGTAATCAAACTAGAAATTTGTGAAACTTGATTGTTATTTAATGACATATGTATTTTAATTATGGCATGGTTTAATCTCTATAGTACGCAAACTAATATAAATAAAAATACTTCGTAACTATTATCCTAAATAGTTTAAATGGGTAAAAAAGAAAGAAATGTTGAAAACATGATTAAAATTTTAGTATAAAAGGTTGAATGTTGATTTCAGAAACTATGAGGAGTTGAATGATATTTATTAGAAGTATGGGAGCCGAATTTCAAAAGTCACATAGTTGAGGGACGTGTTCCGTAAAATGACCACTAACCAGTAACCACACTCACTACCGGACAAAAATGGTTGTTGACCGATGGCTAATATTTAATAATGCAATTAATTCTAAAATATATTTACTTGTGCAACACTTTTAAAGAATATTCTAATTAAAATTATTCTAAAATCCAAATTTTGTCATTGTGTATCTATTAAAAATGTAATAAAATATTGCCAGGTAAATATTTATATTTTAAAGGGTTTTTTAAAGCAAATGCATCAATGCTGGTAGCTTGATCCTTTGTTAATTCTTGGGAAATATTAATATATTTTATATTTATTTTATATTTTAGTTGAAAATGACATGTTTTAATTCCTTTTCTCTCATGAACTTCAGTACATTTTAAAAGAGTAAATTACGTTTTTCGTCCAAGTTGTTTGCTAAAAATTGTGGATTTCGTTCTCGTGGTTTAAAATTTTTGGTTTTTATCCCTATGGTTTGCAATTCGTTTATATTTTCGTCCATGAGATCAAAACACTACTTTTAAGTATGAAAGAATGAATTGTAAACCATAGGGATGAAAATAACAATAAAATTTAAATCAAAGAGACAAAAAATGTGATGAATTTTAAACCATAGGGATGAAAATCACAATTTCAAAACCATAAAGACGAAAATAGAAATTTTCAACAAACCACAGGGACTAAAAAAGTAATTTACTCATTTTAAAAATTTAATGAGCTATCGTTGAAATGCGTAATATTAATATTAGAGCATTAATTTGGGCATTAATATTAGAGCATTAATACAAATATATATAATATTACAATAGAGATATGACTATTGAAAATGAATTATCGAATAAACAAAATATAAATCATCTGGAAAATATTTATTTAAAACATCTCCAACATTTTCCCAAAAATTTCTCCAAAATGGAGAATCTAAAGCCAAAACCTCCAAGAAAAAATTACATTTATCTCCAACAAATTACTCATTTTGGAGAAAAAAACATTGATTATAATATTAAAATATTTCATTCATCAATTAAAATATTATTTTTTCTCTACATATTTATTTTCAAAGTTTCCTATTGGTCATCTCACTTGGTAATCATTTTTAGAGCATTTTCAACAGCTTTTCCAAAATTTCTCCAAAATGAAGAATCAAAAGTCAAAATCTCCAAAAAAAATACATCCATCTCCAACAGATTCCCCATTTTGGAGAAAAAAATCATTGATTATAATATTAAAATATTTCATTCACCTATTAAAATATTATTTCTCTCTCCAAAACAAAATTTTCAAAGAATTCTATTGGTGCTTTCATTTAGTAATCATTTTTGGAATTATCTCCATATTTGGAGAAAAAACTCTTTCTCTCTCCTACTTTCTCCATTTTGAAGATAGTTTTAGGGAAGCTGTTGGAGCAAAAAAACAACCAAAAATCTCCATATTCTTCATTTTTTCCAAAATGGGGAAGCTGTTGGAGATGCTCTTGTGTAAATAGTTTTAGGAAAGCCGTTGTAGCAAAACTAGAGCGCAAAATCTCCATATTCTCGATTTTCCCTAAAATGTGGAAGTTGTGGAGATGCTCTTTGTAACACCCAAAAAATTGGAAATCGGAATTTTGGAGTTGCGGACGTCCGCATGGGCGCAAGGCCGGACGTCCGCGTAGCGCGAAAGTCTGCGTGTCGTCCGCGGAAGCATTAGAGATATTTTGGGGTTCGACCAACTCAAGGGTCGGACGTCCGCATGATGGCTTAGTCGGACGTTCGCGAAGGGTCTGATGAGATATTTTGGTTGTTTTAAGACCTTTCTCTCTCTCTCTCTCTCTCTCCTCATTTCGTTTTCCAAACCCACAACTCAGTTTCTCTCTCTCTAAACCGATTTCCTCTCAAGAAAACCCTAAATCCTTCATTCTCTTCTTCATCTTCTCCACTCATATCAAACCCACTTCCACCATTGTTGAAGATATGGAAGCTTGAAGCTTTTATGGAGACTAGGAGCTTTTATTTGCATGATTCATGTGGTGAAAGTAATCTATCCCTACCCAAAAGCTAGATTGTTGTTGTTTTCACTTTCTCTTCCATTTTGAGGTATTATTGGGTGATTTTGGTTATGTTTGGTTAAGGTAATCCTCTTCTTCTTCACCCATGAAAATTAGGGTTTTGGTATAAGTTGAGATCTTGATGTAAAATGGTAGGGGGGTGATTCTTTATGGTTGGAAGACTTGGCTTGAAGGTTTTTTGGAATACTTGGCTTGAAGGTTCAAGTTTCTTCAAAGGAGCTTACGTTTGGGGAAAATCTAGATTTAGCCTAAATCTGGCAAGGTGAGTTCAAGTTGATTTGCGAAAACGTTGTACATGCCAAAAATGTTATTTTCCAAGTATTTGTGTGTTTTACTTGAAATTATCAATTGTTGAGTTATTTGATGGGTTTAACCCTTTTGAAGTGTTTAATTTCATAAATGTTGTAAAACACCCATATTTGGGATTTTGGATATTTTGATGTGTAGAAATCATAAATATGTCTTTAAAAGATTTATTGCTCAAAATGGAGTTTATTCAATGGTTTAATCATGTTAGTGTAATTGATTTTATAAACCATTTGGGAAATGCACAATTTAGTGTCATGAGTCATTTTGAGAATTATAAGGGTATGAGTCCATTTGGGGAAACCATTTGTTTTAACCTGCGTCGAGTTTTGGATTAATGATGATTTTTTGGTATATGTTTACCTGAACGATGCCTAAATGCATTTTGTAATATGAGGACCGTTATTTATGGGTCTAATGGGTTTTGAGCATTTGCTCGGTTTTGACTTTAAGGAAGTCTTGGGGACATTTTGTCTGGTTTTGATGGCTCAATTTGGAGCCTTATTTATGGTTTGCATTTATTGCAACATATTGCAAATTATTGCACATTATTGATATTTACATGCTCGGGTGCTTTAGTCATTCCGGGATGGGCATGTTATTGTAGTCTGTGTTGCATTGGATTCATAGGCACGTAAGTCAGTTGTAACACCCTAAAAATCAGGGCTACTTTAAACCTCAATTTGTAACAAGATTTAAACAAAAGATCTTCCAAACTTTATACATAAGCAGAGAAATTAACTATGAGGGTCATATTTATAAATATTGAATTCTTCAAATAACCCATTAATCTAATCATGTCACTATAATCAGATTAACTAGGTTATCTAAGCAATCCATCAAAAAGTCTCATTGCGTTAATTAACTTCTCCGCTATCTCAAAAGCTCTCGTCCCACTTCCCACTATTTGCCCGAGCTAGTACCTGGTAAGAAAACATATTTTGGAACGATTAGGCTAACGCCTAGTGAGAACATTCAGTTTCAAAATAATACTTTTAAAATCAATGTAAACAAGGCATAACAAACCTGGTTTACCCTTTTCTTACCATATGTATCAACATCTTACGATGACGGGGTTAAACCCGATTCCATGAATATGACCGACACCAAGTCAGTCATGATATCATGTTCAAGAGCCTACTACGAATCTCCACGGATTATAGATTAATGCTCATATCCAAGAAATCACAATTATCCATGTCAATTTCTTGGAAAGGAAGTAGAAATTACAATTAAGTCATGCCTATCTCTTTCCTTCCTTAGAAATCGGGAATTACGATTAATCCACGCCTATCCCACGATTTCTCATCAATATGAAATGGGAATTACGATTAGTCCACGCCTATTCCTCATTTCACCTAAACGGGAATTACGATTAGTCCACGCTTATTCCACGTTTATCATACACACTGAAATTACGATTAATCCACGCCCATTCCATGTGTTCATAAAAAAACTAGTGTCTATGGATCCATTACACTTATTTGTACTCGTGCAGGTTATTGCTTAATATAAAATCATTTTCAAATAACGTTAATGAAATTAAGCAAAACCATTAATTTAAAGACAAATAGTCTTACCTCATATCAAAACCCATTCAGGAAACATCCATTATAAAATATACCTTACCATAATTTAAATACGTTATAAAAAGGTAAGGTAAGAATGAACTCATCTAATAGCACAATGTCCTTCTTACTTCACTCCTTAACAGTTGTAAAGATTTCCGTCACCAAACTTCACAAAGTCTGAAATAACCCAAGTACAGATGGTACTTATATCAATCTACTAAATAGGGCTATTTAAAGACTAAGAATCCTAAATAACCCAAAATCTCGTCACTTATCGCAACCCAAAGGAATGCACTTTCACTTGTCGCAACCCACTATTTGCGACATCTCACTTATCGCAACCCATTGTTGCGATATTCCCCTCTTATCGCAACCAACTGTTGCGACATAATATCTTATCGCAACCAACTGTTGCGATACAACAATCTTATCGCAACCTACTGTTGCGATTTAACAATCTTGTCGCAACCCAAAGCTTGCGACATTCATCTTTATCGCAATACTCATCTTTATCGCAACTAACTGATTGTGACGTTCATCTTTGTCTCAACTAACAAAAAACGTAAGTAAGCCAGAAATCTATACTTTTAAGCCATAACAATCTCTACAAAAATGCAGATATGCTTAATATCATTAATAGAAAAGACCTATGAACCCAGATTTTTCATATCTTTCCAAAATATTGTAACCCAATTTCTAAACCATTAGAAAGCTATATAAACATGCTAGGAAGAATTCTTGTGAAAACCATACCTTTAGTTTCACCACTTGAACCTTCAATTTACTGCTGAAATTTTGCTTCCTTTCTTCCTCTTCTTTCTTCTTGCCGTAGACAAACCCACAAGGACCAACAAATGCCCAAAGGTATCCCACCTTCTCTTTTAATCAAAAAGAGGCGGTGGGTTTAAGTGGTTTCACCACTTGACCAAAACACCCCCTCTACTTTCATCACTTAGCAAATTTAATCCTTCAATTTATAAATTAAAATGAAAGCTTACCCCTTAACTTATAATTCCAATAAAACACATAACGTAACTTACTCGGGGATAAACTCTAAAATTAATCTATCAAATAATTATACATTATTCAACAACAAAACTAAATATAATACTTTATAAAAATCGAGATGTTACAATACTCCCCAACTTGAAAATGATTTCGTCCTCGAAATCAAAGCTAGGTAAACAATTGAGGATATTTAATCTTCATATCCTCTTCCGACTCTAACGTCACATTAGCACCTCGATGATGTTTCCATTGTACCTTTAACATAACCACATCCTTATTACGTAACTTTTTAACCGATCTCTCTAAGATCGCCTCCGGTTCTTCCACACAACGGCTCTTTTCATCCACTCTTACGTCAGTAAGTGGAATCACATCATTTTCTTCAGCTAAACATTTCTGAAGATAACAGACATGGAAAGCATTGTGGATTCCTTCCAATTCAGGTGGAAGATCCAACTGATAAGCTTGAAGTCCCACTCGTTTAGATATCGTGAAAGGTCCTAGAAAACGAGGACTCAACTTTCCACGTTTACCAAACCTTATCACACCTTTCCATGGGGATACTTTAAGCATCACGCGCTCCCCAACTTGGAACTCTTTTGGTCTTCTTTTCGGATCAGCATAACTCTTTTGTCTATCTTGAGCTGCTTTCATATGCTTCTGAATCTCTTTCAAATTGACTCTCGTACCTAATTCTTCTTGTAGTGACTGCCAAAACCTCGAGGTAAACCGACTATCACGATCCGACACTATAGACACTGGTATACCATGTCTTGACACCACTTCATCAATATACAGCTTCGCCAATTTATCTATTGGTGATGCTTCTTTCATTGCCAAAACGTGAGCACTCTTGGTCAATCTATCTACGATTACCCATATAGTGTCGTTACCCTTTTGCGTCCTTGGTAACTTTGTTACAAAATCCATGGTAATCTTCTCCCACTTCCATTCCGGAATCTCCAAAGATTGAAAACTTCCGTAAGGCTTTTGATGTTCCGCTTTTACTAACGAACATGTCACACACTTTTCTACTATTCGTGCCACATCTACTTTCATAGCTGGCCACCAATAGTGTAACTTCAGATCCCTATACATCTTAGTACTTCCAGGATGTATAGAATACTTAGATTTATGGGCGTCTTCGAGAATCAACTCTCGATTTCCTCCAACCTTTGGCACCCAAACACGGCCTTGGAACAACTTAATTCCACGGCTATCTTCAGTCAGTTGAAGATGCTGCTTGCTCATGACTTCATCTTTCAGGTTTTCTTCTAATAAGGCTTTCGCTTGTGCCTCTTTTATCCTTTCAACTAAACTTGATGTTACATCAATTTTGGCGTTAGTCGTTTTCAAGCACCCACTGTATTCTTTTCTACTTAAAGCATCAGCTACAACATTTGCCTTACCGGGATGGTAATGCAATTCACAATCATAATCTTTAAGTAGTTCTAACCAACGTCGCTGCCTCATATTCAACTCCTTCTGATAAAAGACATGCTTCAAGCTCTTGTGATCAGTGTAAAGTGTGCACTTCGTTCCATACAAATAATGACGCCACAACTTTAATGCAAACACGACCGCTGCCAATTCTAAATCATGGGTAGGGTAATTCTTCTCATGTTCTTTGAGTTGTCTTGATGCATAAGCAATCACCTTGCCTCGTTGCATCAACACACACCCCAAACCCATCTTTGATGCGTCGCTATATACGACCAAATCTTCCGTTCCTTCCGGTAGTGCAAGAATAGGAGCTTCACATAACTTCTGACGTAAAGTTCTGAAAGCCGACTCTTGCTTTTCAGTCCAAACAAAATTTACATTCTTCCGAGTCAACACGGTTAAAGCAGAAGCAATCTTTGAAAAGTCTTTAATAAACCTTCGGTAGTAACCTGCTAGACCCAAGAAACTTCTTATTTCAGACGCGCTCTTCGGTGTCTCCCAGTTCGTCATTGCTTCTATCTTTGCCGGATCTACTTTGACTCCTTCCGAAGTAATCACATGCCCCAAAAATTGTACCTCTTTTAACCAAAATTCACACTTTGAAATTTTTGCGTACAATTTCTCTTTCCTTAGAACTTCTAAGACTTCACGAAGATGGTATTCATGATCCTCTTCATTCTTCGAATAAACAAGTATGTCATCGATGAATACAATGACAAACTTGTCTAAGAATGATCGACATACTATGTTCATCAGATCCATGAACACGGCTGGAGCGTTTGTCAACCCGAATGACATTACAATAAATTCATAATGCCCGTACCTCGTTCTGAATGCCGTCTTGGGGATATCTTCATCTCTTACTCGAACTTGATGGTATCCCGACCTCAAATCAATCTGTGAAAAGCATCCCACACCTTGGAGTTGATCAAACAAATCATCAATCCTCGGAAGCGGATACTTGTTCTTAATCGTCACCTTATTCAGCTCCCGGTAGTCGATGCACATTCTCATAGTGCCATCCTTTTTCTTAACAAACAATACCGGAGCTCCCCAAGGTGAAGAACTTGGTCTAACAAATCCCTTGTCAAGCAGCTCTTGAAGCTGTGACATCATCTCTTTTATTTCGGCTGGCACTAAGCGATACGGTGCACGCGCGATCGGTGCCGCTCCAGGAACGAGATCAATTCGAAATTCAACTTGTCGTTCAGACGGTAGACCTGGAAGATCATCGGGAAATACGTATGGAAAATCACGTACCACCCTTATATCCTCCACTTGTTTCTTTTCTGCCTTCACATCTAGAACATATGCTAAATAGGATGAACATCCTTTTATCAGACATTTACGCGCCTTTGCAATAGAAATTATCGGGACTTCCCCTTTCCTCTTTTCCCCAAAGATGAATACATCATCCTTATCAGCCATCGAAATCCGAATTAATTTCTTTGCACAAAGGATTTCTGCCTGGTTGATTGTCAACCAATCCATACCCACAATTAAACCAAACCCTCCAATTTCCATTAACAACAAATCGATTGGAAATTTCGTTTCCCCTACCGAAATAAAACAACCCTCAAGTATTTCGCGAACCAAGACTTGACCTCCGTTAGCTATCTCGACTACTAATGCATCTTCCAAGGTAGTGACAGGCATAACTAACTTGTGATAGAACGATTTGGACACAAACGACAATTTGGCACCACAGTCAAATAAAATGCACACGGGAATGGAATTAACGAGAAATGTACCAGAAACGACATCTTTCGATTCTTTGGCTTCGTCAGTTGTCATATGAAATGCCCGACCCGTCGATTTGGGAGCATTTGGTTTCTTTCCTTGGTCTCCACCCTTTTTCAGCTTTAGGCAATCCCTGCGGAAATGACCGGGTTGTTTGCACTCGAAACATGTCGATCCCTGAACAGGACAATTATTCAAAGTATGTCCACTTTTACCACACTTATAACATTCTAGTGTGGTCACCCGACACGGGCCATAATGCTTATTCCGACACTTCGGGCACCAATTCGGCTCCCGATGAGATTCATTACGAACATTTTTGCCAAAGGATTTAGATTTCTGAGAAGACTCTGACCGGCCTTCCCATTTCCGTTTCTCTCCCACTTGCGTCTTTTCGTCCTTGTCTTTAGCATAGACCTCTTCCATAACTTTGGCTTCCTCAATTGTCTCCCTCAGCATTGAAGTTTTAGCATTTCGTACCCGGGACATCATATCCGCTGGTAAACCCTTCAAATAAGCTTTAATCTTTTCCTTCTCAGTTGGAGCCACATACCCCACTAAGTTCAGTTTCTCCATGAAGGATTTAGTGTATTTCCTAACAGTTGAAGTACCTTTCTTAAGAGTCCGAAACTCTTCTTCAATCCTATCCATTTCGTTTTCATTGCAATATTCTTCCAAAATCTTTTTCTTGAATGACTCCCATGTCATAGCAGCTAAGACTGGAGTCGTCACAGTAGACGTCACTATATTCCACCAAGTCAACGCGTTACCTCGTAACATTTGAGATCCAAATCTGACCTTCGTTTTTTCATCACATTCACAAGCTCAGAAAGCTTGTTCCATTTCTCTGAGCCAATTCATGCATACCACTGGATTGTCTGCTCCGGTAAACTCTGGCGGTTTACAGCTTAGAAACGTTTTATATGATCAGACTCTTTCCACCCTCCTGTTTACATCTATCACAGGATTACGAATTGGATTTATGACACCAGTATCTATCTCCGTTCGTCGTAGCTCAAAACTTCGATCATTCAACGCTTTCATCAACATCTCTGTTTGTTGAGCCATTGTTGTATTCATCATTCGTGTCATACTCTCCATCATGCGAGATTCTATTGTAGACTCAGTCGTCCCCGTGTTAGAGGTACTAGTAGTCGTCCTTCGTGCCTGAGTTTCTCCTCCTATTAGAGGTGGCCTCGGCGGACTTTCGTGCGTTTCACCCATTTCAGGTCGCTTTTCTCCCCAGTCCAATACTGCCCTATCCTCCGAAGAATTAGGGGACCTTGGTGGTGTATTCACCATCGTTCTGATATAGCACAAGAAAATAACCATAAGAAATGGTTACATATAGCCAAACATACGAAACGTACTTTACCGTTTATTAGTCACTGTAACAATTTAGAAACAAGTACTAATTGAGAATCCTCGTTACAGTACTAATTTCACGTATTTTCGTTGACTCTAAGACTATCCCGTCTTAGTACTTCTACCCATATCTCACGAATCATAACTTAATTCATCTCAGCTTAAGTCTAGGTATCTCATTATCATACCTAGTTCACTTAAACTAATGTCCTGATACCATATTGTAACACCCTAAAAATCAAGGCTAATTTAAACCTCAATTTGTAACAAGATTTAAACAAAAGATCTTCCAAACTTTATACATAAGCAGAGAAATTAACTATGAGGGTCATATTTACAAATATTGAATTCTTCAAATAACCTTTTAATCTAATCATGTCACTATAATCAGATTAACTAGGTTATCTAAGCAATCCATCAAAAAGTCTCATTGCTTTAATTAACTTCTTCGCTATCTCAAAAGCTCTCGTCCCACTTCCCACTATTTGCCTGAGCTAGTACCTGGTAAGAAAACATATTTTGGAACGATTAGGCTAACGTCTAGTGAGAACATTCAGTTTCAAAATAATACTTTTAAAATCAATGTAAACAAGGCATAACAAACCTGGTTTACCCTTTTCTTACCATATGTATCAACATCTTACGAAGACGTGGTTAAACCCGATTCCATGAATATGACCGACACCAAGTCAGTCATGATATCATGTTCAAGAGCCCACTACGAATCTCCACGGATTCTAGATTAATGCTCATATCCAAGAAATCACAATTATCCATGTCAATTTCTTTGAAAGGAAGTAGAGATTACAATTAAGCCATGCCTATCTCTTTCCTTCCTTAGAAATCAAGAATTACGATTAATCCACGCCTACCCCACGATTTCTCATCAATGTGAAATGGGAATTACGATTAGTCCACGCATATTCCTCATTTCACCTAAAAGGGAATTACGATTAGTCTACGCCTATTCCACGTTTATCATACACACTGAAATTACGATTAATCCATGCCTATTCCATGTGTTCAAAAAAAAACTAGTGCCTATGGATCCATTACACTTATTTGTACTCGTGCAGGTTATTGCTTAATATAAAATCATTTTCAAATAACGTTAATGAAATTAAGCAAAACCATTAATTTAAAGACAAATAGTCTTACCTCATATCAAAAACCATTCAGGAAACATCCATTATAAAATATACCTTACCATAATTTAAATACGTTATAAAAGGGTAAGGTAAGAATGAACTCACCTGATAGCACAATGTCCTTCTTACTTCACTCCTTAACAGTTGTAAAGATTTCCGTCACCAAACTTCACAAAGTCTTAAATAACCCAAGTACAGATGGTACTTATATCAATCTACTAAATAGGGCTATTTAAAGACTAAGAATCCTAAATAACCCAAAATCTCGTCACTTATCGCAACCCAAAGGAATGCACTTTCACTTGTCGCAACCCACTATTTGCGACATCTCACTTATAGTAATCTACTGTTGATACATAACATCTTATCGCAACCAACTGTTGCGATACAACAATCTTATCGCAACCTACTGTTGCGATATAATAATCTTGTCGCAACCCAAAGCTTAAGACATTCATCTTTATCGCAATACTCATCTTTATAGCAACTAACTGATTCCGATGTTCATCTTTGTCTCAACTAACAGAAAACGTAAGTAAGCCAAAAATCTATACTTTTAAGCCATAACAATCTCTACAAAAATGCAGATATGCTTAATATCATTAATAGAAAAGACCTATGAACCCAGATTTTTCATATCTTTCCAAAATATTGTAACCCAATTTCTAAACCATTAGAAAGCTATATAAACATGCTAGGAAGAATTCTTGTGAAAACCGTACCTTTAATTTCACCACTTGAACCTTCAATTTACTGCTGAAAATCTGCTTCCTTTCTTCCTCTTCTTTCTTCTTGCAGTAGACAAACCCACAATGACCAACAAATGCCCAAAGGTATCCCACCTTCTCTTTTAATCAAAAAGAGGCGGTGGGTTTAAGTGGTTTCACCACTTGACCAAAACACCCCCTCTACTTTCCTCACTTAGCAAATTTAATCCTTCAACTTATAAATTAAAATTAAAGCTTACCCCTTAACTTATAATTCTAATAAAACACATAACGTAACTTACTCGGGGATAAACTCTAAAATTAATCTATCAAATAATTATACATTATTCAACAACAAAACTAAATATAATACTTTATAAAAATCGAGATGTTACATCAGTCTTTATTGGATGGTCTACTGGGTGTTGCGGGATTTGACCGGGCCCCATGTTTTATGACCTTTACTTTTCAAGGGTACACTATGAGGGCTGATACCGGTTGAGCTGTCAGGTTGATTGACGGGCGTTTATGACCTTCGCTATGTCGGGGCAATGCCATGGTTGTATCCCCGCTTATGCCGAGCCGTTGGTGGTATTCTTGGTAATATTCCGCTAAGGTCAGCTGTCTTTTTTGGTGTGTCTTGAAAGGCGTCGTATGGGACACTTGGGCTTTTATGTCGTGAAGTGTCGTACGATTAACATTGTATGGGTGGCATACTTTTGTGTTCCTCCACTCTCAATGGATACAGGTCTCCCCCGTCATCGGCCAACATTACTTGGGATTTCATAATGTCCGTATTTTTTATTATCGTTGGTCTTGTACTATTGACTGCAATTGATGGCTTTAATATTGGATTCCCTCCCTATATATTAAAGTTTAAATGGAGCAGGTCATTTCCATATTTATGGTATTTGAACTTCATTACATTTTACGTTCGCGTGAGTATTGGTTCGTATCATGTTTTTGGTGAAGTCTTTTATTTATATGGACTATTCTTCCATAATTTATGGGTTGAGTGTTATGTCATCAACCGTGTTTGAAGGTTTAGCATAATATGGATTTATTCACGTTTTGAGTGAGTTGGGGATTGAAATTCATTTTGGAAAAAACGCTTTATACATTTTGGGAACTTTTCTCATAGATTTTGGGTGCGTTGGAAAATGAGTCATTTGCATCCTTCTCATAAACTCTTTGGAAATCATAATCTATGTCGTAAACTTTCATTCAAATAATTATTTAAATCATGTTATTAACTCTTGAACTCACTAGGCGTTAGCCTAACCCTTTTTATTTGTCGGCATGTGTAACAGGTCCAGGTTGGGAGTAGTTATAGTGACACTGTGAAAGTCGTGTGCTAGTAAAGTGATCGAAAGGTGAATAGCTTAAGTGAAGTTTTCCGCATTCATCTTTGTGATTAGCAACTTGTACTTGGGTTAAGTAACACCCGATATGGTTTTAGTCTTTGTAATGAAATTTGGGTCATAACTTGTTGAGGTTAATCATAAACTTTAAATTGATGTATTTCCCTTATTGGTTTATAGGGATAAATTCTACTATTTCGGATGTATTATTGAAATTTTTATTTAGTTGTTTTTTCCTAATTCGAGGGTGTTACACTGTTATATGTACGTAGTATCTGTCGCCAAATTTAAGTTGGGACAAAATATTTTTTATATATGTTTTTGGTATTATTGTTCTTCCCTTTTAGGAGATAGTCGATTGACCATTGACCAACTCTTTAAGCCCTTCCTTTTTGGAACTTGTTGCGAAACAATATCTCATTCAATATATTTTTGGAAATATTTTTAAGTTTTTAACATGTACGAAAAAAGCACAAAATTCTCTCTGTTCTTTTCTAATAGATCCGGTAGCTCTCTGGCACCCCTTTGTGGCTATCTCTCTTTGTAGAGTGAAGTTTTATCCAACTTCGGTAACTCTCCGGCACCCCTTTGTGGTTATCTCTCTTTGTAGAGTGAAGTTTTATCCAACTCCGGTAGCTCTCCGGCACCCATTTGAGGCTCCATTCGCGTCTATCTTTCTTGGAAGAACGAAGTTTTATCCACTCCGGGCAACTCTCCAGCAACTTTCATCAACCGCCTACTAAGCTGTGTCCTCACCTCTTCTCGTCAATCATCCCACGTCTGTAGATCGGAGTTTTCTCCAAACCCGGGTAACTCTCCGGCAATCATTATATACGACTGATAAGGCATCAAATAGAAGGGAGAAGCACCGACCATTTCACCAAAGATATTTGACTGATATGGCCTTGACTACCACCTAAGAAATTCACCGGCGACCGGATTGTCATTCGGAATTCCCTCAGGTGAACCCTTTCACAACCCAACAAAAAAGTACCGAAAGCTGCTTTGTCTCCCATCCTTTCTTCAAAAAGGACACCTACCTACTCCACCTAATAAGCCCCATTTTTGTCTTCTATTTTACATCTAAAATTCTCTCTCCACAGCCTTTCTAACTCTTCGGTCAAACCACCCATACTTTCAATTTCCTAAGGGACCCACCCACCCTTCCACTAACATATATTTTCAAGATGTTAGTGACCACTTTTTTCCAGCTAATCAAAGCAAACCAACTTTCTCCCCATGCAAACCAAACGTAGATTTATTCGCGTCAAATTCTCTTCGGGCCTGTCTCCAAAAATGAAACTCATAAGTTGGAACTGTCGCGAGCTTGGCAATCCTAAGGCAGTTCCGGTTCTTCGAGAGCTCATTCGAGCTCACCGGCCAGACGTTATTTTTTTGCTTGAAACTCTTGTTGATTCTTCTAGGATTGAAACCATTAAGCTTCGTATTGGGTTTGACTCTTGTTTTTCTGTTAACTGTAATGGCCATAGTGGTGGTCTTGCTGTTTTTTGGAAAAATAAAAATGATTGTTCCCTCTTGAATTTCTCTCCTAACCATATTGAATTGCAAATTCGCGACTTTACTTATGGGACATGGCATGTTACTGGATTTTATGGCTACCCAGAAAGTTCTCGTAGGCGTGACTCTTGGGACTTTTTACGTTCGTTAGCCAACCGTTATACTCTCCCGTGGGTGGTCATGGGAGACTTTAATGATCTTCTGTCTCAAAATGAGAAACGTGGCATTCACGAACACCCTGATTGGTGTATTAAAGGTTTTCTGGAAGCTCTCGATGATTGTGGGCTTGTGAATTTCCAAATGATGGGATACCCTTTCACTTGGTCTAGGCGCAAAGGCAAGCCTGACGAAGTCCTTGAGAGACTCGATAGAGCCGTTGGAACCCAGCAATGGATGGAGATCTTCCCCGATTTTTCTCTTACAAACTCCCATGCGCCTACTTCCGATCATTCCCCAATTGTGCTTCAAACTAAGGTACAAACTCCTTCTGTTTCTCGATATGTGTTTCGTTTTAAAAACAAATGGATACAGGAACCCAACTTTGAAGCGATCGTTCATGAGTTTTGGTCGGAAGCCTCTAATACAAGCCTCCCAGGCAAGTTAAAATTGGTGGCTAACCGGCTATCATCTTGGGGTCGAAATCTCAATATACATTTTCGAAAGGAGCTCAACGATAGCAAACATAAATTGGATATTCTTCGGGGCAACGGTCTCCAAGCTGATGTGGAGGCTTATGAGGTCGAAAGATCTCGACTGCTTTCAATCCTCTTAAAAGAAGAAGAACATTGGAGACAAAGATCCAAGGTTTTCTGGCTAAAAGAGGGAGATTCTAACACCAAGTTCTTTCATGCTTATGCTAACGGTCGGCGTAAGAGTAACCGCATTGCAAGACTTCAAGACGATAATGGGTTGTGGGTTATGGAACCAGACGGCCTTTGTGATCTAGCCTTGGCTTATTTTACAACCAATTTCTCGGCATGTAATGGATCCCCAGAATTGGTTCCAAATCTTGTCCAGCCAAAGATCACAGAAACCGATAACACTAGACTGACGACTCCGTTTTCTAAAGAAGAATTTCGTATGGCGCTGCTCCAAATGCATCCAGACAAATCTCCGGGTCCAGACGGTTTTAACCCTCGGTTTTTTCAGAAATTCTGGCCAATAATAGGCGATGATATTTTTTCGGCAGGCACTTCATGGCTTTGTAATGGTGTTCTCCCAAGCGGTATAAATGACACGTTAATCACTCTAATTCCTAAATGTGAGAATCCTTCATCCATGCGAGACTTCAGACCGATTGCACTTTGCAATGTCGTGCTAAAAATAGTAACCAAAGTTCTTGCAAACCGCCTCAAGCCGCTTCTCGCAAAGATGGTTTCGGAAAACCAATCGGCTTTTATTAAGGGCCGATTGATCACGGATAATGTGTTGCTCGCTTTCGAAATGCTTCATAGTATGCGAAGGAACACTCGTCGGAAGGTTGGAGATGTGGCATTAAAAATTGATATCTCTAAGGCTTATGACAGAATGGACTGGCGCTATCTCCGACAGATTATGTTGGCCCTTGGTTTTTCTACTCAGTGGGTAAATATGATTATGCTCTGTGTAGACTCTGTCAGATACTTTGTTCGAGTGAATGAGAGGATTGTGGGTCCTATTCAACCCCATCGGGGTTTATGGCAAGGCGACCCTCTCTCCCCCTACCTGTTTATCATCTGTATGGAAGGTCTCTCTGCGGTGATTCGGAATGCAGAGACTCATTATAGATGGCACGACTGCAAGGTAGCTAGAGGTGCCCCATCTATCTCTCATTTATTATTTGCTGATGATGCTTTTTTCTTTTGTCGCGCTACAATTGCTGAAAGCAGGATTCTCAAGCACGTGCTCAATGTCTACGAAAGGGCCTCGGGACAAAATATTAACTTTAGTAAATCGGGAATTCTGTTCAGCAATAATCTAGCTCCTGACCTCAAGGAGGCGATCTCATTCGTGGTGGGGGTGTCTAGTCCTCTCAACACTGGTCGATACCTTGGACTCCCCTCGATTGTTGGACGAACTAAACGGCAAATTTTTCTACACCTTAAAGACCGTCTTTGGCATCGCATGCAAAAATGGAGACAACGACCAATGTCCAAAGCTGGGCAGGCTACTCTTATTAAAGTTGTTGCGCAAGCAATCCCCGTTTACTATTTGAGCGTTTTTATGTTTCCTGCCACAACCACTACCGAGCTCGAACGGATGCTAAATTCCTTTTGGTGGGGCTCTAAGAGGGACGGGTCTCGCTCTATAAATTGGCTTGCTTGGAATCATCTCTGTGTTCCGAAGAAGTTTGGTGGGCTCGGTTACCGAGACTTTACGGCCTTCAATATTGCAATGTTGGGGAAGCAAGGTTGGCGCCTCATGGCCAACCCGGATTCGCTAGTGAGTAGAGTTTTCAAAGCTAAATATTACCCGCGAGGGTCATTTATAGAGGCCCGTCTGGGACACTCCCCTAGTTTTATATGGCGAAGCATTTGGCAATCCCAAATCGTTCTTAAGGAAGGTTGCAGATGGAAGATCGGTACCGGCTCCACCATTAATGTATGGCAAGATCCTTGGCTCCGGGATGATTCTAATTTTTGGGTTGAAACGACTCCTGATGACGATACACGCCACCTTCGGGTGAGTGATTTAATCCTTCCCGATACCTACTCTTGGAATGTGGAAAAAGTTACAGGTTTATTCTCCCCCCGGGACCGAAATGCAATCCTTAACATTCCACCCTCTTTGTTGTCGACTGAAGATAAGTTAATTTGGCATTGGTCCTCTAATGGAATCTACTCCGTCAAGACGGGTTACCGGGTGTTGACTGAAAAGGTTGAAGAGAATTCTCACCTTTTCGTAGAAGGTAACTGGCCGCGTATTTGGAAAGCTAATGTGCCTCACAAGGTTCGACAGTTTATCTGGAGAGCTTCCCGGGACACAGTTCCTACTCGAGTTAATTTATAGGTGAAGGGTATTCAGGTGCCGTGCACTTGTCTGTTATGCGGCTGTAATCCAGAAAATTCTTGGCATATCTTTGTGGACTGTCCAACCACGGCTGAAGTCTGGAGAGAGGCTAGTTTATGGGAAGTCATAGATAGACATGCGGAAACGTCAAATTCTTTTTCAGAGTTGTTGTTTGGGATTCTTCGCGACAGCCCCAATGCTATTGGCGACAAAATTATTATGATTGCATGGAGTTTATGGTATCGACGTAATGATGTGTTTTGGTCGAATGGGCCGAAAGACCCAGGTACCGTCATTAGGAGAGCTCGGAATGTTCACACGGACTGGTCAAATTTGGAGGACCTACGTATCCGCCCGGAATCTACTAAGCCTTTGGATTGCGACAACCTGTGGCACTATCCACCTGTTGGCTCTCTTAAATGCAACACTGACGCGTCGGTTTTTTTATCTGAGGCAAAGACTGGGATTGGTATAGTCATCCGAAATGACCAAGGTATGTTAATTAATGCTAGATCAATCCCAATTGAAGGGATGCCAGATGTCCGAGAATGTGAGGCTATGGCACTCCTTCAAGCCATGACTTGGGCAGTCGACTCGGGGTTCCAGCGGGTCCTTTTTGAAACAGACGCCAAGGCTGTTGTCGATGCGATTCACACTTTGGATGACGATTTTTCGGAGTTCGGGGATATAATTGGTCGTACTCGTTCCATTCTACGCGATCAGGAGTTCTTCTCTGTCAGAGCTATTAGGAGACAAACGAATGGGGTGGCTCACGGTCTTGCCCAACTATCTCGTTCCCTTTCTTGTCTTGTTACTTATTCTGATTTACCGCCTTCTATTTCTCGTTGTATGAACAATGTTTGCTCTTCAAGAGCTCATTAATATATTTCGGCGTCCTTTGGTTCAAAAAAAACCATGTACGATATTATTTATGCAATACAACTTTTTTTTAATATGACTTGTAAGAATATCTGGTTTTCTATAATATCTTTAAAATAGAAAATTGAAAGTAAAAACTTTAAAAAGAGTTACATTCATTTTCGACAGATTTTCTATTTTAGAGATTTTAACACAAGTTATATTAATATAATATTCTCTAATTTATCTTCCTAATACCCTTTATAAAAGTTCAATATCATTGGTATGATTGAATAAAATAATAATTTCATATTCCCACCATCAAGTTTGAAAATTTTCAAGATTTTTCTATTATAGAAAAAACAATATAGCAAATCTGTTCGAGAAGTAAGATAACAAAAATTTATTTTTTCTATTTTAGCAAAGTTGTTGGAGATGCTCTAAATAGGGAAAATGAAGATTTTAGACAAATTTTTATTCCAATAGATTTTTAAAAAAATCTTTAAAATAGAGAATATAAATTTCTCAAAGTTTGGAGAATTATCCAAAAATGATTAACATGATGATATAAGAATGATTTTTTATCATATTTTATCAATAAAAAATAAATATTTAAAAAGTAAATTAATATTTTATTAAATGTATAAAATATTTTTGTTGGATCACCAAATATTTGAAATTGACCCATCGATTTTACCCTCAAAATCTTACTTAGAATATTTTATTTTGGTTCTTTATGGTGACTTAGACAAGACAACAAAAGTTCGGTGAAGTCGAAGATCAACCGAAAATCAAGCTTGAAGATGTTCCCATAGTGGAAGTGAAAGACACTTTTCTCAACAACAAGTCTAACTCATAGTCCACCAAAATTCTTCATGAAAATCGGTGGATACTCCAACCGATCCTCCTTCAGAATCGGTCAACAAGCCCACCGATGAGAGCTACAAATCGGTGGTAACATGGTCTCTCTCATACTCATTTTCGGTCAAAAATCTCACCGACATCATAGTACAAATCGGTGAGATCTATCTTTGGAAGCCAACATGAGAAGATCATTTATTATGGGACAATATCCATTGTCAGGAAAAAATGATTATTTGTCGTTTTATCCAAACTCGTATATTGTCTCAATCAAACATGGGTATCCTTCCTGGTACTGAGCAAAAAGATGGACAATGACATATAAACTTTTCAGAGTCAACTCCTACACTCAAATCTCTAAATGACAAGTGTCATAAGCATTTAATGTTTCATGCACTATATAAAGAGGAATGAGCTTCCCATGCAAGGTTACGCGTTCCAAAAGGATTTCTTAGTGCAAGATTACTCTCTCTCTCTCTCTCTATCTCTTGTGAACTTCATAGCTTTCAAACTTAGTGTTTTAAAAGTTACATTGTTTTTAGTTTGTTTTTTGAAGATTGTTAGAATAGTTTAATTGTTCTTTTCCGCAACAATCTATAGTTTTCTGTGTGTAATTCTCGTTGAAGTTTTTCAATAAAATAATTAAATTAAGTGAATTTTTGTGTATTGTATTCAACTCCCCCTTCTACAATACCTGTTTAAGCCATCTAGGACTAACAATTTTAATAATATAATTAATAATGCAGTGTCAAGTTCAAGAAAAAACCTCAAACAAAAGTGCATATCGTCCGGATGAAAGGCCACCAACGTGTTCCTTAGTTTTTCGTTTTTTGTTTTCCCCTAAAATTAAATGAATAATTAATTTTATTCATTTAGATGGTTAATAAATAAAATGGATGATCGTGTGAGAAAAAGAGTTAACGTGACATGGTAAAAAGAGATAGATCGTTGACCACTTTTACGTATTGTTTGGCAAAAATAAGCTAGCTTAGTTTTTAAATAATCGTTTGGATGCATATAAATTAGTTTATAAGCTAAGAGCATCTCCAACAGGTTTGCCATAATTTTCCTAAAATAGATAATCAAATGTTAAAATCTTTAAAAAGAGTTACATTCATTTCCAACAGATTTGCTATTTTAGAGATTTTAATACAAATTATATTAATATAATATTTTCTAATTTATATTCTCAATACACTTTTAAAAAAACTTAATATAAATAATAAAAGATTTATGTTATTGGTAGGATTGAATAAAATAATGATTTCTCTCTCATATTTAGAGAATTATAGAGAGTTCTCTATATTTAGAGATTTTTCAATGAATTTTTATTTTAGCAAACAAGATAGTAATGCTGTTGAAGAATAATGACAAACAAACATCTATTTTTTTAAGCAATGTTGGAGATACTCTAACTAAACACTTTGGAATAATATATGAGGAAAATTTTGACACCTTTTCTGATTACACCTCATTAATATTCATTATTATTATAATTATAAAATATAAGAAATATTAATAAATATTAGGGTATTTAATTAAAATACTCATAGTTTGACTTTGACTTGCTAAAATACTCATTTTCTCGAAATTTTTGCAAAAATACCCATTTTTTCCGAGTTGGGTCCTGCGATCGCATACTCTGGCCACGTGGCCCGCGGTTGGGCCTGCGGTTGGGCCCGCGATGGTCCTGCGGTTGGCCGAATTTTAAAGTTTGGCCCCTCTAGTTTTGGGCAAAAAAATTACACTTTTGGTCTCTCTAGTTTTTAGGTTATCATTTTATGTAGCTGAGATTTTTAAAGTGTTGTTGCATTTTTTTACTGTTTTTTTCACACTTTTTGTCTGAGTTGGATAACTCCACAAATGACCCATCACCATTCTTGAACACTAACTTGCAAACAACAGAAGGGTTGATTTCACATTTTTGCATGTCGTATGCAACAAACTTCTGATAAGAATAGTTTACTGGTAATTTTACACCATGCTTAGATTTATAAACAAAATTTCACTCATTGTTGTCTTCCACCCATTCACCATCGTAACAGAAAAATAGCTTAGCTTTTGCAACAGATGAACTCATTTTTTCAGTAGTATCTCAAAAACAAAATACTGAAGAAAGAAAGAAAGAAGGATGTAATGAGTGTGAATTATGGATTGCATTTTACTGATATTTATGGATGAAATCTCATTGAGGAAGATGAATGGCAACCACAAATTGGTCTTCCAAGTACAATGATTCAACATTGATGAAACAAGACAATGAATTTCAACCACAATTTGGTCTTTCAAGTACAATAATTGTGGAAAAAAACAGTAAAAATATGCAAAAATTCGTGCAAAAAGGACCAAAAGTGTAAATCGCGGACCCATCGCGGGCTACTACCGCGGACAGGGGCCAAAGTTGTCACCGCGGCAATAGTTGGGGGGCCTCCACGGGACATTTTGGCCAAACCGCGGGCCACGTGGGCACTGACCCGCGATCGCGGGACCCGCCGCGGAAAAAAATGGGTATTTTTGCAAAATGGTCGAGAAAGTAGGTATTTTAGCAAGTTAAAGTCAAACTATGAATGTTATATATTATATCAGTTATTTTTTAAATTTTTGTTCAATATATTTAGATATCAAATGGGATTATAACAATTCTTAAAATATTTATATAGGTTATATAAAAATTAAAGTAGGGAAATTAATTAAAATACCCAAAGTCAAACCAACTGTTACCAAAATACCCTAAAATTTTTCAATTTTGCAAAAATACCCAAAATACCCGCGATGGGGTCCCGCGATCGCGGGATACGCTGACGTGGCACGTATTTTGGGCACAAATGCCCCGCGAAGCCCCTAAACTTTGGCCGCGGTGCACTTTTGGTCCCTGCCCGCGATGGCCCGCGATGGACCAAAATTTACAGTTTTGGTCCCTGAAAATTTCAACTTTTGGTCCCTGAAAATTTACACTTTCAGCCCCTATACTTAGACGAATCTTGATGCTTTTACTGTTTTTTCCACAATTATTGCAATTTAAAGACCGATTTATGGTTGAAATTCAATTGCATGTTTCAATCAATGTTAAATCAATGTTTTTGGAATATCAGTTTGTGGATGAAATGAGAGTTTGGTTTTCTGATATGTTGGTTGTTTCATTCATAAATAGACGTAAAATTCAAGCCATAATTCTCACACAACGATTTCATTGTTGCAATATTTCTTTCTGCAATATTTTGTGTTTGAGATACTACTGAAAAAATGAGTTCATCTGTTGCAAAAGCTAAGCTATATTTCTGTTTTGATGGTGAATGGGTGCAAGATAACTGTTGGTGCAAGTGTACCCAGCTTTAATATTAAGATATATTTTTGGTACACATAAAATCACATCTCCATATTTATTTTGATGATTACAAAACACACCGCATTCTTTGTTATCTAATATTTTATCTGAGTGTGCAGCTTTTAAATAATCTCGATAATTTTATCTGAAGAATCCAAGACTGAAGATTTTCGTCGTTTTAATTTTAAAATGATAAATCACCCTAAAATAATATACCACTTGGATTTTTCTAATACTGTCTTTTTAAATAAACCAAGTCAGCTCTCCTCAACATCTTATCATCTTGCTGGATTTGTTTCTAGAAGAATCTGCGCTGCGTACTGTTTCCTCAACATTTTTTTCTGGTCGGTATACCGCGAAGGTACAGGCGGTATACCGCGGCAGGCATGGTGTATATCTCTGATTGGTTGGAAGCAACTTTTGTCTGTACGGTATACCGCGAAGAATAGCCGGTATACCGCTGGTACAAGTTCACGGTATACCGCGAAGAATAGCCGGTATACCGCTGGTACAAGTTTACGTTCTGTTTTGCAGGGTTGACCTTCTCCTCTGCAGTGTACTTTTCTTCTGCACGGTATACCGCGAAGGATTGCCGGTATACCGCGAAAGGATTGCCGGTATACCGCGAGGGATTGCCGGTATACCGCGAAAGCCGTGGACTGTTGCTCATCCAGTATATATACATGCAACCTCCAGCATTCAAAGCTACCAATTTACAATAACTCCTCTCTGCATTTGATAAAGACTCTGCAGCCTCTTCTCTTGATAATTAAACTGTTAAAATTATAAAACACGTTTTTGAGTAAGAAATCTTGAGTTGATAGCAGATTAAAATCTCTCGATTAGTTGAATCAGCAACACAACTCAAGTGATCAAACTCTCTAAAAATTTCCAAGTGATAAACCTTATACAAGAGTGATTATTCATATTAAAATTATACCCTCTTGTAAGTGTTTGAATAGAGTGAGTGATCCACATAATTCTCTCAAAGAAGAGTGATTCGCGTTTGTTGTACTAAGGTTTGTGTTCTACCGTAAAGAACACGTTTTCTTATTGGATCTCCGAGAAGTGTTTTCTCGAGGTGGACTAGCCAACCGCGTGATTGGTGAACCACTTTAAAATTTCGGTGTCAAGTATTCTCTTTCCTTTATCTCTTTATTTTTTCCGCTGTGCTTTATTATATCTGTTTATATAAACTGCTTTGCATTTATATTTATTTATACAATCTCTGTGTATCTGTTTGTATTTATACTCTTCTGTATTGTACTATATTTACTTTGTATTTATTTACAAAAGAATTTTTGAAAGTAAGATTTTTTATAATACAACCTAACCCCCCCCCCCCCCCCCCCCTTGGTTGTCCAACAATTGGTATCAGAGCAGGGCTTTCAAAATTTTTCTGCTTAAATTTTTTTTCTAAAATGACTCAACAAACTAATATTGTGTTTTCAAAACCTCCTTTGATAGATACTGAAAAGTTTGGCATTTGGGCCGAGCTATTTGAATGTCACGTGCGTGGCAAAAATCAAAAGATTTGGAACATAATTGAAAATGGGAACTTTAAACCCAAAATTGTTAAAGATGATGTTTTTATTGATAAACCTTTAGATGAATGGACTACTGCTGATGAATCTCATTTTTGTTTAAACTTTGAAGCTAAAAATATATTATATGCTGCTTTAACAACTGATGAAATTGAAAGAGTATATACATATAAAACCGCTAATCAAATATGGGAAAGTTTAAATAATACTCATCGTGGAAACACGGAAGTTAAATCAAGTAAAGTAAATATTCTAGTTCACGATTATGAACTATTCGAAATGAAACAAGATGAGTCAATTGACTCAATGTTTAAAAGATTTAACCTTATTATGACTACTTTGAAAGGTTTGGATCGCACTTATCCTAACGAGGACTATATAAGGAAAATCCTACGAGCCCTTCCTTCGGAGTGGATGCAAAAGATAACATCTTTGGAAGACTCCCGTGACCTTTCCCTAATGAAGATAGATGACTTAATCGGAAATCTCAAGGTGCACGAAATTGCACTTAAAAGAAATAAAGAAAGGGAGCAAGTTAAAAAGAAGTCAATCGCTCTCAATGTCTCAACACCAAAAGTCGAGAAGAAAAAGGAGAAAGCTAGCTCCTCAAAAGATCCTTCCGAAACTCTCGATGAAGTCGCCATGTTGGTAAGAAACTTTTCCAAGTTTTTTAATAATAATAAATTTTCTAACAATGGCAGATTTCAAAGAAACGGCAACTACCGTCGTGGTGGTGAAAACCGAAGTCGTAAGTTCCATAAACGAGACGAAAAAGTAAAGAAAAATGACGACTCAAGTGGTGACGATAAAGCTAAGCCAAAGAGAGGATTTTGCTACTCGTGTGGCGACAAAGATCATTACGCCAATGAATGTCCGAAAAAGAACAAGTACCAAAACAAGAAGGATAAAGCCTTCATTGGAGGCGCGTGGAGCGCGAGTGAAGAAGAAGATGACTATCAAGCCATTTGTCTTATGGCTGAAAGCGACAACGAGGTAAACACTTCTTATTCAAATTACGATAGTGATTATGATAGCGATAGCGAAAACAATCTTGAATTATTGCATGAATCGTTTCATAAAATGGCTAATCTTGCAAATAATTATAAAGACGAAATTGCTATGTTAAAAGAAACTGTAAATGCATGTAAAAAGGAAATAAATAATGTTAATCAAAAATCTGCAAATGATATGAATATAATTGCTAAATTAGAAACTAAATTAGGAGAAAAGGATTTTTGTAAATCTTGTGATGCTCTAAAGAAAGAAATTGCATGCTTAAATAAAAAGTCACATGAAAATATTATTTGTACAAAATGTGATATTCTTGAAAATGAAATTGCATGTTTAAAGACTAAATGTGCTTCATATGAAAAAGATAACATGTTAGCTAAAGCTTTTGAAAGTAGTAATGAAAAAGTTCTTAACATGCTTAATATGTCGAACCGTATAAATTGTAGAAAAGGTATAGGTTCAAATACATGTGTTGAAAAATGTAATTGCATGCCTATTAAAAGATGTTATGAACCACCTAAGTTTAATACACGAAAGCCGTATATGCAAAAACCTCCGTATGTACCTAAAATGCATAATGTAAATTATAATACGAGAAAACCGTATGCTCGCATGTATAACGATAAGTATTCTAAACCTAAAAATAATGCGAATATAAATGCTTGTTTTTATGTGTATGATAAATACAATCGCAAAATTAAAATGATAAATAAATGGATTCCAAAAGGAATGTTTAGTAATGATAATCCCGGTGGTATGCGTTTATGGTTTTAAATGTGTTATATATTATATATATATATATATATATATATATAGTTTAAATATGATATATTTTCTTGTATATATAAGTAATATATTGTTATATGTACTTTTGTTTATATATATATACATACGTACTACATATATATATTTTTTTTTTTGATCTATTATATATATATATATTTTGCTTAACTTTATATATATGTTGGTTGTTATCTTGAAACTAATTTACAAGGACCCACGAGAAATGGGGACCATAAAAGTTACATCTTTATTATTGTAGATAAACCTTGATATGGACTGGATACTCGATAGTGGTTGCACACGTCACATGACCGGAAACAGCAATCTTTTTTCATCATATAAGTCATGTGATGGTGGACAGGTAATTTTTGGAGGAAACTCCAAAGGAAATATAATTGGGAGTGGTACAGTTTCTTGCAATAATGTTAAATTTCTTGATGTGAATCATGTTGATAATTTGCATTTTAATCTGTTAAGTGTTCGCCAATTGTGTAAAAATGGTATAACTGTCGTCTTCGAAGAAGACTCGTGCAAAATCTTGAAAAATGGCAAAGTTCTTTTAACTGGTTCTGTGAAAGGAAATTTATATATTTGCAAAACTGTTGTATCTGAAAACGTATGCTTATCTTCTATTTATGATGTTTCTACTTTATGGCATAGACGTTTAGGTCACGCTAATCTAAGATTAATGCAAAACTTAAAAAATAAGGAGCTTGTGAGTGACCTTCCAAAATTAAAGTTTGATAATCATTTTTGTGATGCTTGTCGTGTCGGCAAACAACATCACGTTTCTCATAAATCTAAAAATGTTATTTCTACTCAAAGAGTTTTAGAACTTCTTCATATGGATCTTTTTGGCCCTATGGCGATTCAAAGTTTTGGAGGAAATTTTTACACTTTGGTTATTGTGGATGATTATTCCCGTTATACTTGGACTTTATTTTTGAGACATAAAAATGAGGCTTTTGAAAAGTTTAAAATTTTGGGAAAACGAATTCAAAACCAACAAGGTTGTACGATTGTTTCCATACGTACGGACCATGGACGAGAATTCGATAATGATATCCAATTTGGTGCCTTTTGTGATAAACATGGTATAACTCATAACTTTTCGGCTCCTCGAACTCCTCAGTCAAATGGGGTTGTTGAAAGGAAAAATCGAACGTTGCAAGAAATGAGTAGAACCATGCTAAACGAACATCAAGTTCCCCAAAAGTTTTGGTGTGATGCCGTTGCTACCGCAACCTATGTGCTAAACCGTGTCCTAGTTAGAAATATCCTAAATAAGACACCCTATGAACTTTACCGTGGTAGAAAACCTTCCTTAGCTCACCTGAAAGTTTTTGGTTATAAATGCTTCATTTTAAACACCAAATCCTACTTAACCAAATTCGATGCCAAAGCCTATGAGGGAGTGTTCCTAGGTTACTCTTGGAATAGCAAAGCCTATAGAATTCTAAATAAGGAGACCATGGTTGTAGAAGAATCCCTAAATGTTAGCTTTGACGAGAGTCCTCCCAAACCAAGTGCACCCTTAGCAAATGACAATATCCGTGAGGGAGACGTCTTAGCACAACAACTTAGCAACTTGGATTTAGGTACCCAACCTTCCACAAATAATATTGAATCTAGTAATGCCCCTCCTTGCTTTATTCCACAAGGTATAGATGATCCTAACCTTAGAACCGCTCGAGGCCATCCCGTAGATCAAATTATAGGTGACCTAAACCAAAGGACAACTAGATCACAAATCCATACCCATTGTGCTTTCCATGCCTTTATCTCAACCATAGAACCTAAAACCATAGATGAAGCTTTAGGAGATGAGGATTGGATAATGGCCATGCAAGAAGAGTTAAACCAATTTTCTAGAAATGATGTGTGGGACTTAGTTCCTTGCCCTAGCAGTCAAACCATTATTGGCACAAGATGGGTCTTCCGTAACAAGGTAGACGAGAACGGTGGAGTCACACGAAACAAGGCACGTTTAGTTCCCAAGGGGTACAATCAACAAGAAGGTATAGATTATGATGAAACCTTTGCACCGGTTGCAAGGTTGGAGTCTATTCGAATGCTTCTCGCTTTTGCAAATGCTAAAGATTTTAAATTATTTCAAATGGATGTTAAAAGTGCTTTCTTAAATGGTATTATAAATGAGGAGGTATACGTTTCTCAACCTCCCGGTTTTGAAAATTTTGAAAATCCGACACATGTTTATAAATTGAAAAAGGCGCTTTATGGTTTAAAGCAAGCTCCGCGTGCGTGGTATGATAGATTAAAAACCTTTCTAATTGTTAGTGGTTATATTATGGGTAAAATAGATAATACTTTATTTGTGAAATATAATCAAAATGATATTGTAGTTGTGCAAGTATATGTTGATGATATTATTTTTGGTTCCACTAATGAAAAACTGTGTAATGAATTTTCTGCGAAAATGACAAGCGAGTTTGAAATGAGCATGATGGGAGAGTTAAAATACTTCTTAGGATTGCAAATCAAACAATGTGAAACTGGTATTTTTATTAGTCAATCTAAATATTGTAAAGATATGTTGAAAAAGTTTAACTTTGAAAATGTCAAACCCGTTGAAACTCCAATGACCACAAACTTACAATTATCTCGTGACGAGGAGGGAAACGATTTTAATGAAAAGATTTATCGTGGTATGATTGGTAGTTTATTATATTTAACTGCTAGTAGACCTGATATTATGTTTAGTGTATGTTTATGTGCTCGTTTTCAATCTTCACCTAAACAAACTCACTATGAAGCTGTCAAGCGTATTTTTCGATATTTACGAGGTACTACTAATCTTGGCTTATGGTATGCAAAGAAACCCGAGTTAGAAGTAACGTGTTTTACCGATTCCGATCTTGGTGGATCTATTGTTGACCGAAAAAGTACTAGTGGGGTATGTGCCTTTATAGGTCTCTCACTTGTGTCTTGGTTCTCCAAGAAACAACAATCCGTAGCGTTGTCTACTACCGAAGCGGAATATGTAGCCGCCGCAAGAGCGTGTGCTCAAGTCCTTTGGATGAAACACACCCTTACCGATTTTGAGGTACATCTAACCAAAATTCCTATTATGTGTGATAACTCAAGTGCCATAAACTTAAGTAAAAATCCTGTTTTACATTCTCGTACAAAACATATTGAATTGAGACATCACTTTTTACGAGATAATGTTCAAAAAGGCCAAATCGTGCTTGAAAAGGTTGATTCGGAAGATAATTTGGCCGATATTTTTACTAAAGCTCTTAACAAAAAGGCTTTCTTTAAATTAAGACTTGGTTTAGGCATGCTTGAGTATAACCCTTGAGAAAATGCTAACTCTCAAATATTGCATATTTTAAGGGGGAGCATCTTTCAAGGGGGAGCATAGCGTCTTTCCTAACCCTTTTTGCTTCGACAAAAGGGGGAGAGAAACCGAGTATGCTCTCCTGTTTAGCGTGTGTTTGTCATCATCAAAAAGGGGGAGATTGTTGGTGCAAGTGTACCCAGCTTTAATATTAAGATATATTTTTGGTACACATAAAATCACATCTCCATATTTATTTTGATGATTACAAAACACACCGCATTCTTTGTTATCTAATATTTTATCTGAGTGTGCAGCTTTTAAATAATCTCGATAATTTTATCTGAAGAATCCAAGACTGAAGATTTTCGTCGTTTTAATTTTAAAATGATAAATCACCCTAAAATAATATACCACTTGGATTTTTCTAATACTGTCTTTTTAAATAAACCAAGTCAGCTCTCCTCAACATCTTATCATCTTGCTGGATTTGTTTCTAGAAGAATCTGCGCTGCGTACTGTTTCCTCAACATTTTTTTCTGGCCGGTATACCGCGAAGGTACAGGCGGTATACCGCGGCAGGCATGGTGTATATCTCTGATTGGTTGGAAGCAACTTTTGTCTGCACGGTATACCGCGAAGAATAGCCGGTATACCGCTGGTACAAGTTTACGTTCTGTTTTGCAGGGTTGACCTTCTCCTCTGCAGTGTACTTTTCTTCTGCACGGTATACCGCGAAGGATTGCCGGTATACCGCGAAAGGATTGCCGGTATACCGCGAGGGATTGCCGGTATACCGCGAAAGCCGTGGACTGTTGCTCATCCAGTATATATACATGCAACCTCCAGCATTCAAAGCTACCAATTTACAATAACTCCTCTCTGCATTTGATAAAGACTCTGCAGCCTCTTCTCTTGATAATTAAACTGTTAAAATTATAAAACACGTTTTTGAGTAAGAAATCTTGAGTTGATAGCAGATTAAAATCTCTCGATTAGTTGAATCAGCAACACAACTCAAGTGATCAAACTCTCTAAAAATTTCCAAGTGATAAACCTTATACAAGAGTGATTATTCATATTAAAATTATACCCTCTTGTAAGTGTTTGAATAGAGTGAGTGATCCACATAATTCTCTCAAAGAAGAGTGATTCGCGTTTGTTGTACTAAGGTTTGTGTTCTACCGTAAAGAACACGTTTTCTTATTGGATCTCCGAGAAGTGTTTTCTCGAGGTGGACTAGCCAACCGCGTGATTGGTGAACCACTTTAAAATTTCGGTGTCAAGTATTCTCTTTCCTTTATCTCTTTATTTTTTCCGCTGTGCTTTATTATATCTGTTTATATAAACTGCTTTGCATTTATATTTATTTATACAATCTCTGTGTATCTGTTTGTATTTATACTCTTCTGTATTGTACTATATTTACTCTGTATTTATTTACAAAAGAATTTTTGAAAGTAAGATTTTTTATAATACAACCTAACCCCCCCCCCCCCCTTGGTTGTCCAACAATAACAATGAGTGGAATTTTGCTTATAAATCTAAGCATGGTGTAAAAGTGTCAGTAAACTATACTTATCAGAAGTTTGTTGCATACGCCATGCAAAAATGTGGAATCAACTCTTCTGATATTTGCAAGTTAGTGTTTAAAAATGGCGATGGGTCATTTGTGGATTTATCCAACGATGGGGATATCTCTACTTTTCTGCACCTTGCAGTCGATTCAGAAAGACCCCCATTACTCTTTGTGTATCCCGGCGTATCCAACGGTGACGACGACGGTGACGAGGAGGGTGATGACGACGAAGACCTCCAAATAGAGCAGCCTGATTCTCAACAACAACAACCACCACCACCATCACCACAACCACACGAATGGCGTACTGCTGGAGTTGCTGATGACGAAACCCACGTTTTCAGAACGGGTAATTCTGAAATAGACAGATCAGACACCGATAATGATGATCACGAAGAATATACCCCTAGTAGAAAATCATGTAGTCAGATAAATGACTTTTTTTATATGCCCCCTATTCTTCCAGACTCCCATACCCATACACAAAGCTACGAACCTACACCTTATATTCGTAGCGAAAGTTTAACGGCAGGTCAGATATTCGATTCGAAGGATCTCTTAGCAAGTCAGATCGGACTCAAGTTCTTGGAAGAGGGTTTCCAAAGTCGCGTGCGGGCATCTGACAAAATCAAATACGTAGTTGAATGTGCTAGAGAAAAGTGTGAGTGGAGGTTGTACGCGATTCACACGGGTCCCAAAGGAGGGGTGATAACTCTCATTTTGATGGTTATTTACACGTCATTTGTGTGAGTTTTTCTTCCATTTGTAGTTGTATTTTTATGTTTATGTGTTCGCGTTTTTCCTTTTGTTTATTTTTATTTGGAGTTGTTGAGAATGTTTTTATGGTTAAACGCGTCGTTTTTGGGTTAAAAATGCATCAGCTCGTAAAGTGGGCACAAAGTGGGCACAAAGTGGGCACTAAGCTAACTCATGTGGTGAAAGGGCTAACCATGGTTAAATGTTGGGTGAGAATACTTGGCTGATTTTTCTTGTTTGTACTTGGATGGAAGGAATTACAAACCATCATCTCTTGGCCATGCATAATTCAAGGAAGTTGGAAGAAACTTTCTCATCTCCATTATAAATAGAAGACCACTTGGGAAGATTAAAGGGAGCTCCAAAAATGTAGTTTATGTTTTATATTATGTTAATTTAGTTATAGTTTAACTTTCTTGCATTTTAATTTAAGCATTTTAATTTCCGTCTAGTTTAATTTACTTTCCGTACTCTTTAATTCTCGTATTTAATATTCCGTCTAGATTAATGCAATTATTATTTATTAATTATTCGTCTTTTATTATGTATTTTAATATTAGCTAAGCACCTTCATGGGTGTGGGTGTAAGCCTAACTTGAGACTAGTAGGCCGCACTTGGGTGAGGCCGTTGTTACTAGCTCTTAAGCTTGGTCACTTGAGTCGAGACTTCACTCAACGCAGATAAGCCGATCACTTTTATGTGTTAATATTAGATCTTAGACCTCGAGAGGGGCGGATCCGAAATACGGCTTAAGTGATGCACAAAGATTTGAGAAAGTCTTTGCGGACCACGTCGAGAGGCGGGTTTTGCATGATTTACTAAGGTTCAATCGTCAATCGAGTATTTCAAAGAGATTTGGGAGTAAAACTTTATATTGATAGAACTTTGATTTCTGAGTCATACTTAGATAAATCGGCAAGATTAAGAGTTAGTTACATTTGGCACTTTGTGGGCGCTAGTTGGCACGGTTTATAATTAGTCACTTTCGAGAGATCGGGCTTTTTATAAATGACTTGTGTCACTATGTGACTGACCATATTGTTCCTACGAATATCTCAAGGAAAACTTACACCCATACTCATTTTTATTTAGTTGTTTAGTTTTTATTGTTAAAACCCATAACTCACTCAAACAATGTTTTCTTCTTCTCTAATTGAAATCGGTGTATTCTCGACTTAGGACTCGGAACTTTGAATCCCAATCCCTGTGGATACGATACTCGGTATTCTTACCATTCTACTACTTGTAGCGATCCCTTTATCGGTGTATACTTGCGCCCGTATTGTGGAATTATTGTGTTTTTAATTGGACACACGATAAATAGCTATCAAGTTTTTGGCGCCGTTGCCGGGGATTGGCGTATTTCCAGAGTTTCATTGAGTTATAAGTTGAGTTTTCATTGATTTTTCTTTTACCGTAATGGATGGTTTTAGTTGGGATGCCCAGAATTTTAATTCTTTCTATTATTCATGGGAACAACATCCTAATTTTTTGGAAAACATTCAAGATTATGACATCTACACTTCATTTTCACCTTCCCGTCAAGATTGGAATGACACGTTTATAAATACATTTGACCAATCATGGGAGGGGAATTTTGATGATTTTCAAGGGAGTGATCCTCACCATGGATTTACGTCCTTTGTTTCCAACAACCCACCCGGGAATATTTTTGAACAACCCGAACCGTCTCACTCTTTTGAAACTTTTTCCCCAAGCTTAACAGAAAATTTTACAACATTTTTGGGAAATTTTACATCCTCTTTTGAAGCCTTAAATACTAAGATGGGACAACTAGTCGACGAGTTGAAAAATCAAAGTCAAGGTTCCTTACCAAGTGATAATGAAAAATTAAAATGTGTTGGTAAGGATGAGAGTGATGTAAAGAAAGAGTTGGAGATTTTTGAGGCAAATTTTGAGCACATGAGCAAGCCTTCTTTACTTCCTAATAGTGAAGAAGTGCTTCAAGATGCTAAAATTCCTAACTTAATTATTTTTGCTCATGTTGTGCAGCCTTCTTTTTGTGACCACAATGCTCCTACCGGGATCATGCCATGGACCGTTGGGAGGATTTGTGTGATCAAAAGCTCGGGAATTTTGCCTAGATCGTGTTCTTTGGGTGGCGGAATTGTTGGAAGAAACTTTGGTATGGTGGAGGTGTCTATTATCTTGAAACCACTCCACTTTTTGAAGATGCACATGTGGGGTGGTGAACCACATCCTACATAACGTTGATGCAAACTTGTTTTCTTACTCTCAACTCCAAATTTGTGTCTTTTATTTTACACTTTTGTGTGTGTGCTTTGAATCTCTTCATTTTCGACTAGTATCAAGAGTTTTTGGGATCAAAAAGAAAAAAAAAGAAAAAAAAAATTCTCATGCATCTTATATCCTTTTACTTAAAGTTTCATAGTTTGAATAATCTATCCACCACATGCAGATTTCTAGAACTAAGCAACCAATTCCCCGGTATCCATATTGATTAAACTTTGAAACTTTAGAAATGACATGGGCCTTTATTTCTAAACACTTGGCCGATACACTTTTCCTTTGTTGCCTTACCCGAACCATTCAGTCATACCAGTTATTACTCCTCCACAGTAAAGATATTGAGTATTTTAAGTTTGGGGGGAGGAAACTCAAGTGTTGAAAAAAAGAGCTAAAACCTTCGAAAAATTGGAAGGATATATATAAAAAAAAAGTTTAAAAAATAGCTATGTTCAACACGTTGAGAGGAAAAGGTTGGGCAAAACACACCAAATACATAGTTTAAAATATTTTTCTTTGGTGTAACCCAAAAATAAAACGACAAGTTTGGGGGAAGATGAAAAATGTAAGAAAAGTGAGAAACCATAAACACTAACCCTTCAAAGTCCTGTGGATCTAAGTTTGCAAAGTCAATTATCATAAGATGGGTGAATTATAGCTTAGCCTATGGAAATCAAAGTGCAATAAAAAAAATAGAGTGGAAAAATTATGATAAACTATGGATGCTTTTAGTTAAAAGGATTTGAGATGCAAAATAAAAGAGAAAAAGAAAAAAAAATAGAAAAAATTGAAGATCCTATTTGTGATACTTAGTTTTTTTTAGGTATTTTGTATATTTATTTGTTTTATCTTTGTCATTTTCGTTACTTGGGGACAAGTAACAAGTTAAGTTTGGGGGTGTGATAACTCTCATTTTGATGGTTATTTACACGTCATTTGTGTGAGTTTTTCTTCCATTTGTAGTTGTATTTTTATGTTTATGTGTTCGCGTTTTTCCTTTTGTTTATTTTTATTTGGAGTTGTTGAGAATGTTTTTATGGTTAAACGCGTCGTTTTTGGGTTAAAAATGCATCAGCTCGTAAAGTGGGCACAAAGTGGGCACTAAGCTAACTCATGTGGTGAAAGGGCTAACCATGGTTAAATGTTGGGTGAGAATACTTGGCTGATTTTTCTTGTTTGTACTTGGATGGAAGGAATTACAAACCATCATCTCTTGGCCATGCATAATTCAAGGAAGTTGGAAGAAACTTTCTCATCTCCATTATAAATAGAAGACCACTTGGGAAGATTAAAGGGAGCTCCAAAAATGTAGTTTATGTTTTATATTATGTTAATTTAGTTATAGTTTAACTTTCTTGCATTTTAATTTAAGCATTTTAATTTCCGTCTAGTTTAATTTACTTTCCGTACTCTTTAATTCTCGTATTTAATATTCCGTCTAGATTAATGCAATTATTATTTATTAATTATTCGTCTTTTATTATGTATTTTAATATTAGCTAAGCACCTTCATGGGTGTGGGTGTAAGCCTAACTTGAGACTAGTAGGCCGCACTTGGGTGAGGCCGTTGTTACTAGCTCTTAAGCTTGGTCACTTGAGTCGAGACTTCACTCAACGCAGATAAGCCGATCACTTTTATGTGTTAATATTATATCTTAGACCTCGAGAGGGGCGGATCCGAAATACGGCTTAAGTGATGCACAAAGATTTGAGAAAGTCTTTGCGGACCACGTCGAGAGGCGGGTTTTGCATGATTTACTAAGGTTCAATCGTCAATCGAGTATTTCAAAGAGATTTGGGAGTAAAACTTTATATTGATAGAACTTTGATTTCTGAGTCATACTTAGATAAATCGGCAAGATTAAGAGTTAGTTACATTTGGCACTTTGTGGGCGCTAGTTGGCACGGTTTATAATTAGTCACTTTCGAGAGATCGGGCTTTTTATAAATGACTTGTGTCACTATGTGACTGACCATATTGTTCCTACGAATATCTCAAGGAAAACTTACACCCATACTCATTTTTATTTAGTTGTTTAGTTTTTATTGTTAAAACCCATAACTCGCTCAAACAATGTTTTCTTCTTCTCTAATTGAAATCGGTGTATTCTCGACTTAGGACTCGGAACTTTGAATCCCAATCCCTGTGGATACGATACTCGGTATTCTTACCATTCTACTACTTGTAGCGATCCCTTTATCGGTGTATACTTGCGCCCGTATTGTGGAATTATTGTGTTTTTAATTGGACACACGATAAATAGCTATCAAGGGGCGATAATGATTAGAAAGTTGCACGACGTACACACTTGTACGAGGACGCAACTTAATCCCCACCACAAATAAGCCGGAAAAAAGACTTTGGGTGCGATCCTGAAAAACAAATTTCTTGATGTTAGCAGGTCATTGCGTCCAAAGGACATCGTCCACGACGTTCACCGGCAGTTCGGCGTCACGATTGATTACCACCAAGCGTGGCGTGCGCGCTGCCATGCACTGTTTATGGTGAGAGGCACGTTCGAGGAGTCGTATGAACGACTCCCGACATATTTATATAATTTGCAGCTGCAGAACCCTGGTACTGTCACGCAGCTACGGACCGATTCACGTGGACGGTTTGAGATGTGCTTCGTGGCCCTTGGACCCTCGGTACGTATTTTAACACGTCATATGTTTACACATTATAAACTATAACATTTACACATTATAAACTATAACATTTTAACCTATGTTTTTGCAGATCCGCACATTTCTGGAAAATCTACGTCGTGTCCTGATAATAGACGCAGCCCATTGAAAGGGCCGTTACTTGGGTATGATGTTCCTGGCGGTTGCCATGGACGGGGATAACTCCATCGTTCCAGTAGCTTTCGGCGTAGGCAAGTCCGAAACCGGGGACGAGTGGACTTGGTTTCTGTCCATGTTGAGACAAGCTATCGGAGACCCGCAAGGGTTGGTGTTTATGTCTGACAGGGCTCCTTCCATAAGCGCCGCAATCTCTGCCATGTACCCAAACGCCCCTCACGCCATATGCTGTCGACATTTGGAGATGAACGCCAAATCCAAGGACAAACGTATTACCACCTACAAGGATGTCTATTGGGCGGCATGCAGAGCATATACGGATCGGGAGTTTAACAAGTACATGAATATGCTACGATACAGTGTCAAGGAAGCAACCAAAGTCTTTGACAATGCTGGACCGGAGAGGTGGTCCGCGGCCCATTTTCCTGGACAACGGTATGACATTCTGACCTCGAATAGTGCAGAGTCTGTGAATGCACTCTCCCGTTTTGCGCGTAGATGTCCGATTGTTAATCTTATGGACTACTTTCGGGCCTTTCAACAAGAGTGGTACCAAATTCGACGCCTAAAAGGAGCTAAGATACAAAATGCACTCGCACCAACGGCGGAGAATATCGTTCAGTACAGGGCGCGTCGTGCGGCGACATGGCCGGTAAGAGCAATCGGGTATGGGAAGTACGAGGTGCATGATGACTATATTCACGCGATTGTGAATATGGAAGACCACCTTTGTTCGTGTCGCGAATGGGATAAATCTGGGTTACCGTGCGGCCATGCCATCGCTGCAGCAACATATATGGGTCGTACAGATTGCAGCGACTTGGCTGTACCTTTCTTCACATCCGAATATTACCGGAAAACATACGTGGAGGTAATAAACCCAGCTGGACCCCCTGCAGCATGGGTGTATCCACCCGACCCGCTTCCACCATGCTATCCACCTTTAATGGATAAGAACAGGGCCGGGAGACCGAGAAAGAACGACCGACGTCCATCACGTGGTGAAAGTTCGATACAATGAAGATGTACTCGGTGCCAATGCGTAGGACACACTCGTGGAGAGTGTCTAAATCCCGCCCCTTCAACCGTGCCAAGGAGACATTCTGTCAGTCACACCCCGGGCCCGTCACAGCTTGAACCATATGGAACAAACCCATATGATACTGTTGATCTAAACACTGATTTGTAAATGATATATATACACACATACATATGCTTCTAAATGAACATTGATAACACAGCTAGTTTGTAAATGATATATATATATATTCGTATTATATATTTACACACATAAAGAAAATAGGAGACCTTCATTTTTTCTTAGTATTTTCTTGACCTTGTTCTTGCATCCATGGCAGTGAATGTTAACTCTGAGTACACATGTGTGTTTATATATTCATATTAGATACGTTTTAATTTTAACAAATTACACCATTATAGTTAATTATTTAATTTATGGTACATCTCATATTTTTTTTCAATTTTGTTTTACACTCCTATCGCATTAACATAATAATCATATATTAACTAATTCATTAAATCGTTTTAAATTATTATTATTTGAATGTGTTTATAGATATCGTGAATGGCAATAGGAGAAGGTAGAATTGTTTATAAATGGGGTTTTGACAAGTTGGTATCACTGGACTCATTTAAGAATTATGAAAATGGGTATTTGGCGAATGATGATTCATGTGTGTTTAAAACACTTCAGCTCTAAACACACATGAATCATCATTCGTCAAATACCCATTTTCACAATTCTTAAATGAGTCAAGTGATACCAACTTGTCAAAACCCCATTTCATATTATATATATACACACACATACATATGCTTCTAAATGAACATTGATAACACAGCTAGTTTGTATTCCATCCAACAAGCTCTTCATCTTCAATCTTTCTGACCCTTCTTCAACGGCTTCTGCTTTTGCAACCACGTATGGCCATTGTGTACCACAACCCGCACACACTTTAGCAAATGAGTTGAGGGTTGTCATATATTCTACAAGAGAAGTAGGCCCACGAATGAGGTAACCTCTGACTTGACCTTGCATGATGTATCCAACCTAACCGTGGTTCAGCGGCTTAAAAACTACTTTTCAGAGAAATTAACAACAACAAAAAATACAAAACAACAACACAGTAAAAAAAAATACAAATAACAACACAGTAAAAAAATACAAAAAAAAATATATAACCACCACCTACTTAAAAATTGATTTAGTTTCATCAATCCAAGCTTGCTTCTCGTTTACCTTCGCTTGAATAATTGTGAAGTCTTGCAGAATATGGTGAATTGCTTCTTGTTCTCGACGAACACGAGCCTCCCGAGCTTTTATATCCCCTTTCATCCTTTTGATCTCCCTGTCTTCCTCTTCGATCTTTCTCAAATGGACTGCCTTCCTGTCCATAATTTTTTTCCACTCTTCTGTTAGTTCATCTATCTCCTTTTCCTTTTTTGCTATGGCGACCTCGATTTGAGGTGACATTTTTTCAGGAGTAGACTTAGGGTTTGATGACGAAGCCATTTGTAGATGAAATGAGAGAAGAGAGAAATCAATTCAAAGAAAGAAAGCAAGAGAGAAATCAAGAAAGAAAGCAAGAGGAAGTGTGAATTGTGAATTGCATACTACTGATATTTATGGATGAAATCTCAAACATGCAAATGAATTTCAACCACAAATCGGTCTTCAAAGTACAATAATTGTGGAAAAAAACAGTAAAAGCATGCAAGATTCGTCTAAGTACAGGGGCTGAAAGTGTAAATTTTCAGGGACCAAAAGTGTAAATTTCCAGGGACCAAAAGTGTAAATTTTGGTCCATCGCGGGCTGCGATCGCGGGCAGGGACCAAAAGTGCACCGCAGCCAAAGTTGAGGGGCTTCGCGGGGCATTTGGGGCCAAAATACGTGCCACGTCAGCCCTAGCCCGCGATCGCGGGATCCATCGCGAGTATTTTGGGTATTTTTGCAAAATGAAATTTTTTTTTGGTATTTTGATAACAGTTGGTCAAACTTTGGGTATTTTAATTAATTTCCCATTAAAGTATACTTACTTTATTTTATAGATAGTTAAAGTAAGGTAAATAATTTTAAAAGAATATTTAAATAAATTATTAATTATATTTTTTGAAAAATATTAATTAACTATGATATATGAGGTGTCGCAATTTTATTGTTATTCATATTAGATGAAATAATTATTTAAATTAATGTAAATTTTTTCTAATATTTGTTTCATAAATTTAAAATTTGTAGTGTATATATAAATCAATATTAAATTCTTTCAACTAATGTATTATATTTTTTAATTTTTTACCATTTGTTTGTCGTAATTAACAAATCATACTATTAGAATTTTTATTAGGGAAATTAATTAAAATACCCCAAGTTTGAAGTTGACTTACCAAAATACCCCAAAAAATTAATTTCTTACCAAGATGCCCTTTTTTCCGCGGAGGGAGCCCGCGATCGCGTGCAGGGACCAATTGTGAAAATTTTTGCAAGATATATTTACACTTTCAGTCCCTGGTCCCCGCGATCGAGGCCCGCAATGGCCCGCGATGGGGACTGAAAGTGTAAATAATCTTGCAAAATTTTACACTTTCAGTCTCTGTCCGCTATAGAGGGCTCCCTCTGCGGAAAAAAAGGCATTTTGGCAAGAAATTAATTTTTTGGGGTATTTTGGTAAGTCACTTTCAAACTTGTGGTATTTTAATTAATTTCCCTTTTTATTATATTATAAGAAATTTATTTGAATTATATTATGAAATGTTTATAATTGACTAATTTTTCAAGATGTCATTTTAGTTATTTTACATGCTTATAAGTTAATTTTATCAAACATAATTTATTCATCAACTAGTTTATCAGCTACCAATTAACTAATCAATCATCAATTAGCTTATCAGCTACCAATTAACTAATCAAGCTACCAATTAACTAATCAATCATCAGCTAAATTCTCAACTAATTTTCCAAACATGGTCTTGGAGGCCGTTTATCAAATGCTTACCAAGTTACATTACCTTAACAGATGAATATGATAAGGACCAAAAATTTTATCAGGTAAGAGCGAGGCAAGGTTAATAGCCTTACCCGGCAAGTGAGGGTGACAATTCTTACCACGGTTAGTACTTACCGGGTAAATTGTTACATACGATGTCGTTTTTGTGGACTAAAATCTTACCCGGTAAGTCAACAATAGAGTTGAATTTTATCGATAAGTGCTTAAGTGTTTGGTAATCGGCCCCTTAATCTCACCTCAGCTCCGTGAATCACGTTTGATACGAGAATTGATCTCGTGTATCTCCAACAGCTTTGCTAAAATACTAAAATTAGGTTTTTGTTTTCTATGTTTTTTCCAAAAACTTTGTTATGTTGTTCTCTATAACATAGAAAACTTGAAAAAATTACCAAGTTTAGAGAATTCTCTAAAACTTGATGGTATTAGAGAAAAATTATTATTTTATTCAATCCTACTAATGAGAATGAATTTTTTTTATTTTATATTATGTTTTTTTAAATAAGTATATCAGGAAGATAAATTAGATAATATTATATTAATATATCTTGGGTTAAAATATATAAAATAGAAAACCTTATTAAAGATAAATATAATAGAGGTTTTAACTTTAAAAAAATTATAAAAAGTGTGTTATCATAGAACTTAACAAATAATTAACCCATCTCTCTCTCTCTCTCCATATATATATATAGGACGATAATCATATATTTTTGGTTCTCACATGATTTAACCCTTATATATATATATATAGAGAGAGAGACAGAGAGAGAGAGAGAGAGACTTGAGATCATGTGAGACCAGACTATTTTCGTGAGACTGTGAGACCAAAAAATTAACACTAAACCTTCACAGCAAAAGACTGTGAAGGTACCGTGAGTCCGTGATGGTAAACCTTCGCAGTGTTTTTGCTGTGAAAGTTTGTTGTTTTTCTTACCTTCACAATGAGTCACTGTGAATGTTTAGTGTTAATTTCTTGGTCTCACGGTCTCACGAAAACATGTTGGTCTCACGTGAACCTAACCCTATATATATATATATATATATATATATATATATATATATATATATATATAGGTGGTTTCATTTGCAAACTATGTTTATTTTACAAACTTTGAAACCCACCTATATACCATAGATTTTATCAATCAACGGTCAAAATCTAAATTGTGTTATTTTAGGTAATAAAAATTAAAACATATTTTATTATATTCATAAAAATGTATTAGAAGGGCAAGAGAGTAAAATAAATCATGAAAGCTTAATAATGGAAATAACATCAAATTATGCCATTTTAGGGACGTGATCAAGGTGCCAAGAATATTTGATGACAATGAAATTATTTTTCTAATATATTATAAACCAATAATATATTATTGAAACAACAGTGTAACATAATAAAATTTATTAAAATTACAGTGAAACCTAATTTCATCATTGACATGGGAAAATAATATAAACTATAGTGAAACTATATAGAAACCATAGTGAAACACATATAAAATAAAATTATATAAAAATTAAATGAAAAGGTTTGATTGGTTGATTTTAGTTTGTAAAGTTTGTAAAACAAATTTAGTTTGCAAAAGATCCCTCCCCTATATATATATATATATATATATATATATATATATATATATATATATATATATATATATATATATAGGGGTGGTATCGGGTACAAACCAACTAGTTTGTACAAACTCGTACAAACCATACATAGCTTCATGATTTTGTAAATTTGGCTTCATGAATGTATATATATATATATATATTTTGGCTTCATGAATATATAATTTGGCATTTTTAACTAATTTTTTTACAAAAATAAGGGTATTTTAGGGTATTTTTGTAAAAAAATTAGTTAAAAATGCCAAATGATATATTCATGAAGCCAAATTATATATTCATGAAGCCAAAATATATATATATACATTCATGAAGCTATGTATGGTTTGTACGAGTTTGTACAAACTAGTTGGTTTGTATTTGATACCCAGCCTATATATATATATATATATATGGCACAGTTATTTTGCAACCCAGTAAAAGGTTACAACCCGTGCAACCTTCATCTAAGCCGTCCATTGCATTTGGATTTTCATTGATTCTCTAAATGAATTTACCTGATTTCGTCGAATTTCGTTGAATTTCTGCAAAATATGTCGATGCACATAACGGTTCATACGATGTATGGATGAAGGTGATACTTTCATGAATAAGTATGCATTTCATGACATTTAATGAAATGCTATGCATTGCATGTAAGATTATTGCATGAAACCAGTAATCATTGATGCAATTTAGTTATCAATCAAGTGTCTACATGATAAATGAGGCTAAATGAATGATTTAAATGAGGATTGCACGGATTGTAACATTTTAATGGGTTGCAAAATAAATCACTATATATTTTTCACCAACGGTCACAGCTCACAAGTGTTGAGAACAATTTAAGAAAACCAATAATTTTATATGCTTAAAAAAATCGTCACTAGTGACGAAAAACTTGAGAGTTATTATTGTATTAGCAAAAAGTATAATAACAATTAAAAGTCAAAAGTTATTTTAAGTTGATTGAACCACACCTTAGTTACCATACAACCCTTCACAACCTAAATTGCCCCAGTTTCCTAAATAAATAAATACACTTCGTCCCTCCATCTTACCTTAAAACCTCGTTTTCTCTTCTGTCTCTGTGCTTCCACCTTCTCCTCACAATCTCATAAATTAACATGACTAAAGACAACACAGAGACTAACAGAAGGGTCAGCAACATATCTTTCCGATCGATTTTTATGCATGCCGACGGCGTCGACATGTTTCTGATGGCTCTCGGGTTTTTAGGCGCCGTCGGCGACGGAATTGCGATGCCGACGATGTTACTTATCACCAGCACCATCATGAACAATATCGGAGACTCTTCCTCTTTATCCACAAATGTCTTCACCGACAAAATTAACGAGGTCACTATATATAAATTATATACAAGTTTTATATCTATTATGCTATACTTAATACATCTAAATCGGTTTTGATTTCTTGTTTACAGAATGCATTAAATCTCTGTTATATGGCGATTGGAATATGGGTAGCATGTTTTCTTGGTAAATTTTTGCTCAGATTCCTACTTTGTGTCATTGAAAAGGACTTTTCCGACAGATTCCGACAAAAAACACTGAAACCATATTAACACATCTAGAAGAAAAACTAAAAAAATGGAAAACTGTAGAACATCTTATGAGACGTATGCACTTGTGTATATAGATGAATTATGTTGTTTTTTTGTTTGTATGCAAAGAGCATTTTGAAACACATGTATGTGTGCATGTTACAAATCAGTTGTGCATACAAGTGTATACCGTCTAGATGAAGGGCTAATTCTAATCATTTAAACAAACGATCGATTTGGTTTAAAATTGTGTTTTGTTGCAGAGGGGTATTGCTGGGCAAGAACAGCAGAAAGGCAAGCATCAAGATTGAGGTCAACTTATTTAAAAGCAGTTTTAAGGCAAGAAGTGGCTTATTTTGATTTAAACGTAGTAAGCACGGCGGAGATAATCACCAGTGTTTCCAGTGATAGCCTCCTAATTCAAGAAGTCATCAGTGAAAAGGTAAATCAGCGGCCGGCGATTCAAACTCGATAGCCATTTTTTCCGATCAATTGTGTTGAGTTTTGATGGTGATTTTGCAGGTGCCGGTGTTCGTGATGAATGTGTCGATTTTTGGTGGGGCTTATGTAGTGGGTTTTGTGTTGCTATGGAGGCTAGCAATTGTTGGGCTTCCGTTCATTATACTTTTAGTTATTCCAGGTGTGATTTATGGAAGGGTTCTGATGAGTTTATCAAGAAAGATCAGGGAGGAGTACAATAAGGCCGGTACGGTGGCGGAGCAGGCGATTTCTTCGGTGAGAACAGTTTATTCTTTTGTGGGTGAAAATAAGACGATAACGGAATACTCTGCTGCTCTAGAAGGCACTGTGAAGTTGGGTTTAAAGCAAGGTTTGGCTAAAGGAGTGACTATTGGTAGCAACGGTGTCGTTTTTGCCGTTTGGTCTTTCTTGTCATGGTACGGTAGTCGATTAGTGATGTACCATGGAGCTAACGGAGGAACCGTGTTTGCCGTTGGAGCTGCCGTCGCCATTGGTGGACTGTAAGTTTTTTTTTTGTTTTTGTTTCTGGCATTTCGTCAAACAGGTTATCTGCATTCTGCATAGTGCGTACTGCGTACCCCCAATTGGGGTGTTGAATTTTGAAACAAACTGAACATTTACTAGAAAAAAACGGAGTCAACAATCTTTTTTGTTTTTTGCAATCAAATTTCGATTGTTTTTATAATCGAAATGAAAACCCAATAAGACCATGCGCATCGGTCCCCTTGGGTTGGATGGGGTTGGAAATGAACACCAACGCAGGGGATGGGGTTGGCATGGGATGGGGTTCTCCCGGGTTGGGTTGGGATGGATGTGGGGCCAGCACTCTTTTTCCTTTATTTTTTGTTATTTTATTGTTATTTTATTGTTTTTTAGATTAAATAAAAATAAATAAAATGGGATGGTGGTGTGGGATGGATGTGGGGGTTTGTGGGTTAGAATGGGTTGGAAGGAAAAAATGATGTGGTATTGATGTGGCAGTGAAAAAGCGTGGGTTAGAATGGGATGGATGCGGATGGTCTAATGGTGTGTTTGACTTTTTTTTTCTTTCATATTGAGGTGATAGCTCATTTGCATCTTTTTAATGATGGATTCTAAGAATTATATTAATAAATATGATCACGACAGATCATTGGGTTCTGGGTTATCCTACATCAAGTATTTTTCCGATGCAATTGCTGCTAGCGAACGCATAAGAGAAATGATCAAAAGAGTACCGGAGATTGATTCCGATAACATGGAAGGGGAGATATTACAACAAGTCTCCGGCGAAGTCGAATTCAAAAACGTAAACTTCGCTTACCCTTCGAGGCCGGAATCTGTGATATTTAAAGCCTTTGACTTCAAAGTTCCGGCAGGGAGGACGGTGGCGCTGGTCGGTGGGAGTGGGTCCGGTAAATCGACGGTGATTGCATTGTTGCAGAGGTTTTACGATCCTCAAGGAGGAGAGATTTGTGTGGATGGGATGAGTATCGATAAACTTCAGTTAAAATGGCTTAGATCACAAATGGGTTTGGTAAGTCAAGAACCTGCTTTATTTGCAACCACCATCAAAGAAAACATACTTTTCGGCAAAGAAGATGCTGCCATGGAAGAAGTGATAGAAGCTGCAAAAGCTTCAAATGCTCATAACTTCATCTCTCAGTTGCCTCAGGCCTACGACACCCAGGTTCTTTTTCAACCTTTATTATTATATATTTTTATAATCAGATCAACAACCATGAAATTGTACAAATGCAGAAATCTCGTTATTTATTAAATGCTTAAAACTTTTAAAATTCAAAACTTTAAATCTGATACGTGTTACCTGAGAGAGAATATTCGATAAAGAAATAACAAAGGGAAATTGAAGTAAATTACAGATTTGGTCCTTGTAGTTAGCGAGTTTTGAAGGGCCACTTGCAAGCCCTCTTAGGTCATTTTCAATGGGTCATACTATATTTTACACTAAATTTTAAAAGTAGTATAAATTTAAGTGTTAATTATAAATCATCTCAAATGGGTAACACTATTTTTTAAAAGTGATGTAAAAGTAGTGTAAACGAATAGTGTTACACCAAATATAGTGTAGTATTATTCATTACACCAAATTTAGTGTCGAAAATAGAGACCTCATTGGAGATGTGAATAGTGTTTTTTACATCAAATTTAGTGTTTGGTGTAAGATTTGGTGACTCCATTGGAGATGGTCTTAGTTTTTTTTAATCCCTCCACGAGTTGTTAAACTATCAACAGCATTGCTAAAGTAGGAAAAAATAAGTTGTTATTTGTTATTCTTCTCCAAAAACATTGTTATCTTGTTTGTTAAAATAAAGATTCGTGGAAAAAAAATTAAATATGGAGAATACTCTATAATTCTCTAAATATGAGAGAAAAATAATTATTTTATTTAATCCATCAATAACATAAATCTTTTAATTTTTTCTTAAAAGATTAAGAAATCTTTTAATTATTTATATTTAACACACCAATAACATAAATCTTTTAATATTCTCTAAATCTTTTATCATGTTATATTAAGTTTTGTTTAAGTGTATTGAGAATATAAATTAAAGAATATTATATTAATATAATTTGTGTTAAAATCTCTAAAATAGCAAAACTATTAAATATGAATGTAACTTTTTTTTAAAGATTTTAACTTTTGATTCTCTATTTTAAAAAAATTATAGCAAACCTGTTGGAAGAGTTAAATAAACACTATCTCATTGAAAAGTTCTATACATCTGCCCTTTCTCAACGCATTTCTTTATTGGAGATGCTCTTAGTGAATTTTCAGAGAGTATGAAAGGGGAATAACTAAGAAATGAATTCAGTCGACCAAAATAATCAATCACTTCAATTTGTCAATAACAAAATCATTTTTTTTATCCTAATATAAAAATAAAGACCTTTAATCATTATTACATGTTCATAAATCCTATATAACTTTAAACCAATTTTCCTATCAAACAATTAGTATCAAATACTATAAAAATTATATTTTTACATGTATTTGTTTAATAGTATGAAAACCAATTTATACAAACTATATTTGTAAAAGGATACCTTTGTCGTTGGGAGGGCAGTGGCGAATCGTGGCTGTTTACTACTCGCAAGCAGCCCCATTTCGCTTCTGCGGGTTGTCATCGTGTCGAGGCAATCGTTTTCCTGTTTTAGTAGGTCCTTTTGATCGGTTTTCGTTTTGGTTGTTTGTTGTTTGGTGTCGCTTCTCGTTATTTGTGGCTTTTTGGATCTGTTTCGTTGTTTGCTCTACCGGGTTCTTTCCCGGTTTGTATTCTTTTGGTGGGTTTTTTATGAAATTTCTTTCTGCCTTTTAAAAAAAAAATCCAAAACCCAAATAGGAGGAAGGTTCATGTGGGAGAAGGAGAACCCGAAAAAGAGTCCCAATGAAGATAAGAATAACAAGTACAAAGAGAAATTCTATTTTAGCCATTCATGATTGCGTCTGTTGATTCTTTGGGTGAAAGATCTTTTTTTTTGGGGGGAAATTGACCAAAATAACCATTTCACCGATCTATCTTTAACTTTTAACCATCCAACTTAACTTTTTACAAAAATAACCAAGATCCCGCAAGTCTGACACCACAAGGCAACTTTTACTTGCGGTGTCAGCTTTTTTAGAAAAAAAGTGTGATTTTACGTTTCGCTTGCGGGACGCAAACTTGCGGTTTCTATGCTACCGGCTTGCGGTGTACTTAAATGGCTTGCGGTCTTCTTTATCCCTTACACGTGTTTCTTTTTTGGCAAAACCTCAACACTTGCGGTGGCTTGCGGTGATGAACGGTGGCTTGCGGTTTTGTCGTTTTTTTAAAAAATTGTATTTTTTTGGAGTGTGTCAGAAAAAGTCTGATGCGGTGTCAGACTTGCGGGATCTTGGTTATTTTTATAAAAAGTTAAGTTAGGTGGTTAAAAGTTGAAGATGGGTGGGTGAAATGGTTATTTTAGTCAATTTCCTTTTTTTGTGCATAAATTAATCAAACAGGAAACAAGGGATTGCAGCAAAAACTCTGAATCACAAGTTCCAAATATTAATTTTAACCATAAAATGCATTTTCTCAACCTTTGGCTTTTTTTAACAATTTTTCTTTCTTTCTTTCTGCATGTTACAATTGTCCACTCTAAAGTAGAAAATATGCCTTTTTTAATATCAAAAGATAAAGCAACCGGAACGAGTTTTCTTCTAAATTGGAAGTTTCACTGATTTTTCCAAAATTAAATTATAGTTAGATTTTATTTTGATATAATTTAGACTGAATTACACCGGTGGTTTATGTGGTTTACCTAAATTTTGGATTTGGTCACTAAAGCAAACTATTTACGGTGGTGATTCCTAACCTTTTATTTTACTTTCAATTATGGTTCTTCTATGTTTAATTTACTTTTACTCGTAGTCCTTCTATATTTTATTTACTTTCACTCATGCACAAGATAGTGTAGATAGTGTACTTTCACTCAAAAAGTTAAGGACCACCACTGTAGATAGTGTACTTTAGGGATCAAATCTAAAATTTAGATAAACCACGGTATGTAATTCACTCTATAATTTATTTAGAGCAAGCTTTTATGCTGCAAACTTTATGCACAGAGTACAAACATGTTATTGCATAAAAAATGCACGGTTTTCTTTAATCTCATGGAATGGAAGCTTTTATTAAAGTAATAAAGCATTGTTGTTGTTACTTCTTATAATATAATACATTTAAAAAGAAACGAATATCTTATTTAATTTTAGATATGTATGCTAGCTTTCCTAAATTTTTTCCAAAATGAGGAATCAAAAGTCAAAATCCAAAAAAAAAATTGCTTTCATCTCCAATAGATTCTCCATTTTAGGGATTTCTAGTTTTGGGGTATTCTCTAAATATGGAGAAAATTTTAAAGAATCTCCAACTTTCTTCAAAATGGAGAAGGGTTTGAGGAAGCTGTTGGAGATGAGTTTAGGACCAAAATTCTCATATTCTCCATTTTCTCCAAAATAAGGAAGTTGTTGGTGTTGGAGATGCTCTAACATAACATTTCCTTGGAAGCGTGGCCTTTTATTTTGTCTTATAGTATAAGACCATAACTCAAAAGTCAAAACCTTTAAGAGAGACATTTTCACCAAATTTTAATAATTTTTTATTTTAAAAAAACACATGTTATTAACATATTTTATATATTTGATAAAATATTATTTATTTTATCGAAACATTTAATTTCAAAGCTTTTAGAATATGTTTTTATTATAGTAATAATTTTTCGAGAACTTGACGTTATTCTACAACTTTCTCTATTTTTGCGAAGCATTTGGAGAATCCATTGATATAAAAAACCAAAATGTCGTTTCATTAAATTTGAGATATTTGTTAGAGCAACTTCAAAAGATTATTTAAAATGAAAAAAATAGGAAAGAAAGAGAGTGAAAATTTAAAAAAATCTTCAAAAATGATCACAACAAAATAAATGATATTTTTGTAATTCCTACCAATGTTGAATGTTAGTAAATTTATTTTTGGATATTTTGGATTTTGATTATTTATTTTAGAATATTGTTGATTATGAGTTTTTTCAAATTCAAAATCTCAACATTTATTACGCTATTAAAATATTTCATATATTTAATAAAATATTATTATTTAATTTTAAGATTTTTTTATAGGTAAAATATAATAAAAAATTGTTTCTCTTTAACATAGTTTTCCAAATTTAGATAGGAGTGAATTGTGGATTTTAGATAAAATTGAACACAGTCCCCAATTTCTCTAAATTTGTTGCCAAGTTTGTGAGATTATTTATCATAAATTGCCTGATTTTTATCCTATTGTAATGAATCCATGTTTGAATTTGTGGTAAACAATATGTAGGTCGGGGAAAGAGGAGTTCAAATGTCAGGAGGGCAAAAGCAAAGAATTGCAATTGCCCGTGCAATAATCAAGTCCCCTCGTATCCTTCTCTTGGACGAGGCGACAAGTGCACTCGACTCGGAATCCGAACGAGTCGTTCAGGAGGCACTAGATCAAGCCGCCGTTGGTCGAACCACCATCGTCATAGCTCATCGACTCTCCACAATCAGAAACGCAGACGTGATAGCCGTGGTCCAGAACGGCCAGGTTGTCGAGTCTGGATCCCATGATGATCTCATCCAACTTGAAAACGGGTTCTACACAACCCTCGTTCGACTCCAAGAAACAAAGCGGCACGATGAACCCACCAATCATTACCCAACCGGACCTTCATCGATCTCCTCAATATTCGATGTCCACAACACGAGCAGCCGTCGGCAGTCGTTGGTCAGCCGGTCAAGCTCGGCTAACTCGGTGAACCACGGTGGAGGCGAGAACTTAACCGTGGCTGACCAAGAATTTCCGGTTCCGTCCTTTAAGAGGCTTTTAGCAATGAACGCTCCTGAATGGAAGGAAGCGTTGTTTGGGAGCGTGGGAGCTATTTTGTTCGGTGCGGTTCAGCCGGTTTATGCATTCGCGATGGGGTCGATGATATCGGTGTACTTCTTGGCGGATCATGATGAGATCAAGCACAAAACAATGATTTATGCATTGTGTTTTGCAGGATTGGGTGTTTTTTCGATGGTAATCAACATCATTCAGCACTACAATTTTGGAGCCATGGGTGAGTACTTAACGAAGAGGGTCCGAGAAAGGATGTTAGCGAAGATACTCACCTTCGAAATTGGGTGGTTCGATCAGGATGAAAATGCGAGTGGAGCCATCTGTTCAAGGCTCGCGAAAGATGCCAACGTGGTATGGAATCTACGTTTAGTTGGTTTTACTATGAGAGTTGAATCGAGCATACACTACACAAAATAAATAAGCGTCCTAATAGAGTTTTTTACAGAACCAAAGTTTAAAGGATCAAACAAAAAAACGTTCTATCTAAAAGTGTTACAATAAGTTTATAGATCGCTTTTGAACGTCGTAACAAGATTTTTAGAACATTTTCAAAATAAAGTGTCGTATTAGCTAAGTTTATAGGTCGCTTTTGAGAAGCATCCTGTAAACCAATCTTTTTAGACGACATTTTTTCAAATAGGACATGGTTAATATGACGCTTTATTTGAAAAATGTTCTAAAAAACTTGTTATGACACTCAAAAGTGTCATATAAACTTTTTGTAACACTTTTAGATAGGACGTTTTTTTGTTTGATCCTTTAAACTTTGGTTCTGTAAAAAACTCTATTAAGACGCTTATTTATTTTAGGCGTCCTATAAACTCCATTTTGTTAAAGTGATATCTAGATAAGAAATGGCTCTATTTGCATTTATATTGATCGATCATGTGAACGATGATTTTGCAGGTGCGATCTTTGGTGGGCGATAGATCCGCTCTTTTAATTCAAACGTTCTCGGCAGTGATAATTGCTTGCACGATGGGGTTGGTGATTGCATGGAGATTGGCGGTGGTTATGATCGCAGTTCAGCCGATTATAATCGTTTGCTTCTATTGCAAACGAGTTCTGTTAAAGAACATGTCGCAAAAAGCGATGAAATCACAAGCCGAAAGCAGCAAGCTCGCAGCCGAAGCTGTTTCAAATCTGCGTACCGTCACTGCCTTTTCATCTCAAACACGAATCCTCAAAATGCTCCAAGAGACCCAAAAAGCGCCAATGCGTGAAAGCATCCGACAAGCTTGGTACGCAGGAATGGGGCTCGGGTTCTCTCAAAGCCTTATGGCTTGTACGTGGGCCCTAGACTTTTGGTACGGTGGGAAATTGGTTAGCGAAGGTCATCTCGGGGCAAAAGCACTCTTTCAGACGTTTATGATCTTGGTCAGCACCGGCAGGGTCATCGCGGATGCTGGAACCATGACCAATGATCTAGCCAAAGGGTCCGACGCGGTTCGGTCTGTGTTCGCAGTCTTGGACCGTTACACCCTGATTGAGCCCGAAGACGCCGATGGTAAAAAGCCCGATATCATAACGGGCCACGTAGAGTTACGCGACGTTTACTTCGCGTACCCTTCTCGGCCCGACGTCATGATCTTTAACTCTTTCTCGATCAATATCGAAGCAGGAAAATCAACCGCATTAGTTGGACAAAGTGGGTCCGGCAAATCGACCATAATCGGGTTAATCGAACGTTTCTACGATCCGATGAAAGGCGTCGTTAAAGTTGATGGAAGAGATATAAAGTCGTACCATTTAAGAACTTTAAGGAAATATATCGCGCTTGTGAGCCAAGAGCCGACATTATTTGCGGGTACTATACGCGAAAACATAATATACGGGGCTTCTGAGGAAGTGTCGGAATCGGAGATTATTGAGGCGGCAAAAGCCGCCAACGCTCATGATTTTATCGCGGTTTTGAAAGATGGGTATGATACGTGGTGCGGAGATCGTGGGGTCCAGCTTTCCGGAGGACAAAAACAACGCGTTGCTATAGCGCGTGCAATACTGAAAAACCCCGCGATATTGTTACTAGACGAGGCCACGAGTGCGTTGGATAGTCAGTCGGAGAAAGTGGTTCAAGAGGCACTCGAGCGGATGATGGTGGGGAGGACGAGCGTGGTGGTGGCACATCGGTTGAGTACGATTCAAGGCTGTGATACGATTGCGGTTTTGGAGAAAGGGAAGGTGGTGGAGAAAGGGAACCATGGTTCGTTGCTAGCGAAAGGGGCGAGTGGAGCTTATTACTCTTTGGTTACTCTTCAAAAGCCTAATTCTTCTGCTAACCACTAAAGCGTTTTGGTGACATGGTTGGTATATATATATATATACTAGCAACATTTGTGTAATTGTGTTGGAAAACCTGTTTTTTAGCACCAAAATGGTCGACATAGTTAGTTATATTATATGTAATGGGGTTCAAAATTATCAAATAATTAATGCTAGTTTGATGTTAATGATCAATTGCTATGATAATTAATATTGGGCAAAAAAAAAATTTAATTACCGGCAATCCTAATCGGCCCCATACGGCACCTGCCTCCAAGGACACCAATGTGAGGGGGGCATTTTTTGGTTCACTTAGCGGCCGTGGCTCTAGACCTGGGATCGAACCCAAGACCTATTATGTGTTGGGCAAAGTCATCCCACCCCTTTGCCAACTGAGCTACATGTCAGAGGCTATGATAATTAGTATTTTGCCAATATGGTATTATTAGTATTGTGATTGTTTAATCAAATGTATATAACGGATTGTTTGGTATGAGTCTGGATGACGATGGATCGTGTGAGAGAAAAATTAAGATGATACGAGAATTGATGTGGTGCATCTCATTTTATTATGCATTCAACTATTCAAGAATGAAGATTTCTTGTTACCTTTATCAACATAACTTTCATTCTCATCGGACTTAATCCTAGACTGGATATTGAAAATAGAAATACACCTTTCCTCTCTCTCCCCCTCCATATATATCCAAACATGGTAAATAACTTGGTTAAACTTATTAAGAGCGATTATACTTCAGATGGATCGAATTTCACATGAACATGTTCATGAATAATGATTGGGAGCCATTTCTATCAAAATATGCATGTTCATGCTTTTTACTTTTCTTAATTAGAGTATTTCCAACAGCTTCTCTAAAATAAAGAAAATTGTATTTTTGTTCTCTATATTGTTCCAACCGCTTCTCTATATTGTTCTCTCTAAGATAGAGAAAACTTCAAGTTTAGAAAATTCTCTAAAACTTGGTAGATGAAGAGAGAAAATAATTTTTTATTCATTTCCACCAATAGGATTGAGTTATCATTATTTTATATAAATTCTTTTTAAAAATGTATTGAGGTGATAAATTTCAATAATATTTTAATAATATAATGAATGTTGAGTTCTCTAAAATAGAGAATCTGTTGGAACTAAATGTAATGCATTTTAGAAATTTTGACTTTTAAGTCTCTATTTTAGAAAAATTATAGAGAATCTGTTAGAGATGCTATTATACTTTACCGATAATAATCTTTTTTTTTCTTTTATAGCCTCTAACATAAATATTTACCTATCTTCTCTTTCTTTTCTTTTGCTTTGAAAACAACAAGGAACACCGTTCACATACATGTACACTTGTCTTTTCTTATTATCTATTCTATCTATATTATCTTATAATACATTTAACCCTCAAACTCTTAAAAACAACCCTTTAACCTTTATGTACAAACATTTAAAGCATAATTACTTAAAATTCCTCTCTCTCTCCTAAACCAACACTTATCCCTCCAATAATTTCAAAATTAAAATCTCTCTCTCTCCTATACCAACACGTTCATCTTCCCGCCTCCTTATCCCCAATCCATGTGATGACTTAATAACCAATAAGAAGCCACTCACCTACCCTGTATAATCACTCCCCGAAACTTTTTTCTCTCCTCAAGACGATCGATAAAAATTCCCCCAAATTTCAAACCCTAGAAACCCGATCCTCAATTTCCCCGTAAAATCTATGGCACCAAAGGCAGAGAAGAAGCCCGCTGAAAAGAAGCCAGTGGAGGAGAAGAAAACACCCGCCGCCGAGAAGGCACCGGCCGAGAAGAAACCGAAGGCCGGGAAGAAGCTGCCGAAGGAGGCTGGCGCCGCCTCCTTGCCTCCATCCGCCCTCCCTCCAAGACTCCTTATAACCTGCAGGTGGATCAAATCATAATCAGTTTGTTCAAGTCTCTCTTCTTCTCAGGTTAGATTTCTACACTTTTTTTTTGGTTGGTTGATTTTGGTTAATCGATCTTGGTTCAATCGACTTCAAACCCATATGCATAATTGGTGTGTCTTTTTGTTTACAGTTTGTTTACAGTGCCTTGTTCAGGGTTTCACATCTTATTCAGGTACGTTGGTTTGGGTTTCTGTTTACACACAGTTTCTTCTTTGTTTCTGTTTGGGTTTTGTTTTCAAATCAAGAAATCGATTTGGGTTCTGTTTGTATATTGTTATACACCTCATTGTGGGGTTTGTTGTTCTTTGAAAATTGGTGTGCCTTTTTGTTTACAGTGCCCCAACTTAAGAATCTCTATCTCACAGTCATTTAAAAGAGGTATATATTTGCAACCAAACACAGACATTGGAAAGCCAGGTAATGCAATCCATTTGAAATATTGTATTGTTTTTTTTCAAATCATTTTGTATTAAGAATCCAACCAATTTGATGTCCCTATAAGCCATTAAATGTCTTTGAAAACCTTATATTGTTTGATTTGGATTGTCTATTGATTTAAATAATATGGATGAGTTTTAGTTATTTGAGCTTATGGTTTTGATATTATGTTTATTGTTGTGTTATCTTGGCATCTTTAACTTTATCTAGAAGGTTTTCATATTAATATGTTTGTCAAATCACTTATGGAAGCATCTGTTGCAGAAGATGCTTCCAAAGCACTTGGTTTTGTAGGTAATGAAGAATTAAGTCAGAAAAGGAAAGGCAAGTTACATGAACCCTTGTAGTTGTTCTTGGTGTAATTTGCTAATTCTATCATTAATTCCGTGTTTGACATTTTGATTAAATTTATACGATATACCTCATGTAATTCCTACAATCTACCTCTGTTAATCCGACTTTAAGAGTGGGTGTCATCACCAATATTTTAATAACCATTACCATAGTAATTAAGAACTTGTAATCACATACTTTATGTTATTCCCGGTAAGCAATTATTCTTCTTGGTTTTTTTTCTTTCACGGTTTTGCTTGGTTTTTGGTTTCTTTGAAGAATCGATTCACGATTTCGATTGGTTACTTTGAATAATCAATTCAGGATTTCGGTTGGTTACTTTGAAGAATCAATTCACGATTTCGATTGGTTTCTTTGAATAATCAATTCACGATTTCGATTGGTGTTTTTGAAGAACCGATTTATGGTTTCAATTTACGATTCCAATTCATAAGTAAGCACTTCTTCTTCAGGTACGATTTATCGCCAATATCACATGTTTTTATGCTTTTGTAACCAATATTACAATTAGCATTGAAACCAAAATCATCACCAATATTATAATAATCATCGCCACACTTGGTTTTAGTAATTAAGAGGTCAGACTTCTAAAAAACTGAAATTAAGAGGTTAAAAACAGCAAAAGTTTTGTTTGTTTTCTTCTTTTGGATGATTATGATTAGTAAAATATACAACAGAAGGTAGCTATTCAAAACATAGTTAGATGATGGAATACAAGTAGGTAATATATACAACAGAAAGTAAAATATCATGTTCATGTTTGTTTTTTGTTTTTTGTTAGATGATGGAATACAAGTAGCTGGTGAATATGTAAAATTGTAAATATTGGATGGTGGTGTTTGAAATTGAATGAAATGTATTGGTAAAAACTAAAATCCATGTAGTAAGTATTAAAATGTTAATTAGAGAACAAGGAGGAGAGGAGAGGTTGACATGAACAACTCCAACACCCATAAAATACCTATCTTAATTACTTTTGCCATTTATCTCTCAATTATTATTGTTCTAATAATAATCTGACTTTTGTATACATAGTTATCATATATAATATATAGCATACAGTACCAATTATGATAATGGAGAATTTTTAATGTAGTTTTGGCTACCCCTTCGTAAAGGTAGCTATTCAAAACAGAGTTAGTATTAGGTAAAATTGATGTCTTAATGGACAAGGCTTATGAACATCAGGAGTCCTTTTATTCATAAACTTGCTAATCATTGATGGAAAATTCACACAATCGTTTTAGATTTTTACATAATCCCAACTCTGAGACGTGTTGGTAATGTAACTTGTATCTCATTTATTCTTGTATATGCAACTGTCAGAAACCATGGCTGAAGTGGGCATGAAGAAGACTACCAGAAACCATTGCAGAAGGTTTAGTTTTGATTCTGGAGCTAATAAACACTTGCATGAGGTAAGCGTTTAGTAAATAACCCTAAGTGCATTTAAGTGGTAAAAACATTTAAGTGCATTTTATTTGTTGTTATATAATTTCCCTCTGTGTGCTATAATTTGGCATTAAATCTACCATCATCATAAAAATTTAAATGCAACAACTTCTTTGTCTTTAGCCTCTTTCTTTAGATCCACTCCTTAAACATCATTAGTTCCCAGAGGAATTAAGGCCCTATCACTGTTGTTTTGAAAGTGCATAGCAGATCCACTACAACCAAATTAATCAGAAACACTTTGAATACTCGCAGGTGAATCCACATAACCATCTATAACACAACTACTACTGGTCGATGAGCGGTAAGAGGACTGGGATCTAGACTGTGAATCAAGATTGAAGGTAACATTAGGTACAAGAGGAGAGTCGTAATCTGTAAAAAAGTAACGGGACCCTTATTCAAGATTGAATTGTTCATCACACTTTTGTGGTTTTGCCTCTGCTTTTCATACAGACAAGGGTAGCAATATGGATGCTTAGGTTCCATGATGTCAAATATATCATTTAGGGGCCATTTACTAAATGCTTACCCGGTAAATGTTTACCGGCTCATTTTACCTTATCAGATGAATAGAATGATTGAGAATCTTACCCTATAAAAGCGATGATAAAGATCGAGAGTCTTACCCGACAAGTGATCGTGACATCTCTTACCCGGATAAAAATGTTGCATACAATGTCGTTTTAATGGACTAAAAATTCACCCGGTAAGTTAAGTGAAAGTGGTGACTATTACCGCTAAGCGCTCACCGAGTAAGCGTTAGGTTAACGAACCCTTAGTATACGGTTTTATGTTCTATGATGGAAAATATGTGATTTAGTATATGTTTTATGTTTTGATTTCAAATTTGTAATTTGGTAACAATTTAGATGGATGCTGATTTAGGAACATTATTTGAAAATTTTCAATTTGTAATCTATAAGTTTTAGCAAATGACAGGTGGTTAAATCTCCGTCGTGAACAATATGAAAAAAACCAATTTGATTGTTTATAAAAAATCTCTGTTCTGGACTGGGTTACGTGGTTGTTAGGAGCTTTAAACTTTGGTAATGGACTGAACACAACACGTCACTGAGTAAATTAGCGATATGTTTCTGATCGAGTAACAGACCTGTTTTGGGCTGTTTGGGTCCAGCAGACTGCCTGGGCCGTTTGGGTCCAGCGGCTCTTTCACTTTGGAGTCAGCAACGGCTGGTTCGATAAAGTTGCACAGCTGAGTTTCGTTTGCTTCTCACAAACTGATTCACTGTTTTGGTTTTGGTTTTGGTTTTTCTTGCTTTTCGTGGTCTTGTACTTTTCTCATTCAGTTGGTTCGATATGGTCTGCTTATGTTGGATTGGATGCATGTACACTATTCAACACTGTTTGTGGTTGGTTGGTTAATATATTGATGTTTTTTCATAAAAAAAATAGAATTAATATATGAAGACTCTGATAAGTTGGCCTGTGATATGATTTATTTAAATTGTTGTTGATGCCTCATGCCTCCTTAAGATTCACACAATACCAAAAGTTTAATTCTTATTCGCTTTTATTTGTGCACTTTTGTTTTAGATCCAACAAATAATGTTGAGTTCAAATATTATCTTTATAATTAAGACGATTGTCTACACTATTTTACTTCTAATTGTCAAATAACCCATATATTTAGATATGTATCCTATAGTTATTTTTCCAGTTTAATACATTGCTGGAAGATTACGAGCATGATCTGTTTTCATATGGTTCTATCCGGCCACTTGTATGGTCTTCTTTTACATCCTGCCATTGGGTTTTATTGGGCAGATCTTCTTAATAGATGAAATAAATTATAAATTATAAATTATAAAATCATGTGTATATGATGAGTAGAATGAACCAAATAGATGTTCCATAGGGATTTCAGCATGTCTTGTGTTAAATTACAATTAATTTATTGTAAAGGTATTTACATAGATTAGTTTTGCTTTTGGGTTGTGTCAGACTGTACGTGGTAGGCTGGTTTTCTTTGATTATTTTTACATCATAATGATTGGAAGATGGGTTGTTTGTGCTTAATGGATATGGGCTTGCCACTTGATGAAAAGTTGAACTGTTCGATTTGAACCGAGTAAACCAAAAAATATGAAAACCAAAAAAACCCGGTATTCACCGGCAACCATAATCGGGGCCCATATGGAACCCACCCCTAGGAGCCACAACTTACAAAACATTTCAAAGTTGACTAAGCGCATGAGGCTAGCGGAATGATTCAAGCCATCTTATGCATGATTCGAACTTGAACATGTTGTGTATTTGAAAAAAAAGCCACTCAACCCTGTTGTCGAACTCGAGAACTTTTCATATTTCATTTTGCGATAAAATTTTCACACATTTCTCATAAGCAGTTATTTTCTAAACCACGTAGTTCAGTTCACCTTCTACGCTCCCACATCCCCTCCAACCGACCTCCTCCACGTTTTTCAAAGTACAAGGAAGGGTTTCACTCCATCATTTCAAAATTATGGATACCATTCTCTAGCAATCCACGAATTCCTCTCCACGAAAGGAAAACTCTCTCAATCACACTAGCAATTAGGGTTTTGGAGTTTACAGTCGAATGAATCTGTCACTCTCACTCAATATTGGGATGAAATCGCCCTCTGGATTCTTTCTTTCTCCAGCGATTAGGGTTTAGGGGGAGTTTACACTCGCCTGCATCTCGGTAATCATGAGACAAGGGTTCTCTGCAACGCGATCACCATTCAATCTTCGTTTTTGTTTGCTCCTGATTTATTGATACTGCTCCAACTTTTCTTAGAGGGCGATTTTCATCCCAACATTGAGTGAGAGTTCTACGATTCTCTGTGATACCCAAACCCCATTTTCTCCAGGCATTTTCTCACAAACAGAAGGTAATTAGTAATTACAAACCCAATCGTTTATATTACAATGATTGTCAACTCGAATTGTTGTTTACGGTTTTAAATTTGTTCAATTATTTGAATTATATATTCAGGGTTTAAATATGCTTTGTTAAAATGCTTATATTTTTAGAACATAAAACACAATGAAAATCACAGATTGTATTTGTTTTTTGTGTTGTCGCTCTCTGATTATGCAGTCAGGAAACGGTTACCTCTTATTTATGTTGCGTAAATTTAAAGCATGGATTTGGCTTTGTTACTGTTTGCTTACAGTCGATTATCAATTTTCGTTTTGTTGGGTTCAATTTCAATCAGCAGGTTTGAATAAGAGAAACCATAAGTTTTGCAACTGTTGAAGTTATGGGACAAATCGTTCAGGTATTTTGCTAGATCCTGAATTGTTTAATAGTGTAAGATTTTTTATTTGAAAATTATTTAAAGAACTTCAAATTTTGATATACGGTTTCACTTGTTGCAATATGTTTATAGGTTGTAATTCCATGTTTGATAGACATTGATATGTAGGTTGTGTTGATTTTCTTTCAGAGCACTTGCAACCCCTTTTCAGGCCTCAGAGTTGATTCTGATCCTGGAAGGTCTCATTGTGTCTGGGCCAAATATTATCTATATATAAGTTTAGCAAATGCTGGAACTCGTGTTTTAAAGTTTAAGCACCTACGAGGAATATCCCAACATTGGCTCAGACCAGTACTGTTTATACCATTGATCTTCTTGGTTTGGGTGCTTCCGATAAGCCTGTTGGTTTTGAATACACCATGGAAGCATCAGCACAGGTATATATATTTTTTATTGGTTTAAGTTTTTGTTATTGTTCACCTGCCTTCAAATTCACAAGAGCCAATCTCATGATAACAGTTGATATTGGATTTCGTGGAAGAAATAATCCAAAAGCCCACCGTGCTGGTAGGAAACTCAGTTGGAAGTCTTGCATGTGTTATTGCTGCTGCAGGTCCGTCTTGTGCACTTATTTACATTTACAATTACAAATTTACCAAAAGAAAATTTTGCATCTTTTATTCCATATTTCAAATGTAGTACTTAATCCCATATGCGAAATTGACAAAGGTCAACTCTAGAGAAAGAGCAAGTACTACAGATTGAATAAGATTTAATGTGATTTTGTGCAAGCAGATGGTGAGCAGTCACTGGTTTGAAGGGCTTGTTTTTTTTAACGGCACGGGTGGCATGAACAATAAGGCAATAGTTGATGATTGGCGAATTAAGCTTTTATATCCGTTGTTATTATTGATTGATTTCTTGTTGAAGCAAAAAGTAATCGCATCATTCATCTTTGTACGGGCCAGGAAAAGGTTCTCTATTTTCACTTCACCCATATATATTATATTAATTATTGTGCGAGTGAGTTGGGTATTTTCGGGAATTAACTTGTATTATCGTGCAAATAATGCCAGAGAAAGTCTTAGAAACATATTATTATCAGTTTATGGAAACAAGGACGCTGTGGATGAAGATCTCGTACAGGTATTATTATTATTATTCATTTATTTATTGCCTTTCCAATTGGGCCCATTGTGGGCAGTTCGTTGTGTACTTGATTTGACTCTCACGATGTTGTTGTTGCTGGTGTGGGTCATCTCACCAGATATGCACAAACAATTACATATTAAAAAGTATCTTTTTTTGTTTTTGCAACAGATAATCAGGGAACCAGGCCAAACCCGGTGCAATTGATGCCAAATATTAATGTACCGGTCCTAATCCTTTGGGGTGATGAAGACCCATTTACGCCTCTTGATGGCCCTGTCGGTAAATACTTCTCGTCCTTACCGTCTCAGGTTCCAAATGTGAGTCTTTGTGTTTTACAAGGTGTTGGACACTGCCCTCATGACGACAGACCAAACTTGGTCCATCAGAAGCTCGTCCCTTGGCTCGTCACTCTTCCTTCTTCATAAAACCATTCTTTTCCGCAATAATTGTATAAATACATCAATTCTTAGATACACATATAATGTTTTTTGTATCTCTTTCATCTATACAATAAATAATTAATTAAAATAATGTTTTAGACGCCTCCGGTTGCTTCATTCTTGCTTTCTAAAATCAAATGAAACAAACTTACGTTTCAAAGGATGGTGTCATACCTCTTTTACTGTTTAAAATGAAATTTTTTGGTAATTGGCCCCTAAGTCTGTGTGGTTTGGTTTGGTATATGGTTTTCAGTACCATACCAAATCAGAGTACTTAATGCTGCTGCAATGTGTCCCTAAGGAATATAGCCTCTGTAAGGGTATTAACACTATAAGAACTTCATAAATGGCAGGGATTATAAGAATAAGCAAGTTTTATCTATGATTTATGGATTTTCTTTTACATCCCATCTTTAGTTTCTTTTTTCAGTTTATAACTCTCCCTTGTATCAGATAATTGTTGGCTAATTGAGCATTTGAAAAGCACTCAATTTTCATACAATCACAACAAAGTTATGAACTTATGACATATATATATATATATAGCCTTAGGTTCAATAGAGAAGTGCAAATATTTAGAGAAATAGAGAAGTAAAAAAACACGGGACCGTTCATATATGAACGTTCATATATAAACAGTCATATATGAACGTTCATATAACAGTCATATCTGAACGTTCATATATGAACGGTCCCGTGTTTTTTTACTTCTCTATTTCTCTAAATATTTGCACTTCTCTATTGAACCTTTCCCTATATATATATATATATATATATATATATATAGTGTGTATATATAGGGTTGGGTTCCAGTGAGAATGAAAGTTATGGTGAGAACGGGTAAGAAGATACACCATTGAAGGGTCGTAGAAGGTGCATACAAATTCTTCATATCTTTTTCTACAATCTTATTGTTTCATTATGCAAATTGAATTTGTTTCTTTTTGTTGAAAGTTTGTGGGCATTGAGAGGTCTCAAAGAGATTTGAAGAGGAAGTTTGTGCTCTTATGAATTTCAAAAGTAAGACTTGATAGTTTCCTTTTTTTACATATTAATCCATGAAAAGTTTGCTTTTATATTTCAAAAGTATACTAGGCTATACATACGTTATGTTTGCTACTTTTTTGTTATTTTTAAAATAGTAATTGCATTTTTGTTCTTGTTAAGTCTTTCTTTTTAATCCAGGTCTTGGTGGTCTATCTTACCGATAGAACAATCTATAGAGAAGCATGGATTAGAATTAAGGTTTTTGTGACGGGTGCAGCGGTTGATTCTATGGTACGCATATCATGTTCTCGAGTGTTTTAAAACTATAGGAAGCATGGAGTAGGAAATGTAGAATTAAGATTTTGGCTCCATTATTACTAATTGTCCTCTCTTCTCTTCAATTTTATTTAGGAAATAGAGGTTTCTCACCCCAAAACCATCTGTGTTATATCTTATAAAAATACTCGGTTTATGTTACAAATGTTGATTTATTGGTTGTATATTTTTCTTCTTAGGATGGTCGTTGCAATTCTTACGGTGTTTGATAAGCACTGTATTTAGTGAGGTGAGTACACTTTTGAATGTCCTTTCTATCAAAATTGTCACTTGATGCCTGAAAGGGGTTTCATTTTACCACTTTTATGAAAATCTAGGCCTACATAGTCTTGATACAAAACAATGTTATTGTTAGTTTCTTTCAGGTTGCTAAACTAACATCATAGGTTACTTAGTTCAAAGGTGACGTATCATATTAAAGTTACCTGAAGATGAAGTCTTATGTAAATTAAAAATCTACCGTTAAAGTTCGGTCATCTTGATGGTTAGAGGAGATCAAGCCCTAATAATTCTGTCGAGAACTACGAAGATAGCCATTACTTTGTAGCGAAACAAGATGAAACCACTGAGTTTTTCTATAAGAGGTATATCGCTTTCTTCTTCAATTTCTCACCTGATCATAATGTTGGTGGTTTATGTGGTGTGTTGCCATGGTTGTGATGGAGGCATCGGAGTCGTGTATGTGTATATACTTTTTTATGTACATCTGTATGTATGTGTGGATATAGATACGTACATACACATTTTCGATATGGGTTTGTGTTCAAATTTAAAAGGGTTTAATTTTGAGTGAGAGTTGTAGAGTTTCGTTAGTCATTGCTCTCATGGGTATTCATGAATATGAATTCCAATAGGATGTGAATAGATTGAAAGTGGAAATCGGGGAACATCATATTAAGGAAAACTGAGGTTTCAAGATCAACCCAAATCATAATTTCAATTCCTTTAATCTTCTTTTTTTCACTTTAGTTCTCAAATCACCAATTAGAGTTTATCTTGTTATCATTTTTGGGATTTTAAAAAATTGTTGAATTAATGATTAGAAAACTATGAACATTACATTTTATTTCTCTATACAAATCATGAATGATAAAATGATTCAAATTGGACAAATGAAAAACACTTCATAAATTTTCACATCCGCCGCATCGCGCGGGTACGGTAGCTAGTTAATAATTATATTAACACGTGTATGTATATAATGTAAAGTTAGGGGATGATTACGCACCACTATTTTACGCTTTTAATGACACATATTTTTTATATTTATGTATTTTGTTAATTGTTACATTTTAGATTAAGTTTGAAAAACTAACTGATAAATCATCTGATAAGGTGATTAATGAGTCATGTTTGGTAAAATATAGCTTATAAGGCCATCAGGCCATCCACACACGTGCAATTCATTTACACTTTCAATTGTGCCACATCAGCTTTTGCAATTATTATCCACACACCTGCAATTCATTTACACTTTCAATTGGTCCCCACTACAACATTTATTAATTATTTTATAAATTATTATATATATTCTAATAATTTTTAATTAATAAATATATGATATAATAATATAAAGTAAGAAATGACCCCACATGGGACCCACATTTTACTTGCAAATGGAATTGCAAGTATAGCAATCCCTTTCTTACGTGGCTTGCAAAAATGGGACCCACAACCAATTGCAATTACAATTGAAACCCGTGTGTGGATGCTCTCAGTACCATTCCGTAGAAGCCCTCAAGCGCCACATCAGCGCCACATCAGCGTCACGTCAGCTTTTCTCCTAACCCTCTCCTCAAGTCCTCAAGCTCTAAAGACCCGTAGCGCTACCCTCAAGCTCTCTTGCCACCTTATTTTTTTTAATTCTTTTATTTATACATTTAATTATTTAACAACATAAAAATATTTATATATTTTTAATAAATAAAAATAAGATAAATAATAAAAATAAAAATTCATATCATTCATTAAAAAATTAAAAATTACAAAATACAAAACACTACCAATTATGATATTTTTTTTTAATTTGCTCTTTTCTTGGTATGAGTCTGGATGACGATGGATCGTGTGAGAGAAAAATTAAGATGATACGAGAATTGATGTGGTGCATCTCATTTTATTATGCATTCAACTATTCAAGAATGAAGATTTCTTGTTACCTTTATCAACATAACTTTCATTCTCATCGGACTTAATCCTAGACTGGATATTGAAAATAGAAATACACCTTTCCTCTCTCTCCCCCTCCATATATATCCAAACATGGTAAATAACTTGGTTAAACTTATTAAGAGCGATTATACTTCAGATGGATCGAATTTCACATGAACATGTTCATGAATAATGATTGGGAGCCATTTCTATCAAAAGTTTGAGTGTTTCTATCAAACTGTTTGTTTTTTTCTTCTTCTTTTTTCCTTTTTAAATATGCATGTTCATAGAAACTTGGTAGACTCGTAAGTTTTAGGCAAATTTTCACTAAGGGGTCGTTTACCTAATCACTTATTCGGTAAGTGCTTAATTACCGGTAAAATTAAATACTATCACTTACTTATCGGGTAAAATTTTAGTCCACCAAAATGACATCGTATGCAACAATATTCCCGGTAAACGCTAACCGCGGTAGGAGTCGTCACACTCACTTACCGGATAAAACTCTCGGTTCTTACATTCGCTCTTATCAGATAAGATTTTTTATTTTTTGGTCTTTGTCATGTTCATCCGATTAGCTAATGTGACTTGATAAGCACTTACCCGGGTAAGCATTTGGTAAACGGTTCATAAATTTCGAAACTACTTCAAGAAGGTTTCCAATATTCTTAAATTTGTCTGGATCATCTCGAAACTTAAGATTTTTAACCACCAAGGGTGTTGCCTCTAGGACATCGTAATGGGGCGTAACCCCCTTGACCTTCGGTCCTCCGCCTTATGGCGATCGAAAGTGATAGTGACAACATTTGTAAATGAGCATTCCGCTCTACTAACTCACATTATGTTAGTTTTATCACTTAAGTCGATCTTAGGTAAATCACAATTACATCAAGCAATTCATGACACTAAAATCACTGACATATATGGATAACTTTCGATGAGTATAAAAAAAAAGATATTCATAACATGATGGTTATGATTATGAACAATTAACGGATTAAAAATGTAGCAACATGGATATCAATTAAAATGAACAAAATATTAGTTTTTCAAGGTATGCTTATATTTCGTCGATTTTCGATTATAAGATCTTTTTATTCTCAGAAAAATGTGGTTGTAACCCAATGTACTCAAACGGCTACACTTTAATTTTCATTAATCCATGTGATTTAAAAAATACATATTCAACAATCAATTAATTAATCTATACTTATATTAAAAACAACCCCTAAAGCTTCATATGCCGCTATTTAATGCTAATTAATCAAAATCTTTTAAAAACAACCAATGAAGCTTTATGTACCGCTTTTAATGCTAATAATTTGATTAATACTTATCTCTAACAACCTTCAAATCCTTAAATTGTGGACTCTTATTAATTAATCTTTATCGCTAACCACTTTCAATTTCTCAAATCATGAACTCCTTAAAAAACGTCATTCTTTAAACAACTTTATAAAAAAAACGTGAAAGTTTTCTCAAAATCACACATTAAAATAAATTAGAACATTAAAATCGAGATATATCGCGCTGCATTGCGCGCCCAACCGGATATCTCAGACAACATTGCTCCATTCATGGGTAAAATTGTAACATCTCAGGTCAACCGTACCAGATATTATCCGCTTTGTCCATACACATAGACTCACGGTTTTAAAAAGCGTCTGATAGGGGAGGTATCAAGTCCCTCTTATAAGGCAACCTTTGTTCCCCTCCCCAGCCAATGTGGGATTTTACAATACACCCCCTTGGAAGCCCAACGTCATCAAAGCGGACAATATCTGGTACGGTTGGCCTGAGATATTACAAATGGTATCAGAGTCGGGAACCGGACTGGTGTGCCAGCGAGGACGCTGGGCTCCCAAGAGGGTGGATTGTAAGATCCCACATTGGTTGGGAAGAGGAACAAAGGTTGCCTTGTAAAAGAGAATTGATACCTCCCCTATCAGACGCGTTTTAAAATCGTGATTCCAGGTGTGTGGACAAAGCGGACAATATCTAGTACGGTTGGTCTGGGATGTTACAGAGATAATATCTGGTACGGTTGGTCTGGGATGTTACAAATGGTATCAGAGTCGATAACCGGACTGGTGTGCCAGTGAGGACGCTGGGCTCCCAAGGGGGTGGATTGTAAGATCACACATTGGTCGGGAAGGGGAACAAAGGTTGCCTTATAAGAGGAACTTGATACCTCCCCTATTAGACGCGTTTTAAAACCGTGAGTCCAGGTGTGTAGACAAAGCGGACAATATCTGGTACGGTTGGCTAACATGTTACAAAATAGTAAATTCCACCAATTTAGGCAATCTTTCAGTCTCCATGAATACCCTCCTCTTGCAGATTCAAGTGTTGGGTTGTTAGGGATCTTGTTTTCCAAGTGTTTGGTTACAAAAGCTTGTGGTAATGGCTGCAAAAATGAAGAAGGAATTTCATAAATCGAAAAAATAGAAAAAGAAATAGGTGAAGAAGATGATACCAGCTGAGGTGCAGATGGGTCGAGCAAAACCTTGAAGAAAGCTGGAGTCGTACAATTCGCCATTTTTAAGACTGGAGGGTGTTGTATGAGGCGATGGTAGCGACTGTTGCTTGTAGCAGAGTAGGAAGAACCGAAGAAAGAAGACGTTGATTTCTTTTGGTATGCAGGGCAGGGTTCGAAGGGTTGGAAGAAATGGAATTTGGGGGTTTTTTAATTTGATTTAATTGTATTGTTTAGTTGGTTTTTTCTCTACTGCAAACATGTTATGATTTACTTTAACTTTGATGTCAAAATTATTTATTATTTAATTAATTTATGTTATTTATAGTTATTACGTGATAAAATCATTAAACCACTAATTAAAAGGCAGTCTTTTAGGGTGCGTTTGGTACGCAGACAGAATAGTACAGGATAGGACGGGACATGACAGAATAGAACAGGACAGAACATTTGTTCAGCGTTTGGTAGACAGAACTTGACAGAACAGAACAGATAACATTAGATAAAATACAAATAAATAAAAAATAAAGAATGAATGAATAAAATATAAAATAAAACGTGTATTTGATGTTTTAGAAGAGAACTAGATTTTATTTTGAGATTATAGTGGTAAAACATATGTCTGTTCCACCTTGTTCCATGGGGTGGAGGTGGAACAGGCCTGTTCCAGCATGTTCCACTTTGTTCCTGTCTGTTTCACATAAAAGTCCTGCCAAACATGGAACAGTGATCTCTGTTATATTCTGTCATGTCCTGTCCAGTGTACCAAACGCACCCTTAAATATAGACTGGTCCATCCTCTCAATTATATACGGATTTAAATTAACCCAAATGCCACATATATGTTTTTTAAAGGGCAATTCTAAGTATACCCCCGGCCACATTTTTGTATACCCCCTCTCACACACTTTATTTTTTTTATTTAAAACTTATATTTTACACCCCTATACTTATTTAATAAATTTACTTTATACCTTTTAATTTTCTATTTTTCATTTTACATATTTATTATATTAACATATATAATCGTATATTAACTAAAATACGTTAAAAAAAGCTTTTTTAATTTTAACAAGTTACGTCATTATAATCGTCTCATCGATACCTTCGAAATGAGCCAAATATTGAATTTTTTTGATTTAATTATATTATAATATGTCATACGTTTACGTTATTTTTTTATATTGTTATTCGTCGATAGTTTCTTATTTTTTTATTTAATTATATTGTTTCGAAATGAGCCCAATATTAACTAAAATACGTTAAAAAAATACTGTTTATTTACTTTATATCGCTTCTCCTTTAATTTTCTGGTCGGAATGATCAGTTTCGGGTTAATGTCAGGTCGGAATAACTTTCAAATCCTTAAATCGTGGACTCTTATTAATTAATCCTTACCTCTAACCACTTTCGAATCCTCAAATCATGAACTCCTCAAAAAACGTCATTCTTTAAACAACTTTATAAAAAAACTTTGATCGTTTTCTCAAAACCAATTAAAATAATTTAGAATGTTAAAATCGAGATATATCACGCTGTATTGCACGAGTAGACTTCTAGTGTAAATTTAAAACATATTAAGATTTCGTTCTAAAACGTTAGCGAACTATGATTAACAAGATCTCTTGATATATATTAAGATTTCTTATAAATATTTTGTTTATAAATGCGACATCACGGGTTGGCGGGTTGGGTCGGTTTGGCTTCAAATTCCTTAACGTATTTTATAAACAAAATACATATATCGAATTCCTTAACGTATTTTAACGTAATTACGTATGTTAATGTGATATGTTAAAACGTATTTTTTAAACATATTTTAGTTAATATATGATTATTATGTTAATGTGATAAAAGTGTAAAACAAAAATTGAAAAAGTAAGAGATGTACCATAAATGATATATAATTAAATAATTAAATCAAAAAAAATTCAATATTAGGCTCATTTCAAACGTATCGAATAGACGATTATTATGGTGTAACTTGTTAAAATTAAAACATGTTTTTTTAACGTATTTTAACTAATATACGATTATATGTGTTAATATAATAAAGGTTTAAAATGAAAATTAAAAAGGTAAAAGATATAAAATAACGTAATTAAATAAGTTTAGGGGTATAAATTGTAAAATTTTAAATTAAGTTTGGTTTGTGAGAGAGGGGACCATACATGACAAGTTGCATGGGGTATAAAAATTGACAGGGGATAGGCATAGCAACACCCTTTGTAAACTAGCCCAACATGATAAATTTAATATTCGATTACGTCAAAATGTAGCGTATTAGTCTTTCATGTTTTGTCGAATAAGTTGGGCCAACGATCGTTGGGCTATATGAGGTTGGGCTTGAATTACCAAAAAAAATATAAAGAGTGAATTATATCGGTGGTCGATGTGGTTTACCTAAATTTTGGATTTGATCCATAAAGTACACTATTTATGGTGATGGTCCCTAACCTTTTGATTTGTTTTCACTCATAGTTCTTTAATTTTAAACGTAGGAGGCCATGAGTGAAAGTAAATAAAACATAGAAGAACCATGAGTGAAAGTAAATCATAAAATTAGGGATCACCGTCGTAGTTAGGGGTTGTTTGTTTTTAAGAAATAAGCACTTAAATGGCCCTTATCACTTTTTCGGTCAGAGGTAACCTAAATCAGACTGTTTGTTTTTTTGTTTAAATTAGATGCACTTATCACTTCATTTCGTCTGACCGAGAAAGTGAAAAACTAACCACTTTTCACTTATTTTCTAAGCCTCCATCTCAAATCCTCTTCCTCTCTCTCGTGTACGACTCAAGACATGGCTCCAACTCCAAATCCATCTCCTTCGATCATAGCAAGAATCGAGTTTCATAGCAACAATCAGGTCGATTTCAGTCCCCAAATCGAGTTTCATAGCAAGAATCGAGTTTCATAGCAACAATCAGGTCGATTTCAGTCCCCAAATCAGGTTTCATAGCAACAATCAGGTCGATTTCAGCACCAAATCGAGTTACATAGCAAGGTACGAGTTTCATAGCAACAATCAGGTCGATTTCAGTCCCCAAATCGAGTTTCATAGCAACAATCAGGTCGATTTCAGCACCAAATCGAGTTTCATAGTAAGGTATGTCAATTTTAAACTGGCCTCAATCTTTAAACTGGTTCGATCTACAAATTTCTAACCAAATCGAGCCCTAATCCTTCTATGTGTTTTTCGTGTTCAAGAGGTCCATCATCTGATTGTTGTTCTTGGCACCAAAGGGTGGGTGTTGAGGAAAATCCCCACTGTAAGCTGGTGGAGCATCGATCGGTGGTGGTAGAGTTGCAGAAGCAGAAGTCTGTAGATCTTGAAAGAGTTTGAGTTTGAGTGATGAGCATCCTATTTTTCCTATGAGCATTCCAGTGGTTCTTGACAAAATTATCAGTTCTACTAGGGAAAAGTCTTGCTATCAATATATTTGTTTATATTTGATTAGGGTTGTTTGCCAACATTATGTTATATTTGATCAACATCCTGCTCCCTTCTTTTTGGTATTTCAGATTTCAGACTTGAGCTTACAAAAACAAACAGTCTTTTTCTTTCAGATTTCAGACTTCAGCACCTCCACTTAAAAATCAGAAGTGAAATCAGATTTCAGACTTCAGCAGCACTTAAAAAACAAACGCCACCTTAATGTACTTTAAGGACCAAATCCAAAATTTGGGTAAACCACAAGGACCACCAGTGTAATTCACTCAAATATAAAATTATACTTTATCCATTTTTCTGAATATTTATAACATTTTTAATCATTGTTTAGTTCTAGATATTGTACATAGTATTATATCGTGGCTATACAATTCAAATGCAGCTTATGTCGCATAAAATATATTTTTATTGGTGTTTCTAATTGATGTATATATATATATATATATTATATTAAAATGTTTATAAGATGTTATTGTGTAGATTCACGAATCGTGATTGACCTAACTAAGGCCAGGACCCCATGTAAAGAATCTTTCAAATATTCCACTATACATCAGCGTCACATCAGCTTTTCTCACATCCCTCACTCCATCCCTAACAATCCCTAAACACTCGTACCCCATTCCCTCAAACCCTTTTGCCACCTCATTTATTTTAATTCTTTTATTTATACATTTAATTATTTAACAAAATAAAAATATTTATATATTTTTTAATAAATAAAAATAAGATAAATAATAAAAATAAAAATTCATACCATTCATTAAAAATAAAAATTACAAAATACAAAACACTACCAATCATGAAATTTTTGAATTTGCTCTTTTCTCGCTAAAGTAACCCCCAAAGCTTTTCCCGTAAGGTGATCATGTGGGGCCATGAAAAACTCGAAGTCTTTATCAAATCGGTTTGCGCGTTCGATTTCGCGTTCTTGATCCAACCTATGTCGTTCGAGTTTTGAGCGTTCGATTTCGAGATCGAGTTTTTTCATTTTGTATTCCATTGTATCATCAATTTTGTCGTTGAACGTCGTCAACAACTGAGTAACACTTTCGTCCGTATTCGCCCCAGACGTATTACTCGTTGATGATTTTTTTTGCCTTGTTTCTCCCGATGGGTCGTTGAATTTGATCGTCATCGTCATCATCGAAAGGTTGGGTACGTTTTGAACCCCGCGATGAAGTTGTCGTCATCGTTGGAACGGCTCCCCATTTTGGACATTTTTTTAGGACGTCCCAAGCTTGTTCGTGAGTGAAAGCAACTTCATGGCGTGCTAGATACCGTTCGTGTGCCATTCGGGATATATCGGCCTCACTCATCCCGCTTGATCTATTATTGAGCAAGTTGTTGTAGATGCCGCCAAACGAATTAACTCTTTTATTGAGGTCGTTGAACTTGCTATTGAGTTGATGAGTTGATCTATAACCTGGTTCACGACCCATGCGAGTAAAGAACACATGCCCGATTCGGCCCAAAAAATTTCCTACATTTATGTAAAATTAAGTATAATAATAATAATAATAATAATAATAACAATAAAAATAATTACCACCGCTTTGTGCGTTACCGACCACGGGGTCCTTCGAAACGTCAACCCACGCCGACACTAACGCGAGTTCCTCGGCTTTACTCCACGTTTGTTTGGCGGCTTTCTTTGGTCTCGGATTTGATGGTTCCGGGTTAGATTGTTGTGTCGGGATAGATTGTGGTGTGTTCGGGGTAGAAGGTTGGGTTTCCGGAACAATGTCGTCGTCGAGATTGAAGTTGGCCGGAGTAAAACCTTGTTCAATCAACCCGGGACGTGTAAATTAGTAAGGAATTTGTTGGTGAAATTGTTGGTGAAATTGTTGAGGAAATTGTTGCGGATATTGTGACGGATTTTGTTGCGACCATTGTGGCGGAATTTGTTGCGAAAATTACGGATGATAACCTTGTTGTGTAAACGCTTGGAAACCAAACTCTTGATCTTCTTGCGATTGTGGTGTATTCGGTCGGTTACGACGGGATGTAGGTGTTCTGTTTGAATTCATGATGAGAGAGGTGTGAAAAATAAGAGGTTGAGAGAATTTGAGAGAGTTTGAGAGGTGTGAGAAATAAGAGGTTGAGAGAATTTGAGAGGTGTGAGAAATAAGAGGTTGAGAGGTGTGAGAAATAAGAGGTTGAGAGTTAAATATATAGTGGGATTAAATTGAGAAAAATAATTTTTTTTTAGTAATAGAGCCGTTCAACGGCATGAATTTTAAAAAATTTAATTAAATTTTTTTTAAAAAAACCCTTCGGGATGGATCGGGATCCCATCCCCGGATTCCATCCCTTACCGCCATCCCCGCAACCTCCGTAGCCCATCCCCGCAGCCATCCCCGAGGGCCATCCCGCTTGGGGTACGGATGGCCTAAGAGCATCCCCGATAGCTTATTCAAAATGGAAAAGTAAAAAGTATAAACTAAAAAAATTAATCTACAATAGATTCTCTATTTTAGAGACGACACAATTAATTATATGATTAAAATATTCAGTACAACTCGTAATTTTTTTTTGGGAAGGGTATCCCAGGCACAGCCCGGACTAATCCCTGGCAATTTTGAAACTTAAAGATGTCTTATCAATGTTGAGGACGCATGAGACCGAACCCTGGGTAGATGGGATATTCCACCACATCACCCAGGGCGATCAACCACTGCGCTACAACCTGATTGACTCGTAAAATAATATTTATTTACTTTAAACATTTAATTTCAACTAAATTTGGAGTTTTTCATCATCTCTCATGTTTTCTCCATTCTAGAGAATGTGTTGGAGATGCTCTCACACCCTTATTTGTTTTGATTTTTACGCTTTTTATTCTTTTTTGCATGTAAACATGATAGTGCAACACCAAAGTCATAGATGGACGACACACAATGGCAATAGAAATATATGAGTTGTGGTTAAGATTTGTACAAGGGATGTGTTCACTTATTTACTAGAACGATGTAAATACTAACAAATACCACTAAATGTGATAAATTGGTCCGGTAAGATGCTTTTAAACCGTATGCAAAAATGAAAGAATGTATTTATGCTTATGATTAAATATTTAAACATGCATGCATATGGTTTTGTAAGAGTATTTATGGAACACTTACTATGTAAAATACATGTATCATTATACCTTCATATGCATGTTTAAAGATTGGTTGATCCTAGAAGGTTAAAAAAATGGATATCCTTGTAAAATGAATGAGAGGTATGTGCCTATGTGGTTTGATTCGTGCACTACACACGACTTACCTTCTTCATGATGGTAATGAAATCGATACAATTTGGGTGCTCCAAATGGCGGAATCATATATATATATATATATATTCTTTTGCAGATTGTTTAAATAAACCAAGAAGACGTGTTTCCATCATTAACATAAATAAATAAATAATTGGCGTATAAAATACACAAATGTAATCTTGATATATCATATCAAAATGACCGTATTATGCATTATTGTTGCACGACAAAATCCGTGTATGCTTATTTATTTTTTCTTTTGATATACGTCTAAAGTAAGATAGTCGTATGTGAACAACATACACGTAACAACCTATCCAATTATGTTAATGCTTAAAAACTTAAATAAAAAACAAAACAATCTTTAAATCGATTAAACTTACCACATATATTATTTCATCGGATTCTTTCATGGGCTTTGGAGTTAAATGAAACACATTAGGGATGAATTAGGTCCAATTAGAGATGTCAAAAAACCAGTCCAGGTTTCAGCCATGTCGAGCCTATATCGGTCTCTTTCCGAGGGAAGCCACTTTATAACCGGTATCTCGACCCCAAAAATTAGACTGATCCTAGGCTCGCAAGTTTGGTCATGGTCCCGGTCTTGAATTGGTTTAAATACTTGTTTTTTTATTTACTTATTTTATCTTCATACAAATTTTTATAACTATAATTTTTGAAGTCTTGAAAAGGTGTATTACAATTTGTAAAAACCTGAAAATCTTGAAAATTTAGGGCCTGTTTGTTAGCAGCTTAATGAGCTTAATGAGACTTATAGCTTATTCGGTCAACTATACATGACTGTTTGGTAGTGACTTAATGATATAGAAAGTGGCTTATTCACTAAGCTTTTAGGAGAGAGCTTTATGCAGAAAACCAAATTTTGTCCAAACCCGTCTCTCTCAATTAAAAAACATGCTTCTTCCATCTATGAAATAACCCTTTCAAACAAAAACCTTTCCAACTTATACAGACAGATTAATCCACACAGACAACTTTATTCATACAAGACATAATGAAAAACCAACCAAACAGCCCCTTAGTCCGTAAATGTAACGGGCAGGGTCTTGTAACTGATTTCTATCAATCTCAATCAATTTCAAACTGGGCCCCCATCGGGCCGGACCGGATCAGACATGACCCATTTAGGCCAATCCTAGGTTTAATTCCGAAAGAGGCCTAAAGTTTTGGTTTCGAAATTGAAATGGAAAGCCCAAGTGTAGCCTCCGAATTCCGAAACACACCATCTTTTGAAGATGGGATGCGATATATGAAGGCCCTTGCATTTCTGTATTAACTTCATATAAATGGTGTCACGTATATTAGATTATCATCACTCGCACAATACAAAAATTTCTTCACCTCTTTTCTGTTTCTACCGCTTATTTCCTCTTCTCATCCTGGCTTGTTTTTGCTAACACAAGTAATCATTGTTGGAAAACATCGATCCAAAGGTGATTCAACTTGTTCCATTTTGTTGGGTGCTTAGATCTGCCCCAATTTTTCCCCTGAGGGTTACTTCGCAGGTTAGTCTTTTTTTTCTTTCTGTCATTCATGATTTATCAAGCAGATTTAGTCCTTATGGTTGCAATTTATTTCTGATTTACGTTTATTCTTAAAGAAAACTTGTTATGTGGTTATTCTTTGTAGGGATGAAACGATTGAGAGATGATGCCTATGGTAGCTCTCAATTTAAGAGGCCATTTGGTTCTTCCCGAGGAGAATCGTAAGTTCTTGCTTTAATTTTGTGGTTTTTGGTGTTTATTTTTGCTTTTTGATTATGTGTCTTTATATGTGTTGCCTTGATTTGAGGCCAGGTCTAATCTTATTTGTTGTCTGTCTCAAGCAAATATTTTTATTTTCTCAATTGTTTGTAACTTTGAATTTGCTTAAATTTTAATAGGGTTTAGTTTTGAATTTGCTAGATTTAGTTGATGTTACATGCTATTCGACAAAAAAATTTGTTGGATTTAAATGGATTGGTATTCAAAATCACATCTAGTATTGACCATTATCAGGCTATTTCTCTATCCCTCTTATTTATTTATTTTTATAATTCGTGGATAATGTCTGTAATTGTAAATTTTGGCAGACCTAGCAGGTTCTTGTTTCTTGCCTTTTAGGGTTGGGAAGTATGATATCAGCATGGCAGAAATGTCATTATCAGAAAACCAACTGGAGAAAACACAAAAGTAAATTGAAAATATCATTAATTTAAGTACCATTATTGACTCTTTCAATGAGAGAATGAGATGAAATCTTATTAGGAAAGCGGAATTAAAATCCAAAAAATCCGGAAACCGTACAAGTCCTCTTAAACGATATTAGAACAAGCGTGGTTACGGAAACTTTCTATTAGCATCGTAAAAATATTATTATGAGAAAAGGTTTGCATAATGCATATGCAATTTAAAATCAATCTTAGTTATCCGTGATACCATCTTATCAAATGCTAAACTATTAAATGCTAATTTATTCCCTCTCAATATTGAAGATATGGCCAACCACAAGCCCCGGGAGGAGGAGGTGAAGGAGCAGGAGTGGCAGGTGCAAGTGTAGTAGGGGTAGGGGTAGCGGTAGGGGGCGGCACCAGTGCACAGAAACTCACAACGAATGATGCACTGACGTATTTGAAGGAGGTTAAAGACATGTTCCAAGACCAAAGAGAGAAATACGATATGTTTCTTGACGTGATGAAAGATTTTAAGGCTCAAAGGTAAGGGTGAAATAATTGATTTTATCGTTTGGCCATATTCACATTGATTTGATCTAATTGAGAACATATCTGATGCAGAATTGATACTACTGGTGTCATAGCAAGGGTGAAAGAATTGTTTAAAGGTCACAATAATTTAATTTTTGGGTTCAACACTTTCTTGCCCAAGGGTTATGAAATTACTGTTATTGATGAGGACGAGACACCACCAAAGAGAACTGTGGAGTTTGAAGAGGCTATAAGCTTTGTGAACAAAATAAAGGTGGAGCTACTTTTCTTATTTGGTGAAATTAACAACAGTTTGAATATTTGAATATAATTACCCTACTTTTGGTGCAGAAACGCTTTCAAAATGATGATCATGTTTACAAATCGTTTTTAGACATCTTGAACATGTATCGGAAGGAACATAAGGGTATCAATGAAGTCTATCATGAGGTGAACTTCTGTAAGCTTTTCTAACAATATTTCATTGTATACGGGACTGTATTTGGTTTTTGTTGAACCTCAATGCATTACTTGGGCATTATTTGTAATTTATGCAGGTTGCCACACTTTTCGATGATCAGCCGGATCTTCTTGACGAGTTCACAAGATTCTTGCCAGATGCTTCAGCGGCTGCATCTGCACACCATGCTTCGTTTGGCCGGCAGCATGCGTATCAACGTTATGATGAACGGAGCTCAGCTGCGGTCCCACTCAGACCGACACAAATGGATAAGGTTGTATGGCTAATCATGCAACATTTTACATATTCTCGGTTCAAAATTTGGACTTAATTAATTCATTTGTTAAAATGGGTCCTAATAGAATTTTCTTATGCATTAGCAGCGAGGCCGGAGAGACAGGATCAATGGTCCACATGCTGAACGGGATCTGAGCGTTGATTGTCCTGACATGGATGATAAAACGATGATGAAACTTCACAAAGAGCAGCGGAAGCGTGCTGAAAAGGAGAGCAGGGACAGGAGAAATAGTGACCAGGATTACAAAGATCCTGATCTCGATAGCAACAGGGACATGCATCGTCTTGAAAAACGAAAATCTGCTCGTAAAGTTGAAGATTTTGGAGTGCAATCAGGTTCAGCCCCATGTGATGATAAAGATGCCCTCAAAAGTGAGTAGATGATTTATTAGTTGGTGAAATCATAAATACGTGATTTATTTGTTTGCAATAGAAGCCATCACTTTGCTCTTTTTTGGATGTTGTTATACGGGATGAAAATTTATGCTGGCAGATTCACTTCTTTCCTCTTATAAACATTGACCCTGTCTTTGGTCACGTTTTCTAAATATCCTATTAACTTTCCAACAGTAGTAGTGGGTTCTTTTTCTTACCCTAGTCACGTTGATCCATAATTTATTCCTTAAAATTCTCTCACACTGTGGTAACCTTTTATTACAGATATGTACAGCCAAGAATTTACTTTCTGCGAGAATGTGAAGAATAGGTTACGCAATCCAGATGATTACCAAGCATTCTTGAAATGCCTTCATATCTATAGCACAGACATTATTACGCGGAAGGAATTACAGAGCTTGGTATGTTGTGTAGTTTGTTCTATATATTTTATTACCCAATTGTCTTTTTCTTTGTGTTAATGCTCCACAATAGGCCTTTTGTTTTGCTTTTTAATTAGACAATATATGTTGTGATAGAATTTATTTCTTACGATACTCTCTATTAGTGTTATTGTAGTGTATAAAGTTGTACTTGACTTTCAAATAAAGTTGGTACTATATTAGCTTTTATCTTCAATATCTGTAGTTATTAATCCATATATGGAATTGATGTAGGATCCAATTCTATTTCTTTGATACATCTATTTATTCCGATCAATCTGAAATAATCTCCACTAGAATCCAACGTATATTTTCCATGTTCATAGGGGTGCATCTATGTTTCTGTTTTATGGATACTCAATTTAAAGTGAGTAAACAAAATTCCATACTCGACCTCATAGATACGTATAGAATTATGCGGAAAGACGTATTTGATGAAAGTCGTATGTATGGCTTGGAGGGAGATCTTTTATATCTTTCGAGATCCATCCTACAATAATTTAAATTCTTCCGGGCATTCATCGAAACGAGATACGTGCTTCGAATAGATTTTTGATTCAATTTAGGAAATAGGACACTAGAAGTTTTTGTCCTTTAAACAACAAGACGGTATTGCTTTGGGACTTACAAAAATTTGACTTGATCCACAATTTACCAGGATTCAGCTTTGAGTTGGTGTATGTTAGTCTCTGCTCAAGATATATGTGCATCAACATTTAAAAACATTATATCATAGTAAGGGCTCTACAACTTTCATTAGTGAAATGTTTCTGAGTTCCATGTATATATATATATATATATATATTGGTACACTGATTGGCCCTTGATTACTTGCATTGCCTTGTTGGGCCGAAAAATGTAGAACAGGAAAGATAAATAATGTCGATACCAAATATCTGAGTTTCTTAGAAGAGATGCATCCCTGTGAATTTGATTTATCTTTTAATTTTCTTTTTGCAGGTTTCTGATTTACTTGGGAAGCACACAGATCTTATGGAAGGATTCAGTGCATTTCTGGAACGTTGTGAAAACATAGGTAACTTTTAGATTACGTTGCTGCCTGTTATATTTGATCTTTTTTTTTCTTCTCCTTTGAGAACTCCTTTTATTATCGTCGCTAACGTATCTTGTTTCCAGATGGGTTCCTTGCCGGTGTTATGGACAAAAGTACGTGTCACAACTTGTTTTTAGGGGTGTTTGGGATTGCTTATTTTTTTGACTTATTTGCTTATTGCTTTTCCTCACCGCAAATAAGCTATTTTTAGTGTTTGGATTGAAAAAAAGAAAAGTGCTTATGACTTTTCCCCACCACAAATAAGTTGTTTTTGATAAGTTAATCCATTTTAACTTATTTGAAACTGCTTATAACTTATTTGTTCAAATTACATTTTTACCCCCAACTCCTTTTTATCACAACATAAGTTGATAAGCACTTTTGAAGATAAGCATAAGTTGTTTTAGATAAGCAATCCCAAACACCTCCATTTGTTTTCCCTTTATCTGCATATCTCTTTAATGTAACTTTAATCTGATTATATATTGTTCAATTGTTCATGGCAGAAGCTTTATGGAATGTTACGAAATCAACCAGGACAGAGGAGAAAGAAAGGGAGAATAGGCGTGAAATTGACGCTGGTAAAGAGAAGGACAGGTACAAAGAGAAATATTGGGGGAAATCTATACAAGAACTTGACCTTTCTAATTGCCAGCGATGCACTCCCAGTTACAGACTTCTTCCTGATGATGTAAGTCTACCGTGTCTTTTTTTTTGGTTATCGAGTAAGTTATTTCACGCTTTGACAGTTTTTATTTGTTATTTTGGTCTTCTGTAGTATCCGATTCCATCAGTAAGCCAGAGATCAGAGCTTGGTACTCAAGTGCTGAACGATCTCTGGGTATCTGTGACTTCTGGCAGTGAGGATTACTCATTCAAACATATGCGTAGAAACCAGTATGAAGAGAGCCTGTTTAGATGTGAAGATGACAGGTAAAAATATTAGCATTAAAAAGAAAAAGATACAGATACGAAAGGATTCTACGCTTTTTCCCAATAATCTCGTGTTACAGAGTCCTCGTTCAAATGCCGTAACTACACGTATTTATTTATTTATTTTATGATTCTTGTAGGTTTGAACTAGACATGTTGTTGGAGTCTGTGAGTTCAACTGCTAAACGTGCTGAGGAACTACTAAACAGCATTAACGACCGCTCAATTGGTTCAGAGGCTCCCATTCGTATCGAGGAGCACTTTACAGGTGATTTATAGACTTTCTCATGTTTGCCAGCATTATGCACTTCGATTGCATGAAGGTTTATGCAGTTTTGTAGTTTGATCTTATATTATTATTAATTGCTGTTATGAATACTTGTAGCTCTGAATTTACGCTGCATTGAGCGTCTATATGGCGACCATGGTCTTGATGTGATGGACACATTGCGTAAAAATCCAGCTGTTGTATTGCCTGTTATATTGGTTCGTCTGAAGCAGAAACTAGAGGACTGGACGAAGTGTCGATCAGACTTTAACAAAGTTTGGGCTGATATTTACGCAAAGAACCATTACAAGTCACTTGATCACCGGAGTTTCTATTTCAAGCAACAAGATTCAAAGAATTTGAGCTCAAAATGTAAGTGAATATTGGTGTTGTTGCTCTCTTGATCATTTTACTGTTTTTTTTAAATATTAAAAATCTTTTTGCGGTTCTTATGATTAGGCTTAGTGGCTGAGATCAAAGAAATAAAGGAAAAGAGCCAGAAAGACGATGACGTGCTCCTGCGCATTGCTGCTGGGAGTAGACACTCTATTATGCCAAATCTTGAGTTTGAATTTTCCGACAAAGATATTCATGAAGACTTATTTAAACTTATTAAGTATTCATGCGAAGAGATTTGCCCGACCAAGGAACAACTGAACAAAGTATTGTGGCTTTGGACTACGTTTTTGGAGCCACTGCTGGGTGTTCCTTCTCGGCCTGAAAATTCCGATAACATGGAAGATATCGAGACATCTAGGCGTGGTGATGCCAAAAATGAAGGTACACCCGCCGGTGAGAGTGATGGAAGTCCAGGTGCGGATAGTGGTACCTTTAATCTTAAGCAAGGAAAACCAGCCTGCAATGGAGATGACAACACTTCACCAAAAAGAGTAGATTCTAGCAAGAACATTTTGGTAAATGGAGGTATTTTGTTGAAAGAAGATGGATCGAGACTAGAGAAAGAGGTTAGAAACACGAGTGGTGTTGGGGATAAAGATAAAGCGTCTGGCTCCAATCGTCCCTCGGCTTTATCTGAAAGAGCGACAGATTCTGGTCTTGTAAATGATAACGTTCTTTCCAGCATTAGCACGGGATTATCTGGTGGGTATTCTTGACATTTATGATATTTGTAAACATGATTCTACATATCTCAGTATTTTTCATATGCCATTACTGACAAATTTCTTGAAATGATTTTCAAGGGCGTGAGGCTGTCCATGAAGCCAAGTCAAATATGGATGAAGTTCCTTCATCTCAGGTTTCATATCCCTTTCGTTTACCCATTTTGCCCCTCGTTTCACTTCTGCAATGATTGTGTTCTGTGGTATAGTTCTCTCATATGTGGTATATATTTATTTTATTCTACAGCAAGCTGATATCTCGAGACCTGCAACATTGGCAAACGGAAGTTTTGCTAAAGTAGCCAATGTTCCGCGATACGATGAACATTCTGCTGAGCCGTCCAAATTCGAGAAAGAAGAGGGCGAGTTATCACCTAATGGTGATTTTGACGAGGTTGATTTTGCTGCCTATGGAGATAGTGGGTCCCATGCTAAACCAAAGCATAGTGCGGAGAGCTCATTCTATAGAGGTGCCAGAGAAGAGGCACATCAGGATGGTGGAAGGGCGATTGATGCAGATGCTGATGACGAGGACAGTGAGAATGTTCCCGAACGTGGTGAGGATGTGTCAGGCAGTGAGTCTGCTGCTGATGAATGCTCGAGGGAAGATCATGAAGAAGATGGAGAACGGGATGATCTTGATTGTAAAGCGGAAAGTGAAGGAGAAGCAGAAGGAATAGAGGATGCAAACTTTGTTGGCGGAGATGGCGGCACATCGTTGCAATCTTCAGAGCATTTTCTGATGACTGCAAAACCACTGGCGAAACGTGTGACTTCTCCGTCACATGGTGGGAAAAAAGATTGTAACGTCTTCTATGGAAACGAAACCTTTTATGTGCTTTTTAGGCTCCACCAAGTAAGAATACATATATGTTAAGTGATTATCTATCTCTGATTTATTCTTCAAAATATAGTACTATTTCCCCGAATTTTATTTTATTTATTTTATGTTGCCAGGTATTATATGAACGACTATTGTCGGCTAAATTAAATTCAACATCTGCTGAGATGAAGTGGAGAGCTGCGAAGGACACTTCCCCACCTGATTTGTACTCCAGGTAAGTCGGTCCCACATCTTTATTTTTACTCAGAATCTTATAACAAATATTTATTCTCACTAGGATATCATTATACTTTTGCAGATTTATGAGTGCTCTATACAATCTGCTTGATGGATCTTCTGATAATGGAAAATTCGAAGATGATTGCCGGGCAATCATTGGGAATCAATCTTATATGTTGTTTACTTTGGACAAGCTGATTTATAAGCTTGTCAAACAGGCATGCACCTAAATTTGGTATTACACTTAATCAATCAGCATTTCTTTGGTCAGAGGTTCTGATTACTCCTTTCTGGATGCAGCTTCAAAATGTTGCAGGCGATGAAACCAATGGCAAACTTCTTCAGTTATATGAGTATGAAAGATCTCGAAAGCCTGAGAAATTTATTGATTCTGTATACTACGAGAATGCACATGTCCTCCTTCATGATGAGAACATATACAGATTTCAGTGTGTAAGTTCTCTCCCTCCTCCTGCTTCATTCTTTACCAATTTTTTTGGTATGTAATCGTTTTGTTATATTTTCTTTGCTATATTTTGCAGTCGTCTGGGCCATCTTGTTTAGTCATCCAGCTGATGGATGATGGGAATGAAAAGCCTGAAGTGGTTGCGGTTTCTGTGGATCCTAATTTTGCAGCTTATCTCCACAATGACTTTCTTTCAGTTGTGCCTGGGAAAAAGGAATCTGGCATTATGATGCAGAGGTAATAATACTCCTTCTGACTGGAAATAAATGACATATGAACCTTGATTTGAGATGTATTACATGAGTAGCCATTAGTACTTTATGCGATGCTTATCTAAAATCATTATTTCGTTACGCATTGTGGTCTTCTATGAACACTCAAAAGACCATCTATTATATAGAAAACAATCAACTGTTATGCATGAAATTTGATTAAACACTTTTCTACAACACACACTTGATTAGCAGAAAATGATTATAATGATAAATTTATACTATATTATAAAAATTCTATTACGGTTATATTGAAAATTTCAACAGTTACATATTTTAAAGAATAATGTACAACTTTTTAAGCTATGTCCAACCCCTTCACACCCACTTCCCTAAATTTCTCCATGTTCAAATTTTTCTATTTTAATTAATAAGTTACACTTAATTCCCTTGTAATTAGTTATTAAATTTACTTTTAATTCCTTACTTTTTCATCTTTCATTTTATACCCTTATCATATTAACCTAAAAAGTCGTATATGAACTAAAATGCATTAAAAATATATTTCTTTCTTTTTACAAACTATACCATTCTAATCGTCCCGTCAATACCTTCGAAATGAGCCCAGTATTGAATATTTTGGAATTTAATCATGTTATTAAATATCATAAATATATACGAATTAATTTGTTTTATATCTCTTAGGTTATCATTATACATTTTACACATTTATCATATTAAAAATTTAAAATACATAATTATGGATTAACTAAAATACATTATAAAATGCATTTTTTTACAAATTATACCATTATAATCTTTTCCTCAATAATTCAAAATAAGTTTATTATTTAATATATTTTAATTTAATAATGTTATAAACAATATTATAAATACGTATCGAGATTTTCAAAATGATGTATTGAGATTTTGTTAAACTTGTAAAATTTACACCCTTATATATATATTTATCTATCTATACTTCTTTAAAAAAAACTTCTATTCACGGTTATTATTGAATTTTTAAGAGGTACAAATCTCAATTACATCATGTACAAGTTTTAAAACTTCAAAACCTCCACGTTCAACATGATAATTAAAAATATAATTATTTTTTATTTTTAAAATACACTTTATACCCTTATAATTAGTTATTTAATTTACTTTACATCACACCCTTATCATATGAACATACATAATCGTATATAAACTAAAATACGTTAAAAATGTCTTTTTTTTCCCAAATTATACCATTATAATCGTCCTCATCAAAACCTTCAAAATGAGCTCAATTTATGGGTTTGAAGACCCCACTATCGAGCAAATCATTTTCAAGTTTTTTTTACCGTAATGAGCTTAAGTTTATATGGGATTTTAAAACACATAAAACCGTAAAATGGCATCGTGTGATGGAGAATAAAACTGAACATGAAACAAGATTATTTTTTCCGAGTTCTCGGCTTTAGATTCAAAATGGTACGCCCCACATCGCACGCGGGTTCGTATCTAGTGTATCAAGAAAAAAAGTTAAAGAATCATACCAGCTTTGTATTAAATATATATATGAAATAAAGAAGTTTTGTTCGAATCCAAGAGGATTATTTTGTTTGCTACAGAACCCAAAAACAAAAAAGCAGAATTCTTTAGGAATTAGGATGGAGGGATGGACTGGGTGCTATTTATTAGGTTGCCAGTTCTACTGACCACCGCCAGCTGGCAGTTCATACAGACAAGTTTGAGATCCAATAAGTTATGGAAATTCAGTAATATCTGTGATCTATTTGTGTTATCTATGATGCCGATTGCCTTAGTAGGATTCTCATTTGACTATTCTTGATTTTTGACACATGCAATCATTAGTTAGTTTCTTAATGATGTTAGGATTCTAATTATGTGCAGAAATAAACGCCAATTCTCAGACATGGATGAATCTTCTGCTATATTGGCTGCCATGGAAGGTGTTCACGTGGTCAATGGCTTGGAGTATAAGATGTCTTGCAGCTCATCAAAGGTACTTATTGTTTTCTTGCATTACTGGTTGTATGCAGTTCTCATAAATATTTTACGATTTATTGTGCATGATTAAACTTGCCATGTGCATCTGCTTTTTTGTTTTCATTTCAGAATATGTCATTGTTTCCCTGTTCTAGCCCTTTGTCTTTAAAAGCACAGCTTCTATCTACTGGTCTTTTTGCCTTGTTCTTGAATCCTATCTTTCTTTCAGAAATCTTTGCAGACATTTCCTCCTGACGTTCTGAAAAATGTAATTTCTTTCATTGTTGCTTCACAGAAAGATCACGTTTTTCAGAACGTCAACGATGGGATTTCATTATTATTATCCTCTTGGAAGTTACAAGGGTCTAGCCGTATGAATGGTGGACTGTGTTACAAATAATTTATAAAAAGGGGTAGAAGAACAGGCCCTTATATAGCTAACAAGAAACATAGAGAATTACCATCATTGTTACCAGCTTTTAATTCCATGTCATGATGTAAATATTTTAAAGAAAAATGAACAGACACTGGGCCATCTTAGAGGAATACAGGTACAACATTTTTTCAGCTTCAATAACAAGTCACCCTGTCTCGTTATATATATATATATATACACATATATATATATATATATATATGTGTGTGTTTTCAACTTTGGAATTATAAGGGTGTTGAGTGAAATAATTGTGTAGCAAACATGTTGATAAAGTTTGTATGGCTTCTAATCAGTTGAGTGGTGGCAGATCTCGTACGTTCTCGACACCGAAGACTTGTTGTTCCGAGAGAAAAGAAAACGAAAAAGAAGAAAAGCCTCAGGAAACAACAGCAGCAGCAGCAGATCATATTGGCAGCATCCCCAGACAAGAGTACAACGATTTCACAGATTTTTAGCATGATACAAAAAACACACTCTATTCAACTTGAAGGTACATTTATTGAAGACACCCAAATGTCAAAAATACCCACCAGCCAGCAGCAGCAGCAGCATATTACAATAAAAGATTATGATATCTTTTTTTATTGTGTTGTAGAATGTTGGTGGCATAAATTAATTGCAACAAATGGGTTGATGGGATTATGAGGAGTTGTGTAAATAGGGAGGTTTGGTGTCACTAATTGCTTCTTCTATTTTTCTGTTTTGGGTTTTTCTGTAAACATTTTTTTAAACACTTTTTGTCTTCTTGATGCATCAAGGAAGGAAGGAGTACAGTTATCAGCCATGTAGTAATGTAATCTTCACATATATTATATTAGTTAGCCTCAAGAGTTTTGATTAATCTGTTTTTTTCTTGTTTTATTATAAACATGTTGTAATAGCTTCTAGGCAGTTAATCAAATGTGGAGTTGTTTCGATTAGTCGATAAATATATGAAATAGTTATAACGATAACAACAAAAAAACGTATGGATCAAAGTACTGCTGCTTAAAAAAGTTGTTTCGGGCTAAATTAAGCTTTCTCTGGGTCTTGGGTGTTGTGTTGCAACGAGGTTGCTTGTCCTTGTTAGTGAGTTTTGGTCGATTGTTTGTTTTACGTTTTGTTCTGTTGGGTGTCCTGCGTGGATATTTGTTGGGTTTCGGTTGTGGCCTCCCCCCATGGTGAGTTAGTCGGGTTTTATGTTGTCGAACTTGCTTGTTTTTTTTTATTGGTTTTAATATATTGCTGCATTTCAAAAAATAAAAAGCTATTGTTATATGTATATAAGAGAAAGATCATATACAAATGGTCTAGAAGTTAGAAACTGAATAAACCAATGTATCCACACATCTTGTCCAAGCATATAGTTGAGTATCATAAAACACCCCCATGAAACAATACTAGATGTTATATGTTTTATAATATGGTGTTGTTTACATAAATATATAACATTGCAAGGTGTGCATAAGACAATATTACTGAATGAATTATTAACAAAGGACATGAACCCTGTAAAATATACCGAATGAATTATTAACAAAGGACATGAACCCTGTTGTAAAATATGTGAGACCAACGATATTGTATTATCAAAACAAATCGACCTATGTGTTGTCTTATTGGTGAAACAACATTGTATTATCAATACTTTTTTCCATTGAATATTCATCTTCTTCACAAGGAACCTAAAATACTTGAATTTTCATCAACATTTCCAAATCGAAAATCAGAACATAAAATCCTTTTTTTAAACCTACATCAAACCTTAAAGTCGGTACCCCAAAAGGCTACATCATACAATTTTAATCAAAATGTAAATCAAATACGAAAATAAAAAATCTAATTCAACCCCTTAATCAAAAATCTAATCCTAAATGAAAATGAGTCTTAACTTTGTTGGGTTCAGTTGGGCCATTGAAGAGGGGAGGTTCACGCCTAAAGCCTTTGATGATATTTAAATTAGACTGGCGGTTGATATTGGTTTGTATGCACATGTGTATATCGTACATATGAACGGTTATTAGTGTGTTCTTCAATTTTATAATTTTTTAAAGTTTTCTCCTTAACCTCCCTCTATATATATACAAGGGCAGTTATTTTTTTAACCAAACTATTGGTGTTAACTATGTGAACCGATCTTGACCATTAAACTTTAAGATCTACGGATTAAATTGACTTATTACATTTTTGTAATAATTGTAAAAAGGGTACACGTTAAACAAACGAGAACAAAAGTGAACAAGGGTATTTTTGAAAAAATATTAATTTTAAGGTAACATTCAATTAGTAGGATTTTTTATGGTAACATTCAATTAGTAGTTTCAATGTTGCGCGTACATATTCATGAACATGTAACTGCTCATTACAAAGGCTAGATCATGGAATAATTAGAAAATACAATTGTTCATTAATTTTAAGGTAACATTCAATTAGTAGGTTTTTTGGGTTATCGTATATTAACTTTAAGTTAACTGTCAAGAACAATGATAATTTAAATTTATTGAGTTTGATATTTGTATTAGGTGCTCACATGTTCGCTTATGAACCTTGTTCAACATTCACGTAGGTTAATGTTATGAATATTATCCAACATTCATCTTAGGTCCACTTTAGATTTAATGTTATGATTTATGAACATTGTTTAACAAAAGAACTTTTCCCTACACACACACACACATATATATATATATATATAGGGATGAGATCGAGAGAGAACTATAAATAATAATAGAACCAAAGAACTCGTTTAAACCGTTAGATTGAGATCATCCAAATGATGAGATTAAAATGGTGGTTATAACCACTTTTTCCAAAAATATAAATACATTTCCTCCTAATTTTTAAAACCGAAAATCAACGAAAACAACAAAAAATGGAGCAAAATAAATTACACCAAAAAAATGATCACATTAATATCTTTAATTTGACATCCATTTTGATATACTTTTTCATCCGTTTTTCTTGGTTCTCCGGTTCTTTTATTTTTCAGGGTTCTCTCTTGATTGTTTCCATATATCTATTACTACCTTAATATTGGTTTTGGTCAAAACTCTTAAAGACAAATTTTCATGCATGGTGTACAACAATGTCAAGCACACGTTTGAAAAATCTCTTAATTACTACTCTCTATGCATGATGTACTCCTGTTTGATGCTAAGGGTTTTAAAACCTGACCATCAACTAAAAAGGAAGCTGATACTGTGGCTTTTCTTCCCTCAAAGAGTCGCAGACTTCTTCTTCAGTCTCTTTTCTTTATATGCAGAAAATTTAAGCTTTACCAGTCAAGGTTTATCAATAAAAAATATGATTTATGTTTCCAAAGTTATTTCACTCTCTCAGACTTACCTTAAGTTCAGCCAAATTCAAATTTCAAATAAGAACCCTATTCCAGATCCAAATCCCTAATTAACATCTCTCACACTCTCCTTGAAGCAGCAACTCAGAGAACAATCTGGATTTAAAAATCTCTTTGCAAAAGTACACGATTACTTCACAGGCTAGATTTGTATACGAGCGGGGTTATGGATTTCTCGAAAATCTGTAAGTTTACATCCTCGATTCCTAGACTTTGTTTGATTTGTGTTTGATTTTTGTCGTCCACCTAAATCCATGGAGGTGGTAACTCCTAATGATCGTTGTTGCTTCTTCGTAGTTTAGGTGTGATCGATGAACTTAAAGAAGTATAAGGTATGGCTAGCGATTCTTGTAGTCCAATTGTCCCTCATAGTGTTCTCCAAAACCCCAGCAACAAGTTTCTGATTCATCATGGTGATTCGCTTATCCCACTTGCTATTTCGATTGTGTAAAGTTATCATCACACACGTTTCATCATTTTTTGTGCTCCAATCTTATTTCAGGTTTATGTAAGATATAATTTGTTTTTCAAGGTACAAGCAGGTGTCTGTATCCAAACAGAGACAAAAGCTTGGAAGGCTCGTTTCTTCTGTTCTTGTTTCCAATTTTGTTCTTCAAGATTCAATTTATGGGGTTTAACATTATATCTTGGAGTTTAACATTGTATATGTTATTTACGATATGGTTTCCTTCAACCTTTTGTTTGATCCATTGGAAAACTGTGCTTTGTGATGAACATTATTACCTTCCATTGTGATAGCATGTTTCAAACACGCATTCATATGGAAACCCACCAAAAATTGCTAAATCTAAATTTCTAACACTTTTCATGGATACCTCGTGCAAATAGTTTCTTTTAACTTCTGAGAAAGAGGAATATTTGTGATTCACTTATTTTTTACATTTATTTTGGACCAAATCTGTTTCCTTTCCTCCACTCTCACTTCCTTTTTTTAACATATTGGAATTGCACCACTTTTTTTACTCCACCCATAGATGCAGACTTTGAGTGGTAGATGGGAAAAAGTTTTACCAGCAACATCAAATCAGAATAGTTTTATGTTTTGGTTTTTGGTTTGGAGTAGTTACAATTTTGATTCTATTTTTTGGCTTTGAGGTTCTGATGCTGCATTGTTTATCATCTGTTGGTTTTGTGGCTTGAGAGTTTGTAGCAGACTCCAAGAGTTTGCTATCTGGCATTACTGATGAGCCTTTAATATATTGACAATGAAAATGACTCTTTCTTATCTGGTCATCTACAGGGGTTTGGAAGTGAAATCAATTTAATTCAGTATCCTTCCATTAAAAGAAGGGACAATTTACCTGAACTAAAGTAAAAACAAAATGGTTGGTTTATGGTCGCAAATGATGATATTACGGTAAATGATCTCTTTAATTTTTTGGTTTCATGTATATTCTTCTCCTGATTTCATTCACTACTCATACAATTACTGTTCGGGAAAAGGCAATTTCCCATCATTGTTCTGCCATCTTCAGTTTTTGTAAGTGATTCATCCTTTGTTACACTTTTTCTTGCATTGATATAAATATCCATCGAATGAACCATTGTTTTGAGTGGTTCTTACATCTACCTTAATTATTAAATCAATTAGGATGATACTATATTACTATGTGGGAATTTCATACAAATTTGGGTTTTTCTATTTTCCAGGTTTGATCCTCTTTTCTAACATAATTCTTCTTCAATGCTTTGATGGTTGCCTCTCCAAAGTGAGAATTTTTCATCGTCTTCCTTATTGGTTTCCAAATATAATGAGATAAATAGTACAAAATGCTTATATTTGATTCTAAATTGATATTCGAGAAATATTCAACATGCGCCCCATCCAAATTCAAGTAGAATTTGTAGTTTAAGATGTGTCAAATGATGCAATTTTCAATGTTTATTAGTATTCAGCTCATCAATAAATGGAAATGCCCACGTCGATTGAATGGGGGTTGCATTCTCAACTCCTAAAGATCTGTTTGCTGATGTTTTTTTTTGCAGAAGAGTACCAATAATTGTTGCAACTTAGCGAATTATTGGTTAAAACGAAGTTACACGAATCAATATTTTACGTCAAGATTATGTTTCGAGTCTTGCCCAAGATTCTCTGTGTTCTTTATGTTACATTACACTCATAGAATGATCATAACCGTTGACAAGGTAGCTATCGATCTCTAAGCTGTCGATATCCAAGGGGAAATCGATCACTGTTCGACTTTTCTGTTTCGATTCATGTGTTCGATCCTTTGTTCGACTTTTCTACTATGTTTGTTCGACTTTTCAAGTGCGGAATTTATTTTTCAGGTTCAAGCTATCATTTTGGTTAATGGGGTGGAGTTATAAGGTTGAGTTGGAATGTGGAACACGTCTGTGCATTTTCTGCTTGTTATGTAATATGGTCTTTGGCCATTACATATATCTTTGTCTTTTTGAGTTGGTGGGATAAAGTGGTTTGGTTTAAATATGTGATTTTTACTCTTCATCAAGATAGCAACATTCATGATTATGGGTTTTCATTCATGATTCTGAGTTTTCATTCATGATTCTCGGTTTTTCATTCATGAATCTGGGTGTCATATTCATCACCATGGTTTTCATGTTCTTGATTCTGGGATTTTTTGGTTTCACGTTGTTTTTCTATCATCAGTTACAAAAATAAATAATAAGTTCTAAAAAAGGATATGTTAAAAACCCTAAAATACCCTCTAACAATTAAATGTATATAAAAAAGAAAAAGAAAAAAAGAAATTACGTGATTGGTGGAGATGGGTTTGCACAGTTTGCACAAACTAACTGGTTTGCAATGGATAATGACCCTATATATATATATATATATACACATACGTGTGTGTAGGGGTGGGTTCAAATGAAAACTCATTTTCAATTGTGAACATGAGGACAAGTCACAACCATTGATCAAGATTTGGAAAACTAATCAATGGTTAAAACTTAATTAAACCAATTGAGAAGTGATTAGGGGCAAATCTGGAAATTTGAATCAACGCCTACCATGTTTGACTTTTTATTTTCTTTTTTAATTAAAAAACTTTTACCCCCTTAAAGTTTAAAATAATTTATCTTAAAAATTACTAATATTTTAATCAAACAAATTACATCAAAAAAACAAGAATTTCGTGCTCTTCGATATGACATCCATCTCGATATAGTTTGTTCTTCATTTTAACCGTTTTTACGTGAAATGCTATGTATGTGTTATATTCGGTATGAATATGTATGCACGTTTCCTGGTGTGCATATTCAGTATGAATAACAAAAAGGAACGTTCATTCACTATTCATGACGAACAACACAGTATTCAAAATGAATAATACAACATTCAGGATGAATAATACACGAATTCCTGATTCATGTATTATTAAACATGAATCGTGTATTATTCATCCTGAATAACACATTATTCATCCTGAATAACACATTATTCATCCTGAATAACACATTATTCACCCTGAATAACACATTATTCACCCTGGATAACACATTATTCACCCTGAATAACACATTATTCATGTTGAATAATATATGAATGACCCGTGAAGGTTGAACACATGACACACTCTCTTTGTTTTCCGATTCACAACCGAAACTTGGTTTTATTCTTTATGAATATGTATGCACATCTTCAGGTGTCCACATTCAATATGAATAACAAAGGTGAACGTTCATTCACTATTCATGATGAATAATACAATATTCAGGATGAATAATACAGTATTCAGGATGAATAATACATGAATTCATGAATCGTGTATTATTCACCTTGAATGATGTATTATTCATACTGAATGATACATTATTCATGAAGAATAATACATGAGTGACTCGTGAAGGTGTGGAGACGTGACGCACTCTCTTTTGTTCATCGGTTCACAATCGAAACTCGATAGGTTCCCGATTCATCTCGATAGGTGTTGGGTTATGGTAATGAAGAACACGATACCTTAGGACGCTGAAGAAAGTGTTGTAGAAGGTGATGTCGAGCTACGGACTTATGGTGTCGAGATGTTGTACGTACTTGAACATACATAAATATTCATACCAAATATAACACGTATATGACATTCCATTTAAAAACGGTTAAAACAACAAAAAAACTATATCGAGATGGATGTCATATCGAAGAACACGAAATTCTCATTTTTTTGATGTAATTTGTTTGATTAAAATGTTAGTAATTTTTAAGTTAATTTATTTTAAACTTTAAGGGGGGTAAAAAAATTTAATTAAAAAGGAAAATAAAAAGTCAAACATGGTAGGCGTGAGTTTTAATTATATTTTTTTACACCTAATCATCTTAATTAATAATTTCAATTAAAAACTCTATTTAATATGAGTCATTGGATCAATATAGATGGAAGGGCCAAGATCCGTCCTCATGTTCACAATTGAAAATGAGTTTTTATTTGAACTTTCCTCCGTGTGTGTAATTAATTAAGTACAAGTACATTATTATTAAAATTCCATTAATTAACTATAGTTTGTTTGTGTACTTTCTATTCCTATGTTATTTTAGTTTGATATTGTTGTAATATATATTTCTAATTAAAAAATATAATAGTATATTTTAAACAAAATAATTGAATACACGGAAAGTGCATCACTCAAGGTGTGCAACTTGTTTCGACTTTCGACTTTTTTTTATTGAGGGGAGTAATTGCCAAAACTTCAAAGATCAGGGGGTATGTTACAAGATTCTGCCTCGATTGGGTAACCAGGGTAACCTCTTATATAATGCGAATCAATTCCGAGTCTCCTTCCTCCGCCATTTACGATCTCTTTCTCTCTTGCATCTTTTCCGCCTCCGCTAAAAGTGTCAACAATGGGTTCTTCAGCGCTCAAGCGTTGGTTGAGGCCTGAGGTTTGTAGATGTCGATCTTTCTATATTATTTACTATTTTTCGCTGTTTTTGTTTTGTTTTGAATATATATTGCCGATCCAAGGGATAAGCGGTATAATCGTGAACGATGATTGGTGAATCTGATCTGATAGATCTGAGAATTTTGACAGGTTTATCCTTTGTTTGCTGCCGTTGGCGTCGCTGTCGGAATATGCGGAATGCAATTGGTTCGCAACATCAGCGGCAACCCTGAAGTCAGGTTTGCGTCTCACTTTCTTACCCATACACGTATGTATGTGTATGTGCACCTACAAGGAATTTATTTTAAATGATGTTTGATTCGTTCAACTTGTAGTTGCTTCCAAGTCAAAGATCGATTTTCGTGATTGAGGTATTTAGACAGTTTAGGGTTTATAACTTAGAACTTGTCTAATCTTTAATGAGCGACTAACAAAATGTAATTTCACCTTTTAGATCATGATTGAAGACAAATTATCATCATATTAAGTGAGGATACCCAGAATTGGTGTATGTCTTGTTAGGAGAGTGTATTATCCCGGTGAAAATATGTGCCAAGTAATGTTAATACGCTTCTACAGTACTTCATAAGCAATTTACTGGTACATAATCCCAAGCCCACAACTTGAAGTATTAAATAAATGGTGGCTGAACCAAGCACACATAACTATCTATCTGGATAAGGTAATGGTGTTGGACAATGGTTTTTAAACTTTGCCTTGATGTTATAAAAAGTACCATATATTAATGAACGTTTATTTACTAAATACCACAGTTTCGTAATTCAGTAGTTTAGGGACCCGAAGTATATGCCAATATTTGCGCTAAAAATAGAAATTCACGTCTTGACAGTCCAAACTTTCAGCGTGTATGCCAAAATTCAAAGTAAAGTTGAGATTACATCCTGGCTGACTAGCACTATTAGTTGATCATCAGTGCCAAAAGTCTCATTGTCTACCTTTAATCGGCCCCACGATGGTATGCATTTTGATGCAGCTCCAAAGGCCAAGGTCTAACCAAGTATTTTTGAAAACATTCTTATACCAAAGGGCCTTTGGCCTAGTAGTATCCAGATTACGGGTAAGCGGTAGAGTCCAGCCTTTCAAGAGGCCGGGGGTTCAAACCTCACCAAAGGTGAGGAGGGTGCGTGATTTCCAGAGCCAGTCCCAGGGCAAAAAAGCTAAAAAATGCCCCCACGACATAAAAAAATGATTTTTATTAAATAAAATAAAATAATACATGAGGCTTAAGTGAAAACCCTGAACAACAAAATATAAACATACACAATCTAAAACGATTTCGTGTAACTTTTAAAGCCAACACATCAAGTATTTTTTATGGGAAAAACGGGCACTAACGGTAACAACAAATGCGGAATTAATCTTCGTTAGGCTTAACTTTCCCGACCCGAATGAACCTTTGAGGATGCAAACAAATAGAGTATTCTAAATGCAAGTAAAAACAGCTCCAAAACATAAAATCAGCAACCACAATGAGACACCAAAATTTTAGCGTGGAAAACCCCTCGAAATCGAGAGTAAAAACCACGGGACTACTAGAGCCGCTTCAAATCCACTACCACCAATATTAGAGCAATACAAAGTCTTCTCTAGATTATACTAGAGGCATACAAAACCATCATACACTTGGAAATAAGCACATCAAGATGTATGGAACCAAAATAGAGCAAGGATGGAGAAAATATCACCACAAATTGCTGCTGTGCAGAACCCCGAGAAAACCTGACCTCCAGACCTCAAAAACACGATCCCACCGTCCAGAATGTAGATGAAGATGTCGTGAAGCTGCTGACCAAAAATCACGACGATCCGACCGTTCAATCTCCGGGAAACAGAAGTTTTCTGCAGCTGGGTTAAGAAAGACGAAAATGGAGCTCTCTCTCCTTTTTCTTGTCTCTCTCTCTCTCTCTCTAGCTGCTAATTTGAAAAATTACACACCCTAATAAAAATTAGTGTTGAATAAGAAATATATATGAGGGCCAAAACACATGGGCCTTCCTCATGGGCCAAAAAACCATAAGAAAACCCAACAATTTTATCATAGTAACGTTTGCTAAAAACTTATTTTCGATCTTGAGAATAATAACCCGTTCAACCTATCTAGACTTGTGATAGTCTACGAAGATATAACAATCTAATTACAAGTTTAAGATTACACGAAAACAAAATATAAAAAACAATAATGTAAAAGAACATAAAAGACTTATATTTAATTTATAAAAACAACCTATAATCATCATCTTGATAAAATAAAAAAGTAAAAAGATATTACATTAAAATATATTTGAATAATACTTTTATATTATTTGTTATCTTTTAAATTTTATGTCAAAGAGAAGAGTTAAAATAAAACATAGGTTCTTCTATATTTTTTTAAAGAAAAGAAAAATAGGTGATTAAAAGAATCGATATATATTGTAGGCTTGTAGCTGGTGGTGAAGTTATCTTTTCAACCAAATATATAACATGTTATTAAACACAGGTATGCGTCAAAATGAGATGAGTTACACGTGGCCCAAACTCACTCAAGTCCATAAACTCTCACATAAGTAGTTAGTGTGCTTTGGGGATTGGGCATGGGCTGTTGATGCCCTGGGCTTAGTTGATGCCCAGGGCGGTCGCCCTCTTCGCCCTGCCTCAGGGCCGGCCATGGTGATCTCATTTGTCGTATATAAACATTATATACTTTCAGAAAAACATACTAAAGACAAATGTTTTGGACTTCCAACTGTGTGTATGTACATAATTGATGCATGGTGCGAGGTCAAGCCTTACATGCCACAGTGAGGATGTGGTGTGACATAAGGCGGCAAATTTGTATGTCATATATAAAATTTATTTATATATTTATTTAGTATTGATATTAAAATAAGTTGCATTCAAGAAGAAAAATCATAAATTATAGTCTGTGATCAAATATTCAAAGTACTGTTATACAATACCAGAAGTATTTAGGATCATCATGTTATGTGGGTAAAAACCAAAAAAGAATAAGAACCATATCAGAATCAGAAGTGGTCTTCTTTTTAGGATGGCGGGAGCATTGTCTTTTGACATTTGACTCGAAGAAATGTAGAGACCTTATGGCCAAATCATTTTGGCATCCAAATAAGCAGATGAACACTTGAAACATACTCTTGTTAAAGTTACTGCTGAAGTTATCTAGGCACTGAATGCATGCAATTTGCTAGATTGAAAGATTGAATCGTAATGATAAAGAGCTTGGAACTTTCATAGGCCTGTTCATCTCTCACAATTCCCAGATACTATTATTTCATTATATATCCTAAAGCATTGAAGTTGGCAAGTTATAGGTATTTTTCTTACTTTTCTTATATTTATTGTGGTCAATCCTCTTAATTGCCGATGATCGGTTTGAGCATGGCCCAAATTCCTCGACCCTTAATCACTCTATTATGCTGAACCATCATACCATCTTAAATATAGTTAAAATCGACTCCTCTAGGTTTTGAACATTTTGAAAACTGGTTTTGTTGGTATTTCATTCTTAAATTTTCTGATACTTATTATTAAAACTTTTTGCTTTAATGGTTGGACATGTTCGGATTGGCCTCTATTAAATTTAGTGTAGTTATGTTAATTGGGATTGTACAGGGTGACCAAGGAAAATAGAACTGCTGGTGTGTTGGATAACTTTGTGGAAGGTGAAAAGTATGCAGAACATGGATTAAGGAGGTATGTTCGCAACAAGTCTTCAGAGATCATGCCCGGTCTCAATTCTTTCTTTGCAGACCCAAAGTGAAGTAACTTTGTGATTTGAAATCAACCTCAATGGTTGTCACAATTTCTTGATTTGAGATTTAAAACTGAAATATTGTCAGTGATATTTTTAAATAAGAACAATGCAATTTATTGGGGATTTCCTTATTGGGTGATATGACTTCTCTTTTAACTAATACAAACCTCGCATTGTATACATACATGTATACACACACACACACACACACACACAACCTTAGAGTTGGGTTCAAATGAGAACATGGGCCCCCAAACAAGAGAATATGAAAACGGCCAAATCATATGTGATTCTACTACACTAAGCTCACATGTGATTACCTGCTATATAGGTCGCTGGCCAAGTTGCGCACCCTTGTGTTGATTGTGTTTTGCAATCGCTGGTGATATCGGTTTAAAATCACATGTGAGGGTAGGGGTTTCGGTGGGAATGAAAGTTATGGTAAAAGGGTAAGAAAGGATCTCCACCCTTGAATGCACGCACCGGATCGATCCACCTATCAAGCGCGATTCATGGGTGTGTTTGAGATTAAAAGTGAACAAGGGTTCAGATCCCTTCTTACACGATCCTTCGTCCCCCATGTGATTAGGCCATTTTCATGTTCTCTTTTTCTAGTTTGATCCTCCCATAACCTTATCTATATAAAACTATCTTGGGTTGGTTGTTTCATGGATTTTGAAGGAATTTGATTGTATAATCCTTTGACCAAATACCAAATCCTATGTTTGGTTCATATAATGAAAATGATGGAATCCTTTGAATTCTACAATTTAAGAAATTCATCATTCATCGGCTAAAGTGAAGTAATTGAATTTCTACTAACCAAACAAGTGGTCAAATTTCATTTTACGAACCAAATGTCCCCTTAGCTTAGCTTAGCTTAGCGAAGAAAGTTGTGTAACCTATGAGTTGGATCATCTGATGATATGAGCGTGTATGGTTAATGGCTTTATGTGATGTATATTTTTTAAGCCACCAAAGACAGATTAGAGGGTCTTTATATGTTGTTGATCGAGTCTTCCATTGAACTTATAATCTCCTTGCTTTTCTATGACTAGCTTAAGATAAAATAAATTTTTTATTTATTATTAGAACCAAATTTAGATGATCCTACTAAAACATTTTTCACGCATACTATGCTATCGACATATTTGAGAACACGAAATATTCTTTAACAATTCTAACATCAATCACCTAAACCACAATGGTTGTGGCGTACTATTTAAGGTCCTGGAGGATGTGGTGGAATATTCCATTTGTTCAGTGTTCTAATTCAGCCATACACAACAATTGTGGCCATTGAAGTTTAATCAGGGCTGATGTCTTACAGTCATAATTTGTCAAGTGATTAGTTTAGGCATAGCCTATGACACCCTTCTCCAAAAGAAAAACATCAAACACCTAAAACGTAATAAAAATTAAAAAGAGGAATCACCCATTATAAATGTATGAGGGGCTGAACCAAAAATTTTGCTAACCATAAGGACGAAAAATGCAATGTTCTTTCTAATAATGAAGGAAATAATAAAATTTACCTCATTATCAGATCACATTTTACTGGTAAAATAACCATATTGCCTAAAAAAATTAACGCTTGAAATTTAAGTGAATAAGTAGGGTAGAGGAAATTCAAAAATATAAATACCCCATAAAGATCTTTTAATAAAAAAACGAAATTGATCAATAAAAATCAGGAAAACCACCGCACCACGCTATGTTTTTTTTTTGGAAACAATTGGTCCATGTTGATAAAAAAAATGTTGAAATTTTTGTAAGTTAAAAAGTTACACTGTTTCTGCGAGGTTTAGCTTGACTATCCAACAGAAATAACATATCTTTGACGTTCTTGGCTTCGGTGCCCCATGGTTTCGGCAGCCAAGCTGAAAATATGAATTGGGGCTATTTTGTGTGACTGCTTCTCACTGTTATTCCTACCTAGATAGAATGAAGAAAGGACGTTTGGCAGTAAAGTGCTGAAATCTTAAGCTATGGACTCACCTGATAAAAAATATGAAAAAAGCATTGTTATATTTTTAAGTCGTTGAAGCATCTTCGAGTTTTGGACATTACAATATAAATTTTTTAACTCGTATTCATATTCCCATGACAAATAAAAAGGTTTTCTGTAGGGAGTTGTTAAAATTAGGACAAATTATGATATTTGTTCCGATTTGAGAAAGGTTGTGATCTTCATTCTTATGGTTTTAGAAATTGTGATTTTCGTCTTGTAATTTGTAATTTATTGTTATTTTCGTCCCTGAAACTAACTATGTTAAAAAAAATCTCCATTATTTTAGGGATATTTTAGTCTTTTTAAATATATTTTTTGTTTTATTAAATATATTTTTTATTCCTTTTTTGATATTTTAGACTTTTTGATTTAATAAACTATATAGTTTTATTAAAATATTATTATGTTATTTATTGTTTATGATAAAATAATAAGATATTTCTAATACAATAGTTTTTTATATTTTTATTATTATTTATTGTTATGATCCCTCCTAAAGAAAAAAAAAATTCAAATACATAATATAATGGGTACTTAAAGACTTGTATTTGATGACTTACGAGTTGTTTATCAAACGCTTATATGAGTAAGTGCTTACCAATTCTAATGATCTTACCGGATGAATATAACAAGGATCAAAAATCTTACACGGTAAGAGTAAAGACAAAGACCGAGAGTCTTATCCGGTATCTGGTAAGTGAGTGCGACGACTTACCTCGATTAGTGCTTATCGGATAAATTATTGCATACGATGTCATTTTAGTGGACTAAAATACTCCTCGGTAAGTAAGTGATAGTGTTGAATTTTACCGATAAACACATATAAGGTAAGTAATTAAATAAACGGCATATTGGTAACATAAATCGAATTAATAAGAAACTATAGGGTGTTTGGGATTGCTTATATTTTTAACCTATGCTTATTTTTAAAAGTGCTTATTTGCTTATGTGGTGAGGAAAAGAAGTTTTTAAAAAAATGTTTGGATTAACTTATTGTGGTGTGGAAACATGATAAGCAAATAAGGAGTTTTTTAGTGTTTGGCAAATTTTTGCTTATTTATGTAAAATGACCAAAAAAATTAACGTCAATAATTTTAAAAAAAATAATATTACCTTAAATAACATTAATAATTTAAAAATAAAAATAATAACTTGTAAACATTCATAATTGAGGGTAAAAAGGTAATTTGGATAGACAAGGAAATAAGCATAAGCAAATAAGTAGGTTAGGATTGACTTCTCAAAAACAACTTATTTGTGGTGAGGAGAAGTTATAAGCAGTTTTGATTTGTTTCTATCCAAACACTCCAAAATGCTTATTTGTGGTGGGAAGAAGCTATAAGCAAATAAGTCAAAAATATAAGCAATCCCAAACACCCTAGGTGTTTGGGATTGCTTATTTTTTTGACTTATTTGCTTATTGTTTTTCCTCACCACAAATAAGCTATTTTGAGTGTTTGGATTGAAAAAAAAGAAAAGTGCTTATGACTTTTTCCCACCACAAATAAGTTGTTTTTGATAAGTTAATCCATTTTAACTTATTTGAAAGTGCTTATAACTTATTTGTTCAAATTACATATTTACCCCCAACTCATTTTTATAATTACATAAGTTAATAAGTACTTTTAAAAATAAGCATAAGTTATTTTAAATAAGCAATCCCAAACACCCCTTTAAAGTATGATTACAAATAGAATATGAAAAAGGGAAATTAATTAAAATGCCAAAAGTCAAACATCAACTTACCAAAATGCCACAAAAATTTCGCGGTTTACCAAAATGCCCTAATGGCCCGCGATAGAGCCCACGATCGCGGGATAGGGCTGACGTGGCACGACCTTTGGCTAAAAGTATCCCGCGGAGCCCCTCAACTTTGGCCGCGGTGCACATTTGGCCCCTGCCCGCGATCGCAGCCCGCGATGGCCCGCGATTGACCAAAATTTTACAGTTTTGGTCCCTGAAAGTTTACACTTTTGGTCCCTGAAAATTTACACTTTCAGCCCCTGTACTTAGACGAATCTTTCATGCTTTTACTGTTTTTTTCCACAATTATTGTACTTTGAAGACCGATTTGTGGTTCAAATTCACTGGCATGTTTGAGATTTCATCCATAAATATCAGTAATATGCAATTCACAATTCACACTTGTTCTTGCTTTCTTTCTTGATTTCTCTCTTGCTTTCTTTCTTTGAATTGCTTTCTCTCTTGATTTCGCTTCTCTCATTTCATCCACAAATGGCATCGTCATCAAACCCTAAGTCTACTCCTGAAAAAATGCCACCTCAAATCGAGGTCGCCATAGCAAAAAAGGAAAAGGAGATAGATGAACTAACAGAAGAGTGGAAAAAAATGATGGACAGGAAGGCAGTCCATTTGAGAAAGATCGAAGAGGAAGACAGGGAGATCAAAAGGATGAAAGGGGATATAAAAGCTCGGGAGGCTCGTGTTCGTCGAGAACAAGAAGCAATTCACCATATTCTGCAAGACTTCGCAATTATTCAAGCGAAGGTAAACGAGAAGCAAGCTTGGATTGATGAAACTAAATCAATTTTTAAGTAGGTGGTGGTTGTTTTAGTTGTTTTATATTTATTTTTTTGTTTTGTATTTTTTTACTGTGTTGTTGTTTGTATTTTTTTGTTGTTTTTTTACATCATGTAAGGTCAAGTCAGAGGTTACCTCAACTCATTTGCTAAAGTGTGTCCGGGTTGTGGTACACAATGGCCATACGTGGTTGCAAAAGCAGAAGCCGTTGAAGAAGGGTCAGAAAGATTGAAGATGAAGAGCATGTTGGATGGAATACAAACTAGATGTGTTATCAATGTTCATTTAAAAGCATATGTATGTGTGTATATATAATATGAATATATATATCATTTACAAACTAGTTGTGTTATCAATGTTCATTTAGAAGCATATGTATGTGTGTATATATATAATATGAATATATATATCATTTACAAACTAGTTGTGTTATCAATGTTCATTTAAAAGCATATGTATGTGTGTATATATAATATGAATATATATATATATATATATCATTTACAAACTAGTTGTGTTATCAATGTTCATTTAGAAGCATATGTATGTGTGTATATATATAATATGAATATATATATCATTTACAAACTAGCTGTGTTATCAATGTTCATTTAGAAGCATATGTATGTGTGTATATATATAATATGAATATATATATATATCTTTTACAAATCAGCGTTTAGATCAACAGTATCATATGTGTTTGTTCCATATGGTTCAAGCTGTGACGGGCCCGGGGTGTGACTGACTGAATGTCTCCTTAGCACGGTTGAAGGGGCGGGATTTGGACACTCTCCACGAGTGTGTCCTACGCATTGGCACCGAGTACATCTTCGTTGTATCGAACTTTCACCACGTGATGGACGTCGGTCGTTCTTTCTCGGTCTCCCGGCTCTGTTCTTATCCATTAAAGGTGGATAGCATGGCGGAAGCGGGTCGGGTGGATACACCCATGCTGCAGGGGGTCCAGCTGGGTTTATTACATCCACGTATGATCTCCGGTTATATTCGGACGTGAAGAAAGGTACAGCCAAGTCGCTGCAATCTCTACGACACATATGTGTTGCCGCAACGATGGCATGGCCGCACGGTAACCCAGATTTTTGCCATTCGCAACACGAACAAAGGTGGTCTTCCATATTCACAATCGCGTGAAGATACTCATCATGCACCTCGTACTTCCCATACCCGATTGCTCTTACCGGCCATGTCGCCGCACGACGCGCCTTGTACTGAACGATCTTCTCCGCCGTTGGTGTGAGTGCATTTTGCATCTCAGCTCCTTTTAGGCGTCGAATTTGGTACCACTCTTGTTGAAAGGCCCGAAAGTAGTCCATAAGATTAACAATCGGACATCTACGCGCAAAACGGGAGAGTGCATTCACAGACTCTGCACTATTCGAGGTCAGAATGTCATACCGTTGTCCAGGAAAATGGGCCGCGGACCACCTCTCCGGTCCAGCTTCGTCAAAGACTTTGGCTGCTTCGTCGGCACTATATCGTAGCATATTCATGTACTTGTTAAACTCCCGATCCGTATATGCTCTGCATGCCGCCCAATAGACATCCTTGTTGGTCGTAATACGTTTGTCCTTGGATTTGGCGTTCATCTCCAAATGTCGACAGCATATGGCGTGAGGGGCGTTTGGGTAGATGGCAGAGATTGCGGCGCTTATGGAAGGAGCCCTGTCAGACATAAACACCAACCCTTGTGGGTCTCCGATAGCTTGTCTCAACATGGACATAAACCAAGTCCACTCGTCCCCGGTTTCGGACTTGCCTACGCCGAAAGCTACTGGAACGATGGAGTTATCCCCGTCCATGGCAACCGCCAGGAACATCATACCCAAGTAACGGCCCTTTCAATGGGATGCGTCTATTATCAGGACACGACGTAGAACATCGTGACGCCGAACTGCTGGTGAACATCGTGGACGATGTCCTTTGGACGCAATGACCTACTAACATCAAGAAATTTGTTTTTCAGTATCGCACCCAAAGTCTTTTTGCCTGCTTGTTTGTGGTGGGGATTCAGTTGCGTCCTCGTACAAGTGTGTACGTCGTGCAACTTTCTAATCATGAACTCTTTGCCACCTGTGTCAATCGCGTACATCCTCCAGTCACAGTTTTTTCTGGCACATTCAACTATGTATCTAGTTTTGTCAGATTTCGACGTGCGCCTTTCGAAACCCTCTTCCAAGAACTTAAGTCCGACCTGACTTGCCAAGAGATCCTTCGACTCGAATATCTGACCTACATGTAACATTTCACTGCGAATATAAGGTGTAGGTTCATAGGTTTGTGTCTGTGTATGGGAGTCTGGAAGAATAGGGGGCATATCAAAAAAGTCATTTATCTGACTACATGATTTTCTACTAGGGGTATATTCTTCGTGATCATCACTATCGGTGTCTGATCTGTCTATTTCAGAATTACCCGCTCTGAAAACGTGGGTTTCGTCATCAGCAACTCCAGCAGTACGCCCTTCGTGTGGTTGTGGTGGTGGTTGTTGTTGCGTCTCCGGAATACAGTCGTTAAGACCATATGAATGATCTAAATGAACCGTTGGGGCGTCGGACGCCTGAAATTGAGAATCAGACTGCTCTATTTGGAGGTCTTCGTCGTCACCGTCGTCGTCGTTTTCGTCGGGATACACAAAAAGTAATGGGGGCCTTTCTGAATCGACTGCAAAGTGCAGAAAAGTAGAGATATCCCCATCGTTGGATAAATCCACAAATGACATATCGCCATTTTTAAACACTAACTTGCAAACAGCAGAAGGGTTGATTCCACATTTTTGCATGGCGTATGAAAGAAATTTCTGATAAGTATAGTTTACTGGCACTTTTACACCATGCTTAGATTTATAAGCAAAATTCCACTCATTGTTATCTTGCTCCCATTCACCATCAAAACAGAAATATAGCTTAGCTTTTGCAACAGATGAACTCATTTTTTCAGTAGTATCTCAAACACAAAATATTGCAGAAAGAAATCAAGAAAGAAGTATGAAATCGGTGTGTGGATTATGGATTGCATTTTACATCTATTTATCAATGAAACAACCAACATTGATGACAACCAATCTCTCATTTCATCCACAAACTGGTATTCCAAAAACACTGATTTAACATTGATGAAAACATGCAAATGAATTTGAACCACAAATCGGTCTTCAAAGTACAATAATTGTGGAAAAAAACAGTAAAAGCATGCAAGATTCGTCTAAGTACAGGGGCTGAAAGTGTAAATTTTCAGGGACCAAAAGTGTAAATTTTCAGGGACCAAAACTGTAAAATTTTGGTCCATCGCGGGCAGGGGCCAAATGTGCACCACGACCAAAGTTGAGGGGCTCCGCGGGACACTTTTGGCCAAAGGTCGTGCCACGTCAGCCCTATCCCGCGATCGCGGGCTCCATCGTGGGCCATTAGGGCATTTTGGTAAACCGCCGAAATTTTGTGACATTTTGATAAGTGTTGGTCAAACTTTTGGCATTTTAATTAATTTCCCTATGAAAAATGATATATATGAAAACTATTTAATTAGCTTATCATAAACAATAATAAAACCCTATAATTTTTGTATGCATTTTTCTTTTTATCAAAAAATATATAATTTTATTTAAAAAAAATTACTTAACCAAATGAAGGAAAAATATAAGAACAATAATAAATTAACAACACCCCGGGAACGTGTGTGTGTTAAACTGCCGTTCAAAAAAAATCACAATATTTAGGGTGCGTTTGGTACGCTGGACATGACAGAACAGAATAGAACATGATCATTGTCCCTTGTTTGGCAGAAATTTTATGTGGAACAGACAGGAACATGGTGGAACAAATTGGAACAGGGTGGAACAAAGTGGAACAGGCCTGTTCCACTCCCACTCCATGGAACTAGCTGGAACAGGGTGGAACAGACTTGTGTTTTATCAATATAATCTTAAAATAAAATCTAATTCTTTTCTAATACATCAAATACACGTTCTATTATATATTTAATTCATTCTTTAAATTTTATTTTTTATATTTTATCTAATTTTATCTGTTATGTTCTGTCAAGTTTTTATCTATCATAACAACTATTCTGTCATGTCCTGTTTCATTCTGTCTGCGTACCAAACGCACCCTTGAACCCGTTACTCTTAAAATTATTTATTTTTATTTGAATTATATTTTGGGAATTTAATTAAAATACCCAAAGTTTGACTCTGACTTACCAAAATACCCAAAATCTCGTCGACTTTACCAAAATACCCAAATTTTCCGCGATGAACCCCGCGATCGCGGGCCCACACCCACGTGTCATGACTCTTTGGCCAAAAGTCCCGCGGAGGCCCCTCAAGAATGCCCGCGGTACACTTTTGGCCCCTCAAGAATGCCCGCGGAATCCTTTTGGCCCCTGCCCGCGGTGGTCCCGCGGTAAGCCGAAATTACGTTTTTGGCCCCTCAAGTTTGGGGCAAAAAAATTACATTTTTGGTCCCTGTAGTTTTTAGGTTATCATTTTATGTAGTTGAGGTTTTTAATGTATTGTTTCCTTTCCATTTTAATGTATTTAATATAGAAGTTAATTAAAGAAAATGTTTTCCCCATTTTAAGTTATTTAATAAGCAAATTAATTAAAGATCAGTTATTGCAAATCATCTTTCCAACCGAAACAGATACAATGCATGTAAACAAAGAAATCTATGACTGGAATGCGTCCTGGATTCCGGTGATGAAGTCAACCTTTTCCTTGATGACGTCCTCCATTCCCGTGTACTCGTCTTCGATTTCTTGTAGTTCCTCTTCTACTTCCTTAATTTGTCGTTGCACCTCCCGAACGTGAGCCCTAGCCATGGCCAGTTCTCGTTTTTTCTCCGCTAGATACTCCATTTTCCCCTGCTGAATCCCCCTGTTATGGTTCCACATACCTTTTACCTTTTCGATATCGGCGTTCGCCTTATCAATGGATTTTTACACTAAGGGAGTAATTCGTTGACTTTGTGGAAGACCCGTCGGCTGGTGTTGATCCAAACCCTCAGTGATTTGATAATGACCCCCTCTTATATACTTAGTGAAAATTGTAAGTAAACAATATGTATCAGAGTTTCACTATCGCTGATAAGTACTAAGATCTTACAGTACCGCTGATAGGAACTCTCGCTCTTTAGATTAAACGTTCAGCGAACACTGTTCACCATAATACTCTGAGTCTGTTCAGTACTTATGGTGATCGCTGATAAGTTAGTTGTTTACTTATGATCCCTGAAGACAAGTTTCACGTTAACATAGGTTCTACGCTGAAGTCGAAGATCAAGCTCAAAAACCAGCGACAAGTCTCCTAATAAACTGATGCGGATCAGCGAAGACTCAGATTTGTCCACTCAACGTGAAGTATCAAGTACAAGACTTTAGCTATCGCTGAATTCTATCATTCGCTGATAAAGAATGATAGATCGCTGAATCAACGAAAAGCTGATCATAAAGTCCTCCGTACAAAGTACTTTTTGTCTTATCCACCCTTGCACGTCTCCGTACGATATGTCAGAAAAAGAACCTCCTTATTGTCTGAATTCGTACAACCACTCTGATACTACACTGTTCAAACATGCGGCTACTAAGGTTGTCAACAAAGGTCAATGACATGCAACCAATCAGTTGCTGCCACGTGTAAAGTGTAAACTGCAATGCATTAAATGCATGCAGTATATAAGAAGAAGAACTCACTTCATTTTGAAGTAACTTGCTAACTCTGGACAAGTTCATCCTTCTTATCTTGAGATAGGTTATTATTAGTAATTTCATTCTCCTTCTTAGTGCAAGAAACTTAGTGTTCCAACTTGTTTAGATTTAGGTTTATCCTTAATCTTGTTTCCGCAACAAGCTGTAAATTGTTAATGATTTATCAATAAACAATTTAGAAAAGTAAAATCTGTGTGTTTGTATTCAACCCCCCCCCCCCCCTTCTACAAACTTGTATAGCCCTTCGGGACCAACAGCTGGGTACAATGATACATTGGTGGGCTTTTCCTATCATTATCGAAGTGGTAATTCTCCCATGCCATCTCCCAGTCTTCTGCCTCCTCAGCCGTGAATGGATAATCGGCCGCAGTTCGCCCATGGTTTCTCCACTCCTCGTCTGTTTCCGGTACCTTCCAGGTACTCCGGCGAGCTCCATCGTTAAGTGGTTGGTAGGCTGCCGAACGTGAAGTTCCAGCCCCATTCGCCGACCTGTTCCCCCTTGATCTTGAACCTCCAGCCATAGTGTTAAGAAAAGCGAGAGAATGTTTGTAAACGGTGTAAAAGAATGTATAAAAGATAGATAGCAAGTTGTGAATTACTACTTCATCATGCCATCTACTTATAGTCGTGAAAATGTATGTTCTTCATCAGGGATGTGGATATGGTCAAAGATTTCGTCTGAAAAGTTGCCTGCATGATTCGTCTGAATAGTTCACTGCAAGATTCGCCTGAAAAGAGCCTGTAAGATTCGACTGAAAAAGTAACTGCAATATTCGTCTACAAAAGAGCCTGTAAGATTCGACTGAAAAAGTAACTGCAAGATTTGTCTGCAAAAGGAATTCTGCTCTTGAATAAAGGTCTTTCATTAGGCTGAAAATTAGTCTTTAAGTAGTCTAAGGATTAATGCACATGTGAATCAAGAAATAAATGCTTGTTCATCCAATAATCTCTGTATTAGGATTACTGCAAGTTTCATAAACCTACTTACTAGGTGTTGGAAAATTTTAGTAAAAATATGGGTTTTACTAAACTTTGAACACATTTAAATATATATATATATATGTTATATATAACTAACTCTTAGTAGGTTTATGTTCTCCTATATGAGAGCTTCGAAACGATATATAATGCGTCCAAAACGGAGTATGTGTGAATGAGATATCGATACTCAAAGTTGAGTAATTGGATGAAATTAGCAAAAACCAAATGGGTGTGGGAATGTGTCCCACATAGGAAGAGAGAGTAAAGTGTTGTTGCATGTTTTTACTGTTTTTGGCACACTTTTTAGGCTCCAAGTTAAATACTTTAACAAAATTATAACTTCAATCACAATACTTTAACAAAATAAGTTAACAATAAAAATAACAATTATTCGTCTGTTACATAAACAACCTAATGTTGCTGTGTTTGACAATGCGCCTAAATGGTCTCCGCCATATGTACGCGAAAGTCCCTGGCCTCATCTTCGGTGCGAGAAGGGTGTAAATCTACCACATCGTCTGAAATCAAGATGCTGGCATTACGGCATACCCAGACACCGCAATCCGCATTCATCCCTTGCTGTTGTGGTGCATTATTGGCTAACCTGTGACGGAAGTGCCATGACTTTTCGCGACGGTCCACATCCCCGATCCGGCAAAAGAACTCCGACAGCACATCTTTAAATATGGCAAGACGCTCATTCAAAGCGTCTTTGTGGAGATTGGCAGCGTCACTGTCATATATGGTCATCACCATACGCGGAAGATCAAACACTCCGAGCAGCCAATGTTTAGGATGGATGCAGATATGGATGTACAGCTGAAATATTACAATATTAGACAAATTAGTTAGCAACCAAACAACTTAAATAAAATAAGAGTAAAACGATTTACATACAGTATCGAGAAACCGCCAATTCACCCCTTCCATGCCATTGCATGAGTTAGCCACGGAGGCGGGACCTTGATGTTGAAGGACCATGAACGCAAAGAAATTACTGTACATGACGGTCCACCTCGTGTCTGGTAGATGGGAACGTTGGAGAATGGAGACCCAACAATCGATGTGCTATACACAAAAATAGATGGTTAGACATGTAATATTACAATATTTGATTATATGACTATAGTTAAACTTCAATACTAACCACATCCTCTAATTCAGACTCCAAAGGGTCATCTGCCAGCAATACTTTGAAAAACGAGGGGGTGATATCCAGGTTGAGGAAAGGGATGAATACCAGGCTGGGGAGGTCACCAGTCTGGCACATGTTCATTATATCCGAGGCCGGAAGATGCTCCGGTGAAGCCATCTTTCCCTTTCCCGCTTTCTTACCCCCCTTCTTTCCCGCTTTCTTTCCTGCTTCCTTTGCATTCTTTTGAGGTTGCGGTGTGGTCTATTTTGCCGTGTCCATGGGGAACCCCAAAAGCGTGAACATTTAGTCTCCCGAACCGGCCTAGACGGGTCTGCCACCTCCGCCTGTGGATCTACAACATCCATCGGGTTATCTTCCGGCTCCGAGAAGTGGTCCTCGACAATTTCCGGCTGACGGAAGTGTTGTCCCGACCCCATCGACTGAAAATTAAGTTATTAGATGTTTTAAGTACAATTTCATCATGTTCACAATTAAACAAAAACTACCAAAATAACTTACAGTATGCGTGGAAGCTGGCGGTGTGACGTACGACGACCCCGGCATTTCCGGCCTGTAATAGTTTGCGTCCGATAGGCCAAGGAGGTCCGTGAATGATGTGGTGTCGAACGTCGAAATTGGGGCTATGTACCCCCTGCACCCGACATCCCGACCTGCGTGACATTGATCATTATAAGAGTTACAAACTTAGGAACTAACATATAACTATAATGGTTACTCAGTGTGACTTACACTCTCCGGGATTGACGAATAGGATGTGGTGCCAAACGGCGACATTTGGGATGTGTACCCCCTGCACCCGACATCCCGACCTGCGTGACATTGATCATTATAAGAGTTACAAACTTAGGAACTAACATATAACTATAATGGTTACTCAGTGTGACTTACACTCTCCGGGATTGACGAATAAGATGTGCCGAACGACGGCATTTGGGATGTGTATCCCCCTGCCCCCGACTAGAGGTGGCAAAAAATGACCCGACACGAATTAAACGGGTTTGGGTAATACATTTCAACCCGTTTAAGTAAACGGGTTGACACGACACGAAAAATAAACGGGTAAGGTTAGGGTCAAACATTTCAACTCGAAAATGACCCGAGTAACCCGTTTATTTTATATATATATATATATATATTAAGTTTCTAGTTTACAAAATTCATTATATAGGCCTCTTTTAACTATATGGGCCTTTTTTACTAGTTTACAATTTACTATAGGGCTTAAATGTTTAACACAACATCAGGCCCACTGCAAATCTGCAATCAGGATTCAGGGCACGAGCGTGTTTCACTGTGAAAATTGAAATAGCCGATTAGCCGACATCGATGTTCAACGTTCAAAAAAATCAAGAGTCGTTTCCAAATTCCAATTGACGATTGAAATCCCCAACGTTCAAGAGAGGTATTAAAGAATGGTGGATGTCAATCTAATTGGTTTAGTTATCGAAATTCTGCAGGTATGTCGATCTAAAGAAATGTCGATCTTGTATGTCTTCTCTTAACTTCATGATTTTATCCCCTAATTATGTGTGTTGTGTGTGTGTCGATCTTGTATGTCTTCTCTTAACTTCATGATTTTATCCCCTAATTATGTCATTATGTGTGTTGTGTGTGTGTCGATCTTGTATGTCTTCTCTTAACTTCATGATTTTATCCCCTAATTCGTTCCTGATATGTGCAGAAAATGTTTAGAAATTTGATTATTATTTGCTTATGTTGTAACTTCTATGCAATGTGTACAAACAGAAAGCAAAAACAAATGAATGACTCCTATATAAGGTCAAACCTTTTGATATGTATATATATACACGATATACACACAGCACTCATCCCATTTCTTTTGTTTGCTGTTTGTTCTTTTACATACATTGGATGCTATTTGTTAAACATCCAACAACCATATATATATATATAATTATATATACATGTATCTGTTTGTACTTGTAAGATTTCTTATCTTAGTTTGTGTTTGTTACTATTTATATAAATTACTATTTATTACTAACACCTCTTGATTTGTTTTATTTATTGTTTTGTTTTACTTCTAAGTTCTAACATCCTCTGTTTGTTATGTTAGTTTCTGTTTGTTACTTTTTGTTTTGTAGACTCAAATATGGATCCTATTCCTATTTTGTCTGTTGATGAAGCGGAAGAAGAGGTTGGTAATGCAGAAGTTTTGGGACAGAAGGGCAAAGAAGCAAGTAAGCTTAAACCCATACCCTCTGGTAAGCCTATTAAACGTCAACGTAAGCTTACTTCTTCTGTTTGGGATGATTTTGAAATGATTGATGAATTAGATGTTAATGGAAATATACAATGCAAATGCAAGAAATGTGGGGCTAAATACATTGCTGAAAGTAGTCATGGGACGGGGAATCTGCGTAGGCATCTTAAGTCTTGCAAGGGAAAAAAATTTAGAGATATTGGGCAACTTATTTTACAGTCTAATTTGAATGGTTCATTGGAAAGTAAATCTCCTAGGTTTAACCAAGATGAATTTCGGGAATTGGTTGCAATTGATATTGCTAGACACAATCTACCTCTTCAATTAGTTGAATATGAAGGTATTAGGAGTTGCTTTGCTTACTTGAATTCTGAAGTGAAGTTTTTTTCAAGACAAACCACAAAAAATGACATAATCAAAATGTATTCAATGGAGAAATCTAAGCTTCTTAATTTGTTGCAATATGTTCCTGGTAGAATAGCACTAACATCGGATTGTTGGACTTCTTTGACCACCGATGGATATATTTCATTGACTGCTCACTTTGTTGATAAAAAATGGTGCTTGCAAAAAAGAATTTTAGCTTTTACTTGCATGCCTCCTCCCCATACTGGTGCGGCCTTGGCTGAAAAACTTTGTGGTTTGTTGAAAGAATGGGGAATTGATAAGAAAATCATGTCCATCACCTTAGATAATGCATCTAATAATGATTCTATGGTTGATGGACCGAGATTTGATTTGGATTTGATATCTAACGGTGATTATTTCCATGTTCGTTGTTGCGCCCACATTCTTAATTTGATAGTGCAAGATGGTTTAAAAGAAATAGATGGGGCTGTTTTGAAGGTGAGAGAGTGTGTCAAGTATTGCAAAGGTTCTCAAAGTCGGAAGCACAAATTTAAGCATTGTGTTCAACATGTTGGTATTGAGTCCACTAGAGGGTTAAGGCAAGATGTGCCCACTCGTTGGAATTCTACATATCACATGTTAGATAGTGCATTATTTTTTAAAAAGGCCCTTCTCCATTTAGCAAAGACTGATGCTAATTTTGTTCATTGCCCAAATTCTGATGAGTGGATGAAGATTGAAAAAATTTGTAAGTTTTTGCAAGTTTTCCATGAAGTGACTATAAAGTTTTCGGGTTCTAAGTATCCAACCTCCAATCTATACTTTCCAAATGTTTTCAAAATAAGATTGCTTTTGAAAAACGAGATGGAAAGTAGTGATAGATTTTTGAAGGACATGGCTAATAAGATGTACGTGAAATTTGACAAGTATTGGCGTGAGTTTAGTACCATCATGGGTATTGCCGTTGTTTTTGATCCCCATTACAAGTTTCAAGTTATTGATTGGGCTTTCAAAAAAATATATGGGTCTTCTTCCAATATTGAGTTGGATTTGTTCAAGGAAAAATTATTTTCCTTGTTTGATGAGTATGCATCTTCTACCACATCCACGGGCAATCAAAGCACATCTAGTTGTGTTGATGCTAATGCTACGCGTGACACTGACATATATATGACGGTAATAAACTTTCATTAATTAATTTTGTGAATTTAACTTTTTGTTTGTACCTTGGCTAAGTTCTTTTTTATCAGGATTTTGATGAGTTCTCTAGTTGTGAGTTCACCACCGGTGGTAAATCTGAGTTGCAATCTTACTTAGAGGATCCGAAATTACCTCGCATAGATGACTTAGATGTCTTGGAGTATTGGAAACCCCTTCAAGGACGGTATCCCATTTTGTCTCAAATGGCTAGAGATATTTTGGCCATCCCCATATCTACCGTTGCTTCTGAATCAGTTTTTAGTATTGGAGGACGAATTATTGATGCCTATCGAAGTTCGTTGAAACCAGAAACGGTTGAATCATTGGTTTGTCTTAGAGATTGGGTTTTTAATGAAGGTAAACATTTAATTTTAAATTTTATGCATTCATTAACTTACTCAATTTTAACATTTTTTACTCAATTTTAGCATCAATGCAACCGGATGAAGAGGAGCTATGCAATTGGCTTTTAGGATTAAAGGATGACGATGACCATGAAGTTGCAAAGAATCAAAGTCTTGAAACTCAAGAATCCGGATGAAGAGGAGTTATGTTTTGAATTTGATAGAACTTAGAACTTAAAATGTTTTTGGGGTTGTAATATTTTTATGCTTTGGATTTTATATGCTTTGGATTTGGACTTCTATAAGTTTGAACTTTGAAGTTTTAAGTATAATGCTTTAATTTTTTGATTTTTAAGTTTTAAGTTTATAAATGTTAAACACGTTAAACGGGTTAGCGGGTTTAATGGGTTGTGATGATAAACGGGTTAAATGGGTCGTGTCGGGTTAAATGGGTTAGCGGGTTTAATGGGTTGTGATGATAAACAAGTTAAACGGGTCGTGTCGGGTTAGACGAGTTAAATCAGGTCGTGTTCAGGTTGAGATTTTCTGACCCGTTTATTAAACGTGTCGTGTTCGGGTTAGGCACTCTCAACCCGTTTAACCCGTGAACCCGACACGACACGACCCGTTTGCCAGGTCTACCCCCGACATCCCGACCTGCATGACATTGATCATTATAAGAGTTACAAATTTAGGAACTAACATATAACTATAATGGTTACTCAGTGTGACTTACACTCTCATGGAATGACGAATAGGATGTGCCGAACGGAATCATTTGGGATGTGTATCCCCCTGCCCCCGACATCCCGACATGCGTGACATTGATCATTATAAGAGTTACAAATTTAGGAACTAACATATAACTATAATGGTTACTCGGTGTGACTTACACTCTCAGGGAATGACGAATAGGATGTGGTGCCAAACGTCGCCTGTGCCCCCTGTCCGAACGGAGCGGGGATCGGCGTCGTACTCGACAACTAAAACAAATTTAGAACGTAATATTAATATACAAACTAAAAGATCGTGGCCGACAAATTAAGTTAAACACTAACATGAACAGCGCCAAACTGTCTGGCGAATGCCTCCAGATAGTCTAAACGTGTGTCTACAGGCCCGTGGACGTAGTCCCACAGCTCATCATGACTGCCACGAAATGGCCCGTAGACGTGTGTCGGATCTTGATGGGAGGAGGAAGGGGGCGCCTCATATCGATCGGAAGGGGGCCTCGCGTCGTCTTCCTCATCTTCGTCAGATGAGGAACTAGACCCAGATGGGGAAGGAGAGGGACGTCGAACCCTTGCCGCCTCTCTGTCAAAAAAGGCCACGTTGTTTCTGTACCAAGGCGTGTCCCTCTCGTAGGCAGTAGGCAGAAGGTTTTCGAAAGGCGTAAGCGGCGGCTAAATATATGGTAAAACACAAAAAAATTAATAAGCGGGACTAACGTATGCAACGTTGTAAACATAGTAAAAGAACTTACATGTCTAGATTGGCTGAAGAACTCAAGCCAATTCTGCCTATTTAAGGAAAGACCCCCCGATCCCAACGGGTTCCCCTATGTAATCTGTCGGTGCACTTGTTGAAATATTGACAGGCTGCGGGAAACATCTCCAAGATCCATATATGGAATTACACAAGAAGAGCAAGTACGTAAAAAGGAAAGTCAAACAGTTTGTATGTATTATTATTTATGTTATACTCCGTATCTAACCTTGAAGGCGTATGTAAATCCACAAAGATTCATCTTGGCAAGTCGATCGGGGCGTCTGGCGATGGCTTGGTGCATAATAGTGTAGCAATGTGTCCAGATGTGGCTACCCCACGGGTACCTGTTAAACAAACCCAAGTCCTCGACGGCCCTAAGGACCGTCTCGGAAGCAGTATGGCTCCACTCACGGCCCATGAAGCCCATATCCACGATCGCCACCAAGCATACACGGACAGCATCCTGGTCGCTTAGGGCACTAAGGCCCTGTTTCATCGTCTCCACGACTGTCTTCAGCTTCAAACGAGATGCTGATACGCCAGGCCAAACCCTACTAACGAAGGAAATGTCTGCTAAGGGAGGAAGGCGGGGAGCCTCTCCAAAAAGTAGTCCTGTAATTAGACAGAACTCACGACGCCCAAACCGCAGTTGATGCCCGAAGAAATCAAAATACATCTCCTCTGGATCACCATAGGAGACCTCGACCTCCAACTGTAGAAACATGTGTACTAGCGTGGGGTCGCCACCAGAATTGGTAAGATCCATCCATGGACCGAAAGGTGTCCCTCTAAAGATGTCCTCAAGGCTAGCTGCGCGATCACCTAATTCCGCGAAGCGCTGTCTCAACTCCACCATGTAGCCAACGCGACACTTTAATGTCAAGTCGATGTGAAAGAAATCCTTCTACATAGTCATTCACGGATGTTATAGTTAGTGTTATATATAGATGTTTTTGGTTGTTTGGTTTATTGTGTTGATAATTATTCGTCTGTTTTAGTTTTAGAAAATAAACCACTCAATCTATTGGACTTCCAGGTAGCAGGGGAATCACAAGGATTGCTTAAGTCCCCACATACCTTAGGGCTATTTACACCTGTTTGACAAAATCCAAATAGATATGTTGCGGTTTATTTTATTTCAATATATAATAGTGTTATATATAGATGTTTTTGCTTGTTTGGTTTATTGTGTTGATAATTATTCATCTGTTTTAGTTTTAGAAAAGAAACCACTCAATCTATTGGACTTCCAGGTAGCAGGGGAATCACAAGGATTGCTTAAGTCCCCATATACCTTAGGGCTATTTACACCCGTTTGACAAAATCCAAATAGATATGTTGCGGTTTATTTTATTTCAATATATAATAGTGTTATATATAGATGTTTTTGCTTGTTTGGTTTATTGTATGGATAATTATTCGTATGTTTTAGTTTTAGAAAAGAAACCACTCAATCTATTGGACTTCCAGGTAGCAGGGAATCACAAGGATTGCTTAAGTCCCCACATACCTTAGGGCTATTTACACCCATTTGACAAAATCCAAATAGATATGTTGCGGTTTATTTTATTTCAATATATAATAGTGTTATATATATATGCTTTTGACAAGAGACCAAAATGAAATTGAGTGTGGTATGTGAAACCAATTTAAATGTTTTTATATATTCATACCATTTATTTACAGAAATTTATTTATGACTAGGAAACTCAAAAGAAAGATAAACAATTAAATAATTTAGCAAAGTTAGGGGACCTAAGTTGTCATCCACCAAAGTTTAGGGGCCTAAGTTGTCATCCACCAAAGTTTAGGGATCTAAGTTGTCATTCACCAAAGTTTAGGATCTAAGTTGTCATCCACCAAAGTTTAGGGACCTGAGTTGTCATTCACCAAAGTTTAGGGACCTAAGTTGTCATTCACCAAAGTTTAGGGACCTAAGTTGTCATTCACCAAAGTTAGGGGATCTAAGTTGTCTTTCACCAAAGTTTAGGGACCTAAGTTGTCATTCACCAAAGTTATAAAAAAACACTAACATCTTTTTTATAAAAAACACTCTTAACATCTTTTTTTATAAAAAACACTCATCTTTTTATAAAAAAACACTCTTAACATCTTTTTTTTATAAAAAACACTTTTAACATCTTTTTTTATAAAAAACACTCTTAACATTTTTTTATAAAAAACACTCATATTTTTATAAAAAAAACACTCATATTTTTATAAAAAAAAACACTAACATATGTTTTTATAAAAAACACTCTAACATCTTTTTAAAAAAACCACTATAACATCTTTTTTTTTAAAAACTCTAACATCTATAATAAAGGCAACATTATAACATACAAATAACACGATCACGGGGTACCTCGGCGGGCAGGGGCCAAAAGTGTACCGCAGGCATTCTTGAGGGGCCTCCGCAGGACTTTTGGCCAAAGAGGCATGACACGTGGGCGTGGGCCTACGATCGCAGGGCCACCGCGGAAAATTTAGGTATTTTGATAAAGTTATTTTGGTAAGTCAGACTCAAACTTTGGGTATTTTAATTAAATTCCATTATATTTTTTAGTGAAAGGTAGTAGCATTTGATTTGACGAAGAAAAGTCCGTCGGCTGGGTCCCCTCCTGCGATTGATGGCTAAACGAGGATCGACGATGTTGTATTGACCCAAACCCCGACTGTGAGAGACCGTCTCCTTCGGCTACTCTGCCGATCTCATCCATTCCTCAACCACCACCACCACTATGGCCTTCTCTTCTTCTACTCACGCCGGCAATTCCAACATCCGCCGTGGAGTCGCCGCCGGTTGGACCCGCTCTCTCCTCCCCTTCACATCCTCAAACACCAAATCCGCTAAACACATTCGTAAATCTCGCAAACGCACTGCCCTCAAAGACTTCATTTTCGCCAATTTCTTCACCATCGGACTCGCCGCATCCATCCTCTTCTTCCTTTTTATCGTCTACCTTTACGGAGTTCCGAGACCTATCTCCTCGCAATTCCGTATCGGCAACTCGCGTGTCTTCAGGTCACGTAAGCCGGTTTATCGGAAAAGCTCTCCGTCTAGGGTTTTAGCGTCAAATCACTCTAATTTATCTTTTGGAGCTGCTGCCGTGGATTTAACCACCAAGGATTTGTATGATAAGATCGAATTTAAGGATGTAGATGGTGGACCTTGGACGCAGGGGTGGAGGGTTTCGTATAAAGGGGATGAGTGGGATACGGAGAAATTGAAAGTATTTGTGGTACCGCATTCACATAATGATCCTGGTTGGAAGCTTACAGTTGACGAGTACTATGATCGACAGTCTAGGCATATTCTCGATACAATTGTCGAAACTCTTTCGAAGGTGCGTAGTTTGATTCAACTCTATGTAGGTTTAAGATGATATTGAGATTGTTTATTTGGTGTGTTTAGTCTGTTATGTGTTCGATCTGCTAGTTATTGCTGTATTTCTGATTTGAATGGATGGTTTTGTTATGATTTATGTAGGATGAACGGAGGAAGTTTATCTGGGAAGAGATGTCTTACCTAGAGAGATGGTGGAGGGATGCATCAGATTCTAAAAGAGAATCTTTCACCAACTTACTGCAAAATGGGCAGTTAGAAATTGTTGGTGGTGGCTGGGTGATGAATGATGAGGTAATAATATTGATCCAACAAGCTCAAGTACTGTTCACAATCACTTGCTTTTTGGTTTGTAATACAAGTGTTAGTTCGCTGAACATTTAGCATATGGAATATTGAATCCCCATGAAAGAATAATTTGAACTTGTAGGAAATGAGAGAATATGCTGTAGCACTTGAAACCAGCGATGTAGAGTCATTAAGACACCAAGTGAATTACAGATGCGAAAACTGAAGTTGGGTTTGAATTTGCTAATGGTGAAAGGAACTGCTTGTCCCATATGCTTTAAATTAACTTCAAATCATGGCGTGAAGTTACTAGTAGCCCACAACCTAAGACTTATAAGGAGCTTACGATTCTGTAATTCTGATCTATGCAATACAGAACTATTTGCACCCAATCTTTTTGGTGGCACATATAATCTCTATTCTGATCTATGCAATACAGAACAATATCTGCTTTATGACGTGCATGTCTTTTTTTTATGTGCTGTAAAATTAGGACTCTCATGTAAAGTAACTCGTACATATATATTGTTCAACTTTTATATGAATTCTTTTGTACTAACTAAACAAGTGGTTTTGAGTTGCGTTTATCTCGACAATCTTGATCGTGTGTGTGGATCTCTACATCTCTGAGTTTTGTCTCTATCGCGTTCCACTATGGCTTGAAGATGATCTTAATTTGGATCTGAATCTTTTTATACATGTATAGCTTTACAGGAACCAATTGCACTTGAATTGAGTTGAGCTGCTATATTTCTGATATCTCATAGAAAGAAGATGCACTTCCCCTTGACCTTTTAGTCTTACTGAACTTCATTTTTTAATGCGTATTGCAGGCCAATTCACATTACTTTGCGATCATTGAACAGGTATCTTTTAGCTTAACTATATGATATTGAAATTCTTCTGCTGTTGTGATTCTGTGAACATTCTTCTTGTTATTGGTACTAATTTATCTCGTTTAAACTGGTAACTGAGTAAAGCATTCTTGTAGGATAAGAACAGGGTCTTTGTCTTTCTGTCATTTAGTATTAAAACGGTTTTTATGATATACCTTACTATTTTTCAAAAACTCTGGTCTAGTTTAGCAACTGGAAATTCCATAAATCTTGTGAGTGTTTTCTAACTCATTGTCCATCTGTATAAATTCTGTAACCTGTTATATGTAATACTTTGCACATCTTAAGTTTTATCAGGCGATGTTTTTTTTGTCCTGAAGTTCCTCTTTATATATATATATATTGTTTTATTTCAGATGATGGAGGGAAATATGTGGTTAAATGAAACTGTTGGCGTGATACCAAAGAATTCTTGGGCAATAGATCCCTTTGGCTATTCATCTACTATGGCATATCTTCTTCGACGTATGGGTTTTGAGAACATGCTTATACAGAGGACACATTACGAACTGAAGAAAGAACTGGCTTTGCATAAGAATTTGGAATACATATGGAGGCAGAGTTGGGATACGTATGAAACGACGGATATTTTTGTCCACATGATGCCATTTTATTCTTATGACGTTCCACATACTTGTGGACCCGAGCCTGCAGTATGCTGCCAGTTTGACTTTGCAAGAATGCATGGTTTTATGTATGAGCGTTGCCCCTGGGGAAAGCATCCAGAAGAGACGAACCCAGAAAATGTGAAGGAGAGAGCACTTAAACTTCTGGATCAATACAAGAAGAAATCAACTCTCTATCGAACCAATACCCTTCTGATCCCTCTGGGAGATGATTTCCGTTACATCAGCATTGATGAAGCCGAAGCTCAATTTAGGAATTATCAAATGTTATTTGATTATATAAATTCAACTCCAGAATTAAATACTGAGGCAAAGTTTGGAACATTAGAGGATTATTTTCGAACTTTAAGAGAAGAAGCCGAAAGAATAAATTATTCGCGTCCTGGTGAAATAGGTTCTGGTCAGATTGGAGGGTTTCCTTCTTTATCAGGTGACTTTTTTACTTATGCAGATAGACAACAAGATTACTGGAGTGGATATTATGTCTCTAGGCCTTTCTTCAAGGCTGTTGATCGAGTTCTTGAGCAAACTCTTCGAGCCACAGAAATGACAATGGTCTTTTTACTAGGCTACTGTCAGAGAGCTCAGTGTGAAAAATTGCCAACTGGTTTCACACATAAGTTAACAGCTGCAAGAAGGAACTTGGCTCTGTTTCAGCATCATGATGGTGTGACTGGGACCGCTAAAGATCACGTGGTTCAGGACTACGGGATGCGAATGCATACTTCTTTACAAGACCTTCAGATCTTTATGTCTAAAGCCATTGAGGTACTTTTAGGGATCCATGACTACAAAAACAATCAGAACCCATCTCAGTTTGAGCCAGCACAGGTGCGATCCAAATACGATGCACAGCCTTTGCACCAAGTGGTTAGTGCTAATAAGGGAACCGTGCAATCAGTGGTCCTCTTTAATCCTCTTGAGCAAACAAGAAATGAGGTTGTGATGTTCATCGTCGAGAGGCCTGATGTAACCATTTTAGACTCTAATTGGACATGTGTTAAAAGCCAATTATCTCCCGAGTTGCAGCACAGCAAAACGAAGATGTTCACTGGACGGCATAGAGTATTCTGGAAAGCTTCTGTCCCTGCCATGGGGTTGCAGACTTATTACATTGCCAACGGTTTTGTGGGATGCGAAAAAGCCAAACCTGCAAAATTGAAAATTTCCTCAAATGCCAATGTTTTACCGTGTCTTGCGCCATATAGTTGCTCAAAGCTGGAGGGTAATTCGGTCCAGATTAGAAATCGGCATCAAGCTCTTACTTTCAATCCCAAATTTGGTTTATTGCAGAAAGTAACCCAAATGAAAGGTACTCAGAATATTATTGATGAAGAGTTGGCTATGTACTCTAGTCCAGAGAGTGGGGCCTACCTTTTTAAACCTAACGGTGACGCCACAACGATTACACAGGCTGGCGGTGAAACGGTGGTTTCCGAGGGGTTTCTAATGCAGGAAGTTTTCTCACATCCAAAAACGGGTTGGACCAAATCCCCGGTCTCTCACAGCACCAGAATCTACAACTGCGAGGGTTCGGTGCAGGAACTTTTGTTCGAGAAAGAATATCATGTGGAGCTTATTGGAGGTGAATTCAATGATCGAGAATTGGTTGTTAGATATAAGACAGATATTGATAACAAGAAGATCTTTTATTCAGATCTGAATGGCTTTCAGATGAGTCGTAGAGAAACGTATGATAAGATTCCTCTGCAGGGAAATTACTACCCAATGCCCTCCCTTGCTTTCATGCAAGAATCAAAAGGACAGCGGTTTTCTGTACACACCAGGCAATCATTGGCTGTGGCTAGCCCTAATAACGGATGGTTCGAGATCATGCTAGATCGACGGTTGACAAGAGACGATGGCCGTGGACTTGGTCAAGGGGTGATGGATAACCATCCCATGAACATAGTTTTCCATATCGTTTTCGAATCTAGCATATCCCCAGTTCCTGATCCTGTTTCGCACCCGCATCCCTTAAGTCCATCTCTCTTCTCGCACCGTGTTGGGGCCCACTTGAACTATCCGTTGCACGCTTTCATCGCCAAGAAATCACAGGAAATATCAGTTCAACCTCCACCAAGGTCTTTCTCACCTTTGACCGCTCCATTGCCTTGCGATTTACACATTGCAAGCTTAAAGGTCCCGAGGCCATTAAAATACACACAGCAGATTGTCGAAGAGCCTAGGGTGGTTCTGATTTTGCAGAGAAGACATTGGGATTCATCGTATTGTTGGAAAGGGAAGTCGGATTGTTCAAGGATAGATGATGGAGCGTTGAATCTGTTGAACATGTTTCAGGGTCTTGATGTTTTGAATGCAAAAGCTACTTCTTTAAATCTTTTGCATGATGATACAGAGATGCTTGGATATGGTGAACAGTCTACAGATGTTGGTCAAGGAAGGGTCAGTATTTCACCTATGGAACTGCAGGCTTACAAATTCGATTTAAGGCCTCGTTAATGATCTCTTCAAGCTAATATGGCACGGAATATTTCATCGGTTTTGCTGATGGCTGAAAAACGAGGTGTGGATTGTACCATGGTGTTGAGCCGAAAGCGGAAACATGAATGATTGGATTCAAGAGTTTGATTTTCGGTAGTTAAGATTGTGATGGTAGGTAGGTCGGTAGGTAGATAGGAGGAGAAGAGATGAGTAGGTTTAGGTTTATTGATTTTGTTGTTGTTTTGTACACTTTTTTAACATATCAATAGAAAGATTGTTCAACTCGATCCATTATCCACAAGTGGCAAGTTTTCATTCGTCGATTTTAAACAACTTTTTTGGCTTTTATTTGATATCGAGGTATGTTTTGTTTTTGGTTGATTTCGAGATACTTTTTCCTTTTTTTGTTGTTGATGTTTCTTGTATCTTCTAGTATTCTAAAAAATAAGAAATTGTGGGTGCATAGGGAAGAGTCTCCAACTCCATTAGGCATAATCAAGGTTCTAAAAAAGCACCTTGGCACCACCATAGCTGTCACGCTTTTCCTCTTGGCGTGGATATAAGGCATAGAGCTCGTTATGGCGTTACAAATCACTGTACTTTCGATTATTCAAATTTGTTTACTTTGAAATTCGATCAGAATTTTCCCATTATAATTTAGAAATTCTTTTGTTTATCATTTTATATGAATTACATATATATTGTATACAAATTTTCCGTTTTAAGCCAGACATTGAAGAACGTCATGATCTCGTTGTAACTCGTAAGACTTGAAACTTAACGTCGCCACTATGTTACGTCTCACGTCATCTAGAACATTACTTCTAATTAAAAAACACGTTAAGAAAATCTCTTAAACAAAAACATTTTTAATTTTATACAAAATGATTAATCAGCATCAAGGTTCTAAATGGTGTGAGGCGTGGCGTGGCGGCGAGACCAAGCCTCAAGCCTTAGAAGCCATGGCGTTTTCAAGGCGTGACTTATGGCGTCAAATTTCTAATTCATATATAATATTATATATAAAAACATATGTTTTGTAGTGTTACTCAATCAGTCAATAGTAGTATGCAAGTTAATTATGTTATATATTAAAAAAAAAACTTGCAAATAAGACATTAAAGATGTAAAGAAAAATCAAATGTTGCATTACGAAAACTGCGCATTAGGCCATGGCGTGCCACATGCTTAACGTGGCGTGAGACACAAGCCTTGGTGCCATGGCGGCTCTGCGACGAGTTTTTTAGAACATTGATCAACATAGACAATTTTAATAATAGAGAAACTAATAAAAATATCCAAAATGGCAGTGGGCTTCAATATCAAAGGCCCAACACATACTAGGTGTCCTCATCGTCTGTAGTCTCCTCCGTGACTTGCCTGAAAAGTTTTCTGTGGGTATTTACTGAGCCATCGTTCTCTTTCGATACGAAGAAGAAGAAGAAGAAAGTCGTCACCATGGAAGCATCGAAGACGATTGAACACGAGATCGGAGGTTTAAAGAACGATGCACTACGTTTTGGTCTTCAAGGCGTCAAGAGTGACATTGTCGGATCTCATCCTCTCGAATCGGCCTTTCAATCGGTACATGCCCTTTATCTAGCTAGATTGCAGGATAAATGCAATTGGGAGAAGATTTCTCATAGTCATTAAATTGTATTTGTTCAGGCCGTCGTGAGAGAAGCGGAGATGAAAAGGAAAATCCTTGCAAACACTTATGGCTCCGCTTTTCCGTTAAAGCAGGAGTTTGATCGGAAAATCCTATCTAGGTATTCATTTGTTCATTATTTTATGACGCTGTTTTCTTATAATGATTCATGTCGATTCACGCACTTGATATGCGCTTTCGTTATTTGAAAGTTGAAGCAAACTAGGGTTTTGCTTATCTGTGGCTTTTTTTATCCGTTAGTTGACAATAAGTTAATCAATTAAGATCAATCAGGGATTGCTTAGTTTGGTGCTTCGAGAACATGGACTCTAGTTTGTAGCTTGTTTTACTTATCAATCAGAGACGGCTTATGGCATGTTCATTTTCATGTAGCTGGCCCTCATACTGGCCTTGGGTATCGATTATGGCATGTTCATTTTCATATCATGTATGCCTTTACAAATATGGTGATGGATGTTGATTTACCAAAGTAGCCAAGGCGCACGCAGAAGTTTGTTGCAGCTAGGTTTTTCCTGGCAATAGATTAACCCTGTCTTTTCTTTCATTTGGAGATAACGTCCATACTATTGAATTCGAGAAAAGTTGATCGACTTGTCCATTCTGCTGAACATGTAGACCACAAGGTTTATTATGCTCACAAGACATGAGGGAAGCTCACCACTGAGCCCATTAGAACTGAAATCTAAATGAGCCAGCCCTTTCTAGTTTCCAAAACTTGTTGGTAATGCACTTAGTCCCGTTTTTTGGTTTGGTGACTTATTTTCTAGGGGTAGTTTCCCATCAAACTTATTGCTTATTTTTAATTTTCTACCTGCATGGAAGAAACTCTGAAAGTCATATTTTTACAGGAAAAGCCAAAATTGTGTATCACCCATGAATTACAAGTTATATCTGTTTTAGACATATAGATCTGGAACTTAGCCATTCAAAAGAATGAATCTTGAATTTGGTCGATCACTTGGATGTAATTTGCACTTGTAAAGTTAGATCACACTTGTTAGTAGCGGTGTATTATCTAAAATTCTTTTGGAATTTTATTGAATAATTTAATTATCAAACACTGGTTGTGATGGCTTGTCATGTCAAATATAGATATTTGAATGAACAACTGTGAATTTTGGGGAGTATACATGTTACTAGAAAGTTGTTAGGAGAGGTATAGGTCCTCCCAGATTGGCACAGGGAAAGATGTGAAGAAAGATTCAAGTGAGTGGAATGTAGCAACAGATAGAAGTGTGTGGAATGATGCTATTCACGTCCTGGAACGGTTGGAGCCTTTGAATATTCAGTGACAGACTGCAATAAATGGATGGGAAATAAGTTTTGGGTTATTTCGTTGTTAAGGCAGTTGCTTCTTTTTATTTCAAATATTCAACGTGCTAAATAAAATCAATATCTTAAAATGCTCTTATTAATAGCAGTCTTGGCAACCATGCATATAGTTGCACATATTGTTTTTTATGAATCATTTGTTTTCCCTGTGAAAGTTCCTTGTTGTAGTTAACGTTTTGAGCTTCCAGATTTCAAAGGCCTCCTGGACTTATACCATCCTCCATGCTTGGATTAGAGTCAATCACGGGAGCTTTGGAAGATTTCGGTGTTGAAGATTACCTCCAAGGTAAGAAGACATTACCAATTGAATTATTTATCAATTTTTCTTGCCCACATTAGTAGATGCTATAATTTATTTCTTCCTGAAATAGCAGTGGATGGTAGAAGTTATTTGGATCTATCTGTTTTCATCATCAGTTACTGAAGTTGATTGAGTTTGAGGCCCTATTTCTTGGCAGTAATATAATATATTTTTCAATCGTGGCATTTAACAAGGAATCTGATCATAACTATTGTTCAATCTTGAAGTGAGGAATAATCCTCCATTTAAGTTTTGACATGGACTTATTTCATGCCTACCTAAATGGAATTTCACTTTCTTTTTCCTTCTCTCTTTGTCCTTTTCTTTTGTTAGTTTTTTGCTGTTCTAAATTGAATCCCCAAAATGGTGCTTGAGCTTCTACTTCAGTTATATATATTTTATGACCTACTTTTGTGGAACCATGTATACACTTAAGCTGCAGTAACATGTTTATTTGTGGAGCTTTGGTTGGTCTTAGTTTTGGTGTTGATAATTGTTTCATTGTAGGTGCCCATGACAGTGAAACAATGCGCGTCCCAGACATGCATCATGGAATGGAAGTTCGTGTTGGGATCTCAAAGGGACCAGTTCATCCCAGTTTCATGTGATGCACAGTGTTTCATTGCATCTATGGTTTTTAATCTTAAAAGACATTTGTGGTTTGACTTTAAATATGAAGCTGAATACCTGCCTCTACATTGCATATTTTGTTGTGATCTATCATTTTTAGATGTATGTCGAACCTGTTTTTACTTATTATTGCTAATTTTCTTTACAAATCAGTGTAGACCCCAAGATAGGATCCAGATGACCACGGGTTGGGTCCTGGTTATTTAAATTTGAGACATAAGGTGGTTTCAAGTGAAGGATAGCATGTGTCTTACTTGAAAAACATCTCAATTTCACGAGGGTTGCAGTATTTATGAATTCCAAAACAAGAAACAAGATTTTGTTTTCTTAGACAAATTCGTCATTTTGAAAAGGATGATTAAAACTAATGAAGTAATTCCGGGACACTTTTATTATGTTTAAAGTTATAACAAAAACCCATATCAATATTTTCTTCAAAAGCTATCACTTCGTTACTGTTTTCTTTCATCTCATAAAGAAAAGTAAAATGTGATTTTGTTTCATTTGTATTACGAAAATCTTAAAAACAATTTTCAAAATACCAGTCAGGTTGATTTCTCAATCTCCATAAAGAAATTTTCAAAATCAAAATCATCAATATTAATTATATTATTAAAATAATAAATATTAGTATTTCTTTCTCCTACATATTTGATTTTTTATCGATAGAAACTATAAAATATTATTTTTCACTCCTAAGTAAATCATCATTCATTAGCTTAAGTGAAGAAGTAAAATTCTTATCAATCAAACGTGTGGTCAAATTTCATTTCAAACTCAAATTCTTTCAATGGATTTTAATTCCAAACCTGCTATAAGTTGTAGCACTCATTGTCCGATTATTATTGATCGATCATAAAGAAGAGACATGCATGTAAAAAATAACAAAATCAATTTTAATTTTCATCAATCATATATATATATATATATATCCTTAAAAGAGAACATAAACATGATTTTAATAAATTTATATAAAATAAAATATCACATAATTGATGAAACAAAAAGTATTAGGGAAATTTAAGACGGAGGATTTAGCTATTATTAAGAAAGAAAAATGCATCAAGTCCTTTGTGTTATGTTGATGGAAGTCCCACTCAGAAACCGAAAAAGACTATCTATTAGGATTAGAATAGACCACAAGTTCCCAAACCTTTCTCTGTTTTCAAATAAGCAGTATAAGAAATGATAAAGATGACCATCTCAATTACAACTCCTCACTGACCCATTATCTTTTAGAGTACTTTCTAGCTCATACATCACTACTTGCAGGGATTGGGAATATAGCTCAACAATGGAAATGATATGATAGTAGTTGCGTTTTTTTTCTTTCTAACATGGTCCCGATCAAAGATGACCAGAAACAAGGTAATATGACTTGGTAAACACTTACCCGGATAAGCGTTTTGTAAACGGCCCCTAAGTCACAATCCTAATCAAAAGCAATGATAAAGGCTCTGATACCAAATCAAGAACCGGAAAAGATGTTCTCTTAAGACGAGAATAGACCACAATTTTTCAAAATTTAAAATCTTATTTCATGAAAATTTAAATCCATTCAAACATACCAAACTATAAAAACCATGTTGCTACTACTTTTTATTTCTTTCTGGCTTCATTTCATTCAACCAATCACAGGGTTAAAAGGCAACACAAAACATATTGCCCAAAACCCATATGGCCTGTAACAATGTTCTAGTGCATACCCAAGCCACCAAAATAAACCAACTTAACCCCAAAAACACGTATTAACCACCATTGTTATTTGTTAGACCCTTGATGGGATGACACGCACTACATTACATGCAGCAATTGATTCCAAAATCCAAGTATGTCCAATGATCTGAGACCTACTTTCTCGAGCCACATCCTCTGCTGCAGCAAATCTTTGGAACTTAATGCTATCTTCGTCTTCAAATTCGGAGCAATCAGAAAGATCAGCATTGTAAACAACAAAAGTTAACCGCTTCACGTCAGCATCTGCATCCGCATCATTACTTAATGAAAGTAACTGATCCTTGTTCTCAATGACTGTGCCTCCAGCAGTTGTAACCAAGTTTAAGAGATCAGTCTTGAAAGCTTGTAAAAAATCCCCATTGAAGTAAAAGTAGAAGTTGTTGAAAAGTTTTGGACCCTGCAAAGAGATATCGTATTAGGCTACTTGCACCAAAATCACATCAGGAACTCTAATCGACACTAGAATGTTGCAATAGAATTGCACATTATGAATCTGACTTATCATGTAGGAGATACAAGTATTTACCACATGGTAACTAGGATTCAAAGATTCTAAAACTTTCAGGATACTAGGATGAGTTTATAACCATGTATATACCAAATCAATCCTCATATCAACTGTGATTCATGGGTGTGTTTGAAATTAAAAGTGATCAAGGGTCCAAATCCCTTCTTACCTTCTCACCTTAACTCTTCTTCTCACACAATCCTTCGTCTATATATATATATATATATATATATATATATATATAGAGAGAGAGAGAGAGAGAGAGAGAGGGAAAGAGAGATGCAGCATGGAATAGACAACACCTCTGCTTCCTAGGTTCTAACCTAGTAACCTTACAATTTGCTTAATAATATTTTTGGAAAGTAATGGTTGGTTATAAAATCCACAAAATAATCCATGCATGCATATAGCTCGCTATTGGTTTCTCCCAAGCTCGTACTAACAACGTAAATGAGTGCAACTTCAAAAGTACTTAGAACTGCAACTTCCAAGATCATCTATTAACATAAAAGAAAAGATATTGATCTTACATTATTTAGAATTCTTAGCCTGCCAGCTTTGGGGCCACCAGAACAGCCATGGGTATCCAGATGAACTTCATACGCTTCTTCATTCACAAGACTCCCAGCTTTCACACAAGCTTTTACCCCTGAAAACAGAACACAATGCCACAATATAAGACCCCAAGATCAATATCAACCACTGGGGATAGAAATGCTAAGATCAGAATCCTTACATTCCACAGTAACAATCCATTTCCCATTCAAAATGGCCATGAGAACTTTCAATGTCCTTGTGCATGCACCATTTGAGTCTACAGCAGCAATGACATGGGTGACATTCGGTCTCCAGTATTTGGACACTATTGTCCCACCACTTCTTGCAAACTCAATCAGAGAACACTGCATTTTCAAAGTTGTGGATTAGAAAGCATCCATGAAGACCCAGAAAATCCTTAACATAGGCAACAGTAAGAAAACAAAGGAAAAAGGCATGAAAATTAAAAGGCAGGGCAAACAGGAATATACTAAAACAAACAAAAAAGATGGCTGGTGACATCAAATAACATGAAAAAGAGAGTTTTCAAGAGATAGAGCTTACAAAGTAAGACTATGTTTCAAGAACAAATAAACAAACTCGCATAACTATCCAAACCTACCAACAAAATTAACAACTATCTATACCAACCTTTTCTTCTGAAGAGAGAGCTGAACCACATAACACCAAATTCTTTCCACCATTCAATAACTTGCAAGGATTCAGATATGTAGATGTTCTGCAATCAGAATGGCAGACATCATAAAAGTAAAGGGAAGTTAGGTAGATAGTTTTCTTTTAGAGTTAAATTATTCAAAAATAAAATTCAAATTATCCTATATAATTGGGCATTCAAGCTGAGTAATCATAAACTCAAACGTGTCACATACTTAGTTTACTGGAACAATACATATCCATGGCAAGTAGTTACAATAATAAAGCATTTCTATTTATATATTTATGAAGTGAACAAAAAACAGAGCATAAGCTTAAAAGACACAGCAGATTGGTGCATAGATTCATCAATGCTGGTTTGTCTTGCTAAAGTTAGCTAATAATTAGCAGATGAAGCACTACAGATCAAAAACCCATAGTTCAAAGTACAGAGAAGATATATAAAAATTATATTTGACTACTGATACCTTTCTACAGAGTCGTGCTTCCCAGCCTTTGACTTCTGTTCTCCTGGAAAATTGTGAGATGCATGCTTTGGACACAGCAACAAATACTCAACCTAGAAAAGATATACAATTAGAAAATATATGCTAACAATCATAAGAGCAGAATCCCCAACTGTGCATTATTAGTTGCTTACACAATCCCATCGGCAGTCAAAATCATTGTATGCACAAGGTACATGGTAACTTTTTGGGCACGACTTCATAAAGCAGCCAAGACCAGCTCCCTTTTTACCACAGCTGCTACATTTTAGCTTGTTAGCCCTTGCAATTTCTACTCCTAAATTCTGGATGAGTCCATTCTTAAAGAAAATCCGAGGAGCCCTGTCATTGTAAATGTTTCTTGTAATGTTCCCAAAACGAAATTCCTTTTAAGATTGTGAGAAGCACATCATCAATTAATATTTTATTCCTTTCTTAAATAGCATACATGTCTCAAATGAGATTTTAACCCTTAATGGCAGGTGTTGGGTACCATGGGGGGAAGAACACAAACACAAGAGCCAAAAGTCTCAAAAAGTAAACTTTTGAACTTACACAAGATCATGTGAACGATAAATACAATTCCTCATAAAGCAAATGATTTTTCTTTACAACTAGATAATCCCAATATCAATAATCCATCAATAAGCAATGAGAGTAGCATCAATTTACCATTTTAGTTGTATGCCTCAAAAACAGCTATATATCTTTTGTTTTCACATTTCTTATTGCATTACAAATGATGTTTTACAATATGCAAGTTGATAAAGTCTTGTAGCATTTCATGTTGGGACCTCATAGTACTCAAAAAGTCAATAGCATGTGCATACCACATATAACATTTTTCATGAACGTGTGTAGCTTTGGGGGACTTGGCCACATCCCCCTCTACCTTCCTCCCTTGAACAAAGGACACCAATGGTCCACTTCCCTGCACAATTTATAAAAACAACGAAAACATAAGCTTCACCTATCAAAAAGTTTGTGTCATCTTTTTTCCCAGTAGTTTAAGGTAATCTACACATGTAATTTCCAACAAGAAGAGCATCCAAGTATTACAAGAAAACTTGGGTTTCAGCGTTCACCTCTGTCTGCTTAGAGGAATGGCAAAAGGCACAAGGACTATTTTTCAAATCAACAGATGACTTCCCACTGGAAAGAGGTTTTACAAATTTGGAGTTGGTAGTAGCTGCATTTTCAGAAGCCAAGGCATTGGTCTGAGGAAGGGAATTTGTTTCCAACCCTGTATCATTTAACCGATCAGTGGTTTTCTTTTGCCTTTTAATTTCAGTGGTTTGACGGTTGGCTCCAGAAGTGCATCTTTTGTTTGACTCCAGCTTTTTCCCATAAGCATCGTTCTCAAGTGGTTTTTTTGGTGAATACCTTATTGCATTCTGAAATAAAAGACCAACCAATGCATGTTACAATATTGTGAAAAATCTACAAATACACGATCCAATATGATTCACAAAAACAATCCAATATGCCAAGCAAAATTAATTAGATGCAAAAGTACACATATAGGATGTATTTAAAATAAAGTGCATGACTTACTGGAAATTAATGTATGCAAACATTAATCCTAGTCTAAAAAACAACACAATTTACTGAAACATAAGGCATATATCTTTAAAATTGCAGCTATGTAGAATATTTTCTTACTGTATGTGTGCTGCTTGGATCACTGCAATGACCATCCATCTCTTTACTACCACTGGATAATGAAGGGCTCAACTGCTCCAACCGAATAAACGCAACTCCAGAAACACCACCATCCATGTGCCTCCCAGCCACCACCTGGCCTATCAAATTGGAAATATTGGGTTTACCATCACTAATCGTCTTAAATCCTTGTTTCTGATTGCTTTCTGGAGTAATACATTTTTCAGAACTCCTAGCAACCAACCCTCCAGCAGAACCATTTAATAAGGCAGGCATGGCAGTTTGCAAAACCATAGATTGCCTATTGCTGGAATTTCCATCTTGTGCTATCTCAAGATTCTCCTTTCTTGAATTTATGTTAGCAAGCATCTTAAATGAAGCAGGGTGGCCATCATCTGCAGGAACGAAAAATTCAAGTAAATCCAGCCAAAGACCATTATGTTTCCCGATATTGAGTAAAGAAGATTAAATTACAATAAATAAACAAGAAGGCATTTTCTTACCAGAACACACAGGATGAAGGTTTGCATTAAAAGTAGCATCGAGACTCCTGTAGATAGTTACAATATTCTCCATGAATAGTGCATGCTTTACCTCTGTGTAACACAATGTAAAAACAATCCAATCAGGCCACAGATGCATCTTAGGTTTTAGAAAGAACTTTCGATTAGGGGTTTTGTGTGTCCCAATAGTTGATAGTGATGTAACTAAATGAACAACGTCCATGAAAAATAAAAACACGCTAACAAATAGAAAAAAACCCTAAATTTTTCGATGCTCACTCCATACCTCGATCAAAATACTGATGCTTACAAACTGGACACTCCGACCCATTTTGAACTGCTTTCGGCATGCATGAACTGTTTTCAAAACGGCAAGAAGCCACAAACACAAAACGTCATCGTATCAACTTACTGTGAAAAAACAAGTGTTGAAATAAGAAAATGCGAACTAACCTGCAGAAAATGTGAGTGCAAGGGAGCAACACCGGTCGATTAAACAACTGAAGGCTGCAAACAAAACAGAAATTGCAGCACCAAAATTTAGGATTCACCAAGCCTGAAAACGCGACAGTTTAACCAAAATACATGAAAATGAAACAAACCAGAGGGGGCATTTGAGCTCGAGAGCAAGTTTTTGGAGATGAAGCACCCGTGGATTGAGCAACCTCTGAGCTTCTTCCATATTTTGCAGTAGAAGTTTCACTGTGGAGTGGTGGAGATGTGTTAAGGGTGACGTGATTTGAGAAAAAAAGGTAAATTAGGGCAGGTAGAACATAGGGAGTTTATATATAAATGGAGTTTGGAGGTGTGGGGTCCACTGTTTTTGGGGGGAAATAGCGGGATAGATGCCGCCGTGGGTTGAAACGAGGCGCGGGATTTCAAGGTTTTTTTTCCCAATTGCCAGCCAAAACTCCCGCTACTCTGCATGTTTTTTCATTTTAGTGGTATAAAAGTTTTTATTTGATGTTTTTTCCTTGTAATATTTTTGGATAAGAAAATTTGAATAGAATGTTATTAAGTTTAATCACTTGTTTAATTGACAGACATGAAATAGAATCTGTTAAAATAATTAGGATATGTCTATTTGATTCACATGATGTAGCTATAGTATTGAAATGAAATATTAGTAAATGACCAAAATATCATTTTTGAAACCAAAATCCAGCTATTGTGATTTAGATCGGTAGTGGTTCGGATCGATGGTGGTCGGTAGTGGTTCGTAGCGGTGGTTCAGATCGGTGGTGGTCGGATGTGGTTCAGATTAACGGTGGTCCGTGACTCAGATCGGTGGTGGTCGTTGGTGATTCAGGACCCTGGATCAGATCGATGGTGATCGACAGTGGTTCCAATCGGAGGAAGAAATTGACCAGACACGCTTCTTGATTTGCTGAAACCCTCCCTACAGATCTCAAAGTTTAAAACCGACTTCGAGCAGGACTACACAGGTCAAACTTTGCAATTTTTCTGGTACAAATGTTGAATCATAACTAAGCAACCACAACTTCAAATATTCCTCCTCTTCGAGAAAGTCACTTGCATGCTTGTTGGTTCTCTATTCTTTTCAGCCCAACCTTTCCTCTCACCATTTTCTGGACGACACACACACATATACACATATACACATACTCGCATACATATAAAGTAAGACTATAAGGTAATCTTGAAACCCCAAAATCTCAAGAGAAGTAATTAAATAAAAGAAATGAAACAAATACCAACAAAAATTGCGAAACAAATACTTAAGAATAAAATTCAACTATCTACTACTAAACATCACAACACAACTATGTAAAACATATAAAATGAAACAACTGAAAGAATCATAAAATTTCTTAAGATAATTAGGCTAAAGTTGAACCTTGAGCTTTATTCTTCTCTTGTGCAATCAGACTTCTATGAGCTACATACAACATCTGATGCAGCAGCCATACCTGAAAACGTAAAAAGATCACAAAGCAACTGCTGATAAGAATTTTAAAAACAGACCCACAGATGCATTCCAACCGGAATAATATCAACTGATAACACTTTTACCCAAACCGGAATAATATCAACATCTGATGCAGTGAGACTTGCATGATTTCCAAGCTCCATTTGAAACAAATATTCAAGTTAAAGCAAATAAACAATGTTACATCTGCAAGTAAAAAGCATTCTTCTCTGCTAAGAACATAGTGTTATGTGATTGCTTGAAAACCCCAAGTATTAGAACTTCTTACAGACTCCATTAGCTACTAAAAAACAAAACTTAGAAAAGGAAAAGCTTACTTAAAGTTGTTGTTGAAAGAAGAGAACGTACTCTGTGGTTGCTTGTCCATGTACGTAACAAACTTGATATGAAGTTGCTGTTGAAAGAAGAAAAATATTATTAAAAATTCAAAGAGAAAAGACGAGCTTACTTCTTGAGATCTGGAGTAAGACCCTAGGAAGAAATAGAGAAGACAAGCCGATGACAGAAGTGATATGATCTACCTGAAACCCTAAACCCTGCATCTTCAAACATCCAAAGCAATTACCGTCACCACCTCCGCCGCCGACTAAAACCCTCTTCACCATCGCCGACGCCGATGACATAAAATATTTAGGCCAGAGAAGGTGGAGGATTAAGGATTTGGTGTTGTTCCCGAAAGATTTCAAGAGGGCGTACCTGAGAAAATCGAGATGAAGAGGGCGAAAGTCTAAAAATCACCTGGAAAACAAGTCTTTCACCGTATTTGAACCCACCACACAAACCAGTACGAAATCTGAATGGAACCCATCACACAACAATCGGAAGACATCGTCGGATAGAGTAGATAGAGACGTTGGAGAGAGCCCTCGAATGAATATATGACGATTCGATCTCTTGGGAGAGTGTTAGGGCATGAACAGATATTTTGAAAAGGAAGATAGATTTTGAAATTTGAGTTTAGATTTTGAAAAGGAAGAGGCGGGCTGGCTTGGGAAAAGGATGAGACGGGAACTCAAGTTTCTCACTCTAACATTTTTAAGTAATCAGGCTTTAGATGGTTGTACCTAAGGCTTGAGAGGTTGTTTTTAAGAGTTTGAGGGTTAAATGTATTATAAGATACTAGTAGAGTACCCGTGCAATGCACGGAGTGAGAAAGGTGTTAAAATTTTATCGCAAAATGAAAAGCTCTCAAGTTTGACAAATGGGTTGAGTGACTTTTTTTTCTCAAATACACAATGCGGTGAGATGCCAATTTTTTTTGTAAATTGAGAGTATGACGTTTATGATCTTAATAGACTTTAAAGTTCATAATGGTTGGTTGATCAAAAAGTTTTTGTTGTAATTAGATTACTGCAATTCATAATTAACCAAAAAACCAAAATTCATGTTTATACAAAATAAAAATGTAATCATCTTTATAATATAAATCGATACCTACAAAATACGCTAAGGTATCACTTGAAGCATCCATATTAGCAAATATTGCAATTCTTCGTGATTAGCCAAAGACAACCAAAAACATTCCTTGTGTGATTAGCCAGTTGTGTTTAGCCTTCTTCGTCTGCTCTATGCTGCTCTGCTTCAATTTTTCAAGGCCAGTTGTGTCGCACACGCTTCATTTCAACAAATCAGGAGTAAATATAGATAAAATCTTTAATTTCTCATACATAACCTAGAGTGAAAGAAACAAAAAAAAAATACAACAGCAGGTTCTGTGGCAATCGATAGGAAGCAAACAAACAAAAATCGTTCTACACACAAACAAACCATAATCGATGACAATCGATAGAAAAATCAATTAAGAAGAAAATTCATCTAAAATGTTTTTATGATTGTATAAACAGTCCATTATGATGAAAAGAACAAAAACTATCAATCTACTATCATATTAAAAACTGGTGAACACTAGAGCTGATTAGCTGAAGGAGAAGGAGATCAAAGTAGGTAGAGGAATTGGTGAAGTAGAATACGATCCTCTATCTACATGTCACTTTACACGGGTTGGATTATGGTATGTATTACAAGGAAAGAAACGAAAAAGTTACAAATAAAAGTAAACCTCATAAACGAAATGCAAGCACCAATGACACGAAATGCTTACAGAATATTAACACGTACCCTCCATCATCCCATCCTCTCTTATAAGGTTCACTTGAAATCACATTATAACCTCATTTTCCTCTATGAAAGAGATTCACTTGAAATCACATTATAACCTCATTCCATTTTATAAATGGATCAACTATGACCTGTTTTTTTTTCTAATTGTGTACTATTCTTGATTTTAATGACATTATTATAGAATTTTTTAATGATCAAAGCCCCATAAAACATGATCCACACATATGTACCCTTCAAGGTTAGACATACTAATAAGGAAGGCCAAAAACACGCTTTAATGCTCAAGAACCTTAATATGCTCAAAGACAATATAATAGTATGTTATAACTAACCTCTTACTTCTTAAGGTACATCAAATTTTGATAAACATCGTCAAGATGCTAGAAGAGCAAGAAGATTACAAGAAAAAACAATATCCATGTGCAGGGCAAGTCATACCTGTCGCTTGCTTTGTGAACTCATTTAATTCCATTATAGAGGAATTCGGAATAATTAGGAATTAATGCACAAGGATGAGTATGCCCTGTTACTGAATCCATTTGAGAGCATTAAATGAGAGCCATGATACATTTATTTCACTAAGTTGGCAAAGGTGATACCCAACCTTCGATGAGCTGGGTTCTCGGCTGATGGAGCAGAAGATGCCACCTGCTGGTTGGTTGGAGCAGGATACACGCTGGTAACAGCAGAGATAGGACAACCTCTGTTTGGATGTAATAGACTGACCATTGTATGTACTCTTGTTGATATCAGATAGATGGTGTAGCAGCATTAGGAGCAGTATAAGTACCAATAGTTTCTGCAAGGTAGCTAGGATACTGATGACTGTAACGTGCTACCCCACGACTGGGATCAATCGCAATTCGCAAGACGCTTATATATTTAGAAGAAAGAAGATGATTTAGTTGAAATCAACGATATAACAACATATAAAATCCAAGAGTTGCCACTAAAGAAAATAATTCAATTCTTTGGAACACGGTGATACACTGATATATACAATACTGCAAATGACATAAGCTAAGCTGGCACATTGCGGTAAAAAGAGCATTTAACTAATTCTATCAATAATGCCCAAATTTAGTAAAGAACATAATTGTAAAGAAAAAAACTTTGTTGTTTCTTCATCAAGATCACTATAATCTCTTGTTACTGAATGTGTGCAGATTTAATTTTTTACGAAAATTCTAGAAATTCTATCTATTATAGCTACGATCACACAAAAGTCAGACATGACTTTACAAGACTTTATAACAAATTGTGCACAGATAAGACTTCCTTGTTTAGGTTTTACCCAAATATATATCTAACGTGATTTTGGAAAGTGAATGATGCGACCCTAAATGTCAAAATCCATTTAAAACAGAAGAAGAATATTTGACAATTTTTCATGGGTTCTTCCAGCTTTATTCTTGCAGAAAGTCGGTTTCTTGAAAAAAACCAGAAACGGATTAGGTTATATGTACATTTAAATTTAGTTAAAATGGAACCTTTTATATTAAATTTCCTTGCATTAGTTCTAACCAATATATATAATCTTTTGTATTGTAAAAAACAATTCAAACATTTAATATAAAACATACCTGAGGATGTATATTCCAGGTTAGGAGTTTGGTGATTTTGATCTTTTCCATTGGAGTTTCCAGAAGACCTAAACCAATTCAAAACCACTAAAACCAAAACCTAAAGAGTTAGAAAGATGAAATTTGGTAAACTTCAATTGAAGAAAAACACAAACATGAAGAGACCCAAAATAAAACACCATTGAAGAAAAAATATTTTTAAAGAGAGAGGTCAAACCTGGAGATCAATGGAGAAACCTAATTTAGACATCAAACACCAAAGAAACATAAATCAATTGATGAAGAACGTCTAACTCAGAAAACACATTAAACGGGCAAGGAGAAACACATAATCAATCGTATACTCATTAAACAGGGAAGGAGAAACACATATATAAGTTGAAAACACATTAAACAGGGAAGGAATAAACTGCAAGCAAATTTACATTAGATCACAAAGTGTATTGAAATACAAAAGAGAACATAAATCAAACCTTATTCCCGTCATCGAATGATGCAGGTTGAGTCAACCTTCCGAGAAAGCATCCACATAACTAAAAGTAAATTGGAGGAACATTATACCCTGTTTGCAAACATATTCTGTTCCTTACTATTCTTGAACAAAGCTAACAGAAACTCTTCCTGCATATATATGGAACATGCAATATGTAAAACATTTTCCACATAACTGATAGGCCTGTTTTGCATCCTCCAACCCTTTGATGGAGCTTTGATTAATTGTTGTCGTTTGTTTTCGGTACTTAACTCCTATATCAATCAATCAATATCATGACATAATTAATTACTTGTTCTTTTTTTAAGTATATGATGATAACCAACCAATATGCTTGAGTCCATGCAGCCTATGTGAACTTTCCCTCGGCTAGCCCTTATGTATTTCACATCCTTATTCTTGAAATTGTCCTTCACCTTTCTTGATGGCTGTGGGTAACTGCAAATGTCAGTTAAGCATAAGTTCAAGACCCATTTTCTTGGGACTTCGCCATCGATCCCAACCCAGGAACCAAACAGCATAAGCTACACCTATCAAGATTTTTGGGTTGTCTTTTGTTCCAAAAGTTTTTAGATAAGTACCAAAAAAGTTTTTCAAGAAAACAAGATTAAGAACAAAAAAACTTAGAAGTCCAAAATACATCACATGAAAAAGCATATGAAATAAAATTTGATCAAAATCATAGATTAGATTAACAGCAACATAAACTCAAATTGAGTTTTTCATCTAAAATTTGTTATAGCATGAACATAAGTTTTTAGTCCCATTTTAGATCTGCAAGAACAATAAAGTTATCAAGAAGAGAAAATTAAGCCCACCTTATTCAATGTCTAACCTGCACTTTCACAACCCATTGTTTCACAAGCAGAAAGCCTCCTAACCTGCACTTGCACAATTACCAACATAAAACAAATAACACAGAAGGAAATGCTCGCAAGATTTTGAGGAAAAGAACTGGGAATCAAAAGGGTACGTACTAACTTCAGAATCGGTGGTCTTATCTCAAGTCTCAAGTCTCAATCTACAAGTACACAATTTTGATTTCTAACTCCAGAACAGATTTTCAATAACTGCAAACGAACTGTGTCAAATTATTAAATCCCTACAGAAAAGGAAGGAAAGTACCTTGAAGAGAACCCTAATCGAACTTGAATCAATAAACATCATACCGAAAGCTTGAATCATTGTCTTGGGGAAATAATTGAGTTTAGCTTGTCTGATAAGAGTGACGAGAGAATCTAAGAAGATGAAGAACAACCAATTTAAAAAATTATGATTCAGAAGATGAAGAACCCTAAATCGTACCTGTGAGACGATGAAGAACCCTAAGCAGATGATGAAGAACCCTAAATGATTTTGAAGCCATGCTTATACTCGGTGGAAGGAGACGAGGAGACCTCCGCAATTTTCAAAAATCGAAGTAACCGAGGAGTCGTTTCAAAAAGAGAAGTAATGGTGGTTCGGTCGGATGTGGGTTTCAAATGAGGAGTTTCTCTCTCTCTCTCTCTCTTAAATTTTAAGTAAACATGCTTTAAAAGCTTGTACCATGTGCTTTAAGACTTATCTTTAAGAGTTAGGTGGTTAAATGCTTTATAATATAGTATAGATTATAAGATAAAGTGAAAAAAAATTAATAAACTCTTTAAATAAAACAAGGAAAGCATTAAATAAATAAATAACTCGGTAATCCTTAAAAAATAACTCTATCTATCTATACTATTTTATAAAAAGAAAATAACTGTTATTTTCAACATTGGGTTACTTTCTACATTACAATAAAAGAATCATAATGTACAACGATTATAAGCTAACCCTCCCACTATCTCTAAAAACTCAAAACAATTTTCAATTTCTAAGTTACACTTTATACCCTTAAAATTAGTTATTCAATTTACTTTTAATCATTTACTTTTTTATTTTTTATTTTACACTCTTAGCATATTAACATAAATAATCGTATATTACCTAAAATGTATTAAAAAAATACATTTCATTTTTTACAAATTACACCATTGTAATCGTCTCGCTAATACCTTCGAAATGAGCCCAATATTGAATATTTTTTGATTTAATCATATTTATTAAACATCATGAACATGTACGAATTAATTTGATTTATATCCCTTAAATTGTTCATTTTCATTTTACACCCTTATAGCATTTAAAAAAAAATACTAACTAAAACATATTAATAAATGCATTCTTTTACAAATTATATTATTACAATATTTTCGTCAATAATTTCAAAATAAGTTTATTATTGAATATTTTTTAAACTTGATAATATTGTGAAATATCATATACGTATCAAAAAAATTCAAGAATGACGTATCGAGATTTTTTTTAAACTTGTACATTTTACGCTCGAGTTGGCTTACGTTTCTCTGTTAAATAGCTCCATTCCATCCGAATAAGGGATAAATAGAAAGAACTGGGTAAGCCTTTGATGGAAAAAGTGGATAACATAGAAATAGGGGATGATCTAGCATTTTTTATATTTCTTTGGCCCCCTTCGCATGACCTAGAAAGAAAAAGAAGTTTTTGCTACTATAAGGCCTCTAAACTCCTCCTTAGATGATTCGGAAGTTGGTTCAGCGATAGATGTAGTCGATGGGCTAAACCTCTACTATCGATCGTGGCCTTCATTGAGTTATCTATATTTATCTATTATACTTCTTTAAAAATAATTCCATTTACGATTATTATTGAATTTTTAAAAAGTACAAATTTCAATTCATCATGTACAAGTTTAAAACCTTTAAAACCTCTGACGTTCAACATGATAATTAAAAATAAAATTATTTTTTATTTTTAAATTACACTTTATACCATTATAACTAGTTATTGAATTTACTTTATATCTATTCTTCTTTAATTTTTTATTTTACATCTTTATCATATCAACATACATAAACTAAAATACATTAAACAAATATGTTTTTCTTTTTTTATAAATTATACCATTATAACCGTTCATCAAACCTTCAAAATGAGCACAAATGTTATGGGTTTGAAAACCCCACTATCGAACGAATATTTTTCAATTTTTTTGACCAATTAACCATATTGATCTTTAATTTTATACATCTGATATGCGATTTAAAAGCGAATAAATATGAAATGAAACAAAATTATTTTTTCGAATTCTCGATTTTAGATTCAAGATATTTCGCGCCGCATCGCGTGCGGGTACGTATCTAGTTAAGTATTAAGTCTTAACGTGAATTCATGCAATACCAAATTACAAATTATACAATGATAATTTATACATATACTGGATTGGGCTTAATAATCATGCTTTATGAATTTAAATCAGCTGGGCCAACAAAAGTATTCTAACTTCTAAACCCGCAATATTATTTATAACATCTGCATCCCCTCCTCTTCTTTTAAGGGGGCGTTTGGTTCGCTGGAATTTGATGGAATCTGGTGGAATTGGAATGTGACATTCCATTGACCAGATTCCATTCCAACGTTTGGTTCAATCTTTTGGCCAAATGGAATCCCTACAATTCCATTGAATTCCATCATTTAGCCAAAAAACATTCCACACCTTAAACCATGGAATTCAATGGAATGGAATGCCTGATTTTCATAATACCAAAACTACCCCTATGCCACCACCACCGCCACCGCCACCACCACCGCCACCGCCACCACCACCACCGCCACCGCCGCCACCACCACCGCCGCCACCACCGCCACCGCCACCGCCGCCGCTGCCACCGCCACAGCCACCACCACCACCAAAAAAAAACAATTGCTTTTGAAAAAAACAATTAAAATTATCAAAAGGGTATTTTGGTCATTTACCAAAATTTCATTCCAATTCCAAAGCTACATTCTGTGAACCAAACAGACAGATTCCAATTCCTTTAACAGATTCCATTCCAATTCTGTCAACCAAACAGCTGGTCAAACTTGACAACATTCCATTCCAATTCCTTCAAAGTCAAATTCCTTTGACAGATTCCATTCCATCCAAAAACATTCCAGCGAACCAAACGCCCCCTAAGTGTTGTTTTTGGAGATTATAGATATTTTGATATGGCATGGATTATGTGAAGAGTGTCGTTTCTTGTTGAAGTGTGAAAAGTATTTTTAAAACGTTGATTATTTTTAATTAAACGTTCTCTCATGAATTGCGAGCTTAAACGGAATTGATCTGGTGTCGTGCATCTAATCCTAATATTTGTTCATTTCTCATCCAACGGTTGATAACCACTTATCACAAAAAAATTCACTTTTCACCGGAACTCAACACATTTTGATACTGTATCAAAGTTAACGTATAACATTCTAAAGACTTGGTAGTCTAGCGCATATGTATTTGTCTAGCTCCGTCTCGACATTGTAGAACAATATGTGCCCATCTACCGGTTGAAGGTCATGTACAATTTCTTCTTACTATTTATTGTAACCTCCATTATTTATAAATAAATAAAAACTATTTTAGAGGGTAATCTAGTGGGTGGTGTTTCACATGTCTCACACTCTTGAGACATTCAGTCGACATCGTCTTTTTATACTCCATCCAAGTGATTGCACCCGGTGTAATTGGTCTAAACCAGTCGGTGTTCGTGAACTCATATGAAGATGGAAAGTAGGCACCGTCTTAATTTAATGATGTGTTCTAGAGTCTTTTTTACGAAATAAGTGGAAGGAAAGAAAAGGGAAAATCTCGTGTTTACGGATTTTCTAGGAGGAAAGAAAAGGAAAAATATCATATTTATCTCTGCATATTATTTATCTTGGAGATTTCAATAATCATTAATATTATTAAAAAGTTATATCATATTTATCTCTGCATATTATTTATCTTGGAGATTTCAATAATCATTAATATTATTAAAAAGTTATTTAAAATTATGATCTAGATACACCTTTTTAGAAACAATTTATATTAAATATTAATATTTGAATCACATTGATGGGTGTGAATAAAAATTTATTATCTCTTTCAAACATATTAAGTTTTAGATAATTTTGTAATTTGGAGTTCTCTCCAGTGTTTCTATTTCAAAGAAATAATATAAAGAATCTGTTAAAGTAAGTAGAGGATAAAAGTCTTATATGCTTTATGTTTGAAAATATGTTAAAAACACTTTAATTATATTAAATAATAATGATATAAAAATAATAAAATAATTTACAATTAAATTTCATTAATATTAGCTAATAATTAATAATTATTAATATAAATAACAATTGTTTGTCCATTATCCCACAAGTCAGAATTTATACTATAGATTTGTAGGTTAAATAGATGGGAATGAAAACTAGTTATTATTTTTATTCATTGTTATTTGAGTAAATTATGGTTTTTGTCCATGAGGTTTATACTTCTACTTTGGGTAAGCATCGAAAGCGGGTACCCGTATTTGAAACCGACATCGCTTCGCAAACTGCCAGTTCGAAAACCGGAACTGATGTGATTGGTTTCGGTTCCTAAAATACGAAATCCATGTGATTAGTTCTGGTTCTCATTTTTTGGAACCGTTAGGTACCTGGTCTCGCTAGGTACCCATAACCGAAACCGACGAATACCAGCTATTTTCTAATAAAAAATATTTAATTTTTTTAATTACCTTTTAGGGTTTCTGGTTACACAAAGAGCCAAATACCACACCGCTTCCTTCACACACAGAGTCAACTACCTTGGTCGTAATGATCTAGATGAGACATTTGTTAGCATCAACTAATTATAATGACATAAAGTATTTTGGAAGTACCGTCTGTAGTATTATTTTGTTTTGGAAACACCCTTACTTTGTAGTATTTATTTGCTTTGGAAGCACCCTTACTTTGTAGTATTTATTTGTTTTGTAAGCACCATTTCTAATATTTGTTTGTTTTGGAAGCACCGTTTGTAGTATTTATTAGTTTATTGTTTTTATCGGATTAATTTTCATGCTTGTAGTATTTATTTATTTATTTACATTGGGACTTTGTAGTAGATTAACATTTACTTTTTTAAGGCATGAATGATAAAAAAAAATAAAAAATTAGACAGCTGCCACCCGACACCAGAAACGGGATTTTGTTCTTGATTTACTTGGGGTTTTGTTTCTTCTTCTACTTCTCCATAACCACATATCTGGTTCATGGGAAGAAGAGGAAGGAGAGGGACCAAGGGTAAAAAAAATACGGGTAGAAGGAAATATAATTAGGATAACGACAAAATTAAGGATGAAAGAACTAAAATATCCTATTCTTTATCTGGCTCAATCGGATTTTTGTTATTTCGTTAAAGGGAGGGACCAAATAGTTGCGAAAAATGTGAACTCTAGTCCCATGTTTATATTTATTTTGATTTTAAGATCACAGTGAAACCATGGTGACCAAATCCACAATTCACTCTTATTATTTTTAATTATCTGTATACACCAAACAATCTCTTTTAAGTCTTAATATTAATAAGAGGTAAAGTGATACATAATTTTTTTTTCTCACTTAATTTAAACAAAGCCTTTAAAACAAACTTAGAAACTAAGTTAATTTATGTTTATTAAAATTTATTTTAAAATGATTGATGAGAGGGTGTCGTGAAAGCATGTTTTATAAATTCATTTACTGCTGCCACAAGTATATAAATTAATTTTAACACGTAATATTGCATAAATAAAAGTAGATTACCTTGCCTTGGTAAACAAAACCATTTTGGATTAAAAATCAAATTTTATTTTATTTGCGAATCAATAGTATTACATTTTCATTTTCAAAAAAAAAAAAAACTTGAGGATCAATACATGTTTTTTTTAATGAAATTATGGAAAATTCCATGGAACATCATTTTTCAATCAAATTATTTTTGTTTGCAAGGAAAACGATCAAAGTAACATCACGTGATTAATAAAAGAATCTCAAGGCAATGAATTATAAGAACGATTTTTGTAATCCACTCTAATAAAATGATAGAAATTGGGATTATAGAAAATAGGTAAATGGTAAGCAGGAATCATGATTGTTTGAGACGCGTGTAAGTTTATTTTTCAAATTGATATTTCGACCATATGTAAAATTCAATCTAATATAAACCTCAAAGACGCATTCGATTTTAGGTACAGAAACGAAACACAAATTACTGCAGCATATTTGAATGTTCAATTTTTTTCTTTGTAAATGCCAAACTGGTGTATAGTTCGTATATATACATGTGTTCACTCGAAAATGGAAAAGAATAACATAAATGGCGTTTTGTGGAAAGTTATAAGCAATTACAAATGGTTATAACTGTTAATGGATAAGATCAAATGTTAGTTACAACTAGAGATGGCCAAATGGGCCCGGTCCGAGACCGTTTGGGACCGCCGGTTAAGGATCGGTTACAGTTTTCCACCAAAAACAAGGTTTGGAACCGGTTCTCATAATCGGGCCTCATACGAGATCACTATTTGGGACCGGAACCGATTTGTGGCCACCTATAGTTACAACCGAATCAGATGTCTGGGGTGCAGATCCAGAGCTCTGGACATACACGCCCAAAGATAGGACCATCTACAAACCTAGTTTGCTAGGGGTTTAGCCTCAAAACAAACCACACGAGTGAAGCTCAAAAACTGATCATACCCGAAACATCTCTTCATTCTGACCATCTTTTTCCACTGCATTCCAAGTCCAAAATTTTGTAGAGGTTTTAGGACACCGTCCTAAACCCCACAAGGGAGCGCGACCCCCTTGACCTCCGTCATTACGTCGTGTCCGGGATCAAACTCGTCTTATATACAAATGTGCACCACGCACCCATGTAACTTGTATCAGATCACAATTTAAAAACTCCAATTAACACTCTTAATAATTCACTACAAGAAAACTGGGCATCAGTGACGAAAATTAGCGAGGGAAAAACCCCTCACTAATTAGCGAGGGATTAATGAAATATTAATCACAACCCTAATCCCTCGCTAATCCCTCACTAATTAGCGAGGGATTGGGTTTGTGATTAATATGCTATATTGGGTCTTAGTGGTCTTATCGAATGCAATATACACCACATGCATATATGAGTACTGACCTGGATACAAACACGTAATAAGTAACCATTAGTGCTATTGGGCCTTGATAAGTCAAAATGTGTAATAACCAAGACCAATTAGAGAGAGTTTAGGGTCTTTGGGATAATTTTGTAAATACTGAAAGTTGAGGGGCCTTTGTGTAATTAAGGAAAGTGTGGTTATGACCCAATCATTAGGGCACAATACCCTAGGTGTGGCCTCATTCTTAATGTTGGCGGCTGTTTGAGAGAAAAGGAAATAGAAGAGTTTTGGGGCTTTGGAACTTTGAGAAGAGAAGAATCATCCCTTGAAAATCGGCAAGAAGTGTGTATTAGGATTTGTTACTGCAAGGAATCCATCAGGTAACTTCTTAATCTTTAACCCATTTAAGATCTGTTGGTTGAGTTTTGAATGATTGAAGAGTTTTATTGATAAAGTCATTTTAGGACATTATAGGAGATTTAAGCACCTTGAATCGAGTTTAATCAGTAAAGTTTGTGGAGAAATGATTAAAGATGTTTAGGTAAGTGATTTGTCACAGTATCTTACTCAAGGTTCTAAATGGCGTGCGGCGTGGCGTGGCGGCGAGGTCAAGCCTCAAGCCTTGCGAGTTACGGCGAGGCCATGGCGGCAAATATATATATATATATATATATATATATATATATATATAAATTATAATAATGATTAAGTTTAACGCTTTAAATTCATATAAAAAACAAAAGAACCATAGGTTACATTTGACCGCATCTTTATTTGCAGGATCACACAAAGTACCATAGTTCCATCCCGCGTCACCCGAACTTCGTTTCAAGGATGATTCTGTATGAGAACTTGCTTCTGTTGTTGAAGGCGGTCTGGCCGAACCCCCACTACCACTAGCCATTATCTAACTATATGGACATTTTCAGAACCTGTACAATACCAAACCAAATCATAAAAGATCAAACAAGGTGAAGTAGCCAAGTAGGTAATCAACAACAGTAGGTAATCAACAAGGTGTACAATTATTTAGTTGGTTCTAAAAGTAGTAAAATTATAGTAAGATTGTAAGAATTGAAAACCTTCCATTATTTAATATTGAAATAGTAGGTGAAAAACTAAAATTATACCAATAGCACCTAAATTATACAACAACGGTAGGTGAAAAACTAAATTTATACCAAGAACACCTAAAATATTTACTAAACTAATGTAAACAGTAAACCTATATGATTATACAAAATAAAACATCGAACATTGAAGCAATTGGAGCTGTAGATAGAAAAGTGGAGTTGTAGATACAAAATAAAACATCGAACATTGAATAAATAATTAAATATTAAATATACAAAGAATCAAAATACATATGGAGTTGTAGATAGAAAAGTTGAACTAACATTGAAGCAATAGACATGAAATTGTTTACATTAGTCTAAAATTGACTGTGGGTCTCGAAGCAGTAGACATGAAATTGTTTACATTAGTCTAAAATTGAACTAAAGTCTAAAATTAATCGAGCAATAAAGCAGTAGAAAGAATAAAATCGAACTCGAAGTACAGCTGTAGAGTGTAGATAGAAAAGTTGTACCGAGTTCTTCAATCGAACTTCGACTTGGAGTCTTCGATTATCAAAAATCAAAATCGACTTGGAGTCTTTGTCTCTTTGATGAGTAAATCGATTTGTGACTTGTGAGAAAGAGAAATCAGTCTTCGTCTTCAATTAACCAAGAGGAATCAGCGATCGTTTATGAGAAATAAAAAGAGGGAAGAAGAGAGTGAAAAGTAATTTTAGGGTTTAAAACTTTTAATTTTGACTTCTAAATTTTGACCGTGTATTAAATCAGTAAGTTTGCAAGTTTCAAAAATTTACAATTTCCCCCTAAACCTTATAACGGCATAACGCGCCATAACGTGATCGACGCCTTACATCGACGTTTAGGGGGTTAACGTGGCGGCAAGGTAGCGCCTCGACGCCATGGCGCGTTTTTTAGAACCTTGATCTTACTGTTTTCGAAGTGTTTAGCAAGACTCCGAACCATTTAACTCATCCAGCGTTCGTCCGGAAACCTTCAGGATTGAAGGTGTCCGGGTGAGTTTATGATCGTCTTTTAGAAGGTATCCGGACGTAAATCGTCCGGAAAACTGTGTTGTCCGGATAAGTAAATCGTCCGGAAAACTGTGTTGTTCGGATAGGTTGGACGTCCGGAAAGTAGAAGTTGTCCGGTAAGATTTGTTCACCCGGTAACCTGTCTGGAAAGCTGTGAGTCAGGTGAGAAGTGTCCGGATGGTTCTAGTCAGCTTATAAATCTATCCCTTCGTTCAGGTAGACAGTTTGGAGGTAGAGAGCATAGTAGGGAAAAGCAAGCAAACGTATCAGGTGGGTTTTCTAACTAAAATACGTGCCTTTTAACATGTTTTTCTAAAGTGAATACATGATGAGAAATGCCATGTTTTGTTCTTATGCTTTTATTGCATGAAAGTTGTTTAAAGTTTTATGTGAGATGTATGCATACATTGTGTAGACGTAAATTGGCTAAGTCGGGGGGAGGTTCCGCCAGTACTCACGTCGGGGGGAGGTTCCGTTGATGCCATGGGAAGTGATACCCAGTAAGGCAGCGTGATACTGACTCGTTGTCACTTTCGGGTGACTTCAGGGTGCCATTTACGGGAGCGGATTTATCCGTGGAAGTTTTTAATGTCCAGTTATGTGAAAGTTTATTATTGAAAGTTTTATATATGAAAGTTATGCAAAGTTTTTAAAATGATTTTGAGAACTGTCAAGAGGGACTCACTAGACCTCATGGTCTAACCCTCGCTTTTCCAAACTAAACCTTTTCAGGTAAGCAGATAGTAGGAGGCCCAGGTAAGTGAGCAAGAGCATGATAAAGGACAGATGCAGATAGAGACAGTGCCACTTATACTTGTAGTAGCTAGTTCATTCTCAGTTGTGTATAGGTTGTTTCCGCCAACCTATTTTGAGACTTATGTAAGAAATTTTGGGACCCATTTTTTGGATGTTCTAATTTATATGATTTGCATGCTTATTTTAGACTGGGTTGTTACAAAATGTATTGTTGGCCTATAATGGTTCTTAATAGGATTTAGTGGTTCTTAATAGAATATGGTGGGCCTTAGTGACCTTATAGAGCCCAATACATACCACATGCATACGAACACACGTAATCAGCTACCATTGGTATTTTTGGGCTTTAATAAGACAAGAAGTGTCTTATTGGCCTATAATGGTTCTTAATAAGTTTTTGGTGATTCTTAATAGGCTATAGTGGGTCTTAGTGGTCTTATCGAATGCAATATACACTACATGCATATATGAGTATCGACCTGGATACAAACACGTAATAAGTCACCATTAGTGCTATTGGGCCTTGATAAGTCATAAAAAGGTATTGTTGGCCTATAATGGTTCTTAATAGGATTTAGTGGTTCTTAATAGACTATGGTGGGCCTTAGGGATCTTATAGAGCCCAATACATACCACATGCATACAAACACACGTAATAAGCCACCATCGGTATTTTTGGGCCTTAATAAGACAACGAGTGTCTTATTGGCCTATAATGGTTCTTCATAGGCTTATTGTAGCCTATTAAGAACCAGCATATGTGAATGTATTGAAAATGTGTGTTTGTTGTTTAGTAACCGCATGTGTTATATGTATGTATCTATGTATAGGCAAATGTGTGAGAAGTTAAGGTTAACATGAGAATCGTGAGAAGTGGATCTGAACCGTTGATCACTTTTAGTCTCATGCTCTCCCATGAATTGCGCCTTATAAGGGAATAAGTTCAGTGCATCTTATCTCGATGCATCTCATCCTATAATGTGCGTCCATTTCTCATCCAACGGTTGATAAATACTTCTCAGTATCTCACGTTGGTCCCTGTCTCTGTTCGTGACCCATTGTAACATTGGTGATGCATCCTTCCTTCTTCAAACGAACTCTACACCGGTGACGCATCCTTCCCCCCTCAAACGAACACGAGCTTAAGACGATTACATCGGTAACGCATCCTTCTCCCTCAAACGAACTCGGCGTAAAAATGGGTTTCATTTTAACAAAAAAATTATGTGACCTAAGCTTTGCTTTTGTTTCTATATTTTATAGAAAAGAGTGTTCGATGTCACTTGATCGATATGGATTTTTGGATAAGGAGGCTTCAAGGGGTAGATTCTTTTCCAAACCAAGTGTATCTCGACGTATCTCATCTTAATGTGCATGTAAGGGGTACATATATCACTTTATATATACACACATACGTAAATATCAAAATTATTATATAAAAGTTAAAGAATTACAAAAAACTTAAATTTTGAGCAAATGTTTTATTTTTTATTATTTAAAAGTTTATAATTTCATTATTTAAAATAATATATTTATTATTTAAAGTTATTATTCAAAATAAAATTCTAAACATAATAATATATTAGCATTTTTTTAAAATTTCAGGAAAACTCTTTCCCTCTTTTGTTTTTCATTTCCCTCTTGTTTTTCATTTCCCTCTAAACCTAATCTGAAAACATTAATCTCCATCTCGATCCTCCCCTTCCCTCTCAGCCGCTACCCTCTCTACCCTCTCACTCTCTCAGCCGCTATACTCACTCGACCAGACCTCAGACGACCTCCGCCGCTTCTTTTCTTCTTCGGTTCACGGCCTCACGCCTTCACCTTCACGTATCTCTCTGTCACAGCTTCACCTTCAGACGAGCATCTTCTCTGACCTAGGTCGATTTCACCTTCAGACGGGCATCTTCTCTGACCTATGTGTTCACGGCTTCACCCATCTTCTCTGACATAGGTGGATTTCTATCCTGAGCATCTTCTCTGATTGTTTACATCGATTTCTTTTAACATTTTTGTTTGTTTTCAGGTTTCGATTCTCTGATTCTATTTATTCAACCTTCACGGTTTCACCCCACAGGTTGTATGTTTTTTCCCCTTCTCTACTCAGTTTATTTGATATTAAGGATTTTGTTAGTCTCACGCACATGTGGTTAAGCAAATTGAAGGTGTAGTTTATATAATAATCTTCTCATGGATTTTGTTAGTGTTTGTGTTGAAGAAATAATACTTGATATGATATTGGTGATAGCCCTCCTCTTTCTTTTCCTTAAGAGCAAGTCCTGTTCACACACGATTCAAAGATGTCTGTATGTATATATGTTATCTCGGAATAGGTAGTAAATGAATAATTGTTGTTTGTTATATGTGCTTAATGATCATGTAGAGACAAACTTGATACGAGAAGATTAGTATTAGAATAAAATGGTGTTGAAAGCGTAGCCACAATACGGGGCGCTAGTTTTCTGTTCGATATAATGATAAAGTTTGCACATGGTAAGATTAATATATATGTGTATACATGATCAAGTACTAAAAATGATTAGATCACTGATCAATTAATTGAGAAAAGCCACAATTAATCAAGCTTCAACTATAGATTGGAGTTGGTTCGTGAAAATTTGAGTCCGAGCAAAGTATATTATTGTGAAAATCAATTAAGTCTCTTTCCACTCCAGATTCTTGCTTTATTTATGTTATGTTCGTACTTGTGATTAAAACCTTATCCCTAGTAATCGAGATCAAACCATTTTCTGTAGAATATATTCGGCACATTGTTAACATAGACAAGTTTTTTTTGGTAGATCAAAAGACAAGGTGCACCTGTTGTATACATTGCAACATAAAAGTATATTGATTTGTTTTTGGTTTTATTTGGTGATCACTATTCATTAGTGTGATCATGTGGACAGAATCCATTGAAACTGATTTGATATGTTTAACTTATATTGCTGAGGAGGCAGGAGTTGCCTTTTACTTAGCCAATCACCCATGGATTAATTGGAGTAGTACTAGCTGCACTTTTTGGAAAGTCAAAATTATAAGTTCTTGCATTAGGATTTTGGATATGGCTTCAATTTCAATTTGCTGTTTGCCTGGCCACTGCTACATCAATCGACCATACACATCAGTTAACTTTAATTAACCTTCTAAAAGGAATGCCACTAAAACATGAATGGTTCGTTTCTTATTTTATGAGGGAATTTTCAAATAGTATTTACTGTCTTCATCCACAAAAGTTGTGAAGTTTTTCTTGTTGGGAAACCTACAAAATGGTACCAGGCTGTTGTTTTTTACAAGTCCAGTTTGTATGTAAATTACTTACTTATAAAGAATTGACGATAATGTAACATTCATAAGATCCTCTTCTTTGACATTAGTAACGAACATGTAACATAATACGTTAATATATAACGAAATATTAGTTATGTTAAAATACATGGAAGATTATTGCAATTCATGAAACTAAAAATGAGAAATTAGAACGACATATGCGAGTGGGAGATTGACATCCTTTCAATCTTGGCTAAGAGGACTATGAAATTCTAAATCTGGTTAAACAAGAAATACATATAGATGCTTGGTTTATTATCAATGTTCATAGATGATTGAACCCGACCTGATCAAACATCGTGTTATGTGTATGTATTATCAATTTTTCTGATTTAAAGTATGGCCTTTAATTATTGATATTATTAATAGGCTAGTTTGGTTAACTTATTCGTTCAAATGCATCTCCATCAGGGCTGGTCCTGAGGTTCTTGTTTCTTTGTGTTGTGATGGAACATCAAGTAAAACATAATTTGTGAAATATGTCTCGAGGTTATGTTTATTCATAACCCTTGTTATCCATTGCAGTTTCAAGTTTTAGCCGTTACAATTGCAGTTTCATGGACTTGAGTGCCTCTCTTCTTAAAAGGTTTGTAATAGCTTCTAGGTTTACTAAGTAAATACGTGGTTAGATGAATGTTGTGTGGGGTTGTACTGATGACCAAATTTTGATAATCTACCAGGTGGTGTTTGTCAAGGATTGGTCTCAGCTATGCATGATTCTACCAGGGTCTTTTCAACTGATGGATGTTGGTAATCTAGCTGATGGAAAGCATGGAAGGTGCACTCACAATGGATGTATTTCTAAACCGGAACTGGAAAGAGGTACTTTTTAATCGTTGAAGCTTTACACATGTTGGGATTAATTTGATTAACTTTTATTTTTAGTTAATTGAGTTTTTCTATCTGAATGCCAGGGGTTATCTTTGTAGTGAGTTCGTGGTAGTTGATCGTTGGGTCGATGCCGCAATGCCTTCTAAAACAAAAGATAATACTCTTAACAACCAACTTCTCTATATAGGAGTGACTTGTCTAGTTGTATCTTCATCCGAACGAGACCGAGGAGGCAAAGGAATGGCCATCAAAGCTATCACAAATTGTGAGCTTTGAGCATTGCCATATGTTTCGTAGTGACTTATGTGCTATGTTTTTAACAGGTGTGCGGTACCGAACGTTGGAGGCAAAGGAGCGGGAGGATCGCTACGTGGCCGAGGCCGAATGAAGAGAAAGGAAGAGCTAGAGACCGAACAGATAACGTATCGGACCTTCTCGGACATTATGTTAGATTGTATGAATTTGGTATTAAATTGTATGAATTTGGTATTTTAAATTTTATAAATTTGGTTATTTTTAGTTTTTTGGACAATTTTGGTTTGTTAGTTTCAATTTATGGTTCGTATTATAAAATACAGGAGATACAGAATTTCATTTTTTTTTATTAAAATAACTAAAAATCAGCAATGGATTACTGACAGAAATTCGTCGCTGAAAGTTAGTGGAACCCTCGCTAATCCGTCGCTAATAAGTGCCCTCGTTAATCCGTCGCTAATAAGTGCCCTCGCTAATCCGTTGTTAATAAGTGCCCTTGCTAATCCGTCGCTGATTATAATCCCTCGCTAATCCGTCGCTGATAGCATCAACCACGTCTGTTTGACTCGCCTACCATCAGCGACGAATTAGAGCTTTAGCGAGGGATTTGTCCCTCGCTGATACTAGTTATTTTTGTAGTGATTGTAGTCACAAGTGACAATAAAATCATCAACATAAATTTGATAACTTATTTATTTTAAACAATTTTTAATGATGCAAATATAAAACATTATATATATATTTTTAAATATCATGTCTCAAAATTGGTCCAGGTAATTGATGGCCACAAGTCTAAATGACTGGTCCATGCAATGTAAAGGAAAAAGGGTTGATTTCATGGGTTCACGTAACTATATAAAATTGTCCTACTCATCATACCGTATCAATCATGACAATAGTCCTTTGAATAAGCCTTTACTTAATCTATAGAAGTATTAGAAAAAAATATATAAAAATAATCAAGACTATACGGTAAGGAAAGTGCTGTCTAGCGGGTCTCTTTTACCCGCTAAGCTTACATGTATATGCAAGGGTCTTTTTAGCCTCAAAGGCGCGCTTTACACAAAGGGGGTGTTCCTCTTTGTATGGCGTTTGCCTCGTTAGTGTTTTGTTTTGTTTGGATTCTCGTTATGACTTGTCACAACTTGGTTTGCTTTCCTTTTCTGGTGAGACGTTTGCCTTGACCTTGTTTGTATCTTTTTTTTCGTCTTTAATATATTGCCTGATTTTCCTCTAAAAAAGTTGAATAAGTTAAAAAAGTATATGGATATAATGACGAACTAAACATCATTCTATCTATCTTAACGTTATAATAATCTATCTATTTGAGTTATCGTCACTCCCTTCATCGCATCTCCTACCTCTTTAATCACCTTCCTCCAATTCTCATCCCTATCCTTCATCCTTAATCTTCGTCCCCGTTAGAGAATAAGTATCACATCCCCGTCTCTAGAGGGAAATCGAAGATTTTCTTTCCCGTTTATATGAGAGATTTTCAATTAAATGTATTACGCATCACAGTCGTTCAAAATTGTCCATGTTTAAATCTCACGTAATTAAAAAAAATCTATGAAGTATCAATATTCATATATTAACAAAATCACAACATCATACGTAAATGTTTTTGATCAAACGCTTTCAACTCTCCATGTTTTTTATATAAACAAGAAAAACTAGTTTAAAAAATGTATATAAAAATAAATGTCAAAAACACTCTTTCTAAATCTAAAGGATACTATATGTTGGTGCAAGTGTACCACATCTCTATATATCTATATATATTTATTTTGATGATTACAAACACACCATATTATTGTTTATCTAACAATCCTATCCAAGTGTACAGTTCTTGAAGAACACGAAGATTTTATCTGAAGAGTTCAAGACGGAAGATTTACGTTGTCATTAGTGTTTATAATTTATAATGATAAACACCCTAAAATAATATACCACTTGGATATTTCTAAAAACCATAAATGATTTTAATTAAATAAGGTTTTTGAGAAACTGTCCTTTTCTGACGCAGGTATACCGCGATGGAAAGCCGGTATACCGCGGCGGCATGCTGTTTCTCTGATTGATTGGACCACCTTCTGTCAGGCGGTATACCGCCGTGTGCAACGCGGTATACCGCGGGTACAGTTTCCGTTTGTTTTTGCAGGGTTGACCTTTCTCTTCTGACAGTGTACTTTTTACTGCACGGTATACCGCGTGCATTTGGCGGTATACCGCGGATGCATGTATCCGTTGGAAGAGTTGCTATATAATGCATGCGATGGTGGAGAAGACAATAACAGATTAACAACAACAATAAGCATCAACAACACCACTCTCTCAGCTCTCTCTTTTAATATATATTTATATATTTTATAAAATATTTTTTTAAATATCCAAGTGTGAGATATTATACAAGAGTGATTACCCATTGTGAGTTATACTCCTCTTGTAAGTATTTGAATAACGGGTGTGTGATCCTGTACATCTCAATAAGCTGAGGCTTAGAGAACCGTTTACTTTGCTCTGTATTTGGTTTGTATTCTACCGTAAAGAATACATTTATTGGATCGTGTCGGGAAGTGTCTCGGCTGCTGGTTTATCACAGTTGGTGGTAAATCAGTAAATCTCCGTGTCAAGTATCTCTTACCTTTATCTCTTTATTTATTCCGCTGTGCTTTATTATATTTATTTATATAATCTCTGTGTATTTGTTTATATTTACACTCTTCTTTATTATTTGTATACTCTGATTTATTTATACTGTTTCTGTACTGTATTTATTTATAAAAGAATTTTTGAAAGTAAAAGATTTAAAATACAACCTTACCCCCCCCTTAGGTTGTCTAACATTTGGTATCAGAGCGGGGCTTTCAAAAATTATCTGTTTAATTTTTTAAAGTTATATCTTTTATTTAATGGCTCAACAAAATGCTTGGTTTTCTAAATCTCTTCTTATTGATTTCGAAAATTTTGATCTTTGGGCAAATTCTTTTGAACGTTATGTTCGTGGGATAAATCAAAAAATTTGGGATATTATTATTAAAGGAAATTTCAAACCCACAAAATTTCAAAACAACAAAGTTGTTGAAAAACCTAGCTCGGAATGGTCCGACGAAGATGAGGCTAATTATTGTTTAAATTATGAAGCCAAAAATTTTCTCTTTTCGGTTCTTACTAACGATGATATTGAGCGTGTTTATCTCTTTGAAACTGCTCGTGATATTTGGGAGAACTTGAACATCACCTATGGTGGAAACTCAAAAGAAAAGAGAGACGAAACCCGAGATCAAAGAAATGAAGAAACGTGTCTCATCGTCGACTGCAAGAAAGAGGTATGTACTTCATACTCAAGTTATTCTAGTTGTAGTGATAACGATGATGATATTGATATGTTAAATGTCTCTTTTCAAAAATTGATTGTTCTCGTAAATAGTTATAAAAATGAGAATGCTAAATTAAAAGAAGAACTATTATTATGTCAAAATGAGTTGAATAATTGTAAACAAACCATTGCATGTGATAATAAAATCAAAAATGAGTTAATTGATAAAGTTATCACTTTAGAAAAGAAAGCATGCGAAAATATTGTTTGCAAATCATGTGATGTTTTAAATAAGAAACTTGCATGTTTAAATAAAAAGTCACATGAAAATATTATTTGTGCAAAATGTGATATTCTTAAAAATGAAAATGCATGTTTAAAAGCTAAATGCGATTCATATGAAAAGGACAATATGTTAGCTAATGCATTTCAAAATAGCAATGATAAAGTGCTTAAAATGCTAAATATGCCTAATCGTATAAATTGTCGTAAAGGCATTGGTTCCGATACATGTGTTGATAAATGTTCGTGTAAACCCATTAAAAGATTTTTTGCATCTCCTAAAGTTGATACGAGAAAACCTCCATATATGTCAAAAATAAAAAATGTGAATTATGGAAGGAAACCGCATGCTCGTATGTATATTGGTAATTTTTCTAGATCTAAAAATAATGCGAATATAAATGCTTCATTTTATATGTATGATAAATACAATCGCAAAATTAGAATGGTTAGAAAATGGATTCCGAAAGGAATGTTTAATGTTGATAATCCCGGTGGGATGCGTTTGTGGTTTTAAACCATTTATATGGTTTTATATGTTGTCGTATTTTATTTTATGTCGACAACATGTTCTTTATTTATTTTTGCAGTTTATGTTTTATACTAACTGTTAAAAGGACCCATATGAAAAGGGTACCACGAAAAATTTTCTTTGCCTTTTGTAGGTGTTTCCTGACGAGGATATAATACGTGTTTCCTGACGAGGATATAATACGTGCTTCCTGACGAGGATATAATACGTGCTTCCTGACGAGGTTATAATACGTGCTTCCTGGCGAGGATATAATACGTGCTTCCTGGCGAGGATATAATACGTGGTTACCTGCCGAGGTTATAATACGTGGTTACCTGCCGAGGTTATAATACGTGGTTACCTGCCGAGGTTATAATACGTGGTTACCTGCCGAGGTTATAATACGTGGTTACCTGCCGAGGTTATAATACGTGGTTACCTGCCGAGGTTATAATACGTGGTTACCTGCCGATGTTATAATACGTGGTTACCTGCCGAGGTTATAATACGTGGTTACCTGACGAGGTCATAATACGTGGTAATTTTTTTTTTCACATAAAATTAACCGAAAAATCGAAGCCTTAAGATCCTTTTTGGTGCAAGTGTTTCTTTTTGGTTATTTTGTTTCATGTCATTTATTATGCTTATTTTATCCCTCAAATTTTATAAAATCAAATTGATATCGTTATTAATTTGAGGGGGAGCGTTTTAGCTCTTTTACCCATGAGTTTATGCTACCTCAAATATATGCATATTTTGAGGGGGAGCATCTCTCGAGGGGAAGCATACCGTCTTTCTTGACCCTTTTTGTTTCGACAAACGGGGGAGAGAAACCGCATATGCTCATGCTTAGCGGTTGTGTTTGTCATCATCAAAAAGGGGGAGATTGTTGGTGCAAGTGTACCACATCTCTATATATCTATATATATTTATTTTGATGATTACAAACACACCATATTATTGTTTATCTAACAATCCTATCCAAGTGTACAGTTCTTGAAGAACACGAAGATTTTATCTGAAGAGTTCAAGACGGAAGATTTACGTTGTCATTAGTGTTTATAATTTATAATGATAAACACCCTAAAATAATATACCACTTGGATATTTCTAAAAACCATAAATGATTTTAATTAAATAAGGTTTTTGAGAAACTGTCCTTTTCTGACGCAGGTATACCGCGATGGAAAGCCGGTATACCGCGGCGGCATGCTGTTTCTCTGATTGATTGGACCACCTTCTGTCAGGCGGTATACCGCCGTGTGCAACGCGGTATACCGCGGGTACAGTTTCCGTTTGTTTTTGCAGGGTTGACCTTTCTCTTCTGACAGTGTACTTTTTACTGCACGGTATACCGCGTGCATTTGGCGGTATACCGCGGATGCATGTATCCGTTGGAAGAGTTGCTATATAATGCATGCGATGGTGGAGAAGACAATAACAGATTAACAACAACAATAAGCATCAACAACACCATTCTCTCAGCTCTCTCTTTTAATATATATTTATATATTTTATAAAATATTTTTTTAAATATCCAAGTGTGAGATATTATACAAGAGTGATTACCCATTGTGAGTTATACTCCTCTTGTAAGTATTTGAATAACGGGTGTGTGATCCTGTACATCTCAATAAGCTGAGGCTTAGAGAACCGTTTACTTTGCTCTGTATTTGGTTTGTATTCTACCGTAAAGAATACATTTATTGGATCGTGTCGGGAAGTGTCTCGGCTGCTGGTTTATCACAGTTGGTGGTAAATCAGTAAATCTCCGTGTCAAGTATCTCTTACCTTTATCTCTTTATTTATTCCGCTGTGCTTTATTATATTTATTTATATAATCTCTGTGTATTTGTTTATATTTACACTCTTCTTTATTATTTGTATACTCTGATTTATTTATACTGTTTCTGTACTGTATTTATTTATAAAAGAATTTTTGAAAGTAAAAGATTTAAAATACAACCTTACCCCCCCCCCCTTAGGTTGTCTAACACTATATATAATTCTTTATAAATAATAAGGTAGGTTGGATACAGGTGATGTTGGTGATTTTAGTGAAATCATCATGTTCATTTTGTGTAGTTGGATTCACAAAGGTAATAATGGGGTTGTTAGCTAAACTATAACACGAGTTAGGAGGTGTGGAGTGCACACTCGTGTAAGCTAACTAGAACCCGGGATTGTTGGACGGTTAAGATTGGGATGTTACAAAGTAGTTTTCTGAGCTGGGCGTCGGGGCCAGTGCTGGTGCCAGTTGGCTGGCACCAAGACTGGCGCCAGACACTGGATTGTGTGTTGGCGCTGATGCCGGCGCCAGTTGGCTGGCGCCAGGCTCTGGAATGTTGCCCGCGCTGATGCCGACGCCAGTTGGATGGCGCCAGCGTCTGGAAAGTATTTTCACGTTTGTAACTGCCCTCATTAAGTCCACAATCAATCTCGGTAAATGAGATATTATTTCCTGAATCATTATGGTGAAGGTTACGATTCCTAAGGTGTATAAGAATGAGTTGATTTATGCCTTAATCAACACACAAAAACATAGAGATTATCCTCGAGAGAATTTCGTGATACCCAGGCAGAATAGGGTCTAAATATCTCTTACGGAAAGCGAGCTCTCACGCGATCTCTGTCGTTTATCCAAGTTACAATCGTCACTCTGTTTCTCTCTCTCGATATTGTTCCGAAATCCCCCAACAATCGTAAGAGATATTTGTCTTCGTGAAGAGAGATGGCGGGTGATCAATCCGTGAGAGACATGACGTCCAAGTTCACAAAGCTGGAGAAGTTTGAAGGCGTTGATTTCCGTAGATGGCAGAAGAAGATGCATTTCTTGCTGACGACATTGAAGGTCGTGTACGTGCTTAGCACCCCGATACCGGAGCTGATGGAAAACGAGACGTTGGAAATGACCCGGCGTCGCGGCAAATGGGAGAACGACGACTACATCTGTCGTGGCCACATCTTAAACGGTATGTGTGACTCCCTCTTTGATATCTATCAAAACGTTGAATCTGCCAAAGAGCTATGGGACTCTCTCGAGTCCAAATACATGGCGGAGGATGCTTCTAGTAAGAAGTTCCTGGTTAGTAATTTTAATAATTACAAGATGGTGGACTCAAGGCCGGTGATGGAGCAATACAATGAGCTCCTTCGCATTCTCGGCCAATATGCTCAACTTGATATGAAGATGGACGAATCCATCTCCGTATCGAGTATTATTGATAAACTGCCCCCCTCTTGGAAAGACTTTAAACATATGTTGAAACACAAGAAGGAAGAGTTTCCCCTTGTACAACTCGGTAGTCACTTGCGCATAGAGGAATCTCTTCGGGCGCAAGAGGCTGAGAAACCTAAGATAAAGGAGGTTTCTGCACCTTCGGTGAACATGGTTGAAGAGGGAAAGACTAACAACTTCAAGGGAAAACGTAAGTTCGATGAAGCCAAGAAAGGGCCCAATAAAAAGGTTAAATTAACCTGTTGGACCTGTGGGATGACCGGCCATCTCAAGCGGGATTGTCAGGTTGTCAAGAGTAAGAATGGAGCATGCACAAGTGGTGGTGGGCAAGGATCCAAGGATCAAAACCCACGGCAAGGTCAGAATTTTGACTTTGGTTTTAATTCAAATTTGAATTATGTACCACTAATATCCGAATCTTTTTACGTGCAGGATGATGATGTTGCTTGGTGGATCGACTCAAGTGCTACAAGTCATGTGTGCAAGGATCTCCGTTGGTTCACCTCCTTGGAACCGGTTGAAGACGGATCAATGCTACACATGGGGAACGAGTCGAGTGCTCCCATTCTTGGTCGTGGCTTAGTTAGGCTAGAATTTAGTTCTGGCAAAATAGTTGAACTTTTAGATGTTTTGTTTGTACCACGAATTCGATAGAATTTGGTTTTCGGTAGCATCTTGAATAAGTTAGGATATAAGCAAGTTTATGAGTCGGACAAGTTTATCTTGTCAAAGGGTGGCTCTTTTGTTGGATTTGGTTATTTGTTAAATAATATGTTTATGTTGAATTTGAATAAAAAGAATTTTGTTTCAAATTCTGTTTATGTTGCAAATGAATTGCTTTATGTTGCTTTATGAATTGCTTGATGGATTTTATGGTGAAGCCATGCTAATGGCTTGTTATTTGCTGAATCGAGTTCCCAATAAAAGGAACAAGATTGCCCCGTATGAACTTTGGTTCAAGAAAAGGCCTAACTTGAGTTTTATTCGAGTTTGGGGCTGTCGAGTGGTTGTTCGACTACCCGAACCCAAAAGGAAGACTTTGGGTGAGAAAGGTATTGACTGCATCTTTGTTGGATATGCCGAGCATTCCAAAGCTTATAGGTTCTATGTTATTGAACCTAATGATTCTATAGCGATTCACACCGTTATAGAATCGAGAGATGTAATTTTTGATGAGACTAGATTCTCTTCAATACCGAGGCCTAAGGACATAGTTCTAAGTACTAGTGAAACTAGTGAGGTTGAAGAGCAAGCAATTGTTCCAACCGAATCTCCGATGCTTCGAAGGAGCAAAAGAGGAAGGATTGAAAAATCCTTTGGTCCCGATTTCCAAGTATACTTGGTAGAGGGATCAAGAGATGAGATTGGATCCCAATTTCTTTTCTGTTATAGTGTTGAGGAGGATCCAAAATCATTTGATGAGGCTATGAAGTCTCAAGATGTTGCTTTCTGGAAAGAAGCAATACATGATGAAATGGACTCCATCATGGGGAATAATACTTGGGTATTATCAGACTTGCCACCGGGTTGCAAACCTTTGGGATGCAAGTGGATCTTCAAAAGGAAGATGAAAGAAGATGGATCAATCGACAAGTTCAAAGCTCGATTAGTAATCCAAGGCTTTAGGCAACGGGAAGGCATCGATTATTTCGATACTTATGCCCCGGTTGCAAGGATCTCCACCAAATGGATGTCAAAACGGCATTCTTGAATGGTGACTTGGAGGAGGAAGTTTATATGAAACAACTGGAAGGTTTTGTTATGCCCGGAATGAAGCATAAGGTGTGTAAACTTGTAAAATCATTGTATGGGCTGAAACAAGCACCCAAACAATGGCATCAAAAATTTGACGAGGTTATATTGTCCAACGGTTTTATGATAAACCAAGCGGACAAGTGTGTATATAGCAAATTTGACACATCCAGTAATGGTGTAATCATTTGCTTATATGTTGACGACATGTTGATCTTTGGCACCGACCAAAATCAAGTTGGGAAAACCAAAGAGTTTTTGTCGTTGAGTTTTTCCATGAAAGATATGGGAGAGGCGGAGGTGATCCTTGGAATAAGGATCAAGCTTGAGAACAAAGGGATTGCAATTACGCAATCTCATTACATTGAGAAAGTATTAAAGAAATTTAATTGCTTTGATTTTTCTCCGGTGAGTACTCCATGGGATCCGAGTGTGAAGCTTATGCCCAACTCGGGTGAAGCGGTGTCACAACTCAAGTACTTAAAGGCTATTAGATGCATGATGTATGTCATGACAAGCACTAGGCCGGATATCGCTTTTGCCATAGGAAAGTTGAGTAGGTATACTAGTAATCCTAGTATTCACCATTGGCAAGCGATAAGACGAGTGTTGGTGCAAGTGTACCCAGCTTTAATATTGTGATATATTTTTGGTACACATAAAATCACATCTCCATATTTATTTTGATGATTACAAAACACACCGCATTATTTGTTATCTAATATTTTATCTGAGTGTGCAGATATTTTATGTTCTCGATAATTTTTTATCTGAAGAATCCAAGACTGAAGTTTTACGTCATTTTATTTTAAAATGATAAACACCCTAAAATACTTTATCACTTGGATATTTCGTATCTATATAAATATATTTGAATCAAATATATATATAATACATATATTTTTCTATATTAAATATATATAAATCGTATGATATATATATATATGTTATTTTATTAGATCTCATCATTACTTTTTATATATATATAATATATATATATCTAAAGCTTTGGGTGTCATATTCATTAAATGCAAAAGAGTGTTTCAGCCGAAAGAAGCAATCCAGCGCCACTGCCCTTTGTACGACTGTCAGGCGGTATACCGCCGTGTGCAACGCGGTATACCGCGTACTGTTCACATGTCAGATTGCATAGGAAGTTTCCGTTGCAGCTCAAGTGTATAAATATCAAGCCTCTCCATCAGCATTAAACACCCAACCAGCAATTAATTTCCTCCTCAGCATTTGATCAATACTCTGCTGTTTCTTCTCTCAATCAGTTATAATTTATAAAAATATTTTTGAGCAAGAAATCTTGAGTTGATAGCAGATTAAAATCTCTTGATTAGTTGAATCAGCAAAACAACTCAAGTGATCAAACTCTCTCTAAAAATCCAAGTGATTAATATTTTACAAGAGTGATTATCATATTAAAATTATACCCTCTTGTAAGTGTTTGAATAGAGTGAGTGATCCATATAAATCTCTCATCTGAGTAGAGATATTCGTGACAATATTATTGTATTAAGGTTTGTGTTTCTACCGTAAAGAACACGTTCGTATTGGATCTCCGAGAAGTGTTATTTTCTCGAGGTGGACTAGCCAACGTTGTGTTTGGTGAACCACTTTAAAAATATCGTTGTCAAGTATTCTCTTTCCCTTATCTATTTACATTTCCGCTGTGCATTTAAATTATATCTGTTTATATAATTGTTGTTTATTTATTATTTCTATACTCTGATTTATTTATACTGTTTCTGTACTGTATTTATTTATAAAAGAATTTTTGAAAGTAAAAGATTTAAAATACAACCTTACCCCCCCCTTAGGTTGTCCAACATTTGGTATCAGAGCATGTCTTTCAAAAAATTTCTGCATAAATTTCTTTTATTCCTTTAAATGGCTCAACAAACTAATATTGTGTTTTCAAAACCTCCCTTGATAGATACTGAAAAGTTTGGCATTTGGGCCGAGCTATTTGAATGTCACGTGCGTGGCAAAAATCAAAAGATTTGGAATATTATAGAAAAAGGGAATTTTAAACCCACCATTGTGAAAGATGATGTTTATATTGATAAACCTATAGATGAATGGACTACTTCTGATGAAACTCATTTTTGTTTAAACTTTGAAGCTAAGAATATATTATATGCTGCTTTAACAACTGATGAAATTGAAAGAGTATATACATATAAAACTGCAAATCAAATATGGGAAAGTTTAAATAATACTCATCGTGGAAACACGGAAGTTAAATCTAGTAAAGTGAATATTTTAGTTCACGATTATGAACTGTTCGAAATGAAACAAGATGAGTCGATTGACTCAATGTTTAAAAGATTTAACCTTATTGTGACTACGTTGAAAGGTTTGGATCGCACTTATCCTAACGAGGACTATATAAGGAAAATCCTAAGAGCCCTTCCTTCGGAGTGGATGCAAAAGATAACATCTTTAGAAGACTCCCGTGACCTTTCCATAATGAAGATAGATGACTTGATCGGTAATCTTAAAGTGCATGAAATTGCACTTAAAAGAAACAAAGATCGGGAGCAAGTTAAAAAGAAGTCAATCGCTCTAAATGTCTCAACACCAAAAGTCGAGAAGAAAAAGGAGAAAGCTGGCTCCTCAAAAGATCCATCCGAAACTCTCAATGAAGTTGCCATGTTGGTAAGAAACTTTTCCAAGTTTTTTAATAATAATAAATTTTCTAACAATGGCAGATTTCAAAGAAACGGTAACTACCGTCGTGGTGGTGAAAACCGAAGTCGTAAGTTCCATAAACGAGACGAAAAAGTAAAGAAAAATGACGACTCAAGTGGTGACGATAAAGCTAAGCCAAAGAGAGGTTTTTGTTACTCATGTGGCGACAAAGATCATTACGCCAATGAATGTCCTAAAAAGAACAAATTTCAAAATAAGAAGGAGAAAGCCTTCATTGGAGGCGCGTGGAGTGAAAGCGAAGAAGAAGACGAATATCAAGCTATTTGTCTTATGGCCGAAAGCGACGACGAGGTAAAATCTTCTTATTCAAATTACGATAGTGATTATGATAGTGATAATGAAAATAATCTTGAAGAATTATATGAATCATTTCACAAAATGGCTGCTCTTGCAAATCGTTACCAAGACGAAAATTCTAGATTAAAAGAAACGATATCTGCATGTAATAAGGAAATTAATGATGGCAAACAAAAATCTGAAAATGATATGAATATAATTGCTAAATTAGAAACTAAATTAGGAGAAAAAGATTTTTGTAAATCTTGTGATGCTTTAAATAAAGAAATTGCATGCTTAAATAAAAAATCACATGAAAATATTATTTGTACAAAATGTGATATACTTGAGAATGAGATTACATGTTTAAAGGCTAAATGTGCTTCATATGAAAAAGATAACATGTTAGCTAAAGCCTTTGAAAGTAGTAATAAAAAGGTTCTTAACATGCTTAATATGCCTAACCGTATAAAATGTAGAAAATGTATTGGTTCCGATACGTGCAAAGATAAATGTTCTTGTAAACCCATCAAAAGATTTTATGAATCACCTAAAGTTAATACAAGAAATCAATATGTACAAAAACATCCGTACGTGCGTAAAATAAATAATGTAAATTATAATACGAGAAAACCGTATGCTCGCATGTACCATGATAAATATTCTAAACCTAATAATAATGCGAATATAAATACTTGTTTTTATGTGTATGATAAATATAATCGCAAAATTAAAATGGTAAATAAATGGATTCCAAAAGGAATGTTTAGTAATGATAATCCCGGTGGTATGCGTTTATGGTTTTAAATGTGTTATATATTATATATATATATATATAGTTTAAATATGAATTCTTGTATATATGTTATATATAAATAATATTTTATTGTATGTACTTTTGTTTATATATATATATATACATACGTACTACACATATATATATATATATACTTTCTGTTTGATTCTTTATTATATATATATTGGTGTACTGTTTAATATATTATATATATATTTTGTTTGACTTGATATGTGTTATATATATATATTAATATTGTTTGATGTATTATATATATATATATTAATATTGTGTAATGTATTATATATATGCATGTTGGTTGACATTGAAACTAATTGTCAAGGACCCACGAGAAATGTGGACCATAAAAGTTACATCTTCATTATTGTAGATTGACCTTGATATGGACTGGATACTCGATAGTGGTTGCACACGTCACATGACCGGAAACAATAATCTCTTTTCATCATATAAGTCATGTGATGGTGGACAGGTAATTTTTGGAGGAAACTCCAAAGGAAATATAATTGGTAGAGGTACAGTTTCTTGCAATAATGTTCAATTTCTTAATGTTAACCATGTTGATAATTTACATTTTAATTTGTTAAGTGTTCGCCAATTGTGTAAAAATAATTCAACTGTTGTCTTCGAAGAAGATTCTTGTAAAATCATAAAAAATGGCAAAGTTCTTTTAAATGGTTTTGTAAAAGGAAATTTATATATTTGTAAAACTGTTGTATCTGAAAATGTATGCTTATCTTCTATTAATGATGTTTCTACTTTATGGCATAGGCGTTTAGGTCACGCTAATCTAAGATTAATGCAAAACTTAAAAAATAAGGAGCTTGTGAGTGACCTGCCAAAATTAAAGTTTGATAATCATTTTTGTGATGCTTGTCGTGTCGGCAAACAACATCACGTTTCTCATAAATCAAAAAATGTTATTTCTACTCAAAGAGTTTTAGAACTTTTACATATGGATCTTTTTGGCCCAATGGCTATTCAAAGTTTTGGAGGAAATTTTTATACTTTGGTTATTGTGGATGATTATTCCCGTTATACTTGGACTTTATTTTTGAGACATAAAAATGAGGCTTTCGAAAAGTTTAAAATTTTAGGAAAAAGAATTCAAAACCAACAAGGTTGTACGATTGTTTCCATACGTACGGACCATGGACGAGAATTCGATAATGAAGTACAATTTGGTGCCTTTTGTGATAAACATGGTATAACTCATAACTTTTCGGCTCCTCGAACTCCTCAGTCAAACGGGGTTGTTGAAAGGAAAAATCGAACGTTGCAAGAAATGAGTAGAACTATGCTAAACGAACATCAAGTTCCCCAAAAGTTTTGGTGTGATGCCGTTGCTACCGCGACCTATGTGCTTAACCGTGTCCTAATTAGAAGTATCCTAAATAAGACACCCTATGAACTTTACCGTGGTAGAAAACCTTCCTTAGCTCACCTGAAAGTTTTTGGTTGTAAATGTTTCATTTTAAACACCAAATCCTACTTAACCAAATTTGACCCTAAAGCCTATGAAGGAGTGTTCCTAGGTTACTCTTGGAATAGCAAAGCCTATAGAATCCTAAATAAGGAGACCATGGTAGTAGAAGAATCCTTAAATGTTAGCTTTGACGAGAGTCCTCCCAAACCGAGTGCACCCTTAGCAAATGACAATGTTTGTGAAGGAGATGTCTTAGCCCAACAACTTAGTACCTTGGATTTAGGTGCCCAACCTTCCACAAATAATATTGAATCTAGTGATGCCCCTTTGTGTTTTATTCCACAAGGTGTAGATGATCCTAATCTTAGAACCGCTCGAGGCCATCCCGTAGATCAAATTATAGGTGACCTAAACCAAAGGACAACTAGATCACAAATCCATACCCATTGTGCTTTCCATGCTTTTATCTCAACCATAGAACCTAAAACCATAGATGAAGCTTTAGGTGATGAGGATTGGATATTGGCCATGCAAGAAGAGTTAAACCAATTTACTAGGAATGATGTGTGGGACTTAGTGCCTAGCCCTAGTAGTCAAACCATTATTGGCACAAGATGGGTCTTCCGTAATAAGGTAGACGAGAACGGTGGAGTCACACGAAACAAGGCACGTTTAGTTGCCAAGGGGTACAGTCAACAAGAAGGTATAGATTATGACGAAACCTTTGCACCGGTTGCAAGGTTGGAGTCTATTCGAATGCTTCTCGCTTTTGCAAATGCTAAAGATTTTAAATTATTTCAAATGGATGTTAAAAGTGCTTTCTTAAATGGTATTATAAATGAGGAGGTATACGTTTCTCAACCTCCCGGTTTTGAAAGTTTTGAAAACCCGACACATGTTTATAAATTGAAAAAGGCGCTTTACGGTTTAAAGCAAGCTCCGCGTGCGTGGTATGATAGATTAAAAACCTTTCTAATTGTTAGTGGTTATATTATGGGTAAAATAGATAATACTTTATTTGTGAAATATGTTCAAAATGATATTGTAGTTGTGCAAGTATATGTTGATGATATTATTTTTGGTTCCACTAATGAAAAACTGTGTAATGAATTTTCTGCGAAAATGACAAGCGAGTTTGAAATGAGCATGATGGGAGAGTTAAAATACTTCTTAGGATTGCAAATAAAACAATGTGAAACTGGTATTTTTATTAGTCAATCTAAATATTGTAAAGATATGTTGAAAAAGTTTAACTTTGAAAATGTCAAACCCGTTGAAACTCCAATGACCACAAATTTGCATTTATCAAGTGACGAGGAGGGAAACGATTTTAATGAAAAGATTTATCGTGGTATGATTGATAGCTTATTATATTTAACTGCTAGTAGACCTGATATTATGTTTAGTGTATGTTTATGTGCTCGTTTTCAATCTTCACCTAAACAAACTCACTATGAAGCTGTCAAGCGTATTTTTCGATATTTACGAGGTACTACTAATCTTGGCTTATGGTATGCAAAGCAACCCGAGTTAGAAGTAACGTGTTTCACCGATTCCGATCTTGGTGGATCTATTGTTGACCGAAAAAGTACTAGTGGGGTATGTGCCTTTATAGGCCTCTCACTTGTATCTTGGTTCTCTAAGAAACAACAATCCGTAGCGTTGTCTACTACCGAAGCGGAATATGTAGCCGCCGCAAGAGCATGTGCTCAAGTCCTATGGATGAAACACACACTTACCGACTTTGAGGTACATCTAACCAAAATTCCAATTATGTGTGATAACTCAAGTGCCATAAACTTAAGCAAAAATCCCGTGCTACATTCTCGTACCAAACATATTGAATTGAGACATCACTTTTTACGAGATAATGTTCAAAAAGGCCAAATCGTGCTTGAAAAGGTTGATTCGGAAGATAATTTGGCCGATATTTTTACTAAAGCTCTTAACAAAAAAGCCTTCTTTAAATTAAGACTTGGTTTAGGCATGCTTGAGTATAACCCTTAAAAATACTAACTCTCAAATATTTCATATTTTGAGGGGGAGCATCTTTCGAGGGGGAGCATAAGCGACCTTCTTAAACCCTTTTTGCTTCGACAAAAGGGGGAGAGAAACCGAGTATGCTCTCGTGTTTAGCGTTGTGTTTGTCATCATCAAAAAGGGGGAGATTGTTGGTGCAAGTGTACCCAGCTTTAATATTGTGATATATTTTTGGTACACATAAAATCACATCTCCATATTTATTTTGATGATTACAAAACACACCGCATTATTTGTTATCTAATATTTTATCTGAGTGTGCAGATATTTTATGTTCTCGATAATTTTTTATCTGAAGAATCCAAGACTGAAGTTTTACGTCATTTTATTTTAAAATGATAAACACCCTAAAATACTTTATCACTTGGATATTTCGTATCTATATAAATATATTTGAATCAAATATATATATAATACATATATTTTTCTATATTAAATATATATAAATCGTATGATATATATATATATATGTTATTTTATTAGATCTCATCATTACTTTTTATATATATATAATATATATATATATCTAAAGCTTTGGGTGTCATATTCATTAAATGCAAAAGAGTGTTTCAGCCGAAAGAAGCAATCCAGCGCCACTGCCCTTTGTACGACTGTCAGGCGGTATACCGCCGTGTGCAACGCGGTATACCGCGTACTGTTCACATGTCAGATTGCATAGGAAGTTTCCGTTGCAGCTCAAGTGTATAAATATCAAGCCTCTCCATCAGCATTAAACACCCAACCAGCAATTAATTTCCTCCTCAGCATTTGATCAATACTCTGCTGTTTCTTCTCTCAATCAGTTATAATTTATAAAAATATTTTTGAGCAAGAAATCTTGAGTTGATAGCAGATTAAAATCTCTTGATTAGTTGAATCAGCAAAACAACTCAAGTGATCAAACTCTCTCTAAAAATCCAAGTGATTAATATTTTACAAGAGTGATTATCATATTAAAATTATACCCTCTTGTAAGTGTTTGAATAGAGTGAGTGATCCATATAAATCTCTCATCTGAGTAGAGATATTCGTGACAATATTATTGTATTAAGGTTTGTGTTTCTACCGTAAAGAACACGTTCGTATTGGATCTCCGAGAAGTGTTATTTTCTCGAGGTGGACTAGCCAACGTTGTGTTTGGTGAACCACTTTAAAAATATCGTTGTCAAGTATTCTCTTTCCCTTATCTATTTACATTTCCGCTGTGCATTTAAATTATATCTGTTTATATAATTGTTGTTTATTTATTATTTCTATACTCTGATTTATTTATACTGTTTCTGTACTGTATTTATTTATAAAAGAATTTTTGAAAGTAAAAGATTTAAAATACAACCTTACCCCCCCCTTAGGTTGTCCAACAACGAGTATTCAAATACTTGAAGAAAACCATTGATTATGGTTTGTCATATGTCGTGTTTCCTTCAATATTGGAGGGATATTCGGATGCAAGTTGGATCACCAATTTGGAAGATCACTCTTCTACGAGTGGTTGGGTGTACTTTCTTGGGGGAGGTGCCATTTCATGGGCTTCCAAGAAGCAAACTTGCATCACGAGTTCGACTATGGAGTCGGAATTTGTGGCATTAGCCGCTGCTGGTAAAGAGGCGAAATGGAACCCATAAGCAAGTATACTTATGTGAACTATGTCGTCTATCAAGTAATAAAGTGGTAAAGATACCGATTATCGTCCCACAGAGATTGGAGTTAAAATTGCTACAAAAGTATGATGAAAGAAATGATTTCTGAAGATGATTTGGAAGAAAATATCTTTGATTGGTTGGTTGATGATTATCACAGATTCTAATTAACAATAATGAAAGAGAAGCAAGGGTGTAAGACTTGTGATGTTATGATAAACCAAATTCCAGCAGACCAATGCTACAACAATGCTACAACATGAAACTGCAGTGATGCTGCAGCATAGCAGTGACAAAAACTTAGTTTTATTATCTACTTTGAGACACGTTCCTCTCGGACTCTCACCATCCCATGATTCCAGTAGCTAGAGCAATCTCATATCTGAGCAGAACCCAATATAATGGAACGATGGAAATGGCGTTCTCAAAGTACATGGCAAAACAAATTATCTTTGTTAAAAGTCACTCTCTCGATATAACCCCCATACCTCCCAAGTTGTTATACTCCTAAATAGCTTATCTCTAAGTCTATTCCGTTTTAACCCTTTGAGAAAAAGACAACTTATCAAGAATGAATCATTTTGGAAAACAAAAGTAACAACTCTCGTTGCAAGTTACTCTCTCGATATAACCCCTTAAGTCATCCAAATTGACGTGCTATTCAATGGCCTCTCTCGAGGTCCATGACACTTTAACACTATCAAAGTGATCAATTTGTCAAAGGATTTTGTTATCTTGAGAGAACTTGGGTTGGAATAATAAAACCTTATTTTTGGCACAAAAATACCTACTTTCTTTTGGTCATCACAACACCCTTTGTCTCACACCCAAGCTAAATGATTAGCTACTCATAACAATAAATGAAACTAAGTAAATGCAAAGTACTTGGAATGTAAACATGATGCAAGGAATAATAAATGACTTGGAAGTAAAAACTAACTAAAGTAAATGACTAAAAATGTAAAGACAAAAATGTAAGAAATAAGCAATAAATGACAAGAATACAAATGGAATGTAAATCTATGACTAACAAGAATAAATACTGAAAAGTAAGAATATTAAACATAAGACATAAGATGCAAGAACATTAAAGAAGGTAAGATGTGCAGTTGGGATACGCCCAGTGCTGCAGCAAAGCATACATGTATCTAAGAACGAAGAAAAATTAAAGGAAGAACACTTGAAGATTTGAAGATAAGGAAGAACACTTGAAGATTTCTGGAATTAAAACTACAGAGGGTTTAGAACTGAGTGAGATCAGTTCCCAAAAAGTATGTCTCAAATGGCTAGATGACCCCTCTATTTATAACAAAAGGGAGGGGCATATTTGGTAAATAAGTGCAACTAAGCCTAACTAAATAGTACAACTAGCTAGCCAAAAGTACAATACCAAACTAAGCCATTACCTAAACTACAATTACAATCTAAAGAGTGTTTTCAGGGGTTACAAAATATCAAATTAATCACAAAATATCAATTACCAGCTCATTAAGCCGTCTCCTTCAGCCCCTTGATCACCAGATCCCTGCTGTTCCAATGCTGTTTTGGCTGATTTTTCCAAAAATGCTTATGTTAGCCTACCAATAAAGTAAAACAAGCTAACCATGATTCCTAGCTCCAAGAAAGTAAAACAAGATAAAAAAAGACTCAAAGTTGGGATTTTAGAATGAAAAAGTCCTAACTAAACTAAAGAAATAAGTGCTTAAGTACTCAAAATTGAGCACTTATCACTAAGGAATTTGGTCCATGAAATTCCATTATGGCCGAAACCAATATCACCCATTTCTATCCGTTGTGATAGTGAGGCTACTGTAACAACCCAGTCTAAATTAAGCATAACTAGCATTAATATTAAACAATTACAAAACTGGATACATAAATTTTCTTTACATCTGACTAAATAACTTAGGTTGGCGGAAACAACCTATACACAACTGAGAATAACTATTACTAGAATATGAGTGACGATATCTCTATCTGCATCTGTGCTCTATCCTGCTCTTGCTCGACTACCTGAGCCTCATGCAATCTGCTTGCATGAAAAGGTTTAGTTTGGAAAATGCGAGGGTTAGACCATGAGGTCTAGTGAGTCCCTCCTGACAGTCCTCAAAACTTTTAAAAACAGTTTCTAACTTTCAAATATCTTTGCATAAAACTTTCTCATAACTTTCAAATGTATACAAGACTTTCAAGAATAAACATTCACATAGCTGAACAGTAAAAAAATCTTTCACGGATAAATCCGCTCCCGTAAATGGCACCCTGAAGTCACCCGAGGGTGACAACGAGTCAGTATCACGCTGCCTTACTGGGACTCATTCCCATGGCATAAACGGAACCTCCCCCCGACGTGAGTACTGGCGGAACCTCCCCCCGACTTAGCCAATTTACGTCTACACAATGTATGCATACATCTCACATAAAACTTTCACATAAAAGCATTCACGGAATAGGTCCGCCCCATAAATCATACACGGGATAGGCCCGCCCCATAAATCATACACGGGATAGGCCCGCCCCATAAATCATACACGGGATAGGCCCGCCCCATAAATCATACACAAATCTTATTTAAAACTGTAAACAACTTTCATGCAATTTAAAGCATAAGAATAAAACATGGCATTTCTCATCATGTACTTGCTTTAGAAAACATGTTAAAATCCACACGTTTTAGTTTAGAAAACTCACCTGATACGTTTGCTTGCTTTTTCCTACTCTGCTCTTTACTCCCAAATTGCCTACATGAACGAAGGGACAGATTTATAAGCTGACTAGAACTATCCGGACACTTCTCACTTGCCACTCTACTCAATTCCGGACATCACTACTTTTCCGGACAACCACACTTTTCCGGACATCACTACTTTTCCGGACAACCACACTTTTCCGGACAACCACACTTTTCCGGACGATTAATTTATCCGGATGGCACACTTATCCGGACGACTAATTCATCCGGACACCTCCACAACCCGACCAAGAAGCTATCCGGACACTCACCCGGACACTCTCATGCTTGAAGGTGTCCGGACGAGCGCTGGACGAGTTTAATGGTTGAAAATCCTAATACATGCCTCTTAATCCTCAAGATAAGCTAATAAACTGTCAATAAATGATCTGTAATCGATTTCCCATCAGTTATCATTATCAAAACATAATTAAAGGTGATTAAATCCCTCTATTTGGCCTCAAATGACTTTAACCAAAGAAAACTCTCAACTACTTCAATAATCATCTGCCAAATCCTAAATGGAGTTATGGATTAAAGATTACCTGGTATGATTCTCGCAGAAACGAATTCCAAATCCTTCTCTTCCTTCTGATTTCGAGACTTGAAGACTCTTCTCCTCCAAATGCACAAAAACCCTCAAGAAAACCCTTTCCTCCTTTCTCACCAAACCCAGCCGTCAACAACAATCAAATTCAGTAAATGGAAAGTTTCTTCTAGGGTTTTGTGCCCATATATACCCTATCTCATATTTACAAACTGGCCCCTCAACTTCTACTTTTGCTTAAAACTCCACACCAAACGAAAAACATTTCGAAAAAGGTCTGGGTCGTTACAACACTTCCCCCTCAAAAGAATTCCGTCCTCGGAATTCCATTCTCGAAAAGGTGTGGGTATCTGGACATCATATCTGATTCTACTTCCCACGTTGTCTCTCGTCCCTTATGATATCTCCACTGAACTTTTACTAGACAAACTTCTATGTTCCTAGTTTAGCAAACCTTACCGCTCACGATTTATATCGGGTCTTCTACGTAAGTCAACCTCCCATCTATACTGATGTCCCCTCAACGGAACAGTCACAACGACCCCTGACAAACACTTCTTTAAGTCTGAGACATGAAATGTCGGATGAACACTCTTTAACTCTTCTGACCAGTCTAACTTGTATGCTGCTGCTCTAACTCGCTCACTAATGACAGGGTCAACTTCTTATCGCCTGCATCTCTTGCAAGGTCGCCATCATCTCACTTCTCACATCGGCTCTCCACAAAAGAGACGTGCATCACACTACGAATTTCTTCTCAAATTCACATCGAGTACCTCAAGATCGCACACTATCTATCCAACTTTCATGCTTCGACGGATCCGCAGACATAGTCCACCTTACCTTGCTCTCAAAATTCAATGCTCATTTTTTTTCAACCACTCAGTTCTACTCGGTTGCCTCAGACCATTCAGGTGGGAAACATGACCGCACCCCATACTTTGAAACCGTCCTCGGCGAGACACCACTTTCTAAACCGTGCCCTCTTGCACTACTTACTTGTACCCTCTTCGATCACCATACTCGCTTAAAACTACCTGATAAAACCAAGGCCAACCGCGCCTCCATTTGTTCGCCTCCGTCCATACATCGGGACTCACGGTTTTAAACACGTCTAAATAAGGTCTCTCATACATTAATACTTCCTTAAGAGAAAGAATTTGGCGGAAATTCCCGCCACAACAACGAGGATCTTCCACCAGGAAGACTCACTTACTAACAACTCGGCACAAGGCCAACCTTGTACATCTCGACAAGCTCACTCCCAGGAGTCCTCTCCTCGGTATGCCTGAAATTTCTAGGTTACTTCTTCCAACCTACATTCGTCTTATGCAGATCATACTCCTTTCCCGAATCACATCGGCTACAACTCGACAACTAATTCGTACGTTCTCACCACTTCATCATTTCACACTTAACGTGTCTAATAGTAGGAAACCTCTATAATTCCTTATTGGAGTACTCACCTATCCGAATTACACTTATCCTGAAGGCTCATAAATTTCTCGCTGCTTGCCACAAGCGTCCAGTCATATAACATAACTTCGGTTACTCCCACTCAACTAGGAGGGGTAACCATGATCACACCCTACTATTCTCAATAGCTTACACTGAACGATCAGTTCGTTGAACGTTTCTCACAAAGTCACTAACTTAACTCATTCAGTTGTCTTATCCACTTCTTTCCTACACGAAATCATACACAATTTCCTTCCTCAATACTCTTTCCATAAGTTCGCACATTTATCAAGGACAATCTACACAACACTACGCCTATCAGCATTACTGTCAAGTTTACTACTTCCGATTTACTTACTTATTCCAACATACTGTCTTCACCTCCCCACGTTAGCGTGGAGCACTGCCCACCAACATTACTCGTCCCTCTCTTCCGACAATTCTCAAGCTGCAAAAAGCTGTCTCATTACTATACATAACCAAACGGTTGCACTAAAATTCTAACTTAAGGTTTTCGACTAAATCACCTCGAACTGACACCAGAGTTCGACGTCACTATACATTCTTTAAACTCCAACTTTTACTTTCTCAGGCAATTCGTTCACACATAAGCAACAACTTACATTCTTTAAGGATTTCACATCTATTCCACCACATTTTGACTAATACATCCATCCTCTTCTTTAAACTTCCAATGATCCCAAAATACGCTTACTTAGCGACTCTTACAACTAAAAACACTTGGTTTCTCCTTTGGGTAACTACCCACCACCACTCCGTGATGATATCCCGAACATAATCATATCACCACGTCAACTTACACCCTACGTGCTCCAACAACCTGGTTAACACTCGAACACCTCATCCGAAACTCCCAAAAACTTCTATTTGATGCTTCCTCTTTCTCTAACATCACATCACTACGACGCTAGCTGGCACATTTAACTTGGCAATTATTGCCACTACATAACTGTACATTCTTCACTCGTAACATCACACTGCAGGCCAAAACTCTCATGGCCATTCATACACAACTCAAACTTATCTTCAAGACCTCACGCATAAATAACGAGTCTATCTCGCTACATTGTCTCTCCCCAGCTCTAGTTGAACCACAACACCCGAGTTTCTGATTGATTCTAACATACTCGATTCTTGCTAGCTCCTTGCAATACCAAACCATTACATCGACATGGCGCATTTCCTCACAGATCGACATAATCTATACCCTCACTTCGTTTGTGCTAAATACTTCATTCTTTACGAACCATTCATCTCATAAGTAAAACGCTTATCTAAACAGCAGCCTCTCACTATCTTAACACCCTACAAAGTGGTCCTTCAACTTTCAACCTTCTAATTCAAGTCTTCGGTCTCATACACCTTACACAACTGCCGACTTTAACGTCAATAGTTGACCTGTTGCTACTTCCTTAACCTATTCTTCAACAAGGGTCCCTTACTGAACCAAATCCTTCCAACATATCATAATCAAATTCACATCCCGTCGTCCTCATTTCAAACTCACTCGTGAAACGTTAACATTACAAGATCACTTTAAAACTATTATTCAACGTCGCGGATACTTCATCACTACTTCACCACACTACTCATAATGAGTTGCTAATACCAATACCTTGCTGACTTCTAGTCCTTCCCCTGAACACAACCGTCCCTCGGCAACTGTATTTCCAGTCACCACACGAGGGTACAGACCCTCATGCAACCGACATTAAAGTCCACTTCTGACTCCTCCACTGCTCATCTCTCCTCTTGAACATAAGTACCAAAACTACGAACATTCTCCCCTGATCTGTCCAATACCTCTCCACTCTAAGAGTTCTTCCTTAGCTTAAAATGTATTACTCTACGACCTAGTGAGTTTATAGCCTTCATGCATGACAACGCGATAAATAAATCATCACACTTTTGATTATTTTAAAGAAACAACACTTGGAAACAACTTGGGTACACACGACCCCTTCAATACCATGCACAACGATCTCGAGAATCGTTTGCATGCAATTTAATCTTACTCAAATAAAACTTAATCTTACTCAACCAAAATATATTGTTACGACATAAATAAATATTGGATGAAGATCTTTTCATACGACAAATTTTTTGAAAGGACTTACCGACACGAAGTAAACCAGTCGGTTCTCACATTCACTATATAACTTCAACATGTCAATATTTATCTTGGTCATAAAAGTTGTGCATTCAAATGTTTTCTTGGCTTATCATGAAAAGAGTGGAATATTTTGCAAATCGTAAACCTCAAGACTTCATTGTACGATGTAAATGGATTTGTATTTTTTTTCTTTAAACATACACTTGCACACGCCGACTCATATCCGATCAAATTTGATATTTACACGATTATGAAAAATCTCATGTACACGTATACGAACTCAACGCATGAAACTCTACTTGCATTTGAAGGCTACTCACTCAAACAAGGTCAATCGCTTTACTCACGCAACTTATCATAGACACTCTACTTTCGAACAGTGGTCGCCCTCTCGGCCTTGCAACGATTTGCTATACATACATTCAACGGTCCACTTACTCAACCATTTCATACTATTTCGTTTTGACCAACTATCTCACTTTCCATTTCTACATGGTTTCATTTCACTTTAGGTATCTTATTTCATTTATCCAGCTAATGGAAAGCTCGACCAAGAACCCATGGCTCCATTGATACCTTCAAGGTTTTGACACTGACTTTCCTTACCATCCTGACTGATCTATCCCATGATTTCTAGAATTGGGACTCTTTCGAAACAGGAGTCTTACTCAAACTCAAGCATTCTTCCTCTCCGAATCCACGAAAAGCTACCTTTAGACGACTCATAATACTCTATACAACATTTATTCTCTACGATGTATACGTACATTACATCACCACGACTTCTCATGAAACTTCCCCAACAGGGGGTCTCAGTCTACCCCTCAGGGATCTTGCTGACATTCTAAAGTACTGGAACACGACATAAACACTAGCTTCTGACTACCACTTCGGAATAATAAGGCAGGTTAAGCACATACATGTACCTGTAAGTTCGCAATTACACTGGCCAGGTGGAATCTCAAACTTACCTTACATGACAGTTCTCAGTACCCTATTAGTCCTATCTCTATAATAGTGTCCTCCTAACGCATTTCCTGATTCTCAGTTGTGATTTCTACTCCCAAGTTTAAGTTTAGTCCCGTCTGGTCACCTAAATCCCTTAAACTATGGCTCTGATACCAATTGTAACAACCCAGTCTAAATTAAGCATAACTAGCATTAATATTAAACAATTACAAAACTGGATCCATAAATTTTCTTTACATCTGACTAAATAACTTAGGTTGGCGGAAACAACCTATACACAACTGAGAATAACTATTACTAGAATACGAGTGACGATATCTCTATCTGCATCTGTGCTCTATCCTGCTCTTGCTCGACTACCTGAGCCTCATGCAATCTGCTTGCATGAAAAGGTTTAGTTTGGAAAATGCGAGGGTTAGACCATGAGGTCTAGTGAGTCCCTCCTGACAGTCCTCAAAACTTTTAAAAACAGTTTCTAACTTTCAAATATCTTTGCATAAAACTTTCTCATAACTTTCAAATGTATACAAGACTTTCAAGAATAAACATTCACATAGCTGAACAGTAAAAAAATCTTTCACGGATAAATCCGCTCCCGTAAATGGCACCCTGAAGTCACCCGAGGGTGACAACGAGTCAGTATCACGCTGCCTTACTGGGACTCATTCCCATGGCATAAACGGAACCTCCCCCCGACGTGAGTACTGGCGGAACCTCCCCCGACTTAGCCAATTTACGTCTACACAATGTATGCATACATCTCACATAAAACTTTCACATAAAAGCATTCACGGAATAGGTCCGCCCCATAAATCATACACGGGATAGGCCCGCCCCATAAATCATACACGGGATAGGCCCGCCCCATAAATCATACACGGGATAGGCCCGCCCCATAAATCATACACGGGATAGGCCCGCCCCATAAATCATACACAAATCTTATTTAAAACTGTAAACAACTTTCATGCAATTTAAAGCATAAGAATAAAACATGGCATTTCTCATCATGTACTTGCTTTAGAAAACATGTTAAAATCCACACGTTTTAGTTTAGAAAACTCACCTGATACGTTTGCTTGCTTTTTCCTACTCTGCTCTTTACTCCCAAATTGCCTACATGAACGAAGGGACAGATTTATAAGCTGACTAGAACTATCCGGACACTTCTCACTTGCCACTCTACTCAATTCCGGACATCACTACTTTTCCGGACAACCACACTTTTCCGGACATCACTACTTTTCCGGACAACCACACTTTTCCGGACAACCACACTTTTCCGGACGATTAATTTATCCGGATGGCACACTTATCCGGACGACTAATTCATCCGGACACCTCCACAACCCGACCAAGAAGCTATCCGGACACTCACCCGGACACTCTCATGCTTGAAGGTGTCCGGACGAGCGCTGGACGAGTTTAATGGTTGAAAATCCTAATAAGCTAATAAACTGTCAATAAACATGCCTCTTAATCCTCAAGATAAGCTAATAAACTGTCAATAAATGATCTGTAATCGATTTCCCATCCGTTATCATTAACAAAACATAATTAAAGGTGATTAAATCCCTCTATTTGGCCTCAAATGACTTTAACCAAAGAAAACTCTCAACTACTTCAATAATCATCTGCCAAATCCTAAATGGAGTTATGGATTAAAGATTACCTGGTATGATTCTCGCAGAAACGAATTCCAAATCCTTCTCTTCCTTCTGATTTCGAGACTTGAAGACTCTTCTCCTCCAAATGCACAAAAACCCTCAAGAAAACCCTTTCCTCCTTTCTCACCAAACCCAGCCGTCAACAACAATCAAATTCAGTAAATGGAAAGTTTCTTCTAGGGTTTTGTGCCCATATATACCCTATCTCATATTTACAAACTGGCCCCTCAACTTCTACTTTTGCTTAAAACTCCACACCAAACGCAAAACATTTCGAAAAAGGTCTGGGTCGTTACAGCTACTTTGGCTAAAGCTTATAGTCAAGTATATAATGGCAAGTCTAGACACTTAGGTGTTAGACATAGCATGATTTGTGAGCTAATCATGAATGGGGTGATTTCAGTTGAATTTGTTCGGTTGCAACAAAATCTAGCGGACCACTTGACGAAAGGGTTAGCTAGGGACTTGGTTCACAAGTCGGTGATAGGGATGGGATTAAAGTCCATCTAAATCCCTAACAGTGAGATACCCAATTCCCTTCTAATACAACGTTAGAAGTTGAATTCAATGGGAAAGCTTACTCTAAGGGATTGGAGCACAAGATGATCATCCCACGGTATGTGCTCGGTACTGCAAGTGAAGGAGGTAATTGTTCTTTTGTAAAAATGCATGTGCAGGTGCATGAAGAAAAGAACTACCTATATGAGTGTGAAGTGTGGCCGCTTCAAGAAGCTTGGACTTGGCTTTGATGCATTCACGAATGGATAAGGACATATGACCTGTATAGTGTCAAGTTTATACTTTAGAGAGTCATTTAAATTCATGTGTATGTTTTTTTCTGGTACTCAAATGGGTTGACGGGTTCAATCCATAGGACACCCGGATTCTCGAGTATTTAAAATGTGTAATGTACTAAGATGGAAATTCAATCTTTTAGATATTTTCATTTATGCATGAGTTTGTTTACCTGTATTGAACTTTTATTTTGTGAATCAAGGATTGCACTAAAATGAGGGAGGAATGTTGGTGATTTTAGTGAAATCATCATGTTCATTTTGTGTAGTTGGATTCACAAAGGTAATAATGGGGTTGTTAGCTAAGCTATAACACGAGTTAGGAGGTGTGGAGTGCACACTCGTGTAAGCTAACTAGAACCCGGGATTGTTGGACGGTTAAGATTGGGATGTTACAAAGTAGTTTTCTGAGCTGGGCGTCGGGGCCAGTGCTGGCGCCAGTTGGCTGGCACCAAGACTGGCGCCAGACACTGGATTGTGTGTTGGAGCTGATGCCGGCGCCAGTTGGCTGGCGCGGAGACTGGCGCCAGCGTCTGGAAAGTCTTTTCACGTTTGTAACTGCCCTCATTAAGTCCACAATCAATCTCATTAAATGAGATATTATTTCCTGAATCAATATGGTGAAGGTTACGATTCCTAAGGTGTATAAGAATGAGTTGATTTCTGCCTTAATCAACACACAAAAACATAGAGATTATCCCCGAGAGAATTTCGTGATACCCGGGCAGAATAGGGTCGAAATATCTCTTACGGAAAACGAGCTCTCACGCGATCTCTGTCGTTTATCCAAGTTACAATCGTCACTCTGTTTCTCTCTCTCTCTCTCTCTCTCTCTCGATATTGTTCCGAAATCCCCCAACACGTGAGACCAACTTGTTTTCGTGATACCCGTGAGACCACCTTTTTACATTTGAAACTTCACAGCAAATCAATGTGAAAGTAACCTTCACAGTTTTTGTTGTGAAGGTTCGGAATTTTTTCAGTGTTTTGTTGTGAAGTTCAAATGCAAAAGATGTGGTCTCACGAGTCTCACGAAAATAATTTGGTCTTACATGATCTCAAGTCTAATATGATTATTAATAAATATACAATATATTTATTAAGAAGTATATAATACATTTAAAACACGGTAAGACCATCTCCAATGGGGTCACTAAATTTTACACTAAACACTAAATTTGGTGTAAATCTCACTATTCACATCTCCAATGGAGTCACTATTTTTCACCCTAAATTTAGTGTGATGAATAGTATTACACTATATTTGGTGTAACACTATTCATTTACACTACTTCTTACACTATTTTTTCAATTACATTTTTGGTCCCTCAAATTTGAGATTTATTATTTTTGTCTTTTAAAGTGTTAAAGTTTAAACAGGGTTATTTTATATATATATATTGTTTAATATAACTTTTATTGTTTAAATAAAAAGTTTTGTGATATGCATTAAAATGATTTAGTTCATAATTAATAAAAATAAAAAATAATAAGTTATGATCTAAATAAAAAATATGGGTATAAATTGTAAAGTTAATAAATATAAGGATATTATTGAAAGTTTAATAAATTAATATAAAAATGAGTTGGTGTAAAAAATAGTGTTACCCATTGGAGAAGATTTAATTACTATTAACACTAAATTTTACATAACTTTTGATGTTTAGTGTAAAATATAGTGTGACCCATTGAAGATGCCCTAACAGCCGGAGCAGGCCAGCCGACCAGGGACCACTTTATGGCCCCGCCCCGTTCATCAATATCATAACTAACACTGTTATCGTAACTAGCATCCATGGGTCTTGGTTTTACAAAGAATCCATGGCCTTGATGAGACGAGTATACCGAATTCCCCAATAAGATTCATTGGCAGATGCACCAAGAGGGGGTAGGGGTCCCAGGCCCCCAACCATCCCATCTCATGAACATTAAAAAATAAGAAGTTTAGTTGCAATATCTTTAAATTAGGAACGCCCTAACAATTAAGAATAAAGGCCTCAAGCGGCTAACCTCAACCCAGAAAAAAAGAGAAACATAGGCCCTAAATCGTAATTGCTTTCTAATCAAGGTTCTAAATGGCGTGAGGTGTGGCGTGGCGGCGAGGCCAAGCCTCAAGTCTAAGAAGCCATGACGTTTTTAAGGCGTGACTTATAGCGTCAAATTTCTATGTCATATATAATATTATATATAGAAACATATGTTTTGTAGTGTTACTCAATGAGCCAATGGTAGTAAGCAAGTTAAATTGGGCTATATATTAAAAAAAACTTGCAAATAAGACATTAAAAACGTAAAGGAAAATCAAATATCGCATTATGAAAACTGCGCGTTAGACCAAGGCATGCCACATGCTTAACGTGGCGTGAGACACAAGCTTTGGTGCAATGGCGAGTCATGGCGGTTGTGTGGGGAGTTTTTTAGAACATTGTTTCTAATCAACTCTCTATCACTCTACAAATGGTGATGTAATTAGCCAATTTTAAAACGCATGACATAATTGTAAACAGTAATTTTTTACCATTTGTAATAAAATCGTTATATTTTAATTAAAATAAATTTTATTTTATTTTATATGATGCCTCTAATAACAATTTTTTCTGGAGGTCTTGTTCCCATACCTACATATATCAAGTTTACATTTAACTTTAAAAATAGTTTTGATTGGGAAGTTAAATTATGGATGAAGTTAAATTAAGGGCTAGATATAATAAGAAAAAGGTGCATGAATGGTGAAGAAAAAGGCCAATTCTTATTATTAAAGGAGGAGATTTAGAAAGTGAGCTCCTCATCAGAAAACCACCACCTCCATTGCCATCTTTGGGGAGCAATGGAGCACCATGCATTTATTCTTATTTTGTACTTTGTAGTGCTCCTTTTCTTCCAAAATCAGTTTCTCCTTTTTATCCTCTCAAAAGCATCTTCCTTTTAATTAAATATTTATTTCAATCTTAAATTACATTTTTATTAGTTCTCATAATATTATAAGATTTAAATAAAAAAACTAAATATGGTAAAACAATTGTTAGAATTAAAATGATATTTAGTATTTTATTTGAGCTTTGAACAAACCTTTATTATAGTATACGTTTGTAATTTTTATTTCAACTCATATATGGTTTTTTTTGTTCTTTTAAGGGTGTTTTAGCCTTTTAGGTAATGACTATCAGTGCAATATTCAGAGGTGTTTCAACCTGTGATTTGGAAACGGGTCTTCATAATTTTTGTATATGTTTTAGCCTTTTAGGTAATTTTTGCTTATTACCGATACCACACTGCAATAATCACTTAAATAAGCAATCCCAAACATCCCCTTAGTAAAATATAAACGTGCATTTAGCTTATCATTTCACACACACTTTTGGTCCTTAAGGTATGTCGATTTCTTTGAAACAGGGATCTATGTTTCACAATTAGACTTTTTGTCCTCAGGGTTCTGATTTTGCTCTGAAACAAGGACCTTGCCACTAACTTTGTAAAAAACCTCCGTTAGAGTCAGAGGTATTTTCGTCCTTTCACCATTTTGTCCCATTTTTCACTTTTTGTTTTTTGATTTTGTTTTTGTTTAAAATGGTTGAAATATAGGGAACTGTTATGTAATTAGCCATAAAAAAGCATAGACCGGCCATTTTCTCCGGTAACTCTTCGAAAATGATAAAACGGCCATTAACAACCCCATCTTCCTCCCGAATCATACCCTCACGGAAAATCTCACCAAAAATTGTCCAAATCAAACCAAGGAGGTAATATCTGTAAATATGTTTTTCATGTTTCAAATAGGTACGAACAACAAAGAAGGTGATTGATTTTTGTAGGTAAATATGCTTACCACTCCTTGTTTTGTTTGATTTGGTCTTTTGATCCGTAAAATGCTTGTTTGTTTCTTAATTCGAAGCTTGTTTATTGTGCTTTTCAGATCTGATGAATTTGTGGTGACTTGAGGTATGACTTTTAGGGGTGTTGCTTCACTAATCCAGGTAACCTTTAAGTTTTAGTATATATGGCTAGCTTCCTATCTTATTTATTTTAGTTTGCCCGTGGATCGATTTGGTGATCGGAAGGTAAAATGATTTGTATATATATATACATGTATGTTTATATATGCACCTGCTTCATCACCTAAAACCATACATATATATATACTAAACCTTCACAGTGATTTATTGTGAATGTAAGAAAAACAACGAACCTTTACAGCAAAAACACTATGAAGGTTTACCTTCACAGTCTTTTGCTGTGAAGGTTTAGTGTTAATTTTTTGGTCTCACGGTTTCACGAAAATAGGCTGGTCTCACATGATCTCAAGTCTCTCTCTCTCTCTCTATATATATATATAATATGGCTAATTACATAACAGATCCCTATACTTCAACCATTTTAAACAAAAACAAAAAGTGCAAAAATGGGACAAAATAGTGAAATGACGAAAATACCCCCGACTCTAACAGAGGTTTTTAACGGAGTTAGTGGCAAGGTCCTTGTTTCAGAGTAAAATCAAAACCCTGAGGACGAAAAGCCTAATTATAAAACCATATGTCCCTGTTTCAAAGAAATCGACATACCTTAAGGACCAAAAGTAGAGTTTACTCTATTTATTAACCTTGTCAAACTACAAAACACTTAAAAGTATTTAACCATTTAATAAAAACTTTATTGAATCGTAAACAATATAGAAAGACTTTTTTTTTTAAAGCAACATTATAGAAAGACTTCAACATACAAATCAATGTTCTCTTTGGTCTCTTTAAAGTTAATTATAATTGTCATTTTCAATGTCTACTTTTTTAAAAGAATAAAGGGTAAATGCAACTTAAGCACTTAGGGGTTGTTTGTTTACCTCTTAATGGTTTTTATTAAAAGACAATCTTTGAATCGTTCAGAGGTGAATCTTGTTTGGCAAAAAAAATCTGTCTCTTAATGGTTTCAAAACCTCCTTAATGATTTAGCATCTTAGGTCACCCTTAACCATTCAGCACACTGATTTCATTCTAAACAAATACCAAACAACCATATTTCATTTTGTACTATATTATAAAAGCCTATTAACCATTCTGACCTCTTAATCATTCTGCACCAAACCATTCAGCAACTGCCAAAGAGTCCCTTAATGTTCAAAATATTACCACTTCACAATTTCCAATCATCGCCAACATTTTACATTAAATTATGTAATTTTTGGTGTAAAAATAATACTTCAGTTTCACATATTACATAATTCTTATCATAAAATAAATTATTCTAAGTATATTATAATCACAACACAAAAATCAAATAAAAAACAATGTAAATGGACACCAAATTTTGTGCTTTACTTTTAATAACATCATTTGAAGTGTTCATTGAAGTGTGCTATAAAATATAAATTTGATTTACAATTTAGTATATATATATATATATATATATATATATATATATATATATATATATATATAGGAGGCCATTCAAGGAAGAACTAGTTAGTTTGTGGTAACCGTGAGATCTAATCTCAACCACAAATCAACCCATAAATTAGGAAATTATTAATTTTGGTATTTTTGACTTTAGATTTTAATTAAGGGGCATTTTAGGTATTGTAAAATATCCTCTCTCCTCTCTCCTCTCTCCGGTCTCCGGCCAACTTATTTTGGCGAACACCAAGTAAAAATAATATACCAATCGTGATACCAGTGAGATACCAATTGTGATACAAACTTCCACCCATTTCACAATCACGTTCGTTACTATTGCGATACCCAAGAACGATTGTGATACCAGTGTGATACCAATTGTGATACAAACTTCCACCAATTTCATAATCACGTTCGTTACTATTGTGATACCCAAGAACGACTGTGATACCAGTGTGATACCAATTGTGATACAAACTTCCACCCATTTCATAATCACGTTCGTTACTATTGCGATACCCAAGAACGACTGTGATACCAGTGTGATACCAATTGATATACATACTTCCACCCATTTCATAATCACGTTCGTTACTATTGCATGACCCAAGAACGTCTGTGATACTAGTGTGATACCAATTGTGATACATACTTCCACCCATTTCATAATCACGTTCGTCACTATTGCAATACCCAAGAACTTTTGTGATACCAGTGTGATACCCACAAATGACCTTAAACCACCACATACAATATACATAAAAAAGATTAACAAAAAACCACAATGGATACCATACCATGGCTTCTCATGTCTAAATCTTTGACTTTTCTTTTATATATATTTTGTTATTCTGAATTAGAAGCAATAAATCGGTAATTGGAAGTATTTAAATACAAATGCTATAATTTTGGAATGAACCATGATTTTAGGAATAACTTATTATATGAATAAAATTACCAATATAACCCTTTATATTTAATTATTAAATAAAATCAATAAAATTAAATGATTGGTTCATATTGGATCTCACGGTTACCACAAACTACCTAGTTCTCATTTGATTAAGCCCCTATATATATATACTATATATATATATAGGGATAAGGGACATAATCAAATAAGAACTAAATATTTTGTGATAATTGTGATATCCAATTAGAACCACACATTTAGGATAATTAATACAATTTTTAAATAAATAAAAAAATGGTATTTTGGTAAATTTATTTTAATCTAATTAAATTAAAAATGATTAAAATCTCTCATTTTTTCTCTCATATCTATCCTCTATTTTTCTCTCTCTTACCATAAAGCTAATTTCTAAATTTTAGGGTTTGGGTGCATCACAGTGGGTATCACAATGTATTTTGGGTATCATAATTATGATTGTAGGTAATTTTGTTAACAATGTCGCTTTTATAGGTATCACATTGTGTATCCGTTGGAATAAGGTTCACCGGAGGCCGGAGAGATGTGAGAGGAGAGAGAGAGAGGAAAGATAAAAAATACCTAAAATGCCCTTTAATTAAAATTTCAATCAAAATTATCAAGATGAATAATTTCCTAATTTATTCTTTAATATGTGGCTCACATTGGATCTTAGACCATCCGCATCCCTGCAATTCATTTACACTTTCAATTGTGCCACATCAACTTTTGCAATTAACTTCTACACACATGCAATCCACCTACACTTTCAAAAGTGGTCCCACTACAACATTTATTAATTACTTTATAAATTATTTTATACATTCTATTTTTTAATTAATATAACATATAGACAAACAAAACCACAAGGCTTGTGGCGTACTGGTTAAGGCTTGTGGGGGATATGACTAGTAACCCATCTATCCCAAGTTCAAATCCAGGCGCTTTCAACTTGTGGCCACTGGGGATAAACTCAGGGCTGCACGCTTTAGCAGCTGGGGCAATTTTCTCACCTTGCCGGGATTAGTCGGGGCAATGTCCCCGGATACCCTTCCAAAAAAAACATATAGACAAACAAAATATTTTTTAAATAAGAATAATTAATTTAATTAAAAATAAATTAATATTATTAATTGGGAAATTAATTAAAATACCCTAAGTCAAACCATCTTTTACTGAAATACCCAAAATCTCTCCCACTTTGCAAAAATACCCCAAAAATCCGCGATGGGAGCCCGCGATCGCGGGCCAGGGACCTTTTCCGACACTTTTTAAACTTGCAGGGACCATTTTTGAAAAATGGAATCCCGCGATCGCGGGCTCATTCCGCGATGGGGTACTTTTTGTGACTTTTCAATTGCAAGGGACCATTTTTGAAAAATTCCAGGGACCATTTATGAAAATTTTGATATTTTGGCACTCTTCACCCCATTTCGTCCATTTTTACGAATTTAAAATGAAATGTTACACTTTCAACCCCTATACTTATTTACTAAATTTACTTTATACCTTTTACTTTCATTATTTTAATTTTACATTTAACACATATAATCGTTTATTAAATAAAATACGTTAAAAAATACGTTTTAATTTTAACAAATTACACCATTATAATCGTCTCTTCGATATGTTCGAAATGAGCCCAATCTTGAATTTTTTTGGATTTATATATTTTAATATATATCATATACAGTTATACACTACATAAAAAAATAATTTTTATATTTAAAATTCATACCCTTATAATTAATTATTTAATTTATGGTACATCTATTATTTTTTTTTTCAATTTTGTTTTACACTCCTATCGCATTAACATAATAATCATATATTAACTAATTCATTAAATCGTTTTAAATTATTATTATTTGAATGTGTTTATAGATTTCGTCTGAAAAAGTTGCCTGCATGATTCCACTGAAAAAGTAACTGCAATATTCGTCTGCTCTTGAATAAAGGTCTTTCATTAGGCAGAAAATTAGTCTTTAAGTAGTCAAACATAGCTAATTAATGAGAATTTAGATCAGATTTATATGGTACTATCAAATGCAAGTTTCTATAATATAGATATTGTTCTACATTACATGATACCAATTTTTGCATCATATGAATCACTTCCAGACAACAAGAACCAATACCCCAATAATCAAGAAATAAATGCTTGTTCATCCAATAATCTCTGTATTAGGATTATCGCAAGTTTCATAAACCTACTTACTAGGTGTTGGAAATATGGGTTTTACTAAACTTTGGACGCATTTAAATTTATATATATGTGTTATATATAACTAACTTTTAGTAGGTTTATGTTATTCTATATGAGATCTTCGAAATGATATATAATGCGTCCAAAATAGAGTATGTGTGAAAGAGATATCGATACTCAAAGTTGAGTAAATGGATGAAATTAGCAAAAACCAAATGAAGTAAACAGTAAGTCAACCACAATACTTTAACAAAATAAGTTAATACTAAAAATAACAATTATTTAATGTTACATAAACAACCTAACGTGGCCCTATTTGACAATGTTCATAAATGGACTCCGCCATATGTATGCGGAAATCTTTGGCAACAACCTCGGCCTCGTCAGGGTGTACCCATACCTCATTTTTATTTATCAACATTTGGACATTACGGCATACCCAGACACCGCAATCTGCAGTTAACCCGGCCTGCTGGGGTGCATTCTTGGCGAACTTATAGCGAAAGGCACCTGTCATTTCGCGACGTCTAACATCCTTGACCCGACAAAAGAAGTCATTCAACACAGCTTTAAACTTTGTCATTTGCTCTTCCAATTGCTGTCTGAAGAGACTGGCACTGTCGCTATCATATATGGTCATGGTCATAGCGTCAAGTTCAAACACTCCAAGCAGCCAATGTTGGGGATTAAGGCATATAGGGATGTACACCTAAAATATTACAATATTAGACAACTTAGTTAGCAACAAAACAAGTTAAATAAAATAAGAGTAAAACGATTTACATACCACATCGAGGAGAGCCCAAGAGGTCCCTTCCACGCCATTGCATGAATTAACCACGGAGGTGGGACCTAGATGCTCAATCAACAAGTAATGAAAGAACATACTGAACATCATGGTCCACCTCGTGTCTGTTCCACGATGTCTTTGCAACAACGAGACCCAACAATCGATGTGCTATACATAAAAAATAGATGGTTAGACATGTAAAATAAATATATTTGATTATATGACTATAATTAAACTTCATACTAACCACATCCAGTAAGTCAGACTCCAAAGGGTCAACGGCCAGCAATACATTGAAAAACGAGGGGGTGATTTCCAAGTTCAAGTGAGGGATGAAGATCAAGGGGGGGAGGCGACCAGTCCGGCACATCCTCAATATTTCCGATGCCGGTTGAGGCTCCGGTGAAGGCACCTTTCCCTTTTTCTTTCCTCCCTTCTTTCCCCCCGCCTTCTTTGCTTGTTTTTTAGCGGCCGATGGTGTCGTAGATCCTTGTTGGCCAAACGGGTGACGAAACCATTGTGAAATTGATCGCGGCCGCTTTTGAAGGAGCGGGGTCACCTGTGGTGGTGGATCTACAACATCCATCGAGTCATCGTCAGGCTCCGAGAAGTGCTCCGAGAAGTGATCCTGGATAATAGGAGACCCCGTCTGAAAATTACGTTACTCAATGTTTTAAGTATAATTTAGGAAATGTTCACAATTAAACCAAAACTACCAAAATAACTTACAGTATGCATTTCCGGCCTGTAATAGTCATCGGCCGAACCGCCAAAGATGTTTGTGATTGATGTGGTGGCGAACGGCGGCGGCATCTGCGAGGTGTATGCCCCCGACATCCCGGCCTGCGTGACATTGATCATTAAAATAGTTACAAAATTAGGATTATCGATATATAACTATAATGGTTACTCAGTGTCACTAACACTCTCCGGGATAGTCGAATATGATGTGGTGGCGAACGGCGGCGGCATCTGCGAGGTGTATGCCCCCGACATCCCGGCCTGCGTGACATTGATCATTAAAATAGTTACAAAATTAGGAACAAACATATAACTATAATGGTTACTCAGTGTCACTTACACTCTCCGGGATAGTAGAATAGGATGTGGTGGCGAACGGCGTTTGGGACATCCCGGCCCCCGACATCCCGGCCTGCGTGACATTGATCATTATAAGAGTTACAAACTTAGGAACAAACATATAACTATAATGGTTACTCAATGTCACTTACATTTTCAGGGAATGACGGATGGGATGTGGTGGCAAACGTCGCATGTGCCCCCTGTCCGAAAGGAGCGGGGATCGGTGTCGTACTCGACAACTAAAACAAATTTAGAACGTAATATTAATATACAAACTAAATAAACGTGGCCAACAAATTAAGTTAAACACTAACATTGACAGCGATAAACTGTCTGTAGACTTCCTCCAGATAGTGTACACGTGTCTCTAGCGGCCCGTGGACGTAGTCCCACAGGACTTCATGTGAGCCACGCTGTGGCTCGTAGGAAGGGCCCGCCTGATATGGATTGTAGGAGGAGGAAGGGGCGCCTGGTAGGAGGAGGAAGGGGGCGCCTGGTAGGAGGAGGAACGGGGCGCCTGGTAGGAGGAGGAACGGGCCGGCTGGTAGGAGGAGGAAGGGGGCGACTGGTATCCACCGGAAGGGGGTCTGTCGTCGTCTTCCTCATCTTCGGAAGTAGGGGGACGTCGAGCCCTTTCCGCCTCTGCGTCAATAAAGGCCACGCTGTCTCTGTACCAATCTGTGCCCATCTCGTCGACAGTAGGCACAAGGCGATCGGCGGGCAAGAGTGGCTGCTAAATATATGATAAAACATAAAAGAAATTAATAAGTGGGACTAACGTATGCAAATTGTAAACATAGTAAAAGAACTTACATTTCTAGACGCTTTGAAGAACTCAATCCAAAGCGACCTACTTAGGGTAACACGCTTGTCCCAACGGGTTCCCCTAAGTACTCGATCGTCGCGCTTGATGAAATATCGGATTGATGCGGGAAACATCTCCAAGATCCATATCTGGAATTAGACAAGAAGAGCAAGTACGTAAAAAGAAAAGCCAAACAGTTTGTATGTATTATTAACAATTGTTATACTACGTATCTAACCTTGAAGGCGTATGTAAAACCACAAAGATTCATCTTTGCATGTCGATCGGCGCGTCTGCCTATGGCTCGGTGCAGATTAGAGTAGCAATGTGTCCAGATATGGCTACCCCACGGGTAGCTGTTAAACAGATCAAGGTCCTCGACGGCCCTAAGGACCGTCGATGAAGCATACTGGCTATACTCACGGCCCAGGAAGCCCATATCCACGATCACCACCAAGCATACACGGACAGCATCGTCGTCGGTTAGGGCACTAAGGCCCTCTTTCATCTTTTCCCGGGCTGCCTTCAGCTTCAAACGAGATGCTGAAATGCCGAAAACCCTAGGAACGAAGGAGCAGTCTTCTAAGGGAGGAAGGGGGGAGCCTCTCCAAAACGTAGTCCTGTAATTAGACAGAACTCCCGACGCCCAAAATGCAATTGAGAGCCGAAGAAATCAAAATGCATCTCCTCCGGCTCAGCGTTGGCGTCCTCGACCTCCAACTGTAGAAACATGTGTACTAGCGTAGGGTCGCCACCAGAGTAAGACACATCCATCCATGGCCTGAACGGTGTCCCTCTATAGATGGTCTCAAGGGTATCTGCGCGATCACCTAATCCCCTAAACAGCGCTCCTAATTCCTCGATGTATGAAACTTTGCACCTTACCGTCAAGTCGATGTTAAAGAAATCATTCTACATAGTCATTCACAGATGTTATAGTTAGTGTTATATATAGATGTTGCAGTTTATTTTATTTTATATAGATGTTGCGGTTTATTTTATTTCAACGTATAATAGTGTTATATATAGATAAAGTGCGGTTGTATTTTATTTCAACGTATAATAGTGTTATATATAGATAAAGTGCGGTTTATTTTATTTCAACGTATAATAGTGTTATATATAGATAAAGTGCGGTTTATTTTATTTCAACGTATAATAGTGTTATATATAGATAAAGTGCGGTTTATTTTATTTCAACGTATCATATTGTTATATATAGATAAAGTGCGGTTTATTTTATTTCAACGTATAATAGTGTTATATATAGATAAAGTGCGGTTTATTTTATTTCAACGTATCATATTGTTATATATAGATAAAGTGCGGTTGTATTTTATTTCAACGTATAATAGTGTTATATATAGATAAAGTGCGGTTTATTTTATTTCAACGTATAATAGTGTTATATATAGATAAAGTGCGGTTTATTTTATTTCAACGTATCATATTGTTATATATAGATAAAGTGCGGTTGTATTTTATTTCAACGTATAATAGTGTTATACATAGATAAAGTGCGGTTTATTTTATTTCAACGTATAATAGTGTTATATATAGATAAAGTGCGGTTTATTTTATTTCAACGTATAATAGTGTTATATATAGATAAAGTGCGGTTTATTTTATTTCAACGTATAATAGTGTTATATATAGATAAAATGCGGTTTATTTTATTTCAACGTATCATATTGTTATATATAGATAAAGTGCGGTTGTATTTTATTTCAACGTATAATAGTGTTATATATAGATAAAGTGCGGTTTATTTTATTTCAACGTATCATATTGTTATATATAGATAAAGTGCGGTTGTATTTTATTTCAACGTATAATAGTGTTATATATAGATAAAGTGCGGTTTATTTTATTTCAACGTATAATAGTGTTATATATAGATAAAGTGCGGTTTATTTTATTTCAACGTATCATATTGTTATATATAGATAAAAGGCGGTTGTATTTTATTTCAACGTATAATAGTGTTATACATAGATAAAGTGCGGTTGTATTTTATTTCAACGTATAATAGTGTTATATATAGATAAAGTGCGGTTGTATTTTATTTCAACGTATAATAGTGTTATATATAGATAAAGTGCGGTTTATTTTATTTCAACGTATCATATTGTTATATATAGATAAAGTGCGGTTGTATTTTATTTCAACGTATAATAGTGTTATATATAGATAAAGTACGCTTTATTTTATTTCAACGTATCATATTGTTATATATAGATAAAGTGCGGTTGTATTTTATTTCAACGTATAATAGTGTTATATATAGATAAAGTGCGGTTTATTTTATTTCAACGTATCATATTGTTATATATAGATAAAGTGCGGTTGTATTTTATTTCAACGTATAATAGTGTTATATATAGATAAAGTGCGGTTTATTTTATTTCAACGTATAATAGTGTTATATATAGATAAAGTGCGGTTTATTTTATTTCAACGTATAATAGTGTTATATATAGATAAAGTGCGGTTTATTTTATTTCAACGTATCATATTGTTATATATAGATAAAGTGCGGTTGTATTTTATTTCAACGTATAATAGTGTTATATATAGATAAAGTGCGGTTTATTTTATTTCAACGTATCATATTGTTATATATAGATAAAGTGCGGTTTATTTTATTTCAACGTATCATATTGTTATATATAGATAAAGTGCGGTTGTATTTTATTTCAACGTATAATAGTGTTATACATAGATAAAGTGCGGTTTATTTTATTTCAACGTATAATAGTGTTATATATAGATAAAGTGCGGTTTATTTTATTTCAACGTATCAGATTGTTATATAGAGATAAAGTGCGGTTTAGGGACCCTAGTTGTCATTCTTAAAAGTTTAGGACCTAATTGGCATTCTTAAAAGTTTAGGGACCTAAGTTGTCATTCTTAAAACCGTAGGGACCTAAGTTGCCATTCTTAACATTTTTTTATAAAAAACACATATTTAACAATTTTTTTATAAAATGTGTTTTTTTATAAAAAATTGTTAAGAGTGTGTTTTTATAAAAAAATTGTTATAGTTTTATGGTTTTATGTTTGAATGTGATATTTGTATGTTATAATGTGTATGTTGTTATAGTGTGTTTTTTCATATAAAAATTGTTAAAAATGTGTTTTTTTTTTATAAAAACACACCCTTAACAATTTTTTATAAAAACACACTCTTAACAATTTTTTTATAAAAAAATCTGTTTTTATAAAAAATTGTTAAGGGTGTGTTTTTATAAAAAAATTGTTAAGAGTGTGTTTTTATAAAAAAAACATTGTTAACAATTTTTTTTTATAAAAACACACTCTTAACAATTTTTTTATAAAAAAACTCTTAACAATTTTTATATGAAAAAACACACTATAACAACATACACATTATAACATACAAATATCACATTCAAACATAAAACCATAAAACTATAACAATTTTTTTATAAAAACACACTCTTAACAATTTTTTATAAAAAAACACATTTTTAACATTTTTTTTATAAAAACTGTTTTTATAAAAAAAAAATTAACAATTTTTTTATAAAAAAACACATTATAAAAACCATAAAACTATAACAATTTTTATAAAAACACACTATTAAACATTTTTTATAAAAACACTGTTTTTATAAAAAATTGTTAAGGGTGTGTTTTTATAAAAAAATTGTTAAGAGTGTGTTTTTATAAAAAAAAAACATTGTTAACAATTTTTTTATAAAAACACACTCTTAACAATTTTTTTATAAAAAAACACTCTTAACAATTTTTATATGAAAAAACACACTATAACAACATACACATTATAACATACAAATATCACATTCAAACATAAAACCATACATATCATGTTAAACATAGAACATATTCAAACATAAGTTATAAACACTATAACAACCTACAAATCATATATCTTAACTTAAAATAACATACAAAAAATAACAAATAACATAAGGAAAACATACCAAAGAGGTAATACGAGACATCTTCACAAAACCCGAACGCGTATTCCACACGACAAAATTGAGAGAGTGGGAGAAAATTGAGAGAGTTTGATTAAAAATTGAGAGAGTGATTAAAAAAATTGAGAGTGGCCGTGTCTTGGTCCCCCCCTTATATAGTGCGGCCGAAGGAACAAGGGAATTAGGGTTTAGGGTTCGTCAAAGGGATTTTAGGGTTAACCCTGTGCCGACACGTGGCACAGGAGCCCGCGATCGCGGGAGGTCAAAGAAAGTCAATCGCGGGCAGGGACCAAAAATGCACACGCGAGCATTCTTGAGGGGGGAAAGCTGTATCGCGGGTATTCTTGAGGGACCAACGCGGGCAAATTGGGCAAACTTTGGTGACACGTGTAGCCCGCGATCGCGGGGGTCAATGAGTCAAACGCGGGCAGGGACCAAAACTGCACACGCGGGCATTCTTGAGGGGGGAAAGCTGTACCGCGGGCATTCTTGAGGGACCAACGCGGGCAAAGTGGGTAAACATTGGTGACACGTAGCCTGGAGCCCGCGATCGCGGGCTCCATCGCGGATTTTTAGGGCATTTTTGCAAAATGGGAGAGATTTTGGGTATTTCAGTAAAAGATGGTCAAACTTAGGGTATTTTAATTAATTTCCCTTATTAATTTACAGAGTATATTATTTTAAAAACCATTTAATTTATTTAAATAATTAAAATAAATTGACACGATATGGTGCAATGTTTAAATAATTGCAATATTTGTTGTTTTAAATAACTATTTAATTTATGTAAATAATTAAAATAAATCAGGTTTATGTGTCTCGTAATAACTATTTGATTTTTATTCAAAAGAAAAACAATACAAAATAAAAAAGAAAAAGGTGGGGAGATGTGTATGCCAACGTTCCACTTGCAATATTTGCAAGTGTCTGACAAAATTTTGCTTAGGTGGCCATTTGCAATTGTATTTGAAAGGGCTTTGCAAGCCCTAGGTGGATGGTCTTACAGTCATCACAAATAACCGAGTTCTCTTTTGAATGACCTCATACATGGGTAGTTTCATTTACAAACCACCCTAGTTTCGCAAATCATGCAAACTGTCGGTTTCATTGGTTAAGCTAATTAAATTGTTTTATGAAATTGTTTAATTTGATAAATTTTTTCATATAACTCTTTTATTGATAAACATGTTTTATATATTTGTTTTTTAATGTAAAGATGAAAAAGTGTCGTCAGAATGAGAAAATACATGAAACAAATTCCTTTTTACATTAAAATACAAATATATGAAACAAATTTATCAAATTAACCAATTTCATTATCTTAACCAGTGAAATCGACGATTTGCAAAATTAGGGTGGTTTGCATTTGATCTCTATCAAATATATCAAATAAATGAAACTCACGACACATTGGCTTCCCCCGATGTATCGTGAGTTTATTTTTTTTGCGGGTGTTTGGGTTTTGGTATCGGGTGTTTGCGGGTGTTGGTTCTTTTTTTACTCTTAGTGGGTTTGGTTGTTTGGTTTAGTCGTTTTCGCTTTCGTTTGTTTAAGTTCTTCCTTTTTTATCTTTTATAACCTTTCTTTTGGTAATTTGATTTGCCTTTCAAAAAAAAAAATCTATCAAGTATATGGGTTTTTTTGTTTTCAAAATACTACACTATCATCGAACCAACCATAAATTCATAATTCCTTCCCACTTAAATAAAGTTGAATTCACGTACACATTCTTGCTACTTATAATATGCATTTATTTAAACAACAATTATTTAAACATATTTGTCACTGATACCTCTTTTTTCTAGTAGTGCGTATTATTAATTAAACATTACAAAATAATTGATATAACTCGCCTTTATTAATTTGTTTTAAGTACAGTCGTGTTGGACGGAACACTAATTGGATTGTGTCTTAATCGTGATGGGATCACTTGCTTCAAAAGTTAGGGTCAAGAAAAAACAAATGGCACTTAACGTTAATGGACACACACGTATTCTTTTAAGATAAAACATTACGGGTGCGTGTTAAAATATTTTTGTACCTTAAATTATAGAATGTTTACATTTATTCAACATGTCATAGTGTCGACGCCAACCATATATATATATATTAGCACCACTAACCTTTATTTCCCTCACTTTCCCTCTTTGCTTGCTATAAAAACACATTTGGCGTTTGGGCATTAAAAACACACCAACCGTTTTCTAAAATCTTGTTAAGTATGTTATGCTTGTGTATACCTTTTTATTGATACAGAAATGTGTAAATAACTACTAAAAAATCTATATTTAATTTAAAAAATTAGGTGAATCGTAATTTTCATTAATCATAAGCCCTTTAAATAGAGATGAGATACAAGTAGATAACTATAAGATCTAACTTATCTCTAATATGTTTATCTCTATCTATATCGTCATATCCTTTAGACGATGACACACTTATCCTACAACACTCTCTCTTGTGCCGAGTTAAAGGAGTGACAGTGCACAACTGTTGCCTCGTTAAAACCTTACGCCAAAATAAAAACCCAGTGGGAAAAATAAAATTAGGACGAAGGAAAGAGTACAACGCACCAGTTTCTTTACAATACATAGACTTTTACTTGAGTCTGTTTTTCTCTTAGATTCGTACATTAATCATGAGAGTTAAGAAAACATGATGGTATATAAACTGTTGACTCACTAAAACCTTACACCAAGGAACAAAATCCAATGGGAAAAATAAAACCTTGGTTGAAGGAAAGAGCACAACATACCAATATTACATATATAGTAGACCCCCCCTGATTCGTGCATTAATCAAAGGAGGTTTAAAACCTTTCCATGTTAATACTTTCTACATGTTTCCCAAATATGGTTTTACGTATTGATTTGGTAAACAAACATGTCACATTTTCCTCGCATCTTATTCAGTTAACTTGAATCTTGAGGAGAATTGATTATATAAAAACTTAAGCAAAATATGCTTTTTGTTATAACCCTTGATATATCTTACTTTCATTTCTTCGATACATGATGCATTATTTCCATACATGCAAGTTGTATAGTGGTCAAACTAAAAATTACTAGCTCCTCTTATGTGTAATGATAGTCCTTAACCATATACACTCTTGAATAGTCTCGTAGAGAGCATGATTGTTGATAATATAAGAAGATAACTATTAAGGGTGTAATAACCCAGTTTGGAGTGTAGGAAATAAAATGAAGTTTAGTGGCCAAAGTGTAATAAGCAAAAGTTTAGTGCTGAAGTGTGATAGATATAAATAAGGGTAAACCCTATTTACCCTGATTTCATCAAAATCACTGTGTGCGGCTACTGTGTGAATTGGGAGAAACCTTGTTCTTGAAAAAGCATTGGAGAATCGAAGCTCAGAAGGAGAAACATCACTCTAATTGAGGTAAATTCCTTCTCCTTAACCTGTTGTTCGGTAGAGTAATGTTAGAACCTTCGTGTGGACTTTGAACTATGGAGTTTTGGGTTTTGGAGACCTTTTGGTTGATACCTCCTCTGTGAGAAGTTTAACTGAGTGTTTTATCCCACCAAAATTGGATTGGGAAACCTAATGTTAACACTCGCTAATCGTGGGTATCGATGGCTCCTTGGTGGTCGTATCTTATGATCGATTTTAGAGCCATGTCGAGGGGTGAATCGGGGTTTGTCAGTGCGATAGAAACCCCATTTGTCCGGGAATCGCATAGTCCAGAAAGAGTGTCGGATACCGAAGTGCGAATTCGGAAGCTGTTGTCCGGAAGCTGATTGTCCGGAAACTGGTTGTCCGAAAAGCGTCGAACTCCGGAGTGGAATCCAGAAGTACCGGAATCCAGAATTGGATCCGGAAGTGTGCCGGAATCCGGAATGAAGTCCAAAATTTGTACCGGAAACTGTTTGGGCAAAAATTCACGTCGTACGACCACGACCCGAAAAGGTAAGACGCGCGACATCTTGGATTAATATAAGGTCCCGACCAAGACCCACAGAACGTCCGTCGTAAAAGGTAAGTCGAGAGTTTCCTAGGACGTACGACCATAGCGACGCCCGTCCTGCATAACTGTCGCATCGAATCATACGTCTTCGACCAAAACTAACGTTAACCATGACTGTTACGTTTCGTTAAGTGTTTAATGCAGGAGTCAAAGCTATTAAAGGAGCAACGGCTATATCCGACGCAAGCTGTTACTCGTAACGGACGAAGACCATTATGGATGATCACGCCGGCAGCCGTTACAGACCGTTGCGACAATTAAAGCTGTTAATGAAGCAATCAATAAGCTAATCAAAGCTCCCAAAGACTATAAAGCTAGAGCCGAATCCTCATTTTAGGGGGAGGGAACACTGAACATCGAACATCGAACACAACATCTGATACCGAGCTCGAGAAAGCATACACATCTTAGACTGAATTCCAGAATACTACAGTGAACTCAAGAACAACAGAAGTGAAGAACTTAATCTCGAAGAATCGCTCTCGACGTACGACAACAGCCCTCGACCAGCAGTTCAAACTTTGTTTCGTACACGACAAACACCTATTTTTACGTTCAAACACTTGTACTTTACATTTCGAAGCATTTTCTTCATTTGTATTGTAATCACTGTACGATCGACACCAATACCCAAGGACATCGCCCCTGATTGGCGACCATAGTGCAGCGACGACACCCCCTGTCGTTCGCAGGTTTTTCCTCGATTGAGGTTTTTCCTGCGTCATCAAATCCCTTGTTTCTTTATTTTTATCCTCGAAACACGTTTCGTCGAAAGATTCTTTCTTTAGTTGATTAAGTCCGCATCGACCTTAAGTTGTCCCTTTGGTGCGATTTTTGGCATTAACAGTTTGGCGCCATCCGTGGGACCTCATCTAGAGAAAATCCTCGACGAACGTGCATTCTACTAACGGTTTCTTGGAGTTTTCCTCTGTTTTCTATTGCAGGAAAAATGGCAACCCCTGGAAATCTACAGCAAGCCGTTGCTCAGACGTATCAGGAGCTCGAAGTCGCCAGGAATCAGCTCAATGCAATGGCAGAGCAAAATCGCAGAGCAGCTGAAAAGATTGCGCGGCTAAGGAATCCTTTTGGACCCCAGAATGGTCCTAGACCATTCATCCAGAATCCAGGTCCGGGACCAGGCCCGTCCGCACAGAATCATCATCCAGGTCCATTCATGTAGAATCAACAGCCGGGTCCGTTCAACCCAAATCCCCAGTCTGGGCAGATTCCCCCTCAGCACATCCGACCACCACCCTTGAACAATGGATCCCAACCATTGCAAGGTGGCGCCCAGCCGTTTAGAATGGATCCCAGCCGTTTTCCCAGCCGTTCCAAAGTGGTCCACAACCTTTCCATCAAGGATCGCAATCTTTCCAGCAGAGATCGCAGCCATTTCAGCATGGACCACAATCGTTTCAGAATGGACCGCATCAATTCCACTATGGGTCACAGCCATATTTTGTTTCGTTCAACAGGGACACCAATGGTTCGTCGCATGGTAATGGCACTAGTCCAGGGACCAATCCCTCGACAGGGGCAAATCCTGATCTTAACGATCCCGTCGCCCAGCGTTTGAAGATGTTAGAAGACCAAAATGAGCGCGTCCTGTCCTTGCTCGCCAAGTTGCCTGGGGCAGCCGTGCCTATCGACGTCGAGCCTCGCTCGGGGTATCGGTGGTCGCCCTTCATCAACGATATCGTCACCATCGAGGTCCCAGAGAAATATAACATCCCCGCTTTCACTCCTAAGTATTCTGGTGTGACCGATCCAACCAAGCACGTCGCACAATATAAGCAGCTTATGTGGACGATCTCAATTCCATTTATGTATCAGGAAGTATGCATGTGTAAGAGCTTTGGTGCAACTCTCACTGGTCCAGTTCTCCAATGGTTGATCAATCTCAAACCCAAGCCTATCGGGTCGTTCGCCGAGTTGGTCAATCAATTCTCCCAGCAATTCGCCAGCAGTCGTAAGATGGAGAAGCAGACTAGCGACCTGTATTACGTCGTGCAGAAAGCCAACGAGTCTATTCAAAGTTATTTCAATAGATTCAATGCTGAAATGATCAGTATCCACAATTGTGACATCAAGACCGCGATCGAAGCTTACAAGCATGGTCTAGACGATAGTTCAGGTTTATATATCGACCTGACTAAATATCCCCCAGAGAATTTCAAAGACGTCCGTGCTCGAATTTTAGCATATATGGGGGTCGAGGACGACGCAGCATTTCGTCGCAAGCACACTGACGACAAGAAGTCGTTAGGCGTCAAAAAACCGGAATTCAAGACCAAAGCTGTTTCCAGAATCGAGCCCGCGCGCCAAATTTCAAATGTTCGTTTCAAGACGAAAGCAGAGGCCAAGACCGCGGCTAAATTTCCTCGATACCCCAAGATATCCTCTTACGGATTCAAAGGGTCCGCAAAAGACTTAGTCGAAGCTCTTAAGTCCGTACAAGCGACCATTCGATGGCCAAAGAAGTCCGATCTGGATGGTGCTAAGAAAGATAAATCAAAGTGGTGCGACTTCCACGTCGATCATGGTCACGCGACAGATGATTGCATCGCCCTGGAGAAGGAGCTAGCATATCACTTCCCAAAAAGGAAATCTCAAAGATATCATCGACGATGACGCTACTCCAGCTAGTAACCATCGACCGTCGACCCCCGAGCATACAAAAGTCGTCAATTGCATCACCGATGGTTCAGACATGTATGGTCTGACATACTCCACAGTCAGGCGCCTTTGAAAGGTTCGTTCTTCTAAAATTATATCTTTTCCACAGGGATAAGTCTACTATGGTGCCCTGTCGCACGACAATATCTCATCAGATCGTAGTGTCATCCTGTCATTTAAAACCTATCTTTCCTCCGAAAAGAATAAGATAATAAATGACAGGGGGCAATATCCCACTAAAAAGAGAATCTAACGGTATGTTCCTAAATCTTTTTCATACGATTTTTTCTCACAACTGACTTAAGCATCGGAGGGTCGTTGGTTAGCCAACAACCAACCCTTAACATCGTTTTACCGCAGAATCGCATGACAGCTTATCGCAGGATCGCACGACAGTAGTCATTAAGTCTACAATATGACTTTAAATTCACAAGGTCGCACGATATAAACGACCAAATCTATGATTTGATCATCCTTTACAGGGACATACGGTTCAAATTAATCATACGACTTAGTCGTACGATTGCGAGGTCTAACAATCCCATGATCTAAGCCTCTTAACTTGGAAAAATTTCATACTCCGAATGTATGTTTATACACACGATTTAAAAGTCTTATGGCTTACGTACCAGTTATTGTGTTACAATGAATGCCTTAGTCGCATGATTCCCAAATTCAATTTCATAATTGATATGGTATTTGTTTACCAAATATATAAAACGCAAGTTCAAACAAAAGTTCAAAGTTTCATTTACAAAACTGTCGGTTATATTCAAAAGAACTCGACTACCGACGCTCGAGTATACAAAGATAAAATGGTTCGACCACCAACGGTCGAGACATGAAAAGACATAGCATTTCCTAAACCTAGAGAAAAGCGTCGATGGCAAGCTCTGCCCAAAAGTCTCGACCTTCGAAGCCCTGCCAATCCCGAAGAACTGATGCAAGGATCAAACGAGTATATTAGGAGTGGTCTTCCAACTCCTTACGCCTCGACATTCTGAGAATATGGATCTAAAGATTAATGTTAAGGTTGGAGGAAGGAATATATCCTTCTCAACGATCGGCCTCCACTCCAGCATTTCCTCTACCTTCACATATTCAATGAGAGGAAACAGAAGCATCTGCAAATTACAAAAGAAACATACTAAATGCTCAGCGAAAGAACTTCGATAACACAAGTTTTGAAAGAAAAACTTACAAAGAACGCCAGTTCGGCTAAACACAGTCCAATCTCTTCAACAGAGATTCTTCGAAAACGCTCCTTGAAAGATAAAAGCTGATATTTCCCCAGATGCGGAAGTGACTCTGCCCTGACGAGGACATAGTCAATCAGGAGGGTTGACGACAACGCAAAGTTGTCCGTCGCCATAAACTCTCCCTCATTCTCTCCCGTCTTTACACCCTTGCCTCTGGCGGCTGACGAAAGGGTCGACGAGGATGTAGAGAACATCGTCGCCAGTTGCGCAGTATGAAACATCGTCGCCAGTTGCGCAGTATGAAACATCGTCGCCAGTTGCGCAGTATGAAACATCGTCGCCAGTTGCGCAGTATGAGACCTCGTCGCCGGTTGCGCAGTATGAGACATCGTCGCCAGTTGTATCAACAGATCCAATCCAATCACTGTCCGTATCCAGCACATACCTCGTCTTCCATTTGCGATCATCGACAGCAGTGTTCAAAACTAAGGTACGATCACCCTTAAGTCCTGAAAGTAAACTATAACGACGATATTGATCGAACGTGACTTTATACACCACTCCCAGTGCGAGGTAAGTCGCTCGATGATCAAGATAACTCGCCAGAATTGGGGCATCAGTTGCCTCGGTGAAAGATCGAATTCACGCATGAACACTTCGACCAAAGGCGAATACGGCCAGTGGAAACCCATCTTAAACAGGTACTCATATATCACGACATATCCATCAGGACACATCTCCGGTCGAACCTCGCCAACCTTGCTTATGGTAATACACATGAGAATCCTCGCTAGACTTCCAAAGTCGTCAAAATCTTTTTCGTTTCTAATAGCACCTCTGGGCTCCGTCGACATTCAGCTGGTAAGCACGATCGTATGTCAGCATGACGTCACGATCTCGTTCCCCTTTTTAACTTCTCGTTCAGTTAGAGGCAAACCAGCCCAGTTACAAGGCGGTCAAGGTAATTTTTTCTGACCCTTGCTCTATTTTTTACGCATCTGATTGACAAAATTTAAACTCGAATTTGCCATCCTTCTTTCAAATTTTGGGGGCAAACTGTTTGGGCAAAAATTCACGTCGTACGACCACGACCAGAAAAGGTAACACGCGCGACATCTTGGATTAATATAAGGTCCCGACCAAGACCCGCAGAACGTCCGTCGTCCGTCGTAAAAGGTAAGTCGAGAGTTTCCTAGGACGTACGACCATAGCGACGCCCGTCCTGCATAACTGTCGCATCGAATCATACGTCTTCGACCAAAACTAACGTTAACCATGGTTGTTACGTTTCGTTAAGTGTTTAATGCAGGAGTCAAAGCTATTAAAGGAGCAACGACTATATCCGACGCAAGCTGTTACTCGTAACGGATGAAGACCATTATGGATGATCACGCCGGCAACCGTTACAGACCGTTGCGACAATTAAAGCTGTTAATGAAGCAATCAATGAGCTAATCAAAGCTCCCAAAGACTATAAAGCTAGAGCCAAATCCTCATTTTAGGGGGAGGGAACACTGAACATCGAACATCGAACACAACATCTGATACCGAGCTCGAGAAAGCATACACATCTTAGACTGAATTCCAGAATACTACAGTGAACTCAAAAACAACAGAAGTGAAGAACTTAATCTCGAAGAATCGCTCTCGACGCACGACAACAGCCCTCGACCAGCAGTTCAAACTTTGTTTCGTACACGACAAACACCTATTTTTACGTTCAAACACTTGTACTTTACATTTCGAATCATTTTCTTCATTTGTATTGTAATCACTGTACGATCGACACCAGTACCCAAGGACATCGCCCCTGATTGGCGACCATAGTGCAGCGACGACACCCCCTGTCGTCCGCAGGTTTTTCCTCGATTGAGGTTTTTCCTGCGTCATCAAATCCCTTGTTTCTTTATTTTTATCCTCGTTGCACGTTTCGTCGAAAGATTCTTTCTTTAGTTGATTAAGTCCGCATCGACCTTAAGTTGTCCCTTTGGTGCGATTTTTGGCATTAACAGAAACCGGAATAGAGTCCGGGAGTGCCGAATCCGGAATTTAGTCCGAAACCCGAATTTCCCATGTCTGGGACTTTCAGTTGTCAGTAGAATTCGAGTGTGCCGAGACACTTATCTAGTCTTGTGTGTTGGATGCAAATGTAGGTGTGGGTAGAGGATCAAAGGTTGCAAGTAAGAACTCCTAGCGGGGGACTTCAGGTGAGTCTTTCTAACAGAAAGTGTGTTGATTTAGGTATTACTTGAAATGCATGAGATATGACGATACTGCATGTTTTATCCTTTATATGAAACTGCATGTTTTACTTGTTTGAGAAAGTTAAGAAGTTATGTATGCATACATTTGGAAGTGGACATGTTTTGGCTAAGTCGGGGGGTGTGGCCCGCCAGTGCTCATACCGGGGGGAGTGTCCCGTTTATGCCATGGGAGGTGTGACCCAATACGGCAGTGTGAGACTGACACGTTGTCACAGGTGTGCGTGACTTCAGTGTGCTATGTACATGGGTAGTTCTTGCGTGTGAAAGTTTAAATGTTTTAAAGATGAGAAGAGTTTGCAAATGCTTATAAACCGTTTAAAATGTTTTATGTGGTGCAAATGTTTGTTTCTAGAGGGAACTCGCTAGACCTCATGGTCTAACCCTCGCATTTCCAAAAACTAAACCATTTTCAGGTAAGCACTTAGTAGAAGGCCTTAATAAGGGCAGAGAGAAAGCGCGAGCGTGAAGCCTTGGAATAGAAGGATTGTAGCAGGTCAAGCATAGTCTTTAGAAATCTCAGTTGTGTAATAGATCGTTTCCGCGACCCTTGTGTTGTACTCACATATTTGAGATGGTATATTAAGGCCTTTTCGGCAAGTTATTTATTTTAAATGTCGTTATGCTAAATTGGTTGAGTTGGGTTGTTACAAAGGGTTTGCTTAGTTTACTTCCAAGCAATTGGCATGTTCCATATGATAATTCCTTATCCAGTTTGGGAACAATCTTTATTTGAGTCAAACATATACCTAATATCAGCAAATATATATCAAGGCATTGTTTGGTGTTTTTCTACAAGAGCCAGTACTTTTGCCGCTCACAATCTAAGTAGGTATTGAAGTTTCATTATCAATCCATTTTTCTCCGTAGAGAAATTATAAGCCCACGTCAATGATGCCAAAAGATTAATTTGAAATCATTCCAATGACGTTGCGTTGGCGTTGAGCTAAATCTAGCTGACAAGTTCAGTGAGAAGTACAATATACGGTTAAGTGTATTATGTTGACTACAATAATGCGCCTATTGTACCTAGGTATGGAATTCTAGCTCCCAACACCTCTTCGTCCTCATCATTTAGACGAAATGGATATTTCCTTATATCCAACACTTTAACCGATCATGGGAGTGCTAATCGGATGCGCTTTGTCCATATTAGGTCGCTTGATCATATTCTAGACATATGCGGATTGATGGATCGATATTCCACAAACTCGGTGTCGTAGCTCAAGTATCTAGATAAAACCAAGTTTTCCCAAAATCTTTATCTCAAATTCAGATTTCAAATAGCTTGTGTTTTCTCTTATTTCATCAAGAGTGTCTATTATGTTCGTAACATCGACATATAGAGCTACTATGAAAATCTGAAACTTTTTTCCTAAACAAATACGCAAGGGCACAATTCATCGTTCTTATATATCGTTTCCCAATCAAGTATTCACTCAGGCGGGTATACCACATCCGCATAGATTGCTTTAATCTATAAAGTGGGTGTTTCAATTTTATTGTAAACGCATTTCATGGTTTAGAGTTACTTGATATTGGTATAATGCCATCAAGCACTTTTATATATCTCTGAATTTAGATCCCCATAGAGATATGTAGCAACCACATCCATGGGCTGCATTTCTAGTCCTTCGGAAACTACTAGGCTAGTAGGTATCCTCGTGGGAAATCCAGGGCGTTGTGAGAAACCTTGCGCCAAAGGAGAGCCTTATACATTAGGACTTTATTATTCTCGTTACGCTTTCTCACAAAGACTCAGTTATGTCCTACGGGCTTTACACTTGGTGGGTTAGCACTACCGGACCAAATACCCGATCCTTTGTCAAAGAATATAATTCTTTCTGGTCAGATAGATAATGACAAATTTTATATTCAAAATCAAATTAAATCAATAACAAAACTAAATGTTATAGGTCCAACAAAAGCACACATATCTTGATTAGGATCCAATCCAAATATATAAAATATTAAACAAATGAAATGGGTCAATCTTTTTCTCTTTCTTCTTCAAAAAAAAATCGTAGTGAAACCTTTTTTTTATTGACTATTCTATGATGAAGAAAAAGAGAATAAGTAAATCTATCACAATGATTTACCAATTGATTGAGACTATTCTTCGATGAGCACGAAGAAGCAGAAAGTAAAACAAATAGGTTTTAAATCTTCAAATTCAATTTCTTTAGGGGAATTGAGGTAGGTTTAAATAGGCAATTCAAAGTGACTATCCACAAATCATGCGATATTAGGATCACCCGTCAAAGGTTCTAAATAGCGGATAATTGTTGGAGATTCATATCCAACATATATACTTAATCGTTTTTATGGACCCATTTTGGTGCGCTGTGGGGGCGCAGTTGGCACATATACTACAACCAAACATGCGTATGTAAAAGATCAAGTTTATATCCAGTTACCAACTGGTATGCATGATATTGGTTGACTAGTAGTAGGTCTAAAAACAAATAAGTAAAACTACATATAATATTGCATAACCCAGGGAGATGTGGGTAAATTGGTGCGCATAACCAATGCCCTAGCTACCATCTATATTCTTTTGATGATAATTTCTACGAGACCTTTTTATATACTCATGGGGTATAGGAAACTTTACGTTAATCCTAGTACATATGCAATAATTATCAAATCCTTATGATGTATATTCTCCAGCATTCCAAGCCATGTACACTTAATGAGATAATCAGGGTGGTGAGCCCTTAATCGTATATCTAGTGCTAGGAGTGCAGTATTGCATGTGGACAATAATACGACATGCGTCCATCGTGTCGAAACCAGAACCATAAAGTACTTTAATTGCCCGCATTCTGGATGTTTATGTCCATAAATATCACATTGTATTCGTTGTAAGAATGGAATATTTTGATATTATGTCCTTAGCTTTAGGATGGTCTCATTCCTGTATTGGCTAAGGATCAAAGTATACAAAATTTCTAGGTATTCGAGAGGGCATATTACGATGGTGGTGTTGCTTCTTTTACTGCATAAGTCAATAGTTGTAATTTGGTTAATTCCCTCGTTTTGTCTTTCACTCAATAGAGAACGAGTCTATGTGTATTTTGCAATGCATGGATCACTATGTCACGACCATGGTGTCCCACGTGGTCCTGCCTAAACATATATGTGTCATTGTCCCAAAGTTCTTTATTGGTGACAAAATATGATTTAATGACATAGATTATCCACTAATTTGATACATTAATTTCTCTAATATATGTTGTTTTCATATGATTAGAGTTGATGTACATATACTCATTTCCATTCTTATACTATGATTTCTCATTGGTACAAATATATTAACCACGTTCCTATTAATATAGTGCTTTAATGATTATCTTGTGTCATTAAGCAACAAGTGACAATCTATCGTCTAAGTATTTGGAGGAATTAAAAATTATTAATTCAATGAATAATAATCTATTTCTTATGATTGTATGATATGTCACAAAAACAATCAAGTTCTCCTCGATACATTCCTACATGGAACGAAGAACATTGAGAGTTTTGCATTTGTTCTTTTATGTGTTCATTTACATCTTAATGGTTATAAACTCAGGAGTATATATATACGCAAATGTGATTAATTTGATAGTTAGAATATATTCAAATGAACTTATACTCAAACAATCTTAGATATGACATAGTTCATTTTTCTACTTGTTTCATTTTCTATTAGGCGCAGTTAGTGCATTTCTTATTTGATTGTCCATTATCACCTGGGGCAGTAGTTGTATATCTGCTTTAGGTATTGAAAAATTATTCTTAACTCTTATCTTGACCCTGACCCTTTTGAGGGTCTCGTCCACATGATGCATAAATGTCACATGTGTGAAATTGTTTTTAAGCTCACAATCCTTTAGAGTTATTTCCACCTTTGATGCTTTCATTATTGATCTCAAGAATTTTCTTTGACCCGACATATTTGTTGTTTTTATGCGAAATAACCTTGTTATGTCTCTCAACCACTTGCAGTAGGTTGATGAGTTCGTCTAAAGGTTACATTCCAACTCATATTGGTTCATTAATATTTAGTGTTATATGAAAGGTGGAAATAATGTTATGAGTTATGTCATATTTTATGAGTTCCTTGCCATGGAGATTGAGACACGTTTTGAGACACATCATTTCTTTGTTGAAATCAGTTACCTTCTTGTAATCAAGTAGGTGGGTTTCATTCCACTGGAAGTACATGTTCATGAATACTCCCGATTCTCCCTTTCAGGGCATCCCACGGTTCTTTGGGCGTTTCTAGTAGAAGGTATTCCATATGAAAACTAGTACCGATATGTCGTCTCAAAACAAGATGGTATTTGCTTGTACCTTTTTAGGAGATTGGTTTTTAGGGTCAATATGGAGTTGATGTGTTTTAGGTATATTATTGTACCTTTCCAACAAAAATAGTCTTTACCTTAAATATTAATATATTTACTCAAGTTCTTTTGAGTTTAGGACATTGAATCACGGATGGGTTGTTTCAACCATTTCTGTATATAAGGAATGAACTGTTTCTTTTTGTTCATAACACAACAATTAAATTACGGTGCATGTGGAGTTTCATTATCATGGTTATATTGAATTGTTCAATATTAGTATTTCAATATTTAATATAAAGCGCTCAATCTATTGGATTTCCAGGTAGTAGGGTGTAACACCCGTGATTTTCGGATAAGTACAACTTCGATTCAGTGAGGAGTCGATCTTTTAAGAAAAATATGGAAAATAGGATTTGGAGTTAAATCCTAGATTTTATTGTGTTGTTGGATGGGGAATTCGAATGCGAGTCCAACGGTTCTTTCCGGAGCAAAAACGGAGCTAGAACGAGAAAGTTATGGCCAAAACGAGTTTCGGCACACCTTGAGCTATAGTGCCCAGCGATTGTGACACTGTCACTATCGCCCAAGTGGTACCGAGAGTTGTGAGGGGTTGAGCGATTGTGCCCCGGAGATTGTGACTATGTCACTATCGCCCTGTCACTCTCGCCAGATGTGTACCGCGAGTGGGTTTGGGGTGAGCGACTATGCCCCGGCAATAGTGACTATGTCACTATCGCTATGTCACTATTGCCCGCGGGTGTTCAGTTCACTTAAATACCCGATTTTGTTAGCCTTTCCTCACTTCTCTCATTTCCTTTCTTCACAAACCCTCTCAACCGAACCCCTTTGTTTCCATGGTCGATTTTGGAGCTACCCTCTTAGAAATCAACCCTTTCTTCACCATCTAAGTTGTAATCAAACCCATTCCTCCTTTGTTGAGCATATTTGGAGAGCTTGGAGCTTTTGCGGAGATTAGGAGTTCGTTTTGGAGGATTTAAGTGGTTTAAGGTAATCTCTTTCCATCTAAAGATGTTATTGTTATTAATTGCATCTTCTTTCCATCTTGTGGTGATGTTGAACGATTTTGGTGATGATGGGTTAAGGAAATATGGTTGCCTCATATTTAAAAACTAGGGTTTGTCATATTTGGGGGTTTTGATGTATTATGGTTAGGGAATGGTTTCTTATGGTTGGATTGTGATATTGATGGTTGGGATTTCATAAATCTAGGTTTTTGGAAGTTTTGGCTTGAGGATGCAAACTTCATCAAAGGAGCTTACGTTGGAGAAACTCTAGATTTAGCATAAATCTAGCAAGGCGAGTTCAAGTACTTTGCGAAAACTTTGTACATGCCAAAATGATATTTTTCAACCATATGTGTGTTTTACTTGAAAAATGGTTATGTGGAGTTATTTGACTAGTTTAACTTTTTTGAAAATGTGTATCTTCATAAATGTGTAAAACACCCATATTTGGGGTTTTTGGATTTTTAGATGGGTTTAACCTATAACTTGTATTTAAAGGATTAATTGTTCAAAATGAAGTTATTTGATTGTTTAATCATGGAGTGTAAATGATTTTGACAAAACAATTGGGAAAGTACACTTTAAGTGTTATGTGTTATTTTGGAAGGATATTTGTGAATTCGTTGGAAATGAGGGCTTTCCCGATCCAGTTCGTTATTTTGGGAGTTAATGTTGGTTTTGGTGGTACTTGTTACTTAACCGAAGTTTAAACGGATTTTATGCAAGGATGACCAATATTGTGGGTCTAGCATGTTTAGAGCGTTGTGCTCTGTTTTGACTTTGAAATAGTCTTGGGACATTTGTCCAACTTTGGGTAACTTATGAATGAGTTTTATTAATGAATGTTGTATTGAGGAATTTCATGTTTTGAACGCATTTGCGTATATGTTTGGGGTCGTCTAATATGTTAGACCTTGTTAGCTATGGATCCATAGGTATTTGAGTTCCCCTTAGTCTTGCGGGCAATGAGCTCAGTTTACGAGACCCTAATTTCTTTTATAGCACGGAATAGGCACTGTTTGTCGTGATAAGTAAGGCGTGGGCCTATATGGTCGGGCGTCGTCTCATGGACAGTAAGTTGTAATTCCATTCATGTGCTTAGCACGGGATAGGCATCGGGATCCATGATAAGTAAGGCGTGAGCCGTATGTCGGGCGTCAGTCTCGTGGACAGGTTTGTTCCATGATAAGTAAGGCGTGGACCTCTTGGCCGGGCGTCGTCTCATGGGCAGTAAGGTGTAATCCCTAATGTGCTGTCGTGGATTTGGAGTGACCCAATGTATAGACCTGGAGTGGTTGAAGTTGGGGGCTTCCTAGTCTCGTGGGCAATAGACCTGGAGTGATTGAGCCCCATCTAAGAGAATAATCCACGTGTGTTTGTTTTATTGCATTGTAGGTGACCCACTTATGTGTTCCGTCAAGCACGATGCATGCGTGTCTCCCCCGTCACCGGAAGGTGTTGTTTTGGGTATTTGTGTTTATCCATGTTTTCGGTGACGTTTTATATTTATGAAAGATGCTTCCCCGCTGTGGAAGGTTATGAATTCTATATAATTCATGTATTTAAATGCCTTGGAATATTAACAGAATTAACCGGTTTGTATTATGTTCAAAGGGGCATTTTATTAAAAGGATGGTTTCCACTAATTATGGGATTCATGCTTATCATCAACCATTTTGGAGGTTTGACCTCAATTAGATTTACTCATAAATTGGTGTGGGTGGAAAGTGAACGTTTTACGGTAAAGTAAACTTGTTTTGGAATCATGACTAAACTCCTGCTTTTATGATTTACGTTTTTATAGTCATGATAAAATGCTTGAACTCACTAGGCGTAAGTCTAACTCTTTTTATTTGTCGGCATGTGCAACAGGCTCAGGTTGGGTATCTCTAGCTACACTTTGAAGTGGCGAGAGTGGGTAAAATGCACGAGAGGTGAATAGCTTAAGTTATGTTTCCGCATTTACCCTTGGGAAGTAGCACTTGTGTTTGGATTAAGTGATGTCCGAAGCGAGTTTAGTTTTGGTAATGAGACTTGTGTTGTACGCGTTGTTTGGAGATAACCATAGTTTGTAATTTGAGGTATTTTACCTAAGGTTTCGGATGTAATATTGAAAATTTTATTTAGTTGCTCTTTCCAAATTTGAGGGTGTTACATAGGGGAATCACATGGATTACTTAAATCTCTATAAACCTTTAGGGCTATTTACGCCCATTTGGCAAAATCCTTTCAATATATTGCGATGAAATACATAGATAACCGATAACATTTATTTATTTGGTACATTTTGACATGGTGTAAAAAATATGAGATTAAATTTAAAAAATAAAATAAAACCCTATCGAGAAATTTGAGGGCTTTTGGCAAGAAGCCAAAATTATGGGATAGAAATGTAACTTCTAAAAATTAATTATAAGACTGAAGATAATGAGTAGGAACTCATAATCAAGATAAATATTTGAATTACTGCATTTAAGAACGGTTTAATATTATACGTTCTAAGATTTATATATATATAGGGGCTTAATCAAATAAGAACTATTTAGTTTGTGGTAACTGTAAGAACCAATTTCAGCGAATCATTTAAGATAATTAGAGTTATTTACAAAAATAAAGTAAAGGGTAAATTAGTAAATTGAATTGAATATTTATTTTATTTTAATTTTCTAATTTTACATTTCTCTCTCTTATTTAAATTCACACGTCACTCTCTATCTCTCTCCCTTGTTAACCCTAAAAAGATGTTTCTTATGAGATATGACTGCCGCTGAACACAACATCCAGGTCTGTCCTTGAGTACCACAACATCCAGGAAAAAAAAATGCTAAAATGAGGAGCATAACGACAACGACGTGGAAGAAAGAAAGGGGTTGTGATGGAGGCGGTAAAACACCATGGCAGCGACGACGACGTGGCTGTGATGGAGGCGGTGGAACACCATGGCGGCGGCGACAGCATGGCTTCTCCCTTTTTCCTGGCGGCGATTACATCAACTCATGTACTATATTCTATTTGCACTGCACACATTACAACCCTCCAACAATTTCACTTTCTCATGTTCGATCATGATTAATCATAGATGTCAGTTTGGCTACTGCAAATCTGCTTCGTTTAAGCTCACTGCATCTTTCGCTATATATGTATACCATCTCAGATCTGAAAGATGATGACCACGGTACAGATTTGGTTTCCTAAATCCAAAAAATTTAGATTTTTTATTAATATATGAGGATTTAAAGGACTCTTCTTGTTTAGATATCGTTATGCATCATAAATGTGTTTTTAGAGTGTATCACAATGTGTAGCAAAATATTTATTTTCGTTGTTTTATGATGGGTATCACAGTGATATCACATTTGTTCTTGTTCTTGTATGTATTATGGGTATCATACTGGGGTATCACAGTGATATCACATTTGTTCTTGTATGTATTCTGGGTATCACACTGGGGTATCACAGTGATATCACATTTGTTCTTGTTTGTATTCTGGGTATCACACTTGGGGTATCACATTTGTTCTTGTGATATCATTATCATAATCGATATATCTGCTGGAGAGAGGAGAGAGGAGAGAGGAGATTTTAAAATACCTAAAATGCCCTTTTATTTAAATTTCAAACAAAATTACCAAAATTAATAATTTCCTAATTTATAGTTTAATATGTGACTCATATTGGTTCTTACAGTTACCACAAAATAACTAGTTCTTCCTTGAATGGCCCCCTATATATATATATATACATATATATATATATATATTGTTGGCAAGAGGTAAAAAATATAGGATTAAAAGTATAACTTCTAAATATTTTTTATAAGCATTATAAGTAGGAACTTATAATTAAGATAAGTATTTAAATATTATGTGGATAAGGCAATTTCTAAAACTAAATCTATAAAACGATTACTACACATTCTAATACCAAGTTAAAACAATTAACTTAAATAAATAAATAAAAATGAAGTTTCCTAATTCAATGTACATTATCAATAACAATAACTGAAATAAGATTATATAAAAACATAGTAGTCAATCAAAACAATTAAAATAATAATGGTATGATAGATAATGACAAATTTTATATTCAAAATCAAATTAAATCAATAGCAAAACTAAATGTTATAGGTCCAACAAAAGCACACATATCTTGATTAGGATCCAATCCAAATATATAAAATATTAAACAAATGAAATGGGTCAATCTTTTTCTTTTTCTTCTTAAAGAAAAATCGTAGTGAAACCTTTTTTTTATTGACTATTCTATGATGAATAAAAAGAGAATAAGTAAATCTATCACAATGATTTACCAATTGATTGAGACTATTCTTCGATGAGCACGAAGAAGCAGAAAGTAAAACAAATAGGTTTTAAGTCTTCAAATTCAATTTCTTTAGGGGAATTGAGATAGGTTTAAATAGGCAATTCAAAGTGACTATCCACAAATCATGCGATATTAGGATCACCCGTCAAAGGTTCTAAATAGCGGATAATTGTTGGAGATTCATATCCAACATATATACATAATCGTTTTTATGGACCCATTTTGGTGCGCTGTGGGGGCGCAGTTGGCACATATACTACAACCAAACATGCGTATGTAAAAGATCAGGTTTATATCCAGTTACCAACTGGTACGCATGATATTGGTTGACTAGTAGTAGGTCTAAAAACAAATAAGTAAAACTGCATATAATATTGCATAACCCAGGGAGATGTGGGTAAATTGGTGCGCATAACCAATGCCCTAGCTACCATCTATATTCTTTTGATGATAATTTCTACGAGACCTTTTTATATACTCATGGGGTATAGGAAACTTTACGTTAATCCTAGTACATATGCAATAATTATCAAATCCTTATGATGTATATTCTCCAGCATTCCAAGCCATGTACACTTGATGAGATAATCAGGGTGGTGAGCCCTTAATCGTATAGCTAGTGCTAGGAGTGCAGTATTGCATGTGGACAATAATACGACATGCGTCCATCGTGTCGAAACCAGAACCATAAAGTACTTTAATTGCCCGCATTCTTGATGTTTATGTCCATAAATATCACATTGTATTCGTTGTAAGAATGGAATATTTTGATATTATGTCCTTAGCTTTAGGATGGTCTCATTCCTGTATTGGCTAAGGATCAAAGTATACAAAATTTCTAGGTATTCGAGAGAGCATATTACGATGGTGGTGTTGCTTCTTTTACTGCATAAGTCAATAGTTGTAATTTGGTTAATTCCCTCGTTTTGTCTTTCACTCAATAGAGAACGAGTCTATGTGTATTTTGCAATGCATGGATCACTATGTCATGACCATGGTGTCCCACGTGGTCCTGCCTAAACATATATGTGTCATTGTCCCAAAGTTCTTTATTGGTGACAAAATATGATTTAATGACATAGATTATCCACTAATTTGATACATTAATTTCTCTAATATATGTTGTTTTCATATGATTAGAGTTGATGTACATATACTCATTTCCATTCTTATACTATGATTTCTCATTGGTACAAATATATTAACCATGTTCCTATTAATATAGTGCTTTAATGATTATCTTGTGTCATTAAGCAACAAGTGACAGTCTATCGTCTAAGTGTTTGGAGGAATTAAAAATTATTTATTCAATGAATAATAATCTATTTCTTATGATTGTATGATATGTCACAAAAACAATCAAGTTCTCCTCGATACATTCCTACATGGAACGAAGAACATTGAGAGTTTTGCATTTGTTCTTTTATGTGTTCATTTATATCTTAATGGTTATAAACTCAGGAGTATATATATATACGATGTTGGTCCCGAAGGCCTATACAAGTTTGTAGAAGGGGGGGGGGGTGAATACAAACACACAGATTTTACTTTTCTAAATTGTTTATTGATAAATCATTAACAATTTACAGCTTGTTGCGGAGACAGGATTAAGGATAAACCTAAATCTAAACAAGTTGGAACACTAAGGTTTCTTGCACTAAGAAAGATAAGGAAATTACTAATAATAACCTATCTTGAGATAAGAGATTTGAACTTGTCCAGAGTTAGCAAGTTACTTCAAAAGAAGTGAGTTCATCTCTTTATATACTGCATGCATTTAATGCAAGTCAGTATATACTTTACACGTGTCATCAGCTGGTTGGTTGCATGTCATTGACCTTGGTTGACAACCTTAGTAGCCGTATGGATGAATAGTGTAGTATCATAGTGGTTGTACGATTTCAGATATTCGGAGGTTCTTTTCTGACAATTCGTACGGAGTCGTGCAAGGGTGGTTGAGACAAAAGTACTTTGTACGGAGGACTTCATGATCAGCTTTCGTTGATTCAGCGATTATCATTTACTATTCAGCAAATGATAAAGTTCAGCGATAGCTGAAGTCTTGTACTTGATACTTCACGTTGAGTGGACAAATCTGAGTCTTCGCTGATCCGCATCAGTTCATTAGGAGACTTGTCGCTGGTTCTTGAGCTTGATCTTCGACTTCAGCGTAGAACCTTTGTTGACGTGAAACTTGTCTTCAGGGATCATAAGTAAACAACTAACTTATCAGCGATCATCATAATGACTGGACAGACTCAGAGCATTAATGATGAACAGTGTTCGCTGAATGTTTAATTTAAAAGAGCGAGATTTCCTATCAGCGGTACTGTAAGATCTTAGTACTTATCAGCGATAGTGAAACTCTGATACATATTGTTTACTTACAATTTTCACTAAGTATTTAAGAGAGGGTCATTATCAAATCACTGAGGGTTTGGATCAACAATCTCCCCCTATTTGATTATGACATAGCAACAAAGAAAATTGCTATTTAATGAAAACATAAGGATAAAAAGAACTCATAAAATATTTGTCCCTTTTACTGTTTTCTAGGATCTTTTCAGTACTGATGGTGTAAAGTACGTTCGCTGAAATCTTTCTTTAAAATATTGAATCAGGTTACAATGAAGAACAGAAAGATTACAAGTACAAGCGAAATAATTTACAAGTATAGAAGGATAACTGATACAATAGAGAAAAAGGAGATTATATCAGTTTTCAAAGGGTTCTTCCTTAATGAGAAGTTCATCAAGGGTCTTTTTAGTGGGGATCATCCAGTCAGGGACTTTTACTCCTTGATTCTTTAACTTCAGAGCAGCTTCAAAAATCAAGGGCTTCAGGTGTCTAGCTTTGATGTCGCGTCTGACTTCACACCAGTGTACGAGATCTCTGAGTTGTTCGATGGGAGCGATTTGGAGCTCAGAGACACGTTGAAAGTGATGATTTCCATCATAGTCTAAGAAGAATATACCATATGGATCACTTACCACTGTGCCAGGGATGAAGGTTTCTCCAGGTGGTAGGGAGGTGTCAAGCATTGAAAGATCAGCATCAGGGCCAAGAATTTCAGCACGAGAGAAACCAATACCTGTTTCATTTCGAATGATTGGACCTGAATCAGAAACTTTCTTCTTCTTAGCAGAGGCTTTCTTCGGTTGAGGAAGAGTAGGATGGATATCCACAGCAGATGAAAGCAAGTCGATCTGTTTGTTTAAGATCATCTCAACATGGCTTTTGAATTTTGAGCGTGATCCCTGAATGGCTAATTTCGTTTCTAACCATTCAGAGAGACCAAACTTTTCTAATGAAGCAGCATAGAAGGTTTGCTTGGTTTTGTCATCTCTGTAGATATCCACTTCAACAACAGGAACATCAACGAACAATTTTCCTCTGATGTTGGCTTTGATTATCTTGGATGGTCTTGATCGATAGGTCAGCATTTGATTAGCCCATTCCAAGGTTGTATCAGAGACCTTTGTCTTTTCTCTAACGATTTCTTGAGCATTATCCCAGAGCTGACGTTGAACATCAATGGGAACTCTTTTCAGCTTGGGGTCTTTGATTGATCGTTGAGTAAGCTTGATGGCGTATTCTCTGTCTTTCTCTTCAGCTTCCTTTCTTTCTGCGATGAGGCGTTCAGCTCTGAGGTGTTCCTTGTATTCAGCTTTTGAAATTCTGAACTTTGGAGGAACTGAAGGCAGTTGATCACGCCTTAGAATAATTCGCTGATCCTCGAATCGCTTTATTATTTCCTCTTTTCTCTTTTGATCCTCTTCACTCAGCTTTTGAGGAGCTGAGGAAGGTCTGTTTCTGTGCGAGAGAGGTTGTTCTTCTGGTTCATCAGTCTCAGAGATCAAATCTAAGATTGGGATTATTTCATCAGCAGCTGGCTTTATTTGTGAAGTCGTAATAGTAGAACCTTCAGCGACATCCTCAAACAGGGGAGAGGACTAGCTGAAACACAGCGATCTTACAAATAAGAACATGGGTAGAAGAACTTGGGTAGAAAGAGAAAGATAAATATGTTCAGGTGTAGGCTAGGGAAGTAGAACTTATAGTGTGGAGGAGGGATGGAGTAAGAGATGTTTAGTGTACCTGACAAACCGGCTTTTCAAGCAAGATCATCAGATTGTCATCTTCAGCGACGCTTTTGCCTTTGCCTTTCTCAGCGCCAGAGGCTGAGGGCTTTGTCTTTGTCCGCTCCCCTGTTGGTTCATTTATTGAAATTCCCTTAAGAGCTTTGATCCTTGGGGCAAGTTTGACGATAAAGAAATCATCGTCATCTTCGTCATCATCATCGTCATTCTTCTTTGGAGAAGAAGATGGTTCATCATCAGGGATGTCGATGGCTTCATCATCTTCTGCTTCGGATTCTTCAGCGTCTTCTTCGAGTTGCTCCCCCTCAGATATAGAGGCGAGCTTCTCGGTTCCCTCAGGGTTTTCATCTCCCTGAGGTCCAGCGATAAGATCTTCATTCTTCTCTCCCCTGATAGATTCATCATGGGAAAGGTCTTCAGCGCTCTTTTCAAGATCCTCAGCGCTCTTCTCAGCGGTATGTTCCGCGCTCTTCTCCCCCTCTTTCTCATGATTGGGAGAGGAATGGGTAGACTCAGCATTTGTATTTTCTCTGTCTTCTTGGCCAGAGATTCTAATACAACTTTCAATCGCTGCTAATCTGTCTTCAAGGCCAGATATAGCAGGATTGATCTTTTCCAGCTCTTTGCGATCCGCCGCTGTGAAAGTTTCCAAAGCAGGGGCATGGGCAGGTTCAGGAGCAGGAGTTCTCGCCTTGTTGAGCAGCTCTTCAATCATTGTTTTCATCGAACCAACGTCGGTCTTTACAGAGCCTAAGTCAGTCGTCAGAGTTTGAACATTTGTCTTCATAGCAGACATATCACCCTCTAGTGCTCCAACCGATGTCTTTAGCGTTGTTACCTCGCTGGACATGGAGGAAACTGATTGTTTGAGTGAGGTGTAGTCTGTGTAGATATCAGCGAGCACCTTAGCAAAGTCGCTGAGAGTCTTATCAACTTGCTTCAAGTCATCTGTGGAAGCTTTCTTCTCCACCACCGTAGTCAGCTTTGTCAAATTCTCTCCAGCGTTTGTTACAGCTGTAGAGTTGTTGGAGAGTATGGTGGTGAGACCGGCCAGCTTTGTTTCCACGGACTTCAGAGACTCGTTGATGTCTCCCAAATTAGGACCTGTAACACATAAGTACTTGTGAACAAAGGAAAGCTCAAAAGTTTCAGGTTTAGTTACAGTGTATATGGGTTGATTTGTACCTGCAGGAGGATTGACGAAATCGTCAAAGTTGCGGATTCCTGAAAAATGTTCCATATCTTCCTCAAAAGTTCGGTGAGGTATGGTGATCTCTGCAGGTCCTGTCTTCATCATTCGTTGAGAAGCGTCAGCGGTGGCTTCTGGAATGATGGCATCTCCAGTGTTCTTTGGAGGAGTGTCCAAGGGAGTGGGGGGAGAAGCGAAGGATAAGAAAGGGGTTCGGGTACTGAGTTCAGCGTTGGAATCGCTGAGAATCACTTCATCAGTCTTTTGAGAGACTGAGGGAGGTTGGGTAGGTTCCAAGTTTCTAACCTCAGCGTTTGGAGACGCTGAAGTCTGGATTGGAGGGATGGCTTGAACGGGTGTGGCAGAGCGTACCACGGAACTTTCCTTCAGCTCGACAGAATGAGCTGAGGAGTCTTCAGCATTGAATTGCTGGGGTTGCTCCTTGGTTCTCTTGATCCTTTTGGAATCAAGTTGGGTGTGAGAGGGTTTCCTTTTCTTAGAAGGAGAGGATTGTGTGGCCGGGGTATCAGCGATGGGTATTGTCGCTGAAGGAGCCACAGAAGTCGAAGAATTGGGGTTAAGAAGAGAGAGAAGGGTAGAGAGACGTACCTCATTATCGACAGGTTTGAAATCGAGCACCTTAGGGCCAACCTGAGAAAGTTTCAGGTCACCCTCTTGAGGATAGCTGTCCTTCAGGCCATATTGAAAGATGGCGCTGATGAAACGGGGGTAGGGAACCCATGCAGGTCTGTCAGCAGCAGAATCTACTCTTTGCACTAGGTCATCATAAATGATAGATGCCCAGTCAATATGTAGACCTTTTAGCAGTGCGTATCCCATAGCCTGCTGAGGTTGAGCGGCTTGATCAGAGGAGCCGGTCTTCGCTGTCATGCAACTGATCAGGTGTGCGAAGATGAAATTCATCTCGCTAGGCATTTTGGACTTCTTTATCAGCGTCAGCTTCTTCTCGGGCTTCTTGTCCCTTCCAGTTTCCCAGATGTAACCCATTGCGTCGAGGAAAGGAATGATTGCTTCTCTGTCAGCATGCTTCTTATGGTCAGGGAATGGAACAAATGGTTTTTCTTTGGTAGCATTGGGGAAGTTCATGGCTTTTCGTATGATAGCGGGGGTTATCTTAATTGTACCATACTCAGTATCGCTGAGTATGCAATCGATGGTTTTGGATGCATCTTTGGCGGAGGGTAGCTGAGTGTGTCTGGCAGAGTACCAGAACTGGGATAGTAGTAGCTGACTTGCGGGAGGTGTGATGGTCAGGGCTGTTGAAATGCAGCAGTTTTTTAGGAAATTCACAGCATCATCCAGATGTGTGACTTGCTTTCGAGGAGGAAACTCGAGAAGCGCAGAGAGGTTGTTGACCTTAGTTCAATCTAGTTGATCCAGCTTGAACTTAACCTGAGGGGCTTTGATGATGTCCACTTCCTCAGAGTCAGCGGGGATGGACTCAGCGGTAACATTGATCTTTGAAGATGCCATTTCTCTGTATTATCAGTTCAACCAAAGATGTTAACAAATAAGAATTGTCTTAGTATGGAAAGAATTTCCATTAAGATGGTTCGAATTTTGTCCATTTCATTCAGACATAAATGTCTTAATGAAGATTAGGGTTTTTCATGATTTTGAAACGAAATGTAAAACCCATAAATTCTTGTATTCCAGTTTCAAAAAAAAACTGGATACGAATGAAGAACAAGTTTAAGATTTAGATTTAAAACTTGAAGAACAACCATGAAATGGTTGTGTTCATAAAACCATGAAAGAAAATGATTTTATTTTTAAGTTCTTTTGTTTGATCTTGTTTAAAACAATGATAAGATCAGAAACAAGTTATCTGCATTTGAAAAATAAGAACATATTAACCTTGATGTTTTGATGAAGAAGATGATGAACAGTTCTTTGAAGATTTGAGAGCACAAATGCAACAGTAATTCTTTTCTTGCGGAGGAAGATTTTTCGCGTAAAAGACAAATATAAACCAAGAGTTGTTTATATAGGGAGTTTTAGAGAGAGAAAACCTTGAGCGGGAAAAGGTTTTCATCATGACACGGACACGTGTTTGCATTTGATTGGAAGTTTGAACGAAACGTGCAAACGTGTGTCAGAAAGAAGTCGTGCCTGGTGTTATCCGTTGCAATGACGTCACAACTGTCCTTTCACATTCTTTTAGGATGTCTCTGAGGTTTTGAAAGCTCAGGGACTCTTTTGAAAAACATGAAGCACTGAATAGAAGATATCAGTGAAGGTTTTAAGAACTTTCAAAATATCGTTGTTAAGGAAGAGATATTCAGCGATGCATTTGTTTTTGAAATCTTGCATTTTCATGCGTTTGTCAGATAGAAAAAACATACCTGGATATCAGTTTAACCAAGTTTATTCAGAGAGAAGATGATTGAATATGTTATACGAGTTGATTTTATCCTATCGCTGATTAATGTGAACCGCTGAAGATTTTACCCTTCAAAGTTCAGCATTCCAAGCTCGCTGATGAGAAAGTTGAATCTTGTCTCATCAAGAGGTTTGGTAAATAAATCAGCTAACTGATAATCAGTTGGGATAAAATGAAGTTCTATATCACCATTCATCACATGATCTCTGATAAAATGATATCTGATTTCTATGTGTTTTGTCTTTGAGTGTAGCACTGGATTGTTTGCTATAGCGATGGCACTTGTGCTGTCGCAATAGATTGGAATTTTGGAGAGCTGAAGATCATAGTCTAGTAGCTGATTTCTCATCCACAAGACTTGAGAACAACAGCTTCCAGCGGCTACATATTCAGCTTCAGCTGTGGAAGTGGACACTGAGTTTTGCTTCTTACTTGTCCAACTTACCAGCTTTCCACCCAGGAGCTGACATCCTCCTGTGGTGCTTTTCCTATCCATTTTGCAACCTGCAAAATCACTGTCTGAATAGGCGGTTAGATCGAATCCTGAGTCTTTGGGATACCAAAGGCCTAGATTCGCTGTACCCTTAAGATATCGAAAGATTCGCTTTACAGCTTTCATATGAGATATCTTAGGTTCAGCTTGATATCGTGCACACAAGCATGTTGCATACATAATATCGGGTCGGCTAGCTGTAAGATACAATAGTGAGCCGATCATCCCACGGTACAGCGTGACATTGACAGGAACACCTTTTGTGTCCTTATCAAGTGTCAGCGGAGGTGCCATAGGGGTTTTCATAGTTGAACTTTCAGTTAAGTCGAATTTCTTCAGCATATCTTTAACATATTTTCCCTGATTAATGAAAGTTCCTTTTTCAGTTTGCTTAATCTGAAGACCAAGGAAATATGTTAGTTCACCCATCATGCTCATTTTATACTCATCTTTCATTCTATCAGCGAAACGAGTACAAAGCTCAGGGTTAGTAGAACCAAATATAATGTCATCAACATATATTTGAACTAAAATGATATGACCTTTCACTTTTCTAAAAAATAGAGTTTTGTCAATCTTACCTCTCTCAAATTGTTCAATATGGAGATAAGTAGAGAGAGTATCATACCATGCACGAGGAGCTTGCTTTAAGCCATAAAGTGCCTTGTCCAGTTTATAAACATAACCTGGACGCTTAGGATCTGAGAATCCTGGAGGTTGTTCCACATACACTTCTTCATTCAACTTTCCATTCAGAAACGCTGACTTAACATCCATCTGATGTACAGTGAAGTTTTTGTGTACAGCATATGCTAAGAAAAGACGAATAGATTCGAGTCTTGCTACTGGAGCAAAAGTTTCGTCATAATCTATGCCTTCCTCTTGTCTGTATCCCTGAGCAACAAGACGAGCTTTGTTGCGAGTTACAGTACCATGTTCGTCCAACTTGTTTCGATAGACCCACTTAGTGCCTATCACCGTTTTGTCAGTTGGTCTACGAACGAGTTTCCAAACTTTGTTTCTTTCGAATTCAGTAAGCTCTTCTTGCATAGCGCTGACCCAGTTTGGATCTCTGAGGGCATCATCTATTTTCTTTGGTTCAGTTAGAGAAATAAAGTTAACAAATAAACAAATATTACCTGCACTTCTACGAGTCTGAATACCAGCGTTGGGATCACCAAGAATTTGATCGATTGGGTGATTTACAGTCCATCGCTGAGCCGGAGCATACGTCGCTGATTCAGTCTGAACTGGAGAAACTGAAGATGAGGCTTCAGCTACTTCTGGATTATCAGCTAAGAGAGGAATGTTTGCATTTGTCACTTCATTCACTAATTTCTGAGAAATAGACGGAATTTCTGAGACATTTGGATCAACTGCAGGTATAGTGTTTATAGGCACAGCTGAGACCCAAGATGTTTCAGCTTCACTATTCTGCATATCTGGAATGATAGTAGGACCATCATTTTCTACGGTGTGAGCATGAGGAGTGGGAACTTCTTCTGAATCACCAAGATGAGAAAACATCCATTGATTCAGTTCTTCAGTATCAGCGGACGGTTTAGAGTTCGATGAACGGGATTCGTCAAACTTGACGTGAATAGTTTCTTCTACAGTTTGTCTTCTACGGTTGAAGACTCTGAAGGCTTTGGAGACTGAGGAGTATCCAAGAAAGATTCCATCATCAGCCTTAGGATCAAACTTTCCAAGGGCATCTCTGTTGTTCAGTATGAAACACTGACATCCAAAGATGTGAAGAAAGCTGATTGAAGGCTTTCTCCCATGAAGGAGTTCATAGGCTGTCTTTTTGAATCTTTTAACTATCAGCGACCTGTTTTGCGTAAAGCAAGAAGTGTTGACAGCTTCTGCCCAAAACTGAGTAGGCAGGTGAGAATCGCTGAGCATTGAACGTGCAGCTTCAATAATTGTTCTATTTCTTCTTTCAGCGACTCCATTTTGTTGCGGTGTTCTCACTGACGAAAAGTTGTGAGAAATACCCTTACTCTCAAGGAAGGAATCAAGAGAACTGTTTTTGAATTCAGTTCCATGATCACTCCTTATTGAGCGAACAGTCATATTGTTCAGAGTTTCCATCTTCCGAACAAAGGTGATGAGTTCTTCAGAGGTGTCACTCTTAGAACGGAGAAACATTACCCATGTGTAACGAGAGAATTCATCAACTATGACCAGCGTATATTTCTTTCCAGCGATGGATTGTTTGTTAACAGGGCCAAACAAATCCATATGGAGTAGTTGTAGAGGAGATGACACTGATGAGACTTGCTTTGACTTAAAGCTTGCCTTGGTCTGCTTCCCTTTTTTCACACGCTGAACATAAAGACTCTTTGGCGTATGAATGCTGAGGTAGACCAGTGACTAACTCTTTGGAGGAAAGAGTATTCAGTGTCTTGAAATTTAGATGCGAGAGCCTCTTGTGCCATAGCCAGTTAACATCAGAAGATGCCTTTGAGAAGAAACAAGAGTTCTCAGTGGTTGTTGAGTCCATGTTTATTACATAAACATTTTCCAAACGATAACCGCTGAGAGCTATCTTCTCCTTTTTGTCAGAGACAAAGCAGGATTCCTTAGTGAAAATCACTTTGTTATCCATGTCGCAAAGCTGACTGATGCTCAGAAGATTATGCTTCAGCCCTTCAACATATGCGACTCTTCTGAAGGAGGTTGTACCATTTGAAAGTACACCATACCCTCGGGTGTGTCCTTTTCCATTTCCACCGAAAGTCACAGAGGGACCCTTCTCTTCCTTGTATTCAGCGAGCAGGTTTTTCTTTCCAGTCATGTGTCTAGAGCATCCGCTATCGAGATACCAGATACCCTTCTTAACCTGCATTTACAAAGGAAGATTAGTTTTGCTTGGGTACCCACTTAACCATGTATACACGTTTGTCAGTGGAGCTAGTTGGAATAGAAGGTTCAGCGGTCTTCGCAGCATTTGAAGATTCAGCTTTGTCTTTCTTCACTTTGGTTAATTTCTTAACTTCAGTGGTAGGAGTCACCTTGACCTGATTTGCATTGGTGTTGGTCTTCTTTGCCTTGGGGGCAATCTTCACCTTAGCTATTTTTTCGGCTTTGGTGGCTGTGGGGCACTTACTAGCAATATGATCGGTAAGTCCACAGTGATAACATTTCCTATAACTAAAAATAGTTCTAGGACCACTTGTATGCTGAGCTTTTAATTTCGAATTAGAAGTGCCGGCACCAAGTAAACTATAGGCTTTAGAAATGGGACGAACATTCAGTTCTTCAGATTTCTTACCAAGGACATCCACTCTGAGTCTAGGAGTAGATCGCTGAATAGATCCAGAGATCAGCTTTCTAGATCCAGAGGGGTTGGTCACTGAGGCTTTAGAAGCATTCAGCTTTGGTACTAAGGTACCCTTCTGAGGATTTTGATAAATAACAATTCCTTTACCTTTGTCTTTAGAGACATAGGTAGGTTTTGAATAAACCATTTTCTCCTTACCTTTTGAGGAGGTAGGAGTTTCCTCAGGGATTGGTGTAATGGACGAGGAGCACTGAGATGATGAAGTGTCAGCGACTGAGGATACGAACGTTCCAAATTTAAGCATTGAACGTTCAGTGGTTGGTTTTGGAGTATCATATTTATAACCCAGACCACGTTTATCACTCAGAGGAATCTGAGCCTTAATTATCTCAGTGATCTTTGTTGAAGAATTACACCATCCTTCAACAGTAGCTTGTTCAGCTTTTAATGCAGCGATAGCTTCTGCTCGTTCGATTTTGACTAGCTGATTTAAATAGACTTGATCTTTAAAATCATCTTCAATTTTAGAAAGCTTTTCTATTTGAAGGTGGCAGTTTTTAAGCTTTTCAGCGAGATCAAGATTTTGGTTTTCAACCACAGTTTTGCCGTTCATGGCTTCGTATAAACTTCTAGTCAAGAGATCGATCTTACGGAGACTATCAGCTTCATCAATATTTGCAATATTGGTAAAGAAAGAAGGTGATACCTGAATGGCAGATGTTGAAGTGGAGGGAATGTCTGAACTTTCTTCCTCTTCTTCAATCTTGGCCATGAGACATTGATTTGCTTCATCATCTTCAGAGTCAGATGATGATGCTTCTTCATCAGAAGCAGCCCAATCATAGTCAGCCATCAGGCCTTTTCCTTTCTTCTTAAAACTTTTCAGCTTTGCATACTTCTCCTTCAGCTTTGAGTATTTGTCATCTTTATTCCTTGGAACAAAGTTTTTCTTTGAGAAAGCCGAAGGTCTCATGACTTTCTTTGACATGCACTCATTAGCGAAATGACCTATCTTTTCGCAGTTGAAACAAGTAGCAGTAGCCTTATCAACAAAAGCTGATGATTTAGGCTTGTCAGTTATGGAAAGAGGTTTGTTCTTTCTAAACATTTTCTTCTTGGCGAATCTCCTGAACTTTTTAGTTAGGAGAGCCAAGGATTCATCATCATCTGAAGAATCAGAGTTTGATGACCTTTCAGAGTTACTTTCTAACTCAGTGATAGTGACCGAGGGTCGCTGAGTAGAAGGTTCTTCTTAGATTAAAGCAACAGGAGTGCTTTTGGAATCTTTTACAAGATTCTTCTTAAGATGGCTAGATTTCTCATGATTCAGCAATGTACCATATAAGGTTGAAAGGGTCATTGATTTAAGATCCTTTGACAGCTTGAGACACATGGAATAATTGTCCCAGCTTTCAGGTAAACATTCTAGAAACTTTGTCAGTACTTCAAAGTTAGAATATTCCTTACCAACAGTTTTTAGATCTATAATTAAGCAATTAAAACGTTGGTGAACTTCAGAGAGAGTTTCATTCTTACCAGAAATGAAGCTTTCGTATTGTCTTACCAGGTTGATCTTTCTTGAGTCCTGGACTTCAGACGTTCCTTCATACTGAACACATATTGTGTCCCACATGGCTTTTGATGACTTCAGGTTCATGACGGAATGGTAGACTTCGTCAGGAAGGGCCATGGATAGTATGGATCTGGCTTTTGTATCTATAGCCACTTTCTTCTTATCTTCATCGGTCCACATGTGTATTTCCTTTGGAATCAGCCTTTCTGGAATAGCAGCTCTAGTTGCAGTGGCTGGAACTAAAGGATCAATTGTTACAGGGATGTGTGGGCCGTTTTCAAGATAGTAAGTCATAGTAGGGTCTACACCTTCTAAGAAGAGTGTCATCCTATTTTTCCACAAGTTGAAGTTGTCTCTGGAAAATCTAGGGGGTTTTGCAAGAGAACCATTGTCTATATAATGTGTGTTTGTGTTGGCCATTTTCAGATAATAGCAAGGAAGAGAAATATCTTAGATTAGATCTTGTTTATGAGATTAAACAAATCTGCTCTGATACCACTTGTTGGTCCCGAAGGCCTATACAAGTTTGTAGAAGGGGGGGGGGGGGTGAATACAAACACACAGATTTTACTTTTCTAAATTGTTTATTGATAAATCATTAACAATTTACAGCTTGTTGCGGAGACAAGATTAAGGATAAACCTAAATCTAAACAAGTTGGAACACTAAGGTTTCTTGCACTAAGAAAGATAAGGAAATTACTAATAATAACCTATCTTGAGATAAGAGATTTGAACTTGTCCAGAGTTAGCAAGTTACTTCAAAAGAAGTGAGTTCATCTCTTTATATACTGCATGCATTTAATGCAAGTCAGTATATACTTTACACGTGTCATCAGCTGGTTGGTTGCATGTCATTGACCTTGGTTGACAACCTTAGTAGCCGTATGGATGAATAGTGTAGTATCAGAGTGGTTGTACGATTTCAGATATTCGGAGGTTCTTTTCTGACAATTCGTACGGAGTCGTGCAAGGGTGGTTGAGACAAAAGTACTTTGTACGGAGGACTTCATGACCAGCTTTCGTTGATTCAGCTATTATCATTTACTATTCAGCAGATGATAAAGTTCAGTGATAGCTGAAGTCTTGTACTTGATACTTCACGTTGAGTGGACAAATCTGAGTCTTCGCTGATCCGCATCAGTTCATTAGGAGACTTGTCGCTGGTTCTTGAGCTTGATCTTCGACTTCAGCGTAGAACCTTTGTTGACGTGAAACTTGTCTTCAGGGATCATAAGTAAACAACTAACTTATCAGCGATCATCATAATGACTGGACAGACTCAGAGCATTAATGATGAACAGTGTTCGCTGAATGTTTAATTTAAAAGAGCGAGATTTCCTATCAGCGGTACTGTAAGATCTTAGTACTTATCAGCGATAGTGAAACTCTGATACATATTGTTTACTTACAATTTTCACTAAGTATTTAAGAGAGGGTCATTATCAAATCACTGAGGGTTTGGATCAACATACGCAAATGTGATTAATTTGATAGTTAGAATATATTCAAATGAACTTATACTCAAACAATCTTAGATATGACATAGTTCATTTTTCTATTTGTTTCATTTTCTATTAGGCACAGTTAGTGCATTTCTTATTTGATTGTCCATTATCACCTGGGGCAGTAGTTGTATATCTGCTTTAGGTATTGAAAAATTATTCTTAACTCTTATCTTGACCCTGACCCTTTTGAGGGTCTCGTCCACATGATGCATAAATGTCACATGTGTGAAATTGTTTTTAAGCTCACAATCCTTTAGAGTTATTTCCACATTTGATGCTTTCATTATTGATCTCAAGAATTTTCTTTGACCCGACATATTTGTTGTTTTTATGCGAAATAACCTTGTTATGTCTCTCAACCACTTGCAGTAGGTTGATGAGTTCGTCTAAAGGTTACATTCCAACTCATATTGGTTCATTAATATTTAGTGTTATATGAAAGGTGGAAATAATGTTATGAGTTATGTCATATTTTATGAGTTCCTTGCCATGGAGATTGAGACACGTTTTGAGACACATCATTTCTTTGTTGAAATCAGTTACCTTCTTGTAATCAAGTAGGTGGGTTTCATTCCACTGGATGATTAGCTTGGGAAGTACATGTTCATGAATACTCCCGATTCTCCCTTTCAGGGCATCCCACGGTTCTTTGGGCGTTTCTAGTAGAAGGTATTCCATATGAAAACTAGTATCGATATGTCGTCTCAAAACAAGATGGTATTTGCTTGTACCTTTTTAGGAGGTTGGTTTTTAGGGTCAATATGGAGTTGATGTGTTTTAGGTATATTATTGTACCTTTCCAACAAAAATAGTCTTTACCTTGAATATTAATATATTTACTCAAGTTCTTTTGAGTTTAGGACATTGAATCACGGATGGGTTGTTTCAACCATTTCTGTATATAAGGAATGAACTGTTTCTTTTTGTTCATAACACAACAATTAAATTACGGTGCATGTGGAGTTTCATTATCATGGTTATATTGAATTGTTCAATATTAGTATTTTAATATTTAATATAAAGCGCTCAATCTATTGGATTTCCAGGTAGTAGGGGAATCACATGGATTACTTAAATCTCTATAAACCTTTAGGGCTATTTACGCCCATTTGGCAAAATCCTTTCAATATATTGCGATGAAATACATAGATAACCGATAACATTTATTTATTTGGTACATTTTGACATGGTGTCAAAAATATGAGATTAAATTTAAAAAATAAAATAAAACCCTATCGAGAAATTTGAGGGCTTTTGGCAAGAAGCCAAAATTATGGGATAGAAATGTAACTTCTAAAAATTAATTATAAGACTGAAGATACTGAGTAGAAACTCATAATCAAGATAAATATTTGAATTACTGCATTTAAGAACGGTTTAATATTATACGTTCTAAGATTTTTATATATATATATATATATATATATTGTTGGCAAGAGGTAAAAAATATAGGATTAAAAGTATAACTTCTAAATATTTTTTATAAGCATTATAAGTAGGAACTTATAATTAAGATAAGTATTTAAATATTATGTGGATAAGGCAATTTCTAAAACTAAATCTATAAAACGATTACTACACATTCTAATACCAAGTTAAAACAGTTAACTTAAATAAATAAATAAAAATGAAGTTTCCTAATTCAATGTACATTATCAATAACAATAACTGAAATAAGATTATATAAAAACATAGTAGTCAATCAAAACAATTAGAATAATAATGGTCAGATAGATAATGACAAATTTTATATTTAAAATCAAATTAAATCAATAACAAAACTAAATGTTATAGGTCCAACAAAAGCACACATATCTTGATTAGGATCCAATCCAAATATATAAAATATTAAACAAATGAAATGGGTCAATCTTTTTCTTTTTCTTCTTCAAAAGAAAAAATCGTAGTGAAACCTTTTTTTTATTGACTATTCTATGATGAATAAAAAGAGAATAAGTAAATCTATCACAATGATTTACCAATTTATTGAGACTATTCTTCGATGAGCACGAAGAAGCAGAAAGTAAAACAAATAGGTTTTAAGTCTTCAAATTCAATTTCTTTAGGGGAATTGAGGTAGGTTTAAATAGGCAATTCAAAAACAAGTTTTGACAAGTGTCTTTTAACTTTCTGGTTTTTTTATGTGTTTCTTCATAAGCAAGTTTCAATTTATATGATGAATTTTTTTAATATCTTTCATAACGACATATACAATGCATTAGTGTTTGGGTTTTTAACCAACGATTAATATTGAAAATAGTGTGCAAACTATTGAAGAACAAACAATTAACAACGTAACATACCAAAAGAATTGTGATTTTAGCATGTGGGATAAGTGGTCAATTATTGTGAGGACATAGTATTAGCTACAAAAATATGGCAGAAAGAAAAATCTTCATGAACATAGCAAAAAAAATCTAGAGCATACTATGTAATGTCGTTGCATGACATACAGCAATATGAACTTAATTAGTTTTTTTTGTGGTACCTCACATAAAGGAAACGAAACCATACCTGATTCAATTGATGGAGTAGTAGCACAAACGAGTATCGTGTTGATAACGTGTTAAAGAGAAAACCGAATAGAACAACAAATAATGAAGAGAATGAATCGTAATTCTCATTAATCATAAGCCCTTTAAATAGGGATGAGATACAAGTAGATAACTATAAGATCTAACCTATCTCTAGTATGTTTATCTCTATCTATATCGTCATATCCTTTAGATGATGATACACTTATCCTACAACAGTTTTTTTTAAATCTATATTAATTATAATATTTGAAAAGTACTTTTTGTATGCTATAATTACAAAGAGATTATGTGAAGTTGATCATAATATAAGTGTTCAAAATCCAACAAAACCTGATGGTGGACATCTTATGTGTCATTTTAAAATATATTATATAAAAAGACTAATAAGACGATTTTGCCACGTTATATTAGGGTACATTGGCTTGCGAACACAAGTGGTTGTGATTGGATGGACGAGAATGAGGTAGACAAGTGAAATAATGTATAAAGTTTGATTATTTCAATTCGACGCTAGTTTAGTAAGTTATGAAAAAGTATTGTCTCGTTTCCATTATTTTGCTACACATCTTCTGGTGAGACAAACAAATTGCATTTTTGTCCCATCCTTTCCAAGTGTAATGTCATGCAAAACCGTGGAAGAACAAGTTTTAGTTATACGATGTATCGCATACCAAATGCACCCTTAAGTTACTCAATTTTGTCACGGCAACGTATGATTTCACAGGATATTATAGTAACAACCCAAAACTTAAGCAACAATAATATCAAATATTGCCAAAGCGGCCCCAAAGTAAACAAATCAATTATCAAGATACATCCCAATGTTTGCAGCGGGTAAACACTTCCACAAACTGAAGATTATAAAAACATAGCAAGCCTCTAAGGTGGCGTTTGGTTCACTGGAAAGTGATGGAATCTGGTGGAATTGGAATGTGACATTTCATTGACCAGATTCCATTCCAGTGTTTGGTTCAATCTTTTGTAGCATGGAATCTTAAAACTTTCCATTGAATTCCAATTTTTATGTATTTGACATTCCATCACATATTGCTGGGATTTTAAAGGAATGGAATGTGTTATTTTTTTTATTCCAAAAATACCCCTTGCCCTAATTGATATACCTGCAGCCGACCCCAAATCGTTTTCTTCTCCATCGAGCCCAATCGTTTTCTTCTCCATCGAACAGCAACATCGACTCTTCTCCATCGAACAGCAACATCGACTCTTCTCCATCGACAGCAACATCGACTCTTCTCCATCGACAGCAACATCGACATGTTCGTTCTCTCCTCCTTTTCTTCTCGTCTTCTTCTCCAATATATGTCATCGAGCCCAATCGTTTTCTGCTTATAATTTTGATTTTGAATGGTTGAACTCAGTTTGAAACCTTGAAGCACAAAAATGGCAAACTCAGTTTGAAACCTTGAATGACTGAACTCAGTTTGAAACATCGACTGTGTTCCATGGATTCTTGCATCTGGGTTTTTGCTTATTATTTATCTCTTTTAACCAGCGATTTCTTGTTTACATATCCCATTTTTTTTATCTTGTTGGTGATTTTCTAATTCATGACTCAAATTCAGCAAAATGTGGAACGAATTAGGATCATTTGGTTCACAACCGTCAATATTTTCAGAATAAGGAAATTAATTTATAGTGTGTTCATTGATAAATATACATTATACAAAATTAATCAAAATATGAATAATGTCAAAGAGTGCATTCATGAATATATACTATATATTTATTAATGAATATATTATTTGTATTTGTATTATGTTAATAAGTACATTAATGAGTTTTGGCAATACACTGGTTTGGATGCGTTTTGTTTATAATATTAGTTAAAATGTAGGTAGAAACTATCATATTTACACAGCAAAATACCAAGGAAAACAGAGAATCAACTAAAAATTAAACCCACATCTCTTTTCCAACCTCACATTCACTTATTGTCACTGAAATCAACATCAATAACTTCACCATCTCCATCATCTCCATCAGCATTACCACCTTCACCACCACCACCAGCAACTCCACCACCTGCTTGGCTGTAAAGAGACTGACCCAATTGCATCATTTCTTGGTTCATTTCTTTGAGTTCTCTGTACATTTATGTGATTATATTTTACAGCAAGAACAACAAACATATATGTTACATTTATGTGCTTTTCCATATATGTTTAATAACTTATTCGTTGTGCGGTATATAAACAGGAAATGGCCCGAATTACTCTCACAACACGCAAACGTAGAATTATGCGACTGTTTTTGGAAGAAGCTATGAGTGCTATTGTTTGGTTTTTCATAACAGTTTGTTGTTTAGTAGCCAAAAATAGAAGGGATAGACCACGTATTCAATATTCATTGTCAAGTATGCATCGATCTGCAATTTTGCATAGGTATGCATATGATAGTGACACCATGTATAGGTGCTTTAGATGGAACATACATAAAGTGCCTAGTGTCACTCGAAGACAAACCTAGATACAGAACACGAAAGAACGATATTGCCACAAACGTGTTAGGGGTGTGTTCACAAGATATGCAATTTATCTACGTGTTAGCAGGATGGGAGGGGTCAGCGGTTGATAGTAGAGTCCTTCGTGATGCTCTTCTTAGGCCCCATGGATTGAAGGTTCCAAGGCCGTATTATTATTTGGTAGATGGTGGGTATACTGTAACGACCTATTCTAAATAAAACATACATAGCATTAATATTTAACAAATACAAAGCCGGGTCCAAAATTTCCATTACATTTGTCTAAACAACTTAGGTTGGCGGAAACAACCTATACACAACTGAGAATAACTACCACTATAAGCATGAGTGGCACTGTCACTAACTGCATCTGTACTCTACTCTGCTCTTGCTCGCTTATCGGAGCCTTCTATTATCTGCTTACCTGAAAAGGTTTAGTTGGGAAAATGCGAGGGTTAGACCGTGAGGTCTAGTGAGTCCCTCCTGACAGTTCTCAAAAATCATTTTAAAACAGTTTATAACTTTCGCATAGCTAAACTTCAAAATCTTTCACATAAAACTTCCACATAACTTTTCGTAAAACTTTCACTTAAAATCTTTCATAAAAGTGTGATGATAAAAAAATCATCCACGGAATAAGGTCCGCCCCTCGTAATCTGACACCCTGAAGCCACCATAAGGTGACAACGAGTCAGTCTCACGCTGCCTTATATCGGGGCCACACTACCCCTGGCATAAAGGGTCTACTCTCCCGCGCGAGCACTGGCGGGTCTACTCTCCCGTCTTTGCCAGTTTACGTCTAACACAATGTATGCATACATTCTACATAAAACTTTAGACATCTTTCATGCAAATAAAGCATAATAATAAAGCATGGCAATTCTCATCATTCAAACACATTTTTGAAAACACTTTAAAAGCCACACATTTTAGTTTAGAAAACTCACCTGACTTGCTCGCTCCAAAGCTTCTCACTTACGCCTCCGATCTCTAGGTGGAACACCTATTATATTAATAAATGTACATCATAATTCGCTCAACTATTAATCGAGTAAAATTCCGAACTCAACCCAAACTTATCTAATTTGGTAACTTCCACTTCTAGTCCACATATCATAATTAATGGTCTTGGCTTATTTATCCAATTGAAATGCTATACCAGATCCATTAATTTACCCGACTCTAGGTTTCCCCCGACGTAAAATTATAACTCTAGATTCTAAACATCAAAGCCGGATCATGATAATAATAATATGACCAAATTTAATAAATAGACTAACGATTACATACTAGGCCCCTTTAAATAATTATAGACTTTTATAATAAATTAAGCCCAATACAATAACTAAGCCCAACAGGACTTAATAATTCATTTGGCCCAAAACCCAATTCGGCCCAACTTAAATTACGGGTCAACTTTCGGGTCATACCGACTTCCAGTACACACAAGCTTTAGGCTCCAATTAAAATAATTATTCCGACCCTTTTCTTAAAATTACACTCCGACCCAATTATTAACTTACCGGGACTCAACAAAATGTTACCGGAACCTCAATCAATTTCCAACACCACCGGAACTTCATTTTCTTTAAAAATACCATATCGTTTTGCAAACAAGTCCGGGTATTTCGACAAAAACTCCATTTCTCCGTTTTTAACTTATTCTAAAAATTAACCATCACCATTTCTTCCGAAATCAAGAATCCACAAACAATTGGTTAACTTGACAATATGAATTAGAAAAACTCTATTAATACCTCTACTTGCTTTCTCAGTTTACGTAACCGAGCACAATTAGAACTTAACCAATCTGACATTACTTGCTAAAAAGAAAACGCAAGGGAATGGTTTCTTACCCGCGAAAAACTTCACGAAACGGAAAGTTACTGCCCAGCCATACCGCCGCCGCCGATCACCGCCGGCAGCCGACTGCCGGCGTTCACCGGCCGCCCCTCCGGTCATCTTCTCCGTCGCCGGCGAACTCAGCCACCACCTCCCTCTCTCGTCGTCTATCTCTCTCTCCCGCAGCTCTATCTCTCTCTCGCTGCTCTCTCTCTCTCTCTCACGCGATCTCTCTCTCCCTCTCGCTGCTCTCTCTCACTCTCTCTCACAGTCTCTCTCTCTGTCGCCGACTGCCTCTCTCGTCTTTCTCTCCTCCGTCGTCTCTCTCCCTCTCGCCGGCGGTCTCTCCCTCGTCATCTTTCTCTCTCTCCTCGCCGGCGGTCTCTCCCTCGTCGTCTCTCTCTCTGCCGGCTGCACACACAAAACACACACACTCACGACACCATTGTCTCTTTCACTTCGTTTTTCTCCTCACGAACATACCCAGGCTTCCATGGCATCATCTTTCTCTTCTTCTTCTCTATCTCTCTCTCGATGTGTACCAGTTTACACACATAACCCACCAAAACCCTAAAAACAAAGAAATGTTTTCCTCCATATCAGTATGTGCGGCGCACCCAAAAGAGAAGGGAATTTAATTTCCCCAATTTACATATTTTACTCTCATACCTTTAGCAATAAGCAACTAAAACCCCTAATTTCTATTTAATTCTCATTACTTATTTTGAGTTATTACAATCTCCCCTTCTTAATGGAATTCCGTCCCGGATTCACTCCAACGATAACCGACGAAAATTAATTATCGAAGTTCAAACCTCAACTCTCGGAATAAATCCTTCCAATAACAAAACAATACCTCGGCTGCGCAACTCTGGTTAATTTCACAATCTTTGCTTATAACAGGAAAATCCAATCATCATATATTTATCTCCCAAACAAATCTACCCATCCCGGGGCCTTCCGAACCTCGGTTCCAACATTCTTCCTATTAACAACAATGACTATAAAATCAGATAGCTATAAATAAGGTCATCCCAACTTTCTTGCTTAAGTTGATTTGAATAATTCTTTAACGATCATTGTGTTAATCTCAATAACACCTCCTCACGAACTCTCGACATCCATCTTATAACTCACAAGCAACTTTAATTTGACCGACTTGCTTCAATTATAATTATCAACTTATTTCAAACGATAAACTCCAATTGAGACTCAGTTCATTTCTTTCTATCAACCACAAATTGTCATATACCATAACTTAGCGTCAACATCTCGCTATTTTGGTGTTCACAAAATTCCTTAGTCAAAACTGATTTCTTACTAACAACCCCCACTGAGTAACCCAACCATCTACAATTTCCAAAATAATTTTGGAATTACTTATTCCATCATACTATTATCAATTTCTTACCTAACATATCGATTCTCCCTTGTCAAATCTTAGTAAAAATCTTGGTAGGATTGCAACACATCCGGTAATAACAGACAATTGTCATTACTTAACAAATTCATAAAATTTTAATCAATCAAACAAAAACTTATACATCCATCATGACGTCTTAAATCAACTAATGATCATACTACCACTCCGACCTATAATCATCATCATGTCATTCTTAAACATAACCAAATTTCCAACTGTTTCTTTCTAGGATTGTTCCCTCACACATAAGAAATAATTTATCCTCTTTAGAGATTTAGCATTTACTAAAGCACAATTGACTAACACAGTCTTCATTCTCTTTAAACTTCCAAGGATCCCACCATATACCTACTTAGCGACTCTTACAACCAAAAACACTTGGTTTCTCCCTTGGGTAATCTCCAACCACTACTCCGCTCTTCTATCCCGAACATAATCACACCATAACGTCAACTTACACTCTATGTGCTCCCACCATCTGATTAATAGATCGTACATCTCATCTGAACCACCAAAAGCTTCTATTTGAGGCTTTCTTTCTTTCTAACATCACCTCACTACGATACTAGCGGGTACATCTAACTTGGCAATTAATGCCATTACATAACTGTACATTCCTCACTCATAACATCACGCTGTAGACCAAATCTCTCATGGCAATTCTTATACAATTCGTATTTGCCTTCACATTTTCTCGCATACTACTATCGAGTCTATCTCACTACGTAGTCCTTTCTCAACTTGTTGAATTATAACTCACGAGTTCTCCATTAGTTCACACGCAAACATTCTAGCTAGCTCCTCACGATCTGAGCCCTTACAAAACAGGACACAACCTTCACTGAACGAGAAAATCTACATCCTCGCTTCGCTTGTGCTACATACTTCATCATCCTACGAATCCTTCCATATCTCGTAAATAGAACGCTTATTCAAAATGATCACCTCCCATCCTCATAACACCCCTACAAGGTGTTCTATCTAAATCCTACCTTCTGTTTCACGCCTTCGGCCTCGGCCATCTTACATAGCTATCGACTTCTACAACAACAGACAACCTTTAACTACTTTCTTAGCTTATTCTATAACAAGGGTTCCTTACGGAACCTAATCCTTCCAACATAATCCTATCACTTTCGTGATCGGTCCCCTTCTTTTCGAAGCCTACTCATGAAGCGACAACATTACAAATTCACCTCGAACTCCTATTCCTATGCCAAAGGTATTTCATCCTTCCTCACCACACTACTCATAACGAGTTGCTACTACCAGCACTTTGATGACTTCTAGTCTTTCCTCCGGACGCACCCGTCCTTCGACAACTGATTTACCGGTCACCGAACAAGGGTACCAACCCTCATACAACTGACGCTAAAATCCACTTCCGGCTCTTCCATTGTTCACCTCTTCTCTTGAACGCAAATACCAAAACTATGAACATTCTTCCCGAATTTGTCCAACGCCTCTCCACCCTCGGAGTTCTTCCTTTGCTTAAGAGTAATACTCTACGACCTAGTGAGTTAGTAGCCTTCATGCATGACAACGCGATAAATAATTCATTTCGTACTTTTATCATTTTAAGAAAATATCACTTGGAACGATTTGGGTACGCATGACCCCAACACTCTCATAACTTTAACGCCCTGCACAACGATCTCGAGAATCGCTCGCACGCAACCTTTTGGTAAAACACAATCTTACACAATCGAAACGACGTTGTTACGACAATAGCATTTTGACTGAAAATCTTTTATACGACAAAATTCTGAAAGGATTTACCGACACGAAATAAACCGGTCGGCTCCCACATTCATTTAGGTGACATCAACATTTCAACACTCATTTAGGTTATAAAAGTTTTACATTCAATCGTTTTCTTGACTTTTGCAATAATTTAACTCATCATGAAGATAGTGATATACTTTACAAATCATAAAACTCGAAACTTCATTGTACTATGTGAGTGAAATCACCTTTTTTCTTTAAACATATGCGTGCACATTCTGACTCATTTTCGATCAAAAATTTATCTTTACATATTTAACTTAAATCGTGAAAATTTCATGTTACACAAAAAAAGGACACCATGCATGAGACTCTACCTGCATTTGAAGGCTACTCACTCTAACAAGGTCAACTGCTTTACTCGCTTAGAATATCCTTGACATTCTACCTACGACCAACGGTCGCCCTCTCGGTCACACAACAACTTGCTGAACACACTTTCCACATCTCACTTACTCAATCCCTTTCATACTATTTCGTTTTAATCACTATCTCATTTTCTACTTCTACATGCTTTCATTTCACAATAAGTATCTTATTTCATTTACACTGCCTTTGAAAAGCTCGACTAAGAAGTCAGGGTTCTATTGATACGTTCAAAATTTCAACACTGTTACTCCTTATCATTCTAACTGATCTCATCCCACTATTTCTAGAACTGAGACTTCCTAGAAACAAGAGTCTTACTCCAAATTAATCATTTTATCTCTTCGAACCCACAAAGATCTATCTCTATACGATTCATAACATTCTATACAACACTCCTTCTCTACGATGTATATACACATGAAATCATAAGTGACCTCTCAAGAACCTCCCCAACTAGGGGTCTCAGTCTACACCTCAGAGATCTCGTTGACCTTCTAACGTACTGAAACACGACATAAACACTGGGTAGGTTAATAAGGTAGGTTAAGCACATACATGTACCTGTAAGTTCGCAATTACACTGGCCAGGTGAAATTTCAAACTTACCTTACATGACAGTCCTCAGTACCCTATTAGTCCTATCTTTATAATAGTGTCCTCCTAACGCATCTTCTGTATTTACAATAGTGCCCTCCTAGCGCATTTCCTGATTCTCAGTTGTGGTTTATACTTCCAAAGTTTAAGTTTAGGTACGTACGGTCACCTAAATCCCTTAAACTATGGCTCTGATACCAACTTTAACGACCTATTCTAAATAAAACATACATAGCATTAATATTTAACAAATACAAAGCCGTGTCCAAAATTTCCATTACATTTGTCTAAACAACTTAGGTTGGCGGAAACAACCTATACACAACTGAGAATAACTACCACTATAAGCATGAGTGGCACTGTCACTAACTGCATCTGTACTCTACTCTGCTCTTGCTCGCTTATCGGAGCCTTCTATTATCTGCTTACCTGAAAAGGTTTAGTTGGGAAAATGCGAGGGTTAGACCGTGAGGTCTAGTGAGTCCCTCCTGACAGTTCTCAAAAATCATTTTAAAACAGTTTATAACTTTCACATAGCTAAACTTCAAAATCTTTCACATAAAACTTCCACATAACTTTTCGTAAAACTTTCACTTAAAAACTTTCATAAAAGTGTGATGATAAAAAAATCATCCACGGAATAAGGTCCGCCCCTCGTAATCTGACACCCTGAAGCCACCCTAAGGTGACAACGAGTCAGTCTCACGCTGCCTTATATCGGGGCCACACTACCCCTGGCATAAAGGGTCTACTCTCCTGCGCGAGCACTGCGGGTCTACTCTCCCGTCTTTGCCAGTTTACGTCTAACACAATGTATGCATACATTCTACATAAAACTTTAGACATCTTTCATGCAAATAAAGCATAATAATAAAGCATGGCAATTCTCATCATTCAAACACATTTTTGAAAACACTTTTGTTGGTGCAAGTGTACCACATCTCTATATATTTATATATATTTATTTTGATGATTACAAACACACCGCATTATTGTTTGTCTAACAATTTAATCCAAGTGTGCAGTTGTTGAAGAACACGAAGATTTAATCTGAAGGGTTCAAGACGGAAGTGTTTACGTCGTCATTATTGTTTATAACTAATAATGATAAACACCCTAAAATAATATACCACTTGGATATTTCTAAAAACCCAACAATTAATTTTAATAAGGTTTTAAGAAGATCTAGCAAGATTTGGTTGCTGTCCTGGAAGGTTCTTTTCTGACGCCGGTATACCGTGGGGAATACCCGGTATACCGCGGGTACACTTTTGGCGGTATACCGCGGGCGTTCAGCCGGTATACCGCGGCAGGCTCTGTGTTTGATTCTGATTGGTTGAAGTTGCTGTTTCGTACGGCCGGTATACCGCGAGACCCAGCCGGTATACCGCGGGTACATTTTTCCTGTCAACTTTGCATGTAGCCGTTGGTGTGTCAGCACACTTTTCTGACGGCGGTATACCGCATGCATTTGGCGGTATACCGCGGCTGCACAATGCCGTTGGAGATGCTATGTATAAATAATGCTTGCTGGTAATGAAGACCACACACAACAACAACAGAAACAACAATCAGCAACCACCTCTCAGCTCTCTCATCTATTTATATATATATATTTTATAAAACATTTTTTTATAAAATATCCAAGTGTGAGATATTATACAAGAGTGATTACCCATTGTGAGTTATACTCCTCTTGTAAGCATTTGAATAACGGGTGTGTGATCCTGTACATCTCATAGCAGAAGCTTGAGAATCAATTACGTTACCTTTGTATTTGGTTTGTATTCTACCGTAAAGAATACATTTTATTGGATCGTGTCGAGAAGTGTCTCGGCTGCTGGTTTATCACAGTTGGTGGTAAATCAGTAAATCTCTGTGTCAAGTATCTCTATCCCTTATCTCTTTATTTATTCCGCTGTGCTTTATTATATTTATTTATATAAACTGCTTTGCATTTATATTTATTTATATAATCTCTGTGCATTTAAATTATATCTGTTTATATAATTGTTGTATATTTATTTGTTTATACTCTGATTTATTTATACTGTTTCAGTACTGTATTTATTTGTAAAAGAATTTTTGAAAGTAAAAGATTTTAAATACAACCTTACCCCCCCTAGGTTGTCCAACATTTGGTATCAGAGCAGGGCTTTCAAAAATTTTCTGTTTAAATTTTTAAAAGTTATATCTTTTATATAATGGCTCAACAAACTGTTTTGTTTTCAAAACCTCCTATTATAGATACTGAAAAGTTTGGCATTTGGGCCGAGCTATTTGAATGTCACGTTCGTGGCAAAAGTCAAAAAATTTGGGATGTTATAGAAAATGGGAATTTTAGACCAACCAAAGTTGAAAATGATCTTATTGTTGATAAACCCATAAAAGACTGGACTCCCGCTGAAGAATCTCATTTTTGTTTAAATTTTGAAGCTAAAAATATATTATATGCTGCTTTAACTTCCGATGAAATTGAAAGAGTTTATACTTATAAAACTGCTAATCAAATCTGGCAAAGCTTGAGCGACACTCATCGTGGAAATACTCAAGTTAAAAGCTCTAAAATAAATATTCTTGTTCATGATTATGAACTATTTGAAATGTCAAAAGATGAGTCAATCGACTCAATGTTTAAACGTTTTAACCTCATTATGACTACCTTGAAGGGATTAGGTCGTACTTATCCTAATGAGGATTATGTAAGGAAAATTCTTCGAGCACTTCCTTCGGAGTGGATGGCAAAAATCACATCCTTGGAAGACTCCCGAGATCTCGCAACTATGAAGCTCGATGATCTCATCGGCAATCTTAAAGTGCACGAAATTGCACTAAGAAGAAATCAAGTCCGGGAGCAAGTCAAAAAGAAATCCATCGCTCTCAAGGTCGTTGCCTCAAAAGAAAAGGAAGAGGAGGAAGATGCAAGTTCATCCGATGATGAACCCGAAAATCTTGACGATTTAGTCAAGTTGGTAAGAAAACTTTCTAAACTTCTTTCTAACAAAAAGTTTGCCAATATTGATAGGTTTCAAGAAAATGAAGACTACCGTCGTGGTAGTAAAAACCAAAGTCGCAACGTCCACAAAAGTGAAGACAAATATGACGAATCTAGCGACGATGAAAAAGCCAATAAAAAGAAAGGCTTTTGCTATGTGTGTGGTGACAAGGATCACTATGCAAGTGTGTGTCCAAAACGAGCAAAACAAATCAACACACCAAAAGCTCTCGTTGGAGGCGCGTTGAGCGCAAGCATAGATGAAGCCAAAAATTTTTGTTTCATGGCCGACCATGATAATGAGGTATCTTCATCATATCTTTTTGAAAATAATTGTGATAGTAATTATAGTGATAATTATTACAGTGACGATGAAAATAATCTTGACGAATTATATAAATCATTTCATGCTATGGCCGCTCTCGCAAATAAATATAAAGATGAAATTTCTAATTTAAAAGAAACCGTATCTGCATATAAAAAGGAAATAGATGACGGTAAACAAAAATCTGCTCATGATTTAGATGTTATCACTAAATTAGAAAATAAATTAAGTGAAAAAGATATTTGTAAATCTTGTGTTATTTTAAATGATAAAATTGCATGCTTAAGTGAAAATAAAAAAGAAAGTATTGCATGTACAAAATGCGAGTCTCTTGAAAATGAAGTTGCATATTTAAATACTAAATGTAAATCGCATGAGAAAGATAATCTGTTAGCTAATGCTTTTCAAAATAGCAATGATAAAGTGTTAAAAATGCTAAATATGTCTAATCGCATAAATTGTCGTAAAGGCATTGGTTCCGATACATGTGTTGATAAATGTTCGTGTAAACCCATTAAAAGATTTTTTGCATCTCCTAAAGTTGATACGAGAAAACCTCCATACATGTCAAAAATAAAAAATGTGAATTATGGAAGGAAACCGCATGCGTTTATGTATAATAATAAGTTTGCGAATCCTAAGAAAAATGTTAATCCGCATACTTCTTTTTACGTCTATGATGAATACGATCGTAAAATTAAAATGGTTAGAAAATGGATTCCGAAAGGAATGTTTAATGTTGACAATCCCGGTGGGATGCGTTTGTGGTTTTAAACCATTTTTATGGTTTTATATGTTGTCGTATTTTGTTTTATGTCGACAACATATTTTTTTGCAGTTTATGTTGTATACTAACTGTTAAAAGGACCCATAAGAAAAGGGTACCACGAAATATTTTCTTTGCCTTTTGTAGGTGTTACCTGCCGAGGTTATAATACGTGGTTACCTGCCGAGGTTATAATACGTGGTTACCTGCCGAGGTTATAATACGTGGTTACCTGACGAGGTCATAATACGTGGTGATTTTTTTTTAATCACATAAAATTAACCGAATATTGAAGCCTTAAGATCCGTTTTGGTGCAAGTGTTTCGTATTGGTTTGTATATCTTTGTCTCTATTGCTTTTTGCATTTTATTTTATCCCTCAAATTTTATAAAATCAATTTGATATCGTTATTAATTTGAGGGGGAGCGTTTTAGCTCTTTTACCCATGAGTGTATGCTACCTCAATTATATGCATATTTTGAGGGGGAGCATCTCTCGAGGGGAAGCATACCGTCTCTCTTGACCCTTTTTGTTTCGACAAACGGGGGAGAGAAACCGCATATGCTCTTGCTTAGCGGTTGTGTTTGTCATCATCAAAAAGGGGGAGATTGTTGGTGCAAGTGTACCACATCTCTATATATTTATATATATTTATTTTGATGATTACAAACACACCGCATTATTGTTTGTCTAACAATTTAATCCAAGTGTGCAGTTGTTGAAGAACACGAAGATTTAATCTGAAGGGTTCAAGACGGAAGTGTTTACGTCGTCATTATTGTTTATAACTAATAATGATAAACACCCTAAAATAATATACCACTTGGATATTTCTAAAAACCCAACAATTAATTTTAATAAGGTTTTAAGAAGATCTAGCAAGATTTGGTTGCTGTCCTGGAAGGTTCTTTTCTGACGCCGGTATACCGTGGGGAATACCCGGTATACCGCGGGTACACTTTTGGCGGTATACCGCGGGCGTTCAGCCGGTATACCGCGGCAGGCTCTGTGTTTGATTCTGATTGGTTGAAGTTGCTGTTTCGTACGGCCGGTATACCGCGAGACCCAGCCGGTATACCGCGGGTACATTTTTCCTGTCAACTTTGCATGTAGCCGTTGGTGTGTCAGCACACTTTTCTGACGGCGGTATACCGCATGCATTTGGCGGTATACCGCGGCTGCACAATGCCGTTGGAGATGCTATGTATAAATAATGCTTGCTGGTAATGAAGACCACACACAACAACAACAGAAACAACAATCAGCAACCACCTCTCAGCTCTCTCATCTATTTATATATATATATTTTATAAAACATTTTTTTATAAAATATCCAAGTGTGAGATATTATACAAGAGTGATTACCCATTGTGAGTTATACTCCTCTTGTAAGCATTTGAATAACGGGTGTGTGATCCTGTACATCTCATAGCAGAAGCTTGAGAATCAATTACGTTACCTTTGTATTTGGTTTGTATTCTACCGTAAAGAATACATTTTATTGGATCGTGTCGAGAAGTGTCTCGGCTGCTGGTTTATCACAGTTGGTGGTAAATCAGTAAATCTCTGTGTCAAGTATCTCTATCCCTTATCTCTTTATTTATTCCGCTGTGCTTTATTATATTTATTTATATAAACTGCTTTGCATTTATATTTATTTATATAATCTCTGTGCATTTAAATTATATCTGTTTATATAATTGTTGTATATTTATTTGTTTATACTCTGATTTATTTATACTGTTTCAGTACTGTATTTATTTGTAAAAGAATTTTTGAAAGTAAAAGATTTTAAATACAACCTTACCCCCCCTAGGTTGTCCAACAACTTTAAAAGCCACACATTTTAGTTTAGAAAACTCACCTGACTTGCTCGCTCCAAAGCTTCTCACTTACGCCTCCGATCTCTAGGTGGAACACCTATTATATTAATAAATGTACATCATAATTCGCTCAACTATTAATCGAGTAAAATTCCGAACTCAACCCAAACTTATCTAATTTGGTAACTTCCACTTCTAGTCCACATATCATAATTAATGGTCTTGGCTTATTTATCCAATTGAAATGCTATACCAGATCCATTAATTTACCCGACTCTAGGTTTCCCCCGACATAAAATTATAACTCTAGATTCTAAACATCAAAGTCGGATCATGATAATAATAATATGACCAAATTTAATAAATAGACTAACGATTACGTACTCGGCCCCTTTAAATAATTATAGACTTTTATAATAAATTAAGCCCAATACAATAACTAAGCCCAACAGGACTTAATAATTCATTTGGCCCAAAACCCAATTTGGCCCAACTTAAATTACGGGTCAACTTTCGGGTCATACCGACTTCCAGTACACACAAGCTTTAGGCTCCAATTAAAATAATTATTCCGACCCTTTTCTTAAAATTACACTCCGACCCAATTATTAACTTACCGGGACTCAACAAAATGTTACCGGAACCTCAATCAATTTCCAACACCACCGGAACTTCATTTTCTTTAAAAATACCATATCGTTTTGCAAACAAGTCCGGGTATTTCGACAAAAACTCAATTTCTCCGTTTTTAACTTATTCTAAAAATTAACCATCACCATTTCTTCCGAAATCAAGAATCCACAAACAATTGGTTAACTTGACAATATGAATTAGAAAAACTCTATTAATACCTCTACTTGCTTTCTCAGTTTACGTAACCGAGCACAATTAGAACTTAACCAATCTAACATTACTTGCTAAAAAGAAAACGCAAGGGAATGGTTTCTTACCCGCGAAAAACTTCACGAAACGGAAAGTTTCTGCCCAGCCATACCGCCGCCGCCGATCACCGCCGGCAGCCGACTGCCGGCATTCACCGGCCGCCCCTCCGGTCATCTTCTTCGTCGCCGGCGAACTCAGCCACCACCTCCCTCTCTCGTCGTCTATCTCTCTCTCCCGCAGCTCTATCTCTCTCTCGCTGCTCTCTCTCTCTCTCACGCGATCTCTCTCTCCCTCTCGCTGCTCTCTCTCACTCTCTCTCGCAGTCTCTCTCTCTGTCGCCGACTGCCTCTCTCGTCTTTCTCTCCTCCGTCGTCTCTCTCCCTCTCGCCGGCGGTCTCTCCCTCGTCATCTCTCTCTCTCTCTCCTCGCCGGCGGTCTCTCCCTCGTCGTCTCTCTCTCTGCCGGTTGCACACACAAAACACACACACTCACGACACCATTGTCTCTTTCACTTCGTTTTTCTCCTCACGAACATACCCAGGCTTCCATGGCATCATCTTTCTCTTCTTCTTCTCTATCTCTCTCTCGATGTGTACCAGTTTACACACATAACCCACCAAAACCCTAAAAACAAAGAAATGTTTTCCTCCATATCAGTATGTGCGGCGCACCCAAAAGAGAAGGGAATTTAATTTCCCCAATTTACATATTTTACCCTCATACCTTTAGCAATAAGCAACTAAAACCACTAATTTCTATTTAATTCTCATTACTTATTTTGAGTTATTACATATACAAATGGAGAGGGTTTTCTTGCCCCTTATAGAGGTCAAAGGTATCTCTTAATTGAGTGGCGTGATGGACACCAACCAACTACACCAAAAGATTTTTTCAACATGAAACATTCTTCTGCAAGAAATGTTATTGAACGATGCTTTGGTATTTTGAAGGCGAGATGGGGAATTTTAAAAGATAATTCTTACTACCCTGTTGAAGTGAAAGTTAAGGCCATAATGGCATGTTGTCTTCTTCATAATTTTATAAGACAAGAAATGCCAATTGATCCGTTTGAAAACATACCTTGCCCGAATGAAACCGAAGATGTTGCACATCAAGATGAAAATAATATCACTTCCATAGATACTTCTACCGAGTGGACTAAATTTAGAAACAATTTGGCCCAAAGCATGTTTGATGAATGGCAAGCTTCTATTTGATCTTTATGTATTGTAGTACAATTTTATCTTTATGTATTGTAGTACAATTTTATCTTTATGTATTGTAGTACAATTTGGTCTTTTAATTGTGCAATTTGATCGCTATTAATTTTATTAGTTCAATTTGATCTTTATGTATTGTACTTCTGTTTGATCTTTAATATTAGGTATGGCTGATAAAACAAATGGTCGTAAGTACCGAAATTGGACGCAAGATGAGGACGCCAAACTTGTGGAGGCATTAGTGAACTTGGTCAATGTTGGAGGATATAAAGCTGATAATGGCTTTAAAAACGGGTACTTGTTGGTTCTGGAAGAAGCTTTGAAAGTCTCCCTTCCCGATTCTAATATATTAGGTAAACCACACATCGAATCCAGGTACAAAACCATGAAAAAAGCATGGCAAACAGTACATGATATGCTACATGGTTCAAATACAAGTGGTTTTGGGTATGATAGTGTGAAGATGTGTGTGACTGCGGACGATTCAGTTTGGGATTCTTACTTACAGGTACATATAAGCACTTTTCTGGTTATATGCACATGTGCATGTAAGGAATTTATGGTTGTATGCACATGTGCATCTAAGTACGTATTTCTTTTGCAAATATAGGTACACAAAAACACTGCGAAATGGAGAAACAAACCATTTCCACATTATGAAGACATGTGTTACATTTTCAGAAAGGATCGTGTTGATGGCAATCAAGCGAGAGACTATGATGGGTTAGATGAAAATGTTGCTATGGAAGATAGCCGGATGCCAAATCAAGAACAACAACATGATGAAAACATGGAGTATCCGCTAAAAGATAGTCAAATGCCAAGTCAAGAGTGTACATCTCAAGGTAGTAGGAAGCGCAAGAGTCGAGGTGATCCTCTTGTTGATGCAATAAAGAATGTTGTTGTCATACTTGGAGATAGACTTGAAAAAGCATCGGACAATTTGGTGAAAGTTGAGATGGAGATACATCAAAAGAAGTCCATGGTTGGTTCTGAACTTGCCAAAATGAATCTTACTTCAATGGAAAGGTTTACAGCACTGAGGAAAATAACACGTGATCCTTAAGTTGTGTTAAGTTTTTAGGACTATGATGGAGAAGCTCGAGCAGAGTTTGTGAGGTATATGTTGCAAGAATGACCACTTGATTATTAATTGTTTTTGCATATGTTGGAACATGAACTAGACTTGCTTTTATGTTTTGGTGGTATGTAATTATTTTGGAACATGTATTTGAACTATGATCGATTAGTGACGATGGCGTGTAAGTACTTTTGGAACAATTTCAAAATCGATGAAGTAACGTTATTTGGTTTATTATTGTGTTTGGGTTATGTATGTTATATGTTTTACACATTCAAGTATCTAATAATAATTTTATTAAAGCATTTTTAGTTAAACAAATAAAGTATATAATGACTATTTTATTAAAACGTTTTTTTGAAAAAAAAAACAATTAAAATTATCAAAAGGGTATTTTGGTCATTTACCAAATTTTCATTCCAATTCCAAAGCTACATTCTGTGAACCAAACAGACAGATTACAATTCCTTTAACAGATTTCATTCCAATTATGTCAACCAAACAGTTGGTCAAACCTGACAACATTCCATTCCAATTCCTTCAAAGTCAAATTCCTTTGACAGGTTCCATTCTATCCAAAAACATTCTGCGAACCAAACGCCCCCTAAAGGTTTATCATTTATGTAGTAAACTACTAAGAGCCACCACCATCTTCACTATCCAAGCTCACATCTTGCCATTCCTTTTGCTAAAACTCTCACTAAGATTGTTACCTTGAAATGGCTTACAATTTTATATAAAAATGGTTAGACCAGAGTTCTAGTGAGTTCCCTCTAGTAATAAAAGTCCACGTCACAAAATATCATGATGAACAAGTTATGAAAGAATAGTAATGATTTACATTGTAAACAATTATGCACACTTTCGACACGTAGATGACACACATCTATAGTCACACACCCCTATAACAACGTGTTTTTGGTTACATGTTTGCCCTTAGATCAATGACATGAAATGAATTCCTGCATTTAATTTGGGTCACACATCTCATATAAAGTCATCACGCGCCCACCCCCAATAAATGCACACTTTAAAACGGTGATCAAGTTCCAACACATGTAAGGTTTAAATATAAAAATAAGCATTTCGGCAAACCAAAATGCATAATCACGATTCATTTGTAAACATTAGAAAGTCATGGAAACTCACTTGGTGTCCAAGCCTAAGTCACACACCTTTAGAAATGGTGTTAAACCATCTAAATCTTCCCAAAACCATCTAAGACAATCCCTTAATATGTGCCTTTAACCTAGCTGAAAGCGAGAAACGAAGCAAAAATCAAAATTTGCAAGGCAGTGGAATTGGCGACTTCCATTCGACCAAACCCACATGAAGGTCGCTTTCCCCACTGTTTTGACTGCACAATCCCCTAATCAGAACATTTTTTAATCCAGCAAAATCCATCCAATGATGATTGTTTTATCCACCAAAAACTTTGAAAATGAAAACCCTTGAAGATATCATCAACAATTGTGGTTTTCCTCAATTACTCAATTGGAGAACCAACAATACGTAATCTAAACATTAACGCAACGAGTTCTAACCCAATAACAGTCAAAGAAAATAAGAAACCCCAAATCAAATACTAGAAGTCTAACCATAAGCAAAATTAAATTTCTATCTATATAATATTATATAAAAAACACAATACTTAATTATAGAAGAAACATAAATCTTCAAACTTAAAAACATTGAACAAGTTAAAAAGGAAGAAGTTAAAAAAGTCCATCAACGAATGTTAGGATTTTGAACAAACATTGAATAAGTCAAACGACGGTGTGGAATTTTGGATTCTTTGTTTTTAAAACGGGTTTTGGAATTTTACAGAATTAGGGAATACAGACAACTGATAAATAAAAACTAAACATTTTATGTATTTGGCATTTTTTTTTAAATTGGACTATAAAAGTTTAGCATACAACATGGAAATTAATGTAATTATACATATGAATGTTTTTGACGGTTAGTTCGGTAAAAACCACTATGAAATGATGAAACCACACATCAGATCGAGTGGTTTAACTATTTTTAGATCGGATTGAACCGTTAAACCGCACAAACTGTCAAAAACAATACAGTTTGAGTAGATTCGACCGGTTTTAGCAACCGATCAACTTATTTAAACACTCATAAAAGTACTTAGTTTTTAAAACTTAATTAAAAAGAAAACTTTACATTTTCATTCAATTTAGGAAACAGGGGTGGGCACGCGATGGGCTTGTGTTGGTGTGTGGGATTGCATCGGCTATTTTACTACGCACGTGGAAATTGCATGCTTATGATTTCATGTAATGTGTGCTTTTATGTACTAAAAGGCAGGGGTGTTCAAATTTCCGACCAACCCGGCCAACCCAACCCAACCCAACCCGAGGCACAAAAATCCAAACCGAGCCAACCCGATGTATAATCGATACTATTTTTGATTAACCCGCATATATTGGGTTGATAACGGGTTAGACCCAAAACAAACCGACCCAACCCGACAACCCGTAAAAAATATTTAAATCTAATTTTGAATTCATGTTATTGTCATTTTTGTTACTATTGAACATTTATAAACACACAATTGTTGGTCACTTGTTACTTTAGTAATCTTGTTATTGATTCTTGATGTCACATTTATAAACAGAACATTTATAAGCTATCTTTTATTAGACAATTTAGAAACATTTAAATATTTAGAAACATTTAGTAATTTGTTTAGACACGATAACTTAGTTAAATGATGAAATGATCGATAAAAGTTTCAACCCAACCAACCAGACCAACCCAACCCGACCAACCCAACCCGAACGGTTTGGATTGGGTTGCACTTTCAATTGGGTTGGGTTGTGTTGAGATTTTTCAAACCGCAATGATTGGGTTGGGTTGTTAAAGATTACTAAAAGGTTACCAAACCACTTTCATGCATTCTAATCATGTTCATATTTCACTTTACCTCCCTCTACTTCAACTTTATTCGACTTTTATCCCCAAAACTTACAAAAGTAGTTCACATTAATTGTGCTTTAATTAGCATTCATAATCACCAACTTAATCATATTATTGGGTAAATTAATATGCGATTATCTCCCAATAAGTACGTTACTTGACTAATGTCTATTTTCTTACGCTGTATTTAATATGTTAATTATTGTCAATAACATTAATCTTTATTTGACATTCGTTTTTCCCAAAAAAATTTGGCATCCTTTGGTAAAAATAAGTTTTATAAGCAAAGAAAAAAATACAATAATGTGATTACATCTACTACAACTTTGAGTGACCGTTTACTATTTTACCCGGTGAGTACTTAATGAATGATATTTTGGTTTATTAAAACGACATCGTATACAACAGTCTTATCCGGTAAAAGATTACTAGCTTACCCAGAAAAACTCTCGATTCTTGTCATCGCTATTACCGGGTAGGATCTCAATCTTTGGTCATGTTCACCTGATAAACATTTATCGGATAAACGTTTAGTAAACGACACATTAAGTTTATACGACGCCTAAAATGTCTAAGCATCTCAGGAAAATATTTTATAGGGTCAAACCAAAATACATCATATTTAAAAGTGTCACAAAGATTTATATGACGGTTTTGGACGTCTTATATGTTTTTTGCACATTTTTAAAATAAAATGGTTTTTTCGTTAGTTTATATGACCCTATTGAAAAAGTGTTCTATAGTCATAAAATGTCGCATAAAAAGATGAGTTTATAGAACAATTTTCAAAATGATCCTATAGAATAAGTTATGCGACACTTTATTTTTAAAACGTCATATAAAACTTGTTAAAACGCCAAAAAACCCCCGAAAGGCTTCTATAAACCTACCGTAACATGACTTTTAAATAAGACGTTTTATAATTTGATACTATACATTATGTCTTGTAAAATATTTTGTTAAGACGTTCAGATATTGTTAACATATTATAAAGATAGTTTTAATTATTATAAATATAAAATATTCATACTGTTGTAGGATAAATGTGTCATCGTCTAGAGGATATGACGATAGAGATAGGGATAGAGATAGATTAGAATTGAAATGTCTTGTAGTTATCTACTTGTAACTCATCCCTATATAAAGGGCTTATAATTAATGATAATTACGATTCATTCTGTTCATTCTATTGTGTTCTATTTAGCTTTCCCTTTAACACGTTATCAGCACGTTGCTCGTCGTCTATCTGCTACTTCATCAATCAATTCTTCTACAACTACTGCTATTCAAGTAAGCATGATTTGCTAACTGTTTGTTCAATTTTTATTCATGCTTCTACCTTCTTTTTGGTTGTTGTAATGTTTATTTTATCGTTGTTTAAGTTGTGTTTCGATACAACAATATATGTTGCAACCTACATACCATTTAGTATATATTTTTTTTCATGCTTTTTAGTTTAAAAAAAAGGTACATAAATGCATGTTAGTAGGCCGTTGTAAAGCAAGAGAGAAAGAGATGAATTAAAAAAAAATCCTCTAAGAAAAAAGACATGCATATCCTGTTCTTCATATTTATTTATTTAAATCTAAAGTTCAATATTTTCTTCATCTATTTATTATTTAAATATGCAACTTTACATAATCGTATGCTAAAAATTAGAATATGATTAAACGTTAATTAATTATAAAAATTCTATTGTTATATATTTATATAGACTTCTCATAAAGGTATGGTTTTATTTTAAATTGATCTTACCACAATTATAAGAAAAAAAAAATCATATTATATATCAAGCCCTTGTTACCATAATTCTCATATTTTATAAAGTAAAATTCCTCAAATAACAACATTCAAATATATCTTAATTATAATTGTTATTTTAAGAAATCGGACATTTTTTGGATTGCTTAGTTGGTCAATTTTAATTGATCCATATTATTTATTTATGTTGACCAATTATTTACTTTAAAGCCTATTGTTGAAATTAATTTTTGATGTTTCACTTTATTCACCTGTAAGTTTACATGCTATTTTTGTGGGATTATTCATTGTATTTATTAAATAATGTTAATTTAGTTTAATTACGGTTTTATTTTGAATTAATTAGAAAAAAAACATTTGAATGTTTATCTTAGTTTTTTATATTTCAAATATTTATCTTAATCCAAAATAGTTATAGTTAAATTCAAATGTTTATCTTGACATGAGTTCCTACTCATTTTTCTCAATCTTATAATTAAATTTGGAAGTTACACTTCCACCCCTATATATTTTGGTATTTTACCAAAAGCTCCAAAAATAACATGAAAAATGTTAAAATATTAATCAAATGTTTATCTTGATCATGAGTTCCTACTCATTAATTCCAATCTTATAAATAACTTTTGGATGTTACACTTCCAACCCCCTAATATTTGGTATTTTACCAAAAGATCCATAAATACCAATAAGATGTTATAAGTTTGAATTTGACTTTATGTCAAAACTAATATTGATTTGTCTAATGTCAAAATCTCTAAAAATACTATTAAGATATTAAAACATTGAAATTGGCTTCGTATGCCAAACCCTTATTATTTTCGGCCTCCTGCCAAAAACTTTATAATTAACAATGTTATATTCAAATTAATTAAATCGCAAGATATCGATTTGGATTTTGTCGAATTGGTGTAAATAGCCCTAAGGTTTATAGGGACTTAAGAAATCCATGTGATTCCCCTACTATCTGGAGATCCAATAGATTGAGTGATTTTTATTCGCAAATTGAAATATTGATGAAATATTATCAATAAAATGTAAGAGTACAGAAATCCAATACTATTATGATAATGAAATTTCATGCATAACATAATAAGTATAAACCATGATTCACTATTTTAGAAAATAATATGTTCTCCATTTTCTACGACATCTTTGAATCAAAAGTACTTGATTACCATAAGATAGATTCGGAAAAACACAAGAAAATACGCAAAAGTCATCGAACCATTTTGACCCTAAAGAAAAAAAACACTAGATGTTAAGATACAATTAAATACTTTAAAATTTTTGAGACGATACATCAGTCACAACCTTCAGAGAGAATAACTAGAAACCCCCAAGAACCGTGGATAGTCCCAAAAAGGAAATTCGGGAATATTCAGTATCATATACTTCTCAAACTAATCATACAGTGGAGAGAAACCTACTTACTTGATTACAAGAAGGTAACTGATTTTGACAAAAAATGTCATGTCTCAAAATGCATCTCAATCTTTGTGGCAAGGAACTCACAAAAGATTATGCGAATCATAACACATTTTTATCCTTTCTATATCACCAATCATACTAATGAAACAGTATAAGCTGCAATATAACCTTTAACAAACTCATTAACTTAATGCAAGTGGTTAAGAGTTGTAGCAAAGTTTTTTAACAACGCTAGATGTAACACCTTAGGCATATCCCACATCGGTCGTGGACAGGAGAGATGCTGGGTATATTAGTAAACCTTGGCCTTACCAGACACAACGCGTTTTGGGGCCACAAGCATGCGGGTTCCTTGGGAACTCTGTGGTTAAGCGTGCTTGGGTGGGAGTAGTACCAGGATGGGTGACCTCCTGGGAAGTCCTTGCGAAGTCCTTGCCAGGTCGCCAAGAACAAAGCCGTGAGCCAGTGGGGCAAAGCGGACAATATTGTGTCGTCGTAAGCGGGGTGTTACAAATGGTATCAGAGACACTCCTGTGCCGTTCGGGATGGTGGGGAAAACCTCATCGAGGACGATGAGTCCCTAAGGGGGGTGTGTGTAACACCTTAGGCATATCCCACATCGGTCGTGGACAGGAGAGATGCTGGGTATATTAGTAAACCTTGGCCTTACCAGACACAACGCGTTTTGGGGCCACAAGCATGCGGGTTCCTTGGGAACTCTGTGGTTAAGCGTGCTTGGGTGGGAGTAGTACCAGGATGGGTGACCTCCTGGGAAGTCCTTGCGAAGTCCTTGCCAGGTCGCCAAGAACAAAGCCGTGAGCCAGTGGGGCAAAGCGGACAATATTGTGTCGTCGTAAGCGGGGTGTTACACTAGACATACCCGGATAAAGAAAATTCTTAGGGTTAATAAGGCAAGCGTTGGAGGTGGAAAGAACTCTAAAGGATAGTGAGTTGAACATATTAATCCACACACATATGCTAAATATGTACCATATGGACAAGGTTGTGGAAAGGGTCAAATTCATGGCAAGAGTCGTGAACGAACTCCTAATAGAAAATAGGACAAGTTATAAATGAACTATGTCATATCTAAGATTGGTTAAGTATAAGTTTATTTGAATACATAACTATCAAATTAATTGCATTTGTTTATATATACACCTGAGTTTATAACCATTAGAGATGTAAATGATCACATCAAAAACAAATGCAAAACTCTCAACGTTCTTCGTTCCATGTAGGAATGTATCGAGGAGAACTTGATTGTTTTTTGTGGCATCTCATACAATCCTAAGAAATAGATTATTTTCATTTAATTAATTATTTTAATTCCTCTAAATACTTAGACGATGGACTGTCACTTGTTGCTAGAGCACTATATCAATATGAACCTTGTTAAAATATTCATACCAATCATATTATAAGAATGAAAATGGGTATATGTACATCAACTCTAATGATATGAAAGCAAAATATATTAGAGAAATTAATGTATCAGATTAATGGATTATCTATGTTAGTAAATCATATTTTGTCACCAATAAAGAACTTTGGAACAATGACACATATATGTTTCGGCATGACCACGTGGGACACCATGGTCATGACATAGTGATCTATGTATTGCAAAATACACTTAGATACATTCTCTTCCGAGTGAAAGATAAAACGAGGGAATTAACCAAATTGTAACTGTTGACTTCTACTGCACAAGAAGCAACACCACTGTTAGGACAACCTTAGGGGGGGTAAAGGTTGTATTTAAAAATATTTCACGAATAAAAATTCTCTTATCAAAATCAACAATAAATATTGCATGCACAACAAATATATAAATAAAATTAAGTGCACAACGGGAATATAAAGAGATAAGGGTAGAGAACGTTGATACCGACACCGAGATTTAAAGTGGTTCACCACCAACTGGCTGGCTAGTCCACTTGCCGAGACACTTCTCGACACACTGATTCACTATAAGTGTTCTTTATGGTAGAACACAAACCTTGATACAATGATAATAAAATCTCTTGCTTTTGCTCGAGAACGTGAATCACTCACACTATTCAAATACTTACAAGAGAATATATCTCACAATATTAATCACTCTTGTATAAGTATAACACTTGGATTTGTGAGAGGTTGATCACTCAAAAATTATAACTTGAATAAGTTATTAAATGAGATGAGGAGCTGAGTAATCTTTTTAGAAGCTAGGTATTCAATGTCTGCTTATCGTCTAATAAATGCTGAGAAGCTGCATGTATTTAAGCTGGACGTGGCAACGGTCAAAAGCTCACCGCGGTATACCGCCTATATGGGCGCGGTATACCGCCCAGAAAAAGTAGCTGACCAAAAGTAAGTCAACCTGCAAAAGCAAACCTGCAAAACGGTGTAGCAGAGCCGCGGTATACCGCCATACACCACGCGGTATACCGCCTGACAAAGGTGGCTGACAGCAGGAAGGTCAACCTGCAAGAACCTGCCATATGTAACAGAGCCGCGGTATACCGCCGAGCATCACGCGGTATACCGCCTGAAAAAGGTGCCTGCGTCAGGAGTGACCATAGCTTAAAAAGGCAACTGAATTCCTTTTGTTTTATTCCAAAAAAAAGTCAACATTCTAAAATCAATTTAAATCAAAGATTTAAAAAATAGTGTTGGGTTAGGTTTTTTAAAATATCCAAGTGGTATATTATTTTAGGGTGTTTATTATTATGAGATATATGATGACGTAAACACCAGTCTTGGACTCTTCAGATAAAATCTTCATGTTGTCCAATTAGCTGCACACTTGGATAAAATTGTTAGAAAAACAATAATACGGTGTGTTTGTAATCATCAAAATAAATATATAAAATATATAGAGATGTGGTACACTTGCACCAACAACCACCATCATAACATGCCCTCTCTAATACCTAGAACTTTTATATACCCTGATCCTTAGCCAAATCAGGAATGAGACCATCCTAAAGGTATGGACATGATATAAAAATATTTCATTCTTACAACGAATACAAGGTGATATTTATGGACATAAACATCCAGAATGCAGGCCATTAAAGTACTTTATGGTTCTGGTTTTGACACGATGAACACGTGTCGTATTATAGTCCACATGAAATGTTGCACTCATACATTAAGTACTCACCACCCTGATTTTTTCTCATCAAGTCTACATGACTTAGAATGCTGGAGAATTTACATCATAAGGATTTGATGATTATTGCATTTGTACCGCATGTGTGTATATAAAATGGTTGGTCTCGTAAAATGATAAAAGTTGTCATCAAAAGAATATAGATGGTAGCTAGGGCATTGGTTATGCGCACCAATTTTTCCACATCTGCATGGGGTAATGCAATATTACATGCAACTTTACTTATTCGTGTTTAGACCCACAACCAGCCAACCAATCTTGTGCGTGCCAGTTGGTAACTGGATATAAGCCTGATGTTTTACATTTACGTATGTTTGGTTGTGTTGTATATGTGCCAATTACGCCCCCACAGCGTACCAAAATGGGTCTTAAAGATGAGTTATCAAATGTTGGATATGAACCCCCAACAATTATCCGCTAATTAGAACCTTTGACGAGTGATCCCTTTACCGCTAGATTTGCGGGTTGTCACTTTGATGAGACAACCTTCCTGTCGTTAGGGGAGATAGGAAAAAGGATTTTCCATGGGAACGACAGGAAGTGCCATTGAATATTTCAATTGTGTCTCATTTTGATCCCCAAAAACTTCACAATGTAAAGTTGAAGTCAAACGAATCAGACTCGATACCTGATATGTTTAATATTATCTAGAGTGACAAGATCACATATACGAGCTGCAAACATACTCGCAAGGTCAAAAGTCCCCAAACAAGGGCACAACGTCGTTGGAAGTACGTTGCAATCACACATGGTGGAGGTGTGGTTGAGGTCGTAGCTCCCAAAAAGAAATGGGGGAAGCTACTTGGTTCGATAGATACTCATCTAAAGGAAGAGAAGAGTAAGGCACAATCATATATCATCAATACATGTGATTATCTCTGATTAAATCTATGTCTATGAATCATTAATGGAGGACGCCCCGAAGTTATAATGATTCCAGAGATCAAAGAAATCTCAAATGAATATGAGTCGATGGACAGACCATAAATACTAAATGATGATATATTTGCATATATCGTTGCTTATGAGATAATAGAGCACGATGTCATCGAACCATGCTTAGTTGAAGAATGTCAACAAAGAGCAAATTGGCCTAAAAAAGCAATCCAGGATAATTATTTGACAAATGAACAGGTATTTGGTTCGGCAGTGCTAACCGACCAAGTGTAAAGCCTGTAGGACATAGATAAATCATTTGTCAGGGAAGCGTAATGAGAATAATTAAGTCATAATATATAAGGCTCTCCTTTGGCGCAAGGTTTCTCACAACGCATTGGATTGACCACAATAAGACTTACTCTCTTGTGATGGACAGCGTTCTGCTAATTAAATTAACCAAGTAGTTTCCGAAGGACTGGAAATTGCAGCTCAACGATGTAGTTACTACATATATCTATGGGGATCTAAATTCAGAGATATAAAAGTGCTTGATGGCATTATACCAATATCAAATAACTTTAAACTATGAAATGTGATTACAATAAATATAAAACACCTACTTTATAGATTAAAGCAATCTATGCGGATGTGGTATACCCGCCTGAGTGAATACTTGATTGGGAAACGATAAATAAGAACGATGAACTGTGCCCTTGCGTATTTATATAAGAAAACAAGTCCCAGATTTTCATAGTAGCTCTATATGTCGATGTTATAGACAATCTTGATGAAATAAGAGAAAACACAAGCTACTTGAAATCTGAATTTGAGATGAAAGATCGTGGGAAAACTTGGTTTTGTCTAGATACTTGAGCTACGACACCGAGTTTGTGGAATATTAATCCACTGATCCGCATATGTCTAGAAAATGATCAGGCGACCTAATATGGACAAAGCGCATCCGATTAGCACTCCCATGATCGATCAAAGTGTTGGATATAAGGAAAGATCCATTTCTGTAACACCTGAAAATTTGAGAAAACATATTTTAGGTCTCACGGACGTCCGCAAGGCACAAGGTCGGACGTCCGCGATGCGCGAAAGTCCCCAGACCATCCGCGAAAGTAACAGAGAAAATAGAGGTATTCGAATCAGCTTATGTTGGACGTCCGCGAGACGTCTGATGAGATATTTTGAGTTTTAAACCCTTTTCTCTCTTTCTCTTCCTTCATTACATCTTCAACCTCAAATCTCTCTCTCTCTCTCTCTCTCTCTCTCTCTAAAATCGTTTTCTCTCAAGAAACCCTAAATCTCCCATCCCCTCTTCATCTTCTTCCCCAAATCTAACCATCACCATTGTTGGAAAACCTTAACCCATTCAAGAAACCTTCCACTTCATTTCCTTTATCAAGATTCTAGGATTTTCACCCAACCCTTTCCACTCCATTTGAAGATTAGGAGTTTGTGGTTCATCTTGGTGGTTCTAGAGATACTTTGGTTGGTGGATTCATGTATGGTTAAGGTAATCTCCTCTCCTCTTCATTTATGAAGTTAGGGTTTTGTTATAAGTGGGTGTTTTTGGTGTAAAATGGTTAGAGGATGATTCCTTATGGTTAGATCTAAATATTTGTTGGTTGGAACTCTTGGATCTAGGTTTTGAGGTTTTGGCTTAAAGATTCAAGCTTCATTAAAGGAGCTTACGTTTGGATAAATTCTAGATTTAGCCTAAATCTAACAAGGTGAGTTCAAGTTGCTTTGTGAAAACTTTGTACATGCCAAAAATGTTATTTTCCAAATGTTTGTGTGTTTTACTTGAAATTATAAATTGTTGAGTTATTTGATAAGTTTAACTCTCTTGAAGTATTTATCTTCATAAATGTTGTAAAACACCCATAGTTGGGATTTTTGGATATTTTGATATGTAGAAATCCTAATATGTCTTTAAAAGATTTATTACTCAAAATGATGTCTATTTGATGGTTTAATCATATTAGTGAAAATGATTTTATAAACCATTTCGGAGAAAGCACATTTTAGTGTCAATAGTCATTTTGAGAATTATAAGGGTGTGAGTCCTTTTGGGAAAACCCTTTTTGTTTAACCCGTGTCGAGTTTTGGGTTAATAATGATTTTGTGGTACTTGTTTACCCGATCGATGTTTAAATGCATTTTTATGCTATTTGATGACCGTTATTTATAGGTCTAATGAGTTTGAGCATTTTGCTCGGTTTTGACTTTGAGATAGTCTTAGGGACATTTGTCCAATTTTAATGGCTCAATGTGGAGTCTTATGTATGGTTTGCTTTTGTTGCACCATCTTGCATATCTTGCATCATATCGCATTTATTGCGCATTATTATTATTTAAATGCTCGGGTGCGTTAGTCATTCCAGGGTGGGCTTATTATAGATTGTGTTGCATTGGATCCATAGGCAAGTGAGTCAGTCTTTATTTGATGGTCTACTGGGTGTTGCGGGATTTGACCGAACCCCATGTTAGATGACCTTTACCTTCAAGGGTCCACTAGGAGGGCTGAGTCATGGTTGAACACTTTGGGCGAATATGACCTTCGCCATGTCGGGGCAATGCCATGGTTGTATCCCCGCATAGGCCGAGCCTTTGGTGGTATTCGTATTGATACCTCACTAAGGTCAGCTGTCTCTTTGGGTGTGACTAGTAAGGCGTCGTATGGGACACTTGGGCTTTTATGCAGTGAAGTGTCGTACGACTAACATTGTATGAGTGGCGTACTTTTGTGTTCATCCACTCTCAATGGATACGGGTCTCCCCCGTCGTTGGCCAACCTATTTGGGATTTTATATTGTCCCGGTTTTATTATTATTGTTGGTCTTATACGTTTGGCTGCAGTTGGATGACTTTAATATTGGATTCCCTCCATGTGTATTAAAGTCAAAATAAAGTAGGTCATTTCCATATTTATGGTATTTGAACTTCGTTACATTTTACGGTTGCGTGAGTATTGCTTCGTATTATGTTTTTAATGAAAGGGTTATAATTAAATGGATGGTTTTCCATGATTTATGGGTTGAGTATTTATTGTCAACCATATTTGAAGGTTTTGCCTAATATAGAAATTATTCACGTATTTGAGTGAGTTGGGATTGGTATTCATTTTGGAAAAACGCTTTATACCTTTTGGGAATATTTCTCATGAATTTTGGGTGCGTTGGAAAATGAGTCATTTACATCCTTTTGTAAACTCCTTTGGAAATCATAAACTATATTGCAAACTTTCATTTAAAGAATTATTTAAATCATGCTATAAACTCTTGAACTCACTAGGCGTTAGCCTAACCCTTTTTATTTGTCGGCATGTGCAACAGGTCTCAGGTTGGGAGTAGTTCTAGTGACACATGGAAAAGGTCGTGTGCTAGTAATGTGCTCGAGAGGTGAATAGCTTAAGTGATGTTTCCGCATTTACCCTTGGGAGTAGCACTTGTGTTTGGATTAAGTGATATCTGAAGTGGGTTTAGTCTTGGTAATAAGACTTGTGTTATATGTATTGTTTGGAGATAATCATAGTTTGTAATTTGAGGTATTTCACCTATTGTATTATAGGAATAAATCCTACTGTTTCGGATGTAATATTGAAAATTTTAATTAGTTGCTCTTTCCCAATTCGAGGATGTTACAAGTTGGTATTAGAGCATAAGTTTGAGAGAATTAGGTGTTGATTTTGGATACCTAGACTCAAACTAGCGTTCTTTTAAGTAAATGAGAGTGAAATTGTAACAACCGGGTTATTTTGCAAGTAAGAAAGTTTGGTGTCTTATGTGCAAGAAACTAAAGTTAAGTTGAGGGACTCTTTTGCAAATTTGAGAAAGGTTTATAAGGGCCCAAATCCCTAGGGCACCCTTATTCTCAAAATCAGTATTTTGGTGTTGTGTATGTGTGTTGGCGGCTAATAGGAGAAAGGAGGAAGAAAGCTAAAGTGAGAAATTATTGATTAAGGACGGGAATTGTAAAGGTAATCATCTAATCTCTTCTCTTCAGTTTATTGCAAGCTTTCTTTCTCTGTTGTCTAAGAATTTGGGGATGAAATATGGAGGGATTGTTATGTTTTCTCCTAAACACTTTTAATGTGTATTTTGGGATTTGTTGCTAATGTGTCGTTTTGGGTGGTTTAAAAGTGGAATTAGTGAGTGTTTACGACTAGTGGATGAACCCTTAGGTTTGTCAAATCGAGTTGTTATCAGAAAGTGAGTTTTAATCAGTTTTTGGATTTTGGGTTTCGTCCAGTACGTGGTTTCCGGACGTCGCCCCGTCCGGACAGTAGTGTCCGGACAGTGGGGATTTCCGGTTAGGACTTGGAGGTGTCCGGGTGTGTTTGGTTTTCGGGTAGTAGTCTCCGGGTATGTGCTAGTGTCCGGGTATTAGTATCCGGAAAGTGCTAGGTGTCCGGATTGACGTCCGGAGAGTAGTGTGTCCGGATTGATGTCCGGAAAGTAGCAGTGTCCGGAAAGTGGTTTACCCGGAAAGAGATATCCGGACAGTAGGGTTGGACTGTTTAAACTGATACGAATCTAATGCCCTTAGGTGTTCGATTGGATTAGCTTGGAGATATTTAACGAGTGCACTCAGCGCTAGCGAAAGGTGAGTTCCCTAAACCCTTTTACGACGTAAAATGTTAAATGGTTCTTTTTACTGATTATGGTTTTTTTTAACGAGCATGAAATGTTTACGAATTGATATGCATGTCTCTCATGAACGTATTTATTTTTATCTAAAAGAATGTTTGGTATGATGAAATAAGAGGCATGATTTATGAAGATTCTAATGCTTTTATGAAACGTATGTGCATGCTATGTGGTGTCGGTCTGTACTGTGGGATCAGAGAGCCTCGGGATCCGATGATCCCTTGGATATGTATGACGAGCCGGTAGGATGGAATTCATTTCCCTCCTAGGCGGGTAGAGGGGAGTCTGCTTGGGCCCCGATACGATGCGAAAGGGGAGTCTGCTTGGGCCCCGATCGTGGATGGTTATGTGATCCATTACACAATGCAGTACCATATGTGATGATTTATGATGCATTTTAACAAAATGATTTCATATTGTTTATACATGTTGTTTTACGGAGGGAATTCACTAGACCTTTTGGTCTAGCCCTCACTTTCAAAACTAAACCATTTTCAGGTAAGCGAGCTACAGGTTCTTCTAGTAGGAACTAGGAGAGGACACAAGAATGCTTTGGAGATTAGAGCGACTCCAGAATTTTGATTATTACCTATAGATAGAGCTCTCGGCTGTGGAATAGAGACTTCCGCTGTCAATTTTGTTCAGTATAGATTATTGACGATTAAAGACAAGTTTTGTATGTAATTCAAATGCTTATTCTATGATTTAATGCATGTTATGTTTTTGGGACGTTATAGAAATTCACCATTAGGCACTCTAAGATAGGATGTTTCGAGGTCAACGGATGTTGTTAGAAACGAGAATCACGTCGAGAGTAGCAAGGATAACCATGTACGGTGCGTTCATAGTGACGCCTGGCCAGTGTCATGGTGAACCTACTAGTACATGGGCATACTTGAATTGCTTTATTGTGATGATCGTTGGGGTAGTGAAGAAGGTTCTAAGCTAGGAGTCGTTGGAATAGATGGACGATTCCAGCATTAGTCACTTAGAGTGACGATAAGCATGAAATTTGCTTTAAGTAGACCGTTTCGGGTCAAGATTGATGGTTGGATTAGAACCATTGACTTATTGAGCCGACTTTGATTCGAGGAAAAACCGTAAGGTTAATTGATGTAATTCCCAACTTGCCTTAAGAGGTTTGAATATCCGGATGACAATAGTGGACCGGAGGGATTTAGAGAAGTATGAGTTGAGACGTTGAGTGCCGACTAAGTTATGCACAAGATTTATTTTGAAAATAAGTTGCATCAATTATTTCTTGTGTTTCAAGTCCTTATATGGATTGTGTTGAAAATTTTGGAAAATGTTTAGCACACACACAAGATTTCAAATCATGGGTTTTTAAACCTACATGAAATTATTTTATTGTGGGAGTTGCAAACTCCACCGGGATTTGTTTTGCTTTATTTCATTATTGTTCAACATTACTTTCGGATATAGTGACATCCATATTTTATGATGTTTAAGATGTTGGGCAAGTAACTACGACTTACGACTTTAACATTGGATCTCCTCCACATATATTAAAGTCTAGACGGAAAGTTATCTTCCATTATGTCTATGTAAAACTATTTTTGGGAACTTGTTTAATGTGAGTTTATTAAACAGTGTTGTTTATATGATACTACATCAGAAAGGGGGTTTCTAGAATTTTGGCGTTTTAGTCATGACTTTTGCTTATTGCAATTTGACTTTTGGAAGCATAATGTTTGATGCCATTTTGTTGACTTGAGGTCATTGAACTCATTGAATTTCATGGAGTTTTGTTTTACGACGTTTTGAGTCGTGTGAGCGTAATTTCACAATGTGCATACTCCATTTGTTTATGTGAAAATTTATGAGTTATGTTGGGCGTTTTGTCCCACTCGAGCTTTGTTGAGAAATATTAATTTTATGCCATAAGGCGACCAAAGAGATAAGTTTTGGAACTTTAGTGTCGCGTGATTTCTCTTTCAAGATTTGTGTTAGCACATTTTGTGGCAACCAGTTCAGTGTATGGATTGATTTATACGTGACGTAAGTAATGCATGAAGGAACACCTTGGTAGTACTTTGTACAATTTGCTTAATGCGCTTTCGGTCAGCTAAATGTTTTATTTTCAATTTCATGTAAATGCATTATATCGACCTAGGGGTATGCATAGCTTGGTAGCCATTGTTTCTCAACACTTTGATAAACGAATCATGAGTGAAAATATTTTATTAACTCATTGTATAAAAGAAGGTAATTCGGCCAAAGTATGTTTTAGTGTTGTGAAGATCATGTATAGTTTACAATACGTTACATTTTGAAAACACAAATGTGTGAGTCGTTGACATTTGGTCAACTTTAGTTCGAGGAACATTTTGGAAAATTGTAACCTTTTGGTTTTGGAGAAAATGTGTATTTTGAGTATTTTATAACAAATAAACTTTTAGGCGTTGACGTTTTAACGTCTTATATTTCAAATGCGAAACTTTTGATGTAAATGCTCCGTAATGGAGATTTTGGAAAATCAATTGCCTAAATCTAGGGTGCGTGGAATTGATTATGTTTTGAACATTAATGCGCACTGTTTGTATGATTTAAGATCGAAAATTGATTTGAACCCTTTTTTATGTCAACAAATTACAAGTACTCATTTTCTCCTAAGTTTTGGAAAACACGTTGTTGTGTGAAAACCTTGTCAGAAACATTTTACTCATGTGTCATTATATGACCGGATGAGGAAATTTTGGAAATTGATTTCAAGAATTTCACCTTTTGAAATTTTGTCGTGAACTATTTAATGCATGTTATTTCGTTCAAGAAAACTACTAGGAAAGTGTTACAAGCTTGCATGCCTACCCCAATTTGAGGTTCCCTCATGATGTTTTAGTCGATATCTTCAAATGATGGAAACATTTTGATTTGGTCTTTAAATTTGGAACTTACACAAGCCATTTTATGTTTTGACTAAAGTGTACTCATGAATCTTTTCATCGTTTTTGTATAATAAACTGACGCGCGCAAATTTTGTTGGTAAACCTTGTTCCATGCCATTCTATGGGTAAAAATGAATTTTGGAGTCAAGCGTCGTTTGAACTTCTTTTGAAGTACGTGCGAAACTTTTTGTTGCACACAATTTAAAATGGGCAGTTACTTTACGTGCATGTCATGAGTCAATCCATACTAGAACCGTAGCGGTTCATTTAAAAGAAGTTGTTTATCACGCTTTTGCGTTTTGTTGATAATATGAACTGCAATGAAATGATTTTCAATATGATTTTTCATATGTGGGACGAGCGTGTCCATTTTTGCGCAACTACCAAACTGATAGTAGTAGTTTTTATGCGTACGTTTAATTTGATATGAAAAATCTTTGTGTTGAAAACTTCTATAAAAAGTTTTGATTGGCATATGTGTTAAAATAATGCACTTGAAAACCTTGAACTCATTAGGACATTGGGAAAGGTTAAGCCACCCCGGTTAAGAGTAGGCTTGTATAGAACCTCGACTATGAGAAGTTGGGCGTTTAGGCACGTGATATGACTATAGGCCGGATGATATCGGTAGCAAAGTCGATGTGCTTGTGGTAATTGGAGGATTAGATTTGCGGTAACATATTTTGAGGTTAGAATAACCGTTTTCGTCGACAACCCGGTTTTGGGTCTTGGACAATTATCGCATGAAGGACCCTTTAAGCACGGTATTGATAACCCTAGTTTTGTGGAAATGCTCGGTAAACGGAACTCGTGTGTGGAGTACTGTTAGAGTTAAAAGCTTGGTGGTATAACTAGGTGTCAACCTTTTTGGATTCGAGGTCGGAAACCGTTAGCATATTCGGAGGGTGTAGTCCGATTTTAAAGGAAACGATGGTAACGGTTGTAGTAATCCTAAGATACTCAAGTGTGATGAGTGGACATGGTAGGGATGATTTCCTTGTGTGGTAAGGAACTTGCCTGTTTGATGATTAATGTGGGGATGGATTCTCGGAGTCTATTAGGACTCGTTGGAATTAAACGACCGTTAATGATGGGAACAATTGGAAGTAGAGATTCGGTTGGTCTCGATATTAATTAAACCTTGGATGGATTTAGAGTCTGTACCAGAATCGGAGGAGTATGGAACATTCTAAGGTTGGGAGACAACCGAAGTCGTCTGATTAGGAGTTACTCCAGTGGTTGGAGCGTTCACCCGGACATAAATGCAGTGTACCTGAGAGGGCATCGTTGGTAAGAGTTGTTTGAGGTTTGCCCTAGCAGTCCGTGTGGGGAAATTTAGATTCTAGTTAGGAACTGATAAATTATGGTCGACGCTGAGTCGATTATACATTAGTTGTAAAATATTTAGATTTCGAGGACGAAATCATTCTAAGGTTGGGAGGATTGTAACACCCGAAAAATTGAGAAAACAGATTTTGGGTCTCACGGACGTCCGCAAGGCACAAGGCCGGACGTCCGTGATGCGCGGAAGTCCGCGGAAGCAACAGAGAAAATAGAGGTATTCGAATCAGCTTATGCCGGACGTCCGCGGGATGTCCATCCGGACGTCCGCAATACGTCTGATGAGATATTTTGGGTTTTAAACCCTTTTCTCTCTTTCTCTTCCCTCATTCCATCTTCAACCTCAAATCTCTCTCTCTCTCTAAAATCGTTTTCTCTCAAGAAACCCTAAATCTCCCCTCCACTCTTTATCTTCTTCCCCAAATCTAACCATCACTATTGTTGGAAAACCTTAACCCATTCAAGAAACCTTCCACTTCATTTCCTTTATCAAGATTCTAGGATTTTCACCCAACCCTTTCCACTCCATTTGAAGATTAGGAGTTTGTGGTTCATCTTGGTGGTTCTAGAGATACTTTGGTCGGTGGATTCATGTATGGTTAAGGTAATCTCCTCTCCTCTTCATTTATGAAGTTAGGGTTTTGTTATAAGTGGGTGTTTTGGTGTAAAATGGTTAGAGGATGATTCCTTATGGTTAGATCTAAATATTTGTTGGTTAGAACTCTTGGATCTAGGTTTTGAGGTTTTGGCTTGAAGATTCAAGCTTCATCAAAGGAGCTTACGTTTGGAGAAATTCTAGATTTAGCCTAAATCTAGCAAGGTGAGTTCAAGTTGCTTTGTGAAAACTTTGTACATGCCAAAAATGTAATTTTCCAAATGTTTGTGTGTTTTTACTTGAAATTATAAATTGTTGAGTTATTTGATAAGTTTAACTCTCTTGAAGTATTTATCTTCATAAATGTTGTAAAACACCCATAGTTGGGATTTTTGGATATTTTAATATGTAGAAATCATAATATGTCTTTAAAAGATTTATTACTCAAAATGATGTCTATTTGATAGTTTTATCATATTAGTGAAAATGATTTTATAAACCATTTGGGAGAAAACAAATTTTAGTGTCAATAGTCATTTTGAGAATTATAAGGGTGTGAGTCCTTTTGGGAAAACCCTTTTTGTTTAACCCGTGTCGAGTTTTGGGTTAATAATGATTTTGTGGTACTTGTTTACCCGATCGATGTTTAAATGAATTTTTATGCTATTTGATGACCGTTATTTATGGGTCTAATGAGTTTGAGCATTTTGCTCAGTTTTGACTTTGAGATAGTTTTGGGGACATTTGTCCGATTTTAATGGCTCGATGTGGAGTCTTATGTATGGTTTGCTTTTGTTGCACCATCTTGCATATATTGCATCATATCGCATTTATTGCGCATTATTATTATTTAAATGCCCGGGTGAGTTAGTCATTCCAGGATGGACTTATTATTATAGACTGTGTTGCATTGGATCCATAGGCATGTGAGTCAGTCTTTATTTGATGGTCTACTGGGTGTTGCGGGATTTGACCGAACCCCATGTTAGATGACCTTTACCTTCAAGGGTCCACTAGGAGGGCTGAGTCATGGTTGAGCACTTTGGGCGAATATGACCTTCGCCATGTCGGGGCAATGCCATGGTTGTATCCCCGCATGGGTCGAGCCTTTGGTGGTATTCGTATTGATACTTCACTAAGGTCAGTTGTCTCTTTGGGTGTGACTAGTAAGGCGTCGTATGGGACACTTGGGCTTTTATGCAGTGAAGTGTCGTACGACTAACATTGTATGAGTGGTGTACTTTTGTGTTCATCCACTCTCAATGGATACGGGTCTCCCCCGTCGTTGGCCAACCTATTTGGGATTTTATATTGTCCCGGTTTTATTATTATTGTTGGTCTTATACGTTTGGCTGCGGTTGGATGACTTTAATATTGGATTCCCTCCATGTGTATTAAAGTCTAAATAAAGCAGGTCATTTCCATATTTATGGTATTTGGAACTTCGTTACATTTTACGGTTGCGTGAGTATTGCTTCGTATTATGTTTTTAATGAAGGGTTATAATTAAATGGATGGTTTTCCATGATTTATGGGTTGAGTATTTATTGTCAACCATATTTGAAGGTTTTGCCTAATATAGAAATTATATACGTATTTGAGTGAGTTGGGATTGGTATTCATTTTGGAAAAACGCTTTATACATTTTGGGAATATTTCTCATGAATTTTGGGTGCGTTGCAAATTGAGTCATTTACATCCTTTTGTAAACTCCTTTGGAAATCATAAACTATATTGCAAACTTTCATTTAAAGAATTGTTTAAATCATGCTATAAACTCTTGAACTCACTAGGCGTTAGCCTAACCCTTTTTATTTGTCGGCATGTGCAACAGGTCTCAGGTTGGAAGTAGTTCTAGTGACACGTGGAAAAGGTCGTGTGCTAGTAATGTGCTCGAGAGGTGAATAACTTAAGTGATGTTTCCGCATTTACCCTTGGGAGTAGCACTTGTGCTTGGATTAAGTGATATCCGAAGTGAGTTTAGTCTTGGTAATAAGACTTGTGTTATATGTATTGTTTGGAGATAATCATAGTTTGTAATTTGAGGTATTTCACCTATTGTATTATAGGAATAAATCCTATTGTTTCGGATGTAATATTGAAAATTTTAATTAGTTGCTCTTTCTCAATTCGAGGGTGTTACAATTTCGTCTAAAGGATGAGGACGAAGAGGTGTTAGGAGTTGGAATTCCATACATAAGTACAATAGGCGCATTATTGTACTCAACATAATACACTTGACCGTATATTGTACTTTTCACTGAACTTGTCAGCTAGATTTAGCTCAGCGCCAACGCAACGTCATTGAAATGGTTTCAAATTAATCTTTTGGCACCATTGACGTGGGCTTGTAATTTCCCTACGGAGATAAATGGATTGATAATGAAACTTCAATACCTACTTAGATTGTGAGCGGCAAAAATACTGGCTCTTATAGAAAAACACCAAACAATGCCTTGGTATATATTTGCTGATATTAGGTATATGTTTGATTGATATAAAGGTTGTTCCCAAACTGGATAAGAAATTATCATATGGAACATGCCGATTGTTTGGAAGTAAACTAAGCAAACCCTTAATAGCTATCTTCTTATATTATCAAAAATCTTACTCCCTATGAGACTATTCAAGAGTGTATATGGTTAAAAACTATCATTACACATATAAGAGGAACTAGTAATTTTGATTTTGATCACTATACAACTTGCATGTATGAAAATAATGCATCATGTATCGAAGAAATGAAAGTAAGATATATCAAGGGTTATAACACAAAGCATATTTTGCTTAAGTTTTTATATAATCAATTATCCTCAAGATTCAAGTAAACTGAATAAGATGTGAGGAAAATGTGACATGTTTGCTTACCAAATCAATACTTAAAACCATATTTGGGAAACATGTAGAAAGTATTAAAATGGAAATGTTTTAAACCTCCTTTGATTAATGCACGAATCAGGGGGAGTGGTAGACAAAAGGGGGAGTCTACTATATATGTAATATTGGTATGTTGTGCTATTTCCTTCAACCAAGGTTTTATTTTTCCCATTGGGTTTTGTTCCTTGGTGTTAGGTTTTAGTGAGACAACAATTTATATACCATCATGTTTTCTTAACTCTAATGATTAATGTACGAATCTAAGAGAAAATTAGACTAAAGTAAAAGTCTATGTATTGTAAAGAGACTGGTGCGTTGTACTCTTTCCTTCGTCCTATTTTTGTTTTTTCCCACTGAGTTTTTATTTGGGCGTAAGGTTTTAACGAGACAACAATTGTGCACCTTCACTCATTTGACTCGGCACAAGAGGGAGTGTTGTAGGATAAATGTGTCATCGTCTAAAGGATATGACGATAGAGATAGGGATAGAGATAGATTAGAATTGAAATGTCTTGTAGTTATCTACTTGTAACTCATCCCTATATAAAGGGCTTATGATTAATGAGAATTACGATTCATTCTGTTCATTCTATTGTGTTCTATTTAGCTTTCTCTTTTAACACATACATGTTTTTCTTTTATTCTCTATATATGTCAACAAAAAAGTCAGGAAATTAAAGAAACTTGAAAAATTAGGTACTTGATTCATAATACTTTTCATTTTTTTTTTGTTGGTATTTACACTTTATCTTATTTTTGTATTGTATGCCATGTTATTTGTTTCAATATTATTTTTTTAAGAAATATAAAATTTATATCGTTAATTGTTATGTATTTAAGTTACTTTATTTTGATTTAAAGTAACTACCATCATTTAACTAAGTACAATTCTTTTAGGGCCGTTTATCAAACACTTATCCGAGTAAGCGTTTATCAAGTCACATTACCTACCAGATTGATATGGCAAATTGGCAAGGACTAAAAAATTTACCCGGTAAGAGCGAATGAAAGGACCGAGAGTCTTACCCCGGTAAGTGATGGCGACAACTCTTACCACGGTTAGCGCTTACCGGGTGAATTGTTGCATACGAAACCGATTTAGCAGACTAAAACCTTATCCGGTAAGTAAGTGATGGTGTTAAATTTGACTGGCAAACGTTTACCCGGGTAAACATTTGGTAAACGGTCCGTTAGACAAAAACATGAATCTATAATATAAATCAAAACAAATCGAACGAACCTGATTTCCACTTGGTGAATTCACAATATGAAAAGTAGATACAATATGATTCAATATATCAAAAGGAACTACTGAATATAAAGATTTGAATACATAATGAGATAGAGGTTATTAATGATAGAGATATATTGGAACACAAGGAAAGATATTAAAGAAAACTATTTTGATAAATAAAAAATGTGAAATTGCCTCAAATAGTCATTCCACACCATTGGCTTTTTCAAATAACCACTTTGCTAATCATATTCCCAAAATACCCAAAACTTACGCAGAAAAACTTACGCATAGAGTTTTCTCTGCGTAAGTTTAATTTTCCTCCCAAAAAATAAAAAAAAATGATTTTTTTTAAATATTTTATTTTTTTAATTAAACTTACGCAGAGAAAACTCTATGCGTAAGTTTCTCTACGTAAGTTTTCCTCCCATTTTTTTTGCCTTCCATTTTTTTTAATTTTTTGGGATGAAAAATAAAAGAAAACTCTATGCGTAAGTTTTGGGTATTTTGGGAATAAGGTTAAGAAAATGGTTATTTGAAGAAGCTAAGGGTGTAGAATGGCTATTTGAGACAATTATCAATTTACCTCTCAAAAGTTTTATGAAGTCTAAAAAAAGTAGGCAAAAAAAGAGGGTCATTCGACTATTTATTTATTTCACATTTTAAGTTTAGGATAATGACATAATGTTACATAAAACACGATTTTTTATGATCACAAGGTAATCCAATTACGTTTTTCACATGAAATAATGATTCATTTCACTTTTATTTTTATATTTATTTTAGCCAATCTTTGTTGAAACTCACGATTTGTATCAACTTTGGCATTTGATCCGCATTTTAAATGCTACGGTGGTTACTTGTGATAATTATCTTTCCATGAATAGCAATATTCAAACTTGCTCATTTTTACATAAAAAGGAGGAGTCTTTTCATGTTTATTTCACCAAACGCCTTTAAAAGGCCGTTTCGTTACAACAAAATACATAGAAAGTGATAAATACCAACCGTTAGAACAATCAAAAACCTTCAAAAAGGTAGTAATTAAGAATATATATATATATATATAATTATTTATACAGTAAATGAAAATATTTTCACGTGCCAATAGAGAAGAACAAGGTGCTTAGTTGGAGTCTATTTGGACATTAACTTGGCATTAGCTCGTTTGTAATCTAATCTAGTTGGCATTTGGCAAGAATGCTGATTGTACACGTGTCAAATTCTTGCCATATGTGTAAAAAACCCACTGTTCTAAAAAACTCGCCACACAGCCGCCATGGCGTGCCATGACACCAAATCTGGTATCTCACGCCACGTTAAGCCCGTGGCACGCCATGACCTAATGCGCAGTTTTCGTAATGCAATCTTTGGTTTTTATTTATGTTTAATGTCTTATTCGCAAGTTTTTAATATATATAATATAAATTAACTTGCTTATTACTATTGACTTTTTGAGTAACACTACAAAACATATGTTTTTATATATAATATTATATATGAATTAGAAATTTGACGTCATAAGTCAAAGCCGGCTTGAAAACGTCATGGCTTCGTTGTGGCTCCTAAGGCTTGAGGCTTGGCCTCACCGCCACGCCATTTAGAACCTTGAAAAAAAGACGATGAAATTTTGTGGCAGAAAAATATGATTTGGAAGATGGGTGAAGACGTAATTTGTTTGTGAAGCGCTAGTGTCGTATGGCATGGTGACGACAGATCCAACTGATTGTGTTCCTTTTTTCCTGCCTTTTTTTGTTAGTGATCTCTACCTCGTGTTCCATTAATACAACCTTGTCTCTTCAACAACGTTAACTTTGAAGCAATTGTGTGATCTCCAATCATCTCCCATTCTATTTTCTGTCAACCCACAAAATAATCAATCATCTTTCAATTCGATGGCCGGAGGACAAAGATTTCGGGCACTCAACAAACCTTGTGTTCTTCTCATAGGTATCATCAATTAATTCTATGATCAATTCCGATGAATTATCGATCGTTTATATATATATATATATATATATATATATATATATAATTAATTTGTGACGTGGTTTTATCCGTTGATTTGATTGTTAGTGATTGCTGGGATCGAGAGGTTTGTGTTCAAAGGGGTCGCGTCGAATCTGGTTATTTATCTAACGGATGTGATGGAGATGAGCAACTCTGCTGCTGCCAGAACCGTTAACAGCTGGTGTGGTTTTACGTCGATGTTGCCATTACTGGTGGCACCACTCGTTGATTCTTACTGGAACCGCTACTCCACCATTTTGGCTTCTTCTTTCTTATATCTCGTGGTTCGAATCAAACCCATTTGAAAATCATAACCAAATTATATATTGTTTCAGTTTGTGTATAGTTTTTTTTTGAAGTATATAATATTTGTCTGACATTTGTTTCAGGGGCTTTTGGCATTAACATCGACCGCAGTAAACAAAGGAAACCCTTCCTCCTCCTCGTCGCTGTTTTTGTCGCTTTATTTGATTTCGTTAGGCCAAGGTGGGTACAACCCATCGTTGCAGGCGTTCGGCGCCGATCAAATCGACACCGATGAAGAACTTCCAACGACGAAAACTGATCAGAAGTCCGACAAGAAAAGCATGTTTTTTCAATGGTGGTACTTTGGTATTTGTAGTGGTAGTCTTTTAGGTGTATCAATCATGCCAAATATACAAGACTCTGTGGGTTGGGGTTTAGGGTTCGCCATGCCTGCTATGGCCATGGTGGTCTCCATGGTTATGTTTTCCGGCGGCAGCCGCTTTTATTCATATAGCCATGATCAAAGCAATGATTTTAAATCTTTGGAGAAGGTTGTTCAAGCCCTTAAATGTTCAGTGTCTAAAATTGTCCACCATAAGACTCAAGAAAAATCGACAGTTATCGAGCTCGAGTAAGTGCTCCATGACTCATTACCAATTACTCCCTCCGGGCTCCATCCCAAAATAAGTGTCTACATTACCTTTTTAGTTTGTCCCATAATAAGTGTCAACTTTCAAAAGTAAATGTCTGGTGTCCAATTCTACCCTGCGATAGAGAAAAATAATCTTTATATAGTTAAGGGTAAAATTGTACTTTCTTTAATTAAAATGTGTAATAATTACACTCTTTTTTCATTATAAACATTTATTTTGGGATGGAGGAAGTACTACCTTTCATGCACAATGTACAACAAGCTGCTATAACTTTCCGGTTGTCTTTCAGGCTCGAAGATAAACCACTCTGTTTAAAAGAAGAAAATGGAACTGAATCCTTAGGTGATCAGAAGTCAAACAACAGTAATCGTCTGGTCAAGATCATGAAAGTCGTCGTTGGGCTACTGCCAATTTGGACGACATTGCTAATGTTCGCCGTTATTTTCCAACTTCCGGTGACTTTCTTCATTAAACAAGGAATGACAATGAAGAGAAACATCGGAGACAGCTACAAGATCCCACCGGCCACCCTCCAAAGCGCCATCACGATTTCCATAATCCTCCTCATGCCATTCTACGACACCATCTTCATCCCCTTCACCCGCTTCATCTTACGTAACGAGAAGGGAATCACAACGATGCAAAGAATCGCCATCGGAATGTTCCTTTCCGTCATCGCAATGATATTCGCAGCCACCTTGGAAACCAAGCGGCTTGAAACATCGACGGAATCGGAATTGGCGACTCTAAGCATATTCTGGTTGTTGCCGCAGTACATATTGTTGGGTATTTCCGACATCTTTACGGTGGTCGGAATGCAGGAATTCTTTTACAGTGCAGTGCCGAATGGGATGCGAACAATGGGGATCGCTTTGTATACAAGTGTGTTTGGAGTTGGAAGCTTCTTGAGTGCATTAATGGTGTATCTGGTGGAGTATTTTACGAGTTCGGATAACGGGAAAGGAAACTGGTTTTCCGATGATATGAGGGAAGCAAGGCTGGACAAATATTACTGGCTGTTGGCGGGTACAAGTGCTGTAAGTTTGGTTGTGTTTGTGGTACTTTGTAGGTTTCAAGAGACAAGATCGGTCGACGTGGAGCAATCTTAACCGTTGATATCAAGGCCATCAAGAGCATTTTGGGTTTGGTTTAATTTTGGTATTATGTACATATTCTTGGTTTGTTTCATATACACTCTGGTTTCAGTTACATTTCCTTTTCAGGAGAATAGTTTGATTTTGTTTCATGTCTATATTTTGAATTGTTATCCTTGAAAACTTGTGAGTTGTGGTGTTATAAGCACATAAATAAAAAGGATAATTTAATAGCGACAAAACCCAAACCCTTTCATTTTTTAGTTCATTTTTTTCATAATTGTTTTAGGGGGTGTTTGGGATTGCTTATTAAAACGACTTATGCTTATTTTTAGCAGTGTTTATCAACTTATGTGGTGATTAAAAATAGTTTTATAGAATGGGGTAATAAAATAAATAAGTAAATAAACAGTTTTAAATAAGTTAGAATGAAATAACTTATCAAAAACAATTTATTTACAGTGGAGAAAAACTACAAGTACCTTTTGTTTTTTTTTTCAATCCAAACACTAAAAATGGCTTATTTAAAGTGTGGAAAAACAACGAGCAAATAAGTCAAAAATATAAGCAATCCCAAACACCCCTTAAATAAATAGTTAAGATTTCATAATGGACTTGACAAAGGGAAATTGACGAAAATAGCCATTCCAACATCCCTAATTGAGAAAATAGCCAAAATCTCTCTCGTATTACGAAAATGGCCATGGGTCCGCACTCGATTCCAGTGCGGACCGCACTCGTACCCAAAACGACGGCGTTTCCAGCTCCGGATGATTTTTTTTTTAAATCCGGTTCGGCACCGCAAGTGCGGAGCCAAAAGAAACCCTAATTACATGTGCCTCTCTCTTTAAAAACAAGAACAACCCCACCAGCCCCACCCACCTGCGATTTTTTTAAAAAAAATGGTCCCCTCCTCTCTGTTATTTTTTTAAAAATTTGGTCCCCCTTGGCACGTGAAGTCGAGCACGAGAGTGGAATACACACATTTTTTACACACAATGTCGAACGAGGTAAGTTTTGTTAACACAATGTTCTCATCTTTTGTTGTTTTAATCTAAGTTTGTATCAAGCTTTGTGTAAGTTTTTTAATGTTTGTATTGTATGAAAAATGTAATGTTTGCTAAATTTTACATAATGTTTTTGTTCACATTTGTTGTATTTTGGAGTATGTAATGTTTTTTAACACAATGTTCTCATCTTTTATTTTTTTAATATAAGTTTGTATTAAACTTTGTTATTAATGTTATATATGAAAAATGTATGTATGAAAAATGTAATGTGTAAGTTTATTAATGTTATATTTGAAGAATGTAATGTTGTTTAAGTTGGGAAAATTCTGTTTGCTGGAAGTTTACAGATTTGGCCCCTATAGTTGGAAAAATGATGGTTTAGGCCCCTAAACTTTGAAAAATGACGGTTTAGGCCCCTAAACTTGGATTTTCACCCAACTTTGTAGACAAGTAGTCCCATGCATTTCCAAAATTCTGTTTTCTGTAAATTTACAGATTTGGCCCTTATAGTTTGAAAAATGACGGTTTAGGTCCCTAAACTTTGAAAATTGGCACTTTAGGCCCCTAAACTTGGATTTTCACCCAACTTTGTAGACAAGTAGTCCCATGCATTTCCAAAATTCTGTTTTCTAGAAATTTACAGATTTGGCCCTTATAGTTTGAAAAATGACGGTTTAGGCCCCTAAACTTTGAAAATTGGCACTTTAGGCCCCTAAACTTGGATTTTCACCAAACTTTGTAGACAAGTAGTCCCATGCATTTCCAAAATTCTGTTTTCTAGACATTTACAGATTTGGCCCTTATAGTTTGAAAAATGACGGTTTAGGCCCCTAAACTTTGAAAATTGGCACTTTAGGCCCCTAAACTTGGATTTTCACCAAACTTTGTAGACAAGTAGTCCCATGCATTTCCAAAATTCTGTTTTCTAGAAATTTACAGATTTGGCCCCTATAGTTTGAAAAATGACGGTTTAGGCCCCTAAACTTTGAAAATTGGCACTTTAGGCCCCAAAAATTGGCATTTTGACGGTTTAGGCCCCTAATCCGGTTGAGAGAAATCCGTGGGAAGTTAACCGAGCGTAGGCTTGATCTTTTTTGCACCACTTGTTTTGGTGCGTTTCTGGATTCTCAGGACTTCCATAACGACCCTGCGCTTGTTCTTACCATGTTGAATAATGAGATACCCCCCCTGGTGATCTGCCGAGGGATTCATTATATTACCGTTTTCACGGGCACACACTTAGGTTTGGCCCGGAGGAGTTCTGTGTTATGTCGGGACTCCTTTTTGGCCCGACGCCGGGCCTTCCTGCATCCAGGCCTGAGGGGTTTGTTCATAGAATATTTGGGAACGGTAAATTGACCATTGGCCGCCTCAAGCCCTTGTTTGACACCTTCAGCAACCAAGTTGGTGTAGACGGTTTCTCGGACATTGATGTTGCCCTTGTTTCATATGTTATTATAGTCCTACAATTTGAATACCAAAAAAGCTTTCCTGTACCTGTAGCTTATCATTGAATGGTTTATTTATAGCATATCGAGGCATGGGTTCGAATCACGCTCATCGCACGTTCTCCAGATAGCAACTGGACGATGGTCATCCCAAAGTGGTGGGGAATGCTGATACGTGGGAACATACTTGAGGTAGTCGCGCATATGAATGGGTCAATGACTTTGTCAGACGGATTTCCTACATGGACAGGAAATGTCAACATTGTATGTAATCTAAGTTTCCCTATTTCAAACATTATGAATTTATACTATCTAACTAATGTTAACTTTATGTTTGCAGGTTCTTATACCCATGAACATCGATAACAACCATTGGGTGGTTGGGGAGTTGTCCTTACATTCAATGCAGATGATTGTATACGATAGTTATCAGACCGGTTCTCGTAGAATTACCGAGTTGCTTGAGACATTCAAGCAAAATTTGACCTACGTATTCAGGTGTATACAAGAGCATGAACGAGCTGACCGGATGGAACAATTCGGATGGAGTTATGCAGCGGAAGTTCCCCAGCAGAATGGTTAGCTGGGCGACTGTGGTGCTTTCACCTGTCGATTTTTGTCAGATAGGGTTAGCGGGCAACTACCAGACATGGATATCGATATCGTGGCTTGGCGGAGACAAATGGCAGAATTATTTTGGACCTGCGTGTTGAATTAGCTTTTAATAGTTGTATAGCTTTTATTATTTACGGTATAGTTTTTATTGTTTGGTGTTTCACTTTTATTATTTACATCTTTACATCAATCAACTTCACAATAGTTACACATGAAACAACAACATAGAAAGTGTTACTAAAAACCAAAATCATTTATTCATGACCAAACTACAACATGAAACAACAACATAGAAAATGCAACACACACCATGAAACAACAACATAAAAAGTGCAACACACAACATGAAACAACAACATAAAAAGTGCAACAACACTACCACCACCTAAGGATAAAGTGCATTACACCTATCGATGAAGGCTTGCTTCTCGGTTATCTGTGCTTGAAGAACTGGGAACTGTTGTACAATGTTGTGGACGTGTAAGTTTTCTTGACGAATACGGGACTCCCTATCTTTGATTTCCCTCTTCATCCTTTTTATCTCCTTTTCTTCATCTTCCATCCTTTTCAGATGAACCCCCTTCCTATCCCCCAACCGTTGCCACTCTACAGTTAATTCCTCGATCTCCCTTTCACTTTTTTCTACCTCCATCTTTATCCGTTTCGGCATTACTTGTGAAGACTGTGGGTTTGAAGAAGATGTCATTTGCTTTCCAGAAAGATGAGAGTACAAAGTCGTATGAGTGTTGTGAGTCTTAAGTTAGAATTAACTTGAGTATTTATAGCCACATCATCGCATCCGCAAGTGCGAACCTATCCGGCGCCGCAAGTGCGAACCTACCCGGCACCGCAAGTGCGAACCTACGGCTATAAGTAGGTGGTCTGATGAATTAGTAATTCACAAGTTGTTATCTATCGTTTCTACCATCCACAACAGAACCAAACCTTCTCTACCATTTCGTGCCACTATTATGGCTGGGGGTTCTAGGTCAAAAGGCAAAAGGTCCACCAATGGGGCTGGAACTTCACGACAAAACGACAACCAACCCGTCAAAGATGGAGCTTACAGGAGTACGTGGTGGGTACCATCCACAACCGAGGAGTGGGCATCATGGGGCCGAACTAGGGCCGATTATCCATTCACGGAAGAGGAGACAAATCAGTGGAACGCTGCACGGGAGCAATACTACCTCAACCATCGCTTCATTGAAACACCAATGTATCAATCTAACCAGTCGGAGGATCTTACAGGAACTCAAAGAATGTCATCCCCCGTAAAACGGTCAATTGATGACGAGAACGCCGAGATTGAAAACATAAAACGTATGTGGAACCAAAACAGGTTGGTTATTCAAGGGAAGAAGGACTGCCTGGAGGAGAAGAAACAAGACCTGGCACAAAGGAGGCGGGATCTTAGGGATCTGCAAAAACAAATTCGCGAACTAGAAGAGGAGATTACAGAGCTCACAGAATGGAGGACGTCATCTACGAAAAGTTATGCTCAAAACGTTAGAATACTATATAATATAATGAAAGTGTAGACTATATAACAGGAACTAATATATACCGCGCAACCAAGGGCGTAAAAACAAAGGTTAAAACGTCCTGCAATATCTCTCTGTATTCGGGAAAAGGTACCAGGGTTTTGAAGCTCCAAATTATAGAAAAACCCAGGGAGTCGCGTGTAAGAATCGTGGGGGTCGCCCCGCACCAAGGCTAGCGCAAAAGCTTTTGCACGCCACGCTTGCGAATACGAGATATCTACGTTGTATTGCTCCTTGATGTCCTTCACAATGTCGGATCCACGGAGTTTACGGCTTTCATCCTGTACTTTAGGCATGATTATATCACCCGGTACTCTCCTATTGGCGTTACGGTGGTTAGGATGCATCTGGGTCCTTGAACAAATGTGTACGTCTTTCATCCTGCGTACCTGGAACATATCGCTATCTTTGACATTTGCAGCATACACACGCCAATCACAATTACAATCCCTACACTTCGCTTCGAATCGGGTATTTGAAGATCTCTCCACATAATACTGGAAACCCTCTTGAACACACTTTTTTCCAAGGGCGAGGGTCAGGTCGTCTTTCGAGGCGAAGAAGTCCCTTCATTAACTAATGGACTACGATTATATGCTACGGGCTCTTGGTTAGGTCTTATGAAATGGTCATCCCGATCTGGAAGGGGATGAGGTTGGCCAAAAAAATCATTTATTCCCCCGTATGATTTAATAGGACTGGTTTCTTCTTCTTCATCTTCTTCACCGTCTTCTTCGTCGTCTTCTTCATCGTCTTCTTCATTTAGATTTAGACCAGGAATATCCAAACGGTAAACATGGGACTCGTCGTCGTCTTCTTCTTCTTCATGTGGTTCTTCTACCGGTTCTTGGGTCTCCGGAACAATTTCGAGGTTATAGTCACTATAACCATAATTATTGGGACTAAGAAAATCATGATTATACCCATACACATGCTCATCTTCAGACTGAAAATGAGGCACGTAAGCTTGACTCTGCTCAACATGAGACACATCTGGCTCTCGTACGGTGTTCGAACCACCACCAACATCAGGCTCTCGTACGCTGTTGGAACAACCACCAACATTGTTTGTGTCAGCAAACTCAATATAAACACAAAGTGTTGGTGGATTTCTTACAGCCGCAGCAGATTCCATAAAAGCTTTTACATCGTCGGCGTCTCGTAACTCATAAATTTGGCCAGAAAATTGGTACACTATTTTAGTCGTACCAAAATTAGGGTCGAATCCACATCTGCTTTGAACACACCTAACAAACTTAGAATGTGTCATGTTGGTTGGCACCATGACTCGCATTACCGGGAATGCGGAATGATACACCCAATCCGTCCCGTTCAGTTGCCAAGAACCCCCAGGCCAAATACGTAGCTTAATTTTATCAGGTAAGGAACTCATTTCTGAAAAAATTTGTTTCAAAGAAATGGGAAAAAATCAAATTGGAAAACTAAGAAAAAATCGTACATAAATACACAAAATAGGGTTCGTCGGGTCCGCACTTGCGGTACGAGGGCCGGGTCCGCACTTGCGGTGCCGGACCGGATTTAAAAAAAAAATCATCCGGAGCTGGAAACGCCGTCGTTTTGGGTACGTGTGCGGTTCGCACTGGAATCGAGTGCGGACCCATGGCCATTTTCGTAATACGGGAAAAATTTTGGCTATTTTCTCAATTAGGGATGTTGGAATGGCTATTTTCGTCAATTTCCCCTTGACAAATATATGACCCACTTGCTATTTGTAATTTATCTAGCCTTTTAATGATTGTGGTGGGGACACTTCGCATATGGAGTAAAATTTCTTAAATTTACGTTGTTTATATTTTTCTGGTTAAAATAATTTAAAAAAAATCGTAAATTGGTCATTTACAAAGTCATTTGTGAAATCTTACCTATTGTTAAGGAAAAATAGGCTGAAAAGTAAATGGAAATAAAGTTTTGGGTTGTAAGACTATCTTTAGCATCATCTCTAAATAAATATTTTAAGGGTTGTTTGGTTCGTGAAATTAAAAGAAATTTGATGTAATTTAATTGATAAATTCTTTTGATCAAATTCATTAGTGATGTTTGGTTCGCGGAATGAATTGATTGGATTCCAACGAATTCCATTGAATTCCATGTTTGAGAGATTTGTTCATTCTTTAGCGTACGTGAATGATTTGAATTCCATTTCGTAACAAATTTAACATAATTTATAGTTTTGTTTTAGAATGATAAAAATAACCTTTGCATCCAAATTAACTACCATCCCCTCCCTGCACCGCTATTGTCGTCATCACAACCGTCACCGCCAACACTGATAGGTGCATATTTCTATTCTTTTGCAGTATTCCATTTCAATTCCTATCAACCAAATGCATGGCCAAATTCCATCAAAATCCATTCCAAATTCTTCAAAGTCAGGTTTCTTTGATGGATTCCAATTTCATCAAATTCCATTCCGCAAACTAAACGACCTCTAAGAACCAATAATTTAATTTTATTAAGTTAACATGGTTGTTTGGTTTATACACAATGAAAACCGGAATAAGAATAAAAATGATAGCAAATGGAAATGATAATGAATTTTCTCATTCTCCTAATTTAACTTGTAATGAAAAGTTGAACTCACAAGAGAATATTATAGGGAATTTAATTAAAATACCCAAAGTTTGACTTTGACTTGCCAAAATACCCATTTTTCTCTCGAATTTGCTAAAATACCTATTTTTCCCGCGAAAAATCCCGCGATCGCAGGACCCACAACCACGTGGCACCATCTTTGGCCAAATCTCCCGCTATGCCCCCTCAAGATACCCCGCGGCTGCAACTTTCCATCCCAAGTTTGCCCGCGGGACCACTTTTGGCCCCTGGTCCCGCGATTGGGTAGTCTCGCGATTTTGCCTATTTTACATTTTTGGCCCCTCCAGTTTGGGGCAAATTAAAAAAAACATAAATGGTCCCTATAGTTTTTAGGTTATCATTTTATGTAGTTGAGGTTTTTAATGTATTGTTTCCTTTCCATTTTAATGTATTTAATATAGAAGTTAATTAAAGAAAATGTTTTCCCCATTTTAAGTTATTTAATAAGCAAATTAATTAAAAGATCAGTTATTGCAAATCATCTTCCCAACCGAAACGGATACAGTGCAGGTAAACAAAGAAATCTATGACTGGAATGCGTCCTGGATTTCGGTGATGAAGTTAACCTTTTCGTTGATGACGTCCTCCATTCACGTGTAGTCGTCTTCCATTTCTTGTAGTTCCTCTTCTACTTCCTTAATTTGTCGTTGCACCTCCCGAACGTGAACCCTAGCCATGGCCAGTTCTCGTTTCTTCTCCGCTAGATACTCCATTTTCCCCTGCTGAATCCCCCTGTTATGGTTCCACATACCTTTTACCTTTTCGATATCGGCGTTCGCCTTATCAATGGATTTTTGCACTAAGGGAGTAATTCGTTGACTTTGTGGAAGACCCGTTGGCTGGGTACAATGATACATTGGTGGGCTTTTCCTGTCATTATCGAAGTGGTAATTCTCCCATGCCACCTCTCAGTCTTCTGCCTCCTCAGCCGTGAATGGATAATCGGTCGCAGTTCGCCCATGGTTTCTCCACTCATCGTCTGTTTTCGGTACCTTCCAGGTACTCCGGCGAGCTCCATCGTTCAGTGGTTGGTAGGCTGCCGAACGTGAAGTTCCAGCCCCATTCGCTGGCTTGTTCCCCCTTGATCTTGAACCCCCAGCCATAGTGTTAAGAAAAGCGAGAGAATTTTGTAAACGGTGTAAAAGAATGTATAAAAGATAGATAGCAAGTTGTGAATTACTACTTCATCATGCCATCTACTTATAGCCGTGAAAATGTATGTTCTTCGTCAGGGATGTGGATATAGTCAAAGATTTCGTCTGAAAAGTTGCCTGCATGATTCGTCTGAATAGTTCACTGCAATATTCGTCTGAAAAGAGCCTGTAAGATTCGACTGAAAAAGTAACTTCAAGATTCGTCTGCAAAAGAGCCTGTAAGATTCGACTGAAAGAGTAACTGCAAGATTCGTTTGCAAAAGGGAGTCTGCTCATGAATAAAGGTCTTTCAATAGGCTGAAAAGTATTCTTTAAGTAGTCTAAGGATTAATGCACATGTGAATCAAGAAATAAAATGCTTGTTCATCCAATAATCTATGTATTAGGATTACCGCAAGTTTCATAAACCTACTTACTAGGTGTTGGAAAAATTTAGTAAAAATATGGTTTTTACTAAACTTTGGACACATTTAAATATATATATATATATATATATATATATATATATATATATGTGTGTGTGTGTGTGTGTGTGTGTGTTATATATAACTAACTCTTAGTGGGTTTATGTTCTCCTATATGAGAGTTTCGAAACGATATATAATGCGTCCAAAACGGAGTATGTGTGAATGAGATATCGATGCTCAAAGTTGAGTAATTGGATGAAATTAGCAAAAACCAAATGGGTGTGGGAATGTGTCCCACATAGGAAGAGAGAGTAAAGTGTTGTTGCATGTTTTTACTGTTTTTGACACACTTTTTAGGCTTCAAGTATTCATATGTGCAATACTTTAACAAAATAATAAACAAAATTACAACTTCAAGTTAAATAATTTAACAAAATAAGTTAACACTAAAAATAACAATCATTTAATGTTACATAAACAACCTAATCATCTTGCCGTGCAACACATTGCGCATAAATGGTCTACGCCATATGTATGCGAAATTCCGCGGCCTCTTCTTCGGTGCGGGAAGTGTGTAAATCTACCACATCGTCTGAAATCAAGATGCTGACATTACGGCATACCCAGACACCACAATCCGCATTCATCCCTTGCTGGTGTGGTGCATTCTTGGCGAACTTGTGACGGAAGTGCACTGACTTTTCGCGATGGTCCACATCCCCGATCAGACTAAAGAACTCCGGCAGGTCATCTTTAAATATGGCAAGACGCTCATGCTAAGCGTCTGTGAAGAGACTGGAAGGGTCGCTGTCATATATGATCATCAACATACGAGGAAGATCAAACACTCCGAGCACCCAATGTTTAGGATGAATGCAGATAGGGATGTACACCTGAAATATTACAATATTAGACAACTTAGTTAGCAACCAAACAACTTAAATAAAATAAGAGTAAAACGATTTACATACAGTATCGAGGTACCGCCAAGAAACCCCTTCCACACCCTTGCATGAGTTAGCCACGGAGATGGGACCTTGATGTGGAAGGACCATGAACGGAAAGAAAGAAGTGTGCATGATGGTCCACCTCGTGTCTAGTTGTCGGGAACGTATGAGCATGGCGACCCAACAATCCATATGCTATACACAAAAAATAGATAGTTAGACATGTAATATAAATATATTTGATTATATGACTATAGTTAAACTTCAATACTAACCACATCCTCTAAATCAGACAGCAAAGGGTCAACTGCCAGCAATACTTGGAAAAACGAGGGGGTGATGTCCAGGTTGATGAAAGGGATGAATATCAGGCGGGGGAGGTCACTGTCTGGCACAGGTTCAATATCTCTGAGGCCGGAAGACGCTCCGGTGAAGCCATCTTTCCCTTTCCCGATTTCTTTCCCCCTTTCTTTTCCGCCTTCTTTCCCGCTCCCTTTCCTATCACCTTTGACCTGGCTTTCTTTTCAGGGGGCGGTGTGGTAGATTTTTGTCGGCTAAATATTAGGGATCCCCACCATGTTGAACGTTTCTTATTCCGAACCGGCCTATCAGGTTCTACCACATCCATCGGGGCAAGTTCCGGCTCCGAGAAGTGGTCCTCGAGAATTTCCGAGCACCGCAAGTCCTCTCCCGACCCCATCTACTAAAAATTAACTTATTAGATGTTTTAAGTACAATTTCATCATGTTCACAATTAAACCAAAACTACCAAAATAACTTACAGTCATAATATGTGGTGGCGGTGTGACGTACGACGACCCCGGCATGTCCGACCTGTAATAGTCTGTCGCCGGTATATCAAGGAGGTCCGTGAATGATGAGGTGGCCACTTGGCCGCCATAACCCTGTTGCTCCATCATCCCAATCTGCACGACATTATAACAGTTACAAACTTAAGAACGAAAATATAACGATAACGAGGGTCGATGTATGTGACTTACACTCTGTGGGAATGGAGCATACGATGTGGTGTAAAACGGCGGCATTTGGATTGTGTAACCCCCTGGCCCCGACATCCCGACCTGCGTGACATTGATCATTATAAGAGTTAAAAATTTAGGAACGAATATATAACTACATTGGTTATTCAGTGTGACTTACACTCTCCGGGAATGACGGATAGGATGTGGTGCCAAACGGCGTCGGTGCCCCTGTCCGAACAGAGCGGAGATCGGCGTCATACCTGACAGCTAAAACAAATATGGAACGTAATATTAATATACAAACTAAAAGATCGTGATCGACAAATTAAGTTAAACACTAACCTGAACAGCGCGAAACTGTCTGACGAATGCCTCCAGATCTTTGATACGTGTGTCTACAGGCCCGTGGACGTAGTCCCACAGCTGCTCATGACTGCCACGAGATGGCCCGTAGACGTGTGTCGGATCTTGATGGGAGGAGGAAGGGGGCGCCTCGTATCGATCGGAAGGGGGCGGCTGAAATCGATCGGAGGGGGGCGGCTCGAATTAATGCTCAGGCCTCGCGTCGTCTTCCTCATCTTCGTCAGATGAGGAACTAGACCCATGACGTCATACCTCCTCTCTATTGATAAAGGTCATGATGTTTCTGTACCAAGGTGTGTCCCTCTCGGTATCCATAGCCACAAGGTTTGCGAGAGGCGCATACGCCGACTAAATATATGGTAAAACACAAAAACTTAATAACAGGGAATAACGTAGGAAACATTGTAAACATAGTGAAAGAACTTACGGTGCTTGCCCGGCTGAAGAACGCAAGTCAAATGTTCCTATTAAGGTTAACAACCCTGTCCCAACGGGTTCCCCTAATCAACCTGTCGGTGCGCATGGTGAAACTGGAACGGGCGATGAGAAACATCTCCAAGATCCATATCTGGAATTACACAAGAAAAACAAGTACGTAAAAAAGAAAGCCAAACAGTCTGTATGTATTATTGTTTATGTTATATACTACTTATCTAACCTTGAAGGCGTATGTAAATCCACAAAGAGCCATCTTCGCATGTATGTCGGCGCGTCTGGCGATGGCTCGCTGCATCTGTCTGTAGGTATATGTCCAGATGTGGCTACCCCACGGATACCTGCTAAACAAACGCAAATCCTGGACGGCCGTAAGGACCGTCTCGGAAGCATACTGGCTCCACTCACGGCCCATGAAGCCCATCTCCACCGTCACCACCAAGCATACACGGACAACATCCTCGTCGCTAAGGGCAGAAAGACGGTCTTTCATCGTGTCCACGACTGTCCTCAGCCTCAAACGAGATGGTGGAACGTCAGGCCAAACCCTACTAACCCAAGTAATGTGTGATAACGGAGGAAGGGGGTTCGTCTCCAAAAAGTAGTCCTGTAATAAGACATAACTCGTGACGGCCAAACCGCATATCATGCCCGAAGATATCAAAATACATCTCCTCCTCATCACCATTGTCGACCTCGACCTCCAGCTGTAGAAACATGTGGACTAGCATGGGGTCGCCACCGCTCATGGTAAGATCCAGCCATGGACTGAAAAGGTGTCCCTCTGAAGATCTCATCAACCGCACGTACCCGATCTCCTAAACTGGCGAAGCGCTGTCTCATCTCTACGATGAACGAAACGCGACACCTTAACGTCAAGTCGATCGTTATAAAATCGCGCTGCATAGAAAATTCACGGATGTTATAATGCTTGTTTGGTTTATTGGGTTGATAATTCGTCTGTTTTAGTTTTAGTTGATAATCGCGCTGCATAAAAAATTCGTCTGTTTTAGTTTTAGAAAATAACCCACTCAATCAATTGGACTTCCAGGTAGCAGGGGAATCACAAGGATTGCTTAAGTCCCCACATACCTTAGGGTTATTTACACCCGTTTGACAAAATCCAAATAGATATGTTGTGGTTTTTTTTATTTTAATGTAACATTGTTAGGGTTTAGGGTTTAGGGTTTAGTGACCTAAGTTGTCATTCACTAAAGTTTAGTGACCTAAGTTGTAACGTAGCAAAGTTTAGGGACCTAAGTTGGCATTCACTAAAGTTTATGGACCTAAGTTGTCATTCACTAAAGTTTAGTGACCTAAGTTGTAAAGTAGCAAAGTTTAGGGACCTAAGTTGGCATTCACTAAAGTTTATGGACCTAAGTTGGCTTTCACTAAAGTTTACGGACCTAAGTTGGCATTCACTAAAGTTTATGGACCTAAGTTGTCATTCACTAAAGTTTAGTCACCTAAGTTGTAAAGTAGCAAAGTTTAGGGACCTAAGTTGGCATTCACTAAAGTTTATGGACCTAAGTTGTACATTAGCAAATTTTAGGGACCTAAGTTGTCATTCACCATAGTTTACGGACCTAAGTTGTAAATTAGCAAATTTTAGGGACCTAAGTTGTAAAAACACTCATCTTTTTATAACCAACACTTTAACATTTTTTGGATGAATAACACCAATTTTTTTATAAAAAAAACAGTAACATTTATTTTATAAAACTCACTCTAACATTTAATTTTTAAAAAAACACTCTCTTTTTTATAACAAAAAAAACACTAACATACTTTTTTATAAAAAAAATTAACATTTATTTCTATAAATAACATCAACTTTTAAAAAAAACACTAACTTATTTTTTATAAACTCACTCTAACATTTATTTTTAAAAAAACACTCTCTTTTTTTAACCAAAAAAACACTAACATATTTTTTTATAAAAAAAATTAACATTTATTTCTATAAATAACACCAACTTTTTTTAAAAACCACTAATTTTTTTTTTTTTGAAGGAAAATGATTGCGTCACGAAACGTGCAACGGCCTAACCGTCACCCGAACGGAACAATCCTATCATTAAATTAAGGAACGTTACATAACAAAGTAATACACCAGAAATGAAAGGACTTAAATACAACATAAAGTTAAAGACAAGATAAAAACGGAAGTGACTCAGATAAGCCGCTTCGTAAGCTCGTCTTTCCACCGCAAGGATAAGTCCCCAACCGTTCCAACTGAAGGCAATCAAAAAATTGATTCCTTGACTTTCTTGCATAAGCAACCGGAAGGTAAGAGAAAAAGTGGGAATGTGCCACTTGTTGTTTTTCTCCTTGATGAAAGTGGGTATGAACCACTCTACTTGGTTGTGTTTTCCTAAATGCTGCTCATGCCTGGAAACAAAGACTAAAAAAAGCCACAAGGGGTTTAGAGCCACACAGAGATTTAGAGCCACAAAGGGGATTTGAGCCACTAAGGGAGCGAAGCACCAGCGGCGGCGAAGCAGAAGCGGCGGCGAAGCAGCGGCGGTGTCGTATCAGCGGGCGGCGGCCGTCGAAGCAGCAGCGACACTCTCTCTCATTTATTTAAAAAAAAACTCTCTTTTTATAACCAAAAAAACACTAACATTCTTTTTTTATAAAAAAATTTAACATTTATTTCTATAAATAACACCAACTTTTAAAAAAAAACACTAACTTATTTTTCATAAACTCACTCTAACATTTATTTTTGGAAAATACACTCATATTTTTTTAACAAAAAAACACTAACATTTTTTTTATAAAACCACTTTAACATATTTTTTTATAACAACAAAGTTTACATATTTCAAAAATTTAAAATAACAACAAAGTTCAAACAACAAAGTTTACATATCATATATTTTGAAAATTTAAGATAACAACAATAAACTCCAAGAAGTTAAGAAAAATGACTTACCAAATCCCTAACACGTGACATCTTCAAACCGAGCGCGTAATCGACACGAGAAGTTGAGAGAGTTGGGAGAGAGTTTAAAAATGAGAAGTTTAAAAATGGGTTTGGTGGCCGGATGTTGGTCCCCCACCCTCTCTCTTTATAGCCCGACATTGGAGGGTGGGGGTTGGAAAGAGTTAATAAAAAATTAGGGTTTCAACCCCAGCCATACACGTGGCAGCTAAATCCCGCGATCGCGGGAAAAATCGTGGGACCAGGGGCCAAAAGTGGTCCTGCGGGCAAACTTGGGGGGGAAAGTTGCAGCCGCGTGGTATCTTGAGGGGGCATAGCGGGAGATTTGGCCAAAGATGGTGCCACGTCGTGCCACGTGGTTGTGGGTCCCGCGATCGCGGGATTTTTCGCGGGAAAAATAGGTATTTTAGCAAATTCGAGAGAGAAATAAGTATTTTGGCAAATCAAAATCAAACTTTGGGTATTTTAATTAAATTCCCAATATTATATTATATAGAATCAAAAATGTCTTTTATTTTAAATTAAAATAATTAGTGTTTAGTATCTCTAACCAAACACCCTTAACATTGTCAACTTACATTTTTATGAATAATGATTATTAAATAATGAATACAAATGATTAAAAGTACATAAATCATGTACAACCGTTACAATTAGAATTAGATATTTGTTGAAATAGCTGTGACAATTTTAGAACCATTGAGTGGAGATGGACAAATGAAGCTGGTCTGGTCTAGGACCGACAGAGGCTAGAGGCCATGACCGTTTGAGACCGGTTTAGGTTCGTCGGTCCTTAATTGATTGTAATTTTTATCCAAAAATAAGGTGTTGCCCGATCTAGGACCGGTTATGGGAACGACCAGGTTTTTATATAAAATTTATTTTTAAATGTACTTTTGAGTGTATTTTTAAATAAAAACGTATTTGCTAGTGTATTGATTGACTCAATTATAATAAAATGTATTTTCTTAAACGTAAATGTTTTTTAGTGCATTTGATGAACCTAATTATAATAAAAACGTATTTGTTAGTGTAACTGATTGAGCAATTTTTTCAATTATTTTTTATAATTTAAATATCAATTTATTAAAAAAATTAAGTAGGGACCGGTTCTCATAACCGGGGCCTTATAAAGCTTAACCGAACATTCGTATTTGGGTCAGGATTGGGAGCGGTTACTTCGGGACCTGTTACAAAATCACTATTTGAGACCATGACCGATTTGGTCCAGGTCCGGGATGTAACATCTCGATTTTCTACATAAAGTGTTATGTTTAGTGTATTGAATAATTTGAGTAAAATTATTTGATAGATTAATTTTAGAGTTTATCCCCGAGTAAGTAATGTTATTTGTTTTACGGAGTTATAAGTTAAGGGGTAAACTTTAATTTTAATTTATAAATTGGAGGGTGAAAGTTGTCATTTGAGGAAGGTATAGGGTTGGTTTGGTTAAGGTAATGAAACCTTAACCATTTCCACCGCCTCATTCTTTAAAATTCAGCTAGGTGTCATTACACAAGAGATATTTTCTTTTGCTCTTTGTGTGTGTGTGTGTTGTACGAAAGAGAGAGAAAGAAATTGAGAAGAGAAAGGAAATAAGGAGAAGAAAGAAGCAGATTTCAGCAGAAAATTGAGAGTTCTGTTTGATAAAAACTAAGGTATGTTTCTATTACACTTGTTGTTTATGTATAGATATGTAGAGATTAATTCTATTGGGTTAGAATTTGGGTTTTTGATGATTTTGGAAAGATATGGAAAATCTAGGTCTATAAGTCTCTTCTAAATATGATATTATGCATATCTGCAAACTTATAGGTGCATGCATAGCTTAAAAGTATCAATTTGGACTTAATTACGTTACAGTTAGTTGAGACAAAGATGAACATCGCGACAGTGAGTTGCGATAAAGATGGGTGTTGCGATAATGATGATTGTCGCAACAGTGAGTTGGGATAAAAGAGTGTATCGCAATCAGTTGGTTGCGATAAGAATTATGTCGCAACAGTTGATTGCGATATGTTGTTATGTCGCAACAGTTGGTTGCGATAAGAAGGATATCGCAACAATGGGTTGCGATAAGTACTGTGTCGCAAGTAGTAATGTAACACCCTAAAATTCAGGGCCAATTTAAACCTCAAAATACACGCGTTATGATCATCAAAATATCAGACTTTTATAAACCAAAAGGGATCATAAGTAAATTTCTATATATACACAAAGTCGTCTAACTTAAATAATCTGATCAATTATACATCAACAATAGAGATATCTCATCTTTCGCTTGAAATGGGAATTACAACTCCAAGTCTGCCATTCCTCATTTCATTTCCTCCCCATCTTGAATCACTGGTCTCCCAAATGAGATTTTACTTTATCGCGATTACAACCACCAGAGACCCTCACAGATGATTCAAGATTCACTCCAACAACTAGAAATACATCCCAACAGTCCCCTGGCTAGTAAACGGTTCTCATTATACCGTACTATATGCCCACTAGACCAGATGTAGATTTCTAGCCAACGCCACACAATAACTGTGTATCATCACTCATTCTATTGTATACTAAATCTATACAATTCAACATATATTCTATATCTCTATGTACAGAATATTAAATTCAACGATTTTTCCCACTTTGCCATTTAGCATCGGGGATCATCACCTCAACAATTAATTACGGCTCCGGACTCATAAATAAGTCATTACAATTCAACATAACATGGTTTTTACATCAACAACAGAGTTATAAACATATAACAATTAGCATATTCATATCAGATTGCATATCACATAATAGTCTCAAAATGCTACTGAAAGTCAAAACTTTTCGTAAGCTACTGTAGCGAAAAGCTACACTTTTCGCAAGCCAAAGCTGTGAAAACCTCCACTTTTCGCAACCCACAGTTGCGAAAACCCCCACTTCTCGCAACCCTCTATTGCGACAACTTCATTTTTCGCAACCAACGGTTGCGAAAACTATACTTTTTGCAGCGAAAACTATACTTTGCGCAACCCTCTATTACGAAAAGCTATTGTTCATCGTCACTTCCATTTTGATTCAGTTCTCTACTTGACTCATTAAGCTTACCATTTCTTAATCAAATCATACCGGTGATATCAAATACAAGTATAGCATATCTATAACACTTTTAATTGCTTAATTTTAACAAGAATGAATAACTCACCTGGGTATTCTTGAACACAGTGTTCTTCCAAAATCAACAGCTTAATTCAACAACTTAATCAAATCTGGACAGAATATTATCACTTAGGAATCTATAAAGAGGAACAACAACACGGATAAGAAAACAAATTCTTACCACAAAATCTCCAACTGATTTCTCTTCTTCTTTCTTTCTTTCGTCTATCTCTCTGTCACGATCTATCTCTCTCTATTTTCTGTTTTTCTTTTCTTTCTTTTTAGAATACTAAACAAAGAAAATCAGTATTATCAAACACTGATTTCTCCTAATGTGACACCTCACATTAAATGTATGAGTCATTAACCCCATTTTCCAAAATAGCCCCAAACTCTCACATAATATCAATTCAACCTTCCAAGTAACCTTTCTTCGCAAATAAATTGTACCAAAATACAATATATATTAATAATTTACAATAGAAATTTCGGGATGTTACAATACTCCCCAACTTAAAAGGATTTCGTCCCCGAAATCAAACTAAGCAAACAATTGAGGGTATCGTTTCATCATTTCTTTCTGACTCAAAAGCCACATTAACAACTCAAAGATATAATACCATTATACCTAGAATCACTCTCTTGGATTGTACTTTATCAAAATATTTCTCTAAGGTCGATTCTCGCTCCTTCACATAACAACTTTTCTCATCAAATATGCTTCAATAACTATGACAATCCATCATTGTATCCATAGCTTACACGATTCTTTGATACAAAAATGCTATCACCTTCTCACAGTACTATCGCACCACACAAACATGATGCAACCAAGCACTAAGGGATTGTATATCAAAGGTGATAACTCCATTGAACTTGTAGTATGACTACATTCTTAAGTCCAATCTTTCTATCCTTGCTTCCTCACGTTAGTATGGAATACTATTTTTTTCAAGTATTACTTGTCTCTTTCTCCCAACTTTCCACATACCGATAGTATTTTCTCCTTACGAAACATAACTAAACAGTTTCACCAAGATTTCTAACTTTAAACGTTCAACCAAGTTATCTTGAAACGACATTACCGTTCGAAGTTACTACTATTCTTAGATCTTCAACTAATAATTTCTCGTACATTTCTTTCACACATAAGGAGCACTTATATTCCTCAACGACCTTACCTCCGCTACACCACATTGACCGACATACTCATCATTTTTATTAAACTTCCAGAGATTCAGAATACAACTTAATTGGCAACTCATACCATCAAAATTTCTTTGGATAAACACTCACCACTGCTCCGACATTCTATTCCTATATAAGCCATATTACCACGCTATCTTACAAACCACATGCTTTATCAACTTTATTGACAAATAGTACCTTCCAACCGGAATTCTTGAAACTTCCATTTGGATACTTCCTCTTTCTAACATCACGTCTCATACTAGATGGCACACGCATCTTGGTAATTAATGCTACTACTCGTTCGTACATTTTCCACCCATAACATTTACCACTGACCATGTCTCTCATAGTCATTCGCACACCATTAATTTTATAATCCTGTTTTCTCGCCCAAATACCCGAGTCTATATCACTAAATATCTCCTCCTTAACTTTAGTTGAACTACCACTCACGATTTTTATTTTTTATTTTTTTATCTTGAACTTATTCGTTCTTACTAGCTCTTTGTGATTCCAATACATTGCATAGACAGGGTACAATTCCTCACAGATCAACACAATCTATACACCCCCTTTGTTCATTTCTAGTATTTCATCTTTTATAAATCTTCCACATCGTAAGTAAACACTTATCTAAAAGCAACAGTCCTTCACTGTTCTAACAATCCCATAAAGTGATCCTTCAACTTTTAAGCTTCTGATTTAAACTTAACATTCATACATGATCCTAAAAGGATAACCAATGCATTCACGTCATATAAACTTAAATTTACAACACCGTCCATGCAAGTTCAACCCCAAGCCTACGTCAAGCTTATCAAATCGGGTCAAAGTTCTTAAGACTTAACTGAGTCCAAAACCGAGTCATCTACTCAAAGGATCTAAAGATTATTTATCAACATCAACTTACGCAATTTAAATGCATCTAACTCACATTATGCAACATACGCTCCGAGGCGTGAAAATCTTACGACCCTTTATTGCTACTTTCCCAATGAAGTCAATTCATTTGCAAGTACACGTAAATGCAACTCTTTTCATACTCCACAATATATATAATACGCCCAGGTTCATTAGTTCCAAAGATACTAAGAACAAGCAAAATATCAAACAGTCTTCACACCTAAGACCAACACTTAAACCGTCACTGGTTCAATATAATGCAGTTAAGCATATAACACATCCAATACTCCATCTCGAGTCATTAAAACTGACAAACATTCAAAAGACTCATTTGAATAGAAATCAGGCCTTTAAGGACAAAACAAACATTTGGTTAAACACGTGTCACTCACACGGTTACGTAAAAAGTCTCTTTACTCAAAATCTTTACCTTATTAATCCCTTAATTGGCCATCGACCCCCAAAATAAAAGTTTATCACTCTTAAAACATTCATATTTTCAAAATGTAACATGTCAAAATTATTGCACAACCACACAAAAACACTAAAAGCGTGCTTCGACCAAATAACTTTCACTTATGCCATAATTAATCAAAATTTGATGATGGTTTTTTTTTATCAACCATTCAAAATTCCCCAATTGTGTCGCACACACTAATAACCACTTTGCGCATACCCTCTGCATAACAGCATACCGGTATCGCTCACGGTTCTGTTTCTACCCGCACAGGCACACGCGGGACGCATCCAAACCGCACCCAATAACAAACAAAAGGCCTCATACACCTTACACAACTATCGCCTTCAAAGTCAAAGCTTGACATGTCAGTACTTCCTTAACCCTGAACCTATTCCTTCCTCCAGACACGACCGACCCTCGACAACTGTATTATTAGTCACCGAACAAGGGTACAGACCCTCATATTATTATTACTAAAGTCCACTTTCGACTCTCCCACTATTCATTTCTCATTTGAATACAATTACCAAAACCACAAACTTTCTCCCAAGGTTTATCCAACACCTCTCCACTCTTGGAGTTCTTTCTTAACTTAAAGCGTAATACTCTACGACCTAGTGAGTTCATAGCCTTCATGCATGACAATATAATAAATAATTCAATCCACCTTTTTCTCGTTTAAATCAACAACATTCGGAACAACGTGGGCACACACGACCCCAATCATTTTCATAACTCCCATGTACTACACAACGATCTCAAAAATCGTTTGTATATAAATTTCCGTAAAACTCAATCTTTCTCAACCAAAGATGTTGTTACAACAGTAATACGAAGATCTTTTTCTACGACAAAAGTTTAAAATTTACTGACACAAAGTAAACTAGTCGTTTCTCACACTCATTTATACGATATCATCAAATCAATATCTTTGTTGGTTATAAAAAGTTTACTGATCAACACTTTCTCGACCTATTTGCTATCATACAACTTTTTATGTAAAGTATGAAGTATTTTGCAAGTTGTTAAGCTCCAAAATTTCGTTAGGCAGCGTAATTGAAATTGCCCTTTTTCTTTAAATACAAACTTGCACTACTAATTCATCCTTGAATAAAACTGTTATTTATGCATTTGGTTTGAAATCAAGAAAACTCATGTAACACACACTAAAACACCATGCACAAAACTTACTCGCAATGAAGGCTACTTACTCAAACAAGGTCAATCGTTTTACTTACGTAACTTATCATTGACACTCTATTCCGACCAGAGGTCGCTCTCTCGGCCTTATAATAATTGCTATACATGCATTCCATGGCCCCCATACTCAACCATGTCATACTAATTCCGTCTTAATCAATCATCTCATACTCTATCTCTGCACATATCAATTCACCTATTAAAGGTTGCCTTGGCGGAGTTTCATGAGTCCTGCCAAATCCAGGTTGTCCTTCCAACCCCCATTTATTTACTGCTCTGTCCACTAAAGGACCCTGGTGGCGTATTCACCATCACTCTACTATAACCTAAAGGAATAACCATAAGTAATGGTTATGCACATACCCCTATACAAAATGTACTTACCGATCGTTAGCCACTGTAACAATTTAGAAATAAGTATGCTCGCGTAACAATATATTCATAATCACAGTAGCTAATTGGAATTGTGAATATATCATACAGGAGAATCCTCGTTACCATTGTCACCGTACCAACTTCTCGTATTTCCGTCAATTCTAAGACTATCCTGTTTTAGTACTTCTACCCATCTCTCACGATCATAACTTAATTTATCTCAGCTTAAGTCTAAGTATCTCATCAGCATACTTAGTTCGCTTAAACTAGAGCTCTGATACCATACTGTAACACCCTAAAATTCAGGGCCAATTTAAACCTCAAAATACACGCGTTATGATCATCAAAATATCAGACTTTTATAAACCAAAAGGGATCATAAGTAAATTTCTATATATACACAAAGTCGTCTAACTTAAATAATCTGATCAATTATACATCACAATAAGATCAACTAGATTATCTAAGGCTTGTCCCAAAAGTCATCAAAAGAATACCCTGATCCTTCATTATCATCAAGTCTGACTCCCTTCACTGTCATCTCACTTCCCAACTATTTCCCAGAGCCTGTACCTGGTAAGACAATTTAATTTGAAACATTAGGCTTTCTCCTAGTGAGATTATTCAAATCAAATTAAAATTTAACAACTAAAATATTAACAGATATATCAAACTTGTTATCAGCCATCTTACCATACCAAGCTCTTTTCAACCATTGGAATCCACCTATTCCCTTACTTATGACTAATTCATCTAGTCATCATTTTATCAACGAGAATTACTATAAATCCCACCGGACTTATAAATAATTCTAACTCCCATAAATTACAGTTTCCAAACCTGCTTCTTTCTGAATTAGGATGTCAAATCCTCAACAATAAAGATATCTCATCTTTCGCTTGAAATGGGAATTACAACTCCAAGTCTGCCATTCCTCATTTCATTTCCTCCCCATCTTGAATCACTGGTCTCCCAAATGAGATTTTACTTTATCGCGATTACAACCACCAGATACCCTCACAGATGATTCAAGATTCACTCCAACAACTAGAAATACATCCCAACAGTCCCCTGGCTAGTAAACGGTTCTCATTATACCGTACTATATGCCCACTAGACCAGATGTAGATTTCTAGCCAACGCCACACAATAACTGTGTATCATCACTCATTCTATTGTATACTAAATCTATACAATTCAACATATATTCTATATCTCTATGTACAGAATATTAAATTCAACGATTTTTCCCACTTTGCCATTTAGCATCGGGGATCATCACCTCAACAATTAATTACGGCTCCGGACTCATAAATAAGTCATTACAATTCAACATAACATGGTTTTTACATCAACAACAGAGTTATAAACATATAACAATTAGCATATTCATATCAGATTGCATATCACATAATAGTCTCAAAATGCTACTGAAAGTCAAAACTTTTCGTAAGCTACTGTAGCGAAAAGCTACACTTTTCGCAAGCCAAAGCTGTGAAAACCTCCACTTTTCGCAACCCACAGTTGCGAAAACCCCCACTTCTCGCAACCCTCTATTGCGACAACTTCACTTTTCGCAACCAACGGTTGCGAAAACTATACTTTTTGCAGCGAAAACTATACTTTGCGCAACCCTCTATTACGAAAAGCTATTGTTCATCGTCACTTCCATTTTGATTCAGTTCTCTACTTGACTCATTAAGCTTACCATTTCTTAATCAAATCATACCGGTGATATCAAATACAAGTATAGCATATCTATAACACTTTTAATTGCTTAATTTTAACAAGAATGAATAACTCACCTGGGTATTCTTGAACACAGTGTTCTTCCAAAATCAACAGCTTAATTCAACAACTTAATCAAATCTGGACAGAATATTATCACTTAGGAATCTATAAAGAGGAACAACAACACGGATAAGAAAACAAATTCTTACCACAAAATCTCCAACGGGTTTCTCTTCTTCTTTCTTTCTTTCGTCTATCTCTCTGTCACGATCTATCTCTCTCTATTTTCTGTTTTTCTTTTCTTTCTTTTTAGAATACTAAACAAAGAAAATCAGTATTATCAAACACTGATTTCTCCTAATGTGACACCTCACATTAAATGTATGAGTCATTAACCCCATTTTCCAAAATAGCCCCAAACTCTCACATAATATCAATTCAATCTTCCAAGTAACTTTTCTTTGCAAATAAATTGTACCAAAATACAATATATATATTAATAATTTACAATAGAAATTTCGGGATGTTACAAGTAAGTTGCGACAAGTGTAGGTGCATTCTTTTGGGTTGCGATAAGTGACGAGATTTTGGTTATTTAGGATATTGAGAGTCCTTGTAACGACCCGTACTCCCATACATAGTTCAAATAGCATACATTGCATAACGTCGTTAAAACAAGAGATACATTACATAACAAATACGGTCCCCTAGTCTTTTACAAACATTTAGTACATCATTACAACCATTTACATAGTAGATTACATCATTACTAACAACATGCTATATCTACTAAACATGTCATAGTCTTCAACTACATAGTCCTCCAAAATCTATTCGCGGTATAACCTCCTTATTTGCTCTTACTCGATCCACGATCTGGAATACATATTTTTGAAAACAAAATGAGGGTTAGACCTTGAGGTCTAGTTAGAAAATCCCCGTTAGTTGAAAACCATTTGCACAACATCATACACATAATTCACATAAGAATACCAATTAAGACTCATGCATCATATATCTTTCCATCTCGTTCTCTTGGCCATATTAATTGGTTGCGAGCCAACTAATCAATTTACACCACTGTACTAAATACAGCCAACACCACTGTCCCTCTGTACAGCCAACTTTCACCGGTCCTAAGCCCGGCCAACTAGCACCCATGCAGTGTAATACTCATATAAACACAATATGCACCTTATTACACTCATTCACATATATGTATTCCAGTTAGAAAACATTTTAAGTAAAAACTCACCGGTTTGCGTTATCAAAACTCTTTCCACAAAGAACTCAGCTTTCACCTTCGATTCACAGTATCTGAAACAAATATATACAAATATCTTTTTACCATATAAAACACATAAGTCTTACTAAAGCTAAGAACTCTAAAGAACTCAAATCCTCAAATGTTGCCCCCAAACCCGAACTTAAGTCGAGTCCACAGTACATTTAATCCTCATCCATTCCTTATCCAATAACTAACAATACACAGGTTACTGGATACTCAAAAACATCTAAACTCTCAAAAATTGACCAAACAGCCAAACTATCCGGACACTTCAGAACTATCCGGACAACACTTCTTTCCGGACGGCATGACCAATCCGGACAACAGGACTTTCCGGACAGTATGAATAATCCGGACGTCATCCGGAAACTTATAACAAAAAGGAACTTACCCGGATACTTGACTCGTCCGGACACCTTAGACACCATCCGGACACCACCAGCTAATTTACCCGGACACTACCAACAAAATCACCCGGACACATTCATAGTGTCCGAAAACCTCTGTCGGTTTGGTGCTTTTTACCCAGAAAACCGACTGAATCATTAACAGTTATGAAATTGACTATTCCAATCCGATAGAAACTACCTAATAGCAATTACACGCATAAACTGTAAAGGAAACATACCTGAATTCAGTTCCAAGTGCACCAATTGATGCCTTGACCTAGTTTTTCTTCCTTTCTTCTTTTCTTTCAAAACACACACACATACTAAGTTGCTTTTTCTGGATAATATCTGTTGTTCTGAATTATCAGATTTACTAAGGGATAATATCCATCCATATTTACCACTTTAACCCCTAAAATATCCATTAATGACTAAAATACCTTTAACTCTTAATTTAACCCAAATTTACCCTAAATATTAATTATAAAGTTAAATAAATTTAACGGAACTAACTTTTAACTAACGAACTTACCCGGGGTATTACATCATCTCCCCCTTAAAAGAATTTCGTCCCGGAATTCGGTTTAAGTAAAAAGGTGCGGGTACTTAGTTCTCATTTTTTATTCTGATTCCCAAGTAGCATCCTGACCCCTATGATGTCCCCACTGAACTTTCACTTGTCTGATTACTTTGTTCCGCAACACTTTAACTTTGTGGTCAACAATGGCTTCTGGTTCTTCTACATAATTCAACTTTTCATCAACCTGTATTTCGGGTAGAGACACTGCCTGATCTGGCGTAACCAAACACTTTCGGAAATTCGATACATGAAACGCGTTATGAATTCTGCTTAACTCTGGAGGAAGATTCAATCTGTAGGCTACTTCACCAATCCTTTCTGTAATTACAAACGATCCAATATACCTCGGGATCAGTTTACCTTGTTTCCCAAATCAGATGACTCCTTTCCAAGGCGAGACTTTTAACATCACAAAATCTCCAACTTGGAATTCTATCGGCTTTCGGCGTCGGTCGGCGTAGCTTTTCTGTCTGTCTTGAGCCACTTTCAAACGTTCCCGAATCTGAGAAATCTTATCCGCGGTCAACTGAACTATATCTGGCCCTGCTAACTGTTTCTCTCCCACTACGTTCCAACACAGAGGCGTTTGGCATTTTCTACCATACAAAACTTCAAACGGTGCCGCTTGAATGTTGGAATGATAACTATTGTTGTAGGCAAATTCTATCAGTGGCAAGTGCTTATCCCACGATCCCCCAAAGTCAACGATGCAAGCCTGGAGCATGTCTTCTAAAGTCTGAATCGTGCGTTCACTCTGACCGTCAGTTTGAGGATGATACGCCGTACTTAACTTTATCTGCGTTCCCATCTCCTTTTGAAAACTCCTCCAGAATCTTGAGGTAAAACGGCCGTCACGATAAAAAATAATCGATATTGGAACCCCATGTCGAGTTACTATTTCGTTGATGTACAACTTGGCTAATCGTTCCAACGAATCAGTTTCTTTTATTGGTAAAAAGTGAGCAGACTTCGTCAATCTGTCAACGATCACCCAAATGACATCAAATCCCTTCGGAGTCCTTGGTAGCTTCGTGATAAAATTTGTAGTAATATGATCCCATTTTCACATAGGTATTTCTAACCGTTGCAACTGACCAAACGGCTTTTGATGTTCAATCTTTACTTTCTTACAAGTAGTACACCCTTCCACATGCTGGTCAATGCTTCTTTTTATTCCAGGCCACCAATAAAATTGTTTCAGGTCTTTATACATCTTATTCGTACCTGGGTGAATAGAAAAACGAGATTGATGAGCTTCTTGTAGTACCCGATCACGTAAACCACCAAACGAGGCACCCAAATTCTGTTCCCCAGACACAACAACCCACGATCATCTTTTACAAGCAATGCTGATATACCTACTAACCGTTCTGGTTTCAAGTGTTCTTCTTGAAAAGCTTCTATTTGACACTTCTGCAATTCGTCAAAGAGGTTAGGTAGGAGTTCAGCTCGTAGTGAAATAGCTTTTATTGTTCCACTCCTTTCTTGACGACTTAGTGCATCAGCTACTACATTCGCCTTTCCCGGATGATAAAGGATTTCACAGTCGTAATCATTTACCAATTCTAGCCATCTTCTTTGCCTCATATTTAGTTCCTTCTGATCGAAAAGATGTTGGAGACTCTTATGATCAGTATAAATTTGACATTTAGAGCCGTAAAGGTAATGTCTCCAAATTTTCAACGCGAAAACAACTGCTGCCAGTTCCATGTCATGTGTAGGATACTGTCTTTCATGATCTTTTAACTGACGAGAAGCATAAGCAATAACCTTTCCACGCTGCATAAGTATACAACCCAATCCCAATTTGGAAGCGTCACTGTAAACAACAAAGTCGTCGGAACCTTCCGGTAGTGACAAAATCGGCGCACTGCAAAGTTTTTCTTTCAATACCCTGAACGTTTCATCCTGTTCTGCTTTCCATTCAAACTTTAAATTCTTTCGAGTTAGTTTAGTCAAAGGCGTCGCGATACGAGAGAAGTCTTTTATAAACTTCCGATAATAGCCGGCTAAACCCAGAAAACTTCGTACCTCAGTTGGCGTTCTCGGTGGTTCCCACTTTTCAACTGCTGCTACTTTCATTGGATCAACTTGAATACCTTTCTCAGAAACTACGTGTCCGAGAAACTGAATTTCCCGTAGCCAGAATTCACATTTAGAGAACTTAGCGTATAATTGTTCCTTCTTCAACAATTCCAGAATTAAACGAAGATGTTGGGCGTGCTCTTCTCTGGACCGGGAGTAGATAAGGATATCATCGATAAACACAATAACGAATTTATCGAGATATGGCTTACATACTCGATTCATTAAATCCATAAAAGCAGCTGGGGCGTTCGTCAATCCAAAATGCATCACTAAGAATTCATAGTGACCATACCGGGTGCGAAAAGCAGTTTTCAGAACGTCTTCTTCTTTAACCTTCAGTTGATGATAACCAGATCTCAGATCAATCTTGGAGAAATAGCAAGCTCCAACTAGTTGATCAAAGAGGTCATCAATTCTAGGAAGCGAATACTTGTTCTTGATCGTGCGCTTATTCAGTTCCCGATAATCAATACACATCCTCATCGAACCATCATTCTTTTTCACAAACAGGATCGGTGCTCCCCACGGCGAAGAACTGGGTCTGATGAAGCCTTTATCTGAAAGATCCTGCAGTTGAGTCATCATCTCTTTCATCTCTGTAGGTGCCAAACGATACGGTGCACGGGCAACATGAGCGGCTCCAGGAATCAGATCTATGCCAAACTCTACTTGTCTAACAGGCGGAAGGCTAGTCAAATCTTCTGGAAAAACTTCCGGAAATTCACGAACCACCGGGATATCCCCCAGTTTATTATTTTCTAGCTTACTATCTATCACATAAGCTAAGTAACTTGAGCAGCCTTTATTGATACACTTTCGAGCTTTCAACAAAGAGATAAGGCAAGACTGATGATTTCTACGGTCACCATAAATCACTACTGGTCCCTTCTCAGGTAAGACAACATTTATTAACTTCTTATCACAAACTATATTATCCTGATTCTCGGCTAACCAATCCATTCCCACTACCACATCAAACTCAATCAAGGCTATAGGAAATAACTGAATAGACACTCCACACCCATCTATGTTTATCACACAACTATCAAATACCTCCCTAACCGGTACTTGATTATCATTAGCCGTATCTACCATTAATGCATGATCTAACACTTTAGGCTGTAAATGCATATAGGCAGCAAAAGAAGGCGACACAAACGATCGGTTTGCACCGGAATCAAATAACACTTTAGCACGTGTAGAATTTATTAAGAATGTACCTGTAACCACATCGGGAGTCTCATTTGCTTCTTGCTCTGTCATTTGGAAGGCACGACCCCTTGCTCTCGGTACTTCTGGCCTTGGTACTACCGGTCTAACACCCGTTTGTCTTACTGACGTACCACCCGTTTGTATTCTCCCCAGTGGACAATCGGACTGAAGGTGATCAGGAGAATTGCACGAATAACAAAATCTAACTACTCGACAGTCTTTAGCAATATGACCGATCTTTCCACACTTATAACAGTTTATAGGATCCACTTGACAACTTCCTTGATGAAAACGGTGGCACTTTGGGCAAGGTTTTTCAACTGGTCGGAAAGGTGGACGGTTATCAAATCGCTGGAACCTGGACTTCTTCGGATCATACTGCGGTCCTTCCCACTTTCTTTTCCCCACATTCTTATCACTAGTACTTCTCCCTTTATCTTGTTATACGGTTTCCGCGGCATCTACTGCGGCGGAGAAAGTTTCTGGCCCTTTAGCAATCACCAAACTTCTAACTTATGCATTCAATCCGAAGACAAACCTTTCAATCTTCATTGCCTCCGTGGCAACGTAGTATTCCGCGAAACGAGACTTTTCCAGAAAACGAGCGGTATAGTCCCGAACTGATAAATTTCCTTGCCGCAAGTTCATAAACTCTTCCTCCAGTTGTTTGACTGTTGCATGAGGACAGAACTGCTTCCTGAAAGCTATAACAAATTCTTCCCACGAGAAGGTAGAATATATGTCAGAACCTCCCGAAGAAATATGAGCTTCCCACCAGTATAAAACGTCGCCTTTCAACATTGCGGTTCCATAAAGTACCCTATCTTCTTCCGCGCACTTACTAGTCTTGAAGATAGCTTCTAGTTCCTTCAGCCATCGCATAGCTTTTACTGGATCCCGATCTCCTGAGTAAGTTGGAGGCTTACAACTTAAGAACATTTTATAGTCACACTTTCTTAGTACTGTGTGATTGTAGGTGTGATAGGCATCTCCTCTTCATGAGTAGGATCTGGTCTTTCTGTCTCAGTATTATGGGTTTGGTTGAACATAGCTTGGATATTGGCTTGTAATCTTCCCATTTCAGCTTCTAAGTCATCTCTGGTAACAAATTCCGTGCCGCGCCCCTGAACTCTGCCTCCAGTTCTGCCTCTACCTCTGTCTCCCCCTCTTCCCCTTGCCCCAACTGTTGGATTTGTTCTATTAGGATTTCCTCCTCCCCGATTTGTTTGTCTAGTACCGCTTGCCATTCTGTAGATTCAAACAAGATTAACATACACATAAGCACATACCCCATATAACTAGGTATTCCAGTTCAACATGTACCTGTAAGATCACTATTACACTGGCCAGGTGTAAAATGAACTTACCTTACATGATGTTCCTTCTACCTTTTTATATTTAACATCCCAAGGTTCTACAATAATAGGGACATCCTACTTCACATGCAGTTTAAGTCTAGGTACAGATACTAATACCTAAATCCCTTAAACTAAGGCTCTGATACCATCTGTAACGACCCGTACTCCCATACATAGTTCAAATAGCATACATTGCATAACGTCGTTAAAACAAGAGATACATTACATAACAAATACGGTCCCCTAGTCTTTTACAAACATTTAGTACATCATTACAACCATTTACATAGTAGATTACATCATTACTAACAACATGCTATATCTACTAAACATGTCATAGTCTTCAACTACATAGTCCTCCAAAAGCTATTCGCGGTATAACCTCCTTATTTGCTCTTACTCGATCCACGACCTGGAATACATATTTTTGAAAACAAAATGAGGGTTAGACCTTGAGGTCTAGTGAGAAAATCCCCGTTAGTTGAAAACCATTTGCACAACATCATACACATAATTCACATAAGAATACCAATTAAGACTCATGCATCATATATCTTTCCATCTCGTTCTCTTGGCCATATTAATTGGTTGCGAGCCAACTAATCAATTTACACCACTGTACTAAATACAGCCAACACCACCGTCCCTCTGTACAGCCAACTTTCACCGGTCCTAAGCCCGACCAACTAGCACCCATACAGTGTAATACTCATATAAACACAATATGCACCTTATTACACACATTCACATATATGTATTCCAGTTAGAAAACATTTTAAGTAAAAACTCACCGGTTTGCGTTATCAAAACTCTTTCCACAAAGAACTCAGCTTTCACCTTCGATTCACAGTATCTGAAACAAATATATACAGATATCTTTTTACCATATAAAACACATAAGTCTTACTAAAGCTAAGAACTCTAAAGAACTCAAATCCTCAAATGTTGCCCCCAAACCCGAACTTAAGTCGAGTCCACAGTACATTTAATCCTCATCCATTCCTTATCCAATAACTAACAATACACAGGTTACTGGATACTCAAAAACATCTAAACTCTCAAAAATTGACCAAACAGCCAAACTATCTGGACACTTCAGAACTATCCGGACAACACTTCTTTCCGGACGGCATGACCAATCCGGACAACAGGACTTTCCGGACAGTATGAATAATCCGGACGTCATCCGGAAACTTATAACAAAAAGGAACTTACCCGGATACTTGACTCGTCCGGACACCTTAGACACCATCCGGACACCACAAGCTAATTTACCCGGACACTACCAACAAAATCACCCGGACACATTCATGGTGTCCGGAAACCTCTGTCGGTTTGGTGCTTTTTACCCAGAAAACCGACTGAATCATTAACAGTTATGAAATTGACTATTCCAATCCGATAGAAACTACCTAATAGCAATTACACACATAAACTGTAAAGGAAACATACCTGAATTCAGTTCCAAGTGCACCAATTGATGCCTTAACCTAGCTTTTCTTCCTTTCTTCTTTTCTTCCAAAACACACACACGCACTAAGTTTCTTTTTCTGGATAATATATGCTGTTCTGAATTATCAGATTTACTAAGGGATAATATCCATCCATATTTACCACTTTAACCCCTAAACTATCCATTAATGACTAAAATACCTTTAACTCCTAATTTAACCCAAATTTACCCTAAACATTAATTATAAAGTTAAATAAATTTAACGGAACTAACTTTTAACTAACGAACTTACCCGGGGTATTACAGTCCTGTATAGTAAATTAATACCAGTACAATATGTATTTGGGTATTTCAGACTTTGTGAAGTTTGGTGACGGAAATCCTTACCGCTTTAAGAAGTAAAGTAAGAGTGACGCTACTGTTGTCAGGTGAGTTCATTCTTACCTTGCCCTTTTTATAAACGCATTTTAATTTATGGTAAGGTATATTTTATAATGAATGCTTCCTGAATGAGTTTTGATACAAAGCAAAATTGGTTATCTTGAAATTAATGGTTTTGCTTAACTTCATTGACGTTATTTGAAAATGATTTATAATAACCTGCACGAGTACAAATAAGTGTAATGGATCCATAGGCACTAGTTTTATGAACACATGGAATAGGCGTGGATTAATCGTAATTCCAGTGTGTATGATAAACGTGGAATAGGCGTAGACTAATGGTAATTCCCGTTTAGGTGAAATGAGGAATAGGCATGGTCTAATCGTAATTCTCATTTCACATTGATGAGAAATCGTGGGATATGCGTGTACTAATCGTAATTCTTGATTTCTAAGGAAGGAAAGAGATAGGCATGGCTTAATTGTAATCTCTACTTCCTTTCCAAGAAATTGACATATGTAATTGTGATTTCTTGGATATGAGCATTAATCTAGAATCCGTGGAGATTCGTAGTGGCCTCTTGAACATGATAACATGACTGACTTGGTGTCGGTCATATTCATGGAATCGGGTTTAACCCCGTCATCGTAAGATGTTGATACATATGGTAAGAAAAAGGTAAACCAGGTTTGTTATGTCTTGTTTACATTGATTTTTAAAGTATTATTTTGAAATCGAATGTTCTCACTAGGCGTTAGCCTAATCGTTTCAAATTATATTTTCTTACCAGATACTAGCTCGGGAAAGTAAAGGGTTGTGGGACGAGTGCATTCGAGTACATACTTTTTTGTGGAAAATGGAGAAGTTAGCCTTAGTGAGAAGTTTTTTATAAATCCTAGATAACCGGTTTAATCTGATTTTAGATGACAAAATTAGATTAATAGGTTATTTTATTTTGCATTGATGTATATATGAATCCTTAAGGTTAATTCTCTGCTATGTATAAAAGTTTGACAGATCTTATGGTTAACCTTGTTAGAATTAAGGTTTAAATTTAACCTGATTTTTAGGGTGTTACACGGGACCAATTTTTGACCAACTGTACAGTTAAGTACTCGAATTAATAAGCTTAAGGTTTTCAGAACTCGTCTTAGGGGTTGTTTGGCAGTTGCTGAATGATTTAGTGAAGAATGGGTGAGAGGCCAGAATGATTGAGATGCTCTGTATTGTTGAGTGCAGAATGAAATTTGGTTGTTTGGTAATTGTTCTGAATGGTAACTCTGAATGACAACCAATTACCATTTTACCCTTCTGTATAAACTAGTAGAAATCAATACATATAACAGAAATATAGAACCTGAAACTAAAAACCCAACTCTCTTTTCTTCTCCAGAACTACAACTCCAAATTCTTACGCAACTACAACTTCAAATTCTCTCTTGAAAATCAATTTCTTTATGAATTTCATTTATGGGAAATTTGAGAACAATCAATGGAAATGGAATGGAGCTGAGAAAACTTATCTGGGGTAGAAGCAAAATGTGATCTTGGAAGAACCGCAAATTTGCAGAAGAGAGAAAACTTTGCGTTCTTTAGCTAACAAATCGACAGATGTGGATGGAAAAATTGGAGAAATTGACAGATACGAAAGGAAAAATCAGAGAAATCGACAAAGAAGAAGATGACGGGGATGTTTGTTTACCTGAAATCGACAAACTGACGTTGCCGACGAGATGGATGCGTGGAAGGTGCGTGGAAGGAGAAGTCGATGGAAGGAGATGGATGTGAGAAAGGGCAGATTTGAAAAAAAAAATGAACTGAATGGTTGAGTGGTGTCCTAGATGCAAAATGGTTAAGAGGTGATTGTCACCATTAAGAGGTTTTTTTTGCCAAACAGCCCATGCCTCTTACCGATTCATAGACAGCCTCTGAATGTCACCATTAAGAGGTAAACAAACAGCCACTTAGACTTAGGCCCATTTGTGCACATCTAATTAACTCCATGAAACTATTTTTAATCACACATATTGTTCTAATACACTTTGATTTTTAATAACTATACGAATACAATTAAATAATAAAACATCATTCATGTTGATAAATTTGTATAAATCGAACTTTGAAACAAATATGCCACAAGGTAATCTATATATTTGTAAAAAATTAAATTTTTTTTTAGAACAATTTTTTTGCTTGTTAGTTGTTTTTACAAATGCTATAAAAATTCTACTTTTAAATTTTGTTGTACGAGAAAAACAAGTGTATTTTATTCATATGGATTAACATTTTACTTGAACTCATAAACACTTATGAGGCCAGATGGAGCAACCGCGGAGCGTGAAATGTGTGGAAGGAGATGCGGCCGAGAGTTTTTGTGAAAAGGGTAGATGTGGAAAAAATTAGAATATGAATGGTTGAGGGATGCCCTAGTCACAAAATCGCTCAAAGACTTTTATCACCATTAAGATGATACATTTTTTTACCAAACAACCTTAATTTCTCATTGATTTAGAGGTGACCTCTTAATGTAACCATTAAGAGCTAAACAAACAGCCCCTTATCTAAGATAAAATAAAAAATATAACTATGTCAAAATTTAATTAGTTAACAGAGTTATATTTTCATCAAAATATAAATGTTAAAATTCCTTAATTTATTTTTCAAAAAGCTGTAAATATTTATACCATTTGTAAGAAATATAAGTAAAATCCATGAATGTTACCGTTTATGAATCCTGAACGAAATATGGAAAAAAATCTTCAGTGAAATCTTTTTTAAATAGAAAATCTCTGATGGAAATCGTTTTTAAGTAAAAGATACGGAGTATTAGATTAGAGAGTAAACTACAATTTTGATCCCTTTGGTTTATACCAAATTTTGAAAGTGGTCCTTAGCTTTCAATAACTACAATCATCAATATATATATATATAGGGGCGTAATCAAACGAAAACTTTTTAAAGTGTGATAACTGTAAGATCCAACGTGAGCCACACATTTAAGATAATTAATATAAATTTTAAATAAATAAAAAGGGTACTTTAGTAAAAAAGAAAATACAGCTATTATAATTACTATATTAATATGTTTTACTCTCTCTCTCTCTACCATATACAAAAACCTAGACCTCCTTTTCCTTCTCCATATTACAGCCGCCACACAAACATTTCTCCGGCCATCTCTTCTCTGGAAATGGCGCCGCCGGAAATGGCGCCACCGCCGTTAATAGCCATCTCTACGCCATCTCCGGCCATCTCTTCTCCGGCGGTTGCCTAGCCTCCCTTTTCCTTCTCCATATTACAGCCGTCGCACATCACTTTCTCCGGCCATCTCTTCTCCGGAAATGGCGCCGCCGGAAATGGCGCCACCACCGTTAATAACAACCATCTCCGGCCATCTCTTCTCCAGCCATCTCTTCTCCGGCGGTTGCCTTTTCATATTTACTTCTCCTTTTGGTTTGTTTGGACGACTGAAGATTGCAAAAGAAGACGACGAAGAAATCATCGGCATAAGTAGGCAAGACCGAAGACAATGATACAGATCTTTAAGACGATGACAACGGTACAATTTTGATTTTCAATCTCCCCCCACCCTCTCTCTGATTTCAGATCTCGCCAGAGATGTAACGCAAATCTCGTCGGAGATGTAATATCAGAGATGTGTCACAGTTTTGATGTATCACATGTAGCATCACAATGTATCACAATGTTTTTTAAGTGTATCTTAATGGTAATTACAATGTAACAAAATGTATCTTAATGGTAATCACAGTATAACACAGTGGATATCATTGTGTCACATTGTGCAACTTTGTGTTTATTTTTGGGTATCATAGTGCATTTGTATGGTAATCACAGTGTAACACAGTGGATATCACTGTGTTACATTGTGCATCGTTGTATGTATTTTGGGTATCATAGTGCATTTTGTATGGTAATCACAATGTAACACACTGCAGTTAATGTTTGAAGATTTGTGTAACACTGCGATATTATGCAACATTGCAGTTAATGTTTGAAGATTTGTGATACACTGTGATACACTGCAGTTAATATGTTTGAAGATTTGTGATACACTGTGATATCATGTGTTTGTCGGAAAAATCTTGCCGGAGAAGAGATGGTCGGAGATGAGAGAGGAGAGAGGAGAGAGAAGGGAGGAGGGATGAGGGAGGAGAGAGGATACTTTTAAAATACCTAAATTGACATTTGATTAAAATTTAAGTCAATATTACCAAAATAAAATAGTTTCCTAATTTATCTCTGATTTGTGGTTGAGATTGGATCTCACAGTTATCACCTTTTACTAGGATCTCTCATGAATAGGCCCCTATATATATATATATATAAAAAAATGTAGGGGTGAGGATTAAACATAGGTCTTCATGGCCATTTATCTTATTTTCTAGATTTTTGATTTATTTTAAATAAAAGTCACATATTAAATGTTTTCATTAATTACTAAAACTTTTCATTTTTTATTTTATAATTACTTATTTTAATAGGTTATATATTTTTTTATTTAGTAGGCTAACAATACAATATTAAAAATATTTTTAATAGGTTATATTTTTTTTATTATTTAGTAGGCTAACATCAATATATATATATATATATAAAAGAGAATGTAGGGGTGAGGATTAAACATACGCCTTCATGGCCATTTATCTTATTTTCTAGATTTTTGATTTATTTTAAATAAAAGTCACATATTAAATGTTCTCATTAATTACTAAAAAAATTCATTTTTTATTTTATAATTACTTATTTTAATAGGTTATATTTTTTTATTATTTAGTAGGCTAACAATACAATATTAAAAATATTTTTAATAGGTTATATTTTATTATTATTTAGTAGGCTAACAATGCTTATAAATAAAAAATATTTTTAATATTGTATGTTTTTATTTATTTACATTTTTACGGATAAGCTAACAAAACTTATTTAATAATTTTTTTTATTTTTCTTAATAAGTTAACAATGATTATAAATTATAAATCAAAATTTTTAAATTATGTTATTTTCTTAATAAGCTAACAAAACTTTTCATTTTTCATTTTATAATTTTATAAGATAGATACAATGCTTATTAGTCAAATACTTTTTTAATAGGTTATATTTTTTTTATCTTTTAGTAGGCTAACAATCAATATATATATATATATATATATATATAAAGGAGAATGTAGGGGTGATGATTAAACATAGGCCTTCATGGCCATTTATCTTATTTTCTAGATTTTTTATTTATTTTAAATAAAAGTTACATATTAAATGTTCTCATTAATTACTAAAACTTTCCATATTTTATTTTATAATTACTTATTTTAATAGGTTATATATTTTTATTATTTAGTAGGCTAACAATACAATATTAAAAATATTTTTAATAGGTTATATTTTTTTTATGATTTAGTATGTTAACAATGCTTATAAATAAAAAATATTTTTAATATTGTATGTTTTTATTTATTTACATTTTTATGGATAAGCTAACAAAACTTATAAATCAAAACTTATTTAATAAAATATATATTTTTTATTTAATTTTTTGTTTTTCTTAATAAGTTAACAATGATTATAAATTATAAATCAAAACTTTTAAATTATGTTATTTTCTTAATAAGCTAACAAAACTTTTCATTTTTCATTTTATAATTTTATAAGATAGATACAATGCTTATTAGTCAAATACTTTTTTTAATAGGTTATATTTTTTTTATCTTTTAGTAGGCTAACAATGCTTATAAATCAAAAATATTTTTAATATTGCATGTTTTTATTTATTTACATTTTTATGGATAACCTAACAGTGCTTATAAATCAAAACTTATTTAATAAAATATAGTTTTTATTTATTTAATTTTTGTTTTTCTTAATAAGTTAACAATGATTATAAATCAAAACTTTTAAATTGTTTTATTTTTTAGTAAGATCTATACCAATGTTTATGTTCTTTTTTTCGTAAGCTAACAATATTTATAAATCAATACTTATTTTAATAAATTATATTTTTTGTATATATATTCTTTTATTTTTAAGGAAGACGACAAGTGATTATAAATCAATAAGTTTTCTAATAAATTATAATTATTATTTTATAACAATGGTTATTTTATTATAATTATTGAGTTTATTGATTTATTTTTTCTTCGTAAGCTTACTTGATCTAAATATTATATGAACTTTTTTTATTAAGATAGATAACAATGATTATAAATCAAATACTTATTTAATAGAGTATATATATTTTTCTTTTAGTAAGCTAAAAATGTTTATAAATCAATTTTTTTAATATGTATATTTTTATTTATTTACATTTTTTGGATAAGTTAACAATACTTATAAATCAATACTTATTTAATAAAGTATATTTTTATTTATTTATTTATTTGTTTTTCTTAGTAAACTAATAATGATTATAAATCAAAACTTTTAAATTATTTTATTTTCTTAGTAAGATACAAATGTTTGTATTCTTTCTTTTAGTAAGCTAACAATACTTATTTTAATAAATTATGTTTTTTTATTTTTTTTGTCTTTTAGTAAGATAACAATTGCTTAAATCAATTTTTTTAGTAAAATATATTAACCTTTATAATAATATTTGTATTCACCGCGTGAGGCGCGGTGCTGTTACCTAGTTATCATATATATTGTTTACATTTTGCATAAAAATGATCCCTGGATTCTAACTCAATTAAATATACCCATTAAGTAAGCAGCATTTATGTCATTTTATCTAATTTTTTGTATTACTCAAAGGACCAGAATTGTAGTTTACCTTTTTTTCCCGACCAAAACAAACAAAACATTATTAATGATTTGGATTATTGCAGTACAAGAGAAGATTGTTATCCATCCAAACCGGAGGGCCAACATCTGAAACGGGCTCAACTAAGAAATTGGATTGCCTAGCAAGTTCATGGGCAACCTCATTTCTATTCCTCCTAGCAAATTAACTTTTAAAAAAGGTCTTGACATTAAAACTTCGCGACAAGTGTAAACCAACTCTTCAAACTCGATGTAATCTTCAATCGGCTGGGATACGACATTAACTACTACCAACGAATCGGTCTCAAAGATGCATCGGTCATGTCCCATTTCCCTTATCCATATGAGAGCTTCAAGCAAGGTTTTTGCTTCACATTCTTTAACCGCCGGTTGACTTTTTATAAATTTATATTTTATCTTATGTTTAAGAAGTAGTTATAACCATTTTTATATATTTGTTGTACCATCTCAATCTAATGATTTAGGTGAGTTCTGTTTTCTAAATAAAAATTAGCGAATTTTTTTGAGGGAACTAAATTATACTAAAAAATCGATCACTTTATTATCTACAATTTGACATTCATTTTGATATATTTTTTATACGTTTTTCGGGGTTCTTTAATTTTTTTATCAAGGTTCTCGCTTGATCTTTTCCCTAAATATAGCGACAAGATCAAAAAGAGAATCTAAAAAAAGAACCAAAAAACCATCTAAAACTTTAGATTTAGATGATCTTATGAACATGGTTAAAAAGTGGTTATAATCACTTTTTAAAAGTAAAATATAAATATAATTATAAATATAAATATAAAAAAGGTAAACAACAAATTTGGTCTTTTGAGTAAAGGTGAAAAAGGATAAAAAGATATAAACGCCCTCTTATTTAGTAGAGCTAGTGACTAAGGATCACTTTTAAAACAAAATATAAACAGTAAGGACTATAATTATAGTTATTGAAATCTAAAGGATCACTTTCAAAACATGATGTAAACCACAAGGACCAAAATTGTAGTTTACTGTAGATGAAATAAGGAAAGGATTCGTCGTACGTTGCGTACGTACGTATATAAACCGTCACACGCCACTGCTACTACTCGTCTACTCGCATCTTCTCTTTCGAAGACAGAAAATCCATCGTCTCAGTTCAATCTTTTGAGGGTTTTGATTGTTTCAGATGACACCACATTGATTGAAAACGGTAACCTCGTCGATCAGTAACTGTGAAGTAATTTCTTTTTCATTTCGTTTCGTTTGATTTTTGATTGAAAACATTTCAATCTCTTTAGGGTTTTGATTTTGGTTTTTGATTGCAACCGACAGGAACTGTGAAGAAAAAACAAGCCTGTGCACAATCCTATTTAGTTCAAGAAAAGATACAGGAGCAGTTCAGCGATGCACATAAGTAAAATTAACCAGTAAGCAACAAAGGGTGTAAAGCAATAAGCACCATATATCCGGGCCAATGAATCAAATATAATGTGACAGGTTCTTTATAACTGGGAAAGGGTTTTGAGATATGTTGATCCCATCTTTCCTTTTTTTCTTCTTCTTCCAGATAATTGAATTTTGATGGCATCCCGTGAAGGTATTTCTTCGTACATATCCTGGCTAATGATGGCATCTATTGTTTCTATAGCAGGATTAGAGACTGCACAAACACAGAGAGAAAGCATTACCAGTTCTAATTGTTTCTGAGATTCAGGTGTGCATCTGGATATTCAGCATATGTCTCGCTGCTGTGGAGGTTGTTAGGTTGTTGAGATCTTCTTATCACAGGTAAGTAAGTGATTCAACTTATCCGACATTGATGCTTGAACTTTATCACGTATGTTGCATACGACTCTCACAGGAATTTACCTGAAATTGCAGTTTTTAGTTTGCTATTATATTATTTATCATTCTTATGAATTATGATTACTTGTAGCAATAATCTGCATCGAACGTCTATATGGAAATCATGATCTTGATGTGATGGACACCCTGCGTGAGAATCCAATCATGGCATAGCCTGTGATATTGATTCGACTGAAGCAGACAGAAGAGGAGTGAACAAAGTGTCAATCAGGCTTCAACAAGGTTTGGGCTGATATTTTTGCAAAGAACCATTACAAGTCGTTTGACCACCGGAGTTTCTATTCCCTGCCACAAGATTTAAAGAATTGTGGGCGTTGTGGTTCTCCTTTCAAAGTGTGGATCAGACTTTAACAAGGTTTGGGCGTTGTTCTCCCTTCAAACTAGACATTGTTTCTTTTTTAAATATTAAAAAGCCTTTCTTGTTCTTTATGACTAGGCTTAGTTGCTGAGATCAAAGAAATAAAGGAAAAGAGCCAACAATCCCTAATTCTCCCATTTGTAAGCCGTGTTTTCTCTTTGTTATTCTTTCATCATTTTGTGTTATTGGATTAGATCCTGATGAAGATTTGAAGGGAATAAATGCCAAGCTCAGTGAAAGGATAGCACTTCTGGAATATAAAACAAGTCGAAGAAGATAATTGAAGACATTGAAACAAAAATCCCTCATCTCCTCAACGAATCGGATTACGATGGCAAAGCCGGCAAGCTTACTGATCCGACATTGATGCTGGAACTTTATCACATAAGTTGCATACGGCTTTCACAGGTATTAACTTTCCACGTCCCCAAGTCACCTTAATATTCAAACCTCCATCCCACTCCCCTCAGTTCCTTCCAACCAGTGGAATTTCACGTCCCCAAGTCCCCTTACCTATGAAATCTTTACTTTTTTATTTGTTTGTTGTGTGCATCAAGGGGATGGAGAAATACATGTGGAATCACAACTCTTCAGTATTTTGGGATGCAAAATGTTTAATATGCTCCAATTCGGTTGCTGGTACGTAGTCTTGCTATGTACATGTTATCTCTTGCTTTATTTCTGAATTTTGAGACCTTATTACCTCATTTTTTTGAACCTAGGATGAGTATGCTAAACTTGTGGAGGTCTTATCATTCTAAAGAGTGACTATTAAATGAAACAAAAAAGTACGCGTTGTTAGCCCCAAATATCACATGCTGCACTTACTAGCTTTTACAAGGTACATAGAGCTACTTGTGGTCAGGTTCAGATTTCTTTCAACTTCGTTTTTCATTTTTTAATAATCAATCATAACTTATGTCTTAGTAAACAAATTTCCAAGTTTTTGAACAACAATCAACCAAATAGAACAAGAACATGACTTATAGGCTCAGGGGACCAATAAAGAAATAACTGACAGCTACCTTCATGTAATTTTTTTTGGGGTAAAAGTTACTCTTCAATCTATTGCAGGTTAAATCTGTAAGGTGGTAAAAGTGGTGATCACAGGCTACACTATACCAGTAAGCAACAAAGGTGTAAACCAAAGAATCGATATAGTGTGACAGGTTCTGCATAATTGGGAAAGGGTATTGAGATACGTTGATCCTATCTTTTTTATTTTTCTGATTAAATTGTGTTTTGATGTTATCCTGACTAATGATATTGATTCGACTGAAGCAGAAAGAAGAGGAGTGAACAAAGTGTCAAATCAGGCTTCAACAAGGTTTGGGCTGATATTTTTCTGAAGAGCCATTACAGGTCACTTGACCACCGGAGTTTCTATTCCCTGCAACAAGATTTAAAGAATTGTGGGCGTTGTTGTTCTCCCTTCAAAGTGTGGATCAGAATTTAACAAGGTTTGGGCGTTGTTCTCCCTTCAAACTAGAATTTGTTTTTTTTTAATATTAAAAAGCCTTTCTTGTTCTTTATGACTAGGCTTAGTGGCTGAGATCAAAGAAATAAAGGAAAAGAGCCAACAATCCCTAATTCTCCCATTTGTATTCCGTGTTCTCTTTGTTATTCTTGCATCATTTTGTGTTATTGGATTCGATCCTGATGAAGATTTGAAGGGAATAAATGGCAAGCTCAGTGAAAGGATAGCAGTTCTGGAATATAAAACACGTCGAAAAAGATAATTGAAGACATTGAAACAAAAATCTCTCTCTCTCCTCAACGAATCGGATTACGACGGCAAAGCCGGCAAGCTTACTGATCCGACATTGATGCTGGAACTTTATCACATAAGTTGCATACGGCCGTCACAGGTATTAACTTTCCACGTCCCCAAGCCCCCTTAATATTCAAACCTCCATCCCACACCCCTCAGTTCCTTCCAACCGGTGGAATTTCTCGGTCAATTGATTAGTCACCAGGAAGAATCCCACACCATGTGCGAAGTGTCCTCTTGCTTCTGCATTTTCCCCATAGGAGCCAAAGTGGTACATCATCTTTCTTTCTTTCATTCTTTTGTTTTACTTCTCCTCCTGCCAAAAAAGGGATTGATTACCTACGGTCCCTGGATTTTGTTTCATTTCTTTTCTTCTAACCACAAAACCTGTAAGTACTTCACCACTCATATGGATACCTTCAAATTACACACCACCAATTTTTTACCTATGAAATCTTTACTTTTTTATTTGTTTGTTGTGTGCATCAAGGGGATGGAGAAATACATGTGGAATCACAACGCTTCAGTAATTTCGGGTTGCAAAATGTTTAATATGCTCCAATTCGGTTGCTGGTACGTAGTCTTGCTATGTACATGTTATCTCTTGCTTTATTTCTGATTTTTGAGACCTTATTACCTCATTTTGTTTAGAACCAAGGATGGGTATGCTAAACTTGTGGAGGTCTTATCAATTTAAAAGAGTGGCTATTACATGAAACAAAAAAGTACGCGTTGTTAGCCCCAAATATCACATGCTGCACTTACTAGCTTTTACAAGGTACATAGAGCTACTTGTGGTCAGGTTCAGATTTCTTTCAACTTCCTTTTTCATTTTTTAATAATCAATCATAACTTATGTCTTAGTAAACAAATTTCCAAGTTTTTGAACAACAATCAACCAAATAGAACAAGAACATGACTTATAGGCTCAGGGGACCAATAAAGAAATAACTGACAGCTACCTTCATGTAATTTTTTTTGGGGTAAAAGTTACTCTTCAATCTATTGCAGGTTAAATCTGTAAGGTGGTAAAAGTGGTGATCACAGGCTACACTATACCAGTAAGCAACAAAGGGTGTAAACCAAAGAATCGATATAGTGTGACAGGTTCTGCATAATTGGGAAAGGGTATTGAGATACGTTGATCCTATCTTTTTTATTTTTCTGATTAATTGTGTTTTGATGTTATCCTGACTAATGACATCTGTTGTTTCTGTAGCAGGTTTAGAGGATGCATAACCAGTTATACTCTTAAACAATATTCTAATTGTTTCTGAGCTTCAGGTGTGCATCTGGATATATATGAGATTCAGCATAGGTCTCGTAGCTGTGGAGGTTGTTGAGATCTTCTTTTCAGGTAAGCAAGTGGTGCAACTTTGGCTTCAACTGTATTGAAAACGAATCATTTTGTTTTTGAAAATTTAACATTTCAATGTTTTGCATGCTGCATAATGCATACATAAGTAGTTTATGCAATTAAGTGGTGTAATGGAACACTTTTAACCAAATTGGATCTCAAGCTTACATGTCCGACAGAATAGTTTTTCAAAGTTCTTGAACAACAATCCACCAAACAGAACAAAAAGAAAAAATGGCTTATTGCCTCAAGGAGCCAATACACACAACATTGACAACTGCCTTCATCTAATCTTTTTTGGGTAGAGTTTACTCTTCATTCTATTCTAGGGGTAAACATTTAAGGTTCTAGAAGCGGTAGTAAAATCATAAAATCAAGATTTTGTTTGCCTAAAGAAAAAAGATTAATTTTTGTTATTGTATTTAGTCATGTGTAAGGTTGTCCAAAAAGTTATCCTTCGATTCCTTAGAGATTTTATAGTCGATTCCTTAGAGATTTTATAAAAAATTTAAGGATCCTGTTAAATATGTGGTTTGAAAAACACATTAATCCAAAATAAAAACTCACAACTCTATGGACAAGCACCAGCCTGGGGAGGAGGAGGTGGCGAAGCAGGAGCGTCGGGTGCAGGTGTAGGAGGGGTAGGGGTCGGGTTGGCAGCAAAGCACAGAAACTTACAACAGTAGTTTGAATTCTTTTTATATATTTACCCTACCATTGTGCAGAAACACTTCCAAAATGATGATTATGTCGACAAATAGTTTTTAGACATCCTGAATATTTATAGGAAGGAACATAGTTTGCCAGCACTATGCACTTCGATTACATGAAATTAATGTTTATGCAGTTTTGTAGTTTGCTTTTATATTATTTATCATTCTTATGATTACTTGTAGCAATAATCTGCATCGAACGTCTATAAGGCGATCATGATCTTGATGTGATGGACACCCTGCGTGAAAATCCAATCATGGCATAGCCTGTTATATTGATTCGACTGAAGCAGAAAGAAGAGGAGTGAACAAAGTGTCAATCAGGCTTCAACAAGGTTTGGGCTGATACTTTTGCGAAGAACCATTACAAGTCACTTGACCACCGGAGTTTCTATTCCCTGCAACAAGATTTAAAGAATTGTGGGCGTAGTTGTTCTCCCTTCAAAGTGTGGATCAGACTTCTACAAGGGTTGGGCGTTGTTCTCCCTTCAAACTAGAAATTGTTTCTTTTTTTAATATTAAAAAGCCTTTCTTGTTCTTTATGACTAGGCTTAGTTGCTGAGATCAAAGAAATAAAGGAAAAGAGCCAACAATCCCTAATTCTCCCATTTGTAAGCCGTGTTTTCTCTTTGTTATTCTTGCATCATTTTGTGTTATTGGATTAGATCCTGATGAAGATTTGAAGGGAATAAATGCCAAGCTCAGTGAAAGGATAGCAGTTCTGGAGTATAAAACAAGTCGAAGAAGATAATTGAAGAAATTGAAACAAAAATCTCTCTCTCTCCTCAACGAATCGGATTACGCCGGCAAAGCCGGCAAGCTTACTGATCCGACATTGATGCTGGAACTTTATCACATAAGTTGCATACGGCTTTCACAGGTATTAACTTTCCACATCCCCAAGTCCCCTTAATATTCAAACCTCCATCCCACACCGTGTGCGAAGTCACCAGGAAAGAATCCCACACCGTGTGCAAAGTCTCCTCTTGCTTCTGCATTTTCCCCAAAGGAGCCAAAGTGGTACATCGTTTTTCTTTCTTTCTTTCTTTTGTTCTACTTCTCCTCCTGCTAAAAAAGGGATTGATTACCTACGGTTCCTGGATTTTGTTTCATTTCTTTTCTTCTAACCACAAAACCGGTAAGTACTTCACCAGCCTCCTCATATGGATATCTTAAAATTACACACCACCAATTTTTTACCTATGAAATCTTTACTTTTTTATTTGTTTGTTGTGTGCATCAAGGGGATGGAGAAATACATGTGGAATCACAACGCTTCAGTAATTTCGGGTTGCAAAATGTTTAATATGCTCCAATTCGGTTGCTGGTACTTAGTCTTGCTATGTACATGTTATCTCTTGCTTTATTTCTGATTTTTGAGACCTTATTACCTCATTTTGTTTAGAACCAAGGATGAGTATGCTAAACTTGTGGAGAGTCTTATCAATTTAAAAGAGTGGCTATTACATGAAACAAAAAAGTACGCGTTGTTAGCCCCAAATATCACATGCTGCACTTACTAGCTTTTATAAGGTACATAGAGCTACTTGTGGTCAGGTTCAGATTTCTTTCAACTTCCTTCTTCATTTTTTTTATAATTAATCAGAACTTATGTCTTAGTAAACAAATTTCCAAAGTTTTTGAACAACAATCAACCAAATAGAACAAGAACATGACTTATAGGCTCAGGGGACCAATAAAGAAATAACTGACAGCTACCTTCATGTAATTTTTTTTTTGGTACAAGTTACTCTTCAATCTATTGCAGGTTAAATCTGTAAGGTGGTAAAAGTGGTGATCACTGGCTACAGTATACCGGTTAACAAAGGGTGTAAACCATAGAATCGCATATATTGTTAAAGGTTCTGCATAATTGGGAAAGGGTATTGAGGTATGTTGATCCTATCTTTTTTATTTTTCTGATTAATTGTGTTTTGATGATATCCTGGCTGATGATGGCATCTGTTGTTTCTGTAGCTGGATTAGAGGATGCATTACGTGTTATACTCTTAAACAATATTCTAATTGTTTCTGAGCTTCAGGTGTGCATCTGGATATATATGAGATTCAGCATAGGTCTCGTAGCTGTGGAGGTTGTTGAGATCTTCTTTTCAGGTAAGCAAGTGGTGCAACTTTGGCTTCAACTGTATTGAAAACGAATCATTTTGTTTTTGAAAATTTAACATTTCAATGTTTTGCATGCTGCATAATGCATACATAAGTAGTTTATGCAATTAAGTATTGTAATGGAACACTTTTAACCAAATTGGATCTCAAGCTTACATGTCCGACAGAATAGTTTTTCAAAGTTCTTGAACAACAATCCACCAAACAGAACAAAAAGAAAAAATGGCTTATTGCCTCAAGGAGCCAATACACACAACATTGACAACTGCCTTCATCTAATCTTTTTTGGGTAGAGTTTACTCTTCATTCTATTCTAGGGGTAAACATTTAAGGTTCTAGAAGCGGTAGTAAAATCATAAAATCAAGATTTTGTTTGCCTAAAGAAAAAAGATTAATTTTTGTTATTGTATTTAGTCATGTGTAAGGTTGTCCAAAAAGTTATCCTTCGATTCCTTAGAGATTTTATAGTCGATTCCTTAGAGATTTTATAAAAAATTTAAGGATCCTGTTAAATATGTGGTTTGAAAAACACATTAATCCAAAATAAAAACTCACAACTCTATGGACAAGCACCAGCCTGGGGAGGAGGAGGTGGCGAAGCAGGAGCGTCGGGTGCAGGTGTAGGAGGGGTAGGGGTCGGGTTGGCAGCAAAGCACAGAAACTTACAACAGTAGTTTGAATTCTTTTTATATATTTACCCTACCATTGTGCAGAAACACTTCCAAAATGATGATTATGTCGACAAATAGTTTTTAGACATCCTGAATATTTATAGGAAGGAACATAGTTTGCCAGCACTATGCACTTCGATTACATGAAATTAATGTTTATGCAGTTTTGTAGTTTGCTTTTATATTATTTATCATTCTTATGATTACTTGTAGCAATAATCTGAATCGAACGTCTATAAGGCGATCATGATCTTGATGTGATGGACACCCTGCGTGAAAATCCAATCATGGCATAGCCTGTGATATTGATTCGACTGAAGCAGAAAGAAGAGGAGTGAACAAAGTGTCAAATCAGGCTTCAACAAGGTTTGGGCTGATATTTTTCTGAAGAGCCATTACAGGTCACTTGACCACCGGAGTTTCTATTCCCTGCAACAAGATTTAAAGAATTGTGGGCGTTGTTGTTCTCCCTTCAAAGTGTGGATCAGAATTTAACAAGGTTTGGGCGTTGTTCTCCCTTCAAACTAGAATTTGTTTTTTTTTAATATTAAAAAGCCTTTCTTGTTCTTTATGACTAGGCTTAGTGGCTGAGATCAAAGAAATAAAGGAAAAGAGCCAACAATCCCTAATTCTCCCATTTGTATTCCGTGTTCTCTTTGTTATTCTTGCATCATTTTGTGTTATTGGATTCGATCCTGATGAAGATTTGAAGGGAATAAATGGCAAGCTCAGTGAAAGGATAGCAGTTCTGGAATATAAAACACGTCGAAAAAGATAATTGAAGACATTGAAACAAAAATCTCTCTCTCTCTCTCTCTCTCCTCGACGAATCGGATTACGACGGCAAAGCCAGCAAGCTTACTGATCCGACATTGATGCTGAACTTTATCACATAAGTTGCATACGGCCCTCACAGGTATTAACTTTCCACGTCCCCAAGCCCCCTTAATATTCAAACCTCCATCCCACACCCCTCAGTTCCTTCCAACCGGTGGAATTTCTCGGTCAATTGATTAGTCACCAGGAAGAATCCCACACCATGTGCGAAGTGTCCTCTTGCTTCTGCATTTTCCCCATAGGAGCCAAAGTGGTACATCATCTTTCTTTCTTTCATTCTTTTGTTTTACTTCTCCTCCTGCCAAAAAAGGGATTGATTACCTACGGTCCCTGGATTTTGTTTCATTTCTTTTCTTCTAACCACAAAACCTGTAAGTACTTCACCACTCATATGGATACCTTCAAATTACACACCACCAATTTTTTACCTATGAAATCTTTACTTTTTTATTTGTTTGTTGTGTGCATCAAGGGGATGGAGAAATACATGTGGAATCACAACGCTTCAGTAATTTCGGGTTGCAAAATGTTTAATATGCTCCAATTCGGTTGCTGGTACGTAGTCTTGCTATGTACATGTTATCTCTTGCTTTATTTCTGATTTTTGAGACCTTATTACCTCATTTTGTTTAGAACCAAGGATGGGTATGCTAAACTTGTGGAGGTCTTATCAATTTAAAAGAGTGGCTATTACATGAAACAAAAAAGTACGCGTTGTTAGCCCCAAATATCACATGCTGCACTTACTAGCTTTTACAAGGTACATAGAGCTACTTGTGGTCAGGTTCAGATTTCTTTCAACTTCCTTTTTCATTTTTTAATAATCAATCATAACTTATGTCTTAGTAAACAAATTTCCAAGTTTTTGAACAACAATCAACCAAATAGAACAAGAACATGACTTATAGGCTCAGGGGACCAATAAAGAAATAACTGACAGCTACCTTCATGTAATTTTTTTTGGGGTAAAAGTTACTCTTCAATCTATTGCAGGTTAAATCTGTAAGGTGGTAAAAGTGGTGATCACAGGCTACACTATACCAGTAAGCAACAAAGGGTGTAAACCAAAGAATCGATATAGTGTGACAGGTTCTGCATAATTGGGAAAGGGTATTGAGATACGTTGATCCTATCTTTTTTATTTTTCTGATTAATTGTGTTTTGATGTTATCCTGACTAATGACATCTGTTGTTTCTGTAGCAGGTTTAGAGGATGCATAACCAGTTATACTCTTAAACAATATTCTAATTGTTTCTGAGCTTCAGGTGTGCATCTGGATATATATGAGATTCAGCATAGGTCTCGTAGCTGTGGAGGTTGTTGAGATCTTCTTTTCAGGTAAGCAAGTGGTGCAACTTTGGCTTCAACTGTATTGAAAACGAATCATTTTGTTTTTGAAAATTTAACATTTCAATGTTTTGCATGCTGCATAATGCATACATAAGTAGTTTATGCAATTAAGTGGTGTAATGGAACACTTTTAACCAAATTGGATCTCAAGCTTACATGTCCGACAGAATAGTTTTTCAAAGTTCTTGAACAACAATCCACCAAACAGAACAAAAAGAAAAAATGGCTTATTGCCTCAAGGAGCCAATACACACAACATTGACAACTGCCTTCATCTAATCTTTTTTGGGTAGAGTTTACTCTTCATTCTATTCTAGGGGTAAACATTTAAGGTTCTAGAAGCGGTAGTAAAATCATAAAATCAAGATTTTGTTTGCCTAAAGAAAAAAGATTAATTTTTGTTATTGTATTTAGTCATGTGTAAGGTTGTCCAAAAAGTTATCCTTCGATTCCTTAGAGATTTTATAGTCGATTCCTTAGAGATTTTATAAAAAATTTAAGGATCCTGTTAAATATGTGGTTTGAAAAACACATTAATCCAAAATAAAAACTCACAACTCTATGGGCAAGCACCAGCCTGGGGAGGAGGAGGTGGCGAAGCAGGAGCGTCGGGTGCAGGTGTAGGAGGGGTAGGGGTCGGGTTGGCAGCAAAGCACAGAAACTTACAACAGTAGTTTGAATTCTTTTTATATATTTACCCTACCATTGTGCAGAAACACTTCCAAAATGATGATTATGTCGACAAATAGTTTTTAGACATCCTGAATATTTATAGGAAGGAACATAGTTTGCCAGCACTATGCACTTCGATTACATGAAATTAATGTTTATGCAGTTTTGTAGTTTGCTTTTATATTATTTATCATTCTTATGATTACTTGTAGCAATAATCTGCATCGAACGTCTATAAGGCGATCATGATCTTGATGTGATGGACACCCTGCGTGAAAATCCAATCATGGCATAGCCTGTTATATTGATTCGACTGAAGCAGAAAGAAGAGGAGTGAACAAAGTGTCAATCAGGCTTCAACAAGGTTTGGGCTGATACTTTTGCGAAGAACCATTACAAGTCACTTGACCACCGGAGTTTCTATTCCCTGCAACAAGATTTAAAGAATTGTGGGCGTAGTTGTTCTCCCTTCAAAGTGTGGATCAGACTTCTACAAGGGTTGGGCGTTGTTCTCCCTTCAAACTAGAAATTGTTTCTTTTTTTAATATTAAAAAGCCTTTCTTGTTCTTTATGACTAGGCTTAGTTGCTGAGATCAAAGAAATAAAGGAAAAGAGCCAACAATCCCTAATTCTCCCATTTGTAAGCCGTGTTTTCTCTTTGTTATTCTTTCATCATTTTGTGTTATTGGATTAGATCCTGATGAAGATTTGAAGGGAATAAATGCCAAGCTCAGTGAAAGGATAGCAGTTCTGGAGTATAAAACAAGTCGAAGAAGATAATTGAAGAAATTGAAACAAAAATCTCTCTCTCTCCTCAACGAATCGGATTACGCCGGCAAAGCCGGCAAGCTTACTGATCCGACATTGATGCTGGAACTTTATCACATAAGTTGCATACGGCTTTCACAGGTATTAACTTTCCACATCCCCAAGTCCCCTTAATATTCAAACCTCCATCCCACACCGTGTGCGAAGTCACCAGGAAAGAATCCCACACCGTGTGCAAAGTCTCCTCTTGCTTCTGCATTTTCCCCAAAGGAGCCAAAGTGGTACATCGTTTTTCTTTCTTTCTTTCTTTTGTTCTACTTCTCCTCCTGCTAAAAAAGGGATTGATTACCTACGGTTCCTGGATTTTGTTTCATTTCTTTTCTTCTAACCACAAAACCGGTAAGTACTTCACCAGCCTCCTCATATGGATATCTTAAAATTACACACCACCAATTTTTTACCTATGAAATCTTTACTTTTTTATTTGTTTGTTGTGTGCATCAAGGGGATGGAGAAATACATGTGGAATCACAACGCTTCAGTAATTTCGGGTTGCAAAATGTTTAATATGCTCCAATTCGGTTGCTGGTACTTAGTCTTGCTATGTACATGTTATCTCTTGCTTTATTTCTGATTTTTGAGACCTTATTACCTCATTTTGTTTAGAACCAAGGATGAGTATGCTAAACTTGTGGAGAGTCTTATCAATTTAAAAGAGTGGCTATTACATGAAACAAAAAAGTACGCGTTGTTAGCCCCAAATATCACATGCTGCACTTACTAGCTTTTATAAGGTACATAGAGCTACTTGTGGTCAGGTTCAGATTTCTTTCAACTTCCTTCTTCATTTTTTTTATAATTAATCAGAACTTATGTCTTAGTAAACAAATTTCCAAAGTTTTTGAACAACAATCAACCAAATAGAACAAGAACATGACTTATAGGCTCAGGGGACCAATAAAGAAATAACTGACAGCTACCTTCATGTAATTTTTTTTTTGGTACAAGTTACTCTTCAATCTATTGCAGGTTAAATCTGTAAGGTGGTAAAAGTGGTGATCACTGGCTACAGTATACCGGTTAACAAAGGGTGTAAACCATAGAATCGCATATATTGTTAAAGGTTCTGCATAATTGGGAAAGGGTATTGAGGTATGTTGATCCTATCTTTTTTATTTTTCTGATTAATTGTGTTTTGATGATATCCTGGCTGATGATGGCATCTGTTGTTTCTGTAGCTGGATTAGAGGATGCATTACGTGTTATACTCTTAAACAATATTCTAATTGTTTCTGAGCTTCAGGTGTGCATCTGGATATATATGAGATTCAGCATAGGTCTCGTAGCTGTGGAGGTTGTTGAGATCTTCTTTTCAGGTAAGCAAGTGGTGCAACTTTGGCTTCAACTGTATTGAAAACGAATCATTTTGTTTTTGAAAATTTAACATTTCAATGTTTTGCATGCTGCATAATGCATACATAAGTAGTTTATGCAATTAAGTATTGTAATGGAACACTTTTAACCAAATTGGATCTCAAGCTTACATGTCCGACAGAATAGTTTTTCAAAGTTCTTGAACAACAATCCACCAAACAGAACAAAAAGAAAAAATGGCTTATTGCCTCAAGGAGCCAATACACACAACATTGACAACTGCCTTCATCTAATCTTTTTTGGGTAGAGTTTACTCTTCATTCTATTCTAGGGGTAAACATTTAAGGTTCTAGAAGCGGTAGTAAAATCATAAAATCAAGATTTTGTTGGCCTAAAGAAAAAAGATTAATTTTTGTTATTGTATTTAGTCATGTGTAAGGTTGTCCAAAAAGTTATCCTTCGATTCCTTAGAGATTTTATAGTCGATTCCTTAGAGATTTTATAAAAAATTTAAGGATCCTGTTAAATATGTGGTTTGAAAAACACATTAATCCAAAATAAAAACTCACAACTCTATGGACAAGCACCAGCCTGGGGAGGAGGAGGTGGCGAAGCAGGAGCGTCGGGTGCAGGTGTAGGAGGGGTAGGGGTCGGGTTGGCAGCAAAGCACAGAAACTTACAACAGTAGTTTGAATTCTTTTTATATATTTACCCTACCATTGTGCAGAAACACTTCCAAAATGATGATTATGTCGACAAATAGTTTTTAGACATCCTGAATATTTATAGGAAGGAACATAGTTTGCCAGCACTATGCACTTCGATTACATGAAATTAATGTTTATGCAGTTTTGTAGTTTGCTTTTATATTATTTATCATTCTTATGATTACTTGTAGCAATAATCTGAATCGAACGTCTATAAGGCGATCATGATCTTGATGTGATGGACACCCTGCGTGAAAATCCAATCATGGCATAGCCTGTGATATTGATTCGACTGAAGCAGAAAGAAGAGGAGTGAACAAAGTGTCAAATCAGGCTTCAACAAGGTTTGGGCTGATATTTTTCTGAAGAGCCATTACAGGTCACTTGACCACCGGAGTTTCTATTCCCTGCAACAAGATTTAAAGAATTGTGGGCGTTGTTGTTCTCCCTTCAAAGTGTGGATCAGAATTTAACAAGGTTTGGGCGTTGTTCTCCCTTCAAACTAGAATTTGTTTTTTTTAATATTAAAAAGCCTTTCTTGTTCTTTATGACTAGGCTTAGTGGCTGAGATCAAAGAAATAAAGGAAAAGAGCCAACAATCCCTAATTCTCCCATTTGTATTCCGTGTTCTCTTTGTTATTCTTGCATCATTTTGTGTTATTGGATTCGATCCTGATGAAGATTTGAAGGGAATAAATGGCAAGCTCAGTGAAAGGATAGCAGTTCTGGAATATAAAACACGTCGAAAAAGATAATTGAAGACATTGAAACAAAAATCTCTCTCTCTCTCTCTCTCTCTCTCTCCTCGACGAATCGGAGGTATTAACTTTCCACGTCCCCAAGCCCCCTTAATATTCAAACCTCCATCCCACACCCCTCAGTTCCTTCCAACCGGTGGAATTTCTCGGTCAATTGATTAGTCACCAGGAAGAATCCCACACCATGTGCGAAGTGTCCTCTTGCTTCTGCATTTTCCCCATAGGAGCCAAAGTGGTACATCATCTTTCTTTCTTTCATTCTTTTGTTTTACTTCTCTTCCTGCTAAAAAAGGGATTGATTACCTACGGTCCCTGGATTTTGTTTCATTTCTTTTCTTCTAACCACAAAACCTGTAAGTACTTCACCACTCATATGGATACCTTCAAATTACACACCACCAATTTTTTACCTATGAAATCTTTACTTTTTTATTTGTTTGTTGTGTGCATCAAGGGGATGGAGAAATACATGTGGAATCACAACGCTTCAGTAATTTTGGGTTGCAAAATGTTTAATATGCTCCAATTCGGTTGCTGGTACTTAGTCTTGCTATGTACATGTTATCTCTTGCTTTATTTCTGATTTTTGAGACCTTATTACCTCATTTTGTTTAGAACCAAGGATGAGTATGCTAAACTTGTGGAGGTCTTATCAATTTAAAAGAGTGGCTATTACATGAAACAAAAAAGTACGCGTTGTTAGCCCCAAATATCACATGCTGCACTTACTAGCTTTTATAAGGTACATAGAGCTACTTGTGGTCAGGTTCAGATTTCTTTCAACTTCCTTCTTCATTTTTTTTATAATTAATCATAACTTATGTCTTAGTAAACAAATTTCCAAAGTTTTTGAACAACAATCAACCAAATAGAACAAGAACATGACTTATAGGCTCAGGGGACCAATAAAGAAATAACTGACAGCTACCTTCATGTAATTTTTTTTTTGGTACAAGTTACTCTTCAATCTATTGCAGGTTAAATCTGTAAGGTGGTAAAAGTGGTGATCACTGGCTACAGTATACCGGTTAACAAAGGGTGTAAACCATAGAATCGCATATATTGTTAAAGGTTCTGCATAATTGGGAAAGGGTATTGAGGTATGTTGATCCTATCTTTTTTATTTTTCTGATTAATTGTGTTTTGATGATATCCTGGCTGATGATGGCATCTGTTGTTTCTGTAGCTGGATTAGAGGATGCATTACGTGTTATACTCTTAAACAATATTCTAATTGTTTCTGAGCTTCAGGTGTGCATCTGGATATATATGAGATTCAGCATAGGTCTCGTAGCTGTGGAGGTTGTTGAGATCTTCTTTTCAGGTAAGCAAGTGGTGCAACTTTGGCTTCAACTGTATTGAAAACGAATCATTTTGTTTTTGAAAATTTAACATTTCAATGTTTTGCATGCTGCATTATGCATACATAAGTAGTTTATGCAATTAAGTGGTGTAATGGAACACATTTAACCAAATTGGATCTCAAGCTTACATGTCCGACAGAATAGTTTTTCAAAGTTCTTGAACAACAATCCACCAAACAGAACAAAAAGAAAAAATGGCTTATTGCCTCAAGGAGCCAATACACACAACATTGACAACTGCCTTCATCTAATCTTTTTTGGGTAGAGTTTACTCTTCATTCTATTCTAGGGGTAAACATTTAAGGTTCTAGAAGCGGTAGTAAAATCATAAAATCAAGATTTTGTTTGCCTAAAGAAAAAAGATTAATTTTTGTTATTGTATTTAGTCATGTGTAAGGTTGTCCAAAAAGTTATCCTTCGATTCCTTAGAGATTTTATAGTCGATTCCTTAGAGATTTTATAAAAAATTTAAGGATCCTGTTAAATATGTGGTTTGAAAAACACATTAATCCAAAATAAAAACTCACAACTCTATGGACAAGCACCAGCCTGGGGAGGAGGAGGTGGCGAAGCAGGAGCGTCGGGTGCAGGTGTAGGAGGGGTAGGGGTCGGGTTGGCAGCAAAGCACAGAAACTTACAACAGTAGTTTGAATTCTTTTTATATATTTACCCTACCATTGTGCAGAAACACTTCCAAAATGATGATTATGTCGACAAATAGTTTTTAGACATCCTGAATATTTATAGGAAGGAACATAGTTTGCCAGCACTATGCACTTCGATTACATGAAATTAATGTTTATGCAGTTTTGTAGTTTGCTTTTATATTATTTATCATTCTTATGATTACTTGTAGCAATAATCTGAATCGAACGTCTATAAGGCGATCATGATCTTGATGTGATGGACACCCTGCGTGAAAATCCAATCATGGCATAGCCTGTGATATTGATTCGACTGAAGCAGAAAGAAGAGGAGTGAACAAAGTGTCAAATCAGGCTTCAACAAGGTTTGGGCTGATATTTTTCTGAAGAGCCATTACAGGTCACTTGACCACCGGAGTTTCTATTCCCTGCAACAAGATTTAAAGAATTGTGGGCGTTGTTGTTCTCCCTTCAAAGTGTGGATCAGAATTTAACAAGGTTTGGGCGTTGTTCTCCCTTCAAACTAGAATTTGTTTTTTTTAATATTAAAAAGCCTTTCTTGTTCTTTATGACTAGGCTTAGTGGCTGAGATCAAAGAAATAAAGGAAAAGAGCCAACAATCCCTAATTCTCCCATTTGTATGCCGTGTTCTCTTTGTTATTCTTGCATCATTTTGTGTTATTGGATTCGATCCTGATGAAGATTTGAAGGGAATAAATGGCAAGCTCAGTGAAAGGATAGCACTTCTGGAATATAAAACACGTCGAAAAAGATAATTGAAGACATTGAAACAAAAATCTTACTCTCTCTCTCCTCGACGAATCGGATTATGACGGCAAAGCCAGCAAGCTTACTGATCCGACATTGATGCTGAACTTTATCACATAAGTTGCATACGGCCGTCACAGGTATTAACTTTCCACGTCCCCAAGCCCCCTTAATATTCAAACCTCCATCCCACACCCCTCAGTTCCTTCCAACCGGTGGAATTTCTCGGTCAATTGATTAGTCACCAGGAAGAATCCCACACCATGTGCGAAGTGTCCTCTTGCTTCTGCATTTTCCCCATAGGAGCCAAAGTGGTACATCATCTTTCTTTCTTTCATTCTTTTGTTTTACTTCTCCTCCTGCCAAAAAAGGGATTGATTACCTACGGTCCCTGGATTTTGTTTCATTTCTTTTCTTCTAACCACAAAACCTGTAAGTACTTCACCACTCATATGGATACCTTCAAATTACACACCACCAATTTTTTACCTATGAAATCTTTACTTTTTTATTTGTTTGTTGTGTGCATCAAGGGGATGGAGAAATACATGTGGAATCACAACGCTTCAGTAATTTCGGGTTGCAAAATGTTTAATATGCTCCAATTCGGTTGCTGGTACGTAGTCTTGCTATGTACATGTTATCTCTTGCTTTATTTCTGATTTTTGAGACCTTATTACCTCATTTTGTTTAGAACCAAGGATGGGTATGCTAAACTTGTGGAGGTCTTATCAATTTAAAAGAGTGGCTATTACATGAAACAAAAAAGTACGCGTTGTTAGCCCCAAATATCACATGCTGCACTTACTAGCTTTTACAAGGTACATAGAGCTACTTGTGGTCAGGTTCAGATTTCTTTCAACTTCCTTTTTCATTTTTTAATAATCAATCATAACTTATGTCTTAGTAAACAAATTTCCAAGTTTTTGAACAACAATCAACCAAATAGAACAAGAACATGACTTATAGGCTCAGGGGACCAATAAAGAAATAACTGACAGCTACCTTCATGTAATTTTTTTTGGGGTAAAAGTTACTCTTCAATCTATTGCAGGTTAAATCTGTAAGGTGGTAAAAGTGGTGATCACAGGCTACACTATACCAGTAAGCAACAAAGGGTGTAAACCAAAGAATCGATATAGTGTGACAGGTTCTGCATAATTGGGAAAGGGTATTGAGATACGTTGATCCTATCTTTTTTATTTTTCTGATTAATTGTGTTTTGATGTTATCCTGACTAATGACATCTGTTGTTTCTGTAGCAGGTTTAGAGGATGCATAACCAGTTATACTCTTAAACAATATTCTAATTGTTTCTGAGCTTCAGGTGTGCATCTGGATATATATGAGATTCAGCATAGGTCTCGTAGCTGTGGAGGTTGTTGAGATCTTCTTTTCAGGTAAGCAAGTGGTGCAACTTTGGCTTCAACTGTATTGAAAACGAATCATTTTGTTTTTGAAAATTTAACATTTCAATGTTTTGCATGCTGCATAATGCATACATAAGTAGTTTATGCAATTAAGTGGTGTAATGGAACACTTTTAACCAAATTGGATCTCAAGCTTACATGTCCGACAGAATAGTTTTTCAAAGTTCTTGAACAACAATCCACCAAACAGAACAAAAAGAAAAAATGGCTTATTGCCTCAAGGAGCCAATACACACAACATTGACAACTGCCTTCATCTAATCTTTTTTGGGTAGAGTTTACTCTTCATTCTATTCTAGGGGTAAACATTTAAGGTTCTAGAAGCGGTAGTAAAATCATAAAATCAAGATTTTGTTTGCCTAAAGAAAAAAGATTAATTTTTGTTATTGTATTTAGTCATGTGTAAGGTTGTCCAAAAAGTTATCCTTCGATTCCTTAGAGATTTTATAGTCGATTCCTTAGAGATTTTATAAAAAATTTAAGGATCCTGTTAAATATGTGGTTTGAAAAACACATTAATCCAAAATAAAAACTCACAACTCTATGGACAAGCACCAGCCTGGGGAGGAGGAGGTGGCGAAGCAGGAGCGTCGGGTGCAGGTGTAGGAGGGGTAGGGGTCGGGTTGGCAGCAAAGCACAGAAACTTACAACAGTAGTTTGAATTCTTTTTATATATTTACCCTACCATTGTGCAGAAACACTTCCAAAATGATGATTATGTCGACAAATAGTTTTTAGACATCCTGAATATTTATAGGAAGGAACATAGTTTGCCAGCACTATGCACTTCGATTACATGAAATTAATGTTTATGCAGTTTTGTAGTTTGCTTTTATATTATTTATCATTCTTATGATTACTTGTAGCAATAATCTGAATCGAACGTCTATAAGGCGATCATGATCTTGATGTGATGGACACCCTGCGTGAAAATCCAATCATGGCATAGCCTGTGATATTGATTCGACTGAAGCAGAAAGAAGAGGAGTGAACAAAGTGTCAAATCAGGCTTCAACAAGGTTTGGGCTGATATTTTTCTGAAGAGCCATTACAGGTCACTTGACCACCGGAGTTTCTATTCCCTGCAACAAGATTTAAAGAATTGTGGGCGTTGTTGTTCTCCCTTCAAAGTGTGGATCAGAATTTAACAAGGTTTGGGCGTTGTTCTCCCTTCAAACTAGAATTTGTTTTTTTTAATATTAAAAAGCCTTTCTTGTTCTTTATGACTAGGCTTAGTGGCTGAGATCAAAGAAATAAAGGAAAAGAGCCAACAATCCCTAATTCTCCCATTTGTATTCCGTGTTCTCTTTGTTATTCTTGCATCATTTTGTGTTATTGGATTCGATCCTGATGAAGATTTGAAGGGAATAAATGGCAAGCTCAGTGAAAGGATAGCAGTTCTGGAATATAAAACACGTCGAAAAAGATAATTGAAGACATTGAAACAAAAATCTCTCTCTCTCTCTCTCTCTCTCTCTCTCCTCGACGAATCGGATTACGACGGCAAAGCCAGCAAGCTTACTGATCCGACATTGATGCTGAACTTTATCACATAAGTTGCATACGGCCCTCACAGGTATTAACTTTCCACGTCCCCAAGCCCCCTTAATATTCAAACCTCCATCCCACACCCCTCAGTTCCTTCCAACCGGTGGAATTTCTCGGTCAATTGATTAGTCACCAGGAAGAATCCCACACCATGTGCGAAGTGTCCTCTTGCTTCTGCATTTTCCCCATAGGAGCCAAAGTGGTACATCATCTTTCTTTCTTTCATTCTTTTGTTTTACTTCTCCTCCTGCTAAAAAAGGGATTGATTACCTACGGTCCCTGGATTTTGTTTCATTTCTTTTCTTCTAACCACAAAACCTGTAAGTACTTCACCACTCATATGGATACCTTCAAATTACACACCACCAATTTTTTACCTATGAAATCTTTACTTTTTTATTTGTTTGTTGTGTGCATCAAGGGGATGGAGAAATACATGTGGAATCACAACGCTTCAGTAATTTCGGGTTGCAAAATGTTTAATATGCTCCAATTCGGTTGCTGGTACGTAGTCTTGCTATGTACATGTTATCTCTTGCTTTATTTCTGATTTTTGAGACCTTATTACCTCATTTTGTTTAGAACCAAGGATGAGTATGCTAAACTTGTGGATGTCTTATCAATTTAAAAGAGTGGCTATTACATGAAACAAAAAAGTACGCGTTGTTAGCCCCAAATATCACATGCTGCACTTACTAGCTTTTACAAGGTACATAGAGCTACTTGTGGTCAGGTTCAGATTTCTTTCAACTTCCTTTTTCATTTTTTAATAATCAATCATAACTTATGTCTTAGTAAACAAATTTCCAAGTTTTTGAACAACAATCAACCAAATAGAACAAGAACATGACTTATAGGCTCAGGGGACCAATAAAGAAATAACTGACAGCTACCTTCATGTAATTTTTTTTGGGGTAAAAGTTACTCTTCAATCTATTGCAGGTTAAATCTGTAAGGTGGTAAAAGTGGTGATCACAGGCTACACTATACCAGTAAGCAACAAAGGGTGTAAACCAAAGAATCGATATAGTGTGACAGGTTCTGCATAATTGGGAAAGGGTATTGAGATACGTTGATCCTATCTTTTTTTATTTTTCTGATTAATTGTGTTTTGATGTTATCCTGACTAATGACATCTGTTGTTTCTGTAGCAGGTTTAGAGGATGCATAACCAGTTATACTCTTAAACAATATTCTAATTGTTTCTGAGCTTCAGGTGTGCATCTGGATATATATGAGATTCAGCATAGGTCTCGTAGCTGTGGAGGTTGTTGAGATCTTCTTTTCAGGTAAGCAAGTGGTGCAACTTTGGCTTCAACTGTATTGAAAACGAATCATTTTGTTTTTGAAAATTTAACATTTCAATGTTTTGCATGCTGCATAATGCATACATAAGTAGTTTATGCAATTAAGTGGTGTAATGGAACACATTTAACCAAATTGGATCTCAAGCTTACATGTCCGACAGAATAGTTTTTCAAAGTTCTTGAACAACAATCCACCAAACAGAACAAAAAGAAAAAATGGCTTATTGCCTCAAGGAGCCAATACACACAACATTGACAACTGCCTTCATCTAATCTTTTTTGGGTAGAGTTTACTCTTCATTCTATTCTAGGGGTAAACATTTAAGGTTCTAGAAGCGGTAGTAAAATCATAAAATCAAGATTTTGTTTGCCTAAAGAAAAAAGATTAATTTTTGTTATTGTATTTAGTCATGTGTAAGGTTGTCCAAAAAGTTATCCTTCGATTCCTTAGAGATTTTATAGTCGATTCCTTAGAGATTTTATAAAAAAATTAAGGATCCTGTTAAATATGTGGTTTGAAAAACACATTAATCCAAAATAAAAACTCACAACTCTATGGACAAGCACCAGCCTGGGGAGGAGGAGGTGGCGAAGCAGGAGCGTCGGGTGCAGGTGTAGGAGGGGTAGGGGTCGGGTTGGCAGCAAAGCACAGAAACTTACAACAGTAGTTTGAATTCTTTTTATATATTTACCCTACCATTGTGCAGAAACACTTCCAAAATGATGATTATGTCGACAAATAGTTTTTAGACATCCTGAATATTTATAGGAAGGAACATAGTTTGCCAGCACTATGCACTTCGATTACATGAAATTAATGTTTATGCAGTTTTGTAGTTTGCTTTTATATTATTTATCATTCTTATGATTACTTGTAGCAATAATCTGAATCGAACGTCTATAAGGCGATCATGATCTTGATGTGATGGACACCCTGCGTGAAAATCCAATCATGGCATAGCCTGTGATATTGATTCGACTGAAGCAGAAAGAAGAGGAGTGAACAAAGTGTCAAATCAGGCTTCAACAAGGTTTGGGCTGATATTTTTCTGAAGAGCCATTACAGGTCACTTGACCACCGGAGTTTCTATTCCCTGCAACAAGATTTAAAGAATTGTGGGCGTTGTTGTTCTCCCTTCAAAGTGTGGATCAGAATTTAACAAGGTTTGGGCGTTGTTCTCCCTTCAAACTAGAATTTGTTTTTTTTAATATTAAAAAGCCTTTCTTGTTCTTTATGACTAGGCTTAGTGGCTGAGATCAAAGAAATAAAGGAAAAGAGCCAACAATCCCTAATTCTCCCATTTGTATGACGTGTTCTCTTTGTTATTCTTGCATCATTTTGTGTTATTGGATTCGATCCTGATGAAGATTTGAAGGGAATAAATGGCAAGCTCAGTGAAAGGATAGCACTTCTGGAATATAAAACACGTCGAAAAAGATAATTGAAGACATTGAAACAAAAATCTTACTCTCTCTCTCCTCGACGAATCGGATTATGACGGCAAAGCCAGCAAGCTTACTGATCCGACATTGATGCTGAACTTTATCACATAAGTTGCATACGGCCGTCACAGGTATTAACTTTCCACGTCCCCAAGCCCCCTTAATATTCAAACCTCCATCCCACACCCCTCAGTTCCTTCCAACCGGTGGAATTTCTCGGTCAATTGATTAGTCACCAGGAAGAATCCCACACCATGTGCGAAGTGTCCTCTTGCTTCTGCATTTTCCCCATAGGAGCCAAAGTGGTACATCATCTTTCTTTCTTACATTCTTTTGTTTTACTTCTCCTCCTGCCAAAAAAGGGATTGATTACCTACGGTCCCTGGATTTTGTTTCATTTCTTTTCTTCTAACCACAAAACCTGTAAGTACTTCACCACTCATATGGATACCTTCAAATTACACACCACCAATTTTTTACCTATGAAATCTTTACTTTTTTATTTGTTTGTTGTGTGCATCAAGGGGATGGAGAAATACATGTGGAATCACAACGCTTCAGTAATTTCGGGTTGCAAAATGTTTAATATGCTCCAATTCGGTTGCTGGTACGTAGTCTTGCTATGTACATGTTATCTCTTGCTTTATTTCTGATTTTTGAGACCTTATTACCTCATTTTGTTTAGAACCAAGGATGGGTATGCTAAACTTGTGGAGGTCTTATCAATTTAAAAGAGTGGCTATTACATGAAACAAAAAAGTACGCGTTGTTAGCCCCAAATATCACATGCTGCACTTACTAGCTTTTACAAGGTACATAGAGCTACTTGTGGTCAGGTTCAGATTTCTTTCAACTTCCTTTTTCATTTTTTAATAATCAATCATAACTTATGTCTTAGTAAACAAATTTCCAAGTTTTTGAACAACAATCAACCAAATAGAACAAGAACATGACTTATAGGCTCAGGGGACCAATAAAGAAATAACTGACAGCTACCTTCATGTAATTTTTTTTGGGGTAAAAGTTACTCTTCAATCTATTGCAGGTTAAATCTGTAAGGTGGTAAAAGTGGTGATCACAGGCTACACTATACCAGTAAGCAACAAAGGGTGTAAACCAAAGAATCGATATAGTGTGACAGGTTCTGCATAATTGGGAAAGGGTATTGAGATACGTTGATCCTATCTTTTTTTATTTTTCTGATTAATTGTGTTTTGATGTTATCCTGACTAATGACATCTGTTGTTTCTGTAGCAGGTTTAGAGGATGCATAACCAGTTATACTCTTAAACAATATTCTAATTGTTTCTGAGCTTCAGGTGTGCATCTGGATATATATGAGATTCAGCATAGGTCTCGTAGCTGTGGAGGTTGTTGAGATCTTCTTTTCAGGTAAGCAAGTGGTGCAACTTTGGCTTCAACTGTATTGAAAACGAATCATTTTGTTTTTGAAAATTTAACATTTCAATGTTTTGCATGCTGCATAATGCATACATAAGTAGTTTATGCAATTAAGTGGTGTAATGGAACACATTTAACCAAATTGGATCTCAAGCTTACATGTCCGACAGAATAGTTTTTCAAAGTTCTTGAACAACAATCCACCAAACAGAACAAAAAGAAAAAATGGCTTATTGCCTCAAGGAGCCAATACACACAACATTGACAACTGCCTTCATCTAATCTTTTTTGGGTAGAGTTTACTCTTCATTCTATTCTAGGGGTAAACATTTAAGGTTCTAGAAGCGGTAGTAAAATCATAAAATCAAGATTTTGTTTGCCTAAAGAAAAAAGATTAATTTTTGTTATTGTATTTAGTCATGTGTAAGGTTGTCCAAAAAGTTATCCTTCGATTCCTTAGAGATTTTATAGTCGATTCCTTAGAGATTTTATAAAAAATTTAAGGATCCTGTTAAATATGTGGTTTGAAAAACACATTAATCCAAAATAAAAACTCACAACTCTATGGACAAGCACCAGCCTGGGGAGGAGGAGGTGGCGAAGCAGGAGCGTCGGGTGCAGGTGTAGGAGGGGTAGGGGTCGGGTTGGCAGCAAAGCACAGAAACTTACAACAGTAGTTTGAATTCTTTTTATATATTTACCCTACCATTGTGCAGAAACACTTCCAAAATGATGATTATGTCGACAAATAGTTTTTAGACATCCTGAATATTTATAGGAAGGAACATAGTTTGCCAGCACTATGCACTTCGATTACATGAAATTAATGTTTATGCAGTTTTGTAGTTTGCTTTTATATTATTTATCATTCTTATGATTACTTGTAGCAATAATCTGAATCGAACGTCTATAAGGCGATCATGATCTTGATGTGATGGACACCCTGCGTGAAAATCCAATCATGGCATAGCCTGTGATATTGATTCGACTGAAGCAGAAAGAAGAGGAGTGAACAAAGTGTCAAATCAGGCTTCAACAAGGTTTGGGCTGATATTTTTCTGAAGAGCCATTACAGGTCACTTGACCACCGGAGTTTCTATTCCCTGCAACAAGATTTAAAGAATTGTGGGCGTTGTTGTTCTCCCTTCAAAGTGTGGATCAGAATTTAACAAGGTTTGGGCGTTGTTCTCCCTTCAAACTAGAATTTGTTTTTTTTAATATTAAAAAGCCTTTCTTGTTCTTTATGACTAGGCTTAGTGGCTGAGATCAAAGAAATAAAGGAAAAGAGCCAACAATCCCTAATTCTCCCATTTGTATGCCGTGTTCTCTTTGTTATTCTTGCATCATTTTGTGTTATTGGATTCGATCCTGATGAAGATTTGAAGGGAATAAATGGCAAGCTCAGTGAAAGGATAGCACTTCTGGAATATAAAACACGTCGAAAAAGATAATTGAAGACATTGAAACAAAAATCTTACTCTCTCTCTCCTCGACGAATCGGATTATGACGGCAAAGCCAGCAAGCTTACTGATCCGACATTGATGCTGAACTTTATCACATAAGTTGCATACGGCCGTCACAGGTATTAACTTTCCACGTCCCCAAGCCCCCTTAATATTCAAACCTCCATCCCACACCCCTCAGTTCCTTCCAACCGGTGGAATTTCTCGGTCAATTGATTAGTCACCAGGAAGAATCCCACACCATGTGCGAAGTGTCCTCTTGCTTCTGCATTTTCCCCATAGGAGCCAAAGTGGTACATCATCTTTCTTTCTTACATTCTTTTGTTTTACTTCTCCTCCTGCCAAAAAAGGGATTGATTACCTACGGTCCCTGGATTTTGTTTCATTTCTTTTCTTCTAACCACAAAACCTGTAAGTACTTCACCACTCATATGGATACCTTCAAATTACACACCACCAATTTTTTACCTATGAAATCTTTACTTTTTTATTTGTTTGTTGTGTGCATCAAGGGGATGGAGAAATACATGTGGAATCACAACGCTTCAGTAATTTCGGGTTGCAAAATGTTTAATATGCTCCAATTCGGTTGCTGGTACGTAGTCTTGCTATGTACATGTTATCTCTTGCTTTATTTCTGATTTTTGAGACCTTATTACCTCATTTTGTTTAGAACCAAGGATGGGTATGCTAAACTTGTGGAGGTCTTATCAATTTAAAAGAGTGGCTATTACATGAAACAAAAAAGTACGCGTTGTTAGCCCCAAATATCACATGCTGCACTTACTAGCTTTTACAAGGTACATAGAGCTACTTGTGGTCAGGTTCAGATTTCTTTCAACTTCCTTTTTCATTTTTTAATAATCAATCATAACTTATGTCTTAGTAAACAAATTTCCAAGTTTTTGAACAACAATCAACCAAATAGAACAAGAACATGACTTATAGGCTCAGGGGACCAATAAAGAAATAACTGACAGCTACCTTCATGTAATTTTTTTTGGGGTAAAAGTTACTCTTCAATCTATTGCAGGTTAAATCTGTAAGGTGGTAAAATTGGTGATCACAGGCTACACTATACCAGTAAGCAACAAAGGGTGTAAACCAAAGAATCGATATAGTGTGACAGGTTCTGCATAATTGGGAAAGGGTATTGAGATACGTTGATCCTATCTTTTTTATTTTTCTGATTAATTGTGTTTTGATGTTATCCTGACTAATGACATCTGTTGTTTCTGTAGCAGGTTTAGAGGATGCATAACCAGTTATACTCTTAAACAATATTCTAATTGTTTCTGAGCTTCAGGTGTGCATCTGGATATATATGAGATTCAGCATAGGTCTCGTAGCTGTGGAGGTTGTTGAGATCTTCTTTTCAGGTAAGCAAGTGGTGCAACTTTGGCTTCAACTGTATTGAAAACGAATCATTTTGTTTTTGAAAATTTAACATTTCAATGTTTTGCATGCTGCATAATGCATACATAAGTAGTTTATGCAATTAAGTGGTGTAATGGAACACTTTTAACCAAATTGGATCTCAAGCTTACATGTCCGACAGAATAGTTTTTCAAAGTTCTTGAACAACAATCCACCAAACAGAACAAAAAGAAAAAATGGCTTATTGCCTCAAGGAGCCAATACACACAACATTGACAACTGCCTTCATCTAATCTTTTTTGGGTAGAGTTTACTCTTCATTCTATTCTAGGGGTAAACATTTAAGGTTCTAGAAGCGGTAGTAAAATCATAAAATCAAGATTTTGTTTGCCTAAAGAAAAAAGATTAATTTTTGTTATTGTATTTAGTCATGTGTAAGGTTGTCCAAAAAGTTATCCTTCGATTCCTTAGAGATTTTATAGTCGATTCCTTAGAGATTTTATAAAAAATTTAAGGATCCTGTTAAATATGTGCTTTGAAAAACACATTAATCCAAAATAAAAACTCACAACTCTATGGACAAGCACCAGCCTGGGGAGGAGGAGGTGGTGAAGCAGGAGCGTCGGGTGCAGGTGTAGGAGGGGTAGGGGTCGGGTTGGCAGCAAAGCACCGAAACTTACAACAGTAGTTTGAATTCTTTTTATATATTTACCCTACCATTGTGCAGAAACACTTCCAAAATGATGATTATGTCGACAAATAGTTTTTAGACATCCTGAATATTTATAGGAAGGAACATAGTTTGCCAGCACTATGCACTTCGATTACATGAAATTAATGTTTATGCAGTTTTGTAGTTTGCTTTTATATTATTTATCATTCTTATGATTACTTGTAGCAATAATCTGCATCGAACGTCTATAAGGCGATCATGATCTTGATGTGATGGACACCCTGCGTGAAAATCCAATCATGGCATAGCCTGTTATATTGATTCGACTGAAGCAGAAAGAAGAGGAGTGAACAAAGTGTCAATCAGGCTTCAACAAGGTTTGGGCTGATACTTTTGCGAAGAACCATTACAAGTCACTTGACCACCGGAGTTTCTATTCCCTGCAACAAGATTTAAAGAATTGTGGGCGTAGTTGTTCTCCCTTCAAAGTGTGGATCAGGCTTCTACAAGGGTTGGGCGTTGTTCTCCCTTCAAACTAGAAATTGTTTCTTTTTTTAATATTAAAAAGCCTTTCTTGTTCTTTATGACTAGGCTTAGTTGCTGAGATCAAAGAAATAAAGGAAAAGAGCCAACAATCCCTAATTCTCCCATTTGTAAGCCGTGTTTTCTCTTTGTTATTCTTTCATCATTTTGTGTTATTGGATTAGATCCTGATGAAGATTTGAAGGGAATAAATGCCAAGCTCAGTGAAAGGATAGCAGTTCTGGAGTATAAAACAAGTCGAAGAAGATAATTGAAGAAATTGAAACAAAAATCTCTCTCTCTCCTCAACGAATCGGATTACGACGGCAAAGCCGGCAAGCTTACTGATCCGACATTGATGCTGGAACTTTATCACATAAGTTGCATACGGCTTTCACAGGTATTAACTTTCCACATCCCCAAGTCCCCTTAATATTCAAACCTCCATCCCACACCGTGTGCGAAATCACCAGGAAAGAATCCCACACCGTGTGCAAAGTCTCCTCTTGCTTCTGCATTTTCCCCAAAGGAGCCAAAGTGGTACATCGTTTTTCTTTCTTTCTTTCTTTTGTTCTACTTCTCCTCCTGCTAAAAAAGGGATTGATTACCTACGGTTCCTGGATTTTGTTCATTTCTTTTCTTCTAACCACAAAACCGGTAAGTACTTCACCAGCCTCCTCATATGGATATCTTAAAATTACACACCACCAATTTTTTACCTATGAAATCTGTACTTTTTTATTTGTTTGTTGTGTGCATCAAGGGGATGGAGAAATACATGTGGAATCACAACGCTTCAGTAATTTCGGGTTGCAAAATGTTTAATATGCTCCAATTCGGTTGCTGGTACTTAGTCTTGCTATGTACATGTTATCTCTTGCTTTATTTCTGATTTTTGAGACCTTATTACCTCATTTTGTTTAGAACCAAGGATGAGTATGCTAAACTTGTGGAGGTCTTATCAATTTAAAAGAGTGGCTATTACATGAAACAAAAAAGTACACGTTGTTAGCCCCAAATATCACATGCTGCACTTACTAGCTTTTATAAGGTACATAGAGCTACTTGTGGTCAGGTTCAGATTTCTTTCAACTTCCTTCTTCATTTTTTTTTATAATTAATCATAACTTATGTCTTAGTAAACAAATTTCCAAAGTTTTTGAACAACAATCAACCAAATAGAACAAGAACATGACTTATAGGCTCAGGGGACCAATAAAGAAATAACTGACAGCTACCTTCATGTAATTTTTTTTTGGTACAAGTTACTCTTCAATCTATTGCAGGTTAAATCTGTAAGGTGGTAAAAGTGGTGATCACTGGCTACAGTATACCGGTTAACAAAGGGTGTAAACCATAGAATCGCATATATTGTTAAAGGTTCTGCATAATTGGGAAAGGGTATTGAGGTATGTTGATCCTATCTTTTTTATTTTTCTGATTAATTGTGTTTTGATGATATCCTGGCTGATGATGGCATCTGTTGTTTCTGTAGCTGGATTAGAGGATGCATTACGTGTTATACTCTTAAACAATATTCTAATTGTTTCTGAGCTTCAGGTGTGCATCTGGATATATATGAGATTCAGCATAGGTCTCGTAGCTGTGGAGGTTGTTGAGATCTTCTTTTCAGGTAAGCAAGTGGTGCAACTTTGGCTTCAACTGTATTGAAAAAGAATCATTTTGTTTTTGAAAATTTAACATTTCAATGTTTTGCATGCTGCATAATGCATACATAAGTAGTTTATGCAATTAAGTGGTGTAATGGAACACTTTTAACCAAATTGGATCTCAAGCTTACATGTCCGACAGAATAGTTTTTCAAAGTTCTTGAACAACAATCCACCAAACAGAACAAAAAGAAAAAATGGCTTATTGCCTCAAGGAGCCAATACACACAACATTGACAACTGCCTTCATCTAATCTTTTTTGGGTAGAGTTTACTCTTCATTCTATTCTAGGGGTAAACATTTAAGGTTCTAGAAGCGGTAGTAAAATCATAAAATCAAGATTTTGTTTGCCTAAAGAAAAAAGATTAATTTTTGTTATTGTATTTAGTCATGTGTAAGGTTGTCCAAAAAGTTATCCTTCGATTCCTTAGAGATTTTATAGTCGATTCCTTAGAGATTTTATAAAAAATTTAAGGATCCTGTTAAATATGTGGTTTGAAAAACACATTAATCCAAAATAAAAACTCACAACTCTATGGACAAGCACCAGCCTGGGGAGGAGGAGGTGGCGAAGCAGGAGCGTCGGGTGCAGGTGTAGGAGGGGTAGGGGTCGGGTTGGCAGCAAAGCACAGAAACTTACAACAGTAGTTTGAATTCTTTTTATATATTTACCCTACCATTGTGCAGAAACACTTCCAAAATGATGATTATGTCGACAAATAGTTTTTAGACATCCTGAATATTTATAGGAAGGAACATAGTTTGCCAGCACTATGCACTTCGATTACATGAAATTAATGTTTATGCAGTTTTGTAGTTTGCTTTTATATTATTTATCATTCTTATGATTACTTGTAGCAATAATCTGAATCGAACGTCTATAAGGCGATCATGATCTTGATGTGATGGACACCCTGCGTGAAAATCCAATCATGGCATAGCCTGTGATATTGATTCGACTGAAGCAGAAAGAAGAGGAGTGAACAAAGTGTCAAATCAGGCTTCAACAAGGTTTGGGCTGATATTTTTCTGAAGAGCCATTACAGGTCACTTGACCACCGGAGTTTCTATTCCCTGCAACAAGATTTAAAGAATTGTGGGCGTTGTTGTTCTCCCTTCAAAGTGTGGATCAGAATTTAACAAGGTTTGGGCGTTGTTCTCCCTTCAAACTAGAATTTGTTTTTTTTAATATTAAAAAGCCTTTCTTGTTCTTTATGACTAGGCTTAGTGGCTGAGATCAAAGAAATAAAGGAAAAGAGCCAACAATCCCTAATTCTCCCATTTGTATTCCGTGTTCTCTTTGTTATTCTTGCATCATTTTGTGTTATTGGATTCGATCCTGATGAAGATTTGAAGGGAATAAATGGCAAGCTCAGTGAAAGGATAGCAGTTCTGGAATATAAAACACGTCGAAAAAGATAATTGAAGACATTGAAACAAAAATCTCTCTCTCTCTCTCTCTCCTCGACGAATCGGATTACGACGGCAAAGCCAGCAAGCTTACTGATCCGACATTGATGCTGAACTTTATCACATAAGTTGCATACGGCCCTCACAGGTATTAACTTTCCACGTCCCCAAGCCCCCTTAATATTCAAACCTCCATCCCACACCCCTCAGTTCCTTCCAACCGGTGGAATTTCTCGGTCAATTGATTAGTCACCAGGAAGAATCCCACACCATGTGCGAAGTGTCCTCTTGCTTCTGCATTTTCCCCATAGGAGCCAAAGTGGTACATCATCTTTCTTTCTTTCATTCTTTTGTTTTACTTCTCCTCCTGCTAAAAAAGGGATTGATTACCTACGGTCCCTGGATTTTGTTTCATTTCTTTTCTTCTAACCACAAAACGTGTAAGTACTTCACCACTCATATGGATACCTTCAAATTACACACCACCAATTTTTTACCTATGAAATCTTTACTTTTTTATTTGTTTGTTGTGTGCATCAAGGGGATGGAGAAATACATGTGGAATCACAACGCTTCAGTAATTTCGGGTTGCAAAATGTTTAATATGCTCCAATTCGGTTGCTGGTACGTAGTCTTGCTATGTACATGTTATCTCTTGCTTTATTTCTGATTTTTGAGACCTTATTACCTCATTTTGTTTAGAACCAAGGATGAGTATGCTAAACTTGTGGAGGTCTTATCAATTTAAAAGAGTGGCTATTACATGAAACAAAAAAGTACGCGTTGTTAGCCCCAAATATCACATGCTGCACTTACTAGCTTTTACAAGGTACATAGAGCTACTTGTGGTCAGGTTCAGATTTCTTTCAACTTCCTTTTTCATTTTTTAATAATCAATCATAACTTATGTCTTAGTAAACAAATTTCCAAGTTTTTGAACAACAATCAACCAAATAGAACAAGAACATGACTTATAGGCTCAGGGGACCAATAAAGAAATAACTGACAGCTACCTTCATGTAATTTTTTTTGGGGTAAAAGTTACTCTTCAATCTATTGCAGGTTAAATCTGTAAGGTGGTAAAAGTGGTGATCACAGGCTACACTATACCAGTAAGCAACAAAGGGTGTAAACCAAAGAATCGATATAGTGTGACAGGTTCTGCATAATTGGGAAAGGGTATTGAGATACGTTGATCCTATCTTTTTTATTTTTCTGATTAATTGTGTTTTGATGTTATCCTGACTAATGACATCTGTTGTTTCTGTAGCAGGTTTAGAGGATGCATAACCAGTTATACTCTTAAACAATATTCTAATTGTTTCTGAGCTTCAGGTGTGCATCTGGATATATATGAGATTCAGCATAGGTCTCGTAGCTGTGGAGGTTGTTGAGATCTTCTTTTCAGGTAAGCAAGTGGTGCAACTTTGGCTTCAACTGTATTGAAAACGAATCATTTTGTTTTTGAAAAGTTAACAATTCAATGTTTTGCATGCTGCATAATGCATACATAAGTAGTTTATGCAATTAAGTGGTGTAATGGAACACTTTTAACCAAATTGGATCTCAAGCTTACATGTCCGACAGAATAGTTTTTCAAAGTTCTTGAACAACAATCCACCAAACAGAACAAAAAGAAAAAATGGCTTATTGCCTCAAGGAGCCAATACACACAACATTGACAACTGCCTTCATCTAATCTTTTTTGGGTAGAGTTTACTCTTCGTTCTATTCTAGGGGTAAACATTTAAGGTTCTAGAAGCGGTAGTAAAATCATAAAATCAAGATTTTGTTTGCCTAAAGAAAAAAGATTAATTTTTGTTATTGTATTTAGTCATGTGTAAGGTTGTCCAAAAAGTTATCCTTCGATTCCTTAGAGATTTTATAGTCGATTCCTTAGAGATTTTATAAAAAATTTAAGGATCCTGTTAAATATGTGGTTTGAAAAACACATTAATCCAAAATAAAAACTCACAACTCTATGGACAAGCACCAGCCTGGGGAGGAGGAGGTGGCGAAGCAGGAGCGTCGGGTGCAGGTGTAGGAGGGGTAGGGGTCGGGTTGGCAGCAAAGCACAGAAACTTACAACAGTAGTTTGAATTCTTTTTATATATTTACCCTACCATTGTGCAGAAACACTTCCAAAATGATGATTATGTCGACAAATAGTTTTTAGACATCCTGAATATTTATAGGAAGGAACATAGTTTGCCAGCACTATGCACTTCGATTACATGAAATTAATGTTTATGCAGTTTTGTAGTTTGCTTTTATATTATTTATCATTCTTATGATTACTTGTAGCAATAATCTGAATCGAACGTCTATAAGGCGATCATGATCTTGATGTGATGGACACCCTGCGTGAAAATCCAATCATGGCATAGCCTGTGATATTGATTCGACTGAAGCAGAAAGAAGAGGAGTGAACAAAGTGTCAAATCAGGCTTCAACAAGGTTTGGGCTGATATTTTTCTGAAGAGCCATTACAGGTCACTTGACCACCGGAGTTTCTATTCCCTGCAACAAGATTTAAAGAATTGTGGGCGTTGTTGTTCTCCCTTCAAAGTGTGGATCAGAATTTAACAAGGTTTGGGCGTTGTTCTCCCTTCAAACTAGAATTTGTTTTTTTTAATATTAAAAAGCCTTTCTTGTTCTTTATGACTAGGCTTAGTGGCTGAGATCAAAGAAATAAAGGAAAAGAGCCAACAATCCCTAATTCTCCCATTTGTATTCCGTGTTCTCTTTGTTATTCTTGCATCATTTTGTGTTATTGGATTCGATCCTGATGAAGATTTGAAGGGAATAAATGGCAAGCTCAGTGAAAGGATAGCAGTTCTGGAATATAAAACACGTCGAAAAAGATAATTGAAGACATTGAAACAAAAATCTCTCTCTCTCTCTCTCTCTCTCCTCGACGAATCGGATTACGACGGCAAAGCCAGCAAGCTTACTGATCCGACATTGATGCTGAACTTTATCACATAAGTTGCATACGGCCCTCACAGGTATTAACTTTCCACGTCCCCAAGCCCCCTTAATATTCAAACCTCCATCCCACACCCCCCAGTTCCTTCCAACCGGTGGAATTTCTCGGTCAATTGATTAGTCACCAGGAAGAATCCCACACCATGTGCGAAGTGTCCTCTTGCTTCTGCATTTTCCCCATAGGAGCCAAAGTGGTACATCATCTTTCTTTCTTTCATTCTTTTGTTTTACTTCTCCTCCTGCTAAAAAAGGGATTGATTACCTACGGTCCCTGGATTTTGTTTCATTTCTTTTCTTCTAACCACAAAACCTGTAAGTACTTCACCACTCATATGGATACCTTCAAATTACACACCACCAAATTTTTACCTATGAAATCTTTACTTTTTTATTTGTTTGTTGTGTGCATCAAGGGGATGGAGAAATACATGTGGAATCACAACGCTTCAGTAATTTCGGGTTGCAAAATGTTTAATATGCTCCAATTCGGTTGCTGGTACGTAGTCTTGCTATGTACATGTTATCTCTTGCTTTATTTCTGATTTTTGAGACCTTATTACCTCATTTTGTTTAGAACCAAGGATGAGTATGCTAAACTTGTGGATGTCTTATCAATTTAAAAGAGTGGCTATTACATGAAACAAAAAAGTACGCGTTGTTAGCCCCAAATATCACATGCTGCACTTACTAGCTTTTACAAGGTACATAGAGCTACTTGTGGTCAGGTTCAGATTTCTTTCAACTTCCTTTTTCATTTTTTAATAATCAATCATAACTTATGTCTTAGTAAACAAATTTCCAAGTTTTTGAACAACAATCAACCAAATAGAACAAGAACATGACTTATAGGCTCAGGGGACCAATAAAGAAATAACTGACAGCTACCTTCATGTAATTTTTTTGGGGTAAAAGTTACTCTTCAATCTATTGCAGGTTAAATCTGTAAGGTGGTAAAAGTGGTGATCACAGGCTACACTATACCAGTAAGCAACAAAGGGTGTAAACCAAAGAATCGATATAGTGTGACAGGTTCTGCATAATTGGGAAAGGGTATTGAGATACGTTGATCCTATCTTTTTTATTTTTCTGATTAATTGTGTTTTGATGTTATCCTGACTAATGACATCTGTTGTTTCTGTAGCAGGTTTAGAGGATGCATAACCAGTTATACTCTTAAACAATATTCTAATTGTTTCTGAGCTTCAGGTGTGCATCTGGATATATATGAGATTCAGCATAGGTCTCGTAGCTGTGGAGGTTGTTGAGATCTTCTTTTCAGGTAAGCAAGTGGTGCAACTTTGGCTTCAACTGTATTGAAAACGAATCATTTTGTTTTTGAAAATTTAACATTTCAATGTTTTGCATGCTGCATAATGCATACATAAGTAGTTTATGCAATTAAGTGGTGTAATGGAACACTTTTAACCAAATTGGATCTCAAGCTTACATGTCCGACAGAATAGTTTTTCAAAGTTCTTGAACAACAATCCACCAAACAGAACAAAAAGAAAAAATGGCTTATTGCCTCAAGGAGCCAATACACACAACATTGACAACTGCCTTCATCTAATCTTTTTTGGGTAGAGTTTACTCTTCATTCTATTCTAGGGGTAAACATTTAAGGTTCTAGAAGCGGTAGTAAAATCATAAAATCAAGATTTTGTTTGCCTAAAGAAAAAAGATTAATTTTTGTTATTGTATTTAGTCATGTGTAAGGTTGTCCAAAAAGTTATCCTTCGATTCCTTAGAGATTTTATAGTCGATTCCTTAGAGATTTTATAAAAAATTTAAGGATCCTGTTAAATATGTGGTTTGAAAAACACATTAATCCAAAATAAAAACTCACAACTCTATGGACAAGCACCAGCCTGGGGAGGAGGACGTGGTGAAGCAGGAGCGTCGGGTGCAGGTGTAGGAGGGGTAGGGGTCGGGTTGGCAGCAAAGCACCGAAACTTACAACAGTAGTTTGAATTCTTTTTATATGTTTACCCTACCATTGTGCAGAAACACTTCCAAAATGATGATTATGTCGACAAATAGTTTTTAGACATCCTGAATATTTATAGGAAGGAACATAGTTTGCCAGCACTATGCACTTCGATTACATGAAATTAATGTTTATGCAGTTTTGTAGTTTGCTTTTATATTATTTATCATTCTTATGATTACTTGTAGCAATAATCTGCATCGAACGTCTATAAGGTGATCATGATCTTGATGTGATGGACACCCTGCGTGAAAATCCAATCATGGCATAGCCTGTTATATTGATTCGACTGAAGCAGAAAGAAGAGGAGTGAACAAAGTGTCAATCAGGCTTCAACAAGGTTTGGGCTGATACTTTTGCGAAGAACCATTACAAGTCACTTGACCACCGGAGTTTCTATTCCCTGCAACAAGATTTAAAGAATTGTGGGCGTTGTTGTTCTCCCTTCAAAGTGTGGATCAGACTTCTACAAGGGTTGGGCGTTGTTCTCCCTTCAAACTAGAAATTGTTTCTTTTTTTAATATTAAAAAGCCTTTCTTGTTCTTTATGACTAGGCTTAGTTGCTGAGATCAAAGAAATAAAGGAAAAGAGCCAACAATCCCTAATTCTCCCATTTGTAAGCCGTGTTTTCTCTTTGTTATTCTTTCATCATTTTGTGTTATTGGATTAGATCCTGATGAAGATTTGAAGGGAATAAATGCCAAGCTCAGTGAAAGGATAGCAGTTCTGGAGTATAAAACAAGTCGAAGAAGATAATTGAAGAAATTGAAACAAAAATCTCTCTCTCTCCTCAACGAATCGGATTACGACGGCAAAGCCGTCAAGCTTACTGATCCGACATTGATGCTGGAACTTTATCACATAAGTTGCATACGGCTTTCACAGGTATTAACTTTCCACATCCCCAAGTCCCCTTAATATTCAAACCTCCATCCCACACCGTGTGCGAAGTCACCAGGAAAGAATCCCACACCGTGTGCAAAGTCTCCTCTTGCTTCTGCATTTTCCCCAAAGGAGCCAAAGTGGTACATCGTTTTTCTTTCTTTCTTTCTTTTGTTCTACTTCTCCTCCTGCTAAAAAAGGGATTGATTACCTACGGTTCCTGGATTTTGTTTCATTTCTTTTCTTCTAACCACAAAACCGGTAAGTACTTCACCAGCCTCCTCATATGGATATCTTAAAATTACACACCACCAATTTTTTACCTATGAAATCTTTACTTTTTTATTTGTTTGTTGTGTGCATCAAGGGGATGGAGAAATACATGTGGAATCACAACGCTTCAGTAATTTCGGGTTGCAAAATGTTTAATATGCTCCAATTCGGTTGCTGGTACTTAGTCTTGCTATGTACATGTTATCTCTTGCTTTATTTCTGATTTTTGAGACCTTATTACCTCATTTTGTTTAGAACCAAGGATGAGTATGCTAAACTTGTGGAGGTCTTATCAATTTAAAAGAGTGGCTATTACATGAAACAAAAAAGTACGCGTTGTTAGCCCCAAATATCACATGCTGCACTTACTAGCTTTTATAAGGTACATAGAGCTACTTGTGGTCAGGTTCAGATTTCTTTCAACTTCCTTTTTCATTTTTTTTATAATTAATCATAACTTATGTCTTAGTAAACAAATTTCCAAAGTTTTTGAACAACAATCAACCAAATAGAACAAGAACATGACTTATAGGCTCAGGGGACCAATAAAGAAATAACTGAAAGCTACCTTCATGTAATTTTTTTTTTGGTACAAGTTACTCTTCAATCTATTGCAGGTTTAATCTGTAAGGTGGTAAAAGTGGTGATCACTGGCTACAGTATACCGGTTAACAAAGGGTGTAAACCATAGAATCGCATATATTGTTAAAGGTTCTGCATAATTGGGAAAGGGTATTGAGGTATGTTGATCCTATCTTTTTTATTTTTCTGATTAATTGTGTTTTGATGATATCCTGGCTGATGATGGCATCTGTTGTTTCTGTAGCTGGATTAGAGGATGCATTACGTGTTATACTCTTAAACAATATTCTAATTGTTTCTGAGCTTCAGGTGTGCATCTGGATATATATGAGATTCAGCATAGGTCTCGTAGCTGTGGAGGTTGTTGAGATCTTCTTTTCAGGTAAGCAAGTGGTGCAACTTTGGCTTCAACTGTATTGAAAACGAATCATTTTGTTTTTGAAAATTTAACATTTCAATGTTTTGCATGCTGCATAATGCATAATGCATACATAAGTAGTTTATGCAATTAAGTGGTGTAATGGAACACTTTTAACCAAATTGGATCTCAAGCTTACATGTCCTACAGAATAGTTTTTCAAAGTTCTTACAAAAAGAAAAAATGGCTTATTGCCTCAAGGGGCCAATACACACAATATTGACAACTGCCTTCATCTAATCTTTTTTGGGTAGAGTTTACTCTTCATTCTATTCTAGGGTAAACATTTAAGGGTCTAGAAGCGGAAGTAAAATCATAAAATCCACTCATAAAGATTTTGTTTGCCTAAAGAAAAAAGTTTGTATTTCATTTTTACTATTAACACGAAATCGATGTTCCTATATTATCCCTTCTATCATAATTCTTGGATAAAGATTAATTTTTGTTATTGTATTTAGTCATGTGTAAGGTCGTCCAAAAAGTTACCCTTCGATTGATTTTATAGTCGATTCCTTAGAGATTTTATAAAAAATTTAAGGATCCTGTTAAATATGAGGTTTGAAGAACACATTAATCCAAAATAAAAACTCACAACTCTATGGTCAACCACAAGCCTGGGGAGGAGGAGGTGGTGAAGGAGGAGCGTCAGGTGCAGGCGTAGAAGGGGTAGGGGTCGGGGTGGCAGCAAAGCACAGAAACTTACAACAGTAGTTTGAATTCTTTTAATATATTTACCCTACCATTGTGCAGAAATGTTAGACTAATCCCGTCCCTAGGCAAAGAAAAGAAGCAACCGAACCATTGTGACTGTTCAAGAGGACATACCTGTTCACGAAGCAACGCGATGGTTGGAAAATAACCGTCATCTTAGACTAGTATAAATAGGGCGTTTATTTATGCTTTAACGCGGAACATACTTGTACAAAATATTATTGTAACTAACTTATTTGATTCAATCAATTTACTTTCGTTATTACCTGTTCGTGTTTGATTGAAACCCCACTGGGCAACAAATTGGTATCAGAGCCTAGGGCTTCGATTTGGCACCGCAAGACCGGAAAGGAATCGAAGGGAGTAAGGGGCGATTTCTGTATATAAATTTTGGAACCAAAACACAACTAGGGTTGATTTGTGGTTCGGACAGAAACGAAGAAGAACAGCGAGTTCTTTGGGCAAACAGAACAGGGACGAAAGGGAAGAACATCAGGGGTGTTCTTGTTGGTTCGATAAAACGCAAGGAAAAAGGGAACACCAAGGGGTGTTCGGTGTTTGTACAAGGAAGAAGAGGAACACATCTGTGTTCTTACTGGTTCGTGAAGACAGCAGAAAAAGAAAACCAGGAGCCATTTTGGGTCTTGGATAGTTGGATTTGTGGACTTCGATACACACAGACAAAAATATAAGGGGTGCAACCTTTCTTTTTGCAAAATCTGACAAAAGAAAAAGAAAGTAAAACAACTGTTCTTTACTTTACTTTTTTTATTTTGTTAATTATTGTGCAAATACAAAGATTTTGTATTTGGCAAAAGTTAATAAAAGATCAAATTTGGGTAGTGCGTGCTAGTTTGTATTAGCATTTGAATACCAAACGGATTCGGTATTCGGGGGTGAGATCGTTTTCAAGGAACAAAGAAACCATCGAAGGAGTTTCGTGTTTTTAAAAAAAACCAAAGGAAGGTTTTGGGAATCGTTTTCTCAAGGAGTAGAAGTAAAACAGAGACAAGCCGGAAGAGCATTTGTCTAAGGACCGATTCTAGGAAGGAAAGCACATCTCATCAGAGGAATCATCAAAAATTCGGGTTTTTCGTTCTAACAAAATCTGAATTTCTTTATTTTTAGTCTTATACATAGATAAGATTAGAAATTGTTTTTGATTCCTAGTTGAACCTATAAATTTCCTATATCCCTAATTTTAATCCATACTTAGAATTAGGAATAGTTTTTAAGCACGATGGGTGAAGAAAAAAACAAGGAAATTATAGTTCACAAAGAGGTTATGTCATTTTCTCAATTTCAATGCCCTGTTTTAAAACCTACAAATTATACAGTATGGGCTCTTCGTATAAAGACCATACTAAAGGCAAATGGACTTTGGGAAATGATAGAATCTGAGAATGATACAGAACTAGACATAAAGAAAGATATGGCAGCAACTGCATATCTTTTCCAGGCATTACCAGAAGATATGATTTTACAAGTTGCTAGTTGCAAAAGTGCAAAAGAAATTTGGGAAGCACTGCAAACTAGACACATAGGTGTAGATAGAGTGCAGAAGGCACGACTTCAAACTCTCAAATCAGAATTTGAGATGTTAAAAATGAAAGAAGATGACAGTATTGATGCTTTCTCAGCAAAGCTCAATAGTATTGTCACAAGGGCAAGTGGCTTAGGATCAACATTTGATCAGCAAACTCTAGTACGAAAACTTCTAAGTTCCGTACCCAAGAGATTTATACAGATTGTGGCAGCCATAGAACAATTTACTGATTTAGAGAAAACAACCATAGATGAGACAATTGGTAGGCTGAAAACCTTTGAGGAAAGGGTGAATCTGTTAAATGGAAGCCCGACTGACAATCAGGACAAACTTCTATTCACAAACCATGACAACAATTCAAGTCATGAGAAACGTTTTAAGAACGGTGGACAAGAGAAGTTTAGGTCATCTCAGGATAACAATCAAGACGAAAGAACCAAACAATTTAACAAGGGAAAGAAATCCTCGCACAAGTTCAAGAAGAATAACTTCCAGAAAAGTGCAAAGGATTCAAGCAAGGTTAAATGTTACAACTGTAACAAGTTTGGACACGTCAGGAGAAACTGCAAACTAAAGGATAGTGGACAAGAGCAATCAAATTTGGTTCAGGAAGATGTAGAACCAACGCTCTTGATGGCAGTTCAAGGAAAAGGAGATAAGGTTGAGGAAATTTTCTTAAATGAAAAAGGGATTGAACCTAAGAAGTACATAAGCACGGATGAAAGCTTATGGTACTTAGATAATGGAGCTAGTAACCATATGACCGGAGTTAGGACACACTTTAAGGAGATAGACGAAAAAATCTCAGGAAGAGTCCGTTTTGGTGATGGGTCATATGTAGAGATTAAGGGTAGAGGCTCTATATTACTCAAATGTAAAAACAAGGACCAAAGAATAATTCCTAATGTTTATTACATTCCTAGTCTGAAAAGTAATATTTTGAGCTTAGGACAATTAACAGAGAATGGCTGTAAGATCGTTATGCAAAACAACATATTATTGCTATATGGTCAGGATCAAAAGCTACTTATGAGAGTTGAGAGATCAAGAAACCGACTTTACAAGATCAACTTGAAAGTTGGTATGCCTATCTGTTTATTGACTAATTTGGAAGACCATGCATGGCTCTGGCATGCTAGGTTGGGTCATTTGAATTTCGATTCAATTAAACAAATGACTCAGAAGAAATTAGTGGAAGGGATACCCAGTATAAGTCATAAGAATCAAGTGTGCAATGCCTGCTTACTAGGAAAGCACAGTAGAGCTCCGTTTCCTAACCAGACAAACACCAAGTCAATAGAACCTTTGAACTTAGTGTTTGGAGATTTATGTGGACCTATTTCCCCAGCAACAGAATCAGGAAAGAAGTACATGTTTTTGCTGGTAGATGACTGTACTAGGTACATGTGGGTATACTTCTTGAATTCAAAAGATGAAGCATTCGAGACTTTTAAGGAATTTAAGTTGAAGGTGGAAAATGTGGTCGGGAAAAAGTTAGAGACTTTTAGGACAGACAGAGATGGTGAATTCACATCAAGGGAATTCACACGTTACTGTAAGGAGAATGGCATACTTAGACAACTTACAGCACCATACTCTCCACAACAGAATGGCATAGTAGAGAGAAGGAATAGGTCTGTAATGTGTACGACAAGGAGTATGTTAAAGGCTATGCATATGCCACAAAATTTTTGGGCTGAAGCTATTAGACATGCGGTATATGTCTTAAATAGAGTACCTACAAAAGCTCTGAAGGATTCTACACCTTATGAAGCATTAAAGGGTAGAAAACCGAATATGAGACACCTTAGAGTTTTTGGATGCAAAGCCTATGCAAAGGTAACCAAGCCACATCTAAAGAAGTTAGATGATTGGAGCAAGGAATTGGTTTACCTAGGAACTGAACCAGGGTCAAAAGCTTATCGCTTATTTGATCCTGTAACAAAGGATATTAATGTTAGTAGAGATGTAAAATTCAAAGAAGATGAAGGATGGGACTGGAAAGGTTACTTGGATAATATTGATCCAAAGGAACCAGAATGGAAGGACTTCATTATAAATGATAGCCGAACATCAAGTTCAAGAATCATTAATGAAGTTAGCACTCAAGATTCGGAGAGAAATAATGAAGAAAGTGCACCAAGTCCCACGCAGAATAATGCTCAAGGTGATATGTCTGATGATGAGATTGTACAACCAATAGACAATCCATCAACACCTCCACCATATACCTATGAGCCTAATTCAGAAGAATCTGCCGGATATACATCATCAATAGCAAGTTCATCGAGACAGTATGATCATACGCCAGTTCGAGGGTTCAGAAATTTATCTGAAGTCTATGATCAAGCACCAGAAGTACAAAGTAATGAATTGCTACTTCTAGAGGAAGAGCCTAGAAATTACAAAGAGGCTGCACGAGATAAGAAGTGGATCGAGGCAATGCAAACAGAAATTGACTCAATCAATAAAAACAAGACATGGAAGCTAGCCACCCTACCAGACAAACAAAAGGCTATTGGTCTGAAATGGGTATTTAAGACTAAACGAGATGCAGATGGGAAAATTATAAAACACAAGGCTCGTTTAGTAGCTAAAGGATACGTACAAGAGCATGGAATAGACTATGACGAAGTCTTTGCTCCTGTAGCAAGAATGGAGACAGTCAGATTAATTCTTGCATTGGCAGCTTATCATGGATGGGAAGTTCACCACCTAGATGTGAAATCAGCATTTTTACATGGTGAGCTTAAGGAAGAAGTTTATGTTACACAACCAGAAGGTTTTATGAAACCAGGAAATGAAAATAAAGTGTACAGACTTGTTAGAGCACTTTATGGGTTGAAACAAGCTCCACGTGCATGGAACATGAAGTTAGATCAAACCTTGAAATCACTGGATTTCAAGAAATGCACATTAGAACAAGCAGTCTATACAAGGATAAGTAAAGACTCTATGTTGCTTGTTGGAGTTTATGTGGATGATTTAATAGTTACTGGAAGCAGTAAGAAAGACCTTCAGAAGTTTAAGTCACAAATGGAAGAAAAGTTCGAGATGAGTGACTTAGGTTTATTAGCTTACTATTTAGGAATAGAGGTTACCCAAACAGGTGGTGGAATCTCAATAAAGCAATCAGGATATGCCAACAAGATTCTTAAGGAAGCAAGAATGTTAGATTGCAACGAAACCAAGATTCCCATGGATCCAGGAACAAAGCTAATAAAGACAGAGGGAGGAGAACTAGTTGATGCTACGGTATACAGAAGTCTAATTGGGTGTTTAAGGTATTTACTTCATACAAGACCGGATCTCAGTTATTCAGTCGGTTTGTTAAGCCGGTTCATGCAAGAACCAAGGGAACAACATATGAAGGCAATTAGACAGGTGTTACGTTATATCAAAGGCACATTAAATTTTGGTATAACCTACTACAAGAAAGGTGGATGCAAGTTACTTGGATATAGTGACAGTAGTTACGGCATCAACATAGAAGAAGGCAAAGGAACGGCAGGGATCGTATTTTACCTTGGGAACTCACCAATAAGCTGGAGTTCTCAGAAACAACCTACTGTTGCATTATCATCATGTGAATCAGAATTTATGGCGGCAACAGCAGCAGCTTGTCAAGCTTTATGGCTTCAAAGACTATTGAATGCATTAACAGGCTGGAAGGAAGAAAGGGTTACAATCAGAGTCGACAACAAATCGGCGATAGCACTTATGAAGAACCCCGTATTTCATGGAAGAAGCAAACACATTGATATACGTTATCATTTTATCAGAGAATGTGTTGAAAAGAATCAGATAGAAGTCGAGCATGTAAGTGGAGATTTACAAAGGGCGGACATACTTACTAAAGCCTTAGCAAGAATCAAGTTCGCAGAAATGAGAGAGTTGCTTGGCGTGAAGGATCTAAAGGAGTAGGAACGAGATTAGGGGGGTGAATGTTAGACTAATCCCGTCCCTAGGCAAAGAAAAGAAGCAACCGAACCATTGTGACTGTTCAAGAGGACATACCTGTTCACGAAGCAACGCGATGGTTGGAAAATAACCGTCATCTTAGACTAGTATAAATAGGGCGTTTATTTATGCTTTAACGCAGAACATACTTGTACAAAATATTATTGTAACTAACTTATTTGATTCAATCAATTTACTTTCGTTATTACCTGTTCGTGTTTGATTGAAACCCCACTGGGCAACAAGAAACACTTCCAAAATGATGATTATGTCGACAAATAGTTTTTAGACATCCTGAATATTTATAGGAAGGAACATAGTTTGCCAGCACTATGCACTTCGATTACATGAATTTAATGTTTATGCAGTTTTGTAGTTTGCTTTTATATTATTTATCATTCTTATGATTACTTGTAGCAATAATCTCCATCGAACGTCTATAAGGCGATCATGATCTTGATGTGATGGACACCCTGCGTGAAAATCCAATCATGGCATAGCCTGTTATATTGATTCGACTGAAGCAGAAAGAAGAGGAGTGAACAAAGTGTCAATCAGAACCACAAGGCTTGTGGCGTACTGGTTAAGGCTTGTGGGGGATGTGGCTAGTAACCCATCTACCCCAAGTTCGAATCCAGGCGCTTCCAACTTGTGGCCACTGGGGATAAACTCAGGGCTGCACGCTTTAGCAGCTGGGGCAATTGCCTCACCTTGCCGGGATTAGTCGGGGCAATGTCCTCGGATACCCTTCCAAAAAAACAAAGTGTCAATCAGGCTTCAACAAGGTTTGGGCTGATACTTTTGCGAAGAACCATTACAAGTCACTTGACCACCGCAGTTTCTATACCCTGCAACAAGATTTAAAGAATTGTGGGCGTTGCTGTTCTCCCTTCAAAGTGTGGATCAGACTTTAACAAGGTTTGGGCGTTGTTCTCCCTTCAAACTAGAAATTGTTTCTTTTTTTAATATTAAAAAGCCTTTCTTGTTCTTTATGACTAGGCTTCGTTGCTGAGATCAAAGAAATAAAGGAAAAGAGCCAACAATCCCTAATTCTCCCATTTGTAAGCCGTGTTTTCGCTTTGTTATTCTTTAATCATTTTGTGTTATTGGGTTAGATCCTGATGAAGATTTGAAGGGAATAAATGCCAAGCTCAGTGAAAGATAGCAGTTCTGGAATATAAAACAAGTCGAATAAGATAATCGAAGACATTGAAACAAAAATCTCTCTCTCTCTCTCTCTCTCCCTCGACGAATCGGATTACGACGGCAAAGCCGGCAAGCTTACTGATCCGACATTGATGCTGGAACTTTATCACATAAGTTGCATACGGCTCTCACAGGTATTAACTTTCCACGTCCCCAAGCCCCCTTAATATTCAAACCTCCATCCCACACCCCTCAGTTCCTTCCAACAAGTGGAATTTCTCGCTCAATTGATTAGTCACCAGGAAGAATCCCACACCATGTGCGAAGTCTCTTCTTGCTTCTGCATTTTCCCCAAAGGAGCCAAAGTGGTACATCGTCTTTCTTTCTTTTGTTTTACTTCTCCTCTTGCTAAAAAAGGGATTGATTACCTACGGTTCCTGGATGAATTGGATAACGGCAAAGCCGACAAGCTTACTTATCCGACATTGATGCTGGAAATTTGACATAAGTTGCATACTACTCTCAACAGGTATTGACTTTTCACGTCCCCAAGTCCCCCCACTTCTCTACAAGGTAATTAAACCGCCATGCTACTCAGCTCAATTCCTTACAACCGGTGGAATTTCTAGCTCAATTGATCGGTCAGGTCACGGGGAAAGAATCCCACCCCGCTTGGGAATTCTCCTCTTGCTTCGGCTAAGAAATTGCTAAGAAGTTTTTGGAACACTTTGGGCCAAAATGGATCACGTTTATCTGTCTTACCTAACAATTTTCCAAAGTTTTTAAATAACAATCAACCAGCTAGAACACGAACATGACTTATAGGCTCAGGGGACCAATAAAGAGAAAACTGACAGCTACCTTCATCTAATTTTTTTTGGTAAAATTTACTTTTCAATCTGTTGTTGGTTAAATATTTAAGGTGGTAAAAGTGGTGATCGCAGGCTACACTATACCAGTAAGCAACAAAGGGTGTAGTAAACCAATAAGCACCATATCTGGGCCAATGAATCAAATATAGTGTGACAGGTTCTGCATAACTGGGAAAGGGTGTTGAGATATGTTGATCCTATCTTTCCCTTTTTCCCTGATTAATTGATTTTTGATGGCATCCGTTTTGGCTAATGATGGCATCCATGGTTTCTATAGCAGGAATGCAGGATTAGAGACTGCACAAACACAGAGAAAGCATTACTAGTTTTACTTTTAAACAATGTTCTAAATGTTTCTGAGCTTCAGGTGTGCATCTGGATATATGAGATTCAGCATATAGGTTTCTCTTGAGGTTGCTGATATCTTCTTTTCAGGTAAGTAAGTGGTGCAACATTGGCCTCAAATGTATTGAAAGCGAATAATCTATTAGAGCTTATGGATGCACATTCTGCTAACCTTCAGCCAATCATATTTTTGAAAATTTTACCTTTCATTATTTTGCAAGCTGCATAATGCATACATAAGTAGTTTTTGGAATTAAGTGGTGTAATGGAATAGTTTTGACCAAATTGGATCTCATGCTTACCTGTCTTATTGAATAGTTTTCCAAATTTAATTATGACCTTCAATGCTCCATCACATGTAGTCCCTAGTTTCTTTGTAGTATACTTGTCAATAGTTTTGTCTAAAAAAGACATGTAAACATCTCCACGATCAATGTTTGCGTTGACCTTTCATCCTTAGCCTACCACTAAAGGCTTGTTGTTGCAGGGTGCACCTATGGCGGCTAAACCCAGAAAACTTCGTACCTCAGTTGGCGTTCTCGGTGGTTCCCACTTTTCAACTGCTGCTACTTTCATTGGATCAACTTGAATACCTTTCTCAGAAACTACGTGTCCGAGAAACTGAACTTCCCGTAGCCAGAATTCACATTTAGAGAACTTAGCGTATAATTGTTCCTTCTTCAACAATTCCAGAATTAAACGAAGATGTTGGGCGTGCTCTTCTCTGGACCGGGAGTAGATAAGGATATCATCGATAAACACAATAACGAATTTATCGAGATATGGCTTACATACTCGATTCATTAAATCCATAAAAGCAGCTGGGGCGTTCGTCAATCCAAAATGCATCACTAAGAATTCATAGTGACCATACCGGGTGCGAAAAGCAGTTTTCAGAACGTCTTCTTCTTTAACCTTCAGTTGATGATAACCAGATCTTGGAGAAATAGCAAGCTCCAACTAGTTGATCAAAGAGGTCATCAATTCTAGGAAGCAAATACTTGTTCTTGATCGTGCGCTTATTCAGTTCCCGATAATCAATACACATCCTCATTGAACCATCATTCTTTTTCACAAACAGGATCGGTGCTCCCCACGGCGAAGAACCGGGTCTGATGAAGCCTTTATCTGAAAGATCCTGCAGTTGAGTCATCATCTCTTTCATCTCTGTGGTGGCTCAAGGTAAGAAGACATTTGAGGAAGAAGAAGAAGATACACCACCATCGCCCCCACCTTACCAGGGATACCAATTGGTGAACAAGATGACGAAGCTGGAGTTTTCGTCATTCGATGGAGATGCATTCGAGGAATGGCATTACAAGTGTAACCAATTTTTTGAATTGGATAATACCCCGGAAAATATGAAGATTCGGTTGGTGGCAATTCACTTAAAAGGGAGAGCACTGCAATGGCATCAGGGGTTCATGAAGGAGATGGAAGGAAAATCAGTAAACTGGAAAACCTACCTGGAGGAACTCAGGGAGCAGTTCATCGGAGGGCTCGTTTCCAAACCTCTTATTGAACTCCAGAATCTCAAACTCACCACCACGGTTAGTGATTATAATGCCCAATTTAATGCTCTCCGTAATCAAGTGGATGTTCCATCTGAGATATTGTTGGATTTATATATTGGGGGCCTTTGTAATGAAATTATGCATACTGTGCAACTCATGGACCCTAAAACTTTGAATCAAGCGATGAAACTAGCTAGGATTCAGGAGGGAGCCTACTATGCATTATGGGGATTGGAACCACCTAAGGCTACTGTCTCAATTGCAGAAGTCGGAAAAACTACCGGTGAACAATCGGGGGCAACCAGACAATCCAGTTCACCAGCCCCCTCATCACTTCCTGCCCCTAAATTCCTTCCATCAGTGCCCCCAACCTCTCAAATTATGGAGGATTAATGTTTAGGAAACCTTCTCCTTATCAACCATCCTCGAAATTTTCTTCTAAACCTCAACAACCTGCATCTCAAACGTCCCAAAATAAATCAACTCCCTTCAAACAACTCTCAAAAAAAGAATATGAGGAAAAGAGAAGAAACAATCAATGTTTCTTTTGTAACGAGAAATACGTACCTGGTCACAAATGTAGAAACAACAAACTGTATATGTTGATTTGCCCGGAAAATTCGGAGGAAATGTTCGAAGGGGACGAAACAATGGGGGAAGAGACTATCGGAGAATTATTGGGCAATCAAGGTGATACAACACTTTCGATTCATGCATTATTGGGTACTTTCGGGCTCCAAACCATTCAAATCAGGGGATTCATAAAAAACCAACCAGTTACTATGTTAATTGATAGTGGAAGCACTAGTAATTTTGTGGATATTAGATTGGCAAAACGGTTGGGTCTGAAATTAACGCCAATCAAGTTAAGAGAAGTAACAGTAGCTAATGGGTTTAAACTTCCGGTCCAATTCCTGTGTAAGAAAGTACAATGGTTAGTGCAAGGAGTTAATTTCTGTGACGATTTCTTAACAATGCCGATTGGGGGTTACGGAGTAGTGTTGGGAGTACAATGGTTATCCTCTTTGGGGGACATCAAATGCAATTTCAACCAACTTTCGTTGGAATTTTTGTGGGAAAATCAGACGGTAAAACTGCAAGGGGTCTCGAATGTTAAGGGAAACGATGGGAAAAACAGCCAGAAAAAGATGAAATGGTTGGACGATCAAGCATATATTATGAGTTCGGATGAAAAGTGTTCAGAATTGTGGTCGATTAAACTAGCTCAAACGAACATGGGGAAGCCGGATGACCATCTCACCAAAGAATTGGAAGCACTCATCAACACGTTTAAGGACGTGTTTGAAACCCCCACAAAACTTCCACCTAAGAGGTCACTAGATCACAGTATCGTTTTACAAGAAGGGTCCAACCCCATTAACCTCAAGGCCTACAGATATGGTACTTTACAGAAGAATATCATTGAAGAAATTGTGCAGGAAATGTTGAGCAGCGGAGTAATACGACCCAGTAGCAGTAACTTCGCATCCCCGGTGGTCCTAGTTAAAAAAAGGATGGAAAATGGAGATTTTGTGTTGATTATAGAAAGCTCAATCATCTTACCGTCAGAAATCAATTTCCAATTCCAATAGTAGAAGAGTTAATTGATGAGCTCTTTGGTAGCCACTGTTTTTCAAAGCTCGACTTAAGGAGTGGTTACCACCAAATCCGGATGAAGGAGGCAGACATCGGAAAGACAGCTTTTCGAACCCATGAAGGTTTGTATGAATTCCTCGTTATGCCGTTCGGATTAACGAACGCTCCGGCCACGTTCCAAAATTTGATGAATTCGATTTTTAAACCATATTTAAGGAAATTCGTGCTTGTTTTCTTTGATGACATTCTGGCAAGACTTGGCTGGAGCACTTACAACATCTTCAAGTGGTTTTACAGACCTTGAGAACTAATTCCCTATTTGCACGATTTTCCAAGTGTACTTTCGGCAGTGATCATGTTGATTACTTAGGCCACGTGATCAGCGGTCTAGGAGTTATGGCGGACCCAAAGAAAATTGAAGATATGGTGTGTTGGCCTCAACCTGCAACAGTAAAAGAGCTCAGGGGATTTCTGGGGCTCACAGGGTACTACCGAAGGTTTGTCCGCGATTACGGGAAGATCGCTAAACCATTGACAGAACTTCTCAAAAAAGGGGGATTCAAGTGGACCGATGAAGCGGAAAGAGCATTCCAAAAATTGAAGGAAGCTGTCTCCATGACTCCTGTGTTGGCTCTACCAGATTTTGAGAAACCATTCATTATCGAAACGGATGCTTCGGGGGTGGGAATAGGCGTTGTACTCATACAAGAAAAGCACCCCATAGCTTTTTTCAGCCGAGCCTTAGGACCGAAACATCTGCAGCTTGCTACGTATTAGAGAGAATTGTTAGCAATCGTGGCCGCAATTCAGCGCTGGAAAGGGTACTTGTTGGGACGACCCTTCATCATCAAAACGGATCACCAAGCTCTTAAGCATATACTCGAACAAAAGGAATGTAATCCGACTCTTCAAAAGTGGTTGAGTAAACTTCTCGGGTTGCACTATACGGTCGTTTATAATAGAGGGTGTAACAACCAAGTAGCAGATGCCCTTTCAAGGAGGCCTAATGAAGTCTCCTTATCGTGTTTGGCCATTTCCAGCATTTTTTCGGATTGGAAAGAGAAGATTGTGCGAAGTGTGCGCATGGATGGCAAACTGCAAACTGTAGTGGATGTTCTTAAGGAGTATCCCGCTTCGGTAGGAAAATACCACTTGGAAGAGGGGACTTTACTAAGAAAAGGAAGGATGGTCGTCGGGGAAGATAACGAGCTTAAAAACGATCTGATTAAACTTTTTCATGAGAGTGCTATGGGAGGGCATTCTGGCATTCACGCTACCAACCAACGTTTATCCAGGGTTGGGTTGTGTACTGGAAGGGAATGCAGGCTCAAGTTCGAGACTTCGTGAGGAGCTGTCATATTTGTCAACAATGCAAATATGACACCTCAAACCCTTTCGGGTTGCTACAACCCATCGAGATTCCGGACAGATTTTGGTCAGTAATTTCAATGGACTTCATCGACGGCCTACCTAAGTCTGGAGGGTATTCTACCATCTTCGTGGTGGTCGATAAATTGAGCAAATACGCCCATTTCATTGCCTTGAAACATCCGTATACGGCAGCCATAGTAGCCAAAGTTTTCATGGAGAACGTTTCAACCTTGTATGGAATGCCGAATAAGATAATATCAGACAGGGACGCGATTTTCCTCAGCACCTTCTGGAAGGAACTTTTTCAGGCCCACAAAACTCAATTAGCATACTCAACGGCTTATCACCCGCAATCGGATGGACAGACGGAGGTTGTAAATCGGTGTTTAGAAACCTATTTACGGTGTTTCACCTTGGAGGCCCCTACGTCGTGGAGTAAGTGGCTTCCTTTAGCTCAAATGTGGTACAACACGTCACATCACTCGAGTTTGGGTATGTCTCCCTATGAAGCCTTGTTTGGACAGAGTCCCTCAAGCTACATCCATTACCACCCAAAAGACTCAAGAAACCAAGCGGTGGATGCTGAATTACGAGAAAGGGAGAGGCAGGTTCGTGTGCTCAAAGTTAACCTGTCAAAAGCTCAACAGAGGATGAAAACACAGGCTGACAAACATCGTAAAGAAAGAATTTTAGAAGTGGGAGACTGGGTGTACCTCAAGTTACAGCCCTATAGGCAGCAATCGGTTAACCGGAGAGCTTGTCACAAACTCGCTGCCAAATACTTCGGCCCATTTGAAGTAATTCAAAGGATAGGAGCGGCAGCGTATAAACTGAATCTTCCCCCAGACTCCAGAATCCACAATGTGTTTCATGTCTCCTTGTTGAAAAAGAAGATAGGCGATCATGTTACTTCAAGTATACTACCTCCAGTTACAGAAACAGGGGAATTCGCTCCTTTACCTTGGAAGGTATTAGACAAACGAATGGTGAGGAAGAAAAACAAAGTAGCATCGGAGGTGTTGGTGCACTGGAGCAATTCATAACCTGAAGATAGCACATGGGAGGACTATGAGGAGTTGCAAGGAAGATTCCCAGACTTCGACATATGGGCTCATTACCATCCTTGAGGTCAAGGATGTTTTGATGAAGAGGATTTTGATACGTTGTCTTTTACTCTTCTAGAATTTAATAAACCCTAAACCCTTGGACTACCAATTGCCAGGTGTGGCATTGGTTGGCATTGGTACTGGTCTTTACCTTTTCCGTTTTGGTTCCCAGGCTGGTTATATACCACGCCTAGATAATGTAATTGGCATTCAGTTTTTACTCATTATATGAAGAGAATATACTGATCAGAGCTGTTCTCTGAGAAGGGTTCTTTATCCATTGATTTGTAGCTATCATACAAGCATAACTTACCATATGTATTGCAGAACAGTATCCACAATTTACCATCTTTTTATCGTATGGAATTTATAGTCTTAGTTCTTTCACTTACCAATTGTCCACCCTCATCATCCTCCATGACTTCTTTTGGTGTGCAATCATATCCCCATTGTCTTTGATTTCTCTCTGTTGGAAGCTGCTTTTTTTCAAAGTATATAATATGTATATACAACAAATACCCATGCACACTCTTTATTTTTGGTGAAGTTTGAACCTTTACCTCCTTGGCGCTATAGGTAATCCGGATACCGCTGGGTCAATGACCCTTGCGTGTATTTGGAAGCTGCGTTACTGATGTCTCGTTCAAAATCAACTCTGCTTGGAAGAATTTGAGGTATGTTTTGGTTGATTTAAGCTTGCATCTTTAGTTTAATGCTACTGTAAGGATAATCTTTGTTAAGATCCAGTGTTGCTTTCTAGATATTCGGTATACAATAAGAATTTGATTTGACCGCACTTAATTTGCATACGATCTGTACTATTAATTTCGTGGAAACATCCGAACATGAACTTATAGATGTTTTATGGAGGTGAACATCTCACTATCCTCCTTTCTTTGTTAGCTGTACGGTAGACATGAATATGCATTGTCAGTTGGTTGGTTTTATATCGTCAGGTATATATATATATATATATATAGGAGTGGGTTCAAATGAAAACTCAAATTCAATTGTAAACATGAGGACAAGTCACAACCATTGATCAAGATTTGGAAAACTAATCAATGGTTAAAACTTAATTAAACCAATTGAGAAGTGATTAGGGGCAAATCTGGAAATTTGAATCAACGCCCACCATCTTTGACTTTTTATTTTCTTTTTTAATTAAAAAGTTTTTACCCCCTTAAAGTTTAAAATAAATTATCTTAAAAATTACTAATATTTTAATCAAACAAATTACATCAAAAAAACGAGAATTTCGTGCTCTTCGATATGACATCCATCTCGATATAGTTTTTTCTTCATTTTAATCGTTTCTACGTGAAATGCTATGTATGTGTTATATTCAGTCTGAATATGTATGCATGTTTTCTGCTGTCCATATTCAGTATGAATAACAAAGGAGAACGTTCATTCACTATTCATGACGAATAACACAGTATTCAAAATGAATAATACAACATTCAGGATGAATAATACACGAATTCCTGATTCATGTATTATTAAACATGAATCGTGTATTATTCATCCTGAATAACACATTATTCACCCTGAATAACACATTATTCACCCTGAATAACCCATTATTCACCTTGAATAACACATTATTCATGTTGAATAATATATGAATGACCCGTGAAGGTTGAACACATGACACACTCTCTTTGTTTTTCGATTCTCAACCGAAACTTGGTTTTATTCTTTATGAATATGTATGCACATCTTCAGGTGTCCACAATCAATATGAATAACAAAGGTGAACGTTCATTCACTATTCATGATGAATAATACAGTATTCAGGATGAATAATACATGAATTCATGAATCGTGCATTATTCACCCTGAATGATGTATTATTCATACTGAATGATACATTATTCATGAAGAATAATACATGAGTGACTCGTGAAGGTGTGGAGACGTGACGCACTCTCTTTTGTTCATCGGTTCACAATCGAAACTCGATAGGTTCCCGATTCATCTCGATAGGTGTTGGGTTATGGTAATAAAGAACATGATACCTTAGGACGTTGAAGAAAGTGTTGTAGAAGGTGATGTCGAGTTACGAACTTACAGTGTCGAGATGTTGTACGCACTTGAACATACATAAATATTCATACCGAATATAACACGTATATGACATTTCACGTAAAAACGGTTAAAACAACAAAAAAACTATATCGAGATAGATGTCATATCGAAGAGCACGAAATTCTCGTTTTTTTGATGTAATTTGTTTGATTAAAATGTTAGTAATATTTCAGTTAATTTATTTTAAACTTTAAGGGGATACAAAAATTTAATTAAAAAAGAAAATAAAAAGTCAAACATGGTAGGCGTGTGTTTTAATTATCTTCCATTTTTACCCCTAATCAGCTTAATTAATAATTTCAATTAAAAACTCTATTTAATATGAGTCATTGGATCAATATAGATGGAAGGGCCAAGATTCGTCCCCATGTTTACAATTGAATTTGAGTTTTCATTTGAACTTTCCTCTCTCTCTCTCTCTATATATATATATATATATATATATATATATACTATCTTATAATACACTTAACCCCCAAACTCTTAAACACAACCTCTCAAGCTACATGTACAACACTCTAATGCATGATTACTTAAATTTTTAGAGTGAGAAACTTCTCTCTCACCCATTCTCATTTTGAAGCCACGTGACATATGTAATCATTTGGGAAATTGCTCTCACCGATTATCTGCAAATCTGCAAAACGACTCACCAAATTCTCTCACCATCCTCTTTTTGAAACCAGGAAAACGACTCCTCGGCTCCATCAACCTCCCTCCAAAATCCACCGATTATAAGCCATGGATTCAGAATCATTTTCGTTTCAAATCCTCCAAATCTCACAGGTACGATTTAGGTTTCTTCATCTGCTTTCAAAATCGTCAAAATCTGATTTTAAAATAATCGATTTTGGTTTAGGGTTCGTGGTTTCAAAATCGTTTTAGAATTCAAAATCTAGTTTTGAAAATCGATATCTGGTGCACTTTAAACGCTAAGCCCTGGTTGACACAAATCTGGTTTTGAAAATCGATATCTGGTGCACTTTAAACGCTAAGCCTTGCTCATCTTCTTAGATTCTTGAATTTTTTTTGTTTTTGTGTTTATATGTGAATCTGCAGGCTTTTACAGAGGAGAGAGGAGCAAGGCTCACCATTTCACTCAAGTATCTCCAAAATCTGTCGATTTTACTCAGGCATGTCTTCCATTTCGTTGATATAGAGACAATTTTGGGTTTTGTTCTTGATTTTACTAACAATCTGACGTTTTTTTGTGTGTGTGCTGTTTCCAGCTTCTTTACTACCATCACCTGAATTTTTCCCCAACTTGGTCTGTTTTTCTCATTCTTATGACCATCCCCATTCTCGATTTTACTATCAACTTGATCTCTTTTTGTTTCCAAAAATCAGGAAACATGATTTCTATGGATTGAGGTTTGTTGATTTCTTTATTTGAAGATTTTCTTAATATTCTTTGAATTTTGAACTGACTCAGTTTTATATGATGATTTCAGTTGAGCATTGTGATTCTGGAAAAGATATCCACTCCAAATCTAGAGGTTGACATGCAATTATTACTCTATTTGGTGACTTTCTTTCTGGTTTTAGGTTTTGGTGGTGCAAGAGAAGAGTGGAAAGTTCCAAGGAACCAGCATATGGCAGTTTCCTACTGGAGTTGTTGATGAGGTAAGTCCATTTGGTAAGATTATAATTATTGGCAACATGTAGAAACTTAATTGGTATTTCTTTGATCCTAATGGGAGAAGATTGGAGGAAAAATTGGTTTATTTTTTTTATCGCTTAAATTGGTTTAGTTTGGTGTTGGAAGATGATGTTTCTTTTTGGTAATGTATGATTTTTGTTGGCTTGAGATTAATAGTTTTCAAATACAGGAGTTGATTGAAAGCATACATGCCATGGTTGGTGTTGATTTTGGTTTGGGTCTCAAATGTTGTTGTAGTCGTGGCTTCTAAATTCCCAATCTATTTATTATGGTTTAGTCCAGATTAGAAGATCTGTTATTTGCTTTGGCTACTGTTCTTGATATTGCTTTCATCTGTTGCAGGTTTTGAAGGTTCAGTTTCAGCAGGGCTTGGTCTATTAGTGGTGAATGTGTAATTCATGATTCTGTTTTGTTCATTATGGAGTTTAGTGTGGATTTGATGTAGACGAACATACAAATAAGGGAATCAGTGAAGGTATTCTGTGTTCTATGTTTTTTTATGCTTTCAATTGACATTCTTTTGTTAAAATCCAAAAGCTCAATTTTTTATTAGCTGATCTGCTTTCAATCGATGTTTTTTTGTATTTTCTGATCTGCTCTCAATCGAATGGGGTTGCTGTTTAGTTTGATTTTGGAATCAGATTTGGTATTTTCTTTGTTTTAATCAGTGATTTAATATGGTTTAGAGATTACTTTTCATTCATGTTTGTCAGTCTGATCTGAACGATTTTGCAGCATACGACAGGAAATTCGAATTTGTGTTCTCGACTAATTTATGCTTTGTGTTCTTCTACTAACAACGCTTACTTCTCATCTTTTCACCTTCGTTCTTGTTTCTGAAGCGATTTGTTGTTATGGTTAATTTAAACATGTTTTTTTTTTAATGAAACGATGGATTTTTTGAATGAAATACGTCGTAGGCTCGAAAGAGGAAGCAAACGAGTCTGATAAAGACGGTAATCGTCTTGATAAAGTGTCCATTCATTGTTTGGCAATCGTACCAACCAATTTCATCGACTTTGTTTTCGAGGAAGACATTTACCAAGATGGTAGTCTTGAGATTACATAATTACCATCTTGTAGCGAGGTTACTCAAATGATAATATGTGGATTGTGGAGAATAGTTGTCAACCCGAAGATTCATGAGGTACGGCTTAAAAATGGTATTTGCTTTCCATCTTGTTGTGGATCAGTAGTGTCTTATTCAGATTTTGTGCTTCACTGCTTCTGTTTGGATTTGGATCTATTTTTTGTCCAAAGGGATCAAGTTTTTTTACTCTCTTTTATGTGTTGTTCATCTTAATTTGCTACTGATTTGTTGAAATGATTTTGTTTGTTGTCCCAAACTGTTACTGATTTGGAAATCTTCTGCCAATCTTTTTGTCTATTGCTGCCCCTATATATATATGTATATATAATTCTGGGTTCTAATCTCCCGTGCGGTAGAGATCATAGATGATATTATATTCGTGTTTGATGTCTCTTTTTGATGTGTCATTTGTTTGGCATTCCAAGTCCAATTTTTCTTGCTTTAATGCAAGTATCATCAACTTCGCATAAATGCAAGTGTTAGGAGACTCAACTTTTCCTAACACTTGCATTTATGCGAAGTTGATGATACTTCCTTGAGCTGGATTTTAATGGTTATTGACATTGTTGGTTATTTGTCACGGTTTTATCATTTACACCATATCATAAATCTGAACTGTAAAGGTAGATCGGTAGCTAGGTTTTTGTATTTGTATTTTACTGCTAGAACATCTCCAACAGATTTTACAAGTTTTCTACAAAATGCAAAATCTCCAAAATGAAACTGCATTCATTTTTGAGGAGTTATCCAAACTTACAAAATTTCACACCCTCTCTGCTATTTTCTCAATTTTGTAGGATCTGATCATTTGAATTTTTGTATTTGATGTTAAAAAAATGTTTATTTATTTCCTTCTTCAAATTGCAACTAACCAGTAACCATGTTACACTTCTGTAATTATTTGACTTTTTGCAAGGCTCCAATAGATAGATTATCTATTCAGTGCCCTCCCCACCCACTTACACATCTTTGTAATGGTTTCATTCTTATGCTTGTTTGCTATACATGATTTTTTCTTTCAGTTGTGTATTTTGAACTTTTTGTAGGGATATATTTATATTTTTAAGGAAGTGAACATGAATCACATAGTATAGTATGTAGTTGCCACATCAACCAGCTGGTAGTTTTAGAAGATAGTTTAGACTTTAGAGAAAAAACCACACAATAGAGATGAATTGCCACATCAACTAGCTGGTAGTTAATAAATAAAATAATGAGAAAGAAGTATGGCAATTTCAGCAGGTAATGAACATTGATTTTTGTCTGAATTGCAAATATAGTTGTTAACTGTGTTTTTACCCATATATATACATAGGTACCAAAATCACAAGTAAAGAATTCTAAAACACAATAATTAATATATATATATATATATATATATACACACACACATATATATATATATGATAAAGTAAAATGATTTACATATTATTGATTAGGAACATTTGCTTAAACATTTGCTTATTTAGTTTTGCATCTGTGCTTATTTAGTTTTGCTTAAATAAACTAAAAAATGTTTTTGCATTTGCTTATTTAGTTTTGCATCTGTGCTTATTTGCACACCTCTGAATCAGCATGTTTTTTGTAATTTTAATCTGTTTCTACTTTTTGTTTTTGTACCACATTCATGCCTTGTCGCCTGAATTTTGAAGGAGGTCGCAGGGGCAGTCTCTGGGGTGATGGAGGTGGACGAGGTGAGCATTGGGATTTAATCTGCACATCAGTGATGCCTTGTTCAACTGGGTAAGAAGCATGTGTGTGTGAGTGTGTCCCATGGTTTATGCAAGAACCAACTTCATTAGTCCAGTGTTATGTGAAGCTGTAGGTGCGTGACAAACAGAGAGCATGATGGGCTTCTGCTGCAAGTGGCATTCATTTGAATCAAACAGTAGTGGAAATACAACTCAGCTGTAGTTTCTAAGAAGTCCCTGTGTGGTTGTGCCTAGATGATGATTGCTAATACCTTAGTATGATGCTTCAAGAGAAGAGACAGAATGAGTTGGTAATATGGATGCCTAACATTAGTAGTAATGTACTTCAGCAACATGTATGAGCAGAAAATTGTGTGTATACAAAGATTATACTTTGATGTAACAAAAAGTAATAAAATATTAAAATTTTATTTTATGCAACAAGTGTGAACAATGGCAACCCATTCAACAATTTGCAGAGCATAGCATTCAACCCAGCAATCACCAATGGTCTTATTATGTGCTTTTATTTTGTTTGCTGCAATTTTTTTCATCTTTGTGATAGAAGAAGGCCTGCATGAATGGTGGTTCTTTTTTTACTTTTTCTTTGTATAGTTTACTATTTGGAAATATCATATCTACTGGTCATGGTCATGGCAAATGTGCATGACCTTTAATTTATGTTTATTGGAACTTGACTTGGTAAGCGGTTACTTGGATAAGCGTTTGGTAAACGTCCCTTAATGGGTCGTTTACAAAATGTTTACCGAAGCACTTACCCGATAATATTCTTGGCCATCACAAAGAGTGGTAACTTTTACCAGTAAGTGCTTAGGCACATTCTTTTTTTCTTAGATGCATTTAAATGAGTTTTTTCCGTATAGTTTTTATTACAATTTGGAATTTGGTAGGTTCCATGTTGACTTTTTTTACAGGAACGTGTTTCCTTAAGGTCTTTGATGCTCCCGCCGCATTGTGTATTTGAGAAAAAAAGTCACTCAACCCTTTTGTCAAACTTGAGAGTTTTTCATTTTTCATTTTGCGATAAAATTTTAACACCTTTCTCACTCCGTGCATTGCACGGGTACTCTACTAGTATATATATATATATATATATATATATATATATATATATATATAATAGCATCTTGGGAAGAAAATAAAATATAAAGAGGCATTAAAGGCTTGCATTAACCAAAGGAAACCATACATGTGAATATGATTTATGAGGTCGGTCTCCACGGCTCTAAAGTTATATTTCCAGTAAACTACAAAACCATCCCCCAACCTTCCTTGGGTCAACTATTTTTTGCTCTCAAAATAAAAAAATAAAAAAATAAAAAAAAATACTTTTCTTAATACCTTTTTAGTCTATACAGCCTAATTAAGCCATAACTGCATTGTTGTTAACGACGATTGTATTTAAATAAAGTAAAATCAAAACGAAAGCATATAAATAAGGGTAACAAGTATATAAGAGAGATTTAATTTTTTTTTGAGCGGCATTTAACACACACATGCTCCCGAGGCATCCGGGCTCCCACTTAAGGGTGCCACCCGACTAATCCCCGGCGACCCGGCTCAGCTTTTTGGCTGGACCCGAACGGCCCGGAAGTGGATCCCATAGACTAGATACTCCGGAACCGTCCCCGGACCCGGCCCCAAAGGACCAAGCCCAAAGTCTAGATATTTGCATGAGACTTGTTAGTAAGACTAACAATTACATATATTAATTAATGATTTAACAATCATATTAAATGCATGATATAGAAGGTTGGATCGAGTTTAAACAACTCTAACTCGTTACCTATGATTTGAAGATTTTACAACTTGATGAAATATCGGGTGACTTTAGAGATTAGTTATTTTGGATTGGATTGGTTGGGTTAATCGGTTTTTGAAGCACCCCTTTCTCCATGAGAATCAAGGAGTAAAGTGAGTACTTTGGAATTTGGATTGCAAGTGAAAAAAAGATCCCTAAAATGAAGGTGTAAATTGAGCATAAGTTAAGGGACTATTCTTGTAAGTTAATATTGCAGCTGATATGATTTTACTATTTATTTTAAGGGGTTGACTCTCCACCGTTGGATCATGCTGCTCTCTGGATCCATGTGTCCAGCTTTCGCATTGGAACACCTAATAGCTGTCTCCAATCACATGAACGAGATCACATGAAATTTTTGCGAAATTACAGAAGCAACCCTGGCCACCTTAAACCGCGTATCGTCCACCGCGATTAGCGGCAGCCTCCCCTGTAACCCAAATCGTAAAAATTACTCCGCACGCTCCCCCCAGTTCATAAAAACTTTCAGTAACTTTTTATAATAAAGTAGTGAAAATTTGTACGATTAAATTAAAAATATATCAAAACAAGTTAGCATCTATATAAGAATTTTTATTGAACAAATATTTATAAACCATCTATATATTTTAGTTTTTGTACGAGAATTTTAGTGAGGAAATAAATAAACATATTATTTATCTCTTTACCTATCAAATTTTGGAGAATTGATTAAACTTGAGGTTTTCTTTATTTTAAAAAACTATATAGAAAATATGTTATAACAAAATAAAGAAAAGAAACTTCATTATCTTTATTTTAAAGAGTCTGTTATTTCTTTTTTAAAACGAAAGGAGGAAGCTAATGGTTTCCGGCTAGGCCGTTAACCGAAGAAATCCCCATAATTTCATTAGAATGAAAACATTAACAATAGTCGTCAAAACAAAATGAAAATACTCTTATTAATCACTACAATTGTATTGTTGTATGACCGTTATTAATAACTGTCATAATATAGAGTAAACTTTAACTTTAGTCCTTGAGGTTTAGTAGAAAGTCTTAAAATGGGACTTGAACTTTGAAAAGTCTAAAAATCGTCCTTATCGTTTGTATTTTGTTCTAAAAGTAGTCCCTAGTTATTACCTTCGTTCATTTTCTCTGTTAGAGGGAGAATCTATTTTGTCTTTTCCATGTTCTTAATTTTATTTTGAAAACTTAATAATCATATAGATGTGTGTGTGTGTGTATGTATGCATACACATTGGAGCGAACGGTGATTGTAGTTCCTCCTCTGAAACCACCTGCACCCGATGACTCCCCTTGTTCCCCCAGGTCGTTCCACCACGGGTGTCAACCTCATTGTCGATGTCAACAAACCATCACCAATCACCATCGTTTTTCTCTTCTCCTATCCCTCACCCCCTCCACTAAAAAACTAGTTTTGTTTGGTTTTATCCTTGCGATTTGTCCATCAATGGGGATGATTTGTGCCTATATGTGATTGTGATTTGTACCTATAATTTCTTCATCAATGGGAACCATTTCTTCTTGTGATTGCGATTTGCGGGTCGAGTGTGTGAGGATGGGTTAGGATTGGAGTTGCAGGTCGAGTGTGTGGAATGGGTGGATTGAGATTTGAGTTGCAGGTCGAGTGTGTGGAAAGGGTGGGTTGGGATTTGAGTTGCAAGTCGGGTATGTGAGGGGGACGAAAACGTTTTCAAACCCAAAGTCAAAATCTGCAGCACCCCATCTCTCTCAAGCTTCTTTTTTGCTTTTTCTTCACCACTATTTGAAACCACCAATGATGTTATGGAGTTTGATCAAAACAAAAAACCAAGATTTACGGTAGGGACCAAAACACAAAACTTCGATAGGAGAAAGATTGGTTGATTTTGGCACATACCAAAATGTAACAAAGATGGGTCATGGTGGTGGTGCTAGTGAAGTTGCAGATGGATGGGCCGTTACTATCGTTAGATCTTCAAACCACAAACCACAGGGATAGAGATCCAGAAACCACAAAGATGGGTATCTTGATGAAGAAGATGGGAGGGGAGTGTCTGTGGGGTTGCATCGGAGAATTGACGCCGGTGGTGGATTGGGGCACCGAAGAAAGTATCATTCTCCCTGCAAAGATAGTTGGTCACTCTCCGATGTTAACTAAAAAAACAACATTGGTCCCTTTAAATTAACGGTTCTAAGAATATAAGAAAAAAACAAAAAGAATAAAAGACAAATATAGAAAGTAGACAAAAACAATAAAATGACAGAAATACCCTTTCATCTAACCGTTTTTGTAACATCTCGATTTTTCTATATTAAGTGTTATGTTTGGTTATTGAATAATTTGAGTATAATTATTTGATAGATTAATTTTAGAGTTTATTCCCGAGAAAGTTATGTTACTTGTTTTACGAAGTTATAAGTTAGGGATAAACTTTAATTTTAAGTTATAAGTTGAGGGATGTATTATGCATATCTGCAAATTTATAGATGCATGCATAGCTTAAAAGTATCAATTTGGACTTAATTACGTTTTCAGTTAGTTGAGACAAAGATGAACGTAGTTAGTTGTGATAAGGTTGATAGTTGCGATAAGTATGAATGTCGCAACCTTGGGTTGAGACAAGATAGTTGTATCGCAATAGTTGGTTGCGATAAAGTTGTATATCGCAACAGTTGGTTGCGATAAGTTGTATGTCGCAACAGTGAGTTGCGATAAGAGGGGATATCGTAAGTAGTAGGCTGCGACAAGTGTTATCGCAATTAGTGGGTTGCGATAAGTGTCGAGGATTTTAGTTATTTAGGATTTTTAGAGTCCTAATTAGTTAATTATACCAGTACAATATGTATTTTGGTATTTCAGATCTTTGTGAAGTTGGTGACGGAAATTCTTACAGCTTTAAGAAAGTAAAATAAGAGTGACGTTACTGCTATCAGGTGAGTTCATTCTTACCTTACTTTTTTATAAACATGTTTCAATTATGGTAAGGTATATTTTATAATGAATGTTTCCTGAATGAGTTTTGATACAAAGTAAAACATGTTATCTTGAAATGAATGGTTTTGCTTAACTTCATTAACGTTATTTGAAAATGATTTATATTAAGCAATAACATGCACGAGTACAAATAAGTGTATTGGATCCATAGGCACTAGTTTTATGAACACACAGAATAGGCGTGGATTAATCGTAATTCCAGTGTGTATGAGAAATCGTGGAATAGGCGTGGACTAATCGTAATTCCCGATTTCTAAGGAAGAATAGGGATTGACATTAATTGTAATCTCTACTTCCTTTCCAAGAAATTGACATGTGTAATTGTGATTTCTTGGATATGAGCATTAATCTAGAATCCATGGAGATTCGTAGTGGGCTCTGGAACATGATACTATGACTGACTTGGTGTCGGTCATATTCATGGAACCGAGCATGATTCTGTCATCGTAAGATGTTTTTACAAATTGGTAAGAAAGAAGAGTAAACCAGGTTTGTTATGCCTTGTTTACATTGATTTTTAAAGTAATATTTTGAAACTGAATGTTCTCACTAGGCGTTAGCCTAATCGTTTCAAATTATATTTTCTTACCAGGTATTAGCTCCGGGAAATAAAGGGATGTAGGACGAGAGCTCTTGGAATAGCAGAGAAGTTAATGAACATTGAGGCTTTTTGGTGGATTACTTAGATAACCTATTTAATCTGATTATAGTGACATGATTAGATTAATAGGTTATTTGAAGAATTCGATATTTGTAAATATGACCCTCATAGTTAATTATCTGCTTATATATAAAGTTTAGAAGGTTTAGGTTTAAATCTTGATATAAATTGAGGTTTAAATTAGCCCTGATTTTTAGGGTGTTACAGTTTTTTAACAGAGTTAGTGACCAAGAACAATTTTTAAAGCAAAATGTAAACGATAAGGACGACTTATCAAACTTCAGGTCCCATTTTCAGACGTTTTACAAAACCTTACGGACCAAAATCAGAGTTTACTGAAAAATATATAAAACCAAATTATTTATAGAGTAAATTACTGTTTTGGTCCCTAAGGTATGTCAAAAATTACGAAACTGGTCCTTTATCTTCAAAAATTACCTTTTTGGTCCCTCAGGTATGCAGTTTGTTACGAAATTGGTCCCTCGAGCTGACGGCCGTCTATTTCCTCCTTTAAGCTCGAGGGTAAAATGGTATTTTTATATATTTTTATTTCTTTTAACCATTTTTTATCAATTATCCACCACCACCACCACCACCATTGTTAATGCCAAAAATCGTCCAGAAGGATAACTTAAGGTCTATTGTGGAGCTTAACAACTAAAGAATAGGAATCTCGCGACAAACAATGCGACAAGACAGAAAAACGTAAAAGAGACAAAGATTTTGGTGACGCGGGAAAAACCTCAACGAGGAAAAAACCTGCGGACGACTTTTGGGGGTCGTCGCTGCACTATGATCGCCAAACAGGGGCGATATCCTTTGTTTCGGGTGTCGAAAGTACAATGATTACAATACAAATGAAAGAAAGACTTTAAATGTAAAATAACAAGTGTTTAGAATGTAAAAACGAGTACGTCGTGTGTAAAGACTGTACGTCGAGAGTGGTTTCTTGAGAGAAAGTTCTTTGAGTGTTTTTGCTGTGTATTCCTTGTTCTTCAAATCAGATGCCCGGAAGTGAGGCTGGGGTCCTCATATATGTAGTCTTTGCAGCTTTAAATGACTTCATAAATGCTCTTGATAACGGTCACAACGGCTGTTGGCATTAATGCTCATAATGGCTTCTGTTGGTTACGTCCGCTGGTCATTAATCAATATTAATCTTGCATTAAACACTGAAAAGATAACAATAACCTTAGTCGGTCAAGGTCGAGAGTTATGTCACGACGGTCGAGGTCGAGAGGTACTTTCGACTTTAACTTTGGTTAAAAGATCAAGTGTTTATGATTTAACTTTTATTAAGGAGAAGTGTAATAAATGTTCTGTGTTTTGGTCGTGGTCAAGACTGGTCAAATTTTGCCCAAACAGTTTGCCCCCAAAATTTAAAAAGTAGAATGACAAATTCAAATTTCAAAAGTTTTTAAATTTTGCTAGCCGAATGTCTAAGGTCATGACATGTGTCAAAAATCTCTTCAGTTGTCTTGGAACTGGATCGGTCCAATTCCAACTAAAGAGGAAGCCGAAAGGGGGATAAGGTCGTGACGTCATGCTGGCGTGCGATCGTGCTTAACAGCTGTAAGCGGCAGGTGTCGACGATCTATCGAGTATTCGAAAAGGCAGGGCACGTGTTGATTATCGAGAGGCTCGACCTGACACGATCATTTGCATAAAGTGACCTTCGACGGATCTTATCTACTTTACGATTCCAGAGAGATTTTAAGAGAGATTTTCCTTGATTGCGTTGTTGTTCTTCGCCGAATCTTTTCCAAACCTGCAAGAGATCTTCGATCCAGTTAGAAAATTCGAGGGTTTTAGAGCGCCTATATAAGGTACGACTCTCCAGTCTGTGTATGCGTCGTAAGTCGATTGCTAGGAAGCCTAGAAGGAATTGGGATATTTGGGGCTTTTTAGATAGACAAACACTGTTGACAGGTTTAGCGATGTCGACGGAACCTAGGAGTACCATTCAAAGTCAGGAGGATATTGATGAATTTAAGAGCCTAGCGAAAATCCCTGCGAGGATTTCAGTGAGCAAGGCCGGTCAGGTTCGGTCGGAGATGTGCCCCGACGGGTATGTTGTGATATACGAGTATCCCTTTAGAATAGGTTTCGAATGGCCCTATTCTCCTTTAGCAAAGTCCTTCATGTGCGAGTTCGACCTCTCGCCGGGACAACTGATGCCCCAATTCTAGAGGGTCATCCCGGTCATCGAGCGACTTACCAAAAACTGGGAATCGCCGATGAATGTAAAAGACCTCTTGACCGCTTATCAGGTCAAGAAGGTTACGTATCGTCGCTACAGCCTCTTCTCGAAGCATAAGGGTGATCGTACCCTGGTTCTAAAAACTGCGGTCAATGATCGCAAATGGAAGACCAGGTACGTCTTCGTGCGAGTAGCGACGCTGGACACTGACAGTGATTGGATCAGGTCCGGATGGAACATGGCGGGTGAGTTTTAGCTTTGGTCGAGCGTCTTTGTTATTATCGCTTTGCTTTTTGGCTAACCTTCTTCCTCTATCTTTTTCAGATATCAACTTTGACAACGTAAAGTCCAACGACGACTCCAGGACTAAAATCGAGAAGTTCTTGGAAATCAGTCCAGCCGATCGGTCATTCATCACGCGTCATTTAGTAGACGAGGACGCCGACGTGATTTTCTTAAGTGATCAGTTTCAGACGAGTCAAGAGGAGGGAGAGCGAGAAGAAGATAAGGAAGAGGAGGAGAAGACTGAAGAAGAAGAGAAGGAGGAAGAGTCGACAGAGGTAGAGATGATTGGTAAGTGTACCTTATTCTGTTTTGACATATTCCTTTTCTTGCTTCAGTCGTCTGATTGTTCTTTCTTCTTTGTTTCACGGGAGAATCTGTGCCATCCCAGCCGAAGATGTCTTCTGCGATGGCCAAGAGGGCGGCTCAGGCCGAACTGGCTCGCAAGGCGAGGGAAAAAAGGAAGGATGCCCTGACAACTGGGTCGGGGGTCTTAAAGAGAAAAGAGGCCCCGATAGCTGGGTCGGGAGTCCTCAAGAGGACGAGGACGTCCATTCTGAAGGAACCGTCTTTGAATACGGGCGGCTCGTCGAGAGTCGTCTCGCCTGAGAAGGCGAAGGCGTCAACCGCATATGTCGAGGAGACTTCCGACACGATCGACGCAACACCTGTCGATCCTGCGCATCCGGTGAAATCGACGGTGTCCCCTACTGCCACGTCAGGCCCCTCGACGGCCGATAAGGGCAAGGACGCATAGACGGGAGAGGGTGAGAAGGAAGAAACGACGGTAAACTTTACGTTGCCGTCGGATTTCATGGTTGACAATGTCCTAGACGGGACGAGCTTGTTCCCCCACTTGGATAAGTTTCAGCTCCCCTCTTTCAGGGAGCGCTTTAACGGGGTCTTTATGGAGAGCGCGGGGTCTTATGTCGTCGGTCTGGCGTTTATGGTAAGTCTATCTTTCAAGACTTTGTTTTTCGTTTGACGTTTGTCGTTGTCGTTGTCGTGTATTTTACTAACGAGTTTTTATGTGTTTCAGACGTTTCAGTCTTCTTTGGCCCTACATGCCGAGACGACGAAGATTGAGGGTCTAGTGTCTTCGGCCCTCAAGAGGGAGGATGCGGCACTGGCGAGGGAGAAGTACGCTCTGGCGCGCATTGAGGACATGTCGATACGACTCGACGATGCTCTGGACGAGCTAGAAGCCGTCGTACGTGAGAGGGACGACGTGAATTCTCGTTTGAAGCAATCCTTCTCTCTGATTGCCGACCAAAGGGAGGAGATGGACAAGACGAAGGAGTCCTTGGCTAGGAAGGAAAAAGAAGCCGAGGAGTCCAAGTCCAAGGTGGCGAGCCTGGAGAAGGAGGTGACGGAGCTAAAGGAAGAGGCTGCGTTGACCTTTGCTCTCGCTCGCTTAACAGCTCGGGCGGCGATCATGCGACAACATCTGTCGGGGAAGAATCCCCTCGCGTCTGCGACTGAGGAGCTAGCTTTCTTCCTGGCCAAAGTCGGGTCCGATAGAGATCTCGACTCTGACGATGAGAAAGAGGCCGAGGAAGAAGAGGTTGTGGACGAGGGCCTCCAAGGTGAAGCTTCGGGCAAGGATGCTGCCGACACTCCTTCTAATCTTTAGATAATTTTTATCTTTGTTTTTGAGTATTCGACCGTTGGTGGTCGAGTTACCTATATGTAATCATACATTCTATGAATGAAATTTTGCTCTTCTGTTGAACTCGTGCGTTATTTTGGTTTACACATGTCGTGGGTAAATATAATACCAACCGTGAAATTCATATAGAACAAACAAGGAATCGTGCGACTAGACATCCATTGTAATTACAAAGACTAGCACACAAGTCGTAAGACTTTGATATTTTAAGATTACGTTGGCAAACATAAGTACACGCGACCAAGACATTCATTCAGAACACGAAACTAAGTTAAGAAACTCAGACCATGGGGTCGCTAGACCTGGATAATCATACGACTATATCGTACGACGAAACTTGAGTCGTATGCCCTTGCGATGTAATAGTCAAGTCATAGACCTGAACACTTATGTCGTGCGATATGAGTTGAAAAACTCATAGAGTCGTGTAGTAGACTTTGCAATCTTATGTCGTGCGATCTGCGATAAAACAATGTCAGAGGTTGGTCGTTGGCTAGCCATGTGAGATAAAACAAAGTCAGTAATCGTCGTGGTAAAAAATCGTATGAAAGATAGAAAAGGACTTAGAAGACATACCTTTCTAGACGTGTTGCATTATAGCCATGTGAGATACCTCGATTGTCGAGGGTTTGGAGTCGATAGGCATCTTTACCCTCGACTTTTCTGCGGCTTCAGGGTGGTCTTATAGCAATCACGGGCGACTTTCGGCTCACTTTTGATCGCCTGGATTCCCCACGGCGTAGGGAACTTCATGGTCTGGTGGTACGTCGAGGGGATTGCTTTCATCTCATGGATCCACGGTCGGCCTAAGATGATGTTATAGGCCGACGGGCAATCAATGACGCTGAACTTGGTCTGCTTGTTGATTCCTCCAGCATAGACAGGCAAGATGATCTCTCCAAAGGTACTCGTCGCTTCCCCATTGAAACCGACTAAGGTTGTCGAGCGTCGGGTGATTTTCGATCGATCGATTCCCATGGCATTGATGGTGTCAAGGAAGATGACGTTTGCTGAACTGCCTCCATCGACCAAGACTCTCCGGGTTAAACAATTACCAATCGTGAGTTGAATGATCAACCCGTCATGATGCTTCTGATACGAGTCACCAAGGTCGTCTTGGTCGAAGATGATTTTCATAGCTTCCAACTCCAGATCTCCTTTTGGTCTTGCTGAGCGCGGGATAGGTCGATCGTCAGGTGCTTGGCTGGCGTGACGTTTGGCTGCGGAATACGTCAGACCACACACGTCGGAACCACCAGTGATGCAATTGACGACTTTTGCATGCTCGGGGGTTGGCGGTCGGTTGTCATTAACTGGAGTAACGACATTATCGATGATATCTTTGAGATTTCCTTTCGGGACGTAATATGCTAGCTCCTTCTTGAGAGCTATGCAATCATCTGTCGCATGACCATGGTCGACATGGAAGTCGCACCATTTTGATTTATCTTTCTTATCGTCGCTTTGGTTGGATTTTTTCTGCCACCGAATGGTCGCCTGGACGATCTTCAGAGCCTCGACCAAGTCCTTAGTGGTCCCTTTGAATCTGTAGGAGGATATCTTAGGGTACTGAGGGAATTTGGCCGCGGTTTTGAACTCCGCTTTTGTCTTGAATCGGACGTTCGAGATTTGTCGCGCGGGCTCTGCTCTGGATACTGGCTTCACCTTGAATTCTGGCTTCCTTACGCTTAGCAATCTTTTGTCATCGGTGTGCTTACGATGAAAGGCGGCGTCGTCCTCTACCCTCATATAAGCAAGGGTTTTGGCTCAGACGTCTTTGAAATTCTCCGGAGGATACTTGGTCAGATCGGTGTATAAACCCGAACTGTCGTCTAGACCACGTTTGTAAGCTTCGATCGCGGTCTTGACTCGCAGTTGCGGACACTGATCATCTCTGTGTTGAATCTATTGAAATAACTTCGGATCGACTTCCCAGCTTTTTGCACGACGTAGTACAAATCGCTGGTCTGCTTCTTCGTCTTGCGACTGCTGGCGAACTGTTGGGAGAATTGGTTGACCAACTCAGCGAACGACCCGACGGATTTGGGTTTGAGGTTGATCAACCATTGGAGAGCAGGACCTGTGAGGGTTGCCCTAAAGCTTTTGCACATACATACTTCTTGATACATGTGCGGGATCGAGACCGTCTACATAAGTTGTTTATACTGCGCGATGTGCTCCGTTGGATCAGTCACCCCCGAATACTTGGGCGTGAAGGCGGGGATGTTAAACTTCTTCGGGACGTCGACAGTCGCGATCTTGTCGACGAAAGGCGATGCCTGATACCTTGAGCGAGGCTCGAAGTCGATGGGTATGGCTGCCCCTGGTAGCTTAGCGAGTAGAGACAGGACACACTCATTCTGGTCTTCTAGCATCTTCAACCGTTGGGCGACGGGGTCATTAGGATCGGTATTCGCACCTGTCAACGGATCAACTCCCGAACTGGTGCCATCGCCGTAAGACGAGCCATTGGCGTCCCCGTTGAAAGGGACAAAATATGGCTGTGACCCATTCTGAAACGGATGAGACCCATTCTGCATGGGTGGCGGCCTTATATACTGAGGAGGAACCGTCCCGAACTGGGGATTTGGGTTGAATGTCCCCGGCTGCTGGCTCTGCATGAATGGACCTGGTCCTGGATTACGGACGAACGGAGCTGAACCAGGGTTATGGACGAATGGAGCGGATCCTGGACGATTGGTCTTGGACCGTTCTGTGGTCCGAAGGGATTCCTCAGCCGCGCGATTTCCTCTGCTGCTCTTCGACTCTGCTCAGCCATGGCATTGATTTGATTTCGCGCAACTTCCAATTCCTGATACATCTGGGCAATGACATGCTCTTGATTTCCAGGGGCTGCCATTTTCCTGAAACAGAAAACAGAAGAAAGTACAAAAAACCGTTAGTAGGACGCACGTTTGTCGAAGATTTTCTCTAGATGAGGCCCCACGGTGGGCGCCAAACTGTTAATGCCAAAAATCGTCCAGAAGGATAACTTAAGGTTGATTGTGGAGCTTAACAACTAAAGAATAGGAATCTCGCGACAAACAATGCGACAAGACAGAAAAACGTAAAAGAGACAAAGATTTTGGTGACGGGGGAAAAACCTCAACGAGGAAAAAACCCGCGGACTACTTTTAGGGGTCGTCGCTGCACTATGATCGCCAAACAGGGGCGATATCCTTTGTTTCAGATGTCGGGGATACAGTGATTACAATACAAATGACTTGAAATGTAAAAATAACAAGTGTATCGAATGTAAAACAAGTGTGTCGTGTGTGAAAACTATAGGTCGAGAGTGTAAGTCGTGCGTCGAGAGCGATCTCTTGAGAGGATGTTCTTTGCTTCGGATGTTCTTGAGTACGCAGTGTGAATTCGATGATGATGCTTAAATGGTGACTTTGTCTTCGTATTTATAATCTTCGTGGCTTTAATGACTCCATAAATTCCTCTAGTAACGGTCGCAACGGTCTTTGTTGTTTAATGTTCATAACTGCTCTGTCGGTTTCGTCCGTTGGCCATAAACGTCATTTGACCTGCATTAATTGAGGAATACATAACAGAAGAATCGTATGTTAGTTGGTCGAGGTCGTGTGTTTCCACACGACGGTCGCGGTCGAGAGTTACGTAAGATTTCAGCTTTGGTCAAAGGACAAAGGGTTTACGTTTGACTCTGTTTATAAGTGAAATAAAGCAAATGTCTTTAGAGTTTTGGTCGTGGTCGAGATTGATGAAATTTTGCCCAAACAGTTTGCCCCCAAAATTTGGAAAAGTGGATTGGCAAATTCAAATTTCAAAAAGTTTTTTAAATTTTGCTAGTCGAACGTCTAGGGTCGTGATGTAACGCCCCAAATTCCGGGCTAATTTGAACCTCAATTTTCCACAAGTTATGATAATATAAACTTCAAACTTACAAAAATAACAAGTGAATTAACCATCAAGAGTACATTTACAGATACAGGATTCTACAAATAACTTATTAATCTAATTATGTCAATATAATCAGATTTACTAAGTTATCTAAGCAATCCCTCAAAATCTCCTTCTGTTAATTGACTTCCTTGCTATTCCAAAACGCTCGTCCCACAACCCTTTATTTTCCCAAGCCGGTACCTGGTAAGAAAACATCATTTGAAACGATTAGGCCAACGCCTAGTGAGAACATTCGTTTCCATAATAATATTTGCAAAATCAATGTAAACAAGTTATATCAAACCTGATTACCCTTTTTCTTACCATACGTGTAACTCTATTCCGTTAACACGATTTTCATCCAATCCCATGAATATGAATGACACACATTCCATCAGCATATCATGTCTTAGAGCCACACTACGAATATTCACTGATTCTAGATTAATACTCTTATTCCAGAAATCGCAATATACACATGCCCATTTCCATTCATATCCTATTCCAGAGCCACACTACGAATCTTTCTTAGATTCTAGATTAATGCTCCCACCTAAGAAATTGCAATATATACATGCCCATTTCTTAGGAAAGGAAGTAGAGATTACAATTACATATGTCAATCCCTCTTCTTCCTTAGAAACCGGGAATTACGTTTATTCCAGGGTTTCTCACACACATCAGAATAATGACTAACTTCATCTATTCCACGTGTACATAACCATTAGTACCACACACATCAGAATAATGACTAACTTCATCTATTCCACGTGCACATAACCATTAGTACCACACACATCAGAATAATGACTAACTTCATCTATTCCACGTGTACATAACCATTAGTGCCTATGGATCCATTACACTTTACTAACGTATATGCATAACAACATATCACACCACATCTCATATCATATTCTTAACTCTGAGAATACTAGATAACCTATCGCATTTTCATCCTCAAATGCCCCCCTTCGGCGACTTAGCACGGGGGTTCCACTACCCGGTTAGCGGATGGGGTCAAGGAGCAACGCCATTTCATCGACAGGGCATAATCCCTCCCAGATCGACATAGTCTATACACTCACGTTGTTTGTGCTTAATACTTCATCCTTTATAACCTTCAACACCGTAAGCAATTTTTTTTATCTAAAACAACAGTCCTTCACTATCCTAACACCCCTACACGGTGGTCCTTTAACTTTTAATCTTCTGATTCAAGACTTAACATACATACATGACCTCAAAATAACCAATGTATTCACATCATGTGAACTTTACTTATAATACAATTCATGTAATTCCAACTCCAAGCCCACGTCGAGCTTATTTAAACCGGGCGAATGCTCTCAATACTCAACCGAGTCCAAAACCGAGCCATCTGCTCAAAGGATCTAATGATTATTTATCAACATCTACTCATGCAATTAAATACATCTAACTCACATCATGAAACACACGCTCCAAGGCGTGATAATCTCACAACCCCTTCATTGCTACCTTCCCAATGAAGTCAATTCATATATGTATCTACATGTACACGTATATGTAACTCTTTTATACTCAACAATGTATATCACTCACCAAGGTTCATGAGTCCCAAAGGTACTAAGAATACAAGATCATCAAACGGTCCTCCCACATAAGACCAATACTTAAAACAACACTCATTTAAATAAAATGCAATTAAACACATATCACATCATAAATATTGTACAACCACAATAACTCTAAAAGCGTATTTTGACCACATAGCTTTCTCTTATGCAATAAATTAATCAAAATTTCTTTCACTCGCGATTTATTCGCCAATCACTCAAATTCCCAAAAGTGGATGTTTCACAAAATATATACCATTCTGTAACATCCCCAGTCCACCGTACACGATATTGTCCGTTTTGCGGATACCCTCTGCATAACAACATGCCGGCACCGCTCACGGTTTTGTTCCTGCCCGTACAGGCATACGCAGGACGCACCCAGACCGCACCCTGTGACAGGCAAAAGGCCTCATACACTTTACACAACTGCCGACTTCAAAGTCAATAGTCGACTTGTCGATACTTCCTTAACCTATTCTTTAACAAGGGTCCCTAACTGAACCTAATCCTTCCAACATATCATAATCTAATTCACATCCCATCGTCTTCATCTCCAATTTATTCGTGCAACGTTAATATCACAAGATCACCGTAAATTCTTATTTGACATCAAGGATGTTTCCTTTCTGTCTCACCACACTATTCCATCACCTTGACGACTTCTAGTCCTTCCTCCGGACACAATCGTCCCTCGGCAACTGTTTTTCTGGTCATCGAACAATGGGTACAGACCCTCATACATCCGACACTAAAGTCCACTTTCGACTCTCCCACTGATCACCTCTCATCTTGAACACAAATTCCAAAACTACGAACATTCTCCCATGATTTATCCAACACCTCTTCACTCTCGGAGTTCTTTCTTAGCTTATAGTGTAATACTCTATGACTTAGTTAGTTCATAGCCTTCATGCATGACAACGTGATAAATGAATCATTTTGCACATTTTCTCATTTTAAAGAACAACACAAGGAACAACTTGGGTACAAATGACCCCAACATTCTCATAACTCCAATGTACTGCACAACGATCTCGAGAATCGTTTTCATACAACTTTCTGTAACACTTAATCTTTCTCAACCAAACGATATTGTTACGACAGTAATAGAATGAAAATCTTTTCATACTACCAAAAGTTTGAAAGAAATTACCGACACGAAGTAAGCTAGTCGGTTCTCACATTCGTTTATATGATATCATCAAGTTAATACTCTTGATGGTTATAAAAAGTTTTGCTGGCCAACGCTTTCTTGACCTTTTTGCTACCATTCAACTTTTCATGTAAAATACGAAGTTTTTTGCAAATTGCCAAACTCAAAATTTCATTGTGCGCCGTAAATGGAATTGCCTTTTTCTTTAAATACACACCTGCACATGCTGACTCAACCTCGACTAAAATTGTTGTCTATGCATTTGTTTTGAAATCATAAAAACTCATGTAACACACACTAGGACACCATACATAAAACTCTATTCGCAAATGAAGGCTACTCACTCAAACAAGGTCAATCATTTTACTCACCCGACTTATCATTGGCACTCTACTTCCGACCAGTGGTCGCCCTCTCGGCTTTGTAACACTTACTATACATGCATTCCATGGCCCACTTACTCAACCATTTCATACTATTAAAGTTTGCCTCGGCGGACTTTCATGAGTCCCGCCAGTTCCAAGTTGTCTTTCCAACCCCCAATCATTTACTGATCTGATCTCCAAAGAATTGAAGGACCTTGGTGGCGTATCCACCATCGCTCTACTATAACACAAAGAGATAACCATAAGAAATGGTTATACGAGTATAGACATACAAAAACGTAATTTACCGATCATTAGTCACTGTAACAATTTAGAAACAAGTATACTTGGGTGGGTAACAATACATTCATAATAACAGTAGCTAATTGGAATTGTGAACATATCATACAGGAGGATCCTCGTTACCATCGTTACAGTACTAATTTCACGTATTTCCGTTAACTCTTAAGACTATCCCGTCTTATTGTTTCTACCCATTTCTCACGAATCATAACTTAATTCATCACAACTTAAGTCTAAGTATCTCTTCAGCATACTTAGTTCTCTTAAACTATTGCTCTGATACCATATTGTAACGCCCCAAATTCCGGGCTAATTTGAACCTCAATTTTCCACAAGTTATGATAATATAAACTTCAAACTTACAAAAATAACAAGTGAATTAATCATTAAGAGTACATTTACAGATACAGGATTCTACAAATAACTTATTAATCTAATTATGTCACTATAATCAGATTTACTAAGTTATCTAAGCAATCCCTCAAAATCTCCTTCTGTTAATTGACTTCCTTGCTATTCCAAAACGCTCGTCCCACAACCCTTTATTTTCCCAAGCCGGTACCTGGTAAGAAAACATCATTTGAAACGATTAGGCCAACGCCTAGTGAGAACATTCGTTTCCATAATAATATTTGCAAAATCAATGTAAACAAGTTATATCAAACCTGATTACCCTTTTTCTTACCATACGTGTAACTCTATTCCGTTAACACGATTTTCATCCAATCCCATGAATATGAATGACACACATTCCATCAGCATATCATGTCTTAGAGCCACACTACGAATATTCACTGATTCTAGATTAATACTCTTATTCCAGAAATCGCAATATACACATGCCCATTTCCATTCATATCCTATTCCAGAGCCACACTACGAATCTTTCTTAGATTCTAATTTAATGCTCCCACCTAAGAAATTGCAATATATACATGCCCATTTCTTAGGAAAGGAAGTAGAGATTACAATTACATATGTCAATCCCTCTTCTTCCTTAGAAACCGGGAATTACGTTTATTCCAGGGTTTCTCACACACATCAGAATAATGACTAACTTCATCTATTCCACGTGTACATAACCATTAGTACCACACACATCAGAATAATGACTAACTTCATCTATTCCACGTGCACATAACCATTAGTACCACACACATCAGAATAATGACTAACTTCATCTATTCCACGTGTACATAACCATTAGTGCCTATGGATCCATTACACTTTACTAACGTATATGCATAACAACATATCACACCACATCTCATATCATATTCTTAACTCTGAGAATACTAGATAACCTATCGCATTTTCATCCTCAAATGCCCCCCTTCGGCGACTTAGCACGGGGGGTTCCACTACCCGGTTAGCGGATGGGGTCAAGGAGCAACGCCCTAACGAGGGGCAACCGAGCCTGAAATATATATACACATTGATGACCTCCACATAATTATATGTATACGAGACTCACTATGACAATTGACAACCTTAACAACCCATCGGACACCCCCGAATCGCAACCGAGCTAGAAACCGAACAACCGACATTAAAAACAATACTTGGAGTTGTTATATGTCCGAACTAACATGTTCAAAGTGTTCAAATGCTATCTTACACTCAAAACGAGTACCCATACGCCTATATTACGCCCTAAAACGACACCGATACGCAAGAAGCAAAAAATCAGAAACTGCTGAAACAGTGTTGTGCGCGCCTCCTGGCGCGCCCCAAGCCGCGCCCAGACACGCGCAGACGTCTGTTGGGCACCAAACAGCCCATGTTCTTGCCCTTTAACATCTCAACTCAATCCCCACTTGATTAGGTTCATTCTATGGAAGGTTTAGCATCAAAAATGAGTTTTTTTAACATCAAATAACATGAAGAATCCATGTAGCAACTCTATACACATATGCACTCAATCCAATTTAAGGTTTATAACATCAAAATAGGATGAACTCACCTTTTAAAGGAGATAACCCACTTTTGCACAATCTGAAGCTCAAATCTTTGTTAATGATTCTGAAAACCAATTTGAAGCCAAAATCTTTCTTTCTTCCTTTTTCTCCTTTCTTCCCTTTTCTCTCTTTCTCTGGTTCTCTAAACCGACTCACCACAGGAATGAGATATTATCTCTATCTCAGTTCCTTTATCCAACACACACTTTCAACAATTGACTAAACACACCCTCAAGTTTCAATATTTCCAAAAGTAACATCACACTTTACTTTCTTGCACTATAACCCCATTGAATTATAAATCAAAACATGATCCAAGGTTAAAACTAAAATACAAATAAATCCCAATTCTCATTAAAATACTATTATTGAAAATTCAGGATGTTACAATACTCCCCAACTTGAAAATGATTTCGTCCCCGAAATCACAATCAGGTAAACAAATGAGGATACCTATCCTACATATTCTCTTCCGACTCTAAAGTCACATTGGCACCTCGATGGTGTTTCCATTGTACTTTCAACATAGCTACTTCCTTGCCATTACGTAGCTTTCTAACCGATCTTTCCAAAATTTCTTCTGGTTTCTCCACACAACAACTCTTCTCATCCACTCTTACCCGACTATTTCTTGGTCTACCATACCGTTATTATTTTCTAATGCCTACACAGAACATCCACTACACACAGTTATAGTTCAATAGGACGGTTTCTCTAAAAATCATCAGTTAAGACCTTTAGCCAAGTCCTTGTAGCTATCACGAGCTTCCAACATGGTCGACCAATTCATTGTATTTCTTTACAATCCCGAAATACTCCAACGATCTTGACTAAACTTCATAATGAAGCACTACCGCTTAACGGTTACAGTATTCTCTTCGAAAATCCAGTGAAGTATGAAAACTTACCTAAAATCCAATAAGATCGAGAAGAACAAGGGTTCTTCTTTCATTCAATCTTTAACTGCAATTCCATCTCTAGGTCTCAAAATAACATTAACGTAGACTACCTGAAAATTAATACACTTTAAATCGAGCATACTCACCAATTTTGAACAACTCAATAATTACGGCAAACAACCATTACATCCATGACTTACATATTTCTTTCACACATAAGAAGCAACTCGTATTCCTTAAGGATTTTGCATCTATTACATCATATTTTGACTAACATATCCATCACCTTCATTAACTTCCAATGATTCAAAAAACATAAACTTACTTAGCGACTCACACAACCAAAATCGCTTTGGATAAACACCCACTACCTTTCCGCCATTCTATTCGGATATTAGCCATATCACTACGCCATCTCGCAAACCACATGCTCCAACAACTTTATTGATAACTAGTACTCTTCATCGGGAATCCCCGAAAAGACTTCCCTCAGATGCTTCCTCTTTCTAACTTCACTTTACCTACTAGCTGACACACTTATCTTGGCAATTGATGCCACTACTCGTTCATACATTCTTCACCCATAACATCCCACAGCAGACCAGGTCTCTCATGGTCATTTGTACACAATTCAAACGTACTTTCATGTTCTCTCGTATGATTAGTTGAGTCTATTTCACTATTTTATTCCTCCCCAACTTTAGTTGAACCACACTCACGGTTTCTAATTAATTTTCAACTTACTCGTTTCTTGCTAACTCTTTATGATTCCAAACCATTACATCGACAAGGCATAATCCCTCCCAGATCGACATAGTCTATACACTCACGTTGTTTGTGCTTAATACTTCATCCTTTATAACCTTCCACACCGTAAGCAATTTTTTTTATCTAAAACAACAGTCCTTCACTATCCTAACACCCCTACACGGTGGTCCTTTAACTTTTAATCTTCTGATTCAAGACTTAACATACATACATGACCTCAAAATAACCAATGTATTCACATCATGTGAACTTTACTTATAATACAATTCATGTAATTCCAACTCCAAGCCCACGTCAAGCTTATTTAAACCGGGCGAATGCTCTCAATACTCAACCGAGTCCAAAACTGAGCCATCTGCTCAAAGGATCTAATGATTATTTATCAACATCTACTCATGCAATTAAATACATCTAACTCACATCATGCAACACACGCTTCAAGGCGTGATAATCTCACAACCCCTTCATTGCTACCTTCCCAATGAAGTCAATTCATATATGTATCTACATGTACACGTATATGTAACTCTTTTATACTCAACAATGTATATCACTCACCAAGGTTCATGAGTCCCAAAGGTACTAAGAATACAAGATCATCAAACGGTCCTCCCACATAAGACCAATACTTAAAACAACACTCATTTAAATAAAATGCAATTAAACACATATCACATCATAAATATTGTACAACCACAATAACTCTAAAAGCGTATTTTGACCACATAGCTTTCTCTTATGCAATAAATTAATCAAAATTTCTTTCACTCGCGATTTATTCGCCAATCACTCAAATTCCCAAAAGTGGGTGTTTCACAAAATATATACCATTCTGTAACATCCCCAGTCCACCGTACACGATATTGTCCGCTTTGCGGATACCCTCTGCATAACAGCATGCCGGCACCGCTCACGGTTTTGTTCCTGCCCGTACAGGCATACGCAGGACGCACCCAGACCGCACCCTGTGACAGGCAAAAGGCCTCATACGCCTTACACAACTGCCGACTTCAAAGTCAATAGTCGACCTGTCGATACTTCCTTAACCTATTCTTTAACAAGGGTCCCTAACTGAACCTAATCCTTCCAACATATCATAATCTAATTCACATCCCATCGTCTTCATCTCCAATTTATTCGTGCAACGTTAATATCACAAGATCACCGTAAATTCTTATTTGACGTCAAGGATGTTTCCTTTCTGTCTCACCACACTATTCCATCACCTTGACGACTTCTAGTCCTTCCTCCGGACACAATCGTCCCTCGGCAACTGTTTTTATGGTCATCGAACAATGGGTACAGACCCTCATACATCCGACACTAAAGTCCACTTTCGACTCTCCCACTGATCACCTCTCATCTTGAACACAAATTCCAAAACTACGAACATTCTCCCATGATTTATCCAACACCTCTTCACTCTCGGAGTTCTTTCTTAGATTATAGTGTAATACTCTATGACTTAGTTAGTTCATAGCCTTCAAGCATGACAACGTGATAAATGAATCATTTTGCACATTTTCTCATTTTAAAGAACAACACAAGGAACAACTTGGGTACAAATGACCCCAACATTCTCATAACTCCAATGTACTGCACAACGATCTCGAGAATCGTTTTCATACAACTTTCCGTAACACTTAATCTTTCTCAACCAAACGATATTGTTACGACAGTAATAGAATGAAAATCTTTTCATACTACCAAAAGTTTGAAAGAAATTACCGACACGAAGTAAGCTAGTCGGTTCTCACATTCGTTTATATGATATCATCAAGTTAATACTCTTGTTGGTTATAAAAAGTTTTGCTGGCCAACGCTTTCTTGACCTTTTTGCTACCATTCAACTTTTCATGTAAAATACGAAGTATTTTGCAAATTGCCAAACTCAAAATTTCATTGTGCGCCGTAAATGGAATTGCCTTTTTCTTTAAATACACACCTGCACATGCTGACTCAACCTCGACTAAAACTGTTGTCTATGCATTTGTTTTGAAATCATAAAAACTCATGTAACACACACTAGGACACCATACATAAAACTCTATTCGCAAATGAAGGCTACTCACTCAAACAAGGTCAATCGTTTTACTCACGCGACTTATCATTGGCACTCTACTTCCGACCAGTGGTCACCCTCTCGACTTTGTAACACTTACTATACATGCATTCCATGGCCCACTTACTCAACCATTTCATACTATTAAAGTTTGCCTCGGCGGACTTTCATGAGTCCCGCCAGTTCCAGGTTGTCTTTCCAACCCCCAATCATTTACTGATCTGATCTCCAAAGAATTGAAGGACCTTGGTGGCGTATCCACCATCGCTCTACTATAACACAAATAGATAACCATAAGAAATGGTTATACGAGTATAGACATACAAAAACGTACTTTACCGGTCATTAGTCACTGTAACAATTTAGAAACAAGTATACTTGGGTAACAATACATTCATAATAACAGTAGCTAATTGGAATTGTGAACATATCATACAGGAGGATCCTCGTTACCATCGTTACAGTACTAATTTCACGTATTTCCGTTAACTCTTAAAACTATCCCGTCTTATTGTTTCTACCCATTTCTCACGAATCATAACTTAATTCATCACAACTTAAGTCTAAGTATCTCCTCAACATACTTAGTTCGCTTAAACTATTGCTCTGATACCATATTGTAACGCCCCAAATTCCGGGCTAATTTGAACCTCAATTTTCCACAAGTTATGATAATATAAACTTCAAACTTACAAAAATAACAAGTGAATTAATCATCAAGAGTACATTTACAGATACGGGATTCTACAAATAACTTATTAATCTAATTATGTCACTATAATCAGATTTACTAAGTTATCTAAGCAATCCCTCAAAATCTCCTTCTGTTAATTGACTTCCTTGCTATTCCAAAACGCTCGTCCCACAACCCTTTATTTTCCCGAGCCGGTACCTGGTAAGAAAACATCATTTGAAACGATTAGGCCAACGCCTAGTGAGAACATTCGTTTCCATAATAATATTTGCAAAATCAATGTAAACAAGTTATATCAAACCTGATTACCCTTTTTCTTACCATACGTGTAACTCTATTCCGTTAACACGATTTTCATCCAATTCCATGAATATGACTGACACACATTCCATCATCATATCATGTCTTAGAGCCACACTACGAATATTCACTGATTCTAGATTAATACTCTTATTCCAGAAATCGCAATATACACATGCCCATTTCCATTCATATCCTATTCCAAAGCCACACTACGAATCTTTCTTAGATTCTAGATTAATGCTCCCACCTAAGAAATCGCAATATACACATGCCCATTTCTTAGGAAAGGAAGTAGAGATTACAATTACATATGTCAATCCCTCTTCTTCCTTAGAAACCGGGAATTACGTTTATTCCAGGGTTTCTCACACACATCAGAATAATGACTAACTTCATCTATTCCACGTGTACATAACCATTAGTACCACACACATCAGAATAATGACTAACTTCATCTATTCCACGTGCACATAACCATTAGTACCACACACATCAGAATAATGACTAACTTCATCTATTCCATGTGTACATAACCATTAGTGCCTATGGATCCATTACACTTTACTAACGTATATGCATAACAACATATCACACCACATCTCATATCATATTCTTAACTCTGAGAATACTAGATAACCTATCACATTTTCATCCTCAAATGCCCCCCTTCGGCGACTTAGCACGGGGGTTCCACTACCCGGTTAGCGGATGGGGTCAAAAAGCAACGCCCTAACGAGGGGCAACCGAGCCTGAAATATATATGCACATTGATGACCTCCACATAATTATATGTATACAAGACTCACTACGACAATTGACAACCTTAACAACCCATCGGACACCCCCGAATCGCAACCGAGCTAGAAACCGAACAACCGACATTAAAAACAATACTTGGAGTTGTTATATGTCCAAACTAACATGTTCAAAGTGTTCAAATGCTATCTTACACTCAATACGAGTACCCATACGCCTATATTACGCCCTAAAACGACACTGGTACGCAAGAAGCAAAAAATCAGAAACTGCTGAAACAGTGTTGTGCGCGCCTCCTGGCGCGCCCCAAGCCACGCCCAGACACGCGCAGACGTCTGTTGGGCACCAAACAGCCCCTATTCTTGCCCTTTAACATCCCAACTCAATCCCCACTTGATTAGGTTCATTCTATGGAAGGTTTAGCATCAAAAATGAGTTTTTTTAACATCAAATAACATGAAGAATCCATGTAGCAACTCTATACACATATGCACTCAATCCAATTTAAGGTTTATAACATCAAAATAGGATGAACTCACCTTTTAAAGGAGATAACCCACTTTTGCACAATCTGAAGTTCAAATCTGTTGTTAATGATTCTGAAAACCAATTTGAAGCCAAAATCTTTCTTTCTTCCTTTTTCTCCTTTCTTCCCTTTTCTCTCTTTCTCTGGTTCTCTAAACCGACTCACCACAGGAATGAGATATTATCTCTATCTCAGTTCCTTTATCCAACACACACTTTCAACAATTGACTAAACACACCCTCAAGTTTCAATATTTCCAAAAGTAACATCACACTTTACTTTCTTGCACTATAACCCCATTGAATTATAAATCAAAACATGATCCAAGGTTAAAACTAAAATACAAATAAATCCCAATTCTCATTAAAATACTATTATTGAAAATTCAGGATGTTACACGTGTAAAAAACCTTTTCAGTTGCCTTGGAACTGGATCGGTCCAATTCTAACTGAATGGGAAGTCGAAAAGGGAATAAGGTCGTGACGTCATGCTGATGCGTGATCGTGCATAACAGCTGTATTTGCCAGGTGTCGGCGATCTGTCGAGCATTCGAAAAGGCGAGGGCACGTGTCGAATATCGAGAGACTCGACCTGACACGACTATTTGCATAAATAGAGACCTTCGACGGATCTTTTCCTTTTACGATTTCAGAAAGATTTTAAGAGAGATTTTCTTTGATTTGCTTATTGTTTTTCGCCGAATCTTTTCTAAACTTGCAAGAGATCTTCGACTTGTTAGAGATTCGAGGTTTAGAGCGCCTATATAAGGTACGATCTCTTAATTTTTCATAAGTCTATTACTAGAAAACTTTGAATTTTTTTTTAGGTCTAGTAATGTCGATAGAGCCTGCTAGTTCTATTGAAGATCTCGATGATCTTAAAAGTTTGGCAAAAATTCCCGTGGGGATTACATTGGTTAAAGCAGGTCAAATCCGACCTGATTCGTGTCCCGATAGGTTTGTGGTTATTTACGAATACCCTTTTAAGATAGGATTCGAATGGCCTTACTCGCCTTTGGCCAAGGCCTTTATGACCGAGTTTGACTTAGCGTCGACCTAGTTAATGCCCCAATTCTGGAGGGTAATACAGGTGATCGAACGCCATACTGAAAAATGGGATTCCCCTATGAACGTGCGCGATCTTCTCTTGGCTTACCAAGTCAAGAGGGATAAGTGTCACCGCTATAGCTTGTTCTTGAGGTATAAAGGCGATCGAACCTTAGTTTTACAGACCGCTGTAAACGATCGTAAGTGGAAAACTAAGTAGGCTCTTGTGCGTAAGTCGACTCTCGACTCTGAGAGCAACTGGATTAGGGCTGGTTGGAATACGTCGGGTGAGATTTTATAGCCTTATTGTCGTACGTCGTTTGTAATTTTTGACCGATTTCTAATTTGTTTTTCATGTGCCAACAACTATAAAATTTGAGGACGTGAAGCCTTTCGCCAACTCACAAGCGAAGGTTGACGCGTTTCTGGAGTTTAGCACCATCGAGCGATCGTTTGTCCCTCGACATTTGGAGGACGATGACGAAGATCTGGTGTACCTAGGAGAGAATCTGGGAGAGAAAGCAGAGGAAGAAAATGAGACAGAGGAGGAAGAGTCGAAAGGAGAAGAAGAGATGACTGGTAAGTGTATCTTCTAATTGTTTCGACTATGATCCTTTTACGTTCGTCGTGTAACATTTCTCTCTTATCTGCTTCTAGGCGAATCTCAGATGAAGGTGCCGACGATCTCGGCTAAAAGAGCAGCTCAACTCGAGCTCGCCCGTAAGGGCAAGGAGAAGAGATTAAAGGCCTCGACAACTGAATCGGGATCTTTACCGAAGATGAGGACGACGATCCCAAGGGAACCGTCTTCGAAGGTTGATGACTCGTCGAGAGTCGTTACGCCTTAGAAGGCGAAGGTCGCATCGCCTATGAAGACGAAGACGTCTTCTAGTGCGATTGCTGTGACACCCGTTAATTCTGCGCCACCGGCGAAAACGGCAAAGTCGGCGAAGTCTCCCTCTACCACGTCGATCCCTCCGTCGGCCGATAAGGGCAAGGAGCATGCGACGGGAGGGGATAAAGTCACGGAGGTTAACTTTACGTTGCCTTCGGACTTTATGGTCGATGACGTCCTGTCCGAGACGGATTTATTTCCTCATCTGGGGAAGTATTTGCTCCCTTCTTTCAGGGAGCGTTTTGAGGGATTCCCAATCGAGGAGACGAGATCCCATGTTGCCGGTCTGGCGTTCCTTGTAAGTTTTTCTTTCAAAACTTGTGTTTTCGATGTTTTCTTAGCTTTTGTTGAATGTTTACTGACATGTTTCTTTGTGTTTTACAGATACTTCAATCTTCTCTTGCCTTGCGTGAGGAGACAGATAAGGTCAAGGGTCTGGTGTCTTCTGCCCATGAGAGGGGAACGCGGTGTTGGTCAGGGCGAACGTCGCCGTAGAGCGTGAAGAGGCATGCTTGACGAGGCCAAAAAAGAGTTGGAGGTTGTCGGTCATGCAAAGGACGATGTGAATCGTCGTCTAAAGCAGTCTTTGTCGATGATCGACGGTCAACGGGAGGAGCTGAACAAGGTGAAGGAGAAGGAAGTTGAGGATTCCAAGGCTAAGGTGGCCAGTCTAGAGAAGGAGGTGGGAAAGCTAAAAGATGAGGCTGCGTCTACTTTTTCCCTGGCTCGATTGACCGCTCGTGCTGCCATAATGAGGCAACATTTGTCGGGAAAGAATCCTCTGGCCCTGGCGTTGGTCGAGCTCGCTTACTTCTTGCAAGAGGTCGGGTCTGCAAGAGATCTTGACTCCGATGATGAGAAGGGAGTCGAAGAGGAAGAGGTGGACGAAGGCTCCAAGATCGAGGCCTCGGGTAAAGATGGGACCGACACTCCTCCTCAGCCTTGGGATAAATTTTATAACTTTTGTTTTCATGCTTGGTCGTTAGTGATCGAGTTTTTTGATGTAACGGTCGATCTGATGAATGAAAATTTTGTTTTGCGTATCTATATGTTTCATAAGTATGCACAACATTTAATTGCAAATTTCAATCGTGGAAGAAAACATGCGACTTAGGCATCCCCTGTGATATAATGACTGAGACATAAGCCGTACATTTGAATCGTATTGATAAACACAAATATATGCAATCGACGTGTTTATTCAGAACATACAAATTTTTCTATGTCTGGAAACTTAGACCGAATGGTCGCTTAGACCTTACGATCGTATGACTAAATCGTACGACGTTCCTGAATCGTGCGTCCCTGCAATAGAATAGGCAAGTCATAGACTTGAACATTTATGTCACGCGACCTCGCAAGTTTAAAGTTGTACAGTAGACTTTACGATGTCGTGTGATCTGTGAATAAACAATGTCAGAGGTTGGTCGTTGGATAGCCAACGACCCTCCGATGCTTAAGTTAGTAATCGTCATGATAAAAATCGTGTGTGTTAGACAACCTAGGGGGGGTAAGGTTGTATTTAAAATCTTTTACTTTCAAAAATTCTTTTACAAATAAATACAGTACAGAAACAGTATAAATAAATCAGAGTATACAAATAATAAATATACAACAATTATATAAACAGATATAATTAAAAGCACAGCGGAATAAATAAAGAGATAAGGGATAGAGATACTTGACACAGAGATTTACTGATTTACCACCAACTGTGATAAACCAGCAGCCGAGACACTTCTCGACACGATCCAATAAATGTATTCTTTACGGTAGAACACAAACCAAATACAAAGGAATTTGTAATAGTTTCTCAAGCCTCTGCTATGAGATAAACAGGATCACACACCCGTTATTCAAATACTTACAAGAGGAGTATAACTCACAATGGGTAATCACTCTTGTATAATAATCACTTGGATATTTTATAAAAAAGGTTTTATAAAATATATATATTAATTAGATGAGAGAGCTGAGAGTTTGGTTGTTGCTTGTTGTGTTGTGCTATTTTTTGTTGTTCTTCTTCATCACCATCAGCATCATTATATATAGCAACCCACTTCCAACGGATCTATGAGCTGGAACCTGACGCATGAACAGTACCGCGGTATACCGCGGTGTCCTTGGCGGTATACCGCCTGACACATCGTACAAGGGGAGCATGGCAGCGCTGGTTGCTTTCGGCTGAAACTTCTTCACAATTAATGAATGAACAGTAAAAGAAGATGTGAAACCAGATTTGAGGTTGACAAATTATTTTAAAGGATTATTTTAATAATTTTAATAAAACTTTAGTTTTAAATAAAATTTAAATATCTTTAATTTAAAAACAGTATTTAAGGTTTTATAAATATCCAAGTGGTATATTATTTTAGGGTGTTTATCATTATTAGATATAAACAATGATGACGACGTAAAGCACCAGTCTTGAACTCTTCAGATAAAATCTTCGTGTTCTTCAAGAACTGCACACTTGGATTAAATTGTTAGATAAACAATAATACGGTGTGTTTGTAATCATCAAAATAAATATATATAAATATATAGAGATGTGGTACACTTGCACCAACAATCTCCCCCTTTTTGATGATGACAAACACAACCGCTAAGCATGAGCATATGCGGTTTCTCTCCCCCGTTTGTCGAAACAAAAAGGGTCAAGAAAGACGGTATGCTTCCCCTCGAGAGATGCTCCCCCTCAAAATATGCATAATTGAGGTAGCATAAACTCATGGGTAAAGATAATAAAACGCTCCCCCTCAAATTAATAACGATATTAATTGTTGATTTTAAAAAAATTTGAGGGAAAAAAAATATGCATAAAATAAAGCATATAATAGACATAAAACAAAATAACCTAAAAGAAACACTTGCACCAAAAAAAAAAAGATCTTAAGGCTTCGATTTTTCGGTTAATTTTATGTGAGCAAAAATTACCACGTATTATGACCTCGTCAGGAAACACGTATTATATCCTCGTCAGGAAACACGTATTATATCCTCGTCAGGAAACACGTATTATATCCTCGTCAGGAAACCACGTATTATAACCTCGGCAGGTAACCACGTATTATAACCTCGGCAGGTAACCACGTATTATAACCTCGGCAGGTATCACGTATTATTTCCTCGTCAGGAAACACCTACAAAAGGTAAAGAAAATTTTCGTGGTACCCTTTTCATATGGGTCCTTTTAACAGTTAGTATAAAACATAAACTGCAAAAATAAATAAAGAACATGTTGTCGACATAAAATAAAATACGACAACATATAAAACCATAAAAATGGTTTAAAACCATAAACGCATCCCACCGGGATTGTCAACATTAAACATTCCTTTCGGAATCCATTTTCTAACCATTTTAATTTTGCGATTGTATTTATCATACACATAAAATGAAGCATTTATATTCGCATTATTTTTAGGTCTAGAAAAATTACCATTATACATACGAGCATGCGGTTTCCTTCCATAATTCACATTTTTTATTTTTGACATATATGGAGGTTTTCTCGTATCAACTTTAGGAGATGCAAAAAATCTTTTAATGGGTTTACACGAACATTTATCAACACATGTATCGGAACCAATGCCTTTACGACAATTTATACGATTAGGCATATTTAGCATTTTAAGCACTTTATCATTGCTACTATTAAAAGCATTTGCTAATAAGTCATTTTTCTCATGCGATTTACATTTAGCATTTAAACATGCAATTTCATTTTCAAGAATCTCGCATTTTGCACATATAATATCTTCATGTGTCTTTTTATTTAAGCATGCAATTTTATCATTTAAAATAACACAAGATTTACAAATATCTTTTTCACTTAATTTATTTTCTAATTTAGTGATAACATTTAAATCATGAGCAGATTTTTGTTTACCGTCATCTATTTCCTTTTTATATACAGATACGGTTTCTTTTAAATTAGAAATTTCATCTTTATATTTATTTGCGAGAGCAGCCATATCATGAAATGATTTATATAATTCGTCAAGATTATTTTCATCGTCACTATAATAATTATCACTATAATTACTATCACAATTATTTTTAGAAGAATATGATGAAGATACCTCATTATCATGGTCGGCCATGAAACAAAAATTTTTGGCCTCATTTATGCTTGCGCTCAACGCACCTCCAACTAAAGCTTTTGGTGTGTTGATTTGTTTTGCTCGTTTCGGACACACACTCGCATAGTGATCCTTGTCGCCACACACATAGCAAAAGCCTTTCTTTTTATTGGCTTTTTCATCGTCGCTAGATTCGTCATATTTGTCTTCACGTTTGTGGACGTTGCGACTTTGGTTTTTACCACCACGACGGTAGTCTCCATTTTCTTGAAACCTATCATTTTTGGCAAACTTTTTGTTAGATAAAAGTTTAGAAAGTTTTCTTACTAACTTGACTAAATCGTCAAGATTTTCGGGTTCGTCATCGGATGAGCTATCTTCTTCCTCCTCTTCCTTTTCCTCTTCTTTTGAGGCAATGACTTTTAAAGCTATGGATTTCTTTTTGACTTGCTCCCGGACTTGATTTCTTCTTAGTGCAATTTCGTGCACTTTAAGATTGCCGATGAGATCATCGAGCTTCATAGTTGCGAGATCTCGGGAGTCTTCCAAGGATGTGATTTTTGCCATCCACTCCGAAGGAAGTGCTCGTAGGATTTTCCTTACATAGTCTTCGTTAGGATAAGTGCGACCTAGTCCTTTCAAAGTAGTCATAATGAGGTTAAAACGTTTAAACATTGAGTCGATTGACTCATCTTTTGACATTTCGAACAATTCATAATCATGAACAAGAATATTTATTTTAGAGCTTTTAACTTGAGTATTTCCACGATGAGTGTCGCTCAAGCTTTGCCAGATTTGATTAGCAGTTTTATAAGTATAAACTCTTTCAATTTCATCAGAGGTTAAAGCAGCATATAATATATTTTTAGCTTCAAAATTTAAACAATAATGAGATTCTTCAGCGGGAGTCCAGTCTTTAACAGGTTTATCAACAATAACATTATTTTTTATAATAGTAGGATTAAAATTCCCATTTTCTATAATATCCCAAATTTTTTGACTTTTGCCACGAACGTGACATTCAAATAGCTCGGCCCAAATGCCAAACTTTTCAGTATCTATCAAAGGAGGTTTAGAGAACACAAAATTAGTTTGTTGAGCCATTTAAAAAAAAATTAAGACAGAAATTTTTGAAAGACCCGCTCTGATACCAATTGTTAGACAACCTAGGGGGGGTAAGGTTGTATTTAAAATCTTTTACTTTCAAAAATTCTTTTACAAATAAATACAGTACAGAAACAGTATAAATAAATCAGAGTATACAAATAATAAATATACAACAATTATATAAACAGATATAATTAAAAGCACAGCGGAATAAATAAAGAGATAAGGGATAGAGATACTTGACACAGAGATTTACTGATTTACCACCAACTGTGATAAACCAGCAGCCGAGACACTTCTCGACACGATCCAATAAATGTATTCTTTACGGTAGAACACAAACCAAATACAAAGGAATTTGTAATAGTTTCTCAAGCCTCTGCTATGAGATAAACAGGATCACACACCCGTTATTCAAATACTTACAAGAGGAGTATAACTCACAATGGGTAATCACTCTTGTATAATAATCACTTGGATATTTTATAAAAAAGGTTTTATAAAATATATATATTAATTAGATGAGAGAGCTGAGAGTTTGGTTGCTGCTTGTTGTGTTGTGCTATTTTTTGTTGTTCTTCTTCATCACCATCAGCATCATTATATATAGCAACCCACTTCCAACGGATCTATGAGCTGGAACCTGACGCATGAACAGTACCGCGGTATACCGCGGTGTCCTTGGCGGTATACCGCCTGACACATCGTACAAGGGGAGCATGGCAGCGCTGGTTGCTTTCGGCTGAAACTTCTTCACAATTAATGAATGAACAGTAAAAGAAGATGTGAAACCAGATTTGAGGTTGACAAATTATTTTAAAGGATTATTTTAATAATTTTAATAAAACTTTAGTTTTAAATAAAATTTAAATATCTTTAATTTAAAAACAGTATTTAAGGTTTTATAAATATCCAAGTGGTATATTATTTTAGGGTGTTTATCATTATTAGATATAAACAATGATGACGACGTAAAGCACCAGTCTTGAACTCTTCAGATAAAATCTTCGTGTTCTTCAAGAACTGCACACTTGGATTAAATTGTTAGATAAACAATAATACGGTGTGTTTGTAATCATCAAAATAAATATATATAAATATATAGAGATGTGGTACACTTGCACCAACAGTGTGAGAAAAGGAAAAAGACTTAAAAGAAATACCTTTTTTAGTATGTTGCATTCCAGCTACGTGGGATATCTTGATTGTCGAGGGTTTGGAGCCGATTGGCACCTTTACCCACAACTTCTGAGATACGATAAGGACCTTCCCATTTAGTGGAAAGTTTACCGGCATTAGGCTCCTGAGTGTTTTGGAACACTCGTCGGAGGACGTAGTCGCCTACTTGAAATATTTTAATTCTAACATTTTTGTTGAAGTGTCGTTCGACCACTTGCTTTTGCGATGCCATCTTGATCAATGCTAATTCTCTGAACTCTTCGAGGGCGTCTAGGTCATAACTTAGGTCGACCAGATTGTGGTCGACGGAGGTATGTCTTGAGGTCGGGAGTTGAGCCTCGACCGACAAAACTTCTTCACAACCATAGACCAAAGAGAAAGGGGTTTGTCCTGTGGATGTACGAGGCGTCATGCGATTCGCCCACAGGACTGAAGGAAGTTCTTCGACCCACTTTCCTTTTGCGGCTTGCAACCTTTTTTTAATTGAAGCAACGATGGTCTTATTACTCGACTCAGCAAGTCCATTTGCCTGGGGATACCTGGGCGTCGAGGTCGTTAGCTTGATGATGCGGTCCTCACAGAACTGTCGAGTCCTGTCGCTTATGAATTGGGACCCATTGTCGCAGACAATTTCGGATGGAATCCCAAACCTGCATATAATGTTAGTCTGGATAAAAGATACGACTTCCTTGTCCCGAACTTGGGAAAAGGCAGCTGCTTCTACCCATTTGGAGAAATAATCTGTAAGTACGAGGAGAAATACCTTTTTCCCAGGGGCAGGTGGTAGCTTACCGACAATATCCATACCCCACCTCATGAAGGGCCATGGGATCAGTGTCGAATGTAAGGGTTCAGATGGCTTATGAGACGTACCTGAATGTCGTTGACAAGGATCACAGTTCTGGACGTACCTGACGGCGTCTTGTCGTAGCGTCGGCCAAAAGTAGCCTTGCCGAGAGATACGATTAGCTAGACTGCGACCTCCGGAGTGATTGCCACACTCCCCATCGTGCATTTCTTGGAGGATCTTCTGAATTTGATTCTGATTAACGACGCATCTTAGGTTTAAGCCTGTCGATGATCGTCGATAAAGTCTATCTCCGATCATGACATACCTGGATGCCTTGAATCTAATCCTTCGAGCTTCCATCTTGTCTTCCGGGAGTTGGTCGTGCACAAGAAAATTTCGAATATCGCACGACCAATCATCTTTTTGCTCTTCGATCTGGACGACATCGTCATTTTCGATGGACGATCTCGCTAGGTGGATCAGAGGAATACTGTCGAATATTGGTTCGACTAGAGCGGATCCAAGGTTTGCTAGAGCGTCAGCATGAGTATTCTGATCCCTCGGGATCTGTTTGATAGAAAATGTTTTGAATTTTTCTGATTTTCCTTTTGCTATCTTCAGGTACGATGTCATCTTTGAATCCTTGGCTGCGAATTCCCCATTCATCTGGTTCACGACCAAAAGAGAATCGCTTCTGACATGCAACGAGGTTGCCCCCGAGTCGTAGGCCATATTCATTTCCACGATCAGGGCTTCGTACTCAGCTTCGTTGTTGGTGGCTTTGAAATCGCATCGTACGGAGTACACCATCTTGCCCCCATGTGGCGACTTTAAGACGACGCCAAGTCCTGATCCTCTGACGTTGGATGATCCATCGACGTGTAAGGTCCAGGGTACGTCGTCGTGAGTCGCCACAGTAGACACTTCGAGCTCAGCTTCTTTTCCCAACTCAGGACTAAAGTCGGCGATAAAATCAGCTAGTGCTTGCGATTTGATCGTTGTCCTGGGTTTAAAGTCGATGTCGTAGCTGCTGAGATATACGCTCCATTTCGCCAATCGACCTGTCAACTCAGGTTTTCTCAAGACAGACTTAAGGGGGTAGTTAGTAACGACAGTAATCGGGTGTGATTCGAAGTAATGTCGCAATTTCTTTGTTGCTGTAACAAGCGACAAGAGTAGTTTTTCCATTGAGGAATACCTGGTTTCGGCGTCCAAGAGAGATTTACTTACATAATAGATTGGCAGTTGTTGCTTTTCATCTTCTCGTGTCAGGACGACACTTACTGCATTTGGACTAACAGCTAGATATAGCTGCAAGGTCTCGTGATCGCGAGGCTTCGATAGCAAGGGTGGTGATGTCATGTACTCTTTTAATTTTTGCAGCGCCTGCTCATGATCGTCAGTCCAGTCGAAGCCTTTATTTTTCCTGAGGACATTGTAATATAAGTGACATCTATCTGAGGATCGAGAGATAAACCTGTTCAGAGCAGCCACCCGACTAGTGAGCATTTGGATCTCTTTGAAATTTCTAGGGGATTTAATCTCGATGATAGCCTTAATCTGGTCGGGGTTGGCTTCGATTCCTCGTCGAGTGACCATGTAACCCAAGAACTTTCCAGCACTGACACTGAAGGAGCATTTCGTTGGGTTGAGCTTCATACTATATTTTCGGAGGATGTCGAACGACTGCTTCAGATGTTCAACGTGGTCGACTGCTTGCTTCGATTTGACAAGCATGTCGTCGATATAAACCTCCATCGTGTCGCCGAGATGATCTTTGAACATCTTGTTAACCAAGCGCTGGTAGGTCGAACCTGCATTTTTTAGTCCGAAAGGCATAACCTTATAACAGTAAATACCTCGATCTGTCATGAACGCAGTTTTCTCCTGGTCTTCGACGTGCATCATGATCTGATTGTATCCAGAATAAGCATCCATGAACGTTAATAGTTCATGCCCAGCTGTCGCATCGACCATGGCATCGATATGTGGCAATGGGAACGGGTCTTAGGACAGGCTTTGTTGAGATCTGTGAAATCGATACAGACTCTCCATTTGCCATTTTTCTTCGCCACGACCACGACATTAGCCAGCCAATCGGGATATTTTACTTCTCGAATTTTCCCCGTCTTGAGGAGGTTGTCGACCTCATCATTTATCACCTTATTCCTTTAAGGAGCAAATTTCCTGCGCTTTTGCTTAATAGGTTTGAACGATGGGTCGACATTGAGCTTATGGGAAATGACGCCAGGGTCTATACCGACCATATCTTCGTGCGACCAGGCAAAACAATCGGCATGCTTCTGCAAGAAAGATATTAACTTGTCCTTTAGGCATGGATTGAGGGACGATTCTACAAGGATTTTCTGGTTAGGCTTGCTCTGATCCAGGACGATTTCCTCCAGGCGATAATCGTCCACTATTGTAGGAAAATCCTGCGCATTCTCAAGCTTTTCATGCATTTGGGTAGCGACTTGCTCTGGGTTTTCGTCACCAGTCATTTCCCTCAAAAAGAAAAGAAGAGAAACTCCAAGAGAGCGTTAGTAAGACGCACGTTTGTCGAAGATTTTCTCTAGATGGGGCCCCACGGTGGGCGCCAAACTGTTAATGCCAAAAACCGTCCAGAAGGATAACTTAAGGTTGATTGTGGACCTTAACAACTAAAGAAAGGAATCACTCGACAAAACAGTGCATTTAAGACAGAAAATAGTAAAGAGACGAGAATTTTGATGACGCGGGAAAAACCTCAACGAGGAAAAAACCCGCGGACGACTGCGGAAGTCGTCGCTGCACTATGATCGCCAAACAGGGGCGATATCCTTTGTTTCAGATGTCGGGGATACAGTGATTACAATACAAATGACTTGAAATGTAAAAATAACAAGTGTATCGAATGTAAAACAAGTGTGTCGTGTGTGAAAACTATAGGTCGAGAGTGTAAGTCGTGCGTCGAGAGCGATCTCTTGAGAGGATGTTCTTTGCTTCGGATGTTCTTGAGTACGCAGTGTGAATTCGATGATGATGCTCAAATGGTGACTTTGTCTTCGTATTTATAATCTTCGTGGCTTTAATGACTCCATAAATTCCTCTAGTAACGGTCGCAACGGTCTTTGTTGTTTAATGTTCATAACTGCTCTGTCGGTTTCGTCCGTTGGCCATAAACGTCGTTTGAGCTGCATTATATGAGGAATACATAACAGAAGAATCGTATGTTAGTTGGTCGAGGTCGTGTGGTGTTTCCACACGACGGCCGCGGTAGAGAGTTACGTAAGATTTCAGCTTTGGTCAAAGGACAAAGGGTTTACGTTTGACTCTGTTTATAAGTGAAATAAAGAAAATGTCTTTAGAGTTTTGGTCGTGGTCGAGACTGGTGAAATTTTGCCCAAACATCGTGCGTAGGGACTATGCGTCGTACGTCGAGAGCGGTTTCTTGAGAGAAAGTTCTTTGAGTGTTTTTGCTGTGTATTCCTTGTTCTTCAAATCAGATGCCCGGAAGTGAGGCTGGGGTCCTCATATATGTAGTCTTTGCAGCTTTAAATGACTTCATAAATGCTCTTGATAACGGTCGCAACGGCTGTTGGCATTAATGCTCATAATGGCTTCTGTCGGTTACGTCCAGTGGTCATTAATCAATATTAATCTTGCATTAAACACTGAAAAGATAACAATAACCTTAGTCGGTCGAGGTCGAGAGTTATGTCACGACGGTCGAGGTCGAGAGTTATGTCACGACGGTCGAGGTCGAGAGGTACTTTCGACTTTAACTTTGGTTAAAAGATCAAGTGTTTATGACTTGACTTTTATTAAGGAGAAGTGTAATAATTGTTCTGTCTTTTGGTCGTGGTCAAGACTGGTGAAATTTTGCCCAAACAACCACCACCACCATTCTTCTCTTCTTCTCCCCACCCCCACCACCCCCACCACCACCATTCTTCTCTTCTTCTCTCCACCACCACCACCACCACCACCATTCTTCTCTTCTTATCTCCTTCTTTCTTTATATATACATACACAGATACAATATATATATATATATATACACACACAGAAAGAAAGATGGTGGTGGTGGGTGGTGGTGGGTTGATGGTGGTGGTGATGTGTGTATATACCTTAGGGACCAAAACAAAAAAAGGGTATGATTAATTAAAAAATGGTAAAATAAATGAAAAAGGGTAAAAAGACCATTTTATCCTCGAGCTTAACGGATGAAATAGACGGCCGTCAGCTCAAGGGATCAATTTCGTAACAAACTGCATACCTGAGGTACCAAAACAGTAATTTTTGAAGATAAATGACCAGTTTCATAATTTTTGACATACTTTAGGGACCAAAACAGTAATTTACTCTAATTTATAAACAGTAACAAATTATGTGGCTACTCTGTAGTGAATTTAGAATTAAAAAAATGGTTATTTTATGATGGTCCCAATAATTATTTTAATGATTACTCCATTATTTTATCATTTATATTAAGCAATGATGATTACTAAATAACGATTAAAAAGAACTTCGTAGGAACACCTTAAAACCCTCCTCCTTCACATAGATGCCGCTATCTTCAACTCTTTAGCAAGCTCTCTTTCAGCTCACACAGGGTCATCCATGGCGGTCGTAATAATCAACGCATTGGCTTTACTTCTCGGCATCTCACTCTTCATCTCCCCTTCACATTCACAGCAACTTACCACCACTTTCTACCGGAAAACATGCCCCAGATTTGAACAGATCATGCAAGACACCACCACCAACAAGCAGATCGCGTCACCTACCACCGCCGGCGCTGCTCTCCGCCTCTTCTTCCACGATTGCCTCGTGGAGGGCTGCGATGCCTCCATCCTCATCTCTTCTACTCCCTTCAATAAAGCCGAGCGTGACGCCGACATCAACCTCTCACTTCCGGGCGACGGCTTCGACGTCGTCGTTCGTGCTAAAACCGCCCTCGAACTCGCCTGCCCCGGAGTTGTCTCGTGTGCTGACATCCTCGCCGTCGCCACGCGCAACCTTGTGACGATGATGGGCGGCCCATTCTACGCCGTGAAACTCGGCCGGAGAGACGGATTGTTGTCTAGGGCTTCACGCGCTCAAAACATTCTCCCCAAACCTACCATGTCCATGAATCGAATCATCAACATTTTCACCTCCAGAGGGTTTTCAATCCAGGAAATGGTGGCGTTAACCGGTGCTCACACGATTGGTTTCTCTCATTGCAGTGAATTTAGCTCAGACATTTACAATTACAGCAGAACATCGGAGTTCGATCCGTCTTACAATCCGAGGTACGCACAGGGACTGAGAAACGCGTGTGCCGATTACCGGAAGAATCCATCGTTGTCGGTGTTTAACGACATAATGACACCACGGGACTTCGATAACTCGTACTACAAGAACCTGCCAAAGGGATTGGGGGTTTTGAGATCTGATAGGGCGCTAACGATGGATGCGAGAACGAGGCCGTTTGTGGAGTTGTACGCGAGAGATCAGAAGGCGTTCTTTGAGGCATTTGGTCGAGCGATTGAGAAGCTGAGTTTGTACGGTGTGAAGAGTGGTCGGAGAGGAGAGATTCGGCGCCGGTGTGATTCATTCAACTAATTAATAATTCTTTTTGGGTTCTTGTTTTCTTTCTATTTTTGGAACGATATGATTTGTATACTGAGTTTTCTGTCATAATTAATTAACAGACTTTCTTCGTTATCATTTGTGTTGAAGCCATTAAATTCAAAGATGAGCTCTGTTCATGGAGGTTGACTCCGGTACTAATAAAGTCAACGACTTTGAGATGGTTCTGCCAACACGAATTCAGTATCTGCTTGTTTCCGTCATATGGATTGAAACTTGCAGTTAAGAGCATCTCCAATGTACCCTATTTTTTTCTTTTTTTTTTTACATTTTCAACTAATTACATTAATAACTCCGCCAAGGATTGTGACCAATGTACTACGGTGCTCACGGTTTGGGTTGGTCGGGTTGAAGGCACTTTGACAACTTAACCCAATCACTGCGGTTTGAAAAATCACAACCCACCCCAACCAAATAAAAGTGCAACCCAACCCAACCGTTCGGGTTGAGTTGGGTTGGTCGAGTTGAAACTTTTATTGATAATTTCACCACTAAGTTATCGTGTCTAAACAAATTACTAAATGTTTCTAAATATTTAAATGTTCAATAGATTAATAAATCGTCTAGTAAAAGATTGCTTATAAATGTTCTATTTATAAATTGTCTTTTTTTCACGGAAAGTGCAAAGGAAGAGAGATGGTAAATGAATTGAAGTATAGGACTTGGACTATTGAATTTGGAGCGCCTTTTTTCACGGGTTGGATCGGTTTGTTTTGAGCCTAACCCGTTATCAACCCAATATATGCGGGTTGGTCAAATATAGTATCGATAATACATCGGGTTGGCTCAGTTTGAGTTTTTTTTGCCTCGGGTTGGGTTGGGTTAGCCGGGTTGGTCGGAAATTTGAACACCCCTACAATGTACCATGCTTTTTCTTTTACCTTTTCAACTATGTGAATCTGAATGGTTAATCACTTTTAATCTTAAATTGATCCATGAATTACGTTTAACATAGGAATTGATCCGATGTATCTTATCCTGATGTGCATTTAACGATTGATATTCATTTATTACGCTTCTTTCGTTAACTCAACTTCTCATCGAAACCTAATCCTAATAACTCATAAAAATCCAGTAGTTTTTATAAGAGCATCTCTAACATCCATGTTAAAATAGAAAAAAAAGGATTTTAAATTTTTTGCTTCAATAGCCATGTTATCTTGTATGCTAAAATAAAGAAAAATTTTGAGAGAGCCGATAAAAATATTATTATATACTAAAATTAGATAAAAGAGGCAAGAGAAATAATATTTTAATATTTCCACCAATAAGAAATATGCTTAGGAGGAAAAAATAATATTTTATTAATATATTGATTATTTTAATAATTTTATCAATGCTAGGATCTCTAAAATAAAATAACTATTGAATTTGAAAATGTTTTTTTTTATAGAGATTTTGACTTTTAATACTATATTTTGAAAATATATAACATAAATGTTGGAGATTCTTTAAAAATCCATAATAGTAGTTTTTTTTGAAAGGCAAACCAAACAATTTATTCCACCATAATTAACACAACCATGAGAGCTGCATGTTTACAACCAAAACATCAGCTAGCGTGCTAAAATACAGCAGTACTCCAACTGAGTTACTCACCAAGCATGATGCATACCAAACATGCAGCAAGTCAACTAAATAACAAAATGGGTATTATACCCAAGCCTAGGATGAGCTTGCGAGCAGTAAACCACCCTCGGCCGGGGCGTTAAACCGATACCCTTTCACCAGACGACTGCTGTTACCCCGCCCGGCATGCAGGCCCAACCGAACAGCCCCACCAGTAGTCTAAGACATGCAGCTTAGAACAGCCCTAGTTGTATTCCGAAACATAAGTATGGGGCATCCGACATCGCTTTTTTCCACTGCCATTACCCAGCAGGATTCGACAGCCACGTACCCCATTCCAAATTCGCTTTACTATCTCTTTTGCGAATCCACTCAAAAACCTTCCTTTGGAATTCAAAAAATAAGTCGACAATCTTACCTTTCTCCTTTTCAAACACTATCTTGTTCCTATGCACCCAAATGAGATAGAGCAAGCTCCAACACACCGCTTCCCATAATTCCCGCTTTCTTTTGTCACTCCACGAGCTTTGGTCTTGTTGTAGTATCGATTGAACCGACTCCACATTATCCACGTTCCTCCTCCACCATTTCCCGGTTAGTTGCCAAAGCTCCTTTACGTCCCTACATCCGATAAGAGCGTGATCCACCGTTTCGGGTTTATCCCCACATCTTGGGCATAGAACCGAGTCCAAGTCTATTCCCCTTGAGTCTAACACCGAGCGAGTAGGAATGTGCCCCGACCTTGCCCTCCAGATGAATATGCAAATTTTTTTGGGAATCATCTTACACCATTTTGTCTCCATCATATTTCCATCTTCCTCCTCCCTCGACTCCTCCACTAGTTTTCTTAATGTCTTTACATTGAAGATCTTTGATGAGTCAATTCGCCACACTATCTTATCCTTACGGTCTCTTAGGGGCTCCCATTGTTGGATCTTCCTTTGAAGTTGTTCCAATTCCACGGATTCCCTTCCCCTAGGTTCCCGTCTCCAATTCCACCTCCAAGCCCACCCATTTTCGGTCCAAACCCCCCCTATTCGACACTAGTGCATTCTTGTTAGTTTCCAAACTATACAACCGTTGAAAGTTATTTTGCAAGATTTCGTCTCCCACCCACGTGTCCCCCCAAAACTTCGTATCCGATCCGTCCCCAATTTCCTTGCCGAATGAGCTCGAAAAGTCCACCCCCACCTTCTCCAACTCCGATCCAATTCGGATAATGTTCCCCCAAGTTGTTCCATTTACTCTACGCCTGCTTTGACCCCTAAGTCCACCCTCTTCTCCATAAATACTTTTTATGACATTAACCCACAATGACCCATTTTCCGTTAAGAATCGCCACCACCATTTTCCCAAGAGTCCCCAATTTGCCGATTGTAATGAACCCACATCCAACCCCCCCCCCCCCCCCCCCGTTTAAACGATCCCAAAACTCTCGCCCATTTGATCCACACCATACATTTTTTCTCTCTTTCCCCTCCCCCTCCCCAAAAGAATTTATTTCTAATTCCTTCCAACTCTTTGATGACTCCTCTCGGGGCACGAAACAACGAGAAAAAATATAATGGCAAGCTACCAAGTACCGATTTTACCAAAGTTAACCTACCCCCAATAGACATGATTTTTGTTTTCCATGAGGCGAGTTTATTTCTTACCTTTTCGATTGCCGGTTTCCAATGCTCCACACGGGTCATCGAGGCGCCGACGGGAAGCCTGAGATATATGAAGGGTAGGGAACCCCATCCACATCCCAAGCTTCGTGCCCACATTTGTACCTCTTCATCACTTACGCCTATCCCATATATCTTACTTTTACACACATTTATCCTTAGGCCCGAGACTTCTTGAAAACATCTAAGGATCTTCAAGAGTTTTTTTAAGTTCACCAAGCTCCATTTTCCAAAAAAAACCACATCATCCGCATATTGTAAGTGCGACAATTTTACCTCGTTCCTTCCGACCTTAACCCCCTCAAATAATCCTTTTTCTACCGCCTCCTCCGTTAGGACGTGTAAACTTTCAGCCACCACTAGGAAGAGGAAAGGGGCTAGGGGATCCCCTTGCCTTAGTCCTTTTTCCATTTTGAACTCTTTTGTAGGTGTCCCATTTATTAAGACCGACAATGTTGCGGATTTTAGACACGCCATGATCCAATTTCTCCATTTCCTCTCGAATCCCATTTTTTCCAAGCTCTCTAGAAGGAACGTCCACTCCACGCTATCATACGCCTTCTCGAAGTCCACTTTAAAAATCAAGCCGCTATTCTTTTTCTTTTTTATGAAATCAACCACTTCGTTTGCGATTAGCCCGCCATCTAGGATGAAACGGTCTTTGATAAACGCACTTTGGACCTTACTTATCACTTTCCCCACCACGGACTTCATTCTCTCTGCCAAGACTTTAGACACCATTTTATAAAACACTCCAATCAATCTTATCGGCCGAAACTCCCCTAGGCCCGATGGGTTTTTGGCCTTTGGTATCAATGTTAGGAACGACACGTTGCACCCCCAACTAATCTCTTCTTTTTCCCAAAACCAATGTATCGCCTTTAACAAATCCGCTTTGATAATTCCCCAAAATCTTTTTATAAAACCAAATGTAAAACCGTCCGGACCGGGCGCTTTGTTTCCCCCACAACTTTTTACCGCACCCCAAATTTCCTCCTCGGAGAACGGTTTTTCCAAGGAATCGGCATCTTCTCTTGACAATTTTCCAAATCTATCCCCTCTCACGGTCGGCCTATCTCCCTTTATTTTTGTTGCAAATTTCTCTTTGAAATAATCGAACACATGTGCTTTGATTTTTACCGGATCGTCCGTCCATTCCGAATTTATATTAATTACCCTAATATTATTTTTTCGCTCCCTATATTTTATCGCCGCATGGAACATCCTTGAATTTTCATCCCTGTCGACTATCCACTTAACTTTTGCTTTTTGTTTAACCATGTTTGTTTTCTTTTCCTCCATATCTAGCCATATCTTTCTCGCTTGTACCCAACGATCTCTTTCCTCTTCGTCCCAACGATTTACTTTCGCTTCCTTTTCTTTCTTCAACACTTCTTCTTTTAGCCTCCGTAAGTCTTCTTCCAAATTACCAAACCTCTCTTTACTCCAAGACCTCAACTTCTCTTGACATTTTTCAACTTATCTCTAAATATGCAATCCGGCCGAGTTGACGAGACTACCTCATTCCATGCACCCGCGACTCTTGCTTCCATACCTTCCTCCATTAGCCATGAATCAAAAAACTTGAACGGTTTCGGCCCAAAATCGTTATTGACTTCGACTAACATTAAGGAGACATGATCCGACCATTTCCTCTCTAATACTTTAATGCTCACGGCTCTCCAAGAAGTACAAAAACTGTTCGTTGCAAGGAACCGGTCTAACTTGCTAAATTTTAGGCCGTCGTCGCTTACCCTCGTGAATTTCTTCCCCTCCATTGGAATTTCTAGCAACTTGCTCATTCTTATAAAGGTGTTGAATCGTCCACCCCTCTTGGATTTGTGATTGTGTTGAGCCTCTCATGATCGCCTCTCACCTCGTTAAAATCTCCGAACAAAACCCATTTTATCTCTTCATTTGCCACCAACACTTCCAATTTTCCCCATGTTTCTTTTCTGTCTTTCGCCTCCCTTGGTCCATGTATATTTACTAAGCCAACCATCCCGCTTATGTTCGACCATTTGCCAATGACAGCAAGAAAATATTCTTCCTTGATCACAACTTCACATGAGAATGTTTTTTTATCCCAAATAGTGAGGATTCCCCCCGATTTTCCTATGGCTTCAACTTGCGCAAATCCGCCATCCTCATCCCCCCATAGCCACCCAATCTGTGAATCCGACAATCTCCTAATTTTTGTTTTTGGCAACCCAATTACACTAGGTTTTTCCTTTTTACTGATTTCTTTTACCCAATTCTTTTTTATTTCAGCCCCCACCCCCCTTATATTTAGCGAGACTATTTTCATGATAGAAACTTTGGGTTAAACGAATCCATACCTTCACCAACATTGTTGTTTAAGTTGTCGTTTTCTCCCACCGATCCCTTCCTTTATTTTCCTTCCATACTAGCCCAATCTTCTTTCCAAAGTCTTCCAATCCTTCCGCATTATCCTTCCCCCTTAGCTCGTTTGACAACGACGTTTGACTTGTGGACGAATTCACCTCCTTTGCATTATATCTTTTTGCATTTGAATTTTCTGATACGCTTTTCGGGTTTCGTTTCTGCCCACTTTTCTTCATGTTTCCTCTCGCCCTTTGTTTTAGAAGGTGAAAGCTCACCCTCTCGCGCCCAAACCCAAAATTCTTGATTTTTTTCTTCGCTTTCTCCCCTGGAACTTTCTATGACTCCTGTGAGAATTTTCTTCCAGACAGATTTTCCACCGTATTTTTCCACCGTATTGGACAACACTGCTTCTGTTTGTGTATCTAAAAAATTGGGGTCTGGGCTTACTTTTTTAATGATATTGCAACTCAGGCCATAATCACTTTCATCTTGTGAAGAAAGCCTATTTTTCTAGAGATCCTTGTGGGCCCCTCTAAAACAGTTTTAGACCACTTATTTTTTCAACAAAATACAATAATAACATATATCTAAAATATTAGCAAATTATCAATCCACATAGGGAAATTAATTAAAATACCCTAAGTTTGACCATTTCTTACCAAAATACCCTAAATCTCGGAGAGTTTACCAAAATACCCTAATTTTCCGCGGTGGCCCCTGCGATCGCGGGTCCACACCCACGTGTCACAAAGTTTCGGCCTGGCCCGCGGTGGTTCCCCACAATGGGCCCGCGATAGGCCAAAATCGTCACCGCGGGCAAGGACCAAACTTGTCACCGCGGCCATAGTTGGGGGGCTCCGCGGGACATTTTGCCCAAACCTGGGTGACACGTGGGTTGGGCCCGCGATCGCGGGGCTCACCGCGGAAATTTAGGGCATTTTGGTAAACCGGTAGAGATTTAGGGTATTTTGGTAAGAAGGGGTCAAACTTAGGGTATTTTATTTAATTTCCCATCCTCATATATATAAACTCTCTAATGTTGTTTAAAAAACACTTTCCAATCATATATAAGAACCTCAATAATATATCCCGAATGATAGTTCTTTTAAGAACCTTTTTGTAGTTCCTATGTATTTTTCCAAAACAAACTAACTAGTTTAAATACCTTACATACACATAAATAAAAAACTAATATAATATGATTTTACAAAAGGTTCAAAGATAAGAACCTAAAGTATGAGATTTTTATTTGAACTCTCCGTAATGATAGTTTCCACAAACTATTTCACTTTTTACTTATAATTTTTTTACATTGGAGATGCTCTTAGAGTATCAGTTTGGTATCAATATCAATAAAATTCTTAGAGTATCTTCAACGGATTTTTTATACTTTTTCTATAATAGGGAACCAAAAGTCAACATCACTAAAAAATTCAACGAATTCTCTATTATATATATATATATAGGGATCTTCAAATGTAAACTTTTTTTATGTAAACTTTGTAAACCAATATCACCCATCAGATATGGTAATAGCCGGCAGGGGTAATATTGTCCATATATTCATTTTTTTAGCCGGATTACAATTATAGACAGGGACGGAGCCATGATCTTTGATGAGGGTGGTCCTCTTTGATATAACTTTTTTAATACATTAATAAAATAAATAGATACTAATATATATACATATAGTACAAACCACATTAGGTTTATAGGACGTCTAAAATATCTAAACGTCCTAATAAAATGTTTTATAGGACAAAAAAAGTGTCATGTCTAAAAAGTGTTAATATATTGAGTTCAATACTTTATTTTAAAAGGTCTAAAAGTTTGCTAAAACGTCCAAAAACATCCCATAAACCTACAATAATACTTTTAGATTAGACGTTTTATAACTTGATCCTAAAAACTTAAATCTTATTCCATTAGGAGACTTTGACGAGATATTTTATCTGTTAGACGTTTTATAAACTCAATTATGTTGTAGTGAAATATTATATTTATAAACTGATCCATCAAAAAGTAAAATAACCAATTTATATAATTGAAAGATTGATGAGTTTTCATTTTCTAAACATGTCAATGATTTAACGATGATAAAAAGAAATTATTTTCAATATAAGTAATCGAATATGAATGTAGCTACGACTTAAATTTAGGGAAATTAATTAAAATACCCTAAGTCAAACCATGTTTTACTGAAATACCACAAATCTCTCCCATGTTACAAAAATACCCCAAAAATCCGCGATGGAGCCCGCGATTGCGGGCCCCAGGCCACGTGTCACCAAAGTTTGCCCACTTTGCCCGCGTTGGTCCCTCAAGAATGCCCGCGTGTGCAGTTTTGGTCCCTGCCTGCGTTTGACTCTCGTTGACCCCCGCGATCGCGGGCTACACGTGTCACCAAAGTTTGCCCACTTTGCCCGCGTTGGTCCCTCAAGAATGCCCGCGGTCCAGCTTTCCCCCCTCAAGAATGCCCGCGTGTGCAGTTTTGGTCCCTGCCCGCGTTTGACTTTCTTTGACCCCCCGCGATCGCGGGCAAAAGTGCCACGTGTCGGCACAGGGTTAACCCTAAAATCACTTTGACGAACCAAACCCTAAATGTTTTCTTCGGCCGCACTATATAAGGGGGGGGGGGGACAAAAAACCGGCCACTCTCATTTTTTTAATAACTCTCTCAATTTTTAATCAAACTCTCTCAATTTTCGCCCACTCTCTCAATTTTGTCGTGTGGAATACGCGTTCGGGTTTTGTGAAGATGTCTCGTATTACCTCTGTGGTATGTTTTCCTTATGTTTTTTGTTATTTTTTGTATGTTATTTTAAGTTAAGATATATGATTTGTAGGTTGTTATAGTGTTTATAACTTATGTTTGAATATGTTCTATGTTTAACATGATATGTATGGTTTTATGTTTGAATGTGATATTTGTATGTTATAATGTGTATGTTGTTATAGTGTGTTTTTTTATAAAAAATTGTTAAGAGTGTTTTTTTTATAAAAAAATTGTTAAGAGTGTGTTGTTATAAAAAATTTGTTAAAAATGTGTTTTTTTTATAAAAACACACTCTTAACAATTTTTTATAAAAACACACCCTTAACAATTTTTTATAAAAACAGTTTTTTTATAAAAAATTGTTAAGAGTGTGTTTTTATAAAAAATTGTTATAGTTTTATGGCTTTATGTTTGAATGTGATATTTGTATGTTGTTATAGTGTGTTTTTTAATAAAAAAATTGTTAAGAGTGTTTTTTATAAAAAAATTGTTAAGAGTGTGTTATTATAAAAAAATTGTTAAAAATGTTTTTTTTATAAAAACACACTTTTAACAATTTTTTTATAAAAACACACCCTTAACAATTTTTTATAAAAACAGTTTTTTTATAAAAAATTGTTAAGAGTGTTTTTATAAAAAAATGTTATAGTTTTATGGTTTTATGTTTGAATGTGATATTTGTATGTTATAATGTGTATGTTGTTATAGTGTGTTTTTTCATAAAAAAATTGTTAAGAGTGTATTTTTATAAAAAAATTGTTAAGAGTGTGTTTTTATAAAAAAATTGTTAACAATGTGTTTTTATAAAAAAAAATTAAAAACGTATTTTTTATAAAAAAAATTGTTAAAAATGTGTTTTTTTTTATAAAAACACACTCTTTTAAAAGTGTGCTTTTATAAAAAATTTGTTAAGAGTGTGTTTTTATAAAAAAATTGTTAAGAATGTATTTTTTATAAAAAATTGTTAAAATGTGTTTTTTTATAAAAAATTGTTAAGAGTGTGTTTTTATAAAAAAAATGTTAAAAATGTGTTTTTTCATAAAAAAATGTTAAAAGTGTGTTTTTATAAAAATAATTCTTAAAAGTGTGTTTTTATAAAAAATTGTTAAGGGTGTGTTTTTATAAAAAATAAACCGCACTTTATCTCTATATAACAATATGATACGTTGAAATAAAATAAGCCGCACTTTATCTCTATATAACAATATGATACGTTGAAATAAAATAAACCGCACTTTATCTATATATAACACTATTATACGTTGAAATAAAATACCACCGCACTTTATCTATATATAACACTATTATACGTTGAAATAAAATATCACCGCACTTTATCTATATATAACAATATGATACGTTGAAATAAAATAAACTGCAACATCTATATAAAATAAAATAAACCGCAACATCTATATATAACACTAACTATAACATCTGTGAATGACTATGTAGAAGGATTTCTTTAACATCGACTTGACGCTAAGGTGCAAAGTTTTCTACATCGAGGAATTAGGAGCGCTCTTTAGGGGATTAGGTGATCGCGCGGATACCCTTGAGACCATCTATAGAGGGACACCATTCGGGCCATGGATGGATGTGTCTTACTCTGGTGGCGACCCTACGCTAGTACACATGTTTCTACAGTTGGAGGTCGAGGACGCCAGCGCTGAGCCGGAGGAGATGCATTTTGATTTCTTCGGCTCTCAATTGCATTTTGGGCGTCGTGAGTTCTGTCTAATTACAGGACTACGTTTTGGAGAGGCTCCCCCCCTTCCTCCCTTAGAAGACTGCTCCTTCGTTCCTAGGGTTTGGGGCATTTCAGCATCTCGTTTGAAGCTGAAGGCAGCCCGGGACAAGATGAAAGAGGGCCTTAGTGCCCTAACCGACGACGATGTTGTCCGTGTATGCTTGGTGGTGATCGTGGATATGGGCTTCCTGGGCCGTGAGTATAGCCAGTATGCTTCATCGACGGTCCTTAGGGCCGTCGAGGACCTTAAGCTGTTTAACAGCTACCCGTGGGGTAGCCATATCTGGACACATTGCTACTCTATTCTGCACCGAGCCATAGCCAGACGCGTTGATCGACATGCAAAGATGAATCTTTGTGGTTTTACATACGCCTTCAAGGTTAGATACGTAGTATAACAATTGTTAATAATACATACAAACTGTTTGGCTTTTCTTTTTACGTACTTGCTCTTCTTGTCTAATTCCAGATATGGATCTTGGAGATGTTTCCCGCATCAATCCGATATTTCGTCAAGCGCGAAGATCGAGTACTTAGGGGAACCCGTTGGGACAAGTGTGTTACCCTAAGTAGGTCGCTTTGGATTCAGTTCTTCAATGCGTCTAGAAATGTAAGTTCTTTTACTATGTTTACAATTTGCATACGTTAGTCCCGCTTATTAATTTCTTTTATGTTTTATCATATATTTAGCAGCCACTCTTGCCTTTCGATCGCCTTGTGCCTACTGTCGACGAGATGGGCACAGATTGGTACAGAGACAGCGTGGCCTTTATTGACGCAGAGACGAAAAGGGCTCGACGTCCCCCTACTTCCACATCTGACGCAGATGAGGAAGACGACGACAGGCCCCCTTCCGGTGGATACCAGCCGCCCCCTTCCTCCTCCTACCAGCCGGCCCGTTCCTCCTCCTACCAGCCGCCCCCTTCCTCCTCCTACAATCCATATGAGGCGGCCCCTTCCTACGAGCCACATCGTGGCTCTCATGAGCACCTGTGGGGCTACGTCCACGGGCCGCTAGAGTCACGTGTACAGCTTCTGGAGGGATTCTACAGACAGTTTAGCGCTGTCAATGTTAGTGTTTAACTTAATTTGTTGGCCACGTTTATTTAGTTTGTATATTAATATTACGTTCTAAATTTGTTTTAGCTGTCGAGTACGACACCGATCCCCGCTCCGTTCGGACAGGGGGCACATGCGACGTTTGCCACCACATCCTATCCGTCATTCCCTGAAAATGTAAGTGGCATTGAGTAACCATTATAGTTATATGTTTGTTCCTAAGTTTGTAACTCTTATAATGATCAATGTCACGCAGGCCGGGATGTCCCAAACGCCGTTCGCCACCACATCCTATTCTACTATCCCGGAGAGTGTAAGTGACACTGAGTAACCATTATAGTTATATGTTTGTTCCTAATTTTGTAACTATTTTAATGATCAATGTCACGCAGGCCGGGATGTCGGGGGCATACACCTCGCAGATGCCGCCGCCGTTCGCCACCACATCATATTCTACTATCCCGGAGAGTGTTAGTGACACTGAGTAACCATTATAGTTATATATCGATAATCCTAATTTTGTAACTATTTTAATGATCAATGTCACGCAGGCCGGGATGTCGGGGGCACAGCACATGCCGTCGTTCGCCACCACAGCAATCACAAACATCTTTGGCGGTTTGGCCGATGACTATTACAGGCCGGAAATGCATACTGTAAGTTATTTTGGTAGTTTTGGTTTAATTGTGAACATTTCCTAAATTGTACTTAAAACATTGAGTAACGTAATTTTCAGACGGGGTCTCCTATTATCCAGGAGCACTTCTCGGAGCCTGACGATGACTCGATGGATGTTGTAGATCCACCACCATAGGTGACCCCGCTCCCTCAAAAGCGGTCGCATAAAATTTCACAATGGTTTCGTCACCCGTTTGGCCAACAAGGATCTACGACACCACCGGCCGCTAAAAAACAAGCAAAGAAAGCGGGGGGAAAGAAGGGAGGAAAGAAAAAGGGAAAGGTGTCTTCACCGGAGCCTCAACCGGCATCAGAAATATTGAGGATGTGCCGGACTGGTCGCCTCCCCCCCTTGATCTTCATCCCTCACTTGAACATGGAAATCACCCCCTCGTTTTTCAATGTATTGCTGGCCGTTGACCCTTTGGAGTCTGACTTACTGGATGTGGTTAGTATGAAGTTTAATTATAGTCATATAATCAAATATATTTATTTTACATGTCTAACCATCTATTTTTTATGTATAGCACATCGATTGTTGGGTCTCGCTGTTGCAAAGACATCGTGGAACAGACACGAGGTGGACCATGATGTTCAGTATGTTCTTTCATTACTTGTTGATTGAGCATCTAGGTCCCGCCTCCGTGGTTAATTCATGCAATGGCGTGGAAGGGACCTCTTGGGCTCTCCTCGATGTGGTATGTAAATCGTTTTACTCTTATTTTATTTAACTTGTTTTGTTGCTAACTAAGTTGTCTAATATTGTAATATTTCAGGTGTACATCCCAATATGCATTAATCCCCAACATTGGCTTCTTGGAGTGTTTGAACTTGACGTTATGACCTTGACCATATATGATAGCGACAGTGCCAATCTCTTCAGACAGCAATTGGAAGAGCAGATGACAAAGTTTAAAGCTGTGCTATTTGACTTCTTTTGTCGGGTCAAGGATGATAGACGTCGCGATATGACAGGTGTCTTTCGCTATAAGTTCGCCAAGAATGTACCCCAGCAGGCCGGGATAAATGCGGATTGCGGTGTCTGGGTATGCCGTAATACCCAAATGTTGATAAATAACAATGAGGTATGGGTACACCCTGACGAGGCCGAGGATGTTGCCAAAGATTTTCGCAAACATATGGCGGAGTCTATTTATGAGCATTGTCAAATAGGGCCACGTTAGGTTGTTTATGTAACATTAAATAATTGTTATTTTTAGTATTAACTTATTTTGTTAAAGTATTGTGATTGACTTACTGTTTACTTCATTTGGTTTTTGCTAATTTCATCCATTTACTCAACTTTGAGTATCGATATTTCTTTCACACATACTCCATTTTGGACGCATTATATATCATTTCGAAGCTCTCATATAGGAGAACATAAACCTACTAAAAGTTAGTTATATATAACACATATATATAAATTTAAATGCGTCCAAAGTTTAGTAAAACCCATATTTCCAACACCTAGTAAGTAGGTTTATGAAACTTGCGATAATCCTAATACAGAGATTATTGGATGAACAAGCATTTATTTCTTGATTATTGGTGTATTGGTTCTTGTTGTCTGGAAGTGATTCATATGATGCAAAAATTGGTATCATGTAATGTAGAACAGTATCTATATTATAGAAACATGCATTTGACAGTACCATATAAATCTGATCTAAATTCTCATTAATTAGCTATGTTTGACTACTTAAAGACCTTTATTCAAGAGCAGACGAATATTGCAGTTACTTTTTCAGTCGAATCTTACAGGCTCTTTTCAAACGAATCTTGCAGTGAACTATTCAGACGAATCACAACTTCCTATCTATCTTTTATACAAACACACTCTCGCTTTTCTTAACACAATGGATGGAGGTTCAAGATCAAGGGGGAATAGGTCGGCGAATGTGGCTGGAACTTCACGTTCGGGAGCCTACCAACCACTGAACGACGGAGCTCGCCAGAGTACCTGGAAGGTACCGGAAACAGACGAGGAGTGGACAAACTGTGGGCGAACTGCAGCCGATTTTCCATTCACGCCTGAGGAGGAAGCAGACTAGGAGATGGCATCCGACAATTACTACTTCGATAATGGCATGAGAACCCCACCAATGTATGATTTTATGCCGACGGGTCTTCGACAAAGTCAACGAATTACTCCCGCAGTGCAAAAAGCCATTGATGAGGCGAACGCCGGTATCGAAAAGGTAAAGGGTATGTGGAACCATAACAGGGGGATTCAGCAGGGGAAAATGGAGTATCTAGCGGAGAAGAAACGAGAACTGGCCATGACTAGGGCTCACGTTCGGCACCTGCAACGAGAGATTAAGGAAGCTGAAGAGGAACTAGAAGAACTCGAATCGGACTACATAGGAATGGAGGACGTGATCAAGGAAAAGGTTAACTTCATCACAGGACTCCAGGACGCCTTCCAGTAATAGATTTATTTGTTTACATGCACTGTATCCGTTTCGGTTGGGAAGATGATTTGCAATAATTTTTATACGATGTTGTTAATTAATTTCCTTGTTAAATAACTTAAGTGAATTTCTATATTAAAAACATTAAAATGGAAAGAAAACAGTACATTAAAAACCACAAATTAAATAATTAACTATAAGGGTATGAATTTTAAATATAATTTTTTATGTGGTGTATAACTGTATATGATATATATTAAAATATATAAATCCAAAAAAATTCAAGATTGGGCTCATTTCGAACGTATCGAAGAGACGATTATAATGGTGTAATTTGTTAAAATTAAAACGTATTTTTTTAACGTATTTTAGTTAATAAACGATTATATGTGTTAAATGTAAAATTAAAATAATGAAAGTAAAAGGTATAAAGTAAATTTAGTAAATAAGTATAGGGGTTGAAAGTGTAACATTTCATTTTAAATTCGTAAAAATGGACGAAAGCGGGTGAACAGTGTCAAACATACCAAAATTTTCATAAATGGTCCCTGGAATTTTTCAAAAATAGTCCCTTGCAATTGAAAAGTCACAAAAATAAGCCCATCGCGGGATTCCTTCGCGATCGCGGAATTTCATTTTTCAAAAATGGTCCCTGCAAGTTTAAAAAAGTGTCAGAAAGGTCCCTGGCCCGCGATCGCGGGCTCCCATCGCGGATTTTTAGGGTATTTGTGCAAAGTAGGAGAGATTTGTGGTATTTTGGTAACACATGGTCAAACTTAGGGTATTTTAATTAATTTCCCTTAAATTTATATTGAAAAATTAAATAGATATAAAAACTTGGAGAGAAAAAAAAAGTGTTTTACACGTGAGAGGGGAAGAAAGTAAAAAACTATTAAACACCAATCAAATAAAAAATACACCTATTGGCCAAAAGCTTCTTCATGAAATTTTTAGAAAGTTGAGGGTGTGCCCATGATTACCCTGGGCCAAGGCCGGCTCCGCCAGTGATTATAGAAGGTATCTATTTAGTTGTTTTTTAGGAAACGATTCATTAGTTACTTGTGTTAATTGCTATCCATTCTGATTTTATTGTTAATAATATCGAGTTGTTTTTTTCAAATCATTCCCGTATTCGTAATCAAGTTTGTTTCTAGTTTTCGATTGTTGTCATGCAAAATCAAGAACGTTTTGATGATTCTGAGGATGAACATAGATTTTCAGATTTTTTTCACAGACTATATGCTGACCGATGCATTTGAATCAGATGATGTTGCTGAGGATGTTGATGATAATCACGAAGTATGCTTTGAAAGCGATGAAGATCGCATTGCTCTTGTTGATTATTGTAACAACGAAGCAAACCATAATTCTACAACTCCAAGTTTTTTTCGACAAGAGGGTCAGTTTATGTTCACGAGTTTGGTTTTTTCATACAAGTTTCATATTATGTTAATCTCTTTTTTATTATTGTAACACGAAAATGTTCAGTCGAAATTTGTTTGTTTATGTCGTGTAACATGGTGGTCGATATTTGTTGTATGAAACAAAAAATATATGAAGCGTTAATGGTATATCAGTTTTGCCTAGTATTATATCAAAAGATGACATATATAAACATGTAGAAGTTGAAGGATGATAGTATATGAAACTTGTAGTATATGAAAAAAGTTACCATCATATGAAACACTTAATCTGTAAAACAATCCACAATATGAAACATATTTGAATTAAGAATTTTCATTATCTTTTAAACAGTCTCATTAGTTGAGTTGGTTTTATTTTTTCCTGTATCATTTGTTTTTATTTATACGAAAATTTTCCCTAAATGTTTTATTGTATATAGTATGTTTTTTTAATGTCCGTCCATAATTATGTGAAACATGCATTTACTTCAATTTTTTCCTTGTCAACCCAACACGAGACGTTTGTTTCTCCTGGTGGTACGAAATACTGGATACCTAAGGTTGATGAGAATGTAAAGATTGGTTTGGGATCTGCATTCCCGAATATTGAAGCCGCTGATGTCGCGTATACGAAATACGCAGAAAATGTTGGATTTGATGTTAGGCAGTCAAATAAGAAGAGAAATAAGGATGGGGACGTGCAAACACGTTATCTTTTGTGTAGCAAGCAAGGTTTCTCCGATAAAAAAGAGTATCAGTCCCTTCAGGACGTGTCTGGTGAGCGTAAGTCTAGGAATACAAATTTCAAGAGATCGGGATGCAAAGCATGTATTAAGTTTCGTTATAGGAAAGAGGATAAGTGTTATGTGGTTTATAAATTTGAGGAAAGGCATAACCATTCTTTGTTCAATTATCAAGATAAGAAACTATCACGTGCTAGTAGGAAGTTGCAATACATGGACTACAGGAATGTGTATAACTCTTCATCGTCATGCATTGGTGGGGCTAAGTCGCATATGATTCATGTCGGACTAAAGGGTGGGTATGAGTACGTTGGTGCTACTTCAGTTGATTATCAAAACGCTAGAAGGGATATGTTTATGTTTGTTGGAAATAAAGATGCCCAGATGTTGGTTGACCTTTTGGCGAAAAGGAAAAGTGTTGTGCCTGAGTTTTTTTTTATGATATTTTGGTTATTGAGGGTGAGTTGCAAGCAATTTTTTGGGTTGATGAAATAGGTAGACTAAATTATAAAGAGTTCGGGGACTCTATTTCTTTTGATGCCACGTATCGTACTAACATGTATGTTAGTTTTTGTAACCTATTCATACCATGTTGTTATTGTGTTAGTTTACTTAACCATTATAATAATTTATAATCTATTTATAGGCATGCTATAAATTTTGTCCCGTTCATTGCTATTGATAATCACAAAAGGTCTATTGTCGCGGGTGTTGCGTTAATAAGCCACGAAAACATTGAGAATTTTAAGTGGGTACTGTGTGCTTTCTTGAAAGCTCATGGGAAGCAGCTGTCATTCATCATAACGGACCAATGTGCTGCTATGAAACAAGCTATTCCTGTTGTATTTACCGAGTCAATTCATCGGCTTTGCATGTGGCACATTATGAAGAAACTACCTGGGAAGGTTAGTTAAATTACATGCTAAATTTTTAATGACAATAGTAGTTGGAGTCAATTGTTTACTTTTTTTTGGAATTCACTGTACATTTAATAATTAATACTATATATTATTTTGTATTATTTTTTTCTAGATCACGGCTGATCTTGATCAGAACACCACATTCAAAAGAAGATTCAATAAGTTGGTTTGGAGTACTCATATGAAACCCGGAGAGTTTGAGTTGGAGTGGGGTAATATTATCGACGATTATGATTTGCATCGGAGTGATTGGTTGAGTGATATGTATGAAATTAGGCAGTCGTGGATACCAGCTTACTATAAGGATGTTCCCATGTTCGGGTTGATGCGGACGACTTCTAGGTCAGAGAGTTCTCACGCCTTTTTAGAATATATGCACATTACCGTAATGATTTGGTGAAGTTTTTGCATGCATTTGATGGTGCAATTGAGAGGCAAAGAAACAAGCATCGGACATTGGAGTTTGTTACCAAGAACACGTTCCCTCGTGTTGCAACTCCGTTGTTGATTGAGAGACATGCAGTTGAGGTGTACACCCGTACTGTGTTTTTTCAAGTGCGGAAGGAGATTAAGAAAGTTGTCCTATATTGTGGAATAGTCTTGATCGGAGAAGACGGTGATGTGTATACTTATCGTGTTTTACACAAGAATATGAAATCTGTTACTAAACGATGCTATAAGGTATGAATTAATTAATTACGTTTGGTTGTGTATTTTCTTCATATTTTTAATGTTATATTTCCATATTAAGTATTGTAATAATAGTACTGTTTTCGACAGGTTGTTCATGATACATCATCCAATATGATGCAATGCGAATGCAATTTCTTTGTTCGTAATGGTTTCATGTGTAGGCATATGTTCAAAGTTTTGCTAAATGACGATTGTGTAGCCATCCCCGATTTTTATATATCTCGTAGATGGACTAGATCTTTGGTACCTGTGGAAGTTCAAGCGGCTCGGGCTAGATATGGTGAGGTCGATGTTGAGAAAGACCGTTTGATTAATGGTTTGTATTCGAAAATGGATATGCTTGTTAGTCGCCTTAGGAATGACACCGGTAAACTTAACCGATTTGGTGATATTCTTGACAACGTGACGGCTGAGTTCGATGTTGATAATATTTTGACATGTCCTGCTGATGACAGAGCCGATGCGCTCAGGGATTGTTATGGAGTAGATGTTCCTGAGAATGTTCAAATTTTACCCCCTGTCGGTATACGAAACAAGGGGTGTGGAACTGGAAAACGTTTGATTGGTATGTTGGAGAAAGCCAAGACGAAGAATAAAAGGCCGAAACGCATGTGCAAGAATTGCAAGATCATGGCTAACCATGATTCTAGGAATTATCCGTTGCGTCATAATCGTGGGTAACTGTTTTTTTATTGGGTTGTTCGGAAGCTTCACAACTGGATGATTTTTTTTAGTTTTTTCTTATGAATCGCCGTTTTCACTTTTTTTTATATTGTTTGTGTTTGGATTAGTAACGATTGAAGACAAGTAGTTATTTTTTGATAATATGAAACATTTTTTTGATTAATAGTTTTCATATATGTGTAGTCTATGTACAAAAGAGCGTTTCATATGCTTTTTAGTTAAATACTCTATTTTTGAAATGCACTTTCATTATATTTAGTTATTGTTTTTGTATGGATTACAAAACGCTTTAGATCAGATTCTTTTATTTATGATTCAACAAATAACAACTTTTGAACATACTGTTTCATAATAACTATTGAACAAGATATGAAACAAATTAATGATCAATCTATAGATTATCCTTAAATGCATGAAACATATTCAACTCTTCTTAAATGCAAGAAACCTATTCCACTTTGAAATTGTATATTTTTTTGTCTAATATTGATTATCCTTAAATGCATGGAACCTATTCATAATGTAGATTGTGTATATAGATTTACAATTTTAAGAACTGCGAAGATTATTACATATATGAAACCACATATGAAACCCTAGTATTATTTTATGAATCCACATATGAAACCATATATGAAACCACATATTAAACTACATATGAAACCACATATAAAACCTCATATGAAACCCTAGTATTTTTAGCACTCTTTTCAATTTTAAACCTGATAATTGTACCAAAAAAATATATGAAATCAACAGTATATCAAATCATAATACATAATTTACATCAAATGTTCAAATCATATCTACGTCTAGAATAACATATGAGGTTATAATGGTTATTAATCAATATATGAAATCATGGTAGAGTATGAGTTCAATTTAAAACCATATTTGTAACCAAAATATCGTTCCAAAACACACATAATTCAAATATCCCCGGATTTTCAACGATGAGTACCAATCTAAAATCTTAAAAGCAAAATTAACAAAATAAGCTATGCCTAGTAAACAACCCATCAACATCATACTAAAAAAATGTCGTGAAACCACCAAAACACATGTTCAACCTGATCAATCTAATACTTGTTAAGTCGTCCTTGTCGTGTCACATCAGCCATTTCCCTAATTTGTGTTCTTGACCCCTTGTCCATCGAGTAAAACCTCGCTATCTCCGACTGCACGAACTCTCTACGTGTGTTATTCTCAGACAATAGAATATTTGCTGCATATTTCTTTCGTAGAAACTCTAGTTGCTTGTCTTGCATACCTCCCTCCCTTGCAAACCCCGTGAACCAAAATCGGCTGCCCCCTCCCATGTACGTCTCCATTGCTCTCATGGTGAAGACCCCGCAATCTTCGAGTTTCCTTTTTGTCTGCCATGTTGCTTCAAGTGTGAATGAAAAAGAAAAAGTGTGAGGAGAATTATCAAGCCGAGATGTTAGACTTGCTCCACATCTTGTATTCCTTCCGTTGATGGGTGGCCCATTTTCTTCAGGTATTTCACAAACATTGTTGTCTGTATATAAAGTATTTACATCCACTATTAGTACAATTTGTAAGAAATATAGCTATTTAGTTTTTTTGGTTTATAAAACCTTGCAACATATGTTTTCATATTCTGTTTCATATATATAACAATGATCAACCCTTGGATTATTAGATATATGAAACATCAAGATTATTAGATATATGAAACAACAAGATCATTAGATATATGAAACAACATACGAAACCACAATATATATAGTTAATGTCAGCCAAGTAACTTACCGGTATATGAACATCGTAATTATATAGATCGTCTATATTTCCTTTTGTCGCTTTATTGTCCAAGATCTCAAAAGTGTATTTTTTTCAAGTTGTAAACCACGCAGAAGTAATGGGTTTCCATCAGGTGTGGAAAGAATACCTGTATAAGTTCATATGTTATACAATTATTGTTTATCAATATTAGACCACAAATTTCAACATAAATATTTTAATAAGCTTACCAATTCCACATTTCTCAGATTCAATATTTCCATGTTATTTGCTGATTCGGCTAAATTATCCTCAAACCATTTGAAACGTTTCTTGAAGTTGAACACGTCGTACGCCAACACTCCACCTTGCTGAACATTAATGCAATATATGTTAGACATTAAATTGACAAGAGTGTTATTTGTTTTCAAGAATCTTACCAACACAGTTGTCTTGAAAAAATATCTACTAGGTGAGAAACGATTTCTATATCTTTCTTTATAGTTAAGTATGTTAGCCCAACCATCAATCACATTTGAAAAAATGTCCTCCTTTGCTGCGAGGCTTTCCATTGTTGTGCGTACTATTGATTGTGCGGTTTATGATGTGAATAGCATATCACTGAAAGCCACAGATAATTTGTTTTATTATAGTTAGTTAGTATGATGTCACCTAATAACACAACAGTTTGTTTGTTCATAATACCCATTTTCATAACTCATTATACATATATCATATAGGTTATCACTAATATAAAAAATATATCGTTTTCATATACTTACTCTGGACCTCCGAACGCCGCCATGCAGTACTCGTGCGCCTTTTTCTCATCATTAATTAATGCTAGTCCTAGTAAAACTTGTCGCTTGACGTACGGCGACCTCATCTGATCTCCAAGCCGTATCTCACGTTTACTTGCTTTCGGTGGCACGTTTTCTTCCTCTTCAATTACCTTTTCCTTTCCTTTACCAGATGCCTTTGATGTACTTATCACCATATCCCTACCCCTCGTGTATGGAACTATTTGTTTGTTAAATGAATTACCAGCTCTCTTTTCCAACGATTGAGCAGCTTGATGTGTGTTCTTAGATAACAACTTTGCCGATCTGCGTAATATGTCGTTGTCAATTATCTTGAATGTCGTCTGACTGTACCATATTTGGGATTCCGGTGTATGCATTCGTTAACGCTTCTTCTTCAAAGTTCAGCTTCGTTGGTGTCATTGCGGTTTTTGCTTTTCCCCCACTCGTGTTTATTTCATCAACTTCATCATTTGATGTGTCGCCTTCCATATCATCCTCATCAGAGCAATCTTTCTCATCATTTTTCTCTTCCTCCTTGAACAGACACTCCAATGTTTCTCGGTAGTTCTTAAACCAAATCTCATCCAGGAACATGTCCCTTGCTTCATTTATCAAAATCTCAACATCCCATTTTGTTGAGTATATAACACTGAAATTTGCTTCAATCTTCGCCATGTAATATTGTTTTGCATTATTCAATAAATATAATGTTAGCAGTTTCATAACAATAAGGTAAGCACAACAATTAAATCAAAAGATGAAATATGTAATTCATAAATATCATGTTTTATTTACCTTTTTCAGTTGTTCATCATCGTAGTCCTCCAACTCACCATCGTCATCAATGTTATCCTCTTCCATATCTTCTATTGACACCCCTGTTGGAATATTTCCAATATTAACCATCATGTCACCTTCATCATCGCTCACCATCATGTTTTCCTTTTCAACCTCAACGTCAGTTTCAATGGTTTCTCTTCGTTCAATATCACATGCTACAGATTCCATTATGTCACCTAAAACCTCGATCACCACCTTATTTGCCTTGTCAACCTCATTCTGAAGTGATTGTCTTTCTCCAATATCACACGTTACTGATTGCTGTTTGAGAAGATACATATGCATTTAGTTAAATTGTTTTGTACCACCACATTTAAATATGTTATAATTTTATGCTAACATATGAAAAAATATTCTTAACCTAAGATTTCATATGCTCAAAACCATGTAAAACTTTTGAAATGTTTATTATTTTTTACAATACTTACATCTTTTATTTCTTCAGCTAGCTTGTTATGATGTTCTGAATCTGGAAGGTCTTGAGGAACCGATGCAGTTTCATTATGATGAATAACACTATCATCTCTCAAAATTCCTTATTGCTGTTTGAGAAAATACACATGCATTTAGTTAAATTGTTTCGTGCCACCACATTTAAATATGTTTATGATTTTATGCTAACATATGAAAAAACAATAGTAACCTAATATTTCATATGCTCAAAAACATGTAAAACTTATGAAATGTTTATTATTATTTTTGCAATACTTACATCTTTTATTTCTTCAAGTATCATGTTATGATGTTCTGAATCTGGAAGGTCTTGACGAACAGATTCAGTTTCATTATGATGAATAACACTATCAACTCTCAACATTCCAACCCCCAATCCTCCCTTTCTGAATCTGATCTTCATCCTTTTTCTAAGCAACTCCATTGTCCATGTGTGAAGTGGCAGCACACTTCGGTCAACATCAACATCCATCTCATCACAAACCGTCATATGCACGTAAAGTAGCTGTATATGAAACAATACTAGTTAGTTGCATATGCACATTTGAAATTACATACAGTATATAAATCATATTAATTATACAATCTATACCGTTAGGAATGTGAGCGGTCCATGATAGAAGCTAGCGTATGTATCCTGTCTCCAGTTCCTTTTGCTTCTCCGTATGCACTCATATATGTATCGTGACCAATTTATGGTTCCAATCATGTCGATGGTTCATACCTCTCATGATTCGCGCCCTGTTTTCATCCGCCATTATATTTCTTCAAATTTTCGTAGCAGATTTTCGTGAAATATGAAAGCGATTACCTTCAATCGATTTGAAATCGTGAAATATGGAAGCGTGAAAATACGGAAGCGATTCGTCGGAGATTCTTTCCTAATTTCATATTTTCAGACATACACGTAATACCCTTTTCATATTTCACGAGAGACCATCGTACCCTTAATTTCGTAGTTATTTACCTCTATGCCACCGCTATAATCCAGACCATTCACGCTTTTAATCGACGGTCACTAGAGGGTTTCATAGTTTACATCAAATGTTGGGTTTACATAAGAAGAGGGCTCTAGATAATATTTCCAATATTAAGTCTTCACGTGATCAATTTTACGATTTTATCCTTTAGATACAATTTTATGAGTTTAATAAAATATTATTTAATTTTTATTACCTAAAATAACTCAATTTAGATATTGACCATTGATTGATATAATCTATGGTAGGTAAGTGGGTTGCAAAGTTTGTAAAACAAACATGGTTTGCAAATGAAACCACCTCTATGTGTGTATGTGTAGTGTTAAAATATAATAAAGAAAGAAAAAGTAATAAATAAAATTTAAGGATAAATATATAAAACTCCATATACCACAAGGACTAAATATGTAATTTCTCAAATCATGTTTTGGATTTTTAACAATATTGGATGGAGGGACAAAAAACACTATTTTTAAAGCCCAGGGACAAAAATCATTAAAAACATCAAACCATAATTTTATGTCCATTAGAGCATCACACAATGAAATTTCATCTCAATTGCAAATGGGTCACATCAACGTCACATCAGCTTTGCAATTATCTTGAAATTATCTTCCAAAACAATGAAATTTCACTCAATTGCAAATGTGACACCTCATCATAAAAAACTATATTTTAATCAAATAACAACAAAACTACAATTAAATACTCTTTACTATAATTTAATATGAAATATTTTATTAATTAAATAATTATAGTTAAATACTCTCTACAAAACTACAATTAAATACTCTCTACAAAACATGATTTGACATAAAGCAATTTCTAATTTAGAAATTATTCCCTACAATTTCATATACTATTCACTGCCACATCAGCAAAAAATACTGATTTGACATTTGCAAATTACCAAAACCAATTTCTAATTTTGCAATCATACTCACAACCACTACAATTTCTAATTTAGCAATCATACGTGTCACTTTTGCAATCCAAATGAAATTGTAATGAAATCCTTATTGTGGATGCTCTTGCACTTTTAAAAAAACATTATATAAAATGATATTAATTCATTATTCTCTATTTTAAAGAATAAAATTAGGAAGCTCTTGAAGCATTATAAAAAATAAAAAGTTGTTTTCGTCTATTTTAAAGAAACTGTTAAAGATTCTCTTATAAATTTAAGTCTATTGCATGCAAAATTTGTTGATATTGCTAGTATTGTATTGTACTGATTTTTTTTTATAATTTTATAATCTTTAATTATTTACTTATCAGTCATTAATTAATACGTAATCTCAACTTTTAAATTGAATATAATTTCTTTTTGGTTGCCAAGTTATCAGTTGATTCTTTTATGAAGATCTGTAAGTTAATAAGGTTTGTTAAGTTGATGATTTAACTTAAAGACACAATAGTTTTTTTTAATTTTGGGTTAAAAATAATGATTTCAGTGTTTACCAAAAACATCTTATGTTGGATGTAGAATAAAATTCTCTATCACTGATTTGTTTATAAATAATTTTAAGAGAAAACTCTATTTTTGGTCCCTGAGGTTTAGTGATTTTTTTGAAACCGATCCCCATGGTTTCATAAGTCAAGTTTTGGTCCCTGAGGTTTTGATTTTGATCTGGATTTGGGGTCTCGTCCTTAACCCCGTTAATTGGTGGCGTTAGAGGCAGGGGCATAATGGTCATTTCACATTTCAACCAAATTCCCTCTTATTTTAACCCGCCATATTCTTCTTCTTCTTCACTTCATTCTTCTGTGATCTTTCTGTTTCTTCCTTCTTCCTCCTCCTTTCACGATTCAACCTCAAAATCTGGTAACAATCATGGTGTTATGTTATTGTGGAGGTGAAGCAGCTGTGAGAACCTCATGGACCACTGCAAATCCTGGTAGAAGGTTCTACACTTGTGGAAGAATGGTACACTGCTACGATTCTTCTTCTTCAACAATCATGGTGTAAAGTAATCATGTTTAGCTAATAACATTTAGTTTTTCATGTTAACAGGGCCAATGTTCTTTTTTTGGGTGGTTTGATCCACCTATTTGTTCAAGGTCCATTGATATCATTCATGGGCTAATCAAAGCCAAAAACAAAGCTGAAGAATGTGTCAGAGAGAAAAAGAATGAAATCTTGAAGTTGAATCTGCTCTTGGTCATGAGTTGGAGTTTTTTTGTGTATTTCATGCATTTAGCCTTGAGTTGATCTGTTTTGTGTATTGGTTATCTTTTGTAATCATCTCCTGTTTATCAGGTGTGTTGGTAGTATTTGTAATGACATCCTAGTTGTTAGAATAGTAATGTTTGGTGGTTTGATCCCTCTGTTTTTTGTAGTATTTGTAATGACATCCCTATGTTTTAATAGTAATGTTTGGTGGTTTGATCCCTCTGTTTTTTGCACATTTGATGATAACAGAACTGTAACCTATGTTGTGTACCTGTTTGTTGATCCAAAAACAAGATAACACATCACATAACATGATACAGATAACAGAGAGTAAAACTCTACTTTTGGTACACAACATTGTTGAAAGCATACATGTTTTCAATCTTTATCTCCAATATTCTCGCATACCAAACTTATCACATCAGCAGTATTAATCTTCATTCAGCATGAGCAGTACTAATATTCTCCAGCAGCACTAATTCATTTCAGCAGTATTAACTCATTCCAACAGCATTAACTTGTTCCAACAGTACTAACTTGACTAGCAGTACTAACTTGACTAGCAGTACTAACCTTGTTCCAGCAGCATTAATGTATCAGCAGTACTAACAATGATCTAGCAGTATTAACTTTGTCTTGCAGTAGTAACCATTGCATAAGCAGTACTAACTTGACTAGCAGTACTAACCTTGTTCCAGCAGCATTAATGTATCAGCAGTACTAACAATGATCTAGCAGTATTAACTTTGTCTTGCAGTAGTAACCATTGCATAAGCAGTACTAACTTGACTAGCAGTACTAACCTTGTTCCAGCAGCATTAATGTATCAGCAGTACTAACAATGATCTAGCAGTATTAACTTTGTCTTGCAGTAGTAACCATTGCATAAGCAGTACTAACTTTGATCTGGCAGTATTAAGGTTGTTCTGGCAGTAGTAATGTAGTTCCCAACAACATTGTAACATAAATGTAACCTGTTTTGGTACCTGTTTGTTAACAGAAATGTAACCTCTGTTTTGGTACACAACATAACAGAATAGTAACCTCTGTTTTGGTACACAACATAACAGAAATGTAACCTGTTTTGGTACACATACAATTCCAAAGAGTAAACACAAAAACAAACCTGTATTCAATACCATACCAAACCATAGATTAAGTAAACATAAAACAAACCTGTTTTGGTACACATACAATTCCAAGAGTAAACATAAAACTAATTGTTTTCAACTAACAACAAACCACAAACCACAGATTAAGTAATTGTTTTCTGCCAACCACAAACCACAGATTAACTAATTGTTTTCAACCATATACAAACCACATATTAGCTAATTGTCCTCATTGTCCTCCTTGTCCTTTACAAGTCCTGGAATTGTGCCCTTGATTCTTACACTTATCACAAGTCACAGTCTTCCCTTTCCTAGGAAGTTTACCAGTGTCCCCACTCCTCTGAGACAACTCCTCATTTGTCTTCCTTCTCTTCTTCTTTGGTCTCCCAATCTGTTTATGGTGAGTTGGAGGGAGTAAAGTTGTTGCCCAGTCACCTTTCTCCCATAGCAGGCTTCCATTGATTGGCTCAATCTTGAAGCTATACATTTCCCTCCATGTGCTTACTTTGTACACATCCTCAGCCCAATCTTCAGGTAACACATTGTTACCATTTGCTGCCATGTCCCAGTTTGTAGCCACAACATGCTTGCATGGAATTCCAGTTAACTCCCACTTCCTACATGAACATGTCCTTTCTCTCACATCTACTATACATTGGTCATTCCAAAGGCCAGAAACCTATAATTCAGTAAATACCATTAAAACAAAGCATAATATATAGTAAATACCATTAAATCAAAACATAAAAACCTATGATTTAATATACATACCTGGTACCTATCTCCTCCACTAAACAAGACTTGATATTTGGAGGCCTCTTTCTTGGCAGTCTCCAAGATTTTGTTTGTTGTTGGGGTAAGTGGGCCATCACAACTGTCTATGACTTTGCATACATTCACTATCCTCTTCATTAGATACACTCTAATGTATTCCAAACATGAATAAATTGGTTTATCCCTAGCATCAACAATTTGTCTATTGAATACCTCACACATGTTATTCAATAACACATCAGAGTGACACCTACCTGTTACCAAAGTATAAACAGGTTGAAATATGTTTACCAAAGTATAAACAGGTTGAAATATGTTTACCAAAGTATAAACAGGTTGAAATATGTTTACCAAAGTATAAACAGGTTGAAATATGTTACCTGTGAAGTGTGCTCTGCTCCAGGATTGAGGAGGGATGTTGTTCAAATATTCAAAGCAGTCTGAATTGAACATTCTCAAACTTTCCATTGCAGTCTTAAATTGTGGGACAGTGGGGGCTGTTGCACATTGCCATAAATGATCCTTGTATGCTTTCCCTTTCCACACAAGTTTCATGTTTTCATGAATATGCCTAAGACAGTATCTATGCTCAGCAGAAGGGAACAATTTGGCAATTGCTGGAAGAATGCCCTATTTTCAAAATAATGTAACAATAACAATACAATTCAATTACAAAACAATAACAATTCAATTGAAAACCACAAACAGAGAAAATAAGTTCATACCTTTTGTCTGTCACTAATGAAAGTGAAGTTGGAATTTGTTTGAAGATCAAGGTCATCTCCAAGGCATTCTAAGAACCACATCCATGAACTTGTATTCTCAGCCTCTACTATGGCATACGCCACTGGATATATGCCCTGATTTGGGTCTATGCCCACTGCTGTTAGAATTTGCCCTGGAAATGGACCTTTCATAAAAGTACCATCTACTCCCAACAGATCCCTTCTACCTGCCCTGAATCCTCTCTTCAAAGAACCTAAACATATGTATACCCTTTTGAATTTCCTGGTGTTACTAGCTGGATTCGGTTCTTGCTCAACTTCAATCTTAATTGTTGTGTCAGGGTTGCATCTTTTTACCTCTGCCAGGTAATCCCTCAGGTGTTGGTATTGTGCCCCATAGTCTCCCCATAACTTCTTCATCGCCATCTGTTTTTCCCTCATTGCCTTTCCAGGTGACACAAAGATCTCAAATTTCTCTGATAAGTGGGATTGAATTGCCTTCAATGGCATATTAGGATCTACCTTGATCTGCTATGTTATGTGCTTTGAGAGAAATTGTGCAGTGGCCAAACCAACCTCCCTCGTTTGGAAGCATTTATGGGTGTCAAAATAGGTTTTCACAGTCCAGGTTTCTTCATTTTCTGCACATGATGCATACAAAACCCATTTACAACAGGGCCCATTGGACTTTCTCCAAGCACTCTTTCTTCCCTTACTAGGCCCACTGGACTCCTTTACATTTGGCATTGATCCCCTACAGACGGCCCTAACTCTTACAACATCATTTCGGATCACCACTATGTCCCTTCTAGTCTGAATTGAATGCTGCTTGATTAGGTTGAGAATGGTTGTTTTATTACCAAATGTCTGGCCTAGATAGAAGACAACCTTCTTACACTGTATTTGGGCCCTACGTTTGCACAAACTGCCATTTTCATCCCCTGAATTAAAATCATCAACCTCAAAAGGATCAATATCACCTTCCACATTCACACTATCACTTCCCTCTCCATTTACACCAATCCAATCCACATAACCATCTACATAATCCTCCGGGTCATCATCTATACCAAATTCCTCATCATAGTCATTACTATTATGGCTCTCTATATCATCATGGTTGTTACTTCCCTGGATCATGTCCAAGTCCAAATCCAAACATTGGTTCAAGTCCAACCCATTGTCCAAACATTGGTTCAAGTCCAACCCATTGTCCAACCGTACTACTGCTTCCTGTTCTGGTACATCTGACTCTAACCCAATGAAAGGATCAAAGCTATGAATTATATGATCCATGCTTTGATTTGGGGTTGACAGGTTAGTCCTACCATGTTCCACAAATACATCAATAAGTTTAATAGCAGGGGCGTCAATAAGTAAGAGGTTTAACACATCCTGGTTACTACCTAATCCTCTTAACCCAGTATCCATATCACCTTCAGGAATCAAGAAATGGTAAAATTTGATTTCATGTCTATCATACCCTAATTTCATCACCATTAAATGAAACTCCTCTACATTTAATCCTTCTGTGTTAACCAAATCAACATAATCAGTCTTACCATTCTCGTATCTCCTTCCAGGAATGCTTGTAAAGCAACCTCCATGGTTCATCCTTACTGTAAACAATGTTGGGTATAGCTCTGTATGGAAAAATCAACAGAATAATTAGGTATGAAGAATGTGCAGTCCCAAAAATGGAAAAACATAAATGCATGTGAGCTTACCATATACATCACTTGGGTCAAATCCTTCGGCCAAATCCCTCCTTAATATCCATCCAGGTTCTTCCATCGTATCTTGAGCAGGGAACAATTTTGGTCGATAAAGGAGATTTTTGATCGAGAAAGGAAGAATTTTGATCGATGAGTGTGACTCAACACAGTGAAGAGACTGAGGTTTGAACTCTCAGTGAAGACGAAGAGATTAGTCGTTAGAGGGAATTTGTTTTTGGTTGAAATGTGAAATGACCTTTATGCCCCTGCCTCTAACGCCACCAATTAACGGGGTTAAGGACGAGACCCCAAATCCAGATCAAAATCAAAACCTCAGGGACCAAAACTTGACTTATGAAACCATGGGGATCGGTTTCAAAAAAATCACTAAACCTCAGGGACCAAAAATAGAGTTTTCTCTAATTTTAATCTTTTTCTATCATCGTTTACTTTTTTTGCCGTGTTGATACAAGACCACTACAAACGTGTACCAACCTGAAAAAAATGATATTAAATTAAGTCGGTACAAGGAAAGTTGGTTAGTACACAACATACAATAACTTTCATTTCATACCAATTATAATTGATGAAAAATATGGTATTGTATGATTTTCACCACTAGCACCGACCTGATCACACATATCATTCAATTAAATTGTTGGCAATTAACTTTTGTGTATATATCGATCTTGTTAGTGTTAGATCTTCAATTATGATTGATCCAAGGGCCCGCATCCCTTCCTTTCTGACGAGAACCCGACCCCTAAATCATAGAACCCCAAATTCCTTTATCCTTAAATCCTGTTTCATTAAAGGTAACTACTATTATTACGGTGTCAGGATTGCAATCGCCTTTTATAGAATGATAATAGAAGAAATTTAGATGAAGTGATTGTTCAAATTTCAGCAGGGAAGAAATATACAATGTAATCAAGTTCATTAATCACCTCATGTTAGCCTTTGCTTGCAGTTTAGCATTTCTCAAACTTGACTACAAACACAACAAGGGCAAGTATTAATCAAACTTGTGTAATCATATGCATATGCAGGCGTACCTTCCATTTTTCTTCATTTGTAGCTCCTAACGGTACGGTGCTGGTTTGACCAAAGAAATAAAGAACAAGCAGCAGAGTAGATGCACATACCAAACCATTCAAAGAAGCCCTCATAGGACAAAATAGAATTGAGCAAAAGGAAAATTGAACAAAACGAAAGCATCCTCACCTCATACACCGAAAGCAAAACCAACATCAATTCTCATAAAAACTCAAAGAGAACAAAACTGTGCCGCAAACTCAAAGAGAACCTTCTACAATATTTGGAACCCAAATCAGCCAGATAAACTTCACGGACAGTCAAGGCAGGCTTACCAGAATCATTTGGGACTTTTGTAAAAGAAATCCGAGTCAACGGAAGAAGTAGAGGCTTGTTAGAGTAAAAATAGAATCAAAGTTGGGTGCATTTATCCCAAAAACAATCCCGTTATATGAAGGAAATAAGATCAAATAAGCATGGAAGAGAGATGTGGGCATCCACCAACACATCACACCCAAGTGGGTAGGCTCAAGAAGAAGAGGGTGAAGTCTGTTGGAGAGTTGACTGAATCGGGAAGGAAGCTTAGAAGGGTTGGTATAACCGTAAGGTGTACAAGGTGCAAGAAACAAGGCCACAACTCACGCACATGCAAAGGACAAGAACCTTAACTTGTGAAGTTTTATTTTGTTTTGTTCAAAAATTGGTTTCTTTTCTATCTTTCTCTTTTCTAACCTAATCTAACATATCCCCTGTCACCAATGTTTGAAAAATGTCACCAATACATACTTTTAGAGAAACTTTTAAAATAAACCGGTCAACCGTTATAAAAGTTTTGAAAGCTTATCTAACGCACAAAAAAGTTTCATAAGAGTTCATATATATATATATATATATGTATGTATATAGAGGGATAATAAATTGTAAACCTCTAAATGTGTGTAAACTTTGGATTTCATAGGTTTTCTTGATGAAATTGTTTCATGAAATTGTTTATTTTGATGAAAGTGTTTCATATCATTCATTTCTTGATGAAATTGTTTCATATATTTATGTTTTTTAGGTAAAAACGACAAAGTTTCATCAACTGAGAAAATATATGAAATAGTTTCGTAGAAATGAAAAAATATATATATGAAACTACATAAAAAACACAAATATATGAAACAATTTCATCAAGAAATGAATGATATGAAACAATTTCATCAAAATAAACAATTTCATTAAGAAAGCCTATGAAATTCCAAAGTTTACACGAAAAAAAGTTTATAAAATAGTGGGTCTCTATATATATGCATATGTTACATATATATAGAGGCCGTTTCATGTGAAAACCTCTATTATTTTGAAAACTGTGAAACCCACTTTTATACCATAGATAATTATAATCTACGGTTCATATTAATTTGTTCTATTTTTGTTAATAACAGAATTATTTCTTTTTTTTTAATAGCCCAGAAAATGAAACAAAGGGTACGAAGGTCATTTCATCCGGAAATTTGAATAAGGAAACTGCATCTCAATCCCTTTTCTTCGGCTTCATCACTGATATTACGGAAACATCACTGTATATATTCTATATTATTGTGATGCTTCTGTTCTTTTGACGCATGTTAACCTACATGGTGAAGCATTTCACCCAAATTTATTAATGCATTTTTTTGCTATCAATGACATTGGTTCATTTGTTCATGATTGGTTAAACTGTCTTGTGATCTGTTTCATTACAATATAAATATTCGATGAACAAGTTCATACTCGGTTCACCCTCTTGGGTGGATATTTCATCGTTTCATTCTGGGTTTCATCTGAATCATTCTGGGTTTCATCTGATTCATTTTGGGTTTCATCTTCCGAAATTGAGAGTTATCAAATTCTGGATTTCATCTGATTCATTCTGGGTTTCATCTTCCGAATTCGACATATCTAATTGAGAGTTATCAAATTCTGGGTTTTTTTGCTTCACCTATTGTTCTACAGTTGAATCCGATATCATTGAGTTTTATTAAAAACAATTCTATAATGATTAGAGATAACCGTGATCTCTATGAAAAACTCATCTTTCGAAAATGGCAGCTGGAATCTTTAGGGTTATTGAAGGGATTTGTAGAACCATGATCATTGCCAACACTGGTGGAGCACTTACTCTCCTCCTTGTGTTTCTTTTGGGTGGTTTCATTCTTCCTAAAGGTTAGTTCCAAGCGTGAAAAATTATGTAGATAAACTGTTCGACGAAATGCCTCAGTGAACTTAATTAAGTATTTTGTCATTTGTGTGTTACAGGTCAAATTCCAAGTTGGTGAGGATGGGCTTACTGGGTTTCACCCATCACATATGGATACAATGCCATCACTGAAATACAAAATAAACTTTATCTAAATGTTGTTTTTTTCCCTTGTAGTGAGTGTGACCACTAATTAAGTGCTTACAATTTCTCCATTTACCAAACAAGCATCTATATAACTGCAAGCTAACTGAGGTGGTCGATAGCCTACTTGTCATAAAAAGGGGGTTAGCGAATCATATTTTTGAAGTATTATACCTTTTTTTTAATGTGTGTTTCCGGGCCAGCTTACGCGCGCCAACTAATCCCCGGACGACCACGAATGGCCTGGAGTCATCGCAGGTGAACCTCCATGGCCACAAGGGCTTTCGCAGGTGAAGTATATACTTTGCAATCAACATTTTTTGCAAACAACGAATTTTCGTTTTTAATGATGTGTTGAATTAACTTTTCATATAACAATAAATATTTACATGCATTGCACAGATACACTATTAGTGTGCGTAGGCGGTTAACTTACAAGAGGTGTGAGAAAGGCCAAATCACATGTGATTCTAGAGTAAAATCACATGAGATACAGAAAGACATGTGACACACACACGCCATATTGACTGGCCGTTGCTTCATCACATGTCATATGAACGCCCCCTAAGTGTTGTATCACATGTGATTTTGCTCTTAAACATGTGACATGTCATCATTATTGACGTCATGTCATCCATTTAGATTTGTTTTTTTTCTAATTTTAAATATGACATAAATTATTAGTTGGCATTTACTTGGACCATGTCATAAGCTGATCCAAACTCTTAAATAAATGAAGAGTTTGTTTAAAACCATTAAAATAATGATTTTAATGGTTGATTTTCAAAATAAGAAGCATGACAAAGTTGGTTCTATTTTAGTATAGTTTTCTATTAATAGTTATTTTCCAAATGACCATGGATTTTGCTGCCAAATAACTACGGTTGGATGAGGGTTAACAAGTCATTTAAATTTATCAAAATGGAACAAACATATATCATCCACTACTAAACAAAAGACTTTTACCTACGAACTTTTCCCTGAAAATCTGTTGCTAAAGGGTGATTCGTCACGAAACCGTCATAAAAGTTGGTGGGTAATGCAAATTAGTGACAGATTACCCAGGGATTCTCTGGGTGATCCATGGGTATTTTCTCGAAAAACATCGGATTCTACCGAACCATTGATATTTTCTGGGTGATCCCTGGATAATCACCGCCGGAAATTTCTCTGGAAAAATTTTGTGGGTAAAAGTCATTTGTTTTGTAGTGATCCCGGTATCCATTTTGAGGAACTATTTGTGAAAACTCTACTTTGGTATCTACAACAAAACGTATTAATAAATAAAAAATAAGTTAAGAATACTTTTTTTCCCTAAACACCAAAAGCAAAATTTTAGTATATTCATTAATTGCATAAAAAACGCAATAAGTTCGTTTAATTGTATGATTTGTATCAAAGACATTTTAACTTATGTACTGAGCTTTCAAAAGCATGTTCCCAAAATATGATACCATTTGCTCTTTATTTAACAATATATTTCAAAAACCACAAGCACCCATTTTCTTTCTATTTCTCATTATAACAATCATATGCATTTCAACCACAATAGTGGTAGCATGGTGGATAAATACAACTTACAAGGGATTGTTAAAATCAACTTAAGGTTCGAATCCTGCTATCAGCCTTTGGTGACCGGGAGATTTACCTCGGTTCGGTCACAAGTCCAAGTCATGTTTACAAATGACTGAAATCAAACCGACACGAGTGCGGGGAAGGACAATAATATCTTTTGTGGCTCAAATGATAACTCAATTACTTTGGAAGACAACACCAAATGCAGATAAGAAACATCTTGAAAATAATCATTATGAGCAAGAAATTTCAGAATACCTACTGAAGAAAACAAATTAAATCGAATATTTAGTTGGCATCTTCATCCTCGAAGCTTAAATTCAATGCCTGCAACTTAAATCCAGAATTTTGTATGATCTCAACCAGATTAGAAGCCACTCCAGTAGCTTGCACGGTTGTTTGCTTCTTTAACTAAAACACAAACACGAACGAATCAACACTTGAATATATTTTCCCATTTGAATTATACAAAATAGATTCATAATATAGATTATGAAGAAACAATTAGTGGAGCGGCCATTTCTGAGGTGTGTGTAGTATTTTTTTTATGATTTTAGGAGTATTTTCAAAACTAAATCAAATGAAAACGATCCTGGTTCAAGCACAGGTACTTCTACTATAACATAAAGAAAAATGAGCTCACCTCGACGCTTGCAATACCCTCGTGAACTTGGACTCTTAATCCTGAGATGCCCTCTGTCTCCTGAGGAAACAAGGGAATACACATATGCATAACATCAAAGGTTGGCTGCTAACAGGTGTAGTTTCTAAACCATTAGCAAATTGAAAACATCTAACAAGATAAAGCTTCTGATATTGAAATTACCCTGAATAAATATTAAACTTAACATATACCATCTTAAACAAAACCTACTTGCGGATGATAACGACATAATTCATGGAACTGATTCATCGGGTCCTGGTCTCATATTTTTTCAGAAAAACTTTGAGGTCAATGATGGTAGTATAGGATTCACCTCACCACCAACCCTCTAGCAGTGGTGCGAGGGCACAGCCGCCACTATAGGAACCTTACACGTATATACATACTTGAAAATCCGCTTTACTTGTTCGTCATAGTTGAGTGATAGTGGGGTTGTGATTGAGCAAAATCTACAACTTCTGAACTTTTCCCGTTTGTGCTAGGGTGCATGCAACCTTGAGGGGCAGCTCAACCGGCAAACAAGGCTAGGTCTTGGGGCTCCTCCCCGTAGATCATCGCGTTCGAGTCTCCTCAGGGCCGCTAGGGATTCAAAGCCCATGAGATTAATCGAGGCACGTGCAACCCTGAGGGCCAGTTTAACCGGAATATAAAGGCTAAGCCTTGGGGTTCCTCCCCATAGATCGCCAATTTGAGTCTCCTCAAGGTCACTAAGCATTTTTCCTAGTTGTTATCTTTAGGTTCAATGAGATTAATCAAGGCATGTGCAACCTTGAGATCATAAAATGAAATATCAAGTACAGCCATAGATAAGGACCAAAGGAGATACACTTATCAGAGGGAACCGTTACTAATAGTATAACGCAGTTAAACAGCTGCTCTATATAACATATTACCATTGAGATATAAAATTTATCCACCAACATACTACGAAAAGTTGCAGTACTTTGTATATGATTAAAGTCGGAGACAAGTTGCATTTACCTGTAAAGCATTTGTCACCGAAGGAATAGCTGCTTCACTCATTGTTCCTTCAGCCTCCATAATAAAATAAAAAAAGAATCAAAGATTCGTTACAAAGCAAATTGGATAACATATACAAGTTATGAATCCAGGATCTTGAAGAGTGAAATGCCGTTCATGTGAATGTGTTCAATTGCAATTGAATTTCAGTATACAGCAATTCAAAGATTGAGCTTTAAACTTCCTTAAAAGATGTGCTTTTTATCAAACAGTTGGAAGGCATTCATCAGGCGATCAGTGAACACATAGAAACAGGCGGAAATGAAAGAGATGAATACCTGAAAGAACATGGTGAGGATATCGGAAGGGGAAACAGGAACAGAAACGGTGGGCTCGACTTCTCCTTGGTTGGTAGTGGTGTCTTCTGCTGTTGCAGTTTCTTCTTCAGCTACAGACCTTATCTTGTTGAAATTGGACAACTTTTTCTTGGATAGGAAAGAATTAGAGTAAGAATTGGGAATGTTATGGGTGAATCGAAGTCGAATGGGCATAGAAGAGGAGAAAGTGGTGGTAGAAACAGAAGAGGGCAAGAGGGTTGTAGGGTTTTTATGGGAATTCACAAGTTTGCAGCAAGAGATGGAGGGAGATGCAAAAACAGTGGCCATTTCTGGTTCTTCAAGAGAGAGAGAGAGAGAGAGAATGGGTAGAAGAGGACCTGAGTTTATATCACCCTATCCATCCCACCAAGCAGAAAGATGAGTTATCATGAAACGAACTTGTACTACAGGGTACAACTCAAGTTCCGCATGGTACAAGTAATCTAAACATTTCTTATTTCGATTTTACACCCAAAATTAACGACAATGGCTTCTCGTAAATTTCTTATTTCAGACGAGCCATAACGTCATCTTGTGCTTTTGGTACGCAGACTGGATGGGACAGGATGGGACAAAAAAAAATAGTCTTATGTTTGGTATGTCATGGGACAAAAATCAGATGGGACAACATGGGACAAAAACAAGTTTTCATGGGACAAAACTTAAGATTTTTTGTTCCACCAAAATAAGTGGAACAACATGGGATTAAAACATAAGATTACTAAAATACACTTTTTTCCAACGTAACCTAGATTAAAATTATCTCCTTCAGTCCAGTCCCGTCCCATCCAGTCTAGTCCTGTCCAGTTCCGTCCCGTCTGCGTACCAAACGCTACCTGACGGTGTTCATAGCATGTGATGAAACAAACACATGCCTATACGTATTGAAAACTAAACACTTATCTATCGGTAACCGGTTACCGATATCATTTACCTGATTCAATGTAATTGAACATGTCAAGGACCGAGAATTTTACTCAGTAAGCAACAGCAGATGTAGTCCATGGGGACTGAGGGAGGGGACCCCATTAACAAGAGAAAAACTGAATTTTTTAAGGTTAAAAATATAGATTTTTCAGGTTTATACCTTAATGTTCCCCCGGTCATTTCTCGTCCGGGGCCCCATCAATCAAAAATGTTTCGGATTCAACACAAAAAACCAAAACTACTCTTGAAATCGACTAAAAACCCTATAAAGTTCCTCGAAATCGACAAAAAACTTAAAAATCTCTTAAAATCTACCAAAAAAACTTTAAAACCCCTCGAAACGTTGGATTTAAGCTAAAAATATATCGGGCATTTAAGTTACCTTAAAGAGGACCCTAGTAAGAAAAAATCTTGGATGCACCACTGCCGGTAAGAGATAAGGCAAGGACCGAGAGTCTTACCCGCTAAGTGTGAGAAAAAAATCTTACCTAGTAAGCGCTCACTGGGTTTAAAATGTTTACCAACAATCTATTTTCATAGCCAATAATATTACACGATAAGGTAAATGAAGATGGATCTCTTACCGGTAAGAATTTGGAAACGGCCCCTAAATAACACTTAGAGCATCCACAACAATGAAATTTTATTCCAATTGCAAATGGGTCACATCAGCGCCACATCAGCTTTGCAATTATCTTGAAATTATTCCCCACAACAATGAAATTTCACTCACTTTCTAAAGTGACACCTCATCATAAAAAACTATATTTTAATCAGATAACAACAAAACTACAATTAAATACTCTTTACTATAATTTAATATGAAATATTTTATTAATTAAATACTCTCTACAAAACTACAATTAAATACTCTACAAAACATCACAAAACATGATTCGACATAAAACAAATTTCTAATTTAGAAATTATTTCCTACAATTTCTTATACTATTCACTGTCATATCAGCAAAAAGTACTGATTTGACATTTGCAAATTACCAAAATCAATTTCTAATTTAGCAATCATACTCACAACCACTACAATTTCTAATTTAGCAATCATACATGGCACTTTTGCAATCCAAATGAAATCCTTGTTGTGGATGCTCTTATAGTGGAATCAAATCCCGTTATAGATGTTCATGCAAGCATATGCATACCTTGATTAAGAGGTAGAGTAAGCGTCTACCGTCAAGGGTTATCACCCTCGCTTGTCATTTCAAGTAATATTTTCGGCCATTAAATAGATTGTTGGTAAACATCTTTTAACTGATAAGTGTTTACCAAGTAAGGGGGTGTTTGGGATTGCTTATTTAAAACAACTTAGGCTTATTTTTAAAATTGTTTATCAACTTATGTTGTGATAAAAAGGAGTTGGGGGTAAAAATGTAATTTGAATAAATAAGTTATAAACAGTTTCAAATAGTTAGAATGTATTAACTTATCAAAAACAACTTAGGCTATGTTTGGCAAACTAGCTGATAAGCTAGCTGATGAAGAAGTCACGTTTGGCAAAACTATTTTATAAACATGTAAAATGACCAAAAAAGAAATGTTCAAAAAGTTATCAATTGTAATATTTAATTATATAATTAAAACAAATTTATAGCAATATAATATGTTGCTTAATATAACCAATGTAGTAAAGAAAAATTAAATGATATAACATGTTAATTAAAAGAATTTAAAATTTATTGTTACATATATACAATAAATTTTGAATTTGTTAAAACAAATTTTAGAAAAAATATATATTAACTTATGATTTTAAATAACCGTTACATATAGTATGAAAAAGGGAAATTAATTAAAATACCCAAAGTCAAACCAACTGTTACCAAAATACCCTAAAATTTTTCAATTTTGCAAAAATACCCAAAATACCCGCGATGGGGTCCCGCGATCGCGGGATACGCTGACGTGGCACGTATTTTGGGCACAAATGCCCCGCGAAGCCCCTAAACTTTGGCCGCGGTGCACTTTTGGTCCCTGCCCGCGATCGCAGCCCGCGATGGGCCAAAATTTACAGTTTTGGTCCCTGAAATTTTCAACTTTTGGTCCCTGAAAATTTACACTTTCAGCCCCTATACTTAGACGAATCTTGATGCTTTTACTGTTTTTTTCCACAATTATTGCAATTTAAAGACCGATTTGTGGTTGAAATTCAATTGCATGTTTCAATCAATGTTAAATCAATGTTTTTGGAATATCAGTTTGTGGATGAAATGAGAGATTGGTTTTCTGATATGTTGGTTGTTTCATTCATAAATAGACGTAAAATTCAAGCCATAATTCTCACACAACGATTTCATTGTTGCAATATTTCTTTCTGCAATATTTTGTGTTTGAGATACTACTGAAAAAATGAATTCATCTGTTGCAAAAGCTAAGCTATATTTCTGTTTTGATGGTGAATGGGTGCAAGATAACAATGAGTGGAATTTTGCTTATAAATCTAAGCATGGTGTAAAAGTGTCAGTAAACTATACTTATCAGAAGTTTGTTGCATACGCCATGCAAAAATGTGGAATCAACTCTTCTGATATTTGCAAGTTAGTGTTTAAAAATGGCGATGGGTCATTTGTGGATTTATCCAACGATGGGGATATCTCTACTTTTCTGCACCTTGCAGTCGATTCAGAAAGACCCCCATTACTCTTTGTGTATCCCGGCGTATCCGACGGTGACGATGACGGTGACGACGACGGTGACGAGGAGGGTGACGACGACGAAGACCTCCAAATAGAGCAGCCTGATTCTCAACAACAACAACCACCACAACCACACGAATGGCGTACTGCTGGAGTTGCTGATGACGAAACCCACGTTTTCAGAACGGGTAATTCTGAAATAGACAGATCAGACACCGATAATGATGATCACGAAGAATATACCCCTAGTAGAAAATCATGTAGTCAGATAAATGACTTTTTTGATATGCCCCCTATTCTTCCAGACTCCCATACCCAGACACAAAGCTACGAACCTACACCTTATATTCGTAGCGAAAGTTTAACAGCAGGTCAGATATTCGATTCGAAGGATCTCTTAGCAAGTCAGATCGGACTCAAGTTCTTGGAAGAGGGTTTCCAAAGTCGCGTGCGGGCATCTGACAAAATCAAATACGTAGTTGAATGTGCTAGAGAAAAGTGTGAGTGGAGGTTGTACGCGATTCACACGGGTCCCAAAGGAGGGGCGATAATGATTAGAAAGTTGCACGACGTACACACTTGTACGAGGACGCAACTTAATCCCCACCACAAACAAGCCGGCAAAAAGACTTTGGGTGCGATCCTGAAAAACAAATTTCTTGATGTTAGCAGGTCATTGCGTCCAAAGGACATCGTCCACGACGTTCACCGGCAGTTTGGCGTCACGATTGATTACCACCAAGCGTGGCGTGCGCGCTGCCATGCATTGTTTATGGTGAGAGGCACGTTCGAGGAGTCGTATGAACGACTCCCGACATATTTATATAATTTGCAGCTGCAGAACCCTGGTACTGTCACGCAGCTACGGACTGATTCACGTGGACGGTTTGAGATGTGCTTCGTGGCCCTTGGACCCGCGGTACGTATTTTAACACGTCATATGTTTACACATTATAAACTATAACATTTACATATTATAAACTATAACATTTTAACCTATGTTTTTGCAGATCCGCACATTTCTGGAAAATCTACGTCGTGTCCTGATAATAGACGTAGCCCATTTAAAGGGTCGTTACTTGGGTATGATGTTCCTGGCGGTTGCCATGGACGGGGATAACTCCATCGTTCCAGTAGCTTTCGGCGTAGGCAAGTCCGAAACCGGGGACGAGTGGACTTGGTTTCTGTCCATGTTGAGACAAGCTATCGGAGACCCGCAAGGGTTGGTGTTTATGTCTGACAGGGCTCCTTCCATAAGCGCCGCAATCTCTGCCATGTACCCAAACGCCCCTCACGCCATATGTTGTCGACATTTGGAGATGAACGCCAAATCCAAGGACAAACGTATTACCACCTACAAGGATGTCTATTGGGCGGCATGCAGAGCATATACGGATCGGGAGTTTAACAAGTACATGAATATGCTACGATACAGTGTCAAGGAAGCAGCCAAAGTCTTTGACGATGCTGGACCGGAGAGGTGGTCCGCGGCCCATTTTCCTGGACAACGGTATGACATTCTGACCTCGAATAGTGCAGAGTCTGTGAATGCACTCTCCCGTTTTGCGCGTAGATGTCCGATTGTTAATCTTATGGACTACTTTCGGGCCTTTCAACAAGAGTGGTACCAAATTCGACGCCTAAAAGGAGCTAAGATACAAAATGCACTCGCACCAACGACGGAGAATATCGTTCAGTACAGGGCGCGTCGTGCGGCGACATGGCCGGTAAGAGCAATCGGGTATGGTAAGTACGAGGTGCATGATGACTATATTAACGCGATTGTGAATATGGAAGACCACCTTTGTTCGTGTCGCGAATGGGATAAATCTGGGTTACCGTGCGGCCATGCCATCGCTGCAGCAACATATATGGGTCGTACAGATTGCAGCGACTTGGCTGTACCTTTCTTCACGTCCGAATATTACCGGAAAACATATGTGGAGGTAATAAACCCAGCTGGACCCCCTGCAGCATGGGTGTATCCACCCGACCCGCTTCCACCATGCTATCCACCTTTAATGGATAAGAACAGGGCCGGGAGACCGAGAAAGAACGACCGACGTCCATCACGTGGTGAAAGTTCGATACAACGAAGATGTACTCGGTGCCAATGCGTAGGACACACTCGTGGAGAGTGTCCAAATCCCGCCCCTTCAACCGTGCCAAGGAGACATTCTGTCAGTCACACCCCGGGCCCGTCACAGCTTGAACCATATGGAACAAACCCATATGATACTGTTGATCTAAACACTGATTTGTAAATGATATATATACGCACATACATATGCTTCTAAATGAACATTGATAACACAGCTAGTTTGTAAATGATATATATATATATATATATATATATATATATATATATATTCGTATTATATATTTACACACATAAAGAAAATAGGAGACCTTCAATTTTTCTTAGTATTTTCTTGACCTTGTTCTTGCATCCATGGCAGTGAATGTTAACTCTGAGTACACATGTCTGTTTATATATTCATATTAGATACGTTTTAATTTTAACAAATTACACCATTAAAGTTAATTATTTAATTTATGGTACATCTCATTTTTTTTTCAATTTTGTTTTACACTCCTATCGCATTAACATAATAATCATATATTAACTAATTCATTAAATCGTTTTAAATTATTATTATTTGAATGTGTTTATAGATATCGTGAATGGCAATAGGAGAAGGTAGAATTGTTTATAAATGGGGTTTTGACAAGTTGATATCACTGGACTCATTTAAGAATTGTGAAAATGGGTATTTGGCGAATGATGATTCATGTGTGTTTAAAACACTTCAGCTCCAAACACACATGAATCATCATTCGTCAAATACCCATTTTCACAATTCTTAAATGAGTCCAGTGATACCAACTTGTCAAAACCCCATTTCATATTATATATATACACACACATACATATGCTTCTAAATGAACATTGATAACACAGCTAGTTTGTATTCCATCCAACAAGCTCTTCATCTTCAATCTTTCTGACCCTTCTTCAACGGCTTCTGCTTTTGCAACCACGTATGGTCATTGTGTATCACAACCCGCACACACTTTAGCAAATGAGTTGAGGGTTGTCATATATTCTACAAGAGAAGTAGGCCCACGAATGAGGTAACCTCTGACTTGACCTTGCATGATGTATCCAACCTAACCGTGGTTCAGCGGCTTAAAAACTACTTTTCAGAGAAATTAACAACAACAAAAAATACAAAACAACAACACAGTAAAAAATACAAAACAAGAAAAAAAATACAAAACAACTAAAACAACCACCACCTACTTAAAAATTGATTTAGTTTCATCAATCCAAGCTTGCTTCTCGTTTACCTTCGCTTGAATAATTGCAAAGTCTTGCAGAATATGGTGAATTGCTTCTTGTTCTCGACGAACACGAGTCTCCCTAGCTTTTATATCCCCTTTCATCCTTTTGATCTCCCTGTCTTCCTCTTCGATCTTTCTCAAATGGACTGCCTTCATGTCCATCATTTTTTTTCCACTCTTCTGTTAGTTCATCTATCCCCTTTTCCTTTTTTGCTATGGCGACCTCGATTTGAGGTGGCATTTTTTCAGGAGTAGACTTAGGGTTTGATGACGATGCCATTTGTGGATGAAATGAGAAAAGAGAGAAATCAATTCAAAGAAAGAAAGCAAGAGAGAAATCAAGAAAGAAAGCAAGAGGAAGTGTGAATTGTGAATTGCATACTACTGATATTTATGGATGAAATCTCAAACATGCAAATGAATTTCAACCACAAATCGGTCTTCAAAGTACAATAATTGTGGAAAAAAACAGTAAAAGCATGCAAGATTCGTCTAAGTACAGGGGCTGAAAGTGTAAATTTTCAGGGACCAAAAGTGTAAATTTTGGTCCATCGCGGGCAGGGACCAAAAGTGCACTGCGGCCAAAGTTGAGGGGCTTCGCGGGGCATTTGGGGCCAAAATACGTGCCACGTCAGCCCTAGCCCGCGATCGCAGGATCCATCGCGGGTATTTTGGGTATTTTTGCAAAATGAAATTTTTTTTGGGTATTTTGGTAACAGTTGGTCAAACTTTGGGTATTTTAATTAATTTCCCTATGAAAAAATAACCAAATAATAATTAAAAATGATAATAGTAATTGAAAATTAAAATATATTGATTAATATATAAAAATAATTTATATGATCAACAATATCTCTAAAAAATTTAAAATTAATAATTTAATAATTTTTAGTTAATATTAGTTAATATCTATTAATTAATAATAATTAAATTTAAAAAAATTAATATTTATTCATAATAATAGTAAATTGATAATAATAAGGGCAATATTGGAATATTCACAAAAAGCTACTCCAAGTAGCATTTCAAAAAGCTAGCTTATGATCATCCAAACATGTACCCAGAAAAAAAGCTAGCTTTTTTTTTGCCAAACGATATCTTATTTGTGGTGTGAAAAAGTCATAAGCATTCTTTTTCTCAATCCAAACACTAAAAATAGCTTATTTGTAGTGAGGAAAAACAATAAGCAAATAAGTCAAAAAAATAAGCAATCCCAAACGCCCCCTAAGAGTCTTCTCTCCTCACTTACCGTGTAAGATATTTGGTTTTTGCTATGCCTCTTACCGGATAAAATTCTCGGTCTTTGTCATAACCTCAGTATGTATATTGTAAACAATTCTTAAATTCCTTTTTTCTTGATAAACATGAATATCCTGCATAATCGTATGGGGCCTTAAAGATAACAACCTTATGTGGTCTGAAAGTGTAGAAAGGGGCTCAAAAAATGACCTTATTTTGTTCATTAGTTTGGCCTTCAAGATTAGAGGAAAACAAATGTATTTACCAAAACAATCTTCCTACTCCATGATTAAGAAAACTCCATCACTCATGAATTCCAATCTAAAATTATCCCCAACATTTTCTCACCTGGATGTATATTACAATGCTGCATTTTACAAAATGTTAAAAAGTGTTCAAGGAGTCCTGCTGTAATTAGTTAGATTAACACAACATTTAGGTCATGCACATTCACCTCAGGTTTCTACAAGTTATGGTACATTGATTCATAGAAGCTGCCTGCTGCATAAATACACAAAAGTTGCTCCTCAACTTTCAATCATGAACAAAAACACAAGCTGCATGTTGCCATTTAGAACTATCTCCTCTCCACTTCCTCTTGAACCTCACCAACTGCAAACATAACAAACATATTTATGAGACAGCTCCTAAAACACCAAAACCATATACATAAAACAACAATAATAGTCTTCTACTCGTTCTTACTCTGAAGATGTATTCCCAGATTTGCTTGAGCATCAGCTTCGGTGTTGAACTCCTTTCAAATATTAAAACAAAACAGAATTCAGAAATTAGAAACACTTTCAGCGGTGTAACAACTGTTTTTTCAAAGTGAATAATGTAAGAGCAATTTCGCCTCGTTCTTTCTGTATCCGACACATCAAGGTCACGGTATTTTCATTAATTCAGTGATAATTGCTTACGGATGAGACAATACTTGTGAAGACTCGTGGAAACAAGAAACTGCATAAACTTGTTAAGGTTGAGAGAACGACTATAATACACCATTTCTGAAGTAAATAATGTGAATGCATACCCTTTCAACATGACAAATCTGGAAAGAGGCAAACTTATCCTTCAGCTCCTTGGCTACTTTGCACAAGCTGGTCATGTTCTGGGTTTTGGTTTTCCACAGACCATTAACCTGTTTTTTTCAGGTTGTGTTAAGACATTAATAAGATAAACAGCACTGAAAAAACTAGACACATAGCAAGTCCACTGCCAGAGACTAAAAGCCTCAAATGTAAAGCAGTCAATGCAAGGACCATCATGACAGATAACAAACTCGAGCTTTACGACTTGTACCATGACAATGGAATATCGAGAATTGAGAGCATCTAAGATGTACAAGTCTCGATAGCACAAAACTTGGTACTCATAAAAAATACCAACACTTTTTATTTTTAACTTTAAATAATAATAAAATATTACTGTTGATAAACGTTAATTAGAGCAGTCTATGAACTCTTTTAAGATCAACACATCTCATCATCTTTTCGAATACTTGGATGGCCTTTAAGGGAGTCAAGGTTAGCTCACAGCTTCACAAAGATCAAACAAAACCACCTCTAATTTGTAGTGAATTTGCATTGCCTTACAGGAGGGGGAATAACAATAAAGAATATATTCTTCTAGCTTTTGCAAACTTGCATTTTTTTACTTGATGGCAGCTATTAGAAATACCAAAGCCATAACCTCAAAAGAAAAGGGATACCTGCATACAAACAAGCTTGGAGTCTCCTTGCACACGGATATGTCTAAATCCTCTCTCAAGGGCATATCTCAGTCCTAAAATGACAGCCCGGTATTCAGCAGCGTTGTTTGTTGCAACGCCCAGACCTTCACGCAGACGATAAACCTACAAGACTTCAAGATCAGAGAGCTGAATACTGAAATATATGCTACTTAAAGAGCTGTGTGGTGTTTCGAGTGCCTACCAGACTTCCATCTATTGCACGCAACACAGCCCCGGCACCAGCTGGACCAGGGTTTCCCTTTGCTGCACCATCAAACTCGAGAATACAGGAGCACTGAGATTGAAGTAGGAAGTGATCATCTAGTGTCAGCCAACCATGAGGAAACAGTAAAACAGGCAAGTAATATGGTAAATGTATTCTAATGTAGAAAGCAAAAACATAAAAAGTACTATTCAGTGATTCCTGAACAACTTCTCTCTTAAATAACTTGTTTTCTAAGTTTTCCTTTTGGGTCCGTTTGTTTTATAGTACAGCATGGGACAGAACGGGACAGGAATTTTTTGTCCAGCGTTTGGAAGGGTAAATACATGGGACAACATAGTACATAATGGGACTAAATTATCATTTTTTTGTCCCGGGTTAAACCCCTGGAACAAGGTGGGACAGTAGAAAAAAGACCACTTTACCCTTTTTCTTTTTTATCTGATTCGTCCAACAGACTCCCTATTTCTTCTCTTCTCCTCTTCTCTGAACTTCTTCTTATCTGATATGCCTCCATCACTTTCTTCCTCCCCATGAAATCGCAGAAGACTTCTTCCTCCCAATGAAACCGTCGACTTCTTCTTCCCCATAAAATCGTCCCCCTCCAGCACACTTCTGTTTTCTCATCTAAAATTGAAATTTCTACTTATCCCTGCTGCTCATCGTCGACTGATTTAACGTGACGTTTTTGGTTCCCGTCGACTGCAGGTTTGGTTTCCTCTATAAACAACATTCATACATCTGGTCGTTGTGTTGAGGGTGATTATGTAAAAAAAAGCATTTCATTTGGTAGGACCTGCTATGAAATTTAATGTGCGTATAAATTAAAAAGGAACCTCCAATAATTTCGAGTAGCAATTGATTGTGTAAATTGTTAGATTGTATTATTTCATTGTTGTACATATAAATGCCTAGTCTGATGTTCTCGTATTTGTCAGTTGTATTATTATGTAGCAATTGATTGTTTTTTATACATTAATTGATGCTTTTTTTTAATTTTGTAGATATGGATCGTAATAATTTATTCAGTTCTATTCTGACAGGGTCAATCTGGTCATTTTGACAGTTTTGTCCTGTCCTGTGTTACCAAACACTATACCAGACAGGTTGTCTTGTCCTGTCCTGTCCTGTCCGCGAACCAAACGCACCCTTTAGGAACTGGTGGTCTGACTTATTTAGATTTTAGATGTATATTTAACTATAGTCAACGGAGTGGCAAATGGCCTCAACTAAGCAAAAGTAAGTGGCCTGTCACCTATGTTATCAAAACCTTTTTAGTGGAACAAGATAATTACTCTGAAGATTAAATTATTAAAACCTCACACAATAAGCAGAAACTGGTAGAGTCTCCATAAAGCTTTCAATTTCAGGTAGCTTTCTCTGAGGACCTTCTGAAAAAGAAGTTGATCCAACTTTTTTCTGTAGAAAGATAACATACACAAAATACATTTCAGAACCATTAACGCTGGAAAACAACAAGCTGTAGCTTGTCTGCAATTTTCTATGCAAATGCAAGCTATGAAAGAGAACGTATTGTGCAAGCAATGACATATACCCACTTCCACAACCATGACCCTAAAAAAATCTCGTGCAACAGAACAAATCAAAGCAGTGACTACATCAAATCACACGTTTAAATCCAACTAGAAGAAACACTAAATAAATTGAAGGATTGCTGTTTGCTACTTTAACTAATATCTCTTGTAAGTAAAATCATATAAAGCCTATTACATCTACTCAATGACCCACTAATACAATTAGGCTATTTCTAGTTGACATTCATCCTTTTAAAACAAACATATATCCAAAAAAAGTTCCAAATTAAATATGGTGATAAAGAAAATGCAAACCACTACAACTTTGACTAAGCATTACCTTTATCCTATTCTCAGCAGGATTCTTAGTCCCAGCTTTATCCTTAACAGAAGGTGGTTGCTGAAACAATATCAAAATTATACAATGTTTTAAAAACAAAACTCATTACTGCAAATACAAAAGTTATACAGTACAAATGACAGAGAAGAGTAACAAAACAACTTGCAAAACTTTAAGGCTGGTGTCCATCCTCCCTGGACGATTATCTGATCAAAACACCAGCCTTCACTATCTTCATGTAAACATGTGAGATTTCTTATCTTATTTCCGTCCAAACTTCAAGAATGGTGTGTCAATGCTGAGAGTCTTTGGTCCCACAAGTGTTGCTTGGTTAGCTTAAGTTAGTGAAAAGTGCCCTCAACGATTTTAATTCTAGGGTGGGTAGCCTTCAGAGTATTGTTTTGCTGACCAGAATGAATCTTGACAATGTCTAGACACTTTTTTAACGCTAATAGAAACTATCCAAGCATTTTTCTTTAAAAGAAGTTCATGGTGAAAACTATCGGCAATCTTTATCTCAAGAAGAAACTCTTATGTGCCAAACATGTTCAATGTTTTACTGTTTTAGTCATAAGCATAAAAGAATCCATTCTTTAAACGTAAGGCCAATCGAACAGGAGCAGGGTACTTTCCATGATTAATGGTGAGGGTCAAGTGATGAAGGGGATGGATACGGTCAGCAATGTTGCTATTAGTTACTTGATGTACTTGTTTGGTTCCTGTTATTTAGATATGTAGAATGGCCTTCACGAATTTAGTTTTCAGCATCCAGACCTAAAGTATGCATTTCATCTATCTCAAGATACTTTCAAATCTAGTGGGGGATGTGGTGGAATATCCCATCTTCCTGGGTTCGATTCCAGGCGCTAGCATCCTGTGGCCAGGCTTAGTCTACCAAGGATGTAGTCTAGGCAAAGCTTAGGTGAACCTTTCCAAAAAAAAAGTTACATTCAAATCCGGTGTATCCTCTGTAGATTTCTTCCTAAGGGTATTATTAAAAGAGCATTTAAACTGGCAAGCAGTCTAGCACTAAAGTTGCTAAAATCCTTAGATGGGTTCTAGGTATCAAAACTTGAAATGAAATCCTCTCATCTTTGGAATTTGGTTCTTTTTAACAATAATTCAGAATGCTCTTATCACTATCCGAGATACAAATTTTGAAAGTGGCTCCTCTAGAGATTGTTCCTCCATCTGTTCAAAACGTTTTAACTTAATAATATTAGTAATTTGTGTCACTCTGAAAAATGGTGCAGGTGGGAACTTGGAAACCAGTTTGTAACTTGATCCATGGTTGAATAACAGACCCACCATTGATAATAGTAACTGTCACACGGCTGATTTTCCTGGTGACATTACTGTGGGAAATTATTGCCACCTCCTCTCATGCACACATCTTGTCATTTGCCTCCTCTTACAACACACTATTTTATCTGCATCACACCCCATGCAGCAAAGATTCCATTGTTTGGAATTGGAACAAATGCAAAGATTAGGTCAACACTGTTTAACTTATGGGACTCCCTTGACATTGATAAACTTAAGGTTCTTGGTGCTCTTATATTTGGTTCAGAGATCATGCACATGGGTCTGCTTTCATACTCTAGACTTTCATGATATGTTAATACTTGTGATATGTTTTTAGTTACAAGTTGCTAGCACCTACAACGAGGTTGAATTGGTGTATCATATTTTCTTCTATTGGATGACTCCATCACTGTCCTTGTATGTGACATCTCTAAATGTAAGTGTGAATCTAATGATTTAAATGGCATACTATATGGTAAGTTTTGGGCAACCTTCATAGTTACAAATTTGAAAACTCAGTTACACAACCACATAACATATATAGAGAGAGAAAAAAACTCTAGAATTTCAAATCAATCTTCTTTGACTATGCTCTTATCCGCATAATTATGAGAAAACATAATTGTAAGTATTGGGTTGCTCCGGATTCTTGATCCTTCAGGATCATTTGTGATAAAAATGCTATTTTTTCCTCGATTTGACTCGGTGTCTCCACCCTCCTTGCCTGGGTTTTAATCCTGTCGTATTTATCAAGCTACGGCTTTTTTGATTGTTTGTTTGTGACCATCTTTAGAGACCTACTTCATATACGTCTTTTGGATTAATCAAGAAAAAACATATCTTTAAGACTAATATAAAAGAAATAAAAAAGCCTTTAAATTTCACCAAACCTCCAATGTTCAATGAATACATATATAGTTTAATCCATAGCTTTAGCCCTTATGGTTTGTCGCTAAGGTTCAGTTTAGTACCATCGGGCCAAACGATGTTGGTCTTTCTGCTCATATGTATAACTAAAAAACATTTAAATAAATGAGGAAGCGATGAAACTAAAAATCATCAAAATAATTCAAATGAATGTAGTCTAACCTGGAAAGGACAGGGAACAAGTTGGCCAAAAAGTTCACCTTGCACATCGGAGGCACCAACAGAATATATTGCATTGTTAAGCCCATGTGAGGCGAGGTATTCCTCAGCAGGCTTAGGCAATCGATAGCCTTTAAACACAGCCACGTTGGGACCGTATAGCTAAAAGATGGTAACCAATAACTAGAATAAGTGGTATACATTGTTTATGAAGTGCAAATATAATAATTAGCTTAAGCAGCATAAAAGTAATATGCATTACAGATATACCAATTACCTTAGGTAGCATACAAGACATATGCACTATAGATGCGTATATTAGCTTTTGCAGCGTACAGCGGTACAGAGTTTATAAATGGCATATAAAAAAGTATAAGTGACATAAATGATTCTAGGTTGCTAATTAATTCACAACAATATGATTTATGTAGAAGGTATTTTTTTAATTGAAGTCGTTTGTTCACATTGCAGAACAGAAACAAACCTAAACCTAAACCTCTGTAAAGTTCCATATGTACTCAAGGTGTATATTACTCCTTTCTATCCATAAAAAAAAAGTTGCACACTTAAATTTGGAATCGAACAGGCTACCAACCTTAAAGTCGTTGTGAGTTCTACAAGATTCAGAGAAAATGTTAATTATTAGGGTGAACCATACAACACCACTATCAAGAGAACAGGTTATTTACCCATAGCTAACTACAAATAAATAAAATAGTATCTGCTTTTAAATTTTCAAGGAAAAATATGTTGGGTCTCCACTTTTAAACATGGATTAGTATCGTTTATCACATATTTCAACAAAATACAGTTTCAACCCGTTTGCACGCCAAATGGACTATATTTGACATCGAAATTTATTGAACTCTTTTAAAGAAGCAAGTGACATGTAAAAAAAGGTAACTAATAAGCAGATGGTCAACATTGACATGAGATAAAATCTAATAGACCAAAAGAAGACTAGCATCGATCTCATTGTATATGTCTTACCAGAGGTTGGAAATCACTAAAATTCTTGTACACACCAACGATGTCCCCCTTCCTCACAACGTAAAACGCATCCTTTTCATCTTCCATTAATGACTCCTAAGATTTAACAATTTGCCCTAGCTTGCGTCCACTATACAATTCCACCTGAACTCATGTCCAAACTTTAATTAAAACTGTGACCACGCATACAACATCAAAACAATTTACATTTTGAACTCTTAGAAGAATCAAGATCTTCGAGCAGTAACCTACTCCTCGTTTTCCATAGTCATTTATATCGTCGGAGTAGAAACAATAATCGGTTTTAGCAGACGATAACTGAGTTTTTTTTTTAAGTTTTGGAAAATAAACTGAAAATCAGATGCTGTTACTTTACCTTTTACATCAGATGAGCACATAATACCCTTGATCAAGATTGTGGAAGTGAAGCCGAGATGAATAGATTAGGGTTTTGGGCTTCTTTGGCGGGAAGGTGATGAAGTATGGGAATTGGGATCGGGGGTTTGTAAGTCCCTGCTTGACCATTTACCGGTGTACTGTCTTTTTTATATATGGCGGCCCACAAGCCCATCGTTAAGATCCAGCCATCCAGGTGTCTCCTGTCCATTGTACCTTCGTTTCCTTCCGTGAAAAGTGTTAAATTTGATGGTACGTACAAATGGTTATCAATCGGAGAAATTCATCAATTTTATGATGAGATAAACCTGATCAAGTCTTTTTTTTAAGCCGCAATTTAAAAGGATATTTGATTAAAAGGGATCAATGGTATAAAAATGTTTCTGACACTTGTCACATGATCTCCATTGCATGTAAAATATACATTATGGAAGCAAATTGTATAAGAAGAAAATCTTAAATAACTAAAATAGTAAATTATATGATTGGTTCCTATGGTTTACATAAAAGCACATTGTGCGTTCGTAAATCAATATAATTATGAAAAACGTCTATGTGATTTACATTTTCACACACTTTTGGTCCATGTGCCCTAACACCATAAAAATTATTTGTTAACTAGGTTAACTTAGAGGGTATTCTAGTCATTTCATCTTTTTATCATTTTCGATTAGAAGCTTAAAAAATATATTACTATAATATATATACCCTCTTTGCCCCAATTTCTTTATTTTACCGATGAAGCACCCCCGGAGCTTCAGTCGATGACCGTCAGCTCCCCTCACCACCATGGCCTCCTTCTTCTCCGGTGAAACCACCACCGTGACCTTGTTCCCTTCTTAACTCCGTCTCATCCCCTCCCCCTGTTGTCTCAACTTCGTCCTCCACCACCACCACATAGGAAGCCATCTCCTAAACTCCTCCACTCCCAGAGCCAATGGGTTTTGATGAAGTTTCTTCTAGATATGTGGTTTCTGATCCCAAGCTTGATAACACTAAAAGAAGCCATGGGGTGGTGATGTTGGGGGAGAATGGGCCATGATGGGGTACTTATCGACGGATAGTGAATGCGGGCCTCGGTGTTGTTGTAGATGATGGTGGACAGGGGCGGAGCCAGAAACTTATGCGAGGGGGCACCAATTGAACTTCAACTCTATTTTTCTTCTGTAAATAATTTTTTTTGACAAATTTAAATTTTTCCATATCGTCCGATGTTGTCTTAGTCTAATGCTACTGATTTCAAGGGATTTTTAAGTTCTTTTTATCGATTTCGAGAGAATTTTCAGTTTTTTTGGTATACTTCAAGAGCTTTTTTCAGTTTTTTGATTGATTCAAGAGTTTTTTTTGGTTGATTACGAGGTATGGTTGCAACTTCTAAAATGATATGGTTGCATCTTTTACAAACCTAATTTTTTTTACTTTACGGTGGAGAAATAATAGTATAGGATTTATGGATAAAAGGTTTAGGAGACCCATTGTCCAATACATAAAAAATAATGGTTTAGGAGGCACCTTTCTCTCTCTCTCTATATATATATATATATATATTATAAACATAATAAGGATATGTATTCATTTTTTTTCATAAACCTAATAAGGATATTTTTTGTCAAAAAACCCAGGAGGCACCAATGCCACTTCTGGCACTGGTGTGGCTCCGCCACTGATGGTGGGTCTCCCTGTTGGTCGGATATGGAGGTAGGTCTCGATGTTGGCCGAAGTTGGAGGCAAAACAGGGTGTTAGTCGTGGCTTATGGGGGGTTGTGGAGTTCATCTTTGTGCTTCGGAGTTTCAACTGCTGAATATGGGTGAGGATGGGAGAAGTGGTTGTCGACGAAAATTAGGTTGGAAACACAAAAACCATCTCTCACTTGTTCATACCCTACTAATAAGTAATAACATAGGGTTTCAATCGATTTGAAACCACATAAACCCCCTTCATTCGTCCCTAATCCACCAATTCACATATGCAGATTTTGACAACGAGAGACTTGGAAATCACACATTGATCTCGTTGAAGAACCCCCCTTGGTCATCAATTGGATTTTGTTTTGTTTTTTCCCTCAATAAATTAGGGTATATATTGATTGGGTTGATCGATTTTGTGTTTGTAAGTGTTTGGATGTATTATTGATTTTGTATCACTTTATTTTGTGGTTTTTTATTAACAGCATCTCTAACAGTTTCCCATAATTTCTCCAAAATGAAGATCCAAAAGTCAAAATCCCTAAAAAAGATTACATTTATCTCCAACAGATTCTCCATTTTGGAGAAAAAACAATGATTATAATATTAAAATATTGTATTTATCTATTAAAATATTATTTCTCTCTCTAAATATTATTTTTCAAAGATTTCTATTGGTGCTCTCACTAAGTAATTATTTTTTGGGTTAACTCCATATTTGGAGAAAAACTCTTTCTCTCTCCTACTTTCTCCATTTTGAATATAGTTTTAGGGAAACTGTTGGAGCAAAAAAAACAACCCAAAATCCTCATATTCTTCATTTTCTCCAAAATGGGAAAGCTGTTGGAGATGTTCTAAATTATTTAGATGAAACTTGGGTTTTCATTATGATTTTTTGATCAATTTGTATTTGTGTCATATTTTTCATATATTTATATGTATTTAATATTGTTGTTTATGGTTTATGGTTTATGGTGGTGGTTGTAAGTTTGTAACGGTCGATAGTCGTCCTTGATGGCAAATTGGCAATGGTAGGTGATAGTGTCTATATTATTTATATATAGAGTGAATTGCATTTTTGGTCCATGTGGTTATAGTATTTTTTTGAAAGAGGACCTAAACTTCAGTATCTTAAGAAGTGGTCTTTTAGTTTCCAATTTTGCTCCAAATCCAGTCCCTGGTCACTAACCCCGACCGTTAATGATTTTCAAAGTTACATTTCATACCCCTGTAATTATTTACTTTGTTTACTTTATACATTTTACTTTTCTAAATTTAATTTTACACTTTCATTGTACTAACACATATAATCGTATATTAACTAAAATACGTTAAAAAAAATACGTTTTAATTTTAACAAGTTACACCATTGTACTCGTCTCTTCGATACCTTCGAAATGAGTCCAATATTGATTTTTATTTATTTATTTATTTTATCGTCAAATTATTTGGATTATACGTCTCGCTGCATTGCATAATTGACTTGTTACATATCACATTAACATACATAATTGATTAAATCGTCAAATTAACTTGTTACACTTTTATTATATTAACACATATAATCGTATATTAACATACATAATTACGTTAAAAATGCTTTTTAGTTTTTACAAGTTACACCATTATAATCGTCTCGTCGATATCTTCGAAATAAGCCCAATATAGAATATTTTTTGATTTAAATGATTAAATCGTCAAATTATTTGGATTATATGTCTCGCTGCATTGCATAATTTGTAACATCCCACATTCTATATAAGACAAACGCAGCATTAAAAATATAACCTTCTCATAACTGGGTCCCAAAATTTTCGTTACATCATACATAAACTAAGGTTGGCGGAAACAACCTATACACAACTGAGAATAACTATTACTACAAGTGGCACCGGCACTGTCTCTAGCTGCGTCTGTACTCTACCTTGCTCTTGCTCACTTACCTGAGTCTTCTACTGTTAGCTTACCTGAAAAGGGTTTTTGTTTTGAAAAGCGAGGGTTAGACCATGAGGTCTAGTGAGTTCCCTCCATAAACAGTGTACGTCAACATTATAAATCAGTTTTATAAAACAGTTCACATTCTTCACATAAGCGTCAAGCATGGTACTGCACTGTGTTAAGGATCACATCGTTAACCGCGATCGGGGCCCCAACAGACTCCCCTTTCGCCTCTTCTGGAGCCTACGCAGACTCCCCTCTACTCGAAATAGGAGGAAACGAATTCCAGCCTACCAGTCTGTCATACATATCCAAGGGGTCATCAGAACCCGAGGATCTATCTCTGATCCCACAGTGCAAACCGACTCCACATAGCATACACATAGTTCGTCATAAACATAAAACATGAACTTCGTATAACGTTTTACAATCCATATCATATTGCTGGAAAATCTTTTCAGTAGAACAATTCTTTTCATGGAAAAACATTCGTAACAGCTTGTAAATAAATCATACTCATAAACATACTCTGATCAGTAGAGTATTAACTTTCGTTTACGTAAAAGTCAGGTAAAATAACAGAGTATATTCATAAAATCACTTTCCTTGGAAAACACGTAAGAGCACGTATTTTAGTTAGAAAAACTCATCTGGCTTGCTTGCTCCAAAACTTCTCACTTACACGTCCGATCCGTTCTTACACCTAAAGCATAACATAACAACTTAAATCAGTGTCTACTGACTTACGCTCTTAGGCTTTCCCCTTAACCCGACCTTACAAAATTAATTAGAATATTACTACGTACTAGGCCCTTAATAAGTAGTTTTAGACTCAAAATGACTAAGTCCAAAAATGTTCTAAACCCACAAGAGACTTGAGAATCTCTCGGCCCAACATAACTAGGCACGTCTCAGATTCTGATCCTAAGTTCTTCTTTTAATTCGGTCTCAATATAAACGAACCCCAGATTTATATATATATAGAACTGGACCTTAGATTAACTCGCTTACACCCAAGCCAATTTAAATAATGCATGGAAGCCCAAAAATTAGCGAGTTGAATCCATAGCTTATTAATAATTCTCCAACCACTATAAATACCAAATTGTATCTATAATTAATTAAGAATTCGAAGTCCACCAAACCCAATTTATTTGCCTACTGGATTGCTATAAAAGGGAGTTTGAAACCTATGTCTAGAACACGCTTTGCACCAGCAAGCTTTGCGCAAGCAAGCTTTGCGCCAACCCACCATCCAATCTTTTCTAAACACTCCAATTAAACCCGATTAAGAGGGAATTAAATCTTCCTTGTTGGGTTTCATTATTCCAAAGTGTAAAACAAGGTAATTTCAACTCGTAGATTACAATTGATCCTAGACCTTTATTTCAAAACAGATTAAATACATCTCAACCTCACGCCTTCCATTCCATCTCTAAAATTAATTAATCAAGACATTTGCCTAATACCAACATAATTGCATAACATTTCTAAACAACAAAACAATTATTTTACTAAACCTTTACTCTAGATAACAAGCATTAAACTCAACTTAATTTCTTCCATTTCATCATTTAAGACATCAAAATAGGATTATACCTATTTACTCTATACTTAGCTTTTTACTATTTAGACATGGAGAATTTGGCAGAAATTCCTAACCCAATAATCACACAAGAGTCACACTCTACAAGAGGAAAAATGATTTCTTACCAGAATAAAACCTCACGAAGAGGAAAGCTGTTGTCCAGCCACCCGCCGCCGACGACCACTACCGGCAGCCGACTGCCGGCGCTCATCAGCCGCCCCTCCGGTCATCTTCTCCGTCGCCGGCGAACCCAGCCACCATCTCCATCTCTCGTCGTCTATCTCTCTCACGCAGCTCTCTCTCCCTCTCGCTGCTCTCTCTCCCGCAGTCCCTCTCTCTGTCGTCGTCTATCTCTCTCTCGTCGACTTTCTCTCTCTCTCGCAGCTGCTCCTCGACGCACACACACACCAGACACACACACATTCACAAGACCAATGTTTCTTTCTCTTTGATTTTCTCCTCACGAAATGCACACAGGGCCTTCAATGGCATTTTCTTTCTTTTCTGTGTTTTTGCTCTCCCTCTCTCGATGTGCAGTACTCACACCCAAGAAACCCTAAATTAATAAATTTGTTTCTCTACTTTTCAGCAAAAGTGGCGCAACAGGAAAGAAAAGGGGGTTAAGTTCCAATTTAGGGTTACTACCATTTGGAACCCCACACAATTTCACAATAGACAAAATGCACCCCTTAACTTTCATTAAAATAAAAAAATGCACATAATGGGGTTATTACATAATTGACTTGCTACAACGATTTTTTAAAACGTGACTTGTTACGTCAAAACGATTTTTTAAAACGTATATATATATATATATCGAACCCCTTAACATATTTTAACGTAATTATGTATGTTAATGTGATATGTTAAGACGTATTTTTTAAAACGTATCTATATATATATATATATACATATCGAACTTCTTAACATATTTTAACGTAATTATGTATGTTAATGTGATCTGTTAAAACGGTTTTTTTTAAAACAGTTTTTTAAAACGTATATATATATATATATATCGAACTCCTTAACATATTTTAACGTAATTATGTATGTTAATGTGATATGTTAAAACGTATTTTTTAAAACGATTTTTTATAACGTATATACATATATATATCGAACTCCTTAACATATTTTAACGTAATTATATATGTTAATGTGATATGTTAAAACGTATTTTTTAAAACGAATAATTTAAAACGATTTAATCAATTAGTTAATATATGATTATTATGTTAATGCGATAGGAGTGTAAAACGAAAATTGAAAAAGTAAGAAATGTACCATAAACTAAATAATTATCTATAAGGGTATGAATTGTAAATATTAAAAATATTTTTATGTAGTATATATGATATATAATAAAATAAAATAAAATCAATATTGGACTCATTTCGAAGGTATCGAAGAGACGAGTACAATGGTGTAACTTGTTAAAATTAAAATGTATTTTTTACGTATTTTAGTTAATATACGATTATATGTGTTAATACGATAAAGGTTTAAAATTAAATTTAGAAAAGTAAAAGGTATAAAGTAAACAAAGTAAATAATTACAGGGGTATAAAATGTAACTTTGAAAATCATTAATATATTCAATAGTAACGGCCGTTTAACGGGGTTAGTGACCAGGGACTGGATTTGAAGCAAAATTGGAAACTGAGGGACCACTTCTTGAGATACTGAAGTTTAGGTCCTTTTTTCAAAGAAATACTATAACCACAGGGACCAAAAATGCAATTCACTCTTTATATATATAAAGTGTATAATAGAGAATACATTTTTGGTCATGTTGTTTTGATAATAAGTAATAAATAGATTAAATGACTAAAATACCGCTCTAAACTAACTGTGTTAACAGAATCATTTAACGGTGTTAGAATTCACGGACTAAAGGTGTGTAAAAATGTAAATCACATGAACTTTTTCCATAATTATTTGATTCAAGGAGGGCCAATGTGATTTTGTGTAAACCACAAAAACCAATCATATAATTCACTCTAAATAAAAACTGCAAAACATAGTTACAATTATATTAAATTGTAATATAGATATAAACTGTTAAATAAATAAAATACCTATATATTAATTATACTCTCGCAGTTCCTATAATTACACATCTTTTATATTTATAGTGCTGTAAATCTTCTTGTTTTGTAGATAAAGTATTATGTATTAACTTGGTATTATATATTAACATTTTATTACTTAAGTTATTGTTACGTCTTCGTTCATCTCAATCAACTATATTTTTCATTTAAAAATTAAAGTAAAATGCTTGATTATTAATTAATTATGTAAAATACATTTTCATTTTGTATAAAATTAAAAAAAAAACAGTGGACCATAGTTAAAACCATTACTACCAAATATTAATTATTATTAATAACAGATAATAAAATGTATTTTAGTCTAAAAACGCTTAAAAATTAAATATTATGAAAATAATATATCGCTTAAAGAAATGGTACATTATTGCATACTTGTATCATGAAATTTAGGTACGTTTTGAAAGAAGTCTTATCATTATAATAATTGATGTGCTAAAATACTTGTCACAAAAAAAAGTTTATATGTTACAATTTTATTGTAATGTATATCAGGTGTGTGCAAAAGTCGAATGGTTCGAAAACCTGAACCGAAAATGAGGTGCTTGTATAAAACCTAAATGGCCCGAAACCCGATTTTTTGGGGATATTTGGGTTCGGGTTGGGTTTGATTTCTCACCACCCGACCCGCTCGAAAACCCGACATACGTATATGTATATATTATATAAATATATAAATATATTTATTTATCTAATTATCTTTCCAAAATCTTAAATTCTAGTCGGTTGTAGTTTTTTCTAGAGACTAAACCTACTATCAATTTATCGATCCTCTCAACCAATTGATACCATTCCTATTCCTACCAACGGCTCAATAGGCGGTTAGCTTATTCCAGTTGGAGATGTATAAACTGCTTCACCATGTGTTTTGATCAACAAATGCAAACATATTATTACTTTTAGACCATCATCAAAAGACACGACTCATAAATATCATCGTAACTACAACGAGAATCATTCTAACTACAATAAGAAAGCTAATCCAATCCAAAAAGTTAAAGAGGCAAATGTATATTCCAAATCAAACTCTATATACATGATCAAGTTTAGAGAAAGAAAACGATATTTGCTCTCGAGGGAGGCCAAGTGAACATGATTGGGGGCAATTTATACGTCTTGAGGTGCAACACCTTTAAGCCACATAGGATAATTTCATAGCTTAAGTCCCCACATGCCTGTCGTCCCTCCCATCCATACCATTCGAGTTGTGAATCTCTGATAATTCCTCTTCCCCATTTTTTCTGGTCAAATTTATTATATCTATTTATGATGACCCCCATCATTTTCATTGATAACCATATGGACGAATCGTTAGAACATGATTTTTGAAGCTAAAAAAAAGGCTTATTCGATATTTATTTATGGGGAATTTAATTAAAATACCCAAAGTTTGACTTTGACTTACTAAAATACCCAAAATCTCGATTAGTTTACCAAAATACCCAATATTTCCGCGGTGGGCCCCGCGATCGCGGGCTAGGGCCTACGTGGCACCCCCTGTTGGGCCAAAGTGTCCCGCGGAGCCCCCCAACTATGCCCGCGGTGACACTTTTGGTCCCTCCCCGCGGAGGTTGCCTGCGGTGGGCCCGCGATGGGCATAAAATTTTTCACTTTTGGTCCTTTTTTTGCAAAAAAAAATCATTTTTGCACAAATCTTTGCATGCTTTTACTGTTTTTCCCCACAATTATTGTACTTTGAAGACCAATTTGTGGTTGAAATTCACTGGCTTGTTTCATCAATGTTGAATCATTGTACTCGGAATACCAATTTGTGGTTGCAATTTATGTTGGTTATTTCATCAATGTTGGTTGTTTCATCCATAAATATCAGTAAAATGCAATCCATAATTCACACCCATTCCATACTTCTTTCTTTCTTTCTTCAGTATTTTGTTTTTGAGATACTACTGAAAAAATGAGTTCATTTGTTGCAAAAGCTAAGCCATTTTTCTGTTTCGATGGTGAATGGGTGCAAGACAACAATGAGTGGAATTTTGCTTATAAATCTAAGGATGGTGTAAAATTGTCAGTAAACTATACTTATCAGAAGTTTGTTGCATACGCCATGCAAAAATGTGGAATCAACCCTTCTGCTGTTTGCAAGTTAGTGTTTAAGAATGGTGATGGGTCATTTGTGGAGTTATCCAACGATGGGGATATCTCTGGTTTTCTGCAGTTTGCAGCAGAATCAAAAAGACCGCCATTACTTTTTGTGTATGCCGAATCCTCGGTCTGCGATAAAGACGATGGCGACGGTGATGACGACGCTGATGACGAAGACCTCCAAATGGAGCAGCCTGATTCTCAATTTTAGTCGTCCCACGGCCCAACAGTTCATTTGGATCATGCATATGGTCTTAACGACTGTATTCATGATTATGTTCCGGAGACGCAACAACAACAACCACAAGAAGGACGTTGTGCTGGAGTTGCTGATGACGAAACCTATGTTTTCAAAACGGGTAATGCTGATATAGACAGATCATGTAACGCCCCAAAATCCGGGCCAATTTAAACCTCAAGTTACAACAGGCTATGACAATAAAATTACAACTTATATAGATAGCAAAGGAATTAACCATCAAGAGTGTATTTACAATACAGGATACTTCGAACAACCTATTAATCTAATCATGACACTATAATCAGATTAATTGCGTTATCTAAGCTATCCTTCAAAAATCTCTTCTTTGTTAATTGCCACTTCTTCTATTCCAAAAACACTCGTCCCACAACCCTTTATTTGCCTGAGCCTGCACCTGGTAAGAAAACATCATATGAAACGATTAGGCCAACGCCTAGTGAGAACATTCGTTTCAATAATAACATTTGCAAAAATCAATGTACACATGTTATAACAAACCTGGTTACTCCTTTTCTTACCGTACGTATAACTCTATTCCATTACACAATTTCATCCATTCCCATGACTATGACTGACAACAAATCCATCAGCATATCATACCCCAGAGCCACACTACGAATCTTCAAAGATTCTAGATCAATGCTCTCCACCAATAAATCGCGATTACACACGCCCATTTATCAGCATTTCATACCCCAGAGCCACACTACGAATCTTCTCAGATTCTAGATCAATGCTCTCCACCAATAAATCGCTATTACACACGCCCATTTATCGGTAAGGAAGCAGAGATCACAAGCACTTATGTTAATCTCACTCTCTTCCTTAGAAATCAGGAATAACGATTAATACCACACGCCTATTCCATGATTTCCCACACACACTGGAATAACGATTAAACGAGTAATACCACACACCTATTCCATGTGATTACCAAACTTCAGTGTCTATGGATCCATTACACTACTTGCACTCGTACCGGTATTTATTTAATATAGATTCCTCATAACAATAAGTATGAGCAAATCATATTTATACCTCCTAGATTCCTCCCTCATAGCATACAATATGAGCCAATCTCCTTTACCTATACCAAACACCTGCCTAGTATCAAACTGGCACAGTCATCAAGCCTAACATACTACCCTTCGAATGTACGTATGTTCATGCTAAACTAATTATGTCTCAATCACTAAATCACAACGATTCACAATTAACAGAACTAAAAATTGCCCAGTCTGCACAAAGTGTCCGGACAACCCAAAGTTTCCGGATAACCCATCTTATCCGGACGTTTCCATTTTCCGGATACCATAATTTCCCCGGACAATCCCAACACCCAGACAACACATCCTTTCCGGTAAATTCCTACTTTTCCGGATAATATTCAAATTCGGACAACATCCGGACTCTATAGTCATCCGGATACCATCCGGTACTTACTTCATCCGGATTCTTGTAATACATAAAACCTACCCGGATACTTCCTGCGTCCGGAAACATTCATCATTGGGGTTTTCCGGATACGACGATTCATCCGGAAAAATCGGGTCTGCAGTCTAAAATTCAATCTAACTTCTTGTCTGTTCAATTCAGCTCATTCCCAGTATAACCATACAGTTCATAATCACTTTATACAGCTATTTCACGGTTCAATTTAACATAAGAACACTGATTTAAGCAAAGTACAAATGAACTCACCTTAGGTTTGCAAAACCCACTTTAATCCTCTATATGATGCTTCAAATCTGATGTTACTGATATGTAAATCAAATCCAAAACATAATTTCGTTCATAATCTAACACATACAATAATCACAACTGAAAACATCAACAAATCCCTTACCAATTTGATGAACAAACCCTTGCTTTCCTTCTTTTTCTCTTTTCTCTCTTTCTTTCAGTCTCCTAAACCGACCCAGCCACAAAATGAGATAAAATATCTGATTTTTCAGCTATTTTATTCATACCCACTTTCCAAAATGACCAACCACACCTCCAAGATTCATTATTTCCACAATTGACACCAAACCTTAGTTCTTTGTATTTTAACCTTATTGAATTATAAAACTTCTATATAATTCAAGGTTACACCAAAATACAAATACATCCCAATTCTCATTAAAACACTATTACTGAAATTTCAGGATGTTACAATACTCCCCAACTTGAAAATGATTTCGTCCCCGAAATCAAGATCAGGTAAACAAATGGGGATGTCTCTCTTTCATATTCTCTTCCGACTCTAAAGTCACATTAGCACCTTGATGGTGTTTCCACTTTACTTTCAACATAGCTACTTCCTTGCCAATACGTAGCTTTCTAACCGGTCTTTCCAAAATTGCCTTTGGTTCTTCCACACAACAATTCTTCTCATTCACTCTTACTTTAGTAAAAGAAATCACATCATATCAACATGAAATATTTTGTACATCTCTTCCTTTTAAGTCTTACATACTTAATCACAATTAAAAGTCTAGAAAGAACAATAATTCATCTTTTCATATTTTCTGAACCTTACCTCTTTCATTAGTATCCGCTCCCCAACTTGGATTTGCAAACCTCCTTAGAGTCACTGTTCATCATCAAATCTTTACCCGACTATTTCTTGGTCTACCATACCGACATTAACCGTAACTCGATCTCTGGTTTCAAAATAAAATTACTATCTACAGCTTGAAAATCTATACTCACCACTTTGAATACCCCGATAAATACGACAAACCTTTGTTATATCCATGACTCACACGTTTCTTTAGTACACAGTGCTACCATTTCCTCACACCATTATTGCACTATGCGACTATATTGCAACCAAATACTAAAGTGTTGTATAATAAGGGTAATAATTCCATTGAACCTGTAGTATAACTACATTCTTAGGTTCGATCTTTTTATCAATTCTTCCCACGTTAGCATGGAGTACTACCCTCCAAACATTACTTGTCTCTTTCTCCCAACTTTTCCACATACTGATAACATTTTCTCATTACTATACCTAACCAAACAGTTGTACCAAAATTCTAACTTAAGGAAATCAACCTAGTTATCTTGAAACAACATACCGTTCGAAGTTACTACCCATTCTTAGATCTTCAACTAATCTTTTCTCGTACAATTCTTTCACACATAAGGAGCAACTTATATTCCTTAAGGATTTTGCATCTTTTACATCACATTTTGACTAACATATCCATCATCTTCGTTAACTTCCAATGATTCAAGAACATAAACTTACTTACCTAGCGACTCACACAATCAACATTGCTTTAGATAAACACCCACTACTTTTCTGCCATTCTATTCTGATATTAGCCATATCACTACACCATCTTACAAACTACACACTAGTTGACACACTTATCTTAGCACTTGATGTCACTACTCGCTCGTACATTCTCCACCCATAACATCACACAGCAGACCGGGTCTCTCATGGTCATTTGTATACAATTCAAACGTACAATCATGTTCTCCCGCATGATTAATTTAGTCTATTTCACTATTATAATCCTCCCCAACTTTAGTTGAACCACAACTCGCGGTTTCTAATTAATTTCAACTTACTTATTTCCTGCTGGCTCTTCGTGATTCCAAACCTGTAACGTCCCAAAAATTTCAAGCAAATTTAAATTTTTAAATAAACATTTCATTTATAACAACTCATTAAATGATCCCAACGTTTCGTTTGCAAACTCATAATTAATATCCTCATAATAAAAACCCGCGGAATAAACGTTTAATTATTAAAAACCATAAAGCAACCAGCTCTCCTCGCGCGCCAGTGTGTACTCGTCACGCCTTGGAGCCGCCCGTACCTGAAACCACAGTTTATGGGGAAAGGGTAAGCACGAAGCTTAGTGAATTCAAACACCATAAATAACACAGTTATTCCACACTACTCCTAAAACAGATAGTGACACATAAACGATCATACAGGTCTACGAACAAATCATAAACATGTATATCCACACCCACCCACCTGAAAGGCACAAGTCGGTCCCACCGACCACATGATAAAACCTCCGGCCCCGCCGGATCCCCGGTCCCACCGAGTCTCTACGCCACCCGCGTATTAAATCCCCGGCCCCGCCGGATTCCTCGGTCCCACCGAGTTAACATGTCATCATAATCTCAACTAGACACCCCACTATCTAGTTCACAACAAAATCACATAAAGCTACCACACACGTGCTACAACAATGATAAAACAACCGATATTAAGTATAGTGAGAGAACTCACCTCGTTAGCGCGTCTAGCTCACCAACACAAATTTAAGCTCCACAATCCAAAATCACTTCCCAACACCTAAACGAGCGTTAAAACATATTAATACAAGACCCGGGCCCTAAAACACGACACCCGCTGAACCGTCACTAAAACTACTTCCCGGTCTCGCCAAACAGGTCTGTTCGGGACCTGTTTCGACCTCCTTAAACCCAGCAAATTCTCAATATTATTTCATGGTCAGATAGTACTATGAGTTAGGGTTCCAAGGACATATTATACGCCTCCTAACGATTTTTCTACAATTTAAAATGGATTTTACAAAAACAGTTCCCCGAACAGCGAAAAATCAGCATCTTTCAGTATAAAATGACATTTTGACCAATGCTACGTCCCGAACTGGGATTCGCACAAAACACAGAAAAGTTTATAGACTCAAAAAGGGAACTTTTGGCGCTGGTCTCACCCAGATACGAGTTATGAGCAAAACGTTATGGTTTTCCCAAAACAATGGCAGATTCCAGAATTTTTCACATGAAACGACGAATCACTGAACTTACGACCACTTTTCCACCTAGCTAGAGGCCGAACCAGTTTTCCGCTAAAACACGGAAAACGTGCCCAACCCCGATCTTGAACCGTGGGCGCCAGTTTCGGCTCAAACGGAGTTACGACAGAAAAGTTATGTCCGTCGCAAAAACAGTGGCTGCACAATTATTCACATGAAATGATGATTATAAAAACGACGGTTTGAACGAAACGGCTTAAACGATTAAGTCATGGCTTAAAGGGTTCTACGCTGATTAAAAACAGGTTACGGCCACGCACCACCCACTGCCACCTCCGGTAGTGGTGGTCGCCGGTGGCGGCGGCGGTTTTACGAACGCAACACAACCTTAGATCTTAACTAACATCGAGCGCACCCACACACCCACGGCGGCCTGACCCTCTCGACGGCCCTCTCGACGGCAGCCACGCCGCCGGCAGCCAAAGCTGCGGCGGTGCTGGTGATCTGCGATGGTCCGGCGATGAAACCGAGAAGAAGACGAGACTGAGTTAAACGCTTACCTCGCGAAGAACACCGGTGGTAGCAGCGACGGTCGGCAAGAACTCCGGCGAATCACCCACTCTCTTCTCGCCGATCCTCTCTAACTCCCTCTCTTCTCGATCTCTCTCACCTCGCGATCACTCTCTCCCTTCTCGCCTCTCACTCACGGCCGGCTAAGGAAAAAAAATGGGGAGAAGGAATTAGGTTTTCAATCTTCTACGTGGGTTTTGTGGCCGAGAGAAAAAAAGAACGAAGGGAGGTGGGGCTCGGCTGTTGCATGGGCCGAGTCCAGCCCCCAATTTCCCATATTGCACAAAACAGCCCCTCGACTTAGCCAAACACACACAACTACCACAATCCCGAAAAGTTTCGCATTTTTGGTCCCTTGACACCGAACCCCAAACGAAACAAATACGGTCTTTGCCGCCTAAACCCGATAACTGGCAACGCGAAGAGGAAAAGAAAATTTTAAAAATAAATGAATACATAAACATACCGGGATACGGGCTTTACAACTCTCCCCCACTTGGATTAGACTTCGTCCTCGAAGTCTATGCCCGTGAATAGCTATAGATGGTTCTCCCTCATCTCAACTCAGGTTCCCAAGTTCACACGAAACCCTTCCGGTGTTTCCACTGGACCTTCACTAACTGGAATCTAAAATTTCTCACACCGCCTAAAAATTCCCGAATACTTTTCTTACCACAAAACTCCTTCAAGGACACTGAAATTACGATCAGAAGAACACCCCAACAACTGGAATCATTCCTAGCCAAGCGACTTCGGTTGTTCCCCAACCTTAGACATTCCATGTATCCCGAGTCAAATTTCAAGCTCTAACCATTCTAAAGCTGCTCACAGTATACCCTACAGGATACTCGACTACGATCATTCCTACCCTTAACTGTCGATTAACTTCCACGAATTCTAATAGACTCCAAAGATTTTCAATAACTTATATTAACAAAACATCGACCCCCTGCCGAACATCTGTCCAACCGATTACAATAACAAACATCGGCCACCCGCCGAACATCGGCCACCCGCCGAACATCGGTCCAACCGATTACAATAACAAACATCGGCCACCCGCCGAACATCGGTCCAACCGATTACAGTAACAAACATCGGCCACCCGCCAAACATCGGTCCAACCGATTACAGTAACAAACATCGGCCACCCGCCGAACATCGGTCCAACCGATTACAATAACAAACATCGCCACCCGCCGAACATCGGTCCAACCGATTACAATAAATCACATAAGCGTGGTATTATCCTAGACACTAACACAAATACATATCCCCCACAATCAAGTCAACTAACACACACGTAGGTCATTCCCTTAACCGATACTACCCGACCTACATTACCAACACGCGTGGAATACCCAACCTCCCACCGTCGACGTATCCCCCACACTCGCTCTACAAAGCTAATTTATCTGAACCGAGGATACACCCTGACGCCTACCTCTCAGGTAACGCCTCAGGGCCCCTCACATCGGAATTACCTCCCAGGTAAGTGCCCACAACTATATCCTTCTAGCACCTACTAGAAAGCCTAGGCTATAACACCTGAACACCGGGGCCTCACCCCTAGATACCCAACCGACCACTACCAGCGACTGACTAACGTGCCTAAGGATCCAAAGCAAAACATCCTACCCACAAGTGCCTATCTCGGATTGTCTCCCTCACCCAAACGTGTAAATACTCGACGTGCAATGAATGCCAAACGGTGCGACAAAAAAATTCATCAACAAGACTCCACCTCGAGTCATTAAAACCGGGCAATTAGCCCATGACTAACTCCAAGTCAAAACCGAGCAAAATGCTCCACGCTTGCTAGACCCATAAGTCGGTCAAAAATGCGTTTAAATAAAGTCTAAGCAAGCAATACTCTAAAATCAACATTAGTCCCAAACTCAACACGGGTTAAACAAAAGAGTTTTCCAAAAGGACTCACACCCTTAAAATTCTCAAAATGACACATAACACTTAAAAAAAGCGCATTTCCCAAATGGTTTACAAAATCATTTACAAAATGTTTTCAACGTCAAGATTTTTTTCATTTCAAAAAGACCGTAAGAAATAAAACCACTATTACCAGGTCGGTAGTTACGCAAAAATGGACACGCTCGTCCCACATATGAAAATCATGTTGAAAATCATTTCATTGCGGCTTAGTTTACTCACAAACGTAAAGCGAAATAAATAATTTCTTTGAAAATGAACCGTCACGGTTCTAGTATGAATTGACCCATGACATGTATTTAAAGTAACCGCTCGACCTTACACCGGGTGCGACAAAAGTGTGCACATAATTTCAAAGTCAGTTCCACGACGTTTGACCCCAAAATTTCTCTTTTTAAACATAAAATGTCGTGGCACAGGGTTTACCGACAAATTTTTCTCGCGTCGGCTAGTCATACAGAACGATGAAACGACTTACAAATATATTTTGTCAAAACACAACCGTCTCGTGTAAGTTTCAAACTTAAGGATAAAAACCAATCCGTTTCCATCATTTGAAAATATCGACTAAAACCTCATAAAATCTCAAAAGGTGGGGTTCTTTAAATTGATTTCCAAGATTTCCCCAAAAGGTCACATAAACAAATAAGATATGCACCTCGTGAAATTAAACTCACACGACTCAACACGCCGTAAAACAAAACTTATTTTAACGAAATCATTCGAAAAGCTTTATACAGACATCGTGGAATGTAACTTTCCGCCTCAACTCTAACATATGTGGAGGAGTTTCAATGTTAAAGTCACAAGCCGTAGCCACTTGCCCGACATTTTAAACACCACAAAACACGGATATCATCTTACCCGGAAGAACCGTTGGAAAAAAAATAACGAAATGAGACAAATTCTAACAAAGTTTGCACTCCCGTGATAAAACGATTTCATACACTTTCAAAACCATATTTCAAAATCTTGTGTGTGTGCTGAACATTTCCCAAAATTCCAAAACACCATCCATAAAATGATTTGAAACACAAGAATTTGTTAATGCAATCTATTTCAAAATCAAACTTTGTGCATGACTTAGTCGGCATTCTACGTCTCGACTCCTACTCCTCCAAATCTCTCCGGTCCACTAACGTCATCCGGACATTTAAACCTCTTAGGCAAGTTGGGAAATTATGCCAAATAATCCCTACCATTTTTCCTCAAATCAAAGTTGGCTCCATAAGCCTATAATTCTAGCACAATCGTCCATCTTGGCCCGAAACAAACATCATCCTTATCGTCACTCCAAGTGACTAATACTAGAATCGTCCTTTTATTCCAACGACTACTAATTTATAACCTTCGACACTACCCCAACGATCATCCCATCAAAGCAAAACAAGTACACACCTGTACTAGTAGGTTTACTATAGTTGTTCCTCCTTGTGATGGCTATTCGGGATAGATATTACAACGAGTTATTAGCACATAATAACTCACACTAACAACGCTCACGCTCACTCCTTGGATTCCTCATGACTTTCCCCGACTCGAGCATTGATCCTGTGTTTCCGATAGTAGGAGCTCTACTACTACCTTCCACACCTATTATCACTCGTTCCGAGTTCCATCTGATGGGTCCAAGTAGTTTCTCGCTGGTAACTACACACATATGCCCGCACTGGCATATGTACACGCTCTTCCTAGCTCCCTAGGAATAATCATAATACCCCACTACCCTTGCTAGGGCGGAACCCCCACTAACCCTGCCGAGTCGCCTCGTAAACGCACAGTCGTATACAGTGGAAACCAGATAGACATTCGAATATAAGATTCTATCGTACAACGGTTGGACTCAAACAAGAGCTGCGCAATAGAACTAAATCCAACATTCTAAGGCTATTCGGTTCCTACCGCATACAACCTATAGTGCATTCACTTAACAACTTATCAAAGTTAGCATAAGTCCCTAATAGCAAGTAACAACCATACAATACAGTGTATTAAGCACCAAGCAATCTAGCATACATACTCCTATGTTCTAGAAAGCAACTTTGCATACGTACTCATATGTAAACGCTATTCCCAGCTCACTAGGAATTTCATCTCATCCCACTACCCTTGCTACCACGGAATCCCCATTATCCATAACGAGTTGCCTCGCGAATACCCAGTCGCATGCAGCGTGAATCAAATAGACATTCGAATACAAGATTCTATCCTAGAACGGTTGGACTCAAACAAGATCTGCGCAATAGAACTAAATCAAATAAGCTAAGGCTATATGATTCTTACTGCATACAACTTATAGGGCCTCCACTTAACAACCTACTATGACTAGCATTGATTCCTACCAGCAAGCAATCATCATACAGTACAGTGTAAACAACATAGACAATCTAGCATGCATACCCTATGATCTAGAAAGCAATACAACACTAAGCAATGTACCTTTCCCCCTTGGCTCCGGCTGACTGTACACACTGCGCCCTCGATCACCGTTCCTCAAACGGATTTTTCCTTCTTTTTATTTCCCAAAAATTTTAAAGAAAATTTTATAGCCGCAAACTTGAGATCAAACACACCGAAATGCGTTTGATTCACTCAAGCCGTGCTCTGATACCAAGTTGTAACGTCCCAAAAATTTCAAGCAAATTTAAATTTTTAAATAAACATTTCATTTATAACAACTCATTAAATGATCCCAACGTTTCGTTTGCAAACTCATAATTAATATCCTCATAATAAAAACCCGCGGAATAAACGTTTAATTATTAAAAACCATAAAGCAACCAGCTCTCCTCGTGCGCCAGTGTGTACTCGTCACGCCTTGGAGTCGCCCGTACCTGAAACCACAGTTTATGGGGAAAGGGTAAGCACGAAGCTTAGTGAATTCAAACACCATAAATAACACAGTTATCCCACACTACTCCTAAAACAGATAGTGACACATAAACGATCATACAGGTCTACGAACAAATCATAAACATGTATATCCACACCCACCCACCTGAAAGGCACAAGTCGGTCCCACCGACCACATGATAAAACCTCCGGCCCCGCCGGATCCCCGGTCCCACCGAGTCTCTACGCCACCCGCGTATTAAATCCCCGGCCCCGCCAGATTCCTCGGTCCCACCGAGTTAACATGTCATCATAATCTCAACTAGACACCCCACTATCTAGTTCACAACAAAATCACATAAAGCTACCACACACGTGCTACAGCAATGATAAAACAACCGATATTAAGTATAGTGAGAGAACTCACCTCATTAGCGCGTCTAGCTCACCAACACAAATTTAAGCTCCACAATCCAAGATCACTTCCCAACACCTAAACAAGCGTTAAAACATATTAATACGAGACCCGGGCCCTAAAACACGACACCCGCTGAACCGTCACTAAAACTACTTCCCGGTCTCGCCAAACAGGTCTGTTCGGGACCTGTTTCGACCTCCTTAAACCCAGCAAATTCTCAATATTATTTCATGGTCAGATAGTACTATGAGTTAGGGTTCCAAGGACATATTATACGCTTCCTAACGATTTTTCTACAATTTAAAATGGATTTTACAAAAACAGTTCCCCGAACAGCGAAAAATCAGCATCTTTCAGTATAAAATGACATTTTGACCAATGCTACGTCCCGAACTGGGATTCGCACAAAACACAGAAAAGTTTATAGACTCAAAAAGGGAATTTTTGGCGCTGGTCTCACCCAGATACGAGTTATGAGCAAAAAGTTATGGTTTTCCCAAAACAATGGCAGATTCCAGAATTTTTCACATGAAACGACGAATCACTGAACTTACGACCACTTTTCCACCTAGCTAGAGGCCGAACCAGTTTTCCGCTAAAACACGGAAAACGTGCCCGACCCCGAGCTTGAACCGTGGGCGCCAGTTTCGGCTCAAACGGAGTTACGACGGAAAAGTTATGTCCGTCGCAAAAACAGTGGCTGCACAATTATTCACATGAAATGATGATTATAAAAACGACGGTTTGAACGAAACGGCTTAAACGATTAAGTCATGGCTTAAAGGGTTCTACGCTGATTAAAAACAGGTTACGACCACGCACCACCCACTGCCACCTCCGGTAGTGGTGGTCGCCGGTGGCGGCGGCGGTTTTACGAACGCAACACAACCTTAGATCTTAACTAACATCGAGCGCACCCACACACCCACGGTGGCCTGACCCTCTCGACGAGAACACAGCCACCACCGCGGTGGCGCACAACGGCAGCCACGCCGCCGGCAGCCAAAGCTGCGGCGGTGCTGGTGATCTGCGATGGTCCGACGATGAAACCGAGAAGAAGACGAGACTGAGTTAAACGCTTACCTCGCGAAGAACACCGGTGGTAGCAGCGACGGTCGGCAAGAACTCCGGTGAATCACCCACTCTCTTCTCGCCGATCCTCTCTAACTCCCTCTCTTCTCGATCTCTCTCACCTCGCGATCACTCTCTCCCTTCTCGCCTCTCACTCACGGCCGGCTAAGGAAAAAAAATGGGGAGAAGGAATTAGGTTTTCAATCTTCTACGTGGGTTTTGTGGCCGAGAGAAAAAAAGAACGAAGGGAGGTGGGGCTCGGCTGTTGCATGGGCCGAGTCCAGCCCCCAATTTCCCATATTGCACAAAACAGCCCCTCGACTTAGCCAAACACACACAACTACCACAATCCCGAAAAGTTTCGCATTTTTGGTCCCTTGACACCGAACCCCAAACAAAACAAATACGGTCTTTGCCGCCTAAACCCGATAACCGGCAACGCGAAGAGGAAAAGAAAATTTTAAAAATAAATGAATACATAAACATACCGGGATACGGGCTTTACAACTTGTGTGTAACACCTTAGGCATATCCCACATCGGTCGTGGACAGGAGAGATGCTGGGTATATTAGTAAACCTTGGCCTTACCAGACACAACGCGTTTTGGGGCCACAAGCATGCGGGTTCCTTGGGAACTCTGTGGTTAAGCGTGCTTGGGTGGGAGTAGTACCAGGATGGGTGACCTCCTGGGAAGTCCTTGCGAAGTCCTTGCCAGGTCGCCAAGAACAAAGCCGTGAGCCAGTGGGGCAAAGCGGACAATATTGTGTCGTGGTAAGGGGGGTGTTACAAATGGTATCAGAGCCACTCCTGTGCCGTTCGAGATGTGGGGCAAACCTCATCGAGGACGATGAGTCCCTGAGGGGGGTGTGTGTAACACCTTAGGCATATCCCACATCGGTCGTGGACAGGAGAGATGCTGGGTATATTAGTAAACCTTGGCCTTACCAGACACAACGCGTTTTGGGGCCACAAGCATGCGGGTTCCTTGGGAACTCTGTGGTTAAGCGTGCTTGGGTGGGAGTAGTACCAGGATGGGTGACCTCCTGGGAAGTCCTTGCGAAGTCCTTGCCAGGTCGCCAAGAACAAAGTCGTGAGCCAGTGGGGCAAAGCGGACAATATTGTGTCGTGGTAAGGGGGGGGGTGTTACAAAACCAATACATAGACAGGGCACAATCTCTCACGGATCGGCATAGTCTATACACTTGATTCGTTCGTGTCTAATACTTCATCCTTTATAAACCATCCACACCGTAAGCAAACACTTATCTAAAACAACAGCCCTTCACTATCCTAACACCCCTACACGGTGGTCCTTTAACTTTTAATCTTCTGATTCCAGGCTTAATATTCATACCTGATCTCCGAAATAACCAATGTATTCATCTCATGTAAACTTTAATTATAATATAATTCATATAATTCCAACCCCAAGCCTACGTCGAGCTTATTTAAACCAGGCGAATGCTCCCAATACTCAACCGAGTCTAAAACCGAGCCATCCGCTCAAAGAATCCAATGATTATTTATCAATATCTACTCATACAATTAAATACATCTAACTCACATCATGCAACACACGCTCTGAGGCATGATAATCCTACGACCCCATCATTGCTACTTTCCCAACGAAGTCAACTTATATAGGTATATATATATATATATATGCGTATAAGCAACTCTTTTATACTCCACAATGTATCTACTTCGCCAAGGTTCATTAGTTTCAAAGGTATTAAGAACGCGCAATTTATCAAACAGTCTTTACACTTAAGACCGACACTTGTTCAAATAGAAAGCAGTTAAGCATATAACACATCCGAGGCTCCATCTCGAGTCACTAAAACTAACAAACATTTAAAAGACTCATTTGAATATAAATCAAGCCTTTAAGGCTAAAATAAACGTTTGGTTAAACATGTGACACTCACACGATTACGTAAACCAAAATACATTGATACCCAAAATCTTTACCCTTTTTAATCCCTTAATTGGCCATCGGCCCCAAAACAAAGGTTTACCACTCTTAAAACTTTACATGGTCGGATTTACCAAAATCCCCCAACCCACATGTTCACATTTTTAAAACGTAAAACATCATAAATATTGCACATCCACAATAAACATTAAAAGCGTGTTTTGACTACATATCTTTCGCTTGCGCAACAATAACTCGAAACTTCTTTCATTAGTAATTTATTCGTCAATTACTCAAAATCTTTAACTATGTCGTACACGATAAAATTTGCTTTGCGCATACCCTCTGCATAACAGCATACCGGTACCGCTCACGGTTTTGTTCCTGTTCGCACATGCATACGCGGGACGCACCCAGACCGCACCCAACGACGGACGAAAGGTCTCATACACCTTACACAACTATCGACTTCAAAGTCAATATTTGACATGTCGACACTTCCTTAACTTTAAGGTCCCTAACTGAACCTAATTCTTCCTCCGGACACAACCGTCCCTCGGCAACTGTATTCCTAGTCAGCGAACAAGGGTACAGACTCTCATGCAACCGACACTAAAGTCCACTTTCGACTCTCACACTGTTCATCTCTCATTTGAACACAATTACCAAAACTACAAACTTTCTCCCAAGGTTTATCCAACACCTCTCCACTCTTGGAGTACTTTCTTAGCTTATAACGTAATACTCTACGACCTAGCGAGTTCATAGCCTTTATGCATGACAAAAATCATTTCGCACATTTTCTCATTTTAAATAACCCTACTGGGAAATAACTTGGGCACACATACCCCAAATTACTGCACAACGATCTCGAGAATCATTTGCATATTAAATTTCCAAAAACTCAATCCTTCTCAACCAAAACAGTGTTGTTACGACGGTAATATACTAACTGAAAATCTCTTCGTATGACAACAGTTCGAAAAAGTTTGACCGACACGAAATAAACTAGTCGGTTCTCTCCCTTATTTATATGATGTTTAATAGGTCCATACTCCTGTTAGTTATTAAACGTTTTGCTGACCAACACTTTCTTGCTGCAATTCAACTTTTCATGTAAAGTAAGAAATACTTTGTAAAATCTTCAAAAATTTCGATGTGCGACGTAAATGGGATTGCCTTTTTCTTTAAATACACTTTCGCACATGCTAATTCAACCTTGACTAAAATTGTTATTTATGCATTTGGTTTGAAATCAAGAAAACTCATGTAACACACACTAAAACACCAGGCATAAAACTTTCCTCGCAATTGAAGGCTACTTACTCAAACGAGGTCAATCGTCTTACTTACGTAACTTATCATTGACATTCTACTTCCGACCAGTGGTCGCCCTCTTGGCCTTATAACATTTGCTATACTGGCATTCCACGATCCACATACTCCACCATGTCATACCATTTCCATCTTGATCAATCATCTCATACTCTATCTCCACACATATCAATCCACCTACTAAAGGTTGCCTTGGCGGACTTTCATGAGTCCCGCCAATTCCAGGTTATCCTTCCAACCTCCAATCAAAACTGATCTGTCCTTCAAAGGACCTTGGTGGCGTATTCACCATCATTCTACTAAAACATAAAGGGATAACCATAAGAAATGGTTATACGAGTATAGACATGCAAAACGTACTTTACCGATCATTAGTCACTGTGACAATTTAGAAACAAGTATGCTCGTGTAACTCATATTCATAATAACAGTAGCTAATTGAAATTGCGAACATACTTTACATGAGAATTCTCGTTGCCATTGCTACAGTACTAAATTCACGTATTTCTGTTGACTCTAAGACTATCCCGTCTTAGTACTTCTACCCCTTTCTCACATATCGTAACTTAATTCATCACAGCTTAAGTCTAAGTATCTCCTTAGCATACTTAGTTCGCTTAAACTATTGCTCTGATACCATATTGTAACGCCCCAAAATCCGGGCCAATTTAAACCTCAAGTTACAAAAGGTTATGACAATAAAATTACAACTTATATAGATAGCAAAGGAATTAACCATCAAGAGTGTATTTACAATATAGGATACTTCGAACAACCTATTAATCTAATCATGACACTATAATCAGATTAATTGCGTTATCTAAGCTATCCTTCAAAAATCTCTTCTTTGTTAATTGCCACTTCTGCTATTCCAAAAACACTCGTCCCACAACCCTTTATTTGCCTGAGCCTGCACCTGGTAAGAAAACATCATATGAAACGATTAGGCCAACGCCTAGTGAGAACATTCGTTTCAATAATAACATTTGCAAAAATCAATGTACACATGTTATAACAAACCTGGTTACTCCTTTTCTTACCGTACGTATAACTCTATTCCATTACACAATTTCATCCATTCCCATGACTATGACTGACAACAAATCCATCAGCATATCATACCCCAGAGCCACACTACGAATCTTCAAAGATTCTAGATCAATGCTCTCCACCAATAAATCGCGATTACACACGCCCATTTATCAGCATTTCATACCCCAGAGCCACACTACGAATCTTCTCAGATTCTAGATCAATGCTCTCCACCAATAAATCGCTATTACACACGCCCATTTATCGGTAAGGAAGCAGAGATCACAAGCACTTATGTCAATCTCACTCTCTTCCTTAGAAATCAGGAATAACGATTAATACCACACGCCTATTCCATGATTTCCCACACACACTGGAATAACGATTAAACGAGTAATACCACACGCCTATTCCATGTGATTACCAAACTTCAGTGCCTATGGATCCATTACACTACTTGCACTCGTACCGGTATTTATTTAATATAGATTCCTCATAACAATAAGTATGAGCAAATCATATTTATACCTCCTAGATTCCTCCCTCATAGCATACAGTATGAGCCAATCTCCTTTACCTATACCAAACACCTGCCTAGTATCAAACTGGCACAGTCATCAAGCCTAACATACTACCCTTCGAATGTACGTATGTTCATGCTAAACTAATTATGTCTCAATCACTAAATCACAACGATTCACAATTAACAGAACTGAAAATTGGCCAGTCTGCACAAAGTGTCCGGAAAACCCAATGTTTCCGGATAACCCATCTTATCCGGACGTTTCCATTTTCCGGATACCATAATTTCCCCCGACAATCCCAACACCCGGACAACACATCCTTTCCGGTAAATTCCTACTTTTCCGGATAATATTCAAATTCGGACAACATCCGGACTCTATAGTCATCCGGATACCATCCGGTACTTACTTCATCCGGATTCTTGTAATACATAAAACCTACCCGGATACTTCATGCGTCCGGAAACATTCATCATTGGGGTTTTTCGGATACGACGATTCATCCGGAAAAGTCGGGTCTGCAGTCTAAAATTCAATCGAACTTCTTGTCTGTTCGATTCAGCTCATTCCCAGTATAACCATACAGTTCATAATCACTTTATACAGCTATTTCACGGTTCAATTTAACATAAGAACACTGATTTAAGCAAAGTACAAATGAACTCACCTTAGGTTTGCAAAACCCACTTTAATCCTCCATCTGATGCTTCAAATCTGATGTTACTGATATGTAAATCAAATCCAAAACATAATTTCGTTCATAATCTAACACATACAAAAATCACAACTGAAAACATCAACAAATCCCTTACCAATTTGATGAACAAACCCTTGCTTTCCTTCTTTTTCTCTTTTCTCTCTTTCTTTCAGCCTCTTAAACCGACCCAACCACAAAATGAGATAAAATATCTGATTTTCAGCTATTTTATTCATACCCACTTTCCAAAATGACCAACCACACCTCCAAGATTCATTATTTCCACAAGTGACACCAAACCTTAGTTCTTTGTATTTTAACCTTATTGAATTATAAAACTTCTATATAATTCAAGGTTACACCAAAATACAAATACATCCCAATTCTCATTAAAACACTATTACTGAAATTTCAGGATGTTACAGATCAGATACCGATAGTGATGATCACGAAGAATATACCCCTAATAATAAATCATTTAGTCAGTTAAATGACTATTTTGATATGCCCCCTATTATTCCAGACCAGAATACCCATACACAAACCTACGAACCTACACCTTATAATCGCAGTTTAAGGTTAAAAGTAGGTCAGATATTTGATTCGAAGGATCACTTGGCAAGTCAGGTCGGACTTAAGTTCATGGAAGAGGGTTTCGAAAGTCACACGCCGAGATCCGACAAAACCCGATACGACGTTGAATGTGCGAGAGAAAACTGTAAGTGGAGGATGTACGCGATTTCCGCGGGAGAGAAAGGAGGGGCGTTACTTATTAGAAAATTGGACGACGTACACACTTGTTCGAGGACTCAACTGAATCCCAACCACAAACAAGCCACCAAAAGGAATTTGGGTGCGATACTGAAAAACAAATTTCTTGATGCTAGCAGGTCATTGCGTCCAAAGGACATCATGGACGATGTACACCAGCAGTTCGGCGTCACGATTGGTTACCACCAAGCTTGGCGTGCGTGATGCATGGCACTGCTATTGGTGAGAGGCACGTTCGAGGAGTCGTATGAACGACTCCCAGCATATTTATATAATTTGCAGTTGCAGAATCCAGGTACTGTCACCCAGCTAAGGACCGATTCACATGGACGGTTTGAGATGTGCTTCGTGGCCCTTGGACCCGCAGTACGTATTTTAACACGTCATATGTTTACACATTATAAACTATAACATTTACAAAGGTAAACCACCTACGTTTTTGCAGATCCGCACATTTCTGGCAAATCTGCGTCGTGTCCTGGTAATAGACGCTGCCCATTTAAAGGGCCCTTACTTGGGTATGATGTTCCTCGCGGTTGCCATGGACGGGGATAACTCCATCGTTCCAGTAGCTTTCGGAGTAGGCAAGTCCGAAACCGGGGACGAGTGGACTTGGTTTCTGTCCATGTTGAGACAAGCTATCGGAGACCCGCAAGGGTTGGTGTTTATGTCCGACAGGGCTCCTTCCATAAGCGCCGCAATCTCTGCCATGTACCCAAACGCCCCTCACGCCTATTGTTGTCGACATTTGGAGATGAACGCCAAAACCCAGGACAAACGTATTACCATCTACAAGGATGTCTACTGGGCGGCATGCAGAGCATATACGGATCGGGAGTTTGACCGGTACATGAATCTTTTACGAGTTAGTGCACACAAAGCAGCCAAAGTCATGGACGATGTTGGATCGGAGAGGTGGTCCGCGGCCCATTTTCCTGCACAACGGTATGACATTCTGACTTCCAATAGTGCAGAGTCGGTGAATGCACTCTCCCGTTTTGCGCGTAGATGTCCGATTGTTAATCTTATGAACTACTTTCGGAGCTTTCAACAAGAGTGGGACCAACTTCGACGCCGAAAAGGAGCTGAGCTGCAAAGTAGACTCACACCAGCGGCGGAGGAGATAGTTCTCTTCAGGGCGCGTCACGAGTCGACATGGAGGGTAAGAGAAATCGGGTATGGGAGGTACGAGGTTCAGGATAACCATCTTCACGCGACTGTCCATATGACCGACCATGTTTGTTCCTGTTTCCAATGGCAAAAATCTGGGTTACCGTGCGGCCATGCCATCGCTGCGGCTAGACATATGGGTCGTAGAAATTGCAGCGACTTGGTTGTAACTTTCTTCAAGTCCGAAACTTACCAGAGAACATACGCAGAGGTAATAAATCCAGTTGGACCCCCTGAAGCATGGGTGTATCCACCCGACCCCCTTTCGCCATGTTATCCACCATTAAATGATAAGAACAGAGCCGGGAGACCGAGAAAGAACAACCGACGTCCATCACGTGGTGAAGGTTCGATACAGCGAAAATGTACTCGGTGCCAATGCGTAGGACATACTCGTGGAGAGTGTCCAAATCCCGCCCCTTCAACCGTGCCAAGGAGTAGACGTTCAGTCAGCCAAGTAAGTAACACGCAGGGCCCATCGGAGCTTGAGCCACATGAAACTATACCATATGATACCGTTGATCTGAACGTTGATTTCCCTTGAAAGGTACTTGAAACAGAACATGGGATGATGATCATAATGGTAATAGTCTAAATGGAGAGAATAGTAATGATAGTAGTCTAAATGGAGAGAATAGTAATGGTTATATAGAAATGGGGTTTTGACAATAGGACAAGGTTTCACGAGAAGAATATGAAATGGGGTTTTGACAAGTTGGTATCACTGGACTCATTTAAGAATTGTGAAAATGGATATTTGGCGAATGATGATTCATGTGTGTTTGGAGCTGAAGTATTTGCAGTTACAAAGTATGCACAAAAGGATCGATGTCTGTCCATCACAAAGCCTCCGCCAATTTTTAATACTTACACTTGGACCATAGATAATAAAATAAATAAATCAAAAAATATTCAATGATTAGTATGTGTTTGTTATGAAATAATCTTGTATAACATCTATTAGTTGTATTTTTAATATGAATCACTTTTTAGACAAATTTCAGACTACTTAAACACTACTTAAACACAAATTAAAGACCTTTATTCATGACAAATTAAAAACAACATACAAACAGGAAAGGAACGAAACAACAATGTCGAACTGGAAAACTACAAAACAATAACACATAAACAACAAAGTACTAAAGCAACACCCGAACCACCACCTACTGAAAAATTGATTTAGTTTGATCAATCCAACTTTGCTTGTCGCTTATCTTCGCTTGAAGAATTGCAAAGTCTTGCGTACAATGGTGAATTTCTTCTTTTTCTCGACGAATACGAGCCTCCCTATCTTCGCTTGAAGAATTGCGAAGTCTTGCGTACAGTTGGTCTATCTCCTCTTCCTTTGCTGTTATCTCCTTCTGGAGTTTAGGTGGCATTCCTTCACGTGTAGACGATGGGTTAGATGACGATGCCATTTGTTTACTGAAGAAAGAAAGCAAGTGAAAGAAAGCAAGAAAGAAGGATGGAATGGTGTGAATTATGAATTGCATTTTACTGATATTTATGGATGAAATCTCAAACATGTTAGTGAATTTGAACCACAAATTGGTCTTCAAAGTACAATAATTGTGGAAAAAAACAGTAAAAGCATGCAAAGATTCGTGCAAAAAAGGACAAAAAATGATTTTTTTTTGCAAAAAGGACCAAAAATGATTTTTTTTTGCCCACCGCGGGCAACCTCCGCGGGGAGGGACCAAAAATGTCACCGCGGGCATAGTTGGGGGGCTCCGCGGGACACTTTGGCTCAACAGGGGGTGCCACGTAGGCCCTAGCCTGCAATCGCAAGGCCCACCGCAGAAAATTTGGGTATTTTGATAAACTCATCGAGATTTTGAGTATTTTGATAAGTCAAAGTCAAACTTTGGGTATTTTAATTAAATTCCCTTGTTTAAAACCATTAAAATAATGATTTTAATGGTTGATTTTCAAAATAAGAAGCATAACAAAGTTGGTTCTATTTTAATATAGTTTTTCTATTAATAGTTATTTTCCAAATGACCATGGATTTTGCTGCCAAATAACTACGGTTGGATGAGGGTTAACAAGTCATTTAAATTTATCAAAATGGAACAACATATATCATCCACTACTAAACAAAAGACTTTTACCTACAAACTTTTCCTTGGAAATCTGTTGCTAAAGGGTGATTCGTCACAAAACCGTCATAAAAGTTGGTGGGTAAATTTTCGGTGGATAATGCAAATTAGAGACAGATTATCCTGAGATTCCCTGGGTGATCCATGGGTAAATTTTGGATTGTTTTTCAATGATAAGCCTATTTTTCACTCTTTGCATATTGTGATTCTGATTGGGCATTTTGTCCATTTTCCAGGAGATCAGTTAGTGGCTCTTTTGTTTTTTTTGGGTGGAGTCATGTATCATGGAAATCAAAGAAACAAGTGACTGCAACTAAGGCAAAATTTAGGTATATGAGAAGAATCACTACTGAACTTACCTGGTTGAGTAGACTTTTGGCAGATTTAAGGGTAGAAAACATTACTTCAATTGCTCCAAAGAGTGATAACATAGCAACTGTAATTGGAATGACATCTACTGGGGGCCATGGAGATCTAGGGCATCTTGGGATTGTGGAAATCCCTTGGGTGTGTACATTGGAATGACATCTACTGGGGGCTATAGGGGATCTACTGAGACCCCGATTGTGGACATCACGGTGAAGTGATGGCTGGCTATGAACATTGTGCAAATGGCCGTGGTATGTGTTGGGTTGTTTATCTGTTATCGTTGGGACTTTATGGCGGATTACACATTGTTTGGGAGCTGTTAAACTGTTCTTTTGAGAGGGAATTCACTAGACCTTGTGGTTTTCATACTCGTTTTTCAAACTTAAAACCATTTTAAGGTAAGAGTATAGTTGAGAGTCATTCAAAGGGAAAAAGAAGATGTGATGCCGTAGAAGAAATATGGTTTAATAGAGCCTTGTAATTCACCATTCTACTTATTATAAATCTCAGCTGTAGATATGTTTACTCGCTGTAAAAATCTTGAGGTGTAAAGATTATCTTTGATTTTGTTACACGATGGAACCATTTTAGCAATATTTATATGTTATTGATGTCTTGAATTTTGGGTCCTGTCCATCGATATTGAAACAAGTATATATAACATAAGTTGTGACTAGTTTAACAATAAAGAGCTCTTGTTTAACCACGTGCAAAAAATAAGAAGTGATATTGTTCAGATGATGTTCAATATAACTTTTTTTTTTGAAAACTTTTCTGCATCTTGAAGAAGTCATTTAGGGTGCGTTTGGTACACTGGATAAGACAGGACATGACATAACAGAATAGGGATCACTGTCCCATGTTTGACATGACTTTTATGTGGAACAGACAGGAACATGGTGGAACAAAGTGGAACAGGCCTGTTCCACCCCACCCCATGGAACAAACTGGAACAAGGTGGAACAAACTTATGTTTTATCAATATAACCTTAAAATAAAATATAATTCACTACTAAAAAAAACCTGATTTCCGGCGGACAAATCCGTCGGAAATCCGCCGGAAAGAGTCTATTTCGGCGGAATTTTCGGCGGATTCGATTGCCGGAAAATTGGTCGCCGAGATTACAGGTTTTCGGCGGAATTTTCGGCGGATATGTATTTTTCGGCGGCATTTTCGGCGGATCCGTCCGCCGGAAAACGGTAGAAATAATTATCAAAGTCTTAATTAACAAGATAATTTACAGTTGCATTTCGGCGGAATTTCGGCGGATTTTTCCGCCTGAAATATTTTTATTTATTTATTTATCAATTAATTAAAAAAAATTCGGTTGCATTTCGGCGGATTTTCGGCGGATTTTTCCGCCTGAAAATATATTTATTTATTTATTTATCAATTAATAAAAAAATATTTTCGGTAATATTTCCGGCGGATTTCCGGCGGAATATTCCGCCGAAAGAAATTTAATTAATTTTAATTTTTTTTAATTAATTTAAAATTTAATTTTTTCATTGAATCAGATAAAAACCTGCTAAAAACCTGCTACAAATTGTATAATCTGCTAAAATGCTATATATCATAAATTAAAACGTTCAATACATTGTTTGAGCCAAAACGACCAAATCGTTGTTCCAAATTCGTTCAAATAACACAAAAGACAATTATAAAAGTTTCAAATCGCTATGAAGGCGGAGGCGGACGCGGCGTACTTTGACTGAGACTTTTGATCAACTCGCACATCTCTTCATATTGTGCTCGTTCCGAACGACGGGCCTCTTCACGTCTCGCATCCTCTTCTCGACGTCTCTCATCCTCTACCTGACGTTCCGCTTCTCGTGCCCTCAACTCTTGCACTTGGCTCATTAAGGTCTCAACGATGTGCTACAAAATAGAAAAAAGACTTTAGAATATTTAATATGAACTAAAAATCAAATTGATAACATCATTTAATGAAAAAAAACTGGTACACACCTGCTGGGAGGAAGACGACGCATCACTTGTCGAAGATGACCCACTCAAGATCGCATTGGGATCTAGATGGTTTCCAAACCCAAAGGAACGACCTTTCTTCGTTCCCCCGGTCACGTCATGCCATAATTGGGTATCAAGTGGCGGATGATTGGTAAGGTCATCGCCGTATCTCTCTATGGCACCCGCCCGATACCCACCCTGTGGTTTTTATAAAATTATACAAGTCATTTTCGACAGCATAACGACTGTAAATAGGACGTTTCCATTTTCCTGTTAAACAACAATCCTAATGTTTGCCCAACAAATGGCAACCCAAACTAGATAGATATTAACGGCAAGATATACAACAAAACAATTATAAAGCTAAAAGTTAAACAATCCTAATGTTTGCCCAACAAATGGCAACCCAAACTAGATAGATATTAACGGCAAGATATATAACAAAACAATTATAAAGCTTAAAGTTAAACAATCCTAACGTTTGCCCAACAAATGGCAACCCAAAGTAGATATATAAGATAGCTAGTTACCTAGTTATAATGTTTATAGTTAAACACAAACTATGTAGATATTGTAAAGTCTTGGTCAAAAAATACTTACCGCAAAACGGCTACACCGCGTCGTCACATACTCCCCAGATTCGGAAGATGTGTCATTCGCTCCCGACCGCTGCTTCTTCTTCTTCTTCATATGGGTATGGTCGAAGAGCTCAATACCCGACGGTGGCACGCCTCCCTTAACTCTCGTCTGCAAAGATCAAATAATACAAACAATGGCGAATTATAACATGTTAAGCAAACAACAAACTAGTAACGCAATTGGTTAATTATAACATATGAAGGTCATACCAATCTTGCAGCTGTCGCCCCGAAAGAAATACATCCATTAGTGTGCTTCGATATTTCTCCATCAATCTCAGTCATCCTGTTCGAGCGTGCCGTCACTGAAATCGACTTCCAACGATCGGAATTCCAGGCATCGATCATTCTGTTCCATTGATTCTCATCTATCCAGGGGGGATTGAACGGCCGCAACAAGTCCATGTTTCTATTTGGGTCGTTCTGATCATAACGACGACCACTCTCGTTGCACAAACGGATGGCTCTATTTCGTGCATATGAAAGATTGTCATTGTAGCATTTCCCACATTTCTTCTCCCAAATTTGACGAATTCTAGAGTGCAACGCCGGGTCCCATTGGTAGTATTGCTGCACGTACATGTTTAGTTATTTTTAAGTTTCCAAGAATACTACCAAGGATTTAATTACTTAAATATACACTACGAACCTCGAACTTCTCAAACATTTGGTTCCGAGTAGCAAGAGGGATTTGGCACCAAGTGCGACATGCCCCGGTAGTGTATCGCCGATTAATCTCCGTCGCAACTCGGCTCGCATTTTCACAATCAAACCTACATAATGAAATTAATTAATATCAATACAAAGAACAATTACTTTGATCAATAAGTTAATAGAAATGAATTTACTCCATTGAGTCTGGAGCGCGTGGAGCAATAATCTTCCTCTCCGACGGAGCCGGGACCTGCTGCGGAATATCACTAGCACCGTCATCATGTCCAAACCCTGTCTCTAGATGTGCCGAGCCACTACTGGAGGCTCCGCCAGTACCTCGAGTAGGAGTACCTCGATGTGCCGATCCACTACTCCCTCGCCCGGATCCCGGGGTACGCGGCATTGTCTACAAAGCATCGTTAGAAAACATACACCAATAATTCAAGTTTACAACAAATTATTAGATAGGTAAACATGGTCACAAATCAATAGATAACTTTGTAAATGTGACAAAACAGATAGCAAAACATGGAAACAATTACACAAAGTTTACTAAGTCTAAGATTAACATAGTATTTATTCATCAGATGAGTGATCAGACAAGTCAGGTTCTTCTTCGTCAGAGTCACTACTCGAGTCTTGGAACTCGTCCTCTTCGTCATCACTCTCGTCAACATGCCAGAAGTCGCGACCGTCATTGGAGATTTCGATGCCCTCTCCAACCGTGTTAAGACGGATGGGTTCATCGACGTCTTCGTTTCCAACTGTGGGTGCAATTCTATCATCTTCTTGGAAAAACTGTTCGCTATCCACATTTTCAACTTCCGGTACTTCAAGTGTACTTGATGCCAAGTCATAGACCCCTCTAGGCTTTGTCTTCACCACAGACCACCAATCTTTTAATTCCTTCGATGGATATGGCACATAATAGACTTGTTCAGATTGCGATGCTAGGATAAAAGGGTCGTCTGAACGAAGTCTTGATCTGTGTTTGACGTCCACGAGATTATGCTTTGGGTGAACTCGGACCCCATTAACTGTATCAAACCATGTGCATTTGAATATTGGGACAACACAACGATCGAGTCTCGAATGATATTCTATCTCTAACACTTCGTCCAACAATCCATAGTAGTCCACATCAAACTCCGAGTAACAAGAGCCTCTCACACAAACTCCACTATTATGTGTGATGCGATTCCTACCGTGAGACTGGGTGTGGAACTTGTAACCATTTACAAAAAAACCTGGGTGTCTCCAAGCCCAACAGAGAGGTCCTTGTGCCAAAACTTTCAGATGGCTGATTGAGGAGTCGGGCCGAGTGATGACCTGTATTATAAAATATTATGTCATTTTTAATATGATATTAAATACATATAAATGATGATGAAATAGATGGGTTCATAAGAAGTACTTACATAGTTCTTAAACCAATCAGCAAAGTGGTCACCTCTACGTTTGTCGAGGCCCGCTTCATCAATATACGGCTCCGAAAGTCTAATCCAATCATCAAACAAGGGGATGAAAGGAAAGACTTCTTCACAATTAAGCAAGATGTATGTGTGAGCCTTGTGCATATCTCCAGCATCCAACTGGCATTGTTTTTCGGCCTTATGGTATAATGGACGACACGGGGTTTTAAATATTTTCAAGCGTTTGTCAGAAGACTCACATTCGGGGGCAAAATTCCGAGGCTCACGGTTTAGACGCGTCTCTACAGTTGGATCAAAATACAACGCACAATAATTAGAGAGCTCGTTCACCAAATATGCCTCCACAATCGACCCTTCTACCCTTGCTCTGTTTCTCACCGTCTTTTTCAAAGATCCAAGACGTCTCTCATAGAGATACATCCATCTGTATTGAACCGAACCACCAACTAGTGCCTCATCCGCCAGATGTACCACAAGGTGTTCCATGGAATCAAAGAACGCCGGTGGAAAGACTCTTTCCAACTTACAGATCGTTTCAACTATACTTGTCTTCAGTTGAATCAAGTCGTCAACATGTAACACCTTCGAGCATATTGCACGAAAGAATGTGCACAACTCAGTGATGGCATCCCATATCTGGGTGGGTACCATCCCTTTAATGGCAATAGGGAGCAGTCTTTGCATGAACACGTGACAATCATGACTCTTGAAGGCATAGAAACTACCCTCCTCAAGGTTAAATAATGACCCTATGTTGGAAGCATAGCCGTCTGGGAATTTCAACGTCTTCAACCATTCACCCACCTTTATTACTTGCGCTTTTTTCAAAGTGTATTCCGCTTTCGGTTTAAATATTTTATTTCGTTCCTCCCTGAGATGCAACTCTGGTCGATTGCAGTATTCTTCTATGTCTTTCCTTGCTTTGATGTTGTCCTTTGATTTTTGTGTGTCCATAATCGTGTGAAACAGATTATAACACATTCTTCTCAATGTGCATTACATCCAGGTTGTGTCGTATCAACAAAGTGTGCCAATACGGCAGCTCCCAGAAAATGCTCCGCTTTACCCAATTGTGTGTTACCCCAAAACCCGCAGGCTTTCTATAGTGCCTTGACTTGTGTGGGACACCATCATAAACCGTAGGAAGGCTACACACTTGATTCCATATTTCTTGACCGGTTGGCATTAAGGGTGGATCAGCCGTCTCGGTATGTCCCCTACGAAATTGCTTTCTGTCACGTCTAAACGCGTGTCTTTGTGGTAGAAACTTGCGGTGACAGTCAAACCAACACGACTTCCCTCCGCTTCGTAACTGGAACGCACCTGTATTGCCCATGCAATATGGACAAGCTAACTTTCCGTGCGTGCTCCAACCAGAAAGCATGGCATAAGCAGGGAAGTCACTAACCGTCCACAACAATACGGCCCTCATGGTAAAATTGGTCCTACGAAAAGCATCGTAGGTATGGACACCCTCCAAGAATAACATCTTCAATTCATCGATCAAGGGCCGAAGAAATACATCCAAGTTTTGTCCGGGACTCTTCTTGCCGGGAATCAGCAAAGCGAGGTGGACGTAGGATTCCTTGATGCACATCCAAGGCGGCAGATTGTAGTTTGTAAGAAAGACGGGCCATAGCGAATACGGATTTGAGTTAGAGTTATTGGGGTTGAAACCATCCGTACATAAGCCCAAGCGAACATTCCCGATCTCGGTTGAAAAATCAGGATGTAGCCTGTCAAAGTGTTTCCAAGCCTCACCATCACTCGGATGTACCATCTTTCCCTGTTCAGTCTGATGTTGACAGTGCCAAGTCATCGCTTTTGCTGTTTTCTTACACAAATACATTCGTTGCAATCTTTCTGTAATAGGTAAATACGTCAACACCAACTGAGGCACCTTATTGTTTCGGCCCCTTGTTTTGTAGCGAGGCTCCCCACACACTTGACAAGTGTCATAATCGGCAGATTCCTTATAGAATAACATGCAATGGTTTTTGCAAGCATGGATCTTCTCTTTCGACAGACTAAGTTGCTTCAACATCTTCTTTGTCTCGTAAAAGCTACCAACCAATTGTTCATTTTTAGGTAGCATTTCTTTCACCATAGCAATGTTACGATTGTAGGTTGTCTCTGATACATTGCAATCTGACTTCCAGTTCAAAAACCTTGCCGCTGCCTCTAACTTTGAAAAGTTCTGGCATCCCTCCCACAATGGCTGGTCTGAAGCTTCTAACATCTCATAGAAACGCCGTGCATGTTGATTCGGTTCTTGTTCCTCCCACGTACTTGATGTACCGGGAATATTTTGGTCCATCACCATTTGTTGAACACCGTCAACCTCGGAATAATCTTCGTCTACTATTTCCTGTTGAACTAAGGGTTCTATTTCGCCGTGTGCATACCAGTGAGTATAAGAAAGCATGAATCCTGTTCTTAATAAGTCTAAATGAACCTCATCTCTAATTTTATACTTTTTAAGTTTACATTTCTTACAAGGACATTTTGTAAATAATGTTACCCCTTCATCTATGCCTCTCGGTAGAACAGATTGCTCATATGTGAAAGCAAAATCCAAAAATCGTTCAACTTCACATCTAAAAACATGATTTATTTCACCACTCCTATTTACTCGTTTATACATCCATCCTCTATCTGCATTAGTCGACATAGCTACAAACACATAATATATACACATATTAGAAAAAAAAGTCCATTTATAACTTACATTTTATATACATATAATATATATACACATATTAGAAAAAAGTCCATTCATAACCTACATTTTATAGACACATAATATATACAAGTAAACCAAGAATAGAGAAACTATCCACTAATAAACATATTCAACTAGAAATAAAAAACCCACGAATTCCAGTTCCGTGCATTATTTCTCTCAAAACACTGAAACAGTGAAAGGATAAGACCTGACACAAAGTTGATTTGCCTTTATTGCAAGTTCAATACAGCATAAAAACACTCACTCACTGCTTTTTTGCTTTGCAAACACACCATATTAACCACCTTTAATTTAACCACAACAATATCTAAAATACACATAAAACTTACCAATTTTAACCTCTCAATTCTGCAACTGCAACTGTCTTATCATCTTCATAAAGCAAGAGCCTTAACCACAAGAAGAGCAATTCAGAATCAATCTTTACATGGTTTATAGAATTATAATATATATATATATATACAAAGTCGGATCTCAAGATAGATAGAATAGGATACAACTCCAATTACGGAGAGGATGAGTGAGTCATATTAAAGACAAACACAGTTTACTGCCCTCTTATCCACAAAAACAACACCATTATATTTTGGTGGGTCTGCTAACCCAAACTTATAGTACAAATGGGGAGCAAACAAATCCCCATCCCATATGGGTTATGGATTTTGTGGTTCAAATAAATCTCTACCATTGGATCTCATCAACCCACAAATAATATTATACCACATTTAATTCCCAACTAGTATATATACTATATGAAAGCTTCACATTGACATTTGGTGGTGTTACTGTTACATATATACTTGAAATTCACAAAAGAGGTTTTATTCAACTGAATTTGTTTTTAATTAACTTTCAAATTAAGAGGTTTCTGTTTGGTTTTTGCATCCTCTGTTTACTTTTTGAGAATTCAGCAATGACAAATTAACTGTTTACTTCTTTCTTGAATCAGTGTTTTAAATGTGAACCATGTACGTATAACTCTGCTCCAACAACAACATAGTTAAGGAATCATAAGGGGATTTTGAACAATATTGTAGTCTAAGGTGATGTTTTACCTTTTAATTAAACATGTAAATACTTAAATTATACATGTAAATACTTAATCATAGTCGTTTAGTCACATACCTCTAAGCAAAGAAATCGAATCGGCTGTCCAACGGCGATAGTGGACTGGTGGTCCGACCGGTAGGGTTTCGGCTGTCCAACGGCGGTGGTGGACTGGTGGTCCGACCGGCGGTGGTGGACTGGTGGTCGATCGGCTCTTCGTCGCGCTGTGTTTGTGATGTGGTGTTAACTGCAATCGTCGGCTGGATAGGAGATTTAGGGCAAAAAAATCGTGAGTTTTCGGCGGAATTCCGGCGGATTATGCCGCCGGAAATTTAATTTTCAAGATTATTATTATTATTATTATTAATATATATATATTAATATTATTATTATTAATATGTAGTAGTTATTTTTATTATTTTTATTAATATATATTAATATTATTATTATTAATATGTAGTAGTTATTATTATTATATATTATTTTTTATTATTAAAGCACAATACGATTCATAAAACCCGGATACGGTCCATTAAAGCAAACTAGGATCTATAAAGACCCAATACGGTTCATTAAAGCTCAATACATTCCATTAAACCCCATAACGGTACATTAAGCCCACAAGGGTCCATTAAAGCCCAAAATGATCAATTAAAGGTCAATATGGTCCATTAAAGCAAATTAGGATCCATATAGGCCCAATACGATCCATTAAAGCCCAAACCGTTCTATAAACCCAAAATGGTCCATTAAAGCCCATAACAATCTATTAAGCCCACAATGGTACATTGAAGCCCAGATGATCAATTAAAGACCAATATGGTACATTAAGGCAAAATAGGATCCATAAAGCCCGATACGGTCCATTAAAGCCTAAACCATTCCATAAGTCCGTTAAAGTTCAATTGAGTTGACTAAACACCTAGTAGATTACTGAAATCCCAATACGATCCATTAAAGCCCAAACCGTTCTATAAGTCCGTTAAAGTTCATAAAGGCCCAATACGGACTATTAAAGCACAATACGATTCATAAAGCCCCGATACGGTCCATTAAAGCAAACTAGGATCTATAAAGGCCCAATACGGTCCATTAAAGCAAACTAGGATCTATAAAGGCCCAATACGGTCCATTAAAGCCCATAACAATCTATTAAGCCCACAATGGTACATTGAAGCCCAGATGATCAATTAAAGACCAATATGGTACATTAAGGCAAAAAAGGATCCATAAAGCCCGATACGGTCCATTAAGGCAAACTAGAATCCATAAAGCTCGATATGGTCCATTAAAACCTATTACAGTTCATTAAAACCTATTATGATTCATTAAAACCTATTACGATTCATTAAAGGCCAATACATCCCATTAAAGCCAATAACGGTACATTAAGCCCATAAGGGTCCATTAAAGCTAAAAAATGATCAATTAAAGGCCAATACGGTCCATTAAAGCACAATACGATTCATAAAGGCCCAATACGGTCCATTAAAGCCTAAACCATTCCATAAGTCCGTTAAAGTTCAATTGAGTTGACTAAACACCTAGTAGATTACTGAAATCCCAACAAGATCCATTAACGGTCAATGGATCCAATAACCCCCTGTTGGACTCGTTAACGATCATTTGGATCCAATAAACCCCTGTCAAATCCATTTGCAACCTAATACGGTCCAATAAAGCTAAAACCGTTCCATAAGCTATAATGGTCAATTAAAGCCCGATACGATTCATTAAAGCCCAATACGTCTATTAAAGCCCATAACGATCTATTAAGCCCACAACGGTACATTGAATCCCAGATAATCAATTAAAGATCAATATGGTCCATTAAATCAAACTACGATCCATAAAGATCGACATGGTCCATTAAAGCCCAATACATTCCATTAAAACCCATAACGGTACATTAAGCCCATAAGGGTCCATTGAAGCCCAAAATGAACAATTAAAGCCCATAACGGTACATTAAGCCCACAAGGTTTGATTTATCATTAAAATTTAATTTAATATTTATATAATTAAAAATATTTCTAAAATATTAATGTTCGGCGGATTTCCGGCGGAGGGTTAAAAAAATTATTTTTTATTTTTTAAAATTAATTTCCGGCGGATTTCCGGCGGATCGTAAATCAATTTAGTTTTTATTTTTATTTTTAAAGGTTACGGTTCCGGCGGATTTCCGGCGGAGGATTAAAAAAATTATTTTTTATTTTTTAAAATTAATTTCCGGCGGATTTCCGGCGGATCGTAAATCAATTTAGTTTTTATTTTTATTTTTAAAGGTTACGGTTCCGGCGGATTTCCGGCGGAGTATTAAAAAATTATTTTTTATTTTTTAAAATTAATTTCCGGCGGATTTCCGGCGGTTCGTTAACTAATTTATTTTTTTAGATTTTTAAGAGTTTAAAAATTCGGCGGATTTTCGGCGGATGCTTAAAAAAATTATTTTCTTAATTAATTAAACGTCTTTCGGCGGAATTCCGACGTATTTCCGACGGATATTAATTTTAAAAATAAGTAATTGCATTCCGCCGAATATCCGCCGAAAAATAAGTCGATTGTTTAAAAAAAATGCGAAACTTTTATTTTTTGTGATTTTCGGCGGATTTTCGGCGGAAGTCAACGGAATTTGACTATTTTAATTTCCGCCGGATATCCGCCGGAAAGTCGCCGGAAAATATCAGGCGGAAAATCCGCCGGAAATCGACTTCTGTTTGGTAGTGATTCTCTTCTAAAATATCAAATACACGTTTTATTTTATATTTTATTTATTCTTTAAATTTTATTTATTGTATTTTATCTAATGTTATTTGTTTTGTTCTGTCCAGCTCTGTCTACCAAACGCTGAACAACTGTTCTGTCATGTTCTATTCTATCCTGTCCCATCCTACCCTGTTCTATCTTGTTTGCGTTCTTGAAAACATATACTTTGCCATTACAGATTCTCTGTGAGGGGTACATTAATTAGTGAATGGTAAGTTATGCCCAACTTACTACTACCCTTTTTAGTTTTATTTCTAAATTTACCCATGATTATTTAAGTAAAGAATTTATTTTGTATTTGTTTCTATTCTTAATAAAAAAAAACGTAATTTTCATCAATATATATGACCAAGACCAACCAAGAATACATTTTTTCATGAGATATAAACCACACTAGCTAGTTTATTCATAATAACTACATATACATGATCGAACAGGGAGGGATTCATGAAGAATTGGTGGAATTTAGTAAGGATGGTGATGGCGAGGGGTCCATGCCATTTATCTCTTCTTCCCTCAAAATTTCAAAAAGAGTTAAAGTTATAAATATTTGTTACTCTAACCATATAAATTAATTACTTGTTGATTAATTAAACGATCATTTTTTATTCGTGAAATGATATAGAACTTGGCCTCTAAACCTTCATGTGACACCAACATGTTTTCGTGAGATCAAGTTTTTACACTTGAAACTTCACAGTAAAATACTGATATATATATATATATATATGAGTTACTTAGGGACACGAAAATAAATTGGTAGAGGATTACGAGGTTGAGGTGCAACATCCCACACAGAAAAAGCACTCTTTGAGTTCATCCAACGATATGTCATCTCCGGATAGTGTCGGTCCAAAACGTCTTTCAAACTTTCCGTTGTGTTCACCCATTCTAGCCCTTTTTCCGTGTACACATCTTTGTTAAAATCACTGGTAAAAAATCTATCTGCTTCGAGTCTCCTGTAAATTTAAATTAGTTTGATTAATATATAATCATTAATCAATCTGTATTTTAATTTCTTATGTTGTTGAGTTCTCCATACCTTGATGCCATGCTGATAAAAATTATGAAAGCAGTCTCACTAATGGCAAACCCTTTGATCTTTTTCTCAGCTGCCATTCCTACCATCAGATCAAGCTGCTCGACATCGTCATCATATACTGCACGCAATGTCTCAATAGCTTCTTTATCATCCGTCAGATCATCCCAGTTGGAGATGGGGATAAGTAAAAGAGATCTACGAAAGTCGTTATATCTTGGTACATTCCTTTCTCTATCCCTATAAACTGCATGATCATGTATATATGTGTTTTGATTCAATAAATACATACATATTACATATATAATGTTACTTAATTGCATGCCCATCTCAAATATCATCATATACAAGAATTAACATTAATTAATCTAATCCAAAAAGTTAGAGGCAAATGTATATATGATCAAGTTTAGAGAAAGAAAGAAAACAATACTTACTCTCCAGGGAGGGTAAGTCGACATGATCGGGGCGATCTGTGCCATCGACGTTTTGAGGTGCAACATCCCTAAGCCAAATAGGATAATTCCATAGCTCAAGTGCTCCACATGCTTGATGTCCCATTGATACCATTCGTGTTGTAAATCCAATTTCTGATAACTCCTCTTCCCCTTTACTTCCGATCAAATTTATCATATCTATTCTGCAAATTTATCATCAAAAATACTTTTACAACAAATTATATGATCGACCCATATCATTTTTATTAATAAAAAATCATACGGACAAATTTTCAAGGTTAAAAAAAATACTAATCAATATCGATTTATGTGGGTCCAAGAAGTCTTACTTTTTGCTTAATTTTGGAGATTTGTTAGGGCCTGGTGCTGAATTAACATCCCCAATGAAGAGTTGATCGGGTAAAAGAGAATGCATTCTATAAACACTCGTAAACTCTTCTGTTAATGAGTAGGGTATCCCATGGTTATTGGGTTTCTTTAGCCCTATAAGACCTCCCAAAATGGCCCCACCAACACGCCCAAATGTGTCCTTGAATCTTTTCCCCAATAATCCATACCTGAATTATTAATCAAATTTCCAACAGAAATATTAATATTAATGCTCCATTTCAAGAATAATAACACAAATTAAACACCATCAATTAGTTAACTAAGACTAATTTACCAGTTAGCTCTCATCGCAGCAAGAAGGGTGTCGGTTTTGAGAAGCTCAACGGTCCAATCAATGGTATGAATTTTGGCAATCACCGCAGAAGTTACTAGTCTTGCATGGCCGCATAGATGTTCATCGTTCAAATCAGGATATTCTTTCTGATTATTACAAGTAATTTGCGACAATGTTACTAGTGAATTGTATTGCAAGAATGGATGTATATATATTTGCCGTATATAATATTATATATTTCATAAAAATGAAAATGGTTGTTTAGATTTATCGTATATAATATCATACAATTCAGAAGAAAAAGAAAAGAATGGATGTGTATACGTACGTACCTTTAAGGCATCACAAATGGCGTTGTGCTCGAGGATGAAGAGGGCTTGTAAGGTCGATACCCCAATCCAATTGTTACGAATATCACCCGATATGGGCAATCCATCATTGTCATGTTGGAGGAGACCATCTTTCGCGATCTTGAGCTTTCCGTCTTTGAATGTTCTTACTTGCTGCAATTCATTGGAACCACTTCCGTATATTGCGCTCGCATCCCTGTATTTCAGTGGATACAATAATTGATTAATGTATCTGAAATATTTTCATACAAATATGATGATGATTATGGTGATTTTGGTATCTCTAGATCGTTAAGTCTCAACCTTTTGATTTCAGGTTTGTTCCTTTTGATAATAATTGTTTTGTTATCACATTTTGATTTTATTCATTTAATACTTCAACAATTATCAATCACTAACCTGAAGAAAAGCAACATTTTCGGTGTTGGGGTGGACCGAGGAAGGATTCAATGGGCCGCCAACGAACTTCATTGTAAGGCACGAAACTTTCCATGCAAATACCTTGGCATTCCTTTAGGCGAAAGAATGACGACTATTAAAGCGTGGGATCCTGTGGTAGAGAAATTTCAAGCAAGACTTTCAAGATGGAAAGCTAAAACGTTATCGGCGGGGGGAGGAGAGTCTTAACTCGGGCGGTTTTGGGAAGTCTAGCCACCTACTTGATGTCCATGTATAAAGCTCCTACAACTGTAATCAATAAGTTGGAAAAACTGAGAAGAGACTTCTTTTGGGGGGCAGACATTGGAGAAAAGAAGGTTGTATGGGTCAAGTGGGGTTACACCTTGAGAAGCTTTGTAAATGGAGGGATTGGCTTAGGAAGCATAGCTGCAGCTAACATTGCCCTTCTCACCAAGTGGATTTGGAAATTCAAAACCGATACAGAGTCGACATGGGGGAAAGTAGTGAGAGCGATATACGGGGTCAATGGCTATCTGGACAACAACGGGGTAGGAATTGGCAAACAAGGACCTTGGTCAAGTGTCTTAAAAGCGATGAAATGGTGGAACGAAAAAGGAACGCGGCTGGATGATCTCCTGTCTAAAAAGATTGGTGATGGCAGAAACACCTCCTTTTGGAAGGAAAACTGGATTGGGAATGGGAATTTAAAAGATAGATATCCTAGACTTTTTGCTTTAGATCAAACAGAGACGGCGAGGGTGGCTGACAGGATCACAAACGGTGAACTTACATGGGAATGGCGCAGAGATATTAGAGACGGGAGAGAAGCGGAGGACCTGGAAAGTTTGGCGGGGATTCTGAGAAATTTTGTTCTTAGTTCTACGTCTGACAGATGGAGATGGAGCCTTTCGAGCGATGGCGAATTTTCTGTCAAAAGCACCAGAAATAGAGTTGAGCAAATTATGTTCGGGAACGACAATCTTTCAACGAGATGGAATAATCTAATTCCATCTAAAATAAACATTTTCTGCTGGAGGGCTAAACAGGGGAGAATTCCAGTTAAGGAAAGGGTCTCAAAAATGGGTATTGACTTGGATAGTACCTTATGCTCTATATGCAACCAGGAGATTGAAACGGTTGATCATATCCTCTTTTCGTGCGAAGTTCCGGCAGCTATCTGGAGAAAAGTTCAAGGCTGGTGGCAGCATCCTTTCTCTTCTTACTATTCTTTTGACGCGGCTCAGGAAGGTATCGATTCTGCCCAGGTGCCTCACTTGCAACGAAAGTGTCTCGAAGCAATTATGTTTTCAGTATGCTACTTTATTTGGTGTTTCCGCAATAGGACTGTGTTTGAGAGAACGACCCTTGATAGGAGAAATCTTTTCGATAATATTATCGACAGTACGTTTAGGTGGATTGTGTTGAGACATAAGAAGAGTGTTAAAAATGTTGTTGTCTGGAGAGTATCTCCCTTCTGTTGTTTAGGTCCTTGTAATTCTCTCCGCTGGTCCCTGGCTAGCCTTTTAATGCATTGCCGTTTCGGAAAAAAAATTATCAATCACTAACCTAGATGTCATTGAACATGCTTAACGTATCTTGAAACTAGGATGTTCTAATCACTACTACACGAAAGACTTTTGCGTACGAATTTTTCCCTCAGAAATCTGTGGGTAATGCAAATCAATGACAGATTACCCAAGGGTTCTTTGGGTGATCCATGGGTATTTTCTCGAAAAACATCAGGTTCTCCCAAACCATTTGGTATTTTCTGGGTAATCCGTGGGTAATCAACTACGTAAATTTCTCTGGGTATAAGTCATTTGTTTTGTAGTGCATGTTTATTGGTGCTTTGAACGTTATTGCATGATAAAAGTGCTTAAAATATTAAGAATTGTGTTCGAATAAAATGTTCTAATTAAGTATTTGATTTACAACTACATATTAATTATATTTTGATTATATCAATGAATTTATGGTGATGTTCTGTAATGTTAAAGAAGTTTTTGTCATTCTGAAATATCATCAACTTAAAAAAGAAACAACAATTTATCAAACAATGTTTAATTTATATTGAAGGGTAAACTGATTATTTTTGACATACAGACAATTAATTCAGGAAAAAAATAACAATATATTCTTAATCAAGCATATAGTTTAACTCATACAAGATTTAATGAAAAAAGATAAATGACCTCTAAAAATAAACTCTCATGGCCAAAATATAATATGTATAACTTTTTTTGGGAAAAAGGTACCAAAATAAAGTATCTCAAATTCATGGGCTATATCTATTTTACAAATTTCTAATTCATATATAATACTATATATAAAAACATATGTTTTGCAGTGTTACTCAATTAGTCAATAGTAATAAGCAAGTTAAATTAGGTTATATATTAAAAAAATTGCAAATAAGATAATAAAAATGTAATAAAAATCAAATATCGCTACAAACTCTGCGCATTAGACCATGGCGTGCCACATGCTTAACGTGACGTGAAACACAAGCCTTGGTGCTATGACGGCTGTGCGACGAGTTTTTTAGAACATTGATTTTGGTGTAAAAATCATTGAAGTTAGAACTCAGCATTTTGATTTAGATGCATTTTGGTGTAAAAATAATTAAAGTTAGTCGATATTAGATCCCATACCCATGTAAATATATTTTAGAATTAATTGCATTATTAAATATTAGCCATCGGTCAACAACCATTTTTGTCCGGTAGTGAGTAGTGGTTACTGGTTAGTGGTCATTTTACGGAACACGTCCCTCAACTATGTGACTTTTGAAATTCGGCTCCCATACTTCTAATAAATATCATTCAACTCCTCATAGTTTCTGAAATCAACATTCAACATTTGTTTCCTTTTTACCCATTTAAACTATTTAGGATAATAGTTACGAAGTATTTTTATTTATATTAGTTTGCGTACTATAGAGATTAAACCATGCCATAATTAAAATACATATGTCATTAAATAACAATCAAGTTTCACAAATTTCTAGTTTGATTACTAAAGTTTTGAAATTATTAAACTTCAAAGGTAAGTCCAATGTTGGGCAATATTCAAAAAACGATCACAAACTTGAGACTTAGTTTAAAAGTTTGATAATTAAATGTGTAAATTTTGAGGAATAATTCAATGGGTAAAATTTGGACTTTGTAATATGAAGATCATCTATTTAAGTATTTTTGGGCCCACTAGATGACTTGCCTGAGTGTTAATTTAAGACCTATGAAATTAATTGATATATATATATATATAGAGAGAGAGAGAGAAAGAATCATGCGAGAAGTTAAACATTATGCGAGAATGCGAGAAGTGTTTAATCATATATGATTACACGGCATGTGAGTGTGTTTAATCATATATGATTAAACGTCTATGTATTGCCAATTTAATTTATGTTTAATCATATATAACAAATATGAATAAAAGTAACATGAAACTTTGGAAGAAATCATACCACCAAGAAGTTCTGATGTTAAGATGGCCTTTCTTAAGATCATCCGAACCGGTATCAACATTTTTAGTCTTGTATAACTTGAATGACTTGAAAGGGCATTGACTGGCTACTTGTGCAGGTGCCTTGAGCTCAATCTAGGATGAAAAATCCATGGTCATGTTTTAGTGCTACATTCATGCATGCATAAATATAATTATATATATATATATATTGATGGAACCTGCTCTGTTGACTCTAGATGATCAATCCAATCGTGGACCATAAATTGAATCCATGAAGCAGCAATCATGTTGAATTGCTTTCCAGTGTCTATAAATTCTCTGCGTGCTAGAAGCTTTGTTGCCACCACCATAGGATCTGGCTTCAACAGCTACACAAAAGTCAAAACTAAGAATATATCATCTTTTCCTCGAAATATATACTTCTACTTGTAGTATTACAAGTCTCTGCTAAAACAAAAAAAATCCAAACTACTCATTCAATTTTTTTTTTGAACGGCAAATTTTATAAAAGCGAAACTAGCAAGAAGCTAGACGCAAAAGGAGAGCGTTACAAAATAGAAGTAGGATTACAAACTACTCATTCAATAGCTATTAAAAAGTGAAACTAGCTCTTTTATGACCATTATAGGGTTTATAACATGAACTTCTATAAAAAAAATCAACTAGCTTATCAGTCAACAGCTAGCTTATAAGCTAGTTTGCCAAACATAGTCTTACTTTACTGGTTAATGATGGAAATTTCGTTGACGATGGAAAACTCTTCCTTGTTGAAATCGAGTGTGGAGAAACCCGAAAAATTTAAGGGTTCCGATTTTAGAAGATGGCAACAAAAGATGTTCTTCTACTTGACAACTTTGAAAGTGTCTAACGTGCTTACCGATCAAGCACCGACACCGCCGGTTGGAGAGGGAGAAAACGCCCCATCCCAAATTGAATTGGCTATGTTCCAACGATCCTTGGATATTTGGAACGCCAACGAATATAATTGTCGGAATTTTATTCTTAATGGTTTGGATGATGGTCTTTATGACATATATTCATCCTTCACCACGGCAAGAGAAATTTGGGAGTCGTTGGAATCAAAGTAAAAGACGGAAGTCGCTTGTTCCAAACGATTTATCGTGGGCAAATTCCTAAACTATAAGATGACGGATTCCAAACCGGTCGTGAAACAAGTAGAAGAAATGCAAATCTTGGTCCATGAATTGGAAGTCGAAGGTATGGGCATCAACTCTAACTTTGTTATTGGTTCAATAATTGATAAGTTACCTCCATCCTGGAAAAATTTTAAACTCTATCTTAAACATTTGTCCGAGGATATGAGTTTTGAGCAATTGATACTCAAATTGCGGGTGGAGGAGGACAACCGGATGAACGAGAAGGCGGACGCAATCTCGTTGGAACCAAATGCAAACATGGTTACCGGAAACTCATCAAAGTCAAAGTTCCAAAAAGGAAAGGGAAAGGCGATGGGTTTCAAGCAAAATCTCAATGCTTCAAACCCACTATCCGTACAACGAAGGCCTTTCAAGAAGCCCGTGATGAGTTGCTGGGTATGCGGCAAGCCGGGGCATCGAGCGAAGGATTGCTGCCATAGGAGAAACCATGGTGGTCCCGGAGGAGGAGGCGTCGGAGAAGGAGGTGCCGGTGGAAACCCCCATCAAGCCAACATGGTCAATGCTCCAAATCAATTCGTTGGAGTAATTGAGGATTTTATGGTTACAAACGTGATCGATTGGTGGGTTGATACCGGTGCCACCAAACATATTTGTAACTCCAAGAACATGTTTCCTACATACCAAAAAGTTGATGATGAAGAACCCATGTATATGGGTAATGCCACGACCGCGAAAGTTGAAGGGAAGGGAAAGGTGAATCTCAAGCTTACATCGGGGAAGGAACTTGTGCTCACCAATGTCTTGCATGTACCGGCTATTACAAAGAACTTGATTTCTGGACCCACACTTAGTAACAAAGGATTCAAGATGGTGTTTGAATCTGATAAATTTGTGATTACTAAGGGTGGGATGTATGTTGGTAAGGGCTACCTAAATGAGGGGCTCTTTAAACTTAGTGTGATGAACAATGATGATGTAAATACTGTAAATATTGTAAATAGCAATAAAATCGCAGGCCCTAGCTCTGCTTCTATGTACATGCTTGACTCTTCTTCCTTATGGCATTCCCGTCTAGGACATGTAAATTTCCGATCCTTACAAAGGATGACAAAACTTGGGTTATTACCCAAGTGTTTCATGGATAACAAGACAAAATGTGAGGTATGTGTTGAATCTAAATATTCAAGCCATCCACACAAATCTGTTGAAAAGTCTAATCAAGTACTTGGACTAATCCACAACGATTTATGTGATTATAAAGCCACACCCACACGTGGAGGAAAGAACTATTATGTATCATTTATTGATGATTGCAGTAAATATTGTTATGTATACCTAATACATACCAAAGATGAAGCTTTGAATATGTTTAAGACATACAAGGCTGAAGTTGAAAACCAATTTGATAAAAGAATAAAAATTTTGAGATCTGATAGAGGAGGAGAGTATGAGTCTAAGGACTTTGCAGAATTTTGTTCTCATCATGGCATAGTTCACCAAACCACGGCTCCCTATACTCCACAACAAAATGGAGTAGCCGAAAGGAAAAATAGAACATTGAAAAACATGATCAATTCAATGTTGATTACTTCGGGAGCACCACATAGTTTGTGGGGTGAAGCATGCTTAACTGCTAATATGATACTTAATAGAATTCCTCATAAAAAGAGCGATAAATCACCTTATGAACTATGGAAAGGAAAACTTCCTTCTTACAAAAGGATGAAAGTGTGGGGTTGCCTTGCAAAGGTTCAAGTACCTTTACCCAAAAGGACAAAACTTGGACCAAAGACCATTGATTGTGTATATCTTGGTCCGGCAAGTAATAGTGCTGCTTATAGATTTCTGGTCTATAAGTCAAACAATGAAGATATCCACAACAACACAATTATGGAATCAATTGAGGCTGAATTCTTTGAACACTTATTGGAAAGAGGCTATTCAAGGCGAGATAGACTCCATTGTTCAAAACAACACATGGAGATTGGTGGATTTACCATCGGGTCACAAGGTAATTGGCCATAAATGGATCTTTAAGCGAAAACTAAGACCTGATGGCACTATAGAGAAATATAAAGCTCGATTAGTTGCCAAAGGTTACCGCTAAAAGGAAGGTCAAGATTTCTTTGACACCTTTTCACCGGTAACACGAATCACGTCCATTAGGACATTGATGGCTATAGCAGCAATTCACAACCTACACATACATCAAATGGATGTGAAAACTGCTTTCTTAAATGGGGAATTAGATGAAGAAATATATATGCAACAACCGGAAGGTTTTGTTGTAAGAGGCCAAGATAACAAAGTATGCAAACTTGTTAAGTCTTTATATGGACTTAAACAAGCCCCAAAGCAATGGCATAAGAAGTTTGATAACACTCTTCTATCAAATGGTTTCCAAATTAATGAGTGTGACAAATGCGTATATGTGAAACAAAGCAAGAACGCATGTGTCATAATATGTCTATATGTAGATGATATGCTAATCATGGGGACCAATTTGGATGTAATCAATCAAACCAAGAAGATGTTGCACTCCTCGTTTGACATGAAGGATCTTAGAGTAGCCGATGTAATTCTTGGGATAAAGATCCAAAGAGATCCTAACGGTTACATTCTGACTCAATCTCACTATGTTGAGAAAGTACTTAGGAAATTTGGTCACTATGATGATAGACCGGTAGTCACTCCCTTTGATCCTTCTAGCCAACTCAAGAAGAATCAAGGAGATAGTGTATCTCAATTGGAATACACTCAAGTGCTTGGGAGTTTGATGTACATTATGAATTGTACGAGACCGGAGCTAGCATATACCGTGAGTAGACTTAGTCGATACTCACATAACCCAAGTAAGGATCATTGGTATGCACTTATAAGAGTGCTTCGATATCTCAAATACACAATGAACTATGGGTTATACTATACCAAATATCCTCCCGTACTAGAAGGATATTGTGATGCAAATTGGATTTCCAATCATTCTGAAAGTAAGTCCACAAGTGGCTATGTGTTTACACTTGGTAGTGCAGCCATATCTTGGAAATCTTCAAAGCAAACAGTAAATACACGGTCCACCATGGAAGCCGAATTCGTAGCCCTAGATAAAGCTGCCGAAGAGGCAGAATGGCTTAAAAGCTTCCTAGAGGGTATTCCCTTGTGGCCTAAGCCTGTTACCGCCGTTTGCATACATTGTGATAGTATGGCTGCTCTTACAAGAGCAAAGAATCAAATTTATAACGGCAAATCGAGACATATCAGGCGTCGCCACAAAACGATACGAGACTTGCTTAAGAATGGAATAATTTCCATCGATTATGTAAAGTTAAAGGAAAATATCGCAGATCCTTTGACAAAAGGCCTTAATAGAGAACAAGTCTCTTATACATCGAGGGGAATGGGCTTAAAGCCAATTCAATGAGTTCTACTCGGCGGAAACCTAACCTAGCAACATTGGAGATCCCATGGTCTAGGTTCAATAGGACAACTAGTTGAGGAAAACTCAAGACCGAATACACAGGTACGCCTATTCCTATGATGTTTATTTAGTGTATTTTCCGTTGATGATTTAATGGTTGAATTCTTATTCTTAATAATACTGATAGCTTATTGGTGGAACACTACGGAATGTTCTTGATCAGTATTACCTACATGAGATTGATGTGGGGTCGCATCTTTGAGGACGGATATGGCTACGTCTTCTAAAATTCTCATGAAGAAGGATTGTTCACGACCGAAATGAACACAACGGTAAGAGTCAACTATGCATAAACATGATTTGTGTGATATTCATTGACTTGACTTACTACAAAACGTGGCTAGTTCAAGACCCACCGTCACTACCCACAAAGTAGGTCCGATGAATACTCACTATGAACGGTTCAAGTCACCTAGACACCTTTTCTGATGCATTTCATGTTTATTTCCTGAATAAGAACAATAAATACTTTGAGAATATCTTATTTTCTATTCAAATGTGGGGTATTATTAGAGTTTGAATAGAAAATGTGGGGTATTGTTGGGATTTGGTTGTCCCACATAGACCAAGAGAGAAAATCTAGATAGCTTTATATTAAGAGTACCCTACCTCTTGATAAATTGGCTAACTAGTAAGTTGTGCCAAACACATATTTAAAGTCAAAGATGGGCCTTGGGCCTTGGGGGCTCTTGACTTGAACGAGAGATGGGTAAACAGTGCGTTACACGACTTTTTGCCCAACTTCAGTTTTGCTGAAACAGGGACTTACGCGACTTACCACGCGGTTTACAAACCGCGCAACAAGCCGCGCAACCCTCTGGAAGGTTTCGACAAACAGACCGATACGCGGTTTGTCCCGCGACTTACAAGTCGCGCAGTAAATCGCGCTTGTCTCTGATTTTGTCAGTTTTGGCAGTTTGCAAGTCTGTTGTTTCTAAAACCTATAAATACCCATTTGTGACTCGTTTTTGGCAGAAATCAACACACAGAAAAAAAACATTCTCTCAAATCCTCTCCTTGTTCTTCAAGATGGAAGCATAATTCGATTCGTCGGGTTCGAGACTTCGATTCTTGAACGGATTATTGTATCCTCTAGATAGACGTCCTATCTCTACGGTACGAGGGACGAATTTCTGTCTAAGGACACTGCTTTGCAGGCCTCAATCCAAACAACGTTCTTCTTCAAGTTCTTAATCAAGAAAGTCGAGTTAGTAACTTTTTCTTGAACTTTTGATTATGTATTTATGTTTGTATGTAAATTTCGGATACATATACATATAAATAAATTCAGTATTTTCATTTGATTCTTAATTGTGTGTTACGAATTTCAATTCGTGTATCTAAGTTCTAGCAAATGATTTGTTATCTATTAATTTATTTGTATTATTTAATTAAATATCATAGACTAATTAATGTTTAGAAGTCATCAATCAAAATCTACCTTGATTAATATTGTCAACAAGACGTTTTTTTTTTCTCTTCTTTTCACATCTTAACTAAGTTATATATAAAAGATGTAGAGAAAAACACATATCTAATTTCCTAAATAAACAAAATTTTGAAATATGGACGTGAAAGAAGTGTTTGAACAGATCCATTAACGATAATTGTGAAAGTTAAAGGTTTTAATTAATTAATATTTATTAATATGATAATACCTCGTTTTCTAATCGTATTTTAATATTAATTGTAGCAGTTACGATTAATAATTACTATCAACGTACCAAATACAAAACCAACAACTAATATGATAATAATATCCAAGACCCAATCGCACATTATTTTCCTGCAAAACCAAATCCTTTGTCGTTGTCTATTCATCGTAATATTGAATATAATTTCTGTCCTCAAATCCCATTTTCTCTTTCTCATTAAGCACATGAACATTTTAAGTATAATATTTTTTTCAATTACTATATTAAATTGGAGATCTTGACGATTTAAAAGTTTTCTTTTACTTCAATAACTATGCTAAATTAATGTATGATAAAATAAAGAAAAAATCATAGTAAAAATCTTTAATTAAAATAAATTTATAAAACATAATATTGAAAAATAAAAAAGATTATATCAATTATCTCCATTAATAAAATTTATTTTGTTATAATTTTTGTAAAGATGTATTAAATTAATTATAGAACATTTTAATGATGTAAATAATGTTGAAATTGTTAAAATAGAGTAATTTTTGTTCGAGTTTCTATTTTATTTTTTTGAATAGTAAGAACTAAGAAAGGAATTTTATAAAAATATAGAAAAAATAGTATAAGACACTACACCAAATGTCACTTAGGCAACAATGGAAAAATGTTGCCTAAGAAGGGTTTATATGTTGCCTAAGGCTTAGGCAACATGTCTATGTTGCCTAAGCAATGTTGCATAAGAACCTAGGCAACATAGGCAAACATCATATGTTGCCTAAACAAGCTCCTTAAGCAACACACAATAGGCTATGTTGCATATGATAAAAACATATGTTGCTTCAAACAAACCCTAAGGCAACATTCAATTTATGCATGTGTTGCCTAAGTATTGTCTTAGACAACATACTCTATTTGCATATGTTGTCTTATACACACTTAAAACAAGTTAATCTATTTAGATATCACTACAAAACTAACCACTATTAGCGACAGATTCATCGCTGATTCGTCATTAAATATTTGATTTTTTAAATATTTATTTTATATTTATTTTTCCTATACATTGTATCCCATATATAAACAGAAAATATGTTGCCTAAGTCTTAGGCAACATATAAACAGAAAATATGTTGCCTAAGTGAGATCTTACGCAACAAATAAAATAGATTATATGTTGCCTAAGTAAACATATGTGTCAACCTTAAATCATCCGTACATGAGTTATTAAGTTTTCAACTACCTATATATTTATTTAATTTTTTACCTTAGGCAACATAGAAACAAGAAAATATGTTGCCTAAGCGAGATCTTACGCAACAAATACAACAGATTATATGTTGCCTAAGTAAACATATGTGCCAACCTTAAATCATCCGTACATGAGTTATTAAGTTTTCAACTACCTATATATTTATTAAATTTTTTACCTTAGGCAACATAGAAACAAGTAAATATGTTGCCTAAGCCAACTCTTACGCAACACATACAATATATTATATGTTGCCTAAGTAAAAGTAGATATCAATCATCCGTACACAACTTATTAAATTTTCAACTACCTATATTTATTTATAATTTTTTACCTTAGGCAACATAGAAACAAGAAAATATGTTGCCTAAGATTACACAACTAAGGCAACATAATGGAAGATGTTGCTTAAGATACTTGAGGCAACATATAATTATTCATATGTTGCATAAGGTCTCACTTAGGCAACATATAACGATATGTTGCCTAAGAGGAAACTTAGGCAACATATATTAGCCTTTGTTGCCTAAGCTTATATTAAGCAACATATGCAATTAGCCTATGTTGTCTAAGGTGACATTTGGTGTAGTGAGATTTAAATTCAGAATTATAGGGGTTGTTACCAAACGTTTACCGAGTAAACGGTAAAATTCAACATCATCATTTAGTTACCGGATAAGATTTAAGTTCATCAATGGTATAGTATGTAACAATTTTCCGATAAACACTAACAATCTTCGTACGTCATCATCAAAACATGTTTAGCCCAGTGGCAAGGTAACACCTTGGGGGGTCAGTGGATGGTATCCCTGGCTACCAAGTTCGAACCCCGCGACGTGCATGTGGAGATCTGCTCATGGGCCGGTTCATTGGGCCGGTTCATGAGTACGACCTGGGCCTGCCCCGTATGGGAGGGTATAACTGGGTCGGGGGGGGGATTAGTCTGGGTTTCCATAGGTACGCCTGGGATACCCCCGAACGCGTGTGTGGGTAATGTGCCATTCCAAAAAAAAAATCTTCGTACGTCATCATTTATCGGGTAAGATTCTCTGTCTTTGCCTTAGTTGTTACCGGGTAAGATTTTTAGTTCTTTCAATATTTATAGGTAACGCAATGTGATCTTAATAAACACTTACTAGATAAACGACTCTCGTGCCAAAAATAATCAACATTAATGATTGGTTGGAACTTGGACAGTTGGAAGTAAGATTTATAATAAATAAATCTAAAATAATGATGATGAGTGGGAACTAAGATTTTTGTCGAGTTATAATAAATCAACATTAATTCACGATTGATGAGTTGGACGTCAGAAGCATATATACCTTATCTTTCTGATCAACAGAAGGCATATTCCGGCCAAAGAAAGTTCCTTTACCGCCGGCAAATTCATTCGAAGGATCATTGAACTTTCCGTCAGCTGTCCTGAACGGAAAATCGCGGGGATTGAACCCAACCCCCACCGGAGTTTTCCCAACGTTCACCAAATTGTATTTGTCATGAAGACGGCGGCGTATACCCAAGTATGACAGCCCCAAAAACACCGGCAAACGGTGCCACCCTATCCCAGACTTATCAACCCCATGAACGTTCTGCACACAATTAATTAAGAGCAATTCGATCACCATTTGTACGTGTTCAAGTAAAAGAATTAGTTAATTAATTATTAAGCAGCTTTAACATGCATGCAAATTGCAGATACGTGCCAGGAAGAGAAATTTGTCGGCGAGTGTCATCCTTTGAAAGCTTTCATGGAAGTCGGCATGGATGAAGCGTTTGATGGGTGAAACAAGTAGACGAGATTTTGCAGAAGACATATATAAATGGAGTCGTGTTTAATGTTGAGGGAGAAATTAATGGGATTTGTGAGACTTGTATTAATTACCACACCAAGAAGGCCTATTTAAGCATTTGTGGGTTAAATCTTGAAATAACGTATATAATCAACAAGTAACCTGAAAATGAATGAAGGAGATGATGGGATTTTGAATTCGAGATTGATTTACGACCAGATGACATATATATGCTTAACCACTACTTATAAAAATTGCCAAACCTTTTTAATTATCTTAAAATGTGTTAAATTAGTTTTTAATACAAGGGTTAGATCGAATCATATAAGTTAAAATATATCACATAGAGTTTTAATATGAATCAATATGAGCTGTGACGTACTGGAAATTATATTTTTGCTTAGGATTTATTATTGAAAAAGTTGACTTAACGTTCATAGGTACTGTTTGCCGTCGCACTAATCACTTACCGGGTAAGACTCTCTGTCCTTGCTTCCGTTCTTACCGGGTAAGATTCTTAGTCTTTACCATATTTATCCGATAAGCTAATGTGATTTGGTAAGTACTTACCCGAATAAGTATTTTGAAAACGACCCCTTAGTTTATGTAGTTTTATAGTATATTTTTTATTTATTTAAAGTAAAGTGATGAATATTTAATTTTTAATAATATTGTAATAGTTTGATCTATAAAATCTCGGACATACTTTAACATGTTTTGAGTAAACTATATATACCGATACTATAGTTAATTAGTTATGTTATTTTTCTTCCAATAATTTACTGAATCATTTATTTATTTTGACATTCCATTAATAGTAATAAAATGTTTTCTTTTTTTTCTTTCTAACGTATAGATCCACATTGTTATAGCATCTCCGATAGATTCCTCTATTTTTTTTAAATTAAAAATCAAAAGTCAAAATCTTAAAAAAATTACATTTATCTCCAACAGATTTCCTATTTTAGAGAAACAAACATTAATTATAATATTAAAATATTCAATTCATCTATTAAAATATTATTTCTCTTTCCAAATATTTTTTTTCAAATATTTCTATTGGTGCTTTCATTTAATAATCATTTTTGAGGTTAACTTCATATTTGAAGAAAAACTCATTTCTCTCATACTTTCTCCATTTTAAAGATAGTTTTGGGGAAGCTGTTGAAACAAAAATTTAGCTTAAAATCCCCGTATTCAACATTTTCTCCAAAATAAAGAAACTGTTGGAGTTGGAGATGCTCTTTATGTATTAGGCCCTGCGTACCGCTCTCGGGTACCAGGGCCAGGTAAGGGGTCGGGCTCATCGGGTTAGCGGGTAGGGGGGTACGGTGGGTGCGGGTAGGGGAGCGGGTAAGGGGTATCGGGTAGGGGTGGGTTCATGAACCCGGTGATACCCGTTGAAAATTTGATTTTTTTTTAATTTTTTAAATATAACCGTTGCAACGGCTAGTTTTTTTAAATTTTTTTAAATTATACACACTATATATATATATATATTAACCTTTACCATCTTCATTTTTTCACACCAAAAAACTCTATACTTTTTTCCATTATTTCTTCAATTTTAGACAATACGGATTCGCCACAACCCGCTTAATCGACCGCATCATCATCATCCATAGACACCGACGAGTACTTGCAGCATCAAAGGGAAATTTTTGTAGGGTTGGTTCGAGAAGCTGCAAAATTAATTTATGGTAGCACCGCCTCATCGTCAAGAAGAGAACCGAGGGCCGGAAACATAGAAAGAGGTCGGGTAGCTGCAAACAAACGGCTTTTGCGGGACTACTTTGGCAACAACCCGGTTTATACATCGGATATGTTTAGACGGCGTTTCAGGATGAGCAGACAACTATTCGAACGAATAGTTGAAGATTTAGAAGGAGAGTATCCGTATTTTACACTTCGGTTGGACGGCAGACACAAACAAGGTTTTTCTCCGATACAAAAGTGTACTTCCGCTATTCGGCAATTGGCGTATGGAGTAGCTGCCGACTTACTTGACGAGTACTTGAGGATGGGAGACAAAACGTCACGAGATTGTCTGCACAAATTCTGCACTGATATTATTGAACTCTATGGTAAAAAAATATTTACGCAAGCCTACTTATGTTGATATTCAGAAGTTGTACACCGCGCATGAAGCTAAACACGGATTTCCCGGCATGCTCGGCAGCATAGACTGTACTCATTGGGCGTGGACAAATTGTCCGGTAGCATGGCGAGGTCAATTCATGAGAGGTGATCATGAGCACCCGACAATCATGCTAGAAGCAGTGGCCTCCCATGATCTATGGATCTGGCACGCATACTTTGGTGTTGCCGGTTCCAACAACGACATCAATGTTCTCAATTAGTCGCCCATCTTCAACGATCTATATGATGGAAAAGCACCCGAGTGCCCTTTTGAGGTGAATGAAGTCACCTAAAACCACATATATTATCTAGCGGATGGGATATATCCGGAATGGGCTACTTTCGTAAAATCATTTACGTGCCCACATGATCATAAACGAAAAAAGTTCAAGTCCGCGCAAGAATCGGCACGTAAAGATGTTGAACGAGCTTTTGGCGTGCTTAAACAACGTTGACATATACTTCATAACCCGACACGCGGATGGCATCCGACAAGATTGGGAAACATTATGTACGCTTGTGTCATATTACACAATATGATACTCGAAGACGAAGACCATGCCATTTGTGGTGCCGATGAAAACGACCTTGTAGCGGATGATATCGAAACACAAATCAGTGAGGAACAACGCGCGGCAAATGTTCGAGAAGTCAAAAACCGGGAGACTCATAATAACCTTTGGTCGGATTTGGTCGAACATATTTGGCGTATCCAAGTTCCCAACAACGACGACGACTAGATTTTTAATGTTTTGTAATTTTTAAATTTATTTTGTAATTTTGTAATTTTTAATGAATGTTATGAATTTTTATTTTTATTATTTATTTTATTTTTATTTATTAAAAAATATATAAATATTTTTATTTTGTTAAATAATTAAATGTATAAATAAAAGAATTAAAAAACTGATGTGGCATTCGGGTTCAGTGGGTTCGTGGGTAAGCGGTACTCCACTTTAAGGTAAGAAGAGTAGGAAAGAGAAAAGCTGATGTGGCGCTGAAATGACATTCGGGTTCAGTGGGTTCGTGGGTAGGCGGTATTCATGGTCTTAATCATTCATAACTCCTATTTGTCACAATTTCGTTCAACTTTGTTACACACCGCGTGAAGCTAAGGGTCTTGATGAATAACGTACCTAAGGAAAAAGACAATAAATCAATTCTTCATTAATTTTCCTTTCCAACCTCTCGTTACCTTTATTTATTATTATATTACACCGGAGGTCCCCGTGGTTTACCTAAATTGTGGATTTGGTCCCTACAGTACACTATCTACGGTGTTAGTCTTTAAGTTTTTAATCTACTTTCACTCATGTTCCTCATATGTTTAATTTACTTTCACTCATGGTCATTCTATGTTTAACATAGAAGGACCATTGTGAAAGTAAATCAAAAAGTTAGGAACCACCACTAGGGGTGTAAATGAGACGAGACAACTCGTGAGCTATTCGAGATCGACTCGGTCAAACTCGGTTAACACTCGAATCGAATAGGCTCGACTCAATATACTAACGAGTCGAATCGAGTCATCTGATACTTGACTCGATTAGCTCGTGAGATACTCGAATATATCTTATATATAATTAACTTTATATTATAATTTATAACATATAATGTAAATAAATTATTATTTTAGTATATTATAATTATTTAAATAAAATAAAAAAACAATTATTATAATTATTTATATTCCGAAAGATGGGGAAGTAGAGAAAGAAAAATTAGTAATGACTATGGTGAGAAATTCCATCCTACATTGGTGGGATTCACCTCCAAACCCATTGAAGTCTAAGTATATATAGGTCTTTATCCTCGCATTTTATATCATTTAACTTGCTTAGTGGCTTGAACCTAAAGGCTTGTACCGAAGGGCTTGAACCAATTGGCTTTTTCTATATGGTGTACCCTAATGAGTGGATCATCTTTAGTTCTTTTAAAATTTTTGTTTTACGTTCGTTATTATTTTACTGATTTGAGCTTGATTCGAGTTCGAGTTCGAGCTTGATTCGAGCTTAGTTCGAGCTTGAAACGAGTTCGAGCTCGAGCTCGAGAATTGACTTTCGAGTCGAGTTCGAGTTTGGATTTTCACTACTTGCGACTTTTCGAGTCGAGTTCAAACTTGAGTATTTGCTTTCGAGTTCAAGTCGAGTATAATAATACTCGAGCTCGACTCGTATCATTTACACCCCTAACCACCACCGTAGATAGTGTATTTTAAGGACCAAATCCAAATTTTGGGTAAACCACATGATATAATTCACTCTTTTTCAAATGAATGTTTACTCAATCAAATTTGATAATAAGGCAATTAAAATTCATACAATCAAATTTGAGTTTTAGTTTAGGTGATTAGAGGTTTGATTTTGTCCACATGACCCAGATGTTCGTTGTCGTTTTCAAAATGATGACTTGTTTATGAGTTTAGATCTTTCAATTTTGAAAATAGTTATTTAACATTCTTTTATTAATGCCATTTGTCTCAAAACCAAAGTAACACAAAATTGATTATTTTGTATCATCAATGCAAATAAAATCACTATATTTAAAATTTTAGATTAATATAATCCAAGAGTTAATGTTTTAGTTAACTCTGTATTATTATCAAAGAATTTATCGATGAGTCGAACAATCAATAACATTTAATGTAAAAACCGATCATATTTTTTTATTTCGGATTTCTAGTGAAAACATTTTGAATATTGAGGCAAATTCTGCAAGTCAATTCACGTGGTTGAATATTTTATTTAGTTGACTCTGACTTAAAAGGTACTACATCTTAATAATTTCCTTAACATTGATGCAAAGTGTGAAAACAATTCTGAAACTTAAGAATTAGATTTTTCAAACAAAACTTTGAGGGGTCACCTTTTTTTTAAACGGTATTTTATTAAGAAGCTAGCGGAAGGAATTACACAGGCTTAAAACAATAAGAAGGAGAAGTTCTCCACAAAACACATCTTTTAGGCTCGTCTTATGTCTATACAACATACATCTAAAAGAGTTATCAATAATTAAGGGGTTGTTTGGTTGGTGTTAGTGCTTAATTATAATTGTACCAAGTAGAGGGACCAAATGTGTCATTGTTCCATTCTTATCATAGGTATATAATGTTTGCTTATTTTCTCTTTAGGAATTAGGTCATCTTATCACACACACACTAGCCACACATTGTAAATTGCATTCCAATTTTATTGTGAGCTACTTGATCATTGAATGAATATAGAGATGGTTTCCTTCATTGTTTATCTAGATTGATTACTTGTTCTGGGATCACAATTGGTATCAGAGCTTGTATATCACTTTGATTTGATTAGGATTGTTAGGGTTTTTGTAAAAGTTGAGTGTTCTTCATATTTTTCATCTTTTTGGTTGATTTTAGCCATTAGAGTTCTTCAAATGGATTAGAATCGATCAAGGGTTGTTAGTAGACTATTCCTGAGTGTTTTTATTCTGCAAAATCACTAGGTTTGTAGCTCAGATTGTGCATTTTCCATTTTCGGACTTTTGTATTTCTGCACTCTGTTTTGCTTCGAAAAACCACTTTCTGTTGGTTTTTGGACAAAACACGAAGCATTAAAGTTGCCCAGAATAGTGTCACGAACCTGCGTACCAAATTTCAGCCCAATCCGATTAGTTTTGAAGATTCGACTCAAGAACACCTTGAATCTTCATAACTATCGCAACCCTTTAAGTTTCATAACTATCGCAACTGAACAGTACCATATCGCAAGAGTCACTTGCGACAAGAGTTTTATCACAATCATCCCAGTTTGAACATTAACTTATCGCAACCCTCTGTTGCGATAAGACTCATTTTACCTTTGCGACAAGTTTCTTATTGCGACAAGTTCCTTATTGCAACAAGTTTGTTATTGCGATAAGATTGTTACTGCGACAAGATTTGTTATTGCGACAAGTTGTGTGTTGCGATATCCGTTTATTGCGACAAGTCGTGGGTTGCGACATCAGTGTGTTGAGATAAAAAGTTTTCCAACAGTTATTTCCTAATCAGATCAGAAAGATATTAAAAGATCAACGACAAGTAATCTAAACATGACTGCAAGAGATATTTTGACCATAGGTTCAAAAGATAAACCGCCTGTTCTATTCCCTAAAGACTTTAAAATATGGAAAGACATACTTCTTGACTATGTGGAACGTCAAGATAACGATGCTCTAATTTATGACTCCTTAATGAACGGGATACAACCTGATGTTTTTCGAACATAACCGGATAGAAGTGTTATAAAACTTAATCCCAGAGATTACACAGGTAATGAACTGATAAGACACAAAGCAGATAAAGCGGCTAGGTCATTGGTTATGCAAACCTTAACCAATAACATTTATCAGAAGGTTGACAGTTTGAGTGAAACCGGGAAATGGATGTTTGATGAGCTGATCAAGTTGTATCAAGGTTCAGAAGTGGAAACTCAAATGAAAGTTTCAAACGTCATCAACAAATATGAGAATTTCAGGCAAAATGATGGTGAGACTTTAGACGATGCATATGATCGTTTCACAACCATCTTAAATGAGCTCAGCAAATACAAGATCACGAAAAACATCATCGAGACTAATGTGAAATTCTTGAGTGTGCTTCAGCCCGAATGGAAGAAGTATGCTCATAGAATGAAACAGAATTCTAAGTTGGATTCTCTTCCGCTACAGCAGATGTTTGAAACATTAAAGCAAGATGAGGATGATGCTGATCTGAAAAAGAAGAAGTTGATGAAAAGGGGTAAGAAGGAGAAGAAGACAGAGGTGTGTGAGAAGAAAGAAGAGGAGGAGGAGTTTGAGAGTGAACCGATAGCCTTGATGTCAAGAAAGTATGCTGAAAAGGGTAAGAGTATTCAGAAAGAGGATTATGGGATAGATCAGGATGATTTGGATGAGGCGGAAAGCTTAAGGCAGACAATGATACTTCTAAGCAAGGCCTTTCAGCACAGATTTGTAAAAACTCCTGGATCAAACAACCAACGTTACTCATCTGGTTCTAAAAACTTTGAGCACAAGAATCGGATTGAGTCAAAGAAACAGTTTGATGATCACAAGGAAGACGGTAAAAGGTTGGAGGTGAAGAAGTTTGGTGAAAGAAAGGATGAAGAACAAAGGTGCTACAATTGTGGGAAGTCCGGCCACTTCTCCAAAGAGTGCTGGAAACTAAACGTAAGGAATTCCGACTATTACAAGAAGAAGGCGCTGTTGGCAGAGCAGCAGGAGTCTGGAATTGCACTGCTGGTGGAAGAAGAGTACTGGTTGGACCAAACTGATGATGAAAGAGAGGAGGAGACAACTGCTTTAGCAAAGATGTGCCTGATGAGCAGAGAAGGTGAGGATTCAGAGGCTGATGCGGTGCCTGAGACAAATGAGGTAGATTCCTGCACTATTAATCACTATGCTAATCAGTTTAAAGTCTTCCAACTAAAACTAGACGACTTAAATGAGAAACTCAAAAACGCGCATAAAATAATAGAATCTCAAAGAAAGGTAATTACTGACCATAACAAGTTAAATGATGAGTTGAGAAAGGAACGAGTTGAGATCGAAAAATCTCGAACTTATTTCAGGAACAGAATGGATGAAATGGAAGAAAAGTAAAAGTTTCTGAAGATAGGAAGATTGAGCTTGAAAAATTGTTGCAATCTTATAAAGATATTAACAACGAATTGACCGAAAAGGCAAGTGATCTAGAAGCAAAGTTGTACAAACTTGGTCAATCTGAACAAACCATTTTCCTAAACACTCCAAAGAACTTCAGATATTACAATTCGAAATGGGGATTGGGATACGACAATCCTCATTACTTGGAAAATGCTTTGAAAAAGGCACCGTGTCTTTACAAGTTTGAATGGCTTGACCTTCCGTCCTTGAAACCTAAATACAGAATCAACTGGCTTAATGAGGAAGAACAAGGGGCTGAGGAAGAAATTAAAAGAAATACAACTGTAACCATGCAACTTCCTTTTATCTACGACAACGAAAATAGGAAGGCTTTGATTTGGAATTGGAAACAAACCTTGTCTAATGACTATTTTCAAAGATATGTTGTTGAGCCACCAAAGGATACTGTATCAAAACCCGTTTTTGAAGGAAAAACACATTATCCTCCTTTGGTACTCGAACAGAAGCTTGTCGATCTTGAGTTGAATATTAAAAGCAAAATTGAGGAAATCAGAAATGATGATCAACTTGCTTTTGATATTGAAAAGGAAGTTATGTTAATTGTTTTAATAAATAGCAAAAGAGATAAGTCTGAAAGGGTTGTTTCTGAATCATCAACAAAAAGCTTTGAAGAAAAGAAATCTCTTGAACTTAGATGCTTGAATCTTTCAAAACAAGTCTCTGATTTTCAGAAAATGTTATTTCTTGAAAAAGAACAAATTGAGAAGGAAAGAGAGAGATTTAAGTTCGAAAGAAAATCTCTTGAATCTGAAAGTGTTATATTTTCAAAGAAAATATCTGATTTAGAAAACATTTTGATCAAAGAGATAAAAGATTTTGAAACTAATAGAGAGTACTTTAAGAATGAAATCTCAAGACTTATGGGAAAATTGTCAACTCTATCCACTGAAGCTATGACAGAGTTGGTGAACAAACCTTCCTCTGATTCAGATGCTTCCTCATGCAAAGCCTTCATGGGCAATACTCTTTTTAGAAGCATGACTATGGATGACTTTGATGATTTTGAACCTTTTGATCTAGAGAAACAACCTATTAATGAAAACTCTTGTGATATCTTTCACACTTCTTCTTTCGATGACAATAAGGTTGATTGTGTTATTGACATTCCTTGTGATGGTAAGGGTAAGAAAGCACAACAAAAAGATGTTCAATTTGACTTTGGTGCTAAGCTTCCGTATCATTCTGATTTTTTGATCAAGGAAGAGGAACCTAAGAAGAATTTCTTCAAAGGGGAATCTTCTACAACCGTTGAGAAAAAGAAAAAGAAAAAGAAGAAAAATAAGCCCAAACCTAAATCTTCTCAAGATCAAAATTCCTACGCTTACGATTCTTATTTTGATGCCATTTCAGATCGTTATTTAAGAAACAACTCGCGGTTAGAGTGGAGAATAAAGGAGTCCATACATGATGTGGCCCAGAGAAAATCATCTAATGTCGCTAACACTTTTGTTTCTACTGTTAGTAATCGTGTTGCCTCCAACAAACAAAAACTTGTTATTCCTTAAAAGATTTATTCAATGCAACAACTGATTAATTTAGCACTTGATCAAATTTGTTGTTCTTCATGTGGTGTAGATGATTTTATCTGCAAGTCTGATTATTCTTCATGGTTTGGTTATAATTTCTATGGTTCCAATCGTTTTTACTCAAATAGATATTATAACCACAACAATTCAAAGAAACATGCTAACCCAAAATCAGTTAATTCTCCTAACCCGAAAGGACCCAATTGGCAATGGGTACTTAAAACTGTTTAAATTCCATTTTGCAGCTCCGTCATGTGTGGTATTTGGATTCTGGTTGCTCAAAACACATGACGGGTAGAAAGGAGCTGTTGAGCAATTTTGTAGAAAAAGATGGAGGGAGAGTTAAATTTGGGAATGATCAGTACTCTCCAATCTTGGGTTATGGAGATATAGTAACAGACAACGTCAGAATCACCAAAGTTAATTATGTTGAAGGCTTAGGGCATAATCTGGTTAGCATAGGTCAATTTTGTGACAAAGATCTAGAAGTCCATTTCAAGAAGACCCGGTGTGCAGTTCTAACCGACGAAGGAAATGAACTTCTAGTTGGTTCGCGAAAGTCAAACCTTTACACAATTGACCTATCAAAGCTTAAGCCGAAGAATTACGTGTGTCTGATGTCTAAGGCAACAATGGAAAAGAGTTGGTTATGGCATAGACGACTATCTCACCTCAACTTTCGTTACATTCAAAAGCTAATGTTGGGTGATTTAGTTATAGGTCTACCGGTTCTGCAGTTTGAGAAAGACAACTTTTGTACTGCTTGTGAGAAGGGGAAGATAAAGCGAGATCCTCACCCACCGAAACCTGAGCCTAGCACAAAGAAACCCTTTGAAATCCTTCATATGGATCTCTGCGGTCCGATGAAGACTCAGAGTATCAGTGCCAAACGATACGTGTTAGTCATTGTCGATGATTATTCGAGATATACTTGGGTTAAGTTTCTTCGATCAAAAGACGAAACACCTGACTTGATCATCTCGTTAATCAAACAGCTTCAACTGAATCGTCAACAAACAGTTCAGATTGTCAGGTCAGATAACGGGACGGAGTTCAAAAACAAGACTCTTGATGACTTCTTTAAGTCATTAGGAATATCTCATCAATATTCTGCGGCTACAACACCTCAGCAGAATGGAGTCGTTGAAAGACGAAACCGTACACTAGTTGAAGCCGCCAGAACGATGCTGTCCTATGCTGATCTACCTCTGTTTCTGTGGGCTGAAGCTGTATCGACTGCATGATATACACAAAACCGTTCAATTATCCATCGACGGTTTGGTAAAACTCCATATGAACTGATTAACAATAGAAAACCTGTAATACACTACTTTCGTATTTTTGGTTGCAGGTGTGTTATGCTGAACGATAAGGACAACCTGAACAAATTCAGTCCTAAGGGAATTAAGGGCGTTTTTATCGGATACTCGCTCACGTCAAAAGCGTACAGAATCTATCTCAAATCTTCCAGAACTGTGAAGGAAAGCATAAACGTCAGATTCGACGAAACCGAAGATATGGCTTCTGTGCAAAATATTACAGAACCCGCAATATCTGGAATCCAATCATCCAGACAAATCCGTCCAATGATGACTAGATCTTCAAACAAGGATCAAGCTTCCACTTCTAACTCTAAACCTAACGATCTTGATTTATTGTTTGAATATTTTTATGATGATTATTTTGGTAATGATAAACCCTCTTCATCTATCACTAACAGGAGTAATGTTGCTACACCACCAGCTCATGCTACAATGTCAGGGCCTTCATCGATACTGACTACTCCTACAATTGGTGCAACAACTCATGCATCGTCTTCAAGTAACACACATATGGCATCTCCACAAGCAATACAACGTGAATCTACGAATGGTTCTTCTTCATCAGGTACAACTTCTAACGTGATCGGTCATTTGATTCTACTTTATTTTCTCGTTAATTGCCCCTCTCTAGTGCATTAAAATGGTAAAACCGAACGATATTGATGTGTTTTTATATTTTTATAGGTTCGGAACAATTTGGAGCGAAAAAGACCAAAACGATGATTTTTGGCAGACTTGCGTGGCTGTGGAGGTTTGGCCATATCTCACTCGTCCGAGCTCCGTTCAAGGCGATTCAAGATGTTCCGGAAAGCCAAGACATAGACGAACAATCTTCATGTTTTGCGTTTCTGCAAATTCGGAGTGAATCTGGGTCGAATCTGACCCCGAAGGCAGAAAAGTGTTGCTGGACAGCAGGTTACAAGTTGTACAACAACAGGTACAACCTGCCGTAGCAGTAAAACAAAAGAAAATAATGTGAGGCTGGATCTTGGGCTTTTAGAAGACTTTAATTATCCAAAAGAAAGAGACCATGGGTTGAAATAAAATGGGTCATACATAGCCCACGTGAGGTTTGCAAGAAAAAGAAAAGGAAAGGATGTTGTGGGTATTTTTTTTCATTGATACGTATATCACAAGGAGAGTTACGGTTATAGAGTTAAAGAAGGAAACAAAATCAAGGGGTTATCTCTTACGCTTTTATTAGGGGCTGAAACAGAGATAAATAGGAGCACAGCTGGATTCTGAGGGGAGGCCTAAATCTACACATACAGCACAACACCGAGATAAGTAAGGTTTCATACGCACCATTGAGGGAGCTGGTTGACGGCAGAATCGAGAGTAGTTTAGAGAGGTTTTTAGGGAGACACACGGCTGGAAATCAGAGGAGAAGACAGCAACAAGAGGGACTGTTGGACAGTAGCAAACAAAAACGATTTGGAGGCTTTATCAGAGGTCTTTGGCTGCTGCGTTTTCTGTGTTCATCAAGCAAAGCGAACTCTGAACTTGGACTGTTGTGTGTCCAACAAGTTATTTTGTTTTTGTCAATTCGACTTCTAAATCTCTCGATCTCTTAAGTTTGATTATAGATTTGGTTTAGGTCCTCATTTGTTTATTCTTGACATTATTTGATTGTTTGATTTGAAAGCATTGAATTGAATTTTTGATAAATTGTTAGTGTTCGTAGAATCTATTGATCATTGGGATTCAATTTCTTTGGTCAATGAATTTTTGGTTTATGTTTATTTGAAATCACACACCAAGTGTTTGATGAAAGTCCAAGGTGAATTTTTGGATATTAGTTTGATAGCTAAAGTCTTTTAATTTTCATTAGTTAATCGTAGTTATAAAGTCTTGGTTTTTTCGTTTAGTAGTTTAGTACTATTCTTAACTCTCATGATTTTTAAAGTAGTGTTATTTGTACTAAGTAGATTTTGGTTTTAGTCGGTGTCTTTGAGCTTAAAAGATCGAAATTGAGTGGCATATCTTTGTGACACACGTGCATTCAGTTTAATACAAATAATTCGCTTAACCACTGACTCCCTGATAAGAACGATACCCGACTTACCACTTTACGGTTTAAGTTAGGTTTATAAATTTAAACCTTGTTGCGCGTTTCACGACGCGTGCAACAAGTTTTTGGCGCCGTTGCCGGGGAGTTGTGCGCTTAGGTTAATTGATTTGTGTTAATTCTATTTGTTTGCATTATCTTTTTAATAGATTGTTACTCGATACATCCTGATAGTGTTTTGCAGATTGCTTACTTGATTTCTCGTGATCAGATAAGCCTTCTTTTCTTTATTTTTAATATTTTTTAGTATTATTAGTCTTTTTGTTAAAACAAAAAAACAAAAAAAAACAAAAAAAAAGAAAATAAAAACAAAAAAAAATGTTTTATTCGTCTAGTTAATTTTTTTAGTTGAGTTTTATTTTGCATGTCACGTAGTTTTAAGTTTTGATCTGATTGAGGTTGATAACTAGTTCTCTTAAGTTGCATGCACCACACTAGATCTAAGAAAAATTTGCCAATATCTGGAGTGCATGAATTAGAAGAAACCGAAAGGCGAGCTAGAAAGAAGAAATTTGTGATTCAAGAGCCTACGCATTTCATGAGTGATAGCGAAGAAGAGATGGAAAACCCACCACCACACCCTCCTTTGGAAACTTATTTCCAACCTGGTGCTTACGAGAACCCTTCCCCGATATCCTTACCGGGTGATGATGAGACTCCCTATGAGATTCGCCCTCATCTCATTCAGTCGCTTCCAAACTTCCATTGCCTATCAAAAGAAGAACCGTATAATCACTTATACGAATTCCTTGCCATCTGCAACACTAACAATATTCGAGGTCTTACCCGAGACCACCTTAGGCTCATATTGTTCCCTTTTTCTCTAAAAGGGCGAGCCAAACAGTGGTTTATATCACTTGAGCCGAGGATCATCTCTACTTGGGATGACATGCAGAAGAAGTTTTTAGCCGAGTATTTCCCTATAAGGAAAACTGCGGAGATACGCCGAGCGATCTCTAACTTTCAACAGCAACCTGGGGAAGAGTTTCACGAGGCATTTGAGCGACTCAAAGAGCTTCTTCGTTCCTGCCCTCACCACGATACCCCGAAATGGATCTTGGTGAAAACATTCTTGGATGGCTTAGACCCGACTCATCGAGGTCTAGTTAATGCCGCAAGTGGGGGAACGATGATGACAAAGACTGACGAGGAGGCTTGGCAATTCTTGGAAACATACAGTCGAAGCCTTGCATCACATAATTTTTCGTGGGCAACTCATAGGTCGGTGTCATCTGTATCTAATACTGAAGGGTTGAATGACTTGAGGAAAGAGTTCAAGGGTGAGATTGGTGAGTTGTCTAAAAAGATAGATCTTGTTTTAGGTGGGATGACTGGGAAGAAAAACGATGTTTTTCAGGTTCAAAATGCATGCACTCGCTGTGGGGATTCCTCACATTCTGCAAATGAGTGCTTAGTTTTCCATTCTGAGAGCGTAAATCAATCCCAGGGGTTTGGTAATCATAATCAAGACCCATTTTCAAGCACTTATAATCCGGGATGGCGAAAGCATCCCAATTTTTCTTGGAAAAACAATCAAGAGGGTCCTTCAAATCAACCCCGATTTCATCATCATGAGGGACAGTCGAGTCAGCTCAAATTCCAGGGACAAAATCACAATCATCCTCACTCTGGAAATTACCACCATGGTAATCAAAGCCACAATCAAAACTTTGGTGGTAATAATAATTATAGCAACAACAGACATGGTTCATCGCCACTTGAAAAGCAAATGCAAGATATGATGGCAATGATGAAAGATTACATGCAAATAACAAACAATAATACTCAGTCTGTTGCTGCTACTACTCAGTCTATTGCTGCTCTAGAAAAACAAGTCGGCCAACTGGCCGAACAGATGAGTAGAAGGGATGGGGGTACGCTGCCAAGTATGACTAAGCCGAATCCTAGTCATGAGAACGTAAATGAAATCACTTTGCGGAGTGGCCGTCAACTGGACCCCTTCCCTCAAAAAGGCGTTGGAAGTTCTTCGGAAAAGGGCGAAGGGAAAGAGATCGAGGAGAGAGTAGAGTCTGAAGAAGAGAATCCAGTTCCAATCACAATCACATCGGATGCCGATAAATCTCAAGATGGGGAGGGTTCGAGATTTCCTAATCAAGAACCCACTGTTCCATTCCCCACCGCTTTAAATGAATCTGCGGCATTTCTATTTGGAAAAAGAGGGCCGAAAAATGATGATATGATGGATGTCTTTCGCCAAGTAAAGATAAATCTACCATTACTAGATGCCATCAAACAAATCCCGGCTTATTCCAAATTCTTGAGAGAGTTGTGCACTCAAAAGCGCAAACAAAAGACTTCGATCCCTAAAAAGATTGAAGCTACTGAGGAAGTAAGCACTATTCTATCTAGTTCCCTACCACAAAAATGCAAGGACCCTAGAGCCCCATTGATCCCTGTCGTTATGGGAAATTTCGCTATAAAGAGTGCCTTGCTAGATTTAGGGGCTAGTGTGAATATCTTGCCAGGATCGGTGTATGATGAGTTTGAGTTTGGTGAACTCAAGGCGACAAGTGTGTTAATACAACTCGCTGATCGATCTGTTAAGACACCGAGGGGAGTGCTTGAGGATGTGATTGTGAAAATTGAGGACTTCTACTACCCTGTGGATTTCCTTGTGCTAGATACCGAGGGCATTTGTAGAGATAAAAGCCCTACGATGATTCTCGGCCGACCATTCTTGGCGACTGCAAACGCCACAATTAATTGCCGAACAGGAGTGATGGACATTACCTTTGGTAATCGAAAATTGCGTATGAATATCTTTACGCCATCCTCCTTCCCTCCGACCGAGACCGAGTGTTACTCCATAGACTTTGCAGAAGAATGCACCCAAGAATACACTTCAAGCATACTGCAAGAGGATTTGTTCACTCGATACTTTTCTATCTCATCAGAGGATGATCTTGATTTGGTAGATTTACATGAGGTCCAGGCATTGCTTGCTGAGCCACTTGTGCCTAATCAACCACCCTGGTCTCATAAGGTTGAACCATTGCCAAATCTAGCTCACGAACCTCCAAAGAGTTCACTTGAAAAACCACCAGAGCTAGAACTTAAGCCACTACCAGATCACCTTAAGTATGTCTTCTTAGGAGATGATGGCACCCTACCAGCTATTATCTCATCATCACTCACACCTGATCAGGAAGACATGCTTATTTCTGTTCTAAAAGACCATAAGAAGGCAATTGGATGGTCGATAGCCGATTTGAGAGGGATTAGTCCTTCGGTATGCATGCATAGAATCCACACCGAGCCTAATGCCAAGCCCTCACGAGAATTTCAAAGACGACTGAACCCGAACATGAGGGATGTGGTGAAGAAAGAAGTTATCAGGTGGTTGGATGCCGGGATCATATATCCCATTTCTGATAGCCCTTGGGTAAGCCCGACACAAACGGTGCCCAAGAAATCTGGCATCACCATTGTGGAGAGAGGAGGGGAAAACATTCCTACTCGCCCCGTCACCGGATGGCGAGTGTGCATCGACTACCGAAAGTTGAATGCAGTCACGTTGAAAGATCATTTCCCCTTACCTTTCATCGACCAAATACTAGAGAAGCTGGCAGGCCAGAAATACTACTGCTTCTTGGATGGTTATTCAGGATACAATCAAGTGGCCATACACCCTGATGACCAAGAGAAGACGACATTTACATGTCCGTATGGCACTTTCGCTTTCCGACGAATGCCATTTGGACTATGTAATGCGCCTGCGACATTCCAAAGGTGTATGATGTCAGTCTTCAGTGACATGCTGGGCGAGTCATTAGAGGTCTTCATGGATGACTTCTCAGTATTTGGCGAGACATTTGAAAGTTGTCTCCATAGTCTTGAGAGGGTGCTGAAACGTTGTGAGGAGACTAACTTAGTGCTAAGCTGGGAGAAGAGCCATTTCATGGTTCGAGAAGGAATTGTGCTCGGTCACGTGATTTCTGAACGTGGCATTGAAGTAGATCGAGCAAAGGTCCAGGTGATCTCCACTTTATCTCCACCGACGACGGTGAAGGGTATTCGCTCATTCCTTGGACACGCAGGCTTCTATAGGCGATTTATCAAAGACTTCAGTGCCATTTCATGACCCTTGTGCAATCTACTTGCCAAGGATAATTCATTTTTCTTTGATGAAACCTGTCTAGAGGCGTTTGAGACAATCAAGCAAAAGCTTGTCGTGGCACCCATCATGCAAAAACCAGACTGGTCGTTGCCATTTGAGTTAATGTGCGACGCTAGTAATGAAGCGATGGGAGCTGTACTTGGTCAACGGGTGAATAAAAAGCCCGTTGCCATTTACTATGCTAGTCGGACATTCTCCGAGGCCCAGATGCATTACACGACCACTGAAAAAGAGTTACTTTCTGTCGTGTTTGCACTGGAAAAGTTTCGCTCGTATCTGTGGGGAGCGAAGGTGATCGTCTACTCTGATCATTCAGCCCTTCGCCATCTACTCGATAAGAAGGAAGCCAAACCCAGGCTTATCAGATGGATTTTGCTATTACAGGAGTTTGACTTGGAAATTCGAGATAAGAAAGGATGTGAGAATGTAGTAGCAGACCATTTGTCCCGAATCCCCACAGATCAGATCCCGACCAAGGAAGAAGTCCAGGGATCTTTCCCGGATGAGCAGTTATTTGCCATATCTAGACTTCCTTGGTTTGCTCACATTGTTAATTACTTAGCTGCAAAGAAGTTACCGCATGATTGGACAACTCAACAGAAACGGTACTTCTTTTCGCAACTTAAGTACTATTACTGGGAGGATCCTGAGCTCTTTAAATATTGTCCGGATCAGATTGTCCGGAAATGTGTCCCCGATAGTGATCACGAAGATATTTTAAAGCATTGTCACAGTTATGCATGTGGGGGACACTTTAGTGGAAAGAAGACAGGGATCAAAGTACTTGAGTGTGGATTCTTTTGGCCTACCATATTTAGGGACGCTCAGAACTTTGCAAAATCATGTCTTCGATGTCAGAGCTTGGGTAATATTTCACGCAAGGACATGATGCCTCTCAACCCCATCATGACTGTCGAGATCTTCGATGTGTGGGGTATAGACTTCATGGGTCCTTTTCCATCATCCCAGGGTAATCTATACATTCTGCTAGCTGTTGACTATGTCTCTAAGTGGGTGGAGGCTATCGCGACCACAACGAATGATCACAGGGTAGTATGCAAGTTTGTCAAGAGCCACATTTTCACTCGACATGGGTATCCGAGAGTCATCATCAGTGATGGCGGAACCCACTTCCGTAATATGAAGTTTAGTGCTTTGGCAAAACACTATGGGATCACACATAGGATAGCCACACCATATCACCCACAGACTAGCGGACAGGTCGAGGTCTCTAATCGTGAAATTAAGCATATTTTGGAGAAGACCGTGAGACCTGATAGGAAGGATTGGTCGAGTCGATTAGAGGATGCACTATGGGCATATCGTACCGCATATAAGACACCCATAGGCATGTCTCCATATCGACTCGTGTATGGGAAGGCTTGTCATCTTCCGGTCGAGTTGGAGCACCGAGCTGCTTGGGCAGTTAAGAAGCTGAATCTTGATCTAAAAGAAGCCGGTGACCATCGTAAACTGGAGTTAGATGAGTTAGAGGAATTGAGACGAGATGCATACGAGAGTTCCCGCATATACAAGGAACGAACTAAGGCTTTTCATGATAGACACATATCGCGAAAGTCGTTCCATGTAGGGATGAAAGTTTGGCTATATAACTCTCGCTTAAAGTTATTTCCAGGCAAGCTAAGGTCTAGATGGTATGGCCCATATATTGTGCAAGAGGTGTTCCCACATGGTGCGGTCACAATTCAGGACGAGAAAGGTGGGGCATCCTTCAAGGTAAATGGGCAAAGACTGAAGCCATACATCATCGCTCGAGACCATGATGGTTATGTTTTGGAGACCACGGCTCTTGCCGAGCCGGTTTATGACCCCTAGTCATAGGACTGGTTCCATTTATCTGTATACTTTGTATATTTGCTATTTATTTCTTTGCCTGCTTTAAGATCGAGTCAGTTAATTGAGTCGTAGTTAAATGAACTTTGTGTGTATGTTCACTGCAAACCCTCACGAGACTTCACTCGTCCACTAGGGGGAACCTAGGGGTTTAAAAGGCTTATTGCACATGCTAAGTGCAATCGTGCTTCCCAGCGAAAATGAGGATTAGGTAGTTTTTCTTTTCTTTTTTGTATCTCTTCGTGCTATCTGTTTATCTGTCTTGGAGCCTGAAATCCCCCTTGGTTGAGTCCACTTCCCCGCATTGAGGACAATGCACATCTTTAAGCTGGGGAGGGGGAAAATTTGGAAATTTTCTGATTGACTGCTATTGTGCTTTAACGAAGTTTGTCCAAGTTGTTGTGTTTTAGCAGGAAAGTGCTGACAAATCGCCGAAGGCTAACGGTCCCATACAGGTCGGAGCTTACATGGATTGATCGACACTACACCCAATCACGCACTTGAACGACATTCAGGGGAGTTTGACATTCAGGGGAGTTTTTTTTTGTTTTTCTCATCTTTATATGTGTTTCTTTAGCTTATTTGCATACATTGGGGACAATGCATGATCCAAAAGTGTGGGGTGTTAAAAACTTAAATAATTGACTTGTTCTAGGGCAGTAATTCAGTTACATATATGAGCATAATGAAGAAGTTCTTGTTAGACTCTAAGGAGCATATAGCACTAATGAATTGGTCGATTAGTCACCTAATACTACTTGGTGTGTCATGCTATTTGAAACTAATATTGATTGATCTGGTGAGCACATCTACCCCGTGAGACATTTGAGCCTTATGACTAAAACATCAAAAAATTAGTCTCATTCATTTCATGTGTGTATTACACCTCATGTGCATCGGTCTCTCTAGAACTTGCATCTATTCTCTTCGAGATTGCATTGTATTCATGCTTGCATACAAAAGTGATAAAGGCCATCTTTGATGTGAATGTTAACCACTTTAGCCAAAAAGCCGACCTTGAAAAGAATAAATCCACTTGCTTAACCATTTTGAGCCTACAAACCCGTTCTTTTGACACACCTAAGTTACAAGCCACACAAGCCAAACACTTCCTACCCAAACCTTAAGACTTTGGGGTGTGACTTTAGACCAAAGAGCTATATTGTTGATATCTTGAAATTGTGGTCTCAAAAGAAGAAAAGAATAGAAAGCAAAGCCTCGAAAAAGAAAAAAAAAGAGTGTGCAAAGCCTAAAAAAAATGGAAAACAAAAAAAGAAAAAAAGAAAAGAAAAAAAGGGGGCATAAAAAGGGTTTAAAAGTCGGTATACGACCATTGTGAAAAAAGGGAGAGAAATAATAAAGGCTTGCAGTCATTGAAAAGAGAAGTGCTCGAAAGTTTCCATGCTCGTGGTTTATTGCTCACAACGCCCCTTAGTCTTAACGGTTTTAAAGTCACTTTACCATAATCATCCTACCCTACCCATAACCACCATTACAACCCTTAAAAAAGACCTTTTGATTTGTATCTTGCATACAATTCCAGCGGTGGAGAATGAGAATTTTTGCAAGCTTATGGTAGAGTACCAATCATATGAGGATGTCTTGAGCGAAACACTATAACCCAAACACATGAGTGATGGAGGGAATCTTATCCTTAGTGAGAGCTTACTAGATCATTTTATGTAAGTTCTCGAAAGCAATAACTCATGCATTGTCTTCAAGTAACACACATATGGCATCTGCACAAGCAATACAACGTGAATCTACGAATGGTTCTTCTTCATCAGGTACAACTTCTAACGTGATCGGTCATTTGATTCTACTTTATTTTCTCGTTAATTGCCCCTCTCTAGTGCATTAAAATGGTAAAACCGAACGATATTGATGTGTTTTTATATTTTTATAGGTTCGGAACAATTTGGAGCGAAAAAGACCAAAACGATGATTTTTGGCAGACTTGCGTGGCTGTGGAGGTTTGGCCATATCTCACTCGTCCGAGCTCCGTTCAAGGCGATTCAAGATGTTCCGGAAAGCCAAGACATAGACGAACAATCTTCGTGTTTTGCGTTTCTACAAATTCGGAGTGAATTTGGGTCGAATCTGACCCCGAAGGCAGAAAAGTGTTGCTGGACAGCAGGTTACAAGTTGTACAACAACAGGTACAACCTGCCGTAGCAGTAAAACAAAAGAAAATAATGTGAGGCTGGATCTTGGGCTTTTAGAAGACTTTAATTATCCAAAAGAAAGAGACCATGGGCTGAAATAAAATGGGTCATACATAGCCCACGTGAGGTTTGCAAGAAAAAGAAAAGGAAAGGATGTTGTGGGTATTTTTTTTCATTGATACGTATATCACAAGGAGAGTTACGGTTATAGAGTTCAAGAAGGAAACAAAATCAAGGGGTTATCTCTTACGCTTTTATTAGGGGCTGAAACAGAGATAAATAGGAGCACGGCTGGATTCTGAGGGGAGGCCTAAATCTACACATACAGCACAACACCGAGATAAGTAAGGTTTCATACGCACCATTGAGGGAGCTGGTTGACGGCAGAATCGAGAGTAGTTTAGAGAGGTTTTTAGGGAGACACACGGCTGGAAATCAGAGGAGAAGACAGCAACAAGAGGGACTGTTGGACAGTAGCAAACAAAAACGATTTGGAGGCTTTATCGGAGGTCTTTGGCTGCTGCGTTTTCTGTGTTCATCAAGCAAAGCGAACTCTGAACTTGGACTGTTGTGTGTCCAACAGGTTATTTTGTTTTTGTCAATTCGACTTCTAAATCTCTCGATCTCTTAAGTTTGATTATAGATTTGGTTTAGGTCCTCATTTGTTTATTCTTGACATTATTTGATTGTTTGATTTGAAAGCATTGAATTGAATTTTTGATAAATTGTTAGTGTTCGTAGAATCTATTGATCATTGGGATTCAATTTCTTTGGTCAATGAATTTTTGGTTTATGTTTATTTGAAATCACACACCAAGTGTTTGATGAAAGTCCAAGGTGAATTTTTGGATATTAGTTTGATAGCTAAAGTCTTTTAATTTTCATTAGTTAATCGTAGTTATAAAGTCTTGGTTTTTTCGTTTAGTAGTTTAGTACTATTCTCAACTCTCATGATTTTTAAAGTAGTGTTATTTGTACTAAGTAGATTTTGGTTTTAGTCGGTGTCTTTGAGCTTAAAAGATCGAAATTGAGTGGCATATCTTTGTGACACACGTGCATTCAGTTTAATACAAATAATTCGCTTAACCACTGACTCCCTGATAAGAACGATACCCGACTTACCACTTTACGGTTTAAGTTAGGTTTATAAATTTAAACCTTGTTGCGCGTTTCACGACGCGTGCAACATAACGACAGTGGTGAGGACTCTGCAAGTCAACCTGAGTCATCTTCTGATGCAGTTCCTGTTGACTCTTCTGTCAATGAACCCGCCCCACAACCGGAACCTACCTTGACGATAGAGTTGAATTTTGATAAAGATCCCATCTTAGTGGATCCCAATGAAGATGCCGTATCTCTCCACCCACATTCTACAAAATGGACTAAGAGTCACCCCATTGAACAAGTCATTGGTGACGTCTCCGAACCTGTAAAGACAAGATCTGCAACGGTTAATGAAGTCCTTTACGCACTCTTTCTAAGTCAAGTCGAGCCTAGAACAGTTCGACAAGCCTTAGAAGATCCGGATTGGATCATTGCCATGCAAGATGAGTTGAACTCTTTTGAAGCATTGAATGTGTGGAGACTAGTTGGTAAAACGGTAATTGGTACAAAGTGGGTCCTGAAGAATAAGAAAGATAAATATGGGATTGTTGTGAGAAACAAAGCACGCCTTGTAGCAAAAGGGTACAGGCAACAAGAGGGAATCGGCTACGATGAGACGTATGTAACGGTAGCTCGCTTAGAGGCAATCCGGATGTTTCTATCATTTGCCACTTTCAGAAACTTGACTGTCTATCAAATGGACGTGAAGACTGCTTTCTTGAAAGGTGTCTTGAAAGAAGAAGTATATGTTTCTCAACCGGAGGGCTTTGTAGACAAAGATAAACCATATCATGTCTACATTCTTGACAAAGCTCTCTACGGTCTCAAGCAAGCCCCTCGAGCCTGGTACGAAGTTTATCTACCTTCCTACTTGGTGCTGGCTTTCGAAAAGGTAAAATCGACACAACTTTCTTTACTCTGCAAGAAAATGGTGAGATCCTTCTGGTACAAATTTACGTTGATGATATTATTTTTGGTTCAACTGACCCTGGATTATGTACTTGGTTTTCGGGCATTATGATGACTAGATTCCAGATGAGTATGATGGGAGAGATTAATTTCTTTCTTGGATTACAAGTCAAGCAATTCTCAACAGGTATCTTCATCAACCAATCCAAGTATGTGTTTGACATCTTGAAGAAATTCAAGATGGAAAACTGTACTTCAATTGGTACACCTATGGCTCATGGATCTAAAATTGGTCCGGATCCAGATGGTGTAGATGCTAAGAACTATAGAGGGATGATAGGCTCATTAATGTACCTTACTGCGAGTCGCCCAGATATAATGTTTTCAACTTGTTTATGTGCAAGATTTCAGGCACAACCAAAAGAATCACATTTTAGTGATGTTAAAAGGATCTTTTGATATCTGAAGGGAACACCGTACCTTGGTCTGTGGTACCCAAAGGGAACGGGATTCGAACTCACTGCATATTCTGATGCGGATCATGGAGGTAGTATGCTAGACCGGAATAGCACATCTGGTCATGTGCAGTTTTTGGGGGACAAACTGGTAAGTTGGTCTTCGAGGAAACAGAACTGTGTTTCAACATCAACTGCGGAGGCAGAATATGTTGTCGCGGCCAGTTGTTGTTCACAGGTTCTGTGGATGAAGACTCAACTGATGGACTACGGCTTCAAGTACGAGAAGATCCCCATCTATTGTGACAGCAAGAGTGCAATTTCCATATCAGCTGTAACAACCCGAAATCCCATACATAGTTCAAATAGCATACATTGCATAACGTCGTGAAAACAAGAGATACATTATATAACAAATACGGAGTCTTTTACAAACATTCAGTACATCATTAAACACGTTTACATAGTAAATTACATCATTACTAATAAAATACTGTAACTACAAAACACATCATAGTCTTCAACTACATAATCTTCCCAAAAGCTATTCTCGGTTTAACCTTCTTATTTGCTCTTACTTGATCCTCGACCTGGAATACATATTTAAAACAAAATGAGGGTTAGACCTAATGGTCTAAGTGAGAAAATCCCTGTTTCTTTGAAAATCCTTTGCACACCAACATTCACATAATACAAACACAATTATCAGTTATGACTCAATCATCACTTATTGTCCCATCTCATTCTCTTGGCCATATTAGTTGGTTGCAAGCCAACTAATAAATTAACTTCACTGTACGACAATTACAGGCAACAAAGCTGTACGAATATTACAGCCAACACACCGGTCCTAAGCCCGGCCAACGTATTCTCGTATAGTAGAATACTCATGTAAATACAATATCTCAATATATTATATTACATACATAAACACATAAGTATACCATATATCACATTCCCAATCCACGCATATATGTATTCCAGTTTCAAAACGTTTTAAAGTAAAACTCACCTGTTTTGCTTATCACCAAAATCCTTTCCAAGCCTTTTCAACAAATTCAGTCTTTCACTTCAAATTCACAGTATCTGAAACAATTCAAATACAATACTTCTTTACCATATAGAACACAGAAGACTCTCTAGCAGACTGAGAATCCTATTTAACCTATCACACTCTTATCCTTAATTGTTCCCCTACGGCGACTTAACACGGGGGTTCCGCTACCCGGTTAGCGGATGGGGTCAAGGGGCAACGCCCACTATCCGGACAACACAACTTTCCGGACAGAACAGGTATTCCGGACAACACTACTGTCCGGACAATATCAACAATCCAGATGATATCCGGAAACTCATATTAACCGGATACTTATGGAAAAGAGGAACTTACCCGGATAAAAGACTCGTCCGGACACCTTATAACACCATCCGGACACCACCAGCTAAATTACCCGGACACTACTAACAAGACTAACCGAAAACCTTCATTCTATCCGGAAACCACTGTCGGTTTACCCCAATTTTACCCAGATTTGACAGATTTTAACCTCAGGCCCGAATTTAACGATTCTACTCCGATAAGAACTATTAACTAGCAATTATAGACATAATTTACAAAGGAACATACCTGTAATCACTTCCAAACACACCAATTGAAGCCCTAACCCTTCCTTTTTCTTCTTTTTGCTTCTTTTCTCTCCAAGACACACACACACAGATTTCTGGATATTTGCTGTTTTTGAAAATATCTGAATATCCTAAATGATAATATCTAACCAAATTTACCCTTTAGACCTTAAGTTATCCATTAATGACCCAAAACACCCTTAACTCCTAATTTAACCCAAACTTACCCTAAACATTAATTATAAAGTTAAATAAATTTAACGGAACTAACATTTAACTAACGAACTTACCCGGGGTATTACATCAGCTAACCCGGTCCAGCATACAAAGACCAAACACATCGACATCAGGTATCATTTTATTAAAGATCATGTCGAAAAAGGTACGATTGAATTATACTTTGTCACAACTAAGTTTCAACTTGCCGATCTCTTTACAAAAGCCTTGGATGAAAAACGATTTAATTTCTTAGTATCCAAGCTCGGCATGTTGAACATGAAAGTTTAATATTCTATATTGATCATATAATGGATGGAAATATGTGTATTTCAATCTAGTTATATCTATCTAGATTGATACATTCAAATTTTCATCACATTCTATTCTCAATATAAGATATTTTATTTTCATGTCTTTGTTGTTTTTCATTGTTTATTCTTTTTGCCATTTTAAATTCTTGTTATGATACTCGTGTCTGCATAAGGTGTGTTCATAGTCTCAGGGGGAGTACAATATAAGAAGTATGCACAAGAATAGGGGGAGTGTGCATATCTGATAAAGCTTGTAAGTGTTGATTTCATGTGCTTGCTACTTAAAGATCACAAGGTATGTTCTCTAATTTGTTTTAACCACAAACTCTTAAATGATGAAAATCAATTTTTCTAAACATACTTGCATCATTTAAGGGGGAGTGAAAATATTTCAAAAACCTTGAGTGCTTAATCAATTGGAAGTTGGACATCTTCCAATGTGATAAAATCTTTCAAAATTTTATCTGAAAAATGTCCAAGTGTCACTGTTATCGCAACCTACTCTTGCGATAACATGGTGAACAGTGTTTTGTCGCAACCTTCTGTTGCGATGAAACCAAGTTGATTTCTTATCGCAACCTTGCATTGCGATAAGACCATGTGAATAGTATCTTGTTGCAACCCGTATGTTGCGATAAGATTGAACAGTTTATCGTAACTTGTTCTTTGCGACAAACTGACACGTAGCAGGTCAAAAGTTGGACCAATCTTGTGTTGCCACGTGCCACGAAAATTCAAAAATTGTATATATAGCAGAGTGGTTTTCCAACTTGTCTCATCTCAAACCCTCTTCTCTCTCGATACTGTTCCTGGTGCTTTCGATTTTCAAGACGTTTTTGTGTTTTCTATTCCGTGCATTCGATTCAGACTACACTCGAGGTACACCCTTCAAAATCTCAGTCGATTTCAACCATTAAATCGTATGTTACAGTTGATTTTTAGGGTTTTAAGGTCGAGTTCTTCATATTCTGCTTAAATCTATGTGTTTGTGTGTTTTTTGAACTTAGAAATGCATAGGGTTTTTCTCTCGTGAGTTGTGCGAACCTGGTAGTGTAGATCTTAACATGTTTTGAGCGAAAAAGACAAATCTGGGCCTGTACACTTAGTGTTATTTCGGTGTTCATCTTTGTCGCAATGCACCTGTCTTCAAACATTCATAACTATCGCAATGGTCATGTTCATCTTTATCGCAACCTTGAGTTGCGACAATATCTTATCGCAACCAATGCGTTGCGATAACCTCTTGTCACATACTTCAAGTTGCGATAACCTCTTACTTGCGATAACTTCTTGGTGTGCACTGCCATAAGTCCAACACTTAGGTAATTTTTTCAAATTTTTTTAAGAAAATTCAATTTTGGCACTATTCTAAAACTGTCAAGTGGTTCAGATGGCTCAACATGATGGGAACTCTTCGGATGAAAACACCATCATCCGTTCACATCGTTCATCCCACCCTTCCGTCAATGCTCGTGACCGGGATCAAGAAATCTTTCCGAGGGGTTCATTTCTAAGATTTGATGACAACAACCATCATTTGGATCTCGCGGTTCCATTCGACTACCATATCATAATAGAGATCATCCGCGGCCATCCTCTACGAACCACACTTACTAGAGTTGAACTTGTACCGGCCATATACTTTCAACAATTCTGGGGTACAATTCAGTTCCATCCGACTCAACGTACACCACATTTCACGGCCAGAGTTGATCACTTTGACGCCAGAATCACTCTACGAGGACTCCGTCGTGCACTTAACCTACCTTGCTCAGAGAACTTTGAGGATCTGGTTCCCGAAGAACAACTATTCACTGATATCCGCAGTCTTAGATATCAAGCCCCCAACAACCGAGTTCTCACCGGTTCAGACGCACACATCTTCCAAGAGTATGGTACACACTATGCTCAATATTAAACCGCTGTATGACTTCCAAACACACAGGGCTAGACAAGACGAATCTGCCTATCCTATGGATGTTTCATGCCTTCGCGTTTAACCGAAACATCGACTACGCTGTCCTACTTTGGAATGAACTTATCGAGCTAGTCGAGGACAAGGCACGCCCGAAGAAGAACGAAACTTTTGTACCTTATCAGAGATTCTTCCAGATTCTGATTCATTAGATTATGGAAAATAATCATGAGATTCCACGCCGAGAGAATGCTCCACGAGGCCTGAGCCAGTACATGCATTACATAAAGATGCCCACGCACGTGGATTTTTCCCATATTGCCGTCATCAGAGAAGACGTACTCGCATATGCTGACCAACAGTCCTGGGTAGTTAGGCAGTATAGGTTAGAAAATGCATTGGTGGTCCAGCCAGAGCCGGAGGGACCTCCCCACGATGCAAACCTACTAGGAGGTGAGGGTCAGAATGTCGAGGGGGTTCAAGAACACGGGGTTCTTGAACAACGAGAGGTGAGGAGACCTAAAAGAAAGAGAGTCGGGAGAAGTAAACGGATTGTTGGCCATGCATCTTCTTCACGACCAGTTCAACCACCACCTCGACCTCCTCCAGTTCAAATTTTTTATGACGATGTCTCCTGGAATTCAGCCGATGCCGCTGCTGCATCATCTTCTGATGATGATGTAGCTTCATTGATACCGTTTGGAGCTAATGATGATGATGATGATGACTCCGACCATGACCCCGATGCTGATTTAATTCCAAGACACATGGGTCGGAGACCACGAGTTGAGAGTTCTGATGCTGATTCCACACGTAACATCGAACTCTTCGACACTGCTACTAACGCCGAAGGTGCTTCAAATGTAAACGAAGAAGTAGAAGTATAAGTGGAGAATGTAGTTAGTGGTGAGGAAAGAGGGAGAAAACAAATGAGTGCTAATGTGATACAGTCGGACAAAGTTTTAACTAACGACTCTCACCAAACCGATCCAAGCCGGGTAGCCACATCTTCAACCAACGAGCGTTTGTCGCCGTTGCGCATTGAAACATACATGGTAGACCCAGCCATGCATAGCACAACCCCACCAATCCACTCATCGGTCTCTCAACAGGCCGGTGTTTCATTTTCCACAGGGGATTTAGCACAAAGCCCCAGCCACCGACCTTCCTTCAACGCACTTCGAGTCTAGGGCCATTTGGACGAACATCATTTCCAAGGACACATATTGTAACACCCTAAAATTCAAGGCTAATTTAAACCTCAATTTATAACAGGATTAAACATAAACCTTTCAAACTTTATTAACGGAGAACACATCTACAAATATTGAATTCCTCAAATAACCTATTAAACTAATCATGTCACTATAATTAGATGAACTAAGTTATCTAAGTAATTCATCAAAAAGCCTCAATGTTCATTAACTTCTCCGCTAATCCAAGAGCTCTCGTCCCACATCCCTTTATTTCCCAGAGCTAGTACCTGGTAAGAAAATATATTTTGAAACGATTAGGCTAACGCCTAGTGAGAACATTTGGTTTCAAAATAATACTTTAAAAGTCAACGTAAACAAGGCATAACAAACCTGTTCACCATCTTTCTTACCAATTGTAAAAACATCTTACGATGACGGGGTTTAACCCGATTCCATGATTATGACCGACATCAAATCAATCATAGTATCATGTTCCAGAGCCCACTACGAATCTCCACGGATTCCAGATTAATGCTCATATCCAAGAAATCACAATTACACATGTACATTTCTTGGAAAGGAAGTGGAGATCACAATTACACATGTCAATCTCTTTCCTTCCTTAGAGATCGGGAATTACGATTAATCCACATCAATTCCACGATTTCTTATCAATGTGAAATAGGAATTACGATTAATCCACGCCTATTGCTTATTTCACCTAAACGGGAATTACGATTAATCCACATCAATTCCACGTTTATCATACATACTGAAATTAAGATTAGTCCACATCAATTCCATGTGTTCATATAAAAACTAGTGCCTATGGATCCATTACACTTATTTGTACTCGTGCAGGTTATTGCTTAATATAAATCATTTTCAAATAACGTTAATGAATTTAAGCAAAACCATTAATTTCAAGATAAGCGATTTTACTTCATAAAATCATTCATTCCAAATCCATCCAAAAACAGTTCATTATAAAAATATGCCTTACCATAATTTAAATGCTTTATAAAAGGGTAAGGTAAGAATGAACTCACCTGATAGCAGTAACGTCGCTATTATTTCACTTCTTAAAGTTGTAAGAATTTCTGTCACCAACTTCACAAAGATCTGAAATACCCAAATACATAATGTACTGGCATCAATCTACTAAACAGGACTCTTAAAATCCTAAATAACCAAAATCCCCGATACTTATCGCAACCCACTAATTGCGATATCACTTGTCGCAACCTACTACTTGCGACACAGTACTTATAACAACCCACTGTTGCGATATCCCCTACTTATCGCAACCAACTGTTGCGACATGCATCTTATCGCAACCAACTGTTGCCATTCAATCAAACTTGTCGCAACCCAAGGCTGCGACATTCATACTTATCGCAACTATCATAAATATCGCAACTCACTGCTGCGATGTTCATCTTTGTCTCAACTCACTGAAATCATAATTAACCCATAAATCTATATTTTTAAGCCATAATAAATTCTACAAAAGTGCAGATATGCTTAAGACTATCAACAGAATATGCTTATAAACCCACTTTTCTCATTCTTTTCAGAAACATCCAAAACCCATTTCTAAACCACTAGAAAACTTAATACACAAAAAGGAAAGCAATTCATATGAAATCATACCTTTGATTCTCACAAGTTGCACCTTAAATTCCAACTGAATGATTCAGTTTTCTTCTTCTTCTTTGTATTTCTTTCTTTTCTCGGTTCTCTCTCTCTCTCTTGTTCTTCCGTACCAAAACACACACACACAAAGACACAAAATGATAATATCTCTTATCTAGATGACACCTAGATGAATTAAAAGAATGGGGCGGTGGAAGTGATTAACTTTCATCACTTTAACCAAACAGCCCCCTCAATTATCAACACTTGGCAATTAACACCCTTTAACTTATAAATTAAAATTAAAGTTTACCCCTTAACTTATAACTCCGGAAAACAAATAACGAAACTTAATCGAGGATAAACTCTAAAATTAACCTATCGAATAATTATACTCAAATTATTCAATAAATCAAACATAACACTTATATAAAAATCGAGATGTTACAATACTCCCCAACTTGAAAATGATTTCGTCCCCGAAATCAAAGCTAAGTAAACAAATGAGGATATCTAATCTTGATATCCTCTTCCGACTCTAACGTCACGTTAGCACCTCGATGATGTTTCCATTGTACCTTTAACATGACTACTTCCTTATTATTACGTAACCTTCTAACCGATCTTTCCAAAATCGCCTCCGGTTCTTCTACACAACGGCTCTTTTCATCCACTCTTACGTTAGTAAGTGGAATCACACCATTCTCTTCGGCTAAACATTTCCGAAGATAGCAAATATTGAAAGTATTGTGGATTCCTTCTAATTCAGGTGGAAGATCCAACTGATATGCTTGCAATCCAACTCTCTTAGTTATGGTGAAAGGTCCTAGAAAACGAGGACTCAACTTTCCACGTTTACCAAACCTTATCACACCTTTCCACGGGGATACCTTAAGCATTACACGCTCCCCAACTTGGAATTCTTTTGGTCTTCTTTTCGGATCAGCATAACTCTTTTGTCGATCTTGAGCCGCTTTCATATGCTTCTGAATCTCTTTTACTTTATCAGCCGTTTGTTGCACAAGTTTCGGACCAGCAAACTTCTTTTCTCCAGCTTCTAACCAACACACCGGAGTTCTGCATTTTCGACCATACAAAGCTTTGAAAGGTGCTCTTCCGATACTGGAATGATAACTATTGTTATACGCAAATTCTACTAACGGTAGATGCGTATCCCAGTTACCTCCAAAGTCTAACACACACGACCTGAGCATATCTTCCAAAGTTTGAATGGTTCTTTCGCTTTGCCCGTCCGTTTGTGGATGATAAGCAGTGCTTAAATTAACTTTCGTACCCAATTCTTCTTGTAGTGACTGCCAAACCTTGAGGTAAACCGACTATCACAATCATAAACTATGGACACCGGTATACCATGCCTTGACACCACTTCATCAATATATAGCTTTGCTAATTTATCTATTGGTGACGCTTCTTTCATAGCCAGAAAGTGAGCACTCTTGGTCAATCGATCCACGATTACCCATATAGTGTCGTTACCCTTTTGCATTCTCGGTAACTTCGTCACGAAATCCATGGTAATCTTGTCCCATTTCCATTCTGGAATTTCCAAAGACTGAAAACTTCCATAAGGTTTTTGATGTTCCGTTTTTACTAACGAACATGTCGTACATTTTTCTACTATTCATGCCACATCTACTTTCATAGCTGGCCACCAATAGTGTAACTTCAGATCCCTATACATCTTAGTACTCTCAGGATGTATAGAATACTTAGATTTATGGGCGTCTTCGAGAATTAAGTCTCGATTTCCTCCAATCTTTGGCACCCAAACTCGACCTTGGAATATTTTAATTCCACGGCTATCTTCAGTCAGTTGAAGATGTTGCTTACTCATAACCTCCTCTTTTAGATTTTCTTCCAATAAGGCTTCCGCTTGTGCCTCATTTATTCTTTCAATCAAACTTGACATCACGTCAATCCTAGCGTTAGTCGTCTTCAAGCACCCACTGTATTCTTTTCTACTTAAAGCATTGGCTACAATATTTGCCTTACCGGGATGGTAATGCAATTCACAATCATAGTCTTTAAGTAGTTCTAACCAACGCCTTTGCCTCATGTTCAATTCTTTCTGATCAAAGACATGTTGTTAGCTCTTATGATCAGTGAAGAGAGTACACTTGGTTCCATACAGATACTGACGCCATAGCTTTAATGCAAACACGACCGCTGCCAATTCCAAATCATGGGTAGGGTAATTCTTCTCATGTCCTTTGAGTTGTCTTGATGCATAAGCAATCACTTTGCCTCGTTGCATCAACACACACCCCAAACCCATCTTTGACGCGTCACTATACACGACCAAATCCTCCGTTCCTTCCGACAATGCAAGAATAGGAGCTTCACACAACTTCTGACGTAAAGTTCTGAAAGCTGACTCTTGCTTCTCAGTCCAAACAAACTTTACATTCTTCCGAGTCAATACAGTCAAAGCAGAAGCGATCTTTGAAAAGTCTTTGATAAATCTTCGATAGTAACCTGCCAAACCTAAGAAACTCCTTATTTCTGACGCGTTCTTCGGTGTCTCCCAGTTTGTCATTGCTTCTATCTTTGCTGGATCTACTTTGACTCCTTCCGAAGTAATTACATGCCCTAGAAATTGTACCTCTTTTAACCAGAATTCACATTTTGAAAACTTTGCGTACAATTTCTCCTTCCTCAGGACTTCTAAGACTTCACGAAGATGGCGTTCATAATCGTCTTCATTCTTCGAATAAACAAGTATGTCATCAATGAATACAATGACAGACTTGTCTAAGAATGGTCGACATACTTGGTTCATCAAATCCATGAACACGGCTGGAGCATTAGTCAACCAAAATGGCATTACAAGGAATTCATAATGCCCGTACCTCGTTCTGAACGTTGTCTTCGGGATATCTTCATCTCTTACTCGAACTTGATGGTACCCCGACCTCAAATCAATCTTGGAAAAGCATCATGCACCTTGGAGTTGATCGAACATTTCATCAATCCTGGGAAACGGATACTTGTTCTTAATTGACACCTTATTCAACTCACGATAATCGATGCACATTCTCATAGTGCCATCTTTTTTCTTAACAAACAATACCGGAGCTCCCCAAGGTGAAGAACTTGGTCTAATAAAACCCTTATCCAACAGTTCTTGTAGCTGAGACATCATTTCTTTCATTTCGGTCGGCGCAAAGCGATATGGTGCACGCGCTATTGGTGCTAATCCAGGAATAAGATCAATACGAAATTCTACTTGTCGTTCAGCCGGTAGACCTGGAAGATCATCGGGAAATATGTCTGGAAAATCACGTACCACCCTTATATCCTCCACTTGTTCTTTTCTGCCTTAACATCTAGAACATACGCTAGATAAGATGTACATCCTTTAACTAAACACTTACGCGCTTTTGCAACAGAAATCAACGGAACTTCCCCTTTTCTCTTATCCCCAAAGATGAATACGTCATCCTTATCGGCTATCGGAATCTGAATTAATTTCTTTGCACAAAGAATTTCTGCCTGGTTGACTGTCAGCCAATCCATACCTACAACCACATCGAACCCTCCAATTTCCATCAACAACAAGTCGATAGAAAATTTCGTTTCTCCTATCGATATTAAACAACCCGCAAGTCTTTCATGAACTAAGACTTTACCTCCATTAGCTATCTCGACTACTAAGGCATCTTCCAAAGTAGTGATAGGCACAACTAACTTGTGATAAAATGATTTAGACACAAATGACAAATTTGCACCACAATCAAATAAAATGCGCGCAAGAACGGAATTAACGAGGAATGTACCAGAAACGACGTCTTTCGATTCTTTGGCTTCGTCAGCTGTCATATGAAACGCCCGGCCCGTTGGTTTAGGAACATCAAATTTCTTGCTTTGGTCTCCACCCCTTTTCAGCTTTGGGCACTCCCGACGGAAATGACCGGGTTGTTTGCACTCGTAGCATGTAGATCCTTGATCAGGACAGTTATTCATAGTATGCCCACTTTTACCGCACTTATAACATTCTAGTGTGGTCACTCGACACGGACTAAAGTGTTTACTCCGACACTTCGGGCACCAATTCGGCTCCCGACGATATTCATTACGAACATTTTTACCAAATGCCTTTGATTTCTGAGAAGGTTCTGACCGGCCCTCCCATTTCCGTTTCTCTCCTACTTGAGTCTTTTCTTCCTTATCTTTAGCATAGACTTCTTCCATAACTTTAGCTTCCTCGATTGTCTTTCTCAACGTTGAAGCTTTAGCATTTCGTACACGGGACATCATGTCCGCTGGAAAACCCATCAAATATGCTTTAATCTTATCTTTCTCGGTTGGAGCCACATGCCCCACCAAGTTCAGCTTCTCCATGAAGGATTCAGTATACTTCCGAACAATTGAAGTACCCTTCTTAAGAGTCCGAAACTCTTCCTCAATCCTATCCATTTCGTTTTCGTTGCAATATTCCTCCAGAATCTTTTTCTTGAACGATTCCCATGTCATAGCCGCTAGTACTGGAGCCGTCACAGAAGACGTCACTATGTTCCACCAAGACAACGCATTATCGCGTAACATTTGAGACCCAAATCTGACCTTTGATTTCTCATCACACTCACAAGCTAGGAAAGCTTGTTCCATTTCTCTGAGCCAATTCATGCAGGCCACTGGGTTATCTGCTCCGGTAAACTCTGGTGGTTTACAGCTTAAAAACGTTTTATACGAGCAGACTCTTTCCACCCTTCTTTCAACCTCTACCACATGATTACGAATTGGATTTATAACTCCAGTATCAGTCTCCGTTCGCCGTAACTCCGAACTTCGATCATTCAGTGCTTTCATAAACATTTATGTTTGTTGTGCCATGGCCGCATTCATCATTCGGGTCATGTTCTCCATCATCCGCGACTCCACCGTCGATTCCGGCGTTTCTTGGGTGGCGGTACTAGTACTTGTTCTATGTATCCGACTATCATCTCCTCCCGTAAACGGTAATCTCGGTGGACTTTCATGAGTTTCACCTGTTCCAGGTCGCTTTTCTACTGACCAATCAATCCCGGACCTATCCATCGAAGAAATAGGGGACCTCGGTGGCGTATTCACCATAGTTCTGATATAACACAAAGAAATAACCATAAGAAATAGTTACACATATCTAGACATACGAAACGTACTTTACCGATCATTAGTCACTGTAACAATTTAGAAACAAATATGCTTATGTAACAATATATCCATAATGACAGTAGCTAATTGAAATTGCGAACATACTATACATGAGAATCATCGTTACCATCGTTACAGTACTAATTTCACGTATTTTCGTCAACTCTAAGACTATCCCGTCTTAGTACTTCTACCCATATCTCACGAATCATAACTTAATTCATCTCAGCTTAAGTCTAGGTATCTCACTTAGCATACCTAGTTCACTTAAACTAAAGCTCTGATACCATATTGTAACACCCTAAAAATCAGGGCTAATTTAAACCTCAATTTATAACAGGATTAAACATAAACCTTTCAAACTTTATTAACGGCACTGTTCTAAAAGGCTCGCCGCGAAAGCCGCCATGGTGCGCCGTGGCTCAAGGCTTGTGTCTCACGCCACGTTATGCCTGTGACACGCCATGGCCTAATGTTCGGTCTATAATAACGCGATATTTGATTTTTCCTTACGTTTTAAATGTCTTATTTGCTAGTTTTTAATATATAACATAATTTAACATGTTTATTGTCATTGACTCATCGATTAATACGGCAAAACATATGTTTTTATATATAATATTATATGTGATATAGAGATTTGTCGCCATAAGTCACGCCTTGATAAACGTCATGGCTTCGCCGTGGCTCCTAAGGCTTGAGGCTTGGCCTCGCCGCCACGCCACGCCTCACGCCATTTAAAACCTTGATTAACGGAGAACTAACTATGAGGGTCACATCTACAAATATTGAATTCTTCAAATAACCTATTAATCTAATCATGTCACTATAATTAGATTAACTAAGTTATCTAAGTAATTCATCAAAAAGCCTCAATGTTCATTAACTTCTCCGCTAATCCAAGAGCTCTCGTCCCACATCCCTTTATTTCCCAGAGCTAGTACCTGGTAAGAAAATATAATTTGAAACGATTAGGCTAACGCCTAGTGAGAACATTCGGTTTCAAAATAATACTTTAAAAGTCAACGTAAACAAGGCATAACAAACCTGTTCACCATCTTTCTTACCAATTGTAAAAACATCTTACGATGACGGGGTTTAACCCGATTCCATGATTATGACCGACACCAAATCAATCATAGTATCATGTTCCAGAGCCCACTACGAATCTCCACGGATAATGCTCATATCCAAGAAATCACAATTACACATGTCCATTTCTTGAAAAGGAAGTGGAGATCACAATTACACATGTCAATCTCTTTCCTTCCTTAGAGATCGAGAATTACGATTAATCCACATCAATTCCACGATTTCTCATCAATGTGAAATAGGAATTACGATTAATCCACGCCTATTCCTTATTTCACCTAAACGGGAATTACGATTAATCCACATCAATTCCACGTTTATCATACACACTGGAATTACGATTAGTCCACATCAATTCCATGTGTTCATATAAAAACTAGTGCCTATGGATCCATTACACTTATTTGTACTCGTGCAGGTTATTACTTAATATAAATCATTTTCAAATAACGTTAATGAATTTAAGCAAAACCATTAATTTCAAGATAACCGATTTTACTTCATAAAATCATTCATTCCAAATCCATCCAAAAACAGTTCATTATAAAAATATGCCTTACCATAATTTAAATGCTTTATAAAAGGGTAAGGTAAGAATGAACTCACCTGATAGCAGTAACGTCGCTATTATTTCACTTCTTAAAGTTGTAAGAATTTCTGTCACCAACTTCACAAAGATCTGAAATACCCAAATACATAATGTACTGGCATCAATCTACTGATCAGGACTCTTAAAATCCTAAATAACCAAAATCCCCGATACTTATCGCAACCCACTAATTGCGATATCACTTGTCGCAACCTACTACTTGCGATACAGTACTTATCGCAACCCACTGTTGCGATATCCCCTACTTATCGCAACCAACTGTTGCGACATGCATCTTATCGCAACCAACTGTTGCCATTCAATCAAACTTGTCGCAACCCAAGGCTGCGACATTCATACTTATCGCAACTATCATAAATATCGCAACTCACTGCTGCGATGTTCATCTTTGTCTCAACTCACTGAAATCATAATTAACCCAAAAATCTATATTTTTAAGCCATAATAAATTCTACAAAAGTGCAGATATGCTTAAGACTATCAACAGAACATGCTTATAAACCCAGTTTTCTCATTCTTTTCAGAAACATCCAAAACCCATTTCTAAACCACTAGAAAACTTAATACACAAAAAGGAAAGCAATTCATATGAAATCATACCTTTGATTCTCACAAGTTGCACCTTAAATTCCAACTGAATGATTCAGTTTTCTTCTTCTTCTTTGTATTTCTTTCTTTTCTCGGTTATCTCTCTCTCTCTCTCTCTTTCTCTCTCTCTCTCTCTCTATATCTCTTGTTCTTCCGTACCAAAACACACACACACACACACACACACACAAAGACACAAAATGATAATATCTCTTATCTAAATGACACCTAGCTGAATTAAAATAATGGGGCGGTGGAAGTGATTAACTTTCATCACTTTAACCAAACAGCCCCCTCAATTATCAACACTTGGCAATTAACACCCTTTAACTTATAAATTAAAATTAAAGTTTACCCGTTAACTTATAACTCCGTAAAACAAATAACGAAACTTAATCGGGGATAAACTCTAAAATTAACCTATCGAATAATTATACTCAAATTATTCAATAAATCAAACATAACACTTATATAAAAATCGAGATGTTACAATACTCCCCAACTTGAAAATGATTTCGTCCCCGAAATCAAAGCTAAGTAAACAAATGAGGATATCTAATCTTCATATCCTCTTCCGACTCTAACGTCACGTTAGCACCTCGATGATGTTTCCATTGTACCTTTAACATGACTACTTCCTTATTATTACGTAACCTTCTAACTGATCTTTCCAAAATCGCCTCCGGTTCTTCTACACAACGGCTCTTTTCATCCACTCTTACGTTAGTAAGTGGAATCACATCATTCTTTTCGGCTAAACATTTCCGAAGATAGCAAATATGGAAAGTATTGTGGATTCCTTCTAATTCAGGTGGAAGATCCAACTGATATGTTTGCAATCCAACTCTCTTAGTTATGGTGAAATGTCCTAGAAAACGAGGACTCAACTTTCCACGTTTACCAAACCTTATCACACCTTTCCACGGGGATACCTTAAGCATTACACGCTCCCCAACTTGGAATTCTTTTGGTCTTCTTTTTGGATCAGCATAACTCTTTTGTCGATCTTGAGCCGCTTTCATATGCTTCTGAATCTCTTTTACTTTATCACCGTTTGTTGCACAAGTTCCGTACTAGCAAACCGCTTTTCTCCAGCTTCTAACCAACACACCGGAGTTCTGCATTTCCGACCATACAAAGCTTCGAAAGGTGCTCTTCCGATACTGGAATGATAACTATTGTTATACGCAAATTCTTCTAACGGTAGATGCGTATCCCAGTTACCTCCAAAGTCTAACACACACGACCTGAGCATATCTTCCAAAGTTTGAATGGTTCTTTCGCTTTGCCCGTCCGTTTGTGGATGATAAGCAGTGCTTAAATTAACTTTCGTACCCAATTCTTCTTGTAGTGACTTCCAAAACCTCGAGGTAAACCGACTATCACGATCAGAAACTATGGACACCGGTATACCATGCCTTGACACCACTTCATCAATATATTGCTTTGCCAATTTATCTATTGGCGACGCTTCTTTCATAGCCAGAAAGTGAGCACTCTTGGTCAATCGATCCACGATTACCCATATAGTGTCGTTACCCTTTTGCGTTCTCGGTAAATTCGTCACGAAATCCATGGTAATCTTGTCCCATTTCCATTCCGGAATTTCCAAAGACTGAAAACTTCCATAAGGCTTTTAATGTTCCGCTTCTACTAACGAACATGTCGTACATTTTTATAATATTCGTGCCACATCTACTTTCATAGCTGGCCACCAATAGTGTAACTTCAGATCCCTATACATCTTAGTACTCTCAGGATGTATAGAATACTTAGATTTATGGGCGTCTTCGAGAATTAACTCTCGATTCCTCCAATCTTTGGCACCCAAACTCGACCTTGGAATATTTTAATTCTACGGCCATCTTCAGTCAGTTGACACAAAATGATAATATCTCTTATCTAAATGACACCTAGCTGAATTAAAAGAATGGGGCGGTGGAAGTGATTAACTTTCATCACTTTAACCAAACAGTCCCCTCAATTATCAACACTTGGCAATTAACACCCTTTAACTTATAAATTAAAATTAAAGTTTACCCCTTAACTTATAACTCCGTAAAACAAATAACGAAACTTAATCAGGGATAAACTCTAAAATTAACCTATCGAATAATTATACTCAAATTATTCAATAAATCAAACATAACACTTATATAAAAATCGATATGTTACACATATGATGGCACCACACCAAGTGGAGAGCTTCCGTGCTCCAACCGGAACACCCAGAGTGAGGCCGCCGTTCGTCAGTAGCCCACGAGGACCGGGTGGAAGTCCTGTCACTGCTAACACCATGCCAGCGGTGAACACAGGCAGTACGGTTGCTACAACCGCTACTTTAACCGGTAACCTACGTGGTCCGGGTGTTAGATCCATGTTTCCTTCCTTGACTATTCATCAGGTGGCTCAGAACCTTGGTCCCTATACGCACTACATCACATTGGAGGTTCTGCGAGCTTCACTTGCATCTATTGACACCACTTACAGGAAACACACCGACGAGTTGAGGAAAATTGTTGGTGACCTATCTGTTGAAGTTAAAAGAGCAGTAAAAGGAAAAGGCATCGCATAATCGTCATCAACACCTCAGAATCAACCATCCTGCGCTGCATCCGATCCACAAACACCACCACCAGTACCGTTACACCAAATCCCAACCGACCAACTCAAATCAGAGCTGTTAGCCCGACTTTTAGCCTAAGGCGATTCTAACACGACTGAAGAGGTCGAGCTTGTTGGATTACTACGCCAACAATCCCAACCTCAAACCCAATCTCAAACCTCATCATCTACAAGTACTGAGTATCAAGCGTTAAGAGAGTCTATGCAAGAGATGACTAAAGCTATAGTTGCCGGGTACCAATCTTTATCCTCGCGGATCACCATCGTCGAACAGAGGTGTGGTGTCCAAGCTCAAGCCTCAGACAAAAGAAGACATGATGATCCTGATCAGCATGAGGGGGAGAAGAGAGCACGGGTTAGAGAAACAAGTGGCACAAGTACATGAAATGAAGGGGGTTCAGTCAGTGAACGGGTAACAACTGAAGGTGGAACGACGAATGATGTGGTACAGGTACAAGATACTGCAATGGATGTTCTAGCTGATGTCATAACCGGGGTTGAAAATCCTTCGGTTGTTGACAATAGAACGACGGACGAGCGGATGGCCGACGACATGCTTGTTGAGATCATTTACATTGATTCTGATGAAGAAATTGAGAAAACAACCGTCCAGATCAAAGAGGAACTAGAAGACATATTCGACATCACCAGAGCTATTATGGCTGCTTCGGATTCCGATAACGAATCTCCAGATCAGAGTGCAAGTACTTCCGCTCCTTTGGCTCCAGTAGTACAAGAAAATGCTCCAGTAATTCAAGTGCAAGCCGATGGCAGAATCAGAGATCCAAAACTCAAAATAGAACTGAGACTCTTTCAAGAGATAATTGATGCTGAGCCAAGGTATGTGGCTACAGGTGAACGGGTTAGGATCCAGATTCTTTATCAAGATATAACAAAGGTATACGGAGTTGAGGACTGACCATCAATGCGCATAATCGAATTTCTACATGTCATGGGCAATGAATGTCTGAATACAAATGTGGTGAGATCAGATAAAACTATTATGAAAGTGCTGAAGATAGATTCCTGCTTTCAAAGTCTGGTACCCACAGTTTACCGTACAGAGGTCCGATGGCTCCGAACACGTCTTTTCAGAAGCAGACTTCAAGAGTTTAAAGCTTGAAGACTTATGTAATTTGTATGAAATCCTGTCTTGTGCTCCTGAAAAGAAGATTGATTGGTCGTCTGCATATCAAAGTGTGAAGAGGTTCATGCGGAATATCCTGAAATTTTCTTATCTTACGGATTTCCAAATGGCCTTGGAGGCACACCAAGAACAAGTAAACCTAAGGGCTCCAAACTGGCATCTGTCAGACATTCAAGGTGTCCCAGCCTACACTGTATTGAAGAAACCGGATCTTGGAGTTGTTTACTTCGATAGAGACTCAAAGAAGAGATTTATGAGAGTTCTTGAAGCCAACAAGTTCAGTGACGGAACTTTTAAAATCATTCAGGTTCACCTTGAAAGTAGATTGCGTTTGGATGCAAGTGGGGAGGTAAAGCTGAAAGATACGGAGAAGGAGCTGATCAAGCAAGTACTGGATGCCATCACTTACCGAAAGGAGTACAGGAATGCATTAAGGAGGTTTGAGCTCACATTCGGAATTCGGAAGAGACATGTGGTCCTGGTGGACGCTTAAACTCTTTACCTCTACATTGGTACAAAGGGGGAGATTGTTAGTGCTTAATTATGATTGTACCAAGTAGAGGGACCAAATGTGTCATTGTTCCATTCTTATCATAGGTATATAATGTTTGCTTGTTTCTTCTTTAGGAATTAGGTCATCTTATCACACACACTAGCCACACATAGTAAATTGCATTCCAATCTTATTGTGAGCTACTTGATCATTGAATGAATATAGAGATGGCTTCCTTCATTGTTTATCTAGATTGATTACTTGTTCTGGGATCACAGTTGGTTTTTCATTAAGTCCTGTATGGATAAAGTTAGCTGTATCGATAAAGTCGTTTGTGCAAATAAATAAAAATGTTGTTTGTTTGTTGTGCTAAATAAACTGTCTGAATCATTGAAATTACTATTTTACCCTTTTATTTGTTTCTTTGCTTTATTGAATATCAACACTCTTGTTACATTAGCAAAACCATTTTGGTCAAAATACTTCCATGAAATCCCGTGCTCCACATCAGTATTCCATAGTCCCTTTGTAAATTTTTGAAGAAAAAACCGACTTGAATAAGGCATCAGTGTTCCATATTCCTTTGCAAAAAAAAGTTGAAGCAAAAACCTATTTGAAGAACCCATCATATCCCAGTCCCTTTGCAAAAAAATTGAAGAAAAAACCCATATGAAGAACACATCGTATCCACACTCCCTTTGCAAATGTTTTTGAAGAAAACCCATCTCAAGAACCCATTAATGTTCCACCGTCAGTTTTCAATTTTTTTTTTGAAGAAAAACCCATCTGAAGAACTAATCATTGTTCCACCATCAACAATAACCTAGATTTCATTTTTGTTTTGGTTTTTCAGAAGAGTGAAGATTGATCCAACGACGATGGAGGGAGTAGAGGTGCCGGCGACGGAGGGAGCATAGTTGCCGGCGACGGAGGGAGCAGAGCTGTCGGAGATGGAGGGGGCTGTGGTATCGATGTAAGATTAAGGGAGGGAGTCGTGGTGCCAACTGAGAGATGGGGTTTTCTTTTTCTTTGTTTGTGAAGGGAAGGGAGGGGTATTTTAGGGAGGTATATGACTGAATGGATACAAGAGATTCATGAAAGCTTAGCGATTAAGTTACCATCTATTTGATTAAGCCAGTACCAAACACCACTATATAGCTTAGTGAATAAGCAGAAGCCTCTATTAAGCTCATTAAGCCACTACCAAACAGGGCCTAAGTCAAAAGCAACGTCCTTCTTTGACCCTATTTTATCGAAAGCAACTCTATTTCCTAAGCTCCACATAGAATAGCAAGTAACGAACATAATAGTCTCTAAACATTGATGATTCAACGAAGAGATGTGAACCTCCAAACAACAAGAAAGAAAAGTTCTCCACAAAGACACATCTTTTAGGCCCCCCTTATGCCTATACAACATCCATCTAAAAGAGTTATCAATATCAACTCAAAAACAACGTTCTTCTTTGGCTCTTTTTTTTATCGAAAGCAACTCTATTCCGTAAGCTTCATATAGAATATCAAGTCAAAAATATAATAGCCTCCAAATACTGACGATTCAACGAAGAGACGTGAGCCGTATTTATTCCATTCAACGCCGCTCCAAGGATTGATAGGAAGAGAAGGAAACTGCCACCAATCTTCTATTCTTCTCCATATCGCAACAGGAACATCACACAAGAAATGGGTATGATCTACTGTCTCCACGACCTATTTACATAATGGACAAATAGTATTATCGAAGTCTATACCCATGTCCGCTAGCCTTGTTTGGACAAATACTATTTTTGTCCCTCATCCTAACGACTATTAACCTTTTCCGTTAAGTCCAATTTTATGAGGATATTAGTCACTTACCCGTTTTCTTAATTAGTCTGTTTTTACAAAACCACCAAACTTTAGGGACTTGTTATGTAATTATCAAACACACACACACACACACACACACACACACACACACACACACATATATATATATATATATGGGATAGATCAAATGCAAACCACTCTAATTTTGTAAACCGTGCAAACCGCTGATTTAATTGGTTAAGTTAATGAAATTGGTTCATTAAGTTGTTTAATTTGATGAAATTGTTTCTTATAATTATCTTCTTGATGAAATTGTTTCATATATTTGTGTTTTTATGTAGTTTCATGCATTTTTCTCATTCTGATGAAAATGTTTCATTCATTTTCTAAGTCTGATGAAACTTTTTTCATTTTTACATGAAAAACACAAATATATGAAACAATTTCATCACAAAAAGATTTATATGAAACAATCTCATCAAATTAAACAACTCATGAACAAATTTCATTAACTTAACCAACGAAATTGACGGTTTGCACGGTTTGCAAAATTAGAGTGGTTTTCAAATGAAACTACCTATATATATACATATATAATGAACCATGATAATTATCTATAAATATATCTATTGTTTCCTAATATAGTGGTTTGTATAGTTTGTACGAATTGTATGGTTTGCAAATGAAACACGGTAGCTACCATTGTTGGGCAAAATGGTATTTTATCTACCTTCTTTCTCCCCATCTCGTTCATCCTCAACTCACACGAGTAACTAACACCAACGACTCACCCCAACCAACACTAAGGATGAATAGATGTAGATGAACCAGATGAGCAAATGCAAATTAGATTATAAAGGCAAATAAAAACCCTAAACTAGATGAAGAAATGCAAATCATAATCTAATTCCAAATAGAAACCACGAGTTAGATGAACATATGCAAATCATAATCAAAATCCAAATAAAAGCCCCCACATCATTTGTTTATACATATCCAAATAGGAACCCTAAATTGAACCATGTGTTATAAATCAAAACCTAAATACCAAGAAGAAAAACCTAAATATAAAGAACAACAACCTCATCTTGTTCGACCTGCCATGAGATTTCATCCGGTTCAAGTTTTACAAAGGAACAACCTCGCCTGCTTCGACCTCTGTTGGTGGCTGCAACTTCGTGAACTCCATCTCCCTGAACAAACACCAAATCTGCATCGCTGGAAAGGCGAACCTAGAAAATCAACGGGAAAGGGGTGGGGTGGTTGAAGACGAAGCTCAATTTATAGTAAGAGGAAGAGATTGAAGGGTGAGGTCCTCGGTTACAAAGATATATCGAGAGGAGCGTTCATCGAGGAATGCGAGTTGGGAGGAGAGGGAGGTTGAGTTTGTCGGGAAATTGGGTGCCGACGGGGAGGTTTCACATCTCATTGAAGATGACGGTAATGTGGTGTTATAAAGAGTAAGTTACATTGTTGGTCCCTGTGGGTTACAAAAAATATCAAAAAACATCTTATAGAGTAAATTACATTCTTTTTCCCTGTGGATTACAAAAGAATTTTTTCATAGAAAGTTGCAAAAATGGGTTAAATGATCAAAATACCCTTCATTGGAAAAAGTTAACAACTGTTAAGAGGAGCGGTGAAAAAAGTTACGAGGTGTCAAACATGAGGGACAATTTCGTTGAAATAAAGTGGAGGAACGAAAACCCTTGAAAGTACAAACGTTAAGAAACAAAAGCAAAGTTTACTTCAAATATAAATGTACATTGCTTTTTCCTAATCAGAAAAACGTAGACTAATACAAAAATATTCCAAGAGCTATTTGTACTTTACTCTTTGGGCCTGTTCGTTTGTGGCTTATTGGGCTGATAAATGGATATGACTTATTCGGCCAGCCATATCCATGTGTTCGGTATGGGTTGATTCGTTCAGCTACATGGTGATTCGCTCAGCTACAAAAATGATGTCATTTGCATTCAGCTGACTTTTTTCCTCAACTACCCCTCTTTCCATCTACCCCATTAAACACCTCACCCAGCGAGAAGGTGGGTATCCGCTCTCAAACGGAGGACGAGATGGAGATGACCAAACCATAGTCGCACTCGTCGAAGAACACAAAGAAAAACGACAATTTATGACAGATTCAAGATGGGGTTTAAGGTGGAATATGTAAAAACTGGACAGGTGGAAGATGGTGGTGTCGCCGCTGAAGATGATGGGTCGCCACCACCGCTTGAACCAGAAGTAGTCCCTACATCAAATGTTTAATTTACAACCAAGGTTCTAAATAGCGTGAGGCGTGGCGTGGCGGCGAGACCAAGCCTTAAGCCTTAGGAGCCATGGCGAGACCACGACGTTTATCAAGGCGTGACTTATGACGGCAAATCTTTATTTTATATATAATATTATATATAAAAACAAATGTTTTGTATTGTTATTCGATGATTCAATGATAATAAACAAGTTAAATTAGGTTATATATTAAAAACTAGGATATAAAACATTAAAAACGTAAAAAACAATCAAATATCGTGTCACAAAAGACCGCACGTTGGGTCATGGCGTGCCACACGCATAACGTGGCGTGATGCACAAGCCTTAAGCCACAACACGTCATGACGGCTGTTGCGGCGAGCCTTTTAGAACAGTGTTTACAACACAAACTTGCTCCCATTTGCATTTTTAACCTTTAATGGGGAAGAGAAAGATTTGGGTGGGTGGAGGGCTACGTGTCACTATGTAAAAAGACACATAGGATGTAAATTGGTAATTTTTTAGGCTAAATTGCATAAAAAGGGAGTGTACTTTGCTCTAGTTTCTATTTTAGAGAACATACTTTTAAAATACATATTTAAGGGTCTACGACAAAACTTTACAACCAAAAAAGGGACTCACCTACCTGCTATAACTATTCACGTAACCTAAATTACATTGGTAATCCATGTGGCTTGCCTATATTTTTGATTTGGTCCTAAAGAAACTATCTACACTTGTAGTCCCAAACTTTTATTTTCATAACACTCAAGGTCCTGAAGTTAACATCTCCGGTTAACAATCGTTAGGAGATCACTAATATGTCTTTAACTAAACTATAGAAACCAAAAATGTAATTCACTCTAAATGTCTTGTGTCTCACGTATTTTTTCTAAAAACTTTTAATCAAATTTTTTACATCGCCAATGACAAAAATTCTTTATATCTATTTAAAATTATTAAGTTGACAAAATTACTTTTACATTAAAATATCCTATGTTTAAAAAATCAAAGAAAATGATAAGAAGTTCACATATTTTTTGGGTTGAAATTGATATATGGGTTGAAATTGATATATTCAATATTGGAAATTATGTAGGATTGACATGATATTTTAATATATAGTCAAACTACAAGTCTGCAAATAATTGAAGCAATAACAAATTAAAAATACAAATTATAAATTAAGATTAAGAGCATCCAGTATTCAAACAATTAAGAAAACCTATTGCCAGGACTAATGGGTATGGGAAACTATAGAGAAAACATTTATTGTCTAAAAATATATACAGTTTAATGCATAAACGATTTTTATTCTTTTTAATCCAAGAACCATATAAAATTCTTTAAGTTATTACATTTTTAATAGTATTTGATTATTATATCAATTTAATTGTTTCAATTATTCCAAATTATTTGATGATTCGGTTTAATAATGTCTCACAATATTTGAAGTTTTAAACATAAATATTTTTTATACGAACAATTTTTTTATAATACCTATTCCACGTTAATTGTACATAACTTCTAATACTTTGTTTGCATAATTCAATGTCTAACCTACAAAATAATTTTCTAAACTTACAAATTCGAACATAAATTTGATTTTGTCGATTAAATAGTTCATTAAAATAATTATAGAGTTTTTATTATTATTAGAAATGCATTTTAATTAAAAAAAAGTGGAGATGTAAAATATGTTTTGGTAAAAGTTAAAAAAATTATTAACAAGTTTTTTGAAAAAAAGTGATGCCGACCAAATCCAATGTAGATAAATTTTCTTTTGAGCGTTATGAAATTGATTTTTTTTAGTACTATGAAATTGAAAAGTTAGGGACTATTAATGTAGATAGTTTGTTTTATGGACCAAATCAAAAATCTAAGCAAATCACAGGGACCACCAATGTAATTCACTCTTAAACAAAATAAATAAAAATACAACTTAACAACCGGTTACCTGGGTAGCAGGTAAGTGAGTCTCTTTTTTGGTTGTAAAGTTTTGTCATATACCCTTAAATGTGCATTTTAAAAGTATGTTCCTCAAAACAGAAACTAAAGTAAAGTACGTTTTCTTTTTACGCAATTTGCCTTTTTTTAAAAATAATTTTTAAGTTATTTATTTAAATTGTTATCAAATATTGTTTAATTCAGATAAAAATAAAGAGTGAGATAAAATGGTCATTTCTGACATTCAAACTGTTTATTTAGCACAACAACCGAACACCAACTTATCTGTTAACAGCCAGACAACCATATTCACTCAGACAACTATATCCATTCAGGTCTTAACAGAAAACGAAACGAACAACACATTTGTTAGGTTAGGTAGCGGTTTATTGTAAAATCGACTAGATTCTAATAATTATTTAGAAAATTGATTTATTGTGAAAACGCTTTGACCATTGGGGCTTATTTTGAAAGTCAACAAGTCAACAAGTCAATTAAATTATATATAATATGAACCCAGTGGAGTCCAAATGTTTTTAGTTTGATCTAAGCCCTTTAAATTAAACCCAACTTTTGATCTGGGCCGTTTAAAATCAATAAGCACCTGATTAAGTCACTACTCCTTACTGTTCAGTCGCGGTTACTTCAACTTCAACTCCCTGATTTCTACTCTCCCATGTCGCAGGTTTCTCTTGATGGGAAAAACAAGGCACAACGGTAACATCAATGCGGAATAAACCTTCGTTGGACAAAACTTTCCCAACTTGTATGAACCTTTGAGGATACAAACAAATAGGGTATACTAAATGCAATATAATCAGCCACCAAAATAAGAAATAAGAAATAATCAAGCACACACGGAACACACGAATTTTAGCGTGGAAACCTCTTAAGGAGAGAGTTAAACCACGGGACCCTTAGGCTGCTTAAAGTCCACTACCACCAAGAAACAATACAAAGGTCTTCTCTAGATAAAACTAGAGGCACACCACAATCATCATACTCTTGGAACAAATCATCAAGAAATATGGAATCAAACCAAAAAGGAAAAGAGGAATAAGTATCACCCAGAAAATACTGTTGTCTGTCGAACGGCAAAAAGGCGACTTCCAGAACTCAAACGTCGATCTCCACCGTTCAGAATGTAGATAAAGATGTCGTGAAGGTACTGTCCAAAACTCACGACGATCCGACGGTTCAAACTCCGGAAATGGGCAAAACGGCGCGGCTGCGCTTGCCTGAAAAACTTGGCCGAACTTTCTCTCTTTTCTCTCACCTTTTGTATTTTGTGGACATTCACTTCTCTCATAAAAAAAACCCTAGGATACAAGGAAATATATAGCTTGTATTGGGCCACTATTGTTGGGCTATTTTAACTATTTCTCATGGGCTAGAAATAATTAAACGTAAAACCCAACAAATCTCCCCCTTTCTGCCTATGAGGAAGAGTTCGCCATCCCGGCGATCCCACAACATACATTTAGCTTTTCCCTTGCTAAGGCCTTTGTCAACATATCAGAACCGTTATCATTGGTATGAACTTTATCAAGTTCAAGCAATCCATCTTCAAGAGCTTCTCGAATCCAATGATACTTCATCTTGATATGTTTCGTTCTTCCATGAAAGGTTGAATTCTTCACAAGACAAATGGTACTTTGATTATCACAAAGAACCACGTAGCGCTGTTGCTTGAAACCAAGCTCCTTCAGAAAATCTTTCAGCCATAGTAATTCTTTGCACGCTTCATTTGCCGCGATATACTCAGCCTCGGTTGTAGACAAGGCAACACATTTTTGCAGCCTTGATTGCCATGATACTGCTCCCCCTGCAAAGGTCATCAAATATCCAGAAGTGGACCTCATGTTGTCCATATTTCCTGCCATATCAGAATCAGTATACCCAACAAGCATTGGCTTTTCATTCCTAAATGTTATACCCAATTTGGAAGTACCTCGCAGATACCGGAGAATCCATTTAACTGCTTCCCAATGCCTTTTACCTGGATTTGATAGAAATCGACTCACAACACCTACTGCATGAGCTATATCAGGTCTTGTACATACCATCGCATACATCAAACTCCCAACGGTTGATGCATACGGAACTCGATCCATCTCTTCAATCTCCTTCTTTGAAGAGGGACAATCCTTATCAGTTAGCTTAAAGTTGGTAGTTAGGGGTGAACTGACCACTTTAGCTTTATCCATGTTGAATCTGCAAAGCACCTTCTCAATGTATTGCTCCTGTGACATATGCAGCTTCTTAGAAGCCCTATTTCGGGTGATCCGTATTCCAAGAATCTGTTTTGCTGGCCCTAAGTCTTTCGTTGCAAAAGACTTGCTCAACTGCTCCTTTAGCTTGACAATTCTTTCTTTATTCCTGCCAACAATTAACATGTCATCAACATATAGCAACAAAATGATGAAATCATCATCCCCAAATCTCTGAAAGAAAACACAGTGATCTAAAGTCGTCTTTAGGTAGCCATGTTTCCCCATAACCGACTCAAATTTCTTGTACCACTGTCTTGGTGCTTGCTTCAAACCGTATAGACTTTTCTGAAGTCTACACACATAATCTTCTTTACCCTTAACCTGAAAACCTTCAGGTTGCTCCATATAGATTTCTTTATCCAAGTCACCGTGAAGGAAAGCTGTCTTGACATCCATTTGCTCAACCTGAAGATCAAGACTAGCTGCTAAGCCAAGAACCACACATATAGACCCCATCTTCACGACCGGAGAGAAGATCTCATCAAAGTCAATACCTTTTCGTTGACTAAAGCCTTTGACCACTAATCTAGCTTTATACCTGGGTCGTGAAGTATGTTCTTCTGTCTTCACTTTGTAGACCCACTTGTTCTTCAAGGCTCTTTTTCCTTTAGGCAACTTTACCAACTCAAAGGTATTATTCTCATGCAAGGAAGTCGTTTCGTCTTGCATGGCTTCAACCCACTCTTTCTTGTGCTCATCTTCCATTGCCTCTGCATAACACTCAGGCTCTCCCCCATCAGTGAGTAAGACATACTCATCAGTAGAGTATCGTGTGGAAGGATGACGATCTCTTGTAGACCGCCTAAGTGGGATAAATTATGGCATACCTGGAACTGGTAACTCTGGATGGACTTCTGCATCCATCTCAATTTGCTCTGGAACATCAACATCATCAGTGCCATCTTGTTCAGCATTGTGAACACCATCTCCATCATGTGTCTCAACATGCTTTGGGGGAACCGGATCTAAATCGGTAAGATCATCATTATGTTGAGGAACCGTCTCTTCCTTCTCAACATCTTTCAAAGTCTGATCTTCCATGAAAACAACATCTCGGCTTCTAACAAGTTTCTTCTGAACCGGATCGTATAATCTGTAGCCGAACTCATCTTGGCCATAACCAAGGAATACACATGGCTTAGTCTTCATATCGAGCTTTGATCTTTCATCTTTGGGAATGTGCACAAAAGCCTTGCATCCAAAGACTCGTAAGTGACGGTACGAAACATCTTTGCCGCTCCAAACCCTGTCAGGGACATTACAATGCAAAGGAAGACAAGGGGTTAGATTAATAATATGTACCGCCGTACTCAAAGCTTCACCCCAAAAGGAACTCGACAACCCTGCATGTGAGAGCAAACATCTAACTCGCTCAACCAATGTTCGGTTCATCCGCTCTGCTAAGCCATTCAACTGCGGCGTCTTTGGAGGAGTCTTTTGGTGCCGAATACCTTGTTCTCTACAATAAGCATCAAAAGGCCCAATGTATTCACCTCCATTATCTATTCGAATACACGTGAGCTTCTTCCCAGTCTGTCTCTCTACTGAGGCATGAAACTGCTTAAACACATCTAATACTTGATCTTTAGACTTCAAGGTATAAATCCATACCTTCCTCGAGTGATCATCGATGAATGTGACAAAATATGAGCAGCCACCAAGTGTCCTAGTCTTCATAGGACCACAAACGTCGGAATGAACCAAATCAAGTATATTCTCCTTTCGAGAAGGAGACTGACTCTTGAAAGTAACTCGAGTCTGTTTTCCTGCCAAACAGTGAGAACACTTCATCAAATGAATATTATGTACACCCGGTAACACATTTCTCTTTGACATAAGAGACATCCCCTTCTCACTCATGTGGCCAAGTCTCTTATGCCACAAATCAGTCATATCATTATTCTCCACAGCGTTGACAATGTTGTTGGAGATATTCGGATGTGTCACATATAACAATGGGCATTTCTTACCTCTTGCCACGATTAATGAACCAACAGTGAGTTTCCATATACCATTACCAAAGTTGTTGTTGTAGCCATCATCATCAAGTAAGCCTGTAGAAATCACATTAAGTCTCATATCTGGGACATGTTTTACATTCCGTAAAACCATATCCATCCTAGTGTCAAATTTCAAACAGACATTGCCAATTCCAACAACCTTTGATAGATCACTATTACCCATCTTAACAGTGCCATAATCACCTATAGTGTAAGATGTAAAGAAGTCTCTTCGTGATGTAACATGACACATAGCACCAGTGTCAATAACCCAACTCGAATCATCATGTGCAAGGTTCACCATATCATCATCACAACAAAGAAAGAACTCCTCAACAGTGGTATTGATTTCAGCATTGTCATTACCACCATCATCTTTCTTATGATTGTTCTTTTGATTGTTGTGGATGCCTCTTTTGTTCTCCTTCTTCAACTGTCTGCAGAATCGTACCGTGTGCCCTTTCCTACCACAGTGGTAGCACTCAAAATCAACATACTTTCCTTTCGAATTCGCCCGATGATTACCTCTACTACTCGGACCTCTACTTTGACTTCTCCCCCGTCTTTCCGTGACCAAGACATCTGATTGTGAAGAGGAAGCCTGTGACTTTATTCTCATCTCCTCATTTAAAATACTGCCTTTAGCCAATTCCATGGAAATAACACCATCGGGCGCGGAGTTGGACAATGATGTCCTAAAAGTCTCCCACGAATCCGGTAGAGTACCAAGGATCCATAAGCCTTGGATTTCATCTTCAAACTTGATACCCATTCCTGCAAGCTGATTAATAATTCCCTGAAATGCATTCAAATGATCAGTGATAGGAGTTCCATCATGGTACTTAAGTTGTATCATCCTTTTAATCAAAAACAACTTATTATTTCCAGTCTTTCGAGCATATAACTGCTCGAGCTTGTTCCACAAAGTATGAGCATGAGTCTCCCCACTAATATGGTTCAAAACATTATCATCTACCCATTGCCGAATATACCCACAAACCTGTCGATGCAAAATACTCCATTCTTCATCTGTTTTATTCTCAGGTTTGTCGGTTGAAAAAACAGGCAAATAAAAATCCTTCACATAAAGAAGGTCTTCCATCTTTCCTTTCCAAACATGACAATTAGAACCATTAAGACTTATCATCCTACTTGTATTAGCTCCATCGTTCAAACAAGTCTAACCCAAAATAATAACCTAAAGCTCTGATACCACTCTGATGGGAAAAACACGTCACAACGGTAACAACAATGCGGAATAAACCTTCGTTGGACAAAACTTTCCCAACTTGTATGAACCTTTGAGGATGCAAACAAATAGGGTATACTAAATGCAACATAATCAGCCACCAAAATAAGAAATAAGAAATAATCAAGCACACACGGAACACACGAATTTTAGCGTGGAAACCTCTCAAGGAGAGAGTAAAACCACGGGACCCTTAGGCCGCATAAAGTCCACTACCACCAAGAAACAATACAAAGGTCTTCTCTAGATAAAACTATAGGCACACCACAATCATCATACTCTTGGGACAAATCATCAAGAAATATGGAATCAAACCAAAAAGGAAAAGATGAATAAGTATCACCCAGAAAATACTGCTGTCTGTCGAACGGCAAACGGCGACTTCCAGAACTCAAACGTCGATCTCCACCGTTCAGAATGTAGATAAAGATGTCGTGAAGGTATTGTCCAAAAATCACGACGATCCGACGGTTCAAACTCCGGGAATGGGCAAAACGGCGCGGTTGCGCTTGCCTGAAAAACTTGGCCGAACTTTCTCTCTTTTCTCTCACCTTTTGTATTTTGTGGACATTCACTTCTCTTATAAAAAAACCCTAGGATACAAGGAAATATATAGCTTGTATTGGGCTATTTTAACTATTCCTCATGGGCTAGAAATAATTAAACGTAAAACCCAACATCTCTCCCTCTCACGCAGATTTCTCTCCCACAAACTCTCTCCACTCCACCACGTTCATGAAGTTTCAACCTCCTGTCATCTCCTCCGTGTATATATATGGACAACAACAAACAATCATCGGGTACAAAAAGCACAGTCGGAAGATGAAATTGGGGAAATATGCTCGGAAAATTTGGAAGAGGCTCCGGCGAGAGAGACGGTGGTATCTCGAGGGTGATTGCCTCTCTCATGCCACTACATGATCCAATTCATCTGTTTCATGTCGAGCCGATGATTTCGTCCCCTTCTATTCATTAACAGCATCCACAAAATCCCTTTGAAGAGACAAAAAGAAAACAATTTGTCAGTCGAGATCTGAGGTCTCTTTTTCTCGCTTTCTCTCTCTCTCTCTCTCACTCTCACACACACACACACACACACACACACACACACACACACTATCTCAATTGGAAATTGTTATATATAGAGTGAATTAGATTTTTTGTCGTTGTGGTTTACATGAAATTATGGATTCGTTATGATGCGTTTTGTAAGGCTTCCGATTGATCTGTTTGGATATACATCGGAGGTCGTTATCACCTCGATTACCGAAAGAATAGCGAGGCTGTGATGATATATTCTGCATTTAACATTTCCGTGCTAGGGTTTCGGTCACTGGGGAAGCTCAGTCCGTATCTTGGCGGGGCAATGCTTTGCAGTGGGTTGCAAAATATGTGTTTTAATCGCAGTGGGTTGCAAACTGTCCACAGTGGGAAGTGCAAGTGTACACTGTCCACTATGATCGTCACAACAAGTAATAGTTGGTAAAATACCAGAATCGAATCCACAGAGACTGGGCAATCAAGACAATACGGTTCTCATGAGCTCCTTTTACAAGTTTCAATTAGAGAGGAAAATAATACTTTGGTTTGGTTGGCGAAATAGTTACTTTGACGATTTTACTAAGATTAAAAGAAGGAATGGAGGTTAGATTTTCCCTAGATTTTATACTAAATACTCGGTCCTAAAAGTGATCCTTGTATTCGAGATGGGCATTTTCGCTAGAAAAGCCCGGTTACAAAATACTCACACCGTTTAGATAAAAATCCCATACTCTTAGTATTTATTGTTTTGTCAATGGTAATCTCAAAAATGGACCTTTTCAGGTCTCGATGGAATGTGTAGAGACAAATACTCTAAGTGTTTTTAATACACAAATTAGCTTGCCTACTACTCCAGTGGGTTTAGATTAGCTCACTGTGCCGACCTCACTTTCGTAAGTGTCATAAGAATTCTTTCGAATCCCCTAGCATCATCCAAGCTCGTGTCATTGCGTTCTACTCATTTCTGAGTTAAGAACTAGATGTTAGATCCTTACAAGTGATCGGCTTGTTTGCATCCTTGGGCATAAATCGAGAATGAATGACCAAAACAACAAATATTCCAAGTATAAAGATTACTCAAGCATTTTTAATAAAATCCAAGTACTTCTCCTTCCTACATCCCTAAGGATGTTTAGCCCATAACTAAAGTAAACAAAACAAAAGAGTAGAAGTTGTACATAATTAAACTGAAAGTGACTTGAATTTAACCCACAGTGGGGAACGAGAATTCGTCCCTGTCACTGTGTATTACGAACTACAAGAGAGGAAATACAGAAATTTAAAGTTAACTACTGCAGAAAAATAAAGAACTAAAGCTATCACTAATGTAGTAGTTGAGAGAATTCAAGAGCTAAGCTTTTACCAATATAAAACACCTACCAAAAGCAACTACAAGAACATCCATTAAATGGCACCCAAGGCTTCTTTAAATACTAGGAGGAAGTGATGGGTTTGTCCTTTGAATAGTACCCAATAGAAAATCAGCTCCATGAATAGTTCTTTCACCCAAGTGGTCTCTTCACCTTTTGCCAAAAGTTACTTTAAGGTACAAAGTGTACTTTTGCTATCTTTTTTTAAGGAAGACTTGTACTACTTCCAGCTCATTTTGACCTGCCCTTTGAACCTTCCTTTCTCCAGAATATTTACATCCCAACTAGTAGTTTCTTTTTCCTTCTTGCTCTGCTCGAATAGTGGGGAACCGGAGTGGGCACTACAATGGTCACTGCGGATAAAACGTGAAAAACAACCAAATTCCACCAAATAATTTATTAAAGACTATGGTTCACTCCTTTTGCTTGTTTTCGTGAAATATACCAAGAATGGGGGTTTTGAGAAGTGAAAATGGCTAAAATTGACAAAATAAAATGTAAAATAAAAGGAAATAATAACTCTAAAATAGAGTTATCACAACCTCAAACTTAAACCATTACTTGTCCCCAAGTAATAAAAAGAAAGAAATAAAATGAAATTGTGCACTATGAGTTTCAGGTACTTACTTATTTCTCGCTTTGAATGGGCGTTGATCTCCTTCCTCCGATACTTCCTTCGGTTCCAAACTTAAAAACTTCACTTTTGTACTTGACGAAATCTTTCCCTTGTTTACCATTAATCAATAGGACTTTCTTGGGTTCGAAGGGTTTATGGCTTTGAATATTTTCCCAAGGGTTTTGGCAAGTATTTTCAAACATGGACCGAAAATCTCGCTTTGAGATTTTTATTTCAAGAAGTGGGTGTTTTGTATTTTGCAAGGATAAGTACGTACACTTTCAGGCTTTATTTTGGGTATGGCTATTTTTGTGAGAGTGGGTATTCTGATGGTCCAGAATAGGCACACCATCTTTTTCTGGGAGTGAGCACTTTGATGGTCCAGAAAAGGCACACCATCAATTTTGTTAGTGATACTCCGTTTTTCTTCTGTTTTTGTATTTTTGTGTTTTTCTCTTTTTTTTTGGAGGTGGGTATGGTTTACCCACCTCAAACTTATGACCTCACAGTGTCCCTACTGTGGGAAGACTAGAAGTCACTCTGGAAGTTCCCACCTCAAACTTAAAAGTTCACAGTGTCCTCACTGTGACATGGAAATATGGGCCGAAGGAGGTGGTTGTGGGTACAAAAAGGTTCGTGCTTGGATGCGAAAAACGGCCTATATCATTTCACGGGACAAGTTGAGATTTGTACTTACAAAAGTGACCTTTTTAAGTCGGAAGCCGAAAGTTGTACCTTGAAATGGAAACGAGATCAAACAAGCATTCAGACAACAAATACGTTAGTACCCAAAAGTACCTACCGAGCGGTAGGATTTCATGCATTATGAACCAAAATAAGAATTCAGCAAAGTGTCAAAAGCCTAGCCATAGGCATAAAATCAAACCAAACAGAAATTAAAATTGTTTTTGAGAGCATTCAGAGTGGGAACCAAAGTCCCAACAAACCATTTAGTGAGTAGGGGTTGCCGGCGGTGAGCTTTCTGCAGAGTTACCACTAAGATCATCATCGTCCTCTCTTTCTCGACCCTTTGTCTCTCCTCCTCCTCTCTTGCCAACCGTTCGGCTTCTTTTTTTTCAACCTTTCTTCTTCTTCCCTCCTTTTCTTCTCGACTTCTTGCCATTGAAGGGTTTCTTTGTTCTTGGGCCCCCAAAAACCGTCCCACCTCAGCATCATACCGGTAGTGGGAAGCGCATGGACTTGCGCGAAGTCACTTTGAAGCATTTTCTTGGCTTTTTCTTCAAAAATTGACAATCTCTCCTACACACATGCAAAACAACTACCATGCAGAATTAAAAATACCAAAAATAATAAAAAGACAGCAAATAACTAAAATAAAATATTTACAAGTGGTCCCGATGTTTCTTAACTATAGTGGGGTGGAGAGTGGGGTACAATGTGAGCACTCTCACTCAGAAAATGCTTCACTCTCTGCCCATTGACTTTGAACGTTTGACCAGACTGTGGGGACTTTAACTCCACTGTTCCAAAGGGACTCACCTTGACAATGGTGTATGGTCCCGTCCATCATGATTTTAGCTTACCTGGAAAGAGTTTAAGACGGGAATTGAACAATAGTACCTGTTGTCCCTCCATGAACTCCCTATGGTTGATTCGACGATAATGCCACATCTTGGTCTTTTCTTTGTATAACTTTGCGTTTTCATAGGAGTGATATCGCAACTCCTCTAGCTCATGTATTTGCAAACTTCTCTTAATTCCCGCAGCATCCTCACTCATGTTAAGCTCCTTAAGGGCCCAAAATGCCTTGTGCTCCAATTCAATTGGTAAATGGCAAGCTTTGCCAAAAACTAATTTAAAAGGAGACATTCCCAAGGGAGTTTTGTAGGCCGTTCGGTAGGCCCAAAGAGCATCATCGAGTTTGGTTGACCAATCTTTACGGTGCGGTTTAACAACTTTTTCCAAAATTCCTTTGATTTCTCGGTTTGAAAGCTCGGCTAAACCGTTGGTTTGCGGATGGTATGCGGTGGCCACTCTATGATGTATGTCGTATTTAGAAAGGACCGAGGCCATGACTTTGTTTACAAAATGGGTGCCTTCGTCACTAATCAATGCCCGTGGTGTTCCAAATCGAGTGAAAATGTTTTTATGCAAAAACTTTACCACGGTATTGGCATCATTAGAATGACACGCAATGGCTTCCACCCATTTCGAAACATAGTCTACCTCAACCAAGATATACAAATTATTATTGGAATTTGGAAAGGGTCCCATGAAATCAATCCCCCAAACATCAAAAAGTTCTACCTCTAGAATGTTGTTAAGAGGCATTTCGTTTCTTTGAGAAATGTTCCCGGTGCGTTGACATTGCTCACAATTTTTCACAAATTCATACGAGTCTTTAAACATAGTGGGCCAAAAGAACCCACTTTGCAAGATTTTTGCAGCAGTGCGGTTTCCACCAAAGTGGCCACCGTAGTGGGATGTGTGACAACCATGGAGTATTTGATGTTGCTCACTCCCGTGGATACAACGCCTCAATATTTGATCCGTCCCTATCTTATATAAGAAAGGGTCGTCCCAAACATATTGTCGTGTATCATGTAAAAACTTTTTAAATGGTTGTCCACTCATCCCGTGGGGTTTCAGTCTACTTGCTAAAAAGTTTGCAATGTCAACATACCAAGGAATATTATTTTCAAGATGTTGGGCTGATAACAATTGTTCATCGGGAAAATTCTCTCTGACCGGAGTGGGATCAACAGTGCCCACTATCTTCTCGAGCCTGGACAAATGATCAGCAATCTGGTTGCTTGTTCCTTTTCTATCAACGATCTCAAGGTCAAATTCTTGCAGCAATAAAACCCACCTAATCAACCGAGGCTTGGAATCAGCCTTGTTGATCAAGTATTTTATCGCTGCATGATCCGTGTGCACTATGACCTTCGTCCCTATCAAGTACGACCTGAAACGATCAAAAGCAAACACCACCGCAAGTAATTCTTTTTCAGTGACAATATAATTAATCTGAGCTTCAATCAGTGTTTTACTTGCATAATAAATGGGGTGAAAAACCTTGTTCTTTCTTTGACCGAGAATAGCTCCCACAGCCCACTCGTTGGCATCACACATCACTTCGAATGGGAGTGACCAGTCAGGAGTGGTCACTATGGGCGCTGTGACTAAAGCTGTTTTGATTTTTTCGAAAGCATCTCGGCATTCTTGGGTAAAAATGAATTCTTTTTCATGCTGTAATAGGTTACATAGGGGTTTTGTTATTTTTGAAAAATCTTTGATGAACCTCCTATAAAAACCTGCGTGACCCAAAAAGCTTCGAATGCCTTTTACAGTTGTGGGTTCGGGAAGTTGTGCCACTACCTCAAGCTTGGATTTGTCAACTTCCAACCCTCTTTTTGAAACAAGATGACCTAGGACAATACCCTCTTCTACCATAAATTGGCATTTTTCCCAATTCAAAACAAGGTCGTGGGTTCGCATCTCACTAGGCTTTTTTCTAAATTTCCTAGGCAGTTGTCGAACGATGTTCCTATCACAGAAAAGTCATCCATAAAAACTTCTATGGTGTCCTTAATCATGTCGGTGAAAATGGCCATCATACAACGTTGGAAAGTGGCGGGGGCATTACACAATCCAAATGGCATCCTCCGGAATGCAAAAGTACCGTAGGGACAAGTAAAGGTGGTCTTTTCTTGGTCCTCGGGGGCGATATGGATTTGGTTGTATCCGGAGTATCCATCTAGAAAACAGTAAAATTCATTTCCCGCCAACCTATCAAGCATTTGGTCGATGAAAGGTAGGGGGAAGTGGTCTTTCTTAGTGGCCAAGTTGAGTTGTCTATAGTCCATGCAAATTCTCCACCCCGTGACAGTCCTAGTGGGGATGAGCTCGTTCTTTTCGTTCTTCACTACGGTCGTCCCTCCCTTTTTAGGGACACATTGGACGGGGCTCACCCAACTACTACTAGCAATGGGATAGATAATACCGGCATTTAACCACTTCAAAACTTCTTTTTTAACTACCTCCTTCATGATGGGATTCAACCTTCTTTGAGGTTGGACTTTCCCAGGGTGGTCACTCTCCAGGTTAATCTTATGTTGACATAAAGAGGGGCTAATACCTCTAATGTCCGCTATGGTCCAACCAATTGCTTTCTTATGCTTCATCAACAAATCAATCAAACGTTGTTCTTGGTTCTCGCTAAGTTTGGAAGAGATAATAACGGGAAGTTTATTATTCTTAGCGAGATAAGCATATTTCAAGTGGGAAGGCAATGGTTTAAGCTCTAACTCGGGAGGGTGTTCTATTGAAGGTGGTTGAACATTTCTATCCTTAAAGTCCAGGGGTTCAAAGGCTGCTACCATTTTGTTACACTCGTCCTCAAAAGTGTCGTCACTCTCAAGGTCAGAGTGCTCACTCTCACTCCCCACTGTGGGCACTGTACTTCCCACTGTGGGCACTGTGTCAAGACTGTAGGATTCATAAATCGAACTTAAAGCAAAGCAGTCTTCGGTGTCTATATACTTAAGAGATTTGAAGACATTGAATGTTACTTCTTGGTCATTAACTCTCATTGTGAGTTCTCCTTTGTGCACATCAATCAAAGTTCTTCCGGTTGCAAGAAACGGACGTCCTAAGATGATTGGAATTTCTTTATCGGCCTCATAATCTAAAACTAGAAAATCGGCGGGGAAGATAAATTTATCCACTTGGACCAAGACGTCTTCTATTTTTCCTTTTGGGTAGGCAATGGACCGGTCCGCTAGTTGTAATGTCACGGTTGTGGGTCTAGCCTCTCCAATACCTAACTTGTTAAAAATGGACAATGGCATCAAGTTGATACTAGCTCCTAAATCACAGAGTGCTTGACCTACTTCTTGTCCTCCTATTGTGCATGGAATGGTGAAACTACCCGGGTCTTTCAACTTAGGTGGAATCTTGCTAGTAAGGAGGGCACTACATTCCTCGGTCAAAGCCACAGTCTCAAACTCACCCAACTTTCTCTTTTTGTTCAAAATATCCTTTAAAAATTTAACATAGCTTGGCATTTGCTCGAGAGCCTCTACCAAGGGTATGTTAATGTGAAGTTGTTTAAAAATGTCTAAGAATTTTTTAAATTGAACATCGACATTTTTAGGCTTCATTTTTTCAGGAAAAGGAATACTTCGTGGGTCAATTTGAGCTGACTGTGGTATTGGCTTTTGAATAGTAGGTTTTGGAACAGGTCCAAAAGTGGGAAGGTCAGGGATGTCGGTCCCCACTGTGGGGATCACAGTGACTTGAGGAGTGCCCACTGTGGGGATCACAGTGACTTGAGGCGAATCATCAGAATCAAAATTGATATCTTTCAGATCCTTTCCACTCCTAAGTGTTATTGACTTGACTTGTTCTTTTCCTATCACCCTAGCGTGTTCGGTATCACTAGGTAACGTCCCTAGTGGTCTATTCTTAACTTCAACGGCTAGTTGTCCTACTTGAGTCTCTATGTTCCTAATGGCTGCTTGAGTTTGATTCATAAAACCTTTGAGAATTGATTCAAGTGATTGTTGAGCCTCAGCTGGTTGATTGGATCGTGGTTGGTATTGTTGTGAGGATTGTCCTTGGTGAAAGTTCTGTGAGTTCTGCCCACTGTGATGTGGGGACTGCCCACTGTGATGCTGCTGAAATCCAGGGGGATTGTGTGGTCTTTGCTGGGTATGACTCGCCCCGTGGGGTTGGAGTCCTGGATTACCAGCCCAAGAGAAATTTGGGTGATTCCTCCAATCTGGATTATAAGTCTGTGAGTACGGGTTGTTTCTTGGATTTGTCCCTATAACATTAACGGCTTCGGGATTTGCTGGACAATAGTAAAAAAGATGCTCCTCTCCACAGAGGGAGCAGTTTTCGGCTAGATGAGTTGCAGAATTGACTTGGCCTCTATTTTGGTTCAAAACGATTTTTGTTAAGGCCACTAACTGTGCATTCATGGTTTTGAGTGCTTCGGAATCGATGGTGTTGGTCTTTGGTACTACTGCTCTAGGATTGGACCACTCGGTATTGTTGTTGGACACTTTTTCTAAGATTTGATATCCTTCATTGTAGGTTTTACTCGTGAATGTTCCACCGGTTGTTGCATCTAAGATGATTTTGGCTGCATTGGAAAGACCATTGTAAAAAGTCTCCAATTAGATGCAATGGGGGATGCCATGATGTGGGCACTTTCGAAGTAAATCTTTAAATCGTTCCCATGCATCCGAAACACCCTCATCTTCTTCTTGCCTAAACAAAATTATATCATTTCGAAACCTTACATTCCTCGTTGGAGGAAAGTATTTTTGCAAAAATTTATCGGCAAGTTCTTTCCAAGTGGTTATCGAATGAGGTGCATGTGAGTTCAGTCATGACTTTGCCTTATCCCTTAGTGAAAAAGGAAAAAGTCTTAGTCTTAATGCTTCATCACTCACACCTTGTAACTGAAAGGAATCGGTCATTTCTAAGGAAGATTTTAAGTGCGAGTGCGGATCCTCAGATGGTGATCCTCCAAACTGACTCATGGCTTGGATCATTTGAAACATCACCGGTTTGAGTTCAAAATGGTTTGCAACAATGTTGGGCCTTAGAATCCCGGAGCTTAAGTCGTTAGCTCCGGAAGTAGCGTAATCCCGTATTTTTCGATCTTTGCTATCGGCAATCGTCACTGTGGTCTCCACTATAGGTGGTGGTATTTCTGCCATGTTTACAGTGGGGTTCACAGGGGGTTGTCGATTTTTGTTTTTACGTCTTGTTCTAAAAGTCTTTTCTATTTCAAGATCGATTGGCACCAAAGGCTCGTGTTGTCGCCTTGGCATACAACACGAACAACTTAGAAAAATGAGTTACTCGGGCTCGAACAAAAACTAATGTCTTGAGATTTAAAATCACGCCAGTCCCCGGCAACGGCGCCAAAAACTTGGTACGTGCGAAATATGTGTTTTAATCGCAGTGGGTTGCAAACTGTCCACAGTGGGAAGTGCAAGTGTACACTGTCTACTATGATCGTCACAACAAGTAATAGTTGGTAAAATACCATAGTCGAATCCATAGAGACTGGGCAATCAAGACAATACGGTTCTCATGAGCTCCTTTTACAAGTTTCAATTAGAGAGGAAAATAATACTTTGGTTTGGTTGGCGAAATAGTTACTTTGACGATTTTACTAAGATTAAAAGGAGGAATGGAGGTTAGATTTTCCCTAGATTTTATACTAAATACTCGGTTCTAAAAGTGATCCTTGTATTCGAGATGGGCATTTTCGCTAGAAAAGCCCGGTTACAAATTACTCACACTGTTTAGATAAAATCCCATACTCTTAGTATTTATTGTTTTGTCAATGGTAATCTAAAAAATGGACCTTTTCAGGTCTCGATGGAATGTGTAGAGACAAATACTCTAAGTGTTTTTAATACACAAATTAGCTTGCCTACTACTCCAGTGGGTTTAGATTAGCTCACTGTGCAGACCTCACTTTCGTAAGTGTCATAAGAATTCTTTCGAATCCCCTAGCATCATCCAAGCTCGTGTCACTGCGTTCTACTCATTTCTGAGTTAAGAACTAGATGTTAGATCCTTACAAGTGATCGGCTTGTTTGCATCTTTGGGCATAAATCGAGAATGAATGACCAAAACAACAAATATTCCAAGTATAAAGATTACTCAAGCATTTTTAATAAAATCCAAGTACTTCTCCTTCCTACATCCCTAAGGATGTTTAGCCCATAACTAAAGTAAAGAAAACAAAAGAGTAGAAGTTGTACATAATTAAACTGAAAGTGACTTGAATTTAACCCACAGTGGGGAACGAGAATTCGTCCCTGTCACTGTGTATTACGAACTACAAGAGAGGAAATACAGAAATTTAAAGTTAACTACTGTAGAAAAATAAAGAACTAAAGCTATCACTAATGTAGTAGTTGAGAGAATTCAAGAGCTAAGCTTTTACCAACATAAAACACCTACCAAAAGCAACTACAAGAACATCCATTAAATGGCACCCAAGGCTTCTTTAAATACTAGGAGGAAGGGATGGGTTTTTCCTTTGAATAGTACCCAACAGAAAATCAGCTTCATGAATAGTTCTTTCACCCAAGTGGTCTTTTCACCTTTTGCCAAAAGTTACTTTAAGGTACAAAGTGTACTTTTGCTATCTTTTTTTTAAGGAAGACTTGTACTACTTCCAGCTCATTTTGACCTGCCCTTTGAACCTTCCTTTCTCCAGAATATTTACATCCCAACTAGTAGTTTCTTTTTCCTTCTTGCTCTGCTCGAATAGTGGGGAACCGGAGTGGGCACTATAGTGGTCACTGCGGATAAAACGTGAAAAACAACCAAATTCTACCAAATAATTTATTAAAGACTATGGTTCACTCCTTTTGCTTGTTTTCGTGAAATATACCAAGAATGGGGGTTTTGAGAAGTGAAAATGGCTAAAATTGACAAAATAAAATGTAAAATAAAAGGAAATAATAACTCTAAAATAGAGTTATCAGAAGCTCAGTCCGTATCTTGACGGGGCAATGCTTTGCAGCCATGGCGGTGTATGCTCCCCTTTGTCTGATTCCAGATCTGCAGATCTGAGCCTCTTATTGAAATAAGCATTCCCATTCGAAAACATTTGAGTTTGTATTGTAAACATTTTCACTCAAAGAACATGAGGCAATTTCAGAGGGTGGTTTCTAAGGGTGGTTGCGCTCCTCTGTTGCCGATGATTTTCTCTAGAAATCAATCGAAATAAGCAATCCCACACGAAAACATTTGAGTTTGTATTGTAAACGCTGATTTTGACTTTATTTGGTCAAATATCCTTCTTTGTTGCTGATGATTTTCTCTAGAGATCAACAACTCTTCATATTAGGGTAAAACTGAAGGAACAAATGGTGTTTATATAAAATGTTTGGGTTATTGTGAGCAAGTTCCAAACGGATGCTTTTGTGATGAGGAGGTAAGAGAGGGTAAAAAAAGGGATTGGAGCTCCATTGGATCCAAAGATCTTCTTCAACTTCAAATGGTCATTGATTTGGGAGATTCCGATTTTGACCTTCTTGTTTATCATCGACAGCATTGATCAAAATTCTCATTGATAATTAATTGAATGCTCTTTGATTTGGGTGCAGCTTTGGGCCTGTCTATATCATGAAGTAAGTTCCAATTTCTTGCTTTAAATCAGTTTTGATTCATAAGATTGGCATCAATATTTGAGTGGTTGTCAACAACTTTTACTAATAAACATATCGGGTCAACTATTTGAAAGATGGGACTTCTAGATTAGTAAATAACAACCTTAAAAAGAATGGAGAGTAGTTGATTAACTTACTTAAGTTTACACTTCTTAAATTATTTTGTTAATAGGATGTAAACTTTAACATTGATGAGAGTTGTGATTACAATTCAAACCTCAATAGGCTCTTATCATGCTTTTCATCTTCCATTTTTTCCCCTTATACCCTGTTAATTGGTTGATGTTCTTATGCGGCATTTATATGGCATGTAGCATGTAATCGGTAATGAGGTCTGTAATGTGTAACTCGTATGCCTGAATTGAGGAATCGAAGACATCTGGGTTAGATATGTTACTTTTAATTTTATTTTCATCCGTTCGGTTGTTATATCTAATCTCTATCTTAATACTTCAAAGAAGAAGCAGAACAAGGAAAGAGGATCTGCATTTTAATCTACAACAACATGTGAAGTACAGTGTGTTGCATACAAATAAGAAGTTCTACATGCAAAATGTTGGTATACCCCAAAAGGCATCAAATTTTTTAATAGATGGTTTGTTTGCTTGTCTTATTTGCTCTCTTTTCTTTCAAGTGTAGTGGAACTGATTGTTGAGTTGGCAGGTGGATGCACGATTAGCTAGCATCAAAGAGACTGCTCCTGGAAGCAAGAAGGTTCTAGATGGGCATGTTTCTTCTTTTGAGAGAGTGACATCTGATGCCAAAAGAAAATGGCATGCCTTTTCAATGCAAGCTGAAAATGATGCGGCAGAGAACGCTGATTTTGCTGCTGCTAAACACTGCCGCATTGAGTCTCTACTACATAAATGGTAAGAGAAGATATTATTGCTATCTTTTCTGGCTGATTTTTATCGGATGGATTGTATCAAGAGCTAAGCCTATATTTAATTTATGGCCCTTAACTTTTTTATCCAGTGTTGATGTTACTGATTTGGCTCAAAAGCATTCTAAAAAGACACACAACTCTGTGACTGAAATGGGAAGAAAACATGTTGCAGCAGTGGACTCACTTATCAGGTTAGTTATCAGCAGACAAAATACCAATAGATAGTTAAATCCCATTAATGCCTTTTAAGCAGATATATACTGATCTCAGCTGAAGTTAACTTTATGATCCTGAAGTTAATTCTTATATTAGTTATATGGTACAATGCAAATAGATAATGACAATTATACCTTTTAATTGTACTGCAGGAGTGCATCAGATAATAACGAACATCATGATGTTGAGATTGTTTCCTTAAAGGCCAATGCTGAAGGCGACACGTTGAAGAATAGTGAGGATATTTCAAATCACATAAATGGTAGTTTCTGGGATTTTTCGGTCACATGTTTTTTATTCATCTATTTTAGCTGAATGTGAATATGCTTCTTTTGTGGAAGCCATGATCCCTTGCCAATGTGGTGATGTTTTTTGTGGTGTGAATATAGGTACATCAGAACAAGAGAGAGAGAGAGATAGAGAAAGAGAGAGAGGCTGTTTCTGCAATTCTAGAAACAACAAAATCTCAGGCCAAAATTCTTTTATTGTTTTTTGGGTTTGATTTGAATTTCTGTTAACGTACCTTGGGAATTGCGTCAGGATTGAGTTTGTTGAGGACATTGCAGAGGATGAGGTCGTTGCGAAGAGAGAAACATACGTGTTCCTCGGAGGGTTGGGTGGGGAGTACCTCCACCGCACCATGGTCCATTTGTCTTAGCCATTCCGCTGCGTGGTTCCTTAACAATTTGTTTTAGCAGTTTGGTTATCTATAGATTTTGATATCAAGATCTTTTTGTTGTTGTTGTTGTATATACAAAGATGACTGTTTGATATCAAGATTCTTTGTTGTTGCTGTATATACAAAGTTGACCGTTGGTAGTCAAAATCCCATCCCGATAATTACTAAATTTCTAATTATATCTTTAATTGTGATCTACAAATGTTTTAAAGTTGATTGAAAAACACACCAATTACATTTGTAAAAAGTGCATTTGATACTTAAAAATTTATTAATAATGGAGTATCATTTAATCAAATCCACTTATCAATTTCACAAGAGGAGATGAGTTTTTATTTTATAATGAGATTTCAATTAAATAAAATCATGTCGTATACCCGACCAACAGACGGGTATAACACTAGTTAAATTTGATTGGGTAGGGTTTTACATATTAAAACTACCAAAGTTTTAATAGTTTATCGAAATTTGAGGTGAAGTGTGAACATTTTTTGGTATATTTTGGCATCCAACATGTGAAATAAAATTTAACTTTATTTATAGAAAACACCCAATTTTTTATATCATTCATATTTATAATATATAAATATATAAATTGTAATTACTTTTAAAATAATTATCTTAATATTACTGTCTTACATATATAAAAATTTCAAGATAGATTTTATATCAAATCCATCAATGAATATTTTGTATCAAATCCATCAATGTATATTTTGTGTCAAATCCATCAATGAATGATTTTATAGGAATCATTGAGGAAATTCAAATGAAAAAATGATAATTTTTTTTGTATTTGAATATTCATTTGGTTTTTTTTAGATTGGGAATTGATGCAAGATGATGATATCATTATGTGTTTATATGGTATCGGTATTGAAGGTATAACCATTTGCATCTATTATAGTTGGACATTCTAGAAACAAACTATTCATTCTAAACGACGTTTTATTTTATACTTCATGTTTAATATATTAATTTTAGAGGATATTTAAATAAATGAAAAACCGAAAACACTCTATCAATCGTCAAATTAATTGATTCAGATTGATGTTGTAATAACCCAAGTACTAAATTATAGTATTTCATTAGTTGAAGGGTATTTGGGATTTTGACATAGTTTCAGGGGACTAAAGTGTAAATAATGGGATCCGCTGGGTCTTCCAATATTAATAGGTTAATTGTTTCGCTCCTGTATCTTCCAAAAGAAAAAGGAGTCGATCGATTCGAATATCCATTTCTCTCATTTTGGTAATCGGCTGAAAACCCTTGTGTGTGTGTGTGTGAGAGAGAGAGAGAGAGAGAGAGACTTGTGTTTTCAATTTTGCTTCGTTTCTCGTTTTGGGCTAGGTTCGAAGCATCGTTAGAGGATTGTCTTAGGAATTGTATTAGATGGTTTTAGGATGATTTAAGTGGTTTAACACCATTCTTATATCGTCTAATTCAGGTGTCGATTTGTAGATTTTTAGTCTACATGGTCTAGGCTCGGACATCAGGTTATTTTTTCTATAACTCTTTTATACAAAATGAATATTTATTATGCATGATTTTTAATTGATATGCCTATTCCATTTAAGAATTTTGGTTACCTATTGATCAATTACAAGTGTGCATTGTCATGGGATGTGACGTACGATGATTTTTACATGGGATGTGTGTATTAAATGGAATGTATGAATCCGTTTCATGCCATCCACTATACGGGCAAATGTGTAGCCCAAACACTTGGTCACAAGTGTGAGTTACCATAAGTATATGTCATTCACACATTGTTAAGTGTGCATCCCATTAAGTGTGATTTACTTTAATACCATTTCAATTATTGTTAAGTGGTGGTTTTGATTGCTTGAACTTTATGCTAGAGGGAACCAGGCCCGTCCCTGGGGAGGGCGGGCTGGGCACTCGCCCAGGGCCCAAAAAAATCAGGGGCCCGAAAAAAAAAATTAGTTTATATATGTATTTAGAAAAAATGGTTTATATGTTAGGCTGGAAAAAAAATCAGGTTTTAGGGCCTAATGGCAATTTGATATAGTCATGAAGAGGCCCAAATCCATGTAATTAGTTGAGGCCCAAAAAAACATAAAAGTGTGCAATTAATTCTAACTGTGCAAAATCAATTAAATATCTAGAAAACTGAAACGTGAATGACGATTTCGATAATTCTGCAGGTCTCAAAATCGACTTTCTGCCTTTCGCCCTTTCGATTCTGTTTCTGCAATTCGATTCTGCCTTTCGATTTTGATTCTGCAAGACTGCAACAGCCAAGCCAACAGGTAAGGGTTTATTTCGATTCTGTTTCTGTTTTTCGATTTTGATTCTGTTTCTGTTTTGATTCTGCAATTCGATATTGCAATTCGATATTTCGATTCTGCAAGACTGCAACAGGTAATTTCTGCTAATTTAATTTAATTAATATACTTCTTCTTTGAAAATGCTACGTACCTTATTTTATTTCTTTTTGAAAAAAGTTGTTAAAAGTAAATAATTAAATATCGACCTATACAGTCTTAGTTGCAAGGATTCATGGACTTTTTCCTTTGTTTAAAATAACATTAACGGCCTAATCGTGTTTAAATCAACGCATAATTTTTTTTGGGTTTAAAAATTCTGCAACAGGTAATTCGATTCTGCAACAGGTAATTTCTGCAACAGGTAATTGACTGTTTCTAAATTCTAATTTGTTTGTAACTAAATGTCTAAAATCTAAATCAATAAATTGTTAAATTGTAACAGATTATATACACCGGGAATTCTGAAATCTGAATTTCGGAGTTGAAGTGTTGAACTTTGTTTCCAATTCAGGTGCTTTTGTTCCCTTTTACTTGAGTTCTGCTTATTATTTCTGATTTAGTTCAAGTAATCAAGTTTAATCATGTTGCCTAAAGATATTTGAAAGTATCTTTGGATTCTTATTTGATTCGCATAAAGTAAAGTCATTGGGTGAGAATGAATTGATGAAATGTTGTGCTAATTTTGGTGATATTTTTTCTCATAATAATATGGCGGATGTTGATGTAAATGATCTTTATTCTGAATTAAAGGTGTTGCAGATGACTTTGCCATCTAGATCAATGTCTGCAATTGAAATTCTTGATTTTGTGCAACTTGCAGATTGTTATCCTAACGTTTCGGTTGCTTATCGAATTATGTTGACAGTGCCTGTGACCGTAGCATCCGCCGAAAGGAGTTTTTCAAAGCTGAAGTTATTGAAGACGTACTTGAGGTCCTCCATGTCACAAGAAAGGTTGAATGGTTTGGCAATATTATGCATTGAAAAAGACATGCTAGATAGTATTGATTTAGATTCTATTATTGATGATTTTACATCAAAAAATGCTCGAAGAAGTTGTTTCGTATGAATTACTATTAGATGAGTTTGTATTAAAAATACTCGAACAAGTTGTTTGTATGAATTATTAGTATTTATTATATGAAAGTTTGTTTTTAATTATAAAAAGCGTCTACTTGAAATTTCTTTAGGTACATATTGAGGGCCTAAAATTTACGAGTCGCCCAGGGCCCAAAAATTCTCAGAAACGGCCCTGGAGGGAACTCGCTAGATCTTCGGTCTAACTCTTTCTTTTTATAAAACCGAAAACTTTTCAGGTAAGCATCATATCGAGAGTTCTAGCAAAGAGAAGGGCAAGATGTGAGCTTTGGAGTTAGCATTTGGATTTGATGCCTATTAGTTAGACTTTCGTTTCGATTAGTTGCCTTCAATGATTTTTCAGTTGTGGATGTGTTCATCCGTTGCAAACTAAGAGATGTAATTGATGTTAAGATTTGTTCACTTGGGACCATTTTGGTATCATTTTATGTTATTGCTACTTTGAGTTTTGGGTTATTACAAATGTGATCATTAAACGGTCAGTTACAACTTTTATTAAATTAAAAAAATCCCTCACCCCTTTTTTTAATGAAAAATACGAAATATGATTTGAATTCGAACGAAACAAATTACACAAAAAAATAATCATATTTTTCTCGTTAACTTGACTTCCATATTCATATATCTTTTAATCCGTTTTTTCTATGACTTTTCAGTTTTTTATTTATTTGGCATTTTCCCTAAATCTAGCCTTATCATTGTAAATTGTAATTACTGAATTACAACTACAAGACGTTCAATTCAAACATGAATAACGACAAAATACAAAAACTATGAAAACATATACGAGCCATCCACCTACTTACATCTAAAGGATAAATATGATTAAAATACATTTTTAGACTAACAAGAGTATGTAATTTAAATAACACACATGCGTAGGGCTGTAAACGAACTGAACGTTCAACAAACCGTTCGTGAACTGTGCGAAATTCGTTTATTTAATAAAGAGTAAATTGCATTTTTGGTCCCTGCGATATGTTGTTTTTCTCACTTTTGGTCTCAGAAATTTTTTATTGCAAGAAAAACCCCGTGGTATGCAAAAGTGCTCGTTTTGGTCCCTTAGGACTAACACCGTTAGGTTGCCTCCGTTAAGGCCCCTCATGTGACTTGCACATGAGGGCATTTTAGTCCTTTTACTTTTTTTTCACTAAAGACAAAAAACCATAGGGATCCAAATTACAAATTACAAATTACTCAAAATAGTTAAAACAAAACATTATATATATATATATATACATTACACACTGGATATCGTAAAACCACAAACTCACTACCAGCCATCTCCATCACCGGCTACCCAATCACCGGCCATCTCCATCGCCGATGATCCCATCTCTCTCCGGCAACTCACTCCTTCGGCCCACACCCTCGTTCCTTCTCTATCTCCACCACTGCAACTCCCTCGTTCCTTCCGACTCACACCCTCGTTGCCGCAGATGGATCACGGTGGGTGACTGGTCTGTAACACATGCAATATATATATATATATATATATATATATATATATATATATATATATATATATATATATATATAGGGGTGGGTTCTAACGAGAACGCTAACTATTTACGAGAATACGAGAACGGCCGCCCATGTACAAAATCACATGTGATTTTACACTACCTGGAAACCTGGACGTGAATCACATGTGATTTTGTACAAAACTCCTTCACACTCGTCACTCATCGGAGTTAACTCAGTAAATCAACCTCCGGTTAAAACTCACGACTGTCAGTAAAAATTAAACGGGTCGGTCAATGTTCTACGATGAGTAGCATATCTGAGTACTTGATTGAGATGCTACCCGGTTGGCACATTAAGAATTATCTTGATCCTCCAAATTTCTCCAAGGTCTGTTATTTTCATCAATCTGATCAGTTTCTTGTTAATTAAGTTCTTGAAATCACAGGTCGTTGACAACGATCTGACGTTGATTTGGGGTGGTGATACAATAGACGAATGAAGGAGGTGTGAAAAACATGAGGAAATTAAGCTGGAGATAGCTCCGAGTTGTGATGATGCCGGCGGTGTGGGAGAGAAAGAGGGAAACGAGAAGTGGGGTAAGAAAGGGGAAGGGTTTCATGGAAGGGCAACCTGACGAGGAAGAAGAAAGGTCTCTCTCTCTCTATGTGTATAATATATATATATATAACATTTAATATTATTATTGTTATTATTTTGAGTAAATTGCAATCTTGGTCCCTGTGGTTTTTCTTTTTAGTGAAAAACAACTAGTAAGAAAAAAGACCAAAAAGCCCTCATGCGCAAGTCACATCGAGGGTGTAACAACCCGATTTCCAAATAGATAACAAATAACATACATTGTCTAACATCGTTGCATAACAAAGATACATCATATATCAAATAAGGTCCTTTAGTCTTTACAACCAAAATATGGTATTTCGTTACAAACTTTTCGCTAATTACATACACGATATTTAGTAATGAAACTATAACTAAAAAACACATCTTAGTCTTCAAATCATAAGTCTTCACAAAAGCTATCCACTGCTTATTTCTCTTACTTGCTCTTATCTGATCCACGCCCTGGAATACATATTTAAAACAAAATGAGGGTTAGACCTAATGGTCTAAGTGAGAAAATCCCTGTTTCTTTGTAAACCCTTTTGCACACCACCATTCACATAATACAAGCACAATTACCAGTTATGACTCAATCACCACTTATTTTCCCATCTCATTCTCTTGGCCATATTAGTTGGTTGCAAGCCAACTAATAAATTAACTTCTGTAACACCCCGGAATTTATTTTATAGGTAAAATCTTTCTAATGTTTCTTTAAAGTGAATTATAGGCCTTGTGTAAATTTATGAGAAATTCTATTTGATCGTTACACGAAGACCGTACTTTAGGAATTCATATGAGTCATTCTTAAGAAAATAATGAAAAATAGAATGTTGGGTTAAATCCTAGATTTTATGGTTTGGTTGGATGGGTAATTCGAATACGAGTCCAACGGTTCTTTCCGGAGCGAAAACGGAGCTTTAACGAAGAAGTTACGAGGGATTAAGTGCTAAAACGAGAAGAACACCAAACAGAACCCGGCGCCGACCTCGGCGCCGATCAATCTGCGCCAGCCATCGGCGCCGAGCACTGGCCGACTCAATTTAGGATATTTAATTCCTTTATCTTTCTCACTTCTTCTAAAACGAATTCCAGCTTCTTCTTTCTGAGTTTTAGGCGATTTTTCATCTGGAGCTTAAGGTAAACTCATAATCTTTTAATCCTAATTCCATTCAAAGAATTATTAGATGAATCTTACCAATTATACTTCATCTAGGGCTTGTCATCTTCATCTTTCTTGTGGAAGTACTAGGGTTCAAATCTTCAAGTTAGGGTTATTTCAATTGAAGAGTTTGAGGTGAGTAACTTGTACTTAATTAGTTGTATTACACCTTATCATCATCCTTTACTTTGATTTTGTTATTGTTAATGAGAAATCTTGGCTAATAAGCTCTTAATGGATAAGAGGGAAACAAGAAGAGTTCAAGTAAGTTATGATGGTTTAATTGTGTTCTATTACTTACAATACCATGGTAAATGTTAGTGTTAAAGATTTGGGTTTGATTTCATATCATTAGTGTGTGATTATGTTGATGGCTTAAGATATGTCTTAATTAAGTAATGATGGCTTAATGATTGAAATGGACCTACTATTGAATTGTAAACACGAATGTCTATTATTGATATTATATGGAATAAGATTTGTTACATATGGATGTATAGGAACTACATGGAAGTAGTATTGATTCATGTTAAATGGTTGGACCATTGTTATTATTCATGTTAAATGGTTGGACCATTGTTATTATTCATGTTAAATGGTTGGACCATTGTTATTATTCATGTTAAATGGTTGGACCATTGTTATATGTTAAACATTATTCATGCTAAATGGTTGGACCATTGTTATGTGTTAAATACCCTTGAATATTATTTTAGGATTAATATATTTGGTAATTCACATAATTGGAGGAGCACCTAGTATGCATTTGGAGGATATATTCTTACACACCGTGGGGTAAGTGTAATTGATTCTTACCTTCGGATACCGTGGGGTGTTCCGTTGTGTTATGCCTTGTGACAATACCGTGGGGTACCGATCGAGGTATATCTTCAATTATGATGTAATTGGGTAGCGATATGGACATTCTCCATGGAATCCAATTTGTGAACGTATCGAATTATTATTCCTGCATGCTATGTTTATATTCCATGTGTTATGTGTAAACCTCACTTAGGCTTTAAAAAGCCTAACACTTGCTATGTGTTTTATGTGTTACAGATATTAGTGGTTCAGGACACAAGAAGGTTAGACCGGGGTTTGAGAGCATGGGATCATTGTTGGAAAAGCTAAAGATTAGAAGATTAATGATAGAACTTTCCGACACATTTCGTAATCGGATTTTATAGTAGAGATTTGATAATCTAATGGTCCATTATTAGTTATATTTATCTAAGTCTTTGTATTGAAAGTTATGTAAAGATATTTAAGTACACTTGTGCTTTAAGAAGGTGTACCACTCTTCCGTTTTATGGAAGTTTTTGTTAACCCCTATTTTAGGGTGTTACAAGTTGGTATCAGAGCATAAGTTTGAGAGATTTAGGTGTTGATTTTGGATACCTAGACTCAAACTAGCGTTTGTATAAGTAAAAGAGAGTGGAATTCTCCGTTAGGCACTTTGAGATAGGATGCTTTGGGATCGATGAATATGGAGAGAAACTAGAATCGCGTCGAGAGTAGCAAGGATAATCATGTATGGCACGTTTATAATGACACCTGGCCAGTGTCATGATGAGCCTACTAGTACATGTGCATACTTGAACTACTTTAGTATGATGATCGTTGGGGGTAGTAAGGAAAGTCTTAGATTAGTAGTCGTTTAAATTAGAAAGACGATTATAGTATTGGTCACTTGGAGTGACGATAGGCATAATAATTGCTCTAAGAAGATTGTTTGGGTCGAGATTGATGGTTGGAATAGGACCATAGCCGACCTTAATTTGAGGAAAGTCGTAAGATTGATCAATGTGTTTTCTGATATAGCCTTAAGAGGTTTGAATGGCCGAATGACAATAGTAGACCGGAAGAGTATAATGTCAATAGGTTGAATGCCGACTATGTTATTGCACGAAATTTATTTTAGAAATAAATTGCATCGACTATTGCTTGTGTTTCCAACCCTTATGTGGATAGTATTATGAATTTTGAGAAAATGTTTGGCTCACACACAAGATTTCAAATCATGAATTTGGAAATATGTAAATCGTTTTAGTAAGGGGTTGCAAACTCTGTTAGAATTTGTTATATTCTGTTAATAATCAATCTTGTTTTAGATACAATGATAATTATACTTTGCATTGATAAAATATGAGTTTGTTCCTTGATTAAGATTGTAAATGGAATATTGATTTTGGGAGAATTAGAACCAAATTTGGGAAAATTTTGGGAAGAGAATAGTGCAGGTCATCCGCGCCGACCTCGGCGCCGATGAATCGGCGCCACCATCGGCGCAGGAGTCTGCCATTTCAACTTCATTTTCTGTTTTGTTGTTCGTTCGGGTCTAGGACCATGTCATCGATTCGAGGGCTGTTTTTGAGTCATGTGTTGAAACTAATAATAATCATATTTTATGAAGTTGAGGTGACGGGCGAATAGCTACGGCTTGTGCCTCTAGCATTGGATTCCCTCCACGTATGTTAGAGTTGGAGCGGTGAACTATTTTCCCATTTTATATATGTAAAGTTATTTTGGAAAAGAAATTTGTTTTGATGAGATATTAAACGGTGTTGCTAATAAAGTTTTTATATGGAATAGATTGTTGGAGATTTGGCATTTCTTTTATGACTTTGTTCATAACAAATTTTGCTTTGGAAACGTAATGTTAACGCCGTTTTATGACTTGGAGTCATTAAGTCCAATGGAGGTTCATGAAGTTTAGTGTTGTGACATGTTGGGTCGTGTGAGTATGATTTCACAAAGTAAATGTCTTAATTGCTTACTTGGTTAAGTTTTAAGTTATGTTGGACATTTGATCCCACACGAATTTTGTTAAAGAAAAGTTAATTTTATGCCGCTAGGCGACTAAGAAGAGTTGAGTTTGGAACCCGTGTGTGATGTGAAATTTCTTTTTTTTTTCCTTCTTTTCTTTCTTCGAAGATTTATCCTATTAAGTATTCCATTGCAAATAAGTTCAAGGTATGGATTGATGGAGACATGGATTAAGTGATGCATGAAAGAATGATTTTGGCAATGCTTCATAAAATTTTGCTTGATGCACTTTTGATCGGTTAATTGTTTTATCTTCATTTTTGTGGAAAAATATGTTATATCAACTTAGGAATGTGCATAAGCTCAGTAATCGTTGTTTTCGATACCTTAATGATCGAGTCATACTTGAAGTGTTTGATAAATTATTGTTTAAAAGATGACCATTCGGTCAAAAGGGTGTTTTGGGTTGTAGGAATCATGCATAATTCGCAATGTCTTACAATTTGATTTGTAATATTAGTTGTCAACATTTTGTCAACTTTGAATTGTTGACTAGTTTGGTAGAATTTAAAAACCTTGTTGGTTTTTGAGAAATGTTTATCGGAGTGTTTTAACAAAATACATTGTAAGCATAGACGTTTTGACTTTTTATGCACAAGTGCAAGATTTTGAGGAAAATGCTTCATGAGGAAAAATTTAGAAGTTTTCTTTTTGTATAAAATCATAAGTATACGGGATTTCTTATGTTTTGGACTTTGACGTATATCTTTGTTAAAATTATGGATTGAAGTCGACTTGACCCTTTTTAATGTCAACCAGTTACTAGCAAATGTTCTTCTTGGTTTCTCTTTTGGAAAATGTATTGTTGAGTACGGTTCTGTAGAAGATGAATTGCTAGTTTATTACTATGTGACCATTTGGGAAAGTTTTAGAAATCAAACTGAAGGACCTCATCTTTTGAAATGATAGTGTAAGTTGAGTTGTGCATGATTATCTTATTTCAAGAAAATTCTAAGGAAGGGTTAAAGTTGGCGTGTCTACCCCAATTTGAAGTTTTATGATGTTTCAGGTAGATAATTTTAAATATTGGAAATATATTGGTTATGTTTAAACTTGGAAATTGCATAAGTCGTTTGGTGTGTTGACTGAGGTGTAAATTAGAAGTCATATTTTAGTCTTCGTATAATGAATTGACGTGCGCAAATTTTGGTTGGCAAACTTTGTTTCATATCATTTGAATAGTCAGAAAAGAATTTTGAGTCAACTGTTGTTTGGACTTCTTTTGAAGTACGTATGAAAAAAATGTGCACATCGTTAAAGAGGGCAGTTACATTGAATGCATGTCATTGGTCAATCCATACCAAAATCGTAGTGGTTTGTTTTAAAGAAGTTATTTTTACTCGTATAGCATTTTGTGGATAAATTGAACTGCAATGAAATGGTTTTCAACATGATTTTCATATGTGGGACGAGGGTGTCCAGTTTTACGTAACCACCGTACTAATAGTAATGGTTTTGTGTGTACGGTGTACTTGATATAAAAGTTTTAGTGTTGAAATTATTTTGTGATTGATTTTGATTTTAAATTGGTATATTTATTTGATGTCGCGCTTGAAAACTTTGAACTCGTTAGGATCTTATATTTGGTAAGTAACCCAGTTTTTAGGGTCTTGTCCAGCTTTCGAATATGAGACCCTTTGGACATCATAGTGATAACTTGATCTTGATAGGATTATTTGAAGAATGAACTCGTGGGAAGAGTCCGCAAGGATTTGACTTGGTGATATTTTAGGTGTTGACTTATGGGCGAGGAACCAAGCACCATTATTGTAATCGTGAAATTGTAGTTCGATTTAAATGAATAATAGTGATGGTTGTAGTATCCTTAAGATGCTTGTTTGTGATAAGAAGTTTAGTGAAATGACTTTCCATGTGTGGTACAAAACCTGGCTATAATTGACATAGAGAGAAAATTTGAGAACACATGAGCGGGGTATGTTTGGGGAAATTGTTTTTGTTGATAGAATGGTATGGATCACTTAAGGTTGGGAGGCAACTTATGTATGGTGGTCAGAGATCATTCTAGAAAATTTGACCTTAAAGTGGATGTAAGTAATTAACTGTAAGCGAGAAATTGTGGTGAACATTACCGAGAAGCCATTATGGGCAATTCTTTAGGGAAGTCATTTTGAACAGAGTTGAAACCGGGAGACTTGGAATGTATTGGGGGTGTAGTAACCATTGTTTGTATGAAGACTAGACTTCAAGGACGAAATCTTTTCCGAGAAGGGAATTTATGTGTGGGATATTGTTAGTTCAAAGCTCGGTGATATAACTAAGTATCAACCTTTGTAGGGTTAAGACAGGAAATCGTTAGTGTAATCAGGAAATCGCAGTAAATAGGATGTTGATAATAGTGGTAGTAACTGTAAGATACTCGATTGCGATGAGCGGTTTTGGTAGGATAACCTTAGGGGGTGATTAATGAACTTACCGGTTTAGTGATTGATGTTGGGATGGACTTTGGAGTTTGTTAGAACTCGTCAGAGTTAGTCGACAGTTAATAATAGGAATGATCAGAATTGATGAATCGGTTGATTTCAGTATTAATTAGGCCTTGGATTGACTTGAAGTCTGAAATCGGAATCGGGATGTATGGAACATCTAAGGTTGGGAGATAACCGAAGCCGTCTAACTAGGAGTTATTCCATTAGTTAGAGTATTCTCCCGATCGTAAGTACAGTGTACGTGGATAAGGGTGTTGTAGTAAGGAATTGGTTCGAAGAACTACTGTTATGGCTGTGAGGGAAATTTAGATTCCTGTTAAGAATTTATGGTTTATGATTGACATTACGCTCTATGTTGTTGGAGTGTGAAGGAAGTAGATTTCGGGGACGAAATCCTTTTAAGGTTGGGAGAATTGTAACACCCCGGAATTTATTTTATAGGTAAAATCTTTCTAATGTTTCTTTAAAGTGAATTATAGGCCTTGTGTAAATTTATGAGAAATTCTATTTGATCGTTACACGAAGACCGTACTTTAGGAATTCGTATGAGTCATTCTTAAGAAAATAATGAAAAATAGAATGTTGGGTTAAATCCTAGATTTTATGGTTTGGTTGGATGGGTAATTCGAATACGAGTCCAACGGTTCTTTCCGGAGCGAAAACGGAGCTTTAACGAAGAAGTTACGAGGGATTAAGTGCTAAAACGAGAAGAACACCAAACAGAACCCGGCGCCGACCTCGGCGCCGATCAATCTGCGCCAGCCATCGGCGCCGAGCACTGGCCGACTCAATTTAGGATATTTAATTCCTTTATCTTTCTCACTTCTTCTAAAACGAATTCCAGCTTCTTCTTTCTGAGTTTTGGGCGATTTTTCATCTGGAGCTTAAGGTAAACTCATAATCTTTTAATCCTAATTCCATTCAAAGAATTATTAGATGAATCTTACCAATTATACTTCATCTAGGGCTTGTCATCTTCATCTTTCTTGTGGAAGTACTAGGGTTCAAATCTTCAAGTTAGGGTTATTTCAATTGAAGAGTTTGAGGTGAGTAACTTGTACTTAATTAGTTGTATTACACCTTATCATCATCCTTTACTTTGATTTTGTTATTGTTAATGAGAAATCTTGGCTAATAAGCTCTTAATGGATAAGAGGGAAACAAGAAGAGTTCAAGTAAGTTATGATGGTTTAATTGTGTTCTATTACTTACAATACCATGGTAAATGTTAGTGTTAAAGATTTGGGTTTGATTTCATATCATTAGTGTGTGATTATGTTGATGGCTTAAGATATGTCTTAATTAAGTAATGATGGCTTAATGATTGAAATGGACCTACTATTGAATTGTAAACATGAATGTCTATTATTGATATTATATGGAATAAGATTTGTTACATATGGATGTATAGGAACTACATGGAAGTAGTATTGATTCATGTTAAATGGTTGGACCATTGTTATTATTCATGTTAAATGGTTGGACCATTGTTATTATTCATGTTAAATGGTTGGACCATTGTTATATGTTAAACATTATTCATGCTAAATGGTTGGACCATTGTTATGTGTTAAATACCCTTGAATATTATTTTAGGATTAATATATTTGGTAATTCACATAATTGGAGGAGCACCTAGTATGCATTTGGAGGATATATTCTTACACACCGTGGGGTAAGTGTAATTGATTCATACCTTCGGATACCGTGGGGTGTTCCGTTGTGTTATGCCTTGTGACAATACCGTGGGGTACCGATCGAGGTATATCTTCAATTATGATGTAATTGGGTAGCGATATGGACCTTCTCCATGGAATCCAATTTGTGAACGTATCGAATTATTATTCCTGCATGCTATGTTTATATTCCATGTGTTATGTGTAAACCTCGCTTAGGCTTTAAAAAGCCTAACACTTGCTATGTGTTTTATGTGTTACAGATATTAGTGGTTCAGGACACAAGAAGGTTAGACCGGGGTTTGAGAGCATGGGATCATTGTTGGAAAAGCTAAAGATTAGAAGATTAATGATAGAACTTTCCGACACATTTCGTAATCGGATTTTATAGTAAAGATTTGATAATCTAATGGTCCATTATTAGTTATATTTATCTAAGTCTTTGTATTGAAAGTTATGTAAAGATATTTAAGTACACTTGTGCTTTAAGAAGGTGTACCACTCTTCCGTTTTATGGAAGTTTTTGTTAACCCCTATTTTAGGGTGTTACAACTTCGCTGTACGACAATTACAGCCAACAACGCTGTACGAATATTACAGCCAACACACCGGTCCTAAGCCCGACCAACGTATTCTCGTATAGTAGAATACTCATGTAAATACAATATCTCAATATATTATATTACATACATAAACACATAAGCATATCATCTATCACATTCCCAATCCACGCATATATGTATTCCAGTTTCAAAACGTTTTAAAGTAAAACTCACCTGTTTTGCTTATCACCAAAATCCTTTCCAAGCCTTTTCAACAGATTCAGTCTTTCACTTCAAATTCACAGTATCTGAAACAATTAAATACAAGTATCTCTTTACCATATAGAACACAAAAGACTCTCTAGCAGGTTGAGAATCCTATTTAACTTATCAAACTCTTATCCTTTATTGTTTCCCTACGGCGACTTAACACGGGGGTTCCGCTACCCGGTTAGCGGATGGGGTCAAGGGGCAACGCCCCTAGAAATTTTTTAGAAAACCTTAATCAGTCCTCATTCAAAAACCTTAGTTAAAAGTATCTGAAATCTAAAAAATGACCAAACAGCTCAAAGTTTTCGGACAACCCAAACAACCCGGACAACACAACCTTTCCGGACAACATGAACAATCCGGACAACATGACTTTCCGAACAACCTCAATAATCCGGACAGCCCAACTACCCGGACATCATATCAATCCGGATACTATCCGGTAACTCATTTCATCCGGAAAACTAGTGAAAATAAAACTTACACGGATAAAGAACCCGTCCGGACACCACCAACAAAACTACCCGGACACTATCAACAAAAGTACCCGGACACCTTCAACTTATCCGGAAACTACTGACTGTTCATCACTTTTTACCCAGAAATCGACTGGAATTACTACCAGAAGTGAAATCGATGATTCTAATCCGATAGGAACTATCTACTAGCAATACCAACATAAAATACAAAGCAACATACCTTAATTCTTCTTCCAAGTACACCAATTTGAGCTTTAACCTAACTTTCCTTCTTTTCTCCTTCTTGCCTCCAAAAACACACACACACACACACACACACACACACACTAGGATAATATCTGAGTTTCTGCTGTTTTTTGAAATATCTGATTTAACTAAGGGATAATATCCAACCAATATTTACTCTTTAAACCCTAAGCTATCCATTAATGACCCAAAACACCCTTAACTCCTAATTTAACCCAAACTTACCCTAAACATCAATTATAAAGTTAAATAAATTTAACGGAACTAACATTTAACTAACGAACTTACCCGGGGTATTACAGAGGGTGTGAACGGAGGCAACCTGACAATGTTAGTCTTTAGGGACCAAAATCGAGCACTTTTACTTACCACCGGGTTTTTCTTGCAATAAAAAGTTTGTAGGGACCAAAAGTGAGAAAAACAACATACCACAGGGACCAAAAAATGCAATTTACTCTTTAATAAATGAAAAACATGAACACATTTACTTGTTTGTTTAGTTAAATGAACGAACATGAACAATGGTCTCGTTCGTTCATTTACGTTTGTGAACGTTCGTTCATTTATGTTTGTTAATGTTAGTTCATTTATATTCGTTTACGTTTGTTTACATTTGTTTATATATAAACATGTTTATGTAGCATGACATTAATATATAAATTCATTAAATAAATTAATTTTTAAGAATTCCTTTTTATATCTCCAGAGTTAACTAGGTTTTTCATCTTGTTATGATATTTTTTACGAACGAAATCACAACTAAACAAACAGGTATTTCCGACGGATTATCCTTCGAAAAGATAGTGGCGGACTTCCGACGGACCCTAAAAAAGTCAACTTACATTGACTTCCGCCGGAAATCCGCCTAAAAATATATATTTATTTAAAAAAAACTCCCCATTTTCCGGCGGATATCCGACGGATCTCCGGCGGTTTCAAAATTAAAACGTAATTAGTTATTTTTAATCAATATTTTCGGCAGATTTTCGGCGAAACTTAATTAATTGTTTTTATTAATTTACCTCTGTCGGAAATAATTTTTATAAATTAAAAAAAGTTAATTTTTTATTTTCCGCCGGAAATAGTTTTTATAAATTAAAAAAAATTATTGTCGGTCGGAAATCCGTCGGAAATAGTTTTTATAAACTAAAAAAAATTAATTTTTATTATCCGCCAGAAATAGTTTTTATAAATTAAAAAAATAACTTTTATTGTCCGTCGGAAATCCGCTGGTAATAGTTTTTATAAATTAAAAAAAATTGATGTCCGCCGGAAAATAGTTGGTTAATGGCGGATTTCCGACGGATTTTGTTTTCTATATATATTTAAATATATTTAATCATTCATCAAACCAAATTTACTTTATTGTAGAATATATTGGTGGATACACAATTTTCAAATTAAAATGCGTAATATTTACATTCGGTTCACATAACGGTTCACAAAGGTGAAGTAGACACGAGTATATACATATTTGGTTCACATAACGTCTAAGCCCACGGTAAACATATGATGAGACCAAACAAGAGATCTAGGAACACTGGTACTGATCATTAAATGATGTTTATCAATTTGATTTATAATTCATATTAAATATTCTAATGTCTTCTTTATTTTGTAGCAAATTGTTGAGAACTTAATGACCCAAGTGCAAGAGTTGAAGCAGCGAGATGAGGAACATCGGGCAGAGGAAGAGAGACGTCGGGAAGAGGAAGCGAGACATGAAGAGATATGTCGTTTGGAAGAAGAGAGATTTCGAAAACAATATGAAGAGATGTGTGAGTTGGTCAGAAGTCTCAGTCAGAATTCGCCACGTCCGCCTCCGTAGTGATGATGAAACTTTTTTAATTGTGTTGTGTTGTTTGAACAAATTTTGAACAATTTGGACTGATTTGGAACAACTATTTGGTCGTTTTGCCCGGAACAATGTATTTGGCGTTTTTTTACCAAGAAAAACGCAACGATAGATTAATGATCAAGGACATGTATTAGACGTTTTTAATTTATGATATTTAGCAGTTTTTGCAGTTTTTAGCATGTTTTTGAATAAAAAAACAGGTTTTCGCAGCTTTTCTCAGTTTTTAGCTGATTCCATGATTATAAAAAATATATATAATTAATAATAAAAAATATATAAATAATAAATCTGTAAATAAAAAAATAATTAAAAAACAATAAAAAAATATTTATTTTCGGCGGATATATCCGCCGCAAATCCGCCGAAAATAGTCGCCGAAAATATATATTTTTCGTTTAATTAAATAAATAAAAATAAAATTTTAAAAAATTTCCGGATAAATTCGCCGAAAATCCGTCGAAACTGTTAACTTGATTATTTTTTAATCGAAGTCTGATTAATCGGACCTGTTTTGTTCCGACAGATTTTCGACGGCCCAATCCCGCCGAATACGAAATCCGCCAGAAATTCTGAGTTGCGGCGCCCGGTTGTCCGACAGCCTTATCCGTCGAAAATATGATTTTCCGGCGGATAAGTCCGTCGGAAATGCTGCCCTGTTTTGTAGTGAATGATGAGTAACAATGATTACTTTTTGTTCATTTTCGTTCGTTTATGTTCATTTAAGTTCGTTCGTTTAGCTCTTAATGAACGAACATAAACGAACACGAATAAACAAATTTTCTTAACGAACAAACATGAACACAAAAAATTTCGTTTGTTTGCCATTTGTTCGATTAAGTTAAACGAACGAACACGAACAAACCTTCATTCGTGTTCGTTCGATTCTTTTACACTCTACCCATGAGGCCATGAATTTTATCATTCCCTCCCATGTAATTTTGAGTACTTAGACAAAAGGAAATGACCATGGACTTGTGTAATATTTAAAAATATGAAAAGATTATTATTATAGCAGAAAACAATTATCTATTTCCTGATAACTTAAAAAATTGAAACTAACCTTGTTACATCAAAAAACAAGTAGTTTTTTTTTTACATCCAAATTATTATCTTTATTAATCCATTTTTAACCGGTATTAATTATTGTATATTTAGTATGCAATTCTACATGATTATATTTGAAAGTACACATGATAAGATCACAATATCATTAGGCTGCGTTTGGTTCGCAGAATGTTTTTGGATGTAATGGAATGGAATGTTTTTGGATGGAATGGAATGGAATGTTGTCAGGTTTGACCAGCTGTTTGGTTGACAGAATTGTAATGGAATCTGTTAAAGGAATTGGAATCTGTCTGTTTGGTTCACAGAATGTAGCTTTGGAATTGGAATGAAATTTTGGTAAATGACCAAAATACCCTTTTGATAATTTTAATTGTGGCGGTGTTGGTGGTGGCAGTGGTGGTGGCGGCGGTGTTGGTGGTGGCGGTGGTGGTGGTGGTGGTGGTGGTGTTGGCGGCGGTGGCGGTGGCGGTGGTGGTGGCGGGTGGCGGCGGTGGTGGTGGTGGTGGTGGTGGTGGCGGCGGTGGTGGCGGTGGCGGTGGTGGCGGTGTTGGCGGTGGCGGCGGTGGTGGTGGTGGCGGTGTTGGCGATGGTGGCGGCGGTGGCGGCGGTGGTGGTGGTGGTGGCGGTGGTGGTGGCGGTGGCGGTGGCGGTGGTGGCGGTGGCGGTGGTGGCGGTGGTGGAATGGAGGGTATTTTGGTCATTTATGTAAATTGGGGTGGAATGGAATTCAATTCCATGGCTTTTGAGAAGGAATGATGAATTCCGGTGGTGGAAGGAATTCATGGAATCCAATTCCATCTCATGGTAACCAAACATTGGAATGGAATTTGGTCAACGGAATTGACCATTCCAATTCCGTCCAATTCCGCCGGATTCCGCCCAACCAAACGCACCCTTATTATGTATAAATAGGGCGTTCCAATTATTTTGGAGGCCCTGTTACAAAATAAAATATAAAATAAAATAAAATAAAATAAAATATTAAAGTTTATACCATTAATTAATATTAAAAATATTACATATTAAATAACAAAAATGAAATAACATACTGAAATTCATTTAAACAATTAAACCAATTATAAAGCCAACAAACCCAAAAATTTCAAAAACCAAATAAGATTATAAGAAATTAGAAATTTAGGATTAGGAAACAGAATACACCTGATGTTTGAAACTTTGGATTCTGTCAATTCCTTCCTGACTTTGTATACAGTCCAATTGAATCGTGAAGACTCCAACAGCCCTCGTTAACTTCGAATTTGTAAACACTAACAGCCCCAAATCTGAATCGTGAAGTCTCCAATTCTCCAAATTTCCAAAATCGAAAATGTCCACGGCCTTGTGTATAAAAACACACGATATTGGTTTATGGATGAAAAATGTATCAATCTCGTAATCATGTACTACATAAATATTTCGTTTTATAAAAACTACATGCAATATAATCGGTTATTCTTTTACACCATATATATATATATATATATATATATATATAAAAGGATACATAAAAACAAAAACAAAAAATGTTTACAAAAGGCATAAGGAAAAACAAGCTATTAATTACCCGGTAAGTATAACCTAACAAGGGGCTTCCGGTTAGTCGATAACAATTCGACAAAGAGACATGAAATATGAAGAATTACTAATTAAGGGATACGGAAATAAATTGGTATAGGATTATAAGGCTCTGGTGCAGCATCCCACACGGAAAAAACACTTGTTGAGTTCATCCAACGATCGGTCATCTCTGGATAATGCCTGTACAACACATCTTTCAAGCTCTCTGTTGTGTTCACCCATTCAAATCCTTTTTTAGTGTACACTTGTTCATTAAAATCGCTGGTGAAGAATCTATCCCCCTCAAGTCTCCTACCATTCATAAACAAATTAATCAATAATTAGTGTATTCATTCAGTTTGCTTATTTTTATTTTCCATTTTTCTGTGTATATGTTGAGTTGTACCTTGATGCCATGGTTAAGAAGATAATAAAAGCAGTCTCACTGATGGCAAACCCTTTGATTTTTTTCTCAGCCGCCATGCCTACCAATAGGTCGAGTTGCTCCACGTCATCATCGTACACTTCATGCAACGTCTCAATAGCTTGTTTATCATCCGTTAGATCGTCCCATTTGGAGATTGGGATCAAGAAAAGTGATCTACGAAAATCATTGTATCTTGGTACATTCCTCTCCCTGTCCCTATAAACTACATAATTAACCATGTGTTAAAGATTAACAATTGCACATACACATTACAACACAACAGTTTTATATATATATATATATATATATATATATATCACATACATAGAATTAAAGGAAAACGGAATCACCGTATATAAAACTCATTGTTTGAATATTGCAACTATTTTCTATATAAAATCTTAGTATTGGACATTGTACCCAACATCTTCGACTCACAATATGATAATCAACTCTAACGAAATGAAATGTATGATACTTACTGTCAAGTGACGCTAAGTCGATATGATCAGGACGATCTGTGCCGTCAAGGTTTTGAGGCACAATATTTCTGAGCCATGTGGGATAATTAAATAGCTCAAGTGCCCCACATGCTTGGTGTCCCATTGATACCATTGCTGTTGTGAATCCGATTTTCGATAACTCCTTCTCCCCATTCTTTCCAATCAAATTTATCATGTCGACTCTGTAAATGTACGATTATTAAAATCCCATTAACAATATTGTTATCATGGAGCAAAAAAGATTGACCTAGACGGTTTTTACATTGCAAATCATAGAATGATCAATCCAAGATAAAAAACAAAATGAATTAAGATTACTTTATTTTGGGTTATGAAACCAAGGAATGGGTATTGATATCGAATTAGCATATTTTTTATTTATTTAACATCGATTTATATGGGATCCGAAAAGACTTACTTTTTGATTAAATTTGGAGATTTGTTAGGGCCTGGTGTTGAATTGATATCCCTAATGAGGAGTTGATCAGGTAAAAGAGAATGCATTCTGTAAACACTTGTAAACTCTTCGGTTAATGAGTAGGGCACCCCATGGTTATTGGGTTTCTTCAACCCTACGAGACCTCCCAAAATGGCTCCCCCAACGTGTCCAAACGTGTCCTTGAATCTTTTTCCTAATAGCCCATACCTGATCAAATAATGAATCAATTTAATTTTTAAGAATTTTAAATTTTGTTAACACAAAATCATATTAATTAGGTAGTTAATCAAACTAAGTTACCAGTTAGCCCTCATTCCAACAAGAAGGGCGTCGGTTTTGAGAAGCTCGATGGTCCAATCAATCGTGTGGATCTTAGCAATCACGGCAGAAGTGACTAGTCTTGCGTAACGATATAAATCTTCATCATCCAAGTCTTGATATTCATTCTGGTACGTTAATTACAATTAGTTTATTATAAACTGGTGAGAAATATTATTAATTAGTGAAATAATTTTTGAACGGATTTGTGTAAGTATATATGTACCTTTAATGCATCACAAATGGCATTATGTTCGAGGATGAAAAGGGCTTGCAAGGTTGATACACCAATCCAACTGTTACGAATGTCACCTGCGATTGGCAATCCATCCTTGTCATGTTGGAGGAGGCCGTCTTTTGCGATCTTGAGCTTTCCGTCTTCGAATGTTCTTACTTGCTTCAATTCACTCGCATTGGTTCCATATACTGCGCTCCCATCCCTATATGTATCATATCCCCATTTTTATTAACTATATAATCCATGTATTTAGTAAAATTAATGTTTGCGTCACTTAAACTTAAATATTCTATATTGATATATAGAGCTAGGACATATGACTATGATAATTAGCGACTAATTATAATATGGTGTCATGATTAATATATATAAAAGAAAAGATACATACCACCAAGGAGTTCTGATGTTAAGATGACCTTTTTTGATCTCATAAGAACCTGTGGGAACTTCTTTAGTCTCGTAGAACTTAAAAGATTTGAGAGGACATTCACTGGCAACTTCTACAGGCGCCTTGAGCTCAATCTGCAATATAAATCCATGGTTATGTGTTAGCACCTCGTGCCATCATATGTTTTATTAGAGGATTACAAACACCCATTATATTATCAATCAATCAAACCTGTTTTGTTGACTCAAGGTGATCAATCCAATCATGAATCATGAACTGAATCCACGAAGCAGCAATCATGTTGAATTGTTTCCCGGTGTCTATAAGTTCTTTGCGTGCTAGAAGCTTTGTTGCCACAACCATTGGGTCCGGCTTCAATAACTGCATAAAATTAGGGCTTTAATACATTTATCTTACATTATTTTCCGAACTAGTTATTTCATAGGCCATAGTTATTGAAAAAGGTAAAAATGTTTACTTATATAAAAATAAGTTAGTTTTCGAACTATATATTATGTATTCATATGATGATGTGCATGTGTGTATACTTGTACACATCTACGTATTAATAAAATATATTTTTAGTAGTTAGAATGATTACTATATATAATCCAATATATACACTAGACCATTATATCAAAGCCAAATTTACGATTCATGACTTTTTTGCCCGAGGCTCGACATTCTCGGACATTCTTGCCCGCCTAACCCCCTCTCAACACTCAAGAACATCTTTGTCTAGCCTCCTTTGGTGCATGCATGTTAGAGTCCCATATATATCGGTTAAACCTAGATCATATATCCTCTATATATGTTGTAACTTTATATCTTTCTTAATTTAAGGATCGTTTCTTTCAAAAGTAAATTTAAGGGTTTCAGGCCACCACTAGTACACGAAAGACTTTTGCCTGAAAAATCTGTCGTTAAAAGGTGATTCGTAGATCACAGAAGTTGGTGGGTAATTTTTTATGGGTAATGCAAATCAATGAGAGATTACCCAGAGATTCTCTGGATGATCAATATGTATTTTCTCTAAAAACATTGGATTCTACCAAGCCATTGATAATTTGGTATTTTCTAGCTGATCCGTAGGTAATCGCCGAAATATAATTCCCTAGATAAATTCCGTGGGTAAAAATCATTTGTTTTGTATTGCAAATATTATCATATATTATAATAAACTAAGTCTTTAATAAAAACTGAGTGTCAATTCATGCTCTAAGGCCATCCGTACCCCATTCGGGATGGGGCTCGGGATGGCTCGGGTTCACTGCGGGATGGGCTACGGCCCTTGCGGGGTTGGCGGGGCGGGATGGATTCCGGGGATGGGATCCCGATTCATCCCGAAGCTTTATTAAAAAAAATTATTTAATTTTTAAAAATAATGCCGTTGAACGGCTCTTTTTAAACAAAAATAAATAAATTTTTTTCTCAATTTAATCCCACTATATATTTAACCCTCAACCTCTTATTTCTCACACCTCTCAAACTCTCTAAAATTCTCTCAACCTCTTATTTTTCACACCTCTCAAACTCTCTCAAATTCTCTCAACCTCTTATTTCTCACACCTCTCAAACTCTCTAAAATTCTCTCAACCTCTTATTTTTCACACCTCTCTCATCATGAATCCAAACAGAACACCTACATCCCGTCGTAACCGACCGAATACACCACAATCGCAAGAAGATCAAGAGCTTGGTTTCCAAGCGTTTACACAACAAGGTTATCGTCCGCAATGGTCGCAACAAATTCCGCCACAATGGTCGCAACAAAATCCGCCACAATATCCGCAACAATTTCCCCAACAATTTCACCAACAATTTCCTTACCAATTTACACGTCCCGGTTTGATTGAACAAGGTTTTACTCCGGCCAACTACAATCTTCCTTCACCCGCAATCAATCTCGACGACGACATTGTTCCGGAAACCCAACCTTCTACCCCGAACACACCACAATCTATCCCGACACAACAATCTAACCCGGAACCATCAAATCCGAGACCAACAAAAGCCGCCAAACAAACGTGGAGTAAAGCCGAGGAACTCGCGTTAGTGTCGGCGTGGGTTGACGTTTTGGAGGACCCCGTTATCGGTAACGCACAAAGCGGTGGTAATTATTTTTATTGTTATTATTATTATTATTATTACTATTTTTATTATTATTATTATTATTATTCTTATACTTAATTTTACATAAATGTAGGAAGTTTTTGGGGCCGAATCGGGCATGTGTTCTTTACTCGCATGGGTCGTGAACCAGGTTATAGATCAACCCATCAACTCAATAGCAAGTTCAACGACCTCAATAAAAGAATTAATTGGTTTGGCGGCATCTACAACAACTTGCTCAATAATAGATCAAGCGGGATGAGTGAGACCGATATATCCCGAACGGCACACGAACGGTATCTAGCACGCCATAAAGTTGCTTTCACTCACGAACAAGCTTGGGACGTCCTAAAAAAATGTCCAAAATGGGGAGTCGTTCCAACGATGACGACAACTTCATCGCGGGGTTCAAAACGTACCCAACCTTCCGATGATGACGATGACGAGCAAATTCAACGACCCATCGGGAGAAACAAGGCAAAAAAAACATCAACGAGTAATACGTCCGGGGCGAATACGGACGAAAGTGTTACTCAGTTGTTGACGACGTTCAACGACAAGATTGATGATACAATGGAATACAAAATGAAAAAACTCGATCTCGAAATCGAACGCTCAAAACTCGAACGACATAGGTTGGAACAAGAACTCGAAATCGAATGCTCAAACCGATTTGAGAAAGACTTCGAGTTTTTCATGACCCCGCATGATCACCTTACGGGAAAAGCTTTGAGGGTTACTTTAACGAGAAAAGAGCAAATTCAAAAATTTCATAATTGGTAGTGTTTTGTATTTTGTAATTTTTATTTTTAATGAATGGTATGAATTTTTATTTTTATTTATTAAAAAATATATAAATATTTTTATTTTGTTAAATAATTAAATGTATAAATAAAAGAATTAAAATAAATGAGGTGACAAAAGGGTTTGAGGGAATGGGATAAGGGTATTTAGGGATTGAGTGAGAGATTGAGAAAAGCTGATGTGACACTGATATATGTGGAGATGGAATCGGGTACTGATGGCCTAAGATTCGTCATGACGTGTACGTATTTAAGCATATACCCGTCCCTTCATTAATTTTAAGCGTGCGTATAGTAGAGTAGATATATAGAGTCAAAGAAACTCCCATATATTATATACCTTATCTTTCTGATCAACTGGGGGCATGTTCCGGCCAAAGAAACTCCCCTCACCACCTACACCTTCATTAGAAGGATCATTGAATTTCCCGTCAGCTGTCCTGAACGGAACGTCACCGGCGCTGAACCCAGCCCCCACCTGAGTTTTCCCAACGTTGACCAAATTGTACTCGTCATGAAGACGCCGGCGTATAGCCAAATATATAAGTTCCAAGAACACCGGCAAACGGTGCCACCCAATCCCTGACTTATCAACACCATGAATGATCTGCATATATAAACAATCATGAGTCCCATCAGAATCCATAATTAATGCATTATTTTTTTAAATAAACCAATTTAATTATGCAACATGCATGCATTAATTAATCTATATACCCATTTCGAAAAAAAATTTATACTTCTTAAAGGATTATATAGATATTTTGATTCAAGGGTAGGGTTTTGGTGAAAATTGAGTTAACGTGAGAAGCGTGGGAAGTGGCTATCAACCGTTGGATTCATATTAGATGAGATACACTGAGATAAGATGCATCGAATCAATACTCGTATCAAGCACGATATGATTTATGGGTGGCTTGAGATTAAAAGTGATCAATGATTCAGATCCACTTGTCACGCTTCTCACGTTAACTCAACTTTTCACACGATCATTCATATACCTATGATTGAAATGAGTATATTTAGCTAGTAGATGCGTACCAAGAAGAGAATCCTGTCGATGAGTGTCATCCTTTGAAAGATATCATGAAAGTCGCCATGGACCAAGTGTTTGATGGGTGAAAGAATAAGAGATATTGCAGAAGACATGAATGAAGAAATCATATTGCTTGGTTTTGGAATTGATGAGGTTAATTTACAAACCCAATTAGGATGGCGTATTTATATACTAGTTATTCTGGGGATGAGCTAGGGAGGTCGATGGTAGGAGCTCAAGTCTCGATTGTGGGTTGACCAATGACCATTGACATGTTCAAAAACAAGGAACTAGATGGAGATAATTACTGGAAATTAAATTAAAGGGGAGTTTTGAGGTCGAGATTGTACACCTAAACCACTGCTATGTAAAATTGCAACGTGCATTAAATTTAAAATGCATGTGTTATAAATAAAAGGATTCTTATAGAGTCTATAGGAATCCTTTTATTTATAACAACCCAACCCAATCATTGCGGTTTGAAAATTCTCAACCCAACCCAACCCAATTAGAAGTGCAACCTAACCCAACCCAAACCGTTCGGGTTGGGTTGGGTTGGTCAGGTTGAAACTTTTATTCGTCATTTCACCATCAACTAAGTTATCGAAAGGCAAACAGCAGCTTAATCGGCCAAACAGCACCTTATTGCTGCACCAAACAGCAGCTTAATCTGCCAAACAGCACCTTATTGCTGCCAAACTGCAACTTAATTAATGCTGCCAAACATCAACTTAATGCTGCCAAACAGCAGTATAGTGCTGCCAAACAGCACCTTGCTGCTGCCAAACAGCACCTGGATGGAAGCATAGATGGTGCTGATATTAAATCTACTACATACGTATAATATGAAAACCTAGTTTAGTTTGGACCCCTTTTCTCACGGGTTGGCGGGTTGGGCCGGAAATTTTTGGGCCTAACCCGTTATCAACCCAATACATGCGGTTTACTCAAAAAAATTATCGATGCTACATCGGGTTCGTACGGTTCGGTTTTTTATGCCTCGGGTTGGGTTGGGTTGGCCGGGTTAGTCGGGTTGGTCGGAAATTTGAGCACCCCTACTATAGACTATGCGCGCAGATGATAAGTTAAAACATATAATTTGATTTTTGTATTCTTTTTATTACAGTTGACACATTTTGACCGATATAACTTCAATTTTATAAATATAAACAAAACATCATGTTTTGTGAGAAAGGAATTTTTGAAAGTACACATGATAAGATCACAATATCATTAGGCTGCGTTTGGTTCGTAGAATGTTTTTGGATGGAATGGAATGGAATGTTTTTGGATGGAATGGAATGGAATGTTGTCAGGTTTGACCAGCTGTTTGGTTGACAGAATTGTAATGGAATCTGTTAAAGGAATTGGAATCTGTCTGTTTGGTTCACAGAATGTAGCTTTGGAATTGGAATGAAATTTTGGTAAATGACCAAAATACCCTTTTGATAATTTTAATTGTGGCGGTGTTGGTGGTGGCAGTGGTGGTGGCGGCGGTGTTGGTGGTGGCGGTGGTGGTGGTGGCGGTGGTGGTGGTGGTGTTGGTGGCGGTGGTGGCGGTGGCGGTGGTGGTGGCGGTGGTGGCGGCGTTGGTGGCGGTGTTGGCGGTGTTGGCGGTGGCGGCGGTGGTGGTGGCGGCGGTGGTGGTGGTGGCGGTGTTGGCGGTGGTGGCGGTGGCGGCGGTGGCGGTGGTGGCGGCGGTGGCGGCGGCGGCGGTGGTGGCGGTGGTGGTGGCGGTGGCGGTGGTGGCGGTGGCGGTGGTGGCGGTGGCGGTGGTGGAATGGAGGGTATTTTGGTCATTTATGTAAATTGGGGTGGAATGGAATTCAATTCCATGGCTTTTGAGAAGGAATGATGAATTCCGGTGGTGGAAGGAATTCCTGGAATCCAATTCCATCTCATGGTAACCAAACATTGGAATGGAATTTGGTCAACGGAATTGACCATTCCAATTCCGTCCAATTCCGCCGGATTCCGCCCAACCAAACGCACCCTTATTATGTATAAATAGGGCGTTCCAATTATTTTGGAGGCCCTGTTACAAAATAAAATATAAAATAAAATAAAATAAAATAAAATATTAAAGTTTATACCATTAATTAATATTAAAAATATTACATATTAAATAACAAAAATGAAATAACATACTGAAATTCATTTAAACAATTAAACCAATTATAAAGCCAACAAACCCAAAAATTTCGGAAACCAAATAAGATTATAAGAAATTAGAAATTTAGGATTAGGAAACAGAATACACCTGATGTTTGAAACTTTGGATTCTGTCAATTCCTTCCTGACTTTGTATATAGTCCAATTGAATCGTGAAGACTCCAACAGCCCTCGTTAACTTCGAATTTGTAAACACTAACAGCCCCAAATCTGAATCGTGAAGTCTCCAATTCTCCAAATTTCCAAAATCGAAAATGTCCACGGCCTTGTGTATAAAAACACACGATATTGGTTTATGGATGAAAAATGTATCAATCTCGTAATCATGTACTATATAAATATTTCGTTTTATAAAAACTACATGCAATATAATCGGTTATTCTTTTACACCATATATATATATATATATATATAAGGATACATAAAAACAAAAAAAAATGTTTACAAAAGGCATAAGGAAAAACAAGCTATTAATTACCCGGTAAGTATAACCTAACAAGGGGCTTCCGGTTAGTCGATAACAATTCGACAAAGAGACATGAAATATGAAGAATTACTAATTAAGGGATACGGAAATAAATTGGTATAGGATTATAAGGCTCTGGTGCAGCATCCCACACGGAAAAAACACTTGTTGAGTTCATCCAACGATCGGTCATCTCTGGATAATGCCTGTACAACACATCTTTCAAGCTCTCTGTTGTGTTCACCCATTCAAATCCTTTTTTAGTGTACACTTGTTCATTAAAATCGCTGGTGAAGAATCTATCCCCCTCAAGTCTCCTACCATTCATAAACAAATTAATCAATAATTAGTGTATTCATTCAGTTTGCTTATTTTTATTTTCCATTTTTCTGTGTATATGTTGAGTTGTACCTTGATGCCATGGTTAAGAAGATAATAAAAGCAGTCTCACTGATGGCAAACCCTTTGATTTTTTTCTCAGCCGCCATGCCTACCAATAGGTCGAGTTGCTCCACGTCATCATCGTACACTTCATGCAACGTCTCAATAGCTTGTTTATCATCCGTTAGATCGTCCCATTTGGAGATTGGGATCAAGAAAAGTGATCTACGAAAATCATTGTATCTTGGTACATTCCTCTCCCTATCCCTATAAACTACATAATTAACCATGTGTTAAAGATTAACAATTGCACATACACATTACAACACAACAGTTATATATATATATATATATATATATATATATATATATATATATATATCACATACATAGAATTAAAGGAAAACGGAATCACCGTATATAAAACTCATTGTTTGAATATTGCAACTATTTTCTATATAAAATCTTAGTATTGGACATTGTACCCAACATCTTCGACTCACAATATGATAATCAACTCTAACGAAATGAAATGTATGATACTTACTGTCAAGTGACGCTAAGTCGATATGATCAGGACGATCTGTGCCGTCAAGGTTTTGAGGCACAATATTTCTGAGCCATGTGGGATAATTAAATAGCTCAAGTGCCCCACATGCTTGGTGTCCCATTGATACCATTGCTGTTGTGAATCCGATTTTCGATAACTCCTTCTCCCCATTCTTTCAAATCAAATTTATCATGTCGACTCTGTAAATGTACGATTATTAAAATCCCATTAACAATATTGTTATCATGGAGCAAAAAAGATTGACCTAGACGGTTTTTACATTGCAAATCATAGAATGATCAATCCAAGATAAAAAACAAAATGAATTAAGATTACTTTATTTTGGGTTATGAAACCAAGGAATGGGTATTGATATCGAATTAGCATATTTTTTATTTATTTAACATCGATTTATATGGGATCCGAAAAGACTTACTTTTTGATTAAATTTGGAGATTTGTTAGGGCCTGGTGTTGAATTGATATCCCTAATGAGGAGTTGATCAGGTAAAAGAGAATGCATTCTGTAAACACTTGTAAACTCTTCGGTTAATGAGTAGGGCACCCCATGGTTATTGGGTTTCTTCAACCCTACGAGACCTCCCAAAATGGCTCCCCCAACGTGTCCAAACGTGTCCTTGAATCTTTTTCCTAATAGCCCATACCTGATCAAATAATGAATCAATTTAATTTTTAAGAATTTTAAATTTTGTTAACACAAAATCATATTAATTAGGTAGTTAATCAAACTAAGTTACCAGTTAGCCCTCATTCCAACAAGAAGGGCGTCGGTTTTGAGAAGCTCGATGGTCCAATCAATCGTGTGGATCTTAGCAATCACGGCAGAAGTGACTAGTCTTGCGTAACGATATAAATCTTCATCATCCAAGTCTTGATATTCATTCTGGTACGTTAATTACAATTAGTTTATTATAAACTGGTGAGAAATATTATTAATTAGTGAAATAATTTTTGAACGGATTTGTGTAAGTATATATGTACCTTTAATGCATCACAAATGGCATTATGTTCGAGGATGAAAAGGGCTTGCAAGGTTGATACACCAATCCAACTGTTACGAATGTCACCTGCGATTGGCAATCCATCCTTGTCATGTTGGAGGAGGCCGTCTTTTGCGATCTTGAGCTTTCCGTCTTCGAATGTTCTTACTTGCTTCAATTCACTCGCATTGGTTCCATATACTGCGCTCCCATCCCTATATGTATCATATCCCCATTTTTATTAACTATATAATCCATGTATTTAGTAAAATTAATGTTTGCGTCACTTAAACTTAAATATTCTATATTGATATATAGAGCTAGGACATATGACTATGATAATTAGCGACTAATTATAATATGGTGTCATGATTAATATATATAAAAGAAAAGATACATACCACCAAGGAGTTCTGATGTTAAGATGACCTTTTTTGATCTCATAAGAACCTGTGGGAACTTCTTTAGTCTCGTAGAACTTAAAAGATTTGAGAGGACATTCACTGGCAACTTCTACAGGCGCCTTGAGCTCAATCTGCAATATAAATCCATGGTTATGTGTTAGCACCTCGTGCCATCATATGTTTTATTAGAGGATTACAAACACCCATTATATTATCAATCAATCAAACCTGTTTTGTTGACTCAAGGTGATCAATCCAATCATGAATCATGAACTGAATCCACGAAGCAGCAATCATGTTGAATTGTTTCCCGGTGTCTATAAGTTCTTTGCGTGCTAGAAGCTTTGTTGCCACAACCATTGGGTCCGGCTTCAATAACTGCATAAAATTAGGGCTTTAATACATTTATCTTACATTATTTTCCGAACTAGTTATTTCATAGGCCATAGTTATTGAAAAAGGTAAAAATGTTTACTTATATAAAAATAAGTTAGTTTTCGAACTATATATTATGTATTCATATGATGATGTGCATGTGTGTATACTTGTACACATCTACGTATTAATAAAATATATTTTTAGTAGTTAGAATGATTACTATATATAATCCAATACATACACTAGACCATTATATCAAAGCCAAATTTACGATTCATGACTTTTTTGCCCGAGGCTCGACATTCTCGGACATTCTTGCCCGCCTAACCCCCTCTCAACACTCAAGAACATCTTTGTCTAGCCTCCTTTGGTGCATGCATGTTAGAGTCCCATATATATCGGTTAAACCTAGATCATATATCCTCTATATATGTTGTAACTTTATATCTTTCTTAATTTAAGGATCGTTTCTTTCAAAAGTAAATTTAAGGGTTTCAGGCCACCACTAGTACACGAAAGACTTTTGCCTGAAAAATCTGTCGTTAAAAGGTGATTCGTAGATCACAGAAGTTGGTGGGTAATTTTTTATGGGTAATGCAAATCAATGAGAGATTACCCAGAGATTCTCTGGATGATCAATAGGTATTTTCTCTAAAAACATTGGATTCTACCAAGCCATTGATAATTTGGTATTTTCTAGCTGATCCGTAGGTAATCGCCGAAAAATAATTCCCTAGATAAATTCCGTGGGTAAAAATCATTTGTTTTGTATTGCAAATATTATCATATATTATAATAAACTAAGTCTTTAATAAAAACTGAGTGTCAATTCATGCTCTAAGGCCATCCGTACCCCATTCGGGATGGGGCTCGGGATGGCTCGGGTTCACTGCGGGATGGGCTACGGCCCTTGCGGGGTTGGCGGGGCGGGATGGATTCCGGGGATGGGATCCCGATTCATCCCGAAGCTTTATTAAAAAAAAATTATTTAATTTTTAAAAATAATGCCGTTGAACGGCTCTTTTTAAACAAAAATAAATAAATTTTTTTCTCAATTTAATCCCACTATATATTTAACCCTCAACCTCTTATTTCTCACACCTCTCAAACTCTCTAAAATTCTCTCAACCTCTTATTTTTCACACCTCTCAAACTCTCTCAAATTCTCTCAACCTCTTATTTCTCACACCTCTCAAACTCTCTAAAATTCTCTCAACCTCTTATTTTTCACACCTCTCTCATCATGAATCCAAACAGAACACCTACATCCCGTCGTAACCGACCGAATACACCACAATCGCAAGAAGATCAAGAGCTTGGTTTCCAAGCGTTTACACAACAAGGTTATCGTCCGCAATGGTCGCAACAAATTCCGCCACAATGGTCGCAACAAAATCCGCCACAATATCCGCAACAATTTCCCCAACAATTTCACCAACAATTTCCTTACCAATTTACACGTCCCGGTTTGATTGAACAAGGTTTTACTCCGGCCAACTACAATCTTCCTTCACCCGCAATCAATCTCGACGACGACATTGTTCCGAAAACCCAACCTTCTACCCCGAACACACCACAATCTATCCCGACACAACAATCTAACCCGGAACCATCAAATCCGAGACCAACAAAAGCCGTCAAACAAACGTGGAGTAAAGCCGAGGAACTCGCGTTAGTGTCGGCGTGGGTTGACGTTTTGGAGGACCCCGTTATCGGTAACGCACAAAGCGGTAGTAATTATTTTTATTGTTATTATTATTATTATTATTATTATTTTTATTATTATTATTATTCTTATACTTAATTTTACATAAATGTAGGAAGTTTTTTGGGCCGAATCGGGCATGTGTTCTTTACTCGCATGGGTCGTGAACCAGGTTATAGATCAACCCATCAACTCAATAGCAAGTTCAACGACCTCAATAAAAGAATTAATTGGTTTGGCGGCATCTACAACAACTTGCTCAATAATAGATCGAGCGGGATGAGTGAGACCGATATATCCCGAACGGCACACGAACGGTATCTAGCACGCCATAAAGTTGCTTTCACTCACGAACAAGCTTGGGACGTCCTAAAAAAATGTCCAAAATGGGGAGCCGTTCCAACGATGACGACAACTTCATCGCGGGGTTCAAAACGTACCCAACCTTCCGATGATGACGATGACGAGCAAATTCAACGACCCATCGGGAGAAACAAGGCAAAAAAAACATCAACGAGTAATACGTCCGGGGCGAATACGGACGAAAGTGTTACTCAGTTGTTGACGACGTTCAACGACAAGATTGATGATACAATGGAATACAAAATGAAAAAACTCGATCTCGAAATCGAACGCTCAAAACTCGAACGACATAGGTTGGAACAAGAACTCGAAATCGAACGCTCAAACCGATTTGAGAAAGACTTCGAGTTTTTCATGACCCCGCATGATCACCTTACGGGAAAAGCGTTGAGGGTTACTTTAGCGAGAAAAGAGCAAATTCAAAAATTTCATAATTGGTAGTGTTTTGTATTTTGTAATTTTTATTTTTAATGAATGGTATGAATTTTTATTTTTATTATTTATCTTATTTTTATTTATTAAAAATGTATATAAATATTTTTATTTTGTTAAATAATTAAATGTATAAATAAAAGAATTAAAATAAATGAGGTGCCAAAAGTGTTTGAGGGAATGGGGTAAGGGTGTTTAGGGATTGAGTGAGAGATTGAGAAAAGCTGATGTGACACTGATATATGTGGAGATGGAATCGGGTACTGATGGCCTAAGATTCGTCATGACGTGTACGTATTTAAGCATATACCCGTCCCTTCATTAATTTTAAGCGTGCGTATAGTAGAGTAGATATATAGAGTCAAAGAAACTCCCATATATTATATACCTTATCTTTCTGATCAACTGGGGGCATGTTCCGGCCAAAGAAACTCCCCTCACCACCTACACCTTCATTAGAAGGATCATTGAATTTCCCGTCAGCTGTCCTGAACGGAACGTCACCGGCGCTGAACCCAGCCCCCACCTGAGTTTTCCCAACGTTGACCAAATTGTACTCGTCATGAAGACGCCGGCGTATAGCCAAATATATAAGTTCCAAGAACACCGGCAAACGGTGCCACCCAATCCCTGACTTATCAACACCATGAATGATCTGCATATATAAACAATCATGAGTCCCATCAGAATCCATAATTAATGCATTATTTTTTTAAATAAACCAATTTAATTATGCAACATGCATGCATTAATTAATCTATATACCCATTTCGAAAAAAAATTATACTTCTTAAAGGATTATATAGATATTTTGATTCAAGGGTAGGGTTTTGGTGAAAATTGAGTTAACGTGAGAAGCGTGGGAAGTGGCTATCAACCGTTGGATTCATATTAGATGAGATACACTGAGATAAGATGCATCGAATCAATACTCGTATCAAGCACGATATGATTTATGGGTGGCTTGAGATTAAAAGTGATCAATGATTCAGATCCACTTGTCACGCTTCTCACGTTAACTCAACTTTTCACACGATCATTCATATACCTATGATTGAAATGAGTATATTTAGCTAGTAGATGCGTACCAAGAAGAGAATCCTGTCGATGAGTGTCATCCTTTGAAAGATATCATGAAAGTCGCCATGGACCAAGTGTTTGATGGGTGAAAGAATAAGAGATATTGCAGAAGACATGAATGAAGAAATCATATTGCTTGGTTTTGGAATTGATGAGGTTAATTTACAAACCCAATTAGGATGGCGTATTTATATACTAGTTATTCTGGGGATGAGCTAGGGAGGTCGATGGTAGGAGCTCAAGTCTCGATTGTGGGTTGACCAATGACCATTGACATGTTCAAAAACAAGGAACTAGATGGAGATAATTACTGGAAATTAAATTAAAGGGGAGTTTTGAGGTCGAGATTGTACACCTAAACCACTGCTATGTAAAATTGCAACGTGCATTAAATTTAAAATGCATGTGTTATAAATAAAAGGATTCTTATAGAGTCTATAGGAATCCTTTTATTTATAACAACCCAACCCAATCATTGCGGTTTGAAAATTCTCAACCCAACCCAACCCAATTAGAAGTGCAACCTAACCCAACCCAAACCGTTCGGGTTGGGTTGGGTTGGTCAGGTTGAAACTTTTATTCGTCATTTCACCATCAACTAAGTTATCGAAAGGCAAACAGCAGCTTAATCGGCCAAACAGCACCTTATTGCTGCACCAAACAGCAGCTTAATCTGCCAAACAGCACCTTATTGCTGCCAAACTGCAACTTAATTAATGCTGCCAAACATCAACTTAATGCTGCCAAACAGCAGTATAGTGCTGCCAAACAGCACCTTGCTGCTGCCAAACAGCACCTGGATGGAAGCATAGATGGTGCTGATATTAAATCTACTACATACGTATAATATGAAAACCTAGTTTAGTTTGGACCCCTTTTCTCACGGGTTGGCGGGTTGGACCGGAAATTTTTGGGCCTAACCCGTTATCAACCCAATACATGCGGTTTACTCAAAAAAATTATCGATGCTACATCGGGTTCGTACGGTTCGGTTTTTTATGCCTCGGGTTGGGTTGGGTTGGCCGGGTTAGTCGGGTTGGTCGGAAATTTGAGCACCCCTACTATAGACTATGCGCGCAGATGATAAGTTAAAACATATAATTTGATTTTTGTATTCTTTTTATTACAGTTGACACATTTTGACCGATATAACTTCAATTTTATAAATATAAACAAAACATCATGTTTTGTGAGAAAGGAATTTTTGAAAGTACACATGATAAGATCACAATATCATTAGGCTGCGTTTGGTTCGTAGAATGTTTTTGGATGGAATGGAATGGAATGTTTTTGGATGGAATGGAATGGAATGTTGTCAGGTTTGACCAGCTGTTTGGTTGACAGAATTGTAATGGAATCTGTTAAAGGAATTGGAATCTGTCTGTTTGGTTCACAGAATGTAGCTTTGGAATTGGAATGAAATTTTGGTAAATGACCAAAATACCCTTTTGATAATTTTAATTGTGGCGGTGTTGGTGGTGGCAGTGGTGGTGGCGGCGGTGTTGGTGGTGGCGGTGGTGGTGGTGGCGGTGGTGGTGGTGGTGTTGGTGGCGGTGGTGGCGGTGGCGGTGGTGGTGGCGGTGGTGGCGGCGTTGGTGGCGGTGTTGGCGGTGTTGGCGGTGGCGGCGGTGGTGGTGGCGGCGGTGGTGGTGGTGGCGGTGTTGGCGGTGGTGGCGGGTGGCGGCGGTGGCGGTGGTGGCGGCGGTGGCGGCGGCGGTGGTGGTGGCGGTGGTGGTGGCGGTGGCGGTGGTGGCGGTGGCGGTGGTGGCGGTGGCGGTGGTGGAATGGAGGGTATTTTGGTCATTTATGTAAATTGGGGTGGAATGGAATTCAATTCCATGGCTTTTGAGAAGGAATGATGAATTCCGGTGGTGGAAGGAATTCCTGGAATCCAATTCCATCTCATGGTAACCAAACATTGGAATGGAATTTGGTCAACGGAATTGACCATTCCAATTCCGTCCAATTCCGCCGGATTCCGCCCAACCAAACGCACCCTTATTATGTATAAATAGGGCGTTCCAATTATTTTGGAGGCCCTGTTACAAAATAAAATATAAAATAAAATAAAATAAAATAAAATATTAAAGTTTATACCATTAATTAATATTAAAAATATTACATATTAAATAACAAAAATGAAATAACATACTGAAATTCATTTAAACAATTAAACCAATTATAAAGCCAACAAACCCAAAAATTTCGGAAACCAAATAAGATTATAAGAAATTAGAAATTTAGGATTAGGAAACAGAATACACCTGATGTTTGAAACTTTGGATTCTGTCAATTCCTTCCTGACTTTGTATATAGTCCAATTGAATCGTGAAGACTCCAACAGCCCTCGTTAACTTCGAATTTGTAAACACTAACAGCCCCAAATCTGAATCGTGAAGTCTCCAATTCTCCAAATTTCCAAAATCGAAAATGTCCACGGCCTTGTGTATAAAAACACACGATATTGGTTTATGGATGAAAAATGTATCAATCTCGTAATCATGTACTATATAAATATTTCGTTTTATAAAAACTACATGCAATATAATCGGTTATTCTTTTACACCATATATATATATATATATATATATATAAGGATACATAAAAACAAAAAAAAATGTTTACAAAAGGCATAAGGAAAAACAAGCTATTAATTACCCGGTAAGTATAACCTAACAAGGGGCTTCCGGTTAGTCGATAACAATTCGACAAAGAGACATGAAATATGAAGAATTACTAATTAAGGGATACGGAAATAAATTGGTATAGGATTATAAGGCTCTGGTGCAGCATCCCACACGGAAAAAACACTTGTTGAGTTCATCCAACGATCGGTCATCTCTGGATAATGCCTGTACAACACATCTTTCAAGCTCTCTGTTGTGTTCACCCATTCAAATCCTTTTTTAGTGTACACTTGTTCATTAAAATCGCTGGTGAAGAATCTATCCCCCTCAAGTCTCCTACCATTCATAAACAAATTAATCAATAATTAGTGTATTCATTCAGTTTGCTTATTTTTATTTTCCATTTTTCTGTGTATATGTTGAGTTGTACCTTGATGCCATGGTTAAGAAGATAATAAAAGCAGTCTCACTGATGGCAAACCCTTTGATTTTTTTCTCAGCCGCCATGCCTACCAATAGGTCGAGTTGCTCCACGTCATCATCGTACACTTCATGCAACGTCTCAATAGCTTGTTTATCATCCGTTAGATCGTCCCATTTGGAGATTGGGATCAAGAAAAGTGATCTACGAAAATCATTGTATCTTGGTACATTCCTCTCCCTGTCCCTATAAACTACATAATTAACCATGTGTTAAAGATTAACAATTGCACATACACATTACAACACAACAGTTTTATATATATATATATATATATATCACATACATAGAATTAAAGGAAAACGGAATCACCGTATATAAAACTCATTGTTTGAATATTGCAACTATTTTCTATATAAAATCTTAGTATTGGACATTGTACCCAACATCTTCGACTCACAATATGATAATCAACTCTAACGAAATGAAATGTATGATACTTACTGTCAAGTGACGCTAAGTCGATATGATCAGGACGATCTGTGCCGTCAAGGTTTTGAGGCACAATATTTCTGAGCCATGTGGGATAATTAAATAGCTCAAGTGCCCCACATGCTTGGTGTCCCATTGATACCATTGCTGTTGTGAATCCGATTTTCGATAACTCCTTCTCCCCATTCTTTCCAATCAAATTTATCATGTCGACTCTGTAAATGTACGATTATTAAAATCCCATTAACAATATTGTTATCATGGAGCAAAAAAGATTGACCTAGACGGTTTTTACATTGCAAATCATAGAATGATCAATCCAAGATAAAAAACAAAATGAATTAAGATTACTTTATTTTGGGTTATGAAACCAAGGAATGGGTATTGATATCGAATTAGCATATTTTTTATTTATTTAACATCGATTTATATGGGATCCGAAAAGACTTACTTTTTGATTAAATTTGGAGATTTGTTAGGGCCTGGTGTTGAATTGATATCCCTAATGAGGAGTTGATCAGGTAAAAGAGAATGCATTCTGTAAACACTTGTAAACTCTTCGGTTAATGAGTAGGGCACCCCATGGTTATTGGGTTTCTTCAACCCTACGAGACCTCCCAAAATGGCTCCCCCAACGTGTCCAAACGTGTCCTTGAATCTTTTTCCTAATAGCCCATACCTGATCAAATAATGAATCAATTTAATTTTTAAGAATTTTAAATTTTGTTAACACAAAATCATATTAATTAGGTAGTTAATCAAACTAAGTTACCAGTTAGCCCTCATTCCAACAAGAAGGGCGTCGGTTTTGAGAAGCTCGATGGTCCAATCAATCGTGTGGATCTTAGCAATCACGGCAGAAGTGACTAGTCTTGCGTAACGATATAAATCTTCATCATCCAAGTCTTGATATTCATTCTGGTACGTTAATTACAATTAGTTTATTATAAACTGGTGAGAAATATTATTAATTAGTGAAATAATTTTTGAACGGATTTGTGTAAGTATATATGTACCTTTAATGCATCACAAATGGCATTATGTTCGAGGATGAAAAGGGCTTGCAAGGTTGATACACCAATCCAACTGTTACGAATGTCACCTGCGATTGGCAATCCATCCTTGTCATGTTGGAGGAGGCCGTCTTTTGCGATCTTGAGCTTTCCGTCTTCGAATGTTCTTACTTGCTTCAATTCACTCGCATTGGTTCCATATACTGCGCTCCCATCCCTATATGTATCATATCCCCATTTTTATTAACTATATAATCCATGTATTTAGTAAAATTAATGTTTGCGTCACTTAAACTTAAATATTCTATATTGATATATAGAGCTAGGACATATGACTATGATAATTAGCGACTAATTATAATATGGTGTCATGATTAATATATATAAAAGAAAAGATACATACCACCAAGGAGTTCTGATGTTAAGATGACCTTTTTTGATCTCATAAGAACCTGTGGGAACTTCTTTAGTCTCGTAGAACTTAAAAGATTTGAGAGGACATTCACTGGCAACTTCTACAGGCGCCTTGAGCTCAATCTGCAATATAAATCCATGGTTATGTGTTAGCACCTCGTGCCATCATATGTTTTATTAGAGGATTACAAACACCCATTATATTATCAATCAATCAAACCTGTTTTGTTGACTCAAGGTGATCAATCCAATCATGAATCATGAACTGAATCCACGAAGCAGCAATCATGTTGAATTGTTTCCCGGTGTCTATAAGTTCTTTGCGTGCTAGAAGCTTTGTTGCCACAACCATTGGGTCCGGCTTCAATAACTGCATAAAATTAGGGCTTTAATACATTTATCTTACATTATTTTCCGAACTAGTTATTTCATAGGCCATAGTTATTGAAAAAGGTAAAAATGTTTACTTATATAAAAATAAGTTAGTTTTCGAACTATATATTATGTATTCATATGATGATGTGCATGTGTGTATACTTGTACACATCTACGTATTAATAAAATATATTTTTAGTAGTTAGAATGATTACTATATATAATCCAATACATACACTAGACCATTATATCAAAGCCAAATTTACGATTCATGACTTTTTTGCCCGAGGCTCGACATTCTCGGACATTCTTGCCCGCCTAACCCCCTCTCAACACTCAAGAACATCTTTGTCTAGCCTCCTTTGGTGCATGCATGTTAGAGTCCCATATATATCGGTTAAACCTAGATCATATATCCTCTATATATGTTGTAACTTTATATCTTTCTTAATTTAAGGATCGTTTCTTTCAAAAGTAAATTTAAGGGTTTCAGGCCACCACTAGTACACGAAAGACTTTTGCCTGAAAAATCTGTCGTTAAAAGGTGATTCGTAGATCACAGAAGTTGGTGGGTAATTTTTTATGGGTAATGCAAATCAATGAGAGATTACCCAGAGATTCTCTGGATGATCAATAGGTATTTTCTCTAAAAACATTGGATTCTACCAAGCCATTGATAATTTGGTATTTTCTAGCTGATCCGTAGGTAATCGCCGAAAAATAATTCCCTAGATAAATTCCGTGGGTAAAAATCATTTGTTTTGTATTGCAAATATTATCATATATTATAATAAACTAAGTCTTTAATAAAAACTGAGTGTCAATTCATGCTCTAAGGCCATCCGTACCCCATTCGGGATGGGGCTCGGGATGGCTCGGGTTCACTGCGGGATGGGCTACGGCCCTTGCGGGGTTGGCGGGGCGGGATGGATTCCGGGGATGGGATCCCGATTCATCCCGAAGCTTTATTAAAAAAAAAATTATTTAATTTTTAAAAATAATGCCGTTGAACGGCTCTTTTTAAACAAAAATAAATAAATTTTTTTCTCAATTTAATCCCACTATATATTTAACCCTCAACCTCTTATTTCTCACACCTCTCAAACTCTCTAAAATTCTCTCAACCTCTTATTTTTCACACCTCTCAAACTCTCTCAAATTCTCTCAACCTCTTATTTCTCACACCTCTCAAACTCTCTAAAATTCTCTCAACCTCTTATTTTTCACACCTCTCTCATCATGAATCCAAACAGAACACCTACATCCCGTCGTAACCGACCGAATACACCACAATCGCAAGAAGATCAAGAGCTTGGTTTCCAAGCGTTTACACAACAAGGTTATCGTCCGCAATGGTCGCAACAAATTCCGCCACAATGGTCGCAACAAAATCCGCCACAATATCCGCAACAATTTCCCCAACAATTTCACCAACAATTTCCTTACCAATTTACACGTCCCGGTTTGATTGAACAAGGTTTTACTCCGGCCAACTACAATCTTCCTTCACCCGCAATCAATCTCGACGACGACATTGTTCCGAAAACCCAACCTTCTACCCCGAACACACCACAATCTATCCCGACACAACAATCTAACCCGGAACCATCAAATCCGAGACCAACAAAAGCCGCCAAACAAACGTGGAGTAAAGCCGAGGAACTCGCGTTAGTGTCGGCGTGGGTTGACGTTTTGGAGGACCCCGTTATCGGTAACGCACAAAGCGGTAGTAATTATTTTTATTGTTATTATTATTATTATTATTATTATTTTTATTATTATTATTATTCTTATACTTAATTTTACATAAATGTAGGAAGTTTTTTGGGCCGAATCGGGCATGTGTTCTTTACTCGCATGGGTCGTGAACCAGGTTATAGATCAACCCATCAACTCAATAGCAAGTTCAACGACCTCAATAAAAGAATTAATTGGTTTGGCGGCATCTACAACAACTTGCTCAATAATAGATCGAGCGGGATGAGTGAGACCGATATATCCCGAACGGCACACGAACGGTATCTAGCACGCCATAAAGTTGCTTTCACTCACGAACAAGCTTGGGACGTCCTAAAAAAATGTCCAAAATGGGGAGCCGTTCCAACGATGACGACAACTTCATCGCGGGGTTCAAAACGTACCCAACCTTCCGATGATGACGATGACGAGCAAATTCAACGACCCATCGGGAGAAACAAGGCAAAAAAAACATCAACGAGTAATACGTCCGGGGCGAATACGGACGAAAGTGTTACTCAGTTGTTGACGACGTTCAACGACAAGATTGATGATACAATGGAATACAAAATGAAAAAACTCGATCTCGAAATCGAACGCTCAAAACTCGAACGACATAGGTTGGAACAAGAACTCGAAATCGAACGCTCAAACCGATTTGAGAAAGACTTCGAGTTTTTCATGACCCCGCATGATCACCTTACGGGAAAAGCGTTGAGGGTTACTTTAGCGAGAAAAGAGCAAATTCAAAAATTTCATAATTGGTAGTGTTTTGTATTTTGTAATTTTTATTTTTAATGAATGGTATGAATTTTTATTTTTATTATTTATCTTATTTTTATTTATTAAAAATGTATATAAATATTTTTATTTTGTTAAATAATTAAATGTATAAATAAAAGAATTAAAATAAATGAGGTGTCAAAAGTGTTTGAGGAAATGGGGTAAGGGTGTTTAGGGATTGAGTGAGAGATTGAGAAAAGCTGATGTGACACTGATATATGTGGAGATGGAATCGGGTACTGATGGCCTAAGATTCGTCATGACGTGTACGTATTTAAGCATATACCCGTCCCTTCATTAATTTTAAGCGTGCGTATAGTAGAGTAGATATATAGAGTCAAAGAAACTCCCATATATTATATACCTTATCTTTCTGATCAACTGGGGGCATGTTCCGGCCAAAGAAACTCCCCTCACCACCTACACCTTCATTAGAAGGATCATTGAATTTCCCGTCAGCTGTCCTGAACGGAACGTCACCGGCGCTGAACCCAGCCCCCACCTGAGTTTTCCCAACGTTGACCAAATTGTACTCGTCATGAAGACGCCGGCGTATAGCCAAATATATAAGTTCCAAGAACACCGGCAAACGGTGCCACCCAATCCCTGACTTATCAACACCATGAATGATCTGCATATATAAACAATCATGAGTCCCATCAGAATCCATAATTAATGCATTATTTTTTTAAATAAACCAATTTAATTATGCAACATGCATGCATTAATTAATCTATATACCCATTTCGAAAAAAAATTATACTTCTTAAAGGATTATATAGATATTTTGATTCAAGGGTAGGGTTTTGGTGAAAATTGAGTTAACGTGAGAAGCGTGGGAAGTGGCTATCAACCGTTGGATTCATATTAGATGAGATACACTGAGATAAGATGCATCGAATCAATACTCGTATCAAGCACGATATGATTTATGGGTGGCTTGAGATTAAAAGTGATCAATGATTCAGATCCACTTGTCACGCTTCTCACGTTAACTCAACTTTTCACACGATCATTCATATACCTATGATTGAAATGAGTATATTTAGCTAGTAGATGCGTACCAAGAAGAGAATCCTGTCGATGAGTGTCATCCTTTGAAAGATATCATGAAAGTCGCCATGGACCAAGTGTTTGATGGGTGAAAGAATAAGAGATATTGCAGAAGACATGAATGAAGAAATCATATTGCTTGGTTTTGGAATTGATGAGGTTAATTTACAAACCCAATTAGGATGGCGTATTTATATACTAGTTATTCTGGGGATGAGCTAGGGAGGTCGATGGTAGGAGCTCAAGTCTCGATTGTGGGTTGACCAATGACCATTGACATGTTCAAAAACAAGGAACTAGATGGAGATAATTACTGGAAATTAAATTAAAGGGGAGTTTTGAGGTCGAGATTGTACACCTAAACCACTGCTATGTAAAATTGCAACGTGCATTAAATTTAAAATGCATGTGTTATAAATAAAAGGATTCTTATAGAGTCTATAGGAATCCTTTTATTTATAACAACCCAACCCAATCATTGCGGTTTGAAAATTCTCAACCCAACCCAACCCAATTAGAAGTGCAACCTAACCCAACCCAAACCGTTCGGGTTGGGTTGGGTTGGTCAGGTTGAAACTTTTATTCGTCATTTCACCATCAACTAAGTTATCGAAAGGCAAACAGCAGCTTAATCGGCCAAACAGCACCTTATTGCTGCACCAAACAGCAGCTTAATCTGCCAAACAGCACCTTATTGCTGCCAAACTGCAACTTAATTAATGCTGCCAAACATCAACTTAATGCTGCCAAACAGCAGTATAGTGCTGCCAAACAGCACCTTGCTGCTGCCAAACAGCACCTGGATGGAAGCATAGATGGTGCTGATATTAAATCTACTACATACGTATAATATGAAAACCTAGTTTAGTTTGGACCCCTTTTCTCACGGGTTGGCGGGTTGGGCCGGAAATTTTTGGGCCTAACCCGTTATCAACCCAATACATGCGGTTTACTCAAAAAAATTATCGATGCTACATCGGGTTCGTACGGTTCGGTTTTTTATGCCTCGGGTTGGGTTGGGTTGGCCGGGTTAGTCGGGTTGGTCGGAAATTTGAGCACCCCTACTATAGACTATGCGCGCAGATGATAAGTTAAAACATATAATTTGATTTTTGTATTCTTTTTATTACAGTTGACACATTTTGACCGATATAACTTCAATTTTATAAATATAAACAAAACATCATGTTTTGTGAGAAAGGAATTTTTGAAAGTACACATGATAAGATCACAATATCATTAGGCTGCGTTTGGTTCGTAGAATGTTTTTGGATGGAATGGAATGGAATGTTTTTGGATGGAATGGAATGGAATGTTGTCAGGTTTGACCAGCTGTTTGGTTGACAGAATTGTAATGGAATCTGTTAAAGGAATTGGAATCTGTCTGTTTGGTTCACAGAATGTAGCTTTGGAATTGGAATGAAATTTTGGTAAATGACCAAAATACCCTTTTGATAATTTTAATTGTGGCGGTGTTGGTGGTGGCAGTGGTGGTGGCGGCGGTGTTGGTGGTGGCGGTGGTGGTGGTGGCGGTGGTGGTGGTGTTGGTGGCGGTGGTGGCGGCGGTGGTGGCGGTGATGGTGGTGGTGGTGGCGGCGGTGGTGGCGGTGGTGGCGGTGGCAGCGGTGGCGGTGTTGGCGGTGGCGGTGGTGGCGGCGGTGGCGGCGGTGGTGGTGGTGGCGGTGGTGGTGGCGGTGGCGGTGGCGGTGGTGGTGGTGGCGGTGGTGGTGGTGGTGGCGGTGGTGGAATGGAGGGTATTTTGGTCATTTATGTAAATTGGGGTGGAATGGAATTCAATTCCATGGCTTTTGAGAAGGAATGATGAATTCCGGTGGTGGAAGGAATTCATGGAATCCAATTCCATCTCATGGTAACCAAACATTGGAATGGAATTTGGTCAACGGAATTGACCATTCCAATTCCGTCCAATTCCGCCGGATTCCGCCCAACCAAACGCGCCCTTATTATGTATAAATAGGGCGTTCCAATTATTTTGGAGGCCCTGTTACAAAATAAAATATAAAATAAAATAAAATAAAATAAAATATTAAAGTTTATACCATTAATTAATATTAAAAATATTACATATTAAATAACAAAAATGAAATAACATACTGAAATTCATTTAAACAATTAAACCAATTATAAAGCCAACAAACCCAAAAATTTCGGAAACCAAATAAGATTATAAGAAATTAGAAATTTAGGATTAGGAAACAGAATACACCTGATGTTTGAAACTTTGGATTCTGTCAATTCCTTCCTGACTTTGTATATAGTCCAATTGAATCGTGAAGACTCCAACAGCCCTCGTTAACTTCGAATTTGTAAACACTAACAGCCCCAAATCTGAATCGTGAAGTCTCCAATTCTCCAAATTTCCAAAATCGAAAATGTCCACGGCCTTGTGTATAAAAACACACGATATTGGTTTATGGATGAAAAATGTATCAATCTCGTAATCATGTACTATATAAATATTTCGTTTTATAAAAACTACATGCAATATAATCGGTTATTCTTTTACACCATATATATATATATATATATATAAGGATACATAAAAACAAAAAAAAATGTTTACAAAAGGCATAAGGAAAAACAAGCTATTAATTACCCGGTAAGTATAACCTAACAAGGGGCTTCCGGTTAGTCGATAACAATTCGACAAAGAGACATGAAATATGAAGAATTACTAATTAAGGGATACGGAAATAAATTGGTATAGGATTATAAGGCTCTGGTGCAGCATCCCACACGGAAAAAACACTTGTTGAGTTCATCCAACGATCGGTCATCTCTGGATAATGCCTGTACAACACATCTTTCAAGCTCTCTGTTGTGTTCACCCATTCAAATCCTTTTTTAGTGTACACTTGTTCATTAAAATCGCTGGTGAAGAATCTATCCCCCTCAAGTCTCCTACCATTCATAAACAAATTAATCAATAATTAGTGTATTCATTCAGTTTGCTTATTTTTATTTTCCATTTTTCTGTGTATATGTTGAGTTGTACCTTGATGCCATGGTTAAGAAGATAATAAAAGCAGTCTCACTGATGGCAAACCCTTTGATTTTTTTCTCAGCCGCCATGCCTACCAATAGGTCGAGTTGCTCCACGTCATCATCGTACACTTCATGCAACGTCTCAATAGCTTGTTTATCATCCGTTAGATCGTCCCATTTGGAGATTGGGATCAAGAAAAGTGATCTACGAAAATCATTGTATCTTGGTACATTCCTCTCCCTGTCCCTATAAACTACATAATTAACCATGTGTTAAAGATTAACAATTGCACATACACATTACAACACAACAGTTTTATATATATATATATATATATATCACATACATAGAATTAAAGGAAAACGGAATCACCGTATATAAAACTCATTGTTTGAATATTGCAACTATTTTCTATATAAAATCTTAGTATTGGACATTGTACCCAACATCTTCGACTCACAATATGATAATCAACTCTAACGAAATGAAATGTATGATACTTACTGTCAAGTGACGCTAAGTCGATATGATCAGGACGATCTGTGCCGTCAAGGTTTTGAGGCACAATATTTCTGAGCCATGTGGGATAATTAAATAGCTCAAGTGCCCCACATGCTTGGTGTCCCATTGATACCATTGCTGTTGTGAATCCGATTTTCGATAACTCCTTCTCCCCATTCTTTCCAATCAAATTTATCATGTCGACTCTGTAAATGTACGATTATTAAAATCCCATTAACAATATTGTTATCATGGAGCAAAAAAGATTGACCTAGACGGTTTTTACATTGCAAATCATAGAATGATCAATCCAAGATAAAAAACAAAATGAATTAAGATTACTTTATTTTGGGTTATGAAACCAAGGAATGGGTATTGATATCGAATTAGCATATTTTTTATTTATTTAACATCGATTTATATGGGATCCGAAAAGACTTACTTTTTGATTAAATTTGGAGATTTGTTAGGGCCTGGTGTTGAATTGATATCCCTAATGAGGAGTTGATCAGGTAAAAGAGAATGCATTCTGTAAACACTTGTAAACTCTTCGGTTAATGAGTAGGGCACCCCATGGTTATTGGGTTTCTTCAACCCTACGAGACCTCCCAAAATGGCTCCCCCAACGTGTCCAAACGTGTCCTTGAATCTTTTTCCTAATAGCCCATACCTGATCAAATAATGAATCAATTTAATTTTTAAGAATTTTAAATTTTGTTAACACAAAATCATATTAATTAGGTAGTTAATCAAACTAAGTTACCAGTTAGCCCTCATTCCAACAAGAAGGGCGTCGGTTTTGAGAAGCTCGATGGTCCAATCAATCGTGTGGATCTTAGCAATCACGGCAGAAGTGACTAGTCTTGCGTAACGATATAAATCTTCATCATCCAAGTCTTGATATTCATTCTGGTACGTTAATTACAATTAGTTTATTATAAACTGGTGAGAAATATTATTAATTAGTGAAATAATTTTTGAACGGATTTGTGTAAGTATATATGTACCTTTAATGCATCACAAATGGCATTATGTTCGAGGATGAAAAGGGCTTGCAAGGTTGATACACCAATCCAACTGTTACGAATGTCACCTGCGATTGGCAATCCATCCTTGTCATGTTGGAGGAGGCCGTCTTTTGCGATCTTGAGCTTTCCGTCTTCGAATGTTCTTACTTGCTTCAATTCACTCGCATTGGTTCCATATACTGCGCTCCCATCCCTATATGTATCATATCCCCATTTTTATTAACTATATAATCCATGTATTTAGTAAAATTAATGTTTGCGTCACTTAAACTTAAATATTCTATATTGATATATAGAGCTAGGACATATGACTATGATAATTAGCGACTAATTATAATATGGTGTCATGATTAATATATATAAAAGAAAAGATACATACCACCAAGGAGTTCTGATGTTAAGATGACCTTTTTTGATCTCATAAAAACCTGTGGGAACTTCTTTAGTCTCGTAGAACTTAAAAGATTTGAGAGGACATTCACTGGCAACTTCTACAGGCGCCTTGAGCTCAATCTGCAATATAAATCCATGGTTATGTGTTAGCACCTCGTGCCATCATATGTTTTATTAGAGGATTACAAACACCCATTATATTATCAATCAATCAAACCTGTTTTGTTGACTCAAGGTGATCAATCCAATCATGAATCATGAACTGAATCCACGAAGCAGCAATCATGTTGAATTGTTTCCCGGTGTCTATAAGTTCTTTGCGTGCTAGAAGCTTTGTTGCCACAACCATTGGGTCCGGCTTCAATAACTGCATAAAATTAGGGCTTTAATACATTTATCTTACATTATTTTCCGAACTAGTTATTTCATAGGCCATAGTTATTGAAAAAGGTAAAAATGTTTACTTATATAAAAATAAGTTAGTTTTCGAACTATATATTATGTATTCATATGATGATGTGCATGTGTGTATACTTGTACACATCTACGTATTAATAAAATATATTTTTAGTAGTTAGAATGATTACTACTATATATAATCCAATACATACACTAGACCATTATATCAAAGCCAAATTTACGATTCATGACTTTTTTGCCCGAGGCTCGACATTCTCGGACATTCTTGCCCGCCTAACCCCCTCTCAACACTCAAGAACATCTTTGTCTAGCCTCCTTTGGTGCATGCATGTTAGAGTCCCATATATATCGGTTAAACCTAGATCATATATCCTCTATATATGTTGTAACTTTATATCTTTCTTAATTTAAGGATCGTTTCTTTCAAAAGTAAATTTAAGGGTTTCAGGCCACCACTAGTACACGAAAGACTTTTGCCTGAAAAATCTGTCGTTAAAAGGTGATTCGTAGATCACAGAAGTTGGTGGGTAATTTTTTATGGGTAATGCAAATCAATGAGAGATTACCCAGAGATTCTCTGGATGATCAATAGGTATTTTCTCTAAAAACATTGGATTCTACCAAGCCATTGATAATTTGGTATTTTCTAGCTGATCCGTAGGTAATCGCCGAAAAATAATTCCCTAGATAAATTCCGTGGGTAAAAATCATTTGTTTTGTATTGCAAATATTATCATATATTATAATAAACTAAGTCTTTAATAAAAACTGAGTGTCAATTCATGCTCTAAGGCCATCCGTACCCCATTCGGGATGGGGCTCGGGATGGCTCGGGTTCACTGCGGGATGGGCTACGGCCCTTGCGGGGTTGGCGGGGCGGGATGGATTCCGGGGATGGGATCCCGATTCATCCCGAAGCTTTATTAAAAAAAAAATTATTTAATTTTTAAAAATAATGCCGTTGAACGGCTCTTTTTAAACAAAAATAAATAAATTTTTTTCTCAATTTAATCCCACTATATATTTAACCCTCAACCTCTTATTTCTCACACCTCTCAAACTCTCTAAAATTCTCTCAACCTCTTATTTTTCACACCTCTCAAACTCTCTCAAATTCTCCCAACCTCTTATTTCTCACACCTCTCAAACTCTCTAAAATTCTCTCAACCTCTTATTTTTCACACCTCTCTCATCATGAATCCAAACAGAACACCTACATCCCGTCGTAACCGACCGAATACACCACAATCGCAAGAAGATCAAGAGCTTGGTTTCCAAGCGTTTACACAACAAGGTTATCGTCCGCAATGGTCGCAACAAATTCCGCCACAATGGTCGCAACAAAATCCGCCACAATATCCGCAACAATTTCCCCAACAATTTCACCAACAATTTCCTTACCAATTTACACGTCCCGGTTTGATTGAACAAGGTTTTACTCCGGCCAACTACAATCTTCCTTCACCCGCAATCAATCTCGACGACGACATTGTTCCGAAAACCCAACCTTCTACCCCGAACACACCACAATCTATCCCGACACAACAATCTAACCCGGAACCATCAAATCCGAGACCAACAAAAGCCGCCAAACAAACGTGGAGTAAAGCCGAGGAACTCGCGTTAGTGTCGGCGTGGGTTGACGTTTTGGAGGACCCCGTTATCGGTAACGCACAAAGCGGTGGTAATTATTTTTATTGTTATTATTATTATTATTATTATTATTTTTATTATTATTATTATTCTTATACTTAATTTTACATAAATGTAGGAAGTTTTTTGGGCCGAATCGGGCATGTGTTCTTTACTCGCATGGGTCGTGAACCAGGTTATAGATCAACCCATCAACTCAATAGCAAGTTCAACGACCTCAATAAAAGAATTAATTGGTTTGGCGGCATCTACAACAACTTGCTCAATAATAGATCAAGCGGGATGAGTGAGACCGATATATCCCGAACGGCACACGAACGGTATCTAGCACGCCATAAAGTTGCTTTCACTCACGAACAAGCTTGGGACGTCCTAAAAAAATGTCCAAAATGGGGAGCCGTTCCAACGATGACGACAACTTCATCGCGGGGTTCAAAACGTACCCAACCTTCCGATGATGACGATGACGAGCAAATTCAACGACCCATCGGGAGAAACAAGGCAAAAAAAACATCAACGAGTAATACGTCCGGGGCGAATACGGACGAAAGTGTTACTCAGTTGTTGACGACGTTCAACGACAAGATTGATGATACAATGGAATACAAAATGAAAAAACTCGATCTCGAAATCGAACGCTCAAAACTCGAACGACATAGGTTGGAACAAGAACTCGAAATCGAACGCTCAAACCGATTTGAGAAAGACTTCGAGTTTTTCATGACCCCGCATGATCACCTTACGGGAAAAGCGTTGAGGGTTACTTTAGCGAGAAAAGAGCAAATTCAAAAATTTCATAATTGGTAGTGTTTTGTATTTTGTAATTTTTATTTTTAATGAATGGTATGAATTTTTATTTTTATTATTTATCTTATTTTTATTTATTAAAAATGTATATAAATATTTTTATTTTGTTAAATAATTAAATGTATAAATAAAAGAATTAAAATAAATGAGGTGTCAAAAGTGTTTGAGGGAATGGGGTAAGGGTGTTTAGGGATTGAGTGAGAGATTGAGAAAAGCTGATGTGACACTGATATATGTGGAGATGGAATCGGGTACTGATGGCCTAAGATTCGTCATGACGTGTACGTATTTAAGCATATACCCGTCCCTTCATTAATTTTAAGCGTGCGTATAGTAGAGTAGATATATAGAGTCAAAGAAACTCCCATATATTATATACCTTATCTTTCTGATCAACTGGGGGCATGTTCCGGCCAAAGAAACTCCCCTCACCACCTACACCTTCATTAGAAGGATCATTGAATTTCCCGTCAGCTGTCCTGAACGGAACGTCACCGGCGCTGAACCCAGCCCCCACCTGAGTTTTCCCAACGTTGACCAAATTGTACTCGTCATGAAGACGCCGGCGTATAGCCAAATATATAAGTTCCAAGAACACCGGCAAACGGTGCCACCCAATCCCTGACTTATCAACACCATGAATGATCTGCATATATAAACAATCATGAGTCCCATCAGAATCCATAATTAATGCATTATTTTTTTAAATAAACCAATTTAATTATGCAACATGCATGCATTAATTAATCTATATACCCATTTCGAAAAAAAATTATACTTCTTAAAGGATTATATAGATATTTTGATTCAAGGGTAGGGTTTTGGTGAAAATTGAGTTAACGTGAGAAGCGTGGGAAGTGGCTATCAACCGTTGGATTCATATTAGATGAGATACACTGAGATAAGATGCATCGAATCAATACTCGTATCAAGCACGATATGATTTATGGGTGGCTTGAGATTAAAAGTGATCAATGATTCAGATCCACTTGTCACGCTTCTCACGTTAACTCAACTTTTCACACGATCATTCATATACCTATGATTGAAATGAGTATATTTAGCTAGTAGATGCGTACCAAGAAGAGAATCCTGTCGATGAGTGTCATCCTTTGAAAGATATCATGAAAGTCGCCATGGACCAAGTGTTTGATGGGTGAAAGAATAAGAGATATTGCAGAAGACATGAATGAAGAAATCATATTGCTTGGTTTTGGAATTGATGAGGTTAATTTACAAACCCAATTAGGATGGCGTATTTATATACTAGTTATTCTGGGGATGAGCTAGGGAGGTCGATGGTAGGAGCTCAAGTCTCGATTGTGGGTTGACCAATGACCATTGACATGTTCAAAAACAAGGAACTAGATGGAGATAATTACTGGAAATTAAATTAAAGGGGAGTTTTGAGGTCGAGATTGTACACCTAAACCACTGCTATGTAAAATTGCAACGTGCATTAAATTTAAAATGCATGTGTTATAAATAAAAGGATTCTTATAGAGTCTATAGGAATCCTTTTATTTATAACAACCCAACCCAATCATTGCGGTTTGAAAATTCTCAACCCAACCCAACCCAATTAGAAGTGCAACCTAACCCAACCCAAACCGTTCGGGTTGGGTTGGGTTGGTCAGGTTGAAACTTTTATTCGTCATTTCACCATCAACTAAGTTATCGAAAGGCAAACAGCAGCTTAATCGGCCAAACAGCACCTTATTGCTGCACCAAACAGCAGCTTAATCTGCCAAACAGCACCTTATTGCTGCCAAACTGCAACTTAATTAATGCTGCCAAACATCAACTTAATGCTGCCAAACAGCAGTATAGTGCTGCCAAACAGCACCTTGCTGCTGCCAAACAGCACCTGGATGGAAGCATAGATGGTGCTGATATTAAATCTACTACATACGTATAATATGAAAACCTAGTTTAGTTTGGACCCCTTTTCTCACGGGTTGGCGGGTTGGGCCGGAAATTTTTGGGCCTAACCCGTTATCAACCCAATACATGCGGTTTACTCAAAAAAATTATCGATGCTACATCGGGTTCGTACGGTTCGGTTTTTTATGCCTCGGGTTGGGTTGGGTTGGCCGGGTTAGTCGGGTTGGTCGGAAATTTGAGCACCCCTACTATAGACTATGCGCGCAGATGATAAGTTAAAACATATAATTTGATTTTTGTATTCTTTTTATTACAGTTGACACATTTTGACCGATATAACTTCAATTTTATAAATATAAACAAAACATCATGTTTTGTGAGAAAGGAATTTTTTTCCCGAAAAGACAGGGTTAGGTTCACGTGAGACTAATATGTTTTCGTGAGAAAAAAAAATTAAGAAACACCATGATATCCTTTTATTTGAACGGTATGCATTTATACATACAAGTAAATTAAGTAATTGTTTTTAAGGACACATTTCTCAGTTTTTCGTTTTTTAAGGTTCATGAACTTGACCCTATGTGTATATATATATATATATATATAAATACAAACCATGTATTTGTTGCACCCCTTACAAACAACAGTCTGCATATGTGCAGACTGGTTCTGCATATATATGCATTGTCCCATATGAATGTATGTCCATTATATGTATATTCTTGCACGTATTCATATGCATATATGCAGAACGAATCTGCACATATGCAGACTGTAGTTTGTAAATTGTGCAACAAATGCAAGGTTTGCATTTTACAGAGCCTCTCTCTATATATATATATATATATATATATAGAGAGAGAGAGAGAGAGAGAGAGAGAGAGCACGGTTATTTTGCAACCCAGTAAAGATTACAACCCGTGCAACCTTCATCTAAATCGTCCATTGCATTTGGATTTTCATTGATTCTCTAAATGAATTTACTTGATTTCGTCGAATTTCGTTGAATTTCTGCAAAATATGTCGATGCACATAACGGTTCATGCGATGTATGGATGAAGGTGATACTTTCATGAATAAGTATGCATTTCATGACATTTAATGAAATACTATGCATTGGATGTAAGATTATTGCATGAAACCAGTAATCATTGATGTAATTCAGTTATCAATCAAGTGTCAACATGATGAATGAGACTAAATGAATGATTTAGATGAGGGTTGCACAGGTTTTAACCTTTTATCAAATTCATGAATCTTTATAAACTAATTCATCATATGTATATTTTACGTCAAATAATATTTCTATTTGTGAATCATTGGTTCTAGCTATTTTCTGAAAAGCCATATATAATATGCTCGCAACAAAGAGAACAAAATAAAATAAGATGTAGACATTTGTAAACATCATTCAACCACTTGGTTGTAATTCACGTGGTGCATATTCACCCCCAACAATTCAATAATTCCGTTCTAATCATGTATCTAAACTGATATATATTTGATCAAATTTGAAAAGTAATTTTTAAAAGTCGGTCAATATTATATAGTACTATATATATTTCCATTCCGTTCAAAAGATTTTATTAGACAAAACAAATAAAAGGAGGGGTTGAATTCAAAGTCGAGCGTGTTTGTGGGATTATGCCATTATGGCATGTAGTTGTTGTTTTGAATTACACTTTTGATGAGGAAGGAGATTGGAGGAAGAAGCATAAAGTCACCAAATATGTAGTTGTTGTTTTGAATTCGGGTGTTGACTTGGTTAATTCTCATGTATATTTTCTAACTCATGCATATATAATTATATTATAGAGTGAATTACACTTTTGGTCCCTCGTGAATAATCGGATCTCACTTTTGGTCCTCCCCCCCAAATCAGGAAGTACACTCACAGTCCCTAAAATGCAGTTTCGGAGCTCAAACTGGTCCCTCTCACTAACACCGTTAGTGAAGGCTCCGTTAAGTTGGTCATGTGCCCCTCATGTGAGGGGTAATTTGGTCACTTTATGCTTCTTCCTCCCATCTCCTTCCTCACCAACAACATCATCCATGGAAGAATGAATGGTCACTTTACCCATTCTTTAATTTTAAAAAACATTCATACAAATCTTTAAAACCTTATAAAAAAAAGAAATTAACAAGAGCACGAGATCATCATAATCCAAAAACATATCATCAAGATATTCATCAAATTTACCCTAAATAATCAACCCAAGAAAATCAACTTAATGATAAGACAAATTTATATTTCTCATAAACACAACCAACATTGTAGAAATTCATCACAACAAGATATGAAGATATGAAATTGTTAAGAAGAACTTCTTAATACTCAACCCATAAAACAAGATCTGGAGACCAATCCATATCACAAACCCAAAATCGTAAACCAAATATGATAAGTAAATTCAAAACCCTATATCAAGAACAAAAACAAGATCTGAAAAAGAATACTAAAACCCTAATGTTTTTGCATCCATTTAAGTTCTGATCTTGTGGTTTTTGCATCAATTTATGTTTCCATTCAAGTTCCAGTCATGAAGATGGAGGTGGTGGTGTTAGAGGTCGTACAAAATCCATGTAGTGTAAAATCACATGTGATTTTGTACCTGAATCACATGTGCTTTTGTACATGGACGGTCGTTCTCGTGTTCTCGTAAATAGTTAACGTTCTCGTTTGAACATTTCTCTCTCTCTCTCTCTCTATATATATATATATATATATATATTGAAAAATCCAGTGACGGATTTATGGCGGAATTTAGGGTGTGTTGCCTCTTTTTATTTTTGGGTGATTCGTCTGAAAAATCCGTTGGTGAAACCTGACTTTTTGTTGTGATCTAAACACCCCATCCAAACAATCGCGGGTTTTAGTTAGTTTACATGAGTTTGTAGTGCATATTTCCTATCTTGTGTTATAACTTCACTAAAAAATCATACTCTTTTATAAATTCAGTTACATAAAATAAACCAATCATTTCACTAAAATCACTACACACCATGAATAAGATAAGCACATGTGTTAAATAAATTAAAGATATTGGAGTATTGTTAATCAAATTAAAAGGATAAGTTCATCGAAGTAGTTGAAAAGTATCAAGATAATATAGTAACTAGTTTGTCGTTTGGTTTTAAAACTATTTACTTTTGTGCACATAATATTATCCCATAATATTTAATTATAGATTATTGAGGAGTTAGAGGTCGTTTATCAAATGCCTACATGAGTAAGTGTTTATCGGTAAAATGTAACAGTACACCATCACTATTTATCGGGTAAAATTTTAGTCCATCAAAATAGTATTGTATGCAACAATTGTTCTCGCAAGCGCTATCCATGGTAAGAGAGTCTTCGTCATCACTTACTCTATGTCCTTCATGTCTTAGCTCTATCGGGTATGATTCTTGGTGGTTGTCATATTCATCTAGTATGGTTAATGTGACTTGGTAAACACTTGCCGAGTAAGCATGTGGTAAACGGCTCCTTTACTGTTGTATACGAAAATACATTCTAGATATATATTTGAAGCATACAATCATGGATTATAAAAAATGTATGAATACAAGCTAGCGTTATACTACATACAAATTATACGGGACCGTTGATAAGTCCTTTAGTTGGATAATCCTTAGACGAAAGGAGTGTCATAAGAACATTATAGAGTGGAGAACCTCCCTTTGTAATTGCCTGGATAAGGTGTAATGTTGTTCTCTTTCCGCTAGCCTCTTGCTAGCTTCTTAATGAATTGTCGTTCCAAAAAACAAAATGCGGGACCGTTGAGGGTGAAATAGCATGAAATGATTGAGGGGTGTTTGGGATTGCTTATTTAAAGTGTTTATTGACTTGTTGCGGTGTGATGTCGGTAATAAGGAGCTTTTAGTGTTTGGATGAAAAAAATACTTATACCGGTTTAGCACCGGTAACTATAAGGAATTTTTGATAAGTCAGTCATTTCTTAACTTATTTGAAACGCCATAATTGAATCTCCACCCCGCAAGTACCTGTACGCCATCCTCATGGCAACAGATCTATCTTTGACAACTCTTTACCGAGGTTAGGCGATGTGCTCAATTTTTGTTAGTGCACATTTATCTTGTACCAAGTAAAGGGGCTAGTTGTGACATTTTGGTAAACTTGTAATAGGTATATAATGTTTGCTACTTTCCCTTTTGGGAATTAGGTCATCTTCTACACACATTAGCCACACACACTAATATTGCTTTGTATTCATCTTGTGAGCTTTGGATCATCATTGGAATATAGAGATGACTTCCTTTGTTGTTTATATTGATTGATTACTTGTTCTGGGATCACAATCTATGCTGTTAATATCGTATATCGGTGCCATATCGGTCAAGGACCGATATTCGATATCGGTGATATATCGGTCCAAGAATATCGGTTCATATAATATTTTTTAGAAATATATATATAATTATAATATATATATATATGCATCCATAAACATATGATATGCATTAATTAAAATTTAAAAACATAGTTCAACATCAAAACATCAACGTAAATAAGGTTTCACAAAACAAAATAGGAAAAGTGTTCATGACTCAAACGAGCTAATTGCAATCAATAGGTTCGGCATCCGAGTCAACATCATCTAATACGTGCACTTCCTCGTTTATGTTAGCTTCCAAATCTTCCTCTTCTTCCCCTACATCTCCAATGAGAACATCATCATCGTTATCCCTATAACGCTCCCTTTTACTTCTTGTGCTTGGCCCAACATGTTCATTACCTCCCATTGCTTCTCGTACATCTGACCAAAGGAGCCCAAAAAAAGTCCCAAAAAAAATCAAAAGGAAAGTCTTACAAACGATATATCGACCGATATATTAACCTCAATATCGGCGATATATCGGTACATATCGGCGATATATCGCCCACCGATATAAAGACCGATATTTTGCAAAGAGATATCGCCTTATGTCCGATATCCGATATATCGCGATATTGACAGCATAGATCACAATTGGTATCAGAGCCTGTGTAATAACCAGGTATGTTATTTATTTATTTAACTAGTAGTATTTTAGTTAAAATAGATTTGGGAAATTTTATAAATCTTTATTTTAGTATTTTATGGAGTTGGAAGTTAAGGGGTAAGTTTTAATTTTAATATAGAAGTATAAGGGTGTATTTTGCTAAATAGGATATGTATGAGGTTTGTTTGGTAGATGTGAAAATATCTTTCACATCCACCACCGCCATTTTCACTTCAATTAGGAGGAGGTGTCTCCTTTAGACACACTTAGCAAATATCAATAGTGTGTGTGTGTGTGTGTGAGTTCGTTCACGGCAAAGAGAGAGGAGAGAAAAGAAGGTGATTTGAAGAAGGAAAGGCAAAGAAGAAGGAAAAACACTGATTTCTACAGCTGGGTTTTAGGATTCAATCCAAGAAATACAAGGTAAACAATCTTACAAATCCTTACTATTATGTTCTTAGGTTTCTATGAGTTTTAGAAGTGGGTTTTGGTATTTTTAGTAAGATATGTGTATTTTGAGGTTATGGTTAGGTTATGTTAATAGTCTTAATCATATCTGCATAATTACAGCAACATGCATAGCTTAAAAGATTAAATTTATGGGTTTTAGGATGAACAGTGGACTGAGACATTCAAGTATGTCGCAACAGTGGGTTGCGACATGGTTGAATGTTGCAATCTTCATGAATATCGCAACCTTGAGTTGCGACTTGCTCGTGATATCGCAACAGTGGGTTGCGACTTGGTGCTATGTCGCAACAGTTGGTTGCGACATAAGGGGGTTGTCGCAACAGTTGGTTGCGACATGAGGGAGTTGTCGCAACAGTGGGTTGCGACTTGGTACTGTGTCGCAGTAGTTGGTTGCGACATGGTACAGTGTGTTGCGACATGGGGTATCTTAGTAGTTGATTGCGACTTGAGTCGAGGATTTCAGGATTTTAGAGATTTTAGTCTTTAAAAGAAATATTTGTATTTATATGGTACAGATTCTGTGAAACTGGGCTGAAGAATTTGGAGTGTTTGATAATAGCTTGGAAGGATTTTGGAAATAAGCGAAACGGGTGAGTTTTTATTTAAAAAATGTTTTCAAATGGAATACATATATGTGAATGAGTGTAATATTGTGCATATGGTGTTTATATGAGTATTACATTGCATGGGTGCTAGTTGGCCGGGCTTAGGACCGGTGAAAGTTGGTTGTACAGAGGGACAGTGGTGTTGGCTGTATTTAGTACAGCGGTGTAAAATAATTAATTGGCTTGCTACCAATTAATATGGCCAAGAGAAAGAGAAAGAGAAAGAGAAAGAGAAAGAGATGGAAAGATACATGATGCATGAGTCATAGTTGGTATTCTTATGTGAATTATGTGTATGATGTTGTGCAAATGTTTTCTTTAACTAAAGTGATTTCTCACTAGACCTCAAGGTCTAACTCTCATTTTTGTTTTAAAAATATGTATTCCAGGTGATAGATCGGGTAAGAGCAAATGAATAGCGTAATGGATGGATAGCTATGTGAAGACTTTTGTTATGGATAACTGTTGGAGATGCTCCAAGGCTTTGAAAAGTGAATGTAGGTTTATGCAAGAGAGATCCAAAAAGAACCCAATTTTTTAATTAAAACAAAAGGCGAAACCCTAAACCCTAAACCCTAAATATATCGAGGCATAAAGTTCATTTGTTTATGGTGTCTATAAAAGTTATCATGGCTTCTCCTTGGGTCTACTAGCCATGTTGTCAACAAAAGATATGGGATGCGGTTTGATGTGTTGATGGCGCTTACAACCTAATACGTGGTGTAATTGTGAAAACTGAATTTATCTTTCATAGAACTTTTGCACCACGTCGCATTGTGCGGGTATACAACTAGTATGATATAGTGCAAAATGAAATATGGTTGCTTGGTAATTGTTCAGAATGAAATAATGGCGCTGAATGGTTAAGAGAGGCAAAAGATACAAAATCATTCAGTTTTAGAACCATTAAAAGACGGATTTTTTTTGCCAAACAAGATTCACCTCTTTACGATTCAGAGGTTGCCTCTTAAGGGTGCGTTTGGTATGCGGAACAGGACAGAACAGACAGGAACAAGGGTTCTTGTCCCATGTTTGGCATGCCTTAAGATGGAACAGAACAGAGTCTTGTTCCACAAACATGGAACACATGTGTTCCACCAAAAACCATGGAACTAAGTGGAACAAGGATTTTTTTACAAAAATACCCCCACCACCGCCACCACCACCGCCACCACCGCCACCACCACCGCCACCGCCGTCGCCACCACCATCGCCGCCACCACCACCGCCACCGCCGCCACCACCGCCACCACCACCAACACCGCCACCGCCGCCACCACCACCGCCGCCACCACCGCCACCATCGCCACCACCGCCACCACCACCACCACCACCACCACCACCACCGTCGCCACTACCACCGCCACCACCGCCACCTCCATCGCCACCGCCACCGCCACCACCACCACCGCCACCACCGCCACCGCCACCACCGTCGCCACCACCACCACCACCACCGTCGCCACCACCACCACCACCACCGCCACCGCCACCACCACCGCCACCGCCACCACCACCACCGCCACCACTAAATAACTCACTGGGGGTAAATTGGTCATTTTGGCAGTCCTGTTCTGTTCTGTCCAGTTTAGTTATGTTCTACCAAACGCTGGACAACTGTTCTGTTCTGTTTTGTTCTGTCCTGTCCTGTCCTGTCCCGTCCTGCAACCAAACGCACCCTAAGGGAACTACTAAGAGGTAAACAAACATCCCATGAGTTTACTTTAAGAATAAATAGGATAAAATGGATATCATTTAGGTTGTGTTTGATACATAAATATAAAAGGATCTGATAAGATTAAACTCTACTAGTCATTCGTCTCATGTTTGATATAACATGCAAGAGCAAACTAAACAAGTTGTTTTTGTAATGTTTGATGACATGATAATTAACATTTAACAAAAGTATTAAATTACCATAATGTCTCAAATGATGAGTAATGTATTTTTATATACCATATAATAAGTTATAGAGCATGACAAAGATCAACTAAATACTTAAAAAAATTATTTATAAATATTAAATTCATACTATTTTCTTATCGTATGCTAATAAAAAAATTTCGTTTATATTTACCTTCGATCGGTGGTGCTAGCTTTCAAAATTTCTAATCCCAAAGGCTTATATGGAAAAGGTAGTTTGTTAAGGGTACTTATAGAGCTAGGATGTATTATGTCATTAAGGTTAAACGTTAAAATATAATTTGTAAATATACAATGTGTAAGTATTAGTTAAATAGTTTAGGGCGACGTTAATAAAAAATATTGTAACATTTCAAACTACTATAGTTTTCCGAACACATGGACATATTATATTATGATTATGAGGGTTTAAGGAAAGAAATATATGCTACATTTTGATCAACTCCCAACATTACTACCACTTTAATTAATCTTTATATCTCCAAACAAAAACAAAAACAAAAACAAATCAAACACAAAAACAAGTATATACAAAACACAAAAAGTTAGTGAGGGAAACGAAGATAAATCGGTATGGGATTAGATGGCTCTGGGGTAGCATCCCACACTGTAAAAGCACTCGTTGAATTCATCCATCTATTGATCATTTCAGGATAGTGTCGGTCCAATACGTCTTTCAAGCTCTCTGTTGTATTCACCCATTCAAGCCCTTTATTTGTGTACACATCGTCATTATAATCACTTGTGAAAAATCTATCTGCCTCGAGTCTCCTGTAATTCATGCACAAATCCATCAAATAGTTTAAATATGTTTTGCATTTTTTGTTAACTCGATCAAGATGCTTTTCTTATTGACCTTGACGCCATGATGATAAAAATGACAAAAGATGTCTCGCTGATAGCAAATCCTTTTATCTTCTTTTCGGCCGCCATTCCGACCAATAAATCAAGTTGCTCCACGTCGTCACCATACACTTCATGCAGTGTGTTAATGGCTTCTTTATTGTCTGTTAGATCGTTCCACTTAGAGATTGGGATCAGAAAAAGTGATCTACGAAATTCATTATATCTTGGTACATTCCTCTCCCTGTCCCTATAAACTGCATCACATATGTGATGACCAACAATTATATCGTAAAAACTTGTAGAAATTAGGAATATCTTTTTGGTTCGCAAATTTGCAAAAAATGCATAATTATTATACTTGAATTGCACAATTCCGTTGTTGTAATATATTATTAAAGTGAAATGTACATGGTTATCGTATACATATCAAGTTAATTTAGTGAAAGAAAGATGGTACTTACTCTCGAGTGAGGCCAAGTCAACACGATTGGAACGATCCGTGCCGTCAACGTTTTGAGGAACAACATCCCTGAGCCAGTAGGGATAATTCCATAGCTCAAGTGCCCCACATGCTTGATGTCCCATTGATACCATTTGTGCTGTAAATCCAATTTCGGATAATTCCTTCTCTCCTTTCTTTCCGATCAAATTTACCAAGTCAACCCTACAGATATAGGATAATTATACTATTCCAAAATGTACTCCATGACTTTTCAATTAATCTGAATCATTTGTAAGATAAACATATAAACACCTACAATAAAAACTATATATTCAAGATAAATTTTACATGGATGTGAAAATTTAATCTTACTTTTGGCTCAATTTTGGAGATTTATCAGGACCTGGTGCAGACTTGATGTCCCTGATGAAGAGTTGATCTGGTAAGAGAGAATGCAGTCTATAAACACTCACAAATTCTTCTGTTAATGAGTAGGGTACCCCATGATTATTGGGTTTTTTTAACCCTATAAGACCTCCCCAAAATGGTCCTCCAACATGTCCATATGTGTCTTTGAATCTTTTCCCAAGTAGTCCATACCTGATTTAATCCATTTATATATATATTGTATTTCAAAAACAAAAAATATAACAATATTAGTTAACTAACTGATTCCAACGTATTTAATTACCAGTTAGCTCTCATTCCAGCAAGAAGGGTATCGGTTTTAAGAAGCTCAACTGTCCAATCTATAGTGTGGATCTTAGCAATGACCGCAGAAGTTACTAGTCTTGCATAGTGGTACAGATGTTCATCGTCCAAATCATTATATTCTTTCTGATCACATCCAATATAATTAGTAGTTCGAAAGTGAGAATATTATCATGTGGATTATATATACATAGCTGATTAGTATACACAAATGGATGTGTGTATGTAATGTACCTTTAAGGTTTCGCAAATGGCATTGTGCTCTAGGATGAAGAGGGCTTGCAAGGTTGAAACACCTATCCAGCTGTTACGGATATCGCCTGCTACGGGAAATCCTTTTTCGTCATGTACAAGGAGGCCACTTTTTTCGATCTTGAGCTTCCCGTCTTTGAATGTTCTCACATGGTTCAAATTGGAAGAGTTGCTTCCATATATGGCGCTTCCATCCCTGCAAAATACTGGCGCTTCCTTATGGTTCATCATTGTTATTGTGTTTTATTAAATTGATTTGAAATGGATGAAAGTGGATTAATTCTTACATACCACCAGGAAGTTCTAATGTTACGATGGCCTTTTTTGATGTTAAATAAACCAGTATTAACTTTTTTAGTTTTGTAAAATTTGAATGATTTGAGAGGGCACTGATTGCCCAATTCTGTAGGTCTCTTCAGCTCGATCTGCAATGTGATCCACAATCATGTACATGTGTTAGTACATAGTACTTCTTGCATCATAATGCATTAATTGTAGATTAGAAAGTTATATATGTATGGATTGCATAAACATAATTGGGTCTAAAAACACCTTAATGCATGGAGAACCATCCATATATACATAGAGACTTAGAGGGAGAAAGAGAGAGAGATGATCAAACCAAAACATGGGTCAAAATAAGAGAACAAGAAAACACATGTGACTTTACATGCGATTATGGAACAAGGTCAATGCAAGGGTGAGCTGACGTGGCTAGATTGAGTCGCATGATCGAATCACATATAAACGTTATTTTACTGTAAAGTATTCATATGTGATTCGACCGTTTTTATGTTCTCTTATTTGGTTATTGTTCTTGCTGAAATTCATACACTATATATATATATATCTTAAAGTAGTAAACCTGTTTTGTTGATTCAAGGTGATCCATCCAATCATGAATCATGAACTGAATCCACGCAACAGCAATGATATTCAACTGTTTTCCGGTGTCTATAAATTGCCTACGTGCCAAGAGCTTTGTTGCCACGACCATGGGATCTGGCTTCAATAACTGCACACAGAACTTGGCCATCAATGCCTTTACCCAAAATACTTCTTTTACTTATTGCAGAAAGAGGTTTGCAACCACTAATCTTTAAGGTGGCTCATACTGCCCAGTCGCAAGGGGATTTCGTGAGAGGCAAATCATATATACAATAGGGCATTCATGGTTGCCCAAGGATTAGTTCGTGGCTTGGTGCAGTAAGTCGACCCGGAAACCAATGGTTACGAGTTACCCAAGAAAAGTAAGTTGTTTAGAATAGAACTTCAATCACAATTCGTTATTCTTTTTATACATTTTTCTGTAACTTATGTTGCTTCAAACGAAAGAATAAGAAAATTTTACCAAATCCTAGTTTTTGACCAACATTTAATGAAAGATTTTTTTTCAGAAATATATAGATAGTCGATGACCTTTTTCTTCCGATCAACTGGGGGGGTATTCCGGCCAAAGAAACTTCCTTCACTGCCGGCATATTCATTGAAAGGATCATTGAACTTTCCGTCTGGTGTCCTAAACGGAAAGTCAGCAGGATCAAACCGAACACCCAGCGGAATTTTACCAACGTTAAGCAAACTGTAATTGTTATGAAGATGCCGGCGTATAGCTAGGTATGTCAAACCCAAGAATACCGGCAAACCATGCCACTTAATCTCTGATCTATCAACACTATGCATGATCTGCATATACAAACAATCAATATTAATTATTTCAATCAGCATCGATCAATATGGTCAACTATTTAAGCTAGCAACATGCATGCATATAGCTAGGTACCAAGAAGAGAAGCTTGTCTAAGCATGTCATTCTTTGGAAGCTTTCATGGAAGTCGGCATGGATGAAACGTTTGATGGGTGAAAGAAGAAGAGCTTTTGCAGAAGACAGGAATGGAATCATGTCGAGGATTTGATCTTGAGGGAGGAACTGGATGTGTTAATTAATTATGATTAGTAGAAAAATGGTGGAAACTTGAGATCAAGATTCAAGACGTTTCTGGCTGGGTAGACGTCTTTGAATTATTGGAAAAAAGTGAAGATAACACATACATATGCATATATAATTAGAGAGGAATAATCGTGGATAAGTAAAATATTTTACGACAAGTCTCGGTATCATATATGATTATAAATTCTTTCAGTGTGTTTAATTAATGATCAAAGTGTCTATGTACGTGTTATCAATACAGCATGTGTAATCGGTATGTATTATACGTGTAATCATATATGACACTAAAACTTGTCGCAAAATGTTTAACTAGTTGAACATGTTCCTATAATTAGAATACTCGGACATATGAACGTTTAAAAGATTTATTGTATCCATTTTTTAAAATTAAATAAGTTTTAATTTGGAGACTTGGAACAATTAATTACTAATTTAATATGCGTGGCGTAGAATACGTGTGTAAACTACCTTTTACCTATTTTAGGCATCAATTTCTTTTAAAACCCAAATTAAAGAAACATTAAACGCATGACCAAACAAACTAAACCAAGAAAATTAGAATGAGACCAATTGGCCAAAAGATAATGACTGACAAAATAGGAAAGGTTCAGCAAACTCGATACGTCTTGATTTAATTGGCGTTTAGTAAATTCAAAGGTTTTTATATATAGAACATATTGTATTAAAACATTTCAATTACTTGTAATAATAATTTTAGCATTTCAAAATGAGTAAAACGTATCGATTGCAATTAAGTAATATTAAGAATGCTGGCGAACGATCGTGTGAGAACTTAAGGTTAACGTGAGAAGCGTGCAATACAAAACAAAGCCACATCCGTCGATAATCCTCGGTAATTTGTGCCGGATCATGACCAACAAAATTTATTTTTTAAATACTCCGTATATATATATATATATATATATATATATATATATATATATATATATATTTAACTTTTTCCGACGGATAGTTATCTAAAAATAAATCAAAATTAACATATTAATGTGTCCGGAAACCTTTATTTTTACCGACGGATCGCTAACGGAAAGGTTGTTCGCCGCTAAATTCAAAAATCTGTCGGTATTCCGTCGCTATTCACCGACGGTCGGTATCCGTCGGAAGTGGTTGGAAATCTGGTTTTGTCTAGTGGTGGTGAGAAGTGGATCTTAACCATTGATCACTTTTAATCAAATGCAACCCATGAGTTGCGGCTTAGAAGGGAAATGATCCGGTACATCTTATCTCGGTGCATCTCATCCTAATGTGCGTCAATTTCTCATCCAACAGTTGATAGCCACTTCTCACGCTTTAACCTCAACATCTAATTACCGGAACCCAACCCTAAGAATTTTGGTGTAAGATGAACACGCGAAGTCGTGGCCAACGTCGCCCGTATCCATTTTTTTGCCGTTAATGTAAAATCACATGTGATTTTGCACATGATTTGCTGTTTTAGTGTTTTCTTAAATAGTTAGTGTTCTTGTTTGAAACTTTCTCTAGCTATATATATATAAGCAAGAGGACTTAATTGATATAATGCGTATTTCATCAAGATGTTCAATAGCAATTGATTATTGTTTAATTTATTTTACAATAAGACATAAGAACCAAACCCAATACATTCGTGAAATTCACACAAAAGAAATTAAACACAATAAGCACATACATGAGTCAGTCATTCTGGGATACGGAAATATATTGGTATGGGATTATTAGGCTCCGGTGAAGCATCCCACACTGTAAAAGCACTTGCAGAGTTCATCCATCGATCGGTCATCTCAGGATAATGTCGGTCTAACACATCTTTTAAACTTTCTGTTGTGTTCACCCATTCGAACCCTTTTTTTGTGTACACACCTTCGTTAAAGTCGCTCGTAAAAAATCTATCCGCCTCCAGTCTCCTGCAAATTTGATTAATTAATACCTTTTTAACTGCTTATAATATTTGGCTTAGTGTTTAGTACTTGTACCTTGATGCCATGACGATAAAAATTAGAAAAGCTGTTTCGCTAATGGCGAACCCTTTGATCTTTTTCTCAGCTGCCATTCCTACCAACAGATCGAGTTGCTCCACGTCGTCATTGTACACTTCACGCAATGTGTCAACAGCTTCTTTATCATCGGTTAGTTCATCCCATTTTGAGATTGGGATCAAGAAAAGCGATCTGCGAAACTCATTGTATCTTGCTACGTTTCTCTCCCTATCCCTGTAAACTGTATATATCACCATGTAGTTTAATAAGTTCAGTCGTTCTTAGAATTTCATAATTGACTGCATGTCTAATTGTAGTGGTACATTAATATCAAGATTAAGTTTAGTGAAATTAAGAAGATGCTTACTCTCGAGTGAAGGTAAGTCAACGTGATCGGGCCGATCTGTGCCGTCAACGTTTTGAGGCACAACGTCCCTAAGCCACACCGGATAATTCCATAGTTCAAGTGCCCCACACGCTTGATGTCCCATTGATACCATTTGTGTTGTAAACCCAATGTTCGATAATTCCTTGTCCCCTCTCCACCCAATCAAGTTTATCATGTCAATCCTATAATTTTTTTATAAAATATTCCACAATTTTACATCAGTATTAGTTTATCTTTTCGACGAAACAACTTAACAAAGAACAAAACCCAAATCGTGCGTTTTAATAATCATCATAAAGAATTTTTACGGCAACAAAACCGATCGAGCTACTGATTAAGGTCCGAAAGATCTTACTTTTTAGACAACTTTGGAGACTTGTTTGGACCAGGTGTTGAATTAACATCTCTAACAAAAAGTCGATCGGGTAAGAGAGAGTGCATTCTGTAAACGCTCACAAATTCTTCGGTTAACGAGTAGGGTACCCCATGGTTATTGGGTTTCTTTAGCCCTACAAGACCTCCCAAAATGGCTCCTCCAACATGCCCAAATGTCTCCTTGAATTTTTTCCCCAATAGCCCATACCTGAGATATATAATCCACTTTAAAGAAGTCATATATAAATATATAGAGAGAGAGAGACTCAGGTTTAGTTGAAAACCCCAAGAAAATACAAAATTGGGAGACACTTCACACACATATATAGGGTCCTCTTCTTTTGTTAACCAGTCATTTAGTGTTAACTGTGTTAATTAATCAGGACCATCAATCATCAAAATCAATGGCTAAGATTAAAATGGTTTTTTAATTCCTAATTAAATAAAAAAACCGGTTGAAGCATATATGCTCAGGGGTATTCTTGTCAATTAACAATCCTATGTCAGATAAGGAATGTGGTAACTGTGTGCTACTTTTAAGGACGTGCTATCTAAACCTTATTTAGAAAAATAATCAAAAACCCTTCTCTCTCTAAACTATCGATTAAAACCAAAATCGATACCAAAATCGTACCAAAATCGATTCCAAATCCATACCAAAATCGTTCAAAAAGCAAATCAACTCGAAATCGATTCCAAGCTTGTTCCAAAATCGTCCAAAATCATTCAACAACACCATTCCCGCCGATTGCAAAGAGGCAAATCGATTCCAAGAAATACAAAACGATTCCAAATCGTTCAAAAGAAAATCGATTCCCGTCGATACCAAGAAGTTCGATTACAAATCGATTTGCTTGTAAACAAGCAGATTCCATACGCACTATCACAACAAATCAGTGGTTTTCGGAGCAAAAATCAAAAGGGGTGAAGCTTAGAATCGATATCCTCGAAGTAAAGGTTGACGTTAATGACGGAAAACACAGGTGTAAAATATGCATATATGCAATTCTCTGATATGCATGTTGTGGGTGTAAAATATGCATATATGCAATTTTGATATGTGCATATATGCTGCAGGTGTAAAGTGTAAATATATGCAATTGTAATATGTGCATATATGCAATTCTCTGATGTGCATGTTGTAGGTGTAAAATATGCATATATGCAACTTTGATATGTGCATATATGCTTCAGATGTAAAGTGTAAATATATGCAATTGTAATATGTGCATATATGCAGTTCTCTGATGTGCATATATGCAATTATCTGATGTGATAGCAGTTGAATTATCGTGGAAGAATTCTTTGAAATCGATTGCCTAAATGATAAAACACTAAGATAATATGATGAAGATTAGGATGAATATTAAAATATAATATATCAATAACTACCAAATTGGATAGGCGTGAAATTAGGAAACAATAAATAATATATCAATAACTAGGGGTGAGCATAACCCGACCGAACCCGAACCCAATATAGCCGAAATTGAGTCACCCGACGAACTGAACCCCGAACCCACCCGAACCCGATAATTTATATCGGATATTTCGGTTCGGTTTGGGTTGGGTTTCCCAAACCCGAACTCACCCGAACCCGACCGAAGTTTTAAATTTTTTTTTATTTAATAAATTGTAAATATAAATATATAATTGTATTTTCTTATTTTAAAAAAATATCTTGCATCAACTTTTCTTATTTCTACATAGTAAAACAAGATCATCAAACACAAAACTATAAATTAGGCTTAAATTGTAACCATAAATTGGGTTTGCTTGGTGGAATTGGGCTTAAATTGTAACCATAAACTTTTCTTATTTCTACACCAACCCGACCGACCCGAACCCGACCACCCGAAACCCGAACAATAGTATGGACGGGTTTCGGGGGCTGTTTTGACCACCCGAAACCCGATCGGGTTGTGGGTTTTTGGGTCGAACCCGACCGACCCGAACCGATGCTCACCCCTATCAATAACTACCAAATTTGATAGACGTGAAATTAGGAAACAATAATTACTGGAAATAAGTAAAATGTAAACTTCCTATACTACCCTTGCATCAACCGTGTAATTAATATTAAAACCAAACTTGAATCTTGCTTCCTATTGGTCCACACTAAGTTAACAAGGTTAACACTATTTGAATGGTTAACAAAAGAAGGTCCCTCTATATATATATATATATATATATATATACAAGTAATTGAACTTGTTTTTTGGTTTTTAATTATACACGTATTTGACAAATGGCTTACAAATTACTTGTACACATATATGTGTATACTGTCCGGATGAACGGCAAGATGTTTCTCAGTTTTTTAATTATTTACGGTTTTTTCATTAACCTGACTATATATATATATATATATGTATATATCGCATTAACGTATATTAATTAATTAGTTAACTAGAAATTTTCGATTAATTTACCAGTTAGCTCTCATTGATATATGAAGCATGTCAGTTTTGAGAAGCTCGACGGTCCAGTCGATGGTGTGGATCTTGGCAATGACAGCAGAAGTTACTAGTCTTGCATAATGGTATAGATCTTCGTCGCCCAACTCATGATATTCTTTCTGATTACGATTACCAAAATTTGCAAATGAGCATTGCAATAAATTGAAGTTCATTAATTATTAAGCGAATTGATGCACGTTATGTATGTACCTTCAATGTGTCACAAATGGCATTGTGCTCAAGGATGAAGAGGGCTTGCAAGGTTGATAGACCAATCCAACCGTTACGAACATCACCTGATAACGGAATTCCATGATCGTCATGTAGGAGGAGGCCGTCTTTTCCTATCTTGAGCTTTCCGTCCTCGAATGTTCTCAATTGATGCAATTTACTGGAGTTACTTCCGTATATTGCACTCCCATCCCTAAAAGATTTACACAAGCTCTTAACTTCATGTTCTATATATTAACACACTACAAAACAAATGACTTTTACCCTCAAAATTTACCTAAGAAAATTTTTGTCGGTAATTAGCCAGGGATCATCTAAAAATATCAATGGTTCGGTAAAATCCGATTGTTTTCGAGAAAATACCCCTATCTGTCACTGATTTGCATTACCCACCAACTTTTGTGACAGATTTCTCAGGGGAAAGTTGGTAGGTAAAAGTCTTTCGTTTAGTAGTGACAATGACAGAACCTTCGTTTGTGATCGACTTCCAATATTAGGGTTTCTCAAAGTATTTTCATTTTTCTTGGAACATGACATTAAAATACTTTCCCTTTTGTGGTTTATGAAAAAATTGGCTTACAGTGCAAATGGTTGAAATTAGATTAATTGAATGTTCATACCACCATGGAGTTCTGATGTTGAGATGACCTTTCTTGATGTCATAAAAACCGGTATCAACTTCTTTAGTTTTGTAAAACTTGAAGGATTGGAGTGGGCATTGATTGGCTACTTCTTGAGGAGCCTTCAGCTCAATCTGATCATGTAATTAAATCCATGGTAATTTGTTAGCAGTACAGTTCATGCGTTCTAGCTACATTAATTAATGAAAAGATTATGGATTAATATAATTTGGGTTGGTAAACTAAACCTGTTGTGTTTCCTCGAGGTGATCGATCCAATCGTGAATCATGAATTGAATCCATGAAGCAGCAATCATGTTAAACTGTTTTCCAGTATCTATAAGTTCTCTACGTGCCAAAAGCTTTGTTGCCACCACCATAGGATCTGGCTTTAGTAGCTGCATTATTAGAGCTAGCACTTTCAATACATTTACCTATATATATACCATATTGGTTCAGTACTATATATCTAAATGATATGTATATATATTAAATATTGTCATTTTTTAGATCTTTTAAAATGACAAATTACATGATAAAATATATCTTTTGGTTTCTGTGATTTGTTGTGTGGTTTAGCTGTACCATTAGAATTCAAAAAGAAAAATAAACGCCAATATTAATTAATAAAATTTAAAATTTGATATCACTCCTAATTAATTGTGTTGCTATTGTTTTAAGTACGATATCTAATTAATGCCGCAGCAGAACCTTTTATTAATAGTAATACATTTAATTCATATCTTCTTTTTGCCCCAAAATAAATGATTCAAACAGAATGAATATTCAAAAATTGATTATTTTTGTACATTTTTTTTTTGAGAAATGCATATATATATATATATATATATGGTCCGGAATCAGCTTTATTTGTATATCAAATATTTTGTGACGATCCTTAATTAATAAACATGGTAAAAATATAAGCAATCTTAAAATAATTTTATTGAAGAAAATATTTCATGTTTTCTCATAATCAAATCTTAAGAAAGTAAAATTAATTAAGTCTATATATATGCACATATAGGGTCAGGTTCAGGGGAAAAATCTTAAAAAACGGAAAACTGAGAAACCTGATAGCCCTTCATCTGGACGGAAAACGGAAGAAGCGAAAATGTTTGGAGGCCATTTTGTTGCGGTTTGTTATGCAATTTGGTGTTTTCGTAACAGAACGATGTTTGAAAAATCAACACCTAATAGGAGAGATTTATTCGACTCTATTGTTTATAGTTAGTTTAGATGGATGGTGTATATATAGGCATAAGGAGAGTGTTAAAAATGTTGGTGTTTGGAGAGTTTCTCCCATTTCTTGTCTTGCGACTTTGTAATTCTCATTTCTTTTCGCTAGCTTTTGTCTAGCTTGTTAATGCATTCCCGTTTCCAAAAAATATTTGGACGGTATACACTTGTGCATACAGGTAATTTGTAACATGCACACATCCATATGCATAAATGCATATTGCAAAAGTGCATAAAAACAAAAAAACAACTTATTTTTACATGTATGCACAAGTATTAAGTATATACCGTCCAGATAAAGGGTTACGAGGGTGTTCCTTAGTCTTTCGTCATTTTGAGGTTTTCCCATAACTTCTCTCTATATATATAGAGAGAGAGAGAGAGAGAGAGAAAGAGAGAGAGAGAGAGAGTTGGATGCATGTATATATTCCTGCAGACAGAAACCTGTAGTGAAGTCGGTAGAGTCGATGCATGCATTAATATATGTGTGTATATATATATACCTTATCTTTCTGATCAACTGGGGGCATGTTCCGGCCAAAGAAAGTTCCCTCACCGCCGGCACCTCCATTAAAAGGATCATTGAACTTCCCGTCATCTGTCCGGAAAGGAAAGTCGCCGGGATTGAAGCGAACCCCCACAGGAGTTTTCCCGACGTTGACCAAATTGTAATTCTCAAGAAGATATCGGCGTATGGCAAGGTATATCAGCCCCAAGAACACCGGCAAACGGTGCCACTCGACTCCTGACTTATCAACACCATGAATAATCTGCAGAAAATAATTAATTAACAATCAAACCCTAGCTAGAATTATATTAATTAGTTACGCATTATATATATAGCTTATAGTAATTACTTAAGAATTTTATTAAGCAACATGCATGCACCCACTCACAATGAAAAGAAGCCTATCGATGAGTGTCATCCTTTGAAAGATATCATGAAAGTCATCATGGATCAAGTGTTTGATGGGCGAAAGAAGAAGGGATTTTGCAGAAGATAAGAATGGAATCATGTTGAGGGATAATAGCTAGCTAGGTAAGATCGATCAAATATGTTTTGTGAAATTTGCAACACCAAAGATCGCTTATTTATAGACTTAGGGGGTGTTCAATTTTTGTAAAAGTGTTTATTAACTTACGTGGTGTCATTTGTAATCTCTAACGTCTTGCTAGTGTTTTTGTTTAATATTATTTGTGTCGTTCAAAAAAAAACTTATGTCGTGTCAAATCGAAGTTTTATAAAAAATGGTTGGATTAGCAAAACGTAATAAGCAGATAAGTTGTTTTTTAGGGGTGTTTCAAACAGGGCCGATCCAGAGGTTTCGAATGCCCATGGCAAAAAGTCAAAAAAATGTCTTTGATAAATACATATAAAACAAAAATAAACTATGTAAAGTAGGGGTGCTCAAAAACCCGACCAACCCGATCAACCCAACCCAACCCGACGTGAAATAATCCAACTCGAAGCAACCCGATGTCCAATCGAGTTGTAAAATCCTCAAACCGTATGTATTGGGTTGATATCGGGTTAGGATAATTTGAACCCAACCCAACCCGATGAACCCGATATATATATATATATATATATATATTCAATCTCTTATCCATCTCTATATAACTCTTTCACACACACACACATGTATATATATAGATAGTAAATGCTAACATATATATGCAAATTGAGAAAAATAGTTGATGGTGATATATTTAAAATTTTACGAAATATGCAAGTCGGAGACGTCAAGTTATTTGATCATGTTTGGTTTAAACATTTTTATATGTAGTGTCTATATATTGTGTGAATTATCGGTTGTATTTTAAATACATGTTTCCTTTATTTTTATGTTTCTAATTTTGATTTTACCTTGTTTAAACACAACCCGACCAACCCGATCAACCCGAACGGGTTGGGTTGGGTTGTACCTTTGTTTGGGTTGGGTTGGGTTGAAACTTTTTCTAACTGCCAACATTGGGTTGATGTGTCGAAATGCCTTCAACCCGATCAACCCAACCCGTGAGCACCCCTAATGTAAAGGGTTTTGAAACCAACAATTTTTGTCTGTATTTGTCTATATAGCAAAAAATGTAGTCTGGTCGATTAAAAATCATACATATATATATGTGAAATACAACACTATACGATTGAGTTAAGATCGGATTTCAGCAGAAACCAGTTGAAACTAAAAGGGTGTCATGTGCGTGAGTAGTATTAGAGAACAATGTTTAAGGCAGATTGATTCATGAGCGATTACCCATTGGTGAGAACACTAAGCGAGAAACAATGTCCAGATCAACTTGAAATGGTAGTCCACAAATATGATTTTCAGAAATTAATTTTTTTTAACTTTAAGATTACACATACACAAAATAAAAATAAATACAATAATGTAAGAAATTACAAAAGACTGTTATATTTGGAAAAAAAAATTAATCGTCATCTTGATGAAAAAAATGAAGGATGTTTCTTTAATTATATTGGATATGAATCACATTTTATATTTTTTACTTTTTAAATTTGTATGAAAAATAGAAAAAGTAAAGTTTAATTTAAATAAAACAAAAAAAAATCTACTTGTCGTGTTTTAATATAAGAACGTCATATAACAAAATGATATCATATTGCTTATACATGTAAAATAACTAAAAAACTGATAAGTTGTTTCAAACAAGTTAATAAGTTAAAAAAGAGTAATTTATCAAAAACTCTTTATTAATTACCGGTGTCAAACCAATATAAGTATTTGTTTTTTATCTCCATCCATACACTAAAAACTTCTTATTACCGATATCACACCAGCATAAGTTAATAGTCAGTTAGTCACTTTAAAGGGAAATTGGCTGATATAGCCAAATCAGAAACAGAAGTTGGCTTTATAGCCATTCTCTCTCCCATTTTGCAAAAATAGTCACGGGTCCGCACTTGACCCGACCCGACCCGAGTGCGGACCGCAATCCATCGCTAAAAGACAAAAAAATATCATCAAATCGGCAGACCCGAACCGACCCGGTTGCGCACCGCAAGTGCGGCTCCGGCACCGCAAGTGCGGACCGGGCTGGCCCATTGCGACTTTCTTAAAACCCCACGACCAACCCTAATTTTTTAACCCCTTACCCCACTTCAGCCGCTGGTTCCCTCCCCCACCCAAGTTCTCCACCGCAATTTTGTTATTTTTTACACATTGAGTCAATTTTTTATGCATTCAGCCAATTTGAAGACGAATTTGTCCACGTGAAGTCTACAAGAGTGAAATACACACTCTTTTTTACGCAATGCCGGACGACGTAAGTATTTTTGTGGTCCCCATGTTTCGTTTTTTAATCTAATTCTATATTGAAGTTTGTGTATTGTATTGTATGTGGACATAAAGTTTAGTTTTTGGAGTATGTAAGGTTTTAATCACATTTGTTCATTGTTGGACTATTTTTAATAATTTAAGTTTCTAAATTATATATATTTAAGTTCAAACCATTGACAAATTATGTGTAAGAATATGAAAAATTGTTGTTATTTAAAGTTTCTTGAGTAAACTACACTTTTGGTCCCTGTGGTTTAGTGTTTATAACACATTTGGTCCCTACAGTTTAAAAATTACATTTTAGCCACTGCAGTTTGCTATTTGGTCCGGATTTGGTCCCTCGTCGTTATCTTCGTTGAAAAACTCAGTTAAACGAGGGGTACTTTAGTCTTTTTATACTTTTTTTGTCATTTTCAGTTAAAATAAAATAAAATATTTTATATTTTATATTTTATATTTTATATTTTATATTTTATATTTTATATTTTATATTTTATATTTTATATTTTATATTTTATATTTTATATTTTATATATACATATACATATAGTGATGCAAAGCCATTAACAACCTTCGTCGGCCCTCCCCATCACCGATGTACATCTCCGACATCCCCCTCCGGCTATCCCCATGTACATCTCCAACACCCTCCTTCCCTTCCCAGGTGCTTACAAACTGCGCATAAAGCGCCAGTGCATGCTGGATACAATCCCCAATCAGTTTCCTGCATTTCTCTTCGGCTATTACATCTACCCACTTCTGGACCGAACTCTCTGAGCTTCTTGAACCATTGAAATCAGATGATTCACTAACCCCCGATCAGCATAAAGCGCCATAACCATATTCTTGGCAAAACTCCCAACAACAACAGAGACAAAACCAGATCCAGCAGGTGAAAACAGTTTATCCAAAGCTCGATCTGGAAAACTGTTACCTGGATCACCTTTTCTAGATCCAACCCTGTAACCCCTCAAAATCCCCACAGTAAAAGCTCTTGTAACATGAACAATTGACTCAGAGACCTAATCAGATCTCATAATCTTTGACAATTGCCTCAAACTATTGGGGATTTCGTCTGAATCAGATTTTATAAATTCCTTCAAATCCTTTGAAACTACTCCTATTGTCTCGGAAGAATCACCAAGTAATTCAGCAATTGAAGCTAAGGCACCTAGAAGTTTTGTCAATCTCTCCCTCTTCTTAACCACAGAAGGTAAGTTATAAACCCTAATTGCACCATACGTTGAAAACCCAAGAACTGCGACGAGAAGGAGCCATTTCTTTCTCTTTTGGGTATATACACACACACACACACATATATATATATATATATATATATATATATATATATATATATATACACACACAGTGTGTGTATATAAATGTGTCTGAGTGAATCTACCGAGAGAGAGAGATCGATGTGTGTGTGTGTCGGAGAAGACCGTCGGAGGAGGGCTGATGTGTCTGTGATGTGTGTGTGAGTGAATCTACAGAGAGAGATCAATCGATGTGTGTGTGTGTGTGTGTGTCGGAGAAGAACGTCGGAGGGAGAGGGGGGAGTCGGGGTCTGAATGTCTGATCGCTGGAGATGGCAGATCAGTCGCCGGCGTCTGATGATGTCGTGGGAGTATGTATGTATATATAGATATAATAAAGAAATTAGAGTAAATTACAATTTGTTCCTTTTAGTTTAAATTAGAGTAAATTGCAATTTGGTCCCTCTGATTTTAACAAAAGTGTACAACTCATCCTTCTAAAGAAAAATGACGAAAATACCCCTTAATTTAACTGAGTTTTTCAACGGAGATAACGACGAGGGACCAAATCCGGACCAAATAGCAAACTGCAGTGGCTAAAGTGTAATTTTTAAACTGTAGGAACCAAATGTGATATAAACACTAAACCACAGGGACCAAAAGTGTAGTTTACTCAAGTTTCTTTTAGGTTTATGTTGATAAAAATTAGATTTACTTTATTATAAAACATGTAAGGTTATTAAAATATTTAGAAATAGTTGTTTAGAAAATAGGAAGGAAGACAAATTTAGAAAAATCTGTGATTCTGGAAATTTACAGCCTTGGTCCTTATAGTTTGGAAAATGACGGTTTTGGTCCCTAAACTTTGAAAATTGTCACTTTCGCCCCCTAAACTTGGATTTCCCCAAACTTTCTAGGCAAGCAGTACCATGCAATTATAAAAATCTGTGATTCTGGAAATTTACAGCCTTGGTCCTTATAGTTTGGAAAATGATGGTTTTGGTCCCTAAACTTTGAAAATTGTCACTTTAGCCCCCTAAGCTTGGATTTTCCCCAAACTTTCTAGGCAAGCAGTACCATGCAATTAGAAAAATCTGTGATTCTGGAAATTTACAGCCTTGGTCCTTATAGTTTGGAAAATGACGGTTTTGGTCCCTAAACTTTGAAAATTGTCACTTTAGCCCCCTAAACTTGGATTTTCCACAAACTTTCTAGGCAAGCAGTACCATGCAATTAGAAAAATCTGTGATTCTGGAAATTTACAGCCTTGGTCCTTATAGTTTGGAAAATGACGGTTTTGGTCCCTAAACTTTGAAAATTGTCACTTTAGCCCCCTAAACTTGGATTTTCCACAAACTTTCTAGGCAAGCAGTACCATGCAATTAGAAAAATCTGTGATTCTGGAAATTTACAGCCTTGGTCCTTATAGTTTGGAAAATGACGGTTTTGGTCCCTAAACTTTGAAAATTGTCACTTTAGCCCCTTAAATTTGGATTTTCCCCAAACTTTCTAGGCAAGCAGTACAATGCAATTAGAATAATCTGTGATTCTGGAAATTTACAGCCTTGGTCCTTATAGTTTGGAAAATGACGGTTTTGGTCCCTAAACTTTGGAAATTGTCACTTTAGCCCCCTAAACTTGGATTTTCCCCAAACTTTCTAGGCAAGCAGTACCATGCAATTAGAATAATCTGTGATTATAGAAATTTACAGCCTTGGTCCTTATAGTTTGGAAAATGACGGTTTTGGTCCCTAAACTTTGGAAATTGTCACTTTAGCCCCCTAAACTTGGATTTTCCCCAAACTTTCTAGGCAAGCAGTACCATGCAATTAGAATAATCTGTGATTCTTGAATTTTACAGCCTTGGTCCCTATAGTTTGGAAAATGACGATTTTGGTCCCTAATCTTTAATATTTATATACGCAGGACAATGACGGTAATGAGTCTTTGACGATTAAGTCAAAGCTTTTACGGTTGAAAGAAATTCGGGAGAAGTTAACCGAGCATAGGTTTGATCTTTTTCGCGCCACTTGTTTTGGTCACTTGGTGGAATTAGAGGACTTTAATAACGACCCTGCTCTTGTATCTGATCTGTAACATCCCAGGCTAACCGTACCAGATATATGAGGGGAGTATTTTGTTATCTGGGATTCGAAGAACACAAGTCCCGATACTTGGAGTCCCGGTATTTGGAAGTCCCGGTACCTGGAGTCCCGGTATGTTATATTATCAAGTCCCGGTGTTTTATCAAGTCTCGGTATGCTATTTTATTTGGAGTCCCGGTATGCTATTTTATTTGGAGTCCCGGTATTGAAATCCCGGTATTGGTTTCTGACTTTTTTTTTGTTACGTATTGGAGTCATTTTAAAGCGAAATATAGGGGTATGGGTACTCGTTTTGAGTGTAAAATAGCATTTGAACACTTTGAACATGTTTTTATGTGCCAATTACAAATCCAAAGTCTTGTGATTGACGTCGGTTGTTCGGTTTTTAGCTCGGTTGCGATTCGGGGTTGTCGGGTGGGTTGTTAAGGTTGTCAATTGTCGTAGTGAGTCTTATATACATATAATCATAGGGGTTTCATCAATGTGTATATATTTCAGTCTCGGTTTCCCCTCGTTAGTGAAGTTTGATAGTGGTGTTCGGTTGTATCGTTTGCGCGTGTGTGGCTTAAACTCTTAACAAGGTGAGTTTTACTTTAAAACGTTTTTAAACTGGAATACATATATGCGTGGATTGAGAATGTGATATATGATGTGCTTATGTGTTTATGTTGTAATATGATATATTGAGATATTGTATTTACATAAGCATTATACTACACGAGAGTACGTTGGCCGGGTTTAGGACCGGCGGAGTATTGGCTGTAATATTCGTACAGCGGTGTTGGCTGTAATTGTTGTACAGTGGAGTTAATTTATTAGTTGTCTTGCAACCAACTAATATGGCCAAGAGATTGAGGAAGGAAAATACACGATACGTGAGTTGTATTTGGTATATATATATATATATATATATATATATATATATATATATATATATATATATATATATATATATATATATATAGAGAGAGAGAGAGAGAGAGGGGTGGGTTCAAACGAGAATGGTATCTATTTAAAAGAATAAAGGAACAACTTTCAGCCAATCATTTTTTAAAAATAATTCCGAAAATAATAGTTTCCAAAATTCAAATTAAAAAGGTATTAAGGTCATTTATGCTATGGATTAATTTAGGATAATATTGACTTCCTAAAAATCAGGGATCACAATATATCATTCAAATCAAAATTGTATATATCATTTTCTTTTATTCAAGCAAATTCGATTAATCCATTTCGGCAATTCATTGGCTATTCATCCGGTTAATCCAAATGTCACCAGTGATTTCATCCGGTTAATCCAAATATAAAATATCACTGGTGATTTCATCCGGTTAATCCAAATATCACAAGTGATTGTATGATAAATAAGTTGGACAAATTGTTTAGGTACAATATGCAACTCATAATCACATATGATTATATTGTTAAAGTGTACTTTGTATCACTAAATCACATGTGATTATACTTTATAGTAATTGGACATATCCTTATATTTGATATCTTTCACAAAATCATATGTGATTTAATGATAAATGTTTTAGAGAAAACATTGTTATTAGTTTGCAACCCTAAATCACAAGTGATTAGACTATAAATGAATTAAACATAATGCTTAGATAATACATAACACCAAATCACATGTGATTTTGTTCTAACTAACCTGGACAGAATGTTTCTATTACGATGCAACTTTAAATCACATGTGCTCATCCAAACAAGATCATATGTGATTTTGTTCTAACAAACTTGGCCTTGTTGAGACTTTAAATCCCCAACTTTAAATCCCCTGATGCGCATATTCTAAGATCTTGAGGGAATAAAACGTCTTGATTTTGAAGAAGTGATCCCGACTTTAAGCTTTGGTTCCCAAAACAAATTGGATGAAACTTTAGCTCTAGTGAAAACCCATGTTCTTAAACCTCAAGAGATGTTCAACATACCTTGAACATTCATCTTTAACTTCTTTTTCTTCACTTCACAAGCTTCGTCTGAACTTTGATTTTTTTTCCGATTGATTCGATCAATTCCGGTTGTAAATCTGACCAATCCACCGACATCGACATTTTTCTATACCTAAAATTCTGATTTTTTCGAGGATTTCATCCTCTTTCCCCCTAAAAAATGGGGGAAATCGATCAAAATCAGATTCTACCACCGCTGCTCAATAATCTGCGACTATAGAGATGAATTGAAGATGCGATGAATAGAATCGATCATAGATTGTAAAAACTAAGAAGAAAATTTGCAGAATTTGCAAGAAGATGGAAGAAAACCTAGAGACTATATGAAGAAGAAAACCTAGAGACTATATGAAGAAGAAGTTAGAAGGGGAAATAAATATCTTTTGCAGTAACTCTTCACTTCATAAGCTTCGTCTGAGTATTAGGGTTGAGAAATTTCTGCCCTGATGTAGTCGACTATGAAGATCTGTATGATTTCTTCATTTTTCTTCAAGATTTTAATTTGCAGATGGCTATTGAGATATAATAGGAAATGGTTTTGATTTGGCCTATTTGATAGGAAACTGCCATGTTTATCGCACGCCAAATAAATATCAGTTATACCAATTTTTTTATTCCATTCTTACCCCTAAAATACTTTGCCCATGTCTGGAATGTGTTTTATTGGTTTCAATATTTACTGAATATGCCATTATCATTTTCAGCCATTGATTATATTTAATTAGGGGCTAAGATTTATTCCTTTATTCTTTTAAATAGTTATCATTCTCGTATGATCCTCCCTCTATATATATATATATATATATGTTATGTATATGGTGTTTGTGAAATGGTTTTCAAGAGACAGGGATTTTCTCACTTAGACCGCTAGGTCTAACCCTCATTTTGTTTTAAAATATGTATTCCAGGTTGGGAAGCGAATAGAGGCAAGTGATAGGATTATCTATGCTTTAATCTTTTGAAGATGTATGCCTATGAAGACTCGTGAAGCATTTTGTATCTATTATGTTAGTAGTTAAAAATGTAAATTACTAGCAAAAAGTTTGTACTGGATTTCTTAGTATGGTAGAAAGACTCAAGGACCGTAAATGAAATATGATGTATTTTGGGTTATGAAATTTTGTTATGCAAAAATGTGTTATTGGATGTATGTTTGGGAATCGGGATGTTACATTAAAAGTGTTCTTAAAACTTGTTAAGAAGCCTAAAAGTGTCCTAAAAATTTCTTAGTACACCATTAGATTAGAAGCTTTAATATTTGGTCATATAAATTATGTCTTATAAAGTAGTTTATTAGGACGCTTAAAAGTTGACCGCGTTCTATAAACTTATTTTTGTTGTAGTGTAGTTAAGCATTTAACTTGACATATATTTAGTTAAATATTTAAAATACCTTTTAGTAAAGACATAATTAATAAAGTTTATGAATCATATTTAATTAATGGAAAAAGTTCAAAAAAAAACCAATGAACTATCTTATTTTGACTAACTAAAATGCTTAAAATAACTTTTTGAACGAAAAAACCATTAAACTGTCTTATTTTGAATGATTAGTCTTTAAACTATTTTGAATGAAAAAACCATTAAACTTTTTCATTTTGAACGATTAAGTCATTGAACATTTTTTAATAAATAAATTATCGAACTTTAAAAATTGGTTAATTGCATCATTTTAACAAAACAAAAAAGTTATCTATAACCGACTAGAAAGATTTTAAAGTAAAAAAAGAAACATAAATCAGTTTTACGGTTCCCAAACCCCACACCGTTCAAACCCTTTGCAAACAACAGTATCGTTCACCCTCGCCACTCATCCTTGTCACACCGTCGTTGTTCGTTCTCCATATCACTTATCACGTTGCTGACCACGATGTTTGCGTAAAGTTCGAATGACATAGGGTTTGGAAACGGTAAAACTGATTTAAGTTTCTTTTTACTTTAAAACATTTCTAGTCGACTACAAATAGCTTTAAATGTTCGATGATTTATATATTCAAAAAAAATTGTTTAGGGACTTAATCATTCAAAATGAAAAAGTTCAAAAAATAGTTTAGGGACTAAATCATTCAAAATAAGAAAGTCAAATGATTTTTCGTTCAAAAAAGTAGTTTACAGATTTAATCATTCAGAATTAAATAATTTCTTAGGCTTTTCCGAACTCTTACCTTAATTAATTTTACTATATCTTATTTTCCATTAAATTCATTACAAAATAATTGTAAATGTTTCTAAAAGACAAGCTTATCTCTTAATTCATTTTTCAATCCTTTTTTGTTGAAAGCCGTTAATTTAACTTTGCTTATTCATTTCACAGTATTAGTTGTCACAATTAATGTTATTTTAAATAATGCAACATTCAATCTTAACGTGTAAAAGTAAATGATCAGTACTAAATACAAATCTGGAATGAATTGCTGTCAGCAATAATCATATCCAATTAATTTAATTTACAAATTTCTAACCCCTTTAATTTCTCCAATAATTGATATATGGTATATCAATTCGTTTTAATTTATGTTATAGATAAAGATTATGATTATGATACACCATATTACATCCCTCAACCTCTTCATATCACATCTCTTGATCTATTCAATATCTCTTAATTTGATTCTTATAATTACTTTTGTAATGATCTAAAATATTTTTTTCATTTATTTGTATGTATAAATATGTGTTAGAATGTTGTGATAAAAAAGACTTTCTCCTCAGTTTTGATTTATATGGTATCAGAGTTTTAATACATCAATTCTCCTAATCATGTTTATAAAGACCCAACTAACATTAAACAAGCATTTCATTAAATATGGAATATCCCAAAATCGCGGTCTCAAAATTTCATTACAATGAACAAAATAGGTTTTGCGGAAACAACCTACACAACTGAGAATAAACTAAACTGAACTATAGTGCTGCTATACTATCGGGCATCCTCGCTAACTCCTTGCTCACTTGCTAGAGCCTTTCATCACCTGCTTTCCTGAAAAGATTTTGGTTTGGAAATGCGAGGGTTAGACCATGAGGTCTAGTGAGTCCCTCCTAACAGTTATCAAAGCATTTAAAACATGTTATCATTTCAGCATAAAACATTTATAAATCTGTTCATATAAAACATCCACGGAACAAAGTCCGCCTCTCGTAAATTGGCACCCTGAAGTCACCATAAGGTGACAACGAGTCAGTCTCATGCTGCCTTATGGGGTCACATCTCCCCTGGCATAAAGGGTCTACTCTCCCACACGAGCACTGACGGGTCTACTCTCCCGTCTTAGCCATTTTACGTCTAAACAATGTATGCATACATCCCACATAATTCTTTAAACAACTTTCATGCCAATATAAAAACATAAGTATAAAGCATGACATGTCTCGTCATATATTCGCATTGGAAAAAACACATTTAAAAGCCAAACATTTTAGTTTAGAAAACTCACATGTTGCTTTGTAAATTCTCGCTTCTTAACTCCTTTCTTACGCTCCCAACTTCTAGATTAAACACCTAGAATTAGAAATGTTTGCGTATCATAAAACACGAGCTTATACACAAAATGCGCCCTTAACTACCCAAGAGAAACCCAGCTTGCGCCACTAACTTCTCAAGAGAACCCGACTTTGCGCCAAACGGCACTGGCGCAATTCTGACTTTGCGCCACCCACGCTGGCGCAATTCTAACTTTGCGCCACCCACGCTGGCGCAAATCTGACTTTGCGCCATCTGCTTCTGAACTGATATTTTCGCACTGTTTTCTACTTGGTTCGATTTTACGACTCAGACTGGTTTTAATTCGTTAAAATCGAAGGAACATGCTACTAGAAGTGATTAAGAAAGTTCCCATTGAAATCTAATCATTCTAAATCATCTCTTAAGTAAAACCTCCAATCCAATTTAACCAAAACAATGATTTTCCATTTTTGCTTAGCATTCAGCATCCAAAATCAGTTTCTTAATCCCCTAAACCGAAATTAAGAAGAAGATGGTTTAGCTTACTTACTTGATTGATTTCAAGAACTTCTTCTTTCTTTCTTCCAGCTGATATCGCCGATTTCTTCTCTTTCTCTTTCTCTGCGTTTTCTTCCAGCCACCACACACACAAATGAGGAATAGAATGTTCCTCCTAGGGTTTAGTGCCCTTAAATACACTTTTCCTTATTTACAAACTGGTCCCTCAAGTCCCAATATTTCTGAACTTTGCTCAAAACCACATAACCCTTTTATTTTAAAGACTAGGTCGTTACAACACTCCCCCCTCAAAAGAATTCCGTCCCCGGAATTCCATTCTCAAAAAGGTGAGGGTACCTAATCCTCATATCAGATTCCACTTCCCACGTTGCTTCTCTTCCTTTGTGATACCTCAACTGAACTTTAACTAAACGAACTTCCTTGTTTCTTGTCTTTGTACTTTACTGTCTATGATCTCGATTGGTTCTTCCTCATACATCAACTTCTCGTCAATGCTGACATCTTCTAACGGAATGGCCACATCGGCCTCGGCCAAACACTTCTTTAAGTTGGACACGTGGAAGGTCGGATGAATCCTTCTTAATTCTTCTGGCAGTTCCAGCTTATAAGCTACCGCACCGATTCGCTCAATGATAACGAAAGGTCCAACATATCTTGGCCTCAACTTTCCTTTCTTTCCAAAACGCACCACACCTTTCCAAGGTGACACTTTAAGCATTACCTTGTCACCTACTTGGAATTCAATCGGCTTCCTTCGTCTATCTGCATACTTCTTCTGTCGATCTTGCGCGATCCTCATTCTCTCTCGGATAATTTCTATTTTGTCTGATGTCAGTTGAACTATTTCGGGACCGGTCAACTGTCTCTCTCCTACTTCGTTCCAACATAACGGCGTACGACATTTCTGTCCGTACAATGCTTCAAATGGCGCCGCTTGGATACTCGCGTGATAACTATTGTTATATGAGAACTCTATCAATGGTAAATGCATCTCCCACGATCCTTTGAAATCGATCACACACGCTCGAAGCATATCTTCAAGCGTCTGAATAGTCCTCTCACTTTGACCATCCGTTTGTGGATGATATGCCGTACTCAGCTTCAATTGAGATCCTAATTCACGCTGGAGGCCTCTCCAAAACTTTGACGTGAACTGACTATCACGGTCAGATACAATGGATTTCGGTACTCCATGCCTAGACACAATCTCGTTGATGTACAAACGCGCCAACTTCTCCAACGAATCTGACTCCCTCATAGGCAAGAAATGCGCCGATTTGGTGAGAATATCCACTATCACCCAAATCGTATCGTTGCCCTTAGGGGTTCTTGGTAGTTTCGTAACAAAATCCATGGTGATATTATCCCATTTCCACACCGGTATCACCGTGGACTGCAGTTCTCCATATGGACGCTGATGTTCCGCTTTAACTTTCAAACAAGCCACACATCGCTCTACCAGGTGAGCGATATCCTTCTTCATCCCTGGCCACCAGTAGAATTGTCTCAAGTCTCTGTACATCTTGTTTGTTCCCGGGTGCATAGACAATCGCGACTTGTGCGCCTCTTCAAGGATACTTACCCTTAAATTTCCCGTCTTGGGCACCCACACCCGGCCTTTCATACACTTCATCCCACCACTGTTGACTTCGAACAGTTATGTAGCCCCGATGACTCTTTCGCTCTTCACGTTTACTTCTTGCAATGCTTCCTCCTGAAACTTTTTAATCTCTTCGAGAAGATTTGAGGTTGCCTCAATCGTGAAAGCCACCACTTTGGTCTGTTCTCCTCGTTCCCTTCGGCTCAACGCGTCGGCCACTACATTTGCTTTACCCGGGTGATAAAGAACCTCGCAATCATAGTCATTCAGCAGCTCCATCCATCTCCTCTGCCTCATGTTCAGCTCTTTTTGATCAAACAAATGCTTCAGGCTTTTATGATCGGTGTAAATCTGACACTTTACCCCATATAGGTAATGTCGCCAGATCTTTAACGCGAACACAACCGCCGCTAACTCCATGTCATGAGTGGGGTAGTTCTTTTCGTGATCTTTCAACTGTCGAGAAGCATAGGCAATAACCTTCCCGCTCTGCATCAGCACGCATCCCAGCCCAAGCTTAGAAGCATCGCTGTATATCACAAACCCTTCCGATCCATCAGGTAACGACAAAATCGGGGCACTGCATAAACTTTCTTTCAGCTTCTCAAACGCAGATTTCTGTGCCTCCGCCCACACGAATTTGACGTTCTTCCTTGTCAAAGAGGTCAGTGGCGAAGCTATTCGAGAGAAGCCTTGAATAAACTTCCGGTAGTATCCGGCTAAACCGAGAAAACTTCTCACCTCCGAAGGATTTCTGGGCGCCTCCCAATCCTTGATGGCTTCAATTTTAGCAGGATCTACCTTGATACCATTTGCCGACACCACATGACCCAGAAACTGGACTTCTCTTAACCAAAACTCATATTTCAAAAACTTGGCATACAACTTCTCGCGCTTAAGCAATTCTAACGCTGCTCGAAGGTGCCTCTCGTGATCCTCTCGTGTACGAGAATAGATTAAGATATCGTCGATGAAGACGATCACGCATTTATCCAACAGAGAGCTACATACCCGGTTCATCAGATCCATGAACACCGCGGGCGCGTTAGTCAACCCGAAGGGCATGACTAAGAATTCATAGCGTCCATATCTCGTACGGAAAGCTGTCTTCGGCACATCTTCTTCTCTCACCTTCAATTGATGATAACCTGATCTCAAATCTATCTTTGAGAAGTAACTCGCACCTTGTAGCTGATCGAAGAGGTCATCGATCCTCGGAAGCGGGTACTTGTTCTTCACAGTTACTTTATTGAGCTCGCGGTAATCTATGCACATCCGCATAGATCCATCCTTCTTCTTAACGAAAAGTACAGGTGCTCCCCAAGGCGATGAGCTCGGACGAATGAAACCTTTGTCGAGCAATTCCTGCAACTGAGTCATCATCTCTTTCATTTCCGCTGGTGCTAACCGATAGGGCGCACGGGCAATCGGTGCCGCCCCAGGTAACAGTTCAATTTTAAACTCCACTTGTCGATCTGGAGGCAGACTCGTCAAATCATCAGGAAACACTTCCGGATACTCACTCACTACTGGCACATCCTCCACACTCTTCTTTTCCTTCTTAGCATCTATCACATAAGCTAGATACCCCGTACAACCCTTCCCCAAACATCGTCTAGCTTTGATCAACGAAATTAGACACGACTTCCTGTTTCGTTGGTCCCTATAAATTACCACTTCTTTCTTATCGGCCAAAGGAATACGGATCAGCTTCTTATTGCACACAATACTAGCATCATTATCCGCTAACCAGTCCATCCCTAGAACTACATCAAACTCCCCCATTCCTATTGTAACATCCCTGATTCCATATATACAAATAACATATAATTCATAACATACTTTCAACAAAATACATTATATTTCACATTCGGTCCCATAGTCTTGATAAACATACTAATAAAACTGTACAAACTTTTCGTGAATTACATTACATGATGACTAACAACAAGTCATGAGTACAAAAATGCATCTATAACTTCATATACAAAGTCTTCACAAAACTATCCATCGATCGTCCAATTCACTTGTTCTTACTCGATCCGCCACCTGGAATACATATTTTTAAAACAGAAATGAGGGTTAGACCTAATGGTCTAGTGAGAAATCCCTGTCAATTTAGTAAACCTTTGTATCAAAACCATTTATGTAAAACCCTTCATATACATTCAAGTACTACACGTATATACATACCATTCAAGACTCGTACTTCCCATTCCACCTTATTCCTCCACAAATGGCCAAATTAATTGGTTGCGAGCCAATTTAACACACCGGTCCAAAGCCCGGCCACGTATTATATTCTCATATAATACTCACGTAATTATAATATCTCAATATATTATAATCACCCACGTATGACACATTCATACAATTTATCAAGTATTTATTATCCGCATAATGTATTCCAGTAAAAATACTTTAAAGTAAAACTCACCTGTTTAGCTTATCAAAATACTTCCAAGCCTTTCCAATGGATTCAGTCTTTTACTTCAAACTCTTAATATCTGAAACAATTCAAATACATATACCACTTTACCAAATAGCACACATAAGACTCTCTAACAGATTGAGAATCCCAATAACTTATCAAACTCTTATCCTCAAATGATCACCTACAGCGACTTAACACGGGGGTTCCGCTACCCGGTTAGCCGATGGGGTCAAGGGGCAACGCCCTTGCGGGGTTTGGGGGCGGCCCCCCAAGAAATTTTCGGAGAACTTAATCCATTAATACATTCAGAAACTATATCCGGACACTACCAAAATTACCGGGACTCCACTGTACCGGGACTCTCCAGTACCGGGACTCTGTAGTACCGGGATTTCATAATACCGGAACTTAACTATACCGGGACTTCCTTTACCGGGACTCCTAAAGATCGGGAGTCTACCGGGACTTACAAGAACACAGTCGGTTCCAAATACCCAGATTTGATTGAGACTAATACCAATCGATGGAATCGTGAATTCTAAACCGGTAAACATCTTCTACTTAAGATTACAAGCATAAAATATAAAGACACTTACCTCGAATTTGCTTCTAACCCAATCGATTGATACGATTACCGTAACTTTCTTCTTCTGCTTCTTTTCGCCTCCAGAACTCCCGCACCACACTCTTTCTATTTTAGGTTATTAGGATAATATCTGATGCTTAAAAAGGTAATATCAAACCATAATTACCAATTGGACCTTGAACTTCTCTTTAATGACCCAAACACCCTTTAACTTATAATTTACCCGAACTTACCCTGAACATTTAACTTTAAAGTTAACTAAACTTAACGAAAAAGGATTTTAACTAACGGACTTACTCGGGGTATTACACCTATTGGGTACAACTTCAACGGGAACAAGTGCCCATCCACTTCTATGTTGCAACCCTCATAGATCTCTTTTACCCAGACTCGACAATCACCTGCTATCTCTACCTCAAATCCAAAGTTCAACCTCTTGGGTTTCACTTGCAATTTTTGAGCAAAAATAGGCGACACAAACGAACGATTGGCCCCCGAATCAAACAACACTTTAGCAAACATCGAGTCTATAGGAAAGGTACCTGTCACCACATCAGGCGTGTTCTCCGCCTCTTCAGCCGACATGTGAAAAGCCCTTGCTCTGGCGCGTGCCGGCTCCACCTTCTTCTCATTACCCCTACCTCCACTGCTGCCACCTTCACCCTCAGTGTAACTCTTCTTAAGTTGCGGGCATTCCCATTTGACATGGCCCAACGACCCACACTGATAGCAGGTCTTCGGACCGCGGCAATCCCGAGACAGGTGCCCCGCCTTCCCACACTTGTAGCATCCACCTTTATCAGCCAAACATTCCCTTTTGTGCATCCGGTTACACTTACCACAAGGCTTTTCTGCTGACTTAAATCCTACCCGCAGGTCGGGTCTGGTCGTACTCGGCTTCTTACTGTCTCGATTCGGCCCGTCCCATTTACGCTTATCCCCCACTCTTTCGTTCATCTGTCTATTCTTATCCTTTTCAGTAAGTTCTGCCTTATCCACGACCGCCTGAAAAGTAGCTGGTTCCTTTGCCTGCACCAATTCTCTTATACTGCTCTTCAGCCCAAAAATATACCTCTCGATCCGTCTTTCTTCAGTAGGCACGTACAATTCAGCAAATCTGGCCTTCTCAATAAACTTCGACGTGTATTCCTGAACTATCATCGATCCTTGCTCCAGACTCAGAAACTCTTCCTCCAGTTTCTTAATTGCTGCTAGAGGGCAAAACTGCGCTTTGAATCTTTTAACAAACGTTCCCCACGACATGCTCCTAGCCACCTCTGATCCATTTCCTCCAGTTTCAACATCCCACCAAAAGATTGCTTCAGATTTCAACATCGACCTGGCAAACAGTACTTTATCCTCCTCGGCACACTTACTAGTATCGAACGCTAGCTCCATCTCGCGAACCCATTTCACAGCCAAAACGGGATCACGTTCTCCGTTGTAGGTAGGAGGTTTGCACGACGTGAAAGTCTTAAACGAGCATCCCTTTTCTGCCTTTGGTTCCGAATTAGCAATCAAGGTTGTTACCGAGTTGTTTCCTATTTCATTTCGCGACTCACTACCTTCCCCGGTCTTCTTTCCGGTACTGCTCTTGGTTCTTTCCCCAGACTTAGTCTTGTTCTGGTTTTCCAACACTGCTCGAAGGGTCTTTTGCAACTTATCCATCTCTGCCGTAAACTTATCCTCTGCCACGAAGGCCGGTGCAGTTCCAGGTTTGCCCCCTTTCTTAGCCTTTGTTTTCTTTACCGGCATCGAACTTTCTTGTTCCGATACTATCTGTATTTCCGGTTCCCCAACACTTTTTGCCTTGCTCTTGACGGGCGCTTTCTTTTTCTTCTCTTTGCCTTTCGTGGTCGTTGCCCCCACTTCAGTCGCTGCCTTTCTCGGTACCGCTCCTCTGGGTCTCCCACGGCCTCTTCCTCGCCCACGAGTGGCTGCCGTCCTTGGCTGATTCACTGGTTCATCCTCGACTCTCACTGCTTCCTCACGCAGCGTAGTACTCTTTGTTCGGGTATCTTCCGCAATAGGGATCGACCTACTTCTCAAAGTTCTTGCAGACATTCTGATACATAACATCAACAGGAGACTCATTTAATACTAAGGACTCATCAGTGTCACAACAACAGGGTAATAAGGTAATTTAAGCACATACATGTACCTGTAAGTTCACAGTTACACTGGCCAGGTGTAACTCCAAACTTACCTTACATGATTGTCCTCGATACCCTATTAGCCCCACATCTAAAGTAGTGCTTTCCTAACGCATTCCTGATTCTCAGTTGTGATTTCTACTCCTCACAGTTTAAGTTTAGGCCCATTCGGTCACCTAAATCTCTTAAACTATGGCTCTGATACCAACTATAAAGACCCAACTAACATTAAACAATCATTTCATTAAATATGGAATATCCCAAAATCGCGGTCTCAAAATTTCATTACAATGAACAAAATAGGTTTTGCGGAAACAACCTACACAACTGAGAATAAACTAAACTGAACTATAGTGCTGCTATACTATCGGGCATCCTCGCTAACTTCTTGCTCACTTGCTAGAGCCTTTCATCACCTGCTTTCCTGAAAAGATTTTGGTTTGGAAATGCGAGGGTTAGACCATGAGGTCTAGTGAGTCTCTCCTAACAGTTATCAAAGCATTTAAAACAGGTTATCATTTCAGCATAAAACATTTATAAATCTGTTCATATAAAACATCCACGGAACAAAGTCTGCCTCTCGTAAATTGGCACCCTGAAGTCACCATAAGGTGACAACGAGTCAGTCTCATGCTGCCTTATGGGGTCACACCTCCCCTGGCATAAAAGGGTCTACTCTCCCACACGAGCACTGGCGGGTCTACTTTCCCGTCTTAGCCATTTTACGTCTAAACAATGTATGCATACATCCCACATAATTCTTTAAACAACTTTCATGCCAATATAAAAACATAAGTATAAAGCATGGCATGTCTCGTCATATATTCGCATTGGAAAAACATATTTAAAAGCCAAACATTTTAGTTTAGAAAACTCACCTGTTGCTTTGGAAATTCTCGCCTCTTAACTCCTTTCTTACGCTCCCAACTTCTAGATTAAACACCTAGAATTAGAAACGTTTGCGTATCATAAAACACGAGCTTATACACAAAATGCGCCCTTAACTACCCAAGAGAAACCCAGCTTGCGCCACTAACTTCTCAAGAGAACCCGACTTCGCGCCAAACGGCACTGGCGCAATTCTTACTTTGCGCCACCCACGCTGGCGCAACTCCGACTTTGCGCCACCCACGCTGGCGCAATTCTGACTTTGCGCCACCCACGCTGGCGCAATTCTGACTTTGCGCCACCCACGCTGGCGCAAATCTGACTTTGCGCCATCTGTTTCTGAACTGATATTTTCGCACTGTTTTCTACTTGGTTCGATTTTACGACTCAGACTGGTTTTAATTCGTTAAAATCGAAGGAACATGCTACTAGAAGTGATTAAGAAAGTTCCCATTGAAACCTAATCATTCTAAATCATCTCTTAAGTAAAACCTCCAATCCAATTAAACCAAAACAATGATTTTCCATTTTTGCTTAGCATTCAGCATCCAAAATCAGTTTCTTAATCCCCTAAACCGAAATTAAGAAAAAGATGGTTTAGCTTACTTACTTGATTGATTTCAAGAACTTCTTCTTTCTTTCTTCCAGCTGATATCGCCGAATTCTTCTCTTTCTCTTTCTTTGCGTTTTCTTCCAGCCACCACACACACAAATGAGGAATAGAATGTTCCTCCTAGGGTTTAGTGCCCTTAAATACACTTTTCCTTATTTACAAACTGGTCCCTCAAGTCCCAATATTTCTGAACTTTGCTCAAAACCACATAACCCTTTTATTTTAAAGACTCGGTCGTTACAATGTTCTCCCTTCTTCTTCTTATCTCAATGGCCTCCAGTCTTTACCAAGGCTAACCCGCCCCTACCAAGGCTGTTGTCAATGATGTAAAAAGCAAGGGCATAATGTGACGCAATGCTCAACTTTCCACCAACAATTTCGTCAAGCAGTACCACTTCATCCTCTCGTAAACCTATATTCAGAGGGTATCAACATCCCCTTCACAACCCAAGAGTCTATACTGTGAGTGCCTCATTTTCGACCTCTGGGAGGTTACTGATAGCAAGGCTTCCCACCACGTCACCAACAATCTGGAGATGTTTTCCCTTCATGTGCCTTATGATGGCAGTGACGAACCAGTCATTGATGATAAATGGCTTCGGACTTCACATATCAAACATTGGTTTCATCTCTTCTCACACCCTCTCACTCTTTTCGTTTAAATAATGTTCTTCATGTCCCCTCCGTTTCTAGAAACATAATCTTCATCTCACAGTTTTGTCTTGATAATAATGTTTCCAACACTTTCTTACCCAAGTCTTTTCTTGTGATGGACATACAAACAAGAATGACACGGCTTTAGGGTATAACTAAATGTAGAATATATGAATGGAATCCCATCCACCCAACCATCAACTCCACTTATTTATCTACAGTATTAGACTGACATCATAGATTAGGACATCCGTCTTTCTCTTTCTATTCAGATAATGGAGGAGAGTATGAAATACTCAACGTTTTTCTTGCTATACATGGGATTACTCACCTCACCTCCTCCCCCCCCCCCCCTCTCACACACACACCCCTCAACATAATGGCTACTCGGAGTGTCGACATAGACATATCGTCGAAACACGGTTATCTTTTCTCCATTATGCCTCTATGCCTCACAAATATTGGTCTTTAGCATTCCCAACTGTCATTTACCTTATTAATATATTACCTTCTGTAACATCTCAGGCCAACCGTACCAAATATTGTCCGCTTTGTCCACACACCTGGACTCACGGTTTTAAAATGCGTCTGATAGAGGAGGTATCAAGTCCCTAATAAGGCAACCTTAGTTCCCCTCCCCAACCAATGTGGGATCTTACAATCCACCCCCCTTGGGAGCCCAGCGTCCTCGCTGGCACAATAGTCCGGTTGCCGACTCTGATACCATCTGTAACATCTCAGGCCAACCGTACCAGATATTGTCCGTTTTGTCCACACTTGGACTCACGAATTTAAAATGCATCTGATAGAGGAGGTATCAAGTCCCTCTTATAAGGCAACATTTATTCCCCTCCCCAACCAATGTGGGATCTTACAATTTTAAAAGGGGTGCAACACGAGGACTTCCCAGGGGGTCACCATCCTAGTACTACTCTCGCCCAAACACGCTTAACTGCGGAGTTCTGATGGGATCCGGTGCATTAGTGCTGGTATGTGGCATGGTTGGTTAGCGCTCTCCCTTCCACAGCACACAACCCATGTTCGAATCTTGTAATATGTCTTTAGCTTTTATGTGTAACATCTCAGGCCAACCGTACCAGATATTGTCCGCTTTGTCCACACTTGGACTCACGAATTTAAAACGCGTCTGATAGAATAGGTATCAAGTCCCTTTTATAAGGCAACTTTTGTTCCTCTCCCCAACCAATGTGGAATCTTACAATCCACCACTACAAAATAAATGAGTTTTACTCACAAAATTTTTACCCAGGGAAATTTTCGTCGATAATTACCCAAGGATCACCCAGAAAAGCCCGGTGGTTTTGTAGAATCCGATGTTTTTCGAGAAAATACCCATGGATCACCCAGAGAATCCCTGAGTAATTTGTCACTGATTTGCATTACCTAGGGAAAAATTCATAGGTAAAAGTCTTTCGTTTAGTAGTGCACCCCCTTTGGAGCCCAACGTCCTCGCTGGCACACCAATCCGGTTCCCGGCTCTGATACCATCTGTAACATCTCAGGCCAACCGTATCAGATATTGTCCGGTTTGTCCACACACCTGGACTCAGCGTTTTAAAACGTGTCTGATAGAGGAGGTATCAAGTCTCTTATAAGACAACCTTTGTTCCCCTCCCCAACCAATGTGGGATCTTACACCTACTGCAACTCTTGCGCACCACTCTCCATTTTCACACTTTTCGGCCTTGGCAAACTATGTTACCCATGACTACGACCTTATAGCTCACATAAACTCAATCAACGCCCAACACCATGTGTTTTTATTGGATACTTTTCCACCCAAAGTGCCTACTAATGTCTTGATCCTAAAACCCACAAAAATATGTCTCGGGTCATGCTAATTTTGTTGAACAAAGATTCATTTTTCACAATTTCACTTCTATGCAACCACCTCCTAATATATAATCGTTCAAAATATGGAAGTTTCATGGGTTTATTCGGTTCTAAAACGTTAAAAGATTTATTTGTTTGTTTTCAAAAAGTTCTAAGATTTATTTTTTCAGACAAAAAAAATATTCAAGCACTTATTCTCTCAAAATACTATAGTTTGTTTGGTTTATTTGAACTCATCCTACATTCCTATTATAACTAAGTGGCCGTTTACGAAACGTTTACCCGGGTAAATGTTTACCAAGTCACATTAGCTTACCAGATGAATATGGCAAGAACCAAGAATTTTACCCGGTAAGAGTCGAAAGCAAGGACCGAGAGTCTTACCAGGTAAATGAGTGTGACGACTCTTACCACGGTTAGGGCTTACCGGCTAAATTGTTGCATACGATGTCATTTTGGTGTACTAAAATCTTACTCGGGAAGTAGGTGATAGTGTTGAATTTTATCGGTAAGCAGTTACCGAGATAAGTGATTAGGTAAACGACCCCTAAATCAAACATATTTGATTTTTGTTAGGGTGTGAAGTTTCAAAATAGAAAGTGCAAGGGCCTGATTTAGTATATACTACTTGCTGCTAGTTTGATAATCGTTGATGTTTAAAAGTAGGTAATTATTCTAATATTGGTATTTCAAATGTTAATATGTTATTCTCTTGGATGATATTGAGAATTAAAATCTTGGATGTTAAAAATGCATATCTAGAAGATCTTAAAACTATTTGACGGGATATTAGGTCAAACATACATAGTCGATGGTTTTTGTAGTTTACTATATATAGGGTTTGTAATTGAACTTTCTGTTTTACCATGAATAACTTTTTAAATTTTGTGAAAATATTAAAAGGAACATACTAGTTTGATTTGTTCTATTGAAAAAAGCCTAAACAAATAGAAAATTTGTTTTGGTACATGTAAATGTAAAAAAGATGAAATCATATAATATAATGATATATTATAATATTTTTAATATTTATTAGATGCAGCAATGCAAACCCATTCATTATTATATACAGTGACTGGTGGCTCATGCCTTCTTTCTCTTTCTTCTCAAGTTTGGCATAGCAGACAAGTAAGTTACAGGTAGCGTCTCATCCCCATCCGCGACCACGCCCGCCACCATCTCACTTGGGATTATGGATGCTGCTTCATTCAACATTCCCTTCTCACCCTCCTCCTCATCCAAGCAAAACCCACCCCCCATTTTCAGGTACTCTTCAGATAATTCGGTCACTGGGCCGCCTTCTTCCTCTTCACACCAAAGTTTATCAGAATGGGTCCCACCATCACTGACCAACCTCTCATCCTCTCTGGCTTCATCCATTTCAGAGTCTTCATTGTTTGCGGAGGGTGATATCACCGACTTCCTAACACGCTTTGACTGACCACAACACAAGTTCATCAAAAACTCGTAAACATGGGAACAAAGACCATTCATCTGCCAATGGCTTCAAATCTAGAGGTTTTGTGGTCTGACTCCATTCACAAATAACTATTTTCTAAATCTAATTCCATGTAAGCAACATTTTGATATGAACGGATAACACAAGTAAAGTGACCAAGAACAGTAGAGATTACCTTTCGTAATTCATGCTCCCCTTTCGAATGCTCAGCATGCACTTCTTGCAGATACTCGCTGTTGTTTTCATCATCAGAACTCGTTCCAGAAACTTCAAGATCGTTCTTCTTTTTCCTTCTCCGTCTTCCAACTGATTGACCTCTACCTCTACCTCTACCTCTACCTCTACCTCTACCTCTGCCTCCAATACTTGCTGCTTCCTTGGTGTTTTTCCTCTCTCCCTCTTGAGTTGACAATTCTGATTTCTCTAAAGGAGTGGTAAGTTTCTCTTCCACTACATCAACATTACCCTCTTCTTGCTTCACTTTCTTTCTCTTCTTTCCGCTGGATGCATCAGGCTCATTATAAATCATCAACTCAGAGGTTTTGCTCCCTGCTATTCCTTTCACAGCCTTGCTTATCCTCTTGCTACGAATTTTTGCAAATCTCTCATTGAAAGTGTAAAATGCTTCCAATCGCAATTGAGTCTGCACCAATCACAAATCAGCCATGGTTAGTTCCCTCTTTGTAAAATAGAAAAGAAGTGAAAGATCTAACAAAAGAACAATGAAGAAGATGAAGCACCTCATGTTTGTTGTACTCCTTTAGAACAGGTTGTAGCAACTCATCAGCCTTCTGGGTACCCCATCCAAACTTTTCCCAACACAATCTGTACAAAGCAGACATCATTGGAAACAAGTCATTCACATTATTCTGCAGTGCATGCAATCATCAGATATAACTTCATGCGTTGGAATCTAGCATAAGGGCGCATCAAAATTGATCAATTTGAGTTGAATCTTTGCCTACAAGGAAATTTATTTATGGGAATGTTTCAAATAAAACTCACTTGCGGAGAACAAAAAGATCTGGCTTTCCCCATGAAAAAGGCTCTGTCGACTTGTCTACTTGTGGAGAAGCATATGCTGAAATCACTGCATCACTTGGAAAAGTAGAAGGAATATGCCAGTTTTTGCTCACATTTCTCTGCAATTGGAAGTTCAAACAAAGATCAATGAAGGATTTAGTAAAGGAAAAAAGTATCATGGAAATAACTCCAAAAATGAGAAAGATGATAGTCTCAATCAAGTCCTTACATGCTTATCCATGAAAACCTGCTTCATCCTGTGGTTGTCATCGTCAGAACTGATAACACCTTGATTGACCGTAGAAGCTTCTTCAACATTGCTATTTGATCCTCTCTTCCTCGTACTCGAAGCCTTCCCAAGGATACTTGGATCTGGTGATTCTATCCACTCACGAAATTTTTGGAGGCCATCTTCCTCAGGAAAAGCATTTAGTACTTCTGTAGCATTGACAATACCTATACCACTGCAAAATGAGACAAATGGAATCAGGGCATGCGCATAAATCTTGAATTATCACATTTACATGAACCACAATCTACAACGGACATTATATAGATCATTTTATTTATCATCCAACCTCATCGACAATGTAACAACGAACACAGTATACTGTAATCTCCGAAAACCTAAATAAACACAGTATACTGTAATCTCAGAAAACCTAAATAACATTCTGTTTACAAGCCAAGCTAAAACTACTGTGAAGTGTGAACAGTGATTGATAACAATAATTGGAGTGCTAGATGTACAAAAAAGCATCTTACCTGATACCTTCAGTGTAATCACTCCCCAGGAGCATTGCCATACGGATCAACTTATCTCGTGTTAAGCCAAGCTCCGTTTCAATGTCCTGATAAAACCATTGGCATCAGATAAGCTTCAACAAGTGCCTAAAACGTTTTAAGACCTAATATATATATTCTTTCATTGGTATTTAGCATAATTGTCTTTAGCTAATCATAATTGTCTTAATTTAATTTTATCGGTACGCCTGAAATAAGCGAACATAGGCTTGGACCAGTACGTAGCCCCAGCATCATACGTGACGCATACCTTCATAAAGTACGTCTCTACATATTTCCTGTCATCGAATATGTTCTTGTAAACACTTCTTGCCCCAAACAGCAACACATCAGAGTCATCAGTAACAACACCATCAACAAGGTTCTCGAGTTCCATGTACGCACATTGAGCTTCAGCTTCCATCGGTGCGATGATATATGGCAAGCCAAACATTTGAAGAAGTTCCTAGAATTAATATAAACAAAATCAATAGTTTGAAAGGTATATAGACAACTTAAAGAGAATTTGATGAAAGAATACTATTAGTGAATAAAAAGAAACAATCAGACATGTGTATTAGTTAATCTGCTAAGAAGCCCAACCATAATAACTGCAATATTAGTTAATCTGCTTACCTGGCATTCTGCAAACATCTCACCACTTACAGACTCTGCATTGCGCTCAAGCCTTCTCTGTTCATCACCCAGATCCGTGCGCTCCTTGGTTAAATTTGTCATTTCCTCCTCCAAACTAGCCTTCGCGATTTCAACCTGTTCCTCACTCATGTCAGTCGAAACAAATGTGTTGGCACCATCTTCCCTTTGCTCATAGAAAGCATTACTGTCCCTTTCCTCAGTAACCTTTAGCGCAATATCAAAGTCATGTTTTGCTTCATTAACAACGGTTTCCTTAGGTTCCGCTGTCTCAGGAATATGGTCAATGCACAAAGCTTTGAGCTGACTTTGTTGAGCTTCAGCAGGAGGGGCATCAGGCATGCCAACATCAGGTGAATTAGAAAAATGAGTTGTTGTGCACGAAACACTATTAGAATTGATATGAGTCTCTGAACTCCCTCTACAAGTATCCTCATCCAACTCGATACTCGATTTAATTTCATTTTCTTTGGTTGGATTTATGACATCCAAATGTTCAGTTTCTCCTTGAGAATTTCGATCATCACTTGCTTCTCTAATTGAAACTTCAGGGTGGTATTTCAGATCGCTTTGGTAGGATGTTTCCATCTGCACTTCCATTAAACTTGGATCATCTGAAGTAGTCATGCTTTTGTCATCCTTAAACTCTTCAGGTGCAGATGATGCATCAATATCTTTCTGGCACCCCATATCGTCCATACTCCGTCTAATTGCTTCCTGAAAATCTGCTTCTTCCAGTAAATCACCTTTTGAGACCGTTTCCGTGCATTCAACTTCACATGCAGTGCCCAACTCAGGATTATCAGAAGGTCCTTCCTCCCACTCCACTTCACTTTCATCACTAGTACTACGACCAGCAACAAGTCTTTTCCCTTTAGTGTCTCCAACCATTCCCTCTTCCCATTCACAATCTGAAAGCGTTATAGCGGGTTGCTTAGCAGATGAAGTATTATCAGCTAAAGAGGCTACTAAGGGATCTCCCGCAACTATACAAGCAAATATATCATCATCGCTGTCTACAAATTGCTGCTCATTATCATCATCCTCAAAGGACACCTCTATTGAAGTTCCGCTAACTGGGATGGATTCCTGATTGGTTTCATTGAAGCAAACCGATCGATCCTGATGAGAAGTTCCGGGAAGCTTGGAACTTTCTGGAAGCGTGCTTTGGGATGCCGTTGCTTTACAATGGCTACTTCTATCATTAGACTTTCTACATGGGTCAATCTTATCCTGTTCAATCTCTTTCATTAGATCCAGGTTCCTTTGTAAATCACGAGTCATACGAATTCCCATAGCTCTCACCTTGCTCACCCTCACACGCCCCTTCTCATCCCTGTATGTCTCAACATCTTCATTAAATGCCTTTCTGGGTTCATTCATGAAAGATTCAATTGCACTGTTTGACTTTTTGGTTGACCCAACACCATTAACAGAACCTGTAGAGGGATGCCTTGTTGATATCTGGCTTGGCACGTTGCTGTTTGCCTCTACTCCAGCAGATGCAAGAGATCTACAAAGCAAAACATGTTACTGAACAAAGGAGCCACAAAGGAGCCACAAAGGTTAGTGTAAGTTTGTCACCAACTGAATACTCACTGCCTATTCCCAGTAAAAGAAGATGAAAAGATAAATTCCCGATTTGCTTCGGATGCTATACGTGAAGTCTTAACTCCACCAATTCCCCTTCCACCAGCTGCTTTCTGCACTTCATCTATCTCCCTACGGAAGGCAACTGTTTTAAGGTAAGCCTCTATTTGCAATTCGGAAAATCTTGCAGGGGCCTACACACACACAAAAAGTGCAATAAGATATTTCAGAAAGTTCATGTCAAAATTAAGGCATCCAAAACATTTAGTCACCAAGTTGAAAAACAAATACCTTCTTGACTTTTTGATATTTTTGTCGGTTCTCTGCCATCAACCTCTCTCTCATCTACAAAAAAACACAAGACCGTGTCTTAGAAATTATCGATCAAGAAAAGCTGTAAACTTGCAGAAGACATAAGTGATGTTAATGTGTGCACTTACTTGCACAAGAAGATCAAGTTGCATAGATGGTGGTAAGGCAGCTAAAACGGCAGGATCAACCTTTCCTTGTAGTGTTGGCTGTAAAATCAAGTGGATAAAAGAAATATTATAAGAAGCAAATCACCAACATTACACCTCCATTCAAATGTAGTTTTTATGGTATATCCTTGAAATATGGACCAAGTATCTCAAGAGTAACAGTTGGTCCATTCCAATAAAAATTAAGTGACTAGATTTGTTCATCTGTATGCTGTTTCATGTTCTAGTTGCATTACTTGGAGATTTCTTTGGTTAGTGACACTTAACATCTACATGTGTTGATCTAGATCATATTCTTAGTTTTGCCACTGAATACCATTTAACTTAGCAACTCTGTTGAGTGATTTATTTAGTTTCTTTGCCATGCAAGTAGCTATTGTGATATATTGCTATGTATAAGGGATAATCTGGTGAAAGAAAAAAAAACTGAGACTTGCGAAATTCTTGTTCCAACTCCAATTAAATTCATTCATCAATAACTTACAAGTAGCATTTCTTCATCATCGTCTCCATCTTCATCTTCTGCAAGAACCCCAGCACCAGATGTTGATGCATCACCTATAAAACCTTCGCCTTCCTCCGCCTCAATGGATGCTGCCAACCTTAACCACCAAGTAAAGAAAGAAATAAAGAGAAGTTGAAACATCCAGGTCCATCCTAGAATGATCTTGTATATGATAAAAAAAGATAGATGTTCATGTTCTTACATGGCATCTAAAGCTTCTTGATCAAAACCTTTTGTATCCGATGAATTTGTTTTTGAAGCGGTCCCAGCAAGATCAGTGCTGTCTGTGATCACCGTTTTTCCCTTATCACCATTGTTCTTTCTCTGATTCTCCAAATCATTTGCCAGTTCTTTCAGCCTCATTGCCTTGAGCTATAGCCAATTAATACAATCATATTATATTAAAGCACCAAATTTTAGCTAATATATCGTGTGAACTAATAGTAGTCTTAATTGCTGCTGAATATCCCCTGCCCCCTTGATTCCCAAAAGGCAAAAGAGATGCATGTTGTGAAATATTCCATGAATCATCAATATCACAGAATGGAAAATGCAAAGAAGATACTCACATGATTAAGAAGTAACTTTTCAGCAGTTTTCCGGATCTTAGCTTGAGCATTCTCACGCTGACGGCGACGTGCAATCACGGTTCTCCGCTTCAGGGCAGGTGTGGCGCCATCAAAAACAAACACTGGTTTTGTCCGCAGAAACAGTAGCTTGCAAATTCGTCGGAAAAACCCTAATATGTGAGCATTCCTCACCATGTCTCCCCGTTCATCTCGCATCGCTTTCATGAACTGTATCATCCATATGCTGGCATCTGTAAAACTAACCCACTACCATTTAAACTCAAACAAATTAAATTGTAAATTCGTACTAGAAAATCAACGAGAACCGATAGATTAGGCATTGTATATGCAGATATAAAGAGAGACCAATCGCGAGTCTTTTGCCGGCGAGGGTTTCAACTGAGACACGTCGGCCGACGGGAGATAACAGGTCCCAAAGGCCGTGAACGCCCATATTCTCCTCTGAAGACTAACGATTCCGATTTCCGTCTATGATTGCCGCCAATTTCTTGAAGGGTCGGTGAGGGGTCAAGAACAGCATCGACTGGAAACGACACCGTTGCTATCTTTTACTTCATTTTTCAAAACCTTGCCACGAGGATTAGATGGTTTCTGTTCTGAGTTGGTCTTGCCGTTTTGATCTGTTTAAACGGTACATATATTATTTTCTAAAAGATCCTTGAGATCATAAAATATTTCCTAAAAGATCATTGAGAACATAAAGTAAGGTTAAAATTTGATATTAGAATATTATTATAAAGGTATAAAAAGTATTGAAATTTTATAGTAAAAATACTGTGAAGTGTTGTTGTAAAGGTTCAATTTTTTTTATGTATTAACATGAGTTACACATACATAATTTGGTCTTATATGGTCTCAAATCTCAAAAAATTCAAACTATGCATGATTTAGACCACATTGATTGTCGTTTGATATAACTAGTCGGTCACGAGATAAAATAAAATGATGCAAAATAGGGTCTTTAGTTTTCCCTGATTTAAGTTTGGTTTATAATGTAACGTAGATGTACAGTGTGGTACGATTTAATCATAAAACCATAAATTGGATTAAATCAGATGCTTTGACTATTTTTCAAACCAAATTACACTGTAAAACTACAAAATTGTGCAAATAAGTCACGTAGTTTTTAAGACCCATTACCGTAATGCTTTAAGTGTATTTTTGTTTAGGGTGTGTTTGGTATGCGTATGAGTCCAAGCAAAACTAGACGGACGAAAGTATGGTAGGTAGGTGAAAACATTTTGTGGAAAGTTTTAGGGTTGTAAGGTAGGGGTAGTTTATTAGTTTATCAAACTTGTGTGTATTACTGTTCTTTGTTCCACCTATTTTGCTAGAACAGACCGGAAAAATGCATTTTTGTTCCATTCAATTATGTCTAGTCTTAATCAAACTGTCTAATCAAAAATACAAGTTTTGATATATCATATCATACATTGTTCTGCATTTCAAACGCATCCTTAAAGCACAAACCCGACGGTCCCGACTTGATGGTACATGGTAGGTATATATAGTTCAATAAAAAGGAAAGGGGGCTATCATGTGATTAAATGGAAAAACAGGAATCATCCGCAAATTGACCAAACCTTAAGGGTAAATTCTGTAATTTACATAACATTTAGACGTTACCAAATCAAGTCCTCCACGAACAACCACGGACGACGGTGAGAACCGTGAATCGAAGCAGCGACGTAACCGCCTTTGAGGCCACAAGTTCCAAAAAAGAGAAAGAGATAGTTTGATTCGTTCGTATCGTCGTTTTATGTTTCTGGAGGTTTTACATTTTTGCGATTAAGCGAGATTCGAAGATTTTGAAGGTTACCAAATGGAGAATATGGGAGCCACAAATCGCGAATTCGAAGAATTATTTCCAGAGAAAAAACGTGTCAGGAATCCTTTCGTTCCGATTGGTATCGACTTTCTTTGAACCCTAGTTTTACTTGTTAATAAGCGACCTGCAAATTTACGGATTTTCCATGCGCTATAGATTGTTTATTTAGTTTCCATGATTTTTCTTCCTCCACTGTATTCATCATCACAATATCAAATCCTAGGTATGATCATGCTTTGCTGCTTAATTCCTGTGTCTGGAATTATTAAGCTTATTGATTCTAACTCCCGAAATCAGCTTATAAGCCTAGGGTCTTCGTATAGAGATGCAACACTGAGTATTCGTCTTGGTGTTGGATCCAAATAGCAGAATCTGTAGCATTGAGATGATGAGGGATTGGTATGATATGTGCAATTACCATAATTGCCTGATGTTAGATCCAAATAGTAGAATATGTAGAATTGAGATTTGTGCAATAACCAAATGGTCCGATGAGTGCATTTTTTTTGGGTAACCATGGTCCATCGGTGCTCTGGCCGGCTTACACACACCTTGACTAATCCCATGGCCAACTTTGAGACAGGAGAACAAAGGCTCTGATGAACTGCGGCTATTGTGGATTATCTTTGCTCCATAATGCTTAATCAAAGGACCGTTTGGTTGCCATTAATCCTTGTCAAACAAATACATTATGACCATTGCCAATCTTCCAGAGTACATAAGGCAGCATGAGATCTCAAGGCTTCAAAATATTCATTCTGTTACAAGCTGAAGCATAAGCGCATTGCACAACTCAAACTCTCGTTCCACTCATCATAGGCATGACACTGCTTCTCCCAATCATTGTCTTTTTGTTGCAAACACTCCACAAATACCTACTCTTGTTCCATTGTATATGAGTCTGGATCTGCTGTGCAGATGTCCAGTGGCCACCAAGTGCACTCACAAGGTGCATGAGAATGAACATTCACCAAGGGTGGCTCCGGACTTTCCTAAAAAATACTCTAGATGTGTGGTGTTTTTCTAGGACTCCATCGAATCTTGTATAGTTGTATCTTTCTATGATACATAAACCACATAAATTTTCATTGGCAATCATTCAAATTCTACAGGTTAGACTTACCTTAGTATGTGTAAAGTGTACTTCCAGACATATACATTAGTGTTTGCTGCTGAATTTTGTGGTGTTTATATTCCATTTGATTAGTATATCATTTTGTTGCTTCTCAATTTCATACCTGAGATTTGTTTCCAGGTGCGTTGCTCACAGCAGGAGTGCTCACAGCTGGTTTAATTAGTTTCAAGAAAGGGAATTCTGAGTTGGGTCAGAAATTGATGCGAGCTCGTGTGGTAACCCAAGGTGCAACGGTTGCGCTGATGGTTGGTACTGCAATCTATTACGGCGAGAAGCTCTGAAGGGTCTTCAATAAGAAGCTGTTCCTAAGTGCCCATTTCTTACCTCTGGGGTGAAATATGTGTTAATAGCTTATAATTGATTTCTCTTTTTGGTGAAAGATGTATTCATTTTTTGTTTTACATCTGAAAACTGCAATAACATAACCGGAAGCCTGAGGATTTCTATCTGTTGCTGGACAATTTTGGGGTTATGTTGTGAAATGATAAGGTTGTTTATTCAGCAAAACAATTGAACATCAATTTAGCATAATCCATACCTCACAATATCTTCATAAATGCAAGATTCAAATCATCATTGTGTCATGAATGTTGACCATTAAAATTTTTCTTCTACTAGCAAACATGATTTGTATAGATCAAGGAATCCATGCATATATCTTTAGTGAAGAGTTATAAGATCTGGTGTGAAATAATTAAAGAATGAAAAGTTCAACTATTCTATCTATAATATAATTTTGCTACAAGTTAACATTTGTAATTGTTACAAAAGAAAGAAAATAAACCCCTATAGTATGAAAAAGTAATTGATCACTTACCTGGTAAGTATTTAACGGTAATGTTCAACACTATCACTTACTTACTGGGTAAGATTTTAGTACGCCAAAATGGTATCGTATGCAATAATTTACACGGTAAGCGCTAACCATGATGGTAAGAGTCGTCGTACTCATTTACCGGATAAGACTCTCGGTGCTTCACTTTGTTCTTACAGGGTAGGATTCTTGGTCATTGCTATATTCATTCTGTAAGGTAATATGACTTGGTAAATACTTATCCGGGTATGAGTTTGATAAACGGCCCCTTAGAATGTGTTTGGTATCAGGATGGAGCAGTTGTTCATCGTTGGGTAAAATGAAACCTATAAAATAACCAATTTACCTCTAATAAATTATACAAACTCCAACCTCAATTCATACTTTATATATTTATCAATGAAAATGAGCGGAAATACTAATTATAATCTCTATGTAAAGCCTTTCTAAATATTGAATCAACATTTACTTTATACTAATCTTGTTTAACCAAAATTAGATGAGTAAATTAGTTTAAAATTAGAAAATTGATTTTTAATAGCCACAAAGGGGTTATTAATTAACATTTAATTTTCAGAATTTAAACTGAATTTGGATAGTAAATGCTAAACCTATAAAATTAAAATTAAAATTAAAATTAATTTTATGCATTCTCCATTGATGGGTTCTGAAGGAGCCGTTAGAACATCTTTGTTAACGGGAAGAAATCTTCCCCAAATTATACATTCGCCACTTCAAATTTCCTTTGGAATTCTCCATCCTCATCAAAAACCTCCATCAGGAAGGAGAATTAGGGTTAGGGTTTACGACAACAAGTACAAGCCGCTAGTCCGACATTCTTATTTCTCAATTACCATATTTTGACATTAATGGCGTCAATACCAATATATTCCGGCATCGACGAAAAAACATCCGAAGAGGCCGTGCTCCCCCGGAGAGGATGTTGTTTCTGGACGCCATGTATGCATTGCGATCGACTTATGTTTTCCATCGGATCGAATTGGTGGCCAGGGATCACGGATGACGCTAAGGCGAACGGTAATCGGTGTTGGTATAAAGGATTATCACCGTTTAGGAAGATGAAGGAGTGGTCGGAGCTTATCGTCGGTCCAAAGCTGAAGGCGCTTATCCGTCGGTTTAACAAACAACGGTGTAGGCAGGGCAAATTCCAGTACGATCTGACAAGTTATCTGCTTAATTTTGATGAAGGTCCAGGGCATTCGGAAGGCAACAATCACCGGCTGTTACGCAATTTCTCCACGACGTACACATCGATTCTGATCCCCGCGAAATCTACGATTAATTTAGGCGAGGATAGGCCTACGTTCACGTGATTATGAAATAGAGCTTGGTTTCAGACGCCGGTGAATTGATGCAGCTCCGAGAACATCCGTCCCGTCGGTAAACATAAGATCCGCATGGCGCCGATGGTCAGTTGATCGAGTATTTATTACTTTTCCCAAACATTTTGTTTTTAGCTTTTATAATAATACATTTAATTTAATTCATCGGCCTCATGCAAAATTGAATCTTAAATAAATCATTATAATAAAAAAAATGTTTCTTACAAAAGTTTAGATTTGGATATTTATCCATCGTGTATTTTTGCACGATTAATCATGTCTGTTGGATTGAATTCAAGGTGGTAAAATGAATTAGTTGGTTTTTTAATTTATAGGTTAACATATTTTTGTTTTTTTATTTAAAAAATTTTATGAATAATAAATATACTAAACATGATTAACGAAAAATTAAGATGTAAATACTTAACTATATTTATTTTAGATGCTTTAAGACATTTTCGAAAATTCTGAACTCTTTTTTTAGTAATATTCAATTTACCTCTTAAACTTGTTTTTAACAAATACTTATGACCTAATTATATATTAAAATACGGTGCTCATTTACTTTCTCCTTGGCTTCAAAGGATCTCGTTTGGGTTACTCTTTATTTAATTTGGGTTATCGAAATAACGCCGGTTTTTTTAGATAAGAAGTTGTTATCTGAGGAGACCTTACTTACAGAAATAAGAGTTCGAGTCTTCGAGACGATCCCATATGGAGTCTCTGAAATAGGAGTAGTGGGGTGCAACACCTCTCTCCCATCTCGTAGGTTCCATTGTTTCTGTGTCGGGTTCGATTCAGTTCTCGGTATATTTGTTTTGTAACTTTTCATTTCTTTTTATCTCACATTTTCGTAATCTGTATTCTTATTAATCATTCTACTTAATGCGCCATTATTTTTAGAAAAATGAAAAATAAAGTTGGTTGCCTCCATTCCCACAAGACAAAAGTTTGATACGTTAGATAGGTTCTTGGGCCACTCAGATCGGGTCCAATATTGAAACAAGCCCTTTTCTTTATTCATTTCTTTGTTTCTAAAACTCTTTAAATTCATATTTTATTTTCTGAAAGTTAATATTAATTGAAGTTTTATTTGACTGAGTTAGTCATGGTTGTTGAAATAAGTTTCTTGTTTGTGAGGCTTCAGGTTCAAGTCCTATTAACATATTTTTGGCCTTAAAATTTTGAACGGTGGAAAGCAACGGGGACAAGGCTCGAAAATTGACCTAAGGGACCTTCCAACTAATTAATCTACCATAATGTGATATATAGTTCATTAGAACCATAAGAAGTCCTGACTCAAAAGTAGAACAAAACCACATGGATAGAAAGAACAATCCCACCATACCCATTTTCAGAACCATGGAAAAAAAAGCAAGAAAAGAAAGATAGATTCTTACACTTGCCTCCATGGATTCCACAAATCACTCCACAATACACACAACTGTTGAATATACATGATAAACAAATGAAAAAGTTAAAGAGAATTGCCAAAAGCAAAAGCAAAGTTTGCCCCTAAACTATATGCTGTCAAACAGTTATCAATGTTGAAGGTAAAAAAGATGTTTCTCCTTCAATTCTTAACAAGAAAGTTTGATCTTGATTAATATCACTTTAATCTTGATTAGGGTTTTCTTTTCAGATGCAACCCATTTAACCACTTTGAAGTTCTTGCTTCAAACCCATAAAAATTTGCAGTCTTCCATAAGGAAAAACCAGTTTGTGTTTCACCTTTCAAGAAACATGCTCATTTATCAGTAGAACCAAAAGACCAGATAGTATCATTATAAAAGGACTACTGATCATTGAAAATTAAATAATAATCATAATTATAATAAACAGGATTAAGAAGAACCAAAATCATTTCATATTCTAATTTCTACCTTGCATTCTTCCCATCCAAGGTAATTCCATGTCAACTGAAGATGGGTTATGCACTTGATTCTCTGAAGAACCAGCAAATTTTCCCCTTTTAGACCATAACCAAATCTTGGAAACCGAATAACTGTCGGTTTTCGTTCCAATCGTGATCTTCTTCCCTTCCGTATCATCGCTAACCGTTAGATTTCCATTCGCATCTTGACCATCTCTTTTGCAGTTTAAAGCCACCTTAAGACTTGTATCACCAACCACATACTCATATGAACCCATGGAATAACATCTTCTTGCATCCAAATTACTGCTACTAGACTCTCCTCCACCTGTCTCCTCTTCACCTTCAATCAATTTTCTAAACTTCCCAAGCCTCACCAAGAACACCCCTTTTTCAGCAATCATTTGTTCAGGTAATTCCATTGTCTTTGCTAACCCACTCTGATCATAATCTGTTTCCCTCATATCATCGAATTCGAAAACTGGGTTTTCCATAGAAAACCCATGATTGAAAAGGGTATTTCTGCAAAGGGGACATGTTGAATTCGATAGAAGCCATGTATCTATACAGTTTATATGAAAAGCATGGCTGCAAGTGGGGAGCAATCTCAATTTATCCATCTCACAGAATTCAGACAAACAAACTGCACAATCAAATGATTCTTTAGCACCCACAACTTGTGTGTACATGAAAACTGGTAACGAATCGATAAAGGCTTGATCTAAGCCTGAATCATGAAGATGAAACAGCTGTTGAAGCTGTCTTTGAAGTGCATCTGAGGTAGAACCATCTGGGTATGTATTAGATTGAGATGGAATATTGGGTGAAGAATGGTGTTTTGTCAAGAATCTCACAAGCAAGTGAAGCAAACCAGATATGAAAAACAAGAGGGCCAAGATTACAATAATGAAAAGAACAGCTGGGTTGATCTTGGTGCTTGAAGTTGAAGAAGATGAAGTGTTTGATGCTTTATGAATTAAGACAGTAAATGGTGGTGAATAAAGAGGGGGTTGTTGTATATGTCTCTTGTGGATTTCATATTTCAACCAAGACATTTTTACATGGGTATGCCCAGAAACCCATCTTTCTTCTCTAAAATCCATCATCACCTGCTTAAAGAATCATTATATGATGATATTCAAACCCTTAAAGCACTCAGATTTGAGCAGAGGAGGTGGGTATCTCCCAAGAACATTAATTGGAGTGAACACAATGCATTGCATGATAGGAAAATCAAATTTATGACCCACCTTGTGGTTCAGGAGCTGAAGCCCTAAAAAGAAGAGGGCTTCTGAGAATCAAAAACCACCCTTTGTAGGCTAAATATAATATGATTAGAGGAGATAAAAGGGAAGTTTTGAATGTATAATATATTGCAGGGCAAAGGAGGATCCAAAGGCAAAAAGGTTTGGGTGAGAGATGGGAGTCATATGATCAATGGTTTCAAGATTACAAAAAGTAGATTGTGATGTAGACCTTGGACTTGGAGTTCCTTAATTTGCACATTAAGTGGATTGGATTGTTTTGAAATTTTAGTTCACAATCTAAATCATAAATGATGATGTAAGATTGTTTAAAAAGAAATATGCGACATCTATTTTCAAATAGATGTGTTAGGGCATCCACAACAATGAAATTGCACACCAATTGCAAATGTGTCACATCAGCTTTGCAATTCATTTGCAATTATCATCCACAACAATGAAATTGCATCCACTTTCTAAAGTGACACCTCATCATAAAAAACTATATTTTAATCAAATAATAATAAAACTACAACTAAATACTCTTTACTTTAATTTAATATGAAATATTTTATTAATTAAATAACTATAACTAAATACTCTCTACAAAACTACAATTAAATACTCTCTACAAAACATCACAAAAAATGATTTGACATAAAGCAATTTCTAATTTTGAAATTATTTCCTACAATTTCTAATACTATTCACTGCCACATCAGCAAAAAGTGCTGATTTGACATTTGCAATTACCAAAACCCAATTTCTAATTTAGCAATCACACTCACAACCACCATAATTTCTAAATTAGAAATCTTACGTGACACATTTGCAATTCCTTTTAAATTCATTTGCAATTGCTGTTGTGGATGGTCTTAGGTTTGTTTGGTTAGGTTTAATTTAAAAATAATATATTTTAAAGTTATTTAATTTTGAAAGATAAAGAGTATAATTAGAAAAAATAAAGAAAAAAAAAACAAAATTTATTGAAGAGTTATGTAAAGTAACTTATCAAAAAATTATGCTTGATCAGCAAAGACTTTTTTAACAATCACAAAGAATAAGCTAGTTTAAACCACAAGGCTTGTGGCGTACTGGTTAAGGCTTGTGGGGGATGTGGCTAGTAACCCATCTACCCCAAGTTCGAATACTGGTTAAGGCTTGTGGGGGTTGCACGCTTTAGCAGCTGGGGCAATTGCCTCACCTTGCCGGGATTAGTCGGGGCAATGTCCTCGGATACCCTTCAAAAAAAAAGCTAATTTATAAATTTTAAAAATAACAGAATAATGACGAATGTAATATGTAAAGGATGGAGGGACCCCATTAAGAAAAGAATCATTAATTTGACCTAGGTTAAGAACATCTTTTTAATTTTTACCATAGTTCTTCTTAGTAATTTTTCTATTGTGCCTCCCTCAACCAAGAAATCAAAGAAAGTATCTTGAAATCAATAAAAAAAAAGCCAAAACGGTCACTCAAAATCAACAAAAGCCCCCAAAAGGTCTCTTGAAATCGACAAAAAACACATCGGATGACTTTTCATACCTTTAATTTACCTTAAATATGTTTCCACTAAATAAAAATTTAAGATTCACCACTGACTAAGCATTTGAATTTTTTTTCCCAAGTCCAAAATAGTATGATTTGAAATCTTAGTGTAAAACAATTCAAATGTATAAAAAAAATAATGGAATTTTGTATTTAAGCACAATAAATGTCTCAATTAGCACTTGTTCAAATTATTTATATACGAAAATTGTAACAAAATAACTTACACACATTCCTTGTATTTGCTAAGGATTGAACTCCTACCTCATAAAAGACTAGAGATCCGAAAATTATTAGGCTAAAAACCCTTTAATATTATTAATAACGTTGTGATATTATAATTGCATTTATATTATCATATCATACTAAATATAATTTATTTTGACAATTCAAACTTTAATTGATAGTATTTTGTCATTTCACATTTTTCATTTACGAAATTTTATCTAACAATAGTTTTTCATTCGATGTTTATTCTAAATATTATTTTTTTATCATTTAGCACATTTAGGGTGCGTTTGGTAGAGTCTTTTAAATGGGTCATTTAACCGGTCATGTTCTGTCCTGTCCAGTCCTATTTATGTGTTACCAAACACTGAACAGCTGTCCTGTCCTGTTCTGTCCTATCCTGTTCCGTCCCATCCTGTCTGCGTACCAAACGCACCCTTAACAAACAATATACATATTGAGGTTTGGTAGAAACTTTGATGACATTTTAGGATACTTTCACCAATCAACTTAACACACAATATGGTAGAGTATGATTATATCAACTTAATTATTTTACATGTCTCATGATTAAAGCCAACTTTTTTCTGACTTCACATTGATTTGTTAAAGAGTTTAACTCGAGACATGTATTCGGTAAATAATGACAATGTTAATGATTTTTGTTTGTATAAGACTACACTTTGATAATTGGTTGGTGGCTTATTGTGATTGAGTTTCTCATCAGATTTTCTTTAAAGTACTTTTGTGCCGATGTACACATATCCACATGTATGCATTCACATCCTTTGATATGCAATACACGTACGTATATGCACATATACGACCATTTGTCTTGACCTTTGTAGCACATATGTCGTACAAGGTAATAAACCACCATTTGTCTTAAACCTAAATCATATAGCTCATATCAAACAAGTGTGAAGGCAAGAAAACCCAGCTAATACGGAGTATATGGATCAACAAACGATATACAATGTATCCTGATAACGTTGCAAGGCAAATAAAGCGTATAAAAGTACAACATAAAGATAAATGAGGTTTTACGACCCTCCAATCGTGTATGTCGGCCTAACTGTAACACCCAAAAATAAGGATAAGTAATTATGAAAAAAAGTGCAAGTGAAAAAGCAATAAATATATAGAACTTTTATTTACTTTGGATATCCAAAATAGTAAAAGAAATGATTGAAAATATTCGATTTTACTGGAGATGGATTACGTCACTTAGAAACTGGGAGGGAATGTTTTAAGGATAGAAATTGTTTCCTTGGACTAAAGGTATGAGAAGTGGAAAGGAGAGGAGCCTCTTGAGGCATTATTTTGCGAACTCTAAGTGGAAAAAGGTTGTTGGAATCGTGAATTCTTGTGCCCAAGTGAAGGAAATATCAAATACCAGAGATCAAGGTAATTTTCCCACCCATTCTCCAATTTAACTATGGAGTAACATAGTTTTATATGTTTTGAGAGTCTATATTTGATTTGAGGCCGAAGAGATGTAATAACCAGGTACATTATTTGTTTAATTAATAGTATTATTCTATTTTTAGAAAAGTATGGAGTTAGTTTTATAAGTTTCGTTAAGTGTTTTATGGAGTTAGAAGTTAAGGGGTAAGTTTTAATTTTAAATTAGAAGTTTAAGGGTGAAACTTGTTATAGTATGAAAGTTGGAGGGTTGGTTGGATCAAGTGGTAGAAACCCTTGACACCACCGTCTCATTTTAGACAAAAGAGAGGTGAGGTGTCATTGTTTGGTTATCTTAAGTATCTTGAGTTTTTGTGTGTGTGTGTGGGGGGGGGGGGGGGGGGGGTTACGAAGAGAGAAAGAGAAAGAGGTAGAACCGAAAGAAAGAGAAGAAGAAGAGCAAGTGTTTTCAGCTGGGTTTTGAGAATAATTGAAGAAACAAAAGGTAAACTATCCTATACAAATCCTTACTTTTATGTTCATAAGTTGCTAGATAAGTTTAGAGATAGGTTTTGATGAAATATGGATGTTTTGGGAAATCTGAGTATATGACTAGGTTCTATTTATAGTCTTAAACATATCTGCAAAATATCAGAAACATTCATGGTCTAAAACTGTAAATTTCTGGGTTTAGGATGAATTTAGTTAACTGAGATATTGATGAACATCATAGGTATCGCAACCTTGAGTTGCGAAGGTTGCGACATTCATGAATATCGCAACCTTGAGTTACGACAAGCTCTTGATATCGCAATGGTCAGTTGCGACTTGTGGTATATCGCAATAGTTGGTTGCGACATGATGTATATCGCAACAGTTGGTTGCGATATGCTACTGTGTCGCAGTAGTTAATTGCGATATGTGTGGTGTGTTGCGACATGGGGTTATCGCAGTAGTTGATTGCGATATGAGTCGAGGATTTTGGGATTTTAGAGATTTTAGTCTTAAAAAGATATTTTGTATTTATGTGGTTACAGATTCTGTGAAATTGGGCTGAAAGATTGGAATACTTGAAAATAGCTTGGAAGGATTTTGGTGATAAGCAAAACAGGTGAGTTTTACTTTAAAACGTTTTAAAACTGGAATACATATATGTGTGGATTGGGAATGTGATAGATGGTGTGATTATGTGTTTATGTTTGAAATATAATATATTGAGATATTGTATTTACATGAGCATTACACTATACGAGAATACGTTGGCCAGGCTTAGGACCGGTGGTGTTGGCTGTAATATTCGTACAGCGGTGTTGGCTGTAATTGTCGTACAACGGAGTTAATTTATTAGTTGGCTTGCAACCAACTAATATGGCCATGGAAAATGAGACAGGAAGTACACGATGCACGAGTCTTAATTGGTATTCATCTTTGGATTATGTATATGGTATTTGTGCAAAGGGTTTTAAAACTAACAGGGATTTTCTCACTTAGACCGCTAGGTCTAACCCTCATTTTGTTTTAAAATATGTATTCCAGGTCATGGAGCAAATAAGGACAAACGATAGGAAATTCTATGAAATACTTTTGAAGACATATGTTTATGAAGATCCGTGATGTGTTTTTGTATCTATCATGTTAGTAGTTATTATGTAAATTATTAGCAAAAAGTTTGTACTGAAATACTTGTCTTGGATAGAAAGACTAAGAGACCGTAAATGAAATATAATGTATCTTCTATTATGAGACTGTGTTATGTTAAATATGTTATTTGTTGTATGTTTGGAATCCGGGTTGTTATAGATGGTATCAGAGCCCTAGTTTAAGGGATTTAGGTATTCGTATCTGTACCTAGACTTAAACTGCATGTGAAGTAGGATGTCCCTATTATTGTAGAACCTTGGGATGTTAAATATAAAAAGGTAGAAGGAACATCATGTAAGGTAATTTCAGATTACACCTGGCCAGTGTAATTGTGATCTTACAGGTACATGTTTGAACTGGAATACCTTGTTATATGGGGTATGTGCTTATGTGTATATTAACCTTGTTTGGATCTACAGAATGGCAAGTGGTACTCGACAAACGAATCGAGAGGGAGGAGGAAATCCTAATAGAACGAATCCAACAGTTGGGACAAGGGGAAGAGGGGGAGAAAGAGGTAGAGGCAGAACAGGCGGCAGAGTTCAACCGCGAGGTGCAGAATTTGTTATGAGAGACGACTTAGCGGCTGAAATGGGAATATTACAGGTAAATATCCAAGCTATGTTCAACCGAACTCATAATACTGAAACGGAAATACCAGATCCGACTCATGAAGACGAAATGCCTATTACACCTACCGTCGTACCAGTGACGAAGAAGTGTGATTATAAAATGTTCCTAAGTTGCAAACCTCCAACCTACTCAGGAGAAAGGGAACCAGTGAAAGCTATGAGGTGGCTGAAAGAAATAGAAGCTATCTTCAAAACTAGTAAGTGTGCCGAAGAGGATAGGGTACTATATGGGACTGTAATGCTAAAAGCCGATGTTCTATACTGGTGGGAAGCCCTTATTTCTTCTGGAGGATCTGACATATATTCTACTTTCTCTTGGGAAGAATTCGTTATAGCTTTCAGGAAACAGTTTTGTCCCCAAGCAGCAGTTAAACAATTGGAAGGGGAGTTTATGAACTTGCAGCAAGGGAATTTATCAGTTCGGGACTACACCGCTCGTTTTCTGGAAAAGTCTCGTTTCGCGGAATACTACGTTGCCACGGAGACAATGAAGATTAAGAGGTTTATCTTTGGGTTGAATTCAGAAGTCAAAAGTCTGGTGATTGCTAAAGGACCAGAAACCCGCTCAGCCGCAGTAGACGCCGCGGAAACCGTGGAACAAGATAAATGGAGAAATGCTAATGATAAAGGTATGGGAAAAAGAAAGTGGGAAGGACCACAGTATGATCCAAAGAAGTCCAGGTTTCAGAGGTTTGATAACCGTCCGCCTTTCCGACCAGCGGAAAGACCTTGTCCGAAATGCAACCGTATCCACCAAGGAAATTGTCAAGTTGATCCTCGGGTTTGTTATAGGTGTGGGAAGACCGGACATGTTGCTAAAGACTGTCGAGTAACGCGGTTTTGTTTCTTATGTAATTCTCCGGATCACATTCAGTCCGATTGTCCGAGGGGAAGAGTACAGCAAGGGGGTACATCGGGGAGACCAGCGGGTGTCAGACCAGTAGTACAAAGGCCAGAGCAACCAAGAGCAAGGGGCCGTGCATTTCAGATGACAGCACAGAAGCGGAGGAAACTCCAGATGTGGTTACAGGTACATTTTTAATAAACTCTACACGTGCTAAAGTGTTATTTGACTCCGGTGCAAACTGATCGTTCGTATCTCCTTCATTTGCTGCTTATATGCATTTAAAGCCTAAAGTGTTAGATCATGCTTTAATGGTAGATACTGCAAATGATAATCAAGTATCCGTTAAAGAGGTTTTTGATAGTTGTGTGATAAATATAGAGGGGTGTGGAGTACCTATTCAATTATTTCCTATAGCCTTGATTGAGTTTGATGTAGTAGTGGGGATGGATTGGTTAGCCGAGAATCAGTCTAACATAGTTTGTGATAAGAAGTTGATCAATGTTGTCTTACCTGAGAGGGGACCGGTAGTGATTTATGGTGATCGTATAAATCATCAGTCTTGCCTTATATCTATGTTAAAAGCTCGTAAGTGTGTCAGCAAAGGTTGCCCGAGTTACTTAGCTTATGTGATAGATACTAAGCTAGAAAAGAATAAGTTGGAAGATATTCCTACTGTCAGTGAATTTCCAGAAGTTTTCCCTGAAGACTTAAATAGTCTTCCTCCCGTTAGACAAGTAGAGTTTGGTATAGATCTGATTCCTGGAGCCGCTCCTGTTGCTCGTGCACCGTATCGTTTAGCGCCACCAGAGATGAAAGAAATGATGACGCAACTGCAAGATCTTTCCGATAAGGGCTTCATCAGACCCAGTTCTTCGTCGTGGGGTGCACCAGTCTTGTTTGTGAAAAAGAAGGATGGTTCGATGAGAATGTGTATTGATTACCGAGAACTGAATAAGCGCACGATCAAGAACAAGTATCCACTTCCCAGAATTGATGACCTCTTCGATCAATTAGTTGGAGCTTGTTATTTCTCCAAGATTGATCTAAGATCTGGTTATCATCAGCTGAAGGTTAAAGAAGAATACGTTCTGAAAACTGCTTTTCGTACAAGGTACGGTCACTATGAATTTCTGGTGATGCCATTTGGACTGACGAACGCTCCAGCTGCTTTTATGGATCTAATGAACCGAGTATGTAAGCCATATCTTGATAAATTTGTTATTGTGTTTATCGATGATATCCTTATCTACTCCCGATCCAAAGAAGAGCACGCACAACATCTTCGTTTAATTCTGGAATTGTTAAAGAAGGAACAGTTATACGCTAAGTTCTCTAAATGTGAATTCTGGCTACGGGAAGTTCAGTTTCTCGGACATATAGTTTCCGAGAAAGGTATTCAAGTCGATCCGATGAAAGTGGAGGCAATTGAAAAGTGGGAACCGCCGAAAACGCCAACCGAAGTACGAAGTTTTCTGGGTTTAGCCGGTTACTATCGAAAGTTTATAAAAGATTTTTCTCGTATCGTTACGCCTCTCACTAAGCTGGCCCGAAAGAATCTAAAGTTCGAATGGAAAGCAAAACAGGATGAAGCATTCCGAATATTGAAAGAGAAACTCTGTAGCGCACCGATACTAGCATTACCTGAAGGTTCCGATGACTTTGTTGTTTACAGTGATGCTTCCAAACTGGGATTGGGATGTGTACTAATGCAACGTGGGAAAGTTATTGCATATGCTTCTAGACAACTGAAGGATCATGAACGGCAGTATCCTACACACGACATGGAACTTGCAGCAGTTGTATTCGCGCTAAAGATTTGGAGACACTATCTATACGGTTCTAAATGTCAAATTTTTACTGATCATAAGAGTCTTCAATATCTTTTCGATCAGCGGGAATTAAATATGAGGCAAAGAAGATGGCTAGAACTGGTGAATGATTACGACTGTGAAATTCTTTATCATCCGGGAAAGGCGAATGTGGTAGCTAATGCTCTGAGTCGTCAAGAAAGAAGTGGAACAATAAAAGCCATTGCACTAAGAGCTGAGCTTCTACCCAACATCTTTGACGAATTGAAGAAGTGTCAAATAGAACCTTTTCAAGAAGAACATTTGAAATCAGAACGGTTAGTGGGGATATCAGCATTGCTAGTAAAAGATGATCGTGGGTTATTGTGTCTGGGGAACAGAATTTAGGTGCCTCGTTTGGGTGGTTTACGTGACCGGGTACTACAAAAAGCTCATCAATCTCGTTTCTCTATTCATCCAGGTACGAATAAGATGTATAAAGATTTAAAACAATTTTATTGGTGGCCGGGAATAAAAAGGAGCATTGCTCAGCATGTGGAAGGTTGTAATACTTGTAAGAAGGTAAAGATTGAACATCAAAAGCCATTTGGTCAGTTACAACGTTTAGAAATACCTATGTGGAAATGGGATCAGATTACTACGGATTTCATCAGGAAGTTACCAAGGACTCCGAAAGGATTTGATGCCATTTGGGTGATCGTTGACAGGTTGGCAAAGTCTGCTCACTTTCTACCAATAAAAGAAACTGATTCGTTGGAACGATTAGCCAAGTTGTACATTGATGAAATAGTAACTCGACATGGAGTTCCAATCTCGATTATTTCTGATCGTGATAGTCGTTTTACTTCAAGATTCTGGAGGAGTTTTCAAAAAGAAATGAGAACGCAGATAAAGTTGAGTACGGCATACCATCCTCAAACTGACGGTCAGAGCGAACGAACAATTCAAACTTTGGAAGATATGCTACGGGCCTGCATTGTTGATTTTGGGGGATCATGGGATAAGCATTTACCGTTGATTGAATTTGCCTACAACAACAGTTATCATTCCAGCATACAAGCGGCACCGTTTGAAGTTTTGTATGGTAGAAAATGCCGAATGCCTCTGTGTTGTAACGAAGTGGGAGAAAAACAGTTAGCGGGACCAGATATAGTTCAGTTAACCGCGGATAACATTACTCAGATTCAGAAACGATTGAAAGTGGCTCAAGACAGACAGAAAAGCTACGCTGACCGACGCCGAAAGCCGTTGGAATTCCAAATTGGAGATTTCGTAATGTTGAAAGTCTCACCTTGGAAAGGAGTCATTCGATTTGGGAAACAAGGTAAGCTTAGTCCAAGGTACATCGGGCCGTTTGCAATTACGGAAAGGATTGGTGAAGTAGCATACAGGTTGGATCTACCGCCAGAGTTGAGCAGGATTCACAACGCGTTTCATGTATCGAATTTTCGAAAGTGTTTGGTTACGCCCGATCAGGCATACAAGTTGATGAAAAGCTAAATTATGTGGGGGAACCTGAAGCTATAGTTTACCACAAAGTTAAAGTGTTGCGGAGCAAAGTAATCAGACAAGTGAAAGTTCAGTGGAGACATCATAGAGGTCAGGATGCTACTTGGGAATCAGAGTCAGAAATGAGAACTAAATACCCTCATCTTTTCGCTTAACTGAATTCCGGGACGAAATTCTTTTAAGGGGGAGATTTTGTAATAACCAGTTCGTTATTTGTTTAATTAATAGTATTATTCTATTTTTAGAAAAGTATAGAGTTAGTTTTATAAGTTTCGTTAAGTGTTTTATGAGTTAGAAGTTAAGGGGTAAGTTTTAATTTTAAATTAGAAGTTTAAGGGTGAAACTTGTTATAGAATGAAAGTTGGAGGGCTGGTTGGATCAAGTGGTAGAAACCCTTGACACCACCGTCTCTTTTTAGACAAAAGAGAGGTGAGGTGTCATTGTTTGGTTATCTTGAGTTTTTGTGTGTGTGTGTTTGTTTTACGAAGAGAGAAAGAGAGAGAGAGAGGTAGAACCGAAATAAAGAGAAGAAGAAGAGCAAGTGTTTTCAGCTGGGTTTTGAGGATAATTGAAGAAACAAAAGGTAAACTATCCTATACAAATCCTTACTTTTATGTTCATAAGTTGCTAGATAAGTTTAGAGATAGGTTTTGATGAAATATGGATGTTTTGGGAAATCTGAGTATATGACTAGGTTCTATTTATAGTCTTAAACATATCTGCAAAATATCAGAAACATTCATGGTCTAAAACTGTAAATTTCTGGGTTTAGGATGAATTTAGTTAACTGAGATATTGATGAACATCATAGGTATCGCAACCTTGAGTTGCGACATTCATGAATATCGCAACCTTGGGTTGCGACAAGCTCTTGATATCGCAATGGTCAGTTACGACTTGTGGTATATCGCAATAGTTGGTTGCGACATGATGTATATCGCAACAGTTGGTTGCGATATGCTATTGTGTCGCAGTAGTTAATTGCGATATGTGTGGTGTGTTGCGACATGGGGTTATCGCAGTAGTTGATTGCGATATGAGTCGAGGATTTTGGGATTTTAGAGATTTTAGTCTTAAAAAGATATTTTGTATTTATGTGGTTACAGATTCTGTGAAATTGGGCTGAAAGATTGGAGTACTTGAAAATAGCTTGGAAGGATTTTGGTGATAAGCAAAACAGGTGAGTTTTACTTTAAAACGTTTTAAAACTGGAATACATATATGTGTGGATTGGGAATGTGATAGATGGTGTGATTATGTGTTTATGTTTGAAATATAATATATTGAGATATTGTATTTACATGAGCATTACACTATACGAGAATACGTTGGCCGGGCTTAAGACCGGTGGTGTTGGCTGTAATATTCGTACAGCGGTGTTGGCTGTAATTGTCGTACAGCGGAGTTAATTTATTAGTTGGCTTGCAACCAACTAATATGGCCATGGAAAATGAGACAGGAAGTACACGATGCACGAGTCTTAATTGGTATTCATCTTTGGATTATGTATATGGTATTTGTGCAAAGGGTTTTAAAACTAACAGGGATTTTCTCACTTAGACCGCTAGGTCTAACCCTCATTTTGTTTTAAAATATGTATTCCAGGTCATGGAGCAAATAAGGACAAACGATAGGAAATTCTATGAAATACTTTTGAAGACATATGTTTATGAAGATCCGTGATGTGTTTTTGTATCTATCATGTTAGTAGTTATTATGTAAATTATTAGCAAAAAGTTCGTACTGAAATACTTGTTTTGGATAGAAAGACTTAGGGACCGTAAATGAAATATAATGTATCTTCTATTATGAGACTGTGTTATGTTAAATATGTTATTTGTTGTATGTTTGGAATCCGGGTTGTTACAGAATTCATTGTTTTAGGGTAATACTGATTTCGACTATCGTGATTAGTTATTTATGTGGGGATGTCGCTTTGCGAGTCTACGTTTCATTCTATGAATATTGTTACACATTCATTTTTAAATTGTGATTTCTCGAGGGTATTACACTTAGGATGCGTTTGATACGCAGAACAGGGTGGAACAGAACGTGACAAAACAGGTTTGTCCTATCTTTGGTGTCACTTTCTGGGAGAAGAACAGTGGAACAAACTTGTCCAAGGTGTATTGTACAAATATTACCCCTGACCAAATAATACTGCTTCCTAATTCACGCCTCTCTCTCTATCAAAATATCACACAAATCGTCTTCTTCCTCAAATCGATTACGCCTCCATTCAACAAATCGAGATGCAGGTGAAGTCGAAGCTGTTGTAGTCGAACAGAGGTTGAAGTCAATGCTGCTGTAACCCTAGATCGTCTGAAGTCGAAGCTGCTGTAGTCGAACGTCGCCTACCTCCTACATCAGGTAATCGACTTTTTTCTGCTGTGGTTATTGATTTTGCAATCGATTTTTTTATCTACAACCTCTGTATCAATTTTTGGTATCGAGTTTTTTTATCTACGACCTCTGTATCAATTTTGGTATCGATTTTTCATCTGCTGCCTTTGTATCGTTTTTTGGTTTTGGATTTTTGGTAGATTGTTAGGTGTTTTAGTCGATTATTGGAAGATTGTTGTTATTTTGTTCAATTTTTGGTAGATTGTTGTTGTTTTTGGTCGATTTTTGTTGGATTTCGTGTTTAGCCATAATATCAGAATTGGGTGTTGTTTTGGTGTTCTTGTTTTGGTGTTTTTGGTATCAATTTTTATTTGTTGCCTTTGTATCAATTTTTGGTTATTGATTTCTCGTAGATTTTTGTTGTTTTTGGTCGATTTTTGGTAGATTGGTACTGATTTCGTGTTTAGCCATAATATAAGAGTTGGGTGTTGTGTTGATGTTCTTGTTTGGTTGAAATTACTTGTTCAAGGGTAAATTGGTCATTTAACCGGTTCTGTCATGTCCTGTTCTGTCCAGTCATGTTATGTCTCACCAAACATTGAACATCTGCCATGTTCTGTCTTGTCCCGTTCTGTTCTGTCTGCGTACCAAACGCACCCTTATAGAACCCAAAATTATGTATTATATTCAAAAACTAGTAGGTCGTCACAAGATGTTTACCCGAATAATTATAGCAATTCAAGTGGCAACTAAGCCTACTACCATGAAGTTGGAAATGAGAGATCAACAAGTGTTTGCCCAATAATGTATATAAAAGCATATGACACTAAAAATGACTATACCCACTTTTATATCAATTTCTCGTTTTATGTCTTTATTGCCCAACTGTGCCTTGTCGCCGCACGACTTGGTTGCCCGATCCCTTTTCCTTTCTAGCAACACGATGATGTCTCGCACCAAACACAACCCCATGTCATAAATTGTCTTATCATGGCCCTCCTAATTTCAAGCGACAATACCCCTGCGACTCAAACCTACAACTTGTAGTGTGTGACCGGCTCCGATGACTTGACTAGTGATCAAAATTGAACCCAAGTGCACATGTGGGTTAGATATCATAATTTTCATGTCGTCTTAAGGATAGATCAGTCTACAACATGTATACTTTTAAAAGAATTTGTATCTTTTTGTTATGTAAAAATGAACACAAACAAAGAGTTATAGTCGGCGACATGATATATCCATTTTATTGTAATGATAACACATATTCATGTTAAAGAAAAGGGAAATTAATTAAAATACCCCAAGTTTGACCATCTCTTACCGAAATACCATAAATCTCTCCCAGTTTACAAAAATACCCAAAAAATCCGCGATGAGCCCCGCGATCGCGGGCCCAGGCCCACGTGGCAAACTGTTTCGGCCAAAAGCCCCGCGAAGCCCCCCAACTTTGCCCGCGTTGGCAAGTTTCGTCCCTGCCCGCGAAGCCCCCCAACTTTACATTTTTGGTCCCTGTTTTTTGTGTCTTTGTTCAGTAAAAAAAAATACAAACTGTCCAAAAGAAATTTTAGCAAAACCGAGCTGCGTGAGCACGAGATTTTGGAGCTGCATTCGTGTCCGCAGGTCGCGCTCGCACACAAGTTCGACGATTTTAGCTTGCGAAATCGTCAATCGGCACCCCCCCTGCGCGCGGGTAGGTGTTGGAGTAAAACCATGCAAGGAGCTTGTCAACTCCTCTCACTTCTTTGCTTATAAACCAATGAAAGTTTATTCATTCTACCTATGTGGGACACATTCCCACACCCAACTTGATTTTTGCTAATTTCATGGTTTTTACTTAACTTTGAGTATCGATATCTCATTCACACATACTCCGTTTTCGACGCATTATATATCGTTTTGAAGCTCTCATATAGAAGAACATAAACCCACTAAGAGTTAATTATATATACCACATATATATATATATTTAAATGTGTCTAAAGTTCCCTAAAAACCATTAAATATAAGAACTTTAGACACATTTAAATATATGTGTATTTAATTAGCTTTCATTATTCTAATTCATAGTAACCCCGTTCTAATTCATCAATCTATACTCTCTTTAATAAAGTGATAATGTGTGACTTGAAGGCAAACAAGGATTAAAATCTAACAAAATAAGCAATAAAAAACCATGGCAACAGATCTTACATGAGGATATTGAGTGGAAGACCTGATGACTTGAAATCTGATGCAAAATTGTTTATTGATGCTATGAAACTGAGATCCAGCTCCATGGCATCCACTTTGGCAGTTGGGTTTTGCTTCTTTCACATCTTTCCCTGCTGACATATTTCTGACCGCCATAACTACATGAACCCCACGAAGTGCAAGAACCCGTGCAGTTTCGGTCCCAATGCCACTAGAACTTTAAATTGTATCCCTAGAATAAAGAAAGCTAATTAAATACACATATATTTAAATGTGTCTAAAGTTCTTATATTTAATGGTTTTTAGGGGAACTTTAGACACATTTAAATATATATATATATATATATATATATATATATATATATATATGTGGTATATATAATTAACTCTTAGTGGGTTTATGTTCTCCTATATGAGAGCTTCAAAACGATATATAATGCGTCGAAAACGGAGTATGTGTGAATGAGATATCGATACTCAAAGTTAAGTAAAAACCATGAAATTAGCAAAAATCAAGTTGGGTGTGGGAATGTGTCCCACATAGGTAGAATGAATAAACTTTCATTGGTTTATAAGCAAAGAAGTGAGAGGAGTTGACAAGCTCCTTGCATGGTTTTACTCCAACACCTACCCGCGCGCAGGGGGGGTGCCGATTGACGATTTCGCAAGCTAAAATCGTCGAACTTGTGTGCGAGCGCGACCTGCGGACACGAATGCAGCTCCAAAATCTCGTGCTCACGCAGCTCGGTTTTGCTAAAAAAATTGAACATTTTGTATTTTTTTTTACTGAACAAAGACACAAAAAACAGGGACCGAAAATGTAAATTTTTTTTGGCCTATCGCGGGCTGCGATCGCGAGCAGGGACGAAACTTGCCAACGCGGGAAAAGTTGGGGGGCTTCGCGGGGCTTTTGGCCGAAACAGTTTGCCACGTGGGCCTGGGCCCGCGATCGCGGGCCCCATCGCGGATTTTTTGGGTATTTTTGTAAACTGGGAGAGAATTATGGTATTTCAGTAAGATATGGTTTGACTTAGGGTATTTTAATTAATTTCCCTAAAGAAAACATTGGATGCACCAGTGACTCAAGACATAAGAGATATATGTATGATCTGTAAACGTTTTCATCTTCCTTTGATTTCTAATTTTATTCAAGAGTTTTTATGTGTTTACACCCACCTTAATTTATTGTAAAAATGGCATTGTTTTACATGATTTTTTTTATCTGAGCCATAATTTAATATATTGATTAACATATATTTGTTTCACAATGTGTTTATTTTATATCCATTTGGTTCAATGTGAAATTTTTTAGTTATATTTTTTATTTTACAAGGACATAAAAAATGTTTACGATATGAAACAAATATATACTAATAAATACACTAAATTCAAGGTAAATCACATAAAATAGCACATGATACACCGATTCTTATCGTTATAACAATTTTATAGATTTTTAAACAAAACCCCTTACTGCTGTTAATGCAAAAAATCGTCCAGAAGGATAACTTAAGGTTGATTGTGGAGCTTAACAACTAAAGAAAGGAATATAGCGACAAAGACAGAAAACGTAAAAGGGACAAAGATTTTGGTGACGCGGGAAAAACCTCAACGAGGAAAAAACCCGCGGACGACTGGGGAAGCCGTCGTTGCACTATGGTCGCCAAACAGGGGCGATGTCCTTTGTTTCTGGTGTCGATCGTACAGAGATTACAATACAGATGAAAGGAAATACTTTAAATGTAAAGTAACAAGTGTTTAAAATGTAAAAATAAGTGTATCGTGTGCGAAGACAGTAGGTCGAGAGTGTAAGTCGTGCGTCGAGAGCGATCACTTGAGAGAAAGTTCTTTGCTTCGGATGTTCTTGAGTACGCAGTGTGATTCCAGAATTCGATGATCTGCCAATGATGACTTTGCCTTCATATTTATAGTCTTCGAATGCATTTAATGACTCCATGAATTCCTCTTGTAACGGTCGCACCGGTCTCTGTTGTTTAATGTTCATAACTGCTTTGTCGGTTTCGTCCGTTAGTCATAAATGACGTTGACCTGCATTAAATGATGAAATCATGACAGAAGGGTCATACGTTAGTCGATGGAGGTCGTGTGTTTCTACACGACGGTCGAGGTCGAGAGGTACGTAAGATCTCAGCTTTGGTCAAAGGACAAAGGGTTTACGATTTGACTTTGTTTATATGTAAAGTAAATGTCCTTAGAGTTTTGGTCGTGGTCGAGGCTGGTGAAATTTTACCCAAACAGTTTGCCCCCAAAATTTGAAAAAGTGGAGTGGCAAATTCGAATTTCAAAAGTTTTTTAAATTTTGCTAGTCAGACGTCTAGGGTCGTGACACGTGTAAAAAACCTTTTCAGTTGCCTTGGAACTGGATCGGTCCAATTCTAACTGAATGGGAAGTCGAAAAGGGGATAAGGTCGTGACGTCATGCTGACGCGCGATCGTGCATTGCAGCTGTATACGCCTGGTGTCGACAATCTGTCGAGCATTCGAAAAGGTAGGGGCACGTGTCAACAATCGAGAGGCTCGACCTGACACGATTATTAGTATAAATAGAGACCTTCGACGGATCTTTTCCTTTTACGATTTCAGAGAGTTTTTAAGAGAGATTTTCCCTGGTTTTATTGCTGTTCTTCGCCGAATCTTTTCCAATCTTACGAGAGATCTCCGACTGATTAGAGATTCGAGGTTTAGACCGTCTATATAAGGTACGATTCTCAGTCTTTGTATGTGTCGTAAGTCGATTGCTAGGAAACCTAGGAAGAACTGGGATATTTGGGGCTTTTCAGAGCGACAAATTTTGTTGACGGGATTAGCGATGTCGACGGAGCCTAGGAGTACCATCCAGGATCAGGACGCTCTAGACGACTTTAGGGCTTTAGCAAAAATCCCTGCGGGGATTACTGTGAGTAAGGCCGGTAATATTCGACCGGAGATGTGTACCGAGGGGTACGTCGTGATATACGAGTATCCCTTTAGAATAGGCTTCGAGTGGCCCTACTCTCCTCTGGAGAAGTCTTTTATGTGCGAGTTTGATCTTTCCCTTGGACAACTGATGCCCCAATTTTGGAGGGTCATACAGGTCATCGAGCGACTTACCTCACACTGGGAGTCGCCGATGAACGTGAAAGACCTCTTGACCGCCTATCAGGTCAAGAAGGATATGTACCGTCTCTACAGCCACTTCTCGAGGTATAAGGGTGATCGTACTTTGATCCAAAAAACTACGGTTAATGACCATAAGTGGAAGATCAGGTACGTCTTCGTACGGGTAGCGACGTTAGACACTGACAGTGATTGGATCAGGTCCGGATGGAACATGGCCGGTGAGTTTTAGCTGTGGTCGAGCGTCTGCTTTGTTATATTTGTTACTTTGCTTTTTGGCTAACCTTCTTTCTCTGTGTTTTCAGATATCAACTTTGATAGCGTGGAGCCCAACGAAGATTCTCAGGCAAAAATCGAGAAATTCTTGGAGATCAGTCCCGAGGACCGATCGTTCATCACACGTCACCTAATAGACGAAGATGACGACGCGGTATTCTTGAGCGATAGGATACAGTTGGGTCGAGAGGAGAGAGAGAAAGAAGAAAGGGAGAAAGAAGAGGAGGACAAGTCTGAGGATACCGAGGAGACTGAGGAAGAGGAGAAGAAAGAGAAGTCGAAAGAAGAGATGACTGGTAAGTGTACCTTCTAAATGCTCGGCTATGATCCTTTTATGTTCGACATACTTCTCCCTTCGTTTCAGTCGCCTAACTGCTCTTCTTTCTTTGTTTCGCAGGAGAATCTCAACAAGGATCCCAACAGGGATCTCAACTGAAGATTTCGTCGGCGATGGCTAAGAGGGTGGCTCAGGCCGAATTGGCTCGCCAAGCGAGGGAAAGAAGAAAGGAAGCCCCGACAGCTGGGTCGGGGGTTCTTAAGAGAAAAGAGGCTCCAACTGCTGGGTCGGGAGTCCTCAAGATGACGAGGACGTCCGTCCGGAAGGAACCGTCTTTGAAGACGGGCGACTCATCGAGAGTCGTCTCGCCTGAAAAGGCAAAGGTGTCGACCGCATCTGTCGAGAAGACTTCCGATACGGTCGACACGATACCTGTCTGTAACATCCTAAATTTTGTTGTTATTATTTTAATAAGATTTAGAATGTATTTGTATTTGGAGTAACCTTGAATTATATAGAGTATTATAATTCAATTAGGGTTAAAATACAAATGTTGAAAGTTTAAAGATTTCTTTTGAGAATATTAAACCTAAGGGTTATTATTATGAGTTTTATTTATGTATAAGGTGTGTATGTCTTTTCTTTGAAAGTTAAGGGTGCATTTGGTAAATACTCTTGTGACTCATGTTAACTAATGAGGAGGTGGCAATCATCTAGTCATTAAGACTAATTTGTGAGTATGAGTTTGTGTGAGTGTGTGATATTTGTGTGTGTTACGGTTTGAGAGAAAGAAAAACAGAGAGAGAGAAAGGAATCGAGAAGAAGGAGAAGAAAAAGGGAAACAAAGATTTCAGTTGGGTTTTGAAGTAATTAAAGACATCAAAAGGTAAACCATTCTTAACTTTTATGTTTATAATTGTTAGATAAGTTTAGAAATGGGTTTTTATGATAAATAGATGTTTTGGGAAATTTGAGTACATGAGTAGGTGTAGTTTATAACCTTAAACATATCTGCACATTTTCAGAAACATACATAGAGTAAAAGTACAAAATCTGGGTTTAAGAATGAACTTAGTAGACTGAGACTTGGATGAACATCATCGAAATCGCAACCTTGAGTTGCGACATTCATGATTGTCGCAATGGGCAGTTGCGACTCAGTAGTGAAGTCGCAGTAGACAGTTGCGACTTGGAGTTGGAGTCGCAACAGTTGACTGCGATTTGGTACTGTAGTCGCAACAGTTGACTGCGACTTGGAGTTGAGATCGCAATAGAAGGCTGCGACTTGGGTTGGAATCGCAATGGTGAGTTGCGATTTGAAGTTGGAATCGCAATAGGGAGTTGCGACTTGGCTTAGTGTATTGCGACTTGAGATGTAATTTTAAGAGATTAAGGATTCTTAGCTGTGAAGGGTTCTGTTTTATAAATTAATATCAGTGTATATGTAAATTGGATATTACAGTAAACTGTGATAGTGAAGAAAGGAGTCCCTACGAGTTTAAAAAGAATTAAAAGAAGTGTGATTTCATATCAGGTGAGTTTATTCAACTCTCTTTAAAATTCAGTTATTTATATTGAAATAGATGTTTTATATGTATGCTTGAATATGTTTATAAAGACTTGATTAAGTCAGAGATAAGTCCAAGAGGGCGATTAAAAAGTTATACTATAAATGATCCCTGAGCTAAATTGCTATGAGGGGATAGTTAAGAAGTTGATGAACCGAAGTTATGAATATTCCTTATAATGAATATGATTATTTGCTATATGCAATATGTTATATGATTATGAACTCTAAATACGATTTTGCGGCTAGATTATAAAGACCTATCTATGAGTCCGAAATGTAGATAACATTTGAGATGTTGATCCCCGTGATAAATTGCAGAGAGGAGATAGTTAAGAAATTGTGATGAGGAGCTAATAATATATTCTTTATATTTTTGTATATATAGAATATGTTCAGAGAAATGATATATTGTATGTCGTACGCATATAATAGTATCAGTTATTATATTTATATATTATGTGCTTTTACTAAAAATAGGCATCCGGTCATCAAGGGCACTTGGGTACGGTATAATGGGAACCGATTACTCGTCATGGACCAAAGGGGTGTAATTTTTAGTAATTGGGTGTACCTTGAATCATGAGTCCCGATTGAGTATCGCGATATTATAATCCCATTGGGACCATTGATTCTGAGGTGGAATGTGGAATAGGCAGATTTTGATTTGTAATTCCCATTTCGATTTTGGAAGATCGGAGATTTCCATTGTTATAGGGAAGATCGGAGATTTCCCAGTGATGAGAGGAAGATTAGAGATAGGCATAAAGTAATTTGTAATCTCTACTTCCTGATTAAGAAATAGGCAGGTTTTGACTTGTAATTTCTTGTGTAAAGAGGATTAACTGTGAATCTGAGATAATTCGTAATAAACTCTTAAATTTGCTATTATGATTAGATGAGTTAGTCGTAAGTATGGGAGTGGGGTAGATTTCCCCGATTTGGAAAGGAGTTGTCGTACGGTAAGATGGGTGAAGACAGGTTTTAGTTATCTGTTCATATTTTAATTATTAAATTTTATTTTGATTTGAGTATTCTCACTAGGCGAAAGCCTAATGTTTCAAGTTGAATCTTCTTACCAGGTACAAGCTCCGGGAAGTAGCGGGAATGAGAGAAGAGAACTTTTGAAAAGATTCAGACTTAGAGATAACAAAGGATCTAGTTATTCTTTGAAGCTTTTGGGATAGTTGTTTAGATAACTTGATTAATCTGATTGTTATGATGTGATTAGATTAATAAGTTATTTAAGAAATGTCGTTTGTATATAGAAACCTTACATTTGATCCTCAGGTTATATAAGTTTGAAGTTTTTGATCATAACTTGTGGTAAATTTTAAGGTTTAAATTGACTCTGTTTTTAGGTTGTTTCACTGTCGATCCTGCGCATCCGACGAAATCGACGGGGTCTCCTGCTACCGCGTCAGGCCCTGTGTCGGCCGACAAGGGCAAGGGCGCGCAGACGGGCTCTTGAGAGGAAACGACGGTAAACTTTACGTTGCCGGCGGATTTCATGGTGGACAACGTCCTGGACGGGACGAGCTTGTTCCCCCATTTGGATAAGTTTTAGCTCCCCTCTTTCAGGGAGCGTTTCAACGGGTGCTCTATCGAGAGCTCGGGGGCTTATGTCGCCGGAATGGCGTTTATGGTAAGTCTATCTTTCAAGACTTTGTTTTTCGTTAATGTTATCATTGTCGATGTCGTTGTCGTTGTCGTTGTCATTGTCGATGTCGTTGTCGTTGTCATTGTCGATGTCGTTGTCGTTGTCATTGTCGATGTCGTTGTCGTATATTTTTACTAATGAGTTCATATATTTCAGACGTTTCAGTCTTCACTGGCCCTGCAAGCTGAGACGGTGAAGATTGAAGGTCTAGTGTCCTCTGCCATTAAGAAGGAGGATGCGATGTTGGCGAGGGAAAAATATGCCCTGGCGCGCGTCGAGGAAATATCGGTAAAACTTGACGATGCCTTGGACCAGCTAGAAGCCGCCAGTCATGCGAGGGACGACGTGCATTCTCGTCTGAAGGAGTCCTTCTCTGTGATTGCAAATCAGAGAGAGGAGCTGGACAGGATGAAAGCGTCCTTGGTAATGAAGGAGAAAGAGGTCGAGGAGTCCAAGTCCAAGGTGGCGGTCCTGGAGAAGGATTTGAGGGAGCTCAAAGATGAGGCTGCATCTACCTTTGCCATTGCTCGTCTAACAGCTCGGGCGGCGATTATGCGGCAACACTTGTCGGGGAAGAATCCCCTTGCGTCCGCGACTGAGGAGCTGGCATTCTTCTTAGCCAAAGTCGGGACCGACAGGGATCTCGACTCCGACGATGAGAAGGAGGCTGAGGAAGAAGAGGTTGCGGACGAGGGCCTCCAGGGCGAAGCTTCGGGCAAGGATGCTGCTGATGCTCCTTCTAATCCTTAGAGAATTTTGTTTGTTTTTGTGAATGCTCGACCGTTGGTGGTCGAGCCACTTTTAGATGTAATCGTTCGTTTATGAATGAAATTTTGCTTTTTCATCGAACTTATGTACGATGTCGATTTACACATGTCGTAGATAGATATAATATCAGCTGTGAAAACTCGTTAAGTATGGAACAAACAGGGAATCGTGCGACTTAAGCATCCATTGTAATTACCAAGACTAACACATAAGCCATAGGGTTTTCATACTTTAGGATTATGTTGGAAAACATGCGATCAAAGCATTCATTCAAAACATGTAGTTTGTCTAAGTTAAGAAACTTAGATCATGGATCGCTAAACCAGACGATCGTACAACTAGATCGTACGGCGAAATTTGAGTCGTATGCCCCTGTGGTAAAATAATCAAGTCATAGACTTGAGCACTTATATCATGCGACTCTGCGAGATTAAAGTCGTATGATAAATTTAGTAATATATATCGTTCGATCATGCGGGACTAAAGTCATATAGAAGACTTAGTAGCCAATATCGTGCGATCCTGCTATGAAACAATTTTCAGAGCTTGGTCGTTGGCTAGCCAACGACCCTCCGATGCTTAAGTCAGTAATCGTCGTGGTAAAAAATCGTATAAGAAATAGAAAAGGACTTAGAAGACATACCTTTTCTGATGTGTCGCATCCCAGCTATGTGGGATGTCTTGGTCATTGTTACCTGCGCTGGGGTTTTTGAGTGTCTTGAAACACTCGACACTCGTCGAAGGATTACTTGGAGGACATTGATTTTTTCGATTTTCAAAATTTTCGGGTATACCATACCATATTGCCCCCCTGTGGTGACTTTAAGACGATACACGAAATCTAGGATATGTCTTCGTGAGTCGCCACAGTAGACACGTTGACCTCTTCGCACGACCAGGCAAAAACAATCGACATGTTCCTGTAAACAAGATATTAGTTTGTCTTTAAGGTAGAGATCGAGAGACGAACCTGTCGAAACTTTCCGTTCGTGCTTGCTTTGATCTAGGGTGCTTGTGTCGACCTGTAACTGCAAGATGGCCTACTTTCGCGGTTTCAATGTGGTTTTATAGCAGTCACGAGCGACTTTCGGCTCACTTTTGATCTCCTGGATTCCCCACGGCGTAGGGAACTTCATAACCTGGTGATACTTCGAGGGAACGGCTTTCATTTCATGAATCCACGGTCGACCTAAGATGATGTTATAGGCCGACGAGCAATCAATAACACTGAACTTGGTCTGCTTGTTGATTCCTCCAGCGTAGACAGGCAAAATGATCTCTCCGAAGGTACTCGTCGCTTCTCCATTGAAACCGACCAAGGTTGTCGAACGTCGGGTGATTTCCGATCGATCGATTCCCATGGCCTTGATGGTGTCAAGGACAATGACGTTCGCTGAACTGCCTCCATCGACCAAGACTCGTCGGGTTAAACAATTACCAATCGTGAGTTGAATGATCAACCCGTCATGATGCTTCTGATATGATTCGCCGAGGTCGTCTTGGTCGAACACGATCTTCATAGCTTCCAACTCTAGATCTCCTTTGGGTCTTGATGAACGCGGGATAAGTCGATAGTCAGGTGCTTGACTGGCGTGACGTTTGGCTGCGGAATACGTCAGACCGCACACGTCGGAACCACTAGTGATGCAATTGCCGACTTTTGCATGCTCAGGAGTTGGTGGTCGAATGTCGTTACCTGTTATAACGATGTCATCGATGATATTTTTGAGATTTCCTTTCGGGACATGATACACTAACTCCTTTTTGAGAGCTATGCAATCATCTGTCGCATGACCATGGTCGACATGGAAGTCGCACCACTTCGACTTATCTTTCTTGGCGTCATCTTGATCAGATTTCTTCGGCCAACGGATGGTCGCCTGGGCGGTCTTCAGAGCTTCGACCAAGTCTTTAGTGGTCCCTTTGAATCCGTATGAGGATATTTTGGGGTACTGAGGAAATTTGGTCGCGGTCTTGGCTTCCGCTTTTGTCTTGAATCAGACGTTCGAGATTTGGCGTGCGGGTTCTACCTTGGAAATTGCCTTTGTCTTGAACTCTGGCTTCTTTACACCTAACGAACTCTTGTCGTCGGTATGCTTACGACGAAAGGCAGCATCGTCCTCTACCCTCATATACGCTAGGGTTCGAGCTCGGACGTCTTCGAAATTTTCTGGAGGATACTTGGTCAGATCAGTGTATAAACCTGAACTGTCGTCCAGACCACGTTTATAAGCTTCGATCGCGGTCTTGACGTCGCAGTTGCGAACACTGATCATCTCTGCATTGAACCTATTGAAATAGCTTCAAATAGACTCATTAGCTTTCTACACGACATAATACAGGTCACTGGTTTGCTTCTCCATCTTGCGACTGCTGGCGAACTGCTGGGAGAATTGATTGACCAACTCAGCGAACGACCCGATGGACTTGGGTTTGAGATTGATCAACCATTGGAGGGCAGGACCAGTGAGAGTCGCCCCAAAGCTCTTGCACATGCATACTTCTTGATACATGTGTGGGATCGAGACCGTCTACATGAGCTGCTTATACTGCGCGATGTGCTCCGTTGGATCGGTCACCCCTGAATACTTGGGCGTGAAGGCAGGGATGATGAATTTTTTTGGGACGTCGACTGTCGCGATCTTGTCGATGAACGGCGACGCCTGAAATCCTGAGCGAGGCTCGACGTCGACGGGCACGGCTGCCCCGGGTAGCTTAGCGAGCAAGGACATGACACGCCCATTTTGGTCTTCTAGCATCTTTAATCGCTGGGCGACGGGGTCGTTAGGATCGGGATTCGCACCTGCCAATGGATCAGCTCCCGAACTGGTGCCATTGCCGTACGACGAGCCATTGGCATCGCCGTTAAAAGGGACAAAATGCGGTTGCAACCCATTCTGAAACGACAGTGACCCATGCTGAAACGGCTGTGACCCATGCTGAAACGGCTGCGACCCATTCTGAAACGACTGCGACCCGTTCTGCATGGGTGGAGGTCTGATATACTAAGGAGGAATATGCCCAGACTGGGGATTTGGGTGAAACGATCCCGGCTGCTGGTTCTACGCCAACGGACCTGGCTGCTGATTCTGCATGAATGGACCTGGTCCTGGATTACGGACGAACGGAGCCGAACCAGGGTTATGGACGAACGGAGCAGATCCTGGATTCTGACCGAACGATCCTTGACCTGGATTCTGGACGAATGGTCTTGGACCGTTCTGCGGTCCTAAAAGATTCCTCAGCCGGGCGATTTCCTCAGCTGCTTTTCGACTCTGCTCAGTCATGGCATTGATTTGATTTCGTGCAACTTCCAACTCCTGGTACATCTGGGCAATGACTTGCTCGGGATTTCCCGGGGCTGCCATTTTCCTGAAACAGAAAACAGAGGAAACTACAAGAAACCGTTAGTAAAACGCACGTTTGTCGAAGATTTTCTCTAGATGGGGCCCCACGGTGGGCGCCAAACTGTTAATGCCAAAAATCGTCCAGAAGGATAACTTAAGGTTGATTGTGGATCTTAACAACTAAAGAAAGGAATCTACGACAAACCGTGCGACAAAGACAGAAAACGTAAAAGGGACAAAGATTTTGGTGACGCGGGAAAAACCTCAACGAGGAAAAAACCCACGGACGACTGGGGAAGTCGTCGTTGCACTATGGTCGCCAAACAGGGGCGATGTCCTTTGTTTCTGGTGTCGATCGTACAGAGATTACAATACAGCTGAAAGGAAATACTTTAAATGTAAAGTAACAAGTGTTTAGAATGTAAAAACAAGTGTATCGTGTGCGAAGACTGTAGGTCGAGAGTGTAAGTCGTGCGTCGAGAGCGGTCACTTGAGAGAAAGTTCTTTGCTTCGGATGTTCTTGAGTACGCAATGTGATTCCAGAATTCGATGATCTTCCAATGATGACTTTGCCTTCATATTTATAGTCTTCGAATGCATTTAATGACTCCATGAATTCCTCTTGTAACGGTTGCACCGGTCTTTGTTGTTTAATGTTCATAACTGCTTTGTCGGTTTCGTCCGTTGGTCATAAATGACGTTGACATGCATTAAATGATGAATCATGACAGAAGGGTCATACGTTAGTCGGTCGAGGTCGTGTGTTTCTACACGACGGTCGAGGTCGAGAGGTACGTAAGATCTCAGCTTTGGTCAAAGGACAAAGGGTTTACGATTTGACTTTGTTTATAAGTAAAGTAAATGTCATTAGAGTTTTGGTCGTGGTCGAGGCTGGTGAAATTTTATCCAAACAACTGATTACTGGGTAATTACATACCATGTACAAGTATTTGTTTCATATCACTTTGTGTCACCACAAAATACATTGTTCTTTACTAATTTAAATTTTAACAAAATCTTCTGATTAATAATCAAATATTCAAATATATAAAATATCATCTCCTAAGAAATTAAAAAATGAGAAAAATTTGACACAAACAATTTCGCAAACATCTTGTACTCGTGTAATTTGTAATTTTGTTGTAAATATTTGGATTTTGGACCCAAAGACGTCGTATAAAGTAATTGGGCCAAAGAGGACCAAGCTTATGGACCGTCCGTCCACTTCACACAAATGGGTCTGAGGCCCATCGAACCTTTTTTTTAAGTATATAATATTTATATCCGGCAAATGGAACAAAGAAACTCACACACCCTCCTCACCTTTAGTGAGATTTGAACCCATGACCTACTACAAGGTCAAGGACTCCGATACCGCTAGAAAAAGCCGCTGAAGAAGCCGAATGGCTAAAAAGCTTCCTAGAGGGTATTCCGTTGTGGCCAAAACCGGTGACTGCTATTGGTATCCATTGTGACAGTATGGCCGCTCTCACAAGAGCGAAGAATCAGATTTACAATGGAAAGTCCCGTCACATACGAAGGCGCCACAACACTATAAAGGACTTGCTGAAAAATGGAATAATTTCCATTGACTACGTAAAGTCAAAGGAGAACATTGTCGATCCTTTGACAAAAGGCCTAAGTAGAGAGCAAGTATCCTACACATCGAGGGGAATGGGCTTAAAGCCAACACAATGAGTTTCCTCGGCGGCAACCTAACCTAGCGAAATTGGAGATCCCATGGTCTAGGTTCAATAGGCAAACTAGTCGGGGTCAACTCAAGCAGCATTCAAACAAAGGTATGCCTATTCCTATGATGTTTCCTTTGTGTGTTTTCCGTTGATGATATAGGGATGAATATTTTATTCTTAATAATGTTGATAGCTTCAAAGTAGAATACAACGGAATATTCTTGATCGGCATTACCTATGTGAGACTGATGTGGGGTCGCATCTTTGAGGACGGATATGGCTACGTCTTCTAAAACTCTCATGAAGAAAGGATATGTTCACGACCGAAATGAACACAACGGTAAGAATTAAATTACGTATAGCTATAATATGTGTGATGCCAATTGTCTCTATTTACTACAAAAAGTGGCTAGTTCAAGACTTTAGTTCACTATCCACGAAGTAGATCCGATAGGCATTCACTAGGAAAGGTTCAAGTCCAAAAGACACCGTTTTCCGATGCATATTATAACTAGCTTGGTGATAGAAGCATAAGTTCCATAATATTGCTTATTTTCTATTCAAATGTGGGGTATTATTTGGGTTTGAATAGAAAATGTGGGGTATTGTTGAAACTTAGTGAAGAGGTGAGAATACTTGTCCCACATAGGAGCCAAGGCAAAGTCTAAACCACTTAATAAACTCCAACCATTGAGCATTAAATTAATCATTTAATTGCTTGGGCTTGGTGTGTGGTGTTCTTGGTGGGCTCTCTTTGACACAAATATATATATATATATATATATATATATATATTAAATGTCAAAGATTAGGCCTTGGGCCTTGGGGTCTCGATGGGGTCGAGATTCAATGATTGAAGAACGAATGTGGTGTTCGTTTTTGAGATTTTTAGACACGAAAATTCATCAGATTTTCTGGGTTCTCTCTCCTCTCGTTCCATCACCGACGTATGACGATTCACTAGATTCAAGTTCAAGACAACGCCAATACACACGGCGAATTTTTTGTCTTAGGACACTGCGATTCCCAGGCCTCAATCTCTTTCGTTGTTACAAGAATCTTCGATATCAAGTAAGGTTTACGATTTCGTTGTAGTTTATGTTTGTATCAAAAGATTTGTAAAAGAATTCGTTATTTCAATTGAATTCGTTTTTGTTCTTCTACACAATTCACAACCGTGATTGATCAGTCCTAACATGTACTGTAGTAGTCTTTCAATATATATGTCCAAGTATCGGAAACAGATTATTTATCGCTTGATAGGCTTGGGCGCAAATGTTGAGTAGAAATGTCATTTATGCTTGATGCAAGTATTATTTATCGCCTTTCAAGTTATTAATGTCATGTGTTCGTAAAGGCAATACAAACTCGTATCATAATAGCCCAAAACACCTGCCCTCTTTGATTTCCTTCAACAATAAAAATGTATTTTTATTAACTAAAATCTACAACTACAATGAAAGGACTTTTGGGTTTTGGCTAAATAAAAATAACTAACTAATAACCATTTCATAAAGTATAGAGTAAATTACGGATTTGGTCTTTGTGGTTTACACTTTCCACTAGACATGGCCAAATGGGTGGGCCGGGCTTTGGGTGGGACCGGGCCGAAACACTATTCAAAGGTCTAGGCTTTTTTTTCGGACCGGGCGAGGCCAGACCGGGCTTGATGGTTGAAGGTCCGACCTGTTTAGGCTTTTAAAAGACCGGTCTTTTGGGACCGGGCCTAAACCTGGCTTTTAAAATATATTTTTTGGAACCGGCGAGATTTTATAAAAAAACTCAGCTAGCAAGGCGCACAGCTGAGACAAAAACACAAAAATTACAAAATGCTAAAGGGATTACAACACCAACAAGCCCAATTACAATTTCCAAAATTACCCCTGTATTTGAACCACCCAAAAACTAACGTAATTACGTTATCCGCGATTTTTGTCAGGCTTGAGATTACTTTGTTGAATAGCTTATCATTCCTCGCCTTCCATAGACACCAAATAGAACCATACACGATTGCTAGAAGAATTGTTCTCTTCTTTGGACAGTTTCCCCAACAAGCTGCATAATCAGATAATCTCCGATATACTCGAGAAACTTTGAACTCCAATGCCACACCATTGAAAGATCCATTTGAAAGCTTCATGAGAGAACGGGCACTGTACAAGCAGGTGATCAGCCACTTCCACACTGGAATTACACTGAACACAACTTATATTATCAACCTTCACACCCCTATGTGCTAAAGCAGAGGAAGTGGGAATACGATTCAAGCAAGCTCTCCAAATAAAACTCAAAACTTTTAAAGGAACATTTATCCACTTGATAGGGTTAACCGAAGAGCTGGTTAACAGACTATCAATCACTTTTCTAAGAATGTCAACATGAAAATTACCATCGGGGGCAAAATTGAATTTCCAAGAATCACAAGAGGAGGAGAAAATAAAAGAACTAATCAGAGCTTGAAGTTGCGAAAGCTCTGATAGCTCAATGGGGGAGGATGGTTTCTTTTTCCAATGTCCATCGAGGCTGTGATGCGAGACTCTCTCTGAAATAAGTGTCGATTTGCGCTTCTCCAGATTGTAAAGGGCTGGAAAACGAGAGGAGATGGGCATATTGCCGCTCCAAGTTTCATACCAGAATGCTAATTCAGTTCCTGTACCAGCCAAACAAGAAAAAATAGAGTTCGGGTCAAGGCCAAAGCTTCCCAGATCTTCTTTGGCTTTGATGATATTGCTCCAAATACCAGAATTGGCCTTTTTTGCCAATTTCACCAATGGTTTTCTGTCCAGATTATGGACGCCACTAATAACGGTTTTCCAAATAGATCGTTTATCTGTTTTGAGCCTCCAAATCCATTTGATCAGCAGTGCCAAGTTAATTGCCCTTAAAGAACCAATACCTAAACCGCCATTTTCTTTGGGAGCAAGGACCTTGGACCAAGCTACCCAATGTATTTTTCTCTTTTCTTCAATTCCTCCCCAAAGGAATCTGCTACGGATTTGCTCAATGGTTTCGATAATCCCAATCGGAGCTTTGAATATAGAGAAGTAATAGAGTGGTAGGCTGCCTATGACCGATTTAACAAGGGTGAGGCGACCCCCAAATGACATCGATTTAGACTTCCAAGAGGAGAGTCTAGCTTGGATTCGATCTACAATTGGCTTCCTGTTTTTTTTAGATTCATATTGGCTCCCACCGGAACTCCCAAATAGGTAAAAGGGAATGAAGCCGCATCACAACCGAGAATTCTAGCGCTACTTGCTAATTCACGATCAGTCACACCGATTCCATAAACTTTGGATTTATGAAAATTAACTTTAAGCCCGGATGAAGCATGGAAACAACGAAGGATTCTTGCTAAGTTTTTTAGGTTGCTACGGTTCAAATCTCCCACAAAGATTGCATCATCGGCATAAAAGAGGTGCGAGAGGTGGGATTCACATTTTGGAATTTTTATGCCATGAAAGAGAGATTTTTCAGAAGCAGATTTTAAAGCAATATTTAATCCTTCCATTGCGATGATGAATAAAAATGGAGAGAGAGGATCACCTTGGCGAACTCCTTTGGTGATTGGGAACTCTTTGGTGGGGGATCCGTTTACTAAAACCGAGGCTCTAGAAGAAGCGAGGCATCCCGAAATCCAAAATCGTCATTTTACCCCGAATCCCATTTGGGCCATAATAGAATCGAGATATCCCCAATTTAGCGAATCAAAGGCTTTGTCAAAATCCACCTTAAGAATGAACATCTTCTGTTTTGATTTTTTCGCCCAAGTGCACACCTCGTTAATAATTAATGGCCCGTCTAGTATGTTTCTACCTTCAATGAAGGCAGATTGAACCTCATCAATGACCGAACCAATAATCTTCTTTAGCCGGGAAGCGAGAGTTTTTGCTATAATTTTGTAGAGACAACCGATGAGACTAATGGGCCGGAAGTCGGATAAGGTCAGAGGATCATTCACTTTAGGTGCAAGTGTGATAAAGGAAGAATTGCAACCCCCCGCCAGTCTCCCGTTATCTTCAAAGAACTTTACAAAGTTCATTATATCCTCCTTCATCAGGTGCCAATACTTTTTTATAAATTTAAAAGTAAACCCGTCGGGTCCGGGGGCTTTCTCGCTGCCACAGTTCCATATAGCTGTTTTAATCTCCTCCATAGTGAAAGACTGCTCAAGAACAATACAATCTTCAAGGTTATTTTTTCTGAAGTTTGGGTTAACGAAACTGGGGCGATTGGGAAAGCTTTCTTCAAATTTGGACTTAAAGAAATTCCAGGCTACGTCTTGGATCTGCTTTACCCCAGTTTCCCAAACGCCATTAATGAGTAAACCATGAATTTTGTTTCTGCGGTTTTTATTTTTAATAGAACCGTGGAAGAATTTTGTGTTCTCGTCGCCGTCAACAAACCATTTAATCCATGATTTTTGCTTCAAATCCATCCGATTGATGTGATCCAATTCTTCGATTTTTTGTTTTCCATCCTTCCAGCTCTTGATTTCTGAATCTAGGAGCTTACGGGATTCCGCAAGACGATCAAGATCCTCAAATTTTCTTTTCACCTCTGTAAATTCTTTCGTCTCCTTTTCAAATTCCACTCTTCTCCAGTTCTTGATAGCGTTTTTTACAGATCGCAATTTATCTGCAAGATATCTATCAGCCGAGCCACACCCAGTGAAATTAATCCAGGAGGTGAAGATAACGCTGTCAATACCATCGCGCAACAACCAAGAATTAAAGAATCTGAAAGGGGAAGGTCCGAAGTCAATCTGGTTTGATATGAGAATCACCGGGGAGTGATCTGAGAATTCTCTTGGAAGGGCAGTTACTGTAGAGGACGGGTGAGATGAGATGAAGTTCGGGCAGAGGAGAAATCGATCAAGTTTGCTGAGATTTATACCATCATCCCACATATGAGTGAATTTTCTACCACCCATGTTGTATTCCGAGAGACCATCGTCCAAGATGAATTTATTGAAAGCAGAGGCAGTGTACGGACAAAAAAAAGAGTTAAAACGCTCCTCTGGTTTTCGAACTGAGTTGAAATCACCAAAGAAAATCCAAGTACCCGGTCTAGAGGATTTTTAATCGGAGAAGCTCATTCCATAGAGTTTTCTTTTCAGCGAGGGGTTGAGGAGCATAAATGTTAACAAAGATAGTCTCACTAGTTATTCCTTTCCAATGCCCAATAATTGCAAGATAGTACCTGGATTTTATTACATCAGATCTGACAAAGTGACTACGATTCCAAATACTTAGGATGCCCCCGGATCTTCCAGTAGCTTCAACAACATCCCAATCGAAATTAGGATTATCCCAACAACTCGAAATATCTAGATTAGTGGCGCAAGAGATTTGGGTTTCTTGGATACCACAGAACTTTAAATCGTGTTCAATCTTCAGTCTCCTCACCCATGAAGTTTTGTGATTTTCTCCCATGCCTCTTATATTTAACGATAGAATATTCATTGGGAAACTCTATCTTCACCAACACCTAGGGCATGCTTGATGGCCCTGTCATTCTCATCAATTTGAAAACCCAGTTGAGTGCCGACGTGAGTGGTCTCGTCAAACTCATTAGAGGTTGAGGCAGAATCTCCTCCCTCCGAACTATCTATATACGTATCTATTTATTCGAATAATATATATACATTTTTTAATAAATATTATTCGAATACACTATAAGATACGTAATTCGGTCACTCAAACATACTTAAACATACGTTTTATTATAATTTCGATTGAACAATACATTTAAATAACTACATTTATTGAATTATAGAGAAAAATACTTTTAATCTTTGTATGGTGGATAGTACTGAATAATTCCATTCGTTTCAATTATAGTAAGAGTCGTTCCATAATCGAGGTCATCAACATCTAGTTGCGAAAAATGAACACGAGAAAGCGAGAAAATCGAGAATTATGATCATGAATTACGTTTTTGCATTTTTGTAACTTGGTATCTAACCCCATACACACACTATCCTATTTATAGTGTTTAGGAGCCAAAAAAACACCAAAAAACGGTCAAAATGCAAAAAAGGTCAAAAACGGTCACCTAACGGCTATAATTTGAAGTTGGGCGGGTTGGGCCGGAACCGGGAAAATTCCGAAAATCTCGACCTGTTAAGGCCTGGCTGGCTGGGGCCGGGCCCATTTGGCCATGTCTACTTTCCACCCATACTGGTTTCAAAGTAAAAAAAAAATACATGTATGGGACTCCTTGTTTGCATTTTCGCAAGTTTTTGGTCCCTCCTAAAAGGAGATAACAAAAATTCGGTTAACCCAGTTAAATAAGAGGTTACTTTAGTTTTTTTACCCTTAATTTTGCCTTTATCCTAATTATATTTCTTTTTACCCTTAGTCTACCTCTCCTTCTCGAGAACAAGATCCTGTTGATTCTTATATATTTTAATCATACGTATATAATTGCAAATTAAGCAACTGTTATACAGAGAAGAAGGAGATGACCACTTGCCTGGAAAAGTCGGAGGGAAATCGTCTTCAATGCAAAACCAAGCTGCAACCAAGCTGCACGAGCTCGAGATTTCGGTGTTGCATTCGTGTCCGCAGGTCGCGCCCACACACAAGTTCGGCGATTTTAGCTTACGAAATCCTCAATCAGCACCCCCCTGCGTGCGGGTAGGTGTTAGAGTAAAACCATTCAAAGGAGCTTGTAAACCTCTCACACTTTCATGGTTATAAACCATTAAGGTTTTACTCTTTCTTCCTATGTGGGATACATTCCCACACCCACTTGGTTTTTTTGCTAATTTCATCCAAGTACTCAACTTTGAGTATCGATGTCTCATTCACACATACTCCGTTTTGGACACATTATACATCGTTTCGAAGCTCTCATATAGGAGAACAAAACCCACTAAGAGTTAATTATATATAATACATATATATATGTATTTAAATGTGTCCAAAGTTAGTAAAAGCCTTATATTTTTACTAAATTTCCAATAGATCCCACCGGCGACCCATTTCTTTGGCAAGCCTCCCCATCCCCTTTGTTGGTGATTTTAGTGAAATCATCATGTTCATTTTGTGTAGTTGGATTCACAAAGGTAATAATGGGGTTGTTAGCTAAGCTATAACATGAGTTAGGAGGTATGGAGTGCACACTCGTGTAAGCTAACTAGAACCCGGGATTGTTGGACAGTTGAAAATGGCAAGTTACAAAGTGAGATTGTGAAATGAGAAATGGCGCTAGGCTCTGGATTGTGCACGGGTTTGTACATGGCGCGCATATCGGCGCCAGTTGTCTAGCGCCAAAACTGGCGTCGTGGTCTGCTTGCTGGTTGGCACTCATTTCGGCGCTACTTGTCTAGCGCGGAAAGTAGCGCCGGCGTCTGGAAGGCTTTTCTCATTTTGTAACTCCCGTCATTAATTCCGCAATCAATCTCATTAAGTGTGATATTATTACCAGTATCAATATAGGTCGGTTACAATTCTCTAAAGGTGTATATATATGGATCGATTACTGCCTTGATCGATACACTGAAAATCAGAGATTATCCTCGAGAGAATTTCGTGATACCCGGGCAGATAGGGTCGAAATATCTCTTACGGAAAGCGAGCTCTACGAGATCTCTGGTTATATCCAAGTTCTTATAATCACCTCTTACTTATCTATTTCACGAACCCAATACACCGAATCCCCCAACAATCGTAAGAGATATTTCACGCTTCGTGAAGAGATATGGCGGGTGATCAATCCGTAAGAGACATGACTTCCAAGTTCACAAAACTTGAGAAGTTTGAAGGCGTGGATTTCCGTAGATGGCAGAAGAAGATGCACTTCTTATTGATGACGTTGAAGGTCGTGTACGTACTAAGCACGCCAATGCCGGAGGTAATGGAGAACGAGACCTTAGAGGTGACCCGGCGTCGCGGCAAATGGAAGAATGACGACTACATCTGTCATGGCCACATCTTAAACGGTATGTGTGACTCCCTCTTTGATATCTATCAAAATGTAGAATCCGCCAAAGAGCTATGGAACTCTCTCGAGTCCAAATACATGGCCGAGGATGCTTCTAGTAAGAAGTTCCTGGTGAGTAATTTTAATAACTACAAAATGGTGGACTCAAGGCCGGTGATGGAGCAATACAATGAGCTCCTTCGCATTTTAGGCCAATATGCTCAACATAATATGAAGATGGACGAATCCATCTCCGTATCGAGCATAATTGATAAATTTCCTCCCTCTTGGAAAGACTTCAAACACATGTTGAAACATAAGAAGGAAGAGTTGTCTCTTGTGAAACTCGGTAGTCACTTGCGCATAGAGGAATCTCTTCGGGCGCAAGAGGCTGAGAAACCTAAAGTAAAGGAGGTTTCTGCACCTTCGGTGAACATGGTGGAAGAGGGTAAGACTAACAAGTTCAAGGGAAAACGAAAATTCAACGAAGCCAAGAAAGGGCCCAACAAGAAGGTTAAATTAACCTGTTGGACATATGGGATGACCGGCCATCTCAAGCGGGATTGTCGGGTTGTCAAGAATAAGGGTGGAGCAAGCATGAGTGGTAGTGGGCAAGGATCCAAGAATCAAAACCCACAGCAAGGTCAGTTTCTTGACTTTGGTTTTAATTCAAATTTGAATTATGTTCCACTAATATCCGAATCATTTTATGTGCAGGATGATGATGTTGCTTGGTGGATCGACTCGGGTGCGACAAGTCATGTGTGCAAAGATCACCGTTGGTTCACTTCTTTGGAATCGGTTAAAGACGGATCAATGCTTCGCATGGGGAACGAGTCGATGGCTCCCATTCTTGGAAGAGGCTTAGTTAGGCTAGAATTTAGTTCTGGCAAAGTAGTTGAACTTTTTAATGTTTTGTTTGTACCGCGAATTCGAAAGAATTTGGTTTCCGGTAGTATCTTGGATAAGTTAGGGTATAGGCAAGTTTATGAGTCGGACAAGTTTATCTTGTCAAAGGGTGGCTCTTTTGTAGGATTTGGTTATTTGCGTAATAATATGTTTATGTTGAATTTGAATAAAATGAATGTTGTTTCAAATTCTGTCTTTATTGCAAATAGCGTTTGTGTTGATTCTAATTTATGGCATGCAAGACTTGGTCACGTTAATTTTAAACGGATGGTTGAAATGTCAAAAGACGGTCTTATTCCGGCTTTTGATATTAAGACTTGTTGGGGGATTTGTGTTTATCGTGGAAGAGATGAGAAAATGGTGAGACGATTAGTATAACTTGGATATAACCAGAGATCGCATAGAGCTCGCTTTCCGTAAGAGATATTTCGACCCTATTCTGCATGGGTATCACGAAATTCTCTCGAGGATAATCTCTGATATTTTAGTGTAATCGATTATGGCAGAAATCGATACATATATATATACACTTTAGAAACGTAACCTACGATGTATTGAGTCAGGAAATAATCATCTCAATTAATGAGATTGATTGTGTAGTTAAGGACGTCGGTTACAAATTGAAAGAGGCATCAGACACTCGGCGCCAGTCTCCGCGCCAGTCAACTGGCGCCACAACTGGCGCGGGTAAAACATTCCAGAGCTTGGCGCCAGTCTTGGCGCCACAATCGGCGCGGGCAACATTCCAGTGCTTGGCGCCAGTCTTGGCGCCAGCCAACTGGCGCCAGCACACTGGCGCCAGCACTGGCCCCGACGCCCAAATCATGAAAACACATTGTAACTTCCCAATTTTAACCGTCCAACAATCCTGGGTTCTAGTTATTTTACACGAGTGTGCACTCCACACCTCCTAACTCGTGTAATAGCTTAGCTATCAACCCCATTATTTCCTTTGTGAATCCAATTACACAAAAAGACCGATGATTTCACTAAAATCACCAACATTCCTCCCCCATTTTAGTGCAATCCTTGATTCACAAATAAAAGTACAATACAGGTAAACAAACTCATGCATAAATGAAAATATCTAAAAGATTAAATTTCCATCTTAGTACATTACACATTTCAAATACTCGAGAATCCGGGTGTCCTGAGGATTGAACCTGTCAACCCGTTTGAGTACCAGAAGATAACATACACATGAATTTAAAAAGACTCTCTAAAGTATAACATTGACACTATACATGCCATGTGTCCTTATCCATTCGTGAGTGCATCAAAGCCAAGTCCAAGCTTCTTGAAGCGGCCACACTTCCCACTCATATAGGTAGTTCTTTTCCTCATGCACCTGCACATGCATTTTTACAAAAGAACAATTACCTCCTTCACTTGCAGTACCGAGCACATACCTTGGGATGATCATCTTGTGCTCCAATATCTTAGAGTGAGCTTTCCCATTGAATTCAGCTTCTAACGTTGTATTAGAAGGGAATTGGGTATCTCACCGTTAGAGATTTAGATGGACTTTAATCCCATCCCTATCACCGACTTGTGAACCAAGTCCCTAGCTAACCTCTTCGTCAAGTGGTCCGCTAGATTTTGTTGCGACCGAACAAATTCAACCGAAATCACCCCATTCGTGATTAGCTCACGAATCATGCTATGTCTAACATCTAAGTGTCTAGACTTGCCATTATACACTTGGCTATAAGCTTTAGCCAAAGTAGCCTCACTATCACAACAGATAGAAATGGGTGATATTGGTTTCGGCCATAATGGAATTTTATGGACCAAATTCCTTAGCCACTCCGCCTCTTTACCGGCAGCGGCTAATGCCACAAATTCCGACTCCATAGTCGAACTCGTGATGCAAGTTTGCTTCTTGGAAGCCCATGAGATGGCACCTCCCCCAAGCAAGCACACCCAACCACTCGTAGAAGAGTGATCTTCCAAATTGGTGATCCAACTTGCATCCGAATATCCCTCCAATATTGAAGGAAACCCGACATATGACATTACAAGTTTACAAGCCTTATGCTCCATTCCGGGCATAACAAAACCTTCCGGTTGTTTCATGTAAACTTCCTCCTCCAAATCACCATTCAAGAATGCCGTTTTGACATCCATTTGGTGAATCACTAAATTGTGAATAGCACCTGAAGCTATCAACAATCTAATCGTGGAGATCATTGCAACCGGGGCATAAGTAACAAAATAATCTATGCCTTCCCGTTGCCTAAAGCCTTGGATCACTAATCGAGCTTTGAACTTGTCGATTGATCCATCCGCTTTCATCTTCCTTTTGAAGATCCACTTGCAACCCAAAGGTTGCAACCCGGTGGCAAGTCCGATAATACCCAAGTATTGTTCCCCATGATGGAGTCCATCTCATCATGTATTGCTTCTTTCCAGAAAGCAACATCTTGAGACTTTATAGCCCCATCAAATGATTTTGGATCCTCTTCAACACTATAACAGTAAAGGAATTGGGATCCAATCTCATCTCTTGATCCCTCTACCAAGTATACTTGGAAATCGGGACCAAAGGATTTTTCAATCCTTCCTCTTTTGCTCCTTCGAAGCATCGGAGATTCGGTTGGAATAATTGCTTGTTCTTCAACCTCACTAGTTTCACTAGTACTTGGAACTATGTCCTTTGGCCTAGACATTGAAGAGAATCTTGTCTCATCAAAATTACATCTCTCGATTCTATAACGGTGTGAATCGCTATAAAATCATTAGGTTCAATAAAATATAACCTATAAGCTTTGGAATGCTCGGCATATCCAACAAAGATGCATCACCCAAAGTCTTCCTTTTGGGTTCGGGTAAACGAACAACCACTCCACAGCCCCAAACTTGAATAAAACTCAAGTTAGGCCTTTGAACCAAAGTTCATACGGGGTAATCTTGTTCCTTTTATTGGGAACTCGATTCAACAAGAAACAAGCCGTTAACATGGCTTCACCCCAAAATCCATCAAGCAATTCATAAAGTAACATAAACAGAATTTTTAAACAAAAATTCACTTGCAATATAAACAGAATTTTAAACAAATTCATTTACAACATAAACAGAATTTTAAACAAAAATTCATATGCAATATAAACAGAATTTTAGACAAAAATTCACATGCAACATAAACAGAATTTCAAACAAAATTCATATGCAACATAAACAGAATTTCAAACAAAATTCATATGCAACATAAACAGAATTTTAAACAAAATTCTTATGCAACATAAACAAAATTTTAAACAAAATTCATTTGCGATATAAACAGAATTTTAAACAAAAAATTCATATGCAACATAAACAGAATTTTTAAACACAAAATTCATTTGCAACAAAACAGAATTTTAAACACAAAATTCATTTGCAACAAAACAGAATTTTAAACACAAAATTCATTTGCAATATAGACAGAATTTAAACAAAATTCATTTGCACCATAAACAAAATTTGAAACAAAATTCTTTCATTCAAATTTAACTTAAACATGTTATTCAACATAAAACCAAATCCTACAAAGGAGCCATCATTTGACAGGATAAACTTGTCCGACTCACAAAATTGCCTATATCCTAACTTATTCAAGATGCTACCGGAAACCAAATTCTTTCGAATTCGTGGTACAAACAAAACATATAAAAGTTCAACAAATTTGCTAGAACTAAACTCTAGCCTAACTAAGCCACGTCCAAGAATGGGAGCAACCGACTCGTTCCCCATGCATAGCATTGATCCGTCTTCAACCGGTTCCAAGGAAGTGAACCAACGGCGATCTTTGCACACATGACTTGTAGCACCCGAGTCGATCCACCAAGCAACATCATCATCCTGCACATAAAATGATTCGGATATTAGTGGTACATAATTCAAATTAGAATTAAAACCAAAGTCAAAATTCTGACCTTGCCGTGGGTTTTGATCCTTGGATCCTTGCCCAACACCACTTGTGCTTGCTTCACCCCTATTCTTGACAACCCGACAATTCCGCTTGAGATGGCCGGTCATCCCACAGGTCCAACAGGTTAATTTAACCTTTTTGTTGGGCCCTTTCTTGGCTTCGTTGAACTTTCGTTTTCCCTTGAAATTGTTAGATTTCCCCTCTTCCACCATGTTCACCGAAGGTGCAGAAACCTCTTTAATCTTAGGTTTCTCAGCCTCTTGTGCCCGAAGAGATTCCTCTATGCGCAAGTGACTACCGAGCTGTACAAGAGACAACTCTTCCTTCTTGTGTTTCAACATGTGTTTAAAGTCTTTCTAAGAGGGGGGCAGTTTATCAATAATACTCGATACGGAGATGGATTCATCCATCTTCATATCATGTTGAGCATATTGGCCAAGAATGCGAAGGAGCTCATTGTATTGCTCCATCACCGGCCTTGAGTCCATCATTTTGTAATTATTAAAATTACTAACGAGGAACTTCTTACTAGAAGCATCCTCGGCCATGTATTTTGACTCGAGTGAGTCCCATAGCTCTTTGGAGGATTCAACGTTTTGATAGATATCGAAGAGGGAGTCACACATATCGTTCAAAATGTGGCCACGACAGATGTAGTCGTCATTCTCCCACTTTCCGCGACGCCGGGTAACCTCCAACGTCTCGTTCTCCATCACCTCCGGTATCGGAGTGCTTAGCACGTACACGACCTTCAACGTCGTCAGCAAGAAGTGCATCTTCTTCTGCCATCTACGAAATCCACGCCTTCAAACTTCTCAAGTTTTGTGAACTTGGAAGTCATGTCTCTCACGGTTTGATCACCCGCCATCTCTCTTCACGATGATAAATATCTCTTACGATTGTTGGGGGATTTGTGTTTATCGTGGAGGAGATGAGAAAATGGTGAGACGATTAGTATAACTTGGATATAACCAGAGATCGCGTAGAGCTCGCTTTCCGTAAGAGATATTTCGACCCTATTCTGCCTGGGTATCACGAAATTCTCTCGAGGATAATCTCTGATATTTCAGTGTAATCGATTATGGTAGAAATCGATACATATATATACACTTTAGAAACGTAACCTACAATGTATTGAGTTAGGAAATAATCATCTCAATTAATGAGATTGATTGTGTAGTTAAGGACGTCGGTTACAAATTGAAAGAGGCATCAGACACTCGGCGCCAGTCTCCGCGCCAGTCAACTGGCGCCACAACTGGCGCGGGTAAAACATTCCAGAGCTTGGCGCCAGCCAACTGGCGCCACAATCGGCGCGGGCAACATTCCAGTGCTTGGCGCCAGCACTGGCCCAGACGCCCAGCTCATGAAAACACATTGTAACTTCCCAATTTTAACCGTCCAACAATCCCGGGTTCTAGTTAGCTTACACGAGTGTGCACTCCACACCTCCTAACTCGTGTTATAGCTTAGCTATCAACCCCATTATTTCCTATGTGAATCCAATTACACAAAATGACCGATGATTTCACTAAAATCACCAACAAGACTTATAAGTGTAAAACTTGCATGTTAACAAAGATCACTAGACAATCTTTTCCTAACGTGAAAAGGGACTCATCGGTACTTGAATTAATTCATAGTGATCTTTGTGATTTGCATTCAACTCCTTCTTTTAGTAATAAAAAGTATGTTGTCACTTTTATTGACGACGCTTCACGTTTTTGCTATGTTTATTTGTTACATTCAAAAGATGAAGCGTTGGTTAAATTTAAAGTTTATAAAACGGAGGTTGAATTGCAAATGAATTTCCATATAAAATGTTTACGTACCGATCGTGGTGGGGAGTATTACGACCCCATGTTTTTCCAAGCCGTAGGAATCATTCATGAGACTACGGCGCCTTATACACCACAGCAAAATGGTGTGGCGGAACGCAAAAATAGAGTTCTCAAAGAAATGGTGAACTCTATGTTATCCTACTCGGGTTTGAGTGATGGATTTTAGGGTGAAGCCATGCTAACGACTTGTTATTTGCTGAATCGAGTTCCCAATAAACGGAACAAGATTACCCCATATGAACTTTGGTTCAAGAAAAGGCCGAACTTGAGTTATATTCGAGTTTGGGGCTGTCGAGTGGTTGTTTGACTACCTGAACCCAAAAGAAAGACTTTGGGTGAGAAAGGCATTGACTGCATCTTTGTTGGATATGCCGAGCATTCCAAAGCATATAGGTTCTATGTTATTGAACCTAATGATTCTATAGCGATTCACACCGTTATAGAATCGAGAGATGTGATGTTTGATGAGACAAGATTCTCTTCAATGCCGAGGCCAAAGGACATAGTTCCAAGTGCTAGTGAAACTAGTGAGGTTGAAGAACAAACAATTGTTCCAACCGACTCTCCGATGCTTCGAAGGAGCAAAAGAGGAAGGATTGAAAAATCCTTTGGTCCCGATTTCCAAATATACTTGGTAGAGGGATCAAGAGATGAGATTGGATCCCAATTCCTTTACTGTTATAGTGTTGAGGAGGATCCAAAATCATTTGATGAGGCTATGAAGTCTCAAGATATTGCCTTTTGGAAAGAAGCAATACATGATGAGATGGACTCCATCGTGGGGAATAATACTTGGGTATTATCGGACTTGCCACCGGGTTGCAAACCTTTGGGTTGCAAGTGGATCTTCAAAAGGAAGATGAAAGCGGATGGGTCAATCGACAAGTTCAAAGCTCGATTAGTGATCCAAGGCTTTAGGCAACGGGAAGGCATCGATTATTTTGATACTTATGCCCCGGTTGCAAGAATCTCCACGATTAGATTGTTGATAGCCTTAGCCGCTATTCACAATTTGGTGATTCACCAAATGGATGTCAAAACGACATTCTTGAATGGTGACTTGGAGGAGGAAGTTTACATGAAACAACCGGAAGGTTTTATTATACCCGGAATGGAGCATAAGGTGTGTAAACTTGTAAAATCATTGTATGGACTGAAACAAGCACCCAAACAATGGCATCAGAAATTTGATGAGGTTATCTTGTCCAACGGCTTTATGATAAACCAAGCGGACAAGTGTGTATATAGCAAATTTGATTCATCCGGTAACGGTGTAATCATTTGCTTATATGTTGACGACATGTTGATCTTTGGCACCGACCAAAATCAAGTTGGGAAAACCAAAGAGTTTTTGTCGTTGAGTTTCTCCATGAAAGACATGGGAGAGGCGGAGGTGGTTCTTGGTATAAGGATCAAGCGTGAGAACAAAGGGATTGCAATTACGCAATCTCATTACATTGAGAAAGTATTAAAGAAATTTAATAGCTTTGATTGTTCTCCGGTGAGTACCCCGTGGGATCCGAGTGTGAAGCTTATGCCCAATTCGGGTGAAGCGGTGTCACAACTCGAGTACTCAAAGGCTATAGGATGCTTGATGTATGCCATGACAAGCACTAGGCCGGATATCGCATTTGTCATAGGAAAGTTGAGTAGATATACTAGTAATCCTAGTATTCATCATTGGCAATCGATAAGACGAGTATTCAAATACTTAAAGAAAACCATTGATTATGGTTTGTCATATGTCGGATTTCCTTCGGTTTTGGAGGGATATTCAGATGCACGTTGGATTACCAATTTGGAAGATCACCCTTCCACGAGTGGTTGGGTATACTTGCTTGAGTGAGGTGCCATCTCATGGGCTTCCAAGAAGCAAACTTGCATCACGCGTTCGACTATGGAGTCGGAATTTGTGGCATTAGCCGCTGCCGGTAAAGAGGCGGAATGGCTAAGGAATTTGGTCCATGAAATTCCATTATGGCCGAAACCAATATCACCCATTTCTATCCGTTGTGATAGTCAGGCTACTTTGGCTAAAGCTTATAGCCAAGTGTATAATGGCAAGTCTAGACACTTAGGTGTTAGACATAGCATGATTCGTGAGCTAATCACGAATGGGGTGATTTCGGTTGAATTTGTTCGGTCGCAACAAAATCTAGCGAACCACTTGACGAAGGGGTTAGCTAGGGACTTGCTTCACAAGTAGGTGATAGGGATGGGATTAAAGTCCATCTAAATCTCTAACGGTGAGATACCCAATTCCCTTCTAATACAACGTTAGAAGCTGAATTCAATGGGAAAGCTCACTTTAAGGGATTGGAGCACGAGATGATCATCCCACGGTTAGTGCTCGGTACTGCAAGTGAAGGAGGTAATTGTTCTTTTGGAAAAATGCATGTGCAGGTGCATGAGGAAAAGAACTACCTATATGAGTGAGAAGTGTGGCCGCTTCAAGAAGCTTGGACTTGGCTTTGATGCACTCACGAATGGATAAGGACACATGGAATGTATAGTGTCAATGTTATACTTTAGAGAGTCTTTTTAAATTCATGTGTATGTTATTTTCTGGTACTCAAATGGGTTGACGGGTTCAATCCATAGGACACCCGGATTCTCGAGTATTTGAAATGTGTAATGTACTAAGATGGAAATTCAATCTTTTAGATATTCTCGAGTATTTGAAATGTGTAATGTACTAAGATGGAATCAAGGATTGCACTAAAATGGGAGAGGAATGTTGGTGATTTTAGTGAAATCATCATGTTCATTTTGTGTAGTTGGATTCACAAAGGTAATAATGGGGTTGTTAGCTAAGCTATAACATGAGTTAGGAGGTGTGGAGTGCACACTCGTGTAAGCTAACTAGAACCCGGGATTGTTGGACGGTTGAAAATGGCAAGTTACAAAGTGGGATTGTGAAATGAGAAATGGCGCCAGGCTCTGGATTGTGTACGGGTTTGTGCATGGCGCGCATATCGGCGCCAGTTGTCTAGCGCCAAAACTGGCGCCGTGGTCTGCTTGCTGGTTGGCGCTCATTTCAGCGCTACTTGTCTGGCGCGGAAAGTAGCGCCGGCGTCTGGAAGGCTTTTCTCATTTTGTAACTCCCGTCATTAATTCCGCAATCAATCTCATTAAGTGGGATATTATTACCAGTATCAATATAGGTCGGTTACAATTCTCTAAAGGTGTATATATATGGATCTATTAATGCCTTGATCGATACACTGAAAATAAGAGATTATCCTCGAGAGAATTTTGTGATACCCGGGCAGATAGGGTCGAAATATCTCTTACGGAAAGCGAGCTCTACGCGATCTCTGGTTATATCCAAGTTCTTATAATCACCTCTTACTTATCTATTTCACGAACCCAATACACCGAATCCCCCAACACCCTTCGGCGACCGGATTCCCCTCATTTATTTAGGAATGTTAAATGAATACTGAATCTCAAATAATCATTGTCAAGTTTACTAAATATACTAACATATAATTTTTTCCATAAAGTGTGGAATTATTTATTTGATATGAAAAGCAATATTTAATCAAAGGTCGTCGTCACTCGTCATGTGGTATTGCAAAGTTAAACAGAGTCAGTTAAAAACTTGGTCAATGTGGTTTATGTATTTTTAATACTTTGGATCTTATTTTAGAATATATATGAGTTAATTTCTTGTAGTTTGCATTTTATAACACAATGGTTGCTTAACGCTGTGTTCTCGAAACTCATTTTAGAAAGGAAAGGAAAGGAAAGGAAAAGGAGGAAAATGGATGGAAAGTAAAAAAACTCGTGTTCTCGAAACTTTTTTAGGAGAGAAAGGAAAGGAAACGGAAGGAAAATAATGATAAGTTTCCTTCCAAAACTTTCCTCCCAAATGTGGGAGGAAAGGGAAGGAAAGAAATTAAAAACATTTTAAAAAATTACTGAAATTATTAAAATTACAAAAATACCCGATATTTTCTTATAAAAGATATATTTTTAAGGGTATATTAGTAAAAACGACATCTTTCCTTTCCTTTCTCTCTTGTTCAAGAACACGAAAAAATATTTTCTTTCCTTTCTTTTCCTTCCTTTCCTTCCCCTTTCGAGAACACAAATGAAAAAATTACTTTCCTTTCCTTTCTTTTCTCTCCATTTCTTTTCCATTAATTTCCTTTCTTTTCTTTTCTCTCCAGATTAGAGAACACAGCGTAAGTCTAACTCCGTCCAAAAAATAATGTTAAATGGGTTAATTAGGAGGGCATTTTAGTCATTTAATTCATTTTTTTTATTGAAACAACAGGACCAAAAATGTAATTTACTCTATTTTTTTACTAAAGCCTTATGACCAATGAAGGCCGATGTCCAATGAAGGCCGATGTCGAATTTGTTGCATTAGAGAACTAGGTGATGGATCTGCTCTGTCGGAGAACTAAGTGAGGGCCGGTGGATTTGCATCCCGTAACGTTGGTTTGGTAGCCGAAGAACCAAAGATACTGCTTCATTGCAGACAAAGATTGACACATCTAGGCTTTTGTTCCCTTTTTACCCTTCGTTTCTTAGCCATAACCCCTACCCCATTACAACCCAATAAAAGACCTGGATGATCTTCTGGAAAATGTGATAAAGGTAGACTACTTCTTTTACTAATATTCCTTGTCTTGTTACTTTATTCCTTTCTGAGATCAGCTTCATTTGAACGTTAGTGCGTCTTTCATATTCAGTTGTCATGTAAATTATTGGGTATTATTGTACATAACTTCTAAATAAATGACAACATGTGTGACAGCCTAGGATCTGAGTTAATTGAGAGCATCCCGTGAGGTAGGGTCGAGGCGAAATCCTCTCCGAAAATGTGATCGAATAGTTGTAATCCAGTATGGTGTCGTCGTTTTCCAGTTCAATTTTCATTGTGTATTTTGGGTTAACTGTGTTGTGATTAAAGTCTAACTATCTTCTCCTCATTGCGCATCACCTTTTGACACAAAATTATAACCAGTTCATGATAAGTATCAACACGTGCACCTTCTTTGCAGAATCAACTTACTTTTGACATGTTCTTTTCTCTTTTTTGTCGCTAATTTGCTTGGGGACAAGCAACGCTCGGTTTGGGGTTGTTGATAACGCCATTTTTGGCGTTATTTTAGCACCACTTTCCGTGATTAAATTGCTTGAATTCCAAGCAAACGAAGCGTATTTCACGGTTTATTTATGAGTTTTTCAGGAATTCATGTTTTGAGAATAAACGAAGAATTTGGTTCGAAAGAAGCGAATTATAGACGATAATGAAGTATCCGACAAGTTGATGGTAAATGGAGGATGTACGAATCGATTTGTGGGTTAAAGATCGGAGAAATGTGTTAAAGAAACACAAAAAGGTGCCACCGAGACTTGGCAAGTTGGGCCAAGCAAAGGAAAAATCTTAATTTTTGCAAAACAGTGCCTACCGGTACTTGTACTGGTACTTAAAGTCTCGGTGCAACTCCCGACAGCTTTTGGAAAACAGTGTCCATCGGTACTTCTGTCGGTACTTTAACTCCCGGTGTAAGTACCGACGACGTGCTGATACGTTTTTAAAGCCTTTTCACCTCGGGTTTTGATTCATACTTCACCATAGCGACTAGAGGGGAGGCAAGGGACGATTTTGGAGCAACTTGGGGCGATTTTCCATTGATTTTAACGCCGATTAACGCTACGAAATCATCGGGGAACGCCAGATTAACAAAGATCAATTCCTTGTTCGTGGGTATTGCGGTTCAACAAAAAGGGAGTTTGTTCATACATCGATTTATTGTTCAATAGACCATGTTCACCATACTTTCTCTCCTTTTTGCTTTGTGTTTTAACACCCATAACATGAACTAATCTTAGATTGTTGGGGGTTGGATGAACTTTGGTTTGTAAGCATGTGAACACGAAACCTTGTGATTCTTATCAGTTTTTCTAATCAATGAAGCATATGAATTTGGTTTTAACGCTTTTGTGAGTTTGATCACCTTGCAAATTGATTTAGTTGTTAGGAATCCGATTCGAGAGAACGATGCCATAACTTGGCTTGAATTTGTATGCCTAGGGTGAGAAATTGGATAGAGATATACCAAGTAAAACTTAGTACTTGTTTTTACAATCTTGTTCTTAAAGAATTTCTGAACTCCTAGGTTGAGATCGAGAGATAAAACCTGCGTTTTCTAGAAATAACTCTGTTGTTGTTCAAGAGAGAATAACAGTTAATTATGTGATTGTGTATTCATATGATTGGTTTAGTCTGATAATTATCATAAGTAGATTGTTCTTTGTGAAACCATTGGGATTCCAATCCTCAACTACTTTTCTTCCGAAAAATCCAAATTTGTTCTTTGCTTTTACTCTAAAGTTATTTATTTAATTTAGTTATTAATCGATTATACTACCAACAATTCATCAAATCGGATCGTTCAGTTAATAGTGATTATAGTCATTGTGATACTCAGTTCCTAGTTCCCTTGGTTCGATACTCGTACTTCCAAGTACATATTACTTGATTTGACCCGTACACTTGCGGTTAGAGTCGGGGGGTGTAAACCCGCCTATCACGCACAACATTAGCTTACGATTAAGCTTATTTTTACTCTTATTGTAATCTATTGTACACACGACACTTGTTACCAAAGGATTTCGCCCCTGTTTGGCGACCATAGTGCACCGTCGACTCTCACAAGTCGACCGCAGTTTTTTCCCTCGTTTGGGTTTTTCGCGTCACCAATTCTCATGTCTTATTTACCCCTTTTTACGATTGTGTTGTTTGTCTTGAGATCTTTTTCTTTAGTTGTTAAAAGTTCCACATCAACCTTAAGTTATCCTTTGGGTGATTTTTGGCATTAACACTTATCAACTTATTTCGTTTTGTCATCGCTAATAAGTAGTTTTTAGTGTTTGGATGAGAGAAAAAAAACTGCTTATACCATTTTGTCACTGCTGTTAAGGAGTTTTTAATAAGTCATTTTATTCTAACTTATTAACTTATTTGAAACAACTTATGAGTTTTTTGGTTATTTTACATGTATAAGCAATCACAAACACCCCCAAAATAATAACTTATTAGTTATTACGTTTTGGTATCACCATAAGCTAATCCAAACATTTTTTTATAAAACGCCGTTGACACCACATAAGTTAATAATCACTTTTATATATATAAAAGCATAAATTATTTTAAATAAGCAATCCCTGACACCCGTTAGTCGGTTACTATGTCACCAATTAATTTGTTAATTTGTAGCACAAATTTCTTTTGTCTGTATAATTAATTACTTTCTGATTATTATTTTATGTTTATGGCATGCAATTTTGGGCATCGTGTATTGGCAATCATCCCAATTATGATGATTTTATTCATTCATTTACATATCAGATTTGTTTATATTAATAATATTTAAAACATAATTAGGCAAATCCTAACAAAGAGCATGTATCAAGCAACGAAACAAAGAGTAGGTAATTAAACAATAAAATCCAAAAGATCTTTTGCATCATGAAGGTCCATAACACTACAAAACAGATGAATTTTACACACATAATTCATCCAGGTAAATTTACGTCAGTAATTACCTAGGGATCACCCAGAAAATATCAATGGTTCGGTAGAATCTGATGTTTTTCGAGAAAATACCCATGGATCATCCGGAGAATCTCCGGGTAATCTGTCACTGATTTGCATTACCCACCAACTTTTGTGACGGTTTTGTGACGAATCACCACAGATTTCTCAGGGAAAAGTTCGTAGGTATAAAAGTCTTTCGTTTAGCGGTGTAAGTCGTTAAAAGGTATCCTTTATTGAAAAGTGTTCAAATTGTTTTTTGTTTTAACATATTACCTTTTGGTTTAGATTCTGATTCAAGAAAAGGTAGGATCGATTTATTGAGTTAATGTAGTGAAACTTTATTTTGATTGAATTAATGTGGACGCCCTAATAGTTATTGATACTTTTCAACCTTATTAATCATACTATCAAATAATTTGAATAAATATTTAATTAACAAATAATAGTTTCGTTGTATGGTTTATGATTTAACGATTTGTATGGGTTTTGTACTTTCGATCTAAAGCGAGCAGTACAAAACCAACCTTAACAGATGAATTGTTGACGGTTGAATAATTAGATGTCATGCCTACATCCTCAAAGATGTTGATTCAATTGAATCTCAATACACTAAATAACTGATGCAATTAGCTAAATATTTCGGTCATTGGTCATAAAGTATTTGATGTGTAATTTCTTGATGATGTGGCGTTAATGTAAATTTTATTTATTGATATTATTGTTTATTATGTAGTAATAAGTCGTAAACTTGAAATATTATATATTTATAAACACAATATAATGTTTAATAAGTTGTTTTTACAAAATATTTTAGGATATAGTATTAATAAACATAATATATTTTAAGATTTTTTAAAAATTATAACCAATTTCAAAGTGACAATGAAGACTAAGGGGCTGTTTACCAAAAATTTCATTAAGTTTTGTATGGATAAATGTGTCTGTCCGGTTAAATTTATCTGTCTGGATAAATTGTTGCTGCCATTTACTTTTTTATCTGAATCAACAGTCTGAATAACAGAAATAACTGATTTACCCCTTAGTATGAATTATAAGCTATTTTATATATTATGTTTATTTTTTTAAGCCAAATTATATTTCTGAAACACAAAATTATTTAAACATCAAAATATAAATTCAATCAACAATCAACAAAAAATGGAGAAAATCTGTTTTCAACAATCAACATACAAAGAATGGAGAAAATCTGTTTACAACAATCAACAATCAACAATCAACATACAATCAAACAATCAACATACAGTCAACAATCAAAGAGCAAATTAGCAACAATCACTACAATGATCGAAGCAAAAAGGGAGAAAACGATAACAATTTTCAACTGGAGAAAACGATAAGATACAAAATCAGCATGGAGAAAACGATAACATACAAAAAACGAGTGGAGAAAAGTGTAAAAGACGAAGCAAAAAGGGGGAAAATCGAAGCAAAAAGGGAGAAAAAAGTACCTGTGTCGATGGAGATATCTCGCCGGAGAAATAGAGCAGCAAGGTCGCCGGAGAAGAGGCTCGTCGGACTTGTCGCTGGAGGGAGAGAGGCACTGGAGGGAGAGAGGCTGGAGGGAGAGAGGCGCTGGAGGGAGAGAGGCTAGGGTTTACCAATCTTTTGTCTGTTCTTTTTTTGCAAGGGGTAAAAAGGTCAAGATTTTCATCTTAATGGGGACAACACCCCTAAACCAACTGTGCGAATAAGCCAAAGACTGTGCGATTAAGTCATAAGTAAACATCCAAGAATGTCTGTGCGAATAAGCCGGTTTCCTCATTAAGCCCAATAAGTCACAAGTAAACACACCCTAAAATAAATAAGGCATGATATTAATAAGATTAAAACTAGAGTAAATTACACTTTGGTCCTTGTGGTTGTCATTGATGATCAACTTTCATCGTGCTTTAATTACACATTTGATCAGTGGCAGATGTAGTCATGGGGAGTGGGGGGATGGGACCCCATTAAAAAAATTGATTTTTTAAGGTTAAAAATATAGAATTTTCAAGTTTATATCTTAATGTCCCTCCAGTAATTTCTCGTCCAGGACCCCATCAACCAAAAAATGTTTCAAAATCAACAAAAAAACCAAATCTACTCTCGAATTCGACTAAAAAACCAAAAAAAATCCCTCGAAATCGACAAAAAAACTTAAAAAGTTCTTAAAATCTACCAAAAAAACTTTAAAAGGCATTCGAAACGTTGAATTTAAGCTAAAAATATATCGGGCAATTTTACGGGCATTTAAGCTACCTTAAAGGGGACCCTAGTAAGAAAAAATCGTGAATCCGCCACTGCATTTTATCATTGTGCTTAGTAACCTTTTACATTTTCCATCTCTTTAACTAACTCTTGTTAAAAACATTTGTTACCTAAGTGGCGTTTTGATGTTTTAATCATTATTTAAAACACCCTACATCCCCTACCCCCATCAAGATTGAACTTCCGTACCCCTTCCACTTTCTCGATGCCACCACTCCATCTCTGGCAGAAACCATATTGGGGGTCCCAAAATTCAGATATGGCTGGGATGTAAATTTGAAATAAGCTAATAATGAAGAGAGAAATAAGTGTTTAAGCACTGAATAATCAACGCATAGCAGTTAACCGGGTTGAAACTTTTGTACATCAAAACATTATGTATGTTTTTTACATTAAATATGGTGTTTTCTCAACTCATAATTTGTAACAACCTAGTCTAAAATAAGCATGCAAATCATATAAATTAGAACATCCCAAAAATGGGTCCCAAAATTTCTTACATAAGTCTCAAAAATAGGTTGGTGGAAACAACCTATACATAACTGAGAATGAACTAGCTACTACAAGTATAAGTGGCACTGTCTCTATCTGCATCTGTCCTCTATCATGCTCTTGCTCACTTACCTGAGCCACCTACTATCTGCTTACCTGAAAAGGTTTAGTTTGGAAAAATGCGAGGGTTAGACCATGAGGTCTAGTGAGTCCCTCCTGACAGTTCTCAAAATCATTTTAAAACTTTTCATAACTTTCATATATAAACTTTCAATAATAAACTTTCACATAGCTGAACATCAAAATCTTTCACATAAGCTTCCACATAACTTTTCATAAAACTTTCACATAAAACTCCCACGGATAAATCCGCTCCCGTAAATGGCACCCTGAAGTCACTCGAAAGTGACAACGAGTCAGTATCACGCTGCCTTATTGGGTCTTACTTCCCATGGCATAAACGGAACCTCCCCCCGGCATGAGTACTGGCGGAACCTCCCCCCGACTTAGCCAATTTACGTCTACACAATGTATGCATACATCCCACATAAAACATTCACGGAATAGGTCCGCCCCATAAAACATTCACGGAATAGGTCCGCCCCATACAACATTCACATATAAACACTTTCACGAAAACTTTTCATAAAACTGTCACATAACTTTACATAAGCTTTCACATATAAAACTTTGAACATCTTTCATGCAACCAAAGGCATAATAATAACGTGGCATTTCTCATCATGTAATCACTTTAGAAAAACACTTTAAAAGCCACACATTTTAGTTTAGAAAACTCACCTGATACGTTTGCTTGCTTTTCCCTACTCTGCTCTTTACCTCCAAACTGTCTACCTGAACGAAGGGATAGATTTATAAGCTGACTAGAACCATCCGGACACTTCTCACCTGACTCACAGCTTTCCGGACAGGTTACCGGGTGGACAAATCTTACCGGACAACTTCTACTTTCCGGACGTCCAACTTATCCGAACAACACAGTTTTCCGGACGATTTACTTATCCGGACAACACAGTTTTCCGGACGATTCAACGTCCGGATACCTTCTAATAAACGCCCAAGAAATTCCCGGACACTCACCCGGACACCTTCCTACCTGAAGGTTTCCGGACGAGCGCTGGATGAGCTTTTTGGTTCGAAATCTTGCTAAACTCTCTGAAAACAGAAAGATAAAGCGACGATTAACTACATACAGTTCCAATACCAAAACCCACAAGGTTTTACTGACTAGACACAATCCAAAGGTGCTTAAATCTCCCCTAATGGTCTTAACAACTTTTAGCAAGAAAACTCTCAAAACCACAAATCATCAGACGAATCTTAAATGAAGTTATGGATTAAGGGTTACCTGATAGATTACTTGCAAGAAACGAAATCCAATCTTATTCCTTCTTCTGATTCAAGACTTGATGATTCATCTCTTCAATTTCACAAAAACCCTCAAAACTCTAATACCCCTTTCTCTCAACAAAAACTCAGCCGACATACACCATAAAAATCAGGAAATTGCAAGGTTGTGTAGGGTTTTGTGCCTTTTTATACCCCAACTCCTATTTACCAACTAGCCCTCAACTTCTACTTCTGCTTAAAACTCCACACCAAACGCAAAACATTTCGAAAAAGGTCTGGGTCGTTACAACACTCCCCCCTCGAAAGAATTCCGTCCCCAGAATTCCATTCTCGAAAAGGTGAGGGTAACTGAACATCATATCTGATTTTACTTCCCACGTTGCCTCTCGTCCCTTATGATAACTCCACTGAACTTTTACTAGCCAAACTTCTATGTTCCTCGTTTAGCAACCTTACCGCTCACGATTTATATCGGTCCTTCTACGTAAGTCAACCTCTCATCTAAACTGATGTCCCCTCAAAGGAACAGCCACAACGACCTCTGACAACACTTCTTTAAGACTAAGACATGAAATGTCGGATGAACACTCTTTAATTCTTCTGACCAGTCTAACTTGTATGTTGCTGCTCTAACTCGCTCACTAATGACAAGGTCAACTTCTTATCGCCTGCATCTCTTGCAAGGTCGCCATCATCTCATTTCTCACATCGGCTCTCCACAAAAGAGACGTGCGTCACACTACGAATTTATTCTCAAATTCACATCGAGTACCTCAAGATCGCGCACTATCTATTCAACTTTCATGCTTCGACGGATCCGCAGACTTAGTCCACCTTACTTTTCTCTCAAACTTCAAGGCTCAAAGCCTTATGTTTTTCAATCCAACCACTCATTTCCACCCGGTTGCCTCAGACCGTTCAGATGGGAAACATAACCGCACCCCATACTTTGAAACCGCCCTCGGCGAGACACCACTTGCTATATCGTGCCATCTTGTACTCTCTTCGATCACTATACTCACTTAAAACTACCTGATAAAACCAAGGCCAACCGCGCCCCCATTTGCTCGCCTCCGTCCACACATCGGGACTCACGGTTCTAAACACGTCTAAATAAGGTCTCTCATACATTTATACTTCCTTAAGAGAAAGAACTTGGCGGGAATTCCTGCCACAACAACGAGGATCTTCCACCAGGAAAACTCACTTACTGACAACTTGGCACAAGGCCAACCTTGTACACCCCGACAAGCTCACACCTAAGTGTCCCCTCCTCGGGTTACATGTAATTCTAGATCACCTCTTCCAACTGACATACGTCTATGCCGATCATATTCCCTTCCCGATTCACATCGGCTACAGCTCGGCAACTAATTCATACCTTCTCACCACACCATTATCTCACACTTAACGTGACTAATAGCAGAAAACTTCCATGATTCCTCATTGAAGTGTTCACCTATCCGAATTTACTTATCCTGAAGGCTCATCGATTTCTCACTGCTAGCCACAAATGTCCAGTCATACAACATATCTTCGGTTTCCCCCCACTCGACTAGGAGAGGTAACCATGATCACACCCTACTGCTTTTAAGAGCTTGCACTGAACGATCAGTTCGCTTGAACGTTTCTCACAACATCACCAACTCAACTCATTCAACTGCCCTTTTCCACTTCTTTCTCGCACAAAGACATGCACAAATCCCCTTCCTCAAAACTCTTTCCAGAAGTTCACACACTTACCGATGGCAATCTATGCACGCTACTCTACCTCTCGGTGTTACTGGCAAGCTTACTACTTCTAACTTTCCCCTTTATTCCGACGTACAATCTTCACCTCTCCACAGCAACGTGAAGCACCGCCTCTCAAGCATTACTTGTCTCTCCCTTCCGACCTTTTCACTTGCTGAAACATTCTCTCGTTACTATACGTAATCAAACGGTTGCATCAAAATGCCAACTTAAGGCGTTCAATCAAGTCGTCTCGAAATGACACATGTGATCGAAGTCATTACACATCCTTTGATCTCTCACTATTACCTCCTCGAATAATTCCTCCATACATAAGAAACAATTCACATTCCTCAAAGATTTTGCTTTTACTACCCTACATCTTCGACTAACCCATCCATCGCCTTCTCTAAAACTTCCAAAGATTTCGACAACATTCTTACTTAGCAACTCACACAATCAAAAACTCTTGGTTTTTCATTTGGGTAATCACTCTCTTCTGCTCCGACATTCTATTCTGAAACAAGCCAAATCACAACGCCAACTTACAAACCACGTGCTCCAACAACTTGATTAGCCAAATGTACACCTCACCCGAAACCCCCGAAAAGGCTCCCATCTGATATTTCCTCTTCCTAACGTCACACTACTACAACACTGACTGGCACATTTACCTAGGCAATTGCCGCCACTACTTGACCGTACATTCTCCACCCATAACATCTCGCTGCAGACCAGGTCTCCCATGGTCATTCGTGCACAACTCAAACTTACTCTCACGTTCTCCCGCATAAATAACCGAGTCTATCTCGCTACTTTGTCCCTCCCCAACTCTAGCTGAACCACTACTCACGAATTTCTGATTAACTCTAACATACTCGTTTCTTGCTAGCTCTTTGCGATCTCAAACCAACACATAGACTTGGCACATTCCCTCACAGATAGACATAATCTATACACCTACTTTGTTCGTGCTAACTACTACATCTTTTACGTACCATCCACCTCGTAAGTAAAACTCTTATCTAAACAACATCCTTTCACTAGCTCAACACCCCTACAGGGTGGTCCTTCAACTTTCAACCTTCTGATTCTAGTCTTCGACCTCATACACTTTACACAACTGCCGACTCTGATGTCAATAGTTGACATGTTGATACTTCGTTGATACTTCCTTAACCTATTCTTCAACAAGGGTCCCCTACAGGACCCAATCTTTCCAACACCAACCTCATAATCAACTTCACATCCCGTCGTCCTCATTTCAAACTAACTCGCGTAATGTCAATATTACAGGATCACCTTAAACTCTTATTCAACGTCGCGGATATTTCATCTCTACTTCACCACACTACTCATAACGAGTTGCTATACCAACACCTTGATGACTTCTAGTCCTTCCCTGAACACAACCGTCCCTCGGCAACTGTATTTCCAGTCACCGCACGAGGGTACAGACCCTCATACAACCGACATTAAAGTCCACTTCCGACTCTTCCACTGCTCACCTCTCCTCTAGAACGCAATTACCAAAGCTACAAACGTTCTCTCCTGAATTGTCCAACACCTCTCCACTCTAGGAGTTCTTCCTTAGCTTAAAATGTAATACTCTACGACCTATTGAGTTCATAGCCTTCATACCTGACAACGCGATAAATGAATCATTTCACACTTTTGATCATTTTAAAGAAACAACACTTGAAACAACTTGGGTACACACGACCCCAACATTCTCATAACTCTAATGGCCTGCACAACAATCTTGAGGATCGTTTGCATGCAATCTTTCTGTAAAACTTAATCTTACTCAACCAAAAATGTGTTGTTACGACAGGAATAAATATTGGATGAAAATCTTCCCATACGACAAAGTTTTGGAAGAAATTTACCGACACGAAGTAGGCCAGTCTGTCCTCACACTCATTTATATAACATCGACATGTCAATACTCATTTTGGTTATAAAATTTGTGCATTCAAACGTTTTCTTGGCTTATCATGAAAAGAGTGGAATATTTTGCAATTCGTAAACCTCAAGACTTCACTGTACGATGTAAATGGATTTGTATTTTTCTTTAAATATACGTTTGCACACGCCGACTCATATCCGATCAAATTTGATATTTACATGTTTACTTTTCTTATGAAAAAAAAATCTCATGTACACATATACGAACTCAATGCATGAAACTTTACTTGCAATTGAAGGCTACTCACTCAAACAAGGTCAATCGCTTTACTCACGCAACTTATCATTGACACTCTACTTTCGACCAGTGGTCGCCCTCTCGACTTGCAACGATTTTCTATATATACATTCAACAATCTACTTACTCAACCATTTCATACTATTTCGTTTTGATCAACTATCTCACTTTCCACTTCTACATGGTTTCATTTCACTATATGTATCTTATTTCCCTTATCCTGCTAATGGAAAGTTCGACCAAGAACCCAGGGCTCCATTGATACCTTCAAGGTTTTGACACTGACTTTCCTTACCATCCTGACTGATTTATCCCATGATTACTAGAAATGGGACTCTCTCGAAACAGGAGTCTTACTCAAACTCAAGCATTCTTCCTCTCCGAATCCACGAAGAGCTACCTCTAGACGACTCGTAATACTCTATACAACATCTCTTCTCTACGATGTATACGTACATCCCATCACCATGACTTCTCATGAAACTTCCCCAACAAGGGGTCTCAGTCTACCCCTCAGGGATCTTGCTGACATTCTAAAGTACTGGAACACGACATAAACACTAGCTTCGGACTACCACTTCGGAACAATAAGGCAGGTTAAGCACATACATGTACCTGTAAGTTCGCAATTACACTGGCCAGGTGGAATTTCAAACTTACCTTACATGACAGTCCTCAGTACCCTATTAGTCCTATCTCTATAACAGTGTCCTCCTAACGCATTTCCTGATTCTCAGTTGTGATTTCTACTCCCAAGTTTAAGTTTAGGCCCGTCCGGTCACCTAAATCCCTTAAACTATGGCTCTGATACCAATTGTAACAACCTAGTCTAAAATAAGCATGCAAATCATATAAATTAGAACATCCCAAAAATGGGTCCCAAAATTTCTTACATAAGTCTCAAAAATAGGTTGGCGGAAACAACCTATACACAACTGAGAATGAACTAGCAACTACAAGTATAAGTGGCACTGTCTCTATCTGCATCTGTCCTCTATCATGCTCTTGCTCACTTACCTGAGCCACCTACTATCTGCTTACCTGAAAAGGTTTAGTTTGGAAAATTGCGAGGGTTAGACCATGAGGTCTAGTGAGTCCCTCCTGACAGTTCTCAAAATCATTTTAAAACTTTTCATAACTTTCATATATAAACTTTCAATAATAAACTTTCACATAGCTGAACATCAAAATCTTTCACATAAACTTCCACATAACTTTTCATAAAACTTTCACATAAAACTCCCACGGATAAATCCGCTCCCGTAAATGGCACCCTGAAGTCACTCGAAAGTGACAACGAGTCAGTATCACGCTGCCTTATTGGGTCTTACTTCCCATGGCATAAACGGAACCTCCCCCCGGCATGAGTACTGGCGGAACCTCCCCCCGACTTAGCCAATTTACGTCTACACAATGTATGCATACATCCCACATAAAACATTCACGGAATAGGTCCGCCCCATAAAACATTCACGGAATAGGTCTGCCCCATACAACATTCACATATAAACACTTTCACGAAAACTTTTCATAAAACTGTCACATAACTTTACATAAGCTTTCACATATAAAACTTTGAACATCTTTCATGCAACCAAAGGCATAATAATAACGTGGCATTTCTCATCATGTAATCACTTTAGAAAAACACTTTAAAAGCCACAAATTTTAGTTTAGAAAACTCACCTGATACGTTTGCTTGCTTTTCCCTACTCTGCTCTTTACCTCCAAACTGTCTACCTGAACGAAGGGATAGATTTATAAGCTGACTAGAACCATCCGGACACTTCTCACCTGACTCACAGCTTTCCGGACAGGTTACCGGGTGAACAAATCTTACCGGACAACTTCTACTTTCCGGACGTCCAACTTATCCGAACAACACAGTTTTCCGGACGATTTACTTATCCGGACAACACAGTTTTCCGGACGATTCAACGTCCGGATACCTTCTAATAAACGCCCAAGAAATTCCCGGACACTCACCCGGACACCTTCCTACCTGAAGGTTTCCGGACGAGCGCTGGATGAGCTTTTTGGTTCGAAATCTTGCTAAACTCTCTGAAAACAGAAAGATAAAGCGACGATTAACTACATACAGTTCCAATACCAAAACCCACAAGGTTTTACTGACTAGACACAATCCAAAGGTGCTTAAATCTCCCCTAATGGTCTTAACAACTTTTAGCAAGAAAACTCTCAAAACCACAAATCATCAGACGAATCTTAAATGAAGTTATGGATTAAGGGTTACCTGATAGATTACTTGCAAGAAACGAAATCCAATCTTATTCCTTCTTCTGATTCAAGACTTGATGATTCCTCTCTTCAATTTCACAAAAACCCTCAAAACTCTAATACCCCTTTCTCTCAACAAAAACTCAGCCGGCATACACCATAAAAATCAGGAAATTGCAAGGTTGTGTAGGGTTTTGTGCCTTTTTATACCCAAACTCCTATTTACCAACTAGCCCCTCAACTTCTACTTCTGCTTAAAACTCCACACCAAACGCAAAACATTTCGAAAAAGGTCTGGGTCGTTACATAATTTCATTTATTCATCATCAATTAATTGGTCCAACTTATACATACTTCTTCTTAAGTAGATAACATTCAGTTGTTTTTCTTTATTTGCATATATATAATTACAATTACTTAAAAGTATAAATGAAAATAAATGCAACAGTTATATATAGAAGAAGAATAGACTTAGGGCGCGTTTGGTTTGAAGGATTCTGATAGAATCTGAAGAAATTGGAATGATCAATTTCGTTGACCAAATTCCATTCAGGGGTTTGGTTTACCTATGGAATGGAATTGAATTCCTTACATTCCACCATTTACGGATTTGGTCATTCCATCACAATTGAGAAGGATTCAATTCCATTCCATCTCATTTTCTTAAAAAGACAAAACTATCCTCATTTTTCCTACTTGATTTACCCAGACCCATATGAATTTCCGTCGACCACCACCGAGCACCACCATCGTCGACCACCACCGATTTGAATCATCGTCGACCACCACATGTCTAAAATACTGTCGACCACCGTTCTGAACCACATCGACCACCACTGGTCTGAACCACCACCCACCACCATTGTGAACCACCGTCAACCACCACTCATCTGAACCACCTCGACCACCACCATTCTAAACCACCACCGACCACTACCATTTTGAACAACCGCTAACCACCATCGTTCTGAACCACCTCATCATTGTTGACCACCATCATTCTAAACCACCATCGTCGACCACCACCGATATGAACTACCATCGACCACCGCCACACCACCGATCTGAACCATCGTCGTCCACCACCGATTTGTACCACCAACGACCACCACCAATCTGAACCGCAGTCGACCACCACCGATCTGAACCACCGTCGATCATCAACGATTTGAACAACAGTTGAGCATCACCGTCTACCACTACCATTATGTGAACCAAACAGACATATTCCAATTTTTTTAACAAATTTCATTCTAATGTCTGTCAACCAAGCAGGTGGTCATACCTGATAACTTTCCATTCAAATTCCTTCATAGTCAAATTCCTTTGACAAATTTCATTCCATTCGAAATCATTCTGCAAAGCAAACGCCCCCTTAGTGTATGTATATAAAGAGGGTGATGCCTAATGGTGTAATGTACATATTAGCAAATGACTTAATATTTGTGTAAATTGTAATATAAAATTATGTCATTTTTCAAACATGTTAACAAAATATATAAATTACCAAATTAAAATAATATAGAAAACTGAAAATTAATAAATTATATTTTATTTTTTCAATAATTTTATAATATGTATAATTATATTTTAAATTTATATATTAATCTATAAATAAAGTTGGGTTTTATATAAAGGGAAAAGTCTAAAAAAGACCCTAACAAACTATTTTATTTTGAATGGTTAAGTTTTTAATCAATTTTTTTAAAATTCTTAAACTTTCTAAAACCGCTTAAATACATTTCTTATAACCTGTGATACAAAATTGAAAAAGTCTAAAAAATATCAACAAACTATCTGGTTTGAATGATTAAATTCTTGAATTTTTTAACAAATAAATTTTCGCACTTTTTTCTAAAAAAATTAACAAATAAAATTTTAAACTATTTCCTACTTTTTTACTAAAAAAAATCTTGAATGTTTTATGAACAAATAAATCCTAAACTTTTTTTGAAGAAACAAAATAATGAACTTAATTTTGAAAAATAAATCCGACACTTCTTTTGAAAATAAGAAATATACAATTTCTCTCATCGACTGCAAATTAGAATGAACCAATTAAACAGAGGAAAATTATATCATCTTCATTTTACTAATTCCAAAACATTCAAAAGTTATGCCTAAGGAGTTGTTTATTTACCTTTTTATAGTTCCATCAAGAGGCAATTTCTGAATCGCTAAGAGGTAAATCTTGTTTGGCGAAAAAAAACCTGCCTCTTAATGGTTCTAAAACCTTCTGAATGATTTTGTATCTTGGGTCTCTCATAACCATTAAGCGCTCCGATTTCATTTTGAACAATTACCGAACAACCATATTTCATTTTGCAGTATATCATAAGATATTCTTAATCATTCTGACTACTTAATCATTCTGCACCAAACCATTCAGCAACTACCAAACAGTTCCTAAAACATAAATGTATATATACAAAAATTATACTCATTATTTTATAAAATATACTAAAAAGAGCGTCCATCCTTTCACAAACAATTTCAAAAAAACGTTTATCTCTTTACAAATATACCAAAAAAATGCCTAAAAGATATGTTCATTCCACTAACAAAAATATAATGTAAGTTATGTCATTTGCAATAGCAAAATGATGTTTAATATAAAGTAAGAGTCTCATCGATTAACTGTATAACTTTCATATACACCATCAACCAAATGAATCAATCACGTACTTACAAAGGACATAACTTTTGGTATATTCGTGTTATTGCAATGAACATATCTTTTGGGCATTTATTTGGTATATTTGTGTAGGGATAGACTTTTTTTGGTTATATTTTGTAAAAAAGATGGGCGTTTTTTGGTATATTTTGTTAAGAAATGAGTATAGTTTTTGTATGTATCTATTAATGTTTTAGTCATAACTATTGAATGCTTTGGAATTAATAATGGAAATATTATAATTTTTCTCTCTTTTACTGGTTCATTTTATTTTGTTGTCAGTGAAAGGATTTGTTTATTTTTTGTTCACTAAAAAAAGTTTTGGATTTTTTTGTTTAAATTTAAGTTCATGATTTTCTTTCTTCAAAAAACGTTTGGGATTTATTTGTTAAAAAAAGTTCAAGAATATATTTGGTAAAAATTAGAAAAAAGTTTGGAAATTTATTTGTTAAAAAAATTCAATGAGTTAATCATTCAAAATCAGATAGTTTGTTGAGTTTTTTTAAACATTCCCCAAATTTACACAGATTACAAAGATGTATCTAACTTATCCACTTGATAGGGTTAACCGAAGAGCTGGTTAACAAACTATCAATCACTTTTCTAAGAATGTCCACATGAAAATTACCATCGGGGGCAAAATTGAATTTCCAAGAATCACAAGAGGAGGAGAAAATAAAAGAACTAATCAGAGCTTGAAGTTGCGAAAGCTCTGATAGCTTAATGGGGGAGGCTGGTTTCTTTTTCCAATGTCCATCGAGGCTGTGATGCGAGACTCTCTCCGAAATAAGTGCCGATTTACGCTTCTCCAGATTGTAAAGGGCTGGAAAACGAGAGGAGAGGGGCATATTGCCGCTCCAAGTTTCATATCAGAATGCTAATTCAGTTTCTGTACCAGCCAAACAAGAAAAAACAGAGTTCGGGTCAAGGCCAAAGCTTCCTAGATCTTCTTTGGCTTTGATGATATTGGCCTTTTTTGCCAATTTCACCAATGGTTTTCTGTCCAGATTATGGATGCCACTAATAATGGTTTTCCAAATAGATCGTTTATCTGTTTTGAGCCTCCAAATCCATTTGATCAGCAGTGCCAAGTTAATTGCCCTTAAAAACCAATACCTAAACCGCCATTTTCTTTGGGAGCAAGGACCTTGGACCAAGCTACCCAATGCATTTTTCTCTTTTCTTCAATTCCTCCCCAAAGGAATCTGCTACGGATTTGCTCAATGGTTTCGATAATCCCAATCGGAGCTTTGAATATAGAGAAGTAATAGAGTGGTAGGCTGCCTATGACCGATTTAACAAGGGTGAGACGACCCCCAAATGACATCGATTTAGACTTCCAAGAGGAGAGTCTAGCTTGGATTCGATCTACAATTGGCTTCCAGTTTTTTTTAGATTCATATTGGCTCCCACCGGAACTCCCAAATAGGTAAAAGGGAATGAAGCTGCATCACAACCGAGAATTCTAGCGCTACTTGCTAATTCACGATCATTCACACCGATTCCATAAACTTTGGATTTATGAAAATTAACTTTAAGCCCGGATGAAGCATTGAAACAACGAAGGATTCTTGCTAAGTTTTTTAGGTTGCTACGGTTCCAATCTCCCACAAAGATTGCATCATCGACATAAAAGAGGTGCGAAAGGTGGGATTCACATTTTGGAATTTTTATGCCATGAAAGAGAGATTTTTCAGAAGCGAATTTTAAAGCAATATTTAATCCTTCCATTGCGATGATGAATAAAAATGGAGAGTGAGGATCACCTTGGTGAACTCCTTTGGTGGGGGATCCGTTTACTAAAACTGAGGCTCTAGAAGAAGCGAGGCATCCCGAAATCCAAAATCGCCATTTTACCCCGAATCCCATTTGGGCCATAATAGAATCGAGATATCCCCAATTTAGCGAATCGAAGGCTTTGTCAAAATCCACCTTAAGAATGAACATCTTATGTTTTGATTTTTTCGCCCAAGTGCACACCTCGTTAATAATTAATGGCCCGTCTAGTATGTTTTTACCTTCAATGAAGGCAGATTGAACCTCATCAATGACCGAACCAATAATCTTCTTTAGCCGGGAAGTGAGAGTTTTTGCTATGATTTTGTAGAGACAACCGATGAGACTAATGGGCCGGAAGTCGGATAAGGTCAGAGGATCATTCACTTTAGGTGCAAGTGTGATAAAGAAAGAATTGCAACCCCCCGCCAGTCTCCCGTTATCTTCAAAGAACTTTACAAAGTTCATTATATCCTCCTTCATCAGGTGCCAATACTTTTTTATAAATTTAAAAGTAAACCCGTCGGGTCCGGGGGCTTTCTCGCTGCCACAGTTCCATATAGCTGTTTTAATCTCCTCCATAGTGAAAGACTGCTCAAGAACAATACAATCTTCAAGGTTATTTTTTCTGAAGTTTGGGTTGACGAAACTGGGGCGATTGGGAAAGCTTTCTTCAAATTTGGACTTAAAGAAATTCCAAGCTACGTCTTGGATCTGCTTTACCCCAGTTTCCCAAACGCCATTAATGAGTAAACCATGAATTTTGTTTCTGCGGTTTTTATTTTTAATAGAACCGTGGAAGAATTTTGTGTTCTCGTCACCATCAACAAGCCATTTAATCCGTGCTTTTTGCTTCAAATCCATCCGATTGATGTGATCCAATTCTAAGATTTTTTGCTTTCCATCCTTCCAGCTCTTGATTTCTGAATCTAGGAGCTTACGGGTGTAACATCTCGATTTTCTATATAAAGTGTTATGTTTGGTTTATTGAATAATTTGAGTATAATTATTTGATAGATTAATTTTAGAGTTTATCCCCGAGTAAGTTACGTTATGTGTTTTATTGGAATTATAAGTTAAGGGGTAAACATTAATTTTAATTTATAAGTTGGAGGGTGGAAATTGTCAATTAATGAAAGTAGAGGGGCTGTTTTGGGCAAGAGGTGAAACCACTTAAACACCACCGCCTCTTTTATCTAAAGAGAGGTGAGGTGTCTTGCTTTTATCACTTTTTGTGTCTTAGTGTGTGTGTGTGTTTCGTACGGCAAGAGAGAAAGAGAGAGAACCGAGAAAGAAGAAAGAAGAGGAAGAAAGAAATCAAATTTTAGCAGTAAATTGAGGATACAAACTGGTGTAAACAAAGGTATGATCTTCACTTGAATTAGTTCTCTTATGTTTATGAAGTTTTCTATTGGGATATATTTTAGGTTATGATGTTTTTGAAAGATATGGAAAATCTAAGTTCATAGGTCTCTTCTACTAATGATATTAAGCATATCTCCACTTTTGTAGAAATTATTATGGCTTAAAAGTAAATATTTCTAGCTTAAATACGTTTACAGTTAGTTGAGATAAAGATGAACAGTAAGTTGCGATATAGATGATAGTTGCGATAAGGATGAATGTCGCAAGCTTTGGGTTGCGACAAGATTGTTATATCGCAACAGTGAGTTGCGATAAAAAGAGTGTATCGCAACCAGTTGGTTGCGATAAGAATTATGTCGCAACAGTTGGTTGCGATAAGATGTTATGTCGCAACAGTTGGTTGCGATAAGAGGGGGATATCGCAACAATGGGTTGCGATAAGTATTGTGTCACAAGTAGTAGGTTGCGACAAGTGTTATCGCAATTAGTGGGTTGCGATAAGTGTCGAGAATTTTGATTATTTAGGATTCTTAGGGCCTGTTTGTTAGCAGCTTAATGAGCTTAATGGGACTCATAGCTTATTCAGTCAGCTATACATGACTGTTTGGTAGTGGCTTAATGATATAGAAAGTGACTTATTTATTAAGCTTTTAGGAGGGAGCTTTATGCAGAAAGCCAAGTTTTGTCCAAATCAGTCTCTCCTAATTAAAAAATTAAAAAACATGGTCCTTCCATCTATGAAAACACCATCTCAAACAAAAACCTTTCCAATCTATACAGACAGATTAATCCACACAGACAACTTTATTCATTCAGGACTTAATGGAAAACCAACCAAACAGCCCCTTAGTCTTTAAGGGTCATGTACAGTAGATTAATGCCAGTACAATATGTATTTAGGTATTTCAGATTTTGTGAAATTTGGTGACGGAAATCCTTACATCTTTAAGAAGTAAAGTAAGAGTGACGCTACTGCTGTCAGGTGAGTTCATACTTACCTTACCCTTTTATAACGTATTTAAATTATGGTAAGGTTCACTTTTATAATGAAATGTTTTCTGGATGAATTATGAAGGATTAAATGAGGTAAAATTTGTTATCTTTAAATTGATGGTTTTGCTTAAATTCATTAACGTTATTTGAAAATGATTTCTATTACGAAATAACCTGCACGAGTACAAATAAGTGTAATGGATCCATAGGCACTAATTTTTATATGAACACATGGAATAGGCGTGGACTAATCGTAATTCCAGTGTGTATGATAAACGTGGAATAGGCGTGGACTAATCGTAATTCCCGTTTAGGTGAAATGAGGAATAGACGTGGATTAATCGTAATTCCTATTTCACATTGATGAGAAATCATGGGATAGGCGTGGACTAATCGTAATTCCCGATTTCTATAGGAAGGAAAGAGATAGGCATGGCTTAATTGTAATCTCTACTTCCTTTCCAAGAAATTGACATGTGTAATTGTGATTTCTTGGATATGAGCATTAATCTAGAATCCGTGGAGATTCGTAGTGGGCTCTTGAACATGATATCATGACTGACTTGGTGTCGGTCATATTCGTGGAATCGGGTTGAACCCCGTCATCGTAAGATGTTAAAACGTATGGTAAGAAAAGGGTAAACTAGGTTTGTTATGCCTTGTTTACATTGATTTTAAAAGTATTGTTTTGAAAACTGAATGTTCTCACTAGGCGTTAGCCTAATCGTTTCAAATTATATTTTCTTATCAGGTACTAGCTCGGAAAAGTAAAGGGTTGTGGGACGAGTGCATTCGAGTACATACTTTTGTGGAAAATGGAGAAGTTAGCCTTAGTGAGGAGTTTTTGGTAAATCCTAGATAACCAGTTTAATCTGATCTTAGTTGACAGGATTAGATTAATAGGTTATTTTGAATTTGCATTGATGTATATATGAATCCTCAAGGTCAATTCTCTGTTATGTATAAAAGTTTGGAAGATCTTTTGATTAAATTTTGTTACAAATTGAGGTTTAAATTAGCCCTGATTTTTAGGGTGTTACAACGGGATTCCGCAAGACGATCAAGATCCTCAAATTTTCTTTTCACCTCTGTAAATTCTTTCGTCTCCTTTTCAAATTCCACTCTTCTCCAGTTCTTGATAGCGTTTTTTACAGATCGCAATTTATCTGCAAGATATCTATCAGCCGAGCCACACCCAGTGAAATTGATCCAGGAGGTGAAGATAACGTTGTCAATACCATCGCGCAACAACCAAGAATTAAAGAATCTGAAAGGGGGAGGTCCGAAGTCAATCTGGTTTGATATGAGAATCACCGGGGAGTGATCTGAGAATTCTCTTGGAAGGGCAGTTACTGTAGAGGACGGGTGAGATGAGATGAAGTTCGGGCAGAGGAGAAATCGATCAAGTTTGCTGAGCTTTATACCATCATCCCACATGTGAGTGAATTTTCTACCACCCATGTTGTATTCCGAGAGACCAGCGTCCAAGATGAATTTATTGAAAGCAGAGGCAGTGTACGGACAAAAAGAGGAGTTAAAACGCTCCTCTGGTTTTCGAACTGAGTTGAAATCACCAAAGAAAATCCAAGTACCCGGTCTAGAGGATTTTAATCGGAGAAGCTCATTCCATAGAGTTTTCTTTTCAGCGAGGGGTTGAGGAGCATAAATGTTAACAAGGATAGTCTCACCCGGATAAGTTAGTTGTTTAATTAATTATTTATGTAATTATTTATTTAGGGTGAGTTGTGTTGGTTTATAAGTTTAGGGGTAGTTAGTAGTACGGTATCATTTTTATGGTTTTTATGTGAAAGTCATAGTAAATAAATGTTATTTTATGTGATTAAGTTAGTTTATTTTATTGTAGTTTGGAGGTCTTAAGTGTTAATTGAAGAGAGTTAGGGGTTGTATTATTGTTGACTTTGTATTTAAGAGGGGTTGAGTGTCATTAGAGTCAAGATTAGGGTTTAAAGTGCAATTACCATCACATATATAAAGTGTCATCCATTTGTGAGGAGTCATTAGACCCATTTACTGGAAACAAAAAGGTGTGGTGTGTGTGTGTGTGTGTGTCGTGAAAGAAGAGAAAGAGGGAAAGGAAGCATAAGAGAAGTTAGGGTTTGTGATCAAGAGTAGTTCTTCAAGCTTTTCTTCATGGTTTTCAGGTATACTTCTTCTTTAACTTCTCCATCTTCATGATTAGTCATCTCTTGTTGTAATTATAGGTCTTGATGTTTTGGTATTCCTCCATGAATGATCTTTGGAGTTGATTTATGGTGGTAATTGTATTTCAATCTCAAAGTTTCAAAGTCCTAACTCATCACCTAGTTTGTTTATGTCCAAAGTCAAGTTTTGAGGTTACACCATGAAAGATGAGATGTAGCTCCTTCCATGTCTAGTTTAATATCACCTCATGGTTGATGATAATAAGTATTAATGATCATATATGCATGTATAGAGTTGTTACATGGATTCCTTCATGTTATTTGATGTTAAAAACCTCATTTTTTGATGCTAAAACTTCCATAGAATGAACCTAATTAAGTGGGGGTTGAGTTGGGGTGTTAAAGGGTTGGAGCAGGGGCTGTTTTTGGTCCAACAGAGGTATGCGCGTCTCTCGGCGCGGATTGAGCCGCACCAACATCCGCGCACAACTCTGTTTCAGCATTTTCCGATTTTTATTTCTTGCGTATCGGTGTCGTTTATGGGCGTAATATAGGGGTATGAGTACTCGTTTTGAGTGTAAGATAGCATTTGAACACTTTGAACATGTTAGTTTGGGCATATAACAACTCCAAGTACTGTTTTTAATGTCGGTTATTCGGTTTCTCGCTCGGTTGCGATTCGAGGGTGTCCGGTGGGATGTTAAGGTTGTCAATTGTCGTAGTGAGTCTTGTATACATATAATTATGTGGATGTCATCAATGTGTATATATATTTCAGGATCGGTTGTTGTAACACCCCAAAACAGGGGTTAACAAAAACTTCCATAAAACGGAAGAGTGGTACACATTACTAAAGTAAAAGTATACCTAATTAACATTACATAATCATTAATACAAAGATTTAGGTAATCATAACTACTATTAGACCACTAGCTTATTTGATCACTACTATAGAAATCAAATATCCAAAGAATGCCGGAAAGTTCTATCATCAATCTTCCAATCTTTATCTCTCTAACAATGATCCCATGCTCACAACCCCGTTCTAGACCTTCTTGTGTCCGGAACCACTAAAATCTGTAATACATAAAACACATAACAAGTGTTAGGCTTTTAAAGCCTAAGTGAGATTTACACATAGCACATAGAGCATAATCATAGCATGTAGGAATAACAATTCGATACATTCACAAATTGGATTCCATGGAGAAGGTCTATATCGCTACCCAGTTACATCATAATCGAAGATATACCTTGATCGATACCCCATGGTATTGTCACAAGGCATAACACAACGGAAAACCCCACGGTATCCGAAGGTATGAATCATTTACACTTACCCCACGGTGTGTAAGAATATATCCTCCAATGCCTACTAGGTGCTCCTCCAATTATGTGAATACCAAATGTATTAATACAGATAAGATTCAAGCATATTTAACATATAACAATGGTCCAACCATTTAACATAATCAATACTACTTCCATGTAGTTCATATACAACCATATGTATCAAATCATATTCTATATGACATCAATAATAAACATCCATGTTTACAATTCAATAATAAGTCCATTTTGACCATTAAGCCATCATTACTTCATTAAGACATATATTAAGCCATCTTCATAATCACATACCAATGATGTATAATCAAACCCAAACCTTTAACACTAACATTATCATGGCAATATAGTTAATGAAACACAATTAATCCTTCATTACTTACTTGAACTCTTCTTGTTTCCCTCTTAACCATTAAGAGCTTATACATCAAGATTTCTCATTAACCATACCAAAATCAAGATAAAGAATGGTAGATAAGTGTAATACAATCAATTAATTACAAGTTACTCACCTCAATTCTTCTATTAGTATAACCCTATCTTGAAGTCTTGAACTTAATTTCTCCAACAAGAAGATGAATAATGCAAGCCCTAATTGAAGTTTAGTTGATAAGATTCATATAACACTTACTTGAATTAGACTAGGATTAAGAGATGAAATTACCTTAGGTTAGATGAAGGAAATTCGTCTGAGAAATATGGAGCAGAAGTGAAATTCGGTTTTGAGAGTTCTAATAAGAAAGGATAGATGACTAAGGGTAAAGAGGTGGGTTTAACCCCCTTTTTGGCACGTCAGGAATTCGGCGCCGATCACCCGCGCCGATGCATCGGCGCCAAACCATCGGCGCCGGGTTCTGTTTGCTACACTTCTCAACTTTCACTGATTTAGCCGTAACTTCTTCGTTAGAACTCCATTTTTGCTCCGGAAAGAACCGTTGGACTCGTATTCAAATTACCCATCCAACTAATCCATAAAATATAATATTTAACTTTATCATATATTTTTCATTTATTTCCTTAAGGAATAAACTTACTGATTTCTATCGGGAGTTCTCAAATAATAAGTGACAATCACGGAAATTACTTAGGAAATCAATTATAATCTAAGAAGTCAAAATATAAAGAAATATTAGGACTATTTTTACTCACAAGGATTTTCCGGGTGTTACAATTCTCCCAACCTTAAAACGATTTCGTCCTCTAAATCTATATCTTTTACTACCCAAAGTCAACCGACTTACTGTCGACCAAAATTCAACAATTCCTAACAGGAATCTAAGTTCTATCCACACGGTCTATAAAGACAATTCTTCGAACAATTATTTATTAACAAAGCCCCTACACATACGTTGTACTCATGTACAGATAAACATTCCAACCATAGAGAAACTCCCAACCATACGACTTCAGTCATCTCCCAACCTTAAAATGTTCTATACATCTTGATTTCAGTTTCTAACTCTAAATCAATTTAAGGCTCAATTAATACTGAGACCAACCGAATCTCTAATTTCAATTGCCCCTATCGTTAACGGCCATTCTCATTCAAAGAGCTCTAATAGACTCCAAAATCCATCTCAATAATTAATCATCAAACGGACAGGTTCACTAATCATACACAAAGGTTAGTTCACTAAAACCACTCATCACAAATGAGTATCTTAAGGTTACTACTACCATCACCATCATTGTTTTTAAAATCAGCTACCATTTCCCGATTACACTAAAGGTGTTTGGCCTTAAACCCAAAAGTTAACACCTAATTATCACCAACCTTTGCACTCTATCCAAACCCACACATGAGTTCCATTCACAAATAAAAATCTAGAAGGAACAAGGATTCATCTTTCATATTTCCTGAACCTTACTCCTTTCCTCATTAACCGCTCCCCAACTTAGATTTGTAAGCCTCCTTAAAGTAACCGTTTATCATTAAACCTTTATCCGACTATTGCCTAGTCTTCCATACCGTCATTATCCACATCTAAATCTCCAGGTCTCAAAATAACATTAACATATACTGCTTGAAAATCCATACTCACTTTAAATTAAGCATACTCACCACTTTTGAATACTTCAATATCTACAGCACCCATCACTACATCTATGACCCATACGTTTCTTCAGTATAAAGTACTACCATTTCCTCACATCAATATCATACTACGCGCCCACATTGTAACCAAGCACTAAATATTATATATCAAAGGTGATACTTCCAATGAACCTGTAGTATAACTACATTCTTAGGTCCGACCTTTCTATCATTACTTCCTACGTTAGCACGGAGTACTACCCTCCAATCAATATTTGGCTCTTTTTCCCAACCTTTTCACATACCGATAACACTTTCTCATCTTTATTAAACTTCCTATGATTCAAAATCATAAACTTATTTAGCGACTCACACAACCACAATCACTTTGGATAAACTCACACTACCGCTCGACATTCTATTCCAATTATAGCCAAATCACTACACCATCTTACAACCACATATTCCAACAGCTTTATTGACAACTAGTACTGTTCATCTGGAATCCCCGAAAAGACTTTCATCTAATGTTCCCTCTTTATAACTTCTTATTACTGGTTGACACATTCATCTTGACAATTAATGCCACTACTCGTTCGTACATTCTCCACCCATAACATCTCACAGCAGACCAGATCCTTCATGGTCATTCATACACAATTCAAATTTACCTTCATACTCTCCCGTACAATTAACCGAATCTATTTCATTACTTTATTCTTCCCCAAATTTAGTTTAAACTACCACTCACGAGTTTCTAATTCACTTAAACTTACACGCTTATTACTAATTCTTTGTGATTCCAATCCATTATATATAAACAGTGCATACTCTATCACAAATCGACATAGTCCATACCCTTACCAAATTCGTACTTAATTCTTCATTCTATATAAACCATCTACACCATAAGTAGAATGTTCATCTACAACAATAGTCCTTCACTATCCTAACACCCCCCCCCCCCCCCCACAAGGTGATCTTTCAACTTTTAAATCTTCCGTTTCTAACTTAACATTCATACGTGATCTCAAAAGAAAAAATCAATGTATTCACATTATGTAGACTTTAATTAATACAATTCATGTAATTCCAACCCTCAAGCCTATGTCAAGTTAATTAACCGACGAATACCCTTAAGACTCAATCGAATCTAAAACCAAGCCATCCGCTCAAAGGGTCTATTGATCCTTTATCAATTATCAACTCATGAAATTTAAAATACATCTAATCCCACATCATGCAACACACGCCTCGAGACATGATAATCTCACGACCCCTTCATTGCTACTTTCCCAATGAAGTCAATTCATATATGTATCTATATGTACACGTATGTACAACTCTATATACTCCACAATATATATATATATATATATATATATATATTATTTTGCCATAGATCACTAGTCCCAAAGGTACTAAAAATACAAGACCATCAAACTGTCCTCACACATAAGACCAATAGTTAAACCAACACTAAAAATGCGATTAAGCATATAACACACCAAAATTATTGCACAACCACAATAAACTTCTAAAAGCGTATTTTGACCACCTAACTTTCACTTCTGTAGTATTTAACCAAAACCTTTTCTACTCGTGATTTATTCGCCAATCACTCAAAATCCACACATTTTAATCCACTTATTTAAAGTTGTCTCGGCGGACTTCCATGAGTCCCGCCAGTTCCAGGTTGTCCTTCCTATCCTCAATCATTTACCGATCTGTCCTCTAAAGAATTGAAAGACCTTGGTGGCGTTTTTTACCATCATTATGCTATAAAACAAAAAAAAATAACCCTGAGAAATGGTTATATGAATATAGACACACGAAACGTACCTTACCGATCATTAGTCACCAGAACAATTTAGAAACAAGCATGCTTACGTAACAATATATTCATAATAACAGTAGCTAACTGGAATTGTGAACATATTATACATGAGAATCCTCATCACCATTGTCACAGTACTAATTTCACGTATTTCCGTCAACTATAAGACTATCCCTTCTTAGTACTTCTACCCATATCTCACAAATTATAACTTAACTCATCACAGCTTAAGTCTAAGTACCTCCTCAACATACTTAGTTCACTTAAGTTAATGCTCTGATACCAACTTGTAACACCCCAAAACAGGGGTTAACAAAAACTTCCATAAAACGGAAGAGTGGTACACATTACTAAAGTAAAAGTATACCTAATTAACATTACATAATCATTAATACAAAGATTTAGGTAATCATAACTACTATTAGACCACTAGCTTATTTGATCACTACTATAGAAATCAAATATCCAAAGAATGCCGGAAAGTTCTATCATCAATCTTCCAATCTTTATCTCTCTAACAATGATCCCATGCTCACAACCCCGTTCTAGACCTTCTTGTGTCCGGAACCACTAAAATCTGTAATACATAAAACACATAACAAGTGTTAGGCTTTTAAAGCCTAAGTGAGATTTACACATAGCACATAGAGCATAATCATAGCATGTAGGAATAACAATTCGATACATTCACAAATTGGATTCCATGGAGAAGGTCCATATCGCTACCCAGTTACATCATAATCGAAGATATACCTTGATCGATACCCCACGATATTGTCTCAAGGCATAACACAACGGAAAACCCCACGGTATCCGAAGGTATGAATCATTTACACTTACCCCACGGTGTGTAAGAATATATCCTCCAATGCCTACTAGGTGCTCCTCCAATTATGTGAATACCAAATGTATTAATACAGATAAAATTCAAGCATATTTAACATATAACAATGGTCCAACCATTTAACATAATCAATACTACTTCCATGTAGTTCATATACAACCATATGTATCAAATCATATTCTATATGACATCAATAATAAACATCCATGTTTACAATTCAATAATAAGTCCATTTTGACCATTAAGCCATCATTACTTCATTAAGACATATATTAAGCCATCTTCATAATCACATACCAATGATGTATAATCAAACCCAAACCTTTAACACTAACATTATCATGGCAATATAGTTAATGAAACACAATTAATCCTTTATTACTTACTTGAACTCTTCTTGTTTCCCTCTTAACCATTAAGAGCTTATACATCAAGATTTCTCATTAACCATACCAAAATCAAGATAAAGAATGGTAGATAAGTGTAATACAATCAATTAATTACAAGTTACTCACCTCAATTCTTCAATTAGTATAACCCTATCTTGAAGTCTTGAACTTAATTTCTCCAACAAGAAGATGAATAATGCAAGCCCTAATTGAAGTTTAGTTGATAAGATTCATATAACACTTACTTGAATTAGACTAGGATTAAGAGATGAAATTACCTTAGGTTAGATGAAGGAAATTCGTCTGAGAAATATGGAGCAGAAGTGAAATTCGGTTTTGAGAGTTCTAATAAGAAAGGATAGATGACTAAGGGTAAAGAGGTGGGTTTAACCCCCTTTTTGGCACGTCAGGAATTCGGCGCCGATCACCCGCGCCGATGCATCGGCGCCAAACCATCGGCGCCGGGTTCTGTTTGCTACACTTCTCAACTTCCACTGATTTAGACGTAACTTCTTCGTTAGAACTCCGTTTTTGCTCCGGAAAGAACCGTTGGACTCGTATTCAAATTACCCATCCAACTAATCCATAAAATCTAATATTTAACTTTATCATATATTTTTCATTTATTTCCTTAAGGAATAAACTTACTGATTTCTATCGGGAGTTCTCAAATAATAAGTGACAATCACGGAAATTACTTAGGAAATCAATTATAATCTAAGAAGTCAAAATATAAAGAAATATTAGGACTATTTTTACTCACAAGGATTTTCCGGGTGTTACAGTTGCCCCTCGTTAGTGAAGTTTGATAGTGGTGTTCGGTTGTATCGTTTGCGCGTGTGTGGCTTCAAACTATTAACAAGGTGAGTTTTACTTTAAAACGTTTTCAAACTGGAATACATACATGCGTGGATTAGGAATGTGATAGATGGTATGCTTATGTGTTTATGTATGTAATATAATATATTGAGATATTGTATTTACATGAGTATTCTACTATACGAGAATACGTTGGTCGGGCTTAGGACCGGTGTGTTGGCTGTAATATTCGTACAGCGTTGTTGGCTGTAATTGTCGTACAACGAAGTTAATTTATTAGTTGGTTTGCAACCAACTAATATGGCCATGGAAAATGAGGAGAGGTACACGGTGCATGAGTCTTGATTGGTATTAAATTACTTGTGGTAATAGTGTGTTTTTATAAAGGATTTATATAAACTGTTTTAATACATGGTTTTATATAAATTAGTTTTATAATGATTTTGAAATGACAGGGATTATCTCACTAGACCGTTTGGTCTAACCCTCATTTTGTTTTCAAAAATATGTATTCCAGGTCGAGGATCTTTTATTAGCAAAGAGAAGGATAAAGTGTAGGATGCGGTTGATAGCTGACGGAGATTAGGAAATATTTACATTTTGTATTATAAAATTTTGAGACTATGGGACCGTACGTGACTTATTATGTATTTTCTTTTATGAATGTAACAATGTTATGTGATATATGTTATTTGAAGCATGTTTGGGAAATCGGGTCGTTACAGATGGTATCAGAGCCCTAGTTTAAAGGATTTAGGTATTTGGATTTATACCTAGACTTAAACTGCATGTGAAGTAGGATGTCCCTATTATTTTAGAACCTTGGGATGTTAAGTATACAAAGGTAGAAGGAACATCATGTAAGGTAAATTCGAATTACACCTGGTCAGTGTAATTGTGAACTTACAAGAGCATGGGTGAACTTTTGATACCAATTGCGGGAAGCTTGCTTTAAGCCATATAACGACTTTCGTAGACGGTAAACTCTAGTTTCTCCGTCCCTTGCAAATCCTTGAGGAATCTTCATGTAAATCTCTTCATGCAAATCGCCATGCAAGAAAGCGTTGTTAACATCGAGTTGGTGGATTGCCCAATTTCTTTTGACTGCTACGGCTAGGAGGGTTCGGACGGTGACCATCTTGGCAACCGGAGCAAACGTGTCATGATAGTCAACGCCCTCCATTTGGGTAAAACCCTTTGCAACGAGACGAGCTTTGTATCTTTCAACCTCACCATTGGGCTTATACTTAACCTTGTAAACCCATTTTGAATCGATGACATGTTTTCCTTCGGGGAGGTCTTACAATGTCCATGTTCCATTCTCTTCTAAGGCCTTGATTTCTTTTCTCATGGCTTCCTTCCACCTGTCATGTTTAACAGCTTGATGGAAGTGTTTTGGTTCGTCGTTAGAATCGACGGCTGCTAAGAATGCCTTGTGAGTATTAGAGAAATTTTTGTAAGAAATAAAATTAGATAGAGGGTGTACCATTGAGGACGCTTGACTTGGTGGAGCTTGTGCATGGTCAACCGATGGGGGAAGTTGGACGTGATAATCGGCAAGATGTTTTGGTTGACTTCTATTTCTTTTCTCGTGAGTCGGATTAGTGGCAATGGGCTCGGTGGCAATACTTTGTGACTCATGATGAGCTTGCTGGTCATTGTTTGTGGTTTCCAGATCGATGCGTGGCCTGTCAGTTTCTGAGTTTAAGCTTTCTTCATCAACATTTTGGTCCGAGATGTTTGGTTCGCTTGGGCTTTGGACATTGGTGGGTTGGCCACCGTCATTGACCCATGCATCCTGTTTGTCGTCACAAGAGACCGACCCATTGTATATCTCCTCATCGATTCTTAGTGGATCATCGTTTTCCCGTTCATCGCCTTCGTTGCTAAACGGAAACTGGTTCTCATGGAACCTCACATCCCGTGAGACAACTACCCTCTTATTTTCAATGTCAAATATCTTGTAACCCTTGGTCCCTTGTGGGTATCCTAAAAACACCCCGGGCCTCCCCCTTGCTTCAAACTTGTCCCCTTTGGTTTCATTACTTCTAAAGTAGGCCAAACACCCAAAAAATTTCATGTGTTCGTAGTCCGGTTTTTGCTGGAAGATGATCTCAAAGGGGGTTTTGTTTCCTATCACTTTAGACGGTAACCGGTTGATAATATAGGCAGCAGTTAAAACACATTCACCCCAAAATCTTTTAGGGAGATTGGCCTCAAATCTAAGAGCACGCGCAGTTTCAAGAAGGTGTCTATGCTTTCGTTCCACCACCCCGTTTTGTTGTGGGGTGTGGGGGCAAGTTGTCTCCAATAGAATTCCTTCCTCACCGTAAAATTTGATCAACTCATTGGATGTGAATTCCCCTCCATTATCACTTCTAATTCTCTTAATTGATTTTCCAAATTGGGTTGTTATCAATTTATAGAAGTTAATGAGGCATTTACCTGCTTCATGTTTGTGTTTTAGGAGGAAAGTCCACACACCCCTACTAAAATCATCAACAATAGTTAAAAAATAGCTTGCTCCCGAAAGTGAAGGAAAACGATATTTTCCCCAAACATCACAATGTAATAACTCAAAACAACTATTGGTTTTAATTTCACTATTTTGAAAAGGTAGTCTAGTGTGCTTAGCTCTAGAACAAGAATCACACAACTTATTGAAGGAAACATTCCTAAGAAATTCGATTTGGGTAAGTTTTTCGGCGGAAGCGTGACCAAGTCTCTTGTGCCATACATCCGTGCTTGTCATTAGGGCCTTCCTTTCGGTTCCAAACATCCCCATTCGGTTAAGACCTCCTTTGCACTCACCCGCACCAATCAAGCTCCTCGTGTATAGCTTATGCATTACACAAAAATCTAGAAAAAGGTTATTGCCGATTGAAGATCTTTACACATTCGACTAACTGACAAAAGATTGCAAGTGAACTTGGGAATATGAAGAACCCCTCTTATTTTCGCACCACCCGGTAGGGTGCATTCACCTCTTCCTTCAACGGGTATGGAATCTCCGTTGGGAATAACAACCGGGTTCTCATCGTGGGTTTGCACCCTGTTTTCAAGTATTTTGGCATTGTGGGTAATGTGTTCGGTCGATCCCGAATCAATTACCCAATCGCCTTGAAAATCAGACCTACCTGCCATGAAGGCCGCCGGGGCCGAATCATTCATTATTCCCTTCCCGCTGCCTGCAAAGTGCTTCAAAAAAGTTTCATACTTTTCATTAGTCAAACCTGGGATGGGACTGGTACCGGTGTCAATGCAAGCAGCCTTCGGTTTGCTCTCGTCTCTCTTTTTGTTCCCAGGCCACCAGTCGGGATATCCTATTCGTTTGAAACAGCCTTCTCGGTTGTGCCCGTCTTTGCCACAGAAAGTGCAGTGTTCCATTACCTCACTGCGTTTGTTGTCTCTTGTGGCCGATCTGTCTCGTTGCTTGTTGGAATGGCCTTCTCTTCGGCCATGTGTGAAGGCCTTAAAAGCGGCAAACTCAGTTGTGGATTTCTTGTCGCCGGTTATAGCTCTTTGTCGTTCGTCTTCCGCAACAAGGTGGTAAGCGTTTCCTAGGCTTGGGACCGGATTCATAGCGAGAATTTGAGTTCTGATGACGGAAAATCTGTTATCGAGTCCCATAAGGAACTCGTAAAGTCTTTCCTTTTCCTTGAGTTCCATTATCTTCTTTCCAACATCACAGGTACACCCGCTGCACTCACAACGCGGGATTGCAAGGGCATCTTGCATCTCATCCCAAAGCCCACGCAACTTTGTGTAGTAGGCCGAAACGGAGGTGCCTCCTTGTTGTGTTCCTGTGAGGATTTGCTTCAACTCATATGCCCTAGGGGCACTCTCTTTTCCAAAACGTTCCAGTAGGTCGCTCCAGATTTCACTGGCAGTGCTTGTGTATTTTACGCTGCTTCGGATGTCCTTTTCCATGGCTGTTATGAGCCATCCTTTTACCATGGCGTCACAACGCATCCACGCCATATAATCTGCGGCTGTTTTTTCAGGTTTCTTTATGGACCCATCGACGAAGCCTACTTTGTTTTTGGCGAACAGGAAGTTCATCATCTCCTGTGACCAATCGGCATAGTTGCTGTCGGTGAGAACGTCATTGACATGTATTTGTTTCGGGTAGTCCGAAGCATGTATGTAGAGGGGTGAGTTTATATCGGGGCCGACTTCGTGCTTTGAGCCAGCGCTGGTGTTTTCTTTGTCGCCGGCCATGGGTAAGGTGGTTGCGGTTTAGGGTTGATGTTTCTAGATCAGACCCGCTCTGATACCATCTAAAAACAAAGGATCAAATTGGTGGTATATTTCTTATTGATCAATGCATGAAAAGCAACGTATTTATACAAAACCAAAGCACACGAAAAGGAAACTAGCCAACTAATTTAGGCAAGAAAAAAGGAAAAGATATGGGTTAATTAAGGAGGGGATAAGGATCATATTTTGAATTCCAATATATAAGTCATAAGCTAGCTTATCAGCTACCAACTAGCTTATAAATCATAAGCTAGCTTATCAGCTAGTTTGCCAAACATAGCCTTAGTCGACAAAAAAATATTAGTTTTTTATATTATCTTTGTAACTGTAAGTCATTTTTTTCTTTAACAAAATATTTAACAACTTTTTCTTAACTAACAAATTTTAGCATTAATTAAATTATTAATATATTTAATATTTCAATCAACATTCTATAAGATGAATTAAATGATAATGTATTGTTTCTAAAATTTAATTTTAAAAAATTTTCTTTATTTTTCCTTCTAAATCTATAAAACATTTTGTTCATTCTCATTTTTTTCAATATATTAGAGGCTAAGGGGCCGTTTACCCTACACTTACCCGGGTAAACGCTTACCAAGTTACATTACCTATCGAATTGATATAACAAGGACCAAAAATCTTACCAAGTAAGAGCGAATGCAATTACCGAGAGTCTTACCCCGATAAGGTAGGGCGACGACTCTTACAACGGTTAGCGCTTATCGGGTGAATTGTTGCATATGAAACCGATTTGGCGGACTAAAACCTTACCCGATAAGTAAGTGATAGTGTAAATTTGACAGGTAAATGCTTACCCGGGTAAGCATTTAGTAAACGGTCCCTAATTATATATCCATATAATACAAGGAGACACGAGCTTTTATTGTAAACCAAAAATTAATAATTAATGCAATTTTCATGATAAAGGGATTAAAAAATTATTTTTTAATAAAATAGAATCTACAATGAGTGGTTGAACATATATTACTAATAATAGGACTTGGTAAAAAACAAATAAAAAATGTCAAATAGAAGATTATATATATATATATATATTTTTAATTCTTTTAATTATTTGTTTAATTTAAAATAGTACATTCTATAAATATAAAGATTATATATTCTAGAGTAAATTATGGATTTGGTCCCTGCTGTCTTAAAAATGTAACGAAAATGGTCCCTAGAATTTTTTTTATTCCAGCAGAGGACCTGTAGTTCTTATTTTCGTGAAATTTTGGTCACTAGCGCTAACTCCGTTACTCCATCCTCCGTTAACCCCCATTTTAACGAGGGTAAAGTCGTCATTTCATGTTTCCCTCCCCCTTTTAATACATTAAACGCGCTACTCTCTCCAAAAGATCGTATTCATCATCGTCCTCACCAAACACCCTGTTTCATCATCGTTCTCACCAAGATCGATTGCAATGGTGGTAATATGCAATTGTGGAGCGACTGGAGATATACGAACTTCATGGACCAACAGAAACCCAGGTCGTAGATTCTACTGCTGTTCAAGACAAGTAAGTGATTTTTTCCCTAATTTCTCCTCAGATTCGGTCATTGAAAGGCCCAATGTTGTTTTACAGGTTTCAAGTTGTGGCTTCATTGAGTGGTTAGACCCAGAAATGTGTAAGCGATCTACTGAAGTGATTTCTGGTTTGTTGCGGTCCAAACACAAATTTGAAGCAAGGATGAAAGCAAAGGAGTTGGAAGCTTTTAAGTTGAAATTGTTGTTGTGCATCAGTTGGTTGTTGTTTGTAACAATTTGGGTTCTTTATTGACCCAATGTTTAGTAGTAGTGAAAATGTAAGCTTTTGTCTCTGTAAAATGGTTGGAACCTGTATATGTTTTGTATGATTCATGAATATGTATTGAAAATGGTTAGAACCTCTATGTTTTTGTATCATTCATGAATATGTAATGACAATGGTTGGAATTGATCAATTCTATAATCTGTCTATTTTCTACATTGCCTACAAATTTTATACATTGTCTACATAGTTGTCTACAAACTTAAATCTGTCATAAACCAACACTTTCACCATAAATATATTCATCCCATTCATCACCATGAAAACAAAAGTGGGAACATTGTCATTCTGTTGGATACATACATAACAAAAAACCAACAGTGGGAAAGTAGCCAACTAACACAAAATAACAAACCATAACAAACCATAACCAAGTTTCAAACATAACATATTAACAAAAACATCCAAGCACAACTATGCACGTCCTTGAGTTGTGTCCTCCTGCCCTTTACAGCTCCTTGAGTTGTGTCATTTCTTGTTGCATTTGGCACAAGTTACTGTCGTTCCACGCCTACATAACTTTGATCCCCTGACAATAGGTTGGCTCAACTCTTCAACATTTTTCCTTCTCTTCTTTTTTGGCCTTCCCACCTGTGTGTGATGCTTTGGTGGAGTAATCGTAATGGTACTTGAAGATTTAGGCCATAGCTCCCTTCCATTCACAGGTTCAACTTTGAACTCATAAACAGCCTTCCATGTATCAAGTTTGTAACTTGTGTGAACCCAATCTTCTGGTACTTGTTCCATGTACCATATTGCAGCTACTGCATGCTTACATGGTATGCCAGTGAGTTGCCACTTTCTATAAGCACATTCCTTCTCTCTTAAATCAACTACACGTTGATCCCCCATGGTCCACTAACCTCATACTTGTGACCTCCATTTGATAGCATTGTGTATTGGGATGCCTCACACTTGACAGAGTTCAACAGTTTAGTTGTTGTAGGAGTAAGAGGTCCATCACATTTGCCAATCACCTTGTTAACATTAACAATTCTCTTTAATAGGTACTGTCTTATATACTCTAGTGCCTATATGTTGGGTTTGTCCCTTCCATCAATCAATTGTCTATTAAAAACCTCACACATGTTATTTAATAACACATCACAATGGGATCTGCCTGTAAAATTGAATAGAGACAAATAACACATTACAATGTGATCTGACATAACCAAAGTGAGATCATACCTACATGTAAGAATAAATTGTACCTGTAAAATGAGATCTTGACCAACATTGGGGTGGAATTTCGTTCAACCATTTGTATGCTTCTGGTTTGAAAGTTCCCAACTCAGACATACAGCTTTGAAACTGTGGTATAGTGGTTGATGTTGCACATTTCCACAAAATATCTTTGTATGCTTTGCCTCTCTAGGTCTTCTTCATATTATCATGAATGTGCCTCAAGCAATACCTATGCTCTGCACATGGAAATACCCTGGAAAGTGTTGGTAAAAGTCCATGTGGTCAATGTTAATTGCATATGTGAGTTAATAACATACATAACATGTCTTTAGGTAATAAATCTGAAAATAGAATAGAGGTTTACCTTCTGCCTGTCAATCATAAATGTGAAGTTTGAGTTTCTCTCCAAGCCTAAGTCATCACCCAAATATTCCAAAAACCACATCCAAGAATCAGTACATTCAGACTCTACTATTGCATACGCAACTGGGTAGATTCCATGATTGTGATCAACCCCCAATGCAGTTAGTATCTGTCCTGGAAATGGCCCTTTTCATAAAAGCTCCATCCAGGCCTAACAAATCTCTGTCACATGCTTTGAATCCCTTCTTAAGTGGACCTAAACAGATGTATATTCTCATGAATTGTCTAGTATCACTTGCCTCATTTTGCTCAACCTCTAGATCCAACTTAATAGTTGTATCACTGTTGGTCCTCTGCAACTCAAGACAGTAGTCTCTCAACCATGAATATTGTAGACTGTAATTACCCCTTACCCTGTGTGTTGCCATTGTCTTTGCCCTGAATGCCTTTCGTTGGGTCACCTAGATTTGAAATTGACTCACCGATGTTCTCCCTTATATCTTAGTTAGAATATTTTAGCATGGTTCTTTTAAAGATGACTTGTACAAGATATCAAATGTTCGGTGAAGTCGAAGATCAACCGGAACCAAGCTTGAAGACATTCTGCTTGTGGAAAATAGAAGACTCTTCTCTACATTCAAGCAAGTCATCATCCACCGAATTTGTTCTCACAAATCGGTGGACAGCCCTTCACCGATCTTGTTCTCACAAATCGGTGGACAACCCCTTCACCGACATATCCTTTGTCGGTCAGCATCATCCCGTCGATAAGGGTGTTAAAAATCGGTGGGATCTATGTGTTATCAAATAAATGATTTTCTCTCTGCAGATTGTTTCAAGTTCCAAAGTCAATTGTATCGGTGAAACTTCATCGGTGTGATTGTCTTAGAATACACATCAAGAAGATCATTTATTATGGGACAATATCGTTTGACAGATAAAAGTGATTGTTTGTCGTTTTATCCATTATCAGTTAAACTCCCTTTCAGCAGCATGGGCTCTATTCCTAGTACCTAGTAAAAGGTGATAAAGACATGTCAGCTTTTCAGGAGTCAACATCCTCAGCAAATCTGATGATGACAAGTGTCCCAAGCATTTAATGCTTGTACACTCCTTGTCACTATAAAAGGAAGAAGATATCCCCATGCAAACTACGCTTTCTGGAAATCTCTTTCAGTACAAGAAATCTCCATATTGCTTTGTAACCTGATAGCTTTGCTCTAAGTGTTCTTAGTTGTTTTGTTAGTATACTTTGTGTTAGATTGTTAGAATAGTTTAACTATTCTTTTCCGCAACAATCTTTAGTTTATGTGTGTAATTCTTGTTGAAGTTTTTCAATAAAAGAATTAAAATTGTGAAATTTTTTGAGTATTGTATTCAACCCCCCCTTCTACAATACTTGTTAAGCCATCTGGGACTAACAAGTGGTATCAGAGCAGAAAGTTTAATTCCATAAACTTGATCTGCGATGGCTGCCTCTTCTTCTTCAACCATTGAAAACTCTTTTCAAAACAACTTTTCTGAGAATGGCTCCATAACAAAACCTCCTAAGTTTAATACTAATAACTTTTCTTTATGGAAAAGCCGAATGATTCTATTCATGGAAGGAGTGGATACTAGATATCCAACCATTCTCAAAGAGGGGCCTTTCATCCCCAGAGTTTGGGCTCGCTATGAAACGCAGAGGCCTGGCAAAGAAACCATGGGTAAGGAAGACTCTAGTGATTCTGATGAGTCTGAACCTTCTGACAAAGAGAAGTCCACAACAACTGGTAGGTATATTCTTAAAAATCCTAAGAAGTATACTGATGAGGAAAAACGTCTCGTCTCTCTTGACTCTAAGCTCAGAGCAATTATTGCTCTCTCTCTTCCTGATGAGGTCTATCACTCTCTGGTTAACTTTGAAACTGCTAAAGGGATGTGGACCACACTGTGTGTTCTGTACGAAGGTACAGAGGAAGTGAAGAAGAGTAAAAAGATTGGTCTCATTAGAAAGTATGAACTCTTTGCTTTTGAAAAAGTCAAAACTCCAGGAATCATCATCTTATAACTCTGACAAAGGAATTCTTGGACCTAAACCTTCTGCGTCTTCATCTCCAGCTAAGACCATAAAAATTAATGTGAAAAATCTCAACAAGAAAAGTGGTCATATATCTAAAAAGGCCTTTGTCTATAGAAAATGCTATAACTGTGGTGACACCTTTCACTTGGCTAAGGACTGTCCCAAGGAAAGAATAGATAGAACCAAACCTAAGGACTCTTCTTCTTCTAACCCTAAAGGACCCATCACCAAATGGGTACCAAAGAACTAATCTGTTTTTGCATGCAGGCTTTTGAGCACCATCAAATATGGTATCTGTATAGTGGGTGCTCACGCCACATGACGGGAAACAAATCTCTCCTTATCAACTATGTGCCTGGAAAAGGTCCATCTGTAACTTTTGGTGATAACTCTAAAGGCTATACCAAAGGATATGGAACTCTCACTAACGGATCTGTCACCTTCAATAAAGTGGCCTTTGTTGACGGCCTCATGCATAATCTTCTCAGCATTAGCCAACTGTGTGATCTTGGATATAAAGTTATCTTTGAACTTTGTATCTGTACTGTGGTGGACAAGAACTTCAATGTAGTGTTATCTGGAAAAAGAATGGAAAATGTCTATATCATTGATATGGGACTAAATAACAATTCATCCAATGTCTGCTTTGTGTCAGATGACACATCCAAAAGGAACTGGTTGTGGCATAAGCGTCTCTCTCATCTAAATTTCAAAACCCTTCATAAAATCTCCAACAAAGAGCTAGTGACTGGTATGCCAAAGTTGAACTTTGTCAAAGAGAAGCTGTGTGATGCATGTGAAAAAGGGAAGCTCACCAAAACTTCCTTCAAGACCAAGCAATGCTCTTCCATCACTCTTCCTCTCCAGATGCTGCACATGGACCTATGTGGACCAGTCAGCACTCCAAGTCTAGGAGGCAAAAGGTACATTCTTGTAATTGTTGATGAATTTACTATATATACTTGGGTGTCTTTTCTCAGGTATAAAAGTGATGCAACTGAAGAAATCATCAATTTTATCAAGAAAAATGAAGTTCTTAATGGTCAACTTGTTCGTTCGGTAAGAAGTGATAACGGCACTGAATTCAGAAACAGTGCTCATGAAGACTTCTTCACTGAGAAAGGAATTTCTCAAAACTTCTCTGCAGTCCGAACGCCTCAGCAAAATGGAGTGGTGGAAAGGAAAAACAGAACTCTATGTGAGGCTGCAAGATCCATGCTAAGTGAATTCAACCTACCCACCTATTTTTTGGGCTGAAGCTGTTAATACTGCTTGCTTTACCCAAAATAGTCAGTGATATCCATATGAAGTTTGCCATGGCAGAAAACCAAATATTGGCTTTCTTCATGTTTTTGGTTGTGTGTTTCATTCTAAATGATTGTGATAATCTTGGGAAATTTGATCCCAAAGCTGATGAGGGAATCTTTGTTGGATACTCCCTATCCTCCAAAGCTTATCGTGTGTACAACCTCAGGAGAAAATGCATTGATGAGTCTATTCATGTCAAATTTGATGATCTTAGATCATCATCTCTGTCAAATGATGTTGATGACTTACACAGATGGATCTCTTCATGCATAGGTGATGCTTTTTTATCAAACTCCACCGATACTTCTTTCACTCCCTCCAATCCCTCCATCAAATAACCAAGTTGGGTCATCCCCTATTACTCCCACCGAAATTGACCATGTTTCCACCGATGTACGTTCTCCCACCGACGAACAACCTTCCACCGATCCAATTTCTTCCACCGAAGATATTGTCTGCCACCGAACCTCTGATCCCACTCCATCTTCACCCCTAACACAAAATATTCCACCACCTTTACCTCCTGCAACCAAATGGACCAAAGATCACCCCATAGATCAAATCACCGGTGATCAACAAGCAGGTGTCCAAACATGTAGAGGAGTTGGAAATATGTAACACCCTAAAAACAGGGCTAAATAAAACCTTAAAAATTTCACGAGTTATGATCATACAACTTCAAACTTATATAACAAGAGGATCAACTGTAAGGTTTCTATGTACATAAAACATCTACTCAAATAACTTATTAATCTAATCATAACATCACAATCAGATTAACTAAGTTATCTAAACATCTGTCCCAAAATATCAAAAGAATATCTAGATCCTCTGTCATCTCCAAGTTTGAATCTTTTCAAAAGTCCTCATCACACATCCCCGCTTACTTCTCGGAGCCTGTACCTGGTAAGAAAATTCAACTTGAACAATTAGGCTTTCGCCTAGTGAGGATATTCAAATCAAGTTAAAATTAACAATTAAAATATCAACAGATAAGTCAAACCTGTTTTCGCCCATCTTACCGTACAACAACTCTTTTCAATACTGGGAATCTACTCCACTCCCATACTTATGACTAATTCATCTAGCCATACAATCACTACCAAGAGTTTACCATGAATAATCCCATATTCAAGGTTAATATTCTTATTCAAGAAATTACAAGTCAAAACCTGCCTATTTCTTAATCCGGAAGTAGAGATTACAAATTACTTTATACCTATCTCTAATCTTCCTTTCACAATTGGAAAATCTCCGATCTTCCATTCGAAATGGGAATTACAAATCAAAATCTGCTTATTCCACATTTCACGTCCTCCCCACCTCAGAATCAATGGCCCCAATGGGATTATTATATCGCGATACACAACCGGGGCTCCCGATGATTCAAGGTACACTCAATCACTAAAAATTACATCCCTTTGGTCAATGGCTAGTAATCGGTTCCCGTTATACCGTACTAAGGTGCCCCCGATGACCGGATGCCTATTTTTAGCAACCACAACATAATACATAAGTGTTATAACTCTTACTATCGTATGTGCATAACATACAATATATTCCATCTCAAAACATATTCAATATATATACATTTATAAAGAATATTAGTAATCTCGACACCTCGACTCCTTAATTATCCCCTCTTTGCAATTTAGCGCGGGGATCAACATATCATAACTCATAGTCATCTATTTGGACTCATTACTGATTAAGACGAGTCCTTACAACTATCGACAACTCATGGTAAAAAATCAGTTTTATAACAGAGTGAGAATTGCGCAACCAACTGTCACGAAATACTCCACTTTTCGCAACCCACAGTAGCGAGATACTCCACTTCTCGCAACTGTGACTTGCGAGATTCTAACATCTCGCAACCAAGGCTTGCGAGATTCTAACTTCTCGCAACAGTGGCTTGCGAAATATTCCACTTTGCGCCACAGTGGCTTGCGCAAAGTGAACATCTCACGAGCACTGTTCATCGTCTTCATCATTAAGCCAGTTCATAAAATCAACTCAGTAAGCCTACTACTTCTCAAATAATTCATACCACAGCATACAAACCTAGTTTAAAACACATCTATATCAATTTAAATGGCAAATTTTAGATTGAATTGAATAAACTCACCTGACAACTTCTGGACACTGTGTTTTTCACCAAAACTCGAATCCTCAGCTTAATCAACAGTTAAACACAGAATTACTATAATTAAATACCTTCCTTACAAGAAATCAGTAAAACAACTTCAATTTCTTACCAAGAAAATCTGATTTCTTTCTTTCTTCTTCTTCTTTTCACGGCCCTCTCTCTCTCGCTCTCTATTCTCTGCTAAAAAGTGATCGACTCACTAGCTATTACCTTAATAAGAGGTAATCAACTTTCCCATATTAACAAATCAACCCCTCAAGTTAATTTTCACATTTAACTTTGTACTTTTAAACAAATTACAAACTTAACCCCAAAGTTTATAATTATAAGTCACAAAATTAATACAACGGAAATTCGAGATGTTACAATACTCCCCAACTTGAAAATGATTTCGACCCCGAAATCAAAGCTAAACAAACAAATGGGGATATCTATTTCTCATGTCCTCTTCCGTTTCTAACGTCACATTAGCACCTCGATGGTGTTTCCATTGCACTTTTAACATAGCTACTTCTTTACCACTTCGCAGCTTTCTAACTGACCTTTCCAATATTGCCTCTGGTTCTTCTACACATTGGCTCCTTTCATCCACCCTGACATTCCTTAAGTGGAATCACATCTTGTTCTTCGGCTAAGCATTTCCGAAGATAACACACGTGAAATGTATTGTGGATTCCTTCCAATTCAGGTGGAAGATCCAATTGATACGCTTGTAGACCAACTCTTTTGGTGATAGTGAAAGGTCCTAGAAAACGAGGACTCAACTTCCCACGCTTTCCAAACCGTATCACACCTTTCCATGGGGATACTTTAAGCATTACCCGCTCCCCAACTTGAAAATCTTTTGGTCTTCTTTTCGGATCAGCATAGCTTTTCTGTCTATCTTGAGCCGCTTTCATATGCTGCCGAATTTTCTTTACTTTGTCCGCGGTTTGTTGCACAAGTTCCGGACCAGCAAACTGTTTCTCTCCGGCGTCTAACCAGCACATCGGAGTTCTGCATTTCCTACCATATAATGCCTCGAAAGGTGCTCTTCCAATACTGGAATGGTAACTGTTGTTGTAAGCAAATTCTACTAACGGCAAATGAGAATCCCAGTTACCTCCAAAATCTAGCACATACGATCTAAACATGTCTTCCAAAGTCTGAATTGTTCTTTCGCTTTGGCCGTCAGTTTGTGGGTGATAAGCAGTACTTAAATTTACTCTTGTACCCAATTCTTCTTGAAGCGATTTCCAAAACCTGGAAGTAAATCGACTGTCACGATCTGTAACATCCCCGATTTCCAAATATACAAATAACATATATTCATGCCATAATATCATCAAAAGATACATTATATATAACACATTCGGTCCCAAAGTCTAGGTAACATAAAAATAAACGAGTACAAATTTTTCGCGGAATACAATACATGTTGATTAATAACAAAGTCATGGGTTCAAAACATAGTTATGTCATCAACACAAAAGTCTTCACAAGAGATATCCACGGCATAAACTTTTCACTTGTCCTTACCCGATCCACCACCTGGAATACATATTTTTTTAAAACAGAAAAATGAGGGTTAGACCTAATGGTCCAGTGAGAAAATCCCTGTCAGTTGAAACTTGCCAAGAATCCAATTAAATAAAACCTTTTTTATACCAACACACATATATCACACGTAATTAAATACCAACCAAGACTTGCGATCCGTATCCACTCATTCCCCCTTATTCCTCCACAATTGGCCAAACTAGTGGTTGCAAGCCAACTAGTCAATTTCCTCTGTTGTACAACATCTACAGTAAACACGCATGTCCGCTTACCGGAACCCGGCAATACACCGGTCCGCACCTCGGATCCCGGCCTCGTATTCTCGCAGAATACTCATATAATTACAGTATACCATCATGTATATAAACATTTCAATAAAAACACATAATCACATTATGTATCACATTCTCAATCCATACGTATCCATTTCATATAGATATATAAATCACATATATATATGTATTCCAGTTGAAAAATGTTTTTAAAATAAAACTCACCTGAATGCTTTTCCAAGTTCTCCAAAAATCTCTTCAACAAGTCTCACTTTTATCTTTGAATTTTACTATCTGAAATAGTTAATTAACAAGAATACACCTCATTAAGAAGTCTGAATTTTAACACTTTTCGCAACCTACAGCTTGCGAATTCCTCACTTTTCGCAACCGACTGTTGCGAAAACCAAAGAACTCGCAACCCACTGTTGCGAAAACCTCACTTCTCGCAACCTACTGTTGCGAAAGCCTCACTTCTCGCAACCTACTGTTGCGAAAACCCTACTTCTCGCAACCTACTGTTGCGAAAACCTGTAAAATTACTGTTCATCGTCTTTTTAATTAAGCTCAGCCAAAAACGACTTTCAGTCCAATATTTACCCAGAAATGATTTTTAGACTTTTATTGACATTCTAAACATAACCGAAGACCCAAATACCTTTCTAAAATTACTTAAAACCCAAATATAAACTTCTAAAAACTTAAATATATAAAAGGGAAAGGAATCAGATGATCACCTGAACAGTTTACTGCATAAACACTAAAATCCCAGCTATGGAGATCAGATTCTTTCTTCTTCTTCTTCTTCGATTTCACTCTCTTTTTCTCTCTTTTCACCTAGCCGAAGGTAAACACACACCTTGGGATATTTGTTTAGATACTCAATTAGGAGGACACCTCCTCCTAGTGAGGCAATAAGGCGGTGGTGTGGAGTTTGGTAAAAATACCAAACAAACCCTTAACTTATTTTTCCATAACTAACTAAAATAAAACTTATATAAATAAACTTCTAAATTCTAAAATACTAAAATACTACTGGTCAATTAACAAAATAAAATACCTGGTTATTACACGATCAGACACAATAGACACCGGTATACCGTGTCGTGACACTACTTCATCAATGTATAGCTTCACCAATTTATCTATTGGTGATGCTTCTTTCATAGCTAAGAAATGACCACTCTTCGTCAGTCGATCAATGATTACCCAAATGGTATCGTTACCTCTTTGCGTTTTTGGTAACTTTGTCACGAAATCCATGGTAATCTTATCCCATTTCCACTCCGGAATTTCCAAAGATTGAAAACTTCCGTATGGTCTTTGGTGTTCTGCTTTTACTAACGAACAAGTTCTGCATTTCTCTACTATTCGTGCCACGTCTACTTTCATAGCCGGCCACCAATAGTGTAATTTCAAATCTCTATACATCTTGGTACTCCCCGGATGTATAGAATACTTAGATCTATGCGCATCTTCCAAAATCAACTCCCGGTTCCCACTTATCTTTGGTACCCAAACACGGCCTTGGAACAACTTAATCCCTCAGCTATCTTCAGTCAGTTGAAGATGTTGCTTGCTCATTACTTCTTCTTTCAAGTTGTTTTCTAACAAGGCTTCCACTTGGGCAGCTTTTATCCTTTCAATCAAACTTGACATTACGTCTATTCTGGCGTTGGTCGTTTTCAAACACCCACTATACTCTTTCCTACTCAAGGCATCGGCTACAACATTTGCTTTACCTGGGTGGTAATGCAATTCACAATCGTAATCCTTCAGTAACTCGAGCCATCGCCTTTGCCTCATATTCAATTCCTTCTGATCAAAAACATGCTGCAAAATTTTATGATCAGTGAAGAGTGTACACTTCGTTCCATAGAGATAATGACGCCACAGTTGTAAAGCAAACACAACAGCTGCTAATTCCAAATCGTGGGTAGGGTAGTTCTTTTCATGTTCTTTCAGTTGTCTTGACGCATAGGCAATCACCTTGCCTCGTTGCATCAATACACATCCTAAACCCATCTTTGATGCGTCACTATAAACTACAAAATCTTCAGTTCCTTCAGGCAGTGCAAGAATAGGAGCTTCACACAACTTCTGCCGTAAAATTCTGAAAGCTGACTCCTGCTTTTCGGTCCAAACAAACTTCACATTCTTACGAGTCAACATCGTCAGAGTAGAAGCAATCTTTGAGAAGTCTTTAATAAATCTCCGGTAATAACCTGCCAGACCCAAGAAACTTCTTATTTCAGACGCGCTTTTCGGAGTCTCCCAATTCATCATTGCTTCTATCTTTATTGGATCTACTTTCACGCCTTCCGATGAAATCACATGCCCGAGAAATTGTACCTCTTTCAACCAAAATTCACATTTAGAGAATTTTGCATACAATTTCTCTTTTCGTAACACTTCGAAAACTTCACGAAGATGGCGTTCATGGTCGTTCTCATTCTTCGAATAAACAAGTATGTCATCAATGAAAACGATGACAGACTTGTCTAGAAACGGTCGACATACTCTATTCATCAGATCCATGAATATAGCTGGAGCATTAGTCAACCCAAATGGCATCACGAGAAATTCATAATGCCCGTATCTCGTTCTAAACGCCGTCTTTGGAACATCTTCCTCTCTTACCCGTACTTGGTGATACCCCGATCTTAGATCGATTTTGTAAAAACATCCCGCTCCATGGAGTTGATCAAACAAATCATCTATCCTTGGAAGCGGATACTTATTCTTTATCGTCACCTTATTCATCTCCCGATAATCTATGCACATTCTCATAGTGCCATCTTTCTTCTTAACAAACAATACCGGAGCTCCCCAAGGCGAAGAACTCGGTCTAACAAAACCCTTATCTAACAACTCTTGCAATTGAGACATCATTTCTGTCATTTCAGCTGGCGCTAGTCGGTAAGGTGCACGAGCTATCGGTGCTGCTCCAGGAATAAGATCGATGCGAAACTCTACTTGTCTTTCAGCCGGTAGGCCTGGAAGATCATCCGGGAATACATCCGGAAATTCACGTACCACTTTAATATCTTGCGCTTGTTTATTTTCTAACTTCGTATCTATAACATAAGCTAGATAGGACCAACATCCCTTCGATAAACATTTACGCGCCTTTGCCACTGAAATCAACGGAATATCTCCTTTCTGCTTTTCTCTAAATATGAATACGTCATCTTTATCGGTCATCAGAATTCGAATCAGCTTCTTTGCACACATTATTTCTGCCTGGTTATTGCTCAACCAGTCCATTCCCACAATAATATCAAATCCCCCAATTTCCATTAACAACAAGTCAATCGGAAATTCTGCTCCCTCTATCAAAATTATACAATCAACAAGTCTTTCACTAACCAAAGATCGAACTCCATTAGCTATCTCAACTACTAAGGCATCTCCTAAAGTAGTGACAGGCATAGCTAGCTTACGATAGAACAACTTGGATACAAATGAATAGTTCGCACCACTATCAAATAACACATGTGCAGGAATGGAATTTATAAGGAAAGTACCTGAGACAACATCTTTAGATCCTTTCGCTTCTTCGGCAGTTATTTGAAATGCACGGCCAGTTGGTTTAGGAATAATCAACTTCTTTCCCTGATCTCCCTCCTTCTTTAATTTCGGACAATCTCTCCGAAAATGACCCTGTTGCCTACATTCAAAACACACGGATCCCGACATTGGACAGTTCACCGCTATATGCCCCGCCTTCCCGCACTTGTAACATTCATTTCCAACCACTCGACACGGACCAAAATGTTTGATTTTACATTTAGAACACCAGCTTGGTTCTCTGCGAGAGTCGTAACGAATATTCTTGCCAAACAACTTGGTTTTCTGAGAAGATTCTGAACGACCTTCCCACTTTCTCTTCTCTCCCACATGTGCTTTCTCCTCTTTGTCTTTGGCGTACATCTCTTCTATTACTTTCGCTTCTTCGATTGTCTCCCTTAAGGTAGTAGCTTTCGAACTTCGGACCCTCGTCATCATATCCGCCGGTAAACCCTTCAAATAAGCTTTAATTTTGTCTTTCTCAGCTGGAGCCACATGCCCCACCAGATTCAGCTTCTCCATGAAGGATTCGGTATACTTTCTCACAGTCATATTGCCTTTCTTGAGGTTCCTGAACTCTTCCTCGATTCGATCCATTTCTGTTTCGTTACAATACTCTTCCAGAATCTTTGCTTTGAACATTTCCCAAGTCATGGCTTTTAGAACTGCTTCTGACACTGAAGCTGACAACACGTTCCACCAAGATAGCGCGTTACCGCGTAACATCTGTGATCCAAATCTAACTTTAGACTTTTCATCATAGCACTCACAAGCTCGAAAAGCTTGTTCAATTTCTCTTAGCCAATTCATACAGGCTATCAGGCTATCTTCTCCTTTGAATTCCGGGGGTTTACAGCTCAAAAAGGTTTTGTAGGAGCAATTCCTATCAACCCTTCTTTCCGTCTCTGGACCGGGATTACCAGTTGGATTTATCATACTAGTATCAACTCTTGTCCGTCTTGGTTCCGTACTTCGATCATTAAACAATTTCATGAACATTTCCGCTTGTCTTCCCATGGTGGTGTTCATCATTTCAGCTTGTCTTTCCATTGATGCATTCATCAATCTGGTAACATTATCCATAATGCGTCCTTCCATACTTGCCTCCGATGGTGTTTGATAGACAGTACTGGTACACACTCTGTGTACCGGATTACGCACTCCTCCTAAAGAAAGAAAATCTGGTGGCATCTCATGAATTCCGCCTACTCCAGTTTGTCTTTCTCCTGTATCGTCTAACCAAGTCCTATCCATAGAATAATTAGGAGACCTCGGCGGTGTATTTACCATTGTTCTGACTGAGCACAAAAGAATACCCATCAGTAATGGTTTATACATAACTAGACATACAAAAACGTACTTTACCGCTAATCAGTCACTTTAACAATTAGGAACAAGTATGCTTGTGTAACAATATATTCATAATAACAGTAGCTAATTGAAATTGCGAACATATTATACATGAGAATTCTCATTACCATCGTTACAGTACTAACTTCGCGTATTTCCGTCGACTCTAAGACTACCCAGTCTTAACAATTCTACCCATACCTCACAGGTCATAACTTAATTCATCACAGCTTAAGTCTAGGTATCTCAAAATCATACCTAGTTCGCTTAAACTTCTGCTCTGATACCATATTGTAACACCCTAAAAACAGGGCTAAATAAAACCTTAAAATTTTCACGAGTTATGATCATACAACTTCAAACTTATATAACAAGAGGATCAACTGTAAGGTTTCTATGTACATAAAACATCTACTCAAATAACTTATTAATCTAATCATAACATCACAATCAGATTAACTAAGTTATCTAAACACATGTCCCAAAATATCAAAAGAATATCTAGATCCTCTGTCATCTCCAAGTTTGAATCTTTTCAAAAGTCCTTATCACACATCCCCGCTTACTTCCCGGAGCCTGTACCTGGTAAGAAAATTCAACTTGAACAATTAGGCTTTCGCCTAGTGAGGATATTCAAATCAAGTTAAAATTAACAATTAAAATATCAACAGATAAGTCAAACCTGTTTTCGCCCATCTTACCGTACAACAACTCTTTTCAATACTGGGAATCTACTCCACTCCCATACTTATGACTAATTCATCTAGCCATACAATCACTACCAAGAGTTTACCATGAATAATCCCATATTCAATGTTAATATTCTTATTCAAGAAATTACAAGTCAAAACCTGCCTATTTCTTAATCCGGAAGTAGAGATTACAAATTACTTTATACCTGTCTCTAATCTTCCTTTCACAATTGGGAAATCTCCGATCTTCCCTATAAAAATGGAAATCTCCGATCTTCCATTCGAAATGGGAATTACAAATCAAAATCTGCTTATTCCACATTTCACGTCCTCCCCACCTCAGAATCAATGGCCCCAATGGGATTATTATTTCGCGATACACAACCGGGGCTCCCGATGATTCAAGGTACACTCAATCACTAAAAATTACATCCATTTGGTCAATGGCTAGTAATCGGTTCCCATTATACCGTACTAAGGTGCCCCCGATGACCGGATGCCTATTTTTAGCAACCACAACATAATACATAAGTGTTATAACTCTTACTATCGTATGTGCATAACATACAATATATTCCATCTCAAAACATATTCTATATATATATATATACATTTATAAAGAATATTAGTAATCTCGACACCTCGACTCCTTAATTATCCCCTCTTTGCAATTTAGCACGGGGATCAACATATCATAACTCATAGTCATCTATTTGGACTCATTACTGATTAAGACGAGTCCTTACAACTATCGACAACTCATGGTAAAAAACCAGTTTTATAACAGAGTGAGAATTGCGCAACCAACTGTCACGAAATACTCCACTTTTCACAACCCACAGTAGCGAGATACTCCACTTCTCGCAACTGTGACTTGCGAGATTCTAACATCTCGCAACCAAGGCTTGCGAGATTCTAACTTCTCGCAACAGTGGCTTGCGAAATATACCACTTTGCGCCACAGTGGCTTGCGCAAAGTGAACATCCCGCGAGCACTGTTCATCGTTTTCATCATTAAGCCAGTTCATAAAATCAACTCAGTAAGCCTACTACTTCTCAAATAATTCATACCACAGCATACAGACCTAGTTTAAAACACATCTATATCAATTTAAATGGCAAATTTTAGATTGAATTGAATAAACTCACCTGACAACTTCTGGATACTATGTTTTTCACCAAAACTCGAATCCTCAGCTTAATCAACAGCTAAACACAGAATTACTATAATTAAATACCTTCCTTACAAGAAATCAGTAAAACAACTTCAATTTCTTACCAAGAAAATCTGATTTCTTTCTTTCTTCTTCTTCTTTTCACGGCTCTCTCTCTCTCGCTCTCTATTCTCTGCTAAAAAGTGACCGACTCACTAGCTATTACCTTAATAAGAGGTAATCAACTTTCCCATATTAACAAATCAACCCCTCAAGTTAATTTGCACATTTAACTTTGTACTTTTAAACAAATTACAAACTTAACCCCAAAGTTTATAATTATAAGTCACAAAATTAATACAATGGATATTCGAGATGTTACAAAATATTTTTCTCTATGTGAATTTTCTCTCTCTTATTGAACCCAAGAAGATTGATGAAGCTCTTGCAGATCCCTGTTGGATCACTGTCATGCAAGAAGAGCTTTCTCAATTTAAGAGAAACAAAGTTTGGAGATTGGTTCCCAGACCCCGAAAGAAAACAATCATTGGAACCAAATGGATCTTCAGAAATAAGATGGATGAAGATGGTACAATTATTAAAAATAAAGCCAGACTGGTTGCTTAAGGATACCGACAGGAAGAAGGCATTGATTATGATGAAACTTTTGCCCCTGTTGCAAGACTTGAAGCAATAAGAATCTTTCTGGCTCATGCTGCCTACCAAAATTTCAGAGTCTTTCAAATGGATGTCAAAAGTGCCTTCCTCAATAGAGAACTTGCATAGGAAGTCTATGTGAAACAACCTCCTGGTTTTGAAGATCCAGCTCATCCAGACTATGTGTACAGACTTGACAAGGCCCTTTATGGTCTCAAGCAAGCTCCACGTGCCTGGTATGACACTCTTGCCAACTTCCTTCTAAAGCATGGATATTCCAGAGGTAAAATTGATAATACTCTCTTCATCAAGGAGACCTCAGGTAACCTTATTCTTGTCCAAATCTATGTTGATGACATCATATTTGGTGCCACTGATGAGTCACTATGTGATGAGTTTGCTTCTCTCATGATGAGTGAATATGAGATGAGCATGATGGGAGAGCTTACATTCTTTTTGGGCCTTCAGGTCAAACAATCTTCAGAAGGGATTTTTATAAACCAAAGTAAATATATTCGTGATCTTCTGAAAAATTTAATTTTTTAGATAGATCTCCTATGAAAACTCCCATGGCACAACCATTGAAACTCAATGCTGATCTTAAAGGTGAATCTGTGGATGTTACCCTTTATCGAGGCATGATTGGTTCTCTTCTGTACTTAACTGCTAGCAGACCGGATATTATGTTTGCTACTTGTCTATGTGCCCGTTATCAAGCCAATCCAAAAGAATCACATTTAAAGGCTGTAAAACGGATTTTTTCGGTATCTCAAGGGTACCTTGCACTTGGGTATTTGGTATCCCAAAGACTCAGGTTTTGAACTAATTGGGTATTCAGATTCAGATTATGCAGGTTCCCAGATTGATAGAAAAAGTACTACAGGAAGCTGCCAACTTCTTGGTGGCAAATTGGTAAGTTGGTCCAGTAAGAAACAAAACTCTGTATCAACCTCTACTGCTGAGGCTGAATATGTAGCTGCTGGAAGTTGTTGTGCTCAGATCCTGTGGATGAGAAATCAACTCAGGGACTATGCTCAAATCTACTCCAAAGTCCCAATTCTGTGTGATAACTCAAGTGCAATAGCTATTGCAAATAATCTTGTCTTGCACTCAAGATCCAAGCACATAGACATTAGATATCATTTCATCAGGGATCACATTTCAAAGGGTGACATTGAGCTGCATTTCATTCCTACAGATCTACAACTTGCAGATTTGTTCACCAAACCCCTAAATGAAGCCAGGTTCAATTTTCTAATAAGTGAACTTGGAATGTGCAACTTTCAATAACTATGTGTTCCCATCCTCCACCGATCTCTCATCGGTGAAATACTCTGTGTGTTCTTTTTCTACCGATCTCACATCGATGGACACTCTCTTCTTTTCTACCGAAAATTCTCACACCAATTCACACAAGTGCGTTCTCTACCGACGTTACCACCAAATTCACACTGTACCGAACTCTATATCGGTGGTCTACACCTTAGTCACCACCGAAATCTCATCGGTGGACACTTTATTCTTTCCTCCTTCTACACCGAACGCTCACCATTCTCACCACCGACATATATCTACTACTGACGTCTCTGTGTCTCATAGGTAAAATATCTACTATCGACGTCTCTTTTTCGGTGAGTTATGATGTTCCACCGAAATGTCACCAATCTCTCATCATCCACCGACGTCTTTACATCTTCCCACATATATCCTTGTCCAAGTCATCCCCGTCGGTGAGATCTGCCCACCTATATAAACCACCGAATCCCTAACCTTATCCCATACGCTTCCCCATGCTCACATCACCCCTAAGACCCTAGAAGTCAGTGACCTTGACCGTTCCTTTTCCATGTAAAACCCTTTCAACCACATACCCCGAAACCATCATCATTACCATTTCCAACTTGTTTATTCTATTTAATTTTTTTTCCTCCTAACTGTTCCCTCCTAGTTCTTTTTAAACATACCTAAACCTTCCACCTTCCTCCTATATATATGACCCTTCGCTCTCCTTCTCCATTTTCTTATTTCGAAACCTGCAACTCCTCCTCCTCTTTCTTTCCTATTCTCACCTGCAAACAATGGCACCCACCAAGATACCTACATGCTTTGAAGACCTCATCTTCAACCCTTGCAACCATGTAGCAAGGTTCGAATCCGATCCCGCACATCCCGAGTTCAACACCATTATCAAGTTCTTAACCCGCTCACCTCTTCTCCATGCTTTCTCTTGCAATCCAATGATGAGAAAAATGCTCATTGGCAACTTTTGGCTTTCCTGTGTGTATGATATTTCAAATGAAGCCATTCATGCCTCTATCTTTTCTGACGAAGAGGGTGATCACGATGTTACTTTTGGCGTGGATGATGTCCATCGTGCTCTCTGGATTGAAGCCTTTTCTGCATATGTTGACATGCATGTCGACAACTTTCTTGAGCAAGTCATCAGCACTATTGGCTATGTCCAACATTCTGAGGATAAAGCTTCCAAGTCTTTTAAAGGACCAGGTACCCTTCTTCGCAAAAATATGGGTGGGGTTTGAAACTTCTTCTTTGCTCATGTGATCCATTGTCTCTCTAGAAAGACAAGTGGTCATGACCAATCCCCATCTTATATTACAAAGCTCTCTCATGCACTAATTTTTCAAAGAAAGGTGGACTTTGCTCAGTATTTCTTTACTGAGCTGACTGAAGTAATCAAACACCCGAAAAGATGTTATGTCGCATATCCTCGTTTCATCTCTATGATCCTTCAACACAAACTCGGTGCGGCGTTGGATACGGATCGTAAGTCTAAAACTCCTCGCTTCATCTACGATTGGTCATCACCCATTGTTGGCCAAAAGACGCTCAATATTGGACATCTCGCTACTGATCTCCCCTTAAGCCAAGGTATGATTTCTTTCGCTTTATCTCCCGATCTTCACTGGGGTGATGCGGAAGCTCCCGGGTTTCAACACCCGGAAGTTCCCGAGGCACCCCAAGTTATAGTGGCCCCCTCTTCCCATTCCCGAGTAAAGTCGGGCGGCGCAAAAAAGAAACAACGTACGGCCCCCGACACCTCCGCACCCGCTTCTCGAACTATGCCACCGAGAGATCCCTCGGAGGCTTCCCCGGTTCAATCCCCATCTCATAAGCGGAGGCACTCAACTTCCCCTTCGAGATCTCTTTCAAAGAGGTCTCGAAAACCATCGGCCCAACCGACTAATCCAACTGTCGATTCTCAAAAATCGCTAGTTGTTGAACTTCACCCCTCCGGGCCAAGGGAATCCGTCATTATCCCCACCGACTCCTCTGCAGTTTCTCAAAATACTGCAGTTGTAGAAATGGAGAAACCATATCTTGCCTCTTCACCCACCTCTTCGGGTGATAGAGATGACTTTGGGGACTCTCCCCTCGAAGGCACTGACTTGTCACTACACGGCCTTTCACCCGGTCAGTTTTTGATCGATGATGAAGTACAACCCCTTCCGGGTTCCCCCCCCACCGAATCCCCCCCGCATGACTTCTTTGAATTTCTCTTGGAGGACACTGGTTCTCCCCGAACCATCCCGTTCACATGAGAAATTCCCACCGAGCCTCCCTCGGCACAAATTCCACCCACCGAAGGTATCACCACCGAGCCTCTCTCTCCGACGAGGCTAACCACCCCCCCGACGTTCTCCCACACCGATGACACGTTCTCCCCGACAAAAGTTCCTTTACCCCGAACCTTCCTGGGCTCAACCAACATCATCTTACTTTGTTGAGGACCGCATACTCCCGCATTCCCAACTTTATCCACAAGATCCCCGATTCCCATTACATGGGGATAGTGCTCCTCCGACTCCAAATGATTTATTAACCGAGGTTCAAGAGTGTACTCATCAGTGTCGATCAGTTGTTACACAATTTGAATCCCTGAAACAAGCATGGTCTCTTTCATCGCTCAAACCAATAATCAGGTTTCTGTTCTCGAATCTCGGCAACAGGTCTTGGCAGACGTTCTTCGTGAAGCTCTTCGGCCAGTGTCTGAAAACCTGGAACTTTTATCCAATAAAGTCGATACCTTTGATAATTTCAAGACATCATCTCTAATCAAGGATTCTGAACTCCAGAGGCTTATTCAGGAGGCCAAGTCTCATCAAGCTCTAGATAAAAACATCACCGATTCTCTCAACACTCTTCACGCCAAAGATGACAACATGCTGGACAAGGCCCAATGGGAGATGGATTTGGGTGATTTTTCTATGATTTCGGGTAACACCTCTCGAAGCCTGGCTCATCTTCACACCAAGTTTGATAATGTTTTTGTACAGTTGGGTTTTAAGGTTCCAGCTGATGCTGAGGGGTAGAAAACTCTTAGTCAACCAAAAATGCCTTCGATTAAGAGATCTATCATCAACGAGCCTTCACCTGCCACCAAAACAACTTCATCTTCCACCGAAACACCTTCAACCTCCACCGAAATTTCACCACAACACACCGAAGCTCCTCTTATGACCTCACCAAAAACCTCTCCACCACCGATTTCATCAAAGTCTCTGATCTCTTCACCTCCACCGAAATCCTCACCACCACCGATTCAAGAGAAATCGGTGGAAATCCCTGCACATACTGAGGGGGAGAAAGGATCCAAAATCCCTAAGGATAAAGGAAAGAAACTACTCTCTACCGAACAAGAAGCAGCAGAACAAAAGAAAAAGAAAGAGTTAGCTAAGTATGGGGCCCGACCTGAGGGTGCTCAAAACCTAAAGCTAAAGCCTGTTTCCCAAGTTTCTACCACAGATCTTTGTCTATCTCCTCAAGAAATTGAAGAGGCTAGACTTGCTCAAAAAGCTTTGGATGATTCTAAAGCTCTCTCTCTAAAGGCTGCCGAAGAAGAAGCAGCAAAAGCAAAATCTACGGATGCCATCCAAATTCAAAAATCGGTGTTGAGTGCTCTTGAAGAAGAAAGAGATGATGAAATAAGTTGGTACAAAAAGCCCATGCACCACCGACTTAGCAGATCCCCGATCTCGAACGTCAAAATTGCTACATCCAAAGCCAACTCGAAAGATGTCAGGTTAATCATTGATAGAGAAGATGGTTCGATGAAAAGTGTAAGAGATATCCACCTCAAACATTTCGGCCTTCCCGAATGGTATGAAATCTCTCAACACTTACTCGGAAGTGCAAACCCAAAGAAAGACATCTTTATAAAATGCATTGGTAGATTGATGGAAAAGATGAAAGAGATCAAAAGAAAACACAACATAGTTCTATCCTCAGAAGAAAGGGCAAAACTTCAATCAATGAAAGAGGATATCCATCTTCCCATAGTCAAGAATCCTACCGACAAAGTGTTCAAGGAAATGGCAGCTGAAGGGAAGATTCCAAATATAAGCAATATAAACTTTTCCCTTCCCACTTCTGTGCCTCATCCTACCACAACTTTGAGCCTTGCACCGATACCTGGACTATTCTTCAATGATGGTTTTGGTCGTCGATCCTTTTTCAGATTTGCTCAAATACCCATCGCCGATACCATATTTCTTCAAGGCATCTCCAACCTCTTTCCCAACATCCCCGAAGCTCAACCTTTCTACCGAAACCTATTAGATGAAATCAAGTGCCGACAAAACTCCAAGAAATAGGTTCTCTCTCTCAATGGTACTTGTAAAAAAAAATTGTTTCTCTTTTTGACAAATGTACGAGAAAACTTATCTAAATATAAGTACCTCTCTATTTGAATTTTTTTCGGTACATAACTTTAACTTCATTTACTTGTAAATACTGTATATAGTATACATACTCATACAAAAGAAAAATAGATCAAAAAGAATGGTCTATGTGAAAAGAACCCAAAAAGAGTAAAAAGGGTCAAAATGCATTTCTTCTCTTTAATACTCTTAAATATTCTAAGGATAGAGCTCAAATTCAAATAGGGGGAGATTGTTGGGTCACCTAGATTTGAAATTGACTCACCGATGTTCTCCCTTATATCTTACTTAGAATATTTTAGCATGGTTCTTTTAAAGATGACTTGTACAAGATATCAAATGTTCGGTGAAGTCGAAGATCAACCGGAACCAAGCTTGAAGACATTCTACTTGTGGAAAATAGAAGACTCTTCTCTACATTCAAGCAAGTCATCATCCACCGAATTTGTTCTCACAAATCGGTGGACAACCCTTCACCGATCTTGTTCTCACAAATCGGTGGACAACCCCTTCACCGACATATCCTTTGTAGGTCAGCATCATCCCATCGATAAGGGTGTTAAAAATCGGTGGGATCTATGTGTTATCAAATAAATGATTTTCTCTCTGTAGATTGTTTCAAGTTCCAAAGTCAATTGTATCGGTGAAACTTCATCGATGTGATTGTCTTAGAATACACATCAAGAAGATCATTTATTATGGGACAATATCGTTTGACAGATAAAAGTGACTGTTTGTCGTTTTATCCATTATCAGTGAAACTCCCTTTCAGCAGCATGTGCTCTATTCCTAGTACCTAGTAAAAGGTGATAAAGACATGTCAGCTTTTTAGGAGTCAACATCCTCAGCAAATCTGATGATGACAAGTGTCCCAAGCATTTAATGCTTGTACACTCCTTGTCACTATAAAAGGAAGAAGATATCCCCATGCAAACTACGCTTTCTGGAAATCTCTCTCAGTGCAAGAAATCTCCATATTGCTTTGTAACCTGATAGCTTTGCTCTAAGTGTTCTTAGTTGTTTTGTTAGTATACTTTGTGTTAGATTGTTAGAATAGTTTAACTGTTCTTTTCCGCAACAATCTTTAGTTTCTGTGTGTAATTCTTGTTGAAGTTTTTCAATAAAAGAATTAAAATTGTGAATTTTTTTTAGTATTGTATTCAACCCCCCCTTCTACAATACTTGTTAAGCCATCTGGGACTAACACCTTCTGCCTTGAAACATGAACATCCAACTTCCTTTGAAGTTGATCCTTTAGGGCATTAAGTGGTATATTAGGGTTAGGAATAATTGTGTCCTCAACTTGCTCAGAGAGATAGGTTGATGTACATTGTGTTACCTTTCTAGTTTGTAGACATTTATGGTCATCGATGTAGGTTTTAACCACCCAGGTTTCTTCTTGCTTGCTTGTGGATGCATATAGAGTCCAAGGACAAACAGGCCCACCACTTGTATTTAACTTTCTTGATTTTATTGACTCTTGACTAGGCCCACCAATCGGTTTTTTTGAGTCCACAACCTTCCCTTTGCAAATGGCCCTTATTCTTTGGTTATCATTTCTTATTAGGCCAATGTCCCTTTTGGTCTCAACTGCATGCTCTGCAACCAAGTTCTTGATCTCTTTCTTACTGCCAAACTCTTGTCCAACATAAAAGCATGTTTTACAAGTTCTGTTTATATGCTCTACTTCATAGTTCTTTCTTAAACCATGCAATTGTTTTCTCCTTTCTGCCTCTAAATCAGAAGATTCTCCACTGTCATAGTCATCAAACTGGAATGGCTCCACATCATCTCCTATGTTGCATTCAGGATATAAGTCCTGAAAGTTTGCATTCCAATCTGCATCAAAGTCCACAGTTGAGTAGTAACCCATCATATCCACATCAAAGTCATCATCCATCCCATATTCATCATCTACCAAGTAGTCATCATCCTCACTATCATCCTCAACCAATATCTCAAACAAACCAATCTGACCCCCTGTGTTTTCACCACCCAACTCAGGCCCTGTGTTTTCACCACCCAACTCAGGCCCTGTGTTTTCACCACCCAACTCAGGCCCTGTGTTTTCTTCACCCATCACAGGCCCTGTGTTTTCACCACCCAACTCAGGCCCTGTGTTTTCACCACCCAACTCAGGCCATGGGTTTTCATCACCCATCTCAGGCCATGGGTTTTCAAAACCCATCTCAGGCCCTGTTTGAGGTTCACCACCCATGCCATGCCCTGTTTGAGGTTCACCACCCATGTCATGCCCTGTTTGAGGTTCACCACCCATGCCATGCCCTGTTTGAGGTTCACCACACATGTCATGCCCTGTTTGAGGTTCACCCATGCCATGCCCTGCTTGAGGTTCACCACCCATGTCATGCCCTGTTTGTGATTCATCATCTCCATGTAGCATATTTGTCTCTGTTTCAAACCATCAAAGAAGTAGTTTTTTCTTGCATTTAGGACTACTTGCTTGTTTTCTACACCTACGAAGTGGTGGTGATACATCCCCTGTCATTTCATCTATAACAACATTTGAAGCCCTTGGTGATTTGAAGTGAGTGTTTAAGGTTGTAGTCCAATGCTCTATGTACAACTCAATCAACTTATACTTAGTAGTATACTTTAACAATTTTATAATGTCCCGGTCACTTCCTAAGGGTTGAAGTCCAAAATCTAGGTCACAATCAGGGGTAAGGAAATGATAGAACATTGGTTGAGGAGAAGTATAACCCATCTCAGTGATCATAGTATTCACTTCATGTATACTTAACTCGTCACAGTCAACTAAGTCAACGAACCTTACCTTACCATTCATGTACTTCCTTCCTGGACCGTTTGTAAAAAATCCTCCATGATTGATCTTCATGGTGATGAGATTGGGATAGTGCTCTGCAATAACAGATTACCAACCATTATCACTCCTACTTGAACAAACCCTATTTTTAGGTTATTAACATAACGAGATTGAAAAGTGACATTTGTACACACATTTGATATGGAGAAAACCCAAATAAGAAGTGTACACAGAAGCACATTTTTTTCAATCTTTGTTGATGCATCAGTACAGTAAAACAAAGAGAAATGGAGTGGATGAACTTACCATAAACTTCATACGGATCAAAGTCTAGGTCGTTCCATCGAATTTCCCACATTGTTGGACCCATTTGTCTGATTGTTTGTCGATCTTGGTGAGGACGATGATGAACATGGTGTTTGGTGAGGAAGAGTGGAAGACGAAGGAGTGTGATCGATGTTTTTGGAGAGAGTAGAGCGTTTAATGTATTAAAAAGGGGAGGGAAACATGAAACGACGACTTTACCCTCGTTAAAATGGGGGTTAACGGTGGATGGAGTAACGGAGTTAGCGCTAGGGACCAAAATTTCACGAAAATAAGAACTACAGGTCCTCTGCTAGAATAAAAAAATTCTAGGGACCATTTTCGTTACATTTTTAAGACAGCAGGGACCAAATCCATAATTTACTCTATATTCTATTATATTTGTAGGATTCAGTGATAAAAGTTTTAAGACCTTATATTTACTTGTAGACTTAATTTTTTTAAAGTTATATTGAAATAAAAAGTGTATATATAATGGGATATTCTATACCTACCCCTGCCATTTTTTGTATACCCCCTTCCTCACACACTTTATTTTATTTATTTTTTTTATTTAAATTTACATTTTACCCCCTTAGACTTATTTATTTAATTTACTTTATACCTTATAGTTTTATATTTATCATTTTATACTTTCATTATATTAACACATATACCCGTATATTAACTAAAATACGTTAAAAAAATACTTTTTAATTTTAACAAGTTACACCATTATAATCGTCTCGTCGATACCTTCGAAATGAGTCCAATATTGAATTTTTTTGATTTAATTATATTATAATATGTCATACGTTTACGTTACTTTTTTATATTGTTATTCGTCGATAGCTTCTTATTTTTTTATTTAATTATATTATTTCGAAATGAGCTCAATATTAACTAAAATACGTAAAAAAATATTTTTTATTCCAACAAATTCCAACTTTGATTACTCATTTAAATCAATATATTCACGAGTACGAGTACGTTCTATATATTTTTTATACATATCTAATCTACGTCTGTATGGGTCGATCTATGTACTTGCAACTTGAAATCGACAACGTGCCCAATGGGTTGTGAGTGTGGGCATTGGGTATTCTCCGTTTAATACCACTTTTATGTAATGATTACCATTAACATGCACTATTGCAATTGACACGTGTTGGGATGGTGACGGCGGTGGTGTCCTGAATGGTAAGTATGTCACATTACCTGCCATATTGAGAACATGTAGTATGACATTGAACCTTGAAGCAGCTAGAATTTCCATTTCAGGCATAACGATCCAATGCATAGGTGGTGCAAAGACGTCCTTCTGGAAAAAATTCAACGCTTCGTTAATTCTTTGACACTCGTCGCTGCCAATCACAAAAGAGTAATACGGTTGATACTCAGTTAGTTCAGCAATTAACTCTCTGCGGATATCGTCCCATTGGTCTTCATGACCACCCAGACAAGTAGATATGGCTCGAGAAACCAACATTAATTACAAACATGTTATATAATTTCAATGTACGTTTTCAGGTTGATTCTGAGCAATTTGAGAAGATCTTGGAGTTCATAAGATCTGGAGTTGACAGTGGTGCTACCCTTGAAATTGGAGGTGAAAGATTTGGGTCTAATTGATATTATATTCAACCCACTGTTTTCTCAGATGTCCAGGTAACATTATTTGTCAAAATAACATGTTTTAGTGCATTCAATCGCGTTATTACGTACCTAATCCATCTAAATTTCTTTCATCTATATATATAATAACATGCTAATAGCAAAAGAGGAGATCTTTGGACCAGTACAGTCAATTCTCAAATTCAAGTAAGCTATATATATATATATATATATATATATATTTCTTGGTTTTCTTTTGGATTAATTAGACATTGTTTAATTGATTATATATGTATATAAATAAACAGGGATATCAATGAGGTGATTCGGAGGTCGAATGCATCTCCATATGGACTAGCTGCTGGTGTATTTACCCAAAATCTTGATACTGCAAATACCTTAACCCGTGCATTGAGAGTGGGAACTGTGTGGATCAACTGCTTTGACATATTTGATGCTGCAATTCCTTTTGGTGGGTACAAAATGAGTGGGCATGGCAGAGAAAAGGGAATTTACAGCCTCAGTAACTATTTACAAATTAAGGCTGTTGTTACTCGTCTAAAAAATCCAGCATGGCTCTAGTTCTCTCTCTACTCAAAGGGATATGACATTTGATTAATAATTGTATAACTCGAGTGGGATGTACTGGGTCTGTCTATATATTGAATACGGTTGATACTCAGTTAGTTCAGCAATTAACTCTCTGCGGATATCGTCCCATTGGTCTTCATGACCACCCAGACAAGTAGATATGGCTCGAAATCCACAATTACCATCGCCCAATACATCTTGTATTTGTGTGATGTATGGATGAAATAAACTCGGGGCAAAAAACTCAAATCGAACCAACCCGATGTATAATCGATACTATTTTTCACCAACCCGCATATATTGGGTTGATAACGGGTTAACCCCAAGCCAAACCGACCCAACCCGCCAACCCGTGATGTCGCATTTATAAACAAAAATACTTTTTATTCCAAAAAATTCAATATTAGGCTCATTTCGAACGTATCGAAGAGACGATTATCATGGTGTAACTTGTTAAAATTAATACGTATTTTTTAACGTATTTTTAACGTATTTTAGCTAATATACGATTTTTATGTGTTAATATGATTAAGGTGTAAAATGAAAATTAAAAAAGTAAAGGTATAAAGTAAATTTATTAAATAAGTATAGGGGGGGTAAAATGTAAATATTAAATTTATATTCGGTTTGTGAGACGAATTCGATTGGGGGACAAAAGTTGCGGGGTTGCAGGGGTATGAATTGTGCAGGGTAGAAATAGTATCACCCATCTTTATTTCAAATCAATAATTTTTCTTTATTTCAAATCAAAATATTTATCGTTCGATATATATATATATATATATATAAAGAGTTTTTTTAAAAACTGATTTTTTTTGTATATATAACAATTGTACACAATATTCAAAACATTTAAGATAAAAACTGATTTTTTTTGTATATATAATAATTGTACACTCTAACATTTTTAGAGAGGAAATACTTAAAAGATAAATATTTTACTTATAAAACAATATAACAATTTTATTTTCATGCTAAAAAATATTAAGATTTCGTTCTAAATATTTATGTAGTATATATATAATATATAATAAAATAATTAAATCAAAAAATATTAAATCTTGGGCTCATTTCGAACGTATCGAAGAGACGATTATAATGGTGTAATTTGTTAAAATTAAAACGTATTTTTTTAACGTATTTTAGCTAATATACGATTTTATGTGTTAATATAATAAAGGTATAAAATGAAAATTAGAAATGTAAAAGATATAAAGTAAATTAATTATATAACTTCAGGGTATAAACTGTAAATATGTAATTTAAATTGGGTTTGTGACGGGAGGGGGTGGCCGACAAATTTGGCAGGGGTATGAGTAACACCCTATATAATAAGTTATTTGTCAGTTATCTTATTAATATAGTAAGATAAGTATATTGAATATTATGTTACGTGAAATCAGATCATGTAATAAGTATCATTTTTGATGAGAAATGTGAGAAATGTTTTTAAACCGTTTGATCACTTTTAATCAAATACCCTTTCATGAATTGCGGCTTAAAAAAGATTTGGTCCCGTGCATCTTATCATGGTGCATCTCATCTAATGTTCGTTCATTTTCTCATCCAACGATTGATTACTATTTCTCACGTTCCTCATCATATTTGACACTTATCATCGGAACCCAACTATGTTATGTCGGTTGTAAATATACTGAATGGAGATGGTGTCGTATTTGAACTCTTTTTAAAATAAGGTTTAATGTTGAAATACGTTAAAAGGAGATGCTCCAAAGTCCAATCCAATAAGTTGACACAAAGCTGGAGCTTTGGAAAAGGAGGGAGGGAGAGTTGTCTTTTGGAGACTGAGAGTTGGTGGTGGTGGCTCTGCGACCCATAACCTGTTCCCATTTCTCTTTGTATCATTCCTCATTTTCCATCATCCTCTAAAACCCCACCATTTTTAGCTTTTCAAGCTTTATATACACATATATCAGTGTAGGTCGTGTCTTTTTGCGGAAAAAATGGCTACTCGGAGAATGTCATCGGTGCTTTCTTCTTCGTACGCCCCTGCTCTCTTCCGATCTTTAGGTAAAACGAATTCTTTTTAGCTGTTCTTCATGAATTCTTACTTTCGTTTCTTCTTTTTCATTGAAATTTTACGATTATTTCAACTTTCTCTTCTGCTTAACTGCTTATTTACGAATCCACGATGAGCTGCTTGATTATTTCATCTGTTAAACTTGAACAAAATAAGTTTGTGAGATCCCCTTTTTGATTTCTGGTCGATACTCCCCCGTTTTCAAAGTTAAACGTCATCAAGTTCACAACTCATAGTTACGCATGTCTTAACCTTATAAAAATCGTATTTACATAGCATCAGTTTGATCACACATGAATCAGATGCTTGATCATGGGAAATTTTCATTTGGGTATTATGGTATAAGATGGAACCCTTTTTTAATCTTCTGTTCAAAACTGGTTCTTTTTGACTGGTTTAGGTTTGCGGTTTGTATATGTAACTATTATTGAAATCAATTGATGATCAACTGCAAAATCCAGGCAGCTACTCTACCAGAGGCACAGGCATCACTAGGTTTAGTACAGCTGCTGTATTAGAAGAACCAATAACTCCACCTGTCCAGGTTGAATATACCAAGCTCCTCATCAATGGGCAATTTGTGGATTCAGCATCAGGTAAACTCTTTCTTCATACGTTGTGTCATGAAACTCCATGTGTTCTTCTTGTTATCGTGTATAACTCAATTTTTTGTGAATACTTTGTTGAGGAACTGATATTGAACCATCTGTGGCTCAGGGAAAACTTTTCCAACCTTAGATCCAAGAACAGGGCACGTGATTGCCAATGTTGCTGAAGGTGATCTAGAAGATATTAATCGTGCAGTGGCTGCAGCACGAAAAGCATTCGATGAGGGTCCCTGGCCTAAAATGACAGCTTATGTAAGATTCTCGGTTGTTCTTTCCTTTAAATGTTTCTTTGCATCCTTTTTGAAGTATAATAATTAATGATCATTACATATTCAAGCACACAATGCACAGTGATCGTACAAATCATTCTGCAACTTTTGATAAAGACTGCAAGTTTTAGTAAAGCATATGTAATCAGTGGTACTATCAGTATTTTATTCGTTTTATCGTTTATGTCACCAGGAAAGATCTCGAATATTGCTGCGCTTTGCTGATTTGCTTGAGAAGCATGCTGATGAAATAACAGCTCTCGAAGTTTGGGATAATGGGAAGCCATATGATCAGGCTGCAGCAGATGAAATACCACTGTTCATTCGTCTTTTCCGGTATTATGCTGGTAAGTAGTGGTGTATTATGGATTACAGTTAACTCCAATGATTTCACTTATACCTTTTTCTTTAAAATATGTTAACCATCTTGGTGTTGTTGTTACCATTTTGTAGGGTGGGCCGACAAAATCCATGGGCTCACAATTCAGGCTGACGGCCCGCATAGTGTCCAGACCCTGCATGAACCTATTGGTGTTGCGGGGCAAATTATACCGTGGAACTTTCCTCTTCTAATGTATGCTTGGAAGGTTGGGCCTGCATTGGCATGTGGTAACACTGTAGTACTTAAAACCGCTGAACAGACACCTTTGTCTGCCCTCTATGTGTCAAAGCTTTTCCATGAGGTAATATAAACTTATAAAGATTTGTACCACTCTTTTTTCTCTTGTCTCTCTTTTTTTGGTTTGGAAAGATAACCATAACTATATATGCATTTAACAGGCAGGACTTCCTCCTGGTGTGTTAAATATTGTGTCTGGTTATGGTCCCACTGCTGGTGCTGCTCTTGCTAGCCATATGGATGTGGATAAGGTTTGTATAAGGGTGGAAGCTTAATTTAATTATGGTTTACATTAATGTTAACTTGATAAGCTTAATTTATTTATGCAGCTTGCTTTCACTGGTTCCACTGAGATTGGTAAAGTTGTACTTGGATTAGCTGCAAAAAGCAATCTTAAACCAGTGACTTTAGAACTTGGTGGCAAATCTCCTTTCATTGTGTGTGAGGATGCCAATGTTGATGAAGCCGTTGATCTGGCACATCTTGCTCTCTTCTACAATCAGGTTCTCAAGTAATTTGGTTTAATTGGTTGCTACCAATTTGCATATATATATAGTTTGTATTGAACATGTATATATATATATATATGCAGGGGCAATGTTGTTGTGCTGGATCACGGACATACGTACATGAACGTGTTTATGATGAGTTTGTAGAGAAAGCAAAGGCTCGTGCTTTACAACGTGTGGTTGGTGATCCCTTTAAGAAGGGTGTTGAACAAGGTCCTCAGGTATATAATATAAATTCCTCTTAATTATTATCTCAGCTTTCTTGAGAAACCAACATTAATTACAAACATGTTATATAATTTCAATGTACGTTTTCAGGTTGATTCTGAGCAATTTGAGAAGATCTTGAAGTTCATAAGATCTGGAGTTGACAGTGGTGCTACCCTTGAAATTGGAGGTGAAAGATTTGGGTCTAATGGATATTATATTCAACCCACTGTTTTCTCAGATGTCCAGGTAACATTATTTGTCAAAATAACATGTTTTAGTGCATTCAATCGCGTTATTACGTACCTAATCCATCTTAATTTCTTTCATCTATATATAGGATGACATGCTAATAGCAAAAGAGGAGATCTTTGGACCAGTACAGTCAATTCTCAAATTCAAGTAAGCTATATATATATATATATATATACATTTCTTGGTTTTCTTTTGGATTAATTAGACATTGTTTAATTGATTATATATGTATATAAATAAACAGGGATATCAATGAGGTGATTCGGAGGTCGAATGCATCTCCATATGGACTAGCTGCTGGTGTATTTACCCAAAATCTTGATAATGCAAATACCTTAACCCGTGCATTGAGAGTGGGAACTGTGTGGATCAACTGCTTTGACATATTTGATGCTGCAATTCCTTTTGGTGGGTACAAAATGAGTGGGCATGGCAGAGAAAAGGGAATTTACAGCCTCAGTAACTATTTACAAATTAAGGCTGTTGTTACTCGTCTCAAAAATCCAGCATGGCTCTAGTTCTCTCTCTACTCAAAGGGATATGACATTTGATTAATAATTGTATAACTCGAGTGGGATGTACTGGGTATGTCTATTTAGTTTTGAATATCATATTTTAATAATATATATATATATATATATATATATATACCCCGTCCCGTTACTCGAGTGGGACATACCAGGGCAACTTTAACCTTGTTTCTGAATTTTCGTTTTCTTTTCTTTCTTGACGATACACGTATATATATATATATATATATATATGCATGTTCACTCCAAAATAATTGTATAACTTTAGATCCTTATATTTTTACAAACTTAGTTAATCACATCACTCCCAATTTCTTGGATTCATCATGTAACGAACTCACGGTTAAAATGAACTTGTAAAACTCTTCCAATTTTATTTTGAATATTTGATCACAAATTTTTTATATATAAAACTAGTTGAGATTTTTTTTAATATAGTTATATTATTGAATAATAAATAGAAAACAAACATGTTTATATAAAATTATATATATCACATACGAATTTGCCGTCTTATAACATGTCTTAAAATATGCCTTGTTCTCGCCGGGACGTGTAACGCTCCAAGACTTGAACTCATCGTCACATCATCATCATACCATTTTAAACCTTGCGTTTTTCTTTTTCATTGTGATCATTAGTTGACTTCTTATGATCGTGTTTTACACATGTTTTCACCCATTGAGTTTCCAGGTAAATCCGATATGGTGCTCTCTCTATACGTCAAGTTTATTACTTTTTTATTTGCCATACATGCTTACATTATTTTTTTTTTAGGGTGTCCTACGCTTTGACTAGACTAATCTCTTGTCAAATTATGACTGTAATACATCAGTCCTGATTAAACCTCAGTGGCCACAAGTTGTGTACACCTGTATTCAAACCCTGTACAGATGAAATATTCCGCCACATCCCCAAGGCCTTAACGAGTACGGCATTGGTTTGCTTACATTATCTTTTGGTCGTCTCTTCCACATGTTTTCACCTTTTAAATAGTGTTCAAGATTACCCCTATTTCTAATTGAGTGTTCAAGATTTGAATCATGGGTTTGTTGACTTTTTACCCATTTGACTTTGAGTTCTTAGCAGGAGACAAATATTAACGATTTAGGATTGTGTTGTCATCTAGATCATATATATATATATATATATATATATATATTCATGCATTCAACTAGCAACACATGTAATGTATTTAAAATCACGACAATTAGATTTTTACGAGGGGTAAATGTACATCATCCATAGGAACGTACGACTCTCCTTTACTCTTATCGGAATCTCCTTCTGAAGAACTAGAAAACCTACCTCCATTGGATCTTTTTAACACTTTGTAACTCGTCGATCAGCTCATTCAGTGTCCTCCAAGACGAACCACCTTCCGCCATAGCCTTCTTTGCACCCTCACCAATCTCCTCAACCTTCTTCCTCGCCATTTCGCCATTTTCTCCTTCCATGAGCTCCTTCACCATCTTCTTTAACCCACCAGACTTTACAAACCCTCTCACTGACCCATCGCATGTCTCCACCCTTAAACCGATCTTTATCTCCTCCACCACCATCCTTGCATTCAGGTGTTGCTCAGCCATCATCGGCCACGCCAGTATCGGCACCTTGCAACAAATACTCTCCAACACCGAGTTCCAACCACAGTGGCTCACAAACCCTTTCACACTCCCATGCTTCAATATCTCCATTTGGTCCACCCATTCTCTTACAATCATCCCTCTTTCTCCCACTCTCTCTTCAAGATCCTTCATCACCACATCTGTCTCATCATCATTCTTCCTCACCACCCACAAGAAGTTCACTTGGGATTCTTCCAAACCTTTTGCTATTGCTTCCAACTGTTGTGTTGGTATCTCTGCTTGAGAACCGAATGCTACGTATAAAACGGAGCATTCTTGAGCTAGCTTTTGGTCCAGCCACTCCATCCATTTGGGCTGGTGGTGGGCAACAGGGTCAACCTTTGGTGGTGGCTCGGCCAGGCACAGGGGTCCCACGCACCAAGTTTTGGGCTTTGGGTCGCGATTTAAGTAGTCTACAAACAGTGGTTCTAGCTCGTAGAAGCTGTTAGAAATGAGGCCATAGCTATTCGCTGTTGCTATGGTCGTCTCCATTATAAAGTCGAGATGAGGACCAGTTGGAACCCGCTGATTTAAAGGCTGGTCGTAGTCATTTCTGGTGATTTTGATCCAGGGAAACCCGGGAACGGTGATTAAGTCATCATCGGACTCGGGTCCGGACAAGAGCTGGTTTAAGAAAACTTGTTGACCCACGGCACCGACGTAGTTGTTTGTGCCATAAAAGGAGAGGCGAGGGATCCCAAACTTATTTGCAGAGTCGAGGGTCCAACTGAGAAACCCATCTGAAACGATGGCGGTGACATGGGAGAGTTTGGTGAGTGCTTGTTCAAAGTGTGGCTGCATGAGCTTGGTTGCAGTGGCAAATGGGGGGAAGAGAGACATAGAAGGGAGCTTATCGGTGCTCTCTATCCCTTGAGGTATTCCTTCAACCTGAGTAGGAAACGGCAGGTCTATGATGTTAGAATCATGGGAGCTCCAACCAAGAAAGTGAGCAATGAAAGGTCGGTTGGCGTTGGTGGTGATAACAGTGACTGTAATCCGACGATCCAAGAGAAGATGGGAAAGATGGAGGAGTGGGATGGTGTGGCCTTTGGACATGAATGGAAAGATTACAATATGAGGTGGGTGGTGGTGTGTGGAATTAGGAAGAGGAAGTGATGAAGCCATATTTGCGGGAGGAGTAATGTGAGTTGTGAATTAATTAGCTATAGCTAGGTTTGTTATATAAAGAAGCAGAGAGACGTGTGAAATGCTATATAGGTAGAGATGGATGGATAAAGACATTTGTCGATGCGAGTTGAATCAGGCATTACTTTTATATACTATATATATATATAGAGAGAGAGAGAGATTAACCGTTAACGCGGCATGCAAAACTTGGTAAAGTGCTACAGGTACCACCTCCTGGTAATTGATTATTAAAAAATGACTATTATTAATATTAATTATTAAAAACTAATTATTACTAATATCAATAAATAGTAATTATTACTAATATCAATAAATACATTTATTTAATCTTAAATTATTTAAAATTATTAATCATAACAATTAATTTACATATATATTTTTTAATATTAGTCAATATATACCTATAATTATATAAGCTTTTTGAACAACTAGAAGTTTATTCGTGTAATGTAGCACGATACATGTTGACTTTTAATATTTTTATGGTTTTTTATCTTTGTCTATTTTATAATATGATTTTTCATAGTTTTAAGAAGATAATAGTGTTTTTTTATAAATTTATATGGTTTAATTTTTTTGTTTAATGTAATTTAGGTTTAATAATGATGTGATTATTTTAAATTTAATAATAACTTTTTTATAAAAAATAATTAAGTATTCCGTTAGAATTCAATACTTCTCATGATTCCTGACTGTATTTTAAATTCTTTATATTTAAAATGAGATGTTTATCTTGTATTTGATTATGTTTATCAGTTAATTATGAATTCAAACATGTAGCTTTAAATAGTTGTACTGATGCAATAGTACTTGTAATCTTGAATTTTAAGTAATATGCATTAATAAACAGTACTTGATGCATAAAAACTTGTTTTTAAGAGTTTTTTTTTCTCAAATACTTTATAGTATAGATAAAATAAAATTACCTGAAAGTTGATGTTAGATCATTGCAAATATGTTATGATTTGTTATCTCGTAATATATACATAAGCGCATATATATATAGAGGGAGGATCAAACGAGAATGAAATCTGTTTAAAAGAATAAATGAATGACTCTCATCCAATCATTTTAATAAATTAAATATCAAAATTATTTATTCAAAAAATCAGTTAAAAGGGTATTTTGGTCTTATATGATAATTATTTTTGGATAGAAATTAATCCCTTAAATTGTGGGATCACCTCTCTCTCTCTCTCATACGCATGCTTCATCTCCAACCTTCTTCTCCAAACTTCTTCTCCAATTTTCTTCTCCAATTTTCTTCTCCAATCTGCTCGCCGCCGCTGAACGCCGCTGCACCTCCGCCGCTGCACCTCCGCCAGGCGACATCTCTTTTCTCTCTTCTCTCTGCATCGTCTCCGGCGACCTGTGGAACCGCCGTCGCACCTGCTCGCCGTCGTCGCTGCAACCGCCGCACCTCCTCGCCGCCGCTATACCTCTTCTCGATTTCCCGCCGCCGCTGAACGCCGCTGCACCTCCGCCGCTGCACCTCCGCCAGGCGACATCTCTTTTCTCTCTTCTCTCTGCATCGTCTCCGGCGACCTGTGGAACCGCCGTCGCACCTGCTCGCCGTCGTCGCTGCAACCGCCGCAGCAAACCGCTGGCCGCTACTTCTTCTCTCTTGTTCGACCATCGAACGCCGCCACCACCAGACGCCGGCGCTCTCTCCATCCCGTTCTTCTGTTCACCTGCAGCGCCAACACCACTGCCGATCTCTCTGTCTTTCTCTCTTGATTTTATGATATTATGTGATTTTAGGTTTCTCTATTGTTAATCCCAAGTGATTTTATGTTTCTGTATTGTTAATCACAAGTGATTTAGGCTTGGATTATGTGATATTATGGGATTTTAGGTTTCTCTATGGTTAATCACAAGTGATTTTAGGTTTATCTATTGTTAATCACAAGTGATATTATGTGATTTTAGGTTTCTCTATAACATAATTTAAGTTTCTCTATTGTTAATCACAAGTGATATTATGTGATTGTTGTTTCTCTATTGATTATCACAAGTGATATTCTATAACAGATTTTGGATTAACTGGATGAATAGCCAATGAATTGCCGAAATGGATTAATCGATTTTGCTTGAATAAAGGAAAATGATACATACGATTTTGGTTTGAATGATATATTGTGATCCCTGAATTTTAGAAAGTCATTACTATCCTAAATTAATCCATAACATAAATGACCTTAATACCCTTTTAGTCTGATTTTTGGAAATTCTTATTTTTGGAATTGTTTTTAAAAATGAATGGTTGAGAGTTATTCCTTTATTCTTTTAAACATATGTCATTCTCGTTTGAACCCACCTCTATATATATATATATATATATATATATATATATATATATGTGTTGTTTACAACTTATGTTACACTCAAAGTTGTATCATGGTACTTGTTGTATTGTAGTACTTAATGGTCGACATCGTTTATTTGTCTTTTTCTTTTGTAGTGTTTACTTGATTGATGAAACTTTTCATTAGAAACCAAAGAATATGGGCAAAAAGTCAAAATATGGGGGTGCTATTTGCACCAAAAAAAGAAGAATGTTGAATGCCATTTTTTTGTACCAATCATTTTTAAGGAATCATCTGTCATCCATCATCTTTCATTTCACTTTTTTTTTGTTTATATATATTTATATTTTGTTTTTTTATATATAATATATATATATTACTTATATATATATTGTAATTTTTTGTTATATATATATTAGAAATATATATATATATATATAGTTATTCTTTTTTGTTTTATATATATATATATATATATATATATTCTTTTTATAAATTATACTATTGTATTAATTTTTTATAATAAGGTCAGACATAGCTAGGCCTTTTCCCATAATAATTTACCCCCTTTATAGGCCCGAGGCCTTTTCGACAAAAATTGTGATTTTGATTTGATATTTATACTTTCAACCCCTATACTTATTTACTTACTTTACTTTATACATTTTACTTTCATAATTTAAATTTTACATTTAACACATATAATCGTTCATTAACTAAAATACGTTAAAAAATACGTTTTTAATTTTAACAAGTTACACCATTATAATCGTCTTTTTGATACGGTCGAAATGAGCCTAATATTGATTTTTTTTATTTATATATTTTAATATATATCATATACACTACATAAAAAATATTTTTTATATTTAAAATTCATTTTTAACGTATTCTCAATTTTGTTTTACACTTCTATCGCATTAACTATAAGAGTACCATAAATTAAATAATTAACTATAAGAATATGAATTTTAAATATAAAAAATATTTTTATGTAGTGTATATGATATATATATATTAAAATATATAAATCAAAAAAATTCAATATTGGGCTCATTTCGAACGTATCGAAGAGACGATTATAATGATGTAACTTGTTAAAATTAAAACGTATTTTTTAACGTATTTTAGTTAATAAACGATTATATGTGTTAAATGTAAAATTTAAATTATAAAAGTAAAAGGTATAAAGTAAAATAAGTAAATAAGTATAGGGGTTGAAAGTGTAAATATCAAATCAAAATCATAATTTTTGTCGAAAAGGCCTAGGGCCTATAAAGGGGGTAAATTATTATGGGAAAAAGCCTAGCTATGTAAGCTATGTATCACGGGTGTTTGTAGTTTTCTTATTTTAGTCCCTTCATCTCATTACCTTTTTGCCCTAAAAACTTCTCTATACATACATGCTATCCATTCCTTCAAAAAAAAAACACCAAAAACCTTTCTTCCTTCTCCACCTCTCGGCCGTAAACCACCCACCAAACACCCTCCCTATTTTAATTTATCGGTTTAAAACACTTAAAAATGGCGAATTGGGGTGAAGATTTTCAATGGTATCATAATTCAAATAATGAGGTATTTCATCCACTACTTTATATATATATATATATATATTATGTTATCCCGTTTCATATTTTTATGTGTTTGTGTAGGATGATAATGTTAATTCAAACAAATCAACTGAAGCTTGTGAAATCCCTCAACCATCCGCATTTTCTACTGATATGGTATCTTTTTGTTTCATTTTATCTTGTTAAATTATATGGTAAAGTTAGTAGTTTGTAACAAAAAAGTCAATTTCAGGTGTTAAATTCTCGTAAAGATCTAATTGGTTGGGTACGCAATATGAGATATTCACCTGGTTTCGTTATTGTTATTAAAAGAAGCAACGATTATGTTGGTGCAAGTGTACCACATCTCTATATATTTATATATATTTATTTTGATGATTACAAACACACCGTATTATTGTTTATCTAACAATCCTATCCAAGTGTACAGCTCTTGAAGAACACGAAGATTTTATCTGAAGAGTTCAAGACGGAAGATTTACGTTGTCATTAGTGTTTATAATTTATAATGATAAACACCCTAAAATAATATACCACTTGGATATTTCTAAAAACCCTAAATGATTTTAAATAAGGTTTATTGAGAAGATCCAGCAAGATTGGTTGCGTCCTGGAAGGTGTCTATTCTGACGCCGGTATACCGTGGAGAATGCCCGGTATACCGCGGGTACATATTGGCCGGTATACCGCGAAGGTACAGGCGGTATACCGCGGCAGGCGTGGTGTTTGTCTCTGATTGGTTGGAAGTACTTTTTCTGACGCCGGTATACCGCGAAGAATAGCCGGTATACCGCGGGTACGTATTCCAGAAGTCAACTTTGCATGAGAGCCGTTGGAGTGTCAGTGTACTTTTTACTGCACGGTATACCGCGTGCTTTTGGCGGTATACCGCGAATGCTTATATCCGTTGGAAGAGTTGCTATATAATGCATGCGATGGTGGAGAAGAAAATAAGACCACACAAACAACAACAGCAAGCAACCAACTCCATCCATTTCTCAGCTCTCTCACTTATTTAATTTATATATTTTTTTATAAACCTTTTTATAAAATATCCAAGTGATAGATATTATACAAGAGTGATTACCCATTGTGAGTTATACTCCTCTTGTAAGTATTTGAATAACGGGTGTGTGATCCTGTATATCTCAATAAGCTGAGGCTTAGAGAACCGTTTACTTTGCTCTGTATTTGGTTTGTATTCTACCGTAAAGAATACATTTATTGGATCGTGTCGGGAAGTGTCTCGGCTGCTGGTTTATCACAGTTGGTGGTAAATCAGTAAATCTCCGTGTCAAGTATCTCTATCCCTTATCTCTTTATATTTCCGCTGTGCATTTAATTATATCTGTTTATATAATTATTGTATATTCATTGCATTTATACTCTGCTTTATTTACTATATTTATCTATCCTGTATTTATACGTATCTGTTGTGTTTTCATATACTCTGTTGTATTTACATTATTAAGATATTTTTATAAAAAGAATTTTTGAAAGTAAATTATTTAAATACAACCTTACCCCCCCTTAGGTTGTCCAACAATTGGTATCAGAGCGGGGCTTTCAAAAATTATCTGTTTAAATTTTTAAAGTTATATCTTTTATTTAATGGCTCAACAAAATGCTTGGTTTTCTAAATCTCTTCTTATTGATTTCGAAAATTTTGATCTTTGGGCAAATTCTTTTGAACGTTATGTTCGTGGGATAAATCAAAATATTTGGGATATTATTATTAAAGGAGATTTCAAACCCACAAAATTTCAAAACAACAAAGTTGTTGAAAAACCTAGCTCGGAATGGTCCGACGAAGATAAGGATAATTGTTGTTTAAATTATGAAGCCAAAAATTTTCTCTTTTCGGTTCTTACTAACGATGATATTGAGCGTGTTTATCTCTTTGAAACTGCTCGTGATATTTGGGAGAACTTGAACATCACCTATGGTGAAAACTCAAAAGAAAAGAGAGACGAAACCCGAGATCAAAGAAATGAAGAAACTTGTCTCATCGTCGACTGCGAGAAAGAGGTATGTACTTCATACTCAAGTTATTCTAGTTGTAGTGATAATGATGATGATATTGATATGTTAAATGTCTCTTTTCAAAAATTGATTGTTCTCGTAAATAGTTATAAAAATGAGAATGCTAAATTAAAAGAAGAATTATTATTATGTCAAAATGAGTTGAATAATTGTAAACAAACCATTGCATGTGATAATAAAATCAAAAATGAGTTAAATGATAAAGTTATCACTTTAGAAAAGAAAGCATGCGAAAATATTGTTTGCAAATCATGTGATGTTTTAAATGAGAAACTTGCATGTTTAGATAAAAGAATAGAAGAAAATGACATATGTGCAAAATGTGATATTCTCATAAATGATAATGCTTGTTTAAAAGCTAAATGCGATTTATATGAAAAAGATAATATGTTAGCTAAAGCATTTCAAAATAGCAATGATAAAGTGTTTAAAATGCTAAATATGCCTAATCGTATAAATTGTCGTAAAGGCATTGGTTCCGATACATGTGTTGATAAATGTTCATGTAAACCCATTAAAAGATTTTTTGCATCTCCTAAAGTTGATACGAGAAAACCTCCATATATGTCAAAAATAAAAAATGTGAATTATGGGAGGAAACCGTATGCTCGCATGTATAATAGTAATTTTTCTAGACCTAATGCGAATATAAATGCTTCATTTTATGTGTATGATAAATACAATCGCAAAATTAGAATGGTTAGAAAATGGATTCCGAAAGGAATGTTTAATGTTGACAATCCCGGTGGGATGCGTTTGTGGTTTTAAACAAATTTTGTGGATTGTATGTTGTCATGTTTTATTTTATGTCGACAACATATTTTAATTTTTTTTTTGCAGTTTATGTTTTATACTAACTGTTAAAAGGACCCATAAGAAAAGGGTACCACGAAAAATTTTCTTTGCCTTTTGTAGGTGTTTCCTGACGAGGATACAATATGTGGTTCCTGGCGAGGATACAATACGTGTTTCCTGACGAGGATATAATACGTGTTTCCTGACGAGGATATAATACGTGTTTCCTGACGAGGATATAATACGTGTTCCCTGACGAGGTCATAATACGTGGTAATTTTTGCTCACATAAAATTAACCGAAAAATCGAAGCCTTAAGATCCTTTTTTTTTTGGTGCAAGTGTTTCTTTTAGGTTATTTTGTTTTATGTCTATTATATGCTTTTTTATGCATATTTTATTGTCCCTCAAATTTTATAATTTGTTATTAATTTGAGGGGGAGCTTTTTATCTTTTACCTATGAGATTATGCTCTCTCAAATATATGCATATTTTGAGGGGGAGCATCTCTCGAGGGGAAGCATACCGTCTTTCTTGACCCTTTTTGTTTCGACAAACGGGGGAGAGAAACCGCATATGCTCATGCTTAGCGGTTGTGTTTGTCATCATCAAAAAGGGGGAGATTGTTGGTGCAAGTGTACCACATCTCTATATATTTATATATATTTATTTTGATGATTACAAACACACCGTATTATTGTTTATCTAACAATCCTATCCAAGTGTACAGCTCTTGAAGAACACGAAGATTTTATCTGAAGAGTTCAAGACGGAAGATTTACGTTGTCATTAGTGTTTATAATTTATAATGATAAACACCCTAAAATAATATACCACTTGGATATTTCTAAAAACCCTAAATGATTTTAAATAAGGTTTATTGAGAAGATCCAGCAAGATTGGTTGCGTCCTGGAAGGTGTCTATTCTGACGCCGGTATACCGTGGAGAATGCCCGGTATACCGCGGGTACATATTGGCCGGTATACCGCGAAGGTACAGGCGGTATACCGCGGCAGGCGTGGTGTTTGTCTCTGATTGGTTGGAAGTACTTTTTCTGACGCCGGTATACCGCGAAGAATAGCCGGTATACCGCGGGTACGTATTCCAGAAGTCAACTTTGCATGAGAGCCGTTGGAGTGTCAGTGTACTTTTTACTGCACGGTATACCGCGTGCTTTTGGCGGTATACCGCGAATGCTTATATCCGTTGGAAGAGTTGCTATATAATGCATGCGATGGTGGAGAAGAAAATAAGACCACACAAACAACAACAGCAAGCAACCAACTCCATCCATTTCTCAGCTCTCTCACTTATTTAATTTATATATTTTTTTATAAACCTTTTTATAAAATATCCAAGTGATAGATATTATACAAGAGTGATTACCCATTGTGAGTTATACTCCTCTTGTAAGTATTTGAATAACGGGTGTGTGATCCTGTATATCTCAATAAGCTGAGGCTTAGAGAACCGTTTACTTTGCTCTGTATTTGGTTTGTATTCTACCGTAAAGAATACATTTATTGGATCGTGTCGGGAAGTGTCTCGGCTGCTGGTTTATCACAGTTGGTGGTAAATCAGTAAATCTCCGTGTCAAGTATCTCTATCCCTTATCTCTTTATATTTCCGCTGTGCATTTAATTATATCTGTTTATATAATTATTGTATATTCATTGCATTTATACTCTGCTTTATTTACTATATTTATCTATCCTGTATTTATACGTATCTGTTGTGTTTTCATATACTCTGTTGTATTTACATTATTAAGATATTTTTATAAAAAGAATTTTTGAAAGTAAATTATTTAAATACAACCTTACCCCCCCTTAGGTTGTCCAACAGATTATAAAGTAGAATTTCAATGTGATTGTAGTGGTAAGCACAGGAGTAACAAAACCTCTAGTAAACATACTGGCACAAGAAAAACAAATTGTCCATTTAACTTGGTAGGGAATCATTTGGGTAATGATTGTTGGACTTTAGCTATGATATGTGATGCACATAATCATGATTTTGCATTACATTTGGAGGGACATGCATATGCAAGACGATTGTCTGAAAATGAAGCTCGATTGGTGGAAGATTTGTCAACAAACAATGTGAAATCTAAAAATATTTTATCAACAATAAAGCAGCAATATCCAGATAATGTGTCTACAAAAAAAACTATACACAATCAATGCCAGAAAATTCGACTTCAGAAGAATGCAGGTAGAACTCCAATGATTATTTTTTTTGTTTTTTGTCTTTTTGTTGTCTTTACTTTTTCTATTTTATTTATTTGTATTATTTATTATTTATTTGTATTATGCAGGTAGAACTTCAATGCAAGTTGTGATGTCGTTTTTACAGGAAGAATGCTACGTTTTTATTATCGTGCAAACAACTCGACTAATCAGGAAGAAGGCTACGTTTTTTACGCATGTACATGATGTGAGAGGTGATGGAAATTGTGGATTCCGAGCAATAGCTGTCTGTCTGGGTCTTCATGAAGATGCATGGCCCACAATTCGGTCTAACTTGATGGAAGAGTTAGATACACACAAGACATAATACTGGAACGCTTTCGGAGGTCAATATTGGAATACTGTTTACAACACTTTAAACTTCTTTCAATCCGATCGAGGTGCACCGGTTGAACACTGGATGACAATGCCTGAAATAGGTGTCTTGATTGCTTCAAAGTATAATGTGATATTACACGTTATAAATATGGCAGGCTGTATGACGTACTTTCCGCTTAGGTCCACTCCGCCAGCGTGGTATCAACATGTTGCTTTTACAATTGGGTACGTTAATGGTAACCATTATGTAAAATTAGATATGGCAGAAGGATGCCCGTTCCCTACTATAACTCAACATTTTTCCACTACGATTATCCGTGTGCTGCAGGATGGGCTACCCCGTATTCAGATCGAATACATAAGTACCAACAACTTTTACGTGGTAATTGTACTACGGATAATGTTATTTTAGAATAATCGAATGTAATATAGATTATTTTATGTTCTATTTATATGTTAAATCGCAATGTTTATGTTTTATTTTTATAATTATATAATTATAAAAAATTAGTAATATTTATATTTATAAATTTTTATTTATTTTTAAATAAAACCAAAAAAAAGAAAAAAAAAACTTTTTTAAACTATATAATACAATTAAATAAAAATATATAATACAAATAAATAAAATAAAAGACAACAAAAAAACAAAATACAAAAAAAACAAAAAAAATAATAATCATTGTTTGGTCTCATTAGCCTTTTTTTTGTTGCAAATAGCCTGTCCCAAAATATATTATCTAGAATAAATCAATGAAAATGATAAAAGTTGATATTTGTGAAATCAATTAGTTTGATTTATTTGAGGTTCTAGAAGATTAGAGCATCTCCGATGGTTGGTTTCAATGACTTGGAGAATAACTTGAGAATGAGTTGAGAATGGATTGACCATTGGAGTAACAACTTGAGGATGGGTTTACTTCTCAAAGGCTTGAGCTTTCTCAAGTCTTTGAAGTAATAGTTGTGAGAGACAAGTATCAAGTCTTTCAAGTCTTTGATGGGCCCCACATATTTTTTTTATTTTTTTATTACTCTCAAGTCATTGATCAAATTTAACCATTGTGGATGCCGTTAGAGCATCTCCAATGACATTTTAAGATGACTTGAGGAAAGGCTTGAAGAAGGGTTGATGAAGGGTTGATGATTGGAGGTAAGACTTGAAGATGGGTTTACTAATGAAAGACTTGGTCTTTCTCAAGTGGTTGAACAATTGTTTGTGAGAGGCAATCTCAAGTTTTTCAAGTCTTTGGTGGACCCTACATTTTTTTTTATTATTTTTTATTACTCTCAAGTCTTTTATCTATTTGACCATTGTGGATGTCTTGGGAGTAGAATGAAAGAAGAAAAGACACTACGTTTGGAGAGAGAAGTAGAACCAAACCATTGTGATTGACGGTGATGTGTGGTCACACCCATTCACAATAATTTGCATCCACATAAATGACTCAAAAAGTATAGATGATGTTTTAAGGGTAATTCTAAGTATACCCTCTCCTACATTTTTGTATACCCCTCTTTCACACACTTTTTTATTTTATTTTTTATTTAAAATTTACATCCCTATACTTATTTAATAAATTTACTTTATATCTTTTAGTTTTCTATTTTTCATTTACATATTTATTATATTAACATATACAATCGTATATTAACTAAAATACGTTAAAAAAAGATTTTTTAATTTTAACAAGTTATACCATTATAATCGTCTCGTCGATACCTTCGAAATGAGCCCAATATTTTTTAATTTTAACAAGTTATACCATTATATGTTATACGTTTACGTTATTTTTTTATATTGTTATTCGTCGATAGTTTCTTATTTTTTATTTAATTATATTATTTCGAAATGAGCCCAATATTAACTAAAATACGTTAAAAAATACTGTTTATTTACTTTATATCCCTTCTCCTTTAATTTTCGGGTCGGAATGATCAGTTCCGGGTTAATGTCGAGTCGGAATAACTTTCAAATCCTTAAATCGTGGACTCTTATTAATTAATCCTTACCTCTAACCACTTTCAAATCCTCAAATCATGAACTCCTCAAAAAACGTTATTCTTTAAACAACTTTATAAAAAAACTTTGATCGTTTTCTCAAAACCAATTAAAATAATTTAGAACATTAAAATCGAGATATATCACGCTGTATTGCCACAAGTTCATTTTTCACTTACACAAATACCTCATCCCTCTCCTGATTTGCAAAAATGCACCAAGATCCCGCGATCTAACCCGTGATCGCGGAGCCGTGCATTTGGTTCTCAATTATAATTAGTTATTTAATTTATTTTATATCACTTCTCCTTTAATTTTCGGGTCGGAATGATCAGTTTCGGGTTAATGTCGCTCGGATTCGGGTATTATTATAATACGAAGAGTATTTATAAATTCAATCGATTTTGAGGATGAATTCAATCAAACGAGAGACTAATGAAACCGAAAATAAGTTTAAAATTTTAAAAACATTTTGACCGACTATAATCGATACCAATTAACCCGACCAACCCGGCCAATCCAACCCAACCCGAGGCAAAAAATTCAAACCGAGCCAACCCGATGTATAATTGATACTATTTTTCACCAACCCGCATATATTGGGTTGATAACGGGTTAACCCCAAGCCAAACCGACCCAACCCGATGTATAATCGATACTATTTTTCACCAACCCGCATATATTGGGTTGATAACGGGTTAACCCCAAGCCAAACCGACCTAACCCGCCAACCCGTGATGTCGCATTTATAAACAAAAATACTTTTTATTCCAAAAAAATCAATATTAGGCTCATTTCGAACGTATCGAAGAGACGATTATCATGGTGTAACTTGTTAAAATTAAAACATATTTTTTTAACGTATTTGAACTAATATACAATTATATGTGTTAATATAATAAAGGTGTAAAATGAAAATTAAAAAAGTAAAATGTATAAAATAAAGTAATTAAATAAATTTAGGGGTATAAATTGTAAAATTTTAAATTAAGTTTGGTTTGTGAGAGAGGGGACCATATATGACAAGTTGCAGTGGGGGTATGAAAATTGGCAGGAGGTAGACATAGTAACACCCTTAATCATATATATTTGAGTTTTGACTACAAAATATATTTTATTTTACCTTATTTATGTAATTTAAAAAATAAAGTGATACAAATTGTTCATAAGAGCCTCTCAAAAATGGGAAATATGATCAACACCGAAAGGTTTAATTACAAATTTAGAAGTTTAACGACAATCAACTAATCTAATTCTATTGTGGATAAAAGATTATAAAAAGGGGCGTCGTCTATAATTCAAGATGTACTCCGTAAAGTCGGTGTGTTACCAAAAGCAAGTATCTCCCCCAAGCTCACACTAGAGGTCGCCTAGACCTTTTTATCAACGGCATTGCTAGAACCTGATAAGTGTTAGGCCAAGAAGTTTAGTGAGTTGAACAATTGATATATCATGCAATATCACGTAACAATAGTTCATAAATAAATATTCACAATTGGAATCAACGGGGAATACCCAAAACACCAAATCAAGTTTCACTTCAAGAGACGATATATCTTAGCGTCTACTCTCACGAGTAACACCACAAGACCCGACACATTGGGGACTACCTCCAAAGCATTACCCCAAAGACGGAGATCTAGGCACATACCTCCAAGGTGGTGTCCAAAACTATATCCTTCTAGTGCCTACTTAATTATTCATCCAAAGTGCAAACATTATTAAACAACTACTCCAAATAGCACATATATCACAATATATAACATTTTCATAAAAAATGGTCCAACCATTCCATTAGACATGTATTTCCACATGACAATCTCAAAACCACAAATACACGCTCATTAAGCACATAAACTTCATATATATATATATATATATATATATAAGGCATACCCTTATTGAGAACATCTCCAACAATTTCCTTAAAATAGAAAAAAAACAAGTTTTTAATAGAAAAAAGGTTTTTATTCTCTAAATTGTCCAACAACTTGGTTATCTTGTTATTTACAATGGAATTTTTTTTTGAAATTTTTACAAGTTAGAGAATTCTCTAAAACTTGATTATAGGAGATAAATGATTATTTTATTTAACCCTTCAACTGAGAATGATATTTTATCATTTTATATTTTTTTAAATGTATTAAAATGAAAATTAAAGAATATTATATTAATATAATTTGTATTAAAAAAAATTAAATACATCTTTTATATCTATAAAAGCAATAACCTCTTTTATAAGGTGGCAGCTTCTTTGATTAGGAATACTCAAAAGAAATTTTCTAATTTTTTTGATTTTTTTATCTCTTTAATATCTGAAAGACATTTATGTCCCTATATAGAAAATATGCGTTTCATTATGAGAGGGGTTTGTTTGTAATTTTGCTTCTTTAAGCGTAACCTCCAACTCCAACTCTAAAGTCTAGACTATCCATCTTCTATACCAAAACGGCTCCCATTTACTTCTTCTCCATTAATATTCCTATAGATCTTGGTTTCTCTTTGTACGCCTTCACCAAGATCTGATTTTAGGGCCATGTAAATGCAATCTAACCTTTACCCATTTGAATCGGCAATCTAACCTTTACCCATTTGAATCGGATTATGTTGGCGGGGTTCTATGTATACGAGGTAATCATATGTTTTTTATTTGTTTAATTTTTGAACTATGAATTTGAATCGGATTATATTGGCATGGTTCCATATATATATATGAGGCAATCCAATTTATATTCATGCTTTTTGCAATTACTTGATCTATTTTTATTTGTTTAATTTTGTATCAATATTATTTTTTGATTTGGGTTTTGTATATGTGTGTTGATGTGTATGGCAGTATGGGTGTTCATGGGTATGGTTCTCATATGGACCAATAAAATTTGAAGCAAACTCAAATAGTTTGTATGCATATAACAAAGGAAGGGATTTTAATATGACAATCCAACACATGCAAATTAGGTGTTTGATAAAATGCCTCAATGACATTAAGGTTCATTGTCTTGCATATTATATATGTAGCCAGGTCCATCACCATATCTATTGCCATTACAATTCGAGATGCCTGCAAGAAATACACAAAGATTATTTATATTGATGAATAAAATTATTAGACAATTTGAAATAAATATGCTTATTTACACATTGGGCTTTTTACTTCTCTTTTCTCAATCTCCATCTATCTAATAGGTGGAACCAAGTAAGTATTTATTTTGTTTTACATTAGACCTCGACATCGGAAGCAGGTGAGTGTTTTATCGCTCAATTGGTGAGTATCAACCTGTTGTTTTCTATTTTCTCAATGTAGATGATGCTAATAGCTATTGGGTATGCTTATGTTGTTTACATGATTACCTTATATGTTCACATATTGATTTTTAGTTCTGTAACTTAATCATGGAGTTGTTTATTATCGTTCATTAATCTATAGAAATCATATTAATTCATGGGATCTCAAAAGTCAAGTTTCTTTAGAGATGGTTCGGTTACGTGAAGAGGGGAGTAATAAACATACTATATAGAATCATTTTCTTGATAATCTAAAGATCTTAGTGCAGCTTTGTGGTTGCTAGAAGAAACTTAAATCCAATCTGGGTTATAGGATTTTTGGATCTTGTATTCCATTCTTCAAAACTAAGCAACTACATGAACAATCAAAATCTCATGGAACACTATAAGGATCTCCATCTCTGCAAGTTTTTCTTTCAATTTACCTTTGATATATCAATAAGAATTTGGTGCTTCTGTGTTTTTTAATTGGATCATGATCAACTGGTCCAGTTTATACTTATCCAAATCCTCTTTAGTGTAATTATCAACGTAGTGTCATCAATTTACGAACGAATTTTTGAGGAATAAGAGAAAATTCAAGGCAAAAGGAAACCCATACAAAACTAGGAGTAGTCAAGATTAGTTCATCTGAATCATGGGATTCCCACGTTGAACAGTCAAAATCTCATGTAACACAAACTATTTAACTGCAAGTCCGTTTTTGCATGTGTAGTTACCGAACTACCAGACCCAAATGAGATGGAGTGTTTTTTACAACGGATGTGGCACACTGTAAAGTACTTGCTATACTGGAGCTTCAACAACATTGTTCAAGAGAAACGATACTGTCTGATCTTCATTTCTTTTACTTTTTTAGATTTCATGAATTGGGTTTTGTACATTTGATGAATTACAAACTTGAGTTTGTCTAATTGATGACTCACAAATTGGGTTTTGTTCTATTTGGTGAACTTTGAAATGTTTTTCCTATTAATTTTGTGCCTCTTAGTTGGATTATGAACCGGTCCCAATCTTTGTATATCGTAAGTCTCTTTAGTGTACTTATAAACTTAATTTCATCACATTACCCGTGGATCTTCAGAAAGATGAAGAGTTGAAATTTTGTCAATGAGCGAACTTTTACTTTTTATTTTGTCAGCAAACTATATTAGATTTCAACATTAAGAGCCAATGTGCTTCTTTTGGATTTCATGAATTGGGATTTGTTTGTTTGATGAATTATAAATTGTGTAGTAAAAAACTGAATTTGTATTGAATTTTGGTCATAATTCTTTACCTCGATCTTCTTTATAAACATTTGCCACATGTTCTTCATCAATATTTGGGCCCCCTTTGTTGATGATCGATTATAAATAGACCAATATTAACTGCGTAATTATTATAAATTACTATCCTTAAATCCTCCTGCAATTTCATTGATGATTCTTCTAGATACTTGAGATTATTCTATATACTTGAACTGTTTAACAAGTTTGTGCCCCTATATTTGGTTATCTTTATATCAATCACATATCTCACTCTTCACAACATAAATCATTTACCGTGCTCATTGGGGTAAGGAGGTTTATAAGTTGTCAATTAATGACTTGGATTTTTCCTAACGTAGTTACATATTTCCTACCAAATGATTTCGTCACCACGCAACGCGTGGTGCCACACACTAGTAATATGTTAAAGATGAATTTAACTATCAACTTTTATTTCTCTATTTTAGAGAAATTATGAAAAAATATGGGTGATTCTATCAAGACACCTCTCTACTTGCTATTTGAACACATCCATACTATTAATTATTACATAATCATGCACTTATTTATTAATTATCATAATTTGTTTTTTTTCTTGTTTTTTGAAAAGTAATCATAATGTTTATTATAATTACTATTATAGTTGTAAGAGTAAATTAAGGATTTGGTCCCTGTGGTTTGGGGATTATTACGAAAATGGTCCCTAATCTTCGTTTATTACGGATTAGGACTTGACCTATTGATTTTTATAACGAGTTGGTCCCTCTGACAAACGGCCGTTTGTCAGCGTCCGTTAGAACCACCCACGTGCTTTGCACACGAGGGTATTTTTGTCCAATCCCTTTTCATCCCCCTTTTTGTCCCTCTTTTAAACGGGTAAAACCCTTATTTCATACAAAACCCCGTGCTTTGGCTATTCATCTTCTCCATAACAAAGCTTTAGTGACGTTCATCTCCATGGTCGCTCCAATGTGGAACATTCGAAGAAGCAATGAAGATGTTGATATGCATTATGTGTATGGTATGTACTCGTAAATATAGATTTTTACATTGTGTGGTACGTACAAAATCAATATAGAGATGATAGTTTTTTTTTTTGTTTTTTTACAGAGCATTACACGAACCTGATATCAATGAAGGTTCATCACGGTGGGGTTTTTACAAGATCGCCAGGTAGGGAGTACATTAAGGGTAAGATTAATTATGTCGACTTAGTAGATTGTGATGAGCTGAGTGTGCATGAAGTGGATGCCATGATGGTAGATGACCTTGAGTTGGGCAGAAATTCTAATTTCACTTTCATTAGTGATAGGCAAAAGGTATATCCTAATATAATGTCTATTTAATTGTATACAGTTTTAGATTTAGACTAATGTGTATATATAATTATTTGCAGGGGATTCTTCCAGCATTAGCTAGGGTTTTTCCTTGTGCAGAGCACAGATTCTGTGTGAGACACATACATGAAAACATGAAGAAGCATTGGAAGGGAAAATTGTACAAGGACTTGTTATGGAAGTGTGCCACAGCAACAACAGTATCAAGGTTTGATAAGTGCATGGAAGATTTGGAGAAGGTAGATAAAAAAGCTTACCAGTGGTTAAAAGACATACCTTCTAACAGTTGGGCTAGAGCACACTTCACTGGTACATGTTTTTAAGATTGAATTCTATGTATGATGTTCACTTACAAGTCACGATAAGATTGAATTGTGGTATGTTGTTACAGGTAGGGCTCACTGTGATGTTTTGATAAACAATATGTGTGAGGTTTTTAACAGGCAACTTGTAGAAGGTCGTGACAAACCAATCTTAAAGGCATTAGAGTACATACATGAGTATTTGATGAAGAGGATAGTGATTGTTCAAAAAGTAATTGCAAAGAGTGATGGGTATATAACACCTGCAGCTACCAAGATATTGGAGAAGATTAAAAAAGATGCTGCACAGTACATTGTCAAGTGGAATGGAGGGTACAAGTATCAGGTTAATGGTCCATGGCAAGATCAATGTGTAGTTGATTCATCTAAGAAGGTATGCTCATGTAGAAAGTGGGAGTTGTCTGGCATTCCATGTAGGCATGCAGTGGCCACAGTATGGCATATGGCTCTTAATGGAGAACAAGTTGGGCTTCCAGAAAATTGGGTGCATGACAGTTACACAATGGCTACTTGGAAATCAGTGTATGAGTACAAGGTTTGTCCTTTGAATGGGAGGGAGGAATGGCCAAAGAGTGAATGCCCTCTCACATTAACACCTCCAATCCACCATACACAGGTTGGAAGACCAAGAAAGAAAAGAAGGAGGAATGATGAAGAATTAAGTGAACCAGTTGTAAAGGGGTGTAGACTGTCAAGGGTTGGCAAGACCGTGACTTGTGCAAAGTGCAAAAAGAGAGGGCATAACTCAAGGAGTTGTAAGGGACAAGAGGAAAGACCAACATGAAGGGCCAGCTTAATGGGAAATGCATAACTTTTGGTTTGTGTGTTGACTTAAAAACAAGTATTTATTTTTGGTATTTGATGTGTGTGTGCCTTTTGGTATTGGATGTTTTGTGTTAAAAACAATGTGGTAAACTATTAATGTATGTCCCTTTTGGATGTTTATAATCTGTTTGGCTTATTGGTTTCGCATACCAAACTTATCACATTAGCAGTATTAACTTCATTCATCATGAGCAGTACTAATATTCTCCAGCAGCATTAATTCTTTCCAGCAGTATTAACTCATTCCAGCATCATTAACTTGTTCCAGCAGCATTAACTTGACTCAGCAGTACTAACCTTGCTTCAGCAGTACTAATCTTGACAAGCAGTACTAACTTTACTTCAGCAGTACTAACCTGGACAAGCAGCACTAACTTCACTCTAGCAGTATTAATTATGTCTCGCAGTAGTAACTTTGTTCTAGCAGTACTAACCTTTACTGGCAGTAGTAACTTTGTTCTGGAAGTAGTAATGTTGTTCTGGCAGTACTATCCATACTTAGCAAATCTTCAGTTCCCAACAGTTTGGTATCCAATCACATTGTTTGGCTTAACAGAAGTTGGTATCCAATCACATTGCTTACTTGGTAATCTGTTTACTTACTTGGCTTAACAGAAGTTGGCTTAACATTGCTTATAATCTGTTTGCTTACTTAGTAATCTGTTTACTTGTTTACTGGTTTATTGAAGAAGTGCCAAAAACAATGTAAACAACTAAGGAAATTAACTTGCCACAAACCATGATTTAATATTGATGACCAATAAAGATTACATCAAAATGCTCTAAACAACAACTATGTCTAAACAACCAGTACTAGATTACCAAAAACAACTACACCAACGGTTGAATCAGCTTCAATCAAATTACCAAAAACAAAATCCAACTGATCACCAACAACTACATCTAAGGGTTTACATCAGCTTGAATCAGAGTACCAAAAACAAAATCCAACTGATCACCAACAATATCTTCAACATTCGATTTTCCACAACTTTTTTCTTCAATTGCTCTTCAATGGCGTTCTTAGACCTTAATAATCCAGGTATAATAGCTGTAGCTCTACGACATAACGGTGGTTCAAACCACACAATAAACCCACAATATGATCCCTGTACAAATCATTTTGGTTGAGCTTAGGGATTATTCACCAAAATCAATGGACATTAGGGTTAAGAAATTAAACTTACACAACTGTAGAACCTTCTCCCTGGATTAGAGGTTGTCCACGATGTGCGAACCACCATTGAAGCTCCACAGGAACACATACGGTGAGCCATTGAAGAAGGAAGAAGATGATACGAGTTTTGGTCCCTCGTGTGCAACCAATTCCATTTAAAAGGGGGATGAAAAGGGATTGGACAAAAATACCCTCGTGTGCAAAGCACGTGGGTGGTTCTAACGGACGCTGACAAACGGCCGTTTGTCAGAGGGACCAACTCGTTATAAAAATCCATAGGTCAAGTCCTAATCCGTAATAAACGAAGATTAGGGACCATTTTCGTAATAATCCCCAAACCACAGGACCAAATCCGTAATTTACTCTAGTTGTAATTATAAAAAAGAGAAGAATGGGGCAAAAATACAAAGCATATGAGAGAAGAAAAATATAGAAGAGAGAGGAAAGAGAATGAAATAATAATGATAAGATATTTAATGATAATATCATGCACAATTTTCAAGACTCTTTAAATTTAAGTTAAAATTAATTACATAGAGTCTATCACTATAGATAGGTGTCTCTATAGCAACACCCAAAAATATTTAGAAATGTTTTGAAACGTTGTACATTATGACATGTTTAAAACTAATAATGCTTAAAACATAATTTTTTTTGAAATGCAGCAGATTTTATTACCACATCAAACCAAAGTACAACACAGATTACAATAAAACTCCTAAACTGAAACGACCAAAACAACCATAACATGAAAATGAACATGAAAACGTAGCATCTCCTGTTAGTTTGCGAGGGATAAACCTACAGGATGCGACGTAATACGACCCCGCACTACCCAAACCGGACTGGACATCAAGATTTGGGCAGTTGTGGCTTAATGGGGACAACCACAGCCCCTAAACCGTTGCTGGACCAAACTGCAGCAGTGTATCACCCACTGTTCCTTCTCCAACCTACTATGTCAACCACCCAAACGACCTGGAAGGTACTCTGCTTACTCGATGCAGCTGTTGTAGGGCGTTGTTAACCAAACCGCTCAGTTTTCCTGCACATTTCGATCTCTCATTGCTATCCATTCAAAGGCCTTTCGCTGAAATTCTATGATTTGTTCGCTTATGTTCCTTTTTTCCTCTTTAAACACAAGATTGTTTCGACTCGACCAAATGAGGTAAAGAAATGAGCATACCACATCCGACCATAGTTTAGCTTTCTTTGATCCTTCACCTAATTGGTTTCTTGCATTGAAAAGGTCATTAATCGATCTTGCCATTTCGATATTTAAGGTTCCACCATCTCCCAACGCTTTTCCAAACTTTGAGCACGTCCTCACAACGTATCAAGGCATGCTCTGTTGATCCAAACCCTCAGTGATTTGATAATGACCCTCTCTTATATACTTAGTGAAAATTGTAAGTAAACAATATGTATCAGAGTTTCACTATCGCTGATAAGTACTAAGATCTTCCAGTACCGCTGATAGGAACTCTCGCTCTTTAGATTAAACATTCAACGAAACTGTTCACCATAATACTCTGAGTCTGTTCAGTACTTATGGTGATCGCTGATAAGTTAGTTGTTTACTTATGATCCCTGAAGACAAGTTTCACGTTAACATAGGTTCTACGCTGAAGTCGAAGATCAAGCTCAAGAACCAGCGACAAGTCTCCTAATGAACTGATGCGGATCAACGAAGACTCAGATTTGTCCACTCAACGTGAAGTATCAAGTACAGGACTTTGGCTATCGCTGAATTCTATCATTCGCTGATAAAGAATGATAGATCGCTGAATCAACGAAAAGCTGATCATGAAGTCCTCCGTACAAAGTATTTTTGTCTTAACCACCCTTGCACGACTCCGTACGATATGTCAGAAAAGAACCTCCTTATTGTCTGAATTCGTACAACCACCCTGATACTACACTGTTCAAACATGCGGCTACTTAGGTTGTCAACAAAGGTCAATGACATGCAACCAATCAGCTGTTGCCACGTGTAAAGTGTATACTGCCATGCATTAAATGCATGCAGTATATAAGAAGATGAACTCACTTCATTTTGAAGTAACTTGCTAACTCTGGACAAGTTCATCCTTCTTATCTTTGAGATAGGTTATTATTAGTAATTTCCTTCTCCTTCTTAGTGCAAGAAACTTAGTGTTCCAACTTGTTTAGATTTAGGTTTACCCTTAATCTTGTTTCCGCAACAAGCTGTAAATTGTTAATGATTTATCAATAAACAATTTAGAAAAGTAAAATCTTTGTGTTTGTATTCAACCCCCCCCCCCCCCTTCTACAAACTTGTATAGCCCTTCGGGACCAACAAGTGGTATCAGAGCGGATTTGTTTAATCTCATAAACAAGATCTAATCTATACTAAGATTTCTCTTCCTTGCTATTTCTGAAAATGGCTACCAACACAAACACAAATTATATAGACAATGGTTCTCTTGCAAAACCCCCTAGATTTTCTAGAGATAATTTTAATCTATGGAAAAATAGGATGACTCTCTTCTTAGAAGGTGTAGACCCTACTATGCCTTATTATCTTGAAAACGGCCCATTTATTCCTGTTAGAATTGATGTCGCAGTACCCGCCGCTGAGAATAGACCTGCTATTCCAGAAAGGCGGGTACCCAAAGAAGTTCATACGTGGACTGACGAAGATAAGAAGAAAGTGGCTATCGACACAAAAGCCAGATCCATACTATCCATGGCTCTTCCTGACGAAGTCTACCATTCCGTCATGAACCTGAAATCCTCAAAAGCCATGTGGGACACAATATGTGTTCAGTATGAAGGTACTGCTGAAGTCCAGGACTCTCGAAAGATCAACCTGGTAAGACAGTATGAAAGTTTCATTTGTGGTAAGAATGAAACTCTCTCTGAAGTTCACCAACGTTTTAATTGCTTAATAATAGATCTGAAAACTGTTGGTAAGGAATATTCTAACTTTAAAGTGCTGACAAAGTTTCTAGAATGTTTACCTGAAAGCTGGGACAGTTATTCTATGTGTCTCAAGCTGTCAAAAGATCTAAGATCAATGACCCTTGCTACCTTATATGGCACAATGTTGAATCATGAGCAATCAAGCCATCTTAAGAAGAGTCTTGTAAAAGATTCCAAAAGCACCCCTGTTGCTTTAATCTCAGAGGAACCTTCTACTCAGCGACCCTCGGTCACTATCACTGAGTTAGAGAGTAACTCTGAAAGGTCATCAAATTCTGACTCTTCAGATGATGATGAATCTTTGGCTCTCCTAACTAAAAAGTTCAGGAGATTCGCCAAAAAGAAAATGTTCAGAAAGAACAAACCTCTTTCTATAACTGATAAGCCAAGATCATCAACTCCTGTTGACAAGGCTACTGCTACTTATTTTAACTGCGAAAAGATTGGACATTTCGCTAACGAGTGCAGGTCTAAGAAAGTATCGAGAAACTCAGCGTTTCCCAAGAAATCCTTTATTCCCAGGAATAAAGATGACAAATATTCTAAGCTGAAAGAAAAATATGCAAAGTTGAAAAGCTTCAAGAAGAAAGGCAAAGGCCTGATGGTTTACGATTGGGCTGCCTCTGAAGAAGAAGAATCATCATCTGACTCTGAGGATGATGAAGCCAATCTCTGTCTTATGGCAAAGATTGAAGATGAGGAAGAAAGTTCAGACATTCCCTCTACTTCAACCTCTGCTATTCAGGTATCACCTTCCTTCTTTACAAATATTGAAAATATTGATGAAGCTGATAGTCTCCGCAAAATCGATCTCTTGACTAGAAGTTTATATGAAGCCATGAATGGCAAAACAATAGTTGAAAACCAAAACCTTGATCTCGCTGAACAACTTAAAAACTCTCACCTTCAAATAGAAAAGCTTTCTAAAATTGAAGAAGATTTTAAAGATCAAGTACATTTAAATCAGCTAGTCAAAATCGAACGAGCAGAAGCTATCGCTGCTTTGAAAGCTGAAAAAGCTACTGTTGAAGGATGGTGTAACTCTTCAACAAAGATCACTGAGATAATTAAGTCTCAGATACCCCTGAGTGATAAACGTGGTCTTGGTTACAAATATGAAACTCAAGAACCAACCACTGATCGTTCCATGCTCTTATTTGGAACTTTCGTATCCTCAGTCGCTGACACTTCATCTTCTCAGTGTTCGTCCTCTAGACCGCCTATCCCTGAGGAAATCTCTGCCTCTTCAAAAGGTAAAGAGAAAATGGTTTATCCAAAACCTACCTCTGTCTTTAAAGATAAGGGTAAAGGAATTGCTTTTAACCAAAATCCTCAAAAGGGTACTTTAGTACCAAAGCTGAATGCTTCTAAAGCTTTAGTGATTTATTCCTCTGGATCAAGGAATCAGATCTCTGGATCTACTCAGCATGGGTCTATTCAGCGATCTACTCCTAGACTCAGAGTGGATGTCCTTGGTAAGAAAACTGAAGAACTTAATGTTCCTCCCATTTCGAAAGCCAAAAGCTTATTTGGTGCTGGTCCTTCTAATTCTAAATCAAAAGCTCAGCATTCAAATAGTCCTAGAACTACTTTTAGTTATAGGAAATGTTATCACTGTGGACTTACTGATCATATTGCTAGTAAGTGTCCATCAGCCACCAAAGCTGAAAAGATAGCTAAGGTGAAGATTGCCCCCAAGGCAAAGAAGACCACTGAGGTTAAGAAATTAACCAAAGTGAAGACTGACAAAGCTGAATCTTCAAATGCTGCGAAGATTGCTGAACCTTCCATTCCAACTACTTCCACTGACAAACGTGTACACATGGTTAATTGGGTTCCCAAGAAAAACTGATCTTCCTTTGTGATGCAGGTTAAGAAGGGTATCTGGTATCTCGATAGCGGATGCTCTAGACACATGACTGGAAAGAAAAGCCTGCTCGCTGAATACAAGGAAGAGAAGGGTCCCTCTGTGACTTTCGGTGGAAATGGAAAAGGACATACCCGAGGGTTTGGTGTACTATCTAATGGTACAACCACTTTCAGAAGAGTCGCATATGTTGAAGGGATGAAGCATAATCTTTTAAGCATCAGTCAGCTTTGCGACAAGGATAACAAAGTAATCTTTACTAAGGAATCCTGCTTTGTCACTGACAAAAAGGAGAAGATAGCTCTCAGTGGTTATCGTTTGGAAAATGTTTATGTAATAAACATGGACTCAACAACCACTGAGAACTCCTGTTTCTTCTCAAAAGCCTCATCTGATGTCAACTGGCTATGGCATAAGAGGCTCTCTCATCTGAATTTCAAGACACTGAACACTCTTTCTTCAAAAGAGTTAGTCACTGGTCTACCTCAACATTCATACGCCAAAGAGTCTTTATGTTCAGCGTGTGAGAAAGGGAAGCAGACCAAAGCAAGCTTTAAGTCAAAGCAAGTTTCCTCAGTGTCATCTCTTCTACAACTACTCCATATGGATTTGTTTGGCCCTGTTAACAAACAATCCATCGCTGGAAAGAAATATACACTGGTCATAGTTGATGAATTCTCTTGTTATACATGGGTTATGTTTCTCCGTTCCAAGAGTGACACCCCTGAAGAACTCATCACCTTTGTTCGGAAGATGGAAACCCTGAACAATTTGACTGTTCGCTCAATAAGGAGTGATCATGGAACTGGATTCAAAAACAGTTCTCTTGATTCCTTCTTTGAGAGTAAGGGTATTTCTCACAACTTTTCATCAGTGAGAACACCGCAACAAAATGGAGTCGCTGAAAGAAGAAATAGAACAATTATTGAAGCTGCACGTTCAATGCTCAGCGATTCTCACCTGCCTACTCAGTTTTGGGCAGAAGCTGTCAACACCGCTTGTTTTACGCAAAACAGGTCGCTGATAGTCAAAAGATTCAATAAAACAGCCTATGAACTCTTTCATGGGAGAAAGCCTTCAATTAGCTTTCTTCACATATTTGGATGTCAGTGTTTCATACTGAACAACAGAGATGCCCTTGGAAAGTTTGATCCTAAGGCTGATGATGGAATCTTTCTTGGATACTCCTCAGTCTCCAAAGCCTTCAGAGTCTTTAATCGAAGAAGACAAACTGTTGAAGAAACAATTCACGTCACGTTTGACGAATCCCGTTCAGCAAACTCTAAACCGAACGCTGATACTGAAGAACTGAATCAATGGATGTTTTCTCATCTTGGTGATTCAGACGATATTCCCACTCCTCGTGCTCATACCGTTGAAGATGATGGTCCTACTATCATTCCAAACATGCAGAATAGTGAAGCTGAAACTTCATGGGTCTCAGTTGTTCCTATAAACACTATACCTGCTTCTGAACCCAATGTCTCAGACATTCCATCTACTTCTCAGCAATTAGTGAATATAATGACAACTGCATCCATTCCTCTCTTGGCTGATACTCCAGACGTCGCTGAAGCCTCATCTTCAGATCCTCCAGTTCAGGTTGAGTCAGCGTCTCACGCTCCGGCTCAGCGATGGACTGTAAATAACCCAATTGATCAAATTCTTGGTGATCCAAACGCTGGTATTCAGACTCGACGAAGTGCAGGTAATATTTGTTTATTTGTTAATTTTATTTCTCTAACTGAACCAAAGAAAGTAGATGATGCCCTCAAAGATCCAAACTGGGTCAGCGCCATGCAAGAAGAGCTGACTGAATTCGAAAGAAACAAAGTTTGGAAACTTGTTCGAAGACCAACTGACAAAACAGTGATAGGCACTAAATGGGTCTATCGAAACAAGTTGGACGAACATGGAACTGTAACCCGCAACAAGGCTCGTCTTGTTGCTCAGGGATACAGACAAGAGGAAGGCATAGATTATGACGAAACATTTGCTCCAGTAGCAAGACTAGAATCTATTCGTCTATTCTTAGCATACGCTGTACACAAAGACTTCAAAGTATATCAGGTGGATGTTAAGTCAGCGTTTCTAAATGGAAAGCTGAATGAAGAAGTCTATGTGGAACAACCTCCAGGATTCTCAGATCCTAAGCGTCCAGGTTATGTTTATAAACTGGATAATGCACTTTATGGCTTAAACCAAGCTCCACGTGCATGGTATGACACTCTTTCTACTTATCTCCATATTGAAAAATTTGAGCGAGGTAAAATCGACAAAACTCTATTTTTCAGGAAAGTAAAAGGTCATATCATTCTTGTTCAAATATATGTCGATGATATTATATTTGGCTCTACTAACCCTGATCTTTGTACTCGTTTCACTGATAGAATGAAAGATGAGTATAAGATGAGCATGATGGGTGAACTAACATATTTCCTTGGTCTTCAGATAAAACAAAATGAAAAAGGAACTTTCATTAATCAGGGAAAGTATGTTAAAGATATGCTGAAGAAATTCGACTTAACTGAAAGTTCAGCTATGAAAACCCCTATGGAACCACCGCTGACACTTGATAAGGATACTAAGGGTATTCCTGTCAATGTCACGCTGTACCGTGGGATGATCGGCTCTCTTTTGTATCTTACAGCTAGCCGACCCGATATTATGTATGCAACATGTGTGTGTGTGCACGATATCAAGCTGAACCTAAGATATCTCATATGAAAGCTGTAAAGCGAATTTTTCGATATCTTAAGGGTACAGCGAATCTAGGTTTTGGTATCCCAAAGACTCAGGATTCGATCTAATCGCCTATTCAGATAGTGATTTTGCAGGTTGCAGAATGGATAGGAAAAGCACCACATGAGGATGTTAGCTCCTGGGTGGAAAGCTGGGAAGTTGGACAAGTAAAAAGCAAAACTCAGTGTCCACCTCCACAACTAAAGCTGAGTATGTAGCCGCTGGAAGCTGTTGTTCTCAGGTCCTGTGGATGAGAAATCAACTACTGGACTATGACCTTCAACTTTCAAATATTCCAATCTATTGCGACAGCACAAGTGCCATCGCTATAGCCAATAATCCAGTGCTACACTCAAAGACAAAACACATCGAAATCAGGTATCACTTTATCAGAGATCATGTGATGAATGGTGATATAGAACTTCACTTTATCCCAATTGATTATTAGTTAGCTGATCTATTTACCAAACCTCTTGATGAGACAAGGTTCAACTTTCTCATCAGCGAGCTTGGAATGCTGAACTTTGAAGAGTAAAAATCTTCAACGATTCACATTTGATCAGCAATAGGATAAAATCAACTTGTATAACCCATTCTATCATCTTCTCTCTGAATAAACTTGATTCGCTGATATCAAGGTATGTTTTTCTCTCTCTGACAAATCGCATGTAAATGCAAGATTTCAAAACAAATTATATCGCTGAATATCTCTTCCTTATCAGCGATATTTTGTAATTTCTAAAACCATCACTGATATTTCTAAATTCAGTGCTTCATATTTTCAAAAGTGTCCATGAGTTTTTCAAAACCTCAGAGACAACCATGAATATGAAAGGACAGTTGTGACGTCATTGCAACGGATAAGCCCCGACACGTTCTTCTTTCTGACACACGTTTGCACGTTTCGTTTACTCGCCAATCAAATGCAAACACGTGTCCGTGTCATGATGAAAATCTTTTCCCGCTCAAGATTTTCTCTCTCTCTCTCTAATCTCTATATAAACTCATTCTGGGTTTATATTTTTCTTTTACGCGAACTTCTTCTCCAAGCAAAGAAAGAATTCACTGTTGCATTTTGCTCTCAAATTTCTCAAGAACAACTGTTCATCTTCTTCAAACATCAAAGGTTAATATGTTCTTATTATTTACCAAATGCAAATAACTTGTTTCTGATCTTCTCATTGTTTTAACAAGATCAAACAAAAGAACTTCTTAAAAATGAAATCATTTTCTTTCATGGTTTTATGAATACAACCATTTCATGGTTGTTCTTCAAGTTTAAATGCAAAAATCTTAAACTTGTTCTTCACACATTCGTTTTTCCAGAATCCCAATCTTCGAAGGAATCTGGAAAACAAGATTTTTATTGGGTTTGCAGTTCGTTTTTCAAAAACAAGAAAAATCATATTCTTCATTAAGACATTTTTGTCTGAATGAAATGGACAAAATTCGAACCATCTTATTGGAAAACCTTTTCCACATTAAGATTATTCTTATTTGTTAATCTTTGGTTGAACTGATAATACAGAAAATGGCATCTTCTGACATTCCCAAGAACACCATCGCTGAGAACACTGTTGCTGATGATACTGCTGAGGAAGTGGACATCCTCAAGGCTCCTCAGGTCAAGCTCTCTCTTGACAAACTGGATTGGACTAAGGTAAATAACCTCTATGCGCTTCTCGAGTTTCCTCCTCGAAAGCAAGTCACACATCTAGATGATGCTGTGAACTTCCTGAAGAATTGCTGCATCTCCACAGCCCTGACCATAACACCTCCTGCGCATCAGCTTTTGCTATCACAATTCTGGTATTCTGCCAGACATTCTCAGCTACCTTCAGCCAAAGACCCCTCCAAAACAATTGACTGCATCCTCTGCGATATCGAATATGGCACCATGAAGATCACCCCTGCCATCATTCGCAAAGCCCTCAGCCTTCCCATCGCAACCAAAGAAAAACCCTTCGTTCCCCTCCCTGACCCCAAGAAAAACTCAGACAGGGAAGCCATCATTGCATTCTTCGATGCAATGGGCTATGTATGGGAAACTGGAAGGGACATGAAGCCCGAGAAGAAGCTGACCATTATCAAGAAATCGAAAATGCCCAGCGAGATGAATTTCATCTTCGCCCATTTGATCAGCTGCATGACTGCCAAGAGCGGCTCCTCTGACCAAGCCGCTAAGCCTCAGCAAGCAATGGGATATGCATTGCTGAAAGGTCTACATATAGACTGGGCATCGATTATCTATGATGACCTGGTACTCAGAGTGGACACCGTCGCTGACAGATCTCCATGGGTTCCATATCCTCGGTTCATCAACGCCATATTCCAAAAAGGTCTGAAGGACAGCTATCCTCAAGAGGGTGACCTGAAACTTTCTCAGGTTGGCCCTAAGATACTCGACTTCAAACCAGTGGCGAATGAGGTATGTCTTTCTACACTCTCGACTCTTCTCAATCCTCCTACTTCTGCAGCTCCTTCAGCGGACAAACCCACCGCTGATACCCCAGCTGCAACCTCCATTCCTTCTCTAAAAAGGAAACATTCTGACACCCAACTTGGTTCCAAAAGAACTAAGAAAACCAAGGAGCAACCCCAGCAATCTATTGCTAAAGACTCCTCAGCTCCTCTTGTTGGGCTGAAGGAAAGTTCAGTGGTACGCTCTGCCACAGCTGAACAAGCCACCCACTCTATCCCGACTTCAGCGTCTCCAAACGCTGAGGTTACAAACTTGGAAACTACCCAACCTCCCTCAGTCTCTCAAAAGACTGATGAAGTGATTCTCAGCGATTCCAACGCTGAACTCAGTACCCAACCTCCATTCTTACCCTTCGCTTCTCCCTCTACTCATTTGGACACCACTCCAGTTATCACTGAAGCACCTGTCATTCCTCCAGAAGCTAAAGAAAATACTCTTCAAGGAGTGATGGGCATAGGACCTGCAGAGCTGTCCATACGTCCACGTACTCTCGCTGACGATATGGAACTTTACTCAGGAACCCGTGATTTTGATGAATTCACAAATCCTCCTGCAGGTAAACACCAATCCCTATACACTGTTACTAAACCCCAAACTTCTGAGCTTTCCTCTGTTCACAAGTTTTTATATGTTACAGGTCCTAATTTGAGAGACATCAACGCCTCTCTGAAGACAATAGAGACATCGCTGACAGGTCTCACATCTACTCTTTCCGGTAACTTTTCAGCTGTAACAAACGCTGGAGAGAATCTTACAAAGCTGACAACTGTCGTCGAAAAGAATGCCTCCAAAGCTGATTTGGAGAAGGTTGATAAATCACTCGGTGATTTTGCCAAAGTTCTAGCTGACATCTACACAGACTACCTCGACATCAAGAAATCAGTTGACACCATGTCCAGCGAAGTCACAACGCTGAAGACATCGGTTAGCACACTCGAAGGTGATATGTCTGCTGTAAAGGCTGATGTCAGTTCAGTAAAAACTGATATGAGTTCTGTGAAGACTGATGTCAACACGATGAAGAATGACATCACTTCAATTCAGACTTTGTTGCAAGAGATACTGACCAACACAACCGCCCCTGCACCTGCCCCTGCTCCTGCACCTGAGCATTTTACTCCGGCAGATCGTGCTGAACTCGTCAAAATCAATCCTGGTATTTCTGCTCTTCAAACCAGATTATCAACGATTGAGACTTATGTGGGGGTCCCTGGCCAAGAAGACAGAGAGAAAACCACATCTGCTGAATCATCACATTCCTCCCCCAGTCATCATGAAAAAGAGGGGGAGAAGAGCGCTGAAGACCTTTCCAAGAGCGCTGATGTAACACCCTAAAAACAGGGCCAATTTAAACCTTGAATAATACACAAGTTATGATCATAAAACTTCAAACTTTAATAACCTGAGGATCAATAGTAAAGGTTCTTATATACAACGCATCTAATTCAAATAACCTATTAATCTAATCATACAACATAATCAGCCTTTCTAAATGGCAAACTTAATGAAGAGGTGTATGTTCATCAACCTGAAGGTTTTGTTGATCCAGAATTCCCTGACCATGTTTATATTTTAGACAAAGCTTTATATGGTCTAAAACAAGCACCACGAGCCTGGTATGACACTCTTACTAAACACTTGTTAGGTTCAGGGTTCAAGAAAGGTAAGATTGACACAACTTTGTTTTTAAAGAAACAGGGTGATGATTTGATTCTGATTCAGATTTATGTTGATGACATAATATTTGGTTCTACCAGTCCAGAATTATGTGATAATTTTTCAAAAATCATGTCATCTGAATTTGAAATGAGCATGATGGGTGAGCTGAATTTTTTCCTTGGTCTTCAAGTCAAACAATTACCAAAAGGTATTTTTATAAATCAAGGAAAATATGTCAGAGATATTCTGAAAAAGTTCAAAATGTCTGATTGTGCTTCTATGAGAACACCTATGGCAACTAACATAAAGTTAGATGCTGATCTCAAAGGTGCTTCAGCAGATATCAAACTCTATAGAGGCATGATTGGGTCATTACTTTATTTGACTGCAAGTAGACCAGATATCATGTTTTCTACCTGTTTCTGTGCTAGATTTCAATCTAACCCGAAAGAATCACATATGTTGGATGTCAAAAGGATTTTAAGATATCTCAAAGGAACACCTGATCTAGGTTTATGGTATCCAAAAGAAACTGACTTCAAATTGACTGCTTTCACTGATGCTGATCATGCAGGAAGTAGGTTGGACAGAAAGAGTACATCTGGTGCTTGTCACTTTTTGGGAGATAAAATAGTGAGTTGGGCATCAAAGAAGCAGAATTGTGTGTCCACTTCAACTGCTGAAGCAGAGTATGTTGCTGCTGCTGCTTCATGCTCTCAAACATTGTGGATGAGAACACAACTCATGGACTATGGATATCAGCTTAACAAGATTCCCATCTATTGTGACTCAGAAAGTGCAATTGCCATTACTCAGAACCCTGTTCAACATTCGAAGACTAAGCATATAGATGTGAGGTATCATTTTATAAAGGACTATGTGGAAAAAGGAACTATAGAGATGCACTTTGTGCATACAAAGTATCAATTGGCTGACTTGTTCACAAAGCCTCTTGATGACAAAAGGTTTTCTTTTCTCATATGTAAAATAGGAATGCTTAATCTCCCTAATTGAAAATATTTTTTTCTTAAAAATGCTAAATTTTTCTAAGTAAAATTGTCTGAGTAGTGTACTCAGAACTCTGAGTCTTAAGAATCAGAATTTCTGAGTACTAAGATCAGAACTTCTGAGTCTTGAGTTCAGAACTTCTGAGTCTTGAGTTCAGAACTTCTGAGTCTTGAGGTCAGAACTTCTGAGTCTTAAGATCAGAACCTCTGAATCTTACGGTCAGAGATTCTGAGTCAATACATCAGCAATCTAGTTTTCAAAAATTTATTTTTGAGAAATACAAATACTTCAACTGTGTGGATTATGCTTCTTCTATTATCTTTTCATCTCATCTTTATGTATCATTAATAGTCAAATGCATGCTCAAGTCAAGGGGGAGCATCAAAATTCCTTTGGAAATCATTTTGTGATGCTTAAAAGATTTGCTTTCATTTTCTATCTCTGATTATTCTAAGAAGAACAAGCTTTTCATGATAAATTTTGTTGTTATTCAAACTATATCTGAATTAAAAAAAATTCATATTCAGATATAAGATTTTAAATGATTTTTTAATTCATCATAATATGAACAGAATTTTGATGATAAAAAGTGTTTCTATCTGTTCAAACCTCTTCTGAATAATCAAAATGTTTTATATTTGTCAGAAGTTGATTTTAAATGACATTTTGGTCACAAGGTAAAATTCTTCTGAGAAGAACAATCAGATATCTGATAAAGAAAAGTCAAAACATCTGAGCATGTTATTCAGATCTTTGACTTGAGTCAAAATTCTATCCACTAACACGTGTCAGCTTCATATTTGTTTGATTATGCCACGCATTTCATTTAAATCCTCTGTGGCATTTCAAATGTGTTGACTCCGTTATAACATTGATTTCGCTTTTCCGTTAAACCTTTCAACTTCGCGGATTTTAAATAGGTCTTAAAATCCCTATTTCAAATCTTTTCAAATTCCAGAGCGAAAAGTGAGATACGAATCAAATCCAGAGTTCTTTGAATTTGTTTTCTTCTTAAATCATGTCTAGAATACGAAGGAGTGGTCAAATTTCGCTACACTCTACAAAATCGATAATGGATTCATCTGATTCGGATAATGATGAAGTACAGAATAGAGCTGTAGAGGAAGAAGCAATAAGAAATGATGGAGAAGATGAACAAATGGATGAATCTGAAGGAAATGCGGATGAGGTAAACATTAATATTGAACATGAACAGAGTGCTGCAGGTTCTATTATGTCAGATAGACCTATTTTAGTGGAAAGAATTGTTCCTGAGAGTGAATGGCTGAAATTATCTGAAAATAACTGTGTTATATTATTTGAGGAAAGTCGTTTTAAGCCTGAACACAGAATTATCATGGAGTTATTCAAACACCATCCGTACAGAAAATGGTTTACACGAAGTAAAAATGTGCTTGTTCAGTACATACAACAATGGTGGAAACATCTTAGGTTAGAAGATAATAAGTTTGTGTCTGAAATTGGAGGAGTGACATTTGCCTTATCTATCTCTGCACTAAGAGAAATGCTGAATTTACCAGAGAAAGATGATGTACAAAGAAGGACAGATTTTGAGGACTCACCCTTAACAGAGGAATTAATAGCAGAGTTTATGAAGCTGGGATACAATGAAGGATTGAGGACTCTCAGTTTGTTCAGAAGAAACAAATTACCACCTATTTGGGCTTGCTTCTTTCATGTGGTAAATAAATGTGTGTCAGGGAAGAATAGTTCTGCTGATCAAGGTTCTAAACAAATTCTTCAGATCTTTCAGGGTTTAGTGAAGAATAGGCATTATGACTATACTTTAATACTTTGGGAAGACATGAAGAATACATTTGAGAAGAATCAGAAAGCAATTCAGAAGAAAACAAAGGATGCTCCACTGACATACATTCCTTATATAAGGTACTGGCAAATTGTTATTTGGTATGCCATGCAGGAAAACAGAACAATCTCAAGAAGAACTAATGAAGAGCATGGTCCTACATTTTATTTGGGTAAGATGACCTAAGTAACAAGACTTGAAAACTATCCCAATCATAAACTATTGCCAAAATCACTTAGGAACTATATTCCAAGGGAGAGTGAGATTTTAAAAGCTTATTGCACCTCTATGGGAATTGAATTACCTCAAATCCCTACCCAAGAGGACCAACCTGAGAAGAGAGGTGAAGGGTCTAGTCGAATTAGAGAGGGGGAGGATGTTCAGATGGGTGAACATTCTGAGAGACTTGAGGGGGAAAATTCTGAGAGCTTGGTTAGATTTGATGAGGAAAAACAGAATGAGAGTGGTGAGGATGAGAGATTGTCAACAAAGTTTCAAACAGAAAGAGATGCCTCTGAACCAGCTAATCTTGACCAGGTAACCACAAATGCTATTGGTTCACATCTCTTGGTGTCCAATATTGAAACAAACACCATGGACCTAGTGGTGGATCCTGAACAACCCATCCATATCCACTCAGAAGCATTTCAACATGCTACTGTTTCACACAAATCCGGGGAACCATCCTAAACTCATTTGGAGGGAGGTGATAAATCCCAATCTATTTTTCAACACATTGAGTCTGAATATCACAGTCCTATTCATATTGAGCCTGAAATTCCTTCTGACACTTGCACAAATCAGGAATTTCGTATTCCTGAAACAACATTCATAGACATACCTAATGTTGGGTGTCGAGGATTGGATGGAAGTACTGGTGAGGTGAACATTACAAAAGCCTCATTCAAACGTGCATCTGTTGTACAAGATGACTGTGTGTTATCTACAGGCCATGAGCCCTCTGGGCACATGAAAACTGGACCATCTGTTGGTTCAGGTTCACTGTTAGAAACTTCTGAATTTGAAAAGATTCAGAAACAAAACAAGGAGATGGGGGAAAAAGTAGAAAATTTGGAGAAGAAGGTGGAGGATTTGAATGATGAGATGTCAGATTTGAAAGTTGTGTTGGAGAAAAAGTTGATTTCTGTTGAAACCAAAGTAGATGATGTAAAGAAATCCTTGGATTCTCACAAAAAGGAGATCATGGATATAATGTCTAGTTTTCAAAAAGATATGTTAAAACAAATGCAAGGGATGCAGGAATCTATACTGAAAGCACTGAGTGTATCATTGGCTTCTACTTCAACGCCTCTTGATCTTGTTCCTATTGCAGAAACTGAACCTGAAGGTACTTCTAATCAGAACTTGAAGAGAAAGTTTGATGATAATGAGCCTCATGATCATCAAAAGGGGGAGAAAAGACAAAGGTTAAGTTCTGATGATGATATTGGCATAGAAGATTTTGAGATGGCAGATATGCAATTAGCTAGTACAAAAAGTTCAGAAGATCAGACACAGGAAAATTTAAAGGTAATAACTCAGATAGTTCAGATTGATAGCTCAGATACAGAGGAAATGGAGTTGGAAAGTACAGATGGTGGTGATTCAGATAAAACAGAGGAATTGAACTTAGACATAGAGATGGAAGGAAACTCAGATGAAACTGAAGCTATTGAGGAATCTGTATTGAGATCAGAAAAGACAGTGGAAAGTGAAGTGGTCAACATGTGTACAGATATTGTGGTGTATAACAAAGAAAATATGACGGATTCTGAATTAGAAGAAAGGAGGTTAAGTGAAGAGTTGATCAGAAGGATGCATAATAATTTAGTCAGAGCTTTGAATGTTCAAAAAGTTCAGCAAGGAATAAAAATGGTAAGACCTATTGATCTAATGGGAGAAGAAGACAGAACTGTGAATTATACTCAGGATTTTGAAGATGATTTTAGATTTAACTTTTGTGATGAGTTAAATACAGAAGAAGAGTATGTGAAAGTGAAAGACTACTTTATGCCTTCTGAGTATGTATTCAGAAAACCAATTGAGATCCCAAAGATTAACTTGCAAAGACTAGAAGAACCTGTATGTGATTTCATCCTAGAGTTAAGTGATGTGCCATTAGCCAGACAATTTCATGATGATATTTTTCCTGAGGAAATATATGATAATCTTTACTACACAGAAGGAGAGTATGAGCTTTTGGAAAGTAATATTGATGGTTTTATGGATGACAGAGCTCAGATGATCTACTCAGAAGCTTCTAACAGATTCAGAGTTCCTGACTCAAAACTGCATATTCAGAAAAGAATTGAGAAAGTTCTGATGTTTCAACAAGATGAATTCAATGGTTTAATGTTTGTTAGAATGGAAGTACTGAAAGAAAGAAATACAAAGGTTTCCATGTCTACTTTTGATTTTCACAGATTGACTCTTGATGATCAGATCTTTCTAGTCAAGTTCTTTGCCAGCACTGAAGAAGCCTTGATGGAAATTGAATGCAGAAGAATTCTGGGTATCTATGTCAGAAATATATACTTGTATGACTTCCAATTAGCTATTGAAGAAAGAAAAGAGAAGTGTAATCTGAGTTCTCCCACAAAGAAAACAGAAATTGGTTTGCATTTGAAGGGATTTGTGAATGAAGGAATGGAGACAGAAGGGTTCACATATACAGTTCACGAAAGGCTTGAATTGTTCAGATTAAAAGAGTTGGTGAAGTACAGTGATGCAACTCTGAATTGGTTATTGATTAAAATGGAAGTAAGTGTGGAAACTGAAAGAGAGAGTTTAAAGAAGAGATGTATAAACTGTGTGAAGAGGAGGTTGGATCTTAGAAGAAAAATCAGAAACTGTAGTGAATGGTTGCTATCTGAGGTGAATCCCAAAAAGATTCTACATAATGATTTTGTGTTTCCTGCTGAGTATGAAGTGAATGAAATTCTGTCAGATGAAGTTGAAGAAGTCCAGAACACAACACCTCAGAATGTGCAGATAATTAGTTTTGATCAAGCTGAACAGTCTGAACCTAAAGAAGATGAAATATCCATTGATCTAAATGGATACTTTCTTGAATTTGATTTACCTGAGTTCTTCAAACCAAAAGAAGTACAATTCTTGGACGTGTATTATGATAGACCTAAGGAGACTCAGATCTGGTTGGCTGAAAAATTAAGATGTCTTGGCAAAACAAAGCAAGCTGTTTACTCAGATTTTCTAATCACTGGAATCAGAGAATTGAAGGTTAAGAAATTCAGAAAGATGGAGTACTTATCCTTTGAAGTTCTGAGAGAAGATGGCAAGGTTTATTACTTTACTGATGCAGATTTTGAGAAACTATCAGTGGTTGACTTCTACAGATTACACAGCTTTCTATGCTTCAAAGAGTCAAGCAAAGACAGAAATGAAAGGAAGGCAAGAAGTGTGGTGATTGAGGCCATGTTCTACATCTTAAGGTGGCACTGTTATACAGATTTTCAAATAGCTTTGTACTTACAAAAGCCATGTGTTTATCTGGCAAATCCCAACACAGATCATGAACAGAAAAAGGTGTTAAAAACTGGAAGTGTTCACAAATATCCAGATTTGGGTGTGTTTTTGAAGAACAAAAGTGGAAAGATCTTCTTCAGAGCAAAGGAAACTGCAAAATACTGTTCTGGAACTTTAAGAATCATAAAGCATAATTTGGAGAAAAAGATGCTGAAAGTGAAGGAAGCAAATATAATTCAAGAAGTAATCAATCAGCAAGTTGAAATTATTCAAGAAATCATTGTCAAAATTGATAAGAGGCTTAATCTGAGAAATGTGCTACTTCAGAAAATTGTTCCTGCTCTGAAAGACCTGGATGATGCTAAATTCAAGTTTATTTGACAAAAAGGGGGAGATTGTTAGATCTGAAGTTTTGTCAATAAACCAAGTGTTGAAGTTCTGATAAGAAGACTCAGATGTTCTGAGTAGAAGAGTCAGAGTTCTGAGAGAAAGAGTCAGAAGCTCTGAGAAGCGTTATCAGAAGAATGTTCAGAAGTTCTGAACTACCTGTTCAGAACTTATGACGAGATACTTTACTTAGTAATTTGTAAACTAATTAGGACACGTGTTATGTTCTTATTAGTCTTTCTTATTTGTACTGTAGCTTTAATATTTCCGTTGCAGTATAAATAGATTGGTTAGCATTACATTGCTAACTGATTGATATTCCCATATATCTTTGTATTCATTCTTTGTAATCTTTGAGATTCTCTCTCTCTTAGATTTGTAATCCTGTTCATCATTGAATACAATTGAGCTTAATCATACAACTTCTCAATTACTGCTTTCTATATTGATTGTAAGATTAGATCCTGCACTTTCACCAAAACATCAAAAGAATAACTAGATCCTCTGTCATCTCTAAGTTTGAATCTTTTCAAAAGTCCTCATCACACAATCCCGCTTACTTCCCGGAGCTTGTACCTGGTAAGAAAATTCAACTTGAAACATTAGGCTTTCGCCTAGTGAGAGTATTCAAATCAAATTAAATTTAACAATTAAAACATCAACAGATAAATCAAACCTGTTCTCGCCCATCTTACCGTACAATAACTCCTTTCAACACTAGGAATATACCCCACTCCCATACTTATGACTAATTCATCTAGTCATAATAACACTACCAAAAGTTTACCATAAATCTTCCCAGATTCAAGTCAATGCTCTTATCCAAGAAATTACAAGTCAAAACCTGCCTATTTCTTAATCCAGAAGTAGAGATTACAAATTACTTTATGCCTATCTCTAATCTTCCTTTCACAATTTGGGAAATCTCTGATCTTCCCTATAAAAATGGAAATCTCCGATCTTCCATTCGAAATGGGAATTACAAATCAAAATCTGCCTATTCCACATTTCACGTCCTTCCCACCTCAGAATCAATGGTCCCAATGGGATTAATATATCGCGATACACAACCGGAACCCCCGATGATTCAAGGTACACTCATTACTAGAAATTACATCCCTTTGGTCAATGGCTAGTAATCGGTTCCCATTAGACCGTACTAAGGTGCCCCCGATGACCGGATGCCTATTTCTAGCAACCGCAACATAATACATAATTATTATAACTCTTACTATCGTATGTGCATAACATACAATATATTACATCTCAAAACATATTCTATATATATAATTATAAATAATATAAATAGTTTATCGCCTCAACTTCTTAACTATTCCCGTTTTGCTATTTAGCATTGGGAATCTCAACATAGCATAACTCATAATCATCTATTTGGACTCATTACTGATTAAAAACAAGTCCTTACAACTATCGACAAATTATAAGAATCAGTTTAGTCACAGAGGAAGAATTGCGCAACCAACAGTCACGAAATACTCCACTTTTCGCAACCAACAGTAGCGAAATACTCTACTTTTCGCAACCAACGGTAGCGAGATTCTCACTTCTCGCAACAGTGGCTTGCGAGATACTCACTTTTCGCAACAGTGGCTTGCGCAAAGTGAACATTTCGTGAGCATTGTTCATCGTCTTCTTCATTAAGCCAGTTTACAAAAACTTCTAAATAAGCCTATTAATTTGCAATTAACCCATACCAAATCATTCAGACATAGTTTAACACATATCTATATCAATTTCAATGGCTAATTTTAAGAAGAAGTGAATAAACTCACTTGAAATATTCTGGACACTGCGTTCTTCACTAAACCCAAATCCTCAGCTTAATCAACAGCTAAACACAGAATTTCTATAATCAATTACCTTTCTTACAAGAAATCAGTAGTATAAATTAGGTTTCTTACCTCAAATCAAAACCAATTTTCTTTCTTCTTCTCTTCTTCTCGTCCTTTCTATCTCTCACTCTCGATTTCTCTCTTCTCTGTTTACTGAGTAAACACACACGCACAATTAGTCACTTAAGACTAATTGTGTGACACATATTGATAAAACACTGCTGAGTCATAACTCAACATACCAACTACACCCCTAACTTTAAAGGATTGACACAACAAACCCTCAAGTTAATTTTCACATTAACTCCATACTTTGTTCTAAATACAAAATAACCCTTATGGTTAATATTATATTCACAAATAATACAACGGATATTCGAGATGTTACAATACTCCCCAACTTAAAAATGATTTCATCCCCGAAATCACAGCTAAGCAAACAACTGGGGATATCTATTCCTCATATCTTCCTCCGTTTCTAACGTCACGTTAGCACCTCGATGGTGTTTCCATTGTACTTTTAACATAGACACCTCTTTACCACTTCGTAATTTCTTAACTGACCTTTCCAAGATTGTCTCTGGTTCTTCAACACATCGGCTCTCTTCATCCACTCTAACATCAGAAAGTGGAATCACATCTTGTTCTTCGGCTAAGCATTTTCGAAGATAACACACATGAAATGTATTATGGATCCCTTCCAACTCAGGTGGAAGATCCAATTGATACGCTTGTAGACCAACTCTTTTGGTGATAGTGAAAGGTCCTAGAAAACGAGGACTCAACTTCCCACGCTTTCCAAACTGAATCACACCTTTCCATGGGGATACTTTAAGCATTACACGCTCCCCAACTTGAAATTCTTTTGGTCTTCTTTTCGGATCAGCATAATTTTTCTTGTCGATCTTGAGCCGCTTTCATATGCTGCCGAGCTTCCTTTACCTTGTCCGCAGTTTGTTGCACAAGTTCCGGACCAGCAAACTGTTTCTCTCCGGCTTCTAACCAGCACGTCAGAGTTCTGCACTTCCTACCATATAATGCCTCGAAAGGTGCTCTTCCAATACTGGAATGGTAACTGTTGTTATAAGCGAACTCTACTAATGGCAAATGTGAATTCCAGTTACCTCCAAAATCTAGCACATACGATCTAAGCATATCTTCCAAAGTCTGTATTGTTCTTTCGCTTTGGCCGTCAGTTTGTGGGTGATAAGCAGTACTTAGATTAACTCTCGTACCCAATTCTTCTTGAAGCGACTGCCAAAACCTGGAAGTAAATCGACTGTCATGATCAGACACAATAGACACCGGTATACCGTGTCGTGACACTACTTCATCAATATATAGCTTTGCCAACTTATCTATTGGTGATGCTTCTTTCATAGCTAAGAAATGAGCACTCTTCGTCAGTCGATCGACGATTACCCAAATGGTTTCGTTACCTCTTTGCGTCTTTGGTAACTTTGTCACAAAATCCATGGTAATCTTATCCCATTTCCACTCCGGAATTCCCAAAGATTGAAAACTTTCGTATGGTCTTTGGTGTTCTGCTTTTACTAACGAACAGGTTCCGCATTTCTCTACTATTCGTGCCGCATCCACTTTCATAGCCGGCCACCAATAATGTAATTTCAAATCTCTATACATCTTAGTACTCCCCGGATGTATATAATACTTAGATCTATGCGCATCTTCCAAAATCAACTCCCGATTCCCTCCAATTTTAGGTACCCAAACACGGCCTTGGAACAATTTAATCCCTCGGCTATCTTCAGTCAGCTGAAGATGTTGCTTGTTCATCACTTCTTCTTTCAAGTTGCTTTCTAACAAAGCCTCCACTTGAGCAGCTTTTATTCTTTCAATCAGACTTGACATTACATCAATTCTGGCGTTTGTCGTTTTCAAGCACCCATTATACTCTTTTCTACTCAAGGCATCGGCTACAACATTTGCTTTACCTGGGTGGTAATGCAATTCACAATCGTAGTCCTTTAACAATTCAAGCCATCGCCTTTGCCTCATATTCAACTCCTTCTGATCAAAAACATGTTGTAAACTTTTATGATCAGTGAAGAGTGTACACTTCGTTCCATAGAGATAATGACGCCATAACTTTAAAGCAAACACAACGTCTGCTAATTCTAAATCGTGGGTAGGATAGTTCTTTTCATGTTCCTTCAGTTGTCTTGACGCATAGGCAATCACCTTACCTCGTTGCATCAACACACATCCCAAACCCATTTTCGATGCGTCACTATAGACTACCAAATCTTCAGTTCCTTCTGGCAGTGCAAGAATAGGAGCTTCACACAACTTCTGCCGTAAGGTTCTGAAAGCTGACTCCTGCTTTTCAGTCCAAACAAACTTCACATTCTTACGAGTCAACATAGTCAAAGTAGAAGCAATCTTTGAGAAGTCTTTAATAAATATTCGGTAATAACCTGCCAAACCCAAGAAACTTCTTATTTCAGACGCGCTTTTCGGAGTCTCCTAGTTCAACATTGCTTCTATCTTTGCTGGATCTACTTTCACACCTTCTGATGAAATCACGTGCCCCAGAAATTGTACTTCTTTCAACCAAAATTCACATTTAGAGAATTTTGCATACAATTTCTCTTTTCGCAACACTTCTAAAACTTCGTGAAGGTGGCGTTCATGGTCGTTCTCATTCTTCGAATAAACAAGTATGTCATCAATGAAAACGATAACAGACTTGTCTAGAAACGGTTGACATACTCTATTCATCAAATCCATGAATATAGCTGGAGCATTAGTCAACCCAAATGGCATCACGAGAAATTCATAATGCCCGTATCTAGTTCTAAACGCCGTCTTTGGAACATCCTCCTCTCTTACCCGTACTTGGTGATACCCTGGCCTTAGATCAATTTTAGAAAAGCATCCCGCTCCATGGAGTTGATCAAACAAATCATCTATCCTTGGAAGCGGATACTTATTCTTTATCGTCACCTTATTTAGCTCCCGATAATCTATGCACATTCTCATAGTGCCATCTTTCTTCTTGACAAACAATACCGGAGCTCCCCAAGGCGAAGAACTCGGTCTAACAAAACCTTTATCTAAAAGCTCTTGCAGTTGAGACATCATTTCTGTCATTTCAGCTGGCGCAAGACGATAAGGTGCACGAGCTATCGGTGCTGCTCCAGGAATAAGATTGATGCGAAATTCTACTTGTCTTTCAGCTGGTAGACCTGGAAGATCATCCGGAAATACGTCCGGAAATTCACGCACCACTTTGATATCTTGTACCTGTTTCTTTTCTAACTTAGTATCTATAACATAAGCTAGATGGGACCAACATCCCTTCGATAGACATTTACGCGCCTTTGCCACTGAAATCAACGGAATATCTCCTTTCTGCTTTTCTCCAAATATGAATACGTCATCTTTATCAACCATCGGAATTCGAATTAGCTTCTTTGCACACATTATTTCTGCCTGGTTATTGCTCAACCAGCCCATTCCAACAATAATATCGAATCCCCCAATTTCCATTAACAACAAGTCAATCGGAAATTCTGTTCCCTCTATCAAAATTTTACAATCAATGAGTCTTTCACTAACCAATGACTGAACTCCATTAGCTATCTCTACTACTAAAGCCTCTTCTAAAGTAGTGACAGGCATAACTAGCTTACGATAGAACAACTTGGATACAAAAGAATAATTCGCCCCACAATCAAATAATACATGTGCAGGAATGGAATTTATAAAGAAAGTACCCGAGACAACATCTTTGGATCCTTTCGCTTCTTCGGCAGTCATTTGAAATGCACGACCAGCTGGTTTAGGAATAACCAACTTCTTTCCCTGATCCCCTTCTTTCTTCAACTTCGGACAGTCTCTCCGAAAATGACCCGGTTGCCTACATTCAAAACATACTGATCCCGGCATTGGACAGTTCACCGCTATATGCCCTGCCTTCCCGCACTTGAAACATTCATTTCCAACCACCCGACACTGACCAACATGTTTGCTTTTACATTTAGAACACCAACTTGGTTCCCTACGAGAGTCGTAACGAATATTCTTGCCAAATAACTTGGTTTTCTGAGAAGATTCCGAACGACCTTCCCACTTTCTCTTCTCTCCCACATGTGCTTTCTTCTCTTTGTCTTTGGCGTACATCTCTTCTATTACTTTTGCTTCTTCGATTGTCTCCCTTAAAGTAGCAGCTTTCGAACTTCGGACCCTGGTCATCATATCCGCCGGCAAACCCTTCAAATAAGCTTTAATTTTGTCTTTCTCAGCTGGAGCCACATGCCCCACCAGATTCAGTTTCTCCATGAAGGATTCGGTATACTTTCTCACAGTCATATTGCCTTTCTTGAGGTTTATGAACTCTTCCTCGATTCGGTCCATTTCGGTTTCATTGCAATATTCCTCCAGAATCTTTGCTTTAAACATTTTCCAAGTCATGGCATTCAGAACTGTAGCTGACATAGAAGTTGATAGCACATTCCACCAAGATAATGCGTTACCGCGTAACATTTGTGACCCAAATCTAACTTTCAACTTTTCATCATTACACTCACAAGCCCGAAAGGCTTGTTCTATTTCTCTTAGCCAGTTCATACAGGCTACAGGACTATCTTCTCCTTTGAATTCAGGCGGCTTACAGCTCAAAAACGTTTTATAGGAGCAATTCCTATCAACCCTTCTTTCCACCTCTGGACCTGTGTTACCAGTTGGGTTTATCACACTGGTATCAATCCCTGTTTGCCTCGGTTCCGCACTCCGATCATTAAACATTTTCATAAACATCTCTGCTTGTCTTCCCATAGTGGTGTTCATCATTTCAGCTTGCCTTTCCATTGATGCATTCATCAATTTGGTTACATTGTCCATTATACGACCTTCCATACTTGAATCCGATGGTGTGTGATCGGCAGTACTGGTACCCCCTCTATGTGCCGGATTCCGCACTACTCCTAAGGAAAGAAAATCTGGTGGCGTCTCATGAATTTCGCCTACTCCAGTTTGTCTTTCTCCCGTATCGTCTAACCAATTCCTATTCATAGAAGAATTAGGAGACCTCGGCGGAGTATTTACCATTGTTCTGGATGAGCACAAAAGAGTACCCATCAGTAATGATTTATACATAGCTAGACATACAAAAACGTACTTTACCGCTAATCAGTCACTGTAACAATTTGAAACAAGTATGCTTGTGTAATAATATATTCATAATAACAGTAGCTAATTAGAATTGCGAACATATCATACATGAGAATCCTTATTACCCTCGTTACAGTACTAACTTCGCGTATTTCCGTCGACTCTAAGACTACCCAGTCTTAGTACTTCTACCCATATTTCACAGATCATAACTTAATTCATCACAACTTAAGTCTAGGTATCTCAAAATCATACATAGTTCGCTTAAACTACAGCTCTGATACCATATTGTAACACCCTAAAAACATGGCCAATTTAAACCTTGAATAATACACAAGTTATGATCATAAAACTTCAAACTTTAATATACTGAGGATCAATAGTAAAGGTTATTATATACAACGCATCTAACTCAAATAACCTATTAATCTAATCATACAACATAATCAGATTAACTAAGTTATCTAGTCCTTTGTCCCAAAACATCAAAAGAATAACAAGATCCTCTGTCATCTCTAAGTTTGAATCTTTTCAAAAGTCCTCATCACACAATCCCGCTTACTTCCCGGAGCTTGTACCTGGTAAGAAAATTCAACTTGAAACATTAGGCTTTCGCCTAGTGAGAGTATTCAAATCAAATTAAATTTAACAATTAAAACATCAACAGATAAATCAAACCTGTTCTCGCCCATCTTACCGTACAATAACTCCTTTCAACACTGGGAATCTACCCCACTCCCATACTTATGACTAATTCATCTAGTCATAATAACACTACCAAAAGTTTACCATAAATCTTCCCAGATTCAAGTCAATGCTCTTATCCAAGAAATTACAAGTCAAAACCTGCCTATTTCTTAATCCGGAAGTAGAGATTACAAATTACTTTATGCCTATCTCTAATCTTCCTTTCACAATTTGGGAAATCTCTGATCTTCCCTATAAAAATGGAAATCTCCGATCTTCCATTCGAAATGGGAATTACAAATCAAAATCTGCCTATTCCACATTTCACGTCCTTCCCACCTCAGAATCAATGGCCCCAATGGGATTAATATATCGCGATACACAACCGGAACCCCCGATGATTCAAGGTACACTCATTACTAGAAATTACATCCCTTTGGTCAATGGCTAGTAATCGGTTCCCATTAGACCGTACTAAGGTACCCCCGATGACCGGATGCCTATTTCTAGCAACCGCAACATAATACATAATTATTATAACTCTTACTATCGTATGTGCATAACATACAATATATTACATCTCAAAACATATTCTATATATATAATTATAAAGAATATAAATAGTTTATCGCCTCAACTTCTTAACTATCCCCGTTTTGCTATTTAGCGTTGGGAATCTCAACATAGCATAACTCATAATCATCTATTTGGACTCATTACTGATTAAAAACAAGTCCTTACAACTATCGACAAATTATAAGAATCAGTTTAGTCACAGAGGAAGAATTGCGCAGCCAACTGTCACGAAATACTCCACTTTTCGCAACCAACAGTAGCGAAATACTCTACTTTTCGCAACCAACGGTAGCGAGATTCTCACTTGTCGCAACAGTGGCTTGCGAGATACTCCACTTTTCGCAACAGTGGCTTGCGAGATACTCACTTTTTGCAACAGTGGCTTGCGAGATACTCACTTTTCGCAACAGTGGCTTGCGCAAAGTGAACATTTCGTGAGCACTGTTCATCGTCTTCTTCATTAAGCCAGTTTACAAAAACTTCTAAATAAGCCTATTAATTTGCAATTAACCCATATCAAATCATTCAGACATAGTTTAACACATATCTATATCAATTTCAATGGCTAATTTTAAGAAGAAGTGAATAAACTCACTTGAAATATTCTGGACACTGCGTTCTTCACTGAACCCAAATCCTCAGCTTAATCAACAGCTAAACACATAATTTCTATAATCAATTACCTTTCTTACAAGAAATCAGTAGTATAAATCAGGTTTCTTACCTCAAATCAAAACCAATTTTCTTTCTTCTTCTCTTCTTCTCGTCCTTTCTATCTCTCACTCTCGATTTCTCTCTTCTCTGTTTACTGAGTAAACACACACGCACAATTAGTCACTTAAGACTAATTGTGTGACACATATTGATAAAACACTGCTGAGTCATAACTCAACATACCAACTACACCCCTAACTTTAAAGGATTGACACAACAAACCCTCAAGTTAATTTTCACATTAACTCCATACTTTGTTCTAAATACAAAATAACCCTTATGGTTAATATTATATTCACAAATAATACAACGGAAATTCGAGATGTTACAGCTGAAGACCTTTCCCATGATGAATCTATCAGGGGAGAGAAGACTGAAGACCTCACCTTCACTGAAGAGGGTGAGAAGACAATTGAAGCTGAAGCAGCCGCTGGACCTCAGGGAGATGAACACCCTAAGGGAACCGAGAAGCTCGCCTCTGTATCTGAGGGGGAGCAACTCAAAGAAGAAGCTGAAGAATCTGAGACGGAAGCTGAAGATGAAGAAGTCATCGACTTGTCTGATGATGAACCATCCTCTTCTCCAAAGAATGATGATGATGATGACTCTTTTATCGTCAAGCCTGCTCAGAAGACCATAGCTCTTAAAGGGATCAAGATAAATAAACCTTCAGGGGAGCGGACAAAGACAAAGCCATCAGCATCTGAAGCTGACAAAAGCAAAGGAAAAGGTGTCGCTGAAGATGAAAATCTGACGATCTTGCTTAAAAAACCGGTTTGTCAGGTACACTAACTCCTTACTCCACATCCCTCCTCTATACACTTTATCAGCTCTACTTCCACAAACCTCTATACACTATCCCATTCTTTCCATCTCTGTTCTACCCATGTTCTTACTTGTAAGATCGCTGCGTTTCAGCTAGTCCTCTCCCCTGTTTGAGGATATCGCTGAAGTTCCTACAGCTGCGACTTCATCAACAATAATCCCAGCTCTCAACGCTGAAGAAATAATCCCAGTCTTGGATTTGATCTCTGAGACTGATGAACCTGAAGAACAGACTCTCTCTCACAAAAACAGACCTTCCCTGGCTCCTCAAAAGCTAAGTGAAGAGGATCAAGAAAAGAGAGATGCAATGATCAAGAGACTCGAAGATCAGCGAATCATTCTGAAGCGTGATCAACTTCCTTCTGTTCCTCCAAAGTTCAGAATTTCCCAAAAGGAATACAAGGAACACCTCAGAGCTGAACGCCTAATCGCTGAAAGAAAGGAAGCTAAAGAAAAAGACAGAGAATATGCCATCCAGCTTACTCAACGATCAATAAAAGACCCCAAGCTGAAAAGAGTTCCCATTGATGTTCAACATCAGCTATGGGATGATGCTCAAGAGATCGTTAGAGAAAAGACTAAGGTCTCTGATACGACTTTGGAATGGGCTAAACAAATGCTGACCTATCGATCTAGACCATCCGAAATCATCAAAGTAAACATCAGAGGAAGACTGTACGCCGACGTTCCTGTTGTTGAAGTGGATGTCTACAGAGAAGACAAGACCAAGCAAACCTTCTATGTCGCTACCTTAGAAAAGTTTGGTCTCTCTGAATGGTTAGAAACGAAATTAGCCATTCAGGGATCGCACTCAAAGTTCAAAAGCCATGTCGAGAAGATCTTAAACAAACAGATCGACCTGCTTTCCTCTGCTGTAGATATTCCTCCTACTCTTCCTCCTCAACAAAGAAAAGTCTCTGCTAAGGAAAAGAAAGTCTCAGACTCAGGCCCTCCTATACGGAATGAAACAGGTATTGGTTTCTCTCGTGCTGAAGTTCTTGGCCCTGATGCTGATCTCTCAGCGCTTGACACCTCCCTACCACCTGGAGAAACTTTCATTCCTGGCACAGTTGTAAGTGATCCTTATGGTATATTCTTTCTAGACTACGATGGAAACCATCACTTTCAACGTATCTCTGAGCTCCACATCGCTCCCATCGAACAACTCAGAGATCTTATATACTGGTGTGAAGTCAGACGTGTAATACCTCGGGTAAGTCAGTTAGATAAATTCCCTATCAGTTAAATTATTTAACCTTAAGATTTGATGTTTAGGGTAAGTATGAGATAAGTTATAAGTTCAAGGTTCATTTGGTAATTTTGGTTTAATATTACCTCTTAAACATCAGATATTATTCTGATAACCTAAAATAGAAAGAGTGTGTGTGTGCGGGAGTCATGGAGGCAAAAGAAAGCAAGAAGAAGAAACCTACAGTTAGAGCATCAATCAATTGGGTTGGATTCGATTTGGAGGTAAGCTCTTTTATATTTTGTGTTGGTAATCAGTAATAGAAGATATCTATCGTTTTAGAAGTTACGATTTCATTAATTGGTATAGATTTCAATCAATTTCTGAGAAAATGGAACCGACTGTGTTCTTGAGAGTCCCGGGGAAGTCCCGGTAGACTCCCGGTATAGTCGACTCCCGGTATTGCGAACTTCCGGTATTGCCAACTCCCGGTAGTGTGGAGTCCCGGTATTGTTAACTCCAGGTAGGGTGGAGTCCCGGTATTGTTAACTCCCGGTGATAGAGACTCCCGGTACTGAGAAGTCCCGATACTGAGAAGTCCCGGTACCTTGTGTAGTCCCGGTAGTTGTTAAGTTTTGACAATTGGTTGCAGTAAGCAGTGAATCAGTTGGGGATAGGAACTTGGTAGGTTTTATATGATTGGCTTGTAAGGCAATATATATCCCTTAAATTGTTTCAGATTCTGTAGAGTCGTGGTAAGAGATAAGACCATTGTGAATGGAGCTTGCGAGCGTGTGTAATAATCAAAACAGGTGAGTTTTTCTTTAAAAGTATTTTTAACTGGAATACATATACGTATGGGTTGGGAAAGTGATAATTGGTGATTACGTGTTTATATGTATGGTATATGTGAATTATAATATATTGAGGTATTATATTTACATGAGTATTATAATGTGTTATAATACGTTGGCCGGGCATAGGACCGGTGTGTTTGGCTATAGAATCTGTATAGCGTTGTTTGGCTGTAGATGTTGTACAGCGTTGTAAATTATTAGTTGGCTTGCAACCAACTAATATGGCCAGGAGGAATGAGAAGGGAAGGTATATGATGTGTTAATTCAAATTGATATATTTGATCGTGCTGTGTGATTTATATAAATAGGATTTATATAAATGATTTCAAACTAACAGGGATTTATCTCACTTAGACCATTAGGTCTAACCCTCATTTTGTTTTAAAAATATGTATTCCAGGTGGCGGATCGGGTAAGAGCAAGTAATTAGAGTAATCGAGGGATGGCTTTTGTGAAGGAATACATGATGAAGATTTTGGCATGTTTAGCAGTTGTATTATAATGATTAAATGTTATGTATGTATTTAGTATGAAGTTTGTAGTAGAATGGCTTCTTCTGATTGTAAAAGACTGTGGGACCGTACTTGTAATATAATGTTTCGTTTGTTATATCAATGTTATGTTACATTATGTGATTTGTTGTGTATATGGGATTTGGGTTGTTACAAATGGTATCAGAGCCTTAGTTTAAGGGATTTAGGTATTTGTATATGTACCTAGACTTAAACTGCATGTGAAGTAGGATGTCCCTATTATTGTAGAACCTTGGGATATTAAGTATAAAAGGTAGAAGGAACATCATGTAAGGTAATTTCATATTACACCTGTCCAGTGTAATTGTGATCTTACAGGTACATGTTTGAACTAGAATACCTTGTTATATGGGGTATGTGCTTATGTGTATATTAACCTTGTTTAAATCTACAGAATGGCAAGCGGTACACGGAATTCGAATCGAGGAGGAGGAAGAAATCCGAATAGTACGAATCCACCGATAGGAACGGGGGACAGGGGAGGCAGAACTGGGGGCAGAGTCGGGGGTAGAACCGGGGGTAGAGCTGGAGGTCGAGCCGGAGGCAGAGTCCAACCACAGGGTACAGAGTTTGTTACCAGGGATGATCTAATGGCAGAAATGGGAAGATTACAGGCTAGCATACAAAAAATGTTTGATCGAAACCGTCATAATGAAACTGCAATACCGGATCCCGGACCGGAAGATGAAATGCTAATCACACCAACTGTTGTACCAGTACAAAGGAGGTGCGACTACAAAATGTTTTTGAGTTGTAGACCTCCGACCTACTCAGGAGACAGGGATCCCGTGAAAGCAATGAGGTAGATGAAGGAAATAGAAGCTATTTTCAAGACAAGCAAGTGTGCAGATGAAGATAGAGTATTGTATGGGACAACAATGTTAAAAGGGGATGCTTTGTATTGGTGGGAATCTTTTATTCATTCTAAAGGATCTGATGTTTATTCTACCCTCTCTTGGGAAGAATTTGTGATAGCCTACAGAAACGCATTTTGTCCCCAAGCAGCCGTCAAACAACTGGAAGGGGAATTTATGAACTTGCAACAAGGAAACTTATCCGTTCGAGACTACACCGCTAGGTTTCTGGAAAAGTCTCAGTTCGCAGAATACTACGTTGCTACGGAGGCGATGAAGACGGAAAGGTTTATCTTTGGGCTGAACTCAGAAGTCAGAAGGCTAGTGACTGCAAAAGGACCCGATACCTTCTCAGTTGCAGTTGATGCCGCAGAGAATGTTGAAAGAGATATCAGAAGGGATGCTGGCGATAAAAGTATCGGGAAGAGAAAGTGGGAAGGACCACAACACGATCCGAAGAAGTCCCGATTTCAGAGGTATGATAACCGTCCGCCGTTTCGACCAGCGGAAAGACCATGTCAGAAGTGCAACCGTGTCCACCAAGGAAATTGCCAAGGTGATTTACGAGCGTGTTATAAGTGTGGGAAGACCGGACACGTCATTAAAGATTGTAAGGTAATGCGGTTATGTTTCTTGTTGGTGCAAGTGTACCACATCTCTATATATCTATATATATTTATTTTGATGATTACAAACACACCGTATTATTGTTTATCTAACAATCCTATCCAAGTGTACAGTTCTTGAAGAACACGAAGATTTTATCTGAAGAGTTCAAGACGGAAGATTTACGTTGTCATTAGTGTTTATAATTTATAATGATAAACACCCTAAAATAATATACCACTTGGATATTTCTAAAAACCATAAATGATTTTAATTAAATAAGGTTTTTGAGAAACTGTCCTTTTCTGACGCAGGTATACCGCGAGGTTCAGCAGGTATACCGCGGCGGCTTACTGTAGATCTCTGATTGATTGGTCGTACTTTTGTCTGGGCGGTATACCGCGGTGTTTAGCAGGTATACCGCGGGTACAAGTTTACGTTTGTTTTGCAGGGTTGACTTTCTCTTCTGCAAAAGTACTTTTATTACTGCACGGTATACCGCGTGCTTTTGGCGGTATACCGCGGATGCATTGTTTCCGTTGGAAGAGTTGCTATATAATGCATGCGATGGTGGAGAAGAATAAAATAACAGATCAACAACACACTGCCATCTATCCATCTGATCTCTCCCAACTAATATTCCATACTACATATTATCACTACATATTTATTTTATAAAACGTTTTTATAAAATATCCAAGTGATAAATATTATACAAGAGTGATTACCATTGTGAGTTATACTCCTCTTGTAAGTGTTTGAATAACGGGTGTGTGATCCTGTATATCTCAATAAGCTGAAGCTTGAGAGCCTATTGCTTACCTTTGTATTTGGTTTGTATTCTACCGTAAAGAATACGTTTATTGGATCGTGTCGGGAAGTGTCTCGGCTAGTGATTTACCAAGTTGTGGTAAATCACTAAATCTCCGTGTCAAGTATCTCTATCCCTTATCTCTTTATATTTCCGCTGTGCATTTAATTATATCTGTTTATATAATTATTGTATATATACTCTGCTTTATTTACTGTATTTATACTATCCTGTATTTATACATATCTGTTGTGTTTTCATATACTCTGTTGTATTTACATTATTAAGATATTTTTATAAAAGAATTTTTGAAAGTAAATTATTTAAATACAACCTTACCCCCCCCTTAGGTTGTCTAACAATTGGTATCAGAGCAGGGCTTTCAAAAATCGTCTATTTAATTTTTTTTAAAATCCGTTTTTGTTATGGCTCAACAAAATGCTTGGTTTTCTAAATCTCTTCTTATTGATTTCGAAAATTTTGATCTTTGGGCAAATTCTTTTGAACGTTATGTTCGTGGGATAAATCAAAAAATTTGGGATATTATTATTAAAGGAAATTTCAAACCCACAAAATTTCAAAACAACAAAGTTGTCGAAAAACCTAGCTCGGAATGGTCCGACGAAGATAAGGCTAATTATTGTTTAAATTATGAAGCCAAAAATTTTCTCTTTTCGGTTCTTACTAACGATGATATTGAGCGTGTTTATCTCTTTGAAACTGCTCGTGATATTTGGGAGAACTTGAACATCACCTATGGTGGAAACTCAAAAGAAAAGAGAGACGAAACCCGAGATCAAAGAAATGAAGAAACGTGTCTCATCGTCGACTGCGAGAAAGAGGTATGTACTTCATACTCAAGTTATTCTAGTTGTAGTGATAACGATGATGATATTGATATGTTAAATGTCTCTTTTCAAAAATTGATTGTCCTCGTAAATAGTTATAAAAATGAGAATGCTAAATTAAAAGAAGAATTATTATTATGTCAAAATGAGTTGAATAATTGTAAACAAACCATTGCATGTGATAATAAAATCAAAAATGAGTTAAATGATAAAGTTATCACTTTAGAAAAGAAAGCATGCGAAAATATTGTTTGCAAATCTTGCATTGTCTTAAATGATAAAATTGCATGTTTAGAGAAAATAACATGTGAAAAAGTTGTATGTGGTAAATGCAATATTCTTGAAGATGAAATTGCTTGTTTAAAAGCAAAATGTAAATCGCATGAAAAAGATAATTTATTAGCAAATGCTTTTCAAAATAGTAATGAAAAAATTCTTAACATGCTAAATATGTCTAATCGTATAAACTGTCGAAAAGGTGTTGGTTCCGATACTTGCAAAGATAAATGTTCTTGTATGCCAATTAGAAGACATTATGAATCACCTAAAGTAAGTACAAGAAATCAATATGTGCAAAAACCTCCGTATGTACACAAAGTGAATAATATAAATTATGTACCGAGGAAACCGTATGCTCGCATGTATAATGATAAATATTCTAGACCTAATAATAATGCAAATGTGCATGCTCCATTTTATGTGTATGATAAATACAATCGCAAAATTAGAATGGTTAGAAAATGGATTCCGAAAGGAATGTTTAATGTTGACAATCCCGGTGGGATGCGTTTGTGGTTTTAAACAAATTTTTGTGGATTGTATGTTGTCATGTTTTATTTTATGTCGACAACATATTTTAATTTTTTTATTTGCAGTTTATGTTTTATACTAACTGTTAAAAGGACCCATAAGAAAAGGGTACCACGAAAAATTTTCTTTGCCTTTTGTAGGTGTTTCCTGGCGAGGATATAATACGTGTTTCCTGACGAGGATACAATACGTGTTTCCTGGCGAGGATACAATACGTGTTTCCTGACGAGGATATAATACGTGTTTCCTGACGAGGATATAATACGTGTTTCCTGACGAGGATATAATACGTGTTCCCTGACGAGGTCATAATACGTGGTAATTTTTGCTCACAAAATTAACCGAAAAATCGAAGCCTTAAGATCCTTTTTTTGGTGCAAGTGTTTCTTTTTGGTTATTTTGTTTTATGTCTATTATATGCTTTTTTTATGCATATTTTATTGTCCCTCAAATTTTATAATTTGTTATTAATTTGAGGGGGAGCTTTTTTTTATCTCTTAACCATGAGATTATGCTCTCTCAAATATATGCATATTTTGAGAGGGAGCATCTCTCGAGGGGAAGCATACCGTCTTTCTTGACCCTTTTTGTTTCGACAAACGGGGGAGAGAAACCGCATATGCTCATGCTTAGCGGTTGTGTTTGTCATCATCAAAAAGGGGGAGATTGTTGGTGCAAGTGTACCACATCTCTATATATCTATATATATTTATTTTGATGATTACAAACACACCGTATTATTGTTTATCTAACAATCCTATCCAAGTGTACAGTTCTTGAAGAACACGAAGATTTTATCTGAAGAGTTCAAGACGGAAGATTTACGTTGTCATTAGTGTTTATAATTTATAATGATAAACACCCTAAAATAATATACCACTTGGATATTTCTAAAAACCATAAATGATTTTAATTAAATAAGGTTTTTGAGAAACTGTCCTTTTCTGACGCAGGTATACCGCGAGGTTCAGCAGGTATACCGCGGCGGCTTACTGTAGATCTCTGATTGATTGGTCGTACTTTTGTCTGGGCGGTATACCGCGGTGTTTAGCAGGTATACCGCGGGTACAAGTTTACGTTTGTTTTGCAGGGTTGACTTTCTCTTCTGCAAAAGTACTTTTATTACTGCACGGTATACCGCGTGCTTTTGGCGGTATACCGCGGATGCATTGTTTCCGTTGGAAGAGTTGCTATATAATGCATGCGATGGTGGAGAAGAATAAAATAACAGATCAACAACACACTGCCATCTATCCATCTGATCTCTCCCAACTAATATTCCATACTACATATTATCACTACATATTTATTTTATAAAACGTTTTTATAAAATATCCAAGTGATAAATATTATACAAGAGTGATTACCATTGTGAGTTATACTCCTCTTGTAAGTGTTTGAATAACGGGTGTGTGATCCTGTATATCTCAATAAGCTGAAGCTTGAGAGCCTATTGCTTACCTTTGTATTTGGTTTGTATTCTACCGTAAAGAATACGTTTATTGGATCGTGTCGGGAAGTGTCTCGGCTAGTGATTTACCAAGTTGTGGTAAATCACTAAATCTCCGTGTCAAGTATCTCTATCCCTTATCTCTTTATATTTCCGCTGTGCATTTAATTATATCTGTTTATATAATTATTGTATATATACTCTGCTTTATTTACTGTATTTATACTATCCTGTATTTATATATCTGTTGTGTTTTCATATACTCTGTTGTATTTACATTATTAAGATATTTTTATAAAAGAATTTTTGAAAGTAAATTATTTAAATACAACCTTACCCCCCCCTAGGTTGTCTAACATTTCTTATGCAATTCTCCGGATCACCTTCAGTCGGACTGTCCGCGGGGGAGGATACAGCAAGGTGGGTCATCGGGCAGGCCAGCAATTGTTAAACCAGTAATACCAAGACCGGAACCGCCAGTAACCAGGGGTCGCGCATTTCAAATGACTGAGAAAGAAGCGGAGGAAACTCCGGATGTGGTCACAGGTACATTTTTAATAAACTCTACACGTGCTAAGGTGTTATTTGATTCCGGTGCAAACCGATCGTTTGTATCTCCTGCATTTGCTGCTTGCCTGTGTTTGAAACCTAAAATGCTAGAACATGCTCTATCAGTAGATACGACATATGATAATCAAGTGTCAGTTAAAGAAGTATTTGATGACTGTGTGATAAATATAGAGGAGTGTAGAGTGCCGATACAATTGTTTCCTATAACTTTGATAGAGTTTGACGTCGTAGTGGGAATGGACTGGTTAGCCGAGAATCAGGCTAACATAGTGTGTGATAAGAAGTTAATAAATGTGGTATTACCTGAGAAGGGACCAGTAGTGATCTATGGTGATCGTAGGAATCATCAGTCTAGCCTTATATCTATGATAAAAGCCCGTAAGTGTGTGAATAAGGGTTGTCAGAGTTACTTGGCTTATGTGATAGATATTAAGCCAGAAAAGAATAGGATGGAAGATATTCCTATTGTTAGTGAATTCCCTGAAGTATTTCCCGAAGACTTGAATAGTCTTCCGCCTGTTAGACAAGTAGAGTTCGGTATAGACCTGATTCCTGGAGCCACTCCTGTAGCCCGTGCACCTTATCGTCTGGCACCTCCAGAGATGAAAGAGATGATGGCACAACTACAAGATCTATCCGATAAAGGCTTCATCAGACATAGTTCTTCACCGTGGGGAGCACCAGTGTTATTTGTGAAAAAGAAGGATGGTTCGATGAGAATGTGTATCGACTACCGAGAACTGAATAAGCGTACGATAAAGAACAAGTATCCGTTACCCCGAATTGATGACCTCTTCGATCAGTTAGTTGGAGCTTGCTATTTCTCCAAGATTGATCTAAGATCCGGTTATCACCAGTTGAAAGTTAAAGAAGAAGACGTTCTAAAGACTGCTTTTCGAACAAGGTATGGACATCACGAATTCTTAGTGATGCCGTTCGGACTGACGAACGCTCCAGCTGCCTTTATGGATTTAATGAATCGGGTATGTAAGTCGTATCTCGATAAATTTGTTATTGTATTTATCGATGATATACTTATCTACTCCCGATCCAAAGAAGAGCATGCGCAACACCTTCGTTTGATCTTGGAATTACTAAAGAAGGAAAAGATGTACGCTAAATTTTTGAAATGTGAATTCTGGCTACGAGCAGTTCAGTTTCTGGGGCATGTAGTTTCCGAAAAAGGGATACAAGTTGATCCGATGAAAGTGGAAGCAGTTGAAAAGAGGGAACCGCCGAAGACAGCAACGGAAGTACGAAGTTTTCTGGGTTTAGCCGGCTACTATCGGAAATTTATAAAAGACTTCTCTCGTATCGCAACGCCTTTGACTAAGCTGACCTGGAAGAATCTGAAGTTTGAATGGAAAGCAGAACAAGATGAGGCATTCCGGATATTGAAAGAGAAACTGTGCAGCGCGCCGATTCTATCACTACCTGAAGGTTCGGAAGACTTTGTTGTTTATAGTGATGCGTCAAAACTGGGATTGGGATGTGTACTTATGCAGCGTGGAAAGGTTATTGCTTATGTTTCTCGTCAATTAAAGGATCATGAAAGACAGTATCCTACGCACGACATGGAGCTTGCAGCAGTCGTCTTCGCGTTAAAGATTTGGAGACATTATCTGTATGGTTCCAAATGTCAGATTTATACCGATCATAAGAGTCTCCAACATCTCTTTGACCAGAAGGAACTAAATATGAGACAAAGAAGATGGCTAGAATTGCTGAACGATTACGACTGTGAAATCATTTATCACCCGGGAAAGGCGAATGTGGTGGCGGATGCGCTGAGTCGTCAAGAAAGGAGTGGAACAATAAAAGTTATTTCGCTACGAACTGAACTCCTACCCCACATATTTGACGAATTGCAGAAGTGTCAAGTGGAAGCTTATCAGGATGAACATCTGAAATCAGAACGGTTAGCGGGGATGTCAGCATTGCTAGTAAAAGATGATCGTGGGTTATTGTGTCTGGGAAACAGAGTGTGGGTACCTCGTTTGGGTGGGTTACGTGATCGTGTTTTACAAGAAGCTCATCAATCCCGTTTCTCTATTCACCCAGGTACAAACAAGATGTATAAAGACCTAAAGCAATTCTATTGGTGGCTGGGGATAAAAAGAGGAATTGCTCAGTATGTGGAAGGATGTGACACTTGTAAGAAAGTGAAGATCGAACACCAAAAGCCGTTTGGTCAACTACAGCGGCTAGAAATACCTATGTGGAAGTGGGAGCAGATTACCACAGACTTCATCACGAAGCTACCAAGGACTCCGAAGGGATTTGATTCTATTTGGGTGATCGTCGACAGATTGAAAAAGTCTGCACACTTTCTACCGATAAAGGAAACCGATTCAATGGAACGATTAGCTAAGCTGTACATTGACGAAATAGTAACTCGGCATGGAGTTCCAATCTCGATTATTTCTGATCGTGATAGTCGTTTTACTTCAAGATCCTGGAGAAGTTTTCCAAGGGAAATGGGGACACAGATAAAGTTACGTACGGCGTATCATCCCCAAACAGATGGGCAGAGTGAACGAACGATTCAAACCTTAGAAGATAAGCTCCGGGCTTGCATTGTTGATTTTGGGGGATCATGGGATAAACACTTACCGTTGATCGAGTTTGCATATAACAACAGTTATCATTCCAGCATACAAGCGGCACCGTTCGAAGTACTGTATGGTAGGAAATGCCGAACGCCTTTGTGTTGGAACGAAGTGGGAGAAAAACAGCTAGCGGGACCGGAAATAGTTCAGTTAACTGCCGATAAGGTTACTCAGATTCGAGAAAGATTGAAAGTGGCTCAAGATAGACAGAAGAGCTACGCTGACCGACGTCGAAAGCCTTTGGAATTTCAAATCGGAGATTTCGTAATGTTAAAGGTTTCGCCATGGAAGGGAGTCATCCGATTTGGGAGACAAGGTAAACTTAGCCCAAGGTATATCAGACCGTTTGCAATTACAGAAAGGATCGGTGAAGTAGCTTACCGATTAGATCTTCCGCCGGAGTTGAGCCGGATTCATAACGCGTTTCACGTATCAAACTTTCGGAAGTGTTTGGTTACTCAAGATCAGGCAGTCTCCCTACCAGAGATACAAGTCGATGAAAGACTGAATTATGTGGAAGAGTCGGAAGCCATAGTTGATCATAAAGTCAAAGTGCTGCGGAATAAAGAAATCAGGCAAGTGAAAGTTCAGTGGAGGCATCATAGAGGTCAGGATGCTACGTGGGAATCAGAATTGGAAATGAGAGCCAAATACCCTCATCTTTTTACTTAACTGAATTCCGGGACGGAATTCTTTTAAGGGGGAGATGATGTAATACCCCGGGTAAGTCAGTTAGATAAATTCCCTATCAGTTAAATTATTTAACCTTAAGATTTGATGTTTAGGGTAAGTATGAGATAAGTTATAAGTTCAAGGTTCATTTGGTAATTTTGGTTTAATATTACCTCTTAAACATCATATATTATTCTGATAACCTAAAATAGAAAGAGTGTGTGTGCGGGAGTCCTGGAGGCGAAAGAAAGCAAGAAGAAGAAACCTACGGTTAGAGCATCAATCAATTGGGTTGGATTCGATTTGGAGGTAAGCTCTTTTATATTTTGTGTTGGTAATCAGTAATAGAAGATATCTATCGGTTTAGAAGTTACGATTTCATTAATTGGTATAGATTTCAATCAATTTCTGAGAAAATGGAACCGAATGTGTTCTTGAGAGTCCCGGGGAAGTCCCGGTAGACTCCCGGTATAGTCGACTCCCGGTATAGTCGACTCCCGATATTGCGAACTTCCGGTATTGCCAACTCCCGGTAGTGTGGAGTCCCGGTATTGTTAACTCCCGGTAGGGTGGAGTCCCGGTATTGTTAACTCCCGGTGATAGAGACTCCCGGTACTGAGAAGTCCCGGTACCCTGTGTAGTCCCGGTAGTTGTTAAGTTTTGACAATTGGTTGCAGTAAGCAGTGAATCAGTTGGGGATAGAAACTTGGTAGGTTTTATATGATTGGCTTGTAAGGCAATATATATCCCTTAAATTGTTTCAGATTCTGTGGAGTCGTGGTAAGAGATAAGACCATTGTGAAAGGAGCTTGCGAGCGTGTGTAATAATCAAAACAGGTGAGTTTTTCTTTAAAAGTATTTTTAACTGGAATACATATACGTATGGTTTGGGAAAGTGATAATTGGTGATTACGTGTTTATATGTATGGTATATGTGAATTATAATATATTGAGGTATTATATTTACATGAGTATTATAATGTGTTATAATACGTTGGCCGGGCATAGGACCGGTGTGTTTGGCTATAGAATCTGTATAGCGTTGTTTGGCTGTAGATGTTGTACAGCGTTGTAAATTATTAGTTGGCTTGCAACCAACTAATATGGCCAGGAGGAATGAGAAGGGAAGGTATATGATGTGTTAGTTCAAATTGATATATTTGATCGTGCTGTGTGATTTATATAAATAGGATTTATATAAATGATTTCAAACTAACAGGGATTTATCTCACTTAGACCATTAGGTCTAACCCTCATTTTGTTTTAAAATATGTATTCCAGGTGGCGGATCGGGTAAGAGCAATTAATTAGAGTAATCGAGGGATGGCTTTTGTGAAGGAATACATGATGAAGATTTTGGCATGTTTAGCAGTTGTATTATAATGATTAAATGTTATGTATGTATTTAGTATGAAGTTTGTAGTTGAATGGCTTCTTCTGATTGTAAAAGACTATGGGACCGTACTTGTAATATAATGTTTCGTTTGTTATATCAATGTTATGTTACATTATGTGATTTGTTGTGTATATGGGATTTGGGTTGTTACAAGACGCGACATTAAAGCTAGACACCTGAAGCCCTTGATTTTTGAAGAAGATTTGAAGAAAAAGAATCAAGGAGTGGATGTCCCTGATTGGATGGTTGCCACATCAATGACCCTTGATGAACAACTCATCAAGGAAGAACCTTTTGACGGATAGGATCGCCTTGTAATTCTTTCTATCCTTATCTGTCTACATCTTTTGTACTTGTAATTTTATTCGCTGTACTTGTAATTTTTCCACTTCCCTCTGTAATCGTTACAAAGTTTAAAGAAAATTTCAGTGAACGTACTTTACTCCATCAATACAGAAAAGATCCCAGAAAACAGTAAAAGGGACAAATATTTTATGAGTTCTTTTTATCCTTATGTTTTCATTATATAGCAATTTTCTCTGTTGCTATGTCATAATCAAATAGGGGGAGATTGTTGATCCAAACCCTCAGTGATTTGATAATGACCCTCTCTTATATACTTAGTGAAAATTGTAAGTAAACAATATGTATCAGAGTTTCACTATCGCTGATAAGTACTAAGATCTTCCAGTACCGCTGATAGGAACTCTCGCTCTTTAGATTAAACATTCAGCGAAACTGTTCACCATAATACTCTGATTCTGTTCAGTACTTATGGTGATCGCTGATAAGTTAGTTGTTTACTTATGATCCCTGAAGACAAGTTTCACGTTAACATAGGTTCTACGCTGAAGTCGAAGATCAAGCTCAAGAACCAGCGACAAGTCTCCTAATGAACTGATGCGGATCAGCAAAGACTCAGATTTGTCCACTCAACGTGAAGTATCAAGTACAGGACTTTGGCTATCGCTGAATTCTATCATTCGCTGATAAAGAATGATAGATCGCTGAATCAACGAAAAGCTGATCATGAAGTCCTCCGTACAAAGTATTTTTGTCTTAACCACCCTTGCACGACTCCGTACGATATGTCAGAAAAGAACCTCCTTATTGTCTGAATTCGTACAACCACCCTGATACTACATTGTTCAAACATGCAGCTACTTAGGTTGTCAACAAAGGTCAATGACATGCAACCAATCAGCTGCTGCTACGTGTAAAGTGTATACTGCCATGCATTAAATGCATGCAGTATATAAGAAGATGAACTCACTTCATTTTGAAGTAACTTGCTAACTCTGGACAAGTTCATCCTTCTTATCTTTGAGATAGGTTATTATTAGTAATTTCCTTCTCCTTCTTAGTGCAAGAAACTTAGTGTTCCAACTTGTTTAGATTTAGGTTTACCCTTAATCTTGTTTCCGCAACAAGCTGTAAATTGTTAATGATTTATCAATAAACAATTTAGAAAAGTAAAATCTATGTGTTTGTGTTCAACCCCCCCTTCTACAAACTTGTATAGCCCTTCGGGACCAACATGCTCCACCGACTCTACTTCGCCTTCACATCTCGGACATAATGTTGAATGCAAATCTATCCCCATGTTGTCTAGGGCTGATCTACACGGGATTCTTCCCAATCTTGTCCTCCATATGAAAATCCCCACCTTTTTTGGAATTGCTTTGCTCCAATATGTGCTTGAACGTGTACCTGCAGCTGTGGACTTTTTATCACATATTAGATGTCTCAAGCTTTTAACTGAAAACATCCCTTGCGGGTCCAAATTCCAAACCACCCCGTCATTTCTATCCTTAACCAGTTCCCACCCACTTAACAGCGAAGTGAAAGCCTCCCACTCCCCCCTTTCCCTGCCTCTCGGGTCTCTCCTCCAAGCCCACTTCCACATCCAACTCGCCCCTAACCATTCACCTCTCTCCGAAATCGTACACTCTTTATTTTCTTCGAGTTGAAACAATCTTGGGAACCTGTCTTTAAGTGACACAATCTTGGGAACGTCTCTTAAAACATAAAATGCATAAAAGTCACAAATCTAACCCATTCAAATCAAAATTCTAGGCCTTTTATATATATTATGCATGTTTAAAATGAAACATGGAAATGTGCAAACTTTACCAGCCATCTTGTGCCCCTCATTAAAATGTTTATCGCATGAAATTAGCATTTTTCTTTTCAGTACAATTATCAAATTATATATCAAAAACCATCATCAACGAAGACGACTTCGTTTGATTGAATCTTTGACTCTTCGGTGACGTTTGTTTTTTAAGAGGTCTAAAGTTAAGTTTTATTTCACTTCTAATTAATGAGAGGTGATGCTTTAAGAGGTTATAAGACATTATGTTACATCTTTCAATTCCCTACTTAAGAGCCTTTAAAATTTGGAAAAAAAAACCGTCTGGTACGATTTAGACTTTAGAAATAGCTTAGTAAGAGATTTTTTTTTAAAAACACCCCTTTGTAATATATGTTTTTATTGTTAATCAATTTTTTTCTAAAATAAAGTCCAAAACTAGTAATTATGAGGTCGACAAAATTAAAAATACAAATTAAGAGGTATTATTGATTCTAGATAGAAACAGGTGGTTCATATATTCCCTATGTAGATGTACTCAATTTTCACTTTGTTAGAGCGATCTCCAATGTAAGATTTTTATAAATAAAAAGTGGTGTGTCTTGCAGTAACTACTATTATATAGAGTTCTTATAGAAATCTCATTCCTTTTAAGTTCTTATTTAAAAACTTTGGTTCTTACCATAAAATTTGTGTGAAATGTCAATGTCCTCATTTTTATTGATACTTAAATTTAATATTTGATATTTGTTTATTAATATAATGTAGACAAATACATGGAACCCACAAAAATGAGGTTATTAGGGCATCTCCAATGTATTTCTCTATTTTACTCTTTATTTATAAAGAGTAAAATAGAGAGTGGGTCAAATCTTCTCCAATTTATTTTGATTACATATATTTTCAATAATACCCTTATATTTATTAACTTTATAAATTGCATCCTTATATTTTTTTTATTTTCACAATAACCTTATATTTATTAACTTTATCATATTAAAACTTAAAGATAAATATAATTCTAGTTTATTAAAATTGATATTAGACAACAAATAATATAAAAATACAAAAATCTAAAAAGTAAAAGGGTTATTTTGTAATTATCAAAAGTTAGAAAAAATAGAGAGTAGTGAATAGTAACTCTCTATATAGAGAGTTACTATTCAATTCTCTATTTTAGAGAGTAAAATAAAGAGTTCATTGGAGATGGTCTTATAAGAACTACCATCACTACAAAATAAATGACTTTTACCCACATAGCTTTTACCCAGGGAAATTTTCGTCGGTGATTACCCAGGGATCACCCAGAAAAGCCCAATGATTGTGTAGAATTCGATGTTTTTCGAGAAAATACCCATGGATCACCCAGAGAATCCTGGGTAATCTGTCACTGATTTGCATTACTCACCAACTTTTCTGACGGTTTTGTGATGAATCACCCTTTAGCGACAGATTTCCCAGGGAAAAATTCGTAGATAATAGTCTTTCGTTTAGTAGTGCATGGTGGACTTTTATGTGAATTTTTAAATTAATGAGGTGTAAAATAAGATGACACCAAAAAATACAAAAAGAAGGTTCTTATAAGAACCTTCATTGGAGATACTCTATAGTTCTATTTTATTTATATATAGAGTAAACTACAATTTTGGTCCCTGGTGTATACCAAAAACTATGAAAGTGGTCCCTAAACTTCAAAAACTGCAATTTTCGTCCCTGGTCTCCTTATTTTGCTATGAAAATGGTCCCTAGCTACAGTAACTCCGTTAAACACCCAGTTAAGTCAGGGGTAAAATGGTCTTTTTACACCTTTTTTGTCTTTTTGTATCAAAATAAAATAAAAATAAAATATATCATATATTATATTATATTTATATTATATATATAGATATATATACATATATATATATATATATATATATACACACAGTGGTGGAGAAGACCACCATTCCTCCATAACCACTCCACCACCATCACCCAAAATAAGAACCAAACTCCGGCGAAAATGTTTTCGTGAACATCTTAATCGAAAATGTTTAGTGGGTTTTAAAGATTAAGGTTATTTCTTTTCATAAATTCACTTCAGAGCTTCTAGTTAATGAATTTGGATCACACAACAGCTCTCAGAATCAACTTTGGTCGAGAAAACAACGAGTTATCTGATCTGAAAGTTCTCGCCGGAGTGGCCGCCGGAAAAACGGGGTTGGTCGGAAAAGTGAAATTTTCGCTAGATTTTGTTGTTTAAATCATCCCAAATATATTATTGGTGATGTTTCAATCAGTTTGCAATGATTTAGATCAAACTACAGTATAAAAACATAAGATTTTGGGTTGTTGAGAGCTTCGTCGGAAAATTCGTATTCGCCGGAGTTTGGTTCTTATTTTAGGTGATGGTGGTGGAGTGGTTATGGAGGAATGGTGGTAGAAGAGTATTGGTTTTATGATTGTTAATATTATTATTAGTAGTAGTATTGGAATTAGGATTTTGAGGTGGAGTTGGTGGTGATGGTGGGTGTGGTTGGAGAGAGATGGTGAAGGAGAACTCATGGGTAGGAGATGGTGGTGATGCGGTGGTTTGAGAGAGAGAGAGAGAGAGAGAGTTAACTGAGTTGTATATACATATATATATATATAGGCTGGGTATCAAATACAAACCAGTTAGTTTGTACAAACTCGTACAAACCATACCTAGCTTCATGATTTTGTAAATTTGGCTTCATGAATATATACATATATATTTTGGCTTCATGAATATATAATTTGGCTTCATGAATATATCATTTGGCATTTTTAACTAATTTTTTTACAAAAATACCCTAAAATACCCTTATTTTTGTAAAAAAATTAGTTAAAAATGCCAAATGATATATTCATGAAGCCAAATTATATATTCATGAAGCCAAAATATATATGTATATATTCATGAAGCCAAATTTACAAAATCATGAAGCTAGGTATGGTTTGTACGAGTTTGTACAAACTAACTGGTTTGTACCCGATACCACCCCTATATATATATATATATCTAAATATATAATATAAATATATTACATATATTCTTATTTTATTTTATTTTAATTGAAAAATAAATAAAATAAGTAAAAAGACCATTTTACCCCTGATTTAACTGGGTGTTTAACGAAGTTACTGTAGCTAGGGACTATTTTCATAGCAAAATAAGGAGACTAGGGACGAAAATTGCAGTTTTTGAAGTTTAGGGACCACTTTCATAGTTTTTGGTATACACCAGGGACCAAAATTGTAGTTTACTCTTATATATATTATAAATCGAGTAAATTGCATTTTTGGACCCTGTGGTATGTTGATTTTCGCACTTTTGGTCCCCAGAAAATTTTTATTGCAAGGATGACCGTCTAATATGCAGAAGTGTTCGGTTTTGGTCCCTTGGGTGTAACACCGTTAGGTTGCTTCTGTTAAAGCCCCTCATGTGCAAGTCACATGAGGGCATTTTAGTCATTTTGCTTTATTTTATTTGTTTTTCACTAAAGACAAAAAACCACAGGGACCAAAATTGCAAGTTTCTTTTACTTGTTTTTCACTTGGGGTTTTTGTCCCTGTGGTTTTTTTGTCCCTGAGGTTTTTTGTCTTTAGTGAAAAACAAATAAAATAAAGTAAAATGACTAAAATGCCCTCATGTGACTTGCACATGAGGGGCTTTAACAGAAGCAACCTAACGGTGTTACACCCAAGGGACCAAAATCGAGCACTTCTGCATATTAGACGGTCATTCTTGCAATAAAAATTTTCTGGGGACCAAAAGTGCGAAAATCAACATACCACAGGGACCAAAAATGCAATTAACTCTTATAAATCATTACCCAAAACCCATAATTAAGCATCATAGACGTTTGAAATTTAGAAATAGAGTAAACTGCAAATTTGGTTCCTGTGGTATGTTGTTTTTCTCACCTTTGGTCCCCAGAAAATTTTTATTGCAAGAAAAACCCTGTGGTATGCAAAAGTGCTCGGTTTTGGTCCCTCGGGACTAACACCGTTAGGTTGCCTCTGTTAAAGCCCCTCATAAGCAAGTCACATGAGGGCATTTTAGTCTTTTTACTTTATTTTTTTTGTTTTTCACTAAAGACAAAAAAAACCACAGGGGCCATCATCATCATCATCCATCATCATTTTTTTTGTTTTTCACATATCATCATCATCCATCATCATCCCCAAACACATCTGTTAATATGAATCTAGTAACCTAAACAAATGAAAATAGTTATACAACTATCCAATATTTGGGCCATCAAATTTAGATGAATTTGTGTAAAATAACAACATAAAGGGTGGTGATGGTATCAACATCTTCTACAAAATTGAACCAAGAACAACACATCTATATCTATATGTCAACCGGAGTCTTCTTCTTCGGCCAAAAAACCGGTGAAAATTGATTACAAATCTCACTATCTCGCCATCAATGGTATGAATTGAGGTGAAAAACTTGGCATTTTGGCTTGTATGAGCTCTTCAAAGCAGCTTGCTCGAACTTCTTTGATGCTGCTTCGTTCTCCTCGAGGCTCGTTTGAACGAAAAACCTCGCCCACCAACTCGCACTCCGCATTTTGATGATGCAGATCTGAAAATCGAACGAGAGAAGAGAGAAGGTGTGGTGGTGGTGGCGCTGCAGCGATCGAGAGGAAGGCGAAGAGAACGCCGACGTATGTTGAGGTCGTTGGCGGCAGAAGGAGTGGTGCTCGACAGGGAGGAGCAGCGACTGGGTATGGTGGCAAGACGAACGCCGGCGAGAGAGGGCGCCTGGTGGTCGAACGAGAGAGAAGAGAGAAGGGAGGAGACGGCAGAGGGACGAAGATGATGGAAGCCGGCAGCAGATGGCGGCGATGGGTGGTTACGGTGGTGGCGGCTGCAGGTGATGTGTGCGATGGAAAGGAGAAGAGTGAAATTAGGGTTTCTCACTTTTGTTTTTCTTTTCAAATGGGATGAAGATGACCGTTCAAATTAATATATACATATATAATTAATATATTATAATATTAAATATAATATAGTATATAGTAATTGCAATTTGGTCCCTGTGGTTTTTGTCTTTAGTGAAAAACAGAAAAATAAAGTAAAATGACCAAATTGCCCTCATGTGCAAGTCACATGGGGGGTTTTAACAGAGTCAATCTAACGGTGTTATGCCTGAAGGACCAAAACCGAGCACTTTTGCATACCACAGGGTTATTCTTGCAATAAAAAAATTCTGGGGACCAAAGGTGAGAAAAACAACATACCACAGGGACCAAAATTGTAGTTTACTCTTAGAAAAAAAATTTAGATCATATTTACTAAGAAGCAATTTTGATTAAATAACCAAAAAATATATAATTTTTTTATAGACGGGTATACATAAACAATTTAAAAATTCATCATGAAACACATCTATGATGAGAAACAAAACAAATTACTAATACATCGGTCGGGTCGGGTCGGGTCGGGCCAAAAGAAAATGTCCAAATTACCAAACCAAATGTCCAAATTTCCAATTAATGTCCAAATGTCCAACATACCAACACTCCAAAATAAATTACCAACCGACCAACCGAATTCCAAGTTCCTTTTCTTCAACCAAACCGACCAACGTCCAAAGCAATCATATAACAAACTAACAACAAAAATGAATAAACAATACAACAATCATGAATCATAAATGATTATTTATAAATGAGAATTATTAATAATAAAAGTCATACCTTTCTCAAAGATCACGAATCGAATCATCTTCAAAAAAATCCCCCAAATCATTTGAAGCTTGAGTGCTCGGACTATCTTCACGAGCCGAACCCGAAGGAGTTCCAATCCTCAAATTAGGCATGAAACGGCATGGTTTTTTAAAGAAGAAGTGCCGTGCTTTTTTGGGTCGGCCGCGTATACTTTTGGACAATATTTACACTTTGCTTTTATTGTGTTACCCTTATCATCTAAAATTCTTTCAAAGTGATCCCATACATCCGACCTTGGACCAATAGCTTTTCTCTTTTTTGTTTCGAGCGATGATGGTGCACTACTATCCGCTTGAGATTGAGACATTTCAATTTAAAACTACATTTAACAACATTAGTAAACTACATTTAACAACATTAAAGTAAACTACATTAAACATTAAAGTAACTGTAGTAACTAAATTAAACTACATTAAAGTAACTACATTAAACTACATTTAACAACATTAGTAAACTACACAGTAACACTAACACAATCACAGGCACACAGTAACACACAGACACAAAATATAGTCTATATACACATGTGCATACAGCCATACATACACAATTTTGTATGACTTACCAATTGTTTCTAACTTTCTATCACAAATTTCACAATTGTATACTGTATAGCAGCTTCATCATTAAACATGAACAGAAAATGTTGGTACTTAACTAACTCTGATGCAGCTCAAAAAGGGTAAAACCTAAATTGATGAACTCAAATACAAGATTACAAGTGCTATAACCTAATCCCAAGAACACACATTTAAAATGTTAAGTTAAATGAGCAAATAAATCTAAATACCTTCGACACTTCGAGGCTTCGACAGAGATTTGTGGGTAATTGGGGTGAGCAAAACCCCTCTTCGTCTTCGAGGGGTGAGCAAAACCCTCCTTCGAGTTCGACTTTGGGAAAACCCTCTTCGTCTTCGAGGCTTCGAAAATCGATTCGTGGCTTCGGTAAAACCCTCTTCGACAGAGACGAGAATCGTGGGTAATTGGGGCTTCGACAGAGATGACTAGATGAGAATCGTGAATGTAATTGAAATATTGACCTAATTCAATTCATCAAATATCAATTATAAAGTATAAATAATATTTAAGAAAAATATATATATATATATATATATAAAAATACTTCGGGGTTCGGCCTAAAATTCTAGCCGCCCGCCCCGATCCGTTTTAACCGAGATGAAACTTCGGGTTCGGACCATTCGGGCTACGGGTGCTCGGGTTGAACAAAGTTCGGGGTGTTCGGGGCTCGGGTCGGTTGGGTTGTTCGGGCCGGTCGGGTTTTGCTCACCCCTAATTTGAAGAGTATGGGTCTAACTTCAAAGATACATTACTTCCATTGTGACTTGGTCACACTACTAGAGTAATAGTGGCGGGATTTCAAGATGAAAAGAGATCAATCCAACTATAGTTTATTTTAAGATGAAAAAAGATCAATTCAATTATAGTTGTCAGCTAGATAAACGACGGAATTTCCAGAGTAACAAACCAACAACTATTTCCGTTGTTGATTTTATTTCTAGATGTTTGCCATGCTTATTATTTCTTGTATATATATATTTATATTACTGATGATTAATTTTTTTTTGTTTTGTTTAGAAATAAATTTAATTAAAGTTTTCTTTTTTAATAAAAGGATTATATTAAATATTTTGTTATACCATACCGAATTAAATATACAACTAGTTTATTTTAAAATACATGTATTATGTAAACATCCAAACTTATACAAATTTGTTGGCAAAAGATTATAACTATTTTATATACACATTAAATTGACATTCATAATAACCTAATTAAACATAACCGCTGAAAGATGAAATAAATACAAATTTTCTCTTCTTCTAAATAATATGGGATATTATTTTTACTAATTATGCATGCATAGAACATAGTTTATATGACCGTCTCCGATAATTTAATAGTGTAACACCCTAAAATCAGGGCTAATTTAAACCTCAAATTATAACACGTTATGATACAAGAAACTTCAACTTATATAAATATAGCAAGGAAATTAACCATCAAGAGTATATTTACAATACATGATCCTTCAAATAACCTATTAATCTAATCATATCACTATAATCAGATTAACTAAGTTATCTAAGCAATCCATCAAAATCTCTTCTTGATAATTAACACCTCTGCTATTCCAAAAACGCTCGTCCCACAACCATTTACTTTCCCGAGCTGGTACCTGGTAAAAAACATCATATGAAACGATTAGGCCAACGCCTAGTGAGAACATTCGTTTCCAAAATAACATTTCCAAAATCAATGTAAACAAGTTACAACAAACCTGATTACTCCTTTCCTTACCGTACGTGTAACTCTATTCCGTTAACACGATTTTCATCCAATCCCATGAATATGACTGACATACATTCTATCATCATATCATGTCTCAGAGCTACACTACGAATCTGCACTGATTCTAGAGTAATGTTTCTATTCCGGAAATCGCAATATACACATGCCCAGTTCCGTACACATCCTATTCCAGAGCCACACTACGAATCTTTCTCAGATTCTAGATTAATGCTCCCACCTAAGAAATCGCAATATACACATGCCCATTTCTTAGAAAAGGAAGTAGAGATTACAATTACATATGTCAATCCCTCTTCTTCCTTAGAAACCGGGAATTACGTTTATTCCAGGGTTTCTCACACACATCAGAATAATGACTAACTTCATCTATTCCACGTGCACATAACCATTAGTACTACACACATCAGAATAATGACTAACTTCATCTATTCTACGTGCACATAACCATTAGTACTACACACATCACTGGAATAACGATTATTACCACACGCCTATTCCATGTGATTACCAAACACTAGTGCCTATGGATCCATTGCACTTTACTAACGTCTATGCATAACAACATATTACAGCTCATATCATATTCTCAAATCTAAGAATACTAGATAACCTATCGTATCTTCATCCTCAAATGCCCCCCTTCGGCGACTTAGCACGGGGGTTCCGCTATTCAGAAACTTAACCAGACAAACTATTCAGAAACTGCATCCAGCCATCAGAACCTAACATTCTCAATCACTCCAAAGGTGTCCGGACAACAGGGGTTTCCGGATAACAAAACTATCCGGACAACTAAACTTCCCGGATAACACAACTTTCCGGATACTGATCTAATCCGGACAACTTAAGTTTCCGGACGCTTCACTAATCCGGATAACACCCGGAAACTAACGCAACCCGGATACTATCCGGTAACTACAATCATCCGGAAAACTAAAGCAATAAAATAAAACTTACCCGGATACTATTGCGTCCGGAAACATTCATCACCAGAGGTATCCGGATCGACGATTTATCCGGAAGACTCGGTTCTGCAGCCTAAAATTCGATCCATTTTCATGTCTGTTCGATTCAGCTCATTCCAAACCATCCCATACAGTTCATAACCAATTTATACAGCTATTTCAAGGTTTAATTTAACATGAAAACACTGATTTAAGCAAGGAACAATGAACTCACCTTTTTGTTGTAAAACCCACTTTGCTGCACCAATCTAATCCCAATCTGTTGTAAATGATTTTGAAAACCTATTCACAACATAGATTCGTTTATAATCATAAATCTACAACAAATTTTACCAGAAACCATCACAAATTCCTTACCAATTTGATGAACAAAACCTCTTTTCTTCCTTTTTCTTCTTTTCTTTCTTTTCTCTCCGCCTTCTCTCTTCTGCCGACTCAAAACCAAACTGAGATAATATCTCAGATTTCAACCCCTTATCCATACACACATTTCCATATTTACTCAATACACCCTCTAGTTTCAATACTTCCAAAAGTAGCACCAAACTTAAACCCTTGTATTTTAACCCCGTTAAATTATAAAATTTCCATATAATTTAAGGTTAAAACTAAAATACAAATAAATTCCAATTCTTATTAAGATAACATTATTGAAAAAAATTGGGATGTTACAAATAGATTCTTAAAAATAAGAAAAACAAATAAATAAGACTTTAACATATTTATTGAAAATCTTTAAACTTGGATAACTCTAGAAATTTATTATTTTCCAAAAGTTTTTATTAATAATTATTAGGGAATTTAATTAAAATACTCAAAGTTTGACTTTGACTTACCAAAATACCAATTTTCTCTCTGATTTTACCAAAATACTCATTTTTTCCGCGAAGGAGTCCGCGATCGCGAGCAAGGACCATTTTTGAAAATTTTCATCCCGCGATCGCGGGGGAGTGTCCCGGCCGTGGTGTGATTTTTGATTGTTTTGATTTGCAATTTACACTTTCAACCCCTATACTTATTTACTTACTTTACTTTATACCTTTTACTTTCATAATTTTAATTTTACATTTAACACATATAATCGTTTATTAACTAAAATACGTTTAAAAATACGTTTTAATTTTAACAAGTTACACCATTATAATCGTCCCTTCGATACGTTCGAAATGAGCCCAATATTGAATATTTTTGGATTTATTTATTTTATTATATTTAATATTTACTACATAAAAATATTTTTAATATTTACAATTCATACCCTTATAGTTAATTATTTAATTTATGGTATATCTCTTATTTTTTTCAATTTTGTTTTACACTCCTATCGCATTAACATAATAATCATATATTAACTAATTCATTAAATCGTTTTAAATTATTATTATTTGTATGTGTTTATAGATATCGTGAATGACAATAGGACAATGTTTCACGAGAAGAATATGAAATGGGGTTTTGACAAGTTGGTATCACTGGACTCATTTAAGAATTGTGAAAATGGGTATTTGGCGAATGATGATTCATGTGTGTTTGGAGCTGAAATATTTGCAGTTACAGAGTATGCACAAAAGGATCGATGTTTGTCCATCACAAAGCCTCCGCCAATTTTTAATACTTTCACTTGGACCATCGATAATAAAATAAATAAAACGTATTTTAACTATAAGAATACCATAAATTAAATAATTAACTATAAGGGTATGAATTGTAAATATTAAAAATATTTTTATGTAGTATATATGATATATAATAAAATAAATAAATCCAAAAATATTCAATGTTTGGGGGGCTCATTTCGAACGTATCGAAGAGACGATTATAATGGTGTAACTTGTTAAAATTAAAACGTATTTTTAACGTATTTTAGTTAATAAACAATTATATGTGTTAAATGTAAAATTAAAATTATGAAAGTAAAATGTATAAATTAAAGTAAGTAAATAAGTATAGGGGTTGAAAGTGTAAATTGCAAATCAAAACAATCAAAATCACATGTGCCGCGGGACTTTTCTTCGCGACCGCGGGACAAATTTTTTCAAAAATGGTCCCTGCCCGCGATCACGGATCCCTTCGCGAAAAAAATGGGTATTTTGGCAAATTCAAAAGATAAATGGGTATTTTGGTAAGTTAAAGTCAAACTCTAGGTATTTTAATTAAATTCCCTAATTATTAATTTATTATCATTTATTGTTTCGCAGAGTTCTGGAAAACTGATATAGAAGTATAGAACACCTCAAAGCCGTGCATGACTTTTTTATTTTAAAATATTCTTAATGAGTATGGAATCTTCTTTAGACATAGAAATTAAATATAAAGATTTGAGTTTAATCATTTGAAATTACACGTTTCATTCATGTATTGGGTCTTTAACTCTAGGGGTGCTCACGAGTTGGTTTGATCGGGTTGAAGGCATTTCGACACATCAACCCAATGTTGGCGGTTTGAAAAAATTTCAACTCAACCCAAACAAAAGGTACAACCCAACCCAACCCAACCCGTTCGGGTTGATCGGGTTGGTCGGGTTGTGTTTAAACAAGGTAAAATCAAAATTAGAAACATAAAATTAAAGAAAATATGTCTTTAAAATACAACCGATAATTCATACAATATTTATATACTACATATAAAAATGTCTAAACCAAATATGATCAAATAACTTGACGTCTCCAATTTGCATATTTCTTAAATCTTAAACATATCGCAATCAACTATTTTTCTCAATTTGCATATATATGTTAACATTTACTATATATATATAGAGGGAGATGGATAAGAGATTGAATATATATATATATGGGTGGTATCGGGTACAAAGCAAATGGTTTGTACAAACTGTACAAACTCATATATATATATGTCGGGTTCATTGGGTTGGGTTGGGTTCAAATTCTCGCAACCCGATATCAATCCAATACATACGGTTTGAAGATTTTACAACTCGATTGGACATCGGGTTGCTTCGGGTTGGGTTATTTCACGTCGGGTTGGGTTGGGTTGGTCGGGTTTTTGAACACCCCTACTTAACTCTAACGTAGTTAAAAAATAATTCTCGCTAATTCATTTAACACATGAGCTTTTGAGTCAATTTACCTATTTATCTATTTTTCTTTACAAAATAAATTGTATCATAATATTATATTAGATAGGAGAGTCCCATATATTGTGATAACTTTGTGAACTATAATCGTAAGGTATTGGCTCACATGATCTTTTTACCATCTAAGCCTATAATTTAATATTTTGATTTAAATGTATTTGTCTCATAATTTGTTTGTTACATATGTATTCGGTTCACGATATGAAACTTTTTTAGTGAGATGTTTTACATTGTGAAACAAACATATGTTAAGCAATACATAAAATCGAAGTCGTAGATGAAAAAAATCATGTGAAATAAAAGGCTAGGAATAAAAAATCAAAATAATAACGGATAATCACCGCCAAAAATTGGGAAAATATTATTTTAAAAAAATATTCAATTAATACTTAAAATTTTCATTTGAAAAAAATATACATAGATATATTTCTATGTAGCATTAATATGCACAGAATCGCTCTACAACTTTTCCTTTGGCCTATTTGAGGGATTTCCTATTATTTTATATAGGGAAATTAATTAAAATACCCTAAGTTTGACCAAGTGTTACCAAAATACCCTAAATCTCTCCCACTTTGCAAAAAAACCCTTTTTTCCGCGATGGGAGCCCACGATCGCGGGCCAGAGACCATTTCTGACACTTTTTTAAACTTGCAGGGACCATTTTTGAAAAATGGAATCCCGCGATCGCGGGCTCATCCCGCGATGGGATTATTTTTGTGACTTTTCAGTTTCAAGGGACCATTTTTGAAAAATTCCAGGGACCATTTTTGAAAATTTGAACCGCGATCGCGTAGAATCCCACTGTTCACCCCCGCTTTCTTTCAATTTTATGAATTTAAAATAAAATGTTACACTTTCAACCCCTATACTTATTTACTAAATTTACTTTATACCTTTTACTTTCATTATTTTAATTTTACATTTAACACATATAATCGTTTATTAACTAAAATACGTTAAAAAATACGTTTTAATTTTAACAAATTACACCATTATAATCGTCTCTTCGATACGTTCGAAATGAGCCCAATCTTGAATTTTTTTGGATTTTCACATATCATCATCATCCATCATCATCCCCAAACACATCTGTTAATATGAATCTAGTAACCTAAACAAATGAAAATAGTTATACAACTATCCAATATTTGGGCCATCAAATTTAGATGAATTTGTGTAAAATAACAACATAAAGGGTGGTGATGGTATCAACATCTTCTACAAAATTGAACCAAGAACAACACATCTATATCTATATGTCAACCAGAGTCTTCTTCTTCGGCCAAAAAACCGGTGAAAATTGATTACAAATCTCACTATCTCGCCATCAATGGTATGAATTGAGGTGAAAAACTTGGCATTTTGGCTTGTATGAGCTCTTCAAAGCAGCTTGCTCGAACTTCTTTGCTGCTGCTTCGTTATCCTCGAGGCTCGTTTGAACGAAAAACCTCGCCCACCAACTCGCACTCCGCATTTTGATGATGCAGATCTGAAAATCGAACGAGAGAAGAGAGAAGGTGTGGTGGTGGTGGCGCTGCAGCGATCGAGAGGAAGGCGAAGAGAACGTCGACGTATGTTGAGGTCGTTGGCGGCAGAATGAGTGGTGCTCGACAGGGAGGAGCAGCGACTGGGTATGGTGGCAAGACGAACGCCGGCGAGAGAGGGCGACTGGTGGTCGAACGAGAGAGAAGAGAGAAGGGAGGAGACGACAGAGGGACGAAGATGATGGAAGCCGGCAGCAGATGGCGGCGATGGGTGGTTACGGTGGTGGCGGCTGCAGGTGATGTGTGCGATGGAAAGGAGAAGAGTGAAATTAGGGTTTCTCACTTTTGTTTTTCTTTTCAAATGGGATGAAGATGACCGTTCAAATTAATATATACGTATATAATTAATATATTATAATATTAAATATAATATAGTATATAGTAATTGCAATTTGGTCCCTGTGGTTTTTGTCTTTAGTGAAAAACAGAAAAATAAAGTAAAATGACCAAATTGCCCTCATGTGCAAGTCACATGGGGGTTTTAACAGAGTCAATCTAACGGTGTTATGCCTGAGGGACCAAAACCGAGCACTTTTGCATACCACAGGGTTATTCTTGCAATAAAAAATTTATGGGGACCAAAGGTGAGAAAAACAACATACCACAGGGACCAAAATTGTAGTATACTCTTAGAAATATTTTTTAGATCATATTTACTAAGAAGCAATTTTGATTAAATAACCAAAAAATATATAATTTTTTATAGACGGGTTTACATAAACAATTTAAAAATTCATCATGAAACACATCTATGATGAGAAACAAAACAAATTACTAATACATCGGTCGGGTCGGGTCGGGTCGGGCCAAAAGAAAATGTCCAAATTACCAAACCAAATGTCCAAATTTCCAATTAATGTCCAAATGTCCAACATACCAACACTCCAAAATAAATTACCAACCGACCAACCGAATTCCAAGTTCCTTTTCTTCAACCAAACCGACCAACGTCCAAAGCAATCATATAACAAACTAACAACAAAAACGAATAAACAATACAACAATCATGAATCATGAATGATTATTTATAAATGAGAATTATTAATAATAAAAGTCATACCTTTCTCAAAGATCACGAATCGAATCATCTTCAAAAAAATCCCCCAAATCATTTGAAGCTTGAGTGCTCGGACTATCTTCACGAGCCGAACCCGAAGGAGTTCCAATCCTCAAATTAGGCATGAAACGGCATGGTTTTTTAAAGAAGAAGTGCCGTGCTTTTTTGGGTCGGCCGCGTATACTTTTGGACAATATTTACACTTTGCTTTTATTGTGTTACCCTTATCATCTAAAATTCTTTCAAAGTGATCTCATACATCCGACCTTGGACCAATAGCTTTTCTCTTTTTTGTTTCGAGCGGTGATGGTGCACTACTATCCGCTTGAGATTGAGACATTTCAATTTAAAACTACATTTAACAACATTAGTAAACTACATTTAACAACATTAAAGTAAACTACATTAAACATTAAAGTAACTGTAGTAACTACATTAAACTACATTAAAGTAACTACATTAAACTACATTTAACAACATTAGTAAACTACACAGTTACACTAACACAATCACAGGCACACAGTAACACACAGACACAAAATATAGTCTATATGCACATGTGCATACAGCCATACATACACAATTTTGTATGACTTACCAATTGTTTCTAACTTTCTATCACAAATTTCACAATTGTATACTGTATAGCAGCTTCATCATTAAACATGAACAGAAAATGTTGGTACTTAACTAACTCTGATTCAGCTCAAAAAGGGTAAAACCTAAATTGATGAACTCAAATACAAGATTACAAGTGCTATAACCTAATCCAAAGAACACACATTTAAAATGTTAAGTTAAATGAGCAAATAAATCTAAATACCTTCGACACTTCGAGGCTTCGACAGAGATTCGTGGGTAATTGGGGTGAGCAAAACCCCTCTTCGTCTTCGAGGGGTGAGCAAAACCCTCCTTCGAGTTCGACTTTGGTAAAACCCTCTTCGTCTTCGAGGCTTCGACAATCGATTCGTGGCTTCGGTAAAACCCTCTTCGACAGAGACGAGAATCGTGGGTAATTGGGGCTTCGACAGAGATGACTAGATGAGAATCGTGAATGTAATTGAAATATTGACCTAATTCAATTCATCAAATATCAATTATAAAGTATAAATAATATTTAAGAAAAAAAATATATATATAGGCTGGGTATCAAATACAAACCAGTTAGTTTGTACAAACTCGTACAAACCATACCTAGTTTCATGATTTTGTAAATTTGGCTTCATGAATATATATATATATATATATATATTTTTTTTTGGCTTCATGAATATATAATTTGGCTTTATGAATATATCATTTGGCATTTTTAACTAATTTTTTTACAAAAATACCCTAAAATACCCTTATTTTTGTAAAAAAATTAGTTAAAAATGCCAAATGATATATTCATGAAGCCAAATTATATATTCATGAAGCCAAAATATATATTTATATTCATGAAGCCAAATTTACAAAATCATGAAGCTATGTATGGTTTGTACGAGTTTGTACAAACTAACTGGTTTGCACCCGATACCACCCCTATATATATATAAATACTTCGGGGTTCGGCCTAAAATTCTAGCCGCCCGCCCCGATCCGTTTTAACCGAGATGAAACTTCGGGTTCGGACCATTCGGGCTACGGGTGCTCGGGTTGAACAAAGTTCGGGGTGTTCGGGGCTCGGGTCGGTTGGGTTGTTCGGGCCGGTCGGGTTTTGCTCACCCCTAATTTGAAGAGTATGGGTCTAACTTCAAAGATACATTACTTCCATTGTGACTTGGTCACACTACTAGAGTAATAGTGGCGGGATTTCAAGATGAAAAGAGATCAATCCAACTATAGTTGATTTTAAGATGAAAAAAGATCAATTCAATTATAGTTGTCAGCTAGATAAACGACGGAATTTCCAGAGTAACAAACCAACAACTATTTCCGTTGTTGATTTTATTTCTAGATGTTTGCCATGCTTATTATTTCTTGTATATATATATTTATATTACTGATGATTAATTTTTTTTTGTTTTGTTTAGAAATAAATTTAATTAAAGTTTTCTTTTTTAATAAAAGGATTATATTAAATATTTTGTTATACCATACCGAATTAAATATACAACTAGTTTATTTTAAAATACATGTATTATGTAAACATCCAAACTTATACAAATTTGTTGGCAAAAGATTATAACTATTTTATATACACATTAAATTGACATTCATAATAACCTAATTAAACATAACCGCTGAAAGATGAAATAAATACAAATTTTCTCTTCTTCTAAATAATATGGGATATTATTTTTACTAATTATGCATGCATAGAACATAGTTTATATGACCGTCTCCGATAATTTAATAGTGTAACATCCTAAAATCAGGGCTAATTTAAACCTCAACTTATAACACGTTATGATACAAGAAACTTCAACTTATATAAATATAGCAAGGAAATTAACCATCAAGAGTATATTTACAATACAGGATCCTTCAAATAACCTATTAATCTAATCATATCACTATAATCAGATTAACTAAGTTATCTAAGCAATCCATCAAAATCTCTTCTTGTTAATTAACACCTCTGCTATTCCAAAAACGCTCGTCCCACAACCATTTACTTTCCCGAGCTGGTACCTGGTAAAAAACATCATATGAAACGATTAGGCCAACGCCTAGTGAGAACATTCGTTTCCAAAATAACATTTCCAAAATCAATGTAAACAAGTTACAACAAACCTGATTACTCCTTTCCTTACCGTACGTGTAACTCTATTCCGTTAACACGATTTTCATCCAATCCCATGAATATGACTGACATACATTCTATCATCATATCATGTCTCAGAGCTACACTACGAATCTGCACTGATTCTAGAGTAATGTTTCTATTCCGGAAATCGCAATATACACATGCCTAGTTCCGTACACATCCTATACCAGAGCCACACTACGAATCTTTCTCAGATTCTAGATTAATGCTCCCACCTAAGAAATCGCAATATACACATGCCCATTTCTTAGAAAAGGAAGTAGAGATTACAATTACATATGTCAATCCCTCTTCTTCCTTAGAAACCGGGAATTACGTTTATTCCAGGGTTTCTCACACACATCAGAATAATGACTAACTTCATCTATTCCACGTGCACATAACCATTAGTACTACACACATCAGAATAATGACTAACTTCATCTATTCTACGTGCACATAACCATTAGTACTACACACATCACTGGAATAACGATTATTACCACACGCCTATTCCATGTGATTACCAAACACTAGTGCCTATGGATCCATTGCACTTTACTAACGTCTATGCATAACAACATATTACAGCTCATATCATATTCTCAAATCTAAGAATACTAGATAACCTATCGTATCTTCATCCTCAAATGCCCCCCTTCGGCGACTTAGCACGGGGGTTCCGCTATTCAGAAACTTAACCAGACAAACTATTCAAAAACTGCATCCAGCCATCAGAACCTAACATTCTCAATCACTCCAAAGGTGTCCGGACAACAAGGGTTTCCGGATAACAAAACTATCCGGACAACTAAACTTCCCGGATAACACAACTTTCCGGATACTGATCTAATCCGGACAACTTAAGTTTCCGGACGCTTCACTAATCCGGATAACACCCGGAAACTAACGCAACCCGGATACTATCCGGTAACTACAATCATCCGGAAAACTAAAGCAATAAAATAAAACTTACCCGAATACTATTGCATCCGGAAACATTCATCACCAGAGGTATCCGGATACGACGATTTATCCGGAAAACTCGGTTCTGCAGCCTAAAATTCGAACCATTTTTATGTCTGTTCGATTCAGCTCATTCCAAACCATCCCATACAGTTCATAACCAATTTATACAACTATTTCAAGGTTTAATTTAACATGAAAACACTGATTTAAGCAAGGAACAATGAACTCACCTTTTTGTTGTAAAACCCACTTTGCTGCACCAATCTAATCCCAATCTGTTGTAAATGATTTTGAAAACCCATTCACAACATAGATTCGTTTATAATCATAAATCTACAACAAATTTTACCAGAAACCATCACAAATTCCTTACCAATTTGATGAACAAAACCTCTTTTCTTCCTTTTTCTTCTTTTCTTTCTTTTCTCTCTGCCTTCTCTCTTCTGCCGACTCAAAACCAAACTGAGATAATATCTCAGACTTCAACCCCTTATCCATACACACATTTCCATATTTACTCAATACACCCTCTAGTTTCAATACTTCCAAAAGTAGCACCATATTTTAACCCCGTTAAATTATAAAATTTCCATATAATTTAAGGTTAAAACTAAAATACAAATAAATTCCAATTCTTATTAAGATAACATTATTGAAAAAATTGGGATGTTACAAATAGATTCTTAAAAATAAGAAAAACAAATAAATAAGACTTTAACATATTTATTGAAAATCTTTAAACTTGGATAACTCTAGAAATTTATTATTTTCCAAAAGTTTTTATTAATAATTATTAGGGAATTTAATTAAAATACTCAAAGTTTGACTTTGACTTACCAAAATATCAATTTTCTCTCTGATTTTACCAAAATACTCATTTTTTCCGCGAAGGAGTCCGCGATCGTGAGCGGGGACCATTTTTGAAAATTTTCATCCCGCGATCGCGGGGGAGTGTCCCGCCGTGGTGTGATTTTTGATTGTTTTGATTTGCAATTTACACTTTCAACCCCTATACTTATTTACTTACTTTACTTTATACCTTTTACTTTCATAATTTTAATTTTACATTTAACACATATAATCGTTTATTAACTAAAATACGTTTAAAAAATACGTTTAAAAAATATGTTTTAATTTTAACAAGTTACACCATTATAATCGTCCCTTCGATACGTTCGAAATGAGCCCAATATTGAATATTTTTGGATTTATTTATTTTATTATATTTAATATTTACTACATAAAAATATTTTTAATATTTACAATTCATACCCTTATAGTTAATTATTTAATTTATGGTATATCTCTTATTTTTTTCAATTTTGTTTTACACTCCTATTGCATTAACATAATAATCATATATTAACTAATTCATTAAATCGTTTTAAATTATTATTATTTGTATGTGTTTATAGATATCGTGAATGGCAATAGGACAATGTTTCACGAGAAGAATATGAAATGGGGTTTTGACAAGTTGGTATCACTGGACTCATTTAAGAATTGTGAAAATGGGTATTTGGCGAATGATGATTCATGTGTGTTTGGAGCTGAAATATTTGCAGTTACAAAGTATGCACAAAAGGATCGATGTCTGTCCATCACAAAGCCTCCGCCAATTTTTAATACTTTCACTTGGACCATCGATAATAAAATAAATAAAACGTATTTTAACTATAAGAGTACCATAAATTAAATAATTAACTATAAGGGTATGAATTGTAAATATTAAAAATATTTTTATGTAGTATATATGATATATAATAAAATAAATAAATCCAAAAATATTCAATGTTTGGCTCATTTCGAACGTATCGAAGAGACGATTATAATGGTGTAACTTGTTAAAATTAAAACGTATTTTTTAACGTATTTTAGTTAATAAACAATTATATGTGTTAAATGTAAAATTAAAATTATGAAAGTAAAAGGTATAAATTAAAGTAAGTAAATAAGTATAGGGGTTGAAAGTGTAAATTGCAAATCAAAACAATCAAAATCACATGTGCCGCGGGACTTTTCTTCGCGACTGCGGGACAAATTTTTTCAAAAATGGTCCCTGCCCGCGATCACGGATCCCTTCGCGAAAAAATGGGTATTTTGGCAAATTCAAAAGATAAATGAGTATTTTGGTAAGTTAAAGTCAAACTCTGGGTATTTTAATTAAATTCCCTAATTATTAATTTATTATCATTTATTGTTTCGTAGAGTTCTGGAAAACTGATATAGAACACGTCAAAGCCGTGCATGACTTTTTTATTTTAAAATATTCTTAATGAGTATGGAATCTTCTTTAGACATAGAAATTAAATATAAAGATTTGAGTTTAATCATTTGAAATTACACGTTTCATTCATGTATTGGGTCCTTAACTCTAGGGGTGCTCACGGGTTGGGTTGATCGGGTTGAAGGCATTTTGACACATCAACCCAATGTTGGCGGTTTGAAAAAATTTCAACTCAACCCAACCCAAACAAAAGGGACAACCCAACCCAACCCAACCCGTTCGGGTTGATCGGGTTGGTCGGGTTGTGTTTAAACAAGGTAAAATCAAAATTAGAAACATAAAATTAAAGAAAATATGTCTTTAAAATACAACCGATAATTCATACAATATTTATATACTACATATAAAAATGTATAAACCAAATATGATCAAATAACTTGACGTCTCCAATTTGCATATTTTCTTAAATCTTAAACATATCGCCATCAACTATTTTTCTCAATTTGCATATATATGTTAACATTTACTATATATATAGAGAGAGAGATGGATAAGAGATTGAATATATATATATATATATATATATATATGGGTGGTATCGGGTACAAACCAAATGGTTTGTACAAACTGTACAAACTCATATATATATATATATAGAGTAAATTACACTTTTGGTCCCTGTGGTTGCCAGCTACTATCAAGATTGGTCCCTATTTCAAAGTAATTACAAAACCAGTCATTAGGGTTTCTGTTTTGTTTCAATGTTGGTCCCTGTGTGGTTGCCAGCTATTCACGGATATGATTTTAAAAAAACGCCGTGAAGTATCCAGGGGCAAAATGGTCCAAACCCATTTAACCCCTTTCACCTCTATTTACCCCATACGCATCATCTGAGCATCTAATTTCAATTAAGTTTTCATCGTCTCCTACATTCTCTGCCCTACGATTAATGAAGATTATATGGTAAAATCGATCCTGTGGTAAAATCGATCCAACATTGAAGACGAAATCAGTAAGCTCTCTCAGGGTTAAAATCAAATTTCGATCGTTTGGTCGTATTATGTGGCACATCAGACAACGGGATGAACAGTTTGCTGAAGAGATTTATGGTAAGTTTTGTATTTCAGATTTCTTTTAAGGTGTTTAGAGTTGTTTATGTTGTGTGATTGTTTATATTTACTCATCCAGTCTTTTTTTTTCACCTCACAGAACTATATCCCACCTTAATGTCTATGAAGATGCATCATGGTGGATTCTTTACGAATGGGTGATGGTAGGAAATACTTGAACGGTAAAATTACTTATGTAGATTTAATAGACACCGGTTCTTTATCGCTTCATGATCTTGTTTCTGTTACACAAGAGTTAGGTTACGCAGACCACGAAGTAATTTATTACCACTTCATGAGACCCGATAGTGATCTGTGTTTTGGTTTGCAAGCATTACGGAACGAGGAAGATCTACTTATGTTGCTGAATTACTTTCCTAAGTTCAAGCTAATTGATGTATACACTGAATATTGTGAAACCAATCTGGATAACTATTCAAAGACTCCACAGGAATATGATGTTGAAATTCAGGAATTACCATACGATAAATTACTTTTGGAATGGCATCCAGACAATATAGGCGAAGGTAGTGGGTTGGGTCAAGATGGCATAGATGTGGGGATGGATGAACCCCAAATGAGTGGAATGGGAGAAGCAAATATGAGGTGACTGGACCATGGCAGGATAAGTGTATTGTGGATGTTCAAGAGAGGAGTTGTTCGTGTAGGCGTTGGGAGTTAACAGGGATGCCATGCAAGCATGTAGTGGCCACAAATTGGTACATGGCATTAAATGGGGAAGATGTACGCCAACCTGAGAATTGGGTGCACCCTTGCTATTTGCTAAATACTTGGAAGAATGTGTACAGTTTCAAGATGACTCCCATCAACGGACCAACGCTTTGGCCTAAATCTAATTGTCCAACTACCCTAACTCCCCCTAAGCATCATGTACAAGTTGGAAGGCCGAAAAAGAAACGAAAGAGGACCAAAGATGAGCTAAGTCAATCGATTGTCAAAGGAAGTAAAATATCGAGGGCTGGAACAACCGTCACTTGTGCAAAATGCCGTAAGAAGGGTCATAACTCTAGGACTTGTAGAGGACAAGGTGTTTAGATGAAATGGGTATGCTCTTTTGGTTTCATTTGATCTTTTGGTTGTAAGTAAGAAGGGTCATAACTCTGTATTGTTCTTTTGGTATGTTTGGCCTTTGCCTTTTGGTTGTAAGTAAGAAGGGTCATAACTCTGTATTGCCTTTTGGTTGTAAGTAACAGCTTAGTGCAGTTGGTATGTAGTTGTATAGTTGTCCTTTTGCTTTGTAAACAACTATTGGTAAATACATTAAGCATCTGCTGTTACATTAAGCATCTGCTAGAATTTTAATTGTGCATCAAATCTGTCCATTTTATTGTTATATTAAATCTGCCATTTTTTGCATCAAATCTGCCATTTTAGATAATAAAATCTGCCCATTTTGTGTTATATTGAATCTGCAATTTTAGTGCAGCAAATGTGCAATTTTAGTGCAGCAAATCTGCAATTTTAGTGCAGCAAATGTGCACTTTTAGTGCAGCAAATGTGCAATTTTAAGTGCAGCAAATGTGCAATTTTAGTGCAGCAAATGTGCAATTTTAGTGCAGCAAATCTGCAATTTTAAGTGCATCATATGCTGCCAATGTAGAGCTTAATTACTACCAAACCAAATGACATGAAAATGAGATAAAAATGGTAGCAAATCTGCTGCAATTACCAAACCAAATGACATGAAAATGAGATAAAAATGGTAGCAAATCTGCTGCAATTACCAAACCAAAAGACATAACATTGATTGAACTTTTCATCGTACATAAATCAAAACAGTTACAACCATGACACAAGTCTTCGTCCGTACTAAAAACAACTACAAATCATAACAATTACAATGATGGATCACTACTCTCATCAGTCAACGGAAAAAACATAAAAGATGGCAAATGCCACCCAACTTATACAAAACCCGAACTTCCATTTACGTGTTTCCAAAGCATCTTCCAGCTTGTTCATTGACCTTAATAAACCGGGTATGATCTGAACAGCTCGTGGACACAAAAACTAGAAGCAGTATTAACCTTAGTAGAAGTACTAACAGAGTCAGCAGTACTAACAGAGTTAGCAGCACTAACAGAGTTAGCAGCACTAACAGAGTCAGCAGCACTAACCGAGTCAGCAGCACTAACAGAGTCAGCAGCACTAACAGAGTCAGCAGCACTAACAGAGTCAGCAGCACTAACAGAGTCAGCAGCACTAACAGAGTCAGCAGCACTAACACTGCTAGCAACAGCATTCTCTTTAAAAGAAGTACTAAAGTGTTAGCAGCACTAACACTGCTAGCAACAGTATTGGCAGTAGTATTTCTTCTAGCAGCACTATCCTTGTCAGCAGTACTATCTGAGGTAGCAGTACTAACATTAGTGCTTTTGGGGACCCACATATTGACACATTCCTTTTCAGTCTGTTTTCTCATGTGGCTTTTGGATTCAGCTTGTTTCTTAGCAGTACTAATTATGCTCTGGCAGTATTAACTTTGATCCAGCAGTATTAATTGTTGCTTGCAGTACTAACATTGACCTGGCAGCACTAATGTTGTTCTGGCAGTACTATCCATACTTAGCAAATCTTTAGTTCCCAACAAACGTGTACCCGGTAAGAGTTTGGTAAACGGCCCCTAAGTCGTATGACGAGAGCAGGTGAATGCACATATGTGATATATAAACTGGCCTCAAACTAAGTTTCCTGCAATGAGTAAATGAGTCTCTATAAAACAAAGCATCTTCCAGCTTGTTCATTGACCTCAATAAACCGGGTATGATCTGAACAGCTCGTGGACACAATGGGTCGTCAACCAACCAAGAAACCTACATCTTGCACCATGTATCAAAATAAGCCACAAAATAACCCATTGTAAGAAATTGAGAAAAAATTAAGCCACTGTAATCAACCCACTGTAAGAAGTTAAACCACTGTAAAATTAAGCTACATGAGTAAAAAAAAGCCACAAAAATCACTATCCCAAATTAAGCCACATTGAGTAATAAAACTCTATTGTATCCAATTAAGCCACAAAATAAGCCACTGTCCCAAATTAAGCCACATTGAGTAAAAAAACTTTACTATATCAATTTAAGCCACAAAATAATCCACTATTCCAAATTAAGCCACATTGGGTCAAAAAACTCTACTGTATCAAATTAAGCCCCAAAATAAGTCACTTCCAAAAAATTCAGCAACTTACTTCTCAAATCGCAAATAAAAAAAAACCATTTTTGCTTACATTTCTTGAACAAGAGAAGAACCTTCGTCCTGGATTATTGGAGGTCCAGGAGGTTCGTACCACACCTGTTGCACCACAATCGCATATCACCATGGAACTTTGAGGAGACGAAAATCTAAGGAGAAGAAGTACTAATAGTGGATACAAAATCAGAGATGGGGATCGATTTTGTGTTAATCGTAATCAGATTCAACCTGAGAGAAGAAATCAAAGAGGATGAAACTCGATTTCATGTTAATCGATTTGCTGAGATTCGCAGAGAATTTTGGGGTCGATGGTTTTTTTGAAATCAGGTGCGTAGTAATAGAATTGGGTCAATAGGATTTTTTGAAAGGGTTAAATGGGAATGGACAATTTTGCCCTTTAATTGATTTAACACTTCACGGTATATGGATGGCGTGAATAGCTGGCAACCACACAGGGACCAACATTGAAACAAAACAGAAACCCTAATGACTGGTTTTGTAATTACTTTGAAATAGGGACCAGTCTTGATAGTAGCTGGCAACCACAGGGACCAAAAGTGAATGGCAATAGGACAATGTTTCACGAGAAGAATATGAAATGGGGTTTTGACAAATTGGTATCACTGGACTCATTTAAGAATTGTGAAAATGGGTATTTGGCGAATGATGATTCATGTGTGTTTGGAGCTGAAATATTTGCAGTTACAAAGTATGCACAAAAGGATCGATGCCTGTCCATCACAAAGCCTCCGCCAATTTTTAATACTTTCACTTGGACCATCGATAATAAAATAAATAAAACGTATTTTAACTATAAGAGTACCATAAATTAAATAATTAACTATAAGGGTATGAATTGTAAATATTAAAAATATTTTTATGTAGTATATATGATATATAATAAAATAAATAAATCCAAAAATATTCAATGTTTGGCTCATTTCGAACGTATCGAAGAGACGATTATAATGGTGTAACTTGTTAAAATTAAAACGTATTTTTTAACGTATTTTAGTTAATAAACAATTATATGTGTTAAATGTAAAATTAAAATTATGAAAGTAAAAGGTATAAAGTAAAGTAAGTAAATAAGTATAGGGGTTGAAAGTGTAAATTGCAAATCAAAACAATCAAAATCACATGTGCCGCGGGACTTTTCTTCGCGACCGCGGGACAAATTTTTTCAAAAATGGTCCCTGCCCGCGATCACGGATCCCTTCGCGAAAAAATGGGTATTTTGGCAAATTCAAAAGATAAATGAGTATTTTGGTAAGTTAAAGTCAAACTCTGGGTATTTTAATTAAATTCCCTAATTATTAATTTATTATCATTTATTGTTTCGTAGAGTTCTGGAAAACTGATATAGAACACGTCAAAGCCGTGCATGACTTTTTTATTTTAAAATATTCTTAATGAGTATGGAATCTTCTTTAGACATAGAAATTAAATATAAAGATTTGAGTTTAATCATTTGAAATTACACGTTTCATTCATGTATTGGGTCCTTAACTCTAGGGGTGCTCACGGGTTGGGTTGATCGGGTTGAAGGCATTTTGACACATCAACCCAATGTTGGCGGTTTGAAAAAATTTCAACCCAACCCAACCCAAACAAAAGGGACAACCCAACCCAACCCGTTCGGGTTGATCGGGTTGGTCGGGTTGTGTTTAAACAAGGTAAAATCAAAATTAGAAACATAAAATTAAAGAAAATATGTCTTTAAAATACAACCGATAATTCATACAATATTTATATACTACATATAAAAATGTCTAAACCAAATATGATCAAATAACTTGACGTCTCCAATTTGCATATTTCTTAAATCTTAAACATATCGCCATCAACTATTTTTCTCAATTTGCATATATATGTTAACATTTACTATATATATAGAGAGAGAGATGGATAAGAGATTGAATATATATATATATATATATATGGGTGGTATCGGGTACAAACCAAATGGTTTGTACAAACTGTACAAACTCATATATATATATATATATATATATATATATATATATATATATATATATATATATATATGTCGGGTTCATTGGGTTGGGTTGGGTTCAAATTCTCGCAACCCGATATCAATCCAATACATACGGTTTGAAGATTTTACAACTCGATTGGACATCGGGTTGCTTCGGGTTGGGTTATTTCACGTCGGATTGGGTTGGGTTGGTCGGGTTGGTCGGATTTTTGAGCACCCCTACTTAACTCTAACGTAGTTAAAAAATAATTCTCGCTAACTCATTTAACACATGAGCTTTTGAGTCAATTTACCTATTTATCTATTTTTCTTTACAAAATAAATTGTATCATAATATTATATTAGATAGGAGAGTCCCATATATTGTGATAACTTTGTGAACTATAATCGTAAGGTATTGGTTCACATGATCTTTTTACCATCTAAGCCTATAATTTAATATTTTGATTTAAATGTATTTGTCTCATAATTTGTTTGTTACATATGTATTCGGTTCACGATATAAACTTTTTTAGTGAGATGTTTTACATTGTGAAACAAACATATGTTAAGCAATACATAAAATCGAAGTCGTAGATGAAAAAAATCATGTGAAATGAAGGCTAGGAATAAAAAAATCAAAATAATAACGGATAATCACCGCCAAAAATTGGGAAAATATTATTTTAAAAAAATATTCAATTAATACTTAAAATTTTCATTTGAAAAAAATATACATAGATATATTTCTATGTAGCATTAATATGCACAGAATCGCTCTACAACTTTTCCTTTGGCCTATTTGAGGGATTTCCTATTATTTTATATATCCTTTTATTTAAGACTAAAATTTAATATATTTGTTTTATAATAATTTGTTTAACAATATGAAACTTTTTACTTATATTTTGTGTTTCATAAACATATATAAGTGCATTATATCGAGATAGGATGTATCGAGATACACCGAATTAATTCCTTTTTAAGTTACAATTCATGGAAGACATTTTATTAATAGTGATCAACAGTTTAAAAGTATTTCTTACAATTCTCACCAAAAAACTATATCTATGTGAAATAAAAACAAATATAAGTTAATCAATGCATCACATATAATTTATGAATGAAAAGAATCATATTGAACAACGTATATACATATAATACACAAATTTTTAAAATTGTTATTACTTTATACAATTTTACAAGTTTTCAAAATAAAGGGGTTACCAAATACTAGTTTCTTGGATATAAATAATTAAGAATGATGGCAAACAATCTGTAATTGCCTGCCTCTAGTCATGTCCTCCTCTCTACACGTTCTTTTGTTTCCCTTCATGGCCAAAGGCCACACCATCCCAATCCTCCAACTAGCCCGTCTCTTCCTCCGCCGCAACGCCACCGTCACCCTCTTCACCACTCCTTCCAACCACCCTTACGTCTCCGCCTCCCTCTCCGACACACCCACCACCATCATCTCCCTCCCCTTCCCTCAAAACATCCCCGGCATCCCCGCCGGCGTCGAGAGCACCGACAAACTCCCCTCCATCTCCCTCTTCCTCCCATTCGTCTCCTCCACAAAACTCCTCAAACCCCACTTCGAACAAGCCCTCCACTCCCTCCAAACTCCGCCCACCTTCATGATCACCGACGGCTTCTTCGGCTGGACACTCCATTCAGCCAACAAATTCAACATCCCACGGTTAGTTTACTACGGCATGAGCAACTTCGCCGTCACCATGTCTCGGGTCATCTCTCACAACCCAAATCTCTTCACCGGAAAATCCGACACCGACCAAGTGGTCATCCAGGAATTCCCATGGATGAAGGTGACAAGAATCGAGTTCGGAGATACGTTCAATAGCAATGATATCAATAACCCTTTAGCTGAATGGATGACTGAACAGATACTTGCAACTTCAAAAAGCTATGGTTTGATTACCAACAGTTTCTTCGAACTCGAACCGGTTTATGCAGATTTCTGGAACTCAAACATCTCACCAAAATCATGGTCCGTGGGTCCTTTCTGTTTTAGTCAAAAAGCGGTGGAACCAAACACAAACACAAATAGCTGTCTGTCCACACAAAGACCATCATGGATGGTTTGGCTGGATGAAAAACTTCAACTTGGAAGTCCAGTTTTGTATGTGGCATTCGGATCACAATCGGAGATACCCGTGAAGCAAATCGAAGAGATCAAGATGGGACTTGAAAGATCTGAAGTTAATTTCTTGTGGGTAGTTAGGGGAGAGAAAACAAGCAGGTTTGACGATGGATTCGAGGAGAGAGTGAAGGATAAGGGGATTGTGGTTAGAGAATGGGTGAACCAAAGGGAGATATTGGAGCATGAGAGTGTGAAGGGGTTTGTGAGTCATTGTGGGTGGAACTCGGTGTTGGAGAGTATATGTGCTGCGGTGCCGATTGTGGCGTGGCCGTTGATGGCGGAGCAGCCGATGAATGCGAAGTTTGTGGTGGAGGAAATCGAGATAGGGGTGAGGGTGGAGACTTGTGATGGGAGTTTGAATGGTTTTGTGAAGTGGGAAGAACTGGAGAAGAGGGTGAGGGAGTTGATGGAAGGTGAAAAGGGGAAGGAGATGAGGAAGAAGGTGAAGGATATAAGTGAGGCCGCCGTGAAGGCGGTGGAAGACGGTGGTTCGTCATGGCGGAGTATGAATGCGCTCATTGAAGAGCTTCAAACCAAGTAGGAGTAATTATTATTGATGCATGCATGTGGAGGATAGTTGACTTCTATGTAGTCAATGAATGCACCCTCCTTTTGTGACACTGACACCCATATTTTTGGTCAAATAAAGTTGTATAAGTTATGATTTAATAATCAGTTTTTTGGGAGCATTATGTTAAAATAACTTGAATGTAATGGGCCAAGTAAACTACATGATTTTGTATGAGTAAATATTTCATTTTAATATTTAACAAAACAACTAATTTACTCGAGTATAATTATACTTTGATGATAATATATTGTGAAATATAAAAATGTATAAACAAAGTCACGTACGTTAGAATTCCCAATAGATGGTATGTGTATGTGTTTCATATATATATCTTTAAATATATTACATTCATCCTAAAAATAGTTACAAGTTACAACTCAGCTAAAATTAAAGTACTTGTGTAGTTAGTTTAACCGATAATAAGACTTTAAACTTTGAGGATCATTCTTAGAGATTACATATATGAGTCCTATAAAACAACTAGGGATTTTTCAAGAGAGTCGTCAACGTCCCTGAACTTAGTCGATGTATGCACAAATTGGTACAGCCGCCCATGATTAAAAAAAAACCTAGCTAAGAGTATGAACAAAAAATTGGTAGGCCTAATATTTAGGCAAATAATGCTACCAAGTGCCAACTATCTCAACAATGTCGCAATTAACAACCATACTTGTACTTTTATTGTTCTGAATCATACCCATTTTTATTAGATAAAAATGTTTTAACCCTGAATTCAAAATGATGTAAACTTAATTAATATGTTAAAGATTAAATATCATCGTTATCCAAAGAAAAAAATAACGCCTCGACAAGCCAAAGGCCATTTGACCAACTTGACTTGTAGTAGTTAACGATATTAACAGGAAAAAGAGGAAGAGGAAGAGAAAAAGAACTAATTTAAGTATGATAATAATAAAAATGGACAATTCAAACTAAAAGTATTTCATTTTACCATACACTAGGACACACAAATGTTTATAGTTGGATTCACAAGAAACTACTAAAGTATGAATATAAGTTACAAAAATTTGTTCGTCTTGTATGTGCACAAAAGCAATTTGTCTGATATAGAAATCAATAAACATTTTCAGTTCATTTTATGTACATATATGATTATTAAATGTTCATCATTTTTTCATTTCTTTCTAATCTTTCCCAAAGAGAGATAGATAGAGGGGTTTCGTTAGAGCAGCTTTTTCATTTTGGAGAAAATGGAGATTTTGGAACACAAATAAGCTCCAACAGCTTACCCAAAAGTTTCCCAAAAATGGGGATAATAGGATTTTCCCCAAATTTGGAGAATACTTCAAATATGATTACCAAGTGTTTTTCCAAATATGGGGAATCTGTTGGAGATGGGTGTAATTTTTTTGGGGATTTTGACTTTTGCTTCCCCATTTTGGAAATTTTTTGGGGAAGCTGTTGGAGATGCTCTTAGAAACCATATTCTCGTTGGTAATTGGGGAATATATATATATATATATATGGTTAGATTCACGTGAGACCAACCTGTTTTCGTGAGACCAAGAAAATAACACTAAACCTTCACAGTGATTCATTGTGAAGGTAATAAAAACAACTAACCTTCACAACAAAAACACTGTGAAGGTTTACCGTCACATTATCTTCACAGTCTTTTGCTGTGAAGGTTTAGTGTTAATTTTTTGGTCTCACGGTCTCACGGAAATAGTCTGGTCTCACATGATCTCAAGTCTATATGGGTATATATATATATATATTGTGTGTGTGTGTGTTTCGTTTGCAAATTATACAATTCGTACAAACTATACAAACCAATCTTAGCCGTTCAATTAAGTATAATAAATATATGATTTTATTTTGTTTCTTAATCTAAAGTCATGATTATAATTAATTAACCTTATAATTTTTCATATATATATCTCAATCATAATCAATGAATCATGATAATAATCCATAGATATATCTATTATTTCTTAATATAATGATTTGTATAATTTAAACGAATTCTATGGTTTGCAAATAAAAGACACCCTATATATATAATCATAACGCATTACTATTATAGTTAATAGTATATAATAGCATTGGAAGTTGTATGGTGATCACTGAAATAGTTAATAGGTGCAGTTGAATGTTGAATGTCAACCTGTGCTTTCCTCTCCTCCATTGAAGTTTCAACCATTGATCAGCCCCTCTCAAACTCAAAGTAATTCACAAATGGCTTCAACACAACCCCCTCATATCCTTCTCTAAATTTCTTTCCTTCATGTCCATAGCCCAAACCATCCCTATTCTCCATCCAAAGTTAATTTTATATATATATTTGGTTTGTAAATGATATTCACCATATATATATAGAGAGAGAGATGCCGTTTCATGTGAAAACCTATGCTATTTTGAAAATTGTGAAACCCACTTTAACACCATTGATCAAGATGATCTACGGTCATAATAAAATTGGTCTATTTATGTTAATAATTATTATTTTTTATTATTTTTAATACACCGAAAAGGGCTTCGGATATCTGGGTAATTTCATCAACCATTTTGAATAAGGAAACTGAATCAGACGCATGATCTTCGGCTTGATCACTTGAATGATTCGTCTAAAACGAAATAAAAAACTGAAATTTCATCGTTTTCATTCTGGTTATCAAGATTGAAGATCATCTACAAGTATTTTCATCGCGACGAGAGGGAGATGAACCGGAGACTAACGGAGATGAATGGAGATCGATCGGAGATGAACGGAGATGAAACAGAGATGAACAGAGATGAAACGGATATGAACCGGAGTTGAATCGAAGATGAACGACGATGAAACAAATATGAACCTGAGATGAACGACGATCTGCGGCATGGTTGGTGAATCCTTCCCTGCGGTACGATTGGTGGAACCCTAGTGTAAAGCACGTATTCCGGTATGTAATTTCTTTTATTAATTCTTTTCTTTTAAGTTTGATTTAATGTGGTTGCCGTTAACGGGGTTAGTCGGGTTAGACCTAATCGAAAAATGTTGGAATTTTGGTTAGTTGCGAGAAGGTTTAAGTGGAGGGACTAGAAGTGTCACGGGCCAAAAGTCTAAGTTTCGGCCCATGCACCCAATGGCCGAAATCTTTTCTTTGTGTTTTGTGTGTGTTTGTCGTGATTAGTAAGAAAAGAAAAGAAATAGGAATAGGAAAGAAAAAAAAACCCACGACTCTTTTTGTTTTGGGTTTAGGTGTGGTAACGTGAGGGACACACAAGAAAAGAAAGAATAAGTTTGTCAAAAACCAAACCCTACGGCTCCTTTGTTTTTCTTGTGGTTGCCGGTCGAAGAGAGAAGAGCCGGGAGAGAGATCGCGAGAAAGAGAGAGAAGAGAAAAAAGAACACAGCGGCAGTAGTCGCCGCCGCTGCTGCTGTCGCCGGAGGGCGCCACCACCCTGGTTTCGTCGGAGATCGAGAGAGAGAGGTTTGGTTGCGGTGGTGAGACGTCGTCGTAGGTAAGTGTTTCCCCCCCCCCCCCCTTGTTGTTTCTTTGATGTCGCCGTGAAACCACCACCGGCGGTGGCCGCCGCCGCCGCCGACCACCACTGCCGGAGGTGGCAGTGGGTGGTGCGTGGGGTGTCCAGCCCTAGTTGTAACCCGAACCGTTAAGCCTTGAACCGTTTTTATAAATCGTGATTTTATGAAAATTCTAAGTGTGCTGTCCAGTTTTCGTGTGATCGTAACTTTTCTGTCGTAACTCCGTTTGAGCCGAAACTGGCGCCCACGGTTCAAGTTCGGGATCGGGCACGTTTTCCGTGTTTTAGCGGAAAACTGGTTCGGTCTCTAGCTGGGCGAAAAAGTGGTCGCAAGTTCGGTGTTTCGTCATTTCATGTGAAAATTTCTGGAATCTGCCTTGATCTTGCGAAAACCATAACTTTCTGCTCGTAACTCGGTTTGGGGTGAAACCAGTGTCAAAAGTTCCCTTTTTGAGTCTAGAAACTTTTCTGTGTTTTGTGCAAAACCCAGTTCGGGACGTAGCATGGGTCAAATTGTCGTTTTATACTGAAAGGTGTTGAATTTCGCTGTTCTGGAAACTGTTTTTGTAAAATCCGTAGTAAATTGTAGAAAAATCGTTAGGAGGCGTATAATATGTTCTTGGAACCCTAACTCAGAGGAATTTCTGGTCATGAAATAATATTGGGAATTTTCCGGGTTTAAAGGGGTCGAAACAGGTCCCGAACAGACCTGTTTTGTGAGAACGGAAATTGGTTTTAGTGACGGTTTAAGCGTGTGTCGTGTCATAGGGTCCGGGTCTTGTATTGACACGTTTTAACATGCGTTTAGGTGCTGGGAAGTGACCGTAATTGTGAAGCTTGAATTGTATTGTTAAGCTAGACGTGCATTCGAGGTGAGTTCTCTCACTATATCTAATAATAGTTGTTTTATCATTGCTGTAGTACGTGTGTGGTAGCTTTATGTGCTTGTGTTGGGGAACTAGATAGTGGGGTGTCTAGTTGATACTATGTTGCCATGTTGACTCGGTGGGACCGAGGATCCGGCGGGGCCGGAGATTTTATACGCGGGTGGCGTAGAGACTCGGTGGGACCGGGGATTCGGCGGGGCCGGAGGTTTTATACGCGGGGCGTAGAGACTCGGTGGGACCGGGGATTCGGCAGGGCCGAAGATGTTATCATGTGGTCGGTGGGACCGACTTGTGCCTTTTAGGTGGGTGGTTGTAGATATACATGTTTATGATTTGTTCGTAGACCTGTATGATCGTTCATGTGTCACTATCTGTTGTAGGGGTAGTGTGGAATAACTGTATTATTTATGGTGTTTGAATTCACTAAGCTTCGTGCTTACCCTTTCCCAATAGTTTGTGGTTTCAGGTACGGGCGGCTCCAAGGCGTGACGAGTACACACTGGCGCGCGAGAAGAGCTGGTTGTTTTTATGATTTTAATAATTAAACGTTTATTCCGCTGGTTTTTATTATAAAGATTTTAATTACGAGTTTGCAACGAATCGTTGGGATCATTTAATGGTTTGTTATGAATGAAATGTCTATCTTAAAATTTTAAATTTGCTTGAAAATTTGGGACGTTACAACTTGGTATCAGAGCACAGCTTGAGTGAATCAAATGCACCTCGGTGTGTTTGATCTCAAGTTTGCGGCTATAAAATTTTCTTTAAAAATTTTTGGAAAATAAAAGAAAGGAAAACCCGTTTGAGAAACGGTGATCGGTGGCGCAGTGTGTACAGTCAGCCGGAGCCAGGGGAAAAGGTACAGCACTTAGTGTTTTATTGCTTTCTAGATCATAGAGTATGCATGCTAGATTGCCTGTTGTGGACACTATGCTGTATGTTGAACTACTTGCTATTAGGAATTTATGCTAATTATGATAGGTTACTAAGTGGATGCCCTCTAGGTTGTATGCAGTAAGAGATTTATAGCCTTAGAATATTCGATTTAGTTCTATTGCGCAACTCTTGTTTGAGTCCAACCGTTCTAGGATAGAGTCTTGTATTCGACTGTCTATTTGTTTCGCACTGCATATAATCGGGTATTCGCGAGGTCACCCGTTATAATTAGTAGGGATTCGGTAGTAGCAAGGGTAGTGGGATAAGAGGAAGTTCCTAGAGAGCTGGGAAGGGTGTTTATGTATGAGTACGTGTGCTAGATTGCTTTCTAGAACATAGGAGTATGTATGCTAAATTGCTTGGTGCTTATTACACTGTATTGCATGTCTGCTGCTTGCTATTAGGGATTTGGCAGTAGCAAGGGTAGTGGTTTGGATGGAATTCCTAGGGAGCTAGGAAGAGTGTGTACATATGCCGGTGCGGGCATATGTGTATGGTTTCGGTGAGAAACTACTTGGACCCCTTGGGATGGAACTCGGAACGGGTGATGATAGGTGTGGATGGTAGTAGTAGAGCTCCTACTACCGGAAGCACAGGATCAATGCTCGAGTCGGGGAAGTCACGAGGAATCCAAGGAGTTGAGCATGAGTGTTGTTAGTATGAGTTATTATGTGCTAATAACGCGTTGTATTGTCTACCCAGAATAGCCATCACAAGGAGGAACAACTATAGTAAACCTACTAGTACAGGTGTGTACTCGAAGTGTTTTGAGGTGATGATCGTTGGGGGTAGTGATGAAGGTCCTAAACTAGTAGTCGTTGGAATAGAAAGACGATTCTAATATTAGTCACTTGGAGTGACGATAGGGATGATATTTGTTGTAAGCAGATCATTTCGGGCCAAGATGGAAGATTGTGCTTGGGTCATAGGCTCATAGAGCCGACTTTGATTTGAGGAAAACCCGTAAGATGATTTGATGTGATTTCCCAACTTGCCTTAAGAGGTTTAAATGTCTGGATGACAATAGTAGACCGGAGAGTTTCGGAGTAGTAGGGGTCGAGACGTTGAATGCCGAATGAGTCATGCACGAAGTTATTTTGAAAATAAGATTGCATTAACAAATTCTTGTGTTTCAAATCTTTGTATGGACGGTGTTTTGGAATTTTGGGAACTGCTCAGCACACGCACAAGATTTTGAAATATGGTTTTGAAAGTGTATGAAATCGTTTTATCACGGGAGTGCAAACTTTGTTAGAATTTGTCTCATTTTCGTTATTTTTCCAACGGTTCTTTCGGGTACGATATTATCCGTGTTTTGGTGGTGGTTAAGATGTTGGGTAAGTGACTACGGATTGAGACTCTAACATTGGAACTCCTCCACATGTGTTAGAGTTGAGACGAAAAGTTACATTCCACGATGTCTGTATAAAGGCTATTTTGGTGATTTGTTTAAAATGAGTTTGGAATTCCGGTGTCGCTTAACTTTTCGTTCGAGAGTTTGTGTTACTAAGTGTTTTATTGCAAATAGTTCAGTGTGTGGATTGATTCATGCGTGACATAAGTGATGCATGGAGGAATTTTGGTAACATTTCATAAGGAGTTGTTTAATGCGCTTTTTAGTCAGCTAAAGGTTTTATTGACATTTCCATGAAAATGCGATTTATCGACTTAGGGGTATGCATACTGGGGTAACCTTTGTTCTCGACATTTTGATGAACGAGTCGTGTATGAAAATGTTTTAGTTCCTTTTTGTCGAAGTGAAAGACCATTTGATCCAAGGAGTGTTTTAATGTTGTGAACATCATGCATACGATTACAATGTGTTATATTTTGGAAATATAAATGCGTAGATTTTTGACATTCGGTTAATTTAGAATTACCGATCATTTTTTTTGGGAAATTAAAAACTTTTGCTTTGGAGGAAACGAGTATTTTGAGCATTTTCGATAAATACATTTTTAAACTATAATGTTTTGACGTTATATGTCCCAAGTACGAAACTTGAGGAAGTGTTACAAGCTTGCATGCCTGCCCCCAGTTTGAGATTTTATGAGGTTTTAGTCGATATTTCCAATTAATAGAAGCGGACTGGTTTCTGTCTTCAAGTTTGAAACTTACACGGGACAGTTGTGTTTTAACAAAAATATATTTGTAAACCGTGTCATCGTTTTGTGTGATTAGCTGACGCGCGAAAAATTTGTGGCGAACCCTGTGCCACGTCATTTTTATGACTAAAAAGAAGAATTTTTGAATCAAAAGTCGTGAAACTTATTTTGAATTATGTGCACACCTTTGTCGCACCCTGTTTAAGGTCAAGCGGTTACTTTAAGTGCACGTCATGAGTCAATCCATACTGGAATCGAGGCGGTACATTTTAAAGAAATTATTTATTACGCTTGTTTTTGTGTGAGTAAACTGAACTGCAATGGAACGATTTTCAACATGATTTTCCTACGTGGGACGAGCGTGTCCAGTTTTGCGTAACTATCGATCAGGTAATAGTAGTTTTATTACATACGATCTTTTTGAGATGAAAATCCTGATGTTGAAAATACTTTGTAAATGATTTTGTAAACCATTTGGGGAAATGTGCTTTTAAGTGTCATGTGTCATTTCGAGAATTTTAAGGGTGTGAGTCCTTTTGGAAAACTCTTTTGTTTAACCCGTGTTGAGTCTGGGACTAAGGTTGATTTCAGAGTATTGCTTGCTTAGACTTTATTTAAACGCGTTTTTGACCGACTTATGGGTCTAGCAAGCGTGGAGCATTTTGCTCGGTTTTGACTTGGAATTAGTCATGGGCTAATTGCCCGGTTTTAATGACTCAAGGTGGAGTCTTGTTGATGAATTGTTTTGTCGCACTGTTTGGCATTCATTGCACGTCGAGTATTTACACGTTTGGGTGAGGGAGACAATCCGAGATAGGCACTTGTGGGTAGGCTGTTTTGCTCTGGATCCTTAGGCACGTTAGTCAGTCGTTGGTAATGGTCGGTTGGGTATCTCGGGGTGAGACCCCGGTCTTCAGGTGTTATAGCCTAGGCTTTCTAGTAGGTGCTAGGAGGATATAGTTGTGGGCACTTACCTGAGAGGTAATTCCGATGTGAGGGGCCCTGTGGCGTTACCTGAGAGGTAGGCGTCGAGGTGTATCCTCGGTTCAGATAAATTAGCTTGGTAGAGCGAGTGTGGGGGGTACGTCGACGGTAGGAGGTTGGGTATTCCACGCGTGTTGGTAATGTAGGCCGGGTAGTATCGGTTAAGGGAATGACCTACGTGTGTGTTAGTTGACTTGATTGTAGGGGATATCTACTTGTGTTAGTGTCTAGGATAATACCACGCTTATGTGATTCATGGTAATCGGTTGGACCGATGTTCGGCGGGTGGCCGATGTTTGTTATTGTAATCGGTTGGACCGATGTTTTGTTAATATAAGTTATTGAAAATCTTTGGAGTCTATTAGAATTCGTAGAAGTTAATCGGCAGTTAATGGTAGAAAAGATCGGATTCGAGTATCCTGTAGGGTATATTGGTGAGCATCTTTAGAATGGTTAGAGCTTGGAAAATTTAATCGGGAGGTATGAATCATCTAAGGTTAGGAGACAACCGAAGTCGTTTAACTAAGAATGATCCCGATTGTTGGAGTGTTCTTCCAAACGCGTTATCAGTGTTCTTGAAGGAGTGTTGTTAGTAAGGAAGTATTCGGGAGATTTTTAGACGGTGTGAGAAATTAGGTTCCAGTTAGTGAAAGTCCAGTGGCAACTCAGAGAGGGTTCTGAGTGGACTTGGGAACCTGAGGTTGAGATGTGGGAGAACTATCTTTAGCTATGCACAGGCATAGACTTCGAGGACGAAGTCTAATCCAAGTGGGGGAGAGTTGTAAAGCACGTATTCCGGTATGTAATTTCTTTTATTAATTCTTTTCTTTTAAGTTTGATTTAATGTGGTTGCCGTTAACGGGGTTAGTCGGGTTAGACCTAATCGAAAAATGTTGGAATTTTGGTTAGTTGCGAGAAGGTTTAAGTGGAGGGACTAGAAGTGTCACGGGCCAAAAGTCTAAGTTTCGGCCCATGCACCCAATGGCCGAAATCTTTTCTTTGTGTTTTGTGTGTGTTTGTCGTGATTAGTAAGAAAAGAAAAGAAATAGGAATAGGAAAGAAAAAAAAACCCACGACTCTTTTTGTTTTGGGTTTAGGTGTGGTAACGTGAGGGACACACAAGAAAAGAAAGAATAAGTTTGTCAAAAACCAAACCCTACGGCTCCTTTGTTTTTCTTGTGGTTGCCGGTCGAAGAGAGAAGAGCCGGGAGAGAGATCGCGAGAAAGAGAGAGAAGAGAAAAAAGAACACAGCGGCAGTAGTCGCCGCCGCTGCTGCTGTCGCCGGAGGGCGCCACCACCCTGGTTTCGTCGGAGATCGAGAGAGAGAGGTTTGGTTGCGGTGGTGAGACGTCGTCGTAGGTAAGTGTTTCCCCCCCCCCCCCCCTTGTTGTTTCTTTGATGTCGCCGTGAAACCACCACCGGCGGTGGCCGCCGCCGCCGCCGCCGACCACCACTGCCGGAGGTGGCAGTGGGTGGTGCGTGGGGTGTCCATCCCTAGTTGTAACCCGAACAGTTAAGCCTTGAACCGTTTTTATAAATCGTGATTTTATGAAAATTCTAAGTGTGCTGTCCAGTTTTCGTGTGATCGTAACTTTTCTGTCGTAACTCCGTTTGAGCCGAAACTGGCGCCCACGGTTCAAGTTCGGGATCGGGCACGTTTTCCGTGTTTTAGCGGAAAACTGGTTCGGTCTCTAGCTGGGCGAAAAAGTGGTCGCAAGTTCGGTGTTTCGTCATTTCATGTGAAAATTTCTGGAATCTGCCTTGATCTTGCGAAAACCATAACTTTCTGCTCGTAACTCGGTTTAGGGTGAAACCAGTGTCAAAAGTTCCCTTTTTGAGTCTAGAAACTTTTCTGTGTTTTGTGCAAAACCCAGTTCGGGACGTAGCATGGGTCAAATTGTCGTTTTATACTGAAAGGTGTTGAATTTCGCTGTTCTGGAAACTGTTTTTGTAAAATCCGTAGTAAATTGTAGAAAAATCGTTAGGAGGCGTATAATATGTTCTTGGAACCCTAACTCAGAGGACTTTCTGGTCATGAAATAATATTGGGAATTTTCCGGGTTTAAAGGGGTCGAAACAGGTCCCGAACAGACCTGTTTTGTGAGAACGGAAATTGGTTTTAGTGACGGTTTAAGCGTGTGTCGTGTCATAGGGTCCGGGTCTTGTATTGACACGTTTTAACATGCGTTTAGGTGCTGGGAAGTGACCGTAATTGTGAAGCTTGAATTGTATTGTTAAGCTAGGCGTGCATTCGAGGTGAGTTCTCTCACTATATCTAATAATAGTTGTTTTATCATTGCTGTAGTACGTGTGTGGTAGCTTTATGTGCTTGTGTTGGGGAACTAGATAGTGGGGTGTCTAGTTGATACTATTGTGCCATGTTGACTCGGTGGGACCGAGGATCCGGCGGGGCCGGAGATTTTATACGCGGGTGGCGTAGAGACTCGGTGGGACCGGGGATTCGGCGGGGCCGGAGGTTTTATACGCGGGGCGTAGAGACTCGGTGGGACCGGGGATTCGGCGGGGCCGAAGATGTTATCATGTGATCGGTGGGACCGACTTGTGCCTTTTAGGTGGGTGGTTGTAGATATACATGTTTATGATTTGTTCGTAGACCTGTATGATCGTTCATGTGTCACTATCTGTTGTAGGGGTAGTGTGGAATAACTGTATTATTTATGGTGTTTGAATTCACTAAGCTTCGTGCTTACCCTTTCCCAATAGTTTGTGGTTTCAGGTACGGGCGGCTCCAAGGCGTGACGAGTACACACTGGCGCGCGAGAAGAGCTGGTTGTTTTTATGATTTTAATAATTAAACGTTTATTCCGCTGGTTTTTATTATAAAGATTTTAATTACGAGTTTGCAACGAATCGTTGGGATCATTTAATGGTTTGTTATGAATGAAATGTCTATCTTAAAATTTTAAATTTGCTTGAAAATTTGGGACGTTACACCTAGAAACCTTCGACGAGTCTTTCCCTGCATTTTATGAACTGAAGATGAATCGGAGACCTTCAGTCTGTGACAATCCCGGAGCGCCGCTATGAACACTGGATTCTTCGTGTGCTTGGAGTCCACCGGCGAGTAAGCTTCCTGCACGTTGCCGCTGCAAACCACCATTAGAGATAACCGTGATCTCCATGAAAACGGTTGTGGATTTCATCAATTCAAAATTAGAAATTTCGGTTTCCCCAATTAATCGATATCATATCAAAGATAATTACAAAATCATAATTATCAAACATTCCATAATTATCGAATGGATTAGTCAATTGACGAAATTGCCCTCCTAATTAAAAATAGAAAACAATGATTAAGAAAAAATCTGATTGGTCGGAGGTTGTTTTCAAAGTTAAGGTGGTTTTCATAATATCCCTCCTATATATATATATATATATATATATATATATACTAGGTTCGAACCGTGTATTACACGGGGTAATTTAAAAAAAAATCATCCCAGAAAACTTATCAACTATTATGAAAGATTAATTTAAAGTGAATTGACGGAAAGCATAACAATTTGACTTTGAAAATATCATTAACTAACCATTTGTTGATAACTGATATTATGTAGTTCATTTAAAATTAGAGGAAATAATATAACCATGATTAAGAAATTATAAATAATTAAATATACTATACTAAAATATTTGCATATTTATATTTTTGAAAAAGGTTCGAACTCATAATCCAAAAGTCAGTTGATAAGTGATATCTTTTTTTTTCCAAGTAATTAAATCTCTTATGATAATTCTAATGGTGTTTCATTGACAGAATGAAATTTGATAGAATTGTAATTCGTCGAATGAATTCGACTTTGAATTAAAATTGATATGAAATTGCAAAAAAAAATCACGACAATTTAGTGATTATTTGTATCAAATCTCATACTGATCACGACACATTAATTCCTATATATTTATGATATTTAATAATATAATTAAATCCAAAAATATTCAATATTGAGCTTATTTCGAAGGTATTGACGAAACGATTACAATGGTATAATTTGTAAAAAATAAAAATGTTTTTATAATGCATTTTAGTTCATATACATTATTTATGTTTATATGATAAAAGTCTAAAATGAAAAATGAAAAAGTAAGGGATTAAAAGTAAACTACATACCTAATTATAAGAGTAGTAAATGTAACGTATAAATTAAAAAAATTGAATTAACGAGAGATTTAATGAGGAGTGAATGTGAGTGTGCTAATTGAACTTATAATGTAAACTGCGTCCATATACATGTTTAAACGGGAAAATACTGAAGTCGGCTCACTAGAAGACGACACGTGGCATGCTAGTTACTTATTTATTATATATATATATAGTGTTAGGTTCATTTGAGAAGTCTAAATATTTTGAGAAATAGAGAAGTGATCGTGACTCTTCGATTAAATGCGCTGATTTTGAACACGGAAGGGTATTTTGGTAATTAGTCATCTCGTTTACAAAAAACACGGGCTGAGTTCATATATGAATCTGTGTGATTCACATATGAACTATACGTTCATATATGAATCTTTGTAATTCACATATGAACTCTTTATAACTAATTCATATATGAATCTTGTGATTCATATATGAACCTTTGTGTTTCATATATGAAACTAATTAATTGTAGGTTCATATATGAATCAGTTGAACCAATTAACTGATTCATATATGAATCTTTGTGTTCATATATGAACCTTTGTAATTTACATATAAACTTTTTTTAACTAATTCATATATGAACCTTTGTGTTCATATATGAACCTTAATGATTTATATATGAATTTTTTTAACTAATTCTCATATGAACAAATTAACTGATTCATATATGAATCACAAAGATTCATATATGAATTACAAAGGTTCATATATGAATTAGTTAAAAATATTTTATATGTGAATTACAAAGGTTCATATATGAACACAAAGGTTCATATATGAATCACACAAATTCATATATGAACCTGTCCCGCGTATTTTTTTACGAAACTACCTTAAATACCCCTGAGCGTCGTTTATTAATTAATGTGGACGCGCGCATTAATCAGGTGTAACGCGAATTTCTTGATCGTGGATTATTTAATCCAATGGATATGATCACTTCTCTATTTCTCAAAATATTTAGACTTCTCAATTGAACCCTTCCCTATATATATATATATATATATATACCACAAATTAGTTTTAGTATTATAAAAATAAAAATAGATATCCTAGTCAAATGTATGATATAAACATGGGAATTTAATTAAAATACCCAAAGTTTGACTTTGACTTACCAAAATACCCATTTTTTTAACTTTTGCAAAAATACCCATTTTTCTGCTACAGAGGCCGCGATCGCAGGCCAGGGGCTGTTTTGAAAATTATTGTCCCGCTAGGCCGCTACAGAGGCCGCGATTATGTATGTTAATGTGATATGTTAAAACGTATTTTTTAAAACGAATAATTTAAAACGATTTAATCAATTAGTTAATATATGATTATTATGTTAATGCAATAGGAGTGTAAAACGAAAATTGAAAAAGTAAGAAATGTACCATAAATTAAATAATTACCTATAAGGGTATGAATTGTAAATATTAAAAATATTTTTATGTAGTATGTATGATATATAATAAAATAAATAAATCAAAAAATATTCAATATTGGGCTCATTTCGAAGATATCGAAGAGACGAGTACAATGGTGTAACTTGTTAAAATTAAAACGTATTTTTTAACGTATTTTAGTTAATAAACGATTATATGTGTTAAATGTAAAATTAAAATTAGGAAAGTAAAAGGTATAAAGTAAAGTAAGTAAATAAGTGTAGGGGTTGAAAGTGTAAGGGGGTGTTTGGGAGTGCTTATATTTTTAACTTATCTCCTTATTGCGTTCCAGGGAAGGAGATGAGTGTTTGGATTTAAAAAAAAACTCCTTATCGTGTTCCAGGGAAGGAGATAAGTAGTTTTTTGAGAAGTAACTTGAAACTGACTTTTCTGGAACGGAGATAAGTTATAAGCAAATAAGCATAAGTTAAAAATATAAGCACTCCCAAACACCCCCTAAATATCAAATTCAGTTCACAAATTTGTGTGTGTAGCGGGGTTGTAGCGGGGGTTGTCGCGGGGTCAAAGTTTCAAAAAACACCCTACCTGATAATGTCGATTTTCGACATTATTTTGAATCTCAAACTAGGTGGTTTACGCATGTCTTCAAGTGAAATACGAGTATTTCATGGGTTTTTGTTGAGAAAGTATAGGTACAAGCATTTTTGTCCAAAAAAGCAGCAAAGTTGAGTTCCAGAGCTGAAAACGAGAGAAATCGAGAAATCGCGAAACAGAAACTGGCGCCAGTGCTGGCGCCAGCCAACCCGCGCCACCATCCGCGCCAACATTCCAAACAGAATCTGGCGCCAGTCATGGTGCCAGCCCATCCGCACCGGCGCTGGCCCCGACGCCCAGTTTTATAAAACTAATTTCTGCAGCTAGGTTTTAAAAAAAGAACACACACGACGGCCAGAGGAGTTTAGGGGGAGATTTTGGGAGACTTTTTACACCTTTCGGAGCCACGTTAGAGGATCAATCGGAGCCACGTTCATCGCACGAAGTAGATACGAACACGAGAGAAGGGAGTACATCATTCCATTCACCACGATCACGTTTGCCATGTTTTCTTCCATTGTTCTTTTCTTTTCTTTCGTATTTGAATCCACCACCGACATGAACTAACCTGTTCATGTTGGGGGTTGGAATGAATTTAGTTTGTAAGCATATGAACAGATGATGTGAACATTTATCAGTTTTCCTATTTAATGAATGCGTGTAATTTGGTTTTAATGCTTTTGAGAGTTTAGCTACCTTTCAATTGTTTTGTTGTTTCCAGTTGAGTTCGAGAGAATTAACTGTTAACTAGAACTAGGAATTACATGTCTAAGGCGAGAATTTGGTGATAGAGATATACCGAATACGCCTTAATCCTAATTGAACCATTTAGGTTGAGATCGAGAGATTAAATCTATATGATCACAATAAATCTTGCGCTTAATGTGTTTTGGAATCCATAAGTTGAGATCGAAAGATAAAACTTGTCATTTTCAAAATAAAACCCGTTGTTGCTCGAAAGAGAACAACGGTGACTTTTAAAGATTGGATATTCATTAAGGGAATAACTGGTAATCGTTTAAGTCTGATATTCGTATGTGAAAACCTAAGGATTTCCAACCCTCAACTGTTTTCTCTATCGGAAGTTTCCAAAGCTGTTTACTGTCTTGTTTTTGATTTGTCTTCTTGCAATTAATTAGTTAAAACCAACCATCCCTCAATTTACAATCGTTCAGTTAATAGTCTTTACAGTCATTGCGGTACTTAACACCAAGTTCCTGTGGATTCGATACTCGTACTTACGTACGTATTACTTGAGACGACACCGTACACTTGCGGCTAGTTAAGGAGGGTGTAAACCCGCCTATCAAGTTTTTGGCGCCGTTGCCGGGGAACTTGTTTTGTGTTGATATCACTACCAGCTGTAGGGATTATTACATTGAGCATTTTTTTTATTTTTGCAATTTATTTTTATTTCATTTTTCGTATTCAAGATTTTGACCCAAGTTTCTTGTTATTTCATTGCTGCAAGTTCTGATTGGTGACTTACTTTCTGCTGCAGATTGCTTCTAGTTTATGCTAAGAAGGAGTTCCTCTGATGAACTCGAACCGTTTGATCCTGAAATCGAAAGGACTGCAAGGAGATTAAGGAGGCAAGCCAGACTCAGAAGTCAGCAAGAAATGGAGGGTCTAGACAACGTTAACATCAACAACGACAACATCAATGTTGGGGAAGATTGGGGAGAAGGGTTCGCCATGGGTAACGAGGAACCAGTTCCAAACGTGAATGTGAACAATCCCAACAACCAGAACCATAATGTTAATCCCGGTCTCAACAACGTTAACAACAACAATGGTATTAACAATAATGTGAATCGTCCACCACCACCACGACAGAGAGTGCCTATGCGGAATTTTGCTAATCCGAACATGGGGGCCGTCCAGAGAGGACCTTATGTTCCTCCAATTGCAGCAAACAATTTTGAAATCAAGACTGGCACCATCCAATTGGTGCAAGCAAATATGTTTGGAGGAACAGCATCTGAAGACCCGCACAGCCATTTGAGAACATTTGAAAAGATTTGCAACACCTTCAAGGTGAATGGGGTTGACCCAGGTTTGATCAAACTCCGACTCTTTCCGTTTTCATTGAGGGGTCGAGCAGCTGAATGGGAAGAGAGTCTACCAAACGGGCAGATTCGTACATGGAATGATATGGTGATGGCTTTCTTAAACAAATTCTTTCCACCGGGGCGAACAGCCCAATTGCTGTCAGATATCACTCATTTTGGCCAATGGGATCAAGAGTCCTTTTATGAGGCCTGGGAACGGTACAAGGGTATGCTAAAGAAGTGCCCTCATCATAGTCTACAAGAATGGATGGTTATCCAAACATTCTATCAAGGGTTGCATCCACATCATAAAAATGACCTCACTTCCGCTGCTGGTGGTGCACTGATGAATATGTCGTATGAAGACGCGTATGAGTTGATTGAGAATCTTGCGGAACATAGTTATGCCACTCCTCGGTCAGCCACTAGGAAGGTGGAAAGTGTGCAAGAAAGTGATGAACTGAAAGTTATTAAGGCACAATTGGCAGCTATCACAAATCAGCTGAAAGGGACAACAATTCAACCAACTCTCCAAGGGGATATGGGCTGTCAAGAGTCATTTGGTTCACCTCAAGAGCTTCCTCCGCCGGAGCAAGTGTAATTCCTTCAAAACCGCAATAACCGGCCGAGGAACGACCCGTTCTCAAATACTTATAATGAGGGATGGAAAAGTCATCCTAATTTCTCGTGGAGCCAGCCTCAAAATGCACAAAAAGAGCCCATGTTTCAGCAACAACAAAATCAGTACGGTAATACTTCTAACTCTTCTACTCAATCTTCTAACGTTTATCGTCCTCCAGGTTACAATCAAAGGAGGCAAGAAGAAGCACAAGGAGGGGAGAAAAAGTCCGGATTGGAAGAGATGCTAATGAAGTTTGTGTCAAAGATGGACAATGCGGTTGGAGAGTTGACATCATCTGTTGGTACATTGTCAAGTTCAGTCGGAACGATAAAAGCTGCGACAGAGCAGAACACCGCATCAATTCGAATTCTTGAGGGACAAATGGGACAGATGGCAGAGGCGTTAGCTGTTCGGAGTCAAGGCACGTTTCCGAGTCAGACTGAAACGAAGAACCGGGAAGAGTGTAATGCCATTTATCTTAGAAGTGGCAAGGAGCTGAATGGAGAGCCAATACGAGATCCCACATCAAAAGGAACCGATCCTAAAGAGAAAGAGGTCGAGATCATAGAAGTGACTAAGCTAGAAGCCGATGAGGTTGTGATTGAAGAGAACAAGAAAAGTGAAGAGAAAAAGCCGGTAGTCAACCCGTTTGTACCACCACTACCATTCCCTAATCGAGTGAAGGCACACAATGATGAGGAGCAATTCAAGGAGTTCCTCGACATATTCAAGAAGCTTCACATCAATATCCCCTTCGCGGAGGCACTCGCCCAAATGCCGACATACCTCAAGTTCATGAAGGAGATTTTATCAAAGAAGAGGGCAGTCGATCACCAATCGACCATTGCACTTACTGAAGAGTGCAGTGCAATCATCCAGAACAAGCTTCCGCCGAAGCTTAAGGATCCAGGGAGTTTTTCAATCCCTATTCAAATTGGTGATATTCGTTTTAATAAAGTGTTGTGTGATTTAGGGGCGAGTATTAACTTAATGCCTCTATCTATTTTCAGGAAGCTCGGATTGGGGGAAGTGAAGCCGACGTACATGACGCTCAAGCTGGCGGATCGATCCATAGTGTACCTATATGGAGTGGTAGAGGACGTGCTCATCAAGGTGGGAAAGTTTTACTTTCCGGTGGATTTCGTGGTGATGGACATCGACGAAGATATAGAAGTCCCGCTGATACTGGGAAGATCCTTCCTAGCCACGAGCCGAGCACTGATAGATGTGGAGGAAGGAGAGGTGACCTTACGAGTTGGTGATGAAAAGGCGATATTCAAGATGTTTGAGAGTGGGAAGCACAAAGACGGAGTTGGTCATGGAAAGCAAGAGGTGGAAGAATCCGCGAAGAATCGCAAGTGTGGGCGAATCAATTCCGCGGATACCGAACCAAGCTGAGAGCCACACAGTCGTGCCACGACTTTAAATACGGCGCTGGGTGGGAGGCAACCCACCGAGGTGTACATTTTCTTTATTTTTCTGCATTTGGTGTTTTTTTTAAAAAAAAAATTTGTTTTCTTTGCTTTCCTTTTCCTTTTGTTTTTGTTCTTGCATCCCCTTCTCCGTCATCTCCGATATCTTCCAACTGGGCGTTCCGATCTTTCAAGAGAATCTCTCCGGGCAAACAGGTATGTTCTAATTCATTATGTTAATGAGTAGTGTACGATGTTTATTTCAGTATTAGTTAAATGAGATGCAACAAACCTAAGTTTCACTTAGGTTTGGGGTGCCTCACTTTTTAAACATCTACACACTCACTTTTATCCCTGTGCAAACCTCGGTTTCACCGAGGTTTGGGGTTGCCCATGTTTTTGAAAATGCTATATTAGCTCTTTGTGCTTCATGTCATGTTATGCCTTACCTGTTTGATACCTGTAATAACCGCACAACGATACTTGTCTTAGTATCGCCTACGCCGATACTTGCACATTGGGGACAATGTGTGGGTAAGGTTTGGGGTTGCCCAATCGGGCCCACGTTTATGCACGTAGATTTCCCGCACCTCTGCATGCTTAGATTACTTTAGCCCAAATTTTTGTTTTGAATGATCAAGACCGACCATTGTGGGAAGAATCTTGTGATAGTGACGTGACCATTAGGGAAGGACTGAGAAAGGACATGACTAGGGACATTAGTGGAGACCGCCCTATAGTGAGACTTGAGCCTAAAAGACGTTATTCATGTCGAGGGATTCATATACGAAAATCATATACACTTTTTCGAGATCCTTGTCGTGAATATAGACTGATCTCTCTATATTATTGTATTGAGTAGCAAAGACGACCATCGGAATATTAGGTAAGGGTGTAGTAGACCATATCGTGTGGACCTTAAGAGATGATTCCAGGCATTGTGTGTTTGTTTAACCCTGTTTTTAGCTTTCGTACCCTTTCACCCATTTGTGTATAACCATAGCCCTTTGTAACCATACACTCACCTTTTCATTTCAGACCCACCTTTAAACCCGAGCCAAAAGCCTTAGCCAACCTTATCCGAAAGTGTGTCAATCTGAGCGGTAATGAACTATGAAAGATAGAGCGGAAAAGAAAATAGTGCAGGCCAGTCATTGAGAATAAAATGGGCCAATGTCGCCCCAATCAACAAAAAAAAGAGGACCAATGAAGTCCCAACTTTAAAAAAAAAGCAAAAAAAAAACAAATAAATACAGTTAGTTAGATAACAGTAGCTGCATAATAATAGAGTCAAAGCGACTCCAGTGGTGACGAAAAGGGCCAAGTGAGCGAATGTGAAGTAAAGAAGTTCAGGAATCGCCAATGATTGACACACCGAGGAATTTTGATCCATTTTACCCTTCATCTCTTAGCCTTAACCTTAACCCCGTTACAACCCGTGTAAAGACCTGGATGATCTTCTGGAAAACGTGATTAGAGTCTATGAATACCTTTACCAATATTCCATGTCTTGCTGCTTGATTCCTTTCTGAGATCAACTTTTTGAACATTTGTGCGTCTTTCAATAGAGTTGTTATGTAATTATTGCGTATTCTGGTACATAAACTCTTTAGACATGACAACATGTGCGATAACCTAGGTTCGAGCGAATTGAGCGAATCCCGTGAGGTAGGGTCGAGGCGAAATGTTTTCCTTAGTATGTCCGGACCTAGAACAACCTTAATGGAAACAAAGCAGTCACGAGTTCAACTTACAATGGAAGGTCATAGATCAAACGAAATAGGAATGAGGCGAGAATGAGATAGGCATTCACGGGTATGGGAAATCACCAGTGCATCACGTGGTACCAATTGGGAGTGTGCAGTTATTACGTTTCTCTAATATGTGCTTTTAATTCTATTTTATCGCTATTTTGCTTGAGGACAAGCAACGCTCGGTTTAGGGTTGTTGATAATGTCGATTTTCGACATTATTTTGAATCTCAAACTAGGTGGTTTACGCATGTCTTCAAGTGAAATACGAGTATTTCATGGGTTTTTGTTGAGAAAGTATAGGTACAAGCATTTTTGTCCAAAAAAGCAGCAAAATTGAGTTCCAGAGCTGAAAACGAGAGAAATCGAGAAACAGAAACTGGCGCCAGTGCTGGCGCCAGCCAACCCGCGCCACCATCCGCGCCAACATTCCAAACAGAATATGGCGCCAGTCATGGTGCCAGCCCATCCGCACCGGCGCTGGCCCCGACGCCCAGTTTTATAAAACTAATTTCTGCAGCTAGGATTTAAAAAAAGAACACACACGACGGCCAGAGGAGTTTAGGGGGCGATTTTGGGAGACTTTTTACACCTTTCGGAGCCACGTTAGAGGATCAATCGGAGCCACGTTCATCGCGCGAAGTAGATACGAACACGAGAGAAGGGAGTACATCATTCCATTCACCACGATCACGTTTGCCATGTTTTCTTCCATTGTTCTTTTCTTTTCTTTCGTATTTGAATCCACCACCGACATGAACTAACCTGTTCATGTTGGGGGTTGGAATGAATTTAGTTTGTAAGCATATGAACAGATGATGTGAACATTTATCAGTTTTCCTATTTAATGAATGCGTGTAATTTGGTTTTAATGCTTTTGAGAGTTTAGCTACCTTTCAATTGTTTTGTTGTTTCCAGTTGAGTTCGAGAGAATTAACTGTTAACTAGAACTAGGAATTACATGTCTAAGGCGAGAATTTGGTGATAGAGATATACCGAATACGCCTTAATCCTAATTGAACCATTTAGGTTGAGATCGAGAGATTAAATCTATATGATCACAATAAATCTTGCGCTTAATGTGTTTTGGAATCCATAAGTTGAGATCGAAAGATAAAACTTGTCCTTTTCAAAATAAAACCTGTTGTTGCTCGAAAGAGAACAACAGTGACTTTTAAAGATTGGATATTCATTAAGGGAATAACTGGTAATCGTTTAAGTCTGATATTCGTATGTGAAAACCTAAGGATTTCCAACCCTCAACTGTTTTCTCTATCGGAAGTTTCCAAAGCTGTTTACTGTCTTGTTTTTGATTTGTCTTCTTGCAATTAATTAGTTAAAACCAACCATCCCTCAATTTCCAATCGTTCAGTTAATAGTCTTTACAGTCATTGCGGTACTTAACACCAAGTTCCTGTGGATTCGATACTCGTACTTACGTACGTATTACTTGAGACGACATCGTACACTTGCGGCTAGTTAAGGAGGGTGTAAACCCGCCTATCACTATCCCGCGATCGCGGGACAAATCGTGGGATTTTTGGGTATTTTGCAAAAGTTAAAAAAATGGGTATTTTGGTAAGTTAAAGTCAAACTTTAGTTATTTTAATTAAAATCTCTGTAAACATCGTCAAATCTTTTAATATAAATAAACATCATCAAACACTTTTTGAGTCATTATGTCGATGCAAATTAATGGGTGTGACCACACATCACCGTCAATTATAATGCTTGGTTCTCTTCAGATGTCAACTTTGAATAAATCAAATTAATTATTTTAAATTAATTATTTTAAATGTCATTGCTGGTCCTTGATTTCACAAACATCAACTTTTATTGTTTTCTATTGATTTAGGGGTTGTTATTTGCACCTAAAAGTCAGCAAAATGCATTGAAAATTGATCCAATCATTATATATATTTTATTATTATTATTACTATTATTATTATTAACTCATTATAATATATATATATATATATATATATATATATATATATATATATATCTATACTACATATATAACCATATACACCTAAAGTCTTAAATACAAGTCATAATGCATAAGGTACCACCATTTTATGCATGAAATATAAAAAACTCTTAATTACTATATTTAATGCATAATGTACAAATCTTTGGTGCAATAATTTTAAAATCGACCAAATTGCTTTCAGATCCACTCCATTACTCCATCGGTCCATCCCTTGTACTACCCAATTACAGCCCACCCTTGTACGGCCCAATTACAGTCCATCCCCTTGTACCTTATGGCCATGCTTTCTGACCTCTGATTCTACCTTCACGTCTCAGGCCATACCGAGAGACGCTTCTACCTGCTACCTCCAAAAAACGAGAGACGCTTCTACTTGCTACCTCCCAAAATCGTTGCATATAAAGAACGTGAGACGAGAAAGAGTGAGAATCCAATTAGGTAGGTTTTACAATTCAATTTCCTTTGTCTCTCGCTGCTTAATCCCAGGTACTCCTCTGTCTCAAATTCACTCTCAGCTCTAGGGTTTCATCAATTTCCCTTCTATTTTGTGTGTTTTTTGTGGGATTTGAAGGTTTGTTGTGCAGGATTCGTTCAGGAAACTTGGATTTAACTCAAAATTGGGAATTATACGAGTTGATGGCTTCAATGTAAGAAATACGTCTTCTTTGTTGTGTTGGGAACTGAAGATTTGCCAAGTATGGTTAGTACTGCCAGAACAACAATACTACTGCCAGAGCAAAGTTAGTACTACAAGTAAAAGTTAATGCTGCTGGAACAATGTTAGTACTGCTTGTGCATAACGATGTTAATGCTGCTTGTGATCATAATTATGGAATGCGAGAATGTTGGAGATAAAGATGGAATGATTGAAGATAAGCATGAAATAATATTCTGAAGATCAATTTTGTTTTGATAGTTATCTTGTAATTATTTAGTATAAATAGATTTTGATAGATAGCTATTCGGAGAGATTTTTTAGAATTCGTTTTTGTTTCAGAGAGAATTAACCTCAAGGTATAGAACCCTATTTCTAGAGAAGTAGAAGTCGTCTTGTTGAGCCTGTTCAACAAGATTGAGGTTTGGTTGTAAACTTGTTAGTTGAAGTATTGAATACAAACAGATTGTGTTTTCTGATTAGTTGTTCATTGAGTGTGTTTGAATTAAAGTTCTATTCCGCAAGATTCTTTAATTCTGATTTCTAAGTATAATTATTCTTGTTTGGAATCGATCCTGACAAGTGGTATCAGAGCTTGGTTTCTTAGAAATCTACAATCATTATGGACAACACAGTTGAATCAAACAGTACTCTTGTTTCAAAGGTTCCCATGCTCAGGCCTAATGAGTTTGACATGTGGAAGATTAGAATCAAGCAATATATTTTGCTTACTGATTATTCCATCTGGGATATTATAGAGAATGGTCCATGTGCTGAAGGAAGGGTTGGACCAGATGGCAAAAGACCCCCTCCAAAGACTGATGCAGAAAGAAAGGTTAGACAAACAGAGATGAAAGCCTTAAGCACTCTGCTTTTGGCTATTCCCAATGAGTATCAGCACAAATTTCATCACTGCACTGATGCTCAGATTTTATGGAATGCATTGGAAAAGAGATTCACTGGTACCAAGAGCACCAAGAGGAACCAGAAGGCAATTCTTAAGCAACAATATGAAAATTTTACTTCTACAAAGAATGAGTCTATGACTCAAACTTTTGATAGATTTAATAAGTTGATTGGAGAATTGGCTACAGTTGGAGTTCGTATGGAGGCTGATGATGTAAACAGGAAGTTTCTAAGATCATTAGGTGAGGAATGGACAATGTATACTGTGTCTTTCAGACAGAATGACCAGTTAGAAGATAAAGAGCTTGATGATCTTTACAATGATCTTAGGGTATTTGAAGCAGAGGTTGAAGCCAAGAAGAAGCCCTCAGGATATGTGTATAATGCTGCACTCCTATCAGCATCAACTGATTCTACTGCTAACCCTGAATCAGTTAGTACTGCTGGTGGAGTCAATCAGGAGAAGGCCAATGATTCTGTACTAGAAGCTTTCTTTTCTAGTCATGTTAACTCCTCATTAATTAATGATGACTTAGAACAGATTAATGCTGATGATCTTGAGGAGATGGATATCAAGTGGCAGATGGCTATGCTTTCTATGAGGGTGAAGAAGTTTATAAAGAGGACTGGGAGAAACAACTTTTCCCAAAGAAGAGAAGATGGTGCTGGGTTTGACAAGTCTAAGGTGGAATGCTACAAGTGTCATAAGATGGGACACTTTGCCAGAGAATGCAGAGGTGGAGTATCTCAAAACAACCATCAACAAGCTCAGACTGGAAGCTTCAACCAGAACAGAAACTCTGTTCAAGCCCTTGTTTCTCAACAAGGAATGGGATTTGATTGGAGTGATCAAGCAGAAGAGGCAATTCAGAATCATGCACTCATGGCAGAAGTCTCAGATCTTCCTACTGAGGTAAAATCTAATCTCTGTTCTCAAGCTTGTATAGACACTGTGAAAAAGTATAGAGATCACAACCAGGGAATGTGTGATGACCTTAAGAGATTAGAAAAGGATAGAAGAGATTATGTAGTGATTGTTGAGAGGTTTGAAGAACAAATTAAGGCTTTTCAAGCCAATGAACTTCAACACTCATATGATACAAACTACTGGAAGTGGGAAAAGAATGGTCTGGAGTTCCAACTGAAAGAGTCTAGGGAGGAATGTGAGAAATTAAAAGGAGAACTTGAGAAAGTAAAACTTGATGTTGAAAAGTTTTCATGTGCTTCTAAAGTCATGGACACCATAATAAATGCTCAAATCCACAGTAAGATGAAACCAGGCCTAGGGTACAATGCCACACCCCCACCCTACAACAACACATACATCCCTCCTAGGTCAGACCTGTTAGAAACCAAGGATAGGAAGGACTTACCTGAAGGAGCTACTAAAGTAGATCCATTATATGAAGTTGTTGTTGAGGATAAAACTGAAAAAGAAGAGTCTAAGAAAAGGAACAAGAATGTCAGTGGTGAGATCCCCTTAGAGAATTACATCAAGACTAATGAGGAAGGTGGAAGTCCCTGGGATAAGAACAATGAGATGAAAAGATCTGAAAAAGGAAAGTGAGTTCATTATACACAGACCACTGTTGTGAATTCCAATACTTGTGAACATTGTTCTTGCAAGAATTCTCAAAAGAATGAACCCCAAAAACATGATAAAAAGAGGGGAAATCAAAGAAACTGGAATAATCAGTAGGCTAAAAAACAAGGAGTTGATCTGCAAAGGATTAACAGACCAAAACCTTGTTTTATCTGTGGCAAATTGAATCACCTTGCCAAACACTGTTATTTCAATCCTATTAACCAAAGGATAAATTTTCAAAGAACTTTTCAAAAATCAAATGGTTATAGGAAGCCTGTAAGAAACCATGTGGCTAAGAAACAAGCTAAATCCAAAAGCCACATGAGGAAAAAAACTGAAAAAGAATGTGTCACAATGTGGGTTCCTAAAAGCACTAGTGTTAGTACTGTTGCCTCAGATAGTACTGCTGCTAGCAGTGTTAGTGCTTCTAACACTGTTAGTACTTCTTCTAGAAGCAATACTGCTGCTAGCAGTGTTAGTACTGCTAACACTGTTAGTACTTCTTCTAAAGATAATACTGCTTCTAGTGTTTGTGCTGCTAGACCAATCATCTTGACAAAGTACTCCAGTACTGAAGTTCCTCAGGTTGAAAAACTTATCCAAACTGAATGTAAGTACTTTGATGAGCAAGGGAGACCCAAGACCACTTTGGCTTGGGTTCCCATAAAAACTAATTGATTTATCTTATGTGCAGGGCAACCAACAGCTCAAGGGGAAGAGCATCTGGCATGTTGATAGTGGTTGCTCCAGGCACATGACAGGTAACATGGCCTGCCTCAAGAATTTCAAAAGAATTGATGGAGGACATGTTGCTTTTGGGAATAATCCTGCAGGAGGTAAGATAAGTGGTAAAGGTGATGTATCAAAAGGTAAGATGACATTTGAGGATGTTTACTATGTTGAGCAATTGAGATACAACCTGTTAAGTGTATCACAGGTCTGTGACAAGAAACATAGTATATTATTTACTGATTTTGAATGCATTATTCTTGCTCCTGGATTCAAAGTAGTTGATGAAAACATGATACTATTGAGAACTCCTAGAAAGGATAATGTGTATTGTTTAGATTTAGAAAGTGTTTCATCTGATTCATCCCTAAACTGTTTGGTATCAAAAGCTTCAATGGATGAATCATCACTTTGGCACAGAAGGATGTGTCACATGAATTTTAAAACAATGAATAAACTTGTTAAAAATAATCTTGTTAGGGGTTTACCATCAAAAGTTTATTCATGTGATGATCATTGTGTTGCTTGTCTCAAAGGCAAACAACACAAAACTTCTCATAAGTCCAAAGAGATAAACACTATCCCAAATCCTCTTCAGTTGTTGCATATGGATCTGTTTGGCCCTACAAATGTCATGAGCATTGGCAAGAAGTCATACTGTTTAGTTATTATTGATGATTACTCTAGATTTACTTGGGTATATTTTCTGAGAACTAAAGATGAGACAAGTGGATTGATCAAATCTTTTATTCTTAGAATTGAAAACCAATCAAATCAAAAAGTGAAAGTCATTAGATCAGATAATGGGACTGAATTTAAAAACCTTGATCTAAACACCTTTTGTGAGGAAAAAGGAATTGAGAGACAATACAGTGCTCCTAGGACTCCACAACAGAATGGTGTTGCTGAGAGAAGGAATAGGACACTGATTGAGGCTGCTAGATCTCTGTTAGCTGATTCAAAATTACCCACTACTTTTTGGGCAGAAGCAGTTAATACTGCTTGTTATGTCCAAAACAGAGTTTTAGTAATAAAGCCTAAAAACAAGACACCTTATGAGCTTTTTCAGAAAAAGAAACCATTTATTGGATTTTTCAAACCATTTGGGTGTCCTTGTACAATTCTCAATACCAAATCTCACTTAGGTAAGTTTGATAGCAAAGCAGATGATGGTTTTCTTGTTGGTTACTCATCTCAGAGTAAGGCTTACAGAGTGTTTAATACCTCTTCTAGAATAATTGAAGAAAGTGACAATGTCAAATGCAATGAGAACACACCAAATCCTATTGGTTCAGGTCCTGCTTGGCTATTTGACATTGATTCACTCACTAATTCTTTGGGTATCAGTAGTGATGTAAATGCAGGACAAAGGGATGCACCACCATCAGATCACAGAATTCAGTCTGTGATATTTCCACTCCCTACCATTGATCCTGTTGACTTCTGTGAACAAGAAAAGGAAGCTGAACCCATTCAGAATGAAGAAGAGAGAAGAATAGAGGAAAATCAGCCTTCAAGTCCAAATTCCAGAGAGTCTGAAGTGACTGAAGAAGCTGAAGAAAATCCAGACTTAAATGAGTCAAATATGGATGTGAACTTACAAGAGGAATCTGGTCATCCATCAAGAACTCAGAAAAATCATCCTCCTGAGTTGGTAATTGGAGACATTGCTTCTCCCATGATGACTAGGAATCAAAGCAGACTTCAAGAGCTACAAGATCAGCAAAATACAGTTAATACTGTACTCACTTGCTTTCTATCCCAAATTGAGCCCAAAAAGGCTTATGATGCTATGAAAGATCCAAGTTGGATAGAAGCAATGCAAGAGGAGCTGCTACAGTTCAAGCTACAGAATGTTTGGAACTTGGTGGACCTTCCAAAAGGTCATAGGGCAATTGGCACCAAGTGGATTTTCAGAAATAAGAAGGATGAGAGAGGAATTGTGATCAAGAACAAAGCCAGGCTGGTTGCACAAGGGTATACTCAAGAAGAGGGTATAGACTATGAGGAAGTCTTTGCTCCAGTTGCAAGGATTGAGGCAATTAGGTTGTTTCTAGCCTATGCCTCATATATGAAGTTCAAGGTCTACCAGATGGATGTAAAAAGTGCTTTTCTATATGGGACTATAGATGAAGAAGTGTATGTCTGTCAACCCCCTGGATTTGAGAATCCATTGTATCCTGACAGAGTGTACAAGTTAAAGAAGGCACTTTATGGTCTACATCAAGCCCCAAGAGCATGGTATGACACCCTGTCTACCTATCTCTTGGAAAATGGATTTGAAAGAGGAATCATTGATAAGACCTTATTCATTAAAAGGAAAAAGAAGGACACCCTACTTGTTCAGATCTATGTGGATGACATTATCTTTGGATCCACAAATGATCACATTTGTAAAGACTTTGAGGAGTTAATGCACAAGAGCTTCAAGATGAGTTCCATGGGTGAACTTACTTTCTTCCTTGGGCTTCAGGTGAAACAGAAGAAGGATGGGATTTTCATATGCCAATCCAAATATGTGAAAGACATCCTGGATAAGTTTGGATTATCAGACTCAAAGCCAGCAAGCACACCGATGGAGACACACAAACAGATCATTGCTGATCTTGAGGGGGAGGATGTGGATGTCCATCATTACAGATCAATGATTGGATCACTCATGTATCTCACAGCCTCTAGACCAGATATTATGTTTCCAGTATGTGTATGTGCCAGATTTCAAGTTACACCAAAGCAATCACACCTTCATGCAGTCAAGAGGATATTTAGATACCTAAGAGGGCAACCTAGATTAGGTCTCTGGTATCCTTATGAATCATCCTTTGATCTACTTGCATACTCAGATAGTGACTTGGGTGGAGCTAACATGGATAGGAAGTCTACTTCAGGTGGATGTCAGTTTTTGGGTGCAAGACTAGTATCTTGGCAGTGTAAGAAACAAACCACAGTGTCCTTATCTACAACAGAAGCTGAGTATATAGCTGCTGCAAGCTGCTGCTCTCAGGTTCTATGGATACAGAATCAGATGTTGGACTATGGGGTAACATTTCTTCACACTCCAATCTTCATTGACAACAACAGTGCTATTAGCATTGTTAACAATCCATTCAAACACTCAAAAACAAAGCACATAGAGATCAGGTATCACTTTATTCGAGATTGTAATGAAAAGAAATTAATTCAAGTTGCTAAAGTTCATACCAATGACCAGTTTGCTGATCTATTCACAAAAGCTTTCGATGTGGGTAGATTCACTTTCTTGGTAACAAGTGTGGGCATGATCAACCTTGAATAAAGTCATGATTTTCAGTTTTTATACCTGTATTTCCTTCTATATTTGGTACTACTAACTCTTCTTCTCAGGATCTTCTGTATGACTCAGATTGACAAGTGCTGAAAAGTTACTCCTGCCAGTGCATAGTTACTACTGCCAGTGCATAGTTACTACTGCCAGTGCATAGTTACTACTGCCAGTGCATAGTTACTACTGCCAGTGCATAGTTACTACTGCCAGTGCATAGTTACTACTGCCAGTGCATAGTTACTACTGCCAGTACATAGTTAATACTGCTTCGTACTTAATACTGCATGTGTCGTTAATACTGTTTTAAAAGAAAAATTAGGGCTAATACTGCTATAAATACCTCTTTCAGCCCGCCAAAGTTCATAACGTCTCTTTGAATTCTATTCATCTCTCTCTCTCTTTCTAACTATTCTCTCCCAAGAATCTCTGTTTTCTGTCAAGAATCCTCAGGTACAATGGAGTTTATCGACGAACACAACGAGATTGCCATGCTCCAGAAGCCAAAACAGTCCGCAGGTTTTCACGACATTGTGGATTTCCTCAAATACACGCATATATCCTATGCCCTAACGGTGACCCCGACAATCTACACCGAGCATCAGAAGCAGTTCTGGGAAAATGCCACCGTGGTGTCTGAAGATGGGCAGAAAATCATCAAAACAAGGGTGTGTGACAAACCCTTGAATGTTACAGAGGAGCTTATTCGCATCACTCTTCGATTGGATGATGCCTCAGGTATGACGTCTATTCCTAATGACGATCTATACTCAACTTTAACGAGAATGGGGTATGAAGGTCCCATTGGAATCTTTAAGTTTTTCAAGTCTAAATTTTCTACACAATGGCGATTCTTTGTTCATACCTTATTACATTGCATTTCAAAGAAAACTACTGGATGGAGTGAGTTTAGCAGTACCATTGCTTATGCCCTGGTCTGCTTGGCCACTGCCAGGAAGTTTAATTTTTCACAAATGATTTTCAATGATCTTGTGTCAAACCTGGAATCCAAAAAGAGTTTTTATATGTACCCAAGGTTTGTCCAAGCAGTGATTACTCAGGAATTGACGGATTTGCCTCAATTTACTGAGGTATATGTACCTAAACCCCCTAAAGGAAAGGTCTTCTCAAATATGAGAAGAACTTCCAGGGACTCGGAAGGAGTTGACACTCCATTGTTCTCTACAATGATGGGTGTGTCCCACACACAAGAAGGTATGGCATCAGGGTCAAGGCCCTCATTAGACCAACCCACTGATAGCCAAACCCCACCTTCAATCACCAAAGAAATTCCTCAGTCCATTCTTCAAAGACCCACTCCTCTCATAACCAAAAAGTTTACAAGAAGAATGGTACACAAGGCTCATTCCCTTGATGTACCTCCTACAAGCCCAAAGCCTTTAAGCCCTCTATTGGAGCATTCTCCAATAGAGAATATCGAAAGGGAAACCACAGGGGTGTCTCCCAACCCCAAGAAGGTGCTCACTAAGGAGAAGGTTGAGCATGTGAGTAGCAAGACTGCCACTACTTCTGCTAGCACAGAGAAGGACTGTGGTAACATACCTAAGACCTTCCTCACGGCAACTCAGAATGAGAAATCATTCAGAGGTCCCAGGTGCCAAGAAACCATGGGGGTAGGCAGTGCTTTTGCTAGGAAAAAGACACCTACTAAAATTTCCAGTGATCCTTTAAAGGAAGTAAAAACTCCTAAACAAGGTGAGGATAGATATACATATGAGGAATTGATGGAAACCATTGCCAATATCAACACAGATGTTGTAAGTCAGCAAAAGGAGATAGATGGACTCAAGAAGTGGTCCTATATCAACAAACACAGCTTGAGAAGCATAAGAAGCTGATTACAAAGTTGATGCACAGGAAGAAGAAAGCTCAGTATGTTCTTAAAAGAAGAAGCCCCAACAATGATGCTCCCAAAAAGGGGGAGTCAGAAGCTGAATTCAACATGGAGAGTGCACAGGAAAATGGGGAGAATGAGTGTGTGGAAGAAATTGCAAAAGAAGCAGAAACTGATCATGCAGCAGAAAAGGTTAATGCTGCTGAAATTCAGAAAGAAGCAGAAACTGAACCAACAACAGAAACAAAAGAAGCAGCAGAAACAAAAGAAGCGGCAGAAACCATGCAAGAAGCAGTATCTACAAAGGAAGAAGCAGCAGAAACAAAGGAAGCAACAGAAACTAAAAAGCCTACTTTGGAAGAAGTTAAAGTTGCAGAGGCTTTGATTAAAGCCAAACATGACACTCCTAAAAAGCAAGAAGAAACCCTGGGTGAAAAGCTGGTGTCACTGAAAAGAACAAGAACCAAGTCTATAACTACCAAGAGGAAATTTGTCAAGAAACCTAGGGTAGAACCAGTGGTAGAAGAAGAAAAAGAAGAGGATGTTCCAGAAAAGAAAGATGATACAAAGGTTGCTGAAGAAGAAGTAGCAACTCCATCAGGTCAACCAAGTAATGCTCAATGTGATATGTATATCACTGTGGTTGATACTGATCCAATCAAAGTTGACCCATTATCTTCCATGCCTCCTGAGATCATCTTCTGGGATACCTTGGTAGATCAGAGAAAGGAGTACATTAGAGTCAAAAGAGCAGATGGGAAGTATGAGGTCTGTTCTACATGGGGAAGACTTATCAGAATGTGCTCTAGATCTGACGTAGAGGAGATGTACAAGGTTGGAATGAAGCTGTATGGAAATATGCTGAATGAGAAAGGGATGTCTATCACCAAATTGGTTCTTGAATACCTGTGCCTAATGTTCAAACCAGAAGCAGTTCAGTATATGATAGAAAGAAATTTTCAAGCCATTACCAACTGGATGCTCATTGGAAAATGTGGAGTGTATGTCATCTCACTTGACTATACATATCATGAGTATTATTTGGTGGATGTTGCATACAAGCACAACAAGAAAAGGTTGAATGGAATGCTACATGCTAAGTTGGCTTGCAACAAGGATTCTGAAATGGGAAGATACTTGGTGAGAAGGATTATCAATCAAAGCCTGGGTTTGAATCCTGATTTATGTGTTCATGATTAGGTTTTGGAAGCATCATCTGAAGAACTTGACTTCTCAACCTAAAAAGTCAAGTTAGGGGGAGATTGTTGGGAACTGAAGATTTGCCAAGTATGGTTAGTACTGCCAGAACAACAATACTACTGCCAGAGCAAAGTTAGTACTACAAGTAAAAGTTAATGCTGCTGGAACAATGTTAGTACTGCTTGTGCATAACGATGTTAATGCTGCTTGTGATCATAATTATGGAATGCGAGAATGTTGGAGATAAAGATGGAATGATTGAAGATAAGCATGAAAGAATATTCTGAAGATCAATTTTGTTTTGATAGTTATCTTGTAATTATTTAGTATAAATAGATTTTGATAGATAGCTATTCGGAGAGATTTTTTAGAATTCGTTTTTGTTTTAGAGAGAATTAACCTCAAGGTATAGAACCCTATTTCTAGAGAAGTAGAAGTCGTCTTGTTGAGCCTGTTCAACAAGATTGAGGTTTGGTTGTAAACTTGTGAGTTGAAGTATTGAATACAAACAAATTGTGTTTTCTGATTAGTTGTTCATTGAGTGTGTTTGAATTAAAGTTCTATTCCGCAAGATTCTTTAATTCTGATTTCTAAGTATAATTATTCTTGTTTGGAATCGATCCTGACATGTTGCAATTTAGTGTTACTATTATAGTTGTTTTCTTTGCTGTTAACATGTTGATTTCATAATAAGTTTCTTTGTTGTTTTGTTAGTTGTTGATTTTGTTAATATTATTAGAGTAAATTACATATCTGGTCCTGTGTTCACTTTTCGTCCTTAAAATAAAAACTTATGAGCAGTTTCTTTGCTGAAAATCAATGGACAAATTAGCTGTTTCTTTGCTGTTAATTGTTGATTTTGTTACTATTATTAGAGTAAATTACACATCTGGTTCTATGTTCACTTTTCGTCCTGAAAATAAAAACTTATGGGCAGTTTCTTTGCTGAAAATCAATGGACACATTAGCAGTTTCTTTGCTGTTAAAATGTCCTCTTTTTTGGTGGTAAACAATAAAAAACTGAGCATGAGTTGTAATTATATGTTAGAAAGAGATATTAAAAGAAGATGCATATTTACTTAATCATTTATGATGGTGATGAGTTAAAGTTTTCTGTAACTGTTTGCAACTTTTTTTTAATTTTGATGTTCTTCCTCATTTTGTTTATACAAATTAGTGTTCTTATCCCATTTTATAGTGTTTGAAATACAAAAACAACTAAGATACGGTGTTTATGTTTTAAACTGGTAATCCTTTTTCGATCTTTCCCCCTCTTTCCTCGATTTTGTTGATTACTAATTATGTCTCTCTATCTTTGCAGTTTTGAATATATTACAAGGATTTGATGAGTATTTTCTTGTTTCTACACCCAAAATCTCATCTTTAAACAGATCTCAAAATAGGTATGAAGGGAGAATTTATGAAATAAGTAAAAAGGCTAAAGGCAACTTGAAGCACACTATCATGATAAAAGAGTTCTAAAATCTACTATGGATAGTGGAAGAGAGAGATTCCATTTTAACATTTATTAGGATAAACTAAGCTTGCATTATAACTGTGAGGGGTTCATATACAATACAATGTTATCTTGATTCCTTCATAGCTTCCACTGTTTAGAACAAAAACTATACAAATGAACAAATCATAATTAAACGTTAGGCCCTGTTGGTGAGCATCTGATATGATTTTAGTCATTTGGAAGGTATACGCAGAACATCTGTTTGAAATGAAACACTTATAGTTGAACCGAATAATGTTTGATTACAACTAATAGTTTGCTTGTTTGTTGATCCTAATAGACCCCTCTGTACTTAAACACTTAGGGGTTGTTTACCAAACCCTTACCTGGTAAGTGCTTACCAAGTCACATTACTTTACCGGATGCATATGCAAGGAGCAAGAGTCTTACCAGACGCATACGCTCATGAACTTGTGTTTGGGGGAATTGTGGTTGATTTTTTGCACGGGAAACATATGAACATGGCTTCTTTTTCTCATTTTGCTATATCAAGGATTTTGGGTGTTAATGGTTGTTGTAGTTGGTTTAAATTTGTAACACCCTAAAAACAGGGCCAATTTAAAACTTAAAAATTGCCACAAGTTATGATCATAAAACTTCAAACTTCTATAACCTGAGGATCAAATGTAAATGTTTTATATACAGTATGTCTAATTCAAATAACCTATTAATCTAATCATACATCATAATCAGATTAATTAAGTTATATAATCCTTTGTCCCAAAAGCGTCCAAATTACTAGATCCTCCGTTATCTCTAAGTTTGAGTCTTTCCAAAAATCCTCATCACACTTTCCCGCTTACTTCCCGGAGCTTGTACCTGGTAAGAAAATTCAACTTGAAACATTAGGCTTTCGCCTAGTGAGAATATTCAAATCAAATTAAAGTTAAACAATTAAAATATGAACAGATAACTCAAACATGTTCTCACCCATCTTACCGTACGACAATTCCTTTCCATACTGGGAATCTACCCACTCCCATACTTATGACTAATTCATCTAATCATAATAACAATATCAAGAGTTTACTATAAATCATCCCAGATTCACAGTCGATACTCTTATACAAGAAATTACAAGTCAAAACCTGCCTATTTCTTAACCAGGAAATAGAGATTACAAATTACTTTATGCCTATCTCAAATCTTCCTTTCACCACTGGGAAATCTCCGATCTTCCCTATAACAATGGAAATCTCCGATCTTCCATTCGAAATGGGAATTACAAATCAGAATCTGCCTATTCCACATTTCACCTCAGAATCAATGGTCCCAATGGGATTATAATATCGCGATATACAACCGGGACCCCCGATGATTCAAGGTACACCCAATTACTAGAAATTACATCCCTTTGCTCAATGGCAAGTATTCGGTTCCCATTAGACCGTACCCAGGTGCCCCCGATGACCGGATGCCTATTTTTAGCAAAAGCAACATAATACCTAAATATTATAACTGATACTACCATATATGTACGACATACAATATATGATTTCTCCGAACATATTCTATATATCCTAAATAAAGAATATTATTAGCTCCTCATCTAAATCTCTTAACTATCCCCTCTCTACAACCTCGCACGGGAATTAACATTTCAAATGTTAACTACATTTTTCGGACTCATAGGTAGGTCCTTATAATTTATCTTAACATGGCTTCAAAATCATATTTAGAGTTCATAATCATATAACAGATTGCATATAGCAGATAGTCATATTATACATTATAAAGAATGTTAGTAATCCCGATTCATCAACTTCTTAATTATCCCCTCTTAGAAATTTAGCACGGGGATCAACATAGCATAACTTTCAATCGCCTCATTGGACTTATCACTGACTTAGTCAAGTCCTTATAAACATATCCAGGCATACATATAAAACATCTATTTCAATATTAATTACTGAATTTTAAATAGAGTCGAATAAACTCACCTGATATGAAGTCACTCTTCTTTTTAATTCTTTTAAAAACGTAAGGACTTCTGTCTTCACCACCACAGTTTACTGTAATGCCCAATATACAAATATACTGATATTAATTTACAGAACAGAACCCTCCACAACTAAGAATCCTTAATCTCTAAAAACTACGTCTCAAGTCGCAAAGCACTGGGCCAAGTCGCAACCAAATACTGCGACTCCAACCCCAAATCGCAGTCTACTATTGCGATTTCGACACCAAGTCGCAATCAACTGTTGCGACTACAGTGCCAAATCGCAACCCTCTATTGCGATTCCAACCCAAGTCGCAACCTTCTATTGCTATTTCGATACCAAGTCGCAATCAACTGTTGCGACTCCAATGCCAAATCGCAATCGACCATTGCGACTTCAACACCAAATCGCAATCGACCATTGCGACTTGCTTGAATGTCGTAATGCACTTTTGCGACTTGGTTGAATGTCTCAACCTTCTGCAATTCTCTAAAACCCATATTTTTATACTTTTAAGCTATGTTTGTTTATGCAAACTTGCAGATATGTTTAATAACCCTATCTTAACATATCCAAAAGCTCAGATTCTCATAATCATCAAAAAAAAATAACCAAGACCCATCTAAAAACTCCATAGAAAACTTTTTACTAACAAGATGAAGGTTTTTGATATATTTACCTTGGATAGATTCCTCTTTTCCAGTTGCAACAAATGTGATTCCTTCTTCTTCGATTTCTTTCTCTCTAACACGATCTCTCTCTCTTTTCTTCTTCTGTTTCTTTTGTGAGGACCGACCACAAACCAAGGACTAAGCAAAGTCCTTTTTAAAAGGACACCTCATTAAGATTGAATGAGTCATCACCCAAAGTACCAAACCAACCCTCAACTTTCCCAAAATGACAACCTTCACCCTCATACTTATAAATTAAAATTAAAGTTTACCCCTAACTTATTAATCCATAAAAACGGTTCAACGTAACTTATTCGGGGTTAACTCTTAAATTAATTTATCAAATAAAATCATAACTTATCAATTAATTATACTCAATTAATTAATAAAACCTATCATTAATAATTCTGAAAATTCGAGATGTTACAATACTCCCCAACTTGGAAATGATTTCGTCCTCGAAATCAAAGCTAAGCAAACAAATGGGGATATCTAACTTTCATATCTTCCTCCGTTTCTAACGTCACGTTAAGATCTCTAGCCAAATCCTCGTAACACCGAGAACTGCATTCGATGTATTTCTTTTATATCTACTGAATACTCCAACACTATAGCTTAACGGTTACAGTATTCTCTTCACCTAAACCAATGGGATTGAGAAGAATAAGAGTCTTCCTTTCACCCCATCATCATCACAACTCACTCTCCAGGTCTCAAAATAACATTAACATGTACTACCTGAAATTTCCACGTACACTGTAAATTAAGCATTCTCGTTACTATTAAATACTTCAACAACCACGACAGTCCATTATTACATCCTTGACTTACACGTTTCTTCGGTATAGAATGCTATCACTTCCTCACATCACTATCTCATCGCACAACCACAATACAACCAAGCACCAAAGTATTGAACATCAAAAGTGATAACTCCATTGAATCCTGCAATATGATTACATTCTTATGTCCAATCTTTCTATCATAGGAAGCAACTAACACAATCAAAATCACTTTGGGTAAACACCCAATACCATTCCGACATTCTGTTTCGATATTAACCATATCACTATTCCGTTTTACAAACTACATGCCCCAACAACTTTAATGACAAAGTGGTACTTTTCATCCGGAATCCCCGAAAAGACTTCCATCAGATGCTTCCTAGTTCTAACTTCATAATACATACTAGTTGACACATTTATCTTGGCAGTTGATACCAATACTCACTCGTATATTCTCCACACATAACCTTTCACCACAGACCAGGTTTCTCACAATCATTCATACACATATTAACCGAGTTTATTTCACTAAATATCTCCTCCCCAACTTTAGTTGAACTACCACTCTCGATTTGCTAAATAACTTGAACTTATTCGTTCATACTAGCTCCTTGTGATTCCAAACCAATACCAAAACACGGTACAATCCTTCACAGATCAACATTTTCCATACCTCACTTCATTTGTGCCTAATACTTTCTCCTTTGTAAACCATCCACATCGCAAGTAAAACACTTCTATAACACAACAGTCTTTCATAATCTTAACACTCTTACAAAGTGGTCCTTCAGCTTTTATTCTTCTAATTTAAGACTTAACAATAATTAAATCCAAAAGAATACCCAAAACATTCACATCATGCAAACTTCTATTTTAATACAATCCATGTAATCCCAACCCAAGCCTACAACGAGCTTATTAAATCGGGTCAATGCTCTTAAGACTCAACTGAGTTCAAAACCGAGCCATCTACTCCAAGGATCAATGACCATTATGCAACATACGTTTCGAGGCATGATAAATCTATGACTCCTTCATTGCTACTTTCCCAACGAAGTCAATTTATATAGGTATATGCAACTCTTATATACTTCACAATGTATATACTCCGCCAAGGTTCGTTAGTTCCAAAGGTATTAAAAACGCGAGAATTATCAACAGTCTTTACACTTAAGACCGACACTTATTCAAATAGAATGCAGTTAAGCATATAACACAACCAAGACTCCATCTCGAGTCATTAAAACTGACAAACATTGAAAAGACTCATTTGAATATCAATCAAGCCTTTAAGGCCAAAATAAACGTTTGGTTAAACATGTGTCACGCACACGATTACATAAACCAAAATACATTGTTACCCAATTCTTTACCTTTTTAATCCCTTAATTGGCCATCGGCCCCAAAACAAAGTTTTACCACTCTTAAAAACTTTACATGGTCGGATTTACCAAAATCCCCCAACTCACATGTTCACATTTTTAAAACGTAATACCTCATAATTATTGCACATCCATAAAAAATTTAAAAGCGTGTTTTTGACTACATATCTTTCGCTTGTGCAACAATAATTCGAAACTTCTTTCATTAGTGATTTATTCGTCAATCACTCAAAATCCTTAACCAAGTCGTACACAATAATATTTGCTTTGCGCATACCCTTTGCATAACAACATACCGGTACCGCTCACAGTCTTTGTTCCTGTCCGCACGGGCATACGCGGGACGCACCCAGACCGCACCCAATGACAGACGAAAGGTCTCATACACCTTACACAACTATCGACTTCAAAGTCAATACTTGACATGTCGACACTTCCTTATCCTTAAGGTCCTTAACTGAACCTAATTCTTCCTCCGGACACAACCGTCCCCCGGCAACTGTATTCCTAGTCAGCGAACAAGGGTACAGACTCTCACGCAACCGACACTAAAGTCCACTTTCGACTCTCACACTGTTCATCTCTCATTTTAACACAATTACCAAAACTACAAACTTTTTCCCCGGGTCTATCCAACACTTCTCCATTCTTGGAGTTCTTTCTTAGCTTAAAGCGTAATACTCTACGACCTAGCGAGTTCATAGCTTTCATGTATGACAACTTGATACACAAATCAATTCACACATTTTCTCATTTTAAATAACAACATTTGGAATAACTTGGGCACACATGACCCCAACATTCACATGACTCCAATGTACTGCACCACGATCTCTAGAATTGTTTGCATATTAAATTTCCGTAAACTCAATCTTTCTCAATCAAAACAAAGTTGTTACGATGGTAATATATTAAATAAAAATCTTTTCATGTAAAGTAAGAAATATTTTGTAACAACTCCAAAAATTTCGTTGTGCGACCTAAATGGGATTGCCTTTTCTTTAAATACACACTTGCACATGCTAATTCAACCTTGACTAAAACTGTTATTTATGCATTTGGTTCGAAATCATGAAAATTTATGTAACACACACTAGAACACTATACATAAAACTTTACTCGCAAATGAAGGCTAATTACTCAACGAGGTCAATCGTCTTACTTACGTAACTTATCATTGACATTCTTCCTCCGACCGGTGGTCGCCCTCTCGGCCTTATGACGTTTGCTATACATGCATTCCACGATTCACGTATCAACCATGTCATACTATTTTCGTCTTGATCAAACATCTCATATTCTATCTCCACACACATCAACCACCTATTAAAGGTTACCTTGGCGGACGTTCATGAGTCCCGCCAATTCCAGGTTGTCCTTCCAACCCCCAATCATTTACCGATCTGTCCTCCAAAGAATTTTGGTGGCATATTCACCATCGTTCTACTATAACCTAATGGGATAACCATAAGAAATGGTTATGCACATACCCCTATACAAAACGTACTTTACCGATCGTTAGTCACTGTAACAATTTAGAAATAAGCATGCTCGCGTAACAATATATTCATAATAACAGTAGCTAATTGAAATTGTGAACATATCATACATGAGAATCCTTGTTACCATTATCACAGTACTAATTTCACGTATTTCCGTTGACTCTAAGACTATCCCGTCTTAGTATTTCTACCCAAATCTCACAAGTCATAACTTAATTCATCTCAGCTTAAGTCTAAGTATCTCATCAGCATACTTAGTTCGCTTAAACTATTGCTCTGATACCATATTGTAACTCCCTAAAAACAGGGCCAATTTAAAACTTAAAAATTGCCACAAGTTATGATCATAAAACTTCAAACTTCTATAACCTAAGGATCAAATGTAAAGGTTTTATATACAGTATGTCTAATTCAAATAACCTATTAATCTAATCATACATCATAATCAGATTAATTAAGTTATCTAATCCTTTGTCCCAAAAGCGTCCAAATTACTAGATCCTCCGTTATCTCTAAGTTTGAGTCTTTCCAAAAATCCTCATCACACTTTCCCGCTTACTTCCCGGAGCTTGTACCTAGTAAGAAAATTCAACTTGAAACATTAGGCTTTCGCCTAGTGAGAATATTCAAATCAAATTAAAGTTAAACAATTAAAATATGAACAGATAACTCAAACCTGTTCTCACCCATCTTACCGTACGACAATTCCTTTCCATACTGGGAATCTACCCCACTCCCATACTTATGACTAATTCATCTAATCATAATAACAATATCAAGAGTTTACTATAAATCATCCCAGATTCACAGTCGATACTCTTATACAAGAAATTACAAGTCAAAACCTGCCTATTTCTTAACCAGGAAATAGAGATTACAAATTACTTTATGCCTATCTCAAATCTTCCTTTCACCACTGGGAAATCTCCGATCTTCCCTATAACAATGGAAATCTCCGATCTTCCATTCGAAATGGGAATTACAAATCAGAATCTGCCTATTCCACATTTCACCTCAGAATCAATGGTCCCAATGGGATTATAATATCACGATATACAACCGGGACCCCCGATGATTCAAGGTACACCCAATTACTAGAAATTACATCCCTTTGGTCAATGACAAGTATTCGGTTCCCATTAGACCGTACCCAGGTGCCCCCGATGACCGGATGCCTATTTTTAGCAAAAGCAACACAATACCTAAATACTATAACTGATACTACCATAGATGTACGACATACAATATATGATTTCTCCGAACATATTCTATATATCCTAAATAAAGAATATTATTAGCTCCTCATCTAAATCTCTTAACTATCCCCTCTCTACAACCTCGCACGGGAATTAACATTTCAAATGTTAACTACATTTTTCGGACTCATAGGTAGGTCCTTATAATTTATCTTAACATGGCTTCAAAATCATATTTAGAGTTCATAATCATATAACAGATTGCATATAGCAGATAGTCATATTATACATTATAAAGAATGTTAGTAATCCCGATTCATCAACTTCTTAATTATCCCCTCTTAGCAATTTAGCACGGGGATCAACATAGCATAACTTTCAATCGCCTCATTGGACTTATCACTGACTTAGTCAAGTCCTTATAAACATATCCAGGCATACATATAAAACATCTATTTCAATATTAATTACTGAATTTTAAAGAGAGTCGAATAAACTCACCTGATATGAAGTCACTCTTCTTTTTAATTCTTTTAAAAACGTAAGGACTTCTGTCTTCACCACCACAGTTTACTGTAATGCCCAATATACAAATATATTGATATTAATTTACAGAACAGAACCCTCCACAACTAAGAATCCTTAATCTCTAAAAACTACGTCTCAAGTCGCAAAGCACTGGGCCAAGTCGCAACCAAATACTGCGACTCCAACCCCAAATCGCAGTCTACTATTGCGATTTCGACACCAAGTCGCAATCAACTGTTGCGACTACAGTGCCAAATCGCAACCCTCTATTGCGATTCCAACCCAAGTCGCAACCTTCTATTGCGATTTCGATACCAAGTCGCAATCAACTGTTGCGACTCCAATGCCAAATCGCAATCAACCATTGCGACTTCAACACCAAATCGCAATCGACCATTGCGACTTGCTTGAATGTCGTAATGCACTTTTGCGACTTGGTTGAATGTCTCAACCTTCTGCAATTCTCTAAAACCCAGATTTTTATACTTTTAAGCTATGTTTGTTTATGCAAACTTGCAGATATGTTTAATAACCCTATCTTAACATATCCAAAAACTCAGATTCTCATAATCATAAAAAAAAATAACCAAGACCCATCTAAAAACTCCATAGAAAACTTTTTACTAACAAGATGAAGGTTTTTGATATATTTACCTTGGATAGATTCCTCTTTTCCAGTTGCAACAAATATGATTCCTTCTTCTTCGATTTCTTTCTCTCTAACACGATCTCTCTCTCTCTTTTCTTCTTCTGTTTCTTTTGTGAGGACCGACCACAAACCAAGGACTAAGCAAAGTCCTTTTTAAAAGGACACCTCATTAAGATTGAATGAGTCATCACCCAAAGTACCAAACCAACCCTCAACTTTCCCAAAATGACAACCTTCACCCTCATACTTATAAATTAAAATTAAAGTTTACCCCTAACTTATTAATCCATAAAAACGGTTCAACGTAACTTATTCGGGGTTAACTCTTAAATTAATTTATCAAATAAAATCATAACTTATCAATTAATTATACTCAATTAATTAATAAAACCTATCATTAATAATTCTGAAAATTCGAGATGTTACAAAATTCTTCAGTATGGGTAGATAAGTTGGTTTTTTCTTTGTTTTAAAGGTGTATTTCAACAGCAGCTGCTTTGGAGGGATCAATTTGTGTGGCGTTGTTCTCATAAGGATGGTACATATGTGTTTGTTGTTGTAATGAATGGGCTGCTTCTAAAGGATTCATTTCAGTATTGTTTTTTTTTAAATGGAGTTTGCTAATTACAATGATTCATGGCAACTCCAGTCTTGTCTATTTCAAAATTGGTTCTTGGTTGATGCTCCTTATTTGGTTTCTGAATTATGATCAGCTCATATGGTTTTTGGTCGAATATGAGATGTTGATTGGATACTATGACTATTACTTGCTGGATTCTGGAATGGTTGGATCTGGGATCATTGTTTCAAATATGGATATGGATTGTTGTTTATAATTTGGGTGTTGTTTTGGGTTTATAGAATTGCAATTGCCTATAGCCAAATTGCTTCAATTACGTGGGTGTTCATTCCCAAGGTTTATTGTCATTATAGACGTTTAATGATCCAATGCAGTTTCATGGTTTGATCGGCATTTTTTGATGAATTTTGGTTGGATTAGGATTAAAGGGCTACTCTTTTATAATATCAATTTTGCAAGGGTAGGTGATTGTATTATAAAAGTTGGGTTCTGGTGTAACTTGGCCATCTGGCTACCACTGTTACAAATATTCGTAAGTGCCTTCTACAGACTCAATTTTGGATTCAATAATCAAGATAGTCTTGGAGGAAATCGAAGATTTTGGTTTCAATTTGATGTTTTGATCAAAATGTGCAGTAGCCGGTTGCAAATCACCATAATAGTAAGTCCACTAACCATAAAGTATTGCTTTTTAATATGTAATTTCTTAAATTGAACTTTATAATTTATTACTATAGATATATAGTTTTTTGATGTTCTATGTTTAATTCCATAAAACATCTCTAAACATGTTTAAATATGAAATAAACACCGAACCTTGTTAATATAAGAATGATACTCAATAATCTTGATCTTTCATTTTTTAACAATGAATTTATAGTAATTTTCATCATTGGTTTATAAAAAAACATGACATCACGTTGCATTGCAACGGTTCACTGCTAGTATATATATATATATATATATATATATTCTATTATTATTACTATTATTATTATAAGATATATATATATACATTTTCTTATCTCTTATATTTTATTATTATTACTATTATTCTAGGGAAATTATAAATATGCCCCCTCACCTCACACTTCAATTTTTTAAAATTTTTTAATTTAAATTTACATTTTACACCCTTAGACTTATTTAGTTATTTACTTTATACCTTTTAGTTTTATATATTTCATTTTACATTTTTATCATATTTACATATATAATCGTATATTGAGTAAAATACGTTAAAAGAATATGTTTTAGTTTTAACAAATTACACCATTATAATCGTCTCGTCGATACATTCGAAATGAGCCCAATATTGAATATTTTTTTATTTAACTATATATAGGCCGCTATAACGTATTGGTTAATTGATTTTATTTTATATTTTTGCAAAAATAAAAAATCACTCGTAAGTGTTTTAACATAAAAATAATAAATATATTAGGGTATTTTTTTTATTCCAAAAATATTCAATATTGGGCTCATTTCGAAGGTATCGACGAGACGATTATAATGGTGTAACTTGTTAAAATTAAAATGTTTTTAACGTATTTTAGTCAATATACGATTATATGTGTTAATATGATAAAAATGTAAAATAAAATATAGAAAACTAAAAGGTATAAAGTAAATAATTAAATAAGTCTAAGGGTATAAAATGTAAATTATATAATAATTAAATATAAAAAAGGAAATGATGTGAGTGAGATAGGCTTTCGTAGGGTGAGGGTGTAAGTGTCGATGGGTAGGGGTTCCTAGGGGGTAGATTTAACACCACCCTGTGAGGAGTGATTTCTAAAAACCTGCTTTCTCTTCTTCTTTTCTCTCCTGCTTCATCTTCTTCTTTTCTCTCCCTAAAAACCTCGAGTGATTTCTTCCAACATCTGTGAGTGATTTCTTCCAACATTTGTGAATGATTTCTTCCAACATCGACTAAATTCAAATTACTTCTTGATTTATTTACTTTTCTTTTCGTTTTACAGTTTACAAATGTGAGTTGGCCTCAAAACTCCAAGATTCTCATCTCTACTTTAATTTCTAGGTGATGCTAATTTTGTGTTAATTACTAGTTTATTCTTCTAAGATATGTACATTTTATTTTTAAACATAATATCAGTAATTAAGATTATCGAAGTACGTTTAAATGATAATGTTATGATAAACTATCGATCAAACTATTCATATCACTATTCATGTCACTATCCATGTCACTATTCATGTCACTATTCATATCACTATTCATGTTTTATTATTTAGATCGACATTCGAATTTACTGGTATAAGATTTATAAAATGGCTAATTGGGGAGAAGATTTTTCAGCGTATCACAATTCAAACAATGAGGTATTTCGTCGAATATATATATATATATATATATATATATATATTTCTCTTTGTGTATGTGTGTGTATATATATGATATTATTTCTTAGGGTTTATGTTTTGTGTAGGATAACAATGTCCATCCAAACAATTCATCTGGAGCTTATAGAAACCCTCATCCAGGAGCATTTTCTACCGATATGGTATTTTTAAGTTTCATTTGTTCTTGTGAAATTATATGATAAAACAAGCAGTTGTAACTAAAAGAAAAACAATCAATTTCAGGTGTTTAATTCTTGTCAAGATCTAATTAATTGGGTACGCAACATGGCATCTTCACTTGGTTTCGTTATTGTTATTAAAAGAAGCAGGCGTGACTCAGATGGGGACCCATCTGAAGTTGTATTTCAATGTGATTGTGGTGGTATGTACAGAAGTAACAAAACCTCCAGTAAACATACTGGCACAAAAAAAACAAATTGTCCATTTGGCTTGGTAGGAATGAATTTGGGTAATGACTGTTGGAATTTAATTGTGAACTGTGAAGCACATAATCATGACTTTGCATTACATTTTGAGGGGCATGCATATGCAAGACGACTGTCTGAAACTCAAGCCCAATTGATAGAAGATTTGTCAGCCAACAATGTGAAGCCTAGAGATATTTTATCAACAATAAAACAACAGTATCCAGATAATGTGTCTACATCAAAAAGTGTATACAGTCAATGTCAGAAAGTTCGACTTAAGAAAAATGCAGGTAGAACCCCAATACAAGTTCTGATGTCATTTTTACAAGAAGAAGGCTACGTATTTTATGATCGTGCAAATGACTCAACTAATGAGTTGGAAGATTTATTCTTTGCTCATCCTAGATCATTGGAGATATGGCGTGCATTTTCACACGTGTTGTTGATGGATGCCACTTATAAAACGAACATGTTTGATATGCCTCTCCTTGAGATTGTTGGTGTAACTTCAACTAATAAGACATTTTGCATAGCATTTGTCTTTATGCATAAGGAAAAGATATCTAATTATACTTGGGCATTAAATTGTCTACTGTCATTAATGGAGGGATATCTTTATCCACGTGTGATCGTCACAGATAGAGAGTTGGCACTGATGAAAGCATGCAATATTGTTTTTCCTGGTGTTAAAATATTACTTTGTAGATGGCACATCTACCAAAGTATCATGAGAAATTATAGACCAGCAATAACATCAAACCGTGCTTGGGGTTCTTTTTACGATGCATGGGTTACATTAGTTGCTTCGGAATCAGATGAAACTTACGTATCTAATTTCGCACAATTAGAAGCAATATTGCTCAGCTATCCAAGTACAGTCAAATACATTATAATTAAAAATGTTGATAGGTTTAACAATTACTATTCATAGGATTTAAGTAATTTTTTTTAACTTTTTTTCAGCTGTTCTTGTGTAAAGCCCGTATCCCGGTATGTCATTTCTTTTATTAATTTTTTTAAAAGTTTTATTTAACGTGGTTTTCGTTAACGGGGTTAGACGAATTGGACCTAATCGTTAAATATGTCAAAACTTGGGTTAGATTGCGAGAAAGAGTTAGTTGAGGGGCCAAAAGTGGCAAGGGGGCCAAAGTTATGCAAGGGATCGGCCAAAGGACCGACCCCCTCCCCTTCCCTCTTGTTTTTCACTTTTGCAATCCACCAAAAACCCTAGACACCCCTTCCCTCCCCTCTTTGTTGTCGTCGGCCGTAAGAGAAAGAGAAAAGAGAGCCGAGAGTGAGAGAGAGAATTCGCCGGAGAGAGAGAGAGTTCGCCGGAGAGAGAAAGACGCCAGAAAGAGGAGGGAGAGTCGTCACCGTTTCGGTCGGAAAAGTAGAAGAAGAAGGTCGCGTCAAGGTAAGTATTTCCGTTCGTTTTAATTAGTGTTTCTTCGTCGGAAATTGGTAAACCGCCACCACCACCGCCGCAGCCACGGCTGCCGGCTGTGGGGCTGCCGCTGCACACCGCCGGGTGACGGCAGGGGAGGTGCGTGTATGTGCGGGTGTGTGGTTGTGTGCGGGTGTGAGGTTGCGGGTGAGTCGGGATGGACGGTGTTGAGAGGTTTCGCCGAGGGTGTTACCGTGACCACCGTCGCCGCCGCCAACCACCACCACCGCCGGAGGCGGCAGTGGGTAGTGCACGGTTGTTATCCAGCGTAGTATAGCCCTTTCCAGTAAGCTTGTAGGCTGTTCGGGTCTGTTTGGGTTAAGCTATGTCTTAATGGGTTTATAAACAATATTTGTCATTTCATGTGAAAACGTTTGTCTGCCACTGTTTTGCGACGGCCATAACTTTTCCGTCGTAGCTCGGATTGAGGCGAATCCGGTGCCCACGGTTCACATTCTGTGCCGGGCACACTTTTCGTGTTTTAGCGGAAGTCCGGTTCGGCCTCTAGCTAGGCGTAATTTGGCTGTTTATACAGCAGGTCCGGATTTGTCAGTTCGCGTTCCGTTTTAAAAGTCACAGTTTCTGCCACTGTTTTGGGAAAGCCATAACTTTTTATAGGAACGTCGTATTGGGGTGAAACCAGTGCCAAAATCTCTCATTTTGAGTCTAGTAAGTTTCTTATGTTTTGCGGAAAAACCAGTTCGGACCATAGCTAGTGTCAAACTGCTGTTTTGTACTGAAAGGTACTGTTTTTCGCTGTGCAACAGATTGGTTTTGTAAAATCCATAATAAATTGTAGAAAAATCGTTAGAGCGCGTGCGATATGTCCCTGGAACCCTAAGACATGGAACTTTGTGATTATGGAATAATATTTCTGGATTTATCAGTTTATAAGGGGTTAAACAGGTCCCGAACAGACCTGTGTTTTTAGAGTAAAAGCTGGAATGTGTATGTTATATTTTAGTAGTCGTGGTTTTGGGTTGGGGCGTCACTTTGACATTTGTTAACACGTAATTAGGTGGGAGAAGGTGAGTGAAGTTGGCCGGCTTGTGATTGCGGTTGCGGATACTCGCGTTGCTTTAAGGTGAGTTCTCTCACTGTGTAGTTAGGGGTTGTATGCATGTCATAGTAGTTTGTATGTACTACTGTCTTTGTGGTGTGAACTAGTTGTTTGTGGTGTGTAATATTTGATTAGTTTAAATGCTTAGTATAAGTGTGTTACATTACAACTCGGTGGGACCGAGGAAGTGAAAAGAAACGTTGTGGGAACTCGGTGTGACGAGTGTGTTACATTACAACTCGGTGGGACCGAGGGCTCGGTGGGACCGAGGAAGTGAAATGAAACGTTGTGGGAACTCGGTGTGACGAGTGTGTTACATTACAACTCGGTGGGACCGAGGTGTTGGATACATAATTACTTGTAGATGTTTACTCGTTTTATGTAACTGTGGAGTTGTTGCTTATGTGCGGATAGGGGTGATGTGTATATAATTCCTATTTGCGCATGTGGTGGAATTCACTAAGCTTCGTGCTTACCCCTTCCCAATATCTTATGATTTCAGGTGCGAGTAGCTGTCGGGCATGACGGTACACACGGGCGCAAGGCGAAGGCTGTTTAAGTTTAACTTTTTAAATAGGGATTTAATTATATAACTTTTCCGCTGCTTAAATTTCATTTGACGGTTTTAATTAACGACGTTTATTTTTATTGTAATGGGATTTGTTAACTTATGGTTTGATTGTAACGAAATGCATTATTTATAAAATTTTAAATTCCTTGTAATTTTTGGGACGTTACATCTTGGTTATCTGAATGACACATGGTTGACACCATACAAGGAAATGTTTGTGTCTGCTTGGACTGACAAATTTCTCCACTTTGGAAATCAAACAAGTAACAGAGTGGAGAGTCAACATTCCAAGTTGAAAACTTACTTGGATTCTACACAATCAAGTCTACCGACATTTATGAGTAAGATACATAAACTCGTTCAGTCCCAAGATACATAAATTAAAGCTAGTATTCAGGAGAGCAGAAGTGTCACAAAACATCTTCATCGTATACCACACTTCCAACAGTTGTGTGGTTTCGTTTCACTTCATGCACTAGACATAATATTCAAAGAATATCAACATGCTCAATCTGTTGGCTTATTCTCTGGAAATTGTAATTGTCTGCTACGTACAAGTTATGGGTTACCGTGTGCGCATGAACAAATGTCATATTTGAACAAAGGTCATTCTATCCCAATTGATTCGATTGATGTATTTTGGAGGAAGCTTGATTTATCATCGTGCCAATCCTTACAAGATGATGATATTGGTTGTGAAGATGAAGTCAAAAACTTTACCGAGGAATTTAAAAAACAATCGAGACCTGGTAAGTTTAGTTTTCTGATGAAGATAAAAGAGATAGCGAATGCATCAAAAACATGGGTTCGAGAACCTGCTGTTAACAAGACTACTCGTGGACATCCCTCATTAAAGGATAAACTTTCCAGAAAACCTCATGTTGACCCGTCTTTTACAACTCATGTTGAACCGTCTTTACAGCTCATGGTGAACCGTCTTTTACGACTCAAGGACCCCTTAGACGTAGTTCTTCGAACGCATCAACATTTGTTGACTTGGATAAAATGAGCTACCAGGATCCAGCAAGACATAGTTCTTTTGTGGGAAAGAATTATAATGTACATCCATACGTTAATCAATTTCCAGAAATGTTTCACCGTTACATCACACATGTACATGATGTGATAGGGGATGGAAATTGTGGATTCCGAGCAATAGCTGTCTGGCTCGGTCTTCATGAAGATGCATGGCCCACAATTCGGTTTCAATTGATGGAAGAGTTAGACGCATACAAGACAGAATACCTCGACATGTTTGGAAGTGAACATTGGAATACAACTTATAACACTTTAAACTTCTTTCGATCAGATCAAGGTGCACCATATGACCACTGGATGTCAATGCCTGAAATACCCGTCTTGATTGCTTGCAAATATAATATGATATTACACGTTATGTCAATGACAGGCTGTTCGACGTACTTACCGCTTAGATCTACTACGCCGGCGTGGTATCAACATGTTGTTTATACAATTAGGTATGTCAATGGTAACCATTATGTGAAACTAGTTTTAGCAGAAGGATACTTGTTTCCTACCATTACATCACATTTCTTCCGTTACAGTTATCCGTGTGCTGCTGCATGGGCTACCCCGTATACAGATCGAATACAGAAGTACAATCGTCTTTTACGTGTTAATTGTACTACAGATAATGTTATTTTAGAATAAGTAAAAATGTAATAAACATTATGTTATGCTTTATTTATATGTAAAATCTCAATGTTTATTTTTTATTTTTCTAATTATATAATTATTCAAAAAATATTTATTTATTTTTAAATATAAATTAAAAAGTAAAAAAAAACTCAAAGTGTAAACCTTAAATTATAATAGACATAATAAAAAAATACAATATATAAAAAAAGTTATTTTTTATTAATAAATATTATATAAATTGTAATAACCGAGATCAAAATGAGGAGAATTATAAAATCTTGTGGTAAACTAATAAAATGGAAAAGTCTGGGGGCTAAATTTTAAAGAAGAGAATGGGTATAAAAGCCCTTGTTATTTGCACAAAACCCTAGGAGAAACATTCCATCTTGTTGTTGGCGGCCGGAGAAAACTTAGAGAGCAGAGAAAGAGGTTTTGAGAGTTCAAGAGCAAGGGAAGAAGAGAATTTTCGATCATCAAATCAGAAGAAGGAATAGAGCTGAGGTTGTTTTTGCAACACTTTTCTATCAGGTAATTTCAACATCTCAATCTTTACCTTGCTGTCATATTGGATTGATGGTATGTGAGGGTTTTATTTTAAAAGTGGTAATTAATACCTTGAAAGAGATTAAGCACTCTAATCGAGTTGGAGAAGCAAAGAATGGAAATAAATGGATTCAGAAAGTTTTAGAAATCGTTTATTTGCATTATCGCTCCAAATCGTGGAGCTCTAAGTGAAGTGTCGTTTGAGAAATCATTCCAGCCGCAGCCCCGGTATTTTGGTTTCGAAATCCCGGTACTGCGTTCAAAGTCCCGGGGCTTTCATATTGAGGTCCCGGTGTTTGCGTATAGAAGTCCCGGTCTTTGACCATTAATTTGCAACTCCCGGTATTAAAGTCGAATGGTCCCGGTAAGTGTTAAGAGTGGCCCAAGTCCCGGGAGGTCATGTCCCGGTAGTTGTGTGTTTTTTTTTAGTCCCGGTATTTAAGTTTTGCAAGTCCCGGTATTCATTTGGAAAATTGCGGGACTCACTTGCACATGTCGGTTGTGGCAATTGTATAATTAGTTTAGAATGTAAATGGGGGGTCATGTGTGTGGGTCACGTGGGCCAGTGACATCCAGGGATTTTCAATTCATAAATTGAATGGCCACGTGAGAGGCAACATCCACACTTTCCATTTAATTTTGTTGGCCATTTCTTAATTGTGTAGTTGGTGGTGGTGAGACTTGGTTAAAAGAATTGTTAATTGGAGTTATTGTTTGAGAATTCCTTTTTGGGCCATTAAGAGAGGCCATAATTTAAATAATTAGGATAAGAGTGCATTATGCCAAGCCTGGGTAAATTTGGGTCGGGTTCGGAAGTAAACACGGATAGCGAATATTAGATTAATATTATGTGTTTCCTCAAATGTTAGGTGTTTCACCTAGAGTTACGAAGCGTAAGAAAGAGGTTTGAAGCGAGAGATCCCTAAAGTAGCCGGGTGAGTTTTCTAAACTAAAATGTGTGGCTTTTAAAGTGTTTTCTAAAGTGATTACATGATGAGAAATGCCATGTTATTATTATGCTTTTAATTGCATGAAAGATGTTCAAAGTTTTATATGTGAAAGCTATTGTAAAGTTATGTGACAGTTTTATGAAAAGTTTTCGTGAAAGTGTTTATATGTGAACGATTATGGGGCGGACCTATTCCGTGAATGTATGCATACATAGTTTGTGGTGTAAATTGGCTAAGTCGGGGGGTGTGGCCCGCCAGATCATGCCGAGGGGTGTGTCCCGTTTATGCCAGGGCGATGACCCTATATGGCAGCATGAGACTGACTCGTTGTCATCTACGGGTGACTTCAGGGTGCCAATTTATGAGGGGCAGACCTTTCTCCGTGAATGATTTATGGGGCAGACCTATTCCGTGGATGTTTTATGGGGCGGACCTATTCCGTGAATGTTTTATGGGGCAGACCTATTCCGTGAATGATTTATGGGGCGGACCTATTCCGTGAATGATTTTTATATGAAAAGTTTGTGAAAGTGTTTATATGTGAAAATTATAATCTGTTTAAAAATGATTTTGAGAACTGTCAGGAGGGGCTCACTAGACCTCATGGTCTAACCCTCGCATTTTTTCCAAACAAAACCTTTTCAGGTAAGCAGGTAGTAGGAGGCTCAGGTAAGTGAGCAAGAGCATGATAGATGACAGATGCAGATAGAGACAGCGCCACTCATACTTTTAGTGGTAGATATTCTCAGTTGTTTATAGGTTGTTTCCACCAACCTAAGTTACTCAGACAGATGTAATGAAATTTTATGGACTCAGTTTTGTGATTGTTTAATATTAATGCTATGTAAGCTTTATTTAGACTGGGTTGTTACAATTGGTATCAGAGCCATAGTTTAAGGGATTTAGGTGACCGGTCGGGCCTAAACTTAAACTTGGGAGTAGAAATCACAACTGAGAATCAGGAAATGCGTTAGGAGGGCACTATTGTAGATACAAAAAATGCGTTAGGAGGACACTATTATAGAGATAGGACTAATAGGGTACTGGGGACTGTCATGTAAGGTAAGTTTGAAATTCCACCTGGCCAGTGCAATTGCGAACTTACAGGTACATGTATGTGCTTAACCTGCCTTATTATTCTGAAGTGGTAGTCAGAAGCTAGTGTTTATGTCATGTTTCAGTAATCTAGAATGTCAGCAAGACCCCTGATGGGGAAGCATCATGAGAGATCACTTATAATGTGATGTATGTATACATCGTAGAGAAGAGATGTTGTAGAGAATGTTATGAGTTGTCTAGAGGTAGATCTTCGTGGATTCGAAGAGGATGAATGATTGATTTTCGAGTAAGACTTCTGTTGCCGGAGAATCCCAGTTCTAGAAATCGTGGGATAGGTCAGTTCGAAGGGTAAGGGATGGCAGTGCCTAGATCTTGGAAGTGTCAATTCCGGAGCGAGCAGAGGATTATAATCTTGACTCTTTAGTTGAGTTGTTCAGTGGCAGGATCATTGAAGAAAGATTTATGTTGAGGACTGAAAGCGTGTAGAGGTATAATACGAGATGAAATGGTCAAGGCGAAAATAGTATGATATGGTTGAGTAAGTGGACCGTTGAATGTATGTATAGCAAGTTGTTGCAAGGCCGAGAGGGCGACCTCTGGTCGGAAGTAGAGTGTCAATGATAAGTTGCATGAGAAAAAGTGATTGACCTTGTTTGAGTTAGTAGCCTTCAACTGCAAGTAGATTTTCATGCATCGAGTTCGTACATGTGTACATGAGATTTTTTTATAAGTAAAGTAGATGTGTAAATTTCAAATTTGATCAAAATGAGTCGGCGTGTGTCAGCTTATGTTTAAAGAAGGGTGCAAACCCATTTACATCGCACGGTGAAGTCTTGAGGGTTACGATTTGCAAAGTGCTCCACTCTTTTTTTCATGATAAGTTAAATTGTTGCAAAAAGTCAAGAAACATTTGAATGCAAAACTTTTATAACCAAAAGAGTATTGACATGTTGAAGTTATATAAATGAGTGTGAGAACCGACTGGTTTACTTCGTGTCGGTAATTCCTTTAGAATTTTGTCGTATGAAAAGATGCTCATTCAGTACATTTTCGTCGTAACAACATAATTTTTGGTTTATTAAGATTAAGTTTTACGGAAAGTTGCATGTAAACGATTCTCGAGATCGTTGTGCAGGGTATTGGAGTTATGAGAATGTTGGGGGTCGCGTGTACCCAAGTGGTTTCCAAGTATTGTTTCTTTAAAATGATAAAAAGTGGGAAATGATTTATTTATCGCGTTGTCATGCATGAAGGCTATGAACTCACTAGGTCGTAGAATATTACGTTTTAAGATAAGGAAGGACTCCGAGAGTGGAGAGGTGTTGGACAAATCAGAAGAGAATGTTGTAATTTTAGTTTTTGTGTTCAAGAAGAGAGACGAGCAGTGAAAGAGTCAGAAGTGGACTTTGATGTCGATTGTATTAGGGTTTGTACCCTTGGTCGGTAACTGGAAATACAGTTGCCGAAGGACGTTTGTGTCCGGAGGAAAGAACTGGAAGTCACCAAGGCGTTAGTATTAGCAACTCGTTATGAGTAGTGTGGTGAAGTAGGAATGAAATATCCTCGACGTCGAATAAGAATTTTAAGGTGATTTTGTAATATTGGCGTTGCTTGAGTGAGTTCGAAATGAGGAAGACGAGATGTAAATTCGATAATGATATGTCGAGAGGATTAGGTTCCGTACGGGACCCTTATCGAAGAATAAAGTAGTTAGCACCAGCGAAGTAAGTGATTAGATTATGTCGATTTGGGAGAGAATGTGCCCTGTCTATGTAACGGTTAGGAATCGCAAAGAGCTAGCAAGAAACGAGTATGTTGAGTTAATTGAAAAACTCGTAAGTAGTGGTTCAACTAGCGTTGGGAGGGACAAAGTAGCGAGATAGACTCAGTTATTTATGCGAGAGAATGCAAAGGCAAGTTGAATTGTGTACGAAGGACCATGAGAGACCTGGTTTGCAGTGTGGTGTTATAGGTGGAGAAGGTACGTATAAGTAGTGGCATCAATTGTCTAGATAAATGCGTCAGTCGGTGTTGTAATAATGTAACGTTAGAAAGAGGAAGCATCAGATGGAAGCCTTTTCGGGGGTTTCGGATGAGGTGTACAATTTGTTAATCAAGTTGATGGAACACGTGGTAAGTAAGTTGGCATTGTGATATGGATATCATCGGAATAGAATGTCGGAGCGGTAGTGGGTGGTTACCCAAATGTGAAACCAAGTGTTTTGGTCGTGTGGATTGCTAAGTAAGTATATTATTAGGATCTGGAAAAGGTTAAAGAAGATGTTGGATGAGTGAGTCTAAGGGGTGGCGTAGTAGATGCTAAATCTTTAAGGAATGTGAATTGCTTCCTTTTGTGCGAAAGGATTAGTCCGAGAAAGTAACGGATTGGAAATCAAGGAGTGTGTAGTGGCTTCGGGCATCGGTGTCATCTGGGGTGACTGGGTTGGATGCCTCAAGTTAGAATTTTGGTTATATGTAATAGTGAGAAAGTGTTATCAGCATGTGGAAAGATCGGAAGAGAGGGGCAAGTAACATTTGGTGGGCGGTGTTCTACGTTAACGTGGGGAGGTAAAGATCATATGCCGGATTAAGTAAGTAGGTTGGTAGTCGTAAGCTTGTCAGTAACACCAAAAGGTGGAGTAAAGTGTGTAGATTGCCATCGATAAGTGTGCGAACTCCTGGAGAGATTTTTGAGGGAGAGGATTGGTGTATGTTTTTGTACAGGAAAGAAGTGGATAAGGCAGTTGAATGAGTTGAGACAGTGACGTTGCGAGAAGTGTTCAAGCGAGTTAGTCATACAGTGATAAGTTATTGGGAATGGTTTTGTGTGAGCATGATTACTTCCCCTTGCTGAGTGAGGGTAACCGAAGTTATGTTGCATATGACTAAACGCTTGTGGTAAGCAGAGGGGGAATGATGAGTTTGCGAGATAAGTTCATTCCGGATAGGTGATCACTTCAATGAGAGATCATAGAAGTTTTCTGCTTTTGGTCACGTATAAGTGTGGAGTGAATTTTTCCTGGTCGAAGATTCTCGTTGCTGTGGATGGAAGCGAGCAAATTGAGGAAAGTCTGGCCTTAGTTTTACCATGTACTTTAAGCGAGAACAGTGTTCGAAGAGGGTACAAGTGATTGGTGCAAGATGACACGATTTAGCAAGTGGTGACTCGCCGAGGGCGGTTTCAAAGTATGGAGTGCGGTTATGTTTCCCATCAGAGCAGTTTGGGGTGACCGTATAGAACTGAGCTGGTTGAATTGAAAACATAAGACTTTTGAGCCTTGAAGTTTGAGAGAAAGGTAAGGTGGACTAAGTCTGTGGATCCGTCGAAGTTATGAAAGTTGATTAGATAGTGCGCGATCTTGAGGTACACTATGGGATTTTGAGAAGGAATTCATAGTGAGATGCGCGTCTCTGTTGTGGAGAACCGATATGGAAAATGAGGTGATGGAGACCTTGCAAGAAATACAGACGATTAGAAGTGTTCGTCAGATGCCGAGGAAGTTGTTCCTTTGGGGGACACCGGTATAGATGAGAGGTTGACTTAGGTAGGAGAATCGATTGAATTCGTGAGCAGTAAGGTTTGCGAAATGGGGACAAGGAGGTTCGGCTGGTAAAAGTCCAGTGGGGGTATCATAAGGGGCGAGAGGCAACGTGGGAAGTGGAAGCGGACATGAAGTCCAATTACCCTCATCTTTTCGAGAATGGAATTCCGGGGACGGAATTCTTTTGAGGGGGGAGTGTTGTAATAACCGAGATCAAAATGAGGAGAATTATAAAATCTTGTGGTAAACTAATAAAATGGAAAAGTTTGGGGGCTAAATTTTAAAGAAGAGAATGGGTGTAAAAGCCCTTGTTATTTGCACAAAACCCTAGGAGAAACATTCCATCTTGTTGTTGGCGGCCGTAGAAAACTTAGAGAGCAGAGAAAGAGGTTTTGAGAGTTCAAGAGCAAGGCAAGAAGAGAATTTTCGATCATCAAATCGGAAGAAGGAATAGAGATGAGGTTGTTTTTGCAACACTTTTCTATCAGGTAATTTCAACATCTCAATCTTTACCTTGCTGTCATATTGGATTGATGATCTGTGAGGGTTTTATTTTAAAAGTGGTAATTAATACCTTGAAAGAGATTAAGCACTCTAATCGAGTTGGAGAAGCAAAGAATGGAAATAAATGGATTCAGAAAGTTTTAGAAATCATTTATTTGCATTGTCGCTCCAAATCGTGGAGCTCTAAGTGAAGTGTCGTTTGAGAAATCATTCCAGCCGCAGCCCCGGTATTTTGGTTTTGAAATCCCGGTACTGCGTTCAAAGTCCCGGGGCTTTCATATTGAGGTCCCGGTGTTTGCGTATAGAAGTCCCGGTCTTTGACCATTAATTTGCAACTCCCGGTATTAAAGTCGAATGGTCCCGGTAAGTGTTGAGAGTGGCCCAAGTCCCGGGAGGTCATGTCCCGGTAGTTGTGTGTTTTTTTAGTCCCGGTATTTAAGTTTTGCAAGTCCCGGTATTCATTTGGAAAATTGCGGGACTCACTTGCACATGTCGGTTGTGGCAATTGTATAATTAGTTTAGAATGTAAATGGGGGGTCATGTGTGTGGGTCACGTGGGCCGTGACATCCAGGGATTTTCAATTCATAAATTGAATGGCCACGTGAGAGGCAACATCCACACTTTCCATTTAATTTTGTTGGCCATTTCTTAATTGTGTAGTTGGTGTTGGTGAGACTTGGTTAAAAGAATTGTTAATTGGAGTTATTGTTTGAGAATTCCTTTTTGGGCCATTAAGAGAGGCCATAATTTAAATAATTAGGATAAGAGTGCATTATGCCAAGCCTGGGTAAATTTGGGTCGGGTTCGGAAGTAAACACGGATAGCGAATATTAGATTAATATTATGTGTTTCCTCAAATGTTAGGTGTTTCACCTAGAGTTACGAAGCGTAAGAAAGTGGTTTGAAGCGAGAGATCCCTAAAGTAGCCAGGTGAGTTTTCTAAACTAAAATGTGTGGTTTTTAAAGTGTTTTCTAAAGTGATTACATGATGAGAAATGCCATGTTATTATTATGCTTTTAATTGCATGAAAGATGTTCAAAGTTTTATATGTGAAAGCTATTGTAAAGTTATGTGACAGTTTTATGAAAAGTTTTCGTGAAAGTGTTTATATGTGAACGATTATGGGGCGGACCTATTCCGTGAATGTATGCATACATAGTTTGTGGTGTAAATTGGCTAAGTCGGGGGGTGTGGCCCGCCAGATCATGCCGGGGGGGGGGGGTGTCCCGTTTATGCTAGGGCGATGACCCTATACGGCAGCATGAGACTGACTCGTTGTCATCTACGGGTGACTTCAGGGTGCCAATTTATGAGGGGCGGACCTTTCTCCGTGAATGTTTTATAGGGCGGACCTATTCCGTGGATGTTTTATGGGGCGGACCTATTCCGTGAATGTTTTATGGGGCGGACCTATTCCGTGAATGATTTATGGGGCGGACCTATTCCGTGAATGATTTTTATATGAAAAGTTTGTGAAAGTGTTTATATGTGAAAATTATAAACTGTTTAAAAATGATTTTGAGAACTGTCAGGAGGGACTCACTAGAACTCATGGTCTAACCCTCGCATTTTTTCCAAACAAAACCTTTTCAGGTAAGCAGGTAGTAGGAGGCTCAGGTAAGTGAGCAAGAGCATGATAGATGACAGATACAGATAGAGACAGCGCCACTCATACTTTTAGTGGTAGATATTCTCAGTTGTGTATAGGTTGTTTCCGCCAACCTAAGTTACTCAGACAGATGTAATGAAATTTTATGGACCCAGTTTTGTGATTGTTTAATATTAATGTTATGTAAGCTTTATTTAGACTGGGTTGTTACATAAATATAATATAAAAAAAATAAAAATAACATTATTAATCTATATAACTTAAAATAAAAAAAAAATATAAAAAAAAGACAACAAAAAGACAAAAAAAAAACTAATCATTAATCTTGACTTTTGGGTGCATTTAGCAACTTTTTGGGTGTATTTAGCCTAGCCCTTGATTTATTATAGATGATTTATTTTTAACCCATATTCTTTGGTTTATAATGAAAAGTTTCATCAATCCAATAAATTCTACAAAAGAAAAAAAAACGAACGATGTTAGGCCATTAAGTACTATGAATACAACTTTGGGTATAAGAGAAGTTACGTGCAAAATGGTTGAAATGTTCGGAAATGTACAACACTACAACAATCCTAGTAAACAACATATATATATATATATATATAGGGGAGGTATCCGTTGCAAACCAGTCAGTTTGTGTAAACCCGTGCAAACTCATATCTACCTTCATGAATCTGCAAAATTTTAATAATTTGGCTTCATGAATCTTTTTTCGGTGGAGCCCTAAAATACCGTTATGGATATAAAAAAAGAAGTTATGGATATAAAAAAATAAGTTACGTGATTGGTGGAGATGAAAAAATATGCTAAAGGCCCTAAAATACTCTTATGGATAAAAAAAAAGAAGTTACGTGATTGGTGGATATGAGTTTGCACAGTTTGCACAAACTAACTGGATTGCAATGGATAATTTGCCTCTATATATATATATATATATATATATATATATATATATATATATATAGGGTTAGGATATTAAAGAGACCCTACAATTCTAACAAACCATACAACCATAATCTCTACCATTCATTATAGATCTACGGATGAGATCACCTCCTGCTTTTACTGAATATTATTAATTAAATAATAATCATTATTTCATAAAAAATATAGCGAACATGGCATTTTGGGAATTTCACCAGAGGAATCAAAACCGATATTCATGGAAGGTTTGATTCGTGAAAATCAAAATCCCTAAATTAATGGGAGAGATAAAACTTCTTTAGAGGCACGATTTTGAATACCAAATTGACCGTCTTCATCGTCGTTCCAGAGAGAGCAGAACCATCCATGGCAGAAGGAAGTCACGGTAAATAGTTAATGATTCAGCCCTAACTCCATAAATTTCTTCAAACTTCATCTGAAAACTTCCATTTCTTTGTTTTCCAAAAGGACGAAGCAGAGGAAACAGGTTACGGCTTCTGAAACCGTTTTCAAAGTTCAAGAACACGGCTGAAACACCGATATTGATCGATTTTGATACTGATGAAAAACGAAAACAAAAGATGGATCCGATTAAAGCGGGGGAAAAACGAAAATCATCGTCAGAAAAAGGTTAGGGTTTCTGTTTGCTATTGCTTAAAAATTTTAGGATTTCTTAGGGTGTATGATGAAACGGCTTAAAAATAACAGGGGAATCTTTATTTCTAGGGTTTCTTTAGACTAAAATTTTCCATTTACAAAACTTATTTGCACAATCAGTCGATGAGTTCATACATACATTCGAAAAAATCTTAAACATTTCAGTTACTGAACATTTATTCATGCTATGATCATCAAACATTTCAGTTGCTGAACATTTATTCATGCTATGATCATCAACATTTCAGTCACTGAACATTTTTTTATGCTATGATCATCAAACATTTCAGTTGTTGAACATCTATTCATGCTATGATCATCAAAACATTTCAGTCACTGGACATTTTTCTTCCTTTCAGTAAGAACCAGGGGTGGAAGACTTCGGGCCCTGAATCCTTTTTCAAAATTCCAGAATACTGCAGAAACGCCCATACTAGTCGACTTCGAAACAGAGGAATCTCGAGATAGAGTGCAGCAAATGAGGGTTCACACCGGAGAAAAGGGAAAATCATCACAGGTTAGGTTGAAATATTAGGGTTTTCGAAACATGCAAAAAATCGATACAACAAGACTACGTTTTTTGGATATAATGTCGATCTTTTAAATTATGAAGTTCATATGAAGATGTGAGTAACAATTTCTATTCATCGTATGATTTCTGTATAAAATTGTGGGTAACATTCCATCTGTATATATTCACAACTTGTTTTCAACAAATAGGATATTTGAAAATATGAAAAACTAAAAAAATTCTTGAACTGTATATTATTTAAATTGGTGATTTCACTGCATAAATAAAGTTTGTATCAACAGAATATGAAAATCATTAACGTTTCCTGTTGTGCTGGCCCAATATGATTGTCTGAGAAAAACATGCCACTCGGTGCGCATCATTCTATGAATATTGATTCATAAAGGGAATATGGAATCATATAATGAAGTATAGTGAATCAAAATTAATGATCTTGCATTAAATGAATGTGAAATCAGAGTGTGAATTACTGTAAATCAAGATAACTGAGGTTGAAGTCTTTATATGATTACTAATGCACACAGTTATGTTGAAAAACTAAATTTTCAAGGTGCTACTTATATGGGAAATGTTTATTATACATACAATTGCAATTACACAATGAAAACCTTAAAAATAATTGATGATGCTTTTGTACAATGCAACAAATGTTAATGATTAGGTATCTCAACACAGTTGGGCACCAAACGGGAAGGATAATCTATGAAGTGGGGCAGGAACGACTGGAAATGGAATGGCAGACAACAAGAAACTTCCAAGATCATGGAGTTTTTGCAATGTGGCACATGGAAACCTATATGGGTTTGAACAAAGGGTGGAGGACTGGACTTGCTGCTGAAGGAAATGCACAAGATGCACAGTTGGCTGAGTTAAGGATGAAATACACAAGCAAGCTACTGTTAAGCAATTACAACATGAAGAAAGCATATGTACTGTAACAACCCAAAATACTTAACTTAAATTAAATAATCCAAAAGCCCAAAAAGGGTCCCAATTACATCAAAGGTTTGATAAAAATCTCAAGATCTATGGTTCACGTACGAATACAACCGAGATAATTAGCTAACAAAAGAGTAGTGACAGTCTCTACTCTCTTCCCACCGTCTTAAGCCTTCTCTTTACCTTTGGACGAAGCACCTAAGCCATCCTTACCTGAAAATGGTTTTAAGTTTTGAAAGCGAGGGTTAGACCATAAGGTCTAGTGAATTCCCCTTTTAAAAGTAGGTTCACAAACTACTTAAGAAAACGTATACTTACAATCAAAACAGTAACATTTCAACCATGTTCTCAATCAAGGGTGTACACAGTGGCATGGACCATTATCACCTTACAAAGCCAGGCACGGCAACTCAACACCTTACAAAGCCAGGCACGGCAACTCGACACCTTACAAAGCCAGGCACGGCAACTCAACACCTTACAAAGCCAGGCACGGCAACTCAAGGAGTCTTCCACTGTGCAACCCGACTCTACCATAGCAATAATCATATAAGCATGCTTTGAAAACGTACTTGAGGATAATCCTCCTTCAACGGTAAAATAGCACTTTTCATGTCAAGGAAACATATATTCATGATGATCAAGTAAACCAATTTTCAGTCATGTCAATCTTCACAATTCATTTAAAAGATAGGAATTATGCATAAGGGAACTCACCTGATACTCGGCTTAACGACACACTAACCGGAGCTCACTTAAACACCAACCGAACACCTGAATTGGGGTTAACAAAGGAGGTGTTAGACTCCCTAATTATGCCCTAATACATCCCTCAAAACTCTTAAGACAATCCCTTAAACATCGCCTCGATTCCAGCCCCAAACGACGAACGAAACAGGAATCGAAAAACTCCCAACAGAGGGATACGCGGTTTGTGCCGCGGTTTACAAACCGCGCAGCAAGCCGCGTATGTCCCTGGTCGAGCATCCTCGATTCTGCACAAAAACTCAGTCCGAAAACTCATCCCAAAAACCCCTAAAATCGATTCCAATTGATTGGTAACTTCTCCAATCGAAGATTAAAACTATACATGCATTAAGGAAACAATTCCTACCCTCAAAACATTCAATTCCTCATCCAAAAACTTCATGAATCACTCCTTTAAAGACAAAACCCCAAAGTTGAGCAAAACTAAGAAACCTCCATTGGAAAGGTAAGATTTCAACAAGAACTCCTCATTTTTCTAAAGAGTTCACTAATCTCACTCTTCCAATTGATTTCCTTCCCAAAACACTTAGAAGAAAAGAATCCTTTAAGGAACACACTCAAAATCTCCATTCTAGAAATCAAAGCAAAGAGATGAAGAGGAAGATATACCTTGCCAACAATTTCTTCAGTTTCTTGCTGAAATCTTCTTCTTCAACCTCCAATTTCGCTGAATTCTTGAGACCCCTTTCTTCTCTCCTTGATCTCAGCCGACACTATGCAAATGAATGAAAATGAGGGTTTTCATCTTAACACTTCTTCTATTCACCCTCTTGACACACAAGTTTTCAAGTTTCACACAAAGGCCCCCAAACTCTTATTTATTCACAACAACTACAAGAAGATAAAAAAAATTATGGGGTGTTACATGTACAAGAAGAAGTAGAGAAGTGGTTTTCTATCAATGAACCTGCGCGAAACAAATCAGCCGCAGTGCCTATAACACAAGGCATGAAAGGCTACCACTTTAGACCGGTTTGAGATTTTCCTAATTTCAGTATTTTGAGACAAATTTTGGAACAAGTTTGTTTAGGATTTCTATTATCGTACTTTTAAATTGTTTTGAAACGTCTAAACCTTTATGGATGTTTTTGGTAACAACTTTGGTAGCTTGATGATTTAAGGTTGCTTGAAATCTAAGACTCAAATTTCATAGGAATTTTTTTCGGTATATGAATTTAAGAATGTGTGTTTCTTATGATTATATTTGGCTTATATTCATCCTGTGTACTTCCCTGTAATGAAAACGTAAAACTTCACTTTTTTTACTGTAAAACCAACCTTCTTGAATAAAAATGAAAAAGTTCACCGAATGATTTATACTTTTTATTAAAAGTATTTAATGACATTAAATGATTGAAACTGATGAATTCAATTAATGTATTACTTTTTTTAGCTGTTGTTTGGTGTTTTAGCTGCAGCAATAAGCTGCTGGGTTCTGTGGAGTAAATGAGTCAGATCTGCAGCGGCTTAATGTATTCAGCCGCTGCCTGAGTGTGGAGTAAATGAGTCAGATCTGCAGCGGCTTAATGTATTCAGCCGCTGCCTGAGGCATGAGGCGTGTTGTCTGGACTAGCTGATATTCGGGGTCGTGTCTGGCGGCCTAGGTTTGTTCCTGGCAAGCTTTGGCATTCATGGTGTAACATGGTGTAGCTTGGCTTCTTGTTTCAACCAATGTGGCTTTCTATTTTGTTCTTATTTTCTGCTGTATGGGTGCTGCAATTCAGCATTTGTGGCTGTTTCGTTTGTGACTGGTTGGTGTTGTATTGTGCTTTTAGGTATTAATATATGATTTGCCTTTCAAAAAAAAAGTCAGGTTTTGAAGAAAACAATTAACAACATAGTTAAAAAGTAACTATAACTACATAAATTAACTAAAGGTGATTAAAGACAATGTTTAAACGTCACATTTAATGTGGAGTGAGAATGAACAAAAAAGTTTAATTGAGTATCCTGAAAATTCAAGTACACATCAAATGTAAACTTTGAATAAACACATCCCAATACAAAGAAGATAAAAAACCCTGACATAATTCCATTCATTCATTACGGTTCATTACATGCAAAATTACATACTTTCAAACAATTTCAAAGGAAATCACATAACATGATTTCAAGAGAAATCATTACATTTACATCACACATTACCCACGAGTACCACACAAAAGACATCAAATGCCATTATTTACATGTATAGATGTGACCAAAACCCATTACCATTAATCATTACCAAAAAACCCAATGAGATCACCAAGTTCATCCAATTCATCACGTTGAACTTCGACATCACCCTCTTTTATCTCTTCTTCCACGGGATGAAAGTCAGTCACAGTAACATCATTGGTCTCGGAAAGCAAAGGGTCGGTGACAATTTCAAAATACGAAGGGTGAACAGCAACGTCGGCATGTACATCGGCAGACAATACAGTGAGGCACGCAGACGACGAACACACAACATTGTTGTTTTCTGCGATATCTGTAACTGGTTATTCACCGGAGAATCCATCGACAACAATACATAAGTTTTCCCGTATCAATTTTCTGATATGTTATGATTTAAAAAACTAATTAATCCTAATATTTTATCCTTTCTCTGTGATGTCTATCAAAAACTGAAAGGGAATAACTTCCCTAATTATCTACTAATATAATCAATCATATCTCCTACATCTAAGGAAACTGGCCAATTTAAAGAAAAACTAAAAATAAATAAAATGTAAAATACCTACAATACCCCTGCAATTACATGCAAACGAAAAAAAAGTTGAAAACAAGGCAGTTTTGATCTGATGGCTGTAATATGGTTTGTCATCTTTTAATGGTTTGTAAAATATCCATCCACTATATAGGGTATATATATCCATATATGTATATATTACGAGATAACAAATCATATGACACTTGCAATAATCTAACCTCATCTTTCAGGTAATTTTATCGTCTAAAATGAATACATGTGAATGGCCTTTTGGGTAAAGCAACACATTACTAATTTTATAGATCATAATTAATATCATAAATAATTAAAAAGAGATATATTAGTTCTACGTATCTAGTTTTAATGGAAAACATAATACTTGTAGTGTATTGTCTTCTCATAAAATCAATTTAATTATGTACATGCCAAAATTTAAAACTACTAAATTGACTTTTAGTATATAACTTTAAGAAAATTTCAACAAATTGGAATGATCACTTCCATAATCAAAATCAATTCATGTGTTCGGTTCATTCTATAAGGTTTGACCAAGAATTTGAATTATACATATAGTGGAATGTAAATTCATTCTACCCATTTTTTTAAGAAAATAACTGTCATGCGTTTATATATATTCCAGTCCGTCCCACTACGACGGTTGTCACCACCAACATCGTTGTTGCCACCACGTCGCCGCCATTGTTACACTGTTGCCTTCACCCCACTACCACCATGATCACTGACACCTTCAACACCACCAATATGACCACCATGGCCACTACCACCACCAGTCCACCACTATTGACACTACTACCACCTTCACGCCACCACACCATTATTTTATTAAACAAGTCAAACATACATATTTTATTATAATTCCTATTAACCAAACCATATGAGCAAATTTAATTAAATTTCATTATGTTATAATATTCATATGTGGATGACAAACATAACTTCAATGGATGGATTGTCAGTAGTAGATGAAATAATAATAGTTAGTAGATGACTATTCATGATTATTGATGATGGATGATATCTTTCAATATCTCGTCCATTCTTGTAGTATAAATAGAGGTATGATATATGTAAGAAATACAAGATAACAAAATCTCTATTTATAATCTCTTACTTTCAATCTCTATCTTTCTTCTCCATTATATTATCAAAGTGTTTATAACCTAGAGGTAATCTTTCTCTTAAAATTACAACACGTTATCAGCACGAGCCTCTAACCAACCGAGATATGTATTTCCTTAATCCAAAATAAAAGTTGATGAATTCTTGTTATAAATATTCTTGTTATTAGTATACTAATTTTCGTTTATGCATATACTAATCTTATTTATGGTTTAATGTTTATAATAACTTTTACTGATTTTATGTATTAACGATCTCTCTCTTTTACCTACTTATTTACAACAGTTATATATATAACCGTTGTATAACGGCTATATATATATAATCGTTGTATAACGGTTATATATATACCCTATAAATAAACCCTCTTTTTTCATTACTCAATACACAAATTACTCTCCTTTCAAGTTCATATAATCAAGAAGTTTTTCTGAAGATGCTTCATCCCGTTATAATTCTCGCAATTGTAATAATTATATTTCTAATTATTACTTCCTGTAATCTTCCACCTAATGAGTTTTATCTTTTCTTAAACATATTTGTATCTTTGGCTCTTCCACTTCTTTGTATTGCAATATTAATAGATATATTTGGATTCTAATTATTCTTTGTTGATTAATAGTTACAACATGTCGAACCTGTCAAAAATCGAATTTGCGGCTCTTGATATAAACGGCAAGAATTATATGTCATGGACTATAGATGTCAATATGCATCTTGAATCCATGTACCTTTTAGAAACCATATCAGAAGAAAACGTTTGCCCGTCGGCATCTAAAGCAAAAACCATCATCTTCCTTCGAAAACATATTGATGAAATGTTAAAATTTGAATATCTCACTATCGATGATCCAAGCATCCTGTGGAAAAACCTTAAAGAAAGGTTTGATCATCAAAAGGAAGTTTTACTTCCAGCTGCAAGAGATGAATGGAGGAACTTAAGATTCCAAGATTTTAAAAAGGTGAATGACTATAATTCTGCATTGTTCAGGATATGTTCACAACTTAAATTTTGTGGACAAAATATTACTGATGCAGATATGTTGGAAAAGACTTACTCCACTTTTCACGCATCAAACATTACTCTGCAACAACAATATCGCTTGCAGAAATTTACAAGATATTCTGAGCTTAATTCATGTTTACTTGTGGCAGAACAAAATAATGAGCTTTTGATGAAAAATCATCAAACGCGTCCAACGGGTTCATTAGCATTTCCTGAAGCAAATGCTACACGTCCAACAGGTTCAACAGCATTTCCTGAAGCAAATGCTATAAATAATAATAATCCTAGAAATAATTCCCGTGGACGGGGACGTGGACGGGGCCGTGGACGAGGCCGTGGTTATTTCGGCCAAAACAATTTTTATGGACGAAACCAAAATTCTGGCCGAGGCCACCCTTACGATCGTGGACGTGGTTTCTATCGTGGTCGTGGGCAAAGAGCAAATTATCATCATGCTCCACAAGGACATAGAAGCCAACCACAAAGTAAGCTCAAACATGATGCTGGAACAAGTCATTCACAGAACCCTGAAGGTTCTTGTTATAGATGTGGTAGCATGGACCACTGGTCAAGAACGTGTCGTACACCACACCATCTCGTTCATATTTATAAGGAATCTCTTAAAGAAAAGGAGAAGGAAGTAAATCATATGGACAACCTGAAGTTGACCAACACTGATTTAAGTGTTTCTGATTACTATACAGATATGGATAATGTAATACCCCAGGTAAGTTCGTTAGTTAAATCCTAATTCCGTTAAATCTAGTTAACTTTATAAAACGAGGTTTAGGGTAAGTTTGGGTAAAATAATAAGTTAAAGGGGTGTTGGACATTAGTTGATAGTTGAAGGTTCAATTGGTAAATGGGGATTTGATATACACCCTTGTAGACTTCAGATATTTCACAAACCTAAAATCAGATTTATCAGTGTGTGAGTGTGTGTTTGGAGACGAGAAGAAGCAGAAGAAGAGTTCGTACGGTTAGGGCTTCAATTGGCTTGGTTGGAAACGATTTTGAGGTAAGTCCTTTATGTTTTATGTTTATAATCAGTAGTATTAGACTTCTATCGGATTAGAATGTTTAATTTGTAGTTGTATAGGTTTAATTTGGATTTGGGTAAAATGGAACCGACTGTGTTCTTGAGAGTACCGATATATTTCATTGAGTACCGGTAGTGTGGAGTCCCGGTACTATCGACTCCCGGTGGAGTCCCGGTACTGTCGACTCCCGGTGGACTCCCGGTATAGTGAACTCCCGGTATTGTCGACTCCCGGTAACGACAAGACCCGGTAATGCCAACTCCCGGTGATATGGAGTCCCGGTACTGGAGAGTCCCGGTACAGTGGAGTCCCGGTGCAGTGAGTTCCGATAGTTTTGGTAGTGTCCGGTTATAGTTTCTGATTGTATTTTTGGATTAAGTTACTGGAGAGTCCCGGTACAGTGTCCACAAGGGCGTTGCCCCTTGACCCCATCCGCTATCCGGGTAGCGGACCCCCCGTGATAAGTCGCTGAAGGGAGAGCTGTTGAGGATAAGATTTTAGTAGGCTTTATGTGTTTGACTAGTAAGGCGATATTTGTATTTAATCTGTTACAGATTCTGTGGATTTGGATTGAAAGACTGAATCTTTTGGAGAAAAGCTTGGAAGTGTTTATGGATAAGCGATCGATGTGAGTTTTGCTTTAAAACGTTTTTGAACTGGGATACATATATATGTGTGTATATATATATATGAGATGATTATGTGGTAGGAATATGATTATGTGTATATAAATGACAATATGATGTAATGAGATATATATTGTATTTATATAAGCTTTGCACTACACGAGTGCACTTTTTACCGGGTTCCGGTGAGCGGACCGGTGTGTTGCCGGGTTCCGGTGTGCGGACCGGTGTGTTGCCAGGTTCCGGTGTGCGGACCGGTGTATTGCTGGGTTCCGGTGTGCGGACCGGTGATGTGTCGTAGTTGTTGTACGGCGTTGATTTATTAGTTGGCTTGCTACCAACTAATATGGCCATGGTAACAAGGAATGAGGAGGAGTTGAGCACGATGCACGAGTCTTGATGTAGTAATTAAAATACGTGTGGTATATATATGTGACATTTATATACTTATGGTATATGTGTGTGTATTGGCAAAGGTTGTATTTAAACTATTTTGATTGACGAAAGGTTTTATAATGATTTTGGAAAGGACCGGGATTAACTCACTAGACCCGTTTGGTCTAACCCTCATTTTGTTTTCAAAAATATGTTTTCCAGGTTAAGGATCGGCAAAGGAGAGGATAAAGTGAAGGAAGCTTTTATATATATATTTTGTAATTTAGGAGACCGAAGGGACCGTACTTGGTTTGTTATGTAACTTTCGTTGTAAATCAATGATATATATGCATGTTATGTTATATGTTGTATGTTATGGGAACTGGGTTGTTACAGATAACCTGGAGTTGACCAACAATGATTTAACTGACTATGCCGACCTTTGATTTACATAAATGTTTATGATCTTTGTATTTCTTTTCTGTAACCATGTATTCCCTTTCGATTATATGAAGTTTAATAACGTTGTTCTCTTATTACGATCATTATTATTATTATAAACTCACAATTTGTTTAATATTTGAAGTTTAATATGAATTCCATCGGAGCACAACATCAAGCAAATGTTGGAGACCTATGTATACCGGATAGTGGTACCACGCACACCATCCTGAAAGCTAAGAAATATTTTTCTGAATTAAAACTAACAAAAGAAACCATACATACTATATCAGGTCCTGCAGACTTGATAGAAGGAGTAGGAATGGCTCATTTCCTATTACCAAATGGTACAAAGTTATTTATAAATAATGCTTTGTTTTCTCCGAGATAAAAAAGAAATCTATTAAGTTTCAACGACATATACATTAATGGATTCGATACTCGGATAGTGACCTATGAAAATGAGAAATATATGTATATTATTGATAAGAACCGTGTGGTAGAGAAACTACCAATACTTCACTCCGGTTTACATTATACATATATAAATATGGTTGAAACAAATATGGTGGTTAAAGAAAAATATTGTGATCCTGCGATTTTTAGTTTATGGCATGACAGATTAGGCCATCCTGGATCAACAATGATGCACAGGATAATTGGAAGTACACATGGACATCCATTGAAGGACCAGAAGTTATCTCAAACGGGTAAAGTTACTCCATGTACATCTTGTTCACTTGGAAAATTAATTGTGAGACCTTCACCATCTAAAATTGAAAAGGAATCACCCATGTTTCTAGAAAGAATTCAAGGTGATATATGTGGACCAATTCATCCACCAAGTGGACCATTTAGATACTTCATGGTCTTAATAGATGCATCTAGCAGATGGTCTCATGTTTGCCTATTGTCAACTCGTAATGTGGCATTTGCAAAATTTCTTGCTCAAATTATCAAATTAAGAGCACATTTTCCAGATTATTCTATTAAAAAGGTGAGACTTGATAATGCTGGTGAATTTACATCTCAAGCCTTCAATAACTATTGCATGTCTGTAGGAATTATTGTTGAACATCCAGTTGCTCATGTTCACACACAAAATGGTTTAGCTGAATCATTAATTAAACGTCTTCAGCTAATAGCTAGACCATTGATAATGACAACAAAACTTCCAATTTCTATATGGGGTCATGTTAGGTCTTAATATGTGTGGAATTAGAAGTTCAGGGACTTGTCTTGTCATTTCTTGTAAATACCCTTTGGGTATAAGTAGTTTGTGTTTAACCTAGTTTTAGGTTAATGATCATTATTATTGTTAGCAAAACCTTTGTACGGCTACACAGTCTGCCACTGAATCTTGTTCATTAAATTCATCAATACAAGTGAGATTTATGGCTGATTATTGCTGGTTGTGTTGATTGCTTATGTATCTGGGATCCACAATTGGTATCAGAGCAGAAGGACGTTGATTCAAAGGTATTTTTCTGTATTTTTCTTGATCATTCATCGCTCGCACTGTGTTCATATAAAGGATTTGATTGCTTCGATTTTGGTGTTAAAACCTAAAATTGAGGCTTGATCAATTCTTCTCATAAGTTTTCTAAGATATCTCTGACCGGTGAAGAAATCTCCATGTCCTGAACCATTTCGGACTCTGACGGTTGCTGTTGTTGTGGTTCAGTTGGAGTTATCGTTGAAGTTTCTGCCGCCGCGGATGACAGCTCGGTCAGTCTTATTCTTTTGCAGATGTTTTGCAGCCCGGTCATGTGTGGTTTCTCGATTCTGGTTGCTCCAAGCACATGACTGGTAGAAGGGAGCTACTCACCAATTTCAAGGGGAAGTACTGCGGTGATGTTCGGTTTGGGAATGATAATGTGGCCCCGATCATGGGCTACGGCGATCTAGTTCAGGACAAACTCACGATCAAGCGGGTGTCCTATGTAGAAGGCCTTGGTCACAATCTTTTCAGCATCGGCCAGTTTTGTGACAAGGATCTTGAGGTGCGATTCAAGGTGAAGAGATGCAGTATTCTAGCTGACGATGGGACGGAAATTCTCGCCGGTACTCGACGGACGAACTTGTACACCATCATCCTCGCCACAATCAAGATTGATAAAGCGGTGTGCCTGATGTCCAAAGCTACTACTCAACAGAACTGGCTATGGCATCGACGGCTATCGCATCTCAACTTCAAGAACAACAATAGGCTGGTGCTGGGAGGACTCGTCAAGGGTATGCCAGAGCTGAAATTCACGAAAGAACATCTTTGCTCTGCATGCGAAATGGGCAAGATGAAGAAGGTGTCTCACAAACCGAAACCGGTGCCAAGCACGTCTCGACCATTAGAGCTGATCCATATGGATCTATGCGGCCCTATGCGCATTCAAAGCATGAGTCACAAGAAGTACGTATTAGTGATGGTGGATGACTTCTCAAGGTACACCTGGGTCAAGTTTCTTTGTTCAAAGGACGAGACGCCCAATGTTATCATCAATCACTTAAAGGGAGTTCAAAACAACCTTCAGCTGACCGTAATCACGATTCGCACGGACAACGGAACGGAATTCAAGAATCGTACCATCAGTGACTTCCTCACTTCTCAGGGAATCTCACACACATTCTCGGCAGCCAGGACCCCACAACAAAATGGCGTGGTGGAACGTCGTAACCGCACTTTAGTGGAAGCGGCGCGCACCATGTTGTCACATTACGAACTTCCTCTGTTTCTATGGGCCGAGGCTATCGCGACGGCGTGCTACACTCAAAATAGATCCATCATCCACAAGCGCTTCAACAAGACGCCTTATGAGGTCATCAATAAGCGCACTCCCAACATCGGATACTTTCATGCGTTTGGGTGCAAATGCTTCGTTCTGAACGATAAGGATGATCTCAGCAAGCTCAAGCCGAAGGCGGACGAGGGGATCTTCATTGGCTACTCCACATCTTCCAAAGCATACCGCGTCTATAATAAAAGGACCAAGAGTGTGATCGAGAGTATTAACGTGACCTTCGACGAATTGGTCGACCTGGCTTCTGGACATAACAGTTCGGAACCCGTACTTACTGGAGTGCTGGCTTCTGATCTCTCTCGATCGGAACCCAAGCACACAACAGTGGATCCTTCGTCGTCCAATCCGTCGAAGTCACAACCTTCTGAGTTAGATCTTCTGTTTCAAGTTTTTTATAATGATTTATTTTTCCCCCAGTTTCTACTGATGCTTCTTTGAATGCAGATGGAACTACAGTGGTGTCGACCGACATGTCCGGTCCTCCTCCAACCCCCAATGATACTTCCACGGAGGACTCACCTACTTCACCAGTAATTGCGACGACGACACCTCCCTCATCAGTGGTTCCTACCACTCCTTCCTCTGGAGCGAGCAACGGCTCGGACGCCACTGCCACATCTTCGTCCACCGCTGTTGTATCTCCACCTGTGGCCGTTCCAAGACTACATCCAGTTCCATCCCTTGAAGCTGTTCAGAATCTACCCCTTGGGTCCTATGTCGATGCGGATAATTCAGAACCTCTTTCGGAGCCTCTTCCCCATACGAGGAAATGGACTCGAGCACATCCTCCGGAACAAATCATCGGTGATCCGAATGCCCCCGTTCAGACTCGGACCACCACGGAAGCTGGAGACGACGTCGCACCTGCATTGCTGAGTAATACTAAAAAACGTGCGGCAACCGGAAATGAATGTCTATTCTCTGTTTTCCTGAGCAACGTCGAACCTGCCTCCGTGAAAGATGCCCTACACGACCCGGACTGGATAATAGCCATGCAAGATGAGCTCAACGAGTTCGAGAGTCTCAAAGTATGGCGTCTGGTCCCTCGCCCGAAGAATCGAACCATCATTGGAACGAAGTGGGTCTTCAAGAACAAAAAGGACGAGAATGGTGTCGTGGTTCGAAACAAGGCACGTTTGGTCGCTAAGGGGTATCGACAACAAGAGGGGATCGACTACGAAGAGACGTTTGCACCAGTGGCCCGAATCGAAGCCATTCGGATGTTTCTCGCGTACGCCGCCCACAAAAACTTCACGGTCTATCAAATGGATGTGAAGACGGCATTTCTGAATGGAGATCTAAAAGAAGAGGTATACGTCTCTCAGCCAGAGGGTTTCATAGATCCGGATCACCCGAACCATGTGTATCGACTCGACAAAGCATTATACGGACTAAAACAAGCACCGAGAGCCTGGTACGATAAACTGTCAACTTTTCTTCTAATTTCCGGCTTCTCGAAAGGTAAGATCGACACAACTCTTTTTATAAAGAGGGAAGGTGAGCACATTCTTTTAGTTCAAGTCTATGTCGATGACATCATCTTCGGTTCCTCTTGTCCACAATACTGTCGCAACTTTTCGTTCCTCATGAAAAAGCATTTTAAAATGAGTATGATGGGTCAGATGAATTTCTTTCTCGGTCTTCAAGTTCAACAACTGTCGACCGGAATATTCATCAATCAATCTAACTACATCGCGGATATTCTTCGGAAATTCCAGATGGAACAGTGCTCACCCATGCGTACTCCTATGTCCCCCGGTACGAAGTTACACGCTGATCCTAACGGAAAGGCTGTTAACCCTACTACCTATCGAGGAATGATTGGTTCGCTGATGTATTTGACGGCAAGTCGACCGGACATAATGTTTTCTACTTTTCTGTGTGCTAGATTTCAGTCTAATCCTAAAGAGTCTCACATGATAGCAGTTAAGCGTATAATTCGTTACTTGAAAGGTACTGCTAATATTGGCCTTTGGTACCCGAAGAACACAGGATTCGAGCTTACAGCGTATTCTGATGCTGATCATGCGGGAAGCATGCTTGACCGGAAAAGCACGACGGGACACGTTCAATTCCTAGGCGACAAGCTGGTTAGCTGGGCCTCAAAGAAGCAGACTTGCGTCTCCACCTCCACGGCGGAAGCGGAGTACGTAGCCGCGGCCAGCTGCTGTTCCCAAGTGATTTGGATGCGGACTCAACTGAAGGATTACGGGTACAACTACTCGAACATCCCCATCTATTGTGACTCCAAAAGTGCTATCGCCATCACGAGCAATCCGGTGCAACATACAAATACGAAACATATAGACGTGCGCTATCACTTCATCAAAGATCATGTGGAGAAAGGTACCGTGGAACTCTACTTTGTGTGTACGGAAAATCAACTGGCAGATTTGTTTACCAAGGCGTTGGACGAAACACGTTTTTTCGCTCTAGTGTCCAAGCTTGGTATGCTTAATCTGAAAGTTTGAGTCTCAGTTGTACTTGTCTCACCTTTTCCACACAACGGGATAACTATATCTCTTACAAATATACTTATCACGCCGCGTGGCTTGGGTGTTTCAAGCACATCGTCACTCGTTTTCTGTACATTCAAGGGTAGTGTTTCCTTTCGTTTTTCCAGTTTTACATCTGTCTTTATGTTATTCGTATTGTCTTTGTTATGTGTGTTTTCAAGATGATTCCTCGAATGCCTAGTTCCGAAGGTACGTATTCTATCTTTGCGAGGAAAAGCTATAAGTTTTGAGAAATCAAGGGGGAGAAATATCAGTCTGATATGTCTAGGGGGAGTTTTGTCATTTTGTCAAAGTTTTTTTGTTCGGTTAGTCTTTTCTTTCACTTGTGTGCTTTTGTCTTTGTTATTAAAATAAATTAAAAAAAGGCTGCTATTTTTGAAAAGTTGAGGGGGAGCGATGTCAGGTTGAAAATCTGAGGGGGAGAAGAGAATTTTTTTTTTTGGTGTGTCAATTTTTTTTAGAATTAGCAGTTGGAATGTATGGAACCGGGAGAGTTGCGGGACCCGGTGCCAACCTCACCCAGTATCGGGACCGGGGTATATAAACAAGGTTTTCCTTAAACCTTTTCATATTTTTCATAACTCCCGCACCCCAAACTCCCGGTCCCAAAATCCCTCTGGCTTGCGATTTCTTCCACAATCGGACTCCAATCCTCACCAATCTTCAGGTATGCATCCCAATCTCTATTATTATTGCGTTTAATCACTTAGATCGAGCCTCATAACACAACACACGATCGATTTCATCGATTTTAAATCGCACACTGTTAGGGTTTTAGACTCCCGGTAGTCTCGACTCCCGGTAGTCTCGACTCCCGGTAGTTCCGAGTACCGGTAGTTCCGAGTACCGGTAGTTCCGAGTACCGGTAGTTCCAAGTACCGGTAGTTCCGAGTCCCGGTAGTTCCATGTACCGGTAGTTCCAAGTCCCGGTACCTTAAGTTTTTGAAACTCCCGGTGCTCTTGGCCCTGGTATTTCCAATTTTCGAGTACTGATCTTTGCAAGCTCCGTAAGATTCGCGATTTGCCTATATGCACCTTAACTGTTCTTTCTTGCTTTCATTAAACTCGGATCCTCCAAGACTCGAGTTGTGAACGGTCTTGCACTGCACCGACTCTCGGTGTTCCAAATCCAAGAATACGGGCCTCGAGACTGGGGTATATGTCACTCCATGGGCTCGTAACTAACAATCCGGATGCTCTTACAGGTACATGGCGCAGCCAAATCCGAATCCACCTCAAGCCGACGCTCAATTACTCCCTGCGGGTCCAAACCTTCCTCTAGTTGCAAACAACTATCACCTTGTCCCGACGAATTTCAGCTGCCAATGCCCTGTTATAGTGGAGATTCTGAAGCGCCATGCGCTTAACCAGGCGTTAACAGCTCATCCTTCGGTTCCGGCTGTTTACGTACATCAACTTTGGCGGTCTCTCGAACTTATACCTCACGGCCAACACTAGGAACTCCGCGCTCGTATCCGCGACTCAGCGTTCACTATCACGGTCCAGACCTTCCGCACCATCCTTGGTCTTCAGGCCGCAAATGCAGCTCCAGCTCCAGAAGCTTTCGACGGGCATGTCACTGATGTAGACCTGTGCCGAGACATTCAGGCTCTCGGATATCGAGGTGGCCTTCATCAACCTTCGAGCTTCACTCGAGCTAACCTCCAACCTGTATGGTACACTCTGTTCACCATACTGAACAGGTGTCTCTTTGCAGTGACGAAAGGCATTGACCGTACGTCAGTCAACATGCTTCGCTTATTTCATGCTGTTATTTACAGTCGCAATGTTGACTTCGCGGCGATGCTTTGGGCGGAACTCGTGGCACAAGTGCAAAAGAAGATCGAAGGCAATAGACGACTCTCATTTCTTCCGTATCCACGCTTTCTTCAAATGCTTGTCGCACATTTCATGGAATCCGATCTCACCATTCCTCGACGCGCTGATCACGAGGTACTTGTTGCTACTCGTATGACTCGTATTCAAAATATTCGAGTCTTATAAGGTATAGTTCCTATGGTTATTTCTGCTGCCTTACTAGCTATCGCGGACCAATCGGCACTAAGTGTGTTAGCATATAGGATAGAGAACAACATAGTCGCTCCTATGGTCCAGCCAAATCCGGCTGGACCTGCCCAAGGAGCGCGAGCCGAGCGACGTGAGGGTCCACGTATGCGAGGACGAGGGGTTCGACCAGCAGGGGCTGTCGGACGGGGCGCGCAGAGAGAAAATGTAGTGAGGGGTTCAGGCGTGGGTAGTGTCGGGCGGTCATCACGCGATGCTAGTACGTCTCGACCTAGACCTCATTCACCGCCTGCTGAAGGCTCCGCCCTACACGATGTGGAGGTGGAAGGAGTTTCCCGAGTACACACAGCCGAAGAGGCAGCCTCCTCTTCCAGCTCCGAATTCGGTTCTTCCTCCGGAACAACTGTCGGCACCGCCTCTGGCTCCGAATCGGTATCCGGATCCGAGTCTCAATCAGGCTCGGCCTCTGGTGACGAAGAAGGGTCTGAGGAATCCGACAGTGAGGAAACCGAATCCGACGATGATGTAACGTCCCAAAAATTACAAGCAAATTTAAATTTTTAAATAAACATTTCATTTATAACAACTCATTAAATGATCCCAACGTTTCGTTTGTAAACTCATAATTAATATCTTCATAATAACAACCAGCGGAATAAACGTTTAATTATTAAAAACCATAAAGCAACCAGCTCTCCTCGCGCGCCAGTGTGTACTCGTCACGCCTTGGAGCCGCCCGTACCTGAAACCACAGTTTATTGGGAAAGGGTAAGCACGAAGCTTAGTGAATTCCACACCATAAGTAACACAGTTATTTCCACACCACCATCAACAGATAATTGCACATAAACAGCATACAAGCCTACGAACAAATCATCGACGTGCATACTCACATCACCCCACCTAATAGGCATACGTCGGTCCTACCGACCACACGACGATCGTGCAAACGCAACCCGGCACCCCCGGGTTCATACGCCACCCGCGTATACAACCTTCGGTCCCACCGAATTACTACGCCACCCGCGTATACAACCTTTGGTCCCACCGAATTACTACGCCACCCGCGTATGTGACCCTCGGCCCCGCCGAACTCCTACGCCACCCGTGTAGTCACAACAATAAAGGTCCGACTAGACACCCCACTATTTAACCCCGCATCAAAAGCAAATAGAACTACCACATACATACACAACGTAATGTAAAAATAACCGACATTAGTTATAGTGAGAGAACTCACCTCGAATGCGCGCCTAGCTCAAGAATACAAATTCAAGCTTCCCAATTACGGTCACTTCCCAGCACCTAAACGCACGTTAAAACGTATCAATACGAGACCCGGACCCTACGACACGACACCCGCTTAAACCGTCACTAAAACTACTTCCCGGTCTCACCAAACAGGTCTGTTCGGGACCTGTTTCGACCTCCTTAAACCCAGTAAATCCTCAATATTATTACATGGTCAGAAAGTACTCTGAGTTAGGGTCCCAAGGACATATTATACACCTCCTAACGATTTTTCTACAATTTATTATGGATTTTACAAAACTGATTAACTGCACATCGAAAAACAGCACCTTTCGTTATAAAACAGCAGTTTGACACTAGCTACGGTCCGAACTGGTTTTTCCGCAAAACATAAGAAACTTATTAGACTCAGAATGGGAACTTTTAGCACTGGTTTCATCCCAATCCGACATTCCTAGCAGAAGTTATGGCTTTCCCCAAAACAGTGGCAGAAACTGTGACTTTTAAAACGGAACGAATCTGCCACATCCGGACCTGCTGTATAAACAGCCAAATTACGCCTAGATAGAGGCCGAACCGGACTTCCGCTAAAACACAAAAAGTGTGCCCGGCACAGAATGTGAACCGTGGGCACCGGATTCGCCTCAATCCGAGCTACGACGGAAAAGTTATGGCCGTCGTAAAACAGTGGCAGACAAACGTTTTCACATAAAATGATAACTAAAGGTTATAATCCCATTAAGTCAATGCTTAATCCAAACAGACCCGAACAGCCTACAAGCTTACTGGAAAGGGCTGTACTACGCTGGACAACCACCGAGCACCACCCACATCCGACTCCGGCAGCGGTGGTGGTTGGCGGCGGCGACGATGGTTACGGTAACCCTTCCGGCGAGAACCTCCCAACGTCACCCACTCCCGACACACTCGCAAAACGCACCCGCACCCTGCACCCACCCCTCTGCCGCCACCACGGCGGCATGCAGAGGCGGCCCCACCGCCGGCAGCCGTGGCTGCGGCGGTGGTGGTGGCGGTTTACGGCGTTCCGACAACGAAAACACAACGAAAAAGAACGGGAACACGGTATTACCTCGACGTGACTTCTCCTCCACTCTTTCCGGTAGAAACGACGACGATTCTCCCCTCTTTCCGGCGAACTTTCTCCCTCTCTCTCCGGCGACTCTCTCTTCTCTTACCCCGGCGACTCTCTCTCTCTAACTCACGGTCGGAGTTCACGATGGGAGAAGGAATTGAAGAAGGCTTAGGGTTTAGATTTCCTTTTTTTCTATTCTTCTATCTCTTGATTGCTGATCACGCCACAACACACAAACCAAATACAATATGGGTTTCATTTTATGAATTGCATGGGCCGAAACCCATGTAGTGTTTTGGCCCTTTAACACTTTTAGCCCCTCAACTTCATCCTTCTCGCAATTGACCAAAATTCCGACATTTTTAACAATTAGGTCCGATTCGTCTAACCCCGCTAACGGAAACCACGTTACATAATTCTAAAAAAAGAATTAATACTAATAAATTACATACCGGGATACGGGCTTTACAACTCTCCCCCACTTGGATTAGACTTCGTCCTCGAAGTCTCTGCCTACGAATAGCTCCGGATAGTTCTCCCTCATCTCAACCTCAGGTTCCCAAGTCCACTTGAAATCCCTTCTAAAACTTCTCAAACACTTTTCTAACTAACGTACTCCTTCTAGGACACTGGGATTATAATAAGAAGAACACTCCAACAACTGGAATCATTCCTAGTCAAACGACTTTGGTTATCTCCCAACCTTAGATATTCTATACATCCCGATTCAATTTCAAGCTCTAACCATCCTAAAGTTGCTCACCAATATACCTTACAGGATACTCGAATCCGATCATTCCTACCATTACTGCCAATTAATTTCCACGAGTTCTAATGGACTTCCAAATTTATTTCACACGGATCATCAAACCAGTAAACTTATAATCACCCACGAAGGTCATTTCACCATAACCATTCATCACAATTAAGCATTTCAGGGTTACTACTACCGTCGCCATTATTATTTCAAAATCGGCTACAAATCCCCAATTACACTAAGGGTGTTTGGCCTCAAGCCCAAAAGTCGACACTTAAACATACTACTTACTTCAAAAAGGTTACTGCGCATTTATTCTCTTAATTACAAAGGGCATCATTCCCTTAACTGACACTATTCGGTCTACACTAACAACACGTGTGGAATACCCAATCTTCCACCGTCTACTTATCTTCCTCGCCCGCCATAGGGAACCTAGTTACACTGTAACAAGATACGCCTTAACGCCTGCCTCCCAGGTACGTCTCAAGGCCCGACACATCGGAACTACCTCTCAGGTAAGTGCCCAAGACTATATCCTCCTAGCCTACTGGAAAGTCAAGGTCATAACACATGAATACCGGGGTCTCACCCCGAGATACCCAACCGACCATTACCAACGACTACTAAATTATAACCTTCGCCACTACCCCAACGATCATCCCATCAAAGCAAACAAGTACACACCTGTACTAGTAGGTTTACTATAGTCGTTCCTCCTTGTGATGGCTATTCAGGGTAGATATTACAACGAGTTATTAGCACATAATAATTCACACTAACAACGCTCACGCTCAACTCCTTGGATTCCTCGTGACTTTCCCCGACTCGAGCATTGATCCTGTGTTTCCGATAGTAGGAGCTCTACTACTACCTTCCACACCTATCATCACTCGTTCCGAGTTCCATCCGACGGGTCCAAGTAGTTTCTCGCCGATAACTACACACATATGCCTGCACCGACATATGTACACACTCTTCCTAGCTCCCTAGAAATTCCACCCAACCCCACTACCCTTGCTATGACGAAATCCCCACTAGTCATGACGAGTCGCCTCGCGAATGCACAGTCGCACACAGTGTAAAACCAGATAGACATTCGAATATAAGATTCTATCCTACAACGGTTGGACTCAAACAAGAGCTGCGCAATAGAACTAAATCCGACATTCTAAGGCTATTTGGTTCCTACCGCATACAACCTATAGTGCATTCACTTAACAACTTATCAGGGCTAGCATGAACTCCTATTAGCAAACAACAAACATGCAGTAGAGTGTAACAAGCACCAAGCAATCTAGCATACCTACTCATATGTAAATACTCTTCCCAACTCCTTAGAAATTTCATCTCATCCCACTACCCTTGCTACTACGGAATCCCTACTAGCCATAACGAGTTGCCTCGCGAATACCCAGTCGCATGCAGCGCGAAACAAATAGACATTCGAATACGAGATTCTATCCTAGAACGGTTGGACTCAAACAAGAGCTGCGCAAAAGAACTAAATCGAATATTCTAAGGCTATAAATTTCTTACTGCATACAACCTAGAGGGCATTCACTTAGTAACCGATTATAACTAGTATAAATCCCTAATAGCAAGCAGTACAAACTACAACATAGTATTAACAACAGGCAATCTAGCATGCATACTCTATGATCTAGAAAGCAATTTTGCATACGTACTCATATGTAAACGCTATTCCCAGCTCACTAGGAATTTCATCTCATCCCACTACCCTTGCTACATCGGAATCCCTGTTAGCCATAACGAGTTGCCTTGCGAATTCCCAGTCGCATGCAGCGTGAATCAAATAGACATTCGAATACAAGATTCTATCCTAGAACGGTTGGACTCAAACAAGAGCTGCGCAATAGAACTAAATCAAATATTCTAAGGCTATATGATTCTTACTGCATACAACCTATAGGGCCTTCGCTTAACAACCTACTATAACTAGCATTGATTCCTACTAGCAAGCAGTCATCATACAACATAGTGTCAACAACAGGCAATCTAGCATGCATACCCTATGCCTAGAAAGCAATAAATACACTAAGTACCGTACCTTTCCCCTTTGGCTCCAGCTGACTGTACACACTGCGCCCTCGATCACCATTTCCCAAACGGGTTTTCCTCTTTCCTTTATTCTAAAAGATTTTAGTAAAAAAATTTAAAATTTCATAGCCGCAACTTGAGACCAAACACACCGAGATGTGTTTGATTCACTCAAGCTGTGCTCTGATACCAAGTTGTAACGTCCCAAAAATTACAAGCAAATTTAAATTTTTAAATAAACATTTCATTTATAACAACTCATTAAATGATCCCAACGTTTCGTTTGTAAACTCATAATTAATATCTTCATAATAACAACCAGCGGAATAAACGTTTAATTATTAAAAACCATAAAGCAACCAGCTCTCCTCGCGCGCCAGTGTGTACTCGTCACGCCTTGGAGCCGCCCGTACCTGAAACCACAGTTTATTGGGAAAGGGTAAGCACGAAGCTTAGTGAATTCCACACCATAAGTAACACAGTTATTTCCACACCACCATCAACAGATAATTGCACATAAACAGCATACAAGCCTACGAACAAATCATCGACGTGCATACTCACACCACCCCACCTAATAGGCATACGTCGGTCCCACCGACCACACGACGATCGTGCAAACGCAACCCGGCACCCCCGGGTTCATACGCCACCCGCGTATACAACCTTCGGTCCCACCGAATTACTACGCCACCCGCGTATACAACCTTCGGTCCCACCGAATTACTACGCCACCCGCGTATGTGAGTCCAGGTGTGGGGACAAAGCGGACAATATCTGGTACGGTTAGCCTGGGATGTTACAAATGGTATCAGAGCCACTCCTGTGCCGTTCGGGATGGTGGGGCAAACCTCATCGAGGACGATGAGTCCCTAAGGGGGGGTGTGTGTAACACCTTAGGCATATCCCACATCGGCCGTGGACAGGAGAGATGCTGGGTATATTAGTAAACTTTGGCCTTACCAGACACAACGCGTTTTGGGGCCACAAGCATGCGGGTTCCTTGGGAACTCTGTGGTTAAGCGTGCTTGGGTGGGAGTAGTACCAGGATGGGTGACCTCCTGGGAAGTCCTTGCGAAGTCCTTGCCAGGTCGCCAAGAACAAAGCCGTGGGCCAGTGGGGCAAAGCGGACAATATTGTGTCGTGGTTAGCGGGGTGTTACACCGATTTCAAACATCTTTGCCTGAGAGATTTTCCAGTTCTACTCAGATTTTTGAAGACTCTTACTATTCGGCCTCTACCTTATACCAAATCCCTCGAAGCTATCAAAAGATTCATGAAGTGCACGATCACATTATCCTATATTGAAGACTTTCAGTTGGGACTCGAAAGTAATCAGAAAAAGATCAACATCTTAAAGCCCAATCTGAACCTCCCTGAAGACGCACAGGTACACTCTTTACTTTCTAAACCAGAAACAGGGTTCGTGTATCTGAACGGAAAAGGGGAGAAACGGTTCATCAGAAAAAGTGAAGTGCATAAATTTAGCGAGGGAACATTGGTGAAAATCCAGTCTGATCTGAAGAAGATTTTAGAAGAAGAAGTCAAGAATGCTCCTCCAGAGCAGTATGTCAATCTTCGCGAGTACCTTGCCGAAGATCTTCTCAAAGCCATTGAAGACCGGCTTGAATTCAGAAGCAGCATCAGATATTTTGAAGTGCTCTTTGCCATCCGAAAGCGCTATGTTCCAGACTGGCGTGAACGCGAACTTCTATTCCAAGGGGGAGATTGTTAGGTCTTAATATGTGTGGAATTAGAAGTTCAGGGACTTGTCTTGTCATTTCTTGTAAATACCCTTTGGGTATAAGTAGTTTGTGTTTAACCTAGTTTTAGGTTAATGATCATTATTATTGTTAGCAAAACCTTTGTACGGCTACACAGTCTGCCACTGAATCTTGTTCATTAAATTCATCAATACAAGTGAGATTTATGGCTGATTATTGCTGTTTGTATTGATTGCTTATGTATCTGGGATCCACAGGTCATGCAATATTACATGCTGTATCATTAATTCGCATGAGACCAAGTGCATATCACACATACACTCCTGTACAACTCGTTTCTGGTCAAGAACCAAATATCTCCCATCTTAGAATTTTTGGATGTGCAGTATATGTCCCTATTGCACCACCACAACGAACAAAAATGGGTCTTCAAAGAAGGTTGGGAATATATGTTGGTTATGAAACATCTTCTATAATAAGATATTTTGAACCACTAACGGGTGATGTTTTTACAGCACGTTTTGCCGATTGCCATTTTAACGAGGCTATGTTCCCAACATTAGGGGGAGAAAAGAAAACCCAAGAAAAGGATGTTTCATGGTGTGAACCATCATTATTGTATCTTGATCCTCGCATGAAACAATGTGAAACAGAAGTGCAAAAGATAATACATTTGCAAGAAATTGCAAATCAATTACCTGATGCATTTACTGATACAAAAAGAGTGACAAAATCTTATATACCAGTTGTGAATGCTCCAGCTCGAATTGAAGTCCCAGTTGGACAAATAAATGATAAAGTCACTGAAGAGTCTAAAGCACGCCTGTAGCGTGGAAGACCATTGGGTTCTAAAGATAAAAATCCCCGAAAAAGAAAGGGAACTGAAATTGCAATTGGTAACGAACAAAGTGTTCCTGAAGAAACACAAAATATCATAATTTCCCCAGAAGAGGAAATGAATGATAAAGAGATTGCAATCAATTACGGGTTTACAAAAAAGTTATGGAACAGAAATGAAATGAGAAATATCGATGATATATTATCTTATGCTGTTGCATGTAATACCTTTGAAAATGATGATCCCGAACCAATGTCTATCATTGAATGTCAAAACAGACATGACTGGGTTAAATGGAAAGATGCTATTCAGGTTGAACTAGATTCCCTCAATAAACGAAAGGTTTTTGGACCTATCGTTCTCACGCCAGAAGCCGTGAAACCTGTCGGGAACAAATGGATTTTCGTACGAAAAAGAAATGAGAAAAATGAAATTATTAGATACAAAGCCAGACTTGTGGCTCAAGGTTTTTCTCAACGACCCGGAATTGATTATGAGGAAACGTATTCTCCTGTTATGGATGCAATTACGTTTAGATATTTAATCAGCCTAGCAGTCTCTGAAAATTTAGAGATGCGTCTTATGGATGTTGTTACAGCATACTTATATGGATCACTTGATAGTGATATCTATATGAAAATCCCAGGAGGATTTAAAATGCCTGAAGCATTAGGTACAAAACACAAAGAAATGTATTCAATCAAGTTACAAAGATCTTTATATGGGTTAAAGCAATCTGGACGCATGTGGTATAATCGTTTAAGTGATTACTTGATAAGTAAAGGTTATATAAATAATCTTATTTGCCCATGTGTTTTTATTAAGAAAACAACATCTGGATATGTAATAATAGCTGTATATGTTGATGATCTAAATATCATTGGAACAAATAAAGAGATCAATGAAGTGATTATGTTTTTAAAGAAAGAATTTGAAATGAAAGACCTTGGAAAAACCAAATATTGTCTTGGTTTACAGATTGAGCACATGCACAATGGAATACTTGTGCATCAATCAAATTATGTTGAAAAGGTCTTAGAACGTTTCAGCATGGACAAAGCAAATACTTTAAGCACTCCAATGGTTGTTAGATCACTTAATATCAACAATGATCCATTTCGCCCTTGCGAAGAAAATGAAGAGGTTCTTGGTCCAAAAATACCATACCTTAATGCAATTGGAGCACTTATGTATCTTACTAACTGTACTAGACCTGATATTTCTTTTGCAGTGAATTTGTTAGCAAGATTCAGTTCATCTCCCACAAAGAGACATTGGAATGGAATCAAACACATATTCCGATACCTTCGAGGAACTGTTGATTTAGGACTATTCTATTCTAACAATTCAAAAGAAGGTTTGATTGGTTATGCAGATGCAGGTTATTTGTCTGATCCTCATAAAGCTAGATCCCAAACTGGATATGTGTTCATGAACGGAGGTACTGCTATTTCCTGGCGATCTCAGAAGCAAACACTTGTTGCCACTTCTTCAAATCATGCCGAAGTTATTGCACTTCATGAAGCTAGTAGAGAGTGTGTTTGGTTGAGATCAATGACACAACTCATATTGACTTCATGCGGACTAGAGAAGAACAAAATTCCAACTTTGATCTATGAAGATAACGCCGCATGTGTCGCACAAATGAAAGAAGGATATATCAAGAGTGACCGGACAAAACATATACCTCCAAGGTTCTTCTCATACACTCAAGGTCTTATAAAAGATAATCAGATTGAAATGAAATATATTCAATCAAGCAACAACGCAGCGGATCTTTTCACAAAGGCACTGCCGACTGCAATATTCAGAAAACATGTTCATAATATCGGTATGAGACATGTGCATAATATGTAATGATCCATGGATATCAACATCAGGGGGAGACAACTACCAGCTGCACTCTTTTTCCCTTAGCTAAAGTTTTTTTCCACTGGGTTTTTCTTTAGCAAGGTTTTTAATGAGACAACACGTCATAGTCAAACTACGTTTTAGAAAATTATCATCCAAGGGGGAGTGTTATAATATTCATATGTGGATGACAAACATAACTTCAATGGATGGATTGTCAGTAGTAGATGAAATGATAATAGTTAGTAGATGACTATTCATGATTGTTGATGATGGATGATATCTTTCAATATCTCGTCCATTCTTGTAGTATAAATAGAGGTATGATATATGTAAGAAATACAAGATAACAAAATCTCTATCTATAATCTCTTACTTTCAATCTCTATCTTTCTTCTCCATTATATTATCAAAGTGTTTATAACCTAGAGGTAATCTTTCTCTCAAAATTACAACACATTCTAGTTATTTCATATTTCAATTCTTTTTTGAAAGCTGCCAATTCCAACACATTTTTCCAACACATTTTTCCAACAAATGTTATATATTAAGGAAAAGTCTAAAAAAACCCAACAAATTATCCAGTTTTGCATTGTTAAGTCCCTAAACTATTTTTTTGAATGAAAAAACCATTAAACTTTTTCATTTTGATTGATTAAGTCCTTAAACTATTTTTTGGATGAAAAAACCATTAAACTTTCTCATTTTGAATGATCAAGTCCCTGAACATTTTTCTTAAAAATATAAATCACCGAACTTTTAAAAAATTTCTATAACCGACTAAAAATGTTTAAAAATTAAAAAAAAACTAAATCAAATTTACCGTTCCCAAACCTTACGTCATTCAGACCCCACGCAATAACCGAGGTCAACAGTTTGATAGATGATATGTAGAACAGAGAATGACGAGGAGTGGCGAGGGGGAGCGGTATCGTTGTTTGCTAGGAGTTTGAATGACGTACGGTTTGAAAACGGTAAAACCCATTTAGATTTTATTTTGCTTTAAAAAATTTCTAGTCGGTTATATGTAGTTTTTTTTTGTTAAAACGATGCACGTAACCAACTTTGAAAGTTCGATGATTTATTTATTAAAAATGTTCAAGGACTTAATCATCCAAAATGAGAAAGTTTAATGGTTTTTTCATTCAAAATGAGAAGTTTTAATGGTTTTTTCATTCAAAAAAATAGTTTAGGAACTTAATCATTCAAAATGAAAAAGTTTAATGGTTTTTTTATTAAAAAAATAGTTTAAGGATTTATCCATTCAAAATGAGATAATTTGTTGGGTTTTTTTGAACTTTTCCCTGTATATTACGTGAACCAAAGGTGCAGCTAACAAGATTCGATCTCACTATCGTTATGCAATATATATATATATATATATATATATATATATATGCGGTTGGCATGCATCACAATTGGTTTTCATCCGGTCTATTTCTCCATCTTTAAATTAGAAACACAGTAGTGGGGAGGTGGTGCCTGTAGCGCATTTAATTTACCAAGTTTGCATGCGGCATTAATCTCTCTATCTCGATATATATATATATATATATATAATGTATGCCTGATTCAATTCACACCCACACGTGTCTCTATCCATCTCTACCTATTTCACACGTATTTATGCTTCTTTATACTATATAATTACCAACAGATTAACCTAGCTAATTCATAACTCGATCACATTTCGTACTACTCCTGCAGAAATGGCTTCATCACTTCCTCTGCCTTCCACACACCACCACCCACCTCATTTTGTAATCTTTCCATTCATGTCCAAAGGCCACACCATCCCACTCCTCCATCTTTCCCATCTTCTCTTGGATCGTCGGATTACAGTCACTGTTATCACCACCAACGCCAACCGACCTTTCATTGCTCACTTTCTTGGCTGGAGCTCCGATGATTCCAACATCATAGACCTTCCGTTTCCAACTCAGGTTGAAGGAATTCCTCAAGGGATAGAGAGCACCGATAAGCTACCTTCTATGTCTCTCTTCCCACCATTTGCGTCTGCAACCAAGCTCATGCAGCCACACTTTGAACAAGCACTCACCAAACTCTCCCATGTCACCGCCATCGTTTCAGATGGGTTTCTCAGTTGGACCCTCGACTCTGCAAATAAGTTTGGGATCCCTCGCCTCTCCTTTTTTGGCATGAACAACTACGTCGGTGCAGTGGGTCAACAAGTTTTCTTAAACCAGCTCTTGTCCGGACCCGAGTCCGATGATGACTTAATCACCGTTCCCGGGTTTCCCTGGATCAAAATCACCAGAAATGACTACGACCAGCCTTTAAATCAGCGGGTTCCAACTGGTCCTCATCTCGACTTTATAATGGAGACGACCATAGCAACAGCGAATAGCTATGGCCTCATTTCTAACAGCTTCTACGAGCTAGAACCACTGTTTGTAGACTACTTAAATCGCGACCCAAAGCCCAAAACTTGGTGCGTGGGACCCCTGTGCCTGGCCGAGCCACCACCAAAGGTTGACCCTGTTGCCCACCACCAGCCCAAATGGATGGAGTGGCTGGACCAAAAGCTAGCTCAAGAATGCTCCGTTTTATACGTAGCATTCGGTTCTCAAGCAGAGATACCAACACAACAGTTGGAAGCAATAGCAAAAGGTTTGGAAGAATCCCAAGTGAACTTCTTGTGGGTGGTGAGGAAGAATGATGATGAGACAGATGTGGTGATGAAGGATCTTGAAGAGAGAGTGGGAGAAAAAGGGATGATTGTAAGAGAATGGGTGGACCAAATGGAGATATTGAAGCATGGGAGTGTGAAAGGGTTTGTGAGCCACTGTGGTTGGAACTCGGTGTTGGAGAGTATTTGTTGCAAGGTGCCGATACTGGCGTGGCCGATGATGGCTGAGCAACACCTGAATGCAAGGATGGTGGTGGAGGAGATAAAGATCGGTTTAAGGGTGGAGACATGCGATGGGTCAGTGAGAGGGTTTGTAAAGTCTGATGGGTTAAAGAAGATGGTGAAGGAGCTCATGGAAGGAGAAAATGGCGAAATGGTGAGGAAGAAGGTTGAGGAGATTGGTGAGGGTGCAAAGAAGGCTATGGCGGAAGGTGGTTCGTCTTGGCGGACATTGAATGAGCTGATTGACGAATTACAAAGTGTTAGAAATTAACTCCAATACGAAGGTAGGTCAGTTCCTAGTTAGTTCGAAATGAAACCTTCAATTAATTTTTAAATAACTGTAACTTCAAGATTAATTTTCATTAAATTTCTTAATATAATCCAGGGTGAATTATATTTTTTTGTCTATGTCATGCATTTACCAAAAATCTGGTTCCCGTCTATCGACTTTACTAATTACATGCATTTTGCATTGGTTTTGGTCCCTATATCTAAATGACTATATATATATTAGTTGCTACTATTAAATGTCTCTCATGTGCAAGTTAGGTAAAATGTTACTTTGATCATAAAAAATATTTAGTGTACAAGTGTTTTTGAATAAGATAAAGATATATGTATTAAAATGAAATACAAGTATATATATAGAGAGAGGGGCTCGATCTTTCGAATAGAAACTAATGAAATTATACAAACCATGCAAACCAGGCTATTTCTGTATCTTTACAAAATTTGTATTTTTTGAAACAACCAACTTCTTTAGATATCTCCGAAAATAAAATATTTAATAGAATTTTTGCAACAGTGAAATATGATTATTCATACTGAAGAAAATATACAAAACTTAAAAATCTTGAAATTTTCTAAAATATGTGATTATCTAAAAATCTGATTATTCATATAAAAAAACATATGAAATCTCAAACATATATGATTATTTTGAAGAAAATCTGATTATCCATATGGATGAAAATATATGAAATTTCAAAAATATATAGTTATTTCAAAAAAAATTGGATTTTTCTTAAAACTTTAAACATTTGTACAAGATAAATGTTTCGAAAATATATCCATATGGCTTGCGGATACCGCAGGGGTGGTGTAATGGGCTGCAGAAACAACGGTAGGAACAAGCAGAGGCCTCAGCAGCAGCTGTCTGCATTCAGCCACTGCTTGGGGATCGGATTACGACCTGTGACGCGGCTGTGATCGAAGGGAGGTCGGATCAGGCGCTGAGGTTTACTCCTGGCAAACCTCTGTGGCTTAATCTTCTGTTTTTTGTCTTAATTTGGTTCGGCTGAATGTGGGTTAATGGGTGGGCTTAATAGCCGTATGCTCCTGATTTGGTAGTCTGTGTTGTAATGCTGGATGCTGCTGTATTTGTGTTACTTGGTTAGTAATAAATTGCTGCACTTCAAAAAAAAATTGTACAAGATAAATTATTTAATAAATACTGTATAAGAGCATCTCCAACAGCTTCCCTAAAATGGGAAAAATGGAAAAAAAAGGGATTTTGGGCTAAAAATGTGCTCCAACAGCTTCCCTAAAATGGAGAAAGTTGGAGAGAAGGGTTTTTTCTCCAAATATGGAGATTACTCCAAAAATGATTACCAAGTGAGAGGACCAATAGGAAACTTTGAAAATAAATATGTAGAGAGAGAAATAATATTTTAATAGATAAATGAAATATTTTAATATTTTAATTAATGTTGGATTCTCCAAAATGAGGAAGCTGTTGGAGATGAATGTACATTTTTTGGGGGATTTTGGCTTTTGATTTCTCATTTTGGAGAAATTATGGGAAAGTTGTTGGAAATGCTCTAAATGACCAAATTACGGGTCACGTGCTGGTCAGGGAGCTTAACGATTTTCTTATGGAACAATCAAAGGTTTTGCACTCCCTGAGTTTTCCAGTGATTTTGAAAGTCAAACCTTATTATTTGATTTCATTCATGTCCACAGGACATACACTCGTACACAAGTTGAATGATCCAAGTTCAATTCAGCTCAATATTAAGGAGAGACAAGAGGGTATAACCACCGGTTTGAGAATTACATTTAGGTCCAACAGATTCTCTATTTTAGAGATTTCAATATTTATTATATTATCAAAATATTATTTAAATTTATCATCTCAATACATTTTTTAAAAAATAATTTGAAAAAAAATAATAATAACTCAATACTATTGGTGAAAATGAATAAAAAAACAATTTCTCTCTCATTCTGCCAAGTTTTACAGAATTATCTAAACTTCGAGTTTTCTCTATTTTAGAGAATAATATAAAGAAGCTGTTGGAGCAATTTAGAGAATAAAAGTTCAATTTTATCTATTTTAGAGAAACTGTCGGAGATGCTCTTAAACAAAAAACATTTTTTTAACTTTAACTACACATTAAAAATACATATTTCACATCATAATAACTAAACATAATCTAATAACACAAAGTTATTAATTATTAAGCAAACTAAATATATTAACTAATAGATAAAACATTATTTAATAAAAAATTTATGCTGATGTGAACAACCCGACCTATTTGATAAACATTAAAATACAGATGTTTTTATATGCACAACTATTTATGTTAAAATCAAGTCAAATTATGTATTAAAACTGTAGAAGGTAAATTTTTATATCGTTATGTATGACAAAAAAAAAACTAGTAAGTGCATGATATATTTAGTAATATAGGGTACAAATCAAATACAAACCATGTATTTGTTGCACCTCTTACAAACTACAGTATGCATATTTGTAGAACCAGTCTGCATATATGCATTATCCCATATGCATGTATGTTCATTATATGTATATTGTTGCACGTATGCATATGCACATATTTTTTTTTGAACGACAGTTTAACACACACACACGCTCCCGGGATATCCGGGCTCCCACTTAAGGGTGCCACCCGACTAATCCCCATCGACCCGGCCGACCCTATGGATCAACCCGACCGGCCAAGTATAAGGGCCCTATGGACCACCCAGCCGGCCCCGGACCCGGGCCCAAGTCTGGATATCGCCTCATGCTTACCGCGGGGTTCGAACCCAGGTAGTATGGCTTTCACACCATACCCCCCAGTATGCATATGCACATATGCAGACTGGTTCTGCACATATGCAGACTGTGGTTTGTAAGGTGTGCAACAAATGCGATGTTTGCATTTTACGGAGCCTCTAGTAATATATATATATATATAGAGAGAGAGAGAGAGAGGCGGGTTCAAACGAGGAGCGTAACAATTTAAGAAAACGCGAGGAGCACCGCCCATGTACTGAATCACATGTGATTCACACCTGATCGGGGGGCTTCCGCCCATGTAGTGGATCACATGTGATTCACGCCTAAAATCACATGTGATCCGGGAGACTTCCACGCGACTCGCGAACCAGGTCGCCCGCTACCCGATTTTTTCGGGAGTAGTGGATCACATGTGATCCAGTACATGGAAGGCGCTCCTCGCGTTTCTGGTAAATAGGTACGCTCCTCGTTTGAACCTTCCCCTCTCTCTATATATATAGGTATATTTAACCTATCCCTAAAATAATGGTGAGTTTGTGGTTCATGTGAGATGCTTTTCGGAAAGAAAGAGGGAGTGATGTATGGGAAGGACAACAGTACAAGAGGATTTCTAGACTCATATCCAGCAAAAAAATCCGTTAAATTCGGGTTTTGCGGCCATTGCATACTAAAAAGATCAAGAAAAGTACACCTCACAGATTTTGCCGACCAAAATTACTCAAGTTGTGTGTATTATGTGGAAAAGTAGGCTATTTTATGACGTAAAGAGTTGTCAAAATGATTACTTTTATGAATAGCCATAAGTATTTTGGTTTGTATAAGTTTGAAGTAAGAGAGAAACAAACACGTTGATATATATATAGTTGTTCACTTTTATCATAAAGTATTAAAAACAATTTTTTTAAGTTGTATCTATACTGTACTATAAAGTATTAAAAACAATTTTTTAATCATTATATACTACTATCTAATGTTAAATTACTTAATTTCAACTTTACAAGTAAACGATGAAGTTGCATGTTTGAATTCATATACAGGATAAACATCACATTTTAAATATAAATAATCTACAATAAAGAATCTGTTGGACCTAAATGGTATAAAATGTAATTTAAAAATAAAAATTATTTTATTTTTAATTATCATGTTGAACTTTTAAACTTGTATATGATGTATTGAGGTTTGTACTTCTTAAAAATTCAAAAATAACCGTAAATGGAATTATTTTTAAATAAGTATAATAGATAAATATAGATAAGAGCGTAAAATGTACAAGTTTAAAAAAATCTTGGTACGTCATTCTTGAAAAATCTTGATACGTATTTATGATATTTCACAATATTATTAAGTTAAAAAAAATATTTAATAATAAACTTATTTTGAAATTATTGACGAGAATATTGTAATAATATAATTTGTAAAAAAATGCATTTATTAATATGTTTTAGCTAAACTATGATTATGTAATTTTAATATTATAAGAGTGTAAAATGAAAATTAATAATGTAAGGGATATAAAACAAATTAATTCGTACATGTTCATGATATTTAATAATATGATTAAATCCCAAAATATTCAATATTGGGCTCATTTCGAAAGTATTGACGAGACGATTACAATGGTATAATTTGTAAAAAATGTAATTTTTTAATTCATTCTTGTTCATATACGATTATTTATGTTAATATGATAAGGGTGTAAAATAAAAAATGAAAAAGTAAGAGATTAAAAGTAATTGGATAACTAATTCTAAGGGTATAAAGTGTAACTTAATATTATAAGGGTGTAACATGAAAATAAATAATGTAAGGGATATAAAATAAAACAAATTAATTCGAACATATTCATGATATTTAATAACATGATTAAATCCAAAAATATTCAATATCGGGCTTATTTCGAATGTATTGACGAGACGATTACAATTGTGTGATTTGTAAAAAATAAATGTATTTTTTAATGCATTCTAATTCATATACGATTATTTATGTTAAAACGATAAAGGTGTAAAATAAAAAATGAAAAAAGGGATTAAAAGTAAATTGAAAAACTAATTCTAAGGGTATAAAGTGTAACTTAGAAATTGAATTTGTTTGATTTTTGAGAGACGTGGGAAAGGTGTGGGAGAGGTCAGCTAAAAAGGTTGTACACTATGCTTAATAAATAGTAATCTTGAAAAACCACTCTTAGAAAATAACCGTTTTAGGCTTTTCATAAAGTAGTATAGATAACGTACAGGTGTTTTGGTAACAAAATTAAATATGATTTTTTTTATGATAAAAATACTTGAATTCAAAGACAAGATGAAGTGAAAAGTTAAAATAAATGAATGAAATATTTTAGGGAATTTAATTAAAATACCTCAAGTTTGACTTTGACTTACACAAATGCCCTTCTTTCTCTAATTTTGCGAAAATACCCCCAAATCCTGCGATTATGTCCGCGATTGCGGACCCGACTTACATGGCCCACGAAGTTGGTCTGCGATGGACCCTGATTTTCAGTTTTGGTCCTTGTCCGCGATGGACCGCGATTTTGATATTTTTTGGGGTTTTCACCTGTTTTTACTGTTTTTTTCTACACTTATTGTCTGAGTTGTTCCAATTATTGTACTTGAAGATGAATTTGTGGTTGCAATTCATCTTCCCCACTGAAATTTCATCCATAAATATCAGTAAAAGGCAATTCATAATCATTCATCAATTCCATTGTGGTTGCAATTCACATCCATTCCATTCTTCTTTCTTGCTTTATTTCTTTATCATTTAAGTATTATTTTTTCGAGATGCTACTGAAAAAATGAGTTCAACTGTTGGAAAAGTTTAGATATATTTTTGTTACGATGATGAATGGGTGCAAGACAACAATCAGTGGAATTTTGCTTATAAATCTAAGCATGGTGTAAACTTGCCAGTAAACTTTACTCATAAGAAGTTTCTTGCATACGCCATGCAAAAATATGGAATCGAACCTGTTAGTCCCAAATGGCTAATAAGAACAAGAACAGGTATTGTAGAAGGGGGTTGTAACACCCCGATTTTTGTAAAGTGTTACGATTAATTTATTTTGAGTATAATTACGTGATAGATTAATTTTAGAGTTTATCCCCGATTAAGTTTCGTTATTGGTTTTATTGGAATAATATGTAAGGGGTAAACTTTAATTTTAATTTATAAGATAAAGGGTGAAAGTTGCCAATTGATGAGAGTCGAGGGGGCTGTTTGGTTAAGTGATGAAAAGTACATCACTTCCACCGCCTCATTTATGTAAAAGAGGCCAAAAGGAGATGAGATATTTTGATATCTCATGGTGTGTGTGTGTGTGTTTTGTTCACGGCAGAAAGAAGAGAGAAAGAATAGAGAAAGAATAGAGAGAATAGAGAGGAAGAAGAGAGAAAGAAGAGAAGGAGGAATCAGGCTTACTAATTTTCAGTTCTGAATCTTTGGTGTTTAAAATCATCACAGCAGTTTGGAGTTTGATTGTGCAAAGAAGTGGGTTTATCTCCATGAGGTGAGTTCATCTCTTCAAATTAAGAATTTAAATGTTGGAAATTTAATCAGTTACTATGAATAAGATGTCTAAATCTATTGGTATGTTGGCTTAGGAATTAAGTCGACTAATTGATTGGATTTCTTGAATTGAATTCGATGAAAATTAAATGAATAAGTAACGAAGTCCCGGTAATTTAGAATACCGAAACTGGTTGGATATCGGGAAATAAAAAGTACCGGAAGAGTGGGTCGGTATCGGTACTTGAATATACCGGAAGTCGATATACATGAACAAGGGCCGAAGCCCGGTGTGCTTTATTAACGGAACAGGGCCGAGCCCAGTAGTTTTAATTTCTGGAATGTGGGCCAAGGCCCAGTATTGTTGATTTCAGAATTTGAGTTGGGTTTGGAATAGAATAAATCCAGAATTGAGAATAAAATTCGAGATGAGATTATTATTATTATTGAGGGTTGTAAGTTTAATCTCAATTAATTGAATCAATTGAAATATTGATTTTAGAATACAATTATGATTGTAGATTTCGAAGGAAAATGGTTGGAAATTGTAACATCCTAAATTTCATTATTATTTATTTTAATAAGATTTGGGATGTATTTGTATTTGGAGTAACCTTGAATTATATAGAGTATTATAATTCAACTAGGGTTAAAATACAAATGTTGAAAGTTTAAGGATTTCTTTTGAGAAATATTAAACTTAAGGGGTATAATGTGTTTTATTAATGTATGAGGTGTGTTATGACATTTCTTTAAAGATTGGGGTGTAGTTTGGATTTTTCTTATGACTCATCTTTGTTTTGATGAGGTGTCCTAATTATAGGACTTAAGAGTATTCAGTTGTGTAATATGAGATTACACAGAGAATAGAGATCGAGAGATATAGACAGAAAGAGATAGAGAAATCGAGAGAAAGAAGAAAGAAAAGAGTTTTTGGGAGAAATTGTGTTGTTCGATTAAGCTGTTAGAGGTGAAGAACCAGTGTTCAATTTGTGTTCAGATTCATTAAGGTGAGTTTATTCATTCTTCTTAAAATTAGCCATTGAAATTGATATAGATATGTGTTAAACTATGTCTGAATGATTTGGTATGGGTTAATTGCAAATTAATAGGCTTATTTAGAAGTTTTTGTAAAATGGCTTAATGAAGAAGACGATGAACAGTGCTCGCGAAATGTTCACTTTGCGCAAGCCACTGTTGCGAAAAGTGAGTATCTCGCAAGCCACTGTTGCGAAAAGTGAGTATCTCGCAAGCCACTATTGCGAGAAGTGGAGTATCTCGCAAGCCACTGTTGCGAGAAGTGAGAATCTCGCTACCGTTGGTTGCGAAAAGTAGAGTATTTCGCTACTGTTGGTTGCGAAAAGTGGAGTATTTCGTGACAGTTGGTTGCGCAATTCTTCCTCTGTGACTAAGCTGATTCTTATAATTTGTCGATAGTTGTAAGGACTTGTTTAATCAGTAATAAGCCCAAATAGAGGACTTTGAGTTATGCTATGATGATCCCCATGCTAAATGGCAAAGAGGGGATAGTTAAGAAGTCGAGGTGACGAGGTTATTAATATTCTTTATTAATGTATATATAGAATATGTTTTGAGATGTAAAATAGTGTATGTTATGCATATACCGTAGTAAGAACTATAATACTTATGTATTATGTTGCTTTTGCTAAAAATAGGCATCCGGTCATCGGGGGCACCTTAGTACGGTATATTGGGAACCGATTACTAGCCATTGACCAAAAAGGGATGTAATTTCTAGTAATTGGGTATACCTTGAATCATCGGGGGTCCCGGTTGTATATCGCGATATTATAATCCCACTGGGACCATTGATTCTAAGGTGAAATGTGGAATAGGCAGATTTTGATTTGTAATTCTCATTTCAAATGGAAGATCGGAGATTTCCATTGTTAAAGGGAAGATCGGAGATTTCCCAATGGTGAAAGGAAGATTTGAGATAGGCATAAAGTAATTTGTAATCTCTACTTCCGGGTTAAGAAATAGGCAGGTTTTGACTTGTAATTTCTTGGTTAAGAGCTTGACTTTGAATCCGGGATGATTCATGGTAAATTCTTGGTAGTGTTATTATGACTAGATGAATAGTGATAAGTTGGAAATGGGATAGATTCCCAGTAGTGAAAGGAGTTGTTATACGGTAAGATGGATGGAAACAGGTTTGATTTATCTGTTGAGATTTTGATTGTTGAATTTTAGTTGATTTGAATATTCTCACTAGGCGAAAGCCTAATGTTTCAAGTTGAACTTTCTTACCAGGTACAAGCTCCGGGAAGTAAGCGGGAAAGTGTGTTGAGAGCTTTTGGAAAGACTCAGACTTGGAGATAATAGAGGATCTAGTTATTCTTTTGATACTTTTGGGACAGATGATTAGATAACCTAGTTAATCTAATTATGATGTATGATTTGATTAATAGGTTATTTGATTTAGATGTTTATTGTACATAAAACCTTACTGTTGATCCTCTTGTTATAAAAGTTTGAAGTTTTATTGTCATAACTTGTGGAAAGTTTTAAGGTTTAAATTAGCCCTATTTTTGGGGTGTTACAATATGGTATCAGAGCAATAGTTTAAGCGAACTAAGTATGCTGATGAGATACTTAGACTTAAGCTGTGATGAATTAAGTTATGACTTGTGAGATTTGGGTAGAAGTACTAAGACGGGATAGTCTTAGAGTCGACATAAATTCATGAAATTAGTACTGTGATAATGGTAACAAGGATTCTCATGTATGATATGTTCACAATTTCAATTAGCTACTGTTATTATGAATATATTGTTACGCGAACATGCTTATTTCTAAATTGTTACAGTGACTAACGATCGGTAAAGTACGTTTTGTATAGGGGTATGTGCATAACCATTTCTTATGGTTATCCCTTTAGGTTATAGTAGAACGATGGTGAATATGCCACCAAAATCCTTTGGAGGACAGATCGGTAAATGATTGGGGGTTGGAAGGACAACCTGGAAATTGGCGGGACTCATGAACGTCCGCCAAGGTAACCTTTAATAGGTGGTTGATGCGTGTAGAGATAGAATATGAGATGTTTGATCAAGACGAAAATAGTATGACATGGTTGATAAGTGAATCGTGAAATGCATGTATATCAAACGTCATAAGGCCGAGAGGGCGACCATCGGTCGGAGGTAGAATGTCAATGATAAGTTACGTAAGTAACACGATTGACCTCGTTGAGTAATTAGCCTTCATTTGTGAGTAAAGTTTTATGCATGGTGTTCTAGTGTGTGTTACATGAATTTTCATGATTTCAAACCAAATGCATAAATAACAGTTTTAGTCAAGGTTGAATTAGTATGTGCAAGTGAGTATTTAAAGAAAAGGCAATCCCATTTACGTCGCACAACGAAATTTTGGAGTTGTTACAAAATATTTCTTACTTTACATGAAAAGTTGATTTGTAGCAAGAAAGCGTTGGCCAGCAAAACATTTAATAACCAACAGGAGTATTGATCTAATAACGTCATATAAATAAGTGGGAGAACCGACTAGCTTAATTCGTGTCGGTAAAACTTTTTCGAACTATTGTTGTATGAAAAGATTTTTATTTAATATATTACCGTCGTAACAACTTTGTTTTGGTTGAGAAAGATTGAGTTTATGGAAATTTAATATGCAAACAATTCTCGAGATCGTTGTGCAGTACATTGGAGTCGTGTGAATGTTGGGGTCATGTGTGCCCAAGTTATTCCAAATGTTGTTATTTAAAATGAGAAAATGTGTGAATTGATTTATGTATCAAGTTGTCATGCATGAAGGCTATGAACTCGCTAGGTCATAGAGTATTACGCTTTAAGCTAAGAAAGAACTCCAAGAATGGAGAAGTGTTGGATAAACCTGAGGAAAAAGTTTGTAGTTTTGGTAATTGTGTTAAAATGAGAGATGAACAGTGTGAGAGTCGAAAGTGGACTTTAGTGTCGGTTGCATAAGAGTCTGTACCATTGTTCGCTGACTAGGAATACAGTTGCCGAGGGACGTGAAACACCCTAAAAACAGGGCCAATTAAAACCTCAAAATAAACAAGTTATGATCACCAAAATATCAGACTTTTATAACCAGAGGATCAAAAGTGAAGTTTTATGTACATAAACATCTAACTTGAATAATCCTATTAATCTAATCATATCAACATAATCAGATTACTAGATTATCTAAGCTTTGTCCCAAAAATCATCAAAAGAGAATCTTGATCCTTTGACATCTATATAAGTCTGATTTCTTCCAACATCTGCATCTCACTCTCCCAGACTACTTCCCAGAGCTTGTACCTGGTAAGAAAATTTAATTTGAAACATTAGGCTTTCGCCTAGTGAGAATATTCAAATCAAATTAAAATTTAACAACTAAAATATTAACAGATATATCAACAACAGGAATCCACCCAATTCCCATCCTTATGACTAATTCATCTAGTCGTAATAATATCAACAAGAGTTACTATAAATCATACCAGACTATAAATAACTCCCATCCAAAGAAATTACAGTTTCTATAGCTGCTTATTTCTTAGTCCGGAAGTAGAGATTACAAATTACTTTATGCCTATCTCTGAACTTCCTTAAAATTGAAGATCTCAAATCTTCCGTCTGAAATGGGAATTACAAACTCGATGTCTGCCTATTCCACATTTCACTTTTCTCACCATCTTGAACACTGGCCCCCAAATGGAATTTAATTTATATCGCGCTTAACAACAAGGGCCCTCTGGTAATCCAAGATACACTCAACCACTAGAAATTACATCCCTTCGGTCAATGGCTGATAAACGGTCCCCATTAGACCGTACTAAGTGGCCCTCTGATGACCGGATGTCTATTTCTAGCTAACGCAACACAATAACTGTGTATCATCTCTCTTTCTATGGTATACTAAAATTGTACGATACATCATATATTCTATATGTCTATATACAGAATATTAATTACAACAATTATCCCCATTTTTGCTAATTAGCATCGGGGATCAACATCTCAAATGTTAACTATATGATCGGACTCATATATAAGTCCTTTACAATTATTCATTTCATGGCTTTCGTATCAAATTCTGAGTTATAATCATATAACAAATAGCATATAAGTATCAGATTGCATTTCACATAAAAGCTTCAAACTGCTACTGAAAGTCCAAAATATTTCGCAAGCCACTGTAGCGAGTTTCACACTTCTCGCAAGCCACATTAGCGAGATTCTCACTTCTCGCAAGCCACGGTAGCGAGATTCTCACTTCACTCCAAAGAGCCTAGCGAGATGCTAAAAATGCGCAACCAACTGTTGCGAGTTTTAACAAATTTCGCAAGCAACGCTTGCGAGTTTCTCACTTTGCGCAACCAAGGCTTGCGCAAAGTATACTTTCTCAGTTACTGTTCATCGTCTTCCTTATTTAAGCCAAATTCAAGTCTTAACAGATTAAGCTTACCTTTACCTCAATTAAGCTCTACCAAAGTATTTCATACAAGAATAACATATCTATCATCATTTTAATTGCTTAATTTTAAGAAGAATGAATAAACTCACCTTAGTGAAATCTGAACACTGCGTTCTTCATTTCCCAGGAGCTTAATCGAACAGCTGAACAACCACTATATTATCAGATTATTTTCATTCAAGAAATCAGTAACAAAACTCACTTTCTTACCAAGATTTCTCTAAAAATCATATTTCTCTTTCTTTGCTTCTTTCTCTTTCACGAACTCTCTCTCCATTTCTCTTCTTTTGCTCCAAACCGAAAACACACCACACACACACACTTGTATTTTGTTGTTTTGAATAACACTACAAGATGACACCTATCCATTTTCAGTAATGGATTTATGAGGTGTCCAAAACTCTACAATTATCTTACCAAATAATTAAACACATCCTATTAAATAATCTTCTCCCATTATTTAATAACTCAAACATAATCCCATATAAAATTTGGGATGTTACAATACTCCCCAACTTGAAAATGATTTCGTCCTCGAAATCAAAGCTAGGCAAACAAATGAGGGTATCTAACCTTCATATCCTCCTCCGACTCTAAAGTCACAATAGCACCTCAGCGATATTATACCATAGTCCTATAACCACATCCTCAGATTGTGAATTCTCAAAAGATTTCTCTAAATCGTTTCCAGTTCCTTCTCATATTTTCTGATACCCCTCTTCCATTATACCCGCTCTCCAACTTGGATTTGCAAAACTCCTTATAGCAACTGTTTATCATTAATTCTTTATCCGACTATTGCTTGATCTACAGTACCGTCATCAACCGTAACCCAATCTCCAGGTTTCAAACTAACAATAACTTATACTGTCTGAAATTCCACACGCTCTTTTACAATAAGCATATTCGCCACTATTAAATACTTCAAATACTACGGCAGTCCATCATTACATCCATGACTTACACGTTCCTTCGGTACAAAGTGCTACCACTTCCTTACACCACTATCGCACCAAACGACCACATTACAACCAAGCACAAAAGTGTAGTATATCAAGGGTGATAATTTCATTGAACTTGTAGTATGACTACATTCTTAGGTCTGATCTTTCTATCGTTGTTTTCCCACATTAATATGGAGTACTATTCTCCAAACATTACTTGTCTCTTTCTTCCAACTTTTCCACATACCGATAACACATCCTTATTACTATACAGTTGCACCAAAATTCTAACTTAGGGCATTTAACCAAGTCACCTTGAAACTACAACACTGATCGAAGTTACTACATATTCTTTGGTAATCAACTAATATTCTCTAAAAAATTCTATCATATTTAAGAAGCAACTCCCACTCCTTAAAGATATTTGTATCCACTACACCACATTTTGACTAACACACCCATCATTCACATTAAATTTTCAATGTTTCAAAAACATAAACTTACTTAACGACTCACACAACCAAAAATCAGTTTGGATAAACACCCACTAACGCTCCGACGCACTATTCCGATATTACCCATATTACTACGCCTTCTACATACCACATGTTCCAATAACTTTATTGACAAAAATAATACTCTTCATTTGAAATCTCCGAAAGACTTCCATCAGATGCTTCCTCTTTCTGACTTCTTACATACTAGTTGACATACTATCTTGGCAATTCCTGCCACTACTCGTTCATACCATCTCCACCCATAACATTAACCACAGACCAGGCCTCTCACAGACTCATACATAAAACATTTTATATTCATGTTTTCTTGCTCAAATAACCGAGTTTATTTCACTAAATATCTCTTCCCCAACTTTAATTGAACTACCACTCTTGATTTGCTAAATAACTTGAACTTATTCGTTCATACCAGCTCCTTGTGATTCCAAACCAATACCAAGACATGGTACAATCCTTCACAGATCAACATTTTCCATACCTCACTTCATTTGTGCCTAATACTTTCTCCTTTGTAAACCATCCACATCTCAAGTAAAACACTTCTATAAAACAACAGTCTTTCATAATCTTAACACTCTTACAAAGTGGTCCTTCAGCTTTTATTCTTCTGATTTAAGACTTAACAATAAATAATTCCAAAAGAATACCCAAAACATTCACATCATGCAAACTTCTATTTTAATACAATCCATGTAACCCCAACCTAACCCTACAACGAGCTTATTAAATCGGGTTAATGCTCTTAAGACTCAGCTGAGTTCAAAACCGAGCCATCTACTCAAAGGATCTAAGGATCATTATGCAACATACGTTCCGAGGCATGATAAATTCACGACTCCTTCATTGCTACTTTCCCAACGAAGTCAATTATATAGGTATATATATATATATACTTATATGCAACTCTTATATATTTCACAATGTATATATTTCGCCAAGGTTCATTAGTTCCAAGGGTATTAAGAATGCGAAATTTATCAAACAGTCTTTACACTTAAGACCGACACTAGTTCAAATAGAGTGCAGTTTAAGCATATAACACAACCAAGACTTCATCTCGAGTCATTAAAACTGACAAACATTCAAAAGACTTATTTGAATATAAATCAAGCCTTTAAGGCCAACATATTCGTTTGGTTAAATATGTGCCACTCACACGATTACGTAAACCAAAATACATTGTTACCCAAACTCTTTACCTTTTTAATCCCTTTATTGGCCATCGGCCCCAAAACAAAGGTTTACACTCAAAACTTTACATGGTCGGATTTACCAAAATCCCCCAACCCACATGTTCATATTTTAAAACGTAATACATCATAAATATTGCACACTCACAATACACATTAAAAGCGTGTTTTGACTACATGTCTTTCACTTGTGCAACAATTAATCAAAACTTCTTTCATTAATAATTTATTCGACAATCATCCAAAATCCCCCACTTGTCATACACAATAATATCCACTTTGCGCATACCCTCTGCATAACAGCATGTCGGTACCGCTCACGGTTTCGTTCCTACCTGCACAGGCATACGCGGGACGCATCCAGACCGTACCCAGTGACAGACAAAAGGCCTCATACACCTTACACAACGATCGTCTTTCAAAGAAAAAAGAAAAAAAAAACTTAACATGACAATACTTCCTTAACCCTGAACCTAATCCTTCCTCCAGACACGACCGACCCCCGGCAACTGTATTACTAGTCACCGAACAAAGGTACAGACCCTCATATTACTGTCACTAAAGTCCACTTTCGACTCTCCCACTGTTCATCTCTCATTTGAATACCATTACCAAAACCACAAACTTTCTCTCAAGGTTTATCCAACACCTTTCCACTCTTGGAGTTCTTTCTTAGCTTATAGCGTAATACCCTACGACCTAGCGAGTTCATAGCCTTCATGCATGACAATATAATAAATAACTCAATTCACACTTTTCTCATTTAAATAAACAACATTTGGAACAACGTGGGCACGCACGACCCCAATCATTTTCATAACTCCAATGTACTACACAACGATCTCAAAAATCGTTTGTATATGAATTTCCGTAAAATTCAATCTTTCTCAACCAAAAGATGTTGTTACAACAGTAATATCTTTAAATGAAGATCTTTTCATACGACAAACTTTTAAAATTTACTGACACAAAGTAAACTAGTCGTTTCTCACACTCATTTATATGATATCATCAAATCAATATCTTTGTTGGTTATAAAAGTTTACTGATCAACACTTTCTTGACCTATTTGCTATCATACAACTTTTGATGTAAAGTATGAAATATTTTGCAAGTTGCTAAGCTCCAAAATTTCGTTAGGCAGCGTAATTGAAATTGCCCTTTTTCTTTAAATACATACTTGCACAAACTAATTCATCCTTGAATAAAACTGTTATTTATGCATTTGGTTTGAAATCAAGAAAACTCATGTAACACACACTAAAACACCATGCATAAAACTTACTCGCAATGAAGGCTACTTACTCAAACAAGGTCAATCGTTTTACTTACGTAACTTATCATTGACACTCTACTTCCGACCAGAGGTCGCTCTCTCGGCCTTATAATAATTGCTATACATGCATTCCATGGCTCCCATACTCAACCATGTCATACTAATTCCGTCTTAATCAATTATCTCATACTCTATCTCTGCACATATCAAATCATCTATTAAAGGTTGCCTTGGCGGACTTTCATGAGTCCCGCACTTCCAGGTTGTCCTTCCAACCCCCAAATCGTTTACTGCTCTGTCCTCTAAAGGACCTTGGTGGGGTATTCACCATCACTCTACTATAACTAAAAAGGATAACCACGAGAAATGGTTATGCACTTACATACATACAAAGCGTACTTTACCGATTGTTAGTCACTGTAACAATTCAGAAATAAGCATGCTCGCGTAACAATATATTCATAATAACAATAGCTAATTGGAATTGTGAATATATCATACAGGAGAATCCTCGTTACCATTGTCACAGTACCAACTTCTTGTATTTCTGTCAATTCTAAGACTATCCCGTCTTAGTACTTCTACCCATCTCTCACAATCATAACTTAATTTATCTCAACTTAAGTCTAAGTATCTCATCAGCATACTTAGTTCACTTAAACTAGTGCTCTGATACCATACTGAAACACCCTAAAAACAGGGCCAATTAAAACCTCAAAATAAACAAGTTATGATCACCAAAATATCAGACTTTTATAACCAGAGGATCAAAAGTGAAGTTTTATGTACATAAACATCTAACTTGAATAATCCTATTAATCTAATCATATCAACATAATCAGATTACTAGATTATCTAAGCTTTGTCCCAAAAATCATCAAAAGAGAATCTTGATCCTTTGACATCTATATAAGTCTGATTTCTTCCAACATCTGCATCTCACTCTCCCAGACTACTTCCCAGAGCTTGTACCTGGTAAGAAAATTTAATTTGAAACATTAGGCTTTCGCCTAGTGAGAATATTCAAATCAAATTAAAATTTAACAACTAAAATATTAACAGATATATCAAACCTGTTATCAACCATCTTACTGTACCAAAGCTCTTTTCAACAACAGGAATCCACCCAATTCCCATCCTTATGACTAATTCATCTAGTCGTAATAATATCAACAAGAGTTACTATAAATCATACCAGACTATAAATAACTCCCATCCAAAGAAATTACAGTTTCTATAGCTGCTTATTTCTTAGTCCGGAATTAGAGATTACAAATTACTTTATGCCTATCTCTGAACTTCCTTAAAATTGAAGATCTCAAATCTTCCGTCTGAAATGGGAATTACAAACTCGATGTCTGCCTATTCCACATTTCACTTTTCTCACCATCTTGAACACTGGCCCCCAAATGGAATTTAATTTATATCGCGCTTAACAACAAGGGCCCTCTGGTAATCCAAGATACACTCAACCACTAGAAATTACATCCCTTCGGTCAATGGCTGATAAACGGTTCCCATTAGACCGTACTAAGTGGCCCTCTGATGACCGGATGTCTATTTCTAGCTAACGCAACACAATAACTGTGTATCATCTCTCTTTCTATCGTATACTAAAATTGTACGATACATCATATATTCTATATGTCTATATACAGAATATTAATTACAACAATTATCCCCATTTTTGCTAATTAGCATCGGGGATCAACATCTCAAATGTTAACTATATGATCGGACTCATATATAAGTCCTTTACAATTATTCATTTCATGGCTTTCGTATCAAATTCTGAGTTATAATCATATAACAAATAGCATATAAGTATCAGATTGCATTTCACATAAAAGCTTCAAACTGCTACTGAAAGTCCAAAATATTTCGCAAGCCACTGTAGCGAGTTTCACACTTCTCGCAAGCCACATTAGCGAGATTCTCACTTCTCGCAAGCCACGGTAGCGATATTCTCACTTCACTCCAAAGAGCCTAGCGAGATGCTCAAAATGCGCAACCAAATGTTGCGAGTTTTAACAAATTTCGCAAGCAACGCTTGCGAGTTTCTCACTTTGCGCAACCAAGGCTTGCGCAAAGTATACTTTCTCAGTTACTGTTCATCGTCTTCCTTATTTAAGCCAAATTCAAGTCTTAACAGATTAAGCTTACCTTTACCTCAATTAAGCTCTACCAAAGTATTTCATACAAGAATAACATATCTATCATCATTTTAATTGCTTAATTTTAAGAAGAATGAATAAACTCACCTTAGTGAAATCTGAACACTGCGTTCTTCATTTCCCAGGAGCTTAATCGAACAGCTGAACAACCACTATATTATCAGATTATTTTCATTCAAGAAATCAGTAACAAAACTCACTTTCTTACCAAGATTTCTCTAAAAATCATATTTCTCTTTCTTTGCTTCTTTCTCTTTCACGAACTCTCTCTCCATTTCTCTTCTTTTGCTCCAAACCGAAAACACACCACACACACACACTTGTATTTTGTTGTTTTGAATAACACTACAAGATGACACCTATCCATTTTCAGTAATGGATTTATGAGGTGTCCAAAATTTTACATAGACAACCCTCAACTTTCCATACTTGGCAAGAACAACTCCCTTAACTTGTTTTTCCACCAAAAATACATAATATCTCTTATTTGGAGTTAAACTCTACAATTATCTTACCAAATAATTAAACACATCCTATTAAATAATCTTCTCCCATTATTTAATAAATCAAACATAATCCCATATAAAATTTGGGATGTTACAGGACGATTGTGTCCGGAGGAAGAATTAGGTTCAGTTAAGGACCTTAAGGTTAAGGAAGTGTCGACATGTCAAGTATTGACTTTGAAGTCGATAGTTGTGTAAGGTGTATGAGACCTTTCGTCTGTCATTGGGTGCGGTCTGGGTGCGTCCCGCGTATGCCCGTGCGGACAGGAACAAAGACTGTGAGCGGTACTGGTATGCTGTTATGCAAAGGGTATGCGCAAAGCAATTATTGTGTAGGACATGGTTAAGGATTTTGAGTGATTGACGAATAAATCACTAATGAAAGAAGTCTCGAATTATTGTTGCACAAGCGAAAGATATGTAGTCAAAAACACGCTTTTAATATTTTTGTGGATGTGCAATATTTATGAGGTATTACGTTTTAAAAATGTGCACATGTGAGTTGGGGGATTTTGGTAAATTCGACCAGGTAAAGTTTTTTTTAAGAGTGGTAAAACTTTGTTTTGGGGCCGATGGCCAATTAAGAGATTAAAAAAAAGTAAGGAATTGGGTAACAATGTATTTTGGTATATGTACTCGTGTGCGTGACACATGTTTAACCAAACGTTTATTTTAGTCTTAAAGGCTTGATTGATATTCAAATGGGTCTTTTGAATGTTTGTCAGTTTTAATGACTCGAGATGGAGTCTTGGTTGTGTTATATGCTTAACTGCATTTTATTTGAATAAGTGTCGGTCTTAAGTGTAAAGACTGTTTGTTAATTTTCGCGTTTTTAATACCTTAGGAACTAACGAACCTTGGCGAAGTATATACATTGTGAAGTATATAAGAATTGCATATACCTATATAAATTGACTTCGTTGGGAAAGTAGCAATGAAGGAGTCATAAATTTATTATGCCTCGGAACGTATGTTGCATAATGATCATTGATCCTTGGAGTAGATGGCTCGGTTTTGAACTCAGTTGAGTCTTAAGAGCATTGACCCGATTTAATAAGCTCGTTGTAGGCTTGGGTTGGGATTACATGGATGGTATTAAAATATAAGTTTGCATGATGTGAATGTTTTGGGTATTCTTTTGGATTTAATTATTGTTAAGTCTTAAATCAGAAGAATAAAAGCTGAAGGACCACTTTGTAAGAGTGTTAAGATTATGAAAGACTGATGTGTTATAGAAGTGTTTTACTTGCGATGTGGATGGTTTACAAAGGAGAAAGTATTAGGCACAAATGAAGTGAGGTATGGAAAATGTTGATCTGTGAAGGATTGTACCGTGTTTTAGTATTGGTTTGGAATCACAAGGAGCTAGTATGAACGAATAAGTTCAAGTTATTTAGCAAATCGAAAGTGGTAGTTCAACTAAAGTTGGGGAGGAGATATTTAGTGAAATAAACTCGGTTAATATGTGTATGAATGATTATGAGAAACCTGGTCTGTGGTGAAAGGCTATGTGTGGAGAATGTACGAGTGAGTATAGGTATCAAATGCCAAGATAAATGTGTCAACTAGTATGTATTATGAAGTTAGAACTAGGAAGCATCTGATGGAAGTCTTTTCGGGGATTCCGGACGAAAAGTACCACTTTGTCATTAAAGTTGTTGGGGCATGTAGTTTGTAAGATGGAGTAGTGATATGGCTAATATCGAAATAGAATGTCGGAATGGTATTGGGTGTTTACCCAAAGTGATTTTGATTGTGTGAGTTGCTTCCTATGATAGAAAGATTGGACTTAAGAATGTAATCATATTGCAGGTTCAATAGAGTTATCACTTTTGATGTTCAATACTTTGGTGCTTGGTTGTATTGTGGTTGTGCGATGAGATAGTGATGTGAGGAAGTGATAGCATTCTATACCGAAGAAACGTATAAGTCATGGATGTAATAATGGACTGCCGTGGTTGTTAAAATATTTAATAGTAACGAGTATGCTTAATTTACAGTGTACGTGGAAATTTCAGGTAGTACATGTTAATGTTATTTTGAGACCTGGAGAGTGAGTTGGGATGATGATGGGGTGAAAGGAAGACTCTTGTTCTTCTCAATCCCATTGGTTTTAGATGAAGAGAATACTGTAACCGTTAAGCTATAGTGTTGGAGTATTCAGTAGATGTAAAAGAAATACATCGAATGCAGTTCTCGGTGTTACGAGGATTTGGCTAGAGATCTTGACTGACGTTTTTAGAGAAACTATCCTTTTGGACTGTAGCTGTGTGGCGGATATTCCGTGTAAACAAGAGAGAAATGATAACGGTATGCTAGACTAAGAAGTAGTCAAACATGGATTTGATGATAACAATTACTCTAAGAGGATTGGTTTACAGGTATATCATTTGGATCTTCCGCCAGAATTGGGAGGGGTACATAATACCTTCCAAGTATGTTATCTTCGGAAATGTTTGGCCGAAGAGGAAGATGTGATTTCACTCACTGATGTGAGAGTAGATGAAAAGAGTCGCGGTGTGGAAGAACCGGAGGCAATTTTGGAAAGATCGGTTAGAAAGCTACGTAGCGGTAAAGAAGTAGCTATGTTGAAAGTACAGTGGAAACACCATAGAGGTGCTAATGTAACTTTAGAGTCGGAAGAGAGTATGAGGGATAGGTACCCTCATTTGTTTACCTGACTTTGATTTCGGGGACGAAATCATTTTCAAGTTGGGGAGTATTGTAACATCCTAAATTTCGTTATTATTTATTTTAATAAGATTTGGGATGTATTTGTATTTGGAGTAACCTTGAATTATATAGAGTATTATAATTCAACTAGGGTTAAAATACAAATGTTGAAAGTTTAAGGATTTCTTTTGAGAAATATTAAACTTAAGGGTTATAATGTGTTTTATTAATGTATGAGGTGTGTTATGACATTTCTTTAAAGATTGGGGTGTAGTTTGGATTTTTCTTATGACTCATCTTTGTTTTGATGAGGTGTCCTGATTATAGGACTTAAGAGTATTCAGTTGTGTAATATGAGATTACACAGAGAATAGAGATCGAGAGATATAGACAGAAAGAGATAGAGAAATCGAGAGAAAGAAGAAAGAAAAGAGTTTTTGGGAGAAATTGTGTCGTTCGATTAAGCTGTTAGAGGTGAAGAACCAGTGTTCAGTCTGTGTTCAGATTCATTAAGGTGAGTTTATTCATTCTTCTTAAAATTAGCCATTGAAATTGATATAGATATGTGTTAAACTATGTCTGAATGATTTGGTATGGGTTAATTGCAAATTAATTGGCTTATTTAGAAGTTTTTGTAAACTGGCTTAATGAAGAAGACGATGAACAGTGCTCGTGAAATGTTCACTTTGCGCAAGCCACTGTTGCGAAAAGTGAGTATCTCGCAAGCCACTGTTGCGAGAAGTGGAGTATCTCGCAAGCCATGATAGGCGGGTTTACACCCCCCCCCCCCCTTGACTAGCCGCAAGTGTACGGTGTCGTCTCAAGTAATATGTACGGAAGTACGAGTGTCGAATCCACAGGAACCAGGTGTTAAGTACCGCAATGACTATAGTTACTATTAACTGAGCGATTAAAATTGATTTGGGTTGGTAATTAATATGTCTTGACTAGCACAGTATGAAAACAGGACAAATAATTGGGCTTAATGTCAAAGAGAGAAAGGAGGGTTGGATTCCGAATGAATTCAATTGACGAGACTTTGAAATTACTTTAAATGGTTAAAACGATTTATGACTTGTAAAACCTAAACTCGTTACACTTCTTCAAGCTGCACCGAGACTTAACTTAATCGAAATTGCTTATCTTCCGATCTCACAGTTGATTTAAGTTAAAGCGATTGGTTTTCACCACAACACCAAAGAAAATGGATTGTCTCTAACTAATTCCCTTCGGTGGCCATTGAATTCGAACTAAATCTTGAGATTTCCCTCGAACACTCAAGATGTTTTTAAATCATTTAACAAGTGATCAGTTTATCAAACGCATTAAGCATGAATTCAAAGTCGTCATCCATATATTAAAACCGAAATAAAAGTTGTTCAAAGCCTACATCTATGAAACATCCATCATCCAACCCCCCAACATGAAGTTTAGCTCATGTTGGGGGTGTGTAAAGAAAACTGAAAGATTACAAACAAAGTAGAAGAAATCATGTTTGGAAAGTTCTGCAGAAAAATATAAGTAACTCCCTGAGAAGAATCTCTTCCACGATCACGTACTCAATCGTTGTTGTCTTCCAATCGATCCCTTGTCACCTCTGTATTCGTGCTCCCAATTTGCTCCCAAAAGTCGCCCGTCCTCTCCAGCCGCTGCCTAGTCTGACTGATAACCCTAGAATTAGAAAATAAGGCTTTTAAATCGTATCTGAGAGTTGGCGCTAGTTATGGGGCTACTTAAGTCGCGCCACAAGGCGCGCCACGCACTGGAAAGTTTTGCCTTAAAATCCCGCGCTCACTTCCGCGCTAGTTAAGTGGCCCCAAAAGGCGCGCCACCCTATGGAATGATTTGGCTAAAAAAACCCGCGCTAGTATCCGCGCTAGAAAAGTAGCGCCAAAAGGCGCGCCAGCTACTGCTTGTTCCATTTTCGTCTTTTTTCCGGATTTTGGGCTCTTCTTTGGAAAAAGTACTCGCGAACCTCTTCAATTCCCTTCCAGGCCGACTAACTGTACATCTCATAAACTCATCAGTAAAATCCACTATTCCACCTGAAAACACCCAACAACTACTCGATTTAGTAGCCGAAATAATGTCGAAAATCGACATTATCAACAACCCCAAACCGAGCGTTGCTTGTCCTCAAGCAAAATAGCGATAACATTAATCAAAAACCAGAGTTAAAACATAATTCGCACACATGGGAAGTCAGTGGTGTCATTATGGATCTTTACAAATCTTATTCAACTAACGAAATTAATCGGTTAATCCGGACCCTTTTCCAAATCACCCCCAGTCCGCAGAGGTTAAAGTACTAACTCGTTGAGAATAAAACTGGTCGGAACCCCACTGCATCAACTTTAACCCAATTTCATGCATGATCAGGGAGGATTTCGCCTCGACCCTACCTTACGGAATGCTCTCAATTCGCTCGAACCTAGGCTGTCGCTCATGTTGCTCATGCTTTGGAGTTTATGTACAAAAATTCACGAGATAAATGCATGAACAACTAATTATGAAAAACGCACAAATGTACAAGAAGATGATCTCAGAAAGAATCGAGTAGCAAGATAAGGAATATCGGTAGAGGTGGTCGTAAACTCTAATCACATTTTCCAAAAGATCATTCAGGTCTTTAACAGGGTTGTAACAGGGCTAGGGTTATGGTTAGGAAATGAAGGGTAAAATGGATCAAAAATCCTGAGTGTGTCAATCTTGAAACAGTTCTGAACTTTCTAAACTTTACGACTTTTCTTCTATCACTTTCTATGGTTGCTTGACCATTTTATTTACTCGTGTCTATTCTATTTAGACAGTAATTTTTTTTAGGCATCATTGGCCTTCTTTATTTATTTGGGACTACATTGGCCCCTTTTCTCTCTATGGCTGACATGCATTTCTCTTTTCTGCTTTTCCTTTGACTGTTCATTCCTGCTCATGATGGACACACTTTCGGATCAGGGTTGGCTAAGGTTTTTGGCTAAGGGTTGATTGTGGGTTTTGAATTGAAAACTTTTGAAAGTGTTTGGCTGCAAAAAGGCTTTGGTTACACACACAATGGGTTAGAAAGGGATGATAGCTAAAAACTGGTTTAACAAACACACAATGCCTGAAATCATCTCTTTAGGTTCATACGATACGGTTTACTAGACCTTTTCCTAATACCCTGATGATTATCTTTGCTACTCGACACAAAAGTATAGCGAGATCAATCTATACTCACGACAAGGAAATTGAAAAAGTGTATCAGATTTCACGCTTAATTCCCTCGCAATGAAAGTACATTATGTTAGGCTTGAATCTCACTATCGGGTGGTCTCCACTAATGTCCCTAATACATGCAATCTGTCAAGTCTCACTTGATGCAACATTATCCGTCCCAGTTCATTCCTCAACAAGAAGTATTTAACTTACTGCTAATGGTGACTCGGAACAAGTTCCATCATAACAACTATAATTCCGTTACTTGCCTAAAATACAGTAAAGATCAAAATGACACTATTGACTTACTTCCACCCCAAACCAAACTATACATTGTCCCCAATGTGAGAAAATCAATGCCAGTGTTCAAAAATTGTGTGCGAATTAATTACAGTCATCCAAAATAAAATCATGCAGTTAAGTACAGTCATCCCAAATGAATAAAAATCAACGATTATAAAGGGGAAAAGAGATCAAACCGCCTTCCCTAATCGCGGTTCCATCTCCTTCAAGATGAACTCGCTCCTGGTTGTCGTCTCCTTGCTCGCTGTGCCGGTGGTGGGTTCGACGCTCCTGCTCCGTCCGGATTCTCTTCCTCGTCATCTGGTACACCCAAATATCTGAGCCCCCTGTTTATTCTCGCGAATCCCTGCCGCATCTCTAGGATAGCCTCATCTAAGCGTTCGTGCAACCGTGCGTCGGAGCCAGTTGGCTGGTGACCCTCATCCTGTGTGAGATCATAATCCACATCATCAGCATCTTGATCATCAATTCCTTGAGGAATGTTCACCCTCTCGTTGCCAACTGTCTCTTGGCTGGTCAACTTGTTAGCAGCTGTCACTTGTTGGCGGTAGGCTGTTCGGTTATAAGGTGGGAATGATGGAATGGTCATCCTCGTGGCAATCCCTGCATCCCTGCAAAACTGAGTTATTAGACATGGAAATGGAAGTACCCCCGTACAACTCTCAGCAGCCGCGTCGATCATGTGCAATCGGATAATGTGTCCGACATCTAATGGCATGCTATGCTGAATACAGTACATGATCCGCGCCACATATGGATTTAGGGTTGTGTAGTGAGATGACGGCGCCAGACTTCCTTTCACAAACAACAACCACAGCCCCAGCTCCGGTTCCATCTTACTTTTCTTTATTTCGGCTCGGCGCACCTCCTACCGTTCTCTACCACTCCGGCGAAGAGAAGATGAGATTATCTGACTATGCGTTTCATCTTGTCTCACCCCAGGGATGGGTGGAATCCCAAATGTAGCATCGAGGTCTTGGTGTCTTGGAACTCTGTAAAAATTGCAGATGTCATCATTTGTCATCCGGATTGGTTGGCCCTGAACAAAAACGGTCGAGAATTCCTCGAACGAAGGTGGGACCATTGCAGCATAAAATTCCAGCACGAGTGCCGGATCATAAGAGTATGGGTTCTGAATGTAGTGCTGCCAACCTCTTTCCTCTGCAATTTGCACAGCCCGCGCATTATCAACTCTCGACAAATCTAATCCCCTTTCCACTAGAAAAGGTCGGGGTGCGAAACTTTGGAACCGAGTCTCGTAGGACGGGTTCCGTCGCTGACTCCATTGCGTTCTCTCTTGTCGAGGCAGGTTGTAGTAGTGAAAGAACCGCCCCGCAGCGTCGGGATTTGTATGCACCATTTTCTGCAAAAGATAAGTAACTATTAGTATTTAACCTCCTATGGTATCCACCCCAAACCTAATCCTTGGATTCGGTTTGTTGTACAAAAAAATTTATACAAACCGGAACAGGAAAGGATACCCCAAACCTTGGTAAGACCGAGGTTTGCTACGGGGTAACATGCGTGAAAATGATGACAGTGGCCACCCCAAACCTAAGTGAAGCTTAGGTTTGTTTGGTCTTTTTGTCCAGTGAATGTATAACTCAAAATCACACACAAGCACATAAACCACACACACTCAGCAGCTTAATCATTAAGCACAAATCTTTCAGCAGAATTCCACCACTCTTTTAGGCTTTAAGAAATACAAGGAAATTACACCAAAGCTTTTTTTTCTATCAGATTCATATTCTCAAATCCACAGAATTTAATCACAAAGCATTCATCATCCATAAAATTGAAACATTCTTGCTCATCTTCCACAGAAATCATATGCATTATCAGTTTATTGCAGGACATAACATGAAGATACTTGAGTGCTCAGCACATACTAACCTCCCCTAATGCACCTATTCAAGAATATAATCCAAAAATCCCTCTTGTACCATGAAAATCATACACCCAAGAAGAAGAAGTTCCATATAGAGAGCACAGACATAACTCATACAGTTACATGAGAAAATATGTTCTTAAGTGAAAAACTCAAGGAAAAACATGGTAGGTCCATCTCATGGCATCAATCTTTAAACAAGAATCATGTATTTTCAGATGAAGAACAACAGAGGGAACAAATAAAAGCCATACCTTCGGATTTATGCACAAGAAATTGAACCCAATGCAAAATTAGGGTTAGGAGGTCGTACCTTGATGTGTTGTGGAAGATTGGAAGGTGAAGATTTGGAAGAACCTTAATGTTGGGATCGAAAATGAAGAAGGGTGTGTATATGGAGCAGAAATCGGCGCTAGAAGCTCTTAGGGTTTACAAAAATTAAGCCAAAACCCGAAAGTGGGTTTTTATACCCATCAGATGACCCGCGCTAGTATCCGCGCTAGAAAAGTAGCGCCAAAAGGCGCGCGGCCTTCTGTTCGTTTTTACACTTCAGTACTCGGCGCTAGTTTTGCGCCAGATAAGTGGCGCCAAAAGGCGCGCCACTTCCTGTTCCTTCTCCTTTGGCCCCTTTTTTTTCGCTTCTTCTGTCGATTCTTGGTCTCGAAGGTATACTCCTCAGGGAAAAACACACAAACGTTAAAAGAAAAAGGACTCACACCGAATAAATAAATAAAAAAGAAAATTAACCTATGGTGGGTTGCCTCCCACCGAGCGCCTTGTTTAGCGTCGTGGCACGACTTCTCTTGTAATTACTCTTTAGGCTCGTCGAAATAGATGCTCGAAACTCTTGCAACTTCACCACCCAGATACGGTTTCACCCGTTGACCATTCACCTTGAATCTTTGACCGTCTGGTCCTTCTAGTTCCACTGAGCCATACGGAAACACCTCAATCACCTTGAACGGCCCCAACCACTTCGTCTTCAGCTTACCTGGAAATAAACGGAGACGAGAGTTAAATAAAAGAACTTCTTTTCCAGGGACAAGTACCTTTTCTCGAATCCTTCGATTATGAAACATCTTTGTCCGTTCTTTGTATATTGACGTGTTCTCATATGCGTCCAAACGGATTTCCTCCAATTCGTTTAGTTGTAGCAAACGCTTTTGCCCGGCTTTTTCTGCATCCATGTTCAATTGCTTCACTGCCCAGTATGCCTTATGCTCCAACTCGACTGGCAAATGACATGATTTTCCAAATACCAACCGGTATAGGGTGGTTCCGATGGGAGTTTTGATTGCAGTCCGATACGCCCATAAGGCATCATCCAATTTCAGCGACCAGTCTTTCCTTGATGCATTCACCGTCTTCTCAAGAATATGCTTCAGTTCCCGGTTGGAAACCTCAGCCAAGCCGTTAGCTTGTGGATGGTACAGAGTGGTCACACGATGTTTAACCCCATACCTCTTTAGTAGTGCCTCTAGATAGCGGTTGCAGAAATGACTTCCTCCGTCACTGATTAACGCCCTCGGGACCCCAAATCTAGTGAACACGTTCTTCTTCAAAAACTGGATGACTGTCTTCGAGTCATTGGCTGGGGTGGCAATAGCCTCCACCCACTTAGAAACGTAATCAACCGCGACTAGGATGTATTCATTCCGGTATGACGGCGGGAAGGGACCCATGAAGTCGATCCCCCATACGTCGAACAGTTCTACCTCTATAAATATCTGCATCGGCATCTCATCTTTCTTTGAAATGTTCCCCGTTCTCTGGCATCTATCACATCGAGAGATGAAGTGACGAGTGTCTTTAAACATTGTCGGCCAGAAGAATCCCGACTGTAACATCTTCGCAACCGTTCGATCAGCACTAAAATGACCTCCACATTCCAAAGTATGGAAGAATGTGAGGATACTCTCTTTATCTTCATCTGGGACACAGCGTCTAATCATCCCGTCTCCACATCTCTTGTACAAGAATGGCTCATCCCAATAGTACCGTTTAGCATCCGAATAGAACTTCTTCCGCTGATGTGAGTTTAATCCAAAGGGCTTCACATTACCTGCAAGAAAATTAACTAAGTCAGCATACCATGGATCAACAGAACTTACCGCGAAAGTTGCTCATCAGGAAACGTGTCATTGATTGGCTTGGTATCTATTGGCTTTGTGTATTCTTCTCCAATTCTGGATAGGTGATCGGCTACCGTGTTCTCCGATCCCTTCTTATCCCGGATTTCAATATCGAACTCTTGAAGTAGAAGAACCCATCTGATCAGGCGTGGTTTTGCGTCCTTCTTTGCCATTAAGTACTTCAATGCCGAGTGATCGGTGTACACGATGATCTTTGATCCAACCAAGTATGAACGGAATTTCTCACATGCATACACGACCGCTAATAGCTCCTTTTCAGTGGTTACATAATTCACTTGGGCTTCGTCTAACGTTTTGCTCGCGTAATAGATGACATGCAGCTTCTTCTCTTTCCTTTGACCCAAAACAGCCCCTACAGCTATGTCGCTTGCGTCGCACATCAACTCGAAGGGAAGACTCCAATCGGGTGCTGTCAAAATGGGGGCTGAGATGAGTTCCTTCTTCAACCTGTCAAACGCAGCAATACATTCGTCAGTAAACACAAAATTAGCATCCTTCAAAAGTAAAGAGCTTAAGGGTTTAGAAATTTTGGAAAAATCCTTGATGAACCGCCGGTAGAATCCGGCGTGACCCAAAAAACTCCGCACTCCCTTAACCTTCGTGGGATGTGGAAGATTTTTCTATTACGGCTATCTTCGCTTTATCGACCTCAATGCCTTCTTTGGAGATTTTGTGACCTAAAACAATCCCCTCGGTCACCATGAAATGGCATTTCTCCCAATTCAGCACCAAGCTTGTCTCTTGGCATCTTTTCAGAACCGCTTCCAAATGATCTAAAGCATGTGTCGAACGAGTCCCCGAAGACCGAGAAATCGTCCATGAAAACCTCGATTGTTTTCTCCACCATATCAGAGAATATGGCCATCATGCACCGCTGAAAAGTAGCCGGTGCGTTACACAACCCGAACGGCATTCTCCGATATGCGAAAGTGCCATATGGACAAGTAAAGGTTGTCTTGTCTTGATCTTCCGGAGCGATGGGGATCTGATTGTATCCTGAATATCCGTCGAGAAAGAAATAATATGCATGGCCCGAAAGTCTCTCCAGCATCTGATCAATGAACGGAAGTGGGAAGTGGTATTTCCTTGTGGCATCGTTCAACTTCCAATAATCAATACATACACGCCACCCGGCACTGTGCGCGTCGGAATAAGCTCGTTGTCGTTATTTTTCACGACCGTAATTCCTCCTTTTTTGGGTACCACTTGTACCGGACTTACCCACGGACTGTCGGCTACCGCATAAATGAGTCCAGCATCCAGAAGTTTTAAAACTTCTTTCCGAACCACTTCCTTTATGTTTGGATTCAGCCGGCGTTGGTGCTGAACCGTTGGCTTGTGCTCTTCTTGCAGGTTGATTCTATGCATACAAAAAGTTGGGCTCAACCCCTTTAAGTCTGCTATGGTCCACCCGATGGCAGATTGGTGAGCCCTCAAAACTCGGATCAACCTTTCCTTCTCTACAGGAGTAAGGTGTGCAGCGATGATTACCGGTAGTGTTGAATTGTTGCCTAGAAAGGCATACTCTAGATGTGCCGGTAGCTGTTTAAGTTCTAACGTGGGTGGCACTTTTGATGATGGCTGTGATTTAGCAATTGGCTCACCCAAATCCTCTTTCGTCGGTCTTTTCGGGCCTCGGTACTCGGATAATGCATTCAGTTGCTTCACACTCACATTCTCGCTATCGGTGCATATTCCGGTTAAGGCATTCCCGAGTGGATCATCACTATGATTAAGTTGGGAAGCTTCTTCAACAATTTCATCTATCACATCTACCCGATAGCAATTACCTCGCTCTACCCCGACTCGTGCTGTTGGGAAAACATTGAACATGACTCTTTCTTTGCCAACATTAAGGGAAAGCTTTCCTCCTTGCACATCGATTAATGCACCTCTGGTGGCCAGAAATGGTCGGCCCATAATGAGAGGAATTTCTTTATCTTCATCCATGTCTAAAATGACAAAATCTGCTGGAAAATAGAATTTATCCACCTTCACCAAAACGTCTTCGATAACTCCATACGGATACTTAATGGACCTATCCGCCAGTTGGAGTGTCACGTTCGTCGGCTGTACCTCTCCTAATCCAAGCTTCCTGAAAATGGACAAAGGCATCAAGTTAATACTCGCACCTAAATCACAAAGTGCCTTACCAAAATCAGAACCTCCTATATGAACAGGAATCGTAAAACTCCCTGGATCTTTCAACTTTTGAGGAAGTTTGTGCTGGATTATTGCACTGCACTCTTCAGTAAGTGCCACAGTTGCGTGTTCCTCAATTTTCCTCTTGTTGGAGAGGATGTCCTTTAAGAACTTCACGTACGAAGGCATCTGAGCTAAAGCATCTGCAAAGGGAATGTTAATGTGTAACTTTTTAAAAACTTCTAAAAATTTAGAAAACTGAACCTCATCCCTTTGTGCCTTCAAACGGTTCGGATATGGAACTTTCGATGCCGCCGGTGGTATGGTTATCTTAGGTGTAGATTTAGGTATCTCAGCGCTGGAAGCTTTCTTATCTTCCATTTCCAGCTCCTCATCCACCTTCTCTTCATCCTCTTCTTCCTCGGTCATATGATCATGAGGCTTTCTTGCTATCTCTCTTGCTTCCCGGCGTGGGTCTTTGATTAACTCTTTCCCACTTCTCAGCTGGACTGCCTTACAATCTTTTCTTGGCTTCTTCTCGCTTTGGCTCGGGAACGTACCTTGACTTCGAACAGCTAACGCATCTGCCATTTGCCCCATTTGTCCTTCTAGAATTCGGATCGATGCGGTGTTTTGATCCGCCGCAGCTCTTATAGTTCCAACTGAACTGGTCAAAGTACCAACAGATGATGTCAATTCCCCGACTGCACTATCCATTTTCGAGACAAATTTCATCAACATCTCCTCCAATCCGGATTTCTTCTCACTTCCTTGCCCTTCTTCTTGCCTCCTTTGATTGTAACCTGGAGGACGATAAACGTTAGTATTTTGAGTAGAAGAGTTAGACGTATTACCGAATTGGTTCTGCTGTTGCTGGAACATGGCCCATATCCCTTTGGAGAGTTGGCTGAATTGTTGTCCCTTTCAGCTGATTTGTGATAGCTGCTAATTGTGCCTTAATAACCTTCAGTTCATCACTTTCTTGCACACTTGCCACCTTCCTAGTGGCTGACCGAGGAGTGGCATAACTATGTTCCGCAAGATTCTCAATCAACTCATATGCGTATTCATATGACATATTCATTAGTGCACCACCAGCAGCAGAAGTGAGGTCATTCTTATGATGTGGATGTAATCCTTGATAGAACGTTTGGATGACCATCCATTCTTGCAGACCATGATGAGGGCACTTCTTTAGCATACCCTTGTACCGTTCCCAGGCCTCATAAAAGGACTCTTGATCCCATTGGCCAAAATGAGTGATATCTGACAGCAATTGGGTTGTTCGCCCCGGTGGAAAGAATTTGTTTAAGAAAGTCGTCACCATATCATTCCATGTACGAATCTGCCCATTTGGTAGACTCTCTTCCCATTCAGCTGCTCGACCCCTCAATGAAAACGGAAAGAGTCGGAGTTTGATCGAACCTGGGTCAACCCCATTCACCTTGAAGGTGTTACAAATCTTCTCAAATGGCTGTGCGGGTCTTCAGATGCTGCTCCTCCAAACATATTTGCTTGCACCAATTGGATGGTACCAGTCTTGATTTCAAAACTGTTTGCTGCAATTGGAGGAACATAAGGTCCTCTCTGTACGGCCCCCATGTTTGGATTAGCAAAATTTCGCATAGGCACTCTCTGTCGTGGTGGTGGCGGATGATTCACATTATTGTTAACGTTGTTGTTGTTAACGTTGTTGAGACCGGGATTAACATTATGGTTCTGATTGTTCGCATTCGCATTTGGAATTGGTTCCTCGTTACCCATGGCGAACCCTTCTCCCCAATCTTCCCCAACATTGATGTTGTTGTTGTTGTTGTTAACATTGTCTAGACCCTCCATTTCTTGCTGACGTCTGAGTCTGGCTTGCCTCCTTAATCTCCTTGCAGTCCTTTCAATCTCAGGATTAAACGGTTCGAGTTCACCAGAGGAACTCCTCCTTAGCATAAACTAGAAGTGATCTGCGGCAAAGAATAGATTACAAGTTAGTTCTCGAAAAACGCAGTCGCAAGAAGTTTGGATTGAGATCGTGAATAAGGAAGATTAAAATACAAATTAAAATGGCAATAAAAGAAAATGCTCAATATAATAATTCCTACAGCTGGTAGTGATATTAACACAAAACAAGTTCCCCGGCAACGGCGCCAAAAACTTGATAGGCGGGTTTACACCCCCCCTTGACTAGCCGCAAGTGTACGGTGTCGTCTCAAGTAATATGTACGGAAGTACGAGTGTCGAATCCACAGGAACCAGGTGTTAAGTACCGCAATGACTATAGTTACTATTAACTGAGAGATTAAAATTGATTTGGGTTGGTAATTAATATGTCTTGACTAGCACAGTATGAAAACAGGACAAATAATTGGGCTTAATGTCAAAGAGAGAAAGGAGGGTTGGATTCCGAATGAATTCAATTGACGAGACTTTGAAATTACTTTTAAATGGTTAAAACGATTTATGACTTGTAAAACCTAAACTCGTTACACTTCTTCAAGCTGCACCGAGACTTAACTTAATCGAAATTGCTTATCTTCCGATCTCACAGTTGATTTAAGTTAAAGCGATTGGTTTTCACCACAACACCAAAGAAAATGGATTATCTCTAACTAATTCCCTTCGGTGGCCATTGAATTCGAACTAAATCTTGAGATTTCCCTCGAACACTCAAGATGTTTTTAAATCATTTAACAAGTGATCAGTTTATCAAACGCATTAAGCATGAATTCAAAGTCGTCATCCATATATTAAAACCGAAATAAAAGTCGTTCAAAGCCTACATCTATGAAACATCCATCATCCAACCCCCCAACATGAAGTTTAGCTCATGTTGGGGGTGTGTAAAGAAAACTGAAAGATTACAAACAAAGTAGAAGAAATCATGTTTGGAAAGTTCTGCAGAAAAATATAAGTAACTCCCAGAGAAGAATCTCTTCCACGATCACGTACTCAATCGTTGTTGTCTTCCAATCGATCCCTTGTCACCTCTGTATTCGTGCTCCCAATTTGCTCCCAAAAGTCGCCCGTCCTCTCCAGCCGCTGCCTAGTCTGACTGATAACCCTAGAATTAGAAAATAGGGCTTTTAAATGGTATCTGAGAGTTGGCGCTAGTTATGGGGCTACTTAAGTCGCGCCACAAGGCGCGCCACGCACTGGAAAGTTTTGCCTTAAAATCCCGCGCTCACTTCCGCGCTAGTTAAGTGGCCCCAAAAGGCGCGCCACCCTCTGGAATGATTTGGCTAAAAAACCCGCGCTAGTATCCGCGCTAGAAAAGTAGCGCCAAAAGGCGCGCCAGCTACTGCTTGTTCTATTTTCGTCTTTTTTCCGGATTTTGGGCTCTTCTTTGGAAAAAGTACTCGCGAACCTCTTCAATTCCCTTCCAGGCCGACTAACTGTACATCTCATAAACTCATCAGTAAAATCCACTATTCCACCTGAAAACACCCAACAACTACTCGATTTAGTAGCCGAAATAATGTCGAAAATCGACATTATTAACAACCCCAAACCGAGCGTTGCTTGTCCTCAAGCAAAATAGCGATAACATTAATCAAAAACCAGAGTTAAAACATAATTCGCACACATTGGAAGTCAGTGGTGTCATTATGGATCTTTACAAATCTTATTCAACTAACGAGAAGTGAGAATCTCGCTACCGTTGGTTGCGAAAAGTAGAGTATTTCGCTACTGTTGGTTGCGAAAAGTGGAGTATTTCGTGACAGTTGGTTGCGCAATTCTTCCTCTGTGACTAAGCTGATTCTTATAATTTGTCGATAGTTGTAAGGACTTGTTTAATCAGTAATGAGCCCAAATAGAGGACTTTGAGTTATGCTATGATGATCCCCATGCTAAATGGCAAAGAGGGGATAGTTAAGAAGTCGAGGTGACGAGGTTATTAATATTATTTATAAATGTATATATAGAATATGTTTTGAGATGTAAAATAGTGTATGTTATGCATATACCGTAGTAAGAACTATAATACTTATGTATTATGTTGCTTTTGCTAAAAATAGGCATCCGGTCATCGGGGGCACCTTAGTACGGTATATTGGGAACCGATTACTAGCCATTGACCAAAAAGGATGTAATTTCTAGTAATTGGGTGTACCTTGAATCATCGGGGGTCCCGGTTGTATATCGCGATATTATAATCCCATTGGGACCATTGATTCTAAGGTGAAATGTGGAATAGGCAGATTTTGATTTGTAATTCCCATTTCAAATGGAAGATCGGAGATTTCCATTGTTAAAGGGAAGATCGGAGATTTCCCAATGGTGAAATGAAGATTTGAGATAGGCATAAAGTAATTTGTAATCTCTACTTCCGGGTTAAGAAATAGGCAGGTTTTGACTTGTAATTTCTTGGTTAAGAGTTTGACTTTGAATCCGGGATGATTCATGGTAAATTCTTGGTAGTGTTATTATGACTAGATGAATAGTGATAAGTTGGAAATGGGATAGATTCCCAGTAGTGAAAGGAGTTGTTATACGGTAAGATGGATGGAAACAGGTTTGATTTATCTGTTGAGATTTTGATTGTTGAATTTTAGTTGATTTGAATATTCTCACTAGGCGAAAGCCTAATGTTTCAAGTTGAACTTTCTTACCAGGTACAAGCTCCGGGAAGTAAGCGGGAAAGTGTGTTGAGAGCTTTTGGAAAGACTCAGACTTGGAGATAACAGAGGATCTAGTTATTCTTTTGATACTTTTGGGACAGATGATTAGATAACCTAGTTAATCTAATTATGATGTATGATTTGATTAATAGGTTATTTGATTTAGATGTTTATTGTACATAAAACCTTACTGTTGATCCTCTTGTTATAAAAGTTTGAAGTTTTATTGTCATAACTTGTGGAAAGTTTTAAGGTTTAAATTAGCCCTGTTTTTGGGGTGTTACAATATGGTATCAGAGCAATAGTTTAAGCGAACTAAGTATGCTGATGAGATACTTAGACTTAAGCTGTGATGAATTAAGTTATGACTTGTGAGATTTGGGTAGAAGTACTAAGACGGGATAGTCTTAGAGTCGACAGAAATTCGTGAAATTAGTACTGTGATAATGGTAACAAGGATTCTCATGTATGATATGTTCACAATTTCAATTAGCTACTGTTATTATGAATATATTGTTACGCGAGCATGCTTATTTCTAAATTGTTACAGTGACTAACGATCGGTAAAGTACGTTTTGTATAGGGGTATGTGCATAACCATTTCTTATGGTTATCCCTTTAGGTTGTAGTAGAACGATGGTGAATATGCCACCAAAATCCTTTGGAGGACAGATCGGTAAATGATTGGGGGTTGGAAGGACAACCTGGAAATTGGCGGGACTCATGAACGTCCGCCAAGGTAACCTTTAATAGGTGGTTGATGCGTGTAGAGATAGAATATGAGATGTTTGATCAAGACGAAAATAGTATGACATGGTTGATAAGTGAATCGTGGAATGCATGTATAGCAAACGTCATAAGGCCGAGAGGGCGACCACCGGTCGGAGGTAGAATGTCAATGATAAGTTACGTATGTAAGACGATTGACCTCGTTGAGTAATTAGCCTTCATTTGCGAGTAAAGTTTTATGCATGGTGTTCTAGTGTGTGTTACATGAATTTTCATGATTTCAAACCAAATGCATAAATAACAGTTTTAGTCAAGGTTGAATTAGTATGTGCAAGTGAGTATTTAAAGAAAAGGCAATCCCATTTACGTCGCACAACGAAATTTTGGAGTTGTTACAAAATATTTCTTACTTTACATGAAAAGTTGATTTGTAGCAAGAAAGCGTTGGCCAGCAAAACATTTAATAACCAACAGAAGTATTGATCTAATAACGTCATATAAATAAGTGGGAGAACCGACTAGCTTAATTCGTGTCGGTAAAACTTTTTCGAACTATTGTTGTATGAAAAGATTTTTATTTAATATATTACCGTCGTAACAACTTTGTTTTGGTTGAGAAAGATTGAGTTTATGGAAATTTAATATGCAAACAATTCTCGAGATCGTTGTGCAGTACATTGGAGTCGTGTGAATGTTGGGGTCATGTGTGCCCAAGTTATGCATATATCGTAGTAAGAACTATAATACTTATGTATTATGTTGCTTTTGCTAAAAATAGGCATCCGGTCATCGGGGGCACCTTAGTACGGTATATTGGGAACCGATTACTAGCCATTGACCAAAAAGGGATGTAATTTCTTGTAATTGGGTGTACCTTGAATCATCGGGGGTCCCGGTTGTATATCGCGATATTATAATCCCATTGGGACCATTGATTCTAAGGTGAAATGTGGAATAGGCAGATTTTGATTTGTAATTCCCATTTCAAATGGAAGATCGGAGATTTCCATTGTTAAAGGGAAGATCGGAGATTTCCCAATGGTGAAAGGAAGATTTGAGATAGGCATAAAGTAATTTGTAATCTCTACTTCCGGGTTAAGAAATAGGCAGGTTTTGACTTGTAATTTCTTGGTTAAGAGTTTGACTTTGAATCCGAGATGATTCATGGTAAATTCTTTGTAGTGTTATTATGACTAGATGAATAGTGATAAGTTGGAAATGGGATAGATTCCCAGTAGTGAAAGGAGTTGTTATACGGTAAGATGGATGGAAACAGGTTTGATTTATCTGTTGAGATTTTGATTGTTGAATTTTAGTTGATTTGAACTTTCTTACCAGGTACAAGCTCCGGGAAGTAAGCGGGAAAGTGTGTTGAGAGCTTTTGGAAAGACTCAGACTTGGAGATAACAGAGGATCTAGTTATTCTTTTGATACTTTTGGGACAGATGATTAGATAACCTAGTTAATCTAATTATGATGTATGATTTGATTAATAGGTTATTTGATTTAGATGTTTATTGTACATAAAACCTTACTGTTGATCCTCTTGTTATAAAAGTTTGAAGTTTTATTGTCATAACTTGTGGAAAGTTTTAAGGTTTAAATTAGCCCTGTTTTTGGGGTGTTACAGAAATAAAGGAGCGATAAATTGTTAATATTCTTAGAAATTAAGAATATGTTTGAGAAGTAATGTGATATGTTATTATACACATATGTTAGTAAGTGTAATGGATCCATAGGCACTGCTTTTATTTTAACGTGGAATAGGCATAAAGAAATTTGTAATTCCCATTGACCTGAAATGTGGAATATGCATAAAGTAATTTGTAATTCCCATTTCGTAAAGGTGTTATGAAATGAGAAATAGGCATAAAGGAAATTGTAATTTCTATTTCATAGTGTAGAAATCGAGGAATAGGCATAAAGTAAATTGTAATTCCTGATTCCTAAGGGAAGACCAGAGATAGGCATAAAGTAACTTGTAATCTCTACTTCCGGGTCAATAAATAGGCAAAGTAGAATTGCTATTCAGGTGAATGATTGAATAGACAAAGTAGAATTGTTATTCATGTGATTGATTGAATAGGCAAAGTATAATTGCTATTCATGTGGAATGATTGAATAGGCAAAGTATAATTTCTATTCATGTGGAATGATTGAATAGGCAAAGTATAATTTCTATTCATGTGGAATGATTGAATAGGTAAAGTATAATTGCTATTCATGTGGAATGATTGAATAGGCAAAGTATAATTGATATTCATGTGGTATGATTGAATAGGCAAAGTATAATTGCTATTCATGTGGTATGATTGAATAGGCAAAATATAATTGATATTCATGTGGAATGATTGAATAGGCAAAATATAGTTGCTATTCGTGATTGAGATGTGGAAACATGAATTAGATGAAGTGTAAGTGTTGTTCTCACTTACTTTCAGTAGATTAGAGATAGGCATTATATAAATGCAATTTATGTTTTCATTCCAAGAAAAGGTATGGCGATTGATTATAAGTCTTTAGGCTTGATCAATAAACTGGAATCTTTGATGATTCGTAGTAGGCTTATGAATTTGATGTTATGACCTCCGGAATGTTAGTCATACTTATGGGATCGGGTATGATCCCTTCATTATGAGACGAGCACGTGTACGGTAAGAATGATGGTGAATGGATTTGTTTATATGCTTGAATATCTGAGCTTTCAAGTTGTTAATGTTTTAAATTTGAATTGGATGTTCTCACTAGGCGTTAGCCTAATTGTTCAAATTCAATCTTCTTACCAGGTACGAGTTCAGGGAAGTAATGGAATGTGGGACAAGTGGAGATTTTATAATGACGACAAGTTGATGTAAATTAACTCTTGTTATTATTTTCGCTTGTTAAGAATGTTTATGTTGAGGATATTAGATGCGTAAACCCTTTTATTTCAGGTTTAAATTGACCCTGATTTTTAGGGTGTTACAATATGGTATCAGAGCATTAGTTTAAGCGAACTAGGTATGATTATGAGATACCTAGACTTAAGTTGAGATGAATTAAGATCTGATTTGTGAGATATGGATAGAAGTACTAAGACAAGATGGTCTTAAGAGTTGATGGAAATATGGGAGTTAAGGATTGTGATGATGGTAACAAAGATTCTTATGTATAGTATGTTCATAATTTCAACTAGCTACTGTTATTATGAATATATGTTTATGTAAGCATAAGTGTTTCTATTTGTTTTGGCAATTTGAGGTAATTTCGTTTGACGATGCTGTTGCACATAAAAGAATTTCAAGTATAGCACGACTAATTGTGCCACTCAGTTAACTCTTTGAGCCTTTCAGATAAGAATCTCTAGGGCGATATGTGTATGCTTGACGATGAGTCGGTATCAAGTAGCAAATAAAGTGGACAGTCGGATCCATTATTGATTTGCTAGTCTTCAGGAAAGGTTGTGACCCAACCCGATTATGGACTAATTTGTCTCCCGGTAAACACGCATTGGAGATAAGTTTACTGGAGAATTTCAATTTTAAATTCCGATCAAGGAATAGATGCCGAACAAGTAGAGCTTTGACTATTAACCAAAGAAGAAAAATAGAATTTATGTTATTTCCAAGTTGGGGAGCGAGAAATGGTGAAGATATCACTGTGGAAACATCATAAAAGTGTTGTTTAGCTTTGATTTCGGGGACAAAATCATTTTCAAGTTGGGGAGTATTGTAACACCCCGATTTTTGTAAAGTGTTACGATTAATTTATTTTGAGTATAATTACGTGATAGATTAATTTTAGAGTTTATCCCCGATTATGTTTCGTTATTGGTTTTAGTGGAATAATATGTAAGGGGTAAACTTTAATTTTAATTTATAAGATAAAGGGTGAAAGTTGCCAATTGATGAGAGTCGAGGGGGCTGTTTGGTTAAGTGATGAAAAGTACATCACTTCCACCGCCTCATTTATGTAAAAGAGGCCAAAAGGAGATGAGATATTTTGATATCTCATGGTGTGTGTGTGTTTTGTTCACGGCAGAAAGAAGAGAGAAAGAATAGAGAGAATAGAGAGGAAGAAGAGAGAAAGAAGAGAAGGAGGAATCAAGCTTATTAATCTTCAGTTCTGAATCTTTGGTGTTTAAAATCATCACAGCAGTTTAGAGTTTGATTGTGCAAAGAAGTGGGTTTATCTCCATGAGGTGAGTTCATCTCTTCAAATTAAGAATTTAAATGTTGGAAATTTAATCAGTTACTATGAATAAGATGTCTGGATCTATTGGTATGTTGGCTTAGGAATTAAGTCGACTAATTGATTGGATTTCTTGAATTGAATTCGATGAAAATTAAATGAATAATTAACGAAGTCCCGGTAATTTAGAATACCGGAACTGGTTGGATACCGGGAAATGAAAAGTACCGGAAGAGTGGGTCGGTATCGGTACTTGAATATACCGGAAGTCGATATCGAGAGTTCGGTACCGGGAGTCGATACCGGGAGTCGATACCGGGAGTTCAGTACCGGAAGTCGATACCGGGAGTTGGGTTGGGTTCCAAAACTTGAGCCGAAGCCCGGTGTGTTTAATTACATGAACAAGGGCCGAAGCCCGGTGTGCTTTATTAACGGAACAGGGCCGAGCCCGGTAGTTTTAATTTCTGGAATGTGGGCCAAGGCCCAGTATTGTTGATTTCAGAATTTGAGTTGGGTTTGGAATAGAATAAATCCATAATTAAGAATAAAATTCGAGATGAGATTATTATTATTATTGAGGGTTGTAAGTTTAATCTCAATTAATTGAATCAATTGAAATATTGATTTTAGAATACAATTATGATTGTAGATTTCGAAGGAAAATGGTTGGAAATAAAGGAGCGATAAATTGTTAATATTCTTAGAAATTAAAAATATGTTTGAGAAGTAATGTGATATGTTATTATACACATATGTTAGTAAGTGTAATGGATCCATAGGCATTGCTTTTATTTTAACGTGGAATATGCATAAAGAAATTTGTAATTCCCGTTGACCTGAAATGTGGAATAGGCATAAAGTAATTTGTAATTCCCATTTTGTAAATGTAACATCCTAAATTTTCGTTATTAGTATTTTAATAAGAATTGGGATGTTTTCGTATTTGTTGTAACCTTGGGATTTTATGGAAGTTTTATAATCCAATTTAAGGTTGAAATGCAAAAGATGAAAGTTTAGTGTAACTTTTGGAAAGAATTAAACTTAGAGGTATGTTTGGTCATTTCCTAAATGTGTGTGTGGATAAAGGCTGAGGATGAGAAATTATCTCATTCATGTCTGTTTGAGTCGGCAACAAAGAGAAAAGACAGAGAGAAAGAAGGAGAACAGAAGAAATCGAGAAATTGATTTCATTCGAATCATATTCAATAGATTGAAGTTCTTGTTTGTGCAGAAGTCGGTTTCACAACATAAGGTGAGTTCATTCGATTCGTTGTACAAATTAGTGTTTTTAAGTTATACTAACCTTAATATAGTTGTATAAATTGATTGAGGACTGAATGGAATATATAGATTGAACTGATTTCATGTTTTAAATCGATTTGAGGACTTGTTGAACGGACAGTACGCAAAACCTTGAAAGTCCCGGTAGTGGAATGTCCCGGTAGTGGAATGTCCCGGTAATGCAAGTCCCGGTAGTGGAATGTCCCGGTAATGCAAGTCTCGGTAATGCAAGTCTCGGTAGTGCAAGTCCCGGTAGTGGAATGTCCCGGTAGTGGAATGTCCCGGTAGTGGCAAGTCCCGGTACAGGCAAGTCCCGGTACAGGCAAGTCCCGGTACAGGTGAGTCCCGGTACAGCATATCGTGAGTTGAGTAAAGAAACCAGTATATCTAAATGGTATCGAAATTAGATATGGCTCAAGGATCTGATAAGTTAAGTATCTAGAGGCCTTGAATTATATGTATCTTTCCGGATGTAATGAAATGTGCAATTATGTAAATCGTGGAAATATGCGATTTAGGAATTGTGATGGGAATTATATAGCTTGAACATACATACCCTTGAAAAGTAGTATGTTAGGTTTATAGACTGCGCTAGTCGATACTAGGCAGGAATATAATGTTATATTAAATAAGATTTATATGTGATTCGCTCATACAGTTGCTATGAGGAATCTGTACGATATATATATATATATATATATATATATATATATATATATATATATATATATATATATATATATATGTGTGTGTGATTTGCTCATACTGAATGATATGAGGAATCTACGAGGTATAAATATAATTCGCTTATACGGTTGCTATGAGGAATTTATATTGAGTAAATACCTATATGAGTACAATTAGGTGATATGGATCCATAGGCACTAAAGTTTGGTAATCACATGGAATAGGCGTGTGGTATTACTCGTTTAATCGTTATTCCAGTGTGTGTGGGAAATCATGGAATAGGCGTGTGGTATTAATCGTTATTCCTGATTTCTAAGGAAGAGAGTGAGATTGACATAAGTGCTTGTGATCTCTGCTTCCGTACCGATAAATGGGCGTGTGTAATCGCGATTTATTGGTGGAGAGCATTGATCTAGAGTCTGTGAAGATTCGTAGTATGGCTCTGAGACATGATATGATGATGGAATGTGTGTCAGCCATATTCATGGAACTGGGTAAACATCGTGTTAACAGAATAGAGTTATGCGTATGGTAAGAAAAGGGGAATCAGGTTTGTTATAACTTGTTTACATTGATTTTACAAATGTTATCTTGGAAATGAATGTTCTCACTAGGCGTTGGCCTAATCGTTTCAAATGATGTTTTCTTACCAGGGTGCCAGCTCGGGGAAGTAAAGGGTTGTGGGACGAGCGTTTTGATATAGCAGGGGTGGATGAAATTAACAAAGAAGAGGTTTTGATGGATTGATAGATAACTTGATTAATCTGGTTGTAGTGACATAATTAGATTGATAGGTTATTTGAAGGATCCTGTAAAGTGAATATACTCTTGATGGTTAATCCACTGCCTGTTTTTATAAGTTGAAGTATTTATTGTCATAACCTGTTATAACTTGAGGTTTAAATTGGCTCGGATTTTGGGGTGTTACAAGGAATATAATGTTATATTAATTAAGATTTATATGTGATTCGCTCATACAGTTGCTATGAGGAATCTGTATGATATATATATATATATATATATATATATATGATTTGCTCATACTGAATGATATGAGGAATCTACTAGGTATAAATATAATTCGCTTATACGGTTGCTATGAGGAATTTATATTGAGTAAATACCTATATGAGTACAATTAGATGATATGGATCCATAGGCACTAAAGTTTAGTAATCACATGGAATAGGCGTGTGGTATTACTCGTTTAATCGTTATTCCAGTGTGTGTGGGAAATAATGGAATAGGCATGTGGTATTAATCGTTATTCCTGATTTCTAAGGAAGAGAGTGAGATTGACATAAGTGCTTGTGATCTCTGCTTCCTTACCGATAAATGGGCGTGTGTAATCGCGATTTATTGGTGGAGAGCATTGATCTAGAGTCTGTGAAGATTCGTAGTGTGGCTCTGGGGTATGATATGCTGATGGAATTATTGTCAGTCATATTCATGAAATGTGGAAATGGGCAAGTGTGCATTGCAATTTCTGGAATGTGGAAATGGGCAAGTGTACATTGTAATTTCAGGAATAGATGTGTACGGAAATGGGCATGTGTATATTGCGATTTCTGAAATAAGAGCATTACTCTAGAATCAGTGAAGATTCGTATTATGGCTCTAAGACATGATATGATGATGGAATGTGTGTCAGTCATATTCATGGAACTGGGTAAACATCGTGTTAACAGAATAGAGATATGCGTATGCTAAGAAAAGGGGAATCAGGTTTGTTATAACTTGTTTACATTGATTTTACAAATGTTATCTTGGAAACGAATGTTCTCACTAGGCGTTGGCCTAATCGTTTCAAATGATGTTTTCTTACCAGGTACCAGCTCGGGGAAGTAAAGGGTTGTGGGACGAGCGTTTTGATATAGCAGAGGTGGATGAAATTAACAAAGAAGAGGTTTTGATGGATTGATAGATAACTTGATTAATCTGGTTGTAGTGACATAATTAGATTGATAGGTTATCTGAAGGATCCTGTAAAGTGAATATACTCTTGATGGTTAATCCACTGCCTGTTTTTATAAGTTGAAGTATTTATTGTCATAACCTGTTATAACTTGAGGTTTAAATTGGCTCGGATTTTGGGGTGTTACAGTAAAGGTGTTATGAAATGAGAAATATGCATAAAGGAAATTGTAATTTCTATTTCATAGTGTAGAAATCGAGAAATATGCATAAAGTAAATTGTAATTCCTGATTCCTAAGGGAAGACCAGAGATAGGCATAAAGTAACTTGTAATCTCTACTTCCGGGTCAAGAAATAGGCAAAGTAGAATTGCTATTCAGGTGAATGATTGAATAGACAAAGTATAATTGTTATTCATGTGATTGATTGAATAGGCAAAGTATAATTGATATTCATGTGGAATGATTGAATAGGCAAAGTATAATTGCTATTCATGTGGAATGATTGAATATGCAAAGTATAATTGTTATTCATGTGGAATGATTGAATAGGCAAAGTATAATTGCTATTCATGTGGAATGATTGAATAGGTAAAGTATAATTGCTATTCATGTGGAATGATTGAATATGCAAAGTATAATTGTTATTCATGTGGAATGATTGAATAGGCAAAGTATAATTGCTATTCATGTGGAATGATTGAATAGGTAAAGTATAATTGCTATTCATGTGGAATGATTGAATAGGCAAAGTATAATTGCTATTCATGTGGTATGATTGAATAGGCAAAGTATAATTGCTATTCATGTGGTATGATTGAATAGGCAAAGTATAATTGATATTCATGTGGAATGATTGAATAGGCAAAATATAGTTGCTATTCGTGATTGAGATGTGGAAACATGAATTAGATGAAGTGTAAGTGTTGTTCTCACTTACTTTCAGTGGATTAGAGATAGGCATTATATAAATGCTATTTATGTTTTCATTCCAAGAAAAGGTATGGCGATTGATTGTAAGTCTATAGGATTTATCAATAAACTAGAATCTTTGATGATTCGTAGTAGGCTTATGAATTTGATGTTATGACCTCTGGAATGTTAGTCATACTTATGGGATCGGGTATGATCCCTTCATTATGAGACGAGCACGTGTACGGTAAGAATGATGGTGAATGGATTTGTATATATGCTTGAATATCTTAGCTTTCAAGTTGTTAATGTTTTATATTTGAATTGGTTGTTCTCACTAGGCGTTAGCCTAATTGTTCAAATTCAATCTTCTTACCAGGTACGAGTTCAGGGATGTAATGGAATGTGGGACAAGTGGAGATTTTATAATGACGACAAGTTGATGTAAATTAACTCTTGTTATTATTTTCGCTTGTTAAGAATGTTTATGTTGAGGATATTAGATGCGTAAACCCTTTTATTTCAGGTTTAAATTGACCCTGATTTTTAGGGTGTTACAGGGGTTGAATACAATACACAAAATTTTCACTTTAATTAATTCTTTTATTGATTTATAAAATCCAGAATTACACATAAAACAATTACATTGTTGCCAAAAAGAACAGATGAAATATATTCTAACAATCTTCACGGAGTAATACTGAAAACAAAACAACTTCTAAAACATAAAGATTGAAAGCTATAAAGTTCAATGGAGGAGAAGAGCAGAATGTCTTGAGCACAGAGAAATCTTTAAGAGTTCTTTTCTGCATGGAGAAGTCTTCATCTTTAAATAGTGCCATGAGCATTTAATGCATGAGACACTTGTCACTTTGTCATTTGAAGGTTAGGTTTGACTCTCAAAAGTTGAGGTGTCTTTTCCTATGATGCTAAAAAGGTTTGATGGTGACAATATATAAGAATGGGAAAAGGGACATATGAACCTTTTTCCTCCATACCAGATGTTATCTCTTTGAAGGAAATCTTTTTAGCAAAGACACAAGGGAGGATCCTCCTATTTTGAGGATCCCACCGATTTGTCATGGACAAAATAGGTGGAAATCTTCTTAGCAATGAGACAATGGAGGATCCTTTTATTTTGAGGATCCCTCCGATTTGTCATGGAGAAAATCGGTGAGATGGCAAAAGTTACCTCTTTTGATGAAAGTCTTCTTAGCAAAGAGATAAGGGAAGATTCTCCTGTTGTGAGGATCTCACCGATTTGTCATGGAGAAAATCGGTGAAATAACTTAGTTTGGGTTGAGAAGTCCATCTTCAATCCGCATTGGTAGATTTACTTCTTCTTGATTTCGGTTGATCTTTAACTTCACCGAAATTTGACAACATGACTAAGTTATTGCAAAGAACCTAAAATTTCTCTAAGTATAAAAGATGTTTTTCAAAGAAAGTAAAGAGATTAGGAGGTTATCTTCAAATCTTTGATGACCCAACAGAACCTTCTGCTGTTTGCAAGTTAGTGTACAAGAATGATGATGGGTCAATGGTGGAGTTATCCGACGATGAAGATATCTCTGGTTTTCTGCAATTTGCAGCCCAGTTAGAAAGACCTCCAGCACTTTTTGTGTATGACGAATCATCGGTGTGCGACGAAGGTGATGGCGAAGACGATGACGAAGGTGATGACGAAGACCTCCAACTGGAGCCTGATTCTCAATTTCAGGCGTCCTACGACCCAACAGTTTATTCGGATCATACATATGGTCTTAACGACTGTTATCCTTATTTTGTTTCGGAGACGCAACAAGAAGAAGAAGAAGAAGACCAAGAAAGACGGTTTGCTGGAGTTGCTGATGACGAAACCTATGTTTTCACAATGGGTAGATCTGATATAGACAGATCAGATACCAATAGTGATGACGACGAAGAAGGAGAAAAATATACCCCTAATAATAAATCATTTGGTGAGTTAAATGATATTTTGATATGCATCCTCTCCTTCCAACCCCGGAGACCCATATACAAACCTATGAACCCGCACCTTATGATCACAGTTCAAGGATACGTGTAGGTCAAATATTTGATACGAAAGATGAATTGGCCACACAGCTCAGAATTAAGTTCAAGGAAGAGGGTTTCGAAAGTAAAACGAAGAAATCCGACAAGGTCAGATACGTGGTTGTATGTGGGAGAGAAAATTATAATTGGAGGATGTCCGCGAGGTCCGTGGGCCATAAAGGAGGGACGTTTGGCGTTAGAAAGTTGCACGATGTACACACTTGTTCGAGGACGCAACTAAATCCCAACCACCCACAAGCCAACAAAAGGACTTTGGGCTACATACCGAGAGACAATTTTCTTGATGCTAGCAGGGCATTTCGTCCAAAGGACATCGTCAACGATATAAACCTGCAGTACGGGATCACAATTGGTTGCCACCAAGGCTGGTGTGCGCGATGCAGGGCACTACTAATGGTGAGAGGCACTCTCGAGGAGTCGTGTGAACGACTCCCTACGTATTTATATAATTTGGAGCTGCAGAATCCATGTACAGTCACCAGGATAAGGACCGATTCAAATGGACATTTTTAGTTGTGCTTCTTTGCCCTTGGACCTGCGGTACGTATGTTAACACGTCATATGTTTACACATTATAAATTATAACATTTACAAAGGGAAACCACCTACGTTTTTGCAGATCCGCACATTTCTGAAAAATTTGCGTCGTGTCCTGGTAATAGACGCTGCCCATTTAATTGGGTATGGAAGTACCAGGTTCGAGATAACCGTTTTGACGCGACTGCCGATATGACCGACCATGTTTGTTCATGTCTGCAATGGCAATATGTTGATTTGGTTTTGGGGTGTTACATGTTGTATCAGAGTTGATCCTTATATTATTGGGATGGTGGGGCAATTTTGCCTCACAGTATGATGAGTCCTCGAGTGGGGTGTTTGTAACATCATAGGCGAATCTCATATCGCCAACAACTATGTTAAAATGGAGAAAAGTGAGATGTTAACAACTTTAATGCTCCAACATTTATTTTATCTTGTATGCTCAATTAGGAAGAAAATAAATCTTCAAATTTGAAAAAATCTCTAAAACCCACTATTTAAAAAAGAAAATTAATATTTTAATCTATCCACCAAAATGAGACAACATAGTAAAATGTTTAGAAGATAGAACTAATATTTTAATTAATGTATTGATTATTATTAAACGTTACAATCTCTAAAATAGAATAGCTACTGAAGTTTGAAATATTTTTTTAAAGATTTTGACTTTTGATATTTTATTTTAGAAAAATAAAGCATAGTTGTTGGAAGTACTTTTATAAGTCTCAAGTAGGGAGGGAAACGGAGCGGGAATAACATCCCCCGTCCTCGTCCCCGACCCTAGTTTAAGCCCCCCATCCCCGACCCCGATTAATCTCTGACAGATTCAAGGAACCCATCGGGTACCCATTTAGTAAAAAAAACAATGTATTTTAAAATTAAAATATAGTTAATAAATAGTTACTAAATTAATTATCAATATTGAAATATATTTGTAATTCAATAATAAATATAAACATATATTCACATATGTTTATTTATACACACACTATATACAGATATAATATATTAAATAAAAAATTTAATCGGAGTAGAATTAGGAGGGACATAATGTCTTCCCGGACCCCGCTTCGGGTATGAAAATAAATTCTCGTTAACCATTAACTAGGGAAATCCCCACCTCGTTAGGATCGGGTACCATAGGTACCCATCCCAACAAGTAAAAATTTCATCTCTAGTCTCGGGTTGTAATTTTTACCATTGCTTTTAAGTTAGAATTTAAGTTGGTATTTGGTTTGCAGATTCTAAAGGAATGTGACGAAGTTGTAATGTTGAATTCCTTTGATCAAGTTTCATTTCTTTTTTGGTTGATTCAAAAAATGAATGAATCTTCAAATTCCATATTAATTTTTTTTAGAACAGCGGCAAACCATTTATTACCATCCAGAACCATTACAAAACAAAGCACCAGCAAGGCAACCAAAGAAAACCAAAACTTCCACAAATCACAACAGCCAACGAACTCTTGCATGGAGAGATCGATTCACGCAAGGAGCACCTCGTCCACTCCATGCTCAATTCCTTATCTCTGACAGCGTCCTTGTATCCCCATGAAAAACCATCTTATTACAGTCAGACCAAACATCTTATTACAGGGATACCACAGCCTTCCATCTCCTCGATCGCTTTGATTCATCTTCCGGTTATATTTTCTTAATGCCAACTATATATATATATATATATATAATTGTTTTTTTACTTTTAAATTTAATATAATATTTTTTATTTTTTGAAATATTTATTTATATATTTATTTTATTCTAAGTATTATTAGTTTAAAAGAAAAAAAAATTGGTTATTTATTAATAACGCATTCCAATTTCAAAACTATATTCTCTAAAAGCATCTCCAATGGGATGGTTTATGAAACGCCACATAGACATCATGGACCAGTTTGAGGTTTTTCACTACAATGGGGAGAAGTTGGGTTTTCCACGTGGAAGGAACCGCTTCCTGCAAATGGATCGCTCCATCTCTTCCTTTGTGGGCCCTGCATACATCTCTTTGTATTTCATATTCTTTTTCATTAAATTTAACAATTTTTATATATTAAATGATGGTACCTGGATAGTAAAACATGTATTTATAATAAAGTAAAATAATAGTATTAATAGTTTTTTATTTTGATATTTATTATTGTTAATTTATGCATTATAATTTTTGATTATTAAGATTTTTTTATCCATGCATCATTTCTTTTCGTAATTTTTAATAATTATGATTTTTAACATTGTAATTTCTAATAGTTGTCATGTAATTCTAATAAGTAGTTTTTATTATATAAATCATGAACCGGTCCATGATTGAAAATGAAAGGTCTATAAAATAAGTAGTAAAGAAAAAGTTGATGTGGCAGAGAGAGAGAAGGTTGATTTGGCAAAGGGATGAACCTCTAAAGAGGTTCACCATTGGGGATGCTCTAAGTCAAACATATATTTTGTAATTTCGTAATAGATTAGATTCCAATACCTATCAACCAAATAAAACAATATTCTATTTCTAATCAAATTTATTTGACAAATTTCATTCCCTTAAAAAAAATATTTGTGAATTAAAGGACAACTAAAGTTATTAGAACACCATGTTTGTTTGGACTTGAGGTGTTATAACTTTATAGTTTGATTAAATTTGTTTCATAATAATTATATGTTTTTCATTGCTCTCATTTCGAGAGAGAATTAGAATTTCATTGACGTACGTTTTTCGAGTCAAACCAGAGCCGGAAAAACTAAAGAATATAGGGATTTTGGGCTCTACTTTTGCTCCAACAGTTTCCCCAAAACTATCTTCAAAATGTAAAAAGTAGGAGAGAGAACGGATTTTTCTCCAAATATGAAGATAACCCAAAAAATGATTACTAAATGAGAACACCAATAGAAATCTTTGAAAAACAATATTTAAAGAGAGAAATAATATTTTAATAGATAAATAAAATATTTTAATATTATAATAAATATTTTTTTCTTCAAAATGAGAAATCAGTTGAAGATGAATGTAATTTTTTTCAAAAAATTTTGACTTTTAATTCTCTATTTTGGATAACTTTGAGGAAGCTGTAGGGAGATGGCTCTCATGAAAATCTTAATTCAAACATATTTTGGAGTATTTCCCCTTTGCATTTTTGTACATTACTGTTGACCCTGATAAGATTTGATAAGAACAATATTATGGAAAATTGTATTAAAGTATAATAAACTTTCGCTGGATTCTTATTATATAGAATCAAATTTTAAAATTGTCATTTAGGAGTCTTATCAATTTTTTTGTTTATTTAAGGACTTGGTTAACCTGTGGCACACCGGTTACGGTTCAGGGGATTAGTGGAAATGTCATATATCCCGGGTTCGAACGGTTAAAGCTCTTGTGGCCATGGAGGTTTACTTGCAATGACTCCAATCGGTGCACGTAAGCCGGCCTGGAAATCCACGGTTACCCAAAAAACTGTGATTTACCAATAATGAAACAACCCATATTTAATTTTACATGTAGAAACATCACCTTCAAATTCATCTTATATGTGTGTGCTATGAACCCGAAACAACACCCTCACGACCAACACTCGTTACACGAAGAACAGCTTGCGCACGTAACTTTGACAGATTTAATTCACAAAACTGCTCCCAAGAATGTACATCGGAATCTGATTCTGGTGCCAAAACAGGACTCTTTTCATATGCAGTCTGCAGGTCCAACAGGAGCGCACGAGCAGCCTCTCGCGATTCAGGTAGCTGGTCGCTCAGCTGGGAGGCGCCTATTTCGATCAGTTTCTCAATCCCATATGCTTTCATTTCCTCCGCATCCTTAATTTTTAGATTCTAAAATTATTAATGAACATCAATGCGTAAAGGGTTTTCATTTTTGGTAACAAAAACCTTCTTACCAGTCGTGGCACGCTACGAGAAAAGCACGTTGACGCCTTTGCCCGAATACGAGGATTGCGGTTCTTAAGATATGGTTGCAATTTTGGTAACAATAAAACAGCCGAAACCCAAGTCGTCAAAGCTACTAACGCCTTTTCAGCAGCCTCACATACAAACCGCTTGTCTTGTGACGACTTGAGAAGAAGTTGTACAAGCTGAAACCAACAACCAAATTCAAATTACTGAACAATTGCTACATATACAAAAAGGAAACAGGGAAAACCACGAAAAGTGGAGTCCGTGAATCAAAGCAATTACCAAAAACCAAATCAAACGAACACAATATATCCCAAACAGAGGTAAGGTCAAACAATTACCAGAGGGTCCAATAAATCAATAATGTGGTCACCAAATGCCTTGAAAATGTCGGCAGAAGTCATAATGCCGGTTTTACAAACCGCACTTCTTGGATTCTTCAGGGATTTCACAACGAGGGAAATCACTCTCTCCCTGTTTTTATTCAAATATTGTGGTAATGATACACTTATCATGCGAAATGAGCATGTGATATTGGCGGAAAGAATTTGCAGGCAAAAAGAAAGACTCACAGTATATCTTGTAATGCTTCCTTGTGGTAAATTGAGAAACGTCGAACATTGTTGAGAGTTTCACATATCAAAACCCAGTCTTTAGACTCTAACCCGGGTACAAGCATCTGAAGAGGAGAATTGTATCATAGATATCAAACTTTAATCAAAAGACATAGAGAACCATCATATTTTAATAAAAAGCTTGGTCGCTATAGGAATCGAAAGAAGCAAATCTACCTTTAGATTCTTATCAACATCTTCTAAATCATCCAATTTCTCAGATTCAATGTATTCTACTTCAGGAAGCCCCACCTCATTTCCATTCACAGGTGATTGAACCAAAGAACCCATGCTTGTTCTTTGTTTATCTTCAAGATTTTCAACAGAATGCTCAACATATGGCTTAGTAAAGATGTCTTTACTTGAGCTCTCAGATTTAGGTAGCAAATTAAGATCTCTGATAGCACTCTCTGACATCATTATATAGCTGAAACATATTCAAAACTTAACCCATAAATCTTTATAGCAAAGTTATGTCTATTCAAAGTAAACATGCTTATTACTCTTGTGCTATGATCTCATGGCAATGGGGAGCAACTTACATTAAAGAACAAGAGTTGGCAATTATCTGGTTACCTGAAAGAGGCCTCCCACTATAAAAAACATTTGGGTTTGCCATATAACAATAAGAAGATGTGTTCACAGAATACCCATATAGATCACAACTAAGTTAACATCATAATTCATACATCCATCAGTGAGAAATTTTTATGTCGTTTAATAAAAAATGGTTGGATCAGAATCACTTTGCCGGATCATAACCCAAGTTTAGAACAGCATTTGTACAAGTATAAAATAGGAATCTGCATAAAAATTTATGAAAACTTATGGCGCAGATTCATAAATGGTGATTGAGGTTGGAATTACCAATTCGCCACCAGGAATCCCTAGAATGTTGAACCAGATACATCCATGTAGTGAAGATTACTTGGAGAACTAAACAAAAAGGGCACAATAGAAAAGGGGAAGAGGAAAAAAAAAACCTTGAATTTGAGCAGATCAATGAGCTTCAAGTTGACAGATCCAAAAATGAAACCCTATCTGAAATCAGTAGATAGTCCCATCCCAGATAAAGACAATCAGTTGACTGCTGTACACATTTGGAATCAGTATTAAAAAATGTATGCCAATATTTTATACACACACACACATACATACCCCCCTTCCTCCCTAATAAATACAAGTAAAAAATGGCGACGAACGAATTTAAGAAAGTAAAATTAGCATACCTAGAGGATGAAATGTGATGTGAAATGATGGATTAATGAATGAAAATGCTTAGAAATGTTGTTCTCTACAATCTGTGTGCGTTTCGAGGGCAGGAGAAATAGGGTTTAAGGGAATGGGGGAGGTAGCCGGCGTAAAAAAGAAGACGTCAGATAATTGTTAATTTAGCCGACCAACGCCGGCCGGCAGCCACTGGAAAATTTACAAGTCACCGCCGACGAGTAAACGCGCTTTGCAGAGATGGAAGGAGTAATAAAACAGGGGTGAAATCGTTTCCATTTTGGTTAACTTATTCGTTTTAAAAAATACCTTTTAACATATATCGTTACGATACATAATTACGTTAAAATATGTTAAGAAGTTCGATAAATATATATATATATATATATAATCCAAATAATTTGACGATTTAATCAATTAGTTAATATATGATTATTATGTTAATGCGATAAGAGTTAAACAAAATTGAAAAAGTAAAAGATGTACTATAAATTAAATAATTAACTATAAGGGTATGAATTGTAAATATTAAAAATATTTTTATATAGTATATATGATATATAATTAAATCAAAAAATATTCAATATTGGACTCATTTCAAATGTATCGAAGAGACGAGTACAATGATGTAACTTGTTAAAATTAAAACGTATTTTTTTAACGTATTTTAGTTAATAAACGATTATATGTGTTAATATGATGAAAGTGTAAAATTAAAATTAAGAAAGTAAAAGGTATAAAGTAAAGTAAGTAAATAATTATAGGGGTATAAAGTGTAAATTTGAAATCAAAATTATCAATTGAGTGTGCTCGTAGGTGACGTGTCTCCTAATCGCGGAACTAATTTTCCAAAATTTTCAACAAACCAGATTTTGAGTATTTTTCAAGTCAAAGTTAAACTTTGGGTATTTTAATTAATTTCCCTTTCTTTTTTCATTCATAAATAACGTACAGGTGTTTTTATAACAAAAAATGAATATGATTTTTTATGATAAAAATATTTGAATTCAAAGACAAGACGAAGTTAAAAGTTAAAATAAATGAATGAAATGTTTTAGGGAATTTAATTAAAATACCTCAGACTTTGACTTACACAAATGTCCTTCTTTCTTTCATTTTGCGAAAATACCCCATAATCCCGTGATTATGTCTGCGATTGCGGACCCGGCTTACATGGTCCGCGATGGACCCTGATTTTCAGTTTTGGTCCCTGTCCGCGATGGGCCGTGATTTTGATATTTTTTGGGGTTTTCACGTGTTTTTACTGTTTTTCTACACTTATTATCTGAGTTGTTTCAATTATTGTACTTGAAGATGAATTTGTGGTTGCAGTTCATCTTCCTCACTGAAACTTCATCCATAAATATCAGTAAAATGCAATTCATAATCGTTCATCAATTCCATTGTGGTTGCAATTCACATCCATTTCATTCTTCTTTCTTGCTTTCTTTCTTAATCATTTCAGTATTTTCTTTTCGAGATACTACTGAAAAAATGAATTCAGCTGTTGGAAAAGTTAAGCTATATTTCTGTTACGATGGTGAATGGGTGCAAAACAACAATCAGTGGAATTTTGCTTATAAATCTAAGCATGGTGTAAACTTGCCAGTAAACTTTACTCATAAGAAGTTTCTTGCATTCGCCATGCAAAAATGTGGAATCGAACCTGTTAGTCCCAGATGGCAAATAAGAACAAGAACAAGTATTGCAGAAGGGGGGTTGAATACAATACACAAAATTTTCACTTTAATTAATTCTTTTATTGATTTATAAAATCGAGAATTACACATAGAACAATTACATTGTTGCCAAAAAGAACATATGAAATCTATTCTAACAATCTTCACAGAGTAATACTGAAAACAAAACAACATCTAAAACACAAAGATTGAAAGCTATAAAGTTCAATGGAGGAGAAGAGCAGAATGTCTTGAGCACAGAGAAATCTTTAAGAGTTCTTTTCTGCATGGAAAAGTCTTCATCTTTAAATAGTGCCATGAACATTTAATGCATGAGACACTTGTCACTTTGTCATTTAAATGTCCGGTTTGACTCTCAAAAGTTGAGGTGTCTTTTCCTATGATGTTAAAAAGGTTTGATGGTGACAATATCTAAGAATGGGAAAAGGGACATATGAACATTTTTTCTCCATACCAGATATTATCTCTTTGAAGGAAATCTTTTTAGCAAAGACACAAGGGAGGATCCTCCTATTTTGAGGATCCCACCGATTTGTCATGGACAAAATAGGTGGAAATCTTCTTAGCAATGAGACAATGGAGGATCCTTCTATTTTGAGGATCCCACCGATTTGCCATGGAGAAAATCGGTGAGATGGCAAAAATTACCTGTTTTGATGAAAATCTTCTTAGCAAGGAGAAAATGGAGGATTCTTCTGTTGTGAGGATCTCACCGGTTTGTCATGGAGAAAATCGGTGAAATAACTTAGTTTGGGTTGAGAAGTCCATCTTCAATCCGCATTGGTAGATTTACTTCTTCTTGATTTCGGCTGATCTTTAACTTCACTGAACTTTGACAACATGACTAAGTTATTACAAAGAACCTAAAATTTCTCTAAGTATAAAAGATGTTTTTCAAAGAAAGTAAAGAGATTAGGAGGTCATCTTCAAATCTTTGATGACCCAACAGAACCTTTTGTTGTTTGCAAGTTAGTGTACAAGAATGATGATGGTCAATGGTGGAGTTATCCAACGATGGAGATATCTCTGGTTTTCTGCAATTTGCAGTCGAGTCAGAAAGACCTCCAACACTTTTTGTGTATTCCGAATCATCGGTGTGCGACGAAGGTGATGACGAAGACCTCCAACTGGAACCTGATTCTCAATTTCAGGCGTCCTACGACCCAACAGTTTATTCGGATCATACATATGGTCTTAACGATTGTTATCCTTATTTTGTTTCGGAGACGCAACAAGAAGAAGAAGAATAAGACCAAGAAAGACGGTTTGATGGAGTTGATGATGACAAAACCTATGTTTTCACAATGGGTAGATCTGATATAGACAGATCAGATACCGATAGTGATGACGACGAAGAAGGAGAAAAATATACCCCTAGTAAGAAATCATTTGGTGAGTTAAATGATTATTTTGATATGCCTCCTCTCCTTCCAACCCCGGAGACCCATGTACAAACCTACGAACCCGCACCTTATAATCACAGTTCAAGGATACGTGTAGATCAAATATTTGATATGAAGGATGAATTGGCCAAACAGCTCAGAATTAAGTTCATGGAAGAGGGTTTCGAAAGTAAAACGAAGAAATCCGACAAGGTCAGATACGTAGTTGTATGTGGGAGAGAAAATTATAATTTGAGGATGTCCGCGAGGTCCGTGGGCCATAAATGAGGGATGTTTGGCGTTAGAAAGTTGCACGACGTACTGTTGGGTCACCAAGATTTGAAATTGACTCACCGATGTTCTTCCCCATATCTTACCTAGAATATTTAGCATGGTTCTTTTAAATGACTTGTACAAGATAGCAACTGTTCGGTGAAGTCGAAGATCAACCGAAACCAAGCTTGAAGATATTCTCATTGTGGAAATAAGAAGACTCTTCTCAAGATACATACAAGTCATTGTCCACCGATTGTGTCTTCACACATCGGTGGACATCCTCTCCACCGATTGTGTCTTCACACATCGATGGACATCAACCCCACCGATTGTGTCTTCACACATCGGTGGACGTCCTTCCCACCGATTGTGTTCACACGTCGGCCAGATTTATCCCACCGATAAGGATGCTCAAATCGGTGGGATCTTTGTGTAAATAGTCTTCTTTGAATATTGCTTTAAAGACCTAAGTAAATTATGTCGGTGAAACTTCATCGGTGTAATTGTCTTGGAATACACATCAAGAAGATCATTTATTTTGGGACAATATCTATTGCCAGGTAAAAGTGACTTTTTGTCATCTTATCTATTTTTAGATAAGGTCCCTTTCAGCATGGGTTCTATTCCTTGTACAAAGGAAAAGGTGATTATGACATATCAACTTTTCAGAAGTCCACTGGTACGAAGCAAGTCCCCTGAAGACATGTGTACCAAGCATTTAATGCTCATCTCACTATAAAAGGAAGTAGAAGGCTCCCATGCAAACCACGCTTTCTGGAAATCTCTCTCAGTGCAAGAAATCTCCATATTGCTTAAAAACTTTATAGATTTGTTCTAAGTGTTCTTAGTTGTTTTGTTTAGTTTACTTTGTGAAAGATTGTTAGAATAGTTTATTTGTTCTTTTCTGCAACAGTCTTTAGTTTCTATGTGTAATTCTTGTTGAAGGTTTTCAATAATAGAATTAAAATTGTGAAAATTTTGAGTATTGTATTCAACCCCCCCCCCCCCCCCCTCTTCTACATTACTTGTTATAGCCATCTGGGACTAACAAGTGGTATCAGAGCAGAAAGTTTAATTCATAAACTTGATCTGCGATAGCTGCCTCTTCATCTTCAACTGTTGAAAATGCTTTTCAAAACAACTTTTCTGAAAATGGTTCCATTACCAAACCTCCTAAGTTTAACCCTAACAACTTTTCTCTTTGGAAAAGCCGTATGATGCTATTCATGGAAGGAGTAGATACTAGATATCCAACCATTCTCAAAGAGGGGCCTATTATCCCTAGAGTTTGGGCTCGCTATGAAACGCAGAGGCCTGGTAAGGAAACCGCTGATAAGAAGGACTCTAGTGACTCCGATGATTCTGAGCCTTCCGACAAAGAGAAAGCAAAAGGTACTGGACGTTATATTCTCAAAAATCCAAAGAAATATACTGATGAGGAAAAACGTCTAGTTACTCTTGATTCAAAGCTTAGAGCAATCATTGCTCTCTCACTTCCTGATGAAGTCTATCATTCTCTAGTTAACTTTGAAACTGTTGGGTCACCAAGGATTTGAAATTGACTCACCGATGTTTTCCCTAAAACTCCTACTTAGAATATTTTAGTTTGGTTCTTTTAATGACTTGTACAAAATAGCAAATGTTCGGTGAAGTCGAAGATCAACCGAAACCAAGCTTGAAGACTCTCTACTTGTGGAAAATAAAAGACTCTTCTCAACAAACAAACAAGTCATCACCACCGAATTGTTTTCACAATTTCGGTGGCCATGATCACCACCGAATTGTTTTCGCAATTTCGGTGGCCATGATCACCACCGAATTGTTTTCGCAATTTCGGTGGCCATGATCACCACCGAATTGTTTTCACAATTTCGGTGGCCTTCATTTCCACCGAAGAAACTCTCAATATTTTCGGTGAACAGCTTCCACCGATATGCTTCTTAAACTCGGTAGGAACTTTGTGGAAGTGGTACTTCTTTACAGACGGTTTTATATATTCTTGACAATATTATCGGTGGAACTCCTTCGGTGATATTGTCTTGAATACTCATAAAGAAGATCATTTATTTCGGGACAAAATCTGATACAAGGCAAAAGTAACATTTTGTCTTATTATCTTTTTAGAAGATGTCATTTCAGCATGGCTTCTATTCCTGGTTTCAAGAAAAAGGTGATAATGACTTATCAGCCTTTTAGAAGTCCACTGGTACTTTTCCAAAGACCATTGGTACGTTGCAAGTATCTTGAGGATAATAGTACCATGCATTTAATGCTCAGTACCTTATCCTCACCATAAAAGGAAGATGAAGACTCCATGCAAATCACGCTTTCTGGATTTCTCTCTGTACAAGATTTTCATATTGCTTAATAACCTTATAGCTTTGTTCTAAGTGTTCTTAGTTGTTTTGTTAGTATACTTTGTGTAAGATTGTTAGAATAGTTTATCTGTTCTTTTCCGCAACAGTCTTAAGTTTCTATGTGTAATTCTTGTTGAAAGTTTTTCAATAAAAGAATTAAAATTGTGAAAATTTTGAGTATTGTATTCACCCCCCCCCCCCCCTTCTACAATACTTGTTAAGCCATCTGGGACTAACAAGTGGTATCAGAGCAGAAAGTTTAATCCCATAAACTTGATCTGCGATGGCTGCCTCTTCTTCTACAATTGAAAACTCTTTTCAAAACAACTTTTCTGAGAATGGCTCCATAACCAAACCTCCTAAGTTTAATGCTAACAACTTCTCTTTGTGGAAGAGCCGCATGATGCTATTCATGGAAGGAGTGGATACTAGATATCCAACCATTCTCAAAGAGGGACCTATCATCCCCAGAGTTTGGGCTCGCTATGAAACGTAGAGGCCTGGTAAAGAAACCATAGAAAAAGAAATCACTAGTGATTCTGATGAAGAAAAATCTAGTGCTACTGGTCGTTACATCCTCAAAAATCCTAAGAAATATACTGATGAGGAAAAACGTTTGGTTTCTCTCGACTCTAAGCTAAGAGCAATTATTGCACTCTCACTTCCTGATGAGGTCTATCACTCTCTGGTTAACTTTGAAACTGCTAAAGAAATGTGGACCACACTGTGTGTACTGTACGAAGGTACAGAGGAAGTGAAGAAATGCAAAAAGATTTCTCTCATAAGAAAGTATGAACTCTTCACTCATGAAAAGGGTGAATCTCTTCCCAGCTACTATAATCGTTTTAACTCTCTTTTAAATGATCTGAAGTTATTGGGCAGAGTATATGATAATGAGGAAGTCTTAAGCAAGTTCATGGATTGTCTTCCAGAATTTTGGGAGAATATATGTACTTGCATTAAAACTACCAAGGACCTTGAGTTCATGCCCTTAACTGTCCTTTATGGAACTCTCTTCAATTTTGAGCAAACAAAGTTACAAAGGAAATCTTTCGTCAAAGAGATAAAGAGCTCTTCTATAGCTCTTGTCAGTAAAAGCTCCAAGAAATCTCAAAATGTTCCTAGAATCACCTATCCGTCATCAGACTCTGACAATGACAGCCAAAATAACTCTACCCACCAAACGGAGGCATATCTTAGTGATGCTGATGATGAAGGTGAGGAAATTATGGTTGAACAATTGTCTGAAGAAATGGCAATGATGGCTGGCTCTAAGAACAAATTTCGTCCTTTCATCAAATCCAGAAATTTTAGAAAATCTTCATCTTCCAAGACTTCTTCTGATAAGTCAAATGAAGAGTGCTATAACTGTGGCAAGAAAGGACACTTTGCTTCTGAGTGTAGGAGCAAGCGTATTACTAAATCTAGGAACCCACCCTCTGACAAATATTCTTCAAAGAATGAGAACCCCAGAAATAATCCTTTCAAATCAACCTTTTCCAAAAAGGATTCCCAATCCTCTTCATTAGACCATCAGGAGCGCGCTGAGAAGTATAAAGCCAAGTACAAGAAAGAAAAAGAAAGGAGTGAGGGTCTTGAAAGAAAAGGAAAAGGTCTAATGGCAGAAACTCATGACTGGGATGAAGAAGACACCTCTGATAGTGATTCTCACAATATGTGCTTCATGGCCATTTCTGAAGAGATGGAGGATTCTGAAAAAGCTACCTCTCTAATGGCTCTTGTGTCGAATGGGTGCTCGACAGCTTATGCTCAGGTACATCCTTTTAATAATGTGACTGATAGTGAAAAGATAGATGCGTATGAATCTTTAACTAAAGACTTTTATTCTGTCAAAGATAGCAAGAATAGAAAATCTGCTCAAGTGAAAGAACTCAAATCTGAACTTGAAATTTGCATGTCTAAGCTTAAAAAATTTGAGGAAATCAAAACTGAGCTTGAGGACTTGAAAACAATAAATCATGTGATTTCAAAAGAAAAGAACTCCCTTTTTAAGAAACTTAAAAGAGAACAAGAGGTTGTGAGAAAATGGACAGATTCTTCAAAAAATCTTGAACAACTCTTTCAAAACCAAATCGGTGGAAATAGCAAAATCGGTCTAGGATTTGGCAAAGTCAATCCTGAAGCTTCTTCCCATGCACTTGTTCCTATCTCTAGTGTGTGGGATGATGCATCAGTTTCAAGTTCTTGTGATTCCATCTCCTTAAACTCTTTAGATCTGGGTGAAGCTTTAAAATATGGAATGTTTATTAAAGCAAAAGAGGCATCCTCAAATCAATCCTTTGAGAAACATGACTCAGATGAAGTTTCAAAACTCACCCATGATCTCTCAAAAGGATCAAACATTGATGAAGCCTCATCTTCTAACTCCTCAAAAGTCATCTTGCTGAAAAGATCAAACCCCACCGATGTCAACACCGATGATCCTCCCATACCTCTCCATGAGTTGTTAAAATCTATTCACATAGATGAATATTCTGAACCTAAGCCCTCAAAGATTCTCAAAAGAGAACCTCAAGTTCCCACAAAAAGTATTTCAGCTTCTGACAAAGGGAAATCTGTGGTCAAATCTGTGGCCAATTTCCATCCCAAAAGAATTACTCCAAAGAATTTTTCTGGTAACTCTTCTAGTCTTCAAATTCCAAGATCTGTGCTCTTGAAAAGTCAAACTCCAAAGAATCTTCCAACTCTCCAACACACACCTCTGACAAAGTAATTCTTGGATCCAAACCTTCTGCTTTGTTCCCTTCTAACATGGTCATAAAAACTAATGTTAAAAGCCAAAACAGGAAAAGTGGTCATAGTATTAAAAGGGTTTTTATCTATAGAAAATGCTATAACTGTGGTGACACGTTTCACATGGCTAAGGATTGTCCCAATGAAAGAATAGATAGAACCAAAGACTCATTTTCATCTAACCCCAAAGGACCCATTACAAAATGGGTACCAAAGAACTAATCTGTGTGTGCATGCAGGTTTCTGAGCACCATCAAATATGGTATCTGGATAGTGGGTGCTCACGCCACATGACGGGAAACAAATCTCTTCTCATCAACTATGTGTCTGGAAAGGGTCCATCTGTCACTTTTGGTGATAACTCTAAAGGCTACACCAAAGGTTATGGAACTCTTACTAATGGATCTGTCACTTTCAATAAAGTGGCATTTGTTGAAGGCCTCATGCATAATCTTCTCAGTAATAGCCAACTGTGTGATCTTGGATATAAAGTTATCTTTGAACTTTGTATCTGTACGGTTGTGGACAAGAACTTCAACGTGGTGTTATCTGGAAAAAGGATGGAAAATGTCTATGTCATTGACATGGGACTAAGCAACAATTCATCCAACGTCTGTTTTGTGTCAGATGACTCATCCAAAAGGAACTGGTTGTGGCATAAACGTCTCTCTCATCTTAACTTCAAAACTCTCCACAAAATTTCAAATAAAGAATTAGTGACTGGTATGCCAAAGCTGAATTTTGTCAAGGAAAAGCTGTGTGATGCATGTGAGAAAGGGAAACTCACCAAAACATCTTTCAAGACAAAGCAATGCTCTTCCATCACCCTTCCACTGCAGATGTTGCACATGGACCTATGTGGACCTGTCAGTACTCCTAGTCTAGGAGGAAAAAGGTACATTCTTGTAATTGTTGATGAATTTACCAGATATACTTGGGTCTCTTTTCTCAGGTACAAAAGTGATGCTACTGAAGAAATCATCAATTTTGTCAAGAAAAATGAAGTTCTGAATGGCCAACTTGTTCGGTCAGTAAGAAGTGATAATGGCACTGAATTCAGAAACAGTGCTCTTGAAGACTTCTTTACTGAGAAAGGAATTTCTCAGAACTTTTCTGCAGTACGAACTCCACAGCAAAATGGAGTGGTGGAAAGGAAAAATAGAACTCTGTGTGATGCTGCCAGATCCATGCTAAGTGAATCAAATCTACCTACCTATTTTTGGGCTGAAGCTGTTAATACTGCTTGCTTTACCCAAAATAGGTCGGTGATCTCTAAAAGGCATGATAAAACCCCATATGAAGTTTTCCATGGTAGAAAACCAAATATTGGCTTTCTTCATGTGTTCGGCTGTGTGTGTTTTATTCTAAATGATCGTGAAAATCTTGGGAAGTTTGATCCCAAAGCTGTTGAGGGAATCTTTATTGGATATTCCTTATCTTCCAAAGCTTATCGGGTGTTCAATCTCAGAAGAAAATGAATTGATGAGTCCATCCATGTCAAGTTTGATTATCTAAGATCTTCATCACTTTCAAATGATGATGATGGATTACACAGATGGATCTCCTCATGCATAGGTGATGCTCCCATAGTTAACTCCACCGATGCATCTTCCATTCCTTCAAATCCTTCTCCTTCAAGTAACCAAAATGGATCACCATCTTTTTCTCCCACCGAAATTGACCAGCCCACTGAAACCATTTCTCACACCGATGCACTTCCTCCCACCGAAAATCTTCCTTCAACCATCTTACACCCCACCGAAAATCCAGTCTACCACCAAACCTCTGATCCCACTACTTCAGCTCATCTCAATCCATATACTCCATCACCTTTACCCCCAGCCACAAAATGGACCAAAGATCACCCCATAGACCAAATCATTGGTGATCAGCAAGCAGATGTCCAAACACGTAGAGGAGTTGGAAGTATTTGTCTCTATGTGAATTTCCTCTCTCTTATTGAACCTAAAAAGATTGATGAAGCTCTAGCAGATCCCTGTTGGATCACTGCCATGCAAGAAGAGCTTTCTCAATTTGAGAGAAACAAAGTTTGGAGATTGGTCCCCAGACCCCGAAAGAAGACAATCATTGGAACCAAATGGATCTTCAGGAATAAAATGGATGAAGATGGTACAGTTATCAGAAACAAGGCCAGACTAGTAGCTCAAGGATACAGACAGGAAGAGGGCATTGACTATGATGAAACATTTGCCCCTGTTGCAAGACTTGAAGCTATAAGAATCTTTCTGGCTCATGTTGCCTACCGAAATTTTAGGGTCTTTCAAATGGATGTTAAAAGTGCCTTCCTCAATGGGGAACTTGCAGAGGAAGTCTATGTGAAACAACCTCCTGGCTTTGAAGACCCAGCTCATCCAGACTATGTGTTCAGACTTGACAAGGCTCTTTATGGTCTCAAGCAAGCTCCTCGTGCTTGGTATGACACTCTTGCCAACTTCCTTCTAAAGCATGGATATTTCAGAGGTAAAATCGACAACACTCTCTTCATCAAGGAAACCTCAGGTAATCTCATTCTTGTCCAAATCTATGTTGATGACATCATCTTTGGTGCCACTGATGAATCACTTTGTGATGAGTTTGCTTCTCTTATGATGAGTGAATATGAGATGAGCATGATGGGAGAGCTTACATTCTTTTTGGGCCTTCAGGTCAAACAAACTTCAGAAGGAATTTTTATAAACCAAAGTAAATATATTCGTGACCTTCTGAAGAAATTCAACTTTTTAGATAGCTCTCCTATGAAAACTCCCATGGCACCACCTTTGAAACTCAATGCTGATCTTAAAGGTGAATCTGTGGACATTACCCTTTATCGAGGAATGATTGGTTCTCTTATGTACTTAACTGCTAGCAGACCGAATATTATGTTTGCTACCTGTCTATGTGCCCGTTATCAGGCCAATCCTAAAGAATCACATTTAAAGGCTGTAAAACGGATTTTTCGGTATCTCAAGGGTACCTTGCACCTGGGTCTTTGGTATCCCAAAGACTCAGGTTTTGAACTAATTGGGTATTCAGATTCTGATTATGCAGGTTCCCAGATTGATAGAAAGAGTACTACAGGAAGCTGCCAACTTCTTGGTGGTAAATTGGTAAGTTAGTCCAGCAAGAAACAAAACTCTGTGTCAACTTCTACTGCTGAGGCTGGATATGTAGCTGCTGGAAGCTGTTGTGCTCAGATCCTATGGATGAGAAACCAACTCAGGGACTACAATCAATTCTTTTCTAAAGTCCCAATTCTGTGTGATAATTCCAGTGCAATAGCTATTGCAAACAATCATGTTCTTCACTCCAGATCTAAACACATAGATATAAGGTATCACTTCATCAGGGACCACATTTCCAAAGGTGACATTGAGCTGCACTTCATTTGCACCGATTTGCAACTTGCTGATTTATTCACTAAACCCCTTGATGAAACCAGGTTCAACTTTCTAATAAGTGAACTTGGAATGTGCAATCTACTTGATTAAAATGCGTTTTTATTTTCCACCGATCTCACATCGGTGGACAATCCCTTCTACCGAAATGTGTGTTCTTCTCTTCTTCTATATCTTCACCGATCTCTCATCAGTGGACAAACTTCTTTGTGCTTCTACCCCGATTTCATTTCTACCGAAATCCCTCGAAGTCATACTTTCCTCCCTTTCACCGAAAATTCAATTCGGTGGAAGCATCCCACAACATTTCCACCGACACACTTTCACACCCTTCCACCGAATTCTCTCGTCACATGATTCGGCAGAATCAAGTCAACACCGAAGGTACTCTCTTCTCTTCTACCGAAATCTTAATTCGGTGGAATCATCCAACACCAAAGGTTTTCTCTTTTCTTCTACCGAAATCGAAACACGGTGGATTCTTTCTTCCACCGAAATTCAAATTTCACACCGACTCTCATCATCGGTGAGACTTCGGTATTGTGTCCTCCTAATAATCTCTGATTTCTTTTTGGTTCCTTATCCAATACTTTTCCCCATGCCATCTTGAGTCCACAAAACCCTAAAAGTTGTCAGTGATGTGTGACCTTTCCCCTTCCAGCCGTCTTTTTCACCAAATCCCCAAAAACAATCATCATTTCTTTAAAAACATCCATCCTCTCTCACCTCTATATATACTCATTCAACCCTACTTTTTCCCTCTCATTTCTTTCACACGAAACTTAAAACCCTTCTTCTCTCTTAACTCTCTAAACCTTCGATACCCATTTCAATGGCATCCTCCAGATCCGTTGTTCCCACTCGATTCGAAGACCTCAAGTTCAATGAATGCAATCACGTTGCCTGCTTCGATTACGACTCATCTCATCCAGAGTTCTCTACGGTAACCAAGTTTCTCACCCGATCTCCTCTCCTCCATGCTTTCACCTGCAACCCTAAAATGAGCAAAATGCTCATTGGACGATTTTGGTTAACGTGTGTTTACGACCCCTCTAATGAAGCCATCCACGCCTCCATTCTCACCGACGACGAAGGCAATTACGACCTTACCTTTGGGGTCGATGATGTTCGCCTAGCTCTCAAAATCCAAGCCTTTCCTCAATATGATGATTTTCATGTCAACAACATATTTGAAGACGTCGTTCAAACTCTTGGGTATGTTATTGATGATTCATCTAGAAAGGGCCCCGGCACTCTCCTACGAAGCAAAATGGGCGGCATATGGAATTTTTTCTTTGCCCATATTATCCATTGTCTCTCTCGCAAGACTAGTGGGCATGATCAATCGCCGTCATATATCACGAAGCTCGCTCATGCCCTCATCTTTCAAAGGAAAGTCGACTTCGCTCAATACTTCTTTTCTGAACTTGTCGAGGTAATCCAGCATCCCAAGAAATGCTATGTTGCATATCCTCGTTTCATCTCGATGCTCATTCAACATAAACTTGCTAAAGCTTTGGATACTGATCGCAACTCATCTTCTCCTCGATTCACATATGACTGGTCGTCTCCGCTCGTTGGCACCAAAAATCTAAATGTTAAACCGCTCGCAACCGATCGCCATTTACGACCAGGTATGATTTCTTTTGCTCTCTCTCCCGAACTTCATTGGGGTGATGCGGAAATTCCCGGGTTTCGTCACCTGGAAATTCCCGAGGTCACTCCAAATGTCGTGGCCCCTTCTCCCCATCCTCGAGTAAAGTCCGGTGGCGCTAAAAAGAAACAACAAAAGGCCACCGACACCTCCGCACCCGCTTCTAGAACCACGCCAACAAGAGAACCCTTGTCGGCTTCCCCAGTTCAAAAACCTTCTAAGCGGAGGCACTCATCATCCCCCCCGAAATCTTCTCTGAAAAGATCTCGGGTACTTTTGACTGAACCATCCCATTCGAGAGAATTTGTTAAACCCACAACCGACTCCTCTGTGGTCTCTCTAAAGACCACAGTTGTAGAAAAGGAAGTCCCTACATTTGCCTCTTCACCCACTTCTTCGGGTAAATGAGATGACTTCGAGTCCTCTTCCCTCGAAGGAGTAGATTTGACACTTCACGGCCTTTCACCCCGTCAGTTTATGATCGATGATGATGCACAATCCAATCAGGATTCCCCCCCCCCCCCCCCCATTACATCCCCCCCGAGAGACTTCTTTGATTTTCTTTTGGAGGACACTGGTTCTCCCCGAATCATCCCGTTCACCAAAGAAAATCCCATCGAGACTCCCTCACCGAAACATCAGGTTTCCCATCGGCGATCTCCTACTCCACACCGATCGCCTACCCCGCATAGATCACCAACACCGATTCGGGAGGATTCTCCACCACCGAGAATTCTCTATCCCGATGAGTTAGCAGTTTTCCTCCCACATCGGCCTACAGAAACTGATCCCCTACGCTACCGATCTTCTTTCCCAGAAATCGGTGGTTATGTTTCCACTCCCCAAGGCCAACACTCTACTTTTCTACAATCTACCATTTCTTTAATCTCCCAGGCCAACTCTAGAATTTCAACTCTTGAGACTTAGTTGCCTCAATTACTTTTCAACGCCATCACCGATGCCCTTAAACCAATAAATGACTCTCTTGATACTTTGTCTTCAAAGGTGGAATTCCTCGCAAAAACCTCCTCCACCGAAAAGTCTGAATGGGAAATGAGCTTGGGTGATTTCTCTCTGGTTTCCGATTCCATGTCTACGAGCTTGGCCTCTCTTCACTCCAAATTCGATAAAGTATTTTATGAGATGGGTTTTAAGCTTCCGGTTGTTGCTGAGGGGGAGAAAACCACTTCTGCACCAAGAAAACTTCCCACTCTCAAGAAATCTACCAGCAACAAGCCTCCACCGAAAACCCCTTCTCCTCCGAAAGCATCGCCGATTCATACAGGTACCACCGAATCCATCACTTCACCGAAAAACATATTCCCTAAGGTCGTGGAAGTGAATGCATCATCTGAGGGGGAGCAATCAAGCAAAGCTCCCAAAGATAAAGGAAAGAAGGTAATTTCAGCCGAAGACTTGGAAAAGGAAGAAAAGAAGAAGAAAGAATTGTCTAAGTATGGGGCAAGACCTGAAGGTGCTGAAACTCTAAAACTCAAGCCTCCTACTCGAACAACTTCCACCGATCTCGGCCTTTCTCCTCAAGAAATTGAGGAAGCTAGACTTGCCCAAATAGCTTTGGATAAATCTAAAGCTCTATCCATGAAAGCTGTCGAAGAAGAAGCCGCCAAAGTAAAGTCCACTGATGCCATCCAAACTCAAAAATCGGTACTAAGTGCATTTGAAGAAGAAAAGAACGAAGAAATTGCCTGGTACAAAAGAACCATGCACCACCGAATGAGCACAGCCACAATCACAAGTGCCAAAATTGCTACTTCCAGAGTCAACCCAAAGGATATCAGACTAATCATTAACAGAGATGATGGTTCGTTGAAAAGCTTGACAGATGTCTACCTCAAGAATTTCGGCCTCACTGAATGGTTCGAAATCTCTCAACATCTTGTCAAAAGCCCAAACCCGAAGAAGGACACATTCATCAAATGCATTGAAGGTTTGATGGATAGGATGAAGGAGATCAAAAGAAAGCACAACATCATCCTTTCCACCGATGAAAGGGCCAAACTTCAATCAATGAAAGAAGACATTCGGGTTCCCAAAGTCAAGAATCCCATAGACAAGGTATTCAAAGAGATGGCATCTGAAGGAAAGATTCCAAATGTCAGCAACCTGAATCTATCCCTTCCTACCTCGGTACCACATCCCTCTACAACTCTGAGCCTTGCACCGATTTCGGGGCTTTACTTCAATGATGGTTTCGGTCGAAGATCCTTCTTCAGATTTGCTCAGATTTCCATTGCCGATACTCTGTTCCTTCAAGGTATCTACAACCTATTTTCTTACATTCCCGAAGCTCAACCCTTCTTCAAAAATGTGACGGATGAAATCAAACGAAGGCAAACCACCGAGAAATAGGTTTTCTCCTTTACTTTGGTACTTGTAAAGAGTTTGTTTCTCATTTTGTAAAAATGTACGAGAAAACTTATCTTAATACAAGTATCTCTCTATTTGAATTTTATTTCGGTACATATCCTTACTTGTAAATACTGTACATAGTATACATACTCATACTAAAAGAAAAAGATCAAAAAAAAATGGTCTATGTGAAAAGAACCCAAAAAGAGTAAAAAGGGTCAAAATGCATTTTTTTCAATACTCTTAAAATATTCAAAGAAAGGAGCTCAAATTCAAATAGGGGGAGATTGTTGGGTCACCAAGGATTTGAAATTGACTCACCGATGTTTTCCCGAAAACTCCTACTTAGAATATTTTAGTTTGGTTCTTTTAATGACTTGTACAAAATAGCAAATGTTCGGTGAAGTCGAAGATCAACCGAAACCAAGCTTGAAGACTCTCTACTTGTGGAAAATAAAAGACTCTTCTCAACAAACAAACAAGTCATCACCACCGAATTGTTTTCACAATTTCGGTGGCCATGATCACCACCGAATTGTTTTCACAATTTCGGTGGCCTTCATTTCCACCGAAGAAACTCTCAATATTTTCGGTGAACAACTTCCACCGATATGCTTCTTAAACTCGGTAGGAACTTTGTGGAAGTGGTACTTCTTTACAGACGGTTTTATATATTCTTGACAATATTATCGGTGGAACTCCTTTGGTGATATTGTCTTGAATACTCATAAAGAAGATCATTTATTTCGGGACAAAATCTGATATAAGGCAAAAGTAACATTTTGTCTTATTATCTTTTTAGAATATGTCCTTTCAGCATGGCTTCTATTCCTGGTTTCAAGAAAAAGGTGATAATGACTTATCAGCCTTTTAGAAGTCTACTGGTACTTTTCCAAAGACCATTGGTACGTTGCAAGTATCTTGAGGATAATAGTACCATGCATTTAATGCTCAATACCTTATCCTCACTATAAAAGGAAGATGAAGACTCCATGCAAATCACGCTTTCTGGATTTCTCTCTGTGCAAGATTTTCATATTGCTTAATAACCTTATAGCTTTGTTCTAAGTGTTCTTAGTTGTTTTGTTAGTATACTTTGTGTAAGATTGTTAGAATAGTTTATCTGTTCTTTTCCGCAACAGTCTTAAGTTTCTATGTGTAATTCTTGTTGAAAGTTTTCAATAAAATAATTAAAATTGTGAAAATTTGAGTATTGTATTCAACCCCCCCCCCCCCCCTTCTACAATACTTGTTAAGCCATCTGGGACTAACAGAAACTGCTAAAGAGATGTGGACCACACTATGTGTTCTGTACGAAGTTACAGAGGAAGTGAAGAAATGCAAACAGATTTCTCTCATAAGAAAGTATGAACTCTTCACTCATGAAAAAGGTGAATCTCTTCCTAGTTATTATAATCGTTTTAACTCTCTTCTGAATGATCTAAAGTTATTAGGCAGAGTCTATGATAATGAGGAAGTTCTAAACAAGTTCATGGATTGTCTCCCTGATTTTTCGGAGAACATGTGCACTTGTATCAAAACTTCCAAGGACCTTGAGTACATGTCTTTAACTGTTTTATATGGAACTCTCTTCAACTTTGAACAAACCAAGTTACAAAGGAAATCTTTCATCAAAGTTACAAACCAAGTTACAAAGGAAATCTTCTCACCAATCGAAGGCATATCTAAGTGATGCCGATGATGAAGGTGAAGAAATCTTGGTCAAGCAGTTGTCTGATGAAATTGCCATGTTGGCTGGTTTCAAAAACAAATCTCGTTTTTCGAACAAATCCAAATCTTTCAGAAAACCCTTCTCTTCTACAAAAGCTTCCTCAACTGATAAGACAAATGAGGAATGTTTTAATTGTGGAAAGAAATGACATTTCGCAGCTGAGTGCAGAAGTAAGCGTGTGATGAACTCTAGAAATTCATCTTCTAACAAGTTTTCCTCCAAATATGAAAAACCCAAAAATAACACTTTCAAATCAAACCTTGCCATGAAAGATACTCAATCCTCAACCAAAGATCATCAAGAAAGGGCTGAGAAGTACAAAGCCAAATACAAGAAAGAAAAGGAAAGAAATGAGGGTCTCCTTAGAAAAGGAAAGGGCCTCATGGCATAAATACATGATTGGGAAGAAGAAACCTCTGACAGTGACAACAACTCTCCCAACAAGTGCTTTATGGCCATCTCAGAAGATATGGAAGATTCTGAAAAAGCTACCTCTCCAATGGCTTTGGTGTCAACTGGGTGCTCGACATCATACTCTCAGGTACATCCTTTTAATGATATGACTGACAGTGAAAAGATTGATGCTTATGAATCTTTAACTAAAGACTTTTATTCTGTCAAGGATGGTAAGAAAAGAAAATCTATTCAAGTTAAAGAACTCACATCTAAACTTGAAACCTGTATGTCTAAACTTGAAAAGTTTGAGGAAATCAAAGTTGAGCTTGAGGATTTAAAAACCATAAATCATGTAATTTCAAAAGAGAAGAACAAACTTTTTAAGAAATTAAAAAGAGAACAAGAGACTGTTAAGAAATGGACGAGTTCTTCAAAGAATCTTGAGCAAATCTTTAAAGATCAAATTTCTGTTAACAACAAATTTGGTTTAGGCTATGGAAAAACCATCTCTGACGTCTCTTCTCAAACTCTTGATCCTACCTCTAGTGTATGGGACGATGCCTCAGACTCAAGTTCTTGTGACTCTATTTCTTTAAACTCTTTAGATCTAGGTGAAGCTTTAAAGTTTGGAATGTTTATAAAAGCTAAAGAATCTTCATCTATGGAAGAAGAGGACTCCAATGATTTTTCGAAACCCATCCATGATCTCCTAAAAGATTTAGCCATTGATGAATATGTCCCTCCTTCTGATCTTTCAAAATCAAAGTCTGTCAAAAGAGTTAAATCTAGTTCCTCCGATGTGAATTCTCCACCTATGTGTAACTCTTCAAAAGCTAAGGTTCTCACCAATGTGAATTCTCCTATCGATTTTCTTCCCCGATCGGTAAGACTCACAAACTCCACCGATTTCTCTTTAAAAGGAAAATCCTCAAACCTTGGGAAAGAACCTTTCAAAAACACCTCAAGAAATCTTTCCAAATTCGCTTCAACCTCAAGCAATGGGACTTTAAGTTTTCCTTCTCACTCATCATCCTTTGGTCCTAAAACCTTTCAAGTTAATGACATAGGAAAAGGAAAATAAAATTTGCAAAAACCTAAAAAGATCTTTGTGTACAGAAAGTGTTATAACTGTGGTGACACTTTTCATCTTGCAAAGGATTGTCCAAAGGATAGAATTGAAAGAATCAAACCTAAGGACTCTTCCTCTTCTAACCCCAAAGGACCCACCACCAAATGGGTATCTAAGAACTAATATGTGTATGCATGCAGGCTTTTGAGCACCATCAAATATGGTATCTGGACAGTGGGTGCCCACGCCATATGACGGGAAATAAATCTCTTCTCATCAACTATGTGTCTGGAAAAGGTCCATCTGTAACTTTTGGTGACAACTCTAAAGGTTACACCAAAGGATATGGAACTCTCACTAATGGATCTGTCACTTTCAATAAAGTGGCATTTGTTGAAGGCCTCATGCATAATCTTCTCAGCATTAGCCAACTGTGTGATCTAGGATATAAAGTTATTTTTGAACTTTGTATATGTACTGTTGTTGACAAAAACATGAATGTGGTTCTTTCCGGAAAAAGAATGGAAAATGTCTATATCATTGATATGGGACAAAACAACAGTTCATCCAATGTATGTTTTGTGTCAGATGACACAGCCAAAAGGAACTGGCTGTGGCATAAACGTCTATCTCATCTGAACTTCAAAACACTCCATAAAATCTCAAACAAAGAGCTGGTGACTGGGATGCCAAAGTTGAACTTTGTTAAAGAAAAGTTGTGTGATGCGTATGAAAGAGGGAAGCTCACCAAAACATCCTTCAAGACCAAGCAATGCTCCTCCATCACTCTTCCTCTTCAAATGTTGCACATGGATCTATGTGGACCAGTCAGTACTCCTAGTCTTGGAGGCAAAAGGTACATTCTTGTCATTGTTGATGAATTTACTAGATATACTTGGGTGTCTTTTCTCAGGTATAAAAGTGATTCAACTGAAGAAATCATCAACTTTGTCAAGAAGAATGAAGTTCTTAATGGATAACTTGTACGATCGGTAAGAAGTGACAATGGCACTGAATTCAGAAACAGTGCTCTTGAAGACTTCTTTAATGAGAAAGGAATTTCTCAGAATTTCTCAGCTGTCAGGACTCCTCAGCAAAATGGAGTCGTGGAAAGGAAGAACAGAACTCTATGTGAGGCTGCTAGATCAATGCTAAGTGAATCAAATCTTCCCACCTATTTTTGGGCTGAAGCTGTTAATACTGCTTGCTTTACCCAAAATAGGTCGGTGATATCCAAGAGACATGATAAGACCCATTATGAAGTTTTTCATGGCAGAAAACCAAATATAGGCTTTCTTCATGTCTTTGGTTGTGTGTGTTTTATTCTAAATGATCGTGACAATCTTGGGAAGTTTGATCCCAAAGCTGATGAAGGAATCTTTGTTGGATACTCTCTTTCCTCTAAAGCATTTCGTGTGTACAATCTCAGGAGAAAATGCATTGATGAGTCCATTCATGTCAAATTTGATGATCTAAGATCATCATCTCTTTCAAATGATGATGATGAATTACACAGATGGATTTCCTCATGCATAGGTGATGCTCCCATAGTCAACTCCACCGATGCAACCTCCATTCCTTTGAATCCATCAAATCCATCTACCTCAAATAACCAAGTTGGGTCACCTTCCTTAGTGCCTAACACCTCGTCCACCGAAATTGACCATCTTCCCACCGATATGAATTCTCCCACCGACATACACCTTTCCACCGACCCTATGCCTTCCACGGGTAATTTTGTCCTTCACCGATCCTCTGATCCCACTCCACCGACATTCCCCACACAAAATATTCCACCACCTTTACCTCCTGCCACAAAATAGACCAAAGATCACCCCATAGATCAAATCATTGGTGATCAACAAGCAGGTGTCCAAACACACGCAGAGGAGTTGGAAATATTTGTCTCTATGTGAACTTTCTCTCTCTTATTGAACCCAAGAAGATTGATGAAGCTCTATCAGATCCCTGCTGGATCACTGCCATGCAATAAGAGATTTCTCAAATTGAAAGAAACAAAGTTTGGAGATTGGTTCCCAGACCCCCGAAAGAAGACAATCATTGGAACCAAATGGATCTTCAGAAATAAAATGGATGAAAAAGGTACAGTTATCAGAAATAAGGCCAGACTGGTTACTCAAGGATACCGACAGGAAGAAGGCATTGACTATGATGAAACTTTTGCCTCTGTTGCAACACTTGAAGCCATAAGAATCTTTCTGGCTCATGCTGCCTACCGAAATTTTAGGGTCTTTCAGATGGATGTCAAAAGTGCTTTCCTCAATGGGGAACTTGCAGAGGAAGTCTATGTGAAACAACCTCCTGGATTTGAAGACCCAGCTCATCCAGACTATGTGTACAGACTTGACAAGGCTCTCTATGGTCTCAAGCAAGCTCCATGTGCTTGGTATGACACTTTTGCCAACTTTCTTTTAAAGCATGGATATTCCAGAGGCAAAATTGACAACACTCTCTTTATTAAGAAGATTTCAGGTAATCTCATTCTTGTCCAAATCTATGTAGACGACATCATCTTTGGTGCCACTGATGAATCACTATGTGATGAGTTTGCTTCTCTCATGATGAGTGAATATGAGATGAGCATGATGGGAGAGCTTTCATTCTTTTTGGGCCTTCAGGTCAAACAATCTTCAGAAGGGATTTTCATAAATCAAAGTAAATACATTCGTGACCTTCTGAAGAAATTCAACTTTTTAGATAGCTCACCTATGAAAACTCCCATGGCACCACCTTTGAAACTTGATGTTGATCTAAATGGTGAATCTGTGGATGTTACCAATTATCGAGGGATGATTGGTTCTCTTCTCTATTTAACTGCTAGCGGACCGGATATTATGTTTGCTACATGTCTATGTGCCCGTTATCAGGCCAATCCAAAAGAATCTCATTTGGCTGCTGTAAAACGGATTTTCAGGTATCTGAAAGGTACCTTGCACATGGGTCTTTGGTATCCCAAAGACTCGGGGTTTGAACTAATCGGGTATTCAGATTCAGATTATGCAGGTTCCAAAATTGACAGGAAAAGTACCACATGTAGCTGTCAACTTCTTGGTGGAAATTTAGTTAGCTGGTCCAGCAAGAAACAAAACTCAGTTTCAACTTCAACTGCTGAAGCTGAATATGTTGCTGCTGGAAGCTGCTGTGCTCAAATACTGTGGATGAAAAATCAACTGCGGGACTATGCTCAAGTCTATTCCAAAGTCCCAATTCTGTGTGATAATTCAAGTGCAATAGCCATTGCAAATAATCCAGTTCTACATTCCAGATCAAAGCACATAGACATCAGATATCATTTCATCAGGGACCACATCTCAAAAGGTGACATTGAGCTGCATTTCATTCCCACCGACCTTCAGCTTTCCGATTTGTTCACCAAGCCCTTAGATGAAGCCAGGTTCAATTTTCTAATAAGTGAACTTGGAATGTTGTACTTAGACAATTAAAAAAAATGTGTGATATAAATAATCTAGCTCACCTATCTCTCAATGTATCGGTGGCCGATAGTGCCAATGTCGGTGATCAAACCCTACACCGACATCTCTTGGTGGTATAAATCCTCCACCGACACTACATCTACCTTCGGTATGTTTTTCCTACCGACCTTCTTGTTCTATCCTCATCGGTGGCCTTGCTTTTCACCGAGATTCACTCCGATCTTCTCCACCGATGTCACTATATACACCGATCTCCGTTGCAATTTTCTCTCATCGGTAAGATTTACACCACCGACATCTCTTGGTTATCTCTCGTCGGTGAGCTGTGTTCCACCGAAATCTACACCGAATGGTTTAAGCTTATCTCGTACGCTTACCTATGCACCCATGAGCCTAAAAGAAACCCTAAGTGTCAGTGTGATGGCTGACCCTTCCCATTCCAAGCCGTTTTGACCACACATCCCCAAACCCTCATCATTACCTTTTCAAATTAGTTTATTTTAATTAAACCTTCCTCTCACACCCACATAACCGTTCCCTCTATATTTTGAATCCATAAACCCTCTCCATTTCACCTATATATATTCAACCCCTCATCTTCTCATTCTTCCTTATTTCTCTTCTCTCGAAACCTGCAACTAACCTCCTTTATCCGTTCACAACCTTTCTTCACCAGCATCCATGGCACCCACCAAGGTAGTGAAAAACATTCCTACCTGTTTTGAAGACCTCATATTCAACCCTTGCAATCACGTCGCAAGGTTCGAATCTGATCCCGCACATCCCGAGTTCAACACGATCATCAAGTTCTTGACCCGCTCACCTCTTCTCCATGCTTTCTCTTGCAACCCGAAGATGAGCAAAATGCTCATTGGAAAATTTTGGCTTTCCTGTGTGTTTGATATTTCAAATGAAGCCATTCATGCTTCTATCTTTTCTGACGAGGAGGGTGATCACGACGTCACTTTTGGAGTAGATGATGTTCGCAATGCTCTCTGGATCGAAGCCTTTTCTGAATATGAAGACATGCACGTAAACAACTTTCATGAAGTTGTTGTCAACACTCTTGGCTATATCCATCAATCTGATGACAAAGCATCCAAGTCTTCAAAAGGCCCAGGTACTCTCACTCGCAACAAAATAGGTGGTGTGTGGAACTTCTTTTTTGCATACGTGATTCATTGTCTTTCTAGTAAGACAAGTGGTCAAGATCAATCCCCCTCTTATATCACAAAGTTGGCCCATGCACTCATTTTTCAATGAAAAATCGACTTTGCTCAATATTTCTTTACTGAGCTGACTGAAGTGATTAAACACCCAAAACGATGCCATGTAGCATATCCTCGATTCATCTCCATGATTCTTCAGCACAAACTTGGCTCGGCTTTAGACTCGGATTGCAAGTCTCAATCTCCTCGTTTTTCTTATGACTGGTCATCTCCCATTGTTGGCCAAAAGACACTCAATGTTGGCCGCCTCGCTACTGATCGCCCTCTATGCCCAGGTATGATCTCTTTTGCTCTTTCTCCCAATCTTCACTGGGGTGAGGCGGAGGCTCCCGGGTTTCAACACCCGGAAGTTCCCGAGGAACCCCAAGATGCAGTGGCCCCATCTCCCCGTACTCGAGTGAAGTCGGGTGGCGCTCAAAAGAAACAACGAAAGGCCACCGACACCTCCGCACCCGCTTCTCGAGCCACGCCACCGAGAGAACCCTCGGAGGCTTTCCCAATTCAAATCCCATCTCATAAGCGGAGGCACTCTTCATCCCCTTCGAGATCTCCTTCTAAGAGGTCTCGAAAACCTTCGGCCCCACCGACTAAGCCAACTGTCGATTCTCAAAAATCGCCAGTTGTTGAACTTCACCCCTCCGGGCCAAGGGAATCCGTTACAACTGCCGACTCCTCTGTTGCCTCTCCACAGGCTTCAGTTGTACAATTGGAGGAACCACAATGTACCTCCCCACTCGCTTCTTTGGGTGGTGGAGATGACCTCGGGGTCTCTCCCCTCGAGGGTTCAGAGTTTTCACTGCACAACCTAACACCCGATCATTATGAGATCGATGATGCACAACCCGCTGAGGGTTCCCCCACAGAAAAATCCCCCCCACGAGACTTCATTGATTTTTTATTGGAAGACACCGGTTCTCCCCGAACAACGTTTCCCACCGACGAGGCCATCATCACCGATCCACCATCTCCTCCACCGAAATTATCCACCCAGATCACATCTCCCCACCGATCCCCAACTCCCCCACCGATGCCACCCTCTCCCCGACAACGGTTTCTGTACCCCGAACCTTCATGGGCTCAGCCGACCTCCTCCAATTTTATTGAGGAAAGAATACTACCTCATTCCAGATTATCACCACAAGATCCCCGATTCCAATTACAAGAAGATCGTGCTCCTCTCATTACAGGTATTCGGCTACCGAGTGAATTAATAGAGGAGGTTCAAGAAAGTGCTCGTCAGTGCAGATTAGTTGGTACTCAATTCGAATCACTCAAACAAGCCACGGTCTTCTTTATGGCTCAAACTAATGATCGAGTATCGGTGCTCGAGTCTCGGCAACCTCAGATTTTGGCAGAAACTATTCGGGAAGCTCTTCGGCCATTATCTGAAACCTTAGCATTATTATCAACCAAGGTGGAATCTTTGACCTCTTCTCATTCTGACCTTGCAGTTTCTTTCGGTGCCTTCAAAGCCTCAACGACAGTTAAAGATGCTGAGCTCTTCTGTCTTAATAGTGAGGCACGTCAGCATCAGAATCTTCGGATCCGTCTATCTGAGTCCCTTGAATCACTTCATCAAAAGATTGATCTCCTTGAGAAAAGCCTGGATTGGGATCTAGATTTGGGTGATTTTACATTGACGAGTGTTAATCCTACCAGTATCAAACTCCTTCATCTAAAACTTGATCAGGTATTTACTTTGTTGGGGTTGACAGTCAAGACTGAGAAGGCTGTTGCTGAGGGGGAGAAATCTGAAACACCACCGAAAATGCCCTCGGTTAAACGAACAAACATCAATCAGCCTTCACATTCCACCGATCAACCACATATCCGCATCTCCAAGAAAGCCACCGATCTTCCAGGTACCGCTTCAACTTCTTCCAAACAACCATCAGTGGAAAGCACACCACCAAAACCATTTGGTACTACCTCTCATTCTCCTCAAAAATCGGTGGAAAGATCTTCACCGAAATCTTCACCACCACCGACCCAATCTCCATCGGTGGAGAAAACCCCTGCAAAGTCTGAGGGGGAGCAAGTTAGCAAGGCTCCCAAAGACAAAGGCAAGAAAATTCTTTCTGCCGAAGAAGAGGCGAAAGAAGAAAAGAAAAAGAAGGAATTGGCTAAGTATGGGGCCCGACCTGAGGGTACCCAGACTCTGAAACTAAAACCACCAACTCATCCATCATCTCAAGATACCAACCCCGACCTCGGTCTGTCTCCTCAAGAGCTTGAGGAAGCCAGACTTGCTCAAAAAGCTTTGGATGAATCTAAAGCTCTGTCTTTGAAAGCGGCCAAGGAAGAAGCAGCAAAAGTAAAATCTACCGATGCCATCAAAACTCAGAAATCGGCACTGAATGCTCTTCAGGAAGAAAAGGATGAGGAAATTTCTTGGTACAAAAAGGCGATGCACTACCGAACCAACAGGTCTCCAATCACTGGTATCAAGATTGCCACTTCTAAAGTCAATCCTGCCGACATTAGACTGATCATTGAAAGAGAAGAAGGTGTGCCAAGAAGTATTAGAGATTACCACTTGAAACAATTCGGCCTCTCCGAATGGTTTGAACTCTCTAAACTTCTAGTGAAGAGCATTAATCCAAAGAAAGATGTATTCGTCGATTACATTGAAGGCTTGATGGATAAAATGAAAGAAGTGAAGAAGAAACATAACATCGTCCTCTCCACCGATGAGAGAGCCAAACTTCAATCCCTCAAGGAAGACATCCGCCTCCCGAATACAAAGAACCAAAAAGTCCCCGATAACATCTTCAAAGACTTGGCAAAGAAAGGAAGGATTCCCAATGTGAACAATTTAAATTTGTCTCTTCCCACTTCAACCACTTATCCCTCAACTACGATAAGCTTCTCACCGATTCCTGGATTATACTTCAATGATGGATTCGGCCACCGACGTTTCTTCAGGTTCTCTCAAATCCCCTTGGCCGACATCATACTTCTTGAAGGCATATCCAATCTGATGCTTAACATCCCCGAAGCACATCCTCTCTACTAGAACATCCTTACCGAGATCAAGCGCCGACAGAAAATGAGAAAATGATCTGTGTGTTTTCATTTTCATTTTTCTAAGTACTTGTAAGATTTTCTTCATTCTCCAATGTATGAAAATTTCGGTAATACAAGTATTTCTATTCTATTTGAATTTCCTTGTTGCACATAGTTATATTTTCTTACTTGTAAATATTGTATATAGTATACTCATACAAAAGAAAATAGATCAAAAAGAACAAAAAGAATGGTCTATGTGAAAAGAACCCAAAAAGAGTAAAAAGGGTCAAAATGCATTTTACTTTCAGTTACTCTTAAATATTCTAAGGATAGAGCTCAAATTCAAATAGGGGGAGATTGTTGGGTCACCAAGATTTGAAATTGACTCACCGATGTTCTTCCCCATATCTTACTTAGAATATTTAGCATGGTTCTTTTAAATGACTTGTACAAGATAGCAATTGTTCGGTGAAGTCGAAGATCAACCGAAATCAAGCTTGAAGATATTCTCATTGTGGAAATAAGAAGACTCTTTTCAAGATACATACAAGTCATTGTCCACCGATTGTGTCTTCACACATCGGTGGACATCCTCTCCACCGATTGTGTCTTCACACATCGGTGGACATCATCCCCACCGATTGTGTCTTCACACATCGGTGGACGTCCTTCCCATCGATTGTGTTCACACGTCGTCCAGATTTATCCCACCGATAAGGATGCTCAAATCGGTGAGATCTTTGTGTAAATGGTTTTCTTTGAAGATTGCTTTAAAGACCTAAGTCAATTATGTCGGTGAAACTTCATCGGTGTAATTGTCTTGGAATACACATCAAGAAGATCATTTATTTTGGGACAATATCTATTGCCAGGTAAAAGTGACTTTTTGTCATCTTATCTATTTTTAGATAAGGTCCCTTTCAGCATGGGTTATATTTCTTGTACCAAGGAAAAGGTGATTATGACATATCAACTTTTCAGAAGTCCACTGGTACGAAGCAAGTCCCCTGAAGACATGTGTACCAAACATTTAATGCTCATCTCACTATAAAAGGAAGTAGAAGGCTCCCATGCAAACCACGCTTTCTAGAAATCTCTCTCAGTGCAAGAAATCTCCATATTGCTTAAAAACTTCATAGCTTTGTTCTAAGTGTTCTTAGTTGTTTTGTTTAGTTTACTTTGTGAAAGATTGTTAGAATAGTTTATTTGTTCTTTTCCGCAACAGTCTTTAGTTTCTATGTGTAATTCTTGTTGAAGGTTTTCAATAATAGAATTAAAATTATGAAAATTTTGAGTATTGTATTCAACCCCCCCCCCCCCCCCTTCTACAATACTTGTTATAGCCATCTGGGACTAACACGTACACACTTGTTCGAGGACGCAACTGAATCCCAACCACCGACAAGCCAACAAAAGGACTTTGGGTTACATACTGAAAGACAAATTTCTTGATGCTAGCAGGGCATTTCGTCCAAAGGACATCGTCAACGATATAAACCTGCAGTACGGGATCACAATTGTTTACCACCAAGGCTGGTGTGCGCGATGCAGGGCACTACTAATGGTGAGAGGCACTCCCGAGGAGTCGTATGAACGACTCCCTACGTATTTATATAATTTGGAGCTGCAGAATCCATGTACAGTCACCAGGATAATGACCCATTCAAAGGGACATTTTGAGTTGTGCTTCGTTGCCCTTGGACTTGCGGTACGTATATTAACACGTCAGATGTTTACACATTATAAATTATAACATTTACAAAGGGAAACCACCTACGTTTTTGCAGATCTGCACATTTCTGGAAAATCTGCGTCGTGTCCTGGTAGTAGACACTGCCCATTTAAAGGGGCGTTAATTGGGTATGGAAGTACCAGGTTCGGGATAACCGTTTTGACGCGACTGTCGATATGACCGACCATGTTTGTTCATGTCTGCAATGGCAATACTCTGGGTTATCGTACGATCATGCCATCGCTGCTGCAAGGCATATGGGTCGTAGAGATTGCAGCGATTTGGCTGTAAATTTCTACACGTCCGAAACTTATCGGGAAACATATCGGGAGGTAATCAATCCAGCTGGACCCCCTGAATCATGCGTGTCTCCACACGTCCCCCTTCCGCCATGCTATCCACCGTTAATAACTAAGAACAGAACCGGGAGACCAAGAAAGAACGATCGACGTCCATCTCGTGGTGAAGATCCGATACAGAGAAAAAATGTAGTAGGTGCCAAGCAGTAGGACATACTCGTGGAGAGTGTCCAACTCCCGCCCCTTCAAGCGTGCCAAGGAGTAGACGTTCAGTTAGCCAAAGAAGTAGCACGCAGGGCCCATCGGAGCTAGAACCACATGGAAGTCTAAGATATGATAGCATTGACCTGAACATTGATTTTCCTTGATTTTAACGACTAAATCTTGTATGCTAAATGCTCTTGTTTTTATATATAACATGATTTTATCTACTTTATCGTCCCGTGTAATTTAGCAAAGATAAGGGACCTAAGTTGTAATTTAGCAAAGATAAGGGACCTAAGTTGTAATTTAGCAAACATAAGGGACATAAGTTGTATTATAGCAAAGATAAGGGACAAAAGTTGAAAAAGTGAAAATGGGGGCCATCACGGTCAAACTTTGCGGGCCAAAATGGTCGGGTCCGCAATCGCGGCCCAAATCGCAGGATTAGGGGGCAGTTTAGCAAAATCGGAGAGAGAGGGTGTAGTTTTGTAAGTCAAAGTCAAACTTGGGGTAGAATTTTTTAATCTCTGTTAATTAATATTTTTGAATATATAGAAAGGAAAAATAATATTTAATTAATTATATTGAATATTTTAATAATATAAATAATGAGCGAGATTTAGGGGAAACCTAAAAAAATTGGAAAACTGAATAACACTCTGGTGGTCCTTCATCTGAACGGTATGCACTTGTGCATACATGTAAATTATGCACTTGTGCACATGCACATGTTACAAATTACTTGTATGCACAAATGCATACTGTCCAGATGAAGGGGTTAACAAAGTAATCTTCAGTTTTCCATTTTTTGAGGTTTTCCCCTTACCCTAACCCTATAAATAATAGTATGGTCTTTAAAATAAATAAGCTATTGAAGTTAAAACATTTTTTTTTACTTAAAAACTTTAAAAAATCTATTAAAAATGTAATAACCATAATATGTGAAGCAATAAATCATGGACTCAAAGTCTCAAATTGTTGAATACAATAATAATTCTACACATGAAGACTCTTGTATAGATAAATAGAATCCAAAATTTACACAACTGTATTTAAAAAGGTATAAATTTGTTTTTTCTATTTCTTTGATAATTACAGAACACTGACCATGAGGATACAACACCCCATAGTTCAATATTCGAAATTGAAACAAGGATATATAGAAATGAAGTTTTGCTACAACTCTTTGTGCTTCTTACCATCCAAATCGGCTTAACAATGAAACTTTGATTCAATTTGAACTTCCCAAAATTCTCATATGCATCTTTTGTAGCTCCAGTCTTTAACTTTTTCTAAATAATGTTATTGCATGGACTTTTATTGTTTGTTATATTTATTATTTGTTCAAACGACGTATAGCTTCTTCTTTTTTGGTTAATCGTGGGTGTCCGAACTAGCTTGCACACCTCGACTCATCCCAGGGGCTTCGAAGAACAGTCAGGAAAATCCACAGTAGCCTTACAGGACTTGAATCGGTGATCTCTAAGAATAAATCCCCAAAGCTCAAATTTTGTTGTCAGATAAGCTAAGAGCATCTCCAATATATTACCCAAAAAATTTCAAAAATAGAGATTTAAAAGTCAAAATCTTCAAAAAGTAAAAGTTCATTCATCTCTAACAAATTATTCGTTTTGAAGACAAGTCATTGATTATATTATTAAAATATTACACTTTTAAGAGCTCAACTTAACTTATTAAGAAGCATGCATCTACCACAGCAGTTGAGACAATTGGAACACAGATTACCGGTACTGGCTTGCTAGTTCGCCTTCCTTCACAATGTAATGCTGGGCCGGGAAGTCTTCTCCCTTGAAATAATTCTCCAGCATATCTTTCACTCCAGCAGCATATCGCAACTGCACAAAAATTCCCATTTGCATTTTCCATCAGATCATGTTCACCAAATCATACAACAATCAGAAAAGGTAACCTAGCTAGCTAGCTAACCTGTGCATCAATGGTGGTTCCAGATATGTGAGGGGTCATGGCTTGATTTGGCATATACCGCCATGGATGATCCTTTGGAGCTGGTTGAGGGTACCAAACATCTCCGCTATACCCTAAAACAAACCACACAAATACCAACACTTAAATTGTATAATTCTGTTATTTGGAGTACCTTAACTCAAGTAGCATGGCTAAGTAAACAATGAATTTGTTAAAACTTGCCTCCGATGTGTCCACTAGAACAGCCATCAACAACTGCTTGTGTATCCATGATAGCTCCTCGAGCATTGTTAACAATCAGAACCCCCTTCTTTAATTTAGCAATCCTTTCTTTGTCAAACATTCCTCTGAAACATAATTTACCAATCAGCTTCATTTCATAATAAAGTAGACCATCTTCGTAACGACAGATGTAATGCATAAATCATTCATTTTTATCACAAAATATATAGAGTAATGTTACAAGGATATCTCAAGTTTTATAGGACAGATGCTCACTTAGTTTTTTCTGTTAAAGGCGTGTTGATGACAATTATGTCACATTTGGGAAGCATCTTATCAAGATCTTCCTCAAACTGGGCACCAATTTGATTCTCCAATTCTGGGTCCATCTTAATACGATCATGATAGAGAAGATTACAGCCAAAAGGCTTCAACCTTTGAAGTAAAAGCCTACCGATACGTCCACAACCAACTGTTCCTACAGTTTTGCCTTCAAGATCATAAGCTCTGTAAGCAATACCTGCAACATTCCAATCCCCAGTAATAACCTGATGGTGTCCAGGCAAGAAATTACGAACAAGAATGAGGATCCTCATAAGTTCGTCTTCTGCTACAGAAACAACATTGCTTCCAGTAACCTCTGCTACAGTTAACCCAGCAGCAGCAGCAGCCTGGAGATCAACATGATCAGATCCAATCCCAGCGGTAAGCAACAGTTGCAAATTCTTTGCCTTTTTAATCCTTTCAGCGGTAACATAGGCCGGATGGAATGGGGTGGTTATAAGGACATGCATATCAGAAATATGCTTTTCTAGTTCTGCAATGGGAAATAACAACAAAAGGTGAGTGCATATGTACTTGTAATATATCTCGGAAAATTTATAATGTAGTCAAGTTAGGCAGTTACCACAATCTGGTCCCTCTTTGTCATCGGTGACTATGTACTCGTGGCCTTGTGATTCCAACCAGTTTCGAATCCCCAAGGCATTCTCTGCACAACCCAAAAAATTGGGGTTCATCTCAGCATACTCGTGTGCCTTGTAGAAAACACCTACAATCTTTTTCTTCTCAGCAGAAGCCTGCTCCAGTCGGGAAGAAAGAAAACAAACCAATAAGCGTTCTCGCAACTATTAAAAGATCCAAGGTCCAGTGAATAAATTAGATGACAGAATGTTACATAGTAAAATAATAGCTCGATTACACTAGTCTGTCTGGAAATTATATCACTAAACCTAACGTTAATTCTGGTCATAATACTCCCTCATTTTCATGAGAGATAAAGAAGAGAATCGCCATTTGACTCTAGAAGTTGAACGTGAGAACTAGAAGTATAAAACGTGCTAAAAGCTGAAGAAATTAGACCAATTTTAGGTTTGCAAGTTTCAAACATTTCTAAATGTCAGATCTGAATCTCATTTGAAGCCAATAGATTAAAATACATGAAATTCCAAGGCAACCTACATGGATGGTTAATCGAAACAGTCATGGCAGTTTGTGTAGGCTATAAGGTATGATTCTGCAGTACAAGCCTGTAAGGCTTCCATGGCAGAAGTTTTTAAACACAAAGTTGATATGCATATATTATTTTACTGCCAAGATTTTTGATATGCAATACTTGTTATGAGTTAAATATGCCATCAGATGTTCCACAAAAAGTTTAGAAACCACAATAATTTAAACATGAAAATTAGGGGCGTGGAAAAATTCATCCGATGCAATTAAAACCGACGTATCCAAGTAAAACCGGCAGACCATGATTGGATATCCCATTGTAACTAGATCTGATTGGATCCAAAATTTCAACATCCAAATTGGATCGCACGATTTCTTGATGGAAGTGCATAATCCAACAAAACTGATCCAATTTACACCCAACTACCATCAAATTAATAAGTATATATGATAATTAATAATATCTTACGATGTTGCCTTTAGTTGATATTTTGTAAGAAGGTTCTTTTTAAGAAATTAGAAATAAATATATATGAATAATTGGTTGAAAATGGATCAAACTATTGGATATATCCGATCCGGTCCCACGGGATAACCAATACTAACATCCAATGAATGGAATCAATATTGGATTGGATCGGTTGTCCAATGTTAATTGGATTGGTTAGCAGAATACATCATCCAATGGATGATTAAATCCATTGAATTTCAGCTGAAAAACACCCCTGTTGAAAATAGCTCACATTTTTATGCCACGAAGAGAGTCATCCCTAGCATATTAAGATCACAATGATAATAACTTGGGAAAAGTACACATAACATTTCAGAGTCCAACAGTGACGATTTTTCATTGTAGTGCCCCTGGCCCTGTGCTCAGATGATCAGATCACTAGTGACCAAATCACGCTATGCTAATGACCACAGTACCACACCACAATCGATCTATTTCTAGGGCATCAACCGCATGCATACAGTCAAATAGAACAAGTGGAAGCAATAAACGCACAGTTGAAGAGTTGAGCAGATCAGGAGTTAAAAAATAAACAATAGATCGAATTGTGATCGTAACTCGAGTAGACTAGATCAAAAGAAGTAAACATTAAACAAAATATGGTAAATGTAAACAGGAAAAGCAAGTAGGAACTGAAATCGAATATAGCAATGATTTGTGTAGATGAAATTGAACTGCTTACATGAAGCTGCCTGGTGAGAATCGAACCGGAATTAGCAGAGGAAATAGCACGAACAGCAGTGGCAGCGGCACGCTTCATCGCCATGGCCATGGCCATCGCCGGTGGTTAGTGTGGAATAGTAGTGAATTCGGAGGAAGGGGAGACTGAGAGAAGACTGTGACAGTGAGAGAATTGTAGACGTCTCTGAGGCCCCCTTAAATAATGAGTGCATGACAACCACGTGTGGTAAGTAGAGGCTTGGTACACTGCACAATATGTCTTCACTTTGTTTTTCCTTCAGATATTATATTTGTTTCAAAATACAAAATTGTTTGACTTATTACCGCATGTTTTTGACCGTATATAACTAATAAAATAGAATTCCATAAAATTACAAACTTTTATACTGTAATAATTTTATATAAAATAATAATTTTCAACAACTTTTTAATAAAATAATAAATTTTAACAAACTTCAACTAAATTTCTATAAGATTAGGGGTGGGCTAATAACATCCCTAACCATTGCTAGTTGCACCCTTAATCCTATAACTTATTATTGTATTTTTTGTCTTTTTGTTATTTTTTGTCATTTGTTTTATCTTTTCTAGTTTTTGTTATTTTAATTCATTTGTAGTTATATTTTAATTGTTTTTAATTATTAATTTAACTTTTTGTATTTTTATTATATTTTAATTAGAGTAAATTACATGATTGGTCCTTGTGGTTTACATAAAATTGCACTGTTGGTCCCTAATTACATCATATTATATTATATATAATATAGACAAATCTTAATAGAAAATAGAAAACATAAAAAGACTATAATACCCTTAAATTTAACGCACTTTAACATAATCATTTAACGGTGTTAGAGTAAAGGGACCAAAGACGTGAGAAAATGTAAACCACAGGGACGCTTTCCATACTTATTTTAAATTAGGGACCAACAGTGCAATTTTGTGTAAACTACAGGGACCAATCATGTAATTTACTCTTTTAATTATTTTGAATTATTAATAATTAATAATTTATTATATATAGGGAAATTAATTAAAATACCCTAAGTTTGACCAACTGTTACCGAAATACCCTAAAATTTTCAAATTTGCAAAAATACCCAAAATACCCGCGATGGGGTCCCGCGATCGCGGGATACGATGATGTGGCACGTATTTTGGGCACAAATGCCCCGCGAAGCCCCTCAACTTTGGCCGCGGTGCACTTTTGGTCCCTGCCCGCGATCGCAGCCCGCGATGGTCCAAAAATTACACCTTTGGTCCCTGAAATTTTACACTTTTGATCCCTGAAAATTTACACTTTCAGCCCCTATACTTAGACGAATCTTGCATGCTTTTACAGCTTTTTTCCACAATTATTGTACTTTGAAGACCGATTTGTGGTTCAAATTCATTTGCATGTTTGAGATTTCATCCATAAATATCAGTAATATGCAATTCACAATTCACACCATTCCATCCATCATTCTATCTTGCTTTCTTTCACTTGCTTTCTTTCATCAGTAAACAAATGGCATCGTCATCTAACCCATCGTCTACACCTGAAGGAATGCCACCTAGACTCCAGAAGGCGATAGCAGCAAAGGAAAATGAGATAGACCAACTGACAGAAGAGTGGAAACAGATTATCGCCAGTAAGAATGTCCACTTGACAAGGATCGAAGTGGAAGAAAAGGAGATCAAAAAGATGAAAGGGGATATAAAAGATAGGGAGGCTCGTATTCGTCGAGAAAAAGAAGAAATTCACCATTGTACGCAAGACTTCGCAATTCTTCAAGCGAAGATAAGCGACAAGCAAAGTTGGATTGATCAAACTAAAGCAATTTTTCAGTAGGTGGTGGTACGGGTGTTGCTTTAGTACTTTGTTGTTTTGTACTTTTTTTACTGTGTTGTTGTTTGTATTTTTTTGTTTTTTGTATTTTTTTACTGTGTTGTTGTTTTGTATTGTTTTACTGTGTTGTTTGTATTTTTTTTTTGTATTTTTTTTGTATTTTTTTTTGTATTTTTTTTACTGTGTTGTTGTTTGTATTTTTTTGTTGTTGTTAATTTCTCTGAAAAGTAGTTTTTAAGCCGCTGAACCACGGTTAGGTTGGATACATCATGCAAGGTCAAGTCAGAGGTTACCTCATTCGGATAAATATATAATACGAATATATATATCATTTACAAACTATATGTGTTATCAATGTTCATTTAGAAGCATATGTATGTGTGTATATATATCATTTACAAATCAGTGTTTTGATCAACAGTATCATATGGGTTTGTTCCATATGGTTCAAGCTGTGACGGGCCCGGGGTGTGACTGACAGAATGTCTCCTTGGCACGGTTGAAGGGGCGGGATTTGGACACTCTCCACGAGTGTGTCCTACGCATTGGCACCGAGTACATCTTCGTTGTATCGAACTTTCACCACGTGATGGACGTCGGTCGTTCTTTCTCGGTCTCCCGGCCCTGTTCTTATTCATTAAAGGTGGATAGCATGGTGGAAGCGGGTCGGGTGGATACACCCATGCTGCAGGGGGTCCAGCTGGGTTTATTACCTCCACGTATGTTTTTCGGTAATATTCGGACGTGAAGAAAGGTACAGCCAAGTCGCTGCAATCTGTACGAATCATATATCTTGCTGCAGCGATGGCATGGCCGCACGGTAACCCAGATTTATCCCATTCGCGACACGAACAAAGGTGGTCTTCCATATTCACAATCGCGTGAATATAGTCATCATGCACCTCGTACTTCCCATACCCGGTTGCTCTTACCGGCCATGTCGCCGCACGACGCGCCCTGTACTGAACGATATTCTTCGCCGTTGGTGTGAGTGCATTTTGTATCTCAGCTCCTTTTAGGCGTCGAATTTGGTACCACTCTTGTTGAAAGGCCCGAAAGTAGTCCATAAGATTAACAATCGGACATCTACGCGCAAAACGGGAGAGTGCATTCACAGACTCTGCACTATTCGAGGTCAGAATGTCATACCGTTGTCCAGGAAAATGGGCCGCGGACCACCTCTCCGGTCCAGCTTCGTCAAAGACTTTGGCTGCTTCGTTGGCACTATATCGTAGCATATTCATGTACTTGTTAAAGTCCCGATCTGTATATGCTCTGCATGCCGCCCAATAGACATCCTTGTAGGTGGTAATACGTTTGTCCTTGAATTTGGCGTTCATCTCCAAATGTCGACAGCATATGGCGTGAGGGGCGTTTGGGTAGATGGCAGAGATTGCGGCGCTTATGGAAGGAGCCCTGTCAGACATAAACACCAACCCTTGCGGGTCTCCGATAGCTTGTCTCAACATGGACATAAACCAAGTCCACTCGTCCCCGGTTTCAGACTTGCCTACGCCGAAAGCTACTGGAACGATGGAGTTATCCCCGTCCATGGCAACCGCCAGGAACATCATACCCAAGTAACGGCCCTTTAAATGGGCTGCGTCTATTATCAGGACACGACGTAGATTTGCCAGAAATGTGCGGATCTGCAAAAACATAGGTTAAAATGTTATAGTTTATAATGTGTAAATGTTATAGTTTATAATGTGTAAACATATGACGTGTTAAAATACGTACCGCGGGTCCAAGGGCCACGAAGCACATCTCAAACCGTCCACGTGAATCGGTCCGTAGCTGCGTGACAGTACCAGGATTCTGCAGCTACAAATTATATAAATAAGTCGAGAGTCGTTCATACGACTCCTCGAACGTGCCTCTCACCATAAACAGTGCATGGCAGCGCGCACGCCACGCTTGGTGGTAATCAATCGTGACTCCGAACTGTCGGTGAACGTCGTGGACGATGTCCTTTGGACGCAATGACCGGCTAACATCAAGAAATTTGTTTTTCAGGATCGCACCCAAAGTCTTTTTGTCGGCTCCTTTGTGGTGGGGATTAAGTTGCGTCCTCGTACAAGTGTGTACGTCGTGCAACTTTCTAATAACTATCGCCCCTCCTTTGGGACCCGTGTGAATCGCGTACAACCTCCACTCACACTTTTCTCTAGCACATTCAACTACGTATTTGCTTTTGTCAGATGCCCGCACGCGACTTTGGAAACCCTCTTCCAAGAACTTGAGTCCGATCTGACTTGCTAAGAGATCCTTCGAATCGAATATCTGACCTACTGTTAACCTTTCACTGCGAATATAAGGTGTAGGTTCGTAGCTTTGTGTCTGGGTATGGGAGTCTGGAAGAATATGGGGCATATCAAAAAAGTCATTTAGCTGACTACATGATTTTCTACTAGGGGTATTTTCTTTGTGATCATCATTATCGGTGTCTGATCTGTCTATTTCAGAATTACCCGTTCTGAAAACGTGGGTTTCGTCATCAGCAACTCCAGCAGTACGCCCTTCGTGTGGTTGTGGTGGTTGTTGTTGTTGAGAATCAGGCTGCTCTATTTGGAGGTCTTCGTCGTCGTCACCGTCGGATACGCCGGGATACACAAAGAGTAATGGGGGTCTTTCTGAATCGACTGCAAGGTGCAGAAAAGTAGAGATATCCCCATCGTTGGATAAATCCACAAATGACCCATCGCCATTTTTAAACACTAACTTGCAAACATCAGAAGAGTTGATTCCACATTTTTGCATGGCGTATGCAACAAACTTTTGATAAGTATAGTTTACTGACACTTTTACACCATGCTTAGATTTATAAGCAAAATTCCACTCATTGTTATCTTGCACCCATTCACCATCAAAACAGAAATATAGCTTAGCTTTTGCAACAGATGAACTCATTTTTTCAGTAGTATCTCAAACACAAAATATTGCAGAAAGAAATATTGCAACAATGAAATCGTTGTGTGGATTATGGCTTGAATTTTACGTCTATTTATCAATGAAACAACCAACATATCAGAAAATCAATCTCTCATTTCATCCACAAACTGGTATTCCAAAAACATTGATTTAACATTGATTGAAACATGCAAATGAATTTCAACCACAAATCGGTAATAATTGTGGAAAAAACCAGTAAAAGCATGCAAGATTCGTCTAAGTATAGGGGCTGAAAGTGTAAATTTTCAGGGATCAAAAGTGTAAAATTTCAGGGACCAAAAGTGTAATTTTTGGGCCATCGCGGGCTGCGATCGCGGACAGGGACCAAAAGTGCACCGCGGCCAAAGTTGAGGGGCTTCGCGGGGCATTTGTGCCCAAAATACGTGCCACGTCAGCGTATCCCGCGACCACGGGACCCCATCGCGGGTATTTTTGCAAATTTGAAAAATTTTAGGGTATTTCGGTAACAGTTGGTTTGACTTAGGGTATTTTAATTAATTTCCCTTAAATATATATATATATACACGTCGAGTTTTTTTGTGTGTTTTTTTTTTACTTTTTGGATGTTATTTAAAAATAAATAAAATATTATTATTTTTTATTATATATACAATATAAATTTGAAGTAAATTTCGTAGTAACCCACAATTTCGAGAAAGTGTCAAAAAACTATTTTATATACATATAAGACGGGTTGTTACATAAAATAATCGTACTAACTTTATATATTGTTTTAGTTTTGGTATACCTATATACTATATAGTCACAATTTGTATATTACTATTTAAAAATATATAAAATATTTATTTTTGTTACTAACATATATATATATATATATGCACACACACAATAAAACAAATAAAGAAAAAAATCATAATATTCACACACACACATACACATATATATATATATATATATACTCCAAAAATAAAATCTTCTTTCTTTTTCTACCTTTGAGCTACGATTCAATATTTTCAATGAAAATGAAAGGTTTTGGAAAATAGAAAAATATCTATATATACAAAGGTTATATGTAAAATATATGTATTTAATAATAATAATAATAATATATATAAGATATATATTTTATATAAATGATGATATTAAAAATAAAAAAATTGTAATATATATAATGGATAGTATATAACTTAAATATATATATATATATTATATGACTAGTCTTTGGCTCGCCCGTTGCACGACGATCAAATTTGTGTTTTAAGTTAATTATTTGGTGTTTAATAGTTGTTGAATAATTTTGTGACACGTACAATAATTGATAAAAAGAAAACAAAAATTCCACAAATAGGGAATATTATTTTGAAGATAAAAATATGTCTATTAAGTTTGATACCTATTATAAATGTCGTTACTAAATGAATTTATCAAACGAATACACAATAATTGCATATTTATATTTTTGAAAAATGTTCGAACTCATAATCCAAAAATCAGTTGATAAGTGATATCTTTTTTTCCAAGTAATTAAATCTCTTATGTTGCCTAAGCAGTGTTGTCTTCTCAATGTTGCATAAGAACCTAGGCAACATAGGCAAACATTATATGTTGCCTAAGCAGACTCCTTAAGCAACACATAACAGGTTATGTTGCCTATGAAAAAAACATATGTTGCACCAAATAAACACTAAGACAACATTAGATTTATGCATGTGTTGTCTAAGATATCAACTTAGACAACATACTTTTCTACGTATGTTGCCTTTGAACTACGATTAAAATAATAAAATATTTCTCTTAGGCAACACTTATGGATAAGTTGCCTAAGATGTTTTATATATAAAAAAAATATTTACCGCTCATTTTGTGCACCATGATGCAATTATTTACTTGCATGTTTTCTACAAACTCTCATAAACAAACAAACTCGTGTGAATCGACAAACAACTCCAATAACCAAACATAACTAATAAGTTCAATAATTAAAAGATCGATAACGTTATAACGACCATGCGTATCTGCAATGTTTGTACATGACAATAACTAGCTAGATGGGGGAGGGGATAATCTAGCTATCATATCCTCAAAGCTTTGTAGTCGAGAATTCCATAAAGAACGCCCTCATCACTCATGTGTACCTAAGTCATGATGAAAAAATAATCAACAAAAAATTATAAACTCCATCTGGTCCTTGTCACTAACAATTGAATAAACATGTGATGACACAAGACATTAGATGATTACCTGATGATAAGTATGGAAGCAGATTGCAGCAAAGAGAGACCTAAAAACAATTGTTGGTGTAAACATGAGATAGAAAACAGCAAATGTAAACATAAGTTGTACTATGATGGATCTGTATAGCTTTAGATGCATCTTAAGTTGTTTCTATCCTAATTATTTAAAGAACATATGACAACTCTTGGAGAAAGTATACAAATTAGTAAAGAAGAACAATTGGGGTACTTCGAATAGGAGATAATCTATAAACATTGGGTACTTTTGTTCACGTTTGTGGAATCAAGCAAATCATGTTAGTTGTTAAAGCTACAAATTTTCATGCATTCTAATATATGATGGGTGATCTAGATTAAAATAGCGATGATCATAAATATATTAATATCCATTATTTGTAAATAGAATAACATCCATGTCTTGGGTCTGAATTTTTCCACAACAAATACAATAGATTATATGTTGCCTAAGTAAACGTAGGTATCAACCTTAAATCATCCGTACACAACTTATTAGATTTTCAACTACCTATATTTATTTATAATTTTTTACCTTAGGCAACATAGAAACAAGAAAATATGTTGCCTAAGATAACTTTCATTGAATTAAAAAAAAACATTACACAACTAAGACAACATAAGGGGACATATAACTATAGACCAAATGTTGTTTGGTTTATGTGAAAGCTTTATAAGATAATTGGATATTTGAGTTAGATCATAAAAAACTTGTGTTTTGAATATATAAGAGTATTTTCAACAACTTCTTTCAAAATGAAGAAAATGAAAATTTTAGATAATTTTTTGCTTTAAGAGTTTTTCAAAAACTTTATCCAAAATGGAAAAAATAAGAGAAAGAGTGTAAGAGCCTCTCCAACAGATTCTCTATAATTTTTCTAAAATAAAGACCTAAAATCAAAATCTCAAAAAAAAATTAACTCCAATAGATTCTCTATTTTAGAGATTTTAACACTCACTGTATTATTAAAATATTATATAAATTTATCATCCTAATACATTTTTATAAGAAGTTTTATATAAAATAATAATAACCCAATCCTATTGGTGAGAATGAATAAAAAAGTAATTTAGAGAACAAATGTCCAACAAAATCTCTAGTTTTCCCTATTAAAAACGGTATTGAGAAGTTGTTGGAGCAATTTAGAGAATAAAAGTCCAATTTTCTCTATTTTAAAGAACTTGTTAGATTCTCTATTTTGAAGATGACACGATTCATTATATTATTAAAATATTCAATGTAACTTATAAAATAATTTCTCTTTCCTAAATATTTATTTTAAAGCAATTTTATTGGTTGAATGAACAAAAAATCATTTTTCTCTCATAAGTATTCATTTTTTTAGATATCTCCAAATTTAGAGATTTTCATCATCTAGCTCTTTCATACTTTCTTCATTTTAAAGAAGGTTTTAGTAAGTATGCTAAAACAAAAAATATTCATTTTGGAGAAGGTGTCGGAGATGCTCTAATTTTCTCCAAATTTGGAGATAACTCCAAAAATAATTAACAAGTGAGAGAAATGATTATTTATTATAATATCCCACCAATGAGAAACTTGAAATGAAATGATTTTTTTGGAGATGAATGTAATTTTTTTTAAGTTTTATTTTATAGAAATTTTAAGAAATTTGTTGGAGATGCTTTGTATTATGAATAATTTCAATAATATAATTAATAATGTAATCTTTAAAATAAAAAATCGTTAGAATTAAATGCATTTTTTTAGATTTTAAACTTAAAATCTCTATTTTAAAGAACTTTTAAAAAAATTCTTGAAAGTACTATTATAATTTAAAATATGTTTTAAATAGTTAATAAACTATGAATTATTATATTTATATAAAAACCCATTAATTCAATGACAATTGATGTTGATTTAAAACAAGAGGAGGCCAAATATCATGACTACAAACAAATGTTATAATTGTAATCATGTATATGCCACTTGAGATCAACTCCTGTTTAGAACAATAATTTGGATAAGTGTCAATATTTCCAAAAGGTTGAAAAGATCGAATTGGTTTTCTTGACATGTCAATAAATGCAATTAAGATTATGTTTTCGATTAGATTGTTTGACTATATACATGGTATGTGTCTCAAAAAGAAAAAAAAAAATATATATATATATATATATATATATTTTATTCAATTAATGAAGAATGAAAATGTTTTAGGTCAAAAATTTTAGTGAATCATTATGTTATTTTATGTAACTCGATTCACAAAGAGAATTAGTGAGTTGATAGTAAAGTAATACAGATGATGAGATGCAAAATGTATATACTCGTAGAATATAGTTAGAGCCTAAGTCGTTGGATGGCGCCATCTGGCGGGGGGCCACGTCCCCTTGTGAGGTCCTAGGGGCAATGACCCTTGACCAGTGGCGGATCCAGGATTTTTGTATAATGGGGCACTTTTAAGATAGGTTAAAGTCGTTCGATGTGTTTTAGCCTAATTCTATAGTTTCAAGAGATTTTTGAAGTTTTTCGATTGATTTCGAGAGATTTTAAAATTTGTTTATCGATTTTGAGGGACTTTTTTCGTTTTTTTGGTTAATTTCAAAAGACTTTTTTTGATTGATTTTGAAGTACTTTCTTTGGTTTTTAGCTAGTGGGTGGACATGCAAAAAATCACTGGGGGGAACCATGCTATAACGCTAAAAAATAATTGTTTTTACACTAACAAAATCATATTTTTTTATTTTAGTGGGGGGATGGGACCCCCCCCCCCCCCTTTTTGCAGTTGCATCCGCCACTGCCCTTGACGGTGGTTTCGTTGAATCAACGGGCAGGGTCGAGGGGGTTGCCTTAGTGGAGCTCGAGTTAGCACCCCGAAACAAAAACAAACTTCAAGAAAGTGACAGTAGTTATCTTAGCGTCAGGTGGTTTATCATTTGTTATTCATTGGTGTTTAAAAAAACCCTGATGAATGTGCCACTAGTGGTAGTGAATGCCATTGGCAATAGTTGATACCTTGTGTTGGTTAGTGATAGTTAAGGCCTTTAGCTGATCAACAACAGTTGTTGCCTTAAGATGGTCAATGATAGTTGATGCCTTCAACTCATCAACGAGAGAGAGTTGGTACATTCACTTGGTAAACCACTTAATAGTTTTTCCAATAACGAGTCTTTCTACCAATTTGTAACTGCTCTGCTTTTATCTTCTTTCAAACTTCAAGCAAATACACGTGCTCATATACGTCAAACCTTGCATGCTAGGAAATTTTGGAGATCTATTGTGCAAGTAAGTATTATGAGGTTATATCTTTTCACTCGTAATCCGCATCAATATTGTTTTGTAAGTATTATATTTTTACTAGATGTACAAGAGAACAAATGATATAGAAAATAAGAGGGAAACAAAAAGAGAGGAAGAAAGAAAAAAGAATTAAAAACATGAGAGGTGTTTTTGCCATTAAAAATATAAACATAATATTCTAATAATTAAACATCAAAGCATATTTTTGATATAGGAGTCCTTGATTGAATCATTTTTACATATGGGCGGTGGTTTTAGGTATACTCTTGGCTTGTAGTGGTGGAGGCGGCCAACAGACGCCGTTGATTAATAAAAATTCTACAACTAACCATCACTTTCTGGTATCGACATAATTTAATAAAAAATTTCTTAAATGACAAAAGCTAAATCAAGGTAAGGTTTTATTTATGGGTTTGATTCGTATTTTGAATTTGGTAAAGAGTTCGAGTTTCATCGTTTCTTTATATTCTAACAAAGAATTTTAATTCAGTTGTCTCTATCAAGAAAAACTATTATACTCTTTTATTTGTTCAATTTCATTTCATCACATCATAATGATCGTCACTGCCACTTTCATCCCCACCACCACTGTCGCGTCACCCCCGTAGGTCGTCTCCACAACCACTACCATCGACTGATAGGGTTAAAATCTTTACCCATATTCATGCTTCAATCAAGGATAATGATCTCTGATTTTGATCATTATATTATTGTTGTAATATACCTTTTATTTATAAGTATTACTTTATTAGTGTATTTTCCACTGAATAGTCTTAATTAGGTTGATTTTTTTCTCACTTAATGAGTTGTAAATGTATGTATAAATAGTCTTATGTGGTTAATAAAACATCAACAAGCGTTTAATCTCTTATATGGTATTAGATCTCGATCAATTTTAATCTAAACCAATTTCTCATCATGTCAAGCAACGACAACACCATTTCATTTATATGAACCTTCAAACCTTTGTTCTAATCAATTTTTTCAGCGTTATCAAACTTTCTACTACCAACTATATATCTTGGAAATCTCAAATCCAAGTCATTATTTTTGGCCACGATCTACTCAATTTCGTCGATGACTTATGACATTTCCCCACCAAAACCATCACAAAAAGACACTAAAACCGAATCTAACCCGACCTATCAAACTTGGGAACACCAGAATAAGCTCATTGTTGGGAGCCTTCTCGCTACCCTCTCCACTACCATCATGCCTCTCATCGCTCACGCCACCACCACTAGGCTTGGAACCGTCGCTACTATATATGCCAACTCCTCCAGTGGCCACCTTCTCTAAATTAAAAATCGTGAAGATGAGTTTATCTTGGTGTTGCCAATATTGGTAGGCCAAGTTAGATTTGGTTTTAGTAGGGGTGTTCGCAGTCCGGTTTGGGCGGTTTATGTAACATCCCGAAATTTCGTTATGTTATATTTTAAGATAAGTGAAGTTGTTTTGTAATTAAGTTGTAAGTTTGTGTTATCTTTACAAGTATTTAAATCATTGGGGTTAAAAGTTAAGTAATCAAAGTTTGATGGTATTGTGTAAAGTTAGAAACTTGAAGGTGTGATTGGTCATTTAGTGATAGTGTGTATGGATAAGAGGCTGAGACTTGAGAAATATCTCATTTTCTTGTGTTGGGTCGGTTTAGAGAAAATAAGAGAAAGAGATTAGAGAGAAAAGAGAGAAAGAAGAGAAGGAGGAAAACTCAAGATTTTTGTCTTCAAAATTGGTAAGGAATTCACCATGGATTCAGATATGGTTTGTTGTAATTGTTTAGTTATGATCAATCTATTTATTGAAATTGGTTTCCAGAATCATTGATAACAGTAGGGGTGAGCAAAACCCGACCGGCCCGAACAACCCGACCGACCCGAGCCCCGAACAACCTGAAATTTGGTAACCCGAATGGTCCGAACCCCGAATGGGCCGAACCTGAACATTAATATCGGTTAAAACGGATCGGGGTGGCTAAAAATTTGGGTCGAACCCGCCCGAAACCCGAAGTATATATATATATATATATATATATATATATATATATATATATATATTTCTTAGGTAAACTGAATTAGGGATTCAAATTTCACTCATTTCACCCGCCGCGATTCTCGTCTCTATCGAAGACTCGAAGGCGAAGCCATCCATCTTCCATCGATTCTCGTCTGAGTCGTCTCTGTCGAAGCCAATCCATACCCACGATTCTCTAAGTCGAAGTCATACATACGAAGTCGAAGGACAGAAGGAGGGTTTCATGATGAATCCCTAAGTCTAGGCTTTCAAGTTTCATCTCATCTCTGTCGAAGATGATCTGATTGTATGTATATCTGTTTTCCATACATACATAATATATATATATAGTTAGTTGTGTACTTGTGTGATTAGCTTAGGGGTGAGCAAAACCCACTCCTCTCCTCTCTCTGATTTTGTAATCTTGTATGTGTGCATATTTTGAGTTTCACACTTTCACCACAACTTGCAGTTTTCCCCTAAAAGTAATGGGTATTTTAATAGTTCATTTGACTCTGTTTGTTGGTCCTTGTATGTACAAAACTACAAATTTTTGAGAATTACACAGATTTGGTATTGAGAATCAAGCAACCCGAACCACCCGACCCGAACAACCCGTCACCCGAAGCCACCCGAACCCCGAACCCCGAAGTATTGTTTGGACGGGTTTCGGGTTACCTAAGTCCCACCCGAAACCCGATCGGGTTGTAGGTTTTTGGGCTGAACCCGACCGACCCGACCCGATGCTCACCCCTAGATAACAGCTTGGAATCAGATTGTGAAGAGAAGTGGGTTTATTTTCTTAAAGGTGAGTTCATTCTCTATTTTGACCTAAATCCTTGTTTTCTGTAAAATTAAACATTAACATATGTGTATAAATTGTATTGGGACTGAATGAATGTGTTGAAACAAGCTGAATCGAACAGACACGGATTTAGATTGTAAAAATAGGCTGTAGGTCGAGGTTTCTGGATAAAAGAACAGTATCCGGAAACCCCTGTGCGAAGGTGTCCGGACGAGGCACGAACATCCGGTAAGTATTAATTAATTGTAGTTTCCGTATGAATTAGATACCGGATGGTATCCGGATTATCTCGGTTTCCGAATGTTGTCCGGAAAGTTATATTGTCCGGATAGGTTATGTTGTTCGGATTGTTTAGGTTTCCGGTAAATACCCGGATGGGATTAGTATATCCGACAAATGTGAGTATTCGGGAAGTATTGTTGTCCGGATAATTTGGGGATGTCCGGAAACTTCAGCTGTTTGGTCACTTTTGATATTCTGGATTCTGTTGAGTATCCAGTAACTCGTAGTTTTGATAACTTTTGGACAGAGTATGATTGAGAAATTTAAATACTATCTTAGTAGCTTGAACATACTTATGGTTGGATGTTAGTGTGTTAGACTAAAAGGTTGGAGTTTAGTAAATACTATAATTGTGTATAGTATGTGTAATGGATCCATAGGTACTGTTATGTATTGTAACGAGGAATAGACATAAAGCAATTTGTAATTCCCGTTGACCTGAAATGAGGAATAGGCATAAAGTAAATTGTAGTTCCCATTTCGTAAAGGTGTTATGAAATGAGAAATAGGCATAAAGGAAATTGTAATTTATATTTCATAGTATAGAAATCGAGGAATAGGCATAAAGTAAATTGTAATTCCTGATTTCTAGGGGAAGACCATAGGTAGACATAAAGTAACTTGAAATTTCTCCTTCCGGGTCAAGAAATAGGCATAAAGTAATTTGTAATTTCTTGGATAAGAGTAATAGACTAGAATCTACAAAGATTCGTGGTAGGCTCTTGATTTTGATAATACGACTTACTGAAGGTTAGTCATATTCATGGGATCGGGCATGATCTTGTCGCTGAGGTGAGCATATGTATGGTAAGAATGGTGGAGAACAGGTTTGTCTATATGTGTTAGATATTTTCAAACTGTTAACGTCTTTAATTTGAAATTTGAATGTTCTCACTAGGCGTAAGCCTAATCTTTCAAATTAAATTTTCTTACCAGGTACAGGCTCAGGGAAGTAAATGGGATGTGGGCCGAGAGCTTTTGATGTATCCAACTTAAGAGATAAGCGGAGGAGTTAGCTAATGCATGGAGGCTTTTTGATGGATTGCTTAGATAACTTAGTTAATCTAATTGTAGTGGACATGATTAGATTAATAAGTTATTGGGAGAATTCCATGTTGTATTTATGAAACCTTATAGTTAATTCTCCTCTTATATAAAAGTTTGGATGTTATTTTGTCATAACTGGTTTCAATTGAAGTTTAAATTAGCCCTGATTTTTAGGGTGTTACAGTTTAACCCCTCAGACCACAAATCAAACCGCAAGTGACAGTTTATTAAATTTTCAAACCGAACGGTTTGACATCAAGTGCTCAGACCGGTCAAACCGGATCGCGGTTTAGGCGGTTTGATCCGATCGATTTTTGCTGTTTGGGCCTTTTATGGGCTTTAAAAAAATATAATTTGGAATTTTAGATTAAATATATATTTAACAAAACAAAATATCCCAAAAGTCCACGTCTCCCTCCAAGGCTTGAGTTCATTTGAAGTAAGCAAAATCCACAAAAAATGAAACAAAATCCACAAAGTAGTAAACAACATATCCCAACAAAACACTAAAAAGAGTAATATGCAAACAAAGTCCATATCTTAGGGATTTTGAAATATACCTTTATGTTTGGGCTATTAGGAGTTTATGATAAAATTTAGTCTAGTTTTAAAAGGTTGGTTTATAGTCTTATACTAAAATAAAAATATTTAATATATAACTATACTATATATATAAGCGTGATCAAGCGGTTAAAGTTGAATTTTAAGTAGTATCGTTTTTTAAGCTCTATGTACAACTCTCAAAGCTACTAAGAAATTCCCTCTCTCCCACGTTCCTCTTAAAAATCAAAATTTTCAATTTTTAAGTTACACTTTATACCCTTAAAATTAGTTATCCAATTTACTTTTAATCCCTTACTTTTTCATTTTTTATTTTACATCTTTATCATATTAACATAAATAATCGTATATGAACAACAATGCATTAAAAAAATCATTTCTTTTTTTACAAATTATACCATTGTAATCGTCTCGTCAATATCTTCGAAATGAGCCCAATATTGAATAATTTTAGATTTAATCATATTATTAAATGAACATGTACAAATTAATTTGTTTTATATCTCTTACATTACTCATTTTCATTTTACACCCTTATAATATTAAGTTACACTTTATACTCTTATAATTAGTTATCCAATTTACTTTTAATCCCTTACTTTTTTATTTTTTATTTTACACCCTTATCATATTAACATAAATAACCGTATATGAACAATAATGCATTAAAAAAATAAATTTCATTTTTTATAAATTACACCATTGTAATCGTCTCGTCAATACATTCGAAATGAACTCAATATTGAATATGTTTGGATTTAATCATATTATTAAATATCATGAACACGAATTAATTTGTTTTATATCTCTTACATTATTCATTTTCATTTTACACCCTTATAATATTAAGTTACACTTTATACCCTTGAAATTAGTTATCTAATTTACTTTTAATCTCTTACTTTTTCATTTTTTATTTTACACCCTTATCATATTAACATAAATAATCGTATATGAACAAAAATGCATTAAAAATACATTTTTTACAAATTATACCATTGTAATTGTCTCGTCAATACCTTCGAAATGAGCCCAGTATTGAATATTTTTGGATTTAATCATAATATTAAATATCATGAACATGTACGAATTAATTTGTTTTATATCCCTTACATTATTCATTTTCATTTTACACCCTTATAATATTAAAAATACATAATCATGGTTTAACTAAAACATATTAATAAATGCATTTTTTACAAATTATAATATTACAATATTCTCGTCAATAATTTCAAAATAAACTTATTATTGAATATTTTTTAACTTAATAATATTGTGAAGTATTATAAATACGTATCAAGATTTTTCAAGAATGACGTACTGAGATTTTTTTTAAATTTGTACATTTTTACGCTCTTATCTATATTTATCTATTATCTATACTACTTTATTAAAAGAATAAAACAATTTTTTTTCAACATACGGTTTTTCTGATCCTTTTAACACAATATACAAACATTTGCAGCATAAGACTGAAAACCGTTCTTCTTCTCCGGCCACGTTTTTAACAACTGCCAAAGCTATTAACCCCCCACTCCCTTCAGTTCCTTCGACCAGTGCAATCACTCCCTCAACATACGTTCTTTAACATTTAAGGGATTGTACTGGAATGGAACTAACAGTGAATGAGATACATTCATTATTTCGTTCTTATAGAAACATGGATATCTTGGGTCTTGATACCGAGCCGTTACATACAGGCTATAAGCTGAGGTCTTATGGCTAATCGGTGCTAAAGAGAAATGGCTTGCTAGAGACGTTCCTACAGCTAGAGCGATTCTTCAGGAGGCGTATGCCGCTATTCCTAATTCCGAAAAGATCTGGCTTGCTGCGTTTAAGCTCGAATTTGAAAACAACGAGCCGAAAAGAGCCTGAATGCTTCTTGCTAAAGTCCGTGAACGTGGAGGAACCGAGAGAGTCTGGATGAAATCAACCATTGTCGAGAGAGAACTTGGAAACACTGAAGAAGAACGAAAGCTTCTTGATGAAGGTATGATCAAGATACCCTATGGTAAAAAGTCTTACGCAAGAAGTCATATACCCTCCTACAACATATGAGAGAGGGTGAGAGTAGCAAACAAGTAGCAAGATCAGTTTAGGAAAAACAAGTGGGAACAATTAATATATGAAGCTAATTGCATTCACTGTATATATAGATTGACATAAATCCCACCTTTAAGGTATGATTTCCCCATATTTTTTTATTTATACTCACAAACTTATCATAAGTTTTAGTTTTACTTATTATAAGTTTTAGTTTTAGTTTTACTTATTATAAGAAGTTGGAACCTATAAAGTTTGCATCTTGATTGCTTCTTGTATTTTATTCTTAAAATCCCTGTTAAATCTCACATATTGGGAGAAAATGTTTTTTTCCATTCTTTAACTTTAAGGGTGCGTTTGGTACGCATACGGGACAGGACAGGACAGAACGGGACATGACAGCTGTTCAGCGTTTGGTAAGGCATGATAGAACTGGACAGAACAGAACAAGACATGTTAAATGACCAGTTTACCCCTAGTGAGATGTTTAGTGTTTTAACACCAAATAATCAACCATGGTTCATCATCTCCATATCCATCGAGATTCATGTGGTTTTCCAGAAAGCAAAAACATGAAATTAATCTGTTTTGGAAACACAGACACAAATATGGGATCTTGCAGGCCGTTCAAAAAACTAAACAAGCATTTAGAACTTGTTTTTCAAAACAATTTAAGAAAACATCAAAATCTATGCAACCACTTTTCAGTAACCAAATCAAACCAAAAAATCAGTAACCAAATCAGATACAGGACCCAAAATTTTTACAAAATCAGTCACTGTGTGGGAAGAAATGTAACACCCCAAAACAGGGGTCAACAAAAACTTCCATAAAACGGAAGAGTGGTACGCATTTCTAAAGTAAAGGTATACATAATTATCATTACATAACCATTAATACAAAGATTTAGATAATTATAATTACTAATGGACCACTAGCTTATCTAATCTCTATTATAGAAATCAGATTTCAAAAGGTGTTGGAAAGTGCTATCATAAATCTTCTAATCTTTAGCTATCCAACAATGATCCCATGCTCACACCCCGGTCTAAACCTTCTTGTGTCCGGAACCACTAATATATGTAACACATAAAACACATAACAAGTGTTAGGCTTTTAAAGCCTAAGTGAGGTTTACACATAGCACATAGAGCATAATCATAGCATGTAGGAATAACAATTCGATACATTCACAAATTGGATTCCATGGAGAAGGCCCATATTGCTACCCAGTTACATCATAATGGAAGATATACCTTGATCGGTACCCCACGGTAGCGTCACAAGGCATAACACAACGGAAAACCCCACGGTATCCGAAGGTATGAATCAATTACACTTACCCCACAGTGTGTAAGAATATATCCTCCAATGCCTACTAGGTGCTCCTCCAATTATGTGAATACCAAATATATTAATCCAATAATATTCAAGAGCATATTTAACACATAACAATGGTCCAACCATTTAACATAATCAATACTACTTCCATGCAGTTCATATATATCCATATGTATCAATTCACATTCCATATAATGTCAATAATAAACATCCATGTTTACAATTCAATATTAGGTCCATTTTGACCATTAAGCCATCTTTGCTTCATTAAGACATATATTAAGCCATCATCATAATCATATACCAATGATGTATAATCAAACCCAAACCTTTAACACTAACATTTATCATAGCATTATAGATAATGAAACACAATTAATCCACCTTAACTTACTTGAACTCTTCTTGTTTCCCTCTTAACCATTAAGAGCTTATTAATCAAGATTTCTCATTATCAATACCAAAATCAAGATAAAGAATGGTAGTAAAGTATAATACAATCAATTAAATACAAGTTACTCACCTCAAATCTTCAATTGGTATCACCCTAACTTGAAGACTTGAACCCAATCACTCCAAGAAGAAGAATGAAGATGTAATGCCCTAATTCAAGCTTAATTGGTAAGATTCATCTAATAATTATTTGAATTGGATTAGGATTGAAAGATAAGAGTTTACCTTAATTTTATATGGAAATCGCCTGAGAAGTAGAGAGCAGAGCAAAATCTGATTTGAGAATTCTAAGTGAAGGAATGAATGACTAAGGACTAAGAGGTGGGTTTAATCCCCTTTTAGCACGTCAGGTGCTCGGCGCCGATCCCCGCGCCGATGCATCGGCGCCACCATCGACGCCAACTTCTGTTTGCTAGCCTTCTCGTTTTCCACTGATTTGGCCGTAACTTCTTCCTTAGAAATCCGTTTTTACCCCAGAAAGTACCGTTGGACTCGTATTCAAATTACCCATCCAACTAATCCATAAAATCTAATATTCCACTTTATCATCTATTTTTCATTAATTTCCTTAAGGAATAAACTTACTGATTTCTATCGAAAGTTATCAAATAACAAGTAACAATCACGGAAATTACTTAGGAAATCATTTATAACCTAAGAAGTCAAAATATAAAGAAATATTAGGACTATTATTACTCACAAGGATTTTCCGGGTGTTACAATTCTCCCCCACTTGAAATATATTTCGTCCTCGAAATCTTAGATTTTAGAAAACAAATGTGGATATCGTCGCTTCATATTCTCTTCTGGCTCCCATGTGATATTAGCTCCACGGTGATGTTTCCATTGCACTTTGACCATATTGATTTCTTTGCGTCGAGTTCCTTTAGTCGAACGTTCCAAAATAGCTTCGGGTTCTTCTATACAATGCTTGTTCTCCACTCTAATTTCTGATAAAGGTATCACATTTTCTTCATGACCAAAACACTTACGCATTGACCCATCTTTCTTATTTACAAATAAAACTGGTGCTCCCCACGGCGACGAACTCGGTCTCACAAATCCCTTATCCAAGAGTTCTTGAAGCGGTGCCATCATCTCTTTCACTTCCAACGGAGCCAAGCGATAAGGTGTTTTAGCAATCGGAGACGCTCCCGGCATCAAGTCTATCTTGAACTCTACTTGACGATCTGGTGGTAAACCTGGCAATTCTTCTGGAAATACGTCAAGAAACTCGCACACGACTTTCATATCTTCCACTTTCTTCTTTTCCATCTTAGCATCAATCACATATGCCAAGAATGACTTACAACCTTTTAATACACATTTCCGCGCCTTTAGCATAGTCATAGACGCCATTTCTCTCTTCCTCCGATCTCCATATATAACAATAGGGTTTCCGTCAGAAGATGGTATACGAATTAACTTCTTAGCACACACAATTTCAGCTTGAATTTCTGCTAACCAATCCATCCCAACCACTACATCAAAATCCCCAATCAAAATTGGCATTAAATCTATTGGAAAATTCTTCCCTTCTATCTCTAGCGGACATCTTCGCAAAACATCTCTTACCACAACATTTTCACCATTAGCTATTTCTACTAACAAAGCTTCTTCTAACTGACTTACAGTCAAATTTAACTTTTGAATAAATGATAATGACACGAATGAATAACTTGCACCAGAATCAAATAAAACACGCGCAGGTACGGAGTTTAGAAGAAATGTACCCGACACCACATCTTTTGAACTTCTAGCTTCATCAGTCGACATTTGAAATGCCCTTCCAGTTGCCTTTGGTGGTTCTAACTTGGGTTTCCCAAATCCGCCTGTCTTCAACCTTGGGCAATCTCTCTTCACATGACCCGGCTCACGGCATTCAAAACAAATTACCACTTTTATTGAACAATCCCGCATTAAGTGCCCAACTTTTCCACATTTGCTACAAGTTAGAGGACCCTGATACTGACTAGTGTTACACAAACCCACATGAGATTTCCTGCATCGATTACACCATCTAGCCTCGTTACGACTATCTCCACCTTTATTCCCCATGAATGGTCTTTGTTGACGAAAATTTCCAGACGACCCTTCCCATTTCCTTTTCTCACTTATTGGTCCACTCTCCAACTTTCCTTGAACCAAATCATCTTCTATCCGCAAGGATTCTTCAATTGCTTCTTGTATGGTGGAAACCTTAGCATTTCTCAAAGCAGTTTTCATACCAGCCGGTAATCCCCTTTGATACGTCTTTATCTTTGTTTTCTCGTCAGGAGCTAAGTGTTCCACTAGATTTAACTTCTCCAGAAACAATCTTGAGTATTCCATAACTGACATATCTCCTTTCTTCATCCCACGTGTTGGACAACCTAAGGGGGGGGGGGGTAAGGTTGTATTTAAAATCTTTTTCTTTCAAAAATTCTTTGAACAAATAAATACAGTACAAACAATACAGTAAAAATAAAGCAGAGTATAAACAAGTAAATATACAACAATTATATAAACAGATATAATTTAAATGCACAGCGGAAATGTAAAGAGATAAGGGAAAGAGAATACTTGACAACGATATTTTTAAAGTGGTTCACCAAACACAAAGTTGGCTAGTCCACCTCGAGAAAATAACACTTCTCGGAGATCCAATACGAAACGTGTTCTTTACGGTAGAAACACAAACCTTAATACAACAAACGCGAAACACTCTTCTTTGAGAGATTAATGTGGATCACTCACTCTAATTCAAACACTTACAAGAGGGTATAGATTTTAATATGAATAATCACTCTTGAATAAGGTTTATCACTTGGATATTTTTAGAGAGTTTGATCACTTGAGTTGTGTTGCTGATTCAACTAATCGAGAGATTTTAATCTGCTATCAACTCAAGATTTCTTGCTCAAAAATTAATTTTATCAGTTTAAGTGATTTAGTGTGAGTAAGAAAGCAGCAGAATAATAATCAAATGCTGAGGGAGAATTTATTGCTGAAGTTGGTGTAGCATTGAAGGCTGCTGGATGCTTGTATTTATACTGGATGATCATCAGTCTTGGGGATTTCGCGGTATACCGCCAGACCATCGCGGTATACCTGCGTCAGAAAAAGTGTACTGCAAGGAGAAGGTCAACCTGCAAAAGATCAACGGCTACAAGTACCCGCGGTATACCGCGTTGCACATGGCGGTATACCGCCTGAAAAAGTTGTCTGACAAAAGAAGCTTCATATGCAGATGATGCTGATGGTGAACAGTACCCGCGGTATACCGCGAAGACCTTGGCGGTATACCGCCTGAAGTTTTGTCCAATGAGAGCAAGGCAACGCAGGGTGGTTCGGCTGATCACACTTCTTGCAACAGATGATGAACAGTAGCAAACAGCATATATATATATATATATCAAGTGATTTAATATATATATAAAAAAAATATTGTATATATATATTTGATTCAAATATATTTATATAGATACGAAATATCCAAGTGATAAAATATTTTAGGGTGTTTATCATTTTAAAATAAAATGACGAAACTCTTCAGACTTGGATACTTCAGATAAAAAATTTATCGAGATCATTTAAATATCTGCACACTCGGATAAAATATTAGATAACAAAATAATGCGGTGTGTTTTGTAATCATCAAAATAAATATGGAGATGTGATTTTATGTGTACCAAAAATATATCACAATATTTAAAGCTGGGTACACTTGCACCAACAATCTCCCCCTTTTTGATGATGACAAACACAACGCTAAACACGAGAGCATACTCGGTTTCTCTCCCCCTTTTGTCGAAGCAAAAAGGGTTCAAGAAAGTCGCTTATGCTCCCCCTCGAAAGATGCTCCCCCTCAAAATATGAAATATTTGAGAGTTAGTATTTATCAAGGGTTATACTCAAGCATGCCTAAACCAAGTCTTAATTTAAAGAACGCCTTCTTGTTTAGAGCTTTAGTGAAAATATCGGCCAAATTATCTTCCGAATCAACCTTTTCAAGCACGATTTTGCCTTTTTGAACATTATCTCGTAAAAAGTGATGTCTCAATTCAATATGTTTGGTACGAGAATGCAAAACGGGATTTTTACTTAAGTTTATGGCACTTGAGTTATCACACATAATTGGAATTTTGGTTAGGTGTACCTCAAAATCGGTAAGTGTGTGTTTCATCCATAGGACTTGAGCACATGCTCTTGCGGCGGCTACATATTCCGCTTCGGTGGTAGACAAAGCTACGGATTGTTGTTTCTTAGAGAACCAAGATACAAGTGAGAGACCTATAAAGGCGCATACCCCACTAGTACTTTTTCGGTCAACAATAGATCCACCAAGATCGGAATCGGCAAAACACGTTACTTCTAACTCGGGTTGCTTTGCGTACCATAAGCCAAGATTAGTAGTACCTCGTAAATATCGAAAAATACGCTTGACAGCTTCATAGTGAGATTGTTTAGGTGAAGATTGAAAACGAGCACATAAACATACACTAAACATAATGTCAGGTCTACTAGCAGTTAAATATAATAAACTACCAATCATACCACGATAAATCTTTTCATTAAAATCGTTTCCCTCCTCGTCACGAGATAATTGCAAATTTGTGGTCATTGGAGTTTCAACGGGTTTGACATTTTCAAAGTTAAACTTTTTCAACATATCTTTACAATATTTAGATTGACTAATGAAAATACCAGTTTCACATTGTTTTATTTGCAATCCTAAGAAGTATTTTAACTCTCCCATCATGCTCATTTCAAACTCGCTTGTCATTTTCGCAGAAAATTCATTACACAGTTTTTCATTAGTGGAACCAAAAATAATATCATCAACATATACTTGCACAACCACAATATCATTTTGAACATATTTCACAAATAAAGTATTATCAATTTTACCCATAATATAACCACTAACAATTAAAAAGGTTTTTAATCTATCATACCACGCACGCGGAGCCTGCTTTAAACCATAAAGCGCCTTTTTTAATTTATAAACATGTGTCGGGTTTTCAAAACTTTCAAAACCGGGAGGTTGAGAAACGTATACCTCCTCATTTATAATACCATTTAAGAAAGCACTTTTAACATCCATTTGAAATAACTTAAAATCTTTAGCATTTGCAAAAGCGAGAAGCATTCGAATAGACTCCAACCTTGCAACCGGTGCAAAGGTTTCGTCATAATCTATACCTTCTTGTTGACTGTACCCCTTGGCAACTAAACGTGCCTTGTTTCGTGTGACTCCACCGTTTTCGTCTACCTTGTTTCGGAAGACCCATCTTGTGCCAATAATGGTTTGACTACTAGGGCTAGGCACTAAGTCCCACACATCATTCCTAGTAAATTGGTTTAACTCATCTTGCATGGCCAATATCCAATCCTCATCACCTAAAGCTTCATCTATGGTTTTAGGTTCTATGGTTGAGATAAAGGCATGGAAAGCACAATGGGTAAGGATTTGTGATCTAGTTGTCCTTTGGTTTAGGTCACCTATAATTTGATCTACGGGATGGCCTCGAGCGGTTCTAAGGTTAGGATCATCTATACCTTGTGGAATAAAGCATGGAGGGGCATCACTAGATTCAATATTATTTGTGGAAGGTTGGGTACCTAAATCCAAGGTACTAAGTTGTTGGGCTAAGACATCTCCTTCACGGATATTATCATTTGCTAAGGATGCACTCGGTTTGGGAGGACTCTCGTCAAAACTAACATTAAGGGATTCTTCCACTACCATGGTCTCCTTATTTAGGATTCTATAGGCTTTGCTATTCCAAGAATAACCTAGGAACACTCCCTCATAGGCTTTGGGGTCAAATTTGGTTAGGTAGGATTTGGTGTTTAAAATGAAACATTTACAACCAAAAACTTTTAGGTGAGCTAGGGAAGGTTTTCTACCTCGGTAAAGTTCATAGGGTGTCTTATTTAGGATACCTCTAATTAGGACACGGTTAAGCACATAGGTCGCGGTAGCAACGGCATCACACCAAAACTTTTGGGGAACTTGATGTTCGTTTAGCATAGTTCTACTCATTTCTTGCAACGTTCGATTTTTCCTTTCAACAACCCCGTTAGATTGAGGAGTTCGAGGAGCCGAAAAGTTATGAGTTATACCATGTTTATCACAAAAGGCACCAAATTGTACATCATTATCGAATTCTCGTCCATGGTCCGTACGTATGGAAACAATCGTACAACCTTGTTGGTTTTGAATTCGTTTTCCCAAAATTTTAAACTTTTCAAAAGCCTCATTTTTATGTCTCAAAAATAAAGTCCAAGTATAACGGGAATAATCATCCACAATAACCAAAGTATAAAAATTTCCTCCAAAACTTTGAATAGCCATCGGGCCAAAAAGATCCATATGTAAAAGTTCTAAAACTCTTTGAGTAGAAATAACATTTTTTGATTTATGAGAAACGTGATGTTGTTTGCCGACACGACAAGCATCACAAAAATGATTATCAAACTTTAATTTTGGCAGGTCACTCACAAGCTCCTTATTTTTTAAGTTTTGCATTAATCTTAGATTAGCGTGACCTAAACGCCTATGCCATAAAGTAGAAACATCATTAATAGAAGATAAGCATACATTATCAGATACAACAGTTTTACAAATATATAAATTTCCTTTTACAAAGCCATTTAAAAGAACTTTGCCATTTTTTATGATTTTACAAGAATCTTCTTCGAAGACAACAGTTGTATTATTTTTACACAATTGGCGAACACTCAATAAATTAAAATGTAAATTATCAACATGATTAACATTAAGAAATTGAACATTATTGCAAGAGACTGTACCTCTACCAATTATATTTCCTTTGGAGTTTCCTCCAAAAATTACCTGTCCACCATCACATGACTTATATGATGAAAAGAGATTATTGTTTCCGGTCATGTGACGTGTGCAACCACTATCGAGTATCCAGTCCATATCAAGGTCAATCTACAATAATGAAGATGTAACTTTTATGGTCCCCATTTCTCGTGGGTCCTTGACAATTAGTTTCAAAAGTCAACCAACATACATATATATAAAGTAAAACAGAATATATATATATATATAATATATTACACAATATTAATATATATATATAATACATCAAATCATATTAATATATATATATAACAAACACCATATTATATATATATATGTAATACGTATATATATGTAAACAAACAGTACATAGAATATATATTACTTATATATATAATGTATACAACAAAATATATTTAAACTATATATATATACATAACACATTTAAAACCATAAACGCATACCACCGGGATTATCATTACTAAACATTCCTTTTGGAATCCATTTATTTACCATTTTAATTTTGCGATTATATTTATCATACACATAAAAACAAGTATTTACATTCGCATTATTATTAGGTTTAGAATATTTATCATGGTACATGCGAGCATACGGTTTTCTCGTATTATAATTTACATTATTTATTTTACGCACATACGGAGGTTTTTGCACATATTGATTTCTTGTATTTACTTTAGGTGATTCATAGAATCTTTTGATGGGTATACATGAACATTTATCAACACAAGTATTGGAACCAATGCCTTTTCTACATTTTATACGGTTAGGCATATTAAGCATGTTAAGAACTTTCTCATTGCTACTTTCAAAGGCTTTAGCTAGCATGTTATCTTTTTCATATGAAGCACATTTAGCCTTTAAACATGTAATCTCATTATCAAGAATATCACATTTTGTACAAATAATATTTTCATGTGATTTTTTATTCAAGCATGCAATTTCTTTATTTAAAACATCACAAGATTTACAAAAATCTTTTTCTCCTAATTTAGTTTCTAATTTAGCAATTATATCTATATCATTTTCAGATTTTTGTTTAACATTTTTTATTTCCTTTTTACATGCATTTACAGTTTCTTTTAACATAGCATTCTCATCTTGGTAACGATTTGCAAGAGCGGCCATTTTATGAAAAGATTCATATAATTCTTCAAGATTATTTTCACTATCACTTTCATAATCACTATCGTAATCCGAGTAAGAAGATTTTACCTCGTCGTCGCTATCGGCCATAAGACAAATGGCTTGATAGTCATCTTCTTCTTCACTCTCGCTCCACGCGCCTCCAATGAAGGCTTTCTCCTTCTTCTTTTGGAATTTGTTCTTTTTCGGACATTCATTGGCGTAGTGGTCTTTGTCACCACATGAGTAGCAAAAGCCTCTCTTTGGCTTAGCTTTATCGTCTTCACTCGAGTCGCCATTTTTCTTAACTTTTTCGTCTCGTTTATGGAACTTACGACTTCGATTTTCACCACCACGACGGTAGTTACCGTTTCTTTGAAATCTGCCATTGTTAGAAAATTTATTATTATTATTAAGAAATTTGGAAAAGTTTCTTACCAACATGGCGACTTCATCGAGAGTTTCGGATGGATCTTTCGAGGAGCTAGCTTTCTCCTTTTTCTTCTCATCTTTTGGTGTTGAGACATTGAGAGCGATTGATTTCTTTTTAACTTGCTCCCGGTCTTTGTTTCTTTTAAGTGCAATTTCATGCACTTTAAGATTACCGATCAAGTCATCTATCTTCATTATGGAAAGGTCACGGGAGTCTTCTAAGGATGTTATCTTTTGCATCCACTCCGAAGGAAGAGCTCGTAGGATTTTCCTTATATAGTCCTCGTTAGGATAAGTGCGATCCAAACCTTTCAAAGTAGTCACAATAAGGTTAAATCTTTTAAACATTGAGTCAATTGACTCATCTTGTTTCATTTCGAATAGTTCATAATCGTGAACTAAAATATTTACTTTACTAGATTTAACCTCCGTGTTTCCACGATGAGTATTATTTAAACTTTCCCATATTTGATTTGCAGTTTTATAAGTATATACTCTTTCAATTTCGTCAGATGTTAAAGCAGCATATAATATATTCTTAGCTTCAAAGTTTAAACAAAAATGAGCTTCATCAGAAGTAGTCCAGTCATCTATAGGTTTATCAATATAAACATCATCTTTCACAATGGTGGGTTTAAAATTCCCTTTTTCTATGATGTTCCAAATCTTTTGATTTTTGCCACGCACGTGACATTCAAATAGCTCGGCCCAAATGCCAAACTTTTCAGTATCTATCAAAGGAGGTTTTGAAAACACGATATTAGTTTGTTGAGCCATTTAGAAGAATAAGAGAAAAATATGCAGAATATTTTGAAAGACCTGCTCTGATACCAAATGTTGGACAACCTAAGGGGGGGGGTAAGGTTGTATTTAAAATCTTTTTCTTTCAAAAATTCTTTGAACAAATAAATACAGTACAAACAATACAGTAAAAATAAAGCAGAGTATAAACAAGTAAATATACAACAATTATATAAACAGATATAATTTAAATGCACAGCGGAAATGTAAAGAGATAAGGGAAAGAGAATACTTGACAACGATATTTTTAAAGTGGTTCACCAAACACAAAGTTGGCTAGTCCACCTCGAGAAAATAACACTTCTCGGAGATCCAATACGAAACGTGTTCTTTACGGTAGAAACACAAACCTTAATACAACAAACGCGAAACACTCTTCTTTGAGAGATTAATGTGGATCACTCACTCTAATTCAAACACTTACAAGAGGGTATAGATTTTAATATGAATAATCACTCTTGAATAAGGTTTATCACTTGGATATTTTTAGAGAGTTTGATCACTTGAGTTGTGTTGCTGATTCAACTAATCGAGAGATTTTAATCTGCTATCAACTCAAGATTTCTTGCTCAAAAATTAATTTTATCAGTTTAAGTGATTTAGTGTGAGTAAGAAAGCAGCAGAATAATAATCAAATGCTGAGGGAGAATTTATTGCTGAAGTTGGTGTAGCATTGAAGGCTGCTGGATGCTTGTATTTATACTGGATGATCATCAGTCTTGGGGATTTCGCGGTATACCGCCAGACCATCGCGGTATACCTGCGTCAGAAAAAGTGTACTGCAAGGAGAAGGTCAACCTGCAAAAGATCAACGGCTACAAGTACCCGCGGTATACCGCGTTGCACATGGCGGTATACCGCCTGAAAAAGTTGTCTGACAAAAGAAGCTTCATATGCAGATGATGCTGATGGTGAACAGTACCCGCGGTATACCGCGAAGACCTTGGCGGTATACCGCCTGAAGTTTTGTCCAATGAGAGCAAGGCAACGCAGGGTGGTTCGGCTGATCACACTTCTTGCAACAGATGATGAACAGTAGCAAACAGCATATATATATATATATATATCAAGTGATTTAATATATATATAAAAAAAATATTGTATATATATATTTGATTCAAATATATTTATATAGATACGAAATATCCAAGTGATAAAATATTTTAGGGTGTTTATCATTTTAAAATAAAATGACGAAACTCTTCAGACTTGGATACTTCAGATAAAAAATTTATCGAGATCATTTAAATATATGCACACTCGGATAAAATATTAGATAACAAAATAATGCGGTGTGTTTTGTAATCATCAAAATAAATATGGAGATGTGATTTTATGTGTACCAAAAATATATCACAATATTTAAAGCTGGGTACACTTGCACCAACACCACGGAACTCATCTTCAATCTTGTCTAGTGCCCGCTCACTGCAATACTTTTCAAGAATTTTCTTTTTGAAAGCTGCCCACGTGAATTTGGCCAAAAGTGCAGGTGCGATTGATGAACGTGTAAGATTCCACCATGTAAGAGCTTCACCCTTAAGGAGATGAGATGCAATTTAACCTTCTGAGAGTCTTCACATTCGGTTGCTTCAAAAGACATCTCAACTTCTCGAATCCAGTTCATACATTTAGTGGGATCAGTAGTTCCTGCAAACTCTGGAGGTCTACATCCCAAAAACGTCTTGTATGTGCATCTCCGTTCCTTTCTTCCTTCCCGAATAGTCGTATCTGTTTCCGTATTCAAAGTATTTTCCAAATTACCTTGCCCATTCAAAGCATTTTCTGCCATCGTCTCGCGTTGTCGAATGCTGTTATCTCTGTCATCCAACATCTTCATAAATCGTTCCTGTTGTTGAGTCATAGCAGATTCCATGGCTCGGAGCATACTATTCCTCAACCGAGTTTCAAGAGCGTCTTCTTCCATTACTGGGTTCGAGGTACCAATGTTGAGTCTTGGTATAATTTCTGTTCCTCCGCCTAAATTACGCGGTCTCGGAGGATGTCTAGCTGTTGCTTGAATTTCAGGTTGGTCAACAGTAGATTCAGATGCTGACTGACCATCAGGTGGTCGCTGCACTTGACTTCGAGTATTTACCATTCAGTCTCCCAAGCATGCGAGAATAAGGTAAGAATTAGACTAATTTTGTGTACTAATACACTTATCAATTACCATAATAATAGAGATCAAGTACACTTACATAACAACATATTCATAATAACATTAGCTAGATGAAATTATGAACATGTAATATACAAGTATTCTTATTACCATTGTTGGTGCAAGTGTACCACATCTCTATATATTTATATATATTTATTTTGATGATTACAAACACACCGTATTATTGTTTATCTAACAATTTAATCCAAGTGTGCAGTTGTTGAAGAACACGGAGATTTAATCTGAAGGGTTCAAGACGGAAGTGTTTACGTCGTCATCATTGTTTATAACTAATAATGATAAACACCCTAAAATAATATACCACTTGGATATTTCTAAAAACCCTAATTGATTTTAATTAAAAGGGTTTATTGAGAAGATTCAGCAAGATTGGTTGCGTCCTGGAAAGTGTCCTTTTCTGACGCCGGTATACCGCGGCGATAGAGCCGGTATACCGCGGGTACATACAGCCGGTATACCGCGGGTGTTCAGCCGGTATACCGCGGCAGGTTCCGTGTGCATCTCTGGTTGGTTGAAAGTTGCTTTTTCTGACGGCGGTATACCGCGAGTCCTAGCCGGTATACCGCGGGTACGTTTTTCCAGAAGTCAACTTTGCATGTAGCCGTTGGTATGTCAGTGTACTTTGTCTGCACGGTATACCGCGTGCATTTGGCGGTATACCGCGGATGCACAATGCCGTTGGAGCTTCCTGATATATATACATGCATGCTGGTGAAGAAAGATAGAACACACAACACAACAGATCAACACTTACTCATCTGATCTCTCTCACTTACTTAACATATATATTTTATAAAACCTTTTTTTTATATAAAATATCCAAGTGAGATATTATACAAGAGTGATTACCCATTGTGAGTTATACTCCTCTTGTAAGTATTTGAATAACGGGTGTGTGATCCTGTTTATCTCATAGCAGAGGCTTGAGAAACTATTACAAATACCTTTGTACTTGGTTTGTATTTCTACCGTAAAGAATACATTTATTGGATCGTGTCGAGAAGTGTCTCGCCTGCTGGTTTATCACAGTTGGTGGTAAATCAGTAAATCTCTGTGTCAAGTATCTCTAACCTTTATCTCTTTATTTATTCCGCTGTGCTTTATTATATTTGTTTATATAAACTGCTTTGCATTTATATTTATTTATATAATCTCTGTGTATTTGTTTATATTTACACTCTTCTTTATTATTTGTATACTCTGATTTATTTTTACTGTTTCCGTACTGTATTTATTTATAAAAGAATTTTTGAAAGTAAAAGTTTTTAAATACAACCTTACCCCCCCCTAGGTTGTCTAACATTTGGTATCAGAGCAGGGCTTTCAAAAATTATCTGTTTAAATTTTTAAAGTTATTTCTTTAATTCTTTTAAATGGCTCAACAAACTAATTTTGTGTTTTCAAAACCTCCTTTGATAGATACTGAAAAGTTTGGCATTTGGGCCGAGCTATTTGAATGTCACGTTCGTGGCAAAAGTCAAAAAATTTGGGATATTATAGAAAATGGGAATTTTAGACCAACCAAAGTTGAAAATGATCTTATTGTTGATAAACCCATAAAAGATTGGACTCCCGCTGAAGAATCTCATTATTGTTTAAATTTTGAAGCTAAAAATATATTATATGCTGCTTTAACTTCCGATGAAATTGAAAGAGTTTATACTTATAAAACTGCTAATCAAATCTGGCAAAGCTTGAGCGACACTCATCGTGGAAATACTCAAGTTAAAAGCTCTAAAATAAATATTCTTGTTCATGATTATGAATTATTTGAAATGTCAAAAGATGAGTCAATCGACTCAATGTTTAAACGTTTTAACCTCATTATGACTACTTTGAAGGGATTAGGTCGTACTTATCCTAATGAGGATTATGTAAGGAAAATTCTTCGAGCACTTCCTTCGGAGTGGATGGCAAAAATCACATCCTTGGAAGACTCCCGAGATCTCGCAACTATGAAGCTCGATGATCTCATCGGCAATCTTAAAGTGCACGAAATTGCACTAAGAAGAAATCAAGTCCGGGAGCAAGTCAAAAAGAAATCCATAGCTTTAGAAGCCGTTGCCTCTAAAGATGAGAAAGAAAAAGAAGAGGAGGAAGAAGCTAGCTCATCCGATGACGAACCCGAAAATCTTGACGATTTAGTCAAGTTGGTAAGAAAACTTTCTAAACTTTTATCTAACAAAAAGTTTGCCAAAAATGATAGGTTTCAAGAAAATGGAGACTACCGTCGTGGTGGTAAAAACCAAAGTCGCAACGTCCATAAAAGTGAAGACAAATATGACGAATCTAGCGACGATGAAAAAGCCAATAAAAAGAAAGGCTTTTGCTATGTGTGTGGTGACAAGGATCACTATGCAAGTGTGTGTTCGAAACGAGCAAAACAAATCAACACACCAAAAGCTCTCGTCGGAGCCGCGTGGAGCGCAAACGGAGATAAAGACAAGAATATTTGTCTCATGGCCGACCATGATAATGAGGTATCTTCATCATGTCCTTTTGAAAATAATTGTGATAGTAATTATAGTGATAATTATTATAGTGACGATGAAAATAATCTTGACGAATTATATAAATCATTTCATGCTATGGCCGCTCTCGCAAATAAATATAAAGATGAAATTTCTAATTTAAAAGAAACCGTATCTGTGTATAATAAGGAAATAGATGACGGTAAACAAAAATCTGCTCATGATTTAGATGTTATCACTAAATTAGAAAATAAATTAAGTGAAAAAACTATTTGTAAATCTTGTGTTATTTTAAATGATAAAATTGCATGCTTAAATAAAAAGACACATGAAGATATTACATGTACAAAATGCGAGTCTCTTGAAAATGAAATTGCATGTTTAAATGCTAAATGTAAATCGCATGAGAAAAATGAATTATTAGCAAATGCTTTTAATAGTAGCAATGATAAAGTGCTTAAAATGCTAAATATATCAAATCGTATAAATTGCCGAAAAGGCATTGGTTCAAATACGTGTATTGAAAAATGTGATTGTATGCCAATTAAAAAGGTTTTTGAAAAACCTAAATTTGTTGTTAAAAATAAAACGCAAAAACCTCCGTATGTTCCTAAAATGAATTATGTGAATTATATGTCGAGAAAATCACATGCGTTTATGTATAATAATAAGTTTGCGAATCCTAAGAAAACTGTTAATCCGCATACTTCTTTTTACGTCTATGATGAATACGATCGTAAAATTAAAATGGTTAGAAAATGGATTCCGAAAGGAATGTTTAATGTTGACAATCCCGGTGGGATGCGTTTGTGGTTTTAAACCATTTTTATGGCTTTGTATGTTTGTCGTGTTTGTTTTATGTCGACAACATATTTTTTTGCAGTTTATGTTTTATACTAACTGTTAAAAGGACCCATAAGAAAAGGGTACCACGAAATATTTTCTTTGCCTTTTGTAGTGGTTTCCTGACGAGGATATAATACGTGTTTCCTGACGAGGATATAATACGTGTTACCTGCCGAGGTTATAATACGTGGTTACATGCCGAGGTTATAATACGTGGTTACCTGCCGAGGTTATAATACGTGGTTACCTGCCGAGGTTATAATACGTGGTTACCTGCCGAGGTTATAATACGTGGTTACCTGCCGAGGTTATAATACGTGGTTACCTGCCGAGGTTATAATACGTGGTTACCTGCCGAGGTTATAATACGTGGTTACCTGCCGAGGTTATAATACGTGGTTACCTGACGAGGTCATAATACGTGGTGATTTTTTTTATCACATAAAATTAACCGAAAATTGAAGCCTTAAGATCCGTTTTGGTGCAAGTGTTTCGTATTGGTTTGTATATCTTATGTCTCTATTGCTTTTTGCATTTTTTTTCCCTCAAATTTTATAAAATCAAATTGATATCGCTATTAATTTGAGGGGGAGCTTTTTATATTTACCCATGAGTTTATGCTACCTCAATTATATGCATATTTTGAGGGGGAGCATCTCTCGAGGGGAAGCATACCGTCTTTCTTGACCCTTTTTGTTTCGACAAACGGGGGAGAGAAACCGCATATGCTCTTGCTTAGCGGTTGTGTTTGTCATCATCAAAAAGGGGGAGATTGTTGGTGCAAGTGTACCACATCTCTATATATTTATATATATTTATTTTGATGATTACAAACACACCGTATTATTGTTTATCTAACAATTTAATCCAAGTGTGCAGTTGTTGAAGAACACGAAGATTTAATCTGAAGGGTTCAAGACGGAAGTGTTTACGTCGTCATCATTGTTTATAACTAATAATGATAAACACCCTAAAATAATATACCACTTGGATATTTCTAAAAACCCTAATTGATTTTAATTAAAAGGGTTTATTGAGAAGATTCAGCAAGATTGGTTGCGTCCTGGAAAGTGTCCTTTTCTGACGCCGGTATACCGCGGCGATAGAGCCGGTATACCGCGGGTACATACAGCCGGTATACCGCGGGTGTTCAGCCGGTATACCGCGGCAGGTTCCGTGTGCATCTCTGGTTGGTTGAAAGTTGCTTTTTCTGACGGCGGTATACCGCGAGTCCTAGCCGGTATACCGCGGGTACGTTTTTCCAGAAGTCAACTTTGCATGTAGCCGTTGGTATGTCAGTGTACTTTGTCTGCACGGTATACCGCGTGCATTTGGCGGTATACCGCGGATGCACAATGCCGTTGGAGCTTCCTGATATATATACATGCATGCTGGTGAAGAAAGATAGAACACACAACACAACAGATCAACACTTACTCATCTGATCTCTCTCACTTACTTAACATATATATTTTATAAAACCTTTTTTTTATATAAAATATCCAAGTGAGATATTATACAAGAGTGATTACCCATTGTGAGTTATACTCCTCTTGTAAGTATTTGAATAACGGGTGTGTGATCCTGTTTATCTCATAGCAGAGGCTTGAGAAACTATTACAAATACCTTTGTACTTGGTTTGTATTTCTACCGTAAAGAATACATTTATTGGATCGTGTCGAGAAGTGTCTCGCCTGCTGGTTTATCACAGTTGGTGGTAAATCAGTAAATCTCTGTGTCAAGTATCTCTAACCTTTATCTCTTTATTTATTCCGCTGTGCTTTATTATATTTGTTTATATAAACTGCTTTGCATTTATATTTATTTATATAATCTCTGTGTATTTGTTTATATTTACACTCTTCTTTATTATTTGTATACTCTGATTTATTTTTACTGTTTCCGTACTGTATTTATTTATAAAAGAATTTTTGAAAGTAAAAGTTTTTAAATACAACCTTACCCCCCCTTAGGTTGTCTAACAACCATCATTATAATTTTCAACAAATGTATTTCCACAATTCCTAACACTCTCCCATCCTATGTTATCTACCCATTCAACATTATTCGATCTTATTATTTTCAGCTTAAGTCTAGGCATACTATAGTCATACCTAGTTCACTTAAACTAGAGATCTGATACCAACTTGTAACACCCCAAAACAGGGGTCAACAAAAACTTCCATAAAATGGAAGAGTGGTACGCATTTCTAAAGTAAAGGTATACATAATTATCATTACATAACCATTAATACAAAGATTTAGATAATTATAATTACTAATGGACCACTAACTTATCTAATCTCTATTATAGAAATCAGATTTCAAAAGGTGTCGGAAAGTGCTATCATAAATCTTCTAATCTTTAGCTCTCCAACAATGATCCCATGCTCACACCCCGGTCTAAACCTTCTTGTGTCCGGAACCACTAATATCTGTAACACATAAAACACATAACAAGTGTTAGGCTTTTAAAGCCTAAGTGAGGTTTACACATAGCACATAGAGCATAATCATAGCATGTAGGAATAACAATTCGATACATTCACAAATTGGATTCCATGGAGAAGGCCCATATTGCTACCCAGTTACATCATAATGGAAGATATACCTTGATCGGTACCCCACGGTAGCGTCACAAGGCATAACACAACGGAAAACCCCACGGTATCCGAAGGTATGAATCAATTACACTTACCCCACAGTGTGTAAGAATATATCCTCCAATGCCTACTAGGTGCTCCTCCAAATATGTGAATACCAAATATATTAATCCAATAATATTCAAGAGCATATTTAACACATAGCAATGGTCCAACCATTTAACATAATCAATACTACTTCCATGTAGTTCATATACATCCATATGTATCAATTCACATTCCATATAATGTCAATAATAAACATCCATGTTTACAATTCAATATTAGGTCCATTTTGACCATTAAGCCATCTTTGCTTCATTAAGACATATATTAAGCCATCATCATAATCATATACCAATGATGTATAATCAAACCCAAACCTTTAACACTAACATTTATCATAGCATTATAGATAATGAAACACAATTAATCCACCTTAACTTACTTGAACTCTTCTTGTTTCCCTCTTAACCATTAAGAGCTTATTAATCAAGATTTCTCATTATCAATACCAAAATCAAGATAAAGAATGGTAGTAAAGTATAATACAATCAGTTAAATACAAGTTACTCACCTCAAATCTTCAATTGGTATCACCCTAACTTGAAGACTTGAACCCAATCACTCCAAGAAGAAGAATGAAGATGTAATGTCCTAATTCAAGCTTAATTGGTAAGATTCATCTAATAGTTATTTGAATTGGATTAGGATTGAGAGATAAGAGTTTACCTTAATTTTATATGGAAATCGCCTGAGAAGTAGAGAGCAGAGCAAAATCTGATTTGAGAATTCTAAGTGAAGGAATGAATGACTAAGGACTAAGAGGTGGGTTTAATCCCCTTTTAGCACGTCAGGTGCTCGGCGCCGATCCCTGCGCCGATGCATCGGCGCCACCATCGGCGCCAGCTTCTGTTTGCTAGCCTTCTCGTTTTCCACTGATTTGGCCGTAACTTCTTCCTTAGAAATCCGTTTTTACCCCGGAAAGTACCGTTGGACTCGTATTCAAATTACCCATCCAACTAATCCATAAAATCTAATATTCCACTTTATCATCTATTTTTCATTAATTTCCTTAAGGAATAAACTTACTGATTTCTATCGAAAGTTATCAAATAACAAGTAACAATCACGGAAATTACTTAGGAAATCATTTATAACCTAAGAAGTCAAAATATAAAGAAATATTAGGACTATTATTACTCACAAGGATTTTCCGGGTGTTACAAGAAATCACAGGTCACCAGTGGAAGAAATCGCAGGTCATCAGGGACGATTTTGATCTGTATGTTATTGGAAGAAATCGCAGGTCATTGGAAGAAATCTCAGGTCACTAGTGGAAGAAATCGCAGGTCATCAGGGACGATTTTGATCTGTATGTTATTGGAAGAAATCGCAGGTCATTGGAAGAAATCGCAGGTCATCAGGGACGATTTTGATCTGTATGTTATTGGAAGAAATCACAGGTCATTGGAAGAAATCGCAGGTCACCGTGAACCAGTCGAACAATGGAGGAAACCTCGAAAGAAGCAGAAACGAAGATCTAGGGTTCAAAGAAAGACGATTTTGATGAGAGAAGATTACGTGGGTGAAGAGAAGCAGATTTTGAGGAGAAGAGAAGCAGACGCAGATTCTGATTTTGGATTTCAGGAGGGCCATGGGTGAAGAGACTGATTTTTTAGGAGAAGAGAAGGGTGAGGGTAGATTGGTCTAATGAGAGAGTGTTCCACTTTGTTCCAGGGGGAGGGAGGGGACACACGTGTCCCATGGTTGTCCAACTTAGTTCCACTTTGTTCCATATATGGTCACTCCAAACATGGGACAAGTGTGTCCTGTCCTGTCCCACGCTGTCCACCGTACCAAACGCACCCTAAGTTACAAGCTAGGTTTTATTTTGTGTTGGCTAGAGGGAGATTGAGTACTCTTTCACCTTACTTGAACTGTTTATTTCTTTTGAAGTTTACCTACTTGAGTTGTTGCCAAATGATGTTTTTTGGAACAAAAAAAATATATATTGGATGTTAGAGCTCAATGTGTTATAACTATATTTCCTTTGCTGTCTAGATGTGGATGATTCAATGTTTTCGAGAAAGAGGAAGTGACATGAAAAATAAAGATATAATATTAATAGTAAGATTTTTGTTTTATTTGTTGGAAAAATATATCAACTTTTGAAAACCATTAAAAATATGAAGCTCAAGCTCAAGAACATGATAATGACAATGATCATCGTAGTGCTTTTGAGGTGTTTGATGCACCCAAGAATGGACTCATCTCTGCTAAAGAGTTACAGAAGGTGCTCTTGTATTTAGCAATTCTTTGATTCGAAATTGGTGTTAACATTGAAATTGGTCTTAAACTCCCTAATTTAGTCCGAATAGTTGTAATGGTTTTCGAATGACCTCAAGTTCTTGTGAGTACAATTTGTCTTAATTATTTTAGGTTTCTGTTTGTCAAGGTTGACAAGACAAAACCACAAGGGTTGTGGCGTACTGGTTAAGGCCCTGGGGGATGTGGTGGAATATCCCATCTGCTCAGAGTTCTAATCCGGGCGTACACAACAATTGTGGCCGCTGAGTTTTAATCAGGGCTGATGTCTTACAGACATAATTTGCCAAGGGATTAGTCTAGGCATAGCCTATGACACTCTTCCCCAAAAAAAGGTTGACAAGACAATTTGTACGGTTATTAAGTTTACAATTCAAAATTAATTATTATACTTATTAATAATTCTATTTGATGTTTGATAATTAAAGGTTAATTTTTATCGTTTTCAGTAATTAATTTTTGATGTATGATACCAATAAGTAATAATTAATGTTTGATGTGTGATAATTTTTTTGCTTTAGTTTTTGAAGTATGAAAATTGTTTTTTCATCAACAATTAATCAGATAAACAATCATATTTTGATTAGCATCCAATTATACACAGAGTTGCAATGGTATTCGTAAGTATTTACTAGAAAATACTTAGTAAACAATAAATTTTCAGTCAGTACTTACCTAGACCACCCTATTATCAATCGAATAAGCGTCTCAAAGAGAATGAGGTCTAGCGCCCCATCGAGAAAGAGCAATAGGGGTAGATTTGATAGTGAGAAAAGCAAGGGCAGCGAGAATGACAGCAAAGAACAAGGCGGGGAACCTCGCCAACTATTCCAATCCCCAAGAACCTCCGAGTTAGGTTTGATAACATCCCTAAGACGCTTCGGTTACCAAATGTTCAGTCGTTCAAACATGTTAATCTTGAATTTATATATTAGTCTATTTGCAATTCAAAATTTAAGAAAAACATAAAAGTAAAATCGAGGAGGATAAAGAATAGAACAAACATAATTAAAGGTTCGAGTTCTCGGTTTTCAACATCAAGATAATCCGATGCAACACGCGGGTACATCACTAGTATATATATATATATATATATCTTTATATATATAAAAGCAAAACCCATGAAAAATGACATGGCACAATGTGGATTGAGATTTCTCAAATATTGAATTGTGGTTTACTTTGGATATCCCACATTGATAAAAAGTTGAAATGTTGGAACATGAAGTTGATTATAAAAGAAGAATACTGCCAACTTTTTTACATGACTTATGATTTATTTTAATCCCTTTTGGATTAAAGAGTTAATTTTAGTTGCAAATTTTCTTCATGTTGAATATATAGTATATATTGCATTACAATTTAAAGCATCTCCAATGGAGGTTCTTATAATAACCTTCTTTTGTACTTTTTGGTGTTACCTCATTTCCATCTCAATCTTTATATATATAAAATAAAAAAACATGAAAAATGACATGGCACAATGTGGATTGAGATTTCTCAAATATTAAATTGTGGTTTACTTTGGCTATCCACATTGATAAAAAGTTGAAATGTTGGAACATGAAGTTGATTATAAAAGGAGAATAATGCCAACATTTTTTACATGACTTATGATTTATTTTAATCCCTTTTGGATTAAAGAGTTAATTTTAGTTGCAAATTTTCTTCATGTTGAATATATAGTATATATTGCATTACAATTAAGAGCATCTTCAATGGAGGTTCTTATAAAAACCTTCTTTTTGTACTTTTTGGTGTCACCTCATTTCCATCTCAATCTTTATATATATAAAAGCAAAAACTATGAAAAATGACATGGCACAATGTGGATTGAGATTTCTCAAATATTGAATTGTGGTTTACTTTGGCTATCCCAAATTGATAAAAAGTTGAAATGTTGGAACATGAAGTTGATTATAAAAGGAGAATAATGCCACCTTTTTTTACATGACTTATGATTTATTTTAATCCCTTTTGGATTAAAGAGTTAATTTTAGTTGCAAATTTTTCTTCATGTTGAACATATAGTATATATTGCATTGCAATTAAGAACATCTCCAATGGAGGTTCTTATAAGAACCTTCTTTTAAATAATCACATCATTATTCCATTTCGTCATCTTCTCACCAATGTGGGATAAACAAGACACAACATTTCACGATTTGATTAAGACTCAAATCTCATAATGATTCAACTGTTTAATGGAAAATGACTACGACTTTTTGAAAAGAATTAAAATAAACTTATTTAATTTCATATTATAAATTTATGGTGCTTATAGAACTTTCTCGCCACCGCGTGAGCGCGGTGCCACACACTAGTATATATATATAGAGAGAGAGATAGGGGGGGGAGGATAATGCCAGAAGTTAAACATTATGCGAGAACGCGAGAAGTGTGGTATCATATATGATTACACGGCTTGTGGATGTGTTTAATCATATATGATTAAACGTCTATGTATTGTCAATATAACATGTGTTTAATCGTATATGATTAAGCTTGTGTATCATATATGATTAAACACTTCTCACATTCTCGCATAAGGTTTAGCTTCTCATTTGAACCTGCCCCTATATATATACGTATGTATGTATTTGGCGGTCGGGCTGGTCCAAACTGCCCAAAAAGAGTTCCAAATCGTAGACCAGACCGGACCGCCCGGTTTGGCTATTTTTCAAACCAGACCGGACCGCCAAAACGGTCCAATTTAACTTGGTTCGATCGGTTTGAGCATTCCAACAGTTTTTTTGAACACCCCTAGGTTTTAGTGTATTTTGTGATGGTTTCGGGTGGACAATGGTAGGAGCCATCGACGAAATTGACTAGGTCATGGTCAAAGAGAATCAGATGGATTTTAGATTTCCAAGATATATAGTTGGTAGGAAAAAGTTTGATGACTTTGGAGAAGTTGATGAGAAAAAATGTTTTGAAGGTTCATGTGGATTAGGAATGGTGTTGTCATTGCTTGCCATGATGAGAAATTGTTTGAAATAAAACATTGATCCGGGCTCCGATACCATATAAAAGATGATAGATAGATTTGTTGATATTTTATTAACAACTTGGATGCTATTAATACATACATTTACAATTCATTTAAAGGGAAACAAATCAACCTAATTAAGGTTATTTAATAAAAAGTATCGACAAGAGTAACTATAAACAAAAGAGTTATTACAACAATAATATAAATGATCAAAATCAGATAATTGTTATCCTTGATTGAAACATTAATCTAGGTAGAAATTTTATCCTACCACCGCCTTCACCCAAACACCGCCGTTGCAACTCTATTAGATTCCAATTTACTTGACAAATATCAATCCCGACAGATTTAATTGTATGAACCATACTATTTTTGAACGATTAATATTGTCCAAATTGAAAATTGAAGATAGTTTAAATCATTTTATGGTTGCTTTTAACTTGGTTATCCAAAAACATGAAGTTGTGTATTTGAAATCAAGGATTAAAGGTAATATGAATGTTGCATTTATCTCGTATAACAAATATTCGTTGATCAATTTACCCTTATTTTATCAACAACTTTTTTTTGTACATGGACTTTAGATCAACTCATTCTAATTAAATCTAACTCATATGTTTCATATCTATTCGCAATCATGTTTATCAAATTCTCAATTAATTACTTATCTTTGTATGCAAGGGATGTAAATAACAAATATAACTAAGATAAAACGAGATCATCTTTGTATTTGCATTAACTTGTATCATGTGTGGACGTGAACATAGAAGTTATTGTTTGTGTTGAGATGTGTTCTTGTATGTGGTTACAAATCATTTAATATTAAATATAAGAGTTTTTTACTAAATATTTATTACTTGTCACTTAGTATCTGGTAGAACTACGGTGCTGACCCAATAAGAATAATATTGTTTACCTATAATGTTATTGACAGAGATGTTATCTTGATAAGGATAAAAAAAGGGAAATTAATTAAAATACCCAAAGTTTGACCAACTGTTACCAAAATATCCAAAAAAAATTTCATTTTGCAAAAATACCCAAAATACCCGCGATGGATCCCGCGATCGCGGGCTAGGGCTGACGTGGCACGTATTTTGGCCCCAAATGCCCCGCGAAGCCCCTCAACTTTGGCCGCGGTGCACTTTTGGTCCCTGCCCGCGATCGCAGCCCGCGATGGGCCAAAATTTACAGTTTTGGTCCCTGAAAATTTACACTTTTGGTCCCTGAAAATTTACACTTTCAGCCCCTGTACTTAGACGAATCTTGCATGCTTTTACTGTTTTTTCCACAATTATTGTACTTTGAAGACCGATTTGTGGTTGAAATTCATTTGCATGTTTGAGATTTCATCCATAAATATCAGTAGTATGCAATTCACAATTCACACTTCCTCTTGCTTTCTTTCTTGATTTCTCTCTTGCTTTCTTTCTTTGAATTGATTTCTCTCTTCTCTCATTTCATCCACAAATGGCATCGTCATCAAACCCTAAGTCTACTCCTGAAAAAATGCCACCTCAAATCGAGGTCGCCATAGCAAAAAAGGAAAATGAGATAGATGAACTAACAGAAGAGTGGAAAAAATGATGGACAGGAAGGCAGTCCATTTGAGAAAGATCGAAGAGGAAGACAGGGAGATCAAAAGGATGAAAGGGGATATAAAAGCTCGGGAGGCTCGTGTTCGTCGAGAACAAGAAGCAATTCACCATATTCTGCAAGACTTCGCAATTATTCAAGCGAAGGTAAACGAGAAGCAAGCTTGGATTGATGAAACTAAATCAATTTTTAAGTAGGTGGTGGTTATATATTTTTTTGTTTTGTATTTTTTTACTGTGTTGTTATTTGTATTTTTTTTACTGTGTTGTTGTTTTGTATTTTTTGTTGTTGTTAATTTCTCTGAAAAGTAGTTTTTAAGCCGCTGAACCACGGTTAGGTTGGATACATCATGCAAGGTCAAGTCAGAGGTTACCTCATTCGTGGACCTACTCCTCTTGTAGAATATATGACAACCCTCAACTCATTTGCTAAAGTGTGTGCGGGTTGTGGTACACAATGGCCATACGTGGTTGCAAAAGCAGAAGCCGTTGAAGAAGGGTCAGAAAGATTGAAGATGAAGAGCTTGTTGGATGGAATACAAACTAGCTGTGTTATCAATGTTCATTTAGAAGCATATGTATGTGTGTGTATATATATAACATGAAATGGGGTTTTGACAAGTTGGTATCACTGGACTCATTTAAGAATTGTGAAAATGGGTATTTGACGAATGATGATTCATGTGTGTTTGGAGCTGAAGTGTTTTAAACACACATGAATCATCATTCGCCAAATACCCATTTTCACAATTCTTAAATGAGTCCAATGATACCAACTTGTCAAAACCCCATTTATAAACAATTCTACCTTCTCCTATTGCCATTCACGATATCTATAAACACATTCAAATAATAATAATTTAAAACGATTTAATGAATTAGTTAATATATGATTATTATGTTAATGCGATAGGAGTGTAAAACAAAATTGAAAAAAAATATGAGATGTACCATAAATTAAATAATTAACTATAATGGTGTAATTTGTTAAAATTAAAACGTATCTAATATGAATATATAAACAGACATGTGTACTCAGAGTTAACATTCACTGCCATGGATGCAAGAACAAGGTCAAGAAAATACTAAGAAAAATTGAAGGTCTCCTATTTTCTTTATGTGTGTAAATATATAATACGAATATATATATATATCATTTACAAACTAGCTGTGTTATCAATGTTCATTTAGAAGCATATGTATGTGTGTGTATATATCATTTACAAATCAGTGTTTAGATCAACAGTATCATATGGGTTTGTTCCATATGGTTCAAGCTGTGACGGGTCCGGGGTGTGACTGACAGAATGTCTCCTTGGCACGGTTGAAGGGGCGGGATTTTGACACTCTCCACGAGTGTGTCCTACGCATTGGCACCGAGTACATCTTCGTTGTATCGAACTTTCACCACGTGATGGACGTCGGTCGTTCTTTCTCGGTCTCCCGGCCCTGTTCTTATCCATTAAAGGTGGATAGCATGGTGGAAGCGGGTCGGTGGATACACCCATGCTGCAGGGGGTCCAGCTGGGTTTATTACCTCCACGTATGTTTTCCGGTAATATTCGGACGTGAAGAAAGGTACAGCCAAGTCGCTGCAATCTGTACGACCCATATATGTTGCTGCAGCGATGGCATGGCCGCACGGTAACCCAGATTTATCCCATTCGCGACACGAACAAAGGTGGTATTCCATATTCACAATCGCGTGAATATAGTCATCATGCACCTCGTACTTCCCATACCCGATTGCTCTTACCGGCCATGTCGCCGCACGACGCGCCCTGTACTGAACGATATTCTCCGCCGTTGGTGCGAGTGCATTTTGTATCTTAGCTCCTTTTAGGCGTCGAATTTGGTACCACTCTTGTTGAAAGGCCCGAAAGTAGTCCATAAGATTAACAATCGGACATCTACGCGCAAAACGGGAGAGTGCATTCACAGACTCTGCACTATTCGAGGTCAGAATGTCATACCGTTGTCCAGGAAAATGGGCCGCGGACCACCTCTCCGGTCCAGCATCGTCAAAGACTTTGGATGCTTCCTTGACACTGTATCGTAGCATATTCATGTACTTGTTAAACTCCCGATCCGTATATGCTATGCATGCCGCCCAATAGACATCCTTGTAGGTGGTAATACGTTTGTCCTTGGATTTGGCGTTCATCTCCAAATGTCGACAGCATATGGCGTGAGGGGCGTTTGGGTACATGGCAGAGATTGCGGCGCTTATGGAAGGAGCCCTGTCAGACATAAACACCAACCCTTGCGGGTCTCCGATAGCTTGTCTCAACATGGACAGAAACCAAGTCCACTCGTCCCCGGTTTCGGACTTGCCTACGCCGAAAGCTACTGGAACGATGGAGTTATCCCCGTCCATGGCAACCGCCAGGAACATCATACCCAAGTAACGACCCTTTAAATGGGCTGCGTCTATTATCAGGACACGACGTAGATTTTCCAGAAATGTGCGGATCTGCAAAAACATAGGTTAAAATGTTATAGTTTATAATGTGTAAATGTTATAGTTTATAATGTGTAAACATATGACGTGTTAAAATACGTACCGCGGGTCCAAGGGCCACGAAGCACATCTCAAACCGTCCACGTGAATCGGTCCGTAGCTGCGTGACAGTACCAGGGTTCTGCATCTGCAAATTATATAAATATGTCGGGAGTCGTTCATACGACTCCTCGAACGTGCCTCTCACCATAAACAGTGCATGGCAGCGCGCACGCCACGCTTGGTGGTAATCAATCGTGACGCCGAATTGCCGGTGAACGTCGTGGACGATGTCCTTTGGACGCAATGACCTGCTAACATCAAGAAATTTGTTTTTCAGGATCGCACCCAAAGTCTTTTTGCCGGCTTGTTTGTGGTGGGGATTAAGTTGCGTCCTCGTACAAGTGTGTACGTCGTGCAACTTTCTAATCATTATCGCCCCTCCTTTGGGACCCGTGTGAATCGCGTACAACCTCCACTCACACTTTTCTCTAGCACATTCAACTACGTATTTGATTTTGTCAGATGCCCGCACGCGACTTTGGAAACCCTCTTCCAAGAACTTGAGTCCGATCTGACTTGCTAAGAGATCCTTCGAATCGAATATCTGACCTGCTGTTAAACTTTCGCTACGAATATAAGGTGTAGGTTCGTAGCTTTGTGTCTGGGTATGGGAGTCTGGAAGAATAGGGGACATATAAAAAAAGTCATTTATCTGACTACATGATTTTCTACTAGGGCTATATTCTTCGTGATCATCATTATCGGTGTCTGATCTGTCTATTTCAGAATTACCCGTTCTGAAAACGTGGGTTTCGTCATCAGCAACTCCAGCAGTACGCCATTCGTGTGGTTGTGGTGATGGTGGTGGTGGTGGTGGTGGTTGTTGTTGTTGAGAATCAGGCTGCTCTATTTGGAGGTCTTCGTCGTCGTCACCCTCCTCGTCACCGTCGTCGTCACAGTCGGATACGCCGGGATACACAAAGAGTAATGGGGGTCTTTCTGAATCGACTGCAAGGTGCAGAAAAGTAGAGATATCCCCATCGTTGGATAAATCCACAAATGACCCATCGCCATTTTTAAACACTAACTTGCAAATATCAGAAGAGTTGATTCCACATTTTTGCATGGCGTATGCAACAAACTTCTGATAAGTATAGTTTACTGACACTTTTACACCATGCTTAGATTTATAAGCAAAATTCCACTCATTGTTATCTTGCACCCATTCACCATCAAAACAGAAATATAGCTTAGCTTTTGCAACAGATGAACTCATTTTTTCAGTAGTATCTCAAACACAAAATATTGCAGAAAGAAATATTGCAACAATGAAATCGTTGTGTGAGAATTATGGCTTGAATTTTACGTCTATTTATGAATGAAACAACCAACATATCAGAAAACCAATCTCTCATTTCATCCACAAACTGATATTCCAAAAACATTGATTTAACATTGATTGAAACATGCAATTGAATTTCAACCACAAATCGGTCTTTAAATTGCAATAATTGTGGAAAAAAACAGTAAAAGCATCAAGATTCGTCTAAGTATAGGGGCTGAAAGTGTAAATTTTCAGGGACCAAAAGTTGAAAATTTCAGGGACCAAAACTGTAAATTTTGGCCCATCGCGGGCTGCGATCGCGGACAGGGACCAAAAGTGCACCGCAGCCAAAGTTGAGGGGCTTCGCGGGGCATTTGGCCCCAAAATACGTGCCACGTCAGCGTATCCCGCGATCGCGGGACCCCATCGCGGGTATTTTGGGTATTTTTGCAAAATTGAAATTTTTTAGGGTATTTTGGTAACAGTTGGTTTGACTTTGGGTATTTTAATTAATTTCCCATAAAAAAATGTCACTTATTAGATTAACCCTCACCCAAATGCATCTTAATAAACAACCACCAAAATAAATTAAGATCAATATTGTTAATAAAATATGTAAATGGTGGTAAATGTAAACTTTTAGAAGTTTGGTGCAATTCCAGTGGAATGTCACTTGGCGAGTCATAAACAAACAGGGCAGGGGGGAAGGCCATAGACGAAGTGTATCTGGTGACCGGTATGGAGCCTTCGTCGCCGTCGTCTCCGGCGGAATGGAATCCAACAGTAAGCCAGGAAGAACAGTGGGCATTGGAACGACAAGTTTTTCACATCTATCAACTCTTCTGTAATATTCCCCCAAAATCCCAAGCCGTTATGTAAGCCCACTTAAACCCTAATACCTGCTACATCATCTTTTTTGGTTAATTGATGTATTAAACTGTTCGATCTTTGTGAAGGTTAGAGCTTCAACGTGATAATCACATCGAGTACCTCATGAAAGGTCTTCGGCATCTCGGTCCTTCATTCTCCGTCTTGGATGCCAAGTATTTCACTTTCCCTCTCCTTGTGCGTTAATGGTAAGATGTAGGGCTTCTTTCTTATATCGTCACTTATTCACAGCATTGCTTATTTCCAGTCGGCCATGGATTTGCTACTGGATCCTTCACTCGATTGCTTTACTGGGAGAGTCCGTTGATGATGCTTTGGAGCATAACGCCATCGACTTCATAAGTCGGTGCCAGGTTAACAGTTTTTACTGTATTTTTGCAGAGTTCTGCTATTGGATTCTGTTTGCAACTTGAGTTTTGATAAATGTTTTGTTACATATGATTCTTAGTCCGGGATGGTATATTTAAGTTTATTAATTGCAAAACATAATTCTCTTCAGGATCAACATGGTGGATATGGTGGGGGACCTGGGCAGGCAAGTTGCTATTCAGTCATGATGCTTAATTGATTACTATTTTAACTGAATTACATCCATACTAGGTGGATATAGAACCACAGTCTGATGTATATTATCAAATTACTTGACTTGGAAAGATTATTTGAGTTGAGAATTTGAGGGTGATCAATAACTTCACCACAATGATCAACACCTTATTCTCATTTTCCAAATTGACATTTGGGAGGGAGTCATATCCTCTCAAAGAAGGCAACTTTTCTTGATCGTATTTTCTTTATGCCAACAATTGTTGTAGTGTATGGTGTATAATAGTGTAACACCCTGAAATTCACAATGAATTTAAACCTTACATTTATCAGAGTTTCACCATCACAGTTTCATACTTACAAAATTTTATCATAACAACCAATTAATCTAATCCCTGATCGACATATATTTCCAAAAGCATAACTCTGGCACTCCTCGACACTCATCCCTTTGAATCCCTTCCCGTGCTAGCACCTGGTAAGAAAATTTAATTTGAAAAGATTAGGCTTACGCCTAGTGAGAACATCAAGTTTTCAAATTAATATCTTTATAAGCTTTGAAAATCAAAACTGTAAACAAAGTGTATAAAGTAACCTGATCCCAATTTTCTTACCGAACCCCTAACATCTTCCTATCACGGAAATCATACCTGATTCTATGAGTATGCCAACACTAAATATGTCATAGTATCATATTCGCGAGTACCACTACGAGTCACCACTGATTCTAGTTTATAGATCAAGTCCAAAATCTTCCAATTAGTCGTCATGCCTTTTTTCTTGGAATGGAAGCATAAATAGCAAGTATATATTGCCTATTTCTAATCCACCGAAAGCAAACGGAAACAACAATTATACTTTGTCTATTTCACGTTTCCAGGTCTCAATTACGAATAGCAATTATACTTTGCCTAACAGTCAATACGAATAGCAATTATACTTTGCCAATTCCATTATTTCAACATGAATAGCAATTCTACCTTGCCTATTCAATCATTTCAACATGAATAGCAATTCTACTTTGCCTATTCAATCGTTTCAACATGAATAGCAATTCTACTTTGTCTATTCAATCATTTCAACATGAATAACAATTCTACTTTTCCTAATCAATCATTTCAACATGAATAGCAATTCTACTTTGCCTATTCAATTGTTTCAACATGAATAACAATTCTACTTTGCCTATTCAATCATTTCAACATGAATAGCAATTCTACTTTGCCTATTCAATTGTTTCAATATCATGATAAAAGGAATAACAACTATACCTTGTCTATTCCTGGTCCTCAAATACAAACGAGAATAGTAATTATACCTATTCCAAGATTTCTTCTCACAATACGAAACGGGAATTACAATTTACTTTATGCCTATTCCACGTTACAACTAATGCCACTGCCTATGGATCCAATACACTTTACTAGCGTATATGCATAACAATATAAACACGCAACATCTCGTATCATATTCTCAACACTAAGAATACTAGATAACCTATCGTACCTTATCCTCAAATGCCCCCCCTTCGGCGACTTAGCACGGGGGTTCCACTAGAATTTTTTTAGAAAAGCTTAACCAGATGATGTATCCGGAATTATATCCGGAAAGATCCCTTATCCGGAACCCAAATCTGGAACTATCCGAAAACTCAACCGGAAGAGTATTCCGGACTCAAAGTCCGGAACCATCCGGAATCCATTACCAAGTCCGGAACTGTCCGGAACCGGGACTCGATATTGAGACTGGAACTCAAACCGGAACCGGATCCTATTGAAACCGTATCCTAAACCGGGTCTTCATCGAAACCGTATCCAATACCGGATCTCGCCAAATCCGGATCTCATCAAATCCGGATCCAATACTGGATCTCGCCAAATCCGGATCTTTGATAACAAGACTTCGATTGGCACGTCGATTTTACTCTAAAAACTCATCTAAATGCAATTTCTTTGTCGATTTCCTTTCAATACATGTTTATCAAGTTATTTAGATAGTTTGCTACCAAATACCTCATTCAATTTCAAATAAAAATCATTTAGAAAGAGATGAACTCACCTGGGTAAACTTTGACCCACTTTCTTCTGCAACAATCCAAAATCAATCCTGAATCCAAGGTTTAATACTGAACCAGAAATCAAACTTTACTCATACTATTAACTTAATCACTTAGAATCAAAATAGAACATCAATTTCTTACCAACACAAAGAGATTAGACTTCATGTGCTTCAACCGACTTTCAGGGAACAAGTGAGATAAATCCCCAAAACTCAGCCGACTCAACCATTTTATACACACTCAACTATCAACTAATGACCGAATAAACCCTGAAGTTTCATAATTCCACAAATAAATTTAAACTTAAGTCAATTACACTTTGACCCTTCGACACTAAATCATACACTTTGAACACTTGCATATCAAAATACAATATAACTTTGATCATGGAAATTTGGGGTGTTACAAATAGACATTTAGAGTTAATTTCCATTTGAAACTTGAAAGCTGCTAATGTTTGCTACTATTGTCAGATGCCACATCTTGCAACAACTTATGCTGCTGTTAATTCACTTATCACCTTAGGCGGTCATAGATCTTTGGGATCAATTAACAGGTGGTTGTTTTGTGTTATGCTGGAATTAGTTACTCCCTCCATCCCAATTTAAGTGTACCCTTTTGGTTATGTCCTGAATTTCACGAGGCTTTTGTTTTTTCAACTTTTCAGATGATATCCACACCTCTTTTTGTAGTTGATTTAGAACTTGTCATTCAAAAGATAACAGCAGTTCCAATTTGCTTGATAAATTTAGTTTGATAATCATTAGATTAGTCACATCCAAAATTTGTTTCTTTATATCAACTTTCAATTAATCTATAAAACCTATACGATTCTAGTGTCGTCTTTGGTTTCTTTCAAGTTTAATGAGCCTTGTGGTTTGCATATCAAAATAATATAAGAGGCTTTTTATATATCGAGTAAGGAGGTCATTTATTTTTGGAATGGAAGGAGTATCCTTTGTTTGTGACATTCTCGTGGCATTTCATACAAACTGCTTTCATTTCCAGAGACAAGATCTACTCGTTTTTGCGAAGAATGAAACACACAAGTGGAGGATTCAGGTATCAAGGGGTTTTCAGATTTAAGTTGTTTTAAACATGTTTGATCAAAGGATTTTGGATATCCAATTAGTAAGCTGTCTGAATGTTCACTTCATTCAGTATGCATGATGGTGGGGAAGTAGATGTCCGTGCTTGTTACACTGCCATTTCTGTAAGCCAGCAATTCACTCTCCTCTCTCTCTCTCTCTCTACACACACACACACACACATACACATATCAACATATCTTGCACCCCGTGGTGAGTTGAGGTCTTGAGGACTTGATGTTTGAATCCGTCGTCTTACTCTTTACATGAAAAGAGAGAGGCCTTTACCACTTGGGATAACCAATGAGTCAGCTACTTTATATATGTTATGTGTCAATACTTGGTACTTAAACCAATTATATGGATGAATGGTAACAAAAGTTTATTTCAAGGTTGACGAGGGGAGGTATTTAAGTATATAACCTTAATATTTGATCTTAATTAAATCTATGACCTTCTCATGAGTATGAAACCATTTTTTATTTAGTAGGCCAGGAGGTCATGGAATTAATTAAAAACTCATTTAAGGTCATATTCCTAAATGACCCTTGATGATGGTCATTTATTAATACCTAATACTTATACTTGATGTTAGGTTGCGTCTGCTCTCAATATTTTAGATGAAGAACTTGTTCAAGGTGTGGGTGATTACATCTTAAGGTTGGTCTTACTCAACCTTTTCATTTCTTTAATTGATTGCATTTAACTAATTCCGCCTTCTGTTAGATGATCTTCTGGCAACATCAATTAGTGAGTGATAGATGTTACCAAAATTGCAATGGAAGTGTTCCTATGTGGGGGTTTTGGATGAAGCACTCAAGAACCAATTTGGATTTTGATAGAACCACTGTAACATTGAACTAATTTGTGTAAAAACTACGTTCTTTTTTGTCACACCCTACTAACAGGTTATACCATTTATCATCATTTATGCAGCTGTCAGACCTATGAAGGTGGCATTGCTGGTGAACCAGGTTCAGAAGCTCATGGTGGGTACGTTTCATGTTATGGGACTGTTGGATCTTCTTCAGGAGTTTGCCAATGAATTGTACCCCTATGCTGAATTTGATTAGCTTGTTTTCTTTAACCACACATGACTGCATAAAATTCAATTTCATTGAATGCTATATGAACTAAACTTTACCTGGAAACCCCCACAACCCCAATTATTTATCTGCAGGTACACCTTTTGTGGGTTGGCTACAATGATTTTGGTCAACGAGGTTAACCGTTTGGACTTGGCTAGTTTAACTGTAAGACCATCTAAATCTTTTATGCCACATCAACTTAAGCTATCCTTTTGTGGCTGTGTGATTGAGATTTTTATGATTATATATGTTGTCCATTGAACCAGGATTGGTTGGTTTTCAGACAAGGAGTGGAAGGTGGCTTCCAGGGAAGGACAAATAAATTGGTTGATGGCTGCTATTCCTTCTGGCAGGTTTAGAAATAGTTTCTTGCTGCATATTTTCAATGGTTATGTTTCTGGCTTTATAGTTATAGTAATGGGGGAAGCTTTGACCAGGGAGGAGCCGCTGTGTTGATACAAAGATTACATGAAGCCACTGGTGAAGGGCACGATAGTGTGAGAAGCAATGAAAGTTGCACATCATCTGAATTATCCGACGATGAAGAACCACTGGAGGGAACTTCCTCGGGTAACTGTTGACTCTCTCTCCATCTCTCTCTCTCTCTCTCTCTCTCTCGCTCTTCATCTGTGTGTGTTTATATATGTATGCATGTGTGTGGATGCAGGACAAGAAAATTCAAGTATTCCTTTTAATCTCTCCAAAAGGCAGATAGAAGCAGAGCCTCTTTTCCAGAGCCATGCTTTGCAGCAATATATTCTTTTGTGCTCACAGGTAGATTTCAATTTCAAACTTGGCATGCCGCATCTTTTAAGTTTAGGAGAAGTAGAAAAGAGAATTTGTATATAACATCCACATGAATCTTGAATTTGAGAAGTACTAGGTTTGACCTGGGAAGTCAAAAGTGTTTGAAAGTATTGATGTTATTTATCATCTGGATTGAAAGATGATTTGTTGATATATATAGGTGGAGGGAGGGTTCAGAGACAAACCGGGAAAGAACAGAGACCATTATCACACCTGTTATTGTCTAAGTGGTCTAGCCGCGGCTCAGTATAGCTGGTCGAAAGATGCTGATTCTTCACCGTTGCCGCAGTCAGTGTTGGGTCCGTATTCTAATATCCTGGAACCAATTAACCCTGTTTGCAACATAGTTTTGGAACAGTACAACGAGGCATGCCAATTCTTTAGCAACCCTACGTTAATGTGATGCATATTGCGTAACATAATCTTATTGATTTGCTTTTAGTCGGTCTTAAATGTTAATGTTTGTTTTTGCAAGTATACCATCTCAGAATCAACTGTGTTACGCCCCGCCTGAGGGGTACTGTATTGTTAATGTTGTAACATTTTTGTCTATACACCTCCATATTTATGGGTCTCCCAGGAATAAAATTTTGAACTGGTTATGGATAATGGGTGTGGCTGAAAATTGTTCCATAATATGATTGTACAAAATCTATTTCTTATTCCTTGTATTGTTGTATTTTCTATTAGAGTGCTATCAATATGCTGCATGAGAAAAATAGAGATGAGACAGGTTATATGAAATTTAAATTTTGGGTTGATATTTATTTTCAGGAAAAGTTTAAAAAAAGCCCAATGAACATTCTCATTTTGAATAATGGTTAAGTAACTATTTTTTTTAATTAAAAAAACCATTTGAGCCTTTTCATTTTCAATTATTTCATGATACTTTTGTGAATGAATAAGCAAGCCATTGAACTTTTAAAAATTAATTACCTACATTGTGTTAACAAAAAATATGTAGCTGGCTAAAAATGTTTTAAAGGGAAAAAAAACTTAAATCAGTTTTACAGTTTTCAAACCCCATGCAGTTCAAACTCCACACACATATCAACACGGCTCCCCCTCGCTACTCTCCATCGGCCCATCATTGTCCATGCACACAACATTACCCCTGTCGTCAATCTCCTTTTTAATTTGTTATTTTGTCTTTCGATTTTCCATCTTTTACAATAGTTTTATGGAACGCATATAGACATATAAAAAAGATGGATAACCGAAAAAAAAAGAAAAAAAATGATCAAGAAGAGGGAGATCGATGACAAGGGCCAACAATGGTGATAGAGAGTGGGCGGATGAGGCGACGAAGGTTGGTTTTAGGTAGCTTTTTGGATTAAAAGGACGTAGTAACTATATTTTAAAAGTTTGATGATTTATATATTAAACAAGAACTTAATCATTTAAAATGAGAAAGTAATGATTTTTCATTAGAAAAAATAGTTAAGAGACTTTTTTTTTTGAAACAAAAATAGTTAAGAGACTTAATCATCTAAAATGGAAAAGTTTGTTGATTTTTTCTAAACTCTCTTAATTTTAATAAAAATGTTTAATTATTGATTAAATATTTTTATACCAAATATGTTATTTATGACTAATAAAGATAAGATATGACTAATAAAATATGTTATTTCTGACTAATAAATATTTTTATACCAAATATGGCGGTTTAAGTGGTATGGTCTGTTATACGCTCTAAACATTTTTAAAAACAGTTTGGACCAAATACTAAGGGTGAGATAAAAAGTTAATGTGAGAATGTATGAAGAGATCTGAATCATTAATCAATTTTAATCCTAAAATCATCTAAGAATTGTGTGTGATAAGGAGATTGATCTGGTGCATCTCGGCCTGATGTGCATCCAAGGTGGAGATCCCTCTTTCCTTTCTCACTATAACTTTCATTCTCACCGAAACACAACCCTTGGACCGAATCGACTGTTAAAATACACATGTATTAATTATTTTTAGTTTTTATGTCGTTGACAACTTTTATGGACTAATTTAAAAAAGTGTTCATTCAAAACGTTAAGTTTTTAGTTTTCAATTCTCAATTTTCCGTGTTCCCTAAATTAAGAAAATTCCAAAATCCGTCAAAAATCAAAATAGAAAATTCCAAATCGTTCTTCAACTTGCTCAATATTTGTCCAAAACTCCAAATCATTCTTCAACTTGCTCAATTTTGTCCAAAATTCCAAATCGTTGTTCTTGCTCAATATTTGTCCAAAATTCCAAATCGTTGTTCTTGCTCAATATTTGTCCAAAATTCAAACTATTGTTGATGGACTTTGTTAATTTTTTTCAACTTGCTCAAAGTTTTTTTTATTTGGGAAATAGATAATTTTTTGATAATTCGATATAATACCTTTTAATAACGTTATATTGGTTGGAAGTTTCATTTTAAATATTACTCCCTCCGTCCCAAATTAAGTGTCCACATTTCTATTTTAGATTGTTTCAAAATAAGTGTCTACTTTCAAAAATAAATTTTTACTTTCCTATTTTACCCTTTATTATGAGGTGGATAAAGTTTCTCTCTCTATTATCAAGGGTAAAAGTGTAATTTATTTATTTAAAAAGTGTAATAATTACACATTTCTAAAACTGTGTGCCATTTTCATTGTGGACATTTATTTTGGGACGGGAGAGTATGTTTTTATTAGAGCATCTATAATGTTAAGGTTTTTCACTCAATTTTTTTTTTATACTTCATCGTCAACTCAAGAACTTAAAAATCTAACATTTCTCCGGTTCTCCACTATGACAAAAACTAAGTTTTTTCAAACTATTCAGGATCCCATCATTTTAATTTTATATAACTGATATTCTCATTATAAAAATCATTATAGAAATACATATTTATTTTTATCAAGAAAACATTAGTACTTTAATTATGTACTTATTTTAAATAATTTTTATTAAAATATATGACATATGTACAACAAAACTAAAAGGGAAATTAATTAAAATACCCTAAGTCAAACCAAGTGTTACTGAAATACCCCAAATCTCTCCCATGTTACAAAAATACCCCAAACATCCGCGATAGAGCCCGCGATCGCGGGCTCCAGGCCACGTGTCACCAAAGTTTGCCCACTTTGCCCGCGTTGGTCCCTCAAGAATGCCCGCGGTCCAGCTTTCCCCCCTCAAGAATGCCCGCGTGTGCAGTTTTGGTCCCTGCCCGCGTTTGACTCATTGACCCCGCGATCGCGGGCTACACGTGTCACCAAAGTTTGCCCACTTTGCCCGCGTTGGTCCCTCAAGAATACCCGCGGTACAGCTTTCCCCCCTCAAGAATGCCCGCGTGTGCATTTTTGGTCCCTGCCCGCGATTGACTTTCTTTGACCTCCCGCGATCGCGGGCTCCTGTGCCACGTGTCGGCACAGGGTTAACCCTAAAATCCCTTTGACGAACCCTAAACCCTAATTGTTTCTTCGGCCGCACTATATAAGGGGGGGGGGGGGGACCAAAAACCGGCCACTCTCAATTTTTTTAATCACTCTCTCAATTTTCTCCCACTCTCTCAATTTTGTCGTGTGGAATACGCGTTCGGGTTTTGTGAAGATGTCTCGTATTACATCTTTGGTATGTTTTCCTTATGTTATTTGTTATTTTTTGTATGTTATTTTAAGTTAAGATATATGATTTGTAGGTTGTTATAGTGTTTATAACTTATGTTTGAATATGTTCTATGTTTAACATGATATGTATGGTTTTATGTTTGAATGTGATATTTGTATGTTATAATGTGTATGTTGTTATAGTGTGTTTTTTCATATAAAAATTGTTAAAAGTGTTTTTTTATAAAAAAATTGTTAAAAGTGTGTTTTTATAAAAAAAAAATTGTTAACAATGTTTTTTTTTATAAAAACACACTCTTAACAATTTTTTTATAAAAACACACCCTTAACAATTTTTTATAAAAACAGTTTTTTTATAAAAAATGTTTAAGAATGTGTTTTTATAAAAAATTGTTATAGTTTTATGGTTTTTATAATGTTTTTTTTATAAAAAAATTGTTAATTTTTTTTTATAAAAACAGTTTTTATAAAAAAATTGTTAAAAATGTGTTTTTTTATAAAAAATTGTTAAGAGTGTGTTTTTATAAAAAAATTGTTATAGTTTTATGGTTTTATGTTTGAATGTGATATTTGTATGTTATAATGTGTATGTTGTTATAGTGTGTTTTTTCATATATAAATTGTTAAGAGTATTTTTTTATAAAAAAATTGTTAAAAGTGTGTTTTTATAAAAAAAAACTCTTAACAATTTTTTTATAAAAACACACCCTTAACAATTTTTTATAAAAACAGGTTTTTTTATAAAAAAAATTGTTAAGAGTGTGTTTTTATAAAAAATTGTTAAGGGTGGGTTTTTATAAAAAAAAACACATTTTTAACAATTTTTATATGAAAAACACACTATAACAACATACACATTATAACATACAAATATCACATTCAAACATAAAACCATAAAACTATAACAATTTTTTTTATAAAAACACACTCTTAACATTTTTTTATAAAAAAACACATTTTATAAAAAAATTGTTAAATATGTGTTTTTTATAAAAAATGTTAAGAATGACAACTTAGGTCCCTACGGTTTTAAGAATGACAACTTAGGTCCCTAAACTTTTAAGAATGCCAATTAGGTCCTAAACTTTTAAGAATGACAACTAGGGTCCCTAAACCGCACTTTATCTCTATATAACAATATGATACGTTGAAATAAAATAAACCGCACTTTATCTATATATAACACTATTATACGTTGAAATAAAATAAACCACACTTTATCTATATATAACAATATGATACGTTGAAATAAAATAAACCGCACTTTATCTCTATATAACACTATTATACGTTGAAATAAAATAAACCGCACTTTATCTCTATATAACACTATTATACGTTGAAATAAAATAAACCGCACTTTATCTCTATATAACAATATGATACGTTGAAATAAAATACCACCGCACTTTATCTATATATAACACTATTATACGTTGAAATAAAATACCACCGCACTTTATCTATATATAACACTATTATACGTTGAAATAAAATACCACCGCACTTTATCTATATATAACAATATGATACGTTGAAATAAAATACCACCGCACTTTATCTATATATAACACTATTATACGTTGAAATAAAATACCACCGCACTTTATCTATATATAACAATATGATACGTTGAAATAAAATACCACCGCAACATCTATATAAAATAAAATAAACTGCAACATCTATATATAACACTAACTATAACATCTGTGAATGACTATGTAGAAGGATTTCTTTAACATTGACTTGACGGTAAGGTGCAAAGTTTCCTACATCGAGGAATTAGGAGCGCTCTTTAGGGGATTAGGTGATCGCGCGGATACCCTTGAGACCATCTATAGAGGGACACCGTTCGGGCCATGGATGGATGTGTCTTACTCTGGTGGCGACCCTACGCTAGTACACATGTTTCTACAGTTGGAGGTCGAGGACGCCAACGCTGAGCCGGAGGAGATGCATTTTGATTTCTTCGGCTCTCAATTGCATTTTGGGCGTCGTGAGTTCTGTCTAATTACAGGACTACGTTTTGGAGAGGCTCCCCCCTTCCTCCCTTCGACGAAGTGGTCTCAAAGCACGGCGTGCCCGTGTCTATAGTCTCCGATCGGGATAGTCGGTTCACTTCAAGATTTTGGAAATCCTTGCAAGAAGAACTTGGTACGCGGGTAAATTTAAGTACGGCATATCACCCACAAACGGATGGACAAAGTGAAAGGACTATCCAAACCTTGGAAGACATGTTGAGGTCATGCGTGATTGATTTCGGGGGAAATTGGGATACCCATTTACCGCTAGTAGAATTCGCGTACAACAATAGCTATCATTCAAGCTTGAAGGCGGCACCGTTTGAGGCATTATACGGGAGAAAGTGTAGAACTCCCGCATGTTGGTTAGAGGCGGGGGAAAAGCAATATGCCGGGCCGGAAATCGTACAAGAAACGGCCGATAAGGTCAAGGTTATTAAAGAGCGGTTGAAAGCGGCCCAAGACCGACAAAAGAGTTACGCTGATAAGAGGCGGAAACCAATAGAGTTCCAAGTAGGGGAAAGGGTAATGTTAAAAGTGTCCCCATGGAAGGGGTTAATTCGTTTTGGAAAACGTGGAAAGTTAAGTCCCCGTTTCCTTGGGCCATTCACTATTCTAGAACGTGTGGGTTCGCAAGCCTACAAATTGGATCTACCCCCAGAAATGGATGGAATCCATCCCACCTTCCATGTGTGTTACTTACGGAAGTGCCTAGCGGAAGGAGAAAGCGTGATACCATTATCGGAGATTCGGGTGGATGACAACCAATGCATCGAGGAACCCGAAGCCATTTTGGGCAGAGTGGTTACGAAACTCCGACATAAAGAGATAGCCAAAGTTAAAGTGCAATGGAAACACCACCGGGGCGCCAATGTGACTTGGGAACCGGAAGAAGACATGAAGCGTCGATACCCTCATTTATTTGCATAGTTCAGATTTCGAGGACGAAATCTTTTCCAAGTTGGGGAGGATTGTAACACCCCGAATTTTCAATAGATGGTACGAACCTCTTTCCCGATCTTATAACCTCGAATTAGTAATTTGTTTAATTAACTTGAATTGAATCATGATTTCATGCTCATACGTGGTTGGAAAGTTGGCCACGCACATAATCTTAGGGACACGCGATTAACGTAACTTAAAATCGAACCTCATGGTGAAGTAGGATCGCGTAGACCTCGTTTAGAAACGCCAAACAGCAGCTGGGGACTCACCAGCGACAATGACCGGCGACATTGCCATGGTCATTGTCGCGGTGGTCATTGTCGTGATGGATGTCCTTCCGAGCAAAACCAAACAGAAAGGTGTATGTTGGCAGCGACTATGCCTAGGCGACAATGCCAAGGGCATAGTCGCCCTGTCATTGTCGCGCACGGGGTCGGGGCTGCTGGGGTCAGTCGGGTTTTAAGAGAAATGTGACCTGATTCTTTCCATTTACCTTCCAGCCGACTTGCTCTCTAGGGTGGGGCGATTTTAGGTATTCAAGAAGTGGTAAGTCATCTCCTTCCCCATTCTTCCTCATTAATGAGCTTCACCCACCTCATTTATGTGTGTTCTTGCAACATCTAGGTGTTTTAAGGAAAGGATTCACTTCAAGTCTTCATAAGAGAGTTCATCTTCCAATTTCAAATTAGGGTTTTTCATAAAACCTTTCAAGGTGAGTTTTACTTCATATAGTAAACTAAATACTCACTTATACATGATCTCCTACCGTCATTAACCATTATTGTTCATTATTTGGGAAATTGTATGAATTAACCTAAAAAGGGTTTCAAAGAAATGTGGGTTTGTTGGAGCTAAATGAAGGCAAATATGATGATTCATGTAATTACTCGGTTTTCTAAGTATCATGATTTTATCCTATCAATTTTATCATTTAATCTAAATTTTGACCATTTTAGGTCAAAATTAGGATTTTGTGTATAATGGAGAATTTCAAGAAAACACCCATGAAAATATGATTCTATGGACTTAATGAAATTCTAATTTCCATTTGAAGGTTTATGGTATCCTCGTTGGTTTAGTTAATAATCAAGTGTTAAGACCCCATATGATAGACAAGTCTCAATGACAATATTATGCTTAAACTATATTGGTGATTACATTGAACTTTATAGTCCCCTAGTCGAGTTTTGAGTGTAATGGATCCATAGGCACTTGAGTCATAGCATGGAATAGGCATCGGGATCCATGATAAGTAAGATGTGGGCCTACATGGTCGGGCATCGTCTCATGGGCAGTAAGGTGTAATTCCTATGTGCTGGTTTGTGGATTTAGAGTAACCCAACGTATAGACCTGGAGTGGTTGAAGTTGGAGCTCGCAAGTTATAGACCTTCGGGGTTGCGCTTGTTTCCGTTTAATTGATGAATGTGATAAATGCTACTAATATTTCTATAGTTCTCTTGTCTTATGAAATTGTTCGGTTATCAAGATTTCAATCACGTTTGAAGCATTGGATGTTCGATGGCCACTCCATGGGTTAATTTGATTTACATTATATGTCGAATACACTATTAAATGTTAGAAGTGTAGGTTCTTATCCTCTTGTTGTTAGACTAACACTTCTCTTCTTGGGTGTATGTCTAGGGTCTTCAAGCGGTGGGGCTTCTCTGGCTTGAGTGACGAGATAAGAGGTTGATTAGCATTTTTGGGAAGAACTTGGAGGCGTACAAAATAGAACTTACATGTCGATATTTTTGGTAGCAATTAGACGACACCCAATTGTAATCTAAGTTATGTCGAATTTAGATTAGTAGGTTGTTGGACTATCTATTGCTTATTTTTGGGTATTGTATACGCCATACTTTAACTCCCCACTTAATTGGGTGACTTGGAAATTTTAGAATTTTATTTCCCGGAACTTTTACAGATTTAAATTTTACCCGAATCTTCGGGTGTTACAAGTTGGTATCAGAGCAATAGTTTAAGTGAACTAGGTATGTTGTTTGGTGCCTAGACTTAAGCTGGAAAAGAATTAAGTATGAATCGGTGAGCTTGGGTAGAACTTCTAAGATAGGATGGTCTTAGAGTCGACGGAAGTACATAAGTTGAAAGTTGTGACCGTGGTAACGAGAATCCTTATGTGAAGTATGTTCATAATTTCAATTAGCTACTGCTATTATGAATGTATCATTACGTGAGTATGCTTAGATTGCTATTGTTATGATGATTGATGCATGTATTAGTACGTTTCTTTATGTTTAACCCTATAGCCTGTTTCTTATTTTATTCTCGATTGTGTGACAGACTTCGATGGTTAACACCCGCAGTAGGGTGGATGGTCTTGATGCCACGGCATCTACTGCCGATCAACACAGGATAACGACAACAACGGTACCCCCGCGGAATGATCCTGTATTGGGAGGGACAACTGAGCATATTCCTCGACGTAACCTAGAAACATCCGATCCCATTATGGAGGAGGCGACAGCTGAGACACGAATGATGGACATGATGATGGCGGCCATGAACAGGGCCATGAGTCAACAACAAGAGCAATTTCTGAAATTTATAGAGGACCGGGATGCGAGCAATCGTAAGCACGAGGCGGTTGCCGAAAACATTCTGGGGACCGGATCCGGGGAAAATGCAATCCCCACCGATGGTTTGGGAACACTGGAGACCGGGCAAGCGGGAAAGACTTGTTCCGTCAAAACCTTTCTGAGTTGTAGACCGCCCGAGTTTAAGGGGGCAGATGATCCAGTTGTCTGTATGAACTGGATAAGGGAAATGGAACAAGCCTTTCGTACCAGTGAATGCGGGGAGAGCCAAAAGGCAAAGTTTGGTTCTCAAATGCTAAGAGGAGTGGCTCTTACCTGGTGGAATGTCTATTCCGCATCGCTTGAGGCCGCAGTATTGGCCAAATTGAGCTGGGCGACCTTCAAAGAGAAGTTGTTGGAGGAATATTGCAATGAGAGGGCCATGGACCGGATCGAGGAAGAGTTTCGAAATCTGAAAAAGGGCAACTTGGCAGTTAAAGACTACAATCGATTGTTCATGGATAAATTGGGATTGGTGGGACATCTGGTCTCGACAGAAAAGGAAAAGATTAAGGCATATCTCAAGGGTCTTCCGTCAGACATGATGACGATGGTCCGAGTTTCTAAGGCATCTACCCTTCGTGAGGCGGTAGAAGAAGCTCAGTTGGTGGAGGATGCCTACGGTCGGGGCAAGGAAGAAAGCGCTAGAGCGCCGGAAAAGAGGAGATGGGAAGGGCAATCCACACCCTTCAAGAAACCAAGGACGTTTGACAACAACTACCGGGGAACCGACCCGAAGAGGGAGGCTAGATGGTGCTCCAAGTGCCGGACCAAACACTTTGGCCCATGTAACTTTGTTCCGGGAAAATGCTATAAGTGCGGCAAAAGCGGGCACTCCATCAACTCTTGTCCAGTCAGGGGAATGATGTGTTTTGAGTGTAAGGAGCCGGGTCACGCCAGAAAGGATTGTCCAAAGTTAAAGTCGGGGGAAGCGGAGGGCCGAAGGTGGAACCTCCGAGAGCGACGGGAAGAGCTTTCCAGATGACGACCGAGGAGGCGAAGGCTTCAAAGGACGTAGTGTCGGGTACGTTTCTTCTAAACTCCGTACCTACGCGTGTGTTATTTGATTCGGGTGCAAGTTTTTCGTTTGTGTCAACCTCCTTCTATCAAAAACTGTCTATGCCCACTAGTAGTTTAAAGGAAGCCATAGTGGTAGAGATAGCCGATGGTGGACAAGTAGTAGTTCGGGATATTTTGCGGGGTTGTATGTTGGAAGTTGAAGGGAAGAAATTTCCAATAGACTTAATGCCATTGGTAATCGGGGGTTCGACGTGGTGGTTGGAATGGATTGGTTAGGAAGAAATCAAGCCGAAATCTTGTGTGCAAAGAAATTGATCCGTATACCCTCTTCGGATGGAAGTTGTGTAGTCATTTATGGTGAGCGAAGAAAAGGGGATGTAGCAATAATCTCCATGTTAAAGGCACGTAAATGTTTAGTTAAAGGATGTACGTCCTTCTTGGCATATGTGATCGACGCTAAGTTGGAAAAGAAGAAACTCGAAGACGTGAGGGTGGTGCGCGAATTTTCCGACGTATTTCCGAAAGACTTACCGGGTTTGCCACCGGACCGTCAAGTGGAGTTCAAAATAGACCTAGTACCGGGAGCGGCTCCGATAGCTAGAGCTCCCTACCGTTTGGCTCCGTCCGAGATGCAAGAAATGATGGCGCAACTCCAAGAACTGTTGGAGAAAGGATTTGTGAGACCGAGCTCATCTCCTTGGGGAGCGCCAGTCCTATTCGTAAAGAAGAAAGACGACACTATGCGGATGTGTATCGACTACCGAGAGTTGAATAAGGTGACCGTGAAGAACAAGTATCCACTCCCCAGGATCGACGATTTATTTGACCAACTTCAAGGAGCGGGATGTTTCTCAAAGATCGACTTGCGTTCGGGATACCATCAAGTCAAAGTTAGAGAAGATGATGTTCCAAAGACGGCTTTCCGGACGCGGTATGGTCACTACGAGTTTCTGGTAATGCCGTTCGGGTTAACAAATGCACCGGCGGTGTTCATGGATTTGATGAACCGGGTGTGCCGACCCTTCCTCGACAAGTCGGTAATTGTATTCATAGATGACATTTTGGTGTACTCTAAAGACGAAGTGGAACACGAGTCTCATCTACGAGAGGTGTTGGAAGTCCTAAGAAAGGAAAAGCTTTACGCAAAATTCTCCAAGTGCGACTTTTGGTTGGAAGAAGTGCAATTCTTGGGTCACGTGGTTACTCGAGATGGAGTGAAGGTGGATCCTTCCAAGATTGAGGCGATGATGAATTGGGAACCTCCGAAAAGCCTGGGCGAGATTCGAAGCTTCTTGGGTTTGGCGGGTTACTACCGAAGGTTTATCCAAGACTTTTCTAAGATTGCTTCTCCGCTAACGGCGTTGACAAGGAAAAATGTGAAGTTTGTTTGGACAGAAGCACAAGAGAAGGCATTCCGTACGCTCCAAAAGAAACTGTGTGAAGCACCAATCTTATCCTTACCCGAAGGATCGGAAGATTTTGTGGTCTACAGCGATGCATCCAAGATGGGCTTGGGGTGTGTGTTAATGCAAAGGGGGAAGGTGATCGCCTATGCTTCGAGACAACTAAAGGTGCACGAAAAGAACTACCCTACACACGATTTGGAATTGGCCGCGGTTGTGTTCGCGTTGAAGTTGTGGCGTCATTACCTTTATGGCACAAAATGTACGTTGTATACGGATCACAAGAGCTTGAAGTACGTATTCGACCAGAAGGAGTTAAACATGAGGCAACGGAGATGGTTGGAATTGCTCAAAGATTACGACTGTGAATTGCTTTACCATCCGGGCAAAGCCAACGTGGTCGCCGACGCCTTAAGCCGAAAAGAATATAGTGGGAGCTTGCACGCCAATCTCTCAAGGATCGACATCGTGTCAAGCCTAGTGGAGCGGATTAGAGCGGCGCAATCCGAAGCTTTGAAGGAATAAAACCTCAAGGATGAGGTAATGGTGAAGCAAAAGCAACTATTAACGGAAGATAACCGTGGAGTTAAGTTGTTCAATGGGCGCATGTGGGTGCCCAAGATAGGTGGAAATCGAGAATTACTCATGGACGAAGTTCATAAGTCCAAGTATTCTATTCATCCCGGAAGTACCAAAATGTATCGGTATTTGAAACTATATTATTGGTGGCCAGTCATGAAGTTGGATGTGGCGCACTATGTAGAGCAGTGTACGACTTGTTCACAAGTGAAGGCTCAGCATCAATTACCTTATGGCAGTTTGCGATCTTTGAAAATTCCCGAGTGGAAGTGGGAGAAGATCACGATGGATTTTGTGACCAAGTTGCCAAGAACTTTAAGGGGCCATGACACCATTTGGGTGATAGTGGACAGGTTGACGAAAAGCGCGCATTTCTTGGCTATGCGGGAAACATTACCAATGGATAAATTGGCGAAGCTTTACATCGACGAAGTGGTCTCAAAGCACGGCGTGCCCGTGTCTATAGTCTCCGATCGGGATAGTCGGTTCACTTCAAGATTTTGGAAATCCTTGCAAGAAGAACTTGGTACGCGGGTAAATTTAAGTACGGCATATCACCCACAAACGGATGGACAAAGTGAAAGGACTATCCAAACCTTGGAAGACATGTTGAGGTCATGCATGATTGATTTCGGGGGAAATTGGGATACCCATTTACCGCTAGTAGAATTCGCGTACAACAATAGCTATCATTCAAGCTTGAAGGCGGCACCGTTTGAGGCATTATACGGGAGAAAGTGTAGAACTCCCGCATGTTGGTTAGAGGCGGGGGAAAAGCAATATGCCGGGCCGGAAATCATACAAGAAACGGCCGATAAGGTCAAGGTTATTAAAGAGCGGTTGAAAGCGGCCCAAGACCGACAAAAGAGTTACGCTGATAAGAGGCGGAAACCAATAGAGTTCCAAGTAGGGGAAAGGGTAATGTTAAAAGTGTCCCCATGGAAGGGGTTAATTCGTTTTGGAAAACGTGGAAAGTTAAGTCCCCGTTTCCTTGGGCCATTCACTATTCTAGAACGTGTGGGTTCGCAAGCCTACAAATTGGATCTACCCCCAGAAATGGATGGAATCCATCCCACCTTCCATGTGTGTTACTTACGGAAGTGCCTAGCGGAAGGAGAAAGCGTGATACCATTATCGGAGATTCGGGTGGATGACAACCAATGCATCGAGGAACCCGAAGCCATTTTGGGCAGAGTGGTTACGAAACTCCGACATAAAGAGATAGCCAATGTTAAAGTGCAATGGAAACACCACCGGGGCGCCAATGTGACTTGGGAACCGGAAGAAGACATGAAGCGTCAATACCCTCATTTATTTGCATAGTTCAGATTTCGAGGACGAAATCTTTTCCAAGTTGGGGAGGATTGTAACACCCCGAATTTTCAATAGATGGTACGAACCTCTTTCCCGATCTTATAACCTCGAATTAGTAATTTGTTTAATTAACTTGAATTGAATCATGATTTCATGCTCATACGTGGTTGGAAAGTTGGCCACGCACATAATCTTAGGGACACGCGATTAACGTAACTTAAAATCGAACCTCATGGTGAAGTAGGATCGCGTAGACCTCGTTTAGAAACGCCAAACAGCAGCTGGGGACTCACCAGCGACAATGACCGGCGACATTGCCATGGTCATTGTCGCGGTGGTCATTGTCGCGATGGATGTCCTTCCGAGCAAAACCAAACAGAAAGGTGTATGTTGGCAGCAACTATGCCTAGGCGACAATGCCAAGGGCATAGTCGCCCTGTCATTGTCGCGCACGGGGTCGGGGCTGCTGGGGTCAGTCGGGTTTTAAGAGAAATGTGACCTGATTCTTTCCATTTACCTTCCAGCCGACTTGCTCTCTAGGGTGGGGCGATTTTAGGTATTCAAGAAGTGGTAAGTCATCTCCTTCCCCATTCTTCCTCATTAATGAGCTTCACCCACCTCATTTATGTGTGTTCTTGCAACATCTAGGTGTTTTAAGGAAATGATTCACTTCAAGTCTTCATAAGAGAGTTCATCTTCCAATTTCAAATTAGGGTTTTTCATAAAACCTTTCAAGGTGAGTTTTACTTCATATAGTAAACTAAATACTCACTTATACATGATCTCCTACCGTCATTAACCATTATTGTTCATTATTTGGGAAATTGTATGAATTAACCTAAAAAGGGTTTCAAAGAAATGTGGGTTTGTTGGAGCTAAATGAAGGCAAATATGATGATTCATGTAATTACTCGGTTTTCTAAGTATCATGATTTTATCCTATCAATTTTATCATTTAATCTAAATTTTGACCATTTTAGGTCAAAATTAGGATTTTGTGTATAATGGAGAATTTCAAGAAAACACCCATGAAAATATGATTCTATGGACTTAATGAAATTCTAATTTCCATTTGAAGGTTTATGGTATCCTCGTTGGTTTAGTTAATAATCAAGTGTTAAGACCCCATATGTGTAACGACCCGGTTTCCCAAACATACAACAAATAACATACAACGCATAACTTCATTACATTCATAATAGAAGATACATCACAAACCAAGTACGGTCTCAATAGTCTTGACATTACAAAATATATATAAGCTTCCTAATCAACGCCCATCAAATGCTCCTTACACTTAATCCTTTCCTTTGCCGATCCTTAACCTGGAAAACATATTTTTGAAAACAAAATGAGGGTTAGACCAAACGGGTCTAGTGAGTTAATCCCGGTCCTTTCCAAAATCATTATAAAACCTTTTATGTAAATCCTTTGTATCAAAATAGTTTAGATAAACCTTTGATAATTCTTTCGTAAAATATAAACATACCACACGTATTTAAATACCAATCCAGACTCGTGCATCGTGTACATCTCATTCACCTTATTCCTCCACAAATGGCCATATTAGTTGGTAGCAAGCCAACTAATAAATCAACAACCGGTCCGATCACCGGAACCCGGCTACCTGTCGGTCCGCACACCGGAACCCGACTACTCACCGGTCCGCACACCGGAACCCGGCTACACACCGGTCCGCACACCGGAACCCGGCACAAGTGCACTCGTGTAGTGCAAAGCTTATATAAATACAATATATATCTCATTACATCATATTGTCATTTATATACACATAATCATATTCCTACCACATAATCATCTCATTTATATATACACATACTCACATACATATATAAACACATATATGTATTCCAGTTGAAAACGTTTAAAGCAAAACTCACCTTGAATGCTTAAAATACGCTTCCAAGCCTTTCTCCGAGCTATCCGTTCCTTTATCCAAATACCTCAGAATCTGAAACCATTTACATACAAATATCTCCTTACCAACTTATGTATAAGACTTACTAGCAGGTTATGGACTCTAGATACATCTACATAACTTTTATCCTCAAAATTACCCAAACAGCCAAGTTATCCGGACAACCCAAACAACCCGGACAACACCACTTTTTCCGGACAACAAGACTTTTCCGGACAACCTCAGTAATCCGGACAGCAAGACTAATCCGGACAACACGAGGAATCCGGATGCCATCCGGACTCTAAATCACCCGGAAACTCTCAAACAAATCATCCGGACACTATTAATAAACTACCCGGACACCACCCAAGAAACTACCCGGATACCTTCATATTATCCGGACACCTCTGACTGTTTATCCCATTTTCACCCAGAAATCGACTGAATCATTAACATAAGTGTTTGGGATGTTTCTACTCCGATAGGAACTACTTACTAGCAATTACCAACACAAAATACACAGGGAACATACCTTAAATCGTTTCCAAGCAATCCAATTGAAGCCTTAACCCTAGCTTTCTTCTTTTCTCCTTCTTGCTCTCTCAACACACACACACACACTAAACTGAAATCTGGATAATTGTTGTAAATGAAAATATCTGGATATAGCTTAAGGGATAATATCTATCCATACTTACCATATAGACCTTGAACTTCTCAATAATGACCCAAACACCCCTAAACTTATAATTTATCCAAACATACCCTAAACATCTAACTTTAAAGTTAACTTTATTTAACGGAAAGGAGATTTTAACTAACGAACTTATCCGGGGTATTACATTATCTCCCCCTTAAAAGAATTCCGTCCCGGAATTCGGTTAAGCAATAAACGAGGGTAACTACTATCATGTCCTATCCAATGGTCCTTCACTCTGATCATTACATTCGACTACTTTCTCCCATTCTCTTCTCAACATAAAACACGTTTTCTCCAAGGATAGCACACTAGAAGGTACTCACTCTTAACAGATCCTATAAGCTAGCTTTCTTTCGCCTCCAAACCAATTGCACGCACCTAATTTCAACAACTACTATACTTTACTAACAACTTCACCATACCTCATATCAGAAGCTTAATCGAGTCAATCCGAAATCACACTCAATGCTCAAAATAACTTCACATTTTCCATTTCTCAAACGGTAATACTCTATTCTTTAGCTAACCATCTATTGCCACTCCATTCTCTTATTCTGGAATAACACTACTACACACCGCCTAGACATCCATACCTCTCCCCACATACTTTTGGCACCTCTACACAACTTACAAACAAAATTCCGAGCAGAGGTTTCCACTTATACTCACCCCATATCCTCACAAATCCACCACTTAATCTCACGAAATTCATTACTACTACACCTCGCACATTCACTAATTATAAACTGCCACCATCTTATCCACATTACCCCACACATTTAAACAATACCTTTCTTGATAGCGTCAACGATCACATTAAGTATAATCTACACAACATACTAAACTGTCGCCTTCATGACTAGGTCAAGACTTTACGCACTATCGTTACCTTCCTACACACAATTCATCACGTTCTACATATTGCTATTATTCTTTACACTCAAGCCATCACACTCTACACACTAACAAATTAGAACAACAATAATTAAACACGCCCTTCTATATCTCTAACACAATTATCAAATATTTTTCTAACACAAATAATAAAATTGAAAACACAAAAGAATCGGTTTGCACCGAAGTCAGATAACATTTTAGCACGTATAAAGTTTATAGAAATATACCTGTCTTCATCTCTATCCATCCGTCGAGTTCGACTTGCCACTCTGTTGATTTCAACAAGGTTAATATACACGTAAGCACATACCCAATATAACAAGATATTCCGGTTCAACATGTACTTGTAAGTTCCCGCTTACACTGGCCAGGTGTAATTTGAACATACCTTACATGATGTTCCTTCTACCTTTTTATACTTAACATCCCAAGGTTCTAAAATAATAAGGACATCCTACTTCACATGCAGTTTAAGTCTAGGTATAAATCCAAATACCTAAATCTCTTAAACTAGGGCTCTGATACCATTTGTAACGACCCGGTTTCCCAAACATACAACAAATAACATACAACGCATAACTTCATTACATTCATAATAGAAGATACATCACAAACCAAGTACGGTCTCAATAGTCTTGACATTACAAAATATATATAAGCTTCCTAATCAACGCCCATCAAATGCTCCTTACACTTAATCCTTTCCTTTGCCGATCCTTAACCTGGAAAACATATTTTTGAAAACAAAATGAGGGTTAGACCAAACGGGTCTAGTGAGTTAATCCCGGTCCTTTCCAAAATCATTATAAAACCTTTTATGTAAATCATTTGTATCAAAATAGTTTAGATAAACCTTTGATAATTCTTTCGTAAAATATAAACATACCACACGTATTTAAATACCAATCCAGACTCGTGCATCGTGTACATCTCATTCACCTTATTCCTCCACAAATGGCCATATTAGTTGGTAGCAAGCCAACTAATAAATCAACAACCGGTCCGATCACCGGAACCCGGCTACCTGTCGGTCCGCACACCGGAACCCGACTACTCACCGGTCCGCACACCGGAACCCGGCTACACACCGGAACCCGGCTACACACCGGTCCGCACACCGGAACCCGGCACAAGTGCACTCGTGTAGTGCAAAGCTTATATAAATACAATATATATCTCATTACATCATATTGTCATTTATATACACATAATCATATTCCTACCACATAATCATCTCATTTATATATACACATACTCACATACATATATAAACACATATATGTATTCCAGTTGAAAACGTTTAAAGCAAAACTCACCTTGAATGCTTAAAATACGCTTCCAAGCCTTTCTCCGAGCTATCCGTTCCTTTATCCAAATACCTCGGAATCTGAAACCATTTACATACAAATATCTCCTTACCAACTTATGTATAAGACTTACTAGCAGGTTATGGACTCTAGATACATCTACATAACTTTTATCCTCAAAATTACCCAAACAGCCAAGTTATCCGGACAACCCAAACAACCCGGACAACACCACTTTTTCCGGACAACAAGACTTTTCCGGACAACCTCAGTAATCCGGACAGCAAGACTAATCCGGACAACACGAGGAATCCGGATGCCATCCGGACTCTAAATCACCCGGAAACTCTCAAACAAATCATCCGGACACTATTAATAAACTACCCGGACACCACCCAAGAAACTACCCGGATACCTTCATATTATCCGGACACCTCTGACTGTTTATCCCATTTTCACCCAGAAATCGACTGAATCATTAACATAAGTGTTTGGGATGTTTCTACTCCGATAGGAACTACTTACTAGCAATTACCAACACAAAATACACAGGGAACATACCTTAAATCGTTTCCAAGCAATCCAATTGAAGCCTTAACCCTAGCTTTCTTCTTTTCTCCTTCTTGCTCTCTCAACACACACACACACACACACTAAACTGAAATCTGGATAATTGTTGTAAATGAAAATATCTGGATATAGCTTAAGGGATAATATCTATCCATACTTACCATATAGACCTTGAACTTCTCAATAATGACCCAAACACCCCTAAACTTATAATTTATCCAAACATACCCTAAACATCTAACTTTAAAGTTAACTTTATTTAACGGAAATGAGATTTTAACTAACGAACTTATCCGGGGTATTACAATATGATAGACAAGTCTCAATGACAATATTATGCTTAAACTATATTGGTGATTACATTGAACTTTATAGTCCCCTAGTCGAGTTTTGAGTGTAATGGATCCATAGGCACTTGAGTCATAGCACGGAATAGGCATCGGGATCCATGATAAGTAAGATGTGGGCCTACATGGTCGGGCATCGTCTCATGGGCAGTAAGGTGTAATTCCTATGTGCTGGTTTGTGGATTTAGAGTAACCCAACGTATAGACCTGGAGTGGTTGAAGTTGGAGCTCGCAAGTTATAGACCTTCGGGGTTGCGCTTGTTTCCGTTTAATTGATGAATGTGATAAATGCTACTAATATTTCTATAGTTCTCTTGTCTTATGAAATTGTTCGGTTATCAAGATTTCAATCACGTTTGAAGCATTGGATGTTCGATGGCCACTCCATGGGTTAATTTGATTTACATTATATGTCGAATACACTATTAAATGTTAGAAGTGTAGGTTCTTATCCTCTTGTTGTTAGACTAACACTTCTCTTCTTGGGTGTATGTCTAGGGTCTTCAAGCGGTGGGGCTTCTCTGGCTTGAGTGACGAGATAAGAGGTTGATTAGCATTTTTGGGAAGAACTTGGAGGCGTACAAAATAGAACTTACATGTCGATATTTTTGGTAGCAATTAGACGACACCCAATTGTAATCTAAGTTATGTCGAATTTAGATTAGTAGGTTGTTGGACTATCTATTGCTTATTTTTGGGTATTGTATACGCCATACTTTAACTCCCCACTTAATTGGGTGACTTGGAAATTTTAGAATTTTATTTCCCGGAACTTTTACAGATTTAAATTTTACCTGAATCTTCGGGTGTTACATTAGGGCCGTCGAGGACCTTGAGCTGTTTAACAGCTACCCGTGGGGTAGCCATATCTGGACACATTGCTACTCTAATCTGCACCGAGCCATAGGCAGACGCGCCGATCGACATGCAAAGATGAATCTTTGTGGTTTTACATACGCCTTCAAGGTTAGATACGTAGTATAACAATTGTTAATAATACATACAAACTGTTTGGATTTTCTTTTTACGTACTTGCTCTTCTTGTCTAATTCCAGATATGGATCTTGGAGGTGTTTCCCGCATCAATCCGATATTTCGTCAAGCGCGACGATCGAGTACTTAGGGGAACCCGTTGGGACAAGCATGTTACCCTAAGTAGGTCGCTTTGGATTGAGTTCTTCAAAGCGTCTAGAAATGTAAGTTCTTTTACTATGTTTACAATTTGCATACGTTAGTCCCGCTTATTATTTTTTTTATGTTTTATCATATATTTAGCAGCCACTCTTGCCTTTCGATCGCCTTGTGCCTACTGTCGACGAGATGGGCACAGATTGGTACAGAGACAGCGTGGCCTTTATTGACGCAGAGGCGGAAAGGGCTCGACGTCCCCCTACTTCCGAAGATGAGGAAGACGACGACAGGCCCCCTTCCGGTGGATACCAGCCACCCCCTTCCTCCTCCTACCAGCCGGCCCGTTCCTCCTCCTACCAGCCGGCCTGTTCCTCCTCCTACCAGGCGCCCCCTTCCTCCTCCTACCAGGCGCCCCCTTCCTCCTCCTACAATCCATATCAGGCGGCCCCTTCCTACGAGCCACAGCGTGGCTCACATGAAGTCCTGTGGGACTACGTCCACGGGCCGCTAGAGACACGTGTACACTATCTGGAGGAAGTCTACAGACAGTTTAGCGCTGTCAATGTTAGTGTTTAACTTAATTTGTTGGCCACGTTTATTTAGTTTGTATATTAATATTACGTTCTAAATTTGTTTTAGCTGTCGAGTACGACACCGATCCCCGCTCCGTTCGGACAGGGGGCACATGCGACGTTTGCCACCACATCCCATCCGTCATTCCCTGAAAATGTAAGTGACATTGAGTAACCATTATAGTTATATGTTTGTTCCTAAGTTTGTAACTCTTATAATGATCAATGTCACGCAGGCCGGGATGTCGGGGGCCGGGATGTCCCAAACGCCGTTCGCCACCACATCCTATTCTACTATCCCGGAGAGTGTAAGTGACACTGAGTAACCATTATAGTTATATGTTTGTTCCTAATTTTGTAACTATTTTAATGATCAATGTCACGCAGGCCGGGATGTCGGGGGCATACACCTCGCAGATGCCGCCGCCGTTCGCCACCACATCATATTCGACTATCCCGGAGAGTGTTAGTGACACTGAGTAACCATTATAGTTATATATCGATAATCCTAATTTTGTAACTATTTTAATGATCAATGTCACGCAGGCCGGGATGTCGGGGGCATACACCTCGCAGATGTCGCCGCCGTTCGCCACCACATCAATCACAAACATCTTTGGCGGTTCGGACGATGACTATTACAGGCCGGAAATGCATACTGTAAGTTATTTTGGTAGTTTTGGTTTAATTGTGAACATTTCCTAAATTGTACTTAAAACATTGAGTAACGTAATTTTCAGACGGGGTCTCCTATTATCCAGGATCACTTCTCGGAGCACTTCTCGGAGCCTGACGATGACTCGATGGATGTTGTAGATCCACCACCACAGGTGACCCCGCTCCCTCTAAAGCGGTCGCATAAAATTTCACAATGGTTTCGTCACCCGTTTGGCCAACAAGGATCTACGACACCACCGCCCGCTAAAAACAAGCAAAGAAAGCGGGGGGAAAGAAGGGAGGAAAGAAAAAGAGAAAGGTGCCTTCACCGGAGCCTCAACCGGCATCAGAAATATTGAGGATGTGCCGGACTGGTCGCCTCCCCAACTTGACATTCACCCCTTACGGGGGCTTAGAAATCAACCCCTCGTTTTTTGAAAAATTGCTTGCGGATGACCCTGTGAACTCTGACTTAGACGATACGGTTAGTATGAAGTTAAATTATAGTCATATATAATCAAATATATTTATATTACATGTCTAACCATCTATTTTTTATGCATAGCACGTCGATTCTTGGGTTAGCCTGTTGCAAAAACATCGTGGCGTAGACACGAGGTGGACCATCATGCACACTATGTTCTTTCAGTGTATATTGATGGACCATCAAGGTCCCGCCTCCGTGATCGAAATATGCAATGGCTCGGAAGGGACCTCTTGGACTCTCCTCGATTGGGTATGCAAATCGTTTTACTGTTATTTTATTTAATAACATATATGACATATATTGTAATATTTCAGGTGTACATCCCCATATGCTTGCATCCCAGACATTGGCTGCTTGGAGTGTTTGAACTAGACACTATGGTCATGACCCTATATGACAGCGAAAAGGACGGTCTCTGCAAACAACAATTGACAGAGCAGATGCAATCGTTTAAAACAAAACTATATACGTTCTTTTCATTGATCGGGGATCATAGACGTCGCGAAGTGTCAAGTATCTTTCGCACAAAGATGGTCGGCCAAGTACCCCAGCAGACCGGGTTATATGCGGATTGCGGTGTATGGGTATGCCGTAATGTCCAAAAGTTGATAAATAACGAGGAGATATGGGTACCCCCTAACGAAACCGACGATGAGGCAATGGATTTCCGCCGACATATGGCGGAGTCAATTTATGCGCATTGTCTAATAGGGCCACGTTAGGTTGTTTATGTAACATTAAATAATTGTTATTTTTAGTATTAACTTATTTTGTTAAAGTATTGTGATTGACTTACTGTTTACTTCATTTGGTTTTTGCTAATTTCATCCATTTACTCAACTTTGAGTATCGATATCTCTTTCACACATACTCTATTTTGGACGCATTATATATCATTTCGAAGATCTCATATAGAAGAACATAAACCTACTAAAAGTTAGTTATATATAACACATATATATAAATTTAAATGCGTCCAAAGTTTAGTAAAACCCATATTTCCAACACCTAGTAAGTAGGTTTATGAAACTTGCGATAATCCTAATACAGAGATTATTGGATGAACAAGCATTTATTTCTTGATTATTGGGGTATTGGTTCTTGTTGTCTGGAAGTGATTCATATGATGCAAAAATTGGTATCATGTAATGTAGAACAATATCTATATTATAGAAACTTGCATTTGATAGTATCATATAAATCTGATCTAAATTCTCATTAATTAGCTATGTTTGACTACTTAAAGACTAATTTTCTGCCTAATGAAAGACCTTTATTCAAGAGCAGACGAATATTGCAGTTACTTTTTCAGTGGAATCATGCAGACAACTTTTTCAGACGAAATCTATAAACACATTCAAATAATAATAATTTAAAACGATTTAATGAATTAGTTAATATATGATTATTATATTAATGCGATAGGAGTGTAAAAAAAAATTGAAAAAAAAATAAGAGATGTACCATAAATTAAATAATTAACTATAAGAGTATGAATTTTAAATATAAAAAATATTTTTTTTATGTAGTGTATAACTGTATATGATATATATTAAAATATATAAATCCAAAAAAATTCAAGATTTGGCTCATTTCGAACGTATCGAAGAGACGATTATAATGGTGTAATTTGTTAAAATTAAAACGTATTTTTTTAACGTATTTTAGTTAATAAACGATTATATGTGTTAAATGTAAAATTAAAATAATGAAAGTAAAAGGTATAAAGTAAATTTAGTAAATAAGTATAGGGGTTGAAAGTGTAACATTTTATTTTAAATTTGAAAAAATGGACGGGTGAACAGTGCCAAAAATATCAAAATTTTCATAAATGGTCCCTGGAATTTTTCAAAAATGGTCCCTTGCAATTGAAAAGTCACAAAATAACCCCATCGCGGGATTCCATTTTTCAAAAATGGTCCCTGCAAGTTAAAAAAAGTGTCAGAAAGGTCCCTGGCCCGCGATCGCGGGTTCCCATCGCGGATTTTTAGGGTATTTTTGCAAAGTGGGAGAGATTTTAGGTATTTCAGTAAAACATGGTCAAACTTAGGGTATTTTAATTAATTTCCCAAACTAAAAAATTAGTTTATTAATTAAATATAAAAGAATATAATTATTTTAACTATATATTTATTTAAGGGAAATTAATTAAAATGCCATAAGTCCAAGTCAAACTTACCAAAATGCTACATCGCGGCCAGTGGCATTTTCGTAATTAATTATCCCGCGATCACATGATTTCTAAATGAAATTTTACACTTTCACCCCCTATACTTATTTATAAACTTTACTTTATACCTTTTACTTTCATTATTTTAATTTTACATTTAACACATATAATCGTTTATTAACTAAAACACGTTAAAAAATACGTTTTAATTTAAACAAGTTACACCATTATAATCGTCTCTTCGATACGTTCGAAATGAGCTCAATCTTAAATTTTTTTGATTTATATATTTTAATATATATCATATATACTACATAAAAATATTTTTAATATTTACAATTCATACCTTTATAGTTAATTATTTAATTTATGGTACTCTTATAATTAATGCGATAGGAGTGTAAAACAAAATTGAGAATACGTTAAAAAAATGAATTTCCGCAGATAAAAAATATTTTTTAGGTAGTGTATATGATATATATTAAAATATATAAATCAAAAAAATTCAAGATTGGACTCATTTCGAACGTATCGAAGAGACGATTATAATGGTGTAACTTGTTAAAATTAAAACGTATTTTTTAACGTATTTTAGTTAATAAACGATTATATGTGTTAAATGTAAAATTTAAATTATGAAAGTAAAAGGTATAAAGTAAAGTAAGTAAATAAGTATAAGGGGTGAAAGTGTAAATATCAAATCAAAATCAGAATTTTGTCGAAAATTTGAAATGTTACGAAAATGCCACCGGCCGTGATCGCGGCTTCCCCCGTGATCGCGGGATAATTAATTACGAAAATGCCACTGGCCGCGATCGCGGGCTCTTATCGTGGGTATTTGTGGCATTTTTGCAAACTGGGAGAAATTTGTGGCATTTTGGTAAGATTGACTTGGACTTATGGCATTTTAATTAATTTCCCTTTATTTAATATTATTTTTAATTATATTAATAAATAAAATTGATTAAATATGAAATTTTTATAAAATTCTAAAGAACCAAAATTGTTTAAAAATACGTCTGAAAAGGCAGATCATACGGTCACAATCTTTGAGCAAAAACTCAAAAAAAAAAAACAAAAAAACAAACTCCCATTATGTTAAAGAATCCTCCTTAAAAAAATGGTTTGGCGGTTAAATGAACACACTCGTTTTTACGCATTCTCATGGTTGTCAATTAGGTTTTTTTAAAAATGGGGGAAACTGTTTTTGCTACCGAGTTTGTTGAGATCGATGACTGATTACAAATTCAGTATCTCGATCAAGCCAACTGCAACTGCTTACTGGACTGAAGAACCTTCATTCGTTAAGTAATAGATCATCAGGTCATTGGATTTAAAGACTACCTTCCCTTTTGCACTGTGATCATTCACGTGAGGTAATTTCTCTCTTCTCTTCTTTCTACTTCTACCTGTATCTGTAAGAGTATGTCATGGAGTTTTCATCATCTTTATAGAAAAGTTGTTGGTACTTCTGTTAGCTTACCCTGGATCCAAGTGTTGTACTAATTGTCAAGTTTATATGACATAATGACAACCTTCCTTGCAACAGTATTTCAAATAATGGATATATAATTTGTAAATCAAGTTCAAGTAAACGCATCAACTGCAGTACACGTAGTTGATTTGGGTGGATTTTCAAGATTTTTGTCAGTTCATCAATAATCTACATGATTTTGGTGAGGTTATTTCGAGCTATTGATTCGTTGAGTAAATGTGACGACCATTTAGAACACAATGAAGGTGCTTCATAAGAACAATGCATGTGTAATTTTTAAACCATGTTCGAGGAAAACTTAACTTCAATTTCTTTGGAAAGAGGTCTCACTGGAATTGGGATTTAATTCTAATAACAAGTGGTCATATCTGCAACTGTCTTGAATGAAAACCAAAAACACTAAGAACAATTAAATATTTTCTTCTAACAGGTCCCGGGTTCGAGCCCAGGCCCAATAACTAACAGGTCCTGGGTTCGAGCCCTGACCCCCGTTAGCCACAGCCGCTGAGTGAGCCTCAAAATGCCCCCTCATACGGATGCCCGAGTAGGCAGGGTCAGGTATGGGGCCGGTCAGGGTTGCCGGTATCAACCTTTTGCCCAATTAAATATTTTCTTCTGATTTGTAGGATTCAGAATTAGATCTCTGTACTATGGTACAGAAGGCATGTATTATAGTAATTAATACTAGCAACCGTGTTCAAGTCAAGTGAAATTATTTCATCTTGGTTAACTTAGGTTAAAAATGGGAGCTCGTATATATTAAGCAGTACAATCTTGTATTACATCTCGCAAGTTTTATGAGCAAAGATTCAAACATACATACATGTGAGCTGCACCATTTTGATATGAAAACTTCCTTTAAAATGAAAGAAGCATCTATTAATGACTAATAATCAACATACATGGTATCACTATATTTCCGTCTTATAACTTCTAATAAAAGGCTTTATGCATAATCTCTCTACTATTACCTACTTGATACATGGATAAATTTCCATGTTTTATTCCTATTTATATCTAATTATTTCATATATTTATTAGCTCAATTTAGCCATTAACTCCACTCGCTACAATCTGGATTCCAATCCTTCCAATTTGTTTAAGTGTAGTCTTTGTTATCTAAGCACCAACAGTAGTAATCAGACCTTGATATTGCCAATAGTTCATCAGGGCTCATCCTCTCGAGCTCACTTTGTCTCCAAGAGGAAAAGTTATTCTTGTTTTGTGGGTCTGTAGCAAGAGGATAGTTCTCGTTTCTATGAGCCTGGGATCTCATCCTCCTGTAAAGCCTCATCGTTGCAACACTGTCATCATAAGGGTCTTGTATGCCAATTTGAATATCATAGCTGTGTAAGGAAACATTCATTATTTTATTTGGTATCCTTTTTTGTAGTTAAATAAATGTATGTAACAAAGGAAAAATATCAAGGTCAACCAAAGATTACCCAAGGTATGCTTTTGTGAGATACTTAAGTGAGTTGCTGAGCTTGCTAGTCTTCATCAAGGGTGGATAGTTTGCTGTATCCCTACATGAAAATTCAGTACATTTAAACATCATTTTCGATCACATGCTAACTTGAGAAAGTATGTGATAATCAGCAAGAAGGTGCCTACCTTATTTTAACCACAGGGTACTCCAATTCCAAGCATTTCAGGTCATGATCCAAACCATGACCTACAAGAATCCTTGCTTTTCCACCTCTTGGGCGGATCTTCCATATGGGTTCCCCATTGCATAGGAAATCTTGAATCTTCCTTTGGACTTGCCTAAGTGGCATTGCGTCCCTGAGGTATTCTGGCCGAATGCCTGTTGTCTCATACCTACGAATTTTCAGAACTTCTGTTAATAAAAGATTGTACGAGGAGTAATCTCTGAAAGTAACTTGTGACAATAATCTGTGTAATACTTGCAGAACTGTTTAATGGGCCTTAAACAAATAGATACCTGTAGTTTGTAACAGGAAGGTGCGGTTTGACATAGGATCGGAATAGTATGTTCTCATATTCATCAATGATGCATACTTTTGCACAGAGATCCAAGGAACCATCGCTACCACCACCTACCATTTTGCAGGCAAGCGCTACTGCTCTTGTTTTCCCGCTGTCAATTCTCAGGTCATCTTGGATGCCTAAGTTAGCAAATCGGTGTAATAGGCCCTGGAATGATAAGAGTCAAGGGAATTCCATCAGCATACACACATACATATTAAAAAATAGATATAAAAAAAATTCAAGATAGATGATTTATTACGTTATTTCCACATGATAGTTGGCATGTATCTCGGTGAGCCCTGAGAGCATTGCGACTGCTAAAGATGTTTAAGCAAATGCTACAACCACGGTCTCGGAACACCCTTTCACATTCTGCCTTCGGCAATGGCCCTGGGAAAAAAGAAACTATTATGACCATAAAGTCATACATACAAGACTAAGCATTAGAGCAACCGATAAGATTACTCGTTTGTGACCAGAAAGTCGATGGTCTTGGTGCAACCACCCTAGCCTCATATAATACCTATAAGATGCTCACGAAGAGATTCAAACGATCGGCAGCGTTTTCCACAAATTCCACACAGAGGCTCATGCACAGAGTGATATGAGGTCCTCATGTGTTCCACTAGGTGCTCCATTCTGTTGAACTGCCTATAGCAGGCTGCGCACTTATTCCTGGCCAAAATAATACGTGGTAAGATATTTGTTTAGGGTTGTTATAAATTATAATTAACTTACATATACCACATACTGTTATTATCTATTATATTTATTGATTGAAGCATCTTAACAGTACTATAGTTTAATATAAATACAAACTGATCACACACAATGTTGCTGATTATATATTAATTAAATGCGAGTGCCACATGATTCTTGATATGCATGCTACTAAAAGCATGCAGACCTACAATATGTGTGTGCGAGAGAAAGTATCAATTTGTGCTTATTACCGTAGAGTCTCTGAAGGATCCATTATGCTGTCAACTTCAATGTTGGTAAATCAGAGATCTTTTCTGTAGTTTTAGGAGAAGAAATGTTGAGATGACTTGACGAGGAAATGGAGGAATGTCCATGGTACGTATTTATAGCATTATTGGACCGAGAAAAAGTAATTTTTTTTTTATAAAACGGATCCAACTTTTCATGGGAATATCTACATGCACGGCTAACTCGCAAGCCCGAAGCACATTCTGGTCCGTTATCCTGGTCTAAGACACAGTAGTAAAGAAAATGTAGTTGGAGTTAGAATGGTGGATCCAACCTGAGAACTGAAAGCGACCGATTCCTTAAGACTATGCACGAGTTAAGGTCTCAATCTCTTTAATACTTGACTGCATAATGCATATACTCCTTAATTTTTAAGAACAAACTGAACATGCTTGATAAGGCCATGGGGTCACTCCAGATCCTAGAGAATATTTGTCCTTCTCCCATTCCTATTTCTATAATTGATGCTTCTTACTTTATTCCATTCCCCCTCTAACTTCATTGAACGTCAACTTGCTTACTGCCCCATGGGACTTGGGTGAGATACCATGCACACACATAAAAGTCTGACCTTTATTCTGACTGTTACCCATACGTATCACACTCATATGTTACTTTGTGTTTTTTTAACTTTATTGTTGCATAAATTTCTTAATTCCTGATAGGTTTATTAGTTTGGTTAAGGATTTGGATTGTGTAAACATCGGTATGGTTTCTGTTTGCGTGGATAAATAAACAAGCTTTTTATGAAGAGATACAAGGAGGGATAAGCATAAGATGCTGGATAACAGAGTATATTACTCAATCACATGTGATGATGATTAGCCTTAAGATATGCTTTTGGCAGTGTCAGCAGATTACGGATAAGATCTTCTTCGACTGTGGCCATGTTTAGATATCATCTGTAATCACTTTGATGGGTGCACAGACAGACACAGACACGGACACAGGATGCTGCTGCATTTATTGACTTTTCAAAAAAGAAAAAAATATATGCAAATTAATGGAGATTCTCAGTAAGGTTGGACTGAAAAGCTTTTGACTGAGGTGGGGGTCCAGGAGATTCGAGCTTTGAAGATACCCAATAAATAAAGGTTGTAAAAAAAGCATATTTTGCATGGTTACTTCTAGGTCCAGTTCTCATCTTTTGTCTGCTTCCATCTCCAACTATTGGAGTAGTACTAACAGAGGAATGTCAAATAAAAGATGAGAAATGTGGTCTATAAATGGGAATAAGATTTAAGTCATTTATACGGTCAAAGATGGTGATAGTTTGTGGCTTTCAGCCTTTCATCGTGTAGTAGGTTTCTGAATTAAAGAGACCATGAGAATGTGTTCTCACACCCAACTACGTGTCAACTTATTGAATATGCCTAAGATTAGGGATGAATTCAACCGCAACTGGGTGAAATTTGGTTAACAAAACAGAAGGAATTTAACTACCTCTTCATACTTCTTAATACATAATTAGTACTCCTATACATTGTTGCCATTCTTGTTTTAGGAATTTGGTTAACAACAATGTTATGGTGGTAATTCTGGGTATGTAGATATTGACAAAGTTGATAGTGCTTTGGGGGGAGGCTATTTCATGTTGGGGAATCTGGGTTTTTGTGTTTGTAATCACTTGGATTATTTCTGGATTGTGTATGGAAATCACCTTCCAGATACTATATTTCGATCCTTATAAAGCCTTAGGTTGCACAAAATTAGTACACGGGATAATCCAGAAAAGTCACACATGTTTTAAGGCACAAAACTCATGTATATATTCACCAGATCAACGGTTTATGTATTTATAAGAGAGATCGACAGTTTTTTTTGGAAGGGTATCTCAGGCACAGACCGGACTAATCCCTGGCAATTTAGAAACTTAAAGATGTCTTATCAATATTGAGGACGCCTGGGATCGAACCCTGGGTAGATGGGATATTCCACCACATCACCCAGGGCGATCAACCACTGCGCTACAACCTGATTGACGAGAGATCGACAGTTATTGGTGGTTAGATGGCAAATATGGCAGTTACAACCACTTACGGTTAAGATTTGATATCAGTTACAACCGACTCAGAAGCACCATGCCTAGAAGAACCAAGTTCAGAAGGATCAGAAGCTCTTAGTGGACTTAGAAGCCAAATGAAGACCCGGATGCTCAGAGTAAGATCAGAAGCTCCGAATCCAAATGCTTCTAATTCTTATTTAGGCAACACTACTAATGGTCTGTTTGGTTTGCGAAATTCAATGTAATTTGATGGAACTGGAATGACAAATTCCTTAGTGATGTTTGGTTCGTGGAATGAATTGATTTGATTGCACCGAATTCCAGGGTTGAATGATTTGATCATTCCTTAAAATATGTGAAGGATTTGAATTTCATTTCGTGACAAATGTAACATAATTTATAATTTCGTTTTAGAAATACAAAATAACCTTTGCATTTAATTTAACCACCACCACCTCCCTCCCCTCACCACTCCCGCCCACAACATATCCGCCACCATCAATTATATTATCATTCCACCATCCCCACCCCTATCATTCCACCAAACGCCCCCTAAGTAAACTAAATACAAGAAGGTTTCAACCTTTTGAATTTCACCTAAAATGTCCTGAAACTTAATTTTCCCAAGTAAACCTCCTGGACCTGCTAGGAGCACTGTCCCTAGGACCCAACAAGGGGGCGCAACCCCCTTGACCCCATCTTATGATTATCTAAGGTGATAGATACAGCATTTGTGAATTACGTTATGCTTGCCTTATCACCTAAATCAATCTCAAGTAAATCATAATTACACCTAAATTGGAGGTGGTTTCATGGTGGTAACCAATAGCAATTGGGTGGTTATGTTTTGAAGTGGTAGCTTTGCAGTTTGAAGTGCATCTCTATGCTGTGGTCATGTGGTGGTGCAGATTAATGGTGGCTAGTTTTGGATCAAATTATCTACAGAAAATTTGAATTTATATGCTTATATACTTCCCATATATAAAACATATGCTGCAATGCTCAAGTACTGGAAAAAGAAGCTTAATTATCATTTTTTCCTTTCAAAGTCTAACTGATCTTCTTACTACAAGATTTGGTATAAATAAATGTTGGAGTTTCATATTGCTTTGCGATGGGGTTCCAAAATGCAGTGCTATTTGGGGCTCATGTAAGGTTCGCATGTAGAGTATCAATTTCTTCCATTTAATTTAATAAAAACATTGTATAATTAATTAACTATCTTTTACTACTTTTAAATGATGATAAAATATAATATATTATTGTTGTTAATATATTTACAATTGTTTAATTGATAAAAGAAATTACATCTAATATCTATAATATATTAGACCTATTTTAGTATCCACAAAATAAAGTCTTTTTTAAAGAAGTAAGAATAGGCATGAGAATGGGGCGGGGACCTCGATCCCCATCCCCGTCCCCGATCTTCATCTTCATCTTCATTCTTGTCCTTGTCCCCGGTGGGGCGGGGAATATGATCGTATCTCATTCCCATTCTCATCCCCACCGATTGAAAAAAATATTATTTTAATACAAAAAAAATTACAACATCATATAGTAATTAATAACCTAAAACCAAAAGAAATTCAACTTAATTCAAAACAAAAAGTTAACGTCACACGTACCAAATATACTGAGTAATATCTAAAACCATATCAAGTAATTATGTTTTGATTTGACGTCCAAAATACATATTAATATCTGGAAAAATAACAATTTTATATTCTAAACCTAGTTAGGAAATAGGAAATTATGAATTACCAATTTAGTTTAAATAAATAATATATATTTAATTTATTAATTTAAATATATAACGGGGATGGGGCGGGGTGGGGAGTGCCATACCCATTCCCGTCCACATCCCCGGTTTAACGGGGAATCCCCATCCCTGATCGGGACGGGTGGACCGAGTTCCCCGACGGGTCGAGGCTCATTCACATGCCTAAGTAAGAAAAAAGGGACTTTAATTTTTCAAACCTTAAAACAGGTCAAAAGCAAGGTGGGCTCTCTTGGAATCATCCCATGCTCTCTATCCTTGGGAATATATTCATCATGTAGCAATTAGCAACGACTACTTGTGTCATATATATAGATATTTTTGTGCTTATTTTATGGGTCAATGTCGGTGATTTTAGTGAAATCATTTCATTTTATGTGATTGGATTCATAAGAAAATATGAGGTTGGTGGTTAACTTATATCACAAGCTCGGAGGTGTGGTCTGCACACTCGTGTAAGCTAATTAGATTTCAGAATTGTTGGATGGTGTCGTATGGCGGGGTTCAAGCCTTTGCCTTTTTGATTTGTACATGTGCAGTTATGGTAATTGTTGTCCATTTAACTTATTATTACTAATTACTCTGGCAATCAACTCCATTTATGGGGAGTTATTATTGGCATTGGTTTATGAATTGTTCAATTCTCTAAATTAAAAGGAAGGTGAGTTTTACGCATTCTCATGGTTTATCCAACAAACTCAATTGAATTAGTTCAATTTCTTTTGAATCATTTATATGAAAAACCCAATATAGTGGTTTCTCCATCTATCCATCAAACATATGATATCTCTTGTGGATACTTAAATATGAAACTCAAATGCAATACATATACATATACATATCAAATCTCAATCATTTAGTTGTTTGTAGATGTTGATGTAAATTTGTTTACACCAATGGTTTTGTTCATTATATACATGATATGCGTATTTAATTACATAAGAAAAATACGTGTTCAAACTTTACCAACCTTTGGTGGTTTGGCCAACATACCTTCACCTATAGGTTTTTTTTTTCCTTCGGGGAAGTCTTAATTTGTAGTGATGTATAGATATTAAAATAGAATTTTTTAAATAAAATTAAGAAACCGGTAGCCTACGTCAACCTGTCATTAAGGAAGGAAGGTAAATATTAAAAAAAATAAAAAGTTTAAGACTACACAACAAAGACGACTTCATGACCTCAATCAAACTACAACGAAAAACTTTCAGAGACGACATCTCTAGGGCGGCTATTGCAACGAGTTATTAACCTTTAGCGATGATTTTTGTCGTCTCTCTAGTTCTTGTTATTTATTGTCAATTGGGTGGTTATGTTTGGTTAGAGAAATGGGAGGTGCAGATAAATGGTGGCATGACCTATCTGAATCAAAAAGATACGATTCAGTGTTTTATTTTTTTTTTCTTCCTTTTAAAGTGTTCTTATTATACCCCTTAATAAAGATTTTTTTTACACCAATGGTTTTGAGAATACGCCATGTTAGATAATTATTAATTATATTTCTTACTATAAATTAAGATACTTGTTATGGTTTAAATTTGTTATATACCTTATCCTTCTTTTCAATATATATATATATATATTCTGTTAGTATATTATTGTTCTCAATATTTAACTATATCTTTTAAATATAGTTGAGCGGGCATATGATAATCCACTTAATTAAGGTTTCCATTTTAGTTGGCAATCCACTAGTGTATGTATATTTAAATTTGGTCGATCAAATACATAATTCAGGGTCTTTCGACCCTATTTCTTATTATTTATTTTCTCAACTTGATCCAAAAGTTAAAATAATGTTAAAAGGATGAATCAACTATTTCTTGACCTCGGATCTTGATTGTATTATCTTATGCTGTATAAATAAAACACAAGAAATAAATCACAAACAATTAATGGAACCGAATATATTGGATTTTTTTACTTTTATCTTTTCTTTTACATGAATAAAACAAAACAAAGGTCAAATATAAAAAGTAATGATGAAAAAGATTTGTGGTCCAAAGAACATTGCGGCTATGGGCATCAATTAGGGGTGTTTGCGGTACGGTTTGATGTATTTTAGGGTAAAACCGTACGCTATATGTGGTTTGAGAATCTTCTCGAATCGTAAACCGCATAAAACAATATTGCAAAATGTTGCAAGGTGTGGTTTATAGTGTTTTTATCTAACACATTTCAATCCAAAATATATAAAATTATAACTTCAAAATACATTGGACGATAATACGTTGATAGTCAAATATAATAAAAAGTTGGGAAATTGACTCAAATAGTCAAAGTAGAAAAGAAAACTGGTCACTTAGTCATTTATCTCACATTTTTACTCAAATGTCACTACATTGCGGACCTAGCTCAAAAACACTAAAAAAAATACGAATCTCATCGATTTTCTTTTTTTTTGTATATTACGGATATGGGTTGAAAAAATATTTTTCAAGAAAATCGATCTGATTCGTTTTCTTTTTTTGTGGTTGAGTTAGGTCAGCAATTACAGACCTATATTTACGATAGTAATGACATTTATGTAAAATCTAGAGAAAAATAGCTAAGAAATCAATTTTAATTATTAAAATAGCTATTTGAGTCAATTTCCCTAAAAAAAACAGTTGTTACTTACTCTAAGGGTCTGTTTGTTTTCCAAAAAAAAATGTCTGAAAACATCTGAAATCTTATTCGGTCAGACAATGGGCCATTAAGACCGTTTGATTTTTTTTTCCAAACAAGATCTGAAAAACTCTGATTTCCTCTTATTTCACAAGAGGAATACGAAACTCTTAAAGCCTCTTATTAGGCGCCTCCATCGCCTCCTTGAAACAACAAAGACCACAAAACGATAGCAGGTGGTGGTCGGCAACCGGTGATCAACAACGGCGACGACAGTCGCACGAAACCGGTGACAACCGGTGGTGTCGTCTGAGGCGGCTGGAAACATCAACAACTCCTCATGGACAACGTGACTAGGGTTTCAAACCCTTAGGGTAACAACCCTATTCGGATGAGGAGGACCGACGATAGCCCAAAGGCGGCAGCAGTAGCAGGAGGTGACCGTCGGTGATAAAACCGACAACGAATGGTCGGGCATGGAGAAGCTTTAGCGGCTGTGTCTTCCATTGAGTGTTAAGTGGCGACAAAAACGGCTCAAAGACCGTGGTCCCGTCCAAGTCTAGCCGACGACAAAGTCAAACGGCGGCAACAACCGACGATGACCAAGGATGGCCTCGACACCGTAGGAACCGTCGATCAATGGCCAGCAAACTCCGGTGGTTACCGGCGACAAAACAGGAAGATCGACAAAAGAAGGGGGGCGGCTGCTGGTTTTGGAAGAAAGATGAAATAGGGTTTTCAAACCCACCCTTTTTTTCTTTTCAACGTGACAAAAGGTGATAAGGACTTGGTATCCAAGTAGATTAGGATTAAAAAAAACTTTTTAATATAATATAATGTGTTTTTTTAAGAAAATAATATATATATAATCTGGTTTATTTAATACAATATAATAGAAAATATGGATTATTCATAAACTTTAAGTTCTATCAATTTACAAAAACAAATCATCTTATGATTCAGTTTCAGATTCAGACGTTTCAATTTATAAAAACAAACATTATTTTTTATTCAGATTTCAGACTTCAGACATCACAAAAACAAACAGTCTTACTGATTCAGATTTCAGACTTCAGCACCACCTCTTATAAATCAGAAGTGAAATAAGATTTCAGACTTCAGACCTCTTAAAAAACAAACGACACCTAAACTTCTTATAACAGGATTGAAAATAATCTGAAAAGATAACTTTAAATTCGACGTCACGTGAATTGTTACATCCCAGGTGATTAATTTTTGAATGATGAAGCGGTGAAGACGTGAATTTGATGATTTGCTTTTTTTTTTTCATGAAAAGATTGTTGCCCAATTACATATTGTAGCCAAATTATGTAGTGGACTTTGGGTAATTGTATTCATTACAATACAAAACTAATCTTTTCAATATATATATATATATATATATATATATAGAGAGAGGAATGTTATATTGTTAACCTTTTAGATGGTGTTAATTTTAGGGAATTTAATTAAAATACCCAAAGTTTGACCCTAACTTACCAAAATACTCAAAATCTCAGAGACTTTACCAAAATACCCAAAATTTCCGCGGTGGGCCCTGCGATCGCGGGCCCACACCCACGTGTCACGATTTTTTGGCCAAAAGTCCCGCGGAGCCCCCCAACTATGCCCGCGGTACGCTTTTGGTCCCTGTCCGCGAGGAACCCCGCAGTGATCCTGCGGTAAGTTGAAATTACGTTTTTGGCCCCTCAAGTTTGGGGCAAAAAAAATACATTTTTGGTCCCTGTAGTTTTTAGGTTATCATTTTATGTAGTTGAGGTTTTTAATGTATTGTTTCCTTTCCATTTTAATGTATTTAATATAGAACTTAATTAAATAAAATGTTTTCCCCATTTTAAGTTATTTAATAAGCAAATTAATTAAAATATCAGTTATTGCAAATCATCTTCCCAACCGAAACGGATACAGTGCAGGTAAACAAAGAAATCTATGACTGGAATGCGTCCTGGATTCCGATGATGAAGTCAATCTTTTCCTTGATGACGTCCTCCATTCCCGTGTAGTCATCTTCGATTTCTTGTAGTTCCTCTTCTACTTCCTTAACTTGTCGTTGCACCTCCTGAACGTAAGCCCTAGCCATGGCCAGTTCTCGTTTCTTCTCCGCTAGATACTCCATTTTCCCCTGTTGAATCCCCTTGTTATGGTTCCACATACCTTTTACCTTTTCGATATTGGCGTTCGCCTTATTAATGGATTTTTGCACTAAGGGAGTAATTCGTTGACTTTGTGGAAGACCCGTCGGCTGGGTACAATGATACATTGGTGGGCTTTTCCTGTCATTATCGAAGTGGTAATTCTCCCATGCCATCTCCCAGTCTTCTGCCTCCTCAGCCGTGAATGGATAATCTGCCGCAGTTCGCCCATGGTTTCTCCACTCCCCGTCTGTTTCCGGTACCTTCCAGGTACTCCGGCGAGCTCCATCGTTCAGTGGCTGGTAGGCTGCTGAACGTGAAGTTCCAGCCCCATTCGCCGACCTGTTCCCCCTTGATCTTGAACCTCCAGCCATAGTGTTAAGAAAAGCGAGAAAATGTTTGTAAACGGTGTAAATAAATGTATAAAAGATAGATATCAAGTTGTGAATTACTACTTCATCATGCCATCTACTTATAGCCGTGAAAATGTATGTTCTTCATCAGGGTTGTGGATATGGTAAAAGATTTCGTCTGAAAAGTTGTCTGCATGATTCGTCTGAATAGTTCACTGCAAGATTCGTCTGAAAAGAGCCTGTAAGATTCGACTGAAAAAGTAACTACAATATATAACAATTCTTGGGGAACGGGCCTACCAAATATTATCAGTTTCATCAACATTTTATTTTCCAACTTTTTTGAATTGAAGCTAAACATAACTAATTAATGAGAATTTAGATCAGATTTATATGACACTATCAAATGCAAGTTTCTATAATATAGATACTGTTCTACATTACATAATACCAATTTTTGCATCATATGAATCACTTCCAGACAACAAGAACCAATACAGTACTAGTTACAAAGAAAACTCGGCTTCGACAATAAGACTTCCATTTAACAAAAACCCCTTCGCCGGTTCATTGAGTTCACTCAGTAGCATGAAACATGGATCATCCAGTTCCTTTGGGGTCAATTCCTAATCTCCTTGACCCCCTTTGGATGCGGTCACTTTATTGAACTTTCTCACTGTTTGTTGTATATGACTGTAACATAATTTCTGCTCTTGAATAAATGTCTTTCATTAGGCTGAAAATTAGTCTTTAAGTAGTCTAAGGATTAATGCACATGTGAAGCAAGAAATAAATGCTTGTTCATCCAATAATCTCTGTATTAGGATTACCGCAAGTTTCATAAACCTACTTACTAGGTGTTGGAAAATTTTAGTAAAAATATGGGTTTTACTAAACTTTGGTCACATTTAAATATATATATATATATATATATATGTTATATATAACTAACTCTTAGTAGGTTTATGTTATCCTATATGAGAGCTTCGAAACGATATATAATGCGTCCAAAACGGAGTATGTGTGAATGAGATATCGATCACAATAATAAGTTAACACTAAAAATAACAATTATTTAATGTTACATAAACAACCTAATGTTGCTGTGTTTGACAATGCGCATAAATGGACTCCGCCATATGTACGCGAAATTCCCTGGCCTCATCTTCGGTGCGGTCAGGGTGTAAATCTACCACATCGTTATTAATCAACATGCTGGCATTACGGCATACCCAGACACCGCAATCCGCATTCATCCCTTTCTGTTGTGGTGCATTCTTGGCTAACCTGTGACGGAAGTTCACTGACCATTCGCGACGGCGCACATCCCCGATCCGGCTAAAGAATTCCGTCAGCACAGCTTTAAATCTGGCAAGCTGCTCATCCATAGCGTCTTTGAAGAGATTGGCAGCGTCGCTGTCATATATGGTCATCACCATAGTTGGAAGATCAAACACTCCGAGCAGCCAATGTTTAGGATGAATGCATATAGGGATGTACACCTGAAATATTACAATATTAGAAAACTTAGTTAGCAACCAAACAACTTAAATAAAATAAGAGTAAAACGATTTACATACAGTATCGAGGAACTGCCAATTCACCCCTTCCATGCCATTGCATGAGTTAGCCACGGAGGCGGGACCTTGATGTTCAAGCACCATGAACTGAAAGAAAGTAGTGTGCATCACGGTCCACCTCGTGTCTGGTAGACGGGAACGTTGGAGAATGCCGACCCAACAATCGATGTGCTATACACAAAAATAGATGGTTAGACATGTAATATAAATATATTTGATTATATGACTATAGTTAAACTTCAATACTAACCACATCCTCAAATTCAGACTCCAAAGGGTCAACTGCCAGCAATACTTTGAAAAACGAGGGGGTGATGTCCAGGTTGAGGAAAGGGATGAATACCAGGCTTGGGAGAGTACCAGTATGGCATATGTTCAATATATCCTCGGTCGAAAGACGCTCCGGTGAAGCCATCTTTCCCTTTCCCGCTTTCTTTCCCCACTTCTTTCCCGCTTTCTTTCCTGCTTCCTTTGCTTTCTTTTGAGGGGGCGATGTGGTAGATTTTTGCCGTGTCCATGGGGTACCAAAATAGTGTGAACGTTTCGTCTCCCGCCTAGACGGGGATGCAACCTCCGCCTGTGGATCTACAACATCCATCGGGTCATCTTCCGGCTCCGAGAAGTGCTCCTCGAAAATTTCCGGCTGACGGAAGTCCTGTCCCAACCCCATCGACTGAAAATTAAGTTATTAGATGTTTTAAGTACAATTTCATCATGTTCACAATTAAACCAAAACTACCAAAATAACTTACAGTCTGCGTGTAAGCTGGCGGTGTGACGTACGACGACCCCGACATTTCCGGCCTGTAATAGTCTGCGTCCGATAGGCCAAGGAAGTCCATGAACGACGACCCCCCTGCACCCGACATCCCGACCTGCGTGACATTGATCATTATTAGTCCTACAAATTTAAGAACTAACATATAACTATAATGGTTACTCAGTGTGACTTACACTCTCCGGGATTGACGAATAGGTTGTGGTGACAAACGGTGGCATTTGGGATGTGTATTCCCCTGCCCCCGACATCCCGACCTGCGTGACATTGATCATTATTAGTCCCACAAATTTAGGAACTAACATATAACTATAATGGTTACTCAGTGTGACTTACACTCTTCGGGATTGACGAATAGGATGTGGTGACAAACGGTGGCATTTGGGATGTGTATTCCCCTGCCCCCGACATCCCGACCTGCGTGACATTGATCATTATTAGTCCCAAAAATTTAGGAACTAACATATAACTATAATAGTGTTGCGGTTTATTTTATTTCAATATATAATAGTGTTATATATAGATGTTTTTGCTTGTTTGGTTTATTGTGTTGATAATTATTCGCCTGTTTTAGTTTTAGAAAAGAAACCACTCAATCTATTGGACTTCCAGGTAGCAGGGGAATCACAAGGATTGCTTAAGTCCCCACATACCTTAGTGCTATTTACACCCGTTTGACAAAATCCAAATAGATATGTTGCGGTTTATTTTATTTCAATATATAATAGTGTTATATATAGATGCTTTTGGCAAGAGGCCAAAATGAATTTGAGTGTGGCATGTGAAGCCAATTTAAATGTTTTTATATATTCATACCATTTATTTACAGAAATTTATTTATGACTAGGAAACTCAAAAGAAAGATAAACAATTATATAATTTAGCAAAGTTATGGGACCTAAGTTGTCATTCACCAAAGTTTAGGAGCCTAAGTTGTCATTCACCAAAGTTTAGGGGCCTAAGTTGTCATCCACCAAAGTTTAGGGGCCTAAGTTGTCATTCACCAAAGTTTAGGGACCTAAGTTGTCATTCACCAAAGTTAGGGGACCTAAGTTGTCTTTCACCAAAGTTAGGGGACTTAAGTTGTCTTTCACCAAAGTTATAAAAAAACACTAACATCTTTTTTTATAAAAAATACTCTAACATTTATTTTTATAAAAAACACTCTTAACATTTATTTTTATAAAAAACACTCATCTTTTTATAAAAAAAATCACTAACATCTTTTTTTATAAAAAACACTCTTAACATTTTTTTTTATAAAAAACACTCATCTTTTTATAAAAAAAACACTAACATCTTTTTTTATAAAAAAACACTCTTAACATCTTTTTTTATAAAAAACACCCTTAACATCATTTTTTATAAAAAACACTCTTAACATCTTTTTTTTATAAAAAACACTCTTAACATTTATTTAAAAAAAAAACTCATCTTTTTATAAAAAAAAACACTAACATTTTTTTATAAAAAAACACTCTTTAACATTTATTTTTATAAAAAACACTCATCTTTTTATTAAAAAAAACACTAACATATGTTTTTATAAAAAACACTCTAACATCTTTTTAAAAAAACCACTATAACATCTTTTAAAAAAAACTCTAACATCTATAATAAAGACAACATTATAACATACAAATAACACATTCAAACATACAACAAACTTAAAAACACTCTAACAACATACATAACATATATTTTAAAAATTAAAATATCAACATACAAGAAAAGTACAAGAAACTTAAGAAAAACTTACCAAACGAGTAACACGAGCCATCTTCAAACAAACCGAGCGCGTATTCCACACGACAAAATTGAGAGAGTTTGGGATAGGAGATGAGAGATTTTTTAATTGAGAAGTGGTGGCCGAAAGGTCCCCCCACCCTTTCTCTTATTATAGCGGCCGAATATTAGGGTTGGGGGGTGGTTGAGGCATTAAAGAATTAGGGTTTCACCCTATGTCGACGCGTGGCACCTCATCCCGCGATCGCGGGATACCTCCGCGGGCAGGGACCAAAAGCGTACCGCGGGCATAGTTGGGGGGCTCCGCGGGACTTTTGGCCAAAGAATCGTGACACGTGGGCGTGGGCCCGCGATCGCGGGGGCCACCGCGGAAAATTTGGGTATTTTGGTAAACTCATCGAGATTTTGGGTATTTTGGTAAGTCAAAGTCAAACTTTGGGTATTTTAATTAAATTCCCTTAATTTTATTAATCCCTATCAACCAATAGAATTGTATTTTTTAGTTTGTTTGATTCACCACAATACATTAATGATGCTCCAAGATTAGATTTGGTATTTTCTAAATAGTTTATTTTTGGTTTATTCGTTAGAGTTTTAAATGGAAGTTACAAAATCAAAAATTAATGGGGGGTTACAAAATTGATAGAGGTTTTCATTAAAAAAAATCAAAATTTCTACATGTTTTTTACTTTACTCTCGTTCATCAAAGTTCGTTTCATCGAAGATGGATCGTCGTGAACTATTCTTATAATTCCGCAAGGTTCGACTTTGAGGATGGAGGACCTGGTGTCAATAATGGTCCGACATTCGAAAATTCGTCGTCGGGATTAGTCGACGAAACTCAACTCAACACCGATGATGTAGCGACGACGCAAACTGTAGTTAAAACCAAACACTTTTATTATTTCATTGTCATTTCCAACATTCATTAAATTAGTTTCGGTTGTTGTGTTTTGGTTCATGCACGTTCAAAACACACAAAGGTTCACATACTATTTATTATATATTAGTTCATGAATGTTCACCCTACCACTATTATTCATCACATGTCACTCTCTGGAAAATGCATGATTGGTTTATTAATGTTCACCCCCTAACAAAATCCATGAACTAAATATAAAACAACACAAGTCATGGTTTTGTATCAACTAAGAAAGAACAGATACGAACAACAAATATGAACAAAAAATATGAACAAAAATATGATCCAAAAAATATGTTTCATGCTTGTTCATGCTTTTGATCACGACGAAAATCCATCTTCGATGCAATGAACTTTGATGAACGAGAGTAAACTCAAAACACCTAGATATTTTGAAAAAAATTAAGAAAACCTATATCAATTTTGTAACTCCCCATTAATTATTAATTTTGTAACTCAAATTTAAATGGTTTCAAAAATATTAGATTGTGTTTTACTAAAATAACCCTGAACACAATCGTTCCTCTGATTTGTTATGAATTGACCGATAATGTAATAAATGATCTACCAAGATTTCATCACAACCACTCAAACTTTAGATCAACGGCTACAAATAGGTTAACAAAGTTAATACATTTTTTTGGTTAACAAAATAACCTAACCCTATATATATAGGGGCTTAATCAAATAAGAACTATTTAGTTTGTGGTAACTGTAAGAACCAATGTGAGCCACACATTTAAAATAACTAATATAAATTTTAAATAAATACAAAAGGGTGTTTTAGTAATTTTGTTTCCTAAATCTAATTAAATAATTAAATCCTAAAATATCTCCTATATTCACTATTCACGTCTCCCTCCTCTCCCTCATTTTTTATATATACCAAATAATAAAACCCTAAAAAATTTGAAGTACACCTCTCTCTTGAAGTCCACCTCCACAGCCAGCAGCCGCCCACCTCCACAGCCGACAGCCATCGTCGGTCGCCGGCGTCACCAATCCACCTCCCTCTCTCTCGTCCACCTCCCTCCTTCCGCCTCCCTCTCTCTCGTCTGCACCATCAAACGACGCCACCACCATCGCCTTTACACCAAAGCACCTTCTCTCTTTTCTCTCGTTCGACTACCAGAACAGACGCCTCAAAACGTTGCCTTCGTCCTTGCAATAATGCATAATTTCGGTGGGAATAACTTCACAGGGGGGTTGAGTTCAATTTCGGTTGCGTCAAGAATGGTTGAGAAATCTTGCAATGTGTCATTCAACGATTTGTCTGGATCTTCATCGGAAAACTTGATGGCGGCAACTCCATCTACAGAACAGTCGCCGAAGCCGAGAAAAACGGGTACCACAAACCTTCACAGTGATTCGTGAGACCAAGAAACCTGTTTTCGTGAGACCAATAAACTAACACTAAACCTTCACAGTGATTCATTGTGAAGGTAAGAAAAACAACAAACCTTCAAAGTAAAAACACTGTGAAGGTTTACCATCACAGTACCTTCACAGTCTTTTGCTGTGAATGTTTAGTGTTAATTTTTTGGTCTCACGGAAATAGTCTGGTCTCACATGATCTCAAGTCTCTCTCTCTCTCTCTCTCTCTCTCTCTATATATATATATATATATATATATATATATATATATATATATATATATATAGGGTCAGGTTCAGGGGAAAATCTCAAATAAACGGAAAACTAAGGAACACCCTTATAAACATTGATTCAATATAATCCAAAGGATATTAAAAATCATCAATTAATCTAATTATAATTAATGAAAAGGGTATTAAGGTAATTTGAGTACTATTTCAGATATGAAAAATACAAAAAGACATAAATCGTTTCCCTATAATTATAATTATGGAGATCACAGTTTTCCGGCAAGCACTTGCAGATTCCGGCGAGCACTTCCAGGTTTCGGCGAGCACGTGCAGATTCCGGCGAGTTGACGGTTCTCCGGCGAAAACTTGCAGATTCCGGCGAAACTCGCAGATTCCGGCCTAAAACTTGAAGATTCTGGCAAAAACTTACAAATATGGGCAAAAACTTGTAGATATGCACTTGTGCATATTATGCACTTGTGCATATTATGCACAGATCTGGATTTTGTAGCATATTATGCACAGATCTAGATTTTAAATAAAAAATCATCAAAAATATTTTAAATAAATACTCAATTACATATCTCACACAAATCTTATGAACACACCACAAAGCTTGTGCATATTATGCACTTGTGCATATTACCGCCGATGTGTCCACGGCCGCCGGCATTCCTAACCTGCAATGTCCCAAATCTGAGCCATAACCTCTTTGTCGTCGATCTCCATGATCTGAGTCTGAAACTCAACCTCGATGGTGGCATTTGAGAATAGATACAACGAGGACCACGCACAAAACCGAACCTGAAACGAAGATCTGAGTTTTAAACCAGATCTAGAGTGGTTAGGACTTTCCTTGCCAAAGTCACTCCAACCACCGGTGAAATCGGCTCCAGCCGGCTCCAAACAACTATCACTGTTGTGAGGCACAACTCCGGCCAGATCCACGTCTCTTTGACAGATCGACGAAACCGTAAGCCACAGCAAAAAAAAGAGAAAAAGAAGATAGAGAGCAGATCGAGAAAAAGCCACAACAGCAACATCTGTAAATGAGAGAGAAGCGAGAGAAATGAAGGTGATGGTGGTCGGAGGTGGTGGTGGTGGCGGTGGCAGAGGAGGAGGAGGAGGAAAAGAGATCGTGGGGTTTGGTGGGTGTTCCGTTAGAGTTGCGTCGTCGGAGGATGGAAAGAGAAGAGAGGATAGGTCGGAGATGGTGGCGGTCGGCGGTGGTGGAGCGGCAGAGAGAAGAGAGGGCAGGTCGGAGGTGGTGGCGGTCGGCGGTGGTGGCGTTCGGTGGTGGTGGTGGCCGGTGGTGGTGGTGGCGGCCGACGATGGCGGCGGCGGCGGCTGCAGAGAGAAGAGAGTGTAGGGTTTGTGTGAAAATGACCTAGGGTTTATTATTTGTATCTAAACCTTTTAATTTCTTATTGCCAATTTTACCCACATTGCACCTTAGTAATATACTCATATGCCCTTCACTTTGTTTTTATTTACAAAATTGCCATTGAGTATATTAACCCTTGATTTATCTAATCCTATGCATATAAGGGTGTTCCTTAGTTTTCTAATTATTTGAGGTTTTCCCTTGAACCTCCCTCTATATATATATATGTATGTATGGGGTCATTCAAGAGAGAACTCGATTATTTGTGATAATCGTGAGATCCAATGTGGGCCACATATTAAAAGATAAATTAGAAAATTATTAATTTTGATAATTTTGATTGAAATTTTAATTAAAGGGCATCTAAGGTATTTAATTTTTTTTATCTCTCCTCCCTCTTTTCTCTTTTCTCTCCTCTCTCCGACCTCCGGTGAGCCTTATTCCGTCGGATACACAATGTGTCAATGTGATACCTATAAAAGCGGCACTGTTAACAAAAAAATACCTACAAACTATCACGATTGTGATACCACTATGATACTCGTGATACTTTCATGTGATACACCCAAACCCTAAAATTTGGCTATAGGTTTATGGTAGAGAGAGAAAGATAGAGGATAGGTGTGAGAGAGAGAAAAATGAGAGATTTTAGGAATTCTTAATTAAATAGATCAAAAACAAATTACTAAAAAACTTTGTTTTATTTATTTAACAATTGTATTAATTATCCTAAATGTATGGCTCATATTGGATCTCAGAGTTATCACAAACAACGATGCAGACCTTCAATATCCAAAATACATGCTAAGACTAAATGTGATACCACTGTGATACCATTTGTGATGTCATTGTGATACCCTAAAACAACGATGCAGACATTCAATATCCAAAATACATACTAAGAACAAATATGATAACACCGTGATACCAAAAATACATACAAAAAACAAATGTAATACACAAAATACATACAAAATACAAACATCTATCCTCAATGTGATACCCAACAATACATAGAAAACACACACCTTTATCCTCAGTGTGATACCCAGAATACATACAAGAACAAGTGTGATATCACTGTGATACCCACTATGATTCCATTGTGGTACCCAAAACCAAAATTCGTTTATTACAGATGAAGAAACTTGAGGTAAGCATCAAAGTTATATATTTAACATCCTAAAAGTGTATATACATAACACCAAAAACCTGGACCATTTGAAATCCCTGAGATGTCGATGGTGTAGATCCACCCCCGCCGCTGCCGCCAGGGGCTCTACCTTCGTCACCGACGGTGGGAGAAATGGCTGGTACTCAAGGATAGACCTTGCTGTCCACGATAAGCCCAAACCAGAAAAAAGGGAGAAGCCATACCGTCGTCGCCGCCATGGTGTTCCACCGCCTCCATCACAGCCACGTCGTCGTCGCCGCCATGGTGTTTCACCGCCTCCATCACAACCCCTTTCTTTCTTCCACGTCGTCGCCGTCGCCATGCTGCTCATTTTTTCCTGGATGTTGTGTTCAGTGGGTTCCATGGTGATGGAGTCAAAGTATCACGGTGGTTGCCGGAATTGAGGAAGAATGAAAGCAGCAACACATATCTCATAAGAAAAATATTTTTAGGGTTAACAAGAGAGAGAGAGAGAGAGAGTGACGTGTGAAGTTAAATAAGAGAGGGATGTAAAATTAGAAAATTAAAATAAAATAAATATTCAATTCAATTTACTAATTTACCCTTTACTTTATTTTTGTAAATATCATTAATTATCTTAAATGTGTGGCTGAAATTGGTTCTTACGGTTACCACAAACTAATTAGTTCTTATTTTATTAAGCCCCTATATATATATATATATATATATATATATATATATATGAGATAGGTTCAAATGAGAAATGCTAAGTATGTGAGAAATAGAGAAATGATCCTAACACTTCATCTGGTCAACATTTCGTAAAATACGTGGGACGAGTTCATATGTGAACCTGTATGATTCACATATATGAACATATAGTTCATATGTGAATCACACAGGTTCACATATGAACTCGTACCGTGTATTTGTAAAAGTTACGAAACTGTCCTTCTATTTTTGGAATACCCGCAACATTTGACCAGTTAAAGCCGCAATTCTTGATCAGTCAAAGCCGTAACTTTTGACCAATCAAATCCGAGCTTGACCGTATGAATGGCAAACATTACTTCTCAAAGTAAGACAAGAAAAAGATAGTGTAAAATGGGCAGGGAAAATCTGGTTTCACCAAAATATCCCTAGGCATGCCTTTATATTTTGGCTGGCTATTAAGGGAAGATTGAGGATCAGGGATATTTTGTCTGCTTGGGGATTAAATGTTGAAAAGAAGTGTTCTGTGCAAGTATTTGAATGAATCTCATGCTCATTTATTTGTGGAATGTTCCTACTCCAGAAAGGTTTGGAGTCAAATGCTGAAGCCTGTGGGACATGAACTCTTTTTTAATACTCTTTTTGGATCTCAAGATTGCTGGAGGATGTTCATTTTGAAGTTGGAAAAGTTAAAGTGTAGAAAGGCTGATAAAGGTTTGTTGGAAAAATGGATTTTTGGTGCTGTCTTATACTTCTTATGGCAAGAAAGGAACTTCAGGGTTTTTCAGGGGAAGGAGAGAAGTATAAAAGGCCTGTGTGGTGTTGTTAAAGAATGTATCAGAATGAAAATATTGGGGTCCAATTTCAGCAAAGGGATCAAAATGGAGAATGTCATGAAAGAATGGGCTGAAAAGACAAATGAGTTCAATGATGTATAAAGACTACAGAGATATTGATCAGTGCTTGGGTGGTGGGAATGATCTGATTGGTATAGAGAGATATGGATGGATGGAAGAAAGTATTAGAGAGAAAAATTTTCATGCCTTTGAGAATCCTGGGGATGGGTTTGATTCTGGGATTTTTCATTTGCTCTTTGGGATAAGGGGTGGGGTTTTTGGGATGGTGAAATAAGGGGGAGAAGGGTAGAGGAGACTAAGCCTTTGTCTTTGTATTGGAGTAAAAAGGAGGTTCCTTGGGAGGATTGGTTGGATTGTAAGGAGATCCTTATTCTGGTGTATAGGGGTGGATGGAGGAATTTTCTTTCTCTAATTCTGGCTTGGTGAGAGATAAGAATAGAGGAGACTAGGATTTTTTCTTTCTTTGGTTTGCCTGTCTTAAGAATGGAGCATTTTTTTGGTTCCATTTTTAATTCAATTCTTTTGGCTTGGAGTGATCCTAGGAATGACCTTGCAGCTGTGTGGGTTTAGATATATGTTAATATGTTCTTGATCTCTTGTCACAGGTCTGAGGTCAATAGCTTATGGCTGGTAGCAGTTATATCTGATGGAAGGTGTATAGAGCAGCCCAATGTCTCTCTTTCTGGAGTTTGGATTCACCTTGATAGATCCAAAAGGCATATTTGTTTTCCTGTTAGATGGTGTTTTGGAATGCAGAGAAGTTTCTAATCTGGATGGAAGGTGCAAAAGGCTGCAGAATTTGACTTATTCAGACTCCAATTGGGCAAGGATGAAATTGTGGCTTGTAAGGTTGAGGAACCAAGTGGAGACTGTGGGGAATAGCTTGATGAACCTGTTTGAATATGAGGTTATAGAAAGAACATGGAGAAATAAGGAATCTGTTTGGATTGATTGGAATGAATTGTGCTCTTTTCATGGTCTTGAAGAAATGGCTGGGTCTATCTACATTTGTTTGGATCACCTCAGACATTTTTGGTATGTTTCAAAATGTCTTATTCCTCCTTTTGATTTCTTCTGGGATTTTAAATGGAACATGATTCTGTTTTATTTTTCTAGTGTTTTGCTCTCCCACATTCTTTGGTCTATATACAAAAATATAACACTAATAACAGTAATATATTGAATACTAATTGCAGTTTACAATACAAAAGAACTTTACAAAATGAATAATGTCTAACCCTAATATTATCTCTAGTAATGACTTTAGAGAGAAAATAGTCGTCTGAATGTGTAAAATGAGAGGAAACTACACTTTAAATACTATGATATAAAAGTTTCATTCCAGCCCTTGTAGTTTAGGTTCCATACTCTGCTACCCTTAGACTTCGTAAAATAGTGAGGCGCAGTCCCTCACAATAACAGCTTTCAGCTCTTTAACTCTTTAGTCCCTTCTTTATTTATTTATTACATATAAATCCCTGAAATTATAAAACACTTCAAGTTAACAACTTTTAAATAATAAATGTCAAGATTAAAGTTTTAAACACATCTTTGAACACCCTGCCTTAATCTTGACATTTGAACAAGTCTACCATTCTCAATTTCTTGCACAAATAATCATGCTGATGTAAAGAAAGTGACTTTGTAAAAATATCAGCTGTATTTTCTAACGACTCAACCTTAACAGTTTTTAGTGCACCACTAGCAACTTTATTCCGAACTTGATGAACATCAATTTCTATATGTTTTGTTTTTTCATGAAAAAACTGGATTATTTGCAATCTGAATTGCAGATTTGTTATCACATAAAATATTTACAGGAAGTAAATCTGTGATTTTAAGACTAGTCAAAAATTCTATAACCCAAAGAATTTCACAAGTGGCAGATGCCATTGCTCGATATTCAGATTCAGCAGTTTGCTTTTTACTTTTCCAAGAAATAAGACAATTTCCTAGAAAAAAACAATATCCAGTTACCGATCTACGTGTAGATAAACATTTACCCCAATCTGCATCCACATACGCTGACAATTTAAAACAATCTGAAACAGAGAATAAAATACCTTTTCCTGGTGACTTTTTCAGATATCGCAGAACTCTAAGGGCCAAATTTAGATGTGAACGCCGAGGCGCATGCATGAATTAACTAAGACAATGCACTGCAAAAGCAATGTCTGGTCTAGTAGCCAACAGGTAAATAAGTCGCCCAATTAACCGTTGAAAACCAGATATATCTACTAATACAGGATCAGAAGTGGAACTTGATGACTCGGTTACTATTAAATTCATATCCATTGGAGTATTGATAGGTTTACAGCCTAAATACCCAAAATCATTTAACAGTTCCAAACAATATTTTCTTTGACTCATACATAAGCCATCTTTAGATTTTAAAATTTCAATTCCTAAAAAGAATTGTAAATTTCCAAGATCTTTAATCATAAAATTCGTTTGCAAGTGTTCTTTCACTCTATGAATCTCACTATTATTATTCCCAGTTATAACAATATCATCTACATATACAAGCAGAATAATAAAAGTATTTCCAGATTTAAGAGTGAACAAAGAATAATCACTACTGTTTTGATTAAAACCAAAGTCAATTAAGCAGTTAGAAAGCTTCTCGTACCACTGACGAGGAGCCTGTTTTAATCCATACAGAGATTTTACAAGTTTGCAAACATGATTATCATCATTAGAAAAATATCCTTCTGGAAGAGTCATATAAATTCCTCAGTTAAGTCACCATACAAAAAAGCATTATTTACATCAAGCTGATGCAACGGCCAATTAAACTGAACAGACAAAGCTATAACACATCTAACCGTTACCATTTTAACAACAGGAGAGAAGGTTTCTTCATAATCAAGACCTTCTCTCTGACTATAGCCTTTGGCTACTAACCTAGCCTTATATCGTTCTATTTCGCCAGTGGACTTATATTTAATCTTAAAAATCCATTTACAACCAATAGGTTTTCTTCCTGGTGGAAGGTCAGTTATAACCCATGTACCATTCCTATTAAGAGCCTCCATTTCGTTATTCATTGCAATTACCCAATTAGGATCTTTGCAAGCTTCAGAGAAACTACTTGGTTCAACAGACTTATTTAGATTTGATACAAAGCAAAAAAATTCTTTTGTAAGCTGAGAGTAATTAACTACCCTTTCAATACCATATTTTACTTTGCCCTCTACTACAAAGTCATCAAATTTCCTAGGAAACTGAGATATTCTACTAGTCTGCCTTATAGATTGAGGAGAAGAAGAAGGGTCAATGGTCGAATTTTGAAGATTTTGACCCTCAGGAGGGGAGTCTACAACATGAGTATCATGCTCAATATCAGTTTCTAGATTTCCTTGATTCCTAGCAGACAAAGTAGTGTCAACACCAGTTGATTGGTTGTCAACATTACCTATACTACCAGAGGAATCAGGGTGATTAACATGAGTTGTAGACCGAGCCCTAAATTCATCATTGGGCAGATTTCCAGAAAGATCATCAGTAGAACTAGTAACATTATCAAAAAAATTCAAAGTATTCAAATTTTCAGAGTATGACTCCAGATTTTCACTCATTTTGAATGGAAAAACGTTTTCGTAAAAAGTTACATCTCTAGAGACTAAATACTGTTTAGTATCTAGGCTGTAAAGTCTATAGCCTTTCTTGGAATTTGAATATCCAAGCAAAACACATTTTTCAGCCCTAGAGCTGAATTTATCAAAATTATTTTGTTTAACAGCAAAGCATAAACACCCAAAATTTCTTAAATGAGTGAGAACTGGAGGAAAACCATAGACAATCTCATACGGACTTTTACCATTCAGAATAGAGGATGGTGTTCTATTTATCAGATAGGTGGCGGTGAGAATACACTCAGACCACATGTACAACGGAACTCCAGCCTGAAACATTAAAGCCCTAGCCATGTTTAGTAAATGTCTGTGTTTACGCTCCACTATCCCATTCTGTTGTGGAGTGTAGACACATGAAGTTTGATGAACAATGCCATGAGAATTAAAGAAATTTGAAACTTTGTGATTTAAAAACTCAGTTCCGTTGTCACTTCTAACAGTTTTAATGTTTTTCTTAAATTGAGTTTGAATGAGTTTGAAAAGAGAGACGACATTGTCATAAACTTCATTTTTTCCCTTTAATAGATAAACCCAAACAGATCTGGAGAAATCATCCACAACAGTTAAAAAATATTTAAAATCATCCTTGCTAGATACTTTATAAGGACCCCAAACATCCAGGTGAATTAGTTCTCCTATTTCTGTTGACTTATGATCACTAAGGTCAAATTTTGTACGAGACTGTTTTGCCTTGTGACAAATTTCACAAGGAGAAGAAGAGCCTAATTTTATGTTTAACTTGTCTTTTAAAACGTTTAATACTGGGTCAGCTGGATGTCCTAACCTACTATGCCATAGCTGATATGATATGTAACAGCTAATGGTAGAATTAGAACAAGTAGGCTTACCATTATTATGCAATTAAAGAGATATATGCCTCCAGCCTCATTACCAATCCCCATCAACCTCGTTCGTTGACAGTCCTGAATGTAACATTTATGCTCATCAAAGCCAATAAACACTTTATTATCTCTAGCTAACTTGTGAACAGACAACAGATCCACATTAAAATCAGGAACAACTAAGACATCAAATAGAACCAATTCATCAGTAAGTTTCATGTTCCCAATTTTATTTATTTTTGCTTTGGATCCATTAGGGTGATTAACAATAAGATTCAAATATGACACATCTACAATATTACTAAGGCTGCTAAGAGATGAAGTCATATGTTGCGTAGCCCCAGAGTCTATAATCCAACTAGGTATAGAAGAGAGTGACATACCTGCCATATTGGCGGAAGCCACACTAGAGGTGTTGGAATCAAGAAGAGTCAGAAGTTTAGAAACTTGCTCTTGAGTTAAATGTTGAGAGGGAGAAGATCCTTGTAGTCCAGAAGAAGAATGACTAGTATTGAGAGTTCTAGATGTCTCTACATTGTTAGAAGAGGGTCGGAAATTGCCATTTACATTTGGTTTTCTTTGAAAATCCTTAGGAGGAAATCCGATGAGTTTGTAACACCTTTCTATGGTGTGGCCAATCATGCCACAATGTTTACATGAGAGATTTGGATTTGGTGGTCTTATAGGCTTACGCTTGTTTTCTGAAGTCTTACCAAAGTAGGCAGAAGACTGTGGTTTGCTAGAAGAGTAGTTAGATGTTCCTCTGTGGGACTCTTCCCTTGAAATAATTGAAAAGGCGGTTCTAACAGAGGGAAGAGGGCCAGAGGTGAGAATGGTACTCCTTACAGGTTGGTAAACGTCATCAAGCCCCATTAGAAATTGCATAAGTTTTAACAGTTGGTTATGTTCAGAAAAGTCATGGGAGGCATTACAAATGCAGGCTGGAAGTTTGACTAAGGCGTCAAACTGTCTCCATAAGGAATTTAGCCTATGATAGTAATCGGAGACAGAAGACCCGTTTTGAGTTAAAGAGTTTATTTTCTTATGTAGATTAAAAGTAACAGAGCCATCCACCTTATCATAGGTTTCCTTAAGTTCAAGCCAGACTTGGGATGCAATTTTTGAAAAGATTTGTCCAAGAAACAGTTCTTCAGTGACAGAGCTTAAGATCCAAGATAGAACCACTGAGTTACATCAAAACCCATTTGTTTACCCAGGACAGGGTCAGTGGTAGGTCTAAGACACGATCCATCTATGAATCCTAGTTTATTCTTTGTTTCAAGGGCTATGATCATAGAACAGGACCATACCTTGTAGTTATCAGTCCCATTTAGTTTTAGGTTAAGAATAGAAGCCCAGTAGTATCGCTGGGATGCAAGTATAGGGGATCACCAAAGTCGAGTTTAGCGATCTGAGATGTCCCAGCGTTACCATTGAGGTTTACAACAGCTTCTTCTTCGGCAGGCATGCTGTAACAAACACGAATGAATCTGAGGTAAATATGGCAGGATTCCTAAAACACTCAGGGTGCTAGGTCAAACCAAACCTCAAAAAATTTCAAGTTTGATAAGAATCACACTGACAAAGGAGAAACAGCGGAAGCAAATATCTAAAAGAGAAACAAAAGAGAGAGCTAAGGGAACAATATGCAGTAACACAAACAAAACAACAGAAGGTAGGGCCCGAGGTAGGCCACATATTTCACCTGAACAGAAGAAACAAAGAGAGATAAGCACAACAGATTCTAACTTCTAAAACAAAATAAAAGTACCAAGAAGTCACAACAACAGAAACCAACAGTTACTGAACAGATATCATCAACAGTTACTAAACAGACAGCTTACTGAACTGAATAGTACAATGTTTACATTTAGGAAGAATTGCTAAAGCAGAACCGTTCCTTGCCGAGTTCACAGATCTGTATGGGATATGTGTGTGACCAAACCAAGGCTCACGGTTTTAATGTTTTTAGAGACACTCTGAAAAGATTCAGATCTGATGGAGAAGTAACCAAGAAAAGAGCACGTAAACCATACCGAAAAAATTCACAAAATGCAGATCTGAAACAGGTTTAAAAAAACAGATCTCACAAGATACTTAGGCCATGAGATATAAACAAGTCTCAGATCTAAGGTGTGAGAAATAGTCCGAGGAGAACAGATCAGGAGATATTGTCGATCTCGGATCTGAACAACTCCTGAACCTAAACCACAGAGAAAGATAAGAGCTACGAGATCTGCGAATAAACGACGACGAACAATCGATCTGACGATCTGAGTGGTTAGGTCATCGACATTCACTGCTGAGGTTTAAACCAACAGCTCCTGAAGATGCAAGTTACCTAGCCACACCAGATAGAAAGTCGTAAAAACTAAATCACAAAGATCGAGTTATTAGAGAAACTTAAACAATAAACTCGAAGATATGAACAATAATAGCGGATCTAATCACAATAATAGACGATCTAAACAATAATAGACGAACAGATCTAAACAATAATAGCAGATTATACAAGAAGATCAGACCACGAGTGTTGTGGCTCTCAATACCGTCCTAGTTATAAAAATAACTCAGGTACAGGAAAGAAAATGCACACAAACAGCCGAAGCCGATTCAGATCTAAGAAGGCTACAAGAAAGGCTACAAAAAACAGATAACAAGACGAGATGATGCAAAGTCGTGGCTCAATACCGTCCTCGTTACACCGTAACTCTGGTAAAGAAAAAACGCACACAACAGAAAGAACTGGACGATCGACGTTGTGGCTCACAAAACCGTCATGGTTACAGAAGTAACTCTGGTAAAGGAATCAGATGCACACAACCGATTCATCAGACTAACGGCCAAACAAAGAAGAGAGATTCAGACGAAGAACAGGTTATGGATCGAGCCTTGCACAACTCTGATACCATATACAAAATATAACACTAATAACAGTAATATATTGAATACTAATGGCAGTTTACAATACAAAAGAACTTTACAAAATGAACAATATCTAACCCTAATATTATCTCTAGTAATGACTTTAGAGAGAAAATAGAGAGAGAGAGCAGAAAATAGTCGTCTGAATGTGTAAAATGAGAGAAAACTACACTTTAAATACTATGATATAAAAGTTTCATTCCAGCCCTTGTAGTTTAGGTTCCATACTCCGCTACCCTTAGACTTCGTAAAATAGTGAGGCGCAGTCCCTCACAATAACAGCTTTCAGCTCTTTAACTCTTTAGTCCCTTATTTATTTATTTATTACATATAAATCCCTGAAATTATAAAACACTTCAAGTTAACAACTTTTAAATAATAAATGTCAAGATTAAAGTTTTAAACACATCTTTTAACAGTCTAATTCTATAGCACAAAGTTGGTGGTTGATCTCTGATCCCACCTTTTTGTGTGCTCCCATCCTCTGCCATTCTGGTATCTTAGTGGACGGGCTGTTGATCTTTGATCTGGCCTGTCGTATTGCTAAGATTGAATTTTTGTTTAATCCTGTTCCTAATTGCACTATTATCTGTAGTTTTGGGCCTAAAAATACGGCTTGGTATTGGATTTCTAGATAGGATAAACGGTTTAGATGAACACGTCAATCATTGTGCATTATGAATTTATGACATTGAACTTACATGGGCTCGTGGCCAAGGGCCCAAACCACCTCAAATAGTTGGGTCATAAGTGGGCTTTGATAAGAATATTTGGACGTAAATTGAAATAAATTATTGGAACTTAAGATCGTAATAATCAGTTTTAAAAGTATTTATATCTATATTATATGATAAAATATTTTAATAAAAGTTTAAAATATTAAGTATTGTTTAGTAATATACAATTCTTAAAGTTTCAAATTTACAACCAATTATTACATGTATATAATTTTTTTTAACTCTATAAAACTATTAATAACCAACTCAAAAATATGATTAATAACTATTAAGCTCTACTAATAAAAATATGATTAATAAATACAGAATAACTTTTAAGCTCTACTAATATAACATAATGCATCATCACTATCTTTATCTATAAAAGAATACGACATCATTAAAATTACAATAAATTGCATGTTTATTTTAAATATAAAATATCTAAATTATAATAAAAAAAATACTGAATTAAACAAATTATAAAAAATGAAATTTTTAATATTCAATTTGAAAATTGACATCGATATCATTATAATTTTTTGGGGGTTTCTTTTATCATATATTCAAATTTGTAAGATATTTTCGACATCATCTATAATTTAAATCTTATTAAAACATAAATCTTAAATTTTCTTTTGAGAGAGAAATTGCATTAACTTTCTATCATCAATTTTAATATTTTACAAATTAATCGAAACTTTAGACATGTAACTAATAATAAACAAGTCATTGATAAGGACCCAAACCGTTAAAAAAATGAAACTATAAGGATCTCTTTAGTTGAAGTTTCACTCTAGGGACCTGATTCGTTAAAATCACAAAAGTACAAGGACTAAAAACGTAGCCCAGTGATTCTGTTCCAATTCTAAAGGAGCGGTGGCGTTGGTCTCCTTTTGTCCATGTGGTGGTTTTGTGTATGCGGAAAATGATAACCGAAGAAATGGGTTTGAGAAAATAAATAAAGAAAGAGAGAGGAGTACGGTTGCAGGGGGTCGGTGGTGTGGTGGTGCAATAATCAGTCGTCTTCCTTTGGCTTCTAAAATCCCTCCTCTCTTGTCTCCACCGCCATTCTTATCAATATCTGTCTTCATTTCATATACCATTTCTCTGCATTTGGATTAAAATTTTCATCTTTTTTGCTTATCAACCACCTTTTCTGCCTTCCATTTTCTTCATTTTATCTTCTCCCTTTCTCTCTCTTTTTCATCTAGAGAGAGAGATAGAAGGGAGTCATTTATTTGGGTGGTCAAATTTAAATATCAAGGTACGTGATCGATTTTGCCACCAATTTAAATTTCCGATATTGTTATGTTATTCTTTAAATTGTTTCCACAATGTTGCATTTGTATTGATAATGCATCCTGATTACCCGTTTTGGATCTTGCATAGTTTTGATTTTTTGATTGTTGATATCCATTTCCGAAGATGTTTTTGGTTTTTTCAACATTTGTTCTTTTGCTATGATTGTGTTTGATGAAATGCCTAAACGAGAAAATAACTATAAGTTGCTATATCTCCATGCACATGGATGCATATATGCTTATAATATGTGATCCAAGATTTGACATTAACATCTGTACAATAACAACTGCATGGTCCTATTCAAATTTAAGAATTGAATTCATGCTTTTTAATTATTTGGACGCTTTTAGAAGCAATTGAAAACGACTCTTTTTGGGTTCTTTTATGCTTGTAGGTTGGTTAATCAGGTTCCTTTTTTGCCTATGCAGAAACAATACTCTTTGGGCAGATCATCACATTTTGAGGAATAAAAATGTCTGAACTTGGCGTACAGAAATCAAGCTCACTGAGCGATGTTTCCTTGTTTCCTCAGAAAGACCTTTTAGTCGATTCTTCGCCAAGAAGCCCGTTGAACACTGAAAATCTTGATAATGAATTAATCGATTTAGATACAGCCAGTCCTCTGTCTGCCGACACGCACGAGCAGCTGTATCGCGATGCCATAGATAAGCAAAACTCAGACCGATCTCCTAAATTTGATCCTGAGCTACGCTTTCTTGTTTCAGAAGATTTTGCAAAGGAAGAGAAGACTCTGAAAAAGACTCTGGTTAGAGTTGATAGCAATAAATCATTAAACTGTAGCTCTCCAACATCAAGAACATTAAACCAATCTTCAACTATAAAAAGTGTATCTTCTCCCAGACTCCCAAAGCCAAAAACAAGGAGTAAATCTTTCCAAGATAACAACAACCTACCTCTTGGAAGCCCCAGGGGCAGCCCCAGAAAGATCGAAAAGAACCTCGTACAAGGATCACAGAATGGAAAAGAAGATCCCGTATTCTTGGGGCCTTATTTCCTGAAGCAAACGAGGGAGTTGTTGTCATCGGGTGAAAATCCAAAGAAAGCTCTTGAATTGGGTATAAGGGCAATGAAAGCATTCGAAACCACTCGATCTCAGAAACCCAATTTGGATTATGTTTTGTGTTTGCATATTGTAGCAGCATTGTACTGTAGTTTAGGGCAGTACGGTGAAGCCATTCCTCTGTTAGAGCGTTCTATCGAGATACCAAACGTGCGTGAAGGCGAAAAAAACGCACTAGCTAAATTTGCGGGTTGTATGCAGTTGGGTGATACATACGCGATGCTTGGATATATTGAAAATTCCATTTTATGTTATACAGCAGGTTTGGGAATCCAAAGACAAGTTTTAGGTGTAAACGATCCTCGATTTGGGGAGACTTGCAGGTATGTAGCTGAGGCTCATATTCAAGCTATGGAATTCGATGAGGCCAAGAAACTGTGTCAAATGGCTCTTGATATACACAAAGCAAACGGGTCAACTGCTTCTGAAGAAGAAGCAGCAGACAGGAGGCTTATGGGGCTTGTTTGTGATGCGAAGGGAGAATACGAGGCTGCACTTGAGCATTATGTGTTGGCGAGTATCACCATGTCTGCAGCTGGACAAGACGCTGAAGTTGCTGCCATTGATGTGTGTATTGGTGATGCTTATCTATCGTTGGCTCGTTATGATGAAGCTGTTTTTGCTTATCAGAAAGCTCTTAATGTGTTTAAGTCCATAAAAGGAGACAATCATCCATCGGTTGCTTCTGTTTTTGTCCGTTTGGCTGAACTGTATAACAGGATTGGGAAGTTTCGTGAGTCCAAGTCTTACTGCGGAAATGCGCTGCGAATTTATGAGAAGCCGATGCAGGGGAGCCCGAATGATGAAATTGCGAATGGGTTCATTGAAGTTTCTGCGATTTATGAATCCATGAATGAACTTGGCCCAGCAATTAACTTACTGAAAAAGGCACTCAAGGTTTTCGGGAAGGCTCCAGGTCAACTGAGCACGATTGCGGGAGTTGAGGCTCAGATGGGAGTTTTGTATTACATGATGGGGATTTACTCCGACTCGTATGATTATTTTAAGGTTGCCATTTCGAAACTAAGGGCAGTGGCTGAAAAGAAGTCGGCTTTATTTGGCATTGTTTTGAATCAAATGGGGTTGGCTTGTGTTCAAATCGACTTGCTGGATGAAGCTGCTGATTTGTTTGAAGAAGCAAAGGGTGTTTTGGAGGTGGAATACGGTTCTCATCATCCAGACACACTTGCAGTTTATAGCAATCTTGCTGGAACTTATGATGCAATGGGCAGGTAATGTTTCTTGTTTGTTTTTCTTTTATATATATATATATATATAGTAAAGTTGAATGTTGAAAGAAAATGTTGGGGGTACAGATGGGAAGATGCGATAGAGATACTGGAATACGTGGTCGGGATGAGAGAGGAGAAGCTTGGAACAGCGAGTTCCGACGTCGACGATGAAAAACGAAGGCTGGCCCAGTTATTAAAAGATGCAGGCAGGGGTCGAAGCAAGAAATCTTTATCACTTGAATTCCTACTTGGTTAATCTTGATCTCTCAATTTCTTTAAATAAACCAATCCATATATTCATGGAAATGTATGAAAGATGCTTCCTTTCTGCATATCCTTCCAAGATATGCAGCTGCCTGTAATCATATCACTAACATCTAAAGGGTAGCAGAAACCATCGTCAATCTTTATACAACAAATTTATCTCACTCATTCAATGGTGTTATTTATTTGTTCATGGATAAAAGGGGTTGCTATTAAAGATGATCATTTGTTTAATTTAAGTGTCTGTATGACACGAGTTAGTATCCCAAACTTGGAAAAAATAAGCAAGTAAAATGTAAAAATACATATCTTGATTACAAAAACCAGTTCATATTTCTACGAAACCCTAGAGTAGAGTAGAGGGATTTGCATTGCAGTTGTTAGAAAAGCATTATTTTGTTGGAAATGCATTATTTCAGGTCTACTTGACCAAAAGTTCAAAGAAGCCATTGTTGGAAATGCATTATTAAGGTATCCCATTCAAATATTAGTAACCTCATTAATTCTGTTTTGCTGTTTTTTTAGTTAAGATTGTCCCAGGGTTACTATTTACATTTTTGAACTTACAAATTCTTCGTTTTTTTCTTCTCTTTCTCACAGTGACGTTGAAGACGATCCTCATTCATTCGCTGACCTATTATATGTATCCGGTTCCGATCCGTAAATAGCACTTTTCTTTTTCTTTCTCTTTCCCAAGAAAGAAGTCCTATTTTTTCTTTACTTTCCTACATGATTTAATTTTACTCATGAGGCTGTGTGCATCCTATATACTATCCAAGATATGGACTTGGGAGCATTTGGTATTCTTCTGAAGAAGAGGTTTTCACTTTTCATTCATCTTGTCGGGAATCAAGCTGTTAATTACAAAACGTGCTTCAGAAAAAGTTTAAACGGAAAAGGAGAATCTGAGGTCATGGAGCAGTAGCAGCAATGGCTGTCTATTCGCTTCTTTCCACATGCCCATCTTCATCTTCTCTTCCTTCTTCCTGTAACTCCACCATACTTTCTATTTCTAGAACCCTCTCTCCTCGCACGTCCAATAGGCATATCGTCGCCTCTTCTCTTCGCCAAGCTCCTCACCTCACCTACTCTCCGGCGCCGGAATCTACCCACAGATCCTCCTTCAACAAATTTCTAGACTCCTGCTTCGTATTATGCACTTCTCTAGCTCTTTCCGCCTCTCTATTCGTCACCGATGTCGACACAGCTGCCGCTTTTGTTGTCGCTACGCCCAGGAAGTTGCAGACGGATGAGCTCGCCACTGTTCGTCTTTTCCAGGAGAATACTCCTTCTGTTGTTTACATTACTAACCTCGCTTCTAGGTATTTATTCTTAATTTCATCCAATTTTGAATTTGATGGATGTTTTTCTGGTCTTTATTGTGTTGTGTTTCTTAAATTGGTGGAGAATGATCTTATAATCAAACTATTTTGCACATTTTAGTGAATATTGTTATGTGATCTAGGCAGGATGCATTCACACTTGATGTATTGGAGGTGCCTCAAGGGTCTGGATCAGGCTTTGTTTGGGATAAAAAAGGTCACGTTGTCACAAATTATCATGTTATTCGAGGGGCATCCGATCTCAGGTAACTTGCTTTTCGTATTTCCCCTCATTATTATCATCGAAGAAGCAGAAAATTTGCTGATATGCTTCCCGTAATTGATATCAAAGTAAGAAATCTCTTATTTATAAACCATCATAAACAGGATGCAGCCCATGATGGTAACAAATGTGGTCTGAATGTTTGATTATGTTTAAACAAAGATTTTTCATTTTAAAAGAAGAGTTACTAATTTTAGCCCTACACCTGGGATTGGTGTTGACTTTGTAAAATGGGTGCTTTGAACTGTGACTGAGTTGACTATTTTCTCTATCAGTTCTGTTAATGCCTATGAATACATAACCTTATATCTGCTAAGGTCGACTTGATTTATATTTGTTCAGGGTCACTCTTGCTGACCAGTCCACTTATGATGCAAAAGTTGTTGGGTTTGACCAAGATAAGGACGTTGCAGTCTTGCGTATTGATGCACCAGAGGACAAATTGAGACCCATACCAGTTGGCGTGTCGGCTGATTTGCTTGTTGGGCAAAAAGTTTTTGCTATTGGAAACCCCGTGAGTGTAGATATACTAATCCAATACATATCCCAATATGTATTTGTTTGTGTATACTGGATGTTGTGTGTTTTCTGCTAATATCCTGCATAACATCTGACTGCCAATGTTTTGTTAGACAGCTCGCATTGTTAGTATGGTTTGTACCAACTGATAAACTGTTGGTATTCCTTTTGCAGTTTGGGCTTGATCACACACTTACAACTGGAGTCATCAGGTATAAAATTGGTGCCACAAGCCTACCTTTTCAAAAATGGAGCTCTTATAGCTTAAACCAATTGAAAATATGTTGGGATTTAGAATGATTTTGATCCTTAAAAGGCATTTTTATCTTGGTTCTTTATAGTGGGCTACGGAGAGAAATAAGCTCTGCAGCAACTGGCCGTCCAATCCAAGATGTTATCCAGACAGACGCTGCAATCAACCCTGGTAATAGTGGAGGTCCACTTCTTGATAGCTCAGGAAGTCTTATAGGGGTAAATACAGCCATATACTCTCCATCTGGTGCATCATCTGGTGTTGGATTTTCCATTCCAGTTGACACAGTGAGTTATGCTACTCTACCTTTGATTATCTCATTCACAGTTACGAGGCCTTTGACACCTTTCTTTCATTATTTGTGCAGGTAGGTGGAATTGTAGACCAGTTGGTGCGATTTGGGAAAGTTACACGACCAATTTTGGGAATCAAGTTTGCACCTGATCAATCAGTAGAACAACTAGGAGTGAGCGGAGTGTTGGTCTTGGATGCTCCTCCAAATGGTCCAGCTGGAAAAGCGGTAATTTTGTTGTTGTGTTCTTTTACTGTATTAAGAAGTTATCAATGTGATATATCGAAAGTAATATTGATGGACAGGGTATGCTATCAACAAAACGCGATGCATATGGCAGACTCATATTGGGTGATATTATAACATCTGTAAATGGCAAAAAGGTTGCTAATGGAAGTGATTTATACAGGATTCTTGACCAATGCAAAGTGGGTGAAAAGGTAAGTTCACATTCATCTTCATTACCTTTATCTCTTACCTTCAGTTTCTTAGCTGACAGTTGCTAAAAATAGAAGGGAATTGATGGATGAGTTTGAGGTGTGATTTTAAGTTTGTTTGTGGATGGTTAGGTGAGTGTTGAGGTGCTGCGTGGCGACCATATAGAGAAGATCCCTGTGCTGCTTGAACCAAAGCCTGATGAAACGTAAACCCTAGAAAATGAGGTCAGGTCCTCTGCTTTATAATCCTCCATTTGAGCTGAGTTGAGTTGAGACTGATTACACACCATTATAGTTTCTTGCTAATATATGTTTTTTTTTGGGTTCCATAGATATGCAAACCTTGGTAATTTACATCTTAGTATTGTGCAACCTGACATTATATATCTATCTGTTGTTCATAATCATTTAACTCCCTTTCTGGGTTGATGTAAAATTATTATGTATTAGATATTAGATATCAGTGTAATGTTGTCTGTCATGTTGGTTTCATATCTGAATTGCAATAAGAAATAATTAGTCTTGCCTGAGGAATGGTTTCCAGGCTTTATCCATCCAGGTCTTTTTACCTGTTAAGGACTGGTCCCAGGTTCAAAATTTAGGACCAAAACACTGGCTAGTCCTTTTTTAACCGGAATCCAGTCTTTTGTGCATCTCTTGTGTATATATGATGATCAGTAGATGCATATGAGTGAAGAAGAAGAAAGCTCAAGGCAAAACGATAACCGCCTTCTTAATCACAGTTGTGATTACGAAAGTAAATGATCTTAAAATTTCGCATCATCCCTTCTTCAAACAATAATGGTTCGGATTGGTTGTTAAGAGTATCTCCAATAACAGTTTTTCAAAAAGGTTAATTGTTTCAAAAAGCCGCAATTTTATTAAAAACAAGAAAACAAACCAGACGATAGAAGAAACCACCCCAAAACGAACCTTTTTGCAAGGAGCGGAAACAAAAACAAAAAATAAAACACTCGACCTAAACAAAAAACAGAAAGCACGTCAGCTCTATCGCAGATGTTTGATCAAAAGTATTCCAAAAAGTGTTACATCCATTTACGTTTATGATCCCAAACTGAAGGCTTATTAGAACATTACAAGAAAGTTTGATGAAAATACAAGAGGCCACAAAACAATTTAGACAACTAGTAAGAGAAATCAGATTGAAGCAGCATCATGACATGAAACTGGAACAAAGGCAGACCCATGGTAAGTTGGACTTGCAACCATACATTTATGTATTTAACTATATATCACTTGTCCCCTGGCTTAAACCTAACAGGTAAGGAGATGGACATCCTTACAAAAATTATATATAAGTTTAAGAAAATAACCAAAAAAGAGAGAAAATACCAATCAACCGGAGGCCAATGCCTGCAATCAATCCTTAATCATCTGAATTGCCTGCCAGAAGGGCTACATCGTCTCACTTGCCAAAGATACCATTATCTTCAAAGTACTTGAGCTTCAAGCAAACACTAATGGCTGGCTGTATTCTTCATCAGTGGCATACTTCATGATGACTTGTATATAGTGACCCAACAAGCAAAGTCCGCTGATGGAGGTCGTGAATTGTTTCAAAGCCATTTTTATGGTATGGTTGATATGAAACTATTTGGGAGCCAGCGTTATAGGACACACAGAAAATGCAACACATCGAGCTGCCTTGGCTAGCATAAACCTCTCATTTTCTGTCAATGGTCTCTCGATCACTTTCACAACATTTGCATCCTAAACCAAATATCATTTGTCAGCATTCACCAGGATTCACAAATCTATGAATGTACATTTTGACATACACACCTTAATCCCTTCCAATCTTTTTGGAGGCCTATTATTTAAATATGGTCGAGTATATTTCCAATGTGTGTGAGAAGATCGACATTACTATCAATGTGTATATTATGGTATAAATAACTCCATGGTGATTGATGAATCTAGACATTAGTATCAAATATGTATATTCTGAAAATAAGAGACAAGACTCATATACCTTCTTTGGTTGTTGAATAGAAGGTCGCACACTTGCAGTGTCACCAACCTCAAGTATATTGTTAAGGTTTCCCCGTTCATCCCTCTCAGTTGGTGAAGATGTTGAATGCCTCCAATCCCCATTCACTATGAACTTGTAGTAATACCTGAAGGTCACAAACATCTCATCAAGTTGATATAAGAGAAATATCATTGCTTCTGACAAAAATGGTCAGCTAGAAAGCATGATATAAGAGCAGTATCATTGATGATATAAGGGTGCGAAAATAGCAAGATCACATGTCAAATTGTTCAATGAATGCATAATCATTTGAAGGCCTTCATTCAGGCCTTAAAGCAGGATTCAAAGAGCTTACTTTCCTTGTGCAAGTCGAACTTCAGCTTCATATCTTGGGCCACCTTTGTGGATTGCTTTAATTGGTTCTTTCCAGTTACCAGTAAAATCTCCAATCAGTTCTACATTCTCGCCCTGTAATGTAAGAAAATCAGCAAAAAGCATCGTCACATAGTGAAACCGGGGCTCTTTTTTGGTGAAAATACAAAACGTAGTGTATAGAAATATATTGAAAAGGGCCAATAACACTAATAACCTCATGTCCATTCCACACAAATGTCACGGCATGTGTTGCAGGTCCGTCATGTTTGCCATTTTCCACCATAGCTATGAGATCCCATGTTGCCCAGGCAATTGCTGCTCTGAATTAGACATTGGATATATATATTTTATCAAACTTCTTTTAGAAACTGAGAAAAGATAAATACATGGTTGAGCATTGTTACTACTTTTGATTTCAAATTGTATAAAGAAATAACATTAGCAACTACTTTTAAACTGGTCTTATAAATCTGAGCAGAGATATATTTAAGTAGATGTGAAGGATGGTAAGAATTGAGGACCTGTCAGGACGGCATGTATGCAATCCAGTTACATAGTTGTAGGCTGCATGAAGTGAAGTATCGGTCATCCAATGGAGATACGCAATCACACAGGCAGGAGATCGATCGAAACCAGTAGTGCAAGTAACATAAACAGAATGGTTCTTTTTCAGCAAGCGTAAAAGAAGACCCACACAAAATGGAAGCTTGTTCCTCATATCAAACGAGTCTCCTTCCCTGCAAAAAAGAAAATTAGATGTGGAGGTGCTTAGCAGCATCCTATCGAATGGCTCATTGATTGACTTTGAATTAATTTCCCAATTACCTTACTGGATAGTTAATCATAAGAATATTATTCTGTTGGCATGACTCGTTAATCGACTTTGAATTAATTTCCCAATTTTCTGCTTCAACTCCCCCTTGGAAATTTAGTACAGCAGTGACACCCTGATGCAAAAGTTCACCATTTCTTGTTAACAAGTGATAAAAGAAAAAACTGAAAATGTGATGTACTACATCGATTCAACAAGATAACATTGAAATTTATCTATAAATGAGACTTCTTTGTGAAAAAGTTCTAAAATCCCACAAAAAAAATAAAAAAAATAAAGTAGATTTTACTATTGAACACAAATACACAATGACTTGGTTTCAGATCCTGAATTTGAACACAAAAAATTGTGCATCAAGGGCCTGACAGTTATTTAAATACCCTGTGACAGAACCTTGTCCAAATAGAACTTAGGGATAGGCACATTCCGTTATGACCTTCTATGGATCATGAAAACGGAGTTGTATAATGATGTATCTGAGCATGTAGACTGAAGATGTGGAATGCCAATTGAATTAACAAGTTTGATAGGAGGACATACCACAACATTAGCCAAAGTCTCTATATCAGCTTCAGTTTGTATGCATGACCCCACATACATTTGATCTGTAATCTGTAGTTAACAAGTGTTATATCGATTAGCATTATATATCATAACAAACTGTTCAAATGTATAGAGACAATCCAGGTAGACTGGTTCTGGACATCTCACCTTGCTATAACGTATACCAAGAGAATGGTTATAGTAAAGTTCTCCTTTAGAACGATCTAGTGCTTTGATATACTCCTCGAGTGGGAAGCTCCCATGTGACCAATCGTCTCCTGATTCCTCTTCAGAGAAAATGGTGACAAGTTGAGTAAATGGTTCATCGGGAATGTTTTTCTGTACCCTGCTGCGAAGTTGGCCATTTTGGTTGATCAGAAGATTCCACCCTTTCGGAGTAGAAAATCTTGGGGTGAACATGATAAACCCTGAATTCCCGCCGCCCTCAAAAGATGTTCTTAAACTTGATGTCAGTATTGTTTTGTTCCAAGTGGCAATAGGAACCCGGCCTCTGTTAAATTGGATCTCTAAATCACTTTTGTGATGCAGATGTTGAATTGGGAAAGGGGAGAAAGGTCTTTCTAGGACAAGACTACAAAGTCCTGATTTCTCTAACATCATCTTCCTGCAAAAAAATTGATGATAGAAGTAAATTAAACCTTTGAAATTTTGTTTTGCTTGCAGAGATTGTTAACAATATTTCTAATTTTTCAGCCTGTTACATTCTAATTAAAATTTCCTTTGAACCATTAAATATGCTACAGTATCATATTCTGGATTTTCATATGGTTGCATCATTATACGCACACATAATTCTCTAGCATGCATGCGATCCTATGTTAAATATAAGGCCTAGTAAAAAAAAATTGGCAATAAGGGTTTATGCAAGTACTCTGCATCACTGAAGTCCTTAATCTCAATAAGAGTACCCCCAGAAGATGCGCTTGCCTTCTTCAGAGTGTCACCAACCATAATTATTCTGGATTTCTCAGCATTACCCTACACAAGAGTAGCTAAGATATTAAACAATTTCAGATTGCAGTGAATTCAAAAAATGCAAGTTACCTGAAGAGTGATATTAAATTCGTAAAGTGTTGCAAAAACTGAAATGCGATGGGAGTAAGAAAATACCGACCCCTTTCTTCATGGAATGAACCAAGATGTTGCCATCTAACGACAGAGCGAAACGAATCCCAAGCGGCTTCTCTAAAGTAACCATATACTCATTCAAGTTCATCTTAAACCTGGAATTCGTGGAAGCTGACATAGCTAACACCCTAAATCGTCGTGTCTTCTCCGAGATTCCAACCACCGAAGCCCCATTGGTGAGACGAAACTCTTTCGCCCAAAAGGAAGAGCACATTGAAGTCTGCCTCAATGACAAGCTTGGAGATTGGCAGAAAACACCGTGGTTTGAAAATTGAAGCAGAGACATTGAGAGATTATGAGTAGGTGAGGAAATTGTGTGGGGGTTTTAATCAATCGTATATGGATAGATTGAAGAAATCAAAGTGTAAAATGCATAGGGTAGAGAAGAGAGGGTTTATTGAGATTGGAGCAGAGTGGTGTTGAAAAATGGGTGCAGGTGTGTGAGAAGGTGGTGGTGGTGGCTGGATAATTCGGGAAAGAGAAGAGAAGCCACATAGTGAGTCAACGTTTGACCATTATTGCCACACCCACACCACGTGAGCGCCGGTGGAAACCGCTTTCCACGTGTTCCATCTTAACCTTTTCTTCTGATATATCTCCATGGCACCATCCAACCTTTTTTAGGAATATAGTATTTAATTAGAACAAATCAACAATAAAATAACAATAAAATAACAAAAAAGAAAAATATAGTGAATTATGATTGGTTTATTTTTCATTGTGGCCCACATCCATTCCAACCCCATCCCCATCCAACCCCAAGGGGTGTGATGGTGTTTCATTCAACCCCATCCTCCCGATGCGGGTGGTCTAATGATTGTTCAAAAAAGAACCTTTTATCTTAGAAATTTTTTTTTCAAAAACTTTATTTAATAGTGTATAATTTAAATAACCAATGTTGATGTGTGACATAAATAAAATTTCACGTCCTGTTAACTGTTAAGAGTGTGTTTATGACATTTTCAAACAAAAGATTTTTACATAAAATTTTGTTTCTAAACATGTTTTCAAAATAAGAATTGAATGTAAATACGTATTTTATGCAATTAATCTGTCCTTAAACTCTTTAATTTCAAAGGTGTACTATCAATGAAGCATTAAGTCTAAATCACTACTACATTAGAAGTTATGATTTGTTGAGATTTTTTTTGTAGAAAGCATGTTTTACGTAGGTGGATCGGAGCAATAAAGAATGGAATGAATTAAATCTTTGGATAGCATCAGTGTAATTGACGGTGGTATGAGAGATTAGCGTGTTTGATTATAATAACGTTTCATATCATAAATTTTCTCTTTGTAGGCTCGTATTCCATTAAAAAAAAACTAGAAGATCAAAACAATTATAGCATATTTAGTCATGTATGTACTAATGTGTATGATTATGGCATTACAACGATTGTAATTTCTATTTTTTCCAAAAAAGTTTATGAGGAATTTTACTAATTTTTTTTATCTTCGGTTCACGATAAAGTTTTACATTCTATTTGAACATAAGGGTACATCAATAGCATTTTTAAGATAAACAAATTGTTACTTAAAAAAATCATAATCGGTTCTATTATTATTTTTGTCTTATAACAAAAGCAATTTTTTTGTTATATTTATAAGTAAAGACAATGTAATTTAGGGGTAAATTTTTTCAATTCACATTCCAAACTTGTATCGTTATCATCTACAAATCCTTGTGTTTCTCGAGATGATTGTCTAAAAGCCAATAAAACCTATATATCTTCCCTTCTTTAAAGATCAGCGTAGGAATTCAGTTCTTTCTTTCAAAAGAATGTTCTTAAAATTAAAGAAGGGCAAATCCGAGGATGGATCCCCACAATCACACTAAAAGATAAATGTAACACGTCAATAATCTTGATCATACATCATATGACTTGTACAATAATTTATTGTAAGTTATATCTCTTAAGAACATGTCTAGTGAAAGAGAAAGCCCGACCTTATCTAACGAGTGGTAATGTGGTATTCAAAACAATGTGGTTGGTCCATTCCTCTTAGAGCCAAGAACTTTACGTTGGTTTTAAATTTAGAGATATTATTTTAAATACATGCATTATTATTTACTACACTATTAAAATTTTAAAAATATAAATTTCACGTCTCAAGAAAGAGGCGAGTTAGATCACATGAAGGGTCGGTACTCGATAGTCGATACCATTAACTCCCCATTGCACATGGCATGATGGCAAAACAGTGTTCGATGTGGTCTGGTCGACGCCGATCATGTTTGGGTCGACCCCAACTAGCCCATTTTTAACATAAGCCCACCATTAGCCATTATACAAACTTGTTTTCTTGAAAGCATATAAATACATGGTTGAAGTATTTTTAACAATTATGTAAAAATACAATTTTGAGTGATTTTAGAGATTTTTTACTTTAATCTTTATGTTACTGTGTATGTTAAAATAAAGAAAAGAAGAGAGAAGATAAAAATATCTGAAGTTGGAGAAATCTCTAAAATTCACTATTTAAGAAAGAGAAATAATATTTTATATCGTTTCACCAATAAGACGTAATGAAATAAATGTTTAGGAGAGAAAAAAATAATATTTTATTAATGTATTAATTATTTTAATAATATAATCAATGCTAAAATTTCTAAAATAGAATACTTGTTAGAGTTAAAAGTGATTTTTAAAAGATTTTGACTTTTAATACTTTATTTAAAAAAATATATTATATCTGTAGATGTTTCTATAAGACCATCCACATCCCTGCAATTCATTTACACTTTCAATTGTGCCACATCAGCTTTTGCAATTACCATCCACATCCCTGCAATCCACCTACGCTTTCAAAAGTGGTCCCCACTACAACATTTATTAATTATTTTATAAATTATTATATATATTCTAATTATTTTTTAGTTAATAAATACATGATATAATAATATAATATATTTATTTATTTTATAATTTCTTGTTTTAATTTAATATTTATTTTATTAAATTATATCAAACCACAACATGTATTGAATTAAAAAAATTAAATATAGATAAAAATATAATATTATATTTAATCAATATTTATTTATAAATTTATATAAAAATCAATTTATTTAAATAATTTATAAAAAATAAAAATAAAAAGAAAAGTTGGGGCTGGGGGACATTTGTGGCCACATAATGGTGATGTGGCATTGCAATTGCAATTGCAATTGTTGCAATTGGTTTATGAGGTGGCATGGTCTTTTGGTTTGCAATTGGGTTTGCAATTGTATTTGCAAGCCCTATGTGGATGCTCTAAATAAGTGAATACAAGTGATGATGGCTTATTACTTATGAGTATTTCTAAATCCAACTTAATTCGGGAATTTTATTTTAAAGTTTTATGTTTGTAAATATATATCGTTTAGCATAAACAATTCACATTTACGTGTTTCTTGATTTGTTGTTCCAATTGTTTTAACCTCTTCTAACTTTTCATACATATTAGATATATACCCGCACACGATGCGACGCGAAGTATCTTGAATCTAAAGCTGAGAATTCAAAAAATAATTTTGCTTCATTTTCATATTTATTCGCTTTTAAATCGTATATCAGATGTATAAATTTAAAGATCAATATGATTAATTGGTCAAAAAAATGAAAAATATTCGTTCGATAGTGGGGTCTTCATACCTATAACATTTGTGCTCATTTTGAAGATTTTGATGAGACGGTTATAATGGTATAATTTGTAAAAAAAACATATTTGTTTAATGTATTTTAGTTTATGTATGTTGATCAAGGTTCTAAATGGCGTGAGGCGTGGCGGCCAAGCCTAAAGCCTTAGGAGCCATGGCGAAGTCATGACGTTTTCAAGGCGTGACTTATATATAAAAACATATGTTTTGTAGTGTTACTCAATGAGTCAATGGTAGTAAGCAAGTTAAATTGGGTTATATATTAAAAAACTTGCAAATAAGACATTAAAACGTAAAGGAAAATCAAATATCGCATTACGAAAACAGGACGTTAGGCCATGGCGTGCCACAGGCGGCACAAGTCTTGGTGACATGGCGCGCCATGGCGGCTGTGCGACGAGTATTTTAGAACATTGATGTTGATATCATAAGGATGTAAAATGAAAAATGAAAGGAGAAGGTGTAACATCCGTAATTTTCGGATAAGTACAATTTCGAATCAGTATGAAACCGGTCTTTGAAGAAAAATATGAAAAATAGGATTTTGGTTTAAATCTTAGATTTTATGGTCTTGTTTAAATCTTAGATTTTAATTGACTCTTGATGTGAGTTTTGGATTTGAGTCCTTTGCAGTGAAATGATTTTCATTGGGAGCTTTCCTCTCAGAAATTGTGTGTGTTTGGAGAATGGGTTGTCGATGTCTTTTATACAAACCCTTTTAGAAAATCATTTATTAAGTTGAAGCTTTTGGTTTATCAAATGATTTGCTCATGATGTAAACTCTTGAACTCACTAGGCGTTAGCCTAACCTTTTTATTTGTCGGCATGTGCAACAGGTTCAGGTTGGGAATAGCTTTAGCTACACTGCGAAGTGATGAGTGTTAGTAGAGTGCACGAGAGGTGACTTATTTAGTGAAGTCTTCCGCAAATTGTTTGGACTAGCAACTTGTGTTGTGATAAGTAACACCCGATTAAGTCATTTTATTGTAGACTTATGATGTTTTAAATTCCAAGGTATTTTAAGGAATGAATTGTAGAAGTGATTATATCTATTTTTGTTATTTTATTGAATTTTAAAGTTAATTGCTCGTTCCAAATTTGAGGGTGTTACAAGTTGGTATTAGAGCATAAGTTTGAGAGATTTTGGTGTTGATTTTGGATACCTAGACTCAAACTAGCGTTTGTTTAAGTAAATGAGAGTGAAATTCACCTTTAGGCACTTTAAGATAAGATGTTTCGCGGTCAATGGATGTTGTTAGAAACGAGAATCACGTCGAGGGTAGCAAGGATAATCATGTACGGTGCGTTCATAGTGACACCTGGCCAGTGTCATGGTGAACCTACTAAGTACATGTGCATACTTGAATTACTTTAATGTGATGATCGTTGGGGTAGCGAAGGAGGTTCTAAGCTAGTAGTCGTTGCAATAGATGGATGATTCTAGTATTAGTCACTTGGAGTGACGATAAGCATGATATTTGCTTTAAGTAGACCGTTTCGGGTCGAGGTTGATGGTTGGACTAGAACCATAGGCTTATTGAGCCGACTTTGATTTGAGGAAAAACCGTAAGGTTAATGGATGTAATTTCCGATTTAGCCTTAAGAGGTTTGAATGTCCAGGCGACAATATTGGACCGGAGGATTTTGGAGGAGTATGAGTTGAGACGTTGAGTGCCGACTAAATTATGCACAAAATTTATTTTTGAAAATAAATTGCATTAATTATTTCTTGTGTTTCGAATCCATATATGGATTGTGTTACAAATTTTTGGGAAATGTTTAGCACACACACAAGATTTTAAATCATGGGTTTTGAACCTGCACGAAAGTACTTTAGTACGGGAGTTGTGAGCCCCGTCGGAACTTGTTCCAATTTTATTATTGTTCAACATTACTTTATGTAACGCCCCAAAATCCGGGCCAATTTAAACCTCAAATTACAACAGGTTATGACAATAAAATTACAACTTATATAGATAGCAAGGAATTAACCATCAAGAGTGTAATTACAATACAGGATACTTCGAATAACCTATCAATCTAATCATGTCACTATAATCAGATTAATTGAGTTATCTAAGCTATCCTCCAACAATCTCCTCTTTGTTAATTGCCACTTCTGCTATTCCAAAAACACTCGTCCCACAACCCTTATTTGCCTGAGCCTGTACCTGGTAAGAAAACATCATATGAAACGATTAGGCCAACGCCTAGCTAGTGAGAACATTCGTTTCAATAATAACATTTGCAAAAATCAATGTAAACAAGTTATAACAAACCTGGTTACTCCTTTTCTTACCGCACGTATAACTCTATTTCATTATACAATTTTTTTATCCAATCTCATGACTTTGACTGACAACAAATCTATCAGCATATCATACCCCAGAGCCACACTACGAATATTTCAAAGATTCTAGATCAATGCTCGCGATTACACACGCCCATTTATCAGTAAGGAAGCAGAGATTACAAGTACTTATGTCAACCTCACTCTCTTCCTTAGAAATCAGGAATAACGATTAATACCACACGCCTATTCCATGATTTCCCACACACACTGGAATAACGATTAAACGAGTAATATCACACGCCTATTCCATGTGATTACCAAACTTTAGTGCCTATGGATCCATTACACTACTTGCACTCGTACCGGTATTTATTTAATATAGATTCCTCATAACAATAAGTATGAGCAAATCATATTTATACCTCCTAGATTCCTCCCTCATAGCATACAATATGAGCCAATCTCCCTTACCTATACCAAACACCTGCCTAGTATCAAACTGGCACAGTCATCAAGCCTAACATACTACCCTTCGAATGTACGTATGTTCATGCTAAACTAATTATGTCTCAATCACTAAATCACAACGATTCACAATTAACAGAACTGAAAATTGCCCAGTCTGCACAAAGTGTCCGGACAACAAGATGTTTCCGGATAACCTAACTTATCCGGACAACCCATCATTTCCGGTAAATTCCTACTTTTCCGGACATATTTCAAATCCGGACAACATCCGGACAACATCCGGACAACATCCGGACTCTATGATCATCCGGATACCATCCGGTAACTAATTTCATCCGGATTCTTGTAATCAAATAAAACCTACCCGGATACTTCCTGCGTCCGGAAACATTCATCATTGGGGTTTTCCGGATACGACGATTCATCCGGAAAAGTCGGGTCTGCAGTCTAAAATTTGATCTATTTTCATGTCTGTTCGATTCAGCCTAATCCAAACCATACCATATAGTTCATAACCATTTTATACAGCTACTACAAGGTTTAATTTAACATGAAAACACTGATTTGAGCAAAGAACAAATGAACTCACCTTATGTTTGCAAAACCCACTTCCTGCACAAATCTGATTTCCCCCAATCTGTTGATAATGATTCTGTAAATTAATCCAATACACAGATTCGTTCATAAACTGTCATTACCAACAAATTTTATCAGAAACCAACACAAATTCCTTACCAATTTGATGAACAAACCCTTGCTTTCCTTCTTACTCTCTTTTCTCTCTTTCTCTGATTTCTTGCCGTCTCACAACAGGGAAATGAGATAATATCTCATTCCCTTACCCTTTATCCATACACACTTTTACTTAATAGCGAATCACACCCTCAAGTTCAATTAATTCCAAAAGTACATCCAACTTTCATCTCTTGTATTTTAATCCTAATGAATCATAAAACTTCCTTATAATTCAAAGTTTACACAAAATACAAATACATCCCAATTCTCATTAAAATATTATTACTGAAAATTCAGGATGTTACAATACTCCCCAACTTGAAAATGATTTCGTCCCCGAAATCAGAATCATGTAAACAAATGAGGATACCTATCCCTCATACTCTCTTCCGGCTCTAAAGTCACATTAGCACCTCAATGGTGTTTCCACTGTACTTTCAACATAGCTACTTCCTTGCCACTACGTAGCTTTCTAATTGATCTTTCCAAAATTGCCTCTGGTTATTCCACGCAGCGACTCTTTTCATATACTCTCACGTCAGTGAGTGGTATCACATCCTCTTCTTCGGCTAAACACTTCCGAAGATAACAAACATGAAAGGTATTATGAACCCCTTCCAACTCTGGTGGAAGATCCAACTGATATGCTTGCAAACCAATCCTTTTAGTGATAATGAAAGGTCCTAGAAAACGAGGACTTAACTTCCCGCGTTTACCAAACCTTATCACACCCTTCCATGGGGCCCCTTTAGCATCACGCGCTCCCCAACTTGAAATTATTTTGGTCTCCTTTTCGGGTCAGCATAACTCTTCTGTCGGTCCTGAGCTGCTTTCATATGCTGCCGAATTTCTTTCACCTTATCAGCTGTTTGTTGTACCAATTCTGGACTAGTAAACTGTTTCTCTCCGACTTCTAACCAACATACCGGGGTTCTACATTTTCGACCATACAAGGCTTCGAAGGGCGCTCTTCCGATACTGGAATGATAACTGTTATTATACGCAAATTCTACTAACGGTAGATGCGCATCCCAGTTACCTCCAAAATCCAATACACATGACCTAAGCATATCTTCCAAAGTTTGTATAGTCCTTTCACTCTGTCCATCAGTCTGTGGATGAAAAGCAGTGCTCAAATTAACTTTCGTACCCAATTCCTCTTGTAGTGATCGCCAAAACCTTGAGGTAAACCGACTATCACGATCTGACACAATCGACACCGGTATACCATGTCTTGACACCACCTCATCAATATACAGCTTCGCCAACTTCTCAATTGGTGATGTTTCTTTCATAGCCAGAAAATGAGCACTCTTAGTTAATCTATCCACGATTACCCATATTGTGTCGTTACCCTTTTGCGTCTTGGGTAACTTCGTCACAAAGTCCATGGTGATCTTCTCCCACTTCCATTCCGGAATTTCCAAAGATTGGAAACTTCCGTAAGGTTTCTGATGTTCTGCTTTCACCAACGAACATGTTCTACATGTTTCTACCTTCCGGGCCACATCTACTTTCATAGCCGGCCACCAATAATGCAATTTAAGATCTCGATACATCTTTGTATTCCCAGGGTGTATGGAATACCTAGATCTATGAGCGTCTTCGAGAATCAGCTCTCGATTTCCTTCAATCTTTGGTACCCAAACACGACCTTGGAACAACTTTATTCCACGGCCATCTTCAGTTAACTGAAGGTGTTGCTTGCCCATCACTTCTTCTTTCAGGTTTACTTCCTGTAAAGCCTCCGCTTGTGCCTCTTTTATCTTTTCCATCAAACTCGATGTCACATCAATTCTAGCATTGATCGATTTCAAACATCCACTATACTCTTTCCTACTTAAAGCATCGGCCACGACATTTGCTTTACCAGGATGGTAATGCAATTCGCAATCATAATCCTTAAGTAATTCTAACCATCTTCGCTGTCTCATATTTAACTCTTTCTGATCAAAAACATGCTGCAAACTTTTATGGTCAGTAAAAAGAGTACATTTGGTTCCATACAAGTAGTGCCTCCACAGCTTTAAAGCAAACACAACAGCCGCTAACTCCAAATCATGTGTCGGGTAGTTCTTCTCGTGTTCCTTAAGTTGTCTTGACGCATAAGCAATCGCTTTGCCTCGTTGCATCAATACGCATCCTAGACCCATCTTTGAAGCATCACTGTATACCACTAAATCTTCTGTTCCTTCTGGTAAAGCAAGAACCGGAGCCTCACACAACTTTTGACGTAAAGTTCTGAAAGCCGATTCTTGTTTCTCCGTCCAGACAAACTTCACGTTCTTTCTAGTCAGAATAGTCAAAGCAGATGCAATCTTAGAAAAGTCTTTTATAAACCTTCTGTAATAACCTGCTAAACCCAAGAAACTTCTTATTTCAGATGCACTTCTAGGTGTCTCCCAATTTGCCATAGCTTCAATCTTAGCTGGGTCTACCTTGACTCCTTCTGAAGTGATCACGTGACCTAGAAATTGTACTTCTTTTAACCAAAATTCACATTTTGAAAACTCCGCGTACAATTTCTCTCTTCTTAAAACTTCTAAGACTTCACGTAGGTGTTGTTCATGATCTGCTTCAGTTTTTGAATACACAAGTATGTCATCAATAAAGACGATAACAAACTTGTCCAAGAAAGGTCGACACACTCTATTCATCAGATCCATGAAGACAGCTGGAGCATTTGTCAACCCGAATGGCATTACTAGAAACTCATAATGCCCATACCTTGTTCTAAACGCTGTCTTAGGAATATCTTCATTTCTTACCTGTACCTTGGAGTTGATCGAACAGGTCATCAATCCTTGGAAGTGGATACTTGTTCTTAATAGTCACCTTATTCAACTCACGGTAATCTATACACATTCTCATAGTACCATCTTTCTTCTTAACAAACAACACCGGAGCTCCCCAAGGCGAAGAACTCGGTCTGACAAAACCTTTATCTAACGCCCCAAAATCCGGGCCAATTTAAACCTCAAATTACAACAGGTTATGACAATAAAATTACAACTTATATAGATAGCAAGGAATTAACCATCAAGAGTGTAATTACAATACAGGATACTTCGAATAACCTATCAATCTAATCATGTCACTATAATCAGATTAATTGAGTTATCTAAGCTATCCTCCAACAATCTCCTCTTTGTTAATTGCCACTTCTGCTATTCCAAAAACACTCGTCCCACAACCCTTATTTGCCTGAGCCTGTACCTGGTAAGAAAACATCATATGAAACGATTAGGCCAACGCCTAGTGAGAACATTCGTTTCAATAATAACATTTGCAAAAATCAATGTAAACAAGTTATAACAAACCTGGTTACTCCTTTTCTTACCGCACGTATAACTCTATTTCATTATACAATTTTTTTATCCAATCTCATGACTATGACTGACAACAAATCCATCAGCATATCATACCCCAGAGCCACACTACGAATCTTTCAAAGATTCTAGATCAATGCTCTCCACCAATAAATCGCAATTACACACGCCCATTTATCAGTAAGGAAGCAGAGATTACAAGTACTTATGTCAACCTCACTTTCTTCCTTAGAAATCAGGAATAACGATTAATACCACACGCCTATTCCATGATTTCCCACACACACTGGAATAACAATTAAACGAGTAATACCACACGCCTATTCCATGTGATTACCAAACTTTAGTGCCTATGGATCCATTATACTACTTGCACTCGTACCGGTATTTATTTAATATAGATTCCTCATAACAATAAGTATGAGCAAATCATATTTATACCTCCTAGATTCCTCCCTCATAGCATACAATGTTAGTCCCAGATGGCTATAACAAGTATTGTAGAAGGGGGGGTTGAATACAATACTCAAAATTTTCACAATTTTAATTCTATTATTGAAAATCTTTCAACAAGAATTACACATAGAAACTTAAGACTGTTGCGGAAAAGAACAGATAAACTATTCTAACAATCTTTCACAAAGTATACTAAACAAAATAACTAAGAACACTTAGAACAAAGCTATGAAGTTTTTAGCAATATGGAGATTTCTTGCACTGAGAGAAATCTTCCAGTTCACGTAGAATCTTAGAGCACACATTAATCTTCAAGTATCTCAAGATGTAAGTTCTAACTTCTGCATGGAGAGGTGTTCCTTTTATAGTGAGGATGAGTGTACTGAGCATTAAATGCTTGGGACACTTGTCATCAGGAGATTGGCTGGAAGAAGTTGACTTCTAAAAAGCTGGAATGATCCCATCACCTTTTTCTTGGTAATAGGTATAGAACCCATGCAGAAAGGACTTTTACTGAAGATGGATAAAAGACAAAAGGTCACTTTTATCTTCCAACGGATATTGTCCCATGAGTAAATGATCTTCTTGATGTGGATTCCAAAACAATCATACTTGAGACTTTGATATTTTCTTCAAAGAAAATCTTTTGACAAAGGATCCCACCGATTTAAGCATCATCATCGGTGGGATGATTCTTGGCAAATTTGATTTTGTCTCATAATAATTTTGCTTCTCATTTTGTCTTCAAGGAGTACACCACCGATGAATGCTTTGAGATATGTGACACATCTTTGAAGAAAAAGCATCTTTGAGATATGTGACACATCTTTGAAGAAAAGCATCTTTGACTTCGGTGACACATCTTTGAAGAAAAACATCTTTGAGACTTCTTGAGATCCCACCTATTTGAGAGTCTTCATAGGTGGGATATGTTGGCCGACATAGAGAAAGGTCGGTGGAGAGGTGTCCACCGATGTGTGTGAACACCATCGGTGGACAATGACTTGTATGTGTTGAGAAAAGATCTTTCACTTCCACAATGAGAGAATCTTCAATCATGACTTTTGGTTGATCTTTGACTTCACCAAACATTTGCTATCTTGTACAAGTCATTATAAAGAACCATGCTAAAATATTCTAAGTAAGATTTAGAGGAAACATCGGTGAGTCAATTTCAAATCTTCAGTGACCCAACAATCTCCCCCTATTTGAATTTGAGCTCCATACTTAGAATATTGAAGAGTATCTGAATAAAATTGCATTTTGACCCTTTTTACTCTTTTTGGGTTCTTTTCACATAGACCATTTTTTTGATCTATTTTGTCTTTTATGGATTTGTGTGTGTATGATATTTACAAGTAAGAAAAAAATAAAAAATGTATAGCTGTACAAATATTTGAAAGAAAAAAGGAAAGATGTATAAACAATATGAACAGAATGAATATTACTTGCATCTTTGGAGGGGCGAGTTGAAACTTGTATCTGGCTTGAGGATTCTTCATTTTGATTAGCAGCCTGTTGATGTGTTGGAGAACTTTATCTTTCAGGCACTTTTGCTTTTCTTCAATGTTCCAAATCTTCAAGTCATCCACTTACTTCAAAAGATTTCAGCCAAGTGAGTCTGTGGGTTTTGATAGGAGACACATCCATTAAAGTGACAATCTTTGAGGAGGGTTGAGTTTGAGTGAATCAGCCTCAGGATGCTTTTGCCAATCTCTTGCATTTTCTCTTTCTCTTGGCATCTTCAGCACTTCCTGTTCAGCATCATCATCCTTTGTCTTTGTTTTGCTCCCCCTCAGTAGATCAGTCGGTTTTGTGTTTCTCCCCCTCAGTTAGATCCGCCCGGACTGATGTGCTCCCCCTTGACCGGTCCGCCCGATTTCCTCATTTTTCCGAGTTGGACGCTGAAAACGAGTACAGAGGGTTTGTGTTGATCGAGTTGGACGCTGATATTGCTCCCCCTCAGCGTACGACGGAGAAAAAACACCACAAACAATTGGAAACACCGATTTTTTTTTTGTGTGTGTGTGTGCTCATAACCACCGAATTTGGGGGCCAACCACCGAAATTTCGGTGGTGTGGTCCGTAGCATGGTAATTTTTTTTTTGATTTTTTTTTCTCATAACCACCGAATTTGGAGGCCAACCACCGAAATTCGGTGGTGTGGTCGGTGGTATGGTCAAAAAAATTTTGATTTTTTTTTTTGCTTCCGCACCGAAAACTAAGGAGATCCCACCGAAAATTGGCTAATTTCGGTAGGATTTTCGGTAGGAAAATCGGTAGATTTTTTTTTGAAAAATTATCATTCCCACCGAAATTTTGAAAGTCGGTGGAATTTCTTGAAGAGGTTGGAGGAAATCTTCTGGCATCTTCAGAAGAGTTTGGATAAAATCTGCTACGGCATCATGGAGAAAATCTTCAAGGTGAAGAAAATATTGGAATTTTATCTTCCAATTTTTTGATGACCCGCAAAGATTGAGTTTGAGGATTTTTTGAGAAGAATGATTTGGGATGATATTTGTGGAAGAGTTTGTAGTATGTGGGTTTTGAGAAAAGGAGAGTTGGGTTGCTGTCCAAGAGTGAAATATGATGGAAGAAAGAATGGAATGAGGAGATGACACATAGAAAGTAGGTTCTGGTGAGAGTAGTGGATAGGGATCGGTAGAGATGCTCTTTGGTTCGGTGGAATTTGTCGGTAGAGAACACAACCGAGAGCTGTTCGGTGGTGTGATCTGGCTTCATCTAGGGGTTTGGTGAACAGATCAGCAAGCTGAAGATCTGCAGGAATGAAGTGTAGCTCAATGTCACTTTTGGAGATGTGGTCCCTGATGAAATGATATCTGATATCTATGTGCTTTGATCTGGAATGAAGAACTGGATTGTTTGCAATAGCTATTGCACTTGAGTTATCACACAGAGTTGGGACTTTGGAATAGATTTAAGCATAGTCCCTTAGTTGATTCTTCATCCACAGGATCTGGGCACAACAACTTCCAGCAGCTACATATTCAGCCTCAGCAGTTGAAGTTGAAACTGAGTTTTGTTTCTTGCTGGACCAGCTGACTAATTTTCCACCAGGAAGTTGGCAGCTACCTGTGGCACTCTTTCTATCAATCTGGGAACCTGCATAATCTGAATCTGACTACCCAATTAGTTCAAAACCTGAATCTTTGGGATACCAAAGACCCAGGTGCAAGGTACCCTTAAGATACCGAAAAATCCGTTTTACAGCCTTCAAATGTGATTCTTTTGGATTGGCTTGATAACGGGCACATAGACAAGTAGCAAACATAATGTCCGGTCTGCTAGCAATTAAGTATAGAAGAGAGCCTATCATTCCACGATAAAGGGTAACATCCACAGATTCACCTTTAAGATCAGCATAGAGTTTTAAAGGTGATGCCATGGGAGTTTTCATAGGAGAGCTATCTAAAAAGTGAAATTTCTTCAGAAGGTCACGAATATATTTACTTTGGTTTATAAAAATCCCTTCTGAAGTTTGTTTGACCTGAAGGCCCAAAAAGAATGTAAGCTCTCCTATCATGCTCATCTCATATTCACTCATCATGAGAGAAGCAAACTCATCACATAGTGATTCATCAGTGGCACCAAAGATGATGTCATCAACATAGATTTGGACAAGAATAAGATTACCTGAGGTTTCCTTGAAGAATAGAATGTTGTCAATTTTACCTCTGGAATATCCATTCTTTAAGAGAAAATTGGCAAGAGTGTCATATCAAGCACGCGGAGCTTGCTTGAGACCATAGAGAGCTTTGTCTAGTCGGTACACATAGTCTGGATGAGCTGGGTCTTCAAAGCCAGGAGGTTGTTTCACATAGACTTTCTCTGCAAGTTCCCCATTGAGGAAGGCACTTTTGACATTCATTTGAAAGACTCTGAAATTTCGGTAGGCAACATGAGCCAGAAAGATTCTTATTGCTTCAAGTCTTGCAACAGGGTCAAAAGTTTCATCATAAACAATGCCTTCTTCCTGTCGGTATCCTTGAGCAACCACTCTGGCCTTATTTTTGATAATTGTACCATCTTCATCCATTTTATTCCTGAAGATCCATTTGGTTCCAATGATTGTCTTCGTTCGGGGTCTGGGAAACAATCTCCAAACTTTGTTTCTCTCAAATTGAGAAAGTTCTTCTTGCATGGCAGTGATCCAACATGGATCTGTAAGAGCTTCATCAATCTTCTTGGGTTCAATAAGAGAGAGAAAATTCACATAGAGACAAATATTTCCAACTCCTCTATGTGTTTGGACACCTGCTTGTTGATCACCGATGATTTCATCTATGGGGTGATCTTTGGTCCATTTGGTTGCAGGAGTAAAGGTGGTGGAATATTTTGTGTTAGGGGTGATGTTCTTGGGAATTAATTGCTACAAGTTGCAATTTCGGTGGAAGAGCATGCAGGTTCGGTGGAATGGGGTTCTGAAGATGGAGATGAGTGGTTTCTTGAAAATGAAAGAAAAGGAGGTGATAAAGATGGTCAAGAAAAGAAGAGAAATGCATGCAATGTTTAAGGATGCATACGTGTCATCAAAAAAAGGTTGTATCATTATTATTATTATTATTTTCATTATTATTAGTATATATATATTATTCTTATCATTATTATATATATATAATAATAATAATAATAATAATAATAACAAAAATGATAATAATAATAATAGTAATAACAAATTCCACGGAAGTAGACTTATGGATGTGGTTTCGGTGGGTAGAGCATTGGGTAGGACAACTTTGAGGATGAGATGTATAGAGAGAAGTATGATGGGAAAAGAAATGTAGGTAATATGGAGAGTGATGGGAGATGTGAGATGTCGGTAGAGAAAAGGTTGACATGAGTGTCCTAATGGGAGAGGTTTTTCAAAACAAGGAGATCTTAGGAGTTCATCATTTGACATTCCAAATTTGCATGATGATCTTGAAGATTTTGTCAACTTTCTCACCTGTCCACATAGATCCATCTGTCCAGCTCAAAAACTGCAAACACAAAGAATTTATTTTCTAGGTACCCATTTGGTGGTGGGTCCTTTTGGGTTAGAAGAGAAAGAATTGGTATTACACAGATTAATTCTTTCTTTTGGACAGATTATGGCAAAATTAGAAACATCACCACAGATATATCATTTTCTATAAAGAAAGATCTTTTTAGAATTGTGATATTTTTCCTTATTTTTCCTTTTAAAAAATGTCCTCAAAGAATTTGACGAGGAATCAAAGATTTGGGGTGCAGCACCTAAAATTCCTTTTTTCAAATTTTGGGAGGACCAAAATCTTTTCCCTTGAATTGGACATTTTGAGACACACAGATCTGGGAAGAAAATCGGTAGAGGAAGTCACACAGGTAGTTTTTAGAAAGATTTGAAGAATTTATTTTCAAGAAAGAATCAGCACCCAGAGACTAGCCTTTAAAAAATATTCCATATTTTAAGTCTTCAGATGTGTCGGCAGAATTCATGGACACATATCCAAAAGAAATTGAAATAGGAGGATTCATAAACGATAGATGAAACACATAGTATGTACCTGTGAAGAGTAGGAAAAGCACTTAGCTGATACAAGAGCAGTTGAGGAGTCATTCGCTTTCAGATGTGGGTTCATCTGCCAAATCTTGAGTTTTAGCAGGCAGGCCCTTTGCTTTTCTGACAAGTTTTTCATTTCTTTCCTTTTCTCTCTTGTATTTCTCCTTGTATCTTTCAGCCCTGTCAGAATCTGCAGAAGAGAAAGATTGGTTGAACTTTTGGGAATCATATTTGGATCTTCCCGATTTTGAGGAAAATCGGTCTGAGGAAGAGGTTCTGGTTCTATCAACATGTTTACTTCTACACTCAGAAGCAAAATGACCCTTTTTACCACAGTTAAAACATTCCTCATTAGATTTGTCCAAAGAAGAGTGTTTGGAGAGAGACTTAGATTTTCTAGAAGGGTGGTAGGATTTGGATTTAGAATACCCATCCAACATGGCCATTTCATCAGATAATTTATCAATTGAAGTTTCCTCACATTCATCCTCAGCATCACTAAGATATGCCTCCGAATGATCATTGGGATCTTCTTGACTATCATGATCAGAGTCAGATGGGTAGGTGATTCTTGGAATACACTTAGTCCTTTTGGAAGAGTCACTTAGGAGAGCTAGAGAAGAGCTCTTTATATACCTTTGCAGCTTCGTCTGCTCATGGTTGAAAAGAGTTCCATAAAGAACAGTAAGAGGCATATGATCAAGATCCTTGGTTGTCTTTATACAAGTACAAATGTTTTCCCAAAAATCAGGAAGACAGTCCATAAATTTGCACAAGATTTCCTCATTGTCATACACTCTACCTAACAGCTTTAAATCATTAAGAAGACTGTTAAAGCGGTTATAGTAGTTGGAGAGAGATTCTTCTTTCTCATAAGAAAAGAGTTCAAATTTTCTAACAAGACTAATCTTTCTGCTCTTTTTAACTTCATTTGTACCTTCGTACAAAACACATAGAGTGGACCACATCTCTTTGGCAGAAGAGAGATTTACCAGAGAGTGGTACACTTCATCAGGAAGAGAGAGAGAGCAATGATGGTTCTAACTTTAGAATCAAGAGACACAAGTCGTTTTTCCTCATCAGTATATTTCTTAGGATTTTTAAGAAAGTAACGACCATTAACATCAGATTTTTCTTCATCAGAGGAATCATCAGAATCATCTTTGCCAACAACTTTCTTACCGGATTTCTTGATTTCATAGGGAGACCAGACTTTAGGGACTATGGGTCCCTCACTGAGAATGGTTGGATATCTACTATCCATTCCTTCCATGAAAAGCATCATCCGACTTTTCCACAAAGAAAATTTGTTGGGGTTAAACTTGGGAGGTTTGGCTATAGAGCCGTTTTCAGAAAAAAGTTTTGAGAGAAAGCTTCATTTTTTGAAGAAGAAGCAGCCATTGCAGATCAAGTTTATTGAAATTAAACTTTCTGCTCTGATACCACTTGTTAGTCCCAGATGGCTATAACAAGTATTGTAGAAGGGGGGGTTGAATACAATACTCAAAATTTTCACAATTTTAATTCTATTATTGAAAATCTTTCAACAAAAATTACACATAGAAACTTAAGACTGTTGCGGAAAAGAACAGATAAACTATTCTAACAATCTTTCACAAAGTATACTAAACAAAATAACTAAGAACACTTAGAACAAAGCTATGAAGTTTTTAGCAATATGGAGATTTCTTGCACTGAGAGAAATCTTCCAGTTCACGTAGAATCTTAGAGCACACAGTAATCTTCAAGTATCTCAAGATGTAAGTTCTAACTTCTGCATGGAGAGGTCTTCCTTTTATAGTGAGGATGAGTGTACTGAGCATTAAATGCTTGGGACACTTGTCATCAGGAGATTGGCTGGAAGAAGTTGACTTCTAAAAAGCTGGAATGATCCCATCACCTTTTTCTTGGTAATAGGTATAGAACCCATGCTGAAAGGACTTTTACTGAAGATGGATAAAAGACAAAAGGTCACTTTTATCTTCCAACGGATATTGTCCCATGAGTAAATGATCTTCTTGATGTGGATTCCAAAACAATCATACTTGAGACTTTGATATTTTCTTCAAAGAAAATCTTTTGACAAAGGATCCCACCGATTTAAGCATCATCATCGGTGGGATGATTCTTGGCAAATTTGATTTTGTCTCATAATAATTTTGCTTCTCATTTTGTCTTCAAGGAGTACACCACCGATGAATGCTTTGAGATATGTGACACATCTTTGAAGAAAAAGCATCTTTGAGATATGTGACACATCTTTGAAGAAAAGCATCTTTGACTTCGGTGACACATCTTTGAAGAAAAACATCTTTGAGACGTCTTGAGATCCCACCTATTTGAGAGTCTTCATAGGTGGGATATGTTGGCCGACATAGAGAGAGGTCGGTGGAGAGGTGTCCATCGATGTGTGTGAACACCATCGGTGGACAATGACTTGTATGTGTTGAGAAAAGATCTTTCACTTCCACAATGAGAGAATCTTCAATCTTGACTTTTGGTTGATCTTTGACTTCACCAAACATTTGCTAGCTTGTACAAGTCATTATAAAGAACCATGCTAAAATATTCTAAGTAAGATTTAGAGGAAACATCGGTGAGTCAATTTCAAATCTTCGGTGACCAAACATACAATATGAGCCAATCTCCCTTACCTATACCAAACACCTGCCTAGTATCAAACTGGCACAGTCATCAAGCCTAACATACTACCCTTCGAATGTACGTATGTTCATGCTAAACTAATTATGTCTCAATCACAACGATTCACAATTAACAGAACTGAAAATTTCCCAGTCTGCACAAAGTGTCCGGACAACAAGATGTTTCCGGATAACCTAACTTATCCGGACAACCCATCCTTTCCGGTAAATTCCTACTTTTTCGGACATATTTCAAATCCGGACAACATCCGAACTCTATGATCATCCGGATACCATCCGGTAACTAATTTCATCCGGATTCTTGTAATCAAATAAAACCTACCCGGATACTTCCTGCGTCCGGAAACATTCATCATTGGGGTTTTCCGGATACGACGATTCATCCGGAAAAGTCAGGTCTGCAGTCTAAAATTTGATCTATTTTCATGTATGTTCGATTCAGCCTAATCCAAACCATACCATACAGTTCATAACCATTTTATACAGCTACTACAAGGTTTAATTTAACATGAAAACACTGATTTGAGCAAAGAACAAATGAACTCACCTTATGTTTGCAAAACCCACTTCCTGCACAAATCTGATTTCCCCCAATCTGTTGATAATGATTCTGTAAATTAATCCAATACACAGATTCGTTCATAAACTGTCATTACCAACAAATTTTATCAGAAACCAACACAAATTCCTTACCAATTTGATGAACAAACCCTTGCTTTCCTTCTTACTCTCTTTTCTCTCTTTCTCTGATTTCTTGCCGACTCACAACAGGGAAATGAGATAATATCTCATTCCCTTACCCTTTATCCATACACACTTTTACTTAATAGCGAATCACACCCTCAAGTTCAATTAATTCCAAAAGTACATCCAACTTTCATCTCTTGTATTTTAATCCTAATGAATCATAAAACTTCCTTATAATTCAAAGTTTACACAAAATACAAATACATCCCAATTCTCATTAAAATATTATTACTGAAAATTCAGGATGTTACACTTTAGGATACAGTGATATCCATATTTTATGATGTTTAAGATGTTGGGCAAGTGACTACGACTTATAACTTTAACATTGGATCTCCTCCACATATGTTAGAGTTTGAACGGAAAGTTGTCTTCCATTACGTCTATGTAAAGTTATTTTGAAGAATTTGTTTAATGGAGTTTGTTTTACGACATGTTGAGTCGTGTGAGTATAATTTCACGAGGTGCATACTTTAATTACTTATGTGAAAGGTTTATAAGTTATGTTGGGCATTTGGTCCCACTCGAGTTTTGTTGAGAAAAGTTAATTGTATGCCATAAGGTGACTAAGAAGAACTGAGTTTGGAACTCTAGTGTCACGTAACTTTTCTTTCAAGAGTTTGTGTTACTAAGTATTTGATTGCGAATAGTTCAGTGTATGGATTGACTTATACATGGCTTAAGTGATGCATGAAAGAACATTTTTAGTGACATTTCATAATAAATTGGTTGGTGCGCTTGCGGTCAGTTAAATGTTTTATTATCATTTTCATGTAAATGCGTTATATCGACTTGGGGTATGCATAGCTTGGTAACTATTGTTTCTCGACACTTTGTTAAACGAGTCGTGAGTGAAATTATTTTATTAACTCGTTGTATGAATGATGACCATTTGGTCAAAGGGTGTTTTGGTGTTGTGGAAATCATGCATAGTTCGCAATACTTTACATTTTGAAGACACAAATGCGTGAGTCGTTGATATTTGGTCAACTTTGATTCGAGGAACATTTTGGAAAATTGTAAACCTTCGGTTATAGAGGAAATGGGTATTTTGGGTATTTTTAACAGGTAAACTTTTAAGCATCAACGTCTTAACGTTTTATGTTACTAGTACGCAACTTTTGATGAAAATACTTCGTGTTGAGAATTTTGGGAAAATGAATTGCTTAAACTTGGGGAACATGGGAACATATGTTTTGAACATTGATGCGCACCGTTGGTGCGATTTGGGATTTGAAAATAGGTTTGAACCCTTTTTGGTGTCAAAAATTATTAACACTTATTTCCTCGTATGTTTTGGAAAAAAACGCATTGTTGGGTACAAGTTTTGCCATAAACGTTTTACTCAAATGTCATTGTAGGATCGGATGAGAAATTTTGGGAGATAGATTTAAAGAATTTCATCTTTTGAAATTTGGTCGTAAACTATTTGTTGCCTGTTATTTCGTTTCAGGAAATTTCTAAGAAAGTGTTACAAGCTTGCATGTCTACCCCAATTTGAGATTTTCTCATGATGTTTTAGTCGATATTTTCAAATGATGGAAACGTATTGGCTATTGTCTTAAATGCGGAATTTGCACAAGTCGTTTTGGGTTTTAACTGAGGTGTAATTATGAATCGTTTCCTTGTTTTTGTATAATAAACTGACACACACAAATTTTATTGGTAAATCTTGCTCCATGTGGCTAGAAAGGATTTTAGAGTTGAAAGTCGTTGGGACGTCTTTTGAAGTAAGTGCGAAACTTTTGTTGAACCTTGTTTAAAGTCGGGCAGTTACTTTACGTGCATGTCATGAGTCAATCCATACTAGAACCGTGGCGGTTCATTTTAAAGAAGTTGTTTATTACGCTTTTGCATTTTTGTGGGTAAACTGAACTGCAATGAAATAATTTTCAACATAATTTTCATATGTGGGACGAGCGTGTCCATTTTTTCGTAACTACCGAATTGATAATAGTAGTTTTGTGCGTACGATTATTTTGATATGAAAATCCTTGTGTTGAAAATTTCTATGAAAATTTTTATCGATTGGCATATTTATTTGATGACGCACTTGAAACCTTGAACTCATTAGAACCTTGGGAAAAGTTAAGTAACCCGATTAAGAGTAAGTTGTATAGAATCCCAACTGTGAAAAGTCGAGCGTTCGGGCACGTGTTGTGACTATAGGCAGGATGATATCGGCAGCAAAGTCGAGGTGCTTGTAGCAATTGGAGGGTTAGACTTGCGGTAACGCAAGGTGAGGTTGGTATAACCGTTTTGTTGACAATCTTAGTTTCGTGGAAACACTCGGTAAATGGAACTCGTATGTGGAGTCCTGATAGAGTTCAAAACTTGGTGGTATAACTAGGTGTCAACCTTGTGGGTCTGAGGTCGGAGACCGTTAGCGAATTCGGAGGGTGTAGTCCGATTCTAAATGAAATAATGGTAACGGTTGTAGTAACCTTAAGATGCTCAATTGTGACAAGTGGTTTTTGTGTAATAACCTTCGTGTATGGTTACAGAACCTGTCGGTTTAATGATTGATGTTGGGATGGATTCTTGGAGTCTATTAGAACTCGTTGGAGGTAGATGGCAAGTAATGGTAGGAATAATCAGAATTGATGATTCTGTTGGGTTCGTTAGCGAACAAACCTTAGATTGACTTAAAGTCGGAAATCGAAATCGGGATGTATGGAACATCTAAGGTTGGGAGACAACCGAAGTCGTCTGACTAGGAATTATTCCAGTTGTCGGAGTGTTCTCCCGGACATAAGTACAGTTTACGTGAAGGGCTTTGTTGATAAGCAATTGTTCGAGGATTTGTCTTTATAGACTGTGTGGAGGGAATTTAGATTCCAGTTAGGAACTGATAAATTATAGTCGGAGTTGAGTCGGTTAGTCTTGGGTTGTAAAGGATGTAGATTTCGAGGACAAAATCATCCTAAGGTTGGGAGGATTGTAACACCCGTAATTTTCGGATAAGTACAATTTCGAATCAGTGTGAAACCGGTCTTTGAAGAAAATATGAAAAATAGGATTTTGGTTTAAATCTTAGATTTTATGGTCTTGTTGGATGAGGAATTCGAATACGAGTCCAACGGTTCTTTCCGGAGCAAAAACGGAGCTAAACGAAGAAGTTACGACCGAAACAGTATCCGACGTAAAATGGGGCCGCGGAACCGCGCGGCTTGGTGCGCGACTTTTAGGCCACGGCCTAAACCGCGTAACGCACTGAGTCCGTATTAAGTCGCGAATTTTCAGCTCAAACTTCAAACCTTCATAACTTTTGCCTCCTAACTCCGATTTTGATGATTCAAGTTGCTACGGTTTCTTTTTTGAGAGCTCTTAAAGGATATATAAAGAGTTTTGAAGTATGATGAATGATCCAAGAGTATTTGGTGGTGGTTGAGGTAAGCTTCTCACGTTTCTTCATCTAAGAAGTTAGGGTTTTGGTATTTTTGGTGGTTTTGGATGATTTATGTTGGGGGAGTGTATATAAGTGTTTAAGAATGATTATTTGTGGTTGGAAACTTGTGGATCTAGGTTTTGGAAGAGTTGACCTAAGGATTCGGGTTGCATCAAAGGAGCTTACGTTTGGGGAAAATCTAGATTTAGCCTAAATCTAGCAAGGTGAGTTCAAGTTGATTGGTGAAAACGTTGTACATGCCAAAATGTGTGTTTTAAAGTATCTGTGTGCTTTATGTGAAATTATCCCTTGTTGAGTTATTTGGTGGTTTTTGATTTAATCAAAGTGTTGAACTTTACATATCTTGTAAAACACCCACATTTGGGATTTTGGGTGATTGAGGAATAATCACGAGTAAAAGAGGTTTTGTTAAATTATTGCATAAGTGAAGAGGATTTGGTCAAAATTCACTTTTAGTGTTTTTGTGATTATGCGATAACTATGATGTGTTACATTTTAAAGTGTAAACGTGTGGGTTGGGGAATTTGGTCAATCCGATCATATGAATGTTTTGAGAGTTATAAACCTTTCATTTTGGGGCCGATGGCCAATTGTGGGAGTAAAAGAGTAAAGAGTTTGAGTAACGATGTATTTTGGTTCACGTAACCGTGTGAGTGACGTGTATTTAACTAAACGATTATTTTGGCCTTTAAAGGCTTGATTATTACTCAAATGAGTCTTCTGAGTATTTGCCGGTTTTGGTGACTCGAGGTGGAGTCTTGGGTGTGTTACATGCTTAATTGCATTTTATTTGAATACGTGTCGGTTTAAGTGTTGGTCTTGTATGTGAAGACCGTTTGATGATTTTGTATTCTTAGTACCTTTGGGACTAATGAACCTTGGTGAGTTATATGCATTGTTGAGTTATGAAAGAGTTACATATACGTGTACATGTAGATGCATATATGATTTGACTTCATTGGGAAGGTGGCAATGAAGGGGTTGCCTCGGAGCACGTGTTTGCATGATGTGGGTCAGATGCATTTCATTTGCATGAATTGATATTGATAAATGATCATTAGATCTTTTGAGCAGAGGGCTCGGTTTGGGACTCGGTTGAGTCTCGAGGGCATTTGCCTGATTTTTAATAAGCTCGACGTGGGCTTGGGGTCTGAGTTGCATGAATTGCATTATATTTGATGTTTACATGATTTGAATGCATTAGTTATTCTTTTGGGGTCATGTATATATTTACGTCAAGTAAGCTTGTTTTGGATGGTGGGTTTCCAAGGTAAAGACCTAGTATGGTTGAACTTGGTAGTTTTAAATGGACTAAAGACCTAGTATGGTTGATGTCTAAGATGGGCTAAAGACCTAGTATGGTTGATGCCGAAGAATGACTAAAGACCTAGTATGGTTGATGTCTAAGATGGGCTAAAGACCTAGTATGGTTGATGCCGAAGATTGACTAAAGACCTAGTATGGTTGATGTCAAAGATGGGCTAAAGATCTAGTATGATTGATGCCGGAGATGGACTAAAGACCTAGTATGGTTGATGTCTAAGACGGGCTAAAGACCTAGTATGGTTGATGCTGAAGATTGACTAAAGACCTAGTATGGTTGATGTCATCTGCTTTCCACATCCAAGAAGCTTACTTGCGTTTATTAATTGTGGTTTAATTTATGTGTTTGCCACATTCGATGAGATCGGGTCTCCCCCGTCACCGAAGGGTGTTGACTTCGGGTATTTTATTTATTCGCATTGTTGAGGTTATATTATATGCATATGGATTGTTTTCCATGATTGATGGACGGATTTATGTTACATCCTTATTGGATGTTTTAACTATTGGAGTTTTATTCGCATTGGCGATTATTTGAGAAATTATTATTAATTGACTCTTGATGTGAGTTTTGGATTTGAGTCCTTTGTAGTGAAATGATTTTCATTGGGAGCTTTCCTCTCAGAAATTGTGTGTGTTTGGAGAATGGGTTGTCGATGTCTTTTATACAAACTTTTTAGAAAATCATTTATTAAGTTGAAGATTTTGGTTTATCAAATGATTTGCTCATGATGTAAACTCTTGAACTCGCTAGGCGTTAGCCTAACCTTTTTATTTGTCGGCATGTGCAACAGGTTCAGGTTGGGAATAGCTTTAGCTACACTGCGAAGTGATGAGTGCTAGTAGAGTGCACGAGAGGTGACTTGTTTAGTGAAGTCTTCCGCAAATTGTTTGGACTAGCAACTTGTGTTGTGATAAGTAACACCTGATTAAGTCATTTTATTGTAGACTTATGATGTTTTAAATTCCAAGGTATTTTAAGGAATGAATTGTAGAAGTGATTATATCTATTTTTGTTATTTTATTGAATTTTAAAGTTAGTTGTTCGTTCCAAATTTGAAGGTGTTACAGAAGGGATATAAAGTAAATTAAATAACCAATTATAATGGTATAAAGTGTTATCATGTTGAAAGTGGGAGGTTTTAAAGTTTTTTAATTTTTTTTTTGAATAAAAGCCGAAATTCATTAATGATCAACGTTACTACACATATCGTTCATAGAATCAACAAGGAAATTTGGAACATCAAAAAACATAATCGGGCACGGAAGAGACGAGGCTCTTTTCGCGAGATCGTGCGCCGCACCATTAGCAAGCCTACCGGTAAACTTGATAGCATAAGAGTCGTTACTGCATAACATCGTCCGACATCGAGAGATAATATCACCAAACTCGGAAACATCGTCCTGATCAGACCGGATCGCATCGACCACTTGTTTCGTGTCCATTTCAAAAATAATATTCCGCAATCCTAACTCGGAGGTCCACCTCAATGCATCTTCTAAAGCCAACGCCTCGCATTCTTTAGCAAGAGGAATACCGTAACTCGTCATCGTACGAGCAGCCACAAAAGCACCACGATCATCTCTGATAACAATACCCCAATTCGATTGACCCCAGTCAACATTCATGGTCGCGTCCGTGTTACATTTCCAATATCCCATCGGTGGTTTGTGCCATTGATTACATCGAGAGGCCCTCTCATCCGTCGTTACATGGTTCCGCACGGCTGTTGCCGACTGCCAGTCGAGTAAGAATGTATGTGCGCTACGGTTGTAAATGATGTATTGAGATTTGTACTTCTTAAAAAATCAAGAATATCCGTAAATGGAATTATTTTTTTAAAGGAGTATAATAGATAAATATAGATAAGGGCGTAAAATGTACAAGTTGAAAAAAATACCGATACGTCATTTTTGAAAAATCTTGATACGTATTTATGATATTTCACAATATTATTAAGTTAAAAATATTCAATAAAAAACTTATTTTGAAATTATTGACGGGAATATTGTAATAATATAATTTGTAAAAAATGCATTTATTAATATATTTTAGTTAAACTATGATTAACTATTTTTGATATTATAAGGGTGTAAAATGAAAATGAATAATGTAAGCGAAATAAAACAAAGTAATTCGTACATGTTCATGATATTTAATAATCTATACTATCTTATAATACATTTAACCCCAAACTCTTACAAACAACTTTTAAAGCTAGATGTACCACCATTTAAAGCACGATTACTTAAAAATTTTAGAGTGAGAAAGATTACCTTGCTAAAAATTCCTGATGTCTCTCAAAGCACGCTGCACGCGTGAGACTCTCATCATTTGATTACCAGCCTCTTCGTCTTCTCCCCCAAAATCGGCTTTTAGTTTCGTCTTCTCCCCTCCCAAAAATCAGAGTTTACCCTAAACCCTAAAACACATCTCACTGGTCCAAGAAAGTCCATATGAATCCTTGAAAAATTTCTTTTTGAATTTAAGGTTTTCTTTTGATAGATATGTTCCTCTCTCTGAAACGAAGAAGGACCACTTGATGGAAATCAAAGTTTTGCATAAGGTACGATCAAGGTCCGATTTTGGTCTATGCTAATGGTAGTTTTGTAATCAAAGTTTGGATTTACTTCTAGAAAGGTATGTGGCCGTTTTTGTTTTCTTCCAAATAAGGAAAATACTTCAGCCATATCTTGATACGCCAGCAAAAACTTGATTTCTTGTTTACACATTAAGCAGTTAGCAACAACAAGGACTTGGTCTCATCTTTGTCCATTAAGCAGCTAAAAGCAGCAGGTTTACGTACTTTGCTCGTCTTAATTTTTTTTGTTTCTGGGTTTCATTTACAACAGTGGTGCTTATTGTATTTGGTTTCACGATATTTTCAACCCTACCGCATCAATCAGTGTTATTTCTTTGATTTAGATACTTTTTTGTTTATATTTATTTGTGGAAGATGATGATGAACGTGTTGGTTTTGGTATTGCTTTTGATTAATCTCTTTGTTTTCATTTTCCCATCCGACACTGGGTGAAACTCGGTCGGTGTCTTCGTGGGGCAACCTGAATGGTTTTGTTGATTTTGGTTTTGAAATCGATTTTGGTTTCAAAATCGATTGATTTTGGTTTTAATCATATCAGGTTTTAATCGCTTCTGCACCACCAAATCCATATAATACTTGGTATGTACTTCACTGAAGAATGGCATTTATGATTTTCATTGGTTTTGTTGATTTTGATTTTGAAATCGATTTTGTTTTCAAAATCGATTGATTTTGGTTTTGTTGATTTTGGGTTTATTGATTTTGGTTTTAATCATATCAGGTTTTAATCGCTTCTGCACCAGCACCAAATCCATATAATACTTGGTATATACTTCACTGAGGTATGAACTTCATTTGTTAGACTCAAGAATCTTAAATAGTTTCAAGTTCTCGGGTTACAATATGGTTTTCATCTCTGTATAAGATCCAATAAAATGGTAATTACATCATTTAATCATTTTATTTGATTTGATTTCTCTTTCTATTTTTCACATTTTTTACAGGTGTTGTTTTTCATGGGAAGTGGATCAGTGAAAATGATGACGATTGTTGAGTCTGTTTTTAATTATGATTCTACTCGGTTTTTCGATAACTGTGAAATCAGTGGTTTATATTGTAACCACAGACGGAGAGACGGTGATAAGTTACGAAGGTGGTATTAATGGTTTATGTGTTTCCTTTTCTTCTTTACACTCTTATCTTTAGTCATCTTTTACAAGTTTTCGTTTGATCACTCTTCATGGATTCATAGAAGATTCATCGCTCTCCATCCATCGCTCAGGGTTCACTATTCTGGTAATCACTCGATTTTGGTTCACTTTTTAACCTAAATTATTTCTCAGACCTCATTGGCACTATCATTTATTCCAATCCAGGTTCCATTCCAATCCAGGTAATTAGGGCTTTGATTTCCAACTTTTAATTCTTGAACTTGAATGCAATTGAACTTTGATTTCCACTACCCTCTCTATTTTTAAAGTCATTGCTTTCCTTTAATGTGAACTGATCGAGGGAGCTCACTAAGTTAAATATCGACAAATGATTTTGCAGAAGGTACGATCAAGGTCCGATTTTGGTCTATGCTAATGGTAGTTTTGTAATCAAAGTTTGGATTTACTTCTAGAAAGGTATGTGGCCGTTTTTGGTTTCTTCCAAATAAGGTAAATACTTCAGCCATATCTTGATACGCCAGCAAAAACTTGATTTCTTGTTTACACATTAAGCAGTTAGCAACAACAAGGACTTGGTCTCATATTTGTCCATTAAGCAGCTAAAAACTAAGCAGCTAAAAACAACATGTTTACGTACTTTGTTCGTCTTAATTTTTTTTTGAAGAGATTTGGTGGTATCAGACCCCAAAGGCAAACAAAGAAGTTTTTAATCATGTCTTTAATATCCAAGTAATATCTTAATAAAAGTGAAAATTACAAACAAAAGGAAAATTGCATTTTTAGGATTTCATTAATAGTTTATGTCAGCAAATCGTTAAAATAGTTTATATATAAAGCGTAGTTTCAGTTTTTTTACCAAATCCCTCATCCCCCCCCCTCTTGCAATCTCTCTAGAAAAAGGAAGAATTTAGCATTTCAACCCAAATCTCATTCCCGTTTTTAAGAGAAACTGCAATCTCTGCATGTGTCCACCTCCGTTACTCTTATCTCTTACGCTTCCTCAATCTCTTATCCATCATGTAAGCTTCTTCAATCTCTTATCCACTGTCATTTTAATTCTTAAATGGAAGGGACTTTGAGATGCTCCAAGGTGTCGACACAGAAGCAAAATGGAAGAGGGATTTTGAGAGGGAAGAGCTCCACGACAGGGCATTATTGAAGGTATTTCAAAAATAATATTGCATCTTTTTGTTTATATGCATTGTTGTATACTTGTATTCTAATTACATTAGTTACTAAAGGGAAGGGTGGGGGTTAGCGATTAGATGGCATTATTAGATGGGTGCTTGAAATGGGGCTAGAATAAACCATTAGATGGCATCATTGGATGGGTGTGGAAAGGGGCTAAAGATTATTATGATATATCTGAAATAAAAAAAAATGAATATAAATAAAAAATACATGATGACTTGTTAAAAAATAAGTCATTAAACAGGTTCTAAAAAATAGCACACCAATTTGATGACTTGTTTTACAAGCAATGATTCTCAATTTGGTGGCAACCTACCTGGAACCAACCGCATTAGTAACTTAAAAACCATAGCAACAACAGACTTTCACAACTACTCTAAGGGGCTGTTTTGTTTACCTCTTAATACTTCCATTAAGAGGCAACCTCTGAATCGTTCAGAGGTGATTCTTGTTTGGCAAAAAAATGTGTGCCTCTTAATGGTTCTAAAACCCTCTGAATGATTTAGGTGCTGTTCGGTTCGTTTTCTATTAAGACCTGAATGGATATAGCTGTCTGAGTGGATATGGTTGTCTGACTGTTAATAGATAAATTGGTGTTCGGTTGGTGTGCTGAATAAACAGTCTGAATATTAAAAATGACTATTTTACCCTCAGTCTTTAATTTTGTTCGAATAATACAACTGTTTATAAAATAATTGCATAAATAACTTTTAAATATAAAAAATATCAATTTAAATTATTGTCAAACGAAAAACAACTTGATTTAAAAAAATAATATTATTTAAATGTTTATTTTCTATAAAAATATAATTTATATTTTGTGTATTAAGGTATCCATTCTACACACATGTTAGTAGGGTTTTCTTTCGGGAAATTGACGAAAATAGCCATATCAAAAACCAAACTTGAGAAAATAGCCATTCTCTTTTCCGGTTTGCCAAAATGGCCACGGGTCCGCACTCGGTTCAGTGCGGACCGCACTCCCCACCAAAACGACGTCGTTTCAACATCTAAACCCCAAACCCTAATGCTCGGATCCGGCACCGCAAGTGCGGACCCGAACCGCAAGTGCGGACCCGAATTGGAAACCCTAATTTTTTCATGTATATATACGATTTTTCTCAGTTTTTTTCAATATGATTTTTCCCAATTTCTTTGAAACAAAATTTTTAGTTGTGTAGATTTTCCAGAAATGAACGGGACGGATTGGGAGTATCATTCCGCATTTCCGGTAATACGAGTCATGGTGCCAACCAACATCACACATTCTAAGCTTGTTAGGTGTGTTCAAAGCAGATGTGGATTCGACCCTAATTTTGGTACGACTAAAATAGTGTACCAATTTTCTAGCCAACTTTATGAGTTACGAGACACCAACGATGTACAAGCTTTTATGGAATCTGCTGCGGCTGTAAGAAATCCACCAACACTTTGTGTTTATATCGAGCTTGCTGACACAAACAATGTTGGTGGTTATTCCAACAGCGTACGGGAGCCTGATGTGTCTGTTGCTGAGGAGAGTCAATCTTCTTTTGGAGTTAGTGGTGGTTCGAACACCGTACGAGAGCCGGATGTGTCTGCTGTACAACAGAGTCAAGCTTATGTGCCTCATTTTCAGTATGAAGATGAGCATGTGTATGGGTATAATCCTGATTTTGTTACTGAAGATAATTATGGTTATAACTCCGAAATTGTTCCGGAGACCCAAGAACCGGTAGAAGAACCACATGAAGAAGAAGAAGAAGAAGAAGACGATGAGTCCCATGTTTACCGTTTGGATATTCCTGGTCTAAATCTAAATGAAGAAGACGATGAAGAAGAAGAAGAAGAAACCAGTCCTATTAAATCATACGGTGGAATAAATGATTTTTTTGGCCAACCTCCTCCCCTTCCAGATCGGGATGACCATTTCATAACACCTAACCAAGAGCCCGTAGCATATAATCGTAGTAACTTAGTGAATGAAGGGGACTTCTTCCCCACAAAAGACGACCTGACCCTCGCCCTCAGAAAAAAAGTTTGTTGAAGAGGGTGGTTTCCAGTATTATGTGGAGAGATCTTCAAATACCCGATTCGAAGCGAAGTGTAGGGATGGTAACTGTGATTGGCGTTTGTATGCTGCAAATGTCAAAGATACCACTATGTTCCAGGTACGCAGGATGAAGGACGTACACGTTTGTTCAAGGACCCAGATGCATCCTAACCACCGTAACGCCAATAGGAGAGTATTGGGTAATATAATCATGCCTAAAGTACAGGATGAAAGCCGTAAACTCCGTGGATCCGACATTGTGAAGGACATCAAGGAGCAATACAACGTAGATATCTCGTATTCGCAAGCGTGGCGTGCGAAAGATTTTGCGCTAGCCTTGGTGCGGGGCGACCCCCACGATTCTTACAGGTGACTCCCTGGGTTTTTCTATAATTTGGAGCTTAAAAACCCTGGTACCTTTTCCCGAATAGAGAGAGATATTACTGGACGTTTTCACCTTTGTTTTTATGCCCTTGGTTGCGCGGTATATATTATTTCCTCTTATATAGTCTACACTTTCACTGTACTATAGTATTCTAACGTTTTCAGCATAACTTTTTGTAGATCCGATCGTTTACGAGCTATTTGCGCCCGGTCATTATAATAGACGGCGCTCATTTGAAGGGGCCTTACTTGGGCACAATGTTCTTAGCCGTTGCTATGGACGCCAATAATCAAATTTTCATGCTCGCTTTCGGAGTTGGTAGGTCTGAGAGTGGAGAGGGATAGACTTATTTTTTGTCCAACCTGAAGCAGTGTATCGGCGAACCAGAAGGGTTGGTGTTCGTTTCGGACAGGGCCGGTTCAATACGCCAAGCTATCAATACGGTGTACCCACATGCCCATCATGCGCTTTGTTGCCGCCATCTCATGATGAACATGAAAACCAGGGATAATAGGATCGACCATTATAAGACTATGTTTTGGATAGTCTGTAAGGCGTACACGGTGCATGATTTCAATCTTAGAATGGCAGCTCTACGAGCTGCTGTACCTGTGGGAGTCCAAGTTTTGGAATTCGATACTACGCCAGAAAGATGGTCTAGGGCCCATTTTCCTGCAATACGTTACAACATAATGACTTCAAACAGTGCCGAGTCTGTCAATGCACTGTCCCGTTACGCTCGGAGGTTACATATCGTGTCCCTCATGGATTACTTTCGATCAATGCAACAAGACTGGTATGCAAAGCGTCGGAACAACGCAGGTTATCATCTATACGTACATCAACCTACATACAATCTACTGTTGTTACAACAAAGTGAGATTATTTTCAGTATTTTGACTATTTTTTTTCTGCAGCAAAATGGGTAGATTTTCTAACCCCGTTTGCAATGAAAAAAGTTAAAAGGAGACAAATGAAGTCGGCGAGGTTTACTGTCCATGAAATTGGTCATGGTGTATACGAAGTATGCGATATGTGCAGGGACGCAAAGGTGGCTTACAATAATCGTAATTGCACTTGTATGAAGTGGCAGATGTCCGGTTTACCTTGCAGTCATGCAATCGTCGTTGCAAGATATCTCCGGTGTACATATGTCACCCACCTGGCGCTTGGTTACTTCATGTTGGTCCCGAAGGCCTATACAAGTTTGTAGAAGGGGGGGGGGGTTGAATACAAACACACAGATTTTACTTTTCTAAATTGTTTATTGATAAATCATTAACAATTTACAGCTTGTTGCGGAAACAAGATTAAGGATAAACCTAAATCTAAACAAGTTGGAACACTAAGGTTTCTTGCACTAAGAGAGAGAAGGAAATTACTAATAATAACCTATCTTGAGATAAGAGATTGAACTTGTCCAGAGTTAGCAAGTTACTTCAAATGAAGTGGGTTCATCTCTTTATATACTGCATGCATTTAATGCAAGTCAGTATACACTTTACACGTGTCATCAGCTGGTTGGTTGCATGTCATTGACCTTGGTTGACAACCTTAGTAGCCGCATGGATGAACAGTGTAGTATCAGAGTGGTTGTACGATTTCAGACAATCAGAGGTTCTTTTCTGACATTTCGTACGGAGTCGTGCAAGGGAGGTTAAGACAAAAGTACTTTGTACGGAGGACTTCATGATCAGCTTTCGTTGATTCAGCGATTATCATTTTCTATTCAGCGAATGATAAAGTTCAGCGATAGCTGAAGTCTTGTACTTGATACTTCACGTTGAGTGGACAAATCTGAGTCTTCGCTGATCCGCATCAGTTCATTAGGAGACTTGTCGCTGGTTCTTGAGCTTGATCTTCGACTTCAGCGTAGAACCTTTGTTGACGTGAAACTTGTCTTCAGGGATCATAAGTAAACAACTAACTTATCAGCGATCATCATAATGACTGAACAGACTCGGTATTAATGGTGAACAGTTTCGCTGAATGTTTAATTTAAAGAGCGAGAGTTCCTATCAGCGGTACTGTAAGATCTTAGTACTTATCAGCGATAGTGAAACTCTGATACATATTGTTTACTTACAATTTTCACTAAGTATATAAGAGAGGGTCATTATCAAATCACTGAGGGTTTGGATCAACAATCTCCCCCTATTTGATTATGACATAGCAACAAAGAAAATTGCTATTTAATGAAAACATTATGATAAAAAGAACTCATAAACTATTTGTTCCTTTTACTGTTTTCTGGGATCTTTTCAGTACTGATGGAGTAAAGTACATTCGCTGAAATCTTTCTTTAAAACTTTGAATCAGGTTACAAAGAGAAATGGAAAGATTACAAGTACGAGCGAAATAAATTACAAGTACAGAAGAATAACTGATACAATAGAGAAAAAGGCGATCATATCAGCTTGTAAAGGGTTCTTCCTTAATGAGAAGTTCATCAAGGGTCATTGATGTGGTGGGAATCATCCAGTCAGGAACGGTTACACCTTGTTTTCTTTTGATCAGCGCTTCTTCAAAAATCAAGGGTTTCAGATGTCGTTCCTGAGGGTCATTCCTGAAGTCACACCAGTAGATGAGATCTCTCAGCTGTTCGATGGGAGTGATGTGAAGTTCAGAGATGCGTTGAAAAAGTTTTCCACCATCGTAATCATGAAAAAATATCCCGTAGGGTTCGCTTATGACTTTGCCAGGGATGAAAGTCTCACCAGGAGGAAGAGATGTGTCAAGCATGGAAAGATCAGGATCAGGACCAAGGACTTCAGCACGTGAAAAACCAATACCTGTTTCATTTCGAATGACAGGGCCATCAATTGAAGATATAGATTTCTTCTTCTTCGCTGAGGCCTTTCTTTTCTGACTTTCGAGAGGAGGAGGAGGAGGAATATCCACACAGGAGTAGACTAAATCGATTTGTTTGTTGATCAGCTTTTCAACATGTTCCTTGTATTTCGACTTGGACTTCTGGATGGCTAACCTGATCTCCATCCATTCAGAGAGACCGTACTTCGTTATGGCTTCAGCATAGAATTTTTCGTACTTCTTATCTTCTCTGAATATCTCGATTTCAGCGATTGAAACAAGGGTTGTTCTTCCAGAGATGAATACCTTGTTGATTTTGGCAGGAGAGTCTCTGTAGTTGACCTTTTCTTTGCACCAGGCTAAAGTTGACTGAGACACAGTTCTCTTTTCTTCAGTTATCTTCTTGGCGTTTTCCCAGAGCTGACGTTGAACATCAATGGGAACACTTTTCAGCTTGGGGTCTTTTATTGATCGTTTAGAAAGCTGGATGGCGTATTCTCTGTCTTTTTCTTCAGCTTCTTTTCTTTCAGCGATTAGACGTTCAGCTCTGAGGTGTTCCTTGTATTCCTTTTTGGAAATTCTGAACTTTGGAGGAACTGAAGGAAGTTGATCACGCCTCAGAATGATTCGCTGATCCTCTAATCGCTTTATTATTTCCTCTCTTCTTTTCTGATCCTCTTCACTTAGCTTTTGAGGAGCTAAGGAAGGTCTGCCTCTGTGCGAGAGTAGCTGTTCTTCTGGTTCATCAGTCTTAGAGATTAAATCTAAGACTGGGATTATTTATTCAGCAACAGCTGGTATTATTGGTGAAGTCGCAGTTGTGGAGCCTTCAACGATATCCTCAAACAGGGGAGAGGACTAGCTGAAACACAGCGATCTTACGAGTAAGAACTTGGATAGAATCAGATAGAGAGAATTGGTTCAAGTGTATAGGCTTGGGTAGTAGAACTGATAGGTATGATAGAGGAGGGATGGAGTGAGAGATGTTTAGCATACCTGACAAACCGGCTTTTCAAGGAAGATCATCAGATTGTCATCTTCAGCGACGCTTTTGCCTTTGCCTTTCTCAGCTCCAGAGGCTGAGGGCTTTGTCTTTGTCCGCTCCCCTGAAGGTTCATTTATCGAGATTCCCTTAAGAGCTTTGATCTTCGGAGCAGGTTTGACGATAAAGAAGTCATCGTCATATTCGTCATCATCATCATCATTCTTTGGAGAAGAAGATGGTTCATCATCAGGGATGTCGACGACTTCATCATCTTCTGCTTTGGATTCAGTTTTCTCAGTTTCTTCTTCGAGTTGCTCCCCCTTAGATACAGAGGCGAGCTTCTCGGTTTCCTCAGGGTTTTCATCTCCCTGAGGTCCAGCGGTGGTTTCTTCAGTATTCGTCTTCTCTCCCCTGATAGATTCATCATGGGAAAGGTCTTCAGCGCTCTTGGCGAGGTCTTCAGCGCTCTTCTCCCCCTCTTTTACATGATGACTGGGGGAGGAATGGGTAGATTCAGCAGCGTTGGTAGGTTCTCTGTCTTCTTGGCCAGAGAGACCTACACAAACTTCAATCTTTGCTAATCTGTCTTCTAGGCCAGAAATAGCAGGATTGATCTTCCCGAGCTCAATGCGATCCGCCGCTGTAAAATGTTCAGATTCAGGGACAGGGGCAGGAGCAGGAGTATTCGCCTTGTGCAGAAGATGTTCGATCATAGTCTTCATCGAACCAACGTCAGTCTTTACAGAGCTTAAGTCAGTCGTCAGAGTGTTGACATTTGTCTTCACAGCAGACATATCTCCCTCTAGTGTTCCAACCGATGTCTTCAGCGTTGTTACCTCGCTGGACATGGATGAAACTGAATTTTTGAGAGAGGTGTAGTCTGTGTAGATATCAGCGAGCACCTTGGCGAAGTCGCTGAGAGTTTTATCAACCTGCTTCATGTCATCTGTGGAAGCCTTCTTCTCCACCACCGTTGTCAGCTTGTTCAGATTCTCTCCAGCGTTTGTTACAGCTGTAGAGTTATTGGAGAGAGTAGTGGTGAGACCTGTCAGCTTTGTCTCCACGGACTTCAGAGAGGCGTTGATATCTCCCAAATTAGGACCTGTAACATATAAAAACTTGTGAACAGAGGAAAGCTCAGAAGTTTGGGGTTTAGTCACAGTGTTTATGGGTTGTTGTTTACCTGCAGGAGGATTGGTGAATTCATCGAAATCACGGGTTCCTGAGTAAAGTTCCATGTCATCTTCAAAAGTGCCCATGGATTTTTCTGCAGGTCCTGTCTTCATCATTCCTGGAGAATCAGCTTTAGGTTCCGAGAAAATGATGGCAGCTCCAGTTAGATCTGGAGTAGAGACCAAATGAGTGGAGGGAGGAGCTAAGGATAAGAATGGGGGTTGGGTTCTGAGTTCAGCGTTGGATTCGCTGACAATCACTTCATCAGTCTTTTGAGAGACTGAAGGAGGTTGGGTAGGTTCCAAGTTTGTAACCTCAACGTTTAGAGACGCTGAAGTTGGGATAAAAGGGATGGCTTGTTCAGATGTGGCAGAGCGTACCACTGAACGTTCCTTCAGCTCTGCAGAAAGAGCTGAGGAGTCTTCAGCATGAGATTGCTGGGGTTGCTCCTTTGTTTTCTTGATCCTTTTAGAACCAAGTGGGGTAGATGAATGTTTCCTTTTCTTAGAAGGAGAGGATTTTGTGGCCAGGGTATCAGCGATGGGTATTGTCGCTGAAGGAGCCACAGAAGTAGAAGAAGAAGGGTTGAGAAGAGTTAAGAGGGTAGAAAGACGTACCTCATTTTCAACAGGTTTGAAGTCGAGTACCTTAGGGCCAATCTGAGAGAGTTTCAGATCGCCCTCTTGCGGGTAGCTGTCCTTCAGGCCATATTGAAAGATAGCGCCGATGAATCGGGGGTAAGGAACCCATGCAGGCCTGTCAGCGGCAGAGTCTACTCTTTGCAGCAAGTCATCATAGATGAGAGATGCCCAGTTAATGTGTAGACCTTTCAGCAGAGCGTATCCCATAGCTTGCTGAGGTTGAGCGGCTTGATCAGAAGAGCCGGTCTTGGCAGTCATGCAGCTGATAAGGTGAGCGAAGATGAAGTTCATCTTGCTGGGCATTTTCGATTTCTTCAGCAGTGTTAGCTTCTTCTCAGGCTTCTTGTCTCTGCCCATTTCCCATACATAGCCCATTGCATCAAAAAATGCAATAAGAGCTTCTTTGTCAGCGAGCTTCTTATGGTCAGGGAAAGAAACAAAAGGTTTTTCCTTTGTAGCGATGGGAAAGTTCAGAGCTTTGCGAATGATGGCAGGTGTGATCTTTATCGTGCCATATTCAGTATCGCAGAGGATACAATCAACTATTTTGGAGGGATCTTTGGCGGATGGTAGCTGAGAGTGTCTGGCAGAGTACCAGAACTGAGATAGTAGCAGCTAACTTGCAGGGGGTGAAATGGTCAGGGCCGTTGAAATGCAGCAATTCTTCAGGAAATTCACAGCATCTGTCAGATGTGTGACTTGCTTTCGAGGAGGAAACTCGAGAAGCGCAGAAAGGTTGTTTATCTTAGTCCAGTCTAGTTGATCCAGAGTGAACTTAACCTGAGGAGCCTTGATGATTTCCACTTCCTCATAGTCAGTAGAGATGTTCTCAGCGGTAGTAGGAATGTTAGACGTTGCCATTTCCTGTATAATCAGTTCAACCAAAGATTAACAAATAAGAATAATCTTAATGTGGAAAGATTTTCCATTAAGATGGTTCGAATTTTGTCCATTTCATTCAGACAAAATGTCTTAATGAAGATTAGGGTTTTTCTTGATTTTTGAAACGAAATGTAAAACCCATTTTCTTGTTTTCCAGTTTTCTATGAAGAAATAGATTCTGGAAACGAATGAAGAACAAGTTTAAGATTTTTCATTTATACTTGAAGAACAACCATGAAATGGTTGTGTTCATAAAACCACGAAAGAAAATGATTTCATTTTACGAAGTTCTTTTGTTTGATCTTGTTAAAACAATGAGAAGATCGGAAACAAGTTATACGCATTCGGTAATAAATAAGAACATATTAACCTTGATGTTTGATGAAGAAGATGATGAACAGTTCTTGAAGTTTTTGAAATCACAAATGCAACAGTGAATTCTTTCTTGTGGAGGAAGATTGATCGCATAAAAGAAAAATATAAATAAAGAATTTGTTTATATAGAGATTTTAGAAAGAGAAAATCTTGAGCGGGAAAAGATTTTCATCATGACACGGACACGTGTTTGCATTTGATTGGAAGTTTGAACGAGACGTGCAAACATGTGTCAGGAAGAGAAAACGTGTCGGGGTTTTATCCATTGTAATGACGTCACAACTGTCCTTTCATATTCTTGGTTGTCTCTAAGGTTTTGAAGAACTCAGAGATACTTTTGAAAACATGAAGCACTGAATGAAAATATTCAGTGAAGGTTTTAAGAAATTTCAAAATATCGCTGTTAAGGAAGAGATATTCAGCGATGCATTTTGTTTTGAAATCTTGCATTTTCATGCGATTATCAGAGAGAGTAAACATACCTTGATATCAGTGAATCAAGTTTATTCAGAGAGAAGATGATAGAATGGGTTATACAAGTTGATTTTATCCTATCGCTGATCAATGTGAACCGCTGAAGATTTTATCCTTCAAAGTTCAGCATTCCAAGCTCGCTGATGAGAAAGTTGAATCTTGTCTCATCAAGAGGTTTGGTAAATAAGTCAGCTAACTGATAATCAGTTGGGATAAAATGAAGTTCTATATCACCATTCATCACATGATCTCTGATAAAATGATATCTGATTTCTATATGTTTGGTCTTTGAATGTAGTACTGGATTGTTTGCTATAGCGATGGCACTTGTGCTGTCGCAATAGATTGGAATTTTGGAGAGCTGAAGATCATAGTCTAGTAGCTGATTTCTCATCCACAAGACTTGAGAACAACAGCTTCCAGCAGCTACATATTCAACTTCAACTGTGGAAGTGGACACTGAATTTTGCTTTTTACTTGTCCAACTTACCAGCTTTCCACCCAGGAGCTGACATCCTCCTGTGGTGCTTTTCCTATCCATTTTGCAACCTGCAAAATCACTATCTGAATAGGCGGTTAGATCGAATCCTGAATCTTTGGGATACCAAAGACCTAGATTCGCTGTACCCTTAAGATATCGAAAGATTCGCTTTACAGCTTTCATAAGAGATATCTTAGGTTCAGCTTGATATCGTGCACATAAGCATGTTGCAAACATAATATCGGGTCGGCTAGCTGTAAGATACAATAGAGAGCCGATCATCCCACGGTACAGCGTGACATTGACAGGAACACCCTTAGTGTCCTTATCAAGTGTCAGCGGTGGTGCCATAAGGGTTTTCATAGCTGAACTTTCAGTTAAGTCGAATTTCTTCAGCATATCTTTAACATACTTTCCCTGATTAATAAAAGTTCATTTTTCAGTTTGCTTAATCTGAAGACCAAGGAAATATGTTAGTTCACCCATCATGCTCATTTTGTACTCATCTTTCATTCTATCAGCGAAACGAGTACAAAGTTCAGGGTTAGTAGACCCAAATATAATGTCATCAACATATATTTGAACTAGAATGATATGACCTTTCACTTTTCTAAAAAATAGAGTTTTGTCAATCTTACCTCGCTCAAATTTTTCAATATGGAGATAAGTAGAAAGAGTATCATACCATGCACGTGGAGCTTGCTTCAAGCCATAAAGTGCCTTATCCAGTTTATAAACATAACCTGGACGCTTAGAATCTGAGAATCCTGGAGGTTGTTCCACATACACTTCTTCATTCAGCTTTCCATTTAGAAACGCTGACTTAACATCCATCTGATGTACTTTGAAGTTTTTGTGTACAGCATATGCTAAGAATAGACGAATAGATTCAAGTCTTGCTACTGGAGCAAATGTTTCGTCATAATCTATACCTTCCTCTTGTCTGTATCCCTGAGCAACAAGTCGAGCTTTGTTGCGGGTTACAGTACCATGTTCGTCCAACTTATTTCGATAGACCCATTTAGTGCCTATTACTGTTTTATCAGTTGGTCTCTGAACAAGTTTCCAAACTTTGTTTCTTTCGAATTCAGTCAACTCTTCTTGCATGGCGTTGACCCAGTTTGGATCTTTGAGGGCATCATCTACTTTCTTTGGTTCAGTTAGTGAAATAAAATTTACAAATAAACAAATATTACCTGCACTTCGTCGAGTCTGAATCCCAGCGTTTGGATCACCAAGAATTTGATCAATTGGGTGATTTATAGTCCATCGCTGAGCCGGAGCGTGAGACACTGACTCAACTTGAACTGGAGGAGCTGAAGATGAAGCTTCAACGACGTCAGGAGTATCAGCCAAGAGAGGGATGGATGCAGTTGTCATTATATTCACTGATTGCTGAGAAGTAAATGGAATGTCTGAGACATTTGGTTCAGCGTTAGGTATAGTGTTTATAGGAACAACTGAGACCCAAGAAGTTTCAGCTTCATTGTTCTGCATATTTGGAATGATAGGACTATCATCTTCTACTGTATGAGCATGAGTAGTGGGAATAACTTCTGAATCACCAAGATGAGAAAACATCCATTGATTCAGTTCTTCAGTATCAGCGGACGGTTTAGAGTTCGCTGAACGGGATTCGTCAAACGTGACGTGAATAGTTTCTTCTACAGTTTGTCTTCTACGATTGAAGACTCTGAAGGCTTTGGAAACTGAGGAGTATCCAAGAAAGATTCCATCATCAGCCTTAGGATCAAACTTTCCAAGGGCATCTCTGTTGTTCAGTATGAAACACTGACATCCAAAGATGTGAAGAAAGCTGATTGAAGGCTTTCTCCCATGAAAAAGTTCATAGGCTGTTTTATTGAATCTTTTGACTATCAGCGACCTGTTTTGCGTAAAACAAGCAGTGTTGACAGCTTCTGCCCAAAACTGAGTAGGCAAGTGAGAATCGCTGAGCATTGAACGTGCAGCTTCAATAATTGTTCTATTTCTTCTTTCAGCGACTCCATTTTGCTGCGGTGTTCTCACTGAAGAAACGTTGTGAGAAATACCCTTACTCTCAAGGAAGGAATCAAGAGAACTGTTTTTGAATTCAGTCCCATGATCACTCCTTATTGAGCAAACGGTCAGATTGTTCAGGGTTTCCATCTTCCGAACAAAATTGATGAGTTCTTCAGGGGTGTCACTCTTAGAACGGAGAAACATTACCCAAGTGAAGCGAGAGAATTCATCAACTATGACCAGCGTATATTTCTTTCCAGCGATGGATTGTTTGTTAACAGGGCCAAACAAATCCATATGGAGTAGTTGTAGAGGAGATGACACTGAAGAAACTTGCTTTGGTCTGCTTCCCTTTTTCACACGCTGAACATAACGACTCTTTGGCGTATGAATGCTGAGGTAGACCTGTGACTAACTCTTTTGAAGAAAGAGTGTTCAGTGTCTTGAAATTTAGATGAGATAGCCTCTTATGCCATAGCCAGTTGACATCAGATGAGGCCTTTGAGAAGAAACAGGAGTTCTCAGTGGTTGTTGAGTCCATGTTTATTACATAAACATTTTCCAAACGATAACCGCTGAGAGCTATCTTTTCCTTTTTGTCAGTGACAAAGCAGGATTCCTTAGTAAAGATTACTTTGTTATCCATGTCGCAAAGCTGACTGATGCTTAGAAGATTATGCTTCAGCCCTTCAACATATGCGACTCTTCTGAAGGAGGTTGTACCATTTGAAAGTACACCATACCCTCGGGTATGTCCTTTTCCATTTCCACCGAAAGTCACAGAGGGACCCTTCTCTTCCTTGTATTCAGCGAGCAGGCTTTTCTTTCCAGTCATGTGTCTAGAGCATCCGCTATCGAGATACCAGATACCCTTCTTAACCTGCAATACGAAGGAAGATTAGTTTTTCTTGGGTACCCACTTTACCATGTATACACATTTGTCAGTGGAAGTAGTTGGAATGGAAGATTCAGCAGTCTTCACAGCATTTGAAGATTCAGCTTTGTCTTTCTTCACTTTGGTTAATTTCTTAACTTCAGTGGTAGGATTCACTTTGACCTGATTTGCACCAGGGTTGGTCTTCTTTGCCTTGGGGGCAATCTTCACCTTAGCTATCTTTTCAGCTTTGGTGGCTGTGGGGCACTTACTAGCAATATGATCAGTGAGTCCACAGTGATAACATTTCCTATAGCTGAACGTAGTTCTAGGACCATTTGAATGCTGAGCTTTTAATTTAGAATTAGAAGTTCCAGCACCAAGTAAACTATTGGCTTTAGAAATGGGACGAACATTCAGTTCTTCAGATTTCTTACCAAGAATATCCACTCTGAGTCTAGGAGTAGATCGTTGAATAGAACCAGAGATCTGTTTCCTTGATCCAGAGGGATGAGTCGCTGAGGCTTTAGAAGCATTCAGCTTTGGTACTAAGGTACCCTTATGAGGATTTTGGTAAATAACAATTCCTTTACCTTTGTCTTTAGAGACAGAGGTAGGTTTTGAATAAACCATTTTCTCCTTGCCTTTTGAGGAGGTAGGAGTTTCCTCAGGGATTGGTGTAATGGACGAGGAGCACTGAGAAGATGAAGTATCAGCGACTGAGGATACGAACGTTCCAAATTTAAGCATTGAACGCTCAGTGGTTGGTTTTGGAGTTTCATATTTGTAACCCAAACCACGTTTATCACTCAGGGGAATCTGAGACTTTATTATCTCAGTGATCTTTGTTGAAGAATTACACCATCCTTCAACAGTAGCTTTTTCAGCCTTTAATGCAGCGATAGCTTCTGCTCGTTCGATTTTGACTAGCTGATTTAAATATACTTGATCTTTAAAATCTTCTTCAATTTTAGAAAGCTTTTCTATTTGAAGTTGGCAGTTTTTAAGCTTTTCAGCGAGATCAAGATTTTGGTTTTCAACCACAGTTTTTCCGTTCATGGCTTCGTATAAACTTCTAGTCAAGAGATCGATCTTACGGAGACTATCAGCTTCATCAATATTTGCAATATTGGTAAAGAAAGAAGGTGATACCTGAATAGCAGATGTTGAAGTGGAGGGAATGTCTGAACTTTCTTCCTCTTCTTCAATCTTGGCCATAAGACATAGATTTGCTTCATCATCTTCGGAGTCAGATGATGATGCTTCTTCATCAGAAGCAGCCCAATCATAGTCAACCATCAGGCCTTTATTCTTCTTCTTAAAGCTTTTCAGCTTTGCATATTTTTCTTTCAGCTTTGAATATTTGTCATCTTTATTCCTTGGAACAAAGGGTTTCTTTGTAAAAGCTGAGGGTCTAGAAACTTTCTTTGACCTGCACTCGTTAGCGAAATGTCCTGTCTTTTCGCAGTTAAAACAAGTAGCAGTAGCCTTATCAACAAAAGCTGATGATCTAGGCTTGTCAGTTATGGAAAGAGGTTTGTTCTTTCTAAACATTTTCTTTTTGGCAAATCTCCTGAACTTCTTAGTTAGGAGAGCCAAAGATTCATCATTATCTGAATAATCAGAATCTGATGACCTTTCAGAGTTACTTTCTAACTCAGTGATAGTGACCGAGGGTCGCTGAGTAGAAGGTTCCTCTGAGATTAAAGCAACAGGGGTGCTTTTGGAATCTTTTACAAGATTCTTCTTAAGATGGCTCGATTGCTCATGATTCAGCAACGTGCCATATAAGGTTGAAAGGGTCATTGATTTTAGATCCTTTGATAGCTTGAGACACATAGCATAATTGTCCCAGCTTTCAGGTAAACATTCTAGAAACTTTGTCAGTACTTCAAAGTTAGAATATTCCTTACCAACAGTTTTCAGATCTATAATTAAACAATTAAAACGTTGGTGAACTTCAGAGAGAGATTCATTCTTACCAGAAATGAAGCTTTCGTATTGTCTTACCAGGTTGATTTTTCTTGAATCCTGGACTTCAGACGTTCCTTCATACTGAACACATATTGTGTCCCACATGGCTTTTGATGTTTTCAGATTCATGACGGAATGGTAGACTTCGTCAGGAAGAGCCATGGATAGTATGGATCTGGCTTTTGTATCTATAGCCACTTTCTTCTTATCTTCGTCAGTCCATTGAAATATTTCCTTAGGTACCAGCCTTTCTGGAATAGCAGGTCTATTCTCAGCGGCTGGAACAACAGCATCAATTCTTACAGGAATGAATGGACCATTCTCTAGATAGTAAGGCATAGTAGGGTCTACACCTTCTAAGAAGAGTGTCATCCTATTTTTCCATAAGTTGAAGTTATCTTTGGAAAATCTAGGGGGTTTAGCAAGAGAACCATTGTCTATATAATTTGTGTTTGTGTTGGTGGCCATTTTCAGATAATAGCAAGGAAGAGAAATATCTTAGATTAGATCTTGTTTATGAGATTAAACAAATCCGCTCTGATACCACTTGTTGGTCCCGAAGGCCTATACAAGTTTGTAGAAGGGGGGGGGGGGTTGAATACAAACACACAGATTTTACTTTTCTAAATTGTTTATTGATAAATCATTAACAATTTACAGCTTGTTGCGGAAACAAGATTAAGGATAAACCTAAATCTAAACAAGTTGGAACACTAAGGTTTCTTGCACTAAGAGAGAGAAGGAAATTTCTAATAATAACCTATCTTGAGATAAGAGATTGAACTTGTCCAGAGTTAGCAAGTTACTTCAAATGAAGTGGGTTCATCTCTTTATATACTGCATGCATTTAATGCAAGTCAGTATACACTTTACACGTGTCATCAGCTGGTTGGTTGCATGTCATTGACCTTGGTTGACAACCTTAGTAGCCGCATGGATGAACAGTGTAGTATCAGAGTGGTTGTACGATTTCAGACAGTCGGAGGTTCTTTTCTGACATTTCGTACGGAGTCGTGCAAGGGAGGTTAAGACAAAAGTACTTTGTACGGAGGACTTCATGATCAGCTTTCGTTGATTCAGCGATTATCATTTTCTATTCAGCGAATGATAAAGTTCAGCGATAGCTGAAGTCTTGTACTTGATACTTCACGTTGAGTGGACAAATCTGAGTCTTCGCTGATCCGCATCAGTTCATTAGGAGACTTGTCGCTGGTTCTTGAGCTTGATCTTCGACTTCAGCGTAGAACCTTTGTTGACGTGAAACTTGTCTTCAGGGATCATAAGTAAACAACTAACTTATCAGTGATCATCATAATGACTGAACAGACTCAGTATTAATGGTGAACAGTTTTGCTGAATGTTTAATTTAAAGAGCGAGAGTTCCTATCAGCGGTACTGTAAGATCTTAGTACTTATCAGCGATAGTGAAACTCTGATACATATTGTTTACTTACAATTTTCACTAAGTATATAAGAGAGGGTCATTATCAAATCACTGAGGGTTTGGATCAACACTTCACGACGGCTACCTGGCGAGCAACACTCTCAGAGGTCATACATCCGGCTGGGCCTCCTGAAACGTGGGTTGTTCCAGACCCACCACTTATGACCGTTAAACCTCCGGTGATGCAGAACCGCGTTGGTAGACCGAGCAACCACGACCGTATCCCATCCCGTGGCGAGGATCCGACACCGAGAAGATGTTCTCGGTGTAAACAAAGCGGACATAATCGATCAAACTGTCATGCAGAGTTTCCAGTGAATCAAGGAGCATCCGGTAGCCGGCAACGTCGAAGAGCCTCCGGTAGCCGCCAACATCAAGGAGCATCCGGTAGCCGACAAACTCAAGCACAGGCGACCCAGGAGACCAACTACGGAAGTTCTAGGCATCAAACTTTCGATCTAAACATTGATTTGAACGAGTAAACCTGTTTGAAGTCTCAATTTATGCCTGTTACGTTCAATTGTCTTTCAAGCTTGTTGTCCTTATGTTTACTGTTGATTTCAATGTACTTTGTTGTGTCTGTTAAGGGTTCTTGTGTGTAAAATAAAGTAAACATGAAAGTTGCATTTTATTGATACTCATAAAGTTGAAGAAATCTACTACTACGGGTAGATGTCCTGCATTTTGGTGATATAGGCAACCTTTTCAGCAATAACCTCCTCCATTCCCGTGTAGCTCTCTGTGAGCTCTGTAATCTCCTCTTCTAGTTCGCGAATCTGTTTTTGCAGATCCCGAATATCCCGCTTCCTTTGTGCCAGATCTTGTTTCTTCTCCTCCAGGCAGTCCTTCTTCCCTTGAATAATCAACCTGTTTTGGTTCCACATACGTTTTACGTTTTCAATCTGGGCGTTGTCGTCATCAATTGACCGTTTTACGGGGGATGGCATTCTTTGAGTTCCTGTAAGATCCTCCGACTGGTTAGATTGATACATTGGTGGTTCATTCAAGCGATGGTCGAGGTAGTATTGCTCCCATGCAGCGTTCCACTAATATGTCTCCTCTTCCGTGAATGGATAATCGGCCCTAGTTCGGCCCCATTCTGCCCACTCCTTGGTTGTTACCGGTACCCACCACGTACTCCTGTAAGCTCCATATTTTAAGGGTTGGTTGTCGTTTTGTCGTGAAGTTCCAGCCCCATTGGTGGACCTTTTCCCTTTTGACCTAGAACCCCCAGCCATAATAGTGGCACGAAATGGTAGAGAAGGTTTGCAAACGTTGTGGATGGTAGAAAGGATAGATAACAACTAGTGAATTACTAATTCATTAGACCACCTACTTATAGTCGTGAGAAGGTATGTTCGCACTTGCGGATGCGGGTAGGTTCGTACTTGCGGATGCGGGTAGGTTCGCAAGTGCGAATGCGTGTAGGTTCGCACTTGCGGATGCGCGTAGGTTCGCAAGTGCGGATGCGGGTAGGTTCGCAAGTGCGGATGCGGAGCTGAGAAGGTTCGCACTTGCGATGTTGTGGCTATAAATACCCAAGTTAATTCCAACTTAAGACTCACAACACTCATACGACTTTGTACTCTCATCTTTCACCAAGCAAATGGCATCTTCTTCAAACCCACAGTCTTCACAAGTAATGCCGAATAAGTTAAAGAATGAGGTAGAAAAAAGTGAAAAAGAGATCGAGGAATTAACTGTAGAGTGGACACAGTTGTTGGCTAGGAAGGAGGGATATTTGAAAAGGATGGAAGATGAAGAAAAGGAGATAAAAAGGATGAAGAGGGAAATCAAAGATAAGGAGTCCCGTATTCGTCAAGAAAACTTACACGTCCACAACATTGTACAATAGTTCGCAGTTCTTCAAGCACAGATAAGCGAGAAGCAATCCTTCATCGATAGGTGTAATGCACTTTATCCTTAGGTGGTGGTAGTGTTGTTGCAGTTTCTATGTTGTTGTTTCAGGATGTGTCTTGCATTTTCTATGTTGTTGTTTCATGTTGTGTCTTTCATTTTCTATTTTGTTGTTTCATGTTGTGCCTTGCAGTTTCTATGTTGTTTTTTCATGTTGTACTTTGCATTATCTATGTTGTTGTTTCATGTTGTAGTAACTATTGTGAAGTTGATTGAGGTAAAGATGTAAATAATAAAAGTGAAACAACACTACCACCACCTAAGGATAAACAACACTACTCCAAAAAAGAAAAATTGTGAACAAAAACATTATGTAAAATTTAAACAACAATACATACATTAATAAACTTACACAAAGTTTACTCCAAACTTAGATTAAAAATATCATGCCTTTTATAACACAATACTAAATAACAAAATAAAATTTAAACAACATTACATACTCCAAAATAGAACAAATATGAACAAGAACATTGTGTTAAAAAAAGCGTGTTAAAAAAAGCAATCTTAGATACAAACTTTACATTACATACATTAATAAATTAGATACTTAGATACAAACTTTACATAAAATACATTTGTTAAAAAATAGAACAAATGTGAACAAGAACATGTGAACAACATTACATACATTAATAAACTTAATGAAAGTTTAATACAAACTTAGACTAAAAAAACGAAAGATGCGGACAAAAATAGAATAAAAAAACTTACCTCGTCCGACATTGTGTTAAAAAAAGCGTGTATCCCACTCTCGTTGACTTCACGTGGCAAAAATGGTAGAGGAAAGGGGGACCAATGTTTTTAAAATGAGTGTGGGGCATGTTGGGGGGGCAAACTTTTAAAATAGGGACGCAATGGCGGTGGAGGCGCTGAATTAGGGTTTCGCTCCGCATCCGCATCCGCACTTGCGAATGCGGAGCCCATGGAGTGCGGATGCGGACCGGGTTGGGTCGTGTATGTGCCAACACCCGATTTTAGCTGAAACGACGTCGTTTTGGTGGGGAGTGCGGTACGCACTGAACCGAGTGCGGACCCATGGCCATTTTGGCAAACCGGGAGAGAGAATGGAGTTTGGTTTTTGGTATGGCTATTTTCGTCAATTTCCCGTTTTCTTCCACTATCCCCTTTCACATCCACCGCCTGAACACCTCCCCCCTTCCCATTCTCTCTCTCTCTCTCTCTCACACGATTCATCAGATTAATCCAAAAATTTGAGATCGAATTTTTTTAATAAATATTCATTAGATTAATCCAAAAATTGAAGTTGGTATCTTTCTTCTTTGGTCTGCAACAATGGCGGCTGGAAGAAGAACCCAACGACCGGAAGAAAGAAGAAGGAAGATGGGAAGGAATAAAAGAAGGAAGAAAAATGGAGAAGGAAGAAGAATGAAGCTGAAATTGGGGCTTGGAAGGAATAAGGGTAAAAGAGGAATAAATGACCTGATGGATGGCTGAGTGGGGAGGACACTAGTTCCATAGCTGATTCGGTCAGCCCATGTTTTCCCAATTCAGCCGCTACCGAACGGGGAGATATGGCTGTGCGAATCAGCCATATCTCCCAGACAGACCATTAAGCCGCTACCGAACAGCACCTTAGTATCTTGGGCCTCCCTTAACCATTCAGCACCCTAATTTCATTCTGAACAAGTACCAAACAATCATATTTCATTTTGCACTATATCATAAGAGCCTCTTAATCATTCTGACTATTAATCATCCTGCACTAAACCATTCAACAACTGCCAAACAACCCCTAAATCTAAAACAAACTGCAGCAAAATCAACAAAATACAGAAAAACCAAAAGCAACAGCCATCAAACAACCCATATCGATTGGTGCGGGAATGAACATCGTTAGCGTTCATCCACAATTCATTTTATAAATCTGATGCTGTGTGGAAGTTGTAATATTAAAACATTTATCTTCACAAAATACATGAAGTGACGTAAGTAGGAAAAGAAACCAATTGCCATGAATCTTTTTCCTTTCTAATAGATTGGTTTCTGAGTATGAGCATCGTATTCTCATAATAGCTTGAACCTTGGGAAACTAGAAAATTAGGCATGCTTTATGAGTTGTCATTTGTCTAGATCAGGTATATGCAGGGTTGCAGGTTTGTCATTCGTCCGGATCAGGTATTTTTACATGTTTGTGTTCATGTCTTATTCACACATCTCTGGATTATTTTTGACAATGACTTGTGGTTTTAGACTTTATTAAACCATAGATTAGTCTTTTTAATTAGATTGAGCTGTCGAATTGACTTGCGTGTTCCTTGTTTTGTGTTGATAGTCATTAAGGAAGGATATTGGAACTGGTGGAGGAGCTGAAGAGGATGACAAGAAGTTGGAATATTACAACCTGCTGTAACTTTAAGACGTATTTCCAGGTACATAGATGAAAACAGGAGGAGAAGCTATAGTAGAAGCAGGGATCCTGATCGGTATGATTATGATAGGCATCAGAGGAAGGGACATGGATGAACATGTGTTGGATGAATTATGTAGTACCAAGTGTTATGACAAGTTTTTTTTAATCCAAAATGGTATAACATAATAGCAAAATTGTAATTGTGTTCTTTCTTGTTTTGATTTGCTTTGGGATAGACAGCAACAGTTGGTTTACTGCTACCTTGACCATGAACAAAACTCAGAATTCTCTCATATTGGGGGTTGCTATTTTGTTTTTTCAAGATTCAAAATGGTGATATTGGTAAAAGCTTAGTCGGTAATTGTTTAGTTACTTTTGAAATATATTTATGTAAAAAATTAGTGAACATAATCGTTTTAAATGTGATGAAGTCTAAAGAAGCCATTTGTGCTTTTATATTATGTAATAACCAGGTATTTTATTTTGTTAATTGACCAGTACTATTTTAGTATTTTAGAATTTAGAAGTTTATTTATATAAGTTTTATTTTAGTTAGTTATGAAAAAATAAGTTAAGGGTTTGTTTGGTATTTTTACCAAACTCCACACCACCGCCTTATTGCCTCACTAGGAGGAGGTGTCCTCCTAATTGAGTATCTAAACAATATCCTAAGTGTGTGTGTGTGTGTGTGTTTACCTTCGGCTAGGTGAAAAGAGAGAAAAAGAGAGTGAAATCGAAAAAGAAGAAGAAAGAATCTGATCTCCATAGCTGGGATTTTAGTGTTTATGCAGTAAACTGTTCAGGTGATCATATGATTCCTTTCCCTTTTATATATTTAAGTTTTTAGAAGTTTATATTTGGGTTTTAAGTAATTTTAGAAAGGTATATGGGTCTTTGGTTATGTTTAGAATATCAATAAGAATCTAAAAATCATTTCTGGGTAAATATTGGACTGAAAGTCGTTTTTGCTGAGCTTATTAAAAAAGACGGTGAACAGTAATTTTTCAGGTTTTCGCAACAGTAGGTTGCGAGAAGTGAGGTTTTCGCAACAGTGGGTTGCGAGTTCTTTGGTTTTCGCAACATTGGGTTGCGAAAAGTGAGGAATTCGCAAGCTGTGGGTTGCGAAAAGTGTTAAAATACAGATTTATTAATGAGGTGTATTCTTGTTAATTAACTATTTCAGATAGTAAAATTCAAAGATAAAAGTGGGACTTGTTGAAGAGATTTTTGGAGAACTTGGAAAAGCATTCAGGTGAGTTTTATTTTAAAAACATTTTTCAACTGGAATACATATATATGTGATTTATATATATATACATGAAATGGATATGTATGGGTTGAGAATGTGATACATAATGTGATTATGTGTTTTTATTGAAATGTTTATATACATGATGGTATACTGTAATTATATGAGTATTCTGCGAGAATACGGGGCCGGGATCCGAGGTGCGGACCGGTGTATTGCCGGGTTCCAGTAAGCGGACAGGCGTGTTTACTGTAGATGTTGTACAGCAGAGTAAATTGACTAGTTGGCTTGCAACCACTAGTTTGGCCAATTGTGGAGGAATAAGGGGGAATGAGTGGATACGAATCGCAAGTCTTGGTTGGTATTTAATTACGTGTGATATATGTGTGTTTGTATAAAAAAGTTTTATTTAATTGGATTCTTGGCAAGTTTCAACTGACAGGGATTTTCTCACTGGACCATTAGGTCTAACCCTCATTTTTCTGTTTTAAAAATATGTATTCCAGGTGGTGGATCGGGTAAGGGCAAGTGAAAAGTTTATGCCGTGGATATCTCTTGTGAAGACTTTTGTGTTGATGACATAACTATGTTTTGAACCCATGACTTTGTTATTAATCAACATGTATTGTATTCCGCGAAAAATTTGTACTCGTTTATTTTTATGTTACCTAGACTTTGGGACCGAATGTGTTATATATAATGTATCTTTTGATGATATTATGGCATGAATATATGTTATTTGTATATTTGGAAATCGGGGACGTTACATATTATTGCTTACATTTATTGGAACTTTCTTTCTTGCCGCGGGTATCCAACTAGTATGATTAAATCCAAAAGTATTCAATATTGAGCTCATTTCAAAGGTATCGACGAGACGATTATAATGGTATAATTTGTAAAAAAGAAATGTATATTTTTTAATGCATTCTAGTTCATATACGATTATTTATGTTAATACGATAAGGATGTAAAATAAAAAATAAAAAAATAAGGGATTAATAGTAAATTGAATAACTAATTCTAAGACTATAAAGTGTAACTTAGAAATTGAAAATTGTTTGATTTTTGAGAGAAACGTGGGAGAGGTGAGCTTTTAAGTTTGTACATGATGTTTATTTTATTGTAGCTCTTGAAGATAACGGTATGTTGAAAATAACCTTGATAGCCTTTTAATAAAGTCATATAGATAGATAACCACAATTAACATGTTTCCATTTATTTTGCAGATGTAAGAGCATCTCCAACAGCTTCCCTATTTTGGAGAAAATGGAGAATATGAGGATTTTGGGTTGTTTTTTTTGCTCCAACAGCTTCTCCAAAACTATCTCCAAAATGGAGAAAGTATGAGAGAGAAGGAGTTTTTCTCCAAATATGGAGTTAACCCCAAAAATGATTACTTAGTGAGAGCACCAATAGAAATCTTTGAAAAATAATATTTAGAGAGAAATAATATTTTAATAGATAAATACAATATTTTAATATTATAATCATTGTTTTTCTCTCCAAAATGGGGAATCTGTTGGAGATGAATGTAATTTTTTTTAGAGATTTTGACTTTTGGTTCTTCATTTTGGAGAAATTTTGAAGAAGTTGTTAGAGATGCTCTAAGTAGTAATGATGAAAGTTATAAATTGGTGATGGAAATGGAGGTCACTTTATTGTTTTGTCGTATAAAAAAATAATTATTTTTCTAAAGAGTGTACCCATAATGTTTCATTAGGCCATCCACAACGCATAGATAAAAGCCTTCAAGCCCTCAATGCCACATCAGCGCCACATCAGCTTTTCTCCTCAAGCCCTCAAGCCCTAAAGACCCCCAGCGCATAACTAAAAGCCCTCTTGCCACCTCATTTTTTTAATTCTTTTATTTATACATTTAATTATTTAACAAAATAAAAATATTTATATATTTTTTAATAAATAAAAATAAGATAAATAATAAAAATAAAAATTCATACCATTCATTAAAAATAAAAATTACAAAATAAATTTAAAAATCTACTCGTCGTCATTGTTGGGAACTTGGATATGCCAAATATGTTCGACCAAATTCGACCGAAGATTATTATGAGTGTCCCGGTTTTTGACTTCTAGAACATTTGCCGCGCGTTGTTCCTCACTGATTTGGGTTTCGATATCATCCATGGAAAGGTCGTTTTCATCGCCACCACAAATAGCATGGTATTCGTCTTCGAGTATCATATTGTGTAATATGACACAAGCGTACATAATGTTTCTCAATCTTGAGAGTTCCCATCCGCGTGCCGGGTTATGAAGTATATGCCAACGTTGTTTAAGCACGCCAAAAGCTCGTTCAACATCTTTACGTGCCGATTCTTGCGCGGACTTGAACTTTTGTCGTTTAAGGTCCTGTGGGCACGTAAATGATTTTACGAAAGTAGCCCATTCCGGATATATCCCATCCGCTAGATAATATCCGTGCTCGTAGGTGGCTCCATTCACCTCAAAAGGGCAGTATGGTGCTTTTCCATCATATACATCGTTCAAGATGGGCGACTGATTGAGAACATTGATGTCGTTGTTGGAACTGACAACACCAAAGTATGCGTGCCAGATCCATAGATCTTGAGAGGCCACTACTTCTAGCATGATTGTCGGGTGCTCATGATCACCTCTCATGAATTGACCTCGCCATGCATTCGGACAATTTGCCCACGCCCAATGAGTACAGTCTATGCTGCCGAGCATGCCGGGAAATCCGTGTTTAGCTTCATGCGCGGCGTACAACTTCTGAATATCAATAAAAGTAGGGTTGCGTAAATATTTGTGACCATACAGTTCAATAATACCTGTGCAGAAATTGTACAGACAATCTCGTGACGTTGTCTCTCCCATACGGATGTACTCGTCAAGTGCGTCAGCAGTTACTCCATACGCCAATTGCCGAATAGCGGAAATACACTTTTGTATCGGAGAAAAACCTTGTTTGCGTCTGCCGTCCACCCGAAGTCTAAAATACGGATACTCTTCTGCTAAATCTTCAACTATTCGTTCGAATAGTTGCCTGCTTATCCTGAACCGCCGCCTAAACATATCCGGTCTATAAACCGGGTTGTTGCCAAAGTAGTCCCGCATAAGCCGCTCGTTTGCAGCTAGTCGACCTCTTTCTATGTTCGCGACCCTCTCTCTTGTTGACGATGAGGCAGTGCTACCATAAATCTATTGTGCAGTCTGTCGAAAAACTTCCCTTTGTAGATTCAACAACTCGTCGGTGTCTACGGATGACGATGATACGGTCGGTGAACCGGGTTGTGGCGAATCCATATTGTTTAAAATATAGAGAATGGAATAGAATGAGAGAGATTGAGAGAGTTTGGTGTGATTAAATTTGAGAGGTTTGGATTAATATATATAGTGTGATTAAATTGAAAAAAAAATAAAAAATAGCCGTTGAAAGAGCCGTTTAGTTTTTAATATTTTCAAAATTAAAAAAATTTAAATACAACAATGTTCTTCGGGTTCCTCAGGTTTTCAAACCCGCACCCCGAGCCCGAGACCCAAGCCCGCAGCCCCCGCAACGCAGCCCGCAGCCGAGCCCGAGCCCGAGGCGTTGCGGATGGCCTTACGTGCCACCATATTTCTATACTTGTGATAGGATTTTATTGTAGTGTTGGGTTGATTTAGAGCATCTCCAACCGCTATGCTAATTTTTTTTCTAAAATAGAGTAAAATCATTTAAAATCTCTAAAAAAATTGCATCCAACTCTAACAGTTATGTTATTTTAGCAACTCTAATATTAATTATTTTATTAAAATATTCAATTTATTTAATTATATTATTAAAATATACAATATATGAAAAGTTGGAAGAAGAAAAGCTTGTTTTTTGTGGGTAATGATTAGTTTTGGAAAGAAACCATCTATTTAGATATTTCTCTAAATTTAGAGATTTTTACAATCTCTCTCATCTTTTCTTTATTTTAGCATAGATAATAGCATTGTTGTTGGATCAACAAAAAAGCTAAAATTCCACTTTTTTTTCATTTTAGCATAGCTGTTGGAGATGCTCTTAAAGTGTTTGACTATAGTTTTTTTTAAAGAGCACCATTTGAATCTCGTTGTTAACCAAAATCATTTTTTAGCTTTTAATATTATACTTCTTATATAGCTTTTGTTTTAAAATACTTTTAGAGGAAATGAGCACTATAAGAATCAAACTTAGTGTCAAATTACTATAAATTGCTGATGAAACGATGAATTAATAACAAAATTGACTTTAAAAAAAAGTCAGCCCTAAATTAAATGTTATATGCATATGATACACATATTTAGATTGGTGGGTATATATATATAGAGGGCCCTTATTATGAAACCATTGATTAGCATGAAACCAATGCAACTTGATCTGGGCCGTAGATGAAAGTGATCCACGGTCATAAATGACGCGGTGGCATATAAGGTAAATAACGATGAAATGAAGGGCACGATGGTCTCATGCAGAAATATGAAAGGGTACTATCATCATTCAGTAATATGAATCACATAAGGAAATGATCCCGGTGGCGTTAATTTAGGGCACGATTCGGAATCCAGTGAAATCGAATCCCGATTAAGTCGGATAGATTATGCAAAATAACTGCATTTGGTGAAGAATTGTGAAATAGGAGTAGAAAGAAGAGCAATCGAAGTGAAACTCAAGAAATCAAAAAAATTCAACAGAGGTTTGAAAAAATGGCGGACAATGAAGCTGTGGCGCCAATAAGAGGGTTGGATTAACTTTTTTTCCCAATATAAGAAGCTTCGTGATACACACAACCATTACTCACATACGATCGTTCTTCCAAAACAGTTAGAAGGCCAAGCGAAAGAATCCGAGTGAAGAACTCTTTTTCAAAATTCAAGAACACACGGGAAAACCCAGTTTGCCTTGACGGAACGTCGACGGAGAAGACACAGGAAAAAGGTAATATCAAAATGTTTTTGTGTGAAACACTTGTTGTAACGTACAATAGAGTTGATTAAATATGGCATTTTTAGGTGAAACACACAAGAAAGATTCAGTGGATGTGAGTATGGAAGATATTCAAATAGATGAAGATCAGGGTCGAATGGAGTTGATTAACAAAACGACAGAATGTCCGGTCATAGAAGGTATGAAACTGTTCCCAATGTTACATTTGGCAAACCCAAATATGAAATTGTTAGATTAGTGTGTTGAATATGCCAGAGAATTTAATTATTATGAAACATAAAAAACTTTGGGAGTTAATCTTCTGAGACATAGAAATATATGAAACATTCAAGAAGGGGGTAAATTTATGGCGCATAAATAATATTTAAATGATTAATGGGAGTTTGAAAAACAATTATTTGTATGTATACTCATTGATGTATTCGATGTTTTACACCAGTTGGGAGCAGCACTGGAAAAGGGAAATCAGAGTCGAAAAAATGAGAGTTGCTGGAAAAGGTATGAAATTTCGTCCATTAATATGTTAGATTATACGAGTTTATCACATGCGGGCATTTTACGTGTAACATATTAGATTTGACAAGCATCTTACAAAAACTAGATAGGGGATTTAGTTCGTTGGCATTAGAGGATGAAATACCAGGTATGATCAATAAGAATACGTAGTTGATGATTCATTTTCGAAAATATATGAAACTGATTTGTTTTCATATGTTGTTCCTGAATTTGTCTTTGCTCATATAAGACAAATCAGGAGGAAGTAGGAAAACAAGGAGCTCGTCGAAGAAAGAGAAGGTAGCCAAAAAAAGACCAAGACCGAAGAGTATGGAGATTATTTGTTATGGAGAAGGTGGCAATAAAAGGCTTTTATTAAATTTCATACAAGGCACGGGGAAAAAATGTATAATAACTACATTGGTTTTTGATGGCAGCCCTTCCTGAAGAGGACGATGACTTTGTTAAAAAGCCAGATCGTAACATACATGCACATAAAGAGCAATCGCGTGCAACAAAGAAGGTGAGAAATAATAAAGAGACAAAGCCAGTTAGGAGAGAGAATGTAGGTGGGATCAGAACACGAACATCACCCATGATCCTGCAAACAACACTTGCAGACCTCACGGATGATCAGAAGAAATGTTTGCGCGAAATGGGATTCGAATCACTAATAGGAATGAAAGTCGACGGGATACCATCGAAACTAGGGTACTTTGTGGTGGACAACCTAGACACTGTGAGTATGTCCATAAAAGTTGGGGATTCAAAAATACGTATAACTGAGCAATCAGTACAGAGAGTGCTCGGGATACGTGCAGCAGGAATTGATCTGAGTACTGTAAATGTAACGACAAAGGGGATGCGAGCTTATGAAACGTGGAAGAAAACATACGATAAATACAAAGTGAGGCCTACGGATGTCAGTAATGAAATCGTCAATAAGGGGATCATTGGGGAGGACTTCAAGTGGAATTTCATTGCACTGTTCGTGAACTCAATGGGGGAATGTTGCCCAACGGGGGGTGCAACGCAGTGTTTATGTCAAAAATTGATGACATAAACATGGTTAGTCAAATAAACTGGTGCAAATACATATGCGACTGTGTGGAGCGAAACAAGCGCAATTGGAAGCGAGATACGTACGACAGTTTTTATTGTGGGCCATTGACCTTCCTCACTGTAAGTGAAAACCATTTACGAATTTTGCATAAGATATCATGTTATGAAACACACAATAAAAATGAGTATGGTTTTTTGTTGCAGCTACTATATGTGCATCACACAACAGTCAACTCAACAGGTGTACATATGCGTACATTGCCAACAATGGAATGGGAAATGGAAGAGCTGCGTAAATTGCAAAACAACCGTATTAGGAATGGTGGTCTTCATATGGCAACAATATACCATGTGAATGAAGAAGAAGCTATGCAACCTATACATAAGCACGTGATTGAAACGATCACAGTGTCAACAACCCAGATTGAAGCGGAAGTTCAAAACGAAAGAATCCACGAATTAACATGTGAAGAAAGAAAGGAAGAGAGACGGGAAGAAAACACTCCTCCTGCACAGCAAGAAGCTATTGACATTCCTGCCATAGGGACAAGTGGGATAAACCAAGACGACAACGAAGACGGCCTGTGTTTTGATGAGGAGGAGCTTAGCCGGGTAAGCGTCTACGTTTCATACTATATTAATTAAACGTGGAATTAACACTTTTTATCTCGTGTTTATTATGTGAAAACAAAAAATAATTAAATAAAAAGCATTCACCTTTGACAGGACTACATGGAGCGGATAGACGCAAAATTCATGGATTTATACGCATCAAAATGGGATCTCGAGGAGTTGATAGCGGAAGCTTTAGGTTTATTCCCATATGAGGATCAGTTCGCACATTACAAGGAAAGTCTAGAGAGCATCTTTACAGAGTACAACGCGAGGGGAGGATCAAACAATAACGAGGATTGTGAAAACAACCCACCAGAAGACATCCATGGTGATGGAGATGGAAAAGATACAGTCGGAACAGTAACGCTGGTCAGACTTGCTTTCACAGAAACCGACTCTCTAGAGAACGAAAGCCCATTGTCACAAATATGGTACAGGCAGACGACTTACGGTATAATAGATGAAACTGTTAGGCTTAATTCAGGCGATAAGGAGAATTCAAAAGAGGATGAAAGGGACACGAGGGGTTCTTATCAGGGATGAAACCGCGCCTAGCTTTGATGTTGGTTTCACACAGTTAACCCCATTGGTGTGTGGAGATATGAAAGGTAAAGGTAAAAAGGTGTGCGAAACAGGAAAAGTAGAAGGAGCCGTAGGGAAGAGAGAGCTGAAATTGGGAGATAAAATGAAATCACCATACGTAAAACGACAAGTTATTTTAGGAAAAGGCATCACATCGGAGGAAAAAAAAGTTCATGAATGGGCAGTTTCAGCTAGTGGAGTCCCAAGGTACTCGTAGCAAAACCTATCAATTATCTTATGAAACTATCCTAACATGACATGTATATATGATGTGAATATGTAAAAAGTTTCCATTGTATTTTCATATGATAGTGAAATAGTATTCTCAACGGATTCGGGGCAAACGATAACGAGAGTTGCAATAGAAACACTGGCTGCTCGCGAAAACGTATTCGGCAGCGTAATAGACGGGTGGGTTATTGTGTTGAACACTGAAGAACGACTGAGAAGCCGAGATTCACGGAGAAGATTGTTTGTGAAAACCGGGACAACGGTAATGAATACAAGAATATCTCTTGTGATATTATAATTAGTATCTCAATGCTAACGTGTTATGCTTAACACGACGGAGATGTTTTACTATACGACATGCACGACTTCAACGCACGATTCAAGTGTTTTCAACGTAACTTTGCGAGAGCATGTGATTTCAACACAAACAACATCAATCTAAAGAACATAGATATGGTATGATTCATTCTTTCGAAATAAAAATTCATAGCGGATGAACAATAGACTATATATACGGAATTTCATGCAATTTTTTGAATCAACTTTCGTACGTACTATGTAAATGTAGGTTTTCATACCCATGAAGAGGCGTCAATATTTCTACTGTGTCGTTTTTGACTTGAAGTACCACACAGTAGAGATTTTGGACAACACGGCGGATGTCGGAGAGATTGACGACTTGTACCACTACGATGTTCGTATTGTGGTAATAAAACGGACAAAAATTTAATAACTGTTTTACAAAATATAATGTAATAACGTTTTACAAAATATGATGTACTAATGGTTTTTTTTTTCGCTGACAATATATGATACACCATACAATGTTTCTTCGCCAACTAAAAAACATATCACATCCTGCAGAGAAACATATGAAGGTGGCTGAAAAAACCCGTGTTTACATGCCCTGGATAACAAGCAAGAACGAGCTGGACAGTGGCATATTCGTAATGAGGCACATGGAAACATATATGGGCGGTGGAGTTCGTACGTGGTACAGCGGATTAGGAAAGGAAGGACCGGGTCAAGACAAGCAGCTTGAGATCTTGCGAAAGAAATACACTACGAAACTGTTGTTGAGCGAATGCAACAAAAAAAGGATCTTGTGGAATAGGAGCCAATGGGTTTTAGCATGATCGATGTATCGGAGAGATGCAAAAATATGGCTGATGCAGCAGCAACAAGGAAGCAACGGATTCGGGGTTTTTAAGTACGATGGTTAGTTCAATGACAATACAGTTCGCAAAAAAACATTAAACACAATTTGGATTTATTTTATGCGTCGTTTGTTTCATAGATTCGGTAAATTTTGGACTTTTATAATTTACTTTATTAGAATGTTCGTAACTAATATGATCCTTGTGGTTGTATTAAGACGTTTGGGCCCGACTTTCATGTGCAGTACGGAGAATGAAAGAATATTTCAAATGATTCTGCAATAAAAATAGACACTATACAAGTTTGTTACACATTACGATTATTGATGCATTTTAATACTAAAAATGTGGGTTCAAAAAATATTAAGTAGTTAATAAAATTGAAGAACCTCAAATTTGAATGAATTACGTAAGTAGATTATTACATATATATTATTAAACAATAAGTTATCGGATTAAAAATACTTTTTTCATATTAGTTTTTTACACTTAAGATATGAAAATCGAGAGTAATAACAGTTTTGGGTGGTGTTTCATAATAATATTAATATATGAAAAATAGGTTTAGGGTTTCATTATTATACCTATAGCCTATGTAATATATCTTGTCAAATCAAATAAATAAAGGATTTATTAAATTAGTGATTTCATATTTTCATATTAAAATAATAGTTTCTATTTTCATTTAATGGATATCTTTTATATGTTTCATTATAGATCATGATGCATTATTTGATATATGTTTCACATATGAAACATGAAATAAAGCATCCACTGCATTGGGTAAAAAATAGGGTTTCATTATTATACCTAGATCCTATGTAATATATTTTGTCATAATCAAATAAATAGAAGATCTCTTAAATTAATGATTTCATAGTTTTATTTTAAAATAATATTTCTATTTTCATTGTATGGATATCTTTCATATGTTTCATTATTGATCATGATGATATATTTCATATATGTTTCACATATGAAACCTAATATAAACCATCCACTGCATTTGGGTAAAAAAGTTTTTGGGACTTCAGCAAATTAATATTAACGCACACAAGATCGACACAGAAACAAACTAAGAATGTGTGAAAAGTTTATTTTTAAATAGTTTTTACCTGTTTTAAAAGAATATAGTTCTCCAAACAGAAAATATTGCATCAACCACAAAACATAAATATAAACACCATAATCATAAACATTGATATTTCATATACAACTTTTTACTAAAAGGGGTATTTTATATAACCCCTGCAAAAAAAACCCTACCATTTTCATATGTAATGTCAGACTTACAAACCAAAAGATAGTTCAACAAAAATGTAGGAGCATCACCATCCAAACCAGAGCTAAACACCATCTATACTGTGGAATGCCTTGCATGTACACCACGCCTTCACCTTGTTGATGGCCTTGGTCTGCTTGTCCATAGCAACAGTCATATCCCAGAGCTTCACAGAGAGGTCGTCGTAATCAGTCTTGCGAATCTTGGATATAGTCTTTTCATGCTTCAGTTTCTGCCTCTTTCGTTCCAACTTGGCTTCCAACAACTGAACCTTCTGTTCCATCTCACGATTTTCGGCCAACAAATCCAAATTATGGTTCACAAGGGATCGAAGAAGGGATTGGGGAACATTTGGTTGGTTTGAGGGAGGGTATTCATCATCAGAAGACGCCATCTTAGAAACCGGATTTTAGGGTTAGAAGGAGAGGATGAAACAAGGGGAAGTGAAATCGGGTTATAAGGTATATGAAATAGAAAATGTGTGGCTAGGGTTTAATAGGAGGTGGCGTGCAATGATGAGGCCCACTTCCACATTAATTAATGGCTTGACAAAATGACGACCTCAACATCAAACCAAGGGATTGAAAAAATAGAATATGAAAAGAAAATAAAACATACAGAATCACTTAAAAATATAAGTTTAACACGTGGATTGTAGGTGACAGTGAACAAATCTATAAATGACACATATAACTAACTTTAATAGTTACTAACTTATGAAACGAACAATAAAAACTGAAGTAGAAACCAAAAATTAAGTTATAATTTAACAGCATAAATTAAAAATTCAAACCCTATAATCATAAAAAAATAAATACCATCCAACTCTGATAACTCTAATGTAAAAGAACCAGTCAAGCTTCTTTCGTACGAGATGGACAATTACGCGAATCGTGATTACCCAACGACTTACACAGTCTACAAACTCGTTTAGGCCTCTTGGCGCTAGATGTCGCTTTTTCCAGTGCTCCAATAAGTCGTTTTCCAGTGCCACAACCTTTGTTTCGTATACCAGCCGGGGGTTGTACTTCTGCATTCTCGGGAACATCGACACCGTAACATTCGCGCAGTGCTTCAGCTTTGTCTGCTGTCAGACAATTAACGTAATTATCAACATCAAAGTCAACCTTCATCTTGTCTAAGTTTTCAGAAAACACGGTTAATTTATCCTTCTCATTCCTCAAACGACTAATAAGAACATCGACCTTTGCATAAAGTTCATTGATTAGGCGCTCCTTCTCAACGTCAACCTCCCCGTATCGCGCCTTGGCCGCTTGAATCTCGACGGGGACCAAAGACCTAGTCCACCGACGTTCTATTAGATAATCAGGAATTGTAACATGACCGTCGTTCAACAAAACCTTGAACATATGCCGACATATCAACCCGTTTCGTACAAAATAATTGCATTCACACTCCATCGCTTTCGCATCATGATCATGAAATACCTTCATTTCACGAAGTTACAGGTTTTTTATTTTTTCATAACCACAACAAACATATATTATTGGTAATGAGAAAAAAATACTTACAAAATAAGATATCTTAACAGCAAACTTCTTGTTCTGATGAGCTACGCGGTATCGTTTGTCACCAACACCTTGCGCATAACAGAAATATAAGCCCTTGCTTATTTCTTTTTGAACATCAAAAAACACAGTTCGCGTGTAAACCTCTGCAGCATGCTTTTCAATCAACATTGGAGTCACACATCGGGGGAGTGTATTTCGTGTCACAAACTCCAAGGACCGATGCTTGTTCCGTTGCTTTTCTAACGACGCATCAAAAGCGCGTATGAACTTTACCAAATCATTACGAAATGACGCAAACAGTCGGAAAAAGGCATGCGAGCTCTCAGAACGTGACGTGGTACGCATTAGTCCAGACATTCGGTCGTCCTTGTAGTACGCAGGATCCAGAACTATCGGATTTCGTACATATATTTCAGCCATTCATTGCGATGCATCGAATAATATGTGATTATCTCATTCCAACCATTCTCAAATTCATCCGGGTTTACATGGCAGTCCCAAATCAACTTGTTAAGCCGCCTTTTAAACTCATCGTACACATCAGCAGGCAACGTAACCTATTTAAAATTAGCATAATGAAAAAAGGGTTAACTATATAAAAAATTATTATAAAAACAGTGAAAAAACAATAACTAGATACCTTATTGGGCACTTTCTTCCAAATGTGCCACATACAAAGGCGATGCTTAGACTCTGTAAAAACTTCTGGAATGTCTTGTTTCATAGCTGCGCATTGATCGGTTATTACAAATACGGGCTGCTTCCCATGGGCTTAAATAAACGACCTCAGCACCTATTTAAAATTAACAATGCTCTCATGGCTAATCAGTGCATCCCCAACAACAACCGATCTTTTATGGTTGTCAATTGCTATGAACGGCACAAAATTCATAGCATGCCTATATAAAAATACAAACAAACTTGTCAATCAAATAAAAAACTGTAAATATTGAATACAAAAAATTACTTGTTTGTCCGGTACGTGGCATCAAACGATACTGTGTCTCCAAACTCCTTGAAATTTAACTTGGCAATCTCATCGGCCCAGAATATGGCTTGGACTTCACAACCCTCAACTAAGTAATCAAAGAAAAAATCTGGAACTTTAGCCCTACGTTTCGTAAGCAAATTAATAAGCATTTGTGCATCTTTGATCCCGACAAATGTCCCCATGTCCCTTTTTGCGTTCTCGTAATCAACAGGAGTGGCTCCAACATACTCATATCCACCTTTCATAGCAGCATTGATGGTATGAGCCCTAGCACCACCAATACTTGCCGACGCCGCATTATATACGTTCGTATAGTCGGTGTATTGCAATTGCCTTCTTGATTTAGATAGCATTTTATCATGAAAATTATATAAATAATGATTGTGCCTTTCTTCAAATTTGTACACAACAAACACATTGTTCTCTTTCTTTAACCGAAATTTAACGCATGCCTTACAACCGGATCGTTTCACGTTTGAATTTCGCACTTTACGATCACAACTACTACTATCGTACTCTATCTTTTTTTTGTCGGGCCATCCCTCACGACTACATAAAAGATACCTAGATAAGATATCTCCATCCCTATTTTTTTTTGTTTGACCTCCTAACATCAAACCCTGCAACCTGTGCATAATTCATATACGCAACCCCTGCTTTCTCAATTGATGGGAATTCACGCCCAACCAGTAACTTTATTTCGTCATCAACGCGGGGTATCCAATACTTCGTACCACCGGGGGGTCACAAACATATCAACCACATCTAATAGCAAATAACCACACATCAATTAACAATAAATAATAATAAAAAAGTGAAAAGAATAAAGTTTAAATACCAAAAAAAATGTTTACACATTAATTTCTACTGCCACTGCATAATGAAACACTCGATGTTTCAACGTTTCACTTAAAAACACAAAATGACAAATGGAGCAGTACCGTGAATTACTATGTTTCGTTAAAACCAAGTTATGAAACGTTGTGATTTTTCTTCGCCTCTCAATTTGTTACATGTACAAAACATATTATATTTCATAACACCATTACAATAAACAGTTATGAAATATTGTGATTTTCTTCGCTTCTCAACGTGTTACATGTACATAGCATATGCTATTTCATAACAATGTTACAAAAAACAGTTGTGAAACATTATGATTTTCTTCACTTCTCAACGTGTTATATGTACAAAACATGTGGTATTTCATAACAATATTACAATATATTACATGAACCCATATAATACAATCAAAAGTTCGGAATCAGATCTTAAAAAAATTACTCACCATCGTTTTTGTTGTCACTAGCAGAAATATCTTGCGTAACTAAATCATCAACGTCGCCCTGCTTTGAACATTCACCTTCAGAATCGATAGATTGGTAGGAAGTTTGATCAGTTTCACAATCTTCGACGATGAATTCGGCGACAACAGACGATACAAGACTATCCATTTCCATGGCAGAAATTAATGCATCATGATCCATAATGAAAAGAATTAACGCCTGCTATACAAAACTTTCGGACGCTGAACGTATATGAAATAATCGGATTGAAACAGAGATATCGATGAAATCAAAAACGAAAAAGAAACTGTTTTCAATTGCATGAAAATAGGAAACCGTATCTATCCTAAAATAACTACCTAATCAAATTATTTAAAAAAAATCGTAAATTTAATTAATAAATCGAAAAGTCAATATTGCCCTTAATCTTAATTAGCAACCTAATCATCATCCTACGGTCCAGATTGAGTTTCATGGTTTCATCCTAAATGGGTGGTTTTATTTGAAGCTCTCTCTATATATATATATATATGGGCAGGTTCAAACGAGAAGACAATCCATTTGCGAGAAGGCGAGAAAAAATGTGTGCCACATACTTCAATATTTAAAAAATAACATAAAAAATAAAAAATATTTTAAAAATTAGGATAATTATCATTTTAAATTGGATAAATCCTATAATATCTCATATATCTTTTAAATTTATTTATTTTTTAATTTTAATAAATTCATATTTTTATCAAAAAAAAATTCTAGATACACTTTTGATTAAAAAATCATACTTTTTATCAAATATCACATCTTTTTCATCAATTTATTATCTTTTTCATCATTTTATATCTAGTTTCTTGATCCACGTTTTTAATCACATGTGATTAACTTTGTTTAATATATTATCTGTTATGTATCACATATGATCCAATATGTGAATTTTTGTATATATCACATATGATAATATACATCCGAATATAAAAGACTTATAATCACATATGATGATATTTACATCATAAAAAGATATATTAATATAAATATACATAATCACATATGATTAACTAAAATACCTACAATAATCACATGTGATAATATACATAATCAAATGTGATAATATGCATATAATCACATGTGATACTATAATATGTACAAAAATTAACATATAGTGAATCATATGTGATAATATGCATAATCACATGTGATAATATGATATGTACAAAAATTAACATATAGTGAATCATATGTGATACGTAATAAATCATTTGTTAACTTAAGTTAATCACATGTAATTCAAGATCCAAAAAATAGAGAAAAAAATTGTGAAAAGCAATAATGAATTGATTATGGATATCATATGTTATATTTGATCTAAATTGTGATTTTTTTATTAAAAGTGTATCCATATTTTTTATTACATAAAACTTAATTAAAAAAATAATGAATTAATTGAAATTAAAATTTAAATAAATTTAAAAGATATAATGAAACTTTAAGAGTTTATCCAATTTAAAATGGTAATTATCCTAATCTCTAAATTTAATTTTAATTTTTAATTTATGGTATTTTTTTAATTAATGAATTTTGTGGTTCATATTCCTTCTCGCATATCACTTTGCTTCTCGCATGATCCTCCCCCTCCCTCTCTCTCTCTCTCTCTCTCTATATATATATATATATATATATGGATAATGTACAAGTGGATTATTGCGAAGATAAAACCATTGGCGTATATTATTACGTGTGTTAGTGCGCACCTATAATTAGGTCATCTTTTATTAAACGTAAACTTTTCAAACGCTATCTGTATGCTTAAGGATCACTCAAATCAAATACCTTTATAGAAGTATTTGTGTTCTTACTTTATGGTGCTTATTGCCTTCTATTTTGATGTGAAAGAATCGTTCTTATGTATCAACATATGTTTCTTGATTGCTTATGTCTACATATTTGTTTGTGCAATGAGGATACATCATAGCATAAGAAATTAAGAGCATTTTGGAGTTTCGTTTAGACATCATATCTTCAATAAGAATAAATTTAAGAGTCTTATCGTATAAATTGATCTTAGATCAGTCAGTTCAACCAAAATGTATTCAAAAATCTAATCATGTATAACATTCATACGATACACCGTGTCATGAAGTTTTTGCATTTGAAATATGGGTTCTTAACATCTAAAAAACACGATCGACTAAAACAAAATTGTTTTTATGTGTTTATTAATTTACTTTTGATAATCAATTTAACAAAGTCTAGAAATATGATTTGAAAATTGAATATGTAAATTATACTGAACAATTAACTTTTAATCACATGAACAAATACAAATGATCGATACAAATACAGGAAACAAGAAGCATGTGCTAGCTATTTCTTCGTTTCGTAATGGGACTTTAGGTTTCCTAAGTCTAAGAAAGCGTCGCTATGGGATAGCACTATGACCCATTCGTTCATTTGGGTTACAAATAGGTGTAGTAAGTCTAAAAGTAATTTATCAATATGTTAATCTTCTTCTAAAAGTAATTTCATTTCAAAGTAAAGCTTTACTAAAATATTGGTTTTAAATACTTGCCAGTACTATCATATGCTAGAATAAGATATTGGTTTATACAACTATTATGTGGTCGATTCAATCAATCTTGATTATCATTAATTATGTATGCTAAACTTCGAAATTAATAAAAGATGGTCATACACCATACTCTAAAGTCGGTAGAAAATCACACTACGTACCAATTTTGTTTGGTTTGCAAAACATTAATAAATGTTAGGAGCAAGCGTCATATTCTCAATTAGCCTACCTTCTTAATTAAGGATGACTAATTGTCATGCAAAGAGTGGATCAGTTACATTTCCACCTTATTCTTTCCACTTTTGTTGGTCTAGCTTGATGGATTAGCAACCAAACAAGATACGTCGTAAATAAAATTTAGTTGAGTTAGTTCATTTTGATTCAAAATCCTATTAACCATTAATACACTACATCTAGAGTAATAGTCAATAACAATTAATGTTTGGAAACATGCACACGATTTTTAGTTGTACTTAATACCTGTCTAATTACTATGTATTACAAACAAGAGAGAGAAAGTTTCGAAATCTTGTATATGAAGAAAGGGAAGATTACAAAATATATATATACAACATACCTATCAGACTAGAAGCTAAACAGACTAGCAGCTAAATTACCAAAAAGACCTTTCACTCTAATATGCCCCCCTCAAGATGAGCTTGGCGAATGAATATTCGTTAAAGCCATCTTGTTCATTAAACTAACCAATTTAGAACTAGGGAGAGGTTTCGTGAACATGTCAGCTAGCTGAAAATCCGACTGTATGAACATCAAGCGAACGGTTTTATCGATGACCTTCTCTCTTATGAAATGATAATCAACATCAATGTGTTTAGTTCGTTCGTGATAAGTGGGGTTCAAAGCAATTTGGAGAGCAGACTTGTTATCACAAAACAACAAAACAGAGTGTTTTTGAAAAACACCAAAGTCCTTCAAAAGTTGTCTGATCCATACTATTTCACAAGTTGTGGTTGCCATAGCTCTATACTCAGCTTCAGTAGATGATCTGGACACTGTTGGCTGCTTCTTTGACTTCCATGAAATTAATGAGTCTCCCAAGAATACACAGTAACCGGTTACTGATCGCCTTGAATCTGTACACTTCCCCCAATCAGAGTCACAATATGCTTGAATCTTGTAAGAAGAATTTGCAGAAAACAAAACTCCTTGTCCAGGATTTTGTTTTAGAAAACAAAGCAAGTGACGAGCAGCCTTTAGATGAGGAGTTCTTGGGTTTGAAACAAACTGTGACAACTTGTGAACGACAAAAGAAATATACGGTCTAGTTACGGTGAGATACAAAAGCCTACCAATCAATCTTCTGTATTGTGAAGTGTCTTCGAGAACATCCCTGTCTCTATCATTTAACAAAACATTAGGGTCCATTGGTGTCTTGGAAGGCTTGGCTGCAAGTATACCAACATCTTCCAGTAACTGCAAGGTATAATGTCTTTGAGAAATAAAGATTCCTGTTTTTGACCTTGACACTTCAAGTCCAAGGAAATACTTCAAAACGCCCAAATCTTTAAGTTGAAAGGCAGAACTCAAACGATTCTTGAAATCTTGCAGCAATAAACTCGAAGCTCCCGTAATTATAATGTCATCCACATACACCAACAACGCAATAAAATCCTTGCCACTCCCTTTGAAAAACAAAGTATAGTCTGCCTTTGACTGTTGAAAACCTTCTTTCAACATGAAGTTGGTGAACTTTACATTCCACGGCCTTGAGGCTTGTTTGAGTCCATAGATGGATTTATGAAGTTTGCAGGCCAATTTAACGTTTGGTTCAAATGAATCCTTATTAATCTCATAACTAAAAGGAATCTCCATGTATACTTCTTCTTGTAAGTCTCCATTCAAGAAAGCATTGTTGACGTCAAGTTGTAATAAATCCCAACCTTCAACAGCAGCTATGGACAACATGGTTTTCACAGTTACCATCTTGGCGACCGGAGAAAAAGTGTCAAGAAAATCAACGCCTTCTTGTTGATGAAAGCCTTTTGCCACTAGCCTGGCCTTATGTCTTTCAATCTTCCCGTTTGAACCAAATTTTAGCTTATAAACCCATCTACACCCAACTGCATTCTTTCCTTCCGGTAATCGAACAACAGACCAAGTTTTGTTATCTTCCATTGCTTGAAGTTCTTCTTGCATAGCTTTACACCATTCTGAAGATTTTGCTGCTTATGGATATGTTTTAGGCTCGGGATTGGATGAGACAGCCATAACAAAAGCTCGATGTTGAGAAGACAATTGTTGATATCCAATCTGATCATGTAGAGGATATTTCGTCTTGCCTTTATCAAAAAGCAGCAACATTACAATGGAAATCCTTCAAATAAGACGGGGTCACACGAACACGTATGGATCTCCGCACTTGATCTCTCTCAACTTCATCAGGTAATGGTTCCGTATGAGGTTCTCCATGAGTGTCAAACTCTGATGTTTCAGAAAGACCATTCTGACTTCTAGATGTGACTGAAGAATTGATATCATCATAATTTTCATCCATTGCTATGGGAAGAACAATGCTTGAAAATATGTCATCATTAACCTGCATAGATTGAGAGTTATAAAATGGAAATATTGTCTCATGAAAAACAACATCCCTCGAGACAAAAAACTGTTTTGTCTCTAGATCAAAAAGACGATAAGCCTTCATTCCAACCGGGTACCCCATGAAAACACAAGGTCGAGCACGAGCACTGAACTTGTGTCTGGATTGTAAGAGAGTTGATGCAAATGTCAAGCATCCAAAGGTCCTTAAGAAAGAATAATCTGGAATCTTTCCATAGACTAATTCATATGAGGTTTTATCTCTAAGTAACTCAGATAGGGTTCTGTTAATGACATACGTAGCTGCCATAACACACTCTGACCAAAACTTGAGTGGTACCTTTGACTGGAACATCATGGAACGTGCCACATTAAGAAGGTGTTGGTGCTTTCTTTCAACAACAGAATTTTGTTATGGACGAGCTACACATGACTTCTGATGAATCACGCCTTTCCTCTTGAAAAATTCATCAAATTCAAGCTCCTTAGCATTGTCACTTCTGAACATTTTAATAGCTTTACCAAATTGAGTTTCAATCATTGCAAAAAATTGAGGCACAATATTGATTGCATCAGATTTTCGTTTGAGCAAATACAACCACGTGAACCTACTGTGATCATCCACCAAAGTAAGGAAATATTGATGCCCAAGATGTCCGGAAACATGAAAAGGACCCCAAATGTCACAATGAACCAAATCAAAAACTTCATCACAGCGATTGTTAAGGCTGACAAAAGGTATACGTTTCTGTTTAGCCAAAGGGCATACAGAACAAATCTTATTTTTAGGATCATCCTTTACATTCAAAAAGGTCCTAATGGCTAACAATCTTTTATTCGAAGGATGCCCGAAACGATTGTGCCATATTTCCAAAGAAACTTGATGAACTTCTGCTTCAAAATCTTTACCAGCAGCTATTACGTACAATCCGTCTACCTTGTTAGCACTGCCAATCATTCTCTTCTCTTTCATCTCCTGAATTGTAGCCAATTCATCAACAAACTTAACAGTTAGGTCCTTATTAGTAGTTAAGGCACTAACCGAAACCAGATTCAAATGAAAATGTGGAACAAACAAAACGTCCCTCAACACAATAGCATCACAAAGTTGAACATCTCCAATCATTTCAACAGGCACTCTTTGACCATTTGGTAACACTACTGTAAAACCAGTTACCTTCTTGGTATTTTTAAACATATTGACGTCACAACAAATATGTCTGGAAGCACCAGAATCAAGGATCCAAACATGTGACTTACTGCCATTGGTTGAAAAGGACAAGCAAATACCTGGTTTCCCAATATTAACTGTGTGATCAACATCCACATTGTTCACCGAAGCCATTTTGCTTGATAACGCAGCCATCAGTTGTTGACATTGCGAAGAACAAAGGCCACTGACAACATTATCGAGCCCATCACCTCCAGGAGTATTGTATTCTTCTGTCACGTTGTTTTTTATGCTTATATCCAATCGGATATCCATGAAGTTTATAACATCGCTCAACGATATGACCGGGGATCCTGCAATGTGTACAAAAGGGACGTTCTCTGCCAGAATTCTTAGAAGAATTGTTAGAATTATAAGGCATATTCAGACCATAAAAATTAGTGGACTTAATTGCAGGTTTCTTGTATCCGGTGTTAGTATTGAAAGCCATAGCCTGTTGTCCAGAAGCATTAGCAGTCTACTGTCTAAAATTAGCAACATCACGTTGCCTTTCTTCCTGCACTACCAATGCAAAAACACGATTAATAGGAGGTAACGGGTCCAACAGAAGAATTTGACTTCTTGTCTGCGAAAAAGAATCATGAAGCCCCATAAGAAAACTCAACACTTGTTCATTCTCGAAATGATTCTCGATATTCTTTACTCCTCCACATTCACATTTTCCACAGTGACATCTTGGACGAAATTGTTCTGATTCATCCCACAGAGACTTCAATTTTGTAAAATAGGTGGACACATTGTCCTGTTTTTGACCTAAATTTGCAATATAACGCTTGATTTGGAAAATCCTTGGTCCATTGCTTTCTTCAAATCGATCTTTTAAATCTTTCCAGATCTTGAATGTTGATTCGTCGAACATAATACTTTTGACTTTTTTCTTGGAAACTGAATTCATAATCCAAGAAATAACGATACCGTTATTCCTCTTCCAAGTAGAGAGAAGATTTTGATCAGATCCATCAGGTTTTGCAAGAGATCCATCGATGAAACCTATTTTATTCTTTACCGATAAGGCAATCATCATAGCACGACTCCACGAAGTGTAGTTGTCACCGGTTAACACTTGAGAAACCAGTCCAATTCCTGGACTATCTGAATGATGCAAATAGTATGGATGCATCCTATCATCGATTGCATAGGTCTGTGAGGATAATGAAGACGATGATGAAGACGAATTCGTTGTAGAAGACATTGATTTTGATCAATCGAAACTATCAGAAGATGATTTGTCTTTGAAAAGAACAAATCGAACAACAAGAAAACGAAATTAGATTCAATCGAGAACAATGATTGAATCTGAGTGAAAGATTGAAGACGATTGTATTGAATCAAGAATCAAAACAGGATTTGAAGAAAAGAAGAAAACGCACAGAAGACGCTTGCTCTGATACCATATTACAAACAAGAGAGAGAAAGTTCTGAAATCTTGTATATGAAGAAAGGGCAGATTACAAAATATATATACAACATACCTATCAGATTAGAAGCTAAACATACTAGAAGCTAAATTACCAAAAAGACCTTTTACTCTAATACTATGTGGCAAGGCGAAAATTGATGTATTGTTATATGCATATAATGAAAGTATTTTTAAGTAAACTACACTTTTGGTCCATAAAAGTTTGTCTAAATTATAGATTTGGTCCATAGGGCCTTCTTCCCTCTTCTTTGGTTCTTCCTCCCAAAGACACCAACGGCGCCACCCCTTCCTTGGCATAGCAAGTTGCTCCATCTAATCGAGCTAACTCACAATGATCCTCTCACCTTCTTTTCTACTTCATAAATTTATCCCACATGTTATAACACGGTCCAAAAGATTTTCGATAAGAAAAAACTAAGTTACAAGCATCAAGAAACCCCCATAATACAAATACAATAGAGCCACCTCTATATTGTCATCATTTCATCATAATACAAGGACCCTAGTCATAACTTTCAGCAGAACAAAGGGACCAAATATGTAACTTACCCTATAGTATATAACATAATATATTTTTCGTAGAAGATGAGAGAAAATGCAAAAAGACTTAATGTTCTCGAATTAACTAACTTTTTTACAAACTTATCTTGAGTGATCAAATTCGTAAGAATTTGTAACTCACAATGACTGTCAGTATATAACGAACCACATGGACCAAATCCATAACTGTTAAAACCCGGGGACCAAATCCCTTTTTTGACAAACCATTAGGACCAAAAATGTAGTTCGCTTGTAATCTTATAATAACTTAGACCTCATGTGTTGAATCTAATTGTTAAGTATTATCCAATTAATTATCATAAGAGTAAAAAAAATATGGATGATGGTGATTAGGAAATAAAGTAATGGAAGAAGATGATATGTGAAAGGGGCATGAGATGTGTGACAAGTAAACCACCAAAATTGGTGCAAGTCTTTCCCTTTTCATGCACCTTTGGATTTTCTTATCTCTATGTCACTTACAACTCACAACCTAAGAGCATCTCCAACAGCTTCCCTATTTTAGCAAAAATGGGGAATATATGGATTTTTAACCCTAAAACAAGCTCCAACAGCTTCCCCATCTCAATCCCCAAAATGGGGATTTTATGAGATTCTCTAAAATTTTCTCTATATTTGGAGAATACCCCAAAATCTCCATTTTACTGTAGCTGTGAGAGAGACCCAATATTTTATTAATTTTCTTTTAAAAATTTATTGAAGGTAATAATGTTTTGAATATTTTAATAATATATTTAATGTTAAATTCTCTAAAATGGAGAATCTGTTGGAGATGGATGTAATTTTTTTTGAGGATTTTGACTTTTGCTTCCCCATTTTAGAATTTTTTTGGAGAAGCTGTTGGAGATGCTCTAACCTTTCCCTTTTTCTTCTTGCTCCACTACTTTAGGGTTGTTATAGCCTTTTCATTTATAAATTGTATAAAAGACAAGCATAATCTCATTTTATTTATATTTTAAAAAACATATGTTTAAAATAATATTTATTATAGTACTTACCATGGCATTGACATAGTGATCATGATGATATAAATCAAAATAAGCATTTATTAAAAATATGTTTTCCAAATTTAACTTTTTTTAACCTATGCATTTTAAAAATATGATCTTAAAACTAACAATTATATAAAAATATGTTTATTGTTTTATAACATGTCATCTTCTTGATAGTCACACCATGTTTATTTAGTTGTAAATCAAATTTGTTATAGTATTTCACTCTTTAATTTTAGACATGATAAAAATATATAAATTGGCTATTGATTAAAAAAGAAATTATTTATGGTATTTATAAAACAACATCTGATGACTTATGTTTTATTTATAAACAATAACATTATTTTCATTAATCTAGTCATTTAATTAATTTAATTTTTAGTCATTTGATTAACGTAATTTGAACTTTAACCGTTAATACAAACAAATTGAGCTTTCAGTCTTTCTCTTATTATAGAAACTTTTCACCCTCTTATTCATCGCATGGGACAAATGGTGGTGGAACCTAAACGAAAACATTAGTTTCAAGGTAAAGAAACTGAAAGCCTTAGTTGAAGACAAATATCTTGAAGGCGACACTCTAAATCCGGCAACCAGGTGGAATAATCTCGTTCCAATCAAGATCAACGTCTTTGTATGGCGCACCATATATGGAAGACTTCCGGTTCGAGTCGCGTTGGATTATAGAGGCATTGATTTGGACACAACTCTTTGTCTTGTTTGTGAAGACGTACCTGAGACAATCGACCACTGTCTTGCAACTTGTGTAGTTGTCAAACAAATCTGGAACTGGTTCTGCCAATGGTGGGGCATCAGATCAGACTGGACGAACTCAGTATTAGAAATATTGTCATATCAAGGGGACGTTGTTTCCTCACCCTCGCTAAACATATCTTGCATACTTCAATATGGGCATTATGGTACCTAATTTGGGGTAAGTGGGATGATTTTATCTTCAGAAAATCATCATCTCCCATTGCGATTACTTTTACTGAAATTCAGGTTCGAGTGTTCGAGTGGGTATATCAAGATGGATTAAAAAGGGCTCCATTTCGTGGGAATTGTGAATCAAGAACCCATCCTCTATCACACTTAACGGTTAATCATCGTCGAAGGTTTCTCTAGTCATTTTCGTTATCCAACCCTTTTGATGCTCATTCTGTAACAACCCAACTCAGAAATAAAGCATAGCATTCATAAAATATAAAATATCCCAAAACCGGTCTCAAAATTTCAGTACATCTGTCTCAACTAGGTTGGCGGAAACAACATATTCACAACTGAGAATAAAATTAAGCCTATAAAGTGAAAATGAACACTATCTCTAGAAGCGCCCGTACTCTAATTCTTCTTTTGGCTCTTACCGGAGCTTCCTACTATATGCTCCCCTGAAAAAGGTTTAGTTTGGAAAATGCGAGGGTTGGACCATGAGGTCTAGTGAGTTCCCTCGAGTAACAACAGTTCAACAATACATATTTAAAACAGTTCGTACTTTCATAAACAACTTTAAATAAAACTTTCAAGTAACATCACACTCGTAAATGGCACACCGAAGTCACTCGGAAGTAACAACGTGTCAGTCTCACACTCCCTTACTGGGTCACTCCTACCATGGCATAAACGGGACACACACCCCGGTATGAGCACTGGCGGGCCACACCCCCCGACTTAGCCGATTTATGTCTAACCTCAATGTATGCATACATCTCAAATAAACTGTCATACAAGCATAATCATGTAATAAAACATGGCATTTATGTTCATGTACTGTAACACCCTAAAAACAGGGCTAATTTAAACCTTAAAATTTTCACAAGTTATGATAAAATAAACTTCCACTTTCATATATAGCAAGTGAATTAACCACTAGGAGTATATTTACAAGTACAGAATTCTCCAAATAACCTATTAATCTAATTATGCCACTATAATCAGATTAACTAAGTTATCTAAGAAATCCTTCAAAAACTCCTTCTGTTAATTGACTTTTCCGCTAATCCAAAATGCTCGTCCCACATCCCTTTTACCTTCCCGAGCTAGTACCTGGTAAGAAAACATCATTTGAAACGATTAGGCCAACGCCTAGTGAGAACATTCGTTTCCGTAATAATATTTTGCAAAATCAATGTAAACAAGTTATATCAAACCTGATTACCCTTTTTCTTACCATACGTGTAACTCTATTCCGTTAACACGATCTTCATCCAATCCCATGAATATGACTGACACACATTTCATCATCATATCATGTCCTAGAGCCATACTACGAATCTTCACTGATTCTAGATTAATACTCTTATTCCAGAAATCGCAATATACACATACTTATTTATTAGAAAGGAAGTAGGGATTACAATTACTCATGTCAATCTCTATTCTTCCTTAGAAATCAGGAATTACGATTACTCACATCAATCCCATGATTTCTCAATAATGCAAAATAGGAATTACGATTACTCACATCAATTCCATATTTAACATACACTCAGGAATTATGATTACTTACATCAATTCCTTAATTCATATAAATGGGAATTACGATTACTCACATCAATTCCACATTTAACATATATACTGGAATTACGATTACTCACGTCAATTCCACATTCAACATACACACACTGGAATTACGATTACTCACGTCAATTCCATGTGTTCATATAAACTAGTGCCTATGGATCCATTACACTTTACTAACGTATATGCATAACAACATATTACAACTCATATCATATTCTCAAATCTAAGAATACTAGATAACCTATCGTATCTGCATCCTCAAATGCCCCCCCCCCCCCCCTTCGGCGACTTAGCACGGGGGTTCCGCTATACCTTATACTATCCGGACAACAGGGGTTTCCGGATAACTACAACTTACCGGTTAAATCATACTTTCCGGATACCGTCTAATCCGGACAACACCCGGAAACTAAAGCAACCCGGATACTATCCGGTAACTATTTTATCCGGAAACTACAATAAAACTAAACTTACCGGATACTTAATCGCGTCCGGAGACCTTCAACACCACGGTTTCCGGATACATGGTTTTATCCGGAAACCTTCGATCTGCAGCTTAAAAATCGACCTAATTCGATGTCTGTTCGATTCAGTTCATTCCAGACCATCCCATACAGTCCACAAACAGTTTATACAACTATTTCAAGGTTTAATTTAACATATAAACACTGATTTAAGCAAACAACAAATGAACTCACCTTATATTTGCAAATACTCACTTCCTGCACAAATCGACTACTTCAAATCTGTTGTAAATGATTCTGTAATTCAACCCAATACACAGATTCGTTTATAATCATATAACCACAACAGATTAAATCAAAAACCTTGACTGATTTACATACCAAAATGAATAAACCCTTGCTTTTCTTTCTTTTCTCCTTTCCCTTCTTTCTCTCTATTTCTTCTTTCTCTCTTGACCGACCCAAAGACTAAAAATCAGATAATATCTGATTTTCAGATATTTTATCCAAACAAACTTTCCAAAATGACCAAAAGCACCCTCAAGTTTCATTAATTCCAAAAGTAACATCTTACTTCCATCTCTTGTATTTTAATCCTAATGAATTATAAAATTTCCATATAATTCAAGGTTTAATCCAAAATACAAATAAATCTCAATCCTCATTAAAATAATATTAATGAAAATTCAGGATGTTACATGTACTCACTTCGGAAAACACGTTTAAAAACACGTATTTTAGTTAGAAAAACTCACATGCCTTTCCTTGCTCCAAAACTTCTCAATTTGGCTCCGTGCCCCTAGGTAGAGTACCTATGTTTTAAAGAAACGAAGGCTATAAGTCTTTCATTTGATACTCGAGATTGTTTCAGAACAGATCCCAAGATTATCTAAGTTAAAAATCGCGCTTCTCAGTCCAGAGACCGGGTTCCCGATTTCACTCATCCGGACTCAGTCCTGGACTATACGGTTCCGGGCCCCAATTTTCGGATCCTTCCAATTGGATTCCGGATTTCAAGTACCGGATCGCACCAAACCGGGTCCCGACGCCGATTCTGGATCGCACCATACCGGATCCGATCCGGATTCCGGTTCCAAACTTCTCTGGTTCCCATATCGGGTATCGACTACTCCGGAACCATAATACCGGAACTTAAATTCCGGAATGAGGGCATGATATACGGTAATCGGCTTCAACCGGATACATCCACAAACAGTCTTCTCAAATCAAATAAGCCTCTACGCGAGATTACTTTTACAAGGTAAAACATACTACAACATTAAAACACAAATGAGCAGCTCATCCTTTCTAAAATTACTCAGAAACCTCAAATTCTCCCAAAATCTAACTTATCCCAAAACTTAAATTGATAGAAGATTAGAAGGAATGAGTCTAGATTGTTACCTTGAATTGATGGCTTTAGAAATCTCTTCTTTTTCTTCTTCTTCACAAAAGCAGGTTGTAGCTTGCTTCCTCTTTCTCTACCCTCACTCCCAAGCCGCCACAGTAGAAAATGATACTCCTCCTAGGGTTTTGTGCCCAAAATGAGGATTTTATACCCTCTTTCCTAAACTTACACTTTGGTCCCTCAAGATTAGGTTTTCACTTTCCTCCCCTCCATCTTACAATTCTTTATATTGAAAACTTGGTTATTACACATTATTGGGCCGATTAACATGTTGCCTTTTTCCCTTTTTAGTTTCATTGCACCGCACAGTCTTTGTTTTATTTTTCTGTGTACTTGTTTTGATTTTTAAATATTTTTTCAGGTGTCTTTAGAAAAAACATGAATGAAGTCGTAAAAATATATAATAGTGATGGTTGTGATTTGTGACAATACATACATGCAAAAGAAAAACATCTAAATTCATGATATAGAAAAATAAATACTTGAAGCATCCACACATATCTTGTACAAGACCTTGCAAGATGACATAGCATGCCATGTGGCTTGCAAAGTCTTGCAAGTGTAGCACTTCTTTCACAATTATAAAGACATTTCACAAACAAATATTTATTAAACAAATCCATTTTTGTTTAATTTAGTTTATTTACTCGCTTGTTTAAACATTAATTATTAATATGTTTATTAAATTTAATTCATTTATTAGTTTATTTGAACATTATTTTTTTATTATTTTATTAAAATTTCTTACCCACGCTTTATTTAAAAAAATGATATTTTTATGCAATGTTTTTCATTTAAACTACTAAAATAAAAGTACATTAATATATAAAATTACAAAAATACAAATACTAATAGATAAACGTACACAAACATCAAACATGTAATGTTTATTGTGTATTTGGTGTAATATTTGTATTTTGATAAACGTTGCATGCTTTCAATATATCTTTGTATTTTATTTGTTAATTAATTTATATTTATACAAAATATAGTAAAATAAAACAAAAGTAAAATTTTAGTTATCTATATTTTATAATTAAATTATTATTTATATTATAATTTATTACTTTATAAAGAAGTTTGGTCTTGCATGGGTCGGGAAGGTGTTATTGCAAAACTGATGTGGTACTTTAGAATTTAGAAATGAGTTTGGTCTTGTAGGAATGCAGATGGTCTTACGGAGATCTTAATTTATTATAAATTAAAACAAACTAAAAAGAAATCATAAATTAATTTATTATTAATTAAGATAACAGATATTTATGAAAATAAATATATGCAAAAACCAAAAAGAAAAGGGGTTAAGAAAATTGGCGCGGCGGGGAAGGGAAGATCCCGGAAAATCGCATGAGCATCCGGTTTCCAGTTGGATTCTTACCATTGAAATGCTCACGCACGTTAAAACAAAAACAAACTTATTTTTTACATTTTTATTTTATATATATATAGAGATAGAAAGATTCAAACGAGGAGCGTACTTATTTACGAGAAACGCGAGGAGCGTCTTTCATGTACTGGATCACATGTGATCCACTACTCCCGAAAAAATCGGGTAGCGGGCGACCTGGTTCGCGCGTCGCGTGGAAGTCGCCCGGATCACATGTGATTTTAGGCGTGAATCACATGTGATCCACTACATGGGCGGAATGAGCCCAATATTGAATATTTTTGGATTTATTTATTTTATTATATATCATATAAACTACATAAAAATATTTTTTATAATTAAAATTCATATTCTTATAGTTAATTATTTAATTTATGGTTCTCTTATAGTTAAAATACGTTTTATTTATTTTATTATCGATGGTCCAAGTGTAAGTATTAAAAATTGGCGGAGGCTTTGTGATGGACAGACATCGATCTTTTTGTGCATACTCTGTAACTGCAAATACTTCAGCTCCAAACACATATGAATCATCATTCGCCAAATACCCATTTTCACAATTCTTAAATTAGTCCAGTGATACCAACTTGTCAAAACCCCATTTCATATTCTTCTCGTAAAATCTTGTCCTATTGTCATTCACGATATCTATAAACACATACAAATAATAATAATTTAAAACGATTTAATGAATTAGTTAATATATGATTATTATGTTAATGCGATAGAAGTGTAAAAAAAATAAAAAAATAAGATATGTACCATAAATTAAATAATTAACCATAAGGGTATGAATTGTAAATATAAAAAATATTTTTATGTAGTATATATGATATATAATAAAATAAATAAATCCAAAAATATTCAATATTGGGCTCATTTCGAACGTATCAAAGGGACGATTATAATGGTGTAACTTGTTAAAATTAAAACGTATTTTTTAACGTATTTTAGTTAATAAACGATTATATGTGTTAAATGTAAAATTAAAATTATGAAAATAAAAGGTATAAAATAAGTAAGTAAATAAGTATAGGGGTTGAAAGTGTAAATTGCAAATCAAAACAATCAAAATCACATGACCGCGAATAGCGATAGAAAATTTAAAAACCAGGGTCATAACAAAATTCGCACAAATGTGAAGTCGGTGGTGTCATTATGGACTCTTCTTCGCGATCGCGGGGTGAAATTTTTCAAAATTGGTCTATGTCCGCGATTGCGGACCCCTTCGCGGACAATATGGGTATTTTGGTAAAGTCAACGAAAAATTGAGTATTTTAGTAAGTCAAATCAAACTTTGGGTATTTTAATTAATTTTTCCGTTTATCTACCATCATTTTGTAGCTATTTGATTAATAATCATTGAAAAATTCTTATTTTATGTTTTATACGATGGATTTAAAACATTGTCTCTTATAATTCCCCAAAAGTTATTCCGATATTTATTCCCAATAACTTAATTTATCATCTCAAAGATTCTTGGGTTTAGGATACAAATCCAAGTCTTCTCGTGAGTTGTTCACTGAAGACACCTTCAACAAACTTTATATAAAAAGTGTAAATCATAAAAAAAAATTGAATAATTATTCTCAAGTGTCAACCACTTTTTTATTTTAATAGATAGCCCCAACTACTAAAAAGACGTACAATAAATAATACCACGTTTTTCCCAAAATAACTGGGTAAAGCAATACACTTGTACAACTTCTGAATATCAATAAAAGTAGAGTTGCGTAAATATTTTTGACCATACAGTTCAATAATACCTGTGCAGAATTTGTACAGACAATCTCGTGACGTTGTCTCTCCCATACGGATGTACTCGTCAAGTGCGTCAACAGTTACTCCATACGTCAATTGCCGAATAGCGGAAATACACTTTTGTATCGGAGAAAAACCTTGTTTGCGTCTGCCGTCCACCCGAAGTGTAAAATACGGATACTCTCCTACTAAATCTTCAACTATTCGTTCGAATAGTTGCCTGCTCATCCTGAACCGTCGCCTAAACATATCCGGTGTATAAACCGGGTTGTTGCCAAAGTAGTCCCGCATAAGCCGCTCGTTTGCAGCTACTCGACCTCTTTCTATGTTCGCGACCCTCTCTCTTGTTGACGACGAGGCGGTGCTACCATAAATTCATTGTGCAGTATGTCGAAAAACTTCTCTTTGTAGATTCAACAACTCGTCGGTGTCTACGGATGATGATGATGCGGTCGGTGAACCGGATTGTGGCGAATCCATATTGTTTAAAATATAGAGAATGGAAGAGAATGAGAGAGTTTGAGAGATTTTGGTGTAAAAAAATAAGAGGTTTGGATTAATATATATAGTGTGATTAAATTGGAAAAAAATTAAAAATAAAATAAAATTACCGTTGGAGTGCCGTTGGATTTATTTATTTTCAAAATTTTAAAAAAATAAAATAAAAAACAAACAAATTCTTTCGGGTTTCTCGGGTTTGAAAGCCCGCACGCCGAGCCCGAGCATGAAGCCCGCATGCCCCCCACCGCTGCCCGCCCGAGCCCGAGCTCGAGCCCGAAGGGCGCTGCGGATGGCCTTAAGAATTTAAGATGAGTATTAAGAAGCTGGTTGGGAATACTTATTTAAAATGTTTATTAATTTATTTCGGTATAGATAGTAAGAAGCTTTAGTGTCTGGATTGGAAAAAAAATGTTAATACCGGTTTGACACTAATAATAAGAAGTTTTTGATAACTTACTCTATTCTAACTTATTAACTTATTTAAAACAAATTATCAGTTTTTTTTGTCATTTTACATGTATAAGAATCCCAAACACCCCTCCACCCGACCACCCCCAAAAAAAAACTTATCAGTTTATTACATTTTTGATATCACCATAAATTAATCCAAATGTTTTTTATAAAACTTGAGTTTAACATCACATAAGTTGATAAACACATTTACAAAAAACAATAACAAGCGTGAGAATATTGTAGGAATTTTTTTAATAATTTATTGGATAATCACATGATATTTAATTTATTTATGAGTGAATAATATTGAAGGTTCCCGTGGTTTACTTACATTTTAGATTTGGTCCATAAAATAAATTATATATACAGATGACTCCTAATTTTTTCAACTTCATAACATTCAAGATTTCTCTAGTTAATATAATTAATTAACAACCGTTAGAAGAGACAACTCATTATTTAAGAAAAACTATAAGGGCCAAAAGTGTAATTCATTCTAAAATTAATTGTAAATTAATTGTTTTATTTAAAAGAATTATTTATAAACATTATTAAAATAATGCACTCTTTATTTATTTTTAGAAAATCAGTTGATATATATTTATTAATTATATGTGAAATATTCAAAAGAAAACTAAAACGAACTTGTAACTTGTAAGAATAAACAGTAGATTGCTCCTAAAATTGCAGTCACAAAATTTCTATCTAAAATTTCCTTGTTTTGTCAATTCATATATATATATATATATATATATATATATATATATATATATATATATATATATATATATATATATATACTTGAGATCACGTGAGACCAAACCATTTCCATGAGACCTGTGAGATCAAAAAAATAACACTAAACCTTCACAGTAAAAGACTGTGAAGGTAAACCTTCACGGTGTTTTTGCTGCGAAGGTTCGCTGTTTTGCTTACCTTCACAATGAATCGTTATAAAGATTTAGTGTTATTTTGTGGTCTCACGAAAACAGGTTGGTGTCATATCGAATCCAACCCTATATGTATGGGTTTTGAATTTGCAAATATATAGGAAAAGATCTGATGGAAAAAATATTTACAATAAATAAAAAGATTGAATTGGGTTACAAAAATTGGGTTTTGATGAGGTAGATGTATAATATAATCTAGAATGGGGATTTGTTCCCCTTTCCATTTGTAAAGAACCCTACTAGCCCTTGCCTGTATGGTAGATACGATTTCCTCTTTCCGCCTTCGCGCTTAGCTCTTTGTTGTATGTAGAACATCTCATGAATCGACGGTTTAGATTTGCCGGAAGCTATGGCGACTTCTCCGGCATTCCTTTTTTGTTTCGGAATCTCGACCTTCTTAGCAGGAGTCAACAACACCATCGGCTCCTTCCCTTCGCTGTTGCTCCGCCGGAGTAAATCCCTGATTCTCCACCGTTTTGATCCCGATCCGGTAGAACTGCTTTTTTTACATTTGCTAAGCGGCGATGATCCGATATCCATTTTAGGTCTCCACGCACAAAAAACTCCATGAGCTTCACTTTCCGATTCGTCCGCTTCTGACGATGACGAAGATGCAGACTCTTCCCCTTCCCGTTCGTTAATAAACAATTTCCCCAACGAAGCCGAACAAGCATCTTCCTCGTCATCAACCTTCGCTACAGCCTCACGATCTGCGTCGTCCTTAATCAGTAGATCACGGTTGAAAAGAGGAAAAACCAGCCGGCCTTCGGAAGCGGTATCTTCGGCTGAAACATGTTCGTCGCCGAGCACCAATGAGAACTCGAAATCCTCTTCACCAACATCATGAAATCGAGCAGCTTGTTGTTCTTTCAGTAATTGAGTACTGACTTTAATGGCAGCCGTAGAGGCTAGACTATCAGAAGAGTAGCAATTAAAGCTAGGACAGAACCCTAAATCATCGATTTGTCCCTGATGTTGCATTCTTGTTTTTGCAGCAGGAATCCCGAAAAGTAAGACGAAATCTATCTTTGAAATGCCAGAGGGAGGGTGGATGAGAGAAGGGATTTGGTGAGGAAGGAAATTTATAAGGGGGGTTGGGAACGGGGGAGGAGCTGCTTTTGGGCCGCGTGAGGTTTATGAGAGAAGTTATTTCTCTATTTTACTGTCTATTATTTACTCTTTAAAATAAAATATTATAAGTATGTATGTTTTTTTTATTTTGATTACATATATTTTTATTAATACTCTTATATTTATTAACTTTATAAATTGTATCCTTATATTTTTTATTTTTACAATACTCTTATATTTATTAACTTTATCATATTATTTTAACGTTATAATTCATATTTAGTTGGATAAATTTAAATTAATTTAAAACTTAAAGATAAATATAATTCTAATTTATTAAAATTGGTATTAGACAACAAATAAAATAAAAATACAAGAATCTAAAAAATAGAAGGGTTATTTTGTAATTATCAAAAGTTAAAAAAAAAATAGAGAGTAGTGAATAGTATATAGTAACTCTCTATATATAGAGTTACTATTCATTTCTCTATTTTAGAGAGTAAAATAGAGAGTTCATTAGAAAGGATATAGAAAATAAAATAAAAAGTTAATTGGAGATGATCTTACAATAAAGACAAAATCTGGCTTGCACTTTCTACGGCCTAAAATAGTAACATAAATAATTTCTACGTATAAAAATATTCACTTATAAGATTGTCTTATTATTATTAAAATATGAAAAATATTCCTTATCAACTACTACAACTATTTATTTATTTATTAACTAGTACAATTAAAGTTACGCATTGTTAACATTAAAAAACATATATAACATAATGTATGAGATCATGTGAGGGGTTGATATGACGTAACTTATTCTAATGCATCTAAACGTGAAAATTTTATTTTAATCTTTTTTACAATAAATTTTATTTTCATTAGAACCCAATTATATAATATAAGAACAAAATTTTATAATTATACGTGTTATGCGCGAAATTAATATTGGGGTTGAAACCATTTTTGTTTGTTTTTTGTGTGTCGCTTTCCTTTTTATTAAAGGTGGTGGCTTTATTTAATAAACATAACTTAAGTCGCACGCTTCTTTAAGACCAAGTTCACACGTGTGTAAGTTGGCCCGCATCTCTACCGCTACGCTAACTATATCCTTAGGCAACAAAAAAAAATAGCTAGTTGCGTCTGTAAATAATTGTACCACATGCATTCAATGTCGTACTTTGTTGAACACAAATGGAAATTACCCAATTTACTTTTACAACACTATCTAATTAGTTTTTCTTTTACATTTAAAAAAACTATCTGATTAATTAAGGCTTAAGGGGTCACACGACATTTATATATTTATTAAACTTAGTTGTTCGGATCGTTTGTACACATTTCGATTAATCATAAAATGTTTGGGTGTAAAGGCGCTTGAAAGGAGATGGTTGGATCATTATCCGATTCTTTTATTTGACAATCGGGTAGATTTTGGCCCGAAACCATTTAAACTGTTTGATACTTGGTTAAACAAAGAGGGAATCGAAAATGTGGTGAGAGAGGTGTGGAACAAGGAATTGACTTCAAAAATCACGACTGTGTGTTTATAAGGGGTAAATTGAAGAACGTGAAAGAAGCCTTGAAGAAAAGGAGCAACGAACGTCTTAGCAATATGGAAAAAAAAACTTTTTGGGAAAAAGGAAGAAGTGAAGAAATTGGAAAACTCGGTGAATCAAGAAGCCTTAACGATAATGAGAGGAGCAGATAATGAGGGGAGCAGGTGGCTAGAAGCCCGTAAAGAGTGGTTGGAAGTGGAGAAAAAGAAAGTAGACATGGCAAAACAAAGAGCAAAGATCAAGTGGATTGAGGAAGTGGACGAGAATTCAAAGTTCTTTCACGCGTCAATAAAGTAAAAAGAAAGAAAAACCAATATCTGGGGTTTGATTATTAATTCGGTTTGGAGGGAAGAATCGGAGAAGATAAAGGATTTTGTCTTCGATTTTTTCAAAAACAAATTCTCAGCTCAAACAATGCCTTAAGCCACTCAGCCATTCGGTCCAAGATTGAGAAGTAACATCTTCAAGAAATTGTCAAAAGAGGAAGCAGATAAGCTTGAAATTCCGTTCTCGAAAGAGGAGGTATGGGAAGTGGTAAAAAATTGTGGAAGTATTAAATCACCAAAGCTAGATGGGTTTACCTTTACTTTTGTAAAAAGTTTTGGGAAATTATAAAAAATGATCTGATGAAGGCGCTGTTGCGGTTTTGGGAGTCGGATGAAATTAGTGGAGGATGCAATGCTTCATTGTTTACCCTTATTCCAAAAAACATAAACTCGATCGGGCTTGGATAATTTCGGTCGATTAGCTTAATAAGGGTATTCTATAAAATTCTCTCAAAAGTGTTGGCAGAAATAGTGAAAGCGGTTATGGGAAAGATAATTAGTGAAACTCAAACAACCTTTATAAAAGGTCGATACATTCTTGACGGGGTTCTAGTCGCAAATGAAACGGTGGATTACTTGAGGAGAACGAAAAAGAAAGGTTTTATCTTCAAGGTAGATTTCGAGAAAGCCTACAATAGTGTGGAATGGTCATTTCTAATAAATACAATGGAAGCCATGGGTTTCGGGGGCAGATGGTGCAAGTGGATAAAAGTGTGTCTATCTTCCTCGACGATTTTGGTATTGGTTAATGGTTCGCCAACAAAGGAGTTCAACATGAAATAAGACAAGGGGACCCACTAGCTCCGTTCTTATTTCTAATAGTGGCGGAAAGCCTTCATGTTCTAGTGTCGGAAGCAAAGGCGAAAGGAGTATACGAAGGTGTAAAGGTCGGGACTGAGGAAGTGGTAGTGTCACACCTCCAATACACCGATGATGCTATTTTCTTCGGTAAGTGGAGTATTAACAATCTTAAAAACCTTATGAAAATACTAAAATGCTTTTTTATGGTGTCAGGTCTGAAAATTAATTTAGGCAAAAGCAAGTTGTATGGAGTTGGAGTAGATGAAGAAGAAGTTCAAATGTGAGCTAGAGGGTTGGGATGTGGTTGCGGATTACTTCCGTTCACATACTTTGGGCTACCGGTCGGTGCTTCGATGAGAAAGATCGAAAGTTGGAAGCCGGTTTTGGAAAAAGTAAAGAATAAATTAGCAAATTGGAAGGCGAAATTATTTTCTTTTGGCGGAAGGTTAACCTTGATAAAAGTGGTCCTTGGAAGTGTTTCTCTATATTACTTCCTGTTGTTTCGAGCCCCGAAAGGAGTGATAAGGGAGTTAGAGAGGGTGAGGAGTCGGTTCTTTTGGGTTGGGAAGCAAATGGTCTAACGATAAATCCGGGATGACTTGGGTAAAATGGGAGAGGGTTTGAAAAGAGTTTAAGAAAGGTGGTCTAAGTGTAGGGAGTTTGTAGGCGTCTAATTGGGGTCTTTTGGGTAAATGGTGGTGGAGGTTTGCAGCAGAAAAATAGACTTTTTGGGTAAAAGTAATGAAAAACATATACTGGGCTGAAGGGAGTTTCAAGGGAGAAACAAATGGGAGGAGGGGTAGCAACTCGGCTTGGTCGAACATCATTCAGATAGGACACGAATTAGAGAAGGAGGGGATTAGTTTAGCAACTTCGTTCGGGAAAAAGGTAGGGGACGGTCAAGAAACAAGGTTGTGGGTTGATAAATGGGCAGAAAACAAGGAGCTGGGGGAGAGATTTAAAAGATTATTTCAATTGGAAACTAATAAGGAAGTCAAGGTAGCAGAGAGAGGGGTGTGGACAGGTGAACAGTGGGTTTGGGAAGGGGTTGGAGGAGAGAGCCGAGAGGTAGGGAGTTGGGAGAACTTGAAGAATTCCAAAACCTTTTGCAAGGAAGACATCCAAATAGTGGAAAATCCGATCAACCAAAATGGTGGCTACATGAAGATGGGAAGTTCTCGGTACAAAGCCTCAAGAGTCTAGTGGAGGAGAAGGTGGCGACAAGAGGGGAGAACTTTGGGAAGACTAGATGGTCTAAGTTGGTGCCGAAAAAAGTAGGTGTTTCTATTTTGAGGGCGAGTTTAGCGAGACTTCCGTGTCGAGGAGTCCTAAACAAGATGGGAATGGATTTACACTCCTTTCTTTGTCCATGCGGTGTCGAGGTAGAAACAGTGGATCGCGCATCGGTTAGGTGCATATAAGTCAATCTTGTGTGGAAGGAAGTGTTATGGTGGGGTACTTCGAAAAATGAAATTAGCTCGTTAACCGATATTATAGATCAAGAACCTTGATTGGATGAAAATGCTCTATTTTTTAAAATTCGGACAGCGGCTCTGTGGACTGTCTTGTATTCAACATGGGCACATCGAAACCAAATAGTTTTTAAAGAGGAGAAACGTAAAATAATAGATTTCGTCTATGAGTTTCAACGTTGAAGTTACGAGTGGATCGCAAGAAGGATTCGGGGCAGGAAGGTAGATTGGGCAGCTTGGATTTCAAACCCGACGGAGTCCCTGTGCTGATCGTGTTTGGAGTGCCTCGTCAGTGGGCTGTTGGGGGTTGGTTGAGTCGGCTTCTCTAAATTTTTCGTTAGGGCTGATGACTCTTGCTGGTCTCGTCGGCTTTGTGTAAGCTGCCTGCAGACACTAGTTTGCTCGGTTGCCGGTTGATGTCAAGTCTGGATATTGGTTTGTTCTTCCGTGTCGGTGGCTTTCTTTGCATAGTGTAGCTTCTGTTTTGTGCTGGTTTGCTCCTGGCAAATTGGCGATGAGGCTGTGTTCGAGCTCGTTCTTTTTGGGCCGTTTGTTTGGTAGTTTTGTTTCGTTGTTTCGTTCTAGTTGTGGTTGGTAATAAAAGTGTTTTTGCTTTTAAAAAAAATTATAGAAAAATAACCAAGAAAGTTTTTGAGGACCCCATCCAATTTTAACCAAATATTTATGGTTTATTGCTATGTCTATAATTTAATGATGTTGATTCTCATACACAAATCAAGTTAATCCATTTTACTTTTGTTTTTTATTACGTATTTTATGAATTTGGTTATCGGGTTTCTTAAGTGAAGACTTTTGAAAGTTGTAATAACCAAGTTTTTATTTTCCCTTTTTCTAAAGAAATAAAACATTGGGTGTAAGAATTTTAAGGTTTAAAGTTAGAGGGGCCTTGGTGTAAATAGCTGAAAAGTATAAAACCCTCAAGGTTTTGCACAAAACCCTAGAAACTAATCAGTGTGTGAGTGTGTGTGGCGGCTTAGAGAGAGAACAGAGAAAGAAGAAGGGATTCTTCAGCAATCGTCAAGTTGGAGGAGAAGAGAAAGTTTTCTGCATCATCAAACTCAAGGTAATCCCCACCATCTCTTAGTGTAACACCCTCGAATTTGGAACGAGCAACTAATTTAAAAATTCAATAAAATACCCAAAGTAAATATAATTACTTCTACAATTCATTCCTTAAAATACCTCAGAATTTAAAACATTATAATTCCCACCATAAATTACTTAAACGGGTGTTACTTAACACAACACAAGTTGCAAGCCCCATATAAGTGCGGAAGACTTCACCAATCTAAATCACCTCTCGAGCACAATACTAGCACACGACCTTTCCCACGTGTCACTAGAACTACTCCCAACTTGAGACCTGTTGCACATGCCGACAATTAAAAAGGGTTAGGCTAACGCCTAGTGAGTTCAAGAGTTTATAGCATGATTTATATGATTTGTAGAAAGAAGGTTTGCGACATAAATCATGATTTTCAAAAGAGTTTATGAAAGGATGTAAACGACTCGTTTTCCAACGCACACAAAATCCATGAGAAATATTTCTCAAAAGGTATAAAGCGCTTTCTAAAATGAATTCCAAACCCAACTCACTCAAAACGTATTTGGACATAAATAACCCAAGGAAATACAAACGTGGACAAAACTCCATTATTCCAAAACATCCCATAAGTATGAAACATAGAACCCTGCCAATAACCATGAATACAGTTCGTATAAATAAAGTACGTCACCGAAAATATGGATAAAAACATATACCCAAAACCACACCTTTCGGTGACGGGGGACACCCGATTCCATCGAAAGTGACGGGCACACAAAATTAAGTCACTCGTGATGTTACTGGATTACACCTCAAGCCCCGACCTTAGTTCCCATGCCATAAAGACATCACAACCTCAAGCCATAAATAGATTGCCTTTATTGCATACCCCGTAGAGTTACACCTCAAGGACTTACAGGCGACCTTATTGCATATCTAGTCTAGACGAGTTACACCTCAAGGACTTCAATGTCCCTTATTGCCTACTCGCTAGTGGCCCCCACGGCCTACACCTATAACCATGTGTTCCCATAGTCTGCTCCTCGTGCACAAAGAGATAGACCATCAAATAAAGACTGACTCATATGCCTATGGATCCAATGCAACACAGTCTACCAAACATGCTCAACCCGGAATGATTAAAACACCCACGCATGTAAATATCAATAATGAGCAATAAAATGCATCAAGTTGCAATAAATGCAAACCATAAATAAGACTCCACATTACCATTTAAAACCGGACAAATGTCCCCAAACTTTCTCAAAGACAAACCCGAGCAAAATGCTCCAAACTCGTTAGACCCATATATAACGGCCATCATCGCATAAAATGAGTTTAAACATTGTTTAGGTAAACAAGTACCACAAAATCGTTATTAACCCAAAAACCGACATGGTTAAACAAAAGGGTTTTCCCAAAAGGGCTCACACCTTTAAATCATCAAAATGACCCTTGGCACTAATTTGTGCATTTTCCCAAATGGTTTATAAAATCAATTACACTACATGATTAAACCGTTAAATAAACATTATTTTGAGTGATTAATCATTTAAGGACATATTACTATTTCTACACATAAAATATCCCAAAAATCCCAAATATGGACGTTTTACAACATTTATGAAGATAAATACTTCAAAAGGGTTAAACTAACCAAGTACCTCAACAATTGGTATTTTCAAGTAAAACACACAAACATTTGGAAAATACTATTTTTGGCATGTACAAAGTTTTCACAAATCAACTTGAACTCACCTTGCTAGATTTAGGCTAAATCTAGAATTTCCCCAAACGTAAGCTCCTTTGACGAAGTTTGTGTTAGACAACCTAAGGGGGGGTAAGGTTGTATTTTAAATCTTTTACTTTCAAAAAATCTTTTACAAATAAATACAGTACAGAAACAGTATAAATAAATCAGAGTATACAAATAATAACGAAGAGTGTAAATATAAACAAATACACAGAGATTATATAAATAAATATAAATGCAAAGCAGTTTATATAAACAAATATAATAAAGCACAGCGGAATAAATAAAGAGATAAAGGTTAGAGATACTTGACACAGAGATTTACTGATTTACCACCAACTGTGATAAACCAGCAGCCGAGACACTTCCCGACACGATCCAATAAATGTATTCTTTACGGTAGAATACAAACCAAATACAGAGCAAAGTAAACGGCTCTCAAGCTTTAGCTTATCGAGATATACAGGATCACACACCCGTTATTCAAACACTTACAAGAGGAGTATAACTCACAATGGGTAATCACTCTTGTATAATATCTCACACTTGGATATTTTATAAAAAAATGTTTTATAAAATATATATATTATAAATGAGAGAGCTGAGAGTGTGGTTGCTGCTTGTTGTTACTGTTATGTGGTCTTGTCTGGTCTGCTTGTTCTCTTCTCCAGCATGCATGTATATATATCAGGAAGCTCCAACGGCATTGTGCATCCGCGGTATACCGCCAAATGCACGCGGTATACCGCCGTCAGAAAAAGTAACTGACACACCAACGGCTACATGCAAAGTTGACTTCTGGAATTACGTACCCGCGGTATACCGGCTGGGACTCGCGGTATACCGCCGTCAGAAAAAGTATTATCAACCAATCAGAGAAGCACACGGAACCTGCCGCGGTATACCGGCTGAACACCCGCGGTATACCGCCAAATGTGTACCCGCGGTATACCGGGTATTCTCCACGGTATACCGGCGTCAGAAAAGACACCTTCCAGGACTGCAACCAAATCTTGCTGGATCTTCTTAAAACAAAAACTTATTTAGTTAAAATCAATTATGGTTTTTTAGAAATATCCAAGTGGTATATTATTTTAGGGTGTTTATCATTATTAGTTATAAACAATGATGACGACGTAAACACTTCCGTCTTGAACCCTTCAGTTTAAATCTTCGTGTTCTTCAACAACTGCACACTTGGATTAAATTGTTAGATAAACAATAATACGGTGTGTTTGTAATCATCAAAATAAATATATATAAATATATAGAGATGTGGTACACTTGCACCAACAATCTCCCCCTTTTTGATGATGACAAACACAACCGCTAAGCAAGAGCATATGCGGTTTCTCTCCCCCGTTTGTCGAAACAAAAAGGGTCAAGAAAGACGGTATGCTTCCCCTCGAGAGATGCTCCCCCTCAAAATATGCATATAATTGAGAGAGCATAAACTCATGGGTAAAAGAGCTAAAACGCTCCCCCTCAAATTAATAACGATATCAATTTGATTTTATAAAATTTGAGGGATAAAATAAAATGCAAAAAGCAATAGAGACAAAGATATACAAACCAATACGAAACACTTGCACCAAAACGGATCTTAAGGCTTCAATTTTCGGTTAATTTTATGTGATTTAAAAAAATCACCACGTATTATGACCTCGTCAGGTAGCCACGTATTATAACCTCGGCAGGTAACCACGTATTATAACCTCGGCAGGTAACCACGTATTATAACCTCGGCAGGTAACCACGTATTATAACCTCGGCAGGTATCCACGTATTATAACCTCGGCAGGTAACCACGTATTATAACCTCGGCAGGTATCCACGTATTATAACCTCGGCAGGTAACCACGTATTATAACCTCGGCAGGTAACCACGTATTATAACCTCGGCAGGTAACACCTACAAAAGGCAAAGAAAATATTTCGTGGTACCCTTTTCTTATGGGTCCTTTTAACAGTTAGTATAAAACATAAACCAAAAAAAATATGTTGTCGACATAAAACAAACACGACAAACATACAAAGCCATATAAATGGTTTAAAACCACAAACGCATCCCACCGGGATTATCAACATTAAACATTCCTTTCGGAATCCATTTTCTAACCATTTTTATTTTACGATCGTATTTATCATAGACGTAAAAAGAAGTATGCGGATTAACATTTTTCTTAGGATTCGCAAACTTATTATTATACATAAACGCATGTGATTTTCTCGACATATAATTCACATAATTCATTTTAGGAACATACGGAGGTTTTTGCGTTTTATTTTTAACAACAAATTTAGGTTTTTCAAAAACCTTTTTAATTGGCATACAATCACATTTTTCAATACACGTATTTGAACCAATGCCTTTTCGGCAATTTATACGATTAGGCATATTTAGCATTTTAAGCACTTTATCATTGCTATTTTGAAAAGCATTTGCTAATAAATTATCTTTTTCATGCGATTTACATTTTGCTTTCAAACAAGCAATTTCATCTTCAAGAATATTGCATTTACCACATACAACTTTTTCACATGTTATTTTCTCTAAACATGCAATTTTATCATTTAAGACAATGCAAGATTTGCAAACAATATTTTCGCATGCTTTCTTTTCTAAAGTGATAACTTTATCATTTAACTCATTTTTGATTTTATTATCACATGCAATGGTTTGTTTACAATTATTCAACTCATTTTGACATAATAATAATTCTTCTTTTAATTTAGCATTCTCATTTTTAAAACTATTAACGAGAACAATCAATTTTTGAAAAGAGACATTTAACATATCAATATCATCATCGTTATCACTACAACTAGAATAACTTGAGTATGAAGTACATACCTCTTTCTCGCAGTCGACGATGAGACAAGTTTCTTCATTTCTTTGATCTCGGGTTTCGTCTCTCTTTTCTTTTGAGTTTTCACCATAGGTGATGTTCAAGTTCTCCCAAATATCACGAGCAGTTTCAAAGAGATAAACACGCTCAATATCATCGTTAGTAAGAACCGAAAAGAGAAAATTTTTGGCTTCATAATTTAAACAATAATTAGCCTTATCTTCGTCGGACCATTCCGAGCTAGGTTTTTCAACAACTTTGTTGTTTTGAAATTTTGTGGGTTTGAAATTTCCTTTAATAATAATATCCCAAATTTTTTGATTTATCCCACGAACATAACGTTCAAAAGAATTTGCCCAAAGATCAAAATTTTCGAAATCAATAAGAAGAGATTTAGAAAACCAAGTATTTTGTTGAGCCATTAAATAAAAGATATAACTTTAAAAATTTAAAAGATAATTTTTGAAAGCCCCGCTCTGATACCAAATGTTAGACAACCTAAGGGGGGGTAAGGTTGTATTTTAAATCTTTTACTTTCAAAAAATCTTTTACAAATAAATACAGTACAGAAACAGTATAAATAAATCAGAGTATACAAATAATAACGAAGAGTGTAAATATAAACAAATACACAGAGATTATATAAATAAATATAAATGCAAAGCAGTTTATATAAACAAATATAATAAAGCACAGCGGAATAAATAAAGAGATAAAGGTTAGAGATACTTGACACAGAGATTTACTGATTTACCACCAACTGTGATAAACCAGCAGCCGAGACACTTCCCGACACGATCCAATAAATGTATTCTTTACGGTAGAATACAAACCAAATACAGAGCAAAGTAAACGGCTCTCAAGCTTTAGCTTATCGAGATATACAGGATCACACACCCGTTATTCAAACACTTACAAGAGGAGTATAACTCACAATGGGTAATCACTCTTGTATAATATCTCACACTTGGATATTTTATAAAAAAATGTTTTATAAAATATATATATATTATAAATGAGAGAGCTGAGAGTGTGGTTGCTGCTTGTTGTTACTGTTATGTGGTCTTGTCTGGTCTGCTTGTTCTCTTCTCCAGCATGCATGTATATATATCAGGAAGCTCCAACGGCATTGTGCATCCGCGGTATACCGCCAAATGCACGCGGTATACCGCCGTCAGAAAAAGTAACTGACACACCAACGGCTACATGCAAAGTTGACTTCTGGAATTACGTACCCGCGGTATACCGGCTGGGACTCGCGGTATACCGCCGTCAGAAAAAGTATTATCAACCAATCAGAGAAGCACACGGAACCTGCCGCGGTATACCGGCTGAACACCCGCGGTATACCGCCAAATGTGTACCCGCGGTATACCGGGTATTCTCCACGGTATACCGGCGTCAGAAAAGACACCTTCCAGGACTGCAACCAAATCTTGCTGGATCTTCTTAAAACAAAAACTTATTTAGTTAAAATCAATTATGGTTTTTTAGAAATATCCAAGTGGTATATTATTTTAGGGTGTTTATCATTATTAGTTATAAACAATGATGACGACGTAAACACTTCCGTCTTGAACCCTTCAGTTTAAATCTTCGTGTTCTTCAACAACTGCACACTTGGATTAAATTGTTAGATAAACAATAATACGGTGTGTTTGTAATCATCAAAATAAATATATATAAATATATAGAGATGTGGTACACTTGCACCAACAGTTTGCATCCTCAAGCCAAAACCTCCAAAAACCTAAATTCATAACTTCCAACCATGAATACATATTCAACACTTTAAAACCATTCCCCAAACATCTTATAACAAAATCTTCATTTTGACCAAAAACCCCAATATTAACCTAACTTCTCCAAAATCATCCAAACCGAAATTGGAGAAAGAAAACACTAGGAGATCATCAATGGAACATTTATAACTCATATAAAAGTATAGAAGCTAGGAGTATGAACTCACCACTTAGGTTTTGATGAAAACCTAGAAAACCCCAAAAATCTCTAAAATGTTGTGGATGAAACTTGCTCTTGCATCTATAGATGAAATCAATAGCATAAAATGGGTAAGAAACGCATCAATCTCCAAGAGAAACCCCAAAATCGGTTAGGGTTTTGTGAGGGAGAAAAGGGAAAACGATTTGGGAGAGAAAGGAAGGAGATTCGAGACTTACCACCACCAAACACCCTTGAATAATCCAATGATCTTACAAAATCTTTCTAGACCCTTGAAGAGCTCTCAAAAACGGAACCATAGCAAGTTGAATCATCAAAATCGGAGTTGAAATGAGAGAGATATGAAGAAATGAAGTTTGAGGGATGAAATTCGTATTTGACAGCAACCAGGTACCCGTCCGCGACAATGACACGCGACAATGACACGGTCATTGTCGCTGGTCATAGTCGCACAAGGTGTACCGTAGGTTGTACCCTTTTCGCGACAATGACACGGTCATTGTCGCTGGTCATAGTCGCACAAAGTGTACCGAAACTGTTTTGGCCATAACTTCTTCGTTATAGCTCCGATTTCGCTCCGGAAAGAACCGTTGGACTCGTATTCGAATTCCTCATCCAACAAGACCGTAAAAGCTAAGATTTAACCCAAAATCTTACCTTTCATGTTTTTCTTAAAAGATCGGTTTCTCACTGATTCGAAATTATGTTTATCCGAAAAATACGGGTGTTACACTTAGTAAGCATAGAATTCTAGTACCAGAGAGTTTGAGCAGAAATTGTAATGTCTGTTAAGCAATTGACTCATAAGAGTTCTGTGTACGGCTTAACGACCTTAATAAGAGGATTAATAGAGTTAGATTAATCACTTTGTTGGATAAGAGGCTTGGTAATCGATTGAAATTGATTAATTTTCAGTACCAATGTTAATTAGTATCGCATCGCCATAATTTATTGCGAGGTTCCGGAATTTATTAAGTTCCGGAATAAAAACTCGATGTGATCCGGAATTAATATTAGGGCGTTTAGGATCCGGAATCTAAAAGAGATCCGGAATGGGCTTTATTTAACAATGATCTGGAATCCACTATGGATCCGGAAATTTATTTTCGTTTGGGCCTAAGAACCGGAATCCAAATGATGGATCCGGAATTGCTTAATTTTGGGTTGAGTTACATATGAACCGGAATTTGTTTAGGAGACCCGGAACTGGGCTAAGTTAGGAGACCCAGAGTGGGCCAACACATGTGATCCGGAATTTAGTAGTGAGATCCGGAATCCATAATGCGGATCCGGTATTGAATTGGGCTGATTAAAAAGATCCGGAACATGCTGGGCCTAAGGGAGATCCGGAGTCCATTTAAAGTGGATCCGGTGTTGTTTTTAAAAAAGGGGATCCGGTGTTGTTGGGCTTTGGGTCCGGATGCATAAGAGATCCGATGTAGTTGGACTTAACCCGGTATTGGACTCAATTAACACAATCTGGAATTGGGCTAAGTATAGTAAGATCCGGAATTCATTTATCTTGGATCCGGAATATAGTATGGGATCCGAAATCTTATTATTTTGGGTCGTGGATCCGGTATTCAGTTAAAGATCCAGATTTTATTTTGGGTCCAGATTTTCAGAGTTCGTTGAGAGTTAAGTAAGTAGAAAGTTATTCGAGATTAAAGTTAGCATGAGACTTATTATTTTTATACCTTTATCAACATAGGAGTTCCTCATTAAATTTGAAGTTTTCGCGAGGAGAAATTGTTAAAGCGCCATGTGAGCTTTTCTAACTAAAAATACGTGTTTTCCAAAGAAAGTAAATGAGTAGAATTGCCATGTTTATTTACATGATTTTACTTGTTTGAAAGTTGATATGAGATGTATGCATACATTGTGGTAGACGTAAATTGGCTAAGTCGGGGGGAGGTTCCGCCAGTGCTCATGCCGGGGGGAGGTTCCGTTTATGCCATGGGAGGGTGTACCCAGTAAGGCAGCGTGAGACTGACTCGTTGTCACTCTTGAGTGACTTCAGGGTGCCATTTACGGGAGCGGATTTATCCGTGAAAGTTTTATGTAAAGATATGTGAAAGTTTTATGTAAAGATATGTGAAAGTTATAAATTGTTTTTAAATGATTTTGAGAACTGTCAGGAGGGAGCTCACTAGACCTCATGGTCTAACCTCACATTTTCCAAACTAAACCTTTTCAGGTAAGCATGTAGTAGGAGGCTCTGGCAAGTGAGTAGGGCAGGACTAGAGAATAATTGCAGTTAGAAGCAGTGCCACTCATACCTTTAGTAGTTAGTTATTCTCAGTTGTGTATAGGTTGTTTCCGCCAACCTAAATTTTGAATCAGATGCAAATGAAATTTTGGGACCCAGAATTGTAATGCTTATGATTTAATGCTATGCATGTTCTATTTTAGACTGGGTTGTTATAAAAGTGTAGTCATAAAATATAGGTTTTTAAAGTTGGTTTTTAAAATAAGAAAAACTGACAATTGAAAGAATGAAATATGGGAAATTAATTAAAATACCCCAAGTTTGACCATCTCTTACCAAAATACCCAAAATCTCTCCCAGTTTACAAAAGTACCCAAAAAATCCGCGATGGGCCCCGCGATCGCGGGCCCAGGCCCACGTGGCAAACTGTTTCGGCCAAAAGCCCCGCGAAGCCCCCCAACTTTGCCTGCGTTGGCAAGTTTCGTCCCTGCCCGCGATCGCAGCCCGCGATGGGCCCGCGATAGGCCAAAAAAAATTTACATTTTTGGTCCCTGTTTTTTGAGTCTTTGTTCAGTTAAAAAAATACAAACTGTTAAAAAGAAATTTTAGCAAAACCGAGATGCGTGAGTTGCATTCGTCTCCGCAGGTCGCGTTCGTACACAAGTTCGACGATTTTAGCTTGCGAAATCGTCAATCGGCACCCCCCCTGCGCGCGGGTAGGTGTTGGAGTAAAACCATGCAAGAAGCTTGTCAACTCCTCACACTTCTTTCCTTATAAACCAAATAATGTTCCTTCCTCCTTCCTATGTGGGACAACTTCCCACACCCAAATTGGTTTTTGCTAATTTCATGGTTTTTACTCAACTTTGAGCATCGATATCTCATTCACACATACTCCGTTTTCGACGCATTATATATCGTTTCGAAGCTCTCATATAGGAGAACATAAACCCACTATAAGTTAATTATATATACTACATATATATATATATATATATTTAAATGTGTCTAAAGTTCCCTAAAAACCATTAAATATAAGAACTTTAGACACATTTAAATATATGTGTATTTAATTAGCTTTCTTTATTCTAGGGATACAATTTAAATACTAGTTGATGGTTAATTGTTAATTATTTGATTGTTAAATGTTAATCTTTTTGTATTGTATTTCATCAAACAAATGGAAAACTGCAGAGAAAAAAAGGTTTTTATAAAAAGAGTACTACTAACATCCCGAACTATTAGTAATGTGGGCCACATGTCGTGTAATCATATATGATATCTCGCCTTCTCGCATAATGTTTAACTTCTCGCATTATCCTTTCTCTATGTATATGTATATATGTTTCTGTTTCAGTTATATGTTTGTGAGTGTGTTTTTCTGATGATTGTTGTTTGTTAAAGGTCCCTGGAATGTCTGATGAGCTCATCAACTACGTTCACTCACTCCAACGTCAGGTTGAGGTATAATACCTATAAACATCCTATATTTCCTAATTCTATTGCCTATTAATTTCCCAAGAAGGTTTACATTTGTATATAAATACCATATCTCTTTGTATCCATGTTTATATGGTGTGTGTGTGTGATTTGGTTTTCAATGGCAACAGCTCTTTAAATGAATTATAGAAGTGATACATACTTTCCTTTTGATTTATGATCTTTAAAGTCATCATCAGATGAATGAAATTAATTTGTTTTTTTCTCTGCAGTTTTTATCAATGAAACTTGCGACTGTGAATCCAGCAAAGAACATTGATGTTGACCACCTTTTTTCTCTGCAGTTTTCCATTTGTTTTATGAAATACAATACAAAAAGATTAACATTTAACAATCAAATAATTAACAATTAACCATCAACTAGTATTTAAATTGTATCCCTAAATTAAAGAAAGCTAATTAAATACACATATATTTAAATGTGTCTAAAGTTCTTATATTTAATGGTTTTAGGGAACTTTAGACACATTTAAATATATATATATATGTAGTATATATAATTAACTTATAGTGGGTTTATGTTCTCCTATATGAGAGCTTCGAAACGATATATAATGCGTCGAAAACGGAGTATGTGTGAATGAGATATCGATGCTCAAAGTTGAGTAAAAACCATGAAATTAACAAAAACCAATTTGGGTGTGGGAAGTTGTCCCACATAGGAAGGAGGAAGGAACATTATTTGGTTTATAAGAAAAGAAATGTGAGGAGTTGACAAGCTCCTTGCATGGTTTTACTCCAACACCTACCCGCGCGCAGGGGGGGTGCCGATTGACGATTTCGCAAGCTAAAATCGTCGAACTTGTGTGCGACCTGCGGACACGAATGCAGCTCCAAAATCTCGTGCTCACGCAGCTCGGTTTTGCTAAAATTTCTTTTTAACGGTTTGTATTTTTTTTAAAGACACAAAAAACAGGGACCAAAAATGTAAAATTTTTTTGGCCCATCGCGGGCTGCGATCGCGGGCAGGGACGAAACTTGCCAACGCGGGCAAAGTTGGGGGGCTTCGCGGGGCTTTTGGCCGAAACAGTTTGCCACGTGGGCCTGGGCCCGCGATCGCGGGGCCCATCATGGATTTTTTGTAAACTGGGAGAGATTTTGGGTATTTTGGTAACACGAAGTTGGACTTAGGGTATTTTAATTAATTTCCCATGAAATATTCATTGGGTCCATAATCTGGTTTGAAACCAAACTGTTTTCTATTTGGATTTCAGACCCAATGAATGACATTTGGGGAAAAATATTTTACAATCGATTGAAGTCAAATTCAATTAAGACGGTCTCCTTTTTCTCATGTAAAACTTGACTTTTATAAAGTTTCATCTACTACCCTTTTCCATTTTCATAAATCACCCCAAAGGTTTATTGAACACATGATCTTTCAAAAAGATACCAATAACTTTTAGCTACCTTTTATATATATGACTAAGATTTTTTATAATAATTCAAATCCATAAATTTAGTCTTTTATCTCAAATATATTTTATGAATTATCAAGTCGGGTTTGGTTATGGTGAAAAATTGATGTTAACGTGAGAATTGTGAGAAGTGATTATCTACCGTTGGATGAGAAATTGACGTATATTTGGATGACATCGAGAGGCACCAGATCAATTCTCTTCTCAACCACAATTAATGGAAAGACATTTGATTAAAAGTGATCAACGGTTCAGATCCATTTCTCATACTTCTCACGTTAACTTTAACTTCTCACATGACCATTCGCCTTATCAATTATACATTAATGGTATACTAATACATATATTTACCTTGGTCTTGGGTGCTCATTGTTGATGTATTTGTTCCTTTTCTTTTTGCTTGGTTCTTTGTAGCTTTGTCTTATGTTGAATAGGTTTTGTGTCTGCTAGGTTCTGCTTAGGGCTGGCAACGGGTAGGGTATGGGTAGGGTAAGGGTTAATCCGTTATCCAATCCATTTTAAATAGCGGGTAACGAAACGGGTAATTATCCGTCTCATAAAACCCTTATCCATATCCTACCCTACCCATTAAAAATATCGGGTAACGAAACGGGTAATGGACAAATGGTAAAACAAAATTTTATTTTAAACTAGAATTGATATCGTTAATTCTCAAGTATATAAGTAAAACATAAGCTCATAAATATAGTTACTATTTTATATCTAATATGTATACTAAACATTTTATTATTTTCAAATAATTATCATAGTATAATATTAAAAATATATATAAATTATAAGAACACTTTTTATTGTATTTATTTACTTGAACCCGTCTTGTTTCTTGTTTAATCATCATGAAATTTTTTACTCGATAAATATTAAAAAATAAGTTAAAGTACATATTAATATACGACAATATTATAAAAATATTAATGATATATAATTATGTATATATACACATTAATATTTAATTATATATATGTATATATATAGGGAAGAGTTCAAAAGAGAAGTGCAGATATTTAGAGAAATAAAGAAGTGATATTGGCCATTTATTCGGTCAAGATCGACGGCTTTGACCGAGAAGCGACGGCTATATATATATATATATTATATCGTAACGGGTAACGGGTAATGGATAACGAAAAAAACCGCTTATCCATACCCTACCCGCTAAAATTTCGGGTAAACGGGTAACGGATAAGTGGATAAATGGATAAAATTTTCTTTATCCATACCCTTATCCAACGGGTCGAAACATAACGGGTAACGGGTTTACCCTTACCCATTGCCAGCCCTAGTTCTGCTGCTTGCAAATAACTTATAGACCAATTCAATACCAAAAATTAAAGTTTCTGATAATTATGGTATAAAAAATTATACAGTGAAAGTATGTTAGAGGGAATTATGTTAAAATAAGTTGGTAATTTATTAGTAGTTTTTACATGAATTTTTGCACTAAATATTGTGTTTTAAGGTATAAGTTTTTAGTACTTGTTACATTCAAAATCTATGTTTTAAAACACAAATTTCAAGATTGATTTAAAAAAAAAAACTTTATGGAGTAAATACTAATTAGGCCATGTGTACCGCCCACGGGCTCGGGCTTCGCCAGATGGCAAGCGGGTATGCGGGTAAGAGGTAGGGGGAGCGGGCTAGGTGCGGGCTCGGGCTGAGCGGGTTTGTAAGCCCGTGGAACCCGAGTGAATTGTTTGCCATATTTTAATGATTTTTAATTAAAATTTACATTTTCAACCCCTATACTTATTTACTAAATTTACTTTATACCTTTTAGTTTCATTATTTTAATTTTACATTTAACACATATAATCGTTTATTAACTAAAACACGTTAAAAATACGTTTTAATTTTAACAAGTTACACCATTATAATCGTCTCTTCGATACGTTCGAAATGAGCCCAACATTGAATTTTTTGGATTTATATATTTTAATATATATCATATAAACTACATAAAATTATTTTTTGAGTAAACTATGACTTTGGTCCCTGTGGTTTACTGTTAATAACGGTTTTCGTTTTTGATCTTTTAAAACTGCTTTTTTATCTTTATGGTTTCTATTTTCCTTCCATTTTCATCCCTCCATCCAACTTTGTTAAAATTAGAGTTAATTCTTCCAAAAAATAATTGAGAAAAATACATATTTGGTCCTTGTTTATTGTATATCAAATTTTACATTTTTATCCTTAAGTTACGACATTTTTTTTCTTATTTTTATTTATTATTTATCTTATTTTTATTTATTAAAAAATATATAAATATTTTTATTTTGTTAAATAATTAAATGTATAAATAAAAGAATTAAAAAAAATGAGGTGGCAAGAGGGCTTGCGCTACGGGTCTTGAGGGCTTGAGGAGAGAGTTAGGAGAAAAGCTGATGTGACGCTGATGTGGCATTGAGGGCTTGAGGGCTTGCGCTACTCATGGCCTAATACTTACCTTTTAAACTTTGAAAATTTTGGTTACACAAACAAAAGTATATTGTTTAAATTAAATTTGAAAATATTCGAGTGTATTTAATATGAATTGGATGGTTCTATTCTCTTAGGTGGACCTCAATGCTAGAATAAAATATTGTTGTGAACTTGGGATGTTAGGTGAGCTCCTTTCTCATTATCTTTTCATCTAATAATAATAATAATAATAATAATAATAATAATAAGATAAATTGATTAACTGAGTTTTTATAGTTTTATATAAGTTACGTATTGTTATTTAACTAAATACAAAAGGTAAAAAAATAAACACAAAGCTTAATTTGTTGTTTAAGTGGTTAAAAATAATATTTCGTTTTATATGTAGTAGGATAAAAAGTTTATTATTGATTATTAATAAATCATTTGAAATAAAAGAATATCTAAAAGAGTATGAATCGGATTGAAGCTCATAAATATTATATTATGATTTGTAAATAAATACATTTAATTGAAATCTTTTAAAATATTAACATATCTTTTAAATGATTAAAAATGAAAGTATTATTTATATGGTATATGACTTTTAGAATGTGCTTTAAAAAAAGTGAGAGTGGACCCTCTAGAAGGAAAATCTCTAGGTTGATCGCAAAATAAATAAAATAAATATTCATAATTTTAGCGTGGCTGTAGTTAAAGTTTTATATATACATTTATTTGTTAAATTATCAACAATATACGTTATATATATATATATTAATGATTCATTTTTTGTCTTAAAAGTAATATTTAATTTAAAACTTATTTAACAATTTGGGACTTTATTATGAACATATTTGTGTTGTTTGAACTAATATGAAAGAGTGATTTTTGTATAGTACTTGTTTGTTTGTCATCCTTTCTTAAATAAACATCAAATTATTTAATGATATTTAAAAAAAGTTTTAAACTACACAAGTCATGACATGATGGTAAGGTGAAATCTCTAGTCTTACCAACACAATTTTTTTTTCAAGACATAACATAAGTTAATAAATTTGTATGTTATATTGTAATTATAAATATACATATATATTTTCTATTTATTATTGACTGATACTGCAAATTTTATATTAATATTAGAAGAAGAAAATTCCTATCCTATATAGTAGTAGTATATAAAGAGTACGTGATCATATATTTAAAATAAAATCTGTAAGGTTTTTACATCGTTTTAACTGTGAGTTTGTGACATGTACGGATCCATGAAAATGTGAATGGTGTTATTAGTAAATATGTAAACTTGTAAAATCTAAAGCTAAAATGTAAAAACAAAAAAGAGTAAAATTTTGAAAAAAAACCACGCTTGGCATGAGCGAGATCTTACACAAACACTATAGTCTATCTCGTGACAATAAACGACTCTTACGCCATGACAAACCTTTTAGAACTCTAAAATTAAATGAGTGGTTTTTATACAGAATTATCCATCTTGAACATAAAGAATTTTGAAAGTTAAAACTATCTTATTTATTTGTTGTGCTTAAGCGGCGATTTTTACTGCACTTAAATTGGTTTAGATTCACATGTAGTTACAGTAAAATTAGGTATCTTATTGAAATATGACATCATCAATTCAAACCCAAAATCAAAAGAAATACGGAACATTCTGAAAAACTTAAAACCCAAAACTGTAGTTTACCCATAAATCCACAACTGTTTCGTAAACCAATTTCGTCACCTTTTCATAACCCATGTCATAAGCCTTCCGTAAGCCGAACTTGTAACTCGCACTAACTTAATCTACATATCCTTTCTCCCAGTAGAGTAGTGGATCCAAGATTTTTTCCTAGTGGACACCTTTAAGGTAGATTAAAGACCCGTAAAGTCGATCGATGTGTTTTTAGCCTAATTCCATCTTTTCGAGTGATTTTTAAAGCTTTTTGGTTGATTTCGAGAAACTTTAATGTAACAACCCACCTCAAAAGACAAGCCAAACAATGCAATATCTCAAACATAAATATAAGCAATGCCAAAACGGGCCATAAATTTCTTGTCTTACAAAACTAAATTCAACGGTTTGCGGAAAACAACCGGATTACAGCTGAGAATAACAAAACTATAGCTATAACTGTTTGGACATCTAACAAAATCCTCACAGGCTACGCTCCATGAGATGCCAAGCTGCGAGCTCACATCTTGCCCTTACCCTTATCTAATTGCTTACCTGAAAACGGTTTAGTTTTGAAAAGCGAGGGTTAGACCATGAGGTCTAGTGAGTTCCCTCAAAAGCACACCAAAAACCACATTTCTCACATTACAAGATACAAAACAAGAATGTAAATGAACCCACCTTTAACATGATATGCACACAGTTATACATGCTGATGGCCCACACTGTAGTCACACACACCCGTGACAGCGTGTTAGGGCACACACCGCCCTTAGTACATTATATGAAACAAATTCATATATATTACATTCTTTATGGGTCACACCCTCATTTTCACACATAAGCCATCGCATGCCACACACAAGTATCCACACATTTAAAAACATACCACCATGCATGTCCAACAATGATAAGTAAAACATACGGTTTAATCAGTGTTTGCATACATAAAAACAATCAGTAAAGTTATTGGGATAGAGAGACTCACCTGGTGTCCACAAAACTTCTCCCGTTGAAGTCACCACACTTAGAACTACACACCTAGCATTTATAAATCCCAAGAAATAGTGAGGGTCGCTCATACAATTTTCTCAACTACAATTCCTTGATCTTACGAAGTAACTTCCAACGTCTCATGCTAAAAACACTCACCCAAAGCCAAAACAACCTTCCAGACCCAAGAGTCTGGATATCATCTATCGGTTTTCTGGATACAGACGTTTTCCGGAAAGGGTCCGGGTTCCACTACCAAATCCGGATGTCATAATCCGGTATCATCCGGATTCCGGGAAGTTCCGGACTACTGTCTGACTTTCGGTACTTTCCGAAATACTCCATTTATTCCGGATAACACTCCCGGACTCCCACCTATTCCGGATAACTCGTCCGGACAACTTGTCCGGAACTCGATGTCTGGGATCGACTCGACGGCTAACTGAGCTCTTTACCAAGGATTAAGATAATCAAACCAACCACACGATTTAGCTAATTACTGAAGTTGATTTAAGTCCAAATAGAGTAACTTTCCATTTCTTGTCTGATTAAGAGTATACTTCCTACGCAGAGTACTATCATCACTTCTATTAAAGAGAGCAAAAATTCTCAAATCAACTCTAGAAGTTCCAATGGAGAGGAGTTTAAGGGGTAGAATATTACCTTGCTGAACTGATTTGATGCACCCCCTTTGCTCCTGGTTTCCAATCCTCCACTCTCCCAATCAAAGTTGCTTTCTTCCCAATCGTACACACACACACACACTCTTGCGGCTGCTAACAAATTCTCCAGTGTTCACAAATTAGGGTTTTGACCCCTTTTTATACTCTTCTCACATTTCCCCCAAACTTCTCCTTTTCTCACTTTCACCACCAAATTTCCTTTTATTAACACAAGTGGAACGGGTTATTACATTTAAGTTTTTTTTTTGCAATTTCAAGGGATTTTTCAGATTTTTTGGTTGATTTCGAGAGATTTTTTGTTTATTTTTTTATATTAATTTCCAGGGTTTTTTTTGGTCGATAGGGACTCTAAATGAAAGGCCTATAATAAAAAGTTGGATCTTATCATTTTCTCAGTTTTATAATCATAGCTCTCAATATTACATTTTCATCATCCTCGTTAGTGATGGAAATCCATTCATAATGGACACAACGATTCTCTGGCTTATTAGGTAATAGAGCGAGGATGAGTATTGGTTTTCAATACCCGAAGTGGGGTCGGATCTGAGATGGTACTACCATGCCCGGCTGCCCCTAATAATACCCAATTTTATATTAATATATAATTTGATCACGTTTATTTTGTTGCTTAGTTATTTTATATCTTTAAATTTGTCATGAACTAAGGTTATATGTGATGTGACTGGTTATGTTATTATGTGTTGCTTAAATTTGAGTTTATTTCTTTGTTCTGAAAATTAAAAACTCTTTTTTTTTTCATTTAAAATACATAATTACTATTTCTAAATGGGTATCCAACAAGTTTCCCATACCAATCGGGGATTTTCTCCCGAAAACCCACGGGGATGAGGCGACGCAGGGTTGGGGACATAAAACAAGGCCATGGTTTGTGGATGCATTTCTTCGTATTGTTTCCATCTCTAATCCTCACTAAAATCTGTTAAAAACTGTTCTTTAAATTTTGGCCGTATTCTTTTTGATAAATATTTTCCTATTGTCACCACCACAGTGGGGTAACTTACGAGTCTTTATCAAATGTGGCTTTGAGCTAGTTTTTGATCCGGACCTTTTGGTTGGATTTAATTCTGGGTTTATTCATTCTTATCGTTCCATATATTCTTGAATTTTTAAAGGAATAAAAACAAAAGAAATAACGAAATCTTAAAAGTTTGGTAAATTATTGGAAATAGTTATTTGACCGCACGAAAAAAAAACTAGGTAATTTTATGATTTAAAAATAGTTACTCCAAAAGATTTATCAGCCCATAAACAAAGGCCCAGACACGATCCCATGTTAATGTCTCTTTCTTAGACCATCCGTACCCGTTTGCAAAAAGCCCAAAAGCCCACAGCGCCACATCAGTTTTTCTATAAACCCACTCCAAACCCAAAAGTGGAGTACCCGTTTGCAAAAAGCCCAAAAGCCCTAAATGCCACCTCATTTTTTTTATTCTTTTATTTATACATTTAATTATTTAACAAAATAAAAATATTTATATATTTTTTTAATAAATAATAAAAATTAAAATTCATATCATTCATTAAAAAATTAAAAACTACAAAATAAAATTAAAAATTACAAAATAAATTTAAAAATCTACTCGCCGTCATTGTGGGGAACTTGGATACGCCAAATATGGTCGACCAAATCCGACCGAAGGTTATTATGAGTCTCCCGGTTTTTGACTTCTCGAACATTTACCGCGCGTTGTGCCTCACTGATTTGGCTTACTTCATCATCCGTGAAAAAGTCGTTTTCCACGTCACCACAAATAGCATGGCCTTCGTCTTCGAGTATCATATTGTGTAATATGACACAAGCGTACATAATTGCGGCCCTCTCTCTTCTTGAAGATGAAGCGGTGCTACCATAAATTAATTGTGCAGTCTCTTGAACCAAGCCTACAAAAACTTCCCTTTGTAGATTCAAGAACTCGTCGGTGTCTATGGATGATGCTGATGCGGTCGATGAACCGGGTTGTGTCGAATCCATATTTAGAGAGTTTGAGAGAGTTTGAGAAAATTTGAGAGAGTTTGAGAGGTGTGAAAATATAAGGGTTGAGGGTTAATATATATAGTGTGATTAAATTAAAAAAAAATTAAAAAAAATTAAAAAACCTAAAATAGCCGTTTTCAAACCCATTGGAATTCAAACTTTTGAAAAAAAAATTAAAAAAATAAATAAATGGGAAAGCTCGAGCGGGTTTGGGAACCCGAGTGGGGAAGCCCGCACCCAAGCCCGGCCACCCCCCACCGGTTGTGCAAGAAGCCCGCAGCAAGCCCGAGCCGCTACGGGTGGCCTTAGGGCGAGTGGGCGACGGTGATCGGTGGTGCTGGGTGCACAAAGAAACTTGAGAAAAGGTTAACTTTGGGCTACTTTGAAATTAAAGGTAATTAAATTGAAATTGAAATTACCAAAGAAACCTTCCTATAATGAAACATACAATTTTCATTTTGGGATAAAATGGTCATTTATGAAAAACTTTTTATTTAAAAAATCAAAATTATAAGAAAATAGATAAATGTGAATGAAGGTTTCTCATGATGCCACATAAGCAACTCCACATCTTGTTTTTTTATATATATATATATATATATATATATAGATTATTATTTTCTATAATGGATTTATTTAATACTTTATAATTTACTCTCAATTATCGGATATAGGGATGAGAACGGGTGGAGATTGGGCGAGTTTCGTTGTCTATGTATTTATTTATGATTATTCTATCATGTCTATGTCTTCATTGCCGTCCTCATTAGATATTATGATAATCACCCCTTTAGAATATGGACTCATACCTGACTATCCCCTACGCATATAATTGGCAACAACACGTTTAATTGATTATATCGTTACAAACTTTCTTTAAACACATATCTTCTACAGACTACGTTGCACAAGCTATTTCATCGTCGACATAACAAAAACTATATATCATTTTGACTTATGGGCTGTTTGGTTAGTTTTTCCATTAAGTTATGTATAGATAAAATCTTTCGTATGGATTCATTTGTTTATATAATATGGGAGTCTTTTTATTTGAGATTATTTTTGTCAAAGGAGTGTATGTTTCAATTGGTTGGGACAAGTTAAGTTTGAAATAAAAATTCAACTTTCTATATAAAACCCCTTCTTAAAAGCTTATCAAACAAGTCAATTCATATATAATTAAACTACTAGAATCGTACTCGCGCAATGCAGTGTAATATATCTCGATTTTGTTTTTTTATTTTATTTTTCTGTCTCAGTCAATTTTATAATATGGTTCTATGTAGTTCTTGGAAAACGATAATTTCTTTTTTTATAAACTTGTTTAATTTGTTTTTTATTTTAATTTAATTTAGGTGTAACGATGATGTAATTTATTTTAGATTTAGTTATATACATATTTTAATTAAAAAAAAGGCAACTACGTATTCTTTTGAAATTATCATAATTATCTTTTAGATTTTTTTATATTAAAATATGATGTTTATTCTATATTTGATTATGTTTACCGGTTAGTTATAAATTCAAACATTTAGCTTTAAAAATTATAGATATGCTTTATTTAATCATAAACTTAAATTTTAAGTAATATGTATAAATAAATTGTACTTGATGCATACAAATTATTTTTATAAGTTTTTTTTTTCAAATGTTTTATAATATGCCATAGATTATCAACCACGTAAAAGCGACCCTTATTTAAAAGAGAATTTAATTAAAATACCTAAAGTTTGACTTTGACTTACCAAAATACCCATTTTTTTCAACTTTTGCAAAAATACCCATTTTTCTCGCTATTGGTCCCGTGATCGCGGGATAGGGTACAAAATGAAAATATTGATCCCGCTATTTTCATTTTATACCCTTTTCCGCGTCACGGACCTTATAGCGGAAAAAATGAGTATTTTTACAAAAGTTGAAAAACAATGGGTATTTTGGTAATTTTAATTAAATTCCCTATTTAAAATGGATTAATGTATAGTTTCATGACGGCCGTTGTTGAGATTCTCTTGACACACCGTCGACGGCGTATTCTCAGTCTGAAGTTGTGTAGTCAAAATTCAGTTCTTGTCTCGTACGGAACGGCGGCCCTTCACTCTCTTCAAATCCCTAGGTTCGTACCCTTTTATCTCTCAGTTATCACTTCCCCCTCCATCTTCATCTTGATACCTTTTTCTTTTTGATTCTGTCATGTTCTTCAATGCATATTTGTGAAAAGCTGCATTCTTTTCTTTTTGATATCGACTTTCATGTGTTAACTTCAATTTGTTGTGAGGGAAAACAATTTATGGAAATTGAACTTAAAGAGCCTGTAGCTCTTTTACTTCAATCGTCGTGGTGTTGTGGTTAATTGCCACGGACTTAGATGACGAGTGTTGACATGAGTCAATTGGTTTTAGGAGATTTCGGTTAATCACGAAAGAAATGTAGCTTTAAGTTTGTTCATAATAGGGACTAAAGAATGGAAATACAAAAAAGATCATCAATGAGTTGTTTTGGTTCTGTTTGTTGAATTACCATATTACCCACCACCTGTTTCCAGGATCGTGCTTTCAAATTTTCATCAGTGAATTCTTTCACATAGATTGTGCTCACTAAGATCATCATTCAGGAGACCTTGAAAATGGTCCTGTTGAAGTCACCGGATTGATAAAGTTATAATAATAGAGAGAAGAATGATGTTACAGTTGGAAGGACTTCATCACTTCAATCATTAATTCGATGTGCACCTCCATGTGTTTAGGCATCTTATGGTAAAAATATTTAATATAAATTCATTTGGAAAAAATATGGAAGCACCAAAAAAGAAGTTTCCTGTTAATGCAAAGGATTACAAGCTACATATACAAGGAAGTTGGCGAAGGAGTCAGTGCCTCCGTATATATAATGAAATCATCTTTTCCAGATGGTTTTGAAGAGCCTGTTATTGCTACAATGCTGCGAGAGGTCCTTAAAGCCTTGGTTTATCTTTATGCACATGGGCATATTCATAGAGATGTGAAGGTACTGCACTTGGCTCTTCTAGAAGCCTTATTCATTTTAGCAAAATCAGATCTTGAATTGTTTCTTTAAATGATGCCCAATTTTACTGACACTGTCAGATCTTGAATTGTTTGTTTCAGGCAGGGAACATATTAGTCGATTTTAATGGTTCCATCAAGTTAGCAGACTTTGGAGTATCTGCATGCATGTTCGATGTTGGGGACAGACAACGTTCAAGAAATACTTTTGTGGGAACTCCTTGTTGGTATATATATATATTTCCTTCACGGCTCTTGGTAACGTTATTGACTTAAAATAATTTATTAACTACGTATTTGAATATGTTATCCTAGGATGGCACCTGAAGTTATGCAGCAATTGCATGGATACGACTTCAAGTATCCACCGATGAAAGTAATTAATATATATCTGTTCATAAAATCATTATGTTCATTTATGAAAGGACGGAAGGATTTGTAGGTAACTTTAGTCCTTTGATCTCACCCTGCAGGTTTTGCTTATGACACTGCAAAATGCACCACCAGGTCTCGATTATAAAAGGGACAAAAAGTTTTCGAAGGTTTGTGTCATCCATAAAGGATTGATATCTAGCAGAATATTATGATAAGTTGTGGTGTTTGCAGTCTTTTAAAGAAATGGTTGCTGCTTGCTTAGTGAAAGACCCAAAGAAACGGCCCTCTTCCGAGAAGCTCATGAAGCACCCTTTCTTTAAACATTCAAGAACCTCATATTATCTGGAACGTACTGTTCTTGATGGTCTTCGTCCCCTAGGCGATCGTTTTAGGATGCTAAAGGTGCCATGCTAATGCCAAGCTTGACTCGTAGTATTATTATTAGTTATGTTACTATTTGTTTATTTTATTTTTCAAGTTTTCTTGAGTTCTCTTTTTGTTTTAGGCCAAAGAACAAGGAATTATATGGAGATGAGGAACATTTATCACAGGTGAAATTTCTGTAATTATACTTTTCTTCGTGCTGTCTATGATACTATGCAGTAAGGAATAGAAAGAATGAATAGGTACACAAAGAATGCAGAAAATGCATGAGAGAATCTGATTTTGTAGATGGTCAAAAATGTTTTTGAGGAAAGGAGAAAAAAGTAAAAATATAAATAATTGTTGACCTCTTTGTAAACATTGTACTTTGCTTTTTATACCCATTTTCTCAATCATACGCTGCTGTTCGTACTCTTGGTTAAAGCATTTCTGTAGAATGTGTGATCTCATTCAGAATTTATTACCCCGGTCTCTTACACCATGCAGCAAGAGTATATACGAGGAATTAGTTCCTGGAATTTTAACTTGGAGGACTTCAAAAATCAGGCAGCGCTTGTATGTGTTCAAAGATTCAATGTATCATTTTTTATCATAAAAAAACTTGGTGTTTTACTTGGTTACCCTGCTTTCATTTATGGCAGATTCATGATTATGATGAAATTTCATATGTAGAAGACGCAAAAACTTCAGAGCAACAAAATGGGCTCAATCAAAATCCCTAATTTGGAGAATTCAGTTGCGGATTTTCCTATTGAGCCTCTTCAAGCACTTGAATAAGTATATATAGTGTGTTAGTGCAGTAGGTCCTTGCTTCATGTTCTGTTAGTGAAAGAACCAAATGGTAATGTTTTTGTTCTTGTCATCTCATGTCGAGTTCTAATCAATACAGGGATGTTTTGATATTTGTGAAGATGATGTGGTCACCGTTAGCCCAACTGCACGGGACGAAAATCTTTTACATACTGAAGATCAGGGCCCCACAAAGTTTCCACCAGAAGCTAGGGACCAAGATACTGAAAGAAATGATGCTGAACATTTTGGACGAATAAAGTCTTTACAGCGAACTAATATCCCTTAGACAAGAAAATATACAAGTTGTTCACTGCTATCAGACAATGTTCTTTCTCCTAGTAAGTTAGTTGGCAACGGTCCATTACAACATCGTTAGAAGAATAATACGACCAGCTCATTTCAGGTATAATTCACCCCTGTCTTTTTTTTTTACGTGATTACATTGTGGATTTATATTGGTAGTTGTCTTCCCTAATATTAACAGGGCTTTTTTATACATTTTGTGGCTGATTCAGTAGAAGATGTATCAGAAGGAGCTGTGGTCCCGTTTTCAAGTCACTGAAGCAGATCTGAGCCCCAAGGTACACGATCACTAACTTAAATTTTTTTTTTCTGCTGCACTTGTAAGTGCAATTGGTACTTTATTTCCATATATGCATCAAATATCATCTATTCTCGGTATCAGCTCATGCATCACTCTTATTTGTATTCTATTAAGGTTGAAGTTTATATTTTGCATGTTCTTATGCCATTGGCTGACACAATCAGTGAAGGCATGACTTAGCATTGTAACTTTCTAGGCAATGGCTTTGTAACCATTGCCTTTCCTTTCCCATTTAGGCTCCAGTTTTTTATCCAAGTTCGGTGGACATGACCACTTCTCCAACTTCAAGTGTGCCAGCTGCCTCACTTTTCCATCTTTGCAAACCATTTTGCAACATAACACAATGCAAAGGGTATGCACAATTTGATCATCTTGATTCTACCAGACCTCCAGTTTCTCTCTAGGATGGACTACAAATTTGCTCTCTAAGCTGCTATTTTTGTCTGTTTTCAGGAGGAATTACTTCAATCAATCAAGTTTGTGGAGCAAACTTCTGGTTCTTCTTCAGGTTCTCCATCACTGAAATAAAGTGTGCTTCTGCTCAGCTTCTATGGATCTGACACGTGCTTCTCTATGCAGGCGACTCCACAGAGCATGTAGCGACAGGAAACGGTGATTTCTCACAAGTAATGGAGACCTAATCCATTAACAAGTTAGTTGACTTATTTGCTACATGCTTTAATCCTTGAAGTGTTTGTCCAACAAAATTCAGCCTACAAATTCACTTTCTTTCCTGCTTCTGTCATTTATTTGCATGGTCACTTTATGGAGTGGACACACACACACACACACACATATATATATATATATATATATGTGTGTGTGGATTTAGTTCCATCAATAGTCGTATTCTATCACCAATTCATAGAGACAATTGCATCGTTTTCCTGCTATTATCATTCATCATTGCTGTTCACGTCCACATTTTTGTGTGTGCGAACTTTTTTTTGAAGTATATAATATTTATATACGGCAAATGCAACAAATAAACTCACACACCCTCCTCACATTTGGTTAGGTTTGAACCCCTGACCTCCTAGGAGGAAAGAGGATCACATACCGCTAGGCCAAAGGCCCTTTGGTGTGTGCGAACTTTCTTGTTTAAGTAATTCATAACGGTGCGAAGGATGCTAGTCTTACAAAACCTCTGCAGCCCTGCCATTGCATATTAATAACTTGTTTATCACAAGCAGGTCCTTCCTACTCCAAGGGAGAGAGAACTGCATTCTCAGGCCATCCAGTTGCAACAAAGGTACCGGAGCTCATCACCTGTTTTGCTTCAGTTGCATCATTTATGGCATATCTAAAGAAGTGCTTTAAATTTTGCAGCATTGGGAGTCTGGTTGAGCAATTGCAGAGACAGAAGATGACAAATACTCAGGTTTGTGCACATCCTATTTGTTTTTCATTGTGTTACCAGTTATCTCTTTCTGTCATAATTTGGTGCCAAGGCTTAAAGAACTCTGTTTGGGATAATAGTGTAATTCTATCCGTGGATGCTTTTTAAATTCCCTCTTACATAAAGCGCATATATTTTTGGGATAACATTTCATGGGTTGGGTTCCGGTGAGAAGTGCCAAATTTGGTGAGAAGTGGTTATCAACCGTTGGATGAGACATGGACGAACATTAGGATGAGATGCACCAAGATGCAGCGGATCAATTCCCTTTTAAGCCGCAATTCATGGGAGGGTATTTGACTAAAAATGATCATCGGTTAAAAAGTACTTCTCACAAAAAATGTCACTTCTCACATGATCCCATGCCCACATTTCATTTTAGAGATTTTGCAAAATAATCATCTTTTCGTCGAACAAACAAGTTGGTTACTGCGATTTCTTTATTTGTCACTGTTGAAAAGTCTTTAATCATTTGATGTCATTTCAGTTGTAATTTTTATGGATGAGGAGTTGCGGGTTAATTATTGCCACATAAGCATAGAACATTGATATATATATCTAACATGACCGTTTTGGTTCTTATAGTTGGAAGAGAAATTGAGTGATTTGGGGAAGAAATATAGCATCCAAGAATGACGAGGATGACGATGATGTTTATGTATCTACATCCACCACAGTTGGTTAGATTTGCTCTTTATCTATTGCAGTTGCACATCATCTTCAGGCTCAGTAGTTTGTAACATATTTATTGTGAATATTACAAGGAGGGGGAGAAAATTCCTAATTAGAGTCTCATTACATCATCTTAGTGAAGTGAATTTTCTCCAAATGTTAAAAGTTATACACAAAGATTCCTGTTAGTCCTGACCAAATTTTATAACAAGATTTTGTGACTAATGGTTTATGGGTGTTATTTTTAGCTCTTCTTATGCTGCTCAGTTATGTCTCAGCTAAAAAAAGGTGGGGTTTCCACAACATACAATAACTCGGTTATGACTAATTGGACATCAAAATGAATGAGGCAGAAATATAAGCCAAAATGGAGCATCATTAAATTGGTGCAAAATTACAAATGACTTGTGTATCAACAGTCTAGAGGGAATAATAACTAATAATGTCGAATCAAGATACCAATTTTCCAGTTAGATAAAGATCGATCTGGAGGGTCCTTAAATCCGTTTTGCAAGTATCATTTCACCACAATCTGTTCTCAACCACAGCAGAAACAATTGCTTTAAGAGTCTCCTGAAGCATCAAAAACCCGAGTATAATTACTAATGTTAACATTTTCTTCTAAAATCAATTTAGTAATAATAGGAATTTAGAAGATATACCATGGAATGGTCCTTGAGACCAATTGAAAGTGTCAATGGTTTGGAAGAGCCAGAATTGCTAAAAACACATCAGAAGACACAATAAACTCAAGGGGTTAATCACCATTACCACATCTAGCTCAATTGCCCTAAAACAAAGCTCCTATAGCTTCACTTAATATGATAATTTCTTTTTTCCAATTGGGAAGTTTTCTAATTCAATAAATAAATTTAGTGTGGCTTCAGAAGATTGTAAAGTAACTATGAAGGTTTGTGTATAGGAACAAACCTTATTTGTTCGATAAGCTGACGTGCACATGATAGTAGCATTGGCTGCAGGTTAAAACATTTCAATGACCAAGCTAATATGATAAAACAGAAAGCTTGAGTCGTATCTGCTTAATAAGCAAGCTTACCTCATCTCGTTTGCCAAATATTACAGATACATTAAATGTTGGATTATTCAACATCCCTTCCTCTTTCCTGTCAAATTAGAAAAAGAATTGAAAACTTTATGAAGGTCGTATATATTGGATGCAGCAAAAGATATTATAACCTCCATAACGGGAACTTGTAAACCATCCATTGTTCTGTTCTACGTCTATTGTTCTAAACATTAATTTGGGTGCCAGATTTTTGAACCAAGTTCTCCTCCCAGTAACCTCAAATCAAAATATATTTCCTATGGCCTCCTTTTCACAGATAACTATACTCTTTAACTCTTTGTTTGAATTCTACATTGTAGTTTGGAGGATTATTTACTCAACATACAAGCACACACAAACACCAATTAGAGAATCAGATTTGGAATTGACTTTATATTACCTTGCATGCATTATGGTTCCCATAGTCCCAATTTGAGTAGCAATAACCTGGCAGTGTTGGCAAAATTAACAAATGCACCCATGAAGCATTTTGGACTTATAAAAGTAAAAGCAGAGGAAGCCATAACTTACCAAGAATTGATCATCATGGCTACAAATGACTATATCAATTTTACTTTCCTGCCAAGAAAAAATAGTAGGTCATTACCATCTAGTTACTTATTGAGAATAGGGTTTTACATTTTCTCACAAATCCTTCCAGCACATGAAGAGGCTAGTAATAAATTCCGTTGATGGTGGATATCACAAGATCAAATCGATTTGCTACAGACAATTGCGACAGAAAAAAAGGAGGATTCGGTTGCTATTAAGCAATGAATTCACAAGTTGCAATAAAACAAACAGTTGGTGGGCATATATGAAAATGGCTGTTTTTCGTTAAACGTGCATACTAATGAACGATCAGACAATTTTATGTCGTTCAATTGGAAAAACCAAGAGAGAACAAAAATAAAATACAACGTAGTTTGAAGAATTATGTGTAGAACGTGAAAATTTCTAACTTTTTCAATGCAGAACAGTACAGTCCATGAATCAAAAAAAGATGGATTCCAAGGAGTAAGAAGAAAAACGTGAATAAACAAAGAATTATAGGAGTTGAGAGACCTTACCTTAACAAGGATTGAGAATTTCTTGTGGCGAACAGGGAAAGAAGAGGTTGAATCATCATCCATGGCAGCAGCAGCAGCAGCGGACTGAAAGCTCGAACAATAAGAAGGAAACCGCGACGACTTGGAGAGTTGAAGATCTTGCTCCTTTTGATCTGAGTTGGTCTCTTAAAAATAAAAAAAATAAAAAGAAATATCAAAAAAGAACAACCAACTTGCCAAACAAAAATGTGTTTGGTACTTTTTGTTTTTTAATCATGAGTTTCCGGACTTTCTTATATATACTGACTAATCCTTGATCGACTATGAATGACCTGGAGTAATCGCAGATAAACTTTCATGGGCATAAGGGTTTTAAAAGCACCTGGATAGATGAGATTTTTTACTATATCTCTAAAAAGTTTTACCAATACGTCACAACCAAGTGTTAAGTTTGGTCTCTTTGCTTTGTTAAAGTTACAAACTTGCGATTTATGGTTTGGTTATTCTTTTTATTCATAATTTAATACAATTAAGTATAATGGATTAAAAATAGATAAGTTATAAATTATAGAAAAAAAGCTATAAATTATAAATTACAAGGACGAAACCATTAAAATTGTAACAAAATTCATATATTTACGAATTATATCACTTTTTTTAATAAAGAAATATTTTCACAAATATATAACATAAATTTATAGAAAAGTCTTTTTCTCTTCTTCTCTTGTTAAAATGGCTAAAATATAACATATCTAGGGTTTTTTATAAAGAAGTTTTGTCTGGATAAAGATGTTTGTAACAATTCAAAAATAACCGAATATTTCTAAGTGTCGAAAAAATATTGTGTGAACTTGGAAAGTTTAGGGGACTAGAGGCCTTTACGACAAAATCAATGGCATGTTTTTTTTAAATCATAGCATCTGAAACTGAAAAAAGAGAAGGCGTCAATGGTGCTTGTTTAGTTATGTTACCAAAATGATGAAAAGATGTCATTTGTGTCATACAGAAGTTACAAATAAAACCCTGAAATTAATTTTACGTGGAAATAGTAAGAAAGGAGGAGGAAGGCAGAATTGTTTGTCAGAGTTTCACGGGTTTACTAATGATTCAAGGTAATTTCTCGAACCAAACTCATGTTAGCTTGTTATTAAGGTACTACTGTAGGTTTTACAAGTGCTTGGTGTGAGATTTAAGGCAAAATAGAGACATTTTTTAATAGTCATCGATTTGGGTAAAGATCACCATGAATGACAACAATGGTTAAACTCAAACAAAGATTGAAAGTTAGAGGCTTATACTACGAATCAATTGTTGCATCATATGTATATTGTTAAAGTGGTGTGTTATTTACAAAATGTAGCAAAAAGGGTGAGGTGAAATGACCCATAAATGAGTTACTTAGACATGAATCGAGTTATCATAATGGTCGACCCTTGTATGTTGCAAGTGACCTCGAAGACGACGAGTGTGAAGTTGTGTCCCTAAGTCGCAAAACGATGCAATTTTGGCAAGTTGCTACGCAACTTGTTTGAAGTCGTGTATGTGACCAAGGACTAGGTGAATTGGTAAGCGATTTTTCTCAAATTGTTTATGACCAAAATACCTTTGTATTGTGTCGAGAAAGGTAAGGACTAAGACATTACCTCTTGAATGTGTCATATTATGTAAGAGATTCACGTTGTTTACATATGCGATATGCGATGTACCTCTAGGTGCCAAATATTGTTAAAGAGGCTCATCCACATAGTAGTACTAAAGATCGAGATCTCATGAAGTTTATTATGCTTGAAAGTTTCTTAGAGCGTCCACGGTGTTGGGCATTTATTTCAAAGTTTTTCAAGGTCATTCCACGTCATAGTCAACTCAACAACCTCAATATATCTCCACTATGATAAAGAAAACCTCTCTCAATCTTTTTTATAACTTTTCAGGGTCCTACCATTTTAACTTTATACCATTTATATTCATATTTGTAACAATCAATATATATAAATTTATATAAATATATGTTTATTTATATCGCATAGAGTAAATTGCATTTTTGGTACTTGTGGTTATATGATTTCTTTGAAAGGAGTACCTGAACTTCAATAATTTAGGGTTTGGTCCCTAAGTTATGCGATTTTGCTGCAAATGTAGTCCCTGGTCACTAACCCCGTCTATTTGGTCCGTTAGTGCCAGGGGTAGTTTCGTCCATATAACCACATGTACTTCTTTCAAAGAAATCATATAACCACAAGTACCAAAAATGCAATTTAATTTTGAACTTAATTTTGAACTTAGGGCATTTTAATAAATTTTCCTATTATTTATTATTAAGAGGCTGTTTATTAAGAGGCAATCTATGAATAATCGTTCAGAAGTGAATCTTGTTTGGAAAGAAAAAAGTCTACCTCTTAATGGTTCCAAAACCCTCTGAATGATTTAGCATCTTGGGTCACTCTTAACCATTCAGCACCCTAATTTCATTCTAAATAAATACCAAACAACCATATTTCATTTGCACTATATCATAAAAGTCTCTTAATCATTCTGACAACTTATCATTCTGCACCAGAAACGTATTTTTTAACGTATTTTAGTTAATATACGATTATATGTGTTAATATAATAAAAATGTAAAATGAAAAATAGAAAACTAAAAGGTATAAAGTAAATTAACTAAATAAGTATAAGGGTGTTAATTGTAACTTTTAAATCAAAAAATTAAAAATCGAGGATTTGAAAGTTACATTTCAGACCCTTATACTTATTAGTTAATTTACTTTATACCTTTTAGTTTTCTTTTTTTTATTTTACACTTTTATTATATTAACACATATAATCGTATATTAACTAAAATACGTTAAAAAAATACTTTTTAATTTTAACAAGTTACACCATTATAATCGTATCGTCGATACCTTCGAAATGAGTACAATATAGAATATTTTTCGATTTAATTGATTAAATCATCAAATTATTTGGATTATACGTCTCGCTGCATTGCAGCGGGTAAATAACTAGTATATATATATATATATACTAGCTATCTACCCGTGCAATGCACGGAATGCCAAATTTCTTGTAACAGAGAACAAAAATAAATTCAATTTTTCGTTGGAAAACAGAAATTTATGTAGTATTTTACAATGTTAAGTAGGAATTATCTTTTGTCTTTAAATTGAACGTGTTTCAGTTAGTTTTTATGGAGTTTAAAGTCTTAAAAAATTGTATGTATGTAGCAAGTTGTATGCTTAAGTTTTAAAAAAAATTATTGTAAACCAAGAACAGAAATTTAATTCACTTTCTTATTTTATGTTTGAACATAATAGAAATCACAAGTTGGTTGAAAATGAATTGCAAACTCCTGTCTTTTAAGTATAACTTACTTAATTGAATATTTATATTTATAATTTAAATAATTTAGATTTAAAAATAAAATGCAATTCATAACCACGACTCGACTTGTAGCGGAAGATGCTTTTCACTACCAGAGAAATCTAACAAACTGTATAAACTGTTGTTTTCAATGTTTAATTGAATGAAATTGTTTCATGTAATTCTTTTTTGAGCAAAAACCACGTACCCGGCCAAATTTGTACTAAATGCTTGAATAATTGTCCTCGACCATATATTTACAATTAGAGGCCATTTACCCAAACACTTGCATGATAAGCGCTTACTGTTAACATTCAACACTATAATATACTTTAGCTTGTAAAATTGTAGTCCATCGAAACGGTATCAGATTATACAATTTACTTGGTAAGCTTTTACCGGGGAAGGCTATCCATCCTTAACAAGTCGTTACCCTTACGTACCGGACAAGACTCTCGTCCTTATCATCACTCTTACTGGATAAGATTCTCGGTCCTTTGTCATGTTCTTCTAGCACAGTAAATGATCGAGTAAGCGTTTTGTAAGCAACCCTTTAGTTTTTACATATTAATACATTTGAATAAATAAGAGTTATGTTTCTAGTTGCGGCCAATCGATGGAAAATTGTATGACAGTTTAAAATCCAATATATTTAAACCAATCCAATCTCATCGTAGATTGAAAATTGGTGAAGTAGTGTAACTATTTCTCATTAAATCAATTAGCCAAGAAATCAGTTACAAACTTTCGTTCAAGTAAGTCATGTCTGATTGTTAAAAACGAACACAAGTGTTTGAAGTAAAAAAAATATTGTTTACCATATGTTTCATTCACCTAAGCAACTGTCATCTTTATTTACAAGTGAGTCGTACATCAGAATTGCACTAACAAATGCCTGAAAACAGTAGGAAGAATAAGGATTTGCAGCTAATGTAACAATCAGATTTCCCATAGTGCCACGCCCATCACAAAGCCTAATTTGTTGGCCTGCAAAAAACCAATGAAATTGGTTAGATTGCATATATAATACCATAAAATAACATTTTATTCAAATTACTTGCATCCATTTCAACTTGTAAAAAAATTGCAATCAAAAAGAGGTACACAGGAGTCATAGTAAATGAATTGCTTCTGCCATTCTTGAAGATCAATCTATGTTCAACTTCAAAATACCAAAGGAGTAACAATAAGATTTCATCACAAACAAATATGATATGGATACGGATGAAACTCAACGCTACAAGTTTCTATCATATGAATAGAATAATAGATTTGTGAACTTATTATAAGCTCAAAGTTCTGAGATACAAGTAACTTCCACCATAGTTTAACGATTTAAGGTTATTGGTACAACCAGCTGCATTGGGTTATAAGATAGCATCTAAACACTATGATTCTACAAGCATAGAATAGATTGTAAAGACCTAAACCATAAGGTCATAATCTCCCACAAGCTTACATCTTATCTACTACAAACGACCATGTCTTTATTTGTTTTGAAACAGATTTTGTTGACTTTGTGGTGAACAGACAACTAAACAGTCTATGAAGCCCATAAGGTCAGGTCAAACACCATTAAACCAAAGCACTCCAACTCTCATCAATTCGTATGATCAACCACACAAGATAGTCAGATCAAACAACCAGACCTTGATCTTTTTATTGTTCAAGGAAACCACCATTTTTGGTGTTTTTTTAGTGGTTGGGTTGGAGATGCCATGAAATCTTGGATTGATTGGCCTTGATCTTTCAAATCCACTATTGTTCTTTCCGAATTTTCTAGTTCCATAACCAATATATGAGCCATCCAATTGCTTGTATAAAATAAGAGTCATCCATCCATGATTGTATATATGGTACAGGGGCTCTCAAGTCATGGTGGTTCAACAATTTGAGGGAAAGGGGTCATTGTTTTGATCATGAAACGAAATAGAAATATTACCATTGTTTTGACCATTTAAAATAAATGAAAATAGTTGATAATGTTTCCTTTTCTATTGTTGAATCATCTATGTACATAAAATGGGGAATGGGCCAGAAACGAATACTTCAAGAACCATGGATGTTTTTTATTGCTTGCATGTGAAACAAGATGGCATTATGAATCTAAACTCTGCGTCATCATGTAAGACCGGTCTCTGCTGTTATTCGATGTTGATTTTCCAACAACATCCAGTTATTGTCACCTATCTAGTCATGAAAAACCCAAGAAGCGAAAACTAAGGGGCCGTTTACCAAACGCTTACCCGGGTAACCGCTGTAAAAATTCAAACCTATCACTTACTTACCGGGTAAGATTTTAGTCCACCAAAACGGTATCGTATGCTAACAATTTTTCCAGTAAGCGCTAACAGTAGTAAGAGTCTTTACCATCTCTTACCGCGTAATTGTAATAACCAGGTATTTTATTTAATTTAAAATATAAGAATTTTATAAGTTTATATGGGTATTTTAAGGAATGAGAAGCTAAGGGGTAAGTTTTAATTTATTTATAGAAGTTAGGGGTATATTTTGTAAAGTGGAACAAGTTTAAGGTTCTTTGGGTAATTGGTTGACACCTCCTGTTAGACAAAACCGACTTTGGGTTTTAATAGGGTGAGGTGTCTCTTTCTTAGCACTAGTAGCAAATGTGTTAGTATGTGTGTGTGGTTTTCATACGAAGAGAGAGAGAGAGAGAGATAGAACCGAAATTTAAAAGAAGAAGAAGAAGGAAATCAAGGAGGAAGATCAATACATAAATCTGCTGAAGAAGTTCTTGAATAGCTGTATAATCAGAAGGTAAGAATCCTTTGTCACCTCATCTTTATGTATACAAGTTCTTAAAAGTTTTACTACAAGTTGTGGATGTGGGTTTTGGTAATTTTAGGAAGATATGACAATTTTGGGTTTGGAATAGTGTTCTAATGGTAGTATAAAACATATCTGCTAAGTTACATAAACATGCATAGAATAAAACTACAAAAAAAACTGGGTTTTAGGATGAAACAGTAGACTGAGATATTTCATCGAAGTCGCAGTAGGCTAATATTCATCGAAGTCGCAGTAGGCTATTATTCATCGAAGTCGCAATAGACGACTGCGACATTCATCGAAGTCGCAATAGTTGGTTGCGACTTGGGTATGAAGTCGCAATGGTCGTTTGCGACTTGGCTTGGAATCGCAGTAGTTGATTGCGATTCGGGTTTGGAATCGCAATAGAGGGTTGCGACTCCAGGGTGGAATCGCAATGGAGGGTTGCGACTTAGGGTGAAATCGCAATAATGGGTTGCGACTCCAGGGTGGAATCGCAATATTGGGTTGCGACTTCAAGGTGGGATCGCAATAGGAGATTGCGACTGTGTACTGTTCATTGCGACTTGAGTTGAGAATTTTGTAAGTTTAAGTATTAAAAGAGATATTTGGTATTTTATCTGATTTCAGATTTGGTGAAAGATCGACGTACGTGAGTTATCTTGGAAGGGTTTTGTGATAAAACAAGGTGAGTTTTTATTTGAAATGTTTTCAAATGGAATACATATATGTGATTTAATGTAATATGGTGCATATAGTGTTTATATGAATATTACATTGTATGAGTACTAGTTGGCCGGGCTTAGGACCGGTGAAAGTTGGCTGTACAAAGGGACAGTGGTGTTGGCTGTATTTAGTACAGCGGTGTAAATTAATTAATTGGCTTGATACCAATTAATATGGCCAAGGAAAAGAAAAGAGATAGAGATGGAAAGATACATGATGCATGAGTCATATTTGGTATTCTTACGTGAATTATGTGCAAATGTTTTCTTTTACTAACGCGGATTTTTCTCACTAGACCTCAAGGTCTAACCCTCATTTTTGTTTTAAAATATGTATTCCAGGTCATGGAGCAAACAAGAGACAATGATAGGATTTATCATGTTAGCTTTTGTGGATGTTGAATGATTATGAAGATTTCAGTTATAATTAGTAGTTGTTATGTCTTTTTCTTTATTCGAAAAAGTTTGTACTGAAAGACCTAATTGTAGAATTTAAGGGACCGTATTTGGATTATAATATGTTATTTTGTGGTGAATTATATGAAACTTGTATGTTGGGATTAAGGGATGTTACAAATGGTATCAGAGCCTTAGTTTAAGAGATTTAGGTATTAGTATCTGTACCTAGACTTAAACTGCATGCGAAGTAGGAGGTCCTTGTTATTTTAGAACCTTGGGATGATAAATATAAAAAGGTAGAAGGAACCTCATGTAAGGTAATTTCAGATTACACCTGGCCAGTGTAATTATGATCTTACAGGTACATGTTGGAACCAGAATACTTTATTATATGGGGTATGTGCTTATGTGTATATTAACCTTGTTTGAATCAACAGAATGGCAAGTGGAACGAGACGAACAAACCGAGAAGGGGAAGGGAATCCGAATAGATCTAATCCAACAGCCGGTGGAAGGGGAAGAGGGGGAGAAAGAGGTAGAGGTAGGTCAGGGGGCAGAGTACAGGGGCGAGGCACAGAGTTTGTTACGAGAGACGACCTAGCGATTGAAATGGGAAGACTTCAGGCAAATATACAAGCTATGTTTAACCAGACTCACCATTCGGAGACAGAAATACCAGACCCTACCCTTGAAACCGAAGTGCCTATCGCACCTATTGTCACATCAGCACCAAGAAAGTGTGATTATAAAATGTTTTTAAGCTGTAAACCACCCACTTATGGAGGGGACAGAGATCCAGTAAAAGCAATGCGATGGCTGAAGGAGGTTGAAGCTGTATTTAAGACCAGTAAATGCGCGGAAGAAGATAAAGTGTTATATGGAACAACAATGTTGAAAGCAGACGCCTTGTATTGGTGGGAAGCCCTTATTGACTCTGAAGGACCTGAGGTATATTCAACTTTTACTTGGGGCGAATTCTCGAGAGCATTTAAGGAACAGTTTTGTCCGCAAGCCGCAGTTAGACAGTTGGAAGAGGAATTCCTGAGCCTACAACAAGGAAATTTGTCAGTAAGAGACTACACTGCTCGCTTCTTGGAAAAGTCGCGTTTTGGGGAGTATTATGTTGCCACCGAAAAGATGAAGATGGAAAGGTATGTATTCGGATTGAATTCAGAGATTAGGAAGTTAGTGACTGCAGCGAGACCTAATACTTTTTCAGAAGCAGTAAATGCTGCGGAAAATGTGGAGCGAGACAATAAGCGGGATGTTGGGGATAAGAGTGCGTGAAAGAGAAAATGGGAAGGACCACCACACGATGTGAAGAAGTCTGGATTTCAGCGATTTGATAGTCGTCCACCTTTTAGAGCAGCTGAAAGACCTTGCCCAAAGTGCCACCGTTTTCACCAAGGAAGCTGTCAGGTAGATCCTAGAAACTGTTATAAGTGCGTGAAGTTTGGGCACATTGCTAAAGATTGTAGGGTGGTTAGATTTTGTTATTCATGCAATTCGCCAGATCATCTTCAATCAGATTGTCCACTGGGAAGAATACCATCGGGTGGCACGTCAACAAGAGCATCGGGTGTTAGACCAACAGTACCGAGGTCAGAGCCAGCAAGAGCAAGAGGCCGTTCATTTCAGATGACAGCAAAGGAAGCGGAGGAAACTCCGGACGTAGTTACAGGTACTTTCTTAATAAATTTCACACGTGCTAAGGTGTTATTTGATTCTGGTGCAAACCGATCGTTTGTGTCTCCTTCATTTGCTGCTTACATGCATTTAAAGCCGAAAGTGTTAGATCATGCTTTATTGGTAGATACGGCAAATGAAAATCAAGTATCAGTTAAAGAAGTATTTGATAGTTGCGTGATAGATATAGAAGGGTGCGGAGTACCGATCCAGTTATTTCCAATAGCCCTGGTAGAGTTTGATGTAGTAGTGGGAATGGACTGGTTAGCCGAGAACCAAGCTAATATAAATTGTGATAAGAAGTTAATAAACGTTGTGTTACCTGAAAAAGGGCCGGTAGTGATTTATGGCGATCGTAAGAATTATCAGTATAATCTTATTAACATGATAAAAGCCCGTAGATGTGTTAGTAAAGGTTGTCAGAGTTACTTAGCTTATGTAATAGATACTAAGCTAGAGAAGAGTAAGTTGGAAGACATTCCAATTGTTAGTGATTTTCCAGAAGTATTTCCTGAAGACTTGAACAGTCTTCCGCCCGTTAGACAGGTAGAGTTCGGTATAGATCTAATTCCGGGAGCGAACCCTGTAGCCCGTGCACCGTATCGTTTGGCGCCTCCGGAAATGAAAGAAATGATGGCACAACTGCAAGATCTATCCGATAAGGGTTTCATCAGACCAAGTTCTTCACCGTGGGGAGCACCAATCTTATTTGTGAAAAAGAAGGATGGTTCGATGAGAATGTGTATCGACTACAGAGAATTGAATAAATGCACGATCAAAAACAAGTATCCTCTACCTAGAATTGATGACCTCTTCGATCAATTAGTTGGAGCTTGTTGTTTCTCCAAGATTGATTTAAGATCCGGTTATCATCAGTTGAAGGTCAAAGAAGAAGACGTGTTGAAAACTGCTTTTCGCACCAGGTACGGTCACTATGAGTTTTTAGTAATGCCATTTGGATTGACAAACGCTCCAGCCGCCTTTATGGATTTAATGAATCGGGTATGTAAGCAATATCTTGATAAATTCGTCATCGTATTTATCGATGATATACTTATTTATTCCCGATCCAAAGAGGATCATGCACGACATCTTCGTTTGATTTTGGAATTATTGAAGAAAGAAAAGTTGTATGCGAAATTTTCAAAATGTGAATTCTGGTTGCGGGAAGTTCAGTTTTTGGGGCATATAGTTTCTGAAAAGGGTATACAAGTCGATCCGATGAAAGTGGAAGCAGTTGAAAAATGGGAACCGCCAAAGACAGCAACAGAAGTACGAAGTTTTCTGGGTTTGGCCGGCTACTACCGAAAGTTTATAAAAGATTTCTCTCGTATTGCCACACCGTTGACGAAGTCTGCTCATTTCTTGTCGATAAAAGAAACCGATTCTTTGGAACGTTTGGCCAAACTGTATATTAATGAAATAGTAACTCGACATGGAGTACCAATTTCGATTATTTCTGATCGAGATAGTCGTTTTACTTCTAGATTTTGGAGAAGCTTTCAAAAAGAGATGGGAACGCAGATAAAGTTGAGCACAGCATATCATCCACAGACAGACGGGCAGAGTGAAAGAACGATCCAGACTTTAGAAGATATGCTTCGGGCTTGTATAGTTGATTTTGGGGGATCATGGGATAAACATTTGCCTTTGATAGAGTTCACTTACAACAACAGTTATCATTCTAGTATTCAGGCGGCACCGTTTGAAGTACTGTATGGTAGGAAATGCCGAACGCCTTTGTGTTGGAATGAAGTGGGGGAAAAGCAGTTAGCAGGGCCAGAAATAGTACAGTTAACAGCAGATAAGATTACTCAGATCCGGGATAGATTGAAAACGGCACAAGACAGACAGAAAAGTTATGCAGATCGACGCCGGAAACCGTTAGAATTTTAGGTTGGGGAATTTGTGATGTTAAAAGTTTCACCTTGGAAAGGAGTCATACGTTTTGGGAAGCAAGGTAAACTCAGTCCGCGGTATATTGGGCCATTTGAAATTACAGAAAGAATTGGTGAAGTAGCATACAGATTGGATATTCCGTTGGAATTGAGCAGAATTCACAACACGTTTCATGTGTCGAATTTTCGAAAATGTTTAGTCACGCCGGACCAGGCAGTATCTCTACCGGATATACAAGTGGGTGAAAAGTTGAACTATGTGGAGGAACCGGAAGCGATAGTTGATCACAAGGTTAAAGTATTGAGGAATAAGGAGATCAGGCAGGTAAAGGTTCAATGGAAACATCATAGGGGTCAGGATGCGACATGGGAATCAGAGTCGGAGATGAGAGCCAAATACCCTCATCTGTTCACTTGACTGAATTCCGGGACGGAATTCTTTTAAGGGGGAGATGTTGTAATAACCATGTATTTTATTTAATTTAAAATATAAGAATTTTATAAGTTTATATGGGTATTTTAAGGAATGAGAAGCTAAGGGGTAAGTTTTAATTTATTTATAGAAGTTAGGGGTATATTTTGTAAAGTGGAACAAGTTTAAGGTTCTTTGGGTAATTGGTTGACACCTCCTGTTAGACAAAACCGACTTTGGGTTTTAATAGGGTGAGGTGTCTCTTTCTTAGCACTAGTAGCAAATGTGTTAGTATGTGTGTGTGGTTTTCATACGAAGAGAGAGAGAGAGAGATAGAACCGAAATTTAAAAGAAGAAGAAGAAGAAGGAAATCAAGGAGGAAGATCAATACATAAATCTGCTGAAGAAGTTCTTGAATAGCTGTATAATCAGAAGGTAAGAATCCTTTGTCACCTCATCTTTATGTATACAAGTTCTTAAAAGTTTTACTACAAGTTGTGGATGTGGGTTTTGGTAATTTTAGGAAGATATGACAATTTTGGGTTTGGAATAGTGTTCTAATGGTAGTATAAAACATATCTGCTAAGTTACATAAACATGCATAGAATAAAACTACAAAAAAAACTGGGTTTTAGGATGAAACAGTAGACTGAGATATTTCATCAAAGTCGCAGTAGGCTAATATTCATCGAAGTCGCAGTAGGCTATTATTCATCGAAGTCGCAATAGACGACTGCGACATTCATCGAAGTCGCAATAGTTGGTTGCGACTTGGGTATGAAGTCGCAATGGTCGTTTGCGACTTGGCTTGGAATCGCAGTAGTTGATTGCGATTCGGGTTTGGAATCGCAATAGAGGGTTGCGACTCCAGGGTGGAATCGCAATGGAGGGTTGCGACTTAGGGTGAAATCGCAATAATGGGTTGCGACTCCAGGGTGGAATCGCAATATTGGGTTGCGACTTCAAGGTGGGATCGCAATAGGAGATTGCGACTGTGTACTGTTCATTGCGACTTGAGTTGAGAATTTTGTAAGTTTAAGTATTAAAAGAGATATTTGGTATTTTATCTGATTTCAGATTTGGTGAAAGATCGACGTACGTGAGTTATCTTGGAAGGGTTTTGTGATAAAACAAGGTGAGTTTTTATTTGAAATGTTTTCAAATGGAATACATATATGTGATTTAATGTAATATGGTGCATATAGTGTTTATATGAATATTACATTGTATGAGTACTAGTTGGTCGGGCTTAGGACGGGTGAAAGTTGGTTGTACAAAGGGACAGTGGTGTTGGCTGTATTTAGTACAGCGGTGTAAATTAATTAATTGGCTTGCTACCAATTAATATGGCCAAGGAAAAGAAAAGAGATAGAGATGGAAAGATACATGATGCATGAGTCATATTTGGTATTCTTACGTGAATTATGTGCAAATGTTTTCTTTTACTAACGGGATTTTTCTCACTAGACCTCAAGGTCTAACCCTCATTTTTGTTTTAAAATATGTATTCCAGGTCATGGAGCAAACAAGAGACAATGATAGGATTTATCATGTTAGCTTTTGTGGATGTTGAATGATTATGAAGATTTCAGTTATAATTAGTAGTTGTTATGTATTTTTCTTTATTCGAAAAAGTTTGTACTGAAAGACCTAATTGTAGAATTTAAGGGACCGTATTTGGATTATAATATGTTATTTTGTGGTGAATTATATGAAACTTGTATGTTGGGATTAAGGGATGTTACAGTAATACTCTCGGTCCTTGCCTTAGGTCTTACCGGGTAAAATTTTTGGTCCTTGTAATATTCATCCGGTAAGATAATGTGCCTTGGTAAGTGCTTACCCAGATAAGCATCTGGTAAACGGCCCCCAAGTCGTCTAAAACTGTTTGAAGACCCCACCCCGCCCATATTGAGAAGAAAAGAAAAGAAAACCCTATGATGCCTCAATGGTATGTACATGCGTTATCATTTAAAAAGTTGTATCATCTATCGCCTCGAAGAACATTCTTGGGGGATTTTTTTTGCTTATCCATTTTGTAGAAATTATGGAGAACTAATAGATGTTCTTCGTTCCCTATAAGGTACAAGATAAAAGCAAATAGAAATAGCACATCATAACTTTTCATACCTCATAGATCCCAGGATATAGCCACAACATGGACCTCCAGAGCCTAGACATCCTGGTAGAAGCATAAAATGGAAGTGAGTATCAAAATTAGCATCATTATGTAGGAGGGTGAACTTCCATTTACATAAAAAGTTTAAACAAACACATGAAGCAATCAATCACACATACAACCAAGTCATTGCAATCAAAGTTTTATACCAAATGTAAATATAAATATATAATTCTTTTAGACAGGGATGATTAAGAAAAGAAAACGGTGGCAAAGGATACCAATGGCTCCAAAAGTTGGAAAATTTTGTTCCTTTTTAACCTGAAACCTGGAAAATTCTCCTAAATCATAAAAGAACAGGAAAAAATTCACAGAACATGGCCCCTTTTCAAGAATTGCAAAACAAAAGTAGCCAAAAAATGAATTTTAGAATATTAGTCAAATACAAATACATCTAGTTTGCAGCAAGAAATTAAAATGGAACAGAAGAAAGATCAAACCTTTGATTACAACAATTTCCAAAAAACTTGTCCAAAACTTGACGAATAAATATGGATAATTTGAAAAGATCAAATACATAATACTTCATTCTTGTATTAAGTCAATAAAACATAATATATCACTTAACGAATAAATACTAAAGTGATGAAATTTGTGTCCCAATTCATTTGCAGAAAGTCATTTAAGTTTACCCACTAAAATGAAAATGATGACAGAAAATGTTTACCATATGCAATTGTTTTTCAAGTTTAGGGATGGTTGAATTTCCAATTTGCATAAGCAACTGTTTGAACCATGAACGATCTGCGAACATGATGTTATCTTCTGAAGAATTGAAGTTGACATGATATAAGCTTAAATCATAGTAAATTGTATTTATGCATGCGGGTTTGAGTGATTACAAACCAAAAAAAAAATCATTAATGATGTGTGTTCTAAGGAAACTTTTCCAATCAAAAGATGTAGTTATCAAATACTTTTGGTTGTTTAAAATAATGACGTCAAAATCATGTATTTTCCGTCATAAACAATAATTGGCTTGAAACAAATAGTGCAGCAATAAATATCAAACATGTAGATTTTTCTTGTTGCTTGGCATGTTATGGAAGAACAAATGGGAGCAATTGAAATTCAATTTATTAGAACGAAAAAGAGATTAAGGGGTCTTTTACCAAATGCATACCAGAAACCCATCAACCTCAATTACCATATCGGATAACATTAAGCACTAATCGGTTATGAGTGTTCTCCTTCACCAAATAAGATTTTTGGTTCTTGCTATGCTCACCAGGTAAGCTACTACTGACATCTCTAAACATCCTCTAAACATGGCCTAAAACAGTCTCGAAACAACATCCAAATAGTCCCTATTGCGGCTGATTTTTTTAGCCACAAAACAGCCACTTTAGCTGCTATTTTACCCACAAAACAGCCCCTTTAGCTGCTGATTTTCAGCCACAAAACAGTCTCTTTGGCTGCTGATTTTGAGCCTACACAGTCCGTAAACCATGGCTGCACCCTGCTGCTGTTTCGTGGACTCAAAACAGAACACAAACAGTCCCAAATGGACTTACATACCTGATTACAACAGTGAACATATTGAATTGCAAATAAATGGATCTACTCACATTGAGTATAGTGCTGGCGAGTTTGTTTTTTAGAGTAGCCAAGAGACATGCATGCTCTCAATTTCTCCGCAGTCATTCCACTACCAATATATGGCCTCAAATATGAAACAACAACTCCTGGTTAGAAAACAAAAGATACAAGTAAGATCTCAGTTTTTGAATATACAAAAACATAACATGCACATTCCATCAGGCCTATGAGAAGGGAAGAAATTTGAAATTTACAAGTTCAAAAGCAACTGTTAACAGCTCTTATCAAAGAGAGGATTTATGGGTAGTATAGATAATTAAATTATTATAAATAAAGAATAAGAACATTTCTTACCAAAACCAACTGCAAAGGTAAATACATTCAACAGCTTCAAACTCTATAGCACAAAGCTTTAGAACTATATCAAATGGAAGATTAACAATGAAGAGAAACTTGCGAAATGAACAGAGAGTCTATCCCATAATTTGGAGAATCAGTAAGTTACTGCAAGTGTCCCATATCTATAAAACCAAACCCCATTCCAAAAACAGCAGCCCCATTTGTGAGATGCAAACAATCCCAAGATGAAAGCCAAATTCTGATAACTACAACAGGTGGTCCAAATCTTTTGCAAATTCTGTAACAAGTTCAATAACTGAAAAAAAGACATCTTAAACCGTTTCCTATCAGATAATTTTTCCCACTATCACTCTTTACATTTATAAACTATGGCTTCGGTTTAAAAAAATGGCGATGACATGATTACACAGTTTACATGAGTTAAGTTTTTGGGAGTAATATTGCAAATATTTCTACAAAGACTCCTACACAATCATTTGTAGTTCTGTTTCTCCATCTACAGTATGAAAAGCATTATGCTTACAAACTAATAGATATATAATTTGAAGAGAATTAAACAAGGCCATAGATCTAACATCTATCCATGGGACTCACGTTTGCAGATGAACCAAAAGTCTTGGACCCAAACAAATAACTTCGAGATGCTTTTTTGGGCAAAAAAGAGAGAATCAAATCCAACCTACAGGATATAAGCCAAGTTTTTATGAATTAAAACTGAGTTACAGACACCAAATCTTGAGCTACTGTTAACAATCAGTTAATGAGAAAATCAAAAGAAGAAAATTATACCACTTGTTGGGCATTTGCCAGAACATGAATTGCCTGTTTGGTGAATATAATGAAGAATTTAAACCGTTCTCCCATTCCTCAAAAAGTTTAATTGGAGAATGCAACTGATCAAGATTTCAGCTGGGTCTGGGGTATTGTTCCACAAGCTCTGAGAAATTTTCGTGCAACTTATATTAAAGCCATGCATACAAGGACATAACAATATCGTAACAAAACCATGAGTAGCAAACCCCAAGTCACAGCTGGGTAGATCTGTCCTCATGTTGTAACCAACACCATATATATATATATATATATATATATATATATATTCAAGAAATTAAAAAAGATCAAATGAAAAACAAAGAGTGTTTGCTGAAAAGAGAATATATACAACAAACCCAAAAAGAGGGTTATCAGAAAAAATGATTTTTTTGTTCTTATGGAGAGAATCTGTAAAGCCCGTGACCCGGTATGGATTTATTTATTAAATTGTTTTCTTCTTTAAACAAATTTTATTAACGGGTTTCGTTAGGGAAGACCAAAAATGTTAAAAATGGTAAAACTCTAATTATTTGCAAGGTTTGGGAGTGCAGGGTCTAAAAGTGTCAAAAAGGGTAGATGTTTGCATGGGGATCGACTTAAGAGCCGACCCCCCCTCTTTTCTTGTTCTCGTTTTCTTTTCGTCCCACACAAGCAAACCACAAAACCCTAATTGCCTCCCTCCTTCTTGTTGTCGCCGACGAGTCACCCACAACCGCCGGCGCCGCCGCGGTTTTTCTGCCGGCGAGTTCGAAGAGCAGCGATCGAGTGGAGGAGAGAGAGTCGGGACTACGTTGCGGGTGCTGCTGTGGTTCTCGATAGGTAAGGCTCTTTTCTTCTCCTTTTTCTTGCTTCGTCGTTGTCTTGCCGCCGTGAAACCACCACCACCGCCACAGCCATGGCTGCCGGCGGTGTGTTGCCACGTGAACCACCATTCGGTGGCTGTAACATGTGTATGGGCTGCTGCTAGGTCAGGTGTGTGGGTGTGCGTGGTCCGGGATAAACTAGTCGAATCATTCCTTGGGCCTCGCCGGTTTTTGCCACCGAACCACCACCACCATAGGTGGTGGCTGCCGCCGCCGCCGCCGACCACCACTGCCGGAGGTGGCAGTGGGTGGTGCTTGGATTAGTCCAGCCTTAGTCACCTAAACCCTAACCTATATGTCTAAACCTTAACCTTAGTTGCGTAAACTCTAAACCGAAAACATGTTATCATTTTATGTGAAATCGTCTAACCTGTCCCTATTTTGTAAAATCCGTAGATTAATATAGGAAGCTCGGTTTGAGGTGAAACCAGTGCCCAAATCTCACAAATTGTGTCGAGTATGTTTCTTATGTTTTACAGAAAAATTAATAAAGCCTCTAGCTAGGGCCAAATTAGCAATTAGTACAGACTGGTCCGAAATTCGCAGTTTGGGGTAGTCGGCCTTAGAAGTTAGAAAATTCGTATAAAATAGTAGGGACCTCGTATGAGCGCGTGCGATATGTCCTTGGAAACCTAAGACACAGAACTTTCTAATTATGGAATAATATTTCTGGTTTGATGGGTTTAAGTGGGGCTAAACAGGTCACGACCAGACCTGCAGTTGTGGACTAAAAGCTGGAAAATACCCCTTTTAGTCTTGTAGTGTAATTTCGAGTTTGGGGCTACGTATTGACACTTGATAACACTTCTTTAGGTAGAAAGAAGTGAGTTGGAGTTGGCAGGTTCTTGTCGCAGTTCGTGGAGTTCTGCTTTGCTGTCGAGGTGAGTTCACTCACTGCGTAGGATAGAGATTGTATGCGCATTGCTGTAGTTCGTGTGTGATACCTGTGTTGTTGTGTGTAGTACTAGGTAGAGTAGTGTCTAGTATAAGGTCTTGGGTGTCGTATAAGTCTCGGGGAGACCGATGGATACGTACACGGGTGGTATGAACTCGGGGAGACCGAGGGATGCGTACACGAGTGTTGTATGAATTCGGGGAGACCGAATGGTACATGCATAGGTGTTCTTGAATGAGTGTGCTTGTGTTATTAAATTGCTTGTGTTGGTTGTCATATCTATCTGCTGATAGGGGTGGTGTCGATATGATTGATATTGTACGCATGTGTTTGAATTCACTAAGCTTCGTGCTTACTCTTTCCCTACAAATTATTGTTTCAGGTATGAATGCAGCAAGGCGTGACGGTACACACTGGCGCGTTGTGGAGACTTTTATCATTTTTACTTGGAGACATTATGTTTATACTATTCACATTTTTCCGCTGTGTTAATTGATTCGGTTATTTAACTTAACGAGATTTGGATAAACGTTTGATTGGATTCAAATACTTATGGTTTTATTTAATAAAATGGTATTTTTAAAAGTTCAAATTTATTGTAATTTTTGGGACGTTACAGAATCTTGAAGAACCCATGTCTCTTCAGGTGTTCATTACTCATTAGCAAAATTATAAGTCGAGATGGAAACTTTAGGTAAAAAGAAACATTAGGTTTAAAGAAAAATGGAGAAACACATACCTGAGATACGTCCAGTAGACAAGGGAGAGATCAAACCAGAAAACATACAATAAACAACATAGATTTATCAAACAACAATGATATAATAAATGCAATAATTTCAAAGAACAAATATAAACCTTACCTAAATACCTGGAGAGATGAAGAATTCCTTCAAGTAGGAGAAAATAACAAAACTATGGGGAAATTCTAGGTTTATCCACATGTAAGGAGAGAAAAAAAACCTTACCTGCATCGTGGGACTGTGATTCGTCGTCTTGTGGAAGGGGAGAAAACCGACGGACTGGATAATGATGAGGTGAAATGTGAAATGAATCTGAATTTGAATGCCTAGAAGATTTTTAGGGAGGAGGAAGAGCGGGACTGTCGTCTAGAGAAGAGGAATAGAAATTTTGAATCTATAGCCAGGAAAAATTTGCTGCACAACGAGAAAGAAAACACTCCATGTACCAAATTTGGCGATGGTGACAGGGAGTTAAAAGAAAGCATTGATCCCTTGTACATTGTGTATAGAAAACAGTAATTAAGAGTTTTTTAGTTTTTATGCTTTAAAAAGTGGTACTTCATAACTTGTAATTAAGACTTGTTGTTAGAATGCATATTAAAGTAATAATAGATAATAGATAATAGATAATAGATATACATACATATATACATACATACATATATATATATATATATATATATATATATCGAACTCTTTAACATATTTTAATATAATTATGTATGTTAATGTGATATGTTAAAACGTATTTTTTAACATGATTAAATTCAAAACCATTCAATATTGGGCTCATTTCGAATCTATCGATGAGACGATTATAATGGTGTAACTTGTTAAAATTAAAACGTATTTTTTAACGTATTTTAGTTAATATACGATTATATGTGTTGATATGATGAAGGTGTAAAATTAAAATTAGAAAAATAAAAATTATAAAGTAAACTAAGTAAATAATTACAGAGGTATGAAATGTAACATTGAAATCAAAATATAACAAATTGAGGAAAATGGTACCATCGCGGAAATATATGTTCCATATGCGGCCTCCCAATCGATGGCCAATTGGTCGGGTCCGCGATCGCAGGCCCAATCGCGGGAAAATGGGGCATTTTTGCAAAACCAAAGAGATTTGGGGGCATTTTGGTAGCTTAATTTTGAACTTGAGGCATTTTAAGTAAATTGCATTTTTGGTACATGTGTTTATATGATTTCTTTGAAAGGAGTACCTATGGTTATATGGACGAAACTACCCCTGACACTAACGGACCAAATAGACGGGGTTAGTGATCAGGGACTACATTTGCAGCAAAATCGCATAACTCATGGACCAAACCCTGAATTATTGAAATTCAGGTACTCCTTTCAAAGAAATCATATAACCACAAGTAACAAAAATGCAATTTACTCTATCCCATAAGTAATATTATTTAAATCATGTATTGATTTTACATAAAAAAATTACTTAATCATTTGAGAACCTCGTATATTATGATAAGTGCGATAACTATTATCGTAAAATATTGTTTCAAATTGTTTTTTTCCATCGAGTGCTACAATTGGTTAACATTAGTTTTGCAATGTGTTTGTTTTATATGTATTCGATTTACAATGTAAAATCTTTTAATTGTATTTTTTGTTTTATAAACACAAAAAGTAATCACATTGTGAAACAAATATAGATTAATCAATGCACTAAATTCAAGCCACATATATTAATCACGTAAAATAGCACATAATGTACTAGTTCTCAAATATCACACTTAGCACATAATGTACTAGTTCTCAAATTTCACACTTCTATGGATTATTAAATGAAGGTCCCTTAATATATATTATACAAATTTCTCTTATAAAGTTGTATAAAAATATGTTCAAGCCATTAATTAAATATATCAATTACATAATTACTTCAACAATTAATTTATTTATTAATTATAGTTAATTATATTAGTTTGATTATAATAACAAATGAAATTGATAAAATGCGAATTTTTTTATAAATTTCCTTAAATTTGACCAAACAAAAAAAAGTTCTAAAAAGGATTTCATGCAGACAACCAGAAACCTGATTAAAACCTCTAGTCAAAAAGCTTTCACTATTTTGAAAAATCAGAGGTTTTCTAGTTTTGGAAAAACTCACAAAAAAACATATTAAAGGGAAAAAGTGATTATGTAAAACTATCCATGTATAGTTGTCTTGCTTCTAACGGTGTCAATTTTATAGTAGACAAACCAACAAATTCTTGTATCTATCATATCAATTTAGTTGATATAATTTTAATTGATTCGTAGTATTGTACCAACTATCTAAATATGGTTGATACGTGTTATTAGAAGTCGTTACTCTCTCGTGCTAACTTATTTTTTAAATTATATATAAATTAAAATTTAATCAAACATATTTTGATTTATAAAATTTCTTTTACATTTTTGCTAAACTTGTAATAGACATTGATACGAGTTTAATTGAATTCATTCGTCTACCCTTAACGACTATAAATAACTGGCCCTATACCACTATGATCAAATCGTTCCAACATGTACCAACCAAAAAAAGTTAATACCATGTATAATTGATTGATACATAGTATAAAATTTTACATACAAATTATAACTGGTTGATACATAGTATAAAATCTAATTGGTTGACACACGATTATACATGGTATTAACTTTTTTCCATCATGATCAAATCGTTCCAACATGTACCAACTGCCACAATTTGTTTTATGGAAATGGGGAACTTACACAAATTGGAATCCTTGGTTAAATCATATTAAATCTCGTCTATACAAAGGAATCTTAATATTGAAATTGCGGTTTCCATTAGATTCGTTAGAGTCAATTTTAGGACCCTTTTATTGTTACCGCTAACTATGAGGTATGAACAACCCAACCCAACCCAACATAATCCAATGTAATCAAACTTAACCCAAAGTGTAATTCATAATTAAACGAAGAAAAATAAAAGAAAACCAAGGGAATCTGCAAAACTGGGAGGGCAAAACAAACAGCTTTAATCACGATTTGAAAATGGAAGCAAATAAAACAAGAAAGACGAGAAAACCTCTTAACTGGTTGCAATTGATAAACGTCAATTGTAAAAATGTAGTTATGCTTACTAGACCAGCTTCATAGACTACGAATCTCAACAAATCTGAAGAGCATAAGAAATCGGTTTACGAGCAGAATAACACCTACCTTTTGAGTGATTCACAAAGGTGGTTGCCTGAATTTCTGATCGATAAAAAAATATGGTAGACACAAAAACAAACATTCAAAACTCAAATAATAAGAAGATTTAGGCTCAGAGTGTTGCTTTATGTGCTCAATGAACCGCGACCGTTCTCATACAAGAGGTGTCAGAATATTTAGCAATCAAAAATCAAAGCAAAAACAAGTGTTATAAAATCAAAGAAAAATCATTCACCAAGTAAGAAGCGGCTGCCATTCGATTTCTATCTAGGGTTGGAGTCTGAATGTAGGAATTTATAGATTTCTAATGGGCTTTTTTTAATCTTAGGCCCAATAACTATCAACTAATCCCCCGGGTCTTTCCACCCTATTCGGTTTTCTTCATTGATCCGGGTGAAACTCAAAGTGGAACTCTATTATATTATTCCTAAATCTTTAATAACTTCACATGTCATATTTTTTTTCTATTGTCATTTTTTTTTGAAACAAAGGGTGCCGAACTATATTAATGAGCTCTTGAAGAGCAAACATTGTTCATACAATGAGAAATAGGGGGCGGTAAATCAGAAAAAGTAACAAGACAAGAAAGGGAACGAGATAGTTGGGCAAGACCGTGAGCCACCCCATTCGCTTGTCTCCTAATAGCTCTGACAGAAAAGAACTCCTGATCGCGAAGAATGGAACGGGTACGTCCAATTAAATCCCCAAACTCTGAAATATCTTTATCCAATGTGTGAATCGCATCAACAACGACCTTTGCGTCTGTTTCAAAAAGGACCCGCTGAAACCCCGAGTCGACTGCCAAAGTCATGGCTTGGAGAAGTGCCATCGCCTCACATTCGCGGACATCTGGAACCCCTTTAATTGGTATTGAATTGGCATTTATTAACATACCTTGGTCATTTCGGAAGACTATACCAATCCCAGCCTTTGGCTCCGACAAAAAAATCGCCGCATCTGTGTTGCATTTAAGGGAGCCAGCAGGTGGATAGTGCCAACGGTTATCGCAATCCAAAGAGTTTGTATCCTCCGGGCGGCTACGAAGGTCCTCCAATTTTGTCCAATCCGTGTGTACATTCCTAGCTCTCCTGATCACGGTACCTGGGTCTTTCGGTCCGTTCGACCAACACACATCATTACGTCGATACCATAAGCTCCAAGCGATCATAATAATTTTGTCGCCAATAGCACTGGGGCTGTCACGAAGAATCGCAAACAACAACTCTGAAAAAGAGTTTGTCGTTTCCGCATGTCTAGCAATCACTTCCCATAAACCAGCCTCTCTCCAAACATTAGCCGTGCTTGGGCAATCTACAAAGACATGCCAGGAAGTTTCCGGATTACGGCCGCATAACAGACACGTGCACGCCACCTGAATACCTTTCGCCTGTAAATTATCTCGAGTAGGAAGGGTGTCCCGAGCAGCTCTCCAGATAAACTGGCGAATCTTGTGAGGCACATTAGCTTTCCAAATACGCGCCCAGTTACCTTCAGCAAAAAGGTGGGAATTCTCTTCAACCTTTTCCGTCAACACCCGGTAACCCGTCTTGACGGAGTAGATTCCATTAGAGGACCAATGCCAAATTAACTTGTCTTCAGTCGACAACAAAGAGAGTGGAATGTTTAGGATTGCATTTCGGTCCCGGGGGGAGAATAAGTCTGTCACTCTTTCCACATTCCAAGTATGGGTATCGGGTAAGATTAAATCACTTACCCGAAGGTGTCGTGTAGCGTCATCAGTAGTCGTTTCAACCCAGAAATTAGAATCATCCCGTAGCCAATGATCTTGCCAAACATTAATGGCGGTGCCGGTACCAATCTTCCATCTACAGCCTTCCTTAAGAACGATTTGGGATTGCCAAATGCTTCGCCATATAAAACTAGGGGAGTGTCCCAGACGGGCCTCCATAAAAGACCCCCGAGGGTAGTATTTAGCTTTGAAAACTCTGCTCACTAGCGAAGACGGGTTGGCTAAGAGGCGCCAGCCTTGCTTCCCCAACATTGCAATATTGAAGGCCGTAAAGTCTCGGTAACCGAGTCCACCAAACTTCTTCGGAACACAGAGATGATTCCAAGCAAGCCAATTAATAGATCGCGACCCGTCCCTCTTAGAGCCCCACCAAAAAGAGTTTAACATACGTTCGAGCTCGTTAGTGGTCGTGGCAGGAAGCATAAAAACACTCAAATAGTAAACGGGGATTGCCTGCGCAACAACTTTAATTAAAGTAGCCTGCCCAGCTTTGGAAATTGGTCGATGTCTCCATTTCTGTAAGCGATGCCACATACGGTCTTTAAGGTGTTGAAAAATTTGTCGCTTATTTCGACCGACAATCGAGGGGAGTCCAAGGTATTGACCAGTGTTGAGAGGTCTAGAAACCCCCACCACGAAAGAGATCGCATCCTTAAGGTCAGAGGCAAGATTATTGCTGAACATAATTCCCGATTTACTAAAGTTGATAGCTTGTCCCGAGGCCCTTTCGTAGACATTGAGCACGTGCTTGAGTACCCTGCTTTCATCAATTGTAGCGCGACAAAAGAAAAAAGCATCATCAGCAAATAACAAATGAGAGATAAGAGGGGCGCCTCTAGCTAACTTACAACCATGCCATCTATGATGAGTCTCCGCATCCCGAATCACCGCAGAGAGACCTTCCATGCAGATGATAAATAGGTAGGGGGAGAGAGGGTCTCCTTGCCGTAAACCCCGATGGGGTTGGATAGGTCCCACGATCCTATCATTCACACGAACAAAGTATCTGACAGAGTCAACACAGAGCATTATCATATTAACCCACTGAGTAGAAAAACCAAGGGCTAACATAATCTGTCGGAGATAGCGCCAGTCCATTCTGTCATAAGCCTTAGAGATATCAATTTTTAAGGCCACATCTCCAACCTTCCGACGAGTGTTTCTTCGCATACTCATGGTCTAAGTACATGTGATGGCTTGGCATGGAAGGCTACCCAAAAGCAATTAAAAAAAGCCCTTACGAGGTCATTATGGGTTAAATATTCCTTACAAAATTCAAACTATAGAGCATTTGGTATCATTTCGAAACTCAAGTGACGAAACCATAGTTTCTTTAACCGCATGGGTGCAAGTGCAATTTTGTAATTTACCGCCCAAAATTATACCAAACTATTAATACCCTTCTAAAACAATTTAAAATACCAAGTATATCTTCTACTTTATTCATTTTTTAAAAATGACTTGCAATTCTTTCGAAATGAAAAAATATATTTAAAATCTCCATTTTTCTCAATTGTAAAATTCTTGTTTGAGATGCACTAGACGATAAGAAACTAATTTAGATGATTATAAATACAAAATGAGATTTCTAAATGGAAGATAAACGTCAATAAAAAAATTAGAAATAAAGCTAAATAGGACAAAATAAAAATGTATCAACCTTGCGAATGCCTTGTTTATTTTTTTATTAACCAAAATGCACCCATTGCGGCCCATCGCGGGCCACATGGGCTCGGTCCGCGACCGCGGCTCATATCGCAGATTCGTGGGGCAAATTTGCAAAATGGAAGAGAAAAGAAGCATTTATGTAAGTCAAAGTCAAACCTAGGATAGTTTCTTTTAGTCGAATTCTATTATTTAAAAGGATTTTTTAAAGTGTGTTGGTTGATTTCATTAAAAAAGTTGTTGATATAAAGAATTTTTTCGTTTTTTTGATTGATATTTCTTTTATTTTCTAATATCTCGACGGATGAACTTTTTATATCCAAAAACAATTTACCGGTAAAAATAAGTTGAGTAGGCGCATGACGGCACGAGATCCCGCTATGGGCTTGCCCCTTATTTGACCATCGATCGCATATGGTAAGGAAGGAATACGACGGAGCTCCACCATTATCACCGGGAATGTTAAGAAGTCATCGGAAGAACAACATAAAATATACATTTTTTACTTGAGTATCATACCTCCTCCTGGCAGGATATCCCTTTTTAAATACGTATAATAATTTCCAACTTTTAATTAAATAAAACTCCTCCATCATTGTATTTCAACCTCCATCCTAACACACACACACACACAGATTCATAATGTCATATTATAAAGTGGATATTCACATTATCCATTTGAATTTTATCTCCCTTCCTTCCTTCCTTGGTGGAGAAATCGAACACCATGATCCTATCAACCGACTCCAAAGCCAGATCCATTCAATCGAAGGCCACACGCATTTCTGATTTAACCAGGAGGTTAAGTAGTTGCAGATTCGATTTGGATGGTGATCTCTGAGGTAATTTTATTTCAATGTTCTTACTGATTTCTCCCAAGTTAATCTACGATTCACTTGAATTCCAAAATTATATCTCAATCTCTATTTCGGTTACATGATTACATCATCTGAATGCAATCAATCAAGATCATCGTATAGTGGTATTGTCGCTTTCAAAAGGCCATACATACCCTTGGTCGAGTTTATTTTTTTTGAAAGGCAAGCAACAAATTTATTGAACAAAAAAGTCAGGGAAAAACACACAAGCCACCGTCAGGAATTTCAAAATACATTCATTTTACAAATCACATGACAATGTCCTCATCACATGTGATTGACTACAGTATCATATAATGAGTAGTAATTACAGTAAGGTGTTGTCGCGTTTCTTAAAATGTAGATACTCTTTTTTAAACCTTTCCTATCCTATAATTACTTACAGTAAGGTGTTTTGGAAAATGGTAAAAGCTAAAAGAAGAAGGAACAAATGAAGTTGTGATTTTGTGACACCACCAACCATACTTTCACTAACTTGGCTTCTGTCTATCCTGTTCCTGTCTTTGTTTTCACTCTTCCCTTTCCTTTTCTTTATTCTTACTTTAAACAATTATTTCAAAATTAAATAAATATTTTTTTTTTCAATACGCCACGGCAAGGCACTATGGTTTTCTTGAAACATATATGTATTCGATGAGCCAAACATTTATTTATTTTATTAAGCTGACAGAATATGTATTCCGTTTAATTAATAAAATACTCTAAAATCGAAAGTTATTATTGAAAAAATAAAACCATTTTTCAAAGTTGATGCTATGTGAATCCATTTTTTATATAAGTGGAAAAAAATTAGTAAATAATTGTCCATTTAACAATATATAAAAATTGGACTTATTAATTCATCCGTTTTACAAAATATCAATATGAATATCGAGTGGTTGGCATCAAACATCCCTGAAAAGCTCCCCACAACCGTCAGTGGGGTAAACATATGGTATTTACGTGCAGGAAAGCCAATAAAATGGCATATAAGCAATCATTTATCATTACAAGTTTCAAATGGTTGATTTGAATGAATGAGAATGAGAATGAGAATGAAAATGAAAATAGGAATGAAGGAGAATGAGCATTGCATTGATGCTGTTTGGTTAAATCAAGATAATTAATAAAAAAATTTGTTTTATATAATATTTTTAATACAAATGTATGACGTCCAACATAAAAATAAAAAATATTTTTCATTCAACATCAAGAAATGAATGTACGAATTAGAAATAGTGAGGAATAAGTTTTTCATTCCCCCCAATTTGGTGAGGAATGAAAATTATTGGGTTTAAGGTAATGTGCCCGTTATATTATATCAAACCAAACAACATATTTCATTATCATTCTCATTTCTTACCCCTCAATACCCCCAACCAAACACCTATTTTAAAATATTAGGTTTTATTTTATTTGATATTTGGAATTTCATCATAGGCTTCGCTAATCTTTTCTGTAAATTCGACTTAAATATGTGGAACAATAAACTTATATTAGAATCAAATGTAAAAAGAAATTACATGTACCTTAAAGAATTTTTTACTTGGAAGTAAAAACAAAAGACCTGTTATATAAGGAAATAAAATGTCAATCAAAGGGGGAACATTGCTGGCCTATTTTCATCATAAGTTGTCCATCAATTTTAGTTCATCATACTTTGTTTTTATATTAAAACTATGATATATATATTTACTCTTAAAATTTTAGTAATATTGTATTTTAAAAAACTACATACTTAATGGTTTGAATGACCGGGCTCTGACCGCGTGCCTGTTGAAGAATGAGCCGGCGACTCATAGGCAGTGGCTTGGTTAAGGGAATCCACCGGAGCCGTAGCGAAAGCGAGTCTTCATAGGGCAATTGTCACTGTTTATGGACCCGAACCTAGGTGATCTATCCATGACCAGGATGAAGCTTGGGTGAAACTAAGTGGAGGTCCGAACCGACTGATGTTGAAGAATCAGCGGATGAGTTGTGGTTAGGGGTGAAATGCCACTCGAACCCAAGTGTTTGAAATTTAAAATTGCTTTAGATCTTTTACAATTAAAACGTTTCTAGTCATTACATGTTTTTTGAACTTAAAATGGTGTAGACAACCAATTTTTTAAAAGTTTAATAATTTATTTATTAAAAAAATATCCATAAACTTAATCATCCAAAATAAGAAAATTCAAGGTAATTTAATTAAAATACCCAAAGTTTGACTTTTACTTACCAAATACCCATTTTCTCGCTCAGTTTACCAAAATACTCATTTTGTCCGCGATGGAACCCGTCCTCTCTATGGTCCGCGATGGAGCCCATTTCGTCCAATTTTTATCCCTACCCTTATAAGATAAATGATTTTGTCCACGATGGAGCCCATCCTCTCTATTAAAGTTGACTTAGCATTTGGTCGATATGGTATTCCCTCGAGTTCGTCCAATTTTTACCATCAATCGAACCCTAAGAGTTACAAAAATGTACGTCAGTTGAATTCATGTATTTTGACAACTAAAATTGGATACTCAACTATATTGTATAATTTCTTCAAAAAAAACTATATTGTATAACTTTTGGAGGTCAAAGTGTCCCACATCCTCACTATAATTTACGGTCAACATTTTAACTTTAAAATACAATACTGAAATACAAAAAGCTTAGGATTTTTCTGATCGGCCCACGTGCAGCCGTGCAGGCTTATATGCTTAAAACGGTTAAGACACATGCCATCAATCTCAAACTTAAATATATATATATATATATATATATATATAGGGTACAAATCAAATACAAACCATGTATTTGTTGCACCCCTTACAAACCACAGCCTGCATATGTGCAGACTGGTTCTGCATATATGCATTGTCCCATATGAATGTATGTCCATTATATGTATATTCTTGCACGTATTCATATGCATATATGCAGAACCAGTCTGCACATATGCAGACAGTGGTTTGTAAGGGGTGCAACAAATGCAAGGTTTGTATTTTACGGAGCCTCTATATATATATATATCCACACGTATTATGCGTGTGGTTTTCCAAGTCCTTCCAGCAACCTATATCAATATATGTGTACTATTTGTCTTCTTCATCTTCAAGCACCACACGTACAGCTCCATATCTATTGATCTTCTTTAGCGTGGCCATCCCTATCGGTGAGCTCTGCTCGATCATAAACTTCTAAGATGAATCACTCTCCGGGCTGCTGCTACTTTCATTTTTTGTGCAGTTTAGTCGGTCTGTTTCAGCATAATATGGAGCCACTTATTTTATACCACTTACTTGTCCGCGATGGAGCCCATTTTGTAGTTTTCTCACAGATGTGTTTGAAGGTGTTAATAGAGAGGACGGGCTCCATCGCGATTGATGGCATAAAAATTGGACGAACTCGAGGGAATACCATATCGACCAAAATCATTTATCTTATAAGGGTATGAATTTTAAATATAAAAAATATTTTTATGTAGTATATATGATATATATTAAAATATATAAATCAAAAAAATTAAATATTGGGCTCATTTCGAACGTATCGAAGAGACGATTATAATGGTGTAACTTGTTAAAATTAAAATGTATTTTTTAACGTGTTTTAATTAATAAACGATTATATGTGTTAAATATAAAATTAAAATTATGAAAGTAAAAGGTATAAAGTAAAGTAATCAAATAAATATAGGGGTTGAAAGTGGGATAAACATTTTCAAAAAAGCCCCTAGCCCGCCATTGCAGACAAAATGGGTATTTTGTTAAACTGAGCAAGAAAATGGATATTTTGGTAAGCTAAAGTCAAACTTTGGGTATTTTAATTAAATTCCCAAAATTCAATAATTTATTTATTAAATAAAAGTTTCTAAAAATATAATCATTTAGAACGTTCAATAGTTTATTCCTTCAAATGAAATTTTTTGTTGGGTTTTATGTACTTTCCCTAAAAAGGGAATAAACATATAGAATTAACCAATAATATTAATTAAGTGAATTAAATAATTTAATCACATTTGACTAAAGATTATGTAATCACAATAATTAGTTGATTACTACTGTACATGTGATTATTAAATATTTTTATAAAGAAAAATACTAAAAAACGAATAATCTCTCTCCTCCATTTCCGGTAAATACCATTTCAAGAACGTCATTAAATTACATGAACTTCACTACCGCCTTTGGAAAATCCAAGAATCAAGATTTGCATGCCCAAATTAAAAGAAAAAAAATTAAAAGGTTTTTGCATAAAACCCTCTTCCCCTACCATCAAACCTTCCAATAATCTCAACACACCCATTTCGATAATCGCATCACTCATTTCTTCTTTTTAGGTTTAATCAACACCACCCTCAAGAATTCAACATTATTTCAGATAATGGGTCGTCGTCGTCGTCGTCGTCAATTAGAAACCTGCCCACCCACCGGAATCACCAAAAGAAACGGCCGCAACGACCAAGTGGCAGAAGAAGGCGGAGGAGGAGAGTGTTCCGGGAAGTCATGCCAATCATGCACAGCGAGGGCGATCGCCGATTGTGTGGCGGTGTGTTGCTGCCCATGTGCCGTCGTCAACCTTTTCACACTTACGTTCCTTAAGCTGCCATGGATGATGGGAAGGAAATGTTTGGCCAAGAAGAAGAAGAAGAAGAAGATGTTGAAAGATGTTGGAGTTTCAAGAAAAGAGGAGGAAGAAGGTGGGGCATTGGGAAAAGCAAGCGCCATTGGAGTTGGAGGAGAATCAGAAGAAGGAAGCCATAAATACAGTGCAAGATTTGAGGCTGAGAAAGTTTGGTTAGAGTTGTATAGAGCTGATAATTTGGGTTTTGGTAGGGTTTCTTTCAATGGAATTCAATCACTTGGGTAGTAGTAGTAGCAGTAGTAGTAGGATATATGCCACAATTTTTGAAGTTTTCAATTCAAACATGCATCAATATCACATTTTTCATAAGAATTTGACTCCTCTCATTTACCATATAATATTAAGAAGAGAAAAAAAGGCTTCTTGATTACTATCATGAACTACTAACTAACTCTTAACTTAAGCATTCAGATCAATGCCATTAATCCCAAAGAAACCATTGCCAATTACAGAGTCATCATATATATGTGCAGAAATCCCAATATTCTTTGCATCTTAAGAGATATAAATCATAGTGAGAACAATTTTCAAGAACAGCTCCAAAAAAAAGTTATAAACTGATCTTTTATTTTGAGAAGATGCTTAGATAGATATATGGGTTAGAGCTTTTCTCATATTGATGGATCATCTTAAAAATAGGGATCAGAAGGAAGAAATTAGTTCAGAAGTGAAAAAGATATGAAGGATTAACAGCTGCACATAAGAGCTCACCATTGTATTTAACTACATGGTGTCATTGCCAATTTATAAGTGAACTTTTGCATTTGTATCATAGAGATTGACAATGTCAAATCTAAGTTATATATCAACATGATTCACAACATCAACAAGATATGAGCAATTTTGTTTTTCAGAATCACCATAAAGTTTTAAATTGCATAAACCTCAGTGGACTATAATGGTATGCAGATGAGTCGGGACTCGACAAGTGAGAGAGTGAGGCAGATGGCTGAAATACATATGGAAAGTTTTAGGGTTTTAATTTGACATAAATAATTTTTATAATTTAATAATCTCTTCCCATTTTCCATATTTTTGTCCCACACGATCATGCTAGGGAGAACAAAAAAAAAAACCACCCGACTGAAAACCGATACCAGAACCGGTTTGACACGGGGAATCCCCGAGTTCGTCGAGGTTGGGACGAGGAATCCCTGAATTAATAAAACAAGTTATGCATATATATATATATATATATATATATATATATCCACTCTTATATGCACATTAGGATGAGATACACCGATATGCAACGGATCAATCCATGTATCAAGCACGATAATGAGTTTGAGATTAAAAGTGATCAAGGATCCGGACTAAACCTTCTCACCTTAACTCTACTAAACCTTATCACCTTAACTCTTCTTCTTCATACGATTCTTCGTCTTTATAAAAAAAATTATATATATAGAATTGAGAAACCCAAGAAGTATATATAATACATATATTCAATAAATATAATCAAATTTTGATGATCTAAACATGTAAAGGAATTACATTATCGGTTTGATTGTTCATTGGGGACTTTTGGTCATAAGTCATAACTACGTAGTATAATTTTTTTGTTATTAAGTATTATAATTGATATATTTGTGATTGAAGTTACTCTTATACAAATACAATAATTAGAAATTTGTTTATTCAAAGTTTAGTATGTTATACCATTTAAACATTTAAACATGAGATTGGCGAACATACATAAATGTATTCCATAAACATTAAATTATGTAGATGGGGAAAATATCCCGATTCCCTGATGAGGTTCCCCGTTTCCCGATAGGGATAAAATCATATTTCCCGACGGGGATAGAGATGGGTAGGAGTGTTCGTGGTGCGTTTGGGGACAAAACGCAAACCACATTGCATATGCGGTTTGAGCATTTTTCCAAACCACCAACCGCACTGCAGAACCTATCACACTTTATGCCTACAATCCAAAAATCATAAGTTTAGAAATACATTTAAAATCAACAATACAATCAGATAAAGTGATTGTAGTATAAAAAAATGGTTTCAATACATCCGGTTCTCAAATACATATTGCAAATTGCATAATTAAAAAGAGTAAGAAATAAAAAATAAACTTCAAACTAAAGTTAATTTATCAAAGTTCAAAGAGTAAATTACGTTTCCGTCCCCATGGTTTGTTAAAAATTGCAGATTTCGTCCCTATGGTTTACATTTCATTTTTATTTGAAGGACTAAAATAGAAATGATATGTTAAACCACAGGGATAAAAAAAGAAATTAAATTTAAATCATAAGAACGAAAAAAAGTAATGAGTTATAAACCATAGGGATTAAAATTGCAATTTCAAAACCCTAAGGACGAAAATAGAAATTTTCAACAAACCACACGGACGAAAAACATAATTTACTCAAGTTAAAAAATAACATGTTACATAAATACTAAATTATTCTATGTATGTATACAGTATGGTATATATAAAAATAAAAATATAAAAAGATGCAGTACGGTGTGGTTTGAACCACAGTTTGATAACTTAAAACCACGCCGCATAGTGCAGTTTGGTAAAAATGCAAACCGAACAATGAAAGTTCTAAACCGCGCTTTCTGGTGTTGCTTGGGCGGTTTGGATGAACACCACTAGAGATGGGGATGGGGATTGGGGGGTCCATGGTACTCGCAGGCCCCGTTGCTATCTCTAGTCATGACGTGTCCTGGTTTTAATGTGGCGCCAAGCTAGGATAATAATTTTTGTATTGTTCTTTCCCGACTCCCGCGTACTAAACACGCCCTAAATGCCTTTGGTACCAATGTCTGGCTTCTACTAAGGGAAAAAGAAAGTCCAGCAACAACAAAACAACAAGTTCATACAACCATGTGTAAGCACATTACAAGTTTTTTATAGTTGACATGGTCTAATTGGTATTTCAAGATTAATCAAGACAAGATCAACAAACTATCTAATATTGTTGCAGCTTAATCTGCTTCTAGCAGTTCTATCCCATATGCTATTCAATTGATTGTAATTCGACTGATATGCAACTAGCAATTCTGATGCTTTATTCCTTCACATGTATGCCATGCTAATCCCGGTTCATCGACATTATTAACCAAAGGATTAGTCCCACACTGACAAATTACATTAACTTGTGGAAATATGTTAGTCAGAGGTATAATACCTTTCATTGCCATTTGGTAATGAGATGGAAGCACATAAGGATCTTTAAATGGTATCACACCATACAAGCCATTGCCAATTGATTCAAATGTCAATTTGAAAATCCTTTGCAATATGTTATATTCAAATGATCTGTTTCATATTTTGGGTTCATATGTATTGAGACTTGCTTGTATCGGAACCCAAAAGTGGTATATGCATCTCATGCAGTGGTTTTCAATTTTGCATTTTGACTGAATTTGATTGTGAACCAGCCGGTCAGAGATTACATCCTTGCATGATATCAAGCTCAAGAACAAGGGTGACTTTGCCATCAAGAATTAACTAAACTGCCATATGAATTTTCATAATAAAAATGATCCTCAATTTCCTCATGATCACCCATAGTCGATAGTTGATACTTATACCATGAATGAAATGAGTTTTTGAAAGGAACGAGTGGTAATGAACTTAACTGTTGTAGAGAGAATGCATTTGCAAGAAATAATGCATTCTTATGACTTAAAATGGATGCAAGTTCCTACAAAGTGCATAAACACACAAAGATAGATCTCGAATCGTTTTCCTAATCCTGCCAATTGCTTGATGTAGAAGATGCAGGAAGAAGAATGTATTCATTCGCTTCCACTTTTCTTAGGATTGGGATTTGTAACTCGTTCTTGATTGCTTGTTTTATTTTGTCCTTTTTTAGTTTTGAAGGTCAAGCAGGTATATGGCCACTTAGACGCCAAGGTTTTCAAGTGAGACACATTGAAAAAACTTACATATGCTCTGGAAAAACTTACCATTTGAAAAAAAAACTTAAATTCAGTTTGATGAACAAATTATAGAGTTCTACGAACATCTAGTACAGCTTCGGATGAATAATTTAACACAAGTAGCAATATCATCAGATTTGACAAGGAAACGAGCAGAGTATCGAGAGTAAATTATGGCACAATAAGTGTTCTGATTCAATTTGATAGAAACAGAGAGTTATAAGGACATCTGGTACAGCTTCGGATGAATAATTTAGCACACGTAGCCATATCATCAGATTTGACAAGGAAACAAGCAGAGTATCGAGAGTAAATTATGGCATGAATTCGTAAAAATGATTAAATTCAACTACAAAACTGAAGAACTAATAACACATTGCATTAGGCAAGTATTAAAAAGGAAAAGTTTACCACAAATTCGTGATCTAAACAATTGAAATTTTGGCGCCAGCTTCTTCAAGCTGTTTCTTAGCATCTTCAGCTTCGTCTTTCGATACTCCTTCCTTGAATTTCTTCGGAAGTCCTTCAATGAGCTCCTTGGCCTCCTTAAGCGCCAGGCTAGTCAAAGCTCTAACGGCTTTAATCGTCGAAATCCTGGCGTTACTAGGAACCTCATCAATCACAACATCGAACTCGGTCTTCTCCTCCACGACCTCAGCCACGTCCGCTCCAGCGCCTCCAGGCGCGGCGACGACGGCAGCAGGAGCGAAGGATGCGGCGGTGACTCCAAGCTTGTCTTGTAGGTACTCAACGAGTTTCTGTGCCTCTGCCAGGGTTAGGTTGGAGATATCATCACCTAGCTGTACGACCTTCTCCTCGGCGACGGCAGCAACGGGGCGGAGAAATGTGGATCGGTGGGAAAGTTTGGGGGTTCGGAGGGAGAATTCTAGGGTTTGTTTGGGGAAAAGAAGTGAGGGAGTTGCCGGTTGAGTGGTGGCGAGGTGTGGACGATAAGAGAAGGAGCGTAGGGTGACTGTGGAGAGAGTAGAAGACGCCATTAGAGTAGACTGCAGGAGGAGAGGAGATGGGAGGGGAAGGGAAGGAGGGAGAGTCGATAGGATAAGAGGATTGGGGGTGTGGTTGATTTCCAGATAAACTGCCGAGAAGCGTCGATTTAATTTTAAGTAAATTACTTAAAGCACCCCTCATCTTTGGACTGACTTCTAAAAGGATCCTTCACTTCAAAATTCCTACAATTGCAGGTTTTATTTCAAACACTTCGGATTTTGGAAGATCTGGGGAAAAAAGACGATTGTGTTGAACAATTTTAGGTATTGGCAAAATAGTTTTTTTTTTGTATATATTTGGATGACCATAAATTAGCTTATAAGCTAATTTTTTGAAACGTTACTTGGAGTAGCGTTTCAGTAGCTTTTTGTGAATATATTTCAATATTGCCCCTTATTATTATTTACTAATTATTATTAATAAATATTAGTTTTTTAAATTTAATTCTAATTAATTAATAAATATTAATTAATATTAACTGAAAATTAATAAATTAAATTTTAATTATTTAGAGTTGTTAATCATATAAATTATTTTTATTTATTTTTAATATTAATGAATATATTTTACTATCAATTAATATTATTATTTAATTATTTTTTCATATTGTAGGCAACGGTTATTTAAAATCATAAACTAGTATATTCTTTTTATCTAAAACTTATTTTAATAAATTCAAAATTTCTTTTATTTAATTTTAAATTTCTTTTAATTATTATTTAATTTTTCTTTATTACATTGGTTGTATTAATTAACATATTATATTGTTATAAATTTGTTTTAATTACATAATTAAATTTTGTAATTGATAATTATTTGAATATGTTATTTTTTGGTCATTTTACACGCTTATAAGCTAGTTTTGCCAAACGTGACTTTTTTATTAACTCGCTTATCAGCTACCAGCTAGCTTATCAGTCAACAGCTATCTTATCAACTAGTTTGCCAAACATAACCTTAATTATTTCAACAAAACCAACGAGTTGTTTTGAAGACGTAATAAACATAACTGACAGTCTACTAAAAAAACCTATAAAATATTATTATTAATTTAATATATCCTTAAAAAACATAAAAATGAAAATAGTATAAATTTTGAACTTGAAAACTTTAAGTTGGTGTTTAATTTATGGAATGAAATCCGTAAAAATTGAAATTTATCAAAAGGATTAAAATTTCAAGAAAATTAAAATATAATTTAATAAGTTAATTTATGTGTAAGGCCATCCGCAGCGCCTTCGGGCTTCCATGCGGGTTCACCTTCGGGCTTCAAGGGCTCCCTCGGGTAGTGGTGGGGGTGTTGCGGGCTTAAGCCTCGGGCTCGGCCAGCGGGCTTTCAAACCCGAGGAACCCGAAAGCTCCAACGGCTATTTGACATTTTTTTTTAAATCTTGAAAATAAATAACTCCCAACGGCTACTTTTATAAAAAAAAATAATTTTTTTTTTCAATTTAATCACACTATATATATTAACCCTCAACCTCTTATTTTTTCACACCAACAATCTCTCAAACTCTCTCAAATTTCATCATGAATCCAAACAAAACACCTACATCCCGTCGTAACCGACCACATACACCGCAACCACAAGAAGACCCGGAGCTTGGTTTCCAAGCGTTTACACAACCAGGTTATCGTCCGCAATTTTCGCAACAAATTCCGCCACAAATTTCGCAACAAATTCCGCCACAATGGTCACAACAAAATCCGCCACAATATTTTTACAACTCATTAGGCCATCCGCAACAAATTCCTTACCAACTTACACGTTCCGGTTTGATTGAACAAGATTTTACTCCGGCCAACTTCAATCCTCCTTCACCCTTCATCAATCTCGCCGACGACATTGTTCCGGAAACCCAACATTCTAGCCCGCACACACCACAATCCATCTACACTCAACCATCAAACCCTCAACCATTGAGAAAAGGAAAAAACAAACAATATGAAAATAGAGCCCCCAAACAGATGTGGACTAACGAGGAGGAACTCGCGTTAGTGTCGGCGTGGGTTAACGTTTCGGAGGACCCCGTTATCGGTAACGCACAAACCCATGGTAATATTTTTATTGTTATTATTATTATTATTATTATTATTGTTGTTGTTATTATTATTATTATTATTATTATTATTGTTAATATTCTTATACTTGAATTTACATAAATGTAGAAAGTTTTTGGACCCGAATCGGAGAAGTGTTCTTTAGTGTGATGGGTCGCGAAAATTATAGAACAACTCATCAACTCAACACCAAGTTCAACGACCTCAATAAAAAATTTGCTCTTTTTGGCGGCATCTACAACAACTTGGTCAATAATAGATCAAACGGAATGAGTGATGCCGACATTTCACGAGTGGCACACGAACGGTACCAAGCACAACAATTGTTTGCTTTCTCTAAAGAACAAGCTTGGGAAGTCCTAAAAAAATGTCCAAAATGGGGAGCCGTTCCAACGATGACGACAACTTCATCGCGGGGTTCAAAACGTACCAAACCTTTCGATGATGACGATGACGACAACTTCATCGAGCAACTTCAACGACCCATCGAGATAAACAAGGCAAAAAAAACATCAACGAGTAATACGTCTGGGACGAATACGAACGAAAGTGTTACTCAGTTGTTGACGACGTTCAACGACAAGATTGATGATACAATGGAATACAAAATGAAAAAACTCGATCTCGAACTTCAAAGGTTGGAACACGAACGAGAAATCGAACGAGAAAAACGATTTGAGAAAGACTTCGCGTTTTTCATGACCCCGCATGATCACCTTACGGGAGACGTTTTGAGGGTTACTTTAACGAGAAAAGAGCAAATTAAAAAATTTCATAATTGGTAGTGTTTTGTATTTTTTAATTTTTAATTTTTTAATGAATGATATGAATTTTTATTTTTATTATTTATCTTATTTTTATTTATTACAAATATATAAATATTTTTATTTTGTTAAATAATTAAATGTATAAATAAAAGAATTAAAAAAATGAGGTGGCAAGAGGGCTTTTAGTTATGCGCTGCGGGTCTTGAGGGCTTAGCTGATGTGACGCTGATGTGGCGTTGAGGGCTTGAGGGCTTTTAGTTATGCGCTGAGGATGGCCTAAGGTTGATAAAAATTGGTATAAAATATGTCAAAATAAATGGAATATGTTTGTGTCATTCGCTAAGGAGGAGAAAAAATAACATCAAATTTATAATGAAATAGTAATTTCTTAAATACTCCTTTATAAAACTTTCATATTTTATTACTTAATTAATAATTAATAATATTATATAACAATTAAATTAATAATAATAATAATATTTAGTAACGGCAAAGATGACGGTCATGGTCATGGGTGGACGTATTAAGGACCGAGCGATATCCCGTACACCCACTCACTTGATTATCGTAAAAAAATATAAAAAATTAGGCGTATTAAAGGTACATCCACTTTATTTTAAGGGTGCTTTAAAGTATTTTAAAATCAAATTTCTTAACACAATTTTGTGCTTGGTGTGATGGTCTATGCTCTCGTATTAATTTCATCATCATTCAAATTTGTTTTCAGTTTTTTTTATTAACAACATTTTATAAATTATTTTGGATCATTATAAAATATAGTCTTGTGCGTTGCTCAAAAAGTATTGTTGATTCAATTTGAGAAAATGTATTATTCTCAAAATCGACTTTCTCTAGGATTAAATCGTGTCAACTTTTCCCAACGATCAAACCCACAATTTTACAGAATATTAATATAAGGCTTAATATTTTGTTTAAAATTTTTTTGTTGAAATGGAAATGTTTCATGTTTGGGGGAAGTTACTTGGGCAACAAAAAGGGGCATTCCGAGAATCGAACTCGGGACCTCTCGCACCCAAAGCGAGAATCATACCACTAGACCAAATGCCCAGATATGTTGATTCTTTTCGGTTTATCATTAATATAAAATAATTTAGGACAGCTCCCAATCAAAATGCTTTTAAGAATATAATACTCCTTCCTTGAAACTAAATATCCACAATTAAAAAGATATATGATTTAGAGTTGTTTAAAAACTTGATCAACCCGGTCAATCCAATCCATCACGAAATAAATCCCAACTCGAAGTAACACGATGTCTAATCAAAAGTTGAATCTCCAAACCCTATGTCTTGGGTTGGATATGGGTTATGGTCTTTTAAACCCAACCCAATCCGATGAACCGTTATCCTTTTATTTCTTGTATTTAATAAGTCCATATTAATATATACATTAGACAAATACACCATCACGTACCCTCTTCTTATACATATATTTTCAATCTCTTCTCCATCTCTACATAATTTTTCCGTATATATGTAGTAAACAAAATTGTTAAATGTGATATACTTAAGAAATGAGTACGAATACGTTGTACCAAATGATTGATGATGAAAAATGAATTATGAGTAGGTAAACAACATATTCAAGGTAACAAACATATGAGAATATTTTTATGTACCAAAGTATCAACCTGATTAACCCGGGCAACCCGTATACTTTGGGTTGGGTTAAGATTTTTCAAACCGCAAACATTGGGTTCGGTTATTCAAACGTCTTCAGCTCGATCAACACAACCCAATCCATGAACACCATGATTACCACACATTTAAGAAAAGTACGTTTTTGCCATTAAGTATAGATGGAATAATTAATTTCTCCATTTCAAATTAAGAGCAAAATTGGAACCTAATAAAATTGCACAACAAGGGTATAGTATAAAATAGAACAATAATCATGCTATATAGTTTTATGGAGTCTTTCCTAATAAAATTGCACAACAAGGGTATATATAGTATAAGTATAGGTATGGTATGGGTATAAGTATCTCAAATCGTGGAATAAATAGAAATAAATCCCCCACCCACACCCATAACACCATAATTCTATCATCACCATCTACGGCGTCTCCTTCCATACCAATAAGCAAATGCAGCAATCGATGCCGCCACCACAACCCCAGCAGCTGCATGCCAAGGGTACACTGTTTTCTCTAAAACAAGGCTCGAACCACCCACATCCATACCTACTGCTTCTGATACACCTGGTTTCTGGCTCAACGCCACCACGAACCCCAGACCCTGTCTCTCTAGCTCGCTCAAATCCTCGATCACTGGTTTAAGCCTGGTCACCTTGGCTATGGCCTCATACTCTTCTTTACTTCCGCCTTCCAGAAAAGACCCAACTAGATGACCCTTGTTCACCCAATAAGCACCGAAACTAGTCCCTGAGAAATCGCCAAAATAAATGGCTTCACCTGTGTTGTCACCGTAAAACTGCCATGACAATGAGAAGACCCTCGAGTAGAAGAACGGCAAGTAGTCGAATTCTGGTGTTTTCTCGGGTTCAAGTATCGCGGAGACAGCATGGCGAGCTGATTTCCTGGCAGCATCGACGTGCTCAAGTCTTCGGATTTCACCAAAAATCTTGACGGGAAATGATGCAACGTCCCCAACTGCGTACACCGAGCTATTGCTGGATTGCAACCGCCCATTTACTTTAATACCCCCCTTCTCTAAAGTCAGTTGGCCTTCAAACAGACTCGTGTTGGGACGGATTCCAATTCCGACAACTACCAAGTCAGCAGGAAGGTAGCTTCCATCCTTCAGATTAACTCCAGTAACCTGTATATAATCAATCCCATGGTCAAATCGAGTCAACATGTTCATCTTATCCCAGCAGAATAAGCTTAAAACTTACCTTCCCCTCAGGGTTGAAAACAAATGATGACAGAACTGTGCCTTTGACAAAATTTATGCCCTTAGATTTATAAAATTCTTCATAATAACTTGCAATCTTGGGGGTGAACAAACGGCCCACTGTAAAATAGACGGAAAAATACTTCAAGTTAATAGAAAATAAAATAAAAACAATGAACAGATAATTCCAACATGATTTCTAAATGAAAGGGCTTACTGCAATGTGCCTCAGGGAACACCATTGAAACATTTATCTTATTTATCACCAAGGAAGCAGCACACTCCATTCCAACGTAACCACCACCAATAACTACTGCATTTCCCCCAGCGGAGGTTTGCATCACGTTGACAAGCCTGGTTGCATCAGCCAGATCACGTAGATAACATACATTTTCAGCATCTGATCCACTCACGCCAAACTCTTCAAGCTTCAAAGCCTATAGAGAAACCATACAAATCATTCAGGAAATAAGCCAACAAATCTTCATTGGCTAAATCGGAGGTGGGAAACATGTATTTGAGGGGAAGAAATGACCCACATCACCTTTTGTAAGCAGACATTCTTTACATAAATTCCTTTAATTATGTTTCTGAAGAATATCTTAGAACCTTTAGAACGTGAAATCCAGATTTTGGACTTCTATCCAAGATCTTTGTTGAGAAAACTTTGCATAATATAGACTCTTATCTATCTTTCATGACACATTGCATACTCAGGAAAAGCACAACACACTTAAACTAGAACTGATAGCTGCTGAAAACTGTACGTGGGGAGAGAACTATAGCAAAAAAATGGATCAATTGAGGCTCTATTGCAGGGATATTGTTTGATTACATATGGCAGTGATTGCTGTGGTGGACAGAGAACTCCGAACCAAAAACTAGAAGTGAATTCCGTCTCTGAAAAGTAAACCTTTGAAAAGAGTATTGTTTGGCTAATAACGGCAATGATGCCATAGCGGACGGATAACTCACAATCAGAAACAAAAAGTGAATTACATCACCCGAATGGCCTTCAGCGTCGAAATTTGAGAATATGAACGTATTACAGTCCCGATAACTGAACAAATTTATGGGTTGACAGTGTCATGGTGACAACCAACACAAGAGCTTCAGTCACTCATCGAGCTGTTCTTTTGAAAGTTCTTTTCCTATTTTGCATGTTTTTGCTTTATTTAAGGTTTAGAAATGCATCATATGCATAGAACCCTAATGAAGTAAAAAGAAAGCATCATATTGTTTGAGAACCAGTTTCAGTACCCGAGCACCTGTTGCAATGATTAGAAATTTGTAGCTGATGGTTTCTCCTGCTGCGGTCAGTAGTGTCTTGCGTCTCACATCAGCAGACTTTACCCGAGTACCCAGAATCAGTTCAATTCCTGAAGAATTTTGGGACACAAAATATGAGCAACAACAAACCAAGAGGAAAACCCATTGTGGTTCAGTACACAAGCATTGACTTCTAATTATTAGTGATGGAAACAAATATAGTGAAAGCAACAAAATAAACAGCTCTATGAATTTTCATAATAGAAAATGATCCTCAATTTTCTCATGATCACCCATAGTCAATAGTTGATACTTATACCATGAATAATATTTACCATGTTCCTTGTACCACTTTGGTGTCAACCTCTCTTCATTGGCACCTACACAAGTGTGAAATGCAGGGAGGCGTGCAGGAGCTGTGCAGAACAAGAACAAACATAACAGAGTCAGACAGAAGAAACTGATGAGACTATCAGGAAACCTGTGATTAAATGGTTTTAAAGTATAATACAATTCTAAACTTCACAAAAAATCTTGACTAGAACAAGCACAATTTTCATAAAATGCATCATAACAATATAACATGGATATTATGATTTTACTCTACTTGATAAAAGTTGATGGGTAAATCTAGGCATCTGGCTTCATATAGAAAAATTGGTGTATCCTACTATTCAGTATACGAATGCAACGATGCAATTAATCTACTAGATTCACATTTGTAGGGTGATCAATTTCATTTGTGTTTTCCAGTTCTTTTAGTACAAAGCATCATAGCGGTGCTCTTCATTAGTATATGTGATCATTGCAGCAGTATAGCTGGAACAGGCGATTTAGAAGTCTACGAGAAAAATGGTAAAAAAAGGAGCATGTTTAAAAATTCTCAAACATGGAAACACCATGAATGCATCTGTTAGCAAGTGGATATTTTCTGAAATAAAGGAAACTAATATACAACATTAAATAATGAATCTGTTAGCAAGTGGATACCTTCTGGCAGTAAAAAGCCTTTGCTTAGTGCAGGTCTCTCATAAGGAGCCACCTGCACAGGATAAAGATGTATATCAAGAAAAATCAACACCGTTACATGGATCCCATGTGATTCTCTAATCATACATTGCTATTATAACACCAATATGTCACAAATGAGTTTTATACAAACAAGAAACTGGTTTGATGCTAATGTAGTCATTGTAGTGAACAACGAATCAGCATACATGCAATTACCTGCCTTACGGATTAGTTGATGGTAGGATCCAAATAAATAGCAGCGGCGTATGTGAAGAACAGGCTAGCAGTGACATCTCAAACACGGGTTGGATCGATTTCACAACCTCTTTAATGTTTTCCAAAAATGCATTGATTATTGAGCCAGAACGTTGAGGATATACTCTTTAATAAAACTTCAGTTTAAATCTAAATTAAAAATATAAGGCATTTTGGTGCCTCTAAATGGAGTTATAATCCGATTAAAGCTAGCTCTCAGGCATGTGTGTGTTAGAATATAATTTCCAAGAATAGGCCAAATAGTACAGCTGATCTTTAAAACTAAAAAAGTGATCTCGTTCTTGTTCTTCTGCATACTTTTCACATTTTGGATCTAAGTCAAAGGCAAAAGGCATGCCAAGACTTCAAGCAAGGAAAGTCAATCGTATTAGAACCCTTGTACATGCAAAAGCAATCTAGAATAAAACTGATCAAAATATAATAGAAAATGATTACGTGGGTTTATCTTTCAAGCACAATACACCCTATGAAGAGATTTCACCAAAAATCACTGGTTTGTTGCAGGTTCAAGTGCAACTATTATAGTCAATATCTTCTCCTTAACTGTAATCAATAAACTTAGGAGTGCCTAAGTTGAATTTTGCTCCATCCATCATTTGATAACGGAAAGTCACTTCATCTACCCAGTAGTTATTAAAACCCATAACCAAACAGAATCAATAGATAACTCTAGTAGAAATTTTGGGAAAATTGCAGTTAGATGTGCAAAATTTGTCAAATCATTGTTGGTTCTTCAAACACACGCACGTGAAACTTACAACAAACACTTAGCGTGCAATAGAGTAAAACCGAACATCAACGATCAAATTCGGAAAAACGCGATGATCAATGAATGAAAATCAACGAATTTCCAAAACGAAAGAAAACGGAAAACAATAGATTGAAGTTGACACAGTTGTTAACTAAGAATTTAGATAATAACGAGGATGAAAAATTACAGGTTCTTCGGAGATGATGCAGAGTTCACCGTGAGAGACACCTTTCTTGGTGAATTCAAGAGCCGCATAACCGGCGGCGACGCCTCCACCAAGTATGACGTACACAAACGCTCTCCCCATTTCCTCCCCTTTCTCTCTCTATCTATCTCTCCCTCCCTCCCGCCCGCCTAGCCCCTCAAATTCTTTATATATTTCTAACTTTCTCTCTCTAGAAGAAACAATAAGCTGGCCCACCATTTCTCTCTCTCTATCTCTCTATAGAATTAATAAGTCGTCCTCCATACTCAATGTAGAGCTGAAACACAATCTATTCCCTACGTTAATACTCCAATGTCCCTTCCAGCATTTTTTCAAGTTTTTAACTATTACAAATTTATTTATAAGATTATTATAAGTTGGAATATATTATTAATTCAAGATTCCTATTTTTGGTTTTTTCTTATAGTTAGAATATGGATTTATAAAGACTATGTTTAGCAAACTAGCCGATAAGTAGCTGATGACCGATAAGTTAACTTGTAGTTGATAAGTTAGTTATTGCTGATAAGGTAGTTGGTATCTAATAAGCTATTGTTGACTGACAAGCTAGTTGATAGCTGATATGCTAACTAGGGGTGAGCAGCGGAACTGGGTACCCGCCTTTGGAACCGGAACCGCTCCGGAACTGTCGGTTCCGGAACCGGAACCGATGTCATTGGTTCCGGTTCCGGTTCCTAAAATATGGAACCGATTGAAACTGGGTCCGGTTCCGGTTCTCATTTTTTAAGAACCGCTATCCGTTGGGTACCCGTCGGGACCGGTTCCGGGACCGGGTACCCGGTCCGCTGGGTACCCGGTATATTTTAATAGAAAATATCTATATATAATATATTTAATTATTTATTACATATTAGAAAATTCATAAAAAATCAACCGTTGGTCCAAATGAGGTGTACGATATACCGTTAGAAAGATTAGAATGTCCTTAAGAACTGTTATGAAGAGTTAAAGTCCTAATTATGAGTTTAAATGTGTCAAAACACTGAGTTTTCACATTGTACACAAGAACCTGCGCACTGTTTTTGTAAAGGTTGTAGCGGTCTGATTATAGCCCCGAATTGCATGAATCCAGTTTCTGTGGAATCCAAAGATATCAATGAACAACTTTCATTTAGATGATAGTGTCCAATTTGGCTTTTAAATGGAAGAAATATATCGTAACTTATGGCATATAGGAGCTGTCAATTATGAGTTTTAAAGTTTCTGCCATGTTATTAGAAAATTCATAGAAAATCAACCGTTGGTCCAAATGAGGTGTACGATATACCGTTGGAAAGCTTAGAATGTCCTTAAGAACTTTTATGAAGAATTAAATTCCTAATTATGAGTTTAAATGTGTCAAAACACTGAGTTTTTGAATCAGCTCACATTGTACACAAGAACCTGCGCATTGTTTTTGTAAAGGTTGTAGCGGTCTGATTATAGCTTTGAATTGCATGAATCTAATTTCTGTGGAATCCCGAGATATCAATGAACAACTTTCATTTAGATGATAGTGTCTAATTTGGCTTCTAAATGGAAGAAATATATCGTAACTTATGGCATATAGGAGCTGTCAATTTCTGTATGTTTCACAAGGAAGTGGGATTTCCTCTCATCCCACATTGGTGGGAAATAAAAACCTTATGCTCTATGTCTACTATAAATATGATCTCACCCCTTGTATATTTTCATTTGCATCACCCCCCTTGACCCTAGCTTGGTGGTTTGAGTCCGTTGGCTTGGACCCTCTAAGTTGGTGCACCCTATTATGTTGGAGCACCCTATTAAAAGTTTTATATTTATAAATGTTAAACGGACCCTCTAAGTTGGTGCACCCTATTATGTTGGAGCACCCTATTAAAAGTTTTATATTTATAAATGTTAAACGGGTTAGTGGGTTAAACGGGTTAGCCAGGTCTATCTATTGCTCCAAACAACGTTAAAAAATAAAAATAAAAAGTTGTCAACGGGTACCCAGAACCGGAACCGGTTCCCAGCGGTTTCGGAACCGGTTCCAAAAAATAGAGAACCGACAGGAACGGTTCCGGTTCCGGTTCTTTCTTTCTAGGAACCGTCGGTTCTGGTTCCGATTCCATGAAAATAGGGCGGGTACCCGGTATTGCTCACCCCTAATGCTAGCTGATTAAGAAGTCATGTTTAACAAAAATTAGCTTAGAAACATGTAAGATTACCAAAAAAGACATCTTCAAAAAGTTATCAATTACAATATTTAATTATATAACTAAAACAAATTTATAGCAATATAATAAATATGTTAATTAATACAACCAAAAATCAAATAATATAACATATTAATTAAAAGAATTTAAAAATTATTATTATTATTATATATATACTTTAAATTTTAAATTTGTTAAAACAAGTTTAGAAAAATATATATTAACTTATGATTTTAAATAACCGTTACATATAATATCAAAAGATAATCAAATAATAATTTAAAAGGATATAGTAATTCATAAATAAAAAATATTGATTACTATTAAAAATATATATATAATTAATTTATTTAATCAACAATAATTTTAAATAATTAAAAATCAACATTAAATGTATAAATAAAATTTAATTTAATAATTTTCAGTTAATATTAATTCTAGTATGCGTACCAAACGCTACCTAAGAGTACCGTAAATTAAATAAATAAATATTTTTAATATTTACACTTTATACCTTTATAGTTAATTATTTAATTTACGGTACTCTTAGGTAGCGTTTGGTACGCATACTAGATGGGACGGGACGGAACTGGACGAGACTGAACTGGATGGGACGGGACGGGACTGAACTGAAGGAGATAATTTTAATCTAAGTTACGTTGGAAATACATCGATCATTTTGTGCATACTCTGTAACTGCAAATACTTCAGCTCCAAACACAATGAATCATCATTCGCCAAATACCCATTTTCACAATTCTTAAATGAGTCCAGTGATACCGACTTGTCAAAACCCCATTTAATATTCTTCTCGTGAAACCTTCTCCTATTGCCATTCACGATATCTATAAACACATTCAAATAATAATAATTTAAAACGATTTAATGAATTAGTTAATATATGATTATTATGTTAATGCGATAGGAGTGTAAAACAAAATTGAAAAAAATAAATAAGAGATGTACCATAAATTAAATAATTAACTATAAGGGTATGAATTTTAAATATAAAAAATATTTTTTTTATGTAGTGTATAACTGTATATGATATATATTAAAATATATAAATCCAAAAAAATTCAAGATTGGGCTCATTTCGAACGTATCGAAGAGACGATTATAATGGTGTAATTTGTTAAAATTAAAACGTATTTTTTTAACGTATTTTAGTTAATAAACGATTATATGTGTTAAATGTAAAATTAAAATAATGAAAGTAAAAGGTATAAAGTAAATTTAGTAAATAAGTATAGGGGTTGAAAGTGTAACGTTTTATTTTAAATTCATAAAATTGAAAGAAAGTGGGGGTGAACAGTGGGATTCCTCGCGATCGCGGTTCAAATTTTCAAAAATGGTCCCTGGAATTTTTCAAAAATGGTCCATTGCAATTGAAAAGTCACAAAAAGTATACCATCGCGAGATAAGCCCGCGATCGCGGGATTCCATCTTTCAAAAATGGTCCCTGCAAGTTTAAAAAAGTGTCAGAAATGGTCCCTGGGCCGCGATCGCGGGCTCCCATCGCAGAAAAAGGGTATTTTTGCAAACTGGGAGAGATTTAGGGCATTTTGGTAACACTTGGTCAAACTTAGGGTATTTTAATTAATTTCCCTTAATTAAAATACCCAAAGTTTGACTCTAACTTACCAAAATACCCATTTTCTCTCTGATTTTACCAAAATACCCATTTTTCCGCGAAGAAGGTCCGCGATCGCGAGCTAGGGCTACGTGTCACCCCTGTTGGGCCAAAGTGTCCCGCGGAGCCCCCCAACTATGCCAGCGGTGACACTTTTGGTCCCTCCCCGCGGTGGTTGTTCGCGATAGGTCCGCGGTGGGCAAAAAAATTACATTTTTGGTCCTTTTTTTGCACGAATCTTTGCATGTTTTTACTGTTTTTTTCACCATTATTGTACTTTGAAGACCAATTTGTGGTTGAAATTCACTGACTTGTTTCATCAATGTTGAATCATTGTACTTGGAATACCAATTTGTGGTTGCAATTTATGTTGGTTGTTTCATCAATGTTGGTTGTTTCATCCATAAATATCAGTAAAATGAAATCCATAATTCACACCCATTCCATACTTCTTTCTTGCTTTCTTTCTTCAGTATTTTGTTTTTGAGATACTACTGAAAAAATGAGTTCATCTGTTGCAAAAGCTAAGCTATTTTTTGTTTCGATGGTGAATGGGTGCAAGACAACAATGAGTGGAATTTTGCTTATAAATCTAAGCATGGTGTAAAATTGTCAGTAAACTATACTTATCAGAAGTTTGTTGCATACGCCATGTAAAAATGTGGAATCAACCCTTCTGCTGTTTGCAAGTTAGTGTTTAAGAATGGTGATGGGTCATTTGTGGAGTTATCCAACGATGGGGATATCTCTGATTTTCTGCACTTTGCAGCCGAATCAGAAAGACCGCCATTACTTTTTGTGTATGCCGAATCCTCGGTGTGCGACGAAGACGATGACGAAGGTGATGACGACGACGGTGACGACGAAGGTGATGACGACGCTGATGACGAAGACCTCCAAATGGAGCAGCTTGATTCTCAATTTCAGCCGTCCCACGGCCCAACAGTTCATTTGGATCATGCATATGGTCTTAACGACTGTATTGAGTTTTGCATGTTTCCTTGAGTTATATGGTTAGTATGCATGTTTAGTGTGCATGTTTCATTGAGTTTTGCTTGTTACTACCGTTGTTCTACGAACTAACTATATTAATTAATGTTCATCAACAGATGCATATCCACAGTTGTTCACCATGAAAGTCCACCATGGTGGGTACTTCACGGAACCACCCAAAAGACATTATTTCCGTGGTCTAGAAATTTATGTTGACATGTTAGATGTGGAGGATCTTTCTATGCAACTGCTTGAACAGATCATGAAAGAGCTGGACTATGAAGAACCAAAATATAATAGGTTGTATTTTAAGAGGCTAAATGCAGACTTCTTGACTGGACTGGAAAAGTACAAAACAACAACACATAAACAACAAAGTACTAAAGCAACACCCGTACCACCACCTACTGAAAAATTGCTTTAGTTTGATCAATCCAACTTTGCTTGTCGCTTATCTTCGCTTGAAGAATTGCGAAGTCTTGCGTAATGTGGTGAATGTCTTCTTTTTCTCGACGAATACGAGCCTCCCTATCTTTTATATCTCCTTTCATCCTTTTGATCTCCTTTTCTTCCACTTCGATCCTTGTCAAGTGGACATTCTTCCTGGCGATCATCTGTTTCCACTCTTCTGTCAGTTGGTCTATCTCCTTTTCCTTTGCTGCTATCGCCTTCTGGAGTTTAGGTGGCATTCTTTCAGGTGTAGACGATGGGTTAGATGACGATGTCATTTGTTTACTGAAGAAAGAAAGCAAGTGAAAGAAAGCAAGAAAGAAGGATGGAATGGGTGTGAATTATGGATTGCATATTACTGATATTTATGGATGAAATCTCAAACATGCCAATGAATTTCAACCATAAATTGGTCTTCAAAGGACAATAATTGTGGAAAAAACAGTAAAAGCATGCAAAGATTCGTGCAAAAAAAGACAAAAAATATAAATTTTTTTCCCACCGCGGGCGCGGACTTATCGCGGACAACCACCGCGGGGAGGGACCAAAAGTGTCACCGCGGGCATAGTTGGGGGGTTCCGCGGGACACTTTGGCCCAACAGGGGTGACACGTAGCCCTAGCCCGCGATCACGGACCCCCTTCGCGGAAAAAATGGGTATTTTGTTAAAATTAGAGAGAAATGAGTATTTTGGTAAGTCAAAGTCAAACTTTAGGTATTTTAATTAATTTCCCTAAAATGTTTATCAACATATGTGGTGTTAAATTGGAGTTTTATAAAAAAAAACGTTTGAATTAGCTTATACCGGTACCAAAACGTAAAAAGTTGATAAATTGTTTTTTAATGTTTGACAAATAGCAAATAAGTTAGAATGAAGTAACTTATGATGGTACTACATAGGAATAAGTTAATTAATTAGGGGATGTTTGGTCGTTGCTAAATGGTTTGGTGCAGGATGATTAAGGGGCTCTTATGATATAGTGTAAGAAGAAATATGGTTGTTTGGTAATTGTTCATAGTGAAATTAGGGCGTTGAATGGTTTACCTCTTAGCGATTCAAAGAGTTTTAGAACCATTAAGAGTAAAAAAAAATTGCCAAACAAGATTTACCTCTTTGCGATTATGAGGTTTCATCTTAACGGAACTATTAAAAGGTAAATAAACATTCTCTTAGAAGGAAACAATTTATCAAAAACTTCTTATTATCATTACCTAACCGATATAAGCAATTTTTCTCATCCAAACACTAAAAATTTCTGATTACCAATAACACATCAAAATAAATTCTAATGGTCCAAGATTCAGTTAATTGGACTCGTGAATGGTTTTATTTGGTTAATATTGATTATTGGTAATTTAGATAGAGACATAGTTTGTGGTTGTAAAATATGTGGTTCTTTATAACTAAAGCCAGGATTTAAAGTCACACGAAGCACCGAGTATAGGTAAATATTAATTTTGTTGGATTCGAAAAATAAACAAAATTAACTCATGCAACAAATCATGGTTCTAAATGTCGTGAGATGTGGTTTGGCGGTGAGGCCAATCCTCAAATCTTAGGAGTCATGACGTTTTTAAGACGTGAATTATGACGTCATTTTTCTAATTGATATAGAGTACTAAATATAAAAAGTATGTGTTTGTAGTATTACTCAACGAGTCAATAGTAATAAGCAATTTAAATTAGGTTATATATAAAAAAAACTTGTAAATGAGACATTAAAAACGTAAAGAAAAATATCAAATATCTCATTACAATAACTGCGCATCAGGCCATGGCGTATCATGAGTTTAACGTGGCGTAACACACAAGTTTTGTTACCATGGCACACCATAACAGTTGTGTTGCAAACTTTTTAGAATAGTGCAACAAACTATTAAGGGAAATTAATTAAAATACCCTAAGTTTGAAGTTGACTTATCAAAATACCCCAAAAAATGAAAAGTTTACCCAAATGCCCCAAATTTCCGCGGTGGAGTCCCGCGATCACGGGCAGGGACCATTTTTGAAATTTTATGTGCTTCATATTTACACTTTCAGTCCCTGCCCCGCGGTGGAGTCCCGCGATCGCGGCCCGCGGTGGGGACTAAAAGTGTAAATAATCTTGCAAAAAATTTCACAATTGGTCCCTGCCCGCTATAGAGGGCCCCATCCGCGGAAATTTGGGGCATTTGGGTAAACTTTTCATTTTTTGGGGTATTTTGGTAAGTCAACTTCAAACTTGGGGTATTTTAATTAATTTCCCAACTATTAACCCTTACAATTTAACTTAAAAACACATTGGCTTAAAAATGTATTGATAATTCTTAAGAGGAGCCTATGCCCAAGCATTTAACCCTTACAATTTAACTTAGAAACACATTGGCTTTAAAAATGTATTGATAATTCTTAAGAGGAGCCTATGCCCAAGCATTTAACCATTTAGAGCATCTCCAACAGTTTTGCTATAGTTTTTCTAAAATAGAGAATCAAAAGTTAAAATCTCTAAAAAATGTTACATTCATCTCCAACAGCTTTGCTATTTTAGAGATTTTAATACAAATTATATTAATATAATATTCTTCAATTTATATTTCCAATTCACTTTAAAAGAAAAACTTAATATAAAATGATAAAAGAATTATGTCATTGGTGGATTGAATTAAATAATTATTTCTCTCTCATATTTAGAGAATTATAGAGAATTCTCTATATTTAGAGTTTTCTCCAAGAATCTCTATTTTAGCAATCAAGATAGCAATGCTGTTGGAGAAGATTAGCAAACAAAAACTCATTTTTTTCTATTCTAGCAATGCTGTTGGAGATGCTCTTAGAAGCTACGAGGAATAAACAAAAAAAATTTGACATAAGGGGGATAGCACGTGAGAGATATCCGGAGTCAATCCCCCCTCTAGTTATTATGTGGCCCTTCCACTGCTTATAAGCATGGATAGACCTGGTGTTGAATCGACGGTGGTACATTTTTTCGATGAAGGGTAAAAAGTTTATTTTTATGAAAGGTAAAATTGTATTGTTTTGAAGAATGTTGTCATATTATTTTGGAAATTTCTAGGGGTGCATCTAAATTGACTTTGCTAGATTGATGGTGGCAACAAGAAAATATATTTTTTCATCCTTTATGTAACATCCTAAAATTTCAGTAATAGTGATTTAATGAGAATTGGGGTGTATTTGTATTTTGGTGTAACCTTGAAGTATATAGAAGTTTTATAATTCGTTAGAGTTAAAAATGCAATAGGTTAAAGTTTGGTGTTACTTTTGGAATTAATGAAACATGAGGGAGTGTTTTGTTAATAAGCAAATGTGTGTATGATAATATCTGATTTATTGAGATTCTATCTCATTTTTATAAGTGTGAGTCGGCAAAAGAGAGAGGGAGATATAGAGAGAAGCAGGAAAAGAGGAAAAAGGGAAGAAAGCAAGAATTTCATCAAATTGGTAAGGGATTTGTTGATGTTTTCAGTTGTGATTATTGTATGTGTTAGATTATGAACGAAATTGTTAGACAACCTAGGGGGGGTAAGGTTGTATTTAAAACTTTTACTTTCAAAAATTCTTTTATAAAAATATCTTAATAATGTAAATACAACAGAGTATATGAAAACACAACAGATACGTATAAATACAGGATATTATAAATATAGTAAATAAAGCAGAGTATAAATGCAATGAATATACAATAATTATATAAACAGATATAATTAAATGCACAGCGGAAATATAAAGAGATAAGGGAAAGGAAATACTTGACAACGATATTTTTAAAGTGGTTCACCAAACACAAAGTTGGCTAGTCCACCTCGAGAAAATAACACTTCTCGGAGATCCAATACGAAAACGTGTTCTTTACGGTAGAACACAAACCTTAGTACAACAAACGCGAATCACTCTTCTTTGAGAGAATTATGTGGATCACTCACTCTATTCAAACACTTACAAGAGGGTATAATTTTAATATGAATAATCACTCTTGAATAAGGTTTATCACTTGGATATTTTTAGAGAGTTTGATCACTTGAGTTGTGTTGCTGATTCAACTAATCGAGAGATTTTAATCTGCTATCAACTCAAGATTTCTTACTCAAAAAGGTGTTTTATAATTTTAACAGTTTAAATATCAAGAGAGGATGCTGCAGAGTCTTTATCAAATGCAGGGAGAGTTATTGTTAATTTTTTTTGCATTGAAGGCTGATGCTTGCATGTATTTATACTGGATGAGCAACTGGTCCTTGGCATTCGCGGTATACCGGCAAACTCTCGCGGTATACCGTGCAGAGGAAAAAGGTCCGTGTCAGATGAGAAGGTCAACCCTGCAAAAAACAAACGGAAACTGTACCCGCGGTATACCGGCTATACACCGCGGTATACCGCCCAGACAAAAGGTGGTCCAATCAATCAGAGAAACAGCATGCCGCCGCGGTATACCGGCTTTCCATCGCGGTATACCGCCCAGATAAAAGGTGCAGGAAGCAGTACGCAGCGCAAATCTTCTAGACACAAAATCTTTCACATATTAAAAGATCAGCAAGATGATAAGAGATGTTGAGGAGAGCTGACTTGGTTTATTTAAAAACACAGTATTAGAAAAATCCAAGTGGTATATTATTTTAGGGTGATTTATCATTTTAAAATTAAAACGACGAAAATCTTCAGTCTTGGATTCTTCAGATAAACATTATCGAGATTATTTAAAAGCTGCACACTCAGATAAAATATTAGATAACAAAGAATGCGGTGTGTTTTGTAATCATCAAAATAAATATGGAGATGTGATTTTATGTGTACCAAAAATATATCACAATATTAAAGCTGGGTACACTTGCACCAACAATCTCCCCCTTTTTGATGATGACAAACACAACGCTAAACACGAGAGCATACTCGGTTTCTCTCCCCCTTTTGTCGAAGCAAAAAGGGTTTAAGAAGGTCGCTTATGCTCCCCCTCGAAAGATGCTCCCCCTCGAAAGATGCTCCCCCTCAAAATATGAAATATTTGAGAGTTAGTATTTTTAAGGGTTATACTCAAGCATGCCCAAACCAAGTCTTAATTTAAAGAAGGCTTTTTTGTTAAGAGCTTTAGTAAAAATATCGGCCAAATTGTCTTTCGAATCAACCTTTTCAAGCACGATTTGGCCTTTTTGAACATTATCTCGTAAAAAGTGATGTCTCAATTCAATATGTTTGGTACGAGAATGTAGCACGGGATTTTTGCTTAAGTTTATGGCACTTGAGTTATCACACATAATTGGAATTTTGGTTAGGTGTACCTCAAAATCGGTAAGTGTGTGTTTCATCCAAAGGACTTGAGCACACGCTCTTGCGGCGGCTACATATTCCGCTTCGGTAGTAGACAACGCTACGGATTGTTGTTTCTTGGAGAACCAAGACACAAGTGAGAGACCTATAAAGGCACATACCCCACTAGTACTTTTTCGGTCAACAATAGATCCACCAAGATCGGAATCGGTGAAACACGTTACTTCTAACTCGGGTTGCTTTGCATACCATAAGCCAAGATTAGTAGTACCTCGTAAATATCGAAAAATACGCTTGACAGCTTCATAGTGAGTTTGTTTAGGTGAAGATTGAAAACGAGCACATAAACATACACTAAACATGATATCAGGTCTACTAGCAGTTAAATATAATAAACTACCAATCATACCACGATAAATCTTTTCATTAAAATCGTTTCCCTCCTCGTCACGAGATAATTGTAGGTTTGTGGTCATTGGAGTTTCAACGGGTTTGACATTTTCAAAGTTAAACTTTTTCAACATATCTTTACAATATTTAGATTGACTAATAAAAATACCAGTTTCACATTGTTTGATTTGCAATCCTAAGAAGTATTTTAACTCTCCCATCATGCTCATTTCAAACTCGCTTGTCATTTTCGCAGAAAATTCATTACACAGTTTTTCATTAGTGGAACCAAAAATAATATCATCGACATATACTTGCACAACCACAATATCATTTTGATCATATTTCACAAACAAAGTATTATCTATTTTACCCATAATATAACCACTAACAATTAGAAAGGTTTTTAATCTATCATACCACGCACGCGGAGCTTGCTTTAAACCATAAAGCGCCTTTTTCAATTTATAAACATGTGTCGGATTTTCAAAATTTTCAAAACCGGGAGGTTGAGAAACGTATACCTCCTCATTTATAATACCATTTAAGAAAGCACTTTTAACATCCATTTGAAATAATTTAAAATCTTTAGCATTTGCAAAAGCGAGAAGCATTCGAATAGACTCCAACCTTGCAACCGGTGCAAAGGTTTCATCATAATCTATACCTTCTTGTTGATTGTACCCCTTGGCAACTAAACGTGCCTTGTTTCGTGTGACTCCACCGTTCTCGTCTACCTTGTTACGGAAGACCCATCTTGTGCCAATAATGGTTTGACTACTAGGGCAAGGAACTAAGTCCCACACATCATTCCTAGTAAATTGGTTTAACTTTTCTTGCATGGCCATTATCCAATCCTCATCACCTAAAGCTTCATCTATGGTTTTAGGTTCTATGGTTGAGATAAAGGCATGGAAAGCACAATGGGTATGGATTTGTGATCTAGTTGTCCTTTGGTTTAGGTCACCTATAATTTGATCTACGGGATGGCCTCGAGCGGTTCTAAGGTTAGGATCATCTATACCTTGTGGAATAAAGCACGGAGGGGCATCACTAGATTCAATATTATTTGTGGAAGGTTGGGTACCTAAATCCAAGTTGCTAAGTTGTTGTGCTAAGACGTCTCCCTCACGGATATTGTCATTTGCTAAGGGTGCACTCGGTTTGGGAGGACTTTCGTCAAAGCTAACATTTAGGGATTCTTCTACAACCATGGTCTCCTTATTTAGGATTCTATAGGCTTTGCTATTCCAAGAATAACCTAGGAACACTCCCTCATAGGCTTTGGCATCAAATTTGGTTAAGTAGGATTTGGTGTTTAAAATGAAGCATTTACAACCAAAAACTTTCAGGTGAGCTAAGGAAGGTTTTCTACCACGGTAAAGTTCATAGGGTGTCTTATTTAGGATACTTCTAATTAGGACACGGTTAAGCACATAGGTCGCGGTAGCAACTGCATCACACCAAAACTTTTGGGGAACTTGATGTTCGTTTAGCATAGTTCTACTCATTTCTTGCAACGTTCGATTTTTCCTTTCAACAACTCCATTTGACTGAGGAGTTCGAGGAGCCGAAAAGTTATGAGTTATACCATGTTTATCACAAAAGGCACCAAATTGTACTTCATTATCGAATTCTCGTCCATGGTCCGTACGTATGGAAACAATCGTACAACCTTGTTGGTTTTGAATTCTTTTTCCTAAAATTTTAAACTCTTCGAAAGCCTCATTTTTATGTCTCAAAAATAGAGTCCAAGTATAACGGGAATAATCATCTACAATAACCAAAGTATAAAAATTTCCTCCAAAACTTTGAATAGCCATTGGGCCAAAAAGATCCATATGTAAAAGTTCCAAAACTCATTGAGTAGAAATAACATTTTTTGATTTATGAGAAACGTGATGTTGTTTGCCGACACGACAAGCATCACAAAAATGATTATCAAACTTTAATTTTGGCAGGTCACTCACAAGCTCCTTATTTTTTAAGTTTTGCATTAATCTTAGATTAGCGTGACCTAAACGCCTATGCCATAAAGTAGAAACATCATGAAGAGAAGATAAGCATACATATTCAGATACCACAGTTTTGCAAATATATAAATTTCCTTTCACAGAACCAGTTAAAAGAACTTTGCCATTTTTCAAGATTTTGCACGAGTCTTCTTCGAAGACGACGGTTATACCATTTTTACACAATTGGCGAACACTTAACAGATTAAAATGCAAATTATCAACATGATTCACATCAAGAAATTTAACATTATTGCAAGAAACTGTACCTCTCCCAATTATATTTCCTTTGGAGTTTCCTCCAAAGATTACCTGTCCACCATCACATGACTTATATGATGAAAAGAGATTATTGTTTCCGGTCATGTGACGTGTGCAACCACTATCGAGTATCCAGTCCATATCGAGGTCAATCTACAATAATAAGGATGTAACTTTTATGGTCCCCATTTTTCGTGGGTCCTTGTAAATTAGTTTCAAGATAACAACCAACAAGCATATATATATATATAATATATATATATAAATATCACACAGAATATATATATATGTAACAAATCAACCTAAATAAATATATATATAATATATCAAAAAGTCAAACAATATATATATAATAAAGAATCAAACAGAAAGTATATATATATATATATGTGTAGTACGAATGTATATATATATATAAACAAAAGTACATACAAAAATATATTACTTATATATAATATATATATACAAGAATTCATATTTAAACTATATATATATATATATATATATATATATATATATATATATATAATATATAACACATTTAAAACCATAAACGCATACCACCGGGATTATCATTATTAAACATTCCTTTTGGAATCCATTTAGTTACCATTTTAATTTTGCGATTGTATTTATCATACACATAAAAGCAAGCATTTATATTCGCATCATTTTTAGGTCTAGAATATTTATCGTTATACATGCGAGCATACGGTTTTTTTGGTATATTATTTGCATTATTCATTTTACGCACATACGGAGGTTTTTGCACATATTGATTTTTTGTATTAACTTTAGGTGATTCATAAAATCTTTTGATGGGCATACAAGAACATTTATCTTTGCACGTATCGGAACCAATACCTTTTCTACATTTTATACGGTTAGGCATATTTAGCATGTTAAAGACTTTCTCATTACTACTTTGAAAAGCTTTTGCTAATAAATCATCCTTTTCATACGAATCACATTTTCCTTTTAAACATGCAATCTCATTCTCAAGAATATCACATTTTGCACAAATAATATTTTCATGTGACTTTTTATTTAAGCATGCAATTTCTTTATTTAGAGCATCACAAGATTTACAAAAATCTTTTTCTCCTAATTTAGTTTCTAATTTAGCAATTATATTCATATCATTTTCAGATTTTTGTTTGCCATCATTAACTTCCTTATTACATGCAGATATCGTTTCTTTTAATCTAGAATTTTCGTCTTGGTAACGATTTGCAAGAGCAGCCATTTTGTGAAATGATTCATATAATTCTTCAAGATTATTTTCATTATCACTATCATAATCTGAGTAAGAAGATTTTACCTCATCGTCGCTTTCGGCCATAAGACAAATAGCTTGATATTCGTCTTCTTCTTCGCTTTCACTCCACGCGCCTCCAATGAAGGCTTTCTCCTTTTTATTTTGAAATCTGTTCTTTTTAGGACATTCATTGGCGTAATGATCTTTGTCGCCACATGAGTAACAAAAACCTCTATTTGGCTTAGCTTTATCGTCACCACTTGAGTCGTCATTTTTCTTTACTTTTTCGTCTCGTTTATGGAACTTACGACTTCGGTTTTCACCACCACGACGGTAGTTACCGTTTCTTTGAAATCTGCTATTTTTAGAAAATTTATTGTTAGTAAAAAATTTAGAGAAGTTTCTTACCAACATAGCGACTTCGTTGAGTTTATCAGATTGATCTTTTGAAATGCTAGCTTCCTCCTTTTTCTTTTTGTCATTCGGAGTTGAGACATTAAGAGCGATCGACTTCTTTTTGACTTGCTCCCGATCTTTGTTTCTTTTAAGTGCAATTTCGTGCACTTTAAGATTGCCGACGAGATCGTCGAGCTTCATTAGGGAGAGATCACGGGAGTCTTCTAATGATGTAATCTTTGCCATCCACTCCGAAGGAAGTGCTCGGAGGATTTTCCTTACGTAATCTTCATTAGGATAAGTGCGACCTAATCCTTTCAAAGTAGTCATAATGAGGTTAAAACGTTTAAACATTGAGTCGATTGACTCATCTTTTGACATTTCAAATAATTCATAATCATGAACTAAAATGTTTATTTTAGAACTTTTAACTTGTGTGTTTCCACGATGAGTGTTGTTTAAACTTTCCCAGATTTGATTAGCAGTTTTATATGTATACACTCTTTCAATTTCATCAGTAGTTAAAGCAGCATATAATATATTCTTAGCTTCAAAATTTAAACAGACATGAGATTCTTCAGCGGGAGTCCATTCTTTTAAAGGTTTATCAATAATAAGATCATCTTTTACAATAGTAGGATTAAAATTCTCATTTTCTATAATATCCCAAATCTTTTGATTTTTGCCACGCACGTGACATTCAAATAGCTCGGCCCAAATGCCAAACTTTTCAGTATCTATCAAAGGGGGTTTTGAAAACACAAAATTAGTTTGTTGAGCCATTTAAAAGAATAAAAGAAATTTATGCAGAATATTTTTGAAAGACCTGCTCTGATACCAATTGTTAGACAACCTAGGGGGGGTAAGGTTGTATTTAAAACTTTTACTTTCAAAAATTCTTTTATAAAAATATCTTAATAATGTAAATACAACAGAGTATATGAAAACACAACAGATACATATAAATACAGGATAGTATAAATATAGTAAATAAAGCAGAGTATAAATGCAATGAATATACAATAATTATATAAACAGATATAATTAAATGCACAGCGGAAATATAAAGAGATAAGGGAAAGGAAATACTTGACAACGATATTTTTAAAGTGGTTCACCAAACACAAAGTTGGCTAGTCCACCTCGAGAAAATAACACTTCTCGGAGATCCAATACGAAAACGTGTTCTTTACGGTAGAACACAAACCTTAGTACAACAAACGCGAATCACTCTTCTTTGAGAGAATTATGTGGATCATCACTCTATTCAAACACTTACAAGAGGGTATAATTTTAATATGAATAATCACTCTTGAATAAGGTTTATCACTTGGATATTTTTAGAGAGTTTGATCACTTGAGTTGTGTTGCTGATTCAACTAATCGAGAGATTTTAATCTGCTATCAACTCAAGATTTCTTACTCAAAAAGGTGTTTTATAATTTTAACAGTTTAAATATCAAGAGAGGATGCTGCAGAGTCTTTATCAAATGCAGGGAGAGTTATTGTTAATTTTTTTTGCATTGAAGGCTGATGCTTGCATGTATTTATACTGGATGAGCAACTGGTCCTTGGCATTCGCGGTATACCGGCAAACTCTCGCGGTATACCGTGCAGAGGAAAAAGGTCCGTGTCAGATGAGAAGGTCAACCCTGCAAAAAACAAACGGAAACTGTACCCGCGGTATACCGGCTATACACCGCGGTATACCGCCCAGACAAAAGGTGGTCCAATCAATCAGAGAAACAGCATGCCGCCGCGGTATACCGGCTTTCCATCGCGGTATACCGCCCAGATAAAAGGTGCAGGAAGCAGTACGCAGCGCAGATCTTCTAGACACAAAATCTTTCACATATTAAAAGATCAGCAAGATGATAAGAGATGTTGAGGAGAGCTGACTTGGTTTATTTAAAAACACAGTATTAGAAAAATCCAAGTGGTATATTATTTTAGGGTGATTTATCATTTTAAAATTAAAACGACGAAAATCTTCAGTCTTGGATTCTTCAGATAAACATTATCGAGATTATTTAAAAGCTGCACACTCAGATAAAATATTAGATAACAAAGAATGCGGTGTGTTTTGTAATCATCAAAATAAATATGGAGATGTGATTTTATGTGTACCAAAAATATATCACAATATTAAAGCTGGGTACACTTGCACCAACAGAAATTATGTTTTGGATTTGATTTACATACCAGTAACATCAGATTTGAAGCATCAGATTGAGGATTAAAGTGGGTTTTGCAAACCTAAGGTGAGTTCATTTGTACTTTGCTTAAATCAGTGTTCTTATGTTAAATTGAACCTTGAAATAGTTGTATAAAGTGATTATGAACTGTGTGGTTGTACTGGGAATGAGCTGAATCGAACAGACAAGAAGTTAGATTGAATTTTAGGCTGCAGGAGCGAGTTGTCCGGACGAATCGCCGTATCCGGACACCCTGATGATGAATGTTTCCGGATGCGATAGATACCGGGTAAGTTTTATCTTTTATTGAAAGAATCCGGATGAAGTAAGTACCGGATGGTATCCGGATGACTAAAGAGTCCGGATGTTGTCCAGATTTGAATATTATCCGGAAAAGTAGGAATTTACCGGAAAGGATGTGTTGTCCGGGTGTTGGGATTGTCCGGGGAAATTATGGTATCCGGAAAATGGGAACGTTCGGATAAGATGGGTTATCCGGAAACTTTGGGTTGTCCGGACACTTTGTGCAGACTGGGAAATTTTCAGTTCTGTTAATTGTGAATCGTTGTGATTTAGTGATTGAGACATATTTAGTTTAGCATGAACATACGTACATTCGAAGGGTAGTATGTTAGGCTTGATGACTGTGCCAGTTTGATACTAGGCAGGTGTTTGGTATAGGTAAAGGAGATTGGCTCATACTGTATGCTATGAGGGAGGAATCTAGGAGGTATAAATATGATTTGCTCATACTTATTGTTATGAGGAATCTATATTAAATAAATACCGGTACGAGTGCAAGTAGTGTAATGGATCCATAGGCACTAGAGTTTGGTAATCACATGGAATAGGCGTGTGGTAATAATCGTTATTCCAGTGATGTGTGTAGTACTAATGGTTATGTGCACGTGGAATAGATGAAGTTAGTCATCATTCTGATGTGTGTAGTACTAATGGTTATGTGCACGTGGAATAGATGAAGTTAGTCATTATTCTGATGTGTGTGAGAAACCCTGGAATAGGCGTGTGGTAATAATCGTTATTCCAGTGTGTATGTGGAAATTGTGGAATAGGCGTGTGGTAATAATCGTTATTCCCAATTTCTAAGGAAGAAAATGGGATTGACATAAGTGCTTGTAATCTCTACTTCCTTTCCGATAAATGGGCATGTGTAATTGCGATTTATTGGATAAGAGCATTAATCTAGAATCTGAGAAAGATTCGTAGTGTGGCTCTGGAATAGGATATGAATAGAAATGGGCATGTGTATATTGCGATTTCTGGAATAAGAGTATTAATCTAGAATCAGTGAAGATTCGTAGTATGGCTCTAGGACATGATATGATGATGAAATGTGTGTCAGTCATATTCATGGGATTAGATGAAGATCGTGTTAACGGAATAGAGTTACACGTATGGTAAGAAAAAGGGTAATCAGGTTTGATATAACTTGTTTACATTGATTTTGCAAATATTATTATGGAAACGAATGTTCTCACTAGGCGTTGGCCTAATCGTTTCAAATGATGTTTTCTTACCAGGTACTAGCTCGGGAAGGTAAAAAGAAATGTGGGACGAGCATTTTGGATTAGCGGTTAAGTCAATTAACAGAAGGAGATTTTGAAGGATTGCTTAGATAACTTAGTTAATCTGATTATAGTGGCATAATTAGATTAATAGGTTATTTGGAGAATTCTGTACTTGTAAAATATACTCCCAGTGGTTAATTCACTTGCTATATATATGAAAGTGGAAGTTTATTTTATCATAACTTGTTGAAATTTAAGGTTCAAATTATCCCGGATTTTGGGGCGTTACACTTTAGTCTATCGATTATTGAAGCTAACACTGGTTTTGCCCGTTTCAACTGCTACGGTTGAAAGATGCTTTTCGGCAATGAACCTTGTCAGGACAGATCTAGGTAATCGAATTGCTGATGACTTTTTGAATGTTGCCTCATTTGTGCATAGAAAAGGAAGCACATGATAATGTTAAGAATGAACATGTCATCGATCGTTTTCAAAAAGATGAAGACACGCTGATGACTAATTTAGGAGTTGTTTCAAATCCTAGAAAAACATCCTTTTTGTGATTACTTTTTGGTATATATTGACCGTTTTCAAAAGATACGAGTCAAATACAAATTTAGGAATTGTTTCTCGATCCTATAAAAGACGTATTTTTTAAAACTATTTTAGATTTATATTATATTATATTATTATATGGTGTCGAAAATTATTTAGTCCCATCCCTCCTAATAAGTCCTTAGCAATAATACATCATTCACAATTATTAATTGTTTTTCATTTGATTTGAAGACATAATTAGGTAAATATGCAATATTTGAACAATAATGTTACTGTGACAATGAATAATTGTGCTTTGGGATGTAATCCATACGTTATATTTTAAACCATTTACATCTGTTCGTTAATTTGGTTTTTTTGAAGATTTGGACAGTGGTGCAACCAATATTATTTTATATAATAAATGAATAATACATCAGGAATAAAAATCACCAATCGATAATAAATTAATCTTGATAACATTTATAGTCTATAGAGCAGTGGCTTGCTTGGTTATGAACAACTCTAATTGCAACAAAAAAAGACCACATATTTATAACAATATCTTGCATGTCGTTAGTAACTATGGGGCTGTTTGGTAGTTGCTGAATGATTTAGTGTAGAATGAGTATGTGGTCAGAATGATCAAGAGGCTCTTATGATACAGTACAAACTGAAATCTGGTTGTTTGGTGATTATTCAGAATGAAATTAAGGCCTATTAGCGATTTACCTCTTAGCAATTCAAAGTATTAAGAGGTAAACAAACTGCCCCTAACAATATTTTGAAGTTATTTTCTTCCTCCTTTCTCATAAAAACATGATTTTTTGTTTTTGTGTTAAAAACATTGTTTTGTTCAATACTTTTTCAATAGTTTAAAATTGTTTTTATGCAAAAATCAATATTAGGATGGCGGAAACAACCCATACACAACATTAATATTAAACAATTACAAAACTGAGTCCATAAAATTTCATTACATATGTCTAAATAACTTAGGTTGGCGGAAACAACTCATAGACAACTGAGAATAACTACCACTAAAAGTATGAGTGGCACTGTCTCACTCTGCATCTGTACCCTATCCTACGTTTGATCACTTACCGGAGCCTCCTACTATCTGCTTACCTGAAAAGGTTTTAGTTTGAAAATGCGAGGGTTAGACCATGAGGTCTAGTGAGTCCCTCCTAACAGATTATCAAAGCATTTAAAACAGATTATCATTTTCAGTATAAATCTTTCATAAATCTGTTCATATAAAAAAAACGTTCACGGATAAAGGTCCGCCCCTCGTAAATTGGCACCCTGAAGTCACCCTAGGGTGACAACGAGTCAGTCTCATGCTGCCTTACAGGGTCACACCTCCCTTGGCATAAACGGGACACACCCCCCGGCATGATCTGGCGGGCCACACCCCCCGACTTAGCCAATTTACACCAACATCTATGTATGCATACATCCCACCAAACTTTAAAACAACATTCATGCAGTTAAAAGCATAAAAATATACATGGCATTACTCATCATGTCTTACTTTAGAACACACGTTAAAAGTCACGCATTTTAGTTTAGAAAACTCACTTGGTGCTCTTACTTCACGTTTCTAATCAGATCCAAACCTCCACTCGATTTCCCTGAATAAATGGTCAGAAACAATAAGCAGCTTACTCAACTTTCCGGACGTTACCCCTATCCGGACAACACAACCTTTTCGGACAACCATCCTTTCCGGGCAACACTACTTCCCGGACAACCATCCTTTCCGGGCAACACTACTTCCCGGACAACCTACTTCCCGGACAACACTACTACCCGGACAATACTACTTTCCGGATCCCTTCTACTTACCGGTTACTCGAATTTACCGGGTACTAGACTTCCCGGACACTCATTCGGAAACCTTCAATCATTGAGACTTACCGGATACGCATCCGGTAACCCTCAACCGATGACAGTTTCCGGACGGAGTGCTGGGACGAACAAACAGAGAAAAATCCATTCTAGTCCCTTTTAAAAGCTACAAAACAGTAGTAATTAACCACATAATTGCTCTGTAATAAGATATCGCTTAGTTTCACTAAACAAACACAGTTTAAGACCATTAATTCTTACTTTTGAGTCTCAAGTAGCTTTATTTAATAAAAACCTTCAAACCTTCAAACATTCAAACAATCACCAAATCAATCCTATTTAATGATACATATTAGGGATTACCTGATAGGTTTCTAGCAGGAAACGAAATCCAACTTCACTCCTTCTTCAGATTTCACCAATTGATGATTCTCCTCTTCAAGAGCTCAAGAACCCTCCAAAAACCCTATTCCCCTTTTTCCCCTACTATTCAGCCGCAAGACACCAAATGATTGCACAAAACTAGGGTTTTGTGCCAATCATTGGCTTTTATACTCAAACCCTTATTTACCAAATACACCCCTCAACTTTCAGCTTTAATAAATCTATCCCCAAAACTTGAAACTCTAACAATTTGGTCTCGGTTACTACAATATTACTATTTAAAAATAAATTAAAATATTTTTTTACTACTAATATATATATATATATATATATATATATATATATATATATATATATATAATTGAGATGTATCGCGTTGCATTGCGCGAGTACACTTCTAGTTATTTAAGCACTGTAAAATATCTTTAAACTTTTTTAAGCTAGACAAATATGCACCCTATGAGCAGTGGATGAATATGTCTGAAACGGATGTGTTGGTACTTGGTAGCGTTAAGATATAATGTGATACTACATCTTTTAACAACTGCAAGTAGCATGACATTCTTACCACTTCGATCTAGTTTGTCACCATTATGAACATGACGTTATTGCAATAGTGCACGTTAATGATAATCGTTATGTTAAATATCATTGGCCGAAGTTATCTTGATGATTTTTTATATTAAATTAGTTTATCTCTGTAGTTTTAAATATAATATGTAATCAAATAGTTATTGTTAAAAAAATAAAATATTTACAAAATGAAATATTGTATTAAAATTAAAATATAATGAAAATGTTAAAATTATAAATGATGTTAAAAAATAGCTTTGTAATTAATAAGTAAGTAATGATTAAATAACTATTGTTAAAAAAATGTTAACAAAATAGGATATAATTATATTAAACTAAAAATAATTAACTAATGATTAAAGTTAGTGGGGTGGAGGTGAGAGTGGGGGTGAGGTGGGGTGGGGTGTATTAAAAAAAATGGTGTCAATAAGAAAACCTTAAACTAATGTTGGAGACCACTCATTTTCCCAAGTAATATTAGAGCATCTTCAATGGAGGTTCTTAGGTCATGAGTAGAGGTGGCCAAAAGTCGGGTTCGGGCCGGGCCGGGTCGGGTCGGGGGACAACCCGGTTCTGCACAGTAACCGTGCGAACCGGGTCAGGTGAGAACCGGGTCGGGTCGGGCCGGGTTTAAACCGAAATCCCCTGACCCGTTTACTTGTATGTAGAACCGGTTTCGGGAAAACCGGGCCGAGCCGGGCCAAGAACCGGGTCGGAGTAGGGCCGGGGATTTTTTTGTTTTTTAACTGCTTTCTTTGTATAATAATTAATTACTAAACTTTAACAAAGAAAAATTGGATTGGAATCATTGGATAAGTAATGAGAAATGAGAATTGTATGCGTTTTTTGCGAGAAACGAATATAACGAGAGCCGAGAAATGAGAATTGTAAGCGTTTTTTGCGTTTTGTAAGCAATGTAAGGTGGTGATGACCTCCATAACACCCCTAGTATTTATATGGGTGTTTTTTGAGGCAAAAAACGGTCACAAGGGGTTCCAAACGGCTATATAACGGCTCTATTTTTTTGAAAAAAATCGGGTCGGGCCGGGTCGGGCCACGAACCGGGTCACGAACCGGTCCCGGGTCGGGCCGGGTCGGGCCGAGGAAATTCCTATATACGCGAACCGGTCCCGGCTCTCGGGCTTGAAACCGGTTCTTGACCGGGTCGGGTCAGAACCGGTTCTTGGCCGGTTTCGGTTCGGGTCAGCCCGTCGGGTCGGGTCGGGTCGGGTCAGTTTGGCCACCTCTAGTCATGAGTAATGCAAGCCCTCAATGCCACATCAGCTTTTCCCCTAATCCTCTCCTCAGGCCCTCAAGCCCTAAAGACCCGTAGCGCTACCCTTAAGCCCTCTTGCCACCTCATTTTTTTTAATTCTTTTATTTATACATTTAATTATTTAACAACATAAAAATATTTATATATTTTTTAATAAATAAAAATAAGATAAATAATAAAAATAAAAATTCATATCATTCATTAAAAAATTAAAAATTACAAAATACAAAACACTACCAATTATGATATTTTTTAATTTGCTCTTTTCTCGCTACCGTAGCCATCAAAGCGGGGCCCGAAAGGTGATCATGCGGGGTTATGAAAAACTCGAAGTCTTTATCAAATCGTTTTGCTCGTTCGATTTCTCGTTCGTGTTCCAACTTTTCGAGTTCGAGTTCGAGTTTTTTCATTTTGTACTCCATTGTATCATCAATCTTCTCGTTGAACGTCGTCAACAACTTAGTAACATTTTCGTTCGTGGCGGATTTTGTGGCGAAAATTGTTGCGAAAATTGTGGCGGAATTGGTTGCGAAAAGTGTGGATGATAACCTTGTTGTGCAAACGCTTGAAAACCAAGCTCCGGGTCTTCTTGCGGTTGCGGTGTATCCGGTCGGTTACGACGGGATGTAGGTGTTTTGTTTGGATTCATGATGAAATTTGAGAGAGTTTGAGAGGGTTTAAGAGAGTTTGAGAGATTTTTGTGTGAAAAATAATATGGGTTTGGATTAATATATATAGTGTGATTAAATTGAATTTTTTTTAAAATAGCCGTTGGCAACGGATTTATTTTCAAATTATTAAAAAAAAAATCACTCGGGTTCAACGAGTTTTGGAACCCGGGCTGGAACCCGAGCCCGAACCCGCTCCCCCTCGTACCACAGCCCGCAGGAGCCCGAGCCCGAGCCGAGCCTGCGTGCCATACGGATGGCCTTATAAGACTATCCACAACAACAATCTCAACCAATCCAATCTCAACCAATCCAATCTCAATTAAAATATTACTTTCTCTCTCATCCACTTACATAATATTCAACTTCAATCCAATCTCAAAATTTTCATACTCCAACCACAATCCCCTACAATCCAATCTAATCTACAATTTTATTTTACAAAAATTATATATTTTATTTTTTATACATATAATTTTATTTTTTTAATTATAAGTATAAAATATAGATTAAACGAACGAACAATTACCTATTTTATCAGAGTTTTCATACTGTGTGTTTGGGTGATACTGAGAGCTATCAGGATGTTGAGAATTCGAAAGAAGATTTGGGAAGTTTGGATCCATAGCAGATAATTGAAAGAAAGTAGCAAGATAACAAGAGGATTGAAATGAAGAGAAAAATTGGTGTGGTGAAAATATATCAACATTGGTCTCTATTTGTAGGGAATTGAAAACCATGAGTTTTGGTATATTTTTTATTTTTAATTTATTTGTTAAAGTCAAATTTCTAATAAAATAAGCTTTATTCAATAAAAATCTAAACCAACCAATAAAATCATGACATGTGTCAATATCTTTTAAAAATAAAACATCTTTTTCTTGCTCAATCTTGGTTCGTTGAGTGAGGCGGATCGGAGGGGATTGGATTGCTAATTTACTTTTCTATTTATTTTTCTTAAAAAGTGTTTTGTCTTATTCTTGATCAGATTGCTAGATATCACCACTGCAAGTGGTCTAAGGCCATGCGTAGCGGCTCCCGGGTACCGCATCGGGTAAGGCAAGGGTTCAGCGGGCTCGGGTACGGGGTCTGCGGGTAGGGGGAGGGTTCGGGGTATCGGGTTCCCCAACCCGATGAACCCGTGCCATTTTATTTTATTTTTTTGTTTTTTTTTAATTTTTTTTAAAAAAATGCCGTTGAACGGCTAGTTTGTTTAAAAAATATATTTTTTTAATTTTTTTTCAAATTAATCACACTATATATATTAATCCAAACATGTAACATCCCTTATCTTTAAAACACTCATTTAACGGAAAGTAACCTTAAAATACAGCGGAAGATTTGTAATTAAAACATTTAGATAAAATCCCATAATCTTATAGAAAAGAGTACAAGTTTGCAACTTAAAACCAATAAGTTTGAGACAAACAATATTCAACTGAAAAGCTTAGAGAATCCAAAACTATCATTCATCAAAAGAAAATATAAGCTGCTGAGCTGCCGCAAATCCAAAAGCTTCAAGCTGGAGCCTTTCCTTTATTCTTCGAAGATGTACCTGCCACTAAAAGATGAATAACAACGGGGTAAGCTTTCGCTTAGTGAGCACGCACCTATACCACATATCATCATGCATACATACTCGCATAAACATAGCAATCACATACATGTAACATCCTTCCATTCCTTAAGGCACAAAGCCAATAAGGAAGGTCATAACTAGACACTGGTACCAGGCCTCTTCATACATAACATATTCCCTAGGGGTATTACTACCACCATAGGTACTCTTTCCTTTGGCAAAGCCAACATACACATAATCACACATGCAATCCAACTACATACACATAACTTACATAATATAGGTAGAGTACTCACCTGTCAAGATGTCAATTACCAAGTACTTCACAGTGTATAATAATCACCTCGTACCACCTATAACATTCATACATACACATATCATAACAAGCCCAAAAATGGAACTCTAATTCTATCCCAACTCTCATCCCGAAATGACATAGCTAGGATAGTCCAAATACCATAAAACTTTGCCAAACATCCCATTTCATACACCCCATTTCTATTGATTTCTAAACATAATACACATACCTTGCAATTCTAGACCGCGAACAACAATCCTCCTAGAACCTTTCACAACTTGAATCTTCCAAAATCACCAAATCTTTCGCCTGGAAAATACAGCAACTTCGGACACTTGATTCTCTCTACTGGGAACTCCGATGCCAAATCCCTCCGGTCAGAATGTAGATTAGAGGGTCGTGAAGTCGCTGTCCAAATTTCACGACGATCCAACGGTTAACGAAGGAGAATCGGTCGATCTTTCACAGCAGCTCACAAGAACTCCGAAAATCCCTTTCACAGCAACTTCGGACACTTGGTTCTCTCTACTGGGAACTCCGATGCCAAATCCCTCCGGTCAGAATGTAGATTAGAGGGTCGTGAAGTCGCTGTCCAATTTTCACGACGATCCAACGGTTAACGAAGGAGAATCGGTCGGTCTTTCACAGCAGCTTACAATAACTCCGAAAATCCCTTTCTCTTTTCTCTCTTCTTTGCTAAAGAAACAAATGGCTGCAAATGAGGGTGTTTAGGGTTTCCATCCCCTTTACATACATGCCAAAACACACCCTCATCTTACAAAATTGATAAACTGGCCCCTAGATTCCTGAACACGTACATAACGACCCAAAAATTAACTCAACCCCAAAAGAGACAGTTAAATCACGTAAATTGGGAAACAGGGTGTTACAAAACATCTTATTTTTTCACACCAAATTCTCTCAAATTCAATACCTTCTTCCATTTCTCTCAAATTCAATACCTTCTTCCATTTCTCTCAAATTTCATCATGAATCCAAAAACCACACCTACATCCCGTCGTAACCGACCGGATACACCGCAACAAGACCCGGAGCTTGGCTTCCAACCGTTTTCTCAACAAGGTTATGTTCCTCAACAAGCGTTTTCTCAACAAGGTTATGTTCCGCAACAACCGTTTTCTCAACAAGGTTATGTTCCGCAACCGCCCCCAAACGTTGGTTTCCAACAATTTCCGCAACACCCGTATGCTCATCAATTTACATATCCTGCTTTGATTCAACAAGGTTTTACTCCCGCCAATTACCAACTTTCTCAACCCATAATCAATCTCGACGACGACTTTGTTCCTGAAACCCAACAACCACACACACCACAATCGATCTCCACACAACAATCAATCCCGGAACCATCAAACCCGACACCAACGCAAAAAGAAAAAAAGAAAAAATTTGAAACAAGGCAAAAACGACAGGTGTGGACAAAAGAGGAGGAAGTGGCGTTAGTGTCGGCGTGGGTTGACGTTTCGGAGGACCCCGTTATCGGAAACGCACAAACCGGTGGTAATATTGTTGTTATTATTATTATTATTATTATTATTATTATTATTATTATTATTATTATTATTATTATTATTATTATTAATATTCTTGTTATTATTCTTATACTTGAATTTATATAAATGTAGACAGTTTTTGGAACCGAATCTCGAAGGTGTTCTATGATTCTATGGGTTGCCAAGATTATAGATCATTGCATCAACTGAACACCAAGTTCAACGGCCTCAACAAGAAAATAACGTTTTTTGCCGGCATCTACAACAACTTGTTCTATAATAGATCAAGCGGAATGAGTGAAGCCGATATTTTACGAATGGCACACCACCGGTACCAAGCGGAGTGTGGGGTTGGTTTCACCCATGAACAAGCTTGGGATGCCCTAAAAAAATGTCCAAAATGGGCAACGGTTCCAACGATGTCGACAAATTCATCCCGGGGTTCAAAACGTACCAAACCTTCCGATGATGACGATGAAGATGTTCGGGTCGACGAGGTCGAGCAACTTCAACTACCCATCGGGAGAAACAAGGCAAAAAAAAACATCAACGAGTAATACGATCGGGTCGAATACGGAAGAAAGTGTTACTCAGTTGTTGACGACCATAGGCTCGTTCAACGAGCAGATTGAGGGTACAATGAAGTACAAAATGAAAAAACTCGAACTCGAACGAGATAAGTTGGAACTCGAACGAGAAAAATGATATCAACAAGACTTCGAGTTTTTCATATCCCCGCATGATCACCTTTCGGGAGACGTTTTGAGGGCTACTTTAGCGAGAAAAGAGAAAATTAGAAAATATCATAACTTTTAGTGTTTTGTATTTTGTAATTTTTAATTTTTTAGTGTTTTGTATTTTGTAATTTTTAATTTTTTAATGAATGATATGAATTTTTATTTTTATTATTTATTAAAAAATATATAAATATTTTTATTTTGTTAAATAATTAAATGTATAAATAAAAGAATTAAAAGGGATGAGGTGGCAAGGGTTCAAAGGGTACCGGTACTCCACTTTTAGGGTTGAAAGGGTAAGAGAGAAAAGCTGATGTGGCGTTGAGGTGTCAAGGGTTCAAAGGGTAACGGGTACTCATGGCCTAAGAACCTTCTTTTGTATTTTTTTAGGGTCATCTCATTTTCACATCATTAATTTAAAAACTCACATAAAAGTCCACAATAATAATTCTTATAAGAGCAAATCATGTCTTGCCGGAGTGGCTCTCCAAAACTCGGTAACATCCTGGGGGGGAATGTGGATGGTATCCCATTCTACCCGGGTTCGAGCCTAGGGGAACGCTTTGGGCGGTGAGGAGCATCTGCTCATGGGCTTAGGTTCATGGGCCTGTCCTTAGGCAGTCCGGTCGAAGACCGGGCTCCGCCCCTTCCCTTAAGCAAAAGGGTTGGGAATAGGTCCTGCGTAAGCTGGGCCGGGACAACGGCGGATTAGGGGGTGGCGCCTTAAGTGGAAGCCCGATACCGCCGGGACGGTGTGCGTGCGTGCGTGCGTGTGTTCGGTAGTCGATCGTGAGTTCGATGCCGCATTGCCGTTCAAAAAAAATAGTTCTTATAAGAACCTCATTTTTATGGGTCTCATGTATTTGTCTACATCAATAATTATATTATATATATAAATAAATATCAAAGATTAAATTTAAGTACCAATAGGAGTGAGGACATTGACATTTTACACAAACTTCATGGTAAGAACCAAGGTTCTTAAATAATAACCCAAAGGGGATGAGGTTCTTATAAGAACTCTCCACAATGGTAGTTCTTATAAGGCACATCAATTTTTGATTATAAGAACTTTGCATTGGAGTGCTCTTAGATATTTTGATTTTTAATAGATATCAATTAAATAAAATTTCGAAAAAATTTGAAGGCAAAAACATATGTTTATCTTTATAAATAATTGATGTCGTTATTATTATCCGATTGATTGTATTTTTTTAGAGTGATTCATTAAAATGCCCCAAGTTCACCAACCATTTCATTCATTTGCCCTCTCTCTCTCTCCTAATTTACCAAAATAGCCTAAAAATCCGTGGACATCCGTGGACCAGCAAAAAAATCCGTGGCCAAGAAAAAAATCCGTGGGTCTTCTCAAAACTTCCGTGGGCGAGATTTTTTGAACCAAATCCGTGGGCCATGGGTTAGTCCACGGATTTTCAGGGTATTTTGGCAAATTGGAAGGGAGATAGGGCAAATGGATGAAAGCAATGTGAACTTGGGGCATTTTGTTTAATTTCTTTTTTTTAACTAAAAGCAAATATGTTATCAACCAAATAAATAATGTAATTAATCCTTAATATAAAAAAGACCTTAGTTTGTAGGATAGTTATACAACATTTTCCATTTTTAGGTTGTCCATAAACGTATAATAATTCTTTTCTTTTCTTTTTTAGATTATCAATTTATATATACTTCTTACCAATTAATGTTAACAAAATATTTTAAATATTATATACTTCAAAAAAAGAAATTAAATAGTTAATTACTGTTTCAATGATTTTATTGAATGTTATAGTAGGAAAGTTATGCCATAAAATACAATACTAGTAAGATCATCCACATCCATCCCATTCTAACCCACACTTTTTCACTGCCACATCAGCGCCACATCATTTTTCCTTTCCAACCCATTCTAACACACAAACCCCCACATCCATCCCAAACCACCATCCCATCTTTTTTATTTTTTTTATTTTTGTTACAAGTATATTAATTTAAATAATTTAAATTTTATAAATAATTTATAATTTAATATAAGATAAAACAATTAATAAAATATTTCATAAATTGAAACTACAATTTTAACCTTACATAACCAAATTAAAAACATAAAAAAATACATTATTTCAAATTAAAAAACTACAAATTTCACCAACCATATAGTTGTCGAAGCAACTCTTTGTGGGCTAAAACCGCATTTAACTCGTTACCCGTGAGATGATCATGTGGTTTGATGTAAAACTTGAGATCTTTCCGCATTTCTCTTTGTTTCAAAGCTTCCGCTTTTGTCTTTGCCGCTTCCGCTTTTGTCTTTGTCGTCTCGGCTTTGTCCCTCGCGGTTTTCAACATTTCCTCCTCCACGGTTAGTATTTTTTTATTTGCAACGTTTATATTCTCGACATACGCCATAAGATTCTTCAACGCCTCGTCCTTTTCCGCCGTCTTTGTGGAAGATGACGCGGCACGTTTACCTTTATCTCTCCCCGTCGGTCGTGTCGGTTCTTGTACGAAGACATCCTCCTCCTCATGGCTTTCTTCATTAAGGTTGAACCGAACACGTGCGTCAGAAGACGTCGTGTTTGGGTTTGAATCCGACGTGGACTTGCTCCGTTTTGAGGGCCTCGGGTTATCGTCCATGGAATGTACGATCTTCCACTTAGGGTGGTCTTTCACAATTCTCCAAGCCGTCTCGTGGGAGAAAGGCTTTTGGTTATTATCTGCCCGATACATCGTGTGTACCCTCTCCATGAAGTCCGCGTCACCCCATCCGGATTTATATTGGGCTCTTAGATTATTGTAGACCCCGTTAAACTTCATCATTTTTTTGTTCATTGTTGGACAACCTAAGGGGGGGTAAGGTTGTATTTTAAAATCTTTTACTTTCAAAAATTCTTTTACAAATAAATACAGTACAGAAACAGTATAAATAAATCAGAGTATACAAATAATAACGAAGAGTGTAAATATAAACAAATACACAGAGATTATATAAATAAATATAAATGCAAAGCAGTTTATATAAACAAATATAATAAAGCACAGCGGAATAAATAAAGAGATAAGGGATAGAGATACTTGACACAGAGATTTACTGATTTACCACCAACTGTGATAAACCAGCAGCCGAGACACTTCCCGACACGATCCAATAAATGTATTCTTTACGGTAGAAATACAAACCAAGTACAAAGGTATTTGTAATAGTTTCTCAAGCCTCTGCTATGAGATAAACAGGATCACACACCCGTTATTCAAATACTTACAAGAGGAGTATAACTCACAATGGGTAATCACTCTTGTATAATATCTCACACTTGGATATTTTATAAAAAAGTTTTATAAAATATATATTATAAATAAGTGAGAGTGAGAGAGCTGAGAGTTTGCTGCTTGTTGTTACTGTTGTTGTGGTCTGAGGTCTGTTTTTCTTCATCACCAACAGCTTCTTTATATATCAGCATCTCCAACGGCATTATGCATCCGCGGTATACCGCCAAATGCATGCGGTATACCGCCGTCAGAAAAGGTGACTGACACACCAACGGCTACATGCAAAGTTGACAGGAATTATGTACCCGCGGTATACCGGCTGTACCGCCGCGGTATACCGCCGTCAGGAAAAGTCAGCTTCCAGGACAGCACCCAAATCTTGCTGAATCTTCTCAAAACCTTATTAAAATTAATTGTTGGGTTTTTAGAAATATCCAAGTGGTATATTATTTTAGGGTGTTTATCATTATTAGTTATAAACAATAATGACGACGAAAACACTTCCGTCTTGAACCCTTCAGATTAAATCTTCGTGTTCTTCAACAACTGCACACTTGGATTAAATTGTTAGATAAACAATAATACGGTGTGTTTGTAATCATCAAAATAAATATATATAAATATATAGAGATGTGGTACACTTGCACCAACATTCATGTCACCCCATTTGGATTGTACTTGGTCTTTATTGCGTTGATGTTGGCGACTTGAGTTGAAATAATCGAGTATTTTTCCCCAAAATTGTCCTACAAAAATAAATATATATATGAATATGTATATATAATAAAGATAAACACATTAATAAATATATATATGAATACGTATATATAATAAAGATAAACACATTAGTAAATATATATATGAATACGTATATATAATAAAGATAAATACATTAATAAATATATATACCCGCTTTTTGTGCGTTTCCAACGATGCTATCTTCGGAGACGTGAAGCCATGCACGTGCCAACAAAACCTCTTCTTCGGAAGTCCACGAAACCGCTTTCGTTCTATTTGCAAATTTCTTTTTCCCTTGTGTCGTGGTTCCCGCATCGAGTTGTGTTTCGGGAACCAAATCGGGTGGGGTTTCGGGAACCGTTTCTTCGACCTCAACGTCCTCCGAATATGTTTCTTGTTGTAGTAGTTGTTGAAATTGCCCACCTTGATTATATTGTGGAAAGCCACCTTGCATAAATGGTTGAAAGCCGCCTTGATTAACTTGTTGGAATCCACCCGAATTAACTTGTTGGAATCCACCCGAATGAAAATATGAAATTGTTGGAACCCAACCGGGAGGGTGTTGGGTGAATACATAGGGTATTGTTGTATGCTTCCATGGTAGGTTGATGGTGGTGGTGTAAGATTGAAAATATTTTCCGTCGGGGACGGTTGCGAGCTCGTGCCTCGCGATTTGGAACCTCGTCGTGGTGTTGTGAACCCTTGTGTTTCTTTATCCATTATGATTTTTTTGAAGAAAGAAATAATATTGAGAGAGTAGAATGAAGTGGGGAAGATGGGAGAGATTGAAAGTAAATTTGTTTGTGTGAAAAAATAAGTAGGTTAATATTAGTATTTATATGATAAAAATAATTAAAAAAAATTCACTCCAACGTCCATATTAACGGCTATATTTCATAAAAAAAAATTAGATGGGAGACCCAACCCGGGAGGGTTCCATCCCACGCCAACCCCAAGGGGTGCGATGGTGTTTAAATCCAACCAGCCCCAACCCGGGCGAACCCAAGGTCCCGATGCGGTAAGTCTAAGGACCAAGTTTGAGCGAAGTAAGAAACAAGCATAAAAAGTGGAGTAGGGATCAAACATGAAGTGTAGTGGCCAAGTTTGGCTTTTACTGTTTGTCATGTGGTATTGTATATATTTTGAAATTACAATTAAGATATAAGTTTCTCTTGATAAAATTGGTTGCAATATTATTCTTTCACCATAGACCTAAGTTTGAGTTTTGTTAGTGTCGTTTTATTAGTTTTAGCTTCTAAATTCATATTTAATGTGTTTCTAAAAAACTTGTAATAAAAAAATGAACACAAGCCCTTACATATGAAAAACAATGAACTAACTATTAAGACAATGTTTGGCAAACTAGCTGATAAGCTAGCTGGTGACTGATTATATAATTAAAACAAATTTATAGCAATATATATATATATATATGTGGTAATTAATACAACAAATGTGATAAATAAATTAAATAATATAACATGTTAATCAAAAGAACTTAAATTGTTTTATACATATTGTTAAAAACAAGTTTTAGAAAAAATATATAGTAACTTATGATTTTAAATAGCCGTTGCATACAATATGAAAAAATAATCAAATAATAAGTTGAGAGATAATAGTAATTGATAATTAAAATCTAGTGATTAATATTAAAAAATAATTTATATGATTAACAATAAATATAAATAGTTAAAAATTAATATCAATGTATAATTAAAATTTAATTTAATTATTTTCAGTTAATATTTATTAATTAATAATAATTAAATTTAAGAAATTAATATTTATTTATAATAATAGTTATCAAATAATAATTAATATTAATAACAACAATATTGAAATATTTACAAGAAACTACTGAAAGACTATGTTTGGCAAACTAGTTGATAAGCTACCTGGTAGCTGATAAGCTAGCCGATTAAAAGTGACGTTTGGCAAAAGTAACCTATAAGTATGTAAAATGATCAAAAAGAATATCTTCAAATAATTATCAATTACAAATTTAATTATGTAATTAACAAATTTATAACAATAGAATATGTTAATTAATAAAACCAATGTAATAAAGAAAAATTAAATAATATAATATGTTAATTAAAAGAAGTTTAAAATTTATTATTACATATATACTCTAAGGTTTGAATTTATTAAAACAAATTTAGAAAGAAAATATATTAACTTGTGATTTTAAATAACCGTTACATACAATATGAAAATAATCAAATAATAATTAAAAAATAATACTAATTGATAATTAAAATATATTCATTAATATTAAAAAATAAAATTTAATATCAATGTATAATTAAAATTTAATTTAATATTTATCAGTTAATATTAATTAATTAATTATAATTAAATTTTAAAAATTAATATTTATTAATTATAATAGTTAGTAAATAATAATAATAGACAATATTATAATATTTACAAAAAGCTACTGAAATACCACTCCAAGTAACATTTAAAAAAAATAGCTTATAAACTAGTTTATGGTAATACAAACATGTATATCAAAAAATAAATAAAGAAAGATTGGAGCGACAAATGGGTTATCGAGAACGAGTGGGTAAGTGGAGGATAAGAGTGGGGTCAATCATAAGATAGAGATGCATGCCAATCGTTGGGAACTGTGAAGATTAAATGGCAAAATATGAGATGAGAACAGATTGGATCGGAGTGGGTGTCAGCCCACACCTTCGATTTTAATTTCATTCACATTCTAAAAAAAAATCTTAAAATAGAGAAAGCATAAAAGAACTTGTGAAATTCTTCAAAATTAGAAAATTGTTTAAAAATAAGAGTAAACTACATATTTGGTCCATATGGTTTATTGTTTATAACACATTTTATTCCTACAATTTAAAATCTATAGTTTCAACGTTAGGATATATAAATCGGTCCGGATGTGATCCCTAACACTGACGAATGTTAAAAAAAATTCGTTAAGTCAGGGGTATATTAAAAATCTGACAAGAAAAGAAACAAGTATTTCCGGTTTTAGCATCTATGACCCGTGATATACTAACAATCCAAGCTAGTATCATAGCTTCGGAGTCCATTTTTTTTCTTAGTGGCAGGCTCTTTTCCATACGTCGGACAAGATTAACCGCGGAGTCCATAGAATACTGCGTTTGTTTTGTGTTGAAGGACTACTTGGATAGTATTGATAAAATTCAAGACAATACGGACCTAGAGGCGGAGCTCGAGTTGGTGGAAGAAAATCTCGAAGAAAACGAAATCCATGAAGGACTTCCCCGCCAACTACCGATGGTGAAAGTAGTGTATCACAGTACGACGAGGACGAGGACGAACGACTAAATGTTGATAACATCGATGATATAATGGCTCTTGATCGATTTGAATCGACCGAAACTCTTCGGTACTATCAACCATGGGAAGAACAAGTGTATTTTCTTATAATTTAATCAATGTATTTTTTTAATGTATTGTTCAATCGAAATTATAATAAAACGTATTTTTAAGTTTTTTTGAGTGATCAAATTACGTATTTTATAGTGTATTAGAATAACATTTATCATTTAATTTTATTTTTTTTGTCAAGGCCTGGTTTTAAATCACACCAAACGGGGCCAATAAATATTGAGCTCAGCCTAGCCCAGTCCATAGAAAGCCCGATTTTGCAAACAATGTTTTGGGCCGACCTGACCCCTTTTGGCCATCTGACATGTATTACTTGAAGTTTGATGTCGATGCTAGTCAAGTCTCACAGACTCGCACATTTTTTGAACCTTGATAAAAAAAAGTACATCAGAACATAACGAATTTAATTTATTTGTATCAATTAGTTTAACAAAATTCAATTAAATCTATTTCTTTTTCATCTTTTGGGTAAGAAGTCGTGGGTACCAAAATCTATGAATAAGTATTGATTGAGGTAAGCGGTCTGATTAGGAAAAGAGATCTGACTCGGATAAGGGAGAACTAAAAAGTTGATGTTTACCAAACACTTTCTAACAAGAGCTGAATAAGACAAAAAAGACCAATATAGCCCTTATCATTCTGCCACCTGTTACTTCTTTCTTTGTTTTAGACTTTTAGTCCAGGAAAAACCTCATCATTTCAACCTTCATTTTTTTCTCTGTATCTAGTTTAAAATTAGCCATTGATAGGCTTGGTTACAGTGAGAGATTCATTGTACCTAACCTATATAGATGGCACAAATACGATAAAAGTGGGTATCACTTTATCTCCATAAGCTCGAAATGAGTATTACATAAAAAAACATTGAATTCATGTATTTTGACAAGAGCCCTAATGTGCAGATATTTTTTTGTTGAGTTTTATTTCATGGTAGACCAGATGTTGATAATATGGGAATTAGGTCAAAAATGATTGGGAAAGAATCGTGTATCTGTTATATGGGGTGTTGAACGTTCAATTGAGGTGGTTGTGGATGATGATTCCCTCAACAGAGGGGAACCTACGATTTCATCTCCTTTGTCCAGACAAAAACCATGGATTGCGATGCCTTCTGATACGGTTCACGAAGAAGATGAAAAACGGGATGAAGGGAGGGGTTTAGAGAAGGGAATCTCGTTTTGGGGAAGGGGTAAATAGAGAAATATCACCACTGATATCTGTCCTCGGTCAGATATATGGTCAGCAATAAGTAGCGGTCAGAGGAAACATTTTGTTTTGGTAAACGCTTCTTCACTTATTTGGGTAAGAACCTATTGCTGAATAAGAGGTGGTACTATCATCGTATCCCTTCCGTTCTCCCACCCTTCTTTTCTTCCTCCACACTTCTCCGACGATGGTGTTTTTGTTTTCTGATTGACACATAATCCTCCTAGCCACACGAGAGGAAGAAGATTTAGAGAGATATAGGAGTTTATCCCCCTGTCCTGCGCCTTTCTCACCTAATCACCCATTGTTGTTGCTTTAAGCATTCGAATCGACACACCTTCAGGTAATATTTTGTTTCGGCTAGAGAGCTTGAGAAAGGATAAGCTTGGAACTATCAACTGAGCATGCTTCACAGCCTTAGCCTAGTTTACTCTTATACTCGATGTAAAGTATTGCTATGGTTTTATTGTCCACTGTACCTAGTCAGTTGGAAATTTATAGCTGTGAGAAGTTGCTCATTCTTTTACAATGCGATCTTATTTTGCAAATTTTTGGTAAATCACCTAGGGCACAGGCTGATTCTTAGACATCATCGCTGTCTACTTGTTTTTACCTTTTTCCAGCTAATCGAGAACCAAAGGAGTGTATCAATGGCTTGTGCGAATTGGATACACTCTCCGTCCCTCTCTCATGCTAGTTTCCCTTCTACTAGCCCTCGGCGGGGTACTGATTCAGCAAGCTTCCGGATCGCCAATTCTTCTGAAGGATGGCCTATATTCTCTTCAATTTATCGATACAGACCTCCAGCCATGGCTGTTCAAGCTCAGGCCAAGCGAGGATTCTCACCGAAGAAGGAAGAGGAAATAGCTACGGCTACGAGTAAATTTTCTCTTGTTATTTGTTAATGCTTTTATTTATACATATACTTTAATGCTCCAAAGTTTTTGAATCAGATGAGTTGTTTCTGTTTTTAATTTATACTTTTAAGTTCGACATAAATCAATTATTGTGCACAGCAATATTTAGCAACTACATTAAACTATACAGATTACATTTCAGAAAATTTGGGGACCATGAGTTTGAACTTTCAAATCAAACTCGTAATGTGTGGTTCTAATCTCATTTTATCTTTACTATTATTAACGGATCATGTAAAATTCCTTGTACTGTTAGTATATGACTGTGGCTGTCATTTCAGCGGCTGACATGCAGTTTGAAGCTCCGCTCAAAATTGTGCAGTATCCAGACCCCATACTTAGGGCAAAGAACAAGCGTGTTGATACATTTGATGAGAATTTGAACAAGTTAGTTGATGAAATGTTTGACTTAATGTACAAGTGAGTGTTCTTCCCTCAGTTATCTGCAGGCAACTGCTCATGGTTTATGTGTGCCACTGCGAGCATTTAGTTGGTGATTTCCAAATGGCTAAGGCGTGATTCAGTTTCAAATGTTTGACTTTGAAGTGTGTTAGAGTATGTGGTAGACCCTTAGAATGTGCTCTAAACTTGTGCAAGGGTTATTGCAACCAAACATGTTCTCTCATAAGAGAAGTGGAATGCATCTTGTGCCAAGAATAGCATAATTGGTGTGTAATTTGCTAGAATTTGGAGCTTCTTAAGAGTGGCTAGTTAATCAACAGAGAACATGATTACTTTATATATTTATTATTATTGATGAGTTGAAATGAATCCAAGCAATACGTGTAAGGTGAAAGTGAAGACTTATGATGAAAGGTTGCTTGAAATTTGAATTATCTTGATTTCGTTAAAATTTCAACCATTGGGCTATAATATATTTTTTAAGGAATGAAGAAATAAATATCGCAGACAACAATGTTTTCGTGTATTTCTTTCCTGGCTTCATGATCACGTGGGTTTGAAGAATTGCTATAACTTTGTGTTTTTTAAGTGATTGTTTCTGATTTCCTTAAAGAGACGCATTTTCAATTTTCAGGCTTATAGCAAGTCTTGTTATGTACAGGAGTTTGAAACAATACTTGTTGGCTTCCTTGTCCACAGAACTGATGGCATTGGGCTCTCAGCACCCCAAGTTGGAATAAATGTTCGACTTATGGTGTTTAATCCAGTTGGTGAGCGAGGTGAAGGAGAGGAGCTTGTTCTTGTAAATCCACAAGTTACAAGATATTCTAAAAAGCTGGGTCCATTTACAGAAGGGTGCTTATCCTTTCCAGGGATCAATGCTGATGTGGTGGTAATAACATATACCCTCTTTTTAGTGCTTCATTGAACTAATTTTCAGATATATTCATTTAACCAACCGAGTATTATCTTTATGTACTATGTACTTTATAGCTATGCTACTTTTTTCATGTGCTCTTCAACTGTTACCTTGCAGAGGCCAGAAGCTGTTAAGGTTGATGCACAAGACGTTACTGGTGCAAAGTTTTCAGTTAGCTTGTCACGCCTCCCCGCACGGGTTTTCCAACATGAATTTGATCATTTGGAGGCAAGTTAATTAATATCCACCACCACTTGTTGAACTACAACCAGTGGTTTCGATCTTTGTCATTTCGATATATGAGTATTATATGAATGGCAACTAGCCTGGTGCATGCGGCTGAACTTTTTCATGTTTTGGGTTTCTTTCCTCACTGTCACACTGATAATTTCTAGCATGCATTTCATATTTCTACAGGGAATTCTCTTTTTTGACAGAATGACGGGAGAAGTTGTCGATAGTATCCGTTCAGAACTACTGGTGAGTAATTATTGAAAGTTAAAATTCAAATGACTCGAGATATATTTCTTCTTTGGTGCCATGCTATATGAGATAATAATATATTCTTATAATTACACGAGGCAAGCTAACCTTTAGGTGCCTATAGTATGAAAATTTGTTTGGTATGACAACAAAATGTGACAGGAGAGAGTTTGAGTGGCAAAATAGGTGGAAAAAATATCAGGGGAAATTACACAAGATTAGTAAATTACTAAACTACCCATGTTAAATTAAAACCCTAAAACCTTCGGAATTCTTTCACCCGCTACCTCACTCTCGCTCATCCAGCATTGACTTTCAACTTAGGTTTAAGATCTAGGTGACAGGTTCCTTAGAGATGCTAGAACTTATAACTTATTAACAGCAGCTTTGGACTTTGAGATTCCGTATTCTAACGGCTACTTTTAAAATATTTTTTGTTGATTAAAACAATTGGCGATTGATGTTAGCTTTCTTATGGATTGTTTTTATGACACTAAACAGGCGCTAGAAGAGAAATACGAGGATAGGACAGGATTGGCAAGGCCGGAAAGCATAGAAAGCCGTAAAAGATGGAAAGCGGGTGCTGGATTTGGAGGATCTTGATTCTAGATTTCTAGTAGAGGTAGACATTTGGTTTTTGTTATTCACGACCAAAGAGTGAAATTAGTATTTGGAGGCTCTGTATGTATTTATCTGGTCTTTTGCTTTTGCTTTTGCTTTTGCTTTTGCTTTTGCTTTTGCTTTTGCTTATAAACCATCCATCCACCTATATCTGTTATTTGTAAAGTTGGTTGACAAGAAAACCATATTTTTCGATAAATGAAATGTTTTTTATTCATATACTCTCACCGTGCCAAAATAATTTTTTATGGCACGCAGATTTAAAAATATGCTTTTTAAATTAAGACACTTTTACCATAATAAACTCATTTAGAATAGGAAAGTAAACAAGACGAACTAAAATAGAAATAGATGTTTATTTTCAGACGTAGAGAGTAACAAGTATGCTACTTGTTTATAAATTAAGAGATCGTTTACCAACACGAACCGGGTAGAAGTCACCGCCCTTACCATAAGTAAAGAGTGAATCTTGAATAATTTAAGCATAGACTGGGAATCCGGAATCTAAACCAGTGAGGGTGTGCTTACCAAGTAAGAGACACTTGGAGGTTGTTTATTCATCGTTTATTTGGGTAAGCACTTACCAAGTCACATTACTTTATCCATGAATATGACAAGAATCAAGAATCTTACCTAGTAAGAGCTAAGACAAAGACGGAGAGTCTTATTTGATTAAGTGAGGACGAAGACACTTACCATGGTTAGCGTTTACTGGAATAATTGTTGCATACGATACCAATTTGGTGGACTAAAATATTACCCGATAATGTTAAATTTTACCAGTAAGCGCTTACCGAAGAAGCACCAACACCGCCGGTTGGAGAAGGACAAAATCCTCCTACCCAAATTCAAGCGTCGGCATATCAAAGATCTTTGGATGCCTGGGGGAGTAACGAATATAATTGCCGTAATTATATTCTAAACGCTCTTGACGATAGTCTCTATGACATATATTCCACTTTCTCTACCGCAAGAGAAATTTGGGAGTCCTTGGAAAGCAAATACAAGACCGAGGCTGTATGTTCCAAGAGATTTGTGGTGGGAAAATTCTTGAATTTCAAGATGAACGATTCAAAGTCCGTCGTGAAGCAAGTGGAAGAACTACAAGTCCTTGTCCACGAATTGGATGTAGAAGGTATGGGTATTAACTCAAACTTTCTTGTTGGTTCTATCATTGATAAATTACCTCCTTCTTGGAAAAAATTTAAGCTTTATCTTAAACATTTGTCCGAGGACATGACGTTTGAGCAATTAATACTCAAACTCCGGGTGGAGGAGGACAATCGGACGACTGAAAGGGCTGATGAACGCTCTTTGGAACCGAATGCAAATATGGTCACCGGAAGCACATCAAAGGCCAAATTTCAAAAGGGGAAAGGTAAGGTGTTTGATGGCAAGCCAAACATGAGTGATGTCAACCCACTCTCAACTCAAAGGAAGAATTTCAAGAAACGTGTCTTGAGTTGTTGGGTATGTGGAAAACCGGGACATCGAGCCAAAGATTGCCGCCACCGAAGAGATCATGGAGGAGGCGCCGGTGGAGGAGGTGCCGGTGGAAACCACAATCAAGCAAATGTGGCCAATTCTCCAAATCAATTTGTTGGAGTAATTGAAACCTTTTTAGCCACAAATGTAAATGATTGGTGGGTTGACACCGGTGCCACAAGGCACATTTGCAATTCGAAGAGTATGTTCTCATCCTACCAAGAAGTCAATGATGAAGAGCCAATGTATATAGGGAATGCCACTACCGCTAAAGTTGAAGGAAGAGGAAGGGTGAACCTGAAGCTGACTTCGGGAAAAGACCTTGTATTGACAAACGTGTTACATGTACCCGCGATAACCAAGAACTTGATTTCTGGACCTACCCTTAGCAATAAAGGATTCAAGATGGTGTATGTTAGAAAGGGTTACCTACATGAGGGACTCTTTAAACTTTCTGTTGTACATATGAACAATGATGTAAATGATGTAAATATGGATGATAATAAAACAAACGCAGGCTCTAGCACTGCTTCTATGTACATGATTGACTCCTCTTCTTCTTTATGGCACTCTCGACTTTGGCATGTAAACTACTGATCCTTACAAAGGATGATTAAACTTGGTATGTTGCCTAAGTGTACAATGGACAATAAGAGTAAATGTGAAGTTTGTGTTGAATCTAAATACACAAGCCATCCACATAAATCCGTAGAAAAATCCAATGAAGTACTTGGACTAATCCACAACGATCTATGTGACTATAAAAGCACACCCACACGTGGAGGAAATAACTATTATGTATCATTCATAGATGATTGCAGCAAATTTTGCTATGTATATTTAATACATACCAAAGATGAAGCTTTGAGTGTGTTTAAAACATACAAAGCTGAAGTTGAAAACCAACTTGAGAAAAGAATCAAAATTCTAAGGTCCGATAGAGGTGGAGAATATGAATCAAAGGACTTTGCAGAATTTTGTTCCACTCATGGCATTATCCATCAAACTACTGCTCCCTATACTCCACAACAAAATGGAGTAGCCGAAAGGAAAAATCGAACATTGAAGAATATGATCAATTCAATGTTAATCGCCTCGGGAGCACCACATAGTTTATGGGGAGAAGCATGCCTCACTGCAAACTCTATACTTAATAGAATTCCTCACAAAAAGAGTGACAAGTCACCCTATGAGTTATGGAAAGGTAAGATACCTTCCTATAAAAGATTGAAAGTGTGGGGTTGCCTTGCAAAGGTTCAAGTGCCTCTCCCAAAAAGAACAAAACTTGGACCAAAGACCATTGATTGTATATATCTTGGTCCTGCAAATAATAGTGCAACTTATAGATTCTTGGTCTATAAGTCATACATAAAAGATGTTCACAACAACACTATTTTAGAATCTGCTGAAGCAGAATTCTTTGAACATATCTTTCCTTATAAAGACAAGGAGAAAGGAGTCTCTAGTCCAAGGAAACGATTAACTGTTGAAACCGACACCAACAAAATTGCACAAATTAATGAAGAGATTACTTCTAAGGCACTAGAAGAAAATATAGAGCCTAGAAGAAGTAAACGGGGAAGGATAGCGAAAGACCTTGGTCCCGACTTTATGACTTTCATTGTTGATGAAGAACCTCAAACTTATAAGGGTGCGATGAAATCATCGGAAGCACCTTATTGGAAAGGGGCCATTCGGAGTGAGATTGATTCCATAGTTCAAAACAATACTTGGAAATTGGTAGACTTACCTCCGGGTCATAAAGTGATTGGCCATAAATGGATCTTCAACCTGAAAATGAGACCTGACGGTACTATAGAAAAGTATAACGCTAGATTAGTAGCCAAAGGGTACCGACAAAAGGAAGGTCAAGATTTCTTCGACACTTACTCACTGGTTACACGAATCACGTCCATAAGAACGTTGATGGCTATAGCAGCTATTCATAATCTACAAATACATCAAATGGATGTGAAAACTGCTTTCTTAAATGGTGAGTTAGACGAAGAAATATATATGCAACAATCGGAAGGTTTTGTTGTCAAGGGCCAAGAGAACAAGGTTTGTAAACTGATTAAGTCCCTCTATGGACTTAAGCAAGCCCCGAAACAATGGCACGAGAAATTTGATAACACACTCTTATCAAATGGTTTTCACATAAATGAATGCGATAAGTGTGTTTATGTGAAACAAAATAAGAATGCATATGTAATCATATGCCTTTACGTAGATGATATGCTAATCATGGGGACCAACTTGGATGTAATCAATCAAACCAAGAAGATGTTGCACTCCTCGTTTGACATGAAGGATCTTGGAGTAGCCGATGTAATTCTTGGGATTAAGATCCAAAGAGATCCTAACGGTTACATTCTGACTCAATCTCACTATGTTGAGAAAGTACTTAGGAAATTTGGTCACTATGATGACAGGCCGGTAGTCACTCCTTTTGACCCTTCTAGCCAACTTAAGAAGAATCAAGGAGATAGTGTATCTCAATTGGAATACACTCAAGTGCTTGGAAGTTTGATGTACATTATGAATTGTACGAGACCGGATCTAGCATATACTATGAGTAGACTTAGTCGATACTCACATAACCCTAGTAAGGATCATTGGTATGCACTTATAAGAGTGCTTCGATATCTCAAATACACAATAAACTATGGGTTATACTATACCAAATATCCTCCCGTACTAGAAGGATATTGTGATGCAAACTGGATTTCCAATCATTCTGAAAGCAAATCCACAAGTGGCTATGTATTTACACTTGGTGGTGCAGCCATATCTTGGAAATCTTCAAAGCAAACCGTGAATACACGGTCCACCATGGAAGCCGAATTTGTAGCCTTAGATAAAGCTGTCGAAGAGGCAGAATGGCTTAAAAGCTTCCTAGAGGGGATTCCCTTGTGGCCTAAGCCTGTAACCGCCGTTTGCATACATTGTGATAGTATGGCTGCTCTAACAAGAGCAAAGAATCAAATTTACAACGGCAAGTCGAGACATATCAGGCGTCGCCACAAAACGATACGAGACTTGCTCAAGAATGGAATCATTTCCATCGATTATGTAAAGTCAAAGGAAAATATCGCAGATTCTTTGACAAAAGGCCTTAGTAGAGAACCAAGTCTCTTATACATCGAGGGGAATGGGCTTAAAGTCAACTCAATGAGTTCTACTCGGCGGAAACCTAACCTATCAACATTGGAGATCCCATGGTCTAGGTTCAATAGGACAACTAGTTGAGGAAAACTCAAGCCCAAATACACAGGTACGCCTATTCCTATGATGTTTATATTAGTGTATTATCCGTTGATGATTTAGGGATGAATTATTATTCTTAATAATACTGATAGCTTGTTAGTGGAACACTACGGAATGTTCTTGATCAGTATTACCTATATGAGATTGATGTGGGGTCGCATCTTTGAAGACGGAAATGGCTACGTTTTCTAAAATTCTCATGAATAAGGATTGTTCACGACCGAAATGAACACAACGGTAAGAATCATTTATGCATAAACATGATATGTGTGATATTCATTGCCTTGACTTACTACAAAACGTGGTTAGTTCAAGACTCTTCGTCACTACCCACAAAGTAGGTCCGATGAATACTCACTATGAACGGTTCAAGTCACTTAGACACCTTGTCTGATGCATTTCATGTTTGTTTCCTGAATAAGAACAATAAATACTTTGAGAATATCTTATTTTCTATTCAAATGTGGGGTATTGTTAGAGTTTGAATAGAAAATGTGGGGTATTGTTGGGATTTGGTTGTCCCACATAGACCAAAAGAGAAAATTAAGTTTGCCTTATATTAAGATAATCCTACCTCTTATCAAAATGGCTAACAATTAAGATTGGCCAAACACATATTAAATGTCAAAGATGGGCCTTGGGCCTTGGGGGTCTCAAGCGTCTGTTGGGTTGATAAAGAGGAGGTAGGAACAAAGACATACGCGGTTTGCTGCGCGACCTCCAGTTGCGTGCCATCCTGCGCGGCTCTCTTAAGTTTTGCCGAAACGGAGCCTTACGCGGGTTACCCCGCGCCACAAGTCGCGCAAGCGTCTGTTGGCAGTTTTATGGCAGTTTGCAATCGGTTGAAAGAGATATCTATAAATATCTCTAATGCTCTCGTTTTTTGGCAGACAATAAACACATAAACAAATTTCTCTCTGGTTTTCTTGTTCTTCAAACATCAATAATGGAAGCATAAAGATTTGTCAGGTTCGAGTTATTACTTGAACGGATTGTTGAATCCTCTAGATAGAATCCGTACGTGGGACGAATTTCTGTCTAAGGACGTAGAGAGTAACAAGTATGCTACTTGTTTATAAATTAAGAGACCGTTTACCAACACCAACCGGGTAGAAGTCACAGCCCTTACCATGAGTAAGAGTGAATCTTGAATAATTTAAGCATAGACTGGGAATCCGGAATCTAAACCAGTGAGGGTGTGCTTACCAAGTAAGAGACACTTAGAGGTTGTTTACTCATCGTTTATCTGGGTAAGCACTTACCAAGCCACATTACTTTATCCATGAAAATGACAAGAATCAAGAATCTTACCTAGTAAGAGCTAAGACAAAAACGGAGAGTCTTATTTGATAAGTGAGGACGAAGACACTTACCATGGTTAGCGTTTACTGAAATAATTGTTACATACGATAACAATTTGGTGGACTAAAATATTACCCGATAATGTTAAATTTTACCGGTAAGCGCTTTTACTATGTCATTTTGACTTCCAAGAAACAAACGCGGTTAGCAGTGGTAAACGACCCTCAAGTAACAAATATATGACTCGTAAACTTTGACAATAAGTTATGCAAAAACTATAGTTATTCACTAAAAAATATCCTTAACAAAAATAAATTACATGACATGACCCCAAGCAAGTAATGGCTATGATCCTTAATTCCATAGAGATTGGAGTTGGCTACTATTCGATTCAAGAAGAATCGGTTTTTTAGTAACTTCAGGGTACGATCCTAGATTAAAGACATTAACACAATCCTTCGTCTCTCTCTCTCTCTCTCTCTCTCTCTCTCTCTCTCTCTCTCTATATATATATATATATATGTGTGTGCGCGCGTGTGATTTCATGATTAAAAATTGATTTTATATTTCCTACGTTTTATAATATCAGTAGAACTCTTTTTGGGTGAGGCAAGAAACATGTTAGATGAGGTCTTTCTGGTCCTGACCAAGAAACCATCGACCCATCTTTTTTTTGGAAGGCATAGCGGCATCGACCCTTTCGATCAACTACCACGAACACAACGCACACACGCACGCCCGCCTCCCCGACGGTATCGGACATCCAAGGGCAGTCCACTAATCCGCCGCTGTCCCGGCCCAGCTTACGCTGGACCTAAGGCCCAACCACAGGCTGGGGGGTAAGCCCAGTCAAAGACTGGACCACCCAAGGACTGGATACTCCTCATGCCCTCAATTGCCTCCCCTTGGAATCGAACCCGGGTAAACTGGGATACCATCCACAGCCCAATTGGCCATATGATATACAAATGTATGTAAATTAAAGAATATCAAACTCCAATATAAATACATATAAATCTCAAAAATTAGAATTTCCAAATACTAATATAATTACCAAGTCAGTCAGTCAGTCACCAATATCAAACGATAACATTACCATAAATAAGACCGTGGCTACAAACACGTTACACAACAAATTAACCAACAACTCGCTCAAAAGCCAAGGAAGGGACACTGCTTCCGAGCATGTTCTGGTATTAGTTTAGCCACAAGTTCCAAAGACGCACCTTTTAACTCTGTCATCAATGCACATATATCAAAACACGCACACACATATTCCAATGGAAACACCAACTACATCTATACATGAAAAAGGGAAAGGAAACAACTTACTAACCTTGAGGCTTGAAATTGAAGAGTGGTGCCAGCGGACGGCCGTTTGGGAGACGAGTGTTTGGATCGCGTAGTTCATCAAAGAATGGGTGAATACATGCCTCCAACTGTTCAAAACAATCTCATATTATGTAACTTTATTATGCCTTCATCTTCCGTCTCTCCAAGCACGCTTTACTACGTGTGCGTGGAATATATATACCCCACATCCCATGAAATTTTCTTTTAGATATCCCCATAATTGCAACATTTGCATTTCAATATTCTAATTTTACAATCAACCATCTATGACATTATCATTATTACAACACTGATTCCATTAATATGGGTCCACTAGATTCCAATAATCGAGGATTACTTTAAATATGTAACAAATAGTAAAACCCCAGGCATCTTGGATATCTACTGCAATTTTCTTGGGATATCTACTAACATGAACCACTAAACTCTACCAAAGGGTCATGGCCCAGTACTCCAGTAGTATCCGGAGTTATCGGAAAACCCCAGCATCTTGGAGGTGAAGGGTCCAAGCCTCACCAAACATGAGGATGATGTGTGAGTTTTGTTGCATATAAATATTGTATACATGAAAAAAAGTTGTTGGGTTATCAAACAAATTTCTGAAGCAAGAACATGGATCCAAAAGGAAATAAAAACAAAGACATCATATATGAAGCTTAAAGACAGACAGCAAAAGCTAAGTAGTGGCCAATCCAGCAAGGCAAAGATCAAGGAAAAGGTGAGATGCACTTACAGCATTGCACCTCAAGTTTGGGGAGTATTGCAGCAGTCTTGAAACAAGATCTACAGCTTCTGGGGGTGTCCGCTTGTGAAAAATCTATGTATGACGAATAAATGTCAATTAAGTTGTGCAAATTACAGTTATAGCAGGTCGAATTGGACACGAAAAGCAAGTAACTCACTTTGTGCCATGGGTGAGCTTTGATTTGTGGGAACTTAAACTCTGTGTAGTTTGGGTTCATACATTTGATTTCTTCACGGGTAGGAGTACCAAGAACCTATAAAGATGATAAAAGAAACAATTAAATGACAACAGGAATAAAAAAAACTTAGGAAAATAGAGATTCTTTTGTATAATAGAATACCGATAACTTGCCTTAATGATTTCTACAAGTTGATCAACTCCGCTCTCACCTGGAAACAGAGGCTAAGAGTGCGAAAAGACACAAAGGCAATTGTAAAAGAGCACAAACTCTACAAAACATCATCATAATTCACAGCTCAAAAAAAGAAAGTTGTTGCTAAGAAGTAAGAACCTGTCCCAGAAGCAGTTCAGCAAGGACGCAACCGACTGACCATACATCAATCGCAGTTGTGTATTCGGTTGCCCCAAAGATGAGTTCAGGCGCACGGTAATATCGAGAACATATGTAGGATATATTAGGTTCACCTTTGACCTGTTGCATGCATGCAATATTAAATAAATCAAGCAAGAGAAATTCATTGCAACACTATATAAACAAGTTACAAAAAGATTAGGAGATAATAACAAATTATGACCAAGCAAACATATTACCAGAACTTTTGCACTTCCAAAGTCGCACAGTTTTAGCTGGTGAGTATGAGGATTAACCTGCAACAGATTGAAAGATTTTTACTTATTAAACTTCAAACCCTTATTTGTCTTTTTTTTTGGGGGGGTGGGGGGTAACATTTAGATGCATACCAGAAGATTTTGAGGCTTAATGTCTCGGTGGCAGACACCAATTGCATGAATATAGGCCAGTGCTCTGAAAATCTGAAAGACACCAGAGTATCACAGCAATTCATACAGAAATTAAAGTGTGGTAACATGATATGACTACTAGCGGGCTCCAAAAATAGATGCAAAGAAACAAGATTTTGACATGTAAGGGCATACCTGATATGTGTATAGTTTGACATAAATCATAGGCATCCTTTGATTTGCCTTGCTGTAGTGTCTTGCTACGCGATAAGCTGTTTCTGGCACATATTCTAGAACCAAATTGAGATAAAGCTCATCTTTATCTGTAGTTGAAAAGAAGCAGTGTTTAAGTGAAATAACATTGGGATGATCAAGAAGACGCATCGTTTGCAATTCACGATTCTTGTATCGTTTATCCTGCAATACTTTTTTAATTGCAACCGCTTCTCCAGTTTCTAAGCACTTGGCCTGCACAAGTCAAAATTTAATGGGTGACATAGATCTTTGGTCTCTTTGGATACCAATCTTGATAAGTCAGAGTTGTTGCGTAAGATTATTACCTGAAACACAATTCCAAAAGAACCCTGGCCAACAACACGCTCTGCCATATAGCTTATTGTCTGAAACAACAGTCAACAAGATAAAACTGAATCAAATATCACAAAGTATTTCACCAACTACTGGAAGCCTTTAAAAACTATCTCATGTATAAATATATATATCCATTAAGTTGTTATAACAAAAATGACTCAGTAAGGACCAATTAGAACTATGAAGGAATGCCACCTACTGCCAAAAGAATAGCACTTGCACGCATGGTACTATTTGTTCCATACCCTAACAATATGATTGACATATACCTGTTTGGGTTGACCATTTCTACCTCCAATAGTAGTAACAATAATATGACCAGTTTCAGTGCCATTTCCATCCACCACAGTTGCCTCCATTTCCTACAAGAGGCTAGCTTTATGTGAAAATTGTAGTAGAGATGCACTCTACGAACATAAGGGAAAATATAAAAAATATTATGCTGAAGAAACCAGGGGCAACCTTTTCCACCTTTTCATCTCTGATTTTCATTTCATTGATTTCCTCCGGCAGTTTGTCAACACACATTGAATCATCATCAGCTTTTTCAACTGTCGCTGGACCCATACCACTAGAAGCCATATTGTGGAAGACCAAAGTTGAGAAAATGTATTTTATATCACTTAAGCACCAGTCATGTTATTAAGATCTGTAGAACAAAAAAAATTACAACATATATCAAATAGCATCTTCACAAGTCAAAACCGCAACAAATATATATAAACACATACGAGATCCAGTAACTACATCTGTTCCCACTTTTATGCATCTAAAAAGTTTCGCCACATAGACATGTATGAGACTATCAAGCATGTCTTGATATATATACACACATACGTACACAGATACAAACACACACACGTATATGTGTGTGTGAAAAGAAACAAGGGCAGAACCCATGTCAATCAACTTTTATGCAGAAAGAAACAACGCTGGAAACAGATTGCTTAATATCTATCATAAGTATTTCTTTGGTATTGTCATGTTTTTGTATTTAGGCTGTTCATTTCTAACTCCTGTCATTTATCTAATAAATGCCTCAAAACTTCTCTTCGTTAAGCTCTTCCAAGTTCCAAGTTCCAAGTTCCAGCTGCATTTTTTGTGACAAACTGACAATGGCTATTTCTTGCTTGATTTGTTAACTAGTGGCTATATCCTTTGATCATAAGCCATCGTTTGACAAAACGCAAAAAAGGCAATATGCCAGGATCTATAATGCATTCTTTGCATGTAAGTTTCCTTCCTACTTTGCCTTTTTTCCATGAACTTGACGAAGTGAGCTTAAAGCTTAAACACCGACATCCAATGTCGTATCACTGTACTATATCTAATTTATCGTCTCATTCAAAAGGCTAAACGCGATCCCAATAACCATGTGACAGAAATTGAAGGCAAAAACGCTTCCTGCTAAAGTGATGTTGCATAGTTTTTGAGGTCCGAGGTCCAATCAAAGCTTGAACGTTTCATAATGGTCTTACTTAACACGATGGCTTACTTGTTCGTGATATAAAATTTAAAATGCAACAATAGATACCCTTAACATTGTTCACAGCTAAATCCACTACCTCGAGGGAGCTATACCTCTGAAGTCTGAACACAGAGCAATATATTTAACATACGCAACCAAGATAATTTACACACGTGCAATATACGATCTGAAGGTGTTGGTTTATGCTTTCATGGATTCGAAATGCAATAAAAGCAACAGTACTACAAATTCCTTCAAGAAAAAATTCATAGTTAAACCAAACGATTTACTTCGCAAATAGCTTCCGAAAATTATTTAAAAATATATACAATCTCCGCGTAAATTAGGCAAACCCTGATAAGAACCCCATTTCGCGCTACAAACAGCCATGTTTAGTTTTAGGGTTTTATCGGGGCATCAAAACCTTCACATTAGATCTGAAGGGCAACCAGAAACCCTAATTGAAAAAAAAAATCAAGACGGAACAAAAGATCACCTGAAGGCGTGTCGATTGAAATGCTTAAAGTATCTATGATGGATGATTATGTGAGAAGGGAGACAATCGCAGGACAGTGGGGAGAGGCTCCTTTATCTCTCTAATATCTTCTTCCTCACGGTGGCTATAGAGGTATTGTATGTCAAGCCGAACAGAAAAACCGCGTCGTCGTCGGAGAAGCGTAGAGAGAGAGAGAAGGGTGGGAGTTGGGAGTGAGGCGAAGGTATACCGGAAGGAAGGCGACACGATGGTAGGAATAGGATGTGAGACTGGTAATACAAGTCCATATGGTCTCAAAAATTATATGTTTTGTCCCTATCGTTTTGAAGATGATTGTTGTTTGCAAATATCTCCAATTTAGTCACTCGTTAAATATGGAGGTTATTTTTGTCTTTTTATCGGTTATTTTATCTTTTATTTCGTCTTTCGATCAATACACAGTTGAGGAGGCCGATCAAGAACGCTGGTTATAGGGCTAAAATTATAAAACGGTTTTTGATTAAGTAAAGGACAAAAAATATCGATAAAACAACAATTTTTTCAACAATCGCTACAATAAGGGACTAAATCCATACGTTTTTTCAAACCTCGATGATCATTTTATAATTTCAAAACTATAACTAATAAAATGTTATTTTTGACAAACCACATGACCAATTTTTGTACTTTTGTACTTTACTCGTTTCCTTGATAATCCTCTAGACAAACTTGGTAGTTGAAATATCTGGCATAGTAACGGATAAGTATATTTTGTAATTATTTGTCAACTATCTAAGGTGTCGTTTACTAAATGCTTACGGGGGTAAGCGTTTATCAGTCAAATTTAACACTATCACTTACTTACCGGGTAAGATTTTAGTCCGTCAAATCGGTTTTTATGCAATAATTCACCCGATAAGCGCTAACTGTGGTAAGAATCGTCGTCATCACTTACTAGGGTAAGACTCCTCGTCCTTTCATTCGCTCCTACCTGATAAGATTTTAGATGGTTCCCATATCAATCCGGTAGGTAACGTGACTTAGCAAGCGTTTATCCGGGTAAGTGTTTTGTAAACTGCCCCTAAGTTAATTATTAATAGATACAAAACAAAATCTATGGCAGAATAAATTAAATTCACCGATATTTTTTTATATATCCTTGATAATATTTGAACCTATGACTTTTACGAATATAAAGTTTATCGTGTACTATTGAGCCAATGATGTTTTGATAAACCAGATAAGTCTTATGAAATCACATATGTAGAATCAATTTTTGTAGTGATGCAAATAAATGAATAGGTAATTGTAGTTAATTTATTTCCAAAAAAAATGGAAATGTTTCAATTTTGGGACATGTCATAAATAAGTGTTTGAATTTTTCTTGGGATGTGGGGTATATTATCCACATGTGGAAGACCAATAATCACAAAAGACAATTTTACGTGAAAACGTTAAGATACGGTAAACTTACATAACATATGCACAACCCTCAACTAGGCATGGCAACGGGGCGGGGTTCACCACCCCCGACCCCGGCCCTGGCCCTGTTTTTGGTACCTTCCCCTGGCCCTGGGCGGGTACAGGGATTAATATCCCATCCCCGGTCAACTTTCTGGTCAATCCCTGGTCAAGACCCGGTACCCGTTCCCCGGTTTCTACCCGGTTCCCCGACCCGGTTTGCTGCTGATTTTTTTGCTGTTTTTACGGCTGTTTTTCTGCATCTTGTAGCAGACGACGTATTTAATCACGGCTGGTACTGATTTTTTTGTTGTTTTTACGACTGTTTTTTGCTGTTTTTATGGCTGTTTTTACCAGGTTGTTATCAAGTAGCAGACGGCGTATTTAATGATAGAATAGGGTAGTTTCTTTGAAACAGTTTTGCTAAACTAAATGTCAGCCATAACATTGAAAATTCTTCATTCAAGTCATAAAAGCTCCAAGGAACTATACTGGTAAAATTCCTTATTACAAATGGTCAAACATTGAAACAATTTAAGAGTAATCAAAAGCATTAAATGAACTTGAATGAAATATATACAAAGCATTAAGTATATAAATATATAAAATAAATAATTTTTTAATTATATAATATATACCAGGTAAGGTACGGTACGGGGCGGGGGTAGTCATCCCGACCCCGACCCCGGTTTCCTAAAAGTGGGTATCCCCGGCCCCAGACCCGGTACCCGGTTTGGCGGGGAATCCCCGACCTCGTTCGGATCGGGTCGGGTCGGGTGAACCGGATTTCCCACCGGGTCGGGCCAAATTGACATGCCTACCCTCAACCAAGTTGAAATTAGGCATGGTCATGACTTGTTTTGAAACATTAAAGGATTGAATTCACCCATTATTTTAAGTGAAATTCGTCATCCAAGCATTTGAATCCCAAAAACGACCACCCCTTGACACCCCTCTTCAATTTCAATCCTCAACATTAGTTCCTTGTTTTCACTAGAATCTCTTTACCGTCGATGATATAAACGGTTAAAATGATCTTCTATAAATTTTGGCTAAACTAATACCATAACATACTCTAAATTAGTGTCCCTTTCTTTAGCTTTTTTGTAACACCCCCTTCCGACTAGTCTTAAGATAGGGTATGTCACAATCGAAAGCAGATCAAAAATCTACCATTTACAGTACAGAGCTCTAACAGAACTCCCAAATATTACATTACAACCATCAGTAATTATAGGATTAACATAATTACATATTTACATAACAAAATCCTTGATCAAACAACTAGTCTTTAAGCATCCTAAGCCATCTCGACCGGGTTTAGATCCTGAACCTGCCAAGGTAAAACAAAACAAACCTCGGTAGAGCAAAATTTTCCAGTGAACAAATAATAACACAAGAAATATCGAATAAGAAATAGTTAACTGAAAATAAACATTAAGATAAAAGTTGAAATCGGTTTAAGTGTAAAACTCTAAAATTGAAACTTGTATAATTAAAAATTCAAGGCAAGAAGGTAATCCGTATCATTAAGATACATTGTTCCCATCATTCCTATCAGGCGTCTTAATGGAATGGAAGTGTCGGGCACTACACCGTCTCATTCCCCGATAACCAAATATATCATATCTGGTATTCAACTCTATCCAGTAACCAACATAAGTGGTATTCGGCTATATCCGGCAACCAACATAAGTGGTATTCGACTCTATCAGGTAACCAACATAAGTGGTATTCTGCTATATCCGGTAACCAACATAATTGGTATTCGGTTCTAAGGATGCATCCAACATTTTCTATTTGGTTTAGCCATAGCCCTTACGAGAACGCCATGACTATTTTAGCTATCATGAAGGCGTCTTAACACCCGTGCCCCGAGTATTGAGCCTATTCAAAGTTAATTCAATAACCTAAAACTCAAATAGATAAACCAATAAGTAAACATTTGAAACAGGTCTAATAAAATCATTGAGGATTCCAAGTCATATAATTGACCATGAATCTTTAAAACATACCGCTAATGGTTCGAATTTCTCATGTTCATAAATCGTTAAACCAAAACATCACATAAAACATAAAAGAATTCCGGATAACAACTTGATAACCTCCACTTTTGTGGATGTATGACATGATCATGATTTCGCGGAATAGATAATCACCACAAATGATTACCCACGTATTGAAACGAACTAGATATTTGTACCTTGGAGATGTTTTATAGATGATCACATGAAACTTGTGGCTTAGGAATGGTTCTCTCCTTCAGGTTACCCACATTTATTAATAAAATGATTTTAGACTAGTTTTGGTAATAGTTCTCATCAACTTCAAGTTCCTACAAGCCTTTATACTTTAAAAGAGCATACAAACCTTCAAACATACTTAAAATACCCTTATGACACTTAATGAATACTTCACACAATGCTTAGGACCTTAAACAACATTTGTAAAAATTCAATTTTTACACTTCCAAACAATAGCTAACAACTTCTTTATACCAAAAGTTTAAGTATTTTTCTCATGCTTAGAGGCTGAACCAAACGTTGTGGCGTACGGGCTAAGGCCTTGGGGTATGTGGTGGAATATCCCATCTGCCCAGGGTTCGAACCCAGGCGTACACAACAATTGTGGCCACTGAGGTTTTATCAGGGCTGATGTCTTATAGTCATAATTTACCAAGGGATTAGTCTAGGCATAGCCTAAGACACCCTTCCACCAAAAAAAAATCTTGTTAAAATGAAAATTGTACATATACCTCTTAGGATTTCATACCAACTGGATTCACATAAATTGGAGCTCTGCTTTATTTTCTACAAAATTTATACTAACATTATGCAATTTTGAATGTCTGCAGATCAGGTGTGGAAAATCAGTAAATTCGAGCGACTTAAAGTCTGAACTAGACTTCAGAGTAAACTACAAATTTGTTCTACACTCACAGAGCTTTCCATCAATATAAAGAACACCTCATTTGGACAAACGGTTGATTTTATACGGATTTTTAAACTTACCACAATGAATATGCCTCTTCTAACAACACCAAACATGAAGAATTTTCACTTCAATTCCTCAATCTTCCACTTATGATTCATAGATAAACTTGGGGTTTAACCCATTTGCCCCAAAACTAAAGAAATCATAAAATTAAACCATGAACATACCTTATCTTGAGTTCTTAGTTCCATTTCTAACATCAAATCTTCAAGAACATAAACATGTGAGTAGAAATTTTGAGATTTTGAGTTGAGTTTGAGGTTTTTATAGAGAGAGGGTGGAGAAATTGATGAGTAGAGAGAGAAAGATCTGATTATGAGATTAATTAATTTCAAAAATTAATTATTCATATATATATATTCAATATTTACAATCTAACCCTTGGTCTTTAGTTTATTTCAGTTTATTCCTACCTTGGAAATTCCTTTACAACTTTGGTCCTAGCCAAGATTGTTTATACAAGATCAGTCTTTAAATGTAATATATAATATAAACTTGACCTAATGTACAACTCTTAAATACTAAGGTACAAGTCATTAATGCACGATCATATAACTTAAACACAAATTTGATTTTCGAGCACTAATTTAGATTTACTAAACATGGGGTATTATATTTTTAGCACTAAACAATTCTTATATATTTATTGTGTAGCAGACATGTCTTTGTATATAACAATATTACTTTGTATTAGTTTTTTTAACTTCGTTGTTTATGCATTTTATACACGCTATACACCAATACTCAAATACATGTGGTTATATAGTGGTGAAAAATGAAACTTATGCAACCTTATTTTGTATTGTTATTGCACGATAGAGGCAAAATATGATTGCAATTTTGGTTAGATTTTGTCAGGATCGAATCTTAACAAGATTAACAATACTTAGAATTCAGAATTAAAGAATCTGCGGAATAGAACTTTAATTCTCACAATCAATGAACAGAATATCAGAAAACACACAATTTTTGTATTCACTGTTTCGACTCACAATATTACAACCAAACCTCAATCTTGATGAACAAACTCAACAAGACGACTTCTACTTCTCTAGAAATAGGGTTCTTAAACCTTGAGGTTAATTCTCTCTAAAACACAATCGAATTCCTTTTCACATGTATATTATTACGTTAATAGCTATCTATCAATAAATATATATACTGAATAATTACAAGATAACTATCAAAATAAGATTGATCTTCAGAATATTCTTTTAAGTATATCTTCAATCAATCCATCTTTATCTCCTTCAATCTCGCATTCCATGTTCTGATCACAAGCAGTAGTAACTTCATTCTTCTCAAGCAGTACTAATAATCTTTCAGCAGTAGTAATGTTTGATATGCCCAAGCAGTACTAACAGTTTTCGTAAGACACCAGCAGTACTAACTTTTGTTCAGCAGCATTAATGATATTCCAGCAGTAGTAATATACCAGCAGTATTAACTTTGTTCAGCAGTATTAACCATGTACCAGCAGTACTAACCTTGACTTGCAGTAGTAACTTTGACAAGCAGTACTAACCTCACATAAGCAGTATTAATAATGTTCCAGCAGTATTAATATCGCAGCAGTACTAACCTTGAACTAGCAGTAGTATCTTTGTTCTGGCAGCACTAACATTGATCTGGCAGTACTAACTTGATCTGGCAGTACTAACTTGATCTGGCAGTAGTAATGTTGTTTTGGCAGTACTAACTTGATCTGGCAGTAGTAATGTTGTTCTGGCAGTACTAACCATACTTAGCATATCTTCAGTTCCCAACAATCTCCCCCTAACTTGACTTTTCAGGATGAGAAGTTAAGTTCTTCAGATGATGCTTCCAAAACCTAATCATCAACGCATAAATTTGGATCCAATCCCAGACTTTGATTGAGAATCCTTTTTACAAGGTATCTTGCCATCTTAGAGTCTTTGTCACTCACCAACTTAGCATGCAGCATTCCATTCAACTTTTTCATGCTGTGCTTGTATACAACATCCACCAAATAATATTCATGAAATGTATTGTCAAGAGAGATGACATACACTCCACAATTCTCAATGAGCATCCAGTTGGTAATGACTTGAAAATTCCTTGCCATCAAATACTGAACTGCTTCTGGTTTGAACATTAAGCACAAGTATTCAAGAACCATCTTGGTGATAGACATACCTTGCTCTGTCAGCATGTTTCCATATAGCCTCATTCCCACCTTGAACATCTCTTCCAAGTCAGATCTAGAGCATGTTCTGATAAGTTTTCCCCAAGTAGGACAAACTTCAAACTTTCCATCTGCCCTTTTGATTCTGATCAACTCCTTTCTTCCATCTTTCAATGTGTCCCAGAAGATGATCTCAGGAGGCATGGAAGACAATGGTGTAGTCTTGATTGGATTAGTATCAACCACAGTTATATACACATCACATTGAGCATTTGATTGTGATTGTACATTGCTTGGTTGACCTGATGAAGTTGCCACTTCTTCTTCAGCAACTTTTGGATCAGATTTCTCTTTTACTGCTTCCTCCTGGGCTTCTTCTACAGTTGGATCCACCCTTGGCTTCTTTATATCTTTCTTCTTTGAGGCTATTGACTTTGTTCTTGGCCTCTTTGTTCTTTTGAAAGATTTAACAGCTTCAGGAGTGGTTTCAGCTGTTTCTTCTTTGTGGCTCTTAGCAGCACTAACAGTTTCTGCTGCCTTTTGTTTTTCAGCAGCAGTAACCATTTCTACTGCTATAGCTGTTACTGCTTCTTTTATGACCTTAAATACTGCTGCTTCGACACTGTCCTTCACAATCCCATATATCTCTTCATCAATCTCTGCTTTAGTTACTGTAGGAACAGATTCTGCTTTCTTCTCACTTTCAGATACTGCTGCTTCAGTCTTAGATACTGCAGCATTATCTGTTTCTACTGCTGGTTCTGTTTCTACTTCTTTTGCAACCTCAGCAGCAGTAACGGTTTCTGCTGCTGTTTCTGTTTCTGCTTCCTTTGTAATATATGCAGCCTCCTCAGTCTCCCCCTCAACCTTATACTCATACTCCCCCTCAATGTTTGCATCCTCCATGTTTAGATCAGAGTCTAACTCCCCCTTTTTGGAAGCATCATTGGTAGGGTTTCTTCTCCTAAGGACAAACTGAGCTTTCTTCTTTCTGTGCATCAACTTAGTGATCATCTTCCTTTGCTTCTCAAGCTGTGAGTTTTGATAGAGGACCACTTTCTTGAGTTCATCAATTTCCTTTTTCTGATCCATGACCTCAATGTTGATATTTGCAATAGTTTCCATCAATTCCTCGTACGTATATCTATCCTCACCCTGTTTAGGAGTTTTTACCTCCCTTAAAGGATCATTGGAAGTTTTAGCAGGTGTCTCTTGCCTAGCAAAAGCACTACCTACCCCCTTAGTTTCTTGGCACCTGAGACCTCTGGATGATTTCTCACCCTGAGTTGCCGTGAGGAAGGTCTTAGGTATTTTACCACTGGCCTTCTCTTTGCTAGAAGAAGTAGTGGCAGCCTTGCGACTCACATGCTCAACCTTCTCCTTAGTGAGCACCTTCTTGGGGTTGGGAGACACCCCTGTGGTTTCCCTTTCGATATTCTCTAATGGAGAATGCTCCACTAGAGGGCTTAAAGGCTTCGGGCTCTTAGGAGATACATCAAGGGAAGGAACCTTGTGTACCTTTCTTCTTTCAAACTTTTTGGTTATTATGGGAGTGGGTCGTACAAGAATGGACTGAGGGATTTCTTTTGTGATGGAAGGTTGGGATTGGTCATCAGCGGGTGTGTCTAATGAGGGCCTTGACCCTGATGCCATACCTTCAAATGTGTGGGACACAACCATCATTGTAGAGAACAATGGTGTGTCAACTCCTTCCGAGTCCCTAGGAAGTCTTTTCATATTTGAAAAAACCTTCCCTTTAGGGGATTTTGGTACATATACCTCATCAAATAGAGGTATATCCATCAATTCCTTAGTTATCACTTCTTGAACAAACCTTGGATACATATAAAACCGCTTTTTGGATTCCAGGTTTGACACAAGATCATTGAAAAGCATTTGAGAAAAATTAAACTTCCTGTTAGTGGCTAAGCAGACTAGAGCATAAGCAATAGTACTGCTAAACTCACTCCATCCAGTAGTTTTCCTTGAAATACAATGCATTAAGGTATGAACAAAGAATCTCCATTGAGTAAAAAACTTTGACTTGTAGAATTTAAAAACTCCAATGGGACCTTCATACCCCATTCTTTGTAAAGTTGAGAAGAGTTCTTCATTGGGAATAGAAGATATACCTGAGGCATCATCTAGTCGAAGAGTGATGCGAATGAGTTCTTCTGAAACTTTCAAGGGTTTGTCACATACCCTTGTTTGAATGACTTTATGCCCATCTTCGGATTTTACGGTGGCATTGGCCCAGAATTGCGTCTGATGCTCGATGTATATTGTCGGATTCACCGTTAGGGCATACGAAATATGAGTGGACTTGAGAAAATCCACAATTTCATGAAATCCTTCGGCCTGCTTCGGCTTCTGAAGCATTGCAATCTCATTATGCTCGTCGACAAACTCCATAATCGTTGTGCTTCCTGAGGATTTGTAAAGAAAACACAGAGATTCTAGGGAGAAGAGGTTAGAACGAGAGAGAGAAGAAGTTAATGCGAAGAGTCGTTATGAACTTTGGCGGGCAAACAGGGGTATTTATAGCAGTATTTGCCCTAGATTTTCAAAAGCAGTATTAACGACATATGCAGTATTAACGACTGAGCAGTATTAACTGCAAGGCAGTATTAACTACCCAGCAGTATTAATTACTTAAGCAGTATTAACAACAAAGCAGTATTAACTACTTAAGCAGTATTAACAACGGAGCAATATTAACTACACAAGCAGTATTAACTACTGAGCAGTATTAACGACTGAGCAGTATTAACTACATAAGCAGTATTAACGACTAAGCAGTATTAACTACTCATTGGCAGTATTAACTGTGCACTAGCAGTATTAACTACGCACTGGCAGTAGTAACTCTGCACTGGCAGTAGTAACTCTGCACTGGCAGTAGTAACTCTGCACTGGCAGTAGTAACTCTGCACTGGCAGTAGTAACTATACTTGCACTTTGCAGCACTAGTCAAATCCTCAAATGTCATCTTACCTTCTGACATCACCTTTACTTTTACCACTTATCTTACCTCCTGCAGGATTATTTTCAAAAGTAACATGTCCTCCATTAATTCTTTTGAAATTCTGGAGGCAGGCCATGTTACCTGTCATGTGCCTGGAGCAACCACTATCAACATGCCAGATGCTCTTCCCCTTGAGCTGTTGGTTGCCCTGCACCTAAGATAAATCAATTAGTTTTTATTGGGAACCCAAGCCGAAGTGGTCTTGGGTCTCCCTTGCTCATCAAAGTACTTGCATTGAGTTTTGATGAGGTTTTTAAACTTAGGTACTGCAGTACTGGAGTACTTTGTCAATATGATTGGTGTAGCAGCACTAGAAGCAGTATTAACCTTAGAAGTACTAACAGAGTTAGCAGCACTAACAGAGTTAGCAGTACTAACAGAGTTAGCAGTACTAACAGAGTTAGCAGCACTAACTGAGTTAGCAGCACTAACAGAGTTAGCAGTACTAACAGAGTTAGCAGCACTAACTGAGTTAGCAGCATTAACTGAGTTAGCAGCACTAACAGAGTTAGCAGCACTAACAGAGTTAGCAGCACTAACTGAGTTAGCAGCCCTAACAGAGTTAGAAGTACTAACAGAGTTAGCAGCACTAACTGAGTTAGCAGCATTAACTGAGTTAGCAGCACTAACTGAGTTAGCAGCCCTAACTGAGTTAGCAGCACTAACTGTTTTAGCAGTACTAACACTGCTAGCAGCAGTATTGGCAGTAGTATTGCTTCTAGCAGCACTAACCTTGTTAGCAATATTGCTTCTAGCAGCACTATCCTTTTCAGCAGTTCTATCTGAGGTATTAGTGCTTTTGGAGACCCACATATTGACACATTCCTTTTCAGTCTTTTTCCTCATGTGACTTTTGGATTTAGCTTGTTTCTTAGCCACATGGTTCCTTGCAGGCTTCCTATAACCATTGGATTTATGAAAAGGTCTTTGAAAATTTATCCTTTGGTTAATAGGATTGAAATAACAGTGTTTGGCTAGGTGATTCAATCTGCCACAGATAAAACATGGTTTTGGTCTGTTAATCCTTTGCAGATTAACTCCTTGCTTTTGTGCCCACTGGTTATTCCAATTTCTTTGATTTCCCCTCTTTTTATCATGTCTTTGGGGATTATTCTCTTGAGATTTCTTGCAAGAACAATGTTCACAAGTTTTAGAGTTCACAACAGTGGTCTGTGTATAATGAACTCCCTTTCCCTTGTCAGTCCTTTTCATCTCATTGTTCTTAACACATGGACTTTCACATTCCTCATCAGATCCTTCTTTTTCAGTCTTCTCCTCAACAACTACTTTATCTAATGGATCTACTTCAGTGGCTCCTTTAGGTAAGTCCTTCCTATCCTTGGTTTCTAATAGGTCTGACTTAGGAGGGATGTAGTTGTTGTTATAGGGTAGGGGTGTGGCATTGTACCCTATTCCTGGTTTCAACTTACTATGGATTTGAGAGTTGATTATGTTGTCCATGACTTTGGAGGCACAAGTAAACTTTTCTACATCAAGTTTAACTTTCTCAAGCTCTCCTTTTAGTTTCTCACACTCTTCCCTAGACTCTTTCAGTTGGAACTCCAGACCACCCTTTTCCCACTTCCAGTAGTTTGTATCATATGAGTGTTGAAGTTCATTGGCTTGAAAAGCCTTAATTTGTTCTTCAAACCTCTCAACAATCAATACATAATCTCTTATGTCCTTTTCTAATCTCTTAAGGTCATCACACATTCCCTAATTGTGATCTCTATACCTTTTAACAGTGTCTATACAAGCTTGAGAACAGAGATTAGATTTTACCTCCGTAGGAATATCTGAAACTTCTGCCATGAGTGCATGATTCTGGATTGCCTCTTCTGCTTGATCACTCCAATCAAAAGTACTGTTTGATTCAATAGAATTGTCCATAATAATTGTCGAATTCTAAGAAACACAAGCTCTGATACCACTTGTCAGGATCGAATCTTAACAAGATTAACAATACTTAGAATTCAGAATTAAAGAATCTGCGGAATAGAACTTTAATTCTCACAATCAATGAACAGAATATCAGAAAACACACAATTTTTGTATTCACTGTTTCGACTCACAATATTACAACCAAACCTCAATCTTGATGAACAAACTCAACAAGACGACTTCTACTTCTCTAGAAATAGGGTTCTTAAACCTTGAGGTTAATTCTCTCTAAAACACAATCGAATTCCTTTTCACATGTATATTATTACGTTAATAGCTATCTATCAATAAATATATATACTGAATAATTACAAGATAACTATCAAAATAAGATTGATCTTCAGAATATTCTTTTAAGTATATCTTCAATCAATCCATCTTTATCTCCTTCAATCTCGCATTCCATGTTCTGATCACAAGCAGTAGTAACTTCATTCTTCTCAAGCAGTACTAATAATCTTTCAGCAGTAGTAATGTTTGATATGCCCAAGCAGTACTAACAGTTTTCGTAAGACACCAGCAGTACTAACTTTTGTTCAGCAGCATTAATGATATTCCAGCAGTAGTAATATACCAGCAGTATTAACTTTGTTCAGCAGTATTAACCATGTACCAGCAGTACTAACCTTGACTTGCAGTAGTAACTTTGACAAGCAGTACTAACCTCACATAAGCAGTATTAATAATGTTCCAGCAGTATTAATATCGCAGCAGTACTAACCTTGAACTAGCAGTAGTATCTTTGTTCTGGCAGCACTAACATTGATCTGGCAGTACTAACTTGATCTGGCAGTACTAACTTGATCTGGCAGTAGTAATGTTGTTCTGGCAGTACTAACTTGATCTGGCAGTAGTAATGTTGTTCTGGCAGTACTAACCATACTTAGCATATCTTCAGTTCCCAACAGATTTGTTCCAAATAAAATATAAAATTCAGAAATGACCATTTCGTTTACGGGGCCTTGTGACTTTTGAAACAAATAATGCATTCACCGTATCTTTAGTAGATTTTGAATTCTTTATCATGTTGTTTTTAGGATTTATTTGTTGAGAGTATTGGCAGGATTACATTGTATCTAGATTGGAGTTTATACATATTCCCACCATATTCAAGCAAATGAAAAAGTTGTGAACTTGGAGTGTTGGTGACCAAATACTTTGAACACACTTGTTTATTTAACATAGCCCATATAATTGGATGAATGTGGTCAACATGTTAAAGTCATTAGATGAATTACATTTTGAGAAAGGTTTACAATTATCGTCTGGCTATGTCCCATTGTATCACATTGTTGGACATTACATATTATCAATTTGTATTTCAGTCTAAACGGTGTTTTGCATCCACGCTTAAATGTCGGAATGCTAGTCCTTGTATCGCCAACTTCATCGCTTGACTTTGGCAACCGACAACAACTTTATTGTAAACCAACCATGGTCGTCGGGACTAGTTTGCATTTGATCAATTTTCATACCATGTCTCGTCACACTCATGCAATATTTTTATATATGTAGTTTCAACATGAGAATTCTAACACTATGCATCGTGTTTCTTTTGTTTACTGACAACTACACCGAAATAATTTGTTTCCCCAAATAGCCGATCTATGGGTATGGTTGATAGTTACAACATAATCATAGAGCATGATTGATGCGATTGAAGAAAACCAAAGTTGATAGGCCCATGTGTGGTGTTATTTTTGGGAATATAAAAAGAGCGGAAAACTCTAGGATATGAAAACATGAGAACACAAATGTGAAAATTACAATAAACTGGAAGCTACAGTTAAATGAAAGTAAACAACGATCGAAAAGTATGTGGGAAAATGAAATTTAACTCTCTTTTTATACTAAATCACAAAAAAACAACTTTTCTGTAATACCTCTTACATCAGGTGTTATTGCCGGTAGATATTTTTAATATTGAAACATATAGTAAACTACAAATTTGGTACATGTGGTTAATTGTTGGTTATAACACGTTTGGTCCTACACAATATGGCCATCATGGTTTGCAAAATTTACCGAACTTGGTCCATCTCTCTAACGACCATTAAAAAAACCTGTTAGCTGAAAGGCATTTTAGTCTTTTTTTCTTTTTCCCTTTTCACTTTTACCTCATTTTAATTTAATAAAAGAATAAGTAAATTATAGGGACTAAAAGTGTAAGTTCGTCTCATATATGATTATATATGTATCTATATCGTGCCTTAGAGCATCTCCAAGACTCCAACCTTGGCACAAAAAAAAACACCAAAAACATCAATTTTGGTGGGTCCAACACCAAAACAAAAAAAACCTCAACTCCAACCATACTCCAAAAAAAACACCAAATTTATGGACCCCACATTAAAATAACATATTTTATTTACTATTAACTATCTTTAATAACAATAATTATAATTTGTAAATATAATAATAAATAATCAGTAATTAATTTATAATACATTTAAATAAAAATAAAAACGATAATTTTTTAATTGATAATAATATTAAAGTGAGCGGTTTTGTCTTTGATTTTTTTATGCTGAGCAAGAAATTGTTCAAGTTCATCATTGTTATTGTTCACCATCTCAACTCTTAGTTTTTATGTCTTAGTTTTTTAATTTTCTGCTATGATAAAAACAAAAAACAGTTTATTTATAATTTATTATACATATATATTAATTTATATAATAATTAAATCAATTTAATACTAAACATGAGAAAGAAATAGAAGTAGAGGTGGTCCCATGTTTTTGCCGTTTGAATTTTGCACGGCATATATGTCGTATCATTTCTTTGGCCGGCAAAAAAAATGGAGTTTGGAGTGTGATTGGAGGGCTCCGCACGGCAAAAATTTGGTGTTTGGAGTACGGTTGGAGATGCTCTTAGCAACCTAAAGTGAAATCTCATCATCGGTTGCCTGACTTGTCTCTGACAACCCCTTACTCATCAGCCTCTCTCTTCCTCGACAACCTAACTCCCTCCCTTCCCATGCGTCCCTACTCTCACCTTGCCAAGACCAACAACAATCGACTTATCCTCCATCGTCATAAGTCCCTCTCTTTCCTCTCTCCTACCCAAATGTGACCACCACTACCCTTTTTTTTCTCTGCTACTCCCTTCTTCCTTCTCCACTTATATGCCATATAACCACCCCAACCCCACCGATTTTCCCTCTCCGACCGATCCTTCACCCTCCCCCTAAAATTTCTACATCTTAAATTAATCCTTTTAGTTTGTAACCAAACCCCAATTCCACAAACCCAACACACAATGTCTTGAACCGATATGTATCACATGAGAAAAAGTTAGAGTTTACTACAACTAGAATGTGTTGGAAAATTGCTATAAGTTCCAAAAAAAGCCAAAAGATAAGTTTCAAACTCATTGAGATGAAGGCTAGTTTTTGTAACAGGATAAGAAACCACTATTTGGTTCAAAATTTACAATCAAGAGAAATCATGTATTCAATATATTATACATCCCCAATCTTTTTCTGCTTGTGCTACATTTTCTTCAAGTGTTATAGGACAACAACATTGATACATGTTCTATGACAACTTGATTTTGAATGGAAAAGTTTATTCAATATTAGACAGAATACAAAGGCTATAAATAGCCATTTACAACATACATACAATGGTAAGGAGAGATCTCAGGCTAATTCTAAGATAAATAATATCAATCACAATAACTATCTAAATATAGCTTAAGGTGAAAAAGGAAATACAATCAATACACAGTCAATGAGTAGTTTCCTTAATATGCCCCCGCAAGATGGAGGATCCGTCGGAGACTCCAATCTTGGACCGAAGGCGGTGAAAAGGACCCCGACCTAGAGGTTTAGTGAGCACATCAGCAAGTTGATCATTGGAATGAATATGGAGAACTCGTAATGAACCATTAGTTACCTTTTCCCGAACAAAGTGATAATCGAGTGCCACATGTTTCATACGCGAATGATAGACCGGGTTGGCACACAGATAAGTAGCACCAGCATTGTCACAAAATAATGTAGGAGGTTTAGTTACCGATAGACCCAACTCTAATAGTAGATTTTGAACCCAAGATAGTTCAGCTGCACCGTTTGCTAGTGCCTTGTACTCCGCCTCGGTTGAAGAACGAGAAACCGATTTTTGACGCGATGAACGCCACGAGATGATGTTGGAACCGAGGTAGATAATATAGGCAGTTGTGGATCGCCCCCCGTCGGCAATTCCACCCCAATCAGAATCGGTAAACGCGGTAAGGTCGATGGGAGAGCCGCGGTTTAGAAACAAACCGTGATGAATAGTGCCTTTCAAGTATCGAAGAACCCGCTTTAAGGCTTGCCAATGGAGTTGAGTTGGTGCATGCATGTATTGAGAGAGTTTGTTGACCGTGTAAGAAACATCGGGTCGAGTGAAAGCAAGATATTGGAGTGAGCCCACCAGTTGGCGATACGGTGTAGGGTCAGTGGTAGGTGAACCATCAACAAGAGAGAGAGACTCAGTAGAGCTAAGTGGTGTGGCCACGGGTTTGGCTCCATCCATTTTGAACTTGGTTAGTAAATTCTGCACATGAGCATGTTGGGATACAAATAAACCAGTAGGTGTGTTAATAACTTCTATACCAAGAAAGTGGTGTAGCATGCCAAGATCTTTAATGGAAAAAATTTCGGAGAACGTACGAATGATATGTTGAGTAAAAAGATTGTTGTTGCCGGTCAAGACAATATCATCAACATATACCAAGAAATAGGAGATAATGCCATCCCGGTTATAGATGAACAGAGATGGGTCGACCAAGGATTTGCGAAAACCGAATTCAAGGAGGAATGTGGCAAGTTTCATGTACCATGCGCGCGGTGCTTGCTTGAGGCCGTAGAGAGATTTCCGAAGATGACAAAGGTGATTTGGAAAATCCGGTTTGACATAGCCGGGTGGTTGAGACATGTAAACATCCTCATGTAGGGTGCCATGCAAGAAGGCATTGTTAACATCGAGTTGCCTGATGGGCCAGTTTTGAGATAAGGCAATGGCGAGAACCATACGGATGGTTACGGGTTTAGTGACCGGACTGAATGTTTCAAAGTAATCCTTGCCATATTCTTGAAGGAACCCCTTGGCAACTAGACGAGCCTTGTATTTCTCAACAGACCCGTCGGGACGCCGTTTGATGCGAAATACCCACTTGCAACCGATAGGTTTGTGTTGCGACGGAGGGACAAGTTCCCATGTGGCATTTTGTAGAAGGGCATTAAACTCATTATCCATCGCTGTTGGGTCATCAAGATTTGAAGATGACCTCATGATCTCCTTTTATACTTTGAAAAACATTTTATACTTAGAGAAATTTTGGATGCATGGTTCTTTGTAATGGCTTGTACAAGATAGCAAATGTTTGGTGAAGTCAAAGATCAACCAAAGTCAAGATTAAAGATTCTCTGATTGTGGAAGTGAAAGATCTTTTCTCAACACATACAAGTCATTGTCCACCGATGGTGTTCTCACACATCGGTGGACATATCTCCACCGAAATCTCTCTCTGTTTCGGCCAAAGAATCCCACCAATGGAAGTCCAATTTCGGTGGGATCTCAAAGAAGTCTCAAAGATGCTTTCCTTCAAAGATGTGTCACATATCTCAAAGCTATCATCGGTGGGATCTCAAAGAAGTTTCAAAGATGCTTTCTCCAAAGATGTGTCACATATCTCAAGTTTCATTCGGTGGTGTAATCTTTAGAAGACAAATTGAGAAGATATTTTCTACATGGATAAAGTGACATTTTGTCTTATTATCCATTACCATATAAAGTTCTTTTCTCATGCATGGGCTCTACTGTCTGTACTTAGTAAAAAGTGACAAGGACTTCTCAACTCTCCAGAAGTCAACATCCTCAGCAAGTATGAAGATGACAAGTGTCCCAAGCATTCAATGCTTGCACACTCCTTGTCTCTATAAAGGGAAGGACCTCTCCATGCAGAAAATTACTCACGTCTTGAGAGACTTGAAGATTACTGTGTGCTCCTAGATATTCTACGCAAACTGGAAGATTTCTCTCAGTGCAAGAATTTCCATTTTGCTTGAAAAACTTTACAACTTTGTTCTAAGTGTTCTTAGTTGTTTTGTTAGTATACTTTGTGTATAGGGATGGTGATTTGACCCGACCCGACGGGGAACCCGGTTCACCCGACCGGGTCCGGGTATTACCCTGTTTTGCGGGGCCGGGGACCGGGGTCGGGGATACCCGGTTTTCACCAACCGGGGTTGGGGCCGGGGGCGGGTGAGGTTACTCCAACCGGGGATACCCGGTTTAGTTATAATATTAATTTATTATATATATATATATATATATATATATATATTTATACATAATAACTCAGCTTTTGGACTTTTGGTTTAGGTCTTTACTCTTTAGGAGTTAGGACTTTAGGTTTAGAAATTAGAAATCAATATCAAAGAAGAGCCGCTCTCAAGTCTCAGCCTCTCTCACTCTCTTCGACAGTTCGACTTCGACTCTTCCTGCCAACTCGCCGTCGCCACTCGTCGTCGCCGTCGCCGCTCTCCGTCCACCGCTGCTACTTCCGTGAGACCGACCACAGTCCACGCTCCGCAGCACCGCCCGCAGTCACGCCGACCACCACGGCTACCTACCGGAGGTACTTGTTTAGTTGTTTTCCATTATGAAGTTGTAAACACTGCAGTTTTATTAAAAAAGTTGTAGATACGATCTTTTCCCACAAGTAACTTGCGTTAATGGCGATCACTTAAAAGTCACACTGTTTGTTGTGTTAGTCTTCAATTTTCTAAAGGGTAAAGTGGTTTCAGCTGATGAAAATTCGAAAAAAGTCTATTTCAGGCTCTCACTGTTGATTACTTTTTACAATTATTAGCTGAAAATTTAGTTATATCGTTAATTTCCATGTGGATGTGATGAATTGTGTACTGATTTCATATATATAGATATATAATTGAACATTCATTGATTATTGTTTGTTCTTTTGGTACTTTGCTACATTAATGCTACATAACTAGTCCACCATTTATTTGATGCTATGTAAGTACTAGTCTACCATTTATGCTATGTAACTAGTCCACCATTTACTTGTTTAGTCTTACATAGCTACATTAATGCTATGTAACTAGTCCACCATTAATTTGAAGTCTTGGACTACTTTGCTGATCCTTGTTTGAGTGATTACATTCTATCAATTTATGGGATGCTGTTGTCTCCTAATCCTTCATATATATTTTCATAAAAGAATTGTCAGTCATCATGACTAAATTTTTTCTAAGCCCCATTTTGAGCATACTGTCTATAGTTACAAGATAACCCGTAAGTGTTTTGTAAATGGCTCTTACTCAAAATACGAATTAAAGACACACCACTATTTTTTTATTTACAACTATTGAGAATGAGATCATGATTTCTTGTAGATGGCAACTTCGGGGGATGAAAATGTTGTAGACATAGGATGTGATGATACGGAACAAAACGAGAAAGCTGATACGCCTCATCTTGACACTAACGAATCGGTAAGCATGCCTATGTCAAACGCAAATACGGTCACCGGACCATCAACCAAAAGACGGAAATCAATTGTATGGAACCATTTTGAACCGATATATGTTAACGAACAACGTAGGTTTGCAAAATGTAACCATTGCGACAAACAAATGACCGGTAGACCCAATGACGGGACATCACATTTGAAAGACCACATCCAAAAATGTCCTAGGAGAATTTCAAAGGACATAAGACAACAAATCTTAATTCAAGAACAAATGACAAAGGATGGGAAAACATCAGTGTTAAGTAATTATAAGTTTAATGCCGAACAATCAAGGGAAGATATATCTAACATGATAATTATTCATGATTATCCACTTTCAGTTGTTGAACATTATGGTTTTAGAAAGTATTCAAATGGTCTTGAACCTTCATTTAAGGTTCCATGTAGAGCTACAATTAAGTCTGACATCATGAAGATTTATGAAAAAAAGGCTTCCGTTTTATCATGGTTGGGAAAGAACGAAAGCAGGATTGCTCTCACTTCGGATTTGTGGACAACGGGTAAACAAAACAAAGGTTACATGGCAATAACAGCACACTACATAGATGTCGATTGGAAGTTACAAAATCAGATTGTCAGGTTATTTTTTTTTACGATTACTTAAATCTTTATAATTAGTCAATGTTATACTAATAGTTGGTATTTTTATACAACTTTTTACACGTGCCATCTCCACACACTGCCGATGCATTGTCCCAAGTGATGATTGATTGTTTCATGGATTGGAACATTGACAACAAGTTGTCAACATTGACACTTGACAATTGTTCAACGAATGATGCGATGGTTGACAGACTCTTAGGTATCTTTTCTCCTTCTTCACTAATTTTAAAGGGTAGATTTTTTCACATGAGATGTTGTGCGCATATTATAAATCTCATTGTGCAAGATGGGTTTTCTAGGATTGAGAGATCAATCAATAAAGTTAGAGATAGTGTGTCTTTTTGGTCATTAACTCCTAAAAGAGCTCAAGACTTTAGACTCGTCGCACGACAACTAGGTGTAGATTGTGAAAAAGAGTTAGTGCTTGATTGCAAGACGAGATGGAATTCTGTTTACATTATGTTGAGTATTGCCTTAGAGTACAAAGATGTTTTTACTCGTTTGAGCAAGAAAGAAAGGCATTATGTTAGTGCACCTAGTGAAGATGAATGGAGAATGGCGTTACTTGTTTGTGATAAGTTGAAGTTGTTTTATCGTGTGACCGGACAATTCTCTGGGACAAAGTATCCCACTTCAAACTTGTTCTTCCCTTTGATGTGTGACATGAAAGTATCTATTATGCGTTGGCTAGACGATCCGGATGCCGTTATTAGGAACATGGCATCATGTATGTTGACTAAATTAGATAAATATTGGGCAATCATACATGATGTCATGAGTGTGGCTATCGTTTTAGATCCGAGACATAAGCTTAAGTTGATTAATTATTTCTTTCCAAAGATTTATTGTGCCAATGTAGCTAAAGATGAGATTATGAGAGTACGTAGCCTATGTAGCGATTTATTTGAGGAGTACAGGAGAAAGTATGAGCAAAACAAAGAGAAAGGACAATCTTGCACTTCTCAATCAGATTTGGGGTCATCTTTGGACACAGATGAGGCATGGGTAATGGAGTACGCGAATATTAGGACCGAAGATGATGTGTTGGAAGCAACCGAGTTGGATCAGTGTTTGACGGAGAAATTGTTGCCATTCGACCAAAAAAACTTTGATATATTGGTATGGTGGAGTAGCAATGGTAGTAAGTTTCCTGTCTTGCAAAGGATTGCGAGGGATATCTTAGCCATTCCAATTTCCACGGTAGCATCTGAGTCGGCTTTTAGCATGAGCGGAAACAAGATAACAAAACAACGTAGTCGGCTAAAAGCGCAAACAGTTACGGCATTGATGTGCACCCAAAGTTGGCTGAAGAAATAACTTGAAGGTAATAATTATATAAATTGTTATATAATACATGCATATATAAATTTTCTAACTTGTATTTTTTTTTTAATTTCAGATAAAAAGGACGGGGAGCCGCAAGGATTTGATGAGACGGTGGCATATGATGAAGATGTTGATTGTTGAAGAACCGGTTGCCTTTTGAAGATGTTCTTGGAATGTTGGAATTTGAAAACAATGACTTAAGTTTAGGATTAATTGTTATTTAATTTTAAACTACTTGTGTGTTTGAAATTGGATTTTTGAAACAATGTTTCTATTATTGTGTTTTATTATTTATTGTAATTTGTCAAAATTGGGGGAAAAAACAACCAAAAAAGTTGCATAAACCGGGTCTTTGACCGGGATTGACCGGGTTTTTGACCGGGGTTGACCGGGTTTGACCCCGCCGGGGACCGGGGACGGGTGGCTAATCCCCGTACCCGCCGGGGACCGGGGACGGGTGGCTAATCCCCGTACCCTCCGGGGACCGGGGCCGGGTGCAGGAAGCCGAAACCGGGGTCGGGGCCGGGTAAGGGGATACCCGCCCCAAACCCGCCCCGTTACCATCCCTATTTGTGTAAGATTGTTAGAATAGTTTATCTGTTCTTTTCCGCAACAGTCTTAAGTTTTCTATGTGTAATTCTTGTTGAAAGATTTTCAACAATAGAATTAAAACTTGTGAAAATTTTGAGTATTGTATTCAACCCCCCCCCCCTTCTACAATACTTGTTATAGCCATCTGGGACTAACAAGTGGTATCAGAGCAGGAAGTTTAATTCATAAACTTGATCTGCAATGGCTGCTTCTTCTTCCAAAAATGAAGCTTTTTCTCAAAACACCTTTTCTGAAAACGGCTCTATAGCCAAACCTCCCAAGTTTAATTCCAACATCTTTTCTTTGTGGAAAAGCCGGATGATGCTTTTCATGGAAGGAATGGATAGTAGATATCCAACCATTCTAAGTGAGGGACCCATAGTTCCTAGAGTCTGGTCTCGCTATGAAAGCAAAAAATCTGGCAAGGAAGTTGTTGGCAAAGATGATTCTGATGATTCATCTGATGAAGAAAAATCTGCTGCTACTGGTCGTTACATTCTTAAAAATCCTAAGAAATACATTGATGAGGAAAAACGACTTGTGTCTCTTGATTCTAAAGTTAGAACCATCATTGCTCTCTCTCTTCCTGATGAAGTGTACCACTCTCTGGTAAATCTCTCTACTGCCAAAGAAATGTGGTCCACTCTGTGTGTTTTGTACGAAGGTACAAATGAAGTTAAAAAGAGCAGAAAGATTGCTCTTGTTAGAAAATTTGAACTCTTTTCTTATGAGAAAGGAGAATCTCTCTCCAACTACTATAATCGCTTTAACAGTCTTCTTAATGACTTAAAGCTGTTAGGTAGAGTGTATGACAATGAGGAAGTCTTGTGCAAATTTATGGACTGTCTTCCTGATTTTTGGGAAACTATCTGTACTTGTATAAAGACAACCAAGGATCTTGATCATATGCCTCTCACTTCTCTTTATGGAACTCTTTTCAACTATGAGCAGACTAAGCTGCAAAGGAAATCTGTCATCACAGACATAAAGAGCTCTCCTCTAGCTCTCCTAAGTGACTCTTCCAAAAAGACTAAGTGTTTTCCAAAAATCACCTACCCATCTGACTATGACCATGATAGTCAAGAAGATCCCAATGATCATTCGGAGGCATATCTTAGTGATGCTAAGGATGAATGTGAGGAAACTTCAGTTGATAAATTATCTGATGAAATGGCCATGTTGGATGGGTATTCTAAATCTAAATCTCACCACCTTTCTAGAAAATCTAAATATGGTAGAAAATCATCCTTTTCTCTCTCCAAACATGATTCCACCAATCTATCCTCTTCTGCACATTCTGACCGGGCTGAAAGATACAAGAAAAAATACAAGAGAGAAAAAGAAAGAAATGAAAGACTTGTCAGAAAAGCAAAGGGTCTGCCTGCTAAAACTCATGATTTGGCAGATGAACCCACATCTGAAAGCGAGAATGACATCGCAAATGTCTGTTTCATGGCCAAGATAAATGACATGGATGATTCAGAAGGCCACATCTCCTCAACTGCTCTTGTATCAGCTAAGTGCCTCTCCTCCTCATCACAGGTACATCCATTTCTATCTCTTTCTGATAATGAAAAGGTTGAAGCATTTGATTCTTTAACCATTGATCTTTTTGATGCTAAAACTGCTAAGCAAAAGGCAAATGCTCAAATAAAATCTCTTTCCTCTCAACTGTTGTTTTGTCACTCTCAACTGGAAAACTTTGAAAAAGTTAAGGATGAGCTTGAAGATCTAAAATCCATCAACTTTATTCTTGCCAAGGATAAAAACAAAATATTCAAACGTTTTCAAAAGGAACAAGAAATCATGAGAAAATGGACCAGTTCTTCCAAAAACCTGGAAAAGATTTTTCAAGATCAGATTTTCTGTAATAACAAAACTGGTCTAGGCTTTGGAAAAATGGAAACTGATAAATCTTCAAAATCTCATGCTTCCACCACATGTGCTTCACCTACTTCTTGTGAAACTTCCAATTCCAACTCTATTGGGTCTATGTCCATGAATTCTGCCGATTCATCTGAAGATTTAAAATTTGGAATGTTTTTAAAGGTAAAATATCATATTTCCTTTCCAAAGGAAAAGGCTCAAGATTCCAATGATTCTTCCACACCTATCCATGAAATTCAAAAATTCTTGACTTTAGATGATGTTTCCTCCTCTTCCAACTCAAGCAAAATATTTTCTAACTCTGAAAAAGGAAAGTCTCTGGGTGCCGATTCTTTATTAAAAAGAAATCCTCCAATTTTTTCTAAAAATACCTATGTGACTTCTCCTACCGATTTTCTTCCCCGATCCGTGAGCCTCAAAATGTCCAATTCAAAGGAAAATATTTCTGTCCTCCCAATTTTTGAAAAAGGAATTTTAGGTGTTGCACCCCGAATTTTTTATACTTCCTCAAAATCTTTGAAAATAAAAGGCAAAAATAAGGAAAAATGTCAAACTTCTAAAAAGGCATTTCTTTATAAAAAGTGTTATATCTGTGGTGATACTTCTCATGTTGCCAAAGACTGTCTGAAAGAAAGAATTGATCTAAGTGACTCCAATTCTTTTCCTTCTAACCCAAAAGGACCCACCATAAAATGGGTACCTAGAAAATAAATTCTTTGTGATTGCAAATTTTGAGATGGACAGATAGATCTATGTGCAAAAATATCAAAGTGAGAAATTTGAAGAAATCTTCAAGATTATCATGCAACATAATAAGTCAACTTGGCATGTGCAATAATCAATAACTATGTGTCCTAAGTTTCCACCGAATCCTCATTGGTGGACACTATTCTTCTCTCACAAATCTCCTTTCCTGTGTATCTAGATAGGAAAGAACCCCCCAAATGATGTCACCCCCATGCATGGTAGACACCTTTTTCTTTTAATGATGTCATCACCATAATCTCATCTCACCAATCTACCTCTCACCAGAACCAATTTTCTATGTGTCATCTCATCATCCAATTCCTTCTTCCATCATATTTCACTCTTGGACATTAACCCAACTCTCCTTTTCTCAAAACCCACATACTACAAACTCTTCCACAGATATCATCCCAAATCCTTCTACTCAAAAACTCCTCAAACTCAATCTTTGTGGGTCATCAAAAATTGGAAGATGAAATTCCAATCTTTTCCTCACCTTGAAGATTTTCTCCCTGATGCCTTAGCAGATTTTGTCAAACTCTTGCAAAATTTCGGTGGGAATGATTAATTAAAAAAAAATCCTACAGTTTTTCCTACCGAAAATTGCCAATTTTCGGTGGGATCTCCTTAATTTTCGGTGGGAAAGCAAAAAAAAAAACACTACTGATTTTCCTACCGAAAATCCTACCGAAAATAGCCAGTTTTCGGTGGGATCTCCTTCATTTTCGGTGGGAAAGCAAAAAAAAATAAAAAAATAAATTAGTAGTAGTCTTGGTTATGGCCGATTTTTCATTTTCTGTTGGTGTTTTTCCTGCGTCGGCCGCTGAGGGGGAGAATTCATCTGAGGGGGAGCAACATCATCCCTCAATACTCATATCCAGCGACCAACTTGAAAAAAATGAGAAAATCGACGGACCGGTCAAGGGGGAGCACATCAGTCCGGCGGATCTAACTGAGGGGGAGAAACACAAAACCGACTAATCTACTGAGGGGGAGCAAAACAAAGACAAAGGATGCTGATGCTAAACAGGAAAAGCTGAAGATGCCAAGATACAACAGATGGGCAGAAGCATCCTAAGGCTGCTGATCAAAATGAAGAATCCTCAAGCCAGACACAAGTTTCAACTCGCCCCTCCAAAGATGCAAGTAATATTCATTCTGTTCATACTGTTTATACTTCTTTCCTTTTCCTTTCGATTATTTGTACAGCTATACCTTTTTATTTTTTCTTATATGTAAATATCATATATACATACACACAAAAAAATAAAATAAAATAAAATAAAAAATGGATTGTGTGAAAAAGAACCCAAAAGAGTAAAGAAGGGTCAACAGGCATTATTCAATGTCTTACTCATGTTTTTCTAAGTATGGATGTCATCATCAAATAGGGGGAGATTATTGGGTCATCAAGATTTGAAGATGACCTCATGATCTCCTTTTATACTTTGAAAAACATTTTATACTTAGAGAAATTTTGGATGTATGGTTCTTTGTAATGGCTTGTACAAGATAGCAAATGTTTGGTGAAGTCAAAGATCAACCAAAGTCAAGATTAAAGATTCTCTCATTGTGGAAGTGAAAGATCTTTTCTCAACACATACAAGTCATTGTCCACCGATGGTGTTCTCACACATCGGTAGACATATCTCCACCGAAATCTCTCTCTGTTTCGGCCAAAGAATCCCACCAATGGAAGTCCAATTTCGGTGGGATCTCAAAGAAGTCTCAAATATGCTTTCCTTCAAAGATGTGTCACATATCTCAAAGCTATCATCGGTGGGATCTCAAAGAAGTTTCAAAGATGCTTTCTCCAAAGATGTGTCACATATCTCAAGTTTCATTCGGTGATGTAATCTTTAGAAGACAAATTGAGAAGATATTTTCTACATGGATAAAGTGACATTTTGTCTTATTATCCATTACCATATAAAGTTCTTTTCTCATGCATGGGCTCTACTGTCTGTACCTAGTAAAAAGTGACAAGGACTTCTCAACTCTCCAGAAGTCAACATCCTCAGCAAGTATGAAGATGACAAGTGTCCCAAGCATTCAATGCTTGCACACTCCTTGTCTCTATAAAGGGAAGGACCTCTCCATGCAGAAAATTACTCACATCTTGAGAGACTTGAAGATTACTGTGTGCTCCTAGATATTCTACGCAAACTGGAAGATTTCTCTCAGTGCAAGAATTTCCATTTTGCTTGAAAAACTTTACAGCTTTGTTCTAAGTGTTCTTAGTTGTTTTGTTAGTATACTTTGTGTAAGATTGTTAGAATAATTTATCTGTTCTTTTCCGCAACAGTCTTAAGTTTTCTATGTGTAATTCTTGTTGAAAGATTTTCAATAATAGAATTAAAACTTGTGAAAAATTTGAGTATTGTATTCAACCCCCCCTTCTACAATACTTGTTATAGCCATCTGGGACTAACAATCGCCTTTCGCCACTCGGGATCTTTTAAGGCTTGATTGTGAGTTGTTGGTTCAAGTGGTGAAGAAATCGGATGGAGGGTAGTGTGGTTAACAAATGGGAGTTATAATACTTGGAATTTGGTTTGCGGGTGCGCGGGCAGTGGGGAAGGTGAGAGTAAAGATTCAAATGAATCTGATTGAGGAGTGGTCGAGGATTTAGAGAGGGATGGCGATGAAGGTGAGGTGGTGGAGGAAGTGGTGTGAGATTCGGTGGTGTTTTGAGGATGGGTAGGAGTAGGAGTATCAGAAGTGTTGTCAGGGGAGGATGTGGTGGAGTATACTGGTGAAATAGGAGAAGCAGGTTGAGTTGGTGTAGGTGGTTCGAGTGGGCCTGATGGTGGGATGTGGATGGATTGGGCCGGTTGAGTAGAATGGGGTGATGAATGGGAAGTGTGGTGTTGGGCCTTTGGAACAGACTGGGATGGTGGGATACCAAAAAATTCGTCCACAGTAGGAACGGTCGTGGAATGACTTTGAGATTTTAATGGAAATTGAGTTTCAATGAATTCCACGTGTCGGGAGTGGTATAGTCGTCGGTTGGTGTAATCATAGCATTTGTAGGCCGATTTAGATGAGGAGTAGCCTAAGAATACGCATTTTTCTGAGCGAGGGTGAAGTTTGGATCTGGCATACGGGCGAAGCCACGAATAACATAAGCATCCGAAGGGTTTGAGTTTGGTGTAGGTTGGTTCTTGTTTGTAGAGAATGGAATATGGACAGTTGAAATTAAGGATTGGAGTTGGTAAACGGTTTATGAGATAAACGGCGGTTTGGAAGGCATGTGTCCAAAATGAGAGAGGAAGGTGAGCATAGTGAAGGAGTGATAAACCGGTTTCCACAATGTGTCGATGACGCCGTTCGGCGACACCGTTTTGTTCCGGGGTATGCGGTGGAGTGGTGAAATGAGAAATACCTTGAGATTGAAGATATGCAGAAAGTCCAATATATTCTCCACCATTATCGGTAAAGAGAGAAATTAAAGGTTTTTGAAAATATTTTTCGACTAGCAATTTGAATTGTGGAAATAGAGTGGAGATGTCAGATTTGTTTTTCATTGGATATAGCCAAATGTACTTGGTGTGAAAGTCTACAAAAATCACATAATAAGTGAAACCATCAATGGATTTTTCTACCGGTCCCCAAACATCCGAATACATTAATTGTAAGGGTTGTGTAGTAGTAAAGGAGTTCATGCCAAAAGAATCTTTGTGACTTTTATTGATGGAACACGAATTGCAATGAAAATTGAGTAGATTAAAACGTAAGCCTAAACATTTGGCGATTTGCTTGAGAATCCGACTAGAAGGATGCCCGAGTTTGTGATGCCAATCAAGGGGCGATGTGGTGGAGACCGCATTTATTTGAGGTTGAGATGGAAGGTTGGCATAGTAAACATCAAGGTAATTCTCGCCCCGCATGAGTCGTGCCCCCGTTCGAAGATCCTTGACAAGAAAATGAGTGGGAAAAAATTCCACAGAGACTTGGTTAATTTTACACAAATTTGCAACAAAAATAAGTTTATTTTTGCATTGAGGAGCACACAAAACATCTTTTAGGGCAAGAAAGCCATTGGACGTAGGAAGGTGTGTTTGACCAATATGGGTTATAGAGAGGGTGTTACCATTGCCAAGAACAATTTCATCCGGTCCGCCATACTCGGAGATGGAGTGAAAGGATGCACGATCTGGATCGACATGATGGGAAGCTTACGTATCAAACATATAGGAGGATGTTGTGACATTAGCAATTGGTGAAGCCTTGCTTTGGGTCATAGAATTTCCTGTGGTAACATGATTTTCTAGGAGAAACCGGGCAAGTTTCCGACACTCCTTTGCTTCATGCCCTGCAAAGTTACAATATTGACAATAGATAGTGGTACGGTTATCACGGTTACCGCTATTGAAGTTGGAGCCATTAGACCATTGATTGCGTGATGGTCTGCTGTTGAAACTGCTTTGCATGTTGCGACGGTCGGGTGCTGATCTTGCATTAGTCCTTGATTGTTTTTGGGTGAAGTTTGCTGTAGCCATGAGAGGTGGCGTAACAGTTGTTTGTTGAAGTTCCCTTTCAAAATCAACAAGCTTCTCAAATAATTCTGGGAAGGTGAGTTTTGAATCAAGTAGTCGAAGTGATTGGGCAACATTTTTGAAGTCATCGCCTAATTGACAGAGAATGTGGACCATGAGATCCTCGTCTTTCACCGGGTTTTGAACTAGTGCTAGTTCGTCGGCGATTGATTTCATGTCACGTAAGTATTCCGTGACGGTGCGAGTGCCTTTGGGGTTGGATGCAAGTTTGGATTTTAGCGATATGACTCGAGACCGAGATGAGTTCGCATAGCTAGTTACCAATCGTTCCCACGCTTCCTGAGCAGTGTCGGTCGATGCGATCATCGGTTGGATGGTGGGTGAGCAGCTGCCTAGAAGACCCGCCAGAATGATTTGATCTTGTCGGAACCATAGATAGTAATCCGGGTTTGGTTTAGTGGCTTCGGCGTCTAGGAACTCCGCCGGAGCCTGCTTGGTTCCGGTGATGAAGTGAACGAGATCGAGGCCAATTAGGGTTGAGTAGACGTGCTTACGCCATACCGAAAAATTGTCGTTAGTAAGGGTGACGTTAAAGTGGGTGGAGGCAGTGAGTTGAACAACTGTGATTGGTACCATGGAAGAAGGAGGTGCAATAGGATCAATTCTCGTTTGAGATGGATGCTCATGCTCTGATACCATATGACAACTTGATTTTGAATGGAAAAGTTTATTCAATATTAGACAGAATACAAAGGCTATAAATAGCCATTTACAACATACATACAATGGTAAGGAGAGATCTCAGGCTAATTCTAAGATAAATAATATCAATCACAATAACTATCTAAATATAGCTTAAGGTGAAAAAGGAAATACAATCAATACACAGTCAATGAGTAGTTTCCTTAATATGTTCTTGATTTGATTTTAAGATAACCAGACCAATAATCTTGGAAATGTTATATAGGCTAGGTTTGGACCTATCCACTTGATAAGTTATAGCTTTAGAAACAATATGGGTTTTATTTTAAATTCAAACTTTGGACTTGGGTTTGGTCAAAAAAGATGTATGTGTATTAGACCGATTTGGACTATGTTTCTTGTGGTTTCCATCCATAACATTTCTTAACCCACTATGTTTCACATTGTTTTTGATGGAACATATGGCATATTTGAGTTCTTTTTTGGGTTTATTTTCTCTGGATTTTAGGTTTACATAGGTTTGGGTTTATTTGTAGGAGAAGATGACCAGAGCGGAGGGGATGTGATCGTCGAAGTCTTATTAAGGTGGGGAACTTTGTTGGAAATGTTTTAGGACAAATGGCACGTTTTAAGTGGTAGATTAAAATGATTTTTAGTTTTTAATATAAACAAGACTAAAATTTTAGAAGACTAAAATACCCCTAAGTTAAAGAGGTTTTTTAACGGTCGCTAAAGGGAGAGACCAAATCTGATCGATTTTGCAAACGAAGATGGCCATATTATGATTTTGAAATTGTAATGACCAAAAGTGTTATAACCAACAAACCACATTACAACATATAATTAAAGTGCATATGGACATTTTCCATTCATTGAACTAGATTTTTTCGATCGTCCAATTCACATTACAACAACTAGTTTGATTTCATTTGACCGGTGTTTACAAATAAGCCTAACCGGTCTTTTGAACCTTGACCGGTCGTGTTCTTGATTCTTTAATAACTTGCCATTTTTAATTGATCATATATAGATATTGATACTCCGACCTATTTACTCATCTCCAATGTATTATCATGCACCATAAAATGATAAATGTGGTTTTTATTCTTCTTCTCCCGATATCTCAATCATAGCCTTCTTGTCTGTAGCCGTCGAGTTTCGCTGTGGGCTATCGAGTCAGGATAAGAAAAACTTTCCACGAGATAGAATGAAGGTAGCTCTCCCGATAGGTTATAGGTGGAATCTCCTACCCCTAATTCGATTCCTGGCATAATCTATTCTGCAATATTCATATAAACAAAAATACGAATACGACAACAATACATATATTAACTTTGTAGGATTAACTTAACTGACAATACCATTTGGACATTTGAAAATCACATAAGAAGTCAAGTGTTGGAATCATACAAATCAAGAATTTTTCAGGCTAATTTAACAAAATTAATCGAAATCAATAGGATGCATATAGATTGATTTGGACACACAATTTAAAAATAAATACAAAAGGTTTTTATTTTATTTTTAAGTATTTGATATTCATATACGACAAATGTAACAATTAAACTCAAACACCCTCCTCATATTTGGTGAGGTTTGAACCCCTAACCTCTTACGAGAAAAAGACTCACATACTAACATACTGCTAGGCCAAAAACCTTTTGGTTTAAATACAAAAAATGTTTGTTAACAAAAATCTTTACCTCCTACCATCGTGTCGCCTTCCAATATAAATATACCTTCGCATCATTCCGTCCTTTTTTTTTCCTCCCTACGCTTCTCCGACGAAGCGGGTTTTCCCCTCATGTATACCTCCATAGCTACGAAGAGGAAGAACATTTAGAGAGATATAGGAGGTTCCCCCCTGTCTTGCGCTTTTCTGTTGTTTTCTCACCTGCTTATCCATCGGCATTTGAATCGACACGCCTCCAGGTAACCTTTTGTTCCATATTCATGTTGTTTTCCTGAAATTAGGGTTTTCGTTGGCGCTTCACATCTAATGTAATGGTTTTTGTACGCGGATAAAACCCTAAAGCTAAACATGTATGCTTGTAACGCGAAATGTTGTTATCAAGGGTTTGTCTCATTTAGGCTGAGAAATGATTTTTGAAAATAATTGCAGTACTGTTGATATTGTTGCATCTTGAACCCATGAACGCATAAACCAAGCGTCTTCAAATGTATATTGCATGTATGGAAGATTATCTTGGTTGCCTATGTTGATAATTCTGATCTCTAATGATTAATTGTGAACAATGCTAAGGTATATTTTGTTGCATTTTCAAACCACGAGTGAGTAAGTCATGATGTTAATACCAGGTCTGCTGTTGAGTATTCGTTAGCATATTGAAACTGGGGTTTTTGTGGTTTCATGAGAAATATAGTACTGTCTAGGTTGCTACAATTTTTCAAAAATTTGGGTTAGGCCTCTCTTTTAGCTTCCATTTATATTTTTAGGGTTTTATATCCACTGTATTAGTATGATCCACGTTTTGTTGATAAGTTGTCTATCCTTGGAAAGATATCGATTCAGCAAGACTCTGGATTAATTCTCATTAATTGCAAATGCGTGAATTATTTTTCTCCAATGGTAATTTATCTGTTGTATATTCTAATTAATCATTTAAGCATCCTAATTTGTATATAGTTTGTGTGTGTAGTATACTTGAGATTGGTTTTCTGATATGGCTGCTGCTGCAACTAAAACTTCTGCTGGGCCCCGCTATGCTCCAGAGGATCCGACTCTTCCAAAACCGTGGAGAGGGCTAGTTGATGGTAAGACTGGGTATCTCTACTTTTGGAATCCAGAGACTAACGTTACCCAATATGAGAGGCCCTCAGGGTCTAAGGTTTCAGCTCCTCCACAACAGCCATCTCCGGTTGCTTCAGAAGATCCGGTGCAACATATTCATGATGATGGTGTTGCTGATGATGACATTAAACATGAAAGAAGCGGCAATGGTGCATCAATGCTTTCTTCTGAAACAAAAGATGACGAGGTTTGTGTTCAACCTGCCATTTGTTGGTACTTTTATTTGTTATAAAGTCATCTACATATTTCGTTATAATTATACATATCTTATGTCAGACTACAAAAGGTGGGTCTGATGGTGCATATGATACTCCAAAAGAGACAGTTGCTTCTGAACAGGGTGGAACTCCTCCTCGAGCTCATTTGTCATCAGTCGGAGGTGGTTTGTCCCCAGATGCTTATCGCCGGAAGCATGAGATAACTGTATCTGTAAGCCTCACATAGCCCACACAATTGAATTAGTTTTAAATTTTGTTTTGAAGTTGCTGATACTTGGTCGTACATGTTCAGGGAGACAATGTGCCCCCACCTTTTACATCATTTGAAGATACTGGTTTCCCTTCTGAGTTACTTAGAGAGGTATAACTTCTGTTGTCTTTATGCAGCTCCTGATGGTCAGGATGATCTTGTGCAACTTTCAGGCTCATTATGGTTTTCCTGTGTGCATTATTGCTCCTGGGAGGGGCTAAAATGTCATAAGCTGTGCCGCCTTTTTGTAAGGGGATTGCATACATTTTGGAGTTCTCTTAGACGGTGGACCAATTTTGAGAAAAGGGCTTTCCGAATCATTCATGGTCGTGGTGTGGACTTCCGATGGTGATGATTCAGTTTGCCACTTGGTCCGACTGAAGAAGAGGCCTCCTGCATACTTGGGGATGATGCTTTGACTTGCATCAGCCACATGTATAAGCCCCGCCCCAAAGAACCCAAACCAGATCTCTTGGAGTCGATGCTTACAGAGGTTGCTGGTTCTTTGATTTTCCAGGTACTCCAGGCTGGGTTCTCTGCCCCAACCCCCATACAAGCACAATCATGGCCAATAGCTCTCCAAAGTCGTGATATAGTAGCAGTTGCAAAGACAGGTTCTGGAAAGACCTTGGGTTACTTGATTCCTAGCTTTATTCATCTTAAACGAACCCACAAGAATCCTCAAATGGGTCCAACTGTTTTGGTTTTGTCACCCACAAGAGAATTGGCCACACAGATACAAGATGAAGCCGTCAAATTTGGAAAATCATCAAAAATATCTTGCACGGTATGATGCTATTAAATCTTGCTAATGGTGGGGGTCTTGTCATTATTTTACTTAAATTATGGCACATATATATTTATGAATAAATGTTCAATTTACTAGGCTTGTGCTGATGTTAAATCGTAATTGTCTTCTATGTTAAAGTGTTTATACGGAGGAGCACCAAAGGGTCCTCAACTAAGAGAGCTGGACCATGGCGTAGACATCGTGGTTGCTACTCCTGGTCGTTTGAATGATATTCTTGAGATGAGAAGGGTCAGCCTTAGTCAGGTCACTTATTTGGTCTTGGATGAGGCAGACCGAATGCTGGACATGGGATTTGAACCTCAGATAAGGAAAATAGTCAATGGGGTTCCTGCCCGTCGTCAGACTCTTATGTACACTGCCACGTGGCCAAAGGAGGTCCGCAAGATTGCAGCTGATTTATTGGTTAATCCAGTTCAAGTGAACATTGGAAATATTGATGAGCTTGTTGCCAACAAATCCATTACACAGGTATGATCTTTAGATTGGCTTCAACCTGGCTATTCACATCCTTCCATTTTTCTTCTTTTTGTGGGTAGGATAAATCTTTAATGTGCTATTCTTGTTTTGGATTGCTGATTGGTTTTGATGCAGCATGTTGAGGTTCTGACTTACATGGAGAAACACCGACGACTGGAGCAGATACTGAGATCTCAAAAACCAGGATCTAAGATAATCATCTTTTGTTCAACTAAAAAGATGTGTGATCAGCTTGCTCGTAATTTGACCCACCCATTTGGTGCTGCGGCCATTCATGGAGATAAGTCCCAAGGTGAGAGAGATCATGTGCTGAGTCAGTTTCGCACAGGCAAGTCTCCCGTGCTTGTAGCAACTGATGTTGCTGCTCGTGGACTGGATGTCAAAGATATCAGGTTTGTGATTGCTTGATACCCTTTTACTCATGCGGTGCAATTTTTACTGATTGAGAAGTTACTTCATGAGTGCATTTACGAGTTATGACTTTGTATGAAAGCTTGAGAAGTGGTTTTTTTAGTATTTATGCGGGTTGTTTACTGCAGGGTGGTGGTGAACTATGATTTCCCTACGGGAGTGGAGGATTATGTTCACCGGATTGGAAGAACTGGCAGGGCAGGTGCTACGGGAGAGGCTTATACGTTTTTTGGTGACCAAGATGCAAAGCATGCTTCAGAGTTGGTGAAAATCTTGGAAGGAGCAAATCAGCATGTTCCTGAAGAAATTCGCGAAATGGTTTCACGTGGTGGTGGAATGGGTGGGAGATCTAGTAGACGTTGGGCATCTGATGGTGGTTCTAGCTTTGGTGGAGGTCGTGGAGGAGGATATGGTTCAAGCTATGGTGGAAGGGGGGATAGCTTTGGCTCTGAAAAGAGTGGTGGAGGCCGTGACAGGTATTGTGATAAAAACCAGTTTTTTTTTTCCTTTTTTGTTGAATGGGAAGTGATATAATTAAAAATGTTGAATGTGCAGTGAGAGGGGGGATGCAGGTGGTAAGAGCTTTCATGAAAGAATGTTTGGTGGTGGAGGGAAGCGTGAGAGGAGCAGGAGCCCTCCCGCGAACAAAGGTGGTTCAGGATGGGGTGTTTCTCGTAGCCGTAGTCGCAGCCCTGAGAGGTTTGACAATGGTCCACCGGTTCGCAGCTTTCACCAGGCAATGATGGAGCGGGCAGCAGCATCTAGAAAGAATAATGAAGAGGAAGGTGGGGGCTGTTAATGGCAGTTGTTATATGTGGTGAAAGTGTAATTGTGCGTCTATTTTGTGTAGTTCAGAAAAAGTATGATAGGTTATGTAGATGTGTGAGTAGTGGAATGAGCTTATATGCTGCTGTTTTTGGTGGAGTATCTAACTAACAACATACCAGGGGTTGGGTTGGGTTGGTTGGTGGTCTATTATATAGGCTGTGTTTTTGTTGTTAGATGGCTTATTTGTAGTTGGATTGACTTGGATTTGATATGTGCAATGATAAGGTGATCTGTTTTTTGTTCACTCTTTAATTATTTAGGTATATGAAATTGGTAAAGTTGATTTTTGATTATCCACAAGAGTTTTAAGAGCATCGAATTGGAGATTTTTGCTCCAACATATTCTTGAAAACGGGCGGAATGTATATGCACAATTAATATTTCCAAGGCAAATTGAATTGCGCAATTTTTCTGGTGGTACAAGTCAAGCAGCCTTCGGCTTTGGCTTTATTCGCTTTGCTCTTGAATACAGGAAGACTCCAGCAAGGGCCAAACCAGTTCCTGAAATCAAAGCACCCCACTTCCATTAAGGTCTTTTAGAAGATGAAATCTAGTAAGTAGCAAACTTTATAAGCAGTATTTTACCGAGGGAGTTGATGGGAGAGACTGGTGTCTGGAAGAAGATAACAGATGATACTATGACGACCACTCGCTTCACACAGTTCCCCACTGCATGTGTCACTGGTGATACCATTTGTAGTATCATATACGATACCTGTCACCCCATAGTTAATCATCAGATTCTCATAACATATAGAAACATTAAAACAAAACAAAAAAGATCAATATGTAAAACATCTGTATTATTTTCACTTTTACATTGGTAAAAGTTAAATATCAAGAAAGAAAAGTGGTAGGATTTTACCTGTTGATAACTATGGAAGCAGAAACCAGCTAGAACAGACCTTACACATAGCTCATTCACATTTACACCTTGACTTGCCTATAAGGGAAAATGTAACAAGAATCTCTTTCAACACAAAGCAGTTTAAAGTACGCTAATTGAACGAATGTACTTGTATGATTATACTCACAGCAGTCTGCAGGTACTCTGGAGTAAGCTTGAAGCCTTCTAATAAGTACGCAAAAGGGATCAAGAAGATAAAAGAGATGATTGTGATAACCGAGAAAAGATTGATATTGTCCAGAGCTTCCTGTCCAGGTTAGCTTGTTGATTAAATGCTTGATTTTATGATAAAATATTATGGAAATATACACCAATTACTTTGGGTGATAAATGGTTACCTCCTTCCTGACCATAAACTTTTTGCTAAGTACATTACGCGATTGGTTGGTGATATTGGAAGCCATTGCACTGCCAAAACCGATCCTGTATACGATCAAAAGAGCAGAGGCATCATCACTTAATTCAACTTAATATCCGAAGAATTAGAGACTTCAAAAGTTTGGTTTCAAACCAACCAGTTAAATGAAGCCTCGGTTAAGGATGCCAATGCCACACCGCCCACAATAGGTACAAGAGATGAAACTACCCAAAATGTCGGTCTCTGTATATAACATACCATAAGTAAGAAATATACATAATTTTTTTTAGAAATGCCAATACGAATCTTGATGAGTTCACATGAGTTGTTGGCAATAATCATCCCAGATAGCCATTACTGACCTCGGAAAGGAGCAGGGCAGAAAAAAGAACAGTGAAAAAAGGCTCCATGGCTTTGATTGTGTGAGTGAAAGAAACTGCAACTCTTCCCAGACTTATATTAGTCAAAAGGTTGCCCATTGTATGGGCCACTGCCAACACTAAAACAGGTACAATCTGACATAATACAAGCATAAACCTCAGGCATGAAGACCAGATAGAAACTAACAATGTTCAGAAGGCAAATAAGTAGTATAATAATTAAGTACCTGTGATTTATAAATCTTTGGTCTTGGATGAAGTTTAAGTGCCCACATAATCAATATCATGAGAGTACCACATCCAAACTGAAATGTGGTAACTGTTGTTGGGTATGGGAAGACCTTGAGAACCTGTAGGAAACCATTAAAATTTATGATCTCTCGAATGAATTTAATTTATACACAGTAGAAGCGAAAGAGAAGGTAGGAAATTAATGAAAGCAACCTGCTTGTTGAAGATGTTGAAGTAGATGTTCAATAGGTACCATACTCCAAACATGGTTGCAAGCTGTAAAGTGCGGCTAAACTCCGGTGGGTTTGCAGGTTCGCCGGAGGTTTCAGGAGCAGCCCTGACAACCTCCAAACCATTGCGGTTTCGTTTTGGAAAGAAGAAGGGAGAGTTATTGGCAAAAGAGAAGAGTGAAGTAGTTGAGTATGTGTTTCTATGGTTGCTGAAATTGAGTGATGAAGGGTAAGAATGGGAAAGTGGGAAGATTTTGGGAATTGTTAGATTGATATGGTTTAGAAATTTTGGATTTAGAGAGGTGGTAGACACAGTTAATGCACAACTCTCCATTGCCCCTGTGTGGAAGAACCTGAGAGGTTTTGATTGTGGCTTAATTAAGTTTGCATGGGATATAAAAGAATCCAACAATATTTGGTTTGAGAAAAGTTTAATAATGAATTGATAAGCAAGTTAATAGGGTCTTAATTACCCATTCAGCCAAGACCCTTTTCCATTATACCATTTGACTCAAATAACAACAAGTGATTATTTACTTTGAACATACATATTTATTCAACGTGCAATGCAAATGACACTGAGATAGTGGGCCTGGGCTTGACTTGGTTGGGCAGGTGGCATCCCCGGTTCAGAATTCCCAGTGAAATTGAGCCTCACGATGGTGGATGAGTTGTGTGTGGACATGTTTCTCTCTCTAGATCACCGTTTTGGTTGGTTGTTAACCATATAATTTAACTTTCAAGTATATGTCAATTTATTTCAATAATTTAGAAAAAAAATTATTTATTCAAAATTGTTCTGAAAAAGCCATATGTGAATGCTAAACATGATTTTGTTTAATGTCATCAATTTTGGGTTTCTGATTAAAATAAATTATAAGTTTATCAGCCAGTAAACATAATTTAAAAGTAATTATTTAAGAGTCAAAATTACAATTGTATAGTGTAAGTGGTTAGACCATTCTTCTTAAAACCAGATTGCAAGTCTCGAACCCAAAACAAACGGTACGTTTATGTGCGTTTTTGTGGTTTGTACCTAACACACCTCAATCCTATTAACTATAAAACCACTAGTTCAAAATAAATTCAATGATAACATACATGTTCATACGATAAAAAAATTCAATACATCCTAAACACATTAAAAACAGTATACAAATTGCATAATACGGTATAAAAATACAAACTACAGGTCATATTACTCAAAATCACACGGTTTGATACGATGTGGGCGATTTATATGATAAGATGAATATTCTTTAGGTTGTGTTTGGTACATGAAATTGGATATGAGAGAACAAAACTCATTGTCTCACGTTTGATGCACACTCCCTGTCTTGTTTACAAGCATAAATTGCCTATGTTCACCAGCAAAAAGAAATGTTGAAATAGTAAACACACATTAAAGAATGTTATTAAAAATATTAATACTAAGGTTTGGAGGGGTGCGCCACGCCAAGGCAATAGTGCAACACCAAGGCGACACTCAAAGACCCCAATAGCAAGCTATTGTGATGGACCTTTCCCCATAAAAAATAAGATTAATATCGAGGGAGCCGATGGCTCACATATCAGATATTAAACTGATAAGAACAGATACTACACTTGATCTTAGCCAAAAGGCCGAGAAAGGTATACCTTTATTTATCTTGAGCCTTGGTTTTTATAGTCATTTCTCTCTTATTTGTGTCCTTGCTCAACCAATGTGGGACTGCGAGTTTGTGACTGTGACTCTATTGCTCATAAGGCCTCTTTACATATAACTATACAAGATCTCTTAAACAACTGTCTCAAATCTCAAATCATCTTCAAGACTTCAATATCTATACTGTTTTGTAAAGAATATTTACTAAAGTCTTAAAAACAAGTTTCATAACATCAATTGTGTAAAACATAAAATTTAAAAATCTCTTAATCACATATTTATTTACATAATGTACAAGTTGTGGTTGCATACTCGATCAAGTTTGCAGGCTTTTATGAGTTCGTGTTTATGTTCCCAACAAGTTAAAAATGTTTCTTGCAAGATTCCGATTATTGAGTTTCCAAGAGAGTCGATCTCCTTTTAGCTTCCGGATCAAATCATCTACTCATACCTAGACTCGTTTCTATCGTGGTTCGCTACACTATCGACTCTGTCACTATTCCTCTCTCTTGCCGCTCTCTCCACCGTTTACGTAGCTATTCTGCCACAGCTATTCAGCTTAACTTCAACAAAAACTCTTCGTTCCCTTTTATAGTCAATTGGTATAGTCGAATTTTATTGCTTAATTATGTCTTCATTACTATTGTATACTAATAGTGGAAATAATAATTTTATTAAAAAGATTTTTTAAACTTTGTTAGGGAATTAAACGCACCGAGTGTTTCAATAATATAATCTATACTATATTATAAAGCATTTATGAAAAACTTTTAAAAAACAACCCTTAAAGCTTCATGTACCGCTATTTAATGCTAATTACTTAAAATCTCTTAAAAACAACTAATGAAGCATTATGTACCAATTTTAATGTTAATTACTTGATTAATACTCATCTCTAACAACCTTCAAATCCTTAAATCGTGGACTCTTATTAATCAATTTTTATCTCTAACCACTTTCAAATCCTCAAATCATGAACTTCTTAAAAAACGTCATTCCTTAAAACAAATTTATAAAAAAAAACATGACCGTTTTCTCAAAACCACATATTAAAATAAATTTGAACATGAAAATCGAGATATATTACGCTGCATTGCACGAGTAGACTTCTAGTTACTTTTAAAAAGAGTTAACTATCGTATAAACACAAGTATAGAACATATGTATGAAAAGACAACCTCCATTTGTTTTGTCATGTGTATATACATCAAACTTGCAATCAATACTTTTTTAGTGAAATAGTCTTTAATTTGTATAACAAACAATCGTTAAACAATGACAAATTTTTGTGATTTCAAAATTTAGATGTCTTTATCAATAGTGTAAAAGTGTCATCAGACATAAAGATTAGCCCTTGTAAGAAGAAGTTCGAAAATATTTTAGAACATACTAGTGTCTGAGATCGCGCGTTGCGCGATAGTGGATGTTTTAACTTTTTTTTTATTTTTGTTAAAAAATATGATATTAATCTAAGATGAAACGTAATTCCGTAATTTACAACTACTAATATGCAATGTAATAAAATGGGTATATGGGGTGTTTTAGATGTAAATTATCTTTAAAAACATGCTCAAGAAAAGATATAAAATTTTCATTGTTCTTTGTATTTATGGACTCCTATCACTACAAAGCGAAGAGTTTTTATTGATCGATAAATCTGATTTGTCGAAAAAAGCCATCAACAAAAATGTGGCAGTGATCGTGATTAACAACGGATTTTTGTATTAGTGTATATGTATTTTGTATTATTATTTGTGCATGGGTCCAAACCCATTAGGGTTAGGGAATGTATCATCTATATATTTCTTTGTCGATGAGAGAAGAGGATGGGAAATTATATCGAATTACATTTTGATCAACGACAAAAAAATTCGTTGGTGAAGCCTATTTGTTTTGTAGTGCATAACATACATAATCATCAAGGCCAACACACTCCATTATTAAGATTCGAAAAACCTTGTGTAAAACTATAACCGACAAAGTAATTGTATATTTGTTGTATTGTTTGTTCAATATTAGAAGGGCATGTCTTAGAAATACAACCAAAAACTACACACTAACTATAGATTTATTACACGATCAATTACTATATATAAAAAACCACACACTAATTTTCTTAATTATGTGAAAGGTGCATCTTACCCGGTTGGTAGTACCCAAATTGATATTGTACCATGTAACAACACCAACTCTGCATCCTTAATCCACCGAGTAAGATAGCAACTGGTATCAAATATAGTAGACGATAATGAATCAACATAAACATGTGTCATAATCAACAACACCGACAACCGCTACATGAGGTTTTGGTGGGTACGTTAACACATCTCTCATGCTCAAAATGAACCATGGGCAAACACTTTATTGTTTTCTTCTTGTTAAGGTAATTGTGAATTGCTACCGACAAACAAAAAAAATGGGAAAAGTCTTCCATCAAGTAAAACAATCTTTCTTGACACTTGATGCTTTTATGGCTAATTCTCTTGTGCTTTCATCTCGTTCACTCATTTAGCTACAAATATATAGTATTATTCAACCACAAGGCTTGTGGCGTACTGGTTAAGGCTTGTGGGGATGTGGCTAGTAACCCATCTACCCCAAGTTCGAATCCAGACGCTTCCAACTTGTGGCCACTGGGGATAAACTCAGAGCTGCACGCTTTAGCAGCTGGGGCAATTGCCTCACCTTGCCGGGATTAGTCGGGGCAATGTCCTCAGATACCATTTCAAAAATATATATATATATAGTATTATTCAAGTAAAACAAATATTCTAACTGTTGAAACTTACATAGAACAAACTATTTAGATTTGTTAATGAAGAGCAGAGACTGTACTTACAAAATTTCTTTTTATCCCTTTTTTTGGAGGATGTATAAATAAGCAAGATATTAAGAGAATATAGTTTCGTTCTTTGGCAAAACCTTTTATGCTAATCAAACTAAAGCTTTTTAAGAGTTTTATAATAAGAAAAACTATAAAAAAGAATCAAATCTTTTTACACCTTCAACATGTTCACATAACTCAATTGATATGATTATGAATCAAGAAAAGTAAAAATTGGGTTTCTCTATAACAAATACAACGTACTTTTATATAATTTCCCAAACATAAAAAAATGTAATTATCAACGTAGGACGCTTCACTCAATCTTTCAGAAGTTAATATTTAGTATCTTTATCTTCACAGCTATAGCCAATTTAGAGTATCGCATCACCAACAACATCAAAAATCTAATAGCAAACAATGAATGCACCATAAAACCAACAACATACTTGAAGTGCAATTCCCAGATGCAGGCCGGCTTCAGATGATCATCTTGTATCTATTATAGTAACCCAAAACAATCACCAACTTTATGTATCTGCTATAATAACGGAAACCCAAAACAACCATCAACTTTCTGTCTCTGCTATAACAACGGAAACCCAAAACAACCACGAGAGTGAAGCAATCCAACAATCATAATTACAAATCGTATGTGAATTAATTATTTTCAGCTTCCTAACAATATATATAAACATAAAACCAACTGGAAAACAATGATTTATAAATGATAACACCTGCAGTATCAACAAACCTTGGCAATAATAATGAAATCAAATTATGAGTTACATGCTAATACTTGCAAAACAAACATTAGCAATAAAAAAATGTGTTTTGTCCAAGTCCCCTGTGATCATACCAAAATCTAATTTGTTTATTCCATCCCAAGGTGTAAGATGGACGCAGAAAAGTATATTCAAATTTATGTAATATCATGAATTGGGGACATCTAAATGAATCCCGTGCATATGCTTCTCTTGTAGTCCTAAGGTGTCTTGAGCATGTATGCAAATCCATTTTGACAGTGATCAATTCTGGGTAAATAATTGGGGTTAACTAACTAATAGTTTGGAAGCTTCAGCCACGTTTGAATTTCCCCAGCTAAGTTGCAAGCTTACAACATTAAGAGGTCGTTTACCTAATCACTTACCTGGTAAGTGCTTACCGGTAAAATCCAACACTATTACCTACTTCCCGAGTAAGATTTTAGTCCACCAAAAATGGCATCGTATGCTACAATTTAGCCGGTAAGAGTCGTCGCACTCACTTACCGCGTAAGACTCTCGGTCTTCGCTTCCGCTCTTACCAGGTAAGATTCTTGGTAAGCACTTACCCGGGGCGTTTTGTAAACGGCCCCTAAGAGGCAGTTTACCAAACGCTTAAAATTCAACACTATCACTTGTTTACCGGGTAAGAATTTACTCCACCAAAACGGTATCGTATGCAACAACTTCTCCGGTAAGCACTAACCATGGTAAGAGTCTTCGTCATCACTTACATGTTATATAATTATTACTTTTTGTATAATTATGTTTCATATATAATCGTGATATATTTGTTGCTGGTTTGAGAGAAGAAGTTGTTACCGGTGGTAAGCAAGTGCTTGGATTCATGGAGTTCAATGGAGGTAATTCCAAAGATAAATTCACATTTTTTTCTACCTGTGGTATTTCTTTTGATTAACCAGGAACATTAATTGTATACTTTAACAAATCATTGAATTCACTATCAGTCATTAACTTGTTGATCCAACCATTTATGTCTAATTGGCATGCCACTCATCTGGTTCCAAACTGTCTGATGATGTAAAACCAAGAAACTAATAAACTAAAACATACATACTTAAGGGCCGATCATCTTAAACATGAATTCATGCGAATGAATAACAACAAAGTACCTGAGACTGTCAAAAAAATAAATTATGGCATGAGTCCCACCTCCATTATCGTTGCAAGACATTTGAATTGCAACCATTGCAACAGCAACACCGTCCTGAATCATCATCACTTGCATCTGTCTCGCTTGAGTATCTGATGAAGCAAATGACAGATAAAAAAAATTATGATGAAGGGAAACTAAGTAGTTAAAAAAAACGATAAAACAACCAGATAAAAGGAATATGAAACTGAAATAGTTAAATTTGATTACTTGAGGCGATAGAACAAAATCACAAGCACTCCTGTAAGGTTTCAGATTATTGGATGAATAACTCAAACTTAAAGACCAAAACCTTAGCCATGTAGGCTAAGTGGTGAAGAAAAATTTAGTTGTCCACAAACCATATAAACAACAAATTGAAGTGAAATTAGTTTTACTTAAATATCTATTTATTATACATTTTATACTAAACTTGCAATTGCTTGTGAATTTATAAACGATTTTGACTTGCACGACGCAGTAAAACAAATCAAACAAACAAACCAAATATGAAAAATAATGTGATAGATATTTACAATGATCAAATAGGTTGATAAAAATTATGTCAATAAGAAACCAATATACCTCTGGATATTGTGTTCGTCGCCTGAGTTTGGGCATCATCATCAAGAGCATCATATCAAGATAATTGCAATGATCGAATAGGTCTTAGCCAAGGAAAACAAAGAAACGAAGGTATAGAAATCAGCTATAAGAAAACCCACCAACGTCATATTAGGGCACCAATCATGATATTTGCAATGAAGAAAATGTGAAAAAGAACACAAAATCATGTCACCTGCAGACTTACAACCACCAATAGAGCCTGACCTAGAAGATAAGATGACTGAAGATTTGGAAATTAGAAGAAAATTAATGACCCTAATGCACAAAACCCGTTAATTTGGATGAAGATGCACATATGCAAATTGAAGATGAGGAGGTTGAGAAGCCTAAAGGGTTGGACCGTTGGAAGATAGAAGCGTAGGAAAGATGAAAGTAGATGAAGGGTCTGAGTTAAACCCTCAGCTGTTAACAAAAATTAGAAATCTGAGAAAAAAAAGAAATTGTCATTCTCAAATCTGGGAGCGCCACGTCAGCTCTTAATGATTCTGCTTTATATAAGTATATAGATATAGATAGATTTTTTTCACAATAAATTTATTTCGTAACAAATGTTTCAAAACGTTTTTGTTTAATGACTTAGAGCATCTCCAACAACTATGGTAAAATAGAGAAAAGTGGGATTTTAACAATCTTTTTGTTCTAACAGTTATGCTATCTTGTGTGTTAAAATAGAAAAAGATAAGAGAAATTGCAAAAATCTTTAAATTTAGAGAAATCTCTAAAACCTTATAGAAGAGAGATAAATTATATTATAATTGTTTTCTATCAATAAAATAATTTTAAATTAAATGTGTATGAGAGAGAAACAATATTTTATTATATATATTTGGTATTATATTAATATAGTTAAATGTTATGATTGCTAAACCACGTTTTTTTTTCCAAACATGTCTCTCCCAATTAAAAAACACGCTCTCTCCATCAATTAAAAAACTCTCTCGATCAAAAACTTTTCCAAAATCTATACAAACATATTAATTCATACAAGACTTGACGAAGAACCAATTAAGAACTAAAAATCATAAAATAAAATAAGTTATCGACTTTCACTGAACCATATGATTCTAAATATATCTTAGGGTAAATTATGGATTTGATTCTCACGGTTTACACTTTCTATCTACAATGGTCTTAAAATTAAAATAAATATAGATATAGCACCCGTGGTTTACATTTTTGCATTTTTTGAGCCCCTACTACCTTTAATACCCGTTAAACTTAATTTTTGTTAGGCTAGTTAAATTTAGGGACATTTGGGTCTTTTTTCACTTTTTTGTTTGTGTTTTTATCGTACTTAAAAAATCATATTCTTTTCGTATTTAATGTTATATATATTATATAGGGAAAGGTTCAATAGAGAAGTCCAAATATTTAGAGAAATAGAGAAGTGATCTTGGCCATTTATTCGGTCAAGATCGGCGGCTTTGACCGAGAAGCAACGGATAATTACTCGCGTGGTCTGCACAAGATAGAGGGGTAGTTTCGTAAAAAATACACGGGCTGAGTTCATATATGAATCTGTGTGATTCACATATGAATTATACGTTCATATATGGACATTTGTAATTCACATATAAACTCTTTTTAACTAATTCATATATGAACCTTTGTGATTCATATATGAATAAGTTAATTTGTTCATATGAGAAGTAGTTAAAAAAAAATTCATATATGAATCACAAAGATTCATATATGAACACAAAGGTTCATATATGAATTAGTTAAAAAAAATCATATATGAATCACAAAGATTCATATATGAATCAATTAATTGGTTCAACTGATTCATATATGAACCTACAGTTAATTAGTTTTATATATAAACACAAAGATTCATATATGAATCACAAGATTCATATATGAATTAGTTATAAATAGTTCATATGTGAATTACAAAGGTTCATATATGAACGTATAGTTCATATGTGAATCACACAGATTCATATATGAACTCAGCCCGTGTTTTTTGTAAAAGTTACGAAATTGTCCTTCTATTTTTGGAACAGCCGCAACTTTTGACCAGTCAAAGCCGCAATTTTTGACCAGTCAAAGCTGCAACTTTTGACCAATTATAACTGATCTTGACCGAATAAATGACCAAGATCACTTCTCTATTTTTCTAAATATGTGGACTTCTCTATTGAACCTAAGGCTATATATATATATAGGGTTGGGTTCACGTGAGACCAACCTGTTTTCGTGAGACTGTGAGACCAAGAAATTAACACTAAACCTTCACAGCAAAAACACCGTGAAGGTTTACCATCACAGTACCTTCACAGTCTTTTGCTGTGAAGGTTTAGTATTAATTTTTTGGTCTCATGGTCTCATGGAAATAACTCAGTCTCACATGATCTCAAGTCTATATATATATATATATATATATTAGAGAGAGACCGGTCATTCCAACAATCCCCTTCCACTATATTCCGGCATGAGAACCTACGTCGATCACTAGTCTTCACCATTGTGGTCTTCTCCAAAGAACCTCTCTAATGTAGCCTTGCCCCCTTGTTTTCCTCCCTTATGTCCTCATCATAGTCATCTTCCCAGTTGAAATAATCCCTTCCCCAGATCACCGCTACAAATATAGGGACTTCGTCCTCCTTCAAGTGGGAAGAAATTGTTAGAGAAGGGGGGAGGGAGGGGTCGTCGGAAAACGGCGGTTGGGCTTTCTAGTTTTGTTAGTGTGTGTGTATGTATGTGTGTGAAAGATTATGTGAGAAAAGTGGAAAGCATTAGAAAAAATATGGACCATTAATCACTGTTAATCTCAAAACAACCCATGAATTACGTTTTATAAGAGAACTGATCTGCTGCATCTCGTTAGTTTTGATCTTTAATCAGGATTGATCCAATTGTGAAGATCTCTTATTATCATTATCACTAAAACTCAAGCCTCTATATGTAGTTTTTTTTTTGTTTTTATTAAAGACAAAATTTAGGGTAAAAAGACTAAAGTACCCCTTTATTTAACCGGATTAACGTGATTTTTTATTCACGAGTTCTTGAATTTTGGAAGGAAAAGAAAGAAATACTTTTATTTGTGTTATTGAGATTGAAAGAAAGAAATGAAAGAGAAGGAAATAAAATAAAATTTAATGTTTTTTAGTAGGTGATAAAGGAAAGGAAATATCATTATTTATTTTTACAAGGAAATATAATTGATGGGTACATATGTAATTTTATAATTCTTTTAATTTTTTTTTCTTTTCACTCATTTTCCTCTCATGTGTGAGAGAAAAGTTTTGAATGATTATATACCTTTCCTTCTCATCTTAAAAAAGATTTCGTTTCATTCCTAAAAAAACACGAAAATACAATGTTCGACAAGAATTCAATAGCACAAAAATGTAAATAATAAGCCCGTATGAGCTTGCCAAAATACAAACCACGAACCCCATATTTATATTTACGTTGATTTTGAAATCCTTAATTTACTCGGTATCTTAATATTAAGGCATCCACAATGGTAAAACTTTTAAGAAAGACTTGTAAAAAATAAAAATATATAAAAAATAAGTTGATCCCATCAACATATACAAAAAAAATAGGTTGATTCCATCAACATATACTTTCTCAAATTCATTTCTTCAAAGGATTGAAGAACATCAAGCCTTTAATAAGTGAAGTCATGTTCAAGTTTTGTCTCCACTAATCAAGTCTTACTAAGTCATTTTTAAACTATCTTCAAATACAATTGGAGATGCTTTTAAAAACAAAACAAAGCTTTTACGAAGGTCTTGAATCCGATTAAGTTATTATGCAATGCCAATGACTCACCAAGACCTCTCTTGGTTGTGGTACACGTATACGATGTTGTCTGTGCAGAACTGCAGATCCGCCATAAATTTTTGGCACTACACCTTCGGATTTCTTCCTTCATAGTCGGTTGGACATCTCTTGTGCCCGGAGGAGGAGGAAAAAGCCGACTTTCCTTCGACGATTGGCAGCTACCATCCAGATTGCAATTTCTTGTATGGATTCATAGCCCGCACAAGAAGCTGCCGTCCAACTGTTTGTTTTAATTTCTCTGTAAGTTACACCCACTATTTATCTGCTTACTTGAGATGTTCATTTGAATGTAAAATGAATCAAATAGCCTGCCATTTGGGTCTTTATTTTCTTGTGTTCAATTTTGGAATGTGGGTTAATGTTATCTTTAAGGTTACAGTAGAATTAGATGAATCAATTGTTTGTTAACTCTAATTAATTAAACAACCTTGTGCAGAAGAATATTTTCTGATTCCTTATAAGCCTTGGGGGGATTGTTTGTGAGTTCATAATCGGCATTTAAAAGTGCTTTTGGCCAAAAGTGCTTATTGACTTATTCCTTTTGGAAAAGGAGTTTTTAAAAAAGTGTTTGGATTAGCTTTTGATATTATAAAAGTCAATAAGTTAATAAGTTATTTTTTAAAAAGTGTTTGTCTTAGCTTATACATGTAAAATGACCAAAAAGGACATGCCTTGTTATTTAACCATTTTTCCTTATTTTTAAAATATCTATACAAAAAAATATTTGTTAAAAAAAATATTGTCTAAAAATACGATTTTGCTATCAAAAAGTCAATTGAGAAAAAAAAAAACTAATCCAAAGTCAATTGAGAAAAAAAAACTAATCCATTAGGATGAGGGGCATTTCTGTAATTTTACTATCCAAAAGTCATTTTCTAATCCAAAAGCCAGGATTATGTGACTTATGAAAAATCACGTTTGTAGGCAAATCCAAAAGTTGTTTCAAAAGCACTTTTGCATTTCCCAAACACCCTTTTTAACTTATTGGCTTCTTGAGAAGCCAATAAGTCAATAAGCCCTTTTAAAACACACTCCCAAACGCCCTCTAAGATGCTTTTGTACATGAAACATAGGCATATAAGACTCCTCATGAACTATTTTCTTATTCGGATCGATTTGGATCTTTAGTAGAAGAACTTATTTGATTGAATTGACCGGTGAATCTTGACGATTGGATATTGTTGTGAAAATACCCAGACCCAAATAGCTAAAAACACAATATTACCAAGTTCTATATCGAGATTCAAAGCGGAAATACGATTAACAATGCAAGATAATCAACCACTAAGAAATGTAAACAATGATCAAACTAGGGATGGCAAAAAACCCCGTCCCCGACGGGGATCCGACACCCGAACCCGGTTTGACCGGGGATGGGGAATCCCCGAATTTGTTAACCGGGGATGGGATACCTCTCAAACCCGACCCTGGCCCCGAGCCCGAATATTTAATATAAGTTTTTATATATAGTGTTTGTTTATATATATACACGCATATATAACATTATAAAAATGACAAATCCAATAAGTATATATAGTATATATAACACACCAATATAATCAATCTTCGATTATGAAAATAATTCAAGATATATTATAATATCGGTATTATTGTTCGGAAAAACTTTAGTTATATAACGTGGATGTATAAAATATATATTATTATGCATTGTAATTAATATATTTATTTTCGAAAAACTCCTTTACAAACGCAACAAATTAAAAGTTGGTTAACCAAAGTTTATAAAAACATGTCATTCAATCGTGAAATTGACATTTATAAAGATATTATATAAAAAAAAAGTTTAAACGGGGAAAAATCCCCGATTCCCCGGTGGGGATGGGAAAGGAATTTTGTTCCCCAATGGGGATGGGGATGGGGATGGGGATTGCGATCCCCGTTATCCCCTGGCCCGTTGCCATCTCTAAATAAAGCATAAGTAAGAGAGACACCGAGATTTTTACGTGGAAACCCGGAAGGGGAAAAACCACGGGCGGAGGACGCCGAGAACTAATCCACTGTCACTTTGATGATGATACGCTTGAGAGATTTCAGCTTACAATAATGAATTAATGGAGAAAACAAGATAGGGTTCTTGAGGTTTGAGAGAAACTTGGAGACCAAGTTTTAGAGAGAGAGAGAGAGAGTGCAAAAGGAAGCCAAAAAGGAAATATGAGTGGAAAAAGGGCTGGACCCAAAAAGGCCCAAAGCCGTATGCACTCCACAGCCAAAAACAATGGGGGTGACTTTGAAGTTAGTTAAACCCACATCAAACTAGCGCCGGACACTGTGGTGTTAACTCAACAGTGAACAGTGTCTGAAGCGACTTTCAGGCTACTTGGCTAGCACCAAACTTACTCCAAACTCACCCCGGATGCTATTGAAGTCAAAAAATCTTCACAAATCTCCACCTTTGACTTCAATCCAAAACCCATACAAATACAAACTCCACATCGTCTTCAAACCAAGTGAATACACCAAGAACACAATCTCCACCAATCTTGCTCGAGGAAGCTACTATAGTGAAATTGATAACACATTAGCAATTGTAACAAAAATATTTTCGAATATATATATATAATGGTATACATATATGGTAATTTGATTGAAGGTGCCATACTTCTTAATGCTGCAAATGTATATAGAATTATATTTATGGTTTACAATCATTTCAAGAGTCTTAATAACCCATGAGGAGTATCTTTTTATATGGATGCTATTTTTAAATTTTAGAACTTTATTCGTAGTTCTTGAGCACTATATGACATTTTGCAACTTGTCTTCACTAGCTTTCTATAGGATGGAGCTTATAGTGGTTAGTGATTCGACTAGCCTGAGTTACTGGTTGACCTGGAAGTTCCTTTTCTGTTTACTATCGGTCGTTACCTCCGTGATTGTAGCGTCGTTCCTGATATGGAAGTATGAAGGTTCAGACAACACAGAAAGGGCTCATAATGGTGAAGAATGGATGCCATGTTGGAAGGGACTAAGCCCTGTTTGGTTACTGGCTTTCAGGATCATTGCATTTTGTTTGCTTTTAGCCGCTTCCGTTGCTGATGTTGCTACTCATGGGACCAACTTATTTTTCTATTATACTCAGTAAGCCATTTCCTGTTTTGTCTCAAGTTACAACGTGTAAATTGTATATATTGATTTTATTTTTCTAACTTCAAGTTTTGATGTTTTTGTCTTCTGGATAGGTGGACTTTGATTTTGACAACCATCTATTTTCTGGTATTTTGTTGTTGCTTTTTTGAAGTTCTCGGTTCTTGCCATATTTACATCGCTTATTATATTCACAATCAACAATTCCTTCAAAGATTTAACTGTTCATTTCTTTTAAAAATGGATTTTATACGACTTGTTCAGTTTGGATTGGTGCTATCTGCATGTGGATGCTTCTGGAAATACAAGATATGCAATGCTCGTATAGATATAGAAGCAGAGCAAGAGATTCACGCATCTCTCATCCACGCAGGGAAGGAAAAGGCTGTGAGTCAGCAGGGGGAATGTTATTTCTTGCAAAAAGCTCCCTTTTGGGGCCATGTATTTCAAGTTATTTACCAGGTACTTAAACTACCAAATAGTCCGTGATTTATTTGGGAAAATGGCATATTTCCCCTTAGTTTTGATGTAAAAAGGTGATCTAGAACTCAAGTTATTACTTATTTATGATTTTCTTGATTGTTGTACACAGATGACTGCGGGGGCAGTGATGCTAACTGATGGTGTTTATTGGATTGCAATCTTTCCATTCCTAACGCTTGTCGACTATGAAATGGGTTTTGTGAGTATTTACTCTTCTGTCATTATTAATACTTTTTGGGCTTATAAATTCATTATGGCGATGATCACTTGGCTTATTTGAGAGTTTTCATATGGGGTTTGAATATTTTATTGTTCTTTCTTATACCAGTTAACAGTTGTTGTGCATTCACTTAATCTTGTTTTGCTGCTAGGAGACACAGCCATGAATAGATTGGTAACTTTTTCATTGTTGATTTGTTTCAATAGTATTTTTCCTTTTCCTTGACTGGAGCTTTGAAAATGATGTGAAACCCTCGTTTCAGCGTTTCCCGTGGTTCCGAGCTTCGTATTTCATCTTGTTCACTGCGATCTATGTGATCTTTGAGTGGATTGTTCATGCCTGTGCTGTAACCTGGTATGTATATTATCTTCAACTTGTTCTGCATTTCAAACACAGTGTTTCACTGGCTTATGTTTTACTTCTCTTCATTTCAGGTGGCCATACCCATTTCTTAATGTATCACAGGGAAATGCTCCAATATGGTACGTGCGTTCAAACATCTGAACTGTTAGAATCTGGGTACAGGAAATTGATGTATCAATGAAATTTACTTGGACCGAAAATTGGATTATGAAACGGAATCGTTGTCCATAAGTAAATATAAAGAAGGATGATATTGTTTATAAGAAAATCTGTAGACAAAAAGTTGTCATTTTAAGAGCAAATTGCTTGAAAATGCAACATATTTGGTTCAATTCCTAATTTTATTCTGCACAACATATTTTCAAAAACCTTCATTTTGGTACGTCTAATTTATATCTAAAATACTTAGACCAAAGTACATTACGTTGCATTTTCACGCATTCTCAGATATAAACCGGATACCTAAATGTTTGAGATGTCATATCTGAGTACTAGAATGAAGGTTTTGAAGTTACGTAAACAAAATAGGAATATGAACAAAGTAAGTGCAATTTGCACTCATTTTAATAGTTATTTGCTTGTAACTTTTCTCCAATAACATTGGATTGACAGAGTTGTATTCCAGCATACAATCTGAATCATACTCAATGTCCATTGAGCTTAAAGCAAATGTAGATGGGCATATTTGGTGGGTTAATTTCTAAATCTATTAACTATTAAGGTTTGATTGTTGTTTTAGGTACTGGGTGGTAGCGGTATTGCATCTTCCATGCTACGCTGTGTTCTTGCTCTTTGTGAAATTGAAGTACTCCGTCTTGTCTCGATGGTTTCCTGAGTCGTATGAATGTTTGAGATGACGTTTTTCGTTGTTCAAACCATGGTTGTAGAAGCTGCGATGGTGAAATCTTGTGGTGTTTGATTAGTTGACCAAAGGCCGTGGTAGATGGAGGATTATGAAAGCTAGCAACTGGAAGGAGGGGGATGTTGTTGAGGTTATTCTTCATAATGCATGCTAATTTCATAGTCACTGAACAATTTAAGAATCATTAGTTACTAGTTACGAGATTATTATATGATATAATTACGACATAATATGGTTTGGTTGCTTACAATTGGATGGTAGATAGTAGAGATGGCAACGGGGCAGGGAGTGCCGTGGACCCCGATCCACACACGCAGACCTTCATCTTCAGTCTCCTCACCACCCACAACACCCCTCCCCTTTCCTTGCAGCCACCACAGTTTACCCACGAACTGCACACACGCTGAAAACCCACAAAATCTCTCCAACTTCTTCATATGTTCCTGTGAAACCCACAAACATAGAGCACACACAACGCAGAGTGTTTGTGTGTGATCATCGGAGCAGTGGGGGGATGTGGATCATAGTTGCAATGGAGGTGGTGATCAGAGAAACGGGGTGGGTTGTAAAATGACGGAAATGCCCTTATAGTTGACGGATGAAGTGGATGGTCGATGGGGGGAGGGACCAAATCGTTACCGAACAACAAAGGACAAGTCCTCATCTGTAATATAAATCGTTAGATTGGGTTGGGTTGAGATTTTCAACCTGTTTACTAAATGCGTAAACCTAAACCCAACCTAACCTAACCGATTACCACCTCTATCATAAACCGCTTTTGTAATACATCATGTTTTAGATGAGTATAATTACCCATTTGTATTTGGGTTGAAGCCTAGAAGGTTATTTGTATCGACATAGTTAGATAATTGCGAGGCCAAAGTTGGGGTATATTTTCTGCGCACAACAAGTTAGAAGAGCATGTCGAAGGAGTGGGTCTGGAATTAATTTTGGCCAATAATTGATCAATACAACCCTCACCAGAAGATATTCCTCCTACTTGTTGTGCTAAATTCCCAAATACTGTCAATTACATTTCCCTTCTTTTTGTTTTCATCATTGCACGTAATTTAATAAAAATGTTTATTTTATACAACCATATTTGAAAACCTGAATTATTACTAGCAGTTTTTAAGGCACATACAAGAGCATCTCCAACGGTTTCCTCAAAATTTATCTAAAATGAAGAATCAAAAGTCAAAATCTCAAAAAAAATACATTCATCTCCAACAGATTCTCCATTTTGGAAAAAAAAACATTGATTATAATATTAAAATATTATTTCTCTCTCTACATACTTATTTTCAAAGTTTCCTATTAGTCCTCTCACTTGGTAATCATTTTTGGAGTGATCTTCATATTTGGAGAAAAATCCATTTTCTCTCCTACTTTCTCCATTTTGGAGATAGTTTTGGGGAAGCTGTTGGAGCAAAAGTAGAGCCTAAAATCCTCATATTCTTCATTTTCTCCAAAATGAGGAAGCTGTTGGAGATGCTCTAAGGGTTTATTACGAACAACTGACAATCATTTTATCTTATTAACATTATTTGTTTTGAGCCTTAATTATACATGTGATAATCTTTTTTTTTTGTATTTTCGTTATTGTACATGATATTTGTAAACTTTGAACTTCTAAATCCATATAACAGTAGAAAAAAGAGTCCGTTTTAAGTTTTGTGAGTGTTTATCATGTGGGAATGAAATGTATTTCCCTACTGGTACTAAAAAAAATTAACAAGTGATCAATCTTTGAGATTAGTTTGCATGATAAATTTCAGCTCAAATACAGGTTCGTCCCTGATAGAGGGTGGGCTGGACGCATATATCTCTCTCTCTCTCTCTCTCTCTCTATATATATATATATATATATATATATATATATAGAGAGAGAGAGAGAGAAAGATGGAAAGTTCAAATGAAACTCAATTTTCATTGTGCAACTGAGGATCAATTTCGGTCGCTCCATCTTTATTGATCCAACAACTTATATTAAATAGAGTTTTTAATTAGAATTATTAATTAAGATGATTAGAGGTAAAAATGGAAGTTAATTTAAACTAACTTCTACCATCTTTGACTTTTTATTTTCCTTTTTAATTAAAATTTTTTAATTCTCTTACGTTGTGTTCTAGAAACTCATTTTACGAAGGAAAGGAAAGGAAAGGAAAGGGAGGAAAGTAAAAAAAAACTCGTGTTCTCGAAACTTTTTTAGGAGAGAAAGAAAAGGAAACGGAAGAAAAATAATGATAAGTTTTCTTCCAAAACTTTCCTCCCAAATGTGGGAGGAAAGGAAAGGAAAGGAAAGGAAAGCAATTAAAAAAATTTAAAAAAATTTACTAAAATTATTAAAATTACAACACTACCCGATCTTTCCTTATAAAAGATATATTTTTAAGGGTATTTTAGTAAAAATGATGTTTTTCCTTTCTTTTCTCTCCTATTCAAGAACACGAAAAAATATTTTCTTTCCTTTCTTTTCCTTCATTTTCCTTCGCTTTCGGGAACACAAATAAAAAATCATTTTCCCTTCCTTTCTTTTCCCTCTCTTTCTTCTTCATCCATTTCTTTCCTTTTCTTTTCTCTCCTGATTAGAGAACACAACGTTAAAGTTTAAAATAAATTATCTTAAAAATTACTAATATTCTAATCAAACAAATTATATCAAAAAACGAGAATTTCGTGTTCTTCGATATGACATCCATCTTGATATAGTTTTTTTTTGTTTTAACCGTTTTACGTGAAATGTCATATATGTGTTATATTCGTTATGAATATTTATGTACGTTCAAGTGTGTACAACATCTCGACACCGTAAGTCCGTAACTCGACATCACCTTCTACAACACTTTCTTCAACGTCGCAAGGCATCGTGTTCTTCATTACCTAACCCAACACCCATCGAGATGAATCGGGAACCTATCGAGTTTCGGTTGTGAACCAATGAACAAAAGAGAGCGTGACACGTCTCCACACATTCACGGGTCACTCATGTATTATTATCATGAATAATGTATCATTCAACGTGAATAATACACGATTCATGGATTCGTGTATTACTCATCCTGAATGTTGTATAATTCATCCTGAATATTGTATTATACATCATGAATAGTGATGAACGTTCACCTTTGTTATTCATACTGAATGTGGACACCTGGAGATGTACATAAATATTCATAATGAATAAAACCAAGTTTTCGTTGTGAATCAGAGAACAAAAGAGAGTGCGCCATGTGTCCACGTCTTCACGGGTCATTCATATATTATTCATCATGAATAATGTATCATCCAGGATAAATAATACAACATTCAAGATAAATAATACACTATTCATGATGAATAATACATGAATCATGAATTCGTGTATTATTCATTCTGAATGTTGTCTTATTCATTTTGAATACTGTATTATTCGTCATGAATAGTGAATGAAGGTTCCCCTTTGTTATTCATACTGAATATGAACACCAGAAAACGTGCATACATATTTATAATGAATATAACACATATATGACATTTCACGTAAAAACGGTTAAAACAAAAAAAAACTAGAGTAAATTACATGAATGGTCCATGTGGTATGGTCATATTTTGGATATGGTCCCTAAAACGCAGAAATTACACTGGACGTCCATGTGGTATGCCAAAACGCACGCAGAGGGTCCCTCCCTCTAATGGAATCTGTTAACCCAGTTAACTCAAGGGGTATTTTTGTCTTTTTACCCTCTCTTTTGTCCTTTTCCTAATAAGAAAATAAAAAATAGAAAAATTAGTTTCTCTATTTTTTTATTTTTTTATTAATTTCTCTATTTTTTATTTCTTATTAGGAAAAAGACAAAAAAGAGAGTAAAAAGACAAAAATACCCCTTGAGTTAACTGGGTTAACAGATTCCGTTAGAGGGAGGGACCCTCTGCGTGCGTTTTGGCATACCACAAGGACGTCCAGTGTAATTTCTACGTTTTAGGGATCATATCCAAAATATGACCATACCACATGGACCATTCATGTAATTTACTCAAAAAAACTATATCGACGTGGATGTTATATCGAAGAGCAAGGAATTCTCTGGGTTTTTTGATGTAATTTGTTTGATTAAAATATTAGTAATTTTTAAGAGGGGTAAAAGTTTTTAATTAAAAAACAAAATAAAAAGTCAAAGATGGTAGACGCTGATTCAAATTTCCAGATTTTTCCCTAATCATTTCTCAATTGATTTCATTAAGTTTTAACCATTGATTAGTTTTCTAAATTTTGATTAATGGCTAATATTGGTCTTCACGTGCACAATGAAAAATGAGTTTTCATTTGAACCCACCCCTATATATATATATATATAGATCAATTCTTTTGCTAACCAACCCATTGGTACTAACCGTGCTAACCATCAATTGACCAATCAAAATGCTCTATTATATTTGGTTGATGTTCACGCCACTTTTACAAATTAGGGGTAAAATTGGATTTTCAATTTATTAATATATCCACTACCTTACTTCCTTGTTTATCTCACTATCAATTCAACCATTATCCCACGTATTGATTCCTTGAATGTAGCACAAATCAAATTCAATATTCATTCCTTATTTTTAGCACAAATCAAATTCAATCATTATCAATTTACTTTTCGATTTCATCTCACATTTTCAAAATAAACACATCTCATTCCAATTTTAATAAACTGAAATTTATAACATTACAACCATAGACGGTCCCAAAGATTACAATATACGACACTTTCTACTCTAAATTCGCAGTGGATAACACACTCACAACTGAGATGCTACAGGAAGTCCGACTGTAATCTACGAGTCTTCATTGAACTCAAGCTCTTCTACAATGCCACAACTTTTCCAGCAACGCTCAATGGACTCCCAACACGACTATCACCTGAAAATGGTTTTAATTTTTGGAAAGCGAGGGTTAAACCATGAGGTCTAGTGAATTCCCTCTAAAAACGAGTTCACAAGCCATTTAAGAAAATGTACTCTTATAAAAACAGTAACATATCAATCATATACTCATTAAGGGTGTACACAGTGGCATAGACTATCATCACCTAACAAAGCCAGGCACGGCAACTCAACACCTTATAAAGGCAGGCGCGACAACTCGACACCTTACAAAGCCAGGCACGGCAACTCGACACCTTACAAAGCCAGACACGACAACTCAAGAAGTCCCCCACTGTGCAACCCGACTCCACACATAACAACCTCATCACAAGCATATGCAATCAACATTTACGTATACACGAACGTAAAAACAACTTGCATGCAATTGTAAACATTTCCATGTCAAAACCTTTCAAAACGTTTAATCACATCATCATGTTCGTAGACATAATTAGTTAAGAAACCTTTACCAAAACGTTCATTCATGTCATCATGCTCAAACCAAATTCAGATATGAAAACTTTAGCAAAACATTTCATTTGCATCAAAAAGGGTTAAGGGAACTCACCTGATACTCGGCTTAACGACACACTAACCGGAGCTCACTTAAACACCAACCGCACACCTGAATTGGGGTTAACAAAGGAGGTATTAGACTCCCTAATTATGCCCTAATACATCCCTCAAAAACTCTTAAGACAAACCCTTAAATATCGCCTCGATTCCAGCCCCAAACGACGAACGAAACAGGAATCGAAAAACTCCCAACAGGGGGATACGCGGTTTGTGCCGCGGTTTACAAACCGCGCAGCAAGCCGCGTATGTCCCTGGTCGAGCATCCTCATTTCTGCACAAAATCTCAGTCCGAAAACTCATCCAAAAACTCCTAAAATCGATTCCAATTGATTGGTAACTTCTCCAATCGAAGATTAAAACTATACATGCATTAAGGAAACAACTCCTACCCTCAAAACCTTCAATTCCTCATCCAAAAACTTTATGAATCACTCCTTTAAGGACAAAACCCTAAAGTTATGCAAAACTAAGAAACTTCCATTGGAAATGTGAGATTTCAACAAGAACTCCTCATTTTTCCAAAGAGTTCACTAATCTCACTCCTCCAATCGATTTCTTTCCCAATACACTTAGAAGAAAAGAATCCCTTAAGGAACACACACTCAAAATCTCCATTCTAGAAATCATAGCAAAGAGATGAAGAGGAAGATATACCTTGCCAACAATTTCTTCAGTTTCTTGCTGAAATCTTCTTCTTCAACCTCCAATTTTGCTGAATTCTTGATACCCCTTTCTTCTCTCCTTGATCTCAGTCGACACTATCCAAATGATAAGGGTTTTAGGAGGGTTTTCATATACACAACTTCATCCTTTCACTCCTTAGCCACACAAGTTTCAAGTTTCAGACATTAGCCCCCAAATTCTTGATTATTCTCAACAACCATAAGAAATTAAAATATGGGGTGTTACATCACCTCCCCCTCATTTGAATTCCGTCCTCGGAATTCCATTGTCGGACCCATGTTGCACTTTGGAGCTAACTTCCGACTTCCAATACTCGCATTACTCAACAGAATTTCTTAAAAGGTTGCAAACACCTCTTCTACAAGATTTCAACCGACCAGCCCAATGCTCGCTCCCTAACGACATACCAATATCCCACTCTCCATCCCTTCGCGCTACTTACACTGGTAACACCGCACCGAGATTTCAACCAACACTCCCCAATTCGTTCGATAGCCATTATTACTCCATTACAAAATGGTCCAATTCAATTTCCTCCTGAAACACACTACTCCAACCCATGGGGAATGTTTTTCCCGCCTTGAGATTGCAAATACTCATACCTTTCAATCCAATCGTTCTAGTCCCATACACTTATCCATCCATTTCTGATCAGAACCGCCAACGTACGACATTCTTTGACATTGCTCCTCGGCCAACTACCCCATTCTCAGGTCAGTAGCATGCCAACCCACGCACGCCTGTAATCTCTAAACGGACACTGACCACTCCTTTCGTCGACATTACACAAGATCACCCTCATATCGCTACCGCGTTCTCACCACTGCATAACATCCTTTTCAAAAGGAAGAGCACCATCCCGCCAACACAACTCTCGCCTGACATAATTTACGTTTCCCCAAACTCGCACCGATCACACGTGCCACCACAGTTACCTATCAATGGTCCAAACTCATAACAATCACTAAGCCATAATTCATTTCTATACATCATTATATTCCTCGCCAAATCCACCGAATGGTTCCACTAAAAAGGAACCACCACCAAAATTCTCTTGCCCTACCACGAAGAGGAGTGACCAAACTCACTCAAACTGTCTCACTTGATCGAACACTGAACAACACGTTCATGTGACACATTCTCCCCGACGATACCGACTCAAATCCAAAAATCTCTCAACCAGGGAACCACATCCGACCACATGCTTCTATTCTAACTTGATACACTAAAGATGCCTCAACATAATGACTTGCTAACACGAGCCATCTTTTAGACCGATCGCACAAACTTACTTTCCTCAACTCTTTAACCATGACATACACATCAATCTCTCATCTTATGCCCCTCAAATAACAGTTCCTTAATTACAAACTGCCTTTCCAGTATCTCCTGACATTTTCTCACCGCAAGCCTGTCTATACTTGATCTACCATACCGTCATCACTTTCTCTCGTGCCTACTCAGAACGCCCAACACTCACCGCTACAGTCCAAAAGAACTGTTTCTCCAGATTCGCCAATCAAGACCCTAGCCAAGTTCTCATAAAGTACTTAGCACCGAGAACTACTAAGAGTTCCTAACTTCCCAACACAGTCATCCTACTCATTGTATTTCTTTACATCCACGGAATACTCCAACGCCCTTGACTACACTTCATAACGAAACACCATAGTTTAACTGTTACAATATCCTCTTCGACAATCAAGTGAAGTATGAAAACTCACTCCAAGGATCCAATGGGATCGAGAAGAACAAGGATTCTCCTCTCATCCCGTCACCAATCGCAACTCAATCTCCAGATCTCAACCTAGCATTAACGTATACTGCCTGCAAAACCACACACTTCAATCGAGCATACTCACCACCTTTGACTATTCTAACATTACGGCAAACCAACATTACATCTATAACCTACACGTTCCTTCGATTCCAAGTGCTACCACTTCCTCACGCTACTATCGCACCACACGACTACATTGCAAACAAGCTATCATGATGCCTTTACACACGCAAAGGATACTACTTCCTTCACGCCACCCATAACACAATTCCATTTGAAGTGAATCGTTTCCCCGACTTTGTCTTTCTCGGGTCTAGACGAACCACATGACAAGATCATCTAATCAAAGCACACTCGTTTCGATTACACTAATCAACTCGTTCTTAATTGGCTTATCAAGCACCATAGAAATTCACTTATGCTACCAAAATCTTTCACTCCTAAAACACTCACACAAGGTGGTCCAGCGTCATGCCGGATATACACCTTTCTCCAAACAACTTCTTACATCTCACGCAAGAAAACTCAACACGATAACCACACTATAGCTACTTCTCCAATATCAGCCTCCTGACGACTATCCGACAGAACGGTCATTGAATTCAACATCGACAATCGACCTGCAATTGTCTAGTCACCTCACGACAAACAAGGATTTCCGAAGGAATCTACTTCTTCTAACTCCTCGAACAGATTCTCGTTTCTCGTCAACTCCTCGCGATCCATCTCCGCTATGCTAAACACCTTACGCACTCGCGAATCATCAAAACCTCAATGGGCATCACGTCCACATTGGTGATCTTCCGTTCTCCTAATGCCCTCACTAGCTGTTCCTATACCATATTATTTACACATTCACGACCGACCTCATTCGTTCACACACAACGGTTCATTTCTCAATTTTTCAACTTCCTGACAAAACTTCCAACTTGAGACATGCTAAACAGTCGGAAATATCCACATCAAATGACTACATGATGATTCCATTCCTTCTTGACAATCTAGGATTCCTAACAGAATCCACTTCGTCCAACGCATCATAACCAACTTATATCCCACCGTTCCCACTTGAGAGAAAACAAACACAAGATCTTTCTTAGCGCAAGATCTAGTTATCAAACCATCTCACTACTCCAACTCAAAACCGATAACATCACCTCAAGTAACGTAACGCTACTTACTACTATTCCCCCAACAGAAACACTCTAACCATTTCAACTTTCACCGCCTTTAAAACTATTCTCATATAACCAAGCAATAGCTCAAACTACAATCATACCGACATTCCGAGTTCACTGCCCGAGGCTCCCGGTATTCACCCACTTCCTCTAAAGGAAACACTAAGGTCATAACTCGACCACATCTTATTCTACTGGCAATTCCACTCTCAAAACCTTTCTTATCCTTAGTCGTAATACCATTCCCGACCTAGCGAGTTCATAGCCTTCATGCACAATGACACAACGATTGAAATCATTTAGCACCCTTTTAAAAATGCAATAGTCACAAAATCATAAAACAAGCTTGAGTATGCATGATACGACACCACTCAGGATGAATAGTGAAACACAACGATCGCAAGAATCGCTTACAGACACTCTTACGATAATTCGTAACCTTGTCCATCCAACTCGATGCCGACACAACGGTCATCTCCAACGAAACCCTTTCCAATACGGCTAGAAAGTTCAGAACGAAATCACTTACCCAAAGTGGGTCAGTTAACTCCAACACTCGTTTACATGAAAATAACGAGTCAGTACTCATTTTGTTTGTAAAACAAACCTCACAATAAAACGTTTTCAATATATTTTCGTAACGAATATTCTCTCCACAAGAAAAACGTGAAATAATTCGTAAATCACTAAGTTCAAAGCTTTATCGTATAATGGAAACAAGTTTGTCTTTTACTTTAAAGAAAACACGCTCGCACGCGTCAACTCAGTTCCCAAAACAAGAAAACATGTCATGCACGTACATGCTTTTTAACGTGAAAGAATCTCGTATAATACGTTTAACAACAAAAAGCATGGAATTCAATATGCAATTGAAGGCTATTCACTCTAACCAAGTCAACCGTTGCACTCACTTTAACTCTTCACTGGTACCATACTATAACCAACAACCGCTTTCTTACTTATGCTACAACTTGTAGTACAAGTGTTTCACAGCCCACTTGATCGACCACTCTTACATGCATACCACAAAACAACACTGATCTTTTGCAATCATTAACCTTGCCACTAAACCGCTTGACTAAGGAATCCAAGACTAGATTCCCTAACTTGATCTTGAATTAAAGGTTTCAAGATGTCCGCATAATTCTCACTCCTAACCCAACTGACCGACACAACGATCCTAAGGGTGGGGACCCACTAGCACTAGGAGTTGCCCTCCCCATACAACCATTCATTCATTTGAATCCTAGAAAATTTACTTCCAGACAGCATAATAACATTCCAGACAACACTTCCTATAGAAGTTGCAAACATCCCACCACAAGGGATCTCTTCCATGACACATCAACTCTTTGCTATCAAACACAAGGTTAGAACCTTCTACATACTGCCACACTCACCACTCATCCCGACAATAGTGATTGATTACACCCATGCACCTGTAGATCCATAATAGCATTGGCCAGATGCTATTTGAATTTACCTTACATGAGAGTTCTCACTACCATTGTTAAGATATCCTATGATTAAGGTCTTTCCTAATGGCTTCCTATATCTCAGTTGTGTCCCACTCTACTCCACAGTTTAAGTTTAGGCCCATCCGGTCACCTAAATCCCTTAAACTATGGCTATGATGCCATTTGTAACAACCCAATTTTAATAAACTGAAATTTATAACATTACAACCATAGACGGTCCCAAAGATTACAATATACGACACTTTCTACTCTAAGTTCGCAGTGGATAACACACTCACAACTGAGATGCTACAGGAAGTCCGACTGTAATCTACGAGTCTTCATTGAACTCAAGCTCTTCTACAATGCCACAACTTTTCCAGCAACGCTCAATGGACTCCCAACACGACTATCACCTGAAAATGGTTTTAATTTTTGGAAAGCGAGGGTTAGACCATGAGGTCTAGTGAATTCCCTCTAAAAACGAGTTCACAAGCCATTTAAGAAAATGTACTCTTATAAAAACAGTAACATATCAATCATATACTCATTAAGGGTGTACACAGTGGCATAGACTATCATCACCTTACAAAGCCAGGCACGACAACTCAACACCTTATAAAGCCAGGCACGGCAACTCGACACCTTACAAAGCCAGGCACGGCAACTCGACACCTTACAAAGACAGGCACGGCAACTCGACACCTTACAAAGCCAGGCACGGCAACTCAAGAAGTCCCCCACTGTGCAACCCGACTCCACACATAACAACCTCATCACAAGCATATGAAATCAACATTTACGTATACACGAACGTAAAAACAACTTGCATGCAATTGTAAACATTTCCATGTCAAAACCTTTCAAAACGTTTAATCACATCATCATGTTCGTAGACATAATTAGTTAAGAAACCTTTACCAAAACGTTCATTCATGTCATCATGCTCAAACCAAATTCAGATATGAAAACTTTAGCAAAACATTTCATTTGCATCAAAAAGGGTTAAGGGAACTCACCTGATACTCGGCTTAACGACACACTAACCGGAGCTCACTTAAACACCAACCGCACACCTGAATTGGGGTTAACAAAGGAGGTATTAGACTCCCTAATTATTCCCTAATACACCCCTCAAAAACTCTTAAGACAAACCCTTAAATATCGCCTCGATTCCAGCCCCAAACGACGAACGAAACAGGAATCGAAAAACTCCCAACAGGGGGATACGCGGTTTGTGCCGCGGTTTACAAACCGCACAGCAAGCCGCGTATGTCCCTGGTCGAGCATCCTCATTTCTGCACAAAATCTCAGTCCGAAAACTCATCCAAAAACTCCTAAAATCGATTCCATCTTATTGGTAACTTCTCCAATCGAAGATTAAAACTATACATGCATTAAGGAAACAACTCCTACCCTCAAAACCTTCAATTCTTCATCCAAAAACTTCATGAATCACTCCTTTAAGGACAAAACCCTAAAGTTAAGCAAAACTAAGAAACTTCCATTGGAAATGTGAGATTTCAACAAGAACTCCTCATTTTTCCAAAGAGTTCACTAATCTCACTCCTCCAATCGATTTCTTTCCCAATACACTTAGAAGAAAAGAATCTCTTAAGGAACACACACTCAAAATCTCCATTCTAGAAATCATAGCAAAGAGATGAAGAGGAAGATATACCTTGCCAACAATTTCTTTAGTTTCTTGCTGAAATCTTCTTCTTCAACCTCCAAATTTGCTGAATTCTTGAGACCCCTTTCTTCTCTCCTTGATCTCAGCCGACACTATCCAAATGATAAGGGTTTTAGGAGGGTTTTCATATACACAACTTCATCCTTTCACTCCTTAGCCACACAAGTTTCAAGTTTCAGACATTAGCCCCTAAATTCTTGATTATTCTCAACAACCATAAGAAATTAAAATATGGGGTGTTACAATATACTACATTTTAATTGATCTTTTATTTTCAAATTAGATTTCCATGTTTCAATATTATAGTGTTTTGAGTTTTTTACAGTTAATGTTTTTTTAAACCGATTAAAACCCATCAAAATCATACGATTTCTCCCTAATCTTGGATAATAGTTTTAGTTTTTCTTTTTGTCGATTATTCACATTGAGCGATGAAGTTTCTCCGTTCGATGTTGATAAAGCGTCTGTTGGTGGGTCTTCCATAGTCGAGGATCAAGTTTACCCTACAACTGACGAGATTGATCCTATTCAAACCGGTAATACAGGGTTAACGAACGAGTTTGGTATTGATAATGGATTAGACTTGATATGTGCACATATGCACATTTATTAGACTTTTTTTATTGTCAATCCAATTGCATAAGTGCACATACTTATCTAGTATAAAGAATTGTCATAACAGTTACTCTATGTGTGCACATATGCACTTTTATTAGACTTTTATATTGTCAATCCAATTGCATAAGTGCACATAGTTATCTAGTATAAATAATTCTAAATAACAAATACTTTATATGTGCACATATGCACGTTTATTAGACTTTTATAAACATTGCATATATGCACATAACCAATTTTTTTAAAACTAATGGATTAACTTAAGCACAATTATGTTCCATCAAAGTTATGAATAGAGGCGTTGTTGATTGTGTTCGATAATGTCGTGGTTTTTGGTTGAAGATACCCACGATTTCTTTTTCTTTTTGGAAGAGATGTGATAACCATCTCTTAAAAGTAGGCGATTCCATTTTGAATATTTGTTGTTTTGGACAAAATGCCCTGTGCACTTATGCACAAATGTCAACATTCTCTTTTTTAATTTTGGATAATATTATAATCATTGATTTAATTATAACCGTTGATCTTAATAATCTATGGTTGTGATCGGTTAGCACGGTTAGTACCAATAAGTTGGTTAGCAAAAGAAGGGGACCATATATATATATATATATATATATATATATATATATATATATATAGATTTATAGACCGATACATGATCACTCTCTAGTTCTCTTCTAATTATATATGTATATAACATTTATTTTGGTCAACTTAGTCTTTCATTTGCTAAAGGTAAACGTTAACTTAATACTGTATTTGTTATATAGTTGTTATTATTAAATACTCATATAATAACCATAACAACCTTTATTCTCTTTTACCTGATTTAGTTATCGTTTTGTTGTGAAAATAATTTATGTATACATCACGTACATAGATTTTTAAATTATTTGATAGAGACAAAAACGTTTTTATTTTACAAAAAGGACAATTAATTCCAAAATTCAGATAATAGAAATCAGTGGCGGATGCCTTAGACCATCTCCAATGAGGTCATTAAATCTTACACTAAACACTAAATTTGGTGTAAATCTCACTATTCACATCTTCAATGGGGCACTATTTTTATACTACTTTTTCAATTACATTTTTGGTCCCTCAATTTTGAGATTTATTATTTTTGTCTTTTAAAGTGTTAAAGTTTAAATAGGTTTATTATATATATATATTAATTTTTTATGTTTTAATTAAGTAAATAATATACAACATGATAAAATATTCGATGAAAATTGTAGTAGGACCGACTCGTTTTTTGGCAAAAAGACGTGCTATATGACATAATGATGAATGATAATAACCAATTTCAACAATTTCTCGCTCGTTATAGACAAATCAAAGACAAAGTGGCACACTTCGAGCTTCGGAATGAATTAATCTGTAACAACCCAAAAATCCAAGTAAATGAAAGTTAACTTTAGGGACTAAAGTTGTCAATTTTTGAAGGGTATATATAGACTCCAATCCCTAGGGCAGCCACCATTTGGATGAAATCAGTATTTTGTGGGAGGCTCTTAGGGTTGGCGGCTAAGGAAGAAGAAGAGAGAGAAAGGAAGAAAGTTTGAGAAGAAATCAAGGGAGAAAGGAGAAATCAAACTAGAATCTGCAAGGTAATGTATACTAATTCGTTCATCTGATTAGATTAATGCTCCTCCTTCCTTTTGTTATGAATCCTTAGGACTGAGGGGGGGTGATTACTTGAGTTTTCACCATTTTCCCCCTTAAAATGAAGTTTTATGGGTTTTGTCATTTTGAATCGATTTTAAGAGATTAAAGTGGGATCAATTGGGTGTTTGGGGTTGGTGGATGAACCCTTATGGTTACCTAATCAAGCAAATGGCTAAAATCGGGTTAGAAATCATTTTTAAGAAATTTATTTTTGGACAGCAGTCGTATCCGGACACCTTCAGTTCTTGATGATATGGTGATTTCCGGATACGGATGCTAGTGTCCGGGTAGAACTCCATGGTGGTTTCCGGGTGGGGGTTTATCCGGACTAGTATGTTATCCGGTCTAGTATGTTATCCGGACTAGTATGTTATCCGGACTAGTATGTTATCCGGTCTAGTATGTTATCCGGACTAGTATGTTATCTGGACTAGTATGTTATTCGGACTAGTATGTTATCCGGTCTAGTGTGGTATCCGGACTAGTGTGGTATCCGGACAAGTGTGGTATTCGGACAAGTCAGTACCCGGAAACCAGGTGCTGGACAGTAGGTTGAGCCGTTTTATCTGATGAGGATCTATTGCCCTTAGGTGTTCGATTGGTTTAGCTGGGAAGAGTTTAAGAAGTGCGTTCTACGATAAGCAAAGGTGAGTTCTCTCACTCCTTTTTATGACGTACCATTTTTACTGAATACGGTTTCTTTATCGAGCACGAATTGATTTATAAAGCTTATGCATGCTTCCATGATTTACATGTTTACCCACAACACGAAAGATGTTTTATGTTTTCATGAATATGGTTTCAACGTATGTGGATGCTGTGTGGAGTCGGTTGCACGGTGGGGACGGGGTACCTTGGGATCTCTGATCCCTTGGGCATATGGAGGATAGCTTGTGGGTTGGAATTTGTTTTCTCCTACATGAAGGAACGGGGAGTCCATTTGGATTCCGGCGTAGACGAGAGGGTGTCTGTTAGGCCCCGATCGGAGTAGCTTATGCAAATCCCTTGAACCCCGTGTTTAACCTTGAATGATGTTATGAGAACGATGTGAAAGTATTTTCTTTATGAAATGATCTTTTTACTGTGATACATGCTTATGGAGGGAATTCACTAGACCTTTTGGTCTAACCCTCGCTTTTCGAAAACTAAACCATTTTCAGGTAAGCGCACTATGGGTTCTTCTAGTAAGAACTAGGAGTGACTGCAAGGAGGATTTGGAGACTAGAGCGACTCCAAAGTTTTGGATTCTAAAGACTATAGATGTAGCTCTCGGCTGTGGATTTTAGACTTCCGTTGTCAAATTTTGTTTAGTATAGAAGAATTAACATTTATGGACAAGTTTAATTATGTAATTTGAATGCTTATTTCTTGTTGAATGCATGTTATGTTATTGGGACGTTACAAATGGTATCAGAGCCACTCATGTGCCGTTCGGGATGGTGGGGCAAACCTCATCGAGGACGATGAGTCCCTAAGGGGGGGGGGGGGGGGGTGTAACACCTTAGGCATATCCCACATCGGCCGTGGACAAGAGAGATGCTGGGTATATTAGTAAACCTTGGCCTTACCAGACACAACGCGTTTTGGGGCCACAAGCATGCGGGTTCTTTGGGAACTCTGTGGTTAAGCGTGCTTGGGTGGGAGTAGTACCAGGATGGGTGACCTCCTGGGAAGTCCTTGCAAAGTCCTTGCCAGGTCGCCAAGAACAAAGCCGTGAGCCAGTGGGGCAAAGCGGACAATATTGTGTCGTGGTAAGCGGGGTCTTACAAATGGTACCAGAGCCTTAGTTTAAGGGATTTAGGTGACCATTCGGGCCTAAACTTAAACTGTAAGATGAGGAACGCAGCCGAGACATAGGATTGCCTCTAGGAACGATCACTATAAATGCGCTTAGGAATAAGGTTCCAAGAACAAACGTGTAAGGTAAGTTTGGGATTACACATGGCCAGTGTAATTACGAACTTACAGGTACATGTGCGTGCTTACAATACCTTACTTATAGCAAATTTGTTGTGTCACGTCTAGCAAGGATTAACTATCGGTTTCTTTCAGTTTAGCGCTATGGCTGGGAGAGCGTTGAGGAATAGGTTAGCAAGATCCCTGAGGGATAGACCGAGCTCCATTGCTTGGGAAAGTGTCGTGTAAGAGTCATTATGATGTGATGTATGTAGACATCGTAGAGAAGAAACGTTGTGAAGAATGTTATGAGTCGTTTAGAGGTAGCTCTTCGTGGATTTCGGAGAGAATGAATGTTTGAGTTTGAGTAAGACTCCAGTTTCGGGAGAGTCCTAGTTATGGAAATTATGGGATAGATCAGTTGAGATGGTAAGATAGAACAGTGTCAAAACCTTGAAAGTATCAATGGAGCCCTGACTTTTAGCCGAGCTTTTCATTGGCAGAATAAATGGAATAAGATACTTATAGTGAATTGAAAGCATGTAGAAGTAGAAAGTGAGATAGTCGATTAAAGCGAAAATAGTGTGAAATGGTTGAGTAAGTGAGATGTGGAACGCATGTACATCAAGTTAGTGCTTGATCGAGGGGGCGACCCTTGGTCGTAAGTGGAGTATCAAGGATAAGTTGCGTGAGTAAGCGGTTGACCTTATTGAGTGAGTAGCCTTCTATTGCAAATAGAGTCTCATGCATAGCGTTCTTTTATGTAACATGAAATTTTCACGATTTAAAAATAAAAACATAACTGTCAACTTTGAACAAAATGAGTCAGCTTGTACGAGTACACGTTTAAAGAAAAAGCGATTTCAGTTACGCCGCACATTGAAATTTTGGGCTTAACGATTTGCAAAATATTCCACACTTTTAATGATAAGTTAAATTGTTACAAAAATGGTCAAGAAAATGGTTACCTGCAATTCACTTATACCAAAATGCTTATTGACCTTTTGATATCATACAATTGAGTATGAGAACCGACTGGTTTACTTTGTGTCGGTAATTCTTTCAGAATGGTCTCATACGAAAAGATTTTTTTCATGCAATATTTTACTATCGTAATAACATTGTTCGGATTGAGCAAGATTGAGGTTCACGGGAAGATGCATGCCAACGTTCTCAAATCGTTGTGCAGGGTTTTGAAGTTATAAGAGTGATGGGGGTCACGGGTACCTGAGTGTTTCTAAATGTTGTTTATTTAAAATGATAAAATGTGTAAGAGGATTTATTTACTGTATTGTCATGCATGAAGGCTATGAACCCACTAGGTCGTAGAATATTACGTCTTAAGCTAAGGAAGGACTCCGAGAGCGGAGAGGCGTTGGTCAAGACAGGGGAGAACGTATGTAGCTTTGGTATATGTGTTTAAGAGGAGAGTTGGACCTTGGAAGAGTCGGGAATGGATTTTAGTGTCAGGTGTATGAGGGTCTGTACCTTTGCTCGATGACTGAGAACATAGTTGCCGAGGGGCGATGGTGCCCGGAGGAAGGACTAGGAGTCATCAAGGTATTGGTTTTTAGCAACTCTTTATGAGTAGTGCTGTGAGGCAGGAATGAAAGGTCCACGATGTGGGTCATGAGATTCGAAGAGAGCTTGTAATATTGATGTTACATGGGTAAGTTTCGAAATGGGGGCGACGGATTATAAAGTTAACTATGATGTGTAGGGAGGAATAGGTCCCGTAAGGAACTCATGTTAAAGGATAGGTTAAGGAAGTAGTTAAGAGTTGTATTTTGTTGTTGAAGTCGGCAACGGTGTATGTTGGCCGAGGCCGAAGACTCAAACCAGATGAGTGTAAGTTGATAGATTATCTTGTAGAGATGTTAAATTAGTAAGAGACTGTTGTTGTTGAATAGGCATTCTATTTACGAGGTGAGGAGGGTCCGTAGAAGGACAAGGTGTGTAACACAGGCGGAGTGAGTGTAGACTATGCCAGTCTGTAAGAAAATGTGTCGTGTCTAAGAAAGGACTCGGGTCATAAAAGAGCTAGTTAGGATGTTCGTGTTTGAGCTAAGTGTGAACTCGTGAGTCATAGTTCAACAAGTTGGGAGAGAACTAAGTAGCGAGACAGACTCGATTGTAGTATACGGGATAATATGAAGGAAAGTGTGAATTGTGTACGAATGACCATAAGAGACTTGGTCGGTAGTGTGATAATAGGAGTGGTGAATGTACGAATGAATAGTAGCGTCAATTGACAAGATATCTGTGTCAGCCGGTGATGTAGTAAGGCGATGTTAGAAAGATGAAGGATTAGAAGGAAGTCCTTTTGGGATTTCGGATAGAGTGTACGTTTTGCAATCCCATTTGTTGAAGTACGTGGGTTGTAAGTAGGTGTGTATTTTGACTGTTATCGGAATGGAATGTCGGGGCAGAATTGGGTGATTGCCCATCTGTGAGACCAAGCTTTGTGGTTACGTATGTTGTTAAGTATATTCTTGAAGGCAGAGTAAGATTAAAGAAGATGATGAATAGATTAGTCAAGTTGTAGTATAGTAGAGGAGACATCGTTGAAGAATGAAAATTGTTCCTTATGCGTGAGGGAATGATCCTAGAAGAAAATAGTTGGAAATTTTGGTTATGTTGAAGGAATGACGTGATGATGATTGTGGGTCGGAGTAGTAGTATGATCGTTAGTTGATTTGAAATGTCATGATAGAGGTATAAGCCTTTGGTTGATTTAAATTTTATAGATTTGTTAAGTAATGACGTTCCTTTGTTATTACAGGATGTGTTACAATTTTTGGGGAAGTGTTATTGAGACTAACACACTGATTGTTAAAGAATTATTTAAGGTAAATCAAAGTAAGAAAGCCGGGATGACGGTACATATATATATATATATATATATCTGTCTGATTTTATGATCATAGTGGTTAGTCGAAAGAATTGTGGAACCCGAGTTTCGGGGTGTTCCTGAATTAATAGATCCGTTTGTAATAGGGAATCCAAGGGGGTGGATTATTAGAGTGAATAGGGGACGTTACTACGAAACATACTTTGGGGTCATTGGAAGTTTAAAGAGGACGAGGGTTGTGTTAGCCAAAATGTGGTGGGATAGATGTGAAATCCTTAAAGAATGTGGATTGTTGCTTTTGTGTGATAGAAATGTCTGAGAAGGTATAAGTTGGAGATTAAAGAATGTGTAGCGACGTCGAACACTGGTCTTGTTTCAAGACGGCTTGGTTGAATGCCTTAAGATAAGATTTTGGTGCAACTGTTTGGTTATGTAAGTAATGAGAAAGCGATATCAACATGTGGAAAGGTCGGGAGAGAGGGGCAAGTAATGTGTGGTGAGCAGTGCTCCACGCTAGCGTGGGGAAGGTGTAGATAGTATGTCGGATTGAGTGAGTAAATTGGAAGTAGTAATCTTGACAGTATTGCCGAAAGGTACAGTATTGTGTAGATTGTCTTTGATTAGTGTGCGAACCGTTGGAAAGAATATTGAGGAAGGAAATTGTGTAAGTTTTTGTGCAGGGAAGAAGTGGATGAGACAACTAAATGAGTTAAGTTAGTGACTTTGTGAGAAATGTGTAAACGATTTGGTCGTGCAGTGTTTAAGCTAGTGAGAATAGTATGGTGTGACCATGGTTATTCCTCCCAGTTGGGTGAGGGTAACCGGAGTTATGTTTTATGGCCGAACGAACGTGGTAATCAGCGAGGATTTGATGTGTTTCAGGATAAGTTTAATTCTTGTAGGTGAACACTTCAACGTTAGATTTGAAGGTTCCTACCCTGGGTTACGTACAAGGATGGAGTGATGAAGTGGTGAGGATGTAAGAAATGGTTGACGAACTGTGGTCGAGGTGGTCCGAGAAAGGGAAATGTTATCCGCATAGTCGATTGTTGATTAGGATAAGTAATCTAGGATTGCTTGTATTTCGATGAAGGAACTCTGGGTTGTGAGTTGTTGGGATGTTCAGGTTTGGATTTGTGTCAAGCGGTCAAGTGTGTGTCCGGCTCTTAGTAAATGAATCTCGTGTTGTGGCAGAGGATTTAGCCAAGTTCCTCCTTAAAGGAAGTGTTGATGCATGAGAAGCCTTAGTAAATCTTCTGTAGTCAAGATCGACCGAGTAGGAACAGTAGCCTACGAGTTAGAGTACCGTAAGAACTGAAGGAAATGCACCCAAGGTTCCATGTTTCGAGTTTGATGAGATGGTTGACTGAGTCAGTTATAGCTTTACTTTGGGAAGTGTCGGTTTTGTTGTGGGCAAGATACCCGCATCTTTTCCAATGAGGAATTCCGGGGACGGAATCCTTTTAAGGGGGGAGTGTTGTAACAACCCAAAAATCCAAGTAAGTTTTAGAGTTTAGTGGTCAAAGTGCTATAAATGAAAGTTAACTTTAGGGACTAAAGTTGTCAATTTTTGAAGGGTATATATAGACTCCAATCCCTAGGGCAGCCACCATTTGGCTGAAATCAGTATTTTGTGGGAGGCTCTTAGGGTTGGCGGCTAAGGAAGAAGAAGAGAGAGAAAGGAAGAAAGTTTGAGAAGAAATCAAGGGAGAAAGGAGAAATCAAACTAGAATCTGCAAGGTAATGTATACTAATTCGTTCATCTGATTAGATTAATGCTCCTCCTTCCTTTTGTTATGAATCCTTAGGACTGAGGGGGGTGATTACTTGAGTTTTCACCATTTTTCCCTTAAAATGAAGTTTTATGGGTTTTGTCATTTTGAATCGATTTTAAGAGATTAAAGTGGGATCAATTGGGTGTTTGGGGTTGGTGGATGAACCCTTATGGTTACCTAATCAAGCAAATGGCTAAAATCGGGTTAGAAATCATTTTTAAGAAATTTATTTTCGGACAGCAGTCGTATCCGGCCACCTTCAGTTCTTGATGATATGGTGATTTCCGGATACGGATGCTAGTGTCCGGGTAGAACTCCATGGTGGTTTCCGGGTGGGGGTTTATCCGGACTAGTATGTTATCCGGTCTAGTATGTTATCCGGACTAGTATGTTATCCGGACTAGTATGTTATCCGGTCTAGTATGTTATCCGGACTAGTATGTTATCTGGACTAGTATGTTATTCGGACTAGTATGTTATCCGGTCTAGTGTGGTATCCGGACTAGTGTGATATTCGGACAAGTGTGGTATTCGGACAAGTCAGTACCCGGAAACCAGGTGCTGGACAGTAGGTTGAGCCGTTTTATCTGATGAGGATCTATTGCCCTTAGGTGTTCGATTGGTTTAGCTGGGAAGAGTTTAAGAAGTGCGTTCTACGATAAGCAAAGGTGAGTTCTCTCACTCCTTTTTATGACGTACCATTTTTACTGAATACGGTTTCTTTATCGAGCACGAATTGATTTATAAAGCTTATGCATGCTTCCATGATTTACATGTTTACCCACAACACGAAAGATGTTTTATGTTTTCATGAATATGGTTTCAACGTATGTGGATGCTGTGTGGAGTCGGTTGCACGGTGGGGACGGGGTACCTTGGGATCTCTGATCCCTTGGGCATATGGAGGATAGCTTGTGGGTTGGAATTTGTTTTCTCCTACATGAAGGAACGGGGAGTCCATTTGGATTCCGGCGTAGACGAGAGGGTGTCTGTTAGGCCCCGATCGGAGTAGCTTATGCAAATCCCCTGAACCCCGTGTTTAACCTTGAATGATGTTATGAGAACGATGTGAAAGTATTTTCTTTATGAAATGATCTTTTTACTGTGATACATGCTTATGGAGGGAATTCACTAGACCTTTTGGTCTAACCCTCGCTTTTCGAAAACTAAACCATTTTCAGGTAAGCGCACTATGGGTTCTTCTAGTAAGAACTAGGAGTGACTGCAAGGAGGATTTGGAGACTAGAGCGACTCCAAAGTTTTGGATTCTAAAGACTATAGATGTAGCTCTCGGCTGTGGATTTTAGACTTCCGTTGTCAAATTTTGTTTAGTATAGAAGAATTAACATTTATGGACAAGTTTAATTATGTAATTTGAATGCTTATTTCTTGTTGAATGCATGTTATGTTATTGGGACGTTACATAATCGATCATTTGTGGGAAAATATAGTAATGAAAATAATTAAATGCATATGTATTCTCTTCTTTATTTGTTTTAATGTAACTTTTATTGTTTAATAAAAACTTTTGTTTTATGCATTAAAATAATTTAGTTCATAATTAATAAAAATAATAAATTATGATCTAAATAAAAAATATGGGTATAAATTGTAAAGTTAATAAATATAAGGATATTATTGAAAGTTTAATAAATTAATATAAAAATGATTTGGTGTAAACAATAGTGTTACCTATTGGAGAAGATTTTCTATTAACACTAAATTTTACACTATTTTTGATGCTTAGTGTAAAATATAGTGTGATCCGTTAGAAATGCCCTATTGGGAGCCATGGCCCTTGCCTTTCCATAGAAGACCAACTTTAGGATAATGTATGTGTTTTTATTATTTCTTTATTTGGCCCCTGCACTTTAGTCCACCGCCAACTAAAGTCCTTAAGCTTCCAATGTTGTCAATGCTATTTCTATCTTTATATATATATGTTTTTATTTCTTCCGAGTTTTAGTTTCAACGATATACCTTAATTTTTAATTTCTATTATAGAATCGACAAAGGTGAAAGTTATATGTGGTGGTAGTGTTATCTACACTTCTTATTATCAACCATAGTTTTCATATAGTAGACGAATGAATTGGTATACTTCAATACCAATTTGGCTTCATAATTATCAAGGCATTGTTCGGCAAAAAAAAGCTAGCTTATAAGCTAGCCTTTTTTTTGTACATGTTTGGATAACTATAAGTTAGGTTATAAGCTAGTTTTTTGAAACGCTATTTGTAGTAACTTTTTATAAATATTTCAATATTGCCCTTATTAATATTAATTTTTATTTATTAACTATTATTATAATCGGATATGGTGTTAATTTTTGTTTTCAATTGTTTTTCTTTATGGATATTTGTAGTTTGTAACAATATCTATACTATATTATTAATCATTTATGAAAAACACTTAAAAACAATATATATACTATATTATTAATTAAAATCTCTTAAAAACAACTAACGAAGCTTTATGTATCACTATTAATACTAATTACTTAATTAGTCTTTATCTCTAACTTATTCCTTTTAGTCCTTATCTCCCAATTAATCCTTATCTCTTAATCCCTTTTAAATCCTCAAATCATGAACCCCTCAAAAGCATCATTTTTCGTACAAATTTATAAAATCAACAATGATAAAAAATAAAACAAAACAAAATATATATTGTGCTGCATTGCGCGGGTACATGGTCTCAAACAATGGATTCATTTTTATCTTGCAAGAATGAGAGTTGGTTGAGTGATAAACTGCTCTTTTCCTTTTAAGGATGGTGTGTAGTTTTTATCTAAGAGAAAATGATACATAATGAGCATATTTGATATTTCTAGAAATTACAAAATTTTCTAGTAATTCATAAAATAAAGTAAGCTAAAATTGTTGGTAAATAAATCTTTCATTGGGTCCAAATCCGGTATATGTGAGTGTGTAATGTGTTAGCATTATTGTTTTTGTATTATAAAAAACGTCGGCCATGTTAGGCTCAGATCACTGTCCTCCCTTCCCTCCACCAATGGAACCCCAAAAATTCTCCATACCAGTCGACACCGATCACAAAGCCACCGTATTCCGCCCACTCTCTCTCTCCTCTCCTCACATGCGAGCTTTCCACCTCGCCTGGCTCTCTCTCTTCTCTTGCTTCTTCTCCACCTTCTCCATCCCTCCACTCCTCCCCATCATCCGCCAAGACCTCAATCTCTCCCCCACCCACGTCGGCACTGCCGGCATCGCCGCCTTCGCCGGCTCCATCATCTCCCGTCTCGCCATGGGCCCCGCCTGCGACCTCTTCGGCCCCCGTCTCGCCTCCGCCACCCTCTCCCTCATCACCGCCCCCATCCTCCTCTCCGCCACATTCATCTCCTCTCCATTATCATTCATCTTGCTTCGCTTCTTCATCGGCTTCTCACTTGCCAACTTCGTAGCCAACCAGTTCTGGATGAGCTCCATGTTCTCCGGATGCACAGTTGGACTCGCCAACGGCGTCGCCGCCGGATGGGCCAACGTCGGGTCGGGTCTCACCCAGTTAGTAATGCCGGTTATCTTCTCTATACTAAACACAAACTTCAATCTAACGCAGTCCACTAGCTGGCGGGCGGCGTTTGTGGTGCCGGCGATCTTTCAGGCGACGATGGCACTTATGGTCCTTGCGTACGGCCAAGACCTGCCGGACGGAAAGTATAGAAAACATAAAAAATTACCCAATAATAAAGACTCTAACGATACCGCCACCGGGGTGTTTGTAAATGGGATAACGAATTACAGAGGTTGGGTTTTGGGGTTAACTTACGGATTCTGCTTTGGGGTGGAACTGACGATGGATAATATAATTGCGGAGTATTTTTATGATAGATTTGGAGTGAATATGGAGACAGCGGGAGTGATAGCTGCTAGCTTTGGGTTTGCGAATTGGGTGTCGCGGCCGACGGGAGGGGTGGTTTCCGACGAGTTAGGGAGTAGGTTTGGGATGAAAGGGAGGTTGTGGGGGTTGTGGGTGGTGCAGACGGTGGCTGGGTTGCTTTGTATATGGCTGGGGCGGGTTAATTCGTTGTGGGGTTCGATCATGGTGATGTGTGGGTTTTCGTTTTTTGTTCAAGCTGCGTCTGGGCTTACGTTTGGAGTGGTTCCATTTGTGTCCAAAAGGTACCCACGTTTCAAGAATTGACACTCATCTATAATTTGGACGCCACGTTCAATTTATTTATTTTTGTAATTGATTAATTAATTAAAATTTGCGTTTATTTATAAATTAATTTTGGTACAGGTCAATGGGGGTGATATCAGGAATGACGGGAAGCGGAGGGACGGTGGGAGCGGTGGTAACACAATTCTTGTTGTTTTCGGGGTCCACCAAATTCTCTACGGAAACCGGGATTTCATTGATGGGTGTGATGATGTTGGTGTCTACTCTTACGGTTACCACCATCTACTTCCCTCAATGGGGTGGCATGTTCTGTGCCCCTTACGCCGACCACAATGACTATCACCCGCTTGCCTGAACAAATTACAAGATTCATCGGCTTACCTAGCTAAACGTATAAAGGTCATGGATGTTATACCGTGATGATGGGTAAAACGGGTTTAGTTTACATCAAGATTCTAGCCATTCCAAAAAGAATGGTCTATTTTTTTAGAGCTTAGAATTCGGAGAAGAAATACTTAATGTCGATGAAAACATCAACTTGTATCTTGATTGAATTGTTGTCGACTCCAAGAATGAAGCAATGGACCACCAACGCCATGCCTCATCAGAAACAAAATTGAAAGACAAGCACAAAATCAAAAAAATTCCGTTGCCGGGACTTGAACCCGGGTCTCTCGGGTGAGAGCCGAGTATCCTAACCAACTAGACTACAACGGAATACTGGTTATGCGATTATCCAAAAACATTAGTACCTTTATTTAAAAAATTGTGTAATTCAGTCTACTAAAGCCTTTTTAAAATGTATTGATTGATGGTCAGTATTTTATTTAACTAACAACTTTTGGCTCCTAAAGTTTGTTAATTTAAATGGTTATCGTCCCTAAACTTTACTTTGAAAACTCGGATTTGGTCTTTTATGTTTGTCTTTTGTCAACGGTTTTGGTCTCTCATCCTAACATCCATTAAGTCGAATTAAATGAGTTGTATTTTAATCATTTCAAACGTTTTTCTTATTCTTTATTAAAATTAAAACACATATATATCACATTATATTAAAAAATAAAAATACCACCAACTCATTCCTCAACTATAGGGGTGAGCAGCGGAACTGGGTACCCGCCTTTGGAATCGGAACCGCTCCGGAACTGCCGGTTCCGAAACCGGAACCGATGTGACTGGTTCCGGTTCCGGTTCCTAAAATGTCGGAACCGATGTGACTGGGTCCGGTTCCGGTTCTCATTTTTTTAGAACCGCTACCCGCTGGGTACCCGTCGGGACCGGGTACCCGAAACCGCCGGGTACCCAGAACCGGAACCGCTGGGTACCCGGTACATTTTAATATAAAATATCTAATATTTATTATTTATTACATATAAATATTTAATCTAATAAACTAAAAATAACCTATTAGGGTTTAGTTTTCCAGACTTCACATTCATTCTTCACTCTCAACTCGTCTCATCACTTCACCCCGCCGCTGCACACCCCTCCGGCCTCCGCTGCACATCGCCCCTGCACACACCCCTCCGGCCTCCTTCTCCTTCCTCTGCCATCGATTTCTTGTCTCTTTGTCATCGCCTCAAGGTATTGTCATATCTTCAACTCACGCAAGGTTTATTTAAAGCAGTGAACACTACATTTTCTTTTATCTAGTTCTTATTAGTTGTTTGAAGTCGATCCTCAGCTGATTGAAGCCCTCTCCAATCGATCGATCGAACCAAAAATTCAGGTATTCTTCTTTCGGTTTGCTGTTTCGTCAGTTTTTTCCGATTTGTTGGTTCTCGTTTGATGTTTTTGATTCTCGTTTTCGATTTTCTGTATCTGATTCTCGTTAGCTGTTCATTGGTTTATTTGTTGAGAATTGAGATGGGCTTGCTGTTCTCGTTTTCGATTTGTTAATCTAATGTTCTTATGTTTTACTTTTGATTTGGGGTCAGATTATGTTTTGTTTGACTTCTTAACCTTGATCTTTAAGTAGCTTTATTATTGTAAAACTTGTCTTGAAGTTAATAATGTAGGGTTTGTTCCAGTGATAATCCTTTCTCAACCATGGCAGTAAGATTATTTCTCTAAGCACTCTTAAATCTTAAAACATTTTTGAGTAAATGAATGAACCATGGCATTACCACTTCACATATTCTAATATTTTATATATGTACAGTAGATTAAAGAGGTGTGATCTGTATCCTGGCTAATAGCTTTTTGATGTAGGATGTGTTTATGTTTAACTCAAAAATTTTGTTGCAGGTGGAGAAAATGCGTAATGCAGGACTCATTAAGGGTGGTTCCGTAGAGAATGTTGTTGTTTTCAGGTAAGATGCTTTTACAAATGGTTGCTTTGTGTTTTTCAGATTTTACTTCTTGGTCCACTTAATTAGCAGTAACCATAAATTTTTGAAGGTGTCTGAAAATGCCTTATAGGTTATATGTACAAACCAGGTGTTTGTCTTTCGTTTATATTCTAAAATTTAACCAGGACGTCAAATATATCCAAGTTTTTTTTTTCTGAATGGGTTTTGTTCAGCAGTTATTCTCATTTAATGCGTTTCTACCGGTGACTTTTCATCCAGTCTGATCATTGTGCTGAATGATATTCATGATTTGTTTCAGCACCCGTAAAGGTTTGATGAATCCATCTTTGCGTTCACCTGAGGAGCCGTGCAAGTAGCTGAATGGATGTTTGATTATTTTAATGAAACTTATGGGTTCGTATTTAGAATGCATACTTGGTATTTGTTTTAGTTAATTATAGTAATAATTAACTAGTACTAATTGTTAGTTGAAAGTAATATTTCTTCATCGTTGGTTTTAAGCTCCTATTTGAATTTTTATGTTAAGCTCCTGTTTGAATTTACTGTTATGTTAAGCTCCTGTTTGACGTTACAAAAGCTGTTGCCCTTTTAACATTACAAAAGTTGTTGTCCTTTTATGTTAAGCTCATGTTTGTATTTTTAATCTCTATTTTTGGTGTTTTTTAATGTCTATTTTTGGTGGTTATTAAATGTTAAAAATTAAGAAATGTTAAGAAATTAAAAAAAAATTGACAGGCGGGTACCCGGAACCGGAACCGGTTCCCAGCGGTTCCGGTTCCGGTTCCAAAATAATGAGAACCGACGGGAGCGGTTCCGGTTCTTTCTTTCTAGGAACCGCCGGTTCCGGTTCCGGTTCCATGAAAATTGGCCGGGTACCCGGTAGTGCTCACCCCTACTCAACTATACTCTTCCAAAATAACGTTGATGAGATCCCAATTAGCTTCCCCAATGAGATCAAATCCCAATAGCAGCAGCATCGTCCTTGGCCGGCCATATTCTCCGGCTACACCACCTCCCTCTCATCCCCTTCTCGGCTTGCCCTAGTTCCTTTGATTCTCAAAGCATTTTGGTTTTCTCATTCCGGGCAACCTACAAAACAAATATCATCCCAATGAGATCAAACAACCCTCTCTTAGACCTTTTGTATTCAAGATAAGGAAGGTGAATCAAGATAAATGGGGTTTTTCTAAAAGTAATTTTTCATGCTTTCATTATTGCTAGATTTAGATTCCTTTTTCTTCGAGGATACGTATCATGAATTCCTGATGTGTTTTATTCATCTAGGATTTGTCAAATTCAAATCCAAAACCTATTGACAGTTGGTGTTGTGAAGCAGAAGACCATGGTGGTAACAAAGGTGGTAGCCAAGAAAGCTTCCATTCGTAGGTTTGAAGAGCAAAGACGACTTCGAACCCATGTTGAAATTGACAAACATTAGGGGACCAAAAGTGAAGTTTACCTTATCTTGTATTTATTTGGAGACATAAATTGTCATGCCAACCATCAAGTGTTAATCCCCAAACCCCCTCCCACTCTATGACCTATCGGAAACCGCCAAGATTTGCCACTAGCAAAATGCGACAACCTATGGTACACATCACAATGATTAATAGGTACATGTGCATTTAGCCTACCCATAAAAACTAAAAAAAAATATGTTCAAGGGTGGTAAAGCCCATGCTTTCAGTAGTCATTCCGATGTTACTCGTGGGAGATGGTTAAAGCAAAGACCTCTCAACCATATCTACCCCAACCGTCTGCATACATATCTGATACCACCCCTCAATCGCTTTCATTCCAAGTTCTAGTCCTCCAAAATTGACTTTTCCGATCGCATTAAATATTTACCGAAACCAATATAATATCATATGAACGTAATCAACTTTCCATTGACATGAAAAAATACAAGGATAACCAGACCGTCCATCGATACCTGCATCTCCGCACTGCAAAAGTTGAAGACATTTGAAGGAGACTATTCGTTCGCCATTAAACTGTTCAACTACTTTGTTGTGAACCTGCCATGCCCCGAGTTACAACATTCAATATCAGTTACCAATCGAAAGAAATAAGAATACCGCTAAAACTTAATGACAGCTCCAGTGTTGACCAAGTCTTTTAAGTCCATAGTAGAACAAAGTAGGACTCTCAAAAGTTTCACGTAAAAAACAATGTTAAGAAAATGTCCATTCTCAGATTCAACAACAAAACAATAGTTGGGCCGCTGAAATCCACCGCTGCAGCTTGCAGCAATCACTCACCATGCAAGTCAAGATCCGGCATGGGGAAAATACAGTCAGGGGGTATGCAACTGAAAAAGGTCAAAAGGGCCACAAAGATATAAACAATGAAGCATATTACACAATACAGGTATTAATCAACAATGTTGTTTCAAAACTTCAATAAATAATGAGGTATCGAAAGATAGTTCAAGTCCTCAAGTAACATTCAAATTTATTTAGAGGAATCTTGTTAAGTGCATTTTATGCACGTAACTTTGTGTATTTTTAGTTGAACATTTCATGCATTATAGTCATTTCTTGCATTTTATTATTGTTCTTTTGCATTTTTCTCTATAATCACGGTCAGAATGGTTTTCGGGATAGTTTTTATGCTTTTGGTATGTTTTGTGCAGATCATACGAGGTGTTGAGGGCGACAAGATGGATGGCTCGGAAGGAATGAAGAGCAATGTGGAGAAAGAGGTAAAGAAAGCAAAGACAAGTACCCGTGATGATGAAGATATGGAGAGAAAAGTCAAAATTGAAGTGTTGAAGAATCTGCCAAGCTTCGCGGGCGCGAACACGGACGCGAAGAAAACTCCCCAGAACTCTTAATTGCATTCTGTTTGCTTTTGCGCCAGTGAAGGATTTGTGAAGGATTGCTTCGCGGGCGCGAAACGTCTGAAATTTTAATTGGGCTTTTTAAAACTATTGGGCTTGGCCTTTTATCTTTCTATTATTCCCTTTATATTAGGCGTTTCCTGGGGATGAAATTAGACAATCTTTACACGTGAATTTTCAGTTTCTCTTGGGTAGTTTTCTGCTTTGAACGATGGCTTGAAGAATTTGGGGGGAAGAAGATGAATTTGCAAGAAGCTTAGGCCATTGGAACCCGATTTGCTACCGGTTTTCATACTAGTATCTTCTTCCCTATCTTCTTAAGTCATTTAGTTGTTGAATTCTTGTTTTTCCTTTGTTTGAAAACAATATTTTGTTCATCAATCGTTCATGTTAGTAATTGAAGCATTAGGTTTAATTTTCCTTCATCTCTCTTGTGTTTGTTGTATTTTCTCTACTCTCTTGCATCTCTATTCCTTCTCTTTCTACCCTAACTTTCTACTCTTAGTTTAAAATTCTGCACTTTGTTAAATTTCTGCACTTAGTTTTAGGTTAATTTATATTTCTACACATGTTTGTTTAGTAGCTTATTGTCCATCTTTCAATTGTTAGTGTTTAATTGTTGTTAGATTGAGTCTAATGTAGATTCTTTGTTAGTCTAGGTTTAATTTTGGTTTTAATTTTGTTAGAGTCTAATTAAGTAACTTTTGTTTGGTCTCGTTTAAATAGTTCGTTTAATTGGGTAATCACCGCCTTAGGATTGAAGTTTTGGGATTGATCAATTGTTCTTAAAACGGATGTTGAGTTTTAATCCATTTTGATTTTACGAAAGTTGAATTGATTTAATTGGGTTTTAACAAATCATCTAGTTAATTCAATTGGTTGTTGATAAAAACAAAAGTTTGGTCTTCACTTGGATTGAATTGATCAATGACAACGGCTCTAACATGTAAATAGTTAGGGACGTTGATTGGGAAATATATTTATTTTAAGTCTTAATGTTTCTTCCCAATGTATATGTGTTGCGAAAGTAAATACATATCTTGGTTAGAAAAGCTTTCTCACCTCGAGAGAGGGTTGAAGTATTTTAGAAAAATGAATTCCCAACATTACCGAAAGCCGAGGTTGATATTACCCAATGTTATTAGTTATAGTCGTCTTTTCTCTTATTTAATTTTAGTTCTAATTGCTTCTTTTTGTGTCTCCTTCTCTTAATCTCTTTTAGTTTAAGTTCATCTAGATAAAAAATCAAACCAATTATCTGATTCGCATAACTAGCCAAGATTATTAAGTAGTTAGTGTTTAGACCGTCACCTCCCCGTGATCGACCCGTATGCTACATAACCCGTACGCTTGCGGTATAAATTTAAAACACATCAAATCTATAATCATAGATAGTCATAGACACGTAGACACAATTAACCAGAACTATTATCCCTAACTGGCAGTTAAAAACTAAGTTGTCTTTGGAAACTGCAAGCATGAGATGAATAAGATTGACCAATTGCTAGAGCATCTCAAGTTATATCTAATGAAAACTTGACGTACCATTTACCTCGCTGTACAACTCCGACAATTAAGCCATCCTCAACAGAATCAGAACAAGCTTTACTCGTGACAAATGAGGTTTAAGTGGCGAGATTACTTTTATCTGGTTCCGTATCTTGTTTATCAAATTGTTTCAGATTCTCCATCTCCAAATGTAGCAGGTTTCTGGGAATCAGTTTTTGAGATTTCAACCACAGCCCCGACAGAAGCATCTGAATTTCTTTTAGAAGTGGGTAAAGGACTTCTCCATTAGCACGATCTTTGCTGAGGTTACTAGGTTTTAGCCATGAAAATTTCAAGTTGTGACCATTCCAGTATTTACCACTCGAAAACGCCTTCTCAGCTGAATGCCGGGTTGTGAAATATACACGAGCTGTATATTTGGCTGTTCCAAGATCATTATTGCCATCAGCAGGATCCATACCGTCTAGTTCCACCTTAGAAAGATCCCCGAATGGTGAGAAGTGTTCCTTCAAGACTGCAACCTGAACAACAATATACATTAATACAACAATAACTTCATTAAATATAAGCAATCCAATAAAAAAATAGTAAGTGATTCTATGAGAACGGAAAGTACTTCTGACAAAGATATTGATCTTCTTGTTTATCAAATATAGAAGTCCTGGCCACCTTTCAATTGAGAGGTGAAGGATTAAAACCTAAGCAAAACAAGTTAAAATTTATATGATCCTAAAAAAGGAAAGATGTATGACCCATTAGGGAAAGTGATGCTCACAGGATACTTTAGTCATAGTTCTAAACAACAATCAAAACATGTGCATTGATTAAGACATGACTAGCTAATAGAGAAATCCTTTCCAAAACTGTAAGCATACCAGTCGCCAAATTTATGAAAATGTCTTTTATTTAAACATCGTTTCTATTTATGAAAAGATAAAATTAAGGAACTAAGGGGAAAGAGGGTTTACATCAGCAAGATCTTTTGGTAAAGATGAAATGATCTAAAATGCAGTGGGACGGTTGTCCAGCTTGAACCGATTGGCAACAACTGATGGACCAATAGGTGCCAACGGGCGTAGTGATGGTTTCAAGACTGGCGATTCTTGCAGTGCAACTATAGCAGTTGATTTGGAACTTTGTGGCACAGCAGACTCCAGCGATTTGTTGCCATTACCTACAACTTCAGCTTGTGGTGAAGATAAAATGATTTCAGGATCACTAGAACTTGAGGTTGCAGCTTTTGTAGAATCAGCTACATTTCCTAGTTTCTGTCTTTTAGCAACCTTTTCAGGTTCTATCTCGCCTTTTAGACCTGTAGCCTGCAGACGGAAAAAAATAAACATGACAACTGCTACACAGTTAATTTTAGAATTCAAAATGGTTTCAAAGTAAGAAGATAATAGCTTATACTTGTTTCTCAAGTTTGTCCAACTTACGTCTAAAGTCATTCCTCTTCTGATCAAGCATCTCTTGCTTTTTGCGGAGCTCCTCCTTCAAAACCTCTAAACTCTCCAGCTTCTTTTGTGAAGGTGGGGGTGCTTTTGGGCCGGGGATTACAGGCTTTGGTTGATCGGAAGCAGGCACAACAGCGGAAATAGGAGTAAGTGTGCCATTATGCGATGCTGAAGAAACTCACATGCCACGAGGAGGTATAGGCACATGATAGCCACTATTTGTTTTATTAACAAGAATATTATCATGATTAGCCCACCATAGCTTAATAAAGCAATTACCCATTACAGCATCAGGTGCCACGAGAGCAGCTTCTGCTTCTTCTCTTTTGGAGAACTGGACAAAAGCTCGTTCACTATTTAAAGGAATGTGAATATCAATAACCTCCCCGAATTTATGAAAATGTGAAATTAGGGATTCCCTTCTGTTTTGTTGCAGGGGAACACCATTGACAAATAATGTACATTGTGCCTTTTGAGAAAGCTGCTTATGGACACTCTTTCCATTACCACTCTGCATTTTCATAGATGAATTTACATCATTGTGTTTTCCATGATTGGGAACACCTTGAGCACTATTTGATAGCTGTTGCTTTTCAACGTTCTCATTGTGGATGAAATTTGAAGGACTTTGTTTAGAAACCATATTCTCTCTCATATTTGTTATGTTTTTTGTACTATTAATTCTTCCCAACACAGAAGAGCTTGTAGCCTGAGACCCCATAGCAGTCCCTCCACTTTTGACCATATGTTCATTAGAGCCATCAAGCGATCCAACACAATGATTGCCAGAGGGACCAGGATCCAACAAAGGCCCATTTTCCTTCGCATTAGATTGATTTATCGATTGTAGTGCAGGTGATGTTTGAGAATCATTACCCCATAGAGGCTAATCGAGATCATAAAAGTCAGCACCAACACTGGCAGCAGAATCGGTGAATGCATCGTTTAAGCCCTGTCCATTGCCACCCGCTCCATGTTTACTAGTTTTGCCATGCAAAATTTTGCCGGAGAACAATGAGTTTGTTGGGGCACCAGAGGCAGATAAAGGTCCTGGCCCAGTTGGTGCTCCAGCATTTTGAAGTGATACTGGGAGATTAAACTGTGAAAGGCTCAGTAAGTTGTAAAATAACCAAAGAAATAACAGTTTCAGATATGCACTCTGAAAAAGATGATATGCAAAAACATAGTATGCAAGCCAAAAAGACAAATGTGCATTCTAAAAAATTTATCAAGCCAGGCATGCATAATGCATTTGATGTTACACGTCATACAGCAAGAAAATACATCATACCTGAACATCTTCCACAACAATATGATTGACACCATGCTCCATTGGGCACATGTCCCCTCTTAGGCAAAAACCTTATTCCTCAAAGTCTCTACACCGTTGACGGGGAAGTCCCATTCCCATGTTCATAGAAGGATCAATAGATCTGTATGTTGCTTGTAAGCCAAGGGGGTATAGTGTATCAAAACCACCATTTGGCATTCCAGGAACCAACCCAAAAGGACTCCAGGATGCACCATACGCATTTGAAACACTAGGTAAACCCCTCCCAGCAAACAGACCAGGGGGTACAGATCCCTGTTGAACTATCTGAGAAGCAATATCAACATTGCTGAATCTAGAATCACGCTGGCTCCAAAGACCAGCATCCCTTCCTCTACCCCTGATTGGACCAGGATCCCCAGAAAATGCTTGGTTTACCCTGATTCTCTGGTTCAAATCCAAAGGTCCTTGGGAAGATTGTGCAAACCCATGTCGTCTTTTGTCAAACTTGGCAGAGATATCTTTCTCCATAGGGTTGAAAGAATAATTTTCCATGCTTCACTGGACTGAGAACCTGCTTACCTGTAAATATGCCCATTTTCGAAACTTTTACTTCCCCTTCTATATGGCTTAGTAAATACTTGGTCAGCAGCATCTCCCTCCAGTTATTGAGACCTCGCATCATCTCTTCTACGATGCTTATGGTTGCGATCATCGTCATCATCGTCACTAATTTCTTTCTCATCAGGATTGCTTTCGGATAGTGAAGGTGAACGCCTTCTATCCTGGGCTGAAACTTTAAGCTCCATTGATTGCTTCTGATAACAGACAACTTAGAATATTTTATGACTGACAGGTTCTAACAGTCACTAATGGAGCCAATGGATCCACTTGATCAACCTGAAATATTCCTTTCTTGGAAAGGGGATGCTGCACAATGATTCACATATTAGGGAAACAACTTCACAAGTGAAAAACTTTGAAATTGAAAATAGATAATTTCAGTCATCTCATGAAGTTATTTACTTATTTATGTATGCACAGAACAGAGGGTACACCAACTAGTTTTGGTGAAGGTTTTGTTCCTTGAATTATGTAGATGAGAAGAACATGTCAATGTTAGCAACCAGGGAACAGCAGGCTAAAAAATTCACACTTCATCGTATAGAAGGCTAGGCCACTGGAAAGGGCATGCCTATGTTGCCAGGAAATGGGATGAAGCTATCAGAAACATGACCAATTTAGGGAACATTTTTGTCTTATTATTAACAAGTCAATAGGTAGTAACATACCTGTCTGTTCAATTCAGAAGTGGCAAATCAGAAAACAAAAAAAATGTCTGGTGGGCCCTTGAGAACAGGAAATTTCCTATGAAGCACGTTGATTTGATTACTGATATGTATTGCGAAGTGATATTGGATTGAAAGCATGTGAGAATAATGTATTATTTATTTTGCATTAAGCCCTTACATTTTTGTTTTCCTTTCATTGATAAACTAAAAAGAATACAATTCGAAATCCAATGTTGTTTTGCCCTTTGACAATGATGTAGCATTCATTAAAGAGACTACGTCAGATGTAGATTCAATGTGAATTGAACAAACTTAAACTCAGCTCGAATAAACGTAGGACATGGCATGCAACTTCTATACTGCTGCTATGATTAGAATATGGCGAGCATGAGAAGAAAATAGTTATTTGGGATTGATGCTACAAAAGAACTGGATGATTGACAGTAATGTTAATGACAAGATAAGAATATAATAGATAAAGTAGTGACAAAATTAAGGTCTTGTGCAATGGAAAATCCCACAAGAGTGGAAGAATGACTTTTGTAGAACAACTGTGAGACCTACTAACAGTTTTTGGGAAAGGGTTGGCAACAAAAAGGTAACATGTACAGTGTGGGGAAATTGTGCAAGTTGGGGAAGAGATGTGGACATATGACATATACAGATTAGAAATAAGGATATTTGGGGTATGACTAGGATCTCTAAAGTCTAAACTAAAATAAACCAATTTAACAGCAATAGAGAAGTCTGATCATCTCCAACAAGGACTTGCAGAAGAGAGATTTGGATGGAGTGGTGGGCATTAAAAACAAAATGAATAGACTGAAATTAACACAAGGGACTTGTCTGTAAGAGTTTGGAAATTTGGAAATGATGTTATTCATATCCAGTTACCTTGAATCCTTTATTTGATCATCTTTGAGCAATAAAGACTTGGTGCTGCTAGTTTGGGTAAAAGGCTTGTTGATGGAATAATAAGTGGGATCTTACTCTTTCATCATCCGATGCTATTATTTAATGTTGAGGATAGAAAATTTCTACCAAATCCCTGGAAGCATCTATCATTAATTTTAGCTGCAAGTAATACCCGTCAATGACGAATTGACCACTGAAACATACAATCAGAAATTCAGAATACAAAAGTCCCAACAAATCTTTTAGAGGTAGAGAGATAGAGTAGCACTCATTGAAGACAAGTGAAAGAATGAACATGAACGTTCAGTGGACTCATCACTAACCATCTACTAATCTATTTTCCAAACATTAAACATGAAATGGAACCCCCAGATTAGTTCTCAAAGAGTTTTTAGTGCACAACCACCCCCAACTGTTGTACATCAACACTCTTTAGACATCATATATATAGAATATAACGTATAGCACAATGATCCTACACAGACAAAGACAAAGACATAATTAACTACAGAGTATCTTATGAACCAATTTCGATCAATAGGATTAAATCAATAGATCGCATGGAGTACCAAATCAATCAACAATCATATATAACAACCGCAACAATTTCCCACATATAACAACATATTATAGGCACACAAAAAAAACTAACCTTGGTCTAACGATTTCACCTATTAGGGTTACGATGTGTTTACAAAATAATATTATAGCATTCTAGCTCCTGGTCATGTCAAAAATGGCGGACCATATGTTCACGTGTGTAAGAATACGTGTTCGTGTTGTATATCGTCTTCTCCTTACTCTCTCCCCCTCTCCCTCTCTCTCTAAATTCTGCAGTTTCTCTCTCTAGACGCAGGAAAGGTTTTACAGATAGGAAAGGAAGAAAAAACTATGGTAGAAATTAACAACTGAAACCCTCATACTTTGTAACATGTATGATGCTGACTTAATATTTTGGTAAATGTCACGATGAGTACTCATACTTTGCATCATGAATGTTGTCTTTAATTTTCATGGAATAGCATATTAAGCACCTAAATTTTTTTTTTTTTGGAAGGGTATCCGAGGACATTGCCCCGACTAATCCTGGCAAGGCAATTGCCCCAGCTGCTAAAGCGTGCAGCCCTGAGTTTACAAATCTACCTTTAAAACATATATTTTTAATAGTATTTTAAAACAGTTTTCTTATTTTTTGCCACCTTTCCTTTTTTCCTACATTTGGGATGAAGTTTTAGGAGAAAATTTATCATTATTTTTTTCCCTCATAAAGAGTTTTTAGAACATGAAGTGTCTTTACTTTCCTTTCATTTCACTCATTTTTCTTTCTATTCATTCATAAAATAGGTTTTGAGAACAAAACATAAAACTATTCTTTTGTATTTTTTTTCTTTAAAACTTGATATTTACAGCATCACACTCCCCATCTCGACCCCGTTATATATTTCAATTAATAAATTAAATAAATATTATTATTTAAACTAAATCGGTAATTTATAATTTCTTATTACTAACTAGGTTTAGAATTTAAAATTGTTATTTTTTATGTCAAACCAAAATAAAATTATTAGATATGGCTTTGGATATTACTCGATATGTTTTGGTACTTGTAACGTTAAGTGTTCTTTGGATTTATATTGAATTTCATTTTGTTTTAGGTTATTACTTATTATATGAGGTTGTGATTTTTTTATATTAAATTCAATTACGTTAGATTTAGTTTTATTGAAAGTATGTGAGATTTAAACATGTGTAGTGTTTTGCATATTTGATTTAAAATAGCTTACGTAAATGAGAAAAAAATCTTCGTTTCCCGTTAAAGATGGAGATGTGATCGTGTTCGCTGGTAGGGATGGGAACGGGGATGAAAATGAGGGATAGGGAACAGGGATGAGGATTGAAGTCTTTGTCCCGTCCTCGACCCATTCTCATGTCTATTTAATATTATAATTATGTAATAGTTAAAGAATACCATATGTTTTCATTATTTTTCACACGTAAATAATGAAAAATTATTATAGAATAAACTACATATTTGGTCCTTGTGGTTTGTTGTTTGTAACAATTTTGATCTTTACAATTTTAAAATTTGGTATGCAAAAACGATCGGATTTGGTCCCTTCCCCTAGCGATCGTTAAAAGAAACCGTTAAGTCAATGGTAATTTGTATATCATTTTTTCATTCAATTATTTCAATAAATAACTAATCAAATAAATGACATTATTTTATAGACTAAAATTGTAATTTGCACTAATCAATATATATATATATATATATATATATAGAGAGAGAGAGAGAGAGCGATGAAACCCATGTGAGGTCACAACTCGTCGCCTACCTTTCTCCACCAACGTCACATATCTTCGCCGCATCCCTCTTCTCCGACGGTTACAACTCTTCTCCGACAAGAAAATAGTCACATCTGTCCAAACTATTTGAATCCTTCAAGTAACACCCTACCTTAGATATAGATAAAAAAAAATATGTATGAGACTTTGAGGATCTTTTTTATATAAAAAAATGTTTTATTCAATAAAATTAAAGGGAGAGAGTTATGCAGAAAACCTAATTTTATCCAAATTTGCTCCTCTCAATTAAAAATGATGTTTCTTCTTCTGTGAAAAACTCTTAACAAACAAAAACATTCATAATTTATACACGTAAATTAACCCACATTTATACACATAAATTAATTCGCATAGACAGATTAAACGACATTATACACAACTTATCAGGTAAGTGTTTATCGGGTAAGATTTTTGGTGCTTTCCATAGTTCAAACAAACATATAATAAACAATCTCTAATAATTTTCTACATTGATCCAATGAACGGTCTGTCTTGTAATTGAATTTTTTGTATTATGAGATCGTTTAGTAGGCACTTTTCATTTCATTTGGGTCTGGCCATGTATGAAAAGCCGTATAAAAGTCCAATTTAATGGGTCGTACTAAACATTTCATTTGGGTCTGGCCATGTATGAAAAGCGGTATAAAAGTCCAATTTAATGGGCCGTGCATTACAAGGCCGTTTCCTTGCTTATTAGATTAGTTTTCAATACATTTCTTTTTTGTAAGTGTGAGTTTTCGGGTCAGCTTACGGCGCGCACCGACTAATCTCCGAGCGACCAAGAATAGCCTGAACCTCGTCCTCCATGGCCACAAGGGCTTTGGTAGTGCTTGTTTTTGAAACTTGTGTAGATGACTACATCCTAAAGACTTTACCAGTACACCAGTACACCACAACCCAAGTGATTTTAGTATCCAATACATTAGGTGCAATGATAATAGTTGAGCAACTTATATCGAAAAAGATGTGTTTGTGAACGTTAAAAATGATATTGAAACGCACCAAGTTTATTGTTGAATTGGATCAAGTATAGGATGTATAAAGATTAATGTTATGGCTTTTCGAACGTATATTAAAAATTTTGATTGAACTTTACCATGAATATACAACATCATATATATAAATCTTTTTCTAGTTAAAGAGGAGAGGGCCACCGAAGCTTCATAAAATCCAGACCTCGTCTCTATTTTCGTGTAACATAACCACCGACAATAATCGACAAGACTCACTCCGTCAATATCAAGACTCGAGGCCATCAAAATCGATTAGGCCTTCGGTACCGCCAGCGGGCTCGGGCTCGGGCTCCTGCGGGTTGTGGTACGGGGGGTAGCGGGCTCGGGCTCGGGTTCCAGCCCCGGGTTCCAAAACCCGTTGAACCCGATTGCTTTTCTTTTTTTTAATAATTTGAAAATAAAGACGTTGACAACGGCTATTTTTTAAAAAAAATCAATTTAATCAAATTATATATATAATCCTAAAACCCATTTTATTTTTCACACAAAACAACTCTCTCATTCTCTCATTCTCTTCCATTCTCTATATTTTAAACAATATGGATTCGCCACAACCCGGTTCACCGACCGCATCATCATCATCCGTAGACACCGACGAGTTGTTGCATCTACAAAGGGAAATTTTTCGACAGACTGCACAATTAATTTATGGTAGCACCGCCTCATCGTCAAGAAGAGAGAGGGCCGCGAACATAGAAAGAGGTCAAGTAGCTGCAAACGAGCGGCTTATGCGGGACTACTTTGGCAACAACCCGGTTTATACATCGGATATGTTTAGGCGGCGGTTCAGGATGAGCAGGCAACTATTCAAACGAATAGTTGAAGATTTAGAAGGAGAGTATCCGTATTTTACACTTCGGTTGGACGGCAGACGCAAACAAGGTTTTTCTCCGATACAAAAGTGTACTTCCGCTATTCGGCAATTGGCGTATGGAGTAGCTGCTGACGCACTTGACGAGTACATCCGTATGGGAGAGAAAACGTCACGAGATTGTCTGTACAAATTCTGCACAAGTATTATTGAACTGTATGGTCAAAAATATTTACGCAAGCCTACTTTTATTGATATTCAGAAATTGTACGCCGCGCATGAAGCTAAACACGGATTTCCCGGCATGCTCGGAAGCATAGACTGTACTCACTAGGCGTGGGCAAATTGTCCGGTAGCATGGCGAGGTCAATTCATGAGAGGTGGTCATGAGCACCCGACAATCATGCTAGAAGCAGTGGCCTCTCAAGATCTATGGATCTGGCACGCATACTTTGGTGTTGCCGGTTCCAACAACGACATCAATGTTCTCAATCAGTCGCCCATCTTGAACGATGTATATGATGGAAAAGCACCCGACTGCCCTTTTGAGGTGAATGGAGCCACCTACGAGCACGGATATTATCTAGCGGATGGGATATATCCGGAATGGGCTACTTTCGTAAAATCATTTACGTGCCCACAGGACCCTAAACGACAAAAGTTCAAGTCCGCGCAAGAAGCGTGTAACACCCTCAAATTTGGAACGAGCAACTAACTTTAAAATTCAATAAAATAACCAAATTAGATATAATCACTTCTACAATTCATTCCTTAAAATACCTCGGAATTTAAAACATTATAAGTCCACGATAAAATAACTTAATCGGGTGCTACATAACACAACATAAGTTGCTAGTCCAAACAATTGCGGAAGACTTCACTAATTAAGTCACCTCTCGTGCACTCTACCAGGGTCGGCCCTGGCCCATGGCAAATGTGGCTTGAGCCATGGGCCCCAGGTCCAACAGGGGCCTCACCAAAAAATAGGCTCTTTATATATATGTATCAATTTTGGGGCCCAAGATCATTTTACAAGTTTGATTATGCGGCCGATTGAAATCGAGAACGACTAGTTTGTAAAGTCCGTGTCCCGGTATGTAATTTTGTTTTATTAATTCTTTTCTTTTAAGTTTTATTTAACGTGATTTCCGTTAACGGGGTCAGACGTTTTGGGCCTAATTGTTAAACATGTCAAACGTTGGTTAGTTTGTGAGAAGGATGTAGTTGAGGGGCCATTATTGTCAATGGGCCAAAGTAGTGTGTGGTCATGCAAAACCCAAAAACCGTGACCTTGTGTTTGTGTGTGTTTAGTGTAGTGTTAAGCAAGGAAGAAAAGAAAATAGGAAGGAAAACCCTACGGCCGTGAAGGGAAAAAAAAAGGAGAAAAGCCGAGAGGGAAAGAACCGTGAGTAAGAGAGAGAGAGAGTCGCCGGAGTAAGAGAGAGAGAGAGTCGCCGGAGAGAGAGGGAGAAAGTTCGCCGGAAAGAGGGGAGAATCGCCGTCGTTTTGCTGCCGGAAAAGAGGAGGAAGAAGGGTTCGTCGAGGTAAGTGTAATTCCCTTCTCGTTAGTGCCGTTTGTCTTTTTCTGCCGAGAACCGCCGCCACCACCGCCGCAGTCACGGCTGCTGGCGGTGTGGCCGCCGCCGTACGCCGCCGCTGTGCCGGCAGGGGGTGTACGTGCTTGTGTGTGTGCGTGTATGCGGGTGTGAGTGTGGGTAAGTCGGGGTGTACGTTTTGGTGTGGTTTCGCCGGAAGCTTTTAACCGTACCGCCGCCGCCGCCAACGGACGCCACTGCCGGAGGTGGCAGAGGGTGGTGCACAGGCTGCTCAGCCCTTTTAATCTTAATCAATAAGTCACAGCTAGTTCCAGGTCTGAATGCTTAAGGCATGGCTTAATGGGTTAAGATTTAATTTAAGCCTTGTTGTCATTTCATGTGAAATTGGCAGTTTCTGCCACTGTTTTGGGAAAGCCTTAACTTTTTATAGGAACGTCGTATTGGGGTGAAACCAGTGCCAAAATCTCCCATTCTGAGTCTAGTAAGTTTCTTATGTTTTGCGGAAAAACCAGTTCGGACCATAGCTAGTGTCAAACTGCTGTTTTGTACTGAAAGGTACCGTTTTTCACTGTGCAGCAACCGGTTTTGTAAAATCCATAGTAAATTGTAGAAAAATCGTTAGAGCGTGTGCGATATGTCCCTGGAACCCTAAGACATGGGACTTTGTGTTTATGGAAAAATATTTCTGGTTTAATCAGTTTATAAGGGGTTAAACAGGTCCCGAACAGACCTGCGTGTTGAGAGTAAAAACTGGAAAATGTATTTTTAAAGTTAGTAGTCGTGGCCTTGGTTTGGGACGTCACTTTGACAATTGTTAACGCTTATTTAGGTGGAAAAAGGTGAACTGGTGTTGGCCGGTTCGTGTTGCGGTTGAGGTCATAAGCTTTGCGTTTGAGGTGAGTTCTCTCACTATATAGGATGTGAATTATATTTGTGTTGTTATAGTTCGAGTGTGTTGATTATGATTGTTTGTTGATATTATTGTGGTGTGGAATATATATATTTGTGTGTATATATTGAACTGTGATTGATGTACTTCTTGATGGATGTTCCAAGAGGTATATGCGTTTGTATAATGAGTTGTGATTATATCTTCTTGAGGGTTGTTCCAAGAAGTATAAGGCCACTTCTTGATTGTTGTTCCAAGGAGTAGGTGTAATGGTTTAATGAGTTGTGATTATATCTTCTTGAAGGTTGTTCCAAGAAGTATAAGGCCACTTCTTGATGGTTGTTCCAAGGAGTAGGTGTATTGGTATAATGTGTTGTGATTATGTCTTCTTGATGGTGGTTCCAAGGAGCATAAGGATTATTATTAATCGTGTTATATTTTCTTGATGGATGTTCCAAGAAATTTATGTGCTGGTATGTTTAAGGGTGATGCTGATATGATTGCGATCCTATGTAAGGATTGAATTCACTAAGCTTCGTGCTTACCCCTTCCCAATGTCTTATGTTTTCATGTGCGAGTAGCAGTCGGGCATGACGGTACACACGGGCGCAAGGCGAAGACTGTTTAAGTTAAATTTTTATTAAATGGGGATTTAATTATATAACTTTTCCGCTGCTTAACTTTGTTTGACGGTTTAAATCAACGGCGTTTATTTTATTGTAATGGGATTTGTTAACTTTTGGTTTGATTATAATGAAATGCATTACTTTTAAAAACATTAAATTCCTTGTAACTTTTGGGACGTTACATAGTTGCTGCGGTACGGTGCTGCCCTAAATCAAATCAGAAAAAGAGTCGTTGATTCCGATTCGTTGCTGCCCTAGGTTATCTCTCGCATCAGCTGTTATGCTTTGGTAAGATATTTTTTTATCCCTAGTAAATTCTATTCCATACGTTTATCTGATTTCATATGTTCATATGTTTTTCTTTTAATCGATCTCGTGTACATATATTTTCAAATCATCAGAACTTGAATTGATATGAAAGAAGAAATCTAATGGAAATGAGTAATTAAGTGGATGGATCCCCAATTTGTTCATCATCATGTGATTCGACTGAGATTGCTTGGCGTTACAAAAACGAATTACCATTAAAAAATTTCTCAGATTCACTTCAAAATTTGGATGTGGTTTTTGGAAATAAGAAACTTATAAAATCTCATCATAAACGATTCGATATCCAATTCAACTTTACCAATTATTTTGCAAGTCGTTAATGCTTCATATGTAATTTGATCTTAATTATTCTACTGCAATAATTTGTCGAAAATTGTGCATCAACTGCAGCTTGGAAACGTGGTATTTTATGGCGTTAGTGCTCTTTGCTGGGTATGTGAAGAATGCTGAAGCTGCTGTGGATGCACTTTCCATATGGTAAGTATTATCCTCCCCTTTTCTTGTTTATTTTTTACTTACCTATGGACTTGTCTGAATTTTATGAAATATTTTGCATGATTAATGGTATAGGCAGACCTAGATTTAGATAATAGAGTGTATATGCAATTCAAAGAAAGATAAGAAGTTGATACTATGCTGCTGTTATATGTTGCAATCACGCTCACAATTTAGATCTTTGTGGTCAAATATTTCACTTCTGGTGACCAAAATTGATAGATATTTATTCAGATCTAGAGATGAACAAGAATACGATGGGAAGTCATAAAATGGAATACCATAAAATTTGCTGCAATTTTGGAATTAAGAGCACAATCTGGATTAGAAAAATAACCCTTTTGACTGAAAAAGTCAAAATACATCTCGAAAATTTGGAACAGAGGTAGTATGAGTAGCAGTTCTGAAATAATATTAGCCTGCTAACCAGATAGATTTTAGTTCAAGAGAATTATTTCCATTTCGATGAACGGGTTAGCAATTTTGAGTATTGAGAGTAAGTTTTTAGTGGATGTTAACTATGATAAAATAATTGATACTTTTGCTTCGAAAAATGCACGAAGGCATCGTTTTAAGTAATGTATTTTATGTTCTATTATACGGGGTTTTGCTTTATGTCCCCCTCGTTGTACTATTTTTGTTTCTTTTAATAAAGACCCGGCATGGGGATGAGCCGCCTAGCTTTACTAGGTTCCAAACCCCGTTAAATTGTTTTTCGTTCTCGTAATATAGGGGCCTTTTTTTGTCTTTCGCCATGGGCATCCGAAATCTCAGGACCGGCCCTGCACTCTACTAGCACTCGCCACTTCACAATGTAGCTAGAGCTACCCCAACCTGAGCATGTTGCACATGCCGACAAATAAAAAGGGTTAGGCTTACGCCTAGTGAGTTCAAGCATTTTATCATGACTAAATAAAATCATAAATCGGAAGTTAGTAGTTTTAGTCATGATTCAAATAAATCTTTAAATGAAAGTTTGCAACAAGATTATCATTTCCAAAAGGGTTTCCCAAGCGGGCGTAAATGACTCATTTTCCAACGCACTCAAATTCCATGGAAACCATTCCCGAAAAAGTGTAAAGCGTTTTCCAAAATGAGATACGAATCCCAACCCACTCAAATACGTGAATAAATCTAGTTTTAGGCAAAACCTTCAAATACGGTTGACAATACATACTCAACCCGTAAAGCATGGAAACCATCCATTTAAATATGATCTTTCATTGGAAACATAATACGAAGCAAAACTCACGCAAACGTAAAATGTATTAAAATCCAAATACCATAAAATAAAACTCCAGCAGTTAAAACATCCAATAAGAATGTAACATAAATCCGTCCATCAATCATGGAAAACAATCCATATGCATGTATTATAACCTCAACAATGTGAATAGATAAAATACCCGAAATCAACACCCTTCGGTGACGGGGGAGACCCGATCTCATCGAATGTGGCAAACACATAAATTAAACCACGATTAAATAAATGCAAGTAAGCTTCTTGGATGTGGAAAACGGATGACATCAACCATACTAGGTCTTTAGTCAATCACCGGCATCAATCATACTAGATCTTTAGCCCTTCTTAGACATCAACCATACTAGGTCTTTAGTCCATCTCAGACATCAACCATACTAGGTCTTTAGTCCGTCTTCGGCATCAACCATACTAGGTCTTTAGCCCCTCTTAGACATCAACTAGGTCTTTAGTCCATTTAAAACCACCAAGTTCAACCATACTAGGTCTTTACCTTGGCAAACCCACCATCCAAAACAAGCTTACTTAACTTAAAAATTTATACATGACCTCAAAAGAATAACCAATGCATTCAAATCTTGTAAACCTCAAATATGATGCAACTCATGCAATGCAAACCCCAAGCTCACGTCGAGCTTATTAAAACCGGGCGAATGCCCTCAAGACTCAATCGAGTCCAAAACCGAGCCCTCTACTCAAAGATCTAATGACCATTTATCAACGTCAAATCATGAAAATGAGATGCAATTAAGCATACAACACATCCTAGACTCCACCCTGAGCATGTAAATATCAACAACGTGCAATAATATGTAACACGGTGCAATAAAAGCAACCCGTAAATAAGACTCCACATCGAGCCATTTAAATCGGACAAATGTCCCAAGACTATCTCAAAGTCAAAACCGAGCAAAGTGCTCCAAGCTTGCTAGACCCATAATGTCGGTCATCATCGCATAAAACGCGTTAAAACATTGTTTAAGAAAACATGTATCCCGAAATCATCATTAACCCCAAAACTCAACACGGGTTAAACAAAAGGGTTTTCCCAAAGGACTCACACCCTTAATATTCTCAAAATGACTCATAACACTAAAAGTGCATTTTCCCAAATGGTTTATTAAATCATTTACACTAACATGATTAAACCATCAAACAAACCTCATTTTGAGCAATTAATCTTTTAAAGACAAATTATGGTTTCTAACCATCCAAATATTCAAAAGCCCCAAATACGGGTGTTTTACACATTTATGAAGATAAACACTTCAAAAGAGTTAAACCATTCAAATAACTCAACCTCATACATTTTCACGTAAAACACACATATTTGTAAAATACTCATTTTGGCATGTACAACGTTTTCGCAAAGTAACTTGAACTCACCTTGCTAGATTAGGCTAATCTAGATTTTTCCCAAACGTAAGCTCCTTTGAAGAAGTCCGAACCTTCAAGTCCAAATCTTCCAAAAACCTAAATTCATAAATTCCTACCATGAATATTCATATTCAATCACTTTAAAACCATTCCCCAAACATCTCATATTGAAATCTCCATTTTGACCAAAACCCCAATATTAACCTAATTTCTCCAAAATCATCCAAACCGAAATTGGAGAAACAAAACGCTAGGAGATCATCAATGGAACATTTATAACTCATATGAAAGTATAGAAGCTAGGAGGATGAACTCACCACTTAGGTTTTGATGAAACCTAGAAAACCCCAAAAATCTCTAAGATGTTGTGGATGAAACTTGCTCTTGCATCTATAGATGAAATCAATAGCATAAAATGGGTAAGGAACGCATCAATCTCCAAGAGAAACCCCAAAATCGGTTAGGGTTTTGTGAGGGAGAAAAGGGAAAACGATTTGGGAGAGAAAGGAAGGAGATTCGAGACTTACCACCACCAAACACCCTTGAATCTTCCAATGATCTTCCAAACTCTTTCTAGATCCTTGAAGAGCTCTCAAAAACGGAACCATAGCAAGTTGAATCATCAAAATCGGAGTTGAAATGAGAGAGATATGAAGAAATGAAGTTTGAGGGATGAAATTCGCGTCTTTAAGCTGATCCAGAGCTCTGCGCGCCTCTCCGCACGTGTGAAGGCGCGCCACCAGACGCGGTGGGCACTAGTCGCCCGGTTTCCTCTTAAACACTATTTTGGCCATAACTTCTTTGTTATAGCTCCGTTTTCGCTCCGGAAAGAACCGTTGGACTCGTATTCGAATTCCTCATCCAATAAGACCATAAAATCTAGGATTCAATCCAAAATCATATTTTTCATATTTTTCTTAAGAGATCGATTCCACACTGATTCGAAGTTGTACTTATCCAAAAATTACGGGTGTTACAAAGCGGCACGTAAAGATGTTGAACGAGCTTTTGGCGTGCTTAAACAACGTTGGCATATACTTCATAACCCGGTACGCGGATGGGAACCGACAAGATTGGCAAACATTATGTACGCTTGTGTCATATTACACAATATGATACTCGAAGACGAAGACCATGCTATTTGTGGTGGCGATGAAAACGACCTTTTCACGGATGATATCGAAACCCAAATCAGTGAGGAACAACGCGCGGCAAATGTTCGAGAAGTCAAAAACCGGGGCACTCATAATAACCTTCGGTCGGATTTGGTCTAACATATTTGGCGTATCCAAGCTCCCAACAATGAGGACGAGTAGATTTTTAAATTTATTTTGTAATTTTTATTTTTAATGAATGATATGAATTTTTATTTTTATTATTTATCTTATTTTTATTTATTAAAAAATATATAAATATTTTTATTTTGTTAAATAATTAAATGTATAAATAAAAGAATTAAAAAAAATGAGGTGGCAAGAGGGCTTGAGGGTAGCGCTACGCCACTTTAGGGGGCTTGAGGGCTTGAGGAGAGGGTTACGAAAAAAGCTGATGTGGCGCTGATGTGGCGCTTGAGGGCTGCGCTACGGACGGCTTTAACGGTAAAAACTCAATTAATTTTGATCAACGGTAAAAAGTAAAAACTCAATTATCTTTTTTTTTTAAAAGAAAAAGAAATAATTGCGTCACGATCGTGCTTCGGCCAAGCCATCACCCAATCGGGAGAACAATCTTATCAGTAAGAAGATGGGCAATTTTGATTTTTGGTAAACGTTTTAATTACCGAGTAAGCAGTTACAAAGATACAATCGCATTGACCAAATTATTTATTCTTCCAAATAAAAACTCCAAATACAAACGTTTTTCTTTTTCTTTTTCCACCATTAATTATAATTTAAAACATTTATTAATTTCAACCATCATCCGAGCTAGCTTGCTTAAGTCCTTCCACCACGTCCTTCCTTTGCACCCGCACCAGCACCAGCACCAACATGAATTTGACCACCTACACCACCATGAACTTGACCACCTGCACCACCATGAGCTTGACCCTCCGGTCCCATTTCATGACCCGCCTCCTTGATGCTCTGACCCACCTCCTTCGTCTTCTGTCCCGTGTACTCCACCAGATCCTGCATCCGCCTCCTTGCAGAGTCAATCGAATCCGGCACAGACCCTGTCATTTGCCTCACACAGTTCACCAAGAAAGACAGCGAGCTTAACCCTGTTAACCCAAACGTACCGGATGTCAGAAACCCTGCCACCGCCAGTCCGATGGTTAGGATCGCCGGCACGATGATTGGGCTGAAAAGGATGAAAAGTGGGGTGGCCAGAGCCATCCCGATCAAGGTACCCACTAGGGTGATTCCGGCGAGACCAAGTAGACCTGCACCCACTGGAAGCATAGCGACGACAGCTATGACTTTCCCCTTTGACGCTTGTGGGTAAGGAACGAGGAGTGCCTTATCGCCGGTGGGTTCGTACCGGCCGTGTTGGATGGTGTGGACTTGGACCTGGTGGGGAAGACGATCGTGAGTAGTAGTAGTAGCCATTGATGAAATCTGTATTATGAATCTAGAGAGAGATGAAGAGGAATGAGATGCAGAGGTGGAGGTGGGTGCGGTGGTGTTTATAAAGATGAAGAGGTGAATGCATGGTGATGACACGTATGTGATGAGATGGAAAGCAAAGGGTTATGCATGGAGCACAAGTTTCATGGCTTTTTTGGACTCTTGCGAGGGGAGGGTTTTTTAAAAAAATAAGTTTTTATTTTTTTCTTTTACAAATAGAAAGGGTAAATGAGATATCCGAATTTGTAATAATTAAAAAATCTTTTCTTTAAGTGTTTGTTTATTGGATAAGTATTTATTAATTTATTTTAACTTATGAAGTGTACATGATCAGTGACATGCTCTTGCTATGTAAGAATTTACTAAATAAAAATGTTATATTTGATGGAAAAGAATCTTATCTAATAAGTTATGAAAGTATTTTTTTTAACAACAATAGCAATTTTATTACCACAACCAAAAAACAACCAATGTTCAACACCACAATGAAAAACAACTAGAAAATAAAAGCACGAACAGGTCTAGACCGAAACATGAAAACCAAGAAATAGAAATATAACTAGAAGCAGTTTGCAAGCAGCAAACCCCTCCAGCACTGCTGAATGGGAACAACCACGCGAATCAGCACCTGGCAATTTCCAACTCCTTCAAAGCGACGATAAACAGCACCTCTTCTACCAACAGCCTACTGTCGAACGTGTAGCCGTCTCGTATCACCGACCGATGGGGTTCGAGAGCCACGAGACCCACTCCAAATCTAAATCATTGTCTCTTTTTGATATCCATTCGAACGATTTTAACTGGAATTCGAGGAAGCGATCCACAAGAGAGCCACTAACCTTATCGAATACCATTTTGTTCTGATTCACCCATATAAGATACAGAGTACTCCAGTCCACCGTTGTCCATCGCCTCAAACCTTTTGAGTTGTCACCCAATTGGTTGCCGATCTCAAGAATCTCCTGTATCGTACTTGCCGACTCCACATCGACGTTCCACCATCTTCCCATGAGCCTCCACAAAATTCTTAACATCTTCACAATTGATGAGCACATGATCTATCGATTCAACCTCCTTACCGCATCTTGGGCAAAGCAAGGAATCCAAGTCAATACCCATGTTATCCCGGACCGATCTTGACGGGGTTCTCCCAAGTTTTGCCCTCCACACGAAGATACAAATCTTCTTCGGAATAGACTTTATCCACTTCGTTTCCGCTGTATTTTAATAAGTTATGAAAGTATTACTAGCTAAATATTGACTATCAACCTCTATGTAAATAACTTAAAATGAATATCATATCTAGTTTAGGCATGTTTATACAAAAACTTAATTAACATTAAATAATATGTATTAAGAACTGTATTTACAATCACCTTTTTTTTCTAAAGTTAATATGAAAGATAATTAGATGAATTGAAACTGCATAATTATATATATGTTAAACTTACATTAAAATGCAGAAATGTTTATTTTGTAATACAAACCTTTTCATCTCAATTATTATCACAAATTTTTAGTTTTTTATTTGTTATATGTTTTCATGAGTGATTATAAATTCTCTCGATAAAATTACTTGTTTCAATTTTTCATGTCTTATTTATATTCATCAACTACATGATTACACGCGATAAGAGAGAAGATGTGTATTTGATTTAGATAAACATAAAATAAACAAAAATCCAATACATATTAATTTGGGAAATTAATTAAAATACCCTAAGTTTGACCATGTGTTACCAAAATACCATAAATCTCTCTCACTTTGCAAAAATACCCTAAAAATCCGCGATGGGAGCCCGCGATCGCGGGCCAGGGACCTTTCTGACACTTTTTTAAACTTGCAGGGACCATTTTTGAAAAATGAAATCCCGCGATCGCGAAGGAATCCCGCGATGGGATTATTTTTGTGACTTTTCAATTGCAAAGGACCATTTTTGAAAAATTCCAGGGACCATTTATGAAAATTTTGGTATTTTTGACACTGTTCACCCCGCTTTCGTCCATTTTTACGAATTTAAAATGAAATGTTACACTTTCAACCCCTATACTTATTTACTAAATTTACTTTATACCTTTTACTTTCATTATTTTAATTTTACATTTAACACATATAATCGTTTATTAACTAAAATACGTTAAAAAAATACGTTTTAATTTTAACAAATTACACCATTATAATCGTCTCTTCGATACGTTCGAAATGAGCCCAATCTTGAATTTTTTTGGATTTATATATTTTAATATATATCATATACAGTTATACACTACATAAAAAAAATTATATTTAAAATTCATACCCTTATAGTTAATTATTTAATTTGTGGTTTTTAATGTATTGTTTCCTTTCCATTTTAATGTTTTTAATATAGAAATTCACTTAAGTTATTTAACAAGGAAATTAATTAACAACATCATATAAAAATTATTGCAAATCATCTTCCCAACCGAAACGGATACAGTGCATGTAAACAAATAAATCTATTATTGGAAGGCGTCCTGGAGTCCTGTGATGAAGTTAACCTTTTCCTTGATCACGTCCTCCATTCCTATGTAGTCCGATTCGAGTTCTTCTAGTTCCTCTTCAGCTTCCTTAATCTCTCGTTGCAGGTGCCGAACGTGAGCCCTAGTCATGGCCAGTTCTCGTTTCTTCTCCGCTAGATACTCCATTTTCCCCTGCTGAATCCCCCTGTTATGGTTCCACATACCCTTTACCTTTTCGATACCGGCGTTCGCCTCATCAATGGCTTTTTGCACTACGGGAGTAATTCGTTGACTTTGTCGAAGACCCGTCGGCATAAAATCATACATTGGTGGGGTTCTCATGCCATTATCGAAGTAGTAATTGTCCGATGCCATCTCCCAGTCTGCTTCCTCCTCAGGCGTGAATGGAAAATCGGCTGCAGTTCGCCCACAGTTTGTCCACTCCTCGTCTGTTTCCGGTACCTTCCAGGTACTCCGGCGAGCTCCGTCGTTCAGTGGTTGGTAGGCTCCCGAACGTGAAGTTCCAGCCACATTCGCCGACATGTTCCCCCTTGATCTTGAACCTCCATCCACTGTGTTAAAAAAAGCGAGAGTGTGTTTGTATAAAAGATAGATAGGAAGTTGTGAATTACTACTTCATCATGCCATCTACTTATAGCCATGAAAATGTATGTTCTTCATCAGATATGGTCAAAGATTTCGTCTGAAAAAGTTGTCTGCATGATTCGTCTGAATAGTTCACTGCAAGATTCGTTTGAAAAGAGCCTGTAAGATTCCACTAAAAAGGTAACTGCAATATTCGTCTGCTCTTGAATAAAGGTCTTTCATTAGGCAGAAAATTAGTCTTTAAGTAGTCAAACATAGCTAATTAATGAGAATTTAGATCAGATTTATATGGTACTATCAAATGCAAGTTTCTATAATATAGATATTGTTCTACATTACATGATACCAATTTTTGCATCATATGAATCACTTCCAGACAACAAGAACCAATACCCCAATAATCAAGAAATAAATGCTTGTTCATCCAATAATCTCTGTATTAGGATTATCGCAAGTTTCATAAACCTACTTACTAGGTGTTGGAAATATGGGTTTTACTAAACTTTGGACGTATTTAAATTTATATATATATATGTGTTATATATAACTAACTTTTAGTAGGTTTATGTTCTTCTATATGAGATCTTCGAAATGATATATAATGCGTCCAAAATAGAGTATGTGTGAAAGAGATATCGATACTCAAAGTTGAGTAAATGGATGAAATTAGCAAAAACCAAATGAAGTAAACAGTAAGTCAATCACAATACTTTAACAAAATAAGTTAATACTAAAAATAACAATTATTTAATGTTACATAAACAACCTAACGTGGCCCTATTTGACAATGTTCATAAATGGACTCCGCCATATGTATGCGGAAATCTTTGGCAACAAACTCGGCCTCGTCAGGGTGTACCCATACCTCATTTTTATTTATCAACATTTGGACATTACGGCATACCCAAACACCACAATCTGCAGTTATCCCGGCCTGCTGGGTGCATTCTTGGCGAACTTATAGCGAAAGACATCTGTCATTTCGCGACGTCTAACATCCTTGACCCGACAAAAGAAGTCATATAGCACAGCTTTAAACTTTTTCATTTGCTCTTCCAATTGTTGTCTGAAGAGATCGGCACTGTCGCTATCATATATGGTCAAGGTCATAGCGTCAAGTTCAAACACTCCAAGCGGCCAATGTTGGGGATTAATGCATATTGGGATGTACACCTGAAATATTACAATATTAGACAACTTAGTTAGCAACAAAACAAGTTAAATAAAATAAGAGTAAAACGATTTACATACCACATCGAGGAGAGCCCAAGAGGTCCCTTCCACGCTATTGCATGAATTAACCACGTAGGCGGGACCTAGATGCTCAATCAACAAGTAATGAAAGAACATACTGAACATCATGGTCCACCTCGTGTCTGTTCCACGATGTCTTTGCAACAGCGAGACCCAACAATCGATGTGCTATACATAAAAAATAGATGGTTAGACATGTAAAATAAATATATTTGATTATATGACTATAATTAAACTTCATACTAACCACATCCAGTAAGTCAGACTCCAAAGGGTCAACGGTCAGCAATACATTGAAAAACGAGGGGGTGATTTCCAAGTTCAAGTGAGGGATGAAGATCAAGGGGGGGAGGCGACCAGTCCGGCACATCCTCAATATTTCTGATGCCGGTTGAGGCTCCGGTGAAGACACCTTTCCCTTTTTCTTTCCTCCCTTCTTTCCCCCCGCTTTCTTTGCTTGTTTTTTAGCGGACGGTGGTGTTGTAGATCCTTGTTGGCCAAACGGGTGACGAAACCATTGTGAAATTTTATGCGACCGCTTTTGAGGGAGCGGGGTCACCTGTGGTGGTGGATCTACAACATCCATCGAGTCATCGTCAGGCTCCGAGAAGTGCTCCGAGAAATGATCCTGGATAATAGGAGACCCCGTCTGAAAATTACGTTACTCAATGTTTTAAGTACAATTTAGGAAATGTTCACAATTAAACCAAAACTACCAAAATAACTTACAGTATGCATTTTCGGCCTGTAATAGTCATCGGCCGAACCGCCAAAGATTTTTGTGATTGCTGTGGTGGCGAACGACGGCATGTGTTGTGCCCCCGACATCCCGGCCTGTGTGACATTGATCATTAAAATAGTTACAAAATTAGGATTATCGATATATAACTATAATGGTTACTCAGTGTCACTAACACTCTCCGGGATAGTAGAATATGATGTGGTGGCGAACGGCGACGACATCTGCGAGGTGTATGCCCCCGACATCCCGGCCTGCGTGACATTGATCATTAAAATAGTTACAAAATTAGGAACAAACATATAACTATAATGGTTACTCAGTGTCACTTACACTCTCCGGGATAGTAGAATAGGATGTGGTGGCGAACGGCGTTTGGGACATCCCGGCCTGCGTGACATTGATCATTATAAGAGTTACAAACTTAGGAACAAACATATAACTATAATGGTTACTCAACGTCACTTACATTTTCAGGGAATGACGGATAGGATGTGGTGGCAAACGTCGCCTGTGCCCCCTGTCCGAACGGAGCGGGGATCGGTGTCGTACTCGACAGCTAAAACAAATTTAGAACGTAACATTAATATACAAACTAAATAAACGTGGCCTACAAATTAAGTTAAACACTAACATTGACAGCGCTAAACTGTCTGTAGACTCCCTCCAGAAACTGTACACGTGACTCTAGCGGCCCGTGGACGTAGTCCCACGGGTGCTCATGAGAGCCACGATGTGGCTCGTAGGAAGGGGCCGCCTCATATGGATTGTAGGAGGAGGAAGGGGGCGGCTGGTAGGAGGAGGAACGGGCCGACTGGTAGGAGGAGGAAGGGGGCGGCCGGTATCCACCGGAAGGGGGCCTGTCGTCGTCTTCCTCATCTTCGTCAGATGTGGAAGTAGGGGGACATCGAGCCCTTTCCGCCTCTGCGTCAATAATGGCCACGCTGTCTCTGTACCAATCTGTGCCCATCTCGTCGACAGTAGGCACAAGGCGATCGAAAGGCAAGAGTGGCTGCTAAATATATGATAAAACATAAAAGAAATTAATAAGCGGGACTAACGTATGCAAATTGTAAACATAGTAAAAGAACTTACATTTCTAGACGCATTGAAGAACTGAATCCAAAGCGACCTACTTAGGGTAACACGCTTGTCCCAACGGGTTCCCCTAAGTACTCGATCTTCGCGCTTGACGAAATATCGGATTGATGCGGGAAACATCTCCAAGATCCATATCTGGAATTAGACAAGAAGAGCAAGTACGTAAAAAGAAAAGCCAAACAGTTTGTATGTATTATTAACAATTGTTATACTACGTATCTAACCTTGAAGGCGTATGTAAAACCACAAAGATTCATCTTTGCATGTCGATCAACGCGTCTGGCTATGGCTCGGTGCAGAATAGAGTAGCAATGTGTCCAGATATGGCTACCCCACGAGTAGCTGTTAAACAGCTCAAGGTCCTCGACGGCCCTAAGGACCGTCGATGAAGCATACTGGCTATACTCACGGCCCAGGAAGCCCATATCCACGATCACCACCAAGCATACACGGACAGCATCGTCGTCGGTTAGGGCACTAAGGCCCTCTTTCATCTTGTCCCGGGCTGCCTTCAGCTTCAAACGAGATGCTGAAATGCCCCAAACCCTAGGAACGAAGGAGCAGTCTTCTAAGGGAGGAAGGGGGGAGTCTCTCCAAAACGTAGTCCTGTAATTAGACAGAACTCACGACGCCCAAAATGCAATTGAGAACCGAAGAAATCAAAATGCATCTCCTCCGGCTCAGCGTTGGCGTCCTCGACCTCCAACTGTAGAAACATGTGTACTAGCGTAGGGTCGCCACCAGAGTAAGACACATCCATCCATGGCCCAAACGGTGTCCCTCTATAGATGGTCTCAAGGGTATCCGCACGATCACCTAATCCCCTAAAGAGCGCTCCTAATTCCTCGATGTAGGAAACTTTGCACCTTAGCGTCAAGTCGATGTTAAAGAAATCCTTCTACATAGTCATTCACATATGTTATAGTTAGTGTTATATATAGATGCTGCGGTTTATTTTATTTTATATAGATGTTGCGGTTTATTTTATTTCAACGTATCATATTGTTATATATAGATAAAGTGCGGTGGTATTTTATTTCAACGTATAATAGTGTTATATATAGATAAAGTGCGGTGGTATTTTATTTCAACGTATAATAGTGTTATATATAGATAAAGTGCGGTTTATTTTATTTCAACGTATCATATTGTTATATAGAGATAAAGTGCGGTTTATTTTTTATAAAAACACACCCTTAACAAGTTTTTATAAAAACACACTTTTAAGAATTATTTTTATAAAAACACACTTTTAACATTTTTTTATGAAAAAACACATTTTTAACATTTTTTTATAAAAACACACTCTTAACAATTTTTTATAAAAAATACATTTTTAACAAAAAAAATTTATAAAAAAAGAGTGTGTTTTTATAAAAAAAAACACATTTTTAACAAAAAAAATTTATAAAAAACACGTTTTTAATTTTTTTTATAAAAACACATTGTTAACAATTTTTTTTATAAAAACACACTCTTAACAATTTTTTTATAAAAATACACTCTTAACAATTTTTTTATGAAAAAACACACTATAACAACATACACATTATAACATACAAATATCACATTCAAACATAAAACCATAAAACTATAACATTTTTTTTTATAAAAAAACTTGTTTTATAAAAAATTGTTAAGGGTGTGTTTTTATAAAAAAATTGTTAAAAGTGTGTTTTTATAAAAAAAACATTTGTAACAATTTTTTTATAATAACACACTCTTAACAATTTTTTTATAAAAAAACACTCTTAACAATTTTTTTTATGAAAAAACACACTATAACAACATACACATTATAACATACAAATATCACATTCAAACATAAAACCATAAAACTATAACATTTTTTTATAAAAACACACTCTTAACAATTTTTTATAAAAAAATTGTTTTTATAAAAAATTGTTAAGGGTGTGTTTTTATAAAAAATTGTTAAGAGTGTGTTTTTATAAAAAAAAACACATTTTTAACAATTTTTTTATAATAACACATGTAACGACCCAGACCCTTTTTCGAAGTGTTTTGTGGTTAGTGGGGAGTTGTAAATGAAAGTAAAAGTTGAGGGGCCTTTTTGGTAATTGTGAGAGGGAGTATAAAAGGGCACAAAACCCTAGGTATCTTTTCATTTCCCTGATTTGGTGTGTGTCGGCTGATAATTTAGAGAGAAAAGGAGGCATTTGAGTTTGAGGCTTTTTGTGCAAGAAGAGAAGAATCATCAAGTGGTAGAATCAGAAGGAGGATTGGATTTTTGGAGTTTGTTCTCTGCAACAATCAATCAGGTAATCCTTAATCCATAACCTCAGCTAAGATTCGTCTGGTGATTTGTGGTTTTGAGAGTTTTCTTGCAAAAAGTTGTTTAAGACCATTAAGGGAGATTTAAGCATCTTTGGGTTGTGTTTAGGCAGTAAAACTTTGTAGGATTTGATTTTGGGCTTGTATGTAGTTAATCGTCGCATTATCTTACTGTTTAATGGGTGTTTGGCATGATTTCGAGCATTAAACTCGAACAGCGCCTCGTCCGGAAACCTTCTTGTGAAGCAGGTGTCCGAAAGTTGTCCGGGTAGCTTCTTGTCGCAGGTTACCGGGTATAGTGTCCGAAAAGGTTAAGTGTCCGAAATGTAGAGTTATCCGGAAAGTGGTGTTATCCGGAAAGTGGTGTTATCCGGAAAGCAGAGGTGTCCGGACATTGTGGTGTCCGGTAAGTAGAAATGTCCGGTAAAGTCTTGTATCCGGTAAGTTCGGTACCCGGAAAGGGGTATCGTCCGGAGAATAGAAGTTATCCGGAAAAGGGGTATTGTCCGGATTAGTTGTCGTCCGGATTAGTGTGAGTGTCCGGATTCTTTGGGCGTCCGGAAAATCAGGGTTGTCCGGAGAGTTGTTATTATCCAGATACTTTTGCTGAGTAGTTTGTATTATGTCCTTTTATTCAGGAAAGTCGTTTGGAAGTTGGGAACCGGTTAGAAACGAGAAGTAAGAGCATCAGGTGAGTTTTCTAAACTAAAATGTGTGGCTTTTAAAGTTGTTGGTGCAAGTGTACCCCGCTTTAATATTGTGATATATTTTTGGTACACATAAAATCACATCTCCATATTTATTTTGATGATTACAAACACACCGTATTATTGTTTATCTAACAATCCTATCCAAGTGTACAGTTCTTGAAGAACACGAAGTTTTTATCTGAAGAATTCAAGACGGAAGTTTCTACGTCGTCATTATTGTTTATAACTAATAATGATAAACACCCTAAAATAATATACCACTTGGATATTTATAAAACCCTAAACTGTTTTTAAAGATATTTAAAATTATTTAAAACTAAAGTTTTATTAATTTTTATTAAAATATCAAAAATCAGTTTCCTATGCATTTTACTGTTGCACATTTTTTTTTGAAGGAGTGTTCAGCCGAAAGCAATCCAACGTGCAGCCTGCCCATTGTATTTTTTCTGACCGCGGTATACCGCGGTGTGCAGGCGGTATACCGCCACCTCTTATAGCCGTTGTTTTGTCAGTATCTGCGCGGTATACCGCAGTGTGCAGGCGGTATACCGCCACCTCATATATCCGTTGGAGCTTCCTTGGTATTTATATGCATGCTGGTGAAGAACAGCAGAAAACAACAACAGTAACAAGCAACAACAAACAGCACCTCTCAGCTCTCTCATCTATTTATAATATATATTTTATAAAACATTTTTTATAAAATATCCAAGTGTGAGATATTATACAAGAGTGATTACCCATTGTGAGTTATACTCCTCTTGTAAGTATTTGAATAACGGGTGTGTGATCCTGTACATCTCATAGCAGAAGCTTGAGAATCAATTACGTTACCTTTGTACTTGGTTTGTATTTCTACCGTAAAGAATACATTTATTGGATCGTGTCGGGAAGTGTCTCGGCTGCTGGTTTATCACAGTTGGTGGTAAATCAGTAAATCTCTGTGTCAAGTATCTCTATCCCTTATCTCTTTATTTATTCCGCTGTGCTATATTATATTTATTTATATAAACTGCTTTGCATTTATATTTATTTATATAATCTCTGTGTATTTAAATTATATCTGTTTATATAATTGTTGTATACTTATTTATTTATACTCTGCTTTATTTATTCTGTATTTATTTGTAAAAAGAATTTTTGAAAGTAAAAGTTTTAAAATACAACCTTACCCCCCCCTTAGGTTGTCTAACATTTGGTATCAGAGCGGGGCTTTCAAAAATCGTCTATTTAATTTTTTTTAAAAATCCGTTTTTGTTATGGCTCAACAAAATGCTTGGTTTTCTAAATCTCTTCTTATTGATTTCGAAAATTTTGATCTTTGGGCAAATTCTTTTGAACGTTGTGTTCGTGGGATAAATCAAAAAATTTGGGATATTATTATTAAAGGAAATTTCAAACCCACAAAATTTCAAAACAACAAAGTTGTTGAAAAACCTAGCTCGGAATGGTCCGACGAAGATGAGGCTAATTATTGTTTAAATTATGAAGCCAAAAATTTTCTCTTTTCGGTTCTTACTAACGATGATATTGAGCGTGTTTATCTCTTTGAAACTGCTCGTGATATTTGGGAGAACTTGAACGTCACCTATGGTGGAAACTCAAAAGAAAAGAGAGACGAAACCCGAGATCAAAGAAATGAAGAAACGTGTCTCATCGTCGACTGCGAGAAAGAGGTATGTACTTCATACTCAAGTTATTCTAGTTGTAGTGATAACGATGATGATATTGATATGTCAAATGTCTCTTTTCAAAAATTGATTGTTCTCGTAAATAGTTATAAAAATGAGAATGCTAAATTAAAAGAAGAATTATTATTATGTCAAATTGAGTTGAATAATAGTAAACAAATCATTGCATGTGATAATAAAATCAAAAATGAGTTAAATGATAAAGTTGTCACTTTAGAAAAGAAAGCATGCGAAAATATTGTTTGCAAATCTTGCATTGTCTTAAATAATAAAATTGCATGTTTAGAGAAAAGAACATGTGAAAATATTTTATGTACAAAATGCGAGTCTCTTGAAAATGAAGTTGCATATTTAAATGCTAAATGTAAATCGCATGAGAAAGATAATCTGTTAGCTAATGCATTTCAAAATAGCAATGATAAAGTGCTTAAAATGCTAAATATATCAAATCGTATAAATTGCCGAAAAGGCATTGGTTCAAATACGTGTATTGAAAAATGTGATTGTATGCCAATTAAAAAGGTTTTTGAAAAACCTAAATTTGTTGTTAAAAATAAAACGCAAAAACCCCCATATATGTCAAAAATGAAAAATGTGAATTATGGGAGGAAACCGTATGCTCGCATGTATAATAGTAATTTTTCTAGACCTAATGCGAATATAAATGCTTCATTTTATGTGTATGATAAATACAATCGTAAAATTAAAATGGTTAGAAAATGGATTCCGAAAGGAATGTTTAATGTTGATAATCCGGGTGGAATGCGTTTATGGTTTTAAACCATTTTTATGATTTTGTATGTTTGTCGTGTTTGTTTTATGTCGACAACATATTTTTTTTTTTTTTTTTGCAGTTTATGTTTTATACTAACTGTTAAAAGGACCCATAAGAAAAGAGTACCACGAAATATTTTCTTTGCCTTTTGTAGGTGTTTCCTGGCGAGGATATAATACGTGTTTCCTGACGAGGTTATAATACGTGGTTACCTGACGAGGTCATAATACGTGGTTTTTTTTTGCTCACATAAAATTAAAAAAATAAAATTTTTTTAAAATCGGTTGTGTGTAAATTTGGTTAAAGGAAACATTGAAAGCCGAATGCTGTCAGTCAACTTACTGTCGCGGTATACCGTGACCCTAAGGCGGTATACCGCGTTCTGTTCTCCTCCACCAGCTGTCACTCTGTGATTCACCGGCAGAACCTGCTAAATCTGACCCCGGTATACCGCGCTCCCGAGGCGGTATACCGCACCGCTGTTTTCCATCTGACACGCGTGTTTAAAGATGACATGTCTCTTCAACCTTTTTCTGACTCGGTATACCGCGTGCTCCTAGGCGGTATACCGCCGGGCCTTCGACGGATTTAAATCCAATTCAGGTAAGTTTTTTTTTTCCCTTCTTTTTATCCAAAGGTTTCTGCTCTCTCTCTCTCACTCCTCTTGCCGCCGACCGCCGCCTACGACGTCCGCCGTCAACAACCGAATTTTTTTTCGGCCACCGGAACTCCAACCTTTCGTCAACAGTTTACTCTCCTTCCTTCAAATGGCTCCAAAAAGGGCTCGTACCTCTCGGGGAGCTTCCAGCTCTCAAAACCAATCTGACCCTCCTCAAAACCGTCATGCTCAAAGACGACATATTTTTGAATCCCGACCTTGTAACCCAGGTCGACCTGTCGATTTAGTGGGTCTAGAACATCTTGGTACCTTTGAAGCCTTCTCCTCTATTGACTGGGAACCTTTTCTTTCTTTTCAAGGAGATATACCTTTTTCAAGTATGGTCGATTTTTATGCTGGGTATGACTTTAACGAGACCACCCATCGTGTCTCTCTTCAAATTTACAACCACTCTTTTAACTGGAGTTTAGAAGATTTTTCTCGTGTACTGGGTCTAACCCATTCCAATCTAAATGTGTTTTCAAATAATACTGCCTTTACTTCCCTGCTTACCCAGGTTCAAGAAACTCAGGAAACCATTCTCCAATCTATTTTAGCTCCTGCTTTTCGAAATAATTTTCCCGCAATTTTAACTGATCAACATCTTCCGGAAAATCTTCGTTTTTGGAATAAAATTATCCTTTTTAACGTTTTGGGACGCGCTGGAAATTTTGACAGATTGGGTGCACTTCAGTGCTATATCCTTTACTGTCTCCGGCATGGCATCCGTATTAATGCCACCTACATTATTGCTCACCGTATGGTGATTTCCGAGTCTGGTAACCAGTCTCTTCCGTTTGGTTACTTAATTCGAAACCTTTTTACAAACCTTCAAATTCCTATCATTGGTAGGATGTTAGCTCCTACTCCTTCTCTCAATGCACTGACTGTTAGTCGAATGAGTGCTCCACCGGGACGGGCTCTTCATCGCCCTCAAGATCCGGCTCCCGAGGAAGACGATCCATACGCAATCCCGGCGGGTGCAATCTCAAATCGTCAAATATACTCCGCGATCATTGACTTGCGCCGGAGTTACGATGCCGATCAACGTGTGGTGCAAGACCGCTTGGAAGACATTGACGAGCAGTTGTGGACTTTAACTAATCAACTGAACGAAATTGAATTTATAGATAGCGATTAATTTTTTTTTTTAAAATTTTATATAATTAACATTATTATTGCTCTATTGTAATGTTTTTTCTCCTGCTTCGTTATTATTATTAAATTTTTTTTGAGAGCTTATTTTATCTAACCCTTGAGAAAATGCTAACTCTCAATTACTTCATATTTTAAGGGGGAGCATTTTTCAAGGGGGAGCATAGCGTCTTTCCTAACCCTTTTTGCTTCGACAAAAGGGGGAGAGAAACCGAGTATGCTCTCGTGTTTAGCGTTGTGTTTGTCATCATCAAAAAGGGGGAGATTGTTGGTGCAAGTGTACCCCGCTTTAATATTGTGATATATTTTTGGTACACATAAAATCACATCTCCATATTTATTTTGATGATTACAAACACACCGTATTATTGTTTATCTAACAATCCTATCCAAGTGTACAGTTCTTGAAGAACACGAAGTTTTTATCTGAAGAATTCAAGACGGAAGTTTCTACGTCGTCATTATTGTTTATAACTAATAATGATAAACACCCTAAAATAATATACCACTTGGATATTTATAAAACCCTAAACTGTTTTTAAAGATATTTAAAATTATTTAAAACTAAAGTTTTATTAATTTTTATTAAAATATCAAAAATCAGTTTCCTATGCATTTTACTGTTGCACATTTTTTTTTGAAGGAGTGTTCAGCCGAAAGCAATCCAACGTGCAGCCTGCCCATTGTATTTTTTCTGACCGCGGTATACCGCGGTGTGCAGGCGGTATACCGCCACCTCTTATAGCCGTTGTTTTGTCAGTATCTGCGCGGTATACCGCAGTGTGCAGGCGGTATACCGCCACCTCATATATCCGTTGGAGCTTCCTTGGTATTTATATGCATGCTGGTGAAGAACAGCAGAAAACAACAACAGTAACAAGCAACAACAAACAGCACCTCTCAGCTCTCTCATCTATTTATAATATATATTTTATAAAACATTTTTTATAAAATATCCAAGTGTGAGATATTATACAAGAGTGATTACCCATTGTGAGTTATACTCCTCTTGTAAGTATTTGAATAACGGGTGTGTGATCCTGTACATCTCATAGCAGAAGCTTGAGAATCAATTACGTTACCTTTGTACTTGGTTTGTATTTCTACCGTAAAGAATACATTTATTGGATCGTGTCGGGAAGTGTCTCGGCTGCTGGTTTATCACAGTTGGTGGTAAATCAGTAAATCTCTGTGTCAAGTATCTCTATCCCTTATCTCTTTATTTATTCCGCTGTGCTATATTATATTTATTTATATAAACTGCTTTGCATTTATATTTATTTATATAATCTCTGTGTATTTAAATTATATCTGTTTATATAATTGTTGTATACTTATTTATTTATACTCTGCTTTATTTATTCTGTATTTATTTGTAAAAAGAATTTTTGAAAGTAAAAGTTTTAAAATACAACCTTACCCCCCCCTTAGGTTGTCTAACAAAAGTGTTTTCAAAATGTGTTATGAATGTTGAGAATTGCCATGCTTTATTATTATGCTTTAATTGCATGAAAGTTGTTTAAAGTTTTATGTAGAATGTATGCATACATCAAGGAGACGTAAAATGGCAAAGACGGGAGAGTAGTTCCGCCAGCTCTCGTGCGGGAAGGGAGGTCCCTATATGCCAGGAGCGAGGCTCCGCAAGGCAGCATGAGGCTGACTCGTTGTCACCTTCGGGTAGCTTCAGGGTGTCAGATTACGAGGAGGCGGACTTTAGTCCGTATATGATTTTGACGTGTTGAGTATGAGCGTTTTATGCTGAAAAGATAAACTGTTTTAAATGCTTGATAACTGTTAGGAGGGACTCACTAGACCTCATGGTCTAACCCTCGCATTTTCAAAATTAAAACCTTTTCAGGTAAGCAGGTTTCCAGGAGCTCGGGCAAATAGGCTGAGCTTAGCGTGAAGAGTCAAGAAGTGTAGGAACACTCTAGCATTTAGTTTTTCTCAGTTGTGTAGGTTGTTTTCGCAAACCTTTTTAGTATTTGTAATGAAATTTTGAGACCGTGATTTTGGGATGTTATGAATTTGTCGTTTTGCATGATATTTTTGGTTGGGTCTTTACAGTTGGTATCAGAGCCATAGTTTAAGGGATTTAGGTGACCGGACGGGCCTAAACTTAAACTTGGGAGTAGAAATCACAACTGAGAATCAGGAAAACGCGTTAGGAGGTCACTATTATAGAGATAGGACTGATAGGGTACTGAGGACTGTCATGTAAGGTAAGTTTGAAATTTCACCTGGCCAGTGTAATTGCAAACTTACAGGTACATGTATGTGCTTAACCTGCCTTATTATTCCGAAGTGGTAGTAAGAAACTAGTGTTTATGTCGTGTGCCAGTACTTTAGAATGTCAGCAAGATCCCTGAGGGGTAGACTGAGACCTTTGTTGGGGAAGTTTCTTGAGAAGTCATGAATGATGTGATGTATGTATACATCGTGGAGACGGATTGTCGTTTGGAATGTTATGAGCCGTCTAGAGGTAGACCTTCGTGGTTCGAAGAGGATGAGTGATTACTTTTGAGTAAGTCTTCTGGATCAGGAGAGTCTCGATTCTAGGAATCGTGGGATAGATCTGTTCGGATAGTAAGGCGGGACAGTGTCGAGATCTTGAAGGTGTCAATCCAAGAGCGAGCAGGGGATTAGAGTCCTGACTCTTTAGTCGCGTTGTTCAGTGGCAGGATCATTGAAGAGAGATTTCTGTAGAATACTGAAAGCGTGTAGAAGTATAATATGAGGTAAATTGGTCAAGATGAAAGTAATATGAAATAGTTGAGTAAGTGGACCGTTGAACGTATGTATAGCAAGTTGTTGCAAGACCGAGGGGGCGACCGCTGGTCGAAAGTGGAGTGTCAATGATAAGTAGCGTGAGTAAAGCGATTGACCTTGTTTGAGTGAGTAGCCTTCAATTTCAAGTAGAGTTTCATGCAGTAAGATCGTATATGTGCATACGAGATTTTTTCATAAGTAAAGTAAATGTGTAAATATCAAATTTGATCGGATATGAGTCGGCGTGTGCAAGCGTATGTTTAAATAAAAATGCAAATACATTTACCTCGCACAATGAAGTCTTGAGGACTACGATTTACAAAATATTCCACTCTTTTCGTTATAAGTTAAATTGTTGCAAAAGTCAAGAAGACGTTTGAATGCAAAACTTTTATGACCAAGATAAGTATTGACATGTTGAAGTTATATAAGTAAATGTGAGAACCGACTGGTTTACTTCGTGTCGGTATGTCCTTTCAAAATTTTGTCGTATGAAAAGATTTTCATCCAATATTTATTTCTGTCGTAACAATATATTTTGGTTGAGTAAGATTAAGTTTTACGGAAAGTTGCATGCAAACGATTCTCGAGATCGTAGTGCAGGGTATTGAAGGGGTCGTGTAATACCCCGGGTAAATCCGTTAGTTAAAAATCTAATTCCGTTAAGTTTATTTAATTTTAAAGTTTCTAATTAGGGAAAGTTTGGATAAGTTATAAGTTAAGGGTGTTTTGGGTCATTGTTGAATAGTTTAAGGGCTAAAAGGTAAATAGGGTTAGATATTATCTCTTTAGACTTCAGATAATTTCATTATTCAGATTCAAGTGTGTGTTTGTGTGTGTGTTGAGAGAATAGGGAGAAAAAGAAAGAAAGCTAGGTTAAGGCATCATTTGGTGAGTTTGGAAGAGATTACAGGTATGTTTCCTTTACAATTTATGTTTGTAATGGTTGGTAAATGGTTTCTGTCGGATTAGAATCAATAGAATCGAACTGGTATGAATTTCAGTCGGATTTCTGGGTAAAAAGTACCAAACCGACAGAGGTGTCCGGATGATATGAATGTGTCCGGATAGTTCTGTTGGGTGGTGTCCGGGTAAGTTGTTGATAGAGTCCGGACGATTTGATTGATGGTTTCCGGATGATTTAGAGTCCGGATGGCATCCGGATTCCTCGTGTTGTCCGGATTAGTCTTGCTGTCCGGATTACTGAGGTTGTCCGGAAAAGTCGTGTTGTCCGGGAAAGGTGTTTTTGTCCGGGTTGTTTGGGTTGTCCGGATAACTTGGCTGTTTGGGTAAAATTTGAGGATAAAAGTTATGTAGATGTATCTAGAGTCCATAACCTGCTAGTAAGTCTTATACATAAGTTGGTAAGGAGATATTTGTATGTAAATGGTTTCAGATTCTGAGGTATTTGGATAAAGGATCGGATAGCTCGGAGAAAGGCTTGAAAGCATTTTTGTTAAGCTAACAGGTGAGTTTTACTTTAAAAGTATTTTCAACTGGAATACATACGTATGGTTTGGGAATGTGATAATTAGTGATTAATGTGCTTATATGTATGGTGTACGTGATTGATAATATATTGAGATATATGTTGTGTTGATATTGCACGAAACGAGTATAGGTGAGCCGAATTATTGTTCGGCGGGGCTGTATGGAAATACAGCGGGACTGCATGAAATGGCAGTGGAGCTGTAGGTAATTGCATCGGAGCTGTATGTAATTACAGCGGAGTCGACTGTATTGTACAGTGACGATGATTAGTTGGCTTGCTACCGACTAATGTGGCCAGGGGAAAGAAGATGAGATGAGGAGAGATACACGGTGCACAAGTCCTAATGTGGTATTTATATACGTGTGGTATATGCGTGCTTATACGAAAGGTTTTATGTAAACTATTTTGATACAAAGTATTATGTGAAAAGAGTTTTATAATGATTTTGGAAAGGACCGGGATTAACTCACTAGACCCGTTTGGTCTAACCCTCATTTTGTTTTCAAAAATATGTTTTCCAGGTTAAGGATCGGCAGGAGAGGATGAAGTGTAGGAAGCTTTTGAGGAATGTTGATTAGGAAGCTTTTATATATTTTGTAATGTCAAGACTTTTGAGACCGTACTTGGTTTGCGATGTATCTTTTATTATGAATGTAATGAAGTTATGCAATGTATGTTATTTGTTGTATGTTTGGGAAACCGGGATGTTACAAATGGTATCAGAGCCCTAGTTTAAGAGATTTAGGTATTTGGATTTATACCTAGACTTAAACTGCATGTGAAGTAGGATGTCCTTATTATTTTAGAACCTTGGGATGTTAAGTATAAAAAGGTAGAAGGAACATCATGTAAGGTATGTTCAAATTACACCTGGCCAGTGTAAGCGGGAACTTACAAGTACATGTTGAACCGGAATATCTTGTTATATTGGGTATGTGCTTACGTGTATATTAACCTTGTTGAAATCAACAGAGTGGCAAGTCGAACTCGACGTATGGATAGAGATGAAGACAGGTATATTTCTATAAACTTTATACGTGCTAAAGTGTTATCTGACTTCGGTGCAAACCGATTCTTTTGTGTTTTCAATTTTATTATATGTGTTAGAAAAATATTTGATAATTGTTTATAGAGATATAGAAGGGTGTGTTTAATTATTGTTGTTCTAATTTGTTAGTGTGTAGAGTGTGATGGCTTGAGTGTAAAGAATAATAGCAATATGTAGAACGTGATGAATTGTGTGTGGAAGGTAACGATAGTGCGTAAAGTCTTGACCTAGTCATGAAGGCGACAGTTTAGTATGTTGTGTAGATTATACTTAATGTGATCGTTGACGCTATCAAGAAAGGTATTGTTTAAATGTGTGGGGTAATGTGGATAAGATGGTGGCAGTTTATAATTAGTGAATGTGCGAGGTGTAGTAGTAATGAATTTCGTGAGATTAAGTGGTGGATTTGTGAGGATATGGGGTGAGTATAAGTGGAAACCTCTGCTCGGAATTTTGTTTGTAAGTTGTGTGAAGGTGTCAAAAGTATGTGGGGAGAGGTATGGATGTCTAGGCGGTGTGTAGTAGTGTTATTCAAGAATAAGAGAATGGAGTGGCAGTAGATGGTTAGCTAAAGAATAGAGTATTACCGTTTGAGAAATGGAAAATGTGAAGTTATTTTGAGCATTGAGTATGATTTCGGATTGACTCGATTAAGCTTCTGATAAGAGGTATGGTGAAGTTGTTAGTAAAGTATAGTAGTTGTTGAAATTAGGTGCGTGCAATTGGTTTGGAGGTGAAGGAAAGCTAGCTCATAGGATCCGTTAAGAGTGAGTACCCCCTAGTGAGCTATCCTTGGGAAAACGTGTTTTATGTGAGAAGAGAGTGGGAGAAAGTAGACGAATGTAATGATCAGAGTGAAGGACCATTGGATAGGACGTGATAAGTAGTTACCCTCGTTTATTGCTTAACCGAATTCCGGGACAGAATTCTTTTAAGGGGGAGATAATGTAATACCCCGGGTAAATCCGTTAGTTAAAAATCTAATTCCGTTAAGTTTATTTAATTTTAAAGTTTCTAATTAGGGAAAGTTTGGATAAGTTATAAGTTAAGGGTGTTTTGGGTCATTGTTGAATAGTTTAAGGGCTAAAAGGTAAATAGGGTTAGATATTATCTCTTTAGACTTCAGATAATTTCATTATTTAGATTCAAGTGTGTGTTTGTGTGTGTGTTGAGAGAATAGGGAGAAAAGGGAAGAAAGCTAGGTTAAGGCATCATTTGGTGAGTTTGGAAGAGATTACAGGTATGTTTCCTTTACAATTTATGTTTGTAATGGTTGGTAAATGGTTTCTGTCGGATTAGAATCAATAGAATCGAACTGGTATGAATTTCAGTCGGATTTCTGGGTAAAAAGTACCAAACCGACAGAGGTGTCCGGATGATATGAATGTGTCCGGATAGTTCTGTTGGGTGGTGTCCGGGTAAGTTGTTGATAGAGTCCGGACGATTTGATTGATGGTTTCCGGATGATTTAGAGTCCGGATGGCATCCGGATTCCTCGTGTTGTCCGGATTAGTCTTGCTGTCCGGATTACTGAGGTTGTCCGGAAAAGTCGTGTTGTCCGGGAAAGGTGTTTTTGTCCGGGTTGTTTGGGTTGTCCGGATAACTTGGCTGTTTGGGTAAAATTTGAGGATAAAAGTTATGTAGATGTATCTAGAGTCCATAACCTGCTAGTAAGTCTTATACATAAGTTGGTAAGGAGATATTTGTATGTAAATGGTTTCAGATTCTGAGGTATTTGGATAAAGGATCGGATAGCTCGGAGAAAGGCTTGAAAGCATTTTTGTTAAGCTAACAGGTGAGTTTTACTTTAAAAGTATTTTCAACTGGAATACATACGTATGGTTTGGGAATGTGATAATTAGTGATTAATGTGCTTATATGTATGGTGTACGTGATTGATAATATATTGAGATATATGTTGTGTTGATATTGCACGAAACGAGTATAGGTGAGCCGAATTATTGTTCGGCGGGGCTGTATGGAAATACAGCGGGACTGCATGAAATGGCAGTGGAGCTGTAGGTAATTGCATCGGAGCTGTATGTAATTACAGCGGAGTCGACTGTATTGTACAGTGACGATGATTAGTTGGCTTGCTACCGACTAATGTGGCCAGGGGAAAGAAGATGAGATGAGGAGAGATACACGGTGCACAAGTCCTAATGTGGTATTTATATACGTGTGGTATATGCGTGCTTATACGAAAGGTTTTATGTAAACTATTTTGATACAAAGTATTATGTGAAAAGAGTTTTATAATGATTTTGGAAAGGACCGGGATTAACTCACTAGACCCGTTTGGTCTAACCCTCATTTTGTTTTCAAAAATATGTTTTCCAGGTTAAGGATCGGCAGGAGAGGATGAAGTGTAGGAAGCTTTTGAGGAATGTTGATTAGGAAGCTTTTATATATTTTGTAATGTCAAGACTTTTGAGACCGTACTTGGTTTGCGATGTATCTTTTATTATGAATGTAATGAAGTTATGCAATGTATGTTATTTGTTGTATGTTTGGGAAACCGGGATGTTACAAATGGTATCAGAGCTCTAGTTTAAGAGATTTAGGTATTTGGATTTATACCTAGACTTAAACTGCATGTGAAGTAGGATGTCCTTATTATTTTAGAACCTTGGGATGTTAAGTATAAAAAGGTAGAAGGAACATCATGTAAGGTATGTTCAAATTACACCTGGCCAGTGTAAGCGGGAACTTACAAGTACATGTTGAACCGGAATATCTTGTTATATTGGGTATGTGCTTACGTGTATATTTACCTTGTTGAAATCAACAGAGTGGCAAGTCGAACTCGACGTATGGATAGAGATGAAGACAGGTATATTTCTATAAACTTTATACGTGCTAAAGTGTTATCTGACTTCGGTGCAAACCGATTCTTTTGTGTTTTCAATTTTATTATTTGTGTTAGAAAAATATTTGATAATTGTGTTAGAGATATAGAAGGGTGTGTTTAATTATTGTTGTTCTAATTTGTTAGTGTGTAGAGTGTGATGGCTTGAGTGTAAAGAATAATAGCAATATGTAGAACGTGATGAATTGTGTGTGGAAGGTAACGATAGTGCGTAAAGTCTTGACCTAGTCATGAAGGCGACAGTTTAGTATGTTGTGTAGATTATACTTAATGTGATCGTTGACGCTATCAAGAAAGGTATTGTTTAAATGTGTGGGGTAATGTGGATAAGATGGTGGCAGTTTATAATTAGTGAATGTGCGAGGTGTAGTAGTAATGAATTTCGTGAGATTAAGTGGTGGATTTGTGAGGATATGGGGTGAGTATAAGTGGAAACCTCTGCTCGGAATTTTGTTTGTAAGTTGTGTGAAGGTGTCAAAAGTATGTGGGGAGAGGTATGGATGTCTAGGCGGTGTGTAGTAGTGTTATTCAAGAATAAGAGAATGGAGTGGCAGTAGATGGTTAGCTAAAGAATAGAGTATTACCGTTTGAGAAATGGAAAATGTGAAGTTATTTTGAGCATTGAGTATGATTTCGGATTGACTCGATTAAGCTTCTGATAAGAGGTATGGTGAAGTTGTTAGTAAAGTATAATAGTTGTTGAAATTAGGTGCGTGCAATTGGTTTGGAGGTGAAGGAAAGCTAGCTCATAGGATCCGTTAAGAGTGAGTACCCCCTAGTGAGCTATCCTTGGGAAAACGTGTTTTATGTGAGAAGAGAGTGGGAGAAAGTAGACGAATGTAATGATCAGAGTGAAGGACCATTGGATAGGACGTGATAAGTAGTTACCCTCGTTTATTGCTTAACCGAATTCTGGGACGGAATTCTTTTAAGGGGGAGATAATGTAATACCCCGGGTAAATCCGTTAGTTAAAAATCTAATTCCGTTAAGTTTATTTAATTTTAAAGTTTCTAATTAGGGAAAGTTTGGATAAGTTATAAGTTAAGGGTGTTTTGGGTCATTGTTGAATAGTTTAAGGGCTAAAAGGTAAATAGGGTTAGATATTATCTCTTTAGACTTCAGATAATTTCATTATTTAGATTCAAGTGTGTGTTTGTGTGTGTGTTGAGAGAATAGGGAGAAAAGGGAAGAAAGCTAGGTTAAGGCATCATTTGGTGAGTTTGGAAGAGATTACAGGTATGTTTCCTTTACAATTTATGTTTGTAATGGTTGGTAAATGGTTTCTGTCGGATTAGAATCAATAGAATCGAACTGGTATGAATTTCAGTCGGATTTCTGGGTAAAAAGTACCAAACCGACAGAGGTGTCCGGATGATATGAATGTGTCCGGATAGTTCTGTTGGGTGGTGTCCGGGTAAGTTGTTGATAGAGTCCGGACGATTTGATTGATGGTTTCCGGATGATTTAGAGTCCGGATGGCATCCGGATTCCTCGTGTTGTCCGGATTAGTCTTGCTGTCCGGATTACTGAGGTTGTCCGGAAAAGTCGTGTTGTCCGGGAAAGGTGTTTTTGTCCGGGTTGTTTGGGTTGTCCGGATAACTTGGCTGTTTGGGTAAAATTTGAGGATAAAAGTTATGTAGATGTATCTAGAGTCCATAACCTGCTAGTAAGTCTTATACATAAGTTGGTAAGGAGATATTTGTATGTAAATGGTTTCAGATTCTGAGGTATTTGGATAAAGGATCGGATAGCTCGGAGAAAGGCTTGAAAGCATTTTTGTTAAGCTAACAGGTGAGTTTTACTTTAAAAGTATTTTCAACTGGAATACATACGTATGGTTTGGGAATGTGATAATTAGTGATTAATGTGCTTATATGTATGGTGTACGTGATTGATAATATATTGAGATATATGTTGTGTTGATATTGCACGAAACGAGTATAGGTGAGCCGAATTATTGTTTGGCGGGGCTGTATGGAAATATAGCGGGACTGCATGAAATGGCAGTGGAGTTGTAGGTAATTGCAGCGGAGCTGTATGTAATTACAGCGGAGTCGACTGTATTGTACAGTGACGATGATTAGTTGGCTTGCTACCGACTAATGTGGCCAGGGGAAAGAAAATGAGATGAGGAGAGATACACGGTGCACAAGTCCTAATGTGGTATTTATATACGTGTGGTATATGCGTGCTTATACGAAAGGTTTTATGTAAACTATTTTGATACAAAGTATTATGTGAAAAGAGTTTTATAATGATTTTGGAAAGGACCGGGATTAACTCACTAGACCCGTTTGGTCTAACCCTCATTTTGTTTTCAAAAATATGTTTTCCAGGTTAAGAATCGGCAGGAGAGGATGAAGTGTAGGAAGCTTTTGAGGAATGTTGATTAGGAAGCTTTTATATATTTTGTAATGTCAAGACTTTTGAGACCGTACTTGGTTTGCGATGTATCTTTTATTATGAATGTAATGAAGTTATGCAATGTATGTTATTTTTTGTATGTTTGGGAAACCGGGATGTTACAGGTCGTGTGTACCCAAGTTGTTTCCAAGTGTTGTTTCTTTAAAATAATCAAAAGTGTGATGATTTATTTATCGCGTTGTCATGCACGAAGGCTATAAACTCACTAGGTCGTAGAGTACTACATTTTAAGCTAAGGAAGAACTTTTAGAGTGGAGAGGTGTTAGACAGATCAGGGGAGAATGTTCGTAGTTTTGGTACTTATGTTCAAGAGGAGAGATGAGCAGTGGAGGAGTCAGAAGTAGACTTTAGTGTCGGTTGTATGAGGGTCTGTACCCTCGTGCGATGACTGGAAATGCAGTTGCCGAGGGACGGTTGTGTTCAGGGGAAGGACTAGAAGTCAGCAAGGTATTGGTATTAGCAACTCGTTATGAGTAGTGTGGTGAAGTAGAGATGAAATATCCGCGACGTTGAATAAGAGTTTTAAAGTGATCTTGTAATACTAACGTTTCACGAGTGAGTTTGAAATGAGGACGACGGGATGTGAATTTGATTATGATATGTTGGGAGGATTAGGTTCAGTAAGGGACCCTTGTTGAAGAATAGGTTAAGGAAGTATCAACAGGTCAACTATTGATGTTAAAGTCGGCAGTTGAGTAAGGTGTATGAGACCGAAGACTTGAATCAGAAGGTTGAAAGTTGAAGGACCACTTTGTAGGGGTGTTAAGATAGTGAAAGACTGCTGTTTTAGATAAGCGTTTTACCTACGAGATGGATGGTTCGTAAAGAATGAAGTAATTAGCACAAACGAAGTGAGGGTATAGATTATGTCGATCTGTGAGGGAGTGCGCCCTGTCTATATATTGGTTTGGGATCGCAAGAGCTAGCAGGAAACGAGTATGTTAGAGTTATTCAGAAATTCGTGTGTTGTGGTTCAACTAGAGCTGGGAGAGAGGCAATGTAGCGAGATAGACTCGGTTAGTTTTGAATGAGGTCTTGAAGATAAGTTTGAGTTGTGTACGATTGGCCATGAGAGTCTTGGTCTGCAGTGCGATGTTTTGAGTGAGTAATGTACAGTTATATAGTGGCAATAATTGCCAAGTCGAATGTGCCAGCTAGCGTCATAGCGATGAGAGATTAGAGAAAGAGGAAACTTCAGATAGAAGCCTGTTGGAGGTTTCGGTTGGGGTGTTCGTGTTGTTAACTAGGTTGTTGGAGCACGTAGGGTGTGAGTTGACGTCGTGATATGATTATGTTCGGGATAGCATCACGTAGTGGTGGTGGGTAGTTACCCAAAGGAGAAACCAAGTGTTTTTAGTTGTAAGAGTCGCTAAGTAAGTATATTTTGGAATCATTGGAAGTTTAAAGAAGATGATGGATGTATTAGTCAAAATGTGGTGGAATAGATGTGAAAACCTTAAAGAATGTGAGCTGTTGCTTATGTGTGAACGAATTATCTGAGAAAGTAAAAGTTGGAGTTTAAAGAATGTATAGTGACGTCGAACTCTGGTGTCAGTTCGAGGTGATTCGGTCGGAAGCCTAAAGTTAGAATGTTAGTGCAACCGTTTGGTTACGTATAGTGATGAGAAAGCTTTTGCAGCTTGGGAATTTTCGGATGAAGGGGACGAGAAATGATAGTGGATAATGCTCCACGCTAAGGTGGGGAGGTGAAGACGGTATGTCGGATTAAGTAAGTAAATCGGAAGTAGTAAACTTGACAGTAATGCCAATGGGTGTAGTGTTGTGTAGGCTGTCCTTGGTAAGTGTGCGAACTTTTGGAAAGAGTATTGAGGGAGGAAATTGTGTATGTTTTTGTGCAGGAAAGAAGTGGGTAAGACGACTGAATGAGTTAAGTTAGTGGCTTTGTGAGAGACGTTCGAGCGAACTGATCGTTCAGTGTAAGCTATTGAGAACTGTAGGGTGTGATCGTGGTTACTCCTCCTAGATGAGTATGAGTAACCGAAGTTATGTTATATGGATGGACGCACGTGGCAAGCAGTGAGAAATTGATGAGCCTTCAGGATAATTTCAATTTGGATAGGTGAGTACTCAAATGAGGAAGTATAGAGGTTTCCTACTATTAGACACGTTAAGTGTGAAATGATGAAGTTGTGAGAACGTACGAATTAGTTGACGTGTTGTAACCAATGTGATTCGGGAAGGGGTTATGATCTGCTTAGACGTATGTCGGTTGGAAAAAGTAATCTAGAAATTTCAGGTATACCAAGGAGAGGCTCATGGGTGCGAGCTTGTCGGGATGTACAAGGTTGGCCTGGTGCCGAGTTGTCAGTGAGCGAGTTTTCTTGGTAGAAGATTCTGGTTGTCGTGGCGGGAATTTCTGCCAAGTCCTTTTTCTTAAGGGAGTGTAATTGTATAAGAGACCTTAATTAGACGTGTTTAAAACTGTGAGTCCCGATGCGGGGACGGAGGCGCGGTTGACCTTGGTTTTATCAGGTAGTTTTAAGCGAGTATAGTGATCGAAGGGGGTACAAGTAAATAGTTCAAGATGGCACGTTTTAGCAAGCGATGACTTGTAACACCCGTAATTTCGGATAAGTACAACTTCGATTTAGTGAGGAATCGATCTTTTAAGAAAATTATGGAAAATAGGATTTGGAGTTAAATCCTAGATTTGATAGTCTTGTTGGATGGAGAATTCAAATACGAGTCCAACGGGCCTTTTCGGAGCAAAAACGGAGCTAAAACGAAGAAGTTATGGCCAAAACAACTTTCGGTACAATCTCGGCTAAAGTGACCAGCGAAAGTGACACTTGTGTCACTCTCGCTGGTTTTGTACCGAGGGTTTTTTTTGAGGTTCAGCGAGTATGACACTCGCGAGAGTGACATGGTCACTCTCGCCGTGTCACTCTCGCCGTCGGGCTCCAGAGCCTTTTAAACCCACGATTTCAACTCCCTTTCATTTGTTATTCAACCCACTTCTCTCTAAACTCTCCCAAACCAAACCCTAACCCTTTAAACCGATTTTGGAACCATTGAAGCCACAAATCTTGTGAATCAAAGCCTCTCTCCTATCTCTTAGCAAGATTTCTAGTTGGAGGTTGGAATCCTTCATCTTATTTCCATTTTAATGGGATTTCTACACTTTTTAGGGTTTTACCCAACCCTCACCTAAACCTTTACCTTCCTTTGGATAAAATGAAGATTGAGGCTTACTTTGGTAACACTAGAAGTGTTTGGTTGGTGGATTCACTTGATGGTTGAGGTAATCTCCTTTTCTCTTCATTTTGGAAATTAGGGTTTTGATCTATTGGTGATTTTGGGTGTAATATGTTGGGGAAAATGATTCTAAGTGTTTGGGGATAAATATTTATGGTTGGAAATTTATGGATTTAGGTTTTGGAAGATTTGGACTTGAAGATACGGACTTCTTCAAGGGAGCATACGTATGGGAAAATCTAGATTTAGCTTAATCTAGCGAGGTGAGTTCAAGCTACTTTGCGAAAACTTTGTACATGCCAAAATGCTATTTTTCCAAGTAATTATGTGTTTTACCTGAAAATTATCAATGTTGAGTTATTTGATGAGTTTTACCTTTTGAGGTACTAATTGTGGTAGATATTGTAAAACACTACTTTTGGGATCTTTGGAAAAATGAGATAGATAATTCTTACATGAAATGGGTTATTGATTTATGTGATAAATGAGTCTAATTGTTGTGAAAATGCATTTTTGTGGATATTTGGAAATATGCATATAGTACATCATGAGATGTTTTGAAAATGTAAAGGTTGAGTCCTTTTGGAAATGAGGGTTATCCCGATCCAAGGTTTTATTTCGGGTTTTCATGGATTTGAAGTATTTACCGGCAACCGGTGTGTGTTGTTGTGTTTAATGTCATTTTATGACTTTCCTGAACTATCTTTTGAGTTAGTTGAGCTTGTGGCTCGGTATTAGATTTTATTAAGTTTTAGGGACATTTGTCCGGTTTGATAGCTCAAAGTAGAGTTTTGATCATGATTTATGTTAATTGGGGAATTGCATGTTTTGAATGCATTTGTTTATTTATTTGGGGTCGTGTAATATTTTAGACCTTGCTAGCCATGGATCCATAGGTATTTGAATTTCCCTTAGTCTCGCGGGCAAGAGGTCGGAATTGATTGAGCTCAGTTTACGAGACATTAGTTTATTTTGTAGCACGGAATAGGCATCGGGTTCCATGATAAGCAAGGCGTGGACCTATATGGTCGGGCGTCGTCTCATGGGCAGTAAGGTGTAATTCCATATATGTGCTTAGCACGGGATAGGCATCGGGATCCATGATAAGTAAGGCGTGGACCTATATGGTCGGGCGTCGTCTCATGGGCAGTAAGGTGTAATCCCTAATGTGCTGTTGTGGATTTGGAGTGACCCAATGTATAGACCTGGAGTGGTTGAAGTTGGGGGCTCCCTAGTCTCGCGGGCAATAGATCTGGAGTGATTGAACTCAGTTTATGAGAGTAATCCACGTGGCTGTTTTTTTTATTACATAGTAAGTGACCCACTTTGGTGTTCTGTCACGTGCGATGTATACGGGTCTCCCCCGTCACCGAAAGGTGTTGTTTTGGGTATTTGTTACTACTCATGTTTTCGGTGACGTGTTCTATTTATATGGATTGTTTTCTATAGTACGTAAGTTGTGGTTTATATCTCAACCGTGTATGATGTTTTGGGTATTTGTGTTACCTCCACCTTCAACGGATACGGGTCTTCCCCGTTTATGGTATTTGATCTTTATTACCTTTTACGGTCGAATTAGTATCGCTTCGTATTTGTGTTTTCATAAAGAGTTATATTTAATGGATGGTTCCATGTTTTACGGGTTGAGTATGTATTGTCAACCGTATTTGAAGCTTTTGCCTAAACTAAACTTACTCACGTATTTGAGTGAGTTGGAAATGTAACTTATTTTGGAAAACGTATTATACCTTTCGGGAACTTTTCCATGGAAGTGCGTGAGTTGGAAAATGAATGAATTGCTTTAAAGAAAACTCTTTTGGGATCATGACTAAAACTATTACTTTACGATTTATGTTTTTATATAGTCATGATAAAATGCTTGAACTCACTAGGCGTAAGCCTAACCCTTTTTATTTGTCGGCATGTGCAACAGGCTCAAGTTGGGGTAGTTCTAGCTACATTGTGAAGTGGAGAGTGCTAGTAAAGTGCACGAGAGGTGAATTGTTTAGTGAAGTCTTCCGCATTCGTTTGGACTAGCAACTTGCATTGTATTAAGTGACACCCGGTTGAGTTATTTTCTTGTAGGTATTGAGATGTTTTAATTCTGAGGTATTTTGATGAAGGAATTGTAGAGATGATCTAATGTACTTAGACATTTTGTTGAAATTTTAATTAGTTGCTCTTTCCAAATTTGAGGGTGTTACAAGTTGGTATCAGAGCATAAGTTTGAGAGATTTAGGTGTTGATTTTGGATACCTAGACTCAAACTAGCGTTTGCTTAAGTAAATGAGAGTGAAATTCACCTTTAGGCACTTTAAGATAGGATGTTTCGAGGTCAATGGATGTTGTTAGAAACGGGGATCACGTCGAGAGCAACAAGGATAATCATGTGCGGTGCGTTCATAGTGACACCTGGCCAGTGTCGTGGTGAACCTACTAGTACATGTGCATACTTGAATTACTTTATTGTGGTGATCGCCGGGGTAGTGAAGGAGGTTCTATGCTAGTAGTCGTTGGAATAGATGGACGATTCTAGTATTAGTCACTTGGAGTGACGATAAGCATGATATTTGCTTTAAGTAGACCGTTTCGGATCAAGATTGATGGTTGGATTAGAACCATAGACTTTTTGAGCCAAATTTTGATTTGAGGAAAAACCGTAAAGTTAATTGATGTGTTTCCCAACTTGCCTTAAGAGGTTAAAGTATCCGGGTGAAAATAGTGGACCGGAGGATTTTGGAGGAGTATGAGTTGAGACATTGAGTGCCGACTAAATTATGCACGAAATTTATTTTTGAAAATAAATTGCATTAATTATTTCTTGTGTTTCAAATCCATATATGGATTGTGTTACAATTTTGGGAAATGTTTAGCACACACACAAGATTTTAAATCATGGGTTTTGAACCTGCACGAAAGTATTTTATTACGGGAGGTGTGAGCCCGTCGGAACTTGTTCCATTTTATTATTGTTCAACATTACTTTATGATACAGTGATATCCATATTTTATGACGTTTAAGATGTTGGGCAAGTTACTACGGCTTATAACTTTAACATTGGATCTCCTCCACATATGTTAGAGTTTGGACGGAAAGTTATCTTCCATTACGTCTATGTAAAGTTATTTTGGAGAATTTGTTTAATGTGAATTGTAAAACAATGTTGTTTATGTGGTATTACCATAGAAGGGATTTTGGATTTTGGATTTTGGATTTTGGCATTTTAGCCATGATTTTGCTTAATGCAATTTAACTTTGGAAGCACAATGTTTGGTGCTATTTTGTTGACTTGGAGTCATTGAGTTCGTGGAATTTCATGGAGTTTTATTGTACGACGTTTTGTGTCGTGTGGGTACAATTTTACAATGTGCATACTCTATTTGCTTATGTGAAAATTTTACGAGTTAAGTTGGGCATTTGGTCTCACTCGAGTTTTGTTGAGTAAAGTTAATTTTATGCCACAAGGCGACTAAGAAAAGATAAGTTTTGGAACTCTAGTGTCGCGTAACTTTTCTTTCAAGAGTTTGTGTGATCAAATATTACGTTGCAATTAGTTCGGTGTATGGATTGAATTATACGTGGCTTAAGTGAAGTATGAAAGAACATTTTGGTGGCATTTTATAATAAATTGTTTGGTGCGCTTTTGGTCAGTTAATTGTTTATTATCATTTTTTTTATAAAACATGTTATAACGACTTAGGGGTATGCATAGCTTGGTAACCAGTGTTTCTCATCACTTTGTTGAACGAATCATGAGTATAATTATCTTATTAACTCTTTATGCAAATGATGACCATTCGGTCAAAGGGGGTTTTGGTGTTGTGGAAATCATGCATGGGTTGCCTTATTTTACATTTTGAAAACACAAATGTATGAGCCATTGACATTGGTCAAATTTGATTTTACCAAGTATTTTGGAAAATTGGAAACCTTTTTGGATTGGAGGAAAGGTGTATTTTAAGTATTTTGACAAATACATTTTTAAGCATTTACGTTTTGACGTGTTATGTTTCAAGTACGAAACTTTGAGGAAAATGCTTCGTGATAAAGATTTTAGAAAAATGGTTTGTATAAAACTATGGTGCGTGGAATTCTTATGTTTGAACATTGATGCGCACCGTTGGTGCAATTTGAGATTTGAAAATAGGTTTGAACCCTTTTTGGTGTCAACAAATTATTAACACTTATTTACTCGGAAGTTTGCCAGAAAGCGTTTTACTGAAATGTCATTATAAGACCGGATGAGAAATTTTGGGAAAGTGATTTAAAGAGTTTCATCTTTTAAAATTTGGTCGCGAACCATTTGATGCATGTTATTTCGTTTCAAGAAAATTTCTAATGGAAGCGTTACAAGCTTGCATGCCTACCCCAATGTGAAGTTGTATGATGTTTTAGTCGATATTTTCAAGTGATAGAGACGTATGAGTTTTTGTATTAACTAGGGAATTTGCACAAGCCATTTTGTGTTTTGACTAAGAATGTTGGTAAACCGCTCCATCGTTTTGTGTAATAAACTGGCGCGCGCAAAATTTTGTTGGTAAACCTTTCCTCATGTCGTTTTATGGTTGACGAGGAAATGTTGGAGTCAATGTTGTTTAGACCTCTTTTGAAATACGTGCACACCTGATGTCGCACCCCGTTTAAGGTCGAGCAGTCACTTTACATGCATGTCATGAGTCAATTCATACTAGAACTGTGGTGTTTCGTCTAAAAGAAATTGTTTACTACGCTTTTGCGTTTTGTGGGTAAACTGAACTGCAATGAAACGAATTTCAACATGATTTTCATATGTGGGACGAGCGTGCCCAGTTTTGCGTAACTACCGAACTGATATTAGTAGTTTTGTGTGTACGGTTTATTTGATGTGAAAATCTTAGTGTTGAAAATATTTTGTGAATGGTTTTGATTAATTGGCATATTTATTGAATAACGCACTTGAAAATCTTGAACTCGTTAGGACCTTGGAAAGGGTATGTAACCCAGTTAAGGGTAAGTGCATGTAGCACTTCGGCAGCGGAAGATTGGATATTCCACGTGTGATAATACCGTAGACCGAATGGTATCGGTTAAAGGATGATGCCCTTTGTAATTAAGAGAATAAATGTGCGGTAACCTATTTGAGGTAGGTGATGTATTTAGGTGTCAACTTTTGGGGTTTGGGGCCAAGCACCTTTAATGTAATCGGGGGTTTGTAGCCGATTTTAAAAGAATAATGGTATTGATAATAGTAACCTTAAGATGCCCATATGTGATAAGAGGATTTAGGAAAATGACTTTCCTTGTGTGGTAAGAAAATATGTCGATTGTATGGTTGATAATTAGACACACCTTTGGGATTGTGTACTTGACGAGTCAATAATGACCGTTGGTGTTGAATCGATGGAATCTGCTGAGAGTGAATGCTAGTTCAGTAGCAGGATTATTTGGGGATTCCGAAGTTTTAGTTGATGTTGGTAGTGATTCAATGTTGACTTGGGTTGGAGAGAAAATTTAAAAACATGTGGATGTGGTATGAATGGGAAGTCGAATATGTCGTTGGGATAGTATGGATCATTTAAGGTTGGGAGACAACTTAAGTCTGGTAGTCAAAGGCCATTCTAGTAAATTAGGTCTTCATTTGGATGCAAGTGTTTTATGCCTAAGCGGGGATTCGTTGTGATCGTTGTGAGTAACACCAAGAAGCCGCTGTGGGCAATGCTGTGGGAAATAAATTTGAACCGGGTTGAAACCAAGGGAATTTGGAGAGTGTTGGGCGCGGTGGCCATTGGTTGCATGAGGACTAGATTTCGAGGACGAAATCATCCTAAGGTTGGGAGGATTGTAACACCCGTAATTTCGGATAAGTACAACTTCGATTTAGTGAGGAATCGATCTTTTAAGAAAATTATGGAAAATAGGATTTGGAGTTAAATCCTAGATTTGATAGTCTTGTTGGATGGAGAATTCAAATACGAGTCCAACGGGCCTTTTCGGAGCTAAAACGGAGCTAAAACGAAGAAGTTATGGCCAAAACAACTTTCGGTACAATCTCGGCTAAAGTGACCAGCGAAAGTGACACTTGTGTCACTCTCGCCGTGTCACTCTCGCTGGTTTTGTACCGAGGTTTTTTTTTAGGTTCAGCGAGTATGACACTCGCGAGAGTGACATGGTCACTCTCGCCGTGTCACTCTCGCCGTCGGGCTCCAGAGCCTTTTAAACCCACGATTTCAACTCCCTTTCATTTGTTATTCAACCCACTTCTCTCTAAACTCTCCCAAACCAAACCCTAACCCTTTAAACCGATTTTGGAACCATTGAAGCCACAAATCTTGTGAATCAAATCCTCTCTCCTATCTCTTAGCAATATTTCTAGTTGGAGGTTGGAATCCTTCATCTTATTTCCATTTTAATGGGATTTCTACACTTTTTAGGGTTTTACCCAACCCTCACCTAAACCTTTACCTTCCTTTGGATAAAATGAAGATTGAGGCTTACTTTGGTAACACTAGAAGTGTTTGGTTGGTGGATTCACTTGATGGTTGAGGTAATCTCCTTTTCTCTTCATTTTGGAAATTAGGGTTTTGATCTATTGGTGATTTTGGGTGTAATCTGTTGGGGAAAATGATTCTAAGTGTTTGGGGATAAATATTTATGGTTGGAAATTTATGGATTTAGGTTTTGGAAGATTTGGACTTGAAGATACGGACTTCTTCAAGGGAGCATACGTATGGGAAAATCTAGATTTAGCTTAATCTAGCGAGGTGAGTTCAAGCTACTTTGCGAAAACTTTGTACATGCCAAAATGCTATTTTTCCAAGTAATTATGTGTTTTACCTGAAAATTATCAATGTTGAGTTATTTGATGAGTTTTACCTTTTGAGGTACTAATTATGGTAGATATTGTAAAACACTACTTTTGGGATCTTTGGAAAAATGAGATAGATAATTCTTACATGAAATGGGTTATTGATTTATGTGATAAATGAGTCTAATTGTTGTGAAAATGCATTTTTGTGGATATTTGGAAATATGCATATAGTACATCATGAGATGTTTTGAAAATGTAAAGGTTGAGTCCTTTTGGAAATGAGGGTTATCCCGATCCAAGGTTTTATTTCGGGTTTTCATGGATTTGAAGTATTTACCGGCAACCGGTGTGTGTTGTTGTGTTTAATGTCATTTTATGACTTTCCTGAACTATCTTTTGAGTTAGTTGAGCTTGTGGCTCGGTATTAGATTTTATTAAGTTTTGGGGACATTTGTCCGGTTTGATAGCTCAAAGTAGAGTTTTGATCATGATTTATGTTAATTGGGGAATTGCATGTTTTGAATGCATTTGTTTATTTATTTGGGGTCGTGTAATATTTTAGACCTTGCTAGCCATGGATCCATAGGTATTTGAATTTCCCTTAGTCTCGCGGGCAAGAGGTCGGAATTGATTGAGCTCAGTTTACGAGACATTAGTTTATTTTGTAGCACGGAATAGGCATCGGGTTCCATGATAAGTAAGGCGTGGACCTATATGGTCGGGCGTCGTCTCATGGGCAGTAAGGTGTAATTCCATATATGTGCTTAGCATGGGATAGGCATCGGGATCCATGATAAGTAAGGCGTGAACCTATATGGTCGGGCGTCGTCTCATGGGCAGTAAGGTGTAATCCCTAATGTGCTGTTGTGGATTTGGAGTGACCCAATGTATAGACCTGGAGTGGTTGAAGTTGGGGGCTCCCTAGTCTCGCGGGCAATAGATCTGGAGTGATTGAGCTCAGTTTACGAGAGTAATCCACGTGGCTGTTTTTTTTATTACATAGTAAGTGACCCACTTTGGTGTTCTGTCACGTGCGATGTATACGGGTCTCCCCCGTCACCGAAAGGTGTTGTTTTGGGTATTTGTTACTACTCATGTTTTCGGTGACGTGTTCTATTTATATGGATTGTTTTGTATAGTACGTAAGTTGTGGTTTATATCTCATCCGTGTATGATGTTTTGGGTATTTGTGTTACCTCCACCTTCAACGGATACGGGTCTTCCCCGTTTATGGTATTTGATCTTTATTACCTTTTACGGTCGAATTAGTATCGCTTCGTATTTGTGTTTTCATAAAGAGTTATATTTAATGGATGGTTCCATGTTTTACGGGTTGAGTATGTATTGTCAACCGTATTTGAAGCTTTTGCCTAAACTAAACTTACTCACGTATTTGAGTGAGTTGGAAATGTAACTTATTTTGGAAAACGTATTATACCTTTCGGGAACTTTTCCATGGAAGTGCGTGAGTTGGAAAATGAATGAATTGCTTTAAAGAAAACTCTTTTGGGATCATGACTAAAACTATTACTTTACGATTTATGTTTTTATATAGTCATGATAAAATGCTTGAACTCACTAGGCGTAAGCCTAACCCTTTTTATTTGTCGGCATGTGCAACAGGCTCAAGTTGGGGTAGTTCTAGCTACATTGTGAATTGGAGAGTGCTAGTAAAGTGCACGAGAGGTGAATTGTTTAATGAAGTCTTCCGCATTCGTTTGGACTAGCAACTTGCATTGTATTAAGTGACACCCGGTTGAGTTATTTTCTTGTAGATATTGAGATGTTTTAATTCTGAGGTATTTTGATGAAGGAATTGTAGAGATGATCTAATGTACTTAGACATTTTGTTGAAATTTTAATTAGTTGCTCTTTCCAAATTTGAGGGTGTTACATGACTCGCCGAGGGCGGTTTCATGTATGAAGTGCGGTTATGTTTTCCATCTGAACGATTTGGGGCAGCCAAGTAGAACTGAATGGTTGAATTGAGAACATAAGACTGGGGAACCTCGAGAATTGAGAGATAGGTAAAGTGGACTACGTCTGTGGATCCGTCGGAGTTATGAAAGTTGAATAGATAGTGCGCGATCTTGAGGTACTAGATGAAATTTTGGGGGAATTCGTGGTGTGATGTGCGCCTCTGTTATGAGGAACAGATAAGGGAAGCTGTAGTAATGTCGACCTTGCGAGAATTACGGGCGATAAGAAGTTGACTTCTGTCTTTAGTGAGTAAGTTAGAGCAGCGACTGTTGGACAACCTAAGGGGGGGGGGGGTAAGGTTGTATTTAAAATCTTTTTCTTTCAAAAAATCTTTGAACAAATAAATACAGTACAAACAATACAGTAAAAATAAAGCAGAGTATAAACAAGTAAATATACAACAATTATATAAACAGATATAATTTAAATGCACAGCGGAAATGTAAATAGATAAGGGAAAGAGAATACTTGACAACGATATTTTTAAAGTGGTTCACCAAACACAAAGTTGGCTAGTCCACCTCGAGAAAATAACACTTCTCGGAGATCCAATACGAAACGTGTTCTTTACGGTAGAAACACAAACCTTAATACAACAAACGCGAAACACTCTTCTTTGAGAGATTAATGTGGATCACTCACTCTAATTCAAACACTTACAAGAGGGTATAAATTTTAATATGAATAATCACTCTTGAATAAGGTTTATCACTTGGATATTTTTAGAGAGTTTGATCACTTGAGTTGTGTTGCTGATTCAACTAATCGAGAGATTTTAATCTGCTATCAACTCAAGATTTCTTGCTCAAAAATTAATTTTATCAGTTTAAGTGACTTAGTGTGAGTAAGAAAGCAGCAGAATAATAATCAAATGCTGAGGGAGAATTTATTGCTGAAGTTGGTGTGGACTTGAATGCTGCTGGATGCATGTATTTATACTGGATGATCAACAGTCTTGAGGATTTCGCGGTATACCGCCAAACCATCGCGGTATACCTGCGTCAGAAAAAGGACACTGCAAGGAGAAGGTCAACCCTGCAAAAAACAAACGGAAATGTGTACCCGCGGTATACCGCGTTGCACATGGCGGTATACCGCCTGACATGGTTCCTGACAATAGAAGCTTCACATGCAGAACAACTGACGGGTGAAAGGTGACGCGGTATACCGCGATGACCTTGGCGGTATACCGCCTGAAATATTGTCCAATGAGAGCATGGCAACGCAGGGTTACTTTCGGCTGATCACACTTCTTGCAACAGTAAAAGGCATGAGATTTTAATAACATATATATATATATCAGTGATTTATATATATATTTAATAAATAGAAATATATATATTATATATATATTTGATTCAAATATATTTATATAGATACGAAATATCCAAGTGATAAAATATTTTAGGGTGTTTATCATTTTAAAATAAAATGACGAAACTCTTCAGACTTGGATACTTCAGATAAAAATTTATCGAGATCATTTAAAAATCTGCACACTCAGATAAAAATATTAGATAACAAAATAATGCGGTGTGTTTTGTAATCATCAAAATAAATATGGAGATGTGATTTTATGTGTACCAAAAATATATCACAATATTTAAAGCTGGGTACACTTGCACCAACAATCTCCCCCTTTTTGATGATGACAAACACAACGCTAAACACGAGAGCATACTCGGTTTCTCTCCCCCTTTTGTCGAAGCAAAAAGGGTTTAAGAAAGTCGCTTATGCTCCCCCTCGAAAGATGCTCCCCCTCAAAATATGAAATATTTGAGAGTTAGTATTTATCAAGGGTTATACTCAAGCATGCCTAAACCAAGTCTTAATTTAAAGAAGGCTTTTTTGTTAAGAGCTTTTGTGAAAATATCGGCCAAATTATCTTCCGAATCAACCTTTTCAAGCACGATTTTGCCTTTTTGAACATTATCTCGTAAAAAATGATGTCTCAATTCAATATGTTTGGTACGAGAATGCAAAACGGGATTTTTACTTAAGTTTATGGCACTTGAGTTATCACACATAATTGGAATTTTGGTTAGGTGTACCTCAAAATCGGTAAGTGTGTGTTTCATCCATAGGACTTGAGCACATGCTCTTGCGGCGGCTACATATTCCGCTTCGGTGGTAGACAAAGCTACGGATTGTTGTTTCTTAGAGAACCAAGATACAAGTGAGAGACCTATAAAGGCACATACCCCACTAGTACTTTTTCGGTCAACAATAGATCCACCAAGATCGGAATCGGCAAAACACGTTACTTCTAACTCGGGTTTCTTTGCGTACCATAAGCCAAGATTAGTAGTACCTCGTAAATATCGAAAAATACGCTTGACAGCTTCATAGTGAGATTGTTTAGGTGAAGATTGAAAACGAGCACATAAACATACACTAAACATAATATCAGGTCTACTAGCAGTTAAATATAATAAACTACCAATCATACCACGATAAATCTTTTCATTAAAATCGTTTCCCTCCTCGTCACGAGATAATTGCAAATTTGTGGTCATTGGAGTTTCAACGGGTTTGACATTTTCAAAGTTAAACTTTTTCAACATATCTTTACAATATTTAGATTGACTAATAAAAATACCAGTTTCACATTGTTTTATTTGCAATCCTAAGAAGTATTTTAACTCTCCCATCATGCTCATTTCAAACTCGCTTGTCATTTTCGCAGAAAATTCATTACACAGTTTTTCATTAGTGGAACCAAAAATAATATCATCAACATATACTTGCACAACCACAATATCATTTTGAACATATTTCACAAATAAAGTATTATCAATTTTACCCATAATATAACCACTAACAATTAAAAAGGTTTTTAATCTATCATACCACGCACGCGGAGCCTGCTTTAAACCATAAAGCGCCTTTTTTAATTTATAAACATGTGTCGGGTTTTCAAAACTTTCAAAACCGGGAGGTTGAGAAACGTATACCTCCTCATTTATAATACCATTTAAGAAAGCACTTTTAACATCCATTTGAAATAACTTAAAATCTTTAGCATTTGCAAAAGCGAGAAGCATTCGAATAGACTCCAACCTTGCAACCGGTGCAAAGGTTTCGTCATAATCTATACCTTCTTGTTGACTGTACCCCTTGGCAACTAAACGTGCCTTGTTTCGTGTGACTCCACCGTTCTCGTCTACCTTATTTCGGAAGACCCATCTTGTGCCAATAATGGTTTGACTACTAGGGCTGGGTACTAAGTCCCACACATCATTCCTAGTAAATTGGTTTAACTCTTCTTGCATGGCCAATATCCAATCCTCATCACCTAAAGCTTCATCTATGGTTTTAGGTTCTATGGTTGAGATAAAGGCATGGAAAGCACAATGGGTATGGATTTGTGATCTAGTTGTCCTTTGGTTTAGGTCACCTATAATTTGATCTACGGGATGGCCTCGAGCGGTTCTAAGGTTAGGATCATCTATACCTTGTGGAATAAAGCACGAAGGGGCATCACTAGATTCAATATTATTTGTGGAAGGTTGGGTACCTAAATCCAAGGTACTAAGTCGTTGGGCTAAGACATCTCCTTCACAAACATTGTCATTTGCTAAGGGTGCACTCGGTTTGGGAGGACTCTCGTCAAAGCTAACATTTAAGGATTCTTCTACTACCATGGTCTCCTTATTTAGGATTCTATAGGCTTTGCTATTCCAAGAATAACCTAGGAAAACTCCCTCATAGGCTTTGGGGTCAAATTTGGTTAGGTAGGATTTGGTGTTTAAAATGAAACATTTACAACCAAAAACTTTTAGGTGAGCTAGGGAAGGTTTTCTACCTTGGTAAAGTTCATAGGGTGTCTTATTTAGGATACCTCTAATTAGGACACGGTTAAGCACATAGGTCGCGGTAGCAACAGCATCACACCAAAACTTTTGGGGAACTTGATGTTCGTTTAGCATAGTTCTACTCATTTCTTGCAACGTTCGATTTTTCCTTTCAACAACCCCGTTAGATTGAGGAGTTCGAGGAGCCGAAAAGTTATGAGTTATACCATGTTTATCACAAAAGGCACCAAATTGTACATCATTATCGAATTCTCGTCCATGGTCCGTACGTATGGAAACAATCGTACAACCTTGTTGGTTTTGAATTCGTTTTCCCAAAATTTTAAACTTTTCAAAAGCCTCATTTTTATGTCTCAAAAATAAAGTCCAAGTATAACGGGAATAATCATCCACAATAACCAAAGTATAAAAGTTTCCTCCAAAACTTTGAATAGCCATCGGGCCAAAAAGATCCATATGTAAAAGTTCTAAAACTCTTTGAGTAGAAATAACATTTTTTGATTTATGAGAAACGTGATGTTGTTTGCCGACACGACAAGCATCACAAAAATGATTATCAAACTTTAATTTTGGCAGGTCACTCACAAGCTCCTTATTTTTTAAGTTTTGCATTAATCTTAGATTAGCGTGACCTAAACGCCTATGCCATAAAGTAGAAACATCATTAATAGAAGATAAGCATACATTATCAGATACAACAGTTTTACAAATATATAAATTTCCTTTTACAAAGCCATTTAAAAGAACTTTGCCATTTTTTATGATTTTACAAGAATCTTCTTCGAAGACAACAGTTGTATTATTTTTACACAATTGGCGAACACTTAACAAATTAAAATGTAAATTATCAACATGATTAACATTAAGAAATTGAACATTATTGCAAGAAACTGTACCTCTACCAATTATATTTCCTTTGGAGTTTCCTCCAAAAATTACCTGTCCACCATCACATGACTTATATGAAGAAAAGAGATTATTGTTTCCGGTCATGTGACGTGTGCAACCACTATCGAGTATCCAGTCCATATCAAGGTCAATCTACAATAATGAAGATGTAACTTTTATGGTCCCCATTTCTTGTGGGTCCTTGACAATTAGTTTCAATGTCAACCAATATGCATATATATAAAGTCAAACAATATATATATATATATATAATACATTACACAAACATAATATATATATATAAGAATTAAAAGAATTAAATAAAATGTATATATATATATATGTGCAGTACGTATGTATATATATATATGAATAGTATAAAAAGTACAAATAACAATATTTTACTTATATATAATATATAACACATATACATAACACATTTAAAACCATAAACGCATACCACCGGGATTATCATTACTAAACATTCCTTTTGGAATCCATTTATTTACCATTTTAATTTTGCGATTATATTTATCATACACATAAAAACAGGCATTTACATTCGCATTATTATTAGGTTTAGAATATTTATCATGGTACATGCGAGCATACGGTTTTCTCGTATTATAATTTACATTATTTATTTTACGCACATACGGAGGTTTTTGCACATATTGATTTCTTGTATTTACTTTAGGTGATTCATAAAATCTTTTGATGGGTATACATGAACATTTATCAACACAAGTATTGGAACCAATGCCTTTTCTACATTTTATACGGTTAGGCATATTAAGAACTTTCTCATTACTACTTTCAAAGGCTTTAGCTAGCATGTTATCTTTTTCATATGAAGCACATTTAGCCTTTAAGCATGTAATCTCATTCTCAAGAATATCACATTTTGTACAAATAATATTTTCATGTGATTTTTTATTTAAGCATGCAATTTCTTTATTTAAAGCATCACAAGATTTACAAAAATCTTTTTCTCCTAATTTAGTTTCTAATTTAGCAATTATATCCATATCATTTTCAGATTTTTGTTTAACATTTTTTATTTCCTTTTTACATGTATTTACAGTTTCTTTTAACATAGCATTCTCATCTTGGTAACGATTTGCAAGAGCGGCCATTTTATGAAAAGATTCATATAATTCTTCAAGATTATTTTCATTATCACTTTCATAATCACTATCGTAATCTGAGTAAGAAGATTTTACCTCGTCGTCGCTTTCGGCCATAAGACAAATGGCTTGATAGTCATCTTCTTCTTCACTCTCGCTCCACGCGCCTCCAATGAAGGCTTTCTCCTTCTTCTTTTGGAACTTGTTCTTTTTCGGACATTCATTGGCGTAGTGGTCTTTGTCACCACATGAGTAGCAAAAGCCTCTCTTTGGCTTAGCTTTATCGTCTTCACTCGAGTCGCCATTTTTCTTAACTTTTTCGTCTCGTTTATGGAACTTACGACTTCGATTTTCACCACCACGACGGTAGTTACCGTTTCTTTGAAATCTGCCATTGTTAGAAAATTTATTATTATTATTAAGAAATTTGGAAAAGTTTCTTACCAACATGGCGACTTCATCGAGAGTTTTGGATGGATCTTTCGAGGAGCTAGCTTTCTCCTTTTTCTTCTCATCTTTTGGTGTTGAGACATTGAGAGCGATTGATTTCTTTTTAACTTGCTCCCGATCTTTGTTTCTTTTAAGTGCAATTTCATGCACTTTAAGATTACCGATCAAGTCATCTATCTTCATTATGGAAAGGTCACGGGAGTCTTCTAAGGATGTTATCTTTTGCATCCACTCCGAAGGAAGGGCTCGTAGGATTTTCCTTATATAGTCCTCGTTAGGATAAGTGCGATCCAAACCTTTCAAAGTAGTCACAATAAGGTTAAATCTTTTAAACATTGAGTCAATTGACTCATCTTGTTTCATTTCGAATAGTTCATAATCGTGAACTAAAATATTTACTTTACTAGATTTAACCTCCGTGTTTCCACGATGAGTATTATTTAAACTTTCCCATATTTGATTTGCAGTTTTATATGTATATACTCTTTCAATCTCATCAGTTGTTAAAGCAGCATATAATATATTCTTAGCTTCAAAGTTTAAACAAAAATGAGCTTCATCAGAAGTAGTCCAGTCATCTATAGGTTTATCAATATAAACATCATCTTTCACAATGGTGGGTTTAAAATTCCCTTTTTCTATAATATTCCAAATCTTTTGATTTTTGCCACGCACGTGACATTCAAATAGCTCGGCCCAAATGCCAAACTTTTCAGTATCTATCAAAGGAGGTTTTGAAAACACGATATTAGTTTGTTGAGCCATTTAGAAGAATAAGAGAAAATTATGCAGAATATTTTTGAAAGACCCGCTCTGATACCAAATGTTGGACAACCTAAGGGGGGGGGGGGTAAGGTTGTATTTAAAATCTTTTTCTTTCAAAAAATCTTTGAACAAATAAATACAGTACAAACAATACAGTAAAAATAAAGCAGAGTATAAACAAGTAAATATACAACAATTATATAAACAGATATAATTTAAATGCACAGCGGAAATGTAAATAGATAAGGGAAAGAGAATACTTGACAACGATATTTTTAAAGTGGTTCACCAAACACAAAGTTGGCTAGTCCACCTCGAGAAAATAACACTTCTCGGAGATCCAATACGAAACGTGTTCTTTACGGTAGAAACACAAACCTTAATACAACAAACGCGAAACACTCTTCTTTGAGAGATTAATGTGGATCACTCACTCTAATTCAAACACTTACAAGAGGGTATAAATTTTAATATGAATAATCACTCTTGAATAAGGTTTATCACTTGGATATTTTTAGAGAGTTTGATCACTTGAGTTGTGTTGCTGATTCAACTAATCGAGAGATTTTAATCTGCTATCAACTCAAGATTTCTTGCTCAAAAATTAATTTTATCAGTTTAAGTGACTTAGTGTGAGTAAGAAAGCAGCAGAATAATAATCAAATGCTGAGGGAGAATTTATTGCTGAAGTTGGTGTGGACTTGAATGCTGCTGGATGCATGTATTTATACTGGATGATCAACAGTCTTGAGGATTTCGCGGTATACCGCCAAACCATCGCGGTATACCTGCGTCAGAAAAAGGACACTGCAAGGAGAAGGTCAACCCTGCAAAAAACAAACGGAAATGTGTACCCGCGGTATACCGCGTTGCACATGGCGGTATACCGCCTGACATGGTTCCTGACAATAGAAGCTTCACATGCAGAACAACTGACGGGTGAAAGGTGACGCGGTATACCGCGATGACCTTGGCGGTATACCGCCTGAAATATTGTCCAATGAGAGCATGGCAACGCAGGGTTACTTTCGGCTGATCACACTTCTTGCAACAGTAAAAGGCATGAGATTTTAATAACATATATATATATATATATCAGTGATTTATATATATATTTAATAAATAGAAATATATATATTATATATATATTTGATTCAAATATATTTATATAGATACGAAATATCCAAGTGATAAAATATTTTAGGGTGTTTATCATTTTAAAATAAAATGACGAAACTCTTCAGACTTGGATACTTCAGATAAAAATTTATCGAGATCATTTAAAAATCTGCACACTCAGATAAAAATATTAGATAACAAAATAATGCGGTGTGTTTTGTAATCATCAAAATAAATATGGAGATGTGATTTTATGTGTACCAAAAATATATCACAATATTTAAAGCTGGGTACACTTGCACCAACAGCGACATATAAGTTAGACTTGCCAGAAGAAATAAGAGGAGTGCATCAAACTTTTCTTGTGTCAAATCTGAAGAGATGTTTGGCTAAAACCGATGTAGCCATTCCATTTGAAAATGTTAGCATCGATGAGAGACTGTCGTACGAAGAAGAACCAATAGAGAAATTCGGCCAGTAAAAGTTCAGTGTAGGTATCATAAGGGGGCGAGAGGCAGCGTGGGAGGTAGAATTCGATACGAAGTCTAGGTACCCTCTCCTTTTCGAAAATGGAATTCCGGGGACGGAATTCTTTTGAGGGGGGAGAGTTGTAACGACCCAGACCCTTTTTCGAAGTGTTTTGTGGTTAGTGGGGAGTTGTAAATGAAAGTAGAAGTTGAGGGGCCTTTTTGGTAATTGTGAGAGGGAGTATAAAAGGGCACAAAACCCTAGGTATCTTTTCATTTCCCTGATTTGGTGTGTGTCGGCTGATAATTTAGAGAGAAAAGGAGGCATTTGAGTTTGAGGCTTTTTGTGCAAGAAGAGAAGAATCATCAAGTGGTAGAATCAGAAGGAGGATTGGATTTTTGGAGTTTGTTCTCTGCAACAATCAATCAGGTAATCCTTAATCCATAACCTCAGCTAAGATTCGTCTGGTGATTTGTGGTTTTGAGAGTTTTCTTGCAAAAAGTTGTTTAAGACCATTAAGGGAGATTTAAGCATCTTTGGGTTGTGTTTAGGCAGTAAAACTTTGTGGGATTTGATTTTGGGCTTGTATGTAGTTAATCGTCGCATTATCTTACTGTTTAATGGGTGTTTGGCATGATTTCGAGCATTAAACTCGAACAGCGCCTCGTCCGGAAACCTTCTTGCAAAGCAGGTGTCCAGAAGTTGTCCGGGTAGCTTCTTGTCGCAGGTTACCGGGTATAGTATCCGAAAAGGTTAAGTGTCCGGAATGTAGAGTTATCCGGAAAGTGGTGTTATCCGGAAAGTGGTGTTATCCGGAAAGTGGTGTTATCCGGAAAGCAGAGGTGTCCGGACATTGTGGTGTCCGGTAAGTAGAAATGTCCGGTAAAGTCTTGTATCCGGTAAGTTCGGTACCCGGAAAGGGGTATCGTCCGGAGAATAGAAGTTATCCGGAAAAGGGGTGTTGTCCGGATTAGTTGTCGTCCGGATTAGTGTGAGTGTCCGGATTCTTTGGGCGTCCGGAAAATCAGGGTTGTCCGGAGAGTTGTTATTATCCGGATACTTTTGCTGAGTAGTTTGTATTATGTCCTTTTATTCAGGAAAGTCGTTTGGAAGTTGGGAACCGGTTAGAAACGAGAAGTAAGAGCATCAGGTGAGTTTTCTAAACTAAAATGTGTGGCTTTTAAAGTGTTTTCAAAATGTGTTATGAATGTTGAGAATTGCCATGCTTTATTATTATGCTTTAATTGCATGAAAGTTGTTTAAAGTTTTATGTAGAATGTATGCATACATCAAGGAGACGTAAACTGGCAAAGACGGGAGAGTAGTTCCGCCAGCTCTCGTGCGGGAAGGGAGGTCCCTATATGCCAGGAGCGAGGCTCCGCAAGGCAGCATGAGGCTGACTCGTTGTCACCTTCGGGTGGCTTCAGGGTGTCAGATTACGAGGAGGCGGACTTTAGTCCGTATATGATTTTGACGTGTTGAGTATGAGCGTTTTATGCTGAAAAGATAAACTGTTTTAAATGCTTGATAACTGTTAGGAGGGACTCACTAGACCTCATGGTCTAACCCTCGCATTTTCAAAATTAAAACCTTTTCAGGTAAGCAGGTTTCCAGGAGCTCGAGCAAATAGGCTGAGCTTAGCGTGAAGAGTCAAGAAGTGTAGGAACACTCTAGCATTTAGTTTTTCTCAGTTGTGTAGGTTGTTTCCGCAAACCTTTTTAGTATTTGTAATGAAAATTTGAGACCGTGATTTTGGGATGTTATGAATTTGTCGTTTTGCATGATATTTTTGGTTGGGTCTTTACAACACACTCTTAACAATTTTTTTATAAAAAAACACACTATAACAACATACACATTATAACATACAAATATCACATTCAAACATAAAACCATACATATCATGTTAAACATAGAACATATTCAAACATAAGTTATAAACACTATAACAACCTACAAATCATATATCTTAACTTAAAATAACATACAAAAAATAACAAAAAACATAAGGAAAACAAACCACAGAGGTAATACGAGACATCTTCACAAAACCCGAACGCGTATTTGTAAAGCCCGTATCCCGGTATGTAATTTCCTTTATTAATTCTTTCCTTTTAAGTTTGAATTATTGTGGTTTCCGTTAACGGGGTTAGTCGAGTTGGGTCAAATCGTTAAATTGTCGAATTTTTTGGTTAGTGGTGAGAGAGTTGTAAGTGGAGGGGCTAATTGTGCCAAAGGCCCAAATATCCCACATGGGTTTCGGCCCATGCAGAATTGTAGAGACCCATTTGTGTGTGAGGGTTATGTTGCCGTGAAGATCAAACAAAGGAAAAAAAAATAGCCAAAACCCATTTTGTTGTTTGGTTGTGTGTGATGGGCGTCGTGAGCAAGGAACAAAAGAAAGAGACCTACGGCCGCTACCCCCCCCTCCCTCTTGTTCTTGTCGTCGGCCGGAGAAGGGAAGGACTCCGACGACCGCTGCTACTGCCGGTACCGCTGCCGCCGCCGGAGTTACGCCGGAGTCGAGGAAGGAGGGCGAGAGTGAGAGAGGAATATAGAAACGTCGTCGTTTTGTCGCAAGGTAAGTCCTCGTCTCCTTTTCCTTTTCTTTTCGTTTACGGCGAAGCAACCACCGCCGTACGCCGCCGCTGTGGTGGCCGTGCGTGGGCGGTCGTGGTTTTACGGGTTCGGGTGTGTGCGCGTTAGAGCGATCGAGAGTGAAGAGCGGTGGTGTGAGGGTGGAGTGTGTGTGTGTGTGTGTGTGCGAGATCGCCGCCGACCATCACCGCCGCCGGAGGCGGCAAGGGGGTGGTGCACGGCTGTTGTTACACCTTGGTATAATCTGTTCCAGTAAGTTTTAGGCTTCCCGGGGCTGTTTGGGTTAAGCATTGTCTTAATGAGTTTATAATCGTTAGTTATCATTTTATGTGAAAACGTTGTCTGCCACTGTTTTGCGACGGCCATAACTTTTCCGTCGTAGCTCGGATTGAGGCGAATCCGGTGCCCACGGTTCACGTTCTGGGTCGGGCACATTTTCCGTGTTTTAGCGGAAATCTGGTTCAGCCTCTAGCTTGGTGAAAAAGTGGTCGTTTTACATAAGTTAGATCATTTAATGTAAAATCGTCGTTTTACTGCTTATGTTTTCGTTTGATCATAACTTTTCCGTCGTAACTCCGTTTGAACCGAAACTGGCGCCCACGGTTCAAGTTCGGGGTCGGGCATGTTTTCCGTGTTTTAGCGGAAAACTGGTTCGGCCTCTAGCTAGGTGGAAAAGTGGTCGTAAGTTCAGTGAATCGTCATTTTATGTAAAAGAAACTGCAGTTCGGTCACTGTTTTGCGTAAGCTGTAACTTTTTCCTCGTAACTCGGATTGGGGTGAATTCGGTGCCAAAAGTTCCCTTTTTGAGTCTAGAAACTTTTCTGTGTTTTGTGCAAAACCCAGTTCGGGACGTAGCATTGGTCAAATTGTCGTTTTATACTGAAAGGTGCTGAATTTCGCTGTTCTGGAAACTGTTTTTGTAAAATCCGTAGTAAATTGTAGAAAAATCGTTAGGAGGCGTATAATATGTCCTCGGAACCCTAACTCAGAGTACTTTCTGGTCATGAAATAATATTGGGAATTTTCTGGGTTTTAAGGGGTCGAAACAGGTCCCGAACAGACCTGTTTGGCGAGAGCGGAGAATAGTTTTAGTGACGGTTTAAGCATGTGTCGTGTCGTAGAGTCCGGGTCTCGTATTGACACGTTTTAACATGCGTTTAGGTGCTGGGAAGTGACCGTTATTGTGAAGCTTGAATTGTGTTGTTAAGCTAGGCGCGCTTACGAGGTGAGTTCTCTCACTATATTTAATATTGGTTGTTTTATCATTGTTGTAGTACGTGTGTGGTAGCTTTATGTGATTGTGTTGTGGAACTAGATAGTGGGGTGTCTAGTTGATACTATGTTGTCATGTTAACTCGGTGGGACCGAGGATCCGGCGGGGCCGGAGATTTTATACGCGGGTGGCGTAGAGACTCGGTGGGACCGAGGATTCGGCGGGGCCGGAGATTTTATACGCGGGTGGCGTAGAGACTCGGTGGGACCGAGGATCCGGCGGGGCCGGAGATTTTATACGCGGGTGGCGTAGAGACTCGGTGGGACCGAGGATCCGGCGGGGCCGGAGATTTTATACACGGGTGGCGTAGAGACTCGGTTGGACCGGGGATTCGGCGGGGCCGGAGATGTTATCATGTGGTCGGTGGGACCGACTTGTGCCTTTTAGGCGGGTGGGTGTGGATATACATGTTTATGATTTGTTCGTAGACTTGTATGCTTGTTTATGTGCAACTATCTGTTATAGGGGTAGTGTGGAATAACTGTGTTATCTATGGTGGTTGAATTCACTAAGCTTCGTGCTTACCCTTTCCCAATAAATTATTGTTTCAGGTACGAGCGGCTCCAAGGCATGACGAGTACACACTGGCGCGCGTGAAGAGCTGATTATTATATCGTTTTATAATTATCATTCTTAAACTATTTATTCCGCTGTCTATTGTTCGTAATAATTTTATTTAGTGGTTTGCAAATGAAACGATTGAACTATTAAATGCGTTTTTATTAATGAAGGGTTACTTTAAAAATTTTAAATTCCTTGTAATTTTTGGGACGTTACAACTTGGTATCAGAGCACAGCTTGAGTGAATCAAATGCACCTCGGTGTGTTTGATCTCAAGTTTGCGGCTATAAAATTTTCTTTAAAATTTTTGGAAAATAAAAGAAAGGAAAACCCGTTTGAGAAACGGTGATCGATGGCGCAGTGTGTACAGTCAGCCGGAGCCAGGGGAAAAGGTACAGTACTTAGTGTTTTATTGCTTTCTAGATCATAGAGTATGCATGCTAGATTGCCTGTTGTGGACACTATGTTGTATGTTGAACTACTTGCTATTAGGAATTTATGCTAATTATGATAGGTTACTAAGTGGATGCCCTCTAGGTTGTATGCAGTAAGAGACTTATAGCCTTAGAATATTCGATTTAGTTCTATTGCGCAGCTCTTGTTTGAGTCCAACCGTTCTAGGATAGAGTCTTGTATTCGACTGTCTGTTTGTTTCGCGCTGCATATAATCGGGTATTCGCGAGGTCACCCGTTATAATTAGTAGGGATTCGGTAGTAGCAAGGGTAGTGGGATAAGAGGAAGTTCCTAGAGAGCTGGGAAGGGTGTTTATGTATGAGTACGTGTGCTAGATTGCTTTCTAGAACATAGGAGTATGTATGCTAAATTGCTTGGTGCTTGTTACACTGTATTGCATGTCTGCTGCTTGCTATTAGGGATTTGGCAGTAGCAAGGGTAGTGGTTTGGATGGAATTCCTAGGGAGCTAGGAAGAGTGTGTACATATGCCGGTGCGGGCATATGTGTATAGTTTCGGCGAGAAACTACTTGGACCCTTGGGATGGAACTCGGAACGGGCGATGATAGGTGTGGATGGTAGTAGTAGAGCTCCTACTACCGGAGGCACAGGATCAATGCTCGAGTCGGGGAAGTCACGAGGGATCCAAGGAGTTGAGCGTGAGTGTTGTTAGTATGAGTTATTATGTGCTAATAACGCGTTGTATTGTCTACCCAGAATAGCCATCACAAGGAGGAACAACTATAGTAAACCTGCTAGTACAAGTGTGTACTTGATTTGCTTGAGGTGATGATCGTTGGGGTAGTGATTAAGGTTCTAAACTAGTAGTCGTTGGGATAGAAGGACGTGTCTAGTATCAATCACTTGGGGTGACGATAAGGATGTGGTTTGTTTTAAGTAGACCATTTCGGGTCAAAAATTGGCAATTGTGCTAGAATCATAGGCTTTTGAGCCGACTTTGATTTGAGGAAAACCCGAAAGATGATTTGATGTGATTTCCCAACTTGCCTTAAGAGATTTAAATGTCCGGATGACGATTGTGGATCGGGGGTTTTGGAGGGATATGAGTCGAGACATCGAATGCCGACTGAGTCATGCACAAAGTCTATTTTGAAAATAGGATTGCATTAACTAATTTTTGTGTTTCCAATCCTTATATGGATTGTGCTTTGGAATTTTGGGAAATGTTTAGCACACACACAAGACGTCGAATTATGGTTTTGAAAGTGCATGAAACCTTTTTATAACGAGAGTTACAAATTTTGTTGGTGATTTGTTTAAAATGAGTTTGGAATTCTTGTGTCGCTTAACTTTTCTTTCGAGAGTTTGTGTTACTAAGTGTTTTATTGCAAATAGTTCAGTGTGTGGATTGATTCATGCGTGACATAAGTGATGCATGGAGGAAATTTTGGTAACATTTCATAAGGAGTTGTTTAGTGCGCTTTTTAGTCAGCTAAAAGTTTTATTGACATTTCCATGAAAATGCGATTTATCGACTTAGGGGTATGCATACTGCGGTAACCTTTGTTCTCGACATTTTGATGAACGAGTCGTGCATGAAAATGTTTTAGCTCCTTTTTTTGTCGAAATGAAAGACCATTTGATCCAAGGAGTGTTTTAATGTTGTGAACATCATGCATACGATTACAATGTGTTATATTTTGGAAATATAAATGCGTAGATTTTTGACATTCGGTTAATTTAGAATTACCGATCATCTTTTTGGGAAACTAAAAACTTTTGCTTTGGAGGAAACGAGTATTTTGAGCAATTTCGATAAATACATTTTTAAACTATAATGTTTTGACGTTATATGTCCCAAGTACGAAACTTGAGGAAGTGTTACAAGCTTGCATTCCTGCCCCCAGTTTGAAATTTTATGAGGTTTTAGTCGATATTTCCAATTAATAGAAGCGGACTGGTTTCTGTCTTCAAGTTGAAACTTACACGAGACAGTTGTGTTTTAACAAAAATATATTTGTAAACCGTGTCATCGTTTTGTGTGATTAGCTGACGCGCGAAAAATTTGTGGCGAACCCTGTGCCACGTCATTTTTTTTATGATTAAAAAGAAGAATTTTTGAATCAAATGTCGTGAAACTTATTTTGAATTATGTGCACACCTTTGCCGCACCCTGTTTAAGGTCAAGCGGTTACTTTAAGTGCACGTCATGAGTCAATCCATACTGGAATCGAGGCGGTTCATTTTAAAGAAATTATTTATTACGCTTGCTTTTGTGTGAGTAAACTGAACTGCAATGGAACGATTTTCAACATGAATTTCCTATGTGGGACGAGCGTGTCCAGTTTTGCGTAACTATCGATCAGGTAATAGTAGTTTTATTACATACGATCTTTTGAGATGAAAATCCTGATGTTGCAAATATTTTGTAAATGATTTTGTAAACCATTTGGGGAAATGTGCTTTTAAGTGACATGTGTCATTTCGAGAATTTTTAGGGTGTGAGTCCTTTTGGAAAACTCTTTTGTTTAACCCGTGTTGAGTCTGAGACTAAGGTTGATTTCAGAGTATTGTTTGCTTAAATTTTGTTTAAACGCATTTTCCGACCTATGGGTCTAGCAAGCGTGGAGCATTTTGCTCGGTTTTGACTTGGAGTTAGTCATGGGCTAATTGCCCGGTTTTAATGGCTCGATGTGGAGTTTAGTTGATGAGTTGTTTTTGTCGCACCGTTTGGCATTCTTTGCACGTTGAGTGTTTACATGTTTGGGTGAGTGAGTCAATCCGGAATAGGCATGTTGTTGGTAGGCTGTTTGCTTTGGATCCTTAGACACGTTAGTCAGTCGTTGGTAAGGGTCGGTTGGGTATCTCGGGGTGGGACCCCGGTATTCATGTGTTTTAACCTAGACTTTCCGGTAGGTACTAGGAGGATATAGTTGTGGGCACTTACCTGGGAGGTAGTTCCGAGGCGCTGGGTCTTGAGGCGTTACCTGGGAGGTAGACGTCAAGGTGTATCCTCGATACGGTGTGACTTGGCTTCGTAGAGCAAGTGCGGATGATACGTCGACGGTGGGAGGTTGGGTATTCCACGCGTGTTGGTAATGTAGGTCGGGTAGTATCGGTTAAGGGAATGACCTACGTGTGTGTTAGTTGACTTGATTGTGGGGGATATCTATTTGTGTTAGTGTCTAGGATAATACCACGCTTATGTGATTTATTGTAATCGGTTGGACCGATGTTCGGCGGGTGGCCGATGTTTGTTATTGTAATCGGTTGGACCGATGTTCGGCGGGTGGCCGATGTTTGTTATTGTAATCGGTTGGACCGATGTTCGGCAGGGGGTCGATGTTTTGTTAATATAAGTTATTGAAAATCTTTGGAGTCTATTAGAATTCGTAGAAGTTAATCGTCAATTAATGATAGGAGGGATCGTAATCGAGTATCCTGTGGAGTATACTGGTGAGCAGCTTTAGAGTGGTTAGAGCTTGAGATTTGACTCGGGATGTATGGAATATCTAAGGTTGGGGGACAACCGTAGTCGCTTGGCTAGGAATGATTTCAATTGTCGGGGTGTTCTGCCGATCATAATCCCAGTGTCTTAGAAAGAGTACGTTAGTAAGAATAGTATTCGAGAAGTTTAGTAGGGGTTTCAAGTGGACTTAGGAACCTGAGGTTGAGGTGAGGGAGAACTATCCGGAGCTATTCGTAGGCAGAGACTTCGAGGGCGAAGTCTAATCCAAGTGGGGGAGAGTTGTAAAGCCCGTATCCCGGTATGTAATTTCCTTTATTAATTCTTTCCTTTTAAGTTTGAATTATTGTGGTTTCCGTTAACGGGGTTAGTCGAGTTGGGTCAAATCGTTAAATTGTCGAATTTTTTGGTTAGTGGTGAGAGAGTTGTAAGTGGAGGGGCTAATTGTGCCAAAGGCCCAAATATCCCACATGGGTTTCGGCCCATGCAGAATTGTAGAGACCCATTTGTGTGTGAGGGTTATGTTGCCGTGAAGATCAAACAAAGGAAAAAAAAAATAGCCAAAACCCATTTTGTTGTTTGGTTGTGTGTGATGGGCGTCGTGAGCAAGGAACAAAAGAAAGAGACCTACGGCCGCTACCCCCCCCCCCTCCCTCTTGTTCTTGTCGTCGGCCGGAGAAGGGAAGGACTCCGACGACCGCTGCTACTGCCGGTACCGCTGCCGCCGCCGGAGTTACGCCGGAGTCGAGGAAGGAGGGCGAGAGTGAGAGAGGAATATAGAAACGTCGTCGGATATAGAAACGCCGTACGCCGCCGCTGTGGTGGCCGTGCGTGGGCGGTCGTGGTTTTACGCGTTCGGGTGTGTGCGCGTTAGAGCGATCGAGAGTGAAGAGCGGTGGTGTGAGGGTGGTGTGTGTATGTGTGTGTGTGCGAGATCGCCGCCGACCATCACCGCCGCCGGAGGCGGCAAGGGGTGGTGCACGGCTGTTGTTACACCTTGGTATAATCTGTTCCAGTAAGTTTTAGGCTTCCCGGGGCTGTTTGGGTTAAGCATTGTCTTAATGAGTTTATAATCGTTAGTTATCATTTTATGTGAAAACGTTGTCTGCCACTGTTTTGCGACGGCCATAACTTTTCCGTCGTAGCTCGGATTGAGGCGAATCCGGTGCCCACGGTTCACGTTCTGGGTCGGGCACATTTTCCGTGTTTTAGCGGAAATCTGGTTCAGCCTCTAGCTTGGTGAAAAAGTGGTCGTTTTACATCAGTTAGTCATTTAATGTAAAATCGTCGTTTTTCTGCTTATGTTTTCGTTTGATCATAACTTTTCCGTCGTAACTCCGTTTGAGCCGAAACTGGCGCCCACGGTTCAAGTTCGGGGTCGGGCATGTTTTCCGTGTTTTAGCGGAAAACTGGTTCTGCCTCTAGCTAGGTGGAAAAGTGGTCGTAAGTTCAGTGAATCGTCATTTTATGTAAAAGAAACTGCAGTTCGGTCACTGTTTTGCGTAAGCTGTAACTTTTTCCTCGTAACTCGAATTGGGGTGATTTCGGTGCCAAAAGTTCCCTTTTTGAGTCTAGAAACTTTTCTGTGTTTTGTGCAAAACCCAGTTCGGGACGTAGCATGGGTCAAATTGTCGTTTTATACTGAAAGGTGCTGAATTTCGCTGTTCTGGAAACTGTTTTTGTAAAATCCGTAGTAAATTGTAGAAAAATCGTTAGGAGGCGTATAATATGTCCTCGGAACCCTAACTCAGAGTACTTTCTGGTCATGAAATAATATTGGGAATTTTCTGGGTTTTAAGGGGTCGAAACAGGTCCCGAACAGACCTGTTTGGCGAGAGCGGAGAATAGTTTTAGTGACGGTTTAAGCATGTGTCGTGTCGTAGAGTCCGGGTCTCGTATTGACACGTTTTAACAAGCGTTTAGGTGCTGGGAAGTGACCGTTATTGTGAAGCTTGAATTGTGTTGTTAAGCTAGGCGCGCTTACGAGGTGAGTTCTCTCACTATATTTAATATTGGTTGTTTTATCATTACTGTAGTACGTGTGTGGTAGCTTTATGTGATTGTGTTGTGGAACTAGATAGTGGGGTGTCTAGTTGATACTATGTTGTCATGTTAACTCGGTGGGACCGAGGATCCGGCGGGGCCGGAGATTTTATACGCGGGTGGCGTAGAGACTCGGTGGGACCGAGGATCCGGCGGGGCCGGAGATTTTATACGCGGGTGGCGTAGAGACTCGGTGGGACCGGGGATTCGGCGGGGCCGGAGATGTTATCATGTGGTCGGTGGGACCGACTTGTGCCTTTTAGGCGGGTGGGTGTGGATATACATGTTTATGATTTGTTCGTAGACTTGTATGCTTGTTTATGTGCAACTATATGTTATAGGGGCAGTGTGGAATAACTGTGTTATCTATGGTGGTTGAATTCACTAAGCTTCGTGCTTACCCTTTCCCAATAAATTATTGTTTCAGGTACGAGCGGCTCCAAGGCATGACGAGTACACACTGGCGCGCGTGAAGAGCTGATTATTATATCGTTTTATAATTATCATTCTTAAACTATTTATTCCGCTGTCTATTGTTCGTAATAATTTTATTTAGTGGTTTGCAAATGAAACGATTGAACTATTAAATGCGTTTTTATTAATGAAGGGTTACTTTAAAAATTTTAAATTCCTTGTAATTTTTGGGACGTTACAGTATTCCACACGACAAAATTGAGAGAGTGGGAGAAAATTGAGAGAGTTTGATTAAAAATTGAGAGAGTTATTAAAAAAATGAGAGTGGCCGGTTTTTGGTCCCCCCCCCCCCTTATATAGTGCGGCCGAAGAAAACATTTAGGGTTTGGTTCGTCAAAGTGATTTTAGGGTTAACCCTGTGCCGACACGTGACACTTTTGCCCGCGATCGCGGGAGGTCAAAGAAAGTCAAACGCGGGCAGGGACCAAAACTGCACACGCGGGCATTCTTGAGTGGGGAAAGCTGGACCGCGGGCATTCTTGAGGGACCAACGCGGGCAAAGTGGGCAAACTTTGGTGACACGTGTAGCCCGCGATCGCGGGGGTCAACGAGAGTCAAACGCGGGCAGGGACCAAAACTGCACACGCGAGCATTCTTGAGGGGGGAAAGCTGGACCGCGGACATTTTTTAGGGACCAACGCGGGCAAAGTGGGCAAACTTTGGTGACACGTGGCTTGGGGCCCGCGATCGCGGGCTCTATCGCGAATTTTTGGGGTATTTTTGTAACATGAGAGAGATTTGTGGTATTTCAATAAAACATGGTTTGACTTAGGGTATTTTAATTAATTTCCCTATTAATTTTATTGGCGAGACATAAAAATAATTGAGACATGTAATTTTTATCCGGATTTTATAACAAATGATGATCACGATGGTTGTGTTTTGACTATATTTATTGATTGTGTTAAAAATACTCATCAAAATAAATTGCAAACTATCTATTAAATAAGGGAAATTAATTAAAATACTCTAAGTCAAACCAAGTGTTACCAAAATACCCAAAATCTCTCCCAGTTTGCAAAAATACCCCTTTTTCCGCGATGGGAGCCCGCGATCGCGGGCCAGGGACCATTTCTGACACTTTTTTAAACTTGCAGGGACCATTTTTGAAAAATGGAATCCCGCGATCGCGGGCTCATCCCGCGATGGGGTACTTTTTGTGACTTTTCAATTGCAAGGGACCATTTTTGAAAAATTCCAGGGACCATTTATGAAAAATTGAACCGCGATCGCGTAGAATCCCACTGTTCACCCCCGCTTTCTTTCAATTTGATGAATTTAAAATAAAATGTTACACTTTCAACCTCTATACTTATTTACTAAATTTACTTTATACCTTTTACTTTCATTATTTTAATTTTACATTTAACACATATAATCGTTTATTAACTAAAATACGTTAAAAAAATACGTTTTAATTTTAACAAATTACACCATTATAATCGTCTCTTCGATACGTTCGAAATGAGCCCAATCTTGAATTTTTTTGGATTTATATATTTTAATATATATCATATACAGTTATACACTACATAAAAAAAATATTTTTTATATTTAAAATTCATACTCTTATAGTTAGTTATTTAATTTATGGTACATCTCTTATTTTTTTTTCAATTTTGTTTTACACTCCTATCGCATTAACATAATAATCATATATTAACTAATTCATTAAATCGTTTTAAATTATTATTATTTGAATGTGTTTATAGATATCGTGAATGGCAATAGGAGAAGGTAAAATTGTTTATAAATGGGGTTTTGACAAGTTGGTATCACTGGACTCATTTAAGAATTGTGAAAATGGGTATTTGGCGAATGATGATTCATGTGTGTTTGGAGCTGAAGTATTTGCAGTTACAGAGTATTGCAAATCATCTTCCCAACCGAAACGGATACAGTGCATGTAAACAAAGAAATCTATTACTGGAAGGCGTCCTGGAGTCCTGTGATCAAGTTAACCTTTTCCTTGATCACGTCCTCCATTCCCATGTAGTCCGATTCGAGTTCTTCTAGTTCCTCTTCAGCTTCCTTAATCTCTCGTTGCAGCTGCCGAACGTGAGCCCTAGTCATGGCCAGTTCTCGTTTCTTCTCCGCTAGATACTCCATTTTCCCCTGCTGAATCCCCCTGTTATGGTTCCACATACCCTTTACCTTTTCGATACCGACGTTCGCCTCATCAATGGCTTTTTGCACTGTGGGAGTAATTCGTTGACTTTGTCGAAGACCCGTCGGCATAAAATCATACATTGGTGGGGTTCTCATGCCATTATCGAAGTAGTAATTGTCGGATGCCATCTCCCAGTCTGCTTCCTCCTCAGGCGTGAATGGAAAATCGGCTGCAGTTCGCCCACAGTTTGTCCACTCCTCGTCTGTTTTCGGTACCTTCCAGGTACTCCGGCGAGCTCCGTCGTTCAGTGGTTGGTAGGCTCCCGAACGTAAAGTTCCAGCCACATTCGCCGACCTGTTCCCCCTTGATCTTGAACCTCCATCCATTGTGTTAAAAAAAGCGAGAGTGTGTTTGTATAAAAGATAGATAGGAAGTTGTGAATTACTACCTCATCATGCCATCTACTTATAGCTGTGAAAATGTATGTTCTTCATCAGATATGGTCAAAGATTTCGTCTGAAAAAGTTGCCTGCATGATTCGTCTGAATAGTTCACTGCAAGATTCGTTTGAAAAGAGCCTGTAAGATTCCACTGAAAAAGTAACTGCAATATTCGTCTGCTCTTGAATAAAGGTCTTTCATTAGGCAGAAAATTAGTCTTTAAGTAGTCAAACATAGCTAATTAATGAGAATTTAGATCAGATTTATATGGTACTATCAAATGCAAGTTTCTATAATATAGATATTGTTCTACATTACATGATACCAATTTTTGCATCATATGAATCACTTCCAGACAACAAGAACCAATACCCCAATAATCAAGAAATAAATGCTTGTTCATCCAATAATCTATGTATTAGGATTATCGCAAGTTTCATAAACCTACTTACTAGGTGTTGGAAATATGGGTTTTACTAAACTTTGGACGCATTTAAATTTATATATATGTGTTATATATAACTAACTTTTAGTAGGTTTATGTTCTCCTATATGAGAGCTTCGAAATGATATATAATGCGTCCAAAATGGAGTATGTGTGAAAGAGATATCGATACTCAAAGTTGAGTAAATGGATGAAATTAGCAAAAACCAAATGAAGTAAACGGTAACTGTATCACAATACTTTAACAAAATAAGTTAATACTAAAAATAACAATTATTTAATGTTACATAAACAACCTAACTACTTAGACAATGCGCATAAATTGACTCCGCCATATGTCGGCGGAAATCCATTGCCTCATCGTCGGTTTCGTTAGGGGGTACCCATATCTCCTCGTTATTTATCAACTTTTGGACATTACGACATACCCATACACCGCAATCCGCATATAACCCGGTCTGCTGGGGTACTTGGCCGGCCATCTTTGTGCGAAAGATACTTGACATTTCGCGACGTCTATGATCCCCTATCAATGAAAAGAACGTATATAGTTTTGCTTTAAACGATTGCATCTGCTCTGTCAATTGTTGTTTGCAGAGACCGTCCTTTTCGCTGTCATATAGGGTCATGACCATAGTGTCAAGTTCAAACACTCCAAGCAGCCAATGTCTGGGATGCAAGCATATGGGGATGTACACCTGAAATATTACAATATATGTCATATATGTTATTAAATAAAATAACAGTAAAACGATTTACATACCCTATCGAGGAGAGTCCAAGAGGTCCCTTCCGAGCCATTGCATATTTCGACCACGGAGGCGGGACCTTGATGGTCCATCAGTATACACTGAAAGAACATAGTGTGCATGATGGTCCACCTCGTGTCTACGCCACGATGTTTTTGCAACAGGCTAACCCAAGAATCGACGTGCTATGCATAAAAAATAGATGGTTAGACATGTAATATAAATATATTTGATTATATATGACTATAATTTAACTTCATACTAACTGTATCGTCTAAGTCAGAGTTCACAGGGTCATCCGCAAGCAATGTTTCAAAAAACGAGGGGTTGATTTCTAAGCCCCCGTAAGGGGTGAATGTCAAGTTGGGGAGGCGACCAGTCCGGCACATCCTCATTATTTCTGATGTCGGGTGAGGCTCCGGTGAAGGCACCTTTCCCTTTTCTTTCCTCCCTTCTTTCCCCCCGCTTTCTTTGCTTGTTTTTTAGCGGCCGGTGGTGTCGTAGATCCTTGTTGGCCAAACGGGTAACGAAACCATTGTGAAATTGATCGCGACCGCTTTTGAGGGAGCGGGGTCACCTGTGGTGGTGGATCTACAACATCCATCGAGTCATCGTCAGGCTCCGAGAAGTGCTCCGAGAAGTGATCCTGGATAATAGGAGACCCCGTCTGAAAATTACGTTACTCAATGTTTTAAGTACAATTTAGGAAATGTTCACAATTAAACCAAAACTACCAAAATAACTTACAGTATGCATTTCCGGCCTGTAATAGTCATCGGCCGAACCGCCAAAGATGTTTGTGATTGCTGTGGTGGCGAACGACGGCATGTGCTGTGCCCCCGACATCCCGGCCTGCGTGACATTGATCATTAAAATAGTTACAAAATTAGGATTATCGATATATAACTATAATGGTTACTCAGTGTCACTAACACTCTCCGGGATAGTCGAATATGATGTGGTGGCGAACGGCGGCGGCATCTGCGAGGTGTATGCCCCCGACATCCCGGTCTGCGTGACATTGATCATTAAAATAGTTACAAAATTAGGAACAAACATATAACTATAATGGTTACTCAGTGTCACTTACACTCTCCGGGATAGTAGAATAGGATGTGGTGGCGAACGGCGTTTCCGACATCCCGGCCTGCGTGACATTGATCATTATAAGAGTTACAAACTTAGGAACAAACATATAACTATAATGGCCTCCTGATATGGATTGTAGGAGGAGGAAGGGGGCGCCTGGTAGAAGGAGGAAGGGGGCGCCTGGTAGGAGGAGGAACGGGGCGGCTGGTATCCACCGGAAGGGGGCATGTCGTCGTCTTCCTCATCTTCGGAAGTAGGGGGACGTCGAGCCCTTTCCGCCTCTGCGTCAATAAAGGCCACGCTGTCTCTGTACCAATCTGTGCCCATCTCGTCGACAGTAGGCACAAGGCGATCGGCGGGCAAGAGTGGCTGCTAAATATATGATAAAACATAAAAGAAATTAATAAGCGGGACTAACGTATGCAAATTGTAAACATAGTAAAAGAACTTACATTTCTAGACGCTTTGAAGAACTCAATCCAAAGCGACCTACTTAGGGTAACACGCTTGTCCCAACGGGTTCCCCTAAGTACTCGATCGTCGCGCTTGACGAAATATCGGATTGATGCGGGAAACATCTCCAAGATCCATATCTGGAATTAGACAAGAAGAGCAAGTACGTAAAAAGAAAAGCCAAACAGTTTGTATGTATTATTAACAATTGTTATACTACGTATCTAACCTTGAAGGCGTATGTAAAACCACAAAGATTCATCTTTGCATGTCGATCGGCGCGTCTGCCTATGGCTCGGTGCAGATTAGAGTAGCAATGTGTCCAGATATGGCTACCCCACGGGTAGCTGTTAAACAGCTCAAGGTCCTCGACGGCCCTAAGGACCGTCGATGAAGCATGCTGGCTATACTCACGGCCCAGGAAGCCCATATCCACGATCACCACCAAGCATACACGGACAACATCGTCGTCGGTTAGGGCACTAAGGCCCTCTTTCATCTTTTCCCGGGCTGCCTTCAGCTTCAAACGAGATGCTGAAATGCCGAAAACCCTAGGAACGAAGGAGCAGTCTTCTAAGGGAGGAAGGGGGGAGCCTCTCCAAAACGTAGTCCTGTAATTAGACAGAACTCCCGACGCCCAAAATGCAACTGAGAGCCGAAGAAATCAAAATGCATCTCCTCCGGCTCAGCGTTGGCGTCCTCGACCTCCAACTGTAGAAACATGTGTACTAGCGTAGGGTCGCCACCAGAGTAAGACACATCCATCCATGGCCCGAACGGTGTCCCTCTATAGATGATCTCAAGGGTATCTGCGCGATCACCTACTCCCCTAAACAGCGCTCCTAATTCCTCGATGTATGAAACTTTGCACCTTACCGTCAAGTCGATGTTAAAGAAATCCTTCTACATAGTCATTCACAGATGTTATAGTTAGTGTTATATATAGATGCTGCAGTTTATTTTATTTTATATAGATGTTGCGGTTTATTTTATTTCAACGTATAATAGTGTTATATATAGATAAAGTGCGGTTGTATTTTATTTCAACGTATAATAGTGTTATATATAGATAAAGTGCGGTTTATTTTATTTCAACGTATAATAGTGTTATATATAGATAAAGTGCGGTTTATTTTATTTCAACGTATAATAGTGTTATATATAGATAAAGTGCGGTTTATTTTATTTCAACGTATAATAGTGTTATATATAGATAAAGTGCGGTTGTATTTTATTTCAACGTATAATAGTGTTATATATAGATAAAGTGCGGTTTATTTTATTTCAACGTATAATAGTGTTATATATAGATAAAGTGCGGTTTATTTTATTTCAACGTATCATATTGTTATATATAGATAAAGTGCGGTTGTATTTTATTTCAACGTATAATAGTGTTATACATAGATAAAGTGCGGTTTATTTTATTTCAACGTATAATAGTGTTATATATAGATAAAGTGTGGTTTATTTTATTTCAACGTATAATAGTGTTATATATAGATAAAGTGCGGTTTATTTTATTTCAACGTATCATAGTGTTATATATAGATAAAGTGCGGTTGTATTTTATTTCAACGTATAATAGTGTTATACATAGATAAAGTGCGGTTTATTTTATTTCAACGTATAATAGTGTTATATATAGATAAAGTGCGGTTTATTTTATTTCAACGTATAATAGTGTTATATATAGATAAAGTGCGGTTTATTTTATTTCAACGTATAATAGTGTTATATATAGATAAAGTGCGGTTGTATTTTATTTCAACGTATAATAGTGTTATATATAGATAAAGTGCGGTTTATTTTATTTCAACGTATAATAGTGTTATATATAGATAAAGTGCGGTTTATTTTATTTCAACGTATCATATTGTTATATATAGATAAAGTGCGGTTGTATTTTATTTCAACGTATAATAGTGTTATACATAGATAAAGTGCGGTTTATTTTATTTCAACGTATAATAGTGTTATATATAGATAAAGTGCGGTTTATTTTATTTCAACGTATAATAGTGTTATATATAGATAAAGTGCGGTTTATTTTATTTCAACGTATAATAGTGTTATATATAGGTAAAGTGCGGTTTATTTTATTTCAACGTATCATATTGTTATATATAGATAAAGTGCGGTTGTATTTTATTTCAACGTATAATAGTGTTATATAAAGATAAAGTGCGGTTTATTTTATTTCAACGTATAATAGTGTTATATATAGATAAAGTGCGGTTTATTTTATTTCAACGTATCATATTGTTATATAGAGATAAAGTGCGGTTTAGGGACCCTAGTTGTCATTCTTAAAAGTTTAGGACCTAATTGGCATTCTTAAAAGTTTAGGGACCTAAGTTGTCATTCTTAAAACCGTAGGGACCTAAGTTGTCATTCTTAACATTTTTTTTATAAAAAAACACATATTTAACAATTTTTTTATAAAATGTGTTTTTTATAAAAAATTGTTAAGAGTGTGTTTTTATAAAAAAATTGTTATAGTTTTATGGTTTTATGTTTGAATGTGATATTTGTATGTTATAATGTGTATGTTGTTATAGTGTGTTTTTTCATATAAAAATTGTTAAAAATGTGTTTTTTTTATAAAAACACATCCTTAACATTTTTTTATAAAAACACATTCTTAACAATTTTTTTATAAAAAAACCTGTTTTTATAAAAAATTGTTAAGGGTGTGTTTTTATAAAAAAATTGTTAAGAGTGTGTTTTTATAAAAAAAACATTGTTAACAATTTTTTTTATAAAAACACACTCTTAACAGTTTTTTATAAAAAAAAACACATTTTTAACAATTTTTATATGAAAAAACACACTATAACAACATACACATTATAACATACAAATATCACATTCAAACATAAAACAATAAAACTATAACAATTTTTTTATAAAAACACGCTCTTAACAATTTTTTATAAAAAAAACACATTTTAACATTTTTTTTATAAAAACTGTTTTTATAAAAAAAAATTAACAAACTTTTTATAAAAAAACACATTATAAAAACCATAAAACTATAACAATTTTTTATAAAAACACACTATTAAACATTTTTTATAAAAAACTGTTTTTATAAAAAATTGTTAAGGGTGTGTTTTTATAAAAAAATTGTTAAGAGTGTGTTTTTATAAAAAAACACATTGTTAACAATTTTTTTATAAAAACACACTCTTAACAATTTTTTTATAAAAAAACACCCTTAACAATTTTTATATGAAAAAACACACTATAACAACATACACATTATAACATACAAATATCACATTCAAACATAAAACCATACATATCATGTTAAACATAGAACATATTCAAACATAAGTTATAAACACTATAACAACCTACAAATCATATATCTTAACTTAAAATAACATACAAAAAATAACAAATAACATAAGGAAAACATACCAAAGAGGTAATACGAGACATCTTCACAAAACCCGAACGCGTATTCCACACGAGAAAATTGAGAGAGTGGGAGAAAATTGAGAGAGTTTGATTAAAAATTGAGAGAGTGATTAAAAAAATTGAGAGTGGAGAGTGGCCGTGTCTTGGTCCCCCCCCCCCCCCCCCCCTTATATAGTGCGGCCGAAGAAACAATGGGATTAGGGTTTAGGTTCTCAAAGGGATTTTAGGGTTAACCCTGTGCCGACACGTGGCACAGGAGCCCGCGATCGTGGGGGGTCAACGAAAGTCAATCGCGGACAGGGACCAAAAATGCACACGCGGGTATTCTTGAGGGGGAAAGCTGTACCGCGAGAATTCTTGAGGGACCAACGCGGGCAAAGTGGGCAAACTTTGGTGACACGTGTAGCCCGCGATCGCGGGGGTCAATGAGTCAATCGCGGGCAGGGACCAAAACTGCACACGCGGGCATTCTTGAGGGGGGAAAGCTGGACCGCGGGCATTCTTGAGGGACCAACGCGGGCATTCTTGGTGACACGTGGCCTGGAGCCCGCGATCGCGGGCTCCATCGCGGATTTTTTGGGTACTTTCGTAAACTGGGAGAGATTTTGGGTATTTTGGTAAGAGATGGTCAAACTTAGGATATTTTAATTAATTTCCCATTAAATAAAATAGGTATTAAATGTAATAAACAAAAAGCTTGTAATGTTAATTTAAAAATTGTTATATTGAATAAAGATTAAGGCCATTGTTGACAAATTTCAGTTCAAATATAAAAAGTTAGTTATCCTTTATTTCATTAATGTTGACTTGAATTATAAAATTAGAATATACATATATTAACATATTTTGTATCATTGTTGGATAACGGTCACATAACTAATCATCATTTCAGGGTAATTAACATAGTTGTCGTGTTTTGTACGGTAGCGATAATTTGTTTGAATTTGACCAAATTAAGATAAATCACAATTCATTGATAATTAATGAGATAAAAGTTAAAAAACGAATGTATTTTCATAAGTGGTTAGTTTATATATATATATATATATATATATATATATATATATATATATATTGATAATCTTTTATTGTTATGAAAAATTTTAGATGCATCCGTAATAATTTTATGGTTATACCAATATAAAAAAATCAAAATCCATGTTTGTTGGTACACTCTTCTAGTATAAATGTAGAAATATTATAAGCTTCTAGCATAACACTTATCAAATTGATGGATAAACATACAAGAAGATGGTTATAATTTTATGTTTTATGTATACTTAACAATGTTACCTTAATATGTTCAACATGTATATGCTTTCATCAAGGAAAGCTGACATTAATTGTTTTTTGTTAAAAGATATACCTTTTTTAACAAAATAAAATAAAAAATGTTACATTTTTTAAAAATAAAAATAGTTATTTTGAAAAAAATATAACTTATTTAAAAATATTTTATTCTATAATATTTAATTTAATAAGAAAAAGTAAATAAGAATTGAATGTTTTTTAAAACATGGCAAGGGAAAAAGAAAATTACTAAACTTAATTTGAAAATGTTTTCTTTTATCTTATCTTGGTCATGTCATAAAAATAATGTGTCATTATATAATCGTATCTAAGCCAAGTAAGAGGTTGTATACTAAATTTTTTATTAAGTCCTGTATGGATAAATTTGTCTTTCCAGATAAATTTATCTGTCTAGATAAAAATGTTTTGGTGTTTACTTTTTTTTTATGAATCAACCATCTAAATGATGGAAATGACTATTTTACCTATTGGTGTGCATCTCACATCATCATGTTAATATCAACAACCAATCAAACGTAATAACCAAAAATCAATCAATCCAAGGCGTGAACCATATTTTGTTCACACCATTTCAATCAAAATCAGAGCAATCCAATGAATTATCAAAACAAAAATATTAAAAGGTTAGCAAAATTGACAGTAGGAGATTCAACGAAAAAACACAAGAAAACCCAAAAATTGAAGAACCATATATGGGAAGAAGATGTTGGGTTTCGTTTGTGAGGGAAGCAATAACGGTTTCGATTACGAGAGAGGGAGATGTATAATTTAATGTGTCAAGTTTTATAACACCAAAAAGAAGCAGATCTCGAGCAGGAAGAGGAGGAAGACCCCTCTGGTTCAGAAGATGAAACCCCAAAAAGTGTGGATCCAAATCTAGCTCAACGCCATCTCCTGTCAACGATTGTGAAGTGAGGATGATGAGCACAGATCTGTCACGCCAGTTTTGTTGTGACGCTGCTCTTTTAGCGCCCAGAAAACTTGCCGGAGAGAGAGAGCAATGTCGGAGAGAGAGAGCAGCGTCGCCGGAAAAAGAGCTTGTTGTTAAAACTTATATACACGAATTGAACTTCGTAACACACAATCTTGAATCAGATGGAAAACTGAATTTATTTATATATATATATGTATATACGAAATTTACATATAAACGAAAATACATAAACAAAGTTTCAAGGAGAAAAAGACTAACTCGAGTTTCTTGATCACAAATTTGAAGAAGAACGTTTGTTGGATTGAGGCATGCAAAGCAGTGTCTTTAGACAGAAATTCGTCCCTCGTACCGTATCGATTGGACGTCTATCTAGAGGATACAACAACCCGTTCAAGAATCGAACTCTCGAACCTGACGAATCAAACTATGTTTCCTTCTTGAAGAACAATGAAGAACTTTGAGAGAATTTGAGAGAGTATGCGTTTGTGTATATTGTAATTTGTTACATATGCTTCCTATTTATAGAAGATCAACCGGTGCCAATGAAAAGTCACACCTTTTCATGAAAAGGTGGCGGTTGGTGGCGGTTGGTGTGAATGAAAAGTCACACCTTTTCATGAAAAGTCACACCTTTTCATGAAAAATCACACATTTTCATATAAAAGGTCACACCTTTTCATATGAAAAGTCACATCTTTTCATATGTAACAGATTATCCCAACAATACCCCACATTTTCTATTCAAACTCTAATAATACCCCACATTTGAATAGAAAATAAGATATTCTCAAAGTATTTATTGTTCTTATTCAGGAAATAAACATGAAATGCATCAGAAAAGGTGTCTAGGTGACTTGAACCGTTCTTAGTGAGTATTCATCGGACCTACTTTGTGGCTAGTGACGAAGAGTCTTGAACTAACCACGTTTTGTAGTAAGTCTAGTCAATGAATATCACACAAATCATGTTTATGCATAGTTGACTCTTACCGTTGTGTTCATTTCGGTCGTGAACAATCCTTTCTTCATGAGAATTTTAGAAGACGTAGCCATATCCGTCTTCAAATATGCAACCCCACATCAATCTCACATAGGTAATACTGATCAAGAATACTCCGTTGTATTCCACCATAATAGTTATCAACATTATTAAGAATGTAACATTCAACCCTATATCATCAACGGAAAACAAAGGAAAACATCATAGGAATAGGCATACCTTTGTTTAATTGCTTCTTGAGTTGTCCCCGGCTAGTTTGCCTATTGAACCTAGACCATGGGATCTCCAATTTCGCTAGGTTAGGTTGCCGCCGAGGAAACTCATTGTGTTGCCTTTAAGCCTATTCCCCTCGATGTGAAGGATACTTGCTCTCTACTTGGGCCCTTTGTCAAAGGATCGACAATGTTTTCCTTTGACTTTACATAGTCAATGAAAATGATTCCATTTTTCAGCAAGTCCTTTATAGTGTTGTGGCGCCTTCGTATGTGTCGGGACTTTCCATTGTAGATCTGATTCTTCGCTCTTGTGAGAGCGGCCATACTATCACAATGGATACCAATAGCAGTCACCGGTTTTGGCCACAACGGAATACCCTCTAGGAAGCTTTTTAGCCATTCGGCTTCTTCAACGGCTTTGTCTAATGCGACAAATTCTGCTTCCATAGTTGATCTGGTATTCACAGTTTGTTTGGAAGATTTCCAAGATATCGCTGCTCCACCAAGTGTGAATACATATCCACTTGTGGACTTACTCTCCGAATGGTTGGATATCCAATTAGCATCACAATACCCTTCTAGAACGGGAGGGTATTTTGTATAATGTAACCCATAACCCATTGTGTATTTCAAATATCGAAGCACCCTTACTAGTGCATACCAATGGTCTTTTCCCGGGTTATGTGAGTACCGACTAAGTCTACTCACACAATACGCTATATCCGGTCGTGTACAGTTCATGATATACATCAAGCTTCCAAGAACTTGAGTGTATTCCAACTGAGCTACACTATCTCCTAGATTCTTCTTCAATTGACTTGAAGGATCGAATGGAGTCACAACCGGTTTGTCATCATAATGACCAAACTTTCGCAACACCTTCTCAACATAGTGAGATTGGGTAAGGATGTAACCATTTGGATCCTTTTTAATCTTTATACCAAGGATAACATCAACAACTCCCATATCTTTCATATCAAATGCGGAGTTTAACATCTTCTTGGTTTGGTTTATTACATCCAAGTTTGATCCCATGATGAGCATATCATCAACATACAAACATAAGCATCTTTGTATTGTTTCACATCAACACACTTATCACATTCATTTATGTGATAACCATTTGACATTATAGTGTTATCAAACTTCTCATGCCACTGCTTTGGCGCTTGTTTAAGTCCATAAAGAGACTTAATCAACTTACAGACTTTGTTCTCTTGGCCTTTTACAACAAAACCTTCTGGTTGTTTCATATATATATCTCTTCTTCTAATTCACCATTCAAGAACGCGGTTTTCACATCCATTTGATGTATCTCTAAGTTATGTATAGCCGCTATCGCAATCAACGTCCGTATAGACGTGATCCTAGTAACCGATGAATAGGTGTCGAAGAAGTCTTGACCTTCCTTTTGTCGGTACCCCTTGGCAACTAGTCGAGCTTTGTACTTCTCTATAGTGCCATCGGGTCTCAATTTCCGCTTGAAGATCCATTTATGACCAATTACCTTGTCACCCGGTGGTAAATCTACCAATCTCCATGTGTTATTTTGAACAATGGAGTCTATCTCACCTTGAATAGCCTCTTTCCAATAAGGTGCCTCCGATTAATCCATGGCGGCTTTATAGGATAGAGGTTCTTCATCGACAACAAATGTCATGAAGTCGGGTCCAAAGTCTTTAGCAATCTTTCCCCTTTTACTTCTTCTAGGCTCTAAGTTTTCTTCTTGAGCCTTTGATGTACCCTCTTCATTTTGTTTAACACTATCGGTGTTATCTACTTCACATACTCTCTTCCTTGGATTAGAGATTTCTTTCCCTTTATCCTTGTAAGGAAAGATGTGTTCAAAGACTTCAGGCTCAATTGATTCCATAATTGTGTTGTTGTGGATATCTTCATTGTTTGACTTATAGACCAAAAATCTATAAGCAGCACTATTACTTGCCGGACCAAGATATATACAATCAATGGTCTTTGGTCCAAGTTTTGTCCTTTTGGGTAAAGGTACTTGAACCTTTGCAAGGCAACCCCACACTTTCATCCTTTTGTATGATGGAAGTTTTCTTTTCCATAGTTCATAAGGAGATTTATCGCTCTTTTTATGAGGAATTCTATTAAGTATCATATTTGCAGTTAAGCATGCTTCACCCCACAAACTATGTGGTGCTCCCGAAGTAATCAACATTGAATTAATCATGTTCTTCAATGTTCTGTTTTTTCTTTCGGCTACTCCATTTTGTTGTGGAGTATAGGGAGCTGTTGTTTGGTGAACTATCCCATTAGGCATGGCAACGGGGCGGGTATGGGGCGGGGACCCCCATCCCCGGCCCCGGTTTGTAATACCCTCCCCCGGCCCCGCCCCGGTTTGTGATACCCTCCCCCGGCCCCGGTCAACCCCCCTAAACCCTTAATAACTAATAATATATATATATATATATATATATATATTTAATATATATATATATATTTAATAAAAATATACATTTTTTTAATATATATATATACCGGGTCCGGGGCGGGTCGGGGACCCCCGTCCCCGGTTTTCTTAAATGGGGAATCCCCGGCCCCGGCCCCGGTACCCGGTTTGGCGGGGAATCCCCGGCCCCGGTCGGGGCGGGTGGACCGGGTTTCGGGCGGGTCGGGGCAATTTGCCATGCCTATATGTCATGATGAGAACAAAACTCTGCAAAGTCCTTAGACTCGTATTCTCCTCCTCTATCGGATCTCAGAATTTTTATTCTTTTGTCAAGTTGGTTTTCAACTTCAACCTTGTATGTCTTAAACATATTCAAAGCTTCATCTTTGGTATGTATTAGGTATACATAACAATATTTACTGCAATCATCAATAAATGATACATAATAGTTCTTTCCTCCACGTGTGGGTGTGGCTTTGTAATCACATAAATCGCTGTGGATAAGTCCAGGTACTTGATTAGACTTTTCAACAGATTTGTGTGGATGGCAAACATGTTTTTTGGAGTTGCAAATATGTTTGGTGGCACCGGTATCAACCCACCAATCGGTCACGTTTGTAACCATAAAAGCCTCAATTACTCCAACGAATTGATTTGGAGCATTGACCACGTTGGCTTGATGGGGGTTTCCACCGGCACCTCCTCCTCCGGGACCACTATGGTTTCTTCTATGGCGGCAATCCTTGGCTCGATGCCCCAACCTTTCCGCATACCCAGCAACTCATCACACGCTTTTTGAAAGGCCTTCGTTGTACGGATAGTGGGTTTGAAGCATTGAGATTATGCTTGAAACCCGTCACCTTTCCTTTTCCTTTTTTTTTGGAACTTCGTCTTTGATGAGTTACCGGTAACCATGTTTGTATTTGGTTCCAACGAGATAGCATCCGCTTTCTCGTTCATCCGGTTGTCCTCCTCCACCCGCAATTTGAGTATCAATTGCTCAAAACTCATATCCTCGGACAAATGTTTAAGATAAAGTTTAAAATTTTTCCAGGATGGATGTAACTTGTCAATAATTGAACCAATAACAAAATTAGCGTTGATGCCCATACCTTCGACTTCCAATTCATGGACCAAGATTTGCATTTCTTCTACTTGTTTCACGACCGGTTTGGAATCCATCATCTTATAATTCAGGAATTTGCCCACGATAAATCGTTTGGAACAAGCGACTTCCGTCTTGTACTTTGATTCCAACGACTCCCAAATTTCTCTTGCCGTGATGAAGGATGAATATATGTCATAAAGACCATCATCCAAACCATTAAGAATAAAATTCCGACAATTATATTCGTTGGCGTTCCAAATATCCAAGGATCGTTGGAACATAGCCAATTCAATTTGGGATGGGATGTTTTCTCCCTTTCCAACCGGCGGTGTCGGTGCTTGATCGATAAGCACGTTAGACACTTTCAAAGTCGTCAAGTAGAAGAGCATCTTTTGTTGCCATCTTCTAAAATCGGAACCCTTAAATTTTTCGGGTTTCTCCACATTTGATTTCAACAAAGAAGAGTTTTCCATTGTCAACGAAATTTCTGTCTAAGAGTGTTAGAACTTATATACACGAATTGAAATTCGTAACACACAATCTTGAATCAGATGGAAAACTGAATTTATTTATATATATATGTATATACGAAATTTACATATAAACGGAAATACATAAACAAAGTTTCAAGGAGAAAAAGACTAACTCGAGTTTCTTGATCACAAATTTGAAGAAGAACGTTTGTTGGATTGAGGCCTGCAAAGCAGTGTCCTTAGACAGAAATTCGTCCCTTGTACCGTATCGATTGGACGTCTATCTAGAGGATACAACAACCCGTTCAAGAATCGAACTCTCGAACCTGACGAATCAAACTATGTTTCCTTCTTGAAGAACAATGAAGAACTTTGAGAGAATTTGAGAGAGTATGCGTTTGTGTATATTGTAATCTGTTACATATGCTTTCTATTTATAGAAGATCAACCGGTGCCAATGAAAAGTCACACCTTTTCATGAAAAGGTGGCAGTTGGTGGCGGTTGGTGTGAATGGAAAGTCACACCTTTTCATGAAAAGTCACACCTTTTCATATGAAAAGTCACATCTTTTCATATGTAACAGATTATCCCAACACTTGTCGCCGGAGAACTTGCCTGAGAGAGAGGGAGCAACGTCGATGGAGAAGGGTGTGGGAGAGAGGGGCTGGAAGTAGGAGGCGATGGAGAGGAGGTATGGTTAGGCTCTCTCTTTTTCTTTTAAGGTAGAAATGTCACATTTTAATCTTAATCAATGTTCTAAAAAACGCGCCATGACGTCGAGGCGCCGCCTTGCCGCCACGTTTTACCCCTTGCCGCCGAGATAAGGCGTGGAGCTCGTTATGGCGCGCCATGGCTCGCCATGGCGCGTTATGGCATGGCTCGCCATGGCGCGTTATGCCGCCATGGCACGCCATGGCGCGTTACGACATTACAAGTTTGCGTATTTTTTGATTTTTCAAATCTATGTACTTCGAAATTTGATTCGAATTTTCCCGTTAGTATCTATTAGAATTTATTTTGTTTATCGTTTTCTATGAAGTTAAATTATTAATAACTAAATCACTATTTTTCAAAACACTGACATAAAGACACACACCCATATATACGTATATTATATACATATTTGCCGCCTTAAGTCACGCCTTGGAAAACGCCATGGCCTCGTCGTAACTCGTAAGGCTTGAGGCTTGACCTCGTCGCCACGCCACGCCTCACGCCATTTAGAACCTTGATCTTAATGGGGACAACACCCCTTAACCCACTGTTCGAATAAGCCCATTGCTGTCCGATTAAGTCGCAAGTAAACACCCAAAAATGTCTGTGCGAATAAGCCGTTTTTTTTCATTAAGCCCATTAAGTCGCAAGTAAACACAAAAAGAGAAAAAAGATAAGAAGTTGATCGATTTAAAAAATAATAAGGTATATATTGGTATAATAAATACATTTTTTAAAGTATAATTCCTAATAAAAATAGCACTATAATAAAAGGTTATGAAAATATTATAATTCCTGATAAAAGTTTAATTGATTGATTATTGAAAAATATTAACTTTGGAGGTGTCTAATTACAAAAACACTGAAAGCATGTTCTCCAAAAATTCGAATAAAATCACCAAAATCTTTGACATGTTGATCTCGTCTTTAACGAGTCCCTGAGTTCTTCCCTAATCTTGTAATATCGTCTTCCCTGTTCTTCCTCATCAATTGTCGTTCCCTTAATCTCCTCAAATTTGGATATTATTCGAATCCAATTTTAAATCTCGACTTTGTTTCAGACACAAAACCCGTACCTTTGATCGGCCACCGTCGTCTCCTCCCCATCGTTCCGGCCTGCTCGTCTTGCCATTACTGCTCATCGCTACGCTGTCTCTGGTCCTGAAATTTGTTCCTAACATTCCGCTACTCACCGGAAGATAATTCAGGTACAATAAACCTTCAAAATTGTTGATTTGTAAATCTAAAAATCCATCATACACAAAGAACCCTAAAAGGTTAAAAACCCTAGAGAAAGAAGGATATTCTTTATTCATATAAATTGAGTCACTAACTCAAATATAACGAGAATAATGTTGATCCTTTAGGACTCATAAAGCGCAAAAAACTTATTTTGCTAATTGCACCAATCTGAAGCTAAACTGGAGTTCAGATAATGCCAAGTTATTTTTAATGGTTATCTTATATCCTATGTTAATCTGAATTCAGCCTTGCTTTTCTTTTTCCCCATTATTAAGTAATGCTTTGTTTCTCTAGTATAATAATTTAGTTCGTGATCACCTTAGAGAAGTCGTAGTTCAAATTTTACTATTAATTTCTAAATTTTTCAAAGTGAGCAAGTTGCTGTTATAATTAATTTATACCAGAATGTTAAACAACGTGTGCAGATTTAAGTTCTTCTGTATAAGAGACCAAAAGAGTATATGGTAACTCAGTTTCATTTTGCCATGATCAAACACTCATAAAGCTGATGGTTTCGACTCTTGACGTGTATGTTTATGTATTTGTCAGGATAAAAGGATGTGGTAGCATTGCGTTAAATCTATGAACCATGGCAGGACTAGAGGAATTGAAAAAGAAACTCGTACCATTATTTGATGCAGAAAAGGGTTTTTCTTCTGGATCAACCTTGGATCCTACTGATTCTTATATGGTACTTTCATATTTTGAGGTAAAATTTTGAAGTATATTACACACTGATTTGATATTTGCGTATGTGAAGCTCTCAGATGGTGGGACCGTTAACTTGCTTAGTCGATCTTATGGAGTATACAACATTAACGAGCTTGGATTGCAAAAGTGCACATCAAGACCGGTGAGTGATGTGGACCAAAGAGAAAGGACTTATAGGTGTGCTTCACATGAAATGAGAATATTTGGAGCCATAGGCAGCGGTGCTAGCAGTGTAGTCCAAAGAGCTATTCATATTCCCACTCACAGGATAATTGCGTTAAAAAAGATAAATATCTTCGAAAAGGTCTGATATCCCTTTCTTTTTGTCACATTAGTTGGAATATAATCATTGAGGCTGATTGGACTTTGCTCCATTGGAATTTCTGTTATCAGCCAAACTATATTCCAGTGCTTGGGTTATAAATCTTATTCGTGGTTATAGATCTTAATTCCATTACCCAACTTCAATATTCCGTTGTATCAGGAGAAAAGGCAACAGCTTCTTACCGAGATAAGAACATTGTGTGAGGCACCTTGTTATCAAGGCCTCGTGGAATTTTATGGAGCATTCTACACTCCTGATTCTGGACAAATAAGCATTGCTCTAGAATACATGGATGGTGGTTCCCTAGCCGATATTATAAAACGACAAAGATGTATACCAGAAGCGGTCCTTTCTTTGATGGTTCAGAGACTATTGCAAGTAAATATGCTCGTTATTGTTCCGTCTTCTATTATATTTTTTATTCATTGGTATTCTGTTTAACTATTTCAAATCTATTAATTCCTCAGGGATTAAGCTACTTGCATGGAGTTAGACACTTGGTGCACAGAGACATAAAGCCTGCAAATTTGCTTGTGAATCTCAAGGGAGAACCAAAAATAACGGACTTTGGGATAAGTGCTGGCTTAGAGAATTCTATGGCAATGGTATGCTCATTTGTGATCACTGTCTTTTTTTCCCTTCATTTTGTATCAACCGTAATCTGGAAGCTAACGATCGTGAATAAATGTCGTTGTAATATCCCTAGATCGTTTTTTCAGTGTGCTACATTTGTTGGAACGGTAACATACATGTCACCTGAACGAATCCGAAATGAAAGTTATTCATATCCAGCTGATATTTGGAGTCTTGGTCTTGCTCTTTTTGAATGTGGCACTGGAGAATTTCCATACACAGCAAATGAAGGACCTGTTAATCTTATGCTGCAGGTAATCACATAAAATAACTATAACTTGCATATGTTGGCTCAAACGTTTTCAGTTATCGTAACTAAATTACCAGTGTATTTGCACTTTTGTGTATGATAGTTATATTCTAAGGGTAAGGATTAGTTGATGAACTATCAAGTTTTACCTTCTATAACTTTTATATGAAATATATTATCATGTCAATGATAATTTATATTGACGAACAACACCTAGTTGTATATTCGTCATTTGTTATTCAGATATCCGACAACCTTCTAATTGTGTCCATAATGTTGTCAAGTGTTTCAACGACATTAGTAATCTTTTCCTTTATTTATGCCAACAATTTTTCATTCTTTATCACATCTTAACAGATTCTGGACGATCCGTCTCCATCGCCACCAAAAGATATTTTTTCTCCAGAGTTCTGCTCATTCATCGAGGCTTGTCTACAGAAAGATGCTGATGCAAGACCAACAGCAGAGCAGGTATAGTAAAAGAGGGTACCATATGCGGAAGTTATTCACTGCATTAGAAACCTTGGCTAATTGTCACTCTTTGCATAGAAAAGAGCTTTTCTAAATAGGCATGGGATCATGTGAGAAGTGCCATTTTTTGTGAGAAGTGTGAGAAGTACTTTTAAATCGTCGATCATTTTTAATCAAATACCCTCCCATGAATTGCGGCTTAAGGAAATTGATCCGGTGCATCTCATCCTAATGTTCGTCCATTTCTCATCCAACGGTTGATAACCACTTCTCACGCTTCTCACCAAATTTGGCACTTCTCACCGGAACCCAACCCTTTCTAAATAAGCATCATTATTTACATTTCAGAAGATATTTTTCTTGTCTATGGAAGGCTATTCGAAAAATCCTAGCAATTTCAAATGGTACTGTTCACAATTGTGTTCACATGTCCCATGTTAAAAGAATGTGCACATAGTATTGAATGAAAGGAGGGTATTTGTCAAACCAAAAATGGTTCTCATTTATTTAGACAGTGACCAAAGTAGACAGGGCTGATGTAGTGGATTCAGAAATAAAAATAGATCGTAAATTTGCAGTTCTTAAGGTAGTTTTCTAACTAGCTACAGTATGCTATTGGGGGAAGGACTAAAGGAAAGAAAAAGCATGGTTCTTTTATCCGATCAGATATGAGTGAATCGTTGAAATGTCATTATTCAAGTAACTTGTGGTTGATATACTTATGCAGCTTCTTTCACATCCATTTATCACAAAGTACGAGGATGCCAAAGTGGACTTAGCAGCATTTGTTCGTAGCATTTTTGATCCAACGCAAAGAATGAAAGATTTGGCAGATGTAAGTTTTTCTCTTTTAAGTTTTAAGAGTATTTCTTCAAATTCTGAATATGTCTAACACATTAAAGATGATGTGTGCAATGAACAAAGGTTGGTCTCACCTCTTTACCTAATTAACAACAATTAATGTGCTTCAACAAGTGTAGCAACATTTTTTGAGATTCGTAGCTGCTATGCGATGAAATAACACACATAACACATCACCTTGGAGTCTTGGGAGTTTGGCACCCAAGTTCTGATAAAAAACATACAAATATTTTAGTAGGGAATTTACAATGATACAATACAACACTCCAAGGGTTTAGGGTCATGGATTTATAATGAAGACACATCATGATGTGGTGGGCCCCCAATTAATACACCTGAGAATTGTCAAAAAGGGCTGCTAGATGTGTTCCATTTGCGACATCCTAATGATCATTTTAGGCTATGTTTGGCAAACTAGCTGATAAGCTAGCTGGTGAAAAAATCACGTTTGGCAAAAAGTAGCTTATAAGCATTTAAATGACCAAAAAGGACATTAAAAAAATAGTTAATAAATAATAATCAATATTAATGAGGGCATAATTGGAATATTTACAAAAAGCTACTCATATGCTACTCCAAGTAGCTTTTCAAAAAGCTAGCTTATGGTCATCCAAACATGTACCCCAAAAATAAGCTAGCTTTTTTTTGCCAAACAATGCCTTAGGTCACTTTTGGTCCCTAACATTTGTCACTTTCAATGGTTTTCATCCCTCAACTTTATTTTAACAGATTTGTCCCTCACGTTTGTCGATTCCCAACGGATTTTGTCTCCCCTTCTAACAGTCGTTAACTTTTTCCGCTAAGTCCGATTTTATGAGGGGTATTTTAGTCAATTTACCTGTATTCTTACTTCTATGTTTTCACAAAACCAACAAACTTTAGGGACCTGTTACACAGTTATCTCTAGCACATTATATATATAAATATAAATATATATATATATATATATATATACATAAAACCCACGGATAGGGATGATGTTGTCAGGAACCAACATGGCTGCTGCTCCAACCCCCTCTTCTCCATGCCTGACTTCACCACCACCACCACTCGCAACCCACAAGTCACAGGGGTGAAATCACAAGGAGGAAATCACATCACCATCTTAATCCATGAAAACCCCCGGCCTCCATCTCGGCCACAGGGACCAAATCGATTAAATTTGGTCCCTGAGTCCGTGTGTATATATATATATATATATATATATATTACACAGGGACAAATGGAATCTAAAAGAAATCAGGGACAATTTCACGGCGATTTGGTCCAAATGGGTGTTTTCTGCAATTTGGTCCCTGAGTCTATATATTACGGCGATGATTGCTCCGGGATGGAGCAGTGATATCTGCATGCACCCACCGCTTAAATTCACTTATTCTAGGAGAAAGACTCAAATTAAGGAAAATAAGGCTGGGACCACAGAGGTGGGAAAAACATAAATCAGTAGCATGTTAGTTGGATTGCGTCAATGAGGATTCCTTCTTGAGGGCCTTTTTGGGGGAATTTAATTTATGAGTCAGTTACTTATTTTGTTATATAAGCAGGTGGGGGTGTAGTGGTGAGGTATCTGGAAATTTTCTTAAACTTTGTAATATAGCCTCTCGAACGCTAGCCCTCTCCATTGTTTGCTATTCTAAGCATATTTCTGCCAGAGAGCATTATCCTTTGATTTCTTTGGTTTATTAGCTTGGTTCCTGACAATGTCATCCCTATCCGTGGGTTTTTATGTATATATACACATTATATATAACATCTTAGAGATAATTGTGTAACAGGTCCCTAAAGTTTGTTGGTTTTTGTAAAAACATAAAAATTAAGAATACAGGTAAAATGACTAAAATACCCCGTTAGAAGGGGGGACAAAATACGTCGGGAATCGTCAAACGTGAGGGATAAATCTGTTGAAATAAAGTTGAGGAACAAAAACCGTTAAAACTGACAAATGTTCGGGACCAAAAGTGAACTTTACCCTTAATTTTATTCTTGAAAGCATGATGTTGTTGGAGCCCACCCAATTCATCCACCTCCGAATTGTCAAAAAAGGGCATCTAGAAAGATGTTTCCTTTGCAACATTCTGAATCCAAGTAGAGGAACTTGAATACTTGATCACCCCATTTTTCTGAAAGCAAAGAAGGGAAGAAGAGACAAAGAACATGGAGGGCCTAAGAATTGTGCCCTTTCTGCAACATGGATTCATCAAATTCTTCATCTTTCTCTCTTCTTATGCACATTAATTGTGCTAATCACATAGTGATTGGAAATTTCTTCTATTTTTCCCAAATATTTTTGTTGTCTTGTTGTTTTGTTCCGTCAGATGCTAGCAGTACATTACTACTTACTTTTTGACGGGTCCGATGAACTTTGGCAATATGCAAAGACCTTCTACAACGAATGTTCAACTTTCAGGTAGACGTGATTGAAACTGCTCTTTTTGTTTGGATATAAAAGATCCAAATTTTTAGCTCGTGGGAATTGTATATCTAATACAAGTTTGGATACCATTATCTTGCTTAACTACTTACAGCTTCTCTGGAAAAGAATCGATTGGTCCTAATGATATTTTCACAACTCTATCAAACATACGGTGTACATTGGCTGGGGAATGGCCTTCTGAAAAGCTGGTGCACGTTGTTGAGAAGCTACAATGCAGAGCTCACGGTGAAGATGGAGTTGCAATTCGTGTGTCGGGATCCTTCATTGTTGGAAACCAATTCCTTATATGTGGAGACGGTATACAAGCAGAGGATGTGCCAGATTTTAAAGATCTTAATATCGACATACCTAGCAAACGAATGGGAACATTTCAAGAACAGTTTATTATGGAAGCTGGAAATGTGATTGGCCGATACTCCATTGCTAAACAAGAGCTTTACATCATCCAATAGATCATTCCACTGTAAGCATACATCTTTCATCCTGACTCTGAATTTAAATCATGATGTCAAGGCCATGAACTATTATCACTTTGTGAAGGGATGCATGCTAAGAGATTGACATGGGTTTAACGTTCTACTTTTTGAGGTAGATGACATGTATATATACATCTCATCAAAATATTATACTTTCGAGTTTTACATAATGTATGTGGTTTGGTTTGGTTTATTCCAGCTCTTTCTTGCTTCCATCTATGTAAGTATAAAGTGTCAGTAGCGGTGGCTGTGATTTGTTACACGACAATAGGGTTACTCCATTGTGGTGCAACATTGATTGTATATGTTAGTTTGGAGCTGTTCGGTATCGACTTAATGGAATGTATAACTTATTTGGTAAGCCATACATTACTATTTGTTTGTGGCTTATTCCCTCAGCATGTTAAGGGGAAGCTTAATCTAAGTTCTCTTTCCACCCCTATCGTTCTCAAAACAAAGCACACCTCACTTGGGGACAGGGGCGGACCTATAAAGACCTCAACAGGTCTTAGCCTATTTTCTCAAGTAGAATTCTTTTTTAGGTATGAAAGGTATATGTTAAATTTTAAGGGGAATATTAGAAAATACAAGATATCTCTTTAAATTAAGGGGAAAAAAATCGAAAAAGTCCCTTGTAATCAATAAAAGAAACTTAAAAAATCCTTTAAAATTAACCAAAAAACTTGAATTTTTTTCTCTGAGAACGTTGGAATTCGGCTAAAAACACGTCGGACGACTTTACATGCCTTTGAATCTACTTAACACCTACTAGACAAAAATCTTGGGCCCGTTGCTGATTGACACGACAAAGGTAAGTCATCTACAAAATTCTGAACCGGAAAGGGAATCGTCCTGTAAAGAAAGGACCAGACTGGGAGCTCAAAACAAGATTGAAAGCAAAGCGTATAGGTCACTTTAGCTTGTACCGGAGTGGCCACGATCTCAATGTAGCCCAATCGTCCATCTATCACTGTATTTTGAAGTTTTGATTGTTTACGTGCGTTGGAGAATATTTTATTAGGTTTTTCTATGTAATTTTTTTCTTACTCTAATGAAATTGTTGACCTTACTAAATTGGTTTCATGTATTTTCAAACACATGGTCCATTTCAAAACTGTTTTTGGTTATTCTTTTAAGAAAGACATTAAATTGTTTTTGCAAATTGCTATTTCTTCAAAGAAGTTATAAATGTATAATTAAAAAACATTTTTCTTAAATTAAATGAATAAGAAAAAGTGATCCGCCAAGGGGAAACGCACCTGTACATAGTGGAATATTATGGGCCCCTGGTGGTTCCACACCCTTCCGACTCTGTCGGTAACCCACCGTCGGCTAACCACCCACCACCTCCCTATGCTATAAACACCTGTGACCTAAGCAAGGGTAATCTTGGAAACTCAAAAAGCGCGGGAATTAGAGCCGTTGCCAAATTATTGGCGCCAAAACTCATAAAATTTTACTCGAAGATTTTCCCTATTTATGTTTTGCCGCCTCATTCAAAGCCTCTTAAACCCCTCTTTCTCCTTCCTCTACCCTCTTCGTTTAAATTTCTATTCAATTCTGCTTCTAGTTATTACACAACATCCGATTATTGAAATCGGTTTTGATTCAGAAAGCTACGTTTTCCGATTTCCTGATATGGGTTCTTCTAAAAAGTATCAAGTAGACGGAGATTCAATCGAAGGTAAGATATGGGTGATTGATGGAATCACGATGTGTGCTCCTTTAAGGTCTATTTCGATGAAAAAAGCGAATGGTGAAGATGATGAAGGCTCAAACTCTGGTTCAACGACTCCGACAGAAAAGGAATCAAGGTTGCCGGAGAAGTTCCCATGTCCGCCACCACCAAGGAAGCTCCGGCCAGTGTCGAGTTGTCACAACAATGGAAACATCGAGTATTTTACTTCACCGGATTTGGATTCTTTATTTGAACAATTCGCAAATGCTGAGAGAGTCAAATCGAATTCTTAGAGTTTCATGGGTTTTTTGTGAATCTTTAGCTTCTGCTTATGATTTCAAAAGTTTGGTAAAGAGTTGATTTGTAACCATGTACAGATTATGTATATGATCATTAATAAGATGGGAATAACATGTGATATTATTATCTTTGCTTGTTTTGGTTTCATGATTATTGATATCTAATAATGATTTCTAACAAACACAAAGTATTCAGATCAAAACTTTGTTAAAAAAATGTTAATGTATATAAGCTTCTACAAATAATTTTGTGATGGTGGATGAATCAAATAGTTTGTTAATTGCTTCTATCTAAACCAAGGGATCGTTTACTAATCATTTATTTTGATAAACGTATGAAGGGTTCACTTACCTTGGTAAGTGCTTAAGGGTTCAATTATTTTACTTGATGAACATAACAAGGGCCGAAAATTTTACCTGGTAAAAGAGAATACAAGAATTTAGGAGTCTTATCTGATAAAATGTTTATCGGGTATAAACGTTTACCATCAATGTATTTTTTTATAGAGATGGCAACGGGGCCGGGGATCGCAATCCCCATCTTCGCTCCCCACTCCCCATCCCCGTCGGGGAACAAAATTCTTTTCCCATCCCCATCGGGGATCTGGGATTTTTCCCTTTTACAAAACTTAATATTTTTATATAATATCTTTATAAATGTTAATTTCACGATTGAATGACTTTTTTTTATAAACTTTAGTTAACTAACTATTAATTTGTTGCGTTTGTAAAAGAGTTATTCGGAAATAAATATATTTTACAATACATAATGATATATATTTTATACATCCATATTATAACTAAAAGTTTCTCCGAACAATAATACCAATACTATAATATAGCTTGAAAATTTTCTCATAATCGAAGATTGATTATATTGGTGTGTTATATATACGACATATATAAATACACACTATATAAAAGCTTATGTTAAATACTCGGGGTCGGGTTTGAGAGGTATCCCCATCCCCGGTCAACTCAGGGATTCCCCGGTCAAACCGGGTTCGGGTGTCGGATCCCCGTCGGGGACGAGTTTTTTTGCCATCCCTAATTACCTATACTATGGACCCAGTTGAGTCCAACCACCTTTGGATCAATCTGGGCCGTATAAACTCATTCCAACTTTCAATCTGGACCACTCAAATTCATTCAGCCACTCACTTTATACGATTAAGCCTCACTCAGCTCTCTCCCTCCCGCCCCTCCCCTCACTCCCTGATTTCTCTCAACTCCACGATCCTCCTTCACCAACTCCCCCCACGATCCTGCTTCCCCACTATAAATGCTCGGTAAAGGAAGGGCGAGCGTGATGGCGTCAGGAAGGATGTATACTACAATCCGATTATCATCTTCAATTGGTCTGGTGCGATTGAATCTACAATCCGATTATCATCTTCAATCTGGTACGATTTCTTTGGATTCACGCTGTCAACCTCTTGTCTCCCTATCTATCGGTGCTCCTCTTTACCCTACCCACATCTGGGATCGACCTCTTCTGTTTGTTGTTGTTTGATGCCTGAATTAGGGTTTCAGTGACGCATTTTAATTTGTTTTCTCCATTGCTCTCCAGGTTTGAACTCTCTCTTCTAAAAGATTTTTTTTCTTCTTCTCAATATCTCAATCTCAATCTTTTCATCTCCTCTTCCTCATCTCTCAATCTCAATTTATTCAACTTGCCTATTAACTTATCTAGATTTTGTGAAAAAATGCAATTTTTGTTTACGTTTTTGCAGAATTTCTTCCCCATGGTAACCAAAATTGTTGGAACTTTCATGGAGCATCGACACCTTTGGTTTTGTCTTTCTGTTGATTAAAAGGTTTGTTTTTGTTAGGACAACCTTAGGGGGGGGTAAAGGTTGTATTTAAAAATATTTCACAAATAAAAATTCTCTTATCAAAATCAACAACAAATATTGCATGCACAACAAATATACAAATAAAATTAAGTGCACAACGGGAATATAAAGAGATAAGGGTAGAGAATATTGATACCGACACCGAGATTTAAAGTGGTTCACCACCAACTGGCTGGCTAGTCCACTTGCCGAGACACTTCTCGACACACTGATTCACTAAAAGTGTTCTTTATGGTAGAACACAAACCTTGATACAATGATAATAAAATCTCTTGCTTTTGCTCGAGAACGTGAATCACTCACACTATTCAAATACTTACAAGAGAATATATCTCACAATATTAATCACTCTTGTATAAGTATAACACTTGGATTTTTGAGGGTTTGATCACTCAAAAAATATATTGAATAAGTGATTTAAATGAGTGGATGTAGCTGAGAGTTTCTCCAAAAGATGGGTATTCAATTCTTGCATGGAGTTGAGAATGCTGCATGATATATATACTTGAAGCAGCAACGGTCGAGAGGGTGCCGCGGTATACCGCCTATATGGGCGCGGTATACCGCCCAGAAAAAGGTGCTGACATAAAGAAGTCAACCTGCAAAAGCAACCTGCAGCACTTGCAGCAGAGCCGCGGTATACCGCCATACACCACGCGGTATACCGCCTGAAAAAGGTGCTTCAGTGTCAGGAGCGACCATAGCTTAAAAAGGCAACTGAATTCTTTTTCCCTTATTCCAAAAGAGTCAACATTCTTAAATTAATTTAAATCAAGGATTTAGTTTAATTTAAAAATAGTGTTGGGTTAGGTTTTTGAAATATCCAAGTGGTATATTATTTTAGGGTGTTTATTATTATGAGATATATGATGACGTAAACACCAGTCTTGGACTCTTCAGATAAAATCTTCATGTTGTCCAATTAACTGCACACTTGGATAAAATTGTTAGAAAAACAATAATACGGTGTGTTTGTAATCATCAAAATAAATATATAAAATATATAGAGATGTGGTACACTTGCACCAACAATCTCCCCCTTTTTGATGATGACAAACACAACGCTAAACACGAGAGCATACTCGGTTTCTCTCCCCCTTTTGTCGAAGCAAAAAAGGGTTTAAGAAGGACGCTATGCTCCCCCTCGAAAGATGCTCCCCCTCAAAATATGCATATAATTGAGAGTAGCATTATCTCATGGGTTATACTCAAGCATGCCTAAACCAAGTCTCAATTTAAAGAACGATTTTTTGTTTAGGGCTTTAGTAAAAATATCGGCCAAGTTGTCTTCGGAATCAACTTTTTCAAGCACAATGTGGCCTTTTTGAACATTATCTCGTAGAAAATGATGTCGCAACTCAATATGTTTGGTACGAGAATGTAAAACGGGATTTTTACTTAGGTTTATGGCACTTGAGTTATCACACATAATTGGAATTTTGGATTGACGTACCTCAAAGTCGGTAAGTGTGTGCTTCATCCATAGAACTTGAGCACACGCTCTCGCGGCGGCTACATATTCCGCTTCGGTAGTGGATAAGGCTACGGAATGTTGTTTCTTGGAAAACCAAGACACAAGCGAGAGACCTATAAAGGCACATACTCCACTAGTGCTTTTTCGATCAACCATCGAGCCACCAAGATCGGAATCGGTGAAGCATGTTACTTCTAGTTCGGGTTGTTTTGGATACCATAGTCCAAGATTCGTAGTCCCTCTAAGATATCTAAAAATACGCTTGACGGCTTCATAGTGAGATTGTTTAGGCGAAGATTGAAAGCGAGCACATAAACACACACTATACATGATATCAGGTCTACTAGCAGTTAAATACAATAAGCTACCAATCATGCCACGATAAATCTTTTCATTAAAATCGGTTCCCTCTTCGTCACTAGATAATTTTAGATTGGTGGTCATCGGAGTTTCAACAGGTTTGATATTTTCAAAATTAAACTTTTTCAGCATGTCTTTATAGTATTTTGATTGACTTATAAAGGTACCATTTTCACTTTGTTTTATTTGCAATCCTAAGAAGAATTTTAATTCTCCCATCATGCTCATTTCAAATTCATTAGTCATTTTTGTAGCAAATTCATTACAAAGATTTTCATTTGTAGAACCAAAGATAATATCATCAACATACACTTGCACAACCACAATATCATTTTGAGCATATTTGACAAACAAAGTATTATCTATTTTACCCATAATATAACCACTTGTAATTAAAAAGGATTTTAATCTATCATACCACGCACGCGGAGCTTGCTTTAAACCATAAAGCGCCTTTTTTAATTTATAAACATGCGTCGGATTTTCAAAATTTTCAAAGCCGGGAGGTTGGGAAACATATACCTCCTCATTTATAAAACCATTTAGGAAAGCACTTTTGACATCCATTTGATATAATTTAAAATTTTTAGCATTCGCAAAAGCGAGAAGCATTCGAATAGACTCTAACCTTGCAACTGGTGCAAAGGTTTCATCATAATCGATACCTTCTTGTTGATTGTACCCCTTGGCAACTAAACGTGCCTTGTTTCGGGTGACTTCACCGTTTTCGTCTACCTTGTTACGAAAGACCCATCGTGTGCCAATAATGGTTTGACCGCTAGGGCAAGGAACTAAGTCCCACACATCATTCCTAGTAAACTGGTTTAACTCTTCTTGCATGGCCATTATCCAATCCTCATCACCTAAAGCTTCTTCTATGTTTTTAGGTTCTATGGCTGAGATAAAGGCGTGAAAGGCACAAAGGGTATGGATTTGTGATCTAGTCGTTCTTTGGTTTAGGTCACCTATGATTTGATCTACGGGATGGCCTCTAGATGTTCTAAGGTTAGGATCATCTACTCCTTGTGGAACATAACATGGAGGGGCATCACTAGATTCTACATTGTTTGTAAGAGATTGGGTTCCTAAGTCCAAGGTTCTAAGATGTTGGGCTAATGCATCTCCTTCACAACCATTATCATTTACTAAGGGTGCACTAGGTTTAGGAGGACTTTCATCAAAGCTTACATTTAGGGATTCTTCTACAACCATGGTCTCTTTATTAAGGACTCTATAGGCTTTGCTATTCCAAGAATAACCAAGGAATACTCCCTCATAGGCTTTTGGGTCAAATTTGGTCAAATAAGATTTGGTATCTAAAATAAAACATTTACAACCAAATACCTTAAGATGGGCTAAGGAAGGCTTTCTACCACGTAGGATCTCATAAGGGGTCTTATTTAGGATACTCCTAATTAGCACACGATTGAGGACATAGGTCGCGGTAGCTACGGCATCACACCAAAACTTTTGGGGAACTTGATGTTCATTGAGCATAGTCCTACTCATTTCTTGTAGGGTTCTATTTTTCCTCTCCACAACCCCATTAGATTGAGGAGTGCGAGGAGCAGAAAAATTGTGCGTTATACCATTTTTGTCGCAAAACGCACCAAATTGAGTTTCATTATCGAATTCGCGTCCATGGTCCGTACGAATCGAAACAATCGTGCAACCTTGTTGGTTTTGAATTCGTTTTCCCAAAATCTTAAATTTTTCAAAAGCTTCATTTTTATGTTTTAGAAATAAAGTCAACGTATATCGGGAAAAATCATCTACAATTACTAGAGTGTAATAGTTTCCTCCAAAACTTTGAATGGCCATAGGGCCAAAAAGATCCATGTGTAAAAGTTCTAAAACTCTTTTAGTTGAAATCACATTTTTGATTTATGAGAAACATGAGTTTGTTTGCCGACACGACATGCATCACAAAAATGATTATCAAATTTTAACTTTGGAAGGTCACTCACAAGCTCCTTATATTTCAAATTTTGAATTAATCTAAGGTTAGCGTGACCTAAACGTCTATGCCACAAAGTCGAATTATCAAATACGGAAGATAAACAAACATTTTTATTTACATCAGTTTTACAAACATAAAGATTTCCTTTTATAACCCCATTCAAAAGAACTTTACCATTTTTCAGAATTTTGCAAGAGTCTTCTTCAAAAACAACAATTATACCATTTTTGCACAGTTGACGAACACTTAGCAAGTTAAATTTCAAATTATCAACATGCGTAACATCTAAAAATGTAACATTGTTGCAAGAAATTGTACCTTTCCCAATTACCTTTCCTTTGGAGTTTCCTCCAAAAATTACTAGTCCACCATCACATGACTCATATGATGAAAAAAGATTATGGTTTCCGGTCATGTGACGTGTGCATCCACTATCAAGAATCCAATCCATATCAAGATTTATCTACAACATTTAAAGTACAACTTTTATGGTCCCCACATCTTATGGGTCCTTTGAAAGTTAGCATAGAAAACCACATATAATAATAAATATATTTTCACAAAAAAATATACAGACAAGAAAATTATTTACTCAACCCTTTTCGGTAGCTCTACTTGGAAGCGACCAGGAAAGACGGTGAGGGTGGTAAGCGCGAAGGCACTTTAAAAAACCGACCTCATTAGAATTCGAAGAATTCGCCTTTATCTTTCCTAGACACCGTATCCAAATAGGTGAGCCTATTCGGAGTTGATTCATAATTTTCAAACACAGAATATATATATATATATATATGTATATAATATATATATACAAAAAAAATTTAAAACCATAAACGCATGCCACCGGGATTATCAACGCTAAAGGAGCCTTTAGGAATCCACTTTGGTACCATTTTAATTTTACGATCATATTTATCAAAGACGTAAAAAGGAGCATGCATATTCACACTATTTTTTGGTCTAGAAAATTTACTATTATACATGCATGCATAAGATTTCCTAGACTTATAATTCACATTATTTATGTTGGACATATATGAGGATTTTTGCACATACGGTTTTCTCATTTCAACATTTTTAGGTGGTTCAAAATATCTTTTGATAGGCATACATAAGCACTTATCTTTACACGTATCGGAACCAACGCCTTTTCTACAATTAGTGCTATTTGACATATTTAACATTTTAAGCACTTTCTCATTGCTACTTTGAAAGGCATGTGCTAACAAATTATCTTTTTCATGTTTATCACATTTTTCTTTTAAACATGCATTTTCCTTTTTAAGCACATCACAATTAGCACATAAATCATTTTCAACTATTCTTTTCTCAAGGCATGCAATTTCTTTATTTAAAATGTCACAGGAATTGCAAACATATTTTTCACTTAATTTATTTTCTAAATTTATGATTTTTTCATTATCGCATGCAATTTTTTGTTTGCTATCATGAATTTCCTTTTTACTTAATAATAATTCTTCCTTTAATTTTGCGTTCTCATCTTTATAATTATTTGTAAGCATAACCATTTTTTGAAAGGCATCATTTAACATATCAAGATCATCATCATCATTACATTCATCATCGCTAGAGTAATTTGAGTAACACGAGTTTACCTCATCGTCGCTTTCCGCCATGAGACAAATGGCTTCATACTCATTTTCATCTTCACTTGCGCTCCACGCGCCTCCAACGAAGGCTTTCTCCTTCTTGATTTTAGGTTTATTTCTTTTTGGACACTCGTTGGCATAGTGATCCTTGTCTCCACATGAGTAGCAAAAGCCCTTCTTTTTCTTGGCTTCTTCATCATCACTTGATTCGCCATTTTTATTTATTTTATCGTTCCGTTTATGGAACTTTCGGCTTCGGTTTTCTCCACCACGGCGATAATCTCCTTTTCTTTGAAACCTATCATTTCTTGAAAACTTTTTGTTAGCTAAAAGTTTAGAAAAATTTCTTACCAACATGGCTACATCGTCAAGATGTTCGGGTTGATCCTTTGAGGAGCTAGCTTTCTCCTTCTTTTTCTTCTTCTCCTTCTCGTCACTTGAAGTTGAAGCTTTAAGCGCCAAAGATTTCTTTTTATCATGCTCCCGATCTTTGTTCCTTTTTAGTGCAATTTCATGCACTTTGAGATTTCCAATGAGATCATCTAATTTCATCATTGAGAGGTCACGGGAGTCTTCCAAGGATGTGATTTTCGGCATCCACTCCGGAGGAAGCGCTCGAAGAATTTTTCGCACGTAATCTTCGTTAGTATATGTTCTACCAAGACCTTTCAAGCTCACCATGATAAGGTTAAAACGTTTAAACATTGAGTCGATTGACTCATCTTTTAACATCTCAAACATTTCATAATCATGTACAAGAATATTTATTTTTGAGCTTTTGACTTGAGAATTTCCTCTATGAGTATTATTTAGATTTTCCCAAATATCGTGAGCAGTTTCACAAGAATAAACACGTTCAATCTCATCTTTAGTAAGTGCCGAAAAAAGAATATTTTTAGCTTCAAAATTTAAGCAAACCCAAGCATCCTCAGCGGCGGACCATTCCGCTACTGGTTTTTCACTAATTACTCCATCTTTGGTTTTGGTGGGTTTATAATCTCCATTTTTAATAATGTCCCAAATTTTTCGACTTTTGCCACGAACGTAGCATTCAAAGAGATTTGCCCAAAGACCAAAATTTTCGGTGTCAATTTGCGGAATCTTTGTAGAAATAATTCCCTCAGAGGTTGCCATTTAAAATACAAGAACAAGTTTTTAAAAAGCACAAATATTTTTAAAGAAACTTGCAACCCGCTCTGATACCAATTGTTAGGACAACCTTAGGGGGGGTAAAGGTTGTATTTAAAAATATTTCACAAATAAAAATTCTCTTATCAAAATCAACAACAAATATTGCATGCACAACAAATATACAAATAAAATTAAGTGCACAACGGGAATATAAAGAGATAAGGGTAGAGAATATTGATACCGACACCGAGATTTAAAGTGGTTCACCACCAACTGGCTGGCTAGTCCACTTGCCGAGACACTTCTCGACACACTGATTCACTAAAAGTGTTCTTTATGGTAGAACACAAACCTTGATACAATGATAATAAAATCTCTTGCTTTTGCTCGAGAACGTGAATCACTCACACTATTCAAATACTTACAAGAGAATATATCTCACAATATTAATCACTCTTGTATAAGTATAACACTTGGATTTTTGAGGGTTTGATCACTCAAAAAATATATTGAATAAGTGATTTAAATGAGTGGATGTAGCTGAGAGTTTCTCCAAAAGATGGGTATTCAATTCTTGCATGGAGTTGAGAATGCTGCATGATATATATACTTGAAGCAGCAACGGTCGAGAGGGTGCCGCGGTATACCGCCTATATGGGCGCGGTATACCGCCCAGAAAAAGGTGCTGACATAAAGAAGTCAACCTGCAAAAGCAACCTGCAGCACTTGCAGCAGAGCCGCGGTATACCGCCATACACCACGCGGTATACCGCCTGAAAAAGGTGCTTCAGTGTCAGGAGCGACCATAGCTTAAAAAGGCAACTGAATTCTTTTTCCCTTATTCCAAAAGAGTCAACATTCTTAAATTAATTTAAATCAAGGATTTAGTTTAATTTAAAAATAGTGTTGGGTTAGGTTTTTGAAATATCCAAGTGGTATATTATTTTAGGGTGTTTATTATTATGAGATATATGATGACGTAAACACCAGTCTTGGACTCTTCAGATAAAATCTTCATGTTGTCCAATTAACTGCACACTTGGATAAAATTGTTAGAAAAACAATAATACGGTGTGTTTGTAATCATCAAAATAAATATATAAAATATATAGAGATGTGGTACACTTGCACCAACAGTTTTGTTTTGTATGTTAGTGGTTTTTATTTCTTAATGGTCTATGTTTTTATCTACTAGAGGTGATCAGGGTTTCAATGTTATCTGTGTGGAACAAAAGATTGGAAACTTATAGGGTGAATAGGGTACTCTTTATTATATATATATATATAGATGTATATATATATAATATAGGATTACACTTTAACATGATTCGGTCTTGAACATTTTTAATAATTCAAGAAGGGTAAAACCTTTTTTTTGGTTGATTATTAATTATAGCTTAATTTTGTTCATACAATTTTGGAGTCTTCACACATTCACACAAACAACTCTACTTTGTTTTGCCAAGATATGTGGTCTATTTCCCTTTTTACTGTTCTGTTTCATCTCACTGCTCTCCTTCAATTTCAATTCATCTTCTGCCATTGAGTTATGTTTGCTTTAACTCCGAAATCATGGTTTCCAGGGGCATTACCAAAGAGGTGAATTTAAACCATAATCAAACATCTTTGGAGCAGTGGTCAAGGAATGCGCCCTCTTTCCCTTTTCACTGTCCGGTTTCAAATCTGTTCTCACTGCTCTGTTTGCATTTTGGCCTTTGATTGTTCAATAAAAGAAATATAAAAAGGAAGTAGATGATGTTTACAATCATTTACATGGAAGTGGGCCCATAAGTGATAACTCTGTGCTTGACAAGGTTGTTCATTTCATTCTCAAGTTCCATTTTTATGTTCATTAGAAAAAGGTACTCCCTGAATCTGTCCCATGAAATTGCAACATAACTGGCCACGTGTGAGGGAGTGTTTGACTACTTGTCAAATGTCTAAAATAACCTTTAGTAGTCACAAAATAATGGAATTTTATGAACCCAAATTAACAGCATAGATGAAGATGGTAAAGTTAAAGATAGCTTGAGAAACTTTCCGAAAGAGAAAATGTTGCAATTTTCAAAAGACATCCCAAAATGGAAAATGCTCCAACATGGGATGTACGGAGTATACTGTATACAAATAGGAATTAAATATGCCTAACTTTGAGTTCTTTATAGACTGTTCCAGGTTATTACTTGAGAAGGAATGCAGATGGTTTCATTGAGAATAGCACATGTGTAAGTAACACTGCCAGTGAGCATTTTATGGTTGATTGTTTAATCGTTGATGATCTTTTAAACCGTGCACGCAACTATAAGGTAAAAGTACAATCTTCCTTTTATGTAAAGCAAAAAAGTTTTAGCCATTATACTCAGAAAATTATTCATCTGGCATTTGTACGTCAGGTGTCAACCTTTTTATGCTTGCAGGTCCTATTACATTTCAGTCGAAAGTAAAAGTAGTTTAGTCAGTTTGGCCTTATTTTACTCAATTGTACAAAGTTGAAACATATATTTTTCTTCTCAGGTTCTTTGGTTCACAATGACATGTTTACATCCACATTAACTCATATCTTTAAGAAGTTAAATAGTCCTAAAACCGCATAAATTTTATGTTTGCATTTTTCTTTAACTTAAATGTTTAATAAATGAAAAAATAGTAGTCCTAAAACCACCACAAATTCTATGTTTGTATCTATATCTTATATGATTCTATCTACCACACTGCATGGATCTCCTACATGTTGATGGGTTCCAGTTTGATCTTATGGGTCATATGTTGAAAAGTACCATGGTATGACACTTTAACCTAATTTGCTAAAACACAGAAGCTTTTGATTTCTAACTTCTTTTTTCTATTTACAGATGAGAGCTACGAGCTTGCTTAGAAACTTATCAAGGGACAAAGACGAAGTAGATGGTTAAAGTATTTTCATGTAAGAATGAATGCACCATTAGTTGATTTCCATTCAAATTCCGTACCATTGTCTTCTTAGTTTCATCTCCGCCGGCTTTTCCAAACTCAATGGCGGTGTTGTTATCGATATGTTTTCTAGGGTTATGAATGCTTTAGATGATGAATTGATCAGCCAAGATGACCCACGAACTGCAGAAGAAGGTGCAGTTTTTGGGAAAATTAAGGATGCAATCAGACAACAATGTGTCGGCCAAATCGTTTGCGCTTGATACGATATCGTGTCGTTATATTGGAACTCCGATTTCGAGTTATGTGCATTTTTTAGATACAACGAGGAGATGCATTTCTTGGATCAAAATCGGTTTAATTGCAAACAATAATTTCGTTCCTATGTTATTCGAACTAATCTTGGTAGATGGATTGTCGGTCGAGCTCTTAATGAGGAAGGATTTTCCACAGCTTCAGGTAAAAACCATTATGTGCCTCTATTTCTCTTTGTGTATTTGCTGTTAATATTATATTTGATTTTGTAACAGATTGGATGAACCCATTTAAATTATTACTTTTAACCTCCTCCATTACCTTCATATTATCCACCATTCCACCTTCTTCAACCTCCACTTCACAATACTTTTCCTCTCTGCTCTTCATATTACAAGCTTCTGCACCTTCTCTTGTATCAGACTCCACAATTTCAATATTGTTAGCTTGCATGGCTTCAACCACTTTTTGCTCCATATCATCATCAACTACTTTCTTGTAGCATTGCTTATACAATTTAATATAAAAAAAAATTAGATAGGTCTATATCAATTTTAAAGCTGAAAAATCATTTATTATACTTTCATTATGTGTGTGTGCATGAGACATCTTATATTGTATTATTTATGTTTGGGTCATTCTAATCTATATGTGATCTCTATGTTTGCATTTTCCAAGTGATTTATATTTTTTCTACCTTTTTCAAGTCCCATTATGGTATCAAAGCTATGATTCTAGACATAAAACATGGTCATCATATAGAACCAGCCACCATGACTCTTTTGTACTTGACATTTGACAGATTGAGTTCCATCTTCTTGAAAAAGAGATGTTGATGTAGAAGTAATCACATGGGTCCAACCACTTGATTCAAATTTTTATATTTATGATTTTAGAACCCAACTAGAAGTTACTTACCTGGCTACTAATAGGTGAAAATTACTCATATTGATTTTTTAACTTTCCAGTTGTGGCAAGTTGTACATTTTAAACTAACAGAGCCTGAGATCTGCACCGATGAGTTAAAACGTTGAGGACTTTTTGACTCGGTTATCTAGGGACAAGGCCAATCCTCCGATCAGCATACACGTACATATATGTATATCTATATCTCTATCTTTGTTCCTTCATAAACACACACACACACACACATATATATATATATATATATATATATATATATATATATATATATATATATATGTGTGTGTGTGTGTGTGTGTGTGTGAGATCATTATATTTTACACCTGCCTATTTGCTCAAGGGGTTTGCATATGGAGATCAAGAAGGATAAAGATTTGAGGGGTTTGCATAGCTGGCGGTTTGTTCCTCGCAAGCTGTCGGTGTGCTGTTTTGCATCGTATACGTTTCGTTTCGTGTGTGCCCCTCTTTGGGTTGTTCTTATTGTTGGTTTTGTCGGGGTGTTCCTGTTTTGGTTGTCGTCTGTACTCTATATTTTCTGGTGGTAATAAAATTTAATGGTTTGCGTTTTCAAAAAAAAATGTACCCGACCAACGGACGGGTATTGGTCAAGAGTTATTAATACCCTTCGATACTGACGGTGTTAGTGAAAAGTTCTCTACCAAATCCAATACAGTCAATATTCCTATTATTGATTACGAAGGAATTAGTAAAATATTAGTCCTCCAATGATAAAATAAATGTTGTATCCAGTATGGAACATCTTAATATGAAAATTATGGAAGCTCTAATGGGACAGAGGGTGTAGAATTTTGTATCCAGCTTCGACCATGTAGTTTGCACTTCTAATTAAAGACATATCGTATACCCGACCAACGGACGGGTATAATACTAGGAAGGGGTTAAGAATCTTAAGATGACAACTCAGATAATCTAGAATGTCTTTTGGAGAAGCCCCCGAGATTAGCACAAGACTGCCAATCAAAAAACTAAATCTAAATTAAAGTCATGTTGTATACCCGGCCACCGGACGGGTATAACACTAGTTTTTGATGATCGGAATTTATTAATTGAATGATACACGGTTCAACCCATCCCCTCTTTTCCAAAGACATTGATTTAAAAAATGGTAGTAATAAAAATTCATTTGATGTTTATGGTTTAAAATCAAATGGTTTTGTTTACTTTATAGTCGTTTGTTAATAACTTAGAACACAACTGGTCCTATGGTCTAGTGGTTAGGACATTGGACTCTGAATCCAGTAACCCGAGTTCAAATCTCGGTAGGACCTGTTTTTTTTTCTTTTTTTTTACGCATAATTTCTTATGCACATCTATTGGGCCTATCGTCAACTTGTAAATAAGGCAGGCCCATGTTGTTTCAATTTTCATTGGGCCTATCAGTGATTGCTAATTTGTTACTAATTGTTGCTGGATTCTAGTGATATTAATCTTGTTTAAGAATTTTCACAATCCTTTATTTAAAATTTAGACATTTCTACCTTCCTTCTTTCAATTTTAACATACATTATACATTTTAGCATAGTAAAAAAACCCCTAAAATATATACTTTAGCATAATTGTTGAATTTGAAAATGTTTTAATAAAAAGAATCTTGGCACAATTATTGATGAATAAAATGTGTAATTGATAAATTGTAAAGATACCATTTATTTCATAACAAATTTATTCAACAACAACGTTTATTTAATGATAATAATTTAGCTAATCTGAAACAACAGATTTTAGACATATTTGTTTTTAGAAACATTGGAAAAATCATAATCTCAGTGTTCTTTTCTTTTATTCTTAATTGGCGAGATTTTATTTATCGAAAGTTTTGAAAATATTTGGTATCGTGAGTGTATTATATATTTTTTAATTAAATAAATACATTATTTTAATTAATCATGAAAAATGAATTTTGTTGAATGGTTTTGTTTTGTTGAGGTGCTTATTCAAAGAAACAGGGCAGGCGAAGCACATGGGAGCAAGTGACAGTTTTACGGTCATTTTTCTTCTTATTTAATTCACTTAGGCCGTGCGTACCGCCATCGGGTACCACGGCCGGGTTCGAGAAGCGGGTAGATCGGGTAGGCGGGTAGGGCGGTACGGGGGTATCGGGTAGGGGGCGGTACGGGGGTATCGGGTAGGATTGGGTTCGGGAACCCGTTCAAACCCGTTGAAATTTTATTTTATTTTTATTTTTTTAAATATTACCGTTGGTAAACGGCTCTTTTTTATTTTTTTCAAATTATACACACTATATATATTAACCTCTACCACCTTCATTTTTTCACACCAAATTCAATACTTTCTTCCATTTCTCTCAAATTCAATACTTTCTTCCATTTCTTTCAAATTCAATACTTTCAATACTTTCTTCCATCATGAATTCAAACACCACACCTACATCCCGTCGTAACCGATCGAGGAGTTCGGATACACCGCAACAAGACCCGGACCTTGGCTTCCAAGCATTTGCTCAACAAGGTTATATTCCGCAACCGGCCCCGAACGTTGGTTTCCAACAATATCAGCAACACCTTTATATTCCTCATCAATTTACATATAATGGTTTGCTCCAACAAGGTTTTACTCCCGCTAATCACCAACTTTCTCAACCCACGGCAATCGATCTCGAAGAGGAGTTTGTTCCTGAAACCCAAGAACCGTAAACACCACAATCGATCTCGACACAACAATCAAACCCGGAACGACAACCAAACTCGACACCAACGCAAAAAGGAAAAAAGAAAAAAATTGAATATAGAGCCACCCGACAGGTGTGGAGTAAAGAGGAGGAAGTGGCGTTAGTGTCGGCGTGGGTTGACGTTTCGGAGGATCCCGTTGTCGGTAACGCACAAAGCGGTGGTAATATTATTATTATTATTATTATTATACTTTAATTTATATAAATGTAGAGAGTTTTTGGAAGCGAATCGAGAAGGTGTTTTATAAATTTGTGGGTCGCCAAGATTATAGAACATTTCATCAACTGAACACCAAATTTAAAGACCTAAACACGAAAATTACGTGTTTTGCCGGCATCTACAACAACTTGGTCAATAATAGATCAAGCGGAATGAGTGAAGCCGATATTTTAAAAACGGCACACTTCCGGTACCGAGAGGATAATGGGGTTCCTTTCATCCATGAACAAGCTTGGGAGGTCCTAAAAAAATCTCCAAAATGGAATCCGGTTCCAACGATGTCGACAAATACATCCCGGGGTTCAAAACGTACCAAAACTTCCGATGATGACGATGAAGATGTTCGGGTCGACGAGATAGAGCAACTTCAACGACCCATCGGGAGAAACAAGGCAAAAAGGGCATCAACGAGTAATACGACCGGGTCGAATCCGGACGAAAGCGTTACTCAGTTGTTGACTCAAATAAGCTCGTTCAACGAGCAGATTGACAATACAATGGATTACAAACTGAAAAAACTTGAACTCGAAGAAAAACATTTGCAACTCGAAGAAAGACATTTGCAACTTGAGTATGAAAAACGATTTGATAAAGACTTCGAGTTTTTCATAGCCCCGCATGATCACCTTACGGGAGATATTTTGAGGGCTACTTTGGCGAAGAAAGAGAGAATTAGAAAATTACATAATTTTTAATATTAGTTTTTAGTGTTTTGTATTTTGTAATTTTTAAATTTTTAATGAATGTTATGAATTTTTATTTTTATAAATTAACTAGTATTCGACATCGCGCGTCGCGCGATAATCAAAACACATGTCAAGTAAGATATAAAAGAATTACGATACTACAAATCAACTCAAAACCTGAGAATGCTAAACTCTCATTATACATTGATTAATACCCTTCTAATATTCAAAGACATCTCTCCTCCTTTCATATACTCAATTATCTCTTACAATATTTAAGTTTATCGTCAATGTGTCATAAACAAAGCTCAACTACAATTTATTATTTGAGAAAATACTAAATCTCATTGTATCATTCGATATTTTATAGCCAACACTTCTTTCACATTCATTTTTATGTATTTATATTTATATTCATGATTGTATTGATTTGATTCTAATGAACATTTAATCAATGAAAAGTGAAAGATGTTATTTTTTAATAAAATATTTTTATCCATAGCTTCAAAAATTACTATTTAATCCCAATTTTTGATGGCAAGTATCGCATTTTTAGCCAACCAACTTTTTTTAATTTTGAAGGCATTCCCCCTCCTTTACCTACCTATCTCTTTCCAATATTTGTATCATTTGTTGATGTCATGTGAAATACTAAAATATGTGAAGTGTGTGGCTAACCCAATACGAAAAGTTCCGTATGATTTCTATATACATTTATACTGAAATCTATATTCAAGCCATCTCCCTCCTTTTATATATTCAACTATATTTTCTAATATTTCTCATTCTCATCAACATGTGATAACCAAATTCAACCATAATTTGAGAATACTAAATTCCCATTTGCCATGTTAATACTTTATAGTCTTCATTTGCATATTTATATTTCTCGTACTTATCAATGTTGGATAACCCAAAACTCAACGACAATTCATGATTTGAGATTGCTAGATTCTCATTGTGACATTTTAATATCTCATAGTCTTTCTTCACATTTTTACATTGATACCGTTTTTAAAGCATCGTCCTCCTTTTGTATACACAACTACATTTTTTAATATTTTTTCTTTCTTATCAACGTGGGATAACCCAAACTCAACTACAATCATGATTTGAGCATACTATGTTTTCATTATGTCATGTTAATATCTTATCGCATTCATTTATTTATTTGTGTTGGACGGTAGCGAAAATTTATTGTTAGAAGATCCATACTAAGTTAATATAAAATGCAATTTGATGATTGACAACTAATTAGATCTAATATAAGACAATACATTTATTGGGGTTGTATACATGTGAATTATTGGGGTTATGCACAAATTAGTGTTTCTAATTTTTCCTTTTAGTTTATAATATTTGTTTTGCAACATAATTATTAAAACATTCTGAAACAGGTTGCCCATATAAAAGTTACAATTAACAATCATATAAATGTAATTATGTAAAGAGAAAAAATGATTTCATACATAAAAAATGGGAAAAGTCTAAAAAAACCCAATAAACTATCCAGTTTTGCATGGTTAAGTCCCTAAACTATTTTTTGAATGAAAAAACCATTAAACTTTCTCATTTTGAATGATCAAGTCCCTGAACATTTTTCTTAAAAATATAAATCACCGAACTTTCAAAAAATTTCTATAACCGACTAAAAATGTTTTAAAATTAAAAAAAAGTAAATCAAATTTACCGTTCCCAAATCTTACGTCATTCATACCCCACGCAATAACCGAGGTCAACAGTTTGATAGATGATATGTAGAACAGAGAATGACGAAGAGTGGCGAGGGGGAGCAATATCGTTATTTGCTAGGAGTTTGAATGACGTACGGTTTGAAAACGGTAAAACCCATTTAGATTTTATTTTGCTTTAAAAAAATTCTAGTCGGTTATATGTAGTTTTTTTTGTTAAAACGATGCACGTAACCAACTTTGAAAGTTCGATGATTTATTTATTAAAAATGTTCAAGGACTTAATCATCCAAAATGAGAAAGTTTAACGGTTTTTTCATTCAAAGTGAAAAGTTTTAATGGTTTTTTCATTTAAAAAAATAGTTTAAGGACTTAATCATTTAATGGTTTTTTTATTCAAAAAAATAGTTTAGGGACTTAACCATTCAAAATGAGATAGTTTGTTGGGGTTTTTTGAACTTTTCCCTAAAATTGAGGACATATCTAACTTGGAAAATTTTGTTATCATTGTGGAGCAAAAAAAAAATCATGTCTATTGTCATCCTACTTAATTAGCTTTTGAGATATCAATAGACGGAGAGATGAATTAATTAAAATGAATGCAAATAGGAAGGTGGATGGTTTGAGGTTAAAGTTAATTAAATTGAAAATAAAATTCCAAATAACCCTTCTTATGATGAGAAAATTCCTTTAGAAAATTCCTTATTAACTTATTAGTATTTTAAAAAATTCAAAACAATGAGAAAATTCCTTTAGAAGAATACTACTCTACCATTGTGCCATATCATCATTTGTGGGTTTTCCTTTAATATATATATAGATTCATAATCATATATATATATTTTTATGAGTAATAGTTAGAGTATCTCTAATAGCTTTTCTAAAAAAATTCAAAAATAAAAAATTAAAAGTCAAAAGTTCTAAAAATAAATAAATTCATCTCCAACAGATTTCTTATTTTGGAGAAAAAAACAATGATTATAATATTAAAATGTTGTATTCATCTATTAAAATATTATTTCTCTCTCAAAATATTATTTTTCAAATATTTCTATTGGTGCTTTCACTTAGTAATCATTTTTGGGGTTAACTCCATATTTAGTATAAAACTTCTTCTCTCTTCTATTTTCTCCATTTTGAAGATAGTTTTGGGGAAGCTGTTGGAGCAAAAAACAACTTAAAATCTCCATATTGTCCATTTTCTCTAAAATAAGGAAGCTGTTGGAGATGCTCTCAGGTGTTTGGTAACTAGATTTATTTTTATTTCGCATGTCATCTATGAAATAGTGAAAATATGTTGTGAAGTAAGTTTAATATCATAAGTATCAGGCTGGTTTATGTATATTATAGGCGTAGATAAAATATAAAAAAAAGTTATTAATAAGTATGAAAAATATCATCGATATAGATTTTTATTATCAAAAATAGTATTGAATTTAGTAAATATTAAAAATTATGTAAACTTGTTTTTCAAGTATTTTTGGGCCCAAAATCTTTGTTTCTAAATTAATATTATCTACTATATCATTTTTACATAGTATCATTAGTCTATTCTATCGTCAAAAACATTTTATAATAAACTTTTAATTTATAGATTGACATTATATGAAGTCACAGTATTGACTAATCAGAGTAATACCTTGTGTAAGTCAATATAAATTTGTTGGGTTTACATCTCACTTCATGTTAATATTTTTCATAATCCTTTAAATTTTTAAGGTTAAAAAAATCGGAAACATCAAATTTTAGAATCAAACGTCCATACCACTTATAATTTGAAATGTTATTCTTGTTTTAGATATAGGAGTGTAGTTAAAATTCATGCATTCAATATTAGGTAATAAGAAGTTAATAATGTATAAAAAACAATGGTAAGTTGAAATTCTAAATATAGATATAAATTAAACCGCCTCATATGGTTGGTAATTTTTATCAAAAAGTAAGAGTTTTCTTAGTTAATTACAATAAATCAATTATATTTTAAAACAAAAATAGAATTTATGTGGAAGGAACTATCAAAAGAGTCGATGGGAGATGAATTGTGTAGAATATATGACGGGTTTAAAGGCAAGTAGTTTTATACTTGGTTACAAGCTAAAAAATTTAGATAAACAATATTATAAAATAGACGGTCTATTAACTTTTCACATAATTTTTTAAATGTATTTAATTAATATATTTTTTAGTTCTTAAAATAATACTAAATTCTTAATGGTTTGAAGATTATATATGCTATTGATTCATCTCAAGTGAATATAATATTATGATATTTGTAACATCCGGAATTTTATTAAGGTGCATGTTTAACGTTGGGGAGAAGTGTACGAAAGAAGCTAAGCAAATCGGGTTCATTCGGGACAAAAGTCGAGCCTCGGTACCTTCTGGGCGATAGTGCCCTGCGATAGTGACAATGTCACTATCGCCGTGTCATAGTCGCGGGGAAGCTGAGACCCCCTCGGTACATCCTCAGCGAGAGTGCCTCGCAATAGTGACCATGTCACTATCGCCGTGTCACAATCGCCCGCTAAGTCTGAGAGTTTAAAATCGGGTTTTTGGCTTATTTCTCATTTGTTACTTCACCACTCCACCTCCTATCTCTCTCTAAACGAACCCTAACCCCAAAGTCAGATTTTGAAGCTTTCTTGGTGCCTTTCACTACATAGAAGAGTGATTCTTCATCTCCTAGCTAATATTTGGTAATCAAGGGTTAGAGTTCTTCATCTCTCTCGCATTTTTGTGAGATTTCTTCACCTTCTAGGGTTTTACCTAACCCTCTCCTAAACCTTTCCTTTCTTTAGATGAAATGAAGAATGAGGCTCACTGTAACAACCCAATCTAAATAAAGCATACTTAGCATTTATTTTTTTTAAATAATTATAAAACTGGGTCCGCAAAATTTCATTACATCTGTCTAAATAACTTAGGTTGGCGGAAGCAACCTATACACAACTGAGAATAACTACCACTAAAGGTATGAGTGGCACTGTCTCTAACTGCAACTGTACTCTATCCTGCTCTTGCTTGCTTACTAGAGCCTCCTATTATCTGCTTACCTGAAAAGGTTTAGTTTGGAAAATGCGAGGGTTAGACCATGAGGTCTAGTGAGTTCCCTCATGACAGTTCTCAAAATCAATTAAAAGCAGTTCACCACTTTCAAATATCTTTGCATAAAACTTTCACATAACTTTTACGAAACTATCATATAACTTTACATAAAACTTTCACGGATAAATCCGCTCCCGTAAATGGCACCCTGAAGTCACTCGAAAGTGACAACGAGTCAGTCTCACGCTGCCTTACTGGATACTCCCTTCCATGGCATAAACAGAACCTCCCCCCGACGTGAGTACTGGCGGAACCTCCCCTCGACTTAGCCAATTTACGTCTACCACAATGTATGCATACATCTCATATAAAACTTTAAATAAACTTTCATACAGTTAAAGGCATAGGAATCAAACATGGCATTTCTCATCATGTACTTACTTTAGAAAAACACGTTAAAAGTCACGTATTTTAGTTAGAAAAACTCACCTGATACGCTTGCTTGCTTTTCCCTACTCTGCTCTTTACTTCCAAATTGTCTACCTGAACGAGGGATATAATTAAAAGCTGACTAGAACTATCCGGACACTTCTCACTTGCCACCCTACTTTTCCGGACAGGTTACCGGGTAACCCCACTTTTCCGGATACCGCTTAGTACCCGAACAACAACTCTTATCCGGACGACACAGATTCTCTGGACGACTAAACTTATCCGGACGACACAATCTTTCCGGACAACACTATATCCGGACACCTTCTACAACACGACCAAGGAGTTTCCCGGACACTCACCCGGACACCTTCATACTTGAAGGTTTCCGGACGACCGCTGGGTGAACTTAATGGTTCGAATTCTTGCTAACCACTTCAAAACAGTAAGGAAAAGCGACAAATCACTTTCTTAAGCATCTTTAAACAATTCCCATAAACCTTACTGAATAAAGTCGATTTAAAGGGTGTTTAAATCTCCTTTAAAGGTCTTAAAATGACTTTATCAATAAACTCTTAAACTATTCAATACTCATCCAACAGATCTTAAATGGGTTATAGATTATGAAGTTACCTGGTGGATTCCTTGTAGGAAACGAATCCTAACACACACTTCTTGTTGAATTCAAAGGATGATGATGGTTCTTCTCTTCTAAATGTTCAAAAGCTCCAAAACTCCTCTATCTCTTTTTCTCTCAATTCAGCCGCCAACACAAGGATGAAGGCACTCCTAGGGCATTGTGCCCTAATGATTGGGTCATAAACCACATTTTCCTTATTTACACTAAGGCCCCTCAACTTTCAGCATTAATAAAACTTTCCCAAATACTCTAAACTCTCTATAATTGGTCTTGGTTACTACAACACTCCCCCCTCAAAAGAATTCCGTCCCCGGAATTCCATTCTCAAAGAGATGAGGATATTTGGACTTCATCTCAGCTTCTACTTCCCACGTTGCTTCTCGTCCCTTATGATACTTACACTGAAATTTAACCAACCGAACTTCCTTATTTCTCGATTTCCGGACCTTACTGTCCACAATCTCTATTGGTTCTTCTTCGTACATCAACCTCTCGTCAACGCTGACATCTTCCAACGGAATAGCCACATCGGTCTCTGTCAAACACTTCTTCAGGTTTGACACATGAAAGGTCGGATGAACCCTCCTCAATTCTTCTGGCAAATCTAGCTTGTAGGCCACTGCGCCAACTCTCTCAATGATAACAAAAGGTCCTACATATCTTGGCCTTAACTTCCCTTTCTTGCCGAAGCGCACTACACTTTCAAATATCTATCATCTATACTAATGTCCCCTCAAAGGAACAGCCACACCGACCTCTGATAAACACTTCTTTAAGTCTGAGACATGAAATGTCGGATGAACACTCTTTAATTCTTCTGACCAGTCTAACTTGTATGCTGCTGCTCTAACTCGCTCACTAATGACAAGGTCAACTTCTTATCGCCTGCATCTCTTGCAAGGTCGCCATCATCTCACTTCTCACATCGGCTCTCCACAAAAGAGACGTGCTTCACGCTACGAATTTCTTCTCAAATTCACATCGAGTACCTCAAGATCGCGCACTATCTATTCAACTTTCATGCTTCGACGGATCCGCAGACTTAGTCCACCTTACTTATCTCTCAAACTTCAAGGCTCAAAGCCTTATGTTTTATTATATATATATATATTTTAACCAACCACTCAGTTCTACTCGGTTGCCTCAGACCGTTCAGATGGGAAACATAACCGCACCCCATACTTTGAAACCGCCCTCGGCGAGACACCACTTGCTATATCGTGCCACCTTGTACTATTTACTTGCAACCTCTCCGAATTCTATACTCGCTTAAATACCACTAGAAAATCCAAGGCCAATCGTGCCTCCATTTGCTCGCCTCCGTCCACACCTCGGGACTCACAGTTTTAAACACGTCTAAATAAGGTCTCTCATACATTTATACTTCCTTAAGAGAAAGAACTTGGCGGAAATTCCCTCCACAACAACAAGGATCTTTCACCAGGAAAACTCACTTACTGACAGCTTGGCACAAGACCAACCTTGTACATCCCGACAAGCTCACCCCCAGGAGTCCCCTCCTCGGTATACCTGAAATTTCTAGGTTACTTCTTCCAACCGACATTCGTCTATGCAGATCATACTCCTTTCCCGAATCACATCGGCTACAACTCGACAACTAATTTCGTACGTTCTCACCACTTCATCATTTCTCGCTGCTTTGCCACAAGCGTCCAGTCATATAACATAACTTCGGTTACTCCCACTCAACTAGGAGGGGTAACCACGATCACACCCTACTATTCTCAATAGCTTACACTGAACGATCAGTTCGTTTGAACGTTTCTCACAAAGTCACTAATTTTAACTCATTCAGTTGTCTTATCCACTTCTTTCCTGCACAAAATCATACACAATTTCCTTCCTCAATACTCTTTCCAAAAGTTCGTACACTTAACAAGGACAATCTACACAACACTGCGCCTATCGGCATTACTATCAAGTTTACTACTTTCGATTTACTTACTTATTCCAACATACTGTCTTCACCTCCCCACGTTAGCGTGGAGCACTACCCACCAACATTACTCTCCCCTCTCTTCCGACAATTCTTAAGCTGCAGATGCTGTCTCATTACTATACATAACCAAACGGTTGCACTAAAATTCTAACTTAAGGATTTCGACTAAATCACCTCGAACTGACACCAGAGTTCGACGTCACTATACATTCTTGAAACTACAACTTTTACTTTCTCGGACAATTCGTTCACACATAAGCAACACTCACATTCTTTAAGGATTTCACATCTATTCCACCACATTTTGACTAATACATCCATCATTTTCTTTAAACTTCCAATGATCCCAAAATATGCTTACTTAGCGACTCTTACAACTAAAAACACTTGGTTTCTCCTTTGGGTAACTACCCACCACCACTCCGTGATGCTATCCCGAATATAAACATATCACCACGTCAACTTACACCCTACGTGCTCCAACAACCTGGTTAACACTCGAACACCTCATCTGAAACCCCCAAAAAGGCTTCTATCTGATGCTTCCTCTTTCTCTAACATCACATCACTACGACGCTAGCTGGCACATTTAACTTGGCAATTATTGCCACTACATAACTATACATTCCTCACTCATAACATCACAATGCAGACCAAAACTCTCATGGCCATTCATACACAACTCAAACTTATCTTCAAGACCTCACGCATAAATAACCGAGTCTATCTCGCTACATTGCCTCTCCCCAGCTCTAGTTGAACCACAACACCCGAGTTTCTGATTAATTCTAACATACTCGTTTCTTGCTAGCTCTTTGCAATACCAAACCATTACATCGACAGGGTACCTTTCCTCACAGATCGACATAATCTATACCCTCATTTCGTTTGTGCTAAATACTTCATTCTCTACGAACCGTCCATCTCGTAAGTAAAACGTTTATCTAAAACAGCAGCCTTTCACTATCTTAACACCCCTACAAAGTGGTCCTTCAACTTTCAACCTTCTGATTCAAGTCTTCGGTCTCATACAGCTTACACAACTACCGACTTTAACGTCAATAGTTGACCTGTTGATACTTCCTTAACCTGCTATTCAACAAGGGTCCCTTACTGAACCTAATCCTTCCAACATATCATAATCAAATTCACATCCCGACGTCCTCATTTCAAACTCACTCGTGAAACGTCAATATTACAAGATCACTTTAAAACTCTTATTCGGCGTCGAGGATATCTCATTCCTACTTCACCACACTACTCATAACGAGTTGCTAATACCAACACCTTGATGGCTTCTAGTCCTTCCCTGAACACAACCGTCCCTCGGAAACTGTATTTCCAGTCACCGCACGAGGGTACAGACCCTCATACAATCGACGCTAAAGTCCACTTCCGACTCTTCCACTGCTCACCTCTCCTCTTGAACACAAATACCAAAACTACAAACATTCTCCCTTGATTGTCCAACACCTCTCCACTCAAGGAGTTCTTCCTTAGCTTAAAATGTAGCACTCTACGACCTAGTGAGTTCATAGCCTTCATGCATGACAACGCGATAAATGAATCATTTCACACTTTTTATCATTTTTAAAGAACAATACTTAGAAACAACTTGGGTACACACGACCCCATCATTCTCGTAACTCCAATGCCCTGCACAACGATCTCGAGGATCGTTCCGTAAAACTTAATCTTACTCGACCAAAAATATGTTGTTACGACAGAAACATATTTGGATGAAAATCTTTTCATACAACAAAATTCTAAAAGGAATTACCGACACGAAATAAACCAGTCGGTTCTCACACTAAATTATATAACTTCATCATGTCAATACTCATTTTGGTTATAAAAGTTTTGCATTCAAACGTTTTCTTGACTTATCATGAAAATAGTGGAATATTTTGCAAATCGTAAACCTCAAGACTTCATTGTACGATCTAAATGGATTTGTATTTTTCTTTAAACATACGCTTGCACACGCCGACTCATATCCGATCAAATTTGATATTTACACATTTACCTTACTTATGAAAAAATCTCATGTACACATACACGAACTCAATGCATGAAACTCTATTTGCAATTGAAGGCTACTCACTCAAACAAGGTCGATTGCTTCACTCACACAACTTATCCTTGACACTCTACTTTCGACCAGTGGTCGCCCTCTCGGCCTTGCAACAACTTGCTATACATACATTCAACGGTCCACTTACTCAACCATTTCATACTATTTTCGTCTCGATCAAATCATCTCATATTTTATCTCTACACACTTTCAGTCCTCTACAGAAATCTCTCTTCACTGATCCTGCCACTGAACAACTCGACTAAAGGGTCAGAGCTCTAATCCTCTGCTCGCTCTTGAATTGACACCTCCAAGATCTCGACACTGTCCTTCCTTACCCTTATAACGGATCTACCCCACGATTTCTAGAACTAGGACTCTCCAGAAACAGGAGTCTTACTCAAAATCAATCATTCATCCTCTTCGAATCCACGAAGATCTACCTCTAGCCGACTCATAACATTCTATACAACATTTCTTCTCTATGACGTATACATACATCACCTCATAAATGATCTCTCACGATACTTCCCCAACAATGGGTCTCAACCTACCCCTCAGGGATCTTACTGATATTCTAAAGTACTGGAACACGACATAAACACTAGCTTCTAACTACCACTTCGGAATAATAAGGCAGGTTAAGCACATACATGTACCTGTAAGTTCGCAATTACACTGGCCAGGTGGAATCTCAAACTTACCTTACATGACAGTCCTCAGTACCCTATTAGTCTTATCTCTATAATAGTGTCCTCATAACGCATTTCATGTATTTACAATAGTGCCCTCCTAACGCATTTCCTGATTCTCAGTTGTGATTTCTACTCCCAAGTTTAAGTTTAGGCCCGTCCGGTCACCTAAATCCCTTAAACTATGGCTCTGATACCAATTGTAACAACCCAATCTAAATAAAGCATACTTAGCATTTTTTTAAATAATTACAAAACTTGGTCCGCAAATTTTTATTACATCTGTCTAAATAACTTAGGTTGGCGAAAGCAACCTATACACAACTGAGAATAACTACCACTAAAGGTATGAGTGGCACTGTCTCTAACTGCAACTGTACTCTATCCTGCTCTTGCTCGCTTACTGGAGCCTCCTATTATCTGCTTACCTGAAAAGGTTTAGTTTGGAAAATGCGAGGGTTAGACCATGAGGTCTAGTGAGCTCCCTCCTGACAGTTCTCAAAATCAATTAAAAGCAGTTCATCACTTTCAAATATCTTTGCATAAAACTTTCACATAACTTTTACGAAACTATCATATAACTTTACATAAAACTTTCACGGATAAATCTGCTCCCGTAAATGGCACCCTGAAGTCACTCGAAAGTGACAACGAGTCAGTCTCACGCTGCCTTACTGGATACTCCCTTCCATGGCATAACGGAACCTCCCCCCGACGTGAGTACTGGCGGAACCTCCCCCCGACTTAGCCAATTTACGTCTACCACAATGTATGCATACATCTCATATAAAACTTTAAATAAACTTTCATACAGTTAAAGGCACAAGAATCAAACATGGCATTTCTCATCATGTACTTACTTTAGAAAAACACGTTAAAAGTCACGTATTTTAGTTAGAAAAACTCACCTGATACGCTTGCTTGCTTTTCCCTACTCTGTTTTTTACTTCCAAATTGTCTACCTGAACGAGGGATATAATTAAAAGCTGACTAGAACTATCCGGACACTTCTCAGTTGCCACCCTACGTTTCCGGACAGGTTACCGGGTAACCCCACTTTTCTGGATACCGCTTAGTACCCGGACAACAACTCTTATCCGGACGACACAGATTCTCCGGACGACTAAACTTATCCGGACGACACAATCTTTCCGGACAACACTATATCCGGACACCTTCTACAAAACGACCAAGGAGTTTCCCGGACACTCACCCGGACACCTTCATACTTGAAGGTTTCCGAACGACCGCTGGGTGAACTTAATGGTTCGAATTCTTGCTAACCACTTCAAAACAGTAAGGAAAAGCGACAAATCACTTTCTTAAGCATCTTTAAACAATTCCCATAAACCTTACTGAATAAACTCGATTTAAAGGGTGTTTAAATCTCCTTTAAACGTCTTAAAATGACTTTATCAATAAACTCTTAAACTATTCAATACTCATCCAACAGATCTTAAATGGGTTATAGATTATGAAGTTACCTGGTGGGTTCCTTGCAGGAAACGAATCCTAACACACACTTCTTGTTGAATTCAAAGGATGATGATGGTTCTTCTCTTCTAAATGTTCAAAAGCTCCAAAACTCCTCTATCTCTTTTTCTCTCAATTCAGTCGCCAACACAAGGATGAAGGCACTCCTAGGGCATTGTGCCCTAATGATTGGGTCATAAACCACATTTTCCTTATTTACACTAAGGCCCCTCAACTTTCAGCATTAATAAAACTTTCCCAAATACTCTAAACTCTCTATAATTGGTCTTGGTTACTACACTCACTTTGGTAACACTAGAAGTGTTTGGTTGGTAGATTCACTTGATGGTTGAGGTAATCTTCTCTTCTCTTCATTTTCGAAATTAAGGTTTTGATCTATTGGTGATTTTGGGTGTAATATGTTGGGGGAAATGATTCTAAGTGTTTGGGGATAAATACTTATGGTTGGAAACTTATGGATTTAGGTTTTGGAAGATTTGGACTTGAAGATACGGGCTTCTTCAAAGGAGCATACGTATGGGAAAATCTAGATTTAGCTTAATCTAGCGAGGTGAGTTCAAGTTGTTTTGTGAAAACTTTGTACATGCCAAAATATGTGTTTTAAAGTATTTGTGTGCTTTATGTGAAATTATCCCTTGTTGAATTATTTGGTGGGTTTTGATTTAATCAAAGTGTTGAGCTTTACAAATCTTATAAAACACCCATATTTGGGAATTTTGAGTGATTGATGAATAAATCACGAGTGAAAGAGGTTTTGATAATCTATTGCCTAAGTGAAGAGGATTTGGTCAAACTACACTTTAGTGTTTTTGTGATTATGTGATAACTATGATGTGGCATATTTTAAAGTGTGAACGTGTGGGTTGGGGATTTTCGTAAATTCGACTATGTGAGTGTTTTAAGAGTTGTAAACATTTATTTTGGGGCCGATGGCCAATTGAGGAATTAAAAGGTAAAGATTTTGGGTAACGATGCATTTTGGTTTATGTAACCGTGTGAGTGACACGTATTTAACCAAACGTTTATTTTGGCCTTAAAGGCCTGATTTGTACTCAAATGAGTCTTTTGAGTGTGTGCCAGTTTTAGTGGCTCGGGGTGGAGTCTTGGATGTGTTATATGCTTAATTACATTTTAATTGAATATGTGCCGGTTTAAGTGTTGGTCTTATGTGTGAAGACCGTTTGATGGTTTTGCATTCTTAGTACCTTTAGTACTAATGAACCTGGGTGAATTATATGCATTGTTGAGTTATGAAAGAGTCACATATACGTGTACATGTAGATGCATATATGATTTGACTTCATTGGGAAGGTGGCAATGAAGGGGTTGTGAGATTATCACGCCTCGGAGCGTGTGTTGCATGATGTGAGTTAGATGCATTTTATTTGCATGAGTTGATGTTGATAAACGATCGTTAGATCTTTGAGCAGAGGGCTCGGTTTTGGACTCGGTTGAGTCTTGATGGCATTCGCTCGGTTTTTAATAAGCTCGATGTGGGCTTGGGGTTTGCATTGCATGAGTTGCATTATATTTGAGATTTACATGATTTGAATGCATTAGTTATTCTTTTGGGGTCTTGTATTTATATTTAAGTCGAGTAAGCTTGTTTCGGATGGTGGGTTTTCCCAAGGTAAAGATCTAGTAGGATTGAACTTGATGGCTTGGACTAAAGACCTAGTATGGTTGATGTCTAAGAAGGGCTAAAGACCTAGTATGGTTGATGCCGTAGATGGACTAAAGACCTAGTATGGTTGATGTCTAATATGGGCTAAAGATCTAGTATGATTGATGCCGATGATTGACTAAAGACCTAGTATGGTTGATGTCATCTGTTTTTCACATCCAAGAAGCTTACTTGCACTTATTTAATCGTGGTTTAATTTATGTGTTTGCCACATTCGATGAGATCGGGCCTCCCCCGTCACCGAAGGGTGTTGATTTCGGGTATTTTATTTATTCGCATTGTTGAGGTTATATTATAGGCATGCGGATTGTTTTCCATGATTGATGGACGGATTTATGTCACATCCTTGTTGGATGTTTTAACTATTGTAGTTTTATTCGCAGTGGCGATTATTTGAGAAATTATTATTATTAATTAACTCTTGATGTGAGTTTTGGATTTGAGTCCTTTGCAGAGAAACGATTTTCATTGGGAGCTTTCCTCTCAAAAGTTGCGTGCGTTTGGAAAATGGGTTGTCGATGTCTTTTATACAAACCCTTTTAGAAAATCATTTATTAAGTTGAAGTTGTTGATTTATCAAATGATTTGCTTATGATGTAAACTCTTGAACTCACTAGGCGTTAGCCTAACCTTTTTATTTGTCGGCATGTGCAACAGGTTCAGGTTGGGAATAATTTTAGCTACACTATGAAGTGATGAGTGCTAGTAGAGTGCACGAGGAGTGAGATGCTTAGCGAAGTCTTCCGCATTTGTTGGGATTAGCAACTTGTATTTGGGTTAAGTAACACCCGCCTTGAGTTGTTAGTTGTTTAATTCGTGAGGTTTAAACTTTGAGGTATTTTTAAGGATGATGTGTAGAAGTCATTTTATCATCTTTTAGTTTAATTTATTGAAATTAAAGTTAGTTGCTCATTCCAATTTTGAGGGTGTTACAATATTTTTGGTGTAATCCCGTTGGACCCTAAAGTTGGCATTGAGGGGACATGGGATGACAAGTTTCAGAGGAATTGTAGTGGTTATTTTCAACTATGCCATTTCATTCATTCCCATAAACAGTATTGATGTCATGCAACAAATTTATGATTAGTCGAGTTATGCAATGTCATTGGAGATCTTTTTATATGTTTATAGGGCCCTTAAGATTAGCCGAGATGCATGCAATCTGACCTGTATACCATGGTTTAAAAAAAACTTTAATATTGACACGGTTCATTAGAGTGAATAAATGTCCAACCATATTGATATGCGTTAGACTTTTCTAAGAGCTCCCAATACCAACATGATAAGGAACTAAACCTACACTAAATCCAATTCAAGTAAATCATTTCACCTTGAAACTTACTAGACAACACCATTGAGTTATGTAAAACATCCAAAATGACACATACAACATAGTTATAGATATAAAGTCGGACATTGTTGTCGATATGCAATTTTGGATTTTGATGATAACTAGATACAATAAAGTTATTCATTATGATGGCTACACCAACTATGATGTTTTGGAGCAATATATGGATTAAAATAGCTGACCATGATGAAAGTTATGCATTTGCAAAATAAGAAAATGACACAGTCTTGCATATAAGAATGAGAAGTCACACCAACGAAATCAAAACTGAAAAAAATATATAACAAAAATATAGTTTGTACCACTCGTTAGTTTTTTTGTTGTTGGTTTTTTCGACTTCTGGTCTATTTCTTTAGCTTCTTCTAAAGTTATAATTTTTGTATTCATTTTCCAAACAACAAAAAGCAACTTCTATATATTAATACTAATAAATCACATAATTGTGAAACTAGTGTTGGATTAGACCATAGGTCTATTACTTGGATCAAAATTTCTTATTATTAATTACTATGTTCAATTAAACTTATGATATAGAGCTTGATAAAAGACAAATTAGTTGATGATTGCTAATACTTAGACCTGACAAAAACTGACACGACACGCTAATCTGACACGAAATAAACGGGTTTGGGTAATACATTTCAACCCGTTTAAGTAAACGGGTTGACACGACACGACACGAAAATTAAACGGGTAAGGTTAGGGTAAAAAATTTCAACTCGAAAATGACCCGAATAACCCGTTTATATATATTATAATTCTTTTTAATGCTTTGGATTTTTAATGTTTTGGATTTGGTTAAAACTTATAAGTTTGAACTATAAAATTTAGATTTCTAATGTTTAATTTGAATTTTGGATTTGTAATTTTTTTGTGTATTTTCGATATTTAATTTTTAGTTTTATAAATGTTAAACGGGTTAGGCGGGTCGGGTTAGGGTTGGGATTTTCTGACCCGTTTATTAAACGGGCCGAGTTAAGACCAGACACTCTCAACCCGTTTAACTTTGAACCCGACACGACACGACACGTTTGCCAGGTCTACTAATACCTCTTGGTTCTTTCAAAGAAACCAAATGAGAAGTCATTGAGCAAAATCTACAAGTTTTATGGGTAAAATTGAAGTTTTTGAAAGTTTAGTGTCACAACATAAATAAAAAGGGGTCAGATAAATCAAGACTTATTTTAGTATTTTTATACAAAATTTATTCCAGTTTTAATATAAATGAGTGTATATATAGCCAACACCAAGAGAAAAACAGATACAAGCTCAAACACGTAAATTGCATATTAAATGGAATAAAGATGGACCAAGCTACTTATGGATGTAACCACAATTAACATCACTACGGTCGGGCTATCGAACACGGGGTCAGAAGTGAATTACGAGTCAGACCAATCTGCGAATCGAGCGAGCTCCCTTTGCATGCAATGATGTGGTGGTGAACCTCTCATTCTAATTCAGTGCTCTCCGAACCGTGCGGGAAGGTTTCCCATCACACGACTCATCAACTTGATCTTCTGGGGGAACCGTATGCCCGAACAAGCCTGGAAAAAGAGGTAAGGTCTCGCTTTCCTTTTCCACTCAAGTGTACGGCATCTGCCGTGCTTAGGCCCCTTCTTCCCTAATAAAAGAGTCCACCGCCTGCCTTGGTAGTCTCAAATAAGGCGTGCGGGCCTGCCCCTTTTTTTAGTAGGTGATTCACTACCGAAGCTAAGAAAAGGCTGGATCAAGAAAAGGGGGTACTACGAGCCCTCTGCCCCACGCATCTAACCAGTTCGCGTGGTTCACCGGTTCCACCGATTAGACCCTTAGAGTGATTCAGTCGATACAGAGGTGCGCTTGAAGTGGGGGGTGTGCTGTCCTTAGTTTCAATTTTTGTGTGTTAAAAAGCAAAAGTTTACATAAACAAAGAGGAGGTGTTAGAAAAACAAGAAAATAAGGGGAGGCAAAGTGTAAAATATATACATCTTCGTCTTTGCCTTTTGGGCTGAACTTCATTGTTTTAGAGAGAGAAAAGGGGCATTCGTTTTTATTCCCAAAACAAAACCCACAATATTCCCCAAATGATTCCACGAATTCTAATCGAAATACATTCTGGGTCTTGATCTTGTTCTTGTTTCCATCACATCTGAAAAAAGTTGCCCAATTATCACCACTTCTCTACTTTCACTTTCTTTATGCAGCAGCTATGAATCTTTGATCAGGTATGTTCTTTGACTGAAATGGGGATCTTGAGAGAATGATTTCAAACACTTAATTGAACTTTATTTCATCACTTTTATCACATTGATTTTGTTAGTTTTCTTTTCTGGGTGATTCTTTGTTCGTTGATTATGTTCATAAATCTTACAATGTCGATTAGTTTTCAAGGGTTTTGCTTAAAGAATCATAATTGAATTGTCGAAAAACTATAATGTATACCGAACTTATGACTCTGTTCTTCCCCAAATTTGTATTCTTGATTAGATTGATATTCGTGAAAGTTGCAATTATTGTTGTAGGGTGGTTGAATCGGTTTAGATGGATTTCCTTGTTGATGGGGTTGGTTCTTTGCCAACCACCCATAACTCTGCAACCTTATTACCCTTCACTTCGCCGGCGAAAACCCGGCCACCTCATCCGCCGCCGCCGTCCTCAAAACCCGAAGGATCTCCATCTTCAACCCATTTATTAGCAGAGACTTGTACGGATTCAGTTGGCAGTTCCAAACTTTCTTATAAAACCACTTATGATTACATTCAAAAGCAAGTCGTACCATCAACACCCTCCAAAGACGTTGGACCCAATCAGGTCCTTGATCAAACCGCAAAAGATTACTTCCATAAGGAAACTACAGAGTTAGATCCTAAATCTGCCAGCAAGCAGCCCATTAATGAACGAGAGAGTCTCGAACCATTTGGCACGAACCGAGTCGTTGGTCCGGGCCCTAGCCAGGTTGGGTTCCATCCAAGCCCACAAAGCAGTATGCATTCAGCCACACAGTTTACAGAAGCCAAAGAAAGCTTTACCAGCACAGAAGTGAGTGAGTTTACAAGTGTCATGGAGAAAGCAAGTGGTCAAGCGAGCGAATCGTGTGATTACGTTGAGAGTAGCAAAACGAGTGTATATAGGGGAAGCACCGGGAGTGAACTAAGTGACGAAAGTAGCTCGAGTAGCTTCAATAGCGCCATTTACAAACCCCATAAGCAAAACGACACGAGATGGGAAGCTATTCAAGTTGTTAGATCAAAAAACGATACAGGTTTGCTAGAAATGAAGCATTTTAGACATTTAAAGAGATTGGGATGTGGAGATATCGGAAGCGTTTATCTCTCGGAGCTGATTGGAACTCGAAACTTCTTTGCCATGAAGGTAATGGATAAAGTGGCTCTCGCCAGCCGGAATAAGCTCTTGAGGGCACAAACGGAAAGAGAAATATTGCAATCTTTGGATCACCCGTTTCTGCCCACTTTGTACGCACATTTCGACACCGAGAAGCTGTCTTGCTTGGTGATGGAGTATTGCCCAGGTGGCGATTTGCACGCTCTCCGCCAAAAACAATCTGGGAAGTATTTTTCCGAGCATGCAGCCCGGTTAGTGATCATCTTTTCTTCAAATTTTTATAACATACGTTTTTAAGTAGTTTTTAGCAGTTAAGGGGCTGTTTGATTACCTCTTAATAGTTCCATTAAGAGGCAACCTCTAAATCGCTAAGAGGTGAATCTTGTTTAGCAAAAAAAAAAAGGTCCGCCTCTTAATGGTTCTAGAACCCTCTGAATGATTTTGTATCTTGGGGCTCCCTTAACCATTCAGCGTCCTAATTTCATACTGAACAATTACTAAACAACCATATTTGATTTTGCATTATATCATAATCATTCTGACAACTTAATCTTTCTGCACCAAACCACTCAGCAACTGTCAAACAACCCCTAAAATGGTTAATTTGTGTGAAGGTTTTATGTAGCAGAAGTTCTCCTTGCTTTGGAGTATCTGCATATGCTTGGGATTATTTACAGAGACTTGAAACCGGAGAATGTATTAGTCCGTGAAGACGGTCACATAATGCTCTCGGACTTTGATCTCTCATTGAGATGTGTCGTGAACCCAAAACTGGTTCGGTCCGTTACACCCACCTTGGAACCAAAAAGCTCAGGTTCATGTGTCCAGCCCTCTTGTATGGAACCATCTTGCATGATCCAGCCATCCTGCATCCAACCCTCCTGTTTCGGGCCTCGTTTCATGAAACAGCCCAAGAAAGAAAAGAGGCCCAAACCCAAAACCGAGATATACAACCAAGTGATCCCATTGCCGGAGCTGATCGCGGAGCCCACGAACGCACGGTCCATGTCGTTTGTCGGGACCCACGAGTATCTGGCACCGGAGATCATCAAGGGTGAAGGGCATGGGAGTGCTGTTGATTGGTGGACGTTTGGGATATTTCTTTACGAGCTTTTGTTTGGGAAAACTCCGTTTAAAGGGGCGAGTAACAGGGCGACTTTGTTTAATGTGGTGGGGCATCCGTTGCGGTTTCCGGAATCACCATCAGTTAGTTTTGCGGCGAGGGATTTGATTAGGGGGTTACTGGTGAAAGAACCGCAACATCGACTTGCTTATAGAAGAGGAGCAACGGAGATCAAACAGCACCCGTTTTTTCAGAGTGTGAATTGGGCGCTTATCCGGTGTGCTACTCCACCGGATGTACCCATTTCATCGCCGGAGGAAGTAGATGTGAAGCCTTCCGGCAGCTATGTAGAGATTGATTTCTATTAGAAATTAAGATTGAAATGTTGTAAAGAATGTCGTGGGAAAATGAATCTTCTGTGTGTTGCTACGTTTATGTGGTTGGATTGAGCTAGAGGTGCACCAATTGGTAAAAGAATTTATTGAAATTGGACTTTTTGACCTGCAGTTCTGAACAGTGTCTGAAAGTCTGATTTCAGTAAATTAAAAAAAAAAGATAAATTAAAAGTGAGGTTTGAGCTAGAATAAGTTTTAGAAAATATGTTAAAATGCCTCTTTAAAATTAAATAAAACAAAGCAATCGTGATCATGAATATTTTGTTTTATTTAAATATAAAAAGTAATCAATTCCAATATGTTCCAAATACATATATTTTTGTCTATATATTTATTCGTCATATCATATCCTTGTTAATCAACATAATTGAATTTTTAACCACAAAGGTTGTGACGTACACAACTTGTGACCACTGAGGTTTAATCAGGGTTGATGTCTTACAGTCATAATTTACCAAAATATTAGTCTAGACATAGCTTAGGGCACCCTTAAAAAAACATAATTAAAATTTTGACAATTTTATTTAGGAAACCTCCAAATTCCGCAAATTTCATGGGTTCCGGGCCATGTGGCCCAAAACCCAGCAATATTTGTATATTGGACATTTGAAATATCCATAAAATTAGAGGGGTTAAAATTAGTTTATTAATTAATATATTACTTTGATATGAATCGATAGGTTAGTGCTAAATGCTAAGCGTTATCTCAGTTTTACTTTAAAGATACCGATACATTGCATCTCCTGTTTTAATCTTTTTTTTTTTTTAAGTTTTGATTTTGATTTACTAAACTAACTATTCTGAAAAAGTTCAACAAGTAATTTTTGTTAGTTAAGCACCAACCATATTATGCCTAAGGGGTCAATTGACCCCCATAAACTTCTAACCTCTTTTTAGGGTGCGTTTGGTTCGGCGGATTCCGACGGAATTGGGCGGAATTGGAATGGTCAATTCAATTGACCAAATTCCATTGTGCTGTTTGGTTTGCAATGGAATGGAATTGAATTCCATGAATTCCACCCAAATAAGGAATTCACCATTCCTTTACAAAATGGATGGAATTGAATTTCATTCCATCCAAATTTGCCTAAATGACCAAAATACCCTCATTTAATTCAATACTTTAGTTTTTTATTTTATTTTAATTTTAATTTTTAATTTAATTTAATTTTAATTTTAATTTTTTATTAATATAATTTAATACATTTAGTTTTTATTTTTATTTTAGTTTTTATTTTTGGGTTGTGTATATTATATTTTTTACACATTAAAGTATTTAATAATTATTTTATAAAAAAAGGTATTTTGGTCATTTGTCGAAAATTCATTCCAATTCCAAAGCTATATTCTGTGAACCAAACAGACAGATTCCAATTTCTTTGACAGATTCCATTCCAATTCTGTCAACCAAATAGATGGTCAAACCTGACAACATTCCATTCCAATTCCTTTGACAGATTCCATTCCTTCAGAAATCATTCTGCGAACCAAACGCACCGTTAGTTTTGGTATTATAAGTTTTGATTTTGTTATTATATATATATATATATATATATATATATATATTGTTGTGACCCCAATAACATAAAGTTTGTCTAAAAAAACTCGGTATTATTGTCAACTTTTTTAATTTGTTTTTTTATTAATCGTTAGAGTTATGGTTTGTTAGATTGTTAAATATTAATGTTAGAGATTATTAGTTGACGTCTAATCATTAATTTTTTGTTGATTATTAGGATTAGAGTTTAAAATCAGTTGATGCCTAATTGTTAATTTTTTATTAATTTGCTAGGGTTAGAGTTTATTAATAATTGATATCTGATGGTTAATTTTTTGTTAATTGTTAGGGTTAGAGTTTATTATTATTAGTTCATGTCTAATTGTTAGGTAAGAGTTTATTATTAATTGATGCCTAATTGTTACTTTTTTTGTTAATTGTTAAATGTTAGGGTTATGATCTGTTAGTTGATGCCTAACTATTATATAGGGTTGAGTTCCAGTGAGAAGTGGTATAAACCATTATATGAGAAATAGATGCACATTAGGATGAGATGCACCAGTTCGATTTTCTTCTGAACCGCAATTCATTAGAGTGTATTTAATTATTATTGATCAACGTTTCTGATCCACTTATCACATTTTTTATGTTAACCTCAATTTAACATACGATCTTCTGTTTTAATACTAAATTATTATATTTATAACATGTTCATATTTACCAACATCTATAGTTAACTTTAAAATAAAAAGATTATTACATTTTGATTCATAATTAAAAATATTAAAGAAGCGAAATACTAAATAGTAAATATTATCTGAATATATATATATATATTAATAACGTTTTTTTAAAGAAAATTAAGTAATTATTACTTTCTATATATTGTAATAATTACATATCGTAACCACTTGGGTTGCGGTGTACTGGTAAAGCCCTTGGGGGATATAGTGGAAGCTCATCTACCCAAGGTTAAAATCCAGGCACTGCCAAAGCCCTTATGACCATTCGTGGTCGCTCGGGGATTAGTCGGTGCACATAAGCTAGTCTGGAAGCCCACGGTTACCAAAAAAAAATACATGTAATTGTTATAATATAAATGATATGACAAATGGACAATAAAAGGTATTATTTCTTGTTATGATATTTAAAAGCGTTTGATTAACTTTTTTGGAATGTACGATCAAACATTCAGATAAAAGCCCAATTTAAAAAACGTTACTTATGTTTTAATTTTATAACGTATAATGGTAGAAGGCATGCATCAGTGTATTTTAGATTTTCGGTTACAATACAAAATAAAAGAAGACGTTTTCTTCTTCTTCTTCTTTCCCTGACTTGATTAGACTTTGATGTATGATTAGCTGCGGATGACCAGCCCCCCTACGCCCCTCTTACCTGTTATCAATCAATTACTTCTTTTTTGCCCACATATTCTTTGGATAATTTTTCAATGTCAAGGTTACTTTCACAAGGTTTTAAACGGCGTTATGCGTGTCTTAGGATCTTGTCCATAAATCATCTCTAACAATCATGTTATTTTATAAAATTTAGAGCTTTTAGCGATCTACAACAATTCTAATGTATTGTGAATGTAAAAATTAGGTTTTGTGTTGATGCATGTGAATAGAAAATTATAGATATAAGTGCATTTAGCAATATTTAGGGTGCAATTAGTTGTACCCCTATACATTGATGGATGCATTTTTAGCTGCTAATGAGATACATCAACATCAAAACATTCTTTCTTTCTTACATTCTTGACTTGATTTTAACATTAAAATGTATAAATAGCATTGTCCATTATTGATTGGTGTTGTTATATGGACAATTATCAAGTCAATTTATACATTGAAATATAAAGCAAACTTTTTTTTCTTGATCAAGGATATAAAATTTAGCCTATCCCGTATATTATATTGTAACATCTTTATCAAGGAAAACAAACAAATTTTTAATTGTTTTATATAAGATATGAAACACCTTCAAAATGCAAGTTCACAAAAAGGAAAGACGTACTATTATACCAAAAAAATAATCCAAGATTTTGAAATCTCCAAATCCCAACATGGATCCTTAATATATATATATATATATATATCTTCCTCCTTCAACCTGCAAATTAAGATGGCCACCAAAAGAAAATTTCGTCAAGAAAAAGATGAAAAAAAGAAGCCAAGAATCGAGGAGGCCGACGACCGACTAGATAAGTTGCCGGAATCCCTGCAGCTTCACATCCTCTCTTTTCTCGACACCAAAGACGCCATTCAAACATCGGTGCTCTCAAAACAATGGCTCAAGCTCTGGACTTCCATGCCGGTTCTTAACCTCAACTACTCTTCTTTTCATAAACTTCATGCTTTCGATAGCTTCGTCAATAATGTTTTACGTTATCGTGCTCATTCTTCCAAGTTGGACACTTTAACCTTCACCCGCCGTGGCGTATCCAGTGTCAAGATTCTCAAGAAAGTTCTTGATTACGCTTTTTCCCACGGTGTCAACCACTTGGAACTCTTCATTCAACATTCCAGAAACAACTCTTTCCCTGTTTCTCTGCATACATCTTCCGATTCACTCAAAACCCTGATCCTAACAACTCAAAGTTATGTCAGTTGTCCGTTGCTATCCGGATCATTCAAGAATCTATCTTTTTTGCACCTCAAAGGTGTGATTTTAGAGAATCTTGAGCCCTTTTCAGGGTTTCCGATGTTGGAAAAGTTGGTGTTAAACGAGTGCCATCTTGGTAAGATTCTGAGCGTGAAGGCTTCGAAACTTTCGGATTTAACGATCTCATGCCATGGGTGTTTCGATCGTTGCGATCTCACGACACCAAATCTAAGATTCTTCGAGTTTATTGGGTCTGATTTTCCGCTGTTGCAAACCTATGATGGTCTTCCTTTTCTTGAAACGGTGGTGATCGATTTCCATGGTGTTTGCCGCCATATTAACGAGAAGAGGATGTTTGATGATCTGATTTCTTTATTCGGGGCCCTTGGTAATGCGAAATCGCTGACGCTATTCTCGTCGATTGTGGATCTTCTATGTTTGTTTCCAGAGAAGTTGGTGGAGCTTTATTCACCCTTTTGCAACTTGAAGTGTTTGAATCTGAATCTTAAGTTTATGCTGTATCAGAACTTATTTGAAAGGCCAAGTAGGTGGTCGATTGAAACAGTTGAAATGCCTAGGGCTGTGAATGATTACTTGCTCCAGAAGTCTCCTGAGGCTAAATTTAAGGTGATATATCCTGATCCTAATAACTTCTGCAAATGCAAAACTTCATGTACATGATGAAGACTTAATTAATACAGGATGGATCGTTTGCTTGTAATTTTTTGCTTTTTGCTAACTTGTTCTATTCAATTTCTTGTGATTAAATGGCATAAATTTAGCCGCTTTATTCTTGTTCTCACACATATACATGAATTGTTGATTCTAAATGTAAATTTGGTCACATGGGTACGGTTATATATGATATATGATCGAGTAGTGCAATCGAGCAAAGCGTTGGAGTTTAATTCTGGAGTTCCTACGAACCCTAATTTTGAAACCACATTTATCCAAGGGAAAACATGATCAAAGTATGCAAATAATAATCGGATTGACGCAACAAACAATTACTGTTGGTACACTTCCAATGGCTCAAGTTGCAAGGAAATATATGTCCAACTGATCGATGAATATTTCGAAATTTTAAGAAATACCAAACAACTAATTACAAGTAGGTTTTAGTGGCCGTTTATCAAACGCTTACTCGGGTAAGCACTCACCACGAATGAATATGGCAAGGATCAAGAATCTCACCCGGTAAGAGTTAAGGCATGGACCGATAGTCTTACCCCGGTAAGTGATTGTGAATACTCTTACTACGGTTAGTGCTTACGAAAAAAATGTTGCATACGATATCGTTTGGTGGACAAAAATCTTACCCAGTAAGTAAGTAATAATGTTATTTTTACCGGTAAATATTTACCCGGATAAGCTTTTGGTAAACGGCTTAGTTGAGCACCAAATGCTTTAATATGAACCTTTCTCATTGAATTCCTTTAAACAATTTTTACTTTGTATAAGTTGGTTTTTTTTTTAATACAAAAGTTTTTGAGTCCATTAGCCGGCCCCTGAACAAGTTCGACCCATCCATACGACAGAAATTAGCAAATTGCTCATGAAAGTTAAAAGTTTTCGAATGAGTAACCTCAATTAGTAAATATAGATATGAAATTAAATAGAATAAAATATTTATCTTTTATACAATTTAATTGTATAAGATGTAAAACATGATTTTATATTTTAATATTTGTAATTAGTTCGTTTTTTTCCCAAGTTGTACATGTATACTATATAATGTTTACATGCATGTAATATATTACATACCATAATCAATCCTACATATATAATGTATGAAAAGTGTTTTCTAATTTCGAACCAATATGTACGTTTTGTCATATGAAAAATAAAGATATCTATCGAGAAATGCATGCTAATAGAAAATTCATAAAGACTTAAAACAAATAAAATGCATATTATATATAGCCAATAGGGTTGGGTTCAAGTGAGAGACAAAAAACCATATTTTTACATTTGAAATTTCACAACAAAACATTGTAAAGCTAAAAAAGCTTGAACCTTTGCAGCAAAATACACTGCGAATGTTACTTTCACAACATTTTGCTGTAAAATTTCAAGTGTGAAAATATGGTAACACAAAAACAGTTTGCTCTCACATAATCTCGAGTCTTATATATATAGAGGTGGGTTAATACGAGAACGCTAACATTTTGCGATTTTGACCTAATCGTAGCAGGGGCACCGTGGAAAAGTAAAAACTGAACCGAGTCAGCACAATTTTGAGGCTGGTTCGGACAGATCTCGGTCAGATCTCATACGGGATTTGGTAAACGCTCTGACTGCTGACCAAGTCAGATATGATGTCCGAGTCAGCCTGGTCAGCGGTTAGTAAACAATCCCTTACTCTTTTAATTGTAGCATATCATCATGTATTCCATGAATTTAGGATATGTTCTCTTGATTATTTATGAAATATTCTTATATTTATTTGAGCCAATTCCTTATTTAGATTTTCTATTTTTTAATCTAAATATCTATACATTATGCTATATAACGTATTTAAAGTAGAATCTTCATTTATCGATTTATGTTTCCTTAAAATGTAGGAGTACATCTTATTAAAGGTTCATGTTTAAATTTATATATTTAATTACGAATAAATCATAAATGCAATAAATACAAGATAGACCATCCCTTTAAGAAGTTATAGTTAGAGCATCTCAGCTTCCTTATTTTGGATAATATGAGAATTTTAGGTTTTACTTTTACTCCAACAGCTTTTTTAAAACTATCTCTAAAATGAAGAAGGCATGAGAAAGAGAGAATGAGTTTTTCTCTAAATATAAACATAACCCCAAAATGATTATTAAACGAGAGCACCAATTGAAATCTTTAAAAAAAAATTATAGGAAAAAATCATATTTTAATAGATAAATGAAATATTTTAACATTATAATAAATGTTTTCTTCAAAATAGAGAATCTGTTGAAGATTAATGTAATTTTTTTTTTGCAGGATTTGAACTTTTAGTTCTCCGAACTTTTATAGAATCTAATAGTTCATCAACTTGTAATGATGACTTTTAAATGATATGCATTGAATTTACCTTTATTAGGCCATCCGTAACCCAGCGGGGATGGGCTCGGGATGGAGGGCGGTATGGTGCGGGATGGGGTACGCCTCATGCGGTATCAGCGGGAAGGGATGGAATGCGGGATCCCCACCCCGTTTCATCCCGAAGCATTTAAAAAAAAGGGTTTGGTCCAATAAGAAGTCAACACGTGGATTAGATAAATGAAATAAGAATTAAAATAAATGAGGTGGCAAAAGGGTTTGAGGGAATGGGATACGGGTGTTTAGGGATCGTTAGGGATCGAGTGAGGGATGAAAGAAAAGCTGATGTGGCGCTGATGTGGAGTGGAATATTTGAAAGATTCCCTCCATGGGGTACTGATGGCCTTAGTTTAATAAATGTGATTTATACATAAAGAATAGTTTTCAAGATTTTAACTTAAACACTAATATAGCATAGATTATATTATCTATTCCCAATTAAATTGTTAATTATGGAAACTTAAATAGGCATTTGGAAGGGATATATTTAATAATTTACGTCCTTAACTTTGTGATTATCTTGAACTAGGTAACAATACCGCGCCTCGTGCGGCGAATCCAAACATTATTATATGAACGTAAGTACGCGTAATCTATGAACATATTATTGTTTGAACTTATTAAGAATGCAGCATTAGAACTAAATGTTGGTCGAATTTATAAGTCTCAAACCAAAAAAAAAAAACAATTTGTGAGTTCCAAAAGAATATTGAAAAATGAAAACTATACATTGGGATGTTTGTTATTGAAGTTCATCCTAAATATGATGTAGAGAGACACCACCCCCATTGCCATTGAGAACACGAAGTTGGAGACGAATGGTACAGAGTGAAGTTGACAAAGCTTGGAATGCCAACCTTCAGCAAGACAATCACGTTCCATTTTCTGTTTAGGTCAATCCAAGATAGTAAGCATGTCATGAAAACATTTGTCATTATGGGTCCCACACATAATCATTAAAAACTAAGATTGATAAGAAATGAATCTAAATGAGAAATATTTGAAAGTGGGAAGAGAGAGACTGAAAAAGATATACCTCATAATCGGCGTCGTTATTTAGTAATATAACTACAAAAAGAAGACGTGCATTTGCAACTGGAGGGTCCATTCATTCGTATGAAAAAAGAAAGAAAATAATAGAAAGTTAGTATTATATGTGTAACATTCAATATAATAAGTTATGTTTAAAAGTGTAGAGAATGCATTACCTGTAATGTGAGAGTAGGCGGTGTAATATTATGAAATACTTCGTTGTAAACAATATTTTTAATGAGTGTTGTATCCTCCATCTCATCGTCTGCATTAAGAATGATCAATCCTGCTCGTTGGGTGACTCGAGAGACTGCAACGTACAATTGTCCATGGGTGAAAACTTGCTTTGGAAGATATAAGCCGGCGTGCTTTAAAGATTGGCCCTGACTTTTGTTTATCGTCATTGCAAAACATGGTACAACAGGAGTTGTCTTCTGTTAAGTTTGAATGGCCATCTAGAGTCATTAGGAGTCATGATAATTCTTGGAATTGTTACGGTACAACCAACATTTGATCCAGCATTAATATCACATCTAATGGACCATTTACCTAGCTTGGTGACAACTAATCTCGTCCCATTACATAAACCTTCGGCTTGATTAAGGTTTCTTAACAACATGACCGAAGTTCCTTCTTTTAAGTGTATGTCATGATTTGGGACGCCGTTGAATTTCAAGCTATTTAAAAATTCTGTAGGATACAAGAGGTCTTCATCATTTGTCTTTACACTTCCTTTGCATACACTATCTGAGCTAAGGTAGGTTCTCCCTTCACCCGGCATGGTATCCATAATTATGTCGTTCAACTCATGAACCATCTCATTTTTTGGTGTTAAAATAGCCCGCTCAGTTAAATATGTAGGATTTCTGTAGTTTTGTAATAACGATGGGTAGGTAGCCTGCACTATCGACTGCATTGGATCTCCAATTTGTAACACCCTAAAATTTCAACGATAAAAATATGGGATTTCCGGAAAATGGGTAAATTTAAACCTCAAAATATATCCAACTATAACCCTTAAATGCAATGGGATAGTTTGGACAATGACTAAACATAGGAGTATTGAGACATAAAACACGGCAACCTATAAATCTAGAATTTAAAGTAAGCTAGATTAATCCGGGTTCACTATATCTCCAAAAAGTCTCTCATCTCGAATCCCCAAAAGCCCGACCCTCCAAGCTCCTAGCATGGTCGGCAACTCCACAAGATCTAGACACCGCTAGTGGGGCCTGTAATCCATAAACATGCAACATCAAGTGTTAGACAAAAGTCTAGCAGGATTACAAGAAATACACATTTATATAATTGTGACAAAAGACACAAAATAATGTTACCGGCACCGTGTGGTCTCAAATTACCACCATTCAATTCGTTAAGCGTTCCCACCTGAACATAATTATATAACCGAGAAGCATTTCTTTTGCAATAAAATACGGGGGAGACCCGTTGCCGTCGGGGGTGACAAGAACACGGGAATGTAGTCACCCACGACGTTATCGGATAGCACCTCAAGTCCCGGTCCTAGTTCCCATGCCATAAAGACATCACAACCTCAAACTATCTCGTACCATGCCTTTAGTGCCTACTCCGTCGAGTTACACCTCAAGGACTTATGGGACCACATTGCATATCCGAACTAGACGAGTTACACCTCAAGGACCCCAATGTCCCCCATTGCCTACTCGCTAGCGATCCAATACAGCCAACAATAACAGGAACAATTAGTCCATAAGGTCTAAATCCTCGTGCACAAGGAGATAGACATCTAATAATCCCCTACCATAGTAAAGGAAACATATAAAATAATCCATAGGAGTTATAGCATAAAGACAATCCACGCATATCAATTATTTAGCATATAAAACTCAACCTCATGAAGATTCCGAATATTTATGACCAAACATATATGTATATATATGCACATACCTACGCATCGACTCACATTTATGCATATATAATCATACCCACAAATACACACACATATATATATATATATATATATATAAGTATGTCTATTCATACCCATGTATATATTTATGCATACATATATAAAAATGCATACATGTATATATGCATGTATAACCATGAGCACAATTATATATATCTAAACATACCCATATATATATATATGTATATATTTATACGTACATACATAAATATACATACTTATATATATATATATAAAAAAAAATATATATATATATATATATATATATATATATATATATATATAAATATATATATATATATATAACCATGAGTACAAATATATACATATCTAAACGTACCCTTATATATACATACATACAAAAATATGCATACATGTATATATACATATATAACCATGAGTACAAATATATACATATCTAATCATACCCATATATCTATATATACACACATACATGAAAATGGGCACAAAGATGTATATATATATATATATATATATATAACTACCTACACAAGTACACATGTTTATACATTAAGATGAACACAATGTGAATGCATACATGTATTCTCCAAATCCCATCACTTAGTAAACCCTAGTCTCTTAGACAAGATCATAATTTCATGAATCAACCCACATTTTATAAAAGGAGCCTCGTAGTTAAATAAGGAGGAGAAAATGCTCACCAAGATAGGGTTTGTAAGAGAAAACCCCAAAAATGTGGAAACCCTAGATTTGAGGAACACTTGGATCTTGAAGGAAGAACCTTTGAATGGTTAGTTGAGAGTAACCCTAGATGAGGAACCCTAGCTCTTGAGACTTGTCTTGAATCCTAGCTAACCAACTTGAACACCCACCTGGAGTATGTAACAATATAGGAGTCAAAACCCTAGAGGATCTCCATTAAAGTGATTTGGGTTAGGATGAAGAAGTAATAAGAGGAGAGGGGTGGAAGTGACTGAGAATCGTCCCAAAGAGAGAGACTATCGGTTGGAACTAAAGAAATAAGGACCCCCTTTCTAACAATTCAGCGCTGTTCTTTATAAGACCATACCCCTCGCCGGCGAAAGTGACCCAGCGAGAGTGACCACGGCATAACCGCCGGTCACTTTCGCGACAGATGTACCGAAAGTTCAGAAGCTGCAGGGGTGGGTCTTCAACGAGAGTGACCCCCGCGAAAGTGCCCCGGCACTCTCGCCGGGCACTTTTGCCCGATTTGTACCGCCGGTAGAAAAAGGATGGAGTTGGTGTTCACGTGACCTGCAACCCTATAGTCTCACATGCTAAACTGATTGGAGCAAATCCACGCTGCATCTTCCTAGATTTCTATGAGGAATGGTTTCACACTGCAAGGCCACGTGGGAGTTTTTCTACCCTACACACGCATGCACGTTTCTCTTCATACAAACATATTACTTATTTACTTATTTAAATGCAAAAGCCTAAATATGGAATGCTCAAAGTAGAGGTAACTTAACGATTTTGCGTCGAACGGAAATACGTGTAAGAGGCTTACTACGAGATTCGGGGTGTTACAATCCTCCCCTCCTTGGAAAAGATTTCGTCCTCGAAATTTCGCCTTTGACGTAAAGAGAATAACGATTTAGCGATAAAGGCCTCAAAATACGACACTTTTACAAAAACTTACTCTCTTCCATGAGAGTGCCTTTAAGGCCTTAGCCTAGTTTAAACTCTAACTAGAACTTAATAAACTCTATCCAACTTCCACATTGATTTTGTTGAAACTCGCTTCTAAACTTCAACTCGATATGCTACACTAATATCCTGCATGAAATTTGAACGAAGCATCTTTTAGACACATGATCTCGATGGTCTCCCAACCTGAGGGGGCTCATACTACCTCAATAAGGTTTACGACCTTATTGACCTTGATTGCTCAATTCTCATTGATTCCCATAAATGATTTCACTCGTAAAGGCTTCTATTTAACCTCTATGGTATTGCCCGATACTCTCCCTTGTCCTCGAAACTACGATGGTCCTTGTACAAGTCAATTCGACCATAAACGACCCTATTCATTTTAGTGCAGGGTATTCTTTACATTGATGACTTTACCCTACCGCTAAGGAACTCTCACATGAAATCTTGAACCGATCACTCATTGGCTATTACCACCAGTGTACCACCATATAGTTTCCTCTACTATAATCACTTGAATAGGATAAATTCCACTTAAGATATACTTTGGGTATTCCAATAAATCTCGATATCTAAGAGATTTTACTACTTGAACCAGCAATTTCCACGAGAAAATGGCAGTACGTATGCCCAATCATAACTTTCCTTAAAATGTACCACCGTAAAAGATTTGGCATCCCCTCGTCGAAATTCTTAACGACTAAAACTGTCTAATTCAGCACAACCTCCAATTCCATAATCCAAACGGCCATAAGGCGCACCATCCGAAAGGATTCTCAAAATTTTATTTAATTAACCATTCTAGTAATTGGTCATGTTTCATCCCAGAACGTACCAATAGACCCCTGAGAAAGTTGATCATTCCCAACTCATCAATCATATAAATCTCATATTTCAACCAAACATCGTTCAATACAAAGCCATAAATTTTAACCATCGATACCAATTCACCAACATCTAATTCCTTAGAGTTACCACATATATTGTAATCACTCCAGAAGACTCAACGGAAGTACCCCCAGTACTCTAACGGTTCATGGCTTCAAAATCTAAACGTACACCGAACTATCAAGATGGAATCCTGAATTTCGAAACTAGACACAAGTTAATCTTCCGACAGTCTCAATTCAAGGACTACTCTAGTTCTTAAATATCATACCTTCTACAAAAAGGGTTTTAAATCTAGGCTTCTAATGATTTCAAGGTTCTTCGAGTACAGGACCTAACAATCATGTCAATCTGCAGTTTTAAAAGATTTACTGAACATAAAATATTCATAATTATTTTACATGAACTTAAAAATTTACTACCACTATTAGATAGTCGTGTCAGGTGGCCGCAAATGGCATGCACAAAGAGTCGAATGGTGAAATACATTTACGTTGACTAAAGACATCAATGATAACAAAAGGAAACGCATACCACCAACTAACCCAAATGGACCATGCTAGTCCAAACATATATATATTTACTCATGCCACACATGTAAGCCAATCTATGCACTAGAGTAACTTGCAACGAAACTCGTCCGTCCACACTCAAGGGTCATACATACGACCGAATGATGTCAAAATTCTCCCAATTTTTAGCCGCACGTTGTGTACAAGTAATTTAACAAGGTGAAAGAACTTATACGAGTTATATATATGTATGTATTATTATTATTATTATTATTATTTTGAAATAAATATTGTGCATTCATTTTATCGAGACCCGAAGTCTCATAACCAAGTTTGCCTAGTTCACTAGCCACACCACTAACATCCGAATGTTCAAATTTCTTAAGGTGCAAATCGGCAGCTAACTCGATCAATCTTACAATCTCTTTCCTAAAATAGTGATGATTTAACAAACCTATGGTTCAAGCTTAACCAATATCTGAACCAAAAGGATCGGCTTAATGTAGTCGCCATACATAACTGTCACTCTAGTGACAATCTACCAACATTAATTATTTCGATTATTCGCTAAGAATCCACTATCTACTCCGTCGATCATCACATAGAAGAGACTCGAGCAAACACATAACAAGGGTCATACCTGTTAATTACTCAAAAAAAAAACGGTTTTAAACGTACTACTACAATCACCAATTATCATAATAGCAATTTCAAGCACACTTACGTAACAATATATTCATAATAGCAGTAGCTAATTGAAATTATGAACATACTACACATAAGAATTCTCATTACCACTTTCATAATTCACAATAACGTAATTTTCGTTGACTCCGAAACGTCCCATCTTAATGTTTCTACCCAACTTCCTCACATTCCATCACCTAATGGTCTCAGCTTAAGTCTAGGCATCACACTAGTACACCTAGTTCACTTAAACTAGAGCTTTGATACCAACTTGTAACACCCTAAAATTTCAACGATAAAAATAGGGGATTTCCGGAAAATGGGTAAATTTAAACCTCAAAATATATCCAACTATAACCCTTAAATGCAATGGGATAGTTTGGACAATGACTAAACATAGGAGTATTGAGACATAAAACACGGCAACCTATAAATCTAGAATTTGAAGTAAGCTAGATTAATCCGGGTTCACTATATCTCCAAAAAGTCTCTCATCTCGAATCCCCAAAAGCCCGACCCTCCAAGCTCCTAGCATGGTCGGCAACTCCACAAGATCTAGACACCGCTAGTGGGGCCTGTAATCCATAAACATGCAACATCAAGTGTTAGACAAAAGTCTAGCAGGATTACAAGAAATACACATTTATATAATTGTGACAAAAGACACAAAATAATGTTACCGGCACCGTGTGGTCTCAAATTACCACCATTCAATTCGTTAAGCGTTCCCACCTGAACATAATTATATAACCGAGAAGCATTTCTTTTGCAATAAAATACGGGGGAGACCCGTTGCCGTCGGGGGTGACAAGAACACGGGAATGGAGTCACCCACGACGTTATCGGATAGCACCTCAAGTCCCGATCCTAGTTCCCATGCCATAAAGACATCACAACCTCAAACCATCTCGTACCATGCCTTTAGTGCCTACTCCGTCGAGTTACACCTCAAGGACTTATGGGACCACATTGCATATCCGAACTAGACGAGTTACACCTCAAGGACCCCAATGTCCCCCATTGCCTACTCGCTAGCGATCCAATACAGCCAACAATAACAGGAACAATTAGTCCATAAGGTCTAAATCCTCGTGCACAAGGAGATAGACATCTAATAATCCCCTACCATAGTAAAGGAAACATATAAAATAATCCATAGGAGTTATAGCATAAAGACAATCCACGCATATCAATTATTTAGCATATAAAACTCAACCTCATGAAGATTCCGAATATTTATGACCAAACATATATGTATATATATATGCACATACCTACGCATCGACTCACATTTATGCATATATAATCATACCCACAAATACACATATATATATAAGTATGTCTATTCATACCCATGTATATATTTATGCATACATATATAAAAATGCATACATGTATATATGCATGTATAACCATGAGCACAATTATATATATCTAAACATACCCATATATATATATAAGTATATATTTATACGTACATACATAAATATACATACTTATATATATATATATATATATATATATATATATATATATATAACCATGAGTACAAATATATACATATCTAAACGTACCCTTATATATACATACATACAAAAATATGCATACATGTATATATACATATATAACCATGAGTACAAATATATACATATCTAATCATACCCATATATCTATATATACACACATACATGAAAATGGGCACAAAGATGTATATATATATATATAACTACCTACACAAGTACACACGTTTATACATTAAGATGAACACAATGTGAATGCATACATGTATTCTCCAAATCCCATCACTTAGTAAACCCTAGTCTCTTAGACAAGATCATAATTTCATGAATCAACCCACATTTTATAAAAGGAGCCTCATAGTTAAATAAGGAGGAGAAAATGCTCACCAAGATAGGGTTTGTAAGAGAAAACCCCAAAAATGTGGAAACCCTAGATTTGAGGAACACTTGGATCTTGAAGGAAGAACCTTTGAATGGTTAGTTGAGAGTAACCCTAGATGAGGAACCCTAGCTCTTGAGACTTGTCTTGAATCCTAGCTAACCAACTTGAACACCCACCTGGAGTATGTAACAATATAGGAGTCAAAACCCTAGAGGATCTCCATTAAAGTGATTAGGGTTAGGATGAAGAAGTAATAAGAGGAGAGGGGTGGAAGTGACTGAGAATCGTCCCAAAGAGAGAGACTATCGGCTGGAACTAAAGAAATAAGGACCCTCTTTCTAAAAATTCAGCGCTGTTCTTTATAAGACCATACCCCTCGCCGGCGAAAGTGACCCAGCGAGAGTGACCACGGCATAACCGCCGGTCACTTTCGCGACAGATGTACCGAAAGTTCAGAAGCTGCAGGGGTGGTTCTTCAGCGAGAGTGACCACCGCGAAAGTGCCCCGGCACTCTCGTCGGGCACTTTCGCCCGATTTGTACCGCCGGTAGAAAAAGGATGGAGTTGGTGTTCACGTGACCTGCAACCCTATAGTCTCACATGCTAAACTGATTGGAGCAAATCCACGCTGCATCTTCCTAGATTTCTATGAGGAATGGTTTCACACTGCAAGGCCACGTGGGAGTTTTTCTACCCTGCACACGCATGCACGTTTCTCTTCATACAAACATATTACTTATTTACTTATTTAAATGCAAAAGCCTAAATATGGAATGCTCAAAGTAGAGGTAACTTAACGATTTTGTGTCGAACGGAAATACGTGTAAGAGGCTTACTACGAGATTCGGGGTGTTACAATTGGATTCAGGTAGACATCAGAAGGAATTTCAATAAGTTCTTCATCAATGTTATCATAGTTTGATCCATCTCCTATTTGTAGCAACCATTTGTCAAAAGAAGCAATCTGATCAACTTCTGTACAACTCAACGATCCATTTAGAAGCCTCATATTTTGTTTGAGTTCATGGATTTTACAGAAATCCCATAAGTACGATGAATTAAGAGAAGCATCAACGATGTCAGCACGATTACCTTTTGGGACAACCGGCAATATTTGCCGAAAATCCCCACCTAGAACCACGGTCAATCCTCCAAAAGGTTTAGACTGACTGTTTTCGTATCTTTCTTTTAGAATATCTCGGAGGCTCTTATTGTAACATCCCCAGTCCACCGTACACGATATTGTCCGCTTTGCGGATACCCTCTGCATAACAGCATGCCGGCACCGCTCACGGTTTTGTTCCTGCCCGCACAGGCATACGCGGGACGCACCCAGACCGCACCCTGTGACAGGCAAAAGGCCTCCTGCAAGGAAGGTATCCATCCACCCTTATAAGAAGGACTTTGTTCCCCCTCCTAGCCGATGTGGGATCTCACAATCCACCCACCTAAGTGGGATCAGCGTCCTCGCTGACACATCGACCCGGTGACCGGCTCTGATACCATTCTGTAACATCCCCAGTCCACCGTACACGATATTGTCCGCTTTGCGGATACCCTCTGCATAACAGCATGCCGGCACCGCTCACGGTTTTGTTCCTATCCGCACAGGCATACGCGGGACGCACCCAGACCGCACCCTGTGACAGGCAAAAGGCCTCCTGCAAGGAAGGTATCCATCCACCCTTATAAGGAGGACTTCGTTCCCCCTCCTAGCCAATGTGGGATCTCACACTTATCCAAGACATCAAAGCAATATTTGTTTGCCATCGGTGCTTCATCCCAAATTATCAATGATGTTCTCAATAGCAGCGCAGATAATTGGGTGGCATGTCGTATTTCACAAGTTGACTCTGCGCTGACCTCTAACGGGATTTTAAATCGTGAATGAGCGGTCCTTCCATTAGGTAATAATAAAGCTGCTATACCAGAAGTGGCCACGGGTAAGACTATTTTTGATTGTGATCTTAGTCTTGCGATAATTGTATTCCATAAAAAAGTCTTACCTGTGCCTCCATGACCATTGATAAAAAATAAATTTCCCGAATCATTTTCAACAGAATCAATTATTGCTTCATATGCTGCCAATTGACACGAATTTAATGCTGCAAATGAGTCGGCATGCAAGCTCCTTAAATGATGTATGTCATAGTCAAGCTCCTCATTGATCAATCTATTACCAATCTCTCTTATTAGAGAGGAATCTGGCAAGGGCATCCCGTTCACATCTCTCAAACTTTTTCCCATGTTCAACATGATATTTTCTATTTCAAGCAACGTGTATGCCTCAACTTGTTGGTTTGATAGTTGTAGGTTTTGCATTTTCAGTCTCTTCCTCTGTAAAACGATGATGTCCTCTGACAATATGCTATAATTTGCTTTCCAAATTTGAGATGCATCAGAAACTTGACAATGGATAAGTATTGTGACAAATAAACGACGTAACTCATTTCCAGTTGCCCAGTTTGCAGCTTCAGTCAAGCAATCAATCCACTCCTTATCATCATCTAGTAAACCTAAAGCATAGCATGCAGATTTGAAGGTAGGGTATGTTACTCCATTAACCGTTCTTATATGTTCAAATGAAGTACATCCTTTGACAAAGTTTAGCAACATTCTCATATAAAAGCGTTCCCCACTCCCCGGATGTGCAAAGTAGATTCTTCCCACAGCTTTACGTTTTTTCCTCCTTGTCCAAGTCTTACCATCAGAATTCCAAACCCAACATGTAGGAAAATCAGTGTAACTTAGGCTTCGTGCATCTTTATGATCCTTATTCGCTTGCAACCATTCTGTAAATTTTGTTTTCTCTACTCCCGGCATGCAGAGAACATTTTGAACTGTTCGACCTTCCTCAAATATCACTGTATGTTCTCCAGGTAAGTGGAATGGCAATCGTTCAACAGATGGATATCGATAATGTATGTCAAATTGGAATATCCTCCAGCAAGCTTCCGTTGCTGATAAATATCTGCAGTCCAAGTATGTTTTGATCTCATCCACTTCTTGTCTACCATCAACATACTCGATTCTTGCAGTTGTTCTGTCCGACCCTTTATGAAGATACTGGAAAAGATATTTGATCGATCTTGAGCAGTTACAAATCTCAACATTAATATGGGCATCAAATTTGACAATCAAATTCCGATTATAAGGAACGACATACCGGTTATCTAAGAAGACATTATTCTTTTCAATTTTGACTCCTGTATCCCTCCTTCTATATATCGGAAATCCATCAACATCAATTGTTGTTTGAGAGCCGTATTTTTTTGGGAAATGTTTCGTGCATCTGCCATCCTTCATGCATGGGGAGTTGGGGTTGTGCTTTCCACACGGTCCGTGAAGCATGAATTTCTTTACTGCATTATATCCATCTGGATCAACTGTGACATCTGGAATTTCCGCAGTTATGATGTTGTCAATATGAGCGGATGATGGATTTTTCAAAGATGAATGCAAGAACAACAATATGTGTGCGTGTGGGAGACCTCTCTTTTGGAATTCAATAGTATATAGACATGTTGCAAGTATTTCAAGAGGCAATGTTATTTTTTAATAAAGGTAGTAAATTATAAATAAAGAGGTTGTACTTGCTAGAATAAAAGGGAGAGAAGTTACATGCAATGACTTTTCCAAAAGGTTTATCCTTCTTAAGATATTTCATTAGTTCGAACCATTTTATCTCGAAGACTCGGCAAATGATATCCACTCGATTTTCGGAATCTGTCTGCCCTATTAACTCGAGCATGTAAGTAATTTCGGGCCACTTTGGATTGCAGGTGAAAATAAGAAACAAATCGGGATATCCTGTCCATTTACATATTGCCATTGCATCCTGATAATTTTGCACTCTGTATCGTGGGCACCCTGTATGTGACGCTGGCAAAATAATTGACTTGCCTACTGTCGAACAACTTGTGTCACCTCGATGAACGGCATCCATCAAACCCGAGTAAAGATCTGATCTGAATTTTTTCTGATTGTTTCGAATCCAACGAAAGCGTTCTTCCTCAATTGCCATATAAGAATCAACTATATACTGTTGTAATAATCGCACGGCTTTAAGAAGAGTGTGCCCCTCTTGTAATCTTTGTTGTAGTCTGAAGCTATAGTATTGTCGCATTGTCAACAATTTTCTTTTAGAAGAGGTTTCACCGATTCTTGTAAGAGGTATGTCAATTCTATATCCATCTTCACCATATGGGTGTATTAAGGGGTATGTCATGGACATAAAACTTGGATGCATGTCATTAATTCTCTGAAGTCCATTACTTCTATGTTCGACAATAACATCACGCTCTAAGTTTGTAGCCGTAAAATCACCAACAATTAAGCCCGCAACTTCTGAAACCGTAGGCATATTGTATTCGCGACCATTTGTTGTCCTATTATCGAAGAGCCGCAAGCGAAAAGTGGAGTCTGGTTGAGCTTCAAATCGATCTCTTACCATCCGAAAAGACTTTACCAAACAATTATGCTCATCCAACATTTCTGACAATTTGGTGACTATTTCCGTATCAAATTGTTGTTTTCTCTCTACTTTTTGCAACGTAGAGATCCTGTTCGTTATCTCATTTTCAGTATCATATATATAAAGTTGTGCAAATTTTGGCATCTGGCCATGTTCTAGCAACAAAGAGCCAATACGATGATAATTTTGCCCACTTATCCGGAAAACATAAGGTCCCTTTGAAAGATTGATTGATCCATCAATAATACCACCCATTGATGAGAATGCAAACATAGAATTATATGCCCTGATATCTTTCTTGAATTTTGCTCCTTTTTCACCTGAATTTGTACCTAGTAGGTATTTGAGAAAAGGAGGAGGTTCTTTAAGTAACGGGATGCGAACACGACCTTGCATACAACATAACGTGAATTTTGGGTGAACAACGTTTGTGGTTCGGTCGCATCGTTCCTGGTACCATAAAATAGCACCACAATATTGACACGTGTGCATAGGAGGTCCAAAGTCCCATGTTTTTGCATACTGCCCTATAAAGAATAAAGGAGTTTAGGGTTTAGAAGTTATAAATATTGTGTGTAATTGGAAGAGTTAATTTAAATTCTAAAACTAACGTTGGTGGTTAATGGAGAAGTGATGGCATTCAATGTTGGAAGATCGTCGTGGTATCTTCTTCATTTTAGGTCGTGCTTTCTTCTCCATTTTAGCATCTGTGCCATCAAAAATTCTAGGAATAGTAAGTATAAAAATTATATCATATAAATGATCGTAAAACCATACTTATAACGATCTAGTTTCCATTCCAATTTTATATAGGGAAGGTGGTATATCTAACAGCCACATCTTCATAAACTATGCAATAGCAAACCTTTTCTGAACTTTCGAATCCGGTGCCATCGTGCTAGAGACACTAATTGGCGTCGTAGAGACTTGAATTCCGAGGATGTAGTTATTCTGTCACCAAAGTCCAGGGTCTGGAAGATAATATAGTCCATTATCTGCAGATAAATTGAAATGAACAACTATCATTATTCATACATGTGATCATACATATAAATATTTTGATGAATTGACTAATATATACATACATATATATATATATGATAAACCTGTATCTAAAATATATTACAAATTCTATGTATGATTTAGACAGAACATGTTGACATGTAGTATATAGAAATCTAAGCAGCAACCCATGAGTAAAATAAGTTTTAGCAGCTAATCTCACATTTCATCAATGATGGATATTCTAATCATGAAACTGAGAAGAATAAAATTGATTCTGTATGAAATCTGACATGTTACACGCAAAGTAATGAAAATAAAGATTGAGTGTGACGGCTCTACCGGATAAATGTTAATGGACTAAAATTTTACCCGGTTAGTGATTATTTATTATATACGATGTCGTTAATGAACTAAAATTTAGTGAGTTTTTTCTTTATCATTTCACATCCAATTAACTAAGCTTTGTTTTTGTATTAGAAGCGATAAATCTTGTATTCTTATCTTAAACATAACTAAGCCACAAACAGTTTGGGCGCAATTAAGTTGTCCAGAAAAGCATTAATTGTCTTTTACATTGAGTAACCAATTATTCGAACTACCAATTGAACGGCCTAAACAGAGTATGAACATAAACATCTTACTCAATTGTAAGCTTAATTACAAGATTTTGCTGAGATCCCATCAATTAGGTGAACACCGTGGCAAGAACTAAGAAGAATACTCAAGACAGATGGTTGTAGTATTAGTGGTCGTGTCTGATTCATTGGAATCCAACAGAACTTAAAGCGATTAAAATGTTGACCGAAACTTATTCATCTATTTGGTTCATTCTTTTAATTTTAATTTTAATTTTGGTAAGGACTTGGAAATCTACAAATCCTGAAATGTAAATTCCTTGGATTTCTAGGAAAGGAATTCCAATTCCTTTATTCCATTAAAAATAATACATTCTACTCTTTTTATATGCACTCCATTCCATTCCATTCCATTCCATCCCACCATGATGATTGTCGTCACCATCATTGTTACCATTGTCACCCTCACCCCCACTGCCTTTACTACCCACTGTCGCCATCACTATCACCACCACCACCACCACCGTCAACGTTGCCACAATCATCGCCACTGTCACTACTATCATCTACACCACTACCGCCTCCCCCACAACACCACTATTATTCAATGAACCAAACACACGAATTCAAATTCTTTATGAATATTTCATTTAAATTTATTTGACAGGTTCTATTTGTGACATATTCATTATCTAAACCAAACACGACCTAAGTGTTACGTTAATGATCATCTGAATTCATTAAGTCAAGCTAGCTGGTCAAGCATTTTTCATAAATGATTAGTAACTTAATAAATGTGTGTTGTTTTTTAAATGAAACTAACGTTTTGTTTATCCTCGTGTAAATGTTTATCATCAAGAGTTATCACTCTTAGTTATATTGTCGAGTAACATTCGAAACCATCAAAAATTTGTTTGTAATCATCTCTTGAGTCGTGCCAGTAACGCTAACCTGGTAAGAGTCCTCGTTCACAGGTAGACATGACAAAAACTGACACGACACGCTAACTCGACACGAAATAAACGGGTTTGGGTAATACATTTCAACCCATTTAAGTAAACGGGTTGACACGACACGAAAATTAAACGGGTAAGGTCAGGGTCAAAAATTTCAACTCGAAAATGACCCGAATAACCCGTTTATATATATTATAATTCTTTTTAATGCTTTGGATTTTTAATGTTTTGGATTTGGTTAGAACTATAAAATTTAGATATCTGATGCTTTCATTTGAATTTTGGATTTGTAATTTTTTTGTGTATTTTCGATATTTAATTTTTAGTTTTATAAATGTCAAACGAGTTAAACGGGTTAGGCGGGTCGGGTTAGGGTTGGGATTTTCTGACGGGTTAGGATCAGGCACTCTCAACCCGTTTAACTTTGAACCCGACACGGCACGACACGTTTGTCAGGTCTATTCACAGGGTAAGAACCTCTGTTGTTGTCATGCCTCTAATCAGGTAAGATTCTCGAATATCGGTTTTTACCATGCTCATACAATAAGGTAAATCTATACATATAATAAATAAGTAACAACATTGACACGTGTCGTCGTCTGGTGAGCCGGTTTTATTGTTTTCCCGCCTAAACATGTATCTGGACGCCTTTACATTATAGGTTCAATTAACACACCCACATTCACTTCTCCTTAAATCTCTCATTAATTAAATTTTTAATATTTATACCTTACAGTTACTACCCTTATAATTACCTATGTAGTTTACTTTTAATCCATTACTTTTTTTATTTTTCTTTTTAGACCCTTATCATATAAGCATAAATAATGTATATGAACTAAAATGCATTAAAAAAACATTTTTATTTTTTACAAATTATACCATTGTAATCGTTTCGTCAATACCTTCGAAATAAGCTCAATATTGAATATTTTTTGATACATACGTACATATCCATACTTATAATAAATTCAAAAAAATCTCCATCGTGTATAGTAATCCAAAAAATCTATACATATAATAAATGAGTAACTAGCATGTCACGTGTCGCCTTCTGGTGAGCCGACTTCAGTATTTTCACGCCTAAACATGTATCTGGACGCAGTTTATATTATAAGTTCAATTAGCACACTCACATTCACTCTTCCTTAATTCAATTTTTTTTAATTTGTATGTTACATTTACTACCCTTATAATTAGGTATGTAATTTACTTTTAATCCCTTATTGTTTTATTTTTCATTTTAGTCTCTTATCATATAAACCTAAATAATATATATGAACTAAAATGCATTAAAAAACATTTCTATTTTTACAAATTATACCATTGTAATCGTTTTGTCAATACCTTCGAAATGAGCCCAATATTGAATATTTTTGGATTTAATTATATTATTAAATATCATAAATATATACGAATTAATGTGTCGTGATTATGGGATTTGTTGAAATTAGTATGGGATTTGATACAAATAATCACTAAATTGTCGTGATTTTCTTTTTGCAATTTCATATCAATTTTTACTTCAAAGTCGAATTATTTCGACGAATTACAATTCTACCAAATTTCATTCTGTCAACGAAACACCCTTAGAATTATCATAAGAGATTTAATTACTTGAAAAAAATATCACTTATCAACTGACTTTTGGATTATGAGTTCGAACATTTTTCAAAAATATAAATATGCAATTATTGTGTATTCGTTTGATAAATTCATTTAGTAACGACATTTATAATAGGTATCAAACTTAATAGACATATTTTTATCTTCAAGATAATATTCTCTATTTGTGGAATTTTTGTTTTCTTTTTATCAATTATTGTATGTGTCACAAATTATTCAACAACTATTAAACATCAAATAATTAACTTAAAACACAAATTTGATCGTCGCGCAACGGGCGAGCCAAAGACTAGTGACTAATAAACATTTACGTAAACGGCCAACAAAACACTATTTACTCATAAGGTTAACGTAGTGACCAACTTCTAATTAGAATGACTAATATATTTCATAGAACTACAGCAATTAAATAAATAAAAATATACACGTCGTTAATCAATAAACCTAAATATGTTTTATGCTAATTTATTTTCGAAAGAAAACACGTAGTTTAATATTTACAATAACAAAAAATGTTATCGTATTTTATTATAAAGAAAGTTAGTATTTTGGAGTAAGATATTAGACTTATTTACAAGAGCATCTCCAATAGCTTTTTCATTTTGGAGAAAATAGAAAATACGAAAATTTTGGGTTGTTTTATTGCTCCAACAACTTCCCCAAACTATCTCCAAAATGGAAAAAATAGGAGAGAGAAAGATTTTTTCCTCAAATATGGAGTTAACCCAAAAAATGATTAGAGCATCCACACACGTCTTACAAGACTCCTTGCAAGATGACATGTCATGTCATATGGCTTGCAAGGCTTTGCAAGAGAACCCATTTCTTTCGTAATTAGAAAGCTCTTATATTAAACAAATGCATTTTTATTTAATTTAATTTATTTATTTGTTTGTTTAAACATTAATTATTAATATGTTTATTAAATTTAATTTATTTATTAGTTTATTTGAACATTATTTTTTTAATATTTTTATTAAAGTTTATTACCCACGCTTTATTTTAAAAAATGATATTTTTATGCAATGTTTTTAGTTAAACTACTAAAATAAAAGTGCATTAATATAAAAATTATGAAAATACAAATACTAATAGAAAAACGTACACAAACATAAAAAAAGTTACATATGTGGCGCAAGGAAATAATTGGTGAAATAATGAGAGCATGTATAATTATGCATAGCATGATTGTTGAAGAAGAACGTGATTCATATATTCGTCAATTCGATTATATAGATGATGATCTTAGACTCTTAGTTTTAGTTTGTTCATGCCTGAAATTTCTCAAAGTCGTCTTCCTGAGTATGAGAACTATCTTCGACGTCATACAAGAGTCCGCAATAGGTCAACAAATCATCAATTGCAGACCGATTTAGTGGAAGAGATTTAGAGTCGATTTGGAGAAGAAGAAAATAATTAGTAATGTAAGGTTTATTGTGTATTTTGTGTAATATTTGTATTTTAGTAAACGTTGCATGCTTTCAATATATCCATGTATTTTATTTGTTAATTAAATTATATTTACACAAAATATAGTAAAAGAAAACAAAAGTAAAATTTTAATTATCTATATTTTATAATTAATTTATTAGTTATATTAGAATTATCTATATTACTTATATTATAATTTATTACTTTAGAAAGAAGTTTGGTCTTGTATATGTGTGAAAGATGTTATTGCAAAGCTGATGTGGCACATTAGAAAGGAGTATGGTCTTGCAGGGGTGTAGATGGTCTTACTAAGACCATGAGTACCGCTTCCTATCATACCCTCTGAACTCTGATGTCACCTCAGCGCCACATCAACTTTTCTCTTTCCTACCCTCATTACCCTAAAGTGGAGTACCGCTTCCTATCATACCCTCTAAACCCTGATGCCACCTCAGCGCCGTTGGTAAACGGTTATATTTAAAAAAATATATAAAAAAATTAGGACCGGGTTCCCGAACCCACTCTTACCCGCACCCACCGAACCCGCGGTACCCGTACCGTGTACCCGGGCTACCCGCCCCAACCCGATGTAAACCCAGCCGTGGTACCCGAAGGCGGTACGCACGGCCTAAGTGAAAGCATCAATAGAAATATTTGAAATATAATATTTAGAGAAAAGAAATAATATTTTAATATTATAATAATTGTTTTTTTCTTCAAAATAGAAAATCTGTTGGAGACAAATGTATTTTAAGATTTTGACTTTTAGTTATCCATTTTAAAAAAACTATTGGAGATGCTCTAGGCTTTTCTCAAAAATATAAATAAAATAAGGAGTTGACTTTAAATAATGGTTGATTTTTAGCAAACATTAATCAAAGACCATGTTCCTGTAGTATAATTTCAAGGGCCCCTTATAAAATAATTTAGAACCACGTGTCGCATAACGCAAATCTTGCCACTATACGCCATCAATTCTGCCCCTTTCTCACCTAATTATTTTTAACGATCTGAAATAATTCACACACTATTTTGTCTGACACAGTCTCCCAATTCCCGTCCTCAATCTCTGCCGATCGCCCCCAAATAAAGCCCAAAACCTTGAATATTATACCTTTACCTTTTCGATTAACTACCACGAACACAACCCTCTTAAATTCAACTACTCACCTGGTTTCTCTTTTGTTTTTAATGCTCTCTTCCATTTCTCGTTTGACCTTTTCTTTCTATTTCCAAAATCCAACCTCTATTCATATGCTCTGATTCATTAGACAAAGTTCACCAATGGGTCTTTAATATACTCTTTCTTTTACAAACAAACCCAATCTGATTCCAACTTCTGCGAATGATCTTAGTAGGATTCTCGGCCATTAAAGCTGCAGCGTTTCTTTCTTCAGTTGCAATTGATCTTTCACGTTGCGGGTCTTACTTCAAAAATGCGGTCTTGGAAATTTTGATTGCAAAGTGTTTGTGTTAAATCCTCAACGAGGCTTTAGAGAAATGGGATCTGGAAATGGGTTTTATTCGGCAGGGGAGTTTAACTTGGAAGCAAAGTGGTTGATTGATCCAAAGCTTCTTTTTGTCGGTCCAAAGATCGGAGAGGGTGCACATGCCAAGGTCTATGAGGGCAAGTAAGTCCAACTTTATCATGACTTTTTTCATCATCAAAATCAAGTCGTTCCAAAAACCCACAGTTTAGAATTTCATATTAACTAACTGGGAAGATGCATATCATGTTCTTGAATTTGAGGCATCTGCTTGCTAATCGGTTCATAATAATTTGAAGTCTTTAACAATCTTTATGAGTTGCTCTGAATTGCATTGTTAGCATAGAATGAGGTCATTTTCGAGTTGTTAAAGCTAACATTGTTTATTTTTCTTGATTTTATGCATATTCCCAGATACAAGAACCAGAATGTTGCAATTAAAATTTTAAACAAAGGTGATACTTCTGAGAACATTGCAAAGATTGAGGGCAGATTTGGGAGAGAAATTGCTATGTTGTCTAAAGTGCAACACAAGAACTTAGTAAAGGTAGTATGCTGATATGATGAAAGCAATAAGATTGTATATTGAATTGTGAAATCCTGTATATAAAATAAAACCATCCATATGTTGTTTCTTAAAATCACAGTTTATTGGAGCATGCAAGGAACCAGTGATGGTGATAGTAACTGAGCTTCTTACTGGTGGAACATTAAAGAAATACTTGGTGAATATGCGGCCAAGAGGCTTGGATACACGAGTCGCTATAGGGTTTGCACTTGATATAGCTCGTGCAATGGAATGCTTACACTCACACGGGATCATTCACCGTGACTTAAAACCAGGTAAGTGAAGTTTCCCTTCACTTGTTCCTGATTATCATTCTTCTCTTGGTGGGATTGCTTAAAGTGGGGATTCTATTGTAAACCTAATTTGGTACTATAATGTAAACAAATGCTGACGATTATGTTGTAGAAACACATTTTTGATTGTCTAGGATTTAGCACTCACTACAACAAAATCGGCTTTCCAAGACTTCATATATGTCCAAATGTCCTAATCAACTGTTTTAGTGGACTTAATTTTAGAGGGCTAAAATATGTTGCATCCTATCGTAAAGGTGTTACAATAAGTTGATACGATGTTTTTTGGCGGCCGAACAAGTTTTTTAGGACACTTATAAAGTAAAACGTTCTATTTGTCTTTTCGTTTAACATTATTTGAAAAAAAGGTCTTGCAAAAAACAAGTGTCATGTAAAACAATGTGTTTATCTAACACTTCTCAAAAGTACATTAAAAAAAGCTAATAAAACTTGTTAGGATGCCCTAATACGTGCTATTATGAATCATCCTAGTGTAACACCTTTATATAGGACGCACAATTGTTTGATCCTATAAAGCAGTATATTAGAACATTTAGACATACCTGGCGTATAAAGCCGATTTTTATTGTAGTGACAGACTTGTATGGACTTTGTGACAGAGAAGAGCTTATGGTTTGGCTTTTATTAGCTTGTCTTCTTGTTCTTTGTTTTTTGTCTGTGATGAAAAGTGTTCATGATAAGAGTAGAATTATGGAAAAGGTCAAATGAGCAAGTTACTTAAGAAAAAAGAGGAAATCTTGCCATCTTGGTTTATGATCTTCTTTGTGCCCACCTGAATTTTGGAAAGCTGCATTAGTTTCACCTTTCCTTTATGGGACGAAAGAAAAACATTCTATAAAGCTAACATTGAGTTGAGCTCACGGCACTCTGTTAAAGAAATTCAAGATTGTGATAAGAAACATATTCAAATGAATCTGTTTGTTTATAGACCATTGGTCACTTCCCATCCATTTCAATCAGTTCATAGATTTTTATCTTGTTATTGTTTCCAGAAAACTTGCTGCTGACAGCAGACCGCAAAGTTGTGAAACTTGCTGATTTTGGTTTGGCGAGAGAAGAATCTTTAACAGAGATGATGACCGCTGAAACTGGAACCTATCGTTGGATGGCTCCAGAGGTAACCACTTTTAAATGGTCTTATATTTAATCTCCTAATTTGGAGTTTCTTGTGCATTGAAAAAACAGTTTTTGTTATATTATTGTAGCTTTACAGCACTGTAACGCTAAGGCAAGGTGAGAAGAAGCATTATAACCACAAGGTCGATGCCTACAGCTTTGCAATCGTGTTGTGGGAGCTCATACACAATAAGTTACCATTTGAGGGCATGTCAAATCTTCAAGCAGCTTACGCTGCTGCTTTCAAGGTACATACCATCTACAATCGTTTTTATTCAATTTTCGTTCTGAAAATAATGATGTTTATTTATGGAACAAATCTGAGCTTTTGTTTTTTTGTACAATAGAATGTGAGGCCGAGTGCTGATGGGCTCCCTGAGGATTTGGCTTTAATCGTGACATCTTGTTGGAAGGAGGATCCAAATGGTCGGCCAAACTTCGGTCAAATAATACAGATGCTTCTTCATTACTTGTCGGCTAACTTTCCACCCGAACCCATGCCGACAGCTATTCCACCTCGGATTTTCACTTGTCAGAATGCGGTATTTTCTCCCGATTCTCCTGGTACAAGTACCTTAATTGCGAAAACGGATGAGGGAACACCAAAAACCGCCATGGGAAATAGCCCTAGAGGTATTTTCTCCTGCTTTTATCAGTGTTGTTAATGGTGGAAAGAGGAGAGCTTGGAACACAGGTCTGTATACAGTTAAAAAGGAGCAAAAAGAGTTGGGAGCATCAGGACTTTGTGTTAGCTTTTTTGATGGAGAAGCTGTAGAACTAATCCAACTTCTCTTATGCTTTGAACAATTGTATTTAGTTTATATCGTAAACTAGCAATCATTTAGGGGCCGTACACCAAACAGTAATCGGGTAAGCGTTTATTGAGTCACTCGGGAGCATGACAATGACCAGGAGTCTTACCCGGTGAGGAGTTAGCACTTACTGATCGATAAGTTTACCCGGTTAGTGTTGGTAAACTTCCCCTTGGTAAATATGGTAAAAGAAAAATCTATCATTCATAAGAATGAGCCATTTTAAATAAATTATGAGACTATGAATGCAATCATCCTCTTTTTTTTTGTTCATGCCTATTTGGATAATGAATAGACATGCCTTTGCATAAAAATAGGTAATTTTCTCTAGTCTTTTAGACTTAAATTCTTGTCTTTGTAGAAGTAAATGAAAAAGACCAAATTGGACTAAAGAATAGTTGAGGGGGCATTTTTGTAGTTTGTTTAAATTTACTGGGACTACTATGATAATAGCTGAAAAAGGAGTACTAATATTGTCATATTGATTAAGTTGAGGGGGCTATATGTTCAAGGTTTCGACGTATGTTCCTTGGGGAAGAAGTTGACTCCTTGGTCCCACAAACATTTACCCATTTCCAGGGTTCCCCACTCCCCAGGCAAATGTTGGTTTCTACTTTCTAGTGTTTCACGAACATAGCTTCGGACTTAGGCTTGGGTAACGTTCCTTACTCATGTTGGCTGTATTTTATATTACATATTAAATACTTAAATAAATTATGGATTAAAAATATTTTTAAACTAACAAGTTCTTTATATTCGTTTTATTAAGAAGCTTGACATTAATTTTCTTATATAAAATTTATTTAATTATCTTTTATCAAATATGTTATTTATAATATAAACAACTGGTCACTTGAATTTAGAATTTCACGGAATATAATTCAAAGTTCAAGCATTCAACAAAATAGAAACAACTAATACTATAACAACGCAAATACAAACTATAACAAAAAAAACTCTACAAAAACACCAAGAATCCTAAATCATGAAAACTTAAATATCTAAATTAAATCCTAAAAAATCTAAATCATGGTCTGTGAAGATAGAAAGAGATATACCAACCACAAATTCAATAAACAGGGATTTGATTTCTCCAGATGGTTGTTGTCGATTTGCTTTGAATTGTTTTTTGACATGAACCACAATGGTGGTGGTGGTGGTTGAGGAAGACATCAGTTGCAGTTGTGATCACTAGCATACGTATGAACACTATTAGGAAAAGGATGGAAGTGGATGTTCATCGGCAAAGGATCGAGTCATTGGGTTGTTCATCATTCATCGGAGTTTGTAAGGATGAGGTGAGCCGAAGACTTTGGTCGGAGATGAGGAAGACGAGAGTGAACTATAAACTTTGTCGGAGATGAGGAAGCCAAGGGGCATCGGAGACTGTGTTGAAATTGTGTATGCAACTTCGTACGTATATGCATGTATATATCTCTTAAATAAAATATAAGTATTTTTCTTTATTTACATCGGAAAAACTGGGAGAATTAAGAAAAGACTAACATTCTCTTCATTTAAAGACTAAGGGGCTGTTTGTTTTTTAAAAATTAGATCTGAATGTGTCTGAAGTCTGATTCGGTCAGACATTTGCCATTTCAGACTGTTTGATTTTTTTTACAAATAAGAGCTGAAAAACTCTGAAACAACAAGTGACAATCCAAACTCTTATAACCTCTTTTATCAGTGTAAAGAGTAATCTAGCCTCCCTCCATCTCGCCTCTCGACCGATCGCCTTTCAAAAGCCCCAAATCAGAAAAGAAAATGAAACCTAATTCAAATGAACGATTAAACTGGTGTTGTATTAAACATCTAGGGTTATAGATTTTGGAGAAAGATGAGGAGTTTCTGTTGTTGATTAAGAAAGATGTGGCGATGAGTTCGAATTCTTTTTCGATGGTTTTGAGATTGGGTTCTGGTTTATTATGGAGTTGGATGGTGTCGAAGAAGATGATCAAGTGAAAGGATCTGTCGCCGGAAGTGAAGATCCGACGAAGGAGAGTCCCGTTGAGGTGGATAACGCCGGACGGGAAGTGGGATTGGAGGGAGTGGAGGTCGGAGATTATGCCGGAGGCGGTGGTGGAGATGAAATTGGAGGTGAGGGTTAGAAGGAGATGATTTTGGAGGAATCGGCATTTTTGGATCTGATGATGTTTCGTAGGGTTTTGTTGTGAAGATGAAGAAGACGATGTTTGATGAGTTTGGGTTTTTAGGGTTTTCATAGGCTGGGCCCTTTCTATTTGGGCTTCTATAAGCTTTTTTTCTTTTAATTTTATTAATAATAAAAATATATGATAATATAATTAAATTCAGATTCAGACTTCAGATTCAGATGTTACAAAAACAAACAATTTTATTATTCAGATTTCAGACTTCAGCACCATCTCTTATAAATCAGAAGTGAAACAAGACTTCAGACTTCAGACCTCTTAAAAAACAAACGGCACCTAAAAGTGAAGGAGCTCTTAGGCCATCCGTACCCCATCCCTCCTATCTGTGAAAGATTCCCCTCCACATCATCGCCACATCAGCTTTTCTTCCATCCCTCACTCCATCCCTCACGATCCCTAAACATCCGTACCCCATTCCCTCAAACCCCTTTGCCACCTCATTTATTTTAATTCTTTTATTTATACATTTAATTATTTAACAAAATAAATATATATATATATATATATTTAATAAATAAAAATAAGATAAATAATAAAAATTAAAATTCATATCATTCATTAAAAAATTAAAAATTACAAAATAAATTTAAAAATCTACTCGTCGTCATTGTTGGGAACTTGGATGCGCCAAATATGTTCGACCAAATCCGACCGAAGGTTATTATGAGTTTCCCGGTTTATGACTTCTCGAACATAAGCCGCTCGTTTGCAGTTACTCGACCTCTTTCAATGTTTGCGGCCCTCTCTCTTGTTGACGATGAGGCGGTGCTACCATACAGCGATTGTGCAGCATGTCGAAAAATTTCCCTTTGTAGATTCAACAACTCGTCGGTGTCTACGGATGATGATGATGCGGTTGGTGAACCGGGTTGTGGCGAATCCATATTGTTTAATATATAGAGGTTGAGAAAATTTGAGAGAGTTTGAGAGGTGTGAGAAATAAGAGGTTGAGAGAATAAGAGGTTGAGAGGTGTGAGAAATAAGAGGTTGAGAGGTGTGAGAAATAAGAGGTTGAGGGTTAAATATATAGTGGGATTAAATTGAGATTTTTTTTTTTTAAGAAAGAGCCGTTCAACGGTTATTTTTTTAAAAATTTAATTAAATTTTTTTTTTTTTTTATAAAACCCTCGGGATGGCTCGGGAACCCAACCCCGCTCACCATCCCGCCCCGCAACTCCATCCCGGGCCGTAGCCCAACCCCGCCCTCACCCCGCTGCCACATCCCCCATCCCGAGCCCCTTCCCCGCTGGGGTACGGAAGGCCTTAGAGCAAAGTACCTCAATTTTGAGTGTTTATGCAAACATCATTGGCTAAGCACTAGCTTTTACATTTGAAGGACGAAAAATGAAAAAATGGAAAGCCATAGGAACCATGTTCGTTTGTGGCTTATGAGTTGTATAACATGTATATCTTATTCTGTAAGCCATACAAGACTGTTCGATTGTGATTTAATACTTCAATCGGGTGCTTATTCGGTCAACCAAAATAGGTGTGTCCTTAACACTCAGTCATGGTTATTCCAAGAATACCAATTGTCCTATTAAACAAAAACCTAAGCCTCCACAACGCTTAGATATGTGATTTCAAATTGGGTTCTCTCACACCCTGTCATCACCTCTCCCCCAATCGTCGATCATCTGCTCCTCCCCCGTCGTCATATGCGATCAGAACAACCCCACCATCGGTAATCTGCGATTTCTGGTTTGTTGTTTTCCTCCATAAATCGCCAATCTCCTTTCTCCCCGGTCTCTCCTAAAAAATATCTCTCCTCTCCGTTGCACCTCATCTTGACGACACTGGGACTCTAGGTTTACTTATGAAAAGTGGCTTCTGTATTTAGGGAGGAAAAATCCGAAATATCTTTGGATGATGGTGGGAAGAGGCTTCTGGTTGGAAAACATTTTTTTTTTAATCCAAGGTTCAACATTTTTTTTATCTATTTAAGTTTAGTTTGATTCAATAGCCGGTTATATCTGATTTGATTGTTGCTCTTGGTATGAGTGTTCCATGCAACGTTCTTACAATTTTCTTGTTCTTGTTTGATCTACTACTTTTCGTTAAATTTTGTTGCAAATTTTGTTGTTATATAGTAAAAATTGATCTCCAAAGATTTTTAATATAAACTAAAGGGTTAAATAGTCATTTATACCATTCACATTCTTTATTTAGCCCAACAACAAAAAATCAATTTAGTTAAATTCATACAAACAGTTTTATTCCTACATTTAAATCGATCAACCCCTTACTCTAGAAATTATCATTTATAAATAAAATAAAACGTTGTACATAAATTCGGTCTGGATAGAAAAAAGAATTTCATTTATACCGAACCTGAGGTTCGGGAATCGCACCTTTCGTAAGGTTCCCCATCTTTGATTTCCCGCTCGTGTATGTCTTTTTCCAGTCTCACGCGCATAGAACCAACACACACACTCTCTCTATCCCACACGACATAACTTGGTTGCGTAGAGAAAGAGGGGAAATTGCGATACATTTTCACCTACAACTACACTCACCGCCACCTTCTTCCTCGCAATCTCTCCCTCTGTCAAATGTTGGATAATCTTCCATCGATTCTACCTTCCAAGAATGGCGAAGTAAGTGATCTTGTGCTATTGATGTTACAAACCTTTTTGATTTCCCCCTTTTTTGATCGTTTTCAGGCTCCCAGAAGAAGGATTTCCGATCGTCATCTGCGATGATGATTTATCTAGGTTTTAGTATAGCCTTACCCATTAAAATAAATCATGCTGGTTCTCTTCTTTATGTGTGTGTGTGTGTGTGTGTGTGTGATTGATTATCTGTCTCAAGCACACGAGTGCACCATACCCTTATGGTGATTGAATCCGATATTAATGGTAGCTTCTTATTTGAGATTGTTCGTATCCAGCATATGGAAAATAGATGTATGTTACTCTATTTCTAAAGAGGGAGTACTTAATCAAATCAATGGCTTCTTAAGATAAGATGCATTACGTGCTTTGAGCTCTAGACTGGAACGGGTTTCCTTTTTTGATATAAAACAAACAGGAGGCTTCGCAGAATATGTGCAATTTGTATGTCATAGAGGGTTTTGATGCATATTTGTATAGATTATAAAGGGGGTTCCTTTCTTGATCATTGCTTTTTAAGCCCTAGGGTAGTAGGACAAGTTTTTTTTACCCATTCTACCGAGTTATTAGAATCAGGGATGCTCTTTTTGACCAAGATTGTGCAAAATGTGTTTATAGATGATTATAGATCCTAAGAAAATTTGGGGTCATGTTTAAGAACAACAACAACAAATGTACTTGTTTGGTGATTTTAAATGGAAATATTTACTCTATATGTTATTGCATTCTTAAAAGGCCAATTCCCCTTTCTACCCATTTGTTGGTCTTTATGATATGTTGATGATACCCATTATTGAATCATCCACCTTTGTCCAACTGTATTTCTTTTTGGAGTATGATGGTTCTATGCTATTTTTTGCATTATTCCTTTTCAAGAAAAGTTGGTTTTGCCACTAATGTAATTTGTCTTTGAATATTCTAGAAGTTGGGTTGTTGATGGTAGAGCTATTGCAAGAAAGGTAAAGACTTCTAGTCTTCCTTTGGTACATCAAATCAAAGACTGTGGAGCGAACACGGAATGCCCGCAATGCCATTGCAGGATTGATAACAGTGATGTAAGAAACCTAACAAAGTAGCTGAAGCAATAATGAATCTTTCCAACTTTTCATTATTAATAACATAACTCTGTTATTTTATAAATAAAACTGTCTTCTGCAATTGACAAGTTCATCTCTTGTATGTATTCCGCTTTGCAGGTGACCGTTGAGTGGCCTGGGCTCCCCATTGGCGTGAAGTTTGAACCAACTGACGTTGAGCTTCTAGAACATCTAGCAGCCAAATGTGGGGTGGGGAATGAAAAGCCACACCAATTCATCGATGAATTCATCCCTACACTTGATGTAGACAACGGAATATGCTACAAACATCCTGAAAATCTTCCTGGTATGCTGCTGACTTATGATGCAATGCTTTTATTAAATTTTTGTAATCTAAAACCGATGTTTGACTTTTAACCCATTCGGCTTATATTCTGATAGGTGCTAGAAAAGATGGAAACAGTATGCATTTCTTTTATAGGACCACAAATGCATATAATACCGGTCAAAGGAAACGGCGCAGGATTTGCAACGAATCTGGTTTGACAAAGGATGTTCGCTGGCACAAAACTGGCAAGACAAAAGCCGTTATGCAGAATGGAGTTCAGATAGGATGCAAGAAGATAATGGTCCTTTACGGGACAGCTGGCGGGGGTTCCAAGCCTAATAAATTGAACTGGGTCATGCATGAGTACCATTTAGGAGCCATTGAAGATGAAAAAGATGGTCAATATGTCGTTTCAAAGATATTCTATCAGCCTCAGAAACAGACCGAAAAGACTGATACCCATTTTGTAGCTGATGAAGTAGATGCATGGATGAACCAAACTAGTCCGAGGACCCCTGAGACCGATGCTCCTGATCCACGTAGGCCAGGAAACTCTGTTTCATGTGAAGACACCACTGCTGATCATGTTCTCCGATCACCACCACAGGTTGGTGTTTTTCGTTCTTGGAATTTGGTGTTTTTCTTGTGACAATGCTGACTGACTTCTGTTATTTGATGGTGGATTAGGAATCGGGTTGGAGTGTTGAGAAGAAATACCTTCCTTCGTCTTCGAATGCTGAAAGCAAGGATAATATGGAGTTACCCATTTGGGAAGACGATTCACAAGCGATTGATTTAGATGCATTTGATGATTCGTTGTTCTGCAATGAAAATCTTGATACTTGTGCCCTTCTTGGTGACTCGAGGCCGAATCACGGACCGCCATCTGGCTCTACCAATGATGCTCCTAGAGGTGCAAGTGTAACTTCTGGAATTGCTGATCTTGATAACCTGGACATGGGTACTCCACCTGATTTTAGCCTTGCTGTAAGCATCAACTATCCTTTCTAATCAGTAATCTGGAAATAAGACCGATTTTGAAATCTTTTTGAAGGAAAATGGTGTGTTTATTGATGTTTTCGATATGACATTCATACAGGACATGCAGTTTTCGTCACAAGACAGCATTTTTGGGTGGCTAGAGCGATTATAGAGAATGGAAATTATCTCTTTCGGTTATTTTGTTCAAATCCTGAAGGTACAATGCTATGGAGTTCTCTTTTGAACTAACGAACCATGATGATCGAGGGTCGCGAGACTTCAATTTTGTAATTTGTTGTTATCTATCTATGTATGGCCTCAGAATTCGTATATTTATTTGGTAAATTGTGACTTTAAGGATGTTTATATTTGGCAAATTTCTAGAAAATGTGTTGTGGAAAGTATCTATTCCAGCAATGGCTCAAAGAAAGCAATACATATAAACTTAACATTAAATTTAACCAAAAAACAACAGTTGATAACCACCACCACAGCATGGCGGACCGCTATAACTGTGGTGGTGGCATGGCGGCTGTGTGGCGGTGTTGGGGGACAATAATGTACAAGTAAATCATCCACAGGACACCGGAAGACTCAACCGTCTTCGCGGATGCAATTTCCGGGCAAAAGATAACTGTACGTATCAGCATTGTTCAACAGATGCATAGGGAGATGAACCGCTGAATACGAACGAGGGATTGGACCCATCTTCCCAATGAGCTCCCGGAAAGTGTACTCCTCAGGAAGCATATCGTACAAGTCCTTACCATTGCAAATCACATCCTGAATCCTTTCCGGGTCAAGATAATGCGAAAACCGCACTCTATCTGTATGACTATAAGCTTTCATCTTGAACACAAAATCACTGATTAATCTAAAGCAAAAACTACAATGCCATCCAGAGTCCGCCAACAAGTAATCACTCTGCCGATAATGAACGTATCTTGTTTTACCCTTTCGGTATTGGTGAACGGAAGCTCTCCAGCTTTTATGATCCAAATTGAACTCGAAAGAATACAAATAGTTGTTCAAATTTAGATGAACGACCGGTGGTGGGCCATCGCACCATCTCAAAAGATCGATCGTGTGAGCGCTCGGAATCTCGTCAACATCCGACATGATCAAAAGATCATCGTCTTCAATCCCAGCTATTCTCAGAAGCTGGTCGAGAGCGACTCGTTGATAAGCCTCTTCGATAAACGGGTTTTCGCCCTTCCGGAACCTTCCGCCAATCGTGCCGTAAGTCAACCTTGACTCAATAAAGTCAAACTTTTCTCGATTGAGTGCAAAGTTGAGGCGTTTGGGCATGCTCGTGAACGTAGAATTGGATTCTAGAAGAACAAATTGAGTGATATAAGGGTAGATTTCTTTCCATCTGATGGTAAGCATGTCGATTTCGTTACTAAACAAGACGGCATCAAAGACCCTGCGGGGATAATCGCGAAGCTCCCAACCATGAAGTTGGCATAGAGAAGCCATTGACACGTTCTGATGATAATAGTGAGGTATGTGAATGAAAGGCTTGGGTGGAGACTGCCATAGGGGCCTTAGAAAGTAGGTAACTTTCTGGCCGTGAAAGTAGATTCCGGCAACCGCTGCCGGAAGTAACACAAACAACACTAGGGATGTCCGCAAATCCAGACTTGGCATCATGCTTCGGAATCTCGACATTCTGCTGCTTACCTTCAAAACCGCACAAGCCTTCACGATCAGATTCATATTGAATGATCAATTTAAATAAATTGATTTCCTTTTTTGAGTTGTTGAATTTTATTTTACAAACTACGATAAAAATAAATCAAAATTCAAAACAAAGAAAAATAACAAATTACCGACCAAAATATATATATAAAAAATCATGAACAAATTACAGATGTTGATTGGATTCTATAAAGCAAAAATGTGAAGAACAGATGCAACCACATTATCATAAATCCATCAAAATCCCCCCAAAATCAAAGAAATCTGTAGAAAATATACAAAAATCATACCTTACCAAAGATTTTGTCAGGTTTCTTGGAAGTTGAAAACCCGTCAGCCATGATGAGGTCTCAAATCAACGACGGACAAAATAATCAAAACCTTTAAATGCCGATTATGAGACCCCCCACACAATCAATCAAACCCTTGTTTTTCTTGTTGATGTTTTGAATTGACCACAAACCCTGATCAAACCCCTGTTTCCGTATGCAAAAATGGCTCCCAAAGTTTCAGGGGTTCATTCCTCCATAATCTATTCAACCATCTAATGTATAGATATATATATATATATATATATATATATATATTCTGTCTCTATATATGCATAATGCACTTTGTCTCCAAAAATTGAAATGGCCGTCGAAATTAAACTACAAAACCATACCCTTCAAATTACCCACTTATCCAACATTAAAAAAGTCCCAAAAAAAAAGAAAAATGAAAAAAGGGAGGTTTCTTTCCCATGTGGAAAACCATTTGGTAGTCCAGATGGACCTCTCTTAGTGACCGTTGGATTTGAGAAGTGGAGTCGAGAGATGGACAGTGTAGTGTAGCTATGGTGAGGTAGGGAGTTGGAGATTCTTAATTTAACGTTTAAGTAAATTTATTTTCAAATTATAGGGGGTTAATATATTTAAAATGTAACCAAGGGCGGTTAATTAGGGGGAGCCGTTTCTTCACTACCACCCCCACGATAAAATAGTGGGGGTGTGGCTGGGGTTTGATTTTTTCTAATTTAGTCCTCCTATTTTGTAACTTTTCTACTTTAACCCCTGTAATCGTCCAAAAAGTTTCAACATTCAGAACGATGTGACTTGCCAGGCATAAGTAAAGGAGTTTGATAACATAAGATTGAAACATAATACGTAAGTTACAATTTTTATTTACTTCTATTTTTGTCACGTTTGTAATTCTATGAACAAAAATATCTACAACAAAAAAATATCTTTCAATTCAATTCAATTATGTACGCACACGGTGCTTGACAAAACATAAATTTGTTGTCTCATGTTTGACATGATATTAGACCAGACCAAGGGGCCGTTTAACAAAAGTTTACTAGGCGACACTTACCATACCGAGTGAGCATTACAAGAACTCAGAATTAAGTGAGAGAAACTCTTGCACAGTAAAAGCCGTTTACCAACAATCCATTTTGATGGCTTAAAATGTTACCTGATAAGGTGAGGGTGGCAACTCTTGCAGGTAAATGGCTACATGGTAAGCATTTGGTAAAGTAAATGGCCCCTAAGTGATACAAAATGCACCAAATAGATGGAACAAAAACAGAATATATGATAAGATTAATAAATTATTCATGTCAAATTAAAACTCTAAAACATTACACGATTCTTTCACCCGTCTACTTCACTCAACCATCTCTTTGTACAAAATGCACCCACCCTTGATGCTGACAGATTAAACTTGTTATTAGGAAAATATTGTAGAATTGAAACTTACTTGGAATACAGAAACATATACAAATGTCAACACGAAATTAAACAAACGCAATGAATCCCACACAGAGGGAGTAAGGGGATATTTTCGTGACACCCCAGCTAAACATATACAAATATCAGTTCAACATAAATTTGAATTTGGGAACTAAAAGCAAGGGCAACAGCCAAAATGAACTGTGGAATGCAAGCAAGATGCCTTATCTAATACAACATTCACTGCAGGTAGTGTAAAACCATTAGTCACTTGACGTGATTCAGGGAAATCCGACCGAGTCTTCTTGAAATCTGAAAATCTTTATTACAATCCAGGAAAATGTTACGGAATGATGATTTTGGTGCTCTAAACTTACAAATGGTTGAAGTGGCCAAAAGAGTTGGCACCACATCCAAATTTACAGGCAGGTTTCACCATTGAACCAGTGAAAGTTGCGCCTTCACTTCTCAAAGGAATTGATATCAACACCAACATCAAACACTCAGTAGGCTCTGAATCCTTTTATCAAACCTCATTTCCCTTCTTTGTGTCAATTTTGAACTTGTAGAATAGAACATCTATTCACTATTATGAAACCATCACCTTCTTTAGATGGAAATAAGAAATATCCGCATCTTAAAATGGCAAACAAACCAACGAACTTTTGCTTTAACAACCCATTTTCCCTCTTAAACAGTTCTTGTTAACTTTGAAAAACACCCCTATTAACTCCTTCAAGGTATAATAGAACCTGTTTTCAACATTTGCAGGTCTCTTTGTTCACTAAATTCACTTAAGGGGGAAATGAGTTGCTAAAGCATAATCCATAGGTCTTCTTTGCTATTTTCTGTTATATCTATTGCTTTTAAATCCTTGCCAAACTTGACTTAGCCCATGAATAAGAATCTCTAAATCAACATTTTTTACAGCATCTCAAATACATTCAAATGCTTGTACAAGAGCAACCAAATCTCCTAGCCTAGCTCCTTACATCTAACACTGTATTTCTCCTCTAAGATAAGTAGCTCAACATTTGCTGATCAATTATGGTTGACATTTTCGGCATTCACAGAATCTATCTATGGCCACTAAAAGAAGATACATTACAAAAGATTCTTGGTTAAGAGAGACTTACCCACTTTTTACCCTATGATCAAGGTTTCTTCTATAGAAGATGAATCTGAAACCTTTCTCCAAGTTAGATTACATCCATGGTTGAAACCTCATTCTTCAAATAGTGATGTTATTAACTCTTGTGGGGACGGTCCCCAAACTGGTAAATCGATAAAGGGTTGCTTCAACCGTTGCTCTTCAGCATCGCATAGGGCTTCTGCAACATCACATAATCTTGAAACCTCATGAATGGTGGCTTCTTGAGCTTCAACCTACAAAATATTCAAATTTCCCCCAAATCACCTCCAAACCCCTCAAGAAAGGCATTCAATACCTAATCAGTGCCCTAAAGTGCTAAAAATTTGAGTTTGGATGTTGTATTGCGTACTTGTCAAATTCAATTTGGAAATAACTTTCTCAATTTTAAGAAAAACTTGACAACACGGGCTAGAATTAGAAGATCATTGGTGGATCCTTGGCAACAAATTATTTTTAATAGTTATGAACTCCACAAGTACCGACACGATTCCTCAGAGCGAAATTTAGTAATTTAGGTCAAGGTCAATACCTGAGCGAGGAGGGTATCGGTGAGTTGCTGATAACTAGAATCCGACGAATTCTCCTGCAAAAGAGAGACCGTCTGATCTTGGGGTATCGACGGTGGTGGTTGATTTTGGGTACGGTCCTGCAATGCCTTCAAGGTGTTCGACAAATGTTCCCAATGGTGGATCTCTTGTTTATACTTTGCCTTTAGCTTTAATAGCACCGTCTTCTTTCTTTCTCTGTATGCTTTGGCTTCAGCTGCAGGATCCGGCCGTGGGGCGACGGGGGTGGGATCAAGACGGGGGCGCTTGAGACGCCTGTAGACGAAGCCATCGTCGTTGATGAGCTCCCAGTCTTCTTCGTTTATTTCCATTGAAAGAGAAGGAAATTCAGAATTCGAAAAAGGGAGATAAAAAGTGTTTTTATTTATGACTGCTGCCTGCTGGAGCTTTGGATTTTGGTGACCGCAACAAGTTGATATTTATTCCTAACAAAGAAAATTAAAATGATCCCTTTTTTTATTTTTGAAAAATATATTTGATACAAACATAAAGAAACATTTGATTTTACTGAATTACCGACAGGTAGGTTCCGGTTAGAACAAAAGTTAGAGCATCCACAATGGTTAACCTATTAAAAGATTTTTTATTTTTGACACATATATTTCCTGACACATATTTCCACTAATTTATTTTTATCAAAAACATAATTCTAAAAACCTTCTCGAATGCATAATCTCTGTCAAAAGCTTTTTCATTAACCTTTTCACTAAAAAGCTATTGCAAAAAATAGGTTGGTCCTTTTATCAAAAAGCTTTTCACTCTAATGCCAAAAAAATCCATTAAAAGACTTTTTGTAATAGTAAAAACCTATTAATGACTTTTGCATTGGAGATGCTCTTATCTATACTACCTTAGAGCATCCACAATGCATCAAGTCATTTACAACTTTTTACTTTTGCCACCTTGGATTTTCACTAATTTTATCTAACAAAAAAGTTGTATTAAAAATCATCTCCAATGCTATCAACCTTTTTAAAAGCCTTTTGTATTTAATTATCAATATTGAAAAAATTAAAATGAAAATATCATAGAGTGAAAGGATTAAAAAGCTTTTCATCAACTCATTGGACAATAAGTCATTGCACAATAAGCTTTGCAAAAAGTTTTTACTCAAATGCATTAACCCATTAAAAAGGCTTTTTAAAATAGTAAAAAACTTTTGAAAAAGCCACCATTGGAGATGCTCTTATAAAGCATATTATTAAAAAGTCTTAAAAACTAGTTTTATTGAATGATGTACTATCTTTTAAAGCATAAAGTCTTAAATGTTAATTACTACTTATTATGCATCATGTACAAGTGATGGATGCTTTTATAAGCCAGCCGTGCTCTCCTCTCCCAAAGTGACGATTGATCGCTCAAATTAATTTTACCAAGACGACGATTCATGCTTCCGTTATGATTAGTGATTTTGTTGAAGCGCTCACATCACTCAAATTAGGTTTCCCGTATTCATCTCAGACACGCTTTCTACTCCCCACCCAAATTGATTTTACCCAAATTCATCTCAGACACGCTTTCTACTCCTCTACTGGAATCTATCAATTGATTCTTTTTCCATGGCTCCTGGAATCGATACATCGAGGTAATTAGCTTTCTGAATGGATTCCTTGTATTTTGTGGATTCTGAATTTTTTTTAAGAATGAATTTTGTGGATTTTGCTCGTTTGTGAATTTATGAATAATTTATTTGGAATTTCTGAATGGATTTTGTGGATTCTAAAAAACTTCTTGTGAATGGATTTTATGGATTTTGCTCCTTTGTGGATTATGAATAATTTCTTGACTGATGTTGCAGCCAAGTGAACATTCTTGTCAATAATGCTCCTGGAGTTATCAATCTGGTCCCTGGAGTTATATAGAGAAAGGGTTATAAATTCAGGTTTTCTTGCTTAATCCATGCACACAAATACCATATATGTAAGTATGTGGTTTTGAGAATTGTATTTGTAGTTGGTTGTTTACATAGTCTCGCTGCAGGTCCTGCAGGAATGGAGGTTCTATCTCGCCTTACAACTTGGATTTTGCTCGTCCGTGAATATCTAACATTTTCTGATGCGTGTATAAAGTTCAGCTCAAAGATAAAGGGGATTCGTATTTGTTTTTAAAAGTCTCTTTTTCAAATTTGTTCTTGAGAATTCTCTTTTCTCTCGGTTGTTTCTCCAACACTAGAACCAGCTGAAAGGAATCCATATCATCATAACTTCACAGATATGAATCTTCTGCCATATATAATCATTGTATGCAGATTAGCAAATTACATCTTTTTATGTGCTCAAGTAGATTTCAACACTTCCAGGTAAAGCTTTACGTCTTGTTAACACAACATTGAATTCTTTGTTTAGCCTTTTCTATTTGGGAGATATGATCGATTAGAATAAAAGTTTTATGTTGTGCTGGTCACCAAAAAACATGGTACTACCATTTAGCATCTTTTTTACCTTCGATTTTGCATTCTCTATGTTTAGTGGGTTCAAGAAACTCCATTTGAGGTAGTTTTGTGATTCTTTATAAATATGTAGATTATAGTTATAATTGTTTTTGTTTGCTTCTATTGGTTTTGATTGTATATGCAATAAGCTATAATGATGCATTCTTTGGCATCTAGGACTGCTTTAAACTTCATAACAGGATTTATGCTACTAAGCGTGTTTATTTTCTTTTCTTTTTGTTTGGTAATGGCGTTTAAATATTTCTTTCATGATAGGCATGTTGAACGAGATGATGTAATTTTCTTACACATTATAAGCAAGTAAACTATCATAACTTGAAAGTTAGTCACTGGTGCTTCAGTTCAAACCATGTCAGGTAAGGTGACATGATCTATCAATAAATGCATGAAATTGCTCTCATTTTCTCTTTTCCCTTGTTGGATTGGTTACTATTAGCTTTAACAAAATTGCTTCATCTTCAAAATGTATTGCCTGTTTGAAATGTACAATGCATGAGCCATGATTCCTTGGTAAATTCTATTTCAGAAACATTGATGTTTGTATGTAGTGGTGTTTATAAGAAAATTAGGGGTCGTTTACCAAACGCTTACCAAGTTACATTACCTTACCGGATGAATATGACATGGACCAAGAATTTTACATGGTAAGAGATAAGGCAAACATTGAGAGTCTTACCCGGTAAGTAATGATGAAGACCATTAACATGGTTAGCGCTTACCGAAAAATTTGTTGAATACTAGACCATTTGGTGGACCAAAATCTTACCCGGTAAATAAGTAATGGTGTTGGATTTGACGCTAAATGGTTACCCGGATATGAGTTTGGTAAACGGCTCCTTAGATCAAAACATTGGACAGAGAGAATCCAACTCAATGCATCATTGTATTGATTCGGTTTATTAATTTGACAACAAACACATTTGTGCTTTTATAATATTGCTTATGTTTGTTTGGATTTTAAATCCCGCCGCATTGCGCGGGTCCCCAACCAGTGATGAAAAAAGTAAAAAGAGATTTGGACCCTTGAATTAATAATGATTGAAAATCAACATTAATAAGTTTCATCAGATCCTTGAAAACACAATTGCATGTGTGGACATGAGATTAAAATCGATCAAACGTCCAGATTTCTTCTAACATTTCTCATCATAACTCTTTTTTCCACACAATCTTTCATATGATTACGAGAGATTTGGATTTTGCAAGGCTAAATCGTTGATATTGTAGGATTTTGTAATGCTAAACAGGGACGGACCCAATTAAGGGCACACGATGGCACATGCCACCGTGGTATTTCTCTGACGAAGGGTAAAAAAAATTGTTTTCGTGATAGGTGCAACCGTATCGTTTTAGGAGGTGCTTCCGTATTCTTTTGAAAGTGCAAGCGTACCTCGTAATCAACCAAAAATACCGGAAAACTCTTGAAATCAACCAAAATTACCGAAAAAAATCTCTCGAAATCAACAAAAAATACCGAAAAAGTCTCTCAAAATCGATAAAAAAAAACTTAAAAATCCCTAAAATCAAAACAAAAACTTTAAAAATCCCTCGAAATGTCGAAATTTGGCTAAAAACACATTGGTCGATATTCAACGTTGGTATAAAAGATATACATGTCGATAAAAACCGTATGAAAAAATATGGTGCCACCGTATGAAAAAATTTCTAGATCCGTCCCTAAGGCTAAATCGTTGATATTTCATTTCTATTGATAATTTATAAAAAACAGTTATAATTAATTATAAAAATAATTAAATTACTTTTTATAAATTGATTACTATAAAACTAATGTTTATGTAATATTTTAAAACATTATCACAAATACTATGAAATCACATGAAATTTATGGAATCAAGGTAACCTTCCCAGTCACGTTAACCCTTTTGGCTCTGTTCTAACTTTTAAGACTTGGTTTCCATTGAAACGCATTATAGTGTGGGTTATGACGTGCTACAACACATTATTTTGTAAGACATGGGTTTTCTATTTTACTTTTTTAAACATATAAATTAGAGTGAATTAACTATACATTAAAGGTCCCTAACTTTTTAATTTTATAACTGGCATGGTCTCTAAATTTAACACCACAAGTTAATAATAATTAGAGTAAATTACACTTTTGGTCCCTGTGGTTGACACCTACTATCAATTCTGGTCCTTCATTCAAACTAATTACAATTGTGGTCCCTGTGGTTGCCATTTTGATTCACTTTTGGTCCTTCAGACTAACTTCTGTTAAAAGAATCTATTAGACTCAGGGGCTTTTTGGTCTTTTAATTATTCCTTTTAATTTTCTATTAAAATTAAGATACATATTATTATATATATTGCTAATGTTAATATATATTTATATATACACAATCTTAAGCTAAACACCAGGGAGACAAAAGTCGTCTTCTTCCGTGGAGACCCTCACCGTCATTGCCTTCGTTGCCGAAGGCCCTCATATTCGTCGCCTTCGTTAGAGACCCTCACTGACTCACGGTCGTCGTCTTCTTTGTTAGAGACCAACGTCTCTTCTTCGTTGGAAACACTCACTTTTCCTTACCCATCCTTACCATTTGATGTAATTATGTAAAAGAAACCATAAAGAATGATACTCAGCAGGTAGTAGGACGCAGAAGATATATAGGAACCAGGTGAGAACCAAGAAGATTATTTGTGCCTAAAACTTGTGGGTTGCAGATTCTGTGGGTTACCACTTGTTCAATGGTAGTGGGGAGGAGAGGGGGTCTGCATCGTTATTTGCGTAGGTTGTCTCTATCGTCCCTGGTCATGAAAGGTGGGGAAGACGATGGAGTAGGGGTAGGGTGTCGTTGTTGGTTATAGTGGTGACCAGGGGAGGTGGGTATTGTTATTGGAGATGCTCACCGGAAGAGGTCTGCAGACCATCAAACCCACCAGATCGCCGTCGACGACCTCGAAACCATCATTCAAACCCTCTCGCCGGAAAACATCTCGATCATCCTTAACTCCATATACGACGCCGTTAACAACACCACCAACAACAAACCCACATTTCATATCGTGAATCAACAGAAAAACAAACAAAACTTACCCGCTTTTGATTCGTGATTGTTTCCGGATCATAAATTAGGAGCAAAATCACTTCGATTATCAGATGAAGACAGATTGGGGTCGGTGATTAAATTGAAAATTGCGAAAAGCAGAAGATGGATTGATGAGCAAGGAGAAGGAAGAATGAAGAAAGGGTTTAAAATTCTTAGAATTAATCAACTCAATTGACTCTCTCTCTCTCTCTCGCTTGGTGATTGTCGGTTACACCAAAAAGAACACTTTTGCGACTTAAAAAATGAATTTAAGCTTCGATGTTGCAACTCCAGATCAAGACCAGGCTTGAAGTCCAACCTGCTCAAAATCGAAGCCTAGATTGAAGCCTGCTAAGGTTGAAACCCTCTTGAGTTCTTGATGTAAACTTGGGGAGGATGGAAGTCGGTGGAACCGTGGAAGTCGGTGGGTTTAGGGGCCAGAGATGTTCACGAATGGAGGTATTCAGAGGGGATACAGGATACAGTGATTATGAGAGGACGATGGTCGGTGGACGGTAACCGGTGAAGTGGCTTTGGGGCCACGAAGAGGGGGAAAAGAGGTTCCCGACTCCCTGTTTGTCTACATAAAAGAAGATTAAAAATTATAATATAATAATTAATATTCAATAAAATAATATTTTTTTCTTATTTTTTAATTGAAAATGCATGAAATACTAAAAAGACAAAAATACCCCTCTAGTTAACAGACTTATTTCACAAAAGTTAGTATGAGGGACCAAAAGTGAAACAGAATGACAACCATAGTGACCAAAACTGCAATTAGTTTAAAATAGGGACTAGACTTGATAGTATGTGAAAACCACAAGGACCAAAAGTGTAATTTACTCTAATAATTATGAAGGACTAATCAGGCTTTACACAAACTACATGAAACAAGATTGTAACTTGTAAGTCACTCTAAATTGCGTTTCATTTATTCATGACTTTTTAGAAATAACTATTAAAAGTATTTTATATATTTAAGAACCAGGTTCGAACCGTGTATTACACGGGGTAATTTAAAAAAATTAAATGATGCCAGAAAACTTATCTTACAGATATGAATGATCATCGAAAGTATGATGCTACTTTTTCAAGCTTTTTTTCCTTCAGAGTTGTTTTTTTTGCAGCTGGTTACAAAATGTCCTTGTTTTAGACAGTTTTCACAAAGGATGTTTTGTAAAAAATTAAAAAAAAATATGAATAAATATTAAGAATTTATAAAAAAAAATTATAATAGAACGTAAATGAAATAATGGAAAAGTACATAGTTAAAATATTAATAAAATAAGAACCACGTATCATAAATTACCAAATACTTCTTTATATACAACATTCTTTGTTCTATTGCTAATTATACCTTCATCATCTATAATTAATATTTTTAAACTTTGCCTACTTTTTACTTTAGATAAAGCAACATACAACTGATCATGGGTGAATACTGGTTGTCTGAGAAACAAACCAACATTCGATAATGATTGTCCGTGGTTTTTATTTATGGTCATGGCAAAACATACAACATTTGGAACTCATATTTTTGAAAAACGTTCGAACTCATAATCCAAAAATCAGTTGATAAGTGATATCTTTTTTTTTCAAGTAATTAAATCTCTTATGATAATTCTAAGGGTGTTTCGTTGACAGAATGTAATTTGATAGAATTGTAATTCGTCGAATGAATTCGACTTTGAAGTAAAATATGATATGAAATTGCAAAAAGAAAATCACGACAATTTAGTGATTATTTGTATCAAATCTCATACTAATTTCAACAAATCTTATACTAATTTCAACAAATCTCATACTAATCACGACACATTAATTCGTATATATTTATGATATTTAATAATATAATTAAATCAAAAAATATTCAATATTGGACTCATTTCAAAGGTATTGACAAAACGATTACAATGGTATAATTTGTAAAAAATAGAAATGTTTTTTAATGCATTTTAGTTCATACACATTATTTATGTTTATATGATAAGAGTCTAAAATGAAAAATAAAAAAGTAAGAGATTAAAAGTAAACTACATACCTAATTATAAGGGTAGTAAATGTAACGTATAAATTAACAAAATTGATTTAACGAGAGATTTAAGGAGGAGTGAATGTGTGTGTTAATTGAACTTATAATGTAAATTGCGTCCACATACATGTTTAGGCGAAAAAATACTGAAGTCGACTCACCAGAAGACGACACGTGGCATGCTAGTTACTTATTTATTATATGTATAGATTAAGAGAGAATTACACATTTGGTTGCCAAGGCATTTGTTGATTTCTTTAAAAGTGGGACATATATTTTCATAATTCAAGTTTTCATTCTTCAGGTTTGGATTTTATTTTGAAAGTGGTTCCTATTCACTAACTCTGCTAAAAATAGTCGTTAGAACCAAGGATATTTTCGTTTAACCATGTTTTCTCCCCTTACTAGAATATATATTTAAGCAAGAAAAAAATTTGTAAAATGGTAGTATTTTGTTTTTATTATTTTATTTTGATTTCGAAGTTACATTATACGAACCAAATAGATATTTTCTAGTCCGTAATTCACTTTTTTCAAAACTTCAAATTCCTTTCTCCATGGATTTGGTCAAACTTGATTCAATTTCATTTCAACTAGTGTGCGCCCCGCGCGTTGCGCGATAGCGGGTAATATTTGAAGGAATTACTTAATCATATTAAGATAAAAGGTAATTCATCGGTTAATATTAATGAGATACAACTTAAAACGAAAAATGCAATTCCATAAGTGGTTCATTTTCATCTACTGATTACCATTTTTTGTTTTGAATAAATTGATATTTATTGGTAATAATTTGTTGTTATATTGCTTAGAACTCAAACGACACACCAAACATATTGTTGTTATGAATGGTTTAAAGAATTTTTTTCCCAAAAAGGGTTTGACTAAACTTAGTGAACTCTGAGTTTCCACAAATTAATTAACCTGTATCCCTCTCTTGTTGTCAATATATGTTAACATGTTTCATAAAAAAATGTTAATCTTCTTATCAGTGTGAGATTACTAAACTCATTTCAAATTTATATACAACTTTCCTTCATCATTTCTTGTAGTCCATTTCATTCTTCAATCTAGCATTCCCTCATCAATGTGGAATGACTAAAATAATACCACAATGCAAGATTTAGGAATAAAAAATTTTACAATGTCACTTCAAATACCGTTGATTATTTCTTTTATACATATAAATAAAGAAAGATAGAAAATGTAAATATATTTCTAAATGTATATATATATATATATATATAAATATGTTATATAAATATTTATGTTATCTTCTATAAAAAATCCATTGAGGTATTAGTCAAAAGACGTTTCATCAACCATGGATTCTCCTTTTATACATATAAAGATTTTTTGTCATGTAAATAAAAAATAACTATTTAACCCAAAAATGGATCAAATTTTGTATGAACCTTCAAGCCATATCTTATCCTTTATATAGTCACTCACACTTCCAACTTTTCACATTTAACACCAATGTGGGACAATAAATAATCAACCACAATTCACCATTTGATTAATATTTGATTCTCATAATGTCACCTCATCAACCTTGGATTCTTCTTTTATATATAAAGATAAAGAAAAAAATAAAGATTTAAGGATACGAAATGTTTAACTATTACATGAAATGTTTTGTCATGTAAATAAAAAATAACTATTTAACCTAAAAATGGATCAAATTTTGTATGAACCTTCAAGTCATATCCTATCCTTTATATAGTCACTCACACTTCCAACTTTTCACTTTTGTCACCAAGGTGGGACAATGAAGAATCAACTACAATTCACCATTTGATGAATACTTGATTCTCATGATGCCACCTCATTAACCATGGATTCTTCTTTTTTATATATAAAGAGTATGAACCTTCAAGCCATATCTTATCATTTATATAGTCACTCACACTTCCAACTTTTTACTTTTGACACCAATGTGGGACAATAAATAATCAACCACAATTCACCATTTGATGAATACTTGAGTTTCATGATGCCACCTCATCAACCTTGGATTCTTCTTTTATATATATAAAGATAAAGATAAAAATAAAGATTTAAGGATATTTAATGTTTAACTATTACATGAAATGTTTTGTCATGTAAATAAAAAAATAACTATTTAACCCAAAAATGGATCAAATTTTGTATGAACCTTCAAGCCATATCCTATACTTTATATAGTCACTCACACTTCCAACTTTTCACTTTTGTCACCAATGTGGAACAATGAAGAATCAACTACAATTCACCATTTGATGAATACTTGATTCTCATGATGTCACCTCATTAACCATGAATTCTTCTTTTATATATATAAAGATTTTGTCACCAATATGGAATATGAAAAATCAACCACAATTCACCATTTGAACCATTTGATGAATAGTTGATTCTTATGATGTCACCTCATCAACCATGAATTCTCCTTTTATATATATAAAGATGTTTTGTCATGTAAATAAAAAATAACTATTTAACCCAAAAATGGATCAAATTTTGTATGAACCTTCAAGCCATATCTTATCCTTTATATAGCCACTCACACTTCCAATTTTTCACTTTTGACACCAATGTGGGACAATGAAGAATCAACCACAATTCGCCATTTGATGAATGAGTGATTCTCATTATGCCACCTCATTACTCTTGGGTTTTTCTTTTATATATATAAAGATAAAAATAAAGATTTAAAGATTTAAAGATATGAAATGCTTAACTGTTACATGAAATGCTTTGTCATGTAAATAAAAAATAACTATTTTACCTAAAAATGGATCAAATTTTGTATATCCTATCCTTTATATAGCCACTCACACTTCCAACTTTTCACTTTTGTCACCAATGTGGGACAATGAAGAATCAACCACAATTCACCATTTGATGAATACTTGATTCTTATGATATCACCTCATCAACCATGAATTCTCCTTTTATATATATAAAGATGTATGAACCTTCAAGTCATATCCTATCCTTTATATAGCCACTCACACTTCCAACTGGTGACAAATGAAGAATCAACCACAATTCACCATTTGATGAATACTTGATTCTTATGATGCCACCTCATCAACCATGGATTCTCCTTTTATATATATAAAGATTCCAACTTTTCATTTTTGACACCAATGTGGGACAATGAAGAATCAACCACAATTCACCATTTAATGAATACTTGATTCTCATGATGCCACCTCATTACTCTTGGGTTTTCCTTTTATATATATAAAGATAAAAATAAAGATATAAAGATTTAAGGATATGAAATGTTTAACTATTACATGATATGCTTTGTTATGTAAATAAAAAAATAACTATTTTACCAAAAAATGGATCAAATTTTGTATGAACCTTCAAGCCATATCTTATCCTTTATATAGCCACTCACACTTCCAACTTTTCACTTTTGTCACCAATGTGGGATAATGAAGAATCAACCACAATTCACCATTTGATGAATACTTGATTCTTATGATGCCACATCATTAACCATGGATTCTCCTTATATATATATAAAGATAAAGATGTTTTGTCATGTAAATAAAAAATAACTATTTAACCAAAAAATCGATCAAATTTTGTATGAACCTTCAAGCCATATCTTATCCTTTATATAGCCACTCACACTTCCAACTTTTCACTTTTGACACCAATGTGGGACAATGAAGAATCAACCACAATTCACCATTTGATGAATACTTGATTCTCATGATACCACCTCATTACTCTTGGGTTTTCCTTTTATGTTTGTTCCAGTTTGATCAGGTAACAACGAATTTAAGCAATAACACGAACAATTGATGATTTCAACTTGTCATCCCTCTCATATTCATGATTAAAGATAGTTACAAAGGTTTGAATGAAAATATCAACTATCTCTCTTTAAAACAATTAAGCTCACGATATTATCAATTGCTAACCTAATTCTAAGGTTAAGGAAAGCCTTATATACCAAGGCTTTACACAAACAAGGCTTAAGCCCATTAAGCCAAAACTAAGCCCAATTAATGTAATTAAGGCTTTTACAAATAATGATTAATCTAATTAAGCTCTATATAATTATTTATATATCTTTCTAATATGTAGGACATTTATGGTCCTAATAATCTCCCCCTAAAGATATATAAATAAAAATCGGCCTTGAAACCTTCAGAACTTGGTCTTCTCTTCCTTTTGAATCTTTGAAACGCTTTTGGTGTTTCTTGTCTTCATGTCTTTCGATGCTCCCCCTTGAATAAAGCTCTTGATCTTCATATCTTCAACTTTAAGAACTTGTAGAACCAGTAGGCTCGATGGATGAAATAATTTGAAGCGAACACCACTTGATAAGGAATAAGAAGAATTTTAATCAAATACTCCAAACTGTAAATCCAACGGCTTTTCAACCTCGGATTTAACCAAATAATCTTTGCAATCTCATCTTCAAACAGAACACAGTTACTCCCCCTCAACTTTTGCTAACTCCCCCTCAACTTGATAATCCGTGTCTTTGAATCTGTACCCTTTCTCCCCCTCATGATGAGTAGGAGCATCATACACGTTCAAAGACAATATTGACGAGTAGCAAAAACTCAAGATCAAAACATTAAGTAACCAGAATGGGGTAAAAATCTAACACAAAAGTAACTGTTATCACAACAATTAAAATAATTGTGTGGCCTATGTTCAGAGTTGGCATCGAGTATCTCTGATAGGACTTCCAGTTATCTCTGAAGTAAAATATTAAAAAATTACTTCTCAAACTGTTCCGGCAATATCACGAAGATATGCAATTGGAATCACAAAGACTCGTGCATGTGTGAAAGAAATAATTCATATCGATTTGGCTCAAAAATTGATTTAACCTGGGACGCAAGTTAATAATCAATAAACACAGTGATTAGAATATGACGTTCGGAGACCGGAGCTGATGTCTTCCTTTTTCAATATCTAAGACCTCCGAGTGAGGAATAGATAAATTATGTGCTAAATCTCCGTGAATATATGAAACAAGCATCTATTGTGAGATACTTGAGTGGCTGAGTGGGGTGACACGAGTTATCGACACTGGGTCCATGTCTGTTTCAATATTCATCTCCAAAGAACGAGAATGAATAGATTGTGTGGTTACCCGGATAACTGACTCGGTTTGGTAAGGACCAATATTTCTTTTAAGTCCTGTCACAGCCTCACCATATTCTTTTCACTCCGAACTCATATATCAATCTAGACCCCTCACTGTTGTCTATAAAGGATGTGTTTCTTGGGTAGGTCCTTTCGGTTCTGGATAGACCATAGAAACGATGTAAGTCCTAACACTCATTCATGCAACGAGTAGAACAGTTAAAAAAACAGTGAAGTACGAGTTCTAAACGGAAATGTTTAGAAGTCAAACTTTTAAGAACGAGTCCTGATCTGAGTTGGTCAGAAGTCATTACATTTAAGAACGAGTTCTGAACTGAATTATTCAGAAGTCATTGTTGAAATACCAGAATTTCAAGAAACAAAATCAAGCGCAAAACAGAATGACTCAGTAAGCACAGTATTTTGCAAGAAATGAGACAATGATCAGAATGATTAATTGTGAGGAACAAGTCACAATTATTATATTAGATAAGAATTGAATCATTAATATGAAATGATGGACTATGAACACAAAGTGGAATTCAAAACGAGTGTATTTCCATCGAAAAATCAACAAATATTTGAGACATGGAAATAACTAAATCAAGAAAGTTTTGAACATGGCAATCATGGAAGTTAAACATAGATAATAACAAACGCAAGTAAGTTATTTAGAATGAATTGCCATGGTTTTTGAATTCAGTTAGAGTTCACATACCTTGCATAAGATAGTACTCCCCCTCAAAATTGGCATAACCTTTGAATGTTCGTCATGTGATGTGAATAATAGGAATTAAAACCGCACATGACATTCCTACAAAACAGATTAGACAGATTTTGGTATCCATCTTTTGATGTATTCTTGTTTGTTAGATGCCCTATGAGGACCTGGGATACTATAAGTACCATACCAATACTTAGCATGGTCTTTCCTCACAAAGTCACTTGTTCCAAAATAAGAGCAACACAGCTTCTGTGTAGATAAGCTGATCAGTTTATTAACAGAGTAAACTCGATCAGTTTGCACAAAAGGTTTAGTGTGGAAAGCCGTGTTGTTCTTGTTACTCTTAACAGAGATGAATGACTTTGGAGCAGGAGCGGATCCTTTAACTCTCCAAACCATGTTTATTTTCTTGAAGGATTGATTAACTTTCTTATCAACACAAAAATTATGGAAAAGATTGGAAGGTCGAATCTGATCTTTTGAAAAATCATTTGATTTGACAAAATTCTTTGAAGAACGATTTGTCGGAATTGAACTTGAAGCATAAGAAGGTTGAACACATTTGATCTTGCTTTCTAAGGCATTTCGTTCTTCGAGAATTAAATCAAATTTCTTTTGTAAATCAGATTTAACCATTTGTTCCTTCAAAATCTTGGTTGCTAATCTAGATAATCTCTGTGTAAGTTTTGAAATCTCAGTCTGAAAAATCTTTCTTTCGAAAGCAAAATCATCTTTCAAACTTATTGCCCTAAAACCTTCAACTTTCTTTTTCTCAGACTCTTTGATTAGAGCGTCTAATTCTTTCTCCAAATCGGATATTTTCAAAGAAAGTTCTACATTCTTTTTAGTAAAAGATTTGCGTTCAGTTTCAAACTTCTCTCTTTCTAAAATCAAAACTTTTTCAAAGTCGGAGATCTGTTTTGAACGTTTTAGACACATAAGCTCAAGACTCTTCTTCTCTTCAAGAGATTTGGTTGAAAAACCAGATTGTTTTTGAATAAGCAATTGTCTTTCTTTTGTAAAACTTTCTTTCTCCTTTTCAAAAACCTTTTCAAGAGTAGTTAGTTTTCGTTTAAGCTCAAAGTTTTCACAGTTCAGGAGTTTACCTTTCTCTTCAAGTGCCTTTATCTCTTCTTGTGATGGCAAATCAGAAATCTTTCTTTTCAGCTTAGTGTTCTCAGTTTCTAAGATCGCTGTCTTTTCTTCAGACTTAGCCAGCTTCTCAGAACTATTCCAGATTTGAGATTTCAGTTCCTTCAGTTCTTTGACGTACTTGCTGATCAAATCATCTTTTAGCTTGATATTCTTTTCATATAGTCTTGTTTGCTCTTTCTCAGTCTTCTCCTTCTTATCAGGTTGCTTGTGCTCATCTACCTTCTTCATGCCTTCGTATTTATCCGGATAATCATGGCACTTGTTGGAGGAAGTGGAGTAGCGCTGATTATTGGATGTGAGCATCTGCTGCTGGAAGGATCTGGAGAGCAGAGCCATTTCTTTCTTAATGGCTGTGTATTCAGAATCAGAATCACTGTCTTTTTTTCCCGCAGGTTCGGACTCAGATTCACTTGGCTTTTGTCCACGTTTGGAATGACTGCCTGAAGATTTGCCTCGCTTTGAAGACATGAGAGCTAATGGATCAGCAGGTGACTTGGACGTAGACTTCTTTTCGCTCAGAATCTCCATCACCTCATCTTCGTCCTGACAAGTTGCTTCATACTGAGACGAATAAGACATTGTTACCTGAAAAATTGATCGTTGATCGGTGTTATTTTGAAGAAAATTTGCGGAAGAAAAATCAAAAATTAACTCTGAAAAGCAAATCTAAAAAATTAAATTCGCTTTCAAAAAATTAAGATCTGATTATTATTGGAACGAACGAAATCAAACTTCGATAGTGAAACCTGCAAGATAAACAAACCAAGTTAGATCAAGAACGACAAGTAAAATCACATAAAATGATAATAGTCCCTAATAATAGCAAATCGTCGCAAATAATCTGAAACCAATCGTTAAAAGAATTCGCAACTTTCGTAAGATTCTCAATCACGAGACGTGCAGTAACTCGGGTACCGATCAGAACTTACCAACCAAAACTTACCAGGTGATTGAGTTTGTTGCACCGAAGAAAACTTACCTGATGGTATCCGGGTAAAGTTGAAGTTACCGGACAACAAAAATTTGACTTACCGGATAAGTTAAGAGAATTGAGACTTACCGGACGAATTGGGTTTCTGGATGCGGTTACCGGACACAAGTTACCGAACAAAATAGAAGAGACAAGGCTTACCGGGTGATCGAGAGAGTCCGGGTGATTCTTACCGGATGAGACGGTTGTCCGAATGAGGAGCTTACCGGATAGGGAATCTGGGTAGAGAAAGTTACCGGGTAGAGAACGATTACACAGCAGCTATGGTTAACTAGATGTGTATGTATGCAAGCAATGATATAAAATGATGGTATGTAAGAGGAAAACACAACAAAGAATTAAAACTGAAAGTACGCAATTGGCGAAGTGAATGCATGACTCCAGAAAATTATCATGAATGCAATTCACTTCACGTGGAAACTAAACGTTCAAACACATAAATATAAAAGTCAAAGATGACGGCTGGGCTTGTGAATGAGTTTCATGCGGAAAAGAAAGTCATCCGGAAACATTTGTCAGGGAAATTTGTTTTGTCTGGAAAGCAAGGATATTATGCGGACACTTTATGCATCCGGAAAATATAACCATCCGGAAAGTAGGACTTTCATCCGGAAAGGTTCAAATCATCCGGATAGTGGTGAGAAATTAGGAAACTTACCCGGAAACAGCGGCTGGTTGAAAAAATCGGATCAGGGATCGATAGGGTTGCTTGACTTCACTCCTGTAGGGTTAGATTTTAACAAAAAACACAAAAACAAACACACCCAAATCGATTTCTAAGCAAAGTATGTCCTATTTTTCAATAATCACCACAAAAAATTAAGAACACCAAAAACTCAAGAATTGATTTTTAAGATGAAAAATTAATACCTTTGAGAATTGATGTAGATGCAGATAAACACCAGATTAAGTACGACAAACAATCGAGATCAAACAAAATAATTATTAAATCAACGAAAAACTTTGCAAACCCGATTGATGATCGTTTCAACCCAAGAAAAACTGCAGTCTGTCGAAAATAAAATAGATGCCTTCTAGACCTCAAACGATTAATCCCACCGTTCAGAATGTAAAACGGAATGTCGTTAAGCTACTGTCCAAAAATCGTGATGATCCGACGGTTCAATCTCCGGGAATAGGCAAAACGGCTCGCTGCGTTTTTCCAGAAAATTCAATACGAATTTCTTGCCTTTTCTTGCTTTCGTTCGATTTCTTCTATTCTTCAAATCACCGATTCGGCTCTGATACCAATTGTGAGTTCCAGTTTGATCAGGCAACAACGAATTCAATAAGCAATAACACGAACAATTGATGATTTCAACTTGTCATCCCTCTCATATTAATGATTCAAGATAGTTACAAAGGTTTGAATGAAAATCTCAATTATCTCTCTCTAAAACAATTAAGCTGTGTGTCCCAAAATGATCAATCAACCAAGAATTCACACAAGATCTAGAGAGAGAATGTAGAGAGAGAAAGTAGATCTTGATATTCAATAAGCTCCATTTTACAAGATGTGAATTATTCTCTAAGTGTGTTATAGAATTGTTACAAGATTAGTCTAAACAAAGCTATTTATACCTAAGAACTAAACAAGACATTAAGCTAAGTTTGACTTTCACTAACACATAATACATTGACTTTGACTTTGACTTTATCAATAAATCTTGAAGACATATTTTAGACTTAACAATCTCCCCCTTGGATTCAAGATTTAATCATTTTGAGAACAGCAGTCTTTGGCTTGTCAAAGTCAACTTGTCACAAAATCTTCAGACAGGGATCTGGCGGAGATTTTCTTTCTTCGATTTGGAGAATTTGTTTCTTCACACAAGGCACTTTGGTACTGATAAACACAAATTTAAGAAAAAGAGATCACAATATGATCAATCGATTTTTCTTAAACTCTTGAATAATTCTCCCCTTTTTTCTTGCTTTGATTTGAGAAATTCTTGCTTCAGTAATGATATTCACAAAATAGCACAAATTTAAGAAAAAGAGATCACATGATGATCAATCGATTTTTCTTAAACTCTTGAAGAAGAATTCTCCCCCTTTTACTATCTTGAGACGAAATCTTCTTTATTCATTTCTCCCCCTGTCATGAAATTGAATCTTTGCCTTGAAAGCTCTTTGACATGAAATTGAATTAAACATTTCTCCCCCTTTTTCGATGAAAGTGAGCATCATGATCATCGAAAACCTTTTTCAATTTCAGTCGCGTCTCTGAGAATCACTAACAAACTCCTCCTTAATGAATAATCTTGCTCCCCCTCAAACTAAGAATTCTGGAGCAATTTGTTTTCTCCCCCTGAAAATATGCATATATTTCATTTAGGCACAATAGTTGAAAATTTTATTCAAAGAAAATAAAATTCATTGAACTACATTTTATAACTACTACCATTTGATCATTTGAAAACTTTACAAAAGAAATCCAACTTAATGAAATTTAACAGATTTTTCAATCAAATGAAATTAAATGCATGTGTTTGGATTCAAATACAAGACATCATTGCATATCAAGTTAAAAATGTTCAGTTTCAACCCCTTTATTAAATCTATTTGGTGTGCTAGCATGCGAAATATGATTTGCAACAATCAAATGTACTTCTGAAACCTATAAGAATACTTTGCTCTTACTCACACTATATGACTGAAATCAGAATTTCCACGAGTTTATAAGTTTATCGCGACATTGTTATTTCCCCAAGATATAAGAGATGTGTGCTCATTGGCATCTTTTTATCAACAGGTTTATTAAGACTAAGATACACCGTAAACGTAACTTTCTATCTGGTTCTATAGCAGGATTTGGGTCAGCCAATCCCAGACCAGTTGGCCTTAGGGGCTAGGTGTCGAGCACCCCTTGGAACTTACTCTCCCAAACCAGAAAGGCTACATCGATATATCCTAATCCAATCTGTACCAGTAGGACATGGCTTTCTATTTGGTTCTATAGCAGGATTTGGGTCAGCCAATCCCAGACCAGTTGTTCTTAGGGGCTATGTAACGAGTACCCCTTGGGACTTAATCTCCCAAATCAGATAGGCCACAGGCACAAACTTTCAAACCTAATGATTTTTTTTATTGCATCTCAATCACTTGGTTAAAAAAACATTGTGCTTCCCTCATATTTTCATTTCCATTCTTCATTCTGACAAATAGGCTTTGTGAGCATCGTATTCTATATAAGTCTAGATTTACACAATTTTGCGCATATATCAAAATTTCATTCATGTTTTGCTGACCTTTCGATTTATTTTAGAAGCGAAAGTTGAAGCAAATAAAACTCAGATATCACAAAACTACTTGTAAAATCATCTTTTAGCACACATTTAATTCATTGAATGAAAATTGAAAAATTTCATCTCATTGAATTAAATTTGTAGAGATTCAAATTTTCATAGCAGTAGAAATGAAACATAATGCAATGTTACCTTTCACCACTTGTTCCTTGAATTGAAAGATGTGACAGTTAAGGATATCACCTGATAAGTATGAGTTCTAAACTGATTTGTTTAGAAGTCTTAGTCTTTGAAGTACGGGTCCTGAACTGAATTGTTCAGAAGCCATTAACTGTGAAACCCGGGTTCTAAACTGATGTGTTTAGAAACCAATTCTCTTTACTCCCCCTTAATGGCACAAGTAATCTTCTTCCGAGAGTTCAACGCTTTGCTTCTAAATCTGCAAAACCAGATTAAGTAGATTTTGGTACCCAACGTGTCTTGGGTCCTAGCTTGTTAAGCGGAGCTCTATAAGAAGGAAAATGATAAGTACCGTACCAATATTGAGCATCATTATTTTTAATAAAATCATTAGTTCCACAAGAAGAACAGCAAAAATTCTTTTGTGCTAACCTGATTAAATGATTTGCGGAATATAATGAACCAGGTTTAGCAAAAGATTTACCTTTCAGGTTAGTGTTCTTGTTGGGAATAGATGATTTTGGTACATCTTTTTCAGGAAACGTACCTTTAACTCTCCATTGCATGTTGACTTTCTTATATGTAGGAAGATCAGTAGATTGAAATTTGGAAGAATTATCCACTGAATGATCATAAAATAGATTAGAAGGACGAATCGGACATTCTGAATAGTTTTTGGATTTGTTAAGTGACTTGACTTTGTAAGATAAGTCATTATGTTCCTTGGTCACCAAGTCAAGCTTCTTCAGAATATCAGACTTAGCAATCTTCTCTTTCATGATATCAGTTGATAATACAGCCAAATTCCTTGTGAGCTTTCGTATTTCTTGCTGAAAAATCTTCCTTTCAACAGAAAATTCATCTTTAACGCTCCTTGCCTGAAAGTCAGCTTTCTTCCTCTTTTCTAGTTCATGTCTTTCTATATCCAATTCCTTTTGAAGCTCATAAATTTTCTTTGACAATTTCACATTCTTCGCTTCAAAGTCTTTGCTCTTATTTTCATTCTCAATCCTTTCCTTCTCCAATTTTTCCTTTTCAAGAAATAAAACTTTCTCAAAATCTGAATTTTGTTTGGAAAGTTTTCTGCATTTGAGTTCAAGAGCTTTCTTTTCTTCATTTTCTTTCTTCTCCGTCTTTGAAGCTTGTTCAAGTTCAGAAACTTTCTGAGAAAGAGCAACTCTTTCTTTTCTGAAATCCTCTCTTTCTACTTTAATCAGTTTTTCCATGTCAGATAACTTCTTTGTAAGCTCAATGACTGTAACACCCCAAAACAGGGGTTAACAAAAACTTCCATAAAACGGAAGAGTGGTACACATTACTAAAGTAAAAGTATACCTAATTAACATTTCATAATCATTAATACAAAGATTTAGTCAATTATAACCACTAATGGACCACTAGCTTATTTGATCACTACTATAGCAATCAAATATCAAAAGGATGTCGGTAAGTTCTATTATCAATCTTCCAATCTTTAACTCTCCAACAATGATCCCATGCTCACAACCCCGTTCTAGACCTTCTTGTGTCCGGAACCACTAAAATCTGTAATACATAAAACACATAACAAGTGTTAGGCTTTTAAAGCCTAAGTGAGGTTTACACATAGCACATAGAGCATAATCATAGCAGGTAGGAATAACAATTCGATACATTCACAAATTGGATTCCATGGAGAAGGTCCATATCGCTACCCAGTTACATCATAATCGAAGATATACCTTGATCGGTACCCCACGGTATTGTCACAAGGCATAACACAACGGAAAACCCCACGGTATCCGAGGGTATGAATCAATTACACTTACCCCACGGTGTGTAAGAATATATATCCTCCAATGCCTACTAGGTGCTCCTCCAATTATATGAATACCAAATATGTTAATCCAAATAATATTCAAAGCATATTTAGCACTTAACAATGGTCCAACCATTTAACATATCAATTCTACTTCCATGTAGTTCATACACATCCATATGTATCAAATCACATTCTATGTAATATCAATAATAAACATCCATGTTTACAATTCAATAATATGTCCATTTTGACCATTAAGCCATCTTTGCTTCATTAAGACATATATTAAGCCATCATCATAATCACATACCAATGATATATAATCAAGCCCAACCTTTAACACTAACATTTACCATGGCATTCTAAGTAATAAAACACAATTAATCCACCATAACTTACTTGAACTCTTCTTGTTTCCCTCTTAACCATTAAGAGCTTATAAATCAAGATTTCACATTAACAATACCAAAATCAAGATAAAGAATGGTAGATAAGTGTAATACAATCAATTAAGTACAGATTACTCACCTTAATTCTTCAATTGCAAACACCCTAACTAGAATACTTCAACCCAATTACTCCAAGAAAAGAATGAAGATAAAATGCCCTAATTCAAGTTTAAATGGGTAAGATTCATTTACTAGTAGCTTGAATTGGATTAGGATTGATAGAAGTGGATTTACCTTAGGTTTAGATGAAGAAATCGTCTGAGAGTGAAGAGCAGAGCAAATTATCTGTTTTAAGAGTTCTAATCTAAGAAATGAGTGACTAAGAACTAAGAGGTGGGTTTTAACCCCCTTTCAACACGTCAGGTGCTCGGCGCCGATCACCCGCGCCGATGCATCGGCGCCAACCATCGGCGCCAGCCTCTGTTTGCTTGCTTCTCATTTTCCACTAATTTGGCCGTAACTTCTTTGTTAAAACTCAGTTTTTACCCCGGAAAGTACCGTTGGACTCGTATTCAAATTACCCAACCAACTAATCCATAAAATCTAATATTTAACTTTATCATCTATTTTTCATTAATTTCCTTAAGTAATAAACTTACTGATTTCTATCGGAAGTTATCAAATAACAAGTAAAATCACGGAAATTACTTAGGAATTCAATTATAATCTAAGAAGTCAAAATATAAAGAAATATTAGGACTATTATTACTCACAAGGATTTTTCGGGTGTTACCATGACCTTTTCCTTAAGATCTTCTTTCTCAACTTTCTTTATCTTAAAAGCAACTTCAGATCCAAGCATTTGCTTTGTTAATTCGTTCCACATCTGCATTGGGTTGTTTTTGAAGCATTCAACGCGTTTGTAAATGTGTTGCGGAAGAGCAAGTATAAAAATGGACTTTGCTTCTCTATCCGCTTGAGATCTCAAATTCTCTTCATCCGTATACTCATCGGTAGATTTAAGAACCCTTGAAGCAGGAATAGTAACAGTTGCCGGAATCTCTTTATAAGGTTTGACAAATGGACCCTCAGTAAGAGATAGCATGATATTCTCTCCGGTAGGTTGCCTCTCTATGAAGTTGATGAGTTGATCTTGCCATTGAAGAAAATCGGAATCTTTAATCAGCACCGGAGGTAGATTCATGTTTGAAAAATTAATCTGAAAAATTCAAACAATTAACAATTAGTAAAACTCGAAAAAATTTCTAAGTAAGAAACACGCTAAACAGGGTAGCGCAAATCTCGAAATGCACCAATGACGGTGGCGCAAAATGGAAAATGCGCCAAATAAGGTGGCGCAAATTATACTTAGAAAAATTCGAACTCTAAAACTCTTCACTGATGCTAGCGCAAAGTATGGAGCAAAATCAAATCAGATGGTAATTCTGTAAGAAGCAAGCAAGCAAGTATCTTAAACTAATTAGGCAAAGCAAGCAAGTAGCTTAAACTAATTAAGCAAGCAAGCAAGTAGGTGAAACTAATTATTTGACGTTATCGAAGCAAGCATGTAGGTGGCGCATTTTTTGGCGCAATTTGATTTCAGTTGGTGGCGTAATACTGCTTCTTCAGGTGGCGCAATTCAGCTAATATGGGTGGCGCAATTCTTCAATTCAAGCTCCAATGGGTGGCGCAAAGTTCTCTGTAGGTAGCGAAAAGTACCAAATGCGCTATAGGCAGTAGCGCAAAGTATGAAAAATCGCTTCAGTTGGTGGCGCAAAGTGTGGCGAGATTCTCACTTGACAGATTCAAATGAGACTAGAACTGTGGATGGCGCAATGTGATATGAACTGGCGCAATACTCAGATCTGGCGCAATACTCACTGATTCGTTCAAAAACACACTAAATCTCAAAATTACAGAATCTAACTGTTACAGAAGTGTTCGAAAACGAAATCCTAGCACAAGATCTTCAAGAAATTTCGTCTGAAAAACTCTGAAATCACGTTTGAACAGATCGAGCAGAAGACTTTCGCAAAAAGTTCAAAAAGAACAGAAAATCGACAAATTGAAGATCTAAACCTCTTAAATTGCTCTTGATTCGTGAATGAAAGATGTTCTCCACACAAAACCGAATCCACAGAACCAAATCGCGAACTAATTCGATCAAAAAAAACAAAATTTGATAGAAATCTAAGAAAACGAGATTTTCTTGAAAAATTCAAGAAAATCGATCAAATTCTCTTGAGAAATCACCAAATTCGTATGATTGATCAGTAGAATTCCTTCTCTAAATCTTGTTTCTGCTCTGATACCAATTGTGTGTCCCAAAATGATCAATCAACCAAGAATTCACACAAGATCTAGAGAGAGAGTGTAGAGAGAGAAAGTAGATCTTGATATTCAATAAGCTCCATTTTACAAGATGTGAATTATGCTCTAAGTGTGTTATAGAATTGTTACAATATTAGTCTAAACAAAGCTATTTATACCTAAGAACTAAACAAGACATTAAGCTAAGTTTGACTTTCACTAACATATAATACATTGACTTTGACTTTATCATTAAATCTTGAAGACATATTTTAGACTTAACAATCTCCCCCTTGGATTCAAGATTTAATCATTTTGAGAACAGCAGTCTTTGGCTTGTCAAAGTCAACTTGTCACAAAATCTTCAGACGGGGATCTGGCGGAGATTTTCTTTCTTCGATTTGGAGAATTTGTTTCTTCACACAAGGCATTTTGGTACCGATAAACACAAATTTAAGAAAAAGAGATCACAAGATGATCAATCGATTTTTCTTAAACTCTTGAAGAATTCTCCCCTTTTTTTCTTTGATTTGAGAAATTCTTGCTTCAGTAATGATATTCACAATATAGCACAAGTTTAAGAAAAAGAGATCACAGGATGATCAATCGATTTCTCTTAAACTCTTGAAGAAGAGATCTCCCCATTTTACTATCTTGAGACAGAATCTTCTTTAAACATTTCTCCCCCTGTCATGAAATTGAATCTTTGCCTTGAAAGCTCTTTGACATGAAATTTAAACATATTTTAGACTTAACATAAGCTCAGGATATTATCAATTGCTCTTCGGAATGCTATCAATTGCTAACCTAATTCTAAGGTTAAGGAAAACCTTATATACCAAGGCTTTACACAAACAAGGCTTAAGCCCATTAAGCCAAAACTAAGCCCAATTAATGTAATTAAGGCTTTTACAAATAATGATTAATCTAATTAAGCTCTATATAGTTATTTATATATTTTTCTAATATGTGGGACATTTATGGTCCTAACATTTTATATATATAAAGATAAAGATGTTTTGTCATGTAAATAAAAAATAACTATTTAACCTAAAAATAGATCAAATTTTGTATTAACCTTCAAGCCATATCTTATCCTTTAGGCCATCAGTACCCCATGGACAGCATCTTTCAAAGATTCCACTCCACATCAGCGCCACGTCAGCTTTTCTTCCATCCATCACTCGATCCCTAACGATCCCTAAACACCCGTACCCCATTCCCTCAAACCCTTTTGCCACCTCATTTATTTTAATTCTTTTATTTATACATTTAATTATTTAACAAAATAAAAATATTTATATATTTTTTAATAAATAAAAATAAGATAAATAATAAAAATTAAAATTCATATCATTCATTAAAAATAAAAATTACAAAATACAAAACACTACCAATTATGAAATTTTTGGATTTGCTCTTTTCTCGCTAAAGTAGCCCTCAAAGCGTTTCCCGTAAGGTGATCATGCGGGGTTATGAAATACTCGAAGTCTTTCTCAAATCGTTTATCTCGTTCGATTTCTCGTTCGTGTTCTAACCTTTGAAGTTCGAGTTTTGAGCGTTCGATTTCGAGATCGAGATCGAGTTTTTTCATTTTGTATTCCATTGTATCATCAATCTTGTTGTTGAACGTCGTCAACAACTGAGTAACATTTTCGTCCGTATTCGCCCCGGACGTATTACTCGTTGATGATTTTTTTGCCTTGTTTCTCCCGATGGGTCGTTGAATTTGCTCGTCATCGTCATCATCAGAAGGTTGGGTACGTTTTGAACCCCGCGATGAAGTTGTCGTCATCGTTGGAACGACTCCCCATTTTGGACATTTTTTTAGGACGTCCCAAGCTTGTTCGTGAGTGAAAGCAACTTTATGGCGTGCTACATACCGTTCGTGTGCCGTTCGGGATATATCGGCCTCACTCATCCCGCTTGATCTATTATTGAGCAAGTTGTTGTAGATGCCGCCAAACGAATTAACTCTTTTATTGAGGTCGTTGAACTTGCTATTGAGTTTGAGAGGTGTGAGAAATAAGAGGTTGAGAGAATTTGAGAGGTGTGAAAAATAAGAGGTTGAGAGAATTTGAGAGGTGTGAAAAATAAGAGGTTGAGAGGTGTGAGAAATAAGAGGTTGAGAGGTGTGAGAAATAAGAGGTTGAGGGTTAAATATATAGTGGGATTAAATTGAGAAAAATAATTTTTTTTTACAAATAGCCGTTCAACGGTTACATTTTTAAAAATTTAATTAAATTTTTTTTTTAAAAACCTTCGGGATGATCCGGGATCCCATCCCCGGAATCATCCCCGCCCCGCCATCCCCGCATGACCCGTACCCCATTCGCGCCCATCCCGAGCCCCATCCCGTACGCGGTACCGAAGGCCTTATATAGCCACTCACACCTCCAACTTTTCACTTTTGACACCAATGTGGGATAATGAAGAATCAACCACAATTCACCATTTGATGAATACTTGATTCTCATGATACAACCTCATTACTCTTGGGTTTTCCTTTTATATATATAAAGATAAAAATAAATATATAAAGATTTAAGGATATGAAATGTTTAACTATTACATGAAATGTTTTGTCATGTAAATAAAAAATAACTATTTAACCCAAAAATGGATCAAATTTTGTATGAACCTTCAAGCCATATCATATCCTTTATATAGCCACTCACACTTCCAACTTTTATTTTTTGTCACCAATGTGGGACAATGAAAAATCAACTACAATTCACCATTTGATGATACTTGATTCTCATGATGCCACCTCACAAACCATGAATTCTTCTTTTATATATATAAAGATTTTGTCACCGATGTGGGACAATGAAGAATCAACCCCAATTCACCATTTGATGAATACTTGATTATTATGATGCCACCTCATCAACCATGGATTCTCCTTTTATATATATAAAGATGTTTTGTCATGTAAATAAAAAATAACTATTTAACCCAAAAATGGATAAAATTTTGTATGAACCTTCAAGCCATATCTTATCATTTATATAGTTACTCACACTTCCAACTTTTCAATTTTGGTGGCATCATGAGAATCAAGTATCCATCAAATGGTGAATTGTAGTTGATTCTTCATTGTTCCACATTGGTGACAAAAGTGAAAAGTTGGAAGTGTGAGTGACTATATAAAGGATAAGATATGGCTTGATGATTCACACAAAATTTGATTCATTTTTGGTTAAATAGTTATTTTTTTTACATGACAAAACATTTCATGTAATAGTTAAACATTTCATATCTTCATTGTCCCACATATATTGAGGTAAAAAATGAAAAGTTGGAAGTGTGAGTGGCTATATAAAGGATAAGATATGGCTTGAAGGTTCATACAAAATTTGATTCATTTTTTGGTTAAATAGTTATTTTTTATTTACATGACAAAACATTTCATGTAATAGTTAAACATTTCATATCTTTTTTATCTTTATATATAGAAAAGAAGAATCCATGGTTGATAACTTTTATTGAAATTCATAACATAAAAAAAGTTTTACAATGGTTATTACATGTAGCGTATTACAAAACATCATTTATCACATAAGAAAGAAACCAATTCTACAATTTATAACTTTTGTGTGACAATCATGAAGCCTAAGATTTTGGGACATGATTAAAGAGGATCTCATGAAGGCATTGGTGAATTTTTGGGAAAAGGCAGAGAAAAAGGGGGGTGTAACGCGTCTTTCTTAACACTAATCCCGAAGAACCAAAATCCGACCGGGCTAAACGATTTTAGACCAATTAGTCTTATCGGAGTGTTTTACAAGATCCTGGCAAAAAATTTGGCGGAAAGAATGAAAAATGTTTTGGGGAGGGTAATCGGGGAGACCCAATCGGCGTTTTTAAAAGGAAGGTACATTCTCGATGGTGTCCTTATCGCAAACGAGGTAATAGAAGATGTTCATCGATCGAAAAAGAAGGGAATGGCGTTTAAGGTGGACTTTGAGAAGGCCTACGACTCGGTGGAATGGGATTTCTTGCTTGATACATTGAAAGCAATGGGATTTGGAACCAAATGGTGTTCGTGGATAAAATCATGCTTAGGGTCGTCCTCGGTATCGGTGTTGGTCAACGGGTCACCCACGAATGAATTCAAGATGGAGAAAGGGCTTAGACAAGGTGAACTGCTAGCCCCGTTTCTATTCTTGGTGGTAGCGGAAAGCTTGAATGTTATGTTGTTGGAGGCGAGGGAGAAAGGCTTGTACGAAGGGCTAAAGATCGGGAAAAAGGAAGTAACGATGACACATCTCCAATATGCCGATGACGCAATCTTCTTCGGCAAATGGAGTTTGTCAAATCTTAAGTACCTCATGAAGATTCTCCATTGGTTTCACGTGGTTTCGGGTTTAAAAGTTAATATTAATAAAAGCAAGTTACATGGCGTGGGAGTAATAGAAGAAGAGATACGGAGCTGGGCTAATGGTTTGGGATGTGGATATGGAGTACTGCCTTTTTCATATCTCGGATTACCGGTCGGTGCGAGGATGAGCAAAATCGACAATTGGAAGGCGATTCTAGAAAAGATGAGGAATAAATTGGCTACTTGGAAGGCGAAACTAATCTCTTTCGGAGGTAGATTAACTTTGGTAAAGTCGGTTCTCGGTTCCTTATCCTTGTACTTTTTCTCTCTTTTTAAAGGCCCGAGAGGAGTGATTCGTGAGCTAGAGCGAGTGAGAAGTGGCTTCTTTTGGGGGGGTGGGAAAGGGTCCGATTCTAATAGGGCGTTGTCTTGGGTTAAGTGGGAGAACGTGGTGAAAGAATTCAAACATGGGGGTTTAAATGTGGGAAGTTTGCAATCTTTTAATTGGGCTTTATTAGGGAAATGGTGGTGGCGGTTTTTTAAGGAAAAAAAGGCTCTATGGGTGAAAGTGGTAAAAAGCATCTATGGAGATGAGGGGGGACTTAAGGGGGAGGTTGGTCTCAATGTGGGGAGGTCTTCGGTATGGTCGAATATTATTAGTATAGGAAAAGAGATGGATAAAGTGGGCCTTGAGTTTTCATCGTCTTTTGGGGTAGAAGTAGGTAACGGTAGCGAAACGAAAGTGTGGGGGGATAGGTGGCTAGGAGATGTGGAGTTGGGGAAGAAATATAAGAGACTCTTCTAACTTGAGCCTTGTAAGGAGGTAAAGATCTCCGAAAGGGGGAGGTGGGCAGGAGATGAGTGGGAGTGGTGCTGGGAGTGGAGAAGGGAACCAAGGGGGAGAGTGTTAGGAGAACTAGAGAATCTCAACAACGCTTTGGTCGGTTGGAAGCCAAGAGCAGATAGAAGAGATCAAACAAGATGGGCCTTGGGTGTGGACGGATCGTTTTCCATGCAAAAACTTAAAAGAATTAATTGAAGAAAAGGAGGTGTCTAGAGGTACCGTTCCGGTAGCAACATGGTGGTCAAAGGTAATTCCAAAAAATCGGTATTTTTGTGTGGAGAGTTAGACAAGGCCGTATACCTTGTAGAGTTATCTATACTATATTATAAAGCATTTAACCTCCAAACTCTTAAAAACAACAATTTAAGCACTATGTACTATATTTTAAAGCATATTTACTTAATTTTTTTAGAGAGAGAGAAAACTAATTTTTTTTTGGAAACCAGGAATTTTTTTTATGGAAGCAGGGACCATAATGCCTCTACCCTTTCCTCTACATCCACGCCTTCAGTTCTGGGTTTTGGAAATTGCAAACCGACTCATCGGCTCCATCCACTCTATCCAAAGTCCTCCGATCATAACCCATGGATTCATCACTTTTGGTTTCAAACATTTCTCACCGAAGGCCACACATGACGACTTCTCAGGTACTATATTTATCGATTTTGGTTTTGAAATCGGTTTTGGTTTTGAAATCGGTTTAGGTTTTGAAATCGTTTTTGGTTTCAAAATCGTTTTTGGTTTCAAAATCGTTTTTGAAATCGATTTTTGTTTCAAAATCGTTTTTGAAATCGATTTTTGTTTCAAAATCTGGTTTTGAAATCGATTTTGGTTTCTTCTTCGTCTTTCTGATTATTTCTTTGTCACTTTGAATCTTGCTTTGATTTTGGTTTTGAAATCAATGTGTTTCTATACTTGAGTATTTGCAGAGAGTGATGTATATATAACTAATTTTTTTTGGAGAAGCATCTTTAATACCACTGTGTTGAGATCGATGATGTGCAACTCTTGGGAACTCCAGGTGAGTACTTGTGCCATGATACTTGAGGATTATGAATCTTCAGCAGGATAATCAAGTTTTGTTCCACCAAAATCTCTTAGGGAGAAGTGGGGTCCAGGCTGATACCCAGGTATGATTTCATGAACATATAAATTTTTTTAAGAGTTTGCAGATTCGAATTTATACAACATAGAAATACTTGAAAGTAGCAACATAGAAATACCCAGGTATGATTTCATGAACATATTACTGGATTTTTTTTAATAATCTTATCACTAATTTCAGCCTCTAATTATCAAATTACAGATTGCAATGCTTATATATGCAGATTCTGTGAAGTGGGTAATCTTCAAAAAGCCAAATGGATTTAGTTTAGCATGGGTTGGTTTGGTTGGTTTTAAGGTAGCATGGTTCAATTCCAGTTCAAACAAGGTTTGGTTGGGTTTTAGATTTTGAAAACGTTCTATTGCTTTTACTCAAGTTTGAAAGTATCTACTTCCTTTATCATGCTTGTTGGTGCAAGTGTACCCAGCTTTAAAAATTGTGATATATTTTTGGTACACATAAAATCACATCTCCATATTTATTTTGATGATTACAAAACACACCGCATTATTTGTTATCTAATATTTTATCTGAGTGTGCAGATATTTAAATGATCTCGATAAATTATTATCTGAAGAATCCAAGTTTGAAAAGTTTCGTCATTTTATTTTAAAATGATAAACACCCTAAAATATTTTATCACTTGGATATTTCGTATCTATATAAATATATTTGAATCAAATATATATATAATATCTTTTATATATAAATCTCTGATATATATATATATTAATATATGCTGCTACTGTTCATCTGTTGCAAGAAGTGTGTTCAGCCGAAGTTTACCTGCGTTGCCATGCTCTCATTGGACAGATCTTCTGGCGGTATACCGCCAAGGTATACGCGGTATACCGCGGGTACTATTTCCCATCAACTTGTTCTGCATGAGAAGCTTCGTTTGTCAGGAAGTATGTCAGGCGGTATACCGCCATGTGCAACGCGGTATACCGCGGGTACATTATGCCGTTGAGTTTTTTTGCAGGTTGACCTTCTCAAGGAGTACACTTTTTATGACGCAGGTATACCGCGATGGTTCGGCGGTATACCGCGAAATTCTCAAGTCGGATTTTCATGCAGTATAAATACAAGCCTCCAGCAGCATTAAACTCTACACCAACTTCAGCATTAAGTTCTCCCTCAGCATTTGATTATTATTCTGCTGCTTTCTTACTCACACTAAATCACTTAAACTGATAAATTAATTTTTGAGCAAGAAATCTTGAGTTGATAGCAGATTAAAATCTCACGATTAGTTGAATCAGCAACACAACTCAAGTGATCAAACTCTCTAAAAATATCCAAGTGATAAACCTTATTCAAGAGTGATTATTCATATTAAATTATACCCTCTTGTAAGTGTTTGAATTAGAGTGAGTGATCCACCATTAATCTCTCAAAGAAGAGTGTTTCGCGTTTGTTGTATTAAGGTTTGTGTTTCTACCGTAAAGAACACGTTTCGTATTGGATCTCCGAGAAGTGTTATTTTCTCGAGGTGGACTAGCCAACTTTGTGTTTGGTGAACCACTTTAAAAATCTCGTTGTCAAGTATTCTCTTTCCCTTATCTCTTTACATTTCCGCTGTGCATTTAAATTATATCTGTTTATATAATTGTTGTATATTTACTTGTTTATACTCTGCTTTATTTTTACTGTATTGTTTGTACTGTATTTATTTGTTAAAAGATTTTTTTGAAAGTAAAAGATTTTAAATACAACCTTACCCCCCCCTTAGGTTGTCCAACATTTGGTATCAGAGCAGGTCTTTCAAAAAATATTCTGCATATTTTTCTCTTATTCTTCTAAATGGCTCAACAAACTAATATCGTGTTTTCAAAACCTCCTTTGATAGATACTGAAAAGTTTGGCATTTGGGCCGAGCTATTTGAATGTCACGTGCGTGGCAAAAATCAAAAGATTTGGAACATCATAGAAAAAGGGAATTTTAAACCCACCATTGTGAAAGATGATGTTTATATTGATAAACCCCTAGATGACTGGACTACTTCTGATGAAGCCCATTTTTGTTTAAACTTTGAAGCTAAGAATATATTATATGCTGCTTTAACAACTGACGAAATCGAAAGAGTATATACTTATAAAACTGCAAATCAAATATGGGAAAGTTTAAATAATACTCATCGTGGAAACACGGAGGTTAAATCTAGTAAAGTAAATATTTTAGTTCACGATTATGAACTATTCGAAATGAAACAAGATGAGTCAATTGACTCAATGTTTAAAAGATTTAACCTTATTGTGACTACTTTGAAAGGTTTGGATCGCACTTATCCTAACGAGGACTATATAAGGAAAATCCTACGAGCCCTTCCTTCGGAGTGGATGCAAAAGATAACATCCTTAGAAGACTCCCGTGACCTCTCCATAATGAAGATAGATGACTTAATCGGTAATCTTAAAGTGCATGAAATTGCACTTAAAAGAAACAAAGATCGGGAGCAAGTTAAAAAGAAATCAATCGCTCTCAATATCTCAACACCAAAAGATGAGAAGAAAAAGGAGAAAGCTAGCTCCTCGAAAGATCCTTCCGAAACTCTCGATGAAGTCGCCATGTTGGTAAGAAACTTTTCCAAATTTCTTAATAATAATAATAAATTTTCTAACAATGGCAGATTTCAAAGAAACGGTAACTACCGTCGTGGTGGTGATAATCGAAGTCGTAAGTTCCATAAACGAGACGAAAAAATTAAGAAAAATGGCGACTCGAGTGAAGACGATAAAGCTAAGCCAAAGAGAGGCTTTTGCTACTCATGTGGTGACAAAGACCACTACGCCAATGAATGTCCTAAAAAGAACAAATTCCAAAAGAAGAAGGAGAAAGCCTTCATTGGAGGCGCGTGGAGCGAGAGTGAAGAAGAAGATGACTATCAAGCCATTTGTCTTATGGCCGATAGCGACGACGAGGTAAAATCTTCTTACTCAGATTACGATAGTGATTATGAAAGTGAAAATGAAAATAATCTTGAAGAATTATATGAGTCTTTTCATAAAATGGCCGCTCTTGCAAATCGTTACCAAGATGAGAATGCCATGTTAAAAGAAACTGTAAATGCTTGTAAAAAGGAAATAAAAAATGTTAAACAAAAATCTGAAAATGATATAGATATAATTGCTAAATTAGAAACTAAATTAGGAGAAAAAGATTTTTGTAAATCTTGTGATGTTTTAAATAAAGAAATTGCATGCTTAAATAAAAAATCACATGAAAATATTATTTGTACAAAATGTGATATTCTTGAGAATGAGATTACATGCTTAAAGGCTAAATGTGCTTCATATGAAAAAGATAACATGCTAGCTAAAGCTTTTGAAAGTAGTAATAAAAAGGTTCTTAACATGCTTAATATGCCTAACCGTATAAAATGTAGAAAAGGCATTGGTTCCAATACTTGTGTTGATAAATGTTCTTGTATACCCATCAAAAGATTTTATGAATCACCTAAAGTAAATACAAGAAATCAATATGTGCAAAAACCTCCGTATGTGCGTAAAATAAATAATGTAAATTATAATACAAGAAAACCGTATGCTCGCATGTACCATGATAAATATTCTAAACCTAATAATAATGCGAATGTAAATGCTTGTTTTTATGTATATGATAAATATAATCGCAAAATTAAAATGGTAAATAAATGGATTCCAAAAGGAATGTTTAGTAATGATAATCCCGGTGGTATGCGTTTATGGTTTTAAATGTGTTATATATATATATATAGTTTAAATATATTCTGTTGTATATGTTATATATATAAGTAATATATATTCTATGTACTGTTTGTTTATATATATACGTACTACATATATATATATATATATAGTGTTTGTTTAAATGTGCTATATATATAAGTAATTTTTTTTTTGTACCTTTAATTCTATTCATATATATATATACATAAGTACTGCACATATATATATATATTTTATTTAATTTTTTAATTCTTATTTATATATATGTTGTTTGTCTTAACATGTGTTGTATATATATATTTGTGTTTTATATATATATATGTATTATATATTGTGTAATGTATTATATATATATATATTCTGTTTGACTTTATATATATGTATGTTGGTTGACTTTTGAAACTAATTGTCAAGGACCCACGAGAAATGGGGACCATAAAAGTTATATCTTCATTATTGTAGATTGATCTTGATATGGACTGGATACTCGATAGTGGTTGCACACGTCACATGACCGGAAACAATAATCTCTTTTCATCATATAAGTCATGTGATGGTGGACAGGTAATCTTTGGAGGAAACTCCAAAGGAAATATAATTGGTAGAGGTACAGTCTCTTGCAATAATGTTCAATTTCTAAATGTTAATCATGTTGATAATTTACATTTTAATTTGTTAAGTGTTCGTCAATTGTGTAAAAATAATACAACTGTTGTCTTCGAAGAAGATTCTTGTAAAATCATAAAAAATGGCAAAATTCTTTTAAATGGTTTTGTAAAAGGAAATTTGTATATTTGTAAAACTGTTGTATCTGATAATGTATGCTTATCTTCTATTAATGATGTTTCTACTTTATGGCATAGGCGTTTAGGTCACGCTAACCTAAGATTAATGCAAAACTTAAAAAATAAGGAGCTTGTGAGTGACCTGCCAAAATTAAAGTTTGATAATCATTTTTGTGATGCTTGTCGTGTCGGCAAACAACATCACGTTTCTCATAAATCAAAAAATGTTATTTCTACTCAAAGAGTTTTAGAACTTTTACATATGGATCTTTTTGGCCCGATGGCTGTTCAAAGTTTTGGAGGAAATTTTTATACTTTGGTTATTGTGGATGATTTTTCCCGTTATACTTGGACTTTATTTTTGAGACATAAAAATGAGGCTTTCGAAAAGTTTAAAATTTTAGGAAAAAGAATTCAAAACCAACAAGGTTGTACGATTGTTTCCATACGTACGGACCATGGACGAGAATTCGATAATGATGTACAATTTGGTGCCTTTTGTGATAAACATGGTATAACTCATAACTTTTCGGCTCCTCGAACTCCTCAGTCAAACGGGGTTGTTGAAAGGAAAAATCGAACGTTGCAAGAAATGAGTAGAACTATGCTAAACGAACATCAAGTTCCCCAAAAGTTTTGGTGTGATGCCGTTGCTACCGCGACCTATGTGCTTAACCGTGTCCTAATTAGAGGTATCCTAAATAAGACACCCTATGAACTTTACCGAGGTAGAAAACCTTCCCTAGCTCACCTAAAAGTTTTTGGTTGTAAATGTTTCATTTTAAACACCAAATCCTACCTAACCAAATTTGACCCCAAAGCCTATGAAGGAGTTTTCCTAGGTTACTCTTGGAATAGCAAAGCCTATAGAATCCTAAATAAGGAGACCATGGTAGTGGAAGAATCCCTTAATGTTAGTTTTGACGAGAGTCCTCCCAAACCGAGTGCACCCTTAGCAAATGATAATATCCGTGAAGGAGACGTCTTAGCCCAACAACTTAGTACTTTGGATTTAGGTACCCAACCTTCTCCAAATAATATTGAATCTAGTGATGCCCCTCCGTGCTTTATTCCACAAGGTATAGATGATCCTAACCTTAGAACCGCTCGAGGACATCCCGTAGATCAAATTATAGGTGACCTAAACCAAAGGACAACTAGATCACAAATCCTTACCCATTGTGCTTTCCATGCTTTTATCTCAACCATAGAACCTAAAACCATAGATGAAGCTTTAGGTGATGAGGATTGGATATTGGCCATGCAAGATGAGTTAAACCAATTTACTAGGAATGATGTGTGGGACTTAGTGCCTAGCCCTAGTAGTCAAACCATTATTGGCACAAGATGGGTCTTCCGTAACAAGGTAGACGAGAACGGTGGAGTCACACGAAACAAGGCACGTTTAGTTGCCAAGGGGTACAGTCAACAAGAAGGTATAGATTATGACGAAACCTTTGCACCGGTTGCAAGGTTGGAGTCTATTCGAATGCTTCTCGCTTTTGCAAATGCTAAAGATTTTAAGTTATTTCAAATGGATGTTAAAAGTGCTTTCTTAAATGGTATTATAAATGAGGAGGTATACGTTTCTCAACCTCCCGGTTTTGAAAGTTTTGAAAACCCGACACATGTTTATAAATTGAAAAAGGCGCTTTATGGTTTAAAGCAGGCTCCGCGTGCTTGGTATGATAGATTAAAAACCTTTTTAATTGTTAGTGGTTATATTATGGGTAAAATAGATAATACTTTATTTGTGAAATATGTTCAAAATGATATTGTGGTTGTGCAAGTATATGTTGATGATATTATTTTTGGTTCCACTAATGAAAAATTGTGTAATGATTTTTCTGCGAAAATGACTAGCGAATTTGAAATGAGCATGATGGGAGAGTTAAAATACTTCTTAGGATTGCAAATAAAACAATGTGAAACTGGTATTTTTATTAGTCAATCTAAATATTGTAAAGATATGTTGAAAAAGTTTAACTTTGAAAATGTCAAACCCGTTGAAACTCCAATGACCACAAATTTGCAATTATCTCGTGACGAGGAGGGAAACGATTTTAATGAAAAGATTTATCGTGGTATGATTGGTAGCTTGTTATATTTAACTGCTAGTAGACCTGATATTATGTTTAGTGTATGTTTATGTGCTCGTTTTCAATCTTCACCTAAACAATCTCACTATGAAGCTGTCAAGCGTATTTTTCGATATTTACGAGGTACTACTAATCTTGGCTTATGGTACGCAAAGAAACCCGAGTTAGAAGTAACGTGTTTTGCCGATTCCGATCTTGGTGGATCTATTGTTGACCGAAAAAGTACTAGTGGGGTATGTGCCTTTATAGGTCTCTCACTTGTATCTTGGTTCTCTAAGAAACAACAATCCGTAGCTTTGTCTACAACCGAAGCGGAATATGTAGCCGCCGCAAGAGCATGTGCTCAAGTCCTATGGATGAAACACACACTTACCGATTTTGAGGTACACCTAACCAAAATTCCAATTATGTGTGATAACTCAAGTGCCATAAACTTAAGTAAAAATCCCGTTTTACATTCTCGTACCAAACATATTGAATTGAGACATCACTTTTTACGAGATAATGTTCAAAAAGGCAAAATCGTGCTTGAAAAGGTTGATTCGGAAGATAATTTGGCCGATATTTTCACAAAAGCTCTTAACAAAAAAGCCTTCTTTAAATTAAGACTTGGTTTAGGCATGCTTGAGTATAACCCTTGATAAATACTAACTCTCAAATATTTCATATTTTGAGGGGGAGCATCTTTCGAGGGGGAGCATAAGCGTTTTTCTTAAACCCTTTTTGCTTCGACAAAAGGGGGAGAGAAACCGAGTATGCTCTCGTGTTTAGCGTTGTGTTTGTCATCATCAAAAAGGGGGAGATTGTTGGTGCAAGTGTACCCAGCTTTAAAAATTGTGATATATTTTTGGTACACATAAAATCACATCTCCATATTTATTTTGATGATTACAAAACACACCGCATTATTTGTTATCTAATATTTTATCTGAGTGTGCAGATATTTAAATGATCTCGATAAATTATTATCTGAAGAATCCAAGTTTGAAAAGTTTCGTCATTTTATTTTAAAATGATAAACACCCTAAAATATTTTATCACTTGGATATTTCGTATCTATATAAATATATTTGAATCAAATATATATATAATATCTTTTATATATAAATCTCTGATATATATATATATTAATATATGCTGCTACTGTTCATCTGTTGCAAGAAGTGTGTTCAGCCGAAGTTTACCTGCGTTGCCATGCTCTCATTGGACAGATCTTCTGGCGGTATACCGCCAAGGTATACGCGGTATACCGCGGGTACTATTTCCCATCAACTTGTTCTGCATGAGAAGCTTCGTTTGTCAGGAAGTATGTCAGGCGGTATACCGCCATGTGCAACGCGGTATACCGCGGGTACATTATGCCGTTGAGTTTTTTTGCAGGTTGACCTTCTCAAGGAGTACACTTTTTATGACGCAGGTATACCGCGATGGTTCGGCGGTATACCGCGAAATTCTCAAGTCGGATTTTCATGCAGTATAAATACAAGCCTCCAGCAGCATTAAACTCTACACCAACTTCAGCATTAAGTTCTCCCTCAGCATTTGATTATTATTCTGCTGCTTTCTTACTCACACTAAATCACTTAAACTGATAAATTAATTTTTGAGCAAGAAATCTTGAGTTGATAGCAGATTAAAATCTCACGATTAGTTGAATCAGCAACACAACTCAAGTGATCAAACTCTCTAAAAATATCCAAGTGATAAACCTTATTCAAGAGTGATTATTCATATTAAATTATACCCTCTTGTAAGTGTTTGAATTAGAGTGAGTGATCCACCATTAATCTCTCAAAGAAGAGTGTTTCGCGTTTGTTGTATTAAGGTTTGTGTTTCTACCGTAAAGAACACGTTTCGTATTGGATCTCCGAGAAGTGTTATTTTCTCGAGGTGGACTAGCCAACTTTGTGTTTGGTGAACCACTTTAAAAATCTCGTTGTCAAGTATTCTCTTTCCCTTATCTCTTTACATTTCCGCTGTGCATTTAAATTATATCTGTTTATATAATTGTTGTATATTTACTTGTTTATACTCTGCTTTATTTTTACTGTATTGTTTGTACTGTATTTATTTGTTAAAAGATTTTTTTGAAAGTAAAAGATTTTAAATACAACCTTACCCCCCCCTTAGGTTGTCCAACAATGCTACATATAATTGTTAAATGTGGTTTTCATAACATCTCTGTTGGAATTCTAGGTTCAGATTTCAGGATTGTTTCAACCTCTCGGTTTGGCTGTGCATCTCTCGCTCTTAATCTCTCGATTTTCAGTCCTACAATTGTTCCCATACGACACCTAAGGTATATCGATCGTTGCCTATTGAATCTCTTTTCAATTTTTTATTAGTTGTATGGATTTTCTTCTTCTTAAAGGATACCCTAATATTGCTACAATGTTTTTTGTAACCCAATTCCGGCGAAACCCGTCAATCTTCTAGCAGTTGAGATATTTAATTTGGTGAAGAATGGGGTTTCACGAAGAGCTTGAAGAGGGAAACCGTTTCAAGTGAAGAGACAGGTGATATCTCGAATTATCGTTTTAGCATCTATTGAAAACCCTAATTTTGCTAATTCTTTTTTTTTGGAAACCAGGAACCATAATGTCATTGCCTGTATATCTTTGATTTTGGTCTGAAATTTGAGTATATTAGGAATGGTTTGTTGTTTCCAGTTTTTTCTGCCTTTGTTGAGTGTTTGTAGAATTGATGAAGATTGAGAATTAAAGAGGGAAAATGAGAAAACAATTTCGACAAGAAAAAATTTAAGGTCTGAATTTATATCTGTTACCTAATTTACCTAATATACTCCTCTCATATCTTCATATCCATTCCTAATATACTCTCATATCCATTCCTAATTTACCGTATCCATTCCTTTTTTTTACCGACCTTGTTTTCTTATTTATACGGTTTATTGTTTCTTGTTTTTTCACCGACCTTGGAGAGTTTAATGGACTACAATCCTAATAAACTGCTTAATTAGCTTAACGGATAAGATAGCTGCTTAATAAGCTTAATGGATAACATAGCTTAATCTAATACATTAATGGGTAAGATATTGCATTACTTTTATTTAATGTGTAGAAAATGGATTCACATTCTTATGTTAAAGTGTTTACATTTTTGAATGAGAAATTGCATTACTTTTTCATATTTGGATCTGCATAAATGTAATTCACGTATCTGCATAAATGGGATCAAGGATTCATAGCAAGTCTAAAACTAAAAAAACTATTAGAAATAGAATAGCCAAATACAATGTTAGTTGATTTATTTACCGATTTGATGATCCCTTCGATTTTGGGTTCTTCTAATCGATTTTGGTTTTATATATGTTAGTTTTAGCAAGTCTACAATGTTAGTTTTTTTTAAATATGTTTTAGTTTTTATAAAAATGTACCTGCTTTAGCCGCAATGGCTTGGACATCAGCTGTTTGGCAGCAACAAAACAGCCCTAACAACAAATAATCTTGCTGTTTTGACAGCAATCAGCATCAATTTTCTGTTTTGAAATCGAATGGACAGCATAACTTCTAAAACAACAACAATTTTCTGTTATAACATCAATACAACAACACCTTTTTTGTTCAGATTAAAAAACATGCCAAACATATGATAACAATATAAATTAAACATATTAAGTTGCTTTCATAGTTTTGAAGCCATCTATGGAGAAGAAACCTGGGTAAATACTTTACATTGCAGGTACATTTTTTGCTGTTATCTTTCATTAAGTCACTTATTGAGCATTAGAAACTCCTGTAGGAATGGTATATATGATTTGGGATGTTAATATAAAGAGTTTAGAAAAAGCAAAAAGACCTTATTCTGGAAAATAATGTTATAGATATTTGGTTTACTTTACAATTGTAAAGTGGATGCGAATTTGAAAATTATGTGATTGTGCACTTACCTTATTCTGGAAATTAATGTTATAGTTCCTCTCTTTAAATTCTATATTTCTCCCATAACAAGGTATTAGTTCAAATCAAATCATGTTTTTTGGATTTGTGTTTGATTTTGATGTGTTTCCGATGGTTTTTGATGCAAGCAAGAAGCAGGTTTCCGATGGTTTTTGATGTGCTCAGAAGAAGGTTGCTTAATCATGAATTGAGATTGCATCAGAGGGTGATAACTGAAAAGGATGAAGCAGTATTTGGTGCTAAAGGTAAATAAAATGTAAATTTTATAGATGTGTGCAGGATCAATGGAAGTCAAAGTTGTAATGGTGATTCTGATGGTCTTAGTTCTTTTAAGCTGAAACTGAAGAAATTATGTGTGAGTGGTCTTTTAGTTATTTTAATGTCAATGAAAAAGAGAATCGTTTCAGTTGTGAACAATATTTTAGAAACTCTGAGCTAATGTTAGTGATTGGGCCCTCATTTTTTTTTAAAATCTATTGGATTATGTGTTGAGTTTTTTTTTATTTTATTTGAAGCATACGGATAATCGTAGTTAGGCATTTGGTTCTTTTTTTGAATATTGACTTTTTTTATTTTCATTTTTTATGACTTTTTTTTTATGTTTGGTTTTTGCTATTACTGCTTACATATTAGTCTTTTTGTGCTACTTCAAATTTATATAATTACTTAAGTAAAATGAATAAACAATAAAATAATTTTTGATTCTAAAATATTCAAAAATCAAAGTTTCCTCTTTCATTTATGGATATTCCCTAAACATCATTTCCGCTTTTGTCAAATCCAAAAACATGTTTAGGTGTAACTTTAAAGAAGAGTTTAGATTCTAAACTAAAATCATGTTATTTGCTACGTTTTTCCACTATCCGATTTGTGGTTGTAATGATGCTGAACTTTGCGAGTTAACTTTTTATTGTCAATTAATCATGTTAAAATTAATTTTATGTATAAGTGGATTCACATTTAACCGATGGAACCCTAAAAATAGAATAAAAAAGGCAGAAAACAGAAGGAAAGAAGAAACAAAACTTAAGGGTTCAAGTTCTCGCTTTGAAATTGAAATATATCCTGTTGTATTGCGCGGATACACTGCTAGTATATATATAAAAGAAAATGTAGGAGAGAGAGTTAAGGAGAAGCCTCCATTGAGACTTTAGAATTTTGTGAGATTTTTTATTTTTTTTTAAATAAAATGTTGCATTAATTGATTACAACTTTTCTTTTTCTATTTTTTTCATTGGTTTTAATTAATAAATTTTGTATACTTAGTTAAAATATAATTCAACACTCACTAAAACCTATAAACACTATTGTATAACAATGGTTATTTTATTTTTATTAAATAAATTTATTGATGTTATTATTTAGTTATTTTTACTTAGTAAACTTACATAAACTTAAATAACTTAAATATTTTATAAACTTAAATCAATATATTTGAAAACTTATTTTATTAGAGTACCTTTTTTGTTAGTAAGTTAACAATGATTATAAATCAATATTTATTTTTAAAATGTTTTATCATTAATCTAACAAATGCTTGATAATCAAAACCTTTTATTTAGTATGATAATAATCAACTAATATTTTTTTTAATAGTATACTTTTTTTATTTTTCTTATTAGGCTAACAATGCTTATAAATCAAAATTTATTTTAAAAGTGTATACTTTTTAGTGATTGTTTTTCTTATTAATATAACAAGTGCTTAGAAATCATACCCTTTAAATTGTTTTATTATTTGGTTAGATAATAGTCAATTAATACTTATTAATAGAATGCTTTAATTTTATTGTTTTCAGTAAGTTAAGGCCTTCCGTACCGGAGCGGCTTCGGGCTCGGGTTCACCACGCGGGTTGGCGGGTAGCGGGTACGGATGAAGCGGGTTCGAGCGGGTAAGGGGCGCGGGCTCGAGGCTCGGGTTCCCCAGCCCGCATACCCGAATATAATTATTTTTTTTTTCATTTTTTTTAAATTCCAAACGGTAATAATTCAAAAATCCAAACGGTCATTTTTTCTATATTTCCAAACCCTATAAATTAACCTCAAATCTCATTCATTTTTCACACCAATTCTCTCAATCCTTTAAATTCTCTCAATTCATTTTTCACTCTCAATCCTCTAAATTCTCTCATCATGAATTCAAACACCCCACCCACACCCCGTAGTAACCGATCGACGAGCTCGGGTTCACCGCAAGAAACCCAAAACGTTGGTTTCCAACCATTTCAACAAACTCCTTATTTTCCGCAACAAACTCCATATAATCCTTATTATCCGCAATATGCCCCGAACGTTGGTTTCCCACAATCTATTCATCCAATGTCTCGTGAAGGCATGATCCTACAAGGTTTTGCGCCTCCAAATTTTGAACTTCCTCAACCCGCTTTCAACACCGGAATCAATCTTGAAGAGATTGTTCCGGAAACACCACATACGATCTCCACACAACAATCATCCCCGGATCGACAACCAAGCCCAAAGCCGTCACGACAAAAGAAAAAGTTTGAAAAAAGAGCCACTCGACAACAGTGGACTAGAGAGGAGGAAACGGCTTTAGCAAAGGCGTGGATCGACGTTTCGGAGGACCCAAAAACCGGTAACGCACAAAGCAGAGGTACTATTAATATTATTTGTTAGACAACCTAGGGGGGGTAAGGTTGTATTTAAAATCTTTTACTTTCAAAAATTCTTTTACAAATAAATACAGTACAGAAACAGTATAAATAAATCAGAGTATACAAATAATAACGAAGAGTGTAAATATAAACAAATACACAGAGATTATATAAATAAATATAAATGCAAAGCAGTTTATATAAATAAATATAATAAAGCACAGCGGAATAAATAAAGAGATAAAGGTTAGAGATACTTGACACAGAGATTTACTGATTTACCACCAACTGTGATAAACCAGCAGCCGAGACACTTCCCGACACGATCCAATAAATGTATTCTTTACGGTAGAATACAAACCAAATACAGAGCAAAGTAAACGGCTCTCAAGCTTTAGCTTATCGAGATATACAGGATCACACACCCGTTATTCAAACACTTACAAGAGGAGTATAACTCACAATGGGTAATCACTCTTGTATAATATCTCACACTTGGATATTTTATAAAAAATGTTTTATAAAATATATATATTAAAAATGAGAGAGCTGAGAGTGTGGTTGCTGCTTGTTGTTACTGTTATGTGGTCTAGTCTGGTCTACTTGTTCTCTTCTCCAGCATGCATGTATATATATCAGGAAGCTCCAACGGCATTGTGCATCCGCGGTATACCGCCAAATGCACGCGGTATACCGCCGTCAGAAAAGGTAACTGACACACCAACGGCTACATGCAAAGTTGACTTCTGGAATTACGTACCCGCGGTATACCGGCTGGGACTCGCGGTATACCGGCCGTACGAAAAAGTACTTTCAACCAATCACAATTGTACACCGAGCCTGCCGCGGTATACCGGCTGAACAGCCGCGGTATACCGCCAAAAGTGTACCCGCGGTATACCGGCTGTACCGCCGCGGTATACCGCCGTCAGAAAAAGGAACTAACCAGGACGCAACCAAATCTGCTGGATCTTCTCAATAAACTTATTTAAATAAATTATTTAAGGTTTTTAGAAATATCCAAGTGGTATATTATTTTAGGGTGTTTATCATTATTAGTTATAAACAATAATGACGACGTAAACACTTCCGTCTTTGAACCCTTCAGATTAAATCTTCGTGTTCTTCAACAACTGCACACTTGGATTAAATTGTTAGATAAACAATAATACGGTGTGTTTGTAATCATCAAAATAAATATATATAAATATATAGAGATGTGGTACACTTGCACCAACAATCTCCCCCTTTTTGATGATGACAAACACAACCGCTAAGCAAGAGCATATGCGGTTTCTCTCCCCCGTTTGTCGAAACAAAAAGGGTCAAGAAAGACGGTATGCTTCCCCTCGAGAGATGCTCCCCTCAAAATATGCATATAATTGAGGTAGCATAAACTCATGGGTAAAGAGCTAAAACGCTCCCCCTCAAATTAATAACGATATCAATTTGATTTTATAAAATTTGAGGGATAAAATAAAATGCAAAAAGCAATAGAGACAAAGATATACAAACCAATACGAAACACTTGCACCAAAACGGATCTTAAGGCTTCAATTTTCGGTTAATTTTATGTGATTTAAAAAAAAAAAAAACCACCACGTATTATGACCTCGTCAGGTAACCACGTATTATAACCTCGGCAGGTAACCACGTATTATAACCTCGGCAGGTAACCACGTATTATATCCTCGTCAGGAAACCACGTATTATAACCTCGGCAGGTAACCACGTATTATAACCTCGGCAGGTAACCACGTATTATATCCTCGTCAGGAAACCACGTATTATAACCTCGGCAGGTAACCACGTATTATAACCTCGGCAGGTAACCACGTATTATATCCTCGTCAGGAAACACCTACAAAAGGCAAAGAAAATTTTTCGTGGTACCCTTTTCTTATGGGTCCTTTTAACAGTTAGTATAAAACATAAACTGCAAAAAAAATATGTTGTCGACATAAAACAAACACGACAAACATACAAAACCATAAAAATGGTTTAAAACCATAAACGCATTCCACCCGGATTATCAACATTAAACATTCCTTTCGGAATCCATTTTCTAACCATTTTAATTTTGCGATTGTATTTATCATACACATAAAATGAAGCATTTATATTCGCATTAGGTCTAGAAAAATTACTATTATACATACGAGCATACGGTTTCCTCCCATAATTCACATTTTTCATTTTTGACATATATGGGGGTTTTTGCACATAGGGTTTTCTCGTTTCAACTTTAGGAGATGCAAAAAATCTTTTAATGGGTTTACACGAACATTTATCAACACATGTATCGGAACCAATGCCTTTACGACAATTTATACGATTAGGCATATTTAGCATTTTAAGCACTTTATCATTGCTATTATTAAAAGCATTTGCTAATAAGTCATTTTTCTCATGCGATTTACATTTAGCATTTAAACATGCAACTTCATTTTCAAGAGACTCGCATTTTGTACATGCAACACTTTCATTTTTATTTTCACTTAAGCATGCAATTTTATCATTTAAAATAACACAAGATTTACAAACATCTTTTTCACTTAATTTATTTTCTAATTTAGTGATAACATCTAAATCATGAGCAGATTTTTGTTTACCGTCATCTATTTCCTTTTTATATACAGATACGGTTTCTTTTAAATTAGAAATTTCATCTTTATATTTATTTGCGAGAGCGGCCATATCATGAAATGATTTATATAATTCGTCAAGATTATTTTCATCGTCACTATAATAATTATCACTATAATTACTATCACAATTATTTTTAGGAGAATATGATGAAGATACCTCATTGTCATGGTCGGCCATGAAACAAAAATTTTTGGCCTCATTTATGCTTGCGCTCAACGCGCCTCCAATTAAAGCTTTTGGTGTGTTGATTTGTTTTGCTCGTTTCGGACAAACACTCGCATAGTGATCCTTGTCGCCACATACATAGCAAAAGCCTTTCTTTTTATTGGCTTTTTCATCGTCGCTAGATTCGTCATATTTGTCTTCACTTTTATGGACGTTGCGACTTTGGTTTTTACCACCACGACGGTAGTCTCCATTTTCTTGAAACCTATCATCTTTGGCAAACTTTCTGTTAGATAAAAGTTTAGAAAGTTTTCTTACCAACTTGACTAAATCGTCAAGATTTTCGGGTTCATCATCCGAGGAACTTGCATCTTCCTCCTCTTCCTTTTCCTCTTCTTTTGAGGCAACGACTTTGAGAGCGATGGATTTCTTTTTGACTTGCTCCCGGACTTGATTTCTTTTTAGTGCGATTTCGTGCACTTTAAGATTGCCGATGAGATCATCGAGCTTCATCGTTGCGAGATCTCGGGAGTCTTCTAAAGATGTAATTTTTGCCATCCACTCCGAAGGTAGTGCTCGAAGAATCTTCCTTACATAATCTTCATTAGGATAAGTACGACCTAATCCTTGTAAAGTAGTCATTATGAGGTTAAATCTTTTAAACATAGAATCGATAGACTCATCTTGAGTCATCTCGAACATTTCATAATCATGAACTAGAATATTTATTTTACTGCTTTTGACTTGCGTGTTTCCACGATGAGTGTCATTTAAACTTTGCCAGATTTCATTAGCAGTTTCATAAGTATAAACTCTTTCTATTTCATCAGAATTTAAAGCAGCATATAACATGTTTTTAGCTTCAAAATTTAAACAATACGAAGCTTCATCAGTGGGAGTCCACTCTTTAGAATCTTTTTCAACAATAAGATCATTTACGATTTTGGTTGGAATAAAATTTCCTTTTTCAATAATTTCCCACATCTTTCTATTTTTGCCACGCACGTGACATTCAAATAATTTTGCCCAAAGACCAAATTTTTCAGTATCAATAATAGGAGGTTTTGAAAACAAAACAGTTTGTTGAGCCATTATATAAAAGATATAACTTTAAAAATTTAAACAGATAATTTTTTGAAAGCCCCGCTCTGATACCAAATGTTAGAAAACCTAGGGGGGGGGGTAAGGTTGTATTTAAAATCTTTTACTTTCAAAAATTCTTTTACAAATAAATACAGTACAGAAACAGTATAAATAAATCAGAGTATACAAATAATAACGAAGAGTGTAAATATAAACAAATACACAGAGATTATATAAATAAATATAAATGCAAAGCAGTTTATATAAATAAATATAATAAAGCACAGCGGAATAAATAAAGAGATAAAGGTTAGAGATACTTGACACAGAGATTTACTGATTTACCACCAACTGTGATAAACCAGCAGCCGAGACACTTCCCGACACGATCCAATAAATGTATTCTTTACGGTAGAATACAAACCAAATACAGAGCAAAGTAAACGGCTCTCAAGCTTTAGCTTATCGAGATATACAGGATCACACACCCGTTATTCAAACACTTACAAGAGGAGTATAACTCACAATGGGTAATCACTCTTGTATAATATCTCACACTTGGATATTTTATAAAAAATGTTTTATAAAATATATATATTAAAAATGAGAGAGCTGAGAGTGTGGTTGCTGCTTGTTGTTACTGTTATGTGGTCTAGTCTGGTCTACTTGTTCTCTTCTCCAGCATGCATGTATATATATCAGGAAGCTCCAACGGCATTGTGCATCCGCGGTATACCGCCAAATGCACGCGGTATACCGCCGTCAGAAAAGGTAACTGACACACCAACGGCTACATGCAAAGTTGACTTCTGGAATTACGTACCCGCGGTATACCGGCTGGGACTCGCGGTATACCGGCCGTACGAAAAAGTACTTTCAACCAATCACAATTGTACACCGAGCCTGCCGCGGTATACCGGCTGAACAGCCGCGGTATACCGCCAAAAGTGTACCCGCGGTATACCGGCTGTACCGCCGCGGTATACCGCCGTCAGAAAAAGGAACTAACCAGGACGCAACCAAATCTGCTGGATCTTCTCAATAAACTTATTTAAATAAATTATTTAAGGTTTTTAGAAATATCCAAGTGGTATATTATTTTAGGGTGTTTATCATTATTAGTTATAAACAATAATGACGACGTAAACACTTCCGTCTTTGAACCCTTCAGATTAAATCTTCGTGTTCTTCAACAACTGCACACTTGGATTAAATTGTTAGATAAACAATAATACGGTGTGTTTGTAATCATCAAAATAAATATATATAAATATATAGAGATGTGGTACACTTGCACCAACATTATTATTATTATTATTATTATTATTATTATTATTATTATTATTATTATTATCATAATTATTATTATTGTTATATAAATATAGATAGCTTCTGGGGTCGCATCGAGAATGTGTTTTATACGTTGATGTGTCGTGAAAAATATAGAACACATCATCAACTAAGCACCAAATATTCAGACTTAAACAAAAAGGTACAACAATTCGCCGCCATCTACAACAACTTGTATAATAGTAGATCAAGCGGATCGAGTGAAGCCGATATTTTAAAAGCGGCACACGTCCGGTACGAAAATGAATATCAAGCGGCCTTCAACCATCAACAAGTTTGGGATATCCTCAAATTTTCTCCAAAATGGAATACGGTTCCAACTATGACAAATACATCCCGGGGTTCAAAACGTACCCACACTTCCGATGAAGACGCTGAAGTCGAACGACCCATCGGGAGAAACAAGGGAAAAAAGGCAGCAACGAGTAGTACGGACGACAACCGCTATCACTCCGACATAAGTGACTTGCGAAATAAATTTGAAGATACGTTTGATTACAAAATGAAAAAACTTGAACTCGAACAAAAAAAGTGTGATATCGAACAAAAAAAGTATGAAATCGAGTTAGAAAGGCAATATGAAAAAGACTGCGAGTTTTTCCTTGCCCCGCACGATCACCTTACGGGAGCTGCTTTGCAGGTTACTTTGGCGAGAAAAGAGAGAATTCGACAAAAACATAATTGGCAATTTTAATTTTATTTTGTAATTTTTAATTTTATTTTGTAATTTTTAATTTTATTTTGTAATTTTTAATTTTATTTTGTAATTTTATTTTTATTTTGTAATTTTATTTTTATTTTTATGAATGTTATGATTTTTTATTAAAAAATTAGATGATGTGGCATGTGGGTTCAAAAGGTTCAAAAGGTTGGGGTACGGGATTAGAGGGTTCAAAAGGTTGAAGAGGGTTCAAAGTGGAAAGCTGATGTGGAGCTGATGTGGCATTGAGGGTTCAAAAGGTTTGAACCCATGGGTACGGATGGTTATTTTATTTTTATTAAATAAATTTATTGATGTTATTATTTAGTTATTTTTACTTAGTAAACTTACATAAACTTAAATAACTTAAATATTTTATAAACTTAAATCAATATATTTGAAAACTTATTTTATTAGAGTACCTTTTTTGTTAGTAAGTTAACAATGATTATAAATCAATATTTATTTTTAAAATGTTTTATCATTAATCTAACAAATGCTTGATAATCAAAACCTTTTATTTAGTATGATAATAATCAACTAATATTTTTTTTAATAGTATACTTTTTTTATTTTTCTTATTAGGCTAACAATGCTTATAAATCAAAATTTATTTTAAAAGTGTATACTTTTTAGTGATTGTTTTTCTTATTAATATAACAAGTGCTTAGAAATCATACCCTTTAAATTGTTTTATTATTTGGTTAGATAATAGTCAATTAATACTTATTAATAGAATGCTTTAATTTTATTGTTTTCAGTAAGTTAACAACGCTAATTTTAGTACACATTTTGAATCATTATTTTGCAACCAAAAAGTTAAAAATGTATGAAACCATATCAGTAAAAATAATATGCATAAAAAATACTCGAATACATACATCGTATTATGTTACATATTATTATCAAATTACGCTTCATCTTAATTTGCTTACACATTTCTAATATAAATTTCAGCACCGCGCGGTACCAAACACTAGTCCTAGATAAAATGGGGATGGATATCCCGTCGGTATTGTGTCCAAGATGCGAGATGGAAGTAGAAACGTTAGATCACTCGTTGGTTAAGTGTCACGAGGTGCAGAAATTATGGCAGGGGCTGTTTCGATGGTGGAAGAGAGACTATCACAGTTTGGAGTCGGTAACAGATGTGTTACAGTCTTCAGACTTGAATGTGGAGAATCAATTTCGTTCGAATTGCTGGACTGACGTGGTCTGGTCGTTCCTCTATCTAATTTGGGGGCGTCGGAACAGCTTAGTATTTAAAGGAGAAGACAAGCGGCTGGAAGATTCGTTCTTCGAATTCCAGAGAAGGAGCTTCGAATGGATCGAGCAAAGGAGTCGCGGCAAAAAGATCGATTGGGCGGTGTGGCTAGCGGATCCCGAAAGTCTTCTGGGATAGCATTCACGGTTGGCTGCGCCGTGATCAAGATTCAAGTGTCGTTCTGCTGTTTCGGGGATGGGTTACGGCTGAAGATGGACAGCTGCTGGGCTGAACCTGGACAGTTGCAGGGCTGCTGGTCGGTTGCGCGAATGTATGTTGTCAGACTTCCTGTTTGGACCAGATACAGAACCCAGCAGCAGGTAAAAAACAGAAGGGTGCAACTATCTGTGGTCGTGGCTGTCCACATTAAGCCGAAACAGTGTTTGTATGTGGACAGCTATACAAGCTGGATCAGACGAGGTAGGCAGCAGCAGCGGTCAAAGCTCGGATGGATTATGCAGTGATCGTGTAAGTGTCGTTATAGCAGGCTTTGCACGGTACGTTTACTTCTCGCAAGCTAAGCCGTGAGACATGGCTGTATGGGTAATAAGAATGATTCAGGAGGTTTAGTTAGTTCTTGTCAATTGTTGTGTGATTGTATGTGCTGGTAGCTGTTGGGTCGAATTAAGGATGTACTGCCCTTTTTGTTGTTTGGTTGAGTAATAAAAATTTTCATGCCGTTCAAAAAAAATGAAGCCTAAACCTTTGAGAAGTAAATCATGCCTACCATCTATGATCTCACGTATCTTGACCATTTAACTTTATTAACAAGCCTAAAAAGTTTATGTTCTTAAAAGCATAGCGATTTTTTTTCATTTCGTTCTTGAATTCCAAGATTTAAGTTCAATTTTTAGGGGTTCAACATCATTTTTAAATTTAATAAGGATTATGAAATTGTAATTTAATTAGGATTATTGACAATTGATCATGAGTATGAGTTTCTCATTATTTTTATATTTGTAAGGCCTTCCGCAGCGCCCGCGGGCTCCATCGGGTAGCGGTGGGGGTGGCTCGGGCTTGGGGCTCGGGCTCGGAGGTCGGGCTTTCAAACCCGATGAACCCGAGCATCTCCAACGGCTATTTCTTTTTTTTTTAAATCTTCAAAATAAATTCTCCCAAACGGCTACTTTTATAAAAAAAATATTTTTTTTTTCAATTTAATCCCACTATATATATTAACCCACAACCTCTTATTTTTTCACACCAACAATCTCTCAAACTCTCTCATTCTCTTCCATTCTCTATATTTTAAACAATATGGATTCGCCACAACCCGGTTCACCGACCGCATCATCATCATCCGTAGACACCGACGAGTTGTTGAATCTACAAAGAGAAGTTTTTCGACATACTGCACAATGGATTTATGGTAGCACCGCCTCGTCGTCAACAACAGAGAGGGCCGCGAACATAGAAAGAGGTCGAGTAGCTGCAAACGAGCGGCTTATGCGGGACTACTTTGGCAACAACCCGGTTTATACACCGGATATGTTTAGGCGGCGGTTCAGGATGAGCAGACAACTATTCGAACGAATAGTTGAAGATTTAGCAGGAGAGTATCCGTATTTTACACTTCGGGTGGACGGCAGACGCAAACAAGGTTTTTCTCCGATACAAAAGTGTATTTCCGCTATTCGGCAATTGGCGTATGGAGTAACTGCTGACGCACTTGACGAGTACATCCGTATGGGAAAGACAACGTCACGAAATTGTCTGTACAAATTATGCACATGTATTATTGAACTGTATGGTCAAAAATATTTACGCAAGCCTACTTTTATTGATATTCAGAAGTTGTACGCCGCGCATGAAGCTAAACACGGATTTCCCGGCATGCTCGGCAGCATAGACTGTACTCATTGGGCGTGGGCAAATTGTCCGAATGCATGGCGAGGTCAATTCATGAGAGGTGATCATGAGCACCCGACAATCATGCTAGAAGCAGTGGCCTCTCAAGATCTATGGATCTGACACGCATACTTTGGTGTTGCCGGTTTCAACAACGACATCAATGTTCTCAATCAGTCGCCCATCTTCAACGATGTATATGATGGAAAAGCACCCTACTGCCCTTTTGAGGTGAATGGAGCCACCTACGAGCACGGATATTATCTAGCGGATGGGATATATCCGGAATGGGCTACTTTCGTAAAATCATTTACGTGCCCACGGGACCCTAAACGACAAAAATTCAAGTCCACGCAAGAATCGGCACGTAAAGATGTTGAACGAGCTTTTGGCGTGCTTAAACAACGTTGGCATATACTTCATAACCCGGCACGCGGATGGGAACCGACAAGATTGAGAAACATTATGTACGCTTGTGTCATATTACACAATATGATACTCAAAGACGAATACCATGCTATTTGTGGTGGCGATGACCACGGCCTTTTCACGGATGATAACGAAACACAAATCAGTGAGGAACAACGCGCGGCAAATGTTCGAGAAGTCCAAAACCGGGCCACTCATAATAACCTTCGGTCGGATTTGGTCGAACATATTTGGCGTATCCAAGTTCCCAACAATGACGACGAATAGTTTTTTAAATTTATTTTGTAATTTTTAATTTTTAATGAATGATATGAATTTTTATTTTTATTTTTATTATTTATCTTATTTTTATTTATTCAAAAATATATAAATATTTTTATTTTGTTAAATAATTAAATGTATAAATAAAAGAATTTAAAAAATGATGTGGCGCTGATGTGGCATTGAAGGCTTTTAGTTATGCGCTGGGGGTGTTTAGGGCTTGAGGACTTAGCTGATGTGGCGCTGAGGGTTTTTATCTATGCGCTGTGGATGGCCTAATAGTGATGTAATTAGGATTATTGCTGGATTTGTAATTGAGTTTCATTCTGTTCTCGTATTTGGTTCAAGGAAAAGTCATGAGTTGAAATCTCACAAACACTGGATTTAGAAATCTCACTCGAGTAGTTGTAATTTCACGATATTTCTGGTCGACCAATTTTTTTCCCCGTCTTTTCTTGTAAGAGCATTTGCTAATGCTCTTCTTGAATTAGATCTACCTAGATCTATATCCATTCTCCTCACACAAACTTGATTTGGTTATGCTTTGCCATTTATGCTTAACGCGCACATAACGTCTTTTCTTCTAAGAGCATTTGCTAATGCTCTTCTTGAATTAGATCTACCTAGATCTATATCCATTTTCCTCACACAAACTTGATTTGGTTATGCTTTGCCATTTATGCTTAACGCGCACATAAATGTTTGCATCAATCTTGATTCTTGAATGGTACGATTTATCACCATTGTTAACAACTTCTATCTCATATCCAAGTACTTCCTTCTAGGCTTAATCATTTGAAAACTCTAAAATTTGTGAGATCTAATGTAAACCACCCGTTTATTTAAATTATTTGATTCCTTAATAAATACATAATGGTGATTATGTCATTTTCTTATTTAGATGACAAGTCATCCAATTAACGTGTTCATCGTTAATTCTCTCTCTCTCTCTCTCTCTCTTTCTCTCTCTTATTTGGAAACCCTAACAAAAAATAAGTTTCTTCTCCTCCCACACCCCGTGGCCAGCGAAATCCCCCTTCTCTAGTCAACTTCACATTCTCTCTTTATTTCAACCCTGTCATCACACACTCAAACACCGTCCTCTAAATCCATAACCACCAAACCATATGTAGTTTATGTTTTATGGAGAAACCAGATCCATCTAGATGTTCATCTGTCAATAGATCTGTATTTGTCTCGACTATCATCTCCATCACATCAACAATGCAATCTATTCCTCTACCCTGATCTGCATCTGTCTCCAACTATAAAACATTGCCATAAGGTGTTGACAAGGTTCAAATTGTAAGTATGTTCTTGGTGAACCATTGCCACCAAGAGGTACGTTTAGATTTTGTTTTGCTAAATTGCTTGGTGTTCACAATACAAATTCATCGCACGTTCCCAGTGTCTACGATCACTAGGTTAACATGGTGTTTACAAGGTTCAAACGACATTCAAAAGGTTCACAATGTATTCACAACGAGTAGGTTTAGTTGTAGTTTTGTTACATCACAAGGTGCTCATAATTTATTCACAACCTTCCTTCCATCTTTTGACTTCATCTTCTTAGTATCTTTCACAATGCGCTTTGTAAACCATTGTGAACACCTTCCTCTTCGTGGTATTTTTCACAATGTCCTTTTGTGAACGATTGTGATCACAAGTTTTTTTTTGAAACCTTGTGAACCATCACCGGCAGGGGCGGAGGTACCTTATGGAGTTGGGGTCATTTGACACCCCTAATTTTTCAAACTTTTGTTTTTTTAATATTAAACTTTTGTTTTTTAATTAAATATGTCACTTTTGACCCCTCAAAGAAATAAGATTTGACCTTAATTTATTACAAAAACGTTTTATTTCTTATACTTTATATTTGTTATTTAAATCCTGACCCCCATCTCCAAAATTTCTAGATCCGCCACTAATCACCGGATATTTTAGCATGAGAGGTGAGACACTAGAGATGAGAGACGAGAAAGGAGAGAGGAGATGCGCAAATAATCATAATGTCATTTATTTAATTTTAAATTCAAAATTATTAATTTCTAATTTAATATGACTTTGTGGTTTTTGTTGGACCTCACGTATCTCACAAATTGCATAACCATATATAGAGATAGTCATGTAATTATATAATACAAATGTGCATGTTATGTACTAGGTGTGACAACAGACAGAGCCAAGAGATATTAAGGCAGACTGGCTTGAATCTAGGACATTCAAAGATGAGTTTTTTTTTTTCTTTTCTTATTCAATGTGTCTGAACTTAATTAGGTGGATTTTATATGATATATATATTTCGTGTAATCGAAATAAAGGTGGATTTTATATGATATATATATATATATATATTTCGTATAATCGAAATATACGAAACAATTTTGGTGGAACGTGTCCCCATCTTCATATTCATCCATAACGTATTGAATTTACGTATAGATGAAAAACAATCTTGTGTTTGTAGGAAGTCTGAGATATCTCTAATCTTAATTGACCATAATCAACATTTCCTTCCATTGATCATGAGTCAGTTTCTGCGTCTTTCAGATCATGATCCAACCAAATTAAATTTTGGTGGTTGATTGCGTAATGGATGGCAATAATATTATTTTAATCACATGCTTTACTTGATCAGTGAATATACGATTGATGGTCAAGATCAACACTACTAGAAAATTCGTTAATTCCGACGAAAATTACCGACGGACACAAACCGTCGGTGAATAGCGACGGAATACCGATGGATTTTGGATTTTAGCGACGAAAAACTTTCCTGTCCGTGAACCGTCGGTAAAAATACCCTTCCGTTGGTAAGCAGTCGGTAATAATAATGATTTCCGACGGAATACCGACGGACGCTTTAATATTTTAATTTTGATTTATTTTTAATATAAATTCCGTCGGTATTCCGTCGGTAAATAATAAAAATATATATTTTTTTAAAAATATTAAATTCCGTCGGTAATCCGTCACAAATCACCGACGGACGCTTTAATATTTTAATTTTGATTTATTTTTAATATATAGAGGGAGCTTCAAATGTAAACTTTTTTTCGTGTAAACCGTGTAAACTCTCGATTTCATAGGTTTTTTTGATGAAATTGTTTCATATCATTCATTTTCTTGACGATTTTTTTTTTGCGAAATTTATAGTTTCATAGGTGAAAACAAAAAGTGTATGAAACAATTCATAAAAATGAAAAAAAACCTATGAAACTACAAATTTCATAAAAAAAATTCGTCAAGAAATGAATGATATGAAACAATTTCATCAAAATAAACAATTTCATAAAAAAATCATCAAAAAAACCTATGAAACTACAAAGTTTACACGGTTTACACGAAAAAAGTTTACATTTGAAGGAGCCTCTACATTTCTATATGTGTATGTATGTCTGTATATGTGTATATATGTATGAATGTTTGTATGTATATACATGTATGTATGTGTGTATACATATGTAGTTGCTTATATGTATACAATACATACTATATATACATATGTTTGTATATGTCATACATGTCTAGCTATATGTGTATGTATGTTTGTATATGTCATGTGTATGGATACATATGTACATGTATTGCTTAATGTATGTCATTTTGTAGCGGTTTTGGTGCCTTTTTTCTAACGATCGTTAACTTTTTCCGTTAAGTCAGTTAATATCAGAGGCATTTTAGTCATAATAAATCTAGGTCCAACGAATTAAAATCTCATATTTAGCAATGTGGTGGCAAAAATTGACCCAATACAGTTCATTAAGAGTCAGATAAGCTTGTTGGACCTTAATAAGTAATAAGGGTCTTATTGGACTATAATGGTTCTTAATAAACTTTAGTGGTTCTTAATAGACTATAGTGAGTCTTAGTGGTATTATCGAGCCCCATATGCACAACATGTATATAAACAGTACATACATGCATACAAACATGTAATAGGTCACTATGATTTAACCTAGAGATTAAAGAGTTCAAATAACATCATTCAATGAATTCTTTTCTTCCAAGATTACGTCTCACTTTTTTTTTTTTTTTGTTTCTCAACTTTTCTTTACTTCATTATCACCGCACAAATCAACTTTTCCTTGCTTCAATATCATCTGACCCTTTTTTCTCCTTAACCTAAATATCATTGTAAGGATCAGGTTTTCACTAGACATTACTGCTTCATGGTACATCACCAAGATAAATCGCAACATAAAACACAAAACCGACAAGCTGTAACCCTCTCATGTGAACGAACCATGTTAATTATATTTATTAAATAAAAAGACTAAATACAGTTATATAGTTTATTTCGTCATGGTTAATTGTTAATTATATTCAGAGTAAATTGTAATTTTGGTCCCTGTGGTTTGTTGTTTTTCTCACTTTTGGTCCTTATAAAATTTTTATTGCAAGAAAAACCCTATAGTATGCAAAAGTGATCGATTTTGGTCCCTAAGGACTAAAACTGTTAAGTGACATCCGTTAAAGCCCCTCATGTGACTTGCACATGAGGGCATATTTGTCTTTTTACAAAAACCAACCCACATGGACCAAAATTGCAATTTTATTTTTTATTATTATACCATTTATTTAAAACATAATAATTATATTATAGAATTAATAAATAATTATCACTTGGTCTAAAAATAACTTATTTAATAAAAAAATTTATACTTTTGTTTTTAGTAAATTCCAATTTTAATAAAAAATTAAATTATTTAATAAATATAAATTAAAACATGTAGTTTTTGATTATTTATATAAAATATAGCATATACAATATTAATATAGAAAATCTAATACATATTAAAACGATTTATGAAGTACTTTTAAAAAGAGTAATTATAACTAAGTTTATAATTTATTGAACTCGAGTTTCTTTTAGATTTTTTAAATAAATTAAAGCATGTTGACTTTGTTAGATATATCTGAGAAAGAAGAAGCGATCAAAAATTCTTTGAAGCAACTCCAACAGATTATTAAAAAAAGATGAAGAATCAAAACTCAAAATCCTTAAAAAATAATTACATTTAATTTTAACATATTTTCTATTTTTTAGATTAAAACATTAATTATATAATAAAAGTATTATATAATGGATCTCCAACCCATTTTTGTGTTTTTTTGGTTGATCTTTCTTCTTAAATATTTTAACAGAATTCTTATCAAAAACTTCATATCTTTATAATATTTTTATTGGACAATTTTTTTATATTTAAAGTGAATTTTACTAAAAACGAAAATATAAATTGTTGGTGCAAGTGTACCACATCTCTATATATTTATATATATTTATTTTGATGATTACAAACACACCGTATTATTGTTTATCTAACAATCCAATCCAAGTGTACAGTTCTTGAAGAACACGAAGATTTTATCTGAAGAGTTCAAGACGGAAGATTTACGTTGTCATTAGTGTTTATAATTTATAATGATAAACACCCTAAAATAATATACCACTTGGATATTTCTAAAAACCCTAAATGATTTTAAATTAAATAAGGTTTTTGAGAAGATCCAGCAAAGATTGGTTGCGTCCTTGAAACTGTCCTTTTCTGACGCAGGTATACCGCGAGGTTCAGCAGGTATACCGCGGCGGCTTACTGTAGATCTCTGATTGATTGGTCGTACTTTTGTCTGGGCGGTATACCGCGGTGTTTAGCAGGTATACCGCGGGTACAGTTTCCGTTTGTTTTGCAGGGTTGACTTTCTCTTCTGCAAAAGTACTTTTATTACTGCACGGTATACCGCGTGCTTTTGGCGGTATACCGCGGATGCTTATATCCGTTGGAAGAGCTGCTATATAATGCATGCGATGGTGGAGAAGAAATAAAGACAATACAGATACAAACCAACAGCCATCTCCTCATCTGATCTCTCCCAACTAATATTCCATACTACATATTATCACTACATATTTATTTTATAAAACGTTTTTATAAAATATCCAAGTGATAAATATTATACAAGAGTGATTTCCATTGTGAGTTATACTCCTCTTGTAAGTGTTTGAATAACGGGTGTGTGATCCTGTATATCTCAATAAGCTGAAGCTTGAGAGCCTATTGCTTACCTTTGTATTTGGTTTGTATTCTACCGTAAAGAATACGTTTATTGGATCGTGTCGGGAAGTGTCTCGGCTAGTGATTTACCAAGTTGTGGTAAATCACTAAATCTCCGTGTCAAGTATCTCTATCCCTTATCTCTTTATATTTCCGCTGTGCATTTAATTATATCTGTTTATATAATTATTGTATATATACTCTGCTTTATTTACTGTATTTATACTATCCTGTATTTATACATATCTGTTGTGTTTTCATATACTCTGTTGTATTTACATTATTAAGATATTTTTATAAAAGAATTTTTGAAAGTAAAAGTTTTAAATACAACCTTACCCCCCCTAGGTTGTCTAACAATTGGTATCAGAGCAGTGCTTTCAAATTTTTCTGCTTAAATTTCTTTTATTCTTTTAAATGGCTCAACAAACTAATTTTGTGTTTTCAAAACCCCCTTTGATAGATACTGAAAAGTTTGGCATTTGGGCCGAGCTATTTGAATGTCACGTGCGTGGCAAAAATCAAAAGATTTGGGATATTATAGAAAAAAGGAATTTTAAACCCACCATTGTGAAAGATGATGTTTTTATTGATAAACCTATAGATGAATGGACTACTTCTGATGAAACTCATTTTTGTTTAAACTTTGAAGCTAAGAATATAGTATATGCTGCTTTAACAACTGATGAAATTGAAAGAGTATATACATATAAAACTGCAAATCAAATATGGGAAAGTTTAAATAATACTCATCGTGGAAACACGGAAGTTAAATCTAGTAAAGTGAATATTTTAGTTCACGATTATGAACTGTTCGAAATGAAACAAGATGAGTCGATTGACTCAATGTTTAAAAGATTTAACCTTATTGTGACTACGTTGAAAGGTTTGGATCGCACTTATCCTAACGAGGACTATATAAGGAAAATCCTACGAGCCCTTCCTTCGGAGTGGATGCAAAAGATAACATCTTTAGAAGACTCCCGTGACCTTTCCATAATGAAGATAGATGACTTGATCGGCAATCTTAAAGTGCACGAAATTGCACTAAAAAGAAATCAAGTTCGGGATCGAGTCAAAAAGAAATCCATTGCTCTCAAAGCCGTTGCCCCTAAAGATGAGGAAGAAGAAGAGGAGGAAGAAGCAAGTTCCTCAAATGACGAATCCGAAAGTCTTGACGATTTAATCGAGATGGTAAGAAAACTCTCTAAACTTTTATCTAACAAAAAGTTTGCCAATATTGATAGGTTTCAAGGAAATGGAGACTACCATCGTGGTGGTAAAAATCAAAGTCGCAACGTCCATAACAAATATGACGAATCTAGTGACGATGAAAAAGCCAATAAAAAGAAAGGCTTTTGCTATGTGTGTGGTGATAAAAATCACTATGCAAATGTGTGTCCAAAACGTGCTAAACAAATCAACACACCAAAAACATTCGTCGGAGCCGCGTGGAGCGCAAACAAAGATGAAGACAAGAATATTTGTCTCATGGCCGACCGTGATGATGAGGTATCTACATCATGTTTTCATGACAATAATTATGATAGTAATAATTATTATGATAGTGATAATGAAAATAACCTTGAATTATTATATGAATCTTTCAATGACATGGCCGCTCTTGCAAATAAATATAAAGATGAAATCACTAAATTAAAAGAAACCGTATCTGCATATAAAAAGGAAATAGATGACGGTAAACAAAAATCTACTTATGATTTAAATGTTATCACTAAGTTAGAAAATAAATTAAGTAAAAAAGATGTTTGCAAATCTTGTGATATTTTAAAAAATGAAATTGCATGCTTAAAAGAAAAACCAATTGAGAAAAATGATTGTAAATCTTGTGTTATTTTAAATGATAAAATTGCATGTTTAAATAAAAATACATATGAAAGTGTTGCATGTATAAAATGTGATTTGCTTGAAAATGAAAATATTTATTTAAAAGCTAACTGCGATTTATATGAAAAAGATAATTTATTAGCTAAAGCTTTTCAAAATAGCAATGATAAAATGCTTAAAATGCTAAATATGTCGAATCGCATTAATTGTCGAAAAGGCATTGGTTCTGATACATGTGTTGAAAAATGCTCGTGTAAACCCATTAAAAGATTTTTTGCATCTCCTAAAGTTGATACAAGAAAACCCCCATATATGTCAAAAATGAAAAATGTGAATTATGGGAGGAAACCGTATGCTCGTATGTATAATGGTAATTTTTCTAGACCTAATGCGAATATAAATGCTTCATTTTATGTGTATGATAAATACAATCGCAAAATTAGAATGGTTAGAAAATGGATTCCGAAAGGAATGTTTAATGTTGACAATCCCGGTGGGATGCGTTTGTGGTTTTAAACAATTTTTGTGGATTGTATGTTGTCTTGTTTTATTTTATGTCGACAACATATTTTAATTTTTTTTTGCAGTTTATGTTTTATACTAACTGTTAAAAGGACCCATAAGAAAAGGGTACCACGAAAAATTTTCTTTGCCTTTTGTAGGTGTTTCCTGACGAGGATACAATACGTGGTTCCTGGCGAGGATACAATACGTGTTTCCTGACGAGGATACAATACGTGGTTCCTGGCGAGGATACAATACGTGTTTCCTGGCGAGGATACAATACGTGTTTCCTGACGAGGATATAATACGTGTTCCCTGACGAGGTCATAATACGTGGTATTTTTTGCTCACATAAAATTAACCGAAAAATCGAAGCCTTAAGATCCTTTTTTTGGTGCAAGTGTTTCTTTTAGGTTATTTTGTTTTATGTCTATTATATGCTTTTTTATGCATATTTTATTGTCCCTCAAATTTTATAATTTGTTATTAATTTGAGGGGGAGCTTTTTATCTTTTACCCATGAGATTATGCTCTCTCAAATATATGCATATTTTGAGGGGGAGCATCTCTCGAGGGGAAGCATACCGTCTTTCTTGACCCTTTTTGTTTCGACAAACGGGGGAGAGAAACCGCATATGCTCATGCTTAGCAGTTGTGTTTGTCATCATCAAAAAGGGGGAGATTGTTGGTGCAAGTGTACCACATCTCTATATATTTATATATATTTATTTTGATGATTACAAACACACCGTATTATTGTTTATCTAACAATCCAATCCAAGTGTACAGTTCTTGAAGAACACGAAGATTTTATCTGAAGAGTTCAAGACGGAAGATTTACGTTGTCATTAGTGTTTATAATTTATAATGATAAACACCCTAAAATAATATACCACTTGGATATTTCTAAAAACCCTAAATGATTTTAAATTAAATAAGGTTTTTGAGAAGATCCAGCAAAGATTGGTTGCGTCCTTGAAACTGTCCTTTTCTGACGCAGGTATACCGCGAGGTTCAGCAGGTATACCGCGGCGGCTTACTGTAGATCTCTGATTGATTGGTCGTACTTTTGTCTGGGCGGTATACCGCGGTGTTTAGCAGGTATACCGCGGGTACAGTTTCCGTTTGTTTTGCAGGGTTGACTTTCTCTTCTGCAAAAGTACTTTTATTACTGCACGGTATACCGCGTGCTTTTGGCGGTATACCGCGGATGCTTATATCCGTTGGAAGAGCTGCTATATAATGCATGCGATGGTGGAGAAGAAATAAAGACAATACAGATACAAACCAACAGCCATCTCCTCATCTGATCTCTCCCAACTAATATTCCATACTACATATTATCACTACATATTTATTTTATAAAACGTTTTTATAAAATATCCAAGTGATAAATATTATACAAGAGTGATTTCCATTGTGAGTTATACTCCTCTTGTAAGTGTTTGAATAACGGGTGTGTGATCCTGTATATCTCAATAAGCTGAAGCTTGAGAGCCTATTGCTTACCTTTGTATTTGGTTTGTATTCTACCGTAAAGAATACGTTTATTGGATCGTGTCGGGAAGTGTCTCGGCTAGTGATTTACCAAGTTGTGGTAAATCACTAAATCTCCGTGTCAAGTATCTCTATCCCTTATCTCTTTATATTTCCGCTGTGCATTTAATTATATCTGTTTATATAATTATTGTATATATACTCTGCTTTATTTACTGTATTTATACTATCCTGTATTTATACATATCTGTTGTGTTTTCATATACTCTGTTGTATTTACATTATTAAGATATTTTTATAAAAGAATTTTTGAAAGTAAAAGTTTTAAATACAACCTTACCCCCCTAGGTTGTCTAACATAAATTATTTAAGAGTAGATTTGTAATTAATTAATTAATATTACTTGAGAGTAAACAATTTATTAATTAATTAATAATTATTTTAGAGTAACAGAAGCGAGGAAAGGCCCCTTCGCTGCTCTCTCTGTTTTTTCCCTCGAGCGGGATTTGAACCCACGTCCGACTACCGTGGTTGAACTATACAAGAGGCCGCTCTACCGCTCTGCCCGATACATCGTGTGTGCCCTCTCCATGAAGTCCGTGTCACCCCATCCGGATTTATATTTGGCTCTTAGATTATTGTAGATCCCGTTAAACTTCATCATTTTTTTGTTCATGTCACCCCATTTGGATTGTACTTGGTCTTTATTGCGTTGATGTTGGCGACTTGAATTGAAATAATCGAGTATTTTTCCCCAAAATTGTCCTACAAAATAAATATATATATATGAATACGTATATATAATAAAGATAAACACATTAATAAATATATATATATATATGAATACGTATATATAATAAAGATAAACACATTAATAAATATATATATATATGAATACGTATATATAATAAAGATAAATACATTAATAAATATATATACCCGCTTTTTGTGCGTTTCCAACGATGCTATCTTCGGAGACGTGAAGCCATGCACGTGCCAACAAAACCTCTTCTTCGGAAGTCCACGAAACCGCTTTCGTTCTATTTGCAAATTTCTTTTTCCCTTGTGTCGTGGTTCCCGCATCGAGTTGTGTTTCGGGAACCGTTTCTTCGACCTCAACGTCCTCCGAATATGTTTCTTGTTGTAGTAGTTGTTGGAATTGCCCACCTTGATTATATTGTGGAAAGCCACCTTGCATAAATGGTTGAAAGCCGCCTTGATTAACTTGTTGGAATCCACCCGAATTAAATTGTTGGAATCCACCCGAATTAAATTGTTGGAACCCAACCGGGAGGGTGTTGGGTGAATACATAGGGTATTGTTGTATGTTTCCATGGTAGGTTGATGGTGGTGGTGTAAGATTGAAAATATTTTCCGTCGGGGACGGTTGCGAGCTCGTGCCTCGCGATTTGGAACCTCGTCGTGGTGTTGTGAACTCTTGTGTTTCTTTATTCATTATGATTTTTTTGAAGAAAGAAATAATATTGAGAGAGTAGAATGAAGTGGGAAAGATGTGAGAGATTGAGAGTAAATTTGTTTGTGTGAAAAAATAAGTAGGTTAATATTAGTATTTATAGGATAGAAATAATTTTAAAAAAAAATTCAAACCCAACGTTCATATTTCAACGGATATATTTGAAAAAAAAAATTTGAAATCACCCAACCCGAGTTGGGTTGCCCAACCCGGGAGGGCTCCATCCCACGCCAACCCAAAGGGCAGCGATGGTGTTCAATTCCATCCCACACCAACCCGGGCGAACCCAAGCAATGGATGCGGATGGTCTAAGGCCATCCGTACCCGGCTCGGGATGAGCTCGGGATGGGATGCGGGATGGGCTACGGCCCGGGCGGGGCGGGATGGTATCCGGGGATGGGATCCCGATCCATCCCGAAGGTTTTTAAAAAAAAAAATTTAATTAAATTTTTAAAAAAATATATCCGTTGAACGGCTCTTTCTAAAAAAAAATTCTCAATTTAATCCCACTATATATTTAACCCTCAACCTCTTATTTCTCACACCTCTCAACCTCTTATTCTCTCAACCTCTTATTTCTCACACCTCTCAAACTCTCTCAAATTTTCTCAACCTCTATATATTAAACAATATGGATTCGCCACAACCCGGTTCACCAACCGCATCATCATCATCCGTAGACACCGACGAGTTGTTGAATCTACAAAGGGAAATTTTTCGACATGCTGCACAATCGCTGTATGGTAGCACCGCCTCATCGTCAACAAGAGAGAGGGCCGCAAACATTGAAAGAGGTCGAGTAACTGCAAACGAGCGGCTTATGCGGGACTACTTTGGCGTCAACCCGATTTATACACCGGATATGTTTAGGCGGCGGTTCAGGATGAGCAGACAACTATTCGAACGAATAGTTGAAGATTTAGAAGTAGGGTATCCGTATTTTAGACTTCAGTTTGACGGGTTAGGCAAACAAGGTTTTTCTCCGATACAAAAGTGTACTTCCGCTATTCGGCAATTGGCGTATGGAGTAGCTGCTGACGCACTTGACGAGTACATCCGTATGGGAGAGAAAACGTCACGAGATTGTCTGTACAAATTCTGCACAGGTATTATTGAACTGTATGGTCAAAAATATTTACGCAAGCCTACTTTTATTGATATTCAGAAGTTGTACGCCGCGCATGAAGCTAAACACGGATTCCCGGCATGCTCGACAGCATAGACTGTACTCATTGGGCGTGGGCAAATTGTCCGAATGCATGGCGAGGTCAATTCATGAGAGGTGATCATGAGCACCCGACAATCATGCTAGAAGCAGTGGCCTCTCAAGATCTATGGATCTGGCACGCATACTTTGGTGTTGCCGGTTCCAACAACGACATCAATGTTCTCAATCAGTCGCCCATCTTCAACGATGTATATGATGGAAAAGCACCCGAGTGCCCTTTTGAGGTGAATGGAGCCACCTACAAGCACGGATATTATCTAACGGATGGGATATATCCGGAATGGGCTACTTTCGTAAAATCATTTACGTGCCCACAAGACCTTAAACGACAAAAGTTCAAGTCCGCGCAAGAATCCGCACGTAAAGATGTTGAACGAGCTTTTGGCGTGCTTAAACAACGTTGGCATATACTTCATAACCCGGCACGCGGATGGGAACCGGAAATATTGAGAAACATTATGTACGCTTGTGTCATATTACACAATATGATACTCGAAGACGAAAACCATGCTATTTGTGGTGACGTGGAAAACGACTTTTTCACGAATGATATCGAAAGCCAAATCAGTGAGACACAACGCGCGGCAAATGTTCGAGAAGTCATAAACCGGGAAACTCATAATAACCTTCGGTCGGATTTGGTCGAACATATTTGGCGTATCCAAGTTCCCAACAATGACGACGAGTAGATTTTTAAATTTATTTTGTAATTTTTAATTTTTTAATGAATGATATGAATTTTAATTTTTATTATTTATCTTATTTTTATTTATTAAAAATATATATATAAATATTTTTATTTTGTTAAATAATTAAATGTATAAATAAAAGAATTAAAATAAATGAGGTGGCAAAGGGGTTTGAGGGAATGTGGTACGGATGTTTAGGGATCGTGAGGGATGGAGTGAGGGATGGAAGAAAAGCTGATGTGGCGATGATGTGGAGGGGAATCATTGAAAGATTCCCCCAAGGGGTACTGATGGCCTAAGAATGAAAAGGTGGGTTTACGGGGTTACGAGCAAAATTATATTATATAATATCAATCATTTTATTTTCAATCTCATTAATTAATGCTATACACCGATAACCAAATTAAGTCCCCCTACATGTTCTTCGGTAATAGAACTACAAATGCTTGTAACAAGCATATGTTGCGGGGATCGGTGGGTCTGATAAAGATCCGTTAAGTATGCGATTTGCCACCCATCGATTCGCGGCCTCGGTCATGTGTACGCCATCCCAGTTCACATATGCCGTAGGGTTCTCACATGCATCACCACGAACCGTAGTCCCGTTCACAATTCCCGTTCTCCCACATAAGATACTAACATTGTTCCCAAAATGCCCGCAACATACCTTAAGCGGCTCGTTAAATCCTGTAAAAGAATCATAGATTACTTAATTAAGAGTTCCTTAAGAGATCGATCGTTGTAATTGGTTCTTCTAACTGTTTTAAGTATACTACCATATTCTTTGGTGTTGCTGATTAGCTCGTATTTGGCAGTGTAGACATCGACATATGTTATCGCGGCTTCGGTCAGTTCAGCACGAAGCTTGATAACTCTAGCTTTGAGCTGACGATTGAACTCCAAGGCCATATCATTCTGATACCTGATGCACCCAACGCGATCAAGATAACCAGGCTCCGGATTTTGCACGTTAGATGTTGTTATGGGCAAGCACCCGACCGGTCCGATGTTATGAATCCAAAACGACCTCGCCCCTTGCTCATAAAGGTTCTGCCATTGCCAACATCTTTACATTAGTTTACATAGCGTAATTTTCAATCTTTTTAGAATCCTTGTTACACTTATATAATTAACTCGACAAGTAATAAATAACATAAAATAGTTCATATCATATATTATATTAAAAAATTAAATGCCTTTAAATAACAAACTAAAATATGATATTCACTTAAAACAAAATCATTTTCCAACATTATTCGATGGTAGGAATCGTGAATCGTTAAATCGACTAAAAACTTGATTTTTTCTGTATAAAGCTCCTCTTAAATTAAAGCTTATTAAATAAGTCATTTTCTATGTTATTTATATGCTAGTTAAGCTGCTAACAAACGGACACCACGGCCTAATCAGAAATAGTTACCTGTAGGGAAGTGGCGAATTCGTTGATAATGTCGGGTATTGCTGCACGAAGTTGTTGTTCAGTAAGCGTTCGAAACCCAACTGAAAGATCATTCTGGCCAATGTCAATGGTAAACAATGCTTTTGAAAAGTCGTCGGGCCTCTGGAGCTGGCTTTTATCGGCCGTCGGATGGCCTGAACTCCATAGATCGATGATTCGAGCTTTGAATTCAGTAAATTGAACAACCTGGATATCCAGAGAAAAGGGGCTGACTCCACCCTCAAATATGGTTTCATTCTGCCTACGAATCGTTGATCCTCCGGTTGCAAAATTAGCGCCATGCCGATAGTCTGTGTTAATCGTGTCCAGATACGCACTCACGTAAGGTAGCCCGATGTATTCAGCTTCAAAAACAAGCTAGGGTTTAAGTTTTAGGGTTTTTGTACATAAATGTCAAAAAACGAAAACGAAAATGTTTAGTATTCAAAATAGTACAAATGGTGATCAGCTATACCAAGGAAATCAAGGACAAGTCGGCCATCGGAGAGCCGTCCGGCGGGTTTCTTGAAGAACGTTATACCGTAGGGTGGTGTAACCGGCACAAATGCCGCAGAGAGCCCGCCGGTGTCGGAATTAGAGTCGCCGAAGTTGTACAGTCCCGCATAACTACACCGAGGTAAGATCCCTATATCCGCCATGGCCAAATTGGCAGAGATGAAGAGAGTTAAGATCCCAAACACAGAACATCTTACAGATGACTCCATTGTTGCTTATGCGAGCTTTAGATTATGTTGCTGAAATTATAGATGCAGGTTGGTGTGACGTTCCATCTGATTAAAGGGTGTGGGAAAAGCATTTTGCCATTTTTGGAATGACAATTAGCATGTCGTCATGTGATATGATAAGGGCCCCATTTCTAAGTATAGGAAGATTGGGACACGTGGCAGTTTAAGGTTAGAAAGAAGATGAAGCTGAGATGACTAATGAACACTTCAAATTTTCAAATCAAAATTTGTGTTTTAAGATTTTGGTTGGAACGATGGATTTGTCTGTAACATCTCGATTTTTATATAAAATGTTATGCTTAATTTTATTGAAGAAATTGAGTATAATTATTTGATAGATTAATTTTATTAGAGTTTATCCCCGAGTAAGTTTCGTTATTTTATTTTATTGGATTTATAAGTTAAGGGGTAAGCTTTAATTTTATTTTGTAAGTTGGAGGGTGTAGGTTGCCATTTGTTGGAAATGTGGGGTTGATTTGGTTAAGATGATGAAATTTAATTTCATCCACCACCTCATTTTATTCGTATGGGTGGATGAAGATATTTTCTTCATTTTCTTTTGGTTCGTGTGGGTTATGTTACGACAACAAGAGAGAAAGAAATAGAGAACGAAACAGAGAAGAAGAAGAAGAAGAAAGCAGATTTTGACAGTAAATTAATGATACAAATTGGTGAAAACAAATGGATGTCTTCACAATGATTACTCCTCTTATGTACATAAAACTTTATATTGGTTTAGAATTGGGTTATGGTGTTTCTGAAAGATATGTGAAATCTGAGTTTATGAGTCTCTTCTACTGGTAATCTTAAGCATATCTGCAAGTTTATAGATTCAGACATAGCTTAAAAGTATCAGTTTTGGCTTAATTACGATTTTTGTTAGTTGAGATAAGTATGATTGTCGCATCACGTTGGTTACGATAAGATTGATTGTCGCAACAGTTGGTTGCGATAAATGGGTATGTCGCAAGCTTTGGGTTGCGACAAAGTTGCTTTGGGGTTCTTTGAGTTGAGACAAGTCAGGATGTCGCAAGTAGTTAGTTGCGGCAAACATGGTTGTCGCAAGAAGTGGGTTGCGACAAGTGTTGTCGCAAACAGTAGGTTGCGACAAAGTGAAATGTGTTTCATTTGGGTTGCGATAAATGATGGAATTTTGGGTTATTTAGGATTCTTAGTCTTTAAAGAGTCATATTTAGTAGATTGATGCAAGTACGATATGTATTTGGTTATTTCAGATTTTGTGGAGTTTGGTGACGGAAATCCTTACAAATTTAAGAAGAGAAGTAAGAGTGACGTTGTTGCTATCAGGTGAGTTCATTCTTAAATTGTTTTTGAGATGTTGTCGGAGATGCTCTATGTCCAAGTTAAGTGTCGTGCAAAATCTTAAATTGTTTGGTGGTCGGCTGGAGTCAATTAATGAACAAAGTTGGTGTGTTGTGGGATGATTGGAGATGCAACAAATTCTAGTTTGAAAATGTTTATTTAAGTTATGTTTTAATTATGAACCAATTTACGTTTTTAAGTCTACTGAAAAATTGTTGTAGGGTTTGGTGAGTCCTGATTTAGTTTTAAAAGAAAACTTTTTCTGATAATTACCGGAATTTTTGATTGGGTCCCTTAAGTGAAATAATTACAGGGATGATCATTATGGTTTCATTTTTATTTTGGATCGGGTCCTTTATATTAACATCCATTTAAAATCTCAGTTAACTTAGAAACATTTTCATATTTTTTGATATATTATAAAAACTTTCATTGTTTAAAGGACATGTTTTGCTCATTTACAAAACTCAATAATAATAAAGAAAAGAAGTAAAAACAAAAACCAATAAAGCCATGTACGGCTTCTTCCCATCACTTCCGGCCCTCCCATGTCCCTCAGACCATACGCACCCATGCAAGACCAAACTTCTTTCTAAAATGGCACATCAACTTTGCAATAACACATTTCACACACATGCAAGGCCAAACTTCTTTCTAAAGTAATAAATTATAATATAAATAATATAGATAATTATAATATAACTAATAAAAATAATGTATTTTCGTAATTTTTATATTAATGTACTTTTATTTTAGTAGTTTAAATAAAAACATTGCATAAAAATATCATTTATTTAAAGTAAATTGTGGGTAAGAAATTTTAATAAAAATAATAAAAAAATAATGTTCAAATAAACTAATAAATGAATTAAATTTTATAAACATATTAATAATTAAATTAAATTAAACAAAAATGGATTTTATATATATATATATATATATTTGTTTGTGAAAGGCCTTGCTAGACTTGCTAAACTTGCAAGACCTTGCAAGCCACATGACATGTCATGTCATCTTGCAAGGTCGTGTGCAAGACGTGTGTGGATGCTCTCATCCTCTCATGTCCCTCACCTCCAGTCATATCCATCTTCAATTTCTGGTCATTAACGAAACAGAACAGTCGATTTACAAAAAAAAGTATATATTAAGTAAATCCAGATCTGATGAGAAATCGAACATGTCGTTTCCTTTAGTGAATCCTTGGGTTGAAGAAATCGAAGAAACCATTCGAAATTCGAAGGAGGCTTTCGAAAATCAACGAAAAATTGGATGTTCTACTTCTTCGCCATCCTCTTCTCTGTGATTTTTGGGTTTTATTTAGGGTTTTGAATTTTATGGTTTTGGCAATGGTTTTTCATATGGTATGGATTTTAGGGGTTTTTGTTTATATTTAGGATTCTAGATGTTATTCTGCTCTTGATGAGTGTAACACCCGTAGTTTTCGGCAAGTAAAGTCACCCCGTGCGTTTTTGTAGTTCCTAAGCTTTGGTTTCGGGTTAGGAACTTATCGCTTTTAACCTCTTTAAGAGTCGGGGTGTTTCGTGTCGAAGGAGTAAAGTTTGGGGGCTCAGAACACTCTGGGCGAGAGTGCCCTGCGATTGTGACAGTGTCACTATTGCAGGGGCACAATCGCGGGATCCAAGTACCTCGCGGTACATTCTCAGCGAGAGTGACTCGTGATAGTGACATTGTCACTATCGCTGTCACAATCGCCGTCGGGGGGCAAGGAGTTAAATGCTCCGATTTTGTTACCTTTTTTCTCATTCTCTCTTTACCCACTTCTACATTTCTCTCTCAAAAACCCTCCCCACGCCCTAAACCCATTTTGGAGCCTTTGGAACCATGAATCTTGTGATTCAAAGCATTTCCATCACCCTTTAGCAAGAAGTTGTGATTAAAGGTTAGAGTTCTTCATCTCCCTTCCATTTTGTGAGATTTCTACACTTTCTAATGTTTTACCTAACCCTCTTCTAAAACATTTCCATCCTTTTGTTGGTTTGAAGAATGAAGCTCGTATTGGTAACCTAGGAGGGTTTTGTTGGTGAATGCAAGTGGTGGAAAAGGTAATCTTCTCTTCTCTTCACCCAAGAAACTAGGGTTTTAGTTTATTGGCGATTTTGGATGTAATATGTTGGGGGAAACGATTCTAAGTGTTTGTGGATAAATGTTTATGGTCGGAAACTTGTGGATCTAGATTTTTGGAAGATTTGGCTTGAAGATACAAGTTTCTTCAAATGAGCTCAAGTTGGGGAAAATCTAGATTTAGCCTAAATATAGCAATGTGAGTTCAAGTTGATTTGTGAAAACGTTGTACATGCCAAAAATGTTATTTTTCAAGTATTTGTGTGTTTTACTCAAAATTATCAATTGTAGAGTTATTTGGTGAGTTTGATCTTTTGAAGTGTTTAACTTTGTAAACTTTGTAAAACACCCACACTTGGGATTGTCGGATATTTTGACAAGTAGAAATCATAAGTATGTCCTTAAGTGGTTTACTACTCAAATGGAGTTTATTCAATGGTTTAAGCATGGTGGTGTAATTTATTTTATAAACCATTTGGGAAAATGCATATTTTCGTGTTATGAGACATTTTGGAATTTTAAGTGTATGAGTCCATTTGGGAAACCATTTGTCCTAATCCGTGACGAGTTTTGGGTTAATCATGTCTTTGAGGTATACGTTTACATAAGTGCCGTTTAAATGCATTTTACATTATGAGGACCGTTATTTATTGGTCTAATGGGTTTTGAGCATTTAGCTCGGTTTTGACTTTAAATGAGTCTTTAGGACATCTTGTCCGATTTTGATGGCTCAATGTAGAGTCCTATTTATGGTTTGCATTTATTGCAACTTATTGCATATTATTGATAATTACATGCTCGAGTGCAATAGTCATTCATGTGTAGTCATGTAATTTTAGACTGTGTTGCATTGGATCCATAAACACGTAAGTCAGTCTTTATTTGATGATCTACTGGGTGTTGCGGGATTTGACCGGGCCCCATGTTTTATGACATTTACTTTTCAAGGGTACACTAGGAGGGCTGAGTCCGGTTGAGCTATCATGATTGATGGGCGTTTATGACCTTCGCCATGTCGGGGCAATGCCATGGTTGTAACCTCGCTTGTGCCGAGCCTTTGACGTTATTCATGTTAATATTCCGCTAAGGTCAGCTGTCTCTTTGGGTGTGTCTTGAAAGGATTCGTAGGGACACTTGGGCTTTTATGTCGTGAAGTGTCAAACGATTAACGTTGTATGAGTGACATACTTTTGTGTTCCTCCACTCTCAATGGATACGAGTGTCCCCCGTCGTCGGCTAACATTACTTTGGATATTATAATGTCCTTGTTTTATTATCGTTGGTCTTGTGCGATTGACTGCAATTGATGACTTTAATATTGGATTTCCCTCCATGATATATTAAAGTTTGAATGAAGCAGACCATTTCCATATTTATGGTATTTGGACTTCATTACATTTTACGTTCGTGTGAGTATTGGTTCGTATCATGTTTTTGGTGAAGTATTATACTTATATGGATTGTTCTTCCATGATTTATGGGTTGAGTATTATGGCACCATCCGTATTTGGAGGTTTTGCATAATATAGATTTATTCTCGTTTTGAGTGAGTTTGGATTAGAATTCAGTTTGGAAAACGCTATATAAATTTTGGGATCTTTTCTCATAGATTTCGTGTGCGTCGGAAAACGAGTCGTTTACACCCTTATCATAAACCCTTTTGGAAATCATGATTTAAGTTGCAATCTTTCATTCAACAAATAATTTAAATCATGTTGTAAACTCTTGAACTCACTAGGCGTTAGCCTAACCTTTTTATTTGTCGACATGTGCAACAGGTTCATGTTGGGAATTGTTCTAGTGACACCGTGAAGAATTGAGTGCTAGTAGTGTGCTCGAGATGTGAATTGATTAAGTGAAGTCTTCCGCATTTACTTTGGGATTAGTAATTTGTACTTGGGTTAGGTAACACCCGATATGGATTTAGTCTTTGTAATAAGACTTGGGTTATAAATGGTTCGAGATTAATCATAGAATTTAATCCGAGATATGTCCATTATTGGTTTATAGGAAAAAATTCTATTCTTTTTGGATGTATTATTGAAAATTTTATTTAGTTGATCTTTCTAATGATGAGGTGTTACAATGAGTTGTAAACATATTTTGAGGTTGTTGATGAATGTGATATTTTTTGTGTTCTTGATTTAATTAGAACTTTTTTTTTCTTTGCTTTAAAATTGATTGAAAACCAATGACATAAATTCCAGATCTACCCAAATGATTTCAAAAATAAGTGTTGTTGTTGGGTTTGTGTTGTTGATTTTGTTCTTTAAAAATATGTTTGGGCTATTGATTTTTTTTCTGCATTTGAATCTTTGTTGATGTTTGATGTTAGGAAGAGATGGGATGGATTGGCAAGATAGTTTTGGGTTTAGAAGTGTGAATTTGGGTTTATTCTTGAGTTTTAGTAATTGACAAAACAGGTCCTTTAAACATTGGATGTTTTTATAATATAGTGACAATATGAAAATGCTTTTTAAGTTGACTGAGATTTTAAAATGATGTTAACATAAGGGACCTATTGTTTTTTGATTCTTGACAATCACAAAACGTAAAACATTTCAATGATGTGTGAACAATGAAATAATAAAAAAATGATACAAGATATTTAGACCAAATGTGATTTCCAACCATCTCTAATGAACTCTCTATCTCTATTTTACTCTATAAATCATCTCCAAAAACTCTTTATTTTACTCTTTAAAATAGATAAATGAATAGTAACTCTCTATATATAGAGAGTTACTATTCGTACTCTCTATTTTTTCTAACTTTTTGATAACTATAAAATGGCTCTTCTATTTTTTAGATTGTTGTATTTTTATTTTATTTGTTGTCTAATACCAATTTTAATAAACTAGAATTATATTTATCTTTAATATTTGAATTCAACTTAAATTTATCCAACTAACTTTATAAACTAATAAACTTTAACAATTTACAACATAACATATTTAATTAAAACACGTCATTAACACATATTTTAACATAAAGGCATTACAAATGATAAAGATAAAAATACATAACGACGACCGTAATAAAAGCATACGTAAGCGAAAAACGGTTTTTGAATAACATTGATACTAATTTAATAGTCGGGTAAAACGAATCAAGATCCTCTAAGATCATTAAAATATTCTGCAAACGGCGTAGATGCATGAGGAGCTTGTTGACATTGTGTGTTGAAAATGTAACATTTTTATTTAATGAAATTTGGATTTTGATAATTTAATGCGAAATTAAATATGAATTATAACGTCGTTAAAATAACATGATAAAGTTAATAAATATAAGGGTATTGTGAAAATAAAAAATATAAGAATGCAATTTATAAGATTAATAAATATAAAAGTATTATTGAAAATATATGTCATCAAAATAAAAGAGAATATACTTAGAATATTCTTTTTTAGAATGCAAAATAGAGTAATACATTGGAGATGATTTAACGAATTCTCTATTTTAATCTCTATAAATAGAGAAATACATTGGAGATGCTCTAATCTGGCAAACCAAGTGACCTTTATTTACGTATTACTTTAAGTAAAATTATCAACTATTCACAATTAGATGAACTATCAGGGTACTTCTCCAAATTGTGATTTATTCATATGTATTGTTTTCAAGTATTTGATATTTAATTTCAAGTCAAAATCCAAACATAATTTATTCCCACTAGTCTTTTGACCTTTACCGAGTTCTTTTAGTTTAATTTGTATAAACGTATCTTGTAGTCTAAGGGTGCTTTTGGTTCGACGGATTCTGACGGAATTGAACGGAATTGGAATGGTCAATCCATTGACCAAATTTCATTCCAATGTTTGATTCCTCATGGAATGGAATTGAATTCCATAGATTCCCCCCAAATCAGGAATTCACCATTCCCTACTAAATCTGATGGAATTGAAATCCATTTCATCCAAACTTACAAAAATGACAATAATACCCTCATCATTCTAAAAACCCTAGCCACGTTTCGTTTGTATTGTGTTTCACGATTGAAGAATCCGACATAGGGCTTCACTGCATCGCACGACAAGCACAAAATCGAAGAACAGGAGTGTGAAATCGAACAAACAGGTCTTTTTCTTCTCCTCTTTCGATTTCTTCACGTTATATCTTCTCCTCTTCGATTTTTTGGTACGATTTTTGTTTGAATTTTCCACTTTTCGGTACGATTTCTGTTCGATTTTTCCACTTTTTGGTACGATTTCTGCTCTGAAGTTATTCTCTCCATCTTCTCTTTGCGATTTCTTGATTTCTTCTCTTGCGATTTCTTGATTTCTTCTCTTGCGATTTCTCTCGATTTGTGTGTTATGCTTACCGATTTGTGTTATGATTACTAATTTGTGTTATGGTTACTGATTTCTCTCCATGTTACTGCTCGATTTATGTGTTATGCTTACTCATTTGTGTTATGGTTACTGATTTATGTGTTATGGTTACTGATTTGTGTTATGGTTATGGTTTGTGAATGATTTACATGTTTTATATTTATATACGATTTTTAAATGGTAAATTACATATTTTATTCCAATTAAATGTTAATTTTAAAATTGTTTATAAGAAGGAAAAAAAATTAAAATTTAAGAAAGGGTATTTTTGTCATTTTTCATAATTCCATTCCGATTCCATTGCAAACCAAACAGACTGATTTCAAGATTACATTCTATTTCCTGTCAACCAAACAGCTGGTCAAACCTGAAAACATTTCATTCCAATTCCTTCCAAATTCCAATTCCCTTGACAGATTCCATTCCTGCAGAAATCATTCTGCGAACCAAACGCACTCTAAGGTCCTTACATTTCAAGGGAGTTTGTTTTTTCGCCCCTTAATTTGATTTTCGGATTGTTGATGGACTAGTTCAACTCAAATTTGTTATTATAAATTAAAAAATAGAGGTTATTTTGTCCCTGTGGTTTTAAAATTTCGATTTTCATCCTTCTGGTTTGCAACTCATTTCAATTTTAGTCTATGAGACTACTTACTACTTTTAAGCATGAGGAACTAATATATAAATGAATTGTAAACCATAGAAACAAAATAATAATGAAGTATAAATCCAATTGTAAGTTCAAAATTATAGGGACTAAAATAGAATTTTCAACAAACCACATGGACCAAAAAGATAATTTATTCGTATTCTTATTAGGGAAATTAATTAAAATACCCTAAGTTTGACCAACTGTTACCAAAGTACTCTAAAAAATTATTTTCTTACCGAAATGCCTTCTTTTTCCGCGATAGGATCCCGCGATCGCGGTCAGGGACCAATTGTGAAAAATTTTGCAAGGAATATTTACACTTTCAGTCCCTGGCCCCCGCGATCGCGGCCCGCGATGGCTCAAACGCGGCCCGCGATGGCCCGCTATGGGGACTGAAAGTGTAACTAATCTTGCAAAATTTTACACTTTCAGTCCCTGCCCGCGATCGCGGGATTTTATCGCGGAAAAAGAGGGCATTTCGGTAAGAAAATAATTTTTTGGGGTACTTTGGTAACAGTTGGTTTGACTTAGGGTATTTTAATTAATTTCCCTTCTTATTATTCTTATTATGTTTTTTTTGTTATTAGTTATTACGTATATTTAGTAATATTTAATATATTAATGAGTATTTTGTATTAAGTTTAATAATTTATTGTTTGTGTTACTTAAATTGTAAATTACGTTAAGTAATTTAAATTATTTGTATTAAAAAACAAAAAGCAAAAGAAACATAAATGTGATTCCTTTTGTTATAATTTTGGTTAAAAAAGCTTAAACATACATATATAAACATTTGGATAATTTTTATAATTGTATCGACATTTATAAAACATCTTTATATATATAAAAAGAAAAACCTTGGGGTATTGAGGTGGCACCATGAGGATTGAGTATTCTCAAATGGTGAAATGTGGTTGATTTGAAGTTGTCCCACATTGATAAGAAGTTGAAAGATTGGAACAAAGTGATATGTATAAGAAAGATGGATGAGATGCATTTGTTTACTTTCATATGTTTTAACTCACATGGTTGTCTATTTTAGATGACCTACTTTATGCAAAAAAAATAGTTTGATTCAAGGGGTTGTCTTATTTTGGATGACCATCTTTTGCAAAAAAAATATATATTAGTAATCACTATCATTTTATATCTTATTTATATATATAAAAGGAAAATCTTTATATATATAAAAAGAAAAACCTTGGGGTATTGAGGTGGGCATCATGAGGATTGAGTATTCTCAAATGATGAATTGTGGTTGATTTGGAGTTGTCCCACATTGATAAGAAGTTGACAGATTGGAACAAAGTGATATGTATAAGAAAGGTGGATGAAATGCATTTGTTTACATTCATTTGTTTTAACTCATATGGTTGTCTACTTTGGATGACCTTCTTTATGCAAAAAATTTGTTTGATTCAAGGGATTGTCTTATTTTGGATGACCATCTTTTGCAAAAAAAATGTTGGTAATCATTATCATCTTTATATCTTCTTCATATATATAAGAAAAAAATTCTAGAGTATTGAGATGGCATCTTGAGGATTTGAGTATTATCAAATTGTGAATTATAATTGATTTGGAGTTTTTCCACATTAGTGAGAAGTTGAAAGATTGGAACAACGTGATATATATAAGAAAGGTGGATGGGATGGATTTGTGTACATTCATGTGTTTTAACTTATATGGTTGTCTATTTTGGATGATCTTCTTTATGCAAAGAAAAATAGTTTGATTCAAGGGGTTGTCTTATTTTGGATGACCATCTTTTGCAAAAAAAAAATTAGTAATCACTATCATCTTTATATCTTCTTTATATATATAAGAGGAAAATCTTGGAGTATTGTGGTGACACCTTGAGAATTGAGTATTTTCAAATAGTGAATTGTGATTGATTTAGAATTGTCTCACATTTGTGAGAAGTTGAAAGATTGGAACAAAGTGGTATAAGAAAGGTGAATGGAATGCATTTGTGTAAATTCATGTCGTTTAACTCATAGGATTGTCTATTTGGATGACCCTTTTTTGCAAAAAAAAAAAATTGTTTGATTCAAAAGGTTGTCTTATTTTGGATTACCATCTTTTGCAAAAAAATTGTAATCATTATCTTTTTTATATATGAGAATTTTTTTGGAGTATTGAGTATTATCAAATGACGAATTGTGGTTGATTTAAAGTTGTCCCATATTGGTGATACGTTGAAAGATTGGAACAAAGTGGTGAGTATAAGAAAGGTGGATGAGATGCATTTGTGTAAATTCATGTGGTTTAACTCATAGGGTTGTCTATTTTGGATGATTTTTTTGCAAAAAAAAATCAGTTTGATTCAAGGGGTTGTCTTATTTTGGATGACCATCTTTTGCAAAAAAAATATATATTAGTAATCACTATCATTTTATATCTTATTTATATATATAAAAGGAAAATCTTTATATATATAAAAGGAAAAACCTTGGGGTATTGAGGTGGGCATCATGAGGATTGAGTATTCTCAAATGATGAATTGTGGTTGATTTGGAGTTGTCCCACATTGATAAGAAGTTGACAGATTGGAACACTTTTTTTTTTGCAAAAAACAAATATCAGTTTGATTCAAGAGGTTATCTTATTTTGAAAGAGCATCTTTTGCCAAAAAAAATCTTATTAATCATTATCATCATTTTATCTTCTTTATAAATATAAGAAGAAAATCTTGGAGTATCAATGTGTCACCTTGAGAATTGCGTGTTTTCCAATGGTGAATTGTGATTGATTTAGAGTTGTCTCACATTGGTGAGAAGTTGAAACATTGGAACAAAGTGGTGTGTGTATAAGAAATGTGGATAGAATGCATTTGTGTCTATATAAAAGGAAAACCTTGGGGTATTGAGCTGACACCATGAAAATTGAGTTTTGGTCACCGCGCAACGCGCGGTGTCGAACACTAGTTTATATAATAGTCTCGGTCAATAAACTTAAACTGTGAAACATACATATATAAAATTCTGATATTAATCAATTAAAATAATCGTCACGTTAATAATACTTCATTAAATAAATTATTTACAAAATCAAGCGATAATTTTTTTAATTATAGAAATATTGTAATTATCGTGTTAATTGCATGATAATAAATAAATAATACTTTATTATTATTATTAACGTATATTCTATGAGATAATGAGAATGTAACGATTAATACTTTGGGCAATGTATTTTCAAAGCATTCTTTTTGATACCTGAAATGTAAGAGTATCTCTAACAGGATTGCTAAAATAGAAAAAAATAGATTTTTGTTTGCTATCCTTTTCCAACAGCATTGCTATCTTGTTTACTAAAATAGAGATTAATGAAAAAATCTCTAAATATGGAGAACTCTCTATAATTCTCTAAATAAGAGAGAGAAATAATTATTTTATTCAACTCACCAATAACATAAATCTTTTATTATTTTATATTAAGTTTTTTTTTTAAAGTTTATTAGGAATATAAATTAGAGAATATTATATTAATATAATTAGTGTTAAAATCTCTAAAATAGCAAAGCTGTCGGAAATGAATGTAACTTTTTTAAAGATTTTAAAATTTTAATTCTCTATTTTGAAAAAATTATAGCAAACCTATCGAAGATGTTCTAAGGTTTTAACATTTAAGTACCTTAATAATGGTTTGTTTAACTATCATGCTCACATAGCAAATGACATGTCATACAAGTCAATATTAAATGATGGTATGGCAAATGATGTGGATTTATATACATTAATTATTTTTATTATATTATTACAATTTTTAATATATATTTTTTTTAAAACAAACAAATTCAAGTTTTATAGTATATATGTAATAATAAACTTTAAATTTTATTAATTAACATGTTATATTATATAACTTTTATTTACTAAATTTGTTGTATTGATTAACATATTATATTACTATAAATTTGTTTTAATTATATAATTAACTATTGTAATTGTTAACTTTTTAAAGATATTATTTTTAGTTATTTTACATTTTTATAAGTTAGTTTTTGTCAAACATTACTTTTTCATCAGCTAGCTTAGATTTTAGGTTTGAAGACCCACAAACAAACGAATTTTTTTCAAACTTTTTTAACCAGTTGACTATATTAATCTTTAATTTTATATATTTGTTGTGCGATCTAATCTATATCTATATATAAAGTAGAATCATGGAGAGATGATATGGCATGTTGAGAGAGCTTCATTCATAGTTTTCTATTTTCTCATTATTTTGAATTATTTTTAACAAAATTTGTTATTGAACAAGCAAACCTTTCATTTTCTCTTTAGGTTTTGAATGTTTTTAAATATTAAATGATAACACTCTTATTCATTAAATAAATTTTATTTATTTACTTTATTTATGAAAAATAAAAAATAAAATTAAAGTAAAATGAACAAAACTTTACATTTTTTATTTATATACATAAAAATGAAAATAAATAAAATTAGAAATTTATATACAATTAAAAAAACTTATTAAAATTGATATATACAAATAAAACCATACAAAGAATGATGAGAGTTGGGACATATTGTTAGAATAAAATTCTCTATATATATTTTTCATTCTTTCGAAATTTTAAATTATTATATAAGTTAAAGACTTTTATACCCTTTAATGAAACGTATGTATTTTCATTATTATAAAAACTTATTTAGAAATTTGACTTTCAGTTTAAGTAGATTTAAACTTTAAACTAACCAATTTCTTAGAGACATTCATTTTATCCTTTTCATTTTTTCATCTATAATAAATGATAACACTCTTAATTCATTAATAAATTTTATTTGTTTATTTTTATTATGAAAACGAAAGAAAAAATGAACAAACTTTTCAGTTTTTTATTATATACATAAAGATAAAAAAAACTTATTAAATCAAATAGTATGCATGTATAAAAATTGATAATAACAATATTTAGAATCAATTCTTTTATTTAAAAAAATATATATTAGTTAATGGAATGTAAATTATATATTAATTATTTTCAAGAATTAAAGCCATTCATGAATTCAAAAAACGTTTCATCTTTTTCAGTTATGAATCATTAATATCACTCGTACAAAAAATGTCTTCTGTGACGGTTAAAAACCGTTACCGTAGGTATACGGTAACGGTTTTCATGAACATAAAAATCGTCACCTATCTTGCCGTCACTTTTGATACACTTTTGGTTACGTTTAGAAAACGTTACCAAATCACATCAAAAATCGTTACTATAGACTAAAACCGTCACCTTAAATGTACACAAAATTCGTTTTTTTTTCCTAAAACCGTTACCGTAGCACCACATACGGTGACACTTATTATAAAAAAAACATCACCGTAGCATGACGTACGGTGACGTTTTATTTTAAATCGTCATCATAGCAAGACATACGTTGACGTTTTTATTCAAAAACCATCACTGTAACATGACATTTGTGACGTTTATTTTTCAAAATTGTGACCATAACATGTCTTGTGGTGACGTTTATTTGTCAAAATTGTTATCATAGCACGAATTTATGGTGACCTTTATTATTCTAAATCGTCATCATAGCTTGACATATGGTGAGGTTTATTTTCTGAAATCGTCGTCGTTGCATGACTTATGTGGACGTTTATATGCAAAAACCGTCAATATAAAATGACATACAGTGACGTTTATTTTTCAAAACAGTTACCTATTTACCGACGGATTACCAACGGATTTGTCGTCGGTAAAATTATATAAATTAAATTAAATCTAAAACAATTTAAATATTAAATTATATTATTAAAAATTACCGACGGGAAAACCGTCGGTAATTCGTCGGTAATGTTTATTTTAATTAAAAAAATACAAAATAAACTGTACAAAAAACCTGTGCATAAAAGGTCGGTAATTCCTAGGCAAAAACCGTTACAAAATACTATTGTATTTAATACAATATCATATCCGTAAACAAATTTCAATTTTATCTCAAATACAAAACAAACTAAACCGAGGGGGGAGTGGGAGAACTTCCAAACTTCTTCATAAAGGCTTCAAACTCTTTCAATTTCTCCTCGAATGCTTTCCCTTTCTCCTCCAATACTTTCCTTGCTTCTCGGTCTTATTTCGCTTCCTCCTCCATTTTGAGTCTCGCTTCTTTTTCTTGTCGTACCTCCTCTCTAAGTGCATCCCACTAAAATTCAACATTTGATAAACATAAAACAAATGTTAGACGACATTTGACAAACATATAACTATTACACATTTGACAAGCATACATACCTCCTCGTCGTGATAAGAGCTCCCACTCGTAGAATTACCGGACATAGCATATTCGGGATCCTGAGTCCCGAATCCAAAAATGCGACCTTTACGTCGTCCCCCGACACTACGCTTCCACAAGTCTGGGTCATTGGGTGGAACGGCGTCGGGAGGTAAGTCGGGGTACTCCTCCGCTCTAATATGTCCGTAGGTACCCTATGGTTTTACAAAAACAATGTGTTCACATATATAGAAAATTCGGCAGCATTTCGACTGTAATTTGAACATATCCATTATATGTGTAGTATCAAAACAATCCTATCGTCCGTCCAACAATGGCAGCCCAAACTAAATGAATCAAATTACACAACTCTATACAAGTATGCAATCCAATGCAAAAGCATAAGTTCAATAAACAAAAAAAAAACTTTATAATTGGGTAACATATGTACTCAAATTAAGAATACAAAGCAGACTAAAACAAGTTAAGACCATATACTCGAAAGTTGAGGCTTACAAGTGAGGATTGACAGCAACAGACTTGGCTCTACATTTAAGTGATTATGAATGTGAGCTTCAAAAGGTATTTAGAATATCACTAACCTCCAAAAGTAGGTAGGACTATTTTCCAAACATTAACCACGCAATCTAAAGACGTAGATGCAAATATTGCTTCAGTTTGAGACACCACAATTGCAGTAATGTAGGTAATGCCTTTCTTGTGTGATTGTAGCAGTTGTGATACATATCTCCACTGCAACTGTAACAACCCAAATCCCATAACATACATCATAATACATAACATTCATACATATCATTGATTTACAACAAAAGTTACATAACAAACCAAGTACGGTCTCATTAGTCTTGACATTACAAAATATATCTAAGCTTCCTAATCAACATCCATCAAAAGCTTCCTACACTTCATCCTCTCCTGTCGATCCTTAACCTGGAAAACATATTTTTGAAAACAAAATGAGGGTTAGACCAAACGGGTCTAGTGAGTTAATCCCGGTCCTTTCCAAAATCATTATCAAACCTTTTATGTAAATCCTTTGTATCAAAATAGTTTAGATAAACCTTTCGTAAAATATAAACATACCACATGTATTTAAATACCAATCCAGACTCGTGCATCGTGTACATCTCATTCACCTTATTCCTCCACAAATGGCCATATTAGTTGGTAGCAAGCCAACTAATAAATCAACAACCGGTCCGCTCACCGGAACCCAGCTACCTGTCGGTCCGCACACCGGAACCCGACTACTCACCGGTCCGCACACCGGAACCCGGCTACACACCGGTCCGCACACCGGAACCCGGTAACAAGTGCACTCGTGTAGTGCAAAGCTTATATAAATACAATATATATCTCATTACATCATATTGTCATTTATATACACATAATCATATTCCTACCACATAATCATCTCATATATATATACACATATATATGTATTCCAGTTCAAAAACGTTTTAAAGCAAAACTCACCTTGAATGCTTAAAATACGCTTCCAAGCCTTTCTCCGAGCTATCCGTTCCTTTATCCAAATACCTCAGAATCTGAAACCATTTACATACAAATATCTCCTTACCAACTCATGTATAAGACTTACTAGCAGGTTATGGACTCTAGATACATCTACATAACTTTTATCCTCAAAATTACCCAAACAGCCAAGTTATCCGGACAACCCAAACAACCCGGACAACATGACTTTTCCGGACAACCTCAGTAATCCGGACAGCAAGACTAATCCGGACAACACGACTTATCCGGACAACACAAGGAATCCGGACGCCATTCGGACTCTAAATCACCCGGAAACTCTCAAACAAATCATCCGGACACTATCAATAAACTACCCGGACACCACCCAAGAAACTACCCGGATACCTTCATATTATCCGGACACCTCTGACTGTTTATCCCATTTTCACCCAGAAATCGACTGAATCATTAACAGAAGTAATTCTAACTATTCTACTCCGATAGAAACATTCAGCTATCAATTATACACATAATATGTAAAGAAAACATACCTCAAACACTTCCAAATGAATCAATTTGATGCCTTTACCCTTCTTTTCTTCTTCTCCCTTTTTCTCTCAAAACACACACATACACCTTCAGCTGATATTTTCTGAGTTATGAATAATATCTGATTTCTAAAGGTTAATATCTAAATATATTTACCCCTTAGACCTTGTACTCCTTATAAATAACCAAAACACCTTTAAACCTTTAATTTAACCAAACTTACCCTAAACCTTAAACTTTAAAGTTAACTAAACTTAACGGAATTAGATTTTTAACTAACGGGTTTACCCGGGGTATTACATCATCTCCCCCTTAAAAGAATTCCGTCCCGGAATTCGGTTAAGCGGAAGGATATGAATACTTATCACCACTACTTCCAACTCAATCAAAACCATAGGAACTAACTAAATAGACACCCCACACCTATCTATACCTCTAACACATATAAGCAACAAAAGCACGGAAATACAGATTATCAGTTTGCACCGAAGTCAGATAACACCTTAGCACGTATAGAGTCTATAGAAATATACATGTAACCTCATCAGGATCTTCTTCCTCTTCTTGTTCCGTCATCTGAAAAACACGGCCTTGAACACTCGGTGCTCCAGACCCTTGTACCTTTCCTGACTCAGCTTCCGTTGGTCTCATTGTTGTACCACCCTGACGCGCTTTCCACTGTGGACATTCATATTGAAGATGCTCAGGAGAATTGCAAACAAAACAGTGTCGAGCTACCCGACAGTCTCTCGCGATATGGCCCATCTTTCCACATTTGTAGCAATTCCGGGAATCACCATAGCAGTTTCCTTGGTGAGTGCGGTTACATTTAGAGCATGGTCTTTCAGTTGATCTGAACGGTGAATAACTATCAAGCCTCGGGGATTCGTATTCTTCCGAATCGTACATCGCTTCTTCTATTTTTCTTTTCCCAGCACTCTTATCACCAACGTCTCTCCTATTATCTTGTTCCACATTTTCTGCGGCATTTACTGCGGCTGAGAAGGTATCGGGTCCTGTCGCAATCACTAGCTTTCTAATTTCTGAATTCAACCCGAAAATAAACCTCTCCATTTTCAGTGCCTCCGTGGCAACGTAGTACTCTGCAAAGCGAGACTTCTCCAGAAAACGAGCAGTGTAATCCCTGACCGATAAACTTCTCTGATGTAGGTCCATGAATTCCTCTTCCAACTGTTTAACTGCTGCTTGAGAACAAAACTGTTCTTTGAAAGCTGTTGTAAATTCGTCCCAAGTAAAAGTTGAGTACACATCCGATCCTTTGGAATCAATGTGAGCTTCCCACCAGTACAGAGCATCTGCCTTCAACATCGCCGTCCCGTATAATACTCTGTCCTCATCCGCACACTTGCTGGTCTTGAAGATGGCTTCTATTTCCTTTAACCATTTCATCGCCTTCACTGGTCTCTATCTCCTTAGTAAGTTGGAGGTCTACAGTTTAAGAACATCTTATAATCACACCTTCTTGACACTGGTATTACCGTAGGTGTAATGGGCATTTCGTCTTCCAAACTGGGATCTGGTGTTTCAGTATGACGAGCTTGGTCGATCATAGCCTGAATATTTGCTTGAAATCTTCCCATTTCCGTCATCAAATCGTCTCTTGTAATAAACTCCGTACCTCGCCCCTGAACTCTACCCCCGGTTCTGCCCCCAGTTCTGCTCCCCGTTCTACCTACGGATCTACCTCCCCCTCGCTCTCCTCTTCTTCCCCCCGTTCCTATCGGTGGATTCGTACTATTTGAATTTCCTCCTCCTCTTCTATTCGTATTTCGAGTACCGCTTGCCATTCTGTAGATTCAAACAAGATTAACATACACATAAGCACATACCCCATATAATAAGGTATCCCAGTCCAATCATGCACCTGTAAAATCACAATTACACTGGCCAGGTGTAATCTGAAATTACCTTACATGATGTTCCTTCTACCTTTTATACTTATCATCACAAGGTTTTAAAACACTAAGGACATCCTACTTCACATGCAGTTTAAGTCTAGGTACGGGTACAAATACCTAAATCCCTTAAACTAGGGCTCTGATACCATTTGTAACAACCCAAATCCCATAACATACATCATAATACATAACATTCATACATATCATTGATTTACAACAAAAGTTACATAACAAACCAAGTACGGTCTCATTAGTCTTGACATTACAAAATATATCTAAGCTTCCTAATCAACATCCATCAAAAGCTTCCTACACTTCATCCTCTCCTGCCGATCCTTAACCTGGAAAACATATTTTTGAAAACAAAATGAGGGTTAGACCAAACGGGTCTAGTGAGTTAATCCCGGTCCTTTCCAAAATCATTATCAAACCTTTTATGTAAATCCTTTGTATCAAAATAGTTTAGATAAACCTTTCGTAAAATATAAACACACCACACGTATTTAAATACCAATCCAGACTCGTGCATCGTGTACATCTCATTCACCTTATTCCTCCACAAATGGCCATATTAGTTGGTAGCAAGCCAACTAATAAATCAACAACCGGTCCGCTCACCGGAACCCGGCTACCTGTCGGTCCGCACACCGGAACCCGACTACTCACCGGTCCGCACACCGGAACCCGGCTACACACCGGTCCGCACACCGGAACCCGGTAACAAGTGCACTCGTGTAGTGCAAAGCTTATATAAATACAATATATATCTCATTACATCATATTGTTATTTATATACACATAATCATATTCCTACCACATAATCATCTCATATATATATACACATATATATGTATTCCAGTTCAAAAACGTTTTAAAGCAAAACTCACCTTGAATGCTTAAAATACGCTTCCAAGCCTTTCTCCGAGCTATCCGTTCCTTTATCCAAATATCTCAGAATCTGAAACCATTTACATACAAATATCTCCTTACCAACTCATGTATAAGACTTACTAGCAGGTTATGGACTCTAGATACATCTACATAACTTTTATCCTCAAAATTACCCAAACAACCAAGTTATCCGGACAACCCAAACAACCCGGACAACATGACTTTTCCGGACAACCTCAGTAATTCGGACAGCAAGACTAATCCGGACAACACGACTTATCCGGACAACACAAGGAATCCGGACGCCATCCGGACTCTAAATCACCCGGAAACTCTCAAACAAATCATCCGGACACTATCAATAAACTACCCGGACACCACCCAAGAAACTACCCGGATACCTTCATATTATCCGGACACCTCTGACTGTTTATCCCATTTTCACCCAGAAATCGACTGAATCATTAACAGAAGTAATTCTAACTATTCTACTCCGATAGAAACATTCAGCTATCAATTATACACATAATATGTAAAGAAAACATACCTCAAACACTTCCAAATGAATCAATTTGATGCCTTTACCCTTCTTTTCTTCTTCTCCCTTTTTCTCTCAAAACACACACATACACCTTCAGCTGATATTTTCTGAGTTATGAATAATATCTGATTTCTAAAGGTTAATATCTAAATATATTTACCCCTTAGACCTTGTACTCCTTATAAATAACCAAAACACCTTTAAACCTTTAATTTAACCAAACTTACCCTAAACCTTAAACTTTAAAGTTAACTAAACTTAACGGAATTAGATTTTTAACTAACAGGTTTACCCGGGGTATTACAGCAACCAACAATCAGGAATAGCTAAGAGAAAGTGATTGACAAGCAAAACCAAGAAAATATCCCATCAACCAAACCTCATTAATGATGAGTAATTTGTAATGCTTATGCTTAGCGTACAAATTTATAAAAGGAGATTCACAAAACTTAATTATCACGAGGAATAAAGTCGTATATCTACAATAAAACAGATAATTACCTTAATTAACGAACTAAACTCATTGCCCTTAACAATAAAACCCGAGATAATGTTCCAAACAATCTAAAGTCAGAATACTTGTCTTTAGGCAATGCATTCATTTTTAAAATCTGATAACAAAACACATAAACATTCTAATTTGAACTCGTTACATCTATCAGACGAACCAAAAGGGTATGAAGATGATAGATTTTTGAAGATGATACATACCTTGCTATGATCATCTTCAAAACTTCAAAACAGTGAGTTATCAGCTTTTTTATATCTTACGTTTCTGACTTTTTCTCCTATTTAGAAGCTAATCCAGATGTTGACATCTAAATGAAAGTTGTTCAGAGGTCTCTTAAGGATCTGGTCGTTTTGGAATAACCTCATTTAGACAATCCATCAATTTTATACGAATTTTACAAAAACAACATGCTGATCCCGAGTACAATGTGACCAGTCCCAAAAACTCACTGTTTTGGGCCTTTTAAAGTCAGAATTTGATCATGATGTAAACTACAAAAGTTTTCTAGACACTCTAACCTTTCCAGCCATATATTGTACACCTCAATTGGATCAGCCATTTATTTTATATGAATTTTTGAAGTCACTGAACAGAAGCTGTTAACACATGCAGTTTCTAGGAAGCATTTCATCAAACACATGGAGGACATAACTACATATTAGAGCTGAAAACCAAATCCATGGTTCCAAATACCAATCCATGAACATTTTGAATGAAATTAACTTAAATTAGCAATACTTAAACACATGCAAAACATAATTTCAAGATTAAAAACCCAAATCAAAACCTATGCTCAATTTTTGTAAGATTTTAGTTAAACTACATGAATCCATCCCCTTTTTACAACCTAAATTACTAGAACAAAGAAAAATACACATACTTAGTATGTGTTCTACCCTAAAAACGAAAATTAAAGGTACCAAAAGATTACCTTAGTACTTTTGACTCAAAATCTTCAATATTATGCTTAAATTTCTTCAAACCTTCAAGCAATTTCACAATATCTTCATTTCTCCCTCTAGCTCTCTCGTCCTCTCTCACTACACGGTTTGGATGAGATAAAAGAGACAACCTACTTGATCTCTTATTATAAGATACCAACAAGTTTGAGGCATTTAATTAATTTGGACCCTCAAACTTCAAAAGAAATTCAAAATCTATCATAGACATAGATTTTCTTACATTTCAAGTTTTGAAGATGATACATACCTTGCTAAATCTATCTAGGAGAGGTTTTGAAGATTATACATACCTTGTTAAATGGACCAACAACTGTATTCACAGGTTTTAACATGATGCATATGCAGACCTGCCATCAAAAGGGTTGCAAGTCATCACACATCTTCATCACTCTGCCCCAAAAGCATTGAAATGATTTGTAAAACAAATATGGTTAGCGATTATTGTACTTGAATTGCATGATTGAGTGAAAGAGCTTACTTGGTGAACATGAAAGGAACAAGATGTCCCAAATGCAAAGCTTCGGATGAAGGGCCTCTGCCTGTGTACAGATAAAATTTCTCCCCACGTTCATAAGCATCCAAAATCTCATTGAAATCCCTGTTGTGTGATAGATAGAGATACATAAATCAAGTTTTGCAGCCTACGCCCCCCTTTGCTAACATTAAAGAAGCATATTTATTTTTACCATATAAGATACATTTGAATTTCCAAAACCCAAAACTTAATAATGGTTCAGCTAAACTAAGTTAAGACTACATACATCAAATATCAAATTAACAAGTGATTTTCCCATGGTGGTATTCAAAACCCACTTATAAGGCTACATTCAATCATCACTTGAGCCTATAACCTTCCAGTACTAGGAATTATGAAATGGTATTTTTGAAAATTTAAGTAATTAGATGCCCTGTCAATTAGTAATCTTGAAGGTATTGTGTTAAATGCTCTAGCGGTAATATGTATATGAGAATAACCTACTGCTTCCAGCCTCAACTAAAGATACTGTTAGTCCCAGATGGCTAACCAAGTATTGTAGAGGGGGGGGGGGGGTTGAATACAATACTCAAAATTTTCACAATTTTAATTCTTTATATTGAAAATCTTTCAACAAGAATTACACATAGAAAACTTAAGACTGTTGCGGAAAAGAACAGATAAACTATTCTAACAATCTTACACAAAGTATACTAACAAAATAACTAAGAACACTTAGAACAAAGCTATAAAGTTTTTCAAGCAAACTGGAAATTCTTGCACTTAGAGAAATCTTCCAGTTTGCGTAGAATATCAAGAGCACACAGTAATCTTCAAAGTCTCTCCAGATGTTGATTATTTCTGCATGGAGAGGTCCTTCCTTTTATAGAGACAAGGAGTGTGCAAGCATTGAATGCTTGGGACACTTGTCATCTTCATACTTGTTGAGGATGTTGACTTCTGAAAAGTTGAGATGTCCTTGTTACCTTTTACTAGGTACTGGAAATAGGACCCATGCATGAGAAAATAACTTTATATGGTAATGGATAATAAGACAAAATGTCACTTTATCCATGTAGAAAATATCTTCTCAATTTGTCTTCTAAAGATTGCACCACCGAAGGCAACCTGAGATATGTGACATTATCTTTGAGATATGTGACATCATCTTTGGGATATGTGACATCATCTTTGGAGAAAGCATCTTTGAAACTTCTTTGAGATCCCACCGATGATAGCCTTGTGATATGTGACACATCTTTGAGATATGTGACATCATCTTTGGGATATGTGACATCATCTTTGGAGAAAGCATCTTTGAGACTTCTTTGAGATCCCACCGATGATAGCTTTGAGATATGTGACACATCTTTGAGATATGTGACATATCTTTGAGATATGTGACATCATCTTTGGGATATGTGACATCATCTTTGGAGAAAGCTTCTTTGAGACTTCTTTGAGATCCCACCGATGATAGCCTTGTGATATGTGACACATCTTTGAGATATGTGACATCATCTTTGGGATATGTGACATCATCTTTGGAGAAAGCATCTTTGAGACTTCTTTGAGATCCCACCGATGATAGCTTTGAGATATGTGACACATCTTTGAGATATGTGACATATCTTTGAGATATGTGACATCATCTTTGGGATATGTGACATCATCTTTGGAGAAAGCTTCTTTGAGACTTCTTTGAGATCCCACCGATGATAGCCTTGTGATATGTGACACATCTTTGAGATATGTGACATCATCTTTGGGATATGTGACATCATCTTTGGAGAAAGGCATCTTTGAGACTTCTTGAGATCCCACCGAAATTGGACTTCCATTGGTGGGATTCTTTGGCCGAAACAAAGAGAGATTTCAGTGGAGATATGTCCACCGATGTGTGAGAACACCATCGGTGGACAATGACTTGTATGTGTTGAGAAAAGATCTTTCACTTCCACAATGAGAGAATCTTTAATCTTGACTTTGTTTGATCTTTGACTTCACCAAACATTTGCTATCTTGTACAAGTCATTACAAAGAACCATGCGTCCAAAATTTCTCTAAGTATAAAATGTTTTTCAAAGTATAAAAGGAGATCATGAGGTCATCTTCAAATCTTGATGACCCAACAATCTCCCCCTATTTGATGATGACATCCATACTTAGAAAAACATGAGTAAGACAATGAATAATGCATGTTGACCCTTCTTTACTCTTTTGGGTTCTTTTTCACACAGTCCATTTTTTTGTGTATGTATATATGATATTTACATATGAGAAAAATAAAAAGGTATAGCTGTACAAATAATTGAAAGGAAAATGAAAGAAGTATAAACAATATGAACAGAATGAATATTACTTGCATCTTTGGAGGGGCGAGTTGAAACTTGTGTCTGGCTTGAGGATTCTTCATTTTGATCAACAGCCTTAGGATGCTTCTGCCCATCTGTTGCAACTTGGCATCTTCAGCTTTTCCTGTTTAGCATCATCAACATGTCTTTTATTTGCTCCCCCTTAGTTAGATCAGTCGGTCTTTGTGTTTCTCCCCCTCAGTTAGATCCGCCCGGACTGATGTGCTCCCCCTTGACCGGTCCGTCGATTTCCTCATTTTTTTTTCAAGTTGGTCGCTGGATATGAGTACTGAGGGTTTATGTTGCTCCCCTTCAGATGAATTCTCCCCCTCAGCGGCCGACGTAGGAAAAACACCAAGAGAAAATGAAATCGGCCAGAACCAAGGCAAATTTTTTTTTTATTTTTTTTTTTGTCTTCCCTACCGAAAATAGGGGCATACCCACCGAAAATTGGCTATTTTCGGTAGGATTTTCGGTAGGGAAATCTGCAGTTTTTTTTTTTTTTTGATATTTCTCATACCCACCGAAAATTTGTAAGAAATGGACAAAGCTTCGGTGGAATTGCTTGAAGAGAAGAGAAAAACTTCTAAGGCATCTTCAGAAAAATTTCAAAGTGAAGAAGAGATGAGATGAGAGTAGAGGAATTTCATGGGAGAGGGAAAAGTTGATGGAATTTTATGAGAAGGAGGAAGATGGTGTGGTCGGTGGATGAGGAGAAAACACATAGAAAGTTGGGTTAGGTGAGAGGAAGAGTATATGAGAAGCTAGATAAAATTGGTGGGGAGAGAATCGGTAGAGGAAATGGTAGAGGTCTACAACTTTGGTGAGATGGGGTGACATCATGAAGATGACATCATTAAAGGAAAAAGTTGTCTATCATGAATGGGGTGACATCATTTGAAGGGGTTCTTTCCTATCTAGAAACATAGGAAAGGAGATTTGTGAGAGAAGAAAAGTGTCCACCAATGAGAATTCGGTGGAAACTTAGGACACATTGTTATTGATTATTGCACATGCCAAGATGACTTATTATGTTGCATGATAATCTTGAAGATTTCTTCAAATTTCTCACTTTGATATTTTTGCATATAGATCCATATGTCCATTTCAAAATCTGCAATCACAAAGAATTTATTTTCTAGGTACCCATTTTATGGTGGGTCCTTTTGGGTTAGAAGGAAAAGAATTGGAGTCACTTAGATCAATTCTTTCTTTCAGACAGTCTTTGGCAAAATGAGAAACATCACCACAGATATCATTTTCTATAAAGAAAGATCCTTTTAGAATTGTGATATTTTTCCTTATTTTTCCTTTTAAAAGAAATGTCCTCAAAGAATTTGATGAGGAATCAAAGATTTGGGGTGCAGCACCTAAAATTCCTTTTTCAAATTTTGGGAGGACCAAAATCTTTTCCCTTGAATTGGACATTTTGAGACACACAGATCTGGGAAGAAAATCGGTTGAGGAAGTCACACAGGTATTATTAAAAAATTGGAGGATTTCTTTTTAATAAAAAATCGGCACACAGAAACTTTCCTTTTTACAGAGTTAGAAAATATTTTGCATGAGTTGGGAGAGAAGGATGCATCATCTAAAGACAATAGATAAAGAATTAAATGCTTCAATCTTTTCATCATCAGAGAGAGAAAGAAATGGATGTACCTGTGGTGAGGAGGAGAATCACTTAGCTGATACAAGAGCAGTTGAGGAGTCATTCGCTTTCAGATGTGGGTTCATCTGCCAAATCATAAGATTTAGCAGGCAGACCCTTTCCTCTCCTAACAAGTCTTTCATTTCTTTCCTTTTCCCTCTTGTATTTTTCCTTGTATCTTTCAGCCCGGTCAGAATTTGCAGAAGAGAGGTGTTGGCTGAACTTTTGGGAATCATATTTGGATCTTTCCGATTTTGAGGAAAATCGGCCTGAGGAAGCAGTTCTGGGTCTTTCAAAATGTTTACTTTTACACTCAGAAGCAAAATGACCCTTTTTACCACAGTTAAAACATTCCTCATTAGATTTGTCCAAAGAAGAGTGTTTGGAGAGAGAAAAGGTTGATTTTCTACCAAACTTAGATTTTCCAGAAGAGATATGAGATTTGGATTTAGAGTGCCCATCCAACATGACCATTTCATCAGATAATTTATCAACTGAAGTTTCCTCACATTCATCCTTAGCATCACTAAGATATGCCTCTGAATGATCATTGGGATCTTCTTGACTATCATGGTCAGAGTCAGATGGGTAGGTGATTTTTGGAAAACACTTAGTCTTTTTGGAAGAGTCACTTAGGAGAGCAAGAAAAGAGTTCTTTATAAACCTATGCAGTTTCGTCTGCTCATAGTTGAAAAGAGTTCCATAAAGAACAGTTAAGGGCATGAACTCAAGGTCCTTGGTAGTTTTGATGCAAATACATATATTTTCCCAAAAATCTGGAAGACAATCCATGAACTTGCACAAGACTTCCTCATTATCATAGACTTTGCCCAACAACTTAAGATCATTTAAAAGAGAGTTGAAGCGATTGTAGTAGCTAGGAAGAGATTCTCCTTTTTCAAAAGCAAAGAGTTCATAATTTCTAACAAGAGCAATCTTTCTGCTCTTTTTAACTTCATTTGTACCTTCGTACAAAACACACATAGTGGACCACATCTCTTTGGCAGTAGAGAGATTTACCAGAGAGTGGTACACTTCATCAGGAAGAGAGAGAGCAATGATAGTTCTAACTTTAGAATCAAGAGACACAAGTCGTTTTTCCTCATCAGAGTATTTCTTAGGATTTTTAAGAATGTAACGACCAGTAGCAGCAGATTTTTCTTCATCAGATGAATCATCAGAATCATCTTTGCCAACAACTTCCTTGCCAGATTTTTTGCTTTCATAGCGAGACCAGACTCTAGGAATTATGGGTCCCTCACTTAGAATGGTTGGATATCTACTATCCATTCCTTCCATGAAAAGCATCATCCGGCTTTTCCACAAAGAAAAGTTGTTGGAATTAAACTTGGGAGGTTTGGCTATAGAGCCGTTTTCAAAAAAAGTGTTTTGAGAAAAAGCTTCATTTTTGGAAGAAGAAGCAACCATTGCAGATCAAGTTTATGAATTAAACTTCCTGCTCTGATACCACTTGTTAGTCCCAGATGGCTAACCAAGTATTGTAGAAGGGGGGGGGGTTGAATACAATACTCAAAATTTTCACAATTTTAATTCTTTATATTGAAAATCTTTCAACAAGAATTACACATAGAAAACTTAAGACTGTTGCGGAAAAGAACAGATAAACTATTCTAACAATCTTACACAAAGTATACTAACAAAATAACTAAGAACACTTAGAACAAAGCTATAAAGTTTTTCAAGCAAACTGGAAATTCTTGCACTTAGAGAAATCTTCCAGTTTGCGTAGAATATCAAGAGCACACAGTAATCTTCAAAGTCTCTCCAGATGTTGATTATTTCTGCATGGAGAGGTCCTTCCTTTTATAGAGACAAGGAGTGTGCAAGCATTGAATGCTTGAGACACTTGTCATCTTCATACTTGTTGAGGATGTTGACTTCTGAAAAGTTGAGATGTCCTTGTTACCTTTTACTAGGTACTGGAAATAGGACCCATGCATGAGAAAATAACTTTATATGGTAATGGATAATAAGACAAAATGTCACTTTATCCATGTAGAAAATATCTTCTCAATTTGTCTTCTAAAGATTGCACCACCGAAGGCAACCTGAGATATGTGACATTATCTTTGAGATATGTGACATCATCTTTGGGATATGTGACATCATCTTTGGAGAAAGCATCTTTGAAACTTCTTTGAGATCCCACCGATGATAGCCTTGTGATATGTGACACATCTTTGAGATATGTGACATCATCTTTGGGATATGTGACATCATCTTTGGAGAAAGCATCTTTGAGACTTCTTTGAGATCCCACCGATGATAGCTTTGAGATATGTGACACATCTTTGAGATATGTGACATCATCTTTGGGATATGTGACATCATCTTTGGAGAAAGCTTCTTTGAGACTTCTTTGAGATCCCACCGATGATAGCCTTGTGATATGTGACACATCTTTGAGATATGTGACATCATCTTTGGGATATGTGACATCATCTTTGGAGAAAGCATCTTTGAGACTTCTTTGAGATCCCACCGATGATAGCTTTGAGATATGTGACACATCTTTGGGATATGTGACATATCTTTGAGATATGTGACATCATCTTTGGGATATGTGACATCATCTTTGGAGAAAGCTTCTTTGAGACTTCTTTGAGATCCCACCGATGATAGCCTTGTGATATGTGACACATCTTTGAGATATGTGACATCATCTTTGGGATATGTGACATCATCTTTGGAGAAAGGCATCTTTGAGACTTCTTGAGATCCCACCGAAATTGGACTTCCATTGGTGGGATTATTTGGCCGAAACAAAGAGAGATTTCGGTGGAGATATGTCCACCGATGTGTGAGAACACCATCGGTGGACAATGACTTGTATGTGTTGAGAAAAGATCTTTCACTTCCACAATGAGAGAATCTTTAATCTTGACTTTGTTTGATCTTTGACTTCACCAAACATTTGCTATCTTGTACAAGTCATTACAAAGAACCATGCGTCCAAAATTTCTCTAAGTATAAAATGTTTTTCAAAGTATAAAAGGAGATCATGAGGTCATCTTCAAATCTTGATGACCCAACAGATACATACATATATATATATATATATATATATTGTTGGATGTAACTTACATCCAAAATCTACTAAATCCTATTAAGAACCATTATAGGCCTACAATACATTTTATGACTTATCAAGGCCCAATAGCACTAATGTTGACTTATTACGTGTTTGTATCCAGGTCGGTACTCATATATGCATGTGGTGTATATTGCATTCGATAAGACCACTAAGACCCACTATAGCCTATTAAGAATCACCAAAAGCTTATTAAGAACCATTATAGGCCAATAAGACACTCATTGTCTTAGTAGAGCCTAAAAATATCAATGGTAGCTGATTACGTGTGTTTGTATGCATGTGGTATGTATTGGGCTCTATAAGATCACTAAGGCCCACCATAGTATATTAAGAACCACTAAATCCTATTAAGAACCATTATAGGCCAACAATACCTTTTATGACTTATCAAGACCCAATATCACTAATGGTTACTTATTACGTGTTTGTATCCAGGTCAGTACTCATATATGCTTGTGGTGTATATTGCATTCGATAAGACCATTAAGACCCACTATAGCCTATTAAGAATCACCAAAAGCTTATTAAGAAACATTATAGCTCAATAAGACACTCCATGCCATATTAAGGCCCACAAAATAACAAGGGTGGCTTATTATGTGTGTGTGTGTGTGTGTTTGTTTGTCTGTTTGTATGCATGCATTACATTTATGCACGTTAGAGATGGCCAAAAAATCGGGCCAGACCGGGCCTTCGGAAGGACCGGGCCGAAACACTATTCCAAGGCCCGGGCTTTGATCGGGCCCGGACCGGACCGGGCTTGAGCACAAATATCCGAGCCCTCTTAGGCTTTTTATAAGCCCGGGCTTTCGGGCCGGGCCCTAAACCGGGCCTTCACAATTTTTTTTTTAATTTTTAAATGTTATTCTTCGAGGTTATCAACATCGATTCGTTCGTCTTCGTCGTATGTAACACCATACACCAACTATGTTATTTATAGTGTGATAAGTGCTTAAATTTGTGAAACAAAACGTCTACAAAATGAAGAAAAACGGTCATATGACCGTTACCTAACGGTTGGAATTTGAATAAAGGCAGTGAAGAAAGAATAAAAAAATAAAAGAAGGTAAAATTACCAAATCTGAGGCTTTGGTGTGGTGGCAAACGCATTCCTTCTATGTAGAGAGGGTCAGGTGTTCGATTCTTTGGGAGAGCAAGTATGCCATTTTTTTGAATTTTGAATTAATGGCACTAGAAAAAGGCTAAATAAATAAAAGGAAGCGAAGTTAACAAATCTGAGGCTTTGGCATGGTGGGAAACGCATTTCTTCTATGGATAGAGTGTCAAGTGTTCGAACCCTGTAAGGTGCATAATCTTGTTTGTTTTTAACAAAACTATACTGTAACATGACATACAATGACATTTATTTTTTAAAGTTGTTACCATAGAATGACAGACGATAACACAATCAAAACCGTCACCATAACATGACATATGGTGACGAAAGTTATTCAAAACCATCAGTGTAGCTTGAGATATGCTGACGTAAATATTTTAAAACCGTTACCATAGCATGACATATGGTGACGTAAATTTCCCAAAAACCGTTGCCAAAACCTAACTTTTGGTGACGAGAATTTTTCAAAGCATTAGCATAGAACTTGGTTACTTTTGGAAACGGTTTTCAGATAAACGTTACCTTAGAATTGTTACCATAGAATGACAGACGATAACACAATCAAAACCGTCACCATAACATGACATATGGTGACGTAAGTTATTCAAAACCATCAGTGTAGCTTGAGATATGCTGACGTAAATATTTTAAAACCGTTACCATAGCATGACATATGGTGACGTAAATTTCCCAAAAACCGTTGCCAAAACCTAACTTTTGGTGACAAGAATTTTGCAAAGCATTAGCATAGAACTTGGTTACTTTTGGAAACGGTTTTCATATAAACGTTGCTATACATATTTTTGTTTTGGTAACGGTTTTTTAAAACCATTACAACATAAAGCAACGGTTTAGAAAAAAACGCGTTACTAAAAGGTCCTCTATGGCAACGATTTTTAAAAACCGTCACAACATAAAGTAACGATTTTTCAAAATCGTTCTAAAACGTTACCATAAAGGACCCTTTAGTAACGTTTTTGACTAAAACGTTGCTTTATGTTTCTAGGTTTTTGGTGATGGTAACGTTTTTTTATGAAACCGTTACTAAATCAATTGTCTAAATTTTTCTGTGACTTTTAGTAACGGTTTTTATCAAATCGTTACAAACATGTTTTCTCAAAACCGTCACAAAAAGCCATTTTTGTACTAGTGTATATATCAATGAGTATTTATTACAATGAATATATAGGGCTCAAGAATTGTATTATCGTTTTTAATTTTTTAATTTCTATTTTTATTGCTTTATCGTCTATATTTGATTGAAAGTGTAATATGTAAATGTGTATTATGCTAAACTTTGTGTTCTTTTCCTAGCAAGTAAATCATGAATGACGGAGGAGAAAAGAACTACCACTTTCATCAAAGAAACGGTATAAACGTATAAACCTTTGCAAGTGTGGCTATGAGGATCATTGTTATATACAAAAAATCTAAATGTAACTATTAGTGGAGTTTTTTTTTGGTAATTTTGTGTAACAACCCAATTCCCATAACATACATCATAATACATAACATGCATACATATCATTGATTTATAACAAAAGTTACATAGCAAACCAAGTACGATCTCTTTTAGTCTCGAAATTACAAAATATATAATATCTTCCTAATCATCATCGGTCCACGAAGGCAGTCTACACCTTATTCTTTCCTTTGCCGTTATCGGATCCTCGACCTGGAAAACATATTTTTGAAAACAAAATGAGGGTTAGACCAAACGGGTCTAGTGAGTTAATCCTGGTCTTTTCCAAAATCAATATAAAACTCTTTTCACATAATACTTTGTATCAAAATAATTTACATGAAACCTTTCGTATAAGCACGCATATACCACACGTATATAAATACCACATTTGGACTCGTACACCGTGTATCTCTCCTCATCTCTTCTTCTTTCCCCTGGCCACATTAGTCGGTAGCAAGCCAACTAATTATCGTCACTGTACAATACAGTCGACTCCACTGTAATTACATACAGCCCCGCTGCAAATACCTACAGCTCCACTGCAATTTCATGCAGCCCCGCTGTATTTCAATACAGCCCCGCCAAATAATAATTCGGCTCACCTATACTCGTTTCGTGCAATATAAATACAATATATATCTCAATATATCATATTGTCATTTATAAACCTTTTAACATAAACATATAATCAAACCTTGACACATATCGTCTCATATATATAAATACATATATATATTTCACACATACTCACATACACATATAAACACATATATATATTCCAGTTGAAAACGTTTTGAAAGTAAAACTCACCTCGATTGCTTATCAAAAACACTTGCAAGCTCATTTCAAAAAGATCCTATCCTTCACCTTGACTCCACAGAATCTGAAACCATTTAAGATACATATATCGCTTTACTAGCCAAACGCATAAAGCCTACTAAGTTCCGACCCTCCAATGTTTCACTTATACTTTTCCCTTCTGACTTAACAGCAAAACATAACAAGGTACCGGGACTACTCAGAGTACCGGGAGACAACACTACCGGGACTTCATGGTACCGGGAGTTCCTATACCGGGAGTTCACATTACCGGGACTCTACACTACCGGAAGTCTGCTATACTGGGACTCACAATACCGGGACTCACAATACCGGGAGTCGTCAGTACCGGGACTTCCCCGGGACTCTCAAGAACACAGTCGGTCGCTTCTCTAATCCAGAACCCAAATCAAATCTATACAGCTATGATTTAAACTTTCTAATCCGATAGAAACTGTCTATTGATTATTACAAACATAAAACCTAAAGGGTACATACCTTAAAATCGACTCAAACCCATTCAATCGATGCTCAAACCGAACCTTTCCACTTCTGCTCCTTTTTTGCCTCACGAACACACCCACACACTGTCTTTCTATATTTAGGTTTTTGAAAGGATAACAAAAGTGTGAGAGATATTTATATCTCCATTTACACTTTTGGCACAAACTACCCATTAATGACCAACCCACCCCAAATCTTATAACTTATTTCAAACTTCCCCTTAATATCAAAATCCTTTAGTTAAATAAATTTAACGGACTTACCCGGGGTATTACATTATCTCCCCCTTAAAAGAATTCCGTCCCGAAATTCGGTTAAGCGAAAAGATACGAATACTTATCACTACTACCTCGAACTCAATCAAAACCATAGAAACTAACTGAATAGCCACTCCACACCCACCTATGTCTCTAACACAGATCAGCAATATAAGCACATAAATACCAAGAACCACTTCGTACCGAAGTCAGATAACACCTTAACACGTATAGAGTTTATTAGAAATGTACCTGTATCCTCATCCGGAATTTCCTCCTCATCTTGCGTTGTCATTTGGAATACTCGTCCCTTTGCTTTCGGTTCATCAGACCCTTGTATCTCTCCCGTCCTGACGCTTATTGGTTTCCCCGTCGTACTACCCTGTTGTATTTTCCTTTGTGGACAGTCTGACTGAATATGATCAGGGGAATTGCAAACGAAACAGAATCGATTTGCGCGACAATTCTTAGCGACGTGTCCAGCCCTTCCACACTTGTAACAACTTCTAGGATCAACAAAACAATTTCCTTGATGTACGCGGTTGCATTTTGGACATAGTTTTTCATTTGGTCTAAAAGGTAGGCGACTATCGAACCTCTGAATTTCGTACTCCGTTGAATCATGTGTCATATCTTCCGATTTTCTTTTCCCTGCACTCTTATCACTAGCATCTCTCTTAATATCTCGTTCCACATTTTCCGCGGCATTTACTGCGGCTGAGAAGTTATCAGGTCCTGTTGCAGTCACTAACCTTCTGACTTCCGAATTTAATCCGAAGATAAACCTTTCCGTCTTCATCGCTTCCGTAGCAACGTAGTATTCTGCGAACCGAGACTTTTCCAGGAAGCTAGCGGTGTAGTCTCGAACGGATAAGTTTCCTTGTTGTAAGTTCATAAATTCCCCTTCCAGATGTTTGACAGCTGCTTGGGGACAAAATGCGTTCCTGTAGGCTATCACAAATTCTTCCCAAGAGAGGGTAGAATAAACATCAGATCCCTTAGAATGAATAAAGGATTCCCACCAATACAAAGCATCCCCCTTTAACATTGCTGCTCCATACAATACTCTATCTTCGTCAGCGCATTTGCTTGTCTTGAAAATAGCTTCTATCTCTTTCATCCATCTCATTGCTTTCACGGGGTCCCTGTCTCCTGAGTAGGTCGGAGGCCTACAGCTCAAGAACATTTTGTAGTCGCACCTCCTTGGTACTGGTATAATAGTTGGTGTAATTGGCATCTCCGCTTCCGGTTCAGGGCCCGGTGTTTCGGCTTCACCATGACGATTCCGGTCAAACATTGCCTGAATACTAGCTTGTAGCCTTCCCATTTCTGCCATTAAGTCACCTCTCGTAACGAACTCTGTATCTTGTTGCTGAGTTCTGCCTCCAGTTCGGCCTCCAGTCCTACCCCCGATTCTGCCCCCAGTTCTGCCTCCCCTTTCCCCCGTTCCTATCGGCGGATTTGTACTATTCGGATTTCCCCCTCTCCGATTCGTGCGTCTAGTACCGCTTGCCATTCTGTAGATTCAAACAAGATTAATATACACATAAGCACATACCCCATATAATAAGATTTTCTGGTTCAAACATGCACCTGTAAGATCACAGTTACACTGGCCAGGTGTAATCCGAAATTACCTTACATGATGTTCCTTCTACCTTTTATACTTAGCATCCCAAGGTTCTAATATCTCAAGGACATCCTACTTCACATGCAGTTTAAGTCTAGGTACAGATACAAATACCTAAATCCCTTAAACTAGGGCTCTGATACCATTTGTAACAACCCAATTCCCATAACATACATCATAATACATAACATGCATACATATCATTGATTTATAACAAAAGTTACATAGCAAACCAAGTACGATCTCTTTTAGTCTCGAAATTACAAAATATATAATATCTTCCTAATCATCATCGGTCCACGAAGGCAGTCTACACCTTATTCTTTCCTTTGCCGCTATCGGATCCTCGACCTGGAAAACATATTTTTGAAAACAAAATGAGGGTTAGACCAAACGGGTCTAGTGAGTTAATCCTGGTCTTTTCCAAAATCAATATAAAACTCTTTTCACATAATACTTTGTATCAAAATAATTTACATGAAACCTTTCGTATAAGCACGCATATACCACACGTATATAAATACCACATTTGGACTCGTACACCGTGTATCTCTCCTCATCTCTTCTTCTTTCCCCTGGCCACATTAGTCGGTAGCAAGCCAACTAATTATCGTCACTGTACAATACAGTCGACTCCACTGTAATTACATACAGCCCCGCTGCAAATACCTACAGCTCCACTGCAATTTCATGCAGCCCCGCTGTATTTCAATACAGCCCCGCCAAATAATAATTCGGCTCACCTATACTCGTTTCGTGCAATATAAATACAATATATATCTCAATATATCATATTGTCATTTATAAACCTTTTAACATAAACATATAATCAAACCTTGACACATATCGTCTCATATATATAAATACATATATATATTTCACACATACTCACATACACATATAAACACATATATATATTCCAGTTGAAAACGTTTTGAAAGTAAAACTCACCTCGATTGCTTATCAAAAACACTTGCAAACTCCTTTCAAAAAGATCCTATCCTTCACCTTGACTCCACAGAATCTGAAACCATTTAAGATACATATATCGCTTTACTAGCCAAACGCATAAAGCCTACTAAGTTCCGACCCTCCAATGTTTCACTTATACTTTTCCCTTCTGACTTAACAGCAAAACATAACAAGGTACCGGGACTACTCAGAGTACCGGGAGACAACACTACTGGGACTTCATGGTACCGGGAGTTCCTATACCGGGAGTTCACATTACCGGGACTCTACACTACCGGAAGTCTGCTATACTGGGACTCACAATACCGGGACTCACAATACCGGGAGTCGTCAGTACCGGGAGTCGTCAGTACCGGGAGTCGTCAGTACCGGGACTTCCCCGGGACTCTCAAGAACACAGTCGGTCGCTTCTCTAATCCAGAACCCAAATCAAATCTATACAACTATGATTTAAACTTTCTAATCCGATAGAAACTGTCTATTGATGATTACAAACATAAAACCTAAAGGGTACATACCTTAAAATCGACTCAAACCCATTCAATCGATGCTCAAACCGAACCTTTCCACTTCTGCTCCTTTTTCGCCTCACGAACACACACACTGTCTTTCTATATTTAGGTTTTTGAAAGGATAACAGAAGTGTGAGAGATATTTATATCTCCATTTACACTTTTGGCACAAACTACCCATTAATGACCAACCCACCCCAAATCTTATAACTTATTTCAAACTTCCCCTTAATATCAAAATCCTTTAGTTAAATAAATTTAACGGACTTACCCGAGGTATTACATTTTGCACATATTTTGTATGTATAGGGTTAATCTACAACTTATCCATCTTCTCTAGGTACCTCCTCTAGAGTTATTGCTCTCTATTTACTTCTTATCTACTGAGTTTTACTTTTTATGTTCATGATGTGTTTTTGTTCTGTTGGAATCTTAGTGAATTATCTACTGGTTGCTCAAAAGTTCACATTTGATTAACGGTAAAACAATATTGTTTGAACAACTCTTTTTTCTTTCAATTTTCAAACATTTTTCAGTATTGTTGTGGATCTCATGAATTCCATTTAAAACAACTATATATCGTAATTGTTGGTCCCAAAATGGCTAAAACAAGTATTGTAGAAGGGGGGGTTGAATACAATACTCAGATTTTTCACAATTTTAATTCTTTATATTGAAAATCTTTCAACAAGAATTACACATAGAAAACTTAAGACTGTTGCGGAAAAGAACAGATAAACTATTCTAACAATCTTACACAAAGTATACTAACAAAATAACTAAGAACACTTAGAACAAAGCTATAAAGTTTTTCAAGCAAACTGGAAATTCTTGCACTGGGAGAATTCTTCCAGTTTGCGTAGAATATCAAGAGCACACAGTAATCTTCAAAGTCTCTCAAGATGTGTGTCTTTTCTGCATGGAGAGGTCTTCCTTTTATAGTGACAAGGAGTGTGCAAGCATTGAATGCTTGGGACACTTGTCATCTTCACACTTGCTGAGGATGTTGACTTCTGGAGAGTTGTGAAGTCCTTGTCACCTTTTACAAGGAACAGTCAGAAGAGCCCATGCATGAGAAAAGAACTTTATATGGAAATGGATAATAAGACAAAATGTCACTTTATCCATGTAGAAAATATCTTCTCAATTTGTCTTCTAAAGATTGCACCACCGAAGGCAACCTGAGATATGTGACATTATCTTTGAGATATGTGACATCATCTTTGGGATATGTGACATCATCTTTGGAGAAAACATCTTTGAGACTTCTTTGAGATCCCACCGATGATTGCTTTGAGATATATGACACATCTTTGAGATATGTGACATCATCTTTGGGATATGTGACATCATATTTGGAGAAAGCATCTTTGAGACTTCTTTGAGATCCCACCGAAATTGGACTTCCATTGGTGGGATTCTTTGGCCGAAACAAAGAGAGATTTCGGTGGAGATATGTCCACCGATGTGTGAGAACACCATCGGTGGACAATGACTTGTATGTGTTGAGAAAAGATCTTTCACTTCCACAATGAGAGAATCTTTAATCTTGACTTTGGTTGATCTTTGACTTCACCAAACATTTGCTATCTTGTACAAGCCATTACAAAGAACCATGCATCCAAAATTTCTCTAAGTATAAAATGTTTTTCAAGGTATAAAAGGAGATCATGAGGTCATCTTCAAATCTTGATGACCCAACAATCTCCCCCTATTTGATGATGACATCCATACTTAGAAAAACATGAGTAAGACAATGAATAATGCATGTTGACCCTTCTTTACTCTTTTGGGTTCTTTTTCACACAGTCCATTTTTTTTTGTGTGTGTATGTATATATGATATTTACATATAAGAAAAAATAAGAGGTATAGCTGTACAAATAATTGAAAGGAAAAGGAAAGAAGTATAAACAGTATGAACAGAATGAATATTACTTGCATCTTTGGAGGGGTGAGTTGAAGCTTGTGTCTGACTTGAAGATTCTTCATTTTGATCAGCAGCCTGTTGATGTGTTGGAGAACCTTATCTTTCAGGCACTTTTACTTTTCTTCAGATGTTCCAAATCTTCAAGTCATTCACTTATTCCAAAAGATTTCATTCAAATGAGTCTGTGTTTTGGAAGGAGACAAACCCATAATGATGACAATCTTTGAGGGAGGTTTGAGATTAGGTGAATCGGCCTCAGGATGCTTCTGCCCATCTGTTGCATCTTCTTTCTTTCTCTTGGTATCTTCAGCTTTTCCTGTTTAGTATCATCAACCTTTGTCTTTGTTTTTGCTCCCCCTTAGTTAGATCAGCCGGTCTTTGGTTTTCTCCCCCTCAGTTAGATCCGCCCGGACTGATATGCTCCCCCTTGACCGGTCCGCCGATTTCCTCATTTTTTTTCAAGTTGGTCGCTGGATATGAGTACTGAGGGTTGATGTTGCTCCCCCTCAGATGAATTCTCCCCCTCAGCGGCCGACGCAGAAAAAAACACCAAGAGAAAATGAAAATCGGCCATAACCAAGACTTTTTTTTTTTTTGCTTTCCCACCGAAAATTAAGGAGATTCCACTAGGAAAAGCTGCAGTTTTTTTTTTTTTGAAAAAAAAACATTCCCACCGAAAATTTGCAAGAGTTAGACAAAAATTCGGTGGAATTCTTTGAAGAGGTTGAAGGAAATCTTCTAAGACATCTTCAGCAGAGTGTGGAGAAAGTCTTCTAAGGCTTTATGGAGAAAATCTTCAAAGAGAAGAAAAGATTGGAATTTCATCTTCCAATTTTTGATGACCAAAAAAGATTGAGTTTGAGGATTTGGGGTGACATCAGAAGAAGAGTTTGTAGTTGGTGGATTTTATGAAAGGAGAGATGGGTTGCAAACCAAGAGTGAAAAATGATGGAAGAAGGGATGGGATGAGGAGATGACACATAGAAAGTTGGTTCTGGTGAGAGGTAGATTGGTGAGATGAGATCATGGTGATGACATCATTAAAAGGAAAGGTGTCTACCATGCATGGGGGTGACATCATTTAGAGGGGTTCTTTCCTATCTAGATACACAGGAAAGGAGATTTGTGAGAGAAGAATAGTGTCCACCAATGAGAATTCGGTGGAAACTTAGGACACATAGTTATTGATTATTGCACATGCCAAGATGACTTATTATGTTGCATGATAATCTTGAAGATTTCTTCAAATTTCTCACTTTGATATTCTTGCACATAGATCCATCTGTCCATCTCAAAATCTGCAATCACAAAGAATTTATTTTCTAGGTACCCATTTTATGGTGGGTCCTTTTGGGTTAGAAGGAAAAGAATTGGAGTCACTTAGATCAATTCTTTCTTTCAGACAGATTATGGCAAAATGAGAAACATCACCACAGATATCATTTTCTATAAAGAAAGATCCTTTTAGAATTGTGATATTTTTCCTTATTTTTCTTTTTAAAAAAATCCTCAAAGAATTTGATGAGGAATCAAAGATTTGGGGTGCAGCACCTAAAATTCCTTTTTCAAAATTGGGAGGACCAAAATCTTTTCCCTTGATTTGGACATTTTGAGACACACAGATCTGGGAAGAGAATCGGTTGAGGAAGTCACACAGGTAGTTTTTAGAAAGATTTGAAGAATTTATTTTCAAGAAAGAATCAGCACCCAGAGACTAGCCTTTAAAAAATATTCCATATTTTAAGTCTTCAGATGTGACGGCAGAATTCAAGGACACATATCCAAAAGAATTTGAAATAGGAGGATTCATAAAAGATAGATGAAACACATAGTATGTACCTGTGAAGAGTAACGACCATTAGCAGCAGATTTTTCTTCATCAGACGAATCATCAGAATCATCTTTGCCAACAACTTCCTTACCAGATTTTTTGCTTTCATAGCGAGACCAGACTCTAGGAACAAAGGGTCCCTCACTTAGAATGGTTGGATATCTACTATCCATTCCTTCCATGAAAAGCATCATCCGACTTTTCCACAAAGAAAAGTTGTTAGGATTAAACTTGGGAGGTTTTGAAATGGAACCATTTTCAGCAAAATTGTTTTGACCAGTGTTTTCAACAGTTAGGGATGAAGATGAGGCAGCCATTGCGGATCAAGTTTATGAATTAAACTTTCCGCTCTGATACCACTTGTTGGTCCCAAAATGGCTAAAACAAGTATTGTAGAAGGGGGGGGGGGGGGGGTTGAATACAATACTCAGATTTTTCACAATTTTAATTCTTTATATTGAAAATCTTTCAACAAGAATTACACATAGAAAACTTAAGACTGTTGCGGAAAAGAACAGATAAACTATTCTAACAATCTTACACAAAGTATACTAACAAAATAACTAAGAACACTTAGAACAAAGCTATAAAGTTTTTCAAGCAAACTGGAAATTCTTGCACTGGGAGAATTCTTCCAGTTTGCGTAGAATATCAAGAGCACACAGTAATCTTCAAAGTCTCTCAAGATGTGTGCCTTTTCTGCATGGAGAGGTCTTCCTTTTATAGTGACAAGGAGTGTGCAAGCATTGAATGCTTGGGACACTTGTCATCTTCACACTTGCTGAGGATGTTGACTTCTGGAGAGTTGTGAAGTCCTTGTCACCTTTTACAAGGAACAGTCAGAAGAGCCCATGCATGAGAAAAGAACTTTATATGGAAATGGATAATAAGACAAAATGTCACTTTATCCATGTAGAAAATATCTTCTCAATTTGTCTTCTAAAGATTGCACCACCGAAGGCAACCTGAGATATGTGACATTATCTTTGAGATATGTGACATCATCTTTGGGATATGTGACATCATCTTTGGAGAAAGCATCTTTGAAACTTCTTTGAGATCCCACCGATGATTGCTTTGAGATATATGACACATCTTTGAGATATGTGACATCATCTTTGGGATATGTGACATCATATTTGGAGAAAGCATCTTTGAGACTTCTTTGAGATCCCACCGAAATTGGACTTCCATTGGTGGGATTCTTTGGCCGAAACAAAGAGAGATTTCGGTGGAGATATGTCCACCGATGTGTGAGAACACCATCGGTGGACAATGACTTGTATGTGTTGAGAAAAGATCTTTCACTTCCACAATGAGAGAATCTTTAATCTTGACTTTGGTTGATCTTTGACTTCACCAAACATTTGCTATCTTGTACAAGCCATTACAAAGAACCATGCATCCAAAATTTCTCTAAGTATAAAATGTTTTTCAAGGTATAAAAGGAGATCATGAGGTCATCTTCAAATCTTGATGACCCAACAATCTCCCCCTATTTGATGATGACATCCATACTTAGAAAAACATGAGTAAGACAATGAATAATGCATGTTGACCCTTCTTTACTCTTTTGGGTTCTTTTTCACACAGTCCATTTTTTTTTGTGTGTGTATGTATATATGATATTTACATATAAGAAAAAATAAGAGGTATAGCTGTACAAATAATTGAAAGGAAAAGGAAAGAAGTATAAACAGTATGAACAGAATGAATATTACTTGCATCTTTGGAGGGGTGAGTTGAAGCTTGTGTCTGACTTGAAGATTCTTCATTTTGATCAGCAGCCTGTTGATGTGTTGGAGAACCTTATCTTTCAGGCACTTTTACTTTTCTTCAGATGTTCCAAATCTTCAAGTCATTCACTTATTCCAAAAGATTTCATTCAAATGAGTCTGTGTTTTGGAAGGAGACAAACCCATAATGATGACAATCTTTGAGGGAGGTTTGAGATTAGGTGAATCGGCCTCAGGATGCTTCTGCCCATCTGTTGCATCTTCTTTCTTTCTCTTGGTATCTTCAGCTTTTCCTGTTTAGTATCATCAACCTTTGTCTTTGTTTTTGCTCCCCCTTAGTTAGATCAGCCGGTCTTTGGTTTTCTCCCCCTCAGTTAGATCCGCCCGGACTGATATGCTCCCCCTTGACCGGTCCGCCGATTTCCTCATTTTTTTTCAAGTTGGTCGCTGGATATGAGTACTGAGGGTTGATGTTGCTCCCCCTCAGATGAATTCTCCCCCTCAGCGGCCGACGCAGAAAAAAACACCAAGAGAAAATGAAAATCGGCCATAACCAAGACTTTTTTTTTTTTTTGCTTTCCCACCGAAAATTAAGGAGATTCCACTAGGAAAAGCTGCAGTTTTTTTTTTTTTGAAAAAAAAACATTCCCACCGAAAATTTGCAAGAGTTAGACAAAAATTCGGTGGAATTCTTTGAAGAGGTTGAAGGAAATCTTCTAAGACATCTTCAGCAGAGTGTGGAGAAAGTCTTCTAAGGCTTTATGGAGAAAATCTTCAAAGAGAAGAAAAGATTGGAATTTCATCTTCCAATTTTTGATGACCAAAAAAGATTGAGTTTGAGGATTTGGGGTGACATCAGAAGAAGAGTTTGTAGTTGGTGGATTTTATGAAAGGAGAGATGGGTTGCAAACCAAGAGTGAAAAATGATGGAAGAAGGGATGGGATGAGGAGATGACACATAGAAAGTTGGTTCTGGTGAGAGGTAGATTGGTGAGATGAGATCATGGTGATGACATCATTAAAAGGAAAGGTGTCTACCATGCATGGGGGTGACATCATTTAGAGGGGTTCTTTCCTATCTAGATACACAGGAAAGGAGATTTGTGAGAGAAGAATAGTGTCCACCAATGAGAATTCGGTGGAAACTTAGGACACATAGTTATTGATTATTGCACATGCCAAGATGACTTATTATGTTGCATGATAATCTTGAAGATTTCTTCAAATTTCTCACTTTGATATTCTTGCACATAGATCCATCTGTCCATCTCAAAATCTGCAATCACAAAGAATTTATTTTCTAGGTACCCATTTTATGGTGGGTCCTTTTGGGTTAGAAGGAAAAGAATTGGAGTCACTTAGATCAATTCTTTCTTTCAGACAGATTATGGCAAAATGAGAAACATCACCACAGATATCATTTTCTATAAAGAAAGATCCTTTTAGAATTGTGATATTTTTCCTTATTTTTCTTTTTAAAAAAATCCTCAAAGAATTTGATGAGGAATCAAAGATTTGGGGTGCAGCACCTAAAATTCCTTTTTCAAAATTGGGAGGACCAAAATCTTTTCCCTTGATTTGGACATTTTGAGACACACAGATCTGGGAAGAGAATCGGTTGAGGAAGTCACACAGGTAGTTTTTAGAAAGATTTGAAGAATTTATTTTCAAGAAAGAATCAGCACCCAGAGACTAGCCTTTAAAAAATATTCCATATTTTAAGTCTTCAGATGTGACGGCAGAATTCAAGGACACATATCCAAAAGAATTTGAAATAGGAGGATTCATAAAAGATAGATGAAACACATAGTATGTACCTGTGAAGAGTAACGACCATTAGCAGCAGATTTTTCTTCATCAGACGAATCATCAGAATCATCTTTGCCAACAACTTCCTTACCAGATTTTTTGCTTTCATAGCGAGACCAGACTCTAGGAACAAAGGGTCCCTCACTTAGAATGGTTGGATATCTACTATCCATTCCTTCCATGAAAAGCATCATCCGACTTTTCCACAAAGAAAAGTTGTTAGGATTAAACTTGGGAGGTTTTGAAATGGAACCATTTTCAGCAAAATTGTTTTGACCAGTGTTTTCAACAGTTAGGGATGAAGATGAGGCAGCCATTGCGGATCAAGTTTATGAATTAAACTTTCCGCTCTGATACCACTTGTTGGTCCCAAAATGGCTAAAACAAGTATTGTAGAAGGGGGGGGGGGGGGGGGGGGTTGAATACAATACTCAGATTTTTCACAATTTTAATTCTTTATATTGAAAATCTTTCAACAAGAATTACACATAGAAAACTTAAGACTGTTGCGGAAAAGAACAGATAAACTATTCTAACAATCTTACACAAAGTATACTAACAAAATAACTAAGAACACTTAGAACAAAGCTATAAAGTTTTTCAAGCAAACTGGAAATTCTTGCACTGGGAGAATTCTTCCAGTTTGCGTAGAATATCAAGAGCACACAGTAATCTTCAAAGTCTCTCAAGATGTGTGCCTTTTCTGCATGGAGAGGTCTTCCTTTTATAGTGACAAGGAGTGTGCAAGCATTGAATGCTTGGGACACTTGTCATCTTCACACTTGCTGAGGATGTTGACTTCTGGAGAGTTGTGAAGTCCTTGTCACCTTTTACAAGGAACAGTCAGAAGAGCCCATGCATGAGAAAAGAACTTTATATGGAAATGGATAATAAGACAAAATGTCACTTTATCCATGTAGAAAATATCTTCTCAATTTGTCTTCTAAAGATTGCACCACCGAAGGCAACCTGAGATATGTGACATTATCTTTGAGATATGTGACATCATCTTTGGGATATGTGACATCATCTTTGGAGAAAGCATCTTTGAAACTTCTTTGAGATCCCACCGATGATTGCTTTGAGATATATGACACATCTTTGAGATATGTGACATCATCTTTGGGATATGTGACATCATCTTTGGAGAAAACATCTTTGAGACTTCTTTGAGATCCCACCGATGATTGCTTTGAGATATATGACACATCTTTGAGATATGTGACATCATCTTTGGGATATGTGACATCATCTTTGGAGAAAGCATCTTTGAGACTTCTTTGAGATCCCACCGAAATTGGACTTCCATTGGTGGGATTCTTTGGCCGAAACAAAGAGAGATTTCGGTGGAGATATGTCCACCGATGTGTGAGAACACCATCGGTGGACAATGACTTGTATGTGTTGAGAAAAGATCTTTCACTTCCACAATGAGAGAATCTTTAATCTTGACTTTGGTTGATCTTTGACTTCACCAAACATTTGCTATCTTGTACAAGCCATTACAAAGAACCATGCATCCAAAATTTCTCTAAGTATAAAATGTTTTTCAAGGTATAAAAGGAGATCATGAGGTCATCTTCAAATCTTGATGACCCAACAGTAATTATTTATGTTGTTTCTTTCCCAGGTTAAACGCAATTGTTACGAAGTATGGCTATATTTCATGACCTCAATATTCTTCATCGACATTTTCCCTAAGGATTTTTTACTTATGTTGGACCTTTTCGGAATTCTACCATTTGAGTTGTATCAATCTGATGTAGTTTGAACTAAACTTTGAATAATGAGATTTGTTATATTTTATATCATTTTTGGTTTCTTGATATTTGGTTTTTGTTTTTTTATTTGAAGCAGTTTGCAATTTCAAGGAATTGTTGCTTAACTTTTCTCCATATGGAAATGTTTTGTTTTGTTCCATGATTATATTTATATCAACAACTACATTTGTAAGTAATATAGATGTTACACCTCGATTAAAAGTCGTCATTAATTCAAAAAAATCATGTAAATAGGATACATCTATTTGGCATCCACTTAATTGAATCGACTTATTATGTTAATGAATTACATTGTAAAGCAACTTTTATAAGTTATCGGAAGACTAACTTTGTATACATTCACCAAAGGGCCAATTTCAAGGAATTGTTGCTTAACTTTTCTCCATGGGGAAATGTTTTGTTTTGTTCCATGATTATATTTATATCAACAACTACATTTGTAAGTAATATAGATGTTACACCTCGATTAAAAGTCGTCATTAATTCAAAAAAATCATGTAAATAGGATACAACTATTTGGCATCCACTTAATTAAATCGACTTATTATGTTAATGAATTACATTGTAAAGCAACTTTTATAAGTTATCGGAAGACTAACTTTGTATACATTCACCAAAGGGCCTTTGGTCTAGCGGTATCCGAGCCTCTTTCCTCGTACGATGTCAGGGGTTCAAACCTCACCAAATGTGAGGAGGGTGTGCGAGTTTATTTGTCGCATTTGCCGTGTATAAATATTATATACTTCAAAAAAGAAAACGTTGTATACATTCGACGTAATATTTAATATTACTACCCATTTTTATAAATTTTAACTTCAACATCATAACAATATTATTGTAACAAATATATTAAAAAAAGACATGAAAGTCTCTTTGTTAATCAAAACAATATAGAATTAAATTATAAATAAGAAATAAGTTGTATTCAAAAGTAGACTTCTTATTGAGGTAAACAAATAACACAATAGCTAGGTGTGTGTATCCATTTGACTAGAGAATGTTAGTTGTTTGAACCACATCAGGTTAGAGGAGATTGCTTTTTATTAATTGTTAGTTAACAAAATTACATTTCATCCTAACTTTGTTACATATTTTGTAAAAAACATATTTCATCACCGCGCAACACACAGTGGAAAACCTATCAAATCAATGAAAGACCTCCATTGCTATTTATCTTTTTTCTTAGAATTTTAATTTTTTTTAAAAGGTTAGCCTTAGTGTTATTTAGGTTGTCCCACATTGGTAGAAAGATGGACAATTGAAAATGAAGATGTGTATAAAAAGGGTTGATGGGTGTTGTTGAAAAAATGTGAAATGGTGTTTGGTTAAAGATAGCTAAACCCAAATTGAATTAGTACTTTTTTGTTTATTTTAAAATGATGTTATCCGAATCAATATCATCATCAATATAAATATACAAAGAAAAACTCATCAAATCAATGAGAATCCTCCATTGCTATTCATCTTTTTTCTTAGAATTTTTTTTAAAAGGTTAGCCTTGGTGTTGTTTAGGTTGTCCCACATTGGTAGAAAAATAGACAATTGGAAATGAAGATGTGTATAAAAAGGGTTGATGGGTGTTGTTGAAAAAATGTGAAATAGTGTTTGGTTAAAGATAGCTAAACCCAAATTGGATTAGTATTTTTTTGTTTATTTTAAAATAAAATGATGTTATCCCAAGTTTAATGTTTTTAACATCAATATATAAATTAAACAATCATTATATAAATCTAATTATTTTTATTTTGATGGTAAGATAACAATGCTTATAAATCAAAAAAATTATTAAATCAAAAAATTTATTAAATCAAAATATAAATATATCAATATGAATCAATATAACTCTAAAGTCATGTTAGCTAACCTTCCAATCTCACGAGGTTGGTTCATTTTGCCCAACCGTTTTTTTGTAAAACAAAAATTAACCTACATGAAAATATTTATCTTTATATTTTTATATACATAAAAGTAAGATCCACAAGTGACAACCTAAGATTTGAGTATTCTATGTTTCTTGAATTGAATTTGAGTTTTCTCTATCCCACATTGATGGAGAGATGAAATTTTGACAATTGATGATAGGTATATGAAATGAGGTTTAGATGTCTTTATAGTTTTTCCACACATTGGATTAGATAATGAAAGAGGTAAGAAGGAAGTGGGTACAAAAAGTATGGTCAACCGTCAACAATGGAACTAACATACCTTATCAACCTATTGACTAAGATCAAGTGAAGCATTTGTGCTTATTAGTCTAATATCTGATACGTAGGAGATCGACCCACTTAATCTTCTCTTAACTATTTTTAAGGAAGAATGTCTCATGTATAAAATACATTCATTGTTTTACATTGTATTATATAAAATTTCAATATTTCTCTAATATTTCTCTAACTTACGATAAATCTTGACTTACTCCAATATTTCTCTAAATTATATATTGTCACCGTGCAACGCGCGGTACCAACACTAGTAACACTGGACTCATTTAAGAATTGTGAAAATGAGTATTTGGCGAATGATGATTCATGTGTGTTTGGAGCTGAAGTATTTGCAGTTATAGAGTATGCACAAAAGGATCGATGTCTGTCCATCACAAAGCCTCCGCCAATTTTTAATACTTACATTTGGACCATCGATAATAAAATAAATAAAATGTATTTTAACTATAAGAGTACCATAAATTAAATAATTAACTATAAGAATATGAATTTTAAATGTAAAAAATATTTTTATGTAGTGTATATGATATATATTAAAATATATAAATCAAAAAAATTCAATATTGAGCTCATTTCGAACGTATCGAAGAGATGATTATAATGGTGTAACTTGTTAAAATTAAAACGTATTTTAGTTAATAAACGATTATATGTGTTAAATGTAAAATTAAAATTATGAAAGTAAAATGTATAAAGTAAAGTAAGTAAATAAGTATAGGGGGTGAAAGTGTAAATTGCAATTGAAAAAGTCACCAAATTGATTCCACGCGGGACTCCTTCGTGATCGCTGGCTCCATCGCGGACAAAATGGGTATTTTGGTAAAACTGAAAAAAATGGGTATTTTGGTAAGTCAAAGTCGAACTTTGGGTATTTTAATTAAATTCCCATTATTTTATTCAACCTACCAATAACATAAATTTTTTATTATTTTATATTAAAATTTTCTTTTAAAGTGTATTGGGAATATAAATTAGAGAATATTATATTATATAATTAGTATTAAAATCTCTAAAATAGCAAAGCTGTCGGAGATGAATGTAACTTTTTTAAAGATTTTAAATTTTTAATTCTCTATTTTAAAAAAATTATAGCAAGCTTACTGAAGATGTTTTAAGGTTTTAACATTTAAGTACCTTAATGGTTTGTTTAACTATCATGCTCACATAGCAAATGACATGTCATACAAGTCAGTATTAAATGATGGTATGGCAAATGATGTGGATTTATATACATTAATTATTTTTATTATATTATTACAATTTTTAATATATATTTTTTTTAAACAAACAAATTCAAATTTTATAGTATATATGTAATAATAAACTTTAAATTTTATTAATTAACATGTTATATTATATAACTTTTATTTACTAAATTTGTTGTATTGATTAACATATTATATTATTATAAATTTGTTTTAATTATATAATTAACTATTGTAATTGTTAACTTTTTAAAGATATTATTTTTAGTTATTTTACATACTTATAAGTTAGTTTTTGTTAAACATTATTTTTTCATCAGCTAAATCATCAAAAAAAAATTTAGGTTTGAAGACCCACAAACAAACGATTTTTTTTTAAATTTTTTTAACCAATTGACTATATTTATCTTTAATTTTATATATTTGCTGTGAGATCTAATAACACATAAAACCATAAAATAGGGAAATTAATTAAAATACCCCAAGTTTGACCATCTCTTACCAAAATATCCAAAATCTCTCCCAGTTTACAAAAGTATCCAAAAAACCCGCGATGGGCCCCGCGATCGCGGGCCCAGGCCCACGTGGCAAACTGTTTCGGCCAAAAGCCCCGCGAAGCCCCCCAACTTTGCCCGCGTTGGCAAGTTTCGTCCTTGCCCGCGATAGGGCAAAAAAAATTACATTTTTGGTCCCTGTTTTTTGTGTCTTTGTTCAGTAAATAAAAATACAAACTGTTCAAAAGGAATTTTAGCAAAACCGAGCTGCGTGAGCACAAGATTTTGGAGCTGCATTCGTGTCCGCAGGTCGCGCTCGCACACATTTAAAGTTCTTATATTTAATGGTTTTTAGGGAACTTTAGACACATTTAAATATATATATATATATATATATATATATATATATATATATGTGGTATATATAATTAACTCTTAGTGGGTTTATGTTCTCCTATATGAGAGCTTCGAAACGATATATAATGCGTCGAAAACGGAGTATGTGTGAATGAGATATCGATATGCTCAAAGTTGAGTAAAAACCACGAAATTAGCAAAACACCAATTTGGGTGTGGGAAGGTGTCCCACATAGGAAGGAGAAGTGAACTTTATTTGGTTTATAAGGAAAGAAGTGTGAGGAGTTGACAAGCTCCTTGCATGGTTTTACTCCAACACCTACCCGCACGCAGGGGGGTGCCGATTGACGATTTCGTAAGCTAAAATCTTCGAACTTGTGTGCGAGCGCGACCTGCGGACACGAATGCAACTCCAAAATCTTGTGCTCACGCAGCTCGGTTTTGCTAAAATTTCTTTTGAACAGTTTGTATTTTTTTTTACTGAACAGGGACCAAAAATGTAAATTTTTTTGCCCTATCGCGGGCCCATCGCGGGCAGGGACGAAACTTGCCAACGCGGGCAAAGTTGGGGGGCTTCGCAGGGCTTTTGGCCGAAACAGTTTGCCACGTGGGCCTGGGCCCGCGATCGCGGGGGCCATCGCGATTTTTTGAGTACTTTTATAAACTGGGAGAGATTTTGGGTATTTTGGTAACACGAAGTTGGACTTAGGGTATTTTAATTAATTTCCCCATAAAATATGCTATAAATAGAAACCAATACGACGTCATAATTACTCGGAACTCGTTTGCCCTAGAAGACCCCATCTTCTCTGCAATCAACGACGGGCTAATAGTAAATCCTAGTTCCGCAACACTCTGTGTAGGAAACTGAGTAGTGAGCTCCGGCGATAGATTAATGGGGAAGAATAAAACTGAAAGTAAGCAACCACCACAAAAGGAACAACAGGAAGGAGAGATTGAAGGTAAATTCTTGCTAGGCAAACCCAAGTTCAAAAAGCTCGAAAACGGCCGCTACAAATGCGTCGCAACCGGCCACGAATTGCCCGCCGATGCTAGGGACTCCTACGCACATACCAAGCATTGCCGCCTCGGACTCATCGATTCCGCCTTGGCTCGCAATAAGCCTCCTCTCAATATGTTCCACCAAGACCCTCTTTCTCGGTATCCTTACTCCCCAAATATGTTTTGATAAATTAGGGTTTAGGGTTTACTCAATTATCATAATTGATTGTGCTACTTCAGTGTTTGTTTGCTGATCATGTTCTGTTTTTGCTGTACGACAGCTCTAGGTTAATTTGCAAGCTTACAGGGCATACTGTGAATAAAACTGAAGAGCATATATGGAAGCATATCAATGGAAAACGTTTCCTGAACATGTTAGGTATGTGCTTTGGTTGATTCTAGAACGTCCTTTTGCTAATCTTTCTTGAATGACCATTATTGTCTGTGTTTTTGTTCTTTGTTATTTGATAATGTTAGAGTCTCACATCAGTTAGACTTGGACCAATTCTCCTTGCTCTTTTGGAGAGTAATCTTCCACAAATTCTCACATATTACACCTTATTTCGGTAATTAGAGTCTATGATTCCAGTGATTCAATGCAAGTTTTGGCACCACGACTAGCCTCCGGTTTGAGAATTATTGAAGGCACCATAGGTTGTTATGGAGTGTTTTGCTGGGTAATCTTAAATAACATAACCTTCTGGAAAGTTTAATGACATTCTCAAACCTCTCTGAAGGTCATGGAATTAAAAGAAAATTGTGAGGTCATTCAACCGATGGATCGGTGGCTATAGTATGCTTCAAGTCCTCCATTAGACACTTCTTTAGTGAAGCCTTGGGTTTGGGCTATTTGAGCCCAGTTGGTTGCCTTTATCAAGGATCTTGGTCACATACCCTAAAAGAACTGCATCTTACAAGGTGGGGTTCGAGGAATTTGGGGGATTGTTTGGCCAATTACCCCTTGACGAAATCCCTTCAGGTGTGGGAGTTGAAGTTATTCTTGATAGTTAGGCACAGAATCAAGAATCGGATAGCAATGCAATTCTTCTTCAATTTTACTGCAACATTCTTTTATAGGTTAACATAGTTATCAAAAAATACTCTCTTGACCAGAAATGCAGTTCTCAAATCTGTAGTTAAAAAGCTGTCATTTATAAACTTAAAGTTTGTTGTTTGGAAATCAGAACCGATAGTAATGATTCTAATAGGGAAAAAGGTATATGCCTGATATGAAGTATGACCACTGTTTAACAGAGAAAGAGGAAGCTGAAGCTGGAAAAGAAACTGAAGCTGGGAAAGAAGCATCAGATGATTTGGAAGTTGTTGAAAGCGATTTTAAACCAAAAAAAGCTTCAAAAAGCAAAGGAGATGGTTTGATGAAGTATGACCACTGTTTAACAGAGAAAGAGGAAGCTGAAGCTGGGAAAGAAGCATCAGATGATTTGGAAGTTGTTGAAAGCGATTTTAAACCAAAAAAAGCTTCAAAAAGCAAAGGAGATGGTTTGATGAAGTCTAAGAAGAAAAAGGAGGAGAACGATGTTAGTAAGATCATATCTGAAGTCAGGAATCCAGAAGAAAAGGATAGTGACACAGAGGAAGACGAGTTCTGGATGCCTCCAGTTGGAGATCGTTGGGACTTTGATGATGGGAAAGATCGTTGGGGTTCTGATCTAGAATCAGACGTCGATCCAGAAAATGATGAAGATATGGATTCAGAAAATGACGATGCGAATGAAGCAGGTATGTATGATTCAATAAGCATATCAATACGACCTCAGTGTTGAAATCAATCCATACATTATGATGAACCATCATTTCATGTTATCCTTAAAATTGTCAATTTGAAAGTAATATGAAAACATTTTTTTGGGTACTATTTTCAGGTGCTACTGCTAAAGAAACTAACAATGAAACACAGGAGCTTTCTAAGAGGTATGTGTTTGCTTTCTTTTGGTTGTTGTTGTTGGTACCTTTTGACCCTGTTCTTTCTGACATGAAATGTGGTATTTTTTGTAGGACAAAGAGGATGTCGATAGAAATCGAACCAAGTGATGTTGTTTCAAAGAAGAAGAAGAAGAAAAAGATCCAATCCACATAATATATGTATGTTTGTGTTATTTATTGAAGCATGAATCATCCTCAAAGTTGCACTTCTATCAACATGTAGCCCACAGAACTGAGACTCCAGATTTTGGTTGTTTTCTTCAACTTTAAATTGCTATTTTCCTCAATGAATTCCATTGTTTGCAAGTCAATTGGTCAAAATGTTCCATGAAGAAATTCACAAGCGTGTGGTAAACCTTGGTGCATCAAGTTTTTTTTTTTTTTTTATAATTTTTATAAAAGACAATAGGTTTATTTATCAAATTCAAAATAATGTTTTAGTATATTTTCTAAAAATATTATTAATTAATTAACTAATTATTTTGAAATATATTTAATTAATTTATTTATTTTTTGAAATATTTTATATTTATTTATTCATTTATTTTATTTTTCGAAGTTTAAAATTTTCAAAAAGAACATTTTCGTTATTTTATCAATATTTCATTCAAATTGTAAAGCTACATTTTGTGAACCAAACAGACATATTGTAATTCGTTAATAGATTCATTTTCAATGTCTGCCAACTAAGCAGGTGGTCAAAACCGGCAACATTTCATTCCAATTTTTTCCAAGTCAAATATCTTTTAACAAATTTTATTTCATCCAAAAACATTCTGCGAGGCTAACACCACTTTGATGTATTTGTTTGTCGGATTTAGAATGAAATTAAATTTTATTACTTATATAATAAAAGTACATTATAAATAATTAATTTACTTTTTATTAATTGGTTTTTAACGTATATATTTTCTAAAATTTAAAGACAAAAATAATTATAAAAAACAAATCACATGGACAACGAAGAAAATCGTAGTTTACTCTTTTTATATAAAATGATATTGATTAAAAAAATAAACTTTTTACTAAATATGATGTACATCCCCTCTTTGCTGACGTGTCATTCTCCATCACGTCCCACTGATCCGTAAGCAAAAATAAAAAGATTCGATCACGATCTTAATCTTAAATCAAGAAATCCTGTAGATTCGATCACGATTTTAATCAAACAAATCCTAATCCAAAAAGTTTCAATCGGAATCCCCCATTGATGCTCTGAATCTACATCCAGTGTGAATCAATCACATATAATAAAAAAAGGCCTCAGTCAGTAAGATTCTAATCAGGTTTGTCTCTTTGAATCATTCCCCTAGGTTCACTCCTTCATCTGATCTCGTATTCTGATTATGCTTGATCAACGATTACGTCAATTTATTTTTGAATCCGAGTTTGGATGTTGAATATATGTTTCGCCGCCTCCGTTTCGTCCTAGTCGGCGGCGGTGATAGATTCACACCGACTTCGTTTTTGTTGTTGTATTACCGAACTTCGCTCTTCTTGTGTTACTGTAGTAACAAAAATATCAATAATTTAACATACCGGTGCCGTGCCGTGTGTTGATGACATACTTGTATGGAAACAAAACTTTCTGTACAAGATCTGTTTATTTACTTTTTAAAACTTAAAGGTTTTGTATTGCTACACGAAATACATAAAGATAAAGTAACTTAGCCCATACATCTAACGTCGGCGAAGCTTCCTCTGTAACCGCCTTCTTCGGTTCTTGGAAACACCGATTAATCTCGTAATTAGTTTTCTTCTTTGATATACAGGTTATTTCTCTATTCTGCTACCAAGTCGGAATTGTTTTTCTGATATAGTTTTACTACATATAGGGGGGTTTGATTGTTTTGTGTCTCAATCATCAGCGTTTTTCCCCTAAGAAGGTTGTTCTTGAAACGATTAGATTGCAACTGTGTAGATAAATTGGTTTGGATTGGATGGGTGCCAAAACTTCAAGGGAGGAGGACGCGAATTATAATTCTGCAGCGTATCGACCAACTTCGTCTTTTTCTGGAAATCAGTACGACAATTACCCTCAACCATCTTCTTCACACCCACAGCAAAACGAGGACAATTACCCCATTCAGGAGGCGTATCCCGCATATCCACAAGAACACTATCCTGCACCTGCGCCAACAATTCCAACTCCAACTCCAACTCCAACTCCAACTCCAGGTCCAGCTCTTGCCTATCCTCCACCCCATAGACCTCAGAATAAGTTTGACAGGAAATATTCAACAATTGCTGATAGTTACAATTCCTTGGAACAGGTACCGTCACATACAATTTCTTATGGAATTATGACCATGTTGATAATTGCATCTTTTTTCAATAAATTATAGGATCATTTGTGTATGGCAATCTTAATAATGGAACATGTTATAAAAATGATCTTATGTTGTGAACTTTTGGACATATTCTTATATGCCTAATGGTATCATACAATGGTGAATATCTTTGTAGAAAGTACTTCTATACTTCTCTAGTATTGGGCCTTTTATTTTAGCATATACAAGTTTTACATGGTGGAATCTTGTGGCTGTTGGTGGACTCAGATATCTGTTCATTCATTTCAATTACTGTATTTGCCTGTAATTTTTTTTTCTTTCATAAAGTCCGTTATTGTTTAAATGAGGCATTTATTTTCTATGTAGGTGAGTGAGGCTCTAGCACGTGCAGGGCTTGAGTCCTCTAACCTCATTCTTGGTATTGACTTCACCAAGAGCAATGAGTGGACAGGTAAAATTATTATCCTTTGTACTTTTTGCATTGCTTTACTGGAGTGAAACATGCTAACCATGGTTTATATAAATAGGTTCAAGGTCCTTCCACAGAAAAAGTTTGCATAATATTGGAGAAGGGTTGAATCCATATGAACAGGCCATATCAATTATTGGGAAAACCTTGGCAGCTTTTGATGAGGATAACTTGATTCCCTGTTACGGATTTGGAGATGGTATAGTTTTGTAAGCTAGTGTTTATTCTTTATAATGATACTAAAGTAAATACGGAGTTTGAAATATCTTAATCTTTTTTTGCCACTGGCAGCATCCACACATGATCAAGATGTTTTCAGCTTTTTTCCAGAAGAGAGGTGTTGTAATGGATTTGAGGAAGTATTAAGTAGGTACAGGGATATTGTGCCTCACCTAAAGCTGGCAGGTTTTGAAATCTCACTCTACCATTTTCTTTGTTCCTGCTTACTAATTCAACTTGAGCAGTTGTTCTTTTGCGCTCCATGCTTTTCTTGATATTTCTTTTTGGGTGAATATTTATCTGTTACATCGCCACAGGCCCCACATCATTTGCTCCTGTCATTGAAAAGGCTATGACCATCGTTGAAGAAAGCAGGGGACAGTATCATGTGTTGGTTATCGTCGCCGATGGGCAGGTAGTATTTCTCTTGGTCCATAAAGAAATTATGAATCCTATGACACCTCTCACCCCTAACACCTGTTACCTCAACCATTACACAATGTGCCTTTACATTTTTCTGGTCAACAATGTTGTCTTTGTGCCTAATTCCTGAAATTTTGATTTGACAGTGGGAGTTCTTGTTTTTATGTAACCAGCTTTGAATCATTGACTGCACAACATAGTGCAGACAAAATTTGTAGACGGCAACTGTTTCTCTTGCTAAAAATAACTTTGCGCAGGCCTTCTTAACCATTATAGATTTTTCCTGTTAGTTGTTTGGTTGACTTACAGTCTCCTGACATTTACCCATCCACGAATCCTGGCGCTCCAAATTTTTACACTAATACTCAATCATCCAATCCGTAATAGTCCTGGTAAAACTCCCAACTTAATTAGATTTGTACTAATACACTTGTGTTTAACATGATTAGCCTACTTTGTTGAATGTAGTTGGTCACTATATATTTATCAACATAAAGAAGTATATATTTTTCATATCATTTCAGGCTCTTTGTATTCCTTTCCTTTCTGAATCTGATTTTCTTTTGATAAATTGTGTCTTCTTGTTAAGATTCCTGAATCTTTTTCGCAAATCAACCTTTCATATTCTCAACCTTTCTTAAATCACATCAAGTTATAACCAGGAACTTCTATATAGTTATAACTCGAATTAGGTTGCTTCTATACATTCAAAATTTGCTTCTTTTGTTGCAAAGTAAGGCGCGGATTGATGCCAATGTGATTCACAAACAACCCCCTACACATTGGTTTGGTTCAAGGGTACAATATTCCTCTTGAATTATTGGTCCAGCATCTGTGGTTAGCCCTTGATTTCCACATTTCTTAGTTGGATAAGTTGTACTAGCGGCAAACTTTTTTATTTCCCTTCGCCGGCCATCTTTCTATGAAAATACTAGTAGGGGAAACATGCTTTAAATAACTTATACCTTGTATATGAAATTAAATATTTTGCTAATTATATAGGTAACAAGAAGTGTGGATACTGAACGTGGTCGACTGAGTCCACAAGAACAGAAAACTGTAGATGCCATAGTCGAAGCAAGGTGATTGTCTGCAACCTATTTTCGTATATTTTAAGATGTTTTACGGTCTCAAGCTGACGTGGAATGTTCTTTTTGACAGCAAGCTTCCACTCTCTATTGTATTAGTTGGGGTTGGTGATGGGCCATGGGACACAATGAAGGAATTTGATGATAACATTCCTTCTCGTAGCTTTGACAATTTCCAGGTAAACAATAAATGCTAGTTCCATTATCATCTCCATAGGTGTCAGCCAACTATTTTGGTAACCATCCGTTCTCATGTTATTCCCCCTTTTTTCTTATGTAAGTTTGTGAATTTCACTGAAATCATGACCAAGAATGTGCCTCCGATCCGAAAGGAGACAGAATTTGCTCTTGCAGCATTGATGGAAATTCCTATTCAATATAAAGCAACAATTGAACTGGGTATACTAGGGTAATGGACTGACTCTATATTTCATTTATGGTCACATAAGCTCTCAACCTGGTCTTGGCCGGCTTTTTATTCACATTTTTTGTTTTTTGAATCAACAGTAGTCGCAAAGGAATTTCTCCCCAGAGGGTCGCCCTTCCGCCTCCAGTTCATGCTGCACCTTCTTTTAGTAGCTCAAAACCATCACATTCAGCTGGTTTTCAGGACTCACAATCTTATTTTGACCAAAGCAGTCCTATTACTGCTACTCCTTATTACGCTCCAACTAATCTAGAGCGCACAGCCCCACCCGTCCCAAATTCTACCTATGAAAATCAGGTATTTCTTTCTTTCTTTCCGTATGTACAATTTACTTGAGAATATTTACGATATATGTTTGGTTAATTGCTTCTGTATACCTTACAGCTATGCCCCATTTGCCTTACTAACCCAAAGGATATGGCTTTTGGCTGTGGACATCAGGTATGCTCCTTAATTTTGTTCAACTCTGTTGGATCTTCATTTGTGTCTGTATGAGTTCTATAATATTGTATGATGTTTTGCAGACGTGTTATGAGTGTGGACAAACGCTAAAGTTGTGCCCGATTTGTAGGAGTAAAATCGAAACTAGAATAAAGCTCTATTAAGGTTGGTTTCTTTTATCCAATCTATACTTTGTTTTGGCTAATAGCTGAAACTGTTACAAGTTCTATGTGTGTTACTTGGTGATGTTCTTTAATTTGTGTAATATTTTATTTTTGCCATTTTGGATCTGTAAATGAAAAAGAGTATCTTCAGTTTGTAGAATGTACATTCAAAATGATGTTTCTTTTGGAATGCAAGACCTTCCTTCTTTCGCTGTGGGATAAATTTGGCAATTTTTGTTGTTGCAAAATGTTCTTTTATGGGACTCGGAAATCGTGCATTGATGGTTTTTGTGTTCGAATTCACACTTGATAAGTTTACGCTATTTGTATGATTACAAATTTACAATTGTTGGGTTATGATATCTTACAATGAATTGCTAAGGTTTGAATGCATAAAGTCTTATCATTACATATATTTGAACCATGCAAATTTCCTTTTCCTGTTTCTCTCTTTAACAAGAATTCACAACCACACAAGATAGCATTGAATTCGGGATAGGTCATGTGATGATCATCTGTAAGTTAACGTCTAGGGGCAAAGCGCCTAGGTGAAGTTGTTGGTAACCCATAATTTTGAACTATAAGAAGCTCACCAATCGCACTTTTGATGCCTAATTCTTGTTTTGCTGCTTTTTTTGTTGAATATAAATACGACAATATTGCCTTTGGCGTATAACTCAGATGGCAAAGAGACGGATAACTTTGCCCACTGGCCTTTGAGTGAGCCAAAGATGTCCCCTTACGTTGGTGTCCTTGGAGGCGGGTTCCGTGTGGCTCCTTCGGTTGGAGTTGCCAATTATCAACTTTGTATCCATATAAATACAACAATCTATGTAGAAATGTATCAACCATATATAGTACCATTACCATACTATTGAGTTTTGAGTTAAATCACATTCACATATGATCCACTATAATACCATATAGACGTTGAAAGAAGTCTTGTTATTCTCTTGATAAACCTTATCTGGAAGTGAGTATGAACATACCAAAGAATTGAAGAAATCTTTTGCAATCCAAGTAGCCGTGATTTCAACATAATGAATGAGTGCAAGCAAGATACAATGTAAAAATATCTGCTGTTCTTCCAATAAATATATTTATTATATTACTTATTTATATTTTTATAATGATATTGTTAAAAAGGATGCGTTGTTTGGATAAGTGAAATGTAAAAATGATATCAAGAAAGAGGGGTTTTTTTTGGTTCGTTTGATTCAAATGAAAATTTCTTTGATGTTTGATTTGTGGATTGAATTGATTGGATTCCGTCGAAGTCCACGGTTGACGGATTTGATCATTCCTTGGTACATGTAAAGAATTTGAATCTATATGCCGGCACATAGACAACATTTGCCACCACCAACACCGCCTAATAATATTATCTTTCCACCCCAATTCCACCAAATTCCATTATACGAATCAAATGCAAAAAGAATTATCATGTACTTTTCGTCTGATTTTAACCACATAACATGAGGTGAATGTTAATAATTTGAATGAATTAAAACTGACAAAGATAATAATATAATTGTGGAATATAAATATATAAATTAAAAGATATAAATTCGTATATTTTGCTTAGTACATGAGTTATAAATGCGAGTAGAACACATCCCAAGTCGACTTGCAGAAAGAAAATGAAACCTTCTTTAATTATTTATTTGTCGTGCTTTAATTAGATTTTGTGGCCTTCATAAAAAGAAACAAACTTTTGGGGGAAAACTGAAAATAACATTTTATTATTGTTTGAGTAAATTACAAAGATGGTGTATGTGGTAAGTGGTATATAAAATTATGAATTGGGTCCCTCAATTTTTTATGTACCGGGTACCTACGATTTTATTTTCGTTATTGCCTACTTCAACTCTATTCATTTTGTTCCATTATGTTAGGGGGTTTTTTTAATACATTTTTCTTTCTTTTTCTCTTTTAAATAGTTAAATATATAATTAATCTATATATAAAATAAAATAAAAAAGCATCACCACCCTACTTCTTCCCTTCTCTCAAAGGCTTGAACAACCGACCCTTTCCTCTCTTCATCTTTTAGCCACATGCTATGCTAGCTCAATAGAAAACCACCACTAGCCCTCGAGAGAAATAGGGGAGGTTTAGGAGGTGATAAGATAAATAATGTTGAAAGGAAGAAAGCCGGAAATGGTGGAAGATGGGATAGGAGCGTAAGAGATGTGATCCAGGGGGTTGGTTTTTAGTTAGATTTTGTCTTACATTTGTACAACAACAAAAATATTAAAATTATAAAGTAAAATGCAAGGTTTAACATAGCAATTTTCACTAGAATTAGTGTTAAAACATATCCAACAAATGGAGATTTTTGTCAAGTTTTTATTAAAACAGATTCTCCAAAAAAAATAACAAAGATAGATGAAAATATGACAAAGTGCAAAATTCTGAAAATTTAGATAAGTTCTCAAAATTGATTACTAAGAGGTAATTTTTTTTACATTATATTCCCACCTTAATATTAAAAGTTTAGGAGACAAAATAAATAGATAAGTTATTGAAGTTGAATGTATTTTTTTTATAAAGATTTTATTTGAATTTTGAATTTTGGTTTTCCATTTTAATATTTTTTTTTTGTTGCAAATCTTGGATCAAAAAATAAAACAGAACAAGAGGTACCCAACCCATAATTTTCATATAATGATAGGGACGGACGATATTTGAGAGAGGAATCCGTAATATTCATAGAATTATAGGGACGATATTTGTAATTAATAGTCTTGGTGTTTTCTTCACCTTCCACCATTGCAGCATTGAATGCTCGCTCTGCTTGCCAACGGCACCATCCACATCAACAAACACGTAACACCTATTCCTTCTCTCATTCTGTATAACAATTCCACCACCCGAGAAGAGATCGATCGATCGGAATCAACATGGCGTGCAGCGGATTTTCGTACCAGAGGCTGAGGAACGAAGAAAACGAAAAGGATTACGAGAAGGAAATCGAGAGGGAGATTAATCAGATAAAGGCGAGAATCCGATTCCGATGGTCGTCAAGGTTGAAGATGAGGAAGAAACTGAAGATGAAGATCCCGAGCTTGAGGAAGTTGATGAGGCGAAAAGCTCGAGTGGTTATGGCGTCCTTGGCCAAGGTTCTGAAGCGGCTAAAGGAAAGTCAATCGCATTTGGGCGATCTGTTTGCTGGTAATTATCTGTTGGTACAGGTCACTCCTACACCTTTGAAATCATCTTCAATCAAGAGGTAGCTAGGATCCAAGGAAGAAGATGATTCTTCTGCTAGCTAGGGTTTCTTTTGGTTGATCCAAATAAGGATCTTCATTATTTGTTGTTTTCTGACTTATCAATTTATTTAGAACAACTTATTACTTTTTTGGTTATATCAACATATAACTTATTACATCTATAAGCAATCCCAAACACCCCATTAATAACAACTTATTAACTAATTACATTTTGGTACTACAATAAGCTAATCCAAACATAATAATTATACCCGTACATACATATATAGGGTGGTGTTTTTTACAAACCACCACATTGTTAGAAACTATAGAACTACCTTAATCACCATCCATTAATTTGATCAAGGGTCTACATTCATCCAGTGGCAATTATGGTAATAAATGGTCATTGATGAATTAATTTCATAACAAAAAATCGTGTACAAGGGTATATTGGTAAAAAAAACACTTCCATTAATATGTCAGGCAAAATCATTTCCAATATTTCACGGGATCCATTAACAAAAACCCTACTCCACTCCCTCTCTCCTTCCGATCAAATTCGCCGCCGCCGCCGGCAACAGGCACCACCACCACCGCCGCCAGCCACCACAGGCACCACCACCACCGCTAGATTCAGCACCGCCACCACCAATATCAAACGCACCACCACCACCGCCGATGTCCACCACATGCACCACCACCACCGCTAGATTCAGCACCGCCGCCACCAATATCAAACGCACCACCACCACCGTCGTTGTCCACCACAGGCACCACCACCACCGCTAGATTCAGCACCGCCACCACCAATATCAAACGCACCACCATCACCGCTAGATTCAGCACCGCCGCTAGATTCAGATCTAACAGAAGAATCGCTGGAAGCTTTTATTGGATATCCATCTGTCGGAATCATCCGCCGGCAACGCTGATTTCATGGAGAAAGGTTCATGATTTTTGTACTCATGATTTTGGATATTTGTATTCATGATTTTGGTTTCATGATGTATTTGGGTTCATGATACAATAGGGATTTTGGATTCATGCTTTTTGTGATTCATATTTTTTGTGATTCATGATTTTTGTATCCATTTTTGTTTCTTAACCCAAAAAACTTTCGATGTATCTGGGTTTTATGATTTTGGTTTTCATGATTTTGGTTTCATGATGTATTTGGGTTCATGATACAACAGGGATTTTGGATTCATGATTTTTGTATCCATGATTTTGGTATCCATTTTTGTTTCTTAACCCAGAAAACTTTCGAATATGGGTTTCATGATGAAGAACACGAAACAGATTAAGAATCCAACACATTAATATTAAGGGATTGAGATTACGATTAATTTTAATGGGATATCAACAAATCGCAAGAAATATGGAAACTGCCATCTTTACACAATTTTTTAAATAATAATTAAAAAAACTGAATTTATAAAATTACGTCCATACCCCTCAGTGATAATATTAATTAATAATTAATTTTAATTAAATTAAATGAAATGATTGGTTAAGAAGTGGTTTCTATAGTTTCTACAAATGCATTGATTTGTAAAAGAAACCTCTCATATATATATATATATATATATAAAAAAAGAAAAAGAGAGAGGAAAGTTCATCTAAAAACTCAAATTCAGTTGTAAACGTGAGGACAAATCTTGTCCATTGATCGCAGCCATATTTAAGTCATTCCTAAAATTCAGCTTTAGGGGTATTTTCGTTAAGATTAGAATCAGCGCCTCCTTTGTTGACTTTTTATTTTCTTTTTTAATTAAAAAATTTTTACCCCCTTAAATTTTAAAATAAATTATCTCAAAAATTACTAACATTTTAATCAAACAAATTACATCAAAAAAACGAGAATTTCGTGCTCTTCGATATGACATCCATCATGATATAGTTTTTTTCGTTTTAACCGTTTTTACGTGAAATCGTGTATATGTGTTATATTCAGAGTGAATAATACAACATTCGGGATGAATAATATCTACATTTATTCGGACTGAGTATATAGAATTATTCAGACTGGCTATATGGAATTATTCAGACTGAATAAAGGTAGATATTAAAAAAGAATAAAACTTATTCATGTCTTGATATAGTTTTTTTTTTCGTTTTAACCGTTTTTTTACGTGAAATCGTGTACATGTGTTATATTCAGAATGAATAATATAACATTCTGGATGAATAATATCTACATTTAGGGGATGTTTGTTTACCTCTTAATGGTTCCATTAAGAGGCAACCTCCGAATCGCTAAGAGGTAAATCCTGTTTGGCAAAAAAAATGTCTGCCTCTTAATGGTTCTAAAATCCTCTGAATGATTCAACATCCTAGGCCTGCCTTAACCATTCAACACCTTGATTTCATTCTAAACAATTACCAAACAATCATATTTCATTTTGCACTATATCATAAAAGCCTCTTAATCATTCTGACCACTTAATCATTCTGCACTAAACCATTCAGCAACTGCCAAACAACCCCTTATTCAGACTGAATATATAGAATTATTCAGACTGAATAAAGGTAGATATGAAAAAAGAACAAAATTTAAACATTTATTCAGTCTGAATATATAGAATTATTCAGACTGAATAAAGGTAGATATGAAAAAAGAACAAAACTTAAACATTTATTCGTTTTGAATATATATCTTTATTCAGTCTGAATATATAGAATTATTCAGACTGAATACTTTTTTTTTTTCCAATTTTACCCCTGCGCGCTAAATATTCATTAAGCCATGGACAGAGTTTTCAACTTATTTACAAAATTGCCACCGCGTTTTTTTGCCACTGATCTCTTCACCGGATTATTAATCAACGGTTGTGGTTTGTCCTCACGTTTACAATTGAATTTGAGTTTTTATTTGAGACCAAAAGTGAGGCTCATGTATACATAATTAAACTTAGTATAACGTAAAGAGAAATTTATATACGACTTTTGTTTTAAATTATATCTCCTAGACGGACCTAGTGGAGAAGGTTTTGAGACTTGGTTAGTTTCAATATGTCGGCATCTAAATTGTAATGGGTTGGGTGATGATATCAATTCTTTTGGGCCATTACTGGACCTAAGGTTTGTTTGGCCCATCTGGACAAATGTCAAAAAAAGTTATTTAAATAAGTTGATTAGTAGAATATTTGTTCAACGTTGAGGAATACATACATACATACATACATACGTTGCTTCATGGTTTCGTCGTGTTAATGGAAAAGATTAACCATCATCTCGTTCGTTTGGGTGACCTTATAACTTTTGAAACTAAACAAATAGCTAGCACAAATTTGTAAAGACGGACGGAGATGGTTAACGTTACTACGAAAACTGTTACAAACATGGCTACATTAACACATTTTCAATGTAACTAGTAGAATTAAAATTGGGTTTAAAACATTTTGAAATTCTTTAGATCGAAGTAAATGGGTTGTGTGGCTTTAATTTCGATGTCTTTTTCCTATAAACATGTTGTATGAATGAATATTCATTTCATGCCTTCAACAAACTAAAACACACAACTTAAAAGATTAAAGACATCCGGTTGGCCTTCAGCTTTGATGTTGTGTACCAAGTTTGCAAAATATATGTACCCTCATGGGTTTTAAGAAGAATAAAAAGAAGTTGAGGGACCAAATGTGGCAGATTTCTTATAAGATGGCCACCAATTGACAGACACTACAAAAACTCTCCCACCCAAAATAAAAACCTACCTCGTCTTCCATTCCCCACTCTTATCTTTCTCCCATCTCCTCTCGCCTTCTTGTTATGACTTCTGCTACAACAATTCTGCCATTCCAATTACTAAGCCCTAAATGCAATACCATATCCACCACAATCTTTCCCCAACCTTCTAAACCCTTCAAAACCCTAAATTTCTGTCAATTTTCATCATGGGTCTCTCACAAATCCAAGATTTCACCACCCAAATTACTCCAATTTGTTGCTCAGACCTCAGATTGGTCACAACAAGTGACACAAGAAACAGAACCAGTGGAGGAGGAAGATGAAGTTGTAGATGCCATTAACGAAGAGGAAGGAGAAGGAGAAGGAGAAGGAGAAGAATCGTATTCAGAGCCACCAGAGGATGCAAAGATTTTTGTGGGTAATTTACCTTATGATTATGACAGTGAGAAATTGGCTAACCTCTTCAGTTCTGCTGGAGTTGTAGAGATTGCTGAGGTATTATAAGATTTTGACTTTTCTTTTTTCAGTTTTCAAGATTTTCTTGATTGTGTATGTTGTACTATGTATGGGTTTACAGTGGTAAGGATTTCATGTGTTTTTTGGTAGGTAATATACAATAGGGATACCGAACAGAGTAGAGGGTTTGGGTTTGTGACGATGAGCACAGTGGAAGAAGCTGAGAAAGCTGTGGAGAAGTTCAACGGCCATGTAAACTTTATCTTTCTCTTCATTTTACTTTCTTCCTACTGTTTACTGTGCACTATCTTGGTATAATGGTATATATTTCTGCTATAATCCCTAGCCACATAGGAACCATTTTTTCTCAATATATGACATATTTAGACATATATCATAGCCAACATATTCAGACATTATATTTGAGCCAAAGCTTATCAGTGTGCCTGCCTAGTCCTACATCGGCTAAACTTAGATAATTTCCGTTCAGTATATATTGGAACCTCTCTTCTCTCGTCAAGGGTTCTTGCAGAGACTAATCTAACAGGATTCCTCACACACTCTCAATTGTAGGAAAACAGAAAAAGCATGGATAATACCTTTCAGGAAGATGCTTAGGGTGTCATTAGGTTTTTGTCAGAGTATAATCTTCATTCTGATTCAAAGTACAATCATTTAAGAAAAGCAAAAGAAAAAAAGTGCAGACTTTCTAAAGAAAAGAGGATAAAACAGGAAATAACTGCCCAATTTGTGGAGGAACTTCCAACTCAAATCAGGCTCCATAGTATGTGTGTATTTGATTCCAGTGTGTTAATTATTTGATTCACCACTGAATGCTTTAGTCTTAACTAGAAATGGTATAGGTGATGGGGGATATAACTATGTTTATCTGTATGAGCATAATGTGAAGATTGTTTTGAACAGGATATAAGTGGAAGGCTTCTTACTGTAAATAAAGCTGCACCAAGGGGTTCACAACCAGAAAGACGAGTAGTAGGGACTTCGTTCAAGATATACGTGGGTAACCTGGCATGGCAAGTGGATAACGATCGCCTGGAGCAGGTGTTCAATGAACACGGAAAGGTGGTTGATGCAAGGGTCATCTATGATCGTGAAACTGGACGTTCACGTGGGTTCGGTTTTGTAACAATGGCAAGTGAGACAGAAATGAATGATGCCATTGCTGCTCTTGATGGACAGGTATGCAAACTACTACTGACAAACCCATATGAATGTTTATATATAAGTTATTATTATTGAACTTTTCGGTGATTTCTTTATTTGGTGCAGAATTTGGATGGGAGGGCAATTAGGGTTAACGTTGCCGAGGAACGTCCGAAGCGTAGCTTCTTTTGAATTTGAATGAGAGGGCAAGTAGAAGGTTGCAGAGGAGCTGCTTTGTTTTTTCATTTTTTGAATCATTCACCGGACCTGTCCCCACTTTTTAAAAGATCTTAAAGTTATTTTGCCTGCTTTCATCTTCTATGTTTTATGTCAAAATGCAAATAACAAAATGGAGTTTTGAATAAGAAATTATACAAATACTGATATATTTAGATAGTGTAAAGTGTAAAATCCGAATTTATTAAAAGAACACAAAGGTTTAACAGGTTCCCGTAAGCCTTTCGGATTTTACAGTTTATCTATATACTTATCTTATAAAGCATATAGACTAAAAGTCTTAAATCTTTTTCTTTTAATTATATTCCTTTTCTTCCTATATTTAAGCAATAAAACTGAAAATTAATTATTGTAGTTATCTTTTTCTATCTCTCTAACAACTTAAACTTAAATCTTTTTTTATTTAAAAAATTAATTAAATTCCTTTTCTTATTAAAATTAAAAATCCAACAAACATATTATTAAATCATTTATGAAACTTGAAAATTTCGAAAAACGATTTATGAAACATAAAAATCTTGAAGTTTTTGAAAATATAATTTATAAAACTCAACCAAACAGTTTATGAACATGAAAAAAATCGAAAAAACAGTTTATAGAAGTTAAAAAAATTCATACAATACACTATAATTTAATAAAAATAATTAATGTGATTACATAAATATAAAAACAATTAATTACGATCACAAGATATATTTTCAAAAGTCTTAAAGTCTTAAATCTTTTTTTATTTAAAAAAATAATTATATTCCTTTTCTTCCTTTATTTAAGCATGCTGATTCTGCTTTTTCTATTATTATTTTTAATAAAACTGAAAATTAATTGTTGTAGTTATCTTTTCTTATCTCTCTAACAACTTAAACTCAAATTTTTTTTATTTAAAAATTTAATTAAATTTCTTTTCTTCCTTTATTTAAGCCTGAAAAAATATATAATTATTTTGAAAAAAATAAGATTATTTATGTTAGAGAAAAATATATTAAAATTAAAAATCCAACAAACAGATTATTAAATCATTTATGAAACTTGAAAATTTCGAAAAACGATTTATGAAACATAAAAATCTTGAAGTTTTTGAAAAAATAATTTATAAAACTCAAACAAACAGTTTATGAACATGAAAAAAATCGAAAAAACGGTTTATAGAAGTTAAAAAATTCATATAATACACTATAATTTAATAAAAACAATTAATGCGATTACACGAATATAAAAACAATTAATTACAATCACATGATATATTTTCAAAAGTCTTAAAGTCTTAAATCTTTTTTTATTTAAAAAAATAATTATATTCATTTTCTTCCTTTATTTAAGCATGCTGATTCTGCTTTTTCTATTATTATTTTTAATAAAACTGAAAATTAATTGTTGTAGTTATCTTTTCTTATCTCTCTAACAACTTAAACTCAAATCTTTTTTATTTAAAAAAATTAATTAAATTTCTTTTCTTCCTTTATTTAAGCCTGAAAAAATATATAATTATTTTGAAAAAAAATAAGATTATTTATGTTAGAGAAAAATATATTAAAATTAAAAATCCAACAAACAGATTATTAAATCATTTATGAAACTTGAAAATTTCGAAAAACGATTTATGAAACATAAAAATCTTGAAGTTTTTGAAAAAATAATTTATAAAACTCAAACAAACAGTTTATGAACATGAAAAAAATCGAAAAAACGGTTTATAGAAGTTAAAAAATTCATATAATACACTATAATTTAATAAAAACAATTAATGCGATTACATAAATATAAAAACAATTAATTACAATCACATGATATATTTTCAAAAGTCTTAAAGTCTTAAATCTTTTTTTATTTAAAAAATTAATTATATTCCTTTTCTTCCTATATTTAAGCAATAAAACTAAAAATTAATTATTGTAGTTATCTTTTTCTATCTCTCTAACAACTTAAACTCAAATCTTTTTTTATTTAAAAAATTAATTAAATTCCTTTTCTTCCTTTAATTAAGCCTGAAAAATATATAATTATTTTGAAAAAAATATGATTATTCATTTTAGAGAAAAATATATTAAAATTAAAAATCCAACAAACAGATTATTAAATCATTTATAAAACTTGAAAATTTCGAAAAACGATTTATGAAACATAAAAATCTTGAAGTTTTTTAAAAAATAATTTATAAAACTCAAACAAACAGTTTATGAACATGAAAAAAATCGAAAAAACGGTTTGTCGAAGTTAAAAAAATTCATATAACACACTATAATTTAATAAAAATAATTAATGTGATTACATGAATATAAAAACAATTAATTACGATCACAAGATATATTTTCAAAAGTCTTAAAGTCTTAAATCTATTTTTATTTAAAAAATTAATTATATTCATTTATTTAAGCATGCTGATTCTGCTTTTTCTATTATTATTTTTAATAAAACTGAAAACTAATTGTTGTAGTTATCTTTTCTTATCTCTCTAACAACTTAAACTCAAATCTTTTTTATTTAAAAAATTAATTAAATTTCTTTTCATCCTTTATTTAAGCCTGAAAAATATATAAATTTTTAAAAAAAAATCAAGATTATTTATGTTAGAGAAAAATATTTTAAAATTAAAAATCCAACAAAGAGATTATTAAATCATTTATGAAACTTGAAAATTTCAAAAAACGATTTATGAAACATAAAAATCTTGAAGTTTTTGAAAAAATAATTTATAAAACTCAAACAAACCGTTTATGAACATGAAAAAAAATCGAAAAACGGTTTATAGAAGTTAAAAAATTCATATAATACACTATAATTTAATAAAAACAATTAATGCGATTACATGAATATAAAAACAATTAATTACGATCAATTGATATATTTTCAAAAGTCTTAAAGTCCTAAAGTCTTAAATCTTTTTTATTTAAAAAGATAATTAAATTTTTTTTCTTCCTTTATTTAAGTCTGCTAATTCTGCTTTTCTTTTATTATTTTTAATAAAACTAAAAATTAATTGTTGTAGTTATCTGTTCCTATCTTTCTAACAACTTAAACTCAAATCTTTTTTTATTTAAAAAATTAATTAAATTAATTTTCTTCTTTTATTTAAGCATGAAAAATATATAATTATTATGAAAAAATAAGATTATTTATGTTAGAGAAAAATATATTAAAATTAAAAATCCAACAAACAGATTATTAAATCATTTATGAAACTTGAAATTTTCGAAAAACGATTTATGAAACATAAAAATCTTGAAGTTTTTGAAAAAATAATTTATAAAACTCATACAAACAGTTTATGAACATGAAAAAAATCGAAAAAACGGTTTATAGAAGTTAAAAAATTCATATAATACACTATAATTTAATAAAAACAATTAATGCGATTACATGAATATAAAAACAATTAATTACGATCACATGATATATTTTCAAAAGTCTTAAAGTCTTAAATCTTTTTTTATTTAAAAAATTAATTAAATTCCCTTTCTTCCTTTATTTAAGCCTGCTAATTCTGCTTTTCTTTTATTATTTTTAATAAAACAGAAAATTAATTGTTATCTCTAAAATCTCTTAATATCATACCCCTCTCTCTCACACGGATCATTTCAATACTTATCTCTAAACTTAATATTATACTCGTCTCTCTCACACGGATCATTTCCCCCAATCTCTCTGAACTCTAAACTTATCTCTAATCTCAAACTCCCCAGATTCACTCAGTTAATGCTTATCCCAAACTATGGTTCAGATTAAATCGTTCATCCTCTACCCATATATACATGCATCGGATTCCAGTTCCAATTACAGTTCCATTACAGTTACAAGCCTCTCTATTCCTCAAGGTGTGTGTATTGAATTTATTTGCAGTTGTTGATATTTTTTTTAATTTATTTGCTCAGGTAAGATTTCTATTTCTTCACGGTTTATTCACAGTTAGGTTTGTTTATGTGTCTCTTAAATCGATTTCTTCTCATATACGAACCAAAGGTTTCTTTCTCCATTCCTTTCACCTCTCCATTGCCTCTATTTTTTAGGTAAAAGTTTAGGGTTTCACGGTTCTCGTAGGGTTTGTTCTGTGGCTTTGGATTTTAACATTTTTGTTTTTTGTTTCTCATACATCCACGATCAAATGATTTGTTTATTTTTCTTCTAGAGTAACAATTCTAGGTTTTCTAAGCTCTGTAAATGTTTGCTTTCAGACGAACACACAGAAAAATGGGTTGCATCTCATCGATTTCAGACGAACACGCCCAGGTAATTTTTTGGGTTTCGACAGTAAGCTTCGATTTTGGGTTTCTTCAGATGTTTGCTTCTGAAATTTTGATTTTTCGATTTTGGGTTTCTTTAGATGTTTGCTTCTGAAATTTTGATTTTTCGATTGTTGGGTTTCTTCAGATGTTTGCTTCTGAAATTTTGATTTTTCAATTGTTGGGTTTTGATTTTGAAACCCTTCTTTTGTTCGATTTAAAAAAATGTTGAAGTTTTAGTAATGGTGAAGTTTGAAGAAAATCGAAGAACCAAAATTGATTGATGGTGGTGGTGCTGAACTTATTTTAATGTGTAACAAAAAGAAAACATTCAGTTTGGTTATATATATAATTAGTTGTTTTTGAAAAGGCACAGCAGTAAGTTTACCTTTTTTTCTTCAAAACCTCTCCTATGGTTCTTGATATCTAAGTTGTGAATCAATCAGTACCTTTTTGTTTCCAAACATATCTATATTTATACTATATTAACTCACCCATCACCGATGTTCTTACGGTCCTGTCGTTGTTTCAGATGTAAAGTTGTTAAAGCGGAAAGTGAGGAATGCTATTGTGTTTTCTATTAAGGTTTAAAATTGCTTGTTTTTCAGTTTTTTAGGATCAATGTTATTTGTTTTCTATTAAGGTTTAAAATTATTTTGTTTTCCAACGCTTATATTTGTATATGATCAAATGTTTGTTTGTTTCTCTAATTCGGTTAATATTTTTGGTTCGTCTGATAGATGTAACGAGTTCAAATTAGAATGTTTATGTGTTTTGTTATCAGATTTTAAAAATGAATGCATTGCCTAAAGACAAGTATTCTGACTTTAGATTGTTTGGAACACTATCTCGGGTTTTATTGTTAAGTGCAATGAGTTTAGTTCGTTAATTAAGGTAATTATCTGTTTGTGTATGGGCTTCTGGCGTTTTCTCTTATCAGAACTTCCGGTTGATGCATCCATTTGTTAATCATAACCCTAAAATTTGGATGTTAAAACAGGTGAATTTGAAGTCAATACACAATGCAGGATGATGAGGTTATATGGCAAGTCCTCAGGCATAAGCACTGCAGTTTTATGGCCAAGTGAGTCTTGAGATATCTTTATTGATTCATTTTCTGTAGTACTTCCTCTGTCCATGAGAGCAGGACAACTCCATACTTTGTTCATACTGACTTTTGGGAACTTGTTTTCTAATGCTACCTTGCTGTTTTTGGTTTTAATGATTTGTTTAATCAGAATTATGGTTGGGATTTTTTGTCGGAACCCTTACAATTTGACCGGGGTTTGTAATCGGAGCTCATGCCCCCTTGCCAATAGTCGTTACGCTACCATCCGTGATCATGATGGTACTGTCTTTAACATAGTTGTAGACTTTTAATGTGTTTTTTTGGTTCTTATCATGTATTTGCTTTGGAACCGAATCTTTAAAATTTGTTGAAAATGTTTTCGTAGCGTTGTTATCATTTGTGTACTTTTATCCATTATTTGGTCTTATATTATTCATTACTTTCTTTGCGGCAGGAGTCATCTACTTGTATATGAAAACTATAGAGAGGGCTCATATGCCAAACAAGTTGTGGGAAAGAGTGAAATTGCCTCGCAATTATGAGAAGGCACTAGAAATTATTGACAAAAATCTGGTATAAAACTTATTTTAGCTCATTTAAACATATGCGAGTATGTTCATAATGTAATTTGGAGAAGTTAAAATTCCAAGTTGTAATGGGTTTTGCAAATTGAATTGACAGATGTACTGGCCAAAGTTTCAGTGTGATATCAAGTGGGGGGACTTGATGATTAGAGAATAGATTGGGTGAGATATAAGTTGCATCTGGTTTCTTATATTGACATTAAATTCCAGGTCTATCTTTTTGAAATATTTGACGTTTTCCAAACAATATTGGTGAGTGAATTTTGGAGTTATAGAATTGATTGGTGAGTGTTGTCATAAAAACAATATTGATGGGTTGCTATTGAATAAACTACATCATTACAGCATATAATTTAGTAAGACAATGAGAGATACCTTCAAACTTTTATAACGGAAGCACCTCGTGGTCTTCTGCAAGCTACTGCATATCCCCAACTGCATTAAATGCCTTACTTTGAAACCATGATGTAATTAGAGATCCTTCCTGTTTCCTAAATTGGTATTGATGCTCTCTTATAATGGCTACAACATAAAGTGAACGAGTTATGATTTTTGTGAAGTCATAAATAAACTTTAGTAAAATTGACTTGGTTTCTCTTTAAAAGAAAATAGACAAGAATCATGACAAAACTAGGCAAAAGCATAATTGAGGTCAAAACAAATTTTGTTGCATTTTTTCGTGTAAACAGCAAATTACCCGCCAAAATGACAGTAAGAAACCGGTAAATGATTCAGGTCATTCAAAGTAGTTCAAAATTAGCTAAAAGAATCCTCTAGAGGCTATTGGAATGTGTGTGTGTGTTTTCCTGACAATAGGAGTTACTTTTGCTTTTTTCTGTTTTGCATTTATTAGTGATGTTAAAAACCAAACCAACCAACTCAAGTCTCAGGGTAGGATTTAGTACTGGTATTAAACTTGTAACAATATTCTTAGTAAGTTTGAATTTGGAAAAAAAGTGTTTTGAATATTGAGGATAATCGTCGATGTTGTAGGACCCTAGGTTTGACCTTTTCAAGGAAAAAGTTCTTAAGCAGGGAACACCACGACCTCAAAAGTCACTTGGGAGGGGGATGGCAAGACTATAATTCAATTCACTCTCTTAAAAACATATCCATAGATTTAATTACAATCACCTTAAACATAAAATCAAGTTTACTTTGATGTTCGAACGAGTTAACTGCAACAAATCACCCTACATGCATATTACTAAAAATGTTCTGACTATTAGGCAAACTCTAAGATACTTCTCCGTCATAACAAAATAGGGTGCTTGTTATAATATAACTCATACATTTCAAATAGAAGCATGCCATGTAAACCAAAATCAATGCCACAATATCTTTGTAATCTAATTTACGTGTGTAAATAGCCAAATCTAATTCCGAAAAGGAGTCCACTCCAAAAATCTAGAAAGAATTTAGGGAGTTTATTTCAGCAACTAGAATAGGAAGAAGTATGGTACACCTTTGACATTATTACTTACTCCAATCGATTTCATTTCGATGTCACATAATATTGTAAAATTAAAACTAAAACAAGACAGTCAATCAACTTATCAATAAAAGAGGTTGCGATTTTCTAAGAAACAAACCTTGAAAAACGTCGAGAGGAAGACGAAATTTGGGGATTTGACGTCGATTTGACGAACGATGATGAACGGGGTGATACAGAAGCAGAGAGCTTGGTGGTGATCTTGGGAGATAGAGAATGAAGATGAGAGCAGAGTACGCCATGAAAGAAAACCCTAGGTCAAAAAATGAAGTAGTGGATCGATTCCTATTTCTCAAATCGACGATTGATTACTTTAAACGGTTATCGGGTTCGGGTAATAGACCCATTTATAGTTTACCCAACATATGGCCCATTTTTAAGTTTATATATAATTCAGTGTGTTTGGACTTTGGATAGGACAATTGTTAGACGAAATTGGATTAGGGGTTAGACCATCTTCAATGAACTCTCTATATCCTCTCCAATAAACTCTCTAAAATAGAGAAGTGAATAGTAACTCTATATATATAAAGAGTTACTATTCACTACTCTCTATTTTTTTCTAACTTCTGAAATTACAAATGACCCTTCTATTTTTTAGATTCTTGTATTTTTATTTTATTTGTTGTCTAATACCAATTTTAATAAAATTAGATTTAGATTTATCTTTTAAGTTTTAAATTAGTTTAAATTTATCCAACTAAATATGAATTATAACGTTGTTAAAATGATATGATAAAGTTAATAAATATAAGGGTATTGTGAAAATAAAAAATATAAGGATGCAATTTATAAAGTTAATAAATATAAAAGTATTATTGAAAATATATGTAATCAAAATAAAAGAGAATATACTTAGAATATTCTCTTTTAAAGAGTAAAATAGAGTAATACATTGAAGAAGATTTAACACATTCTCTATTTTACTCTTTATAATAAAGAGTAAAATACAGAAATACATTGGAGATGCCCTTAGGCAGTGTTGATGGTTTGGTGCACAATGATTAACAAACTATTATGATATACCAAAAAGTTCAAACCAAAGGGAGTTTACACATCAATTGTGGTTTATCGAGAAGTTTTGAGTGATGGTTGTATATGATTAAAGCATGATTGTAATTTCTATTTTGTTTAAACAAAAATTTAGACTTTTTGGATAAGAAATTGCATTAAGTTTTCATTTTTTTAATCTACGATATATCCCGTCGCATTGTGAAAAACTTTTAATACAATATATAAACCACCAAATATTTTGCAAAATTTTATGTTTAAAACTTAATTGTATCTTGATAGAACTTTAACATTCCCGCCGCATTGCGCGGGTACTCAACTAGTAATATTTAAATATCAGTATACAGATTTCCAGTTAAAGTTCTTGGCCATTCAAGTCATTCGGATGGAAAAGCTTCTGAAGTTCAAAAATATGTGGACAAAAATGATGATAAGAAATCACCATTAATTCATCCTATCAATTAAAAGAGTGATATAATGTCCGAACCCATCTACAATATTACCAAAACCTGGCAAACTAGGGCTGCAATGCGTATATGGAAATCTGTATACTTGTGTGTGAATTTGAATCCAATCCAAGTGATACGGATATCTATTTGCTTGTCAATATTAATATATTACTATACATTATGAATAATCTCCAATGATTAAAAATAATCGTTTATATTCAGTTATTATTAAATAGAATGTTTTTTGACGTTATGTTTTGTATTCAATAATATGGATACTTTGATGGTTCTTACCAAATATTACAAATGAATGCAATGTAGAAATACAATAAAAATGGGAGTATACTACATTTTTGGTCCCTGTATTGTCTATGGTTCATTTATTACATTGATGGTCCTTGAGGTTTGCATTGTTATGGATTTGGTCCCTCACCGTGTGTATTTGATCAAAAAAAACACATTGGAAGAGTAAAAACCCAAGGCCTACACAATGAGTTGCTGGAAGTGACCAAACCATAAACTTACAACTAAAACCTAACCTATCAATCTATTTCTACACATCTCGAACTCATCCCGTACTATTTGGCCATGTGGATATTATATATAACATTACTTTTTAATAGAAAATAAGTAACAATATAAAAAGACCAAAATTCCCCCGAGTGACGAACTTTTTTTAATAGAGTTATCTCGAGGGACCAAATCCTAAGGATTTGCAAACCATAGAAGGATATCCATAATTTATTACAAACCTCAAGGACCACAAATGTAGTTTACTGTAAAAATGGATACAGTTTGTATCTGCATTCCATACAAACAATTGCACATATGAATATGATCATATCCAATCCACGTTTGATTTTAATTTCATGGGTATAAACTTATTATAATCAATGATTTGGGGGGGACTAAAAAGGGGGCTAGAATGCATATACAAGTACTTTATACCATATGCAGGTGCTTTCGTCCAAGGCCTAGGCTTAATCAACGCATTAAAATACGAACAACAAAGCAAATATATATGAAGACATATCTGTGCTTTTGAAGTTCTTTTTGGGTCAAAGAATCAAACATTAATTAATGAACAGCAAAAACACAATCTAGGAAAAGAAGCCACTTTTCCTTTTCCCTGTGCTTGCCTCGCTTTATGGTTCCTCTAGTTGAGAATAAATCTATTCCAAAATAAAAAGAGTTAGCAAGGAATCTTACTAGAGAACTCAGAAGCATGTTTCCTCTTTGATAGGTTGGTTGCTTGCTTGCTTGCTTTCTTTCAGATGTATGCTTTGCATTCAATTTCCAATCCTGTAGGTTCATAGGAATTTATGTTACTGTTAACAGAATCTTAAATCAAAACCGTAACTACTACAACCTATATATGCATTACGTTAGACAATGAAACTAGGGTAGGGCGACAACTTTCTAAAAAGAGTATATATGCAAATGCACAAGGTACAACGACCAAAGAGGCTGCATGAAACACGTTATTTCAATCGATTCTTGGACTCCGAATGATAAAAGTGAAAGGATGATGGGGGTCTGTTGAGATATAGAGTAGAGATAACAAAAGAGACAAATCTTCAAATTAACATCAAGTTTTCTTGACTCCAATGGAAGCAAGGAAGTTGATTCAGCTAGCTGGAAAACCACTTTATTCTGTTTGTAGTATGTATTTAAAGGCAACCAGGTGACCCCTCAGGAAGAGCACAACCAAACTAGTTTATTCATAATCCAAAAGCTTCACCCTTCTTGCATAAAAAATGGACCAATCACTGTCCAATTACACCACCAACAAGGCCTTATCATCATCTAACCCCGATAAAAGGCTCTTAACAAACACCAACCCCTTAATGAGCACCAATCCCTTAACAGGGACCACTTCAGCCATAAATCCAATGCAGCAGCAGCCATACCAACAGCAGCAACTTATGGGTCCTATGACTAACCCAGTGGCTCAGCAGCTGCTGGGCTTGGCAGGTAATCCAATGCAGCAGCAGCAGCAGCAGCTGGGCATGGGAGGTAACCCAATGCAGCAGATGATGGGTCCCAAAAACAACCCGATGCTAAATTCTATGATGAATCCATTGCATACACCGATGCACCATCAGATGACGAGTCCTGTACACAATCAAGCGGTGCAGCAGCTGAACAGAGGTGACAGAAACTCCATCTTCAGTGCATCGGACGACAATGTGATCATGAAGCAAGTGCTTGATACCCATCTCCCTGATGGCACCGATGTTGATGTCAAACCTCTTCTCCATATCGTGGAGGATATCCTCAAACATGCCACCATCCATGCCGATCCTACTTCAACGGTATTATCATTTTTAATGCATCAAGTCCACTTCTCAGCTACACTTTACTGTTAATAAGACTTCTATGGCTGTGTTAATGAAATGTGGTTCTTCTCTTCTCTGTAGGTTGAAAATGCAGATGTGACCAAACTGGAGAACAAACCCCATCAAACCAATGCCGTTTCGATGCTTAATTCATTGTCACATATAATTGACAGACTTGCTTGCGAGGTTCTATCTGAAAACTATGCCTATATTATTAATATTCTCATCTTCTTTAGAGATCGAAATGTGATTATAAGAAGATCTTGTTTGATAATTATTTTAGATGTCGTTCAAGTGCTTGAGTGGTGGGGATGGACACACGACAGCCCTTGCACTATTTCACACTGTCGGGAACTTCCACTGGGACGCCAAGTTGGTATTGACCCTCTCAGCTTTTGCTCTGAACTACGGAGAGTTTTGGCTTCTAGCTCAAATCTACTCATCAAACCAACTAGCAAGATCAATGGCAATTCTTAGACAAGTACCAATGATCATGGAACATTCGGCCCCATTGAAACCTCGGTTCGACGCCCTTAACAAACTCCTCCGCTCTGTCCTCGAACTAACCCAGTGCATCATCCATTTCAAAGATCTCCCATCTATGTACATTAGTTCTGATGTACCAGCCATGGCCTCAGCAATGAATACCATTCCTACTGCTGTTTACTGGAACATCAGAGGGATCATCGCTTGTGCTGCACAGATTACTAGCCTCACCAGCATGGGACACGAGTAAATAGAATTTCAATACTGTCTAAATTCAACTAATACGAAGAGAGAAAATTATTTTGGCTAAAAAAGATGGTGATTAACGAGGTTTAATGACCGCAGGTATGGGATATCATCCACGGAGTTGCAGTCATGGGAACTATCCACCTTAATCCTGAAGATCAACCACATACTTGAGTTTCTCAAGAAACAACTGGAAAATTGTCACCATGTTGTAGGTGTGTTATTGACTCTTTATATACAAATAATTTCACCATACTTCTGTGATTATGAATTAATAGAGATGGCTGTCTACCTGTTTGATTGATATAGGAGACAGGAAGGAGATGGATTTCAGGAACTCATTCAATCAGCTATTCGATACAATCCATATCGACAACATGAAAATCCTCAAGATCTTAATTAGTCCAAGGGATGACATACTGCCACTTTATGATGGCTCCACTAAGCAAAGGGTTTGAATATTAATTCATATTTACATATATTGTCTTCAACTGGAATAAATTTTTTATTAACATCCTGCTGAACTGACTTCAATAGGTGAAGCTAGAGGTTCTGAGGAAAAGGAATGTATTGTTGCTGATATCAGGGCTAGACATGTCTCGTGATGAGCTTTCGATTCTAGAGCAAATTTACAGTGAGTCCCGCATTCAAGGGACAAGGATGGATGCTTTGTATGAGGTGGTGTGGATGCCTATTATTGACCCATCTGTAGAGTACACCGAAGCAATGAACAGCCAATTTGAGGAGATGAAAAACAATATGCCATGGTACTCAGTGTACCACCCTTCCATCATCGACAGGGCGGTGAAAAGGTCCATTGGAGATAGGTGGCACTTTAGGAGCAAGCCTATCCTCGTGGTGCTGGACCCACAGGGAAGAGAGTTGAGCCCTAATGCCATTCATATGATGTGGATCTGGGGAAGCAATGCCTTCCCTTTCACCAGCGCCAGAGAGGAAGCATTGTGGAGGGAAGAAACTTGGAGGCTAGAGTTGCTGGTTAGTGGAATGGACCCAACCATACTCAACTGGGTGAGTTCACCATTTACCTTCTCTTCATATATATATATATATATATATATATATGTGTGTGTGTGTGTGTGTGTGTTCTACACTTCTACCATAATGCTACAGACCCCTGAATTGAGTGTGTGTGTGTGTGTGTGTGTTTTAGATAAGAGACGACAAATACATCTGCTTGTATGGAGGAGATGACATTGAGTGGATTCGCAAATTCACCAACACGGCTCGGGCAATGGCAACTGCTGCACGCATCCCATTAGAGATGGCCTATGTTGGGAAAAGCAAGAAAAAGGAAAATGTGCGTAAGGTGATAGCCACCATCAACCTGGAGAAGCTTAGCTACTGCTGGCAAGATACCACCCTGATCTGGTTCTTCTGGACACGAATAGAAAGCATGTTGTTCTCCAAGATCCAACTCAGGAGGGCTGATGATCAAGACCGCATAATGCTGCAGATCAAGAAACTACTGAGTTATGACAAGGATGGATCATGGGCTTTGTTTTGTAGAGGATCACAGATTCTGACCAACGGACATGGATCCACCATGTTGCAAACACCAACTGACTTTGACCTTTGGAAGGAACACATCCCCACGAGGGGGTTCGATACGTCATTTGCAGAATACCATGACAAGCTTCACATTGCAGCAAATAATTGCTGCCGATTCGAGTTTCCAATTACAGCAGGTAGAATCCCAGAAGGCATGAGTTGCCCTGAGTGCCATCGCTCGATGGAAAAATACATTGCTTTCCTTTGTTGCCATGACCAAACTGGCCTTCTTGAACCCTATTGAGCTAGTGAAACATCGACGCCCATCTACCAATCTGGCAGTCTCTGATGCTGGTTACTATTATTAGTAAAGTGAATAAACAGTGGCACATGTATGTTGTCGCTTTTCTGTTGTATTGCAATAAGATTACAGTGTTTTAAATGTGCAATCTTTTTTTTACCCGAGTGTAACCTGGTGGGTTTAATCTGTTGCATCAGTTAGGCCCGCTTTTGATGTAATAAATATTTTATGAGTCTTGATAAAGCTTGTCTCTATTGAATCCCTGGAGATAATTCCGGTAATACTAGCTAGGAATGGGTACATTTGATACTGTGCTATTATGTTGCAAATCAGTCACTCCTTCCAATATCAATTAAGCAGCTATAATAACAGAAAAATACAGAGGCAAAGAAGAACAGAGAGAATATCACCATCTTTCATCACCGTTCCTTTCCTCATATGCTATGATTACATTATATTCTCTGCTGAAATGCCTAACGACATCGGAATGGTGATGCTTTGGTTTAAATGTTCTTCTGGTTATTTTGCCATCTTTATTACTACAATATTAGTTTTATTTTCCCGCAAAAATGACACCATCAACAACCAGAGGTATTTCAACGTTCAATCAACAAAATTAAGTTATCATTCCTAAGAAATTCAGGAAAAAGAAAAAAACGATTAAACATCTTGAAAATGTAGGTTGAAATCACTGTTAGAGATGATAAATTGAACTATAAACAAACACTAAAAGAACACATACTACTGAATCAATACCTGATTTGTAAAACGTTTCTAACTTTTATAAAATCTGATCAGATGATGATCCAGTCTGGAAATAAGACGAATACTCCAATAGAGGGAGAAGAGATTCACCTGGTGAGCTGAACACTGACGCCAAATCCCTCGATAAATGGTTTTTCCTCATTTCTGCTGCGATGGTTGACGAAGTTACCAAAGTCATAGACTCATAGTTGGTACATAAATTTTATGGAATGAAAGGAAAACCTACATATCATATATGAATTTCATTTAGTTGCAGAGATGAGCCATACTATTACTAAAGATGGAATGAATAAGTTATACAGTATAGGATTTAAGTAGAAGTCATATTTTGAGTTTTTTGAACAAATAAATCCTTAAATCCGTGGGTGAAGTCAAAGATAGAGAATTCGAACCGAGCTCTGTTTGTTAGGCTAAAATGGTTCAGAATTTCATCAAATAAACCGTTCCTGAGAAGCCGAAATGCGGTCGCAATAGTTGCAATATGTTGACTCTGTTACTGGATGCATCTGGGATTTCAATAGATAGTCTGGAGGGCAACATTAAACTACACTCTGACATGGCCATGGTGATTGACAGATGCTTATAAAGGATAAACGAGAATGCCATATGAACCATCTCCTATGAACACATGATTACTTGAACAGTCTATGGACCTGTTGCATGAAAGGATCAGGGATGTAAGCTCTACGAGCAAAAGTTTGGTTTAAGAGCGTGAGCATGAAACAGCAAATGGCTAAAAGGAATGCTCAGATTGAGGCATTAAAGCTCGAGTTAAAACAACAAGAAGCAATCGTTGCAATTGTTTCAACGGAAACATCAATGACATTTCCGATGACAAACTCGATCTCTGTTGCTGGATTTTTTTGGCGAATCTTACTTACCCTAACTCCTGGTCTGGATATTCTTCGGAAACTCTCAAGGTTAACTGATGTTCAAACTTCAAAATATGCACCACACCGATTTGTTCATGTAAGGTTTCGATAATTAAGAGCCTGACGCCTTTGCCCAAATGTTGGCCGGAGACGGCTGTTGCAACGGCGACGGGGAGCCGTGCCGCTGGAAGGGTGGTGAACCATCCTTTGCCAAATCAGCTTTCTGTTCCGACTCATTTATAAACCTTTCACTCTCAAGTCTCAATCATGAACCAATCCATACTTTTATAATAAAAACTATATAATAAATACTAATTAATAAAAACTACTTATTATAATTGCAAGATCATTAGTAAAAATTACAATAATAAAAGTTATAATTATTAAAAATTACAAAGAAAATGCTACATAAATAAAAAATTATAAAAATAAAAAATTATAATACATAAATTAACAATAATAAATATCAAATAAATAAACTATTAATATTACTAATTTACTTTATTATAAATATGTTTTACTATTAACAATTTAAGGTATCATAATTTAATATATGAAAAATGTTAAATTTGAAACAAAAGAAAATGAAATGTGAAGGGATAGATATGAAGGGGCCCCATAAAAGAAGAGAAGGATCGGTCCATCTGCAGGAACCCTTCTCTTTCACGGTGGAAAACCCAACTTCTCTCCAATGCAACTCATTTTCATAAACCGGTCCCTCATCCTAGCTGGAGGTTTGTAAACGGGATGCTCTTAGGCAAGTTTGGTTTGTTAATTTTCATTTATATTGATTATTTCGTAAAAAAACACTAAATAGCTCATTGGGGGTAAATTAGTTATTTAGTCAGTCATGTTCTGTTCCGTGACTTCTGTCCAACTTAGTTATGTTCTACCAAACACTAGACAGTTGTCCTATTCTGTCATGTCCTGTCTTGCAACCAAACACACCCAAAATGTTCTGAATGAAACAAAAATTAGAAATTTAGAATCCATTTTTGGTTGACATAAATCAATAATATTTGTTATAATTTAATTTTGGAATCGAAAGGAAAGGGAGAGTATGACGTGGTCTTGGAATTGGAACGTTGAGTTCCTTCGATAAAATTTTAATGTAACTCTTTTTTCACGGAATAAATTTCATATATAAAGGAATTTAATGTTTCTTAGCAATTAGTATTTTGATAAAATGGAATTTTCTGTTTTCATAATACCGAATATTTCTTTAATCTAATAAATCCTAATCTCATAAAATTTAATATACCCTAATCTGATAAAACCAAGAAGTCGACGATGCCAATCTTCTCTATTTCTGCTTCTCCATTGCAACACCGGACTTCTCCATCACATAAACTAGGTTCGATCTCCTCTTATATCTCGATATCTCTATGTTTCGAAAATGCATTGAAATTTTCACTTCCTGGTACTAATATTATTAGATAAACCAACATCGAGTCTAGAATCAAAATCACTGTTCTAAAAGGCTCGGCGTGGCTCCGAGGGCTTAAGACTTGGCCTTGTGGCCACGTCTCACGCCATTTAGAACCTTGATCAAAACTATGAAAAAAGAGTGGCAAATGTACATGATATGCTACTAGGTACAAATACAAGTGGTTTGGGTGTGATAGTTCGAAAATATGTGTAATTGTCGATACATCACTTTAGGGAGTCTTGCCTACAAATAAATATATATATATATATATATATATAGAGGAAGGATCATGCGAGAAGTTAAACGTTATGCGAGAATGCGAGAAGTGTTTAATCATATATATGATTACACTGCATGTGAGTGTGTTTAATCATATATGATTAAACGTCTATGTATTGCCAATGTAACCTATTCTTAATCATATATGATTAAGCTTGTGTATCATATATGATTACACACTTCTCGCATTCTCGCATAAGGTTTAGCTTCTCGTTTGAACCTGCCCCTATATATATATATATATTAGTGTGTTCTACATATTACGATGTTAAGAATTGTTTTTCTTAAGGTTTCAATGTCCTCTACAAGTCTATGTACACAAAGTAGCTTTGAAATGGATAAACAAACCATTTATTCATTACTCTCCTTCCATTTCCCTCTCTTTATTCGGGAAAAAAATCAACAACACAACGTTAATTTAGTAGGAAAATAATGAAATGAAATAAAATAAAACAAATAATTATTATTATAAATATTTATAGAACTACATATATACCTATTAGTTATAACTTGTTGAAAACTAAATAATGATATATTTGTAAAAACAATATATATATATATATATATATTCGTTTCTCTCATACTCAAGAATATGAAGATAAAAAAAGGAAAATCTCTATCCTTCATTCCCTTTCCCCTTCAATGACACAAATAAAAAAATTATTCTCTTTTTTTTCTTTTTCATTCTTTCCCTTCCCTCGTTTTTTTCAAATCCGAGAACACAATGTTAGTCTAAATAGATCAAGTGATTTTTTTAGCTTTAAGTCATGCTTATATGTAACTTTTTCCTTTAAACAGTGTATTTAAATTATTTTACAGATTTTAAAGATTTATTTATTTAAAAAATAGTTCAATGACTTAATCACGATAAAATTTGTTGGATTTTTGTGTACTTTTTCCTTTGATTTAAGCTAAAAATGAGGATTATAATATTGCAAACCTGAAAACTAACATAAATGTAATCAAGCATCATTGTTTTTGTTGGGTCACTTAGATTTGAAGATGACCTCTGTCTTTCAATTTCACAGTTCATACTTAGAATAATTTTTAGGTTCTTTATAAGCAGTTTAATTGTATAAAAATGTTCGGTGAAGTCGAAGATCAACCGAAGAAACAAAGTAGAAGTATATCTTCAAAGCGGATTGAAGATAGACTTCTCAACCAAAGATTAAGCTGCTACTTGAAGATTTTTCCTAAAGTCTTAGCCAGGTCACTTGAAGATTTTGAAGAAGATGAAATGTTTTGAAGAAGCAAAACTTTGAAGAAGATCAAAATCTTGAAGACAATATCTTCGGCAAGATCTTTGAAGAAGATAACATGTTAGGCAAAATCTTGAAGACAATATCTTCGGCAAGATCTTTGAAGAAGATAACATGTTAGGCAAAATCTTGAAGACATGTTAGGAACATCTTCGGCAAAGAAGTCTTCGGCAAAGAAATTTCAGCAGGTATATTAACTTTATCTGCAGAATATATTCAGGATATCTTGCATTGATATAGACATCTTCCGAAGATCAGAAAAAGGTTCTTTGGATTGTTTATCTCTTTCAAGAAACTTCTGCTTCAACAAGCAGGTCAACGCTTGAAGACAAAAGTAAAAAGACAATTACTTTTCAGAAGACCTGCTTCCTATCTGCCGTCCATGCTCTCTTTGACAAGTGTCCATTGCATTTAATGCATAAGGCACTATAAAAGGAGATCATCTTCAACCTTGCAACTCACCAGTTTACAGACTCTCAAGGTTTTTCAAGTGCTGGCATTACTCTCTCTCAGAAGTTCATTTGTGTTCTAAGTGTTTTACAATTGTTCTTCATTCTCTGTGTGTCTGTGTGTAAGATTGTTTGAACTGATTTATCTGTTCTGTTCCGCAACAATCAATAGTTTCTGTGTGTAATTCTTATTTGAAGTTTTCAATAAAAGAATTAAATTAAGTGAAAAAATTTGTGTATTGTATTCAACCCCCCCTTCTACAATACTTGTTTACCATTGCTACTCAATAGCTGGGACCAACAAGTGGTATCAGAGCAGGTCAGTTTAATCTAATAAACTTGATCTGCAATGGCTTTATCTTCTTCCTTAAAAAATGTTTCTTCACAAAACTCTATTGCTGGATCATACGACAATGGCTCCATAGCCAAACCACCAAAGTTTAACCCTAATAACTTCTCTTTGTGGAAAAGTCGTATGATGCTCTTCCTAGAAGGAGTTGACAGCAGATATCCTACCATACTCCATGAAGGACCTCTTGTCCCTAGAGTTTGGGATCGTTTTAATGCCAAAAATAAACATGAGGATGGTGATGAGTCTTCTTCTGATGAGGAAGAACGAACACCTGCTACTGGGAGATACATTGTAAAGGACCCCAGTAAATACAATGATAAAGATAAACGTCTTGTAGCTCTTGACACTAAAGTCAGAGCCATCATTGCCCTCTCTTTGCCTGATGAGGTTTATCATTCTCTTGTAAACCTTTCTACTGCTAAGGAAATGTGGTCCACTCTGTGCGTTCTCTATGAAGGTACGTCTGAAGTGAAAAAGAGCAGAAAAAATGCTCTTGTTAGAAAATATGAACTCTTCTCTTATGAGAAAGGAGAATCTCTTTCAGGCTACTATAATCGCTTTAACAGTATTCTTTATGATCTTAAACTGTTGGGTCGCATGTATGATAATGAGGAAGTCCTATGCAAGTTTATGGATTGTCTTCCTGATTTTTGGGAAAACATCTGCACATGCATTAAGACAACCAAGGATCTTGATCACATGTCTCTCACTGCTCTTTATGGAACTCTCTTCAACTATGAGCAGACTAAGCTGCAAAGGAAGTCTATCATCACAGATATAAAGGGCTCTTCTGTAGCTCTCTTAAGTGACTCTTCCAAAAGAACTATGTGTACTCCAAGAATCACCTACCCATCTGACTCTGACCATGATAATCAAGGAGATCCCAATGAGCATTCAGAAGCATATCTTAGTGATGCTGATGATGAATGTGAGGAAACTTCTGTTGACAAATTATCAGATGGAATGGCCAGGATGGATGGGTATTCTAAATCCATATCTCACTTTTCTTCTGAAAAATCTAAGTTTAGTCGAAAACCCTCCTCTTCTCTCTCCAAACACTCCTCCTCAGACAAATCTAATGAGGAATGTTTTAACTGTGGTAAAAAGGGTCATTTTTCTTCTGAGTGTAGAAGTAAACGTTTTGAAAAACCCAGAACTTCTTCCTCAGGCCGATTTTCTTCAAAACCGGGAAGATCCAAATATGATTCTGACCGGGCTGAAAGATACAAAGAAAAATACAAGAGAGAAAAGGAAAGAAACGAAAGACTAGTCAGAAAGGGAAAGGGTCTGCCTGCTAAAACTCATGATCTGGCAGATGAACCCACATCTGAAAGCGAGAAGGACATTTCAAATTTGTGCTTCATGGCCCAGATAAATTACATGGATGATCCTGAAGGTCACCCCCTCTCAACTGCTCTAGTACCAGCTAAGTGCTTCTCATCTTTTTTCACAGAATTGACAGGTAATCTACCAAAGATGTCTTTACTTCTAATCCTCACCCTTCTTGTTTCATTCAAACACTCTACCTCCATTTTCTTAAAAACACCCTTCCCATTATTACCTGCTAGTTCAATCTCCCTCACCTTCTCTCAACCCTTATCACTACCCTTCTTAACTATACACTCTAACCCTCTCACCTTTCTACCTGACCTCTCACCCTCATTTCCCAAGAATGTCTTTCCTAAGTGTATCATTTCCTCATATACTCTCCATTTCCACAAGTCCATATTGAACATCAAAGCATGATGATTCCTCTTCAAGTCTACCACCTTCTGAAGATCCTATCATTGACAGATTGCCATCATCCCCTCCTACATCTTTCAGACTCTTGCCTACCGACTTTGCCTACAGACTTCTCTATCTTATTCTTATTTTTTCCCATACCTTTTACCAACTTCCCTAACATCCCACTAAATATTCACACTCACCAAATATTCCCTTCTCTCCCTTCTATGTGAATCTTTTGTCTTTTATAAAACCCAAAGAAATTTGAAGAAGGCTTGACCGATCCATGTTGGGTCACTGTAATGAAAGAAGAACTCTCTCAATTTGAAAGAGGTCTATGTGAAACAACCTCCTGGTTTTGAAGATCACTCTTGAAGATGACTTGAAGACCCACATCTGAAGATTACTCTTGAAGATTAAAGATGTTTGTTTTCCTTAAAACTTTCGAAGATCATTGTCAAAATCTTCCAAAAAAGAGAGAGAGAGAGAGAGAGAAAAGAAAAACAAAAAAAAAGAAAAAGAATAATAAAAAAAATGTTAGTTTTATAGCAGTTATATCTTTTGCAGATACTTTTATCTGTCTCTTTGCCTAAAGATCTTGGTTGGTTCTTTCCTTTGAACCAAACTCAAGAAAGCCTACACCCCATCTCACAAAAACCCCACCCCCCCGGCCGCTACCCCCTTCCCGAACCCCCCTACCTCTCTCCCGACCCCCCTTTTGCCGAACCTTCCCTAAACCCTTAACACCAAATTTTTTTGTTGATTCAAATTTCTCTTACACCCTCTCTCCTACTTTTTCCTACTCCCCATACCTTTCTCACAATTACCTAAACACTCAACCTTTCCTACTTTTCCTTCTATCTCATTACCCAACATATTTTTTCCTCTCATTTCTTCACATCTCTCATCTTCCATCTTTCTCTCATCCTGCTTTATAGCTTCAAAAAAAAGTACGCATCAGCTGCCGATTTTTCTACCTCATGGCCGATATTTCATCTTAGTGTTTTTCCTTCGTCGGCCGCTGAGGGGGAGAATTCATCTGAGGGGGAGCAACATCAACCCTCAGTACTCATATCCAGCGTCCAACTAAAAAAAATTAGAAAATAGGCGGATGGTCAAGGGGGAGCACATCAGTCCGGACGGATCTAACTGAGGAGAGAAACACAAAGATCGACTGATCTAACTGAGGGGGAGCAAAACAAAGACAAAGGATGATGATGCTGAACAGGAAGAGCTGAAGATGCCAACAAAAGAAAGAAGATGCAAGAGATGGCCAAAAGCATCCCTGAGGCTGATTCACTCAAACTCAACCCTCCATCAAAGAATCCTCAAGGCTTCTGATCAAAATGAAGAATCCTCAATCAGACACAAGTTTCAACTTGCCCCTCCAAAGATGCAAGTAATTTTTGTTCTGTTCATATTGTCTATACTTCTTTTCTTTTTCTTTCATTTGTTTATACAGCTATACCTTTTATTTTATTTTACTTGTAAATGTCGGATACAATAAATAAATAAATCCAAAAAGAACAAAAAGAATGGACTATGTGAAAAGAACCCAAAAAGAGTAAAGAAGGGTCAAAATGAATTATTCAGTGTTTACTTCTCAGATTCTAAGTATGGATGTCATCCTCAAATAGGGGGAGATTGTTGGGTCACTTAGATTTGAAGATGACCTCTGTCTTTCAATTTCACAGTTCATACTTAGAATAATTTTTAGGTTCTTTATAAGCAGTTTAATTGTATAAAAATGTTCGGTGAAGTCGAAGATCAACCGAAGAAACAAAGTAGAAGTATATCTTCAAAGCGGATTGAAGATAGACTTCTCAACCAAAGATTAAGCTGCTACTTGAAGACTTTTCCTAAAGTCTTAGCCAGGTCACTTGAAGATTTTGAAGAAGATGAAATGTTTTGAAGAAGCAAAACTTTGAAGAAGATCAAAATCTTGAAGACAATATCTTCGGCAAGATCTTTGAAGAAGATAACATGTTAGGCAAAATCTTGAAGACAATATCTTCGGCAAGATCTTTGAAAAAGATAACATGTTAGGCAAAATCTTGAAGACAATATCTTCGGCAAGATCTTTGAAGAAGATAACATGTTAGGCAAAATCTTGAAGACATGTTAGGAACATCTTCGGCAAAGAAGTCTTCGGCAAAGAAATTTCAGCAGGTATATTAACTTTATCTGCAGAATATATTCAGGATATCTTGCATTGATAGAGACATCATCCGAAGGTCAGAAAAAGGTTCTTTGGATTGTTTATCTCTTTCAAGAAACTTCTGCTTCAACAAGCAGGTCAACGCTTGAAGACAAAAGTAAAAAGACAATTACTTTTCAGAAGACCTGCTTCCTATCTTCCGTCCATGCTCTCTTTGACAAGTGTCCATTGCATTTAATGCATAAGGCACTATAAAAGGAGATCATCTTCAACCTTGCAACTCACCAGTTTACAGACTCTCAAGGTTTTTCAAGTGCTGGCATTACTCTCTCTCAGAAGTTCATTTGTGTTCTAAGTGTTTTACAATTGTTCTTCATTCTCTGTGTGTCTGTGTGTAAGATTGTTTGAACTGATTTATCTGTTCTGTTCCGCAACAATCAATAGTTTCTGTGTGTAATTCTTATTTGAAGTTTTCAATAAAAGAATTAAATTAAGTGAAAAAATTTGTGTATTGTATTCAACCCCCCCTTCTACAATACTTGTTTACCATTGCTACTCAATAGCTGGGACCAACAGTTTTGTAGTGTATCCATGTTTGGTTATCCTCCAACAATGGTTTTAAGTTATAACAACAATGAACTTTGTGTGATATGTATGTAATATAATGGGTTTGGTTGAATTCTATATAACTTAATTTCAACTCTATTAAGTGGTGATTTAATAGTTTGATGGTTTAGATTTAATTATGTTATATGTAGTTTGGGGGTAGGATGTGTTAGGCCATCCGTACCCGGTGCGGGATGGGCTCGGGATGGCCAGCGGGGTCATGCGGGGTGGGCTACGGGGCGAGCGGTATCAGCGGGAAGGGATGGAATGCGGGATCCCCACCCCGTTTCATCCCGAAGCATTTAAAAAAAAGGGTTTGGTCCAATAAGAAGTCAACACGTGGATTAGATAAATGAAATAAGAATTAAAATAAATGAGGTGGCAAAAGGGTTTGAGGGAATGGGGTACGGGTGTTTAGGGATCGTTAGGGATCGAGTGAGGGATGGAAGAAAAGCTGATGTGGCGCTGATGTGGAGTGGAATATTTGAAAGATTCCCTCCATGGGGTACTGATGGCCTTAGCAAATTGGTCTGATTTAAGTTAATTGAAACTTTTAAAATCACTTGTTTTGTAAGAATTATACAATAATAAGATAATTTACTTATTTTTATAATTTATTAATAAAAAATGACATTCAATTACAACTACTATAAGGGAAACGTTCAAAAAAAACCAACGAATTATCTCATTTTGCACGGTTAAGTCTCTAAACTATTTTTCTGAATAAAAAATCATTAAACTTTTTTCATTTTGAATTATTAAGTCCCAAGACTATTTTTTGGATGGAAAAACTATTAAACTTTCTCATTTTAAATGATTAAGTCCGTGGACATTTTTCTTAAAAATTTAAATCACCGAACTTTTAAAAATTACCTATAACCGACTAAAAATGTTTTAAAGTAAAAAAATATGAATCAAATTTACCGTTCCCAAACCCTACGACCTACGTCATTAAAACCCCACACAAACACCGGGGTCAACAACTTGATAGATGCTATGGAGAACGAACAACGATGGGCGACGGGGAGTGGCGAGGGGGAGCGATACTGTTGTTTGCGAGGAGTTTGAATGACGTCGGGTTTGAGAACGGTAAAATTGATTTAGATTTTATTTTACTTTGAAATTTCCTAGTCGGTTACATGTAGTTTATTTTTTGTTAAAATGATACACGTAACCAATTTTGAAAGTTCGACGATTTATTTATTAAAAAAATGTTCAAGGACTTAATAATTTAAAATGAGAAAGTTTAATGTTTTTTTCATTCAAATTGAATAGTTTTAATGATATTTTCATTAAAAAAATAGTTTAGGGACTTAATCATCCAAAATGAGAAAGTTTAATGGTTTTTTAGTTAAAAAAATAGTTAAAGGACTTAATTATTCAAAATAAGATAGTTCGTTGTGTTTTTTTAAACTTTTCTCTTCCTACAAATCTAAGACATTAAAATCAATCAAATTTCAGAATTTTCCACAAAACTTTGTTAAAGGATCCTAGAAGTATGTGTATGATTATATGATATTAGTAATACTAACTTTCCGAACATCAAAGCCCCTATAGCTCAGTGGTAGAGCGCCAGTCTTGTAAACTGGAGGTCTGTAGTTCGATCCTGCATGGGGGCAATTTACATTTGTTTTCTCTTTTTCTCTTTTTCTCTTTTTTTCTTTTGTATTTGGTAATTTGATTTTGAAACTCGCCAAAACCCTAACCAGCAAATTACAGTATTGGGTATTGATCCATCGTACCCACCTTCCATAAATTTCTTACTTTTTCATCTTCTAGGTCTCATCAATGGCGTCCCTTCTCCAAAGGCTTGTTAGAAAGCAATCACCCAGCACAACCCTAGTTACTAATCTCAACAAACGAATTCTCTCCCCATCGACCCATTTACTCGATTCAAAACCCGTACAACCCGCCACTGCGATCCCCTTCTTCAATGGCGTACCCAAAACAACCGACGAATTAAACCCTCATCATCATTCTTCATACTTTTACCCGACTTTTGCATTCGAAAGTTTCCTGAATCCAATTTCTCAATTTGGGTTTATTCAATCTGCTGTACCAGAAGAAGTAGAAGAAGACATTGTTTCAGGTAATGATGAAAAAGGGATTTGGGCTGATAGTGTGAAGAAAAAGAGAAAGAAGAAGATGAACAAGCACAAGCTAAAGAAGCTGAGGAAGCGTCTGCGGAGGAAAACATAAGTGTTTTTTATTGCTTCCATCTGGTGACTGGTGAGGATGCTTAGGTTATCTTCTTTTACTAGATTTCTTATTGATTTAAGAACAAATCTACTTTAAATTTATGTACCATCCCTTCTTTTGATTATAGCTTACACAAATAATTTTTTGGACCTAATTTTAGTGTTGATTGCTCCAATTGAAAGGATTCAATAATTTAAGATGGCATCAATCAGGTGGTTTTTGACCTAATGGTATCTCTAGAACCCTTAGGGTTTTGGGTAGTAAGATATCAGTATCAATTAAAAGGGTGTCTTTTTGTTTTGGTTTCTGGAGGTTTCAGGAGTAATTTGCTATGATTGACTATATTATCTTGCTTGATGATCCCCCATTTCTACTTATAGCTCAACTATGCCTATTATCTTGCTTGATGATCCTCTGTATTGCAAAACAAGTTTAAATGGAAGTTCCCATTCACATAGATCATGATAAAAACAATATAGTTGCTGGATCATGTTGTTAAGTTGTTTGATATGGTTTTAGGGGGTGTTTGGGATTGCTTATTTTTTTGACTTATTTGCTTATTGCTTTTCCACACCACAAATAAGCTATTTCTAGTGTTTGGATTGAAAAAACAAAAAGTGTCTTTTCCACACCGCAAATAAGTTGTTTTTGATAAGTTACTTCATTCTAACTTATTTAAAACTGCTTATTTACTTATTAACTTTATTACCCTTTTCTATAAAACTATTTTTTGTGACCACATAAGTAGATAAGCACTTTTAAAAATAAGCATAAGTTGTTTTAAATAAGCAATCCCAGGAAGTAAATGTTACGCAGCTTTATGGCTCTTTGATTCCACATCAGCTTGCTTAATCCATATGCCATGAAAACTAAGATGTGTCGTTTTTTGGGTGACTAGAGATGATAGATTCAGCTTTTAGGCGCAATTCGATTATCCAATTCTTTTGATAAATGGTAATAGCATAGAAGAATGTTATAAAAGATTCCTGTTTTTTGGGCATATGTTTCTTATGAATTGTGGCTTGATAGACCAGTCATTTTTAATATGAATTTGAACGTAATGGTTTATAAAGGTTAGCATAATGCCAGGAAGTTGATGTGGTGGTTTCTTGGACATCATGCCTAATGCCTTATAGTCTCTTTGTGCGTCTGGTACACAGACTAGACTGGACTGTACAGGTTAAGACTGTAGGGTTGAGAGTGTGGTAGATGGATGAAAGAATTTTGGAAGGTTATAGGTTTTAACTTGACATGGATAGTTTAGTAATTTACCAATCTTGTTCTATTGTTCCACCTAAATCGGTGGGACAGAAAAAATACATTTTTTCCACTTAGGTTTTTGTATTGTTCCGGGATTGATAATGCTTGCTTGAGTTTGGACATCGTTGTTTGTAGACTTCTAAGCTACATGGTGAATAAGGACATAAATGAGTCTCGTTTGATTGCATTCTACACAACTAAAGAATAAGATCACTAGGTTCCAGCAAGCAGCCATGAACCAAGTTTCGTGTGCTTAAGTTAGCCACTTAGCCTAAAGGCTCTTGTTGATAGGGTTCCCTTCTCTTTAAATGGTGCATATGGTGGGACCAGGTGACGTTCGGTTGGGTTGGGTTTGGTTCTGGTGATCTTTTTATAGATCAATGGACGTTTTTTTTAAGTATATGATATTCATATACGGCAAATGCAACAATTAAACTCACACACCCTCCTCACCTTTGGTGAGGTTTGAACCCCTGACCTCCTATGAGGACAAAGGTTCCCATACCGCTAGGCCAAAGGCCCTTTGGTATCAGTGGACGCCTTGTATGCCTGTTTGAGTAGCTTCTTACATATTGGACTGCACTTCTTTTGAAAATTTTCATTTTGTTTTTGCGTTGCGAGAAAGATAACAATGGGGCCCACAAATGAATTTGTTCTGCCGTGACCTTTTTGTTTTGCTTGCTTGGTTCTAAAAGACTATTCAGTTTGGTGATTTGGTTGAGTTTTCTCTTCCTTGGCACGGACGATTGGAGTTCTTCTTTCATTGTTATCGGGAGGTACAAGTACGAGTTATTGAAGAGAAGCTAAAGCAGATATATGACATATTATCATACTCTGTCTTTGGTTTGGATTTCATTTGAATATTTTCTTGCCTAGTTGCCTTTTTGGGTGAAATTGTCTAAAACAGCCATTTTTGACCTCCAACTTATTTTATAGCCGTTTTTCTATATAATCGACTAAAATAGCCAAGATCTTGCAAGTTACCTGCTACGTTTGTTTTATATAATGAAGGATAAGAAATTAGATCAAAGTTTGGTGTGTGTTTTTCCTCATAATTTCTTTAAATTATCAAAGAATAGTTTGAACGGGTAAACTCATAACCCATAATTCTCTCCCTATTTTATATCTACACCTCACAGATTTTGTGTTGTTTCTCTTTATTTGCCACCATCTACGTTCTTTCAATAATAATAATAATAATAATAATAACAAGTGTTCTTTCAATAATCAGTGTTCTCTGCACTTCAACTCAGAGAAAAATAAAGCATCCAACCCAAATAATAATGGCACGCCGATTGGTCGTTCTTGCCCTCATCTTCGTAGCCCTTGTCGGCCTCGTCACCGCTGCCCCCACGCCTTCTAAATCCCCGGCTTCTTCCCCCAAAGCGGGGCCCTCACCAAAGGGTGGTTCCGCCGGTGCCCCAAAGTCATCTGACGGTTCTTCTCCATCCCCATCTTCCAAGTCCAGTCCTGCCTCCTCCCCATCAAGCGGGTCGTCACCTAGCCCATCTTCCGATGGCTCAGCCGCTAGCCCACCTGCACCGGACTCCGACTCTGGTGAAGCGCCGGAATCATCCGATGCACCATCACCGGATGCGGATGCGGATGCAGATGCAGATGCAGATGCACCAGCGTCTGAAGAATCAGATCGTGCCTCCCCTAAGTTCAAGATCTCTGCCGCCACGGGTGCCGCTGCTTTTGCCGGATTCTTTCTCTAGGTTACGATTGTAATAGAGAGTTGGTAAACAAGTATATGTTATATGATTTTACAAATTCAGGGCCCCGTACGTATGTTTTCTGGTGAACTCTTTTAATTGTTTGATTCTTTTAAATTATTCATGTATTACATGATTCGATTTCGGTGGAATCCAACCTGATTTTGTAGCATCATTGATAATATGAATTCATATACATTTCACATTGCATATAAATATATTACATGCTAGATAGAGTAATTTACGGTTTGGACCCTGTGGTATGCATAAGTCACAGTTTTAGACATTAGGTTCATTAATTATGATTTTGGTCATTGTAGTATGCATTTTATTGAGGTTTTGGTCCCTCCGTTAAAAATGAAAACGTTATTTGGTTGACTAAATAAACCTATAACCTTGATTTAAGTAAAAAAAAAAGAGAGAGCAAAATGGGATAAATGTAACATACCAGACCAACCATACCTAGACTCAAGGTTTTAAACACGTTTGATAGATGAGGTATCAAGTTTCTTATAAGTCAACATTTGTTCATCTCCCCAACCAATGTGGGATCTTAACCAACCCTGCCCTACGGCCCTAGTGTTCTCTTTGGTTCCCATCTCTGATACCATTATTGTAGGTTTGTAACATCTCGGGCTAATCGTACCAGATATTGTTCGTTTTGTCCACACATTTGTACTCATGGTTTTAAAACATATCTGATAAAAGAAGTATCAAGTTCCTTATAAGACAATATTCGTTCTACTCCCCGAATAATATGAGATCTTACAATTAATTTGATAGCATTGTTTACTCATTATAAATTGTTTGGATTGGCTGCCAAGCAAAGGGTGCTAGAGTCTAGAGTAGTAACTAATTTTGCGTTATAGACTATAAATTATAAATAAAATTCTATGGATGTATAATTTGTTAATTATAATAAAAGAACTTTTAATTAATTATCAACTCCTTAAAAATGTTAAATGTAAGAGAAAAAAAGAACTTGTTAATCGTGATTAACATTATATGAAATTAATAATTGTTAGAAATAAATAGATAGTTTTTAAATACAGTAAATTGCATTTTTGGTACCTGTGGTTATATGATTTTTTTGAAAGGAGTACCTGAACTTCAATAAGTCAAAAATTGGTCCATAAGTTATACGATTTTGCTCCAAATGTAGTCCCTGGTCACTAACCACGTCTATTTGGTCCGTTAGTGCCAGGGGTAGTTTTGTCCATACAACCACAGGTACCAAAAATGCATTTTTACTATTATACACGCATGCATAAATGTGTAAACTAATTTTTTTATTTTCTTGTTTTTTAAAATTTTCTTTATAAATAAATTAAAATAAACAAATATATAAAACTATATATATGATCTGTAATTATTTATATAAATACATATATAGGGGTAGTTTCATTTGCAAACCACTTTTATTTTACAAATCGTGCAAACCATCGTTTTCATTGGATACATTGATGAAATTGATTCATGAAATTGTTTAATTTGATGAAATTGTTTAATTTGATGAAATTGTTTCATATCATTCTTTTCTTGATTAAATTGTTTCATATAGTTGTGTTTTTCATGTAAAAATGAGAAAGTTTCACCAGACTGAGAAAAATACATGAAACAATTTAACCAGAATGAGAAAAATACATAAAACTACATAAAAACACAAATATATGAAACAATTTCATCAAAAAAAGGATTATATGAAACAATTTCATCAAATGAAACAACTTCATGAACCAATTTCATCAAAAAAAGAATTATATGAAACAATTTCATCAATTGAAACAACTTCATGAACCAATTTCATTAACTTAACCAATGAAATCGACGGTTTGCAAAATAAAAATGGTTTGCATTTGATCTCTCTCTCTCATATATATATATATATATATATAACTTATAGACAATGTTCTAAAAACTCGTCTTGGTGCCGAGGCGTGGCCTTGCCGCTACGTTTTATCCCTTGGCGTCGAGATAAGGCGTGGAGCTCGTTATGACACGTTATGGCGTTACAAATTTATGTTCGTTCGATTTTTCGAATCTATGTACTTCGAAATTCGATTCAAATTTTCTCATTAGTATCGATTAGAATTTAAAATTTCTTTTGTTTATCGTTTTATATGAATTTAAATTGGCAACAACTTAATCATTATTGTTCAAAACACCGACATAAACATACACACACATATACATATATATATATATAGGGAGGTTCAAGGGAAAACGTCAAAAAAACGAAAAACTGAAGAACACCCTAGGAGCCCTTCATCTGGACGGTATGCACTTGTGCATACAGATAAATAGTTGACTTTTTCTATTCATAAATATTTTAATATAATTTGATGATAAATTAAAAATAATTAACTGATTATATTTTTATTTGCGCCAATATATATACATGAAGAATTAATAAAATCAAAAATATATTATAATAAAGCACATTCTAGATTATTTATGTCATTAATTAAAAATTGTCGTTAAATTGATAAAGCATTTTATTTTGTATTGATACACATTTTAATTCATTTTTCTGATATAATGTTTTTAGATCATAAAGAAAGAACCGTAAGACCATCACCATCCACAATCTAATCCAACTCAATCTCTATTAAAAAAATAATTTCTCTCTCTTCCACCTATCCAATCTCTAATTCCAATTCAATCTTATATTTTTTATGGTTTATCAGTGATCCAATCCAATCTCAAATATTTTTGAAAAAATATTAATTTTTAATAGAGTAAATTGCATTTTTGGTACATGTGGTTGTATGGACAAAACTACCCCTGGCACTAACGGACCAAATTGACGGGGTTAGTGATCAGGGACTACATTTGGAGCAAAATCGTATAACTCAGGGATCAATCTTTGATTTATTGAAGTTCAAGTACTCCTTTCAAAGAAATCATATAACCATATGTACCAAAAATGCAATTTACTCTTTTAAATATGATATAAAAATAAGAGTGAATTACATTGGTGGTCCATGTGGTTTATCCAAGTGTTGGATTTGATCCCTAAAGTAAGCTAACTATGGTGGTGGTTCTTAACCTTTTAATTAACTTTCACTGCCCCTCTTCTCCAACGGCGTGAGTTAACAGCAAAGCATTTCTACCAAGTTATTTAAAGCAAGGGCAAATCAGTCTTTTTATTAAAAGAAAATTTATTCCCTAATTTATAGCAAATCAACGAGATCATAAAAATTTGAACGTGATCTTCAACAAAAGAAATCCGCCTCCTAATTCATTTGGGAATATATTTTCTTTTTAATTAAAAGACTGATTTGCCCTTAATTTAAACAATTTGATAGAAATATTTTGTTGTTAACTCACACCGTTGGAGAAGAGGTACCTTGAGTGAAAACTAATTAAAAAATTAGGGATCACCATCGTAATTAGTTTACTTTAGGGATCAAATTCAAAATTTGAATACACCATAGGTGTAGGTGTATTGCCTTGGATGAGATCACAAGCTAGATTTGAAGGTGTAGATGGACGTGGTACTAGTTACTAATTTTGGTAATAAAGTCGACCTTATTTGCAAGGTTTTTTTTTATTATATAACTGTTAATGTCAAAAATCGTCCAGAAGGATAACTTAAGGTTGATTATGGAGCTTAACAACTAAAGATATGAATCTTTCGATAAACCGTACGACAAAGACAGAAAATGTAAATGAGACAGAGATTTTGGTGACGCGGGAAAAACTTCAACGAGGAAAAAACCCGCGGACGACAATGATGTGTCGTCGTTGCACTATGATCGCCAAACATGGGCGATGTCCTTATGTTCCAGGTGTCGATAGTACAGTGATTACAATACAGATGAAAGAAAAGACTTTAAATGTAAAGTAACAAGTGTATTGAATGTAAAAACAAGTGCGTCGTGTGTAAAAACTAAGTATCGTGCGAGTAAGTCGTGCGTCGAGAGCGATCTTTTGAGAGAGAATTCTTTGCCTCGAGTGTTCTTCAGAGTTTAGATAATTTAAGATGTGTCTCGAATGATGATTGAGGCCTTGCATTTATAGTATTCGAAAGCCTTGAATGACTCCATAAAAACTGCTGATAACGGTCGAAACGGCTACTGTGTTAAATGCTCATAATTGTCTTCGTCGGTTATGTCCGTTTGCCATTAATGACATTGATCCTGCATTAAACAATGACAAAGTAACAGAAATGTCATACGTTAGTCGGTCGAAGTCGTGAGGTTCCATACGACAATCGTATATCACGAGTAACTTACGACTTCAACTTTGTTCAAGAGATAAAGTGCTTATGAGTTTGTCTCATCATGGAAAAGTGTAATAAATGTTTTCCTTGTTTTGGTCGTGGTCGAGACTGGTAGAATTTTATCCAAACAGTTTGCCCCCAAAATTTGAAAATAGGATGGCAAATTCGAATTTTAAATTTTGTTGTCAGTCGGACGTCTAGGGTCGTGACACGTGTCGAAAGTCGTTGGCTAGGTAACTGAATCGGTTTGATTCCAACTAATGGAGAAGTCGAAAAGGGGATAAGGTCGTGACGTCATGCTGACGCACGATTGTGCTAAACAGTTGTAATTGCCAGATGTCGTCGATCTGTTAATGTCAAAAATCATCCAGAAGGATAACTTAAGGTTGATTGTGGAGTTTAACAACTAAAGAAAGGAATCTTATGACAAAGCGTGCGACAAAGACATAAAATCGTAAAGAGACAAGAATTTTGATGACGCGGGAAAAACCTCAACGAGGAAAAAACCCGCGGACGACTGTGGATGTCGTCGTTGCACTATGATCGCCAAACAGGGGCGATATCCTTTGTTTCTGGTGTCGAGAGTACAATGATTACAACACAAATGACTTGAAATGTGAAAATAACAAGTGTATCGAATGTAAAACTAGTGTGTCGTGTGCTAAGACTGCTGGTCGAGAGTGTAAATCGAGCGTCGAGAGCGATCACTTGAGAGAAAGTTCTTTGTTTCCGATGTTCTTGAGTACGCAGTGTGATTCCAGATTTCGATGATCCAAATGATGGCTTTGTCTTCGTATTTATAGTCTTCGTATTTATAGTCTTCGTATGCATTTAATGACTCCATGAATTCTTCTAGTAACGGTCGCAACGGTTTTTGTTGTTTAATGTTCATAACTGCTCTGTCGGTTTCGTCCGTTGGCCATAAATGACGTTTGACCTGCATTAAATGATGAAATCATAACAGAAGAGTCATACGTTAGTCGGTCGAGGTCGTGTGTTTTTACACGACGGTCGAGTGTCGAGAGGTGCTTTCGACTCTGGCTTTGGTCAAAAGACGGAGTGTTTGTGATTTGACTTTGTTACAAGAGAAGTGCAATAAACGTTCTTAATATATTGGTCGTGGTCGATACTGGTGAATTTTTACCCAAACAGTTTGCCCACAAAATTTGAAAAAGTGGAATGGCAAAATCAAATTTCAAAAGTTTTTTAAATTTTGCTAGTCGGACGTCTAGGGTCGTGACACGTGTAAAAAAACCTTTTTAGTTACCTTGGAATTGGATCGGTCCAATTCTAACTGAATGGGAAGTCGGAAAGGGGATAAGGTCGTGACGTCACGCTGACGCCCGATCATGCATTACATCTGTATTTGCCAGGTGTCGACGATCTGTCGAGCATTCGAAAAGGCGAGGATACGTGTCGAATATCGAGAGGCTCGACCTGACACGGCTATTTGCATAAGTAGAGACTGTTTGGGCAAAAAATCACGTCGTACGACCACGACCAGAGCAGGTAAGACGCACGTTATAATCCAAATCTTGTATTAAGATAAGGTCTCGACAAGAACCCAGAAAACATCCGTCGTCTCCCGTAAAAGGTAAGTCGTACGTCTCCCATGACGCTCGACCATAGCATCGCCCGTCCCGTACGACCATCACGTAAGATCATTGTACCTTCGACCAAAGCTAACGTTAACCTTGATTGTTACGTTTGTTAAGTGTTTAATGCAGGAGTCAAAGTCATTAAAGAGCAACGGATATAACCGACGCAACCATTAACGAGCGATAGCCGTAACGGACGAAGAGTATTATGAACATTCATCTCTGCGACCGTTTCCAGCCGTTGTAGCCGTTGATCAAATCATTAATGGAGCTAATTAATGACGCGAAGACTATAAAAGACAAGTTAAAGCCTCATTTCAGGGACATCAGTTAACATCCAGTATACATCAGCGAACATCACCAAACAGCAGAGAAAATCATCCAAACTCACAGCAAAGAACATTCAAACTCTGGAGATCAAGTACTGAAAGCCAGAACCCTACCGCGAACTCAAGAACACTCGAAGGAAAGCTCAAGTATCGCTCTCGACGCACGACAAACCGCCCTCGACCAGAAGTTCACACTTTGTATTCACACACGACAAACACCTGTTTTTACATTCAAATACTTGTACTTTACATTTCGAAGCCTTTCCTTCATTTGTATTGTAATCATCGTACGACCGACGCCAGTACCAAGGACGTCGCCTTTGATTGGCGACCATAGTGCAGCGACGACACCCACTGTCGTCCGCAGGTTTTTTCCTCGTTTGAGGTTTTTCCCGCGTCATCAAATCCCTTGTCTCGTTTATTTTTTCCCTCGTCGCACGTCTCGTCGAAAGATCTTTTCTTTAGTTGATTAAGTCCACATTGACCTTAAGTTGTCCCTTTGGTGCGATTTTTGGCATTAACAGTTTGGCGCCATCCGTGGGACCTCATCTAGAGAAAATCCTCGACGAACGTGCACCCTACTAATAGTTTCTTGGAGCTTTTTTTCTGCTCTCTATTACAGGAACAATGGCAGCCCCTGGAAATCCGCAGCAAACCGTCACTCAGATGTATCAGGAGCTCGAGGTTGCCAGAAATCAACTCAATGCAATGGCAGAGCAGAATCGCAGAGCAGCTGAGGAGATCGCGCGGTTAAGAAATCCTCTTGGGCCTCAAAATGGTCCTAGGCCGTTCGTGCAGAACCCAATTCCAAGATCGTTCGACCAGAATGGCCCTAGACCATTTGTCCCGAATCCAGGTTCATCCGTGCAGAATCAACAGCCAGGGCCGTTCAACCCAAATCCTCAGTTTGGGACAGTTCCTCCTCAGCACATAAGGCCACCACCCGTGAATAATGGGTCTCAGCCATTACATGGGTCGCAGCCTTTCCAGCAGGGGTCGCATCCATTTCAGCATCCATTTCAGAATGGACCTCAAGGTGGATCTCAGCCACTCCACGGTGGATCGCAGCCTTTCCAGCAGGGACCACAATCGTTTCAGAATGGACCGCAGCAATTCCAATATGGGTCGCAGCCATATTTTGTTTCATTCAACGGGGACACCAATGGTTCGTCACATGGTAATGGCACTAGTCCAGGGACCAATCCCTCGACAGGGGCAAATCCTGATCTTAACGATCCCGTCGTCCAGCGTTTGAAGATGTTAGAAGACCAAAATGAGCGCGTCCTATCCTTGCTCGCCAAGTTGCCTGGGGCAGCCGTGCCTGTCGACGTCAAGCCTCGCTCGGGGTATCAGGCGTCGCCCTTCATCGACGAGATTGCCACCGTCGAGGTCCCAAAGAAGTATAACATTCCTGCCTTCACTCCCAAATATTCTGGTGTGACTGATCCGACTGAGCACGTCGCGCAGTACAAGCATCTCATGTGGACAATCTCGATCCCATTTATGTACCAGGAAGTATGCATGTGTAAGAGTTTCGGAGCAACTCTCACTGGTCCAGCTCTCCATTGGTTAATCAATCTCAAACCCAAGTCCATTGGGTCGTTTGCTAAGTTGGTTAACCAATTCTCCCGGCAGTTCGCCATCAGTCGTAAGATGGAGAAGCAGACCAGCGACCTATATTACATCGTGCAGAAAGCTAATGAGTCTATTCGAAGTTATTTCAGTAGATTCAATGCCGAAATGATCAGCATCCGTAATTGCGACGTCAAAACCGCGATCGAAGCCTATAAACGTGGTCTGGACGATAGTTCGGGTCTATACACCGACCTGACCAAATATCCCCCGGAGAATTTCGAAGACGTCCGAGCTCGAACCTTAGCATATATGAGGGTAGAAGATGATGCCGCTTTTCGTCGCAAGCACACTGACGACAAGAAGTCGTTAGGCGTCAGAAAGCCAGAGTTCAAGACAAAGGTTGTTCCCAGAATAGAGCCAGCGCGCCAAATTTCAAATGTTCGTTTCAAGACGAAAGCAGAGGCCAAGACCGCGACTAAGTTCACTCAGTACCCCAAGATATCCTCTTATGGATTCAAAGGATCTACAAAGGACCTAGTCGAAGCTCTGAAGACCGCTCAAGCTACCATTCGATGGCCAAAGAAGTCCGACCTGGACGATGCTAAGAAAGACAAATCAAAGTGGTGCGACTTCCATGCCGATCATGGTCATACGACATACGACTGTATCGCATTGAAGAAGGAACTAGCATATCATTTCCCGAAAGGAAATCTCAAGGACATCATCGACGATGTCGCTGTTCCAGCTAATGACCATCGACCGTCGACTCCCGAGCATGCAAAAGTTGTCAATTGAAATTCCCTAGTCGCTCGTGAGTGCTACAGGTCTACCTTGAAGCCGCGAAAATAAACTAAAGTCACAAGATCAGGCTCTCGACAGGTTCGTTTCTTCTATCCCTAAATTAATATCTTTTCCACAGGGATAAATCTATTATGGTGCCTCGTCGCACGACAACATAGTCGACCGCAGGACAATATTTCTCCGTGTCATTCTGTCATTTAAAACCTATATTTTCCTCCCTAAAAGGATACAATAATAAATGACAGGGGGCAAATAGAGAGAGTCTGAAATGGTACGTTCTCTAGCCCTTTCTAGCTCTTTCTCATACGATTTTTTTCTCACAAAACGTTTACTGACTTAAGCATCGGAGGGTCGTTGGTGAGCCAACGACCAACCCCCGACATCGTTTTATCGCAGAATCGCATGACAGATTATCGCAAAATCGCACGACAATAGTCATTAAGTCTACTATATGACTTTAATATCGCAAGGTCGAACGACATAAACGACCAGGTCTCTAACTTGATCATTTCTCCACAGGGGCATACGACATAAACTCATTGTACGATCTGGTTGTACGATCACAGAGTTTAAACGACTTTACCCCTAAGTTTCTTAACTTTCGTACACTGAATGGATGCTTTAATCGCGTGTTTTTATATTGGTTTTACGTTCTTGTCATCGTATTACAATGAATACCTTAGTCGCATGATTTCGTATGTATTTTATGATCAAATTCATAACCAATGTGATTTGAATAAAGCACAAGTTCAAACAAAAAGTGCATTTAAAAACATCGTCAGGTACACGCTCTACCACCAACGATCGAGCAGCAAAGCAAAACAAAATAAAATTCCTAAATTAAAGGAGGAACATCCGTCGCATTCATGCCCGAAGTCCCGTCCTGAAGGCTTTCGCCTGCCACCTCCTCCTAAGCGTCCTTCTCATCATCCAAGTCGAGATCCCTCTCGGTCCCGACTCTCTCATAAAAGAGACGCAACTCGTCTGACGCTGAAGCCAAAGGATCCTTGCCCTGCAGGTGACGTCGCATAACTGCCGCACGTGCAGTAAGTCGAGCATAAGAAAAGAAAGACTTATTTTCGTCCTTCAACTCATCAGACTCCTTCTTCAAATTTATCACTTTAGCCTTGATTCCCTCGACTTCCTTCCTCTTCGCGGTTACGGATTCCTTCATCCCCTTCAGCTCCTCTCTCTGGTCGCGCATGAAAATTAGGGACTCCTTCAAACGCGAGTTTATCTCGTCTCTTGTATGACTGAGGGCATCCAATTCGTCCAGAGCATGGTCAAGGCGCACCGACATCGCTTCTTCATGCTCCAAAGCAGCTTTCTCTTTAGCTAACGCTGCATCTTCATCTTTGGTAACAGAAGCCGTTGAAACCTCTATATTCATCGTTTCGGCATGCAATGCCAGGGAAGCTTGGAACGCCTGAAGATCATAATATGAGCGACATTAGTAAACAACGACAACGACAACGACAATGACAACGACAAACGACAAGTCTTGAAAGAAAGGCTTACCAAGAATAAGAGTCCAACTGTATGGAACTCTTTCTTCCCGAAAGAAAACCCGTCAAAACGCTCCCTGAAAGACGGAAGCAAATATTTTTCCAAATGGGGGAACAACTTCGTCTCGTCCAAGACATTGTCGTCCAGAAAACCCGACGGCAACGTAAAGTTGACCGTCGTTTCCCCCAAAGGTCCCTTCTGCGCGCCTTTGCTCCTGTCGGCGATGAAGGTCCGGATAGGACGACGGGAGACATCGTCGCCAGTTGCGCAGTATCCACAGATTTCGTGCCGGTCGCAACCGACGCCTTCGCCTTCCTGGACAAGGCAACCCTCGATGGGTTACCCGTCTTCAAAGACGGTTCCCTCAGAACGGACACCTTTGTCCTCTTTAAGAGGCCCGACCCAGCTGTCGGGACCTCTTTTCTCTTCAGGACTCCTGACCCAGTTGTCGAAACGTCCTTCTCCCTCGCAGAGCTACTTCGACTTGGGCCATCTTCCTAGCAACATAAGACGTCGCCTGTGCTTGAGATTCACCTGTACGGTAAAAGAAAGAAATTAGACGATTCAGAACAGAGAAAGACCAGGTCAAGCGAAAAGAAGACAAAAGGATACATACCAGTTATCTCTACCTCTGGTTCTTCGCTCTTCTCTTCCTCCTCAGTCTTCTCAGAGTCCTCCTCTTCTTCTTTCTCCTCTCGACCCATCCTCATTCTGTCGCTCAAGAAAACGGTGTCATCATCCTCGTCTATCAAATGACGCGTGACGTATGACCGGTCTTCAATACTAAATTCCAAGAACTTTTCGATCTTAGCCCGAGAAGCATCATCCGGCTCTACCTTATCGAAATCAATATCTACGCATAAAAAAGAAGATCAGTCGAAGAAACAATCGAGCAACAGAATAACATGAAAACGTACAATCAAAGGCTCACCCGTCATATTCCAACCCTCCCTAATCCAGTCACTATCAGTGTCCAGCGTCGACGCCCGTACGAATACATACCTCTTCTTCCATCCACGGTCGTTGACTGCAGTATTTAAAACCAGGGTACGATCACCCTTGAACCTTGAAAACAAGCTATAGCGACGGTACCGGTCATTCTTGACCTTATACGCCGTCAGAAGGTCCCTCACATTCATCGGTGGATTCCAGTTGGAGGTAAGTCGTTCGATGATCAAGATAACTCGCCAGAATTGGGGCATCCGTTGCCCCGACGAAAGATCAAATTCACACATGAATTCTTTGACTAAAGGCGAATATGGCCAGTGAAAGCCTATTTTGAATGGGTATTCGTATATAACAATGTACCCCTCGGGGCACATTTCCGGTCGAACCTTTCCAACCTTGCTTACGGTAATCCCCACGGGAATCCTCGCTAGACTTCTAAAGTCGTCGAGATCTTCTTCGTTTTTAATGGTGCTTCTAGGCTCCGTCGACATTGCCAGCGCCGTTAAATTGATTTGCACTTCTGAGAGGCCCCAGATATCCCAGTTTTTTCTAGGCTTTCTAGCAATAGACTTGCGACGCATACGCAAACTGGAGGGTCGTATCTTATATGATCTCCGAAAAACTTAAATTAGGTCAAAGGTCCTCGCAAGTTCTAATCGAACGGAAATCGCCAAGAAATGATCCATCGTAATCTTTATTTATGCAGTCGATCATGTCAGGTCGAGCCCTTTGATGATCGCCGCGCATCCCCGTCCTTTCGTATGACCACATGGATCTTCGACACCTGTCCTCGACAGCTGGTAAACATCATCGTGTGTCAGTATGACGTCACAACCTCGTTCCCTTTTCAACTTCTCGTTCAGTTAGAAACGGACCAGTCTAGTTCCAAGGTAACTAAGGTAATTTCCATCACTTGTCATATTTTTTCGACTGACAAAATTTAAAACTCGGATTTGCTATCCTTCTTTCAAATTTTGGGAGAAAACTGTTTGGGCAAAAAATCACGCCGTACGACCACGACCAGAGCAGGTAAGACGCACATTATAATCCAAATCTTGTATTAAGATAAGGTCTCGACAAGAACCCAGAAAACATCCGTCGTCTCCCGTAAAAGGTAAGTCGTATGTCTCCCATGACGCTCGACCATAGCATCGCCCGTCCCGTACGACCATCACGTAATATCATTGTACCTTCGACCAAAGCTAACGTTAACCTTGACTGTTACGTTTGTTAAGTGTTTAATGCAGGAGTCAAAGTCATTAAAGAGCAACGGATATAACCGACGCAACCATTAACGATCGATAGCCGTAACGGACGAAGAGTATTATGAACATTCATCTCTGCGACCGTTTCCAGCCGTTGTAGCCGTTGATCAAATCATTAATGGAGCTAATTAATGACGCGAAGACTATAAAAGACAAGCTAAAGCCTCATTTCAGGGACATCAGTTAACATCCAGTATACATCAGCGAACATCACCAAACAGCAGAGAAAATCATCCAAACTCACAGCAAAGAACATTCAAACTATGGAGATCAAGTACTGAAAGCCAGAACCCTACCGCGAACTCAAGAACACTCGAAGGAAAGCTCAAGTATCTCTCTCGACGCACGACAAACCGCCCTCGACCAGAAGTTCACACTTTGTATTCACACACGACAAACACCTGTTTTTACATTCAAATACTTGTACTTTACATTTCAAAGCCTTTCCTTCATTTGTATTGTAATCATCGTACGACCGACGCCAGTACCAAGGACGTCGCCCCTGATTGGCGACCATAGTGCAGCGACGACACCCACTGTCGTTCGCAGGTTTTTTCCTCGTTTGAGGTTTTTTCTGCGTCATCAAATCCCTTGTCTCGTTTATTTTTTCCCTCGTCGCACGTCTCGTCGAAAGATCCTTTCTTTAGTTAATTAAGTCCACATCGACCTTAAGTTGTCCCTTTGGTGCGATTTTTGGCATTAACAGAGACCTTCGACGGGCCTTTTCCTTTTATGATTTCAGAGAGATTTTAAGAGAAAATTTCTTTGAGTTGCTTGCTGTTCTTCGCCGAATCTTTTCCCAACTTGTGAGAGATCTTCGATCGGTTAGAGATTTCGAGGGCACCTTATAAGGTACGATTTCTTGGTTTTTCCTCAGCCTATTGCTAAAAAACTCCTAGAAATGTATCAATTAAGTCTGTAGGTTTCTGCTGAAGATATTGATGACCTTAAAAATCTAGTATTCCACTCGTCTTTAGCTGAGGTGTTTCTGCTTGAGCTTTAACATTGGCCCAATTAATGCCCCGATTCTGGAGATTCTGGCCTCTTTTGTTTTTATGTTCATCGCCTAATGTTTCCCTTTAATACGTTTTTAGGAGAAGGTGCCGACTGATTCTGTTAAGAGAGCGACACGACTTGAGTTTGCTCGAAAAAGTAAAGACAAGGTATAAAAGACCTCGACTGCCGTGTCTGGGTCTTTACCAAAGGCGAGGATGACGATTCTGAGAGAAACGTCTTCGAAGGTTGATGACTCGTCGAAAGTCATTGTGTCTGAGAAGGTGAAGGCACCGATTGCGATTGACGCGACATTCGTGGACCATGCGCATCTGGCGACGATGTCCCCTGCAACCACGTCGATCCCTTTATCAGCCGACAAAGGCAAGGGTGCAAAGACGGGAGAGGGTGAGAAGGAAGTCACGACGGTCAACTTTACGTCGTCGTTGGACCTCTTGGCTGATAATGTCCTTGTTGGGACGAAATTGTTTCCGCATCTGGGGAAATATCAGCCCTCATCTTTCGGGGAGCGTTTTCGAGGGGTCTCCGTCGAAGAGACGGGATCGCATGTAGCCGGACTGGCGTTCTTGGTAAGTTTCTTTTTCAAAGCTTATGTTTCGATGTTTTTTGTTAACATATTTCTTTGTATTTTTCAGGCACTTCAATCTTCTCTCGCTCGATGTGCGAAGATAGAGAAGACTAAAGGTTTAGTGTTTTCCGCCCATAAGAGGGGGAACACCACGTTGGATCGGAAGTCGATTGTCGAGAGCTACGGAAAATATCATATTCCTTCCTCCAACCTTAACATTAATCTTAAGAGTCACATTCTCAAAATACTGCGGACTCTTCTTCGTAACATGTCGAAGCGTATGGTATTGGGAAACAACTCCCAGCTTTGTCTCACATACTCGTTTAATCCTGGCATAAGTTTTTTAACGCTTTCTAGGACCGGAGGCTCCATCAACATTCAAGGGGGATCTGGTCGAGCACGATCTGACATCTGTTAGGCAAGGATTCACTTAGCTTCGTCGTCGAACGAACTTGCCTTAGGTTGTGGCCTCGGGTAAAGACGCGACCGATGCTATTCCTCAGCCTTAGGATAGATTTGTTATTTATGCTCGATCGTTGGTGATCGAGTTATCTGATGTAATAGTTGATTCGATGAATGGAATTTTTTATTTCGCACATCTCTTTGTTTTACACGTCCTATACGTAAACATAACGTTTAATTGCGAATTTTAGTCGTGGGAGAAAACATGCGACTTAGGCATCCATTGTAATATAATGACTAGGCTATAAGTCATACATTCGAATTGTATTAGCAAACATATGTAATCGATGTGTTCATCCAGAACATACAAATTTTTCTAAGTCTTAGAAACTTAGATAAAGTGAAATGTTGGACTAGATCGTACGTCGTTCCTGAATCGTGCGTCCCTGCAATAGAATACGCAAGTCATAGATTTGAACACTTATATCATGCGACCTTGCGAGATTAAAGTCGTGTAATAGACTTATGTATTGCGATCTACGAATAAACGATGTCAGAGGTTGGTCGTTGGCTAGCCAACGACCCTCCGATGCTTAAGTTAGTAATCGTCATGGTGAAAAATCGTGTCAGAAAAGGAAGGAGATTTAAAAGAAATACCTTTTTAAATGCGTCGCATTCCAGCTACGTGGGATATCTTGATTGTCGAGGGTTTGGAGCCGATAGGCACCTTTACCTACGACTTATGAGATACGATAAGAACCTTCCCATTTAGTGGAAAGCTTACCAACGTTGAGCTCTTGAGTGCTTTGGAACACTCGTCTTAGGACGTAGTCGCCTACTTGAAAAATTTTAACTTTAACATTTTTGTTGAAGTGTCGTTCGACCACTTGCTTTTGTGATGCCATTTTGACCAATGCTGATTCTCTGAGTTCCTCTAGAGCATCGAGGTCATAACTTAGGTCAACCAGATTGTGGTCGACGGAAGTATGTCTCGAAGTAGGGAGTTGAACCTCTACTGGTAGAACTGCTTCACAACCATAAACTAAAGAGAAAGGGGTTTGTCCTGTGGACGTGCGAGGCGTCGTGCGATTTGCCCACAAGACCGAAGGGAGTTCTTCGACCCACCTTCCCTTTTCGGTTGCAACCTCTCTCTTCTTAATTGAAGTGATGATGGTCTTATTGCTTGATTCAGCAAGTCCATTTGCCTGAGGATATCTGGGCGTCGAGGTCGTCAGCTTGATGCTGCGATCTTCACAGAATTGTTGAGTCCTGCTGCTTATGAATTGGGACCCATTGTCACAGACAATTTCAGATGGAATCCCAAACCTGCATATGATATTAGTCTGGATAAAAGAGATGACTTCCTTGTCCCGAACTTGGGAAAAGGCAGCTGCTTCTACCCATTTGGAGAAATAATCCGTAAGTACGAGGAGAAATACCTTTTGCCCAGGGGCGGGCGGTAGCTTGCCGACAATGTCCATACCCCACCTCATGAAGGGCCATGGGATAAGCTTCGATTGTAAAGGTTCAGAAGGCTTATGAGTCATACTTGAATGTCGTTGACAGGGATCACAGTTTTGAACGTACCTGACGGCATCTTGTCGCAGCGTCGGCCAAAAGTAACCTTGTCGAGAGATACGATTAGCCAGACTGCGACCTCCGGAGTGATTGCCACACTCCCCATCGTGCATTTCTTGGAGGATCTTTTGAACTTGATTCTTACTGACGACGCATCTCAGGTTTAAACCGGTCGATGATCGTCGATAGAGTTTATCTCCGATCATGACGTACCTAGATGCTTTGAACCGGATCTTTCGAGCTTCCATCTTGTCTTCTGGGAGTTGGTCGTGTACAAGAAAATTCCGAATGTCGAATGCCCAATCATCTTCTTGCTCTTCGATCTGGACGACATCGTCATTCTCGATGGACGACGTCGCTAGATGAATCAGAGGAATACTGTCGAATATTGGTTCGACTAGGGCGGACCCAAGGTTTGCTAAGGCGTCGGCTTGAGTATTCTGATCCCTCCGAATTTGTTCAATAGAATATGATTTGAATTTTTCCGATTTTTCTTTTGCTACCTTTAGGTACGACGTCATTTTTGAATCTTTGGTTGCGAATTCTCCATTCATCTGGTTCACGACCAGAAGAGAATCGCTTCTTACATGTAGTGAGGTTGCCCCCGAGTCGTGGGCCATATCCATCCCTACGATCAGGGCTTCGTACTTGTTAATGCCAAAAATCGCACCAAAGGGACAACTTATGGTCGATGTGGACTTAATCAACTAAAGAAAGGATCTTTCGACGAGACGTGCGATGAGGGAAAAAATAAACGAGACAAGGGTTTTGATGATGCAGGAAAAACCTCAAACGAGGAAAAAAACTGCGGACGACAAGGGATGTCGTCGCTGCACTATGGTCGCCAATCAGGGGCGACGTCCTTGGTACTGGCGTTGGTCGTCCGATGATTACAATAAAAATGAAGGAAATGCTTCGAAATGTAAAGTACAAGTGTTCAAATGTGAAAACAAGTGTTTGTCGTGTGTGAATACAAAGTGTGAACTTCTGGTCGAGGACTGATGTCGTGCGTCGAGAGCGATACTTGAGCTTTCCTTCGAGTGTTCTTGAGTTCGCTGTAAGCTTCTGGCTTTCAGTACTTAATCTTCAGAGTTTGAATGTTCTTTGCTATGAGTTTGGATGATTTTCTCTGCTGTGTGATGATGTTCGCTGAAGTGTATTCGATGTTTTCTGATGTCCCTTGAAATGAAGCTTTAGCTGGTCTTTTATAGTCTTCGCGTCATTAATTAGTTCCATTAATGATTTGATCAACGGCTACAACGGCTGGAAACGGTCGCCGAGATGAATGTTCATAATGATCTTCGTCCGTTACGGCTATCGATCGTTAATGGTTGCGTCGGTTATGTCCGTTGCTCTTTAATGACTTTGACTCTTGCATTAAACACTTAACAAACGTAACAGTCAAGGTTAACGTTAGTTCGGTCGAAGGTACAATGATCTTACGCGATGGTCGTACGGGACGGGCGATGCTAAGGTCGTGCGTCATGGGAGACGTACGACTTACCTTTTACGGGAGACGACGGATATTTTATGGGTTCTTGTCGAGACCTTACCTTAACACAAGATTTAGTTCACAATCGTGCGTCTTACCTGTCTTGGTCGTGGTCGTACGGCGTAATTTTTTGCCCAAACAGTTTGCCCCCAAATTTTGAAAGAAGGATAGCAAATCCGAGTTTTAAATTTTGTCAGTCGAAAAAAAATATGACAAGTGATGGAAATTACCTTGGTTACCTTAGAACTAGGCTGGTTTGCTCTTAACTGAACGAGAAGTCGAAAGGAGAACGAGGTCGTGACATCATGCTGACGTTCGATGATGCTTACCAGCTGTCGATGCCAGGTGTCGGTGATTTACTGGGGCATATGAAAGTCGGGGATGCGTGTCGATCTTTTGAAGGGCTCGACCTGTCACGATTTCCTGCATAAATAGAGACCAAAATGGTTTGTTTTCTTCAATCTTTTGAAAAGTCATCTTTTCAGAATCTCGACTTTTTCCAAATCTTTAGTGACTGATGATCTACCGTGGGCTGTGACACCCAAATCGATGACGATGTTGGTTGCGATAGACGCGATGTTCGTGGATTCTGCGCATCTGGCGACGATGTTTTCTGCTACCACGTCGACCCTTTCGTTAGCCGGCAAGGGCGAGGGTGTAAAGACGGGAGAGAATGATGGGGATTTTATGGAGATCAACTTTGCGTTGTCTTCATCCCTCTCGACTGTCTATGTCCTCGTCAGGACGAAGTCGCTCCCGCTTCTGGGGAAATATCAGCTCTTATATTTCAAGGAGCATTTTCCAGGGATCTCTATCGAAGAGATTAGACTGTGTTTGACCGTACTGGCGTCTTTCGTAAGTTTTTCTTTCGAAACTTGTGTTTACCGACGTTTATTCTTTCGATGAGCGTTTTGCTAATACGTCCCTTTTGTAATTATGCAGATGTTTCTGTTTTCCTTCACTAAACACGTGAGGAAACTGGGGGTATTGGAGTGGAGGTCGATTGTCGAAGAGGAGATATTCCTTCCTCCAACCTCAACATTAATCTTAAGAGCCACATTCTCGGAATGCCATGGTGCGAAAGGTTTGGAGACGACTCCGGCTATACTCGTTTGATCCTTGCATCAGTTCTTCAGGATTGTCAGGATTCCGAAGGCTGAGTTTTCTTTGGGCAGAATTTACGATTGCCATGTTTCCTTAGATCTTAGGGTAGTTTCTTTTTCTAGGTTTATGAATTAGGCTTTTCATGCTTGACCGTTGGTGGTCAGGTCGTTGGTATGCAACAGCTTTTGACTTTGTATTTACTTGTCCGACTATTGGTCGTTCATATGTAATCGTTCAATGAAGTTCCTTCTTTTGCTGAACCTGTGTTTTTAATTACATATGTCGTGGATAAATGTAATACTGATCATAACAATATGAAATAAACGGAGGATCGTGCGACTTAGGCTTTTATTGCAATATAGCGGTTGAAATATATATATCATCGATGTGTTAGAACATACAAAGTATTTCTAAGTTCCAGAAACTTAGATCGAGGGACCGTTTAGACCTTACGTATGACTGTATCGTATCATGAAACTTTTAGAATATATGCCCCTGTGATCGAGTCATGCACTTGGTCGTGCGTTCCTGCAATAAAGTTCGTTAGAGGTCGTGGTTTTTCCAACGATTTTGTGATGCCTACCGTCGTGTTGAAAACTTTGTATGATAGGAAGGCGATTTAAAAGAAATATTTTTTCAAGTGCGTCGCATTCCAACTTCGTGGGATTTCCTGATTGTCGAGGGTTCGAAGTCGATAGGCTCCTTTACCAATGACTTCGGAGATACGATAGGGACCTTCCCACTTGGTAGAAAGTTTACCTGCGTTGAGCTCCTGAGTATTCGAGAATACTCGACGGAGGACGTAATCGCCTTCTCGAAAGATTTTAATTTTGACGTGTTTATTGAAATGTCGCTCGACTGCCTGCTTCTGTGACACCATTCTGATCAAGGCCGATTCTCTGAGTTCTTCAAGGGCGTCGAGGTCATAACTTAAATCAACCACGTTGTGGTCGACGGATATGTGACTCGAAGTTGGGAGATGAACCTCGATCGGTAGGACGGCTTCGCAACCATAGACGAGAGAGAAGGGGGTTTGCCCGGTGGACGTGCGTGGCATCGTGCGATTTGCCCATAGGACCGAAGGGAGTTCTTCAACCCACCTTCCTTTTGCGGCTTTTAATCGTTTCTTGATCGAAGCTATAATAGTCTTATTGTTTGACTCGGCAAGTCCATTAGCTTGGGGATATCTGGGAGTCGAGGTTGTTAGTTTGATATTCCTGTCGTCGCAGAACTGTTGGGTCCTGTCGCTTATGAATTGGGATCCATTGTCGCAGACAATTTCGGATGGAATTCCAAACCTGCATATGATGTTATTCTGGATAAAGGAGATAACTTCTTTATCCCTAATTTCGGAGAAGGCAGCTGCTTCGTCCCATTTAGAAAAGTAATCCGTGAGCACGGGGAGGAACACTTTTTGCCCCGGAGCAGGTGGTAGTTTGCCGACAATATCCATTCCCCACCTCATGAAAGGCCAAGGGACAAGCGTTGAGTGCAAAGGCTCCGAGGGTTTATGAGACATACCTGAGTGTCGTTGACAGGGGTCACAATTTTGGACGTACTTGACAGCGTCTTGTCGCAGTGTCGGCCAAAAATACCATTGTCGGGAGACACGATTAGCCAAGCTACGACCTCCTGAGTGATTACCACATTCGCCATCATGCATCTCTTGGATGATTTTATGGGCTTGATTCTTGCTGATGACGCACCTCAAATTTAAGCCCGTCGATGATCGCCGATAAAGCTTATTTTCGATCATGACGTACTTAGATGCTTTGAATCTAATTTTTCGAGCCTCCATTTTGTCTTCGGGGAGTTGGTCGTGCACGAGGAAATTTCGAATGTCGCGTGACCAATCATCTTCTTCGTCTTCGATCTGGATGACGTCTGTGTTTCCAATGGACGGCGTTGCCAGGTGAATCATAGGAATAACATCAAATATTGGTTCAACTAAAGCTGATCCAAGGTTCGCCAATGCGTCGACTTGAGTGTTCTGGTCTCGCGGAATCTGTTCAATAGAAAAAGATTTAAATTTTTTGGTAATTTCCTTTGTCACGCTTAGGTATGCTGTCATTTTTGAATCCTTGGCTGCGAATTCTCCATTGATTTGATTTACTACCAGCAGGGAATCACTCTTGACATGCAGTGCGGTTGCCCCCGAGTTGTGGGCCATATTCATTCTCACGATCAAGGCTTCATATTCGGCTTCGTTGTTGGTGGCCTTGAAGTCGCATCGGACCGAGTATACCATCTTACCCCCATGTGGCGACTTTAAGACGACACCCAGTCCAGAGCCTCTAATGTTGGACGATCCGTCGACATGTAGGATCCAAGGCACGTCGTCGTGAGTTGCCACAGTGGACACTTCGAGTTCTGCTTCTTTTTCCAACTCAGGGTTGAAATCGGCGATAAAGTCTGCCAAGGCTTGTGATTTGATCGCGGTCCTGGGTTTGAAATCAATGTCGTAACTGCTGAGATATATGCTCCACTTTGCTAAGCGACCTGTCAACTCAGGTTTCCTTAGAACAGACTTAAGAGGAAAGTTAGTTACGACAGTAATAGGATGCGATTCGAAGTAGTGTCGTAATTTTTTAGCAGCTGTGACTAGCGACAAAAGCAGCTTTTCCATGAAAGAATACCTGGTTTCTGCATCCAAGAGAGATTTACTTACGTAGTAGATTGGTAATTGTTGTTTTTCGTCCTCTCGTGTGAGTACGGCGCTTACCGCATTTGGACTGACAGCTAAATACAATTGTAAGACCTCATGATCGTGAAGTTTCGACAACAGAGGAGGCGATGCCATATACTCCTTGAGTTTTTGCAATGCTTGCTCATGATCGTTGGTCCAGTTGAAACCTTTGTTTTTCCTGAGGACGTTATAAAACAGATGACATCTATCTGAAGATCGGGAGATAAACCTGTTTAGGGCCGCTACTCGACCAGTAAGCCTTTGGACCTCCTTGAAATTTCGAGGAGATTTGATGTCGATGATGGCTTTGATTTGATCGAGGTTAGCCTCGATTCCTTGGCGAGTGACCATGTGGCCTAAGAACTTTCCAGCACTGACTCCGAAGGAACATTTGGTAGGGTTGAGCTTCATGCTATACTCCCGAAGGATGTTGAACGATTGTCTTAGATGCTCGACATGATCGACCGCTTGCTTTGACTTGACGAGCATGTCGTCAATATATACCTCCATTGTGTCGCCGAGGTGGTCTTTGAACATTTTATTCACCAGACGTTGATAGGTGGATCCTGCATTTTTTAGTCCGAAAGGCATAACTTTATAACAGTAAATACCTTGGTCCGTCATAAAAGAGGTTTTCTCCTGGTCCTCGACGTGCATTAGGATTTGGTTATATCCTGAATAGGCATCCATGAAGGTCAATAGTTCATGTCCTGCGGTTACGTCGACCATGACGTCGATATGCGGTAATGGGAAAGGATCTTTCGGGCAAGCCTTATTGAGATCGGTGAAGTCGATACAGACCCTCCACTTTCCATTCTTCTTAGCCACGACCACGACATTAGCAAGCCAGTCGGGATACTTTACTTCTCGAATCTTTCCTGTCTTGAGGAGGTTATCGACCTCATCGTTGATTACCTTATTTCTTTCAGGAGCGAATTTACGGCGCTTTTGCTTGACGGGTTTAAACGATGGATCGATATTGAGCTTATGAGAAATGATGTTAGGGTCAATGCCAACCATATCTTCATGCGACCAGGCGAAGCAGTCAGCATATTCCTGCAAGAAAGATATTATCCTTTGCCTAAGATGGGGATCGAGAAATGAACCTATCAAGACTTTTTGCTCGGGCTTGCTTGGGTCTAAGATGACTTCTTCTAGGCAATAGTCACCGATAGCTTTAGGAACATCTTGCACCTTTTCAAGCTTTCCATGCGCTGGGTTAGCGGTTCGCTCTGAATTTCCGCCATCTGCCATTTTCCTGTGATAGAGAACAGAAGAAGCTCCAAGAAACTATTAGTAGGGTGCACGTTCGTCGAGGATTTTCTCTAGATGAGGTCCCACGGATGGCGCCAAACTGTTAATGCAAAAAATCGCACCAAATGGTCAACTTAAGGTCGATGTGGACTTAATCAACTAAAGAAAGGATCTTTCGACGAGACGTGTGACGAGGGAAAAAATAAACGAGACAAGGGTTTTGATGACGCAGGAAAAACCTCAAACGAGGAAAAAACCTGCGGACGACAAGGGATGTCGTCGCTGCACTATGGTCGCTAATCAGGGGCGACGTCCTTGGTACTGGCGTTGGTCGTCCGATGATTACAATACAAATGAAGGAAATGCTTCGAAATGTAAAGTACAAGTGTTCAAATGTGAAAACAAGTGTTTGTCGTGTGTGAATACAAAGTGTGAACTTCTGGTCGAGGACTGATGTCGTGCGTCGAGAGCGATACTTGAGCTTTCCTTCGAGTGTTCTTGAGTTCGCTGTAAGATTCTGGCTTTCAGTACTTAATCTTCAGAGTTTGAATGTTCTTTGCTATGAGTTTGGATGATTTTCTCTGCTGTGTGATGATGTTCGCTGAAGTGTATTGGATGTTTTCTGATGTCCCTTGAAATGAAGCTTTAGCTGGTCTTTTATAGTCTTCGCGTCATTAATTAGTTCCATTAATGATTTGATCAATGGCTACAACGGCTGGAAACGGTCGCCGAGATGAATGTTCATAATGATCTTCGTCTGTTACGGCTATCGATCGTTAATGGTTGCGTCGGTTATGTCCGTTGCTCTTTAATGACTTTGACTCCTACATTAAACACTTAACAAACGTAACAGTCAAGGTTAACGTTAGTTCGGTCGAAGGTACAATGATCTTACGCGATGGTCGTACGGGACGGGCGATGCTAAGGTCGTGCGTCATGGGAGACGTACGACTTACCTTTTACGGGAGACGACGGATGTTTTATGGGTTCTTGTCGAGACCTTACCTTAACACAAGATTTAGTTCACAATCGTGCGTCTTACCTGTCCTGGTCGTGGTCGTACGACGTGATTTTTTGCCCAAACAGTACTCAGCTTCATTGTTGGTGGCTTTGAAATTTCATTGCACGGAATATACCATCTTGCCCCCCTGTGGCGACTTTAAGACGACGCCAAGTCCCGATCCCCTGACGTTGGATGATCCGTCGACATGTAAGGTCCAAGGCACGTCGTCGTGAGTCGCCACAGTAGACACTTCGAGTTCTGCCTCTTTTCCCAATTCAGGACTAAAGTCAGCGATGAAATCAACTAGTGCTTGCGACTTGATCGCTGTCCTGGGTTTGAAATCGATATCATAACTGCTGAGATATATGCTCCATTTCGCCAATCGACCTGTCAATTCAGGTTTTCTCAAGACAGACTTGATGGGATAGTTAGTAACGACAGTAATCGGGTGTGATTCGAAATAATGCCGTAATTTCTTTGCGGCTGTAACAAGCGACAAGAGCAGTTTTTCCATAGATGAATACCTGGTTTCGGCGTCCAAGAGGGATTTACTTACATAGTAGATCGGTAGTTGCTGCTTTTCATCTTCCCGTGTCAGGACGACACTCACTGCATTTGGACTAACAGCTAAATATAACTGCAAGGTCTCATGATCGTGAGGCTTCGACAGCAAGGGCGGTGACGTCGTGTATTCTTTCAATTTTTGTAGCGCTTGCTCATGGTCGTTGGTCCAATCAAAGCCTTTGTTTTTCCTGAGGACATTGTAAAATAAATGACATATGTCTGAGGATCGAGAGATAAACCTGTTCAAAGCTGCTACTCGACCAGTGAGCTTTTGGACCTCCTTGAAATTTCTCGGAGACTTAATCTCGATAATGGATTTGATCTGGTCGGGATTGGATTCGATTCCCCGACGAGTGACCATGTAGCCTAAGAATTTCCCGGCACTGACGCCAAAGGAACACTTCGTCGGATTGAGCTTCATGTTGTACCTCCGAAGGATGTCGAACGACTACCTCGGATGCTCGATGTGGTCGACAGCTTGCTTCGACTTGACGAGCATGTCGTCGATGTAAACTTCCATCGTGTCGCCGAGATGATCTTTGAACATCTTATTCACCAGACGTTGGTAGGTAGAACCTACATTTTTTAGTCCGAAAGGCATAACTTTGTAACAGTAAATACCTCGATCTGTCATGAACGCAGTTTTCTCCTGGTCATCGACGTGCATCAGGATCTGATTGTACCCAGAATAAGCATCCACGAATGTTAATAATTCATGTCCTGCTGTCGCGTCGACCATGGCGTCGATATGTGGCAACGGAAATGGGTCTTTTGGACAAGCTTTGTTGAGATCTGTGAAGTCGATACAGACTCTCCACTTGCCATTTTTCTTCGCCACGACCACGACATTAGCAAGCCAATCGGGATATTTTACTTCTCGAATTTTCCCCGTCTTGAGGAGGTTGTCGCCCTCGTCATTTATCACCTTATTCCTTTCAGGAGCAAATTTCCTGCGCTTTTGCTTAATAGGTTTGAAAGATGGGTCGACATTGAGCTTATGGGAAATGACGCCAGGGTTTATACCGACCATATCGTCGTGCGACCAGGCAAAGCAATCGGCATACTCTTGCAAGAAAGATATTATCTTGCCCTTTAGGCATGGATCGAGGGATGAGCCTACAAGGATTTTCTGGTTAGGCTTGCTCTGGTCCAGGACGATTTACTCCAGGCGATAATCGTCCACTATCGCAGAAGAATCCTGCGCACTCTCCAGCTTCTCATGTCTTTGGGCAGTGGTTTGATCTGGGTTTCCGTTACCTACCATTTTCCTGAAGCAGAAAATAGGGGAAACTACAAGAAACCGTTAGTAAGACGCACATTTGTCAAAGATTTTCTCTAGATGGGGCCCCACGGTGGGCGCCAAACTGTTAATGCCAAAAATCATCCAGAAGGATAACTTAAGGTTGATTGTGGAGCTTAACAACTAAAGAAAGGAATCTTATGACAAAGCGTGCGACAAAGACATAAAATCATAAAGAGACAAGAATTTTGGTGACGCGGGAAAAACCTCAACGAGGAAAAAACCCGCGGACGACTGTGGATGTCGTCGCTGCACTATGATCGCCAAACAGGGGCGATATCCTTTGTTTCTGGTGTCGAGAGTACAATGATTACAATACTAATGACTTGAAATGTGAAAATAACAAGTGTATCGAATGTAAAACTAGTGTGTCGTGTGCTAAGACTGCTGGTCGAGAGTGTAAATCGAGCGTCGAGATCGATCACTTGAGAGAAAGTTCTTTGCTTCCGATGTTCTTGAGTACGCAGTGTGATTCCAGATTTCGATGATCCAAATGATGGCTTTGTCTTCGTATTTATAGTCTTCGTATTTATAGTCTTCGTATGCATTTAATTACTCCATGAATTCTTCTAGTAACGGTCACAACGGTTTTTGTTGTTTAATGTTCATAACTGCTCTGTCGATTTCGTCCGTTGGCCATAAATGACGTTTGACCTGCATTAAATGATGAAATCATAACAGAAGAGTCATACGTTAGTCGGTCGAGGTCGTGTGTTTTTACACGACGGTCGAGTGTCGAGAGGTGCTTTCGACTCTGGCTTTAGTCAAAAGACGGAGTGTTTGTGATTTGACTTTGTTACAAGAGAAGTGCAATAAACGTTCTTAATATCTTGGTCGTGGTCGAGACTGGTGAATTTTTACCCAAACAGTATGGTCATACGAAAAGGTTAGGGCACGTGTTGATTATCGAGGGACTCGACCTGACACGATTATTTACATAAATAGAGACCCGCGATGGATCTTTTCCATTTTACGTTTTTAGAGATATTCTTCCAGATTCTTGCTGTTTCTTCGTCAAATTCTTTCCGAACCTGCAAGAATCTTCGACTCGATTAGGAATTTCGAGGTTTTTAGAGCACTAATATAAGATATGACTCTTCATATTTTGTAAGTCTGTCGCTAGAGAACTTAGGGGAAAACTGGGATTTTTAGGTTTTTTCAGACTTGTAAATCTGCTTAACAGGATTAGAAATGTCGACTGAGCCTATAAGTTCCATTCGAAATCAAGAGGATCTCGATGACCTCAGAAGTCTAGCAAAAATCCCTGCGGGGATTACATTGATTAGAGCAGGTCAGACTCGACCTGATATGTGTCCTGATGGGTTCGTTGTAATATACGAATACCCTTTTAAGATAGGTTTTGAATGGCCCTATTCGCCACTGGTCAAGGCATTCATGGTCGAATTTGATTTAGCACCGGCCCAATTAATGCCCCAGTTCTGGAGAGTAATACAAGTGATCGAGCGCCTTACCGAAAACTGGGAATCTCCCATGAACGTGCACGATCTCCTCTTGGCTTACCAGGTTAAGAGGGATGGATGCCATCGCTACAGCCTGTTTTCTAGGTATAAGGGTGATCGTACCTTGGTCTTAAAGACTGCGGTTAATGACCGTAAGTGGAAGACCAGGTATGCGTTTGCGCGCATACCGACGCTTGATTCTGAAAGCAACTGGATTAGGACCGGCTGGAATATGTCGGGTAAGATTTTGTATATTTTTGTCGCGTGTCGTATGTTAATTTCAACTTTGTTTCTAACATATCTTCTATGTGTCAACAGACATTAAGTTTGAGGACGTGAAGCCTTACGCCAACTCTCAAGCAAAGGTCGACGCATTATTGGACTTCAGTGTCGTTGAGCGATCGTTTTTCACACGACATCTGGTGGACGACGACGACGAAGACTTGGTGTTTCTAGGAGAGAAACGTGCGGAAGAAGAAGAGACAGAGGAGAAAGAGGAAGAGTCGAGAGAAGAAGAAGAAGAAGAAGAGATGACCGGTAAGTATATTTTATTCTTTTCTTCTCGGCTTCGATCTTTTCACTTATGTCTATCGTATAACATTTCTCTCTTCTTTGTTTCCAGGAGAATCTCAGGTAAAGGTGCCGATTTCCTCCAAAAGAGCAGCTCAACTTGAGCTTGCTCGTAAAGGCAAGGAAAAGAGAATGGCGACCTCGACCACTGAGTCGGGGATTTTAAAGAAAGCGAGGATGACGACCCCGAGGGAATCGTCTTCGAGGGATGATGACTTTTCGAGAGTCGTTGCGCCTGAGAAGACGAAGGTATCGGTCGCATCGCCTGTGAAGACAAAGACGTCTTCTAATGCGATCGATGCAACCCCTATTAGTTCGGCGCCTCCGGCGAAAACGGCGAAGTCTCCATCTACCACGTCGAACCCTTTGTCGGCCGACAAGGGAAAGGGTCACACGACGGGAGAGGCTAAGGTCACGACGGTCAACTTTACGTTGCCGTCGGACTTTATGGTTGATAATGTCCTAGACGGGACGAATTTGTTTCCTCATCTTGGGAAATACCTGCTCCCTTCTTTCAAGGAGCGTTTCGAGGGAGTTCCGGTTGAGGAGACAGGATCTCACGTCGCCGGTCTGACGTTCATGGTAAGTCTTTCTTCCAAGACTTATTTATCTGTTGGCGCTTGGAACTTCGTCATGCATTTACTAACTTATGTCTTATGTTTTACAGGCGTTCCAGTCTTCTCTTGCCTTATACGCCGAAACGGTGAAAATAAGGGATTTGGTGTCCTCTGCTCATGAGAGGGGGAACACGGCATTGGACAGAGAGAAGGTCGCTTTAGAGCGTGAAGAGGCTATGTCCAAACGTCTTGATGAGGCCGTGAAGGAGTTAGAGGCCATCGGACGTGCAAAGGATGAGACCAACCATCGCCTGAAGCAGTCCTTGTCCATGATCTCCGACCAAAGGGAAGAGCTTGTAACATCCACAGCCCACCGTACACGATATTGTCCGTTTTGCGCATACCCTCTGCATAACAGCATGCCGGTACCGCTCACGGTTTTGTTCCTGCCCGCACAGACATACGCGGGACGCACCCAGTGACAGGCAAAAGGCCTCATGCAAGGAAGGTATCCATCCACCCTTATAAGGAGGACTTCGTTCCCCCTCCTAGCCGATGTGGGATCTCACAATTCACCCAACTATGTGGGATCAGCGTCCTCGCTGACACATCGACCCGGTGACCGGCTCTAATACCATTTTGTAACACCCTAAAAATCAGGGTTAATTTGAACTTCAAAATTCTAACAAGATTAACATAAAATCTTCCAAACTTTATACATAAGCAGAGAATTAACTAAGAGGAGTCATATTTACCAATATTGAATTCTTCAATTAACCTATTAATCTAATCATGTCACTATAATCAGATTAACTAGGTTATCTAAGCAATCCATCAAATGCCTTATTGATAAATAATTTCTCCGCTATCTCAAAAAGTATATAATCGAATGCACTCATCCCACAGCCCTTTACTTTCCCGAGCTATTACCTGGTAAGAAAATATAATTTGAAACGATTAGGCTAACGCCTAGTGAGAACATTCGGTTTCAAAATAATACTTTTATAAATCAATGTAAACAAAGCATAACAAACTTGGTTTACCTTTCTCTTACCATATATAACAACATCTTACGATGACGGGATTAAACTCGATTCCATGAATTAAGACCGACACCAAGTCAGTCATGATATCATGTTCAAGAGCCTACTACGAATCTCCACGAATTCTAGATTAATGCTCATATCCAAGAAATCACAATTACACATGTCCATTTCTTGGAAAGGAAGTAGAGATTACAATTAAGCCATGCCTATCTCTTTTCTTCCTTAGAAATCGGGAATTACGATTAGTCCACGCCTATCCCACGATTTCTCATCAATGTGAAATAGGAATTACGATCAATCCACGCCTATTCCTCATTTCACCTAAACGGGAATTACGATTAGTCCACACCTATTCCACGTTTATCACACACACTGGAATTGTGATTAGCGCCACGCCTATTCCATGTGATTACAAAACACTAGTGCCTATGGATCCATTACACTTATTTATACTCGTGCAGATTATTACTTAATTTAGATTCCTCATAGCATTCAGTATGAGCAAATCATATTTATACCACATAGATTCCTCATATCATTTAGTATGAGCAAATCTCCTTTATAGACCTTTCATAACATTAAATATAAGCAAATCATATTTGATATATCAATTTCTCATAATATAAGTTTAACAATTAATATCATCACTCACGGTCCTTAATATAAATTTATATACACATTTGCCCATTTAGAACAAATAGTTAAACTCATATAACCGTCCACCCAAAATTCATTCAGGAAATATCTCTTTATAAAAATATACCTTACCGTAATTTAAATACGTAATAAAAGGGTAAGGTAAGAATGAACTCACTTGACAGCAGTAATGTCACTCTTTCTTTACTTCTTAAAGCCGTAAGAATTTCCGTCTCCAACTTCACAAAGATCTGAAATACCTAATTACATACTGTACTGGTATTAATTAACTGATTAGGACTCTTAAAATCTTAAATAACCAAAATCCTCGACACTTATCGCAACCCACTAATTGCGATAACACTTGTCGCAACCTACTACTTGCGATATCCTCACTTATCGCAACTCACTGTTGCGACATACAACTTATCGCAACCAACTGTTGCGATATTCAACTTTATCGCAACCAACTATTGCGATACAACTATCTTGTCGCAACCCAAGGTTGCGACATTTCATACTTATCGCAACTATCAACCTTATCGCAACTAACAACGTTCATCTTTGTCTCAACTAACTGAAAACGTAATTAAGTCTAAATTGATACTTTTAAGCTATGCATACATCTATAAATTTGCAGATATGCATAATACTACCAGTAGAACATATTCATAAACCCAAATATTCCATATCTTTCCAAAATTATCATAACCCAAAATATAACCCATTTTAAAACTTCTTAAACATAAAGGAAGTAATTTAAGAGAAGATATACCTTTATCTTCCTCAGTTTATCCTTAAATTCTTCAGCTGAAAATCTGATATGCTTCTTCTTCTTCTTTCTTACTCTCGGTTCTCTCTCTCTTTCTCTTCTTGACACCGTAAAACACACACACACATAAGAAAATAGAAATGAGAAGGCTATCTCACTTCCACATATGTAGATGAGGTGGTGATCAACTTTCAACCTTTGCCAACTTTAGTCCCTCAATTGTCATATATTGACAATTTACATCTTTCAACTAATTACTTAAATTTAAAGTTTACCCCTTACTTAATTCCAATAAAACCCATAACGTAACATACTCGGGAATAAACTCTAAAATTAACTTATCAAATAATTATACTCGAATTATTTAATAAACCAAATGAAATCCTTTTTATAGAAAATCGAGATGTTACAATACTCCCCAACTTGAAAATGATTTCTTCCTCGAAATCAAAGCTAGGTAAACAAGTGAGGATATCTAATCTTCATATCCTCTTCCGACTCTAAAGTTACATTAGTACCTCGATGATGTTTCCATTGTACTCTCAGCATAACTATATTCTTAGATCGTAACTTCTTAATCGATCTTCCTAAAATCGCCTCCGGTTTCTCCACACAACGACTCTTCTCACCTACTCTTATTTCAGTAAGTGGAATCATATCATACCAACATGAAATATATCATGTATTTCTTCAATCTCTCGTCTTACTTACTTAATAACAGTTAAAAATCCAGGAAGAACAAGGACTCAACTTTCCACATTTTCTGGATCTTACATCCTTCAACATTACCCGCTCCCCAACTTAATTTCGCAAGCCTCTTTAGAGCAACTGTTATCATCAAATATTTATCCAACTATAGCTTGATCTTCTTTAATTATTCCAATCATTAAAGCATCTTTCAATAATGACCACTGATATAGCTAACTTTTGACACAAACTAAAATACAGCAGATAAGTTAGCACAAAGAAATAACCATAATAAATGGTTACACTTAACCAGATACACGAAACGTACCTTATCGCTCATTAGTCACTGTAACAATTTAGAAACAAGTATACTTGTATAACAATATATTCAAAATAACAGCAGTTGATTGAAATTGTGAACATACTATACATGAGAATCCTCGTTACCATCGTTACAGTACTAATTTCACGTATTTCCGTCAACTCTAAGACTATCCCGTCTTAGTACTTCTACCCATTTCTCACATATCATAACTTAATTCATCTCAGCTTAAGTCTAGGCATCTCACTAGCATACCTAGTTCACTTAAACTAAGATATTGTCCGCTTTGCGCATACCCTCTCCATAACAGCATACCAGTACCGCTCATGGTTTTGTTCCTGCCCGCACATGCATACATGGGACGCACCCAGATCGTACCCTGTGACAGGCAAAAGGCCTCATGCAAGGAAGGTATCCATCCCCCTTATAAGGAGGACTTCGTTCCCCCTCCTAGCCTATGTGGGATCTCACAATCCACCCAACTATGTGGGATCAGCGTCCTCACTGACACATCAACCCGGTGACTGGCTCTGATACCATTCTGTAACATCCCCAACCCACCGTACACGATATTGTCCGCTTTGCGCATACCCTCTGCATAACAGCATGCCGGTACCGCTCACGGTTTTGTTCCTGCCCGTACAGGCATACGCGTGACGCACCCAGACCGCATCCAATGACAGGCAAAAGGCCTCATGCAAGGAAGGTATCCATCCACCCTTATAAGGAGGACTTCGTTCCCCCTCCTAGCCGATGTGAGATCTCACAATCCACCCAACTATGTGGGATCAGCGTCCTCGCTGACACATCGACCCGGTGACCGGCTCTGATACCATTCTGTAACATCCCCAGCCCACCGTACACAATATTGTCTGCTTTGCGCATACCCTCTGCATAACAACATACCGGTACCGCTCACGGTTTTGTTCCTGCCCGCACATGCATACGCGGGACGCACCCAGATCGCACCCTGTGACAGGCAAAAGGCCTCATGCAAGGAAGGTATCCATCCCCCTTATAAGGAGGACTTCGTTCCCCCTCCTAGCCGATGTGGGATCTCACAGAGCTGGACAGGGCTAAGGAATCCTTGGCTGCGAATGAAAAAGAAGCTGAGGATTCTAAGTCTAGGGTGACGAAGCTGGAAAAGGAGGTGAAGGAGTTTAAGGACGAGGCTAAGTCCGTTTTTGCCTTGGCTCGTCTGACTGCCAGGGCAGCGATTATGAGGCAACACCTGTTGAGAAAGAATCCTCTTGCCTTGGCGTCGGAGGAGCTTGCTTTCTTTCTGAGTGACGTCGGATATGCGAGAGATCTCGACTCAGATGACGAGAAGGAAGCAGACGAGGAGGAGGTGGGCGAGGGTTCAAAAGGTGAGGTTTCTGGTAAAGATGCGACCGATGCTCCCCCTCAGTCTTAGGAAACTCTTTGTCTTTTGTTTTTATTACTCGACTGTTAGTGGTCGAGTTTATTTGAATGTACCTGATCGTTTGATGAAATAAAGTTTACGTTTTCTTTGAACTTGTGCATTATTTTGTTGTCAATCATTAAACAAACATCGAGCACAAGACCGATCGTACGGAAATAAACATAAGTCGTACATATATCAAACGTAGGTACTTGCGACAAAGGTATTTATTGAAATACAATGATTGAAACATAAACCGTAAGACTTTGATATTTTTTAATCGTGTAGGCAAACATAGGTACATGTGATCAAAGCATTTATTCAGAACCTGAATTTTTTCTAAGTTAAAATACTTAGATCGTGGGTCAATCGCACAATTAAATCGTGCGGTGAATCTGAATCATGCATCCATGCGATAAGATAATCAATTCATACAGTATACCTGACTACTTATGTCATGCGACCCTGCGATAAACAATGTCAGAGGTTGGTCGTTGGCTAACCAACGACCCTCCGATGTTTAAGTCAGTAATCATCGTGATGAATAAATTGTATGAAAGAAGGAAAAAGATTTAGAAGAAATACTTTTTCAAATGTGTTGCATTCCAGCTACGTGGGACGTCTTGATTGTCGAGGGTTTGGAGCCGATAGGCACCTTTACCCACGACTTCTGAGATACGATAAGGACCTTCCCACTTAATGGAAAGCTTACCTGCATTGAGCTCTTGAGTGCTTTGGAACACCCGTCGTAGGACATAATCGCCTTCTTGAAAGACTTCAACTTTGACATTCTTATTGAAATGTAGCTCGACCGTTTGCTTCTGTGATGCCATTCTGATCAAGGCTGATTCTCTGAGCTCTTCAAGGGCGTCGAGGTCATAACTTAAATCAACCAAGTTGTGATCAAGGCTGATTCCCTTGAAGTTGGGAGTTGGACCTCGACCGGCAAGACTGCTTCACAACCATAGACTAAAGAGAAAGGGGTTTGTCCTGTGGACGTGCGAGGCATCGTCCGATTCGCCCACAGGACCGCAGGGAGTTATTCGACCCACTTTCCCTTCGCAACTTTTAACCTTTTCTTGATCGAAGCAATAATGGTCTTATTGCTCGACTCAGCAAGTCCATTTGCCTGGGGATACTTGGGGGTCGAGGTCGTCAGCTTGATGTTGCGGTCTTCACAGAACTGTCGAGTCCTGTTGCTTATGAACTGGGATCCATTGTCGCAGACAATTTCAGATGGAATCCTAAACCTGCATATGATGTTAGTTTGGATAAAAGAGATGGCTTCCTTGTCCCGAACTTGGGAGAAAGCAGCCGCTTCTACCCACTTAGAAAAATAATCCGTAAGTACGAGGAGAAATACCTTTTGCCCTGGGGCAGGTGGTAGCTTGCCGACAATATCCATTCCCCACCTCATGAAGGGCCATGAGATAAGTTTCGAGTGTAAAGGTTCAGAAGTTTTATGGGACATACCTGAATGTCGTTGATAGGGATCACAGTTCTGGACATACCTGAGGCGTCTTGTCGCAGTGTTGGCCAAAAATAGCCTTGTCGAGAGATACGATTGGCCAGACTGCGACCTCCTGAGTGATTGCCACACTCTCCATCGTGCATCTCTTGAAGGATCTTCTGAACTTGACTCTTGCTGACGACGCATCTCAGGTTTAAACCTGTCGACGATCGTCGATAGAGTCTATCTCCGATCACGACATATCTGGATGCCTTGAATCTGATCTTACGAGCTTCCATCTTGTCTTCGAGGAGTTGGTCGTGCATGAGAAAATTTCGGATGTCGCACGACCAATCATCTTCTTGGTTCTCGATCTGGACGACGTCGTTATTTTCGATGGACGATGTCGCCAGATGGATCATAGGAATGCTATGGAATATTGGTTCGACCAGCGCAGATCCAAGGTTCGCTAAAGCGTCGGCTTGAGTGTTCTGGTCCCTTGGAATCTATTCAATGAAGAATGTCTTAAATTGTTCGGATTTTTCTTTTGCTACCTTCAGGTACGCTGTCATCTTTGAATCTTTAGCCGCAAATTCTCTATTGACCTGGTTCACGACCAGGAGAGAATCACTTTTGACATGTAACGCGGTTGTTCCCGAGTCGTGGGCCATATTCATTCCCACGATCAGGGCTTCATACTCAGTTTCGTTGTTGGTGGTTTTGAAGTCGCACCGGACTGAATATACCATATTGCCCCCCTGTGGCGACTTTAAAACGACGCCTAGTCCTGAACCTCTAGTGTTAAATGAACCATCAACATACAAAGTCCAAGGCTCGTCGTCGTGAGTCGCCACAGTTGACACTTCGAACTCTGCTTCCTTCTCCAATTCAGGGCTGAAATCAGCAATGAAATCTGCCAAGGCTTGCGATTTGATCGCGGTCCTAGGCTTGAAATCGATGTCGTAACTGCTGAGATATATACTCCATTTGGCCACACGACCTGTCAACTCAGGTTTCCTCAAGACAGACTTAAGAGGAAAATTAGTCACGACAGTAATAGGATGTGATTCAAAATAGTGTCGCAATTTCTTGGCAGCTGTGACTAGCGATAAAAGCAATTTTTCCATAGAGGAATACCTGGTTTCTGCGTCCAAGAGAGATTTACTTACATAGTAAATCGGCAGTTGCTGCTTTTCATCTTCTCGTGTCAGGACGACACTTACTGCATTAGGACTAACAGCCAAATATAGCTGCAAGACCTCATGATTGTGAGGTTTTGACAACAAAGGAGGCGACGTCATGCATTCCATAAGTTTTTGCAATGCTTGCTCATGTCCGTCGGTCCATTCGAAGCCTCTATTTTTCCTGAGGACATTGTAAAATAGATGGCATTTATCTGAGGATCGAGAGATAAACCTGTTTAGAGCTGCCACCCGACCAGTAAGCCTTTGGACTTCTTTGAAATTTCTTGGGGATTTGATCTCGATAATGGCTTTGATCTGGTCGGGATTGGCCTCGATTCCTCGTCGAGTGACCATATAACCTAGGAATCTTCCTGCACTGACGCCAAAGGAACATTTCGTCGGATTGAGCTTCATGCTATACTTTCGAAGGATGTCGAACGACTGCCTCAAATGATCGACGTGGTCGATTGCTTGCTTTGACTTGACCAGCATGTCGTCGATATACACCTCTATTGTGTCGCCAAGATGATCTTTGAACATCTTGTTCACCAGACGCTGGTAGGTGGAACCTGTATTTTTTAGACTAAACGGCATAAATTTATAACAGTAAATACCTCGATCCGTCATGAATGTGGTCTTCTCTTGGTCCTCGACGTGCATTAGGATCTGATTGTATCCAAAATAAGCATCCATGAACGTCAATAGTTCATGCCCTGCTGTCGCGTCGACCATGGCATCGATATGTGGCAATGGGAAAGGATCTTTTGGACAGGCTTTGTTGAGATCTGTGAAGTCAATACAAACCCTCCACTTGCCATTTTTCTTTGCTATGACCACGACATTAGCAAGCCAGTCTGGGTACTTTACTTCTCGAATTTTCCCTGTCTTCAGGAGGTTGTCGACCTCGTCATTTATCACCTTATTCCTTTCATGAGCAAATTTCCGGCGCTTTTGTTTGATAGGTTTAAACGACGGGTCGATATTGAGTTTGTGGGAAATGATGTCAGGGTCTATGCCGACCATGTCTTCGTGCGACCAGGCAAAACAATCGGCATGTTCCTGCAAGAAAGATATTAGCTTGTCTTTTAGGCAGGGATCGAGGGATGACCCTACAAGGACTTTCTGGTTAGGTTTGCTCTGGTCCAGGACGACTTCCTCCAAGCGATAGTCGTCGATTATCCCAGGAGCGTCTTGTGCATTCTCAAGCTCCCCATTCATCTGGGCCATGATCTGCTCTTGGTTTCCATTATCTGCCATTTTCCTCAAAAAGAAAAGAGAGGAAACTCCAAGAAAACGTTAGTAAGACGCACGTTTGTCGAATATTTTCTCTAGATGCGGTCCCATGGATGGCGCCAAACTGTTAATGCCAAAAATCGTCCAGAAGGATAACTTAAGGTTGATTATGGAGTTTAACAACTAAAGATAGGAATCTTTCGACAAACCGTACGACAAAGACAAAAAATGTAAATGAGACAGAGATTTTGGTGACGCGGGAAAAAACTCAACGAGGAAAAAACCCGCGGACGACAATGATGTGTCGTCGTTGCACTATGATCTCCAAACAGGGGCGATGTCCTTATGTTCCAGGTGTCGAGAGTACAGTGATTACAATACAGATGAAAGAAAATACTTTAAATGTAAAGTAACAAGTGTATCGAATGTAAAAACAAGTGCGTCGTGTGTAAAAACTAAGTGTCGTGCGAGTAAGTCGTGCGTCGAGAGCGATCTTTTGAGAGAGAATTCTTTGCCTCGAGTGTTCTTCAGAGTTTAGATGATTTAAGTTGTGTCTCGAATGATGATTGAGGCCTTGCATTTATAGTCTTCGAAAGCCTTGAATGACTCCATAAAAACTGCTGATAACGGTCGAAACGGCTACTGTGTTAAATGCTCATAATTGTCTTCGTCGGTTATGTCCGTTGGCCATTAATGACATTGACCCTGCATTAAACAATGACAAAGTAACAGAAATGTCATACGTTAGTCGGTCGAGGTCGTGAGGTTCCATACGACGGTCGTATATCGCGAGTAACTTACGATTTCAACTTTGTTCAAGAGATAAAGTGCTTATGAGTTTGTCTCATCATGGAAAAGTGTAATAAATATTTTCCTTGTTTTGGTCGTGGTCGAGACTGGTGGAATTTTACCCAAACAATAACTTAATTTAACTTGTTTATTATTATTGACTCGTTGAGTAATACTACAAAACATATATTTTATATATAATAACATATATGAATTAGAAATTTGACGTCATAAGTCATGTTTTGAAAAAGCCATGGATTCGCCATGACTCCTAAGGCTTGAGACTTGGCCTCGATGTCACGCCACGCCTCACGTCATTTAGAACCTTGCTTTAAACCATGCATACACACATTAACCATGAAATCTTAACACCTAGTAACGTACCTTTGCATCATGTGTATTAGATTTTCCCTACGTTTAATGAAAATGAGGTTCCTAACATCTCCAACGTAAAACACTAAATTTTATATTTTTAGTGCAATAAATAATACAAACAATAAATCATCTATGATATTTATATTATTTTTTACCCCAAAAGATAATATTTTAAGTATATTTTTTTTTATCTTGAGTACATAGATCTGTACTAATATCCTTATATATAATAGTTCTATAAATTATAGCTATTTATTTTCATAATAACTTATTAATTATCATACTATTCAGTGTTATTTAATATATTAATTTGCTGTTATATATGTTAAATTTTAATTATTTTTTGTATTTTTATCTTCTTCTAATGTTTTCATACTAAAATATTCAGTATTGGTGCGTTAATTAAAAATATGTTGTTATTTCTAAATTATAAATTTATTCAAAATTAGTTGAATACATGATTAAAATTTGATTTATCAAAACTTGAAAGTTGATATTAAGTTTAAATAAACATTTTATTAAAAAACGAAAAGAGTGTGGGGTGATTATTTCTATCCAGTAGAATAAAAGCAAAGGGGAGCATGGAGTGTACTTCCATTCCATGCACCTTAATTATGAATGTTGAAAATCTCGTGGCCTCATGGACCCACACCATGATTGACGGCCCAATCACAACTTTATATTTATTATACATTTATCATTTAATATAATAGCCTCTTTTTCAGAAAGATTAAAGAAGTGTTTTTGACAAATTGAGATTTTAAGTCTATATAAGCATCTCCGATGCAAGGTTCTTACAAGTAAAAAATGTAGTGGCCTGTAAGAACTATTATTGTGGAGAGTTCTTATTAGAACCCAACCTCCTCTAAGTTCTTAAACAAGAACCTTGATTTTTGGTGTGAATGACATATTCTTCATTTCTATTGATATTTAATTTAAATATTTGATATTTATTTATAAATATATAATAGTTTTTGATATTGATAAATATATGAGACCCATAAAAATGAGGTTCTTATAAGAACTAACATTGTGGATTTTTATATAAAATTTTAATTTAATGAGTTAAAAATGAAGTGGCATCAAAAAGTGCAAAAATAAGGTTATTGTAAGAACCTCCATTGAAGATGCTCTAAATGTGCGCTTATAGCATGATATTATAATAACTTATGAAAATGTAGTTATCATTCAACAATTAGTTTTCTTAACGAAGTTAGACAATCTAATTAAATTTTAAATGTGAACAATTATATTAGTTTTTTATAGAACTTTTGAAATGTACCATTAGTCATTTTATTTGCCCAAATAAAACTCGTTGTATATGACACTTTTTAAATATGTTATAGGGTTGGATTCCGGTAAATTATGGTGATAAATGTAAGAAATGATCTGCACCTTTAGATCAATTAGTTACGATCATCACTAATGCAGGGCTCCGAAATGCACCAGATCAATTCTCGTGATAAGCATAATTCATGGGTGGGGGTATTGATATTAAAAAGTGATTAATTAATTAAGAGTCTTAATCCCTTCTTACGTTTCTTAACGTAACTCATATTCTCACATGATCTTTCATCTAAAAAAACTAATATAACAATTTACTTTTTGTGTTTTATAATATTGTGTTGGGTCATCAAGATTTGAAGATGACCTCATGATCTCCTTTTATACTTTGAAAAACATTTTATACTTAGAGAAATTTTGGATGCATGGTTCTTTGTAATGGCTTGTACAAGATAGCAATTGTTTGGTGAAGTCAAAGATCAACCAAAAGTCAAGATTGAAGATTCTCTCATTGTGGAAGTGAAAGATCTTTTCTCATCACATACAAGTCATTGTCCACCGATGGTGTTCACACACATCGGTGGACACATCTCCACCGAAATTTCTCTCTGTTTCGGCCAAAGAATCCCACCGATGGAAGTCCAATTTCGGTGGGATCTCAAAGAAGTCTCAAAGATGTTTTTCCTCCAAAGATGATGTCACATATCCCAAAGATGATGTCACATATCTCAAAGATGTGTCACATATCACAAGGCTATCATCGGTGGGATCTCAAAGAAGTTTCAAAGATGCTTTCTCCAAAGATGTGTCACATATCCCAAGCTTCCTTCGGTGGTGCAATCTTTAGAAGACAAATTGAGAAGAGATTTTCTACATGGATAAAGTGACATTTTGTCTTATTATCCATTTCCATGCAAAGCTCTTTTCTCATGCATGGGCTCTTCTGACTGTACCTTGTGAAAGGTGACAAGGACTTCACAACTCTCCAGAAGTCAACATCCTCAGCAAGTGTGAAGATGACATGTGTCCCAAGCATTCAATGCTTACACACTCCTTGTCACTATAAAAGGAAGACCTCTCCATGCAGAAAACATACACATCTTGAGAAACTTTGAAGATTACTGTGTGCTCTTGATATTCTACGTAAACTGGAAGATTTCTCTAAGTGCAAGAATTTCCAGTTTGCTTGAAAAACTTTATAGCTTTGTTCTAAGTGTTCTTAGTTATTTTGTTAGTATACTTTGTGTAAGATTGTTAGAATAGTTTATCTGTTCTTTTCCGCAACAGTCTTAAGTTTTCTATGTGTAATTCTTGTTGAAAGATTTTCAATATAAAGAATTAAAATTGTGAAAATTTTGAGTATTGTATTCAACCCCCCCCCCTTCTACAATACTTGGTTAGCCATCTGGGACTAACAAGTGGTATCAGAGCAGAAAGTTTAATTCCATAAACTTGATCTGCGATGGCTGCCTCCTCTTCCTCTACTGTTGAAAACTCTTTTCAAAATAACTTTTCTGAAAATGGCTCCATTTCAAAACCTCCTAAGTTCAATGCTAACAACTTCTCTTTGTGGAAAAGCCGCATGATGCTGTTCATGGAAGGAGTGGATACTAGATATCCAACCATTCTCCAAGAGGGACCCTTTATCCCCAGAGTTTGGGCTCGCTATGAAACGCAGAGGCCTGGTAAAGAAACCATGGAAAAAGATAATTCTGATGATTCGTCTGATGAAGAAAAATCTGCTGCTACTGGTCGTTACATTCTTAAAAATCCTAAGAAATACACTGATGAGGAAAAACGGCTTGTGTCTCTTGATTCTAAAGTTAGAACTATCATTGCTCTCTCTCTTCCTGATGAAGTGTACCACTCTCTGGTAAATCTCTCTACTGCCAAAGAGATGTGGTCCACTCTGTGTGTTTTGTACGAAGGTACAAATGAAGTTAAAAAGAGCAGAAAGATTGCTCTTGTTAGAAATTATGAACTCTTTGCTTTTGAAAAAGGAGAATCTCTTCCTAACTTCTATAATCGCTTCAACTCTCTTTTAAATGATCTTAAGTTGTTGGGCAGAGTCTATGATAATGAGGAAGTCTTGTGCAAGTTCATGGATTGTCTTCCAGATTTTTGGGAAAATATATGTACTTGCATCAAAACTACCAAGGACCTTGAGTTCATGCCCTTAACTGTTCTTTATGGAACTCTTTTCAACTATGAGCAGACGAAACTGCATAGGTTTTCAAAGAACTCTTCTCTTGCTCTCCTAAGTGACTCTTCCAAAAAGACTAAGTGTTTACCAAAAAACACCTACCCATCTGACTCTGACCATGATAGTCAAGAAGATCCCAATGATCATTCAGAGGCATATCTTAGTGATGCTAAGGAAGAATGTGAGGAAACTTCTGTTGATAAATTATCTGATGAAATGGTCATGTTGGATGGGCACTCTAAATCCAAATCTCATCTCTCTTCTGGAAAATCTAAGTTTGGTAGAAAATCATCCTCTTCTCTCTCCAAACACTCTTGTTTGGACAAATCTAATGAGGAATGTTTTAACTGTGGTAAAAAGGGTCATTTTGCTTCTGAGTGTAAAAGTAAACATTTTGAAAGACCCAGAACTGCTTCCTTAGGCCGATTTTCCTCAAAATCGGAAAGATCCAAATTTGATTCCTCCAATCTCTCCTCTTCTGCTCATTCTGACCGGGCTGAAAGGTACAAGGAAAAATACAAGAGAGAAAAGGAAAGAAATGACAGACTTGTCAGAAATGCAAAGGGTCTGCCTGCTAAAACTCATGATTTGGCAGATGAACCCACATCTGAAAGCGAATGACACCTCAAAAGTCTGTTTCATGGCCAAGATAAATAACATGGATGATTCAGAAGGCTACTCCTCCTCAACTGCTCTTGTATCAGCTAAGTGTCTCCCCTCCTCACCAGGTACACCCATTTCTATCTCTCTCTGATGCTGAAAAGATTGAAGCATTTAATTCTTTATCTCTTGTCTTTAAATGATGCATCATTCTCTTCTAACTCATGCAAAATATTTTCTAACTCTGAAAAATGAAAGTTTTTGGGTGTTGATTCCTTCTGAAAAATAAATTCCTTAATTTTTTTTAAAAATACTTGTGTGACATCTCCTACCGATTTTCCTTCTGTGTGTCTCAAATTGTCTATTTCAAAAGAAAAGATTTTTGTCCTCCCAAATCTTGATAAAGGAATTTTAGGAGCTGCACCCCAATTCTTTGTTACCTCATCAAATTCCTTGAGCAAAAGTAAGGAAAAATGTCAAGTTTCTAAAAGGATCTTTCCTCATAGAAAATTCTATATCTGTGGTGCTACTTTTCATTTTGCCAAAGACTGCCAGAAAGAAAGAACTGATCTAAAGTGACACCAACCCTTTTCTTCTAACCCAAAAGGACCCACCTTCAAAATGGGTACCTGGAAATTAAATTCTTTGTGATTGCAGATTTTGAGCTGGGCAGATGGATCTATGTGAACAAGTGAGAAAGTTGACAAAACCTTAGAATTCTTTACTCTCATGACATCATAAGCATGATGATGTCATCCTCATGACATCACCATCTCCAATCTCTTAAAATTCCATTTCTTTTCTAAACCTCACCACCGAAATTTTCCTTAACCACCGAACCAAAAATTCATCATCTTCCACCAAATATTCTTGTTGGGTCATCAAGATTTGAAGATGACCTCATGATCTCCTTTTATACTTTGAAAAACATTTTAAACTTAGAGAAATTTTGGATGCATGGTTCTTTGTAATGGCTTGTACAAGATAGCAAATGTTTGGTGAAGTCAAAGATCACCCAAAGTCAAGATTAAAGATTCTCTCATTGTGGAAGTGAAAGATCCTTTCTCAACACATACAAGTCATTGTCCACCGATGGTGTTCTCACACATCGGTGGACACATCTCCACCGAAATTACTCTCTGTTTCGGCCAAAGAATCCCACCGATGGAAGTCCAATTTCGGTGGGATCTCAAAGAAGTCTCAAAGATGTTTTTCCTCCAAAGATGATGTCACATATCCCAAAGATGATGTCACATATCTCAAAGATGTGTCACATATCACAAGGCTATCATCGGTGGGATCTCAAAGAAGTTTCAAAGATGCTTTCTCCAAAGATGTGTCACATATCCCAAGCTTCCTTCGGTGGTGCAATCTTTAGAAGACAAATTGAGAAGAGATTTTCTACATGGATAAAGTGACATTTTGTCTTATTATCCATTTCCATGCAAAGCTCTTTTCTCATGCATGGGCTCTTCTGACTGTACCTTGTGAAAGGTGACAAGGACTTCACAACTCTCCAGAAGTCAACATCCTCAGCAAGTGTGAAGATGACATGTGTCCCAAGCATTCAATGCTTACACACTCCTTGTCACTATAAAAGGAAGACCTCTCCATGCAGAAAACATACACATCTTGAGAAACTTTGAAGATTACTGTGTGCTCTTGATATTCTACGCAAACTGGAAGATTTCTCTAAGTGCAAGAATTTCCAGTTTGCTTGAAAAACTTTATAGCTTTGTTCTAAGTGTTCTTAGTTATTTTGTTAGTATACTTTGTGTAAGATTGTTAGAATAGTTTATCTGTTCTTTTACGCAACAGTCTTAAGTTTTCTATGTGTAATTCTTGTTGAAAGATTTTCAATATAAAGAATTAAAATTGTGAAAATTTTGAGTATTGTATTCAACCCCCCCCCCCTTCTACAATACTTGGTTAGCCATCTGGGACTAACAAGTGGTATCAGAGCAGAAAGTTTAATTCCATAAACTTGATCTGCGATGGCTGCCTCCTCTTCCTCTACTGTTGAAAACTCTTTTCAAAATAACTTTTCTGAAAATGGCTCCATTTCAAAACCTCCTAAGTTCAATGCTAACAACTTCTCTTTGTGGAAAAGCCGCATGATGCTGTTCATGGAAGGAGTGGATACTAGATATCCAACCATTCTCCAAGAGGGACCCTTTATCCCCAGAGTTTGGGCTCGCTATGAAACGCAGAGGCCTGGTAAAGAAACCATGGAAAAAGATAATTCTGATGATTCGTCTGATGAAGAAAAATCTGCTGCTACTGGTCGTTACATTCTTAAAAATCCTAAGAAATACACTGATGAGGAAAAACAGCTTGTGTCTCTTGATTCTAAAGTTAGAACTATCATTGCTCTCTCTCTTCCTGATGAAGTGTACCACTCTCTGGTAAATCTCTCTACTGCCAAAGAGATGTGGTCCACTCTGTGTGTTTTGTACGAAGGTACAAATGAAGTTAAAAAGAGCAGAAAGATTGCTCTTGTTAGAAATTATGAACTCTTTGCTTTTGAAAAAGGAGAATCTCTTCCTAGCTTCTATAATCGCTTCAACTCTCTTTTAAATGATCTTAAGTTGTTGGGCAGAGTCTATGATAATGAGGAAGTCTTGTGCAAGTTCATGGATTGTCTTCCAGATTTTTGGGAAAATATATGTACTTGCATCAAAACTACCAAGGACCTTGAGTTCATGCCCTTAACTGTTCTTTATGGAACTCTTTTCAACTATGAGCAGACGAAACTGCATAGGTTTTCAAAGAACTCTTCTCTTGCTCTCCTAAGTGACTCTTCCAAAAAGACTAAGTGTTTACCAAAAAACACCTACCCATCTGACTCTGACCATGATAGTCAAGAAGATCCCAATGATCATTCAGAGGCATATCTTAGTGATGCTAAGGAAGAATGTGAGGAAACTTCTGTTGATAAATTATCTGATGAAATGGTCATGTTGGATGGGCACTCTAAATCCAAATCTCATCTCTCTTCTGGAAAATCTAAGTTTGGTAGAAAATCATCCTCTTCTCTCTCCAAACACTCTTGTTTGGACAAATCTAATGAGGAATGTTTTAACTGTGGTAAAAAGGGTCATTTTGCTTCTGAGTGTAAAAGTAAACATTTTGAAAGACCCAGAACTGCTTCCTTAGGCCGATTTTCCTCAAAATCGGAAAGATCCAAATTTGATTCCTCCAATCTCTCCTCTTCTGCTCATTCTGACCGGGCTGAAAGGTACAAGGAAAAATACAAGAGAGAAAAGGAAAGAAATGACAGACTTGTCAGAAATGCAAAGGGTCTGCCTGCTAAAACTCATGATTTGGCAGATGAACCCACATCTGAAAGCGAATGACACCTCAAATGTCTATTTCATGGCCAAGATAAATAACATGGATGATTCAGAAGGCCACACCTCCTCAACTGCTCTTGTATCAGCTAAGTGTCTCCCCTCCTCACCAGGTACACCCATTTCTATCTCTCTCTGATGCTGAAAAGATTGAAGCATTTAATTCTTTATCTATTGTCTTTAGATGATGCATCCTTCTCTTCTAACTCATGCAAAATATTTTCTAACTCTGAAAAATGAAAGTTTTTGGGTGTTGATTCCTTCTGAAAAATAAATTCCTTAATTTTTTTTAAAAATACCTGTGTGACATCTCCTACCGATTTTCCTTCTGTGTGTCTCAAATTGTCTATTTCAAAAGAAAAGATTTTTGTCCTCCCAAATCTTGATAAAGGAATTTTAGGAGCTGCACCCCAATTCTGTGTTACCTCATCAAATTCCTTGAGCAAAAGTAAGGAAAAATGTCAAGTTTCTAAAAGGATCTTTCCTCATAGAAAATTCTATATCTGTGGTGCTACTTTTCATTTTGCCAAAGACTGCCAGAAAGAAAGAACTGATCTAAAGTGACACCAACCCTTTTCTTCTAACCCAAAAGGACCCACCTTCAAAATGGGTACCTGGAAATTAAATTCTTTGTGATTGCAGATTTTGAGCTGGGCAGATGGATCTATGTGAACAAGTGAGAAAGTTGACAAAACCTTAGAATTCTTTACTCTCATGACATCATAAGCATGATGATGTCATTCTCATGACATCACCATCTCCAATCCCTTAAAATTCCATTTCTTTTCTAAACCTCACCACCGAAATTTTCCTTAACCACCGAACCAAAAATTCATCATCTTCCACCAAATATTCTTTTTCACCACCTTTTTTCTCTCCTCCATTAATCAACTCCAAGACAATAACAATCCATCTTTTTGTGATGACACGTATGCATCCTTAAACATTGCATGCATTTCTCTTCTTTTCTTGATCATCTTTATCACCTCCTTTTCTTTCACTTTCAAGAAACCACTCATCTCCATCTTCAGAACCCCATTCCACCGAACCTGCATGCTCTTCCTCCGAAAGTGCAACTTGTAGCAATTAATTCCCAAGCATACCATCCCATTTTTCTAACCTTCCACCGAAATCTAAATTCGGTGGAACCCCTCTAATTCGGTGGAACCTTTCAAATTCGGTGGAACCCTTCACGTATCCACCACCGATTCTTCTAACCTTCCACCGAAATCTAAATTCGGTAGAACCCTTCAAATTCGGTGGAACCCTTCACAGACACACCACCGATTCCACCGATTCCAAACCTTTCCATCTTGCCATGCACCAAACCTTCCCACCGATTCCAAACCTTTCCACCGATTCCATCTTTTCAAATTTTTTTACCGAAGACAATCACCCACCGAGTCTACACCGACCCACACCGATTCTACACCGAATCTCCACCGATCCACCACCTCAAATCCCACCGATCTCTCCTCCTCAATAAGAATCTTTTTGACTCATGCTACCTACAGAAATTTCAGAGTCTTTCAAATGAATGTCAAAAGTGCCTTCCTCAATGAGGAACTTGCAGAGGAAGTCTATGTGAAACAACCTCCTGGCTTTGAAGACCCAACTCATCCAGACTATGTGTACCGACTAGACAAAGCTCTCTATGGTCTCAAGCAAGCTCTACGTGCTTGGTATGACACTCTTACCAATTTTCTCTTAAAGAATGGATATTCCAGAGGAAGCTGCCAACTTCTTGGTGGCAAATTGGTAAGTTGGTCCAGCAAGAAACAAAACTCTGTGTCAACCTCTACTGCTGAGGCTGAATATGTAGCTGTGCTGAGATCCTGTGGATGAGAAATCAACTAAGGGACTCTGCTCAAATCTATTCCAAAGTCCCAATTCTGTGTGATAACTCAAGTGCAATAGCTATTGCAAATAATCCAGTTCTTCATTCCAGATCAAAGCACATAGATATCAGATATCATTTCATCAGGGACCACATCTCCAAAGGTAACATTGAGCTTCACTTCATTCCTATAGATCTTCAGCTTGCCGACTTGTTCACCAAACCTCTAGATGAAACCAGGTTTAATTTCCTCATAAATGAACTTGGCATGTGTAATCTTCAATAACTATGTGTCCTAAGTTTCCACCGAATTCTCATCGGTGGACACTATTCTTCTCTCACAAATCTCCTCTCCTATCTAGAAACATAGGAAAGAACCCCTCCAAATGATGTCATCCCATGCATGGTAGACACATTTTTCTTTTAATGATGTCATCACCATGATCTCATCTCACCAAAGTTGTAGACCTCTACCATTTCCTCTACCGATTCTCTCTCCCACCAATTTTATCTAGCTTCTCATATACTCTTCCTCTCACCTAACCCAACTTCCTATGTGTCATCTCCTCATCCCATCCCTTTTTCCATCTTTTCCACTCTTGGTTTGCAACCCATCTCTCCTTTCATAAAATCCACCCACTACAAACTCTTCTGCAGATGTCACCCCAAATCCTCAAACTCAATCTTTTTGGGTCATCAAAATTGGAAGATGAAATTCCAATCTTTTCTTCACTTTGAAGATTTTCTCCATAATGCCTTAGAAGACTTTCTCCACACTCTGCTGAAGATGTCTTAGAAGTTTTCCGTCAACCTCTTCAAGAAATTACACCGAATTTTTGTCTAACTCTTGCAAATTTTCGGTGGGAATATTAAAAAAAAAAAAAAACTTCTGATTCTCCACCGAAAATTGCCAATTTTCGGTGGGATCTCCTTAATTTTCGGTGGGAAAGCAAAAAAAAAAAAAAAATCTCACCGATTTTCTACCGAAAATAACCAATTTTCGGTGGAATTTCCTTCTTTTTCGGTGGGAAAACAAAAAAATAAAATAAAAATTACCACCGAAATATCGGTGGTGTACCCCTAAATTTGGTGGTATTGTGCAAAAAAAAAAAATCGTCTTGGTTCTGGCCGATCTTTTCATTTTCTCTTGGTGTTTTTCCTACGTCGGCCGCTGAGGGGGAGAATTCATCTGAGGGGGAGCAACATAAACCCTCAGTACTCATATACAGCGACCAACTTAAAAAAAAATGAGGAAATCGGGCGGACCGGTCAAGGGGGAGCATATCAGTCCAGACGGATCCAACTGAGGGGGAGAAACACAAAGACCGGCTGATCCAACTGAGGGGGAGCAAATCAAAGACACATGATAATAATGCCAAAGATGCCAAGAAAAAGATAGAAAATGCTACAGATTGGCAGAAGCATCCTGAGGCTTATTCACTTAATCTCAAACCTCCCTCAAAGATTCTCACCATAATGGGTTTGTCTCTTTCCAGAAACCACATACTCATTTGGCTGAAATATTTTGGAGCAAGTGAATGGCTTGAAGATTTGAAACATCTGAAGAAAAGCAAAAGTGCCTGAAAGATAAAGTTCTCCAACAAATCAACAGGCTGCTGATCAAAATGAAGAATCCTCAAGTCAGACATAAGTTTCAACTCTCCTCTCCAATGATACAAGTAACATCTGCTTTGTTCATATTGTTTATACTTCTTTCCATTTTTTCATTCATTTGTACAGCTATACCTTTTTATTTTATCTTATATGTAAATATCATATATACATACACACAAAAAAAAAAATAATAAAAAAAAATGGACTGTGTGAAAAAGAACCCAAAAGAGTAAAGAAGGGTCAACATGCATTATTCACTGTCTTACTCATGTTTTTCTAAGTATGGATGTCATCATCAAATAGGGGGAGATTGTTGGGTCATCAAGATTTGAAGATGACCTCATGATCTCCTTTTATACTTTGAAAAACATTTTATACTTAGAGAATTTTTGGATGCATGGTTCTTTGTAATGGCTTGTACAAGATAGCAAATGTTTGGTGAAGTCAAAGATCAACCAAAGTCAAGATTAAAGATTCTCTCATTGTGGAAGTGAAAGATCCTTTCTCAACACATACAAGTCATTGTCCACCGATGGTGTTCTCACACATCGGTGGACACATCTCCACCGAAATTACTCTCTGTTTCGGCCAAAGAATCCCACCGATGGAAGTCCAATTTCGGTGGGATCTCAAAGAAGTCTCAAAGATGTTTTTCCTCCAAAGATGATGTCACATATCCCAAAGATGATGTCACATATCTCAAAGATGTGTCACATATCACAAGGCTATCATCGGTGGGATCTCAAAGAAGTTTCAAAGATGCTTTCTCCAAAGATGTGTCACATATCCCAAACTTCCTTCGGTGGTGCAATCTTTAGAAGACAAATTGAGAAGAGATTTTCTACATGGATAAAGTGACATTTTGTCTTATTATCCATTTCCATGCAAAGCTCTTTTCTCATGCATGGGCTCTTCTGACTGTACCTTGTGAAAGGTGACAAGGACTTCACAACTCTCCAGAAGTCAACATCCTCAGCAAGTGTGAAGATGACATGTGTCCCAAGCATTCAATGCTTACACACTCCTTGTCACTATAAAAGGAAGACCTCTCCATGCAGAAAACATACACATCTTGAGAAACTTTGAAGATTACTGTGTGCTCTTGATATTCTACGCAAACTGGAAGATTTCTCTAAGTGCAAGAATTTCCAGTTTGCTTGAAAAACTTTATAGCTTTGTTCTAAGTGTTCTTAGTTATTTTGTTAGTATACTTTGTGTAAGATTGTTAGAATAGTTTATCTGTTCTTTTCCGCAACAGTCTTAAGTTTTCTATGTGTAATTCTTGTTGAAAGATTTTCAATATAAAGAATTAAAATTGTGAAAATTTTGAGTATTGTATTCAACCCCCCCCCCTTCTACAATACTTGGTTAGCCATCTGGGAATAACAATTCTTTTTCACCACCTTTTCTCTCTCCTCCATCAATCACTCCAAGACAATAACAATCCATCTTTTTGTGATGACACCCATCTCCACCGAAATCCCAAACCATGCAATCACCACCTCCTCTTTTCTATATTTTTCTTCCACAATTTCTCTATCTTGCTGCCGACACAAACCAAAACCATATCCCACCATACTTTACTTCCCATCATATGTTTTGCCTCCTCGATCGGTGGTACCCCTCAAATTCGGTGGAACCCTTCAAATTCGGTGGTGAAACCCTTCTAAATTCGGTACAATCCTTCAAACTCCTCGGTGGAATCCTCACACCGATCCACCACCGAGTCTACACCGACCCACACCGATTCCACACCGAATCTCACCGATCCACCACCTCAAATCCCACCACCGATCCACCACCTCAAATCCCACCACCGAATCCCCACCGATCTCTCCTCCTCAATAAGAATCTTTTTGACTCATGCTACCTACAGAAATTTCAGTCTTTCAAATGAATGTCAAAAGTGCCTTCCTCAATGAGGAACTTGCAGAGGAAGTCTATGTGAAACAACCTCCTGGCTTTGAAGACCCAACTCATCCAGACTATGTGTACCGACTAGACAAAGCTCTCTATGGTCTCAAGCAAGCTCTACGTGCTTGGTATGACACTCTTGCCAATTTTCTCTTAAAGAATGGATATTCCAGAGGAAGCTGCCAACTTCTTGGTGGCAAATTGGTAAGTTGGTCCAGCAAGAAACAAAACTCTGTGTCAACCTCTACTGCTGAGGCTGAATATGTAGCTGTGCTGAGATCCTGTGGATGAGAAATCAACTAAGGGACTCTGCTCAAATCTATTCCAAAGTCCCAATTCTGTGTGATAACTCAAGTGCAATAGCTATTGCAAATAATCCAGTTCTTCATTCCAGATCAAAGCACATAGATATCAGATATCGTTTCATCAGGGACCACATCTCCAAAGGTAACATTGAGCTTCACTTCATTCCTATAGATCTTCAGCTTGCCGACTTGTTCACCAAACCTCTAGATGAAACCAGGTTTAATTTCCTCATAAATGAACTTGGCATGTGTAATCTTCAATAACTATGTGTCCTAAGTTTCCACCGAATTCTCATCGGTGGACACTATTCTTCTCTCACAAATCTCCTCTCCTATCTAGAAACATAGGAAAGAACCCCTCCAAATGATGTCATCCCATGCATGGTAGACACCTTTTTCTTTTAATGATGTCATCACCATGATCTCATCTCACCAAAGTTGTAGACCTCTGCCATTTCCTCTACCGCTTCTCTCCCCACCAATTTTATCTAGCTTCGCATATACTCTTCCTCTCACCTAACCCAACTTCCTATGTATCATCTCCTCATCCCATCCCTTTTTCCATCTTTTTCACTCTTGGTTTGCAACCCATCTCTCCTTTCATAAAATCCACCCACTACATCTTCTTCTGCAGATCTTTTTGGGTCATCAAAATTGGAAGATGAAATTCCAATCTTTTCTTCACTTTGAAGATTTTCTCCATAATGCCTTAGAAGACTTTCTCCACACTCTGCTAAAGATGTCCTAGAAGTTTTCCGTCAACCTCTTCAAGAAATTACACCGAATTTTTGTCTAACTCTTGCAAATTTTCGGTGGGAATATTAAAAAAAAATCTTTTGATTTTCCACCGAAAATTGCCAATTTTCGGTGGGATCTCCTTAATTTTCGGTGGGAAAGCAAAAAAAAAAAAAAAAAAATTACCACCGAAATTTCGGTGGTGTACCCCTAAATTCGGTGGTATTGTGCAAAAAAAAATCGTCTTGGTTCTGGCCGATCTTTTCATTTTCTCTTGGTGTTTTTCCTACGTCGGCCGCTGAGGGGGAGCAACATAAACCCTCAGTACTCATATACAGCGACCAACTTAAAAAAAAAACATGAGGAAATCGGGCGGACCGGTCAAGGGGGAGCATATCAGTCCGGGCGGATCTAACTGAGGGGGAGCAAATAAAAGACAAGTTGATGATGCTAAACAGGAAAAGATGCCAAGATGCAACAGATGGGCAGATGCATCCTGAGGCTGATTCACTCAAACTCAACCCTCCTCAAAGTTTGTCACTATAATGGGTTGTCTCCTATCAAAACCCACAGATTCTCTTGGCTGAAATCTTTTGGAGTAAGTGAATGACTTGAAGATTTGAAACATCTGAAGAAAAGCAAAAGTGCCTGAAAGATAAAGCTCTTCAACACATCAACAGGCTGCTGATCAAAATGAAGAATCCTCAAGCCAGACACAAGTTTCAACTCGCCCCTCCAAAGATGCAAGTAATATTCATTCTGTTTATATTGTTTATACTGTTTATACTTCTTTCCTTTTCCTTTCAATTATTTGTACAACTATACCTTTTTATTTTTTCTCATATGTAAATATCATATATACATACACACAAAAAAAAATGGACTGTGTGAAAAAGAACCCAAAAGAGTAAAGAAGGGTCAACATGCATTATTCACTGTCTTACTCATGTTTTTCTAAGTATGGATGTCATCATCAAATAGGGGGAGATTGTTGGGTCATCAAGATTTGAAGATGACCTCATGATCTCCTTTTATACTTTGAAAAACATTTTATACTTAGAGAAATTTTGGATGCATGGTTCTTTGTAATGGCTTGTACAAGATAGCAATTGTTTGGTGAAGTCAAAGATCAACCAAAAGTCAAGATTGAAGATTCTCTCATTGTGGAAGTGAAAGATCTTTTCTCATCACATACAAGTCATTGTCCACCGATGGTGTTCACACACATCGGTGGACACATCTCCACCGAAATTTCTCTCTGTTTCGGCCAAAGAATCCCACCGATGGAAGTCCAATTTCGGTGGGATCTCAAAGAAGTCTCAAAGATGTTTTTCCTCCAAAGATGATGTCACATATCCCAAAGATGATGTCACGTATCTCAAAGATGTGTCACATATCATAAGGCTATCATCGGTGGGATCTCAAAGAAGTTTCAAAGATGCTTTCTCCAAAGATGTGTCACATATCCCAAGCTTCCTTCAGTGGTGCAATCTTTAGAAGACAAATTGAGAAGAGATTTTCTACATGGATAAAGTGACATTTTGTCTTGTTATCCATTTTCATGCAAAGCTCTTTTCTCATGCATGGGCTCTTCTGACTGTACCTTGTAAAAGGTGACAAGGACTTCACAACTCTCCAGAAGTCAACATCCTCAGCAAGTGTGAAGATGACAAGTGTCCCAAGCATTCAATGTTTGCACACTCCTTGTCACTATAAAAGGAAGACCTCTCCATGCAGAAAAGATACACATCTTGAGAGACTTTGAAGATTATTGTGTGCTCTTGATATTCTACGCAAACTGGAAGATTTCTCTAAGTGCAAGAATTTCCAGTTTGCTTGAAAAACTTTATAGCTTTGTTCTAAGTGTTCTTAGTTATTTTGTTAGTATACTTTGTGTAAGATTGTTAGAATAGTTTATCTGTTCTTTTCCGCAACAGTCTTAAGTTTTCTATGTGTAATTCTTGTTGAAAGATTTTCAATATAAAGAATTAAAATTGTGAAAATTTTGAGTATTGTATTCAACCCCCTCCCCCCCCTCCCCCCCCTTCTACAATACTTGGTTAGCCATCTGGGACTAACATATTGGTCAACTTTGTTGTTATTGTTTAGTTACATAATTTTGTTTTAAGAACTTATTATTATTAACATTGTGTATACATAGGACATATAGTTGCCACTTGTATAAACTTTAAGTCCCATTAAACATATTACATATTGTCAAAGTCCAATGACATGCAATTGGACATCTTGAAAAGCTCAAGTTTTGTTATATATAGTGGTTATTTAGTCTTTTTAATTAGTTGAAATCAATGATTGATTTAACAACACAAATTAAAGTAAATTCAACCAAAATAAAAGGCATAGATTGTGGGGCACAGGAGAAGAAATTGATAGATATTGATTAATTTGATCAACTCTTTTGCGGTTAATTTCTTGATCCATATGAAAAATCTCATCTTGATTCATATGCCAACAAGCACAAAGGTTGACTTTTTAGTCAAATTACGTAATTAAGAAAAACAGCAAAGAAACTCGAAATCCACATGCCGGCCTCTTGATCATATAGAATGAAGTCTGTAATCCAAGATCAATTGATCAACAATGAGAGCCTGTTCTGCAAATGAGTGCACCGGCGGCCCTCGTCATCGCCCCCACCAGTGTTGATGGTCTTCCACTTAAGCTCGAAGCTCTTGCATAAGATGAAGTAGAACCTCCACCCGACTCCCTGAAATACGCCCCATTCAACATCAAATCCCCTTCTGATCTCCAGTTCCAATTCTTCCATTCACTTTCTGCTGCACTCTCATGTTTCGTCACCTGCATATATCCATTCACCCATCATATATCTATGTGTGTATAGTTTATCAGGACTGATTTCTTGCAGTCACGATTTGCCGGACTTAGTCCCCTTCCAAATAGCAGGAGGTTCAGGAGGACACTTAAAAAAACAAAAAACTATGGAACACTGTGATAACCGTTCATCTGGAGGATATATGAACATCTGTGTATAAGTAATTGAAGTTGTTTTTTGGTTTTTATGCACGTGTGCATTATGCACCTGTACATATACACGTGTGCATGTTATAAATTACTTGTATGCATATTTGCATGAATGAATGGTTACATGTGTCATGTGTGTGTATGTATGCATACCTCTTTGTCAAACCTGGTATTGGGTGCCATAAATCTGTTGCCTTGGCTATAGATGGTAGGGTTTGCACTTCCTCCAATTGCATACATTTCCCAATGGGTATAGTCATTGTTCACCACATGAAAATACCCATGTCTGCATCTGCAACATTTCACATTCAAAAGTCAAGAATTTGACATGAAAATTAAATATGGGTGTGCATCAAGTGGTTGTACATTAATTTATGTACTATATGTAATTGTACCTTGGCATTCTTTGAACAAGACCTTCACCAAAATGGTTGAAAGCAATAGTAACCTGCATGTTCTTATCCTGCATATAACTATCACTATGTCCCAAAAGCATGACCTTATCATGATGTGTCATGTAATTGTTAGATATGGTGATGGCTGTGGATCCATGGATGGCATCTATCAGTCCATCATGGCAATTCGACAATGAACAATGATCCACCCATATATGTTGGCTTGCAAAAATGGAGATCCCATCACCATCAGATTGTGTCCACCATCCAGAATGATGTGGTGAGTTCCTGATGTTACCATTCCCAGATTGCGTACAATCATGTATGTGGATGCCATGTATGATGATGTTAGTAGCATAATGTATAGTAATGCATGGTCCATTACCAATATGGACATTCACACCCCTTCCATCAATGGTCTTGAATGAGTTCATCACAAGCTCTTGATGTAATTGGATGACCATATCACGTTTAAAGATGACCCATAATGGCTCATCTTGAATGACGGCGTGTCTGAGTGTTCCGGGAACTGGGTTCACCGGATTATCGTTCCCGGGATCGGTGACGACATAAATCCGGCCATTTCTCCCGCCGATGGCGTTCTTTCCGAACCCAATTGCACAGTCGGCTAGCCGTTGGCGATTGGAGGCCCATTTGGAGTCGCACCGCCAGCAGTCGTCGATTGGGTTGCCGGTGCCGCAGGAGAGATAACCCAAGTTTCTCCGGGAGGAATTATTAATGCTGTCGTTGACTTCATGAACGACGGAATCTGGGGAAGAAGTAGCAATGGTGATGATGAGCAGAGAGAGTGAAGAAACCAAGAAGATGAATGGCAGAAAAGTGGTGGCCATTGTTGGAAGGTGGTGAGATTGATGAGAGTGTTGGGGGTGTTTTTATAGTAATGATGGCGCCGTGATAAATGGCGCAATTAATAAGGGATTGGCGAACCACGTGGACTTTGAGGGTTAATTTTTTCTTTGAGTTCCCATTGTTAGTTGGTTTCGGTTAGGGTTTGATTGTTTTAACGGTTGATTGATTGCTTTATTATATTTTGAGTAAATTACATTTGTAGTCCCTGTGGTTTGTTGAAAATTTCTGTTTTCGTCTTTATGGTTTTGAAATTGCGATTTTCATCCCCATGATTTATAGTTCATCAACTTTTTCGTCTTTATGATTTAAATTTTATTACTATTTTCATTCCTATGCTTTACAATTCATTTCTATTTTAGTCCTTCATGCTTAAAAGTATTGTTTTAGCCTGAGGGACCAAGACATAAATGAATTGCAGACCATGGGGACGAAAACAGAAATTTCAAAACCACATGGACGAAATCCACAATTTTAAGCAAACCACAGGGATGAAAAACGTAATTTACTCTTTGAATTTTGTTTTTATTAAATTAAGAGTAAACTACTATTTTCGTCCTTGTGGTTTAATGTTTATAACTATTTTCGTCCCTGGTCTTTAAAAACTACTTTTTTCGTCCCTATGGTTTTAATTCAAAATAGTGGTGAAAGTATTAGGGTAAAATGGAATAGAAAGGAATAAGGGTCCACTTGAGGAGAAAGACAAAATTTCCCATCACATGATAGGCACATGTAATGGGTTACCGTGAGTTTTTAACGGATTGTGGAATCAAGGACGAAAATAGTAGCCAATTAAAACCATAGGGACGAAAAAAGCAGTTTTTAAAGACTAGGGACGAAAATAGTTATAAACGTTAAACCATATGGACAAAAATCGTAGTTTACTCTTAAATTAAATATTGGAAAATATATTTTTCTTGATTTCCAGACATTTAATATGTTTGTGTAATGTTCATGTGCTAGATCTCATGTTACATAATGTAATATTTTATTTCACTATTTTAATTTATTTTACAATATAATTATGTTTATATTTTAGATAAAGTTTTAAATGGTGTGAGGCGTGGCGTAGCGGCGAGGCCACGCCTCAAGCTTTAGAGCCACGGCAAAAACATACATATTCATATTTATATTTAATACAATACTTATTAAGAAGAATAAAAGGGATAAAAATTGTTTTGGGGTCAACAGCCCAACTTGATCCATTAATTACCAAAAAGTTGACCCATTAACCCATCATCCAAAAATTACAATAAAATGACCCATAATTACAATGTATCGCACCATTTGATTATATTCAACCATCCATATTAAAGTATTCGATTAGTTACTATCAAATAAAACCTCAACCAAGAACCCTGGGACTCGAATGGCTGTTTGTTTTTGAAAAAATACCTCTTAAAACCTCTTAAGTCTGAAAATTAAGAGGTTTTCAGATTTAAGACTGTTTGTTTTATTTTTAGAAAAAAATCTGAAAACCTCTTAATGTCCTCTGACTTTTTTTAAGGACTCAGTTTCTTCTACCCCCTCCTCAATTGCACGCATGGTTGATGGATATGAATGTGTGTTATCAAATATTGGTCTCTTTCAAGTTGGAATTTTAAAACATAATATTTTTAGTCAATTAAGATGTTTATCATTTTATAAAAACAAACAGTCTTAATATTTCAGATTTCAGACTTCAGCACCACCTCTTACTTTTTAGATGTAAAATCAGATTTCAGACTTCAGACATCTTAAAAAACAAACAGCACCGAACTCTTAAATTAAACATTCAGATTAGAACCTAACATTGCCGTACTAATCAACATCAAAGTAAAAGTAAAGCAACATGTGTTTATGGCTTACCAAGTTACCATCATGAGACCCACTACTTTGACTACAAAAACAACTTTTGTGTTTTCTAACTGTCGATTCTTTAATAAAGTAACTATGCATGTAAAATGATAACATGACGATTTTTGGTTAAATCACAAGACTTTGATTCATTTTGGTCCAACAAGAGGCAAATGCGGGATCTTTAAAGTCGGGAAGACGAATATAGAGAAGTGATTTTCGAAATCGGTTTCACATTCAAGAGGAAGATCGATGTTATTATTTAGTTCAATAATTTTTTAAACAAAAATGATTTTTTATTTACAATATTATAATACAATTTTAATTTATTTACAAAATCATAATGCAGTACATTATTTGTATAAAAGACTTAGGGTGTGTTTGGTTTACGGGAATTGATTGGAATGGATTGGATTTCAATAAACTCCACATGCTTCACAAACATGTCTCATGTGCTCTCCCTCATCATCATCATCAAACATGGGAAGTAAAAAAAACAGTTAAATTCTATTCATGAAATCCAGTCCAGATTGGATTTCAAATCCCAGCCTTCACCAAAGGATTTCAAAATCCACCAGACATGAGATTTCAACAAAAAATTCAAGGATTTCAAAACCCTCCAATTCCAAATTCTATGGAAACGTGGGATTGAAATGGATTTAAAATCCAATCCATTCCCGTAAACCAAACGCACCCTTAATATCAATTGCATTAAAGGTGAGATGTATTTTCTAAAAAGTATAATTTTTTGAAATAGATTACCCCCAAAAAAAAATCAAAATAGAATTAAATCTAATCTTATAATAACAATACCTAGCTAGCTAGTATTGTTTAATGTCTTGCAAAATTAATTTACAATTAATATTCCCGAATTTGCTACCCCCAAATGGTGGTGATTATGTTTGACTTTGAATAACGGTGTTGCTACAACCATTGACATGCATGTGCAAATTTTCTTCTTTTCAACTCACAAAAATCGTTTGTTATTATTTGGATATGTACTTTTCTTTTGATAATATTTATGCGAACCGACTAATTTTCATACGACCACAAACGGCCTGAAGTAGTTATCACAGGTGAACCTTCATTGCCACATTAATTTTGACAGCGCATGAATTTGAACTCTGAATATATAAGATTTCCACTATATCCCTTAAAACAATGTTCTCTTCTTTTTCTGATTATCTATTTATACTATATCGGATTAAATCAATAAATTATAAATTTTAATGAATCGATCGAGCGAGGGGTCTATATTTTGTAGACTATGGTTAATGGGTATCTTTAGATCATGATTCTATTTAGACTAAGATTCCATATCAGAAGAATTCTCAAACTGCTTTCTAGGCCAGTTTTAGAGTTATCAACAAAAATCCTTATCCCATCTATCTATTACAAGAATTGGGTCTGTTTGTTTCTCGCAAACATGGTCCCGTATGTGTAGTTAGTTAACCTTCGAAAATTTTCCTTTTGGTTTTGTTTCAACATCTGTAGTTGCGTTCTTTTTCTTCTTTTGGTTCCTGTTGATGTACGTTGCACCCCTGTGGGGTTTTTCCTTTGGTGGGTAATAAAGTTTGGTTGTTGCCTTGCAAAAAGAAAATCTATCTATTACAAATACAAATTGATAAACAGTTTTTTAGTTAATTGTATAGTGTATACCCACTAAGTACATGTAACACCTCATGTTTCCAAATTCTAAAGTAGTTGGATGTTTGGGGGCCAAAGTGAGAAAAGATGGAACTCTTGGATTTAGGGGCAATTTTTGGAAATAAATTGGGGTAAAACCCCTAAACCCTTTTCATTCTTCTTTGTGGACGGCTGAGAAATGAGAAGAGGAGAAGAGAAAGAACTCAGTCATTGTGGGAGGTGAGGAAGAAGGAAATGCATCAAGGAATCTAAATCTTCATCATCTTCAAGGTATGACTTCTATACCTTCTTCCTCATGCTTGGTTGGGTTGATTTTGTGATTGGGATTTTGATTGATAATCCATTTTGATAGTTTGATTCATGTTTAATAAGGAAAAAGAGTTAGTATTGTTTTTCCCTCATGAGTGTTGGTAAATGATTGAAGAACTTCATCTTCTTGCATAGAAATCTCTGAAAATGGCTTTAATGGAGTTCTTGGATTTTTGGGTTTGAAATTATTAATCAATGGATTGATTTCATGGATTAAATGATGTTTTGATGATTGGAACTTGTGGGGAAAGGTTTAGAACATCAATTATCACATTTTAGAGGCTTAAAATCGATTTAAGATGAGTTGGGGTTGGAAAAGGGTGAGTTTTCGGTTGAAAAATCGGTGCAGGAGCTCTGCGCGGATGGCGGCGCGAGTCCACTCACGCGAGCAGTAGCGTCAAGGTCTGGCCAGTGCTCTGCGCGATTCTTGGCGCGAGTGGACTAGCGCGGGCATCAGCGCCAAGCTCTGTCGCGTGTTTTCGGCTCTTGTTTCGCGTACTGTTTAAGGCTAAGGTTGTGGTATCATCTAAAGGTTGTTTTGGGGTTTATTAGGGATGTTTGGGATGTAATTAGATGGGTTAACACCACTATTATAGCGTCCAATTCAGGTGTCCGGTTTGAGCTAAAGTGAGTTTCGAAGCGTGTGTCGATTTGCTAAAGCTCAGGTGAGTTCCCTTAACTCTTTTGTGCAAATGAAATGTTTTTCCAAAAGTTTTCATAACTGGATTTGGTATTGAGCATGATGGCATGATTTTACACTATGAAAAGCTTTGTTATTACATGATGTGGGACCGTTTATAAATACACGCATGTTATGAAAATGTTTATAAATGCACATGTTTGGCTTACGTGATATTATCCATTTCTTGACATGATGTTTTGGAGTCGGGTTGCACAGTGACAGTAGTGTACCTTGGGATATCATATATCCCTTGGGAGTTGATTTATTCACCCCGTATGTATGGAATCTGTTTCCTATGTATGTGGGAATGGGGAGTCGGCTGGGGCCCCGATCGTGGATACAACTGTGTGGTAGAGATTGTCTATGAACACTGTGCAAATACCCAAGTGTGATATTGAATGGTTGAAATGATTTTGATGGGCCTTTATGGCGTTTTGCATATTTTATTCATATATGGTTTGTTAAACTGTTTTCGAGAGGGAATTCACTAGACCTCATGGTCTAACCCTCGCCTTTCCAAAACTAAAACCATTTTCAGGTTAGAGTCTTGTTTGGGGTTTCATCTGGAGAAGATGGAAAGATGTGGCGCTGTAGAAGAGGTATAGTTTAGTGGAGACTTGTAGTTTACCGCTGGGCTTCCTGTAGCATCTCAGTTGTGAAGGTGGTTGTCCGCTGCAAACCTAGAGTAGAATTAATATAAATTGTATACTTTGGGACCATTTTTTGTTGTAATGTTACGAATTTTTATTTTATGGAATTTGGGTTGTTATAGTACACAACACAAAAAAATAGACGGTTATTCTGTTTTCATCATTGTAGGGCGTCACAACCCAAGTGGCTTGCATGTGTATATTTTTTATGTTAACTTTAATATATTGGGTTGTGGCTTGCATGGTTGCATGTGTATGTTTTTATGTTAACTTTAATATATTTATTGTTTCTAATAATCATATGAAATATATCACTCGCAATTTCATGTTTATTTATCCCGGCAATGTATTTTAAAATAACTTTTTTTACTAACGAATATTTGAAAAATCTATTCATTATTGTTATAGATAACCTATTACCTTTTAAACTGGTTAACCCATTTAATTTTTCGCTTACATGGTATAGTTAAGATAACACGGTTAACCCATTTATTTTTTCGCTTACATGGAATAGTTAAGATAACATGGATGACATGTCATGTTTTTTCTTGAACGGCGAAAAATTTATTTAACTAGCAAGACACTAGAGAAAGAAATTACATATCTAAAACGGCGAGAAGGGGTTTTGTAACCATCTTTCACCCAATTAATCTTAATCTTACTACTTCTACTAGTAACCCAATTATACGAACGAGTCACAATATTATCCCAAAACACCGCTTTCCTGATAAAGGAACCATGTATTTACTTACAATTGATGGTTGAGAAATTAGTGTGCCAAGGTTGGATGGGATGAAAACCCACAAGTTTGAGTCGATAGCTATAGGGAAGAAAACCCACATAGCAATGAATGTGTAAAGGGAAATTGACCAAAATAACCATTTTACCATTCCATCTCCAACTTTTAACCACCTAACTTAACTTTTTACAAAAATAACCAAGATCCCGCAAGTCTGACACCGCAAGGCTTGCGGTGTCAGCTTTTTCTGACAAAACGAAAAAAAAAATTATTTCTGACAAAACGCAAGCCTTGCGGTTTTGTCATTTTTTTAAAAAAATAAAATTTTTTTTCGTTTTGTCAGAAAAAGCTGACACCGCAAGCCTTGCGGTGTCAGACTTGCGAGATCCTGATTATTTTTGTAAAAAGTTAAGTGGGATGGTTAAAAGTTGAAGATGGGATGGTGAAATGGTTATTTTGGTCAATTTCCCATGTGTAAATGTTGGACACCTTTCTTTTTCTTTCCTTTTGTTTATTGAAGAATAATAAGTTGTTAATTTCCTGTGCGATTTTCACTGATATCACTTTTAAAATGAAAAATCAACTAATTAAAGTACGTTTCTTCAGAACATTTATTCGATAAAATAGAAAAGCAAATAAAAGTTTATAATTTCCCATCAGCCAATTTAGATATCCAAATTGGCTGATGGAGAAGATGCGATAAATGTGTTAATATCAATTGAAAGAATAAAAAGGCACAATGTTATATTAAAAATTGAGATGTTAATATCTGAAAAATATTGCAGTAAGAAATGCTAACTCATCAATATGTTGTATACACATGGAGTCCAAACAAAAATTAACCTATTTAAAAGATAGCAAATTACCTATTGTTATAATAACTAAAAAAATTTAAAATATAATGCTTAACAAATACACTGATATGATAAGAAAAAATCAAAATATAATACTATAATAATCTTTACTATATTATATTATAAAACATTTGGTTCAAAGTCTTAAAAACAACATTTTACGTATTATGTAGTACTATTCAATGCTAAATTACTTAATTTCAACTTTATAAGCAATTGACGCATTAGTACAACTTTTAAAGCTGCATGTTTGAATTCATAATTAATTGATAAAGATAGTCAGATACAGGATAAATATATCATTTGAAATATAAAGAATTTAAAATATAATTAGGATAATCATTGAATTTTGACAAAATACTTGGTTATTCTTTTTTTTTTATAAAAATCATTATATGATTAAGCCCAAAATAAATTACATTATTGTTAAACCTAAATTAACTGAAAAATAAAAAATAAAGTAAACAAATTTATTAAAAAATAAACATTATAACTTTCTCAAAATCATACAGAATCATATTATAAAATCGAAAAAAACATAAAATAAAATAAAACATTAAAATCAAGATATATCGTGTTTCGTTGCGGAAGTGGTGTTCTAGATTTTCTTTTTTCTTTTTAAATAACTTTGTTGTTTTAAACATTCAATCCTTTATAATATAAAGTTAAAATGAAATAAAAAAATAAAACAGTCGGTAAAGCCGTAAAGGTAAAGGCAATTGGGTTGGGCTGGTAAGATTAAAAGGTTACAACTCGTAAGCCCACTGATAAATTCTGTTGGGCTTCCGAAAATATATATGGTAAAATTGATATAATAACAATTAAACATTGATTAAATAAATTATAATAAATCAATTGTAAGGGTTGGGTTTCGATGAGAACTGCTAAATTTGGTGAGAAGTGTGAGAAATGATTATCAACTGTTGGATGATAAATGGACCAGCATTATGATGAGATGTACCAAGATGTACCGGATCAATTCTCTTTTAAGCCGCAATTCATGGGAGGGTATTTGATTAAAAGTGATCTAACGGTTTAAAGTACTTATTACACTTCTCATCAAAAATGACACTTCTCACGTAATCCATGACTCAGTGGTAAATTGTATCAGTATACAACATACTTTGTTACGCTTTCTTTTCAAGAGTGTATAGTCAAAAACTCTGATTTTTTTAAAACGTTTTTGTGGTTAAATGTATATTTTTTTGGAATACTTAACGCTGCGTTCTCGAGTTTTAGAAGAAAAGAAAAGAAGAGAAAGGGAAGAGAAAGAAAAGAAAGGAAAGGAAAGGGAAGAAAATAAATATTTGTATTTGTGTTCTTGAGATTGAATGAAAAGAAAGGAAGGAGAAGGAAAGAAAATAAATTTTCATGTTCTTGAGTAGGAGAGAAAGGAAAAGAAAGATGTTACTTTTACCAATATACCCTCATTTATTTCATAATGAAATGTAATTAATGGGTATATGTGTAATTTTATAAATATTTTTAATTCTTTTTATTTCATTTCTTTCCTTTCCTTCCGTTTCCTCCCACATTTGGACGGAAAGTTTTGGGAGGAAAATCAGCAATATTTTTCTTCTCCTTCCCTTTCTTTTCCTCTTTAAGAAAACTCAAGAACACAACATTTTTTATTTTCCTCCTACTTTCATCCCCTTTTCGTTCCTTTCCTTCGTAAAACAAACTCTAGAACACAGCGTAAGTGAACATATTATTTCAGAATAAAAAAATAGTATAAGATATATTTTTTTAGTTGAGATGCCTTATTATATACTCTAAATTGAGCTTTTGAAGGTACATTTTCTGAAATAAAGATTGAAACAAAGCATTTTCATTATGAACAAAGTGCCTTTAAAACAATCATCATTATTTAAAGAACGCTGATTCCATATTTAAACTCATTTCATTGATCTTGTGGAGAGTTTCTAATTTTTGTTATAGTTTTGTAATCATGTTTGATATATAATTTGGGTAAAAAGTTAATTACCGGCAACTCTAACCGGTCCCACACAGAACCTGCCTCCAAGGACACCAATGTGATGGGGATTTTTTGGCTCACTCAGCGGCTGAGGCTGGTGGAGAGGTCTGGGATCAAACCCAGGACCTGTTAGGCTGTTATGTATTTGGGCAAAGTCACATCATCCCTTTGTCAACTGAGCTACATGCCAGTGGCATGTTTGATATATAATTATTTATTGAATTTAAGAAAAAACATAAAACTGTCAACATTTCAATCATACTAGACTCGACTCATTTTGTACTCCAAAAAATATATTGCATGTACTCCTTAACAAATCCATTTTTCTGATTATTTTGCTACATACAATTAATGTTTTATCATTAATTAATATGATAAAAGTAAAAAAGAAGTATAAACAAAATCAATGTTTTAAAAACTCGTCGCATAACCGTCATGACGCCATATGACACCAAGGCTTGTGTCTCACGTCACGTTAAGCCTGTGGCACGCCATGACCTAATGCATAATTTTCGTAATACGATATTTGATTTTTCTTTACGTTTTCAATATCTTATTTGCAAGTTTTTTAATATATAGCTTAATTTAATTTGCTTATTATTATTGACTAATGGAGTAACACTATAAAACATATGTTTTTATATATAATATTATATATGAATAATACATTTGACGTCATAAGTCACGTCTTGAAAACGTCATAGCTTCGCCGTGACTCATAAAGCTTGAGGCTTGGCCTTGCCGTCACGCCATTTAAAACCTTGAACAAAATTCGGTTTAAAAGAGTCCCAATATTGTTGTTCGTTCTTAATAAGTTAAATATGTTTTGATATAATTATTCACGAAACATGGTATTGTTAAGATGTCGATGAATGTGGTTGATTTACAATGATTAAAATTCTACAATTATTATGTATCCACTTAAATAACAATTTGTTTAGTTGCTGACAATCATAATTATGTGACACAATTGATAATCCATATTTTAAAACACTACACGGCCTATTGTTTGTCAAACACTTGATTATAAAAAGAGAGGTTATGATTATTGATACATTTTGTTACATGGCAAATTATATAAAATAATATATTTTTATTCGATTCATACTTTGAAACCTAATTTTATTTTCAAACCCACATCCACATTGTGTTACACTAGATATTTCAAATTAGAGGTTCTTAGATTGATATAGTATAGTCTTTTGACTCTTTTCCAATGTAATAAAATTACGTAGTGTTTTTTTTCTTTCATAAAGCGGTAGGTGCCTGTAAAGAAGATCGATTCTAATACTACACAAGTTGATAAGTCGGGAACTCATGCTCGAAGACTCGACTGACTTTTCCACCAAAAGTATAGAAGATAAGGTGTAAAATGTAAATCACTAGGCGTTGGATTCCCCTATAGTAGCCCATTTTTTTCTGTAGAAAACATGACCTTATAAACAGCTTTATAGCAACAAGACCTGCTAGTTTGATAACATTAACAACAACCTATATATATAAGTAAGAATGCCATAACGCAATTGACTTACCACTGCTGCTTCCTGTTATGAGAACAACTAGTTAGTATCTATATTTTTATGTTATTTTGTTATACTATTTGCTATTTTTACCATTTTCATTTTTTATTTACTGTAACAACCGGGATTTTTGTGTAATTAAATAAAATGAGCTCGGGTAAAATGTGAATCAAGAAGAAAGTTTGAGGGGTCAAAGTGTAAAGTTGGGAAGAATACTAAAAAGGGGTCCAAAGCCCTAGGAGGAAATCATTCTTCAATCAGTATTATTTTTGTGTGTGCTCTGTGTGTGTGTGCGGCGGCTGTGAGGAAAAGAAGACAAGAAGAAAGGACGTTGTTGGTGATCTTTGGGGAAAGCTAGAGTGGAATTCTTAGCATCTCTTCAAGTAAGTATTCTAATTCCCTTCTCCTTAGTTCTTTTCCGATCAGAAGCTGTTTGGGAGGGTTTGGGTGTGTGTAATCACACACACACTCGGTGTCCAGCGCTGTTTCTGTAATTAAGAGGTTGGGGAGATCGATTTTTGAGTCTAATCGGTAATGTGAGCCTAGAATCTTTCTTTGAACCGATTTCTAGTTTAGCTTAAAGGTTTTCGGTAAGTTTTAGCAAGTTTTCGATTTGAGCAGTAGAAAAACCCTGTATCAGACTTGTCTGCGTGTCTGGGGAAAGAAGATGAAGTGGTTGAGGCTGAAATTCGCAAGCTAAGCCTGCGAGTTTGAGAATTTCGCAAGCTAAGCCTGCGAGTTTGAGAATTTCGCAAGCTAAGCCTGCGAGTTTGGGAATTTCGCAAGCTAAGCCTGCGAGTTTGGGGGGGAAATCGCAACCCAAGGTTGCGAGTTTCAGAGTCCTGCGAGTTTCTGTGTTTTGCGAATTTCAGTGCCCTGCGAGTTTAGAGTCTTGCGATTTAGAGCTGAGAGAGTTTAGGATCCAAGTTAGGTGCATCCACTTAATCAATAAATTATTGTTTAGGTGTACGTTTGGAACGAGTCTTGAAGTAAGCGGGAGTTGCAATCAGGTGAGTTTTCTAAATTAAAACATATGGCTTTTAAAGTGTTTTCAAAATGTGTTATGAATGTTGAGAAATTGCCATGCTTTATTATTATGCTTGTTTGCATGAAAGTTGTTTTAAAGTTTATGTAGAATGTATGCATACATCAAGGAGACGTAAACTGGCAAAGACGGGAGAGTCGTTCCGCCAGCTTTCGTGCGGGAAGGGAGGTCCCTATATGCCAGGAGCGAGGCTCCGTAAGGCAGCATGAGGCTGACTCGTTGTCACCTTCGGGTGGCTTCAGGGTGTCAGATTACGAGGAGGCGGACTTTAGTTCGTATATGATTTTGACATGTTGAGTATAAACGTTTCATGCTGAAAAGATAAACTGTTTTTAAATGCTTTGATAACTGTTAGGAGGGACTCACTAGACCTCATGGTCTAACCCTCGCATTTTCAAAATTAAAACCTTTTCAGGTAAGCAGGTTTCCAGGAGCTCGGGCAAATAGGCTGAGCTTAGCGTGAAGAGTAAAGGTGGATAGAGACACTCTAGTATTTAGTATTTCTCAGTTGTGTAGGTTGTTTCCGCAAACCTATTAAGTATTTGTAATGAAATTTTGTGACCGTGATTTTGGGATGTTATGAAATTGATGTTTTGCATGTTAATGTTCGGGAGGGTCTTTATAGTTGGTATCAGAGCCGTGGTTTAAGGGATTTAGGTGACCGAAAGGAGCCTAGACTTAAACTGTGAGGAGTAGGATCACAACTGAGAAACAGGAATGCGTTAGGAGAGCACTATTTTAGGGTAGGACTGATAGGGTGTTGAGGACGGTCATGTAAGGTAAGTTTGGAGTTACATCTGGCCAGTGTAACTGTGAACTTACAGGTACATGTATGTGCTTAAACTACCTTGTTATCCTGTGTCGTGGCGCTAGGGAGTCTTCTATGCGTTGTTAGGCTTTTGCTAGTAAGTAAACTTTCCGTTGTTTTGCTGCTACATCAGAATGTCTGCGAGATCATTGAGAAGTAGGTCCATACCAGAGGCAGTAGACACGCGAACCAAGAGTACTACACTGCGTGAGGAAGCGGTGCGAGTCGAGGAAGAACCAGTGAATCAGCCAAGAGTGGTAGCCACTCGTGGACGAGGAAGGGGTCGTGGAAGACCTAAGGGAGCGGTGCCGAGAAAAGCGGCGACTGAAGCGGGGGCAACAACCGCCAAGGAAAAGAGTAAGAAGAAGAAGGCAACCGTCAAGCGTACGACTAAGAGTATGGCAGAACCCGAAGTGCAGGCTATCTCTGAACAGGAAAGTTCCGCGCCTGTAGCAAAGACCAAAGCAAAGAAAGGGCGTAAGTCCGAGGCCACACAGGCTTTTATAACCGAGGAGAAGTTCACATCTGAGATGGGAAAAATACAGGAGACTCTGAAAGCAGTTTTAGAAAATCAAAACAAGACGGCATCTGGAGAACCAAGCAAGGGTAGTACTGGGAAGAAGACAGTGGAAGGTAGCGAACCGCGAACTGAAATGGGCACCAACTCAATGATAACTCCGATTGCCGATGAACCAAAGACAGCGAGGGGGTGTACATTTAAGGCTTTCAACTCATGCAAACCACCGACCTATAATGGGGAGCGTGATCCCGTTAAGGCTATTCAGTGGGTTCGTGAGATGGAGCTAGTCTTTGATGCTAGTAAATGCGCGGAGGAAGATAAAGTCCTGTTTGCGAGGTCAGTGTTGAAGGCAGAAGCGATCTTTTGGTGGGATGTGGAAACTGGGGGAAAGGGGTCAGAAGTGGCAAGGAGCATGTCGTGGGAGACATTTGTGAAAAGGTTCAAGGCTCAATACTGCCCTTTGGCGGCAGTTAAGAAGTTAGAGGAAGAGTTTCTGAGTTTGGAGCAGGGGTCAATGACGGTTCAGGAGTATACACTGAAATTTATCGAGAAATCCAGATTTGCTGAGTTATACGTACCAACTGAAGAGAGACGGATTGAGCGGTACATCTATGGGTTGAAAAGCAGTATTAGAGAGTTGGTGCAGGCAAAGGAACCAACTACGTTTCAGGCAGCAGTTGACAAAGCAGAATTGACAGAGAAAGATAAGATCAGGCAGATGAATGAGAGAGCTGGGGACAAGCGCAAATGGGAAGGACCGACCCGAGACAGTAAGAGGCCGAGCACGAACAGAATTGAACTGCGGGCAAGTTTCCGGTCAGCAGAAAAGCCTTGTAGTAAATGTAACCGAGTGCACCGGGGTGAATGTTTGGCTGATAAAGGGGGATGCTATAACTGTGGGAAGATGGGGCATCTGTCCCGAGATTGTCGTGGGCAGAGATCTTGTTTTCATTGCGGGCTGTCGGGTCACGTTAAATGGGATTGTCCGCAGCTAAAGAAGGGTCAGGCAGGGGGTGAAGGTGGTAGCAATGGAGGAAAAGGTAATGAGAGGAAGGTGGAGTCGGCTCGTGCTAGAGCGAGGGCATTCCACATGACAGCTGAGGAGGCGGAGAACGCGCCAGATGTAGTGACAGGTACCTTTCCTATAGACTCGATATTTGCTAAAGTGATGTTTGATACGGGGGCAAATCGTTCATTTGTGTCGCCCGTTTTTGCTCAAAGGTTGCGGGTGAAACCCAAGAGGTTAAACTTGGGGTTTGAAGTAGATATAGCGGGTGATTGCCGAGTCTGGGTAAGGGATGTCTATGAGGGTTTCAATATAGACATAGATGGTCACTCATTTCCATTGGAACTTTATCCTATGGGAATGGGGGAGTTTGATGTAGTCCTAGGAATGGACTGGCTAGCGGAGAATGATGCGAGCATTGTGTGTAATAAGAAGTTGGTCCGTATACCTCTAGCCGATAAGGGAGAGGTGGTAATATACGGGGATCAACGAAATAGGAAGTCGTGTCTAATTTCGTTGATGAAAGCTAGGCGATGCTTGGGGAAGGGTTGCGCGGGGTATCTAGCATATGTACTAGATGCCAAGAAAGAGAAGAAAAATGTGGAAGATGTGCCCGTAGTAAACGAGTACCCGGAAGTGTTTCCGGATGACTTGACGAGCCTACCTCCGGATCGTCAAGTGGAGTTCAGAATTGACCTCGTGCCGGGGTGGCACCGATTGCTCGTGCGCCCTATCGGTTAGCACCAGCAGAGATGAAGGAGATGATGACCCAACTGCAGGAGTTACTTGACAAAGGTTTCATACGTCCGAGTTCATCACCTTGGGGAGCACCTGTACTTTTCGTTAAGAAGAAAGATGGATCGATACGGATGTGCATAGATTATCGCGAGCTTAATAAGGTGACCGTGAAGAACAAGTACCCGCTCCCGAGGATCGATGACCTCTTCGACCAACTGCAAGGCGCGAGTTACTTCTCAAAGATAGACTTGAGGTCGGGTTATCATCAGTTGAAGGTGAGAGAAGAAGACGTACCGAAAACGGCGTTCCGTACGAGATATGGGCACTACGAGTTCCTAGTCATGCCTTTCGGGTTGACTAACGCGCCCGTAGTGTTCATGGATCTGATGAACCGGGTGTGTAACTCGTTGTTGGATAAGTGCGTGATCGTCTTTATTGACGATATCTTAATCTACTCTCGTACGCGGGAGGATCACGAGCGTCACCTTCGGACAACGTTGGAGTTGCTAAAACGCGAAAGGTTGTATGCAAAGTTTTCGAAATGTGAATTCTGGCTCAGAGAAGTTCAGTTTTTGGGACACGTAGTATCTGTGGATGGAATCAAAGTGGGTCCTGCAAAAATCGAAGCCATCAAGGACTGGGAAGCGCCTAGAAATCCTTCAGAGGTGAGAAGTTTCCTTGGTCTAGCCGGATACTACCGTAAGTTTATTCAAGACTTTTCTCGAATAGCTTCGCCTTTGACCTTGTTGACAAGGAAGGACGTCAAATTCGTGTGGGAAGAAGCTCAGAGGACCGCGTTTGAGAAATTGAAGGAAAGTTTGTGCAGTGCTCCAATCCTATCGTTACCAAATGGATCAGAAGGGTTTGTAGTGTACAACGACGCTTCCAAGCTCGGGTTGGGATGCGTGTTGATGCAGAATGGAAAGGTGATTGCCTACGCTTCGCATCAGTTGAAAGATCACGAAAAGAATTATCCCACCCATGACATGGAATTAGCGGCCGTTGTCTTTGCGTTGAAAATCTGGCGACATTACCTCTATGGGGTGAAGTGTCAGATTTACACCGACCATAAGAGCTTGAAGCACCTGTTTGATCAAAAAGAGCTGAACATGAGACAGAGGAGGTGGATGGAACTGTTGAACGATTACGATTGCGAAGTCCTTTACCACCCGGGTAAAGCCAATGTGGTGGCAGACGCGTTGAGTCGGAGAGAACGTGGAGAGCAGACCAAAGTCGTGGCTTTCCGAATGGAAGCAACCTCAAATCTTCTCGAAGAGATTAAGAAGTTTCAGAAAGAAGCACTGATAGAAGGAAATGTGAAGAGCGAACGAGTTGTCGGGATTGCGACATCGTTTGAAGTCAACAGTAGCGGGTTGAATTGCATGAAAGGCCGAGTGTGGGTGCCAAGGATCGGTGACTTGAGAGTAAAGATCCTCGAAGAGACGCATAGGTCACGATTGTCCGTGCACCCGGGCACGAATAAGATGTATCAAGACTTGAGACAGTTCTACTGGTGGCCGGGGATGAAGAAGGATATCGCTCATTTTGTGGAGCGGTGTGTGACTTGCCTGAAGGTTAAGGCGGAACATCAACGACCTTATGGAGAGTTGCAGTCCACGGTGATACCAGTGTGGAAGTGGGACAACATCACGATGGATTTTATCACGAAATTGCCGAAAACCCCTAAAGGCAATGATACGATCTGGGTGATAGTGGATATTCTCACCAAATCAGCTCATTTCTTGCCTATGAGGGAGTCGGATTCGTTGGAAAAGTTGGCACGGTTGTACATCACCGAGATTGTGTCTAGGCATGGAGTGCCAAAGTCCATTGTGTCTGATCGGGATAGTCGATTCACATCGAAGTTTTGGAGGAGCCTTCAGCGTGAATTGGGGTCTCAAGTGAAGCTGAGCACGGCGTATCATCCGCAGACGGATGGTCAGAGCGAAAGGACCATCCAAACGCTGGAAGATATGCTGAGGGCTTGTATAATTGATTTCAAAGGATCGTGGGAGACGCACTTGCCGTTGATAGAGTTCTCTTACAACAATAGCTATCACACAAGTATCCAAGCGGCACCATTTGAGGCGTTGTACGGACGAAAATGCCGTACGTCGTTATGCTGGAATGAAGTGGGAGAAAGACAGTTGACAGGTCCAGAAATTGTGCAGCTGACGTCAGAAAAGATAGAAGTGATTCGAGAAAGAATGAAAGTTGCCCAAGACCGACAGAAAAAGTATGCCGATAGGCGAAGGAAGCCGATTGAGTTCCAAGTAGGTGACAGAGTAATGCTCAAGGTGTCACCTTGGAAGGGCGTGGTCCGTTTTGGAAAGAAAGGGAAGTTGAGACCGAGGTATGTCGGACCGTTCGCGATAGTTGAAAGAGTAGGCTCTGTAGCTTACAAGTTAGAGTTACCAGAAGAACTAGAGCGAATCCACCCGACCTTCCATGTCTCAAATTTGAAAAAGTGTCTAGCCGAAGCCGATGTGGCCATTCCGTTGGAAGATGTAAGCATTGACGAGAAGTTAACGTACGAGGAAGAGCCAGTCGAAATTTTAGACACTAAAGTACGAAAGACGAGAAATAAGGAGACACGTTTGGTGAAGGTTCAGTGGAAATATCATCAAGGACGAGAAGCAACGTGGGAGGTGGAAGCGGAGATGAAAAGCAGGTACCCTCACCTCTTTAAGAATGGAATTCCGGGGACGGAATTCTTTTGAGGGGGGGAGTGTTGTAACAACCGGGATTTTTGTGTAATTAAATAAAATGAGCTCGGGTAAAATGTGAATCAAGAAGAAAGTTTGAGGGGTCAAAGTGTAAAGTTGGGAAGAATACTAAAAAGGGGTCCAAAGTCCTAGGAGGAAATCATTCTTCAATCAGTATTATTTTTGTGTGTGCTCTGTGTGTGTGTGCGGCGGCTGTGAGGAAAAGAAGACAAGAAGAAAGGACGTTGTTGGTGATCTTTGGGGAAAGCTAGAGTGGAATTCTTAGCATCTCTTCAAGTAAGTATTCTAATTCCCTTCTCCTTAGTTCTTTTCCGATCAGAAGCTGTTTGGGAGGGTTTGGGTGTGTGTAATCACACACACACTCGGTGTCCAGCGCTGTTTCTGTAATTAAGAGGTTGGGGAGATCGATTTTTGAGTCTAATCGGTAATGTGAGCCTAGAATCTTTCTTTGAACCGATTTCTAGTTTAGATTAAAGGTTTTCGGTAAGTTTTAGCAAGTTTTCGATTTGAGCAGTAGAAAAACCCTATATCAGACCTGTCTGCGTGTCTGGGGAAAGAAGATGAAGTGGTTGAGGCTGAAATTCGCAAGCTAAGCCTGCGAGTTTGAGAATTTCGCAAGCTAAGCCTGCGAGTTTGAGAATTTAGCAAGCTAAGCCTGCGAGTTTGGGAATTTCGCAAGCTAAGCCTGCGAGTTTGGGGGGGAAATCGCAACCCAAGGTTGCGAGTTTCAGAGTCCTGCGAGTTTCTGTGTTTTGCGAATTTCAGTGCCCTGCGAGTTTAGAGTCTTGCGATTTAGAGCTGAGAGAGTTTAGGATCCAAGTTAGGTGCATCCACTTAATCAATAAATTATTGTTTAGGTGTGCGTTTGGAACGAGTCTTGAAGTAAGCGGGAGTTGCAATCAGGTGAGTTTTCTACATTAAAACATATGGCTTTTAAAGTGTTTTCAAAATGTGTTATGAATGTTGAGAAATTGCCATGCTTTATTATTATGCTTGTTTGCATGAAAGTTGTTTTAAAGTTTATGTAGAATGTATGCATACATCAAGGAGACGTAAACTGGAAAAGACGGGAGAGTCGTTCCGCCAGCTTTCGTGCGGGAAGGGAGGTCCCTATATGCCAGGAGCGAGGCTCCGTAAGGCAGCATGAGGCTGACTCGTTGTCACCTTCGGGTGGCTTCAGGGTGTCAGATTACGAGGATGCGGACTTTAGTTCGTATATGATTTTGACATGTTGAGTATAAACGTTTCATGCTGAAAAGATAAACTGTTTTAAATGCTTTGATAACTGTTAGGAGGGACTCACTAGACCTCATGGTCTAACCCTCGCATTTTCAAAATTAAAACCTTTTCAGGTAAGCAGGTTTCTAGGAGCTCGGGCAAATAGGCTGAGCTTAGCGTGAAGAGTAAAGGTGGATAGAGACACTCTAGTATTTAGTATTTCTCAGTTGTGTAGGTTGTTTCCGCAAACCTATTAAGTATTTGTAATGAAATTTTGTGACCGTGATTTTGGGATGTTATGAAATTGATGTTTTGCATGTTAATGTTCGGGAGGGTCTTTATATTTACCAAGTACATTTGAATTCATTTATCCTCATAGCCCTTTTCAAATTTTACATGTAAATAAAATAAAAATAAAAACGATAAAATATAAGTTATACCATTTTAAGATAGCATGTTCAAATATCTAGCAGGTCATGGGTTCAAGCCTAGGCCCCCCGCTAGCTTCAGCCGTTGAGTGAGCCTCAAAATGTCCCTTCATACGGATACCCGAGTAGACAGGGTCAGATATGGAGCCGGTAAAGGGTTGCCGATTATCAACCTTTTGTCCCAAAAAAAAATAAGATAGCATGTGTTTTGATGTCCCCACACTCAAAAATGGGAAACATATGGTCTTTTGCTTCTCAATTGAGATTGTAAAAAAGGACTTCATCATCATTCTTCTCAAGAATTTAATTTGCTTTAAAAGGAAGCCAAAAAAAAATTCTTCATATAGAAATTAATCACCAACGATATAGAATTACACACTAAGCGTTTTTTTACAATGATTATTACAATTTAAAAACCTAGAATCAAATAATTATTTAGTAGGGAGTTTTAAAATAAGAAACGTAAATATCGTGAGAAGATAAATATAAAAATTCATATAATATCATTGCGAAAGTTCATTTGAAGATGCAATGTGAACTCATACGAATAATGTGAACTTCAAGGATAGTTTTTTGTTTTTGATTTTTTCAACAATTCATAAACTCTCTCTCTCTTATATTGTCATGATATTTAGTCTTCTTTCTTGAACTACCATCTAGTTATCTAAGAACATTTCAAACATATTCAAAAGTTTTCAAAAATGGAGAATCAAATTCCAAAATCTCTATAAAATCCTATTCAACTCCAACAGATTCTCCATTTTTGAGATTACATCATTACTTATATCTAAGAAAATATTATTTTTCTCTAATAAACATTTCACTTTAAAGTTTCCTTAGACCGTGCGTACCGTTCTTGGGTACCACGGCGGGTTCGTAAATCGGGTAGGGCGGGGTGGGCGGTACGGGTGGTATCGGGTAGGGGGGATCGGGTAGGGTAGGGTTCGGGAACCCGGGGGAACCCGAGCTAAATGTTTTTTTTTAAATGTTTTTAGGGTAAGGAGGGTAGGAGAGAGAAAAGCTGATGTGGCATTCGGGTTCAATGGGTTCGTGGGTTGGCGGTACTCCACTTTAGGGTAAGGAGGGTAGAAAAGAGAAAAGCTGATTTGGCGCTGAGGTGACATTAGGGTTCAGTGGGTTCGTGGGTTGGCGGTACTCATGGTCTTATTGATGGAATATAATAAAAAATCATCTCTCAGGCCATGAGTACCACTACCCAATGAACCCACTTGACACCTCAGCGTCACATCAGATTTTCTCTTTCCTACCCTCCTTACCCAAAAGTGGAGTACCGCTAACCCACTGAACCCAATTGTCACCTCATCTTTTTTAATTCTTTTATTTATACATTTAATTATTTAACAAAATCAAAATATTTATATATTTTTTAATAAATAAAAATAAGATAAATAATAAAAATAAAAATTCATATCATTCATTAAAAAATTAAAAATTACAAAATAAATTTAAAAATTACAAAATATTAAAAATCTAGTCGTCGTCGTTGTTGGGAACTTGAATACGTCAAATATGTTCGACCAAATCCGACCGAAGGTTATTATGCGTGTCCCGGTTTTTGACTTCTCGAACATTTGTCGCGCGTTGTTCCTCACTGATTTGTGTTTCGATATCATCCGCTACAAGGTCGTTTTCATCGCCACCACAAATGGCATGGTCTTCGTCTTCGAGTATCATATTGTGTAATTTTGCAGCTTCTCGAACCAACCCTACAAAAATTTCCCTTTGATGATGCAAGTACTCGTCGGTGTCTATGGATGATGATGATGCGGTCGATGAAGCGGGTTGTGGCGAATTCATATTGTCTAAAATTGAAGAAATAAATGGAAGAAAGTATAGAGAATGGAAGAAAGTATAGAGTTTTTTGGTGTGAAAAAATAAGATGGTATAGGTTAATATATATAGTGTTTATAATTTGAAAAAAATAATAATAAAATAGCCGTTGGTAAACGGTAATATTTAAAAAAAAAAAATTAAAAATCAACGGGTATCATCAGGTTGGTGAACCCGGTTACCCTTACCCGCTATGAACCCGCTCCCCCCGTACCCCTACCCGATGAACCCGCTCCCCCTACCCGATGAACCCGCTATTGCCACCTCACCGAACCCGATCCCGTACCCGAGGGCGGTACGGGTTGTCTCATGGTAATCATTTTTGTAGAATTCTCCAAATTTGAAGAAACTTACACTCTCTTTTTTTCTCCATTTTAAAAATATGTTGAAATAAAATATTGTCCAAATTCCCTATTTCTTTCGTTTTAGAGAAGTTGTTGAAAATGCTCTAAAATTAGTTTATAGTAAATTGTGGGGCTTGTTGGAGCTACATAAATATAACATATAGATGAGGCATGCGTAAGAGGGTTTATATAAGAGTAAACTACAATTTTCGTCTCTCGTGTTTAATAAAATCTATGAAAGTGGTTCTTAAACTTCAAAAACTGTAAGAATCGTCCTTGGTGTCCTGATTTTGCTTTGAAAGTGGTCCTTGCTCAATAACTCCGTTAAAAAACTAAGTTAAGTCAGGGGTATTTTCGTCTTTTATATTTTTTTTTCTATTAAAATAAAATATTTTATATTTTATATTTTTATATTATATTATATATATACATATATATATATATATATATATATATATATATATATATATATATATATATATATATATATATATATATGGCCACTGCTCGTCAACCCCCTTGCCCCTTCTCCGATCTTAGAACTAAAACCCATTTACAGTTCCAAACACTTATATCAGTTTCAAGCTAACATCCATCGACAATCTACAGTGAAAATCAATGACAAAACCCATTTTTGAATCCAAATCTTATAACTAAAACCATATGAAAGCCATTGACAGGGAAACAAGATTTAAAACGAAGATGAAACAGATATGGATCGATAGATATGAAAGGATAACCAGATCTGGATGACAGATCAATAGATATGAAAGGATAAAGATGAACACCTGCAAATTTTTCATTCTTAAACCAATTCTGACCCAAAATCATCTTCGTGGGCATATCGATGTTGTTTTCAATTGTTGCTCCAGAAACCACTCGACCAATCTCACTTTAAGATTCTGGAGAAACTTCCGACCTCCCTTCTGGTGAGGCTCAGATCTGCAGAAATGGAATCACACAAAGGGGATCAAATCATCACATTATCTGGTTTACGAGATCTGCGTTCCATCTCCCACAGACCTATGATCGAATGCAACTGAGAAACTATGATCATGCAACGTGATATGAACACTAGCGATAACGATAAAACTACGGCGAGAATGGCTTTTTCCGGTGATGTTTTCCAACGCATCAAACTTACTGCTTTCTCGATGAAATGTTCTCCAATTTATAGATTTATGATCAGATAATCTATACAAATTGATCTGTGACAAACTGAAACTCAAAATCCGACGCAAATTCCTTTTTCCGGCGAAGCCCGGTTTTCCGGCGAGATCTCGGCAAAAACTTTCAGACGACTAAACTGACTGAATTTTCGACCAAAAACTAATCTGAAAGCTTCTGTTTGATCCAAATTCAAATACAAGAAGCTTGAAAGTGAATTTAGTTAACGAAACAGCTTTAAATTTCAAAACCACAGAGTCTTGCGAAACCTTCTTGAATAAGTGGCTTGCGAGGGTTTTGGTAACAAACCCATTTGGTTTTTATCTCCATAGATCTCGTAAACCACAGGAAGGGAGATGGAGCGAGGGTTGGTCGCCGGAGATGGCGACCTGATCGCCGGTGATGGTGGTGGAAAAGCATCGGGGGTTGCCAAACGATGCACTGTATATGTATATGTATATATATAAATATAATATAAAATATATAATATTTTATTTTAATAGAAAACGACAAAAAAATGTAAAAAGACGAAAATACCTCTGACTTAACTGAGTTTTTTAACAGAGTTATTGAGCAAGGACCACTTTCAAAGCAAAATCAGGACACCAAGGACGATTCTTGCAGTTTTTGAAGTTTATGAACCACTTTCATAGATTTTGTTAAACACCAATGACGAAAATTGTAGTTTACTCTTTATATAATTAGTACAAACTCACTTTTTTTTTTAAAGAAATAGTACAAACTCACTTGGGACTACTCAAAAGTAGATTCATTTTCAAGGCTCCTCTTTTCTTTTCCAATATTTATTGGTCTATGGGTGCACGCTTGATTAATTAATTCTCTTTATTTTAATTATTATTATTATATATAATATAAAGGTATGTCATTTTTATATGTATAAATCAACGAAACCATCGTAGTTTTAGTAATCTCTTTGCTTTTTGTTTGGTTTGTACACAAATCGGGTGTTTGAGCAACCAATCTTTTACGTCATGTAGGCATGTAGCATGGAGATTTCTTGCACCTTTGGTATAGCAATCCATCGGTTGTGAATTTGAATTGTGAGCTTAATTAATATGTGATTAATGTTCGAAATTTTTTAAAGAAAAGAAAACCTTATACATATGAGCCAAAATAAAATGGAATCCACTTAATGTTTATTAACTCTTGATTGAACACTGAATGAATCGTTTATAAGTTTCGGCTGCAGGGTGTTTATGGTGGGCTCAATTTGACATATATACATATTAAATGTCAAAGTTAGGGTATTGGGTCTCAAAGATTGATTGATAGGTGGCTTTGTGCAGTAGATTCAAGTATGAAACTTGAATTGATTATTGTATCCTCTAAACAAACATATCCATCGGCGAAAATTTGTCTTGGGCTGCAAATTCAAGTAAAGTTTACAGATTGTCTTTGTTAATTTATGTTATTTTCATTGATTTGTATAAGAATCTTTCATTTTTTGTAAACTTTTTATATCAATATATACATATTTCTCTTTGTGATCCTAAGAATTAAATCTTTGATAACATGGTATCAGTAACATTTTTGCATGATTTAATTTGAGTTGATTTATAGTCATTGGATACCGTCGATTTTTTGTTTGATATATGTCTACATCACATTCAAACGTAAGATTTGGCACAGAAAAACATTATAACACGAAAATCATACTTCCCGAGCAATCTAAATTTAGGTTGACCGAACAAATACAAAAACACACATTGATCAACATATCATCAAGATCACCCTTTTAAGATCGAATATTACTAAAAAAACAGATCTTAACGAAATTAGGGTTTTTGTTTGTTGATCAATTAGTGTACTTGTATATATATATATATATATAATCAAATGTTATACAGTAATTGGTTGGTTAGAAACCCCAACAACATCATTTGTTGAAGCTAAATCTAATGATGATCCATGGAGGAGTTTCTTCTTCTCTTTGATGGCTGGATCTTCCAACACTACAACTTTGTCATTATCTCTAACCCCAACCATGTGGAGGTGTTCAACATCCTCTCTCTCCTTCCCTTTATACAACACCCTTTGCTCCTTTGGCTCCATCCCAGTCACCATTGATAACATCATCTTCATTTCTCCTGCATGTGTTCACAATTAAACACACACACACACACATATATATATATATATGTATTAAAAAGATTGTTTCTTTCTTCTTTTCATCAGAAATTATTAATTGGTATCAAGAATGCCAAAAGAAACACATATATGAAAAGGGTATTTGGTATTTGCCAAAAAAGGACTAATATATATACCAAAAGTTGAGGTTGGTTGGATGGATATATCATGCCATTGTGAACCAGTGACAACTCTAACCATAATAACTCCTTCTTTTTCAGCCTTTAGCCCTTCAATATCTCTCTTTTGAACAAGCATCCCACCAGGTCGCAATTCCCATTTGATTTCTCCGACGATGGTCATGGCCGTACCACATGTCTCCTTGTTGCCGCCACCACCACCGCGCAACTTAGAAAGGCTCCTATGGAATCTTTTTGACCTCAACTTCATCATCGATCTTTTTGGTAGATATAGATTTTAATTCTGCTATCTCACTCAATCTCTTTCTAACACAAAAACAAGGGGCAATAGATCTAGTTGGAGGTACTTAAATAGTACCGGCTCTAGATAATGGGTTTTATCAACTTAGGGTGGACCCATGTATGTATGTATATATAAGGCCAGAAAATAAGGTAAATGTGTTGATCATCTTATAAAATACTCAAATGCTTGACTTTTATCAGTTTATGTTCCTAATGTTAGTGCATCTCCTATGTAAGGTTTTCATTCAAGCATTTTTAATGGAGTTTTTTATTATTATAAAAAGTTGGAAAGAAATTTATTAATTAGACAATAAACCAAAGTTTACAACAAGAGCATATGCATGTACACATCTGATGCAAAAGAAATAAATAAAACATCGAAGCCAAAACTAAAATCGAAATATAAGAAATGATATTAACTCGATCCTATTTATTCATTATCTATGTCACGCCAGATTTTCTATGGATACAAGTTATTTAATACTTTAAACTCTTCGTTTTTTACTATGGACTGCACGAGTTATTTGTTTCTATCTCCATTTTTCTACCTGTAATAGGTATTGGTATGTATCCCGATTTTGTTTTTTCACTATCAGTTGACAAGAAAAAAATCGACTCAACTGGAAGAAACAAATAAATCAAACTTAGTTTGGAGACCCGATCCATGAACCCCAATATGCTTATAGGAACCTGACTTTATACGTTTACTTGTCAAATCATTTCTAACTTATAAAATTTCTAACTTACATAAAACTAAACAATGGTAGTTCTTGTAAAAAATATTTGTGGATCCTATGTATTTTTTTAAACATCAATAATTGTATAAAAAACAATTAAAATATCAAATAAAAAAGGTAGACGCCACCTTCAGAGGCACGTCCACCGCACCGGTCCCACGATCATCATGGGGAGGTAAATCAACACATGTATCCCATTGACAGAGTGGCGATGCCCATGCTTGAACCCGGGACCTTACACATGTGGATTACACCCACAGCTCTACCGCTAGGACACATCAACAAGGACTTTTTGAGTTAAGCGTGTTTTATTTTGTGTTCAAGATCGACTTGAGCATGATACTTATTAGGTTCGAGCTTGAAATAAAGAAGCCCGAACTCGATAAGAGGTTGTTTACACCCGTATTTAGAAGGCCTAATATTAATAGAGGTGTATGTAAATTAATCAAGATACTCGAGATTAAAAAATAACGAATTTTATTTATTATATCAGGAAAAGAAACCGTTTAGTTAATCTGGTAAAGAGATTATGTTCGTATCAATGCATTCTGCCTATTGTCCGATTGAAAGGCTGTGAAATGCCCAGCAAAGCACCCTGCAACGAAACTACTACATCCCCAGTAATCTCATATCATACGGAATCTTCCAAGAATTTCAATTCCAAATCGCCATTTTTTATCCTCTGCTCGATCTTTCAGGTACAAACCCTAATCTTTCCTTTCTCTTTTTGATTGAATCCAACTGCCTTGATCCCTATCCTCTAGTTTAAACCATGCTTTCAATCTCAATCACAACAATTTCTGTTTTAAATTTGTAAAAACGATGCAAACCCTGAGTATATGGCCATCAAAGACTGAATGTTTCTCGAATCTTGAATCCCCCCCTTGGAGAAAAACTAGAAACCCTAGTCTTTTTAGGGGTTTTAGAAGTGGGTTTCGTTTTAGGGATGATTTGGGATATGGGTTTCTTTGCAGATGCTCAAGATTTAATCTTTATGCGTTTTGGGGACCAAAGAAGCATTCAATTGGTTCATCTGTTGTCCCCTTGGCTCTGGCATTTGAAGAACAAGTAGTTGTGGGTAAAACAGATTCAAATTCAGCAGATGAATTGATAGAGGAGGGTAATTGTGAGGTTCTTGATGATGTTCATCAAGATAGAGTAAGAAAACCCAATGATTCGCCCCTCGAATCTAGCAAAAAAGACGGCGAAAACAAGGGCAAAAGGGTCGATACACGAGCGTTAGCGTGGAGCTTACGAAATGCTAAAACCATAGATGATGTAGAAATGGTGCTTGGAGACAAGGGTGATCTTCCCCTTCAAGTTTACTCCACGATGATTCGAGGATTTGGCAAAGATAAACGGCTGAATTCCGCCATTGTTCTTGTTGAGTGGCTAAAGCTAAAGAAACATGGTTCTGAACCTGTTTCTGGTCCAAATCTTTTTATCTACAATAGCCTTCTCGGCGCTGTGAAACAAGCCGAAGAATTCGACCACATAGAAAAGATCATGAACGATATGGCTATGGAGGGTATAGCTCCAAACGTCGTAACTTACAACACGTTAATGGGGATTTACTTAGTTCAAAAACGCGAATCAAAAGCTCTCGAGCTCTTTGAGGAGATACAGAAAAAGGGTTTATCTCCATCTCCGGCTTCGTATTCCACCGCGTTGTTGGCTTACAGAAGAATGGAAGATGGTTTTGGAGCTCTTGATTTCTATATTGATTTTAGAAACAAGCATCGGAATGGTGAGATCGGGAAGGACGATAAGAAAGAATATTGGGATCTTGAAGCTGCGAAGCTAGAGGACTTTGTGGTTCGTATTTGCTACCAAATCATGCGAAGATGGTTGGTTCAGACCGAGAATTTCAGCACTAAAGTGCTGAAACTTCTAACGTGTATGGATCAGACCGGCCTACAAACGGGCCGGGCTGAACACGAAAAGCTCATATGGGCTTGTACGCGTGAAGATCATTATACGGTTGCCAAAGAACTGTATAAAAGGATTCGAGAAAGGGATTCGGATATAAGCTTATCCGTTTGCAACCACGTGATTTGGTTATTGGGAAAAGCCAAGAAATGGTGGGCAGCTCTTGAAATATACGAAGATTTGTTAGATAAAGGACCGAAACCTAACAATATGTCGTACGAACTCATAGTTTCCCATTTCAATTTCTTGCTAACTGCTGCTAGAAAGAAAGGGATTTGGAAATGGGGCGTTGGATTACTGAACAAAATGCAAGAAAAAGGACTGAAACCGGGGACTAAAGAGTGGAATTCGGTTCTTATCGCGTGTTCGAAAGCATCCGAGCCTTCGGTTGCGATCCAAATCTTTACAAGAATGGTTGAAAACGGCGAAAAGCCGACGATTATATCTTATGGGGCACTTCTTAGTGCTTTAGAGAAGGGAAAACTATACGATGAAGCGCTTCGGGTGTGGAAACATATGATCAAAATGGGCGTGGAGCCGAATTCGTACGCTTATACGATCATGGCTTCAGTTAATGCAGCACAAGGGAAGTTTAATATGGTCGAGTCAATAATCCGAGAAATGCCTGTTTCTGGGGTGGAGTTAAATGTGGTCACTTTTAACGCGATTATTAGTGCTTGTGCTCGAAATAATATGAGCGGTCCAGCGTACGAATGGTTTCAGCGAATGGAGGTGGAAAAAATTGACCCGAATGAGGTCTCGTATGAAATGCTGATTGAAGCACTTGCAAAAGATGGTAAACCGAAGGTGGCGTATGATATGTATTTGAGGGCTCGGCTCGAGGGGTTGAGTTTGTCGTGGAAAGCTTACGACACGGTGGTTGGCGGTGGTGCGAGTATTGATTTGAGCTTGTTGGGGCCACGGCCACAGCCGCCGGAAAAGAAGAAAAGGGTGGAGATTGGAAAGGAGTTGGCAGATTTGGGTGGTAGAACAGTTGATACAAATCAAGAATATATGGGCACCGTAGATGATTAAGGATACATGAACGAGGGTTTTTCTGCATTATTTTGATAATAATCGATACTTTTTATGACTCTTTTGTTGGATAATTAGTGATTTAAATTCTTATGAAAATACAGTCAATTTTTTCGAGATTCCCAATATATTACATCAAAATATTTGACACATTATGTAAGTAGCATTTTTTTTCTGAATACTATATTCAAAAAACTAAGGTTACATACCAAGTTACAAAATGCAAAAACGCATTTCTCGCTCACAATTCTTGATTTCTCGCTACCTCGTGTTCATTTTTCGCAACTTCTCAATCTCTCAATTCTTCCATCTTTCCCTCAAAATGGCCGGCGGTGATGCATCAAACGAACAAATTATAATAAAACGTATTTTTAAGTATATTTGAGCGACTCAATTACGCATTTTTAAGTGTATTAGATAGCTAGAATAACATTTATAAATTAAAAAAAAATTTGTGAAGGCCCGGTTCGAAAGCCCGGTTTTATAAAAGCCTAAGCGGACCCGAATATTTGTGCTCAAGCCCGGTCCGTCCGGCCTGGGCCCAACCAAAGCCCGCGCTTTTTAATAGTGTTCCGGCCCGGTTCATCACGAGGCCTGGTCTAGCCCGCCTGGCCCGGTTTTTTGGCCACCTCTAGTTATAACAGGAAAGGTCAAAGTGACTAATTATGGACTATTTTTCAGTTATAATTGGAAGGCCTTTTCGTAAGGCCCAACGAATTCGGGTCCAAAGTTGTAATACACGTGAGCGGAAAGAGCACGACATTCTTATGCACTCATGTCACACGCCAAACGCATTTGGTTTGGTGATTCTAAATGAACCTCTCTACTTGCTAAAATGAATCTCTTGTCATTTTCATATTTATATATATATCATATTATCATCCATCTTTGAACTATTTTGATACATACATGAATAACTCTTATTTAACGCAAACAATAATTCAGTTAACAACATCCTTTTTACATTAAATATCTCTTTTGTTATATCGGTTAGCTAAATATTAGACGAATGCATGATCAACTCAAATACCTAAAATGTTAGTCTTGATATTTCAGAAAAATACATATTTTTTAAGCAGAATTCTTAAATTACGTATTAATTAATAAATAAAGGGATAGTTTGATACGATATTAGGCATTTATTTACGTGGTATTTTTTAAAGTTAAAATTAAGGGTGTTCGTTAATTCACAACACCGGTGAGATCAATCGTTTGATTCATTAGAGCATCCACGTAGGGCTTGCAAGGCCCTTTCAAAAGGAATTACAAATGGTCATCTCACCAAAGTCTTGTCTCACACATGTAAATTTTACAACGTCATCTAGACTCCAACTAGGGATGGCAAAAAAACCTGTCTCTGACAGGGATCCGACGCCCGAACCTGGTTTGACCGGGGATGGGGATGGAAAATCCCCGAAATTGTTAACCGGGGATGGAGGTACCTCTCAAACCCAACCCCGACCTCGACCCGAATATTTAATATAAGTTTTTATATATAGTATGTGTTTATATATATATATATATACACGTATATATATAACATAATAAAAATGATAAATCCAATGAGTATATATAGTATATATAACACACCAATATAATCAACCTTCGATTATGAGAAAAATTTCAAGATATATTATAATATTGGTATTATTGTTCGGAGAAACTTTTAGTTATATAACGTAGATGTATAAAATATATATTATTATGTATTGGAATTAATATATTTATTTTTAAAAAACTCTTTTATAAACGCAACAAATTAAAAGTTGATTAACTAAAATTTATAAAAATATGTCATTCAATCGTGAAATTAACATTTATAAAGATATTATTATATATAAAAAAGTTAAATTGTAAACGGGAAAAATCCTGATTCCCCGGTGGGGATCCATGTTCTCCGATGGGGATGGGAATATGAGGCTGGGGAAAATATCAAATATCATGAGTAGAGTGACTCACATGTTTGTTTCCTATGGTTTGTTGTTATTACTCTTGAGTCCCTAATATTAAAAAATTACATAAATGGTCCATGTGGTATGCATGTACTAGTGCCCTTGGTCCCTGCTCCTAACTCTATTAAAAAAATTGTATCAATTCATTTAATTATACATTTGGATATTACTCATTTTATACTTTTCTTTTAAAAATTTAGATAATGTTGAAGGATATGTGTCATTATCAAAAAGAAGTGATTGAAAGAATATTTTTCTAGTATTAGAATTTACCATGATTAATGTTTCCTTTTTGTTGTAAACTCCTTCCTATTTAAATGACTTATGATTAATGAGAAACATAGATTTTCGTGCTCTCTATTCTATTGGTATGTTGTTTCGTTTTTTCTTTAACACGTTATCAGCACGTACGCTCAATCAGTTCATGGATAGATTTTTGGGCTCCAACTTCATCAATCAGTCTGGAATGCTTCTACAATCCAAGTAAGCATCTTTATATGAATTCACGTTTTTTGTGTATGGATTAATATTAACCAAGCCTGATAAATGTTTCTCATCCATAATAACATTGTTGTTAATTTTTCATCTACTTGATTATGCATTGGATTCCCTTTTAAAAAATACAATTTCTAATCTTGTTTTTTTACGTGTTGTTTGTCATAACAATCTAATGAGTAAATATGCCCTAATTATTAAAAAACATAAATATATAAAGTGTTATCATCTATATTAATGTTTGAGTTTATACAATTTTCACTGTTTTTTATATGCATTCCTGGTAGCCATAAATGACCTTCACTGTAAAACTAAAACCTAATAATGATATTATTTATTTATTTATTATTATTATTATTATTTGTTTATATATATATATATATATATATGAACATACAATCTTATATATAAAATATTTTAGTAAATTAAGGTTTCTTCATAGAGGTAAAATTTCTTTTACCAATAATAAATGAAAATGTTTATTTTTCTTTCCATGGAAAACTAGATTATGTGAATTTATTAGATTTTTTTGTGATTTCAATGAATTTTTAATTTAATAATTATGTGATTATTTTTATTTTCTTGCCATAAATTAAAAAAAATCTTAAATAAATAAAATATCATGATCGTATTGGAATGTATTTGACCACCATACTAGTTAATAGGGAACCATAAAAAAATATATATATATACACGATTAAATTAAATTTATTTATGAATTTCTTTTAATTGGTTGATTAATTTGGACCAACCGGTTGTTATTTATTTTGGGTCATTGTATTTTTAGCTTTGTTTAGATAAGTTAATTTGTACTAAATTTGTTATTTATTTTGGTAGGTTTAATTAGTTTACAATATTGATATGTTTATTTGATTGATATAACTATGTCAATGATATTTATTTATTTGGCACACTAATTTGATTTAGACTATTTAAATTGAATTAATATATTGTTCTTTGATATGATAACGATTAATTCAAATGTTTATTTAGCTTCTTAAATTGATCTTTTACACATAAAATTAAAACGCTTATCTTATTAGGCCATCAGTACCCCATGGAGGGAATCTTTCAAATATTCCACTCCACATCAGCGTCACATCAGCTTTTCTCTCATCCCTCACTCAATCCCTAACAATCCCTAAACACCCGTACCCCATTCCCTAACCCACTCCCTCTCATTTCTAACCTGGGACCCACCTCTCCTCCTCACATTTTCTTCGGGATGAAACGGGATGGTCCCCATCCCATCCCTTCCCGCCGATCCCGCAGATGCCGTAGCCCACCCCGCTCCATCCCGCCCTCCATCCCGCTGGGCTACGGATGGCCTTAATACTTATCTTGATTATGAGTTCCTATTCACAACTCTCAACTTTATAATTAATTATTGGAAGTTACACTTCCAACCCCCCATATTTTTTGGTCTTTTACCAAAAGCTCCAAAAATACTATTAAAAAGTTAAAAGTTTGAAGTTGGCTTTATGTCAAAACCCATATTTATTTGTATAATGGCAAAATCTCTTAAAATACTATTAAGGTATTGAAACATTGAAGTTGGCTTTATAAGCCAAACTCATATTCATTTTGGCCTCATGCCAAAAGCTCTATAATTAACAATGTTATCTTCAAATTAAATAAATCGCAATATATCAATTGGATTTTGTCAAACGGATGTAAATAACCCTAAGGTTTGTAGGGACTTAAGTAATCCACGCGATTCCCCTATTATCTGGAGATCCAATAGATTGAGTGGTTTTTATTCTCAAATTGAAATATTGATGAAGTATTATCAACAAAATGTAAGAATATAAAAATCCAATATTATTATGATAATGAAAATTTTCATGCATAACATAATAATGATAAACCATAATTCACTTTTTTAGAAAATAATATATTCCCCATTTTCTACGACATATTTGAATCAGAAGGATTTGATTACGATAAGATAGGTTCGAAAAACACAAGAAACTATGCAAAAATTATCAAACCCTTTTGACCCTAAAGAAGAAAAACACTAGATGTTAAGATACAAGTAAATACTTTGAAAAGTTTGAGACGATATATCAGTCACAACCTTCAGAGGGAATAACTAGAAACCCCCAAGAACCGTGGGATGTCCCAAAAAGAAAATTCAGGAATATTCAATATCATATATTTCTCAAACTAATCATACAGTGGAATGAAACCTACTTACTTACAAGAAGGTAACTTATTTTATTAAATAAATGTCTTGTCTCAAAATGCATCTTAATCTTTGTGGAAAAGAACTATCAAAAGATTATTTGAATTATAACATCTATCTATCTTTCCTATACCATCAATCATACTAATGAAACCGTATAAATTGCAATATAACCGTTAACAAGCTCATTAACCTAATGCAAGTGGCTAAGAGATGTAACCGTGTTTTTTTTAACAACGCTAGACATACTCGGATAAAGAAAATTCTTGAGGTTAATAAGACAAGCATTGGAGGTGGAAAAACTCTAAAGGATAGTGAATTAAACATATTGATCCACACACATATGCTAAATTAGGGGTGAGCAAAACCCGCCCAACCCGAATTACCCGCCCGACCCGCGACCCGAAAAACCCGAAAATCGCAAACCCGATCACTCGATCACCCGATTAGCCCGAATCCGATTAACCCGACTTTGTACTTCGGTTCGGTTCGGTTTGGGTTTTCCCGAACCCGAACCCGCCCGAAACCCGATTAACCCGACTTTTTACTTTGTTTGATATATATATATATATATATATATATGATTCTGTGTTTGTGCAGTTGATCCATGCATGATTCAGTCAATCATAATTAAGATGGGTTATTGTTTATGCAGGTCCAATTACCATGGAGGTGTTTTGGGTTTGGGATGTGGAAGAAAGAAGAGGTGGGTGGTTCCGGTAAAAGTAGCCACAATCGCTCATCTCGCATCTAAACACACACACACACAGATGATTTTCTTGTGGTGTACTTGGGTATTCAATGAATACTATTCATATATTAGTTAAACAAATGTAATTAAGTTTGCCTCCTTCAGACATGTACATATCAATTTAATTAGGGCTAAAAAACATCAAAAAAATTGGGCTGAAAAAATGGGCTTAGGATCGGCCCAACCCGAACCCGAACCCGAAACCCGACAACCCGATCACCACCCGAACCCGAAACCCGATTTAGACTTAGGGCGGGTTTCGGGGCCTCCAACTTCCACCCGAAACCCGATTAACCCGAAATTTAAAACCCGAACCCGCCCGACCCGCCCGTTTGCTCACCCCTATGCTAAATATGTACCATATGGACAAGGTTGTGGAAAGGGTCAAATTCATGGCAGGAGTCGGGAACGAACTCCTAATAGAAAATGGAACAAGTTATAAATGAACTATGTCATATCTAAAATTGGTTAAGTATAAGTTTATTTGAATATAGTTTTACTATAAAATTAATTGCATTTGTGTATATATACACCTGAGTTTATAGTTGTTATAGATGTAAATAAACACATCAAAAACAAATGCAAAACTCTCAACGTTCTTCGTTCCATGTAGGAATGTATCGAGGAGAACTTGATTGTTTTTGTGGCATCTCATACAATCCTAAGAAAATAGATTATTTTCATTTAATTAATTCATCCAAACACTTAGACGATGGACTGTCACTTGTTGCTTAATGACACAAGATCAATCACTAAAACACTATATTAATAGAAACGTTGTTAAGATATTCGTATCAATTGAAAATCATTTTATAAGAATGGAAATGGGTATATATCAAGTCTAATGATATGAAAGTAACATATATTAGAGAAATTAATGTGTCAAATTAATGGATTATCTAGGTCATTAAATGTAACGTCCCAAAAATTACAAGAAAATTTAAATCTTTAAATAAACATTTCATTTATAACAACTCATTAAATGATCCCAACGTTTCGTTTGCAAACTCATAATTAATATCTTCATAATAAAAACCAGCGGAATAAACGTTTAATTAATAAAAACCATAAAGCAACCAGCTCTCCTCGCGCGCCAGTGTGTACTCGTCACGCCTTGGAGCCGCACGTACCTGGAACCACAGTTTATTGGGAAAAGGTAAGCACGAAGCTTAGTGAATTCAACACCATAAGTAACACAGTTATTTCCACACCACCATAAACAGATAATTGCACATAAACAGCATACAAGTCTACGAACAAATCATAAACGTGCATACTCACACCAACCCACCTAATAGGCATACGTCGGTCCCACCGACCACACGACAACCGTGCAACCGCAACCCGGCACCCCCGGGTTCATACGCCACCCGCGTATACAACCTTCGCAACCTGGCACCCCCGGGTTCATACGCCACCCGCGTATACAAACTTTGGCCCCACCAAGTCACTACGCCACCCGCGTATGTAATCCTCGGCCCCCACCGAACTCCTACGCCACCCGCGTAGCCACCACAATAAAGGTCCGACTAGACACCCCACGATTTAACCCCACACCACAAGCAAATAGAACTACCACACATGCACACAACGTAATGTAAAAATAACCGACATTATTTATAGTGAGAGAACTCACCTCGTAAGCGCGCCTAGCTCACAAACAATAATTCAAGCTTCACAAATCCAAGATCACTTCCCAACACCTAAACAAGCGTTACAATGTATTAACACGAGACCCGGACCCTAAAACACGACGCACCCTTAAATCGTCACTAAAACGACTTTTCGGTCTAACCAAACAGGTCTGTTCGGGACCTGTTCCGACCTCCATAAACCCAGAAAATCCTCAATTAAATTACATAACCAGAAAGTGCTCAGAGTTAGGGTTCCAAGGACATATCATACGCGTTCTAACGATTTTCCTACAATTTACTATGAATTTTCTAAAAACAGGACACGAAGCTGCCATGTGCAGACCTGCTGTGAAGACAGCCCTTTTACGCCTAGCTAGAGGCCGAACCAGACTTTCGCTAAAACATGAAAAGTGTGCCCGACACAGAATGTGAACTGTGGGCGCCGGATTCGTCTCAAACCGAGCTACGACGACAAAGTTACAGGCGAAATACGAACTGGACAGAAGCGATATTGATCACATAAAATGATGACTTGGCTTAACCTTCTATTAAGCCAAGACTTAATCCAAACAGACCTGCAATTCCTCACTTGGTTTGGGGGCTTTCGACTAAAGAACACACCACACCACCCATGGCCGCCCCAAGCAGTGGCGGTCAGCGGCGGCAGCCGCCGCCGGCGGTGGCGGTTTGACTGCTTCCGGCGAAACCACACCCAAAACACACACCCCGACTTACCCACACACACACCCGCATACACGTGCACACACTCGCACGAACACCCCTCGGCCGACACAGCGGCGGCGCACGGCGGCAGCCATGGCTGCGGCGATGGTGGGGTGGTTTTTGCGATCGAAACGACGAAGGGGAAAGAAACGGATGAAACTTCTTACCTCGAGACGACGACGACACGACGATAACCACACCGAAACCGATCGCCGGCTGATCCTCCCCTCTCTTGCTACCTTCGATCACCTTTCACACCTCTCTCTCTCTAACCCTCTCGGTTTCTCTCTCTCTCTCTCTCCTTTTTCTTTTTCCGGCCGGCGACAACCACAAAGGGGAGGGGGTAGAAACCGTAGGTTTTCTTTTTGCTCTCCTTTCTTAGCTTTTCTTCCAAGTCACGACACCCCTCCTCACAAAAGAAAAGGGTTTTGGGTATGAGTAGCATGGGCCGAAACCTATGCAAGTTTTGGCCCTTGACACAAATGGCCCCTCAACTAAAAATCTTCTCGCAACTAACCAAAATTCCGACATTTTGATGATTAGGTCCGATTCGTCTAACCCCGTTAACGGAAGTCACATTAAATCAAACTTAAAAGAAAAGAATTAATACTAATAAATTACATACCGGGATACGGGCTTTACAACTGTCCCCCACTTGGATTAGACTTCGTCCTCGAAGTCTATGCCCGTGAATAGCTATAGATGGTTCTCCCTCATCTCAACCTCAGGTTCCCAAGTTCACTCGGAACCCCCTTTCGGTGTTTCCACTGGACCTTCACTAACTGGGATTTAAAATTTCTCGCACCGCCTAAAATTCCTCGAATACTTTTCTTACTAACAAAACTCCTTCAAGGATACTGAAAATATGATCGGAAGAACACTCCAACAACTGGATTCATTCCTAGACAAACGACTTCGGTTGTCTCCCAACCTTAGATATTCCATACATCCCGATTCAAATCTCAAACTCTAACCATTCCAAAGTTGCTTACCAATATTCCCTACAGGATACTCGAATCCGATCATTCCTACCATTAACTGTCGATTAACTTCCACGAGTTCTAATAGACTCCCGAAATTTATTTCACACGAATCATCAAACCAGTAAATTTATAATCACCCACGAAGGTCATCCCACCATAACCATTCATCACAATTAAGCATCTCAGGGTTACTATTACCATCACCATAATTACCTTAAAATCGGCTACAATTCTCCGATTACACTAAAGGTGTTTGGCCTTAAGCCCAAAAGTCGACACCTAAATATACTACTTACTTCAAAAAGGTTACTGCGCATTTATTCTCTTAATTACAAAGGGCATCATTCCCTTAACCGATACTATTCGGCCTACATTACCAACACGCGTAGAATACCCAACCTTCCACCGTCTACTATTCCTCCACACTCGCCCTACGAAGCCTAGTTACACCGTATCAAGATACACCTTAACGTCTACCTCCCAGGTACGTCTCAAGGCCCGGCACATCGGAACTACCTCCCAGGTAAGTGCCCAAGACTATATCCTCTTAGTGCCTTCTGGAAAGTCAAGGTCATAACACATGAATACCGGGGTCTCACCCCGAGATACCCAACCGACCGTTACCAACGACTGACTGACATGACCAAGGATCCAATGCAAACAGTCTACCAACAACATGCCTATCTCGGAATGACTCACTCCCCCAAATATGTAAGTACTCAAACTGACACATAACACTTAAAAGCGCCTTACCCAAAATTCTACAACACAATCCAAATAAGAATTGGAAACACAAGAATTAGATGATGCAATTCTATTTTGTGCATGACTCAGTCGGCATTCTACGCCTCGACTCCTACTCCTCCAATTCTCTTCGATCCGCTAACGTCATCCGGACATTTAAACCTCTTAGGCAAGATGGGAAATTACGTCAAATAATCCCTACGATTTTTCCTCGAAGCAAAGTCGGCTCTATAAGCCTATGATTCTAGCACAATCATCCATCTTGGCCCGAAACAAACATCATCCTCATCGTCACTCCAAGTGACTTTTACTAGACTCGTCCTTTTATTCCAACGACTACTAAATTATAACCTTCGACACTACCCCAACGACCATCCCATCAAAGCAAAACAAGTACACACCTGTAATCATATTTTGTCACCAAAAAAGAAATTTGGGACAATGACACATATATGTTTTGATATGACCACGTGAGACACCATGGTCATGACATAATAATCTGTGTGATGAAGAACACACATAGCCACATTCTCTTTCCATTGAAAGTTATAATGAGGCGATTAACCAAGTTGCAACTATTGACTTCTACAGTACAAGAAGCAACACCACCATCGTAGTATGCATCTCGAATACCTAGAAATCTTGTATACCCTGATTCTTAGCCAATACAGGAATGAGACCATCCTAAAGCTAAGGACATAATACCAAAATATTCCATTCTTACAACGAATACAAGGTGATATTTATGGACATAAACATCCAGAATGCGGGCCATAAAAGTACTTTATGGTTCTGGTTTTGACACGATGGAGGCATGTCGTATTATTGTCCACATGCAATGCTGCACTCCTAGCACTAACTATACGATTAAGGGCTCACCGCCATGATTATCTCATCAAGTGTACATGACTTGGAATGCTGGATAATATACATCATAAGAATTTGATAATCATTGCATATGTATTAGGATTAACGTAGAGTTTCCTATACCCCATGTGTATAAAAAAAGGTCTCGTAGAAATTATCATCAAAAGGATATAGATGATAGCTAGGGCATTGGTTATGCGCACCAATTTACCCACATCTTCATGGGGTTATGCAATATTATATGTAGCTTTACTTATTTGTTTTTAGACCTACTACTAGTCAACCAATATCATGCGTACCAGTTGGTAACTGGATATAAGCCCGATCTTTTACATACGCATGTTTGGTTGTAGTATATGTGCCAATTGCGCCCCCACAGCGCACCAAAATGGGTCCTTAAAAACGATTAAGTGTATATATGTTGGATATGAATCTCCAACAATTATCCGCTATTTAAAACCTTTGACGGGTGATCCTAATATCGCATGATTTGCGGATAGTCACTTTGATTACAGTCTTCCTGTCGTTAGGGGGAGATAGAAAAAAATATTTTCCAAGGGAACGACAGGAACTATCATGGAATGTTCCCACTTTGTCTCATTTTGATCCCCAAACTTCACAACGTAAAGTTGAAGTCAAACGAATTAGACTCGATACCTGATACGTTAAATGTTATTCCAGAAGTGACAAGATCACACATATGAGCTGCTAATATACCCGTAAGGTTAAAAGTCCCCAACAGGGGCACAACGCCATTGGAAAGTGCGTTGCAATCACACATAGTAGAGGTGTGGTTGAGGTCATAGCCACCAAATAGAAGTGGTGGAAGCTACTTGGTTCGATGAATACTATTCTAAAGGAAGAGAATAGTAAGGCACATCCATTATCATCAATACATAAAACTCTCATGAGATTATCTCTAATTATGTCCATGAATCATCACTGGAGGACGCTCCGAAGTTGATATTGATTCCAGAGATCAAAGAAATATCAAATGAATATGAGTCGATGGACAGATCATACATACTCAATGATGATATAATTGCATAACAGAGCACGATGTCATCGAACCATGCTCAGTTGAAGAATGTCAACAAAGAGAAAATTGGCCTAAATGAAAAGAAGCAATCCAGGATAATTATTTGACAAATGAACAGGTATTTGGTTCGGTAGTGCTAACCGACCAAATGTAAAGCATGTAGGACATAGATAAATCATGTGTCAGGGAAGCGTAATGAGAATAATTAATTCATAATATATAAGGCTCTCCTTTGGCGCAAGGTTTCTCACAACGTACTGGGTTGACCACAATAAGACTTACTCTCTCGTGATGGACAACGTTCTGCTAATTAAATTAGCCAAGTAGTTTCCGAAGGACTGGAAATTGCAGCTCAACGATGTAGTTACTACATATCTCTATGGGGATCTAAATTCAGAGATATAAAAGTGCTTGATGACATTATACCAATATCAAGTAACTTTAAACTATGAAATGCGTTTACAATAAAATTGAAACACTCGCTTTATAGATTAAAGCAATCTATGGGGATGTGGTATACCCGCCTGAGTGAATACTTGATTGAGAAATGATATATAAGAACGATGAAATGTGCCCTTGCGTATTTGTTTAGGAAAACAAGTTCCAGACTTTCGAAGTAGCTCTATATGTCAATGTTATGAACATAATAGACACTCTTGATGAAATAAGAGAAACCGCAAGCTACTTGAATTCTGATTTTGAGATGAAAGATCTTGGGAAAACTTGGTTTTGTCTAGATACTTGAATTAGGACACTAAGTTTGTGGAATATTAATCCACCGGTCCGCATATGTCCAGAAAATGACCAGGCGACTTAATATGGACAAAGTGCATCCGACTAGCACTCACATGATCGGTCAAAGTGTTGGATATAAGGAAATATCCATTTCATCTAAAGGATGATGACGAAGAGGTGTTGGGAGCTAGAATTCCATACCTAAGTACAATAGGCGCATTATTGTACTCAACATAATACACTTGATCGTATATTGTACTTCTAACTGAACTTGTCAGCTAGATTTAGCTCAGCGCCAACGCAACGTCATTGGAATGATTTCAAATTAATCTTTTGACACCATTGACGTGGGCCAATACTTTCCCTATGGAGAAAATTGAATTGATAATGGAACTTCAATACCTACTTAGATTGTGAGTGGCAAAAGTACTGGCTCTTACAGAAAAACACCAAACAATGTCTTGGTATATAATTGTTGATATTAGGTTTATGTTCAACTCATATAAAGGTTGTTCCCAAATTGGCTAAGGAATTATCATATGGAACATGCTGATTGCTTGGAAGTAAACTAAGCAACCCCTTAAGAGCTACATTCTTAAATTATCAAGAATATTACTCTCCATGAGACTATTCAAAGGTGTACATGGTTAAGGACTTTCATTACATAGTAGAGGAGCTAGTGTTTTGAGTTCAACCAATATCCTACCGCATATATGGAAATAATATATCATGTATCTAAGGAATGAAAGTAAGATACATCAAGGGTGATAACACAAAGCATTATCTACTTAAGTGTAATACCTCGGGTAAGTTCGTTAGTTAAAGGTTAGTTCCGTTAAATTTTGTTGACTTTAAAGTGTGAAGTTAAAGGTAAGTTTGGGATAAATATTAAGTTTAGGGGTGGTTTGGTTATTAGAATGTAGCTTAGGGACTAAATTGGTAATTTAGAGTTGATATAACCCTTTTAAGAAATCAGATAATTGTTCCAGCAAAAAGATCAGTGGGTGTGTAGTGTGTGTTTTGGGGAGGAAGAAAGCAAAAGAAGAAAACTAGGTTAAAAGCTTCATTTGATTTGCTTGGAGGTGATACAAGGTATGTTTCTGGTGTGTTTTATGTCTGTATTTACCTATAGATAGTTTCTATCAGAGTAGAAACATCCATTTCATGCCTGAAGTTAAAATTTGTCGAATCTGGGTAGAAATAGGGCAAACCGACAGAGGTGTCCGGACACAGTATGAAGGTGTCCGGGTAGCTTTGTTGGTGGTGTCCGGATAGTGTTCTGCAGATGTCCGGACGAGTTATTTATCCGGGTAAGTCTTCTTTTCATTAAGTTTCCGGTTAAAAATGGATTGCCGGATAGTATCCGGATTTCTTTAGTGTCCGGATGCTAACCGGATTAGTTGTGCTGTCCGGAAAAGTTATGTTGTCCGGAAAAGTAGTGTTGTCCGGATAAACTGTGGTTTCCGGATACTTCTGCTGTTTGGTCAAATGGATGATTTTAGATGCTTTTACGTGTCCAGTAGCATGTGTCTTGTTAATTCATGGATAAGGAATGAATAAGGACCGAAAGTACTGTGGACGTGACTTAAGTTCGGGTTGGGGAAGACAATTGAGGATAAGAGTTAGATAGAGTTATCTAAAGCTCTTAGTCCTAGCAAGCTCTATGTGTTCAAGGTGGTAAAACAATATTTGTACATGATTGTTTCAGATACTGTGAATCGAAGGTGAAAGCAGAATTCTTTGTGGAGGACTGAAAAGAGTGTTGTTAAACAAACAGGTGAGTTTTACTTGAAAAATGTTTTTAAACTGGAATACATATATGTGTGGAATGGATATATAATTAAGGTGTGAATATTATGTGTTTATAATATAGTAAGGTATTATATTCATATGTGCATTACACTACGCAAGTGTACATTAGTCGGGTTCCGGTGTGCGGACCGATAGGTAGCCGGGTTCCGGTGTGCGGACCGGTGAGTAACCGGGTTCCGGCGTGCGGACCGGTAACGTTGATTTTTATTAGTTGGCTTGCTACCAACTAGTATGGCCAGTTGTGGAGGAATAAGGTGGGATGAGATGTACTAGTCTTGAATGGTATTGATATACGTGTAATATATGGATGTATATAAAATAGTTGAAAAGTTTTATATAAATGGTTTTGATACAAAGGTTTACTAAACTGACAGTGATTTCCTCACTAGACCATTAGGTCTAACCCTCATTTCTGTTTTAAAATATGTATTCCATGTGGCGGATCGGGTAAGAGCATGTAATTAGGACTCTTGATGGATAGCTTTTGTAAAGATGTTGGTTATAAAGTTATGGATGTATTTTGTACTTATGACTTTGTTATTAGTCAGCATGTAATTTAATTTGCAAAAAAAAAGTTTGTATTGATTCACTTATTATGTTTTGCAAGACTATGGGACCGGATGTGAAATACGATGTATCTTTTGATCATTTTGTAATATAAAATATATGTTATTTGTATTTATGGAAACCGAGATGTTACAGATGGTATCAGAGCCCTAGTTTAAGGGATTTAGGTATTAGTACCTGTACCTAGACTTAAACTACATGTGAAGTAGGGTGTCCCTATTATTTTAGAACCCTGGGATGCTAAGTATAAAAAGGTAAAAGGGACATCATGTAAGGTAATTTTAGAGTTACACCTGGCCAGTGTAATTGTGATCTTACAGGGACATGTTGAACTAGAATACCTTGTTATATGGGGTATGTGCTTATGTGTATACTTACCTTGTCTGAATCAACAGAATGGCAAGTGGTACGAGACAAACAAATCGGGAAGGAAGAGGAAGCCTGAATAGAACCAATCCAACAGCCGGAGGAAGGGGAAGAGGGGGAGAAAGAGGCAGGGGCAGGACTGGAGGCAGAGTACAGGGGCGAGGCACAGAGTTTGTTACGAGAGACGACTTGGCTGCTGAGATGGGAAGATTACGAGCCAATATTCAAGTCATGTTTAACCAGACGCATAATACTGAAACGGAAAGACCAGATCCTAACTTGGAAGACGAGATGCCTATCACACCTACTGTCGTGTCAGTACCAAGAAGGTGTGACTATAAGATCTTTTTAAGTTGTAAACCACCAACTTATGGAGGGGATAGAGATCCAGTGAAGGCGATGTATTTAAAACCAGCAAATGTGCGGAAGAGGATAAGGTGTTATACGGAACTGCAATGTTAAAGGCAGATGCTTTATATTGGTGGGAGGCCCTTATTGACTCCAAGGGATCTGATGTATACTCAATCTTTACTTGGGGCGAATTCTCAAGGGCATTCAAAGAACAGTTTTGTCCTCAAGCAGCAGTCAGACAATTGGAGGAGGAATTCCTGAGCCTACAACAAGAGAATTTATCAGTCAGAGACTATACTGCCCGTTTCCTAGAGAAGTCTCGTTTTGGAGAATATTATGTTGCCACGGAGAAAATGAAGATGGAAAGGTTCATATTTGGATTGAATTCGGAAATTCAAAAATTAGTGACTGCAACGAGACCTGATACCTTTTCAGCAGCAGTAAATGCCGCGGAAAATGTAGAGCGGGATAATAGGAGGGATGCTGGTGATACAAGTATGAGAAACAGAAAATGGGAAGGACCACCACATGATCCGAAGAAGTCTAGATTTCAGAGATTCGATAATCGTCCACCTTTCCGACCAATGGAAAGACCTTGTCCGAAGTGCCACCGTATCCATCAAGGAAACTGTCAGATTGAATCGCGGGTTTGTTATAGGTGTGGGAAGACCGGGCATGTTATTAAAGATTGTCGATTAACGCGGTTTTGTTTCTTGTGTAATTCTCCGGATCACCTTCAGTCAGATTGTCCGCGAGGTAGAATACAACAAGGGGGCACATCGGGGAAACCAGCAATTACTAGACCAGTAGTTCCAAGAATAGAATCGCCGAGAACAAGGGGTCGTACATTTCAAATGACAGCTAAAGAGGCGGAGGAAACTCCGGATGTGGTTACAGGTACATTTTTCATAAACTCTACACGTGCTAAAGTGTTGTTTGACTCCGGTGCAAACCGATCTTTTGTGTCTCCTTCATTTGCTGCTCACATGCATTTAGAGCCTAAAATGTTAGAACATGCCTTACTGATAGACACTGCAAATGATAACCAAGTGTCAGTTAAAGAAATTTTTGATTGCTGTGTGATAAATATAGAGGAGTGTGGAGTACCGATACAACTATATCCTATAGCCTTGATCGAGTTTGATGTGGTAGTAGGGATGGATTGGTTAGCTGAGAATCAGGCTAACATAGTTTGTGATAAGAAAATAATCAATGTCGTTTTACCTGATAAGAGGTCAGTAGTGATTTATGGTGATCGTAAGAATCATCAGTCTAGCCTAATATCTATGATAAAAGCCCGTAAATGTGTCAGCAAGGGTTGCCCGAGTTACTTAGCCTATGTGATAGATAGTAGGCCTGAAAAGATTAAGTTGGAAGATATTCCTATTGTTAGTGAATTTCCTGAAGTATTCCCTGAAGACTTGAATAGTCTTCCGCCCATTAGACAAGTAGAGTTTGGAATAGATCTGATTCCTGGAGCCGCTCCTATTGCCCAATGCACCGTATCGTCTGGCACCTCCAGAGATGAAAGAGATGATGACACAACTACAAGACCTATCCGACAAAGGCTTCATCAGACCTAGTTCTTCGCCATGGGGAGCGCCAGTTTTGTTTGTGAAAAAGAAGGACGGTTCAATGAGAATGTGTATTGACTACCGGGAGCTGAATAAGCGTACGATCAAGAACAAGTATCCACTTCCAAGAATAGATGATCTATTCTATCAATTAGTTGGAGCTTGTTATTTCTCCAAGATTGATCTCAGATCTGGCTACCATCAGTTGAAGGTTAAAGAAGAAGATGTTCTAAAGACGGCTTTTCGTACAAGGTACGGTCACTACGAATTCTTGGTGATGCCATTCGGACTGACGAACACTCCAGCCGCTTTTATGGATCTAATGAATCGGGTATGTAAGCTTTATCTCGATAAATTTGTCATTGTATTTATCGATGATATACTTATCTATTCCCGATCCAAAAAGGATCACGCACAACACCTTCGCTTGATTCTGGAGTTGTTGAAGAAAGAAAAGTTGTATGCTAAATTCTCGTAGTGTGAATTCTGGTTGCGGGAAGTTCAGTTTCTGGGGCATGTCGTTTCAGAGAAAGGCATTCAAGTAGATCCGATGAAAGTGGAAGCGATTGAAAGATGGGAACCGCCAAAGACGCCAACCGAAGTACGTAGTTTTCTGGGTCTAGCTGGCTACTATCGGAAATTCATAAAAGACTTCTCTCGAATCGCGACGCCATTGACTAAGCTGACTCGGAAGAATCTAAAGTTTGAATGGAGAGCAGAACAGGATGAAGCATTCAGAATATTGAAAGAGAAACTCTACAGTGCGCCAATATTAGCATTGCCAGAAGGTTCTGATGATTTTGTGGTCTACAACGATGCTTCTAAACTAGGATTAGGATGTGTACTTATGCAACATGGAAAGGTGATTGCTTATGCTTCTCGTCAACTGAAGGACCATGAAAGGCAGTATCCTACACATGATATGGAGCTTGCAGCAGTTGTCTTCGCGTTGAAAGTTTGAAGACATTACCTTTACGGTTCTAAGTGCCAAATATTTACCGATCATAAGAGTCTCCAACATCTTTTCAATCAGAAGGAATTGAATATGAGGCAAAGAAGATGGCTGGAATTGGTGAATGATTACGACTGTGAAATCCTTTATCATCCGGGAAAGGCGAACGTGGTAGCAGATGCACTGAGTCGTCAGGAAAGGAGTGGAACAATAAGAGCTATTTCACTACGGGCTGAATTGCTACCGAACATCTTTGACGATTTGCAAAAGTGTCAAATAGAAGCGTTTCAAGAAGAACATCTGAAGTCAGAACGATTAGTGGGGGTATCAGCATTGCTAGAAAAATATGATCGCAGATTATTATGTTTGGGAAGCAGAATTTGGGTGCCTCGTATGGGTGGGTTACGTGATCGGGTACTACAAGAAGCTCATCAGTCTCGTTTTTCTATTCATCCGGGTACGAACAAGATGTATAAGGATCTGAAACAATTTTATTGGTGGCCGTGGATAAAAAGAAGCATTGCTCAGTATGTGGAAAAGTGTGATACTTGTAAGAAAGTAAAGATTGAACATCAAAGGCCGTTTGGTCAGTTACAACGTCTGGAGATACCAATGTGGAAATGGGATCAGATCACTACTGATTTCATTACCAAGCTACCTAGAACTCCGAAAGGATTTGATACTATTTGGGTTATTGTTGATAGATTAACGAAGTCTGCTCACTTCTTGCCGATAAAAGAAACTGATTCGATGGAACGCTTAGCCAAATTGTACATTGACGAAATAGTAACGCGACATGAAGTACCAATCTCGATTATTTCTGATCGAGATAGTCGTTTTACTTCTAGATTCTGGAGAAGCTTTCAAAAAGAAATGGGAACACAGATAAAGTTAAGCACAGCACATCATCCTCAAACGGACGGTCAGAGTGAAAGAACAATCCAGACTTTAGAAGATATGTTCCGGGCTTGTATTATTGACTTTGGGGGATCATGGGATAAACATCTACCGCTGATCGAATTTGCTTACAACAACAGTTATCATTCCAGCATACAAGCGGCACCGTTTGAAGTTCTGTATGGTAGAAAATGTCGAACACCTTTATGTTGGAACGAAGTGGGGGAGAAACAGTTAGCGGGGCCAGATATAGTACAGTTAACAGCAGATAAGATTACTCAGATTCGGGACATATTGAAAATGGCTCAAGACAGACAGAAAAGCTATGTTGACCGACGTCGACAACCGTTAGAGTTTCAAGTTGGAGATTTTGTAATGTTGAAAGTCTCACCTTGGAAAGGAGTCATTCCATTTGGAAAGCAAGGTAAACTTAGCCCAAGGTATATTGGACCGTTTGCAATAACGGAAAGGATCGGGGAAGTGGCCTACAGATTGGATCTTCCGTCAGAGTTAAGCAGGATTCACAACGCGTTTCATGTATCGAATCTTCGAAAGTGTTTAGTTGCACCAGATCAGGTCGTCTCTCTACCAGATATACAAGTGGATGAAAAGCTGAATTATGTGGAAGAACCGGAAGCCATTTTAGACAGCAAAGTTAAAATCTTACGTAGTGGGAGGGAGATCAGACAAGTGAAAGTTCAGTGGAGACATCATAGGGGTCAGGATGCTACTTGGGAATCGGAGTCAGAGATGAGAACTAAGTACCCGCATCTTTTTGCTTAACCCGAATTCCGGGACGGAATTCTTTTAAGGGGGAGATGATGTAATACCCCGGGTAAGTTCGTTAGTTAAAAGTTAGTTCCGTTAAATTTTGTTGACTTTAAAGTGTGAAGTTAAAGGTAAGTTTGGGATAAATATTAAGTTTAGGGGTGGTTTGGTTATTAGAATGTAGCTTAGGGACTAAATTGGTAATTTAGGGTTGATATAACCCTTTTAAGAAATCAGATAATTGTTCCAACAAAAAGATCAGTGGGTGTGTAGTGGGTGTTTTGGGGAGGAAGAAAGCAAAAGAAGAAAACTAGGTTAAAAGCTTCATTTGATTTGCTTGGAGGTGATACAAGGTATGTTTCTGGTGTATTTTATGTCTGTATTTACCTATAGACAGTTTCTATCAGAGTAGAAACATCCATTTCATGCCTGAAGTTAAAATCTGTCGAATCTGGGTAGAAATAGGGCAAACCGACAGAGGTGTCCGGACACAGTATGAAGGTGTCCGGGTAGTTTTGTTGGTGGTGTCCGGATAGTGTTCTGCAGATGTCCGGACGAGTTATTTATCCGGGTAAGTATTCTTTTCATTAAGTTTCCGGTTAAAAATGGATTGCCGGATAGTATCCGGATTTCTTTAGTGTCCGGATGCTAACCGGATTAGTTGTGCTGTCCGGAAAAGTAGTGTTGTCCGGATAAACTGTGGTTTCCGGATACTTCTGCTGTTTGGTCAAATGGATGAGTTTAGATGCTTTTACGTGTCCAGTAGCATGTGTCTTGTTAATTCATGGATAGGGAATGAATAAGGACCGAAAGTACTGTGGACTTGACTTAAGTTCGGGTTGGGGAAGACAATTGAGGATAAGAGTTAGATAGAGTTATCTAAAGCTCTTAGTCCTAGCAAGCTCTATGTGTTCAAGGTGGTAAAACAATATTTGTACATGATTGTTTCAGATACTGTGAATCGAAGGTGAAAGCAGAATTCTTTGTGGAGGACTGAAAAGAGTGTTGTTAAACAAACAGGTGAGTTTTACTTGAAAAATGTTTTTAAACTGGAATACATATATGTGTGGAATGGATATATGATTAAGGTGTGAATATTATGTGTTTATAATATAGTAAGGTATTATATTCATATGTGCATTACACTACGCAAGTGTACATTAGTCGGGTTCCGGTGTGCGGACCGATGGGTAGCCGGGTTCCGGTGTGCGGACCGGTGAGTAACCGGGTTCCGGCGTGCGGACCGGTAACGTTGATTTTTATTAGTTGGCTTGCTACCAACTAGTATGGCCAGTTTTGGAGGAATAAGGTGGGATGAGATGTACTAGTCTTGAATGGTATTGATATACGTGTAGTATATGGATGTATATAAAATAGTTGAAAAGTTTTATATAAAAGGTTTTGATACAAAGGTTTACTAAACTGACAGAGATTTCCTCACTAGACCATTAGGTCTAACCCTCATTTCTGTTTTAAAATATGTATTCCAGGTGGCGGATCGGGTAAGAGCAGGTAATTAGGACTCTTGATGGATAGCTTTTGTGAAGATGTTGGTTATAAAGTTATGGATGTATTTTGTACTTATGACTTTGTTATTAGTCAGCATGTAATTTAATTTGCAAAAAAAAAGTTTGTACTGATTCACTTATTATGTTTTGCAAGACTATGGGACCGAATGTGAAATACGATGTATCTTTTTAACAAACTCTCCTCTAGATTAAGTTTCTATACTATGGGACCGGGATGTTACATTAAGTTTCTATACAATCAGCAATAACAAACTCTCCTCTAGATTCAAATGAATCATGTAAGATGCCAGAAGAATGTGACATATTTGTTTACCACTTCGATTACCTAAAACCATATTTGGGAAACTTGTATTAGGTATTAAAGTGCAAATGTTTTCTAAACTCCCTAAATTAATGCATGAGTCAGGGGGAGTAATAGACAAAAGGAGGTGTCTACTAAACATGTACTATTAATGAGTTGTGCTCTTTGCTTCGCCCAAGGTTTTATTTTTTCCACTGGGTTTTGTCCCTTGGTGCAAGGTTTTAGTGAGACAACATTTTATACATCATCTTGATTTCTATATCTCTTGATTGATGCACAAATCAAGAAAAATGGTAAACTAAAGGAATTGTTTATTGGTGTCTTGTACTCTTTCCTTCGCCTAAAGTTTTTATTTTTCCCACTGGGTTTTGTTTCTTCGGCTTAGGGTTTTAATGAGGCAAGAACTATGCACCATCACTCATTTGATTCGACACAAGGGGGAGTGTTGAAGGATATGTGCCATTATCAAAAGGAAGTGATTGAAAGAATATTTTTCTAGTATTAGAATTTACCATGATTAATGTTTCCTTTTTGTTGTAAACTCCCCCTATTTAAAGGGCTTTTGATTAATGAGAAACATAGATTTTCGTGCTGCTCTATTCTATTGTTATGTTGTTTCGTTTTTTCTTTAACAGATACTTACATCTATTAAAAAGGAAAATTGACCCGGCTAACCATTTGACACCAACAAATTGGTGTCTTAGCCATCCCTCACATCTTGATCGAAATGTTACTACGTTCGCAAATTTAGGTCCGCAATAAAAGACATGCAAAAACGAATATGGACAATTTCCTTAAAAAATGTGTTTTTGTGGATATAGGGCCACAATGGGCCTAAAAATTGTGGATGTAGTGATATTTTGGTAAAAATGAGAGATGAATGACTAAGAGACCAATTTAAAAGTGTAAAATAACTATTTGAACCAATTTCCTCATTAAAAATATGTCATTAGTCCCTCTCTTTCCACATTTTCCCTATTTTCCCCTTCCCTACCTCCTTCGACTTCACCCTCCCATCACCTATCTTCTTTAGTGAACTCTTCTTCTTTCCTCTCCAATTTATATTTAATTTTTAGTGGAATCACAAACGCAAAAAGAAACTTTATAAACTTTATATTGTGGATGCCCACTTGTTCTCGTTGGTTCCTTCACAAACCCGTTTGGTTCAGAAACTTCCGAAAACCCTAGATTATGATTAGAGTCCATTCAGAAAATGGCAAAACTCCTACCCAAACCTTGAAAAGAGTTGTAATAATTTATTGATAAGCACTTCCAACTCAACTCCTAAATCATGAAATGCATCGCATAAACTCATTAGAACATACAATAGAAGTCCAATAACATGAAGAACAAATGGGACTTAAGTACCATTTAACCAGACTTCACTTTAGTTAGAACAACGTCAGAAAAGTGTAGGGAGAGCTCAAGGGGGTTGAATGTGTTGGTTGTGGGTTTCACGATGATTGTGAAGAAGTTCAAGGTTGAAGGGTGGTAGTGAAGTTCACAAAGAGGAAAAGGAAATACCAAAATACCCTCTTGAATTAACTGAGCTAACAAAATCTTTTAAACGACGTTAGGTCCTAACAGGGACTAAGGGCGTTAGAGAGTGCATATACCGCATGGCTCCTTTTCATAACAATTCATTTGGGGACTCAAGTTGTTAAAAGCAACAAACACAAGGACCAAGCTTGCAACTCACTCTAATAAATATAAGGAAGCTTCATGGAAATTTCATCATAGAGAAGTAAAGAGAGTATAGACTTTTATTTAAGCCATCTAGTATTTATATCAATTGTATTGGTTATTTATTTGATTAGATAAGATTTATCATTCATAAATTATAAGAAAAAACAAGTCACTAATACCAAAATATAAATAACAAATGTTACATAAGGTAATAACTTCATCATTGATACTTAGCTGATAATTGAATTGGATTAGTTCAATTTATTGGACTTTTAAATATCATCAACTAACAAATTCAATTTAAATACTGACAATTTAAATTTCGATTCAATGTAATTATAATTTAAAATAATTTAAATGGTAAAATATTACTTTTTGTCTTATGTCTAACTCTTGAACCACATAAAATTAATCGAGATGTAAATAATCTTGTTGGCAAACAACAATATCAAAATAACGAATGTTTTGTTTTTTTGAATATAAAACCAAGAAATAAAACAAAGTTTAATAAAATAAACTAAAAAATTAAGCACAGTCGGTTGATAAATCTCGATACCCGACGGTTACTCAACCGCTCATGGTGTACAGAATCCGCTTTTTTGCTGTCGATTCCTCGTTAAAGTTCCAAAACTTTACCAACTCAGAAGCACCCAATGACACGTTCTCTGCATCTAAATATCTACTTATAATCGAATTCATACAAGAACACCAGTATACTGTTCGGGTTTCTTATGGGTTTTCTCAAGATCCGAAGTTCGTGAACAGGAAGAAAGAGATACAGAAAGCTCTAATGGAAACTTCAAAAGGATTTTTGGTGCATCTACGCAACTTCATCTGTTTCTTACCTTATTTCATTGGCCTCCTTCTTGTTGGTGTTCTTAAAGGTCACCCACTTTTCATCAATTCATCGTGTTTTCTGCTTAAATTTCGCACTAAATAACCCCCAATTCAAATGGGTGTCTTTGATTTCAGGAACCCTCGTTGCCCCAATTGTTTGTGTTGTTATGACAATTGGGAATTCTGCGATTGTTTTAGGGCTTTGGCCAGCACATGCTGTCTGGGCTTATTTCTGCATTTTAAGGTGCTCTTTTTTACCCAAATTGAAATCTGCTTCTTTGCAATTTTTGTTATGTAATCAAATCTGCATCTATCTTCTGTCATACGGCAGTGCTAAACGATTAGGACCAGTAATGAAGGTGGTGGTGTGTATATTGGTCGCCCCACCTTTGGCTTTATGGCCTGTTTGTGCTGTTGTGGGTAGCATTATTGGTGGCATAGCTTATGGCTTTCTTGGACCAGTTTTTGGCACTTTTAAAGCTGTTGGTGAAGGAAAAACCAATAAGTTTCGCCATTGTATGATTGTAAGTAAAACTAGACCTCCAAATTGTTCTAAAATAAAAATGTGTTCGGTTTTCTTGATTCTTGGGTTGTTTTCTTGAAATGTGGTTATCAGGATGGGATTTTGGATACTATCAAGTGGAGTTTAACGTTTATTCGGGACTTAACTGATGTATGTTTGTATTCATACTTTTCGATGATGGATGATCTTCGAAAACAAGACCCTCCAGGGGGTAGAATTGAGATTAGGTTCGATTCATTTCGATCTTAAAAGTTGAAACTTGAAACTGAGTCATTTAGGTTTGATTCTATGTTTTAAAGATCAAATTTTGGTTTGTATATGTTGCAGGTTGGTTTATGTTCCTGTGGCTATTTTGGTTGGGTTGTTAGGATTTGTGGTCGATTTTCCAGTGATCACGGTTATAGCGGCACTGAAAAGCCCGTATATGTTGGTTAAAGGGTGGCACCGATTGTTTCATGATTGTATAGGTCGAGAAGGCCCGTTTTTGGAGAGTATATGTGTGCCATTTGCGGGTCTTGCGATCTTATTGTGGCCTTTTGCGGTGGCTGGAGCTTTGTTAGGATCCATGTTGGCTAGCATCTTTCTTGGTTTTTATGCAGCTGTTATTGCCTATCAGGTGCATATTACAATTTACATCTCTATTAGTTTGACTTTTAAAGTCAAGCAAATGTTTTTCGACTTTGAAATTAACTTGAACTCTTTCAGTTTTTTTGAAAGTTCGATAACCGTTTTAAATTGGTTGTATAACTATACATCTTCAAAATGTTGATCATGAATTTGTGGCAAAAACTCATCTCAATTTCGAATGTGAAAGGAAATAGGGTTGACCATTAAAGTCAAAGTGGCTAACTTTGTGTTTGAGGTAACAGGAGTCATCTTTCTATCTGGGGCTTTGCTATATCGTAGCTTCATTATCGATCTATGATGAATACAGCAACGATATTCTTGATATGCCTGAAGGATCTTGCTTTCCAAAGTAATAATTGCTGCTCTCGATATTTATAGTTTTTAAAGCTTGTTTTCATGGCTAATATTATTCATATGAACAGGCCTAGGTACCGAAAGAATGCGGGTTCACAATCCGGTTCAAGAACATCTTCTTTCTCGAGGCCAGTTTCCTTCAAAAACCCACCATCTCGGTCCAGTTCTTTCACAAGCCCCATGATCGAGTTGAAGCCTTTGGTGGTTAGTTACTAAAATATCAATATACTTCACTAGGGGTCATAAATATTTTGAGAACGGTGAGAACCAACTATTCATGCATGAATAGTTATCATGAATAGTCAAAATATTTACAGTTCTTAAATGAACTTCCCAAGGTTCACTAATCTTTGATCTAACACATGACTTGAATAGTTGCTTGATAGCTTATTTCAAGAATGTCGTCGACAAGGGGAATTCATGGTTTTGGAAGGATTAATAACTGTTAAAGAGATCGATGATGCAAAATCCGGCAAGGCTAGCGGAAGAGTCATTAGTGTCGGCCTCCCAGCTTATTGTCTCTTCCTAGCACTTCTCCGGTCCGCAAAAGCCAACTGTACTGGTATTCTATTAGGTAAATTACAAAATTACCCCTGTTAAATTAACACCCTAAAACCTCATTTTATCCTTCCAATCGGTTTGAGTCTTGAATATAGTATCTTATAGCTACTAAAAGTATGTGCTTTCATTTAATTTGTACCCTAGAGGACAACGTTACGGAGATAACATCTGCCAACAGGCCAAAAGATACGTTCTACGACTGGTTTTTGAATCCTCTTTTGGTCATCAAAGACCAAATCAAAGCTCATAATTTGAGTGAATCGGAGGAGGATTACTTGGGCAAACTAGTTCTGATGAGTGGTGATGCCGAGAAGTTGAAAAACTCCAACGTTGTTCCCCCGCCTGAGTCGGAACTCAGACGGGCCGAACTCGGTGCATTGGCCCGAAGGTAATAACATTTCTCATATATATATATATATATATATATTATATAATGTGTGTTCCCGTTCGTCGGTTTTGTTCTCATGAATCGTATGTTTCGTGTGGGATTTTAAGACTTCAAGGAATCACAAAGTCGATATCAAGGTATCCAACGTATAGAAGACGTTTTGAGAATAGCGTAAAGGCGATATCGGAAGAACTCGAGCGGAGGAATGCCAACGTACGTGGATCGGAAAGTACGTTTGTTCGGATGTTTAGCAACCAGAGATCTCTTAGAACAAAAACGAGTAATCGAGAAGATGATCAAGAGGTTGAAAGAGACGCTGGTGTTGTATAATTACTAGATTGTTAAGAGGATATTTTAGTCATTTCAATATTGGTATTTAATATTATTAACAGGATATTTTAGTCATTTCAATATTGGTATTTAATATTATTAACAGGATATTTTAGTCATTTCAAATGTTAAGAACAGTTTAGTAGTTTTGCCTTCAAGGTTGGTTGACGATGAGACATAACAATATTAATGGGAAAGATTCACTTTTTGATTGTGACCTATCGAAATAAATGAAATAAAAATAGGAAATATACATGAAATTAGTAAATTATTAATTTTATGTCTGTCTAATTTATTCAGCTTACAAAATAACACGTTACATAAAATATAATAATTTATACGGTAGAAAGAAATCATAAATAAACATTTAAAATTAATCCAAACATATAAAATTAAATTTATTTCGTATACGTTTGTTTATTTAATAAATAGGTGAATATTATTCGTTTAGATAGATGAACGAACATGAACAATAATCTTATTTATTTGTTTATGTTCGTAAAACTTCGTTCACGTATACTTTTGTTTACATTTGTTTATATATAAATATATTTATTATATACTATAACGTCAATAAATTTTATAATTCTCTTTATCTCTCTTTGATTTTACCCAATTTTATTTATTTATTAATTTATTTAAAAGGAACGAAATAACGAATGATGACGATTGTTTATAATTATTTAGTTTAATTGTTAATGAACATACAAGAACAAACATAAAAGAAACACATTTTTTTAGCGAACACAAAAAATTAAGGTGAGTTTGTTTTTTCAAAATAAACTCTTAATTGTCATTTATATCTGATTCGGTCAGACGTAAGATGATTCAGACAGTTTATTTTTTTCTTCCTTTTCAGAGTCTCTTAACTCTTACGCCGTGTTCTCGAAAAGGGAAAAGATCGGAAAGGAAAGGAAAGGAAAGCAATTAAAAAAAATTACTAAAATTATTAAAATTACAAAACTACCCAATCTTTAATTGTAAAAGATATATTTTAAGGGTATTTTAATAAAAATAACGGTTTTTCTTTCATTTCTCTCCTATTCAAGAACATAAAGAATATTTTCTTTCATTTCCTTTCCTTCGCTTTGGAGAACACAAATAAAAAAATTATTTTTCCTTCCTTTTCTTTTCTCTCCCTTTCTTTTCCATTCTTTTCTTTTCTCTCCTAACTAGAGAACACAGCGTTATTGTTCTCTTAATAATTAAGTGACAACCTAGCCACTTAATTACCTCTTATTTCCATCCAACATCATTTCTTCAACTTCGCCGTCGGTTTTAGCCCAAATGCTCCCCTAATTTGCGAAAACACAAAAGACGGTCTATTCGTTTGTTTGTTTGATTACATTAACGCTGTGTTCTCGAGTTTGTTTTATGAAGGAAAGGAACGGAAAGGGGAGGAAAGTAGGAGGAAAATAAAAAATGTTGTGTTCTCGAGTTTTTTTAAAGAGGGAAAAGAAAGGAAGGGGAAGGAAAATATTGCTAATTTTCCTCTCAAAACTTTCCGCCCAAATGTGGGAGGAAACGGAAGGAAAGAAAAGAAATGAAATAAAAAGAATTAAAAATATTTATAAAATTACACATATACCCATTAATTACATTTCATTATGAAATAAATGAGGGTATATTAGTAAAAGTAACATCTTTCCTTTCCTTTCTCTCCTACTCAAGAACATGAAAATTTATTTTCTTTCCACTTCCTTCCTTTCTTTTCCTTCAATTTATTTTCTTTCCACTTCCTTCCTTTCTTTTCCTTCAATCTCAAGAACACAAATACAAATATTTATTTCCTCCCTTTTCCTTTCCTTTCTTTTCTTTCTCTTCCCTTTCTCTTCTTTTCTTTCCTTCTAAAACTCGAGAACGCAGCGTAAAGGAATAATCACAAAAGGTGAAATGGAAATTTCATGACTGTTGTTCTCTTTTTTTTTGGCAAATCCAAGCTGCGGATGCTCTTCATCTTCCCCTTTGACTTTTGGGACGAGTCAGCTCCTGGCACTCGTCGTCATCGTCGATGTGTATTCACAAATCATTTTAATAATCATTCCATGTTCTGGTCACATCGATGGTGTTGGGGCAGTTGAAAATCAAACTCTGAAACCCCATTTTTCAATTCATAACTCAAAAGTTTGACCTTCTAAAATCATGCGATCCAGATCTCTGAGACCTTACTCGATTCGATTATCGCCTCCAATTGCCGCATGATGGCAGGTTTTTTGGCCCTACTGCTGGTATTGTGTTTGATCATTGTCGGCTCGGCTCAAGAACCGCCGTACAGGATCCACACATTGTTTTCAGTTGAATGTCAGAATTACTTTGACTGGCAGACGGTGGGGCTTGTTCACAGCTTCCGGAAAGCCGGCCAACCCGGCCCGATTACTCGGCTTCTCAGCTGCACTGATGAGGAGAAGAAGAGTTATAGAGGATTGGACTTGGCTCCCACTTTTGAAGTCCCTTCCATGAGTAGACACCCCAGAACTGGTGACTGGTAACTTCCATCATACCACTTCCCTTTGTGAATTTATCGCAATTTTCTTCACACCTTCTTGTATGGAGTTGATTAGGTTAAATGCATGTTGAATTTCTAAAGAACCTGGTGAAATTAGCCTCAATTTTGTGTTTCATTTGGTTGTTTGCTGCTTGATTGCACTTCAAATTCTGTTGATTTAGCAATTGGAAGGTGTAATCTCTTGTAATCGTTAACTGGTGCAAGTTTAGTTGTTAATCTTAATTGTATGATTGTGGAAGAATATAGCGTATGCACAGAAAATCTGCGATAAATTCTTACCCTTAAAAAGGTATCCTGTCACATTAAAAGCATGTAAAATCCATTTTCAATTGTTCAAAGACTCGTGATTTAATACGAAAGTTTTCAACAGATTTAGGGCCAATCTACATGTGTGTTAGGTAGCTCATAATGTAAATTCTGATATCATCACCCACACATCCAGAATAGCACATGAAATAACTAAAATGTTTATGGAGTCGGCATTTCTTGTAGTAAGATTTTAGAGATAAAATCTTTGTTTATTTACGACAGGTACCCTGCGATTAACAAACCAGCGGGAGTTGTTCACTGGCTGAAAAATAGTAAAGATGCGCAAAATGTTGATTGGGTTGTTATACTGGATGCAGATATGATTATTAGAGGCCCAATTTTACCATGGGAGATTGGTGCAGAGAAAGGGAGACCCGTTGCTGCATATTATGGGTATAAATAGTCGTTTTCATAATCTTGATTTTTATTTATCAGTTGTTTTTGGTGGAAGTTTTTGTGTAATGCCAATAGCTGTTTACCATAAGGATCTTGAAATAGTTCAAGTTTCTATCCATTTGTATCGATTTTTTCTTGACCTTCTCTTGTGTTCTCTTTGCTATATATTATGGTACTCCCTTTGTATCATGAAATAGTTAAAGTTTCTATTATGGTCCAAATATAGCCGATGTGGGACTCCAACATCTTTCTATTAGGGAGTGAAATTTTCACTTTGAAATTCGGGAACATGACCATTATGAGTTAGGAAATTACTAGAAACCCCTTGTATTTACAATGATTTCTTGTTGATTTCCTTCTGTAGGTACTTGGTGGGATGTGATAATATACTTGCCAAATTGCACACAAAGCACCCTGAACTATGTGACAAAGTTGGTGGGCTTTTAGCCATGCACATAGATGATCTTCGAGCTCTAGCACCAATGTGGCTCTCTAAAACAGAGGAAGTACGTGAAGACACAGCTCATTGGGCAACAAATATAACCGGTGATATTTATGGCAAGGGGTGGATCAGTGAGATGTATGGATACTCATTCGGTGCAGCAGAGGTAATTTTGACATATTCCATTCTCATTGCATTATTTCTTCCGAATTTCCTCTGTTTGTTTCAAACTTTAAGCTGCTATTATTGGATTTTCAGGTGGGACTTCGACACAAAATTAATGATAACCTGATGATCTACCCAGGATATATTCCACGAGCGGGTGTTGAACCTATTCTCATGCATTATGGCTTACCATTTTCTGTCGGGAATTGGTCATTCAGTAAACTTGGACACCATGAAGATGATATTGTGTATGACTGTGGACGACTCTTCCCTGAACCTCCTTATCCCCGAGAGGTAACAAAATCATGAGCTTAAAGAGCAACAAAAAGAGCTTAATGAAAAGCCGTTTGTACCACCTCCAATGCCCATATATAGTATTTGAAGTTATTAATCTTCTTTATCGTAAGTCACCTGATACTGCATAAGGATACTAACTGTTAAGACTTTGTGCAGGTGATCGCAATGGAACCTGATGAAAACAAACTGAGGGGACTTTTCTTGAATCTAGAATGTATCAATACTCTAAATCAAGGCCTCGTATTACAGCATGCAGCCTTCGGCTGCCCTAAGCCAAAATGGTCAAAATATTTGAGTTTCTTGAAAAGCAAAAACTTTTCTAAGATGACTCGACCAAAAGGTCTGACCCCTCAAAGCCTGCAGACAATGGAGTTGCATGTTGAAGAACAAAAAGCAGATGAACCAAGAAATCTACATACAAAAATCCATACACTTTTCTCCACAGAATGTACCCCATATTTTGATTGGCAAACGGTTGGTCTGATGCACAGCTTCCGCCTCAGTGGCCAGCCAGGAAATATCACAAGGCTTCTCAGTTGTACAGAAGAAGATTTAAAACAATATAAAGGTCATGATTTGGCTCCCACACATTATGTCCCATCTATGAGCCGCCATCCATTAACAGGCGATTGGTAAATTTACATGCACTGCCCTTGTTTTATCTTGTTATTTTATTGGATCAGGATCTGTTGTTTACGTGTATGCATGACATTTTCAGGTATCCAGCTATAAATAAACCTGCTGCAGTGCTTCATTGGCTTAATCATGTCCAAACTGATGCAGAGTTTATAGTAATCCTTGATGCTGATATGATCATGAGAGGACCGATTACACCATGGGAGTTCAAAGCAGCACGACGCAGACCAGTTTCAACTCCCTATGAGTAAGACAACCTATATCCATTCTCCCAATTCTCTTTCTACTTCAGACCTAAAGAGAAAAACGCTTTTTTTTGCTAAATAATCTCAGCTACCTTATCGGGTGTGACAATGAGCTTGCAAAACTCCACACTAGCCATCCGGAAGCTTGTGAGAAGGTTGGTGGTGTGATCATAATGCACATAGACGATCTCCGAAAGTTTGCTCTCTTGTGGTTGCACAAAACAGAGGAAGTCAGAGCCGACACCGCTCATTTTGGGAAAAATATAACTGGAGACATCTACGAATCTGGGTGGATTAGTGAAATGTATGGCTATTCCTTTGGTGCAGCCGAGGTAATTTTTTTATCTTGAATTATCAAAAACAAATTTATCTCCTTTTTCTTGGTGATTAATGAAATTTCTATATGTGTACCCATTTCTTGTGTCTTCTTTGATTATACCATGGTTTTGTTAATTTGTTTTTTCTTTGTGCAGCTTAATTTGCATCATGTTATAAGCCACAAGATTATGATATACCCTGGGTATGTTCCTGAACCTGGTGTTAAGTATCGAGTTTTCCATTATGGATTAGATTTCCGAGTTGGGAACTGGAGTTTTGACAAAGCAGACTGGAGAAACGTTGACCTGGTGAATAAATGCTGGGCTAAGTTTCCCGACCCTCCCGACCCTTCAGAAGCTGACCAAACGAGTGATGATGCTCAACAACGTGACTTGTTAAGCATCGAGTGCGGAAACACACTGAATGAGGCTCTTCGTTTACACCATGAAAGGAGGAAATGCGGCGATCCTACTTCCCAGATCCCACCAGATCTGGAGACAGTGGATGAAGGAACCACGGGTCAGAAATTTGGGCAGTTTGAGGAAAGTAATCTTGTAACGAGTAACAAGTCTGCATCGGTGGTGGACTCATCGTTGCCTGAAGAATCTAGTCAAACTTTTCTTCATTTTAGATTCTGGATGATCTTTTTATGGGCGTCTTCGGTGTTGGGTTTTGGGGTGGTGATGACGGTGATAGTTAGAGGACGTAAAGGGCAGAAGAAAAGAGGGAAAGGTTTAAAGAGCAGGAAAAGACCGTCGCAATGGGGGTTCTGGGACATGAACGACCAAGATAGGAGCATTCGTGAAGCGTCGTGAAAGAAAGAAGATTCGATCAATCTTTAGCTGGTTTCATGACAGAAATTGTAGCATAAGTTTGTGGTGGTTCTAGAGTCAAGATTTTAAAGATTGTGTGTAATGGGTTATAATGTTAGATTACATTCAGGAGAATGTAGATTTTGGGAAGCAGCCTGAGATTGTAAGAGTTGAAACACATAATTTAAGAGAGATGAATCCTTTTGTTGGTGATTAGTGTAATGGGCCGTTTCGGTATAATTCATTCAGAGGTGTCAAGTACATGTTTGTATAAGATAACTTGAATGTCTTGTAATCGATGGTAATCATTGCCGGTAAGCATATACCTACCTTTAAAACGAGTTCCTGCATCTCCATTTTTGATATGCGAACATAACAACAACATCTCTGGGATTTGCTATTATGAGCATCTCCAATAACACATATTTTGGTCATTTATTAGGCTATGTTTGGCAAACTAGGTATATAGACTTATAATTTTCAGTTAACATTTACTAATTAATAATAATTAAATTTTAAAAATTAATACTTATTTATAATAATAGTTAATATTAGAATATTCACAAAAAACTACTCAGTAGCGTTTCAAAAATGCATTTGTTTTCTTTATAATGTGGGATTAGCCTAAGATGTTACAAACACCCCCTCGAGGACTTATCATACCCCAATAATTTGGGATTCAACTTAAAACAATGGTAGAAGCTATTAATAGCCTACAACTTTGAGGCTTATATAATTTATCTAAAATAGATAATGAAAAGTCAAAATCTCTAAAACAAAAAATTTCCAACTTCAACAGTTTCTCTATTTTAGAGAACCCATCATTACTTATATTATTAAAATATTCAATATATTTTAACAAACTTTTTAACAATCAAATTAACTTTTAAATAAACTCTTAAACCCATTAAAATAATATTTCTTTTCACTTCTTTTTAGGGATATAGAGAATTCTTTATATTGAGAATTTTTCTCATTGTTCTCTATTTTAGAGAATGGGATAGATAACCTGTTGGAGCATTTTAGAGAACAAAAATGTGTTTTTCTCTATTTTAGAGAACCTGTTGGAGATGCTCTAAGAAGCTCAAAAATCTAAATTTTCTATCTATGTGAGACGAGTTCGTACAATTATAAAATAGAAAAAAGAAGAGAATGTAAAAATCTCTAAATTTAGAGAAATCTCTAAAAACTTTATGTAGGAGAGAGAAATAGTATTTTATTTCTTATTTACAATAAGATGTATTGCAAATAAATATTTAGAAGAGAGAAATAACATTTTATTAGATTTATAGAATATTTTAGTTATATAATTAATGTTAGAATTGCTAAAATAGAGTAATTGTTGGAGCTGGATGCAATATATTTTAAAGATTTTAATGTTTGATACCATATTTTAGAAAAAAATGTATAACATAGTTGTTGAATATGGTCTATATTAAAACATTATTATCGGAAAGTACATTTCTACAATCCAAAAATCTAACATTCTATAGGTTTTACCAATAACAATGTCTTTTCTTGTAATTCCATTTCATTATCTTTATATATAATAGCATTTAAAGTATTTATTTTGGGGAGAAAATGTAATACAATGTAGGGTCTTGTATAGGTATTTTACATTGGTTACAACAAATGTAAGTATAGAGAGATACACAAAGAAAACATAAGTTTAAGTTCAAAGTCCGGTCCAGGTTCGGCCAGTCTTCAAAGCTCGATCAGACCAAAAAAAAAGTCGGGTCTTTTTCTTTACTCACTGAAAACGGGCTTTTACACTTTTATTCAATCCTAAACAAATTATTTATTGATATAGTAATCATTTATATTGATTAATATTAAATGAAAAGGTACTATTGATCTTATCCCCATAAATCATTTTTCAATAATCGGATTTAATTCGATATATGGAGAAAGTGTTATTTATGCATAAAATACAAGCAATCAGTTTTATTCAATAATTACGACTCCATTGTTGTACAGATTAGAAACCAATAATACCTTCAATATGAACAAAAGGAAGAACATGATTTGATGATCTCCATTTGATCAAATAAATTGAATCACTGAATATGTCCAACCATATACCATCCATCATCTTCATTGTCATCTGAATCCATATCTCCCAAACACAATCCTACATCACAATAACTCATACAATCATCTTCATCTTCTTCAACTCCAACTCCAATATGCTCCTCTGTTACGATTGATGCAAGTCCAATCCCAAATTCAACGTTACAATTAGTACTATCACCATAATCATTGCTATATTCACAATCATCAATTGCATCCTCATATCCTTCGCCATCATCACCGTCATAACTTCCCTGGCTAGCTAAGTAAGCTAAAACGCCGGTAGCAGAAGTACCACAAGCAATAAGTTCAGGATCAGATCCGATTGATCTGAATTTCATGGTGCCCTTGGCCTTGTCTTTTGATTTACACGCCGGATGGAGATGACAACCAAGACATCGTGTATTACCTGCACATTTTCCGGTGAATTTGGATTGATTTGTGGGCTTACGTGGCACCTTGGTGAACACACCTGCAACGGAGGCGGAATCCACCGTCTTTACATATCTCCGCTGCGACAACGGAGCGGGGAGGATTGCGTAGCTCCGAACGACGCCGTGTTGACGACCCTCTCGCTTCATTTGATATGGTGGTTGTGAGAGGTGAGTTAGAGAATTACGTTGCGTTTGATTTTATAGAAGGAAAAGATAATCGAAGAGGGTTGGTTAACTTGGGGAAGAAGATGGTTGTTGGGTTAGTCAACGGTGCGTGTTTGACAAGAATTGACTTCACTTGTACTCTATGCTCCAAATGTTGTACATTCGATTCTCTTAATTTTTAAGTTATTAGTAGAAATAGTAAATTACAAGGATAGTCCCTGAGGTTTATGAAAACTCCGGCTTTTGTTTGCTCCTAAGTTTTTGAAATTACAAGGTCAAGGTTTCATGGAAATGGTCATTGGGTGTTACTGTGTTAGGCAACCCGTACCGCCCTCGGGGACGGGATCGGGTAAGGCCGAGGTGGCAATTCGGGCTAGCGGTACCGGGGGGGGGGGGGGGGGGGGGGGGATAGGGAGCGGGTTCACCAACCCGATGATACCCATTCATATTTATATTTTTTTATTTTTTTTATTTTTTTAAACAATACCGTTTACCAACGGCTATTTTACAATATTTTTTTTAATATTTTTTTTCAAATTATACACACTATATATATTAACCTATACCATCTTATTTTTTCACACCAAAAAACTCTATACTTTCTTCCATTATCTATACTTTCTTCCATTTATTTCTTCAATTTTAGACAATATGGATTTGCTACAACCCGCTTCAATTTTAGACAATATGGCACACATACTTTGATGTTGCCGGTTCCAACAACGACGCTTGTGTCATATTACACAATATGATACTCGAAGACGAAAACCATGCCATTTGTGGTGGCGATGAAAACGGCCTTGTAGCGGATGATATCGAAACACAAATCAGTGAGGAACAACGCACGACAAATGTTCGAGAAGTCAAAACCCGGGACACTCATAATAACCTTCGGTCGGATTTGGTCGAACATATTTGGCGTATCCAAGTTCCCAACAACGACGACGACTAGATTTTTAATATTTTGTAATTTTTTAATGAATGATATGAATTTTTATTTTTATTATTTATCTTATTTTTATTTATTAAAAAATATATATGTTAGTCCCAGATGGCTTACAAGAACAAGAACATGTATGGTAGAAGGGGGGGGGGGGGGGTTGAATACAATACACAATTTTTTTCACTTTAATTAATTCTTTTATTGAAAATCTTTCAACAAGAATTACACATAGAAAACTTAAGACTGTTGCGGAAAAGAACAGATAAACTATTCTAACAATCTTACACAAAGTATACTAATAAAACAACTAAGAACACTTAGAACAAAGTTATAAAGTTTTTCAAGCAAATGGAAATTCTTGCACTGAGAGAAATCTTCCAGTTTGCGAAGAATATCTTAGAGCGCACAGTAATCTTCAAGTCTCTCAAGATATAAGTGATATTCTGCATGGAGAGGTCTTCCTCTTTATATAGTGCCAAGAGTATGTGTAGCATAGGACACTTGTCACTTTGTCATTTGAAGGATAGGTTTAGATCTCAAAGTTGATGTGTCATTTTCACCTTTTCCTTGGTATCAGGAAGAATGCCCATGCTAGAAGAGACTTTATATGGTAATGGATAAAAGGACAAATTGTAACTTTTATCTGACAATAGGATATTGTCCCATAATAAAAGATCTTCTCATTTTGTCTTCAAGGAGTACACCACCGATACATGCTATGAGATATGTGACACCTCTTGAAGAAAATCATCCTTGAGACTTAGAAGAGTTCCCACCAAAATTGGACTTTCATTGGTGGGAAGCAATTTGGCCGACCAAGAGATAGGTCGGTGGAGAAGTGTCCACCAATGCGTGAGACAACCATCGGTGGACAATGACTTGCATGTGTTGATGAAGAGTCTCTTACTTCCACAATGAGAGATTCTTCAATCTTTGACTTTGGTTGATCTTTGACTTCATCAAACATTTGCTATCTTGTACAAGTCATTATAAAGAACCATGCTAAAATATTCTAAGTAAGATTTAGAGGAAACACCAGTGAGTCAATTTCAAATCTTCGGTGACCCAACAATCTCCCCCTATTTGAATTTGAGCTCCATACTTAGAATATTAAAGAGTATCTAAATAAAATTGCATTTTGACCATTTTTACTCTTTTTGGGTTCTTTTCACATAGACCATTTTTTATCTATTTTGTCTTTTATGGATTTGTGTGTGTGTGTATGATATTTACAAGTATGAAAAAATAAAAAGGCATAACTGTACAAATAATTGAAAGGAAAAGGAAAGAAGTATAAACAATATGAACAGAATGAATATTACTTGCATCTTTGGAGGGGCGAGTTGAAACTTGTGTCTGGTTTGAAGATTCTTCATTTTGATCAGCAACCTGTTGAAGTGTTGGAGAACTTTATCTTTCAGGCACTTTTGCTTTTCTTCAGATGTTCCAAATCTTCAAGTCATTCACTTACTCCAAAAGATTTCAGCCAAGTGAATCTGTGGGTTTTGATAGGAGACAAACCCATTATAGTGACAAACTTTGAGGAGGGTTGAGTTTGAGTGAATCAGCCTCAGGATGCTTCTGCCAATCTCTTGCATTTTCTTTCTTTCTCTTGGCATCTTCAGCTCTTCCTGTTCAGCATCATCATCCTTTGTCTTTGTTTTGCTCCCCCTCAGTAGATCAGTCGGTTTTGTGTTTCTTCCCCTCAGTTAGATCCGCCCGGACTGAAGTGCTCCCCCTTGACCGGTCCGCCCGATTTCCTTATTTTTCCGAGTTAGACGCTGAAAACGAGTACTGAGGGTTGATGTTGCTCCCCCTCAGATGAATTCTCCCCCTCAACGGCCGACGTAGGAAAAAACAAGAGAAGTTGAAAAAAAACGGCCAAAACCAAGACTATTATACTTTTTTTTAATTATATAAATATATATATATATATATATATATAAGGAATTGACACCCATAAATGTAGGAAAAGATTTGGCAAACACACAAGGAATTTGCACTTAAAAGAATTGGTGGGTGCTGTGGGATTTGATGGTAGAAAGAGAAATGGGGTGGAGATGTGGTCGGTATAAAATTAAAATGGGGGGGGGGTTGTGTTTCGGTGGCAACAAACAAAAGAAAATAGGGGTATAGTTGTCTTTGAGTTTGGTAAAAGAAGTAATAAAGGTGATGGCTAAAAAATTGAAAAAAAAATTATAGAGGTGGTGGGTCTTTCGGTAGGAGGAAGAAAATAAAAAGGAAAGAAGGGTGGTTTGGTATTTGAGAGATGATGTCATCAAAATGTGGCAAAAATTTTTCTACCAAAAAAATGTAGTTTACTGTTATGACTTTTTTTTGCTTCCCCACCGAAAATTGGCTAATTTCGGTAGGATTTTCGGTAGGAAAATCGGTAGGATTTTTTTTTCCGAAAATTTATCATTCCCACCGAACTTTTGCAAGAGTTTGACAAAAAGTCGGTGGAATTTCTTGAAGAGGTTGGAGGAAATCTTCTGGCATCTTCAGAATACTTTGAAGAAAATCTTCTAAGGCATCATGGAGAAAATCTTCAAAGTGAAGAAAAGATTGGAATTCCAACTTCCAATTTTTTTGATGACCTAAAAGAATTGAGTTTGAGGATTTGGGATGACATCTGCAGAAGAGTTTGTAGTAGGTGAATTTTTTGTGGAAAGGAGAGTTGGATTGGTGACCAAGAGGGAAATATGATGGAAGAAAGAATGGGTTGAGAATGTGGCACATAGAAAGTTGATTCTGGTGAGAGAGAGGGTTTTGGGAGATAGAGTGTCTCACCAATTGAGGTTTATTGAAGAAGGGTGTTCAGTGAGATTTGGGATTGGCAAAACATATGATGGGAAATAAAGTATGGTGGGATTTGGTTTTGGTTTGTGTCGGCAGCAAGACAAAGAAATTGTGGAAGTGGTGAAAGGTGATGTCAGCAACATGACATCATCATGATGTCATCAATTAACATGGTGGACACAAATCAACAACAAGATTTAAACCACCGATGATGCAAATGCCACCGAAGTTGACTTTGACTTTTTGATTTTTGATTTTTTTTTAGAGAGAGAGAGTTGGATCGGTGGAGGATTGTTGAAGGAAAATCTTTTTGAGGTGGATGTTGGGAAGAATATGTGGCCGAAATATGTGAAGGGAAAGATTGGTGTAGGAGAGAGGAGAAAGAGTTGGGTGGTAAGATGGATGGTAACATGAAAAAGAAATGAGGTTGGGGCAATATATGTGGTGGGATGGATGAGAAAATGTGGGGTGAGATGTATGGTGGGAAATAGAATGTAAGTAATGAAGAGGGTGATGGGAGATGTGATTATGTCGGTAGAGAAGATGGTGACACTAGAGAGTGTGCCAATGGGAAGGATTTTCAACATAAGGAGATCTAAGAGTTCACCATTTTGACACATCAGATTGCATGATGATCTTGATGATTTCTTCAATTTTCTCACTTTCATATTTGTCCACATAGATCCATCTGTCCAGCTCAAAATCTGCAATCACAAAGAATTTATTTTCTAGGTACCCATTTGGTGGTGGGTCCTTTTGGGTTATAAGAAAAAGAGTTGGTGTCACTTAGATCAATTCTTTCTTTCGGACAGTCTTTGGCAAAATGAGAAGTATCACCACAGATATAGCATTTTCTATGAGGAAAAATCTTTTTAGAAACTTGCCATTTTTCCTTACTGCTCATTTTGGTTATCTTCAAGGACTTTGAAGAGGAGTTAAAGATTTGGGGTGCAGGTCTGTAAAGCCCGTATCCCGGTATGTAATTTCTTTTATTAATTCTTTTCTTTTAAGGTTGATTTATTGTGGTTCCCGTTAACGGGGTTAGCCGAGTTGGGTCAAATCGTTAAAGTATTGAAATTTGTGGCTAGTTGCGAGAGGAATGTAAGTTGAGGGGCTATTTGTGCCAAAGGCCCAAAGACCTCACATGGGTTTCGGCCCATGCAGGTATGTCGAGACTCATATGGTGTGAGGGTTTGTTGTGTGAGGATCAAACAAGAGAAGAGATTTAGCAAAACCCATTTCTTATACTCATTTTGTGTCCACGTCGCTAGGAAACCACACAAACCAAAAGAATGAAAACCCTACTTCGCTTTTCTTTTCCTTTTTGTGTCGTCGGCCGGTGAAAGAAAGGAGAGAGAGAGATAGAGAAGAACCGAGAGGGGTTAGAGAGAGAGAGAGAACGCCGGAGGTGAAAGACGTCGGAGGAGGAGACGCAGCCGCTGCTGCTGTCGCCGGAGGTCGCCACGCCTGGGCCGTCGGGGGTCGAAAGGGAGGAGGTTGGTTGTGGTGGTGAGACGTCGTCGTGAGGTAAGTAACTCTCTCGCTCGTCTCGTTTCTTTTCCTTGTTCCTTTCGTTTTTCCGGCGAGACCACCACCGCCGCACGCCGCCGCTGCGGTGGCTGTGGGTGTGGGTGGAGGGCGGTGGCAGTGGGTGTCACTCGTAGCGTAAAACCCGAATCGTTTAAGCCTTGAACCGTTTTTATAAATCGTAATTTTACGTAAATTCTAAGTGTGCTGTCTAGTTTTCGTTTGATCATAACTTTTCCGTCGTAACTTCGTTTGAGCCGAAACTGGCGCCCACGGTTCAAGTTCAGGGTCGAGCACGTTTTCCATGTTTTAGCGGAAAACTGGTTCGGTCTCTAGCTGGGCGAAAAAGTGGTCGCAAGTTCGGTGTTTCGTCATTTTATGTGAAAATTAGTTTTCTGTCCAGTTCGTATTTCGGCCATAACTTTCTCGTCGTAACTCGGTTTGAGGCGATTCTGGTGTCCACGGTTCACATTCTGTGTCGGGCACGTTTTTCGTGTTTTAGCGAAAGGCTGGTTCGGCCCCTAGCTAGGCGGAAAACTTCTGTTTTTACAGCAGGTCGGTAAACCGACAGTGTTGTAATCTGCCACTGTTTTGTCATGGTCATAACTTTCTGCTCGTAACTCGGTTTGGGGTGAAATCAGTGTCAAAAGTTCTCTTTTTGAGTCTAGAAACTTTTCTGTGTTTTGTGCAAAACCCAGTTCGGGACGTAGCATGGGTCGATTTGTCGTTTTATACTGAAGGGTGCTGAATTTTCGCTGTTCCGGAATCTGTTTTTGTAAAATCCGTAGTAAATTGTAGAAAAATCGTTAGGAGGCGTATAATATGTCCTTGGAACACTAACTCAGAGGACTTTCTGGTCATGAAATAATATTGGGATTTTTCTGGGTTTAAAGGGGTCGAAACAGGTCCCGAACAGACCTGTTTTGGGTGAACGGAAGATAGTTTTAGTGACGGTTTAAGCGTGTGTCGTGCCATAGGGTCCGGGTCTCGTATTGACACGTTTTAACATGCGTTTAGGTGCTGGGAAGTGACCGTAATTGTGAAGCTGGAATTGTGTTATTAAGCTGGGCGCGCATTCGAGGTGAGTTCTCTCACTGTGTAGTTAGGGGTTGTATGCATGTCATAATAGTTTGTATGTACTATTGTCTTTGTGGTGTGAACTAGTTGTTTGTGGTGTGTAATATTTGATTGGTTTGAATGCTTGGTATAAATGTGTTACATTACAATTCGGTAGGACCGAAGCCTCGATGGTACTGAGGTGTTGGTTACATTACAATTCGGTGGGACCGAGGCCTCGATGGTACTGAGGTGTTGGTTACATTACAATTCGGTGGGACCGAGGCCTCGATGGTACTGAGGTGTTGGATACATTACAATTCGGTGGGACCGAGGCCTCGATGGTACTGAGGTGTTGGATACATTACAATTCGGTGGGACCGAGACCTCGATGGTACTGAGATGTTGGATACATAATTACTTGTAGATGTTTACTCGTTTTATGTAACTGTGATGTTGTTGCTTATGTGCGGATAGGGGTGATGTGTATATAATTCCTATCTGCGCATGTGTTGGAATTCACTAAGCTTCGTGCTTACCCTTTCCCAATAAACGGTGGTTTCAGGTACGGGCGGCTCCAAGGCGTGACGAGTACACACTGGCGCGCGAGAAGAGCTGGTTGCTTTATGATTTTAATAATTAAACGTTTATTCCGCTGGTTTTATTTTATAAAGACATTAATTATGTGTTTGCAAACGAAACGTTGGGATCATTTATTGAGTTGTTATCAATGAATTGTTTATTTAAAAATTTAAATTTGCTTGTAATTTTTGGGACGTCACAACTTGGTATCAGAGCACAGCTTGAGTGAATCAAACGCACCTCGGTGTGTTTGGTCTCAAGTTGCGGCTGGGAAATTTTCAAATTATTTATTAAATCTTTTTGGAAACAAAAGAAAAAGTAAAGACCCGTTCGAGGAACGGTGATCGAAGGCGCAGTGTGTACAGTCAGCCGGAGCCAATGGGGAAAGGTACAGTACTTAGTGTTTTATTGCTTTCTAGATCCTAGAGTATGCATGCTAGATTGCCTGTTGTAGACACTATGCTGTATGTTGAACTACTTGCTATTAAGAATTTATGCTAACTATGATAGGTTACTAAGTGGATGCCCTCTAGGTTGTATGCAGTAAGAGATTTATAGCCTTAGAATATTCGATTTAGTTCTATTGCGCAGCTCTTGTTTGAGTCCAACCGTTCTAGGATAGAGTCTTTTATTCGACTGTCTATTTATTTCGCACTGCATAAAATCGGGTATTCGCGAGGTCACTCGTCATAATTAGTAGGGATTCGGTAGTAGCAAGGGTAGTGGGATAAGAGGAAATTCCTAGGGAGCTAGGAAGGGTGGATGTATATATGTGCTGGTGCAGGCATATGGTTAATTATATATTTAATTGTTGTTGTATTATCGGGGTGACCGATGGTTTATTAAGTATACATTTGTGGCTGTCTGATCGGGGAGACCGATGGTTTTATATATACAGTAGTTGTATGAGTTGCCTGTTTAGGATATGTTCTTGAACTGGCATGTGTGGATTAATTATTTTATGTGTATAGTTTCGGCGAGAAACTACTTGGACCCTCGGGATGGGGCTCGGAACGGGCAATGATAGGCGTGGATGGTAGTAGTAGAGCTCCTACTACCGGAAGCACAGGATCAATGCTCGAGTCGGGGAAGTCACGAGGAATCCAAGGAGTTGGGCGCGAGTGTTGTTAGTGTGCGTTGTTATGTGCTAATAACGCGTTGTATTATCTACCCTGAATAGCCGTCACGAGGAGAGACAAATATAGTAGATCCACTGGTACATGTGTGTACTTGACTTGCTTTGATGGGATGATCGTTGGGGTAGTGTCGAAGGCTCTAAACTGGCAGTCGTTGGAATAGAAAGACGATTATAGTATTAGTCACTTGGAGTGACGATAAGGATGATATTTGTTGTAAGCAGATCTTTTCGAACCAAGATGGAAGATTGTGCTAGAGTCATAGGCTTATAGAGCCGACTTTGATTTGAGGAAAAATCATAGGGATTATTTTGACGTAATTTTCCATCTTGCCCCAAGAGGCTTAAATGTCCGGAGGACGATAGTGGATTGGAAAGGTAGAGAGGAGCATGAGTCGAGACGTTGAATGTCGACTGAGTCGTGTACAGAGTTTATTTTGAAAATAGGATTGCATTAACTAATCCTTGTGTTTCCAATCCTTATATGGATTGTGTTTTGAAACTTTGGGAAATGTTTAGCACACACACAAGATTTCGAATTATAGTTTTGAAAATGCTTGAAACCGTTTTATCACGGGAGTTGAAAACTTTGTAAAAGATTGTTTCATTTGATTATTTTCCAACGGTTCTTTCGGGTACGATAATATCCGTGTTTTGTGGTGGTTAAGATGTTGGGTAAGTGACTACGGCTTGAGACTCTAACATTGGAACTCCTCCACATGTGTTAGAGTTGAGACGGAAAGTTACATTCCACGATGTCTGTTTAAAGGCTATTTTAGTGATTTGTCTAAAATGAGTTTGGAATTCTAGTGTCGCTTAACTTTTCGTTCGAGAGTTTGTGTTACTAAGTGTTTATTTTGCAAATAGTTCAGTGTGTGGATTGATTCATGCGTGACATAAGTGATGCATGGAGGAATTTTGGTAACATTTCATAAGGAGTTGTTTAGCGCGTTTTTTAGTCAGCTAAAGGTTTTATTGACATTTTCATGAAAATGCGATTTATCGACTTAGGGGTATGCATACTGGGGTAACCTTTGTTCTCGACATTTTGATGAACGAGTCGTGCATGAAAATGTTTTAGTTCCTTTTTTTTTTGTCGAAATGAAAGGCCATTTGATCCAAGGAGTGTTTTAATGTTGTGAGCATCATACATACGATTAAAATGTGTTATATTTTGGAAATATAAATGCGTAGATTTTTGACATTCGGTTAATTTAGAATTACCGATCATTTTTTTTTTTGGGAAATTAAAAACTTTTGCTTTGGAGGAAACGGGTATTTTGAGCATTTTCGATAAATACATTTTTAAACTATAATGTTTTGACATTATATGTCCCAAGTACGAAACTTGAGGAAGTGTTACAAGCTTGCATGCCTGCCCCCAGTTTGAAATTTTACGAGGATTTTAGTCGATATTTCCAATTATTAGAAGCGGACTGGTTTCTGTCTTCAAGTTTGAATCTTACACGAGGCAGTTGTGTTTTAACAAAAATATATTTGTAAACCGTGTCATCGTTTTGTGTGATTAGCTGACGCGCGAAAAATTTGTGGCGAACCCTGTGCCACGTCATTTTATGATTAAAAAGAAGAATTTTTGAATCAAATGTCGTGAAACTTATTTTGAATTATGTGCACACCTTTGTCGCACCCTGTTTAAGGTCAAGCGGTTACTTTAAGTGCACGTCATGAGTCAATCCATACTGGAATCGAGGCGGTTCATTTTAAAGAAATTATTTATTACGCTTTGCTTTTGTGTGAGTAAACCGAACTGCAATGGAACGATTTTCAACGTGATTTTTCCTATGTGGGACGAGCGTGTCCAGTTTTGCGTAACTATCGATCTGGTAATAGTAGTTTTATTGCTTACGATCTTTTTGAGATGAAAATCCTGATGTTGAAAATATTTTGTAAATGAGTTTGTAAACCATTTGGGGAAATGTGCTTTTAAGTGTCATGTGTCATTTCGAGAATTTTCAGGGTATGAGTCCTTTTGGAAAACTCTTTTGTTTAACCCGTGTTGAGTCTGAGACTAAGGTTGACTTCAGAGTATTGCTTGCTTAAACTTTGTTTAAACGCATTTTCCGACCTATGGGTCTAGCAAGCGTGGAGCATTTTGCTCGGTTTTGACTTGGAGTTAGTCATGGGCCAATTGCCTGGTTTTAATGGCTCGATGTGGAGTCTAGTTGATGAGTTGATTTTGTCGCACCGTTTGGCATTCTTTGCACATTGAGTGTTTACATGTTTGGGTGAGTGAGTCAATCCGGAATAGGCATGTTGTTGGTAGGCTGTTTGCTTTGGATCCTTAGACACGTTAGTCAGTCGTTGGTAATGGTCGGTTGGGTATCTCGGGGTGGGACCCCGGTATTCATGTGTTTTAACCTAGACTTTCCAGTAGGTACTAGGAGGATATAGTTGTGGGCACTTACCTGGGAGGTAGTTCCGGTGTGCTGGGTCTTGAGGCGTTACCTGGGAGGTAGACGTCAAGGTGTATCCTCGATACGGTGTGACTTGGCTTCGTAGAGCAAGTGTGGATGGTGCGTCGACGGTGGAAGGTAGGTATTCCACGCGCGTTAGTACTGTAGGCCGAATAGTATCGGTTAAGGGATTGATGCCCTTTGTTATTAAGAGAATAAATGCGTAGAACCTTTTGAGGTAAGTGGTATATTTAGGTGTCGACTTTTGGGCTTGAGGCCAAACACCTTTAGTATAATCAGAGAGTTGTAGCCGATTTTAAGATAATCGTGGTGATGGTAGTAGTAACCCTGAAATGATCACTTGTGATGAATGGTTGTGGTGGAATGATCTACGTGTGTGTTAGTGATTTGGTAGTGGGGGATATCAATTTGTGTTAGTGTCTAGGATAATACCACGCTTATTTGAGTTATTGTGATCGGTTGGACCGATGTTCGGCGGGTGGCCGATGTTCGTTATTGTGATCGGTTGGACCGATGTTCGGCGGGTGGCCGATGTTTGTTATTGCAATCGGTTGGACCGATGTTCGGCAGGGGGTCGATGTTTTGTTGATATAATTTATTGAAAATCTTTGGAGTCCATTAGAATTCGTAGTAGTTAATCGTCAATTAATGATAGGAGGGATCGTAATCGAGTATCCTGTAGGGTATGCTGGTGAGCAGCTTTAGAATGGTTAGAGCTTGAAAGTGGATTGAGTTGGGTTATCATCAAATGCGAGAGAAGTATTAGAAGCTGTTTGCGGACGTTGACTTCGGGGACGAAGTCTAATCCAAGTGGGGGAGAGTTGTAAAGCCCGTATCCCGGTATGTAATTTCTTTTATTAATTCTTTTCTTTTAAGGTTGATTTATTGTGGTTCCCGTTAACGGGGTTAGCCGAGTTGGGTCAAATCGTTAAAGTATTGAAATTTGTGGCTAGTTGCGAGAGGAATGTAAGTTGAGGGGCTATTTGTGCCAAAGGCCCAAAGACCTCACATGGGTTTCGGCCCATGCAGGTATGTCGAGACTCATATGGTGTGAGGGTTTGTTGCGTGAGGATCAAACAAGAGAAGAGATTTAGCAAAACCCATTTCTTATACTCATTTTGTGTCCACGTCGCTAGGAAACCACACAAACCAAAAGAATGAAAACCCTACTTTGCTTTTCTTTTCCTTTTTGTGTCGTCGGCCGGTGAAAGAAAGGAGAGAGAGAGATAGAGAAGAACCGAGAGGGGTTAGAGAGAGAGAGAGAACGCCGGAGGTGAAAGACGCCGGAGGAGGAGACGCAGCCGCTGCTGCTGTCGTCGGAGGTCGCCACGCCTGGGCCGTCGGGGGTCGAAAGGGAGGAGGTTGGTTGTGGTGGTGAGACGTCGTCGTGAGGTAAGTAACTCTCTCGCTCGTCTCGTTTCTTTTCCTTGTTCCTTTCGTTTTTCCGGCGAGACCACCACCGCCGCACGCCGCCGCTGCGGTGGCTGTGGGTGGAGGGCGGTGGCAGTGGGTGTCACTCGTAGCGTAAAACCCGAATCGTTTAAGCCTTGAACCGTTTTTATAAATCGTAATTTTACGTAAATTCTAAGTGTGCTGTCTAGTTTTCGTTTGATCATAACTTTTCCGTCGTAACTCCGTTTGAGCCGAAACTGGCGCCCACGGTTCAAGTTCAGGGTCGAGCACGTTTTCCGTGTTTTAGCGGAAAACTGGTTCGGTCTCTAGCTGGGCGAAAAAGTGGTCGCAAGTTCGGTGTTTCGTCATTTTATGTGAAAATTAGTTTTCTGTCCAGTTCGTATTTCGGCCATAACTTTCTCGTCGTAACTCGGTTTGAGGCGATTCTGGTGTCCACGGTTCACATTCTGTGTCGGGCACGTTTTTCGTGTTTTAGCGAAAGGCTGGTTCGGCCCCTAGCTAGGCGGAAAACTTCTGTTTTTACAGCAGGTCGGTAAACCGACAGTGTTGTAATCTGCCACTGTTTTGTCATGGTCATAACTTTCTGCTCGTAACTCGGTTTGGGGTGAAATCGGTGTCAAAAGTTCTCTTTTTGAGTCTAGAAACTTTTCTGTGTTTTGTTCAAAACCCAGTTCGGGACGTAGCATGGGTCGATTTGTCGTTTTATACTGAAGGGTGCTGAATTTTCGCTGTTCCGGAATCTGTTTTTGTAAAATCCGTAGTAAATTGTAGAAAAATCGTTAGGAGGCGTATAATATGTCCTTGGAACACTAACTCAGAGGACTTTCTGGTCATGAAATAATATTGGGATTTTTCTGGGTTTAAAGGGGTCGAAACAGGTCCCGAACAGACCTGTTTTGGGTGAACGGAAGATAGTTTTAGTGACGGTTTAAGCGTGTGTCGTGCCATAGGGTCCGGGTCTCGTATTGACACGTTTTAACATGCGTTTAGGTGCTGGGAAGTGACCGTAATTGTGAAGCTGGAATTGTGTTATTAAGCTGGGCGCGCATTCGAGGTGAGTTCTCTCACTGTGTAGTTAGGGGTTGTATGCATGTCATAATAGTTTGTATGTACTATTGTCTTTGTGGTGTGAACTAGTTGTTTGTGGTGTGTAATATTTGATTGGTTTGAATGCTTGGTATAAATGTGTTACATTACAATTCGGTGGGACCGAGACCTCGATGGTACTGAGGTGTTGGTTACATTACAATTCGGTGGGACCGAGGCCTCGATGGTACTGAGGTGTTGGTTACATTACAATTCGGTGGGACCGAGGCCTCGATGGTACTGAGGTGTTGGATACATTACAATTCGGTGGGACCGAGGCCTCGATGGTACTGAGGTGTTGGATACATTACAATTCGGTGGGACCGAGGCCTCGATGGTACTGAGGTGTTGGATACATAATTACTTGTAGATGTTTACTCGTTTTATGTAACTGTGATGTTGTTGCTTATGTGCGGATAGGGGTGATGTGTATATAATTCCTATCTGCGCATGTGTTGGAATTCACTAAGCTTCGTGCTTACCCTTTCCCAATAAACTGTGGTTTCAGGTACGGGCGGCTCCAAGGCGTGACGAGTACACACTGGCGCGCGAGAAGAGCTGGTTGCTTTATGATTGTAATATTTAAACGTTTATTCCGCTGGTTTTATTTTATAAAGACATTAATTATGTGTTTGCAAACGAAACGTTGGGATCATTTATTGAGTTGTTATCAATGAATTGTTTATTTAAAAATTTAAATTTGCTTGTAATTTTTGGGACGTCACAAGGTCCTAAGATTCATTTTTCAGAAGATGGGAGGACATAAATCTTTTCCTTTGAATTGGACATTTTGAGACACACAGATCGGGAAAGAAAATCGGTAGGAGAAGTCACACAGGTAGTTTTAGAAAAATTTGGATGAGTTCTTTTTAGGAAAGAATCAGCACCTGAAGATTTGCCTTTTTCAAAGATAAAAAAATTCTTGTTTGAGTTTGAAAAGGAGGATGCATCATTTAAAGTCAAGAATTTTTGAAATTCATGGATAGGTGTGGAAGAATCATTGGAATCTTGAGTCTTTTCATTTGGAAAGGAAATATGATCTTTTGCCTTTAAAAACATTCCAAATTTTAAATCTTCAGATGAATCGGCAGAATTCATGGACATAGACCCAATAGAATTGGAATTGAAAGTTTCACAAGAAGTAGGTGAAGCACATGAGGTGGAAGCATGAGATTTTGAAGATTGATCAGTTTCCATTTTTCCAAAGCCTAGACCAGTTTTGTTATTACAGGAAATCTGATCTTGAAAAATCTTTTCCAGGTTTTTGGAAGAACTGATCCATTTTCTCATGATTTCTTGCTCCTTTAGAAAACATTTAAGAATTTTGTTTTTCTCTTTGGCAAGAATAAAGTTGATGGATTTTAGATCTTCAAGCTCAGCCTTAATTTTGTCAAACTGGTCAAGTTGGGAGAAACATGTTTGGAGTTGAGAGGAAAGAGATTTTATCTGAGCATTTGCCTTTTGCGTAGCAGTTTTAGCATAAAAAAGATAAATGGTTAAAGAATCAAATGCTTCAATCTTTTCAGTATCAGAAAGAGATAGAAATGGGTGTACCTGTGATGAGGAGGAGAAGCACTTAGCTGATACAAGAGCAGTAAAGGAGATGTGACCTTCTGGATCATCCATGTCATTTATCTTAGCCATGAAACAGACATTTGCGATGTCATTCTCGCTTTCAGATGTGGGTTCATCTGCCAAATCATGAGTTTTAGCAGGCAGACCCTTTCCTCTTCTGAGAAGTCTTTCATTTCTTTCCTTTTCTCTCTTGTATTTTTCTTTGTATCTTTCAGCCCGATTTTGGGAATCATAATTGGATTTTCCCAACTTTGAGGAGAATCGGCCTGAGGAAGCAGTTCTGGGTCTTTCAAGGTGTTTACTTTTGCACTCAGAAGCAAAATGTGTAATAACCAGGTATTTAATCTAATTTAAATTTGAAAATTTTATAAGATTTTATGTTAGTGTTTTATGAAGTTAGAAGTTAAGGGGTAAGTTTAATTTTTATTTGGAAGTTTGGGGGTAAATATTGCCAAATAGAATAAGTTGGAGGTTTGTTTGGTATGTTTGCCAAACTTCATATCCACCACCGCCACACCCACCTCAAGAGGAGGAGGTGTCCTCTTTTAAGATACTTAGAAAAATTACTAGTGTGTATGTGTGTGTTACGTGAAGAGAAGGGAGAAAGGAGAGAAATCAAAGAAAGTTAAGAAGGAGAAGAAATCAGAAGAATCTGCAGCAAGGTTTAGGAAATTATCCAAGAGAAACCAAGGTATTAATCCATACAATCTTTACTTTTATGTATAGGAAGTTTTTACATGAGTTTTGAAGTGGGTTTTGATGATTTATGGATGTTTTGGGAAATCTAAGCTTAAGGTTAGGTTATGTTCATAGTCTTAAACATATCTGCACCTTTACAGCAACATGCATAGCATAAAAGTACGATTTCTGAGTTTTTAGGATGAACAGTGAACTGAGACATTCAACGAAGTCGCAATGGTTGATTGCGATATTCAACGAAGTAGCAATGGTTGATTGCGATTTGGCTTTGAAGTCGCAATGGTCGATTGCGACTTGGTTTGGAATCGCAGTAGTTGATTGCGACTTGGGGTTGGAATCGCAATAGTGGGTTGCGACTTGGGGGTGAAGTCGCAGTAGTTGATTGCGACTTATCACTATGCATTGCGATTCTAATTTTACTTTTAATAGGTTGCGACTTGAGTCGAGGATTTTATAAGTTTAGTTTTAAAAAGAGATATTTGGTATTTTGCATGATTCCAGATTCTGTGAAGGATTGAAGTACTGATAATTAACTTGGAAAGACTTTGGTGATAAACAAAACAGGTGAGTTTTACTTTAAAGTATTTTTACTGGAATACATTATGTGGATAACAAATACTTGATAAATTGTATGAATGTATCATACGTGGGTGATTATAATATATTGAGATATTATAATTACGTGAGTATTATATGAGAATATAATACGTGGCTGGGCTTTGGACCGGTGTGTTAAATTGGCTCGCAACCAATAAATTTGGCCATTGGTGGAGGGATAAGGTGGGATGAGACAGGTATGATGCACAAATCTTGGTTGGTATTAACTTACGTGTGATATATGTGTATTTATATAAAGAATATTTTATATAAATGAATTTTTATTGATTTCCAAATGTCAGGGATTTACTCACTAGACCCTTAGGTCTAACCCTCATTTTCTGTTTTAAAATATGTATTCCAGATGGTGATTCCAGTAAGACTAAGTGATTAGAATACTTGGTGAATAGCTTTTTGGGGAAGATGAACGTTATGAAGTTGTGGATGCTCTCGTACTTATAAATGTGTTATTAGTTATTATGTTATCTAAATAGGATCAAGTTTGTTCTGAATTTTTATATTGATTAGTCAGACTTTGGGACCAAATGTGCAATATGAATTACTTTTGTTGAAAACATGTTATGAATTATATGTTATATGTATATTTGGAATGTGGGTTGTTACAAAATGACCCTTTTTACCACAGTTAAAACATTCCTCATTAGATTTGTCCAAAGAAGAGTGTTTGGAGAGAGAAAATGATGATTTTCTACCAGACTTAGATTTTCCAGAAAGTTGGTGAGATTTAGATTTAGAATACCCATCCAACATGGCCATTTCATCAGATAATTTATCAACTGAAGTTTCCTCACATTCATCATTAGCATCACTAAGATATGCCTCCGAATGATCATTGGGATCTTCTTGACTATCATGGTCAGAGTCAGATGGGTAAGTGATTTTTGAAAAACACTTAGTCTTTTTGGAAGAGTCACTTAGGAGAGCTAGAGGAGAGCTCTTTATGTCTGTGATGACAGATTTCCTTTGCAGCTTAGTCTGCTCATAGTTGAAAAGAGTTCCATAAAGAGAAGTGAGAGGCATATGATCAAGATCCTTGGTTGTCTTTATACAAGTACAGATATTTTCCCAAAAATCAGGAAGACGGTCCATAAATTTGCACAGGACTTCCTCATTGTCATACACTCTACCTAATAGCTTTAAGTCATTAAGAAGACTGTTAAAGCGATTATAGTAGTTGGAGTGAGATTCTCCTTTCTCATAAGAAAAGAGTTCATATTTTCTAACAAGAGCAATCTTTCTGCTCTTTTTAACTTCATTTGTACCTTCGTACAAAACACACAGAGTGGATCACATCTCTTTGGCAGTAGAGAGATTTACCAGAGAGTGGTACACTTCATCAGGAAGAGAGAGAGCAATGATGGTTCTAACTTTAGAATCAAGAGACACAAGACGTTTTTCCTCATCAGTATATTTCTTAGGATTTTTAAGAATGTAACGACCATTAACAGCAGATTTTTCTTCATCAGAGGAATCATCAGAATCATCTTTGCCAACAACTTCCTTACCGGATTTCTTGGTTTCATAGCGAGACCAAACTTTAGGGACTATGGGTCCCTCACTGAGAATAGTTGGATATCTACTATCCATTCCTTCCATGAAAAGCATCATCCGGCTTTTCCACAAAGAAAAGTTGTTGGGATTAAACTTGGGAGGTTTGGCTATAGAGCCGTTTTCAGAAAAAATGTTTTGAGAAAAAGCTTCATTTTTTGGAAGAAGAAGCAGCCATTGCAGATCAAGTTTATGAATTAAACTTTCTGCTTTGATACCACTTGTTAGTCCCAGATGGCTTACAAGAACAAGAACATGTATTGTAGAAGAGGGGGGGGGGGTTGAATACAATACACAATTTTTTTCACTTTAATTAATTCTTTTATTGAAAATCTTTCAACAAGAATTACACATAGAAAACTTAAGACTGTTGCGGAAAAGAACAGATAAACTATTCTAACAATCTTACACAAAGTATACTAACAAAACAACTAAGAACACTTAGAACAAAGCTATAAAGTTTTTCAAGCAAAACGGAAATTCTTGCACTGAGAGAAATCTTCCAGTTTGCGAAGAATATTTTAGAGCACACAGTAATCTTCAAGTCTCTCAAGATATAAGTGATATTCTGCATGGAGAGGTCTTCCTCTTTATATAGTGCCAAGAGTATGTGTAGCATAGGACACTTGTCACTTTGTCATTTGAAGGATAGGTTTAGCTCTCAAAGTTGATGTGTCATTTTCACATTTTCCTTGGTATCAGGAAGAATGCCCATGCTAGAAGAGACTTTATATGGTAATGGATAAAAGGACAAATTGTCACTTTTATCTGACAATAGGATATTGTCCCATAATAAAAGATCTTCTCATTTTGTCTTCAAGGAGTACACCACCGATGCATGCTATGAGATATGTGACACCTCTTGAAGAAAATCATCCTTGAGACTTAGAAGAGTTCCCACCAAAATTGGACTTTCATTGGTGGGAAGCAATTTGGCCGACCAAAAGATAGGTCGGTGGAGAAGTGTCCACCAATGTGTGAGACAACCATCGGTGGACAATGACTTGCATGTGTTGATGAATAGTCTCTTACTTCCACAATGAGAGATTATTCAATCTTGACTTTGGTTGATCTTTGACTTCACCAAACATTTGCTATCTTGTACAAGTCATTATAAAGAACCATGCTAAAATATTCTAAGTAAGATTTAGAGGAAACATCGGTGAGTCAATTTCAAATCTTCAATATTTTTATTTTGTTAAATAATTAAATGTATAAATAAAAGAATTAAAAAAGATGAGGTGACAATTGGGTTCAGTGGGTTAACGGTACTCCACTTTTGGGTAAGGAAGGTAAGAAAGAGAAAAGCTGATGTGGCAAGTGGGTTCATTGGGTAGCGGTACTCATGGTCTTATGGTTGTTAATATGTGGCCCACTAGTAAGTAGTACGAGGATAATTTTGTAATTTTCCATGTTTTCTATACAAAAAAAATTAAGTATACATCTCCTTAAATCTATGTACAACTGTTTAAAAGTTTTAAAAATAAAATAAAAACTGATCTCTTAAGCGAGAAGTGTATAATCTTCAGTGAGTGCATCTATCTTCGGCCACGTAACACCACCCGCTCTGATTTTTGTTGGTGAACACATGAGAATGAGAGCAATGGATTTAGAGAAGATGGATCATGGATGTTGTTGAAGTGGAGAAGAGTGAATTTGGGTAGCAATTGTACAGAAGAGTGAGAGAGAGAGAGAGAGAGAGGATCTCAAATCACAACTTAGCACAATTACCATGTCCTAGTAGGCTGCTTAACCCTACTTTCGGGTCAGGTAACCCCACCTATTTTTTCTTTAACAAAAAGCCCAAATAAAGTACGGTTTTTGTTGAAAGCCCGACCCGGTCCAATACCCGTAAAATTTCTGATAAATAAAAGTAATCTTGTTTTTCTTGTTTTAATAATGAGAAAGAAAAAAAGAATTATTTTGAAGAAAACCAAGGTGTTTGTTGAAGGAAACTCCTCCTATGGTTTCTTCTTCTTCTTCCCTCCATTTCTTCATCCATCATCATCAACCTCCCTTCATCCCCACACCATCTTATGACGTCTGTAAGTTCCTTTCGTTTCATCCATATCATCATCATCATCATCATCATCGTATTTACATTTCTGTTGAAGAATCAAATTCTGAATTTAGGGTTTTTATTGCATTTCGAATGTAGAAATCTCAGCCCTTGCCGAAATTCGGCGAATGGGATGTCAAGAATCCCTCATCTGCAGATGGATTCACGGTTATATTCTCAAAGGCACGGGACGAGAAGAAAACCAATGAAACCGTCACCGCTGCATCGCAGAAGAATAACAAACCCCCTCCTCCATCGTCGCAGCAGCAGCACAATCGGAAATACGAAACGGAATCTACGGTACGAGCGAGATCCCCTTTTTCCATTTCTCGTGTTGATTGAAATTGTTGGCTAATTTCCTGTTTTCATTTGTTGCAGAACTCTCGATTTTGTTGTTTTTGATGATTATTATTATTAAGGCGCCATTGTCAACGAAATCCGGTGGATGCTGTGTGGTTCTTGATTGATTCATCGAAACTTCAAATGGATGGTGGCTGACGATGATGATGAGACCAAGGTTAGCTAGGGTATGTCAATTAGCTTTTACCATTCACTGTGAATCCAAGAATATGTTGCTTATTGATCATCTCAATTGTTTAGTGAGTTATAGGTCTAATTAGATCGTTCCATAGATGTATGTGTTTTACTTATAAAAGATTGTTCATGCATAGTTTATCACTATAATTACTTCAATTCAACAAAATCAACATCAATATTTACACAAATAACTTGTAGATCATATGCTTGTTTCGGAGAATTATGTTTCTCGAGTGTATACATCCTACAAATTCAGTGTATAACCAACTCCATTGATGCGACCAAGAAAACAAGAATTAGTGGTGGTTTACCCAAATGCTTACCTTATCAGGCAAGATTCTAGTCAATCAATAGTGCATCGTATTCAATAATTTACCCTGTAAGAGTCATCACCTTCACTTATCGGGTAAGACTTTCGATCTTTGCCATCACTCTTACCGGATAAGATTATCGGATAAGACTTTCGATCCTTGCCATCACTCTTACCGTATAAGATTATGGGTCATTGCCAATCTGCCATGTACTCCCGGTTAGGTAAGGTAAGTGCCTTGATAAACACTTATCAGGTAAGTGTTTGGTAAACGACCCATTAGTAATTGTAACAAGGAAAAGAATCTTACATTCTCTCTTATATAATGTCTAGATATTTGAGTAATAGTCAAACATTTCGTTAACCCAATCAAACAATTGTGTTTCTCTTGCATTGCAAAAGAGGGGGGCGCAATTGTGTTTCTCTTGCATTTCAAAAGAGGAGGGCGCAATTGTGTTACATATTAGAATCTTTTTAGTACCGGTCTATTCTAATCATACTTTCATCTCAAATGATTTGTATAACTAATAAAAGTTTTGTTTCTACTATGTTGTACCATTAGATGACTCATGTCCCAAATTGATCTTGACAACTAGATTAGTCGTGTCGGCCATTTTCATATTTTGACATTTTGTATCCATGTTTTTTCCCCCAAATTTACAACGCTTGTCCCATTTCTTCCATGTATGAGAGAAAAGGTTTTGCATCAGATTTACAGTTGAATGATTGTAATCAAGTTCAAATCATGATGTCTTGACAGTTAACCTTGTGGGGTTAGCTCAACGGGTAATAAGGCTAATTAGGCTTGGGACTTCGGGGTAGTCTCGCAAGGCGGGGATTTTTCTGGCTGTTCTTCAAGGCCCCGAGATTAGTCGAGATGAGCGTAAGCTATCTCCGACACCCACGGTTAGTGGTGTAAACGAGCCGAGTTGAGTCGTGTAGCAGGTTGTTCGAGCTTGTTTGACCAAATATTATTAGTCGAATATTTTTTCAATGTTTGAGCTCGAAGTCGATACTCATTTGACGAATTTGAGTTATACATTGTACCCAAAATTGAAGCTTTATAAGCTTGTTTATGGGCTCGAAGTCTAACTCGAGATCGATTAACTCGTTTATTAGGTTGAGTTCAACAATTTGTATATTTTGATTATATGGTTTATAAACATGTGAATATGTTTGACTCGGAAAAGTATATCCTCGAATGGCTAAGGCCAAACTCGAAAAATTTAATCGAGTTTTCAAACAGGCCAAGTCAAAATTTGGTGTTATAGAACTTGGGTCGTTAAGTTAAATGAGCTTTATTTTGTAGGATCGACTTTTGCTCGTGAAGAATTAAGCTCAAGCTTGAGTAAATGGTCCAACCTTAACACCCCCTAATCCCCTATCTTGAGCGCGATTGTGGACTTCTGTTTTTAACTGTGGTAACTTTTAGTGAATGAGACGATTACATGGCAAGCAATTTCCCATATTAGCGTTATTATTATTTTCCATAATAGGTAATTGAAATCTTAAATTGTTTGCGAATTTATTTGTAGGAGCGTTTGGTACGCAGATAGGACGGAACAAGACAGAACAGTTGTTTAGCGTTTGGTAGATAGGACTTGACAGAACAGAACAGAACAAATAACATTAGATGAAATAAATAAATAAAATTTAAAGAATGAGTCAAATATAAAATAGAACGTGTATTTGATGTTTTAGGATAGAATTAGATTTTATTTTGAAGTTATATTGGTAAAACATAAGCTTGTTCCAGCTTGTTCCATGAGGTAGGGGTGGAACAGGCTTGTTCCACTTTGTTCCACTCTGTTCCACTTAAAAGTCGTTTCAAACATGGAACAGTGATCCTTGTTCTGTCTTGTCCAGTCTATCAAATTAACATGATTTTTTTTCTTCATATTAAACCACCATGAAAACTAAATGAGGGGTTGGTTTGCCTTTTTAGAGCATTTCCAACAACTTTTCCAAAAGAATTTTAAAATGGAGAATCAAAAGCCAAAATCCTCAAAAAGAATTACATTCATCTCCAATAGATTCCTTATTTTGGAGAAAAAAAAACATTGATTAAAATATTTCATTCATCTATTAAAATATTATTTATCTCTCTTCATATTTATTTTCAAAATTTTCTATTGGTCCACTCACTTGATAATCATTTTTGGAGTGATCTTCATATTTGGAGGAAAAAACCCATTTTCTCTCCCACTTCCTCCATTTTGGAGATAGCTTTAAGAAATCTGTTGGAGCAAAAGTAAGCCCAAAATCGTCATATTTTTTAAAACGAGACAGTTGTTGAATATACTCTTAATCAATCAAATCATAATTTTAATGGGGAGTGGGACCCTCTTAATTTGATACACATTTGTATTGGAGTTAAATTCAAATTTGGTCCTTGTGGTTTACATAAATTAACGAGTAAGGTCCCTGAACTTTTCTTTTAACGAAGAACATCCTTATAGTTTCATGTTTTATAACGGATAAGGTTCCCCCCTCTAACGCCGTCAATTAATTTCCGTTAGTGACCCTCCCCTCCCTCAACTTTCATTTTTATTAACATGTTTAGTCCCTCCAACTACCTTAACAGATTTGGTTCCTCATAGTACTTTCATTTTTAAGATATGGTCCCTCAAAATTTTCAATAAGTTTTTTGGCACACACATATATCTTCTTAATATAATGAGAAAATTAATTAAATAACACTTGAATCTTAAATTTTACTATTAAAGTATTTTATCTTTTTTGGAGTTTTATTTTCCTAAAATCGTTTAGCTCAAATAAAATATAAACTTGATAAATATTTTGTTTTGGTTAGCTAAAAAAACAATAAAGTTAAATATCTGACAATATGTTAGATACTAAGATATAAACCTAGATGTCAAATTAATCAATTTACTAGATCTAATTAATATATATACTAAGAAATATTGATTACATATTAAATATATAAAATGTTATAATTTTGCATTAACCTATTAGATTTTTTTAATGTTTTGACTAATTAGAATATAAATTTTATCAAAATTATATTTTATTTGAGCTAAAAAGATTAAAAAAACTGTGAAAGGATAAAATATTTTAATGATAAAATTTAAGATTAAAATTTTATTTAATTAATTTGCTCATTATAGTAAGAAGATATATGTTTGTGCCAAAAAGGTTATTGAAAAATTTGAGGGACCATATTCTAAAAATGAAAGTTGAGGGATGACCAAATCTGTTATTAAAATGAATAGTACTATGAGGGATCAAATATGTTAATGTAGGTGGAGGGACTAAACCTGTTAACAAAAATGAAAGTTGAGGGAGGGGAGGGTAACTAACGGAAATTAATTGACGGCGTTAGAGGGAGAGACTTTATCTGTTATAAAACATGAAACTATAGGGACGTTGTTCGTTAAAAGAAAAGTTCAAGGACCTTACTCGTTAATTTATGTAAACCACAAGGACCAAATTTGAATTTAACTCTTTGTATTTTGATTTTATGGCATTAAATATTATCTTGTGCTATTAAAATAGTTTTTATTGCAACCGATTCGATATTCTACGACCCAAGTTTAAGAGTAGAGCAAATTGCATATTTGGTCGATATGGTTCATACTTTTATCCACTATGGTTCCAAGATTAAATTGAATACAAGAATGAAACTTGTGCTTACATTTTCGTATGTTTAGAGTTCTTATCATTAACAAAATCAAAAAGATTTCGTTAACCACTTAAATCTGAGGTATATATAGAAGATGGAAATTTATTTGAATAGGATAAAAACAAAAAATTATTTAACTGTCCTTGGACTTTAGAAGCGTAACAGATTTTTTTAAGGAATGTTGGAAGTGGGGATTAATGGCCGTTTACCAAACGCTTATCCGAGTAAGCATTACCGGTAAAATTTAACACTATTATTTACTTACCAGGTAAGATTTTAGTCCACCAAAATGTTATCGTATGCAACAATTTTCCAAGTAACCGCTAACCGTGGTAAGAGTCTTCGCCATCACTTACCCGGTAAGTAAGACTCTTGGCCCTTGCCTTTGCTCTTTCCGGGTATGATTCTCGGTCCTTGCAATATTTATCCGGTAAGGTAATGTAATTTGGTAAGCGCTTACCCGGGTAAACGTTTGGTAAACGGCCCTTAAAAGAGTAGAAAAATATAAACCACAAGTCTCATTCATGTATTTATTTTGATTTTAGAACTAGAGCGGGTAAAAAATCTGAACGACGTAGACACAATGTATAATTTACTCATATTTGTATGATATTTTTAACAATGTCGGATAGTCTTTATAAAGAAAATAGAATTTTATTATGGGAAATTAATTAAAATACCCTAAGTCAAACCATCTTTTACTGAAATACCCAAAATCTCTCCCACTTTGCAAAAATACCCCAAAAATCCGCGATGGGAGCACGCGATCGCGGGCCAGGGACCTTTTCTGACACTTTTTTAAACTTGCAGGGACCATTTTTGAAAAATGGAATCCCGCGATCGCGGGCTTATCCCGCGATGGGGTTATTTTTGTGACTTTTCAATTGCAAGGGACCATTTTTGAAAAATTCCAGGGACCATTTATGAAAATTTTGATATTTTGGCACTGTTCACCCCATTTCGTCCATTTATCGAATTTAAAATGAAATGTTACACTTTCAACCCCTATACTTATTTACTAAATTTACTTTATACCTTTTAATTTCATTATTTTAATTTTACATTTAACACATATAATCGTTTATTGACTAAAATACGTTAAAAAATACGTTTTAATTTTAACAAATTACACCATTATAATCGTCTCTTCGATATGTTCGAAATGAGCCCAATCTTGAATTTTTTTGGATTTATATATTTTAATATATATCATATACAGTTATACACTACATAAAAAAATATTTTTTATATTTAAAATTCATACCCTTATAATTAATTATTTAATTTATGGTACATCTCTTATTTTTTTTTCAATTTTGTTTTACACTCATATCGCATTAACATAATAATCATATATTAACTAATTCATTAAATCGTTTTAAATTATTATTATTTGAATGTGTTTATAGATTTCGTCTGAAAAAGTTGCCTGCATGATTCCACTGAAAAAGTAACTGCAATATTCGTCTGCTCTTGAATAAAGGTCTTTCATTAGGCAGAAAATTAGTCTTTAAGTAGTCAAACATAGCTAATTAATGAGAATTTAGATCAAATTTATATGGTACTATCAAATGCAAGTTTCTATAATATAGATATTGTTCTACATTACATGATACCAATTTTTGCATCATATGAATCACTTCCAGACAACAAGAACCAATACCCCAATAATCAATAAATAAATGCTTGTTCATCCAATAATCTTTGTATTAGGATTATCGCAAGTTTGATAAACCTACTTACTAGGTTTTGGAAATATGGGTTTTACTAAACTTTGGACGCATTTAAATTTATATATATGTGTTATATATAACTAACTTTTAGTAGGTTTATGTTCTTCTATATGAGATCTTCGAAATGATATATAATGCGTCCAAAATAGAGTATGTGTGAAAGAGATATCGATACTCAAAGTTGAGTAAATGGATGAAATTAGCAAAAACCAAATGAAGTAAACAGTAAGTCAATCAATCACAATACTTTAACAAAATAAGTTAATACTAAAAATAACAATTATTTAATGTTACATAAACAACCTAACGTGGCCCTATTAGACAATGCGCATAAATTGACTCCGCCATATGTCGGCGGAAATCCATTGCCTCATCGTCGGTTTCGTTAGGGGGTACCCATATCTCCTCGTTATTTATCAACTTTTGGACATTACGGCATACCCATACACCGCAATCCGCATATAACCCGGTCTGCTGGGGTACTTGGCCGGCCATCTTTGTGCGAAAGATACTTGACACTTCGCGACGTCTATGATCCCCGATCAATGAAAAGAACGTATAGAGTTTTGTTTTAAACGATTGCATCTGCTCTGTCAATTGTTGTTTGCAGAGACCGTCCTTTTTGCTGTCATATAGGGTCATGACCATAGTGTCTAGTTCAAACACTCCAAGCAGCCAATGTCTGGGATGCAAGCATATGGGGATGTACACCTGAAATATTACAATATATGTCATATATGTTATTAAATAAAATAACAGTAAAACGATTTGCATACCCTATCGAGGAGAGTCCAAGAGGTCCCTTCCGAGCCATTGCATATTTCGATCACGGAGGCGGGACCTTGATGCTCCATCAGTATACACTGAAAGAACATAGTGTGCATGATGGTCCACCTCGTGTCTACGCCACGATGTTTTTGCAACAGGCTAACCCAAGAATCGACGTGCTATGCATAAAAAATAGATGGTTAGACATGTAATATAAATATATTTGATTATATATGACTATAATTTAACTTCATACTAACCGTATCGTCTAAGTCAGAGTTCACAGGGTCATCCGCAAGCAATTTTTCAAAAAACGAGGGGTTGATTTCTAAGCCCCCGTAAGGGGTGAATGTCAAGTTGGGGAGGCGACCAGTCCGGCACATCCTCAATTTTTCTGATGCCGGTTGAGGCTCCGGTGAAGGCACCTTTCCCTTTTTCTTTCCTCCTTTCTTTCCCCCCGCTTTCTTTGCTTGTTTTTTAGCGGGCGGTGGTGTCGTAGATCCTTGTTGGCCAAACGGGTGACGAAACCATTGTGAAATTTTATGCGACCGCTTTAGAGGGAGCGGGGTCACCTGTGGTGGTGGATCTACAACATCCATCGAGTCATCGTCAGGCTCCGAGAAGTGCTCCGAGAAGTGATCCTGGATAATAGGAGACCCCGTCTGAAAATTACGTTACTCAATGTTTTAAGTACAATTTAGGAAATGTTCACAATTAAACCAAAACTACCAAAATAACTTACAGTATGCATTTCCGGCCTGTAATAGTCATCGGCCGAACCGCCAAAGATGTTTGTGATTGATGTGGTGGCGAACGGCGACGGCATCTGCGAGGTGTATGCCCCCGACATCCCGGCCTGCGTGACATTGATCATTAAAATAGTTACAAAATTAGGATTATCGATATATAACTATAATGGTTACTCAGTGTCACTAACACTCTCCGGGATAGTCGAATATGATGTGGTGGCGAACGGCGGCGGCATCTGCGAGGTGTATGCCCCCGACATTCCGGCCTGCGTGACATTGATCATTAAAATAGTTACAAAATTAGGAACAAACATATAACTATAATGGTTACTCAGTGTCACTTACACTCTCCGGGATAGTAGAATAGGATGTGGTGGCGAACGGCGTTTCCGACATCCCGGTCTGCGTGACATTGATCATTATAAGAGTTACAAACTTAGGAACAAACATATAACTATAATGGTTACTCAATGTCACTTACATTTTCAGGGAATGACGGATGGGATGTGGTGGCAAACGTCGCATGTGCCCCCTGTCCGAACGGAGCGGGGATCGGTGTCGTACTCGACAGCTAAAACAAATTTAGAACGTAATATTAATATACAAACTAAATAAACGTGGCCAACAAATTAAGTTAAACACTAACATTGGCAGCGCTAAACTGTCTGTAGACTTCCTCCAGATAATGTACACGTGTCTCTAGCGGCCCGTGGACGTAGTCCCACAGGACTTCATGTGAGCCACGATGTGGCTCGTAGGAATGGGCCGCCTGATATGGATTGTAGGAGGAGGAAGGGGGCGCCTGGTAGGAGGAGGAAGGGGGCGCCTGGTAGGAGGAGGAACGGGGCGCCTGGTAGGAGGAGGAACGGGCCGGCTGGTAGGAGGAGGAAGGGGGCGGCTGGTATCCACCGGAAGGGGGGCTGTCGTCGTCTTCCTCATCTTTGGAAGTAGGGGGACGTCGAGCCCTTTCCGCCTCTGCGTCAATAAAGGCCACGCTGTCTCTGTACCAATCTGTGCCCATCTCGTCGACAGTAGGCACAAGGCGATCGGCGGGCAAGAGTGGCTGCTAAATATATGATAAAACATAAAATAAATTAATAAGCGGGACTAACGTATGCAAATTGTAAACATAGTAAAAGAACTTACATTTCTAGACGCTTTGAAGAACTCAATCCAAAGCGACCTACTTAGGGTAACACGCTTGTCCCAACGGGTTCCCCTAAGTACTCGATCGTCGCGCTTGACGAAATATCGGATTGATGCGGGAAACATCTCCAAGATCCATATCTGGAATTAGACAAGAAGAGCAAGTACGTAAAAAGAAAAGCCAAACAGTTTGTATGTATTATTAACAATTGTTATACTACGTATCTAACCTTGAAGGCGTATGTAAAACCACAAAGATTCATCTTTGCATGTCGATCGGCGCGTCTGCCTATGGCTCGGTGCAGATTAGAGTAGCAATGTGTCCAGATATGGCTACCCCACGGGTAGCTGTTAAACAGCTCAAGGTCCTCGACGGCCCTAAGGACCGTCGATGAAGCATGCTGGCTATACTCACGGCCCAGGAAGCCCATATCCACGATCACCACCAAGCATACACGGACAGCATCGTCGTCGGTTAGGGCACTAAGGCCCTCTTTCATCTTTTCCCGGGCTGCCTTCAGCTTCAAACGAGATGCTGAAATGCCGAAAACCCTAGGAACGAAGGAGCAGTCTTCTAAGGGAGGAAGGGGGGGAGCCTCTCCAAAACGTAGTCCTGTAATTAGACAGAACTCCCGACGCCCAAAATGCAATTGAGAGCCGAAGAAATCAAAATGCATCTCCTCCGGCTCAGCGTTGGCGTCCTCGACCTCCAACTGTAGAAACATGTGTACTAGCGTAGGGTCGCCACCAGAGTAAGACACATCCATCCATGGACCGAACGGTGTCCCTCTATAGATGGTCTCAAGGGTATCCGCGCGATCACCTAATCCCCTAAACAGCGCTCCTAATTCCTCGATGTATGAAACTTTGCACCTCAGCGTCAAGTCGATGTTAAAGAAATCCTTCTACATAGTCATTCACAGATGTTATAGTTAGTGTTATATATAGATGATGCAGTTTATTTTATTTTATATAGATGTTGCGGTTTATTTTATTTCAACGTATCATATTGTTATATATAGATAAAGTGCGGTGTTATTTTATTTCAACGTATAATAGTGTTATATATAGATAAAGTGCGGTTGTATTTTATTTCAACGTATAATAGTGTTATATATAGATAAAGTGCGGTTGTATTTTATTTCAACGTATAATAGTGTTATACATAGATAAAGTGCAGTTGTATTTTATTTCAACGTATAATAGTGTTATATATAGATAAAGTGCGGTTGTATTTTATTTCAACGTATAATAGTGTTATACATAGATAAAGTGCGGTTGTATTTTATTTCAACGTATAATAGTGTTATACATAGATAAAGTGCGGTTTATTTTATTTCAACGTATAATAGTGTTATACATAGATAAAGTGCGGTTTATTTTATTTCAACGTATAATAGTGTTATATATAGATAAAGTGCGGTTGTATTTTATTTCAACGTATAATAGTGTTATACATAGATAAAGTGCGGTTGTATTTTATTTCAACGTATAATAGTGTTATACATAGATAAAGTGCGGTTTATTTTATTTCAACGTATAATAGTGTTATATATAGATAAAGTGTGGTTTATTTTATTTCAACGTATAATAGTGTTATATATAGATAAAGTACGGTTTATTTTATTTCAACGTATCATATTGTTATATATAGATGTTTTGGTTCAGAGGAAATTATGACTGCAATTGATAGTTGCTTTGTTTTTTTTTTTTTAAATTGATGAATTTCATTCTTCTTTTAATTCTTTCGTCCACTTCGAATATTTTTCCAAAAATACAACAAGGCAAAATAACTCAAACTACTCCATTCTACTTTTATAAAATACAATTTTGAATAATAAATAATAATCAGTTCTCTAAAAAAATGTTATTTAACTTTTTATTTATAATAATCAGTTCTCTAAAAAAATGTTATTTAACTTTTTATTTATAATAATCTGTTACTAAATCTCTTGTTAGATGTTGTTGACATGGAAAACATCAATTTGGCCGCTGATTCGATAAAATGATTTAGCGTCTGCTTAATGAGTTTAATGGGACGTATCACTTATTTGATCAGTTATAAATGATTGTTTGATGATGACTTATTCAGTAAGCTTCTTGGGGTCGGGAGTTTTATGCAGAAAGAGAATATTTTCTAAATTTGCCCCTTCCAATTCAAAAACATGTTTATTGATTCTCTTCCATCTATAAAAAAACCCTACCAAATAAAAATATTTCCAATCTATACATACAACTTTTTACATACGTGACTTAACGCAAAATCAACAAAACAACTCATTAGTCAATGATCACTTATTCGATAAATACATTAACTTTTATTGTAAACAAAATTGTCTCTTATTGTATAAGAGCCTCTTATCCTTGAGCGTGTTTGCATCTTTTGCATACCCCAATGAGTGGGATATGTGAATTACTTGTGATCATTGGTAATAATAAGTAAAGTAACTTTAGACTTTGGACCTCGTTGTCAAGTTTACACCTTGGTCTCTTTGAAAATCTATAAATTTTTTGGTTGAAACGTTTTTATTAAATGATCAGAGCTTCCTATAAATTAAAGAGGGGAGACCTCCCTCGTTTATAGGGTATGCACTTATAAACGTAACATACTTTTTTTCTTTTATAAGTTTACGTGTTCTTTGCTTGATGTCTGACATTTTTTTACTCATCTTCATGTTCGGATTTATTTTTACGAGACAAAATTAACTTTGAAAAACTGAAGATTTAAACTAATGCAAACTTATCTACAAAATTCAAATAAAGAACTTGCATAAAGGTTGACTACGCTTTTTTTTCCGAGAGAATTACTTGGTTGTTACTGTTCCGTCATGTTCTATATCATTTGTAAATACTTAACTTTCTGAATTATAAGTTTAAAAATCTTGGTGCATCATATCATCCTTTTTGCAAGCTTGTCTTGTTGTTTTTATTGCTGTAAATGATATCCAGATTATTCATAAAGATTTATTTTTGATTTAAATGACCAAAATATCTTTTAGTGTCGCATGCACTTCAAATTGTCATTAATATATGAATTATAAGCTTTTATGTCCAACAAGTCCGTTGTCGAATGCTTTGGCTTGCAAAAATATATATTATGGTCTAAATTAAAAAAGAGGTTATCGACTAATATTTATAAGAGTAATAAAATCTTTTGTCTTGTAAAAATAAATCCGAACATGTTAATGAGACCAATTTACGTTTCATCGAATTTCATTACATGACTTGTTTCCCGGGCACAAGATTTTTTCTACATCTTTTGTCTTGTGCCTTTTGTTTTATGTTAATGAGACAACATCGACAAGGTTGCAGATTTTCCAATCATTGATTAATGGTTGGTTGGCAATAACTTTGATTTTCCAATCAAGCGAGTATTTAAACATTTTGTGAGAATCCAATTATATATGATTAAACATGTGTTGCATTGGCAACATATAGACGTGTATGTCAAACACATCTAAAAAAGTGTAATCACATGTGATATTGAGATTTCTTACATTTTCGCAAAATGTTTAACTTCTCTCATGATTATTCATATATATATATATATATGATCTATTAGGGTTAATTTTAATATATTTCAGTTTTTCAAACTTAATTATTTTTAAGTTGAAGACACACACACATATATAGGGAGAGATCAAATGTAAACTAAACCATTTGTAGAAATCGTTGATTTCATTGTTTAATTTAATAAAAGTTTTTCATGAAAGTATTTATTTAGATGATGAAACTCCTTTTTTGATGAAATTGATTCATAAAACTCTTTTTAAATTATTTCATGTATTTTTTGTTTTATATAAAAATGAGAAATTAAATGAAACAATTTCATTAAAGAAAAAAATTATATCATATCAATTAATTTCATGAAAGAATTTTATTAAATTAGACAATAAAAATGACGATTCGTAATGTTTGTTCAATTAACTCGGTTTGCCCACCTCTCTCTCTATATAAAACATATTATTTAGTAAATTAAAATACAAAAGAACCAATATAAATATAATTTCTAAGTTATATAGTTGTATCAAAAATGTATATAGTTAAAACTATAAAAAAATATAATTTGTCAAAAACAACTATAAAATAATATAGTTAGAAAGTTTTTAACGCAAAAAAGAGTATTTAGTTACATATAATATTGAAAAAAGAAAAACCTATTTATAACAAACTTTAAGGGTGCATTTGATACGCAGACAGGGTAAGACAAGACAGAACATGACAGAACAGAACAGTTGTTCCATGTTTGATAAAACAGAACTGGACAGGACAGAACAGATAAAATTGACCAATTTACCTTTACTAAGTTGTGTTATATATTTTGATTAATTATGTAAGTTATTAAATTATAATGAAATAAATATTTTTCATAACAATACAAATTATTATAAAGTTTCTTCAATATGACACCAAAATAAAAAAAATTAGTTTCTAATTTTTATTTCCTATATTTTTTTTACTATTAGTATCTAATAGTTTACACAAATTAATCAAAACATAGAAACAATGTAAAAATAGTATTTTGAAGAAAATAAAGTAAAAGTTTAAAGAGCATAAATTACAACAAATAAAATTTAAAGAATGAATAAAATATGAAATAGAAGATTTATTTGATATTTTAGAATATAATTAGATTTTATTTTGAGGTTATATTGGTAAATATAAGTTTGTTCTATCTTGTTTCATGGGGTGGGGGTGGAACAGGCCTGTTTCAGTTTGTTTCATCTTGTTCCAGTCTGTTCCACATAAAAGTCCTGTCAAACGTGGGACAATGGATCTTGTTCTGTTATGTTCTATCATGTCCAGTGTACCAAACACACCATAAATGATTTATTTACCAAAATGGTGGGGCCCGCATCTTGAGTGTCCTCCCGTCAGGCAATGTTTTGGTGTTAATCCGATGTGGCATGTTGTCGTTCAATGCAGGACCAGGAGCAATTATCCTCTGCAATTTATCACTTAATTAATCCACATAGTCAAAATCAATGACTACCAATTCTCAATTGGTTTCGTGTCGCACCATCCTAATGTTTTTGGAGGATTTTTTTCTATTTAGGATCGGGATGTCGATTTAGAAATTCCAAATGGAAATACGTGTTATTATACTCGATCTTTTTAGAAACTATATCAAAATAAAATTTTATTTTATTAAAATATTTCACATATTTTTAAGTATATAATATTTATATATGACAAATGCAACAAATAAACTCACGCATCCTCCTTACCTTTGGTGAGGATTGAACTCCTAACATCCTACGAGGAAAGAGACTCACATACCGCTAGACCAAAAGCCCTTTGGTCATTTCACATTTTCTTCATATAGGGAGAAATTCATTTGAGAAGTGTTAAATATATGAGAAATAGAGAAGTAATCTTGGACATTCATTCGGTCAACATTTGCGGCTTTGACCGAGAAGCAGCGGATAATTCCTCGCGTGGTCTGCACAAGATAGGTCTGTGTGATTCACATATGAACTATGTAACAACCCAGTCTAGAATAAGCACGCAAATCATATAAATTAGAACATCCCAAAAATGGGTCCCAAAATTTCTTACATAAGTCTCAAAATAGGTTGGCGGAAACAACCTATACACAACTGAAAATGAACTAGCTACTACAAGTATAAGTGGCACTGTCTCTATCTGCATCTGTCCTCTATCATGCTTTTACTCACTTACATGAGCCTCCTACTATCTGCTTACCTGAAAAGGTTTAGTTTGGAAAAGCGAGGGTTAGACCATGAGGTCTAGTGAGTCCCTCCTGACAGTTCTCAAAATCATTTTAAAAGCTTTGCATAACTTTCATATATAAAACTTTCAATAATAAACTTTCACATAACTGGACATTAAAACTTCCACGGATAAATCCGCTCCCGTAAATGGCACCCTGAAGTCATCCGAAAGTGACAACGAGTCAGTATCACGCTGCCTTACTGGGTATCACTTCCCATGGCATCAACGGAACCTCCCCCCGACGTGAGTACTAGCGGAACCTCCCCCCGACTTAGCCAATTTACGTCTACACAATGTATGCATACATCTCACATAAAACTTTCACATAAAAGCACTCACGGAATAGGTCCGCCCCATAAATCATACACGGGATAGGCCCGCCCCATAAATCATACACGAATCTCATTTAAAACTGTTAAACAACTTTCATGCAAATTTAAAGCATAAGAATAAAACATGGCATTTCTCATCATGTATTCACTTTAGAAAAACACGTTAAAAGGCACGTATTTTAGTTAGAAAACTCACCTGAGGCTCTTACTTCTCGTTCCTAAACAGTTCCAAACTTCCAAATCGACTTCCCTGAATAAACGGGCATAAAACAACAACTCAGCAAAAGTATCCGGACAACTCAATTTTTCCGGACAACCCTACTTTTCCGGACGCTAAAGAGTCCGGACACCCAACTAACCGGACAACAACCTAGTCCGGACAACACCCTTATCCGGGTAACTACTACATTCCGAACGATACCCCTTTCCGGATATCGAACTTACCGGATACTAGACTTTACCGGACATAATACCTACCCGGGTAGCTTTCCTATCCGGACAGTCTCCACACCCGGAGACCTTCTAACGCATCGAGGAGTCCGGACGTCCGAGAAGGTTTCCGGACGTCGACATGGACCCTATTTGAGGCTGAAATCTACTGGATTGCTCGATTCTCTCGAAGTAAAGATTAGCAATAGCAACAACATCACTAAACTTAACAACTACTGAGTTCTTAGTAATCGAAACACACTATAAGACCCGATTTCTCTCATTTTAGCTTCAAACTTCACTTTTGAACAAAAATCCCAAGACTAACCATTCTGCTCCCTAATCAAAGGTAAATCGATGAAACAAGAGAGTGTTACCTGGTTGATTGCTTGCGATAAACGACATCCAAAAGCTATTTCTTCTTCAAATCCCAAGGTTTGATGGCTCCTTTCTTCCAAATGCACCAAAAACCCTCAAGAACCTCTCCTCTTCTTTCCCTCACAAATTCAGCCGACACACACACACTAAAATCAGTAATATGGAATGTCCTATAGGGTTTTTGTGCCCTTTTTATACCCCAGCTCCTATTTACCAACTAGCCCCTCAACTTCTACTTCTGCTTAAAACTCCACACCAAACGCAAAACATTTCGAAAAAGGTCTGGGTCGTTACAACACTCCCCCCTCAAAAGAATTCCGTCCCCGGAATTCCATTCTCGAAAAGGTGAGGGTAACCGAACATCATATCTGATTCTACTTCCCATGTTGCCTCTCGTCCCTTATGATAACTCCACTGAACTTTTACTAGCCAAACTTCTATGTTCCTCGTTTAGCAAACCTTACCACTCACGATTTATATCGGTCCTTCTACGTAAGTCAACCTCTCATCTATACTGATGTCCCCTCAAAGGAACAGCCACCACGACCCCTGACAAACACTTCTTTAAGTCTAGGACATGAAATGTCGAATGAACACTCTTTAATTCTTCTGACCAGTCTAACTTGTATGCTGATGCTCTAACTCGCTCACTAATGACAAGGTCAACTTCTTATCGCCTGCATCTCTTGCAAGGTCGCCATAATCTCACTTCTCACATCGGCTCTCCACAAAAGAGACGTGCATCACCCTATGAACTTCTTCTCAAATTCACATCGAGTGCCTCAAGATCGCGCACTATCTATTCAACTTTCATGCTTCGACGAATCCGCAGACTTAGTCCAACTTACCTCTCTCTTAAACTTCAAAGTTCAAAGCCTTATATTTTTCAACCCAACCACTCTTTTCTACCCGGTTGCCTCAGACCGTTCAGATGGGAAACATAACCACACCCCATACTTAGAAGCCGCCCTCGGCGAGACACCACTTGCTAAATCGTGCCATCTTGCACTACCTACTTGTACCCTCTTCGATCACTATACTCGCTTAAAACTACCTGATAAAACCAAGGCCAACCGCGCCTCCATTGCTCGCCTCCGTCCACACATCGGGACTCACGGTTTTAATCACGTCTAAAAAAGGTCTCTCATACATTTATACTTCCTTAAGAGAAAAGACTTGGCGGAAATTCCTGCCACAGCAACGAGGATCTTCCACTAGGAAAACTCACTTACTGACAACTTGGCACAAGGCCAACCTTGTACATCTCGACAAGCTCACACCTAAGAGTCCCCTCCTCGGGTTACATGTAATTCTAGATCACTTCTTCCAACTGACATACGTCTATGCCGATCATATTCCCTTCCCGATTCACATCGGCTACAGCTCGACAACTAATTCGTACCTTCTCACCACACCAACATTTCACACTTAACGTGACTAAAAGCAGAAAACTCCCATGATTCCTCATTGAAGTGTTCACCTATCCGAATTTACTTATCCCGAAGGCTCAACGATTTCTCACTGCTAGCCACAATTGTCCAGTCATATAACATAACTTTGGTTTCCCCCCACTCAACTGGGAGAGGTAACCATGATCACACCCTACTGCTTTTAAGAGCTTTCACTGAACGATCAGTTCGCTTGAACGTTTCTCACAACATCACCAACTCAACTCATTCAACTGCCCCTTTTCCACTTCTTTCTCGCACGAAGACATGCACAAATCCCCTTCCTCAAAACTCTTTCCAGAGGTTCAGACACTTACCGATGGCAATCTATGCACGCTACTCTACCTCTCGGTGTTACTGGCAAGCTTACTACTTCTAACTTTCCCCTTTATTCCGACGTACTATCTTCACCTCTCCACAGCAACGTGAAGCACCGCCTCTTCAAGCATTACTTGCCTCTCCCTTCCGACCTTTTCACTTGCTGAAACATTCTCTCATTACTATACGTAATCAAACGGTTGCATCAAAAATTCTAACTTAAGGTTTTCAATCAAGTCATCTCGAAACGACACCTGTGATCGAAGTCATTACACATAGGGGTGAGCAAAACCCGCCCAACCCGAAATACCCGCCCGACCCGAGACCCGAAAAAACCGAAAATGACAAACCCGATCACCCGTTAGACCGCTCGGCCCGAACCCGAAATTTTCCGTCGGGTGTAGCGGATCGGGGCGGGTGGCTAAATGTCCAGGCCGAACCCGCCCGAAACCCGATTTATTAATACCTTTGGGCTTTGAGCCTTTGACCCAAAATAATTACTGAATTTAATTCATATACCCAAAGGCCCAAACCCAAAAATCCCAAATACTGAAATGATCAAATGAATTAGGGTCCGGTTCTCCTCTCCGTTCTCGACTCTCATGTCTCATCTCTGATCTCTATTCTCGATTTCTCTCATCTCTCATCTCTGATCTCTCATCTATCTCTGATCTCTCACTCTCATAACTCAATAACTCATCTCGATTCTCGATTCTCGGCTCTGTGGAGTGTGGATCACTCGATTCTCGGCTCTGTGCTCTGTGCCGCTGTGGAGTGTGGATCTCTCACTCTCAAAATAATTATCTCGAACTCAGGTATCGTATCTTACTATCTTATCTATGATGTAGACATGTAGTAGTAAATCATATTATTGAGGTCGAGTTAATCGATCTCGAGTTCGAGCCTGTAAAGTGTAAACTAGTATTATGCTTGAGTTGGTGCATTTGAAAAATATTTGAGTTGGTACACTTGGTTTTAACTTTTAAGCTTTGCAAATCTATTACTGAATTGCTACACCATTCTTTAACATACAATATACCTATCATAAGAATGAATCACATAGGTAGCATATAAACAAATAATCACAAAATGAGCCACACTGTATGAGTGTATTCAGTATGCTAGATGTTAAAATAGACAGTTATTGGTTTGAAAGTTGCTCATTCAAGTTTTCCAATATTTAAGAATGCCACTTTTGGGTAAGGGCTTAAAATGAGCCACACTGTATTGAGTGTATTCAGTATGCTAGATGTTAAACTTGATAAATGTTTGTTAAAAATTTCAACAGAAAAAGTTGATAAATGTTTGTAGAATCACTAGATATTTGAATTAAGACAAATGCTTGATTGACCTTTCTTTCTAGCAGTCAAAGGTAATTAACCGGATTAATCAATTTTAGCAATTAGCAATTTAGCATGATGGATTTAATTGGATTATTGGAGATTCCTAGACAAGGAAAACTAAGAGAACATATAGTAAATTAGTAACCCTGCAATGCAAATATGCAATGACTGTTTTGATTCTAACATATCAATGTAGTTTACTAATGTTGTTAAATGTTGTTAAATAAATGTAGTTTTAAATTGAAATGTCTCAAGCGGATAGTAGTGCACCACCACCCGAAACCGAAACTAAAAAGAGAAAAGCTACGGGTCCAAGGTCGGATGTATGGGAGCACTTTGAAAGAATCTTAGACGCAAACGGTAACCAAATAAAAGCAAAGTGTAAATATTGCCCAAAAGTATACGCGGCCGACCCAAAAAAGCATGGCACTTCTTCTTTAAAAAACCATGCCAATTCATGCCTAAAAAACCCGTCCGCTAAAGAGACTAGACAAACATTGCTGGCATTTGCTTCAAACTCGGATAATGAAAGTGTCTTGACCAATTGGGCTTTTAATCAAGATAGAGTTAGGAAAGCAACAGCTAAAATGATTATCATGGACGAACTTCCTTTTAAGTTCGTAGAGGGTAGGGGGTGGAAAGACACTTTCCATGAAGTTGCAAGAGATGTCCTCGCTGTACCCATTTCTACAGTTGCATCCGAATCGACCTTTAGTACAAGTGGGAGGGTCTTGGATAATTTTAGGAGTTCTCTAACTCCTAAAATAGTTGAAGAACTTATCTGTACGCAAGATTGGTTAAGGGGCCCTATTGAACCGATTGCGGTTGAAGAAAATTTGGAAGACCTTGAAAAGTTTGAGAAAGGTAATACTTTATTAAATTTAATTTTTGACTATAATAATTAATAACTTATAAATTACATAAAGTTTGTTACTTTTTAAATTTTGCAGAAATGGAAAATTTGAGGATTGGAACTCCTTCCGTTTCAGCTCGTGAAGATACTTCGAGCACTCAAGCTTCAACCGGTTTGGGGGATTTTCATGAAGATGATTCGATTCGTGATCTTTGAGAAAGGTATGACTTTTATTATTAATATTTCTCATTTATAAATAATCATTCATGTTTGTTTTTGTTCTTAGTTTGTTACTTTGTTATAGAATTGCTTTGGAGTTTGGTGGACGTCGGTCGATTTGGTATTTTGGTGGACGTCGTCGGTTGGTAATTTATTTTGGAAATTTGGAAATTTGGACATTTGTATCTTGTGAATAAAATACTTGTTTATTTAACTTAATGTGTAGTTTAGTTAATTTGTATTTTGTTACATTGGTATGTAGTATTGTAGACTTGTAGTTAATTAGTTTAGTTAATATGTAGTTAATTAGTTTAGTTAATAGTTAGTATGTAGTTTACTTTATATGATTTTATTTTGTGTGTTTAAAATTGGATTGAAAAATGAAAAGTGAAAAGTACATCTGAAAAATGGGCCTGGGATCTGGCCCAACCCGCCCAACCCGAACCGCCCAACCCGTAACCCGATTCAACCCGCAACCCGAAACCCGAAATACATTTTGGGCGGGTTTCGGGGTCCGGTTCTCCCACCCGAACCCGATCGGGTTGGCCAAAAAACGGCCCGAACCGCCCGAACCGCCCGTTTGCTCACCCCTAATTACACATCCTTTGATCTCTCACTAATACCTCCTCGAATAATTCTTCCATACATAGGAAACAATTCACATTCCTCAAAGATTTCACGTTTACTACCCCACATCTTCGACTAACCCATCCATTGCCTTCTCTAAAACTTCCAAAGATTTCGACAACATTCTTACTTAGCAACTCACACAATCAAAAACACTTGGTCTCTCATTTGGGCAATAACTCTCTTCTGCTCCGACATTCTATTCTGAAACAAGCCAAATCACAACGCCAACTTACAAACCACGTGCTCCAACAACTTGATTACCCAAATGTACACCTCACCCGAAACCTCCGAAAAGGCTCCCATCCGATGCTTCCTCTTCCTAACGTCACACTACTACAACACTGACTGGCACATTTACCTAGGCAATTGCTGCCACTACTTGACCGTACATTCTCCACCCATAACATCTCGCTGCAGACCAGGTCTTCCATGGTCATTCGTGCACAACTCGAACTTACTCTCACGTTCTCCTGCATAAATGACCGAGTCTATCTCGCTACTTTGTCTCTTCCCCAACTCTAGCTGAACCACAACTCGCGAATTTCTGATTAACTCTAACATACTCGTTTCTTGCTCGCTCTTTTGCGATCTCAAATCAACACATAGACATGGCACATTCCCTCACAGATAGACATAATTTATACACCTACTTTTTTCGTGCTAACTACTACATCTTTTACGTATCATCCACCTCGCAAGTAAAACGCTTATCTAAACAACATCCTTTCACTAGCTCAACACCCCTACAGGGTGGCCCTTCAACTTTCAACCTTCTAATTCTAGTCTTCGACCTCATACACTTTACACAACTGCCGACACTAATGTCAATAGTTGACCTGTTGATACTTCGTTGATACTTCCTTAACCTATTCTTCAACAAGGGTCCCCTACAGGGCCTAATCTTTCCAACACCACCCTCTTAATCAACTTCACCTCCCGTCGTCCTCATTTCAACTGACTCGCGTAAGGTCAATATTACAGGATCACCTTAAACTCTTATTCAACGTCGCGGATATTTCATCTCTACTTCACCACACTACTCATAACGAGTTGCTATACCAACACCTCGATGACTTCTAGTCCTTCCCTGAACACAACCGTCTCTCAGCAACTGTACTTCCAGTCCGCACGAGGGTACAGACCCTCATACAACCGACATTAAAGTCCACTTCCGACTCTTCCACTGCTCACCTCTCCTCTAGAACGCATCTACCAAAGCTACAAACATTCTTTCCTGATTTGTCCAACACCTCTCCACTCTAGGAGTTCTTCCTTAGCTTAAAATGTAATACTCTATGACCCATTGAGTTCATAGCCTTCATGCCTGACAACGCGATAAATGAATCATTTCACACTTTTGATCATTTTAAAGAAACAACACTTGAAAACAACTTGGGTACACCCGACCCCAACATTCTCATAACTCTAATGCCCTGCACAACGATCTTGAGGATCGTTTGCATGCAATCTTTCTGTAAAACTTAATCTTACTCAACCAAAAATGTGTTGTTACGACAGAAATAAATATTGGATGAAAATCTTCCCATACGACAAAAATTTGAAAGAAATTTACCGACACGAAGTAGACCAGTCGGTCCTCACACTCATTTATATAACTTCGAAATGTCAATACTCATTTTGGTTATAAAAGTTGTGCATTCAAACGTTTTCTTGGCTTATCATGAAAATAGTGGAATATTTTGCAAATCGTAAACCTCAAGACTTCATTGTACGATGTAAATGGATTTGTATTTTTCTTTAAACATACGCTTGCACACGCCGACTCATATCCGATCAAATTTGATATTTACACGTTTATACTTTTCTTATGAAAAATCTCATGTACACATATACGAACTCAATGCATGAAACTCTAATTGCAATTGAAGGCTACTCACTCAAACAAGGTCAATCGCTTTACTCACGCAACTTATCATTGACACTCTACCTTCGACCAGTGGTCGCCCACTCGGTCTTGCAACGATTTGCTATACATACATTCAACGGTCCACTTACTCAACCATTTCATACTATTTCGTTTAGATCAACTATCTCACTTTCCACTTCTACATGGTTTCATTTCACTATAGGTATCTTATTTCATTTATCCTGCTAATGGAAAGCTCGACCAAGAACCCAGGGCTCCATTGATACCTTCAAGGTTTTGACACTGACCTTTCTTACCATCCTGACTGACCTATCCCATGATTTCTAGAAATGGGACTCTCCCGAAACAGGAGTCTTACTCAAACCCAAGCATTCTTCCTCTCCGAATCCACGAAGAGCTACCTCTAGACGACTCGTAATACTCTAAACAACATTTCTTCTCTACGATGTATACGTACATCACATCACCACGACTTCTCATGAAACTTCCCCAACAGGGGGTCTCAGTCTACCCCTCAGGGATCTTGCTGACATTCTAAAGTACTGGAACACGACATAAGCACTAGCTTCTGACTACCACTTCGGAATAATAAGGCAGGTTAAGCACCAACATGTACCTGTAAGTTCGCAATTACACTGGCCAGGTGGAATCTCAAACTTACCTTACATGACAGTTCTCAGTACCCTATTAGTCCTATCTCTATAATAGTGTCCTCCTAACGCATTTCCTGTATTTACAATAGTGCCCTCCTAACGCATTTCCTGATTCTCAGTTGTGATTTCTACTCCCAAGTTTAAGTTTAGGCCCGTCTGGTCACCTAAATCCCTTAAACTATGGCTCTGATACCAATTGTAACAACCCAGTCTAGAATAAGCACGCAAATCATATAAATTAGAACATCCCAAAAATGGGTCCCAAAATTTCTTACATAAGTCTCAAAATAGGTTGGTGGAAACAACCTATACACAACTGAAAATGAACTAGCTACTACAAGTATAAGTGGCACTGTCTCTATCTGCATCTGTCCTCTATCATGCTTTTACTCACTTACCTGAGCCTCCTACTATCTGCTTACCTGAAAAGGTTTAGTTTGGAAAAGCGAGGGTTAGACCATGAGGTCTAGTGAGTCCCTCCTGACAGTTCTCAAAATCATTTTAAAAGCTTTGCATAACTTTCATATATAAAACTTTCAATAATAAACTTTCACATAACTGGACATTAAAACTTCCACGGATAAATCTGCTCCCGTAAATGGCACCCTGAAGTCACCCGAAAGTGACAACGAGTCAGTATCACGCTGCCTTACTGGGTATCACTTCCCATGGCATCAACGGAACCTCCCCCCGACGTGAGTACTGGCGGAACCTCCCCCCGACTTAGCCAATTTACGTCTACACAATGTATGCATACATCTCACATAAAACTTTCACATAAAAGCACTCACGGAATAGGTCCGCCCCATAAATCATACACGGGATAGGCCCGCCCCATAAATCATACACAAATCTCATTTAAAACTATTAAACAACTTTCATGCAAATTTAAAGCATAAGAATAAAACATGGCATTTCTCATCATGTATTCACTTTAGAAAAACACGTTAAAAGGCACGTATTTTAGTTAGAAAACTCACCTGAGGCTCTTACTTCTCGTTCCTAAACAGTTCCAAACTTCCAAATCGACTTCCCTGAATAAACGGGCATAAAACAACAACTCAGCAAAAGTATCCGGACAACCCTACTTTTCCGGACGCTAAAGAGTACGGACACCCAACTAACCGGAAAACAACCTAGTCCGGACAACACCCTTATCCGGGTAACTACTACATTCCGTACGATACCCCTTTCCGGATATCGAACTTACCGGATACTAGACTTTACCGGACATAATACCTACCCGGGTAGCTTTCCTATCCGGACAGTCTCCACACCCGGAGACCTTCTAACGCATCGAGGAGTCCGGATGTCCGAGAAGGTTTCCGGACGTCGACCTGGACCCTATTTGAGGCTGAAATCTACTGGATTGCTCGATTCTCTCGAAGTAAAGATTAGCAATAGCAACAACATCACTAAACTTAACAACTACTGAGTTCTTAGTAATCGAAACACACTATAAGACCCGATTTCTCTCATTTTAGCTTCAAACTTCACTTTTGAACAAAAACCCCAAGACTAACCATTCTGCTCCCTAATCAAAGGTAAATCGATGAAACAAGAGAGTGTTACCTGGTTGATTGCTTGCGATAAACGACATCCAAAAGCTATTTCTTCTTCAAATCCCAAGGTTTGATGGCTCCTTTCTTCCAAATGCACCAAAAACCCTCAAGAACCTCTCCTCTTCTTTCCTTCACAAATTCAGCCGACACACACACACTAAAATCAGTAATATGGAATGTCCTCTAGGGTTTTTGTGCCCTTTTTATACCCCAATTCCTATTTACCAACTAGCCCCTCAACTTCTACTTCTGCTTAAAACTCCACACCAAACGCAAAACATTTCGAAAAAGGTCTGGGTCGTTACAAACTATACATTCATATATGAACTTTTGTAATTCACATATGAACCTTTGTGATTCATATATGAATCAGTTAATTAGTTCATATGAGAATTAGTTAAAAAAGAGTTCATATATGAATCACAAAGGTTCATATATGAATCAGTTAATTGGTTTAACTGATTCATATATGAATCTACAGTTAATTAGTTCATATATGAAATACAAAGGTTCACATATGAATCACAAAAGTTTATATATGAATTAGTTAAAAAGATTGCATATGTGAATTACATGGGTTCACATATGAACAGATAGTTCATATGTAATCACACATGTTCATATATGAACTCGTCCAGTGTTTTTGTAAAAGTTACGAAACTGCCCTTCTATTTTTGGAACAACCGCAACTTTTGATCCGTCAAAGCCGCAAGTTTTTGACCAATTAAAGCCGATCTTGACCTAATAAATGACCAAATTACTTCTTTATTTCTCATATATTTAGCACTTCACAAATGAACCTAAGGCTTTCTTCATATATATATAGATAGGGAGAGAGAGAGAGAGAGTTAGGTTCACATGAGACCAACTTGTTTTCGTGAGACCGTGAGACCAAAAAATAACATTGAAACTTCACTGTGAGTCATTGTGAAAGTACGGAAAACAACGAACATTCATAACAAAAACACTATGAAGGTTTATGTTGGAAATCGATGTAAATTGTAACCGGTAAAATAACGCAACGGAAAATAAATTTGGTTACGATTAGAAAACTTTTCAATGCTCGAAATCCAATCGGATCTAATGACAATTAAAACAAATTAACAACACACCATAGGGTGTTTAGGATTGTACTTTTTTTAGCTGACGTGGTTGAACGATCGGGGCACTTTATAAACCAACAGGAGGTTTCCTCTAATGATATCCACACACGAACACACGACTTTCCACCGAGTGCTAGCCCAAAAGAACCCTAAAGCTAATATGTATAAGTGTTTAATTCTGATCCAGAGAATCGAATTGGTCGATTGAAAACAACTGACCTGACTCTCTATTTATATAGACGTAAATAGAAGTTTATGTTCATCTATAATTATTTGAATTCAAATCATTTGAATTTGAATAATTATCTTAATTCAATAATTATATTTATCTAAACAAATAATAATTATTCACATTTACAGATAAAACCTTGTAATTATCATAATTACAATTTACACATATTATAAGATTATTCTTTCAAGAATAACCTTTTAACTGTCAATCTTGACTTTGACGGATTTCTTTCTAATGGAAGCAAACGTATTCTTTTGTGTGGGACCCTTTAGGTTTACATACTCATTGGTAGCATTCATGTGTCTCGTGGGCATATAACCTACAGTTTACCTTTACAATACCTTCGCAATCTTTTGTTATGAATGTTTAGTGTTATTTTTGTGGTCTCACGAAAACATGCTGATCTCACATGATCCTAACTCTCTCTCTCTCTCTCTCTCTCTCTCTCTATATATATATATATATATATATATATATATATATATATATATATATAGAGAGAGAGAGAGAGAGAGAGATAGATTTGGGTCATGTAAGATAAAAAAAATTACTAAAAACCTTCAAAGCATTTTAATGAATTTTATATTTGATAGATATCTTTTATCTAATGACAATTTTGTAATGGATGAAATTTAGGTGACATTATTGTAGTACAAATCGGATTTGCACATACATTCACATAAGTATCATAAAAACCTTCATATATTTATATGATAAAAGGATAAATATGCATATACATACACTAACATTCAAAAATATTTAATTACAAACTACTTTACATTTATAATGAATATATAAAAACTTCATATATCGTTATAAAATCGATCAAATCGTATCTAAACATAGAATACCCAAAGAAATTAAAAGGTATCAGTTATCTACAAAAACGAGGACAATCAACTCTATAGTATCAAATAAAAATGTAAAATAAAAATAACTTCTTAATCACAACTGAACCAAAAATAACCAAGAAATGAGAAAGCTTATTAGCCAAAGATGCATATATTAAATTTAAACCGTGCAGAGTTAAACAACCAAAAAATAAGAATTACAATTATTGAAAAAAAAAACCATTTATGGAAACCCTATTATCTTTTTTTTTAATACCCTATTATCTATATTCAAACCAAGGTTCTAAATTACGTGATGCTAAGCCTCTAGCCTTAGGAGACACGGCGAGGTCATAGCGTTTATCAAAGCATGGCTTATGGCGGCAAATCTCTATATCATATATAAAAAACTTATGTTTTGTACTATTAATCGACGAGTTAATGATAACAAACAACTTAAATTAGATTATATATAAAAAAACTAGCAAATAAGACGTTAAAAACGTAAAGAAAAATCAAATATCGCGTTACAAAAGACCGCACATTAGGCATGGCGTGTCATAGGCATAACGTGGCGTAAGACACAAGCCTTGAGCCACAATATATCATGACGGCTGTCGCGGCAAGCAGAGTGATTCAATCACAATATAAAGAGTGAATTTAAATACAATACACTATTCTATCATTTCATAAAAGTTTTGATTGGAAAGAAATAATAAGTTATTTTTCAATACATAAAAAAGTTTTAAATTTATTTTAAATATCAAAATAAGAAGCCATTCGAGTGGGCAATGACAATGGTATAAAGTCCTTTCGCTCTCAGAACAAGATTATAATTTTCTACAGAATTCTCGAGTGTTTGTGTTGAAATTAACAGATTAATTCGGAGATTTGAATCCCAAATCCATCTTTATGTGTTTTGGTGCTCAATTTCTCATCATTTTGAAGGTTTTAACGCCATGAAAGATCGCCGGAAACGTGCTTCGCTGCTTCTCCTCTCTCGCTGCGCCCTTGCTCTCCTCTTCTTCTCCGGCTTCACTTTCTCCACTCTCCGACTTATTTTTTCCGGTAACCAGCTTCTTTCCTGATTCTTACCAGTTTTCTTTAGAAATTTCTTCAAGTTTGAGCATCAATTACATGCTTGTTTAACCTTGGAAACAGAGAGCTATCGTCCGAACTTGATATCTCCATGGAGAATATCACCCGCGGAAGCTATTTACAGTGATTCACCGGCGGCGAGGGGTTTATCCGTCGGAGAAACGGTGCTGTTTCCAGACCAGGTATTGGTTTTGCTAAAATATCCTCCATCGAGTCGTTTGTTGACGAAAGACGAAATCGAGTGCGTTTATCTTTCACCGAACACTTCCCGGCCTCACCTGAGGTCGTCGCCGTTGTCAATCGGCGGTGAATATCTCGATCACCAGATTATTCGTTGTAAGATTCCACCACGTGGTACGATCGCATCCGTCAGTTTGAAACCCCAAGGCGATCTCCCGCCCGGCCCCACGCACGAGTGGAACTCGTTAGCTTACGAAGCTATAATCGACCGAGACAACACCACCATCGTCTTCGTGAAGGGACTCAATCTACGGCCAGGAAGAGCCTCCAACGCCTCACGGTTTCAATGCGTGTACGGCTCCGATTTCACCAACCGTAAGTCGCTGTTGAGATCAGAAGTTGTATCAATCGCCCAAGAGATCGTACGGTGCAGAACGCCTTCGAGTCTTTTCGGAAGCCCACACAGTGGTTCCATCAAAGTCTCGGTCAAAGTAATCGGCAGAGGAATTTTAAGCTCCATTGCCAGACCCGATTTTTTGGCTGCACCCGACCCACCCGTTTTTATCCAACATCGGGTCTGTATATGCACCATGATCCGGAACCAAGCCCGTTTCTTGCGGGAATGGGTCATGTACCATGCCCAAATCGGGGTCGAACGTTGGTTCATATACGATAACAATAGTGATGATGAGATCATAGACATAATAGAGTCGTTGGCGGATCAAGGTTTCAAGATTTCCCGACACATGTGGCCTTGGATCAAGACCCAAGAAGCCGGATTCGCACATTGTGCATTACGAGCCCGCAACTTTTGTGAATGGGTTGCGTTTATTGATGTGGATGAGTTTTTACACTTGCGGGCCAGGGTCAGCTTGGAGAGCATAATTAGCAACAAAACCAGTAGGCCCGATGTTGCAGAGTTACGAATATCATGTCATAACTTTGGACCATCGAGCCTGAAAGAAATCCCACCAGAAGGAGTGATGGTGGGATACACTTGCCGTTTGGGCCTCCCTGAGAGGCACAAGAGTATAGTCCAACCCGGTAAACTGAACCCGACATTGATCAACATGGTGCACCATTTTGATTTGAGAGATGGGTTGAATTATGTGAATGTAGATAGAAATTTGATGGTGATTAATCACTACAAGTTCCAAGTGTGGGAGGTGTTCAAAGAGAAGTTCTATAGAAGAGTGGCTACTTATGTTTCGGATTGGCAAAAAGAGGAAAATGTTGGGTCTAAAGATCGAGCCCCGGGTTTGGGGACTCGAGCAATTGAACCGGCTGACTGGTCTAGTCGATTTTGCGAGATCAACGATACGGGGTTGAGGGATTGGGTGGTAAAGACGTTTAGTGACCCAAACACAGGTGTGCTACCATGGCAACATGAAAGAGTTTTGTGAACTTTTTCTATTATTAGTAAATTAGGCATTGGATAGGCCAATCTACATTCATACACTTTGATATCATGGTATTTAATCATGTAATGTATATTTTGATAAGTATCAATCATGATTTAAGAATATACATATACATATACATATACATATACATATACATATACATATACATATACATGGAGGAAAGTTTAGTTGTAAACAGTTTTTCATTGTGAACTTGGAAAAAAATGAACATGACATATGTCTCCGGTTGTCCAGATTCATCATAACCAATGAAGATGAACATTTATGGTGAATGTTTAGACCATGAATGATATATCATTCATGATAAATAACCCATTAACATCTAGCATGCTCTCTTTTGTCCCAAGTTCACAACATAACTTAGGTTTTCAATTGAGCATGCCCATATATATATATATATATAGAGAGAGAGAGAGAGAGAGTTGGGTTCACGTGAGACCAACCTGTTTTCATGAGACCGTAAGACCAAGAAATTAACACTAAACATTTACAGTGATTTATTGTGAATGTAAGAAAAACAACAAACCTTCACGACAAAAACACTGTGAAGGTTTACCATCACAGTACCTTCACGGTCTTTTGCTGTGAAGGTTTAGTGTTAATTTTTTGGTCTCACGAAAATAGTCTGGTCATATATATATATATGTTAAAATGGAAACTCATTTTTCATTGTGCACGTGAGGATCAATTTTAGCCATTGATCAAGATTTAGAAAACTAATCAATGGTTAAAACATATTAAGATTAATTGAGAAGTGATTAGGACAAAACTAGAAATTTGAATCAACGCCTACCATCTTTGACCTTTTATTTTCTTTTTTAATTAAAAAACTTTTACCCTCTTAAATTTTAAAATAAATTATCTTAAAAATGACTAATATTTTAATCAAATAAATTACATCAAAAAAACGAGAATTTCGTGTTCTTCGATATGACATCCATCTCGATATAGTTTTTTTGTTGTTTTATCCGTTTTTTAAGTGAAATGTTATATATGTGTTATATTCATTATGAATATGTATACACGTCCTCGGGTGTCCACATTCGATATAAATAACAAATATCAACGTTCATTCACTATTCAAGATGAATAATACAACATTCATGATGAATAATACACTAATTCATGTATTATTCATCCTGAATGTTGTATTATTCATCATGATGATACATTATTCATGATAAATAATATATGAATGACCCGTGAAGGTGTAGACACATGGACCATTCTCTTTTGTTCCCCGATTCACAATCGAAACTTGGTTTTATTCATTATGAATATGTATGCACATCCTCGGGTGTCCACATTCAGTATAAATAACAAATGTGAACGTTCATTCACTATTCATGATGAATAATGCAGTATTCAAGATGAATTATATTACATTCTGGATGAATAATACACAAATTCATGAATCGTGTATTATTCACCCTGAATGATGTATTATTCATCTTGAATGATACATTATTCATGATGAATAATATATGAATGATCCATGAAGGTGTGGAGACGTGACACGCTCTCTTTTATTCCCCGATTCACAACCGAAACTCGATGAATAATATATGAATGATCCATGAAGGTGTGGAGACGTGACACGCTCTCTTTTGTTCCCCGATTCACAACCGAAACTCGATAGGTTCTCGATTCGTCTCGATGGGTGTTGGGTTACGGTGATGAAGAACGCAATTTTAACGACCCAAATCCCATATACACAACAAATCACATAATGTAACATAACATTGATTAATCAAACGAAACATCATATTACAAGTACGGTCCCTTAAACTATTACAATCAAAAGAAGACATTCTACTACAACTTCTTACTAAATACATACATAACATTTAATCATTATAATACAACTGCTAAACATGCCAAAATCTTCGTCACATAATCCTCCACATAAGACATCCATCGATTACTCTAATTACTTGCTCTTACGCGATCCACCACCTGGAATACATATTTTTAAAACGAAAATGAGGGTTAGACACGATGGTCTAAGTGAGATAAATCCCTGTTAGTTTGAAATCATTTATATAAACCCTATTCATATAAATCATTCAGCACAATCAAATATATCAATTTGATTTCACACATCGTGTACCTTCCTTTCTCATTCCTCCTGGCCATATTAGTTGGTTGCAAGTCAACTAATAATTTACAACATTGTACAACATCTACAGCCAAACAACGCTATACAGATTCTATAGCCAAACACACCGGTCCTACGCCCGGCCAACGTATTATAACACATTATAATACTCTTGTAAACATAATACCTCAATATATTATAATTCACATATACCATACATATAAACACGTAATCACCAATTATCACATTCCCAAACCATATGGATATGCATTCCAGTTAAAAATACTTTTAAAGTAAAACTCACCTGTTTTGCTTATCAAACACGCACGCAAGCTTCTTTCAAAAAGATTATATCTTTCACTTCTACTCCACAGTATCTGAAACAATTTAAAACACATATATCGCTTTACTAGCCAATTACATAAAGCCTAACAAGTTCCTTTCCCCAATTGTTCTCCCTTCAGCGACTTATCACGGGGGTTCCGCTACCCGAATAGCGGATGTTGTCAAGGGGCAACGCCCTTGCGGGGTCTGGGGGCCGCCCCCCAGGAAGTTTTCGGAACAACTTAATCCAAGAATACAATCAGAAACTATAACCGGACACTACCAAAACTACCAGGACTCACTGCACCGGGACTCCAATGTACCGGGACTCTCCAGTACCGGGACTCCATAACACCGGGAGTTGGTATTACCGGAAGTTAACCATACCGGGAGTTCATACTACCGGGAGTCGACTATACCGGGACTCCACACTACCGGGAGTCTACCGGGACTTCCCCGGGACTCTCAAGAACACAGTCGGTTCCAAATTTTCCAGATTCGATTGAGACTATCACTAAACAATGAAATCGACGTTTCTAAACCGATAGACCTCTTCTATTATCGATTACAAACACATAATGAAAAGGGTTTACCTCAAAATCGATTCCAACTCAATCGATTGATGTAGCAACCGTAACTTTCTTCTTCTGCTCCTTTTCGCTTCCACACACACGAACACTTTCTCTATTTGGGAACTAAGGGTTATCTGATACCTAATAGGTATCTATACAACAATTTATACTTTTGGCTTAAACTATTCGATAAGTACTAAAAACACCCTTGAACTTATAACTTATCTCAAACTTACCCTAAACATAAAATCTTAAGGTTAATTACTTTAACTGATAGGGAATTTATCTAACTGACTTACCCGGGGTATTACAGCAATGTCTTACGACGTTGAAAAAAGTGTTGAAGAAGGTGATGTTGAGTTACGGACTTACGGTGTCGAGGTGTTATACACACTTGAAGATTCATAAATATGCATAATGAATATAACACATATATAACATTTCACGTCAAAAACGGTTAAAACAACAAAAAAACTATATCGAGATGGATGTCATATCGAAGATCACGGAATTCTCGTTTTTTTGATTTAACTTGTTTGATTAAAATATTATTAATTTTTAAGATAATTTATTTTAAACTTTAAGGGGGTAAAAGTTTTTAATTAAAAAATAAAATAAAAAGTCAAAGATGGTAGACGTGGGTTTATATTATATTCAGCTTTTAGCCCTAATCACCTTAATTAATAATCTAATTAAAAACTCTATTTAATATGAGTTGTTGCATCAATAGATATGGAGTAGCAAAGATTCGTCCTCATGTGCACAATGAAATTTGAGTTTTCATTTGAACTTTCCTCTCTCTCTCTCTCTCTCTATATATATATATATATATATATATATAGGGAAGGGTTCAATAGAGAAGTCCAAATATTTAGAGAAATAGAGAAGTGATCTTAGCCATTTATTCGGTCAAGATCGGCGGCTTTGACCGAGAAGTAGCGGATAATTACTCGCGTGGTCTGCACAAGATAGAGGGGTAGTTTCGTAAAAAATACACGGGCTGAGTTCATATATGAATCTGTGTGATTCACATATGAACTATACGTTCATATATGAACCTTTGTAATTCACATATAAACTCTTTTTAACTGATTCATATATGAACCTTTGTGATTCATATATGAATCAGTTAATTTGTTCATATGAGAAGTAGTTAAAAAAAATCATATATGAATCACAAAGATTCATATATGAACACAAAGGTTCATATATGAATTAGTTAAAAAAAAATTCATATATGAATCACAAAGGTTCATATATGAACACAAAGATTCATATATGAATCAATTAATTGATTCAACTGATTCATATATGAACCTACAGTTAGTTAGTTTTATATATGAAACACAAAGGTTCATATATGAATCACAAGATTCATATATGAATTAGTTATAAAGAGTTCATATGTGAATTACAAAGGTTCATATATGAACGTATAGTTCATATGTGAATCACACAGATTCATATATGAACTCAGCCCGTGTTTTTTGTAAAAGTTACGAAATTGCCCTTCTATTTTTTGAACAGCCGCAACTTTTGACCAATTATAACCGATCTTGACCGAATAAATGGCCAAGATCACTTCTCTAAATATTTGGACTTCTCTATTGAACCTAAGGCTATATATATATATATATTATAGGTGAGAGATCAAATGCAAACCACCTTAATTTGTGTAAATCGTGCAAAATGTCGATTTCATTGGTTAATTTAATGAAATTGTTTCATCTATTTTTGTTTTTTTTTAATGTAAAAATGAAATTGTTTTATGTATTTTCTAATTATGATGAACTTGTTTCATGTATTTTATCATTATAATGAACATGTGATTTTACACTAATGGTCAATGCAAGGGTGGGCAAACGACGCCGCGTGAATCACATGATTTTACACGTGGTTTAGTAGTATAAAATCACATGTAATTCGACCATTTTCTTATTCTTTATTTTGTTACTATTCTCACATATAAATACAAATACAACTTTGTTTAATAAAAGCACTGTGAGTATCTTTGGAATAATTTAAGGTAGGGGTTGATGTGTCCTTGTAAGATAAATGGAGAACCTTTTGCAACTTGTAGAATGTCTTTTTATTAATTATGGGCGTAACATATAGAATGGTATTGGTGGGTATCACATGGTGATGTTGCTTTGGTTCCACCTTTTTACCCTTTATGAAAGCAAATGAAATCTATTAATAGAACTGGAAGAAAACCAACAAAATGAGTTTGGCGTTAAATGGTACAAACATCAAATTATTGCACGAATGAAATGCAATTTGATGCAATCTTGTAATAGAATGAACCGCCCATAGATCAACGGTACATGTTTGGTCCGAGTGTGACAGCATCATTTCAAAATAAAAGGAAACAATGACGGTATAAAAACCAAAACAAACAAAACCAGTACATCCCATTCAAAAGCAACATCTGAATAGGTGGGATGTATGCATACTTGTACTCTACCGGTTGGAACAGTTGTATAAAGCAAATTTCAGACCCACAACCAAGGGTCGGTTATTGCTAGTTGTGTAAAAATACCATAAACTTAAAAGATCCATATGCTAATGGTACCCAACTCTAGCATCTCATATGACCTAAGTTGTGCGTCAACTCCATAAAATAAATCAAAAACCCAATATATCCCACTTAAAAGCAGGGTCTGAGAGCAGTGAGATATATACAATTCAGTCCTCTACCCCAAAGGATAGAGTGGGATAGAGTGGTTGTTTCTGTGAAAACCTCCGTCTTGTGCAAAAATGTTGGTGAAAAGATTGCGCAAAAGTGCGAGTGAAAAAGACAAGGATAATCAATTAAGCAGCATAAAAACCAAAAAAGAAGAAAAAGACACAAGGCACAAGGGAAACATATATAAAGAGCATGAACGACACTATCTACTCCCTCAGTATGCACTTAAACAAGGGGCTGTTTGTTTACCTCTTAATAGTTCCATTAATAGGCAAACTCTGAATCGCCAAGAGGTGAATATTGTTTGGCAAAAAAAAGAAAAAAAAATCTACCTCTTAATGGTTCTAAAACTCTATGCATGATTTTGTATCTTGGGCCTCCCTTAACCATTCGCCCTAATTTCATTCTTAACAATTACCAAACAACCATATTTCATTTTGCACTATATCATAAGAGCCTCTTAATCATTCTGCACTAAAACATTCGGCAACCGTCAAACAGCCCCTAAACATGTAAACAGGAAAGATTAGAAGTCTACATGTGTAAATTGAAATAATTCATTTGATTTAGAAAACGAGATCCGTTTAATTAAACCCATCTGCAACAAATTGTACGTATTGATACAACCAAAAAGAGAATGCCTGCTCGAGTGGATCAATCAACATGGGGATCTCATAACTCACCTAAATCCTAATCTCCTGCAAATTGTCTATCTTACAAAAAAAGGGACATAACCAGCACATGTATTTGCAAAAACTGAGGCAATAAACCCGAGAAATATGGAGATCAAAATGACACAACCCAGTTATGCTCATGGTTCAGTTGCCAAAAGTTGGCTGAGTTGTTGTTATGTTGCCTCTGCTAATAAGAAAACTCATGACCCCTACGTGAAATGTATTTCTTTACCCAAATAGAAATATCATCAGCACACGCCTGTGCTTCAGGGGTCTTAAGAAGCATGTCAAGAGTGGCAAATTCATGAACACAATCCTTGTAATCCAAAACTGGTGCATCAACGTTTACCTTTTTAAGCTCCTGGGAGTAAGCAATTGCACGATCCCTCATCCAATCATGTTCTGCCACAATCGTCAATGTAGGGGGCATGTTCTTCAAAGGTGGCCCACCTCTATTGGGAATTAGTGGGTTGGCTGCAGGGTGGTCCAGACTAAACTCCTCCTCGGGGAGGAACAGTCTCCATGCAAGTATGCACATAGCCCTATCGAAGAAGTAAGAATTCGACAGTTTTATCTCGGAATGTGTTGGGGTACTTCCAATGAAGAATGGATACATCAACACCTGAGCCACCACCTTAACTGGGTCCAATAGTTTGCCAGCTTCTACGGATTTGCGGGCCACGTAGTCGGCAATGTTTGCACCACAGCTCACTCCAAGAAGAACGCATCTGTTTCAGTGTCCTCAAGTTGAGTTAAAGATGATCTAACATTAAGAAAATTATATCATTCAGGTCATTCATGATATATACAAATAGGGGAATGAGTACATATAAAAACTTGATTTTTTTAAGTTAACAACAATCCACTGGTCTTTAGTTGAAAAGTTTCCAACAACATGAGCCCTATACTGCCCCTATTCATCCTTTCACACTTTGAAGCAAAAACAATGGAATTTCCATAAAAGAGTCCAGAAGATCAATCCAGAATCTAAAGCCATCAGCCAAGCAATGTTTTTCATTTAATGATTTCATCAATGAAAACTTTTAAGGATTTCCACCTTCGAGTAATGTATTTTGAATTCAGATTGTTTCTTCTATTATGACTTGTAATTTAAAATCACCGGTTATAAACTGATAACTGTAACAAATATGTAGGCTTCCTTCATCATTTTATAGTATCATCTTCTGGGGCAGCAAAACCAATGTCGCACCAATATTTTCTCATCATATTTTAATTCTACAAAGTTCAAAAACTTAGTCCAAATATTGTATCTGCACACTGCAAACAGCTAACAAGTTACTGTGTCCAGAAGTGCAATGTGCATAATAAGCACCTTCAGGGTAATTGTGGTTTAGGCCCATGGTTCTGGTAACAGACATGCTCACGGGTCCTTTTCCCATTCCAATTTTGTGCACATATTCTTTCTGATATATAAATCCATGAATCCTTATAGTTCACTTATGGCAAAGATGACCTAGAGATTTAAGAAGCAATCCCAACATATTATTTAGAGTAGTTCAAGACCACTGCCTCATGGCTATGCTTAATTGTGTCATGAACCTAAAGGCAGTCATGGTCATGCTTAATTGTGTTAATTTAAAGGCTCCCTTATCATATATGTGTAAGCATGCCAGCAATAAGTGCCTTCTTCCCCACCAATTAACCAGGAAGTGAAAGCAACTTTATGGTGTCAATTAGGTAGATCTTTCTTAAACATAAAACAGATAGTAAGAGATGCTAAAGACTGCTTCTTGATTACTTTCTTTTTGCTTTATTTATCAAGAATGGCGGTTGGCTCAGCATATAGTTTGACACACAAGATAACTTTACCCTCAATTTTGTCCAAGGATATTCATGTAGCATGCCTAGCACCTATACAAGTGTATCATCATTTCAGTTTTGTCTCAGCACAGAGCTCTAACGAAACAAAGTTCAAACAGTTTTGTTTTTTGCATCTAATTTCTGAATGATCTTAGTCCATGATTCCTTCTTTAATACACAAGAATTGAGGAATCACTATTAACTATAAGTCTATAAACTATAAGGTGAGATAAAGCTACCTTGATGGATCTCCATGGGCAGCTAGCCAAGGCTCTACCAAAGAAGCCCCAAATGCATCCTTGATTTGCCCTTGAGCATCCGACTTTTTCGACTCAGGCATTCTCCCTGATGATTTGCTACATTCCGCCAAATTCACTTGCTTGGCGAGCCAATGCAACGCCTTCATCCCATCCTCAAAGGCTGCTGGATACTTATTCTCGGGAGCAAGCCTATATCCAACCGCTAACACGATCACATCACACACTTTAGCAATCTGCCGACAAAAGAAATCGTTGGCCACAGAATCACAGCTCCCTGCCACAAATCCTCCTCCATGAAACTGAACCATCACTGGCAGTTTCCGACATCGGGTAGTAAATGGCGAATAACCTCCGTACACACCATTCTCCAATTTTAAACTTATATCATCCGCACTAAGACCATTTCCATAACTATTCCTCCGATTGATCGGAGATAGAGCTGCTGCTGCTGCTGCTGCCTCACCGGAACCATAGCTGTTACGCCGTGGAATACCACAACTGGAGTTGGTTGGAGTTGAGTCCGATTGAGATCCAGGTCGCTTAGCCGTAACCCTAGCATTAGCATGGGGATCCGTGGATACAAGACAAGTTTCAGGGAGGAAGATACGTAGGGCAAGGGAGGTAGAAGTCTCTATATGGATATCTTTGGTGGCAACACCATCAGTAAACGAAGGATTAGCGGCCGCAATCGACTCTTCGGGACGGGATGTAACGCCGAATGAGCTGTTCTCATCGTTCGAATTAGGGTTCTGTATTCGATTCTGTAACCGTCGCTTTAATATCAATTTGAAAAACACACTGTATAATTTCACAGCAACGCTTGGCATTTCTCAAACACACACACACACACACACACTCTCTATCTCACTTTTTAATTCCTATTTACTGCAACAAAACACCTGTTATCTAAAGTTCTCCCCCTCTCTCTATGTTTCAAGATCAACAAATAATGGGGACAGATCATGACATCTCATTAGGGTTCTTCTTGATCAGTGAGGAACCCTGTCACCAGTCATGGAAAATTAGCTTCGATCGGATGCTTCAATGGCGGACGACGACAGAGAGGGGTGATTGATTGTGCCAGGTGCGCACACATTCGTTTCCTGTGTTTTCTTTGGGATTCTGCTTTCTATTTTAGTGAAGTACAAAAATAGTCCCTCGACATATCCTTGATTTACATTTCTTGGTTCTAAGTTTTACTTTTTAGCAGTCTTGCTGTCTAAAAACATCAATTTTGTTTCCAAACTAAATAGTCAATGGCTCAATGCAATTCTCGAGTCAAACACGTGAAAAACACACGCATTTTAGCAAGCTGGGGCGGAATATAGAATTTTTTAGATAAGAGTCTACTTTTGTGGAAATAAAATTAAAATAAAAAACCTTAAAAGGACGGAATATATAAATTAAGCATTTGTCGAGGGGCTAATCTTGCACGACAAATAGGCTGTCAGCATTCAGCAATGAGCATGTAATGGGTATGAGTGCTTTATGTGTTTTGGAAGGAATAAGATGACTTTGGGTTTGGGTAAATGACACTTGGTTACATTTTTGTTTCTATTTCTATTTCTATTTCCATGTCTTTTCATAACAATGCAACAATTTTATTATCACTACTTGTAAAGTAAACTACACTTTTGGTCAACCTTGTATGTATGTCAATACATTACCTTCTTTGGGGTTCCTTTATTACAATAATAAGTACTATGGTTTGAAAATCTTTATGGATTTGGTCCTTGGTCTTAACGGGATGAGACCATGTAATTCACCTCACTCCTTCCACCCCCTCTCCCTCTTCTTTTTCGTCTCTCTTATACACACATAACTCCGTTAATGGCTTTCCATTTTTGTTGATTCCCTCCTCTCTTCCACCATCACATATCATTGGGAGAACACTCTTGAGTGGACCAAAATCCAGTTGGGTTTTGATTTATTGGTTTCTTAATCTGTTTTGACCTGAAATCCTTTTGGTTGTTGGGAAGAAAATGGCACTAGGATTTGTCATTGATTTATCAACAGTGGAGCCAAGAAAAGGGTGATGTCCAATTTAAAGACGGGTACATCAGACGAACACACATTAGTCAATAGTATTTCATCTTGTTTCGTTACTGAATCTGGGGATTTAGTCGGTGTTTATGGGAGGTTGAAGATGGATACCACCATTTTACTTGTTGAGACCGCCACCACCAACCAACACCCCCTCCCTCTGGTGTTGTTCCTTTGCTACAACAACCACCACCAATATCCCCTTGGATCTCCAATAGCAACAATTCACTATCACCACCCCACCTTCTGTTGTTCCTGCTCTTCTTTTCAACATCTTTAAAGTATAAATCCAATCCAACTACGAAGAAGTGCCTATGAGATTTAGGGTTTTTGATTAATCTTACATGGGGTTCTACATTTTTGAATTTTTCTATATATATATATATGGACTTGTTGCTCAAATTCTCTTTTTTTATGGGTTTTGAATGATTGGTTGAAGAAGAATGATCATGTTTGGATTCTTAGATGTTCTAGTTTTTTCCAACTTTGGATGAACAAATGATTTTGGGTAAGTAGGGTGTAAGAAACAGACAAAAAGACCAAAGTGCCCTCGCGCTAGGAGCATGTAATGGGACCGAGTTAACAAATGTTAGTCTCATAACCAAATCCGTAAGAATTTGCGAACCACAGTGACAACCAATGTATATAAACGAATCAGAGTCTCACATTAGAACAAATCCATAATATTTCTAATAAACCACAGGCACAAAAAGTATAGTCATTTATTTTTCCTCCAAGTTAATAAAAAGAAGTTTGAAATGTGGTTACAAACACATTCTTCAAACATTGGCTTTTAATCACATCCACAACTGCAATCCATAACATTAACAAGTGTTTTCTTTTACTACAAAAAGAAAATTAAAAAAAAAAAGTGATCAAACAAATAAGAGATATAAAAAGTAATATGATACACATTAAAAATAAAAAACAAGAAAGGAGTACAATCAAAATCAATTCAGAGAAATAAAAAAGAAGAGAAACAAAAAGAAACAAATTCCTGGGCTGGAACTCCCTCCCTCCCTTTTCGACACCAACAACAAAACGGCCAAATTCAATAACACCCCCATTCCCTATATATATATATATATGATATATATGATATATATATATGCATATACACATTCATGGAATTCAAATCATCATCGCCATTTTTGCTGTTACCTTCATAACAAGAAGTAAGAATTGGATGGTTTCCTTTTACCTTGTTGCATTGGTGGATGATCTCTTGGCAGCAATCTCTTCTAGCCGTTTCCAAATGGCTTCACGTTTCGCCTTGCTTTCTTGCTTTCGGGATTCATCTTCTTTGAACTTTTGTAAACATTCCTCAAAGAGTTCAGGGTCCGCATCAGAGAAGATCTTTCGAACGTTTAAAGTCAGGCTCCTCACTGCTTGGTTCCAGTGGGTTTTGGTGTTTCTTTCCAAGGCAGGGAATATGATGGGCAGGATTACTTTCCGGTTCTGTTTTATTAGGTTCTCGATATGATCATTGTTCCACAGAAACAATGCTCTTTCAGCCACCTACAAACACACACACACATACCATCAATCAACATCTTTAACATCCTATGGAAATTGCAACAATCGCCTTTTTGCCACCTATCATCACTGTTGCAAAGAATAGACAATATCGACTAAAAACGAATGTATTCTTGGAACAATGCTCTTTCAGCCACCTACATTTATTAGTCTAGTTTACTTACCAAAAAATATATACATATTAGTCTAATTTACAACGCAAAAAACATATACATATATATATTCAGTGGCGGAGACAGTAGGGGGTATGATGGTGCTGAGCCACCCGCAACAGTTACACTTAACATGTTATAATAGAAACTAGAAGTTGGAACCATAAATTTATGTTCTCATTGCATTGATATTGTTAGAATTTATTTTTTATTGCGTAAAGAAATCTCATGTTTCTTGTAGGTTGTAAGTGTGTATTTTTTTTATCCTATTTCCTTATGTATAGAAGCAATCGAAAATACTCCTACTGCTCCAAAAATCGAAGATAAGGATAAACTAAAATCCTTTAGTGTTGTAGAGGGTGAAGAATTTGGCGAACTTGTTAAAAAATTGCAGCAAATCCCTAATAGAGTGATTGTCGCTAGAGATATTTATCGGTTGTTTTACGATGAGAGGATTAAGTTGATTGATGATTTGAATGAGATGCTATCATTCCAACTTTTGAAGTTTAATTCTAAGACTTATGGATTTTAATATATATTTGGATGATTGTAATAACTAATAACTTTGTTGGGTATATTTTAGTATTATTTATCGTATTTCATTCGTCGACATTATGTATATTACTAATCCGCCAACCCAACCCAACCCAACCCAACCCAACACGCCCTAACCCGCAAGGGTTGGGTTAGTTTGGGTTATATTTTTGAATGGATTGGGTTGAAATATTTCAAACCGTCATAATTGGGTTGGGTTGTAAAAATGTCAAAAACCGTCCAGCCCAACCCGCGTACACCTCTATAGGTGTCTTTAAAATTGCCTCTACTCTAGGCAGGAAGATGTTATAGACTTATAGTGTACCAAAGATTAAATTTAAGAAATTGGCTATATAATAATTACTATACAATTATGCTTAGAGAAAAATACATCATGGAAGTGTGTAAACATCGAAATCATCAAATGAGAACATATTTACATCCCAGGTGATTTTTTTTATCGATTTCTGAACATGGGTAAACCATAATAGGTACTCGACATAGATTAATGTGAAAACTGATGGAAACAACCACCTAGGTTCGTTTGGTAGACTGGAAAGGGTATGATAGACATTTACCTTAATATATTTACATTCATTTTCATCTTCAGAATCGATTCAATTTCCTGTGATTCCATCCTACCAAAGATGCCCCTATAGAATGTCTTTTTTAGCCTCTGAAAAAGGTATGATAGAAATTTCCTTTATACATTTTTCCAGTACATGAAAGGGCGAGAGATACTTTTTTAAGCTTCATGTAGAGCCTGGTTGTGGTATAAGAAACTATCTTCACAACTCACAGAAAAAATAATCACTCTCACTCTCAATAAAAAAGGAAAACGATATTTGGCAAAAGTGAACATACAATGGAGACCAGACAAGGATTTCCCTCTATTAGGTCGAAGCCTCACATGACTAAGGAAGGTCCACCCGACTAGACTTGCCCAAGCAGATGGGACTTGATGATCTAGAAGTCCTAGGTTTTAACCTCACACTTATATGTTGTCCTGTGAATTAGTCGAGGTACATCAAAATGTAGGCATGGGAATGGGACACCGGTCCACCCGCCCCAGTCCCCTTTGGGAGGGGGAGTGCCAAAAAGAACAAATAACAGAGTGCTTCTCGGGGAGGAGCAAATGGGGCCAGGGCCAGGGCCGGGTATCGCACTCCCCAACTGTCCTATGGCTTACTTATCGACGCTTTCGCTAAGAACATCAGCAACAACATTGACTTGGCTTGGCTTGTACTCAAACTTGAAGTCAAAATTTGGGGAAGAAAGTCTTGCCACCATGCTTGCTGCGGACTGAGTTGGCATTGAGTTTGAAAATAGCTCACCAGTCACATAATTGGTCATCACCAGAAACCATGCACCCAAGAGATAATGCCTCCAAGTGCTAACGCAATGGATGACCTCATTATCTCCTTGTCTTGAACTGTGTATCAAAATTGGATATGTGCCTAAAAAGGCTTGAACGTACTGCTGCCAAGTATGACTTAATGATGCACCAAGTTGTTGAGGCCCAAGAAGGATCTCAACTTCGATACTTTCCTTGACGACTCACAATCTTGAATCGCCTTCACTTTTGCATCATTCATCACTCATAGCCCAATTTTGATTTTCAGCTCAAACTCAAAATACACTTCTTATTGGGCAAACGAGCACTTATTCGCCTCCATGAACAGCTCGTTGTCCCGGAAAGTTTTAGACACTTCACTTAAGTGTTGCACATGCTATTCTTAAGGTAAACCACCACAGAGCAATTAAGGAATGGATTAAAGCGTTGATTCATAAGGGTGCCAAGCATTAGTAAGCCCAAAGGGCAACACCATGCATACCGAGTAACACATGTGGTTGTGGATTGGTCTCCTTTGGCAAGTCATAGGTGATAATATAATAATATTCTGAATGAAGATCTGAGTTGGTAAAGTGTCGAACTTTCCCAAGTTGGTCAAAGAATCTACGAAGGGTGGAAAAGGATACTTGTTCTTCATTGGCACCTTTTTTAGTGCCTAATCGCCAACCAACCACTTTTTCTCTGTAAGGTGCAAGGTGCTTTTGATGGTTGAATGAACCCATATCAAGGCGTTTTTTAGTAGCTTACTTGGTTCTTCCAACTTTGGTGGTGTCATATGAGAAGGAGCCATTGTGGTGGCTTAGATCCCGGTTCTAGTTCAATAGCATAGTCCACTTCCCGCCTAGTGAAACATGACATCTTGAAACTTTAGGACCACCCTTGCAACATCTTCAAGAACTTTGGTTGCATTACCCTCAGTTTCTAGTTCAATAGTATAGTCCACCTCCCGCCTAGTGAAACATGACATCTTGAAACTCTAGCACTCCCCTACAAGCTTCACCTTTCATCTCTTCATGGCTCTTGATGGACAATCGTGTGAACTGTGAAGGTTGTGGCCAATCTCGCAACCAAAGCAACCCTCTGCACAAGAAATAATCACTTGGGCTTGGACTACTATATATTCTTGTTCATATTAGAGGCTTTACCTCGATTTTCTTTTCTTGCCTCGTAGTGGCTCCCCGACCTACTCTTTTTTGGGTCTCTCAATTTTGATGGCTCTTTCCTCAAATCCACCACATACTTGATTTGGCTTGGGCATTAGCGCTTAGTTGATCTTGGACTCCATGTCTACTAAGCTCACTCAATGTTGGCTTATTAGCACATCCATGAAATACAAAAGTAGATTTGTTTCTAACAAATTGACAACCTTAATGGTGCCTCCACTATTAATGATCTTGACTCACAAGTCGTTGACCATTGATTTTGTCATGAAATTATGAGAGGCCCACGTATCTAACAAGGTTTTAAGGTATTTTAAAATGCATTAACGTCCACATGCACAACCTCTTCAAGAACGTTCTTTGACTCCATGGAGTTTAGAACATGTATCACTTCCATACGAGTTTCACCTTATATCTTGTGATGCTTTCTTGTTGGACAATGGCATGTAAGTTGGGAGCATTTGCATCCAATGGGTCCCTCTGCACAACAAATAATCCCTCTTGGGATTCAATCTCTATGCTCTTGCGCTTGTTAGAAGTTGTACCTTGGACTTCCTTTTCTTGCCATGGTGGCTCCCCTGGTCTTTTCAACACTACACTTCTTGGGTTTAAGAATTTTGATGGCTCTTTTCTCAAATACATCATAGACTCGATCGGGGCAATGACATTCAATACATCTTGGATTACACGTCTATTGAGCTTAATGTTAGCCCATTGTTGCAATTCATCCCTAAAATAAAAGAGTAAAACCTTTTTCCGACATTCTGGGACTTTTAATGCAAGGTCATGAACTTTTCAAGTGGTCTCTCAAAGTGTTTGTTTCTTCGAGTCGATTATGCAGCTTACGGAGTGCCTCCTTTTCAACATTTTTAAGGCGGAATTGGTTTAGTTCATGCATAAAATTGGCCAAGAATCCATGGTGCACATAACTTTCCTAGACTTTAGTCGTGTTATTCAGATAGAATTCACCAATTGGATCTTATCCTCATCCAACAGGATCTTGGTTCTATGTTTTGGGATTAGAAGCATCCACCTAGTAAGCTTGAGTGGAAGTCCCCTTAGCGCTAGAAGATGCCTTCTAGCAAACGGAAACATTTGCATACGCCTCCTCTAGTTGTTCCGTCAACATGAGCAACTCCTCGTGTTGCACATGCATAATTAAGGTGTTATATGAGGGAGGAATCTCCTCTCAAAGATCTTTGTTAATTTGATTGATCGTACCTTTGAATGCTTTAATAAGAGATGAGTCCTCCACCACCTGTTCTTGAATCTTGTTCTCACAAGCTCCATTCTTGACCTAGGTCCTTGCTAAAAGACTCCACCTTTCCACTTTTCCTTCCAAGCTAATAGTCATGTCCTTGGAGCAACCCCTTCGACAAATCTCCCATTGCACATGTTATAGATCCTTTGTTGGAACAACTAATTGCTCGACCTAGCATGCAGTTGCATTGTTCTTGTCGTTTCCTCTAGGCTCTAATACCACTTTGTCATAGGGTTATTGATTTCCTTAAACCACCCGTACAACCTTAGCATTTTACCCCGCAACAAGATGATAAGCCAACCTCTTTCAAAACGCACTTGCCTAGATTGGCCAAGTAACTTGAGATCTAACAAAGAGAACAAGGGCACGTGCTTGCTATGATGAAACTATCTGGAGTTATGTTTACAAGTGAGAATTCCCTATAATTCTCTAGTGAACATGAAGAAACAATGGGTGGGAGGAATGACATGTAAGGTGCCATATCCTCGCCAAATAAGTGTCGACTAGCCCAACTAGAGTGAGAAGGCATTAGGCTCTTTTGACCATTTACCATTTTCATTTGTGGGTCCTATTTATGTGGTGCGAGGAGAAATGAAGATATGGTCCTGGGTCAATTCGCTTGATAAGGAAAAATAAAAAGGGGGCCCACAAAATAAAGTACGACAGAAAATAGTAAAAACGAGTGAAACATTAGTTTCATGGTCCATTGGTTATCCATGCATTTTGACATCACCACTTCCAATTGACAACTAAACAATTTTAGGGGGGCTTTCTCATGTCATCATAAAGTGATACTGCATGAGGGCCATATGTGATTTTCCCATAATCATTATGAGCAATTGTAGATATGCTATATCACAAGTTGACTCTGGAGTCTGGATATATTATCTTTTCGAACTTTTGAAGCAAAAATCCACAATTCACTGACCTTAATACAGCGAAACATGAAAATTTGCAAAGCAGACCTCAGCAAAACTTTACATAGAGATAACATGAACCAACAGTAATAAAGAAAAGAGGTAGCAAAGCTAGTTACCTGAAAGTGTGAACTGCTCAAGCAGTGAGCGATCTGGCGAAACAAAGGCACCATACATCTTTGAAACTCTGGAGGCTGAGTAGCTTCTAGAACTTCCTCAAGCTCACTCAAGAACATCACCTCTTTGGAACTGTTTGTGATTGGCCAATACTTCAATAAACCTCTAATAACAGTATCAGCAAGTTTGCAGTCTTTTTCAACGAATTGGGTGATGCAGTAAGATAACTGCTGATGATACATCGGTATGCATTTCGGCTTGTGAAGGGGTATTAATGCCCTCACAAGAAAAAGCTTGTGCTCTTCCTTCAATGGCAAAGCAAAACCATTAATAATGCTCCCAAGAATCTCTAAAAGCTCCGCAATTCCATTATGTTTTTCAGTTTCAAAAATGAACCGAAAGAATATATTGTTGATGGCTTTCCTGATAAATGGCCGGTGCACCATGAACTTTCCATACATACGATGAAGTACAAATTTCAAGTACTCGCGTTCTCTTGGATCCTCGGAGTCGAATAAATCCAACCACCTCAAAATAAAAGCATGGTCAATATACCTTTTAGCCAGCTTCGCATCTGTCTCTGGTGATGCCACAAACCTTAGAAGGAACTCGTAAACTAGTTGCAAATGAGGCCATGCTGGATCCATGGAAGGCTCCTCTTCTTCCCCATCGAAAGTTTCCAACACTTTGTTATCACGAGGTTGTGGAGTGAGTCTCCTAAATATGTTTATCGACACCATCTTCACAATTTCTTGCATCACAGTTTCTGAAAACTTCCCATTTGCAGAAGAAACATAATCAACAAGTTCAACCAAAGTCTGTCTTTTGATCTCCTTTTCTTTCAAATTCTTTGTTGTGTCAGTGAAGTCAAACACAACACAACACATATTCAACTTTCTGATGAACAAGTTTTGTTTCTCGGAGTTTGGAACATCTTTGAAGCTAGGCAAAGCCTCGTATGCAGTGGAAACTGCAGGATTGCCATTTAACTTTGAATTCAAAGCATAGTCAAGCTTATTATTCCCATGATTTAGCGCAGCAAGCCCAGTACTTGAAGGGGTTTGCCCATGACCAGATGCAGGAATCGAGCTACCAGATCGACTTAGTGCTGCATCACTGTTGCCCCTTGAACTCGTTGATGCATTCGAAGATGAATTAGAGTTTCCTCCATCTCGATTTTCGGTTGACTTATGTGTCTTCCGGGGGATCCTATTAAGAATCTGTTTGATCATCACTTAAATGACAAACTGCCAATGTCCTTTTGCTTTAATCAACCACCAAAAGAAATTGCTCTTGGAGTTGAATGCTTCTTATAAATAACAAAAATTGGTAGGATAACGCCTATGGAACAGCATCAAAGAACCACATGCTCTTGAAACCGATTACAAGTCGGCTTCATAACGATATCATCATCCAAAACACCAAAGATAAAATCTAAATATGACCTAGCCAAAGCTTGAAAATAGACTTCTCCTGCGAGCAAACAAATCCAAATATTAGGTGCGAAAAAACAATAGATCCAATAATGCAGAGACGCTTGAAATCAAAGCTATCATACAACACATTGACCAATTCCAGTAATCAAAGAAAAACAAGTATTCGTAGTTTCAGAAGAAAGTTCAATTTTCGAACCCTAACGGAAACGATTTCCCTGTAACTTGTGAGGGGGGTAGGGGCATATCGATAATTCCTTATCACGATTATTCAGAGGCCACTCGTTTAGATCAAAAGACAACAAGATCTGGGGATGATCCAGAATAAACACGTAGCAATCTTCATCAAGAATCGCGTAAAATATAGAGGATAAATTGTGCGAAGAAACCAGAAAAAGGAAAGGGGATGATGATGATGATGATGATGATACTTACGTGAGGTTTGTTGTTGAAAGCAGATAACAAAGAATATCATCAAGGAAAAGTCAAAAGAAGATCAGTGAGGGAATTCTGAAAACGATCTCAATTGAGGAGAGAAAGATGAGAGAGAAAATGTGTTATTATGAGAAAAGCAATCTCTGGTTCTGGTCTCATGGGTTTGGTTCGGTAACAAATTACAACAATTTTTCGTTAATTGCTCTCATTATTCTCTCCATCTCCCCTATTATCATTTTTTCCTTACGTTGTTTGATAGTTATCGCGAGTGGTCAGAATGATTAAGAGACTCTTATGATATAGTGCAAAATGAAATGTGGTTGTTTAGTAATTGTTTAGAATAAAATTAAGGCGTTGAATGATTAAGGGAGGCCCAAGATACAAAACCATTTCAGAGGGTTTTAGAACCATTAATAGACGGACATTGTTTTACCAAACAGGATTTACCTCTTAGCGATTCAGAGGTTGCCTCTTAATGGAACTGTTAAGAGGCAAACAAACAACCCCTTAGGCGTTGTTTGATAGTTGATGAATTGTTTGGTGCAGGATTATTAAGTGGTCAGAATGATTAAGAGGCTCTTATGATATAGTGCAAAATGACATGTGGTTGTTTGGTAATTGTTTAGAATGAAATTAGAGCGTTGAATGGTTAAAGGAGTTAAGGAGGCCCAAGATACAAAACCATTTCAAAGGGTTTTAGAACCATTAAGAGGCAAACTTTTTTTACCAAACAAGATTCGCCTCTTAATGGAATTATTAAGAAGCAAACAAACAACCCCTTATTCTTCCCAAGTCCTTTTAAAGGTCGATGTTCGGGTTTTTTTTGTGCATCTCGAATAATTTTAAAATCTTAAAAATAATTAGAAAAATCCCGAATAGTTTTATTGGACTCGAATTGGTGACTTCTAAAGAAAATCCTATGTCCTCTTGTAATGTTTAAATAACACTATTAATCTTTTGTTATTAAACTAACACATTTACGTAGCTGAACTACAATAAAAGATTGAATATATGTGAGAATAACTAATCATGTGTTACTTTATATTTTGAAACATTTACGTGAAAGTACAATACTGTTTTATGATGTGAAACAAAAAATACACATTAAAAATAATCATATAATAAAACAACATTCGAGAAAAAATGAGAGGGATGAAAAAGTATGGCAATATGTAGGTCAGATTAAAGATATATTAAAATACTTTTTTGGTACAATTTGGTTGGTTCTAACTTTTGATTAAAAAATAGGAATGGATTTTTTATTTAGAACAACAACAAAAATTGTCATAACCACTTTTTTAATCTAATTAACCGGATAATCTAATGAAAATATTAGATCATCTTTTACAATATCAATTTCTTTGTTTTTCTCAAATATATAAGGACATGTCTTGTCTGGAACATAAAATTGATTAGGAACCTGGAAACTTTACGTGGCGCGACACGTAACATATTCATAATAAATATGGACATGTTATTCTTCAGGATTATGTGATTCATGATGAATAAGCGTTCATATTTATCATGAATATGTTATTCATGGTGAATATTCATCCTGAAAAGGGACACATGATGTGTTGTGGATATTACTATACATATTTACACGACACATCTCGACTCTTAAGTCAAGAATTCGAACCTTGAAAGAATTTGAACAACATTAAAGACAAATATTTGGTGGATATTACTTTATTTGTTAATATTTTATATAGGTCTTTAAGCTAAAAAAATCATTATAAAGAACTACTTAGATACCGTCAACTAAATTTTACGAAATATTTTTTAATTAAGAAATGTTACTTGTCATTTAAAAATTTGATAAAAAAAATTATTGTAGTGTATGATCGATCTTACAATTATATAGTAAAATTTTTAAAATAGGATACATATTTGAATATTTATTATTTATCAAGTTTTAGCAAAACAATTTTAAGAAACAAATCAAACTTAAATAAAAGAGTTAAGACTCCAAGTTATGGGCTTTTTTTGTAGGGAAATTGACTCAAATAACCAAAAGGACAAAAAGTGTTGACAAAATAGCCAAAAACTCCCTCGGTTTACAAAAATAGTCATAGTGTATGCACTCGCAATTGCGGACCTGGTCCGCACTCGCAATTGCGGATGCGGAGCGGTGGAGCGGTCGGATGAAAGGTTGACACGTGTATTCCAGAAGCAGTTAACCAAGTGCGGTCCGCGCCGGGTCGGGTTGGATCGAGTGCGGACCAACCCGTTTCAGTGCCTTTTTTGTCTCGTAGTGATCCCATTGCGGTCCACACTCACCGGGTCGAGTCAGAGTGCGGACCCTTTGGCTATTTTTGTAAACCGGGAGAGTTTTTGACTATTTTGTCTTCACTTTGTCCTTTTGGCTATTTGAGCAAATTTCCCCTTTTTTTAACCTCAGAGCATCCACAGCGGTCGGTTCTTCAAAACCATGGACCGCTTCTTAGTTTTTTTTCCCCATTGTGAAGAACCGGTATTTTGCCACATAGGAGGATCAGGTCCATCTGCATGGACCGCTTCTTTATCAAGAAATGGTGGGGCTAACAATTATAATAATAATAAAAATTTAAAAATTAGGTTTTTTAATTTTATTTATACTTTACCCAAATAAATCAATAATTCCAAATTTTACCAAAATAATTATTATTATTTACAAATATTGTTTTATTTGTTTTAAAAATTACAAACCTTAAACCAATTTCACTTTCCACTGTCAAATTGTTCCTTAATTTCACATTCTAAAATTTACTTTAATTATTTTTTTCAACATCACTCTAATTGTTGCTTAATGTCTACTTATAAATAAATTAATTGTCTTTTAGTTATAATAAGTAAATTTAATAAATATAATTTTATATTATTATAGTTTTTATTAATTTAACCATGGACCAGTCCATGATTGGATGTGAAAGGTTTATAAAATGTATAGAAAAGAGAAAACTGATGTGGTAGAAAGAGAAAGCTGATGTGGCACAACCTCTTAAGAGGTCCGTGATTGTGGATGCTGTCACTTGCCACTTCAATTCCATTCCATTTTAGGAGACCATTGAGTACTTGTTTTTCCTTTTAGACGAAAGATATGAAAAGGTGGCTGAAAAGTGAAAATTGCTTCTTTCACATCATGTGACATTTCTTTTGCCCATTTTATCACACAAACATGTCAAAAGCCACTTGATTTCAATTATTCACATGTTTTCCTTTTTCTTCCTTTTGAAATGTGGATAACTAGTAACCTCATCACCAACATTAAATTCATACAAATTAGAGTAAAACTTGATACTAACACCAAAATATAAGATTTGGACATATTCTTTTTTATCTTTTACCATTAACGTAAATGAATAGTGTTATACCAAATTTGGTGTTAGATTTAGAGTCCCTATTAAAGCGATTTAATGTCAAATTTAGTATTTGATGTAAGATTTGATGTCATCATTGGAGATGGTCGAAACTCATCAACATTTAGTGACATTCTTATTGTTTCCTAGGTCCTTGTAAAGAAAATATAATATTTAGAGTAATTACGGATTTGGTCCCTAAAGTATGTCAATAATTATAGATTTGGTCCCTAACTTCATTTATTACATAAGAAACCTCTAGGTATACGGTTTTATATGGATTTGGCCTTTCACACTAATGGTCGTTAAACTTGTCCGTTAACTATAGGGGTAAATTATGTTTATATTTTGAAAACAGGCCGTTGAAACACACATAGGCCAAATCTCCTTCAGTGTCGATGATAACCCCCCTTGAAAAACTGTCGGTGTGACTTCTTTGCCATCGTGACTTCTGCGCAATACTCTTTGTGTCTCTCGTCCACAATACGCCCTAGAGCTACAAGAAAGCTTCTCGAAATCAATCCAAGGTGGAGGGTTCATATCTGGGTTCGAAATCCGACGCTCCACTCTTTTGTTGTATCCCCCTCGTATTCCTTTTCCCTGTTGCAACCGAGAACCAGAGAGTGGAGTGTCTGCTCCATATGGGATTTGTTTCGAATCGATCTGAACAAAGACAAGATATGCCGCAAACCGATATTCTCTTCGATATGTTGCTTCTCCTGCATTGTCGCCTCACTTCTAAAGAGGATTTTCTCCTCGATATGTTGCTTTCTCCTCCATCGAAGCATGACTGCATTTGGTTCCTGATACGAGCATCGTCCGGGTTTGGTTCTTGATGGATTTTAGTTATAGATATGGGTTTTAAGTTTAATTAGGTTTTGATATTTTTCATCTTTGATTTAGAATTTAATTTAGGATTTCTGATTTAAGTTTCAATTTCATAAAATTGTACACAATTGTGATTTATGTTTATGTGTTCTTGATATTGATGTTTACATGTTATTTTGATGCATCGCAACCCGTGTTTTTTATGTTTATATGTTTTTAATGTTCTTGATATTTAGAGTTTGAGAAGATGAATATACAAGAGAAAAATATTACTACTTTAAAAAAATAGTAAAATAAAGGTAAAAAGACCAATTTACCCTTATAGTTAAGGGACAAGTTGGACAGCCATTATTACAAAGAACCAAATCAATAAGAAAGTGCATACCTGGAGGTTTCTTATGTGTAATAAATGAAATTAAGGGAACAAATCCATATTTTTTGACATACCTTAGGGACCAAATCTGTAATTTACTCAAACATTTATATGTGACTTCAGGTAAACATAACATCTCATATCCAACCATTGATCCATACAACCAAGGAAAATACAAAACCAAAATGAGCACCTGAAAACCAAGGCAGTGGAACCATAAATTCCCACTAAATTATACAAACAAAAGAATAGAAGCTTATACCATTTTCACAACTTCATCTCTTACTTGTAACATTACCCAACAAAAAAGACAAAAGAATCAACCACAAAGATTTTACAAACTCCAATCTTGTCAAATCAAATCACCCACCCCTTGATAGCAGCTTAACTCATTCAAAGATTTAGCTTAGCTTCTGTTGTATATGCCATCATTAGATACAACCAACATGGTTGGTTAGTTGGTTGGTTGGTTGGTTGGTTGTGTTGTGAGACTTAAAAGGGCATAAAATAAAAATAAACTACAAACCCCCCAGACACCTACAGACCTTCACATTGCTAGCTTCCGCGATTGATGACGGCTGGAAGAGTGCGTGAAACCGTACCACCACCAGGTAATATTTAAATGATTGGAATCAAAACTAGACCAAATTATATCATCTTCTCACAAATACAACACCAGAAATCTTTCTACTAATGCTCCATCAAGGCCGTTTCAGTTTCCGACAGAGGCGCTGCAAATAAAAATCATATCAAGTTTTCATATAAGAATACTTTTTACTTGATTCCTAGAGGAAATGGAATTGTTAGCTAAGGAAATTATTCATATTCCTTTTGAGCCCAGTGCAGAAAAACAAGATGCACAAGCATGACTGCATGACCACCCTCCATTCAGATAAAAATAGGAAAATTAACTCAAATAGCCAAAGTACACAAGTAAATTGGTCTCTTACCCATTTCTCTCCCATTTTTACCAAAACGTCACACTACAATATATAGGTCCGTAATTGCGGACCAAGCTAAAACACGCCAAAATATACGAATTTGATCGATTTTCCTCATAAATATATATATTGCGGACCTGGGTCTGCAATTGCGGATCTGGAGTCGAATTTTTTTTAAGGAAAATCGATCATATTTGTATTTTTTTCATGTTTTTGAGTTAGGTCCGCAATTACAGACCTATATATTGCGGAAGTAGTGACATTTATGCAAAACCGGGAGAGAAATGGCTAGGAGACCAATTTTAGTTGGTAAAATGGCTATTTGAGTCAATTTCCCATAAAAGTATTATATGGAATCAAATCTCATCCCCAAAAAGAACTACTGTGTTGCATTACATGCAGTAGGGGGCTACCTAATTTCAAGATCAATTCTTGAATAGTAGAATGTATAGGATACAGATGCAGTTGTCATGATGTTCATTAGCTATAAAGGTAATGACATGTGTCAGGACCCTAGTGGGTGAAACAGGCCGGTGGAGATAGGGCTACAACAAAGATCGGCACTAAGCCTGTTCCACTTTGCTGTGATTTTGGATGAGATTTCCCGAGGGATCCAATGGTGCGTTCCATGGTGTATGTGATTTGCTGACATCATTACACTAGAAGCTAAAATGAAGAAAGATTTTGAGCAGTAAAGGGTGGCATTGGAGACTCGAGGCTTGCGCATTAGTCGGTCCAAGACCAAATTATCTTTGGTGCTATTTCAGTAACGAGTGTAATGAAGAGGAAGTAGATGTCAGCATGCGGGACTACGGGAGTAAAGGGTACCCTCAAAATGACAGCTTTGGTCGGACCAAGTATCTAGGCTCTATGATTCAGAATTTGGGTGAGATGGAGGATGTTATTCATCGCATAAAGGCGGGTGGTTAAAATTGGAGGGCGGCCACAAGAGTGTATGTGAGTGAGTGAGTGTGTGTGTGAGAGAGAGAGAGAGAGAGAGAGAGAGAGAGAGAGATTAAGTATAAAACAAAAGATATGCAGTTTTTCCGGGTGAACATACCAAGTAGATCCTCAAATGAATCTCCCGACAGAGATGCGTCCATGAGGAAGGGAGGTGAGAAGACTTGATCTTGAGTCTCATCCAGGTCATAGAACGACAATCTTCCTTCAGACTCTGCATAATTCGAAGCAGCAGCAGATATAAAACCATTTACCCCATCATAATCATTCAGCATATCCAAGTTATTGGACGTGTCAAGTGTGACATTATACTTGTTCCCTTCTGAAACACGATTCCCTAGTAAGGAAGTATTCACTTCAGGTACAAACAACTGTTTACTTCTCGATGAAACCGACTTTTTTTCTTGGCCAACACGAGAAAATCCGGTTCCTGAAAGGGGCACGAAGAAATGTTCAGATCCATCATCAGAATGACTATCTTGTAATTGGCCCGTATTGCTGGATCGCGTTGCTAAAGCCGCTTCTCTGACAGATCTCTTCAAGTTAAGAACATAATCATTCTCATCATCTGCAGAAAATAAAAAATGGAGTTACAAACTACAAACTAAATCTTCATAATTAACAAGTATAGGGACAGAACCATATATAACCTGTTTGTGGTGTATTTACTTGGCTATTTGATACAGTTTGTTCGAGAGGCAAGTTTTCGGATACGTTCTCCAAGTGATTAGCATGAATTTGAGCCTGTCTCTTGTAGAAGTTCCCACTTTTTGCGGTTGAATTTGGTGTCAGACTAAATAAAGGTGGAAGTTTTAAAGCGGTGGAACTAGATGAAACTTTATCGATCTGAGTTGTTGATAATCTCGAAGTAACATCCGTGACCTCATCACTGCTACTTTCCTGGACATTAAATGTGCATTAGTACTTGAAAAAAATTTAAAAAATATTTGGTAATAATTAATAAAAAAAATTGTATAATGTACTAGACAACTACCATTGTCCTTCCAGTGCTTTGTGCTTGAACAGGTGAGGTAGATCTACCACAGTGGTTTGTCACTTGAGGAAGGTTGGAGGAGATACTGTTCACTTCCTCACTGAGCTCTGATATTGAATTCTGTATTGCTGGGGCAACACCTTTCAATTGATTAACAAGTACCTGCACAGTTTAAAAAATATCATCGGCAATTTAGTTGTTGACAATTAACTAGAATTATCAAAGACCACTGTTGACAACGAACAATATGTCACAAAATCTGGACGAGAGCTGTCTATATTTGAAAACATGACAAAAAGACATCGGACCATGTTTCAGCTTTCGTAAAATATTCCATCAACAGTAAAAAAAATATCACACAACCAAAGGAAACACATTTGTCACTAACAGGGGAATAGAACAAAACTGGTATAAAATAAAGACACAGAATGAAAGGGGAAGATATTAAAAGGGGAGAATTGTAAATATGAATTTTTTTATTTTTCATAATTACAGTTTGGCTCTAACTAAATGTGATCCTCTAGTCGTCAATCTTTTACAACAATAAATATGCTCAGTCATCGCCATTTCATATGAAGATACGCTCCCTGTGTTCGATTAAAAGTCTTTAATTTGACTTGTGGGAGTCAAACAAACACCTTCCACTTCAAGGTTGACATAAATGTATCTAACTTCTAATGCATAACACCATGTAAGAAGAACCACAAATTTTGAAAGAGGTGTAAAAACTTAAAAAACTGTTCATACAATTTCAAATTTTAGAAGCCCTAGGTTTGACATTTCAAAAATAGAAATCACTTATGATGGAAGCAGAGAGTATATTAACATGCCTGTATACTAGCTAAATGTTGTCGATGTTCAGCAAGTGTTGTAGCTAATGATTCAGCATGGCCATTTGTACCACCATCATTTGCACTTCGCAGAAGATCTGGACCTTCACCATCATTTGCTTTTGCCTATAACAAAGTCAAATGTTACATTTATCATATATCATATATCAAAATGTACTCTCAAAAAGAAGAAACAAAGGTGCATCTAATATAAAATACCAGGTGAAGCGACTGCTTATGTATACGCTGTAGGGCATGAGTCCAACGCCTCAAAACTTCTGCTATATCAACTGTGGGTTGACCTCTTCCACTTCGATCATCCACACGAGATGTTTTGTCATCACTTGATTGAGGTTGAGAAGAACTTAAATTTTCGTTCACATTTTCTCTATTTACTTTCACTTGTGATCTATCAGCTTGTTCCTTCTCTAGATCAGCAGAAGAAACCTGATTACTTTCATCCATAGCTGCAAGAAGAGATGATCCAGAGATTCGGTATCTGCCAACCAAACATCAAAAGTATATGAACAAGTGCCACTAACAGAACCCATTAGCAATGACAACTATATAAGAACTGATTCAGGGATAATTACCGATGCTCCCGATGTGCTATCAGATCCTCAATGGGTCCTGAGGCAAGAACTTCATGTTGACCTGCATCGAAACATAACTGAGATTAAACTAATAATACAAAGCATGGGGACTACAAAATTTGAAGCTAGGGAAGATACATGTTTTAGATTGGTAATTTCAGGAGTCAATTAAAGATCAAGAAAAGTGAAACACGGAGGAAACTATGAGATGATTTCACTTACTCTTGCGCGATAATAGAGAATCCCAGAGGCGAGTAGCTCTCTGGACCAGATGAGAATTCTGACTTGAGCTAGATACAAGTTCATCCCATGGTTCACCTTCCATCTTCACTTTGTTCCTCAGGTCATGTAATTTCTCCAACTCTTGCTGCAAATATGCCTGAGCTCCAAAGAAAGGAAGGATGTATATATTACACAAACTATATATACATGAAGTCATGATCTCTGAAGATTATTTGGGTGTCAAGGTGAAGTCTACAAAGTGTCACATTTACCTCTTCAGCACAAAGACCGCGATACTCTGCTGTCATTTCATGAGCCAAATTTGACCACATAGCCTGCCTCTGTACTGCTGTTTCGGCATTCTTCAGAAACCTTCTTCTCTCGAGAGCTATTCTAGCCTGTTCAACAGAGGAAGCAAATTGATGTATTCAGGGGCTGTTTGGCAGTTGCTGAATAGTTTGGTGCAGAATGATGAAGTGGTCAGAATGATTAAGAAACTCTTATGATATATTGCAAAATGAAATATGGTCGTTTGGTAATTGTTTAGAATGAAATTAGGGTGCTGAATGGTTAAGGGAGGCCCAAGATACAACATCATTCAGATGGTTTTAGAACCATTAAGAGGCAGTTTTTTTAAACAAGATTCACCTCTTAGCGATTCAGAGATTGCCTCTTAATGGAAATATTAAGAGGTAAAACAAACAGCCCCTCAGTCCCAATGACGAAACAAGTTGAGGAAATCATCAGCCTTTTAAAAAATTGATAGATCTATCTTAGCAACCCTGAAGATATAATACTTCCTCAGTCCCAAATTAAGTGTCCACATTACTATTTTAGTTTGTCCCAAAATAAGTGTCTACTTTTAAGAGTAAATGTCTACTTTCCAATTTTACCCTTAATTGTGTGATGGAGAAAATTTCTCTGTCTATAATTAAGGGTAAAATCATACATTGGTTAATTAAAAGGTGTAACAATTACAAACTCATAAAACTGTGTGCATTTTTTATTGTGGACATTTATTTTGGGACGGAGGGAGTAACTTTTATTGGCTTAAACCTTAAAGAAAAGGAAGATCAACAAACACCATGGCAGACCACTTAGGGGCTGTTTGATTGGTTTTCCATCAAGTCTTCTACTCTTCTATGAATAAAGTTGTCTGCATGATTAATCTGTCTGTATAGATTGGGAAGGTTTTTGTTTGGGAGGGTTTTTTCATAGATGGAAGGAGCATGTTCTTTAACTGGGAGAGACAGGTTTGGACAAAACTTGGCTTTCTGCATAAAGCTCCCTCCTAAAAGCTTACTGAATAAGCCAATTTCTATATCATTAAGCCACTACCAAACAGTCATGTATAGTCATGTTACTCATGTATAGCTGACTGAAGAAGCTATGAGTCCCATTAAGCTCCTAACAAACAGGCCCTTAGTCCAAGATGGATATGAGGCATGAGTATCCATGTTTTCATAATATCAATATATCACTTACTCCACAAATGTTTTACACGTCACATGAGCAAGTGTAATGAACACAGGTGTGGCGTTGAATAGCACAAATAACAACTCAGGCCACTGCCTCTGGTAGCGAAGGTATATCCAACGTTAATAAGCTTGAAAACTTATTTTAAGGTAAACAATTCAATCCTTTTAAGTGTTTTTATATAAAAAACCAAACGAACTCAGTATATCCCACTTTAAAGTAGGATCGGGGGTAAGATGTAGGCAGACCTTTCCTCTACCCCAAGGGGTAGAAAGGCTATTTTCGAAGAAACCCCGTTTTGCAAAATATTATATAATAGGAACCAAAATGTAAATATGATGTACCTTTGTTACAGGAAGAAGCGTAGCTGCGTGTGAGAAAGCTACATCAGTCAGTGAAGCAGGTAGCGGATTTGAGACTACATCTGCTGCATAGGTTCGTCTATGAACTTCTCTCAAAGCGTGCAAAGAGAGTTGCCACAATAGTTCCACAAATCTGCAAGTGTCATAATTTATATCAAGTTACTTATTGGCTTCAACCTACCTGTGTAACATAATTAGAACGGGGCAATATACATTTAGACAGCAAGGAGAAACAAGTCAAGACAATATACATTTATAGTTTGTTCCCAAGATAAGTAGCTTGGACATGAAATTGAAACTTTATTTAGCCAAATGTATGGAGGATCTCAGAATACATAAGCTTCCACAGATACTTTCTTGCCCAGTTGCCCCCTTTCATTGTTTCACCACTGGGTCTCATCAGAAAAGCCAGATCCTGGCTTAGTTAGCATGATCCTTTCTGATCCCTTCATGAAACTTAACAAGCCGGAGATATATCTTTCCAATTTTCTTTTCCACAAACATGAAGTGAAGTTAATGATATTAGATTCGGCAACAACACTATATGACCTCTTAAGGTTTTAATAAAGACAGATTAGGGTGCCTACCATGCAATTATCATTAAAGAAACGGAAAGATCATATTTGAAAACCTTATAAATATAGAGAGGTGCTATTTGTAGTGATGTATGGCTTTTACCTAAATATTCTCTTTACTGCACGCATATTATTTATTTCCACAACAGATCATATGACTAATACACCACCAGATTACAGAATGATATCGTTTCCTTTTTCCCTGTATGATAAGCTGCAACCTATACTCTGTGCACTACAAAAATCTTTGAAGAAAATTTGGGTGCATCTCCAATTAATACTGGCAACACTGGACATATATCACAAAATCTAAACCCAGCAATCTATTACTGGATATACTATTCATTCCAACTTTCCGGATTAAGTGACTAATGCCAATAACTTAATCCAACATCACATTACTGCCCCCGTCCTGACAACATACAGCATTAACAGTCTTAGCCCCCTCCCCCAACATCTCTTCAAAACGCTTTTTGTGATGAATAACACATAATGCCAAGGGTAAACATCATGTGGCATCAATTGAACACAAGCTAATAGTACTGAAATTATAAGTGAATCCATGGAGAGATGCAAGAACCATCACGTAACCAACCAACCTCGGTCCACAACATGTAGCCAACGATGAAACCCTCGAATTACTTCTCGGGAGCGCCCCTTGTGATTCCAGCTCACTTATAATGCCTTGTACAACCTAATAACAAACAAAAACCCCCCAAAAGTTAACATGGCCTACTATTTAATGTCTTCAATCCAACAATTGAACAGAAAAATACCTTCCGGAAATCGCGAGATTGAGTAGAATCAAAAATCGGCCATACTTTATCGAAATCCTGAGAGATCGACCTCAATGTCAGATAAAACAAAAGAAACAGATCGTGATTGTAGATAAAATATAATAAAAAGTTGGAATGAGAAAGGTATGTTAACGTGCCTTTGGACCTCTGAGAGAGGACAATATGAAGTATAAAAGTTGTTCACCCAATTTAGGGTTAGAGTGTCGGAATAACCCCACCCGAGGAGTACCGTTATTTGTTCCGACACCGATGATCGACGGATCAAGCCCTAACAACAAACAGTTGGTATACATCGCACTCTCTAGTTCTGTCTCTCTCTCCTTTTCTCGGTCCATCGTCATCAACCATAAGCTTTCGCCCTCTCTCTCTATATATATATTATATATATATGTATATATATGATCTCTCTCTATCTCTCTACATCCACATCCACATCCTGCATCTCTTCTCTCTCTCTCTCTCTCTCCTCTGTATCTCTCTCGATTTGATTTTTGCTTAAGAAGATTTAGTTACGTTTTGTTCCAAATCAGGTCCCTCATAAATAAAAAATATCACAAACCAGTCCCTGGTTTTTGAGTGCTTTTGAATTTTGAAAATGTTTATGGTGGGACCGGTTGTTACATAAGGTTGTCACGTTTGTTTGTGCCGGACGGGTAGAATTTCAAATGAGACTGCGCAGCTCTAACATGCGCCGGGGTTGTTTTAAAACTCGATGTTTGCCGGCCAACAACAAATGTTTTATACTACGTTATGGGCATTTCAGCCACCGAGGTGGTTGACGACTGCCTTTCTTTTATTGTTTTATATGTGATTTTTATTATCTGAATAACATAAACTTTAATTAATTTTGTTATTCATATCATATCTATACTATATTATAAAACATTTATGAAAACTCTTAAAAACAATCATTAAAGCGTCATGTACTGCTATTTAATACTAATTACTTAAAAAAAATAAAAACAACTAATGAAGCTTTATGTACCGCTTTTAATGCTAATTACTTGACTAATACTTATCTCTAACAACCTTTAAATCTTTAATTAATCCTTATCTCTAACAACTTTCAAATCATGAACTTCTTAAAAAGCGTCATTCTTTAAATAAATTTATAAAAAAAACATGACTGTTTTATCAAAACCACACATTAAAATAAATTAGAAAATTAAAATCAAGATATATATCGCTGCATTGCACGAGTAGACTTCTAGTTTACCATAACAAAACTGATTATTAAAAAATTACTTCCTTTTTATTAATCTTAATTAGACTTTTAACTACCTTTGCTCGGCCATGAGTACCCAAACTCACTTGCCACCTCAGCGCCACATCAGTTTTTCTCTTTCCTACCCTCCTTACTCAATCCTTACCCAAAAGTGGAGTATCAGTACCCAATGAACCCACTTGCCACCTCATCTTTTTTAATTCTTTTATTTATACATTTAATTATTTAACAAAATAAAAATATTTATATATTTTTTAATAAATAAAAATAAGATAAATAATAAAAATAAAAATTCATATCATTCATTAAAAATTACAAAATACAAAACACTAAAAAAATAAAAATTACAAAATACAAAACACTAAAAATTATGATATTTTCTAATTTTATCTTTTCTAGCTAAAGTAGCCCTCAAAACGTTTCCCGAAAGGTGATCATGCGGGGCTATGAAAAACTCGAAGTCTTGTTGATATCGTTTTCTCGTTCGAGTTCCAACTTTTCTCGTTTTTTTTAGATAGGGTTCCTGGGCCTTCGGCCCAGTACATCCCTGGCAAACACACCGACCGCGAAGTAATGCAGCCCTGAGATAATCCCCAGTGGCCACAAGTGCTGCGTGTGGGACTCGAACCCGGGCAAGCGCTATGAACTCCCCAGACCCTTACCACCACGCCACAACCCTTGTGGTTTCCAACTTTTCTCGTTCGAGTTCAAGTTTTTTCATTTTGTACTCCATTGTACCCTCAATCTACTCGTTGAACGAGCTTATGCTCGTCAACAACTGAGTAACACTTTCGTCCGGATTCGACCCGGTCGTATTACTCGTTAATGTTTTTTTGCCTTATTTCTCCCGATGGGTCGTTGAAGTTGCTCGACCTCGTCGACCCGAACATCTTCATCGTCATCATCGGAAGGTTTGGTACGTTTTGAACCCCGGGATGAATTTGTCGACATCGTTGGAACCAGTGACCATTTTGGACATTTTTTTAGGACATCCCAAGCTTGTTCATGGGTGAAAGCAACCGCAAAATCCCCTTGGTACCGGTGGTGTGCCATTCGTAAAATGTCGGCTTCACTCATTCCGCTTGATCTATTATTGACCAAGTTGTTGTAGATGCCGGCAAAAAACGTAATTTTCATGTTGAGGTCTTTGAACTTGGTGTTCAGTTGATGAAATGATATATAATCTTGGCGACCCATAGAATTATAGAACGCCTTCGAGATTCGGTTCCAAAAACTGTCTACATTTATATAAATTCAAGTATAAGAATAATAACAAGAATATTAATAATAATAATAATAATAAAAATATTACCAGCGGTTTGTGCGTTTCCGACAACGGGGTCCTCCGAAACGTCAACCCACGCCGACACTAACGCCACTTCCTCCACTTTAGTCCACACCTGTCGTTTTTGCCTTGTTTCAAATTTTTTCTTTTTTCTTTTTTGCGTTGGTGTCGGGTTTGATGGTTCCGGGATTGATTGTTGTGTGGAGATCGATTGTGGTGTGTGCGGTTGTTGGGTTTCAGGAACAAAGTCGTCGTCGAGATCGATTGCGGGTTGAGGAAGTTCGTAATTGGCGGGAGTAAAACTTTGTTGAATCAAACCAGTATATGTAAATTGATACGGGTGTTGCATAAATTGTTGGAAACCAACGTTTGGGGGCGGTTGCGGAATATAACTGTTGGTGCAAGTGTACCACATCTCTATATATTTATATATATTTATTTTGATGATTACAAACACACCGTATTATTGTTTATCTAACAATCCAATCCAAGTGTACAGTTCTTGAAGAACACGAAGATTTTATCTGAAGAGTTCAAGACGGAAGTTTTACGTTGTCATTAGTGTTTATAATTTATAATGATAAACACCCTAAAATAATATACCACTTGGATATTTCTAAAAACCCAATAAATGATTTTAATTAAATATGGTTTATTGAGAAAGATTGGTTGCGTCCTGGAAGCTACATATTCTGACGCAGGTATACCGCGAAGAATGCCCGGTATACCGCGGGTACATATTCTGACGCAGGTATACCGCGAAGAATGCCCGGTATACCGCGGCGGCTTGATGTTACCTCTGATTGATTGGAAGTACTTTTGTCTGGGCGGTATACCGCGATGTATAGCCGGTATACCGCGGGTACAGTTTCCGTTTGTTTTTGCAGGGTTGACCTTTCTCTTCTGACACGTACTTTATTACTGCACGGTATACCGCGTGCTTTTGGCGGTATACCGCGGATGCTTATATCCGTTGGAAGAGTTGCTATATAATGCATGCGATGGTGGAGAAGAAAAACAGACAAGAGAACAACCAACAGCCATCTATTCTCCCAACTAATATTCCATACTACATATTATCACTACATATTTATTTTATAAAACGTTTTTATAAAATATCCAAGTGATAAATATTATACAAGAGTGATTACCATTGTGAGTTATACTCCTCTTGTAAGTGTTTGAATAACGGGTGTGTGATCCTGTATATCTCAATAAGCTGAAGCTTGAGAGCCTATTGCTTACCTTTGTATTTGGTTTGTATTCTACCGTAAAGAATACGTTTATTGGATCGTGTCGGGAAGTGTCTCGGCTAGTGATTTACCAAGTTGTGGTAGATCACTAAATCTCCGTGTCAAGTATCTCTATCCCTTATCTCTTTATATTTCCGCTGTGCATTTAATTATATCTGTTTATATAATTATTGTATATTCATTACTCTGCTTTATTTACTGTATTTATACTATCCTGTATTTATACGTATCTGTTGTGTTTTCATATACTCTGTTGTATTTACATTATTAAGATATTTTTATAAAAGGATTTTTGAAAGTAAAATATTTAAATACAACCTTACCCCCCCCCCCCCCCCCCCTTAGGTTGTCTAACAATTGGTATCAGAGCGGGGCTTTCAAAAATTATCTGTTTAAATTTTTAAATGGCTCAACAAACTAATTTTGTGTTTTCAAAACCCCCTTTGATAGATACTGAAAAGTTTGGCATTTGGGCCGAGCTATTTGAATGTCACGTGCGTGGCAAAAATCAAAAGATTTGGGATATTATAGAAAAAGGGAATTTTAAACCCACCATTGTGAAAGATGATGTTTTTATTGATAAACCTATAGATGAATGGACTACTTCTGATGAAACTCATTTTTGTTTAAACTTTGAAGCTAAGAATATATTATATGCTGCTTTAACAACTGATGAAATTGAAAGAGTATATACATATAAAACTGCAAATCAAATATGGGAAAGTTTAAATAATACTCATCGTGGAAACACGGAAGTTAAATCTAGTAAAGTGAATATTTTAGTTCACGATTATGAACTGTTCGAAATGAAACAAGATGAGTCGATTGACTCAATGTTTAAAAGATTTAACCTTATTGTGACTACGTTGAAAGGTTTGGATCGCACTTATCCTAACGAGGACTATATAAGGAAAATCCTACGAGCCCTTCCTTCGGAGTGGATGCAAAAGATAACATCTTTAGAAGACTCCCGTGACCTTTCCATAATGAAGATAGATGACTTGATCGGCAATCTTAAAGTGCACGAAATTGCACTAAAAAGAAATCAAGTTCGGGATCGAGTCAAAAAGAAATCCATTGCTCTCAAAGCCGTTGCCCCTAAAGATGAGGAAGAAGAAGAGGAGGAAGAAGCAAGTTCCTCATATGACGAATCCGAAAGTCTTGACGATTTAATCGAGATGGTAAGAAAACTCTCTAAACTTTTATCTAACAAAAAGTTTGCCAATATTGATAGGTTTCAAGGAAATGGAGACTACCATCGTGGTGGTAAAAATCAAAGTCGCAACGTCCATAACAAATATGACGAATCTAGTGACGATGAAAAAGCCAATAAAAAGAAAGGCTTTTGCTATGTGTGTGGTGATAAAAATCACTATGCAAATGTGTGTCCAAAACGTGCTAAACAAATCAACACACCAAAAACATTCGTCGGAGCCGCGTGGAGCGCAAACAAAGATGAAGACAAGAATATTTGTCTCATGGCCGACCGTGATGATGAGGTATCTACATCATGTTTTCATGACAATAATTATGATAGTAATAATTATTATGATAGTGATAATGAAAATAACCTTGAATTATTATATGAATCATTCAATGACATGGCCGCTCTTGCAAATAAATATAAAGATGAAATCACTAAATTAAAAGAAACCGTATCTGCATATAAAAAGGAAATAGATGACGGTAAACAAAAATCTACTTATGATTTAGATGTTATCACTAAGTTAGAAAATAAATTAAGTAAAAAAGATGTTTGCAAATCTTGTGATATTTTAAAAAATGAAATTGCATGCTTAAAAGAAAAACCAATTGAGAAAAATGATTGTAAATCTTGTGTTATTTTAAATGATAAAATTGCATGTTTAAATAAAAATACATATGAAAGTGTTGCATGTATAAAATGTGATTTGCTTGAAAATGAAAATATTTATTTAAAAGCTAACTGCGATTTATATGAAAAAGATAATCTATTAGCTAAAGCTTTTCAAAATAGCAATGATAAAATGCTTAAAATGCTAAATATGTCGAATCGCATTAATTGTCGAAAAGGCATTGGTTCTGATACATGTGTTGATAAATGCTCGTGTAAACCCATTAAAAGATTTTTTGCATCTCCTAAAGTTGATACAAGAAAACCCCCATATATGTCAAAAATGAAAAATGTGAATTATGGGAGGAAACCGTATGCTCGTATGTATAATAGTAATTTTTCTAGACCTAATGCGAATATAAATGCTTCATTTTATGTGTATGATAAATACAATCGCAAAATTAGAATGGTTAGAAAATGGATTCCGAAAGGAATGTTTAATATTGACAATCCCGGTGGGATGCGTTTGTGGTTTTAAACAAATTTTTGTGGATTGTATGTTGTCATGTTTTATTTTATGTCGACAACATATTTTAATTTTTTTTGCAGTTTATGTTTTATACTAACTGTTAAAAGGACCCATAAGAAAAGGGTACCACGAAAAATTTTTCTTTGCCTTTTGTACGTGTTTCCTGACGAGGATACAATACGTGTTTCCTGACGAGGATATAATACGTGTTCCCTGACGAGGTCATAATACGTGGTAATTTTTGCTCACATAAAATTAACCGAAAAATCGAAGCCTTAAGATCCTTTTTTTTGGTGCAAGTGTTTCTTTTAGGTTATTTTGTTTTATGTCTATTATATGCTTTTTTTTATGCATATTTTATTGTCCCTCAAATTTTATAATTTGTTATTAATTTGAGGGGGAGCTTTTTATCTTTTAACCATGAGATTATGCTCTCTCAAATATATGCATATTTTGAGGGGGAGCATCTCTCGAGGGGAAGCATACCGTCTTTCTTGACCCTTTTTGTTTCGACAAACGGGGGAGAGAAACCGCATATGCTCATGCTTAGCGGTTGTGTTTGTCATCATCAAAAAGGGGGAGATTGTTGGTGCAAGTGTACCACATCTCTATATATTTATATATATTTATTTTGATGATTACAAACACACCGTATTATTGTTTATCTAACAATCCAATCCAAGTGTACAGTTCTTGAAGAACACGAAGATTTTATCTGAAGAGTTCAAGACGGAAGTTTTACGTTGTCATTAGTGTTTATAATTTATAATGATAAACACCCTAAAATAATATACCACTTGGATATTTCTAAAAACCCAATAAATGATTTTAATTAAATATGGTTTATTGAGAAAGATTGGTTGCGTCCTGGAAGCTACATATTCTGACGCAGGTATACCGCGAAGAATGCCCGGTATACCGCGGGTACATATTCTGACGCAGGTATACCGCGAAGAATGCCCGGTATACCGCGGCGGCTTGATGTTACCTCTGATTGATTGGAAGTACTTTTGTCTGGGCGGTATACCGCGATGTATAGCCGGTATACCGCGGGTACAGTTTCCGTTTGTTTTTGCAGGGTTGACCTTTCTCTTCTGACACGTACTTTATTACTGCACGGTATACCGCGTGCTTTTGGCGGTATACCGCGGATGCTTATATCCGTTGGAAGAGTTGCTATATAATGCATGCGATGGTGGAGAAGAAAAACAGACAAGAGAACAACCAACAGCCATCTATTCTCCCAACTAATATTCCATACTACATATTATCACTACATATTTATTTTATAAAACGTTTTTATAAAATATCCAAGTGATAAATATTATACAAGAGTGATTACCATTGTGAGTTATACTCCTCTTGTAAGTGTTTGAATAACGGGTGTGTGATCCTGTATATCTCAATAAGCTGAAGCTTGAGAGCCTATTGCTTACCTTTGTATTTGGTTTGTATTCTACCGTAAAGAATACGTTTATTGGATCGTGTCGGGAAGTGTCTCGGCTAGTGATTTACCAAGTTGTGGTAGATCACTAAATCTCCGTGTCAAGTATCTCTATCCCTTATCTCTTTATATTTCCGCTGTGCATTTAATTATATCTGTTTATATAATTATTGTATATTCATTACTCTGCTTTATTTACTGTATTTATACTATCCTGTATTTATACGTATCTGTTGTGTTTTCATATACTCTGTTGTATTTACATTATTAAGATATTTTTATAAAAGGATTTTTGAAAGTAAAATATTTAAATACAACCTTACCCCCCCCCCCCTTAGGTTGTCTAACAATAACCTTGTTGAGAAAACGGTTGGAAGCCAAGCTCCGTGTCTTGTTGCGGTGTATCCGATCGGTTACGACGAGATGTAGGTGTGGTGTTTGGATTCATGATGAAATTTGAGAGAAATGGAAGAAGGTATTGAATTTGAGAGAAATGGAAGAAAGTATGTTTTTGTGTGAAAAAATAAGATGGTATAGGTTAATATATATAGTGTGTATAATTATGATACAAAATACAAAACACTAAAAATAAAAATTACAAAACACTCTATATATATAGTGTGTATAATTATGATACAAAATACAAAACACTAAATATATATAGTGTGTATAATTATGATACAAAATACAATACACTAAAAATAAAAATTACAAAATTACAAACCCTAAAACACTAAAGAAATAAAAATTACAAAATACAAAACACTAAAAATTATGATATTTTCTAATTTTATTTTTTCTCGCTAAAGTAGCCCTCAAAACGTCTCCCAAAAGGTGATCATGCGGGGCTATGAAAAACTCGAAGTCTTGTTGATATCGTTTTCTCGTTCGAGTTCCAACTTTTCTCGTTCGAGTTCAAGTTTTTTCATTTTGTACTCCATTGTACCCTCAATCTGCTCGTTGAACGAGCTTATGCTCGTCAACAACTGAGTAACACTTTCGTCCGGATTCGACCCGGTCGTATTACTCGTTGATGTTTTTTTTGCCTTATTTCTCCCGATGGGTCGTTGAAGTTGCTCGACCTCGTCGACCCGAACATCTTCATCGTCATCATCGGAAGGTTTGGTACGTTTTGAACCCCGGGATGAATTTGTCGACATTGTTGGAACCGGTGACCATTTTGGACATTTTTTTAGGACATCCCAAGCTTGTTCATGGGTGAAAGCAACCGCAAAATCCCCTTGGTACCGGTGGTGTGCCAAAAAAATGTAATTTTTTTGGCCTATCGCGGACAACCACGCGGACAGGGACCAAACTTGTCACCGCAGCCATAGTTGGGGGGCTCCACGGGACATTTTGCCCAAACATGGGTGCCACGTGGGCACAAGCCCGCGATCGCAGGACCCACCGCAGAAAAAATGGGTATTTTGATAACATCAGCGAGAAAATAGGTATTTTGGTAAGTCAAAGTCAAACTTTGGGTATTTTAATTAATTTCCCTATTTATTTTGGGGTCTTGAAGCAAACTTTGCAAATAATTTATAAACTTGTTGACCTGGTTACCAACAAATGTTGATTTGGCTTTGATTATTCCAAAGTAGATTTGTAATTTAAATCCATATATATATATATATATATGGAAAAGATCAAAAGAGAACTTTGAAAAATAAAAGAACTGAAAAACCATGGAAAAATGGACGAAAAAATATATCAAAATAGATGTCAAATTAAAGATAATAAAATGATCGATTTTTTGGTGTAATTTGTTTCGCTCCAATTTTTTTTATAATTTACCGATTTTCGATTTAAAAAAATAGGGGTGATCTATTTTTTTCTCTCTAAAAAGTGATTGTAACTACATTTTTAATCATATCCGTTGGATCATCTCAGTCTACGATTTTGATGAGTTCTTCGGTTCTTTCTTTTTTCAAAATTCTCCTCTGATCTCATCCCTATATATATATATATATATATATATATATATATATAGAGAGAGAGAGAGGGAGCTTCAAATGTAAACATTTTTTTATGTAAACAATGTAAACTCTCAATTATGGTAACACTCTACAGGGGCAAAATTGTCCATACAATAATATCCAGCCGGAGCATTATTATGGAAAGAATCTTTTTAGCAAATTTTTAGGAAACTAGTTAAATAATTATTTGATTTTAATGAATATCCAATCCATTCCAGTTTGAATGTTAACAGTTATATGCTTTTGAAGTTCATCATTCTTAATTTTTTTCTGGCTTCATATTCATTCCTGTTTGTTTCAAAATTGAAAAAAATACACATTAAAGCTCATATAAACTTTCACATGTGCAAAACCACATTAGTTTCATATGTGCAAAACCTCATATGAAACCATAGTATTTTTTCAACAATTTTCACATTTGAAATTATTTCATATACGAACCAATATATGAAACCTCCCTATTACTTTTCATGCATCATCATATGAATATACATATGAAACAATATATAAAACCAATATATGAAACCTCCCTGGCCAGAAACCCACATCATCATATGAATATACATATGAAACAATAGATGAAACCAATATATACGAACCAATATATGAAACCAATATATGAAACCTCCCTGGCCAGAAACCCATTCCATCTCCAGGTCCCCCAAAGTGTTCTTACTATGTTTGAAGGTTGAGGAAGAGTTGAGTAATCGAACCTTCTCACTCTTTTGTCGAGCTATGAAATTGAATCACAAGTTATGCACATTACTAGTTCTTATACTATCGGAAAAATTAGGAAATCGGTTCATACCTCTAATCATTCGCGCCATATTTTCATCATCCATTGTATATTTTCAAAATTTTCACCGGATTCCGTCAATAATGGAGCTGGAACCCTAAACCCAATCGATTTGAAATCGGAAGTTTTCAGAAGCGAGATATGCGGATGATTTGATTCAATCGACTCTTTCCTTTTTTCATACTTTTTACTAAAGCCCGAACACACCCCCTACTTAATCCCCCGAATTCCTGCATTGCCACCGCTTTCATAGTTATTTACAACTATGCCACCGTGTCCATCTACACCACTTATTTTTTAGATGTACGGTCCTGATCAGATTTCATAGTTTACATGTAGTATTGGGTTTACATATGAATGAGCCTATATATATATATATATATATATATATATTGATTTTCTATTTCCCTTTCTGTGATTAATCCTAAGAAAATCCTTAGGGGCGTTTGGTTCACGGATTCTGATGGAATCTGATGGAATTGGAATATCGAATTCCATTGACCGAATTTCATTCCTTCGTTTGGTTCATTTTTTTCGACGGAAAGGAATGTCAAATTCCATCATATTCCATAAATAAGTGAATTTGAAATTCCTTAGCAATCTTGAAGGATTTTGATGGAATTGGAATTGATAGAATGTTGTATTTTCATAATTCCAAATATACCCTTTAACTTAAATATAACATAATTTAATTTAATACTTTGGGTTTTTATTTTATATTATATTTTTTGATTTTATTTTTATACTAGTCTTTCGCTCGTCCGTTGCGCGATGATTAAATTTGTGTTTTAAGTTAATTATTTGATGTTTAATAGTTGTTGAATAATTTTGTGACACATACAATAATTGATAAAAAAAATCCATAAATAGAGAATATTATATTGAAGATAAAAATACGTCTACTAAGTTTGATACCTATTATAAATGTCGTTACTAAATGAATTTATCAAATGAATACACAATAATTGCATATTTATATTTTTGAAAAAGGTTCGAACTCATAATCCAAAAGTCAGTTGATAAGTGATATCTTTTTTTTTCAAGTAATTAAATCTCTTATGATAATTCTAAGAGTGTTTCGTTGACAGAATGAAATTTGATAGAATTGTAATTCGTCGAAAGAATTCGACTTTGAAGTAAAAATTGATATGAAATTGCAAAAAGAAAATCACGACAATTTAGTGATTATTTGTATCAAATCTCATACTAATTTCAACAAATCTCATACTAATCATGACACATTAATTCGTATATATTTATGATATTTAATAATATAACTAAATCCAAAAAATATTCAATATTGTGCTCATTTCGAAGGTATTGACGAAACGATTACAATGTTATAATTTGTAAAAAATAGAAATGTTTTTAATGCATTTTAGTTCATATACATTATTTATGTTTATATGATAAGAGTCTAAAATGAAAAATACAAAAGTAAGGGATTAAAAGTAAAATACATACCTAATTATAAGGGTAGTAAATGTAACATATAAATTAAAAAAAATTGAATTAATGAGAGATTTAAGGAGTAGTGAATGTGGGTGTGTTAATTGAACTTATAATGTAAATTGCGTCCAGATACATGTTTAGGCGGAAAAATACTGAAGTCGGCTCACCAGAAGACGACACGTGACATGCTAGTTACTTATTTATTATATGTATAGATTTATATTCATATTTTATATTTATATATTTATATTTTTAATTTTAATTTTAATTTAATTTTATATAATATAATTTAATACATTTTTTTATTTTCTCGAAATATATTTTATTTTTTCAAAATATAATTTTGTTTGTTTGACAATATATTTCATCTGGGTTGTGTATATTATATTTTTTTGCGCATTAAAGTATTTAAAAAATATTTTATTAAAGTAAGTTTAGTGAAAAAATATATATTTAATGATTATTTTATTAAAGAATTTTTAGTTTTAATAAATTAAAACTTATCAAAAAGGGTATTTTGGTCATTTATAATAAATTCATTTCAATTCCAAAGCTACATTCTGTGAACCAAACAGACAAATTTCAATTCATTTGACAGATTTCATTCCAATTCTGTCAACCAAGCAGGTGGTCAAACCTGACAACATTTCATTCCAATTCCTTCAAAGTCAAATTCCTTTGACAGATTCCATTCCATCCAAAAACATTCTGCGAACCAAACGCCACCTTAGAACATCATCTTTCCACTCTCTTGCAAGTTTTTCATCTACTCTCCTACTTTTATCTATCTCAACCCATGGGAGGAATATCACATTGATATTCATTTTCTTCGCGACAAGCTTCGCTCCCTAGTATCTATTATGGATTAGGGGTTTAGATTTAGAAACTTTAACTTGAGTTTTGGCGCCTTTGATTAATGAATGTTCTCCGCCTTTGATTGCTTATTCGATTCCTAAAAGTGGCTTAAAAGCTCTTTTAGCTTACATCTTCTTCAGTGTCCATTCCAAACTCGTTACTCGCCAAACCGAGTTAGGGATCACTCGGAGACGATGAGTTAAGGGGTCCAGCTTTGTGGTCCATATCTTATTTGCCTAATCCTCACTCTGAAGTTGATGGTGTTGATGAAGAGGTTGTAGCTGCATCCGACAACTACTAGGCTTTTCGAATCAAATTGGATAAATTCACATCCTCTTGTCACTTAGTTTATCCTCTCTTTTTTACCCTCCTAATATGACAATTTTTAGCCAATAGTGTAAATATATATATGTCAAATCCAATAAAATCACTACGGGAGTGTGAGTTTAAGTAAGTTCTTTTTTTTCTAAATAACACATGCATTAGAGTATCTCCAACGGATTCCCCATAATTTCTCTAAAATGGAGAACCAAAAGTCAAAATCCCCAAGAAAAAATATATTCATCTCCAACAGCTTCCCCATTTTGGAGAATTCAACATTAATTAAAATATTTCATTCATCTATTAAAATATTATTTCTCTCTCTACATATTTATTTTCAAAGTTTCTTATTGGTCATCTCACTTGGTAATCATGTTTAGAGTGATCTCCATATTTGGAGAAAAAACATTCTCTCTCCAACTTTCTCTATTTTAGGAATAGTTTTGAGGAAACTGTTTGAGCAAAATATTAGCCTAAAATACTCATTTTTTCCATTTCCCCATTTTGGGAAAGCTGTTGTAGATGCTCGTACATTTGCTTTATAGACTTTTAATAACAATTATTTAAAATTATTCCACGTCATCACCATGTAAGGAAAAATGATCAGTTATCAAATTTAAATAGTATATAAATGCTATGTCAGATTATAATCAATTAAGAGTTTAATAAGTTTTCTAAAATATCTTCAAAGTTCACTTCAAGACCTTAATGTGGATAAAACAGAAAGTAACTTAAAGTTTATTACATTTTAATGCAATTTCATGTATAAAAAAGTTAAGAAAAATATATTTACTATATAGCATTATTAAATTTATACAATCGATATATGATGTCTTTAGTTGAGAATAAAGAACATATCTATACTATCAATTCAATTTGATCTAATATATGAAATTAACTTTCAAAAATGTGATGTTATAATTGTAATTTGGAGATAAATATACAATTTTAATAAAACCTTGTGTAACTAGTTTAAACTATGTACAGTGACTAAGGGGCCTTTTACCAAAAGCTTACCCGGGTAAGTGTTTACCAAGTCACATTATCTTACGGATGAATATAACAACGACCAAGAATCTTACCCGGTAAGAGTCAAGGCAAGGAGCGAGAGCCTTTCCCGGTAAGTGACGACGTAGACTCTAATTACCACGGTTAGCGCTTACCAGGAAACTGTTGCATATGATGAACTAAAATCTTAACCGGTAAGTGACGACGTAGACTCTTACCACGGTTAGCGCTTACCAGGAAACTGTTGCATATGATGGACTAAAATCTTACCCGGTAAATAAGTGATAGTGTTTATTTTTTATAGGTAAGCGCTTACCGTGGTAACGCTGTGTTCTCGAAACTCATTTTACGAAGGAAATGAAAGGGAGGGAAAGGGAAGGAAAGTAAAAAAAACTCGTGTTCTCAAAAAAAATTTAGGAGAGAAAGGAAAGGAAGGAAACGGAAGGAAAATAATGATAAGTTTCATTTCAAAACTTTCCTCCCAAACGTGGGAGGAAAGGGAAGGAAAGGAAAAGAAAGAAATTTAAAACATTTAAAAAGTTTACTAAAATTATTAAAATTACAAAACTACCCGATCCTTCATTATAAAAAATATATTTTAAAGGTATATTAGTAAAAATGACGTCATTCCTTTCCTTTCTCTCCTGTTCAAGAACACGAAAAAAACATTTTCTGCCATTTTCCTTCGCTTTCGAGAACACAAATGAAAAAATTACTTTCCCTTCCTTTCTTTTCTTGTCTTTTCTCTCCTGTTTCAAGAACACGGCGTAAGCGTTTGGTAAACGCCCCCTAACTAACTATTAACAAATTTATCACATATCTAATATATTTTATAATCCCATTAATTAAATAGGTTTGAAACCAATCTTTATTGCTAAATTAAGAATCATAATGTTCATCCATTCTCAAATTAATTATTAAAGATATTATATATTGTCTTGCAACATGATCGAAATTTATGAAAATAATCAATTAAAAGAACTTATACATTTTTTTAACATGAATTTTGATAATCACAAAATACCGATCACAAGTTACCAAGTAAAACATATTGTCTGCAGTAACCGATTGGATTTGGACTGATCTATAATTTATAAACAGTTCTTAACCAATTGGGCTAACTATCAACTCATTCATGCTTTTTAAACTTTTTCTACAATTTGTATTATCTATACTATATTATAAAGCATGAAACCCCAAAACTCTTAAAAACAACAATTTAAGCACTATGTACTACAACTTAAAGCATATTTACTTAGTTTTTTTAGAGAGAGAAACCTAATTCTTTTGTTTTTGGAAACCATAAATTTTTTTTTGGAAACCAGGGACCCTCTACAAATACTTAATTAAATATTTCTGTTAATACGTCCATAAATACATCCATAACAATTAATGATTTCAATTTCGAAATAATTAAGGAAATAATCAAAATTGATTAATACCATTTAAAATAAGCCCCAAAAATAACTTTGTCTATTTGGATGGGAAATCAATTTCGAAATAATTAATAAATTCCAAAATTTGTTTAATTTTTGCAGTAATTTCGAAATAATTAAATTGATCATACATTCTTATAATAATTTTTTTAAGGGGGTGTTTGGGATTGCTTGACTTATTTTATCCTGAAAAATAAAATAAACACTTTGTCTATTTTATTCTGAAAAATAAAATAAACACTTTGTCTATTTGGATGGGGAAATCAATTTTGAAATAATTAATAAATTTCGAAATTTGTTTATTTTTTGCATTAATTTCGAAATAATTAATTTTGCCCCCCAAAAAAATGAAACTAAATGGTATTAGTTATATTCATAGTTATTTGGATGGGGAATCACTTTCGAAATAATTAAGGAAATAATCAAAATTGATTAATACCATTTAAAATAAGCCCCAAAAATAACTTTGTCTAATTGGATGGGGAAATCAATTTCGAAATAATTAATAAATTTCGAAATTTGTTTAATTTTTGCAGTAATTTCAAAATAATTAATTTTGCCGCAAAAATAAAGGAAACTAAATGGTATTAGTTATATTCATAATTAAGGAAATAATCAAAATTGATTAATTTTGCCTAAAATAAGCCCAAAAAATAAGTCCCTTCTTCCTCCTATATATTATGGTTAAAAACAATGTTTTGGTTTGTGAGAATTCTGGAAATCTGGTAAGCACCTCCATCAAGACTCCAAAGAATTCTTGAAATGTGTATTGAGTGTTCATCATGATATCACACAGGCACGAGTGATTTTGTTTGCTGCTGACAATATACCACCACTCAAGGTTTACTCCGCTCTTTGTACTTAGATGTATATATTTCCTTGCTCCTATTATGTTAATTGTTAATGTTGCTACTTATTTTTCATAATCTTATATTCCTGATTTGTTATTTGTCGCCATTATGTTTTTGTCTAGATATGTCATTTTGTTGCATGCAACTTATATGGTTTCTCTGACTGAGATATAGTTAGCACAATGGCGAACAGTAAGTCTTGTCTACTTGTATATTACTACTTGGTTCAACCATCTCCTGTTTGTTTGTTTTTTTCTTCATATTTTGATGCTAAGTCTGTATGCTTTTGTGTGTTTAGTCTCAAAATACTTTTATGGAGAAGATAATGAAATCTTTTATAAAAGAAAAAACATAATGAATTTTGTACGTATTTCATCTTTTTCAAACGTTGCAAGGATTAAAAAAGAAAACAAAATAAGATGATTTATTTGTATTTTGAACCTTTTGAACGTTGGTGCAGGAGTGGTTTGGTCATAAAGCAAATAACAAAAATCAAGGATATGAGATTTAATGTACTGGTACTGAGAAGATTGATAGATGGAGACTGCACCACCAGATGAAGGTTCTTATGTTTGTAGCTGGATATTTGTTTGGCTTAGGCATTTTCAATGTTTATTCTATATTTGATTTTCTGTTTATTTAACATGGTACTGTTTTTGTTCATGCTTGCTACAATCATGTGAAGTTTTGTTGACCAAGTTTTGCACTTGCTTATATTAATGGAAATGAATGAAAAATGATTTGGTTTTGCTTTTGCTAAGGTATCTTGGTTATGTGTGTATGCATCTATAAATTGGCTTTGAGTATTTTTCTTCTGGTTCTTTTTTGTTGCTATTTGTGCAAATAAAACTTTCTGGCCAACAACTATAATTAAGTTAAATTACATTTGCATCATAGTTTAGTCTTAAGTTGTGTTTCGGTTAGCAAAATCTCCAAAGTGTTAAAGATTTTCATCATTATTCTATGCTATAACGATTTCACCAAGCATTACTTAAATTTTTAAAAATTATTTAGAAAGGCTAAATTTTTGAAAAGGGAAAAAAATTGTTTAACAATTAGTTAAATGTATTTTAGGTTTTTTTTAGCGTTTGACTTAACTTTGTTATAACAATGTGTAAATCCCAAAAACATGCTTCGGGGCTGTTTACCCAACTCTTATCCTGTTTTTTGTTCATGTTTTCAATTGGAAAACATTAATTTCGTTTTGCATTAATTTTGAAACGTAATTTCTTAAAAAAAACTTATGTTTATTTTTAAAAGTAAAAATAAGTTATGCTTATTTTTAAAAGTGTTTATCATCTTATGTTGTGTTAAAAAGAAGTTGGGGTAAAAATATAATTTAAACAAATAAGTTATACGCAGTTTCAAATAAGTTAAAATAGATTAATTTGTCAAAAACAACTTATTTGTGGTGGAAAAAAATCATAAGCACTTTTCTTTTTTTCAGTCTAAACACTAAAAATAACTTAAGTTGAAAAAAATAACCAATCCAAAACACCCCCTAAGCTTGATTTTCAAGATGTTTATCCGGTAAGCTCTTATCATTAATAATACTCAATAGTCAAAATTTTCATTTAAGTTATTTGGTAAAGTTTTAGTCCACAACATTGTATGCAACGTTTTATCCGATAAGTGCAATTAATGAACCAAGAATTTCAAAGATATATTACAAAAAATTAGATGTTTAAAAATTGAATGCCCCGCAGCATTGCGCGGGTACACGGCTAGTATTATATAATCAAACAAGATATTATGTTTACATTCTTTGTGCCACCTTATTTAAGGTTTTTTAATATAACATAAATAAAACAAAATGTTACATATTGCAATGTAAATGTTGCTAGTTATGGTTTTCGGTCCTACATTATGCCAAGCAAGAATGAAAATTATGGTGAGAGAAAATTATGGTGAGAAGAGTAAGAAAAGACCTCCATCCTTAGATGCATTAGTGGCGTATCCATGATTCTTACATAGTGGGGGTCACTTTTAAGGTAAATTATGACCGTAAAGTCGTCCGATGTGTTTTTACTGGGAAGAAATTATGATAAAATAGTTAAAAAAATGTTTTTAACCTATAAAAATAAAGAAAACCAAGATTTCACTGGGGGGATGGGACCCCACCTTTTACAAGGTGGATCCGCCCCTGGATGCATATTAAGATGAGATGTACAAATCAATTCCCGTAAAAGATGTAATTCATTTGTGGGGTAAGATTAAAAACGACCAAAGGCCCATTCTCTTGTTACCTTCTCACATGAGCTCTTCTTCTGACACGATCATTCGTTTACTGCCATGTTGGTCCAAAAAAAACTTGGTATAGGCCCGGTATTTTCTTTTTGTTAACCGGTTGTGTTTGACAAGTCCCTTAGTAAGACCAGTTTAGGTCTTCCATAACCGGTGACGACATGGGTCCAGCTTCAATTAAGCTCTACCAGCTCCTAAGGCACGGTTACATTTATTAATCTCCAATTCAAACCAACTCCAAAAAGACCCCCTACAAATTTGCAAAGCACGTGGTGGGTTGGCCGATTCATAACAAAATGATAGATTCAGCGGTTCGAGTCCTGTAAGATCATTGTGGATTTTCCTGGTTGTTCTGCAAGGTCCCGTGATTAATCAAGGTGCACGCAAGCTGACTCGGACACCTCCATTAACAAAATGGAAAACAACCACCAAATCATGGTAAGCAAAGAAAACAAAAAGATAGATTCTATTTCTATCTATGATCTCATTAACTGAAAAAGGCATTACACCAAATTTGCAGACCCACAAGTAATCTGGATCAACAGCACTAACTGCTTCTGGTTATTCTCTCACAAAAAAGAAAACACTTCCTAAATGTCTAAAAATGTGCATCACAAATTCAACCAAGTCTTGACACCAAATAAATCCTGTCACCACATGAAACAACCATTCAACACACAATAAATAGGCATCATCACAAACTTAACATAAACACTATAAATCATATAATAAAACATCCATTTTATGGGTTTCCATATAAACAATATGAAACATCACAAACAAAACTTAGCTATCCAAATATATTATTATTAGTGTAAATCACATGTAGTTTGTTTTTATTTGATGTATTCAAGCTTCGATAATATTTCTTCGTTTGCATGTCTCGATAAAGTTGGTTAAAACCCATAAGGTTAATATACCAAGTCGTACGTGATGTGATATGTTCATTTCATATTATTGCATGATATAAATATTTATGACAAACCTATGAGTAATGTTAAGAGTACTCGAAGCATGGCTTGTAAAACGACACACCCTTTAAAATTGGTGAATTATTGGAATTAGTATGACACAGTCTTCGTGAGAAAGTTACAAGTCATGTTAATTCTAAAATAAATCTCATACTTTATTGTTAATATATTGTTGTTATTGACCATTGTAACGCCCCAATTTCCATATTTGAATTACGTTACTTTATTTAACCAAATCAAATCTTACAATTTATTTCATACTTCAATTATTACATCAAGAGTCAAAAATATTTTCTAGAAATATTTCATAACCTCCTTCTTTATGCATACATGAAGTATATAAGCTTTAAGCTTAGTAAGTAGTCATGGTTTCATGAATAAACAACTTTTGTTTACAAAATCTTATCAATTTATGGATAGTATTTCATAAAAACACTTGTCATGCATAAAACATCATTTTGAGATCTCATTTGTCACATGTAGTATGCCATACTTGTCTTAAGGTTCAATAACCTTGGGGTCCACAAAAGGCTGCCCCATAAGGTCCGTTTGCAAGACGTCCCTTCTGGTCATATATCTCGTACGCTGGATATTATGGTCATACATGACATGTATAAAAACTTTTCATGCCTTGAATGCAAAATGCATATACTTGTATCATAACATGCCATCATATGTCTTTGATAAAAATTGTATCATAATCTCATGCACAATAATCATAACAAATATTTTATCAAAACTTATCATAGTGCATAACATAGTTTCATATAGCATGTATGTATCTCATTAAATCTCATAACATACTTACATTGATTAAGCTTAACTTCTTCCTTGATCCTTTACTTCAAGCTTTGTAGTATTAAGAGAGAAAGAGAGATATGGTATGAATTAAAATGAGTTGTTGCCACTCCTATTTATAGATAAACCTAAGGCATTACCAACTTGTTCTCTTTGCTTTCAAAATTGTAATTTTGTAATGTTTTGACACCTCAAGCTTATTTAGATAAAGAGAATAATCCACCTCATGCTTCTAGGTTGTACTTGTCAAGCTTTTAGGTGCTTTGTCAAGCTTTATAGATTGCTTTGTCAAGCTCTTAGGTTGTACTTGGTAGTAAGTAGCATTGCCACCACTCATCCTTAGAGTGCTTAATCATGTAATGTAGGATTGCTTTGCCACTCAAGTAGCTTTGCTTCTTTATGCATAGGCTAGTTACCACTTGTAAGTTTCTTATTAGTGGAAAAATGTACATTCTAATAAGGCTATAGCTGCTGGAATTTAATCAATGTTTTTAATAAAATTATAACTTTTATAATTAAAACTTAATCCAACAAATTTTAACAAGATTAAAAAGTAGGGTGTTACAACCATAATCATATTGAGCTCCGTAGCACACCCAACTTATCTATACGAGTATTTCCAAGGTCGAATAAGAAAGTTTCAGGTTCAAAGGCTAAGGATGTGGCGTTAGAGTTTGCTGGACTCTTAATATCTTCATTAAAGACTTGGTAAGGTTTGTTTGTAAGAAATGTTAAGTTAATGGATTGTAGCAGTCATCTTTTTGTGAACAATCCTTATTATGTATGAAGAACTTGTTAAGATATGCAAGTTAGAAATTTATGGATGATGTTTTTTGGAGATTGTGATTAACTTAGTTATATGATGAATGTGCAACAATGACTAGTGTTGTTACAGCAGAAGCCATAGAGAGTATATGATCACATCAGCAATTCAGCATTTCAAGTACATATCACACTGAAGTTACAACTTACAAGTCCACAATTATTATACAATATTTTCCCACATGTTTTTTAGATTCCTAGCCATGCATTAAAGTTCAAAATGAAAAATGAATTCAGAAATGTTGAAGAGAGCAAATTTATTGAGCAATTTAGTAGTATAAAAAATGCAACTACAGCCCATAATGCATCTCTTTCACACCAGTCTAAGAAGCTTAAGCTGAAAATTAACTAGTAATTTCAAGTACAAGAGCCTAAGGATAAACTGAGGTTCCCATCTAGGTACACACGTTCAGCACTGACCCACTCAAAGAAGGATAAAAGCAATGGCTTTTACTATTCTGACAATTACACAGAAATACAGAATAGTTATTCTTTCAAGAATCAAGCGTCCACAACTAGTAGAAACATTAGGCAAAGTGTAAAGGCCAGTACGATTTGGCTTTCGTAGAAGGAGAGAGCAAGGAAAAAAAATGCTTATTGGCTTATTGCACAACAATTCAGTCACTTGTAACATTGAGAAAATAACATAGAGAAACACACCCATGGATTCATGCTGAAGTAGCAAATAACTCAAAAGTCAACCACATTAACCGATCATCATACATGGAGCAGTGTTTGACGGGATACATGATAGGAAATTAAATTATCTTCTGCATCAGGGTGCATATGATGCTGTTTCAGAACAGTTCATCTTTTGCAGAATTGCAGTAATAGTAAAACTGCATACATTTGATATTCCTCAGTTAAGTAAGATTCCTTTCCAAAGCACATTACCTAGATGGTGCTCTATTTGTTCTGGTTGGGGGTGGAACTCCTTCATTATGGAAGAATGTAGAACCATTGTTTTAAAACTGAAAACAGTGTGAGCCGAACATGTGACCTCTTTGCAAAACAATAGGTGCTACAAGTATACTACTAACACAACTTCGAAAACAGCCATCGTCCCCTAGGACTAAGAGTCCAGATGTTATATAACATAACCACTATGGAGACATAACTACATGAATATGAATGCTCAAATTTGTAAGAGCTGCCTGGTTTATTTAAGTAAATGTCTTAGGACATCTTTATGCAATTGCATACTTGAAACAGAACTCAAACAAAACTTCAATTGATTAAATGGGGAGATGGATAGGCTCAAAAGATTGTGTGCCAATAGTGATTGTTGCAATTTTCACGGGACTGGGGCTAAAAATATCTTAGAACCAATTTAAACAAAAGCAATGGTAGAACAACTTACTCATTTAGCGAGAAGGATTAAGCCCTAGAAGCATCTGGCTCCCGCTGTTTGGAAGGTACATGACACCGTTGCTCCTGGCCAATGTTGAAGAGATCTCCCTGGACGCCTCGATTCTCCTAAGCTCGATCAATCCCATACCAGCAGCCAATGTAGCATCCGAAATGAGCTTAGCGGACTCACTCTCTCCTTCCGCCCTAATAATCGCAGCTCGCCGCTCCTGCTCCGCTTTAGCAACCACAAACTTTGACCTCTCAGCCTCTTGCTGAGCCACTTGCTTCTGCTCCACGGCCTTGGAGAACTCGGCGCCGTACGATAAGTGAGTAATCGCCACGTCATCAAGCACAATGTTAAAATCCTTAGCCCTGCGGATCAGGCTATCACGAACCAAAGCCGAAACGCGCGGACGCTCAGTGAGAAGCTGATCTGCGTTGAATTGAGCAACAACAGCCTTCATAACTTCATTTCCGATCGAAGGGAGAACCTTCTCGTCGTACTCAAGACCTAATGTCTTGAAAATTGCGGGCAAACGATTAACTTCGGGACGAGATAGCACGCGAAGAGTTAGGTTAACCATCTGCAGATCCTTGGTACCAGAAATTGAAGAGAAAGTGTGAGGCCTGGTACGAATATCAAATATGTAGGGTTTCTGCAGCCATGGAACGAGGAAATGAGTGCCTTCACCGACAGTATCGTCAATGACTCCACGGAAGCGATCGAAAAGGACGGCGCGTTGGCCTCCGTCGACGGTGTAGAGGGAGGAATTAAGAACAGTGGCGGCGGTGCCGAGACCGAAGGCAGCGCGTGCAATATTGGTGAGGAAGGAGACTGCAGCTTGGTTGCTACCCATATTTGCCTGATCAAAAGAAACTACAGACGACGGAGGAGCAGGGGTTTTAGAGGCGTTCTTGGTTTGTTGTTGGGCCCTTGAGTCAGTACATATGGGCCCATTTAGCTTGTAACAGCCCATATTTAAACCTTCAAAATCGTTTTTTTTTATACAAAAGGTTGATACCGGCAACCCCAACCGGCCCACAATCGGCTGCCTATTCATAATGTGGGGGGCATATCTAACTCACTCAGCGGTTGTGGCTATGGGGGTGTCTTGGGTTCGAACCCGAGACCTTATGTTTTTTGTACAAAGATGCCCCCATCCATTACCAACTGAGCTACACGTCATTGGCCCTTCAAAGTCGTTTTGCAACTTATTCAATTACATGTTATTTTTGTTGTTAGGTGTACGGGTATTTGTGGTGTGGTGTGGTGCGGTTAGTGGTTAAACCGTGAATCGCAAAGCATATGCAGTTTGAGTTTGGGAAAATCTGTAAACAGTACTGCATAAATATCAAACCATACCACAAAATGCGGCGTAGTTTATGCCGTTTGTCCTTATCACACTATACATTAAGAATTCAACGTTAAAATTACCGTACTACAAAAAAAAGAGTTTCAATACATCCGATTTTTAAATACATATTGCATAATAAAAAATAGTCTAAGAATTAAAAAATAAATTTCAAACTAAATTAGACGTGTTAGTTGTGACGTCCAACTTTTTCTCTCATCTCGATTCTTAAGCCCCGACTCCCAATTAATCAATTGTTTATTCCATATGGGACTTTGGATGAACACCCTAGTTAGGCCTCTCCATCCTAACTAGAGGACGAATGGGCCCGACCCAGGACCGTCGAGCATCGGTTACGATATTCCACCAAAAACAAGGTCCAGTTTGGCTCGACCTGGAATCGGTTATGACCGGTAAAACTCTTAAAACAAGTTTTTATGCATCAACTATTATTTATTGATACATATTTCTTAAAATTCAAAACTACAATTAATGTTGCATGAATACAAAACTTGTGAATTTGACTTTTGATGCAACATTAATTGTAGTTTAAAACATCCATTAGTTTATGCACTTAGCATAAACTTCACCAAGCCACAAAACTTATGAATTAGTTTATGCATTTGTGGAATTATGACATTTTAGTCATAACCTTGTTTTATGCAATTTGACTTTTGGGACGAAAGTTTCGGTGCCATTTGGTTAATTTGAGGCCATTGAGCTCCATTGATGCATAAAAATCAGGATAATTATGAATTCTAATAGAATATGTAACACCTTCAAATTTGGAAAGAACATCTAAACAAAAACTTAGATTTAACAACAAACAAGGACAAAATTCATTATACAAACCACTCTTAGAAATACATCGATAATAAAATCATAACAACTTCAATAATTCAAAACCCTAAGTCTTACACCAAAATATAAAGGTCGGGTGCTACTCAACTCATTACAAGGTTGCTATCCCCAAAACGTGGAAAACTTCACCAAGCCACTTACTTCTTGAACTCGTATCTAGCTCTCAACTCTTCCCAGTGTCACTATAAATAATACCCAACTGGAACCTTGCTAGATTTAAGCTAAATCTGGATTTTCTCCAATTTGAGCTCCTTTTAATAAACTTGAATTCTCAAGCCAAATCTTTCAAAAACCTAGATCCAAGAGTTCCAACCATCAATAATCATATTCGACTAGGTAAAATCATTCCCCAAACACTTTACATCAATATCTCAACTTATATCAAATCCTAACTTCCATAGGTGAAGAAAATAGAAGATTACCTTACCCACAACTTGGATCCACCAAACAAAACGAATCACAAACTCCAAATCCTCAAAAAGGAGAAAAAGGGCTGGATGAAACCCTATAAAACTTTGGTGAGGGGTGAAATGAAAGGATTCTAGCTTTAGCTTACAAAACCATGATATATAAAGAAAGGTCACTTGGAATCTTGATTCTTGGGGTCTTAGAGGCTCAAAATCGACATTGGGGTGAAGGATTTTGGTTATTGGGAGAGAAAAACGAAGCGGGGGAAGTGAAATGAGGAAAGGGGGTGAAAATCCCGTTTTTATGGGTCAGGTGTTCCCGTGCGACAATGTCCGACGACTATGCCCTTTGGCATAGTCGCGTGTCACAGTCGCTGGGTTGGTACCACTTTCTGTTCCCCAACGACATTGACACGTGTCATAGTCGCTCAAGAGGTACCGAACACCGTTTTGGCCATAACTTCTTCGTTTTAGCTTCGTTTTTGCTCCGAAAAAGATCGTTGGATTCGTATTTGGATTCTCCATCCAACAAGACCATAAAATACATGATTCAATCCAAAATTCTATTTTTCATATTTATCTTAAAAGATCGATACTCTCCAAAGATCGGAGTGTTACAGAATACTATTTTTTATTATAAATAACATTATAGTATTAAACATAAAATAACTCACATCATTGTTAAACCTGATATAAATTAAACTAAAACATTATCATTTTCTCAAAACTATACAAAACCATATTATAAAATTGACAAAGCCTCTGGCGTGTAGCTCAGTTGGCAAAAGGGTGGTGTGACTTTGCCCAAATACATAACAGGTCTTGGGTTCAAACCCAGGCCCCTCCACTAGCCTCAGCCGCTGAGTGAGCCAAAAAAATGCCCCCTCACATTGGTGTCCTTAGAGGCAGGTTCCGTGTGGAGCCGGTTAGGGTTGTCCGTAATCAACTTTTTGCCCAAATATTATACAATTGACAAAGATAAAAAGTAAATAAAATATTAAAGTCGAGATGTATCGCGCTGCATTACGCTGACGCTGATACTATTATAATTAGATTTTATACAATTAAATTAACCCAATATAAACTTGTGAATGTAAATGAAAAAATTTATAACTTTATAAAGAAAAAAATAAAAGTGTTTATTTAAGAATTATTGCATTGTAATCACTTAAGCCGAGCTTGACAAAACTTATATTTATAAAACTTGATGCTATTTAATAACATTAATTAAAAAAAAAGTAGTATGCAATTCTCATATCAATTTCCTTTTTCTATATTGTTGATTACATATCAAGAACAAAAGGTCAAGTGGTGATGTGTCGCAAATTCATTAGCAGGTGGTCCATTCAAACCCGTGTCACCAATTTTGATAAACGAAATTTACGAAATGCTTCAGGTTTGATCTCATTGGATCTTTTTTTATATTATATTGTGAGTCATATTAATCTATACATAGTAACTAGCATCCCACGTATGGTGAGTCGACTTTAGTATTTTTCCGCTTAAACATGTATTTGGACGTAATTTACATTATAAGTTCAATTAGCAAACTCACATTCATTTCTCCTTAAATCTCTCATTAATTAAATTTTTTAAATTTATACGTTACATTTACTACTCTTATAATTAGGTATGTAGTTTACTTTTAATCTCTACTTTTTTTAATTTTCATTTTAGACTCTTATCATATTAACATAAATAATGTATATCAACTAAAATACATTAAAAAACATTTCTACTTTTTACAAATTATATCATTGTAATCGTTTCGTCAATACCTTCGAAATGAATCCAATACTGAATATTTTTTGATTTAATTATATTATTAAATATCATAAATATATACGAATTAATGTGTCGTGATTAGTATGAGATTTATTGAAATTAGTATGGGATTTGATACAAATAATCACTAAATTGTCGTGATTTTCTTTTTGCAATTTCATATCAATTTTTACTTCAAAGTCGAATTTCTTCGACGAATTATAATTCTATCAAATTCCATTCTGTCAACGAAACACCCTTAGAATTATCATAAGAGATTTAATTACTTGAAAAAAAATATCACTTATCAACTAACTTTTGGATTATGAGTTCGAACCTTTTTCAAAAATATAAATATGCAAATATTTTCGTATAATATATTTAATTGTTTATACTTTCTTAATCATGATTATATTATTTTCTCTAATTTTAATTGAACTACATAATATCAGTTATCAACAGATAGTTGGTTAATGCTATTTTCAAAGTCAAATTGTTATGTTTCCCGTTAATTCACTTTAAATTAATCTTTCATAAATAATTGATAAGTTTTCTGACATGATTTAATTTTTTTAAATTACCCCGTGTAATACACGGTTCGAACCTAGTACTTTTATATAAAAGGAATTGTGTCGTGTAACTTAGACGTGCATAACCATCTTCTTCAATCGCGCAACTTTAATTGGCATTGGCCCCAATTTTAATATTATGTAAAACAATAGTGATATGTGTGTTACACCGGCTCATAAAAGCGTAGCTAGAGTGCTCATAAAAACGTAGTTGAGTTTTATTTATCTTACCAGGTGTGAATAACAAGAATCGATATCTTACATAACAAAGATCCAGAATCTACGGTTAGTGGGAAATAAAACTCTTACCTCGTAAGCATCTATTGGGTAAGAAAACACTTGCCAACAAACAATTTTGATGGTCGGGAATATTAATCGGTAAAACAAGTAAGGGCATGTTTGTTAGCAGCTTAATGAGCTTAATGGGACTCATAGCTTATTCAGTCAGTTATACATGACTGTTTGGTAGTGGCTTAATGCTATAGAAAGTGACTTATTTATTAAGCTTTTAGGAGGGAGCTTTATGCAGAAAGCCAAGTTTTGTCCAAACCAGTCTCTCGCAATTAAAAAACATGGTCATTCCATCTATGAAAACACCCTCCCAAACAAAAATCTTTCCAATCTATACAGACAGATTAATCCACACAGACAACTTTATTCATACATGACTTAATGGAAAACCAACCAAACAACCCCTAAGTGTGCACCCAATAAGTTTTTAGTTAACGAACCCTTATTCAAGGGGAAATTGACACAAATAGCCAAATCAAATCGGGATAGTGAGAAAATAGTCATTTTCTCTCCCATTTTACCAAAATAGCCATGGCTGAGCAATTGCGAAGCTGGCTCCTCACTTGCGGATGCGGACCTGATTAAAAAACGAATATTCTTCACGAAAATTAGCAAAAAATACATATATATGTATTATATATGTTTTTACTAACTTTGGACACATTTAAATACATATATATGTATTATATATAATTAACTCTTAGTGGGTTTGTGTTTTCCTGTATGAGAGCTTCGAAACGATGCATAATGTGTCCAAAACGGAGTATGTGTGAGTGAGATATCGATACTCAAAGTTGAGTACTTGGATGAAATTAGCAAAAACCAAGTGGGTGTGGGAATGTATCCCACATAGGAAGAAAGAGTAAAACCTAAATGGTTTATAACCATGAAAGTGTGAGGGGTTTACAAGCTCCTTTGAATGGTTTTACTCCAACACCTACCCGCGCGCAGGGGGGGTGCCGATTGAGGATTTCGTAAGCTAAAATCACCGACCTTGTGTGTGGGCGCGACCTGCGGACACGAATGCAGCTCCGAAATCTCGAGCTCGTGCAACTTGGTTTTGCTAATTTTCGTTTTGACCCGGTTTTAATTTTTTGGAAGGGTTTTAAAAAAAATAGGTTTTTTTGTACCTGGTCCGCAATTGCGGTGCCGCAACTCGCTTAAAAAATCGATTTTTTTTTTGTCGTTTTGTTGGTAGAGTGCGGTCCGCACTGGACCGGGTCGGGTCCGAGTGCGGACCCGTGGCTATTTCGGTGAATCCGGAGAGACTTTGGCTATTTTCTCACTTTAGGTTTTGGTTTTGGCTATTTTCGTCAATTTCCCCTTATTCAAGCCTTTAAAAGTATTGTCATATGTACTTGTACATAAAAGGGATGTAATCATTAATCAACAGCTTTTGAACGACCAATGTTGTTCACCTATAAGACCATCCGCATCCATCCCATTCTAACCCATACTTTTTCATTACCACATGAGCCCCACATCATTTTTCCCTTCCAACCCATTCTAACTCACAAACCCCACATCCATCCCACACCACCATCCCATCTTTTATTTATTTTTATTTTTATTTTTGTTACAAGTATACTAATTTAAATAATTTACATTTTATAAATAATTTATAATTTAATATAAGATAAAACAATTAATAAAATATTTCATAAATTGAAACTACAATTTTAACCTTACATAACCAAATTAAAAACATAAAAAAATACATAATTTCAAATTAAAAAACTACAAATTTCACCAACCATATAGTTGTCGAAACAACTCTTTGTGGGCTAAAACCGCATTTAACTCGCTACCCGTGAGATGATCATGTGGTTTGATGTAAAACTTGAGATCTTTCCGCATTTCTCTTTGTTTCAAAGCTTCCGCTTTTGTCTTTGCCGCCTCGGCTTTGTCCCTCGCGGTTTTCAACTTTTCCTCCTCCACGGTTAGTATTTTGTTATTTGCAACGTTAAACTTCTCGTCGTGGTGTTGTGAACCCTTGTGTTTCTTTATCCATTATGATTTTTTTGAAGAAAGAAATAATATTGAGAGAGTAGAATGAAGTGGGGAAGATGGGAGAGATTGAGAGTAAATTTGTTTGTGTGAAAAAATAAGTAGGTTAATATTAGTATTTATAGGATAGAAATAATTAAAAAAAAAATTCAAACCCAACTTTCATATTTTTCAACGGATATATTTGAAAAAAAAAAAAATTTAAAAACACCCAACCCAGGAGGGCTCCATCCCACGCCAACCCAAAGGGCAGCGATGGTGTTCAATTCCATCCCACCCCAACCACATCCAACCCAAGGGGCCGATGCGCATGGTCTAAGAGCATCATATGAAAAAGATATTTGATATATGGTGACACCATATATTAAAGCATCTCTAAAATGAAGATTGTGTGGATTTTTGATAAGCTTTTTGCTATACGAAATTTGTCGTAACTTTTATTCATAATAGAGAAAGTATAAAGGTGAATAACTTAAAGAATTCATCAAAAATATGAAATAACTTTTTTTAATCAATCTATCATCAATTAAAAAAAACTTTGATGAGTAAACGGTTCTAATCAAAACCACAAGGGTTGTGGAGTACTGGTTAAGTTCCTTGGGGATGTGGCGAAATATCCCATATGTCCAGGGTTCGAATCCAGACGTACACAACTTATGGTCACTGAGCTTTAATCAATATTACTAAAACAAATAATATGCCTACTCCTAATAAACAATAGTAAATAATTTATGCTTGTTGATTACGTGCACACTCAAAATTCTACAAAATACAAATGGTTTCAATGTTGTAGTTTGTTTTTATATAGCACAAGACCTTAATAAGAGTACTAGTCAACAATGATCGTTGAATTTAGCATTTTATATTGTTTATTAATACTTTAAATTTATAGTTTATTATTACATACGTACAATAATCTAATGCCCCATTTGAATTACACAAAAATTAACTGGAAAACATATTTTAATACATGATAAACATTGATTCGTACAAATATAATGTTTATCGGTTGGTATTTGGTGCGAGTATAATTTATCATGCAATATTAGTATGAATCTATGTTTATCGTGTATTTGAATGTGATTACCAGTTGGTTTGTGTAATTAAAACGTGGAGCTTTAAGGCACCGTTTGGTTTACGGAATTCGAAGGAATTTGACGGAATTGGAATGACAATTCATTTGACCAAATTTCAATTTTTGTTTGGTTCAATTCTTGAAATGGATGGAATCATTTGAATTTCACAAATAATTGAATTGATCATTCTTTGACCTAATAGAAGGAAATGAATTCCATCATTTTGCATTCGTTTTAACCATCATCAACCACCCTATGCCCCAACACGGCCATGCAACTATTGTCACTGTCACGTCCCCATCCCCATCCCCATCCCACCACCCCTACCCTGTCCTACTACCCACATTCCACCTCTGCCAACCCCCTCCTACTGCCACCCCACCCAGTCCTACTACCCACCTTCCATCTCTGCCAACCCTTACCCCACTTCTGCCAACCCCCTCCTATCGCCACCCCACCCAGTCGTGCCCCTGGCCCCTTACCCCACCCTTACCCCCAATGTGCCCTTGTCCCTTACCCCCAATGTGCCCATGTCCCTTACCCCCACCCCTACCCCAATATATATTGTTTAATGAGTAAGGTCCTTGAAAAAATATTTGATGAGGAATGTAATAACCTAGTTTAGAAGGAAAGTAAATAAAACGAAGTTCAGTGGCTAAAGGGTGAAAAAGCAAAGTTTAGTGTCCAAGTGGAATTGGTATAAATAGGGAGTGAACCCCTAATAACCTTGATTGGATTCAAAAAGGTTGTGTGCGACTGAAGGTGCGATTTGAGGTGCAAGGGATTGGGAACTTCTTGCAAGGTTCATTCAGGAATCAAGAGCTCGAGATTTCAGTGTGTGGAGTATACCCTTCTTCAAGGTAACCATCTCTCCCTTGTTGTGTGTTTTCCATTAATTTCTATGGAATTTCTTCATTCTCTGGAATGTGAGACTTTGAGGCAGGAGTAGAAACTTGGAGTGAAATCAATTGATTTCTAGTTGAAAGGGGGTTTAATTACCTCCCTTCTGTTTTCAAGTATTTATCGGGTCATGTTGTCTTAGCGTAGAAACCCAGTTTGGTAAGGAGTTGGGGAATTTGTGGTCAATCGCCCAGAGCGATTTAAGATCTGGAGTCCGCACTTGGATTTGTCCGGAAGTCACAGGGATCCGGAATGTATCCGGAAACCGGAACATTGTCCGGAAACTACCGGAATCCGGAATGCGTCCGGAAACCGGATTGTGTCCGGAAGTGAGAGTTCCGGAATCCGGAATGCATCCGGAAAGGCAGATCCGAAATCATGGCTGAGGTTTCTGAGAATCCGGTATTTGAGGGTAAAAGAGTTTAGTTACTAAGAATTGTTAGTGATTCATCAATTCTCGTGTGTCGAGTGTCGTTGTAGGTGCGGTTAGAGGGTAGCAGTATCAAGTAAGGGCATTTAGCATGGACATCAGGTGAGTACCGTTAACCAAATATATTTATCAAGCATGTTATGAATATATATCCTTGTTTTTTTAAAACTGTTGATTTACCTAATGTATTTGAACATGTTTACGATGTGAATTATAAATGTGTGATTAATTGAGAATGGGCATACGATGGCTTATGGTGTGAATATGGGGGGTGTGTCCCATAATGTGAGATGTAGATATATATGAATCCGTTTCATATAAATCCATAAGGGCGTGTGTGTGCCCTAACACGCTGTCACGAGTGTGTGTGACCAAAGCGTGGGCCATCGGCATGCGCCAAGTGTGGGTGAGTTTCATATATAAAAGTGTGGTGTATACTTATCTTTTACTTAAATTATAATGAATCTTGCTATTTACATTGTGGGAACATTCTTGAGGGAACTCACTAGATCTTGTGGTCTAACCCCCGCTTTCAAAATCTAAAACCTTTCAGGTAAGCATGTAGTAGAAATCTCGTCTAAGGGGAAAGGGAAGATGTGAGCCGGAGCTTGCGTCTATTGGATTAGAAGACCCCATTTTATTTTGTTGACTTAAACTTACGTTTCTCAGCTGTATTTAGGGTTGTTTTCCGCAAACCCAAATGTTGAATTTTGTTAGTTTTGGTGTGGGCCATGTTTTGGCAGTTTTGATTTAATTTGATGAATCTATGTTTGAATGGTTTTGGTTGGGTTGTTACAAGGAATGTCCTTATACCATCTCCAATGGGGTCACTAAATTTCACACTAAACACTAAATTTGGTGTAAATCTCACAATTCACATCTCCATTTGGGTCACTATTTTCTACATTAAATTTAGTGTGATGAATAGTGTTATACTATATTTGGTGTAACACTATTCATTTACACCACTTTTCAATTACATTTCTGGTCCCTCGATTTTGACATTTATTATTTTTGTTTTTTAAAGTGTTAAAGTTTTATAAACATATCCAAAATGTTTCACCTTAGTGCAAACTATTCATGAAACGCGCGGTCGAAAAAATAAATATTTTGCTATGCAACAAGAAACATGTGTACACCCCGAATTTCCATGATCAAAATTATGTTATATTTTGATATGGAAGGATTCGAAGGGTAATTAAACAAAGTTTAAGCTATTTGGGGAACTTGAAAACTTCGAGGTTGATTTGGTCATTTGATGAAAGTTGATTGTATATTTAAGAACAAGTCGGCTAAGAAATTGAGACTTATCTCAATTGTATGTTTTTGGAGTCGGTTCCAGAGTTCGGGAAAGAAACAGAGAGAAATCGAATTTGGTAAGAACATCCAATCGGCTCTTTCAAGTAAAGTTTCTTAAGAATTGATATTCACAAGTAAGTCTGTTTTGTTAGGTTACTAAAGTGTTTGGTGAAAGAGGATTGAACTAGGATTACTGATTTTGATTTCAATCGATTACGAGTCCTTCAGGTGAGTTCATCTTTTCTTTTAAACATTTGCAGTTGAATCAAATGAGATAATGGATTATAAACTGTCTATATGTTTTAGTAATTATGTATTGGAATGAAGATGATTGAGAATTGGAATTAAGATAGGTTTTAAAATCGATGTGCAGTTCGATTAGTCCGGAAGATGAGAATTCCAGAAGTTATCGGATTCCAGATTGATATCGAATTGGACACCGGATTCTGGGAATGTTCCGGATTGTACCGGATTCTGAAATGAGTTTCGGACTTGATACCGGATCGGTACCGTATTTCGGATGGTGTTCGGATAGAATACCTGATCCGGAATGTAGCGGATTCCGGATGAGTGTCCGGATGTTTTACCGAATTCCGGATGATAATCCGGATTTGGCCTTTTCGGATAAGTTTTCCGGATAGTTCCGGATTTGGGGGGTTCCGGATAAGGGATTTTCCGGATATAGTTTTCGGATGTGTTATCTGGTTAAGCTTTTCTAAACATTTGCAGTTGAATCAAATGAGATAATGGATTCAGGTGAATCCTACTCAACCTTCTCTTGCAGGGGGCATGTGAGTAAAGTATGAGGTAAAAAATAATATGGTGTGCGAGTGACAAGGAAATATGAATAACTAAGAATGACAATGGGCCAGATTTGAATCAATTATTGGTATCCTCGTCTCTGAAACCAAAAACAAAAACCGTCCTGTAATCGTACTGATCCTTGTCGGGGATCTTATCAAGGATCCCTATAGGGGCTCCGTGGTTTCCCCGATTCCCTTTGAGAAACCCATTAAAAGTAAAAATTTCATTTCCTTTGTTCACCGTTATTTTTCACAACTAAAATTAAATTTCAATTTTATATTTAAAAATGCAATCCTAAATATCTCAAATATAATCAAACCAATTACAAACAATGTTTTTCATAAGACTTATTTGGGGTTGTTGAGGTAAAGTCTTTAAAAACCTCTTAAATTTTAATGTTAGTATTTTATTTTATTATAATGGTATACACACACACACGTCGGGTCGGCCGAGCCGGTGATCAACGTACACGTCCTCGATAATATCCCCGATCCCCACCCCGTTCTCGATAAGAAGTCCCCGAACCCAGTCCGAAAATTTCGGTTTTAGGTTTTTATCATCGGTTTTGGGTTTTATTTGTCATCCTTATGAATAATAGTCCCCTTGATGATATATATGCTTTATTAGCAAGTTACACACTTAGACTATAATTATTTTGTGAGACCGGCTAAATACACTCATATATGTTGTTAAATGCATCTTTTATTATTTTTTTCTTCACACATTAATATTATAATTACATTTTATATTTTTAATGGTTGATTTGATGATTGATCTAATTTTGACATTCACATAGATGGATACAACAATCTTTTTATTAAACATGCAGTGAAATAATTTATCAACAACCAACCAATATCATATACTAAAAATTATGTAATAAGTATTTGTTATATTAATTAAAAGATTACACTAGCTAAGAAAAAGATGTTACATTAATTAAGAAATCAATTTTTTCCTTTACCCACAATTCTAGCTGCCTTGGGTTTATAATTTATAACGTTAAACTCTTATATCATCTTCAACAACTATTTAAAATAGAAAAAAAAAGTTTTAGCATTTTTGTGGCTCCAACAGTTATGTTATTCTCTATGTTAAAATAAAGAAAAGAGGAGAGAGATTGTAAAAATCTATAAATTTAAAGAAATATTTAAATAGATGGTTTTCTTTCAAAACTAATCATTACCTCTAAAAAACAAGCCTTTCTTCTCATAATTTTCCATATATTGAATATTTCAATAATATAATTAAATAAATTGAATATTTTAATAAGATAATTAATACTAGAGTTGCTAAAATAGCATAACTGTTGGAGTTTGATGCAATTTTTTTTAGAGATTTTGAATCTTTTTATTTTATTTTAGAAAAACTTTAACATAGCTGTTGGAGATGCTTTTAGAGACAAAAAAAATATATAAAAAGATGAGAAGTAAAAAAATTACTGTAACAATATTTTTTATTTTTGTTTATATTTTTAAACAACCAACAATTTATTAACATAAAAAAGCAGCCGCTCTGTCTCTCTTGTAGACAAAAAGTCCTCATCTTCTCCATCGGAGCTCTCTCTCTCTCTTTGTTCTCTTAACCTAGCCTCCACCACCATCTCGCCTCCTCCACCACCATCTCGCCTCCTCCACCACCATCAGGCCCTAGTGAGTGACAGAGAAAGAGAGAGAGTGTCGCTGCTGCTCCGACGGCCGCCGCCCGCTGATACGACATCGCCGCTGCTTCGCCGCCGCTTCTGCTACGCCGCCGCTGGTGCTTCGCTCCCTTAGTGGCTCAAATTCCCTTTGTGGCTCTAAATCCCTGTGTGGCTCTAAACCCCTTGTGGCTCTAAATCCCTGTGTGGCTCTAAACCCCTTGTGGTTTTTTTAGTCTTTGTTTCCAGGCATGAGCAGCATTTAGGAAAACACAACCAAGTAGAGTGGTTCATACCCACTTTCATCAAGGAGAAAAACAACAAGTGGCACCTTCCCACTTTTTCTCTTACCTTCCGACTGCTTATGCAAGAAAGTCAAGTAATCAATTTTTTGATTGCCTTCAGTTTGAACGGTTGGGGACTTATTCTTGCGGTGGAAAGACGAGCTTACGAAGCGGCTTATCTGAGTCACTTCCGTTTTTATCTTGTCTTTAACTTTATGTTGTTTTTAAGTCCTTTCATTTCTGGTGTTTTACTTTGTTATGTAACGTTCCTTACTTTAATGATAGGTTTGTTCCGTTCGGGTGACGGTTAGGCCGTTGCACGTTTCGTGACACAATCATTTTCCTTCAAAAAAAAGACCAAACAAAGTTTCTGCAAATTGTGAAATCAATATGAAACAAAAAAAGCAAACTCATAATTAGACAAAACTAACACAGATAAGGCATAAGAGCATCTCCAACAGCTTCCTCAAAATGGGGAAAATGGAGAAAATGGGGATTTTAGCCTAATATTGTGCTCCAACAGCTTCTCCAAAACTATCCCCAAAATGGAGAAAGTTGGAGAGAGGAGATTTTTTTCTCCAAATATGGAGATCACTCTAAAAATGATTACCAAGTGAGATGACCAATAGGAAGCTTTGAAAATAAATATGTAGAGAGAAAAATAATATTTTAATGAGTGAATTGCATTTTTGGTCCCTGTGGTTATCTGATTTCTTTGAAAAAGGGACCTATACTTCAGTATCTCAAGAAGTGGTCCCTCAGTTTCTGTATTTGCTTCAAAATCAGGACCCCAACACTAACCCCGTCAAAAATATCCGTTAGAGACAGGGACATTTTCGTCCAACACTAATTGACTTAACTGAAAACTAACGAAAGGACTAAAATTGTAATGAAACTAACTGAAAAACTAACAAAGTCGTTAACAATTTAAAACTAACAAAGCTAACGACTAATTAACGAAATATGACTAAAAATGTAACAATCTTAACAAACTAACGAAACAGTAACTAGCGAACACTAACAATTTTAACGAAAAAGGACCAAAAATGTCACGGACAACTAACGGATCGCCGTTAGTTACTGCTCATCGTCACCTTCGACGATCTGAGGTTTTCAACTTCGATTTTCTGAGATTTTACACGACCAAACTGATTTATTTTCTTTCTTTAGGTTCTCAGATCATTAAACCATCGATTTCACGATTAAAAACATAATCATGCAACATGTTATAATCTGTGATCAATCAATTTTAGATTCCGGCGAGTTCGTTTTTCCGGCTATGTGATACCAACAGGAATCAAATCTCACTAAAATAACAACATCGATCAACGATTCGATGAACTTCACAAACTAACATCGTCGACCTGCAAAATTCAAAACATAGGGACGATGATGGAGTTTTACAATGGAGTTTTACGGTGATGGCAACGTCCCTGTGATTTGGTGATATGGCCCCTGTGTTGGCCGGTGGAGATCTTCGGAATTTTACGGTGGCTCTTCATAAATGGATATGGTGGGTTACGATGGCGATGAGTACGATAGGGACGATACCGGTGACGATCATAATTAATTTTACAATTTTTTTTTGAAAGGCCTCATCATTTTATTAAAAACCAACAGCACCCAATTAAAAGGTGCTGTTAGACAACCTAAGGGGGGGAAGGTTGTATTTAAAATCTTTTACTTTCAAAAATTCTTTTACAAATAGATATAGTACAGAAACAGTATAAATAAATCAGAGTATACAAATAATAAATATACAACAATTATATAAACAGATATAATTAAAAGCACAGCGGAATAAATAAAGAGATAAGGGATAGAGATACTTGACACGGAGATTTACTGATTTACCACCAACTGTGATAAACCAGCAGCCGAAACACTTCTCGACACGATCCAATAAATGTATTCTTTACGGTAGAACACAAACCAAATACAAAGGAATTTGTAATAGTTTCTCAAGCCTCTGCTATGAGATAAACAGGATCACACACCCGTTATTCAAATACTTACAAGAGGAGTATAACTCACAATGGGTAATCACTCTTGTATAATAATCACTTGGATATTTTATAAAAAAGGTTTTATAAAATATATATATTAAATAAGTGAGAGAGCTGAGAAAAGGATGGAGTTGGTTGCTTGCTGTTGTTGTTTGTGTGGTCTTCGTTTTTGTTTTCTTCTCCACCAGCATGCATGTATATATATCAGCTCTTCCAACGGTAACATGCAATCCGCGGTATACCGCCAAAAGCACGCGGTATACCGTGCAGTAAAAAGTACACCCGCGGTATACCGGCTATACACCGCGGTATACCGTGCAGACAAAAGTACACTGACACTCCAACGGCTCTCATGCAAAGTTGACTGGAATACGTACCCGCGGTATACCGGCTAGGACTCACGGTATGCCGCCTGTAAAAGTAGCTTCAACCAATCACAAATGCACAGCAAACTCTGCCGCGGTATACCGCCGATACCACGCGGTATGCCGGCGTCAGAATGGATAGCTTCTCCAGGACGCAACCAATCTTGCTGGATCTTCTCAATAAACCATATTTAATTAAAATCATTTATTGGGTTTTTAGAAATATCCAAGTGGTATATTATTTTAGGGTGTTTATCATTATAAATTATAAACACTAATGACAACGTAAATCTTCCGTCTTGAACTCTTCAGATAAAATCTTCGTGTTCTTCAAGAACTGTACACTTGGATAGGATTGTTAGATAAACAATAATACGGTGTGTTTGTAATCATCAAAATAAATATATATAAATATAGAGATGTGGTACACTTGCACCAACAATCTCCCCCTTTTTGATGATGACAAACACAACCGCTAAGCATGAGCATATGCGGTTTCTCTCCCCCGTTTGTCGAAACAAAAAGGGTCAAGAAAGACGGTATGCTTCCCCTCGAGAGATGCTCCCCCTCAAAATATGCATATAATTGAGGTAGCATAAACTCATGGGTAAAGATAAAAAGCTCCCCCTCAAATTAATAACAAATTATAAAATTTGAGGGACAAAATAAGCATAATAAATGACATGAAACAAAATAACCAAAAAGAAACACTTGCACCAAAAAGGATCTTAAGGCTTCGATTTTTCGGTTAATTTTATGTAAAAAAACCCACGTATTATGACCTCGTCAGGTAACCACGTATTATATCCTCGTCAGGAAACCACGTATTATAACCTCGGCAGGTAACCACGTATTATAACCTCGGCAGGTAACCACGTATTGTATCCTCGTCAGGAAACACGTATTGTATCCTCGTCAGGAAACACGTACAAAAGGCAAAGAAAATTTTTCGTGGTACCCTTTTCTTATGGGTCCTTTTAACAGTTAGTATAAAACATAAACTGCAAAAAATATGTTGTCGACATAAAACAAACACGACAAACAAACAATCCACAAAATTTGTTTAAAACCACAAACGCATCCCACCGGGATTGTCAACATTAAACATTCCTTTCGGAATCCATTTTCTAACCATTTTAATTTTGCGATTGTATTTATCATACACATAAAATGAAGCATTTATATTCGCATTAGGTCTAGAAAAATTACTATTATACATACGAGCATACGGTTTCCTCCCATAATTCACATTTTTCATTTTTGACATATATGGGGGTTTTTGCACATAAGGTTTTCTCGTTTCAACTTTAGGTGGTTCAAAACACTTTTTAATTTGAATACACGAGCACGTATCAATACATGTATTAGAACCAATGCCTTTTCTACAATTAATGCGATTAGACATATTTAGCATTTTAAGCACTTTATCATTGCTACTATTAAAAGCATTTGCTAATAAGTCATTTTTCTCATGCGATTTACATTTAGCATTTAAACAAGCAATTTCATCTTCAAGAATATTGCATTTACCACATACAACTTTTTCACATGTTATTTTCTCTAAACATGCAATTTTATCATTTAAGACAATGCAAGATTTGCAAACAATATTTTCGCATGCTTTCTTTTCTAAAGTGATAACTTTATCATTTAACTCATTTTTGATTTTATTATCACATGCAATGGTTTGTTTACAATTATTCAACTCATTTTGACATAATAATAATTCTTCTTTTAATTTAGCATTCTCATTTTTATAACTATTTACGAGAACAATCAATTTTTGAAAAGAGACATTTAGCATATCAATATCATCATCGTTATCACTACAACTAGAATAACTTGAGTATGAAGTACATACCTCTTTCTCGCAGTCGACGATGAGACAAGTTTCTTCATTTCTTTGATCTCGGGTTTCGTCTCTCTTTTCTTTTGAGTTTTCACCATAGGTGATGTTCAAGTTCTCCCAAATATCACGAGCAGTTTCAAAGAGATAAACACGCTCAATATCATCGTTAGTAAGAACCGAAAAGAGAAAATTTTTGGCTTCATAATTTAAACAACAATTATCCTTATCTTCGTCGGACCATTCCGAGCTAGGTTTTTCAACAACTTTGTTGTTTTGAAATTTTGTGGGTTTGAAATTTCCTTTAATAATAATATCCCAAATTTTTTGATTTATCCCACGAACATAACGTTCAAAAGAATTTGCCCAAAGATCAAAATTTTCGAAATCAATAAGAAGAGATTTAGAAAACCAAGCATTTTGTTGAGCCATAACAAAAACGGATTTAAAAAAAAATAAATAGACGATTTTTGAAAGCCCTGCTCTGATACCAATTGTTAGACAACCTAAGGGGGGGAAGGTTGTATTTAAAATCTTTTACTTTCAAAAATTCTTTTACAAATAGATATAGTACAGAAACAGTATAAATAAATCAGAGTATACAAATAATAAATATACAACAATTATATAAACAGATATAATTAAAAGCACAGCGGAATAAATAAAGAGATAAGGGATAGAGATACTTGACACGGAGATTTACTGATTTACCACCAACTGTGATAAACCAGCAGCCGAGACACTTCTCGACACGATCCAATAAATGTATTCTTTACGGTAGAACACAAACCAAATACAAAGGAATTTGTAATAGTTTCTCAAGCCTCTGCTATGAGATAAACAGGATCACACACCCGTTATTCAAATACTTACAAGAGGAGTATAACTCACAATGGGTAATCACTCTTGTATAATAATCACTTGGATATTTTATAAAAAAGGTTTTATAAAATATATATATTAAATAAGTGAGAGAGCTGAGAAAAGGATGGAGTTGGTTGCTTGCTGTTGTTGTTTGTGTGGTCTTCGTTTTTGTTTTCTTCTCCACCAGCATGCATGTATATATATCAGCTCTTCCAACGGTAACATGCAATCCGCGGTATACCGCCAAAAGCACGCGGTATACCGTGCAGTAAAAAGTACACCCGCGGTATACCGGCTATACACCGCGGTATACCGTGCAGACAAAAGTACACTGACACTCCAACGGCTCTCATGCAAAGTTGACTGGAATACGTACCCGCGGTATACCGGCTAGGACTCACGGTATGCCGCCTGTAAAAGTAGCTTCAACCAATCACAAATGCACAGCAAACTCTGCCGCGGTATACCGCCGATACCACGCGGTATGCCGGCGTCAGAATGGATAGCTTCTCCAGGACGCAACCAATCTTGCTGGATCTTCTCAATAAACCATATTTAATTAAAATCATTTATTGGGTTTTTAGAAATATCCAAGTGGTATATTATTTTAGGGTGTTTATCATTATAAATTATAAACACTAATGACAACGTAAATCTTCCGTCTTGAACTCTTCAGATAAAATCTTCGTGTTCTTCAAGAACTGTACACTTGGATAGGATTGTTAGATAAACAATAATACGGTGTGTTTGTAATCATCAAAATAAATATATATAAATATAGAGATGTGGTACACTTGCACCAACAGGTGCATTAAACAACAAAGCAACCAACAGTAAAAACAAAGTTGCTAAGTTACATCATACTACACATCTTAGAGCACAGCCACAACTGTTTGGGAAGCTATATTTGTCGAAGACATGTTTGCGAGAGGTAAACCGTCATCTGCGTTACATGACATCCCATTAGCAACCTACATCCGATCTTCGCACTGAATTTCAAACGATACTAACGTGGATGCAAATTTATTTTGTATTCGTAAATTTGGATTTAGTATCTTTCTAGAACATAAAACCTTGCATTTATGATTATTTGATTGGGAATCAGTACCTATGTGGATGCCCTTGCCAATACCTGGAAGGTACCAACTTTGGAATAGAAATAAAGTATTTATGAATTTTCTTTGATGTGATGAGAAGATTTTCTTCCAAGTTTCTAAAACACAACGAGATCTAAGATTACGATGCTAACGCTCTCAACGAGATCTAAGATTGCAGGTGTGGGTTTTCATGCGGGGGAAGGGTGTTGCCGGAAATGATGGAGGCGGACAAGGGTGTTGCCGGAAATGATGGAGGCGGGGGAAGCATTGGTTTGGCCCTGTGATTTGGTCTCGGAGATGGAGGGGGCGAGTCACCGGTAAGATGTCCGGTGGCCGTGGCCGGAGATGAGGTGTGGAGGGGACGATGGTCCCTGTGTTTGTTTTATATATATATTATATATATATATATATAATATTACAAGTTGGCCCCTATAATTTCATTGTTTTTACAAAAACAAGGAAAAGCTAAAAGAATTGCAAAGTTATCTAGAAAACCTAGTTGGACGATTTTACCCCTGGCACTAACTGGACTTTTTAACGGGGTTAGTGACCAGGGACTGGATTTGGAGCAAAATTGAAAACTGAGGGACCACTTCTTGAGATACTGAAGTATAGGTCCCTCTTTCAAAGAAATACTATAACCACAGGGACCAAAATTGCAATAGATAAATGAAATATTTTAATATTTTAATTAATGTTGGATTCTCCAAAATGGAGAAACTGTTGAAGATGAATGTATATTTTTTTAGGGATTTTAGCTTTTGATTCCCCATTTTAAAGAAATTATGAGAAAACTGTTAGAGATGCTCTAAGCTGTTGAACAAGTTAACAACCAAGACCATTAGGGTATTGAATATTAATGCGTAAGCTTTTAAAACTCAAGGATATTGCGTACGCATAGCTTTTAAAACTTCACATTTTATCTAACATAAAATCAATTGAAAAACACTTTAATAGCAATCTCAACCAATCCAATCTCAATTAAAATATTATTTTCTCTCTCATCAACTTACATAATATCCAACTCCAATCCAATCTCAAAATTTTCATACTCCAACCACAATCCCCTACAATCCAATCTAATCTACAATATTATTTTACAAAAATTATATATTTTATTTTTTATACATATAATTTTGGTATATTTTTTAGGGAAATTAATTAAAATACCCTATGTCAAACCAAGTGTTACCAAAATGCCCTAAATCTCTCTCAGTTTGCCAAAATGCCCTTTTTTCCGCGATGGAGCCCGCGATCGCGGGCTTAGGGACCATTTCTGACACTTTTTTAAACTTGCAGGGACCATTTTTGAAAAATTCAATCCCGCGATCGCGGGCTCAATCCCGCGATGGTTTATTTTTGTGACTTTTCAATTGCAAGGGACCATTTTTGAAAAATTCCAGGGACCATTTTTGAAAATTGAGCCCGTGTTACACCCCGCGTACACCATGGCACACCCCGTGTTCGACCAATTTGTGATTTTAAATTGAAATTTTACACTTTCACCCCTATACTTATTTACTAAATTGACTTTTCAATTGCAAAGGACCATTTTTGAAAAATTCCAGGGACCATTTTTGAAAATTGAGCCCGTGTTACACCCCGCGTACACCATGGCACACCCCGTGTTCGACCAATTTGTGATTTTAAATTGAAATTTTACACTTTCACCCCTATACTTATTTACTAAATTTACTTTATACCTTTTACTTTTATAAATTTAATTTTACATTTAACACGTATAATCGTTTATTAACTAAAACACGTTAAAAAATACGTTTTAATTTTAACAAGTTACACTTATAATCGTCTCTTCGATACGTTCGAAATGAGCCCAATCTTGAATTTTTTTGGATTTATATATTTTAATATATATCATATACACTACATAAAAATATTTTATATATTTAAAATTCATACCCTTATAGTTAATTATTTAATTTATGGTACATCTCTTATTTTTTTTTTCAATTTTTTTTACACTCCTATCGCATTAACATAATAATCTTTTGTGGAGAGCTGATGTGAGAAGTGAGATGATGGCGACCTTGCAAGAGATGCAGGCGATAAGAAGTTGACCTTGTTATTAAGGAGCGAGTTAGAGCAGTAGCATACAACTTAGACTGGTCAGAAAAATTAAAGAGTGTTCATCCGACATTTCATGTCTTCGGCTTAAAGAAGTGTTTGTCAGAGGTCGTTGTGGCTGTTCCTTTGAGGGGACATCAGTATAGATGAGAGGTTGACTTGCGTAGAAGAACCGATAATAATCGTGAGCGGTAAGGTTTGCTAAACGAGGAACATAGAAGTTTGGCTAGAAAAAGTTCAGTGGAGATATCAAAAGAGACGAGAGACAGCGTGGGAAGTAAAATCAGATATGATGTCCAGATACCCTCACCTTTTCGAGAATGGAATTCCGATGACGGAATTCTTTTGAGGGGGAAGTGTTGTAACGACCCAGACCTTTTTCGAAATGTTTTGCGTTTGGTGTGGAGTTTTAAGCAAAAGTAGAAGTTGAGGGGCTAGTTTGTAAATATGAGACAGGGTATATATGGGCACAAAACCCTAGAAGAAACATTCCATTTACTGAATTTGATTGTTGTTGACGGCTGGGTTTGGTGAGAAAGGAGGAAAGGTGTAAAGCCCGTGTCCCGGTATGATTTTATTTTACGTCTTTAAATCTAATGTTTATTAATATTTCTTCCTTCTCCCGTTAAGAACTGTTAGCATGATCGACCCAATTGTTAAGTTAGGCGTTATTGTTTTTTTTTCTTGCAAAGGTGTGGATAGTTGAGGGGCCAAACATGGACTTGGTGATTTTGCATGGGTTCGGCCCCAATGCAAACCGACCCTCGTGTCATTCATAATTTCTCATATTAGGAATCTTAAAAAAAAAATCTAGAAAAACCCTAAGCAATCCTCTTTCTCTCTCGTTTTCTCTCGCAAAAACCACGCAACCCTTGTTTTCTCGCCTTTTCCCTGCCGCCGTGAACCGCCTGCCATCGCCGCTGCTCGCCGCCGGCGAGAGAGAGAGAAGAGCGAGAAAGAGAGAGGAGGGACGATCGAAAGAGGGTGGCTGTCGAGACGAAGGACGGTCGCTACCGCGTTCTTGTTAAGAAAGGTAAACGTTCCCTTCTCGTTCTTTTTGTTTCCGTTCGACATCGTGAACCACCCACCACCGCCGCCGCTGCAGCCTTGGCTGCCGGCGGTGTGGCCACCAGCGTGCACCGCCAGCGTAGTGGTGGCGTTGGGCGTGGTCGGGTGTTGTAAGCCGGATGGGTGTGTGGGTATAGGGAAATCGGGATAGTCTAAGTGTTCGTTTAATCTTGTCTCGTGGATTTCGTAAACCGCCGCCGTCGCCGGTGACCACCGATGCCGGAAGTGGCAGCGGGTGGTGCGCGGTTGTGACCAGCCCTTTGTAACCTAATAACACTAATCGCGTGAACCCTGGTGCAAGCCCGTATCAATTTTAATCGATCACGTAAACCGTTTTATAAAATCGTCATTTATGTGAAAAACGTCCTTCCGCCACTGTTTTGCGTCAACCATAACTTTTCTGTCGTAACTCCGATTGAGCCGAAACTGGCGCCCACGGTTCAAGCTCGGGGTCGGGCATGTTTTCCGTGTTTTAGCGGAAAACTGGTTCGGCCTCTAGCTAGGTGGAAAAGTGGTCGTAAGTTCGGTGTTTCGTCATTTCATGTAAAAATTTCTGGAATCTGCCTTGATCTTGCGAAAACCATAACTTTCTGTCCGTAACTCGATTTGGGGTGAAACCGGTGTCAAAAGTTTCCTTTTTGAGTCTATAAACTTTTCTGTGTTTTGTGCAAAATCCAGTTCGGATCGTAACTTAGGCCAAATCGTCGTTTTATACTGATAAGTGCTGTTTTTCGCTGTTCTGCGGGCTGATCTTATAAAATCCGTAATTAATTGTAGAAAAATCGTTAGGAGGCGTATAATATGTCCTTGGAACCCTAACTCAGAGTACTTTCTGGTCATGAAATAATATTGGGAATTTTATGGGTTTAAAGGGGTCGAAACAGGTCCCGAACAGACCTGTTTGGCGAGAGCGGAAAATGGTTTTAGTGACGGTTTAAGCGTGTGTCGTGTCATAGGGTCCGGGTCTCGTATTGACACGTTTTAACATGCGTTTAGGTGCTGGGAAGTGACCGTATTTGTGAAGCTTGAATTGTGTTATTAAGCTGGGCGCGCATTCGAGGTGAGTTCTCTCACTGTGTAGTTAGGGGTTGTATGCATGTCATAATAGTTTGTATGTACTATTGTCGTTGTGGTGTGAACTAGTTGTTTGTGGTGTGTAATATTTGATTGGTTTGAATGCTTGGTATAAATGTGTTACATTACAATTTGGTGGGACCGAGGCCTCGATGGTACTGAGGTGTTGGTTACATTACAATTCGGTGGGACCGAGGCCTCGATGGTACTGAGGTGTTGGTTACATTACAATTCGGTGGGACCGAGGCCTCGATGGTACTTAGGTGTTGGTTACATTACAATTCGGTGGGACCGAGGCCTCGATGGTACTGAGGTGTTGGTTACATTACAATTCGGTGGGACCGAGGCCTCGATGGTACTGAGGTGTTGGTTACATTACAATTCGGTGGGACCGAGGCCTCGATGGTACTGAGGTGTTGGATACATTACAATTCGGTGGGACCGAGGCCTCGATGGTACTGAGGTGTTGAATACATAATTATTTGTAGATGTTTACTCGTTTTATGTAACTGTGATGTTGTTGCTTATGTGCGGATAGGGGTGATATGTATATAATTCCTATCTGCGCATGTGTTGGAATTCACTAAGCTTCGTGCTTACCCTTTCCCAATAAACTGTGGTTTCAGGTACGGGCGGCTCCAAGGCGTGATGAGTACACACTGGCGCGCGAGAAGAGCTGGTTGCTTTATGATTTTAATAATTAAACGTTTATTCCGCTGGTTTTATTTTTATAAAGACATTAATTATGTGTTTGCAAACGAAACGTTGGGATCATTTATTGAGTTGTTATCAATGAATTGTTTATTTAAAAATTTAAATTTGCTTGTAATTTTTGGGACGTTACAACTTGGTATCAGAGCACGGCTTGAGTGAATCAAACGCATTTCGGTGTGTTTGATCTCAAGTTTGCGACTATAAAAATTTTCTTTAAAGTTTTTGGAAAATAAAAGAAAGGAAAACCCGTTTGAGAAACGGTGATCGAGGGCGCAGTGTGTACAGTCAGCCGGAGCCGAAGGGAAATGTACAATGCTTAGTGTTTTATTGCTTTCTAGATCATAGAATATGCATGCTAGATTGCCTGTTGTGGACACTATGCTGTATGATGAACTACTTGCTATTAGGAATTTATGCTAATTATGATAGGTTACTAAGTGGATGCCCTCTAGGTTGTATGCAGTAAGAGATTTATAGCCTTATAATATTCGATTTAGTTCTATTGCGCAGCTCTTGTTTGAGTCCAACCGTTCTAGGATAGAGTCTTGTATTCGACTGTCTATTTGTTTCGCACTGCATATAATCGGGTATTCGCGAGGTCACCCGTTATAATTAGTAGGGATTCGGTAGTAGCAAGGGTAGTGGGATAAGAGGAAGTTCCTAGAGAGCTGGGAAGAGTGTTTATGTATGAGTATGTGTGCTAGATTGTTTTCTAGAACATAGGAGTATGTATGCTAAATTGCTTGGTGCTTGTTACACTGTATTGCATGTCTGCTGCTTGCTATTAGGGATTTGGCAGTAGCAAGGGTAGTGGTTTGGATGGAATTCCTAGGGAGCTAGGAAGAGCGAGTATATATGCCGGTACGGGCATATGTGTGTAGTTGCGGCGAGAAGCTACTTGGACCCCTCGGGATGGGACTCGGAACGAGCGATGATAGGCGTGGAAGGTAGTAGTAGAGCTCCTACTACCGGAAGCACAGGATCAATGCTCGAGTCGGGGAAGTCACGAGGAATCCAAGGAGTTGAGTGTGAGCGTTGTTAGTGTGAGTTATTATGTGCTAATAACGCGTTGTAATATCTACCCAGAATAGCCATCACAAGGAGGAACAACTATAGTAAACCTGCTAGTACAAGTGTGTACTTGATTTGCTTGAAGTGATGATCATTGGGGTAGTGATGAAGGTTCTAAACTAGTAGTCGTTGGGATAGAAGGACGTGTCTAGTAGCAATCACTTGGGGTGACGATAAGGATGTGGTTTGTTTTAAGTAGACCATTTCGGGTCAAAAATTGGCAATTGTGCTAGAATCATAGGCTTTTGAGCCGACTTTGATTTGAGGAAAACCCGTAAGGTGATTTGATGTGATTTCCCAACTTGCCTTAAGAGATTTAAATGTCCGGATGACGATTGTGGATCGGGGAGTTTTGGAGGGATATGAGTCGAGACATCGAATGTCGACTGAGTCATGCACAAAGTCTATTTTGAAAATAGGATTGCATTAACTAATTTTTGTGTTTCCAATCCTTATATGGATTGTGCTTTGGAATTTTGGGGAAATGTTTAGCACACACACAAGATGTCGAATTATGGTTTTGAAAGTGCATGAAACCTTTTTATAACGAGAGTTACAAATTTTTTGGTGATTTGTTTAAAATGAGTTTGGAATTCTTGTGTCGCTTAACTTTTCTTTCGAGAGTTTGTGTTACTAAGTGTTTTATTGCAAATAGTTCAGTGTGTGGATTGATTCATGTGTGACATAAGTGATGCATGGAGGAATTTTGGTAACATTTCATAAGGAGTTGTTTAGTGCGCTTTTTAGTCAGCTAAAGGTTTTATTGACATTTCCATGAAAAATGCGATTTATCGACTTGGGGGTATGCATACTGGGGTAACCTTTGTTCTCGACATTTTGATGAACGAGTCGTGCATGAAAATGTTTTAGTTCCTTTTGTCGAAATGAAAGACCATTTGATCCAAGGAGTGTTTTAATGTTGTGAACATCATGCATACGATTACAATGTGTTATATTTTGGAAATATAAATGCGTAGATTTTTGAAATTCGGTTAATTTAGAATTACCGATCATTTTTTTTTGGGAAATTAAAAACTTTTGCTTTGGAGGAAACGAGTATTTTGAGCATTTTCGATAAATACATTTTTAAACTTTAATGTTTTGACGTTATATGTCCCAAGTACGAAACTTGAGGAAGTGTTACAAGCTTGCATGCCTGCCCCCAGTTTGAGATTTTATGAGGTTTTAGTCGATAGTTCCAATTAATAGAAGCGGACTGGTTTCTGTCTTCAAGTTTGAAACTTACACGAGACAGTTGTGTTTTAACAAAAATATATTTGTAAACCGTGTCATCGTTTTGTGTGATTAGCTGACGCGCGAAAAATTTGTGGCGAACCCTATGCCACGTCATTTTTATGCTTAAAAAGAAGAATTTTTGAATCAAATGTCGTGAAACTTATTTTGAATTATGTGCACACCTTTGTCGCACCCTGTTTAAGGTCAAGCGGTTACTTTAAGTGCATGTCATGAGTCAATCCATACTGGAATCGAGGCGGTTCATTTTAAAGAAATTATTCATTACGCTTTGCTTTGTGTGAGTAAACCGAACTGCAATGGGACAATTTTGAACATGATTTTCCTATGTGGGACGAGCGTGTCCAGTTTTGCGTAACTATCGATCAGGTAATAGTAGTTTTATTACATACGATCTTTTTGAGATGAAAATCCTGATGTTGAAAATATTTTGTAAATGATTTTGTAAACCATTTGGGGAAATGTGCTTTTAAGTGTCATGTGTCATTTCGAGAATTTTTAGGGTGTGAGTCCTTTTGGAAAACTCTTTTGTGTAACCCGTGTTGAGTCTGGGACTAAGGTTGATTTCAGAGTATTGCTTGCTTAAACTTTGTTTAAACGCATTTTCTGACCTATGGGTCTAACAAGCGTGGAGCATTTTGCTCGGTTTTGACTTGGAGTTAGTCATGGGCCAATTGCCCGGTTTTAATGGCTCGATGTGGAGTCTAGTTGATGAGTTGTTTTTGTCGCACCGTTTGGCATTCTTTGCTCGTTGAGTGTTTACATGTTTGGGTGAGTGAGTCAAACCGGAATAGGCATGTTGTTGGTAGGCTGTTTGCTCTGGATCCTTAGGCACGTTAGTCAGTCGCTGGTAGTGGTCGGTTGGGTATCTCGGGGTGAGGCCCCGGTGTTCAGGTGTTATAGCCCAGGCTTTCTAGTAGGTGCTAGGAGGATATAGTTGTGGGCGCCTACTTGAGAGGTAATTCCGATGTGCGGGGCCCTGAGGCGTTACCTGAGAGGTAGGCGTCGGGGTGTATCCTCGGTTCAGATAATTTTAGCTTTGTAAAACGTGTGTGGGGGATACGTCGACGGTAGGAGGTTGGGTATTCCACGCGTGTTGGTAATGTAGGCCGGGTAGTATTGGTTATGGTGGAATGACCTACGTGTGTGTTAGTTGAATTGGTTGTGGGGGTATCTATTTGTGTTAGTGTCTAAGATAATACCCCGCTTATGTTTGTTATTGTAATCGGTTGGACCGATGTTCGGCGGGTGGCCGATGTTTGTTATTGTAATCGGTTGGACCGATGTTCGGCGGGTGGCCGATGTTTGTTATTGTAATCGGTTGGACCGATGTTCGGCGGGTGGCCGATGTTTGTTATTGAAATCGGTTGGACCGATGTTCGGCGGGGGGTCGATGTTTTGTTAATATAATTTATTGAAAATCTTTGGAGTCTATTAGAATTTGTGGTAATTAATCGACAGTTAAGGGTAGGAATGATCGTAGTCGGGTATCCTGTAGGGTATATTGGTGAGCACCATTAGAATGGTTAGAGCTTGAAAAATTTAATCGGGAGGTATGAATCATCTAAGGTTGGGGGACAACCGAAGTCGCATGGTTGAGAATGATTCCAATTTTTTTTTGGGGTGTTCTGCCGATCATGATCCCATTGTCCTAGAAGGAGTACGTTAGTTAGAAAAGTATTCGAAAAGTTTTAGAAGGGGTTTCAAGTGGACTTGGGAACCTGAGGTTGAGATGAGGGAGAACTACCCGGAGCTATTCGTAGGCAGAGACTTCGAGGACGGAGTCTAATTCAAGCGGGGGAGAGTTGTAAAGCCCGTGTCCCGGTATGATTTTATTTTACGTCTTTAAATCTAATGTTTATTAATATTTCTTCCTTCTCCCGTTAAGAACTGTTAGCATGATCGACCCAATTGTTAAGTTAGGCGTTATTGTTTTTTTTTTCTTGCAAAGGTGTGGATAGTTGAGGGGCCAAACATGGACTTGGTGATTTTGCATGGGTTCGGCCCCAATGCAAACCGACCCTCGTGTCATTCACAATTTCTCATATTAGGAATCTTAAAAAAAAATCTAGAAAAACCCTAAGCAATCCTCTTTCTCTCTCGTTTTCTCTCGCAAAAACCACGCAACCCTTGTTTTCTCGCCTTTTCCCTGCCGCCGTGAACCGCCTGCCATCGTCGCTGCTCGCCGCCGGCGAGAGAGGGAGAAGAGCGAGAAAGAGAGAGGAGGGACGATCAGAAGAGGGTGGCTGTCGAGACGAAGGACGGTCGCTACCGCGTTCTTGTTAAGAAAGGTAAACGTTCCCTTCTCGTTCTTTTTGTTTCCGTTCGACATCGTGAACCACCCACCACCGCCGCCGCTGCAGCCTTGGCTGCCGGCGGTGTGGCCACCAGCGTGCACCGCCAGCGTAGTGGTGGCGTTGGGCGTGGTCGGGTGTTGTAAGCCGGATGGGTGTGTGGGTATAGGGAAATCGGGATAGTCTAAGTGTTCGTTTAATCTTGTCTCGTGGATTTCGTAAACCGCCGCCGTCGCCGGTGACCACCGCTGCCGGAAGTGGAAGCGGGTGGTGCGCGGTTGTGACCAGCCCTTTGTAACCTAATAACACTAATCGCGTGAACCCTGGTGCAAGCCCGTATCAATTTTAATCGATCACGTAAACCGTTTTATAAAATCGTCATTTATGTGAAAAACGTCCTTCCGCCACTGTTTTGCGTCAACCATAACTTTTCTGTCGTAACTCCGATTGAGCCGAAACTGGCGCCCACGGTTCAAGCTCGGGGTCGGGCATGTTTTCCGTGTTTTAGCGGAAAACTGGTTCGGCCTCTAGCTAGGTGGAAAAGTGGTCGTAAGTTCGGTGTTTCGTCATTTCATGTAAAAATTTCTGGAATCTGCCTTGATCTTGCGAAAACCATAACTTTCTGCTCATAACTCGGTTTGGGGTGAAACCGGTGTCAAACGTTTCCTTTTTGAGTCTATAAACTTTTCTGTGTTTTGTGCAAAATCCAGTTCGGATCGTAACTTAGGCCAAATCGTCGTTTTATACTGATAAGTGCTGTTTTTCGCTGTTCTGCGGGCTGATCTTATAAAATCCGTAATTAATTGTAGAAAAATCGTTAGGAGGCGTATAATATGTCCTTGGAACCCTAACTCAGAGTAATTTCTGGTCATGAAATAATATTGGGAATTTTATGGGTTTAAAGGGGTCGAAACAGGTCCCGAACAGACCTGTTTGGCGAGAGCGGAAAATGGTTTTAGTGACGGTTTAAGCGTGTGTCGTGTCATAGGGTCCGGGTCTCGTATTGACACGTTTTAACATGCGTTTAGGTGCTGGGAAGTGACCGTATTTGTGAAGCTTGAATTGTGTTATTAAGCTGGACGCGTATTCGAGGTGAGTTCTCTCACTGTGTAGTTAGGGGTTGTATGCATGTCATAATAGTTTGTATGTACTATTGTCGTTGTGGTGTGAACTAGTTGTTTGTGGTATGTAATATTTGATTGGTTTGAATGCTTGGTATAAATGTGTTACATTACAATTTGGTGGGACCGAGGCCTCGATGGTACTGAGGTGTTGGTTACATTACAATTCGGTGGGACCGAGGCCTCGATGGTACCGAGGTGTTGGTTACATTACAATTCGGTGGGACCGAGGCCTCGATGGTACCGAGGTGTTGGTTACATTACAATTCGGTGGGACCGAGGCCTCGATGGTACCGAGGTGTTGGTTACATTACAATTCGGTGGGACCGAGGCCTCGATGGTACTGAGGTGTTGGTTACATTACAATTCGGTGGGACCGAGGCCTCGATGGTACTGAGGTGTTGGTTACATTACAATTCGGTGGGACCGAGGCCTCGATGGTACTGAGGTGTTGGATACATTACAATTCGGTGGGACCGAGGCCTCGATGGTACTGAGGTGTTGAATACATAATTACTTGTAGATGTTTACTCGTTTTATGTAACTGTGATGTTGTTGCTTATGTGCGGATAGGGGTGATATGTATATAATTCCTATCTGCGCATGTGTTGGAATTCACTAAGCTTCGTGCTTACCCTTTCCCAATAAACTGTGGTTTCAGGTACGGGCGGCTCCAAGGCGTGACGAGTACACACTGGCGCGCGAGAATAGCTGGTTGCTTTATGATTTTAATAATTAAACGTTTAATAATTATGTGTTTGCAAACGAAACGTTGGGATCATTTATTGAGTTGTTATCAATGAATTGTTTATTTAAAAATTTAAATTTGCTTGTAATTTTTGGGACGTTACAAAAGGGTTTTCTTGAGGGTTTTTGTGCATTTGGAGGAGAAGAGTCTTCAAGTCTCGAAATCAGAAGGAAGAGAAGGATTTGGAATTCGTTTCTGCAAGAATCATACCAGGTAATCTTTAATCCATAACTCCATTTAAGATTTGGCAGATGGTTATTGAAGTAGTTGAGAGTTTTCTTTGGTTAAAGTCATTTGAGGCCAAATAGAGGGATTTAATCATCTTTAATTATGTTTTGATAATGATAACTGATGGGAAATCGATTTCAGATCATTTAGTGATAATTTATTGGCTTATCTTGAGGATTAAGAGGCATGTAATAGGATTTTCAATCTTAAACCCGTCCAGCGTATCGTCCGGACACCTTCAGTTTAAGAAGGTATCCGGGTAGAACGTCCGGAAAGCTTCTATCCCGATAGGATGAAGGTATCCGGGTGTGGGGTCGTCCGGAAAAGTGTGGTTGTCCGGATAAGTTTAGTCGTCCGGATAAGTATGCCGTCCGGATAGGTAAATCCTCCGGAAACCTGTAGTGTCCGGTAAGCTTGGACGTCCGGAAAAGTGTTGTTGTCCGGAAAAGTGTTGTTGTCCGGAAAGTATGGTTTTATCCGGTAGTCTGTCCGGGAAAGTTGTGTGTCAGATGGGAAGTGTCCGGATAGTCCTAGTCAGCTTATAAATCTGTCCCCTCGTTCAGGTAGACAATTTGGAAGTAAGAGTAGAGTAGGGAAAAGCAAGCAAACGTATCAGGTGAGTTTTCTAAATCAAAATACGTGGCTTCTACTGTGTTTAATAAAGAAGTTTTATAATGAGAATTGCCATGCTATATTTATGCTTGATTGTATAAATGTTGTTGAAAGTTTTATGATTGAATGTATGCATACATCGTGGAGACGTAAACTGGCAAAGACGGGAAAGTAGTTCCGCCAGCTCTCGTGCGGGAAGGGAGGTCCCAATATGCCAGGAGCGAGGCTCCGCAAGGCAGCATGAGGCTGACTCGTTGTCACCTTCGGGTGGCTTCAGGGTGTCAGATTACGAGGAGGCGGAATTTAGTCCGTATATGATTTTGACGTGTTGAGTATGAACGTTTTATGCTGAAAAGATAAACTATTTTTAAATACTTTGATAACTGTTAGGAGAGACTCACTAGACCTCATGGTCTAACCCTCGCATTTTCAAATAAAACCTTTTCAGGTAAGCAGGTACGGAAAGGCTCTAGCAAGTAAGCAGGGCGTTAGCAAGAGAAGGATGGATAGTGTAGTGACACTATAGCTTATCTTAGTTTACTTCTCAGTTGTGTAGGTTGTTTCCGCCAACCATTTTCGGATATTATGTAAGAAATTGTAGATCGCGATTTTGGGATATTTAATTTATATGAAACGAGTTGTTTAAAAATGTTGGGTTGTTATAGTTGGTATCAGAGCCATAATTTAAGGGATTTAGGTGACCGGACGGGCCTAAACTTAAACTTGGGAGTAGAAATCACAACTGAGAATTAGGAAATGCGTTAGGAGGACACTATTATAGAGATAGGACTAATAGGGTACTAAGGACTGTCATGTAAGGTAAGTTTGAGATTTCACCTGGCCAGTGTAATTGCGAACTTACAGGTACATGTATGTGCTTAACCTGCCTTATTATTCCGAAGTGGTAGTCAGAAGCTAGTGTTTATGTCGTGTTCCAACACTTTAGAATGTCAGTAAGATCCCTGAGGGGTAGACTGAGACCCCTTGTTGGGGAAGTTTCATGAGAAGTCATGATGATGTGATGTACGTATACATCGTAGAGAAGAAATGTTGTATAGGGTATTACGAGTCGTCTAAAGGTAGCTTTTCGTGGTTTCGGAGAGGAAGAATTCTTGAGTTTGAGTAAGACTGTTTCGGGAGAGTCCCAATTCTAGAAATCATGGGATAGATCAGTCAGGATGGTAAGGAAAGACAGTGTCAAAACATTGAAGGTATCAATGGAGCCCTGGCTTCTTGGATGAGTTTTCCAGTAGCAGGATAAGTGAAATGAAACCCTGTAGAAGTGGAAAGTGGGATAGTTGATCAAAATGAATTAGTATGAATGGTTGAGTAAGCGGACCGTTGAATGTATGTATAGCAAGTCATTGAAAGCCGAGAGGGCGACCTCTGGTCGAAAGTAGAGTGTCAACGATAAGTTGGGTGAGTAAAGCGATTGACCTTGTTTGAGTGAATAGCCTTCAATTGCAAGTGGAGTTTCATGCGTTGGGTTCGTATATGTGTACATGAGAATTTTTTTCATAAGTAAAGTAAATGTGTAAGTATCAAATTTGATCGGATATGAGTCGGCGTGTGCAAGCGTATGTTTAAAGAAAAAAAATACAAATCCATTACATCGTACAATGAAGTCTTGAGGTTTACGATTTGCAAAATATTCCACTATTTTCATGATAAGCCAAGAAAACGTTTGAATGCACAACTTTTATAACCAAAATGAGTATTGACATGTCGAAGTTATATAAATAAGTGTGAGGATCGACTAGCTTACTTCGTGTCAGTAAATTTTCTTTCCAAATTTTGTCGTATGAAAAGATTTTTATCCAATATTTATTTCTGTCGTAACAACATAATTTTGGGTGAGTAAGATTAAGTTTTACGAAAAGATTGCACGCAAACGACCCTCAAGATCGTTGTGCAGGGCATTGGAGTTATGAGAATGTTGGGGTCGTATGTACCCAAGTTGTTTTCAAGTGTGGTTTCTTTAAAATGATCAAAATGTGAAATGATTCATTTATCGCGTTGTCAGGCATGAAGGCTATGAACTCAATAGGTCGTAGAGTATTACATTTTAAGCTAAGGAAGAACTCCTAGAGTGGAGAGGTGTTGGACAAATCTGGGGAGAACGTTGTAGCTTTGATATTTGTGTTCTAGAGGAAAGGTGGGCAGTAGAAGAGTCGAAAGTGGACTTTAGTGTCGGTTGTATGAGGGTCTGTACCCTTGTGCGGTGATTGGAAATACAGTTGCCGAGGGACGGCTGTGTTCAAGGGAAGGACTAGAAGTCATCAAGGTGTTGGTATTAGCAACTCGTTATGAGTAGTGTGGTGAAGTAGGAATGAAATATGCTCGACGCCGAATAAGAGTTTTAAAGGGATCTTGTAATATTGACGTTTCACGAGTGAGTTTGAAATGAGGACGGCGGGATGTGAATTTGATTATGATATGTTGGAAGGATTAGGTTCAGTAAGGGACCCTTGTTGAAGAATAGGTTAAGGAAGTATCAACAGGTCAACTATTGACGTTAAAGTCGGCAGTTGTGTAAGGTGTATGAGACTGAAGACTTGAATCAGAAGGTTGAAAGTTGAAGGACCACTTTGTAGGAGTGTTAAGACAGTGAAAGACTGTTGTTTTAGATAAGCGTGTTACCTACGAGATGGATGGTTCGTAAAGAATGAAGTATTTAGCACAAACGAAGTGAGGGTATAGATTATGTCGATCCGTGAGGTAGGGTTTGGTATTGCAAAGAGCTAACAAGAAGCGAGTATGTTAGAATTAATCAGAAACTCGGGTGTTGTGGTTCAACTAGGGCTGGGGAGAGACAATGTAGTGAGATAGACACGGTTATTTATGCGTGAGGTCTTGAAGATAAGTTTGAGTTGTGTATGAATGGCCATGAGAGTTTTGGTCTGCAGTGTGATGTTATGAGTGAGGAATGTACAGTTATGTAGTGGAAATAATTGCCAAGTTAAATGTGCCACCTAGCGTCATAGTGGTGTGATGTTAGAGAAAGAGGAAGCGCCAGATAGAAGCCTTTTGGGGGTTTCGGATGAGGTGTTCGAGTGTTAACCAGGTTGTTAGAGCACGTAGGGTGTAAGCTGACGTGGTGATATGATTGTGTTCGTGATAGCATCACGGAGTGGTGGTGGGTAGTTACCCAAAGGAGAAACCAAGTGTTTTTAGTTGTAATAGTCGCTAAGTAAGCATATTTTGGGATCATTGGAAGTTTAAAGAAGATGATGGATGTATTAGTCAAAATGTGGTGGAATAGATGTGAAATCCTTAAAGAATGTGAGCTGTTGCTTATGTGTGAACGAATTGTCTGAGAAAGTAAAAGTTGGAGTTTAAAGAATGTATAGTGACGTCGAACTCTGGTGTCAGTTCGAGGTGATTTAGTCGAAAGCCTTAAGTTAGAATTTTAGTGCAACCGTTTGGTTATGTATAGTAATGAGACAGCGTTTGCAGCTCGAGAATTGTCGGAAGAGAAGGGCGAGTAATGTTGGTGGGCAGTGCTCCACGCTAACGTGGGGAGGTGAAGACAGTATGTTGGAATAAGTAAGTAAATCGGAAGTAGTAAACTTGACAGTAATGCCGATAGGCGTAGTGTTGTGTAGATTGTCCTTGATAAGTGTGCGAACTTATGGAAAGAGTATTGAGGAAGGAAAATGTGTATAATTTCGTGTAGGAAAGAAGTGGATAAGACAAATGAATGAGTTAAGTTAGTGACTTTGTGAGAAACGTTCAAACGAACTGATCGTTCAGTGTAAGCTATTGAGAATAGTAGGGTGTGATCGTGGTTACCCCTCCTAGTTGAGTGGGAGTAACCGAAGTTATGTTATATGACTGGACGCTTGCGGCAAGCAGCGAGAAATTTATGAGCCTTCAGGATAAGTGCAATTCGGATAGGTGAGTACTCCAATAAGGAATTATAGAGGTTTCCACTATTAGACACGTTAAGTGTGAAATGATGAAGTGGTGAGAACGTACGAACTGGTTGTCGAGTTGTAGCCGATGTGATTCAGGAAAGGAGTATGATCTGCATAGACGAATGTCGGTTGGAAGAAGTAACCTAGAAATCTCATGTATATTGAGGAGGGGACTTCTGGGGGTGAGCTTGTCGGAATATACAAGGTTGGCCTTGTGCCAAGTTGTTAGTGAGGGAGTTTTCCTGGTGGAAGATTCTCGTTGTTGTGGCGGGAATTCCCGCCAAGTTTTCTCTCTTAAGGAAGTATAATTGTATGAGAGACCTTATTTAGACGTGTTTAAAACCGCGAGTCCCGATGTGTGGACGGAGGCGAGCAAATGGAGGCGTGGTTGCCCTTGGTTTTATCAGGTAGTTTTAAGCGAGTATAGTGATCGAAGAGGGTACAAGTAAGTAGTGCAAGATGGCACGATTTAGCAAGTGGTGCCTCGCCGAGGGCGGTTTCAAAGTATGGGGTGCAGTTATGTTTCCCATCTGAACGGTGCCTCGCCGAGGGCGGTTTCATTTGTAACGACCCAGACCTTTTTCGAAATGTTTTGCGTTTGGTGTGGAGTTTTAAGCAAAAGTAGAAGTTGAGGGGCTAGTTTGTAAATATGAGATAGGGTATATATGGGCACAAAACCCTAGAAGAAACATTCCATTTACTGAATTTGATTGTTGTTGACGGCTGGGTTTGGTGAGATAGGAGGAAAGGGTTTTCTTGAGGGTTTTTGTGCATTTGGAGGAGAAGAGTCTTCAAGTCTCGAAATCAGAAGGAAGATAAGGATTTGGAATTCGTTTCTGTAAGAATCATACCAGGTAATCTTTAATCCATAACTCCATTTAAGATTTGGCAGATGGTTATTGAAGTAGTTGAGAGTTTTCTTTGGTTAAAGTCATTTGAGGCCAAATAGAGGGATTTAATCATCTTTAATTATGTTTTGATAATGATAACTGATGGGAAATCGATTTCAGATCATTTAGTGATAATTTATTGGCTTATCTTGAGGATTAAGAGGCATGTAATAGGATTTTCAATCTTAAACCCGTCCAGCGTATCGTCCGGACACCTTCAGTTTAAGAAGGTATCCGGGTAGAACGTCCGGAAAGCTTCTATCCCGATAGGATGAAGGTATCCGGGTGTGGGGTCGTCCGGAAAAGTGTGGTTGTCCGGATAAGTTTAGTCGTCCGGATAAGTATGCCGTCCGGATAGGTAAATCCTCCGGAAACCTGTAGTGTCCGGTAAGCTTGGACGTCCGGAAAAGTGTTGTTGTCCGGAAAAGTGTTGTTGTCCGGAAAGTATGGTTTTATCCGGTAGTCTGTCCGGGAAAGTTGTGTGTCAGATGGGAAGTGTCCGGATAGTCCTAGTCAGCTTATAAATCTGTCCCCTCGTTCAGGTAGACAATTTGGAAGTAAGAGTAGAGTAGGGAAAAGCAAGCAAACGTATCAGGTGAGTTTTCTAAATCAAAATACGTGGCTTCTACTGTGTTTAATAAAGAAGTTTTATAATGAGAATTGCCATGCTATATTTATGCTTGATTGTATAAATGTTGTTGAAAGTTTTATGATTGAATGTATGCATACATCGTGGAGACGTAAACTGGCAAAGACGGGAAAGTAGTTCCGCCAGCTCTCGTGCGGGAAGGGAGGTCCCAATATGCCAGGAGCGAGGCTCCGCAAGGCAGCATGAGGCTGACTCGTTGTCACCTTCGGGTGGCTTCAGGGTGTCAGATTACGAGGAGGCGGAATTTAGTCCGTATATGATTTTGACGTGTTGAGTATGAACGTTTTATGCTGAAAAGATAAACTATTTTTAAATACTTTGATAACTGTTAGGAGAGACTCACTAGACCTCATGGTCTAACCCTCGCATTTTCAAATAAAACCTTTTCAGGTAAGCAGGTACGGAAAGGCTCTAGCAAGTAAGCAGGGCGTTAGCAAGAGAAGGATGGATAGTGTAGTGACACTATAGCTTATCTTAGTTTACTTCTCAGTTGTGTAGGTTGTTTCCGCCAACCATTTTCGGATATTATGTAAGAAATTGTAGATCGCGATTTTGGGATATTTAATTTATATGAAACGAGTTGTTTAAAAATGTTGGGTTGTTATAGTTGGTATCAGAGCCATAATTTAAGGGATTTAGGTGACCGGACGGGCCTAAACTTAAACTTGGGAGTAGAAATCACAACTGAGAATTAGGAAATGCGTTAGGAGGACACTATTATAGAGATAGGACTAATAGGGTACTAAGGACTGTCATGTAAGGTAAGTTTGAGATTTCACCTGGCCAGTGTAATTGCGAACTTACAGGTACATGTATGTGCTTAACCTGCCTTATTATTCCGAAGTGGTAGTCAGAAGCTAGTGTTTATGTCGTGTTCCAACACTTTAGAATGTCAGTAAGATCCCTGAGGGGTAGACTGAGACCCCTTGTTGGGGAAGTTTCATGAGAAGTCATGATGATGTGATGTACGTATACATCGTAGAGAAGAAATGTTGTATAGGGTATTACGAGTCGTCTAAAGGTAGCTTTTCGTGGTTTCGGAGAGGAAGAATTCTTGAGTTTGAGTAAGACTGTTTCGGGAGAGTCCCAATTCTAGAAATCATGGGATAGATCAGTCAGGATGGTAAGGAAAGACAGTGTCAAAACATTGAAGGTATCAATGGAGCCCTGGCTTCTTGGATGAGTTTTCCAGTAGCAGGATAAGTGAAATGAAACCCTGTAGAAGTGGAAAGTGGGATAGTTGATCAAAATGAATTAGTATGAATGGTTGAGTAAGCGGACCGTTGAATGTATGTATAGCAAGTCATTGAAAGCCGAGAGGGCGACCTCTGGTCGAAAGTAGAGTGTCAACGATAAGTTGGGTGAGTAAAGCGATTGACCTTGTTTGAGTGAATAGCCTTCAATTGCAAGTGGAGTTTCATGCGTTGGGTTCGTATATGTGTACATGAGAATTTTTTTCATAAGTAAAGTAAATGTGTAAGTATCAAATTTGATCGGATATGAGTCGGCGTGTGCAAGCGTATGTTTAAAGAAAAAAAATACAAATCCATTACATCGTACAATGAAGTCTTGAGGTTTACGATTTGCAAAATATTCCACTATTTTCATGATAAGCCAAGAAAACGTTTGAATGCACAACTTTTATAACCAAAATGAGTATTGACATGTCGAAGTTATATAAATAAGTGTGAGGATCGACTAGCTTACTTCGTGTCAGTAAATTTTCTTTCCAAATTTTGTCGTATGAAAAGATTTTTATCCAATATTTATTTCTGTCGTAACAACATAATTTTGGGTGAGTAAGATTAAGTTTTACGAAAAGATTGCACGCAAACGACCCTCAAGATCGTTGTGCAGGGCATTGGAGTTATGAGAATGTTGGGGTCGTATGTACCCAAGTTGTTTTCAAGTGTGGTTTCTTTAAAATGATCAAAATGTGAAATGATTCATTTATCGCGTTGTCAGGCATGAAGGCTATGAACTCAATAGGTCGTAGAGTATTACATTTTAAGCTAAGGAAGAACTCCTAGAGTGGAGAGGTGTTGGACAAATCTGGGGAGAACGTTGTAGCTTTGATATTTGTGTTCTAGAGGAAAGGTGGGCAGTAGAAGAGTCGAAAGTGGACTTTAGTGTCGGTTGTATGAGGGTCTGTACCCTTGTGCGGTGATTGGAAATACAGTTGCCGAGGGACGGCTGTGTTCAAGGGAAGGACTAGAAGTCATCAAGGTGTTGGTATTAGCAACTCGTTATGAGTAGTGTGGTGAAGTAGGAATGAAATATGCTCGACGCCGAATAAGAGTTTTAAAGGGATCTTGTAATATTGACGTTTCACGAGTGAGTTTGAAATGAGGACGGCGGGATGTGAATTTGATTATGATATGTTGGAAGGATTAGGTTCAGTAAGGGACCCTTGTTGAAGAATAGGTTAAGGAAGTATCAACAGGTCAACTATTGACGTTAAAGTCGGCAGTTGTGTAAGGTGTATGAGACTGAAGACTTGAATCAGAAGGTTGAAAGTTGAAGGACCACTTTGTAGGAGTGTTAAGACAGTGAAAGACTGTTGTTTTAGATAAGCGTGTTACCTACGAGATGGATGGTTCGTAAAGAATGAAGTATTTAGCACAAACGAAGTGAGGGTATAGATTATGTCGATCCGTGAGGTAGGGTTTGGTATTGCAAAGAGCTAACAAGAAGCGAGTATGTTAGAATTAATCAGAAACTCGGGTGTTGTGGTTCAACTAGGGCTGGGGAGAGACAATGTAGTGAGATAGACACGGTTATTTATGCGTGAGGTCTTGAAGATAAGTTTGAGTTGTGTATGAATGGCCATGAGAGTTTTGGTCTGCAGTGTGATGTTATGAGTGAGGAATGTACAGTTATGTAGTGGAAATAATTGCCAAGTTAAATGTGCCACCTAGCGTCATAGTGGTGTGATGTTAGAGAAAGAGGAAGCGCCAGATAGAAGCCTTTTGGGGGTTTCGGATGAGGTGTTCGAGTGTTAACCAGGTTGTTAGAGCACGTAGGGTGTAAGCTGACGTGGTGATATGATTGTGTTCGTGATAGCATCACGGAGTGGTGGTGGGTAGTTACCCAAAGGAGAAACCAAGTGTTTTTAGTTGTAATAGTCGCTAAGTAAGCATATTTTGGGATCATTGGAAGTTTAAAGAAGATGATGGATGTATTAGTCAAAATGTGGTGGAATAGATGTGAAATCCTTAAAGAATGTGAGCTGTTGCTTATGTGTGAACGAATTGTCTGAGAAAGTAAAAGTTGGAGTTTAAAGAATGTATAGTGACGTCGAACTCTGGTGTCAGTTCGAGGTGATTTAGTCGAAAGCCTTAAGTTAGAATTTTAGTGCAACCGTTTGGTTATGTATAGTAATGAGACAGCGTTTGCAGCTCGAGAATTGTCGGAAGAGAAGGGCGAGTAATGTTGGTGGGCAGTGCTCCACGCTAACGTGGGGAGGTGAAGACAGTATGTTGGAATAAGTAAGTAAATCGGAAGTAGTAAACTTGACAGTAATGCCGATAGGCGTAGTGTTGTGTAGATTGTCCTTGATAAGTGTGCGAACTTATGGAAAGAGTATTGAGGAAGGAAAATGTGTATAATTTCGTGTAGGAAAGAAGTGGATAAGACAAATGAATGAGTTAAGTTAGTGACTTTGTGAGAAACGTTCAAACGAACTGATCGTTCAGTGTAAGCTATTGAGAATAGTAGGGTGTGATCGTGGTTACCCCTCCTAGTTGAGTGGGAGTAACCGAAGTTATGTTATATGACTGGACGCTTGCGGCAAGCAGCGAGAAATTTATGAGCCTTCAGGATAAGTGCAATTCGGATAGGTGAGTACTCCAATAAGGAATTATAGAGGTTTCCACTATTAGACACGTTAAGTGTGAAATGATGAAGTGGTGAGAACGTACGAACTGGTTGTCGAGTTGTAGCCGATGTGATTCAGGAAAGGAGTATGATCTGCATAGACGAATGTCGGTTGGAAGAAGTAACCTAGAAATCTCATGTATATTGAGGAGGGGACTTCTGGGGGTGAGCTTGTCGGAATATACAAGGTTGGCCTTGTGCCAAGTTGTTAGTGAGGGAGTTTTCCTGGTGGAAGATTCTCGTTGTTGTGGCGGGAATTCCCGCCAAGTTTTCTCTCTTAAGGAAGTATAATTGTATGAGAGACCTTATTTAGACGTGTTTAAAACCGCGAGTCCCGATGTGTGGACGGAGGCGAGCAAATGGAGGCGTGGTTGCCCTTGGTTTTATCAGGTAGTTTTAAGCGAGTATAGTGATCGAAGAGGGTACAAGTAAGTAGTGCAAGATGGCACGATTTAGCAAGTGGTGCCTCGCCGAGGGCGGTTTCAAAGTATGGGGTGCAGTTATGTTTCCCATCTGAACGGTGCCTCGCCGAGGGCGGTTTCATTTGTAACGACCCAGACCTTTTTCGAAATGTTTTGCGTTTGGTGTGGAGTTTTAAGCAAAAGTAGAAGTTGAGGGGCTAGTTTGTAAATATGAGATAGGGTATATATGGGCACAAAACCCTAGAAGAAACATTCCATTTACTGAATTTGATTGTTGTTGACGGCTGGGTTTGGTGAGATAGGAGGAAAGGGTTTTCTTGAGGGTTTTTGTGCATTTGGAGGAGAAGAGTCTTCAAGTCTCGAAATCAGAAGGAAGATAAGGATTTGGAATTCGTTTCTGTAAGAATCATACCAGGTAATCTTTAATCCATAACTCCATTTAAGATTTGGCAGATGGTTATTGAAGTAGTTGAGAGTTTTCTTTGGTTAAAGTCATTTGAGGCCAAATAGAGGGATTTAATCATCTTTAATTATGTTTTGATAATGATAACTGATGGGAAATCGATTTCAGATCATTTAGTGATAATTTATTGGCTTATCTTGAGGATTAAGAGGCATGTAATAGGATTTTCAATCTTAAACCCGTCCAGCGTATCGTCCGGACACCTTCAGTTTAAGAAGGTATCCGGGTAGAACGTCCAAAAAGCTTCTATCCCGATAGGATGAAGGTATCCGGGTGTGGGGTCGTCCGGAAAAGTGTGGTTGTCCGGATAAGTTTAGTCGTCCGGATAAGTATGCCGTCCGGATAGGTAAATCGTCCGGAAACCTGTAGTGTCCGGTAAGCTTGGACGTCCGGAAAAGTGTTGTTGTCCAGAAAGTATGGTTTTACCCGGTAGTCTGTCCGGGAAAGTTGTGTGTCAGATGGGAAGTGTCCGGATAGTCCTAGTCAGCTTATAAATCTGTCCCCTCGTTCAGGTAGAAAATTTGGAAGTAAAGAGCAGAGTAGGGAAAAGCAAGCAAACGTATCAAGTGAGTTTTCTAAATCAAAATACGTGGCTTCTACTGTGTTTAATAAAGAAGTTTTTTAATGAGAATTGCCATGTTATATTTATGCTTGATTGTATAAATGTTGTTGAAAGTTTTATGATTGAATGTATGCATACATCGTAGAGACGTAAACTGGCAAAGACGGGAAAGTAGTTCCGCCAGCTCTCGTGCGGGAAGGGAGGTCCCTATATGCCAGGAGCGAGGCTCCGCAAGGCAGCATGAGGCTGACTCGTTGTCACCTTCGGGTGGCTTCAGGGTGTCAGATTACGAGGAGGCGGACTTTAGTCCGTATATGATTTTGACGTGTTGAGTATGAACGTTTTATGCTGAAAAGATAAACTATTTTTAAATACTTTGATAACTGTTAGGAGAGACTCACTAGACCTCATGGTCTAACCCTCGCATTTTCAAATAAAACCTTTTCAGGTAAGCAGGTACGGAAAGGCTCTAGCAAGTAAGCAGGGCGTTAGCAAGAGAAGGATGGATAGTGTAGTGACACTATAGCTTATCTTAGTTTACTTCTCAGTTGTGTAGGTTGTTTCCGCCAACCATTTTCGGATATTATGTAAGAAATTGTATATCGCGATTTTGGGATATTTAATTTATATGAAACAAATTGTTTAAAAATGTTGGGTTGTTATATATATATATATAGAGAGAGAGAGAGAGAGAGAGAATATTTTAAGGTGGTGTTTGTATTTTAAGAAGTCTTTCACTTTTGATTAATAAGATGTGGTGCTTTAAGAGGTTATAAGACATTATGTTACTTCTTCTAATTACAGACGTGTTTCAAACTTAAGAGTCTCTGAAATCTGAAAAAAAACCCGGACTAAACGTAAAAACGTCTGACCGATTCAACTTCAGAGGTATCAAGACGTTTTTTTTTTCCAGAAAAACAACAACCCTTAAATCTTCTCCACCAATAAAAGGTATTAAAATATATTTATATGTGGAGAATTGTATTTTATTAAATGTATATAATATAGCTAATGTTATAATTGCTAAAATAAAGTAGTAAGAGTTTTATAGGTTTTATTTAGATATTTTGAAGAGTAAATTACATAAATCGTCCCTGATGTTTGGTCCCTTTTTGGATATGGTCCCTATTTCGAAAAAATTACACGGATCGTCCCTGAGGTTAGACAAACCGCACGAAATTGGTCCCTCCCTCTAACAGAATCTGTTAACCCCGTTAAGTCAAGGGGTATTTTGGTCTTTTTACATTTATTTTTGTCTTTATTCTAAAAGAAAAGTAAAAAACAAATAATTAAATTAAAAAATAACCCCCCTACACCCACTACCCCCCCCCCCCCCCCCCACCCTCCTTCTTCTTCCTCACGACACCCCCCACCTCCGGCCACCACCAACAACCGCCCCTTCCTCACCTTTCTTCTTCGTCACTCTATACATGTAAACCCCATGTATATACCAAGGCAAATTTGGAGGCGCTCCAACCATGTGAGCTTTGCACTGCTCAAACATTTGTCAAGGCTACCACATGTCACAAACTCCTCAACAAGGATCTTCTCATTATTCTCATCACAGAAGCCAATAAAAGAGACAATATTTGCATGTCTATACGAAGAAAGCACTCCGATCTCATTTAGGAAAAGTTTTTCTGCACGCCGAATTCGATATCCTTGATCAAGATTCTGAACTCCATGGTCAAGAAAGGGTGTGATCCGAACGCAAGTAGTTTCAACCCCATTTTTAAAGAAATCTTGAAAGCCCGCGATGTGAATGGTGCTCATAGATTGTTTGGGAGGATGAAGGAGATGAAATGTAAGCCGAATACAGTAACTTCTAACGTGTTGATGAGAGGTTGACTCTGGTCAAATTCGCCATCTTGCTTAGATCTCTTGGAAGATTGCCTTGTAGAGAGTTGTTGTAAATCATGAGCTGTTCTAGTGATCTCAGGTACCCAAAAGTCGCCGGAATTCCACCGGTGAGACTGTTATCTGCAAGGTCTATGATGGTGAGCTGATGACAATTACCAAAAGTGGCCGGAATCTCGCAGGAGAACAGTTTCCGATCTCCAACGGAATCCTTCCGGATAGCTGATTCTCATACAGGTACAAAATCTGAAAGTAAAAGAGAAGATTTAGAAGAAAATGGTTTTTGCAGCGGGTAAAAACAAAAGCTTATTACCCCAATCAGTTTCTTCTTCGCTTAATCTCCTAAAATCCCATGTGATCCTACCTGCAACAAGAAAATGGCCGTTTCCGCCCATTAAGCTCCATTCAGGTCGCTTCTGTAGCCAATCAACGAGATCAAGAGACGCAACATCCCTTGTGGAGATATTATACCCCCAAAGATATCTTGCGATATCGAACCCTGCGTAAAAAGGCACAAAGATTGCTGCAGTAAGTGACGAATCGTTGGTTAAGCACTCATATTGTTTCATCCGGTTACTGAAGATAACATCCACTGCAAACTGGTTTGTAGCGTACCATCATTTTTCCAAAAATATCCCTTCGGTATTCTCCAATGGAGGTCCAAGTCCAGCATTCGTAGTGAACTTACACATGTTGGTCCATTTGCTAAGACTCATACACTGCTTAAGCATATCCTCATTGAACCTGGAAGGAAGATCATGAACGTAAACAGGTCTTTTTGGGTAAGAAGAAGAAACCGATTGGAGGTGGCCAGAGGTGGTGGCCGGAAGTGGGGAAGAAGAGAGGTGAGGAAGGGGGGTGGGCGGTTTGTCAAAACATGCACACACAGGTATATATACATGGGGTTTACATGTATAGAGTGAGGAAGAAGAAAGGTGAGGAAGGGGCGGTTGTAGGTGGTGGCCGGAGGTGGTGGGTGGAGGTGGGGGGTCGTGAGGAAGAAGAAGGAGGGTGGGTGGGTGGGGGGTAGTGGGTGTAGGGGGGGTTAATTTTAATTTAATTATTTGTTTTTTACTTTTCTTTTAGAATAAAGACAAAAATAAATGTAAAAAGACCAAAATACCCCTTGACTTAACGGGGTTAACAGATTCTGTTAGAGGGAGGGACCAATTTCGTGCGGTTTGTCTAACCTCAGGGACGATCCGTGTAATTTTTTCGAAATAGGGACCATATCCAAAAAGGGACCAAACATCAGGGACGATTTATATAATTTACTCTATTTTGAATTTAATAACAGGGGCGGACCCATAATTTTTTACATACGGTGGCATCATATAATATAGACAAAATATAATTACAAAAAGCACAGTTTCTATCGATGTGTTTTCATCTTTTTACCGGCATTCAATATTGTCTGATGTGTTTTTAGCCTAATTCCACTGTTTCGAGGGATTTTTAAAACTTTTTGCTTGATTTCCAGAGATTTTTAAGTTTCTTTATCGATTTCGAGGAATTTTTTCCCCTTTTTTTTGGCTGATTTCAAGAGCTTTATTTCGATTTTTTGATTGATTTTAAAAGTTTTTTTGGTTTTTTGGTTGATTACGAGGTAGGGTTGCATCTTCTTGAAGTTTTCAAAATAATACGGTAGCACCTTCCAAAACGATATGGTTGCATCTTTCACGTACCTAAATTTTTTTACCCTTCGCCGGAGAAATAATACGGTGGCACATGCCACCGTATCTTCCAAGCTAGGTCCGCCCATGTTTCATAACCTATTTTAGAAAAATGATAGCATAGTTATTGAAGATATTATTAAATTACTAATGTAATAAGATTTATAAATCATGAATTACGTTTATCTAATAAATAATTGTACCTAACTTTTAATTTTTCAATAAATAAAAAAAATGTTGAAATAATAGAGATTTATATACTATAACTTCAAATTCTTTATGTTGGGCAAAAGGTTGAAACTGACAACCCTGATCAGCCTCATACCTGACCGGCTGACCCTGCCTACTCGGGCATCCGTATTAGCGGACATTTTGAGGCTCATTTAACGGTTGTGGCTAACAGAGAGCTTGAACTTGAACCCATGACCTGTTAGTTATTGGGCAAATCTCATCACTTCATTACAAACTAAGCTACACGTCATAGGCTTCAAATATTTTATATAGTCGCCATGAATTAATCAATACTGGTTTAAACACCTACAATGAAAAACAAAAAATCATTATCAACCAACTCGTACAGATTTACATAAAGGACATTGTTAATGATAGAATATTTTAATAAAATTATATTTTAAATCTAAATTAAAAAAAAAAACTAGTTTATAGACATTGGTGGCATGAAACACACAAAGAGGGGTGTTTAGTCACGCTTATCCTTGGTCAAGTCATCCTACTCATGTTTACCATTGACTTTTCTTCTTCACATCAAATATATTAAAGTTAAAGATGAACATTATTTTAATGAGGATAAAAACAACTCGTGTTAAGATTTTAGATGTTGATAGCAAGCCGCTTTTGATCAAAAGTTAATTAGATAAGAATTTTATTGGGTCATTTATTTTAGAGTAAATTACACCAGAGGTCCATGTGGTTAGGTCAAAATCTGGATTTGGTCTTTAAAATGAAATATTTACATCAAACGTCCTTATGATTGTCATTTGGTTTAATGTCAAATTTCTGTGGTTGTCATTTTGTTTCAAATTACTTTTTTTTATCTAAACCAAAAGGACCAAAACTAAAACAAAATGACAACCACATGGATCTGACGTGAAACAAAATGACAACAATAGGGACGTCCGGTGTAATTATTTCATTTTAGGGACCAAATCCAGATTCTGACCTAACCACAAGGACCTCTGGTGTAATTTACTCTTTATTTTATCATATAAACATAGTAAAGACCAAAATATTTTTTGGTGTTTAATCTTACTTGGTTAACGTTTATTGGATTACTAATGTTTACAACAATCTTACTATGTCATTTTGATGATCGAGAATTTTAACCAATCAAATAAGTGAGCATGGTAACCTGTAACATCCAACCTAACCGTATCAAATATTGTTCGTTTTATCCATACACTTGTACTCACGGTTTTAACACGTGTCTAATAGAGGAGGTATCAAATCCCTATAAGGCAATTTTCGTTCTTTTCCCGATCAATGTGTGATCTTACAATCCACCCCCCTTGGAAGCCCATCGCTCTCGCTGGCACAGCGGTCTGATTCTCAGCTATGATACCATCTGTAACATCTTAGGCCAACCGTATCAGATATTGTTCGCTTTGTCCACACACCTGGACTCACGGTTTTAAACGCGCCTGATAGATGAGGTATCAAGTCCCTTATAAGACAATATTCGTTTCCTTCCCCAACCAATATGAGATCTACTTACGCTGTTAACGTTTGATTAACAGACCTTAAGATAGATTGTGATCTTTATACTTGTTTCATAATTATGATTATTTGTGGAATACGTTTCTTGTTAAAAGGACTACAAGTCTATAAGCACAAGCATATATGCACAAGAATCGGTCATAACATGTTTTGAGAAAAAAAAATCGTCCCTTCAATAATCATGTATGAAAAATCGCATATTTTACATTCGATTATTATCATATTTTTTAAAGAAAATACGGATATAATTGTTTAACTCTGATATCTATGTTTTTAACTTCACAATTGTTTCATTATGTATTATATGTATATACCACAACTACTAAACACATTTCTCAAATTTGATTTAACTTCACAATTGTTCTCTTGAGGTGTATAATATGTATATACCATAAATACTAAAACACATGCATTCCCCACACTTGGTAAGATTTAAATTTATAGGGGGTGCTTGGTTCGCAGAATTCCAACGGAATTCGAAGAAATTAGAATGATCAATTCCATTGACTAAATTCCGTTCAGACGTTTGGTTTTACCTATAGAATGAAATTGAATTTTACACATTCCACCATTCATGAATTTGGTCATTCCATCACAAGTGAGAAGAAATTCAATTTCATTCCATTCATTTTTCTAAACCGATCTAAACCACCGTCGAACACCACCGATCTAAACCACCGACCACCACCGTTTTGAACCACTGATCCGAACCACCGTCAACTACCACTGATCTGAACCATCGCCGACCACCACTGTTCTGAACCATTGCCGACCACCACTGATCTGAACCACCGTCAACCACCACTGATTTGAACCATCGACGACCACAACCGATCCGAGTCACAATAGTTGGATTTCAATTTTAAAACTTTCAAAATAGGGTATTTTGGTCATCTACCAATATTTCTTTCTAGTTCCAAAGCTAAATTATGAGAAATAGACATATTCCAATTTTTTAAACATATTTATTCCAATAATTGTCAACAAAACAATAGGACATACTTGATAACTTTCCATTATAATACATTTAAAGTTAAATCTTTTCATGTGTTTCATTTTATCCAAACAACATTATGCAAACCAAACGTCCCATTAAACTATTGAAAACCCACTTGATTGATAACCTAAATATCGTGAGGCCAATAACCCTACAATTTATTTTCTATATAATTCCTGAAATGTCATTTTCAAGATCACCATCGAGCTTTGACCGAGTATGGAGCAACAGCAAATATCATGAGCAATTGGGCTTACATACTTTCGTGGAAGTTGCAATGTGTAAGTAAAGAAATTTTAAAGTAAAATTTAATTAAAATCCATTTCATATTTGACAATTACAGATTTTTAGAACTAAGGAGCCGTTTACCTAATCACTTACCCGGATAAGTGCTTATCGGTAAAATTCAATACTATCATTTACTTCCGGGTCAGATTTTAGTCTACCAAAATGACATCGTATGCAACAATTTAGCTGGTAAGCGCTAACCGTGGTAAGAGCCGTCGCACTCACTTACCGGGTAAGACTGTCGGTCCTTGCTTTCGACTCTCGGTCCTTCTTCCGCTCTTACCGGGTAAGAATTTTAACCCTTGCAATATTCATCCGGTAAGCTAATGTGACTTGGTAAGCACTTACCCGGATAAACATTTAATAAATGACCCCTAAGACTGTTTCCTTTATTTCGGGTTTTCTTCTTTTTTGTACGTTTCCATCTCTATATTGCATCTCGCAGGAGGTTTTGATGTATTTTGTTATATCATTTGAATTATTTAAATTTTACGTGCTTTTCAAAACATAAAATACAGATTTTGATGTAAGATAGAATATTTGATTTCCATCAGTTAACAAAATTTAAATGCATTTAGTATTTGATCTTTTCGGCAAAAAATGGAAACAAATAAGAGTGAATTATACCGGTGGTCCCCGTGGTTTGCCTAAAATTTGGATTTGATCTTTAAAGTACACTATCTACTGTGGTGGTCCTTAACTTTTTTATTTACTTTCACTCATGGTCCTTTTAGGTTAAACATATGAGAACCATGAGTAAAATTAAATCAAAAAGTTAGGGACCACCACCACCACCGTATTTAGTGTATTTTATGGACTAAATCCAAAATTTGGATAAACTATAGGAACCACGGGTGTAATTCACTAAAATAATAATTTACAAAACTATATTAGTAAATTTCCTATTTTATCAAAATCTCATGTTCATAGTATTGATCCTACAAGTCAAACGAAGGGGTCGACTTCAATCAGCGCTCTTAATTCTCCCCCCTCACACCATCTCTGTGACTCCAGTCTTAACGGCATCCCTGTTGCTAACCTCCACTTTAATTCTTTATATATATATATCCATTATATCCACACACTTCCTCCGCCAATTCCCCCCATTCGCTGTGTGTTCTGTTTGCGTTCTTCACCACTCAGATCGATCTGTTTTCATCTGGTGCAGCCATGGGAACACAAGCTCAAACTCAACAATACTATGGCGATAACAATAGCAACAGCAACGGCAAGGTGCACTTCAAGTCTTAATCTATGTTTTTTATTTATTATATCAATTTAGACGAAGTACTTTTTGCGTTTTTGTTCGATTGATTGATCTATATGATCGAGAAAAAGTAACAGAGACGATCAGTATGTGAAACGTATGGAAGAAGATTAAGTTGTTTTACAGTAGCCATTGTACGAGATCTGATCTTAGTTCTCGTTTTCACGATTTGATAAACGACGACGTTATGGCAACGTGATCGGTTTCCTATTCGAACTATATTGATCAAAAGGAGACGAGGAGAGCATAGGTTTTCCATGTCCGGACAAATATATCTGTTCATGGGCCTTTTAGTTCAGATGTCAGATCCGTATCTTCTCCAAAAGTGTAGGATGATTAAAAAAGCCACTTTTTGTTTTTGATGAGGGGGTAAAATGTACATCATCTGTAACTTTGGGTACTAAAATGGCACAAACCTGCTTTTATATTACCTTTTAGCAAAAACCGAAAATTTGTAATTATCTATCTTTACGATCCTTATATATTGTTAAATACACTTCTACCTATTAATTTCGTTTTTATACAGATCAATATTAATATTTTTTTTACATTATTAATGTATAACTTGACATGATTTTGAAATAAAAAAGCTACATATAATATTACACAAATAAACAGTACCCCTTTAGTTGAACATTTAAAAAAATATCTTGGATTAGAGTTTTGTAAATACTATAAAAAAATTATGGGTCAATTGATTTTTTTCATTCGTATAAATAACAGATTTTACTTCAATTTTTTTAACCGTTATAAAACAATTATTTAATACTTGCTATACAAGTTTTGAAGGCGCCATAACTAGCATTAAGTATGACATCTTTGAAATTTAAGTTACAAGATTATGAATATCATTTTCACAAGTTTTTTGAAAATTTGCTTTTTTATTTGTTATCGAAATTGAAAAGGCTTCAGATTTTGCTATGGATATCTTTTTTCTTTATAAAAATCTGGTCCTACAGATAAAAATATCAGAACCAAAATATCTTATGGGGCTATCGTATATTCGTAGGGTTATTCAAATAACAACCTCTCACTCAAATCTATACATATAATAAATAAGTAACTAGCATGTCACGTGTCGTCTTCTGGTGAGCCGACTTCAGTATTTTCCCGCCTAAACATGTATCAAGACGCAGTTTACATTATAAGTTCAATTTAGGACACACGACGTTCACTCCTCCATAAATCTCTCCTTAATTCAAAATTTTAATTTATACGTTACATTTACTACCCTTATAATTAAGTATGTAGTTTATTTTTAATCCCTTACTTTTTATTTTTTCATTTTAGACTCTTATCATATTAACATATATAATGTATATGAACTAAAATGCATTAAATAAACATTTCTATTTTTTACAAATTATGTCATTGTAATCACTTCGTCAATACCTTCGAAATAAGCCAAATATTGAATATTTTTGGATTTAATTATATTATTAAATATCATAAATATATACGAATTAGTGTGTCGTGATTAGTATGAGATTTGTTGAAATTAGTATGAGATTTGATACAAATAATCACTAAATTGTCGTGATTTTCTTTTTGCATTTTCATATCAATTTTTTACTTCAAAGTCGAATCCTTCGACGAATTACAATTCTATCAAATTTCATTCTGTCAACGAAATGCCCTTAAAATTATCATAAGAGATTTAATTACTTGGAAAAAAAATATCACTTATCAACTGACTTTTGGATTATGAGTTCTAACATTTTTCAAAAATATAAATATGCAAATATTTTTGTATAGTATATTTAATTATTTATACTTTCTTAATCATGATTATATTATTTTCTCTAATTTTAATTGAACTACATAATATCAGTTATCAACAGATGATTAGTTAATGATATTTTCAAAGTCAAATTGTTATGCTTTCCGTTAATTCACTTTAAATTAACCTTTCATAATAGTTGATAAGTTTTCTGACATGATTTAATTTTTTTAAGTTACCCCGTGTAATACACGGTTCGAACCTAGTGATATATATTATACCAAAATGACGAGTCCCTATAGTATATATATTCATTCATGTAGGAATTACTTATAAAGCAGAATACTTCGGTGCCTATATAGATTGTGGAGTAGGGATAAGTATTTTACACAATCTTCTAATAGAAGTTGAAATTATCACCGATTCACATATATTGACTTGTTATGCACGATTCTTCTTAATATTTATTAAATAAATGTTAGTAAATATCTGATATCTTTAGAATAGCATGTTACCGTTTGTATCGGAATAAATTACCCTAATTATTTACTATGTGTTATAAAATTCTTACCATTTAAAGAAAGAATCCCACATGATTTGAAGATTATGCTTCTTTCAAAGAAATCTTCGACACGCAACAATTGTGGCACAAAGTTTTACCGTGCCCTCAATGTTTTCTATTCCATGTCTCCTATTTTCAATCCATGTTCATATTTCTCCATCATAGATTTTAACAAAATATATTTTTTCCAACGTTGATTAATCTTGAATCACAAGTGGGTCCTCACTATACTTTTTGGGTATATAGTAACTCAAGACCCGGTAAGATATACCGGTTCGTTTGGTTTGGTTGATCTTGAAATATAATACGACACAAGAATTCCCATGTGTTTGTAACTTCGACTTTTATTTGTGTCGGTGGATCAGGTTGACAATAGAACTGCAAAAGAGAAGGCAATCGATGAATGGCTTCCAATTACATCATCTCGGAATGCAAAATGGTGGTACTCGGCTTTTCACAATGTTACCGCCATGGTCGGAGCTGGAGTTCTTGGTCTCCCTTATGCCATGTCCCAACTTGGATGGTCAGTTCTCCAACTATCGTTCTCTTACCATGCATGTATCTTTTTTCTGTGGCTAAAAGTGCATCAAAATCCAATGAAGTTTGTTTAGTTCTTATATATTTAATTAGTCTGCTAGCTTCTAATATGGCCCAAACCTTGATTCAGGGGTCCAGGAGTAGCAATACTAGTATTATCATGGATAATAACTCTATACACATTATGGCAAATGGTTGAAATGCATGAAATGGTACCTGGGAAACGATTCGACAGATACCATGAGCTAGGCCAACATGCTTTCGGCAAAAAGCTTGGTCTTTACATCGTTGTTCCACAACAATTGATTGTTGAAGTTGGCGTCAACATCGTCTATATGGTCACCGGAGGGAAATCCCTGAAGAAATTCCACGATTTGGTTTGCAAAGACTGCAAAAACATTAAGCTCACCTACTTTATCATGATCTTTGCTTCCGTCCATTTTGTACTTTCCCATCTCCCCAATTTCAATTCCATCTCCGGTGTGTCTTTGGCCGCAGCCGTCATGTCCCTCAGGTACGCTAGCTACATTAACTAGAACATTTTGTCGAAAATATCATCAAATTGACAACATGGCCCCGTTCCGATCTTTTTGGAGTCCATGTTACACATATACCAAGATTATGATCGATTGGACCAATAACATAAATATAAAAGTTTGTACCATGTATTTATATAAAAGTCTTACAACTTAAAACATATATCAAGTTGATTTAGATAAATTCCTTCTTCTGACTTGTTTCTTGCTCCTTAAATCTAAGTGCTAGTCCACAAATCCAATCTTTTGTTAACTAATCTTGTTCATCCAATTAAAAAAATTACATCAAAATCTAAAGACCGGGCCCCAAATATTTTTGGGAAGTTAACTAAAATCGTCAATTCTATCAAACAAATTCACTTTTTAGCTACCTTTTAAAGTCTTTTTTTTTTAAATAGAAAATTTACGCAAACTTCTTACGTATAATGACTTTTTCTGCGTAAGAATTGTTTTCGTGTAAAATATTTAAAAAAACATCCTTATGCAGAATTCCATTTTTTGCCTAAGGATTCCACTTTCTACGTAAGGATGCTTTTTAGTTTTTTTTTACCGAAAACAATCCTTATTCAGAAAAAGAATTATGCATAATCTTTGTAGACCATCCACACACCTGCAAGACCATACTCATTTCACAAATGTCACATCAGCTTTGCAATAACACCATCCACACACATGCAAGACCAAACTCTTTTCTAAACTAATAAATTATAATATAAATAATATAAATAAACAAACAAACAAACTAATTAAATTAATAAATGATTTTGTTTAATATATTTTATTGGTTGAAAGAGCTCGCTAATTGTGCAAGATCATGGTAGTCTTGCAAGGCCTTGCAAGACACATGGCATGCCATGTCATCTTGCAAGAGCACTTGCAAGACGCGTGTGGATGCTCTTTAGGAAATAAGTTTTAAAAACTGGCTAAAATGTGAATTTGGTTTATGGGATCGACTATTTTAGTCAATTTCCCAAATTCTTTTAGGACTTGCTCCATATATCATATTGATACATCCCCAAGCACGGCCCCGATTGACACAAATTTTTGATACAGTTACTCTACCATTGCATGGTCTGCTTCGGTGAAAAAGGGCGTACAACCAGACGTACAATATGGATACAAAGCTAAGACAACGATAGGGACGGTATTTAGCTTCTTTAATGCATTGGGTGAGATTGCTTTTGCGTACGCTGGGCATAATGTGGTGCTGGAAATTCAAGCCACCATTCCTTCAACACCTGAAAAGCCTTCAAAGGTTCCAATGTGGAAGGGGGTTGTGGTTGCGTATATAGTCGTGGCCTTGTGTTACTTTCCGGTTGCTCTTATAGGGTATTGGATGTACGGAAATTCTGTCTCGGATAATATATTGATCAGTTTAGAGAAACCCACATGGCTCATTGCGATGGCTAATTTGTTCGTTGTGGTTCATGTCATCGGAAGCTATCAGGTTCGGATTCAATATCTCCATTCCACCATTTTGTAGTCTTCCGTGTGTTAATTAAAGATATGTAAACTCTATAAGCTCTCTAAAATAGGCCTTATGAAAGGGGAGGTTCCTACAAATAAGAAAATTGATCAAAATAACTAGTATCTCTTTAACCATATTTACTTTTTAGCCATTTTCATAAATAAGAAAATTGATCAAAATAACTAGTATCTATAATAAGATTCGCTTTTTAGCCATTTTTTCAATACAACTCCATTTGCAGCCCGACTTTGCACAAATGACTCGTGTATTTGTGTAAACTTTATTTTAATATTAAAAAAAGAAAAACAAAATCTTTACTCTAATTTGTGGAAGGATCCCCATTTGCCCAAATAACCCTTTTCCCTTTTTTAGTCTGAAAATAAACTTTAAGTAAATTCGTAAGTCATTTGCATAAACTCGGGCTAAAATAGGACTTTGGTTCAAAAAATGGCTAGAAAGTGAACTTGCATATACACACACACACACACACAGAGAGAGAGAGAGAGAGTGTGAGAGAGAGAGAGAGAGGAAGGTTTAGGAGAAAACCCATTTTTTTTGAAAAACGGAGTAATACTTTGGTAGCCGTTCATCTGGACAGTATGCACACGTGCATACAAGTAATTAATTGAGGTTTTTTTGTTTTTTTTTCATGCAAATGTGCATGTTATGCACACGTGCATATCGTACAATAAAACTGTGTGTGTGTGTGTTTTTGATAATCTATGTCTAGCCGATGCAAGACTTTAATTGCATCCGTTTCTTTTCCCTCCAGATTTATGCGATGCCGGTATTTGATATGATTGAAACCTTGTTCGTCAAGAAATTGAACTTCGCCCCTAGTTTTACACTACGCTTCATCATCAGGAACACATATGTTGGTAAGTTAAACATAATAACCGTAACTACACACGAATCTTAATATATAGGAGAAGGATCGTGTAAAAAGTTGAGTTAACGTGAGAAGCGTGAAAAGTGGATCTGAACCCTTGATCACTTTTAATCTCAAGCCAACCCATGAATCGCGATTGATACGAGGATTGATCTGGTGCATCTCATTCTAATGTGCATCCACCGGTTGATAACTACTTCTCACGTTTCTCACGTTAACTCAACTTATCACTGGAACCTAACTAAATTTACTAAATTCTTCCTTTTCGTTGCACAGCTTTTACAATGTTCATCGGCATTTGCTTCCCATTCTTTGGTGGGCTTCTTGGTTTTTTCGGAGGATTCGCATTTGCCCCGACAACATACTTTGTATGCAACATTTTATTTGTTATATATATATATATATATATCTCGAATCATTTTACAATACGGTTCTAACTTTGTTCTTAATGGCTCAGTTACCTTGCGTCATTTGGCTTTCCATCTATAAACCGAAGAAATGGAGCTTATCTTGGATCATCAACTGGGTATGTAACCGTAACATCTCCAAAACACATTGTTTTTCTTATTCTCCATTACAACAAAATAGGTAAGGGATATCCATCATTGGATCAATCCGAGTTCCACTAGATCAACACTAATGAGAAGCACCATATCAATTCGCTTATAAAGCACAATTCATGGGTTGGTATGAGATTAAAAGTGATCAAGGGTCTAAATCCCTTCTTACACGGTCCTTCGTCTGTAGGACGCTGGATATGTAAAAATGTTTTAGTACACCTTCTTATAGGTCTTAAGTTTATATGAGCAAACTAATATGGTTCCAAGTCCTATAAAATAGTCAATTAATACATTTAGATGCTTTGACGTCCTATAAAACCAATTTTGCTATAGTGGTAAACCGTTATTGCTTGTTTGATTTCATCAACACTGTTTCTTGTGTTACAGATTTGCATTGTATTTGGAGTTGCTTTGATGATATTATCCCCTATCGGGGGATTGAGGCAGCTCATCCTCGACGCTAAAACTTACAAATTTTTCGATTAAGATATATCCTTTGATTGAACAAGCTGAGGTTTAATCAACGTACAATCAAGACCATGGAGAAGTCGAAGAAGCTTGCGATGAATAGATATCTCTATTTAGAATTAGAGGTCTATAGCGTGTTTATAGAACGAGCTTGTGGGCTTTCATACCCTTTTATTTCGTTCATTTCTACTTCACATGTTTATTAAATTATCTACGTTTCTGCTTGAATTTGTGACCGTAGTACACAACTTCACTTTATTAAATTATATACCAAATCAGAGGTAATGTTTTTTAGCGAAATAAATATTTAAATCTAGACCATCCATGACTATAAGCATACAAATCCGGGTTTTCCCAATGGGTTGCTGGCTTGAAGTTGCCCAACACATCATTTCAAAGTCTTTATGAGTTTGGTCTCATAATAGCGGAAACCATTTCAATTTTCAGATTTCTTACTTTTAATCATTTTTTTCAGAACAACCAGGGATGGTCTAGGAGGAATACAATCTCGTGTTGATTCGAGAATACAAAGTTGCAACTCTTTTTCAATGCTAAAGACTTAATTGTTTTTTGAGAATTGAAAGAATTTATGATATCTATAACAGCTTTTATCTTAAGGTTTTGTTTTATATAAATTTATTTATTTATTTATATATAGTATTTAATATATTAAGTAATATAATTTTTTTACAATATGTTTATTTTACATATATATAAACTTATTATCTTCACAACTATGCAGTTAATTCCGGTAATAGCAGAAATTGCGGTCCCTATCAAAATTTCGGTCTAAAATAGCGAACCCAAAAATATTGGTGAAACTCGACCGAAATTTGAGTTTGAAATTTCGGTCGCTATACCAAAATAATATGCATTAAGGCTTTTGAGTTGTAGAGTCTTTTTGGCTTTTTTATTTTTAGTTTTTGGCCATTTTTTTTTTATCTTCAATCCATCCCTCCATCTAAAAGGCTTTTTGATCTAAATTAGTAAATGAGACATCTGGTTCTGACGTTTGTATTTTCTTAACGTTTTTGGTCCCTCCCGTTAACAGTTGTTATCTTTTTCGTTAAATCCAATTAAATGAGGGGTATTATGGTCATTTTACCTCTTTTCTTTATTTTATTGCTTTTATAAAAATCATCAAAGTCTAAGGACTTGTTATGTAATTATCTTATATATATATATATCCCTATATATATATATATATATATATATATATATATATATATGTATACACACACCCACCTACAAATCCGTATCCTTCCACAAATTACCATCACTCTAGTTACCCTGCCTTTGTAAACATGATACAATTCAGGTTCATCTGATCGACCCCCATAATTTTTCCTCTCTCTTATGTCTTCTTCATCATCACTCAGACCATCGTCCCTTTCTTTCTTACTGCCCCTATACAACTTTTCCTTATCCCTATGCCTTTCTCTACCTCTACTATTACCCCTTTCATCTTCCTCTCCTCTTCTTCTCTCGTGTCTATCATCATTCTCTCTCCCCCTTCGTCTCACTCTCCTATCCCTATCTATATCTCTATCTCTATCTCCATAATCCCTCACACCATTGTCGCAGACCTCCCCATCTCTCTTTCTCCTCTCTCTGGCTTCCATCTCAATCTCCCTCTCCAACTCCTTCACCCTATCCTTACTGTCCCCAATATTCAAAGCCGGAAAACTCGATTTCTGCACATTATGGATTTGCAGGTGGGTGTATATATATATATATATATATATAGAGAGAGAGAGGGATATATATATATATATAAGATAATTACATAACAAGCCCTTGGACTTTGATGGTTTTTATAAAAGCAAGAAAATAAAGAAAAAAGGTAAAATGACCATATACCCCTCATTTAATTGGATTTAACGGAAAAGACAACATCCGTTAACGGGAGGGACCAAAAACGTTAAGAAAATACAAACGTCAGGGACCATATGCACCTTATTGAAGTTGAGGGACGGAAAATGTTAGAATGGACAAACGTTAAGGACTAAAAGTGAACTTTACCCTAAAATTTACCCATTAATAAAAAACCATATAAGACATTGTTTGACAAAAAAAAAATAAAAAATAAAAAAATAAGTTTATAAGCTAGGTACATGGATCACCATAAATCAGTTTATAATTTTCAACGCCACTGTTGTTTGGAAATGATGAAGGCACTGAAGCAGTGAAGTAGGCGCCACCTGCAATTTTGCAAGGGCTCTATCTAAAATTTCGAATTCCCCTCGGAAAAAGTTTAAAATTTGTGCATAACTTCAGCCGCCCCATTACATCTTTAGAAATTACAAACCCTCTTCATCCCTGGCTCCGCTGAACCACGCTCCTGTCACTGCCCTCTCCTCCTCCGTTGCCTTCGTACACTGCCGGTCGCCGCCGCGTGCTACTGCTTATCGACGGTATGATTTGTGCCTTGCTTTGTTTTATGTTGTGATCGGGAAACCAAAACAGCGAGAGAGTAAATGTAAAGCAGAGAGATTAGGGGAAATTTCTGTATACTTCATAAATCAAGTATTCAAACCTATATATACACTTTAGACAAGTTTATCTAACAAGACTAAGCGAAGACGAAGCAAGTTAACTAGTTCAGACTAGCAGTTGTTCGATCTGTGCTTTGTTTATCTTCGATTTGTGCTATTTTTTCTCTTCATGTTTTGCGTTTCTAGTTCAAAAATTTGCTTCAAATGTGGATACGCGGTGAAGGCTGTCGGTATTATTCCGCAATTAAACGAGTTTCCACAATATGATTTTTGATATCTGACGAGAGATTTGTGGTTTTTGGTATGGCAATTAGGGTTCTTGATTTTTTTATCTTCTCTCTTGGTTATCATTTCTAGTTACTAGAGTCACATGCATTGCTTACAACTGGTTGCTCTGCCAGGCAATTATTTCTTCAATCTATTGCTTTTAGTGTAGATAGATCAAGAGGAGAACTGACAGTAGTAGATATAGCAAACAGAATTATGTCTTTGGATTTTAAAAATGGTGTGTTTCTTGTTCCATAAACTAGCTGGGCAATACCTGAAGAAGCCAATAGAGCAATGATTTGCTACTTTTAACATTGATGCAAATGTCATTACTCATATAGGAGCATGGAATCAAGTAATGAGTTTGTAGTCTCACTCATTATTCACATAGCTTATTCAACACAACAACATACATTTACAAAATCACAGGTACACATTTCTGGGCAGATTGTTTGATAAAAGATAAGAGTTCGGTTTAATTTTGAACACACGAGATTAGGTAACACATGGGTTGGTTTGGTGACATTTAACAACCTAACCTAACTAGTGCGGCTTGAAAAATTTCAATCCACAAAAAAAATATAAAATCAAAGCATAACCTAACCCAAACCCAAGATGCGAGGTTTGGGTTGGTTGAGTTCAACATAGCTTCTACCTAGGGGCGGGCATACGTTACAAAAACACGAGCACAATGAAAAAACAATAAATAAGGTTTTTTTTTATAAGGTTCATCTAGGCTTTGCCTAGACTACATCCTTGACAATTTGGAAACAAAGGAACAAAACGGCCGTCTGAGACTAAGCCTGGCCACAGAATGCTGACGCCTGGACTCGAACCCGGGGTGGATGGGATATTCCACCACATCCCCCCAAGCCCTTGCCAACACGCCACCACCCTTGTGGTTACAATAAATAAGGGTTAAAACGGTCATTTTTGTCATTTAGACCATTCTTTGAGCACAACAAAGAAACAACAATTTAGCTTAATTCATACAATTTATACAAACGAACAAATAAGCAACCAACCTAACTCGTTTTATTTGTTATTTTTATTGATATTTGGCATGTAACAGAGTTACCCCCATTTATGTTTGCTTCTGATATATTGCTTTCTCCAGCCTTGCATCAAATACATCATTCCCTAATTATAATTTTGTCCATTCTTGTGGCAACATAGAGTGATTTTTGTATTTTTGTGCCCGACCATTTGCGAGTATGTCAAGGATTTTACTGAAGTATTAACGAGTTCTGTTTTTCATGTTACTTGGGTATTTGAGGTTTTTGATGGAAATTAATTAGTGGCATTTTGAGAATTGTTACTTGGGACATGTTCATGAGCTTTAAGAGAATTTACCTTTCATTGCTTATGGTGAAGTTATCTAAGCTACGTTTGTCCAATTTAGGTATGATTTGAATGATTTAGTGGATGTTTAATTATGTTATCCAAGCTGATTGCTTTCTGATGGTTGGATTGAATTTCGTGGCCTATTTGGGTTAGGAGTTTTTATAGTTTCCTTTTGTGTTAGAGCGGGACTTTGAATGATGTCAGTTTTTATTGGTGGATTATGTCGTAGATATTTGGATTAGGGTGTTATAAATGCAGAGTGTTTTGTAATCTGTATGATCATTTTTGAAGGCTTGTAATCCTTGTGGACTTTGTATTTGTTATCAACTTATTGTTCGTATATTTGGTGTAGCTGCATAGATAGAGATTTAGGGTTCTATTTTATTCATGGTCAGTGCTTTGCAGAGAAAAAAATGTAAACTTTGATGTAAAGAAACTTGAAAGAATGCTCCTTTTGTTTGTTTGCCATAGAATTGGTGCATGTTACTTGTTTGATTTATTGCTTTTCTTATTAAGACACAAGGTTAACTTTTAACTTGAATTCCTTTTCATCAGTTTACATGTCTCACAAACACATAAACATAGACTTGGATCTATTCTTTTAACTATATTTTATATGTTGGAACCTCACTTATCTTCTCTGTAGTTCTTTTGGAGAGTAATCTAATGGGATTCCACATATTCTCATTAGGGATGGCAAAAAAACCCGAAACCGACGGTGAAAACCGAAAACCGAATGTTTCGGGTCGTGTTCGGGGACCTTTTAACGGGGCGGGGATCGGGGATGTTATCGGGGATTTTTACGGGGGTGGGGACGGGACGGGACGGGGACCATCCTCACCGCCCCGCCCCGCCCTGATATAATATATATATATATATATATATAAATATGAATATTTTTTATATATATATACACAATTTTTGTTGGACTACAAGATAAATATATATGTACTTAAAGTCCAAGCCTAATTCAAATCATATTGATATTTGGGGGAATCTGTGTTGACAAAGGAAATCGAATAGAGAGCAAATGTGCCTCTCGTTTCAAAGAAAAAAAGAAAACAAAATCTTAAAAGAAAGATGATGACCGGCTTTCAATTCTTGGGGATTTAAGGGATAACAACTATTTAGAAAAGAAATTGTGTTTTTTATGTTTGAGAAACATGTGTTTTTTTTTGTTTTGGTTCGGATTCGGGTCGGGTTCGAGGAAAACCAGTGGGTAGCGGTGCATTTTTTTCTTAACGGGTTCCCCAACGGGATCCGGGAAACCGCGGGGACCCGATGGGGATCCCGGATAAGATCCCCGACGGAGATCGGTACGGTTACGGGGACGGGGATGCTTATCGGTTTCGGGGACGGGAACCTTAAAAACCGTCCCGAAACCGGCCCGTTGCCATTCCTAATTCTCATAGGCTAAATGAAGATAATATCTACAAATTGAGAAGGAATAACTTAGTAAAAATGGACATATGATGGAACCTTAGGGTTGTAGTTAGTTGCACTTAAACACATGTACTCATTTCAGTGGGACATAGGTGATTTGTAGTTGAAGTTGAACATAATGGAATCTATGAGAAGGAAGTCATTAATTTACTTGTTATATTTTTGCTGTGTATTTCGCTTTACATTCATTTAACAAGTGTAATTTGGATTGGTTTCATGTTGTCTAAAGATGCAATCTTTGTTTAAATTCAGTTGTGGGGTTGGAGAACATGCATGCTTGCAATCTCACTCTGTCTAAGTTTTTGTAAGTTAATATTTCTTTTAGAGATTACTGTCTATGTATCATTGAAGTTAATATCACCCAAAGTGGGTATGTTTCAAAACCATACACAAAATATGGTTTCCATGCAATAATGGGATTAGTGATCCACTTATTTATACAATTCATATTTGCATCAAATACATAGAAAATCACACTCGATGGTCGAAACTTCGGGTTTTTTTTTTAATCAATGGTACACATGCTAATTCGCTTGACAATAAGCAAGCATGGGATGTGCCGATGTGGATTTAGGACTTCTATGTTCTCCCTAGGAAACCCCAGCCACTTGAGCAACAGAGAAAAATTACATTTTTTAAAGTTTTTTTACGTGCCTTTTTTCGTAAATATTTTTCATATATTTCCAAATATATGATCAAGGTCTTCAAAATAAAAAATTGCAAGGTAGAAATAATAGGTGAATTCCTTATAATTTTCTGAAGTTGATTGTTGTCATACTGATGCAGTTTCTGTTGAACAAAACTTCTTTTGCTGTAGAAATTTCGGAACTGTAGCTGCACAACGGTTTTCATTAAAGTGCTGTTCCAGAAAAGTTCACATGGAAAGTAATCACCACAGTAAGGCAAGAGGTGCTCTCATTGTTTTGGAAGGTTTAGATCGAAGTGGGAAGACTTCACAGTCTGGTAGGGTCCTCTCGTACTTGGCTGGTCTCGGGTATCCAGTAGAATCATGGCGGTTTCCAGATAGAGATACTGCTGTTGGGAAAATGATTTCCTCTTATCTTTCCAATCAGTCTCAGTTGGATGATCGTACAATTCATCTACTTTTTAGTGCAAATCGCTGGGAGAAAAGGTTAGTTTAGACCTTTTTGCTCTTGCAGTCTTTTTGAAATATTTCATTCTTATCAAGTCTACTTTCTAATTTGATTCATGAAACAAATAATGGGAATCCCATTTGTGGATTTGAATCATGTTGGAGTTTTCACCATGACACCATGTTATGCCAGCATCGTATCACCAGATCAGATCGTTTTTATCGTTCTTTATTACTCACCTTGGATTTTGTACCCTTTTCAGGTTCTTTTTCTCGGTTCTTATGTGGATTTTATTGTCCCTAAGCTTTATATTCTTTTTCTTGTTATGTGGTGAAGTTGTAAGAAATGATGAATTGGGCAAAAGCAAGTCTTGTGATTAGAATAATGATATTTTGGTTTATACATTTTTGCTTTTTCTATTAAGCATCCATCCTTATAACCATTGTTGGAATCAGACATTATGTCTATCGTTACTGCAAGCCTACACTTGACTTTTCTTTGACTTCACAACGACATTGGGGGCACTCTGAAATGGCCTTTGATGAATGGCCATTGGCATAAGTTCCTATTTATCTACACATGCTTTTTTTTGATAGTTACCTTTTGAGGTTTTTTACTCTTTAAACTTTCTGAAAACACAAAAGTTCTGCATCTCATTTAATTATTAAAACAGGAAAAAACATAGAAAAAAACAAACAGTTTGGAAAGGTGTTGATGTTTTTTTTCTTTTTCTTCCTGAGGCATGTAGTAGCTGTTGATCAAATTAGTGAATACACTGCTAGTTACTTGTTAGTATGTACTAAAGTTTTCTTGATGATTTCCAGATCGTTGATGGAGGCTAAGCTTAAAAGTGGTACTTCCCTGATTGTTGACCGCTATTCTTATTCAGGGGTGGCCTTTTCAGCTGCCAAAGGCCTTGATATTGAATGGTGTAAGGTGAACATCAAGATTTCATCCTCTTTTATTGGTTACCAATGCTTTTGAAACACATGGTTCCCATTGTTGTGCAGTCTCCTGAGGTGGGGCTGCTGGCACCTGACCTTGTGGTGTACCTTGACATACCTCCAGAGGTAATTCTTCTTAACTACTGCATTTTAACATATAAATTATAATATATATATATGTGCGTTTGTGTGTGTGTGCAGTGTGTATGTTTATGACTTTCTCAATTGATAAATATTGTAGAAAGCTGCTGAAAGAGGTGGTTATGGAGGTGAGAGATATGAGAAGCTCGAGTTTCAGAAGAATGTTGCCCTACATTATAAAATGCTCAGTGATGCATCATGGAAGGTAACAAAGTTTTGAAAATATTTGATTTTATTAGAACTTAGGGGCTGTTTACCAAACACTTACTCGGTCAATTACCTTACCGGGTCAGCATAGCAAGGATCTGATAGATAATCTTATCCGGTAAGAGGGAAGGTTGGTAAGTGGGGGTGTTGACTCTTACCCGTTAAGCACTTACCGGGTGATAAACACTTACTGTCAATCTATTTTAATGGCCAGTAAGGTAAGTGAGGGTGTGTAAACTCTTGGTGGTAAGTGCTTAGCAGGTAGTGTTCTCTGCTCAGTGGATTTTGAATGTTGTGATTTGAAATCCATTTGATCATTCCCTAAACCTACCTATCTGATTAATCATATGAGTGTGCGGGTTTTAAATTTTAATTGTTAAAACCATTATTTGTCTGTAAAATGTTGGGTCAATTTAATTGATATGGATTCAAATATATTTAACAGACGATAGATGCTTCCCTCCCTATGGAAGATGTTGAGAAGCAGCTGAAGGAGATGGTATTGGATTGTGTGACATCTTGCCAAAAAGGGAAATCAATTTCTCAGCTCTGGCTGTCATAATTTCATAATGTTATAAAGATTGCTGGAGGTCACCAGTAATTGTCAACAGCTCTGGCTGACATCTTGCTTATGGTTATTGTCAACCAGTAATTTAAAGATTGCTTGAATAATCATGTAAAATAATATAAGTTACTTCCAATTGATGTCGAATTTGTTGCCAGCTTTCTTGTAACAATCTCTCCAATATTGATGGAGGGGTTGTTTACCAATTCTTACCAGGTAAACACTTAACGGCAACATATTCATCATTTACCTTATCGTGTAATATCTTCAGCTATGAAAATGGATTGTTGGTAAACATCTTAAACTCGTTAAGTGTTTATGGGATAAAAGTCGTTTCCCACACCTACTGGGTAAGAGTCTCGGTCGTTGCTTTGTCTCTTACCAGGTAAGCTTCTTGATTCTTGCTATGTTCAATTAATAAGGTAAATGATATTGGTAAGCATTCATTGAACCTTGAATCTAATTATTAGTAAATTATATTTAATTTAAAATGGTTTAGACAATCATTTAAAAGTCAAGTTTTATCATATTGATTGTTGAGTTATAATTATAGTAAATAGGGATTGGTTCAAATAAAAAAGATAAATAACTTAATGGTAAGACAAGGTGTATATTTGAATCACAAATATATATATATATATATATATATATATATATATATATATATATATATAGGGGGTCATTCAAGGAAGAACTAGTTATTTTGTGGTAACTGTAAGAACCAATGTGAGCCACATAATAAGCTATAAATTAGAAAATTATTAATTTTGGTAATTTTGTTTAAAATTTAAATAAAAGGGCATTTTAGGTATTTTAAAATCTCCTCTCTCTGGCAGATATATCGGTTATGATAATGATATCACAAGAACAAATGTGATATCACTGTGATACCCCCAGTGTGAACAAGAACAAATGTGATATCACTGTGATACCCTAGTGTGATACCCAGAATACATACAAGACTATTGTGATACCCAGAAAATTGTGATACCCAGACCATTGTGATACCCAAACCATTGTGATACACAAGCTTTGACATAATCAATAATCGCATGGAGAACAACATCAATAATCACATGGAGATCAACATCGCATAACCAAGATTTCACTAAATAGTAAAAATGCCTAAATGCTTGAAAGATAAATTGAAAATGAGCTCTACTTCAACTCGAAAATCACTATGACACTCACACATCTTAGAATGCAGAAACCTACTCACATGAGAGCATCACAGATTCACTACAATCAATCTCAAACACAGTAAGGAACATAATGTCTAGCTAAGACCAAGTACTCACTCACCTTGTGCACTTGTAACCAATGAACACGACAGCGAAATTAATGGAGCACCATTGATTTTCTTGAAGTCAAAAAGAGAGGTTGTGGTATGTGAATTGCAGGTCTGCAATCGACCAAGAAAATCGAGAGGGAGTGAGTAGTGGCAGCGGTGAAATCGACTAGGGTGTGGCAGCGGTGAAATCGACAGAGGGGTCGGCGATTCTTGCTGCCGGCGATGGTGTTGGTGGTTCGTGGTGGGGTTGGTCGTCGGTGAGGTGGCCGGCGATTCTTGCTGCCGGCGTGAGTTCAATGGGGACGGTGGTGGTTTGAAATAAATGGCGTGTCTTAGGAAAAATTGAGTGGTGATTGCGAATGAAAAATGGATGAAGAATGGCAATATTATCCTAGTCCTTATGGAGAAGAGAGAAATGCAGAGGCGGCTATTGAGAAGAGAGAGGTGTGTTCTTCAATGTCTAATTAGGGTAAATTGAATGATTCAATTTAGATTTTAATTTGTTATAAAAAATCTAAATTATTAAATTACCAATTTATCCTTTAGTTTATTTTAGTAAATAACATTAATTATCCTAAATGATTGGTCCATATTGGTTTTTACAGTTACCACAAACTAATTAGTTCTTATTTGATTAAGCCCCTATATATATATATATATATATATATATATATATATATATATAGGTGGGTTCATGTGAGAACGTTAACTATTTAAGAAAACAACCGCTATATACAAAATCATGTATGATTCACGTACAAAATCATATATGATCATGCGACTTTTCCCACCACTTTAAGTCGCAGCTAAAGTTGTGCGTGTCTAGTTTTTGCTGAAAATCACATGTGATTTTGCATATGATTTGTTGTTTTTCTTGTTTTCTTAAATAGTTAGCATTCTCGTTTAAATCTTTATATATATATATATATATATTTGTAAATGTATATGTGAATTAACGTTATAGGTCATTTATATGTATTCACATATCCATCCTTAAAATAATTTTTATTTATTTTATTTACATAAAAACCTTTCCTACTTACCTTTTAAGAATGTTTAGTCTTGTTATTTAGACCTCACATTAAACAAATATATAAGTTGAACTTCAAACAAGTACACTTTTATTTTATGAAAATACGAAGACACCTTTATTACATGTTATAATACACATGATGGACTTGATGGTGTGCACATGTGAGGACTTAGGTTGCATCAAGGATTATTTGAGTCTCTAATATAGTATCGAATGGGCCTGACAAGGCCTAGGATCGGTGGAGGACCGTGACAGACTTGGGACCGGCCCGACCCGAGACCGTTTTTAGACCGGTTTAGGCTTGCTGGTTTTTAATCGGTTACAATTTTCATCAAAAAAACAAGGTCTGGCCCGGGACTGTTTTGAGGCTGGTTTAGGTCCACCGGTTCTTAATCAGTTACGATTTTCATCAAAAAACAATGTGTGGCCTGCCATGAGATCGATTATGAGATAGGTCATGGGTAGGGGCGTTAACGAGTCGAGCTTTTAACGAGCTACTCGAGCTCGAGCCTAATAGTCATCGAGTTCGAGTCGATCTCGAACACAAAATAAAGCTCGTCTAACTTAACGAGTCAAGCTCCATAACACCAATGTTCGACTCGACTCGACTCGTTCGAAAACTCGATTAAACTTAACGAGTCGAGTCGAGCCATTTGAACTTACATTTTTTCGAGCCAAACATTATATGTTACAAATTATATAATCAAAATAAAAAAAATCGTGCTTGAGTAATAAACGAGTTAATCGAACTCGAATTCAAGCTTATAAACGAGCATCGAGCTCGAGCTCAAACATGGAAAAAATATTCGAGCTCGAGCCCGAATCTGAAAAAGTTAATCGAGCTCGAGCCTGATATTATTTTTTCAAGTCCGGCTCGAATAGCTTACTACTCGACTCGACTCGGCTCGTTAACACCCCTAAGTCATGGGGTCGGCACTGGACCGAACCGTTTTTTATTTAAAATTTATTTTAAATGTATTTTTAGTATATTTTTAAATAAAAACGTATTTGTTAGTATATTTTGATTGACCCAATTATAATAAAATGTATTTTTTAAACGTAACTATTTTATAGTGCCTTTCATAGGCCCACCTATAATAAAAACATATTTGTTAGCGTATATGATTGACCAAATTCTTCAAAATATATTTTTAATAAGTTAAAAATCAATTTAAAAAAGGGAAAAGTCTAAAAAACCCAATGGACTTTAGTGTTTGGAGTGATTAAATTCTTGGACAATTTTTTGGAACAAAAAAACCCTTAGACATTTTAAAAATTGTTAAATAAACCATTGGACTTTTGGAAACATGTTAAATACACCCTTATTACAATTTTAAGAATGTATTTAACAGGTTTCCAAAAGTCCAATGGTTTATTTAACAAATTTTAGAATATCTAAGGATTTATTTGTTCCAAAAAATTGTTCAAATATTTTTTTTTGTTTAATAATTGTTTTTGGCTATAAAAAAAATGAATTAGAAGACATTTTTTTAGAAAAACATTACACTTTACATTCTTATATATCAAAAATACGTTTTTTACAAGTTACACCATTATAATTGTCTCGTCAATACGTTCAAAGTGAGCTCAAATATTGGATATTTTATATTTAACCTTATATCATTAAATATAATAAATAGGTACGAATTATTTGTAATACTTACACTTTATATCCTTTAAGGTCATTTATTTATTAATATAAGATTAATCTGTAATTATAGGGTATAAAGCAACACCAATTTGCAGTTACTCAATCTCTAACAATATATAATTAAAGCCTATATGTGTTAATGTTTATGTTGAATTGGTAATACATCTTTACAGTAATGCTTTTATTTAATGATATCATTTTGTTTTAATTTGTAATCGTGATGAAGTCGTTATTCTTGTTTACAAAATGGCATATGACTGCAGTGATGATCTTAACCATGTTATAAGCGATAATTCAAGTGAACATATGTCTGATTGTTGATCTTTAGACCTTTTGGTGCAACTGTTGGCATTTTTTTGTGCAACTTTTGGTATATTTTGGTTCAATTTTTGGTAAACTATGTCTAACTTTTATGTACATCTATTTATATTTTGGATACAACTTCTATATGTTTTGGGAAGAATAATGAAAAATGGTATATTCGTTTCGTTTTATAAGTTGTATTTTTTTCCGTTTAAAAAATGTGTAAGGACTTAATAGTTTAAAGTATGTAACTTTGTTTGGTTTTTTCGTATTTTTTTCAATAATATTTAACACATTAACCAATTTTATAAGTCATAAGGCTGTATGTAACAGGTTTTAGAAAGTCCAATGGTTTATTTAACAGGTTTTGAAAAGTGCAATGGTTTATTTGTTCCAAAAAATTATCCAAGGACTTAATCATTCCTAATACTAAAGTCCATTGGATTTTATTGGACTTTTCCCTTTAAAAAATAAGAAATATATAAGTGGGACCGGTTCTCATAATCGGGCTTTATAAAGCTTAACCGAGACTACATATTTTGGTTAGAAATTTAGAATCGAGACACGTTACATCGGGACCGGTTACGAGATTACTATTTTAAAACTGAGACTGATTTGGGTCCGGTCCACTACTAGAAAAACTCAAATTACCGACGGATTCTGAATTTTAGCGACGAATTACCTACGGATTCTGAATTTTAGCGATGAAAAACTTTGCCGTCGGTAAACCGTCGGTAAAAATGCCCTTCCGTCGGTAAAAGTACTCATTCCGACGGATTACCGACGGCCACTTTAATATTTTAATTTTAATTTATTTTTATTAAATATTCCGTCGGTAAATAATTACATTATTTTTTTTTATTAAAAATATTAAGAAAACCGTCGCTAATTATCGACGGATTACCGACGGCCACTTTTATATTTTAATTTTTAATTTTTTTTATTAAATATTCCGTCGGTAAATAATTACATTATTTTAAAAAAAAATATTAAGAAAACCGTCGGTAATTACCGACGGCAACTTTTATATTTTAATTTTTTTTATTTTTATTAAATATTCCGTCGGTAATCCGTCGGTAAATAATTACATTATTTTAAAAAAAAAATATTAAGAAAACCGTCAGTAATCCGTCGGTAATTACCGACGGATTACCGACGACCACTTTAATATTTTAATATTTATTTATTTTTATTAAATATTCTGTCGATAAATAATTTTTTTTAAGGAATATTAAATAAACCGTCGGTCTATATATGTATGAATGTTTATATGTATATATATACACTAGATATGTACCTGCGCGCGATGCGGCGCGAAGTATATCGAATCTAAAACCGAGAATTCAAAAAATTAAGTTTGTTTCATGTTCATATTTATTCGCTTTTAAATCACATATTAAATGTATAAAATTAAAGGTCAATATGGTTAATTGGTCAAAAAAAATGAAAAATATTCGTTCGATAGTGGGGTCTACAAATCTATAACATTTGTTGTAACGTCCAAAAATTACAAGCAAATTTAAATTTTTAAATAAACAATTCATTTATAACAACTCATTAAATGAATCCCAATGTTTCGTTTGCAAACTCATAATTAATAACTTTATAATAAAAATACAGCGGAATAAACGTTTAATTAATAAAACCATAAAACAACCAGCTCTCCTCGCGCGCCAGTGTGTACTTGTCACGCCTTGAAGCCGCTCGGACCTGAAACCACAGTTTATTGGGAAAGGGTAAGCACGAAGCTTAGTGAATTCCAACACATGCGCAGATAGGAATTATACACACATCACCCCTATCCGCACATAAGCAACAACATCACAGTTACATAAAACGAGTAAACATCTACAAGTAATTATGTATCCAACACCTCAGTACCATCGAGGCCTCGGTCCCACCGAATTGTAATGTATCCAACACCTCAGTACCATCGAGGCCTCGGTTCCACCGAATTGTAATGTATCCAACACCTCAGTACCATCGAGGCCTCGGTTCCACCGAATTGTAATGTATCCAACACCTCAGTACCATCGAGGCCTCGGTCCCACCGAATTGTAATGTAACCGACACCTCAGTACCATCGAGGCCTCGGTCCCACCGAATTGTAATGTAACACATTTATACCAAGCATCCAAACCAATCAAATATTACACACCACAAACAACTAGTTCACACCACAAAGACAATAGTACATACAAACTATCATGACATGCATATAACCCCTAACTACACAGTGAGAGAACTCACCTCGAAAGCGCGCCCAGCTTAATAACACAATTCAAGCTTCACAATTACGGTCACTTCCCAGCACCTAAACGCATGTTAAAACGTGTCAATACGAGACCCGGACCCTATGACACGACACACGTTTAAACCGTCACTAAAACTATTTTACGGTCTCACCAAACAGGTCTGTTCGGGACCTATTTCGACCCCTTTAAACCCAGTAAAATCTCAATATTATTTCACGACCAGATAGTACTCTGAGTTAGGGTTCCAAGGACATATTATACGCCTCCTAACGATTTTTCTACAATTTACTACGGATTTTACAAAAACAGATTCCGGAACAGCGAAATTCAGCACCTTTCAGTATAAAACGATAAATCGACCCATGCTACGTCCCGAACTGGGTTTTGCACAAAACACAGAAAAGTTTCTAGACTCAAAAAGGGAACTTTTGACACCGGTTTCACCCCAAACCGAGTTACGAGCAGAAAGTTATGGTTTTCGCAAGATCAAGGCAGATTCCAGAAATTTTTACATGAAATGACGAACCGCAGAACTTGCGACCACTTTTTCTCCCAACTCGAGGCCGAACCAGTTTTCCGCTAAAACACAGAAAACGTGCCCGGTCCCGAGCTCGAAGCGTGGGCGCCAGTTTCGGCTCAATCGGAGTTACGACGGAAAAGTTATGATTGACGCAAAACAGTGACAGAAGGACGTTTTTCACATAAATTGCTGATTATAAAAACGACGGTTTTAACGAAACGGCTTAAACGATTAAGTCACGGCTTAATGGGTTCAACAAGGATTATTAATAAGACCTGGCCACGCACCACCCACTGCCCTCCGGCAGTGGTGACCGCCGGTGGCGGCCGGCGGCGGTTTTCGACGAAACAAATACAACGAACCGCAACCCACCAAGAACTCCCCACTCTCTCGATCGATCGACCGCTTGCACACCCACACACACGGCGCACACAGCCACCACCACCCGACACCCAGCCACCACGGTGGCGGCGCGCGGCGGCGGCGTCGCCTCCGACCCCTTTGCTGGAAAACGAAAGAACGGAAGAAGAACGAGGGAACGACTTACCTTGCGACGACGATCCCGCGGTAAACACACTCCGGCTTCCTCTCTCTCTCCCGGTCGTCTCTCTCGCCGCTGCTCTCTCTCTCTCTCGGTCGTCTCTCTCGCCGCTGCTCTCTCTCTCTCTCTCTCTCGCCGGCGAACAGCACCGCCGACTGTTTCGTGTTGCTCCGGCGGCAGCAGGGTGGGGGGGGGGGACGTTCGGCAGTTAGCGGCGGAAAAAGGGAAGTAGGGTTTTGGTTAGTGTGTTTGCGAGAGAGAGAGAACGAGAATTCACCAAGTAGGGGGGGTCGGTTCAACAAAATACGCTCCCCATGCAAACTTAAATGACAAAATCCACATATAGTCCCTAGGTTTTTAAGGTATTTGCATTTTCTACATAACTTAGGATTTCAACATTTAGCCACTTCCGTTAACCCCGTCAATAACCACGTTAAACAAAACTTTTAATAAGAATTAAAGCAAGGAAATTACCTACCGGGATACGGGCTTTACAACTCTCCCCCACTTGGATTAGACTTCGTCCTCGAAGTCTAGACCGGCGAATAACTCGGAATAGTTCTCGCGCATCTCCGCTTCGGGTTCCCACGTCCACTCTAACCCCTTCGGTGCGGCCACCGGACTTTCCTCAACTAGAATCTAAATTTCTCCCAGGGCAACCGTGATACCATCTTTAACATCCCAGGCCAACCGTACCAGATATTGTCCGCTTTGTCCACACACCTGGACTCACGGTTTTAAAACGCGTCTAGAAATTCTCGAATACTTTTCTTACTAATAAAACTCCTTCAAGAACACTGAAAACGCGATTGGAAGAACACTCCAACAATTGAAACCATTCCTAGTTAAACGACTTCGGTTGTCTCCCAACCTTAGATGATTCATACCTCCCGATTAAATTTCAAGCTCTAACCGTCCTAAAGTGCTCACCAATGTACCCTACAGGATACTCGAATCCGATCATTCCTACCATTAACTGACGATTAACTTCCACGAGTTCTAATAGACTCCAAAGATTTTCAATAAATTATATTAACAAAACATCGACCCCCTGCCGAACATCGGTCCAACCGATTACAATAACAAACATCGGCCACCCGCCGAACATCGGTCCAACCGGTTACAATAACAAACATCGGCCACCCGCCGAACATCGGTCCAACCGATTACAATGAATCACATAAGCGTGGTATTATCCAAGACACTAACACAAATAGATATCCCCCACAATCAAGTCAACTAACACACACGTAGGTCATTCCACCATAACCATTCATCACAAGTGATCATTTCAGGGTTACTACTACCATCACCATGATTATCTTAACATCGGCTACCACTCTCCGATTATACTAAAGGTGTTTGGCCTCAAGCCCAAAAGTCGACACCTAAAAATACCACCTACCTCAAAATGGTTGATGCGCATTTATTCTCTTAATAACAAAGGGCATCAATCCCTTAACCGATACTATTCGGCCTACAGTACTAACGCGCGTGGAATATCCAGCCTCCCACCGTCGACGTATCCCCCACACACGCTCTACAAAGCTAATTTATCTGAACCGAGGATACGCCCTGACGCCTACCTCTCGGGTAACGCCTCAGGGCCCCGCACATCGGAATTACCTCTCAGGTAAGTGCCCACAATTATATCCTCCTAGCACCTACTAGAAAGCCTAGGCTATAACGCCTGAACACCGGGGTCTCACCCCGAGATACCCAACCGACCATTACCAACGACTGACTAATGTGTCTAAGGATCCAAAGCAAACAGCCTACCGCAACATGCCTATTCCGGATTGACTCACTCACCCAAACATGTAAACACTCAACGTGCAAAGAATTCCAAACGGTGCGACAAAAACAACCCATCACTAGACTCCACATCGAGCCATTAAAACCGGGCAATTGGCCCATGACTAACTCCAAGTCAAAACCGAGCAAAATGCTCTACGCTTGCTAGACCCATGGATCGGAAAAAAAAATGCGTTTAAACAAAGTTTAAGCAAGCAATACTCTGAACTCAACCTTAGTCCCAGGCTCAACACGGGTTAAACAAAAGAGTTTTCCAAAAGGACTCACACCCTTAAAATTCTCGAAATGACACTTAAAAGTACATTTCCCCCAAATGGTTTACAAAATCATTTACCAAATATTTTCAACATCAGGATTTTCATCTCAAAAGGATCGTATATAATAAAACTACTTTTACCAGATCGATAGTTACGCAAAACTGGACACGCTCGTCCCATATAGGAAAATCATGTTGAAAATCGTCCCATTGCAGTTCAGTTTACTCACACAAAAGCAAAACGTAAGAAATAAAAATGAACCGCCTCGATTCTAGAATGGATTGACTCATGACGTGCACTTAAAGTAACCGCTTGACCTTAAATAGGGTGCAACAAAGGTGTGCACATAATTCAAAATAAGTTTCACGACATTTGATTCAAAAATTCCTCTTTTTAATCATAAAATGACGTGGCACAGGGTTTGCCACAAATCTTTCGCGCGTCAGCTAGTCACACAAAACGATGTCACGGTTTACAATTATATGTTTGTTAAAGCACAGCTGTCTCGTGTAAGTTTCCAAACTTGAAGACAGAAACCAGTCCGCTCTATTAATTTGAAACATCGACTAAAACCTCATAAAATCTCAAACTGGGGGCAGGCATGCAAGCTTGTAACACTTCCTCAAGTTTCGTACTTGGGACATATAACGTCAAAACATTATAGTTTAAAAAATGTATTTATCGAAAATGCTCAAAATACTCGTTTCCTCCAAAGCAAAAGTTTTTAATTTCCCAAAAAAAAAATGATCGGTAATTCTAAATTAACCGAATGTCAAAAATCTACGCATTTATGTTTCCAAAATATAACACATTGTAATCGTATGCATGATGTTCACAACATTAAAACACTCATTGGATCAAATGGTCTTTCATTTCAACAAAAAAAGAACTAAAACCTTTTCATGCACGACTCGTTTATCAAAATGTCGAGAACAAAGGTTACCCCAGTATGCATACCCCTAAGTCGATAAATCGCATTTTCATAAAACCTTTAGCTGACTGAAAAGCGCACTAAACAACTCATTATGAAATGCTACCAAAATTCCTCCATGCACCACTTATGTCACGCATGAATCAATCCACACACTGAACTATTTGCAATAAAATACTTAGTAATACAAACTCTCGAACGAAAAGTTAAGCGACACTGGAATTCCAAACTCATTTTAAACAAATCACCAAATTAACCTTTATACAGACATCGTGGAATGTAACTTTTCGTCTCAACTCTAACACACGTGGAGGAGTTCCAATGTTAGAGTCTCAATCCGTAGTCACTTACCCAACATCTTAACCTCCACAAAACACGGATAACATCGTACCCGAAAGGACCGTTGGAAAAAATAATCAAATGAAACAATCTTTTACAAAGTTTTCAACTCCCGTGATAAAACGGTTTCAAGCATTTTCAAAACTATAATTTGAAATCTCGTGTGTGCTAAACATTTCCCAGAGTTTCGAAATACAATCCATATAAGGATCGGAACACAAAGATTAATTAGTGCAATCCTATTTTCAAAATAAAACTTTGTGCATGACTCAGTTGGCATTCCACGTCTCGACTCATACTCCTTCAAACCTCCCCAATCCACTATCGTCCTCTGGGCATTTAAACCTCTTGGGGCAAGATGGGAAATTACGTCACATAATCCCTACGATTTTTCTTCAATTCAAGGTCTGCTCTATAGGCCTATGACTCCAGCACAACCTTCCATCTTGGCCCGAAATGATCTACTTACCACAAACATCGTCGACATCGTCACTCAAAGTGACTAATACTGGAAACGTCCTTCTATTCCAACGACTACTGGATTAGATCCTTCACCACTACCCTCAACGATCATTACATCTAAGCAAGACAAGTACACACATGTACCAGTGGATCTACTATAGTTGTCTCTCCTCGTGACAGCTATTCTGGGTAGATAATACAACGCGTTTTAGCACATAACAACGCACACTAACAACACTCACGCCCAACTCCTTGGATTCCTCGTGACTTCCCCGACTCGAGCATTGATCCTGTGCTTCCGGTAGTAGGAGCTCTACTACTACCTTCCACACCTATCATCACTCGTTCCGAGTCCCATTCCAAGGGTCCAAGTAGTTTCTCGCCGAAACTATACACATAATACAATTAATCCACACATGCCAGTTCAAGAACATATCCTAAACAGGCAAACTCATACAACTACTGTATATATAAAACCATCGGTCTCGCCGATCAGACAACCACAATTGTATACATAATAAACCATATGCCCGCACCAGCATACATATACACCCACTCTTTATAGCTCCCTAGGAATTTCACCCTATTCCACTACCCTTGCTATGACAAAGTTCCCACTAGTCCTGACGAGTCGCCTCGCGAATGCACAGTCGCATACAGTGTAAAACCAGATAGACTTTTGAATATAAGATTCTATCTTACAACGGTTGGACTAAAACAAGAGCTGCGCAGTAGAACTAAATTCAACATTCTAATTCTATTTGGTTCCTACCGCATACAACCTATAGTGCATTCACTTAACAACCTATCAAGGCTAGCATAAACTCCTATTAGCAAGCAACAAACATGCAACACAGTGTAATAAGCACCAAGTAATTTAACATACATACTCTTATGTTCTAGAAAGCAATCTAGCACACGTACTCATACATAAACACCCTTCCCAGCTCTCTAGGAACTTCCTCTTATCCCACTACCCTTGCTACTACCGAATCCCTACTAATTAAAACGAGTGACCTTGCGAATACCCGATTATATGCAGTGCGAAATAAATAGACAGTCGAATACAAGACTCTATCCTAGAACGGTTGGACTCAAACAAGAGCTGCGCAATAGAACTAAATCGAATATTCTAAGGCTATAAATCTCTTACTGCATACAACCTAGAGGGCATCCACTTAGTAACCTATCATAATTAGCATAAATTCCTAATAGCAAGTAGTTCAACATACAACATAGTGTCCACAACAAGCAATCTAGCATGCATACTCTATGATCTAGAAAGCAATAAAACACTAAGTACTGTACCTTTCCCCTTTGGCTCCGGCTGACTGTACACACTGCGCCTCCGATCACCGTTCCTCGAACGGGTCTTTACTTTTTCTTTTATTTTCAAAAAGATTTAATAAAGAATTTGAAAATTTCCCAGCCGCAACTTGAGACCAAACACACCGAGGTGCGTTTGATTCACTCAAGCTGTGCTCTGATACCAAGTTGTAACGTCCCAAAAATTACAAGCAAATTTAAATTTTTAAATAAACAATTCATTTATAACAACTCATTAAATGAATCCCAATGTTTCGTTTGTAAACTCATAATTAATAACTTTATAATAAAAATACAGCGGAATAAACGTTTAATTAATAAAACCATAAAACAACCAGCTCTCCTCGCGCGCCAGTGTGTACTTGTCACGCCTTGAAGCCGCTCGGACCTGAAACCACAGTTTATTGGGAAAGGGTAAGCACGAAGCTTAGTGAATTCCAACACATGCGCAGATAGGAATTATACACACATCACCCCTATCCGCACATAAGCAACAACATCACAGTTACATAAAACGAGTAAACATCTACAAGTAATTATGTATCCAACACCTCAGTACCATCGAGGCCTCGGTCCCACCGAATTGTAATGTATCCAACACCTCAGTACCATCGAGGCCTCGGTTCCACCGAATTGTAATGTATCCAACACCTCAGTACCATCGAGGCCTCGGTCCCACCGAATTGTAATGTAACCGACACCTCAGTACCATCGAGGCCTCGGTCCCACCGAATTGTAATGTAACACATTTATACCAAGCATCCAAACCAATCAAATATTACACACCACAAACAACTAGTTCACACCACAAAGACAATAGTACATACAAACTATCATGACATGCATATAACCCCTAACTACACAGTGAGAGAACTCACCTCGAAAGCGCGCCCAGCTTAATAACACAATTCAAGCTTCACAATTACGGTCACTTCCCAGCACCTAAACGCATGTTAAAACGTGTCAATACGAGACCCGGACCCTATGACACGACACACGCTTAAACCGTCACTAAAACTATTTTACGGTCTCACCAAACAGGTCTGTTCGGGACCTATTTCGACCCCTTTAAACCCAGTAAAATCTCAATATTATTTCACGACCAGATAGTACTCTGAGTTAGGGTTCCAAGGACATATTATACGCCTCCTAACGATTTTTCTACAATTTACTACGGATTTTACAAAAACAGATTCCGGAACAGCGAAATTCAGCACCTTTCAGTATAAAACGATAAATCGACCCATGCTACGTCCCGAACTGGGTTTTGCACAAAACACAGAAAAGTTTCTAGACTCAAAAAGGGAACTTTTGACACCGGTTTCACCCCAAACCGAGTTACGAGCAGAAAGTTATGGTTTTCGCAAGATCAAGGCAGATTCCAGAAATTTTTACATGAAATGACGAACCGCAGAACTTGCGACCACTTTTTCTCCCAACTCGAGGCCGAACCAGTTTTCCGCTAAAACACAGAAAACGTGCCCGGTCCCGAGCTCGAAGCGTGGGCGCCAGTTTCGGCTCAATCGGAGTTACGACGGAAAAGTTATGATTGACGCAAAACAGTGACAGAAGGACGTTTTTCACATAAATTGCTGATTATAAAAACGACGGTTTTAACGAAACGGCTTAAACGATTAAGTCACGGCTTAATGGGTTCAACAAGGATTATTAATAAGACCTGGCCACGCACCACCCACTGCCCTCCGGCAGTGGTGACCGCCGGTGGCGGCCGGCGGCGGTTTTCGACGAAACAAATACAACGAACCGCAACCCACCAAGAACTCCCCACTCTCTCGATCGATCGACCGCTTGCACACCCACACACACGACGCACACAGCCACCACCACCCGACACCCAGCCACCACGGTGGCGGCGCGCGGCGGCGGCGTCGCCTCCGACCCCTTTGCTGGAAAACGAAAGAACGGAAGAAGAACGAGGGAACGACTTACCTTGCGACGACGATCCCGCGGTAAACACACTCCGGCTTCCTCTCTCTCTCCCGGTCGTCTCTCTCGCCGCTGCTCTCTCTCTCTCTCGGTCGTCTCTCTCGCCGCTGCTCTCTCTCTCTCTCTCTCTCGCCGGCGAACAGCACCGCCGACTGTTTCGTGTTGCTCCGGCGGCAGCAGGGTGGGGGGGGGGGACGTTCGGCAGTTAGCGGCGGAAAAAGGGAAGTAGGGTTTTGGTTAGTGTGTTTGCGAGAGAGAGAGAACGAGAATTCACCAAGTAGGGGGGGTCGGTTCAACAAAATACGCTCCCCATGCAAACTTAAATGACAAAATCCACATATAGTCCCTAGGTTTTTAAGGTATTTGCATTTTCTACATAACTTAGGATTTCAACATTTAGCCACTTCCGTTAACCCCGTCAATAACCACGTTAAACAAAACTTTTAATAAGAATTAAAGCAAGGAAATTACCTACCGGGATACGGGCTTTACATTTGTGCTCGTTTTGAAGGTTTTGATGAACGGTTATAATAGTATAATTTATAAGGCCATCCGTATCCCAACCCTCAAGCCCTAAAGTGGCGTAGCGGAACCCTCAAGCCCTCTTGCCACCTCATTTTTTTTAATTCTTTTATTTATACATTTAATTATTTAACAAAATAAAAATATTTATATATTTTTAATAAATAAAAATAAGATAAATAATAAAAATAAAAATTCATATCATTCATTAAAAATAAAAATTACAAAATACAAAACATTAAAAAAATAAAAATTACAAAATACAAAATTACCCAAAATTGAGAACCATGTACTTGGCCGGAGTAAAACCTTGTTCAATCAAACCGGGACGTGTAAATTGGTAAGGAATATGTTGCGAAAATTGTGGCGGAAATTGTTGCGAAAATTGTGGCGGAAATTGTTGCGAAAATTGCGGATGATAACCTTGTTGTGTAAACGCTTGGAAACCAAGCTCCGGGTCTTCTTGCGGTTGCGGTGTATCCGGTCGGTTACGACGGGATGTAGGTGTTTTGTTTGGATTCATGATGAAATTTGAGAGAGTTTGAGAGAGTTTGAGAGAATTTAAGAGATTTTGGTGTGAAAAATATAGAGAATGGAAGAGAATGAGAGAGTTGTTTTGTGTGAAAAATAAAATGGGTTTTAAGATTATATATATAGTGTGATTAAATTGAAAAAAAAATATTTTTTTTTTAAAAATAGCCGTTGCCAACGTCTTTATTTTCAAATTATTTAAAAAAAATTAAAATAAGAAAAGCCATCGGGTTGAACAGGTTTTGGAACCCGGGGCTGCAACCCGAGCCCGAGCCCGCTCCCCCCCGTACCGTAACCCGCTGGAGCCCGCTCCGAGCCCGAGCCCTCAAGCGATACGGAAGGCCTAAAGAAGTATAATAGATAAATATAGATAAGAGCGTAAAATGTACAAGTTTAAAAAAAATCTCGGTACGTCATTCTGGAAAAATCTTGATACGTATTTATGATATTTCACAATATTATCAAGTTACAAAAATATTCAATAATAATTTTTTTTTGAAATTATTGACGAGAATATTGTAATAATATAATTTGTAAAAAATGTATTTATTAATATGTTTTAGTTAAACTATGATTATGTATTTTAAATATTATAAGGGTGTAAAATGAAAATGAATAATGTAAGGATATAAAACAAATTAATCCGTACATGTTCATGATATTTAATAATATGATTAAATCCAAAAATATTCAATATTTGGCTCATTTCGAAGGTATTGACGAGACAATTACAATGGTGTAATTTGTAAAAAAAAGAAATGTATTTTTAATGAATTTTAGTTCATATACATTATTTATGTTTATATGATAAAAGTCTAAAATGAAAAAATAAAAAAGTAATGGATTAAAAGTAAATTACATACCTAATTATAAGGGTAGTAAATGTAACGTATAAATTAAAAAAATTGAATTAAGGAGAGATTTAAGGAGGAGTGAATGTGAGTGTGCTAAATGAACTTATAATGTAAACTGCGTCTAGATACATGTTTAAGCGAGAAAATACTGAAGTCGGCTCACCAGAAGTCGACACGTGTCATGCTAGTTATTTATTTATTATATGTATAGATGTATGTGTGTATGTATATGTGGATGATAGTATATGTATGTATGTAAATTAATGTGTATGATAGTATATGTACACATATGTATATACTGTACATACATGTTTGTGTGTGTAACATCCCAAATTTTCAAGGAAATTAAAATTTTAATTAAACGTTTTATATATAAAAAAAAACTCATTAAATAATCCCAACATATTAATTTCAAAATCATAAATGTCGTTCAAGTAGTCAGAAACCAGCGGAAACAATGTTCAATAAATAAAACCAATATCAGCCAGCTCATCCCGCGCGCCAGTGCGTACCCGTCACGCCTTAGAGCCACTCGTACCTGAAACCACAGTTTATTGGGAAAGGGTAAGCACGAAGCTTAGTGAATTCAAACACATGCGCAGGTAGGAATTATATACACCTCACCCCTACCCGCACATAGGCAACAACATCACAGATACATAAAACGAGTAAACATATACAGGTAATTATGTATCCAACCACCTCAGTACCATCGAGGCCTCGGTCCCACCGAATTGTAACATAACCAACACCTCAGTACCATCGAGGCCTCGGTCCCACCGAATTGTAATGTAACCAACACCTCAGTACCATCGAGGCCTCGGTCCCACCGAATTGTAATGTAACCAACACCTTAGTACCATCGAGGCCTCGGTCCCACCGAATTGTAAGGTAACACATTTATACCAAGCATTCAAACCAATCAAATATTATACACCACAACAACTAGTTCACACCACAAAAACAGTAGTACATGCAAACTATTATGACATGCATACAACCCCTAACTACACAGTGAGAGAACTCACCTCAAATGCGCGCCTAGCTTAATCAACACGAATCAAGCTTCACAATTACGGTCACTTCCCAGCACCTAAACGCATGTTAAAACGTGTCAATACGAGACCCGGACCCTATGACACGACACACGCTTAAACCGTCACTAAAACTAATTTCCGTTCTCACAAAACAGGTCTGTTCGGGACCTGTTTCGACCCCCTTAAATCCAGAAAAATCCCAATATTATTTCATGGCTAGAAAGTCCTCTGAGTTAGGGTTCCAAGGACATATTATACGCCTCCTAACGATTTTTCTACAATTTATTATGAATTAAATACGAACGGTTACCAAAACTGCCAGTTTCGGTCCAGCCTGCATAAACAGTCCAAAACAGCCTAACTACGGTTTAAATCAGACTTTCGGCAAAACACTAAAAACCTTCCCAACTCGAATAGGGAACTATGGCCACCAAAATCACCTCAAAGCGAGTTACGAGTAAAAAGTTACGGCTTTCGCAAAACCGAGACAGATTCCAGAATTTTTCACATGAAATGACGAACCGCAGAACTTGCGACCACTTTTTCTCCCAACTCGAGGCCGAACCAGTTTTCCGCTAAAACACAGAAAGCGTGCCCGGTCCCGAGCTCGAAGCGTGGGCGCCAGTTTCGGCTCAATCGGAGTTACGACGGAAAAGTTATTGCCGTCACAAAACAGGGGCTGAACCATATTTTCACATAAAAAGATGACTCTAAAAACAACGGTTCAAACGATTTGGCTTAAGCGATTTAGTCACGGCTTGAAGGGCTCTATGGTGGTCAAGGTCAGGTCACGGCCACGCACCACCCATCTACAACGGCAGCCATGGCCGCCCATCCACCACCGCCACAGCAGCGGCGAACGGCGGCTCTCCGGCGAGGGTTCCGCGCATACACACACATGCATCCACGTACACCCTTCCATGCTTCGGATCTCCCTCTCGCTCACCTTACCGCGTGCACAACCAACTCACCCAACCACCACCACCCGACACCCAGCCACCACAGTGGCGACGCGCGGTGGCAGTGGCGTCGCCGCTGGTTGATTCACCGAAAAAGATTCAAGACGAGTAGATGCTTACCTCACGACGATACCTCGCACCCGCAACCGACCTTAACTCCCTTGCTTCCTCCGACGATCAGCCGCAGCAGCGACCTCCGGTGACAGCTTCGACGACGGCAGGTACAATTCCGGCCGACTCTTCTCTACCTACTTCTCGGCTTCTCTCTCTTTCGATCGCTCTCTCTCTCTCTCTCTCTCTACGACGGCCACACACCAGGTTTGAAGGATTAGCAAATAAGGGAAATAGGTTTTCTTGGTTGCTACTTGAGGCCGAAGTAAGAAAACGAGAGGGCTGGGGACCGGTCTTTCCCATGGGCCGGTCACTCTCCATGCAACATTTACAAACCATGCACAATTGGCCCCTCAACAAGCAAACCAACATACTTTTACCCCTTTTTAAAAAAAATGAGACTTACCAAGGAGGCCACAAATCTTAACAAAACAAATCGCTAAATAATTAAAATTAAATAATAAACGTACCGGGACACGGGCTTTACAACTCTCCCCCGCTTGGATTAGACTTCGTCCCCGAAGTCCATGCTCGCAAACAGCTCCGGGTAATTCTCCCGCATCTCGGCTTCGGGTTCCCACGTCCATTCTGAACCTTTCCGGTGCTGCCACTGGACCTTCACCAATCCAATGACCTTGTTCCGCAGAGTCTTCGTCTTCCTCTCGACTATGGCTATTGGCTTCTCCACGTAGTTGAGTCGCTCGTCAATCTGAATATCTTCGAGGGGAACTACCGCAGACTCATCCATCACACACTTCCGCAATTGAGAGACATGAAAAGTGTTGTGGATCAGGCTCAGTTCTTCGGGTAGCTCCAATCGGTAAGCTACTTTCCCCACACGCGCGATGACCTTGTACGGTCCGATGTATCGGGGACCCAACTTTCCCCGCTTGCGAAAACGGATTACCCCTTTCCAGGGTGACACTTTCAGAAGAACGTAATCCCCGACTTGGAACTCCAAGTCCGATCGTCTTTTATCGGCGTAACTCTTTTGTCGACTCTGCGCAGTGACTAACCGATCACGCACCATCTGAATCATCTCCGTCGTCTTTAGCACAACATCGGTGCTCCCCAGCACCCTGTGACCAACCTCGCCCCAGCAAATGGGCGTCCGACACTTCCTGCCATACAACACTTCGTACGGCGCTCTACCGATGCTAGCGTGATAGCTGTTATTATAGGAGAACTCAGCTAGTGGAAGATACTGATCCCAACTACCACCAAAGTCAATCACACATGCTCGCAACATGTCCTCAAGTGTCTGAATAGTACGCTCACTCTGCCCATCGGTCTGAGGATGAAATGCTGTACTGAAATGCAACCGCGTACCCATTTCATTCTGAAACTTCTCCCAAAACCGGGAGGTGAAACGAGTATCCCGATCCGAGACAATCGAGACTGGCACCCCGTGCCTAGTTACAATCTCTCGGATGAAAACCTCCGCGAGCTTATCCGCCGAGAAGCTCTCTTTAATCGCCAAGAAGTGAGCGCTCTTAGTCAGACGATCCACAATTACCCAGATGGTATCATTCCCTCGCTGAGTTTTGGGAAGCTTCGTGATGAAATCCATCGTAATCTGCTCCCACTTCCACACCGGAATCTCCAAAGGTTGCAATTTCCCGTGCGGTCGCTGGTGCTCCGCCTTGACCTTCCGACAAGTCAAACATACCTCCACACATTTGGCTACATCCCGCTTCATGCCGGGCCACCAATAGCCTTCCCGTAAGTCTCTGTACATTTTGGTAGCTCCCGGATGAATCGAAAACTTGGACTTATGCGCCTCGTCCAATAGTATCTGTCGGTTCCCACCGGTGAATGGGACCCAAACTCTACCATATCGGGTCAATAATCCTCGACTATCCCGTACTAATTTCGGAATTTCTCCCGAAACTCTCTCACGTTTTGCATTTTCCGCCAACACGGCCACCTCCTGAGCGACACATATTGACTCCAAAAGAGGTGCAACCACTGTCAACCGCTGACACAGACCCTTCAGCGATTCCCCAACCGGATGACGGCTAAGCGCGTCCGCGACTACATTCGCTTTACCCGGGTGGTAAAGTATCTCGCAGTCGTAATCCTTGACCACATCAAGCCATCTTCGCTGTCGCATATTAAGATTTTGCTGATCCATCAGGTATTTAAGGCTCTTATGATCAGTGTAGATAGTACACTTGACACCATAAAGATAATGTCTCCAAATCTTCAGAGCAAACACCACTGCTCCCAACTCCAAGTCATGAGTCGGGTAGTTCGCTTCATGAGGCTTCAACTGCCTCGAAGCGTAGGCTATGACCTTGCCGCGTTGCATCAGCACGGCACCCAACCCCTGATATGAAGCATCACAATAAACCACCAAATCCTCCATACCCTCGGGCAAAGTTAACACAGGAGCCTCGCATAAACGTCTGCGTAGCTCCTCAAACGCCTTCTGCTGCTCTTCACCCCAACTGAAAGCTGCAGTTTTCTTCGTCAGTCGAGTCATAGGCAAGTCAATCTTGGAGAAATCCTGGATAAATCTCCGATAGTATCCTGCTAACCCGAGAAAACTCCGCACCTCGGTAGGAGTTTTCGGCACCTCCCACTGCATTACCGCTGAGATCTTGGCCGGATCGACCATGATACCGTCCTGATTCACGACATGTCGTAGGAATTGGACCTCTCGTAACCAGAACTCACACTTGGAGAACTTAGCATAAAGCTTCTCCCGCCTCAACACATCCAAAACTTCCCGCAAATGCACCTCGTGCTCTTCTCTCGTCTTCGAATATACGAGGATATCATCGATGAATACGATCACCGAGCGATCCAGCATCGGGCTGCATACCCTGTTCATGAGGTCCATGAACGCTGCTGGTGCGTTGGTGAGTCCGAAAGGCATCACCACGAACTCGTAATGGCCATACCGCGTTCGGAAGGCCGTTTTCTCCGTGTCCTCACTTCGTACCCGCATCTGATGATACCCGGATCTCAGGTCAATCTTAGAGAACCACGAGGCTCCCTGCAACTGATCAAACAAGTCGTCAATCCTTGGCAGAGGATAACGATTCTTTACCGTAAGCTTATTCAGCTCCCGGTAATCAATACACATTCGTTGAGATCCATCCTTCTTCTTCACGAACAAGATCGGAGCTCCCCACGGTGAACAACTCGGCTTAATGAACTCTTTCTCGAGAAGTTCCTGCAACTGATCATACAGTTCCTTCATTTCCGGTGGAGCCAGGCGATAGGGTGCCTTGGCCACCGGAGCAGCACCCGGAATCAGATCGATTCGAAACTCCACCTGTCGTTCGGGAGGTATCCCCGGTAACTCGTCGGGAAATACATCGGCAAACTCCCTCACGACTGGCACATCTACGGCAGTCTTCTTCGCCTCATCAAAACGTGTATATCACATACGCCAAGTATCCCCGACCACTATGCTGAAGGTGTCTCCGAGCCCTCGCCGCGGAACATATTGCCGTAGTCCGTCTGGGCGAGTCTCCCTGAATCAACAACTCTCCCCCGCTTGAGGTTCGAACCCGCACTTGCTTGTGGCGACAAACAATTTCTGCATCAAACGCGTCCATCCAATCCATGCCCACAATCACACAAAGCTCTCGCATAGCTATCGGAATCAAGTCAATGGGAAACCTCACACCCGAGATTTCCAACGTGCATCCCCGATACACATCCGTAACCGTCAAGGTTCGATCATCGGCAACCTCGACTACCAAAGGACACCCTAACCGTCCCACCACTCGGCCCAAACTCTCGCTAAAGGTGCGAGACACAAATGAATGAGTAGCCCCGCTATCAAACATTACAACCGCAGGCACCGAGTTAACTAGAAACGTACCTGTCACCACCTTAGGCGTCGCCTGCGCCTCTTCCACCTTCAGCTGGTGGACTCTACCTTGGGCTGCCTCTGTCCCCGGCTGACCCGTGCGACCATCAGTGATGCGCAGTGGGGCATTTGCAGGAGCCCCATGTGCACCACCCCCATCAGTTGCCCTCGCATTCGGACAATTGGCCCTCACGTGGCCCGTCTGCTTGCAACTAAAGCAGATCATCAATGGCGACTTGCAATCCCGGCTGTGATGACCGGACTGCCCACACTTGAAACACCCGCCAGTCTTCTTCCCACTAGAATCCCTGGGTTTAAACCCACCACTCCTCGAACTCCCGCGCGAATCAGAAAACTTTGACTTCTTTTGCACCGCAGAGATTGGCGTCACCGCCTGGGCTGCCTTTCTCTTTCTGGCTTGGGTCTCTAACTCCAACTCCCTTCTCCGGGCTGCATCCATCATTGATGACAAAGAAGCGTACGGTACCGTGCTCACGAACTCTCTGATCTCGGTACGTAACATATCTTTATACCGGGCCATCTTCATTTCCTCCGAAGCGGCATATTGAGGACAAAACAGCGCCATCTCAGTAAATTTCTTGTTCATCTCTTTAACAGTCTCCGTGGTCTGGGTTAGTTCCAAGAACTCCTTCGCTATCCTCTCCATCTCCACCGGAGGCACGTACTCGGCACGGAACCGAGTAACGAACTCCTCCCAAGTAAGGGTAGTACGCTCAGCAAGAGTCAGCGCTGAGGCGCACCAATCCTTCGCCCCATCGCGAAGCAAATTCACAGCAAAACGGACCTTCAGATTATCCGGGCAGCCGCAGGTCAAGAAGGCGCACTCCATATCAGAAACCCAACGCATGCTAACAATTGGGTTCGAGTCTCCCTTGAACTCCGGGGGAGAACAGGCAGAGAGATCCCGATACTGGAACTCTCGATTACGGGGCTGTCCCCCAGCAGGCGGCGGAATCGCTGCAATGCGCTCCTCTAGCAGAACCGTCACCTGATCTTGTATGGCGGTGATAATCTCGGGGATTGCCTCCCCGACCGCATTTGCTACCTCTGCTGCAATCATCTCTCGGATCTGTTCCTCCGTGATCCCCGCCTCAGTTCGCGGCTCAGTCGCGTTGCTCCTCCTAGTGATGGCCATTCTATAAAGAAGAAACATACAACGAGTTATTAGCACCTAATAACTCACATCAACAACACTCACGCTCAGCTCCTTGGAATCCTCGCGACTTTCCCGACTCGAGCACTGATCCTGTGCTTCCGGTAGTAGGAGCTCTACTACTACCTTCCACACCTATCATCGCTCGTTCCGAGTCCCATCCCGAGGGTTCAAGTAGCTTCTCGCCGCAACTACACACATATGCCCGCACCGGCATATATACTCACTCTTCCTAGCTCCCTAGGAATTTCCATCCCAATCACTTCCCTTGCTACTAATGAATCCTCACTAATCATAAAGAGTGGCCTCGCGAATACCCGATTACATGCAGTGCAAAACAAATAGACAGTCGAATACAAGATTCTATCCTAGAACGGTTGGACTCAAACAAGAGCTGCGCAATAGAACTAAATCGAATATTCTACGGCTATAAGTCTCTTACTGCATACAACCTAGAGGGCATTCACTTAGTAACCTATCATAATTAGCATAAACTCCTAATAGCAAGCAACTCAACATACCGCATAGTGTCAACAACAGGCAATCTAGCATGCATATTCTATGATCTAGAAAGCAATAAAACACTAAGCATTGTACCTTTCCCTTCGGCTCCGGCTGACTGTACACACTGCGCCCTCGATCACCGTTCCTCGAACGGGTTTTTACTTTTTCTTTTATTTCCAAAAAGTTTTAATAAAGAATTTGAAAATTTCCCAGCCGCAACTTGAGACCAAACACACTGAGGTGCGTTTGATTCACTCAAGCTGTGCTCTGATACCAAGTTGTAACATCCCAAATTTTCAAGGAAATTAAAATTTTAATTAAACGTTTTATATATAAAAAAAAACTCATTAAATAATCCCAACATATTAATTTCAAAATCATAAATGTCGTTCAAGTAGTCAGAAACCAGCGGAAACAATGTTCAATAAATAAAACCAATATCAGCCAGCTCATCCCGCGCGCCAGTGCGTACCCGTCACGCCTTAGAGCCACTCGTACCTGAAACCACAGTTTATTGGGAAAGGGTAAGCACGAAGCTTAGTGAATTCAAACACATGCGCAGGTAGGAATTATATACACCTCACCCCTACCCGCACATAGACAACAACATCACAGATACATAAAACGAGTAAACATCTACAGGTAATTATGTATCCAACCACCTCAGTACCATCGAGGCCTCGGTCCCACCGAATTGTAACATAACCAACACCTCAGTACCATCGAGGCCTCGGTCCCACCGAATTGTAATGTAACCAACACCTCAGTACCATCGAGGCCTCGGTCCCACCGAATTGTAATGTAACCAACACCTCAGTACCATCGAGGCCTCGGTCCCACCGAATTGTAAGGTAACACATTTATACCAAGCATTCAAACCAATCAAATATTATACACCACAACAACTAGTTCACACCACAAAAACAGTAGTACATGCAAACTATTATGACATGCATACAACCCCTAACTACACAGTGAGAGAACTCACCTCAAATGCGCGCCTAGCTTAATCAACACGAATCAAGCTTCACAATTACGGTCACTTCCCAGCACCTAAACGCATATTAAAACGTGTCAATACGAGACCCGGACCCTATGACACGACACACGCTTAAACCGTCACTAAAACTAATTTCCGTTCTCACAAAACAGGTCTGTTCGGGACCTGTTTCGACCCCCTTAAATCCAGAAAAATCCCAATATTATTTCATGGCTAGAAATTCCTCTGAGTTAGGGTTCCAAGGACATATTATACGCCTCCTAACGATTTTTCTACAATTTATTATGAATTAAATACGAACGGTTACCAAAACTGCCAGTTTCGGTCCAGCCTGCATAAACAGTCCAAAACAGCCTAACTACGGTTTAAATCAGACTTTCGGCAAAACACTAAAAACCTTTCCAACTCGAATAGGGAACTATGGCCACCAAAATCACCTCAAAGCGAGTTACGAGTAAAAAGTTACGGCTTTCGCAAAACCGAGACAGATTCCAGAATTTTTCACATGAAATGACGAACCGCAGAACTTGCGACCACTTTTTCTCCCAACTCGAGGCCGAACCAGTTTTCCGCTAAAACACAGAAAGCGTGCCCGGTCCTGAGATCGAAGCGTGGGCGCCAGTTTCGGCTCAATCGGAGTTACGACGGAAAAGTTATTGCCGTCACAAAACAGGGGCTGAACCATATTTTCACATAAAAAGACGACTCTAAAAACAACGGTTCAAACGATTTGGCTTAAGCGATTTAGTCACGGCTTGAAGGGCTCTATGGTGGTCAAGGTCAGGTCACGGCCACGCACCACCCATCTACAACGGCAGCCATGGCCGCCCATCCACCACCGCCACAGCAGCGGCGAACGGCGGCTCTCCGGCGAGGGTTCCGCGCATACACACACATGCATCCACGTACACCCTTCCATGCTTCGGATCTCCCTCTCGCTCACCTTACCGCGTGCACAACCAACTCACACAACCACCACCACCCGACACCCAGCCACCACAGTGGCGGCGCGCGGTGGCAGTGGCGTCGCCGCTGGTTGATTCACCGAAAAAGATTCAAGACGAGTAGATGCTTACCTCACGACGATACCTCGCACCCGCAACCGACCTTAACTCCCTTGCTTCCTCCGACGATCAGCCGCAGCAGCGACCTCCGGTGACAGCTTCGACGACGGCAGGTACAATTCCGGCCGACTCTTCTCTACCTACTTCTCGGCTTCTCTCTCTTTCGATCGCTCTCTCTCTCTCTCTCTCTCTCTCTACGACGGCCACACACCAGGTTTGAAGGATTAGCAAATAAGGGAAATAGGTTTTCTTGGTTGCTACTTGAGGCCGAAGTAAGAAAACGAGAGGGCTGGGGGCCGGTCTTTCCCATGGGCCGGTCACTCTCCATGCAACATTTACAAACCATGCACAATTGGCCCCTCAACAAGCAAACCAACATACTTTTACCCCTTTTTAAAAAAATTGAGACTTACCAAGGAGGCCAAAAATCTTAACAAAACAAATCCCTAAATAATTAAAATTAAATAATAAACGTACCGGGACACGGGCTTTACAGTGTGTCATGTGTACTATCTATATGTTTATGTATTTTGTATATGTGTATATATATATGAATGTTTGTATGTGTGTATGTACATGTGGATGATAGTTTATGTGTGTATGTATATGTGTATGATAGTATATGTGTATGATGGTATATATACATACATACATGTATGTATATACAGTATATATATGTTTGTGTGTCATGTTTATTATCTATATGTTTATGTATGTTTATATATGTGTATATATGTATGAATGTTTATATGTATATACATGTATGTGTGTATGTACAGGTGGATGATAGTATATGTGTATGATAGTATATGTACACATATGTAAATACAATACATATATGTTTGTGTGTCATGTGTACTATCTATATGTTTATGTATGTTTCATGTATATGTGTATATATGTATGAATGTTTGTATGTATATACATGTATGTGTGGATGATAATATATGTGTCTATGTATATGTACAGGTATGATAGTATATGTACACGTATGTATATACAATACATATATAGTACATATGTGTTTGTATGTCCTGTGTACTATCTATATATTTATGTATGTTTGTATTTGTGTATATATGTATGAGTGTTTGTATGTATATACATGTATGTATGATTGTATGTGTATATACACATGTAGTTGCTTATATGTATACAGTACATACTATACATACATATGTTTGTATATGTCATACATGTCTAGCTATATGTGTATGTAAGTTTGTATACATGTCATCTATATGTCTATATGTTTATACATGTCTATATGCGTATGTATGTTTGTATATGTGTATATATATATATATATGTATGTGTGTATACATATGTAATTGCTTATACCTATAAAGTACATACGTATACATATGTTTGTATATGTCATGTGTACATATATGTATGTGTGTGTATATATGTATAAGTACATATGTACATATATTGCTTAACGTATGCCATTTTGTAATGGTTTTGGTGTATTTTTCTAACAGGCGTTAACTTTTTTCGTTAAGTCAGTTAATATCTAGGGCATTTTATTCATAGTAAATCTAGGTCCAACGAATTAAAAACTCATATTTAGCCATGTGATGGCAAAAATTAACCCAACAAAAATTTAAAATGACTAAAATACCCGTGATCTAACTGGACTTAACGGAAAAAGTTAACGGCCGTTAACTTCTTCCGTTAAGTCTAGTTAATAATTTTAATCATAAATGTTATATAATAATTTAAATGTTAAATATTATATATTAATTTATTTAATAATTATAAATAATTATTATTTAATATTTGAATTAAAATTTATTTTAATTTAAAAAATACGGAATCCGTCGGTAATCACCGACGGAATTTCCGTCGGTAATCCGTCGGTGACTCCTAGTATATAATGAAAAAGAATTTGCCCTACCACTCCAGCCCCCTCTCTCTCCCGTCGCCATCTCCCTTTGAACTTCCCTATGCGATTGCTAACCTTCATCGACGGGAAATCGGCCCAAACTGAACTCCATCTTCCCAAGTCTCGATCGATGCCTACACACAACCCTCTTCTCACCTGACATATTCTTCAAACAAACCCATACACCACAATCCCGTTCGATTGTCCCATCTCTCACTCTCGATTCCTCCATCTCCAATCGATTTCCTCTCGATTTCACCAGCCGCTCGCCCTCAATTTCAACCTGCGGAGACTTGATTTCTCTCATCTCTCAATCGATTTCCAGTTCACAGTTTTTTCATGACAGCGGCAAATCGGGAATTATATCACGATTCCACAACTCTCAGTTGATCTCAGTGTTTGTTTTTCAGTTACAATTTTTTGCTCGATTCAAGTACAGTGTCTGATATGTGTTTGAGGTTGCTCTAAATGTCTGTTACTCTAAGCTGTGGCCAATTGTATTGAGCATTCAAAGATTTTGTGAGCTTACAATTATTTCCAAAGGGATAGATTATGACATGAGGAATCCTCTTTGTGCCTTCTTCTATAATTAACCATGTAGGAAATGTATGCCAACCAAACTATGTTGTTTAGTTACTTGTAAATGCTGAGTGAGTTCCACTGCATTATTTGGACTAGAATCTGGATGTGTGTTTGCTTAAATCAGAAACCTGCAACAAATAAAACCATTACTTCTTAACAAATGTTTTTGTTTAAAAAAATATTATTTATATCATAATATCTGTAACAACTATTTGAATTTTTTGGAGATTTAGGAAAGTTTGCTTCAATTGCCAATGCTAAACACTCCTATAATGCAGTTATTTTATGTTCAACCTTTAAGATGTCTTTAATTATTTTATGTTTTAAGATGTTTTTATATGTATATATGCATGTATGCAATGTGGGTATATATATGTATGCAATGTCGGTATGTATGTATGTATGTATGTATGTAATGTGGGTATGTATATAGGTATGTATGTAATGTAGGTATGTATATATGTATATATAGTTTGGGCAATTTTAGATGTGTATATATATTCAATAGACGTGTCTATATATATGTATGTAAACCATTACATTAGTGCTTTCAAGTCATTCAATAGACTTCTAACTTCATTGACACCTAGGGTTGACTTTCAAATAGTCAAATCATTACATGTCGGGTTTTAAATTCATCCAAAACTCTTCTAGACCTACGGTTTGACTTTAAAGTAGGCAAACCATTACATGTTGTAACATCTCGATTTTTATAAAAGATGATGTTTGGGTTTATTAAATAATTTGAGTATAATTATTTGATAAGGTATGGTTGATTATGTGATAGATTAATTTTAGAGCTTATCCCCGGGTAAATTACGTTATTGTTTTAAGAAATATTAAGTTAAGGGGTAAACTTTAATTTTAATTTGGAGGGTTAAAGTTGCCAATTGAGGAAAGTTGGAGGTTTGATTGGTTAAAGTGGTGAAAGTCATCACCACCCACCGCCTCATTTCATTTGACGTAAGAAAATGAGATATTTTCTCATCTCTTGTCTTACTAGTGTGTGTGTGTGTGTACGGTGGACAACGAGAGAGAGAGAGAGAGAGATAGAACCGAAAGAAAGGAAAAAGAAAGAAGAAGAAGAAACTAATATTTTCAGCCGGAGAATTTGTATACAATTTGTGGAAACAAAAGGTATAATTCTTATATAAATTCTTCATCTTTATGTAGCTAAAGTTCTATGGGTTTAGAATGGGTTTTTGATGATTTTGGATGTTTTGAGAAAACTGAGTTTATGGATAGTTTCTGTTAATGATGTTAAACATATCTGGAAGTTTATAGTTGCATGCATAACTTAAAAGTATAAATTTCTGGGTTAAGCATGAATTTAGTTGACTGAGACAGTTATGAGTATCGCAGCAATGGATTGCGATAGTTATGATGTTGCGATAGTTATGAATGTCGCAACCTTGGGTTGCGACAAGCTCATTAGTATCGCAATAGTTAGTTGCGGCAATGTGTATATCGCAACAGTTGGTTGCGATGAGGCATGTATCGCGACAGTTGGTTGCGATAGGAAGTTAATGTCGCAACAGTGGGTTGCGACAAGTACTGTGTATTGCGACAATGGTTATCGCAATTAATGGTTTGAGATAAGTGGTTGGAAATTTGGTTATTTTTAGGATTCTTAGTCTTTAAGGGTCCTGTACAGTAGATTAATACTAGTACATTATGTATTTGAGTATTTCAGATCTCTGTGGAGTTGGTGACGAAAGTTCATACGATTTTGAGAAAGAAAAGTAAGAGTGATACTACTGCTATCAAGTGAGTTCATTCTTACCTTACCTTTTTACAATGTTTTAAATTATGGTAAGATGTATTTTATAAAATGAATTGTTTTGGATGGATTTTGGAAGAATGATTTTATAAAGTAAAATCTATTATCTTAAATTGATGGTTGTGCTTAAATTCAATTAATGATATTGGAAAATGATTTATAGCAATAACCTGTACGAGTTGTAACTATTGGATTTATTGGGCAAGTGAGTTACAATAATATTTATATCAAGGACCGTGAGTGATAATATTGATGGTTAGATTTATGTTATAAGAAATTGACATATTAAGTGTGATTTGTTTATACTGAATAATATGAGGGATTTATAAATGAAATTTGCTCATACTAAATGATATGAAGAATCTATGTGGTATAAATATGATTTGCTCATACTGAATGCTATGAGAAATCTATATTAAGTAATAACCTGCACAAGTATGGTTGAGTGTAATGGATCCATAGGCACTAGTGGTTATGAACACGTGGAATAGATGAGGATTATTCGTTATTCCGATGTGTGTGAGAAATCGTGGAATAAACGTAATTTCCGATTTCTAAGGAAAATAAGGGATTGTCATGTGTATATTGTAATCTCTATTTCCTTTCCAAGAAATGGGCATGTGTATATTGCGATTTATTGGATATGAGCATTAATCTAGAATCCGTGGAGATTCGTAGTGCGGCTCAGGAATATGAGAAATGACTGACTTAGTGTCAGGTCGTAGTCATGGAATCGGGTTTAACCCAGTTATTGAAAGATGGTTACGCTTATGGTAAGGAAAGGGTAAACCAGGTTTGTTATGCCTTGTTTACGTTGATTTGTACAAATATTATTTTGAAACCGAATGTTCTCACTAGGCGTTGGCCTAATCGTTTCAAATGATGTTTTCTTACCATGTACTAGCTTGGGAAAAATAAAGGGATGTGGGACGAGAGCTTTTGGATTAACAGAGAAGTTATTGAATACTGAGGTTTTGAATAGATTGCTTAGATAATCTAGTTAATCTGATTATAAGTGACATAATTAGATTAATAGGTTATTTGAAGAATTCTATATATGTAAATATGATCCTCAAGGTTAAAGCTCTGCTTATGTATAAAGTTTAGAAAGTTTATGTTTAAATCTGGTTATAAATTGAGATTTAAATTAGCCCTGATTTTAGGGTGTTACAATATGGTATCAGAGCATTAGTTTAAGTGAACTAGGTATGCTGGTAAAATACCTAGACTTAAGCTGAGATAAATTAAGTTATGAATCGTGAGATCTGGGTAGAAGTACTAAGACGGGATAGTCTTAAAGTCGACGGAAATACGTGAAATTAGTACTGTAGCGATGGTAACGAGAATTCTCATGTATGATATATTCACAATCTCAATTAGCTACTGTTATTATGAATATATTACTACACGAGTATACTTGTTTATAAATTGTTACAATGACTAATGATCGGTAAAGTGTGTTTCGTATGTTTAAGATAGGTGTAACCATTTCTTATGGTTATCCCTTTGTGTTATAGCAGAACGATGGTGAATACGCCACCAAAATCCTCTAATTCTTTGGAGGACAGATCAGTAAATGATTGGGGGTTGGAAGGACAACCTGGAACTGGCAGGATCCATGAAAGTCCGCCGAGGCAATCTTTAATAGGTGGATTGGAAAGTCAAACGCATAGAACGAGTACTGGTACTTCTGATTCGGTAATGACGGAATCTACTATGGAGTCACGTATAGTAGAGAACGTGATGCGAGTTATGAATGCTGCACTGACTCAACGAACATAGATGTTCATGAAAGTGTTGAATGATCATATCGTTAAGTTGCATAGTCCAGAGGTGAGTACCGGTGTTGTAACTTCACCTGTTAATCCAGTACTTAAAACCGATGATAGAATAGGAGAAGTTTATGCTGGAAATAGAGTTGAAATAATTCGAGTGGGAGAGAAAAGAAAATGGAAGGATAGATCAGAACCTTGCCAGAAGTCGAAAACTTTTGCTAAGAGTCATTGTATTGAATCCCGTCAAGAAACCAAATTGTATGTGAAATGCTTTAAGTGCGGAGAAGTTGGCCACAAGATCGAAAACTGCCATATTCAAGGGTCAACTTGCTATGAATGCAAGAAACCTGGTCATTATCGAAGGGATTGTCCAAAGTTGAAAAATAGCGGAAATCAAAAGAAAAAATTCAACATTTCAAGATCAATAGGATAAACGTTTTGTAGAACGGTTGAAAATATTAAGGAATGAGTGGGTGTAGTTTATGATACATTCCTGGTTATTAATATATAAGTGTATATTCTATGTATTGGTAGTACTAACTTGTCTTTTGTATTACAATCTTTTGTTAAAAAGTTAGATATACCAGTTACTATTTTTGGAAGATACTTTGTAAGTCGATCTAACAAATGAAAGTTTACAACCTTTGGAGATTTCTGAGAAAAAGTGGGATAACTTAACCATTATCCATTTATTTCGTTTAAGTTAGTTGAACGTGTACAAATTGGTAAGACTATTTTGACATTAATTATTTCTTGAACCTAAGAGCCAAAAGGCAATAGGTGATTGGAAAGTATACAAGAAAGGGGGAAGATTGAGTTCCATAGTAATTGAAGAAGGAAAATCACCATTTATCATTATTTGGAAGGGGAAGTGGGATTATAATATGTTTTTACATTAAATTTATCAGGTAATTTCCTAATTCCAATTCTAGTCTATAGATTTGTTACAAAATGTAATTTTTGGGTATTCGTGCCCAATAAGAAAGGTGGGCAATAGAAGAGTTAGAAGTGGACTTTAGTGCCGGTTGTACAAGGGTCGGTACTTTTGTTCGATGACGGAAATATGGTTGTCAAAGGATGGTTGTATCTGGAAGAAAGATTAGAAGTCATCAATGCGTTGGTATTAGCAACTCGTTATGAGTAGTGTGTTGAAGTAAGAATGAAATATCCTCGACGTCAAATAAGAGTTTTAAGGTGATCTTGTGATATTAACGTTGCACGAGTAAGATTGAGATGAAGACGATGGGATGTGAATTGGATTATGATCGGATTTTGGGAGAAATGGTAGTAATGGTAGGAATGATCCGCGGGAAATAAATTTTGGGATTTTGGGAGTAATGGTAGTAATGGTAGGAATGATCCGCGGGAAATAAATTTTGGGAGCCTATAGAACTCGTGGAAGTAATCGGCAGTAATGGTAGGAATGATCGGATTCGAGTATCCTGTAGGGTATATTGGTGAGTACCTTTAGAATGGTTAGAGCTTGAAAGTTGAATCGGGATGTATGGAACATCTAAGGTTGGGAGGCAACCGAAGTCGTTTGGCTAGGAATGAATCCAGTTGTTGGAGTGTTCTTCCGGTCATAATTTTCAGTGTCCTTGAAAGAGTTTTGTTAGTAAGAAAAGTATTCGAGAAATTCTTGACGGGGTGAGAAATTTAGATTCTAGTGAGGAAAGTCCAGTGGCAGCACCGAAGGGGTTCGAGTGGACGTGGGAACCCGAAGCGGAGATGCGCAAGAACTATTCCGAGTTATTCGCTAGCCTAGACTTCGAGGACGAAGTCTAATCCAAGTGGGGGAGAGTTGTAAAGCCCGTATCCCGGTATGTATTTTCTCTTTATTAATTCTTTTCTTTTAAGTTTGATTTAATGTGGTTTCCGTTAACGGGGTTAGTCGAGTTGGACCTAATCGTTAAAATGTCGGAATTTTTGGTTAGTTGCGAGAAGGTTTTTAGTTGAGGGACCATTAGTGTTAAAGGGCCAAAGATTATGGTTCGGCCCATGCAAATTCATAAACCGAAACCCATTTTGTATTTTGTTTGTGTGTTGTGGCGTGATCAGCAAACCAAAGAGAGAAGAATAGAAAAAGAAAACTAAACCCTAAGTCTTCTTCCTTCTCCCATCGTGAACGCCGGCCGTGAGTAAGAGAGAGAGGGTCGCCGGGGTAAGAGAGAGAGAGAGTCGCCGGAGAGAGAGGGAGAAAGTTCGCCGGAAAGAGGGGAGAATCGCCGTCGTTTCTGCCGAAAAGGGTGGAGGAGAGGTCGCGTCAAGTAAGTTTTCCGTTCGTTTTATTTAAGGTTTTCTCGTCGGAAAATGGTGAACCGCCACCACCACCGCCGCAGCCACGGCTTCCGGCGATGGGGCTGCCGCTGCACGCCGCCGGGTGACGGCAGGGGGGGTGCGTGTATGTGCGGGTGTGTGGTTGTGTGCGGGTGTGAGTTTGTAGGTGAGTCGGGATGGACGGTGTTGTGAGGTTTCGCCGGAAGGGTTACCGTAACCATCGTCGCCGCCGCCAACCACCACCGCCGCCGGAGGCGGCAGGGGGTGGTGCACGGCTGTTGTCCAGCTTAGTATGACCTTTTTCCAGTAAGCTTGTAGGCTTTCCGGGTCTGTTTGAATTAAGCCATGACTTAATGAGTTAATTAGCGATAGTTGTCATTTTATGTGAAAACGTTTTTCTGCCCCTGTTTTGCGACGGCCATAACCTTTCCGTCGTAGCTCGGTTTGAGGCGAATCCGGTGCCCACGGTTCACATTCTGTGCCGGGCACACTTTTCGTGTTTTAGCGGAAGTCTGGTTCGGCCTCTAACTAGGCGTAAATTGGCTGTTTTCACAGCAGGTCTGCACGTGACAGATTCGTGTCCTGTTTTTAGAAAATTCATAGTAAATTGTAGAAAAATCGTTAGAGCGCGTGCGATATGTCCCTGGAACCCTAAGACATGGGAATTTGTGATTATGGATTAATATTTTTGGATTTATCAGTTTATAAGGGGTTAAACAGGTCCCGAACAGACCTATGTTTTTAGAGTAAAAGCTGGAATGTGTATGTTATAATTTAGTAGTCGTGGTTTTGGGTTGGGGGCGTCACTTTGACATTTGTTAACACGTAATTAGGTGGGAGAAGGTGAGTGAAGTTGGCCGGCTTGTGATTGCGGTTGCGGATACTCGCGTTGCTTTAAGGTGAGTTCTCTCACTGTGTAGTTAGGGGTTGTATGCATGTCATATAGTTTGTATGTACTATTGTCTTTGATGTGTGAACTAGTTGTTTGTGGTGTGTAATATTTGATTGGTTTAAATGCTTAGTATAAATGTTTTACATTACACCTCGGTGGGACTGAGGGCTCGGTGGGACCGAGGAAGTGGAAAGAAACGTTGTGGGAACTCGGTGTGACGAGGGTGTTACATTACAACTCGGTGGGACCGAGGGCTCGGTGGGACCGAGGAAGTGGAAAGAAACGTTGTGGGAACTCGGTGTGACGAGTGTGTTACATTACAACTCGGTGGGACCGAGGGCTCGGTGGGACCGAGGTGTTGGATACATAATTACTTGTAGATGTTTACTCGTTTTATGTAACTGTGATGTTGTTGCTTATGTGCAGATAGGGGTGATGTGTATATAATTCCTATCTGCGCATGTGATGGAATTCACTAAGCTTCGTGCTTACCCCTTCCCAATATCTTATGATTTCAGGTGCAAGTAGCAGTCGGGCACAACGGTACACACGGGCGCAAGGCGAAGGCTGTTTAAGTTTAACTTTTTAAATGGGGATTTAATTATATAACTTTTCCGCTGCTTAAATTTCATTTGACGGTTTTAATTAACGACGTTTATTTTTATTGTAATGGGATTTGTTAACTTATGGTTTGATTGTAACGAAATGCATTATTTTTAAAATTTTAAATTCCTTGTAATTTTTGGGACGTTACAACTTGGTATCAGAGCACAGCTTGAGTGAATCAAACACATCTCGGTGTGTTTGGTCTCAAGTTGCCGCTATGAAATTTTAAACTCTTTTATTAAAATCTTTGAGAATAAAGGAAAAAAGGAAAACCCGTTTGGGAAACGGTGATCGAGGGCGCAGTGTGTACAGTCAGCCGACGCTATGTGGGAAGGTACAATACTTAGTGTATTTATCGCTTTCTAGATCATAGGGTATGCATGCTAGATTGCCTATGTTGTTTACACTGTACTGTATGATGATTGCTTGCTAGTAGGAATCAATGCTAGTTATAGTAGGTTGTTAAGTGAAGGCCCTATAGGTTGTATGCAGTAAGAATCATATAGCCTTAGAATATTTGATTTAGTCCTATTGCGCAGCTTTTGTCTGAGTCCAACCGTTCTAGGATAGGATCGTGTATTCGAATGTCTATTTGATTCACGCTGCATGCGACTGGGTATTCGCGAGGCAACTCGTTATGACTAATAGGGATTCCGTGGTAGCAAGGGTAGTGGGATGAGATGAAATTCCTAGTGAGTTGGGAAGAGTGTTTACATATGAGTATGTATGCTAGATTGCTTTCTAGAACATAAGAGTATGTATGCTAGATTGCTTGGTGCTTATTACACTGTACTGCATGTTTGTTGCTTGTTAATAGGAGGTTATGCCAACCTTGATAGGGTGTTAAGTGAATGCATTATAGGTTGTATGCGGTAGGAACCGAATAGCCTTAGAATGTTGGATTTAGTTCTATTGCGCAGCTCTTGTTTGAGTCCAACCGTTGTAGGATAGAATCTTATATTCGAATGTCTATCTGGTTTCCACTGTATACGACTGTGCGTTTACGAGGCGACTCGTCAGGGTTAGTGGGGGTTCCGTCCTAGCAAGGGTAGTGGGGTATTATGATTATTCCTAGGGAGCTAGGAAGAGTGTGTACATATGCCGGTGCGGGCATATGTGTGTAGTTATCGGCGAGAAACTACTTGGACCCATCGGATGGAACTCGGAACGAGTGATGATAGGTGTGGAAGGTAGTAGTAAGTAGTAGTAGAGCTCCTACTATCGGAAACACAAGATCAATGCTCGAGTCGGGGGAAATCACGAGGAATCCAAGGAGTTGAGCGTGAGCGTTGTTAGTGCAAGTTATTATGTGCTAATAACTCTTTGTAATATCTACCCAGAATAGCCATCACAAGGAGGAACGACTATAGTAAACCTACTAGTACAGGTGTGTACTTGATTTGCTTTGATGGGATGATCGTTGGGGTAGTGACGAAGGTTATAAATTAGTAGTCGTTGGAATAAAAGGACGATTCTAGTATTAATCACTTGTAGTGACGATGAGGATGATGTTTGTTTCGGGCCAAGATGGATGATTGTGCTAGAATCATAGGCTTATGGAGCCGATTTTGTTTTGAGGAAAAATCGTAGGGATTATTTGACGTAATTTCCCAACTTGCATAAGAGGTTAAAATGTCCGGATGACGTTAGTGGACCGGAGAGATTTGGAGGAGTAGGAGTCGAGGCGTAGAATGCCGACTAAGTCATGCACAAAGTTTGATTTTGAAATGGATTGCATTAACAAACTCTTGTGTTTCAAATCATTTTATGGATGGTGTTTTGGAATTTTGGGAAATGTTCAGCACACACACAAGATTTTGAAATATGGTTTTGAAAGTGTATGAAATCGTTTTATCACGGGAGTGCAAACTTTGTTAGAATTTGTCTCAATTCGTTATTTTTCCAACGGTTCTTTCGGGTAAGATGATATCCGTGTTTCGTGGTGTTTAAAATGTTGGGCAAGTGACTACGGCTTGTGACTTTAACATTGGAACTCCTCCACATATGTTAGAGTTGAGGCGGAAAGTTACATTCCACGATGTCTGTATAAGCTATTTGAGTGATTTGGTTAAAATAAGTTTTGTTTTACGGCATGTGGAGCCGTGTGGGTTTAATTTCACGAGGTGCATATCTTATTTGTTTATGTGGCCATTTGGGGAAATCTTGGAAATCAATTTAAAGAACCCCACCTTTTGAGATTTTATGAGGTTTTAGTCGATATTTTCAAATGATGGAAACGGATTGGTTTTTTTTATCTTTAAGTTTGAAACTTACACGAGACAATTGTGTTTTAACTAAAATACATTTGTAAACTGTTTCATCGTTTTGTATGACTAGCCGACGCGCGTAAGATTTGTTGGTGAACCATGTGCCACGACATTTTATGTTGAAAAAGAGGAATTTTGGGGTCAAATGTCGTGGAACTGATTTTGAAATTATGTGCACACTTTTGTCGCACCCGGTGTAAGGTCGAGCAGTTACTTTAAATACATGTCATGAGTCAATTCATACTAGAACCGTGACGGTTCATTTTCAAAGAAATTATTTATTTCGCTTTACGTTTTGTGAGTAAACTAAGCTGCAATGAAATGATTTTCAACATGATTTTCATATGTCGGACGAGCGTGTCCATTTTTGCGTAACTACCGACCTGGTAATAGTAGTTTTATTGCTTACGGTCTTTTTGAAATGAAAAATCTTGACGTTGAAAATATTTTGTAAATGATTTTGTAAACCATTTGGGAAGTGCGCTTATAAGTGTTATGTGTCATTTTGAGAATTTTAGGGGTGTGAGTCCTTTTGGAAAACTCTTTTGTTTAACCCGTGTCGAGGTTGGGACTAATGTTGATTTTAGAGTATTGCTTGCTTAAACTTTATTTAAACGCGTTTTTGACCGACTTATGGGTCTAGCAAGCGTGGAGCATTTTGCTCGGTTTTGACTTTGAAATAGTCATGGGTCAATTGCACGGTTTTAATGGCTCGATGTGGAGTTTTGTTGATGGGTTGTTTTGTTGCACAGTTTTGCACTTATTGCACGTTGAGTATTTAAATGTTGGGTGAGTGAGTCATTCCAGGATAGGCATGTTGTTAGTAGACTGTTTTGCATTGGATCCTTGGTCACGTCAGTCAGTCGTTGGTAATGGTCGGTTGGGTATCTCGGGGTGGGACCCCGGTATCCATGTGTTATGACCTTGACTTTCCAATAGGCACTGGGAGGATATAGTCTTGGGCACCTACCTGGGAGGTAGTCCCGATATGCCGGGCCTTGAGACGTACCTGGGAGGTAGACGTTAAGGTGTATCTTGATACGGTGTAACTAGGCTTCGTAGAGCGAGTGTGGAGGATAAGTAGACGGTGGAAGGTTGGGTATTCCACGCGTGTTGGTAATGTAGGCCGAATAGTGTCGGTTAAAGGAATGATGCCCTTTGTAATTAAGAGAATAAATGCGCAGTAACCTTTTTGAAGTAAGTAGTATATTTAGGTGTCGACTTTTGGGCTTGAGGCCAAACACCCTTAGTGTAATCGGAGATTTGTAGCCGATTTTGAAATAATAATGGCGATGGTAGTAGTAACCCTGAAATGCTTAATTGTGATGAATGGTTATGGTGAAATGACCTTCGTAGGTGATTATAAGTTTACTGGTTTGATGATCCGCGGGAAATAAATTTTGGGAGCCTATAGAACTCGTGGAAGTAATCGGCAATAATGGTAGGAATGATCGGATTCGAGTATCCTATAGGGTATATTGGTGAGTACCTTTAGAATGGTTAGAGCTTGAAAGTTGAATCGGGATGTATGGAACATCTAAGGTTGGGAGGCAACCGAAGTCGTTTGCCTAGGAATGAATCCAGTTGTTGGAGTGTTCTTCCGGTCATAATTTTCAGTGTCCTTGAAAGAGTTTTGTTAGTAAGAAAAGTATTCGAGAAATTCTTGACGGGGTGAGAAATTTAGATTCTAGTGAGGAAAGTCCAGTGGCAGCACCGAAGGGGTTCGAGTGGACGTGGGAACCCGAAGCGGAGATGCGCAAGAACTATTCCGAGTTATTCGCTAGCCTAGACTTCGAGGACGAAGTCTAATCCAAGTGGGGGAGAGTTGTAAAGCCCGTATCCCAGTATGTATTTTCTCTTTATTAATTCTTTTCTTTTAAGTTTGATTTAATGTGGTTTCCGTTAACGGGGTTAGTCGAGTTGGACCTAATCGTTAAAATGTCGGAATTTTTGGTTAGTTGCGAGAAGGTTTTTATTTGAGGGACCATTAGTGTTAAAGGGCCAAAGATTATGGTTCGGCCCATGCAAATTCATAAACCGAAACCCATTTTTTATTTTGTTTGTGTGTTGTGGCGTGATCAGCAAACCAAAGAGAGAAGAATAGAAAAAGAAAACTAAACCCTAAGTCTTCTTCCTTCTCCCATCGTGAACGCTGGCCGTGAGTAAGAGAGAGAGGGTCGCCGGGGTAAGAGAGAGAGAGAGTCGCCGGAGAGAGAGGGAGAAAGTTCGCCGGAAAGAGGGGAGAATCGCCGTCGTTTCTGCCGAAAAGGGTGGAGGAGAGGTCGCGTCAAGTAAGTTTTCCGTTCGTTTTATTTAAGGTTTTCTCGTCGGAAAATGGTGAACCGCCACCACCACCGCCGCAGCCACGGCTGCCGGCGGTGGGGCTGCCGCTGCACGCCGCCGGGTGACGGCAGGGGGGGTGCGTGTATGTGCGGGTGTGTGGTTGTGTGCGGGTGTGAGTTTGCGGGTGAGTCGGGATGGACGGTGTTGTGAGGTTTCGCCGGAAGGGTTACCGTAACCATCGTCGCCGCCGCCAACCACCACCGCCGCCGGAGGCGGCAGGGGGTGGTGCACGGCTGTTGTCCAGCTTAGTATGACCTTTTTCCAGTAAGCTTGTAGGCTTTCCGGGTCTGTTTGAATTAAGCCATGACTTAATGAGTTAATTAGCGATAGTTGTCATTTTATGTGAAAACGTTTTTCTGCTCCTGTTTTGCGACGGTCATAACTTTTCCGCCGTAGCTCGGTTTGAGGCGAATCCGGTGCCCACGGTTCACATTCTGTGCCGGGCACACTTTTCCTGTTTTAGCAGAAGTCTGGTTCGGCCTCTAACTAGGCGTAAATTGGCTGTTTTCACAGCAGGTCTGCACGTGACAGATTCGTGTCCTGTTTTTAGAAAATTCATAGTAAATTGTAGAAAAATCGTTAGAGCGCGTGCGATATGTCCCTGGAACCCTAAGACATGGGAATTTGTGATTATGTATTAATATTTCTGGATTTATCAGTTTATAAGGGGTTAAAACAGACCTGTGTTTTTAAAGTAAAAGCTGGAGTGTGTATGTTATAATTTAGTAGTCGTGGTTTTGGGTTGGGGGCGTCACTTTGACATTTGTTAACACGTAATTAGGTGGGAGAAGGTGAGTGAAGTTGGCCGGCTTGTGATTGAGGTTGCGGATACTCGCGTTGCTTTAAGGTGAGTTATCTCACTGTGTAGTTAGGGGTTGTATGCATGTCATAGTAGTTTGTATGACCTACTGTCTTTGTGGTGTGAACTAGTTGTTTGTGGTGTGTAATATTTGATTGGTTTAAATGCTTAGTATAAATGTTTTACATTACACCTCGGTGGGACCGAGGGCTCGGTGGGACCGAGGAAGTGGAAAGAAACGTTGTGGGAACTCGGTGTGACGAGTGTGTTACATTACAACTCGGTGGGACCGAGGGCTCGGTGGGACCGAGGTGTTGGATACATAATTACTTGTAGATGTTTACTCGTTTTATGTAACTGTGATGTTGTTGCTTATGTGCGGATAGGGGTGATGTGTAAATAATTCCTATCTGCGCATGTGATGGAATTCACTAAGCTTCGTGCTTACCTCTTCCCAATATCTTATGATTTCAGGTGCAAGTAACAGTCGGGCATGACGGTACACACGGGCGCAAGGCGAAGGCTGTTTAAGTTTAACTTTTTAAATGGGGATTTAATTATATAACTTTTCCGCTGCTTAAATTTCATTTGACGGTTTTAATTAACGACGTTTATTTTTATTGTAATGGGATTTGTTAACTTATGGTTTGATTGTAACGAAATGCATTATTTTTAAAATTTTAAATTCCTTGTAATTTTTGGGACGTTACAGAAGAGAAGCATCTTTTGGGAGTTGCCATATTGGAAGACATTGTTAATTCGACACAACATGGATGTCATGCACATTGAGAAGAGCGTTTTTGAGAATCTCTTTAACACTGTCATGGACACGTCGAAAACTAAAGACAATATAAAAGCAAGGAGGGATGTAGAGATTTATTGCAACCGACCGGATTTGCACATTGCCACGTCAGGCAATAAAGTAGTGAAACCGAAGGCATCGTACACTTTGAGCAAACAACAGGTAATAAAAGTATGTAAATGGTTGAAGACGCTGAAGTTTCCAGACGGGTATGCTTCAAATATTGGGGGGGTGTAAACATTGCAGACTATAGCTTTTATAGCTTCTAGAGTCATGATTGTCATGTGTTTATCCAACGATTGCTCCCTATTGCTTTACGAGGGATGATACCGACTCCGATATGGGATGTGATAACTGAGTTGTGCACATTCTTTCGTGCAATATGCTCAAGGGTGTTACACTTAGAACACTTGATTCCATTGAAAACAAGTATCGTTCAAGCAATTTGTAAGTTGGAAAAAGTCTTCCCGCCCGGATTCTTTGATTCTATGGAACACTTAGTGATACATCTGACACGAGAGGCCATAAATGGTGGGTCGGTCCAATATAGGTGGATGTGTCTTTATGAGAGCTAGATGAACCTTTCATTCAAACACTTTTCATTAAATTTTGGTTATCACTCATTCATTTACTAACATGTATTTTCAATCGTTGTTTAGGAAGCTTAGGTGGTTGAAGAGAACCGTTAGAAACAAAGCAAGGGTGGAGGGGTCTATCGTTGAGTCCTATCTAGTAAATAAACTCTCCACCTACTGGTATCTGTATTTTGATCCGCAGATAGAAACTCGACATAATCGAGAGTCAAGAAACTTTGCCCCTGATATTCCTACTTCTTCCGAAGTAGACGATCGATTGAGCATATTCAAGGTTCCTTCCCGTAGATTATTCGAGAAGGGCAGAAAAAAGGCCGTTTTGACTCCCGCCGAGATTCACAAGATCCACACGTATGTGCTGTTGAATTGCAAAGAAGTTGAGCCTTTCCAGTGGACCTTTGATGCATGGATACGACAAACAGAACCTCATCTTGATGAAGCTGCACGAGATAAAACTCGAGATGAAAGGTTTTCTACATGGTTTGAACAACACGTGAGTATACAAATATGAAATTTACGCATGTAATGTTATACATGTGTTTTTAATATCTTATTTGCTATTTATAGGTCATGTTCGGATCAGCCGACTTCACCGATCATTTGAAATCCCTAGCACGTGGACCGGGCCGATATGCTTTGTCGCATAAGGGATACTTCGTCAATGGATACAAGTTCCGTACGGTAACACATGTTGCTGGGCGTGTGACACATAATAGTGGTGTATGTGTTAGAGGATCTTGTTATGACGACTCTGAGACCGACTATTACGGATTGTTGGACGAAGTGTTAGAGGTGGAATATTACGGTGTAGGCCATTGCGTTGTAGTTATGTTCAAGTGTAACTGGTTTGATAGCCCAGGGGGGTTAGAGTCGATCCTAAACATGGGTTGATTGATATCAAATACAAGTCCAGACTCAGAGGTGAAGACTATTACATCCTAGCATCACAGGCGGAACAAGTGTACTACACACCGTATCCTTCAGACACTAAGGATTTAAAGGACTGGTGGGCTGTTGTGAAGACCAAAGCTCGTGCAATATATGAAGTTGTAGAAAGGGCTATTGATGTCTTGGATGATGATAACGCGGGCGGAGAACCATTCTTTCAAATCAACGAACGGGTAAATCATAATACAAACACAGAGGTAAATGAGGACCTCGATTCTGTCCGTCTTGTCACAGGGGAGGTCACCGTAGTCGCCACACATAACGAAGATGCACCCGATCACGAATCTAGCGACGAGGAAGATGCACCCGATCACGAAGCTAGCGACGACGAAGAAGAATTTGAAGATGTGGACGACGATTCAGATAGCGAAAACGAACCTATGTTATCTGATCACTCGTCTGATGACTAGCATGTCTTAGTTATTTAGACATTATTTCATAATAATTATGTCTTAGTTATTTAGACGGAAACCAGCCGTCGGTAATCCGTCGGTAAATACCGCCGTCAGTAATCCGCCAGTAAGTATAACCGTCGGTATATGGCGGCGTCAGGAATCCGTCGGTAAATCAATTACCTACCAGATTATTTCCGACGGCGATTACCGACGGATTTGACTGTCGGAAATTTGAGCTTTTTTTGTAGTGGTCCGATCCGAGATTAATTTTTGACCGGGTATTGCAATGTAGGTCCACATCACTGCCAAAACAATTTCTCAAGAATCTTATCCGCATCCACATATGACGGGATTTAGATTGGGTTGGCTACGGATAACGATAAACATAAAGTGCCAAGAGGGAAAAAGGAAAAAAAAGAAAAAGAAAAAAACACCTGTGTAATTGTGTTTGCATGTCAGTCACATAAATGGAGCACGGGCAGTGATGTTAGCCAGCGGGCATAATGTTGATGTGGTTACTGTTATAAAACAAATTTCTTTTGTTGGTGGGAAAAGAATTAAGATAGACCATTATTACTATAAATTAAAGTTAGATTGATATTAATAATATTAGTAGTCTTAAAACTTTTATGATGTGAAAATCTCAATCATTATGATCGTATCTATTTGATAATAGTAAAGCATCTCTAACATGTTTTTAAAATTTTAAGAATTTTGAACATGATCTTTGTTTTAAAAAAGTTTTTTTTCAAATATTTCTCTAAAATAAGAAAGTAACATTGTAAAAAAAATTAAATATGAAGAACTCCAAAAAAACTGATGAAAAAGATATATATATATATATATACATAGGGAAGGGTTCAATTGATAAGTCTAAATATTTTGAGAAATAGAGAAGTGATTGGATTAAATAATCCACGATCAAGAAATTCGCGTTACACCTGATTAATGCGCGCGTCCACATTAATTAATAAACGACGCTCAGGGGTATTTAGGGTAGTTTCGTAAAAAATACGCGAGACAGGTTCATATATGAATTTGTGTGATTCATATATGAACCTTTGTGTTCATATATGAACCTTTGTAGTTCACATATAAAATATTTTTAACTAATTCATATATGAACCTTTGTGATTCATATATGAATCAGTTAATTTGTTCATATGAGAATTAGTTAAAAAAATTCATATATAAATCATTAAGGTTCATATATGAACACAAAGGTTCATATATGAATTAGTTAAAAAAAATTTATATGTAAATTACAAAGGTTCATATATGAACACAAAGATTCATATATGAATCAGTTAATTGGTTCAACTGATTCATATATGAACCTACAATTAATTAGTTTCATATATGAAACACAAAGATTCATATATGAATTAGTTATAAAGAGTTCATATGTGAATTACAAAGGTTCATATATGAACGTATAGTTCATATGTGAATCACACAGATTCATATATGAACTCAGCCCGTGTTTTTTGTAAACGGGATGACTAATTACCAAAATACCCTTTCGTGTTCAAAATCAGCGCATTTAATCGAAGAGTCACGATCACTTCTCTATTTCTCAAAATATTTAGACTTCTCAAATGAACCTAACACTATATATATATATATATATATATATATATATATATAGAGAGAGAGAGTCAGATTCAAGAGAAAACCTCAAAAAAATGGAAAACTGAAGAACACCCTAGGAGCCATTCATCTTGACGGTATGCACTTGTGCATACATGTAATTTATAGCATGCATAATGCACGTGTGCATAAAAACCAAAAAAATAAGATTGTTGGTGTGAAAAAATAAGATGTTGAGGGTTAATATATATAGTGTGATTAAATTGGAAAAAAAATTAATTTTTTTTTATAAAAGTAGCCGTTGGGAGTTATTTATTTTCAAGATTTTTAAAAAAAATAAAAAAAAATAAAAGAAGCCGTTGGAGAGCTCTCGGGTTCCTCGGGTTTGAAAGCCCGCACACCGAGCCCGTGGCCTAAGCCCGCGTCCCCCCACCGCTGCCCGCCCGAGCCCGCACGAGCCCGAGCTCGAGCCCGCTGGGCGCTGCGGATGGCCTTATTTTAAACTTTCATGAAATTATATTTTAAAATTACCTTATATACATGAGTAATTGTAAATCACTTTAAAAGTGATTCCTAATAAGATATACATAACTACTTTATGTATACTATTGTATAAAATATTTGATTAAATTTTTTGAGGTTGTTTGATTTATTGTTTTAAAGAAATTGGAATGGATGATTTATTTAACCAAATTTGAAATCCTATGTTTCATTTGTATAATGAAAATGATGGAATTTTTTGAATTCCAGATTTATTATTTTTTGACTTAATTGAAAAAATTAAATTTCCATCAACTAAATGCGTGGTCAAATTTCATTCTAAATTTAAGGTTAATTTTTTCGATGGATTTCAATTAATTTCATTGAAGTCCATTATGTGAATCAAACGACCCCTTAAATTTAAAAATAATAATAATTAAACAGTACTCGGTTAAAAGATTGAGAATTTTTGTCAAGAAAATGTCAAACATAGACGGGATAACAATAGATGGAATGGTCTTTGTACTTGTAAAAAAAGTTTAAAGTTTTGGTTTAAAAATATCATAATCAAAAGCACCAAACACGTGGTCAGTTGTGTGTTTTTCTGTTGTGTTGTGTGGTTCAGTTGTGTGTGCTGAATAGTTTTTGTTCTCTTCGTCTTTGGTTCGGGTTGTTTGTTTTGCCTTGGTGTGGCCTTGTCTGTCTTGTTTGGTTTTGGTGTTGATTTCGTCTTTTTGTTTCCTGTACATTTGTATATTTTGTATAGTGGAATAAAGTTGTTGCCTTTCAAAAAAAACACCAAGGATTTGAATTTTTTTATCTCATGTCATAGAATGTATAATTAATTTTTTTTTGTTATACAAAACAAATTGGTAGTTTACTTTAAGGATTCAATTTATTTAACAACATTGTATGTATATTTTATTTTAATAATAATGAAAATAATTATAATTTTGTTGCGATATTTAGTAATCAAATATTAAAATAATAAAACAAATGAAATAGTTATAGTTTAACCATTTGTTTTCTAACGGAATTTTTAAAAGGGTTTTCTGCATCGGAGATGGTTTTTAAGATAGCTTTTTATTAAAAAAATGAGTGGAATTCCTATGTGACAAAAAGAAAAAGTCATCTAACGACTTATGCATTATTGATGCTCTTAGACCATGAGTATCGCCAACCCGCGAACCCACTGAACCTTGATGCCACCTTAGCGTCACATCAGCTTTTCTCTTTTCTACCCTCCTTACCCTAAAGTGGAGTATCGATTCCTATCGAACCCACTGAACCCTGATGCCGCATCAGCGCCACATCAACTTTTTTAATTCTTTTATTTATACATTTAATTATTTAACAAAATAAAAATATTCATATATTTTTTAATAAAAAAAATAAGATAAATAATAAAAATAAAAATTCATAACATTCATTAAAAATTTAAAAATTACAAAATTACAAAATAAAATTAAAAATTACAAAACATTAAAAATCTAGTCGTCGTCGTTGTTGGGAAGTCGGATACGCGAAATATGTTCGACCAAATCCGACCGAAGGTTATTATGAGTCTCCCGGTTTTTGACTTCTCGAACATTTGCCGCGCGTTGTTCCTCACTGATTTGTGTTTCGATATCATCCGCTACAAGGTCGTTTTCATCGACACCACAAATGGCATGGTCTTCGTCTTCGAGTATCATATTGTGTAATATGACACAAGCGTACATAATGTTTCCCTTTGCTGCTCAAATTCCTCGTCGGTGTCTATGGATGATGACGATGCGGTCGATGAAGTGGGTTGTGGCGAATCCATATTGTCTAAAAAATAAAGTGATGAAAAAATAGAAGAAATAATGGAAGAAAGTATAGAGTTTTTTGGTGTGAAAAAATGAAGGTGGTAGAGGTTAATATATATAGTGTGTATAATTTGAAAAAAAAAATAGCCGTTGCTTGTTAAGACTCGTAGTACACCATATCTCGTCTCACATGATTTAGTTGCTTGAATCACTAATTGCACATCAACTTTTTGCCATCATGTTGAATAAATTCTTTTCTTTGTTAGGAATAATGCTACCTTAGTTGTCGCTTGCACACACCGTTAAGCATGTCGTTCCACGCATTCCTTTGAGGACTAGTTTGCATACCATAGTCCCCCTACATTACAACAAAGTGACTATTATGGATGGATTTACTTAGTGAGATTTTGGGCCTTTTGGATTGACACATATGTAATCAATCCCAATTCTCATTTCTTGTGTGTTACCTCCCGACGAGATGTAGTTCTAGACTTTTGAATGGTTTCTCGTCCAACTTTACCATAAAATACATAGAGGCCTTCTTTCGTGCAAATTAAGTCCCGAAAAAAAAAATCGAAAAAAAAATATTTTCCATTTGTAACCCCTTTTGAGCCTAAACACTAGCCTTTCTTTTGTACACCCATAAACCCCTAAACAAAAAAAAATGCACATTGTTGAAGTATTCAAGATGATATATGGATTTGGTATCTAGCTTAGAAATAAACACAAGCAAAGCTTGTGGGTAGTTCATTGAGCCCCTAAAACAAGCATAGCTTGTGGGTTTACAAAAAAAATATATACAAAAAAAAAAAAAAAACTTAAACCGTTAAAGCCTCCAAAACCAATAAACAAGCCTAATCCTACCTTTAACCCCTAACCGTACCCCAAAGTCCTCATTGCACGTATTATTATTATGGTAAACTCTTGGACTTGAGAATAAATTCAATTGTGTCAAGATTGCATTCATTTGTTTCGATCGGGAAGGATTTGAGCGTATACACGTCCCTATACACACTTGAGAGCTTAGAGCGACACCGTGAGCATCCATCTATATAGATCACCATCCCTTTCCCTAGCGACTATGGTATGTTTGCGAAATCTTTTTAGGTTGCGATGTTTTGCGATATGCTTGATTGGTATTTGTTGGTTTGACACTTTGGTAATCATAGGTTCCTAATTGCTTTTACTCTAATCAACATATGGCATTTGGTTGTCTGTCTGTGATATGTGATCTTAAATGCTTAATTATGTTAGTGAGATTGTGGGTTAACTCGGCTTGACATCTTCAAGGGTCTTCGTTCATTTTCTTCTCTTTTCTTTGTTTCTCACCCGAATAAAATTCTATTTCTTTCTTGGGGACAAGAAAGTTTAGCTTGTGGGTAGTTTGTTAAGTGCATTTTATGCACCTAACTTTGTATATAATAGTTGCATTTTCGTTCTATTTTTAGTATTTAGTTTAGCCTTTTCATGCATTGTTATTCACTTCTCCTTACTTTCCTTAATCACGGTTAGAAATTCTTTTGGGAATGGTTTTTATGCTTTTGGTATATGATTTGTGCAGATTGTGCGTGATTTGAAAGGCGAGATAGGCGGAGGCATGCTCGTGAAGAAGAAGGAAACAAAAGATGAAGTGTGCTTGAGCAAGGAAGCGAAGAGCGGAGGAAAGAAGATGAAAGGACGCGAAGAAAACACTTGATTTGATGTTGAAAGTTTCTGCTGTACTTTCGCGGGCGTGAAAGAAACCCCCCGGCCGTGTTAGTCATTTGGGCTTTTAATTCTCTAGACTTTTAATTTTCTGGGCTTTTTAACTTTGGGCTTTTTGGGCTTTGTCTAAACTCTTTTAGTTTTAAGTATATTAGGCGTGTGTTTTCCTTTTAGAGGGGGGCGATCTCAATTACACGTTTTTCAGTTTTTGGGAGGAAGTTTCCTACTTTGAACGATTCAATTGAAGAACTTGGCGGAAGAAGATGAAATTGCAAGAAGCTTAGGCCATTGGAATCCGACTTGCTACCGGGTTTCATACTAGTATCTTCTTCCCTTTCTTCTTAACCTATTTTGTTGTTGAATTCTAATTTTATTTGGTTGGAAACAATGTTTAGTTCATGAATTCATCTTTGTTCTTAATTGAAGCATTAGGTTTAATTTCCTTTCATCTCTCTTGTGTTTATTGTAGTCTATCTACTCTCTTGCATCTCTATTCCTTCTCTTTCTACTCTAATTCTCTACTCTTAGTTTAAAATTCTGCACTTCAACTATTTTCTGCACTTTAATTTAGGTTAGTAAATTTTCTGCACCCTAATTTTCTGCACAAAAGTAGGTTAGGTTAATTAAATTTCATCAATTATCTAGTTTTAGGCATTTAGAGTAATTTCCTGCATATGTTTGTTCAATAAGGTAATGTCCATCTCTCAATTGTTAGTGTTAATTGTAGTTAGATTGAGTCTAATGTAATCTCTTTATTAGTTTAGGTTTAATTTTGGTTTTAATTTCGTCAGAGTCTAATTAAGTAACTTGTGTTTGGTCTCGTTTAAATAGTTCGTTTAATTGGGTAATCATCGCCTTAGGATTGAAGTTTTGGTGTTGATCAATTATTCTTAAAACGGATGTTGAGTTTTAATCCATTTTGATTGTAACGAAAGTTGAATTGATTTAATTGGGTTTTAATAAATCATCTAGTTAATTCAATTGGTTGTTGATAAAAACGAAAGTTTAGTCTTCACTTGAGTCGAATTGATCAATGACAACGGTTCTAACATGTGAATAGTTAGGGACGTTGATTGGGAAATACATTCGTTTTAAATCTTAATGTTTCTTTCCAATGTATATGTGTTGCGAAAGTAAATACATATCTTGGTTAGAAAAAGCTTTCTCACCTCGAGAGAGGGTTGAAGTATTTTAGAAAAATGAATTCCCACCATTACTAAAATCCGAGGTTGATATTACCCAATGTTCTTAGTTTTAGTCGTCTTTTCTCTTATTTAATTCTAGTTTTAATTGATTCTTTATGTATCTCTTTCTCTTAACCCCTTTTAGTTTAAGTTCAATTAGATAAAAATCAAACCAATTATTCTGATTCGCATAACTAGTCATGATTATTAAGTAGTTAATGTTTAGACCGTCACCTCCCCGTGATCGACCCGTATGCTACATAACCCGTACGCTTGCGGTATAAATTTAAAACACATCAAGGAGTCGCTAAGTAAGCATATTTTGAGATAATTGGAAGTTTAAAGAAGATGATGAATGTATTAGTCAGAATGTGGTGGAATAGATGTGAAATCCTTAATGAACGTGAGTTGTTGCTTAGGTGTGAACGAATTGTCTGTGAAAGTAAAAGTTGGAGTTTAAAGAATGTATAGTGGCGTCGAACTCTGGTGTTAGTTCGAGGTGATTTGGTCGAAAGCCTTAAGTTAGAATGTTAGCGCAACCGTTTGGTTATGTTTAGTGATGAGAAAGCCTTTGCAGCTTGGGAATTGTCGGAAGAGAGGGGCGAGTAATGATGGTGGGCAGTGCTCCACGCTCACGTGGGGAGGTGAAGACAGTATGTCGGATTAAGTAAGTAAATCGGAAGTAGCAAACTTGACAGTAATGCCGATAGGTGCAGTGTTGTGTAAACTGTCCTTGGTAAGTGTGCGAACTTTTGGAAAGAGTATTGAGGAAGAAAATTGTGTATGATTTTGTGCAGGAAAGAAGTGGGTAAGACGACTGAATGAGATAAGTTAGTGACTTTGTGAGAAACGTTCAAACGAACCAATCGTTCAGTGTAAGCTATTGAGAACAGTAGGGTGTGATCGTGGTTACCCCTCCTAGTTGAGTGGGAGTAATCGAAGTTATGTTTTATGACTGGACGCTTGTGGCAAGCAGTGAGAAATTTACTAGCCTTCAGGATAAGTTCAATTCGGATAGGTAAGTACTCAAATAAGGAATTATAGAGGTTTCCTACTATTAGTCACGTTAAGTGTGAAATGATGAAGTGGTGAGAACATACGAATTAGTTGACGTGTTGTAGCCAATGTGGTTCGGGAAAGGAGTATGATCTGCATAGACGAATGTCGGTTGGAAGAAGTAATCTAGAAATTTCAGGTATACCAAGGAGAGGCTCATGGGTGTGAGCTTGTCGGGATGTACAAGGTTGGCCTGGTGCCAAGTTGTCAGTGAGCGAGTTTTCCTGGTAGAAGATTCTCGTTGTTGTGGCGGGAAATTTCTGCCAAGTTCTTTCTCTTAAGAAAGTATAATGTATGAGAGACCTTAATTAGACATGTTTAAAACCGTGAGTCCCGATGTGTGGACGGAGGCGCGGTTGGCCTTAGTTTTATCAGGTAGTTTTAAGCGAGTATAGTGATCGAAGAGGGTACAAGTAAATAGTGCAAGATGGCACGTTATAGCAAGTGATGACTCGTCGATGGCGGTTTCATGCTTGGAGTGCGGTCATGTTTCCCATCTGAACGATTTGGGGCAACCGAGTAGAACTGAGTGGTTGGATTGAAAACAAAAGACTGTGGAACCTCGAGAATTGAGAGATAGGTAAAGTGGACTACGTCTGTGGGTCCGTCGGAGTTATGAAAGTTGACTAGATAGTGCGAGATCTTGAGGTACTAGACGAAATTTTGGAGGAATTCGTAGTGTGATGTGCGCCTCTGTTATGAGGAACATATGAGGGAAGATGTAGTGATGCCGTCCTTGCAAGAATTACATGCGATAAGAAGCTGACTTTTGTCTTTAGTGAGCAAGTTAGACTTGCCGGAAGAAGTAAGAGGAGTTCATCCAACATTTCATGTGTCAAATCTGAAGAGATGTTTGGCCGAGACCGATGTAGCCATTCCATTAGGAAATGTTAGCATCGATGAGAGACTGTCGTACGAAGAAGAACAAATAGAGATTGTAGACAGCAAGGTCCGAAAATCAAGAATAGAGAAATTCGGCTAGTAAAAGTTCAGTGGAGGTATCATAAGGGGGCGAGAGGCAACGTGGGAAGTAGAATCATATATGAAGTCTAGGTACCCTCACCTTTTTGAAAATGGAATTCCGGGGACGGAATTCTTTTGAGGGGGAGTGTTGTAACTACCCATACCATTTTGGAAAGTTTTATGTTTTACGTTAAGTTTTGTTGATAAGTGGAAGTTGAGGGGCTGATTGGTAAATAGGAGATGGGGTATAAAGGGCACAAAACCCTAGGCAACATTCTAATTTTCCTGATTGTGTATGTGTTTGATGGCTGAATTCTTGAAGAATAAGAGAAAAGGGGTCTTGGTGGGAGTTTTGTGCAATTGAAGAAGAGAATCAACAAGCCTTGAAATCAGAAGAAGGATTAGGAGTGGATTTCGTTTCTTGCAAGTAATCTAGCAGGTAATCCTTAATCCATAACTCCATTTAAGATTTGTTTGATGATTGTTGGGTTTTGAGAGTTTATCTTGTTTTAAGTCTTTTGAGACCATATAGGAAGATTTAATCATCTTTTAACTAGTGTTTGTTAGTAAAACTTGTGGGGTTTGGTTATGGAACAATAGGTGGTTAAGTATCGCCTTATCTTTCGGTTTGGGAGTCGTGTAGTGAGATTTTAAGCACCAAAACTCGTCCAGCGCGTTATCCGGAAAGTGCCATGGATTGAGAGTTATCGGATGATCATCCGGTAAGTCTCAATGTTTGGGGGTTTCTGGATGAGTGTCCGGAAAGTTTAGTATCCGGTTAATTAAGTACCCGGTAAGTAGAAAGTATCCGGATGTAGTGTCATCCGGAAAGTAGAGACATCCGGAATGTTTCGTCATCCGGAAAGTTGAGGCGTTCGGGCAGTTGTGGTGTCCGGTAAGTAGGATGTACCCGGACAGTAGAGTCATCCGGAAAGTGAGGTTATCCGGAAAGTGTTGCGTCCGGACAGTGTTTGATAAGTTATGTTTGTGACATTTTCGTTCAGGAAAATCGTTTGGGAGTCGGGTCCAGTTTAGAAAAGAGAAGTAAAAGCATCAGGTGAGTTTTCTAACTAAAATACGTGACTTTTAATGTGTTTTTCTAAAGCGAATACGTGATGAGAAATGCCATGTTATTGCTTTTATTTTCATGAAAGTTGTTTAAAGTTTTATGTGGGATGTATGCATACATTGGTTTTGATGTAAATTGGCTAAGTCGGGGGGTGTGTTCCACCAGCTCATGTCGGGGGGCGTGTCCCGTTTATGCCAAGGGAGGTGTGACCCTGTAAGGCAGCATGAGACTGACTCGTTGTCACCTTAGGGTGACTTCAGGGTGCCAATTTACGAGGGGCGTACCTTTATCCGTGAATGTTTTTATATGAACAGATTTATGAATGATATATTCTGAAAATGATAAACTGTTTTAAATGCTTTGATAACCGTTAAGAGGGACTCACTAGACCTCATGGTCTAACCCTCGCATTTTCAAATTAAAACCTTTTCAGGAAAGCAGGTAATGAAAGGCTCTGGTAAGTGAGCAGAGTGTTAGCGAGGAGGCTTGATAGTATAATGACATTATAGTTCAGTTTAGTTTATTTCTCAGTTGTGTAGGTTGTTCCGCCAACCAAATTTTGGATTTTATGTAAGAAATTTTGAGACGTGAATTTAGGATATTCTATTTCATATGAACTGTTTGTTTAAAATTGTTTTGGTTGTTATAACTTTTTCCTCATACCTGTTAGTATCTGATTTTTTTTTTTACATTTTACATTTTTAATTTAATCTAATTTTAATCTAAAAAGTACATATAAGTTATAATAACCAAAAACCAATAATCATTTAGATATAAAGGCTTGAAAATAGTGTAAATTGTAGTTGGTTGTGTATATTCTCTCAATTTACCCAAATTATATATTTCACCATATAAAGGCATCATATTTGGTATCAGTTACCACCAAGCACTACTCTTTTGTGTATCAAAACTATAAATGTAACAAAATATTTCATATATAGACATAGCCTGTTGTTCCTACTTTTTTTAATATGATATGGTAAATATAATGTCAAATGTACACAAGGGAAAGTCCATCTCTTCGATCATAATCCCCTCCCTCTAAGAGAAACAAGAGAAAAAACCCTCAGGTCAGTGACCAAGATTCTCGTACACTCACAAATCATCAAAAATATCACATATATATATATATATATATATATATATATATATATATATATCGCCAATGACGTGTAGCTCAGTTGGTAATGGGTGAGGCCATCTTTGTACAAAAAGCAGAAGGTCTCGGGTTCGAACCCAAGACACCCCCATAGCCACAACTGCTGAGTGAGTCAGGTATGGCCCCCACATTATGGATAGGCAGCCGATTGTGGGCCGGTTGGGGTTGTCGGTATCAACCTTTATGTACAAAAAAATTATATCATATATCAGTTATTAAATATAATGTTAGTAATTTTTTATATATGTGGATAAACTTGGGGGCTGTTTGTTTTTTTAAAATTAGATCTGAATGTGTCTGAAGTCTGATTCGGTCAGACATTTGCCATTTCAGACTGTTTGATTTTTTTTACAAATAAGAGCTGAAAAACTTGAAAATCCTCTGAAACAACAAGTGACAATCCAAATTCTTGTAACCTCTTTTATCCGTGTAAAGAGTAATCTCGCCTCCCTCCATCTCGCCTCTGGACCGTCCCTCCATCTCGCCTCTCGACCGATCGCCAGGCGCCGCCATCATCCACCGTGCGCCGCCCTCTCCTCGCAACCCTCTGTCCGCCATCTGCAACCACCGAGAACCGACGTGGCTCTCCTCCGATCCCTCCTCTCTTCCTCTCGATCATTCACCTGCAGCGCCACCACCCGTCACCATCAGGCTTTGATTTCCATCTTTCTGCTCACCACCACGATTCACGATGGTGGTGGGGAGGTGCTGTCGTGAAAATAGTCGGCCAAAATGGGGCGGTGTGGTGGTGGAGGAGATTTGCCTGGAAGAGGGAAGGGAAGTATGGTGGTGGGGATGGCTCTTGAGGGGAGGCTGTTAAAGAAATGAAAACAAAGAGAAAACCTAGTAGCTAATAAATTAGTGGGTTTTTTAGGGTTTTCAAAGGCCCATATTGAGTTATTCTGATTTGGGCTTAATATATGAGTATAATTTAATTCAGATTCAGATTTTAAAGGTTACAAAAACAAACAATCTTATAATTCAGATTTCAGACTTCAGCACCACTTCTTCTTATAAAAAAGAAGTGAAATAAGATATCAGACTTCAGACCTCTTAAAAAAACGACACCTTGGGGTATGATATCAAAATCTTCATCTACTTTATTAATTATATAAAACCATATGTGTATATTACATTAACAAGATATGGATCATCAATGAAAGATCATGATCAAATGCAACATGATTTTAAGAAATATATGAAATCTTCCGTTTTGAGAGATCACAAATATATTTAATTAAAACTTGGTCCAAGCAGTCACACTAAATTTGGTCTTATCCTTGTTACCGATTTTATGCGGCAACTGCCATTGATCATTTGATTGATCAATGGTCCAATTATTATCATATGTAGATACAGAGAAAATATTGAATACAACCATGGTTAATTAGAAACTGCATACATCCAGCAATTTTCAGAAAACATGGGTTTGTTAAGTTGGATCAACATCTGCAGCAGATGATATGACCTACTGTACTCCAAATTTTCTCGTTTTAGATCTTATATGTATTTACCATTTATGTTCTGGATGTATTTATGCTATTAATTAAGTCTTTAATTCGATTGATCGATTTACCTGTTTGGGAAATTTGATTTTGATCGAATTAATTAACTCAATGGCCCCAAACTCAAAGCAGATTTGACATCAAGCCGCCAAGCAAACCCACCGGAATCCATCTTGCAAACGTCGCACGGAACCATCATCTGCGTCTTCTTCTCAGGTAATCGGTGCACAATTCTCACTCTGCATGACAAAGCTGGCAGGTATTTTACCACCGTGGATTTTTCCACTTTTAACCTCAGCCACACCGCCACCTCCTCAGTCGCCGGTGCTCCATCTTCAGAGTTCAGATCCAGCATCCTCCGGTAAGCCGGATTCACCCACAGGACCTCATCGAAACTATTCGATATGAAACCTGGACAGCTGTCACTCTCTAGATTCTTCCATATCTCTTCGTCTGTATATCCTAACAGCCTCCGATCCTCCCACGTGCCGGTCACCGATTCTATTGTGATCCACGACTCCGCTACTTTCCTTTTCCGAACCGCCGTAGCCAGATCTACGCCATGCAGATCTGGTGAGGAATGCCCCGGCGGAACATAATCTTCTATTAAATTCCTCGTGATACTTTTTCTGTTACTTCCAGGTACATCGAAACTGATCCAGTTCGACGCTTTCTGCAACGGATCTGTTAGAACCAGCTCATTTCCTTTAGAATCATCGAGCATCGCAACAGCCTTGTCCAAACCGAACCAGCTTTTGTTGTCGTTTATCGTCAAACTACACCCTGAGGCCTTTTTCTTCTTCTTCACTCTCACGTACTTCCGCTTCACTCTCTTCCTGTTGACCATCCAGTCCTTCGACGGTAACGCATGATCGGAGCTCTCAACAGTAACCGGCCTCGGAGCGATCGGACGGAATCTCAGCATAATCTGATCGATTATCGGATTATCCTTGGCATCGGCGGCGATGTACCGGGAGTCAACGCGCCTCTTTTCACCGTCCATACCTACCTCGTGAGCCTTATCCCTTCATCTAGATTCTCTCTCTCTCTCTCTCTCTCTAAAAGAAACCGGAAATATGCCCGGGCGGAGGACAATCATGATGGATTAAGATGAAAACGGTCGCCGGTGCGTGGGAGTTACACGTGTCGAGGGCAACAAAAATGCATCCGCAGGCTGTGATTGGCCCGCCAGAGATTTTTGCTGGGTCCCACCAGATGAAGCGTACGAGGGAGCTGATTGGCTGACGAAAGGCTGAGTGACACGTTTCTGAAGCACTTCCCCATTAAAATAGGACACGTATGTGCTTCGGTTGTAACAAAATGATAATAAATGCTTCTCTGTCAGACATGAGACGCGTGTCCCCTATCACGATTCTCCATTTTTTCCACCCGCTCTTTTTATGCGAAAAAAAAATCTGCTGTCGACCTCTTCCCTATTCCAAGTTTCCAACCATGTCCCACCAATTAAATAATAACACCTCATTATTTTAATTAAATAACTAATTAAAAATCATGTAAAAAGTATTCAATTAATAATATGTTGAATCTTTAATTTTATGATTTTTGAACATTTTTAATAAATTATTAAGCCTTTAAAGAAAACTAATTATTTATATTATTTTAACATAAAACAACCAATTTTAACGTATTAGAAATATTTTAAAGTAAAAAAAAGTATAAATCGATATTATCATTCTAAACATTATGTCAATCAAACCCGTTGTAGCCAACATCATCGCTCCCACTTGTTACCTCTCGTCGCCCTATTGTCATATGTTCTTTATCACCACTCATCACCACTATTGCCCGTGCCATCGATTTCCATCTTCTTGATCATTTTTTCCCCGATTTTTCCTGCTGTTTGATGTATTAATTGGTGTAAAGAAAACAAGAATCCAAAGACAAAAACAGATCCAAAAGGAAGGAGATTGATGGTGGTAATGGATGATATGAGGAACGGACAACAATGAGTGGTGAGTAGGAGCGATGACGGCGGGTGCGATGGCATAAGGTCTTGGGACGGTAAAACTGATTTATGTTTTTCTACTTTTGAACATCCATATCAGGTTACAAACTTACAAATAATATTTTTAGTTGAAAGAATGTATGTAATCAATTGTTAAAAGTTTAATGGTTTATAGATAAATAAAATATTAAAAACTTAATCTTAAAATAAAAAAGTTTTAATCATCTATTTATTTAGAGACTTAATTATTTAAAATAAAAAATTTATTAAGTTTTTCTCAACATTTGCTATATGTACAATCTGTCTATCGTTGATTTTCTCATTATAATATTACTTTGTTTTTACCAAATAAATACTGTAATTTTTTGAATATCTACATACAAATATTATAATTATGTTATCAATTTAAAAAAGCAACAATTATTGTGTACTTCGTTATCAAGATAGTGATATTTAATTAATGGGTCGGTCGTTTAAAATAAGTAGGTGGAGGGTGAGAGAAGTTGGACAACGCAACGAACGGACAAATGGAGCTGGGTTATTTTAGGGAAATTGACCAAAATAGCCATATCTCAAACCCAAAGTAAGAAAATAGCCAAAGTCTCTCCGGATTCACCGAAATAGCCATGGGTCCGCACTCGGTTTTAGTGTGGACCGCACTCCCCACAAAAAACGATGTCGTTTCATTATTAAATGAATTTTTTTTAAAACCGGGTGCGACACCGCAAGTGCGGACCAGGCACCGCAAGTGCGGACCTGGAACCGCAAGTGCGAACCCAGGAAAACCCTAATTTGTATACCCTAATTTATATACGATTTTTCTCAGTTTTTTCCAATATGATTTTCCCAATTTCTTTGAAACAAAAATTTTCATTGTGTAGATTTTCCAGAAATGAGTTTCTTACCTGATAAAATTAAGCTACGTATTTGGCCTGAGGGTTCTTGGCAACTGAACGGGACGGATTGGGAGTATCATTCCGCATTTCCGGTAATGCGAGTCATAGTGCCAACCAACATCACACATTCTAAGCTTGTTAGGTGTGTTCAAAGCTGATATGGATTCGACCCTAATTTTGGTACGACTAAAATAGTGTACCAATTTTCTGGCCAACTTTATGAGTTACGAGACACCAACGATGTACAAGCTTTTATGGAATCTGCTGCGGCTGTAAGAAATCCACCAACACTTTGTGTTTATATCGAGCTTGCTGACACAAACAATGTTGGTGGTTGTTCCAACAGCGTACGGGAGCCTGATGTGTCTGTTGCTGAGGAGGGTCAATCTTCTTTTAGAGTTAGTGGTGGTTCGAACACCGTACGAGAGTCGGATGTGTCTGCTGTACAACAGAGTCAAGCTTATGGGTATAATCCTGATTTTGTTACTGAAGATAATAATGGTTATAACCCTGAAATTGTTCCGGAGACCCAAGAACCAGTAGAAGAACCACATGAAGAAGAAGAAGAAGAAGAAGAAGAAGAAGAAGACGACGAGTCCCATGTTTACCGTTTGGATATTCCTGGTCTAAATCTAAATGAAGAAGACGATGAAGAAGACGATGAAGAAGATGAAGAAGAAGAAACCAGTCCTATTAAATCATACGGTGGAATAAAAGATTTTTTGGCCAACCTCCTCCCCTTCCAGATCGGGATGACCATTTCATAACACCTAACCAAGAGCCCGTAGCATATAATCGTAGTAACTTAGTGAATGAAGGGGACTTCTTCGCCACGAAAGACGACCTGACCCTCGCCCTCGGAAAAAAGTTTGTTGAAGAGGGTTTCCAGTATTATGTGGAGAGATCTTCAAATACCCGATTTGAAGCGAAGTGTAGGGATGGTAACTGTGATTGGCGTGTGTATGCTGCAAATGTCAAAGATACCACTATGTTCCAGGTACGCAGGATGAAAGACGTACACGTTTGTTCAAGGACCCAGATGCATCCTAACCACCGTAACGCCAATAGGAGAGTACTGGGTAATATAATCATGCCTAAAGTATAGGATGAAAGCCGTAAACTCCGTGGATCCGACATTGTGAAGGACATCAAGGAGAAATACAACGTAGATATCTCGTATTCACAAGCGTGGCGTGCTAAAGCTTTTGCGCTAGCCTTGGTGCGGGGCGACCCCCACGATTCTTACAGGCGACTCCCTGGGTTTTTCTATAATTTGGAGCTTCATAACCCTGGTACCTTTTCCCGAATAGAGAGAGATATTACAGGACGTTTTCACCTTTGTTTTTATGCCCTTGGTTGCGCGGTATATATTATTTCCTCTTATACAGTCTAGACTTTCACTATACTATAGTATTCTAACGTTTTCAGCATAACTTTTCGTAGATCCGGTCGTTTTCGAGCTATTTGCGTCCGGTCATTATAATAGACGATGCTCATTTGAAGGGGCCTTACTTGGGCACAATGTTCTTAGCCGTTGCTATGGACGCTAATAATCAAATTTTCATGCTCGCTTTCGGAGTTGGTAGGTCTGAGAGTGAAGAGGGATGGACTTATTTTTTGGCCAACCTGAAGCAATGTATCGGCGAACCGGAAGGGTTGGTGTTCATTTCCGACAGGGACGGTTCAATACGCCAAGCTATCAATACGGTGTACCCACGTGCCCATCATGCGCTCTGTTGCCGCCATCTCATGATGAACACGAAAACAAGGGATAATAGGATAGACCATTATAAGTCTATGTTTTGGAAGGTCTGTAAAGCGTACACGGTGCGTGACTTCGATCTTAGAATGGAAGCTCTACGAGCTGCTGTACCTATGGGAGTCCAAGTTTTGGAATCCGATACTACACCAGAAAGATGGTCTAGGGCCCATTTTCCTGCAATCCGTTACAACATAATGACTTCAAACAGTGCCGAGTCTGTCAATGCACTGTCCCGTTACGCTCGGAGGTTACCTATCGTGTCCCTCATGGATTACTTTCGATCAATGCAACAAGACTGGTATGCAAAGTGTCGGAACAACGCAGGTTATCATCTATACGTACATCAACCTACATACAATCTACTGTTGTTACAACAAAGTGAGATTATTTTCAGTATTTTGACTATTTTTGTTTCTGCAGCAAAATGGGTAGATTTTCTAACCCCATATGCAATGAAAAAAGTTAAAAGGAGACAAATGAAGTCGGCGAGGTTTACTGTCCATGAAATTGGTCATGGTTTATACGAAGTATGCGATATGCGCAGGGACGCAAAGGTGGCTTACAATAATCGTAATTGCACTTGTATGAAGTGGAAGATGTCCGGTTTACCTTGCAGTCATGCAATCGTCGTTGCAAGATATCTCCGGTGTACAGATGTCACCCACCTGGCGCTTGGTTACTTCACGACGGCTACCTGGCGAGCAACACTCTCAGAGGTCATACATCCGACTGGGCCTCCTGAAACGTGGGTTGTTCCAGACCCACCACTTATGACCGTTAAACCTCAGTTGTTGCAGAAACGCGTTGGTAGACCGAGCAACCACAACCGTATCCCATCCCGTGGCGAGGATCCGACACCGAGAAGATGTTCTCGGTGTAAACAAAGCGGACATAATCGATCAAACTGTCATGCAGAGTTTCCAGTGAATGAAGGAGCATCCGGTAGCCGGCAATGTCGAAGAGCCTCTGGTAGCCGCCAACATTAAGGAGCATCCGGTAGCCGACAAACTCAAGCACAGGTGACCCAGGAGACCAACTACAGAAGTTCTAGGCATCATACTTTCGATCTAAACTTTGATTTGAACGAGTAAACCTGTTTGAAGTCTCAATTTATGGCTGTTACGTTCAATTGTCTTTCAAGTTTCTTGTCCTTATGTTTACTATTGATTTCAATGTACTATGTTGTGTATGTTAAGGGTTCTTGTGTGTAAAATAAAGTAAACATGAAAGTTGCATTTTATTGATACTCATAAAACATGGAAACTAGTACAGTTGAAGAAATCTACTACTACGGGTAGATGTCCTGCATTTTGGTGATCCAGGCAACCTTTTCATCAATAACCTCCTCCATTCCCGTGTAGCTCTCTGTGAGCTCTGTAATCTCCTCTTCTAGTTCGCCAATCTGTTTTTGCAGATCCCGAAGATCCCGCTTCCTTTGTGCCAGATCTTCTTTCTTCTCCTCCAGGCAGTCCTTCTTCTCTTGAATAATCAACCTGTTTAGGTTCCACATACGTTTTACGTTTTCAATCTGGGCGTTCTCGTCATCAATTGACTGTTTTACGGGGAATGACATTCTTTGAGTTCCTGTAAGATCCTCCGACTGGTTAGATTGATACATTGGTGGTTCATTCAAGCGATGGTCGAGGTAGTATTGCTCCCATGCAGCGTTCCACTGATCTGTCTCCTCTTCCGTGAAGGGATAATCGGCCCTAGTTCGGCCCCATTCTGCCCACTCCTCGGTTGTTACCGGTACCCACCAGGTACTCCTGTAAGCTCCATCTTTTAAGGGTTGGTTGTCGTTTTGTCGTGAAGTTCCAGCCCCATTGGTGGACCTTTTCCCTTTTGACCTTGAACCCCCAGCCATATAAGTGGCACGAAATGGTAGAGAAGGTTTGCAAACGTTGAGGATGGTAGAAAGGATAGATAACAACTTGTGAATTACTAATTCATCAGACCACCTACTTATAGTCGTGAGAAGGTAGGTTCGCACTTGCAGATGCGGGTAGGTTCGCACGTGCGGAGCTGAGTAGGTAGGTTCGCACTTGCGGAGCTGAGAAGGTTCGCACTTGCGATGTTGTGGCTATAAATACCCATGTTAATTCCAACTTAAGACTCACAACACTCATACGACTTTGTACTCTCATCTTTCACCAAGCAAATGGCATCTTCTTCAAACCCACAATCTTCACAAGTAATGCCGGATAGGTTAAAGAAGGAGGTAAAAAAAGTGAAAAGGAGATCGATGAATTAACTGTAGAGTGGAAACAGTTGTTGTCTAGGAAGGAGGGACACCTGAAAAGGATGGAAGATGAAGAAAAGGAGATAAAAAGGATGAAGAGGGAAATCAAAGATAAGGAGTCCCGTATTCGTCAAGAAAACTTACACGTCCACAACATTGTACAAGACTTCGCAGTTCTTCAAGCTAAGGTAACCGAGAAGCAAGCCTTCATCGATAGGTGTAATGCACTTTATCCTTAGGTGGTGGTAGTGTTGTTGCAGTTTCTATGTTGTTGTTTCATGTTGTACTTTGCATTTTCTATGTTGTTGTTTCATGTTGTGTCTTGCATTTTCTATGTTGTTTCATGTTGTGCCTTGCATTTTCTATGTTGTTTTTTCATGTTGTACCTTGCATTTTCTAGGTTCGCAAGTGCGGATGCGTGTAGCTTTGAAAGTTGTATGCAAGTAAAGACCAAATAATAAAAGTGAAACACCAAACAATAAAAATTATACCGTAAATAATAAAAGCTATACAACTTTTAAAAGCTAATTCGACACGAAGGCCCAAAATGTATTTGCCATTTCTCTCCGCCAAACCATGATATCGATATGCATGTTAGGTAGTTGCCCGTTAACCCTATCTGTCAAAAATCAACACGTGAAAGCACCACAGTCGCCTAGCTGACCAGTCTGCTGGGGAACATCCTCTGCATAACTCCATCCGAATTGTCCCATCCGCGCAGCTCGTTCATTTTGTTGTAGACACCTGAATACCAACGTCATATTTCGCTGAAATATGTCAAGCAACTCAGATATTCTAGGAGAAATGGTCTGATGACTATCATATACAAGGAGCTTCATGGTCTGTAAGGAGAACTCCCCGAGCACCCAATGGCTGTTATCGACGTTCATGGGAATAAGAACCTGGAAACATAAAGTTAACATTAGTTAGATAGTATAAATTCATAATGTTTTAAATAGGGAAACTTAGATTACATACGATGTTCACAAATTCTGTCCAGCTCGGAAATCCGTCCGTCAAAGTCATTGACCCGTTGATTTGCGCGAGTACCTCAGGTATGTTCCCAAGTAGCAACATTCCCCACCACTCTGGGACGACCATCGTCCAGTTGCTATCTGGAGAACGTGAAGTGAGCGCCATTCGAACCCATGCCTCAATATGCTATAAATAAACCATTCAATGATAAGCTACAGTGATGCTTTTTTGGTATTCAAATTGTAGGACTATAATAACATATGAATGTACTAACCGGGTCATCAAGCCATCCATGGTTTTCATAGCCTAATAATTGCCCCCAAAACGTTGGTTCTACAGTAAGACGAGGTAAATAAGAAATCCTCATACTGCCAGGCAACTGGTTTTGGCGGTAGAGTTTCTCAACATATGGGGGAGCGGTGGCAGAACCACTCGTATCCTGACGCTGCAGCCTACTGTTGCCAGCCGGATGGGGCATGACGGGGGTAGTATCAGGGCACTGCGTATAAGGAGACCTTTCCCATATCGAAGTCCAACGCTGGCGTTGCCCCCTACCAAGGGGCTCCTCCATCTCAGGTGGGTTTGGGTCAACAACAGGACTGGCGAACATAGGTGACATGCCGCCCACGCCAGCTTCATGAAGCGACATTGATGTTGTTGCAGTTTCAAGAAGCGGCATGTCCATGCCCATGGAAAAGCCAGATTGCGCCACGAGCGTAGGTCCTGGTGGACGAAACGACACATCCGGCTGTGATGGCCCAGGAGAAAAGATACCGTCAAACCAATGATGGCCCATAGGAGAAAAAGAAGGAGAAGGGGGTGCCTGTGATGGCTCCTGCGTACAAGTACCAAAATGTTAAACGGTGTTAGTAAGTTTGCATGCCAAAATGTTAAACGGTGTTAGTAAGTAAGTTTGCATACCAAAATGTTAAACGGTGTTAAATGAAATACTTACATTAAAACGCGCCTGAAACCCGTCAAAACGAGTCTCAAGCCAAACACCAGCCTGCTGAATCAGACCCACATGCGCCCAGTTCGGGTCATCGGACCGAAACTCCCAAGAGTGCAGATCTGAGAAACGGACTGGCCGTGGTGAAGCCCGGCTTCCCTGATGATGTCCCGTGGTGAAGCCCGGAATCCCTGATGTATTGTGCTGTGATGTATCGTGCTCCTGATCGTTAACGGCCTCGTCCTCGTCGTCATTGCCGTCCTCGTCATCGTCATCGTCATCGTCGCCGTCGTCGTCAGGGTTACCACCGGCTTCACCGCGGAAGAACATCTGGCTGGACCAATACCACCCCTCTCCCTCCTCTTGATATGTGGCGACAAGTCTCGTGAGTGGTTGGTCCTCCTCCTAATATATACAAGTCTCGAGAATCCATATCTGTGGAAAAAGTAATGTTACGCCTACAAAGTCATTAACAATTGTAGAAATATTTAATATTGTGGTAACTAACCTTGAACGGCTGGATAAAGCCCGTTAACGTCAGCTTCGGCTTCTTTTCACGCCGACGCTCAATAAAACCTTTCATCTGCGAATATGTATAATCCCAGATGAAACTGCCCCAAGGATATCGGTTCCAAGCCCCAAGATTCTCTATCAATGCAAGGACGGTGGGCGAAATGGGCAAATGATGCTGTCGGCCAAGGAAGAACTCCTCCACCATCATATCAAACATACTCGGACAACATCAAAGTCCGAGAAACGGTCTCTACCAACTTGGTTGCTGAAGGTGTCAAACAAGGGCTTGAGGCGGCCAATGGTCAATTTACCGTTCCCAAATATTCTATGAACAAATCCCTCAGGCCTGGGTGCAGGAAGGCCCGGCCTCGGGCCAAAAATGAGTCCCGACATAAGACAGAACTCCTCCGGGCCATACCTAAGTCTGTGCCCGTGAAAAAGGTAATATAATGAATCGCTCGGCTGACCACCAGGGGGGATATCTCCTTCTTCAATATGGTAAGAACAAGCGCATAGTCGTTATTGAAGTCTTGAGAATCCAACAACGCACCAAAACAAGTGGCGCGAAAAAGATCAAGCCTATGCTGGGTTAACTTCTCACGGATTTCTCTCAACCGGCATAGCTTTGACTTAATCGTCAAAGACTCACTAATTTCCTGCGTATATAAATATCCAAGTTTAGGGGCCTAAGGTGTCAATTTTCAAAGTTTAGGGGCCTAAACCGTCATTTTCAAACTATAGGGACCAAACATGTAATTTTTCTAGAAAACAGAGTTTTGTAAATGCATGGGACTACTTTCTTACAAAATTGGGGGAAAATCCAAGTTTAGGGACCTAAAGTGTCAATTTTCAAAGTTTAGGGGCCTAAACCGTCATTTTCAAACTATAGGGACCAAAGCTGTATTTTTTCAGAAAACAGAATTTTGTAAATGCATGGGACTACTTTCCTACAAAATTGGGGGAAAATCCAAGTTTAGGGGCCTAAAGTGTCAATTTTCAAAGTTTAGAGGCCTAAACCGTCATTTTTCAAACTATAGGGACCAAAGCTGTATTTTTCCAGAAAACAGAATTTTGTAAATGCATAGGACTACTTTCCTACAAAATTGGGGGAAAATCCAAGTTTAGGGGCCTAAAGTGTCAATTTTCAAAGTTTAGAGGCCTAAACCGTCATTTTTCAAACTATAGGGACCAAAGCTGTATTTTTCCAGAAAACATAACTTTTAAATGCATTGGACTACTTGCCTAGAAAGTTGGGTGAAAATCCAAGTTTAGGGGCCTAAAGTGTCAAATTTCAAAGTTTAGGGGCCTAAACCGTCATTTTTCAAACTATAAGGACCAAAGCTGTATTTTTCCAGAAAACAGAATTTTCAAAGTTTAGGGGCCTAAACCGTCATTTTTCAAACTATAGGGACCAAACATGTATTTTTTTTCCAGAAAACAGACTTTTTAAATGCATTGGAGTGATTGGACTACTTGCCTAGAAAGTTGGGTGAAAATCCAAGTTTAGGGGCCTAAAGTGCCAATTTTCAAAGTTTAGGGGCCTAAACCGTCATTTTTTTAAACTATAGGGACCAAACATGTAATTTTCCAGAAAAGATACTTTTTAAACTTAAACAACATTACATACTCCAAAATAGAAAAATTGTGAACAAAAACATTATGTAAAATTTAAACAACAATACATAATTCATACAATACATACATTAATATTAATAAACTTACACAAAGTTTACTACAAACTTAGATTAAAAATATCATGTCTTTTACAACACAATACTAAATAACAAAATAAAATTTAAACAACATTACATACTTCAAAATAGAACAAATGTGAACAAGAACGTTATGTAAAATTTAAACATTACATACTTCATACAATACATACATTAATAAACTTACACAAAGTTAAATACAAACTTAGATTAAAAAAACGAAAGATGCAAACATTGTGTTAAAAAAACTTACCTCATCCGACATTGTGTTAAAAAGAGCGTGTATCCCACTCTCGTTGAATTCACGTGGCCAAAATTGTAGAAGAAAGGGAGGAAAGGGAGGAAAGGGGGGGGGACCAATGTTCTTAAAAAATTAGGGTGTGGGGCATGGGGTTGTTTTTAAATGAAACGCAATGGCGGGGGACCTGAGCCGCCAAAATTAGGGTTTGCTCCGCACTCGCAAGTGCGGATGCGGAGCCCTGGGAGGGTCGGGTCGAGGACTTCACACGGTTTTCGGCTGAAACGACGTCGTTTTTGGGTTCGAGTGCGGTCCGCACTGGATCCGAGTGCGGACCCATGGCCATTTTGGTAATCCGGGAGAGAGATTGGCTATTTTCTCAACATGGTTTTGTGATATGGCTATTTTGGTCAATTTCCCGTTATTTTAGGTAAATCTTACATTTTTTATTCATTAATTATTTTTTAACAAATCCTTTAAATTTCTTGGTCCTTTAAAAAATAGATTATTCTTTAAAATTTAAAATACGGAAAATTTGTCATTATGAAATATCGGTATTTATTCTTCGTCTGGGACTTTGATCTGTGGAGCTTGATATACACACAAATGATACACATTTCATTTGTTTGCATGTAATAAATATAAAATGTGTCAAATGATGTATGCAATATTTATAAGAGGTATTAAACCACAGAAAGATAGAGCGATTTGCGACCGTGGGTCGTTTGAGATGTCATAATTTTGTGATATTATATTCGTCAATATTATGTCCTTTTATTTAACATGGTGTTTAAATTTTTTAACGAAATGGTCATTTGTACTGAAATTGGCTAGTACGACCATGCTTCACTTTTTGCCATATAAGAACATACATGTCTTTTTCATGCATGATTGTTGTATGACACCCTAACACATGTTTTGTGCACCGAGTTATGTTTGATACACAATTAATTGGTAGGGTGAGTATTTGGGCAAAAAATTGATTATCGGTGACCCTATACAAAATCTGACTTCAAAGATACCATTGTGAGAGGAAATCCTTTGTATAATTCAGCGTTTGAGGCTAACAGGGTCTAATATCGAACCCGACACTTGTATTGTATTTGGGCAAAAAATTGATTATCGGCGACCCTATACAAAATCTGACTTCAAAGATACCATTGTGAGAGGAAATCCTTTGGATAATTCAGCGTTTGAGGCTAACAGGGTCTAATATCGAACCCGACACTTGTATTGTATTTGGGCAAAGTCGTCTCATCCCTTTTCCAGTTGTACTATATGCCAGAGGCATAGGATGAGTATTGAATTGTAATAACGCCTTATTCATTAAGTCTCTAGCTTTTTGGACATCCCTAACATCCCTACTTCAAGAACCTATGCCTAAATGGTTCATCCAAGAGATTGTTTACTAACATTAACCCGGTAACCCTTAATGGGTATGAGTCAACAACACCCTTATCTACCTTGCTAGATAAGATTATTCAACCATCAAAACGACATAGTAAGATTGTTGGCAAGTGTCTCTTACCGGTAAGCGTTAACCGGATAATAACCACCACACTCATTTACCAGGTAAGATTCTCGATATTTGTCATATCTTTTATCGGATAAAATTATTGATTCTTGTCATACTCATCCCACAATGTAAATGACCCGGTTATGGTTTGATAAACAAACTCTAAATATTCATTATTTAAACTATGTTTTTTACACAAACTTTTAATCCTATCGAGTATATCATTACACGACAATTTGAAATGTAAACTATAGATAGGCATTCACTTTAATTCTGAAAGTAAATATTAATTTAAAGATATTTTAAACATTAAAACCATTTTCAATTAACATACCATATTTTGCTCAATTTTTATATTATGAATAATAAAACACTAAAATTCAGTGTAATATATATTTTTTTGAAAAGCAAATTTTAAACCATCAAAATACCACAAAACAAATGTCTAATACAGGAGCCACAAACAGCAAACAGTAGCCGACGCCAACCATGGTTTGCAAGGAGCAAACCAAAAAACAGCAACAAACACAAACAGACGCGAAGCAAATCAAAGCTACAAGCCTAGGCTCTGAACGAAATCAATAACAAAACCAAAACCAAAACAGCGCAAACAAAGATCCACGACTTTCGTGACATAGAAACCGATCAGAATGAAGTAGCAGCGGCAAATCTCCCCTGTTGCAAACTCACTGTTCGATCGATCCCAGGACACTTCTTGGATTCGTGATCTATTGAGATCACTCGATCTTATTCTTTCGGATTCTCCTCGCGAGCCATTCAAAGCTCCTCCGTTGATACTCAAAGAACATATCATCCAGGTTCCTTTTTTCTTGATCGAACACTAAGCGATTACGATGAGGTCACATTAGGTATATGAAAGCCAGATCACTTCAGTCCCGAAACGTTTCCTCCCGAATTGAGCAACTCATCGACAGAATCGATGTTACCTAAGTCGACCCTCCACCATCGAGCCACGTTTTGCCACATCCTATTGACCTTTTCACAAAGAACAAATGTGTGATCCACCGATTCCACGTTCTCCTCGCACCGCGGGAATAGTGTAGAGTTGATGTCCACACCCATTTTATCGAGAACCGCTCTACACGGAATCCTTCCCATCCTCACTCTCCAAATTAGAATACCAATCTTCTTTGGAAGAGCCTTTGTCCATCTTGTCTCATCCCCGCAATCCACTCTATCCGCATCCTTCTCCTCGATTAGAGACTTTAAGCCCACTAGCGAGAAGTTTCCGTCCGCCCCAAGCATCCACTTTACTTTGTCATTAGAATGCACCCTTGGTCTCCAAACCTGCAGCAAAGAAACAAGATCTTCTAATTCACCCCTCCCCCCGCCCCCCTCGGCTCCCTCCTCCATTCCCATCTCCATAACCACTCCTCCCCGACCCAAACACCTCTCTCGGAAATTCTAGCGTCCTTTTTAGATTCAAGTTGCCAAAGTCTTTTGAACCTAGACTTCAACAACTCGTTTCCAAACCATTTGTCCAACCAAAAAACTAGTCTCCCTTCCATTACCTACCTCCTTCCCAAATGAAGATGAGAATGTTGGAATAAACTTCATGACTTGTAATCGATAATGTCAATAAGATGATAAGAAAACATACCCGATGATCCTGAGGATCCAGTGAAGGCATTAAACATATTTGCCATTGATTGTCGGGTTCCCAGAACGAGGTGATCGTGTTATGATGGGATGATGATCGATTCCTTTGGAGAGCCGATCGAGGGGAGGCACACGGCTAGGGTAATTAGCGATATCTCATTAGGGTTGAAAGAAAGATTAGGATACTCTATTTATAATAAGAGTATCTTACACTTTCAACCCTTTGGTGTTTATTATGTGCAGTATAATTCCCCATAGTTCCAATCACCTAATGGGAAACCCTATAGTATGTCAATAATAGTAAATACGCCCATCATATATTTACCAGACATAGGGATTTCAGTTATTGTCAATTATCATATCAGGAATGATAAACGATCAGTGACGGTCACTTTTAAGGTGGTTCCAACATTCTCCCACTTGACCAAGCGATCTTTTATCTATGAGTACCAATAAGTCCGGCCGGGATAATACTCATTTTGTTTTAAACTGAAATCATAGCTAATAAGTACAGCCGTAGAGAAGAATATCAACTCAGGACCCCCACTAGTCAAACTATGACTCAAATTTAAAACTGAATAAGCAATGATCAATTGACTGAGACAGATTTCGTTATAATAATGTCCATACACCATTATGAGCTCAAAGCGTAACTAATAGACAAACAAAATCTGAATATAGAGGAAAATTTTATTAAGATAATAGTAATGACCAATAAGTACAATATGCTATTAAATTAAGTCTTTTGTAAGCCCCATCTTCGACACGTGTCCTACGAAGACATTAGGAGGAAGACCTTTGGTCATCGGATCCGCTAGCATATTCTTTGTACTTATGTACTCGATACAAAGGACATTTTCCTCAACCCGTTCGCGCACAAACAGATACTTTGTATCAAGATACAGCCCAGCGCCAGTTGAACTGTTACTGTTCGAGAAAGTTACGGCAGCTGAGTTATCACAGTAAAGCTTCAATGGTCTAGAAATGGAATTGACGATTTTGAGTCCACTGACCAGGTTCCTTAACAACATCCCATGACAAGAGGCATTATAAACGGCAACGTATTCAGCCATCATGGTGGATGTTGTAGTCAGCTTCTGTTTATGACTCCGCCAGGAGATAGGTCCACCAGCTAACATAAAAATATACCCAGAAGTAGATTTCTTATCTTCTTTGCATTTAGCAAAATCGGAATCAGAATATCCTACTACTTCTAAGTTGTCACTTCTTCTATAAGTTAATTTGTAGTCTTTGGTCCCTTGCAGATATCGTAGAACCTTTTTAGCCGCTTTCCAGTGTGCTATTCCGGGATTAGATAAGTAACGTCCCAGCATACCAGCGATATAAGCGATATCCGGACGAGTACAGACCTGAGCATACATAATGCTCCCTACTACAGACGAATAAGGTATCATCCTCATTTCTTCCTTTTCAATCTCAGTGCTCGGAGCTTGGAAAGAACCAAACACGTCCCCTTTAACTACTGGAGCTACAGTGGGTGTACATTTCTGCATGTTATAGCGTTTTAAGATACGCTCAATATATGCATTTTGAGAAAGACCCAAAACACCATTATGCCTATCTCGGTGTATTTCGATACCAATGACATAAGAGGCATCACCGAGATCTTTCATGTCGAAATTTTGCGAAAGCATCCGCTTCGACTCATGCAGCATATCCAAGTTGTTACTTGCTAGTAGGATATCATCTACGTACAAGACAAGGATTATAAAGTTACTCCCACTGATCTTGAGATAGGTGCATTGATCCACTTGATTCTTTAGAAAACCTTGCCCCTTTACGATTTTATCGAACTTGAGGTACCATTGTCGTGATGCCTGCTTCAACCCATAAATGGATTTCTTCAACTTGCAGACCATATGCTCTTTACCTTCTGGAATGAATCCTTCAGGTTGTCGCATGTATACGTCTTCTTGCAAGTCTCCATTTAGGAATACGGTCTTGACATCCGTCTGATGTAACTCTAAGTCATAATGAGCTACAAGTGCCATAACAATCCTTAAAGAATCTTTACGAGAGACAGGAGAGAAGGTCTCTTGATAATCGATTCCTTCCTTTTGAGTAAAGCCTTTTGCAACCAGTCTGGCCTTATAGCGTTCGATGTTTCCTTTCGGGTCTAATTTGGTTTTGAAGACCCATTTACAACCGATGGTTTTGGATCCTTCAGGAAGTTCAACCAAGTCCCAAACATCATTATGTTGCATGGAATTAAGTTCTTCAATCATGGCTTCATTCCACTGAGTGGCCTGATCACTATTATTGGCTTCTCGATAAGAGGTAGGATCAGTAAGCTTTCCAATGTTCTCAACTTCAGTTAAAAAGGTTACGAAATCATCAAAATTTGTGGCCCTGCGAGCCCTAGATGATCTCCTGAGTTGATTTTCTGGTTCAGTAACTGGAGGAGTTAAATCAGTGATATCGGAAGTGATGATGAAGTTCCCTCGGTATTTTGGTTAGGAGGAGCTGGATCAGTGATATTAGGAGCAGCGGTGGGTACAAGAGGAATTATCGGATGAATAAAATTAGCAGAAAGATGGTTTCCCCCCGCTTCTTGTACTTCTTGCAAATCTGAGTCATGATTTGTCGTGCTCCCACTGATCTCTGAGTTCTCAAGGAATGTAGCATGCTGCGTGTCAATGATGCTCGTAGTGCGGGAAGGACAGTAAAACCGATAACCTTTTGAGTTATCAGGATAACCGATAAAGAAACACGTAATGGTCTTAGGATCCAGTTTCTTTAAGTTAGGGTTATAGACTTTCGCTTCGGCAGGACAGCCCCATACTTTCATATATTTTAGACTCGGTTTCCTACCTGTCCAGATCTCATAAGGAGTTTTAGGGACAGATTTTGATGGAACCCTATTGAGTATATGAACAGCTGTTTTTAATGCCTCAGTCCAGAGGAAAGTAGGTAAGTTAGTGTTAGCAAGCATACTTCTCACCATGTCCATTAAGGTTCTGTTTCTCCTTTCAGCAACACCATTTTGTTGAGGAGAACCAGGCATGGTGTATTGGTTAATTATGCCATGTTCCTTGCAAAAATTATAGAAAGGACCAGGAGCTTGACCAATATCAGTATGTCTACCATAATACTCACCTCCTCTATCTGATCTCACAACTTTTATTTTATGATCAAGTTGGTTTTCAACCAAAGTTTTAAAATCAATAAAAGTTTGTAAGGATTCAGATTTTTCCTTAATTAGATATAGGTGCATATAACGCGAATAATCGTCAATGAATGTAATAAATGATGTATGTCCTGTGATTGATGCGGGATAGGGACCACTAATATCAGTGTGAATTATTTCCAACAAGTTGGAACTCCTAGTGGCTCCTTTCTTATTCCCTTTCGCCATTTTGCCTTTGAGGCACTTAATACATGTTTCAAAATCACTAAAATCAAGAGAAGGTAAGATTCCATCCTTTACGAGTCGTATCATTCGATCTCGTGAGATGTGGCCAAGACGTTTATGCCACAACATGGAGGAATTCTCTGATTGTTTAGGTGATTTTGTTGTCTTAGTTACGTCATCAATATTAAGAGACAACAAAGACTGTGAGAAATTATGATCTAGTTCTAATTTATACAGTAATCCATCCAAGAAACCTCGACCAAGTAATTCATTATTATGAGTAATGGCAATCTTGCCGCAACCATGAACTATTACATAACCTTCAAGGTCTAGTCTAGATATGGATACAAGGTTCCGAGTAATTCTCGGTACATATAAGGTATCCACTAGTCTAATACACTTTCCGGTACTCATATGTAAATTTAAAGTTCCCATGGCTTCGACATCTAAGAGATCACCACTTCCAACTCTAAGTTTTCTTTGGCCCTTTGGTAGCTTCTGGATTGTAAGGAATCCCTGCATTGAGTTTGTCACATGGACCATAGAACCAGAGTCACCCCACCATGTATTAATAGGGACATCAGTAGTAAAGGAATCAAATATTACATAAAGAATGTTACCTTTCTTAGCTAGCCATTCCTTGAACTTAGGGCAATCTTTCTGTCCGTGCCCTTTGGCACGACAGAATTTGCAGCTAGGTTTGTTAGACAAGGATTTAGAGCCAGAGGCAACGGCACCATGATTATTATCTTTTTGGACTTTATTTCCAGTCTGATTACTGTGGTTACCCTTCCTTTTCTTAGAATTACCAGTGGTTGTCAGGTGAACAGCTTCAGGTTGTACCAGCTTCAGGCGATCCTCCTCTTGCACACACATTGCAATCAGTTCACTTATCGACCATTTATCCTTCATAGCATTATAGTTAACTTTGAAGGTGTCGAACCGAGCAGGCAAAGAGGTCATTATGAAATGCACAAGAAAATTATCAGATACTTCCATCTCAAGACTCTTAAGCTTATGAGCCATATCAATCATTTTCATGATGTGTTCACGGACACTGCTGTTTCCTTCATATTTTAGAGTGAGCATCTGTAGCATTAAACTACTCGCATGCGCCTTAGACGATCCCTTGAAGTGATCCTCAACAGATTTGAGGTAGGTTCTGACTTTATCAGAGTCAGGGATAGCTCCTCGGATACTGAGGTTAATGGAGTTCTTGACCATCATTAGTGACAAGCGATTCGCCCTTTCCCACTTTTCAAAATCCGCTTTCTGAGATGCAGTAGACGCAGCAGTAATAGCAGCGGGTTCGTCATGGCGAATAGCATGGTCAAGGTCAAGCATCCCCAGAGTAAGAAGTAATTGATCCTTCCACGAAGCAAAGTTCGCACCAGTAAGTGGCTCAATGCCAAAGTTAGGTACTGATGTGGAAATAAGGAGAATATAAGTTATAGAAGATTATTATAGTGACGTGGTTAGCTATAAGAGGGCAGACAAAGTAATGTTTCTTAAAGTAATGGAATCAAAGTAATGTTAAAGTAAGCAGGCCTAACAGTAATATTCCTTAGAGTAATGAAACTATGACCATTTTAGTGATGAAGCTAGTGATGAGTATACCTGTTGTAAACACCAAAACAATAAGTCAAAGTAAGGCTCTACTTAGATGTTACATCACCTTTGGGCAGAAATAACTAATATCTAAGTAAACATGAGCGTTAGGGTTATGCAACGCAATGCTTATCTTTTGACCTTTGGGCACAAAATAGAGCATCGTGTGAATTATGCATGTAGAAAATCCTTTTGACACACAGGTATATTAAATCACCTTTGGGCAGAATTAATATACTCAGTGTTCATTATGCAAAAGGAAAAAAAATGCATTATGAGAATCATATTTGACCTTTGGGCACAAATGATGAGACCATAAATATTAGTGCAAGAGTTTTCGGTATGTACAGAAGCGAAAAGTAAGGTTTTCGCTATGTACAATAGCGAAAAGTAAGGTTTTCGCTATGTACAGTAGCGAAAAGTAAGGTTTTCGCAATGTATAGTGGCGAAAAGTAAGGTTTTCGCTATGTACAGAAGCGAAAAGTAAGGTTTTCGCTATGTACAGTTGCGAAAAGTAAGGTTTTCGCTATGTACAGTTGCGAAAAAGTAAGGTTTTCGCTATGTACAGTTGCGAAAAGTAAGGTTTTCGCTATGTACAGTTGCGAAAAGTAAGGTTTTCGCTATGTACAGTTGCGAAAAGAAAGGTTTTCGCTATGTTCAGTAGCGAAAAGTAAGGTTTTCGCTATGTTCAGTAGCGAAAAGTAAGGTTTAACCGAAAAAAAAATTCCGATACAATGTTCAATTCAGTGCAATTAACATTGATCAATTAACATGGCATAATTGGGGTTTAATGCAAATAATAATAAAAAAATTGCATTATAACAGCCGAAAAAATCCAGTATGCGGCGGCCAGAAAATTTTATTTTAGCGATTCAATATAAATTTCGAATTGAATCAATTGAATATGGCAGCCCGATGATTCAAAATAGAATGATGTTTGCGGCGACATTCATAAATACGAAAGAAATCGATGAATTACAGCCACAAAAAAAACGATACAAATCACGAATCAGTAATGAACCGTAGCTCTGATACCACATGTTGGAATAAACTTCATGACTTGTAATCGATAATGTCAATAAGATGATAAGAAAACATACCCGATGATCCTGAGGATCCAGTGAAGGCATTAAACATATTTGCCATTGATTGTCGGGTTCCCAGAACGAGGTGATCGTGTTATGATGGGATGATGATCGATTCCTTTGGAGAGCCGATCGAGGGGAGGCACACGGCTAGGGTAATTAGCGATATCTCATTAGGGTTGAAAGAAAGATTAGGATACTCTATTTATAATAAGAGTATCTTACACTTTCAACCCTTTGGTGTTTATTATGTGCAGTATAATTCCCCATAGTTCCAATCACCTAATGGGAAACCCTATAGTATGTCAATAATAGTAAATACGCCCATCATATATTTACCAGACATAGGGATTTCAGTTATTGTCAATTATCATATCAGGAATGATAAACGATCAGTGACGGTCACTTTTAAGGTGGTTCCAACAGAGAAGTCTACCCTCAATTTCCCCAACTCATCACCAACCTTCACAATACTAAGCCACACCGATCTACCCCCCATGGTTCGATTATTCCTTCCCACAAGACCCCCCTTCACCCGAAGATGCTTTTTATGATTTTCACCCACAAAGCCTCTTTCTCACAACGAAACCTCCACCACCACTTTCCTAACAAACCCCAATTTGACGCTTGAAGACTCCCCACATTTAGCCCCCCTCTCTTGAAATCTCTCATCACTCTTTCCCAACTCTCCCAAGCCACCCCTTTATTATTATTATTAGACCCATTGCCTCCTCCCCCCCAAAAAAAACCCGACTTCTCACCCTCTCCAACTCACTAATCACTCCTCTCAGGGCGCGAAAAAGCGAGAAGTACAACGAGATACTACCTAGTACCGATTTGGCCAACGTCAATCTACCTCCGAACGACATAACCTTCGCTTCCAAGATGCCAATTTATTTTTCATCTTATCCACCACTATCTTCCAATTCTCTATTCTATTCATTGTCGCTCCCACCGGAAGTCCAAGATAAATAAACAGAAGAGCACCACTTCCACATCCCAACCACCTTGCCCACTCTTGGGTTTCCTCAACACAGACACCCACCCCGTAAAGATTACTCTTACCAATATTGATCTTTAGGCCTGACATCAAGTGAAAACATTTTAATAATTTCATTAGATTTTGCGTTTCGAGGACTCCACTTTCCGAAGAATATTACGTCATCGGCGTATTGGAGGAGGGATAACACCACCTTATCTCTTCCAACCTTAATTCCTTCGAATATGCCTTTCTCCCTTGCTTCCGTCATTAGAACATTTAAGCTTTCTGCCACCACCAAAAAAAGAAATGGTGCTAATGGATCACCTTGTCTAAGTCCTCTTTCCATCTTGAACTCCTTAGTTAGCGACCCATTGACCAACACCGATATCGTTGAGGACTCTAGGCAAGCTTTTACCTACTTACACCATTTATGTACAAACCCCATATTTTTTAGAGTTTCAAGAAAGAATCCCCACTCCACACAAACATAGGCTTTCTCGAAGTCTACTTTGAAGACCAAGCCTTTACTCTTTGATCTTCGGATGTCTTCTACCGCTTCATTTGCAACTAGTACCCCGTCGAGGATGTACCTCCCTTTTAGGAAGGCCGATTGTGTTTCCCCTATAAGTTTCCCCAATACTTTTTTCATTCTCTCCGCCAACACCTTCGAAATAACTTTATAAAACACTCCGATTAGACTAATCGGTTTAAACTCATTTAGACCGACCGAGTTCGGGTTCTTTGGAATGAGGGATATGAACGACGCGTTGCACCCCTCATTAATCTCCATCACCTCCCAAAATCTCGAAATTGCCTTCAAAATGTCACTTTTTATTATTGACCAAAACTTTTTTATAAATGTAAATGTTATCCCGTCCGGACCCGGGGATTTTGTAACACCCCAAAAATTGGAATAACATAATTGGGCTTGCGGACGTCCGCATAGGCGCATAGTCGGACGTCCGCGAAGGGCGGATGTCCGTGGGTCGTCCGCGGAAGCAACATAAAATGGGTTGGGTTCGGATCAGGTTGAGCCGGACGTCCGCGTGATGGTCAATCCGGACATCCGCGATGTATCTGATGAGATATTTTGTGTTTTTAAGACTTTTTCCCTTTCTCTTCCCTCATTTCATCTTCAACCTCAAAATCAGTTTTCTCTCCCTCTAAACCGATTTTCTCCCAACAAACCCTAAATCCTTCATCTTCTTCCCCAAATCAAACCCCTCACCATTGCTATGAACCTTGACCTTTCTAGAAACCTTTCACTTCATCTTCTTCACCAAGTTTCTAGGGTTTCATCCAACCATTTTCACTCCACTTTGAAGATTGGGAGTTTGTGGTTCATCTTGGTGATTCTAGAGGCATTTTGGTTGGTGGATTCAAGTTATGGTTAAGGTAATCTTCTCTTCTCTTGATTTATGGAAGTTAGGGTTTTGGTATAAGTTGAGATCTTGATGTAAAATGTATGGGGAATGATTCTTTATGGTTGGATGTGAATACTTATAGTTGGAAACTTATGGATATAGGTTTTTGGAAGATTTGGCTTGAGGATTCAAGTTTCTTCAAGGAGCTTACGTTTGGGAAAAAAATCTAGATTTAGTCTAAATCTAGCAAGGTGAGTTCAAGTTGATTTGTGAAAACTTTGTACATGCCAAAAATGTTATTTTTCAAGTATTTGTGTGTTTTACTTAAAATTATCAATTGTTGGGTTATTTGATAACTTTGACCCTTTTTAAGTGTTTAACTTTATAAAGTTTGTAAAACACCCATATTTGGGATTTTTGGATATTTGGATGTGTGGAAATCATAAATATGTCCTTAAATGGTTTATTGCTCAATGAAACTTATTCAATGGTTTAATCATGTTGATATAATTGATTTTATAAACCATTTGGGAAAATGCACATTTTAGTGTCATGAGTTATTTTGAGAATTATAAGAGTATGAGTCCATTTTGGGGAAACCCATTTGTATTAATCCGTGACGAGTTTTGGGTTAATGACGATTTTGTGGTATATGTTTACCTAAACAATGTTTAAATGAGTTTCATATTTTGAGGACCGTTATTTATGGGTCTAATGGGTTTTGAGCATTTTGCTCGATTTTGGCTTAAAGGAAGTCGTGGGGACATTTTGTCCGGTTTTGATGGCTCAATGTGGAGTCTTATTTATGGTTTGCATATTATTGCACATTATTGATATTTACATGCTCGGGTGCTTTAGTCATTTCGGGATGGGCATGTTGTTGTAGACTGTGTTGCATTGGATCCATAGGCACGTAAGTCAGTCTTTATTTGATGGTCTACCACTTTGTGCACGAGGAGTGGACTATTGGAACGCATGGTTATATGCGGTAGGCCGTTTGGGGCCACTAGCGAGTAGGCAATGGGGGACATTGGAGTCCTTAAGGTGTAACTCGTCTAGACTGGATAGGCAATGTGGTCCCATAAGTCCTTGAGGTGTAACTCGACGAAGTAGGCAATAAAGGCATTGGAAAGGTTTGAGGTTGTGATGTCTTTATGGCATGGGAACTAAAACCGGGACTTGAGGTTTAATCCAGTAACATCATAAGTGACCTAACTTTGTGTGCCCGTCACTTTTGATGGAATCGGGTCTCCCCCGTCACTGAAAGGTGTTGTTTTCGGGTATTTACTTCTATCCGTATTTACGGTGACGTATTTTATTTATACGAAACGTTTCATGGTTTATTGGCGGAGTTCTATGCTTCATCCTTATTGGATGTTTTGAATATTGGAGTTTTATTCACGTTTATATTACTTGGGATATTTAATGTCAAAGCACATTTTAGTGAGTTGGGATTGGAATTCATTTTGGAAAACGCTTTATACATTTTGGGAACTTTTCTCATAGATTTTGTGTGCGTTGGAAAATGAGTCGTTTACATCCTTTCATAAACTCTTTTGGAAATCATGATTTATGTCTCAAACTTTCGTCCAACAAATTATATAAATCATGTTATAAACTCTTGAACTCACTAGGCGTTAGCCTAACCTTTTTATTTGTCGGCATGTGCAACATGTTCAGGTTGGAAGTAGTACTAGTGACACTGCGAGAGGTCGAGTGCTAGTAGTGTGCTCGAGTGGTGAATTGATTAAGTAAAGTCTTCCGCGTTGATTTTTTGGGGAATAGCATTTTGTATTTGAGTTAAGTGACACCCGATGTGAGCTTAGCATTTGTATTACGACTTAGATTTTAATTGTTGAGGCATTTCTCGTATTGAATTATAGAACGAAATTTCTATTATTTTTGGATGTATTATCGAAATTTTTATTTAGTTGCTCTTTACCAATTTGAGGGTGTTACAGATTTGTTGTTCCCGCACCCTTTTATCGCTTCCCAAACCTCGTCTTCCGCATAAGGTCTCTCCAACTTTTCTGCTTCACCCTCGGTTAACTTTTTAAACTTTTCACTCGGCATTCTTGGACCGGGTTGACTTTGTGACTTGAATTTTTCCTTGAAGAACTCGAACACGACCTCTTTAATCATATCCGGATCTTCCGTCCACACCGCATTGACATTCAAACCTCAGATACCATTAGCTCTTATTCTCGTCCTAATCGCCGCATGGAACAACTTCGAATTCTCATCCCCTTCCTCTACCCAATTTAATTTGATTTCTTGCGGTAAGGGTTTTGAAATCATCTTCCTTATTTTCTAAATCAGATTGGTAATTGCAAGTTGGAATCACTTTCCAATAGGTATTGAATCAGGGGAAAGAAGGAATTTGATTTCTGGATTTTGGTTTTGGGTCAAGCTTCATCAGGTGAGTTCATCTCTTTGTTAAATCTTAAGTGATACCATTTAAATTATGAACGATTTGAGTTTAGAAATGGTATTGGTAAACTTTGATTACTGGTTTAGAAAGATATCTCGACTGGTTCGTAGAAATTGTATTGAAAATTTATGCGCATATCGAGTCTCGGTATCAAAGTCCCGGTGTTGAGTTCCGGTTCAATTGGGATCTGGTATGGGATCCGGTTTTAGTTTGAGATCCGATATGGGATCCTGTTTTAGTTTGGGATCCGGTATGGGATCCGGTTTCGTTTGGGATCCGGTTTGGGATTCGGTTTCAATTTAGGATCCGGCTTCGATTTGAGTTCCGGTCTCAATTTGAGTCCCGGTTCCGGACAGTTCCGGACTTGGTAATGGATTTCGGATGGTTCTGGACTTTGAGTCCGGAATACCTTTTCCGGATAGTTCCGGATATGGGTTATAGGTAAGGGATTTTTTCGGATATAGTTTCCGGATGTGTTATCTGGTTAAGTTTTTCTAAAATTTTCTCGGGGTGCTGCTAAGTCGCCGAAGAGGGACAATTGAGAATACGGGTGTTAATGCCAAAAATCGCACCAAAGGGACAACTTAAGGTCGATGTGGACTTTAACAACTAAAGAAAGGAATCGTTCGACAAAGGCGTGCGACAAAGACAAAAATATAAACGAGACAGAGGATTTGATGACGCAGGAAAAACCTCAACGAGGAAAAAACCTGCGGACGACAGTGGATGTCGTCGCTGCACTATGGTCGCCAATCAGGGGCGATGTCCTTGGTGTTCCGGATGTCGATCGTACAGAGATTACAATACAAAGGAAGGAAAAGACTTCGAAATGTAAAGTTACAAGTGTTTTGAATATAAAAAGTGTGCGTCGTGTGTAAAAAATTAAGTGTCATGCGTGGTTGTTGTGCGTCGAGAGCGATCTTCTGTGGGTGATTTCTTTGCTTCGAATGAGTGTTCTTCAGGGTTCGAGTACTTGTGCCTGTTGTTCGATGCTCTTGCTATATCTCTCTCTGTGTGTTCCTCGATGTCTTGAAACTGAGGATTGAACTTGGGATTTATAGTCTTCGGATGCTTTTAATTGAATCATTAAGATCTTTGATGATTGTTGTAACGTTCGTCGTCTTCAATGTGGGATTAGATGCTCATAACTGATTTCGTCGGCTATAGCCGTTGTCCATTAATGACTTTGACTCCTGCACTAATCATTGAACAAACATAATAGTCGTATAACGCGTTAGTCGGTCGAGGTCGCATGGTTCTATGCGACGGTCGTGCGAAATAGGCGACGTCGAGGTCGAGTGTCGTGAGGAACTCTCGACTTACCTTTTAACAGGGACGACGGAGGTTTTTTGGGTCTTTGTCGGGGCCCTATCTTAATACAAGATATAGTTCATAACATGTTGTTTTACCTTTTCGGGTCGTGGTCGAGATCTGTGAATTTTTGCCCAAACAGTTTGCCCCCAAAATTTGAAAGTAGGATGGCAAATTCGAATTTTAAATTTTTCTTGTCGGGTGCTTAGGGTCTTGTGTCGAAAATTACCTTGGTTGTCTTGGAACTGAATCAGTTCAATTCAAACTAGAGAGGGAAATCGAAGAGAGGATAAAGTCGTGACGTCATGCCGACGCACGATGGTGCTTACCAGCTGTTGATGACAGGTGTCGATGATCCGTGTGGTCATACGAAAAGTCGAGGGCGCGTGGCAATCATCGGAGGAGTCGACCCGATCTGATTTCTTGCATAAATAGACACCTTGATGGATCATTTCCTTTTATAGTTTTGGAAAGTTTTTAGAGTGGGATTCTTTTTCTAATCTTCCCTGAAAATTTCGAAGTTTTTTTTGAGCATTTATATATGGCAGAGCTTCTCGCCCTTTCATTCATCTTTGACTAAGGCGTTCGTGCTCTGAGTTCATCGTTTTTAAATTTGTTGTGTGACGTTCCTCTTTTGTATGTTCTTAGGAAGATCGTTGAAAAGGTGTCAACCATTTCTGCTAGGAGAATGGCACGACTTGAGAGTATCCGCGAAGGAAAGATGCAAAGAGGCTTTGTTCGCCGCGTCGGGGTTTTACTGAAGACGAGGGTGGAAATTCTGAAAGGGATGCTTTGCTTGCAAGGGTTAATGACTTATCGGGAGTCATTATGCCTGAAAAGGCGAAGGCATTGATCGCGGTTGACGCGATATCCGTGGAATCTGCGCATCTGGCGACGATGTCCTCTATAACCACGTCGACCCTTTCGTCAGCTGTCGAGGGCAAGGGTGCAAATACGGGAGAGGGTGAGGAGGACGTTATGACGATCAGCTTTACGCCGCCGTCGGTCTTCCTGACTGACTATGTCCTTGACGGGACGAAGTCACTTCCGTTTCAGGGGAAATATCATCTCCTATCTTTCGAGGAGTGTTTCCGAGGGATCTCCATCGTAAAAACGGGACCACATATAGCCATACAGGCGTTCGTTGTAAGTTTTTCTTTCAAAACCCATGTTTTCGATGTTTTTCTTAGTTTGACATATTCGTTGTGACAGATGCTTCGGTCTCTGCTCGTTCGATACGTGAAGACAGAGAAGTTGTCGTACCAGAAGTCGATCGTCGAAGGCGTCTTATTCCTTCCTCCAACCTTAACATTAATCTTGAGAGCCACATTCTAAAAAATACTGTGGGCTTTTCTTCATGTCGTGGCATAAAGTGTTGGGAAATGGCCCTGTCATACTCGTTTGATCCTTGCATAAGCTCCTTTGCGTGACGAGGATTCAAAGGTCGAGATTCGGGGCAGAGTATGCTATCGACACTCTTCCCTAGTTTTAGGATAAACTTTGGTTCTATGAACCATGTCTTTCATATTCGGTCGTTGGTGATCTAATGTAAATACGTTTAAGTATGAATGAAATTTCGTGAGCTTTTTAATTATATATTGCAAGCAATTGTCGAAAGTAATGTTCAATCATATAAACATGAATACAACCGTAGGTACGTGCGACTGAGGCTTTTCATTATGAGATAACGATGATAACAAGTATACATGTGTCTAGAGCATTTGTTCAGAACATGAAGCCTTTTTAAGTCGACATATTCAGATTGTGAGCCGATTGCATAATAGAATCGCGTGATGACTTTAAATCGCATATCGAGTCGTGTATTAGACTTATGTTATGCGATCTTGGGAAAGCCGTATGATTAACTTGTGTCGTGCGATCCTGCGATAAAATATTGTCAGAGGTTGGTCGTTGGATAACCAACGACCCTCCGATGTTTAAGTTAGTAGCCGTCGAGGTGAAAATAAAAAATCGTATGAAAAAAGGATTTAAAAGAAATACCTCTTTAGATGTGTCGCATTCCAGCTGCGTGGAATCTCTTGGTTGTCGAGGGTTTGGAGTCGATAGGCCCCTTTACCCACGACTTCAGATATGCGATAAGGACCTTCCCACTTAATAGAAAGTTTACATGCGTTGATCTCCTGAGTATTTTGGAATACTCGACGGAGGACGTAGTCGCCTTCTTGAAAGACTTTGATTTTGACGCTTTTATTGAAATGTCGCTCGACCGCTTGCTTCTGTGACGCCATTCTAATCAAGGCCGATTCTCTAAGCTCTTCAAGGGCGTCGAGGTCGTATCCTAAATCGACCAAGTTATGGTCGACGGATGTATGCCTCAAAGTTGGGAGTTGGACCTCGACCGGCAAAACTGCTTCGCAACCGTAGACGAGAGAGAAAGGGGTTTGTCCTGTGGACGTGCGGGCGTCGTGCGATTTGCCCACAGGACCGAAGGGAGTTCTTCGACCCATTTTCCCTTTGCAGCTTTTAGCCTTTTCTTGATCGAAGCAATAATGGTCTTATTACTTGATTCAGCAAGTCCGTTCGCCTGAGGGTATCTGGGAGTCGAGGTTGTCAACTTGATGCTCCTGTCTTCGCAGAATTGTTGGGTCCTGTCACTTATGAATTGAGATCCGTTGTCACAGACAATTTCGGACGGAATCCCGAATCTACATATGATGTTAGTCTGGATAAAAGAGATGACTTCCTTGTCCCTTATTTGGGAAAAAGCAGCCACCTCAACCCACTTGGAAAAATAATCGGTAAGTACGAGTAGAAATACCTTTTGCCCCGAGGCCGGGGGTAGCTTGCCAACAATATCCATTCCCCACCTCATGAAGGGCCATGGGATAAGTGTCGAGTGCAAGGGTTCAGAGGGTTTATGTGACATACCTGCATGTCGTTGGCAAGGGTCACAATTCTGGACGTACTTGACGACGTCTTGTCGCAGTGTTGGCCAAAAATACCCTTGTCGGGAGATACGATTAGCCAAACTGCGACTTCCTGAATGATTGCCACATTCACCGTCGTGCATCTCTTGAAGGATTTTCTGGACCTGGCTCTTGCTAATGACGCATCTTAAGTTTAAACCTGTTGATGATCGTCGATAGAGCTTATTCCCAATCATGACATATTTAGATGCTTTGAATCTGATCTTGCGGGCTTCCATCTTGTCTTTTGGGAGTTGGTCGTGTACAAGGAAATTTCGGATGTCGTACGACCAATCATCATCTTCTTCTTCGATCTGGACGACATCAATGTTCTCGACGGATGATGTCGCCAGATGGATCATGAGAATGGCGTCGAATATAGGTTCGACCAGAGCGGACCCGAGATTTGCTAAAGTGTCGGCCTGAGTATTCTGGTCTCTCGGGATTTGTTCGATAGAAAATGTTTTGAACTTTTCGGCCTTTTCTTTTGCTACCTTCAGGTATGCTGTCATTTTTGAATCGTTGGCCGCGAACTCCCTATTGATCTGGTTCACCACCAGAAGAGAGTCGCTTTTAACATGTAACGCAGTTGCCCCCGAGTCGTAGGCCATATTCATTCCTATGATCAGGGCTTCGTATTCAGCTTCGTTGTTGGTGGTTTTGAAATCGCATCGGATCGAGTATACCATCTTTCCCCCATGTGGCGACTTTAAGACGACGCCTAGTCCTGAACCTCTAACGTTGGATGAACCGTCGACATATAAGATCTAAGGCACGTCGTCGTAAGTCGCCACAGTTGATACTTTGAGTTCTGTTTCTTTCTCCAATTCTGGGCTGAAATCAGCAATGAAGTCTGCCAAGGCTTGCGACTTGATCGCGGTCCTAGGCTTGAAGTCGATGTCGTAACTGCTGAGATATATACTCCATTTTGCCATGCGACCTGTCAACTCAGGTTTTCTTAAGACACACTTAAGAGGAGAGTTAGTTACGACAGTAATGGGATGCAACTCAAAATAGTGTCGCAGTTTTTTAGCAGTTGTAATTAGCGACAAGAGCAATTTTTCCATAGAGGAATACCTGGTTTCTGCGTCCAGAAAAGATTTACTTACATAGTAGATCGGTAGTTGCTGCTTTTCATCTTCTCGTGTTAGGACGACGCTTACCGCGTTTGGACTAACAGCCAGGTATAGTTGCAAGACTTCATGATCGCGAGGTTTCGACAATAGGGGAGGCGACACCATGTATTCTTTAAGCTTTTGCAATGCCTGTTCATGGCCGTCGGTCCAATCGAAGCCTCAATTTTTCTGAGGACATTGTAAAACAGATGGCATTTATCTGAGGATCGAGAGGTAAACCTATTCAGTGCAGCTACTCGACCAGTGAGCTTCTAGACTTCTTTGAAATTTCTGGGAGATTTAATTTCGATAATCGCTTTGATCTGGTCTGGATTAGCCTCGATTCCTCGACGAGTGACCATATATCCCAGGAATTTCTCAGCACTGACACCGAAGGAACATTTCGTCGGGTTAAGCTTCATGCTGTATTTCCGAAGGATGTCGAACGATTGTTTCAAATGCTCGACGTGGTCGATAGCTTGCTTCGACTTGACCAACATATCGTCGATGTACACTTCCATCGTGTCGCCAAGACGGTCTTTGAACATCTTGTTTACCAGGCGCTGGTAAGTAGATCCTGCATTTTTTAGTCCGAAAGGCATAACCTTATAACAATAAATACCTCGGTCCGTCATAAATGCGGTTTTTTCTTGGTCCTCGACGTGCATTAAGATTTGATTGTATCCGGAATAAGCATCCATGAACGTCAGTAGTTCGTGCCCCGCTGTCGCGTCGACCATGGCGTCGATGTGGGGTAATGGAAAAGGATCTTTCGGACAAGCTTTATTGAGGTCTGTGAAGTCGATACAGACCCTCCATTTTCCATTCTTCTTTGCTACAACCACGACGTTAGCAAGCCAATCGAGGTATTTTACCTCTCGAATCTTCCCTGTCTTGAGAAGGTTGCCGACTTCGTCATTTATCACCTTATTCCTTTCAGGAGCAAATTTCCGTCGCTTCTGCTTGATAGTCTTGAACGATGGGTCGACGTTGAGCTTGTGGGAGATGACATCAGGATCTATCCCGACCATATCTTCATGCGACCAGGCGAAACAATCAGCATATTCCTGTAAAAAAATATATTAACTTTTCCTTGAGGCAAGGATCGAGTGACTATCCGATAAAGACTTTTTGGTCAGACTTGCTTGAATCTAGAACGACTGCTTCAGGTGTATCTTGTGCATTTTCGAGCCTCTCATGTGCTGGGACAGCGGCTTATTCGTTATTCGTCATTTTCCTGCAACAGAGAACAGAAGAAACTCCAAGAAAGCGTGAGTAGGACGCACAATTTGTCGAAGATTTTCTCTAGATGGGGTCCCACGGATGGCGCCAAACTGTTAATGCCAAAAATCGCACCAAAGGGACAACTTAAGGTCGATGTGGACTTTAACAACTAATGAAAGGAATCGTTCGACAAAGGCGTGCGACAAAGACAAAAATATAAACGAGACAGAGGATTTGATGACGCAGGAAAAACCTCAACGAGGAAAAAACCTGCGGACGACAGTGGATGTCGTCGCGGCACTATGGTCGCCAATCAGGGGCGATGTCCTTGGTGTTCCGGATGTCGATCGTACAGAGATTACAATACAAATGAAGGAAAAGACTTCGAAATGTAAAGTTACAAGTGTTTTGAATATAAAACAGTGTGCGTCGTGTGTAAAAAATTAAGTGTCGTGCGTGGTTGTTGTGCGTCGAGAGCGATCTTCTGTGGGTGATTTCTTTGCTTCGAATGAGTGTTCTTCAGAGTTCGAGTACTTGTGCCTGTTGTTCGATGTTCTTGCTCTATCCCTCTCTCTGTGTTCCTCGATGTCCTGAAACTGAGGATCGAACTTGGGATTTATAGTCTTCGGATGCTTTTAATTGAATCATTAAGATCTTTGATGATTGTTGTAACGGTCGTCGTCTTCAATGTGGGATTAGATGCTCATAACTGATTTTGTCGGTTATAGCCGTTGTCCATTAATGACTTTGACTCCTGCATTAATCATTGAACAAACATAACAGTCGTATAACGCGTTAGTCGGTCGAGGTCGCATGGTTCTATGCGACGGTCGTGCGAAATAGGCGACGTCGAGGTCGAGTGTCGTGAGGAACTCTCGACTTACCTTTTAATAGGGACGACGAAGGTTTTTTGGGTCTTTGTCGGGGCCCTATCTTAATACAATATATAGTTCATAACATGCTGTTTTACCTTTTCTGGTCGTGGTCGAGATCTGTGAATTTTTGCCCAAACAACGGGTATGATAGATTATTTGGAATCCTTAGCTTTGAGAATATGATATGAAATGTTGCGCGCTCGAGTAAATATGCACGTATGCTAGTAAGTGTAATGGATCCATAGGCACTAGCATCGATAAGAAACGTGGAATAGGCATAAAGTAAATTGTAATTCCCGTTGACCTGAAATGAGGAATATGCATAAAGTAACTTGTAATTCCCATTTCGTAAGGTGACGAGAAATGAGGAATAGGCATAAAGTAAATTGTAATTCTCATTTCGTATTGTAATGTGAAACGTGGAATAGGCATAAAGTAACTTGTAATTCCCGTTGACGTGAAATGAGGAATAGGCATAAAGTAACTTGTAATTCCCATTTCGTATTTTGATGAGAAATATAGGAATAGGCGAGAGTTAATCGTAATTCCTGATTTCTATGGGAAGGTAAGAGATAGGCATAAAGTAAATTGTAATCTCTACTTCCAGTCCAAGAAATAAGCATAAAGTAAATTGTAATTTCTTGGACATGAGCAATGATCTAGAATCTGTGATGATTCGTAGTAGGCTCTCGAACGTGATGATATGACTTACTGAGTGTTAGTCATATTCATAGAATCGGGTATGTTCCCGTCATCGCAAGATGTTCATATGTACGGTAAGAATGATGGCAAACCAAGTTTGTTTATACGCTTTGTTTACATTGGTTTCCAAAGCTTATAACGTTTTAATTTGAAAATGGATGTTCTCACTAGACGTAAGCCTAATCATTTCAAATTAAATTTTCTTACCAGGTTCTAGCTCGGGAAAGGATAAGCTGGGATGAGCGTCGAGAGGTTCCTGAGTTATGCTTTTGATGACATGATGGAGAAGTTAATGGAAGTATTGATGTTTTGGAGATTTTGTAGACAACCTTTATAATCTAATTGTGAACGTTATGGATTAGATTAGTAGGTTGTTTATAAAAGTTGGATGTATATACAAACCTTGTTATGACTTCTCCATTTATGTATGAAGTTTTTGGGAAATAGTTGTTGTGGACCTTGTAAAAGTAAGGTTTAAATTTGTCCTAGTTTTTGGACGTTTCAAAAGTCTTCAAGGATGTCTTCACATTCTTCATCTTTTCTACAAATTTCCGATCCGGGCTTTTTGCTACCACTTCGTTACTCCACGTCTCTCTAACTACTCTTTCTATATTGCCCCCTTCCAACCACGTGTCGAAGAGCTTGAACGGTTTAGGCCTAAAGTTTAGCTCGAGATCCCCTAACATGATCGGATAGTGATTCGACCACTTCATTTCCAATGCCTTGACCCCCAAAATTGTGCACTCCGAATAAAATCCTCTTGCGACGAGAAACCAGTTCAATTTGCTATATTTCCTCCCGTCATCACTCACTCTCGTGAATTTTTGGCCGCTCAATGGAATATCCATCAATTGACACTTCCGGATGAAGTCGTTAAAGTCCTTCGTCCCCTTAGGATTAGTTACGGAGTTGAGCCTTTCGTGGTCTCCTCTAACCTCATTAAAGTCCCCGAACACACACCACTTAACCTCTTCTTTTTACACAAAAGTTCTATCATTTCCACACTTCCGCGCTCTCTTTAGGTTCTCTTGGCCCGACGTTCACCAAACCCACGAGGTCCTTCACTCCCACCCAATTCCCCACTACCGCTATGAAACTTTTTTCCACAATAAAGAACTCACAATAGAACGTTTTTTTGTCCCAAATCAGCATTAGACCTCCCGAACTCCCTACGGCTTGAGATTGCACGTAGTCCCCATCAACGAATCCCCATAAGTTTGCAATTTGGGTATCATTCCACATTTTTTTGTTTCGTCTCCTCGATGCCTATCATGCTTAAATTCTCCTTCATACATATCTGTCGGATCCACCCTCTTTTTTCTAACCCTCTTAACCCCCTAATATTCATGGAAACAATCTTCATAAAACAAGATCGAATTCTAACACTTACCTTTCTCTTCTTACTACCTGTCGCCCTTTTTGGACTGTCCTCCTTTACTGGTCGCACCCCAAGCTAATCCCAATTTTGTCCCGAAATCTTCCAAGCTTTCAGAGGATTCCGAGCTTTGCACCCCACTAGAATGCGATGATTGACCACTTCCTTGACTGCCAAATCTGATCCTTTTTTGTTTCTCTCTAATTTCTCACGACCTGTGGGTTTAGACGAACTATTTGTGCCGCTTTTTTGGGCACTTGCTCTTGCCATCTTCTTGAGCATGTGGAAACTCATTTTTCCTCTCCCGAGTCCCCCTCCTTCACCTCTTTTTGTTTTCAATTTCTCGCCACCATTCTCTATTTTATCCTTCCCTTTCTCTATGCATTTCGCCTCCTTTTCTTTTATGTTACCTGCTTCTGAGTTCTCCCCCTTGTTAATTTTAGACGCTGCTTCATCCACTAGTTGCTCTTCGTTGTTTGGCAATTCCACAGTATATGGTCTTCTTTTATTAGGCTGCCAACTACCTTTATTTAAACAACAATTATTTAGGCCCACCATATTTTCATTGATTTTACTTAGGCTTAAAGAGGTGATATTTGGGCCCTCTTTTTTCTTAGACCCGTCACCCACCTTTGGGCCCAAAGAAGACTCCATCTCTAACCCTTGTGAGGGATTTCCTCCACGTTTCTCTACCACAGTGGTATAGGGATGAGCATTAAGCACCGTTTTCCCGAACCAAACCGGTACCATATATTCGGTCCGGTTTTTGGTTTCATATAATCTTCAAATTCGGTATTCGGTACCGAGATTTTCCCGAAAATACCGAAACCGAACCTGAATTTTAAAAGTCATTGTCTTTTTAAAAATTTGAAGTATGCATATCATCTCCTAAATAAACTAAACTTATATTTGCTAATCAAGATATATCATCTTCTAAACTACTCAAACCTTCTCTATAAACCCAAAAAAACAACCCCCCATACATAACCATAAAAAAACGGTACAACTACATACACATCAAAAAATCGACAAATGTGGGATTCGGGAATCGTTTTGAAAAACATTTGAAACATCACGAAGATATTTTGGTTTGCGATTGGTTTTGATACAAATTCGATACGTCTTCATATTTTCGGTCCTAAGTGGTCCTAGTACCGATTTTCCCATCCCGAAACCGAACCGGTACATACGGTTCGGTTTTCGGTCCCACTTTTTAGTCCTAAAAAATTTCAGTACCAACCGGATCGGTCCCGATCTCATCCCTACAGTGGTACTCCCATTAAGGAGTAGTGGCTTTTCGAGAGAACCACCAGCCGCCACATCATTTAATGGTGATTGTTGACCTCCCCCCATTCTCCATCCATAGCACCGTCACCGGCGATTTCTTTTTTGCTACCATTCCGACAAGACCCCATTAATTCCGACAACACCTCCGTCGCCAATGGATCCTTTTCGCTGACATTCTGATTATCTTCTCTCCTCATTTTCTTTTCCGATCCCAGGTTTTCGTCTCCTTCTAATTTTCCTTCGAAAAGGCTCTCTTCTACACACCAATCTTCTTTCCCCATCTTCTTCCGACCATTCAGAAGGAATGGCTAGGTCTTCTTCTCCTATTGCTAATCGTATCCCCATATGGCCTCCCATGCTTTTTGGAATGCTGCACCTGCTTCCACTATTCTGACCCTGTAAAACAGGTCGTCTACTTTGATACTTCTTAGCACATCAATGTTTGAACTTATTGATGTTGCAATAAGGGTCTGCCAAAACTCAAAAGACTTGCAAGTTTCCCATTCACAGTTAGCGACTTCTAGTACAGTACCCCACTTGGCTGCAATTTTTTCAAATATCTCTTGCTTCCACGCGTGAAGCGGAACTCCGGAAATGTTCAACCATACTAGCCTCTCGGATGAGCAAAAGCTAGCGGTCCATCGCCTTAAGTTTTTCACCCAGTGATGTATTCCGTGGTTTTTATTGTTCAACACTTTGAAATTTTTTTCTTGTTCAAATGCTAAAAGAATGTTCCTACCTCCTACGCTGTGTTCTCGAAACTCATTTTAGGAAGGAAAGGGAAGGAAAGGGAGGGAAATGGGTGGAAAGTAAAAAAAACTCGTGTTCTCGAAACTTGTTTAGGAGAGAAAGGAAACGGAAGGAAAATAATGATAAGTTTTCTTCCAAAACTTTCCTCCCAAATGTGGGAGGAAAGGGAAGGAAAGAAAATGAATGAAATTAAAAACATTTACGCTGCGTTCTCGAGTTTTAGAAGAAAAGAAAAGAAGAGAAAGGGAAGAGAAAGAAAAGAAAGGAAAGGAAAGGGGAGGAGATAAATATTTGTATTTGTGTTCTTGAGATTGAAGGAAAAGAAAGGAAGGGGAGGGAAAGAAAACAAATTTCCATGTTCTTGAGTAGGAGAAAAAAGGAAAGGAAATATGCTACTTTTACCAATATACCCTCGTTTATTTTATAATGAAATGTAATTAATGGGTATATGTGTAATTTTATAAATATTTTAAATTTCTTTTTATATCATTTCTTTCCTTTCCTTCCGTTTCCTCCCCCATTTGGGCGGAAAGTTTTGGGAGGAAAATCAGCAATATTTTCCTTCCCCTTCCCTTCCTTTCCCTCTTTAAAAAAACTCGAGGCAAATTCTCGGACCTGCATAGGGTTTGCACTGCTTCCGTGTTATCCATTGACAAAAGGTTCCCTATCAAACAACTTCTCAGTTTCTTCCTTGAACCTTCATCCGACGACCACGACCCTACCACCTCCTCTCCTATTTGATTATCTGGTTCAACTGGTTCATTCTTGTTCCTGCTCTCCTCCTTCAGCACATCCCGAAATGATCTTATAAAGAACCTGGTTGGTGGCTGGTGCTTGTACGTTGAGCTTACCGTATTCAACCCTCTCCTGCCTCTATCTGCGTTCTCTCTTCTCTCGTCATTTGCCACAAAAACCCTCAGCTTGTAAGTTCCTATCCATATTCCATTAAGTCACTTCTCTAAATCACCGATGTTGCTTACGTTCTTGAATCTCACAAAACCAAACCTCTTCCCATTTTTCATCCTCCTTTGTGCCATGTAAATGTCACCCACATCCCCGAATTTTTTGAACGTTCTCCACAGGCTAGGTACGTCCCACTTTTCCGGGAAGTTGAAGAAAAAGAATGAAGACATATTTCGTCCGGTAGCATTCCGGCGTTGACTTTGGTTCCAGATTACATCCGTGTACTGCTTCTCGCCATCTCTTGCCCCCACATTCAGTCTCTCTGCTACCCTCGCGCTGAAACTCCAAAAACCAGGATAAAATTAAACCTCAAAATTTATCAAAGTTATTCATAATTTCATCTAAACTTTTATACATAAATGGAGAATTAGATATGAGGGTTCGTATGTACAATTGAAACTTATCAAAACAACCTGCTAATCTAATCCTAAACATTAAGTTTAGATTATACTAGTTGTTTAGACCATTCATCAAAACATCCTCGTATATGCTAACTTCTCCACTCATCACCAAAAGTTGAATGCCATAATTCACTCGTCCCTCTTCCCGTTACTTTCCCGAGCTCGTATCTGGAAAGAAAATTTAATTTGAAAAGATTAGGCTTACGCCTAGCGATAACATCTATTTTCAAATTAAGACCTATAAGCTTTGAAAACCAATGTAAACAAAGCGTATAAACAAACCTGGTTTGCCAGCATTCTTATCGTACACATATTCATCTTGCGACGACGGGAACATACCCGATTCTATGAATATGATTAACACTCAGTAAGTCATATCATCACGTTCAAGAGACTACTACGAATCATCACAGATTCGAGATCATTGCTCATGTCCAAGAAATTACAATTTACTTTATGCCTATTTCTTGGAGTGGAAGTAGAGATTACAATTTACTTTATGTCTATCTCTTACCTTCCCATGGAAATCAGGAATTACGATTAACTCTCGCCTATTCCTAGATTTCTCATCACAATACAAAATGGGAATTACAATTTACTTTATGCATATTCCTCATTTCACGTCAATGGAAATTACAATTTACTTTATACCTATTCCACGTTTCACATCACAATACGAAATGGGAATTACAAATTACTTTATGCCTAGGTCAAAGGGAATTACAATTTACTTTATGCCTATTCCACGTTTCACTTAATGTCAGTGCCTATGGATCCATTACACTTACTAGCATACGTGCATATTTACTCGAATGCACAAACATTTCATATCATATTCTCAATTGCCCCCCTTCGGCGACTTAGCACGGGGTTCCGCTACTCGAATAGCGGATGGGGTCAAGGGGCAACGCCCTTGCGGGGTCTGGGGGCAGCGGCCCAGAATTTTTTTAGAAAAGTTAACCGGATAACACATCCGGAAACTATATCCGGAAAAATCCCATACCCGGAACCCATATCCGGAAAACTCATCCGAAAAAGCCAAATCCGGACTACCATCCGGAATCCGACAAAAACCTCCAGACACTCATCCGAAATCCGGTACATTCCGGATCCGGTACAATCCGAACAACCATCCGGTATCCGAAATCAATCCGGTATCCGGTACATTCCGGAATCCGAATTATCCGGTATCAAATCCGATAATCTATCCGGAACATATCCGGAATCCGGAACCAATTCGAAAAACTCATCTTCCGGATTCTTCGACACCCAATTCCATTCATCCCATTTTTACTCCAAAAATTTCCAATACACTTTAATAAACCTTTCAAAGATATATCAAACAATCTAATAAGGTGTTTCTACTTAACAGGTCAATTTTACTTTGTAAAATACATGGAGTAGATGAACTCACCTGAAAAGTCGATTCTGGACAAAACTCACAATCCAGCTCCAAATCCTATTTCAGAGGAAACTTGATTCAATTTGCAACTTTGTAAATGGAACCACAACACCAAATCAAAGATTTTCAATCAAATTTTACCAAAAGCAAACCGAGGTCTCGCTTCTTCCCTTTTCTTTTCCTGATAGAGCAACCGACTTCAAATTCGAGAATTGAGATATTTCTCAATTCTAGCCGACCTCCAGTTTTTATACAAGATCATATATCCCAAAATGACCAATTCAACCCCAAAGTTTCAATATTCACACTTAACTTGATCTTTGAGTCAAATACACTTTCAATCCTTCCGACATTCCGTTTAAAAATAATACTTTCATTATTTTTAAACATTCTTCCCAAAATAAAAGTACATTGCCTTTGGAAGTTTCAAGGTGTTACTAGCGCTCTCTCTTACAAGCATATCTCAAAATTCAGTGTAGTATTGCTTCATTTACCCAAAAAAATTATACAAGTTTGGTTTAAAATAAATATATTTTGAACATTTTGTTTAATGATGTTTATGATTGAAGATTAGTTATTATTAATATAAAAATGGTATATTTTATTATTAAAAATGGTTTTAGGTGGTTGAAGATGCTTTAATAATAAATCCCGTATATATTATGATCTTTGGCATGAATCATGATATACCATTTTAGGGATTTAAATCAACTAAACTACTTGACCAAAGGGGTAATAATGTGTTTTACAAGAAAAGGAAACCTAGTATATACAGAAATGGAAAATATGAAACTTATTTAATTGTATAGATGGCACAGCTTTTGAGTTTTAGGGGCCGTTTACCAACTCTTTTCGGGTAAGTGATGTCCGGGTAAGAGTGCTGTCCAGGGTAAGTGCTGTCCCCGGTAAGTGTTATCCGGGTAAAAGTGTTTACCAAGTGTTTTTTGGTAAGTGCTTACCGACAAAAAGTATCATTTTAACCCTTTTATAATTATATTTTTAAATTAAATGTAATTATTTCTATTACAAATCATTTAATGGAAGAAAAAAACAAACTTCATACTTTAAATAATTTTTTAATAAAAATATACTCATTTTTATATAATATTTAATAAACTTTTTTTTAATATTTAATAAACTATAGGAGATGAGAAGTGAGGATTATGAGAAGTGAGGATGACAAACTTCATTTCATCCCACATAGGTGGGTTACTAGAAACTTTTCTTTTAACCTCTACTATATATATATCCATAGCACCTTTGCTTTTTTAATTGAATTGCTCAATTGTTTTTTGTGCTCCTTTAACCCTTTAAGTTTTTAAATTTTTTGGAGCACCCCTTGAACTTTAGTGGGTGCACCATATTTACCCAAAAAAAACCCTTGAAAAAGGGGGCAAACATGGAAAAAAAACTGACCCGGGTCAGCATCTTTTTGAAGCTGGTTCGGACAGCATTCGGTCAGATTCTCGGTCAGATCTCAGTCAGATCCGAGATTTGGTAAACGCTCTGACTGCTGACCGAGTCAGATTTACTGACCGAGTCAGCCCGGTCAGCAGCTAGTAAACAGGCCCTTAGTTGCTGGTGGGTCCTATAATTCTGTTTACATTATTCTGGCAACCAATTAATGTGATGTGAATCATGACATATGGCATTATGCTACGTAAGTTTCGATAAAGGAACGACATAGTATACAACTACATGGATGATTCAAAATCAACCCTACTTTTATATTTTTCTTTAGACCATGAGTACCGCTACCCAATGAACCTAATTACCACCTCAGCGTCACATCAACTTTTCTCTTTCCTATCCTCCTTACCCTAAAGTGGAATACCGCCTACCCACCAAACCCACTCTTACCCGCTGAACCCAACCCTATGAAAATAAAACCAAAAACATCGGGTATGTGCGGGTTCATGAACCCGATGGCCTTACCCGCTCCCCCCCCCCCCCCCCCCCCCGTCGTACCCCCTTACCGGCTCTTACCCGCTAACCCTAATTGCCACCTCGGCCTTACCTGATCTCGTATCCGAGGGCGGTACGGGTGGCCTTATAACTTTTCTTCAAGAAAATGCATTGTGGTCCTTGTGTTTATTGTTTTTCTGGATTAAGTTCTTACAAAAAATTTATTACATGAAAATCTTTGTGATATATACATATTAGAGACATTTAAGGGAGAATTTAGTTATTTGTGATAATCGTGAGATCTAATCTTAACCATAAATCAGAGAATAAATTAGAAAATAAATAATTTTAATAATTTTTTATTAAAATTTTAATTAAATGGTATTTTAGGTATTTTAGAAATCTCCACTCTCCTCTCTCCTCTCTCAGTCTTCGGCAAACATTATTCCGACGAACACATGATGCACATTGTGATGCATTTTTATAAACAACGAAAAATAACGAAAATAAATAACAAATGGTGTGATACCGTTCGTAAAACAATGAAGATACACTTTGTAAAACAACGATAATACATTGTGATACCATTCGTAAAACAACAAATACACAATGATACACTTTGTAAACAACGAAAATAATGTGATACCCTTCGTAAAACAACGAAAATACATTGTGATACCCACTGTGATACACCCAAACCCTGGAAATCAAAATCAACTCCACAATGACACCCACTATGATACACCCAAACCGTAAAATCAAGATCAAACCCACAATGATACCCACTGTGTTAAACCCAAACCCTAGAATCAAAATCAAACACACAATGATATACATTATGATAAAACCAAAGTATGTTTCAAAAAAGTGCAAATCTATAGAACCAAGTTAAAACCAAAATATGCCACAGGAAGGAAAATTGATACAAAACAATAAAAATTCGGTGGAACCAAGATTAAACCAAAAGAGAAGTGACCCTCAGAGAGGTTGGCCTTCTAGAAAATGGTGGTGGTGGCGGTGGTTCCTCAACAGTCGTAGGATGTCAAATAATCAATAATTGTTGATCAACTTTCCCCAAGATTTTCTCGATGCTGCTTGGCTCTCGGAAGAGAGGAATATTGGAATTGAGATATTCGCTGCTTAATTCTCTCCCAATCTTTCCTTCTATTTTGGCCCTCCTTTTAGCAACCTGCTTTGTTTAGATATTTTCCTTGTATAGCTTTCTCTTATTTATGTGGCCTTCCTTTCCCCTGTTTTTATTCATTAGTGAAATGATAAAACATTTGAGAGCTCTCACCATCGATTCTTTAATGGTATCAGAGCAGGCCTAAGATCAAAATACGAAACCCTATTGCCGCCCCATCCTCATCAAGGATGACTGACGGCAAGAATGAAACCAACCCGAAGAACGAAGGCGTTCTGGATACGAGCTCACCGCTCTATGTCCACCCGTCCGACTATCCGAAACAACTACACGTCAATGACAGTCTTACCGACAGCAACTACGCTGATTGGTCGCAGGAAATGCTCAATTTTCTGTTTGCAAAGAACAAGGTCGGACTCATTGATGGCACCCTTAAGAAGCCCGACAAAACAGCCCCGGATTACATGGCGTGGATGCGTGCAGATGCTATGGTGAAGGGGTGGTTGACCACCGCTATGGAGAAAGACATCAGGGCTAGTGTGAAGTACGCGAACACGAGCCTTGAAATCTGGAATGACCTCATCGAGAGGTTTGGAAAAGAGAGCGCGCCTAGGGCGTACGAATTGAAACAAGCCCTTACAACCGTCAAACAAGACGGTGCTTCTGTCTCCTCCTATTACACACGACTCCGCGGACTGTGGGACGAGATTCACACGGTACAGCCAACTCCTCGATGTACTTGTGATGGATGTATTTGCGAGATGGGAAAGAAGCTGGGTGAGCACCTTGACAAGGAGAAACTATATCAGTTTCTGATGGGCTTAGACAGTGAGTTTTCTGTTATTAAAACTCAAATTCTTGCATTAAAACCTACACCCAACTTGGGCAGCGCCTACCATCTTGTGGCCGAAGACGAACGTCAAAGGCTAATATCTGCTGAAAGAAGATCGGGACCTGAAACCGTTGCCCTTAAAGCTTATGCACCAAACCGGCATGACACAAATTGGCGCGATAAAAATGTTTCCAGGGAACCGAAGCATAGAGAAGCGGTTGAGCATTGCGACTTTTGTAATAAGGATGGACACAACAAGAATGGTTGCTTCAAGAAGATTGGATATCCGGATTGGTGGCCGGGTAACAAAGGGAAACGAGAAGACAGCAAACTGAAGGCATCATGTGTTGTGGCTAACTCAAGTCCTATACCAGGTTTGACAAATAATCAATATCAAATCCTTCTAGACCACCTTTCTGATGATAGCAGTGGCCCCAAGAATGACACACCCCACATGGCCAATATGGCAGGTAAGCATTATCGAAACGATGAGTGGATAGTAGACTCGGGAGCGACCGAACATATTACTCATGATATTGAAGTCCTTGAAACCAGAACAGTAAATAAAATCGAACAACCTGTTATAATTCCCAATGGGGACGCCATACCCGTAAAAGGGAGGGGCGATTGCACTCTAAAGGGCGGTCTAAGAGTAAAAGATGTTCTTTACGTACCAAGTTTTAATTGTAATCTTCTCTCGGTTGGACGATTAACCGATAACCTTCAGTGCTCCGTAACCTTTTTCCTAACTTTTGTATCATGCAGAAGCTCAAAACGAGGAACTTGATTGGTGCGGGTAAGCGGGATGGCGGTCTATACCGAATGGGGATGATCGACAATGAAAGACGAGTCATGATGACAACCGGAGACACGTGGCATAAAAGGTTGGGTCATGCCTCCAACGAAAAACTCAAAGCTATTGATTTTCTTCAAAGCATTTCCTTTAATAAAGTCTGTGACTCTTGTTCTAAAGGGAAACATACTAGAAGTCCTTTCCCAATTAGTGTTTCAAAGACTAATGAATGTTTTGAATTATTACATTGCGACATTTGGGGAAGATATCGTACACCTTCTTCTACGAGAGCAAGTTATTTTCTTACTATTGTTGACGATTATAGTAGAAGTGTCTGGTTATTTCTTCTAAAACACAAATACCAAGCAAGTGATAGTTTAAAATTCTTTCATAAAATGGTCAAAACGCAATTTGGAAAGGACATTAAACGAATAAGGTGTGACAACGGAGGTGAATTCACATCGAATGCCATGGCTTGCTTTTACGAAGAACAAGGGATATTGCTTGAAACAACTTGTCCTCACACCCCCCAACAAAATGGGGTTGTCGAGCGAAAGCACCGACATTTACTCGAAATTGCTCGAACACTACGGTTCGAAGCTAATTTGCCCAAAAGATTTTGGGGAGAGTGTGTGTTGACAGCAGCCTATATCATTAACCGACTTCCCTCTAAAGTCATCAATAACAAGACACCCTACGAGCTCTTATACAATCGAAAACCCGACTACGATCTTATGAGGGTTTTTGGTTGCCTAACGTATTATTGGAACACCGATACAAAAGGAGACAAGCTCGAAATGAGGGGGAAGCCCGGTGTTCTTTTGGGCTACCCACAAGGAACGAAAGGATACAAGGTTCTGGACATCGAAACAGGGAAAATTATTGTCTCTAGAGACATAAAGTGTTATGAAGAAATATTCCCTTTTGGTAATCTTGAGCAAGAAAAGGATGAGCTGGATGTTTTTTGGCCCAACAATGCTTACTGTGATGAAGACCAAAATCAAAAGGGGTGCACTGAAGGAACCGAAAATAAAGATGAAGGAGACATTGGGCCTAACGAAAATAGAGCAGCCCAACAAAATAATGAAGGTGAAAATTTACCTTTGCAGCATGAAGAACCAAGTCGCGTGTCACCTGTTGAACATGTGGACCAGAATAATGATGAAGCGCAAGCCCCACCTTCAGAACCGTCCAGACCCAAGAGAAACCGATCACAGCCGGTTCATCTTGGAGACTATCACGTCAACCTCCCCCCATCGGTAGACCATGCTGACCCCGCGCCAACTCAAGGATCCTCAACGGTACACCCCCTGTCTAACTTCGTTTCATATAATAAATTTTCTAAATCTCACAAGGCTTTCCTAGCGGCCATCAACTCCAATGATGAGCCAAGAAACTTTGGACAAGCTGTACAGGATGAAAGATGGAAAGAAGCCATGCTAAAAGAAATTCGAGCACTTGAAGAAAATGGAACGTGGACCCTCGAAAACTTACCAGAGGGAAAACGGGCCATTGATTCGAAGTGGGTTTATAAAATAAAGTATAAACCAAGTGGAGAAGTGGAACGATACAAGGCGCGTCTCGTTGCCAAGGGTTTTACCCAAATGGAGGGAGTGGACTACCATGACACTTTCGCCCCGGTTGCCAAGATTGTCACCGTAAGAACACTCCTTGCCGTTGCAGTTAAAAAGAATTGGACGATCCACCAACTCGATGTTAATAACGCCTTCTTACATGGCGATCTCCATGAAGAAGTCTACATGAAAATACCACAAGGGTTTTCAAGGGAGGGTGAGACTAAAGTATGCCGATTGAGAAAGTCCCTTTATGGCCTGAAACAAGCATCCCGCAATTGGTATCAAAAGTTCACTACGTTCCTCCTTACCCTCGGTTTTAAACAATCTAAGGCAGACAACTCTCTTTTTCTTTTTAAACAAAACGACAGCTTTATGGCGGCCTTGATATACGTGGACGATGTGATAATAGCAGGCAATGATCTTCCACAGATTCGTGACACAAAAGAGAAACTCAACAAAGAGTTCAGCATCAAAGATTTAGGAAGCTTAAAATACTTCCTTGGTATTGAAGTTGCTCGCACCTCTGAGGGTATTGTTCTAAGCCAACGAAAATATACTCTAGATATCTTGGAAGATTGTGGTTTACAAGGATGCAGACCGAGTACTTTCCCAATGGAACAGAACCTAAAGCTGGACAAATACAGTGCCGAGCCCAAAGTTGATGCCAGTCGATACCGTCGCATAGTGGGAAGATTACTATACTTACAGGCCACCAGACCCGACATTGTGTACTCCGTAAATGTCTTGAGTCAGTTTGTTGCCGATCCAAGACAAGACCATTTGGACGCAGTACATAGAATATTAAGATATTTGAAGGGGACACCGGGTCAGGGCATACTCCTCCCTCGAGAAGGTGGATATGGTCTTACAGCCTACAGCGACTCTGACTGGCTTGGATGTCCTTTCTCTAGAAAATCACGCACAGGATACTTAGTCCTTCTTGGTGGTGCGCCGATTTCTTGGAGAACCAAGAAGCAATCTGTAGTTTCACGTTCTTCCGCAGAAGCAGAATACCGCTCTATGGCTCACACGGTTAGTGAGGTCTTGTGGTTAAGATGGCTCTTAAGCGAATTGAACATTGTCCCAAACGGACCAACACCTCTATTTTGTGACAACCAAGCAGCTAGGAATATTGCTAACAATCCGGTTTTTCACGAAAGAACCAAACATGTAGAAATGGATTGTTACTTTGTTCGAGAAAGAGTGGAGTCAAAGGAAATCAAACCGATGGCTATCGATACCAAAAGGCAAATCGCAGATCTTCTCACCAAAGGATTGGGAACACAACAACTCAGAGTTCTCCTTGACAAACTGGGCATTAAGGATTTACATGCTCCAGCTTGAGGGGGAATATTGGAATTGAGATATTCGCTGCTTAATTCTCTCCCAATCTTTCCTTCTATTTTGGCCCTCCTTTTAGCAACCTGCTTTGTTTAGATATTTTCCTTGTATAGCTTTCTCTTATTTATGTGGCCTTCCTTTCCCCTGTTTTTATTCATTAGTGAAATGATAAAACATTTGAGAGCTCTCACCATCGATTCTTTAAGGAATGACCTATATGCTCTCAACCGCTTTTCTTTCTTTGCAGTAGGTATTCGATTTTGAGAGGAAACTAAGGAGTAAGTGCAGTGGTGGGTCCAAATTTTTTGGTGATGGGGTTGAAATTTTCGGAATTCAACTAACATAATATAAGTTGGGGAATATTACGGTAATTATAACTACCACTACCAGTTTCGAATGTTACTATTTTTCTTTTCAAAAGTTCTTTCTATCTTTCTTGTAAACTAATTAAAATTTTAACAATTAGCCACAATACAAATTCATAATTAGGCATATTTAGAAACTGGAATTAAAACATGACACAATTAGCACAAAAGAATCAATAATAATGTATCAAACTTTACAATTATTAGTTATGCATCAAGTAGTTAAACAAGTTTTGTCAATAAACAAACCCTAAGAATTAACAATTAAGCACCAACCCCTAAGAATTAACAACTCATAACAATTAACAAAAAATAAATCGACTTTTCAACGAATCCTAATTTAATAAACAACTAAAGAAGTTTTGTTAATTAACCATATTAATAATCAATAAATAAAAATATAAACAAATAATATTAAATTGGGATTTTCTTTTTCATGGGCTAGACTTCTTTAATCGGGTGTCAAACCCTTTTTTGGACGGGTGTCAAAACTAAGAAAATTTCATATAAACCATGAAATATGTAATGAAAATCTTCTTTATGTTAAAGGTATATGGGGCCGTGCGCAAAAGGAAGGAAAATCCATGGACCGACCCCATCATCTTCACCCCGTAGGAACTACAAGATTACCCCAAGGACGCCTAACCCCCTTTCTAAGGTATAAATTCGCCCCTGAGTAAGGGATTTGAAGTATCCTCATATCTAAGAGGTTTGTTAATACAATTTGTAGGTTTTGTTGATGTTGTAAAACAAATATTGGAGGGAAAAAAGTGCATCGTTCGAGACAATTGCTATATTAGATGGTGTTTACTTTATATATGATTTAATAGTACTTTGTATGCTTCTTTTAGCAGTCCGTTTTAAGTTCAAACGTAACCTCCTTTTTCGTTGTGGGAAGGGGGTGTTACAAAGGCGCTAACACTTATGAGTTATGTTCCTTCCCTTCAATTGTGTAAACAAAATTTTAAACACTTTAAATATGGGTTATAGTTTGAATATGAATTATCGTTGAACATGTTTCCTTTTTTAGGCTAGGAAGATGGAGAGAATGACGTTTGGGAAAATGGAAGGAAAGGGAAGGTCGGGAATCTCAAAATATGGGTTTTTGTTTGAAGGTAGGTTTTTTTTCTTGTTATTACAAATATTATAATTAATTTTATATAAACAAATCCACATCATCGGCCATGTCAGCAAATAGTGTTGAGGTGTATATTACATCACCCCCCATGTCAGCTTGGTAACAGGTTAATGCTTAAACTCGTCACCTAGGTACTTAAAATGTTTGTGAGTTTAGCAATAGTAACAGGTGGTGGCTTAGAAAAAGATTGGAACTCACTTAACATGGACTTATCATTGGTCATATGACCAGAGTCATCTGGATCCACAATCCAAAGATCATGACTTCTATACAGATGTAAGGCGGTGGACAAGGCATAAATCATACTTGGAATATCTTTAGGAACAATCATTTCTGTCTCAGCCATGAACCCAACAAACTTCCAAAGTAGAGCAATTGAGTTTAGGTGTGCATCGGGCGATTTCATCGGGGCTGGGAGGACAAACCAAAGATCCGATTGGATTCGGGATATGAAAACCAAGCCCCAAATTTTGGGTTTCGGATTTCATATTGCTTTGATTAAGTGAAGTTTCGTGTTGGTGACGGTTAGGTTCGGGTTGGTTAGGTTTCGGGTTCAGGTCGGTCGGGTTCGGGTATATTCATAATGCAAAGTGTGTGTATATATACGCCAAATCAAATATGAACTGCCTAAATGTTACACACCGTACAAACTAATCTCAACCATCTATACATGTTATCAAATCAATGTCAACAATGTGGATTAAATCGGTTCCGAAATTTACTCTCAACCTTATCTGCAACTGATTTGTTAACTGCCTAAAAATTTCAAAATACACAAAATCAAGGGCCGATATTGGTTTGTACGTTGTGTGTAACACCCTCAAAATTGGAACGAGCAACTAACTTTAATTTCAATAAAATAACCCAAAAGTATATGAAATTCAATTCTACAATTCATTCCTGAAATACCTCGGAATTTAAACATCATAATTTCCACAAACTAAAAACTTAAGACGGGCGTTACTTAACACAACACAAGTTGCTAGTCCCAAATAAATGCGGAAGATTCACTTAATCAAAATCATCTCTCGTGCACTCTACTAGCACTCGCCACTTCACAGTGTAGCTAAAGCTACTCCTAACCTGAGCCTGTTGCACATGCCGACAAATAAAAAGGGTTAAGCTAACGCCTAGTGAGTTCAAGCATTTTATCATGACTATATAAATTCATAAATCGAGAGATGTGTAGTTTTTAGTCATGATTTCAAAAGAGTTTACTTTAAATGCAAATCACCCATTTTTCCAACTCACACAATTCCCATGATGAAATCTTTAATATAATATGATTTCCCAAAATAGGCTCATTTCCAAAATCGACGTGAAAGGTGAAACGGCATTTGATACTCAAAACGATTGAATTTATAATTAAATCACTATTATTCCAAACATCCCAAAACATGGATAAAACATAACCCATAATTCATATAACGTGGGAAACAATTCGTATAAATATGATACGCCACCGAAAACATGGATAAACACAAATACCCAAAACAACACCTTTCGGTGACGGGGGAGACCCGTATACATTGCACGTGACGGAACACTAAAGTGGGTCACCTATTATGCAATAAAAACGCCCACGTGGATTACTCTCGTAAACTGAGCTCAATCACTCCAGATCTATTGCCCGCGAGACTAGGGAGCCCCCAACTTCAACCACTCCAGGTCTATACCTTGGGTCACTCCAAATCCACAACAGCACATTAGGGATTACACCTTACTGCCCATGAGACGACGCCCGACCATATAGGTCCACGCCTTACTTATCATGGATCCCGATGCCTATCCCGTGCTAAGCACATATGGAATTACACCTTACTGCCCATGAGACGACGCCCGACGATATAGGCCCACGCCTTACTTATCATGGAACCCGATGCCTATTCCGTGCTACAAAAGAAACTAACGTCTCGTAAACTGAGCTCAATCAATCTCGATCTCTTGCCCGCGAGACTAAGGGGAAACTCTAATGCCTATGGATCCATGGCTAACAAGGTCTAAATATTACACGTCCCCAAATGAATAAACAAATGCATTCAAAACATGCAATTTCCCCCAATAACATAAATCATGATCAAAACTCAACTTTGAGCTATCAAAACTGGACAAATGTCCCCAAGACTTAATAAGACCCAATACCGAGCCACAAGCTCAAATAACTCAAACGATAGTTCATGAAAGTCATAAAATGACATTAAATATAACAACACACCGTTTGCCAGTAAATACTTCAAATCCATGAAAACCCGAAATAAAACCTTGGATCGGGAAAACCCTCCTTTCCAAAGGACTCACACCTTTACATTTTCAAAACATCTCATGATGTACTATATGCATATTACCAAAATACCCATAAAATGCATTTTTATAACAAATAGACTCCATTTATCACATAAATCAACCACTCATTTTCATGTATGATTTATCCATCACATTTTTCCAAAATTCCAAATGTAAGTGTTTTACCATATTTACAACCATAAATACTTCAAAGGTTAGAACCCATCAAATGACTCAACATTGATAATTTTCATGTAAAACACATAATTACTTGGAAAATAACATTTTGGCATGTACAAAGTTTTCGCAAAGTAACTTGAACTCACCTTGCTAGATTTAGGCTAAATCTAGATTTTTCTCCAAACGTAAGCTCCTTTGAAGAAACACGAATCTTCAAGCTCCAAATCCTTCAAAAACCTCAACCATCAAGTGAATCCACCAACCAAACACTTCTAGTGTTACCCAAGTGAGCCTCAATCTTTATTTCATCCAAAGAAAGAGAAAGGTTTAGGTGAGGGTTGGGTAAAACCCTAGAAAACTTGGAATCTCCAAACAAGAGAGCAAGATGAAGAGCTTCAACCCTTGATTTCCAATTCTTAGCTAGGATATGAAGAATCACTCTTCAATGTAGTAAAATGCACCAAGAAAGCTTCAAGATCAGACTTTGGGGATTTGGGTTCGGTCTTTGGGAGAGAAAAACGAATTGTTTCAAGTGGAAATGAGGAAAAAAGGGAAGAAACCTGTAACCCTTCATTTATACTCAGATGACCCTCGGCGATAGTGATATCGCGATAGTGACCATGTCACTATCGCCGGGGCACTCTCGCCCGCTACCCCCTGGACTCTCGGTACATTTCGCGCGAGTATGACACATGCGATAGTGCCTTGGGCATTCTCGCCGGGCACTATCGCCCAATATGTACCGAGCCTAAGTGGCTCACTCTTCCAACCCAAATCTAATTTTATTTAAGTCCTAACCTCCATGTAGCTTGGTAAATATCGAATCATGCAAAAATAGTCAATGGTTCATTCGTTATACCAATTTTCGGGGTGTTACATTGTGTAACATTTAGGCGTTTGTATTTGATTTGTCCCCCCCTCCCTCCCTCCCTCGCCCCTCCTCTCTCTCTCTCTCTCTATATATATATATATATATATATATGTGGTCCCCTTCTTTTGCTAACCAACCAATTGGTACTAACCGATTATTGACCAATCATAATGCTCCATTTTGTCTTGTTTAGGTTCACGCTAACTACTTCAAATGAGGGTAAAATGAGCATTTGTATTCTCTTTTCTTTTTTATAGCCATATATTTCTCAAATCATGCCACGATTCTCTTGCTTTATTTATGCCATTTTTTTCTCTTAATTAATAAACAAACTTATCAAAATCCTTGATTTTCAAAATCTGTTTTATTTAAAATAAGTTTTTTAATTTCAAAGAAGATATCGATCAACATAATCTGGTATGATAGTTTATGTGCACATATGCACATAAACAAATATCGTTTATACCATAAGAATAATCAAACCAACAGGTCAGAATGCACATATGCAGATGTGCATGTGTGCACATATGTAGATGTGCATATGTTCGTTTGTGCATATGTGCACAATATCCATATATGCACGTGTGTGCAGATGTGCATGTGTGCACATATGCAGATGTGCATATGTTCGTTTGTGCATATGTGCACAATATCCATATATGCACGTGTGTGCAGATGTGTATGTGTGTACATATATAGATGTGCATATGTTCGTTTGTGCATATGTGCACAATATCCATATATGCACATGTGCATATTTTCATATTTGCCAAACTACTTGATATGTATGTGTTGTTCACGATCAACAATAAAATAGCATATAACCATAGAACAAACTTCGATTCACATAAAATTCAATTGATACAAGCCAATAATAAATTGTACAAAAACAAAAACAAAACCTTACACACAGACCACACCACCGGTCCGTGAGGGAGGAAAAAGAGGGTTTGGAAGTGTGGAAGCCGCTACAGAAGCTACGGAGATGGCGGGTTTCTTCGTAGAGGTAGAAAACAAATATTCACACCCATCGATGCCTAACCCTTCACTGTTATGTGATTCGACTGCTCCGACAAAGAAGAGTTCGCCGGCGACTTAGAGTTTTTTCTTTACCGGCGTACATGGGAAAGCCAGGCATTGCTTCATCTTCCTCCTTTTTATTTTCATTAATTAATTGTTACATGAGATGGTGGGTTTTTTCAAATAGAGAGAAATTTGGGTTGCTTGAAAAGAGGAAACCGTTAATATGGATGGAATTTGTTTATTTTGTTATGATGTGTTTTTTTTGACCAAATTACCCTTATGCACTTATGCACAAAAAATAAGGCACGTGAGACATAATAAATTAGAATATCAAATCAGTTTTAAATTATAGCCATTGATCTAATTAATCTACTGTTCTAGTTGGTTAACATGGTTAGTACCAATATGGTGGTTAGCAAAAGGAGACTATATATATATATATATATATAGCCTTAGGTTTAAATGAGAAGTGCTAAATATTTGAGAAGTAGAGAAGTAATCTTTGCCATTTATTCGGTCAAGATCGGTTATAATTGGTCAAAAGTTGCGGCTGTTCCAAAAATAGAAGGGCAATTTCGTAACTTTTACAAAAAACACGGGACGAGTTCATATATGAATCTGTGTGATTCACATATGAACTATACGTTCATATATGAACCTTTGTAATTCACATATGAACTATTTATAACTAATTCATATATGAATCTTGTGACATATATGAACCTTTGTGTTTCATATATGAAACTAATTAACTGTAGGTTCATATATGAATCAGTTAAACCAATTAACTGATTCTTATATGAACCTTTGTGATTCATATATGAAACTAATTAACTGATTCATATATGAACCTTTGTGTTCATATATGAACACTTGTGATTCATATATGATTTTTTTAACTAATTCTAATATGAACAAATTAACTGATTCATATATGAATCACAAAAGTTCATATATAAATTAGTTAAAAAGAGTTTATATGTGAATTACAAAGGTTCATATATGAACACAAGGGTTCATATATGAACTCGTCCCGCGTATTTTTTACGAAACTACCCCTATCTTGTGCATACCACGCGAGGAATTATCCGCTGCTTCTTGGTCAAAGCCGCCGATCTTGACCGAATGAATGGCTAAGATCACTTCTTTATTTCTCAAATATTTAGCACTTCTCATTTGAACCTCTCCTTATATATATATATATATGTATATATATATGGATGAGATCGGGAGAAAACCCTAAAAAATAAAAGAACCGAATAACTCATCTAAACCGTTAGATTGAGATGGTCCAACGGATGAGATTAAATGGTGGTTATAACCATGTTTTCAAAAATAAAATAAAACATTTCCTCCTAATTTTTGAAATCGAAAATCAACGAAAACAACAAAAATTGGAGCAAAACAAACTACACCAAAAGAATGATCACATTATTATTTTTAGTTTGACATCCACTTTGATATACTTTTTTGGGAAATTAATTAAAATGCCACAAGTTTGAAAGGGACTTACCAAAATACCCCCAAAAATTAATTTCTTACCAAAATGCCATTTTCCCCCGCGATAAGAGCCCGCGATCGCGGGCATGGACCAATTGTGAAATTTTTTGCAAGATATATTTACACTTTCAGTCCCTGGCCCTCGCGATCGAGGCCCGCGATGGCTCTATCGAGGCCCGCGATGGCCCGCTATGGGGACTGAAAGTGTAAATAATCTTGCAAAATTTTACACTTTCAGTCCCTGCCCGCTATAGAGGGCTCCCTCCGCGGAAAAAAATGGCATTTTGGTAAACTTTTCATTTTTTTGGGTATTTTGGTAACTCACTTTCAAACTTGTGGCATTTTAATTAATTTCCCTACTTTTTTATCCTTTTTTTCTTGGTTCTCTTTCTTGGTTCTCTGGCTATTTTATTTTTCAGGGTTCTCCCTGGATCTTTTCCATATACATATATAAAATCGATTTTGAGGATTTTCAAAAAATAATTAGATAAATCAATATAATATTTAAAATATATATGTAAATATATTTCAGGTTGGATGGCAAAAATTGAATCCTAACATGAACCAAAATAGCCCCCAAAATTTGGGTTACAGATTTTGGGGAATTAGGGTTTGGCACCAACTCCTTATTTTTTATTCGGGTTCGGAGTTTGAACCAAATCCAAGATAAATTTAAAATTATAGGGACCAAATCTATAATTTACTCTTTAATATATTTATTAAGTAAGATGTCAAGTTATTTTTTTATAAAAACAAATATGGATATATATTTTTCAAGATAAATATTTTGTTTGTAAATAAAAATAACATTTTGGGTTGGGTTGGGTTCAAATGACCCTAACCCAATAAATGCAGTTTGACATAGTTTTGTATCAACTATGTGTTGGGTTACTTTAGTTTAAGTTTTTTTTTTGGGTTTTTCGTATTTTGGTTAACCGAGTTGGCTAGGTTGGTCAGTCTTTTGAGCACGAAATTGCAATCCTAAAATAAGGAAATTTATAAGAATAGGTTGTTATTTTATATTAAACCCCTTTTTTATAAAGCAAACTACGATTTTGTTCCCGTTGTTTGAGAAAGATTGCGATTTTTGTCATGTAAGTGAAGGATATTTAATAAACAATAATAAAAATAAAAATTATAAATGGTAGGGATGAAAATCGAGATAAAAAATATATTTAATAAACCAGAAGAGAAAATAATCAAAAAGATAAAAATGTTCCTAAATTAAATGAAGAAATTTTAATAGATTTAGTCTTAAGAACAAAAACAACAATAAATTACAAATCACAAAAATAAAAACAGCTATTAATTATAAACAATTGGATGAAAATTGAAATTTCAAAACCACGCAAACAAAATTCGCAATCTTTACAGGGACGAAAAGAGTAGTTTACTCTATTTTATAAAAAAAGCATATTAATATTTCATATATTTAATATAGGGGTGCTCAAAAACCCGACCAACCTGATCAATCCGACCAACCCAACCAGAAAAACTTGAAAATATCAACCCGAGGCAACCCGACGTATAATCAGTACAAAATTAGGGCAACCCGAATCTATTGGGTTGATATTGGGTTAGGCTCAAAGTAACCCGACCAACCCGATGAAAATTTGAGCGGCTTCCCTGATATTATTTGTATTTCTCTTTAATATGTAAAAGTTACCAAAAACAACTCGTCAACAATGAGCAATGGGACTTAAAAGAGAACATAGCAAAGTTATATGTAATACTTAAATATTAATGAAAGCGTATATATTCTTGAATGATTTTTTGTATTTTAAAAAACGGTTTCTTTATTTTTATGTTTTTAATGTTGGTTTTACTTTGTTTAAACACAATCTGACCAACTCTATCAAACCGACCAATCCAAACGAGTTGGATTGGGTTAGGTTGAAAATTTCAAACCGCCAACATTGAGTTAAGTTGTTTAAAACTTTAAATGTCTTCAACCCGATCAACTAACCAGATAACACCCTTAATTTAACCCCATTTAATATTTCAAGAATTGGATCGAAGCCCAATATTTGATTTTGGATTGGGTTCGACCCAATTCTCGAAACAGCCCACCTAAAGCTCGTCACGGAACAGTCGTAGAACAGGGTGCGCGAGACTGAAGAAGATCTCGTATTTCTGTTGTTTTTGCTTCTTATTTCAATCTCCTTCATCATTGGATCCATCTGCGCCAGCGTGACGCCATCAATTAAGACCAATATCTGCCGACGCCGTCCTGTAAGCGTCTTCCATATTCTTCCATTTTGAACGATGAATTGATGTTCTAGGGTTTGATCGTTTGTCCGAAATGTGGGATAGTCGTTATTTAGCTGCCTTTTGTCTCGAATTCTCGATTGATTTCTCCTATTTACTTTAATTTTTTCTGTCAAACTTCTGAAATCTGATATTTACTCGGCGTTTTGAGATTTTAGTTTCATTGATTGCGCCGGGATTGTAATCCATTTAGTAACAACTAGGGCTGCGTTCTTGTTATACGATAAATATTGACGATTTTCTAGGATTTCTCATGTCAAACCTAGTACCATCTAAATTAAAACTTGATATGGGTTCTGTTTCAAATAAATTTATTTGTCGCACTTATTGCAAAGATTATCTACATAGAAAATTTTCTCGAAAAAGTGTAAATCCCTAATCGGTTTTGAAGTTTAGAAATATCTGCCTTGAGATCTGAAGTAAAATAATCGTAGGCATGTTTTGGGATGAGAAGAGCATTACTATTGCTGTTCTTTACTCTTGGAATTAATATTTACATCACATTTCATCTGTGTTTTAAATAATGGTTATTTCGGGAATTCATTGTAAGTTAACATCAAATCGTGATGAATGGATTTGCAGGAATTTAGTTTGAATGGCTGGTGGTAGGGGATTTTACCACTTGCTGAGGGGCAGACTCCGTTCTCATTCCGCTGTAAGCATTATACTATCTGCATTTGCTTTGTTGGCTTTTATAGAACATCATTTGTTTCAAGACTGGTGGCTGTTTTGGGTTTTGTAGACAATAGCTTAGTAATTAGCATGCTTCTAAGAATGTGTCTTTAATGGTAGCAGTTTCACTAGAACCAGAGATAGTAATTACTCTTGAGAATATCCATTTTTGTACCAAGAAGTATTTAGACGATCCACCTCATAGAAATGTTGATAGGATCTTTAATGTTACAAAAGCAGTTGTTATGCAAGTTCATTCATTCATGTTGGTTATGTCAACTCAAAATGAAGCAAATACGGTATTCGACAAGATTTGCTTAATTTATTAGATGCTTCTTATCAGTGATCAGATAACTGCCTTTTGTAGCAGGGTTGAGTTTTTCTTTTCTTCTACTTCTCATAATCTAGATGGAGCCTAGGGGTATAAACGAGTTGAGTAGCAGGTTATTCGAGCCGAGCTCGGAAAAATAATACCAGACTCGAGCTCGAATATTTTTTCAATGTTCAAGCTCGAGCGCGATGCTCGTTTATGAGCTCGAATTCGAGACCGATTAACTCGTTTATGTACTCAAGATCGATAATTTTTATATTTTGATTATATAATTTGTAAACATATAAGTATGTCAGGCTCAAAAAAGTGTATGCTCGAATGGCTCGGCTTGGCTCGACTCGACTCGTAAAGCTTAATCGAGCTTTCGAACGAGTTGAGTCGATCATCGGTGTTATGGAGCTCAACTCGTTAAGTTAAAGGAGCTTTATTTTGTGTTCGAGATCGACTCGAGCTCGAGATAAACGAGCATGAGCTCGAGTAGCTCGTTAAAAGCTCGACTCGTTTACACCCCTAATGGAGCCTATTTCTGTGGACATGCTAGCTTTCTAATGGTAGAGAGAAAATTGTGCATTTTAAGCTTGCTTTTCGATTCATTGTTTAAACTAAGCCAAGTTTTGAAAATTTTCTGGGCCAAAAGTAAATAAATACACAGGACACCCCATTTTATTGATTGATACACACAATTCCAACATGAAAATTTGAAATGCGAAATATACTAGAATGCTAAACTTAAAACCTCCCCGTTTCCCCTTTCGAAGCATATAAAATTTTAGAGACTACTTTTTTTGTTTTATCAACATATGGTCAAACATGGAAAGGGCAAGGTCTACACTCAATGGCCATGGATCATTAGAAATAGCATAACTTGTTGGAGATGTATAAGTTTTACGCTGGCTCACCATAAATCATAAGTGCCTTTAGTCTTCTATATTTACGCCATGGTTATATTACTCTGGAATGCAGGTCAAATTCTCCCTTTATTAGCCTTTCATTCTTATCACTACTAGGAAATCACCTTTTTTTTTTAATCTAGACAATGATATAAATCCTGGTTTTTTTGTATGTAATATTCAATTCATCAAATGACTATCTGAAATATGAATAAATATTGGAATGCATTTTTTTTGTCATTGTTATGCACAAAAAGGGACATGATAGAGTTCGGGTTTCCCAGAGAAATAGGTCAACCATAACATGAAAATTTCCACTACAGCTAATTTCTTCTCTGTACGTGTTATGTGCACATGCTGTATAGACCATGTATGCTTGAGATATAGCCTTTCATAGTTTCTTTACCTGACCACATATTAAGCATGGAAGAGTGAATTTTATAAGTTAGCATATTATTGCTTCCTAAGAGAAAATCGAGTTTTTAATAGGCGAAGGATCGTGTGAGAAGTTGAGGTTAACGTGAGAAGCGTGAGAAGTGGATCTGAACCGTTGATCACTTTTAATCAAATGCCCTTCCATGAATTGCGGCTTAGAAGGAAATTGATCTTGTACATCTTGGTGCATCCCATCCTAATGTGCATCTCTTTCTCATCCAACAGTTGATAACAACTTCTCACGCTTCTCACGTTAACCTCAACTTCTCACCGGAACCCAACCCGTCTTTAATAATTGTATATTTGCTTCTTATTGGTATTGTAATCACTGATTGCTGGCATTATATTCTTGAAAAATCAGGCCCCTCCAGCTTTATCATCTCTGATTCTGAAGAAAGATCAGGATGGAGCTGGATCTGCTGGCATGAAGTCCCTGAGGGCAGTTGCTCTCCTTGGAGCAGGTTTATCAGGGCTTTTGAGTTTTACAACTGTTGCAGCTGCTGATGAAGCTGAGCATGGTTTGGAATGTCCAAGCTACCCTTGGCCTCACCAAGGAATCCTCAGTTCATACGACCATGCTTCGTGAGTTTTTTTTAATCTTGTCACGCAATTTGCTCTAATTTGAATTGTCACTGCATTGTTCTAACCATTTCATCAGCTTGAAACTTAATTGAAGTGTAACTTTCTTTGGCATTTTTTTGTTGCATTTTGGCGTTTTGTCTTGAGCAGGATTCGACGTGGTCACCAAGTGTACACACAAGTATGTGCATCCTGCCATTCAATGTCGTTGATTTCATATCGAGACTTGGTAGGGGTGGCATATACAGAAGAGGAAACAAAGGCTATGGCCGCTGAAATTGAGGTGGTTGATGGTCCGAATGACGAGGGTGAGATGTTTACACGCCCCGGAAAGCTGAGTGATCGATTTCCCCAACCTTATGCAAATGAGCAAGCTGCTAGATTTGCTAATGGAGGGGCCTATCCTCCAGATTTGAGTCTTATTACCAAAGTAATTTATGCTTGCTTTAGCTTCTCTTCTCAACAGTTTTGTTGGCGTGTCGCTAGATTCTTATCTTTTGTTACTTCAGGCTCGTCACAACGGACAAAACTATGTGTTTGCACTTCTGACTGGCTACCGTGATCCTCCTGCTGGCGTTTCAGTGAGTTTTGAATCTACTTTTACATGTTCTTTTTTTTTCTTTCATTTTTACCATTTATTTTACTTTGTTATAAACTTTACGGCAATTACATATAATGCGCATTATATGCTTGATATTCACACCAAAGTTGTTAAAGGCTCAAGGCGCACTTGGGCACAAAGGGGTCTTGGGGCCTAGGCGCGAGGCGCACACGTGAGGCGCTGGCCTCAGGAATGCGAGGCGCATATTATAAAAGTATGTGTATATACATATATATACATATAAACACACAAACTCAGTGACACAACTCAAATATGCAGCAAGTAGAAGCCTCCAATGCAGCAACCAAGAATACTTCGATATAGGCAAAAGGAATAAGGGTTTATAGCATGAGTTGTGAGGGAGAAGTTTTAAGGTATGGGTATATGATGGTTTGACTTATGTCATCTATTTAATAAATCTTTTTTAATAAGTTAGGAGATGAGAAAACTAATTTAACATTAAGGTTTGGCTAGGTATTTAATAACTTTTTATGAGGCGCGCCTAGGCTCACAAGGAGCGACTGCCAAGGCGCGGGGCCTTAGTGAGCCTCATGAATACGCCGAGCCTCGACTTTAAAAAAGCCAGACCTTGCGCCTTATGAGCCTCAGAGCCTAGGCGCGCTTTTAACAACTATGATTCACACTCTCATAAACGAGGTCTAGGTTTTCCCTATTTTTGCTATCGGGAGGAGTAAACTATGAGGGAAGATGAAAGTTCATGTTTAAGAATAATATCTATTACAGTTACGTTAGTCAAGAGAGATTTCGTCCAGTAGCTGGAAGTTAGGCGGTAGCATGCTTTAGCAGTTTTAAATTCATTTTAAAGACAAATCCTTCCATACTTGTTGGTTGATCTTTCAGATGGAGTATATTTCTATTGAATAATCATGGCCGTCATTCTGATAATCTGATTAACCAGAAGTTTGTGAATTGAAAAAAGGTATGCAATCATGAAGTTCTAGTTGTTCTAAGTGGGCTTGAATAGTAGTTCTTTGTTTTTATATTAGCTGTTTGTGTTTTAGAAATACATTTTCTGTCATATGTTTTCTTTGTAGCCATGGGAACTGTTATTCCACTTATCACATCAAGAAGCCATTTAAGAGATGATCCATAATTCATAGTTTTTTAAGTTTCATTCCATACACGCATAACTCTACCATAAGTAAGTATAATTTGTTTGTACTGGAGTTTTCTATCCAGTGGATTCCACTTAATGAGCCAATCATCTATTAATGTATTGCAGATCAGGGAAGGTCTGCACTATAATCCTTACTTTCCTGGGGGTGCTATTGCGATGCCTAAAATGCTTAATGATGGTGCTGTTGAATATGAAGATGGTACTCCAGCAACAGAGGCCCAGGTTGGTTTCTCCTCTTATCATGCTAATGACTTTATGGGCTGCTTGTATTTGCTCTGGTGTTCTCACACTGTCCATTTTATGTTTTGTAGATGGGAAAAGACGTGGTGTCCTTTTTGAGTTGGGCTGCAGAACCAGAAATGGAAGAAAGGAAACTGGTAGAAATCCATAAACCCTCCAATTTAATGAGAATACCAAAGATATTCTTGGTCTGATAATTTGAAGGAAAAAAATATATTTTCTTCACTAAAGAAACACAAAAGAGGGAAGTATTGATTTTTGAGGTCAAATGTACTGATTTCCACATTGGAACCAAGTTGTGACGAGCCTTTTATCCGAAATTAGTTGGTATAGGCCAAAAATGCATTAAATATTAAACTAGTTTTTGTGTTCTTCATCCCTTCTCTTCCTCCCTCTATTTTTCCAAGTTTGTGGTCTAAATCTGCCCGCATATGCTTTGACCCTTATTTTCTTTAATAACCATATACAAAACACTTATATTTCGGAGTTGAAACTTTTGTAGCATAATCATAACCTTGTGTCTATATCTATCTATCTACTTCTTCATTCACTTTCTTTGAATGCAAGTTGGTCATCATGTCTTGTACTTGTTGGGATGCAGATGGGATTCAAGTGGATATTTGTACTGTCATTGGCCTTGCTTCAAGCTGGTTACTACAGGCGCATGAGGTGGTCTGTTTTGAAGTCCCGCAAGCTTGTTCTTGATGTCGTCAACTAGAGCTGCTCCGAAATGACAAATAATAAATTCTGTAAAACAATTCCATGCAAACAAATTTTTTGTACCAAATTTGGTACACAAGCTGTCTTTTGGTTCTTACAGTTTTGGAATTCTGAAGCAAATAATAAGGTAATTATTTTGTATTATGTGCTTTATTCTTTCTTTTTGGAACAATCTCTCGTGTCATTTGGTCTATTCAGATGTCCCATTTTTGTTACATATAAATATAAATATCAACATCAAAGTTTTCTTTTCTATATTTACAATGGTCTAAATTATTCTAAAAAGAAACTAAAATAGCAATAATTGGATTCACAACTTATTTGTTTAACTATATATGACTGATTTATATCGACTTTTTAATGACGTAGAAAGTGACTTACTAGGAGGAATTTTGTATACAAGAGGTGAAAGTTTTGTTTTTTTTCAAACTTGGTCCTCCCAATTAAAAAACACCTTCCAAACAAATTGTAATTTTGGTTTGTGTGGTTTTCGTTCTTATAGTTTATAATTCATTGTTTTTTTCGTCCACGAGTTTAGTTCCTAAAGTACAAGTGACAAAAATAACAATGAACTATAAACAACATGGACGAAAAAAACAATAACTTTTTAATCAGACAAACAATATTGATGAAAATGGCAAAAAATAAAATAAAAAATAATATTACATGTGCTACAGCTGTTTAGATGAATCAAAGCTCATTTAATAAATTAATTATAGTAATATTCAATTGATATAAGTAAACCAATTAAATCATCAAATTGAATTGATCATTGATTGTTAAAATTCAAAATCCAATGTCTTGTATAGAGTATCTCTAGTCATGATTTATAATGAAACGGTCGATTATTTATTATTAAAGTTTTGATTAAATATCATGTTTCATCCCATTGGCTACGTGTTTTATACTATCCATGTAATTATTTGAAAATTCAACAGAACATATCATTGTAGCTGCGTTTTTTAACGAGTTACATTCTTATTATTTTATTTTTTAAATGACTTTGGTTCCTGTGGTTACGATTTTTAATGAGTTCGGCTCCTAGGAAATACATCAACCCGGTTCTTGTGATTGCATTAAGGATCCAACTCTTGTAAAAAATTGCAACCACTAGAACACAATCCGTGGAATTCTGAAAAGAAAATAAAAAACAAGAACCGATGATTTCATATACTCTACAAATTTCAATAAAATAAAAGATAGATTCATTTGTTAAATAGGCTTTAGGGCCATATAATATAAATAGGGATCAGACTCGAGGACCACATTCCCGAATCAAACCCGAACCGGACCCGACCCGAACCGAAATAGAACCGTATGTATGTAATCGGCAGTGTCTGATTCAGAAATTTTGGTGATGGGGGTCGAAATTAAAAACATAGTTATGTAGTTGGTAAGGTAATTTAAGTATTTGCATAGGGTGACACACCGTAATGTTCTTTCGGATGGATCGCAGTAAATATCATTCAAATGAACTTTTTAGGCATCAAATGAGTAAAACGTGTCGAAGGATATTAAAAAATATTATAACCACCGCTATCAATTCTAGATATTGGTACTTTAAAAAAAGTCATTTTGTAACAAAATAATAAAACAATTAATAAATATATAATAATTAAGCATCAACTAATAGACTCTAACCCTAACAATTAACAAAAAGTTAACAATTAGTCTTCAACTAATAATAAGCTCTAACACTAACAATTAACAAAAAATTAACAAGTAGGCATCAAGTGATAATAAAATCTAACCATAACAATTAACTTCAAATTTACATTTAGACACCAACTAATAACTCTAACCCTAACAATTAAAAATCATACATCAACTAATAAACCATAACCCTAACAACTAATATAAAAAAACCCACTGTATCAAAACATTGACAATGAAACTGGGTTAAGTTCTTTTTTTTTTATGGGACAAATCTTATTTTTGTTGGGGATCAATTTATTTAGTTACAAAAACTAAAATTTATAATATAGAAACTAATATTTTTAAAGTTTATGGGGTCAAATGACCACACCACTGCCATCATACATACTTTTTCTTCACATACTACCATGCTTGTCGGATAAGTCCGTATACCGTTTTATTTGCGTATGCAAGCAATGACAGTCGTTCTTAACAACATCATTGTTTGCCAAAATGCATCACAAAAAACATATTTTTATTGTATTATCGACTCCGAAGCACCTGAAGACGATCTAAGTGCTGCAGTCGATCCTAAAAACGTGTCGATTAGAGTATCTGTACGGGGAATGGTATGTGTACGCATATTTACAAGTGGAAAGAGAAGGAATACGACTCTGATACAATCTTATGGAATCCTCTAACGGGTGAATATAAGACGATGTCTAGACCCAATAACAAAGAATGTTAGGTTACAAATGCAAGAGTATTTGGTCGAGACAATACAAGAGGATTTCAATTGTCGTTTACCCTCGTACTGGGATTTTGAAGGTTGGGAGCATCATAATTCCACGAGCGAAACCCCTTAGTCTGATATCGTATTCAATGATAAGGTCTGATTTGAAGACATCAAAGTTAAGAGAGATAACAACTCCCTCTTTGGAAACTCCATCGATTTATATAAATATACATATAATTTGTTGTTGCCATGGATTCATTCCATTCTAAACATATATACATTCAAGTGTACATGACCCAAAAACATCCCAAAAGTTGTTTATTGAATCCAAAATCTTTTTACTGATGTCTACGATTGTTAAAAATATATTGGTTGAGATTGACTTAGTAAACAAAAACCAAATTTAATATACCACATAATTTGTAATTTTGTATATGTGAATGTGAATGTGAATGTATATGGTGTTGTGTGGGATTGGAAGGAAAATATCCGTACAAGTACAAATTCAAAGCTCTAAAATTTGAGTATACATGATCATACTTAATCTGTTAATTAATACAATAACATACTTTCAATTTTTTTATTAGATTTTAGTTTTTCTGAATTTTTTATTTTATTAAGACACCGTAATTTGAAAAAATTGTGCGATTTAAGTTAGAGTAAAATATGGATTCGATCCCTGGGGTTTTAAGTTTCTCTTAGATTTGGTCCCTAGAATTTTTTATTCCAAAATAGACCCTATAGTTTCCATTTTCACGATGTTTTGGTCCATGCTACTAACCGTCATTAACTCTCTTCCGTTAGATGAGCGGTATTTGGTCCTTTCCCTTCTTTTTTTTTCTTTTGTCTTTTTCTCATTTAAATAAATAAAAAATATATTATATATATTGTAATTATTTTGTATTATATAAAAACAAATAAACTTAAATAATACAATATACTTTATACCATAATATCATTTCTAATCATCTTATATTAAAAATGGATTTAGGTAAATACCGAGGAAGACAAGTTATTTGTAATATCCTCGCATCGGAGACTTGTATCAAGCTCAAATAGCTTGTACATAGTCTAGATTTTCTATGTCTCACAACTTTGGAGGACCATTTTCGTCATTTTGTATAAAACTTAAGAATTTAATTTTTATTCTTTACACCTCATACGTGTTCATCTCCATCTTCTCTTCTAGTTTCATCTTTTCAATCTCTTCCCTTCTCTCTAGAATTTTAGGTTAATCTTTGAAGGTCTTGAGAAACCGAATCGGAGAAATGATCTACTCGACGAGAGCTACATGTAGGTACCATTTGTTTGTAGTTTTCTTCAAATTTTTGTTTAGGGGTTTTAAGATTTTGAAACCCTTTTGTGTAAATCTTGATATATTAGGTTGAAGGAAGCTTAGAAGTTGATTTCCTTGCAATTTTGAAGATAGAAGACTAAAAAATTGAAGGTAAGATTACAAAGTTTTGATTTTTGTTTTCTTAAGGATTTCTAGAGGTAAAAGATTGAGGAGATGGTGGTATTAGGTTCATTAGATGTTAGAGATGTTATTTTTGGGAGTTTGGTTAGCTTTTGGTATCAAAAATGGGCAAAGGAATGGAACCATTAAAATGGTTTTGAGCTCCAAAGTTTAATGCCCTCAAGTAGGCATGGCAACGGGGCGGGTATGGGGCGGGGACCCCCATCCCCGGCCCCGGTTTGTAATACCCTCCCCCGGCCCTGGCCCCGACCCCGCCCCCGTTTGTGATACCCTCCCCCGGCCCCGGTCAAGCCCCGATCAACCCCCCTAGACCCTTAATAACTAATAAAATATATAATTTTTTTTAATATATATATATATATTTAATAAAAATATACATTTTTTTAATATATATATATATATATATACCGGGTCCGGGGCGGGTCGGGGCCCCCCATCCCCGGCCCCGTCCCCGGTTTTCTTAAATGGGGAATCCCCGGCCCCGGCCCCGGTCGGGGCGGGTGGACCGGGTTTCGGGGCGGGTCGGGGCAATTTGCCATGCCTACCCTCAAGGTGTTTGATTAAATGTCTTAAAGACATTTATAATTGTGTAAATTTCCAGCTTTCTGTATCAAACAATATGCCACATTAAAGTAACGAGATGATGAATCTGTTACTGACTTTGTAGCTCGCTTTCAACGACTTCTTAGTTTTGCTGGATCATCTGCAGGTTCTTCAGAGGACCAGATACAGAAATTCTTGTGGGGGTTACATCCCAAGTTCAGTAGCCGACTTGTTGACCGGGAATTCTCTAGTATCGGTCAAATTATGGACGCCGCTCGGCGTATAGAGCTATTTAAATTGAGTTCTGCATCTATTGGATTAAATAATAGCAAAAGGGATCTCTCATTTCTTCAGGTAGTAAGTCTGGTGGGTCATCCGTTAAACGACAAAAGTTTGGCCAGACATCTCAGGGACGATCTTCTCATAACATGTCCCAATCTTCTTCTATCAGAGATTCATCAAATGGGGTTCAAAAAGTTTTATGTAAGGAGTGTGAAAAGTTCCATAAGCCAGGTCCTTGTCTTTTTAAAACTGGAGCATGTTTCAATTGTGGCAAGACAGGTCATATTGCTCGTAATTGTAAGTCTAAGCCATCAAGTCAGCATCAGGGTACTACTTCCCAATCTACCTCGGGTGGACGTGTCTTTGCATTGGCTGCTGATAAGCCAACTTCGGGTATGGTTTCTAGTATTTTATCTATTAATACTCGTCATGTGTATGTATTGTTTGATACGGGTGCGACACACTTAATTGTATCTGATGCATTAGAAGCGTTTCTGAAGCCCTACGAGTCAGTGACGGAGCATCCGTTAGTGATCACGACGCCGATGGGCACATCTGTTTATATTGTTAATCAATTCAATCATTGTCCATTATTAATGGGTACGCATGTACGAGAGGTTACACTATTACCCATGAGAATGAGTCATTTTGACATAATTCTCGGTATGGATTGGTTGACGCATCATCGAGCTATTATTAATTGTGAAACAAAACACATCATTTTCGGTGATATGAATCATCCTGAAGAAGTGTATCAAGGGTCTGAGCCGAATCCCGACTCCTGTACTTTCTCGTCTCTTCTTGTTGAGTCGTTTGTCTGGCAATGTAGTGTGAGTTTCTTGGCTGCACTCACAAATCCTGGAGAGGTACCATCTAAGCTTGATTCAATTCCCGTGGTTAATGAATATCCGGATGTATTCCCAAATGAGCTTCCTGGACTCCCTCACGATCGTGAGGTGGAGTTTTCTATTGAATTGTTGCCTGGCACAAGTCCGATCTCAAAGGCTCCTTATCATATGGCTCCATCTGAAATGAAAGAGCTCAAAGAGCAGATTCAAGATCTTTTAGATAAGGGTTATATACGACCCAGTGTATCGCCGTGGGACGCGCCAGTTCTATTTGTCAAAAAGAAGGACAGTTCCATGCGACTATGTATTGACTATCGCAAACTGAACCGAGTCACTGTGCGCAACAAGTACCCATTGCCTCGAATCGATGATCTGTTTGATCAACTTCAAGGGGCAAAATATTTTTCTAAAATCGATTTGAGGTCCGGTTATCATCAGCTTCGAGTTCGGGAGCAAGATATTCCAAAGACAGCATTTCGTACTCGATACGGCCATTTTTTTTGGAAAGGGTATCCCAGGCACAGCCCGGACTAATCCCTGGCAATTTTGAAACTTAAAGATGTCTTATCAATGTTGAGGATGTCTGGAATCGAACCCTGGGTAGATGGGATATTCCACCACATTTCGTACTCGGTACGGCCATTTTGAGTTCGTTGTTATGCCATTTGGGTTGACAAATGCTCCGGCTGTCTTTATGGACCTCATGAATAGAGTGTTCAAAGACTACCTGGATGAGTTCGTCATAGAGTTTATTGACGACATTCTTATATATTCAAAATCTGAAGAGGAGCATTCTAGACAACTGCGTATAGCTCTAGAGGTTCTGCGATCTAAGAAGCTATACGGGAAATTTTCCAAATATGAATTTTGGCTTCAGCAGGTGACATTTCTTGGTCACATCATCTCAGCTGATGGTGTACAGGTGGATTCTGCAAAGGTTGAAGCTGTTTCTAAATGGCCGAAACCGACTAATGTTTCTGAAGTGCGTGGTTTCCTTGGTCTGGCAGGTTATTACAGGCGCTTTGTCGAAAATTTCTCGAAAAAAGGCCTTGCCAATGACTCAGTTACTTCGTAAGGGAGTCAAGTTTGTTTGGGGTGAGGCTCAAGACCGTAGCTTCGAGGAATTAAAGCGTCGACTCATTACTGCACCTGTGTTAGCTTTACCTTCGGGTACCGGTGGTTTCCAGGTCTATAGTTACGCATCTCATCACGGGTTGGGTTGCGTATTGATGCAACATGGAAAGGTTATAGCCTATGCTTCACGCCAATTGAAGTCGTATGAGGCTAATTACCCAACTCATGATCTCGAACTTGCTGCAGTTATCTTTTCCTTGAAAATCTGGCGGCATTACTTATACGGCGAAACTTGTGATATCTTTACAGATCATAAGAGCCTGAAATACATCTTCACCCAGAAAGAGCTAAATATGAGACAACGACGATGGCTCGAGTTGCTTAAGGACTATGATGTTCGCATTCAGTATCACCCCGGTAAGGCGAATGTCGTAGTTGATGCTTTGAGTCGAAAAGGAGTAGGTGAAGTTTCTTGTCTTCTTGTACCGCAGGAAGTAGAGAAAGATTTAGAGCGACTCCAGATCGAGTTCTGTCCATATCGTGGAGACGGATGGTTGGCTGCCTTGTCTATTGAGTCAACTCTTATTTCCAATATCAAAGAGGCTCAAAAGTCTGATGGAGAGTTGTGGGCAATCATAAATAAGATGAAAAAAGATTCTTCGTCTAAATTCTCTATTGATGACGATGGTGTAGTTTGGTATGGTAACAGGTTGTGTGTGCCTAACGTGTCCGATATTAGAGAAGTTGTTCTTCGTGAGGCGCACAGTTCTCCATTCTCTATCCATCCAGGGTCCACGAAGATGTATCGAGACCTAAAGCAACATTTCTGGTGGAATGGTTTAAAAAGAGACATAGCCAATTATGTCTCTAAATGCCTCACATGCCAAAAGATCAAGATTGAGCGTCAACGACCCAGCGGTCTGTTACAACCATTGGAGATTCCAATATGGAAATGGGAGCGTATCACTATGGATTTTGTCACCGGACTCCCTCGAACTTTCAAACGACATAATGCTATATGGGTCGTCGTTGATCGATTGACCAAGTCAGCTCATTTTGTACCTATTCAAGAGTCGTATCCCATCAGCAAGTTGGCTGATATCTTTCAGAAGGAGATTGTCCGTCTCCACGGTACTCCTGTATCTATTGTATCTGACCGCGATCCTCGATTTACTTCTCGGTTCTGGACAGGTCTACAGAAAGCATGGGGTACTCGGCTATGTATGAGTACTGCTTACCATCCATAGATGGACGGTCAGTCAGAGAGGACCATTCAGACACTAGAGGATATGTTGCGAGCTTGTGTACTCGAGTGGTCAGGCAATTGGGACGAGTATATTTGTCTGGTAGAGTTTGCTTATAATAACAGTTGGCAAGCTTCTATCGGAATGGCACCTTATGAGGTTTTGTATGGTCGTCGTTGTCGTGCCCCGATCTGTTGGGACGAAGTGGGTGAGAAACTTATTGAAGGGCCAGAACTTGTCCGAATCACGACCGAAAAGGTGGAGCTGGCTAAACAAAAGATGCGTGAAGCTCAGTCACGCCAAAAAAGCTATGCGGATAAGCATCGACGACCGCTTGAGTTCAATGTCGGGGATCATGTGTTTTTAAAGGTTTCTCCTACTCGAATCACTCGTCGGTTTGGCATTAAAGGAAAACTTAGTCCTCGATATATCGGCCCATTCGAGATTCTCGAGCGTGTGGGTGAGGTGGCATAAAGTTAGATTTACCGCCGCAAATGTCTCACATACATAATGTATTTCATGTATCTTCTCTCCGCGGGTATAATTATCATCCTCTACACGTCATTGACTATCCGCTAGATCAATTAGCTGTAGACCTATCTTATAAAGAGGAACCCGAGCATATTTTAGATCGTACAGTGAAACGACTGCGGAACCGTTCTATTCCATATGTCAAGGTTCAGTGGAGACATCGAGATTCTCGGGAAGCGACTTGGGAACCGGAAGACCGTTTCCGTCAGGATTATCCGGATTTCAAGTATAATTGTAAGTTTTTTTAACTTCATTTAATTCGAGGACGAATTATCCTAAGGGGGAGAGAATTGTAATATCATCACATCGGAGACTTGTACCAAGCTCAAATAGCTTGTACATAGTCTAGATTTTCTATGTCTCACAACTTTGGAGGACCATTTTCGTCATTTTGCCCAAGTTTTGAATAAAACTTAAGAATTTGATTTTTATTCTTTACACCTCATACGTATTCATCTCCTTCTTCTCTTCTAGTTTCATCTTTTCAATCTCTTCCCTTCTCTCTAGAATTTTAGGTTAATCTTTGAAGGTCTTGAGAAACCGAATCGGAGAAATGATCTACTCGACGAGAGCTACATGTAGGTACCATTTGTTTGTAGTTTTCTTCAAATTTTTGTTTAGGGGTTTTAAGATTTTGAAACCCTTTTGTGTAAATCTTGATGTATTAGGTTGAAGGAAGCTTAGAAGTTGATTTCCTTGCAATTTTGAAGATAGAAGACTAAAAAATTGAAGGTAAGATTACAAAGTTTTGATTTTTGTTTTCTTAAGGATTTCTAGAGGTAAAAGATTGAGGAGATGGTGGTATTAGGTTCATTAGATGTTAGAGATGTTATTTTTGGGAGTTTGGTTAGCTTTTGGTATCAAAAATGGGCAAAGGAATGGAACCATTAAAATGGTTTTGAGCTCCAAAGTTTAATGCCCTCAAGGTGTTTGATTAAATGTCTTAAAGACATTTATAATTGTGTAAATTTCCAGCTTTCTGTCCCTACATTGAAAAATTCGTATAAAATCGACCGTAAGTCAAAATAAGCTCAAATTTTACAGGTAGCAAGTTCTTTCAGTTATACACAACTTTGTAGTTGTTACCGACACGAAATGATGACTCTAAGTAGCTCCAAACAGTGAATTCCCGAGGCTGGTCCTGTGAAAAACGGGATCTGCACACTGTTTGTATAAATTTCATAGATAATTGGTCGTTTCTCCAATCGAGGTGATTCCAAAACCATATGAATCATAAGAGATGTAATAACAACTTTGTTTTAGACTTTATCAACTGGTTTGGCTTCTAAACAAGGTAATTAAGCCAAAAACAGAGTTGCATTTGTGCTGTCCTGTGCAGCCTATTTTGGGTTGTTTAGTTTATTTAGCATCCATGTTAACCTATAGCATTGTCTTATAAACTTACTAAGATTTGTTGGAACCCAAATATAAGTTATATAGAAGGTTCAAATGGGTGTTAGACTTAGATTATCATAAGTTTGATAGGTACAAATTCTAAACGCATTGTATGTCGTATAGGCTATTCAATTTGTGGGAACTCGATCAACTGCGTGGATAACCTTTCTCGAGACCCTTATATTGAAGGTACGTATTTCCTATTTCATTCTATACAAGGATAATCCATTGATAGGATTATCCATTCCATGATTGAAATCATGTCACTACAAAAGTAAGTGCATGTTAATTCGAACCCGAAATTCCTTTATTATGTCGAAATACGATATTCCATTTGAACGACAATCTCATGATTTGGTGTCAAGTTTATGACGTTGCTTTGAAAGTATTCATGTTCATTCACTATTATTCATATGTGAGGTTTGAAAAGTCAATTTTAGACTTTAATTGAATTGCTTTGATGTTGAACATTGTTTCAACAACATTTTGAACCATAAAGGTCATTTGATGGATTTCATGGTTATTATTTTCTTTATTAACTTTCATGTTCCTCACTTGATGTTATAATTTTGTATGACACAATGATCAGGGCATAGATCATTGTGACGCTCGGTGGTGCTCGTAAATCACAGTGTCCATGTACTGGTGCTCTATAGTGTGAGCTTTACCTAGGCATGGGTGGGGGCGTATGGACTGGTCCTAGGATATGCGCATTATGATACGCATTCGTTGCATACGGGAATAGATGTGCATGCCCGCACTACATCCCACGACCCATGTGGACTGATCCCCCCTTGGGATTTATGACACATTGAGGGTTTCACCTGTTGATTCCTCTTTGTGATTTATGAACTGGGAAACCGGTCTTGTTTTGTATTTTGTACGATGCCTTACGGTGTTTTTGTTTAAAAATATTTTATAACTCTTTATACATTGACCTTTGCTTTGACTTTTGTTATGTCAAACTATTATGTTTGTTTCCGCCATGAATTGATATTATTTCCCGTTACCGTTATTTCTTTTTAATCCGCTTACTGAGCAATTGTGCTCAGCCGTGTTCTTTGTTTCTTACACGGCAGGTTCAGTAGAAGAGATCCGGGGAAATACTGGGAACTGACTGAGTGGACTTGAAGTTACAACCGGTGAATCTTTTGATAGTTTAGTTGTTGTTCAGGTGTTATACGCTATACATTTAGCCGGTTATGATCATGTTTTGAAGTTCCGTTAAATTGTCTTTTGGGTTTAATTGCTTGATACCGACCCTAATGTTTTATTAGATTATATTTGTGTTTCGGGTTATAAGTGTGACACGCACCCCGTCCTCGGCCATGCGGGACTGGGGGTGTCACATGATTTCTTCTCCATCCTATCGCTGACGACGTATCCACCACCACCATCATCAATTAATATTATCATCCACCATCGCCACTCGCCATCCCCACCCATATCATCACCATGCCGCAATTTTTCTGCCGTCATAGTCACTACCCACCCCCAACACCACCACACAACTATTGTCGTCATCATAACCGTCACCTCTAACCATGACAAATGCTTACTTCTATTATTTTGCGAGATTCCATTCAAATTCCTGTTAACCAAACACGTGGTCAAATTTCATTCCAATTCCTTCAAAGTCAATTTCTTTTGATGGGTTACAATTTCACCAAATTACATTTTGTGAACCAAACGCCCCCCCCCTTAGGGTCCGTTTGGTTTGTGGGAATGAAATGGATTTGAGGGGTTTTGGATTTCAAATTCATTCTAATTTCGTGTTTGGTTTGCAGGATCGTCCGGATTTAAATTTTTATGATTTCTTTGAAATCCCTCAAACATAAGGTTTTAAAATCCTAATGGGGTGGCTAGGATTTCAATAGATTTTGTAGTATTGGGTTGAGTTCAAATGAGGAGCGCATAAAAACGTGAGAACGTGAGGAGCACCGCCCATGTACAAAATCACATGTGATTCACAACACAAACCGCGAGACAAACCGCGGGACAAACCACGCGTGTCCCAAATGTTAATCACATATGATTTTAAGTCCTTGTGTTGTGAATCACATGTGATTTTGTACATGGGCGGTGCTCCTCACGCTTCTCACGTTTTGATGCGCTCCTCACGTGAACCTTCCTCTTGTAGTATTTGTATATAATGATGTTTAAAAATATGTTAAAAGCATTTATTATCTACTAATTAGTTAAATAAAAAACCATTTAATAAATTTTATAATTTTTAATGATTTTTTTATAAAAAATGGAATTCAGGGGGTGTTTGGTTGGGGGTATTGAGGGATAATAAATATGAATGATAATGAAAAGTATTGTTTGGTTTGATATAATATAATAGGCCCATTACTTCAAACCCATTAATTTCCATTCCTGACCAAATTGGGGGGAATGAAAAACTTACACTCGTTCAATTCAGTCATCTTTTCTCATGCGTTCATTCATTTTCTCGATTTTGAATGAAAAATATTTTTTATTTTTATATTGGACGTCACATATTTGTATAAAAATATTATATAAAACATTTTTTATTAATTATATTGGTTTAACCAAACATCATCAACTCATGCTTATTCCATTTTCACCCGTTATGTAACGTCCCAAAAATTACAATAAATTTGAACTTTTAAAATACCATTTTTAATAGATTAAATCACAAGCGTTTAACTCCAAATAAACGTTTAAACAAAACCTCGTTAAGTTAAACGATCATCTCAAATAAAACAGCGGAACTGTACTAAGTTTAAAAATAAATAAATAATTACGAAGGTCTTCTCAACGCGCCAGTGTGTACCGTCACGCCTTACTGCCACTCGCACCTGAAACAGTAATTTTATAGGGAAAGGGTAAGCACGAAGCTTAGTGAATTCCGACACCTACGCAGATAGCAATTATATACATATCACCCCTATCCGCACATAGTCACACCCACAATCAGTCACATAGTACAACAACACAACACAAATAATAATGTACTCAATTACCTCGGTCCCACCGAGTTCACACAACAGTTATCCGCACTTCCTCGGTCCCACCGAGTTCACACAACAGTTATCCGCACTTCCTCGGTCCCACCGAGATGTATACAAAACACATTTATACTAGGCATTAAATCAATCTAATGCTACTCACCACAATACAGCTAGTTCACACAACCATTCAATAGTACACACAACTACCGCAACATATATACAATTCCTAGTCTACGCAGTGAGAGAACTCACCTAAAAAGCAACGCAGATATCCACAACAGCAAAACGAGCCGGCCAACTCCACTCGCTTCTTTCCACCTAAGTAAGTGTTAACAAACGTCAAAGTGAAGTCCTAACCCAAAATCACAACTACAAGTTTACACGTGAAAATTCCAGCTTTTACTCTAAAATTACAGGTCTGTTCGGGACCTGTTTTTCCCCCCTTAATTACAATAAATTTGAACTTTTAAAATACCAATTTTAATAGATTAAATCACAAGCGTTTAACTCCAAATAAACGTTTAAACAAAACCTCGTTAAGTTAAACGATCATCTCAAATAAAACAGCGGAACTGTACTAAGTTTAAAAATAAATAAATAATTACGAAGGTCTTCTCAACGCGCCAGTGTGTACCCTCACGCCTTACTGCCACTCGCACCTGAAACAGTAATTTTATAGGGAAAGGGTAAGCACGAAGCTTAGTGAATTCCGACACCTACGCAGATAGCAATTATATACATATCACCCCTATCCGCACATAGTCACACCCACAATCAGTCACATAGTACAACAACACAACACAAATAATCATGTACTCAATTACCTCTGTCCCACCGAGCCCTCGGTCCCACCGAGATGTATACAAAACACATTTATACTAGGAATTAAATCAATCTAATGCTATTCACCACAATACAGCTAGTTCACACAACCATTCAATAGTACACACAACTACCGCAACATATATACAATTCCTAGTCTACGCAGTGAGAGAACTCACCTCAAAAGCAACGCAGATATCCACAACAGCAAAACGAGCCGGCCAACTCCACTCGCTTCTTTCCACCTAAGTAAGTGTTAACAAACGTCAAAGTGAAGTCCTAACCCAAAATCACAACTACAAGTTTACACGTGAAAATTCCAGCTTTTACTCTAAAATTACAGGTCTGTTCGGGACCTGTTTTGCCCCCCTTAAACTCATCAACCCAGAATTATTATTCCATAACCAGACAGTTCTATGTCTTAGGGTTCCAGGGACATATCGCACGTGTTCTAACGATTTTCCTACGATTTAATATGAATTTTCTAAGAATGGGACGCGAGTCTGCCGAATACGGACCTGCTGTAAAAACAGCTATTTTACACCTAGCTAGAGGCCGAACCAGACTCTCGCTAAAACACAAAAGGTGTGCCCGACACAGAATGTGAACCGTGGGCACCGGTTTCGCCTCAATCCGAGCTACGACGGAAAAGTTATGGCCGATACAAAACAGTGACAGAATAGGGTTTCACATAAAATGACGATTTTGAAACGGTTAAAGTTTTCGCGATTGGGGTTACGGTTTAGGCGACTACGGCTGAACAACACAACCACCACCCACTGCCACCTCTGGCAGTGGTGGTTGGCGGCGGCGGCCACCACCCACGGTGGTGGTGGTTCGGCAAACGAAAACCAATAAAAGGAAAAGAAAAGAAGAGGGTATTACCTCTCGGCGACGAACCGACGGCACCCCAACTCTCTTTCCGGCAGATTCCCGGCGGCGATGGCGGCGGCCGGCGGTCTCTCTTCTCTTCGCTGCACTCTCTACACCGGCGACTCTCTCTCCCTCTCGGTTACTCTCTCTCTCTCGGCGACTCTCTCTCTCTCTCGGCGATGGCAGCCGCAAGGAAGGAAGGGGGGGGAGAAAATAGGGTTTTGGGGGTTGTGGAAAACGAGAAGAAGGGAGGGGGGGGGTCGGTCCTTAAGCCGATCCCCATGCACTCTTCCACTTAAATGACACTTTTGGTCCCTTGACTTTCCACTACCTTGCCAATTTGATTAAAATTTTTCCATCGATATCCTAATTGGTCTTTCTCGTTAAACCCCCTAACAAAGCTCGTTTTAAACAAAAAAATAATAAATAAATAAATACGCAAAAATAAATCATACCGGGACACGGGCTTTACACGTTACCACTTTCATTCCCATTCCTATTCCTTAAAATGAACGAAACGCCCCCTCAATTCCATTCTAAATGTTATAAACCAAAAACATTAAACATTCCTAATTCCTTCCATTCGAAATCCCTTGAAACTATTTCATTAAGCCAAACGTGCTTAATGAACAATCAAATTCAGTAATCTCTCTCTACTCGATTTTGCTGGTGAGTGGTGATTTTGAGCAAATTTGAGGAGAGTGCCGCTGGAAATCAAGTTTAAATCATACTTTGTTACGCGAAATACACACACAGAGGAGCTCTTACATTTTCTCTTTTTTATTTTTATCTTTAGCTGCCATCGAAGTCGATCCCGAGCTCTCGCTAGATTCCGGTTTGTTGATGTGTTGCTGATTTTATCGTTTTATTACAGGTAATCATCTATAGCACTTTGATAGTTTGAGTTATTTAATCATGCATATGGCTTTGATAGTTTTTTTTGAAGTATATAATATTTATATACGGCAAATGAAACAAATAAACTCACACACCCTCCTCACATTTGGTGAGGTTTGAACCCGTGATCTCCCATGAGGAAAGAGGCTCAGATACCCCTAGGCCAAAGACCCTTTGATGGCTTTGATAGTTTGTGTTAATTAATTGGCATTTGCTGTGGTTATATATGCTTTGTGGAGGCTGATTTTGTTTGTCGTTAGGTCAATTTATTAATTAATAATAGCGACTTTGAAGATTTGAAAACAACGATTGATACGAATTACATAATTACAACTGCTGTCCTAAGTCAAATTCAAACATTTTTTCCTAGATTTTGGTTTGTTGTTTTATCGTTTTATTACACGTAATCATCTATAGCACTTTGATAGATTGAGTTATTTAATCAACTATATGGCTTTGATAGTTTGTGTTAATTAATTGGCATTTGATGTGGTTATATACGCTTTGTGGACCAAAATTCGAATGAGTTGAAGAAACCAGAAAGGTTGATTTTGTTTGTCGTTAGGTCAATTTATTAATTAATAATAGCGACTTTGAAGATTTGAAAACAACGACTGATACGGACTACATAATTAAAACTGTTGTCCTAAGTCAAATTCAAACATTTTTTCCCTAGATTTCGGTTTGTTGTTTTATTGTTTTATTACAGGAAATTATCTATAACACTTTGATGGTTTGAGTTATCTAATCATCTATATGGCTTTGATAGTTTGTGTTAATTAATTGGCATTTGTTGTGGTTATATATGCTTTGTGGACAAAAATTCGAATGAGTTGAAAAAACTAGAAAAGCTGGTTTTGTTTGTCGTTAGGTCAATTTATTAATTAATAATAGCGACTTTGAAGATTTGAAAAAACGATGGATATGGATTACATAATTAAAACCGTTGTCCTAAGTCAAATTCAAACATTTTTTCCTAGATTCCAGTTTGTTGTTTTTATCGTTTTATTACAGGTAATTTTTTTAATCCAGTTTGTTGTTTTTATCGTTTTAATCATCTATAAATTTATTACAGGTAATTATCTATAGCACTTTGATAGTTTGAGTTATTTAATCATCTATATGGCTTTGATAATTTGTGTTAATTAATTGGCATTTGTTGTGGTTATATATGCTTTGTGGACAAAAATTTCGAATGAGTTGAAGAAACCAGAAAGACGGATTTTGTTTGTCGTTAAGACATTTTATTAGTTAATAAAAGTGACTTTGAAGATTTGAAAACAACGATTGATACGGATTACATAATTAAAATGCTATCCTAATTCAAATTCAAACATTTTTTTCCTAGATTTCGGTTTGTTGTATTATTGTTTTACTACTAGTAATCATCTATAGCACTTTGATAGTTTGAGTTATTTAATCATCTATATGGTTTTGATAGTTTGTGTTAATTAATTGGCATTTGTTGTGGTTATATATGCTTTGTGGACAAAAATTCAAATGAGTTGAAGTAACTCAAAAGGCTGATTTTGTTTGTCGTTAGGTCAGTTTATAAATTAATAATAGCGACATTGAAGATTTGAAAACAACGATTGATACAGATTACATAATTAAAACTGTTGTCCCAAGTCAAATTCAAACATTTTTTTTCCTAGATTCCGGTTTATTGTTTTATCGTTTTATTACAGGTAATCATCTATAGCACTTTGATAGTTTGAGTTATTTAATCATCTATATGGCTTTGATAGTTTGTGTAAATTAATTAGCATTTGCTGTGTTTATATATGCTTTGTGGACAAAGATTCGAATGAGTTGAAGAAACCAGAAAGGTTGATTTTGTTTGTCGTTAGGTCAATTTATTAATTAATAATAGCGACTTTGAATATTTGAAAAACAAATTAATTACAATGCCCCAAGTTTGACTTTGACTAACTAATATACCCAAAATCTCCCTAATTTTACCAAAATACCCAAAAAATCCGTGAAAGCGACCGTGATCACTGACTACTTTTGTAAATAGGCATTTTGTCCGTGAAATTGATTTTTGGTTCGTGAAAATGAGTTTTAATCCGTGAAATGTTAAATTTTTTACTCCACTTTGAATCCGTGAATTGGGATCACTTTGAATCCGTGAGAACTTTGAGAATTATTAAATAGTTTTTTAATTGGGACCACGTTGAATCCGTGAATTTTGGGAATTAGGACCACTTTAATTGGGACCACTTTGAATCCGTGAATGTGTGACACATTTATACAACCTCATGTTTATGGTCCATGAAAACACATTTTTTAAAGGAGTTCGTGATCACGGACCCTTTCAAAGAAATTTTGGGTATTTTGGTTAAATTGAGAAGAGTTTGAGCATTTCAGTAAGTCAAACGTGAACTTGGGGCATTTTAATTATATTCCCTATTTGAAAACAACGATTGATACAGATTACATAATTAAAATTGATGTCCTAAGTCAAATTCAAACATTTTTTTTCCTAGATTACGGTTTGTTGTTTTATCGTTTTATTACATGTAATCATCTATAGCACTTTGATGGTTTGATTTATTTAATCATCTACATGGCTTTGATATTTGTGTTAATTAATTGGCATTTGTTGTGGTTATATATGCTTTGTGGACAAAAATTCGAATGGGTTGAAGAAACCAGAATTTTGTTTGTCGTTATGTCAATTTATTAATTAATAATAGCGACTTTGAAGATTTGAAAACAACGATTGATATGGATTGCATAAATAAAACCGTTGTCCTAAGTCAAATTCAAACATTTTTTTTCCTAGATTCCGGTTTGCTGGTGAGTGGTGATTTTGAACAAGTTTGAAGAGAGTGCCGCTGGAAATCAAGTTTATATCATACTTTGTTACGCAAAATACACACACAGAGGAGCTCTTACATTTTCTCTTTTTTATTTTTATCTTTAGCTGCCATTAAAATCGACCCCGATCTAGATTCCGGTTTGCTGATTTTATCAGGTAATGTGGTTAAATCATACTTTGTTACGTGAAATACACACACAGAGGAGATCTTACATTTTCTCTTTTTTATTTTTATCTTTAGCTGCCATTGAAGTCGATCCCTAGCTAGATTTCGGTTTGCTGATTTTATCAGGTAATGTGGTTAAATCATACTTTGTTACGTGAAATACACACACATGAGCTCTTACATTTTCTCTAATATCAAAATATTCAAAAGAGTCTGATAAACATTTTGTGTCTATGATTCTGTCATCACTAACTGTATCTATGTAATATATATCTCTTAATCTCCCTGTTCAATCTGCAATACTCCTCTGTTTCCGCCATTATGTTGAACCAGATCTTCTATCGCATCGTAATTTGTAACATCTCGAATTTTCGTTGTATTAATTTGTGAAGAATATTAACTATAAGGGTTAAGTTTGTAATTTGGTTAAAGTAAAGTTAATTGGAGATATTAACTTGAGGGTTCATTATGTCATTTCTTTAAAGTAGGAGGGTATTTGGGAAATGAGTTATGACTCATCTGATTTTAAAAGGATGAGGTGTCACACAATTAGTCATTTAATGACTAATTGTGTGTTTGTGGGAGGATTTCGGTAAGCAGAGAAAGAGATCGAGAGAAAGAACGAAAGGGAGGAAGAAGAGAAAGAAGGATTATTGAAATTGTGGTAAGAAATTCTGTTTTATACCACTGAATTCTTCTTATGGATAGAAATTAAGCTTGCATTTCATCTGTTCAGAAATGGTTTAAGCTGAGGAAGTGAAGTTGGTGAATAGCACAGTGTTCAGAAAACATCCAGGTGAGTTTATTCAACTCTCTTTAAAATTAAGCAATTAGAATGGTAATAGATATGTTTTCTTTGGGATTGAATCATCTGTAGGCTTAATTTGCTAAGAAAATCGATACTGGTTTAAAGTTGTGAAAGAGACGATGAACAGTACACTTTGCGCAAGCTTTGGCTGCGCAAAGTGATAGAATTCGCAAGCATGGCTTGCGAGTTTTGAAGAATTCGCAAGCGTGGCTTGCGAGTTTTGAAGAACTCGCAACAGTGGGTTGCGACTTTTGAGCTTTTCGCAGCTTTGGCTTGCGAAAAGTGTAGCTCTTCGCTACAGTGGCTTGCGAAATTTTTGGACTTTCAGTAGCAGTTTGAAGCTTTTATGTGAAATGCAATCTGATACTTATATGCTATTTGTTATATGATTATAACTTAGATTTTGATATGAAAGCCATGTTATGAAAAATTGTAAGGGACTTATTTGTGAGTCCAATCATGTAGTTTACATTTGAGATATTGATCCCCGTACTAAATAGCAAAGAGGGGATAGTTGAGAAGTCGAGGTGTCGAGATTAATATTTTTATAGATGTATATAGAATATGTTACGGGATATAGTATATAGTATTGTATATACTTATGATAGAGTATAATGGATCCATAGGCTCTAGCTTATATGAACACATGGAATTGACGTGAGTAATCGTAATTCCAATGTGTGTATGTTGAATGTGGAATTGACGTGAGTAATCGTAATTTCCATTTATATGAATTAAGGAATTGATGTGAGTAATCATAATTCCTGAGTGTATGTTAAATGTGGAATTGATGTGAGTAATCGTAATTCCTATTTTGCCCCGAAAGACCCGACCCAGAGTCTGGATATCTCAGGAAAGTGTTGCCATCTGGAATCGAACCCGGGTAGTGCGGCTTTCACCCCGCACCCCCCAGGATGTTACCTATCCAACTGAGCTAACCCCCTTTGATGATAAACGCCCTTAATGTCACATATATAAAGAAGTTATTTCATTTAAAAATTATAAAATATGCAACAACCCTTTTCTTGCATATAAATGTACATATAATTTGTTTTTGTTTTTTTACAGCAAAAAGCAAAACTTTATTCGACACCAACCACACCAAACAGACCCCCAAAGTCCAAAAACACAGCCACAAAACATGGAGCAGAAAGAAAATAATAACAACACAGCTTGCAAGAAGCAAACCGAAAGACAACAAAGAAAAAAACATCCCCTCTGTACCAAACCAAACAGAAACAGACAACCCTGTTCCTCAGAAACGCAGAAAAAAATCTCCAGCCCACGAGCTTAAACCATACAGCCCAACAGCTTAATACCGAAAAAGTCTTTATCGAAGTTAATATGGCTGAAAATCCATATTAACCCAAAAAGTCGATGGCTGAAAATCCTAGGGGTGTTAACCCAAAAAGGTTTATGTTCGTCGGACCGGTTAATATGGCTGGAAATCCTTGGGGTGCCCCTTCATGCTTGGAAAGAAAAGACTTTTGTTGACATTGCTAGCAGGTGGGGAAAAGTGTTACGAACAAGAAACTGTGAAATGGAGGCTAGTGGAAACCTTATGCATGAGAAAGTCCTGATCAGTTCTTCTCTTAGAACGACAATAAACGAAGTGAAAAGCGTCAAAGTAGGAAAACATTTCTTTTTCTTCAGGATTGTTGAAGAAGAAAGTAGTCTGATGGAGAGGCTGGAAGAAGAAGAGGGCGACAAGAGGAACGCCTCAGCAGCAATAGCGACGAGGAAGATTCCATTATATTGTGTGAATGGTCGGAAGGTGCCGAAAGCGAAAGTGAAGTGACTGGTGTTGGACTGTTGGGTATTTCTCCTACAAAGTGTCCCACATAGGAAAGTCTTTGAAACTTTTATGGGTTTATAAGGCTATACCTACATAAGTTATCATAATGGAGAAAGACCCAAATAAACCCAAATAAAGGGAACTTCCTTGGCTTTAGTGAGAGCACAATAAGTATTTAATGGTCAAAAGATTGAGCTTCCGTGCGGCACGGGTCTCTGGAGTAGTTTGGCGGTAGATTTCGGTTACCAGAATGAAAGCTATGGAGGTTTCCCTCCATATTTGATATACAAAATTCATCAGATTCTCTTCGATTTCTCCCTCTCAAAACTTTGCTTTTCTACGAAACACTATATCGATTCGAAGGGATTGAATTGACGTTCACTAGATTGGGGAACCGAGCACGATTGGGGACGAAATTTCGTCTTAGGACACTGCATCGGGCAGGCCTCTATCCAATTCTAAATCCTTTCAACCTGTTAGAATCATCGAAAAGGTACACGATTTCTAACTATACTTGTTTGTTTGTAAGATTTTATCGTTTTATTTTTTATTTTTGTTTATCGTGAGATTGCTTCTATCAACTCATTCTTATTCCATTCTCATCCATTACCATTTTCATTTTCATTTTCATTTCCATTCCTATTTCTTAAAATGAACCAAACGCCCCAGCCCCCTCAATTCCATTCTAAATGTTATAAACCAAACACACCAAACATTCCTAATCCCTTCCATTTGAAATCCCTTGAAACTATTTCATTAAGCCAAACGTGCTTAATGAACAATCAATTTCAGTAATCTCTCTCTCTCTCTACTCGATTTTGCTGGCGAGTGGTGATTTTGAACAAGTTTGAGGAGAATGCCGCTGGAAATCAAGTTTAAATCATACTCTGTTACGCGAAATACACACAGAGGAGCTCTTAAATTTTATCTTTTTTATTTTTATCTTTAGCTGCCATTGAAGTCGATCACGAGCCCTCGCTAGATTCCGGTTTGTTGATGTGTTGCTGTTTTTATCGTTTTATTACACGTAATCATATATAGCACTTTGATAGTTTGAGTTATTTAATCATCTATATGGCTTTGATAGTTTGTGTTAATTAATTGGCATTTGTTGTGGTTATATATATGCTTTGTGGACAAAAATTCGAATGAGTTGAATGTAACACCCTCAAAATTGGAAAGAACAACTAAATAAAATTTCGATAAAATAACCAAATGAGGATAGAATTCCTTTCTACAAACCATCATTGGAAATACCTCAAAACATAAAACATAACAACTCTCAAAATTAATAACTCAAGTCATATTATGTGACCAAATAAAGTCGGGTGTTATTTAACACAAGTACAAGTTGCTAATCCCAAAATAAGTGCGGAAAACTTCACTAAGCAATTCATTTCTCGAGCACACTACTAGCACTCATCTTTTCACAGTGTCGCTAAAGCTATTCCCAACGTGAACCTGTTGCACATGCCGACAAATAAAAAGGTTAGGCTAACGCCTAGTGAGTTCAAAAGTTTTATCATGGTTATATAATTCGTAAAACGAGAGTGGTGCAATTTAAATCATGAGTTCAAAAGTATTTACTTTAGATGCAAATCACCCATTTTCCAACGCACACAAATTCCGTGCTGAAAGCTCTAATATAAAACGATTCTCAAAATGGACTCATCCCAAAACCTACTTGAAAAGTGAAATAGTTATTGATTTCCAAAATGATTGAAATCATAAATAAATCGCTATTATTCAAAACATCCCAAACAAGATATCCACCACCACCATCATCATTAATTGATATTATCATCCACCATCGTCACTCCCCATCCATACCCTTATCATCACCACTATGGCGCAATTTTTTGTCGTCATGGTCACTACCCACACCCAACACCACCACACCACTATTGTCGTCATCATAACCGTCACCTCTAACCACGACAAATGCTTACTTCTATTATTTTGTGAGATTCCATTCCAATTCCTGTCAACCAAACACGTGGTCAAATTTTATTCCAATTCCTTCAAAGTCAAATTCTTTTGATGGGTTACAATTCCACCAAATTACATTTTGTAAACCAAACGCCCCCTTAGGGTTCGTTTGGTTTGCGGGAATGAAATGGATTTGAGGGGTTTTAGATTTCAAATTCATTCCAATTTCGTGATTGGTTTGCATGATTGTCTGGATTTAAAATTCTATGATTTCAAACATAAGGTCTTGAAATCCTAATAGGGTGGCTAGGATTTCAATAGATTTTGTAGTATTTGTATATAATGATGTTTAAAAACATGTCAAAACATTTTTATCTAATAATAAGTTAAATAAAAGATAATTTAATAAATTTTATAATTTATAATGATTTTTTATTAAAAATGGAATTCAAGGGGTGTTTGGTTGGGGGGTATTGAGGGGTAAGGAATATGAATGATAAGTGTTGTTTGGTTTGATATAATATTCAAACCCATTAATTTCCATTCCTACCAAAATTGGGGAGAATGAAAAACTTACTCTCGTCCAGTCATCTTTTCTCATGCGTTCATTCATTTCTCGATTTTGAATGAAAAATATTTTTTATTTTTATATTGGGCGTCACATATTTGAATCAAAAATATTATATAAAACATTTTTTATTAATTATATTGGTTTAACAAAACATCATCAACTCATTCTTATTCCATTCTCATCCATTACCATTTTCATTTCCATTCCTATTTCTTAAAATGAACCAAACGCCCCAGCCCCCTCAATTCCATTCTAAATGTTATAAACCAAACACACCAAACATTCCTAATCCCTTCCATTCGAAATCCCTTGAAACTATTTCATAAAGCCAAACGTGCTTAATGAACAATCAATTTCAGTAATCTCTCTCTCTACTCGATTTTGTTGGTGAGTGGTGATTTTGAACAAGTTTGAGGAGAGTGACGCTGGAAATCAAGTTTAAATCATACTTTGTTACGCGAAATACACACACAGATGAGCTCTTAAATTTCTCTTTTTTATTTTTATCTTTAGATGCCATTAAAGTCGATCCCGAGCTCTCGCTAGATTCCAGTTTGTTGACGTGTTGCTGTTTTTATCGTTTTATTACACGTAATCATATATAACACTTTGATAGTTTGAGTTATTTAATCATCTATATGGCTTCGATAGTTTGTGTTAATTAATTGGCATTTGAGTGGTTATACATGCTTTGTGGACCAAAATTCGAATGAGTTGAAGAAACCAGAAAGGTTGATTTTGTTTGTCGTTAGGTCAACTTATTAATTAATAATAGCGGCTTTGAAGATTTGAAAACAACGATTGATACATGCTACATAATTAAAACTGTTGTCCTAAGTCAAATTCAAACATTTTTTTCTTAGATTTCGGTTTGTTGTTTTATTGTTTTATTACATGTAATTATCTATAACACTTTGATGGTTTGAGTTATTTAATCATCTATATGGCTTTGATAGTTTTAATCATCTAATTGGCATTTGTTGCGGTTATATATGCTTTGTGGACAAAAATTCGAATGAGTTGAAAAACTAGAAAGGTTGATTTTGTTTGTCGTTAGGTCAATTTATTAATTAATAATAGCGACTTTGAAGATTCGAAAACAACGATTGATATGGATTACATAATTAAAACCGTTGTCCTAAGTCAAATTCAAACATTTTTTTCCTAGATTCCAGTTTTTTGTTTTTATCGTTTTATTACAGGTAATTATCTATAGCACTTTGATAGTTTGAGTTATTTAATCATCTATATGGCTTTGATAATTTGTGTTAATTAATTGGCATTTGTTGTGGTCATATATGCTTTATGGACAAAAATTTCGAATGAGTTGAAGAAACAAGAAAGACGGATTTTGTTTGTCGTTAAGACAATTTATTAGTTAATAAAAGTGACATTGAAGATTTGAAAACAACGATTGATACATATTACATAATTAAAATGCTATCCTAATTCAAATTCAAACATTTTTTTTCCTAGATATCGGTTTGTTGTTTTATTGTTTTATTACAGGTAATCATCTATAGCACTTTGATAGTTTGAGTTATTTAATCATCTATATGGTTTTGATAGTTTGTGTTAATTAATTGGCATTAGCTGTGGTTATATATGCTTTGTGGACAAAAATTCAAATGAGTTGAAGAAACCAGAAAGGATGATTTTGTTTGTCGTTAGGTCAGTTTATAAATTAATAATAGCGACATTGAAGATTTGAAAACAACGATTGATACAAATTACATAATTAAAACTGTTGTCCCAAGTCAAATTCAAACATTTTTTTCCTAGATTCCGGTTTATTGTTTTATCGTTTTATTACATGTAATCATCTATAGCACTTTGATAGTTTGAGTTATTTAATCATCTATATGGCTTTGATAGTTTGTGTTAATTAATTAGCATTTGCTGTGATTATATATGCTTTGTGGACAAAGATTCGAATGAGTTGAAGAAACCAGAAATGTTGATTTTGTTTGTCGTTAGGTCAATTTATTAATTAATAATAGCGACTTTGAATATTTGAAAGGGAAATTAATTACAATGCCCCAAGTTTGACTTTGACTAACTGATATACCCAAAATCTCCCCAATTTTACCAAAACACCCAAAAAATCCGTGAAAGGGACCGTGGTCACGGACTACTTTTGTAAATAGGATTTTTGTCCGTGAAATTGATTTTTGGTTCGTGAAAATGAGTTTTAATCTGTGAAATGTTAATTGTTTTACTCCACTTTGAATCCGTGAATTGGGACCACTTTGAATCCGTGAGAACTTTGAGAATTATTAAATAGTTTTTTAATTGGGACCACGTTGAATCCGTGAATTTTGGGAATTAGGACCACTTTATTTAGGACCACTTTAATTGGGACCACTTTGAATCCGTGAATGTGTGACATTTATACAACCTCATGTTTATGGTCCATGAAAACACATTTTTTAAAGGAGTTTGTGATCACGGACCCTTTCACGGAAATTTTGGGTATTTTGGTTAAATTGAGAAGAATTTGGGCATTTCAGTAAGTCAAACGTAAACTTGGGGCATTTTAATTATATTCCCTATTTGAAAACAACAATTGATACATATTACATAATTAAAATTGATGTCCTAAGTCAAATTCAAACATTTTTTTTCCTAGATTACGGTTTGTTGTTTTATCGTTTTATTACAGGTAATCATCTATAGCACTTTGATGGTTTGATTTATTTAATCATCTATATGGCTTTGATATTTGTGTTAATTAATTGGCATTTGTTGTGGTTATATATGCTTTGTGGACAAAAATTCGAATGGGTTAAAGAAACCGGAAATGCTGATTTTGTTTGTCGTTAGGTCAATTTATTAATTAATAATAGCGACTTTGAAGATTTGAAAACAACGATGATATGGATTGCATAAATAAAACCGTTGTCCCAAGTCAAATTCAAACATTTTTTTTCCTAGATTCCGATTTGCTGATTTTGCTGGTGAGTGGTGATTTTGAACAAGTTTTAATCTCTATCTACTCGATTTTGCTGGTGAGTGGTGAATTTGAACAAGTTTGAGGAGAGTGCCGCTGGAAATCAAGTTTATATCATACTTTGTTACGCAAAATACACACACAGAGGAGCTCTTACATTCTCTTTTTTATTTTTATCTTTAGCTGCCATTAAAGTCGATCCCGAGCTAGATTTCGGTTTGCTGATTTTATCAGGTAATGTGGTTAAATCATACTTTGTTACGTGAAATACACACACAGAGGAGCTCTTACATTTTCTCTTTTTTATTTTTATCTTTAGCTGCCATTGAAGTCGATCCCTAGCTAGATTCCGGTTTGCTGATTTTATCAGGTAATGTGGTTAAATCATACTTTGTTACGTGAAATACACACACAGAGGAGCTCTTACATTTTCTCTAATATCAAAATATTCAAAAGAGTTTGATAAACATTTTGTGTCTATGATTCTGTCATCACTAACTGTATCTATGTAATATATATCTCTTAATCTCCCTGTTCAATCTTCAATACTCCTCTGTTTCCGCCATTATGTTGAACCAGATCTTCTATCGCATCGTAATTCCTCCCTGTTCCCACTTTCCAACAATCTGGTAACTGGAAAAGTCGAGAATCATGACAGACGGACTGGACTACCTTCGAATCCCATATGAGAAGATCAAGTTTGGTATAAAAAAAACTTGAGGTTCAAGGCTATGGAAATGTGTTCGAAGGAGAATTTGATGGTCAACGAGTTGTGTTGAAACAGCCGAACATCACCAACCTTGGTAATGTTAGACGAAAGCTTTTAACTGAGATTCTAACGGTTTCTAGGTTCCGGCAACATCCGAATCTTGTGGCTCTTCTCGGATTTTGTGATGAGAAGAGCAACGAGATAATACTTGTTTACGAGTATGCATCGGGTGGAAATCTAGCTGATAAGATGAGGAAACGTCTCACGACGATCCACCGCCTCGAGATCTGTCTCGGTGCTGCTCGTGGACTGAATTATATGCATACCGGCGTCGACGCTTCTACACCGGGTATCGTTCATGGTGACATCAAACTTTCAAAAGTATTGTTGCATTCAGATTTGAATTCCTCGAAAGTTGAAGCCAAAGTTTCGAGTTTTGGGTTGTCCAAAATAATGCCCATACAAGCTCGAAAGATTCTTGAATCAACGGATGAAGTTATAGAGAGACCGACGAAGGAATCCGGCGTCTACTCTTTTTGTGTGCTATTGCTTGAAGTGTTGTGTGGTGTGTCAGGGTTGAATATAGATACTATCAACGACGGCATGTTACCAAATTGGTTTCGAAGAGACTGGAACAAAGTAAACTACACAAAATATTACACTTCGACATCAAGAAAGAAATCAAAAGTGACTCGTTGGAAACATACGCAAAAATCGCGTGTCGGTACGTGCTGAAAACCTGAAGAACGACCTTTTATGGCTTAGTTTGTCGAAGAACTCGAGAAAGCATTGAGTCTACATGTTGTCTTTTCATACAATCAATATATCGTGTAAATGCTTGCAAAAATTGTGGAAACGGTTTAGTTTATAGGTAGATATAGTATTTATTTTTCTGAGTTTTCAATGAAGGGAGGGGAGGTCTCCGATGTCCAAATTGTTGGTAGCAGGACCGTCGATGGTGCACCGGTCATCGCTCTGCCAGAAGACGGTAGTGGAGTGACGGTGGACTCAGAGTTAGATGTTGTCGGAGAAGATGACGCCAGCAAGGTCGGTGCAATTTCAGAATCTACCAACGGTGACGAAAAGAAAATGCAGCTAGAGGATGTTAGCATGGTGAGTCTTTCTAACAAAGTTCAACAGATGTGTTCTTTGTTATTGATTTAATCAAATGTTTTCCATGAATTGCGGAATAATATATTTTCTTGCTTGTTGTTCAATTTTTTTATAGTGTTGAGTCCCTTTTTGTAACTGGAATCTACATGGAAAAGATAAAAACAGAAAGAACAACCCTCCTGACTATCAAAACAACTCCTATGAAAAGCAATATGATACATGTTGCTTTATCAATGTGAAAACATCTATTTTTACCTTTATTTTAGTGTATTTTCATCTTTTATATCCCAACTCTGAGTCTTTTCTTATCTTAAGTTCCATTTATTATGTATTGGAGCTAAAGTTATGATTTACCTGTGTTTACAACAAATAGTAGGCTAATGTGGATTTCTTGGGATTGGTTTTGCTTTCTGCAGGAATGTTGCATTGTGATATCGGCATGCTCGACTCAATCAAGGAAGGAAGGGAGTAACTAGAAGACAAAAAAAATGAAGTCTTCTAGAAGTTTTGAAGAAAATCACCTGAAAATATTAGATCTAGTTATTTAAGCATATTTTACTTTTGTAGTGGTTATTACCCTTTGGAAGACACCTTTTGTACTTTCGTTACCCATTGGGTAAAGACTTTGTTTTATGCTTCCCTTTATTACCATTTTGCCACTCCTTGTAGTATAAAAGGAGGGGTTGAGGTAAGGTTTAGGATCATCTATTATCACTTAGGAACTCTTAACTTAGCTACTTTTCATCTTTTCAAGAACTAAAACTCATGTAGCTTAGTCATGGTGAACATTCTAGTTACATGTGCATACTTGAACTACTTTAATGTGATGACCGTTGGGGTAATGAAGAAGTTTCTAAGCGAGTAGTCGTTGGAAAAGATTGACGATTTTAGTATTAGTCACTTAGGGTGACAATAAGCATGATATTTGCTTTAAGAGGACCGTTTCGGGTTGAGATTGATGGTTGGATTAGAACCATAGTCTTATTGAATCGACTTTGATTCGAGGAGAAATCGTAAGGTTAATCGATGTAATTCCCAACTTCGCCTTAAGAGGTTTGAGCATCCGGATGACGGTAGCGTGACCGGAGGGATTTGGAGGAGTATGGTTTGAGACGTTGAGTGTCGACTAAGTTCATGCAAGAAATTTAATTTTTTTAAAATAAATTGCATCAGTTATTTCTTGTGTTTCAAATCCTCATGTGGATTGTGTTACAAATCTCGGGAAAACGTTTAGCACACACAAGATTTTAAATCATGGTTTTGAACATGCATGAAATTATTTTTATTGCGGGAGTTGCAAACTCCGTCGGGACTTGCTTTATTTTATTGTTGTCCAATGTTACTTTCGGATACAGTGATATCCATATTTTAATGATGTTTAAGATGTTGGGCAAGTAACTACGGCTTATGACTTTAACATTGGATCTCCTCCACATATGTTAAGGTTTGGACGAAAATTTATTTTCCATCATGTCTATGTAAAGCTATTTTGGAGAATTTATTTAATATGAGTTTGTTGAACAATGTTGTTTATATAGTATTACAACAAAAAGAGAATTTTTGGAATTTTGACGTTTAGTCATGATTTTGCTTTTTGCAATTCGATTTTTGAAGCGAAAGGTTTGGTGTCATTTTGTTGACTTGAGATCATTGAGCCATTGAGTTTTATGGAGTTTTGTTTTACGACGTTTCGTGTCATGTGAGTGCAATTTCATAATGTGCATACTCCATTTATTATGTGGGAATTTATAAGTTATGTTGGGCGATTTGTCCCACTCGGGTTCTGTTGAGAAATATTATTTTATGCCATAAAGACGATTAAAAGGGATGAGTTTTGGAACTTTGGTGTCGGGTAATGTCTCCTTCAAAGATTTGTGTTAACACATATTTTGTTGCAACGTGTTCAGTGTATGGATTGATTTATACGTGACGTAAGTAATGCATGAAAGAACATCTTGATAGTATTTCATAACGATTTGCTTATTGCGCTTTCGGTTAATTGATTGTTTTATTATCATTGCATGCAAATGCATTGTATTGACCTAAAGGTATGCATAGCTTGGTAACCATTACTTTTCGACACTTTGATAAACGAGTCGTGAATGAAAATGTTTTATTAAATCATTGCATAAATGGAGGCCATTTGGTCAAAGTATGTTTCAGTGTTGTGGAGATCATGCATGGTTTACGATACAGTACATTTTGAAAACACGAACGTGTGAGTCGTTGACATTTGGTCAATTTTGGTTTGATGAACATTTTGGAAAATTGTAACCCTTTTGGTTTTAGAGAAAAAGTATATTTTGAATGTTTGATAAGTAAATTTTAAGCAACGATATTTTGACGTTTTGTATTACGAGTGAAAAGAAATTTTAGTGTAAATGCTCCGTGATGGGGATTTTGGGAAAATTATTTGTCTTAACCTATAGTGCGTAGAATTATTTAAGTTTTTGGAACATTAATGCGCACTGTTTGTATGATTCGAAGTTGGAAGTTGATTTAAACCCTTTTTGGTGTCAACCATTTACAAGCACCTAGTATTCTTCTAAGTTTTGAGAAAATGCACTAATGTGTGAGAGTCTTGTCAAAGAGGTTTTACTCATATGTCATTATATGACCAAATGAGAAAATTTTGAAATTGATTTAAAGAATTTTATCTTTTGAAAGTTCGTATGAACCATCTGATGCATGTTATTTCATTTCAAGAAAAACTACTAGGAAAGTGTTACAAGTTTGCATGCATACTCCAATTTGAGATTTCCTCATGATGTTTTAGTCGATCACTTCAAATGATGAAAACGTATTGACTTTGTCTTTAAACTTGGAACAGACACAAATCATTTTATGTTTTAACCAAAGTATATCCATGAATCGTTTCATCGTTTTTGTGAAAGAAACCGACGCGTGCAAACTTTGTGAGTGAACTTGTTTTCATGTGATTTTATGGCTAAAGAAGAAATTTTTGGAATCGAATGTCGTTTAAACTTCTTTTTGAAGTACGTACAAACCTTTTGTTGCACACTATTTAAAATAGGCAGTTCCTTTACGTGCATGACATGAATCAATCCATACTAGGACCATAGCGGTTCATTTCAAAGAAGTTTATTACGCTTTTGCGTTTTGTTAATAATCTAAACTACGATGAAATAGTTTTCAACATGATTTTCATATGTGGGACGAGCGTGTCCATTTTTCGCAACTACCGAATTGATAGCAGTAGTTTTTATGCGTACGGTTAATTTGATATGAAAACCTTTATGTTGAAAATTTCTATAAAAAGTTTTGATTGGCATATTTGTTAAATAATTCACTTGAGAACCTTGAACTCAATAGGACCTTGGAAAGGTTAAGTAACCCCGATTAAGAATAAGTGTGTGTAGAACTTCGACTATGAAAAGTTGGGTGTTTCGACGCGTGATGGTGCTATAGGCCAGATGGTATCGGTGGCAGAGTCGATGTACTTGTTGTAACTGAAGGGTTAGATTCGCGGTATCGTATTTTGAGGTTGGTGGTAACCATTCTTGTCGGCAACCCTGTTTTGGGCCTTGGACAATTTTCGCATGAGGGACCCTTTGGACACCGTATTGATAACCTTAGTTTTGTGGGAATGCTCGGCGAATGAAACTCGTGTATAGAGTTCTGTTGGGAGTCAAGCTTGGTGGTATAACTAGGTGTCAACCTTTTGGATTCGAGGCCAGGAACCGTTAGTGTATTCGGAGGGTTGTAGTTCGATTTAAAGAAATAATGATGACGGTTGTAGTAATCTTAAGATGCCCAATTGTGATGAGTAGATTTGGTGGGATGACTTCCTTGTGTGGTAAAGAAACCTATCTGTTTGATGATTAATGTTGGACGGATTCTTGGAGTCGTATAAGCGATGGGTCAGTGACGATCGCAGGTCTTGGAGTCTATTAAGGCTCGTTAGAATTAAACAACAGTTAGCAGTAGGAACAATTGGAATTGGAGATTCTATTGGTTTCGGTAGTGATCAAACCTTGGATTGATTTAGAGTCTGGAACCGCAATCGGGGAAGTATGGAACATCTAAGGTTGCGAGACAACCGAAGTTGTCTGATTAGGAGTTACTCCAGTGGATAGAGCGTTCACCCGGACATAAGTACAGGGTACTTGAGAGGACATTGTTCGTAAGAGGTTGCTTGAGGTTGTCATAGCAGTCTGTGTGGGGGAATCTAGATTCCAGTTAGAAGCTGATGGAACATGGTTGGCGTTGAGTTGGTTAGCCTTTGGTTGTAAAGGATCTAGATTTCGAGGACGAAATCATTCTAAGGTTGGGAGGATTGTAACACCCCAAAAATTGGAAAAACTGAATTTTTGGGATTGCGGACGTCCGCATGGGCGCAAGGCCGGACGTCCGCGAAGGGCGGAAGTCCGCGGGTCGTCCACGGAAGCAACAGAAGAATTGTGGGGTTCGGATCAGCTCAAGGCTAGACGTCCGCGTGGAGGTTAATTCGGACGTCCGCGAAGGGTCTGATGAGATATTTTTAGCTTTTAAGCCTTTTTCCCTCTCTCTTCCCTCATTTCATCTTCAACAATCAAAATCAGATTATCTCTCTCTCTCTAAAACCGATTTCTCTCAAGAAACCTAAAATCTTCCCTCTCCTCTTCATCTTCTTCCCCAAATCAAACCCCTCACCATTGTTATGAACCTTAACCTTTCTAGAAACCTTTCACTTCATCTTCTTCATCATCAAAGTTTCTACGGTTTTATCCAACCCTTTTCACTCCACTTTGAAGATTGGGAGTTTATGGTTCATATTGGTGATTCTAGAGGTATTTTGGTTGGTGGATTCAAGTTATGGTTAAGGTAATCTTCTCCTCTCTTCATTTATGGAAGTTAGGGTTTTGTTATAAGTGGGTATTTTGATGTTGAATGGTTGGGGAATGATTCTACATGGTTAGATCCAATTATTGATGGTTGGAAACTTATGGATCTAGGTTTTTGGAGGATTTGGCTTGAGGATTCGTGTTTCTTCAAAGGAGCTTACGTTTGGGGGAATTCTAGATTTAGCCTAAATCTAGCAAGGTGAGTTCAAGTTGATTTGTGAAAACTTTGTACATGCCAAAAATGTTATTTTCCAAGTACTTGTGTGTTTTACTTGAAATTATCAACTGTTAAGTCATTTGATGGGTTTAACCCCTTTTGAAATGTTTAACTTCACAAATGTTGTAAAGCACCCATATTTGGGATTTTTGGATATTTCGATGTGTAGAAATCATAAATATGTCCTTAAAAGATTTATTGCTCAAAATAGAGTTTATTCAATGGTTTAATCATGTTAGTGTAATTGATTTTACAAACCATTTGGGAAATACACAATTTAGTGTCATGAGTCATTTTGAGAATTATAAGGGTATGAGTCCTTTTGGGGAAAACCCTTTGTTGAACCCGTGTCGAGTTTTGGGTTAATGATGATTTTGTGGCACTTGTTTACCTACACGATGTTTAAATGCATTTTATGCTAGAATGGTCGTTATTTATGGGTCTAATGAGTTTTGAACATTTTGCTCGGTTTTGACTTTGAGAGAGTTTTAGGGACATTTTGTCCGAGTTTGATGGCTCAATATGGGGTCTTATTTAGGGTTTGCATTTATTGCAACTTGATGCATTTTATCGCATATTATTGATATTTACATGCTCGGGTGCTTTATTCGGGATGGGCATGTTGTTGTAGACTGTGTTGCATTGGATCCATAGGCACGTAAGTCAGTCTTTATTTAATGGTCTATCTCTTTGTGCACGAGGAGTGGACTACTGGAACGCAGGGTTATATGCGTTAGGGCGTTGGGGCCACTAGCGAGTAGGCAATGGGGGACATTGAAGTCCTTGAGGTGTAACTCGTCTAGACTGGATAGGCAATGTGGTCCCATAAGTCTTTGAGGTGTAACTCGACGGAGTAGGCAATAAAGGCATGGGAAAGGTTTGAGGTTGTGATGTCTTTATGGCATGGGAGCTAAAACCGGGACTTGAGGTGTAATCCAGTAACATCATAAGTGACCTAACTTTATGTGTCCGTCACTTTCGATGGAATCGGGTCTCCCCCGTCACCGAAAGGTGTTGTTTTTGGGTATTTACTTTTATCCATATTTTCGATGACGCACTTTATTTATATGAAATGTTTTCATGGTTTATTGGCGGAGTTCTACGCCTCATCCTATTTGGATGTTTTAAATATTTGAGTTTTGTCCACGTTTATATTACTTGGGATATTTAACGTCAAAGCACGTTTTGAGTGAGTTGGGATTTGAATTCATTTTGGAAAACGCTTTATACATTTTGGGAACTTTTCTCATAGATTTTGTGTGCGTTGGAAAATGAGTCGTTTACATCCTTTCATAAACTCTTTTGGAAACCATAATCTATGTTGTAAACTTTCATACAAAGAATTATTTAAATCATGTTATAAACTCTTGAACTCACTAGGCGTTAGCCTAAACTTTTTTATATGTCGGCATGTGCAACAGGTTCAGGTTGGGAGTAGTTCTAGTGACACTGTGAGAGGTTGTGTGCTAGAAATGTGCTCGAGAGGTGAATTGGTTAAGTGATGTCTTCCGCGTTTATCTTTGGGAATAGCAATTGTACTTGGGTTAAGTAATACCCGATGTGAATTTAGTCTTTGTAATAAGACTTGAATTATAAATTGTTTGAGGTTAATCATAGATTTTAATTTGAGGTATTTCACCTATTGGATTATAGGAAGAAATCCTATTATTTCGGATGTATTATCGAAATTTTTTATTTAGTTGCTCTTTCCCAATTCGAGGGTGTTACAAAACCCGATGCCTATTCCGTGCTACAAAGTGGAAAACTAGCATCCCAACATTGTACATAAACTCAAGTGCCTATGGATCCATAGCAATAAGGTCTAAAACATTACATGACTCCAAACGAATGAACTAGCGTATTCAAAACATGTAATTCTCAAATAACCATAAATCATGACCAAAATCCGACTTTGAGCTATCAAAACGAGACAAATGTCCCCAAGACTCAACGAACTCAATTACCAAACCGTAAGCTCGACTATCTCAAAAGATCAATCGTGAAAAGTCATAAAATGAGATTAAACGTGACAACACATACTTTTGTCAATAAATATTTCAAATCCATGAAAGCCCGAAATAAGACATTGGATTAGGATAACACTCTTTTCTAAGGAACTGTTCCATTTCAAATGTCACATAACGTACTATATACATTTTTCTAAAACGCACACTAAAATTCATTTTCTTATCAAGTAGACTCCATTTATAAAATATATCGTCAAAACATTTTCACTCATGCTTTATTCGCCAAAATACCCAAAAATCCCCAAATATGGGTATCTTACAATGTTTATAAAGTTGAATGCTTCAAATTACCAAAACCTACCAAATAACTCAACAAATGATAATTTCATGTAAAACACATAAATACTTGGAAAAGAACAATTTTGGCATGTACAACGTTTTCATAAATCAACTTGAACTCACCTTGCTAGATTAGGTTAAATCTAGATTTTCCCCAAACGTAAGTTCCTCTGAAGAAACACGAATCTTCAAGCCAAATCTTCCAAAAACCTAGATCCATAAGTTTTCAACCGTAAATAATCATCCCCAAACACTTAGATACGTTTCCCTCAACATAAAACATCAAAACCACCAATAATACCAAAACCCTAATTTCTTAGACGAAGAAAATAGAAGATTACCTCAACCACATAAAGAATCCACCAACAAAACACATCTAGGTTGCCAACAATGAACCTCAATATTCATTTCTTCAAGAGGGATGGAAGGGTTTAGAAGAGGGTTAGGTAAAAACTTAGGAAGTGTAGAAATCTCACCAAAATGAAAGTGAGAAGAAGGGTTCCAACCTCCATCCATAAATCCTTGTTAAGAGAAGAGGGAGAAGCTTTGATTTACAAGATGTATGGCTTCAAGGGCTCCAAAAACGATTTAGAGGGTTAGGGTTCGGTTTGGTAGAGTTTAGAGAGAGAGATGGAAAAGAAATGAAAGAAAGCTGAAAGTCGTGGGTTTAAAACCCTTTGGAGCCCGACGGCGAGAGTGACAGGCGATTGTGCCACTGTCATTCTCGCGGGGCACTCTCGCCTGCGTTGTACCGTGCCCAAACCCAACCTCGCGATTGTGCCACGGCGAGAGTGACCATGTCACAATCGGCGGGCACTCTCGCCCAATCTGTACCGAGAGAGGGTGCCTTCCCCGCGACCTTGACACATCGACTATGCCCTGTGGCATAGTCGTCGGGCATACTCGCCCAGAAACCCCCGATTCCCAAAATTTAACTTTTGTGCACAACACAAGTCACGAGAGGCCACTACAACCAAGACTGAGTTTTCCGGGTGTTACATTGAAGATACCAGAAAGGCCGATTTTGTTGTCGTTAGGTCAATTTATTAATTAATAATAACGACTTTGAAGATTTGAAAACAACGACTGATACGGATTACATAATTAAAACTAGTGTCCTAAGTCAAATTCAAACATTTTTTTCTAGATTAAAGTTTGTTGTTTTATCGTTTTATTACAGGTAATCATCTATAACACTTTGATGGTTTGAGTTATTTAATCATCTATATGACTTTGATAGTTTGTGTTAATTAATTGGCATTTGTTGTGGTTATATATGTTTCGTGGACAAAAATTCGAATGAGTTGAAGAAACCAGAAAGGCTGATTTTGTTTGTCGTTAGGTCAATTTATTAATTAATAATAGCGACTTTGGAGAAGATGACGCCGACGAGGTGTTGGGAGTAATCAATCACATATTGATTATGTATATAAACGAACTGAAATAGAAGAGAAGAACATAAATTCTTATATAAAATCTTTGATTTTACATCATACAACAAATAAAAAATGAACAAATCAATCAAAAACTTACTTGATAAGTAGATTCTCGTAGATATTGAAATCGATTGAGGCATGCACGTGAAGCAGTGTCCTAAGACAGAAATTTCACCGGTATAGCGTCTGTCTATAGGATACATCAATCGTATCAAGTTTTACACTTGAATATAGCGAACTGGTTGCCCACTGTATGCCTGAGAAAGCATTAAATGTTTGCAAAAATTGTGGAAACGGTTTAGTTTATAGGTGGATATAGTATTTATTTTTCTGAGTTTTTAATGCAGGGAGGGGAGGTCTTTGATGTCCAAATTTTTGTTGGCAGGACCTTCGATGGTGCACCGGTCCTCGCTCAGCCAGAAGACGGCGTGGAGTGATGATGAACTCAGAGTTAGATGTTGTCGGAGAAGATGACGACGACGAGGTGTTGGGAGTAATCAATCACATATATTGATTATGTATATAAACGAACTGAAATAAAAGAGAAGAACATAAATTCTTATATAAAATCTTTGATTTTACATCATACAACAAATAAAAAATGAACAAATCAATCAAAAACTTACTTGATAAGTAGATTCTCGTAGATATTGAAATCGATTGAGGCCTGCACGTGAAGCAGTGTCCTAAGACATAAATTTCACCGGTATAGCGTCTGTCTAGAGGATACATCAATCGTATCAAGTTTTACACTTGAATCTAGCGAACTGGTTGCCCACTGTATGCCTGCACCACACACATTCCACTTTGATGAATCTCGACCCAAGGCCCAAGTCCCAATCTTTGACATTTAATATATATATATTTATGTCAAAGGGAGCCCACCAAGAACACTAGCCCAAACAATTAAATGATTCATTTAATGCTCAATAGTTTGGGTATATTAAGTGTTCTAGACTTTGTCTTGGCTCCTATGTGGGACAAGGTTTCTCTTATCTCAACTAAGTTCCAACACGAGGTCGGTGCAATTTTAGAATCTACGAACGGTGACGAAAAGAAAATGCAGCCAGAGGATGTTAGCATGAGAGTCTTTCTAACAAACTTCAACAAATGTGTTCTTTGTTATATTTAATCAAATGTTTTCCATGAATAGCGGAATAATATATTTTCTTGCTTGCTGTTCAATTTTTTTTATAGTGCTGAGTCCCTTTTGTAACTAGAATCTACATGAAAAAGATAAAAACAGAAAGAACAACCCTCCTGACTATCAAAACAACTCCTATGAAAAGCAATACAACATTCCTTAGATCATTACTTTTTGGGAAAAATCGTTTTCTATTTTATAATCTCTTAATTTGTCTTATATTCTTTTGGATAAGTGCTTTCATTAATGAGCCTCTTACTTTCTGTATATACCTATTTCAAGATTAATCACTGAATTTTGGACTCACAAAATGAAACACATAACGAAGGGACAATTGATCACACTGTCATCCTATCCTTCTCATGCGTGATTGTAGCCAATTTTTAGTTTTTAAGAAGATAACAGCTAATGAAGTATTTCAAATATCTGTTCGAGGTCTGATCAAACGAGGGGCTGCCTGGATGTTAAGTCACGGTCTGTGAAAGGAGACAATCGCTGCTGTTACTTCATTCTGTTCGGTTTGGTGTCGCGACAGCCATGGCTCTTCGATCGTGCTGTTTTGGGTTGAATTGATGCAGAGCCCAGGCTGCTTCAATTTTTTTTGAAGATTTGAAGTGGCTCGGGGAACCAACGCTTCCGTAAGCTTCGTCGATGTGGGAGTCGGACACGTGTGATGGTAACTGTGCAGGTCTGAACCTGTGTTGTTTGCGCCTCACAAACAGCTGTTTTGGCTTAACCATTCAGACTTTTGTTACTGCTTGTTAATTCTGTTTTGGTTCGGTTGGTTTGCTTCGGTTTTGTTCATAGTTTGGTTCTGTTTTGTATATTGACAAACTGTCGTTTGGTGTTAATTGAAGGTATAAAATCTGCTTTGCCGTTAAAAAAAATTTCTAGTTATTATTATATTATATTAGGTCCCAAATACATTTGAATCATATACCAATTAAATTACTAATGTTTCTTCAAATGAAAAAATACTAAAACCGAAACCGGTCCATGAATACCCGGTTTTTCGGGTTTCGGTTTTCTCGGTTTTCGGATTTTGAAAGGAACCATCATCATGAATATTGCACCCTTTTGGCCCAACCCTCGAAACATAAAACAATGCAATTATGTGCTTGATTATCTGTGGGCTTTAGGTCAGAGTGAGGGACGAGCACACTAACAAAATTCACTGAATTTGACATTATTTTCGTCATGTTTAAGTTTTGGTATGTTAAATGTGTTGTCCATAGGGTTTTCAGTTCGTTCTCAGTTTTGAGGGGTTTTTACTTCTTTATCATTGTTTTTAAATATGCAAGCATAAATTGTGACAATTTTTTAAAGTATATATTGCATTATATTATGTATCATTGGCTATGACTATATCTAATAGGAAAATGCGTCAACCTTGAATTGAAGGATGACGTTATAACCCATAAGTTCAAGCATTGGTGGATCTAGGATTTTTGTATAGTGGGGACAACTTTTACGTAAATTACTGTGTTTTTAGCCTATCCTCACCGTTTCAATGGATTCTTAAGGTTTTTTGATTGATTTCGATGCATTTTTAAGTTTTTTTTGTCTATTTCGAGAGACTTTTTCGGATTTTTCATGTTAATTGTAAGACTTTTTTGGTTTTTTTTATTGATTTCAATGTATTTTTTTGTTCATGGGGCATAATTGAAAAATTACTGGTGGTAAACTATGATTAAAAGTTAAAAAAATGTTTTTGACCTAGAAAATAAAGAAAACTAAAATTTTACTCGGGGGATGGGACCCCACCTTTTACTAGGTGGATCCGCCCGAGAGATTCTCATTATTCATGTTCTTAGAGAAACAATAAATTTATTGTAAAATTTCGATTATTGGGTTGGGTTCCGGTGAGAAGTTGAAGTTATCAACTATTGGATAAGAAAGATATGCATATTAGGATGAGATGCAGTAAGATGTACCAGATCAATTCTCTTCTATGGCGTAATTCATGGGAGTACATTTGGTTAAAAGTAATCAAGGGTTCAAATCCACTTCTCACGTTAACCTCAAATTCTCATACGATTCTCCGCCTACGATTACTACGATCGTGTAAAAAATTATGAAGACTACAACTATTGATTGAATGTAAATCTATTCTATTATTAAAGATGACTCTCCTTCATGTTATGTTAAACAAGGTTCCAAAGAATGAAGAGGAAAACCACTTGGGTTGTGGTCTACTGGTAAAGTCTTTGGGGAATGTAGTGGAAGCTCATCTACCCAGAGTTTAAATCCAGACACTGTCAAAGCTCTTGTGGTCATGGAGGTTCACCTGCGATGACTCCAGGTCATTCGTGGTCGTCCGGGGATTAGTCCGTGTGCGTAAGTTGGCCCGGAAACCCACAATTACCCAAAAAAAATGAAGAGGAATCTACTTGAAAAAGATTTAATATAGAGTACGAGTCTACAATAAAATTTGATAGAGAGGCTACCCACCAAGCCATTTATTAAAAAACTAGGTAATTGAACCGCGCTTCGCGCGGCGGTTGAAACATACCGAAATTCTCAGTGTTATATGACACAATAATTTATTATGTAAATGGCCGTTTACCAAATGTTTAAAAGTTACTATTCTCACTTACTTTCAACCATTAAAATAGATTATATGTAAGCGCCTCTTACCCAGTAAGCTCTAACCGAATAAGAGTCTTCTCCCTTACTTAGCGTGCAAGGACCTTGGTTGTTGGCATGCCTCTTGCCGGATAAGATTCTTAGGGGCCGTTTACCAAGCGATTACCGGTAAAATTCAACACTACACTTACTTACCGAGTAAGATTTTAGTCCACCAAAACGTTAATGTATGCAACAATTTTCCCGGTAAGCACTAACTGTCGTAAGGGTCTTCACCCTCACCCATTGGATAAGACTCTTGGTCCTTATCTTATTAGCTCTTAACGGGTATGATTCTTGATTCTTTTCACATTCATCCGGTAAAGTAATGTGATTTGGTAAGTCCTTACCCGAGTAAACGTTTACTAAATGGCCCCTTAGTCTTTGTCATGCTTATTTGGTAAGATAACTAATAAACTTATGTAAATGACCTCTAAGTATATATGTTAAAAACTTGTCTGACTAATTTTATTTTATTTATAAGCTGTAAAAGTTATAGCTTTTAATATTCTACGAATAGAGTTTTTTCACACACACACACACATATATATATATATATATATATATATATGTAATGGGATCTTTTTTTTACTATAATTTAAAATAATTATAAACTAAGAATGAACATAACCATCCAAAAACTAAAATACCTTCCTAATAAAGGCACCGGATCAAATCTTCAACTTCCGTAGATGCAATTGGATTGGATTAAGTCATGAAGTTGGTTCATCATACAATATAACTTGTACCAAGACCTAACAATTAACATGACATGACGCAAATTAATACAAATTTTGTCCCAATGGAGACAAAATTAACGTCCCTTCAACACTTCTAATAGGACAGTCATCAATGGGGCCAACAAATGCGGATACCTTCACTAACCCTTCCAGGAACTCAATTGCTATAAATTTCCACCAGGTTTTAAACAACCCATTTGTTCATCACTAAGAAAAAGAAACAATAAAACCTGTAAAAACGTATATAAGAGTAAGAAAAAAAGGTCAACCAATATTTCATGAAGCGAATAATAGATTTAGTCATGGAGATGGAAAGGAAAAGATTGAGGAACGGTCCCGCTGCATCCTTTGTCACGATTCCCCCAAACCCCAAAATCATTGTAAAGAAAAAAAAAAACCCTTAAAAACTATGAAAATGTAGATGACAGAATTAAGTAATAAAAAGGTGTAAACACACAGATTTGTGGAGATGGAGGGTATAGAGAAGGTAAGACGTAGGGGCGTGAGAAAATGGATAAACATGAGTTAAAGTTGAAGTGAAAGCCTAGATGAACTTTATCCAAAAAAAAATTACTATACCAAAAAGTCCTCTCATAATGAAAACTTAAGGGTCGATTATCAAAAGATTTACCCTCCAAATCGGTTTCGTATGCAACAAATCACTCGGTAAGCACTAACCGTCGTAAAAGTCGTCACCATCACTTACCAAGTAAGACTCTAGGTTTTTGCAATTGCTCTTACCGGGTAAGATTTTTGATCCTTGCCATATTAATCCGGTAGATAATTTGACTTGATAAGCTTTTACCCGGATAAACGTTTGATAAACAACCCCTTAGCGTAGAGACAAAAGACTTTTGCCACCTCAGCTCCATATGACTCATTTTTATATATGTTATTGTAAACCCAAATTTCCTACATATTCTCTATATAAACAATGTGACAATAGTTTTCTAGGCAACCCATGATTAATAAATAAAATGATCTTCCTGCCATTACCCATATTTGGAGGACTCTTTCTTCCCAAGTATTAAATCCAATAAGCCCAACTCTCTTCTTTAACTAAGAACCACCTCAATGAAGAATATGTCATTGCCAGTAAAGATAAAAACTATCTGTAACCACATTAAATGAACCATTAAGTAAAACGTACAATTTTTCAAAGCACAAACATGCAGAATCATGCTTGATCCAACCCTTGAAATAAGTTTCAGCATCTAAAACATAACCTTCAAATTCCAAAATTTTCAATAGAAAACTTATGAAAAAAACAAATCTCCAGATCCATGGCCCATGGAAAAAAGTCTTGTACATACATAACAATGACATTTGTTGATGACCAGTTCATCAAACCAAAAACAATGGATGGCCTCTTAACAACAGCTTCAACCGGGTAACCTACAACAATGATAAAAACAATCTTGTCATCCGCTGCTAAGATAATGACCCTCAAAAACCTAAAATTCACCAAGGGGTTCTTAATGTAGCTTAAATTGAGAAAATATTAAAAATACCAACTTCCATATAAGTTTAAAACATCGTAGAAAAGCTCATCTAAAAGTTCAATAAGATCTGAAATCTATTAAGATATACTTGAATGTATCACATGAAAATCAACTTTATATTCACTTCCCATTTTTATCTTGATGAATTCTTCATTTTAACTGACCAATCAGAATCTTGTACTCATTTTTCGAATAGCAAATGCTCTGCATTGACATGAAGTCCATAACACAATTTTAGCACATCATACTTTGTACATCACGGTACATCCATAAATGTACATATCAACTTAAACTTGAATGAATGACCCTTTGAAATCATGTTTATGCTATACATAATGCATTTCAAATGCTTATGAATTTGTTACCACAGGGGATTTTCATTGAGCTGTTTATGAATAATGTTGGCAAAAGCTTGATGATCCATTGTCACTCAATGTAGTAGATTATAAAAGCAATTTATATAGAAATAGTAAATTATTTAAGAACTGAAACGAAGAAGTAGAACTCTTAGCTCTGCTAAATGAAAATCCTGGATATCCTCACCCTCAAATAGCAAATTAACGGATAATTTGATGAAATTAAGTTATATGAACACAAAATAGCTTATAATCCATTGGCACAAACAAAAAAGACCAACCCGTCATTGATCTAAAGTCACAAACCTAATTCATGATCCAACTAAAAACACAAAATCAAAACGAATAAAATTACCTAAAATTCAAGGCTAAAAGGGTTTTTAAAGACTTCTTATTGCAGCTCCATTCCAGACATGAATACAAAACCTGAAAATCAAAATGAATTAGGATAGCAAATTTGGAGTGAGAGGAGGAAGTCGTACCTGAGCCTGAGCAGGCGATAGTTAGAGGCTAAAGAACTTAAATGGAGAAGATGGATGGTCAAAGAGTTGGAGGTTAACACGTAAATGGAACAAACCTACAGTGATCAGAAGCTTGGGGGCTGAACTGAGGCATGGAAAATGACAAAAAAAAACTCGGATGAAGCTCAAAATTTTGAGGGATAGAAAAGTTACACAAACTTATGGAGATACACGTAATTCTGAATCATCTTGTGTTTGACAATTATGCTCTACCCAAGACATCTTTAATATCAAATTGTAAAAGAAATTTGTGTGTATGCATACATGTTGAATTTCATGATTGTTTATTTGTGTTGAATGTTACATACTGATTTATATGATCCATTGATGATCCTCTACACCATTATTTAGCTTTATACACACATGTATATATATATACATTAACAGAAGAAAAAAGGGAAAAAATACCAACGCTCACCTGTACAAATAAAATTTAAACAGATGAATGCAGAGAATATCAGGGTGAAGACGGGCTTACATAACTGCTTGAGATTTGTGGGGAATATCCCACTGCTTTTTCTGGCTTATTGTTGGCTTTCATCCGTTTCTACGAGTAAATTGTTTCTAGCTTCTAAGAGTCAAAACCCAACTTGGTAATCAAACTGTGACAAAAACGAATTAAGAGAAAACACTCACCTTCTTGAGCGAAAACCCATCACAACTGTGTCAACACCCCTACGTCGAACCCCTCGATCCGTTGTCCAAATAGCATAAATTACCCAACACAAAAGTTTAAAGAAAAATAACCAAAATAACTGGAAATGAGGAGATGAATAGCTTATGAAAACCTAAATTGTGGAGAAAGAGATGAAAAGTCAAATTACCAAAAAAAATATAGGGAATTTAATTAAAATACCCAAAGTTTGACCCTGACTTACCAAAATACCCAAAATCTCGGAGACTTTACCAAAATACCCAAAATTTCCGCGGTGGGCCCCGTGATCGCGGGCCCACACCCACGTGTCACGATTCTTTGGCCAAAAGTCCCGCAGAGCCCCCAACTATGGCCGCTGTGATAAGTTTGGTCCCTGTCGGTCCGCGGTGGTTGCCCGCGATAGGCCAAAAAATTACATTTTTGGTCCTTTTTCCACGTGTACTGTTTTTGGCCAGTTTGTATTTTTTTAAACTGAACTGTGTTTGAGAATTTAAGGTCTCATTTTCATCCAAAGACACAAAAACAGTACACGTGAAAAAAGGACCAAAATGTAATTTTTTTGGCCCATCGCGGGCAACCACCGCGGACCGACAGGGACCAAACTTGTCACCGCGGCCATAGTTGGGGGGCTCCGCGGGACATTTTGCCCAAACATGGGTGCCACGTGGGCACAAGCCCGCGATCGCGGGACCCACCGCGGAAAAAATGGGTATTTTGGTAAACTCATCGAGATTTTGGGTATTTTGGTAAGTCAAAGTCAAACTTTGGGTATTTTAATAAAATTCCCAAAAATATATTATATGCCCTTTTCAGTAGGACAAAGAGAGTTAAAAAAACGAAAGAAATGCGTACCAGTAGTCATAACTAGTAGTTGCTTTAATAAGAAAAAATAAAAGTACAATACTATAATAAGAAAATAAATGAAAGTATGATGCTATTTTGCGCATTTTGCCCTAAAAAATTAGCTAATAATTAATATTAATGAGGACATAATTGGAATATTTACAAAAAGTTACTCATAAGCTACTCCAAGTAGCTTTTCAAAAAGCTAGCTTATGGTCATCCAAACGTGTACCCCAAAATTTAGTTAGTTTTTTTTTTTGTCAAACAATGCCTTAGTTGATTGAATAAAATAATCTATATTTGAGTAACAAAAAAAAGAAACATAATAAAATCATGCCATATAATCACATTAGTAATGAGATGTGTAGTCATTACTTAAAAGATATTATATAGCCAATTTATTGATTTCTCTTGGTAGGTAAGTTTTACGGTAAAAAAATAATAGCTTTCTTTTAGGGCAAAATGCGCAAAATAGCAACATACTTTCATTTATTTTCTTATTATAGTATTGTACTTTTATTTTTTTCTTATTACAGCAATGTACTTTTAAATTATTTTTTATTAGGGCATTGTACTTTAAAACATTTACCTATTATAGCATTATGCTTTAAATTTACGTACTACACCAGGTTTTCATGCCACCTCATTGTCCACATAGGCTGTCCACGTGTATTATGGTGCTGACGTGACATTTCTTATTACATCATTGTACTTTCAAAATTATTTCATATCACCTTGTTTTATTACTCTGGTTCCAATTACAACATAATCAAACATGTTTACCAAAAATTAAAATTATTACTCCGGTTCCAAAAATTGTTTGTTCGTGTTCGTTTATGTTCGTTCATTAAGAGATAAACGAACGTAAACGAACGAACATAAATGGACATAAATGAACGTAAACGAACGAAATTAAATGAACATAAACGAACGACTTTAAATGAACATAAGCAAACGAACTTAAATGAACATAAACGAATAAACCCAAATGAACAAAAAACAACCACCATACTCATCATTTCGTTCGTAAAAAATACCTTAACAAAATGAATTACCGGGTTAACTTAGGAGGTAGGAAAAGTAAATTCTAAAAGATCAATTTACTTGATGATTTTACACATTAATTTCATATTATATAAACATGTTTATATATAAACAAGCATAAACGAACATAAACGAACGAACATTAACGAACATAAATGAACGAACGACTTTAAATGAACATAAGCGAACGAACTTAAATGAACATAAACGAATAAACCCAAATGAACAAAAAACAACCACCATACTCATCATTTCGTTCGTAAAAAATACCTTAACAAAATGAATTACCGGGTTAACTTAGGAGGTAGGAAAAGTAAATTCTAAAAGATCAATTTACTTGATGATTTTACACATTAATTTCATATTATATAAACATGTTTATATATAAACAAGCATAAACGAACATAAACGAACGAACATTAACGAACATAAATGAACGATCGTTCACGAACATAAATGAACGAACGAGACCATTGTTCATGTTCGTTCATTTAACTAAACGAACAAAAAAACGTGTTCATGTTCGTTCATTTATTAAATAAACGAACATAAACGAACTTCCCGCCGAACAGTTCACGAACGGTTCGATGAACGTTCGGTTCGTTTACGGCCCTAGCTATAATGGGTAAATACTTTAAAGTACAATGCCCTAATAAAAAACAAATTGAAAGTACATTGCTGTAATAAGAAAAAATGAAAGTACAATGCAATAATAAAAAACTAAATGAAAGTAGGTTGCTATTTTGCGTATTTTGCCCTTTTTTTAATATGTCTTTTTTGGTCATTTAAATGCTTGTAAGCTACTTTTTGCCAAACATGACTTTTTCATCAGCTAAGTCATAAGCTAGCTTATCAACTAGTTTGCCAAACATAGCCTAACTTTAACCTAATGGTTACTTGTAACTTTTTTTATGCCACGCATTTTTAATTAATAAGTTAGCTGTTAAGTCCTGTATGGATAAATTTGTCTGTATGGATAAAAATGTGTTGGTGTTTACTTTTTTTATTAAAATCAAACGACTGAATGATGTAAATGACCAATATACCCTTCAAACAAAAAAATAATGTTGTTTACACCAATTCAATCAAAATCAAACAAAAAAAAGCTGATGTTAATTAAACCAAAACCAAAAGGTAATTGTTCATCAAACCAAAAACTACAATTAATCAAAACATAATAATCCGGAAATAAATCGAAGAAGATGATGAAAAGAAAGAATCCTAAACAGGAAGCCTTTGGAAGTTGACAATCATCAGGTACGAGCCCTCCTGGAATGTTAATACGTGCTTAGGTTAATAATAATTGAAAAGAAAACCGTTGTTGATGTTGGAGCTTCGAAATCCATGGACATCGTCCAACCAAAATCGAAGAAGAAGAAGACAAAATCGAACAAAAATAAAAGAAGACGACGAGAATCCATGGAAATCGTAACCAAAATCGAAGAAGAAGAAGAAGAAGACAAAATCGAACAAAAATCGAAGAAGACAACGAAATCAAATGAGCAAGAAATCGATCTAAGAAATCCTCAATAGAAAGAAGATGAGGAGGAAATCATCGTGGTGAAAGAAAATGAAATCGAGCAAAATCTGGGAAATTCCATGGAATGAAATCATCTGGTGAAAGGAAATGAAATCAGCAAAACCTGGGAGACTCTATGGAAATGAAATCGTGAGAACAAAATCGATCTAGATGATGGTGCAAGGATTTTGAACAAATTCAGGAAGGAGGCGTGTTCCAGTGAAGTAGGCCTCTTAGGGGTATTTGGTGTCTTTTTCTTTGCTTAACGGGGACAACACACCATCCTCTGATGTGCGAATAAGTCATGGCCTGTATGAATAAGCCGTAAGTAAACACCAATTTATAGTTATGCGAATAAGCTGATTCATCCATTAAGCCCATTAAGTCAAAAGTAAACAACCCTTAGATTAGAAAGATTAATTTTGTCTTCACCAACCATATATGATACTTGATATTGTGTATAAATTTACAGTTAACTATTTTTGTACAAATTTACCTTTAATATCAAAAAATAATTTCTTTTACAAGGGTAAGAAAATGTATGAAATTCTCCTACCAAAAGAGACTATAAATGAAAATAATTTACATCTAAATTAAAAACTTTTAATATATTAACTGTATATATTATAGTTTATAGTTGTCAATTAACAAATTATTTTTTATTCTAAAAACATTTTTTTATTACCGTACAAGTAACATGCAATAGTATATAAGAGCGTCTTCAACAGATTCTTTATAGGGAAATTAATTAAAATACCCTAAGTCAAACATTGAGTTACCAAAATACCCTAAATTTTTTCAATTTTGCAAAAATACCCAAAATACCCGCGATGAGGTCCCGCGATCGCGGGATACGGTGACGTGGCACGTATTTTGGCCCCAAATGCCCCGCGAAGCCCCTCAACTTTGGTCGCGGTGCACTTTTGGTCCCTGCCCGCGATCGCAGCCCGCGATGGCCCGAATTTTACACTTTTGGTCCCTGAAATTTACACTTCCAGCCCCTGAAAATTTACACTTTCAGCCCCTAAACTTAGACGAATCTTGCATGTTTTTACTGTTATTTTCCACAATTATTGCACTTTAAAGACCGATTTGTGGTTGAAATTCATTTGCATGTTTGAATCAATGTTTTTGGAATACCAGTTTGTGGATGAAATGAGAGATTGGTTTTCTGATATGTTGGTTGTTTCATTGATAAATAGACGTAAAATGCAAGCCATAATCCCCACACAACGATTTCATTGTTGCAATATTTCTTTCTGCAATATTTTGTGTTTGAGATACTACTGAAAAAATGAGTTCATCTGTTGCAAAAGCTAAGCTATATTTCTGTTTTGATGGTGAATGAGTGCAAGATAACAATGAGTGGAATTTTGCTTATAAATCTAAGCATGGTGTAAAAGTGTCAGTAAACTATACTTATCAGAAGTTTGTTGCATACGCCATGCAAAAATGTGGAATCAACTCTTCTGATGTTTGCAAGTTAGTGTTTAAAAATGGCGATGGGTCATTTGTGGATTTATCCAACGATGGGGATATCTCTACTTTTCTGCACCTTGCAGTCGATTCAGAAAGACCCCCATTACTCTTTGTGTATCCCGACGTATCCGACGATGACGACGACGGTGAAGACGAGGGTGACGACGACGAAGACCTCCAAATAGAGCAGCCTGATTCTCAACAACAACAACCACCACAACCACACGAATGACGTACTGCTGGAGTTGCTGATGACGAAACCCACGTTTTCAGAACGGGTAATTCTGAAATAGACAGATCAGACACCGATAATGATGATCACGAAGAATATACCCCTAGTAGAAAATAATGTAGTCAGATAAATGACTTTTTTGATATGCCCCCTATTCTTCCAGACTCCCATACCCAGACACAAAGCTACGAACCTACACCTTATATTCGCAGTGAAAGTTTAACAGCAGGTCAGATATTCGATTCGAAGGATCTCTTAGCAAGTCAGATCGGACTCAAGTTCTTGGAAGAGGGTTTCCAAAGTCGCGTGCGGGCATCTGACAAAAGCAAATACGTAGTTGAATGTGCTAGAGAAAAGTGTGAGTGGAGGTTGTACGCGATTCACACGGGTCCCAAAGGAGGGGCGATGATGATTAGAAAGTTGCACGACGTACACACTTGTACGAGGACGCAACTTAATCCCCACCACAAACAAGCCGGCAAAAAGACTTTGGGTGCGATCCTGAAAAACAAATTTCTTGATGTTAACAGGTCATTGCGTCCAAAGGACATCGTCCACGACGTTCACCGGCAGTTCGGCGTCACGATTGATTACCACCAAGCGTGGCGTGCGCGTTGCCATGCACTGTTTATGGTGAGAGGCACGTTCGAGGAGTCGTATGAACGACTCCCGACATATTTATATAATTTGCAGCTGCAGAACCCTGGTACTGTCACGCAGCTACGGACCGATTCACGTGGACGGTTTGAGATGTGCTTCGTGGCCCTTGGACCCGCGGTACGTATTTTAACACGTCATATGTTTACACATTATAAACTATAACATTTACACATTATAAACTATAACATTTTAACCTATGTTTTTGCAGATCCGCACATTTCTGGAAAATCTACGTCGTGTCCTGATAATAGACACAACCCATTTAAAGGGTCGTTACTTGGGTATGATGTTCATGGCGGTTGCCATGGACGGGGATAACTCCATCGTTCCAGTAGCTTTCGGCGTAGGCAAGTCTGAAACCGGGGACGAGTGGACTAGGTTTATGTCCATGTTGAGACAAGCTATCGGAGACCCGCACGGGTTGGTGTTTATGTCTGACAGAGCTCCTTCCATAAGCGCCGCAATCTCTGCCATGTACCCAAACGCCCCTCACGCCATATGCTGTCGACATTTGGAGATGAACGCCAAATCCAAGGACAAACGTATTACCACCTACAAGGATGTCTATTGGGCGGCATGCAGAGCATATACGGATCGGGAGTTTAACAAGTACATGAATAAGCTACGATACAGTGTCAAGGAAGCAGCCAAAGTCTTTGACGATGCTGGACCGGAGAGGTGGTCCGCGGCCCATTTTCCTAGACAACGGTATGACATTGTGACCTCGAATAGTGCAGAGTCTGTGAATGCACTCTCTCGTTTTGCGCGTAGATGTCCGATTGTTAATCTTATGGACTACTTTCGGGCCTTTCAACAAGAGTGGTACCAAATTCGACGCCTAAAAGGAGCTGAGATGCAAAATGCACTCACACCAACGACGGAAAATATCGTTCAGTACAGGGCGCGTCGTGCGGCGACATGGCCGGTAAGAGCAATCGGGTATGGGAAGTACGAGGTGCATGATGACTATATTCACGCGATTGTGAATATGGAAGACCACTTTTGTTCGTGTCGCGAATGGGATAAATCTGGGTTACCGTGCGGCCATGCCATCGCTGCAGCAAGATATATGAGTCGTACAGATTGCAGCGACTTGGCTGTACCTTTCTTCACGTCCGAATATTACCGGAAAACATACGTGGAGGTAATAAACCCAGCTGGACCCCCTGCAGCATGTGTGTATCCACCCGACCCGCTTCCACCATGCTATCCACCTTTAATGGATAAGAACAGGGCCGGGAGACCGAGAAAGAACGACCGACGTCCATCACGCGGTGAAAGTTCGATACAACGAAGATGTACTCGGTGCCAATGCGTAGGACACACTCGTGGAGAGTGTCCAAATCCCGCCCCTTCAACCGTGCCAAGGAGACATTCTGTCAGTCACACCTCGGGCCCGTCACAGCTTGAACCATATGGAACAAACCCATATGATATTGTTGATCTAAACACTGATTTGTAAATGATATATATACACAGCTAGTTTGTATTCCATCCAACATGCTCTTCATCTTCAATCTTTCTGACCCTTCTTCAACGGCTTCTGCTTTTGCAACCACGTATGGCCATTGTGTACCACAACCCGGACACACTTTAGCAAATGAGTTGAGGGTTGTCATATATTCTACAAGAGGAGTAGGCCCACGTGGATAGAGTACGGCTACCAAAATCTAGCATCATTAACAAACAAAACCCCATGTTTGTTTATCCGAATGAGGTAACCTCTGACTTGACCTTGCATGATGTATCCAACCTAACCGTGGTTCAGCGGCTTAAAAACTACTTTTCAGAGAAATTAACAACAACAAAAAAAATACAAAACAACAACATAGTAAAAAAATACAAACAACAACACAGTAAAAAAAATACAAAACAACAAAAAAATACAAAACAACTAAAACAACCACCACCTACTTAAAAATTGATTTAGTTTCATCAATCCAAGCTTGCTTCTCGTTTACCTTCGCTTGAATAATTGCGAAGTCTTGCAGAATATGGTGAATTGCTTCTTGTTCTCGACGAACACGAGCCTCTCGAGCTTTTATATCCCCTTTCATCCTTTTGATCTCCCTGTCTTGCTCTTCGATCTTTCTCAAATGGACTGCCTTCATGTCCATAATTTTTTTCCACTTTTCTGTTAGTTCATCTATCTCCTTTTCCTTTTTTGCTATGGCGACCTCGATTTGAGGTGGCATTTTTTCAGGAGTAGACTTAGGGTTTGATGACGATGCCATTTGTGGATGAAATGAGAGAATATAAATCAAGAGAGAAAGCAATTCAAAGAAAGAAAGCAAGAGAGAAATCAAGAAAGAAAGCAAGAAACAAGTGTGAATTGTGAATTGCATATTACTGATATTTATGGATGAAATCTCAAAAGTGCAAATGAATTTCAACCACAAATCCGTCTTCAAAGTACAATAATTGTGAAAAAAACAGTAAAAGCATGCAAGATTCGTCTAAGTACAGGGACTGAAAGTGTAAATTTTCAGGGACCAAAAGTGTAAAATTCGAGCCATCGCGGGCTGCGATCGCGGGCAGGGACCAAAAGTGCACCGCGGCCAAAGTTGAGGGGCTTCGCGGGGCATTTGGGGCCAAAATACGTGCCACGTCACCGTATCCCGCGATCGCGGGACCTCGTCGCGGGTATTTTGGGTATTTTTGCAAAATTGAAAAAATTTAGGGTATTTTGGTAACAGTTGGTCAAACTTAGGGTATTTTAATTAATTTCCCTTCTTTATAATTCTCTAAACTAGAGAATCAAAAGTCAAAATCTCTAAATAAAATTACATTTTATTCCAACAGATTCTCTATTTTAGAAAATTCAACATTAATTATATCAGGGGTGAGCATCGGGTCGGGTCGGTCGGGTTCGACCCAAAAACCCACAACCCGATCGGGTTTCGGGTGGGACTTAGGTAACTCGAAACCCGTCCAAACAATACTTCAGGGTTCGGGGTGACGGGTTGTTCGGGTCGGGTGGTTCGGGTTGGGCCAGTTTCCAGCCCAGTTTCCATCCCATTTTCCAGCTTCTTTGAGTCCATTAGTCCAACAGAAATTGTAACTTTGCACGACTTACCAATTGTTTCTAACTTTTTATCACAAATTTCACACATTGATGAACTCAAATTTCACACATGTTGGTAGTTAACTAACTCTGATGCAGCTCAAAAAGGATCTAAATTGATGAACTCAAATACATTAATACAAGATTACAAGTGCTATAACCTAATCTCAAGAACACACATTTAAAATGTTAAGTTAAATGAGCAAATAAATCTAAATACCTTCGACACTTCAATTGAACTTATAAAACCTAACTCAATTTATCAAATATCAATTATAAAATATAAATAATATTTAAGAATATTTATATATATATATATATATAAATAGTTCGGGGTTCGGCCCAAAATTTTAGCCACCCGCCCGATCCGTTTAAACCGAGCCTAATCTTCGGGTTCAGACCATTCGGGCTACGGGTGCTCGGGTTGGCCAAAGTTCGGGGTGGTCGGGCCTCGGGTCGGCCGGGTTGTTCGGGCCGGTCGGGTTTTGCTCACCCCTAAATTATATTATTAAAATATTATAAATTTATTATTCCAATGCACCTCTTAAAAAATCATAAAGAATAATAGTTTAATTTTATTGGTGGAATTAAATAAAAAATGAATTTCTCACACATTCCATCAAGTTTCAGATAATTCTCTAAAGTTGGAGTTTTTTTTTCTTGTTTTCTCTATTTTAAAAAACAAATAAAGAAGTTGTTGCAGCAAAATAGAGAACAAAATTTGCATCTTCTCTCTTTTAAAGAAGTTGTTAGGGATGCTTTAAGAAAAAAAAATATATTAAAAAATTTAGGGTCTTTCTAAATCCATGCGTTAGTAAAATAACCGAAATAGAAAAAAAGAAAAAAAAAGAAAAACAAGATATAAATAGATTTAATCTAAGGTGACATTTTGTTCAGAGAAAATAATTGAAATCTGATGGAATGAAATGTTAGATTTCTATAAATTCCAACCAATTCTATGTATTAAGGCGGTGTTTGGTTCGCAGAATGTTTTTGGATGCAATGGAATCTGTCAAAGGAATTTGACTTTGAAGGAATTGGAATGGAATGTTGTCAGGTTTGACCACCTGTTTGGTTGACAGAATTGGAATGAAATCTGTTAAATGAATTGTAATTTGTCTGTTTGGTTCACAGAATGTAGCTTTGAAATTGGAATGAATTTATTATAAATAACCAAAATACCCTTTTTGATAAGTTTTAATTTTTTAAAACAAAAAATTCTTTAATAAAATAATCATTAAATATATTTTTGCACTAAAAATACTTTAATGCGCAAAAAATATAATATACACAACCCAAATAAAATATATTGTCACACAAACAAAATTATATTTTGAAAAAATAAAATATATTTCGAGAAAATAAAAAAATGTATTAAATTATATTATATAAAAATAAAATATAAAAATAAAATCAAAATATAAAATATAAAATAAAAACAATTATGTTATATTTAATTTAGGTATATTTGGAATTATGAAAATACAACATTCCATCAATTCCAATTCCATCAAAATCCTTCAAGATTGCTAAGGAATGTCAAATTCATTTATTTATGGAATCTGATGGAATTTGACATTCCTTTCTGTCGAAAAGAATGAACCAAACGAAAGAATTAAATTCGGTCAATGAAATTCGACATTCCAATTTCCATCATATTCCATCAGAATCCGTAAACCAAACGGCCCCTAAGAATTTCAATATTTCTTAATAAATAATGATAGTTCAATGAAATAAAATTTAACATTTTCTATATTCCTAAAATACATGGTGCCCAACCATACCCTAATCTTTACAAAATCAGCCGCCATTCACAAATACAGACCACATTCACGACTTTTCCATACTGATTCGATTACCACTGCTTCGGTTTCACGACTTCTCCAGCTTCAATCGTCACAGGTTCGTTTTCCCCATCGATTTCTCATGGTTTCTACTTCTTCGATTTCTCCATGGCTGCTTTTACTCGATTTCTCCAAGGTTGCTACTGATTTCTCATCGTTTTCCCCATCAATTTTGATTTGTTTCTCTGTGTGTTGCTACTGATTTCTCCATTTGTTTTACCATCTCTCTTATTCGTCTTCGTTTAACCCTAAAGAACGCCGACACACATTCGTTTTATTACCATCTCTTCCTGCAACCTGTTACACCGTCGATTTTACCAAATTTCTAGAATTTCTTCCTGCAATCTGTTACACCGTCGCCGGCGAGGCTGTTTCCTTTTCCGATCTTCATATCCAGTTACTTTTGAGGTGCTTGGATCAACCTAACAACATACGGATTTATGCGGCCATGGAAAATGGAGGAGCTTTCTCTGTTTTTACGGGCCTGTTTTCTTTTCACAAACCTAGAAAAAAGATAAGACCCTTGACGTAATTGTTGGAATTGGAGGTCTCGGAATTTATTATAATCAGGTAAATCTATTTCATTCCATCTGATTTTCGATTTTAGTTCACATTGTGGTACACTCTTTGCCGACATTTGCAAGTATCTGAAAACAACTAGTCGCTTGCATTTCATTTTTTTAGTCATTTCCCTTTTGTAACATGAATCTACATGGAGAAGATAAAAACAGAAAGAACAGTCCTCTGACTATCAAAACAACTCTTATGAAAAGGAATACAACATTCCTTAATCACCAATTTTTGGGAAAATCATTCTCTATTTTATAATCTCTTAATTTGTCATATATTTTTTTGGATAAGTGTTTTCATTGATCAGCCTCTTACTAATTTATGTATATACCTATTTCAAGATTAATCACTAATTTTTGGACTCACAAAATGGAAGACATAAAACCATGATAAAGTAGAAAATTTGAATTACTTCATTACCTGTTATCTTCTTAAAAACTAAAATCGGTTGTTGATTTTCCAAATAGTAACTATATATAATGTGCATGTATTCGTCATCTCTCCTTATTATATTAGGTCCCAAATACATTTGAATCATATGCTAATTAAATAACTAATGTTTTTGAAAATGAAAAAAACTAAAAATAACATTGAATGTATAAGTTAGGCATATGAAGATATTTCAGATAACATCAATTATGCCACTAAACAATTTTAAAGATAAGCTTTAGCTCGTTTGTATATAGTTTTCATTTTGGTTTTATTGCTTTTGTTGTTCATTAAGAAGCCCAACTTTCAAGTTGGAGTTTATCTAGGTTGTTTTCCCTGGCTGAGTTTCACTCACTATTGTTGCATTCAGATTTGATTTCCTCGAAAGTTGAAGCCAAAGTTTCGAGTTTTGCATTGTTCTGGAAGATTATTGAATCAACGGATGAAGTTATAGAGGGACCGACGAAGAAATCCGACGTCTACTTCTTCGGCGTCCTATTGCTTGAAGTGTTGTGTGCCAGAGTTGATAGATACCGACGACTATCAACGACGGCATGTTACCAAATTGGTTCCAAAGAAACTGGAACAAAAGAAACTACACAACATATTACACTTCGACATCAAGAAAGAAATCAAAGCCGACACGTTGGAAACATACGCGACAATCGCGTGTCGATGCGTGCTAGAAAACCCTAAAGAGCGACCTTCTATGGCTCAGGTTGTCCAAGAACTCAAGAGAGCATTGGTTCTACAGGTTGTTGTTTTTTTTCTTTTTCTTTTCACCAACGTCTATTGAGGCGTGGGTAAAACTTTTGTTGTTACCACGTTGCACGTTGCGTGTTTTCAGGCCTTCTAACCGTCAGGAGCGCATGGGTGGTAATCGGAAGTCTTTGCAATGTCATAGTATTCAGCGGTCGTTGGCAGCTTGGGGTGGGGATGGTTTTGTTGAACTTATCCTATCGCTGTTTGCCCAACCCTTGAGGGTGGTCTCGGGAAAGGGTGAGCTTGTCTCTGGGTCCGATAGCTCAGCGGTGTGCGCCAATGTTAAACAATGTTTGAGGAAAGTTGCGGACGGGCATTTCACTGCTGCTGTTAAAGTATTATGTTCTTCGGGGGTTGCACCTTTCGGTACGGATACTCTGACAGCGTTGTTGGCTAAGCATCCCATACTGCCCCCCCCCCCCCCCGTTATGCCTGTTTCCTTGCTCTCTGAGCCCCCTCTGGATGTGGATGTCGATAGCATTCTTGGGTGTATTCAATCTTTCCCAAAAGGGACTTCTTGTGGGCGGGACGGTTTGAGGGCCCAACACATTTTAGATGCTTTTTGCGGAGAGGGGTCGGCGATCGCCGTTGGGTTACTCAAGGCTATCTCTGTGGTGGTTAATTTATGGCTGGGGGAGGTGCCCTAAGGTTTTGGCGGAGTTTGTTGCATCTGCGCCCCTCACGCCGTTGCTCAAACCGGACAATGGGATTAGGCCTATTGCCGTGGGCGCGATTTGGAGGAGGCTGGTCTCTAAGGTGGCTATGAGGGGTGTCCGGAAGGAGATGTCCAAATACCTTTGTGACTTTCAGTTTGGGGTGGGAGTCCCCAGCGGGGCAGAGGCCGTGCTCCATAGCGCGAATAGATTCTTAAATGTGTTTCACTCGGATGGGTCGTTGGCTATGCTTACTGTTGATTTCTCTAATGTCTTCAACTTGGTGGATCGGACTACCCTCCTGCATGAGGTTCGGACTCGATGCCCGTCCATTTCCCTATGGGTGGATTTTCTATATGGTCAGTCGGCGAGGTTATATGTGGGTGATGACCATATTTGGTCCACCACCCTTTAGGGCCTCTCCTTTTTGCCTTAATTTTGCACCCACTTGTTCACCAGATCAGGGACTGCTGCAAACTTCTTTTCCATGCTTGGTATTTGGATGATGGTACGATTATCGGAGACACTAAAGAGGTAGCTAAAGCCTTAGATATAATCAGGGCTGAGGGGCCCCGCCTGGGCCTTGAACTCAACATTAAGAAAACAGAAGTTTTTTGGCTGTCATGCAATGGGGTGAAGGTAGACCTGGTAAAAAATGACACGACACGCTAACACGACACGAACCCGACACGAATTAAACGGGTTTGGGTAATACATTTCAACCCGTTTATGTAAACGGGTTGACACGACACGACACGAAAATTAAACGGGTAAGGTTAGGGTCAAACATTTCAACACGAACACGACCCGAGTAACCCGTTTATATATAAGATATATATATATAATTATATATATATATTATGGGTCTGTTACTTTTAGTTACATTCATTTATAGGCCTGTTACTTTTAGTTACATTCATTTATGGGCCTGTTAATATTGAACACTTTTAGTATTCAGATTAGGGCATGAAGGTGAGAAAAAAAAACGTTTTTCATCCTCTCCACATCTTAGGTTAACATCACACTCTCACTCTCATCGGCCGCTACCTCATTTCCCTCTCACTCTCATCGACAGCTTCAGCCGGCGCCGCTACCTTCTTTCCCTTTCACATCGACATCGACAAGTCTGTCGTCGTTCTCACATCGAACCCTGTTGTCGGCGGTGTTCTCACATCAACATCAACAGCTATAGTCGGCGCCGCTACCTTCATCCAACCCTGTCGTCGTTCTCACATCGACATCGACAGCTTCATTGATTGGTAGCTTCCCCTTTCGTTTTCCCTTTATATAGTTTTCATCTAGGTATTTATATCATCATTCTTATTTCTTATGTAATATGAATCCAGGTTTCTTTAGGTTATAGATTATTGGTGTATTTGGGAGAAAATGTGCAAAAATTGGGAGAAAATTTGTAACTTGTAATCTGCTTTGTAGTTGTTATTTGTTTTCTTCAGTTTTTTCTAACTTGTTATTTGCTTATTTCAGTTTCTTGTAACTTGTAATCAGTTTAGTTGTTGTTCAGTAATCTGTTTAGGTTAGAAATTGTATATCTACAGATTGTTATAATCTGTTATGTTAGAACTTAGAACATTTATATCCTATTTGTTGTTATAAATTATAACCTAACAGCCTCTTGTTTTGTAGATTCAAATATGGATCCTATTCCTATTAACTTGTCTGCTGATGAAGCGGAAGAAGAGGGCGTTGGTGCAGATAGGCTAGAAGATTTGGCAACAGCTTCTAAGAAGGGCAAAGAAGCAATTAAGCTTAAACCCATACTCTCTAGTAAGCCCATTAAACGCCAACGTAAGCTTACTTCTAGTGTTTGGGATGTTTTTGAAATGATTGATGAATTAGATGTTAATGGAAATCTACAATGCAAATGCAAGAGATGTGGGGCTAAATACATTGCTGAAAGTAAGTATGGGACGGGGAATATGCGTAGGCATATTAAGTCTTGCAAGGGAAAAAATTATAAAGATATTGGGCAACTAATTTTACAATCTAATTTGAATGGTTCATTGGAAAGTAAATCTCCTAGGTTTAACCAAGATGAATTTCGGGAATTGGTTGGAATTGCTATTGCTAGACACAATCTCCCTCTTCAATTAGTTGAATATGAAGGTATTGGAAAGTAGTGATAGATTTTTGAAGGACATGGCTACTAAGATGAACTTGAAGTTTGACAAGTATTGGCGTGAATTTAGTACCATCATGGGTATTGTCGTTGTTTTTGATCCCTGTTACAAGTTTCAAGTTATTGATTGGGCTTTCAAAAAGATATACGGGTCTTCTGCCAATATTGAGTTGGATTTGTTTAAGGAAAAATTATTTTCCTTGTTTGACGAGTATGCATCTTCAACAACATCCGCGAACAATCATAGCTCATCTCGTGTTGCCACTAATACCATGTCCAACACTGACACATATATGACGGTAATAAACTTTGCCTTATTTAATTTTGTGAATTTAATTTTTTGTTAGTACCTTGGCTAAGTTATGTTTTTTATCAGGATTTTGATGAGTTCTCTAGCTGTGAGTTCACCACCGATGGTAAATCTGAGCTGCAATCCTACTTAGAGGAGCCGAAATTACCTCGCATCGATGATTTTGATGTGTTGGAGTATTGGAAACCTCTTGAAAATAGGTATCCCATTGTGTCTAAAATGGCTAGAGATATTTTGGCCATCCCAATATCTACTGTTGCTTCTGAATCGGTTTTTAGTATTGGAGGGCGAGTTATTGATGCTTATCGGAGTTCGTTGAAACCAAAAACTGTTGAATCATTGGTTTGTCTTAGAGATTGGGTTTTTAATGAAGGTAAACGTTTCTTTTACCAACTTTAAATTTTATGCGTTGGTTAACTTACTCAATTTTAAACATTTCTTTTACTCAATTTTAGCATCAATGCAACCGGATGAAGAGGAGCTATGCAATTTGCTTTTAAATGAGGATGACGAGTGCAACCGTGAAGAATCAAAGAATCAAAGTCTTCAAACTCAACTATCCAGATGAAGAGAAGTTATGTTTTGGATTTGGTTAGAAATTGGAAGTTGAAACTTCAAAGTTTTCTTGGGTTGTAATATTTTTTATGTTTTAGATTTTCAATGCTTTGGATGTTTGAACTTTAACCTGTAAAATTTGGATGTCTAATGCTTTAATTTTCGATTTTTAAGTTTTAATTTTGTATAATGTTAATTTTTAAACGGGTTAGCAGGTTAACGGGTCAAACGGGTTTGCAGGTTAATGGTTTAACAGGATAAACGGGTTAATCGTGTCGTGTCGGGTTAGGCGGGTAAAATCAGGTCGTGTTCAGGTTGAGATATTCTGACTCGTTTATTAAACGTGTCGTGTTCGGGTTTGACACTCCCAACCCGTTTAACCCGTGAACACGACACGAACACGACACGACACGACACGTTTAACAAGTCTAGGTGAAGGTGCATGATGGATTGTTTCCCCGCGGGATCGGGAGGCCGACGTTGAGTGTGAAACTCCTTGGAGGCGCTGTTAGCCAGGATGCGGGGTTTATTAGTAGTTTGGCTGTGAAAAGGGCATCTCGTGCTGTGGAACTAATGAGTTGCCTCCCAAGTCTGCGGGACCCTCAATCGGAGCTCCTTTTGCTCCGTTCATGTATGGGTGTCGCAAAGCTGTTGTTCGGTCTAAGAACGTGCCAACCTATGTATATAGGGGAAGCTATGTATATAGGGGAAGTTGTTTCTATTTTTGACAATGGCCTTCGGAGGGCGATAGAGGCTATTGTGGTTTGTGGGGGTCCTTTTTTTGGGGATTTTCAATGGAGGCTAGCATCCCTTCCGACTCGGTTGGGTGGATTGGGTTTATGTTCGGCTGAGGATGTATCTACTTATGCTTTTGTGAGGACCACATTCTTCAGCGATGTGGTATTGATGGGTTTGACTCTGATTATGGGTGTGCGATGGAAAGCTTGCGCATGTCCCTTCCTGATTTCGATCTTAGCGGTTTCTCTAACAAGGACACCGCCCCCCCTAAAGCCCAGAATGTTTTGTTGTGTGCCCTTTTTAGTGGAATCGTCCAGAGTTTGGGAGTGAAGTTTGATTTATCCCCTCGCCAAAAAGCGGTGTTTGAATGTCTCCGAGCTCCTCATGCTCAGGATTTCTTGACGGTTATCCCCATTGAAGGACTGGGTCAGCATATGTCGGCTCTGGAGTACTGGGCTATCCTTAAGTACCGGCTAATGATCCTTCTGTTTCCAGCTGATGAGCTTTGCCCAGTCTGCCGCAAGGCCTGTTTGGATTCTTTTGGCGAGCATGCGGTCCATTGCAAGGAGTTACCTGGTTTCAATTATAGGCATGATTTGGTTAGGGATGTTCTGTATGATGTTCTTAAACGAGCTGGAATTTCTTCTAAAAAGGAGGCCCCGGTGAACTTTCTGACGGATCCGCTTGAAGGGAGGTCTACCTTACGGTCAGCTGATATACTTGTGTTTGGGTGGGCTGGGGGGAAACATGCTTGTGTGGATCTTACTGGAGTGTCCCCTCTTGTTGGGCTTAGGGAAAATGGGTTTGTGGTGGGCCAAGCTGCGTTGAGAGAGGAATCGAGCAAAGTTGCTAAACACGAGAAAGCCTGTTTAGAGAATCAACACGTGTTTATCCCTTTTGCTTTCGATACTTTTGGTTTCCTAGCTCCGGAAGCAGGGGAGTTTTTTACTAGGGTTCAACGGGTTGTGCAAAGTAATTTTACGACCCCTAAGACACAAAATTTCATTTTTAGTAGGATTGGTTTTGCCATCCAAAAGGGGGTTGCGGCACAGCTTGTTGCTCGTTTGCCTGCCATCTTATTGTAATTGGAGACTTTATATAAAGCGGTACTCATGGTCATTAACCTAATATATCGTGTAATTGCTTGCAAAAAATGTGAAAACGGTTTAGTTTATAGGTGAATATAGTATTTATTTTTCTTAGTTTTTGATGCAGGGAGGGGAAGTCTCCGACGTCCAAATTGTTGGTAGCAGGACCGTCGATGGTGCACCGGTCATCGCTCCACAAGAAGACGACAATGTAGTGATGGTGGACTCGGAGTTAGTTGCTGCCGGCGAGGTCAGTGCAATTCCTTAGATCATTAATTTTTGTGAAAACTCGTTTTCTATCTTATAATCTCTTAATTTGTCATATGGATAAGTGCTTTCATTAATCAGCCTCTTACTTTCTTACTTTCTGTATATACCTATTTAGAGATTAATCACTGAATTTTGGACTCACAAAATGAAACACATAACGAAGGGACAATTGATCACACTGTCATCCTTCTCATGCGTGATTGTAAGCCAATTTTTAGTTTTTAAGAAGATAACAGCTAATGAAGTATTTCAAATTTTCTAGTTATTATTATATTATATTAGGTCCCAATAACATTTGAATCATATACCAATTAAATTACTAATGTTTCTGAAAAAAGAAAAAATAACATTGAACGTATAAGTTTGGGCATATGAAGATTAATCATCACTGGTTGGATATTGATGAAATTATATTAATATGCTATTATGGCCTCTTATTTTTCGCAGACGCAAGGGATTAATGATCAACTCCAAGAAGAGGAATGGGAAGAAGAGTTGCTTTCCTCTGTTTTACTTCGGAAACTCAAGGAAGTTGATCATTCGTTTACGGAACAAACCCAGCAGCTAAGAGACGCTATGCTGGGGAATGCAGCGAAAGTTGCCCGGGCTTCTGAACAGCTGTTGTTGGAATAATCATGATTTGTATTTGATAGATAATGAAAACATGATAATAAGAAATCATACCTGATGATCCTGAGGATCCAGTAAAAGCGTTAAACATGTTTGCCATGGATTGACGGGTTCCCAGAACAAGGTGATTGTGTAAAGATGGGATGATGATCGATCTTGAGAGAACCGATCTTGGGGAGGCACACGGCTAGGGTTGATTAGCAATATGTCATTAGGGTTAAAAGAGTGATTAGGGTACTCTATTTATAATAAGAGTATCTTACACTTTCAACCCTTGGTGTTTATTATGTGCAGTATAATTCCCCATAGTTCCAATCACCCAATGGGAAACCCTATAGTATGTCAATAATAGTAAATACGCCCATCATATATTTACCAGACATAGGGATTTCAGTTATTGTCAATTATCACATCAAGAATGATAAACGATCAGTGACGGTCACTTTTAAGGTGGTTCCAACATTCTCCCACTTGACCAAGCGATCTTTTATCTATGAGTACCAATAAGTCCGGCCGGGATGATACTCATTTTGTTTTAAACTGAAATCATAGCTAATAAGTACAGCCGTAGAGAAGAATATCAACTCAGGACCCCCACTAGTCAAACTATGACTCAAATTTAAAACTGAATAAGCAACTGACTAAGACAAATTTCGTTATATTAATGTCCATACACCATTATGAGCTCAAGGCATAACTAATAGACAAACAAAATTTGAATATAGAGGAAAAATTTTATTAAGATAATAATAATGACCAATAAGTACAATATGCTATTAAATTAAGTCTTTTGTAAGCCCCATCTTCGACACATGTCCTACGAAGACATTAGGAGGAAGACCTTTGGTCATCGGATCCGCTAGCATATTCTTTGTACTTATGTACTCAATACAAAGGACATTTTCCTCAACCCGTTCGCGCACGAACAGATACTTTGTATCAAGATACAGCCCAGCGCCAGTTGAACTGTTACTGTTCGAGAAAGTTACGGCAACTGAGTTATCACAGTAAAGCTTCAATGGTCTAGAAATGGAGTTGACGATTTTGAGTCCACTGACCAGGTTCCTTAACAACATCCCATGACAACTGGCATTATAAACGGCAACGTATTCAGCCATCATGGTGGACGTTGTAGTCAGCTTCTGTTTGTGACTCCGCCATGAGATAGGTCCACCAACTAACATAAATATGTACCCAGAAGTAGATTTCTTATCTTCCTTGCATTTAGCAAAGTCGGAATCAGAATATCCTACTACTTCTAAGTTGTCACTTCTTCTATAAGTTAATTTATAGTCTTTGGTCCCTTGCAGATATCGTAGAACCTTTTTAGCCGCTTTCCAGTGTGCTATTCCGGGATTAGATAAGTAACGTCCCAGCATACCAGCGATATAAGCGATATCCGGACGAGTACAGACCTGAGCATACATAATGCTCCCTACTACAGACGAATAAGGTATCATCTTCATTTCTTCCTTTTCAATCTCAGTGCTCGGAGCTTGGAAAGAACCAAACACGTCCCCTTTAACTACTGGAGCTACATTGGGTGTACAGTGCTGCATGTTATAGCGTTTTAAGATACGCTCAATATATGCGTTTTGAGAAAGTCCCAAAACACCATTATGCCTATCTCGATGTATTTCGATACCAATGACATAAGAGGCATCACCGAGATCTTTCATGTCGAAATTTTGCGAAAGCATCCGCTTCGACTCATGCAGCATATCCAAGTTGTTACTTGCTAGTAGGATGTCATCTACGTACAAGACAAGGATTATAAAGTTACTCCCACTGATCTTGAGATAGGTGCATTGATCCACTTGATTCTTTAGAAAACCTTGCCCTTTTACGATTTTATGGAACTTGAGGTACCATTGTCGTGATGCCTGCTTCAACCCATAAATGGATTTCTTCAACTTGCAGACCATATGCTCTTTACCTTCTGGAATGAACCCTTCAGGTTGTCGCATGTATACATCTTCTTGCAAGTCTCCATTCAGGAAAGCGGTTTTGACATCCATCTGATGTAACTCTAAATCATAATGAGCTACAAGTGCCATGACGATCCTTAAAGAATCTTTACGAGAGACAGGAGAGAAGGTCTCTTGATAATCAATTCCTTCCTTTTGAGTAAAGCCTTTTGCAACCAGTCTGGCCTTATAGCGTTCGATGTTTCCTTTCGGGTCTAATTTGGTTTTGAAGACCCATTTACAACCGATAGTTTTGGATCCTTCAGGAAGTTCAACCAAGTCCCAAACATCATTATGATGCATGGAATTAAGCTCTTCAATCATGGCTTCATTCCACTGAGTGGCCTGATCACTATTAATGGCTTCTCGATAAGAGGTAGGATCAGTAAGCTTTCCAATGTTCTCAACTTCAGATAAAAAGGTTACGAAATCATCAAAATTTGTGGCCCTGCGTGCCCTAGATGATCTCCTGAGTTGATTATCAGGTTCAGTAACAGGAGGAGTGGGATCAGTGATATTATGCTCAGCGTTGGGTACAAGAGGCGATGATGATGTTCCCTCGGCGTTTTGGTTAGGAGGAGCTGGATCAGTGATATTAGGAGCAGCGGTGGGTACAAGAGGAATTATCGGAGGAATAAAAATAGCGGAAAGATGGTTTCCCCCCGCTTCTTGTACTTCTTGCATATCTGAGTCATGATTTGTCGTGCTCCCACTGATCTTTGAGTTCTCAAGAAATGTGGCATGCTGCGTGTCAATGATGCTCGTAGTGTGGGAAGGACAGTAAAAACGATAACCTTTTGAGTTATCAGGATAACCGATAAAGAAACATGTAAGGGTTTTAGGATCCAGTTTCTTTAAGTTAGGGTTATAGACTTTTGCTTCGGCAGGACAACCCCATACTTTCATATATTTTAGACTCGGTTTCCTACCTGTCCAGATTTCATAAGGAGTTTTAGGGACAGATTTTGATGGAACCCTATTGAGTATATGAACGGCCGTTTTTAATGCCTCAGTCCAGAGGAAAGTAGGTAAGTTAGTGTTAGCAAGCATACTTCTCACCATGTCCATTAAGGTTTTGTTTCTCCTTTCAGCAACACCATTTTGTTGAGGAGAACCAGACATGGTGTATTGGTTAATTATGCCATGTTCCTTGCAAAAATTATAGAAAGGACCAGGAGCTTGACCAATATCAGTATGTCTACCATAATACTCACCCCCTCTATCTGACCTCACAACTTTTATTTTATGATCAAGTTGGTTTTCAACCAAAGTTTTAAAATCAATAAAAGTTTGTAAGGATTCAGATTTTTCCTTAATCAGATATAGGTGCATATAACAAGAATAATCGTCAATGAATGTAATAAATGATGTATGTCCTGTGATTGATGCGGGATAAGGACCACTAATGTCAGTGTGAATTATTTCCAACAAGTTGGAACTTCTAGTAGCTCCTTTCTTATTCCCTTTCGCCATTTTTCCTTTGAGGCACTTAATACATGTTTCAAAATCACTAAAATCAAGAGAATGTAAGATTCCATCCTTTACGAGTCGAGTCATTCGATCTCGTGAGATGTGACCAAGACGTTTATGCCACAACATGGAGGAATTCTCTAATTGTTTAGGTGATTTTGTTGTTTTAGTTACGTCATCAATATTAAGAGACAACAAAGGCTGTGAGAAATTATGATCTAGTTCTAATTTATACAGCAATCCATCCAAGAAACCTCGACCAAGTAATTCATTATTATGAGTAATAGCAATCTTGCCGCAACCATGAATTATTACATAACCTTCAAGGTCTAGTCTAGATATGGATACAAGGTTTCGAGTAATTCTCGGTACATATAAGGTATCCACTAGTCTAATACACTTTCCGGTACTCATATGTAAATTTAAAGTTCCCATGGCTTCGACATCTAAGAGATCACCACTTCCAACTCTAAGTTTTCTTTGGCCCTTTGGTAGCTTCTGGATTGTAAGGAATCCCTGCATTGAGTTTGTCACATGGACCATAGAACCAGAGTCACCCCACCATGTATTAATAGGGACATCAGTAGTAAAGGAATAAAATATTACATAAAGAATGTTACCTTTCTTAGCTAGCCATTCCTTGAACTTAGGGCAATCTTTATGTCCGTGCCCTTTTGCACGACAGAATTTGCAGTTAGGTTTGCTTGTCAAGGGTTTAGAGCTAGAGGCAACAACACCATGATTATTATCCTTTTGGATTTTATTTCCAGTCTGATTACCGTGATTACCCTTCCTTTTCTTAGAATTACCAGTGGTTGTTAGGTGAACGGCTTCAGGTTGTACCAGCTTTAGACGATCCTCCTCTTGCACACACATTGCAATCAGTTCACTTATCGACCATTTATCCTTCATAGCGTTATAGTTAACTTTGAAGGTGTCGAACCGAGCAGGCAAAGAGGTCATTATGAAATGCACCAGAAAATTATCAGAGACTTCCATCTCAAGACTCTTAAGCTTATGAGCCATATCAATCATTTTCATAATGTGTTCACGGACACTGCTATTTCCTTCATATTTCAGAGTGAGCATCTGTAGCATTAAGCTACTTGCATGAGCCTTAGACGATCCCTTGAAGTGATCCTCAACAGATTTGAGGTAAGTTTTGACTTTATCAGAGTCAGGGATAGCTCCTCGGATACTGAGGTTGATGGAGTTCTTGACCATCATTAGTGACAAGCGATTTGCCCTTTCCCACTTTTCAAAATTTGCTTTCTGAGCTGCAGAGGACTCAGCAGTAATAGCAGCGGGTTCATCATGGCGAATGGCATGGTCAAGGTCTAGCATCCCCAGAGTAAGAAATAATTGATCCTTCCATGAGGCGAAGTTCGCACCAGTAAGTGGCTCAATGCCAAAGTTAGGAACTGATGTGGAAATAAGGAGGATATTAGTTATAGAAGATTATCTTAGTGACTTAGTTAGCTATAAAAGGCGGACAAAGTAGTGTAATTATAGTAATGTTAAAGTAAGCATGCCTAACAGTAATATTTCTTAGAATAATGAAACTATGACCATTTTAGTGATGAAGCTAGTGATAAGTAAACCTATTGTAAACACCAAAACAATAAGTCAAAGTAAGGCTCTACTTAGATGTTACATCACCTTTGGGCAGAAATAACTAATATCTAAGTAAAACATGAGCGTTAGGTTCATGCAACGCAATGCTTATCTTTTGACCTTTGGGCACAAAATAGAGCATCGTGTGAATTATGCATGTAGAGAGTCCTCTTGACACACAGGTATATTAAATCACCTTTGGGCAGAATTAGTATACTCAGTGTTCATTATGCAAAAGGAAAAAAAATGCATTATGTGAATCATATTTGACCTTTGGGCACAAATGATGAGACCATATATATAAGTGCAAGGGTTTTCGGTATGGCAGTAATAGGAATGATCCATAACGAAAAAAGGAAAAAAATTGAGGAATTCGGTATGTACAGTACCGAAAAGAAAAGTATTCGGTATCCGAAGTACCGAAAAGTTAGGTTTTCGGTATACAAGATGCCGAAAAGTAAGGTTTTCGGTATGCAAGATACCGAAAAGTAAGGTTTTCGGTATGCAAGATACCGAAAAGTAAGGTTTTCGTTATGTACAGAAACGAAAAGTAAGGTTTTCGGTATGTACAGTACCGAAAAGTAAGGTTTTCGGTATGTACATAAACGAAAAGTAAGGTTTTCGGTATGTACAGAAACGAAAAGTAAGGTTTTCGGTATGTACAGTACCGAAAAGTAAGGTTTTCGTTATGCAAAGAACCGAAAAGTAAGGTTTTCGGGATGAACTATACCGAAAAGTTAGGTTCAACCGAAAAAAAAAATTTCTATACATTGATCAATTCGGTACAATTAACATTGATCAATTAACATGGCATAATTAACTTGATAAAAAAATATATCAATTCACATGGCATAATCAATTCAACAAAAATATATATATATATATATATATATTGATATGAATATGGCGGCTGGAAATTTATGGTTTTGCAATTCAATGTAATTTTGATTTGAATTAACAATTCAATTCCTTGAGTTCATATGTGACGGCATACAGGAACGAAATAAAACAAGGATAGAACCACCAAGAAAAAATACAAATCATGAATCATTATGAACCCGAAGCTCTGATACCACATGTTGGAATAATCATGATTTGTATTTGATAGATAATGAAAACATGATAATAAGAAATCATACCTGATGATCTTGAGGATCCAGTAAAAGCGTTAAACATGTTTGCCATGGATTGACGGGTTCCCAGAACAAGGTGATTGTGTAAAGATGGGATGATGATCGATCTTGAGAGAACCGATCTTGGGGAGGCACACGGCTAGGGTTGATTAGCAATATGTCATTAGGGTTAAAAGAGTGATTAGGGTACTCTATTTATAATAAGAGTATCTTACACTTTCAACCCTTGGTGTTTATTATGTGCAGTATAATTCCCCATAGTTCCAATCACCTAATGGGAAACCCTATAGTATGTCAATAATAGTAAATACGCCCATCATATATTTACCAGACATAGGGATTTCAGTTATTGTCAATTATCACATCAAGAATGATAAACGATCAGTGACGGTCACTTTTAAGGTGGTTCCAACAGCTGTCTGTGGTGAAAGACGAGCTCTCTAATCTGAGAGCTCAACAAGTGGAGAACGAGGAGTTAATAGAACGTCTTTGCGAGAAGCTCCAAGAAAAAGACTACCTGATCACTTGTCTATATGGGGTGCTCAGCGACATGATGAGCGATGACTCCGAGAATATAGAGACAATCAATTGGTTGAGAAGACAGCTTGACATGATGAGGGATGTTTAGGTAGTCTTTAACTTTCTTACTTTTTTTATTTGTTAAAGCTCTTGGTAACTAACAATGAAGTGAAATAGTTAGGATATTTGACAATTGATGGTTTTTGCAAATTGTTTGGGATAGTTAACAACTATGGATGAACTTTTAACGATACATGAACGATAACTTGGTTTTTTTATATTAAAAAACGTGTTTCATGATTAATATATTATTGATATGTTTTGGAAAATGAAAGCCCATCAAGGTCATTGTTGAATCGATAAAGGTTAATGCTCCACTTCTTTAATATAATCTTATGCATTTACCTTTTGATTAACTATTGATATAATGCCTAAGGGTGTGCATCAGGTAGGTAGGTCAGGTCGACTGACCGAAGCCAAATCCGATCAGATTTCGGATACTGAAACAAAGCCCCCAATTTTATGTTTTTCTTCGCAAAATCTAACTGGTTCAGACAGATTCGTATCTAGTAATAATGATAGGAAAATGAAGTTTTATATCAAAGCTAAGGTAGAAAGAAAGAAAGAGAGGCGCTAGTTGCGGTGAAGCAATTGTACAAAAAACTAAAAAGCCACAACTTTTTTCTTCATAAACGTATGAATCCTAAGAAACAAATGAGACAAGTATATGTGCCTATATACTGGGCTGTGTTTTGGATTTAAAGAGAGAAGGGAAAGACCTTTGGGATGTTTGTAAGAATAATCATGGGTTTCATTGATTTATATATATATATATATATATATATATATATATATATAAAACAAATGAAGATAATAATGTGGGTGTTTGGATGTTTAGGCGTTGGAACAGATTATTGCACCAAGGTTATTGTGATTCACTAGCACCAACACATGTATATATGTATTTAGGTTTAGGAACTGGGGGTTGGATTTCAGTGAGGAGTACTAAATTTGGTGAGAAGTGTGAATCAATTGTTGGATGAGAAATGGAGAATGATTAGGATGAGGTGCACCTGATCAAATCCCTTTTAAACCGCAATTCATGGAAGGATATTTGATTAAAAGTGATCAACAATTTAAATGTATAACTTTCCCGTTAACGAATCTTGATTTTTTGATATAATGTATAAGAGCATCCACAACAAGGAATTTATTAGGATTTCATTTGGATTGCAAAAGTGTCATGTAGGATTGCTAAATTAGAAATTGTAGTGGTTGTGAGTATGATTGTTAAATTCTAAATTGGTTTTGGTAATTTGCAAATGTCAAATCAGTACTTTTTGCTGATGTGGCAGTGAATAGTATAAGAAATTGTAGGGAATAATTTCTAAATTCCAAGAGGCCCGACGACGGGTACGTTCGGGGTAACCGTAAAAGCCCGTGATTCTCCTAGGTCCATTGGGACGGTCATCAATCTCTAAATCAATGTGGTTAAGAGAATACAACAAAATGGAACAGATAGTTTTATAATTCCAAAACACACAAATGCCACCCCGTGGCCGTTACAACTGACCGCAAAACCACAGTAAAAACCCAAACGACTTCTTACACTATCAACTTTAGATTGCGATACAAGAGTTTCAAAAAGAAAAATTACATCAGGTCGGGAAGCCCGAATGAGTTCCCGAAGAACCGGAACTGCACGAGGATTGGCAAGGCCTCGGCAGTTCCAAGCTAAAACTTTCATTTTTCTAGGCAGGCCTGCGAAGCAGGTGTTGGGTAATCTTGATGGGTCAAGTGTGGGTCGCGGATCAGCTGGTCATGGAGCGGGTCAGTTGTCATGGGTCAGTTTAGCCACTGTGGATAGTCCATGCTAGTGACCGAATAAGAAAAAGTGGGTTTACCAATTCTGTGTGTTTGACCAAGTTTCCAGCAGAAGTTTAGAAGTCTGAGTTACTATTTCCTATTTTCTAGCTTAGTGGGTTAGTTGTTAGTTTAGGGTTTAGTTGTTTACTTTCATTATAAATAGCGTAGGTTACTGTTTTGTTTAGCATGTATTTTTCACTTCTCCAGTTTAATATACAAACACACAGTTAAAACCCCATATTGCCGTTTTGATTGGTGTTCGGGGTGTGAGTTCAGGGGTGGGGAAGGGACTGATTTCCAACAATTGGTATCAGAGCCCAAGTCTCGTTGAATGGGCTGTGGGGCGTTTTTGATCAGCTTGTTCGTGTGGCGAGAGAATAACCGAGCTGCGTGAAAACAGACGAACGGAAAGGATCTGTCAAAGCAGGTGGCTTTGGATTTGGTTCGTTGCTGCAGGTGCAAGAAGACGGTAAAGCGGTAGCTTGTTTTCTTGGTCGGTGTTGGCGAGAGACTAACCGGGGTTGCGGAATAAACGGACGGGAAGACATCAAAACAGTTGGGTTTTTTGAGTCAGTTCGTTTTGCGGATGACGGAAGACGGTAAAGGCGGGTGTGACCTTGTCTTCTTGATCGGTGGAAAAGGGCTCTCGGAACAAGCTTGATTGAAGGTGATAAAGGCGGTGGCATCGGCGGTCGTGGATGACTCCTACAACAACTTGGGATGACTCGATGAAGGCTTACAAAGTGTATCCAAGTGATCAAGACAGTGCTGGACGGTGGGCAGATCCTCGTATCGACAGCAAAGCTTCTGCCTACATTGACACCATCACAAACAATAGGAACCACGTTGAGGTATCAGGCTGATGATTTCATGGGTTTAAAATGCTGGGCTTGAAAGAATGCCAATTTTGTTGGAGGTTCAAATCGGAAAGACTTTGGACGTGACCGGGGAAGAGGTCGTGGGTCCGGGAAAAGTCGGGATATTGAGACTTTGGACGTGACCGGGGAAGAGGTCGTGTGTCCGGGAAAAGTCGGGATGTTGATGAACGTTTTCCAACGGGTCAAGATCATCAAGATTACGGGGGTGAATGTTGGGTAATCTTGATGGGTCAAGTGTGGGTCGCGGATCAGCGGGTCATGGAGCGGGTCAGTTGTCATGGGTCAGTTTAGCCACTGTGGATAGTCCATGCTAGTGACCGAATAAGAAGAAGTGGGTTTACCAATTCTGTGTGTTTGACCAAGTTTCCAGCAGAAGTTTAGAAGTCTGAGTTACTATTTCCTATTTTCTAGCTTAGTGGGTTAGTTGTTAGTTTAGGGTTTAGTTGTTTACTTTCATTATAAATAGCGTAGGTTACTGTTTTGTTTAGCATGTATTTTTCACTTCTCCAGTTTAATATACAAACACACAGTTAAAACCCCATATTGCCGTTTTGATTGGTGTTCGGGGTGTGAGTTCAGGGGTGGGGAAGGGACTGATTTCCAACAGCAGGTCCCGCCTCTGGTACTGGAGAGATCGTATCAATTGTAGATGACGACTTTGGGAATGTGTCTTCGGACTTATCGCTTCGGTGTTTTGGAGGTTCCTCCACTCTCAGTTTTTTCCAACGACATTTTTGGATCGGTCTTTAATGTATATTCGCTTCCTGTTTTGAGACCCGTTGCAATCGTGAATATTAGAGAGGTTCTCGGTGGTAGCAGTATTGGCGTGATGGTTGCTACCAACAACCTGCATGGCAATGTTAGGAGTAGACAAAACACATTTTATATTGGGGTTTAATGGCAGTGGGTCCCTTTGGGAGAAAGGTGTATTTTCACTAGCCTCGGTGGTAGTACATGGTAAGTGGGTACCACCTTTTGGGAGCAAAAAATGTGTGTCAGAAACATAAGATGTCTATTGTCCTTAATTGTGCCATCATCTTTAGACTATCAGCATCCAACCCCATCTAACCCACACTTTTTCACTGCCACATCAGCGCCACATCATTTTTCCCTTCCAACCCATTCTAACCCACAAACCCCCACATTCATCCCACACCACCATCCCATCTTTTATTTATTTTTATTTTTATTTTTGTTACAAGTATATTAATTTAAATAATTTAAATTTTATAAATAATTTATAATTTAATATAAGATAAAACAATTAATAAAATATTTCATAAATTGAAACTACAATTTTAACCTTACATAACCAAATTAAAAACATAAAAAAATACATAATTTCAAATTAAAAAACTACAAATTTCACCAACCATATAGTTGTCGAAGCAACTCTTTGTGGGCTAAAACCGCATTTAACGCGCTACCCGTGAGATGATCATGTGGTCTGATGTAAAACTCGAGATCTTTCCGCATTTCTCTTTGTTTCAAAGCTTCCGCTTTTGTCTTCGCCGCTTCCGCTTTTGTCTTTGTCGCCTCGGCTTTGTCCCTCGCGGTTTTCAACATTTCCTCCTCCACGGTTACTATTTTTTTATTTGCAACGTTTATATTCTCGACATACGCCATAAGATTCTTCAACGCCTCGTCCTTTTCCGCCGTCTTTGTGGAGGATGACGCGGCACGTTTACCTTTATCTCTCCCCGTCGGTCGTGTCGGTTCTTGTACGAAGACATCCTCCTCCTCATGGCTTTCTTCATTGAGGTTGAACCGAACACGTGCGTCAGAAGACGTCGTGTTTGGGTTTGAATCTGACGTGGACTTGCTCCGTTTTGAGGGCCTCGGGTTATCGTCCATGGAATGTACGATCTTCCACTTAGGGTGGTCTTTCACAATTCTCCAAGCCGTCTCGTGGGAGAAAGGCTTTTCGTTATTATCTGCCCGATACATCGTGTGTGCCCTCTCCATGAAGTCCGCGTCACCCCATCCGGATTTATATTGGGATCTTAGATTATTGTAGATCCCGTTAAACTTCATCATTTTTTTGTTCATGTCACCCCATTTGGATTGTACTTGGTCTTTATTGCGTTGATGTTGGGGACTTGAGTTGAAATAATTGAGTATTTTTCTCCAAAATTCTCCTACAAAAATAAATATATATATATATGAATACGTATATATAATAAAGATAAACACATTAATAAATATATATATGAATACGTATATATAATAAAGATAAACACATTAATAAATATATATAATAAAGATAATCACATTAATAAATATATATATGAATACGTATATATAATAAAGATAAACACATTAATAAATATATATATATATATATATATGAATACGTATATATAATAAAGATAAATACATTAATAAATATATATACCCGATTTTTGTGCGTTTCCAACGATGCTATCTTCGGAGACGTGAAGCCATGCATTTGCCAACAAAACCTCTTCTTCGGAAGTCCACGAAACCGCTTTCGTTCTATTTGCAAATTTCTTTTTCCGTTGTGTCGTGGTTCCCGCATCGAGTTGTGTTTCGGGAACCACATCGGGTGGGGTTTCGGGAACCGTTTCATCGACCTCAACATCCTCCGAATATGTTTCTTGTTGTAGTAGTTGTTCGAATTGCCTACCTTGATTATATTGTGGAAAGCCACCTTGCATAAATGGTTGAAAGCCGCCTTGATTAAATTGTTGGAATCCACCCGAATGAAATTGTTGGAACCCAACCGGGAGGGTGTTGGGTGAATACATAGGGTATTGTTGTATGCTTCCATGGTAGGTTGATGGTGGTGGTGTAAGATTGAAAATATTTTCCGTCGGGGACGGTTGCGAGCTCGTGCCTCGCGATTTGGAACCTCGTCGTGGTGTTGTGAACCCTTGTGTTTCTTTATCCATTATGATTTTTTTGAAGAAAGAAATAATATTGAGAGAGTAGAATGAAGTTGGGAAGATGGGAGAGATTGAGAGTAAATTTGTAGAGAGAATGAGAGTAGAATGAAGTGTGTGAAAAAATAAGTAGGAAGTATATTAGTATTTATAGGAGAAATAAAAAATTAAAAATAAAAAATTAAAAAAAAACCCAACGTTCCAGCATCCAACGGATAGATTTTCAAAAAAAAAATTTAAATTTTGGTAATTAACTCAACCCAGCTCGGGTTGCCCAACCCCAATCAACCCCAACCCCATCCAACCCCAAGGGGTGTGATGGTGTTCACTTCCATCCCCATCCAACCCGGGTGAACCCAATTGCCCCGATGCGGACGGTCTTAGTAAAGGACAAAAATGGATGATGGTTGACTAATGGCTCTTTTGTCCCATCACCTCCAAAATTTCAATCAGACATGTCTTATGATTCAAAAACTTAAGGCCATCCGTAGCAATACCCAAAAGCCCTAAAGCCACCTCAACGCCACATCAGCTTTTCTCCAAACCCTCTATAAACCCAAAAGTGGAGTAGCAATACCCTAAAGCCCTCTTGCCACCTCATTTTTTTAATTATTTTATTTAAACATTTAATTATTTAACAAAATAAAAATATTTATATATTTTTTAATAAATAAAAATAAGATAAATAATAAAAATAAAAATTCATATCATTCATTAAAAATAAAAATTACAAAATAAATTTAAAAATTACAAAATAAATAATCTACTCGTCGTCATTGTTGGGAACTTGGATACGCCAAATATGTTCGACCAAATCCGACCGAAGGTTATTATGAGTGTCCCGGTTTTTGACTTCTCGAACATTTGACGCGCGTTGTTCCTCACTGATTTGGGTTTCGATATCATCCGTGAAAATGTCGTTTTCATCGCCACCACAAATAGCATGGTCTTCGTCTTCGAGTATCATATTGTGTAATATGACACAAGCGTACATAATGTTTTCCAATCTTGCCGGTTCCCATCCGCGTGCCGGGTTATGAAGTATATGCCAACGTTGTTTAAGCACGCCAAAAGCTCGTTCAACATCTTTACGTGCCGCTTCTTGCGCGGACTTGAACTTTTGTCGTTTAGGGTTATGTGGGCACGTAAATGATTTTATGAAAGTAGCCCATTCCGGATATATCCCATCCGCTAGATAATATATGTGCTCGTAGGTGGCTCCATTCACCTCAAAAGGGCAGTCGGGTGCTTTTCCATCATATACATCGTTGAAGATGGGCGACTGATTGAGAACATTGATGTCGTTGTTGGAACCGGCAACACCAAAGTATGCGTGCCAGATCCATAGATCTTGAGAGGCGACTGCTTCTAGCATGATTGTCGGGTGCTCATGATCACCTCTCATGAATTGACCTCGCCATGCTACCGGACAATTTGCCCACGCCCAATGAGTACAGTCTATGCTTCCGAGCATGCCGGGAAATCCGTGTTTAGCTTCATGCGCGGCGTACAACTTCTGTGTTGGTGCAAGTGTACCACATCTCTATATATTTATATATATTTATTTTGATGATTACAAACACACCGTATTATTGTTTATCTAACAATTTAATCCAAGTGTGCAGTTCTTGAAGAACACGAAGATTTTATCTGAAGAGTTCAAGACTGGTGCTTTACGTCGTCATCATTGTTTATATCTAATAATGATAATCACCCTAAAATAATATACCACTTGGATATTTCTAAAAACCCTTTAAATAATATTTTAAAAAATTTTGGTTCTAGAAGTATCTGCCATGCGTACTGTTTCTGCAACCACTTTCTGACGCAGGTATACCGCGAAGGTAGAGCCGGTATTCCGCGGTGGTACGGCCGGTATACCGCGGGTGTTCAGCCGGTATACCGCGGCAGGCTCGGTGTGCATCTCTGATTGGTTGGAAGTCTTTTCTTCCGCGCGGTATACCGCGGGTGTTCAGCCGGTATACCGCGGGTACTGTTTCCGTTGGTTTTTGCAGAGTTGACTTTCTGATCTTGATGTGTTTTTTCCTCTGCACGGTATACCGCGGGGGATAGCCGGTATACCGCGGATGCACATATCCGTTGGAAGCTTCATGCTATATATTTGCATGCTGATGGTGAAGAAAGAGCAGACTACACAAACAACAACAACAAGCAACCAACTCCATCCTTTTCTCAGCTCTCTCACTTATTTAATTTATATATTTTATAAAACCTTTTTTATAAAATATCCAAGTGTGAGATATTATACAAGAGTGATTACCCATTGTGAGTTATACTCCTCTTGTAAGTATTTGAATAACGGGTGTGTGATCCTGTTTATCTCATAGCAGAGGCTTGAGAAACTATTACAAATTCCTTTGTATTTGGTTTGTGTTCTACCGTAAAGAATACATTTATTGGATCGTGTCGAGAAGTGTCTCGGCTGCTGGTTTATCACAGTTGGTGGTAAATCAGTAAATCTCTGTGTCAAGTATCTCTATCCCTTATCTCTTTATTTATTCCGCTGTGCTTTTAATTATATCTGTTTATATAATTGTTGTATATTTATTATTTGTATACTCTGATTTATTTATACTGTTTCTGTACTGTATTTATTTGTAAAAGAATTTTTGAAAGTAAAAGATTTTAAATACAACCTTACCCCCCCCCCCCCCCCCTAGGTTGTCTAACAATTTGGTATCAGAGCGGGGCTTTCAAAAATTATCTGTTTAAATTTTTTAAAGTTATATCTTTTATTTAATGGCTCAACAAAATGCTTGGTTTTCTAAATCTCTTCTTATTGATTTCGAAAATTTTGATCTTTGGGCAAATTCTTTTGAACGTTATGTTCGTGGGATAAATCAAAATATTTGGGATATTATTATTAAAGGAAATTTCAAACCCACAAAATTTCAAAACAACAAAGTTGTTGAAAAACCTAGCTCGGAATGGTCCGACGAAGATGAGGCTAATTATTGTTTAAATTATGAAGCCAAAAATTTTCTCTTTTCGGTTCTTACTAACGATGATATTGAGCGTGTTTATCTCTTTGAAACTGCTCGTGATATTTGGGAGAACTTGAACATCACCTATGGTGGAAACTCAAAAGAAAAGAGAGACGAAACCCGAGATCAAAGAAATGAAGAAACTTGTCTCATCGTCGACTGCGAGAAAGAGGTATGTACTTCATACTCAAGTTATTCTAGTTGTAGTGATAACGATGATGATATTGATATGTTAAATGTCTCTTTTCAAAAATTGATTGTTCTCGTAAATAGTTATAAAAATGAGAATGCTAAATTAAAAGAAGAACTATTATTATGTCAAAATGAGTTGAATAATTGTAAACAAACCATTGCATGTGATAATAAAATCAAAAATGAGTTAATTGATAAAGTTATCACTTTAGAAAAGAAAGCATGCGAAAATATTGTTTGCAAATCATGTGATGTTTTAAATAAGAAACTTGCATGTTTAAATAAAAAGTCACATGAAAATATTATTTGTGCAAAATGTGATATTCTTAAAAATGAAAATGCATGTTTAAAAGCTAAATGCGATTCATATGAAAAGGACAATCTATTGGCTAAAACATTTCAAAGTAGTAATGAAAAAGTTCTTAAAATGCTAAATATGTCTAATCGCATTAATTGTAGAAAAGGCATTGGTTCTAATACATGTATTGATACGTGCTCGTGTATTCAAATTAAAAGGTGTTTTGAACCACCTAAAGTTGAAACGAGAAAACCTTATGTGCAAAAACCTCCGTATGTATCCAAAATGAATAATGTGAATTATATGCCGAGGAAACCGTATGCTTGCATGTATAATAGCAAATTTTCTAGACCAAAGAATAATGTAAATTTGCATGCTTCATTTTACGTCTATGATAAATACGATCGTAAAATAAAAATGGTTAGAAAATGGATTCCGAAAGGAATGTTTAATGTTGACAATCCCGGTGGGATGCGTTTGTGGTTTTAAACAAATTTTGTGGATTGTATGTTGTCTTGTTTTATTTTATGTCGACAACATATTTTAATTTTTTTTTGCAGTTTATGTTTTATACTAACTGTTAAAAGGACCCATAAGAAAAGGGTACCACGAAAAATTTTCTTTGCCTTTTGTAGGTGCTACCTGCCGAGGTTATAATACGTGGTTACCTGCCGAGGTTATAATACGTGTTACCTGCCGAGGTTATAATACGTGGTTACCTGCCGAGGTTATAATACGTGGTTACCTGCCGAGGTTATAATACGTGGTTACCTGCCGAGGTTATAATACGTGGTTACCTGCCGAGGTTATAATACGTGGTTACCTGCCGAGGTTATAATACGTGGTTACCTGCCGAGGTTATAATACGTGGTTTCCTGACGAGGATATAATACGTGGTTACCTGACGAGGTCATAATACGTGGTGATTTTTTTTTCACATAAATTAACCGAAAATCGAAGCCTTAAGATCCTTTTTGGTGCAAGTGTTTCTTTTTGGTTATTTTGTTTCATGTCATTTATTATGCTTATTTTATCCCTCAAATTTTATAAAATCATCAATTTAATATCGTTATTAATTTGAGGGGGAGCTTTTTATCTTTTACCCATGAGTTTATGCTACCTCAATTATATGCATATTTTGAGGGGGAGCATCTCTCGAGGGGAAGCATACCGTCTTTCTTGACCCTTTTTGTTTTGACAAACGGGGGAGAGAAACCGCATATGCTCATGCTTAGCGGTTGTGTTTGTCATCATCAAAAAGGGGGAGATTGTTGGTGCAAGTGTACCACATCTCTATATATTTATATATATTTATTTTGATGATTACAAACACACCGTATTATTGTTTATCTAACAATTTAATCCAAGTGTGCAGTTCTTGAAGAACACGAAGATTTTATCTGAAGAGTTCAAGACTGGTGCTTTACGTCGTCATCATTGTTTATATCTAATAATGATAATCACCCTAAAATAATATACCACTTGGATATTTCTAAAAACCCTTTAAATAATATTTTAAAAAATTTTGGTTCTAGAAGTATCTGCCATGCGTACTGTTTCTGCAACCACTTTCTGACGCAGGTATACCGCGAAGGTAGAGCCGGTATTCCGCGGTGGTACGGCCGGTATACCGCGGGTGTTCAGCCGGTATACCGCGGCAGGCTCGGTGTGCATCTCTGATTGGTTGGAAGTCTTTTCTTCCGCGCGGTATACCGCGGGTGTTCAGCCGGTATACCGCGGGTACTGTTTCCGTTGGTTTTTGCAGAGTTGACTTTCTGATCTTGATGTGTTTTTTCCTCTGCACGGTATACCGCGGGGGATAGCCGGTATACCGCGGATGCACATATCCGTTGGAAGCTTCATGCTATATATTTGCATGCTGATGGTGAAGAAAGAGCAGACTACACAAACAACAACAGCAAGCAACCAACTCCATCCTTTTCTCAGCTCTCTCACTTATTTAATTTATATATTTTATAAAACTTTTTTTATAAAATATCCAAGTGTGAGATATTATACAAGAGTGATTACCCATTGTGAGTTATACTCCTCTTGTAAGTATTTGAATAACGGGTGTGTGATCCTGTTTATCTCATAGCAGAGGCTTGAGAAACTATTACAAATTCCTTTGTATTTGGTTTGTGTTCTACCGTAAAGAATACATTTATTGGATCGTGTCGAGAAGTGTCTCGGCTGCTGGTTTATCACAGTTGGTGGTAAATCAGTAAATCTCTGTGTCAAGTATCTCTATCCCTTATCTCTTTATTTATTCCGCTGTGCTTTTAATTATATCTGTTTATATAATTGTTGTATATTTATTATTTGTATACTCTGATTTATTTATACTGTTTCTGTACTGTATTTATTTGTAAAAGAATTTTTGAAAGTAAAAGATTTTAAATACAACCTTACCCCCCCCTAGGTTGTCTAACATTCTGAATATCAATAAAAGTAGGCTTGCGTAAATATTTTTGACCATACAGTTCAATAATACTTGTGCAGAATTTGTGCAGACAATCTCGTGACGTTTTCTCTCCCATACGGATGTACTCGTCAAGTGAGTCAGCAACTACTCCATACGCCAATTGCCGAATAGCGGAAGTACACTTTTGTATCGGAGAAAAACCTTTTTTGTAACTGGCGTCCAACCGAAATGTAAAATATGGATATTGTCCTTGTAAATCTTCAACTATTTGTTCGAATAGTTGCCTCCTCATCCTGAACCGCCGCCTAAACATATCCGGTGTATAAACCGGGTTGTTGCCAAAGTAGTCCCGCATAAGCCGCTCGTTTGCAGCTACTCGACCTCTTTCTATGTTCGCGGCCCTCTCTCTTCTTGACGATGAGGCGGTGCTACCATAAATTAATTGTGCAGTCTCTCGAACCAAGCCTACAAAAATTTCCCTTTGTAGATGCAAGAACTCGTCGGTGTCTACGGATGTAGAATACAACATTAGCCCCATAACCTCTTGATTGTTCTACAAAAAAAAATTAACTCTTTATTTTGTTATTTGTAATTATTTTTTTGAATTGATAGTAACTTCATTTTTTCAGACTGTATTCAATTACATAAAAACCTCCTAATCAAAATTTATATGTAAAATTGAATGTTAACTATATATTTTAATAAAATCTGTAATGATTATTAGCATATGATAATTATAATAATTATGTATGTAGCTCAGTTGATAAATGAGTGAGACAACTTTGTTTAAATACTAGACTTGATTTTCCCCTTTCCCGATTTGCCTTAGTTGCCTAGTGAGCAAAAAAAATGTTTCATCATATTGATGTTTTTGAAAGTGGCTTTAATATGGGATCGATGAATTATCGGTAATCAACTTTTTATCCAAGTTATAATAATTAGAAGGTTGTTTGAAGATTTTGATGAACAAAATATGGTTGTTTGATAATTTTTTAAAATGAAATTAGGTCGATGAATGGTTAACGAATGCCCAATGTACAAAATCATTCGGAGGGTTCTATAACCATTAAACGACAAACTTTTTTTATTAAACAAGATTCACCTCTTAGCAATACAGATACTACCTCTTAATAAAACTATTCAGAGGTACACAAACAACCCCTTTAAACATTTTATACATTATCTTCTTAAGGCCACCCGTACCGCCCTTGGGTACGGGATCGGGTTCGACACATGTGGCAATCGGGTTAGCGGGTAAGGGGGTACGGGGGGGGGGGGGGGGGGGTAGGGAGCGGGTTCGTGAATCCGGTGAAGAGAAAAGCTGGTAAGGGGAGCGGGTAAGGGTTCGTGGGTTCAGCGGGTAGGGTAGGGTGGGTAGGCGGTACTCCACTTTTAGGTAAGGAGGGTAGAAAAGAGAAAAGCTGATGTGGCGCTGAGGTGGCAATCGGGTTCAGTGGGTTCTGTTGGTGCAAGTGTACCACATCTCTATATATTTATATATATTTATTTTGATGATTACAAACACAACGCATTATTGTTTATCTAACAAATTAATCCAAGTGTGCAGTTGTTGAAGAACACGAAGATTTAATCTGAAGGGTTCAAGACGGAAGTGTTTACGTCGTCATTATTGTTTATAACTAATAATGATAAACACCCTAAAATAATATACCACTTGGATATTTCTAAAAACCCATAAATTAATTTTAATAAAGGTTTTAAGAAGATCAGCAAGATTTGGTTGCAGTTCTGGAAAGTTTTCATTCCTGACGCCGGTATACCGTGGGGAATACCCGGTATACCGCGGGTACACCAGGCCGGTATACCGCGGCTGTTCAGCCGGTATACCGCGGCAGGCCGTGTACAATTCCTATTGGTTGAAGTGGCTTTTCCTGACGGCGGTATACCGCGACGGTACAGCCGGTATACCGCGGGTACGTTTTTCCAGAAGTCAACTTTGCATGTAGCCGTTGTGTACCAGTGTGCTTTCTGACCGCGGTATACCGCGGTGTGCAAGGCGGTATACCGCCAGGTCATGTGACCGTTGGAGCTTCTTGGTATATATGAAGCATGCTGTTGATGAAGACTTTAGACCTTAGACAAGAACACAACAGTAACAACAAGCAGCATACTCTCAGCTCTCTCATTTATATATATATATTTTATAAAAATATTTTTTATAAAATATCCAAGTGTGAGATATTATACAAGAGTGATTACCCATTGTGAGTTATACTCCTCTTGTAAGTATTTGAATAACGGGTGTGTGATCCTGTACATCTCATAGCAGAAGCTTGAGAATCAATTACGTTACCTTTGTACTTGGTTTGTATTTCTACCGTAAAGAATACATTTATTGGATCGTGTCGGGAAGTGTCTCGGCTGCTGGTTTATCACAGTTGGTGGTAAATCAGTAAATCTCTGTGTCAAGTATCTCTATCCCTTATCTCTTTATTTATTCCGCTGTGCTATATTATATTTATTTATATAAACTGCTTTGCATTTATATTTATTTATATAATCTCTGTGTATTTAAATTATATCTGTTTATATAATTGTTGTATACTTATTTATTTATACTCTGCTTTATTTATTCTGTATTTATTTGTAAAAAGATTTTTTGAAAGTAAAAGTTTTAAAATACAACCTTACCCCCCCCTTAGGTTGTCCAACATTTGGTATCAGAGCGGGGCTTTCAAAAATTTTCTGTTTAAATTTTTAAAGTCATTTCTTTAATTTTTTTTAAATGGCTCAACAAACTAATTTTGTGTTCTCTAAAACTCCTTTGATAGATACTGAAAAGTTTGGCATTTGGGCCGAGCTATTTGAATGTCACGTTCGTGGCAAAAGTCAAAAAATTTGGGATATTATAGAAAATGGGAATTTTAACCCTACTATTATAAAAAATAATGTTATTGTTGATAAACCTGTTAAGGACTGGACTCCCGCTGAAGAATCTCTTTTTTGTTTAAATTTTGAGGCTAAAAATATATTATATGCTGCTTTAACTTCCGATGAAATAGAAAGAGTTTATACCTGTAAAACTGCTAACCAAATCTGGCAAAGCTTGAGTGACACTCATCGTGGAAATACTCAAGTTAAAAGTTCTAAAATAAACATTTTAGTTCATGATTATGAATTATTTGAAATGTCTAAAGATGAGTCAATCGACTCAATGTTTAAACGTTTTAACCTCATTATGACTACCTTGAAGGGATTAGGTCGTACTTATCCTAATGAGGATTATGTAAGGAAAATTCTTCGAGCACTTCCTTCGGAGTGGATGGCAAAAATCACATCCTTGGAAGACTCCCGAGATCTCGCAACTATGAAGCTCGATGATCTCATCGGCAATCTTAAAGTGCACGAAATTGCACTAAGAAGAAATCAAGTCCGGGAGCAAGTCAAAAAGAAATCCATCGCTCTCAAGGTCGTTGCCTCAAAAGAAAAGGAAGAGGAGGAAGATGCAAGTTCATCCGATGATGAACCCGAAAATCTTGACGATTTAGTCAAGTTGGTAAGAAAACTTTCTAAACTTCTTTCTAACAAAAAGTTTGCCAATATTGATAGGTTTCAAGAAAATGAAGACTACCGTCGTGGTAGTAAAAACCAAAGTCGCAACGTCCACAAAAGTGAAGACAAATATGACGAATCTAGCGACGATGAAAAAGCCAATAAAAAGAAAGGCTTTTGCTATGTGTGTGGTGACAAGGATCACTATGCAAGTGTGTGTCCAAAACGAGCAAAACAAATCAACACACCAAAAGCTCTCGTTGGAGGCGCGTTGAGCGCAAGCATAGATGAAGCCAAAAATTTTTGTTTCATGGCCGACCATGATAATGAGGTATCTTCATCATATCTTTTTGAAAATAATTGTGATAGTAATTATAGTGATAATTATTACAGTGACGATGAAAATAATCTTGACGAATTATATAAATCATTTCATGCTATGGCCGCTCTCGCAAATAAATATAAAGATGAAATTTCTAATTTAAAAGAAACCGTATCTGCATATAAAAAGGAAATAGATGACGGTAAACAAAAATCTGCTCATGATTTAGATGTTATCACTAAATTAGAAAATAAATTAAGTGAAAAAGATATTTGTAAATCTTGTGTTATTTTAAATGATAAAATTGCATGCTTAAGTGAAAATAAAAAAGAAAGTATTGCATGTACAAAATGCGAGTCTCTTGAAAATGAAGTTGCATATTTAAATACTAAATGTAAATCGCATGAGAAAGATAATCTGTTAGCTAATGCTTTTCAAAATAGCAATGATAAAGTGTTAAAAATGCTAAATATGTCTAATCGCATAAATTGTCGTAAAGGCATTGGTTCCGATACATGTGTTGATAAATGTTCGTGTAAACCCATTAAAAGATTTTTTGCATCTCCTAAAGTTGATACGAGAAAACCTCCATACATGTCAAAAATAAAAAATGTGAATTATGGAAGGAAACCGCATGCGTTTATGTATAATAATAAGTTTGCGAATCCTAAGAAAAATGTTAATCCGCATACTTCTTTTTACGTCTATGATGAATACGATCGTAAAATTAAAATGGTTAGAAAATGGATTCCGAAAGGAATGTTTAATGTTGACAATCCCGGTGGGATGCGTTTGTGGTTTTAAACCATTTTTATGGTTTTATATGTTGTCGTATTTTGTTTTATGTCGACAACATATTTTTTTGCAGTTTATGTTGTATACTAACTGTTAAAAGGACCCATAAGAAAAGGGTACCACGAAATATTTTCTTTGCCTTTTGTAGGTGTTACCTGCCGAGGTTATAATACGTGGTTACCTGCCGAGGTTATAATACGTGGTTACCTGCCGAGGTTATAATACGTGGTTACCTGACGAGGTCATAATACGTGGTGATTTTTTTTAATCACATAAAATTAACCGAATATTGAAGCCTTAAGATCCGTTTTGGTGCAAGTGTTTCGTATTGGTTTGTATATCTTTGTCTCTATTGCTTTTTGCATTTTATTTTATCCCTCAAATTTTATAAAATCAATTTAATATCGTTATTAATTTGAGGGGGAGCGTTTTATTATATTTACCCATGAGTTTCTGCTACCTCAATTATATGCATATTTTGAGGGGGAGCATCTCTCGAGGGGAAGCATACCGTCTTTCTTGACCCTTTTTGTTTCGACAAACGGGGGAGAGAAACCGCATATGCTCTTGCTTAGCGGTTGTGTTTGTCATCATCAAAAAGGGGGAGATTGTTGGTGCAAGTGTACCACATCTCTATATATTTATATATATTTATTTTGATGATTACAAACACAACGCATTATTGTTTATCTAACAAATTAATCCAAGTGTGCAGTTGTTGAAGAACACGAAGATTTAATCTGAAGGGTTCAAGACGGAAGTGTTTACGTCGTCATTATTGTTTATAACTAATAATGATAAACACCCTAAAATAATATACCACTTGGATATTTCTAAAAACCCATAAATTAATTTTAATAAAGGTTTTAAGAAGATCAGCAAGATTTGGTTGCAGTTCTGGAAAGTTTTCATTCCTGACGCCGGTATACCGTGGGGAATACCCGGTATACCGCGGGTACACCAGGCCGGTATACCGCGGCTGTTCAGCCGGTATACCGCGGCAGGCCGTGTACAATTCCTATTGGTTGAAGTGGCTTTTCCTGACGGCGGTATACCGCGACGGTACAGCCGGTATACCGCGGGTACGTTTTTCCAGAAGTCAACTTTGCATGTAGCCGTTGTGTACCAGTGTGCTTTCTGACCGCGGTATACCGCGGTGTGCAAGGCGGTATACCGCCAGGTCATGTGACCGTTGGAGCTTCTTGGTATATATGAAGCATGCTGTTGATGAAGACTTTAGACCTTAGACAAGAACACAACAGTAACAACAAGCAGCATACTCTCAGCTCTCTCATTTATATATATATATTTTATAAAAATATTTTTTATAAAATATCCAAGTGTGAGATATTATACAAGAGTGATTACCCATTGTGAGTTATACTCCTCTTGTAAGTATTTGAATAACGGGTGTGTGATCCTGTACATCTCATAGCAGAAGCTTGAGAATCAATTACGTTACCTTTGTACTTGGTTTGTATTTCTACCGTAAAGAATACATTTATTGGATCGTGTCGGGAAGTGTCTCGGCTGCTGGTTTATCACAGTTGGTGGTAAATCAGTAAATCTCTGTGTCAAGTATCTCTATCCCTTATCTCTTTATTTATTCCGCTGTGCTATATTATATTTATTTATATAAACTGCTTTGCATTTATATTTATTTATATAATCTCTGTGTATTTAAATTATATCTGTTTATATAATTGTTGTATACTTATTTATTTATACTCTGCTTTATTTATTCTGTATTTATTTGTAAAAAGATTTTTTGAAAGTAAAAGTTTTAAAATACAACCTTACCCCCCCCTTAGGTTGTCCAACAGGTTCATTGGGTCGCGGTACTCATGGTCTAATAAAACTATTCAGAGGCACACAAACAACCCCTTTAAACATTTTATACATTATCTTATTAAACTAAATAATATCGTTGGGCCCATTAAAATTTAGGGATACTGTAGCCAACTTAGTCATAAAATAAGCCCACGTAGAACCTTTCTTTTGAAAAAGAAAGCCCACTTTCAAATTTCAATCATGTTTTTTGGAATACAAAATAAAATAGCGGTTAAACAAACCATAACAAATGGATATTTTAAACATATGCTCTTGTCCAAGTTCAACACGATTTTATTTTTAACAAAAAAATAGTGTTGATATGAATTGGTTTTAACTTATTCTATTACCATTTTATTTTTAACTTATTCTATTGATACTCTTTTTTTTTCTTTCACAGTGATAATGATCTGGTTTAATTTGGCACCGTATATATTGACCAACTTCTTCTGTTTATCTTTTGCATTTTATTGAAATGGGTCACCGTCTTCGTCTATGTGATCCAATAAGTCAATTGAGCCACCAATCATGACCTTGATTATGGTGCTTATGAGAGTTCATATGTAATTCTACTTATCCTGTTAGAATGCAAATTAACTCTAACTTTGATCGAATCCATACAGGTGCACTGAAATTCGTTACCTTGTCCCTCTTAGAACCAATCAATGGGTGCTTGGATGTGTGTGTACACATAAATTTCACAAAATAGTAATAACAATAATAAACACATTCAATCTAAATAATTAATTCATGTATTTTGATAAATTATTAAATAATGTTGACTTGTAATATGACATTTGAATTACCGAAGCCGCCTCGACCTTTGTGGGTTGTTACATCACTGAAAAAAGTCATTTCATTCGTTTGTCAACGGCACTACACGTTAAGGCTACTTTTACATACAATTTAATAGGAAAAAAAAACAAGCATGTGAGAAAAAGACCCTCTAAACAGTCAACACATGCCAAAAAAACCCAATGGAATTTGACATCTACATATGACAACAAACAAAAACAATAAGAAAAACAAAATAATATTTTCATAGAACATCTTAAAAGCAGGCCCGACCCTGAGCCATGGCAAGTGTGGCTTGGGCCATGGGCCCCAAGTCCAGCAGGGGCCTCACAAAATATTAGGGCTTTTATATATATAGCATCAATTTTGGGTCCAATCCATATTACCGTTTGATTTACTTACAGCCGGCCGAAACTTTCAATTGTCGATGGATTGAAAATTTGAAATCGAGAAGAGTCCTGCCTCCTGCGTAGTCTTGATTCGTTGAAAACTTGAAATCGATTTAGGGCAGAATCGTTTAGTTGAAATCGATTTAGGGCAGAATCGTTGAAAATGTGAAATCCATTTAGTTCAGTCTCTCTCTCTCTCGTTCAGTCTTGATTCGATTTCAAAACGAATCGTTGCTTGCTGATGCTGAGTTGCTGTCCTAATTCCTAATTCCTAAATGGCTAAATCGTTGCTGCCCTAGTGCCCTTCCTAAATCAGAACAGAAGTGTTGCTGTTGGATTTAACTAAGAAGAACTTGGATTGCTTGATTTGCTTCTGCCCTAAATCAGGTGTTTTCTATCCTTTTTTGAACTTTGAAGTTTGAACTTGCTGTGGTTTGCTGTTGGATTGTTCATTGTTCATTTGTTTGTTTCATTGTTGCTATTTGGCTGCCTTAGTGCCTTATATAATTATATTTGCTTGAATACTTGTTTAGTTATTTGATTGTTGTCTTTCAATTTATTAGATAAATAGAGTAATAGACATGTTTCCAAGATCACAACCTTCGGGTGCTCAAAAGAGGAAAAGGAAAAAACAACAGGAAGAAATTGAAAAATCGATGCAAGGATCTTTGAATAAATTTCTTGTTAAACCATCAAACATTTCTGAAAATCCAGTTGAAAATCCTATTGAGAATCCGGTTGAAAATCCTATTGAGCATCCGGTTGATGATAATGAAAACGTTGAGCATCCGGTTAATGATAATGAAAACATTGAACATCCGGTTGATGATAATGTTTGTGACGATGATAACATTGGTGTGAATATATTTGATCCTCGTAATATAGGGGCACTTTTTTTGTCTTTCGCCATGGGCCTCCAAAATCTCAGGACCGGCCCTGCTTAAAAGCAACAACTTGCAAATTGTTTATGAAATATAAATTAAGTTTTTTCCAAATGTAACGCTACAAGCCTTGAAACCCCTTTTTGTGCTCTTGTTTTTAAATTCTAATATGTTAAAACAGTTTTCTATTGTAAATCTAACATCATTATGGGATTTTAACTGTGTTTTTATTATTAAGATTATAATGATGCGAGGATATTAATTTTATGGGTTTAAAATATGTTTAAATATTAATAATAAAAATAGAGTGGTGGCTTTAATAAAACATGTTTAAGTACATGTTTGGATAACCATAAGCTAGCTTTTTGAAACGCTACTTGAAGTAGCTTTTGAGTAACTTTTTGTGAATATTTCAATATTTCCCCTCAATATTATTAATTAACTATTATTATAAATAAATATTAATTACCATTAGTTAATAAATATTAATTAATATTAACTGAAAATTATTAAATTGACTTTTAATTATACACTGACATTAATTTTTAATTATTTAGAGTTATTCAACAGAATGTTGATCATATAAATTATTTTTATATATATTTTAATATATTTTAATTATCAATTACTATTATCTTTTTAATTATTAATTTTTTTTTTCATATCATATTTAACGATTATTTAATATCATAAGTTAATATATATTTTTTTAAACTTGTTTTAACAAATTCAAAATTTATAGTATATATATAATAAAATTTAAATTCTTTTAATTAACATGTTATATTATTTAATTTTTCTTTACTACATTGGTTGTATTAATTAACATACTATATTGTCCCACATTCGTAGAAAGATGGACAATTGAAAATGAAGATGTGTATATAAAAGATTGATGGGTGTTGTTGAAAAAAATGTGAAATAGTGTTTGACTAAATATAGCTAAACCCAAACTGGATTAGTACTTTTTTGTTTATTTTAAATGATGTTATTCCAAATTTAATGATTTTAACATCAATATATAAATTAAACAATCATTATATAAACCTAATTATATATATATTGTTAAGATAACAATGCTTATAAATCAAAAAATTTATTAAATCAATATAAAAATATCAATATCAATCAATATAAATATCAATCAATATAAAATCAGTGATAGACCTCAATTACTATTTATCCATTTTTCTTAGAATTTTGATTTTCGTAAAAAGGTTAGCTTTAATGTTGTTTAGGTTGTGTCACATTACTCCAATATTTCTTTAAATTATATATCGCATCGTGCAACGTGCGGTTCCAACACTAGTTTTTCTAAAATATAGAACCAAAAATTAAAATTTCTAAAAAAAATAAACTCATTTCCAAATCTTTGCCTGTTAGGTAAGAGGATAGCAAGTTACAAATTATGTCTCGGTATGACATGTATCTCTATTACTATGAATTTCAAACATATTTCTCTATTTTAGAAAATTTTAACACGAATTATATTAATATAATATTCTCTAAGTTATCATCCCAATACACTATTATAGAAACTTAACATAAAATGATAAAAATTCGTTATTATTGGTGAAATTGAATAAAATAATCATTTATCTCTCCATTCATTAAGTTTTAAAGAATTCTCCAAACTTTGAAAACTTTGAAAATGTTTCTATTATAGAAAACCACATAAAAAATATATTGGGGAAGTTTAAAGAATAAAATCTCATTTTTTTTATTTTATAAAAGTTGTTGGAGATGCTCTTACAAATTAGATCCCTTGCCTTAAGGCCTTTGAATTTTGTACAGTTAAACCTTCTCATGTGTCCCTCCCGCACTCCGTCATTATTATTTTTGTCTCGGGTCTAACTCCTACTTTTAAGTACGGGTGAAACAATAATGAAATATAAACCACATAGAAGAAAAAATAAATAATTTTATGATTAATTGGATAAAAACAATAATTGTAACACCTCATATTCTCAATATCTGAAATAACCGGAAGTTTTGGGGCCACAGTGAGAAAAATGGAAACTTAGGGACTAAGTGACAGAATTAGAAGATTAAATGGAGCAAAACCCTTTTTTTTTATAAGGTTCATCTAGGCTTTGTCTAGACTACATCCCTGGCAATTTGGAAACAAACAAACAAAGCGGCCGTCTGAGACTAAGCCTGGCCACAGAATGCTGACGCCTGGACTCGAACCCAGGGTGGATGAGATATTCCACCACATCCCCCCAAGCCCTTGCCAACACGCCACCACCCTTGTGGTTGGAGCAAAACCCTTTCACTCTTCATTTTTGACGGCTGCACATTTGGAGAAGAGAAACTTAAAAGAATACAACTTTTGTGGAGGTTGAAGTAGAAAGATAACATCATGGGGTGAATACTAAATTTTGTTAGAAGTGTGAATGAATCGTTGGATGAGAAATGGAGAACGATTAGGATGAGATGTCCCTGATCAAATCCCTTTTAAACCGTAATTCATGGAAGGGTATTTGATTAAAAGTGATCAACAATTTAAATGTATAACTTTTCAGTTAACGAATCTTGATAGATATAATGTATTAACTTAAATTTGTTTGACGAGCATCGAGCTCAAACTCAAACATTGATTAAAAACATTCAAGCTCCTATTCAAGCTCTACATTGGAAAAGTTGTTCGAGCTCGAGTCAAGCTCGGGCCTAATATTTATTTTTTTAGCCGAGCTCGAATAGCATGCTATTCAACTCAACTAGACTCATTCACACCACTAAATCAAATCACTATACAAATTGTATAGACGGAAGGTTCAAATACGTAAAATATAAATATAAATACAAAATAAATTTTATACAGTAAAATCCATCAATGCCTCTCACAAAAGGGGGTTCTTATTAATGGTTTCGGGTCAACCCATTTGATCTAGTTAGCGGTGTATACCCGGGTTTGGTAACCCAATGGGCTCTTCGTGAAGTCCGACTCGCAATTTGTACCAGAACAAAATCGTATCCAACTATCCGTTCCGTCGTACCAATTTAATTGATCTATAAACGCAAATTTATTTGGTACAGGTTAATACCAATATATATATATATATAATTATTTGTTAATTATGTTAGTTGTTGATAAAACATATTTTCTTTATTTTTAAATTATAGATTTGCAAGTTTCATTATTTGAAAGGAAAAGAAAATTTTATATTTGTGTTATAAGAATAAAGGGAGAGAAAGAGATGGAATAAATAAAATAAATTTTCATGTTATTAAGTTAGAGAATAAGAAATAAAATAGATTAATTGATGAATATATGTATAAATTTATAAATATTTTTAATTTATATAAATTATTTATTGTCTTTACTTTCCTTTTCCTCTCATATTTTATAGGAAAATAAAAATATTTTCCTTTGCTCTTCTTCTATTTTCATCCTTTTAAAAACTTGAAAGACCACGTCTATCCTTTCCTTTTTTTTCCCTCGAAATTAAGGGGGAAAAAATTGTAGAATACAACATTAGCCCCATAACCTCTTGATTGTTCTACAAATAAAAAAAATTTAACTCTTTATTTTGTTATTTGTAATTATTTTTTTGAATTGATAGTAACTTCATTTTTTCAGACTGTATTCAATTACATAAAAACCACCTAATCAAAATTTATATGTGAAATTGAATGTTAACTATATATTTTTTCATAAAATATGTAATGATTATTAGCATATGATAATTATAATAATTATGTATGTAGCTCAGTTGATAAATGAGTGAGACAACTTTGTTTAAATACTGGACTTGATTTTCCCCTTTCCCAATCTGCCTTAGTTGCCTAGTGAGCTAAAAAAATGTTTCATCATATTGATGTTTTTGAAAGTGGTATTAATATGGGATCGACGAATTATCGGTAATCAACTTTTTATCCAAGTTATAATGATTAGAAGGTTGTTTGAAGATTTTGATGAACAAAATATGGTTGTTTGATAATTTTTTAAAATGAAATTAGGTACCAATGTACAAAATCATTCGGAGGGTTCTATAACCATTAAACGACAAACTTTCTTTATTAAACAAGATTCATTTCCTAGCAATTCAGATAGGCATGGGAATCACCCCCGACCCGTCGGGTAACCCGGTCCACCCGCCCCGGTCGGGGACGGGGATTCCCCGTAAAACCGGGTATCGGGGACGGGGACGGGGATCCCCGCTTTTCTAAAACCGGGGATGGGGACGGGGACGGGCATCTCACTCCCCGCCCCGCCGGGTACCCGTATTTTATAATATGTATAATATATATATATATATATATATATATATATATATATATATATATATATATATATATATATATATATATATATATATATATATATATATATATATATATATATTATGAAAATATATAGTAATATTTTTTGTCCAAAAAATCAGTAATAATTGCATATCTTTTTAATCATTAATGTATGTATACATACACATATACATCAGACGCCTATATTATATATATATATATATATATATATATATATAAGTAAAGGTATATATATATATATTTTCTTTTATGAACCCCATCAACTACTGAACTACATCTCCATAAAATTGAATCCCAACACATTGATCATTTTCATATTATATAGAGGGTTGCCTTCTGTTTTGCCTTCTATTTCGTTGGCTTACTGATGGCTTTAGGTTTGTGCCTTACAAACCCATAGTTTTTATTTTTATTTTTTGGCCCTGGAATGTTTGATAGGTGTTGTACGTTTCTAGTTGGTGCACCATTTTGGTGGTTTGTTTCATAAAGTTGATGCATTTCTAAACAAAATATTTTGTAGTTTTTGTTATTTTTTATATTTTGTTGTAAATGTAATATGTTTACCTTTCTGCCATATTACTCGATAAGTCGATATGTTTTGGTACGTGTAACGTTATTTTTTTTGGATTAGGTTGATTTTCTTTTGGTTTTAGGTTGTTAATTACTATATGATATTTAATTTTGTATTAAAATAATTATTTTTGTATTAAAATAAAAAAAATCGATTGGGGAAAAAATCCCCGTTTCCCCGTTGGGGATCCCCGTTCCCCGGTGGGGATGGGGATGGGGATATGATCATATTCCCCGACAGGGATGAGGACGGGGATGGGGATGAATATAATGATCGGGGACGGGGATGGGGATTGAGGTCCCCGCCCCATACCCGCCCCATTCTCATGCCTAAATTCAGATACTACCTCTTAATAAAACTATTCAGAGGCACACAAACAATCCCTTTAAACATTTTATACATTATCTTCTTAATAAAACTATTCAGAGGTACACAAACAACCCCTTTAAAGTGAAAGAGTTTATGAAAGACACCAAAGAATTGAGGAATGGTGTTCCGTTTAAAGATCCCGAAGCTTACCGGCAACAAAATCCGGTCACCGGACTCTTCTCAGGCAAATGTAAACCCTCTTTCTCCCCAAGACAAAAACAAGATTACCTTTTATTTGGGAAACAAAAGCAATTCTAAGAATAGTAACTTTTCCTCCCCAAGCTATACCTTTCTGAGCCTACTTGTCAAAAAGAGTCTTTAGAAACTTCCCATTCCATCCAACCTTGTAAACACAAAACCGTCGACTGTTGCTTTGAGAAAATTAAAGAAATCAAACCCACCCCATGTAAACCCATTAGATAATAGTACCAACCTAAAGGTACTTTCCTCACTACCTTGTCCTTGTCCCCTAAAGAGAATACTAGTTTTGACCTCCCAACCCCATATCCGTTTATGAAAGCAAATGTTTTAGAACCTAACCGTAACCCCCCCCACCCATCACTTCCTTTGATGGTACACCTTTACCACTACCCCTTCCAAACAATTCAGATACCACTACTCCTATCCATAAAAACTAGTCATCGTGCCCGCGCAATGTGGCGGGATGTCAAATTTTATTATGATTCGAGAAAAAGACTCCAATATACTCGGTATATCTCACTCAAATATACGTAAAATGTTTTAAAGTAGATGTGTGTTTGTGTGTGGAAGAGAGGCCTTTTTTGTCCTCAACATCTCATTTTACACCATGTTTGTATCATATTTATAAGTTGTACTTGATACATATTGTGGTAACTTAACATATTCATTGCAAAAACACCACAGTCAAGTGTATAATCAAACTTAAATCAACACCCCGTTTTGTTTTTATAGATTCTATAACAAACACACAAAAAGATCTACAACGGTAAGTATAATCAGGAAATAAAACAAAGTGAGCCTCAAGATTTTGCTTCTCCTTCCACTTCGATTGTACATAAAATTCTATACTAATTGGTAATCATTTGGGTGGACTATGCCACTTGAACCCTCACCAATGCCAACTTTTTCCTTCACATACTGGAAAAGATTATTGGTCTTTACCATGCTCACCCAGTAAAGTCAGTGACATCCGGTAAGCGTTGGTAAATGCCCCAACTAAAATGTCGATCCAAATTGAAAGTAAATGAGAAGTATTAGGTATCAACCTCTAAATTTAAAAAAAAAAATTAAGAAGGAAAGAGGGAACAAAAGCAATCAGAACATATAGTTGTTTGTTCAAGGTTACATTATCATCATAAAAATCAAAGCCAAACGGCATGATACCTAATACTTCTCATCCTTTTATGCCATGCAGCAGAACCATTTTTTCTGCAAAACAAAGTTTTTCCCATATCATCAAATTGTACAAATCTTTAAAAATACACTTATTAAATTATAGCCAAATATGTTGATAAAATGTCTAACATTGAAACAATTGAGAAGTGAATTAAGTTTGTATTCGTATTTTGAGATACAGAGGAAAGTTTAAATAAGAACCATAAATACTTTGAGAACCACATAACCAATTATTATGTGGCAACTGAAAGCTCAAGCAATACATTGCCTGCAAGACAGATTAAGGGTCATAAATCTTGAATTCTTGTAGCAAATCGTGTGAAAAACTGCAATATTTTTTATTTTTGAGAAGATTTTTATATCAGGTTTTACCTTATTTGGAGCAACATCTCTAATCGATGAAATATTGGCTCGTGTATCTTAGCATTCAAGAGAGAATCTGCCTCCTGCAGAGCAGATGTTATCAGTTAAAGAAGAAACATAATCCTTCTTACTCCATTTGTCCCAAAATAAATGTCCACCTATGAAAAAGACACCGTTTTCAAAAAATTATGACAATTTTACCTTTGATAATAGAGGGAGTAATGAATTTCTTCATCTCATAGTTAAGGGTAGAATTGAAAAGTAGGCACTTACTTTGGGACAAACAACAACAGAAATGTGTACACACACATATTTGGGACGGAGGATATATATATTTTCCTTTTTTTTTGGGGGGGGGAGCTTACTGAAACCACTGATTCTTGGGTCTCATTTGACGAAATGAAGCAATAGCAATGAATCCATGGTAGAAATCCTTTCCAGTATTTCCTCTGTATAAGTCCCCTAAATACATATGAGATGAATAAAGTTGATTATTTTCATTTTAGTTTGTTTTCATTCACGTTAATGTAAAAATAAAGCATGTTGAATGCAAAATTGTACATGTGATGTACATCACCAAATTTACCTAGGAACCGTAGAGCAGAAGCAGCAGATTCATTATCACATGAGCAAAATGCTCCCATGGCTTATCAGTAAACATCACGGAAGTTTTTATTCTTTTATTTTTGCTTCCTTTTGTCTTCACAGCTACATGAACATTAGCACATTTTAAACTTCCATTTTCTGTCACAAAGTTATAAAGATGTTTAAATTTTGTTAAACAACATCAAAGAATCAAAACCCAATAAATAAATTTAATACGTAATTCGTATTATTCCCTCTATCCAATGAAATTCGCAATACTTTCCATTTTGGGATGTCCCATGAAAATTGCAACATCTTCTTTCTTTTGTTAAAATCCAAAGTAAGAATTGCCCATTTTTTCTGCTATGGGTTTTGGTAAATACTCCCTTATTATGTCACTATAGGAGGCATTAAGATAGTCCACGAATAATAGAAAAAAATCCAAATTTTCATGGGCAATAAAAACTATTGGTTTAAAGTAGTAATACACTACCACATTTAAAATATCACACAGAAAGTAAAACCTTATTGACAATCCAATAGGGATTAATATGGGAGAAAGTAAAATCTTTAATAACCTACATGTTCTCATAAAAGTAGTGTTCCGCTCTTCTAGCTAGATCCAGTTATAATTTGGTATGCAAAGCAACAAACCTGGTTTAGGAATTTCATCAAACAGGTTATGGGCATCTTTTAGCATCTCCATTTAACACATAAAATTGATGAGGGCAAATGAGATAGATACATTGGAAGTGAACCCACAAATCAAATTGTAGCAATGAAGCCGTTGGCCATGATTTCAGAGACCCAAACTCGTACATTCTCGAATTTTGAAACCAAATCGTACCCATTTGATTTGTCACCGGACGCCATCTTCTAAAATCGATTGCAGTTGTAATAAACAACAGACCTATTGTGCAACAACAAATCGATTGCAATTCAAAACAAAAATAAGCAATGGAGAGAAAATGGAAACCAAAAAACAGATTGGTAAACAAACCTGAAACAAAAGGGAATCACCAGATTGGACTTTGCTTCTTGTATCATCGTACTTTGCTTTTAATTGCAATGTTAAGGGGGAAAACATATGTTGGAACTGATAAAAATAAGTCGAATAATATCAAATAAAAGGGCAGACCTCTTTTTGGGATTATGCTGCTTTGAGAAACCTCTTGATAAACACATATGGAGTTGGAACCGAGAGATTAAACTGAAGGGTATTCATCATTACCTTCTCCTGTGAATATCCAAACGAAAACAAATATGAGTCTTAATGGAGATTATTAATAATAAAAAAGAAATATTGTTTAGTAGTTGCCACATCAAGAACTTCTGTTCTTGTGTAAGCCTTGTCAGAAATTACTATAAAGTCCTCAACAACAGGCACAAAAACTTCCTCATATTTGCAAGCTACAAGCATGGCTGTGACTCCAACAAGCTGGAGTTTCTTTCTTGATACAGTTTGGCGCTCCAAGAACCGGTCAATCAGGTTGACCGTTAGATATAAGGTCTCTTCCATCAGTTCAAATTTGTAATGAACCTATTGTTTATTCATTAGATTTTGAAATCAGAAATCTTATTCATTCTGATTACCAACAACTAACTAAATTAACCATGGTATGCTACCATGTGGCATGAGAACGTAAACAAGACACCTATATCAAAACAACTATATGGAAATGATATGTTACTAAAAGATTTAAAATATCAATTTGCAAGTTCCAAGTTCCAAACCCAGATGGGAAATCAATCTTTAAACAAAACCCATATGAAATTAACACAAAGAAAAGGAAACCCAGATAGGAAATCAATATTTAAGCAAACTCCACATGATATAAACACAAAGAAAAGAAAACCCAGATAGGATATCAACATTTAAACAAAACTCAGATTAAAATAAACACAAATAAAAGAAAACCCAGGTATAAATCAATATTTAAACAAAACCCAGATGAAATAAACATAAATAAATAAAAACCCAGGTATAAAAAATATAATCACACAAAACCCAGATATCAGATATCTGAAATGTTGAAAATTAAACCCTAAAAAGTCTAAATTTACTTACAGGGAACAAGGATTTCCAGAAGTCTACATCAGAATTAGGGGTTTCATACCCGTGGTCGACTTTCTTCTTCGATTTCCACCTGATGGGGCCTGATTTGGGAAATCAAAACACAGACAGAGGATTAGGAGAGGCACAAGTTAACATACAGAAAACCCAAACTTCTTAAAAATATACTCAAAATTAGGGATTTCATACCTCTCGATTCGAGATTAAACTCGTTCTTAGCAAACCTATACAACAAATTCGATGTTCCGACACCATAGTGAAACCCAGAACTAACCAGAACCCAGAAAATCACAGTCTTACCTTCACAACCGTGGTGTAGTTCAGACGGAGGAAATTGGAGAAAGAGGAGAAGTCTGAGAATTTGTAGCCCAGTGAAACGCCATCAGAGCTTGGAGAGGGAGGAGAAGAGCGAGAGGTCGCATGAGGAAGATGGATCAGTGTGAGAAATTGGTGTGGACGTAGAAATTGGTGCAGAGTTAGGGTGCTGAAGAAAACTGATCTTGAACGTGGCTAAGACTAACTGTAAGCTTGAAAAACCGCTGTTTAGAAAGTGAAGGCTGAAAAAATAACCGCTAAACCCTACTATTATTTTAATAAAGTAGTATAGATACGTGCTCCCACCACCCCCCTCCCCATGCAAACCGTAACCCTACCCCCCAATCTCACTAAATATGTACCAGAGGTGCTCAAAAACCCGATCAACCCAACCCAACCCAACGTGAAATAATCCAACTCGAAACAACCCGATGTTCAATTGAGTTGTAAAATCTTCAAACCGACCCCTAATATGTACCTTGTCTCCCCATGCAACCCTTCCCCCACCTTCTCAATCCATGCAAAGCGTTGGTTATATCTCCATGCCAGCCGTCGATAAAAACCCACTTTCCATGCAAACTGTTGCCAATGACCCACTTTCCATGCAAACCGTCGCTAAAGATCCACTCTCTTTGCAAAACGTCATCAAAGCCCCTCTTTCCATGCAAACTGTCGATGTTAAATCTCCTGCTACCCCTTCCATCTCCCCTCTGTCAATGTACAGAATCAACATCTCTGGCCATTTCATTTCTACCCCTTCATCTTGATCTCTCTTGATACAACCATTTCTTATGGTGGTGGCGGACAGTTACTTGGAATATGAAGAGAAAGAGTGTTCTACCTTAACAAAAGTAAAAGAAACTAATATATTTTTTTTTTATTTTTGAAATATGAAAGGAATGGATAAAAACATCGCTAGTTGAAAACTGGGGTCGGGGCCGGGACCGGGTATTGACCGAAAGTTGACCGGGGCCGGGGGAAGTTACCACAAACCGGGGCCGGGACCGGGGATGGGGAACCCCGCCCCATACCCGCCCCGTTGCCATGCCTATCCCTAAAGTTGACGATTTGTCGTCGCTTAAAGATTATAGACCCATTGCTCTTTGTAATGTCATTATGAAAGTGGTCTCCAAAGTCTTGGCTAATCGAATCAAACCGTTACTCCCTTCCATCATTTCGGAAAATCAAACGGCCTTTGTCAAAACTCGTTTGATCACGGACAATATCATTATTGCCTTTGAAATGCTTCATTCCATGCAACGCAATAAAAAGAATAAGAAGGGGGATGTGGCTCTTAAAATTGATATTAGCAAGGCCAACGACCATTTGAGTTGGGACTTTTTGCGACACATGCTTATTGCTTTGGGTTTTCCTCCCCCATTGGGTCAATATGATAATTATGACCGTTGAATCTGTCAAGTATTTTATTAAAGTTAACAACGAGATGGTTGGGCCTATATTTCCGAAAAGAGGTATTCGCCAAGGGGACCCCATCTTCCCTTACCTCTTTATTATTTGTATGGAAGGCCTTTCGTCTTTTTTAAACCACGAGGCCTCGGTTGGTCGAATTCATGGAAGTAAAGCGACCAAAGGTGCCCTTTCTATATCTCACCTTTTTTTCGCAGATGATGCTTTCTTTTTTATGTTTTTCTTCACAAAATCTGACTGGTTTGGACAGATTCGTATCTAGTAATAATGATAGGAAAATGAAGTTTTATATCAAAGCTAAGGTAGAAAGAAAGAAAGAGAGGCGCTAGTTGCGGTGAAGCAATTGTACAAAAAACTAATAAGCCACAACTTTTTTCTTCATAAACGTATGAATCCTAAGAAACAAATGAGACAAGTATATGTGCCTATATACTGGGCTGTGTTTTGGATTTAAAGAGAGAAGGGAAACACCTTTGGGCATTGATTTATATATAAAAAAACAAATGAAGATAATAATGTTGGTGTTTGGATGTTTAGGGGTTGGAAGAGACTATTGCACAAGGTTATTGTGATTCACTAGCACCAACACATGTATATATATGTATTTAGGTTTAGGAATTGGGGGTTGGATTTAGTGAGAAGTACTAAATTTGGTGAAAAGTGTGAATCAATCGTTGGATGAGAAATGAAGAACGATTAGGATGAGATGCACCTGATCAAATCCCTTTTAAACCACAATTCATGGAAGGGTATTTGATTAAAAGTGGTCAACAATTTAAATGTATAACTTTTCAGTTAACAAATCTTGATTTTTAGATATAATGTATCCACTTAAATTTGTTTGACGAGCATCGAGCTCAAACTCAAACATTAAATAAAAACATTCAAGCTCCTATTCAAGCTCTACATTGGAAAAGTTGTTCGAGCTCGAGTCAAGCTCGGACCTAATATTTTTTTTTTAGCCGAGCTTGAATAGCATGCTATTCAACTCAACTAGACTCATCCACACCACTAAATCAAATCACTATACAAATTGTATAGACGGAAGGTTCAAATACGTAAAATATAAATATAAATACAAAATAAATTTTATACAGTAAAATCCATCAATGCCTCTCGCAAAAGGGGGTTCTTATTAATGGTTTCGGGTCAACCCATTTGATCTAGTTAGCGGTGTATACCCGGGTTTGGTAACCCAATGGGCTCTTCGTGAAGTCCGACTCGCAATTTGTACCAGAACAAAACCGTATCCAACTATCCGTTCCATCGTACCAATTTAATTGATCTATAAACGCAAATTTATTTGGTACAAGTTAATACCAATATATATAATTATTTGTTAATTATGTTAGTTGTTGAGAAAACATATTTTCTTTATTTTTAAATTATAGATTTACAAGTTTCATTATTTGAAAGGAAAAGAAAATTTTATATTTGTGTTATAAGAATAAAGGGAGAGAAAGGAGATGGAATAAATAAAATAAATTGTCATGTTATTAAGTTAGAGAATAAGAAATAAAATAGATTAATTGATGAATATATGTATAAATTTATAAATATTTTTAATTTATATAAATTATTTATTGTCTTTACTTTCCTTTTCCTCCCATATTTTATAGGAAAATAAAAATATTTTCCTTTGCTCTTCTTTTATTTTTATCCTTTTAAAAACTTGAAAGACCACGTCTCTCCTTTCCTTTTTTTTCCCTCAAAATTAAGGGGGAAAAAACTTGTAGAATACAACATTAGCCCCATAACCTCTTGATTGTTCTACAAAAAAAATTAACCCTTTATTTGTTATTTGTAATTATTTTTTTGTATTGTGTAACAACCCAATCTAAATAAAGCATACATAGCATTTAAATTTAAGGTCACAAAACTGGGTCCCAAAAATTTCGTTACATCTGTCTCAAAACTTAGGTTGACGGAAACAACCTCTACACAACTGAGAACATACTAGTCTCTAAACGTGTCAATGGCACTGTCTCTAACTGCATCTGTACTCACGTTCTGCTCTACTCACTTACTAGAGCCTCCTACTGTTTGTTTACCTGAAAAAGTTAGTTTGGAAAATGCGAGTGTTAGACCATGAGGCCTAGTGAGCTCCCTCCTGACAGTTCTAAAAAATCATTTAAAAACGATTTATAACTTTCACATATAAAACTTTCACATATCTTTTCATAAACTTTCACGGATAAACCGCTCCCGTAAATGGCACCCTGGAGTCACTCAAGAGTGACAACGAGTCAGTCTCACGCTGCCTTGCTGGGTCACTCTTCCCATGGCATAAACGGGTCACTCCTCCCGGCATGAGCACTGGCGGGCCACACCCCCCGACTTAGCCAATTTACGTCTAACACAATGTATGCATACATCCCATATAACTTTCAAACAAGTAAAAATCATGTAAAATAACATGGCATTTCTACTCAATCACTTACTTTGAAAACACGTATAAAATCACGTATTTTAGTTAGAAAAACTCACCTGACTTTCTCGTTTCAAGGCTTCTCACTTAAGCTTCCGATCTCTAGGCGGAACACCTATCATTTTTTTAGGAACGCACGTCATTAATCTAACAATCGTTACTCGAGCTTACTTCCGAACTTAACCCAAAATTATCTAAGTCATTAAATTACACCTCTAGTCCAAAAATCATAATTAATGGACTCTGTCTACCGATTCAAGTGAAATCGTATTCCTGATCCCTTTTAATAGCCCAACACCGAAATCATCAAATTAAAATACCAAAATTACTTTCGGCTCTTAGGCCATCCGTACCCCATGGAGGAATCTTTCAAATATTCCAGCTCCACATCAGCGCCACATCAGCTTTTCTCCCATCCCTCATTCAATCCCTAACAATCCCTAAACACCCGTACCCCATTCCCTCAAACCCTTTTGTCACCTCATTTATTTTAATTCTTTTATTTATACATTTAATTATTTAACAAAATAAAAATATTTATATATTTTTTAATAAATAAAAATAAGATAAATAATAAAAATTAAAATTCATATCATTCATTAAAAATAAAAATTACAAAATAAATTTAAAAATCTACTCGTCGTCGTTGTTGGGAACTTGGATACGCCAAATATGTTCGACCAAATCCGACCGAAGGTTATTATGAGTGTCCCGGTTTATGACTTCTTGAACATTTGCCGCGCGTTGTGTCTCACTGATTTGGCTTTCGATATCATTCGTGAAAAAGTCGTTTTCCACGTCACCACAAATAGCATGGTTTTCGTCTTCGAGTATCATATTGTGTAATATGACACAAGCGTACATAACGTTTCTCAATATTGTCGGTTCCCATCCGCGTGCCGGGTTATGAAGTATATGCCAACGTTGTTTAAGCACGCCAAAAGCTCGTTCAACATCTTTACGTGTGGATTCTTGTGCGGACTTGAACTTTTTTCGTTTAAGGTCTTGTGGGCACGTAAATGATTTTACGAAAGTAGCCCATTCCAGATATATCCCATCCGTTAGATAATATCCGTGCTTGTAGGTGGCTCCATTCACCTCAAAAGGGCACTCAGGTGCTTTTCCATCATATACATCGTTGAAGATGGGCGACTGATTGAGAACATTGATGTCGTTGTTGGAACCGGCAACACCAAAGTATGCGTGCCAGATCCATAGATCTTGAGAGGCCACTGCTTCTAGCATGATTGTCGGGTGCTCATGATCACCTCTCATGAATTGACCTCGCCATGCATTCGGACAATTTGCCCACGCCCAATGAGTACAGTCTATGCTGCCGAGCATGCCGGGAAATCCGTGTTTAGCTTCATGCGCGGCGTACAACTTCTGAATATCAATAAAAGTAGGCTTGCGTAAATATTTTTGACCATACAGTTCAATAATACCTGTGCAGAATTTGTACAGACAATCTCGTGACGTTTTCTCTCCCATACGGATGTACTCGTCAAGTGCGTCAGCAGCTACTCCATACGCCAATTGCCGAATAGCGGAAGTACACTTTTGTATCGGAGAAAAACCTTGTTTGCCTAACCCGTCAAACCGAAGTCTAAAATACGGATACCCTACTTCTAAATCTTCAACTATTCGTTCGAATAGTTGTCTGCTCATCCTGAACCGCCGCCTAAACATATCCGGTGTAAAAATCGGGTTGACGCCAAAGTAGTCCCGCATAAGCCGCTCGTTTGCAGTTACTCGACCTCTTTCAATGTTTGCGGCCCTCTCTCTTGTTGACGATGAGGCGGTGCTACCATACAGCGATTGTGCAGTATGTCGAAAAATTTTCCTTTGTAGATTGAACAACTCGTCGGTGTCTACGGATGATGATGATGCGGTTGGTGAACCGGGTTGTGGCGAATCCATATTGTTTAAAATATAGAGAATGGAAGAGTGTTTGAGAGAGTTTGAGAGGTGTGAGAAATAAGAGGTTGAGAGAATTTGAGAGGTGTGAGAAATAAGAGGTTGAGAGGTGTGAGAAATAAGAGGTTGAGGGTTAAATATATAGTGGGATTAAATTGAGAAAAATAATTTTTTTTTACAAAGAGCCGTTGAACGGCTTGATTTTTAAAAATTAAATAAATTTTTTTTTTAAAAAACCATTCGGGATGAATCGGGATGGAGAACCCGGATTCCATCCCTTCCCGCAGACCATCCCCGAGCCGTAGCCCATCCCCGCAAGCCCACAGCCATCCCCGAGCCCCATCCCGCTTGGGGTACGGATGGCCTTAAGTGGTCACGTGGACCAAAATTTACTTAAATATTCACGTGGACCAAAATTGCATATAAATTATAGGGCCCAAATTAAATTACTTACCAAATCCGGGACATGTGACTTACTAAAGAAATTCGCAGCCCACTAAATGACATTCCAAATGTTTTTCATTATTTTACAATTTCCGGATTTATCTTGAAACCCAACTTCCGGAACCAATTCAATGGTCCAGTTCCGGGACTCTTGGTCATTAAATTCCGGATTTAAAGCAAGGCCCAAACTCCGGGACACTTTGCCATTTAATTCAGGCCCATTAATTAAATAAATTCCAGAACCCCTATGAAACATAACACCGGATCCATTTAAAATAATTACCGGATCCTTATTTTACCCAATTTCGGAACATAATGATTTATAGTCCAATAAATAAATTCCGGATCCTTTATTTCAATAATTAATTCCGGATCAGTTTTATTCCATTTCGGATCTTATTTTGAGGCCCAAATTCCGGAACACATCGAGATCCTATTCCAGGACCCCGCAATAAGTCATGGCGATGTCGAACTAATTACCAAGTCTCTTACTCAACAAAAGAATGTTCTAACCATTAATCCGTCTATGAAGAATTAATCCCTTTTAATCACCCTTCTCAATTCTTAAGCAAAAACCTTAAACAATCAATCTCAGTAGAAAATCTATGATCCAGAATTGAATAGAAGATTGCCTGATAAGAATTTGTGTAGAATCAGACTCCAATTTCACTTCTTTTATTCCAATTGTGGAATGATGATGCATTTCCTCCCAATTTGCAATCAGGATGATTTTCTTCTTCCTCTGCACTCTTTCTCTAAGCCGCCACACTCACACACCAACAATCAATGGCTCCTAGGGTTTTGAGTCCCTTTTATACCTTTTTAATATGTTGCAAAATAGCCCCTGAACTCTCAATTTACAGCTTTTCCCACGAAACTTTAATCTTTTCAAATTTGATCTTGGTTATTACAAATTGATAATAACTTCATTTTTTCACTGTATTCAATTACATAAAAACCACCTAATCAAAATTTATGTATAAAATTGAATGTTAACTATATATTTTAATAAAATTTGTAATGATTATTAGCATATGATAATTATAATAATTATGTATGTAACTCAGTTGATAAATGAGTGAGACAAATTTGTTTAAATACTAGACTTGATTTTTCCCTTTCCCATTTGCCTTAGTTGCCTAGTGAGCTAAAAAAATGTTTCATCATATTGATGTTTTTTAAAGTGGCTTTAATATGGGATCTACGAATTATCGGTAATCAACTTTTTGTCAAAGTTATAATAATTAGAAGGTTGTTTGAAGATTTTGATGAACAAAATATGGTTTTTTGATAATTTTTTAAAATGAAATTAGGTCGATGATTGGTTAACGAATACCCAATGTACAAAATCATTCGGAGGGTTCTATAACCATTAAACGACAAACTTTTTTTATTAAACAAGATTCACCTCTTAGCAATTCAGATACTACCTCTTAATAAAACTATTCAAAGGTACACAAACAAACCCTTTAAACATTTTATACATTATCTTCTTAATAAAACTATTCAGAGGTACACAAACAACCCCTTTATACATTTTATACATTATCTTATTAAACTAAAAATAATCGTTGGGCCCATTAAAATTTAAGGGATACTGTAGCCAACTTAGTCATAAAATAAGCCCACGTAGAACCTTTCTTTTGAAAAAGAAAGCCCACTTTCAAATTTCAATCATGTTTTTTGGAATACAAAATAAAATAGCGGTTAAACAAACCATAACAAATGGATATTTTAAACATATGCTCTTGTCCAAGTTCAACACGATTTTATTTTTAACAGAAAAATAGTGTTGATATGAATTGGTTTTAACTTATTCTATTGATACTCTTTTTTTTTCATGGTGATAATGAATTGGTTTAACTTGGCACCATATATATTGACCAACTTCTTTTGTTTATCTTTTGCATTTTATTGAAATGGGTCATCGTCTTCGTCTATGCGATCCAATAAGTCAATTGAGCCACCATTCACGACCTTAATTATGGTGCTTATGAGAGTTCATATATAATTCTATTTATCCTGTTAGAATGCAAATTAACTCTAAGTTTGATTGAATCCATACAGGTGCACTGAAATTCGATACCTTGTCCCTCTTAGAACCAATCAATGGGTGCTTGGATGTGTGTGTACACATAAATTTCACAAAATAGTAATAACAATAATAAACATATTCAATCTAAATAATTAATTCATGTATTTTGATAAATTATTAAATAATGTTGACTTGTAATATGACATTTGAATTATCGAAGCCACCCCGACCTTTATGCGTTGTTACATCACTGAAAAAGGTTATTTCATTCGTTTGTCAACGACGCTACACGTTAAGGCTACTTTTATATACAATTTAATAGGAAAAAAATAAAAATAAAGAATAAAAAACAAACATGTGAGAAAAGACCCTCTAAACAATCAAAACATGCCAAAAAAAACCCAATGGAATTTGACATCTACATATGACAACAAACAAAAACAAGAAAAAAACAACAACATCTTCATAGAACATCTTAAAAGCAACAACTTGCAAATTGTTTATGAAATATAAATTAAGTTTTTCCATATGTAACACTACAAGCCTTGAAACCCCTTTTTGTGCTCTTGTTTTTTTTCTTCTAATACGTTAAAACAGTTTTCTATTGTAAATCTAACATCATTATGGGATTTTAACTGTGTTTTTATTATTAAGATTATAATGATGCGAGGATGTTAATTTTATGGGTTTAAAAGATGTTTAAATATTAATAATAAAAATATAGTGGTGGCTTCGATAAAACATGTTTAAGTATATGTTTAGATAACCATAAGGTAGCTTATAAGCTAGTTTTTTGAAACGCTACTTAGAGTAGCTTTTGATTAATTTTTTGTGAATATTTCAATATTGCCCCTCAATATTATTAATTAACTATTATTATAAATAAATATTAATTACCATTAGTTAATAGATATTAATTAATATTAACTAAAAATTATTAAATTAACTTTTAATTATATATTGACATTAATTTTTAATTATTTAGAGTTATTGTTGAATATTGATCATATAAATTATTTTTATATATATTTTAATATTAATTAATATATTTTAATTATCAATTACTATTATATTTTTAATTATTATTTTATTTATTTTTATATCATATTTAACGATTATTTAATATCATAAGTTAATATATATTTTTTCTAAAACTTGTTTTAACAAATTCAAAATTTATAGTATATATATATATATATATAATAAATTTTAAATTCTTTTAATTAACATGTTATATTATTTAATTTTTCTTTACCACATTGGTTGTATTAATTAACATATAGTATATTGCTATAAATTTGTTTTAATTATATAATTAAATATTATAATTGATAATTTTTTTAAGATATCCTTTTTGGTCATTTACATGTTTATAAGCTAGTTTTGTCAAACGTGACTTCTTCATCAGTTACCAGCTAGCTTATGAGTGAACAACTAGTTTATCAGATAGTTTGCCAAACATAGCCTAAATCCATAGACTATCTTCTCTTGAACTCTTGGATTTGAGCTCATATTTCATGTTTGGTTCCATCCCAAATGAGATTTCAAGACTTGTTCATACTTTAACATTAGATGGAAATTTCTTCAATGAATCCATCTCATATCGGCTAGATTCTTTGTCGAATCTCACCATTTTGAGCTTGAAGAACAACAGATTAAAGGGTCAGTTGTAACGACCGAGTCATTTCGAAAGAATTTTATGCCTGGTATTAAGTTTTGACAATAATGAAAGTTGAGGGGCTAATTGGTAAGTTTGGGGATAGGGTATAAAAGGGGCACCAAACCCTAGGAATTGATTTTGTTGTGTGTGTCGGCTTAGAAAAACGCAGAGAGAGATTGACGATCTCATTCAAGAAGGAGGAAGAAAGGGGAAATTCTTACAATCAAATCAGGTAATGATCTGAAACCTTTACCCTTATCTTCTATTAACTTAGTTTAAGATGGCTTAAAGTTTCGGGAAAGAATTGGAGTTTGCAGCCCTGTACTTAAACCATTTGAGAGACCTTACAGTAAGGATTGATTTAATGAGTGGGTTGCTTAAGAAAAAGATTAAGATGTTAAAGTTGCAATGGAGACCTTGTGATCACTCTTTGTAACCTGCTTATTTGCGTAAGTAATTGGAAGCTAAATTTATCGAAGTAGTCGAGACCGAACCAGAAAAACCGTGTTGCGAAATATGAGTCCCGCAATTTGGATAAGTCCCGTAATTTGTGTTGGGTCCGCAAGATGTTAAGTCCCGGTATGTTTCTTTCGAGTCCCGTAATAGTGTGGTACCGGGAGCCCAAGTCCCGCAATCCCATTTTATTTAAGTCCCGGTAATTTTGAATGGCAAGTCCCGATATGCAGCTAAGATTAAATCCCAGTATTTCCATTTTCTTTTGTTGTGTACCGTAACTCAATGGGAAGTGGAGCATATTGGGCTCAACTTCCGGTAATGGCCGGTTGTGCATGGGCCGACATGGTTGGTTTAGTTCTTGGGCCAAGTGCTGTTGTGGACCATCACGTGATAAAAGGGCTTCCAAGTTTGGGCCGAGAGTTATGTTAAGTGAGAAATCAAATGGGGTTGGAATGCTAAAATAAGTTGGATTCTAGATTAACAGAAACGTGAGTAATTAATTTTAGATTTATGAGTTACGTCTCCTACATCTTAGGTGTTCTATCTAGAGGTCGGGAGAGTAAGTAAGAAGTTTCAGGACGAGAAGATACCAAAGCGCCACGTGAGTTTTCTAACTAAAATACGTGTTATTTTAACATGTTTTCTAAAGCGAGTACATGATGAGAAATGCCATGTTTTATTTTCTATGCTTTTGACTGCATGAAAGTTGTTTACAGTTTTAAATGAGATTTGTAAATGATATATGGGGCGGACCTATTCCGTGTTTAATTTATGGGGCGTACCTATTCCGTGAATGCATGCTTTGTGTTAGACGTAAAATGGCTAAGACGGGAGAGTCGACCCGCCAGTGCTCGTGCGGGAGAGTAGACCCTTTATGCCAGGGGAGGCGCGACCCCGTAAGGCAGCATGAGGCTGACTCGTTGTCACCTTAGGGTGACTTCAGGGTGCCAATTTACGAGAGGCGGACCTTGTTCCGTGGATGTTTTACATGATCAGATTTTATATGTTTTATGCTGAAAAGATATTTTGTTTCAAATGCTTTGAGAACTGTCAGGAGGGACTCACTAGACCTCATGGTCTAACCCTCGCATTTTTCCAAACTAAACATTTTCAGGTAAGCAGATAGTAGGAGACTCAGGTAAGTGAGCAAGAGCATGAGAGAAGACAGATGCAGATAGAGACAACGCCACTCATACTTTTAGTGGTAGATATTCTCAGTTGTGTATAGGTTGTTTCCGCCAACCTAAGTTATGTAGACAGATGTAATGAAATTTTATGGACCCAGTTTTGTAATTGTTTAATATTAATGTTGTGCATGCTTTATTTAGACTGGGTTGTTAAAATTGGTATCAGAGCCATAGTTTAAGGGATTTAGGTGACCGGACGGGCCTAAACTTAAACTTGGGAGTAGAAATCACAACTGAGAATCAGGAGTGCGTTAGGAGGACACTATTATAGAGATAGGTCTAATAGGGTACTGAGGACTGTCATGTAAGGTAAGTTTGAAATTCCACCTGGCCAGTGTAATTGCGAACTTACAGTTACATGTATGCGCTTAACCTACCTTATTATTCCAAAGTGGTAGTCAAAAGCTAGTGTTCATGTCATGTGCCAGTACTTTAGAATGTCAGTAAGATCTCGGAGAGGTAGATTCAGACCCCTTGTTGGGAAGTATCGTAAAAGATCATTTATGATGTGATGTATGTATACATCGTAGAGAAGAAATATTGTTTAGAGTGTTATGAGTTGTCTAGAGGTAGCTCTTCATAGACTCGAAGAGGATGAATGTTTGAGTTGAGTAAGACCCCTGTTTCGGGAGAGTCTCAGTTCTGGAAATCATGGGATAGACCAGACGGGATGGTAAGAAAGGACAGTGTCGAGATCTTGAGAGCGTAAGTTCATTAGCGGGTAGAGGATTGGAGCTCTGACTCTTTAGTCGAGGTTTTCAGTGGCAGGAACACTGCAGGGAGATATCAGTAGAGAATTGAAAGCGTGTAGAGGTAGAATGTGAGATAATCGATTAGAACGAAAATAGTATGAAATGATTGAGTAAGTGAGATGTGGAAAAACATGTTCAGCAAGTTATTACATGACCGAGAGGGCGACCATCGGTCGAAGTTAGAGTGCAAGTGTTAGGGTACGTGAGTAAAACGGTTGACCTTGTTGAGTGAGTAGCTTTCAATTGCAAGTAGAGTTTCATGCATAGAGTAGTACATGTGTACATGGAATTTTTCATAAGTAAGGTGAATGTGTGAATTTCAAATTTGAACTAATATGAGTCGGCGTGTGTAAGCGTATGTTTAAAGAAAAATGCAATTCCATTTACATCGCGCAATAAAGTTTTGAAGTTTACGGTTCGTAAAATACTCCACTCTTTTCATGACGAGCTTAATATTTGCAAAAAATCAAGAAAACGATTGAATGCAAAACTTTTATAACCAAAATGAGTTTTGACATGTTGAAGTTATATAAATGAGTACGAAAACCGACTAGTTTATTTCGTGTCGGTAATTTCTTTCAGGATGTGGTCGTATGAAAAGGTTTCCACTCCATATATTTCTGTCGTAACGACACATATTGGGAGTAAGAGTAAGTTTGTGGAAAGTTGTATGCGAACGATTCTCGAGATCGTTGTGCAGGGCGTTGAATTTATAAGAGTGATAGGGGCATGTGTACCCAAGGTGTTTTTAAGTGTTGTTATTTAAAATGATGAAACGTACGAAATGATTTATATATTGCGTGTCATGCATGAAGTCTATGAACTCACCAGGTCGTAGGATGTGGCATTTAAAGCTAAGGAAGAACTCAGAGAGTGGAGAGTTGTTGGTCAAATCAGGAGAGAACGTTGTAGTATCGGGATATGTGTTCTGTCAGTAGTGGATTATAGTATCGGTTGTATGAGGGTTTGCACCTTTGTTCGGTAACTGGAAGTACGGTTGTCAACGGACGGTTGTGTCCGAAGGGAGGGTTTGAAGTCTTCAAGGGGATAGTGTTAGCGATTCGTTAAGAGTCGTGTGGTAAGGAAGAATGAAATGTTCCGTGATGTAGAAAGATGAGTCTCGAGGTGAGCTTGTAATGTTAATGTTACATGAGTAGGTTCCAAAGAGAGAGAGACATATCCTGAAATTGATTATGACATGTTGGAAGGATTAGGTTCCGTAAGGGACCCTTGTTGAAGAATAAATTAAGGAGGTATCAACAGGTCAACTATTGACGTCGGAGTCGGCGGTTGCGTAAAATGTATGAGGCCGAAGACTAGAATCAGAAGATTGAAAGATGAAGGACCACCTCGTAGGGGTGTTAAGATAGTGAAAGACTGCTGTTTTAGATAAGCGTCTTGCTTACGAGGTGTATGGTTCGTAAAGATGTAGTTTTAGCACGAACAAAGTAAGAGTATAGATTATGTCTATCTGTGAGGGGATGTGCCCTGTCTCTGTAATGGTTTGGGATTGCAAAGAGCTAGCAAGAAACGAGTATGTTAGAGTTAATTAGAAATTCGTGAGTTGTGGTTCAACTAGAGTTGGGGAGAGACAAAGTAGCGAGATAGACTCGGTTATTTATGCGGGAGAACATATAAGTAAGTTTGAGTTGTGCGCGAATGACCATGGGAGACCTGGTCTGCAGTGAGGTGTTATGGGTGAAGAATGTACGGTCGAGTAGTGGCAGCACTTGCCTAGATAAATGTGCCAGTCAGTATTGTAGTAGTGTGACGTTAGCAAGAGGAAGCATCAGATGGGAGCCTTTTCGGGGGTTCCGGATGAGGTGTACAATTGGTTAATCAAGTTGTTGGAGCACGTAGTTTGTAAGTTGGCGTTGTGATTTGGCTTGTGTCAGAATAGAATGTCGGAGCGGAAGTGATTGATTACCCAAATAAGAAACCAAGTGTTGTGATTGTGTGAGTTGTTAAGTAAGTATGTTGTTGAAATCTTTGAAGGTTGTAGAGAAGGCGATGGATGGGTTAGTCGAAGATGTAGTGTAGTAGATGCGAAATCTTGGAAGAATGTGAATTGTTTCTTATGTATGGAGAAATTATCTGAGGAGATAATAGTGAGAGATCGAAGGATGTATAATGACTTCGATCGCAGGTGTCATTTCGAGATGACTCGATTGAATGCCTTAAGTTAGAATTTTGATGCAACTGTTTGATTGTGTATAGTATCGAGGGAATGTTTCAGCATGTGGAGAGGTCGGAAGAGAGAGGCAAGTAATGCTTGAGAGGCGGTGCTTCACGTTACTGTGGAGAGGTGAAGATAGTATGTGGGAATAAAGGAGAAGGTTAGAAGTAGTAAGCTTGTCAGTAATATCGAGAGGTGGAGTAGCGTGCATAGATTTCCATCGGTAAGTGTGTGAACTTCTGGAAAGAATTTTGAGGAAGGGGATTTGTGTACGTCTTGTGCAGGAAAGAAGTTGATGAGCCTTCAGGATAAGTTCAATTCGGATAGGCGAGCACCCCAATAAAGAATCATAGAGGTTTCCTACTATTAGGCACGTTAAGTGTGAAATGACGATGTGGTGAGAACGTACGAATTAGTTGTTGAGCGGTAGCCGATGTGATTCGGGAAGGGAATATGATATGCATAGACGTAGGTCGGATGGAAGAAGTGATTTAGAATTCCATGTAACCCGAGGAGGGAACTCTTAGGTGGGAGTTCGTTAAGAGGTGCAAGGGCGGCCTTGTGCCAAGTGGTCAGGATAGTGATAGTTCCTGGTTTAGAGTCTCGTTGTAGTGGCGGGGAATTTTAAAACAAGTTCCTTCTTTTAAGGAAGTAAAAGAGTATGAGAGACGTAGGTGGACGTGTTGAATAACCGTGAGTTCCGACGTGGGGACGGAAGCGAGCTAATGGAGGCACGATTAGCCTTGGATGTTCTAGTAGTATTTAAGCGAGTATAGTATTCGGAGAGGTTGCAAGTAAATAATGCAAGATGACACGTTTTAGCAAAGTGGTGACTCGCCGAGGGCGGTTTTCGAGTATGGGGTGCGGTTATGTTTCCTATCAGAACAGTTTGGGGTAACCGAGTAGAACTAAGCTGAATGGATTGAAAAAAATAAGACTGTTAGACTTGAAGTTTAAGAGATAGGTAAGGTGGACTAAGTCTGTGAATCCGACGAAGTTATGAAAGTTGGATAGATAGTGCGCGATGTTGAGGTACTCGATGAAATTTTGGAGGAGATCATGGTGTGATGCACGTCTCTTTTATGGAAGAACCAATGTGGGAAGTGACATGGTGACGACCTTGAAAGAGATGCAGGCGTTAAGAAGTTGACTTTTGTCATTAGTGAGCGAGTTAGAGCAGCGGCATACAAGTTAGACTGGTCAGTAGAGTTAAAGAGTGACCATCCAACATTTCATGTCTCGGACTTAATGAAGCGTTTGTCGGATGCCGTGTTAGCTGTTCCTTTGGGGGACATCTGTATAGATGAGGAGTTGACTTACGAAGGAGGATCGATTGAAAGTGTGAGCAGTAAGATCCGGAAAACAGGGATAGAGAAGTTCGTCTAGTAGAAGTTCAATGTAGGTATCATAAGAGACGAGAAGCAACGTGGGAAGTGGAATACGAGATGAGGGCCAGGTATCCTCACCTATTCGAAAATGAAATTCCGAGGACGGAATTCTTTTGAGGGGGGAGTGTTGTAACGACCGAGTCATTTCGAAAGACTTTTATGCCTGGTATTAAGTTTTGACAATAATGAAAGTTGAGGGGCTAATTGGTAAGTTTGGGGATAGGGTATAAAAGGGGCACAAAACCCTAGGAATTGATTTTGTTGTGTGTGTCTGTAACGACCCAAATCTCATAACATACATTATAATACATAACATTCATACATAACATTGATTTACAACAAAAGTTACATAACAAACCAAGTACGGTCTCAATAGTCTTGACATTACAAAATATATAAAAGCTTCCTAATCAACATCCAACAAAAGCTTCCTATACTTCATCCTCTCCTGCCGATCCTTAACCTGGAAAACATATTTTTGAAAACAAAATGAGGGTTAGACCAAACGGGTCTAGTGAGTTAATCCCGGTCCTTTCCAAAATCATTATCAAACCTTTTATGTAAATCCTTTGTATCAAAATAGTTTAGATAAACCTTTCGTAAAATATAAACATACCACACGTATTTAAATACCAATCCAGGCTCGTGCATCGTGTACATCTCATTCACCTTATTCCTCCACAAATGGCCATATTAGTTGGTAGCAAGCCAACTAATAAATCAACAACCGGTCCGCTCACCGGAACCCGGCTACCTGTCGGTCCGCACACCGGAACCCGACTACTCACCGGTCCGCACACCGGAACCCGGCAACAAGTGCACTCGTGTAGTGCAAAGCTTATATAAATACAATGTATATCTCATTACATCATATTGTCATTTACATACACATAATCATATTCCTACCACATAATCATCTCATATATATATACACATATATATGTATTCCAGTTCAAAAACGTTTTAAAGCAAAACTCACCTTGAATGCTTAAAATACGCTTCCAAGCCTTTCTCCGAGCTATCCGATCCTTTATCCAAATACCTCAGAATCTGAAACCATTTACATACAAATATCTCCTTACCAACTTATGTATAAGACTTACTAGCAGGTTATGGACTCTAGATACATCTACATAACTTTTATCCTCAAAATTACCCAAACAACCAAGTTATCCGGACAACCCAAACAACCCGGACAACACCACCTTTTCCGGACAACAAGACTTTTCCGGACAACCTCAGTAATCCGGACAGCAAGACTAATCCGGACAACACGAGGAATCCGGATGCCATCCGGACTCTAAATCATCCGGAAACCATCAATCAAATCGTCCGGACACTATCAACAACTTACCCGGACACCCCCAAAGAAGCTACCCGGACACGTTCAACTTATCCGGATACCTCTGTCGGTTTACCCCATTTTTGCCCAGAAATCGACAGAATCAACCCCAGAAGTGTTTGTGATGTTTCTACTCCGATAGGAACCATTAACTAGTAATTACAAACATAAAATACAAAGGAACTTACCTTATTTTCACTTCCAAATACTCCAACTTGAATCTCTAGCCTTCTTATCTTCTTTTACTTCTTTTCTCCCCAAAACACTCTCACACACACACACACTTTCAAAAATCTGGATGAATCTGCTGAAAATGAAATATCTAAATATCCTAAGGGATAATATCCATTCCATATTTACCATTTAAACCTTTAACTATCCACTAATGATCAAATACCCTTAAACTTATAAATTCACCCAATCTTACCCTAAACATCAATTATAAAGTTAACTAACTTAACGAAATTAGATTTTTAACTAACGGATTTACCCGGGGTATTACATCATCTCCTCCTTAAAAGAATTTCGTCCCGGAATTCGGTTAGGCACTAAGGTATGAATACCTATTACTACTACTTCGAACTTATTCAAAGCCATAGAAACTAAATGAATAGCCACCCCACACCCACCTATATCTCTAACACAGATAAGCAACAAAAGCACGGAAATATCAATAACCATGTTGCACCGAAGTCAGATAACACCTTATCACGTATAGAGTTTATAGAAATATACCTGTAACCTCATCAGGACTTTCTTCCACCTCTTGTTCCGTCATCTGAAAAACTCGACCCTTTGCTTTCGGTACCTCAGGCCCTTGTTCCTCCCCCGTTCTAACACTCGTTGGTCTTACCGTCATACTACCCTGCTGTGCTTTCCATTGCGGACAATCTGCCTGAATATGATCCGGGGAATTGCAAACGAAACATAATCGAGTTACCCGACAGTCTCTAACTATGTGACCAGTCTTTCCACATTTGTAACAACTTCGGGAATCCACATAACAGTTTCCTTGATGCACACGGTTGCATTTTGGACATGGTCTTTCAACTGGTCTGAAAGGTGAATAACTATCAAACCTCGGGGATTCATATTCTTTCGAATCGTACATCGTTTCTTCCAGTTTTCTTTTCCCAGCACTCTTATCACCAACGTCTCTCCGGTTATCCTGTTCTACATTTTCCGCGGCATCCACTGCGGCTGAGAAGGTATCGGGTCCTCTTGCAGTCACTAGCTTTCTAATTTCTGCATTTAATCCAAAAATAAACCTTTCCGTCTTTAGAGCCTCCGTGGCAACATAGTACTCTGCAAATCGAGACTTCTCTAGAAAGAGAGCGGTGTAATCCCTAACCGATAAACTTCGCTGGTGTAGATTCATGAACTCCTCTTCCAATTGTCTAACTGCTGCTTGAGAACAAAACTGTCCTTTGAATGCTGTTGTGAATTCGTCCCAAGTAAAAGTAGAGTATACACCCGACCTTGTGGAATCAATGTGAGCTTCCCACCAGTACAGAGCTTCTGCCTTCAACATCGCCGTTCCGTATAATACTTTGTCCTCATCCGCACACTTACTGGTCTTGAAGATGGCTTCTATTTCTTTTAACCATCTCATTGCCTTCACTGGGTCTCTATCTCCTGAGTAAGTTGGAGGTCTACAGTTTAAGAACATCTTGTAATCACACCTTCTTGACACTGGTATGACCGTTGGGGTAATTGGCATTTCTTCTTCAAGAGTAGGGTCTGGTCTTTCTGTTTCAGTATTATGAGCTTGGTTGAGCATAGCTTGAATATTGTCTTGAAATCTCCCCATTTCTGTCATTAAATCAGCTCTGGTAATGAAATCCGTACTATTTTGTTGTGTTCTACCTCCGGTTCTACCTCCAGCTCCACTTCTAAGTCTACCTCCAGTTCTGCCCCCCGTTCTGCCTCCCCTGTCCCCTGTTCCTACTGGCGGATTAGTTCTGTTTGGATTTCTTCCTCCTCCTCGATTCGAATTTCTTGTACCACTTGCCATTCTGTAGATTTAAACACGATTAATATACATATAAGCACATACCCCATATAATAAGGTATCCCAGTCCAAACATGCACCTGTAAGATCACAATTACACTGGCCAGGTGTAATCTGAAATTACCTTACATGATGTTCCTTCTACCTTTTATACTTAGCATCCCAAGGTTCTAATATATCAAGGACATCCTACTTCACATGCAGTTTAAGTCTAGGTACGGGTACAAATACCTAAATCCCTTAAACTAGGGCTCTGATACCATTTGTAACGACCCAAATCCCATAACATACATCATAATACATAACATTCATACATAACATTGATTTACAACAAAAGTTACATAACAAACCAAGTACGGTCTCAATAGTCTTGACATTACAAAATATATAAAAGCTTCCTAATCAACATCCAACAAAAGCTTCCTATACTTCATCCTCTCCTGCCGATCCTTAACCTGGAAAACATATTTTTGAAAACAAAATGAGGGTTAGACCAAACGGGTCTAGTGAGTTAATCCCGGTCCTTTCCAAAATCATTATCAAACCTTTTATGTAAATCCTTTGTATCAAAATAGTTTAGATAAACCTTTCGTAAAATATAAACATACCACACGTATTTAAATACCAATCCAGACTCGTGCATCGTGTACATCTCATTCACCTTATTCCTCCACAAATGGCCATATTAGTTGGTAGCAAGCCAACTAATAAATCAACAACCGGTCCGCTCACCGGAACCCGACTACTCACCGGTCCGCACACCGGAACCCGGCAACAAGTGCACTCGTGTAGTGCAAAGCTTATATAAATACAATATATATCTCATTACATCATATTGTCATTTACATACACATAATCATATTCCTACCACATAATCATCTCATATATATATACACATATATATGTATTCCAGTTCAAAAACGTTTTAAAGCAAAACTCACCTTGAATGCTTAAAATACGCTTCCAAGCCTTTCTCCGAGCTATCCGATCCTTTATCAAAATACCTCAGAATCTGAAACCATTTACATACAAATATCTCCTTACCAACTTATGTATAAGACTTACTAGCAGGTTATGGACTCTAGATACATCTACATAACTTTTATCCTCAAAATTACCCAAACAGCCAAGTTATCCGGACAACCCAAACAACCCGGACAACACCACCTTTTCCGGACAACAAGACTTTTCCGGACAACCTCAGTAATCCGGACAGCAAGACTAATCCGGACAACACGAGGAATCCGGATGCCATCCGGACTCTAAATCATCCGGAAACCATCAATCAAATCGTCCGGACACTATCAACAACTTACCCGGACACCCCCAAAGAAGCTACCCGGACACATTCAACTTATCCGGATACCTCTGTCGGTTTACCCCATTTTTGCCCAGAAATCGACAGAATCAACCCCAGAAGTGTTTGTGATGTTTCTACTCCGATAGGAACCATTAACTAGTAATTACAAACATAAAATACAAAGGAACTTACCTTATTTTCACTTCCAAATACTCCAACTTGAATCTCTAGCCTTCTTATCTTCTTTTACTTCTTTTCTCCCCAAAACACTCTCACACACACACACTTTCAAAAATCTGGATGAATCTGCTGAAAATGAAATATCTAAATATCCTAAGGGATAATATCCATTCCATATTTACCATTTAAACCTTTAACTATCCACTAATGATCAAATACCCTTAAACTTATAAATTCACCCAATCTTACCCTAAACATCAATTATAAAGTTAACTAACTTAACGAAATTAGATTTTTAACTAACGGATTTACCCGGGGTATTACAGTGTCGGCTGAGAAAAACGCAGAGAGAGATTGGCGATCTCATTCAAGAAGGAGGAAGAAAGGAGAAATTCTTACAATCAAATCAGGTAATGATCTAAAACCTTTACCCTTATCTTCTATTAACTTAGTTTAAGATGGCTTAAAGTTTCGGGAAAGAATTGGAGTTTGCAGCCCTGTACTTAAACCATTTGAGAGACCTTACAGTAAGGATTGATTTAATGAGTGGGTTGCTTAAGAAAAAGATTAAGATGTTAAAGTTGCAATGGAGACCTTGTGATCACTCTTTGTAACCTGCTTATTTGCGTAAGTAATTGGAAGCTAAATTTATCGAAGTAGTCGAGACCGAACCAGAAAAACCGTGTTGCGAAATATGAGTCCCGCAATTTGGATAAGTCCCGTAATTTGTGTTGGGTCCGCAAGATGTTAAGTCCCGGTATGTTTCTTTCGAGTCCCGTAATAGTGTGGTACCGGGAGCCCAAGTCCCGCAATCCCATTTTATTTAAGTCCCGGTAATTTTGAATGGCAAGTCCCGATATGCAGCTAAGATTAAATCCCGGTATTGCCATTTTCTTTTGTTGTGTACCGTAACTCAATGGGAAGTGGAACATATTGGGCTCAACTTCCGGTAATGGCCGGTTGTGCATGGGCCGACATGGTTGGTTTAGTTCTTGGGCCAAGTGCTGTTGTGGACCATCACGTGATAAAAGGGCTTCCAAGTTTGGGCCGAGAGTTATGTTAAGTGAGAAATCAAATGGGGTTGGAATGCTAAAATAAGTTGGATTCTAGATTAACAGAAACGTGAGTAATTAATTTTAGATTTATGAGTTACGTCTCCTACATCTTAGGTGTTCTATCTAGAGGTCGGGAGAGTAAGTAAGAAGTTTCGGGACGAGAAGATACCAAAGCGCCAGGTGAGTTTTCTAACTAAAATACGTGTTATTTTAACATGTTTTCTAAAGCGAGTACATGATGAGAAATGCCATGTTTTATTTTTTATGCTTTTGACTGCATGAAAGTTGTTTACAGTTTTAAATGAGATTTGTAAATGATATATGGGGCGGACCTATTCCGTGTTTAATTTATGGGGCGTACCTATTCCGTGAATGCATGCTTTGTGTTAGACGTAAAATGGCTAAGACGGGAGAGTCGACCCGCCAGTGCTCGTGCGGGAGAGTAGACCCTTTATGCCAGGGGAGGCGCGACCCCGTAAGGCAGCATGAGGCTGACTCGTTGTCACCTTAGGGTGACTTCAGGGTGCCAATTTACGAGAGGCGGACCTTGTTCCGTGGATGTTTTACATGATCAGATTTTATATGTTTTATGCTGAAAAGATATTTTGTTTCAAATGCTTTGAGAACTGTCAGGAGGGACTCACTAGACCTCATGGTCTAACCCTCGCATTTTTCCAAACTAAACCTTTTCAGGTAAGCAGATAGTAGGAGACTCAGGTAAGTGAGCAAGAGCATGAGAGAAGACAGATGCAGATAGAGACAACGCCACTCATACTTTTAGTGGTAGATATTCTCAGTTGTGTATAGGTTGTTTCCGCCAACCTAAGTTATGTAGACAGATGTAATGAAATTTTATGGACCCAGTTTTGTAATTGTTTAATATTAATGTTGTGCATGCTTTATTTAGACTCGGTTGTTAAATCAATTGACTCAATTCCCTTCTTCAATTTGCAAACTTACAACACTCACTGATGTTGCTCTATCTCACAATAACCTCACAGGAGAATTGCCAGATTTGAGTACATTATTTGTTTTACATTTATTAGATTTAAGAGAGAACCGTTTCGATTCTGAACTTCGATTGTTGCCTAGAGGAGTTACTACAGTTCTTTTGAGCAATAACTCGTTAAGGAATTTGGCAAACTTGATCGGCTGCAACACCTTGATCTTTCGTTTAATTCCTTAATGGGTTCGCCACCAATCACTCTCTTTTCGTTACCATCAAAGCACAGGGACCAAATCCACAATTCCCTCTTGAAAAAAACTGCGAGGCAGTTTTTTTTCGAAGAAACCGTTTTTCAAGATTACAATTTTATGCAGCATCATTGAAATCAATTCTCTCTTCAACCGCACGACCTCTCCAGTTTTTTTCAAGAATCACTTTTTCAACCTCAGCTTCTCCGGTTCTCTTCCACGATCTCCTTCTCCTTCCCACGATCTCGTCTCCCTCTTTACCTTCCACTTCCACATCCCTGATTTCTCCCCACTCCACATCATCTTCCCTTTCTTCGCTCTCACCCAACGAGAAACTTGATTGATGCTCTCTCTCAAATGGCGTTTCACTCCCTCAATAATTCGCAGCGATGATATCCAAAGCCCTACAATGGAAAAATAACTTGCGAAAGCTGGATTTAAGAGATGAGCAGCAGGCAGTTAGTTTAGAGGAACCACGACCTACTTCTCCTCCTCCCTTTCTCTTCCCCACGACGTCGGCTCCTCCATCACAGGTTGAAAGAGTTTCTCTTGAACAATACCCACTGCAAAACCCATCTCCAACGTATTGTGGTGTCACGCTTCAAACATGGAGAAACTCAACAACATTTCTCAAGTTTCAATGGGTTTTACTACCGGTGGTTTTGATTGGAACAAATCACTATCTGTTGTCTGTAATTTTAGAGTTAGATATTAATGTCTTGTTTACATCCTAGTATGTTATTGTTCTTTGAATTGGTACTCAATCATGTATGTTATTCATGTCTGGTTTACATCATAGTATGCTATTGTTCTTTGAATTGGTACTCAATCATGGTTATCACTGCAGAATCAAAGAAATGTACTCACATGTCAGCGAGAGATCTGGTCAGAAGGCTCCCCTTATAGCAGATGATGTTTATGAAATTATCATGAAGGTGATATATGTTTATGAACATGTTGTAGCTGTTTTGAAATTTAATTGGTTTGTTATGAAACAATCACATTACTTAGATCATGTGTACTGATGCATACCTAAGAATGAGGTTTAGTAAATCTATTTGAGGTTCTTTAATATCCTCTAAAATTGGCTATGCCTTTCTTTCATGATTATATAAGATGCATATATTCTTGCTGTGGACCCACAATTATGACTTATCTTTGGCAAGAGTACATTTGGCACATTGTTGTAGATTTCTTATTTGATAGCAAACTACATGAACTTTCTTATTAACTGCTTATGGCTTCTCTGTTTCAGCATGCTACTAGGTTAGACAGTGAGATTATATATGATTGGGACTTTGACTATGATTATTTTGGTTTTAAAACCCTTGGGAGATCTTATCTATTGAAGATCCAAGGGAAAGTTGTTGAAAGGCCTCAACATATGCTGATGAGGGTTGCGGTTGGGATTCATAAGGATAACATCGATTCTGTAATCAAGACTTATCATTTAATGTCACAGAGGTGGTTCACCCATGCTTCTCCCACCCTCTTCAATGCTGGAACACCAAGGCCCCAAGTACGAATAGTGCTTTATGTTTATTGCCTTTCATTAAGAAAATTACTTTGTTTCTCACATGGAGTGAATAATGTGAGTTGCAGTTGAGTAGCTGCTTCCTGATATGAATGCAAGATGATAGCATTGAGGGCATATATGACACTTTGAAGGAATGTGCTGTTATCAGCAAATCAGCAGGAGGAATTGGTGTCTCTGTTCATAATATCCGTTCAACTGGAAGTTACATACGTGGAACAAATGGTACATCCAATGGCATTATTCCAATGTTGCGTGTCTTCAACGACACTGCCCGTTATGTTGACCAAGAAGGTGGCAAGAGAAAGGGTATGTGGTTCAGCTATGGTTATATTCTGTTTGTTCGATATAATTCTGTTTCTGTATGGTAATTTTTTTTATGAATCTAGGTGCCTTTGCTGTTTATTTGGAACCATGGCATGCTGATATTTTTGAGTTTCTTGATTTGAGGAAGAACCATGGAAAGGTAGAAAATCTGCTAAAATTTTCTTTTTAATTGGTTGAAAACCATATATGTTGTTCGAGTTGATCCAATCCATTCTTATGGTTAAGGTTTTTATTTGACCAGTATCTCACAAGTCTTGAAAATAATTAAATTATGATGCAGGAAGAGCAGCGGGCTCGAGATTTGTTTTATGCTCTTTGGGTACCTGATCTCTTTATGGAGAGAGTCCAGAGTAATGGCACTTGGTCTTTGTTTTGTCCAAATGAGGCTCCTGGTTTGGGTGATTGTTGGGGTGAAGAGTTTGAGCGCCTCTATACCCAATATGAAAGACAGGTAAAGCTACCCTTTTTTCTCATGCTGTGCAGTTTCTTATGATTAGACCATCTTCAACAGATATCCCAAAATTTCTCTAAAATGGATAACCAAGAGTCAAAATCTTTAAAAAAATTACATCCATCTTCAACAGATTTCCTATTTTGGAGATAAATCATTGAGTATATTATTAAAATAGTTTATATATTTAATAAAATATTATTTCTCTCACCTAAACATTTCATTTCAAGGTTTCTTATGGGTGGGATATAATAAAAAATCATTTATTTTTCTTGGTAATCATTTTTGGGATATTCCAGTTTTGGAGAAAGTTTTAGAGAAGCTGTTGGAGCAAAAAATTGTCCAAAACATTTCATTTCAAGGTTTCTTAGGTTCCATTTTATATTATTAGTTCTATCAGCTAATAGTATTACCATCTTACAAACTCAGGGTAAAGCTAAGAAAGTTGTCCAGGCATAGGCTCTTTGGTTTGAAGTTCTGACGTCTCAGATCGAGACCGGGACTCCTTATATGCTCTTTAAGGTAGTTTTAGTCTTTTAGAGACTTGAATACTTTGTTAACGTAGTTCAAGTTTTGCTTAACCATTTTCCCCTGTAAATTCCTAAATAGTATCATGTTTCTCTTTTCTTAGGATTCCTGTAATAGAAAAAGCAACCGGCAGAATCTTGGTACCATCAAGTCTTTAAATTTGATGGCTTAATTCATATTCAAGTTGTTGTTTACCAAGAGTTGGGTTCCGATAAGAAATTGAGGTTAACGTGAGAAGTGGTTATCAACCGCTCGATGAGAAATAGCCGAACATTAGGATGAGATGTATCGAGATAAGATGCACCGAGACGCACTCGATCATTTCCCTTTTAAGCCGCAATTCATGGGAGGTAAAGTGATCAACGGTTTATAAGTACTTCTCACCAGAAATGACACTTCTCACATGTTTCCATACCTGTTTACCAAATGCTTACATGATCAGTTAACGATAAAGGTCGGGTCTCTTACCCGGTAATAGAAAAGGCAAGAATTGTTGCTGATAAGGTTAGTATGAGAGTGACGACACTTATCGATAAAACCTTACCCATAAGCATTTAGGAAAGCGGTTTGCAAGTTGACAAAAGTTTGGATTAAGAATTTTCTTTTATAACATTATTACCATGCATCACAACTGAAAATTTTATATTAAAGCAATTGTTGGTGCTGATGATGAAGATGACCAAATCACCTTTTTTCCATACTCTTAAGTCTTTACATTTTGTTCCAAGTTGTGGACCCATGCCATTTTGTAACGAGATGCAAACCATGGGGATGGTTAAAGTACTTATTTTGAAAGAAGGATCATATCGAGATTACCACAAGACCTACGATGTAACTATTATTTACTCTAATATTTTTCAGGTTCCTTCTTTAGGTTTAAAATAACATATGACTTTTGATTTCTTCTTAAGATTTGGAATAACATTCAAATTTGGATTCCTTTGCTTTTGTATGCATTTGTAATTTAATTTATAAAATTTGAAGTTTATAATGAACATAAACTTCATATTCTTGATTTACAAAAAAATTGACATCCCGCCGCATTGTCCTGGACTTTTAAACCAATGAATCGTATTAACTGGATTTGTTCTATCGTTTGGTCTTAGATGTTCTTCTTGGGTTTTAAGTTCCTTAGCTTTGATAATGTATTTGGGATATACCAATAACCTAGATACCGTCGAGACAAAGGCATGTGGTTTCCAATAGTTTACAATAAAAATGTATCACCCGCCGCATCGTGCGGGTATACCGACTAGTATAGTAGAATAGATTTTAAACGGCAGTTATTTTCAAGATTCAAGAAACTGTTTTTTTAGCCACGACCTACTGAGCACCTCCCCCACTCGTCTGCTTTTTCTCCACGTTCTCCCCTTCAAAACCCAATTTTTTCTCTCAAAACCCCACTCCTCCATGTCTTAGATGATTGAAATCAGTTTCCTTTCTCCTCCACGACCTCTTCCCCATGACGGACGGCTCCTCCTGATATATATGTTGGTCTTCTTACTTCCCTGGTAATCGGGTCCCTTCTACAATCTCGATGGAAACATGTATCGACTTTAGTTTTTTTTTTGATTTTGCTCTATTTGATTTTACGGTTTCTTTGATCGATTTTGATTTACTGTTCTGGAATGGCTTTTTATTTTTGTTCTCTAATCGCTTTTTGAATTAATTTTGATGTTTATCTTTACCTATGATGAAGCAAGGTTGAAAATCTACTCCGTTTCAACAAGATGCTATTATGCTTTTGGAGCCTTAGTGCCTGAAGAACTCTCTTACAAGATCAACGGTAACTGGATCTTCGAATTCTCCAATTTACTCTTTGTTGCTTGTGCACTGACAAATAAATTTGTGTACTTGTTATTTTTATATAGACTTACCTGGAGTTCGTTGGGTTCTACCAAGGATTATGGAGGTACCACATTCTATTGAAGTTTTTATCCAGGTGAGGTGAGGGTATAAGAACTTGGTTTGGATTACGATTCTGAATTTGGACATAGGATTTTGATGAACCTTTTTCTGTGTAAATTATAAATTGTGGTACATGTGGATCCTTCACAATTTGCACACTATGTTATACAATGATTTATATTTGAAAACATCATAATTAAACATATATTTGGAACTTTTTGTACGTACTAAGAAGATATGGTATTTTTCTTAAGAGTTGGAGAAAAATAATTGTTACGGTAGGCTTTCAAGAACAAGTTATTGATGTTGATGGTAACTCTTAGCCAGGTTTGGGTTGAGGTTGGTCATTTTGGTGTATATGTATATGATATTTACTATATTATACATACTTGATACTTCAATCTCTCAACCATATATATCAAGAGTGCATAATAATTTCATGATCTGTGTGCTAAATCATCTTTTATCCACGTTAATGTTTCTAAACTAAAACAAATCAACTTGAAAATCCTATATGAAGTATGAGAGTCCAGAAGCCATCAATTCAATTGCTTTCTTTTTAATATTCTCTTGTACTCAATAGTAGACATAGTTTTGAGTACTTTTATCATGTTTCTTGCAAATCGTTTTACGTTTAAGCGGAAATTTCCGATTTTACATTTTGGTATATATAATTTGCAAAAACCATAAACTACTAATGCATAAGTCAATTTTTAAAAGGTAAGAAACAACAAATGACGTGGGTTTAAAAACACTATTATCTGGCTGGCTAATCTATTTCAACTGTTTCGAACATATCAACTTTGAATTTAAATGTTATTTGATTCTCGATTTAAAATCACAACAAACTATAAAATTTGCAACGAGAGGGCCGGGCGGAGAATAAAACAAAGATTGCCGTTGAGATTGCTTATTTCAGAATGTTTAATTGTAATTGTAGGAGAATGTTCGAATTTCTATGGGTTTTAGGCCTTTTAAGGAAACTGATTACATTGGGATGTTTTGGGTTTGATGTCAAAACTTCAACGTGTAATTGGAGTTTTGGAATAGAGCGAGAACCAGAAACCTTTATCAACACGGCTAAGAGCTAAAAATTATTTTGGTGCATCTAACTTCAAATTTGCAGCAATAGTTATTGTCAATGGTTTTGTTTTGGTGATCTTAATGTCAAATTGTTACGATTTTCTTTTCTTCCAAGTTTGTTTTGAAAAAAGTTTAACCGTCTTGCGAAGAACATGTTGACGAGTGAAATGACAGTCAATCTCGATGTGCTTTGTACGCTCATGAAAAACATCATTGTGAGCAATCTGAATAGCACTAGTGTTGTCACACCATAATGGTGTTGGGGAAAATTGATGAGCACCCATATCAGATAGTAGCCAGCGTAGCCATACAAGTTCCTGAGTAGTGTCAGCTAAGGCTCTATATTCTGCTTCAGTGCTGGACCGAGCTGTCAGCGATTGTTTCTTGCTGCGCCAGGAGATAAGAGAGACACCAAGGAAGAAACAATATCCTGTGGTGGAACGACGGTCGGTTATGTCACCATCCCAGTCTGCATCTGAGAAGGCACGAAGCTGTAAGGATGAAGTGGATGAGAAATGAAGTCCATGAAACATCGTCCCTTTGAGATACCGAAGTATACGAAGAACAGCGGCATAATGGTCTGAGCACGGGGCAGCCATGAATTGGCTAACTATATGAACTGCATAGGCAAGATCTGGTCGAGTAACAGTCAGGTAGACCAGAGATCCAACTAGTTGACGGTACCGTGTAGGGTCTTTCAGCGGGGTTCCAGCATTCGGAGCAAGGTGCAGATTTTGCTCAATGGGTGTAGAGGCAACTTTGTTGTCCGTGATCCCAGCCTTGGACAACAGATCTGAGATGTACTTGGCTTGACAGAGATAGATACCAGAAGAGTCTGACAGAACTTCAAGGCCAAGAAAGTAGTGTAGTTTTCCAAGATCTATCATCTCAAAACAAGAGCTAAGAGACTTTTTGAGATGGATGATACCTGTAGAATCACTGCCAGTAATGATCATATCATCGACGTACAACAGAAGTAGGATAGTACCTGCAGCAGTAGTCCGAGTAAACAAGCCAGAATCATAATTACTCGGAGAGAACCCCAATGAGATGACAGTATTGCTGAATTTTTCAAACCAAGCACGAGGAGCTTGTTTGAGGCCATAAAGGGCTTTTCGAAGTCGACAGACATTACCCTGACGGGAGGTCACACCTGGAGGGAGTCTCATGTAGACTTCCTCTTCGAGATCGCCATTTAGAAAGGCATTCTTGACATCCATCTGATAGAGTGGCCATTTCTTGGTGGCAGCGATGGCTAGGAGACTACGGACCGAGGTGACCCGAGCCACGGGAGCAAATGTTTCCTCGTAGTCAATGCCATATTCTTGATTAAAGCCTTTTGCCACGAGACGTGCTTTGTAACGGTCAATAGATCCATCAGACTTGGTTTTGATTTTGAAGACCCATTTGCAACCAATGGGTGACTTGCCCGATGGGAGAGGAACAAACTCCCATGTATTGGCTTTGTCAAGAGCCTGAAGTTCCTCAGTCATAGCTTGCTGCCAAACAGGATTAGAAGCGGCTTCCTTATAGGAAGTGGGTTCATGAGTGGACAACAAAGTGGCATAACAATGATAATCACGCAGGTGAGTAGGAACTTGTCTTACCCGATCGGAGCATCGTACTTCATCTTGTGATTGAGAGGAGCTAGGATCCATAGACTCAGCAAATGGCTCAGAAGTAGTCCTTGGAGTTGGTGCAGATGATTGATCATGGTCAGCTGAAATAGATGGAACAGATGAAGGCTCGGATGAGATAGATGAAGGCTCAGATGATGATGCGGAAGATGGGGGAATAGATGATGAGGAGAGTATGGGATCTAATTGGAGTGAATCCAATGATATAGATGTGTCAGTGAAGAAGGAAGTAGGAGGAGTGATGATGTCCTGAAATTTTGACACCGTAGAGAAGGGAAGATGTTCCCAGAAGGTGACATGACGGGATATACGAAGTCTCTTAGAGATTGGATCCCAACAACGATATCCTTTATGTTCAATTCCATAGCCAAGGAAGCAACACAGACGAGAACGAGGTTCAAGTTTGGTGTGTTCATGAGATTGTAGCTGAACAAAACAAGCACAGCCCCACACTTTGAGTAGTTCATAGGGAGGAGAGACTCCATAGAGTACTTCATACGGAGACTTTTGATTGAGAATAGGAGTCGGGTGTCGGTGATGGTGTAGACAGCCGTGAAGGCTGCTTCACCCCAAAAACGTTCTGGACACTTGGCTGATATTAATAGAGTACGGACAGTGTCAAGGATGTGACGGTGTTTGCGTTCGGCACGGCCATTTTGTGGAGAGGTGCCGGGACAAGAGTACTGAGAAAGAGTGCCCTGAGATTGAAGAAATGAGAGAAGAGACGATTCTTTGTATTCCATAGCATTATCTGCTTGAAGAACCTTTATAGGTTTTGAAAATTGGGTTAGAATCATTCGAGTAAAGGTGATATAAATTTTAGGTAATTCTGAGCGATTTTTCATGAGATAAATCCACGTAAAACGTGTGTGATCATCGATAAAGATTACAAAATACCGAGCACCTCCCATAGATGGGTGTGGTGCTGGTCCCCATACATCAGAATGAATAAGATCAAAAGCAAAGGCAGATTGAAATTCATTAGTTTGAAAAGGTAAAGCATGATGTTTTCCAAGTTGACAAGATAGACAAGAAACATTTTCAGAGGAAGTGTTTCCTAATAGTCCTGAACTAGCTAAGACTTTCATTCTAGCTAAGGATAAATGGCCTAAGCGCGCATGCCATAGTTCAAAAGAAGGAGTACTGGAGACTGAAGCGGTAAAATTGGATGAAGGTAAGGGAAGGCGGAGATAGACCACTTCAACCATCCGACCAACTTTACGGCCTACTCCAAGGATCTGCTTGGTCTTTGGATCCTGCACAACACAACCAGAAGGGTGAAATAAAACGATTAGATCGGCTTCCATAAGTTGAGTGATAGAAACCAGACTCAGAGATAAGTTAGGTATATGCATCACATCAGGTAATTGAATATCAGGGGTAGAGACAGTTCCACTGAAGGATACCGGTAAACGAGTATTATCAGCAGTTCGGACTGATGAAAACAGGTTGGAAGTTTGTTTAGAGACAAACCCATCAGCCTTAGGTGTCATGTGATTGCAATATCCAGAGTCAAAAAGCCAAGGGTTACCTGAGTAGTAGCATTGCATTGAGAATTCATACCCATAGAATTTGTCATGATTTGCTCCATGAGCTCTTGATTTCGGCGCATGAGTTCCATGAGGTCGGGCGTTGAGTGGTTGTTGTGTTGTGCCGTAGGTGTTGGCGATGGGGAGTCCTGAGTAATGGAGCCAGCAATTGGTTGAGGCCTGGACTGTTGTCTTTGATTACCGGAGTTCTTTGGATATGGACAATTTGGGCAGTCAGACGCATAGTGACGTGGGCAGTCAGACGCATAGTGACGTGGGTGTACGATCGCACACCAGCGACATTTCCGAACTGGGCAGTTGAGGAGAAGATGAGAAGTAGAATGGCAGAAAGTGCATTCGCTGTTGTTCCCCTTTCCCGCAGATTTAGGCTGGTCATAATTGCCCCATTTTCCTCTTGGTTTCCCTGAGCTGGGAGTGTAGAGCACAATATCTGATGGTAGTGGAAAACGCTGTTGAAGACGATTTTCTTCACTTAGCAGTTCGGTGATGGTTTGTTCAAGAGTAGGTAATGGATGCCTATGGAGAAGAGAGGCTCGAACATTCTCAAAAAGATCAGTGAGACCCATGAGAATAGTAATCAGATGTAATTGGCTGAAGTAAGCAGTAAACTTCCGAGCAGTTTCATCAAAGATTTGAGGTGCACCCAGGCTCAGATGATCTCTAAGAGCTTGCATCTCAGAGATGTAGGAGTTGATAGACTGATCAGGCAGTTGCCTTTTGGTCTGAAAGGTAGTCCACAACTGATATTGATGAGATAAACCTGTAGAAGTGTACCTGTTTGCAAGGAAATCCCATAGTCCTTTTGCAGTGGTATAGCCAAGAAATTGCTGATTGATCTCAGTAGTGGTAGAGGCGTTTATGAAGCCAAGAATGCGGGCATTGGCGATATCCCAATCGTTCATACGTTTTGCAAAGTCAACTGCACTTTCATCTTCCTTTTGAACAGGAAGGGTAGATATACCAGTGACATAGGTATAGAGTCCATGAGACTTAAGGAGAATGGACATATGGTGATGCCACAGAACGTAGTTGTTTCCATTGAGGACAACTGAGATGGGATTGGAGTGACTGAGATTGAGAGCCATATTTCCACAAGAAGGTTGCGATATGAGGCTGAAGTCGCAAGTGAAGGTTGCGACTTGGTACTGTTCACAAGAGGGTTGCGTCTTGAGGTGAAGTCGCAATTGAAGGTTGCGACTTGGGGGTGAAGTCGCAAGTGAAGGTTGCGACTTGGTATTGTTCACAAGAGGGTTGCGTCTTGAGGTGAAGTCGCAAGTGAAGGTTGCGACTGGGGGGTGAAGTCGCAAGTAAAGATTGCGACTTGGTACTGTTCACAAGAGGGTTGCGACTTGGGGTGAAGTCGCAAGTGAAGGTTGCGATATGGATGAGTGTGTGAGTTGCGACAACTATGAGTGTGTGGGTTGCGACAAATATGAACGTATGGTGTTCTTGAGTCGGATTTTCAAAACAGGTCGGTTTAGACTGAAAATTTGTACGAAGGTTCGTGATGATATTCTGAACAACTTTAATGCTTGGAATTTCGCCAAAAAAACAACAGAAAAAGGATTTTCGAGGCAAAAACGACTGCAGCAAAATAAGGAAAATAAAATCGATAAAGCAGATCTGAAAGATGGTTGAGGATGCTTACCTAGAGCTCTGATACCATGTTAGAATTGGAGAGTCGATTGATAGAGAGACACACGAGATGGCTGAATCGGCCGTTTTCATATAATGGGAGAGTGTTTACAAGTGAAGTGTCTAACCTAATAATGAAACCCTAATAGACTATTTATACAAAGAGAAGTTACACATAATTACAGAAAGGACCCTGAACTATACATATTGACATTAATACTCTAACAGTCACCATGTTATTAAAAGATTCAAACGGCTTTTACTCGGTGGGAATTTTTGCAGTTCTTATATATGTTGTACTTTCTTCAAATCATGATAAGTAATTTCGTATGGTGGAACTATATGACGCGTATGACAAAAATACTTGAGGTTTAATTTAAATAGACAATCTAATCCATTGTGGCTTTAATAAAAAAACAATCAAACAACCCCTTACTTAGTTGATCATATTTTTTGTTAGCATAAATTAATTTTATTTGTTTTCTAACGATTATTAGGTAGTGCCAATTTGGCAAGCTTTGGTTATTTTATTTGAATATGGTTCTTGGTTGATGAACAACAAATAGTTTATTCAAAGTGGCATAGAGAATGTACAATTTAAATGTTACCCGTGGCATAAAGAATCTACAATTTAAATGTTACCCAGTTGACTATTAACTTTTTAAATACATTATACAGGTATACACTTTCACTATTAACCTTTGGGCTAATTAACAATATTACCATGATACCAGCCCATTCACACTTGACGGTTAGCTTCTTATCAAATAGTTTGTGTTTTGTGTTTGATATCAAGATCTTGATGAAGAGTTAGATTTTAAGTTGTCTTTTGAAAATGGAGATTTCATCTACACTTGCAACTTGTGCCCCAAGTTAGAAACCATTGCATACCATTGTTCTGTATTTTATCACCGGTTCTGAATTTTATCTACACTTGCAACTTGTGCACCAAGTTAAAAACCATTGCATACCATTGTTCTGTATTTTATCACCAGTTCTGTATTTTAAAACCATTGCAACTTTAACCGACAGCAGTTTGTTCAATTTCTGGATAATGGCACATACTTGTAATGCAGAAGGAGCTTGGAGCTTTTACACTAACAATAAAATTTATAATGCAGAAGGAGCTTGGAGCTTTTACACTAACAATAGAATTTAGAATGCATCAGGTCATTATTCACTTTAGAAAAAATGTTGTTGTGTGTACTTGTTTTAATTATCTAAGCCTTATTTTACTTATACTCCATTGGTCTCTAATTAGACTTCATATTTAGAAGTTCTCCTATTGTTGGGGGAATTCGAGAAAGAGATGAGGAAGAGGTGATAGTAAGAACTTGGATAAAACGCAGAGATCGCGTGAGAGCTCGCTTTCCGTAAGAGATATTTCGACCCTATATGCCTGGGTATCACGAAATTCTCTAGGGGATAATCTCTTTGTTTCGGTGTATCGATCAAGGCAATGATCGATTCATACTTATACACCTTTAGAGAGTTGTAACCGACCTATATTGATACTGGTAATAATATCCCACTTAATGGGATTGATTGCGGAATTAATGACGGGAGTTACAAATGAGAAAAGCCTTCCAGACTCCGGCGCTACTTTCGTGCTAGTTGAACTAGCGCCAAAAGGAGCGCGTGCAACATTCCAGAGCTTGGCGCTACTTTCGTGCTAGTTCAACTAGCGCCAAAAGGAGCGCGGGCAACATTCCAGAGCTTGGCGCTACTTTCGTGCTAGTTCAACTAGCGCCACAACTAGCCCCGACACCCAGCTCATGAAACCACTTTGTAACTTGTCGATTTTAACCGTCCAACAATCCCGGGTTCTAGTTAGCTTACACGAGTGTGCACTCCACACCTCCTAACTCATGTTATAGCTTAGCTAACAACCCCATTATTACCTTTGTGAATCCAACTACACAAAATGACCGATGATTTCACTAAAATCACCAACATTCCTCCCCCATTTTAGTACAATCCTTGATTCACAAATAAAATTACAATACAGGTAAACAAACTCATGCATAAATGAAAATATCTAAAAGATTGAATTTCCATCTTAGTACATTACACATTTCAAATACTCGAGAATCCGGGTGTCTTATGGATTGAACTCGTCAACCCATTTGAGTACCAGAAAATAACATACACATGAATTAAAAGACTCTCTAACGTATAAACTTGACACTATACAGGCCATGTGTCCTTATCCATTCGTGAGTGCATCAAAGCCAAGTCCAAGCTTCTTGAAGCGGCCACACTTCCCACTCATATAGGTAGTTCTTTTCCTCATGCACCTGCACATGCATTTTTACAAAAGAACAATTACCTCCTTCACTTGGAGTACCGAGCACACACCTTGGGATGACCGTCTTGTGCCCCAATCTCTTAGAGTGAGCTTTCCCATTGAATTCAACTTCTAACGTTGTATTAGAAGGGAATTGGGTATCTCACCGTTAGAGATTTAGATGGACTTTAATCCCATCCCTATCACCGACTTGTGAACCAAGTCCCTAGCTAACCCCTTCGTCAAGTGGTCCGCTAGATTTTGTTGCGACCGAACAAACTCAACCGAAATCACCCCATTCGTGATTAGCTCACGAATCATGCTATGTCTAACACCTAAGTGTCTAGACTTGCCATTATACACTTGGCTATAAGCTTTAGCCAAAGTTGCCTCACTATCACAACGGATAGAAATGGGTGATATTGGTTTCGGCCATAATGGAATTTCATGGACCAAATTCCTTAGCCACTCCGCCTCTTTACCGGCAGCGGCTAATGCCACAAATTCCGACTCCATAGTCGAACTCGTGATGCAAGTTTGCTTCTTGGAAGACCAAGATATGGCACCTCCCCCAAGCAAGTATACCCAACCACTCGTGGAAGAGTGATCTTCCAAATTGGTAATCCAACTTGCATCCGAATATCCCTCCAAAACCGAAGGAAATCCGACATATGTCATTACAAGTTTACATGCATTATGCTCCATCCCGGGCATAACAAAACCTTCCGGTTGTTTTATGTAAACTTCCTCCTCCAAATCACCATTCAAGAATGTCGTTTTGACATCCATTTGGTGAATCATTAAATTGTGAATAGCACATAAGGCTATCAACAATCTGATCGTGGAGATCCTTGCAACCGGGGCATAAGTAACAAATTAATCTATGCCTTCCCGTTGCCTAAAGCCTTGAATTACTAATCGAGCTTTGAACTTGTCGATTGATCCATCCGCTTTCATCTTCCTTTTGAAGACCCACTTGCATCCCAAAGGTTTGCAACCTGGTGGCAAGTCCGATAATACCCAAGTATTATTCCCCATGATGGAGTCCATTTCATCATGTATTGCTTATTTCCAGAAAGCAACATCTTGAGACTTCATAGCCTCATCAAATGATTTTGGATCCTCCTCAACACTATAATAGTAAAGGAATTGGGATCCAATCTCATCTCTTGATCCCTCTACCAAGTACACATGGAAATCGGGACCAAATGATTTTTCAAACCTTCCTTTTTTGCTCCTTCGAAGCATCGGAGATTCGGTTGAAACAATTGCTTGTTCTTCAACCTCACTAGTTTCACTAGTACTTGGAACTATGTCCTTAGGCCTCGGCATTGAAGAGAATCTAGTCTCATCAAATATCACATCTCTCGATTCTATAACGGTGTGAATCGCTATAGAATCATTAGGTTCAATAACATAGAACCTATATGCTTTGGAATGCTCGGTGTAACATCTCGAATTTTCGTTGTATTATTTTTTTTTGTAAATTACAAGTTTTAACTTGGGGTTAAGTTTGTATTTGTTTAAAGTTATTGGTTGAAGTGGATTTTCAATTTGAGGGTTTGTTGTGTCATTCCTTTAAAGTTAGGGGTGTAGTTGGTAATTTGAACTATGACTCACTAAGTTGTAGTAGGAGGTGTCACACAATTAGTCTTAAGTGACTAATTGTGTGTGTGGGTGGCCATTTCGGTATCAAGAGAGAGAGATAGAACGGAGAGAGAGATAGAAAGATCGAGAAGAAGATGAGCAAGTGAAGCAAGGATTTTCAGCTGGGTTTTTGAGATTAAGTGAAGAAACAAAGGTAATCTATCCTTACTTTTATGTTCATAAGTTGTTAGGTAAGTTTAGAGATGGGTTTTTATGAAATATGGATGTTTTGGGAAATCTGAGTATATGTGTAGGTTCAGTTTATAGCCTTAATCATATCTGCATAATATCAGAAAGATTCATGGTGTAAAAACTGCAAAATCTGGGTTTTAGGATGAACGTAGTGGACTGAGACATGGATGAACATCATGGATATCGCAACCTTGAGTTGCGACATTCATGCATGTCGCAATAGACAGTTGCGACTTGGTAGTGAAGTCGCAATAGACAGTTGCGACTTGGTGTTGAAGTCGCAATAGAAGGTTGCGACTTGGGGTTGAAGTCGCAATAGAAGGCTGTGACTTGATGTTGAAGTCGCAATAGAAGGCTGTGACTTAGAGTGAGCTTTCCCATTGAATTCAACTTCTAACGTTGTATTAGAAGGGAATTGGGTATCTCACCGTTAGAGATTTAGATGGACTTTAATCCCATCCCTATCACCGACTTGTGAACCAAGTCCCTAGCTAACCCCTTCGTCAAGTGGTCCGCTAGATTTTGTTGCGACCGAACAAACTCAACCGAAATCACCCCATTCGTGATTAGCTCACGAATCATGCTATGTCTAACACCTAAGTGTCTAGACTTGCCATTATACACTTGGCTATAAGCTTTAGCCAAAGTTGCCTCACTATCACAACGGATAGAAATGGGTGATATTGGTTTCGGCCATAATGGAATTTCATGGACCAAATTCCTTAGCCACTCCGCCTCTTTACCGGCAGCGGCTAATGCCACAAATTCCGACTCCATAGTCGAACTCGTGATGCAAGTTTGCTTCTTGGAAGACCAAGATATGGCACCTCCCCCAAGCAAGTATACCCAACCACTCGTGGAAGAGTGATCTTCCAAATTGGTAATCCAACTTGCATCCGAATATCCCTCCAAAACCGAAGGAAATCCGACATATGTCATTACAAGTTTACATGCATTATGCTCCATCCCGGGCATAACAAAACCTTCCGGTTGTTTTATGTAAACTTCCTCCTCCAAATCACCATTCAAGAATGTCGTTTTGACATCCATTTGGTGAATCATTAAATTGTGAATAGCACATAAGGCTATCAACAATCTGATCGTGGAGATCCTTGCAACCGGGGCATAAGTAACAAATTAATCTATGCCTTCCCGTTGCCTAAAGCCTTGAATTACTAATCGAGCTTTGAACTTGTCGATTGATCCATCCGCTTTCATCTTCCTTTTGAAGACCCACTTGCATCCCAAAGGTTTGCAACCTGGTGGCAAGTCCGATAATACCCAAGTATTATTCCCCATGATGGAGTCCATTTCATCATGTATTGCTTATTTCCAGAAAGCAACATCTTGAGACTTCATAGCCTCATCAAATGATTTTGGATCCTCCTCAACACTATAATAGTAAAGGAATTGGGATCCAATCTCATCTCTTGATCCCTCTACCAAGTACACATGGAAATCGGGACCAAATGATTTTTCAAACCTTCCTTTTTTGCTCCTTCGAAGCATCGGAGATTCGGTTGAAACAATTGCTTGTTCTTCAACCTCACTAGTTTCACTAGTACTTGGAACTATGTCCTTAGGCCTCGGCATTGAAGAGAATCTAGTCTCATCAAATATCACATCTCTCGATTCTATAACGGTGTGAATCGCTATAGAATCATTAGGTTCAATAACATAGAACCTATATGCTTTGGAATGCTCGGTGTAACATCTCGAATTTTCGTTGTATTATTTTTTTTTGTAAATTACAAGTTTTAACTTGGGGTTAAGTTTGTATTTGTTTAAAGTTATTGGTTGAAGTGGATTTTCAATTTGAGGGTTTGTTGTGTCATTCCTTTAAAGTTAGGGGTGTAGTTGGTAATTTGAACTATGACTCACTAAGTTGTAGTAGGAGGTGTCACACAATTAGTCTTAAGTGACTAATTGTGTGTGTGGGTGGCCATTTCGGTATCAAGAGAGAGAGATAGAACGGAGAGAGAGATAGAAAGATCGAGAAGAAGATGAGCAAGTGAAGCAAGGATTTTCAGCTGGGTTTTTGAGATTAAGTGAAGAAACAAAGGTAATCTATCCTTACTTTTATGTTCATAAGTTGTTAGGTAAGTTTAGAGATGGGTTTTTATGAAATATGGATGTTTTGGGAAATCTGAGTATATGTGTAGGTTCAGTTTATAGCCTTAATCATATCTGCATAATATCAGAAAGATTCATGGTGTAAAAACTGCAAAATCTGGGTTTTAGGATGAACGTAGTGGACTGAGACATGGATGAACATCATGGATATCGCAACCTTGAGTTGCGACATTCATGCATGTCGCAATAGACAGTTGCGACTTGGTAGTGAAGTCGCAATAGACAGTTGCGACTTGGTGTTGAAGTCGCAATAGAAGGTTGCGACTTGGGGTTGAAGTCGCAATAGAAGGCTGTGACTTGATGTTGAAGTCGCAATAGAAGGTTGCGACATTAGTTGATTGCGACTTGCACTGTGCATTGCGATAAGAGATTTTTATATTTAGTTGGTTGCGACTTAAGACGAAGATTTTTAGATGATAAGGATTCTTAGTTTTAGAGAGTTCTGTTCTGTAAATTAATATCAGTGTATGTGTATATTGGATATTACAGTAAACTGTGGTGGTGAAGACAGAAGTTCCTACGTCTTTAAAAGAAATAAAAGAAGTGTGACTTCATATCAGGTGAGTTTATTCAACTCTTTTTAAAATTCAGCAATTAATATTGAAATAGATATGTATTATGTATGTCTGAGCATGTTAATAAAGGATTCGTCGTAATCAATAATGAGTCCAAATAGATGGCTAAAAGTTATAATATGTTGATCCCCGTGCTAAAATAGCAATAAGGGAATAGTTAAGAAGTCGAGATGTCAAGGCTATTAATATTCTTTATAAATGTTTATATATATAGAATATGTTTTGGAGATTATTATATTGTATGTTATGCACATATAATAGTAAGGGTAATAATACTTATATATTGTGTGGCGATTGCTAGAAATAGGCATCCGGTCATAGTAGGGCACCTGGGTACGGTCTAATGGGAACCGAAATACTTGCCATTAAGGGATGTAATTTCTAGTGAATGAGTGTATCTTGAATCATCGTGAGGGCCCCGGTTGTGTATCGCGATATATTAATCCCATTGGGGTCAGTGATTCTGAGATGGTGAGGACGTGAAATGTGGAATAGGCAGATTTTGATTTGTAATTCCCATTTCGAATGGAAGATCGGAGATTTCCATTTTATAGGGAAGATCGGAGATTTCCCGTTGTGAAAGGAAGATTAGAGATAGGCATAAAGTAATTTGTAATCTCTACTTCCGGAGTAAGAAATAGGCAGGTTTTGACTTGTAATTTCTTAGACAAGAGTAATAACTTTGAATCTGGGATGATTCATAGTAAACTCTTGATAGTAATATTATGGCTAGACAAATTAGTCATAAGTATGGGAGTGGGGTAGATTCCCGGTATTGAAAGGAGTTGTTGTACGGTAAGATGGGCGAGAACAGGTTTGTTTTATCTGTTGAGATTTTAATTGTTTAACTTTAATTTGATTTGAATATTCTCACTAGGCGAAAGCCTAGTGTTTCAAGTTGAATTTTCTTACCAGGTACAAGCTCCGGGAAGTAAGCGGGAAAGTGTGATGAGAATCTTTTGGAAAGACTTAAACTTAGAGATAACGGAGGATCTAGCCGTTCTTTTGATACTTTTGGGACAAAGGATTAGATAGCTTAATTAATCTGATTGTGATGTATGATTAGATTAATAGGTTATTTAAATTAGTTGTGTTGTATATAAAACCTTCACATTTGATCCTCAGGTTATAGAAGTTTGAAGTTTTATGATCATAACTTGTGGCAATTTTTAAGGTTTAAATTGGCCCTGTTTTTAGGGTGTTACAATATGGTATCAGAGCAGTAGTTTAAGCGAACTAGGTATGATTTTGAGATACCTAGACTTAAGCTGTGATGATTTAAGTTATGATCTGTGAGTTATGGGTAGAAGTACTAAGACTGGGTAGTCTTAGAGTCGACAGAAATACGCAAAGTAGTACTGTAACAATGGTAATGAGAATTCTCATGTATGATATGTTCGCAATTTCAATTAGCTGCTGTTATTATGAATATATTGTTACACAAGCATACTTGTTTCTAAATTGTTACAGTGACTGATTAGCGGTAAAGTACGTATTGTATGTCTAGTTGTATAAACCATTACTGATGAGTATTCTGTTGTGCTCATATCAGATCAATGGTGAATACACCTCCGAGGTCTCCAAATTTTTCTATGAATAGGAATTGGTTAGACGATACGGGAGAAAGGCAAACTGGAGTAAGCGGAATTCAGGAAACGCCACCAGATTTTCTTTCTTTAGGAGGAATGCGAAATCGGATACATCGAGGGGGTGCCAGTACTGCCGATCAAACACCATCGGATTCAAGTATGGAAGGCCGCATAATGGATAATGTAACCAGATTGATGAATGCATCAATGGAAAGACAAGCTGAAATGATGAACGTCAATATGGGAAGACAAGCAGAAATGTTTATGAAAATGTTCAATGATCGAAGTACGGAACCAAGACGAACAGTAGTTGATACTAGTGTGATAAATCCAACTGGTAACCCAGGGTCGGAGACGGAAAGAAGGGTTGAAAGAAACTGCTCCTACAAAACTTTTCTGAGTTGTAAACCACCGGAATTCAAAGGAGATGACAGTCTAGTGGCTTGCATGAACTGGATAAGAGAAATAGAACAAGCCTTTCGGGCTTGTGAGTGTTATGATGAAAAGTCTAAAGTTAGATTTGGGTCACAAATGTTACACGGTAACGCGTTATCCTGGTGGAACGTACTGTCATCTTCTGTGACGAAGGCAGTTCTGAATACTGTGACTTGGGAACAGTTCAAAGCAAAGATTTTGGAGGAGTACTGTAATGAAACAGAAATGGATAGAATCGAGGAAGAGTTCAGGAATCTCAAGAAAGGCAACATGACAGTGAGAAAGTATACCGAATCCTTTATGGAGAAGCTGAACCTAGTGGGGCATGTGGCTCCAGCTGAGAAAGACAAAATTAAAGCTTATCTGAAGGGTTTACCGGCGGATATGATGACCAGGGTCCGAAGTTCAAAAGCTACTACTTCAAGGGAGACGATTGAGGAAGCGAAAGTGATAGAAGAGATGTACGCCAAAGATAAAGAAGAGAAAGCGCATGTGGGAGAAAAGAGAAAGTGGGAAGGTCGTTCAGAATTTTCTCAGAAAACCAGATTGTTTGGCAAGAATATCCGTTATGACTCTCGTAAGGAACCAAGCTGGTGTTCTAAATGTAGAAGCAAACATTTTGGCTTGTGTCGAATGGGTGGAAATGAATGTTACAAGTGCGGGAAGGCGGGGCATATAACGGTGAACTGCTCAATGCCGGGATCAGTGTGTTTTGAATGTAAGCAACCGGGCCACTTTCGGAAAGATTGTCCGAAGATAAAGAAGGAGGGAGATCAGGGAAGGAAGTTGGTTATCCCTAAACCAACTGGGCGTGCTTTCCAAATGACTGCTGAAGAAGCGAAAGGATCGAAAGATGTCGTCTCGGGTACATTCCTTATAAACTCCATTCCTGCACATGTACTATTTGATAGTGGCGCAAACTATTCTTTTGTATCCAAGTTGTTCTACCGTAAGCTAGCTATGCCTGTCACTACGTTAGGAGATACCTTAGTAGTTGAGATAGCTAATGGGGTTCGATCTTTGGTTAGTGAAAGTTTGGTCGATTGTAAAATTTTGATAGAGGGAACAGAATTTCCGATTGACTTATTGTTAATGGAAATTGGGGGATTTGATGTTATTGTGGGGATGGACTGGTTGAGCAATAACCAGGCAGAAATAATGTGTGCAAAGAAGCTGATCCGAATCCCGATGACCGATATGGATGACGTATTCATATTTGGAGAAAAACATAAATGAGATATTCCGTTGATTTCAGTGGCAAAGGCGCGTAACTGTTTATCGAAGGGATGCTGGTCCTATCTAGCTTATGTTATAGATACGAAGTTAGAAAAGAAACAAGTGCAAGATATCAAAGTGGTGCGTGAATTTTCGGATGTATTCCCGGATGATCTTCCAGGTCTACCAGCGGAAAGACAAGTAGAGTTTCGCATCGATCTTATTCCTGGAGCAGCACCGATAGCTCGTGCACCTTACCGCCTAGCGCCAGCTGATATGACAGAAATGATGTCTCAATTGCAAGAACTGTTAGACAAGGGTTTTGTTAGACCGAGTTCTTCACCTTGGGGAGCTCCGGTATTATTTGTTAAGAAGAAAGATGGCATTATGAGAATGTGCATAGATTATCGGGAGCTGAATAAGGTGACGATAAAGAATAAGTATCCGATTCCAAGGATTGATGATCGGTTTGATCAACTCCACGGTGCGGGATGCTTTTCCAAAATTGATCTAAGGTCGGGGTATCACCAAGTGCGGGTAAGAGAGGAAGACGTTCCAAAGACGGCGTTTAGGATGAGATACGGGCATTATGAATTTCTCGTGATGCCATTTGGGTTGACCAATGCTCCAGCTATATTCATGGATCTGATGAATAGAGTGTGTCGACCGTTTCTAGACAAGTTTGTTATCGTTTTTATTGATGACATACTTGTTTACTCGAGGAATGAGGAGGATCATGAACGCCATCTTCGTGAAGTGTTAGAAGTGTTACGCAAAGAGAAATTGTATGCAAAATTCTCTAAATGTGAATTTTGGTTGAAAGAAGTACAATTTCTCGGTCATGTGATTTCATCGGAAGGGGTGAAAGTAGATCCAGCAAAAATAGAAGCAATGATGAATTGGGAGACTCCGAAAAGCGCGTCTGAAATAAGAAGTTTCTTGGGTCTAGCAGGTTATTACAGAAGATTTATAAAAGACTTCTCAAAGATTGCTTCTACTCTGACGATGTTGACTCGTAAGAATGTGAAGTTTGTTTGGACCGAAAAGCAGGAGACATCCTTCAGAACCTTACGGCAGAAGTTGTGTGAAGCTCCTATTCTTGCACTGCCAGAAGGGACTGAAGATTTGGTAGTCTATAGCGACGCATCAAAAATGGGTTTAGGATGTGTATTGATGCAACGAGGCAAGGTGATTGCGTATGCGTCAAGACAGTTGAAAGAACACGAAAAGAACTATCCTACCCACGATTTAGAATTAGCAGCCGTTGTGTTTGCTTTAAAGCTGTGGCGTCATTATCTCTATGGAACGAAATGTACACTCTTCACTGATCATAAAAGTTTGCAGCATGTTTTTGATCAGAAGGAGTTGAATATGAGGCAAAGGCGATGGCTTGAATTGTTGAAGGACTACGATTGTGAATTGCATTACCACCCAGGTAAAGCAAATGTTGTAGCCGATGCCTTGAGTAGAAAAGAGTATAATGGGTGCTTGAAAACGACAAACGCCAGAATTGATGTAATGTCAAGTCTGATTGAAAGAATAAAAGCTGCTCAAGTGGAGGATTTGTTAGAAAGCAACTTGAAAGAAGAAGTAATGAGCAAGCAACATCTTCAGTTGACTGAAGATAGCCGTGGGATTAAATTGTTCCAAGGCCGTGTTTGGGTACCAAAGATAGGTGGAAATCGGGAGTTGATTATGGAGGATGCACATAGATCGAAGTATTCTATACATCCGGGAGTACCAAGATGTATAGAGATTTGAAGTTGCATTATTGGTGGCCGGCTATGAAAGTGGATGTGGCACGAATAGTAGAGAAATGCGGAACTTGTTCGTTAGTAAAAGCAGAACACCAAAGACCATACGGAAGTTTTCAATCTTTGGAAATTCCGGAGTGGAAATGGGATAAGATTACCATGGATTTTGTGACAAAGTTACCAAAGACGCAAAGAGGTAACGATACCATTTGGGTAATCGTCGATCGACTAACGAAGAGTGCTCATTTCTTAGCTATGAAAGAAGCATCACCAATAGATAAATTGGCGAAGCTATATATCGATGAAGTGGTGTCAAGACATGGTATACCGGTGTCTATTGTGTCCGATCGTGACAGTCGGTTTACTTCCAGGTTTTGGCAGTCGCTTCAAGAAGAATTGGGTACGAGAGTTAATTTAAGTACTGCTTATCACCCACAAACTGACGGCCAAAGTGAAAGAACAATACAGACTTTGGAAGATATGCTTAGATCGTGTGTGCTAGATTTTGGAGGTAACTGGGATTCTCATTTGCCGTTAGTAGAATTTGCTTATAACAATAGTTACCATTCCAGTATTGGAAGGGCACCTTTCGAGGCATTCTATGGTAGAAAATGCAGAACTCCGGTGTGCTGGTTAGAAGCCGGAGAGAACCAGTTTGCTGGTCCGGAACTTGTGCAACAAACCGCGGACAAGGTAAAGGAAATTCGGCAGCATATGAAAGCGGCTCAAGATAGACAGAAAAGTTATGCTGATCCGAAAAGAAGACCAAAAGAATTTCAAGTTGGGGAGCGTGTAATGCTTAAAGTATCCCCATGGAAAGGTGTGATTCGGTTTGGAAAGCGTGGGAAATTAAGTCCTCGTTTTCTAGGACCATTCACTATTACTAAAAGAGTTGGTCTTCAAGGGTATCAATTAGATCTTCCACCTGAATTGGAAGGAATCCATAATACATTTCATGTGTGTTATCTTCGGAAATGCTTAGCCGAAGAACAGGATGTGATTCCACTTACTGATGTTAGGGTGGATGAAGGGAGCCGATGTGTAGAGGAACCGGAGGCAATACTGGAAAAGTCAGTTAAGAGGTTACGAAGTGGTAAAGAGGTAACTATGTTAAAAGTACAATGGAAGCATCATCGAGGTGCTAATGTGACTTTAGAATCAGAGGAAGATATGAAGGTTAGATATCCCCAATTGTTTAACTAGATTTGATTTCGGGGACGAAATCATTTTCAAGTTGGGGAGTATTGTAACATCTCGAATTTTCGTTGTATTATTTTTTTTTGTAAATTACAAGTTTTAACTTGGGGTTAAGTTTGTATTTGTTTAAAGTTATTGGTTGAAGTGGATTTTCAATTTGAGGGTTTGTTGTGTCATTCCTTTAAAGTTAGGGGTGTAGTTGGTAATTTGAACTATGACTCACTAAGTTGTAGTAGGAGGTGTCACACAATTAGTCTTAAGTGACTAATTGTGTGTGACTAATTGTGTGTGTGGGTGGCCATTTCGGTATCAAGAGAGAGAGATAGAACGGAGAGAGAGAGATAGAAACATCGAGAAGAAGAAGAGCAAGTGAAGCAAGGATTTTCAGCTGGGTTTTTGAGATTAAGTGAAGAAACAAAGGTAATCTATCCTTACTTTTATGTTCATAAGTTGTTAGGTAAGTTTAGAGATGGGTTTTTATGAAATATGGATGTTTTGGGAAATCTGAGTATATGTGTAGGTTCAGTTTATAGCCTTAATCATATCTGCATAATATCAGAAAGATTCATTGTGTAAAAACTGCAAAATCTGGGTTTTAGGATGAACGTAGTGGACTGAGACATGGATGAACATCATGGATATCGCAACCTTGAGTTGCGACATTCATGCATGTCGCAATAGACAGTTGCGACTTGGTAGTGAAGTCGCAATAGACAGTTGCGACTTGGTGTTGAAGTCGCAATAGAAGGTTGCGACTTGGGGTTGAAGTCGCAATAGAAGGCTGCGACTTGATGTTGAAGTCGCAATAGAAGGTTGCGACATGGTGACCATGTCGCAGTAGTTGATTGCGACTTGCACTGTGCATTGCGATAAGAGATTTTTATATTTAGTTGGTTACGACTTAAGACGAAGATTTTTAGATGATAAGGATTCTTAGTTTTAGAGAGTTCTGTTCTGTAAATTAATATCAGTATATGTGTATATTGGATATTACAGTAAACTGTGGTGGTGAAGACAGAAGTTCCTACGTCTTTAAAAGAAATAAAAGAAGTGTGACTTCATATCAGGTGAGTTTATTCAACTCTCTTTAAAATTCAGCAATTAATATTGAAATAGATATGTATTATGTATGTCTGAGCATGTTAATAAAGGATTCGTCTTAATCAATAATGAGTCCAAATAGATGGCTAAAAGTTATAATATGTTGATCCCCGTGCTAAAATAGCAATAAGGGGATAGTTAAGAAGTCGAGATGTCAAGGGTATTAATATTCTTTATAAATGTTTATATATATAGAATATGTTTTGGAGATGATTATATTGTATGTTATGCACATATAATAGTAAGGGTAATAATACTTATATATTGTGTGGCGATTGCTAGAAATAGGCATCCGGTCATAGTAGGGCACCTGGGTACGGTCTAATGGGAACCGAAATACTTGCCATTTGACTAAGGGATGTAATTTCTAGTGAATGAGTGTATCTTGAATCATCGTGAGGGCCCCGGTTGTGTATCGCGATATATTAATCCCATTGGGGTCAGTGATTCTGAGATGGTGAGGACGTGAAATGTGGAATAGGCTGATTTTGATTTGTAATTCCCATTTCGAATGGAAGATCGGAGATTTCCATTTTATAGGGAAGATCGGAGATTTCCCGTTGTGAAAGGAAGATTAGAGATAGGCATAAAGTAATTTGTAATCTCTACTTCCGGAGTAAGAAATAGGCAGGTTTTGACTTGTAATTTCTTAGACAAGAGTAATAACTTTGAATCTGGGATGATTCATAGTAAACTCTTGATAGTAATATTATGGCTAGACAAATTAGTCATAAGTATGGGAGTGGGGTAGATTCCCAGTATTGAAAGGAGTTGTTGTACGGTAAGATGGGCGAGAACAGGTTTGTTTTATCTGTTGAGATTTTAATTGTTTAACTTTAATTTGATTTGAATATTCTCACTAGGCGAAAGCCTAATGTTTCAAGTTGAATTTTCTTACCAGATACAAGCTCCGGGAAGTAAGCGGGAAAGTGTGATGAGAATCTTTTGGAAATACTTAAACTTAGAGATAACGGAGGATCTAGCCGTTCTTTTGATATTTTTGGGACAAAGGATTAGATAGCTTAATTAATCTGATTGTGATGTATGATTAGATTAATAGGTTATTTAAATTAGTTGTGTTGTATATAAAACCTTCACATTTGATCCTCAGGTTATAGAAGTTTGAAGTTTTATGATCATAACTTGTGGCAATTTTTAAGGTTTAAATTGGCCCTGTTTTTAGGGTGTTACACTCGGCATATCCAACAAAGATGCTCACCTAAAGTCTTCCTTTTGGGTTCGGGTAATCGAACATCGAACTACCGCTCGACAACCCCAAACTTGAATAAAACTCAAGTTAAGCCTTTGGACCAAAGTTCATATGGGGTAATCTTGTTCCTTTATTGGGAACTTGATTCAGCCAAAAAACCAAGCCTAGAATGGCTTCACCCCAAATCCATCAAGCAATTCATTTACAATATAAAACAATTTATAAAGTAACATAAACAAAATTTTAAACAAAATTCACTTGCAACAAAACAGAATTTTAAACACAAAATTCATTTGCAATATAAACAGAATTTAAACAAAATTCATATGTAACATAAACAGAATTTTAAACAAAAATTCATATGGAACATAAACAGAATTTTAAACACAAAATTCATTTGCAACAAAACAGAATTTTTAAACAAAATTCGTTTGCAATATAAACAGAATTTTAAACACAAAATTCATTTGCAACAAAACAGAATTTTTTAAACAAAATTCGTTTGCAATATAAACAGAATATTAAACACAAAATTCATTTGCAACAAAACAGAATTTTAAACACAAAATTCATTTACAATATAAACAGAATTTTTAAACACAAAATTCACTTGCCACATAAACAGAATTTTAAACAAAATTCGTTTGCAATATAAATAGAATTTTAAACACAAAATTCATTGGCAACATAAAGCAATTTATAAAACAACATAAGGCAATTCAATTTCATCATAAACAAAATTTGAAACAAAATCCTTTCATTCAAATTTAACTCAACCATGTAATTCAACATAAACCAAATCCTACAAAAGTGTCATCCTTTGAAAAGATAAACTTGTCCGACTCACAAAATTGCCTATATCCTAACTTATTCAAGATGTTACCGGAAACCAAATTCTTTCAAATTTGTGGTACAAACAAAACATCAAAATTCAACTATTTTGCCAGAACTAAATTCTAGCCTAACTAAGCCACGTCCAAGAATGGTAGCACTCGACTCGTTCCCCATGTGTAGCATTGATCCGTCTTCAACCGGTTCCATAGAGGTGAACCAACGACGATCATTGAGCACATGACTTGTAACACCCGAGTCGATCCACCAAGCATCATCTTCATCCTGCACATAAAAGATTCGGATATTAGTGGTACATAATTCAAATTTGAATTAAAAAACCAAAGTCAAAATTCTGACCTTGCCGTGGGTTTTGATCCTTGGATCCTTGTCCACCACCACTTGTGCTTGCACCATTCTTGTTCTTGATAGCCCGGCAATCCCGTTTGAGATGGCCGGTCATTCCACATGTCCAACAGGTTAATTTAACCTTCTTGTTGGGCCATTTCTTGGCTTCGTTGAACTTACGGTTTCCCTTGAAATTGTTAGACTTTCCCTCTTCCACCATGTTCACCGAAGGTGCAGAAACCTCCTTTACTTTAGGTTTCTCAGCCTCTTGCGTCCGAAGAGATTCCTCTTATGCGCAAGTGACTACCGAGTTGCACAAGAGACAACTCTTCCTTCTTGTGTTTCAACATGTGTTTAAAGTCTTTCCAAGAGGGAGGCAATTTATCAATTATGCTCGATACGGAGATGGATTCGTCCATCTTCATATCATGTTGAGCATATTGGCCTAAAATGCGAAGGAGCTCATTGTATTGCTCCATCACCGGCCTTGAGTCTACCATTTTGTAATTATTAAAATTACTCACCAGGAACTTCTTACTAGAAGCATCCTCCGCCATGTATTTGGACTCAAGAGAGTCCCATAGCTCTTTGGCAGATTCCACGTTTTGATAGATGTCAAAGAGGGAGTCACACATACCGTTCAAGATGTGGCCACGACAGATGTAGTCGTCATTCTCCCACTTGCCGCGACGCCGGGTAACCTCCAACGTCTCGTTCTCCATCAGCTCCGGTATTGGGGTACTCAGCACGTACACGACCTTAAACGTCGTCAGCAAGAAATGCATCTTCTTCTGCCATCTACGGAAATCAACGCCTTCAAACTTCTCAAGTTTAGTGAACTTGGAAGTCATGTCTCTCACGGACTGATCATTCGCCATCTCTCTCGTGATAAGAAAATATCTCTTACGATTGTTGGGGGAATTCGAGAAAGAGATGAGGAAGAGGTGATAGTAAGAACTTGGATAAAACGCAGAGATCGCGTGAGAGCTTGCTTTCCGTAAGAGATATTTCGACCCTATATGCCTGGGTATCACGAAATTCTCTAGGGGATAATCTCTTTGTTTCGGTGTATCGATCAAGGCAATGATCGATTCATACTTATACACCTTTAGAGAGTTGTAACCGACCTATATTGATACTGGTAATAATATCCCACTTAATGGGATTGATTGCGGAATTAATGACGGGAGTTACAAATGAGAAAAGCCTTCCAGACTCCGGTGCTACTTTCGTGCTAGTTGAACTAGCACCAAAAGGAGCGCGGGCAACATTCCAGAGTTTGGCGCTACTTTCGTGCTAGTTCAACTAGCGCCAAAAGGAGCGCGGGCAACATTCCAGAGCTTGGCGCTACTTTCGTGCTAGTTCAACTAGCGCCACAACTAGCCCCGACACCCAGCTCATGAAACCACTTTGTAACTTGTCGATTTTAACCGTCCAACAATCCCGGGTTCTAGTTAGCTTACACGAGTGTGCACTCCACACCTCCTAACTCATGTTATAGCTTAGCTAACAACCCCATTATAACCTTTGTGAATCCAACTACACAAAATGACCGATGATTTCACTAAAATCACCAACATATGCATTCAAGAACAGTCAGGTTAATCACTAATACCACTATGGAGGTTTGGTTGTTTGTTTACACATTGAAAAGGTATTATTTGCACGGTTCATCTTTTTAATTGTATAGCCCAGAGTCACAGAACTCGCTTGCACAGAATGTGGTTTTTCTTGTTTTCAATAGGTCTATGGTGGGTGGTTTTCATAAAGGTTGGATCAATCATCTATGGGCACACCAATTTCTGCTAGAATTTTGATTTTACCGAACCAATTTGGTTGTCTGTTGGGTAAAGGCGCTCCACAATTCAAATATGAGAAAGGCTCTGGGTGTCGTAATAAATATAGTTGGCTACCATCAAGTCCTGAAATGTGCTTCAGAGACTGATCAAGTAGTGTTGGTGAGATCTTCATGCCTTCCTTTTGGCGACCACAATGTTTAAGACAGGTACTAATACTTTAGTGAGTGGTTTTTGCTCTTCACTTACCCCACTTTTATTGCCGATGTTTGCAGTGGAAGTAGATATGATATAGTAACTAATACGGGTGTCGAAATTATAGTGCCTCAAAATGTCATCGTTTCGGTTTATAGCGAGAATGAAAACAATCTAAGGGGTCGTTTGCTAAACACTTATCTTGGTAAGCGCTTCCGGTTCAATTACCTTACCAAGTGAACATGTAAGATCCCACATCGGATGGGGAGGTGAACGAAGGTTGCCTTATAAGAGGAACTTGAGACCTTCCCTACAAGACGCGTTTTGGGGCCACAAGCATGCGGGTTCCTTGGGAACTCTGTGGTTAAGCGTGCTTGGGTGGGAGTAGTACCAGTGGGTGACCACTGGGAAGTCCTTGCGAAGTCCTCGCCAGGTCGCCAGAAACAAAACCGTGAGCGGTGCCGGCATGCTGTTATGCAGAGGGTACGCGCAAAGCGGACAATATCTTGTACGGTGGACTTGGGATGTTACAAATGGTATCAGAGCCAGTCATCGATTCGATGTGTCAGCGAGGACGCTGAGTCCACTTAGGTGGGTGGATTGTAAGATCCCACATCGGATGGGGAGGTGAACGAAGGTTGCCTTATAAGAGGAACTTGAGACCTTCCCTACAAGACGCGTTTTGGGGCCACAAGCATGCGGGTTCCTTGGGAACTCTGTGGTTAAGCGTGCTTGGGTGGGAGTAGTACCAGGATGGGTGACCCCCTGGGAAGTCCTCGCCAGGTCGCCAAGAACAAAGCCGTGAGCCAGTGGGGCAAAGCGGACAATATTGTGTCTTGGTAAGTGGGGTGTTACAAATGGTATCAGAGCCACTCTTGTGCCATTCGGGATGGTGGGGCAAACCTCATCGAGGACGATGAGTCCCTAAGGGGGGGGGTGTGTAACACCTTAGGCATATCCCACATCGGCCGTGGACAGGAGAGATGCTGGGTATATTAGTAAACCTTGGCCTTACCAGAAACAACGCGTTTTGGGGCCACAAGCATGCGGGTTCCTTGGGAACTCTGTGGTTAAGCGTGCTTGGGTGGGAGTAGTACCAGGATGGGTGACTCCCTGGGAAGTCCTCGCCAGGTCGCCAAGAACAAAGCCGTGAGCCAGTGGGGCAAGGCGGACAATATTGTGTCGTGGTAAGCGGGGTGTTACAGAACATAACAAGGTTTGAGAATCTTACCCGGTAAGAGGGAAGACAAGGATCGAGAGTCTACAGGCATTTTCTCAAAGATGGCTTCACATCATCAGTAAACCATAGGCAAGGTTATAGACTTGGATTTTTTTGTAATTTTCCAGAGATTATGGTACCCTCGTGGTCTTATCATTTTTATCTTTCATTATAAAATAAGAAGAAAATTGGTCTCTTTTCTTAAATGTAGGAACAACTTCCTGCTCATGTTGCTTTATGATAGTTCCATAGTTGTAATTGTTGGCTATTTAAAGAGTAAATAGAGAAGCCCTTTTATGCACACTGCTTTGACCGAGTTTATTACATCGAAACCAACGCAACATTTGTATGATTCATGGTTGGTTAAATATATTGATGTAGATGAGTTCAAGGTCAGGTGTAATTTAAATTGCTACGTTAGGTTGAGCATATACATTTCAATGCTAATAGGCCTTTGTGATCATTTCAAATTTGAAACACCTCCATTTCTCTACTAATAATAAAATGGGTCATACAACGAATTGGGATATTCATCCAATTCAACTGTTGGTCGGGTATTTATTTATTCATCAATGGATTTCTCTCTCCTTTTACACTACGGTAACTTCTCATCTGTGTGTTACATCTATACGAACTTTGCATCCCGCTGCATTGCGTGGGTTCATCTGGTTAAAAGGTAAAAGTGCTTTTTCATATGTCATTTGGAATTCAAATGCTTTAAATCTTCAATTTTAGGCGAATTTCAATGGTTCGGTTTGGTCTAACTGCTCAAAAAAACGTTCAAACCATAGAATGGACCAAGCGGTCTGACTATTTTTCAAACTGGATTGGACCACGAGACCCGATTATACTACAAAAAACGGCACCGCTTTAACTTAGTTCGACTGGTTTAAGCTGATCACCGTTTATTTTGAACACCCCTAATTTTAACTTAATAGAGTATATATGTTGCCTTTTCGTATTTTGACAACAAAGAATATATGTTGTTTTTTCGTATTTTGACAACAAAGATGGCATTGGTTATATAACTATGAATAAAATTCAATAATTTGCCTTGCCGTTCAAAATAAAAAAATCAGTAATCCTACAAGGAATTGGGAGTAGATGATGCACGAGTAGAAGAAATTATCAAAGAACCCGATCAAAATAATTTTAATGTCAATTAACTCGAGTAAATCTTTTGTAAATTCTATGTTCAAGTTTGCACGTTCACGTTCTTACTAATTCTTTGTCATGCCCTGCCTTGCGCAAAATAAATGTTGACAATGAAAAAAAACACAATTTAGAGATGTATAATTATTACATTTTTAGTTAACTAAATGGTAATTAATAACGGTGGGAATTAATTTTTGCATATGAATTATGAGTAGAATCGGAAAGTAGACACTTAATTTTGAACGTGGACAATTATATAAGGACAATTTATAATAGAAATGTGGACACATTTATTTGGGACAGAGGGAGTCATTTCTTATTCGGAATGTTTTGCGCCGCATCGCGTGCAAGTAAGATTATCGGTCATTGTCACCTTCACTCGGTAAAGTAAATGACTCGATAAGCGCAAGATTGATAAAAAATAATACAAAACAGGTAGTAAGATTGAGGATTTACGCATTTGATTTCAGAATCGAATTACGTCCCGCTGCATCGCACAGACACGTTGACTAGTTAAGTATTTAAAGGGTTTAATAATGGTAGGGTATCAATTTAAAATAAAAAAGGGTTGAAATTAGGCATTTTGGGGCTCGGGTGGGTCAAATGTGGAGGCATCCACATCCACATGTTTTCCCACTAACTCCCTTTCTCTATTGTATATTGACCACATCTCTTTCTCTCCTTTCTACTCTTTCTTTCTTTCTCTCAGCCGACCACTCCTCTCCCTCAAAACCAGATTCCAAATCATGCCTTGCTCACTTTTTATTTTCCATACTTTTGGTCTAAATCAAATTCTTAAGTGTATTTAAGAGTTTAGAGATCAAGGTTTGGAGGATTCAAGTCAAGATCTTCATCTTCTCCACTCGTTCCACATTTGTTGACCTAGTTTTTGGGTTTCTTCTTAAAAATGAACTGTAAGTCCATCTTAGTCTTCTAAAACTTTATTCTTGTTAAAACCTTTCATTTTGACCTCCTAGAACATACCTTTTGAAGTATCTTCCATATTTTGAAGTTTTGACTATTTTTTGGTATTTTGGATGATTAGAGGATTTGACTAAGATATGTTATGAATTTGAGTTTGGGGTTACTTTTGGTGCATTTGGTTGTGACCCAGATAAATTTTCAAGAGCTGGGTGTTTATGGATCTAAAGTCTTCGCCAAAGGAGATTTGGGGTAAAACCTAGATTTAGCCTAAATCTAGCAAGGTTAGTTGAAGTTGCTTTGAGAAAACTATGTACATGCCAAAATGTGTATTTTTGAAGTAATAGTGTGTTTACTTAGTATTTATCAGTGTGTTGGGTAAATGTCAAAGTTTTCATATTTGGTAATTTTGAGTTGATAAATCTTATTAAATACTCATATTTGGATTTCTAAATATTTTGACGAGTAAATCTCATAAATATGTTCTTTTGGTGATTTATTGTACAAATGAAGTCTATGTGATGATTTATGCATTTTGGTATAATTGGTTTTATAAACTATTTGGAAAAATGCACGTCATAGTGTTACAAAGCATTTTAGAAATATAAGGGTATGAGTCTATCTTGGAAATCGTTTGTCCCAATCAATGATGAGTTTTGGGTTAATCGTATCTTTGAGGTAAGTGTTGGCATAAACGTCGTTTAAGTGTGTTTTATTATTTGAGGACCGTTATTTGTTGGTCAAATGGGTTTTGAGCATTTTAGCTCGGTTTGACTTAAAAGAGTCTTGAGGACATTTGTCCAATTTTAATGGCTCAATGTAGAGCTTCGTTTATGATTCACATTTATTGCATCTTATTTGATAATTACATGTTTGAGTGCATTTGTCATTCACATTGAGTCATGTAGTTTAGACTGTGTTGCACTAGATCCATAGTCATGTAAGTCAGTCTTTTGGTGATGGTCGATTGGGTATCTCGGGGTTGGATATCGGGACCTATGTCTTATGACCTTAAACTTTTCAAGTAGGCACTAGGAAGGTTAAGTCCGGAGGTGCCACCTTGGAGGTAGGCACTGGGACCTTCGCCGCTTTGAAGGGGATGCCTTGGAGGTAGTCCTAAGTGTGTCGAGCCTTGTGGTGGAATCCTGGGGATAGACACTAAGGTCAACTGTCTCTTGAGGTTAAACTTGTTGAGAAGTCGTAGGAACCCTTGGACGTCTAGTCACGAGGTGTTGTACGATTAACGTTGTACGGGTGGTATACTTATGTGTTTCCTCCACCCTTAACGGATACGGGTCTCCTCCGTTGCTGTCAAACATTATTTTCGGACATTGTAATATCCATGATTTACTATCGTTGGTTTCGTACGAGTAATTGCAGTTGATGGCTTTAATACTGGATCCCCTCCACGTGTATTAAGGTTTGTATGGTGCACCTACTTCCCTGTATTTGGTAATCAGATTTCTAAGTATGGGATTAGTTCCATGTTTTGGTATATTTATGTCTAAACGTTTATCAAAAAGATGGGACTTTTTGGAAAAGACGTCACTATATATTCTAAAATGTTACTTATTGACAATCGTGATTTAAGAAATCTTTCTTCTGTTTTATTTATTATATAGTGATGAAAACTCTTGAACTCACTAGGCGTTAGCCTAACCTTTTTATCTTTTGGCATGTCATCAGGTTCTGGTTGGGGAATAGTGTTAGCAACACTGTGAAGAGTTTGAGTGCTAGTTGTGTGCTCGAGGAACGTTTAGCTTGGTGAAGTCTTTCGTAGTTATGTTTGGGAATAACAATTTGTAGTTGGGTTAAGTAACACCCGACCTTACTTAGTTTCGTGTGATTTAAGTTATTGATTGTTGGAGTAAATTTTTATGTTTTAAAGTTGAGGTATTTCCATTGATGGTTTTGAAGAAGGAATTTTATCGGAGTTTTTATTTAGTTGCTATTTCCAAATTTAAGGGTGTTACACTTGGTCACACGCACACTTGTGACTTCATGCTAGGGCATACACTCTCCCTTAATGATTAATCGAAATCTATTCATTTATTCTGTATGGGACACACTCCCCATTAGAGATGGCCAAATGAGCCCGGGCCCGAAAAAGCCCGCCGAGAGCCCGAAGCCTAGCCCGCCCAAAGCCCGGGCCCGACCCGGCCCGGTCTAAGCCCCCCGGGCCCTAACAGGCTCTGATTTCGTGAAATTTCTCGGCTCGGCCCGGCCCGGTCCAAAGCCCGGTCTAAGCCCGGCCCGGTTGATTTAAAAAAAAACTAGCCGTTTATTACCGTTTTATTACCGTTTATAGTCGTTTTTTTTTTGTTTTTTCTTGCCTCCAAAACACTATAAATAGGTAGTGGATATATTGAGTTTGATACCAACTTACAAAAACGCAAACAACCCAATTCTCGCTTACAATTCTCGATTTCTCGCTTTCTCGTGTTCATTTCATACAACTTCTCGTTCTTTCAATTTTTCCATCCTTCACTCAAAATGGTCGGCGGTAGTTCATCAAACGATCAAATTAGAGAAGTTCTTCTCGAACACGGACGAAAATCCGAAGTTTGGAATAATTCAATAAATGTAGTTATTTAAATGTATTTTTCTTTATAATTTTTTAAATAAAACTAATAGAACGTATTTTTAAGTATGTTTGAGTGACCCAATTAAGTATTTTATAGTGGATACGAATAATATTTACTAAAAATGGATTATATATATGTTTTTTACAAAGCCCGATTTAGGCCCGGTTTTGGGCTCGGGCCCGGCCCGGCCCCTTAGGCCCGGTCTTTTGAAAAGCCTGATCGGGCCCAGCCCTCAACCACAAAGTCGGGCCTGGCCAGGCCCGGGCCCGCCCAAAGTCCGGGCTTTTAAACAGTGTTTGGGCCCGGGCCCGCCCAAAGCCCTGCCCATTTGGACACCACTACTCCCCATATCAATCATAATGTTGCCTCTTTAGCATGCATAGTTTAGCCACGTACAAACATGTAGTTCAATAATTAAAGGAACAAGTAATACAGTCAGGTATCACCAAGCTTCGGATTAGAAAGACTTACCTGACGTCCACGCTAAGTGTTCCTACTTGAAACTGCTATCCTCTATCCACACCTACATTTGCATCCAACACTGATTAGATAAGTCTCTCGACCCTCTACGCACTCTCTAAATTCTACTAACAACCGAAAATCCCGGACGTGGGAAATCCGGATTCCGGATTTACTTTTCGGACTCTTTCCGCTTTTCGGTACTTCCGGATTCTATTCCGGATTCCGGTACTCCCGGATTCCGGTACTTTCCGGACTCGCTCACTTCCGGATTCACAAGGATTCCGGATAGAGCGACTTCCGGACAAATGGGGTTTTATCTCACTGAAATTCCCCCTTACACCAAGCGATTCGACTCAATATCGATTATAAGTTACGACAAACAAGAAGCCATCAATACTGACGATTTAGCGAGCTATAACATTCAATTTCCCATACCAATTTGGTTGGGACAAAACACCCAGCTCTTTTTTCTCACATTCGATATCAGCCAAAAGATCTCCAAAACCCAAAACCCCATTATTCAAAGTCCACACCAAGATTCCAACGTCACTCTACAGATTAATGGGTTAAGGAGAAGGAATTTACCTCAAATAAAGTGAAGATTCACACTTCCCCGATTTGATTCTCCAACGTTCTCTTCAAGATAACAAGGTTGCTCACAAATTCACACAGTAGTCGCACTCAACAATGAGAAAGGAATTGAGGTTTAAGGGTTTTAACCCCACTTCCCAACTTCACACAATAGCCACCAAACTTTTCAATTTCACACTTTACACACCAACTTATTATTTATTTACAAGACAACCCCGATTATTACAAATAGTATGTTACAAATACCGCGCTTCGCGCGGTGAGATTACCTAGTATATATGAAAGTAAGATCCACAAATAATGATGTGGCAACTTAAGATTTAACATTTGAGGATTTTATATTTTATGAATGAATGTTAAATTTTGTCTATCCCACATTGATGAAAAAATGAAATTTTGACAATTGATGATAGGTATATGAAAGGCGATTTAGATGTCTTTGTTTCATATCATGGGTTAGATCTTCTTGACAAATTCTCTATAGTCATGTTAGCTAACCTTCCAAACTCATGAGGTTGGTTCATTTTGCCCGATCGTCTTTTTGTAAAAGAAATTAACACATATGAAAATCTTTATCTTTATATCTATATATGTGACAACCTAAAATTTGAGTATTCTATATTTCTTGAATGGAGTTTGAGTTTTCTCTATCTCACGTTGATGGAAAGATGAAAATTTAACAATTGATTATATGTATATGAAAGAAGGGTTTAGATGTCTTTATAGTTTTTCCACACATCAGATGAGATAATGAAAGAGGTAAGAAGGAAGTGCCTACAAAAAGCATGGTCAATCGTCAACAATGGAACAAACATACCTTATCAACTTATTGATTGAGATCAAGTGAAGTATTTGTGCTTATTAGTCTAATATCTGATACGTAGGAGATCGACCCACTTAATCTCTCATAACTATTTTTAAGGAATAATGTCTCATGTATAAAATATATTCATTGTTTTACATTGTATATATAATATTTTAATATTTCTCTAATATTTTCTAAATTACGATAAATCTTGACTTACTCTAATATTTCTTTAAATTATATATCATCACCGTGCAACGCACGGTACCCAATACTAATTTTTTTTAAATAGAGAACCAAAAATTAAAATTTCTAAAAAGAATTAAACTCGTCTCCAACATATTCTCTTTTTAGAAATTTTAACACAAATTATATTAATATAATATTTTCTAGTTATCATCCCAATACACTATTAAAAAACTTAATATAAAATGATAAAAATTCGTTATTATTGGTGAGACTGGATAAAATAATCATTTATCTCTTCGTTCATTAAGTTTTAGAGAATTTTCCAAACTTTGAAAATGTTCAAATTTTTTCTATTATAGAGAACAAGATAGCAAAGCTATTGAGGAAGTTTAGAAAACAAAAACACATTTTTTTTCAATTTAATAGAAGTTGTTGGAGGTGCTCTTACGAATTATGTCCCTTGCGGCCTTGCCCTAAGTCCTTTGAACTTTGTACAGTTAAACCTTTCCATGTCTCCCTCACGTGAGAGGTTTTTGAGTGCTTTTATGACATGTTATTGTACAAACATCTAAGCTATATGTACAAGAATGGTGACCATTAGGAACAGAAGACATAAATTTAAATTAATCCTCCCCCACTCCGTCATTATTGTTTTTGTATCGAGTCTAACTCCTACTTTTAAGCAGGGGTGAAACAATAATGAAATATAAACCATATGGAAGAAAAAGTAAATAATTTTATGATCATTTGGACGAAACAATAATGAATTATAAACTATAAGGATGCAAATCATAATTTCAAAATCACAGAGACGAAAATTGATATTTTCAAAAAACCACAAAGAAGAAAAAAACTTAATTTATTCTTAGGGGCCGTTTACTAAACAATTACCGTGATGAGCGGTTATCGGTTCAATTACCACACCAGGTGAATATAAGAAAGACCGAGAATCTTATCCGGTAAGAGCGAATACAATGATTGAATGTCTTACCGAGTAAGTGATCGACTCATAAGATGAATCAAATTTAATTCAATAAATTATCAATAGTAATATCCAATTGATATAAGTAAACCAATTAAATCATCAATTGGATGGGGATGGATTGAATTGGTTGTTAAAATTCAACATCCAATGACTTATTTAAATATCTCTACTCGTGATTTTTAACGAACCACTCTGTGATTTATAATGAACCGGTCCATGATTTATAATTATAAATTAGAGTAGATATCTTGTTTCGTCCTTGTGGTTAGGTATTTTATACAATCCTTGTCACTTTTTTTGAAAATTCAACGGAACGTATCCTTGTGGTTACTTTTTTTTTATCGAGTTACATCTTTTTTATTATATTTTTTAATGAGTTTGGTCTCCATAGTCATAGCTTTTCAATGAGTTTCGTTCCTAAGAAAAACAACTTGAATCCTTACAATTTTATCAAGGACCCAACTCGTAAAAAATACAACCAATAAATATATAATCTATTAAATTCTAGAAAAAGAAAAACAAGAAGCGATAAATTCATATAACACATGGATGAAACATGTAATATACTCTTTTTAAATTTCAATAAGAGAAAATATAGATTCATTTATTAAATTGGCTTTGGGGCCATAAAAAATGGTATATAATAAACCAATTTCATCCGAGTCTTGTGGAATGTTCGCATGCAACCACCAATTACAGATTTACAGAAATAAAATAAAAAGGGAAAAAATACTGTACAAACCGCATGAAACGGGAGATTAGTTGTTATAATAGCATGTTGTTTAAACAAAATATCCTAAATATAAGTATTCGATTCTTCCTCCATATTTATCGATAAAATATTAGTAATCCGTTAGCTTTAAAGAAAAATAAAAATAAAATCCGATGCTACTTTCTTTTTATATATCTATTCCACTCTCCAATCCAAATACATCTATTGAAAACATGATCACAACACTGCCATCGGACATACTTTTTCTCCACATACTACCATGGTTGCCGGTCAAGTCCGTACACCGTTTTCTTTGTGTATGCAAGCAATGGCATTCGTTCCTAACAACACCAATGTTTGCCAAAATGCATCATAAAAAGCATCTTCTTATTGTATTATCCACCACAACACCATGCACAGTTCACACCATCGACTGCGAAGCACCTGAAGACGGTCTAAGTACTGCATGTCGTCCTTTGCCATTTGAAGTAGATGATCCTAAAAACGTGTCGATTATAGCATCTGTACGGGGACTGGTATGTGTTCGCATATTTAACAAGTGGAAAGAGAAGGAATACGACTCTGATATAATCTTATGGAATCCTCTAACGGATGAATATAAGACGATATCTAGACCCAATAACAAAGAATGCTACGTGACAGATGCAAGACTATTTGGGTTTTATTACAATTGTAATGACTACAAGCTTCTACTTTTAACTTACCATCACGATATTTATATATACTCTTTGAAATCCGATTCATGGAGAATGGTCAAGACAACACAAAAGGATCTCAAATGTTATTTATTCTCGTATTGGGATTATGAAGGTTGGGAGCATCCATGTGTTTTGTTAAATGAAAAATTGTATTTCATAGTTCTACGAGCGAATCCTCTTAGTCTAGTATCGTATTCAATTATAAGGTTTAATTTGAAGACTGAAAAGTTGAGAGAGATAACAGCTCCCTCTTTGGAAACTCCAACGACACGGTGTTTGAGTTTCGTGGTTGTAAGAGGGTGCATTCACTTGTATTATGTGAGGTATTACAACAAAACTAGAACAGATGGTCGGAGATGTTCAATAATCCAACTATGGAGGATGAATGATTATGATACTGGAGATATCGATTGGACAAAGGTGTTTACTTATAATACGTCTTTTCCTTGGTATCTCATTCAGCCACTGCACTTGATGAAGAATGGAAAATGGCTCATGCATTATGAATCTGATGGCATTTACAAACTAGATATGGAGAAGGATACCGAAAAGAAGTTGTGTTCATATATCGTCAAAAACATTGTTATCCCTCCAGGACGGAAATACATCGAGACTTTGGGGATCAATTTATTTAATTAATTAGTATTATATTACAACCTTAATTATTTGGTTGATTTTAATTATTATTGTATTAATTGTTGGTTTGTTTGCTAGCTATCAACTCAGTTTTGTCTTTTCATATTCATGTTATGAGGAACTAGCTACAAATCAAAGCATCCCGTTTTTTTACTTAAATAAATTGTCTCTAATAAAATTTGGAAAACAGACTCGAATTTATGCCTAGGGCTCCAAACAAGTTGAATTGTGCTTTAATTTCACTCAGTGGCGTCAGCAAAGCTAGAGCTCTGGCTATTTGATAGCTTGGCGGGTCTTCTTAGTGAATGGTGAATTGCAACTAATTGTAGCTCGATTTGGTAACTTAAATAGCTTGAAAAAAAATCCAAACATGAAAATAGAACCCTAAATATTTAACTATTAAGTAATCACTGTTTGAAAAGAAAATATTCAAATTACAACACTTTTATGTGTTATTTACAACATATAATACACTACAACAAAAATGCGTTTATATGACGATTTTCGGGAACCATCTTTTAAAAGGGTTGATACATCATATTAGTTTATGAGTTATATTTAAAAAGGCTTAGACCATCTTCAATTGGGTCACTAAATCTTACCCTAAATTTGGTGTAAATGATATTGTTCACATCTTCAATAGGGTATCTATTTTCCACACTAAATTTAGTGTAATGAATAGTGTTACACTATATTTGGTGTAACACACTAAAGAGCTGTTTGGTTGGTTTTCCATTAAGTATGGATAAAGTTGGGTGTATGGATTAACTAAAATTGTTGTTTGTTTGTTGCACTAAATACATAACGATGAAAATGATCATTTTACCTTTTTATTTATTTTTTGTCCTAATAAATACCAAAACAATCAAGAACATCAAACACATAAATGATTGAAGAAGACCAAACGATGGTGTATTGTTGCATCAAACCCAAAGAATCAATTGGTTATTGATCTCCTAATACTATACTAGCAGCTAAAGAACAATAACAAACCAAAACAGTTCTGCAACTCATTAAAAAACCAAAATGAACAAATGATTATAACAACAAAAACCCATCTCCACTTCACTTTCAAATCAAGAACAATAAAAAACCCATCTCCACTTCACTTTCAAATCAAAAACAATAAAAAAAACCCATCTGCACTTTCAAAATGAGAGCCAAAATCGAATGAAGAATCGTCTATGTAGAACCCACCAAAATGAAGAATCGTCTATGTAGAACCAAAATGAAGAATCGAATGAAGAACCAAAATGAAGAATCGTCTAGAGTAAAAACAACCCATCTGCACTCTCTGGACCTTCCTCTCCTGGCAAAAAAGAAAATCACGAAAGCCAAAATCGTCCATGTAGAACCCTAAAAATACCATTCGATTCATAAATCGATTTCCAAACTCATCCCAAATTGAACAATGACAAAACCCATTCTTTTCGATTTACCTCTACAGAAAGGAAAATGATGTGGATCTGTCGACGGGGAAGAAGAAAAGCCAGTGCAATAATGGAGCGATGGTGAGCAGAGAAGACGGAGAAGCTTCAAAACAGAGAAGAGGTGAGCGATGGAGCAGAGAAGAGGGAGCGATGGTGAGCAGAGAAGACGGAGAAGGAGAAAAGCAGCGAACCAGGGAGACGATCCACGTCTACAGACATCTCTGCGATGGTGAGGAGGCGTGGAGCAGAGTGGAGGAGAAGAAGCCGTGATTTTCAAAGGAGTAGAATGGGAAATAGGGTTTTTACATCACTTTTTCCAATGACATTTTTTGTCCCTCAATTTTGAATTTTTTTTTTAAAGTCTTAAAGTTTTAATAGGTTTTATTTGTTATAAAGTTAGTAAATATAATGATATTATTGAAAGTTTAATAAATTAATTTTAAAAAAAATATGTCTAAAATATTAGGATTTGATGTAAAAATAGGATTACCTATCGAAGAAGATTTACTATTAATACTAAAATGTACACTACTTTTGAAATTTGGTGTAAAATATAGTGTGATCCATTAAAGATGTCTAATATGACACATTGTTTTTATTTTATTTTAACACTGGAATTATCAATTGTCATATTTTTCGAATAAGAAGCATCAAAAACCTTATTTATCTTAATGTCACATATTTAAGGAAGTTATTTCATTTAAAAGTTATAAAATATGCAACAATCTTTTTCTTGCATATAAATATACATATAATTTGTTGTTGGCATGGATTCATTCATTCCTTTCTAAACATATACATTCATGTTTAGATGACCTAAAAACATCTCAAAAGTTGATTATTGAATCCATAATCTTTTTACTAGCAAATTAATAAAATATTTTTGCAACTGTTAAAATATATTGGTTGAGGTTGACTTAGTCTCATAAACAAAAACCTATTTTAATATACCACATAATAATCTGTATATGTGAATGTATATTGTATTGTGTGAGCTTGAAAGAAAAATATGTGTACACGTGGTAAACAAAAACAAATTCAAAGCTCTAAAAATTGAGTATACATGACCACAGTAAAAGCTAGCTTGTTATCGACTTAATTTAATGGACTTAATAGCCTGTGTGGTTTATTCGTTATGCTATGAAGAAGTTTTTAGTTGTGACTTATTTGGTAAGAACAAAGCTTATTCGTTCAATTTTTGGAACCTCCTTGTCTATATTCACCCATGAAAAAAACTGTCGTACCCCTTATCTCAAACAGCTCTCTGTCTCAAAAGAATCCTCCTATCTACAAATGATCCTCTTTTACCCTACTTTGTTGACGCCTCCATATGATCTGCTCACCAACATCTCCCTCTCATCGATTTCTCTTCTGCTCTGCTCTGCTCGTTGATTTTTCCTCTGCTCTTTGGCGTATTTTTTTAATTTTTTGAAGTCGGCAATCAAGGTTGTGCCTAGGGGAGATCAGGTCCGACGAGAAATAGAGTGCCAATTTTTTAGTATATATTAGTAGTAAAATAATATTAGTAAATAAAAGAGGCAAATTCTTTTTAGTATCTAATTGAACCCAAAAAATATTCGTATTATATTAAGGGTCAAATATTTATTAATTGTTTACATTGAAAAATAAAATACGTAAAAAGTTAATCGATCATTTATTTTGTAGTATTGATTGTTGTTTTTAGCCACAATAACTTATTGTTTTCTATTTTAGAAAAGTTGTTGGAAATGCTTTACGGATCAGGTCCTTGCCCAAAGTCCTTTTAATTTTGTATAGTTAAATCTTCCCATGTGTCCCTCACGTCTGCTTTTAAGACGACCTTTCATTGTACAAACATCTAAGCTATATGTACAAGTATGGTGACCATTTAGGAAAGAAAACATAAAATTAAATTAATCTTTTGTCCCTGAGTCTAACTCATACTTTTAAGTACGGGTGAAACAACAATGAATTATATACTATATGGACGAAAAAATAAATAGTTTTATAATCAATTGGACGAAAACAATAACGAATTGTAAATAATAGGGATGCAAATCAGAATTTCAAAATTACAGCGACGAAAATAGAAATTTTCAACAAACCACAAAGGAAAAAAAACTTAATTTACTATTAGGGGCCGTTTAGTAAACAATTACCGTGATGAGCGCTTATCGGTTCAATTACTTCACCAGATGAACATAATAAAGGCTAAAAATTTTATCCGATAAGAGCGAATACAAGGATTGAAAGTCTTACAGAGTAAGTGATCGATGAATCAAATTTATTACAATAAATTATCACTAATAATATCCAATTGATATAAGTAAACCAACTAAATCATCAATTGCATGGGCATGGATTAAATTGATTGTTAAAATTCAACATCCAATGACTTATTTAAATATCTCTAGTCATGATTTATAACTATGATTTATAATGAACCGATCCATATTTATAATTATAAACTAGGTTTGAACCCGTGTATTACACAGGGTAATTTAAAAAAATTAAATAATGTTAGAAAACTTATCTTACAGATATGAATGATCATCGAAAGTACGATGCTACTTTTCCAAGTTTTTCCCCTTTAAAGTTGTTTTTTTGCACCTGGTTACAAAATTTCCTTGTTTTAGAAAGGTTTCACAAATGATGTTTTGCAAAAAATTAATAAAAAATATGAATAAATATTAAAAATTTATAAAACAAAATTTATAATAGAACGTAAATGAAAATATGGAAAAGTACATAGTTAAAATATTAATAAAAACAAGAACCACGTATCATAAATTACCAAATACTTCTTTATATACAACATTCTTTGTTCTATTGCTAATTATACCTTCATCATCTATAATTAATATTTTTAAACCTTGTCTACTTTTTACTCTAGATAAAGCAACATACAACTGACCATAGGTGAAAACTAGTTGTCTCAGAAACAAACCAACCTTCGATAATGACTGTCCCTGACTTTTATTTATGGTCATGGCAAAACATACAACAATTGGAAATTGTCTTCTTTGAAACTTGAACGGAATCCTCTTGTCTGTAGGTGTCAAAGACATTCTTGGAATAAATGTTCGGCTTCCAATATTGCTTCCCGATATGATATCTGCTTCTATAACCCGATTTCCCAAAGATAACACCCGTAGTCTAGTTCCATTACATAATCCAGATTTCTTATCAATATTCCTTAGTAACATAACTGAAACACCAACTTTTAGTACAATCTTATGGTTTGGCAAACCCGATAACTTAAGACCATTTAAGACATCGGGTGAGTACAAAGTTTCATCAAACTGGTCGTGAAGATGCTCTGATTCACACAGACTATCTGAACTTAGGTACTCCTTTTCGTCTCCTGGAAACAATGATAGCAAACGATCATTTATTTCTTGAACGATAATAAATTTTCAATATGATGTTACAAAAATCATGTATTGGGACATGACGTGCAACAGATTTAACGTGTCGTTAGACACAAGTCTTAAGTCTTATGCTATTTAGAACACACACACATACCTCATAAATATTAATTTAAATATTAAACAATTTTGATTAATTAATAAAACATAAAGTTTAAATGAAAATATGGAATAGTGGAAGTAAAGTGCATATAACATAAACAACAACTGGTTGTCATAAAGTAAGAGTAATTATTTTCTCAAATTTTATTAAACTTTTTCCAATGGTAATGTAAGATAAATAAAAACTTTAGTAAGTCAATAGATACAAAATATTAATTTTAGGAGATTTAAGTCTAAAGATTTAAAAACAATATTATGTATTTATCAATAATTTTAATGAAATTATTTAACTGTTTTGAAAATATACAATATATAATAGAAAAATAAATGTCTTGATGAAATACAATAAATAAAGACGAGATAAAAACTAAAAAAAATGTAAAATATGTCATTTGAAGATAAAAGTGTAAAAATTGATATATCACAAGGACCAAATATGTAATTTTTAACTCTTGCATTTTGCAAGAGTTAACTCTAAATTTTAACAAAGTTGGATGGGAGGACTAAAATGAAAGTAAAATATACACCATAAGGATGAAAAAGCTGTTTTAAAAAATCAAGGACGAAAATCATTATAAATATCAAACCATAGGGAAGAAAATCGTAGTTTACTCTTATATTAACAATAAGATGTTAAAGAAAATAGACATACCATTGGAAATATTAGATAAAGAACTTCTGATAGTTATATTTGAAGAAGGATATTGAATGCTTGTATGTTGATATTGACGATATGTATTTGGATTGACATTTTCATCATCATTGCAAACATTTTTGGACTTATTTGAAGATCTTAATTGTCGTTGAGAAACGCGATTAACACCTGTAAAAAGAAATTGTAAATAATAAAGAGATAAAACAAGTGTAATTGTGTAAGGTCTTAGTTCAAGAGCCATACTCTTCTCATTCTCCATCATATTAGAGTTCACTCTGGTGAATGAAGAACCTTGAGTGTCTGATATGGTAGACATAGAACACTTTTTACTATTACTCAAAATTATCTTTCTAAGTTTTCTCCTTTCTCTAGCATCATCAGTAGAATCCATGTTATAAGTATAGATATGTACGTATGTATCAAAAAATATTCAATATTAGGCTTATTTCGAAGGTATTGACGAAACGATTACAATGATATAATTTGTAAAAAATAGAAATATTTTTTAATGCATTTTAGTTTATATAGAAATGAATAATTAACATTAATTAGTTAAAATGAAGTTAACTCTATAATAAAATTGAATTTAAAAAAATGAAACTATATCAATAATTTAAATTTAAACTTAGAAGTAAATCCCGTATTTTTGGGATTACGGATTTTTTTTAAATTAATTATAAGTATGGATATGCACGTATATATCTAATGATATACGCTTATTATGGGTAAAATAAGTTTATTTTTAGGATAAAATAAAGGTAAAGTTTTTTGAATTATAAAAGAATAATTAACATTAATTAGATTACTATACACGGTGGAGATTTTTTTAACATTAACTTTAACTTTAGTTTGAAATAAAGTTTGGAAGTTTTTTGATATACCGTATTTTTGGGATTACTATACATAATGGACATTTTTTTTGAATTTATTATAAGTATGGATATGTACGTATGTATCAAAAAATATTCAATATTGGGTTTATTTCGAAGGTATTGACGAAACGATTACAATGATATAATTTGTAAAAAATAGAAATATTTTTTTAATGCATTTAATTCATATATATTATTTATGTTTATATGATAAGAGTCTAAAATGAAAAATAAAAAAAAAGTAAGGGATTAAAAGTAAACTACACAGGTAATTATAAGGGTAGTAAATGTAAGGTATAAAATATTAAAAATTTAATTAAGGAGAGATTTAAGGAGGAGTGAATGTGAGTGTGTTAATTGAACTTATAATGGAAAGACGTCCAGATACATGTTTAGGCGGAAAACAATAAAGCCAGCTCACCAGACGACGACACGTGGCAATGGAGTTACTTATTTATTATATGTATAGATTAGAGTAGATATCTTGTTTCGTCCTTGTCGTTAGGTATTTTATACAATCCTTGTCACTTTTTTAAAAATTCAACGGAACGTATTCTTGTGTAGGGATGAGATCGGGACCGGACCGGTACCGAACCGGGACCGAACCGATTGGTACCGAATTTTTTTGGGACTAAAAAGTGGTACCGAAAACCGAACCGTATATACCGGTTCGGTACCGGTTCGGTTTCGGTTTCGGGACGGGAAAATCGGTACTAGTACCACTTAGGACCAAAAATATGAAAATGTATCGAATGTGTATCAAAACCAATAGCAAACCAAAACATCTTCGTAATATTTCAAATGTGTTTCAAAGCAATTCCCGAATCCTAAGTTTGTCGATTTTTTGACGTGTTTGTAAGGGTACCGATTTTTTATGGTTATGTATGCGGGGTCGATTTTTTGGGTTTATGGAGAAGGTTTGGTTAGTTTAGAAGATGATATATCTTGATTAGCAAAGATAAGTTTAGTTTATATAGGAGATGATATGCATACTTAAGTTTTTTTTTATAAAAACAATGACTTTTAAAATTCCGGTTCGGTTTCGGTATTTTCGGGAAAATCCCGGTACCGAATACCGAAATACCGAATACCGAATTCGGAGATTATATGGAACCGAATACCGGACCGAATACATGGTACCGGTTCGGTCCCGGTTCGGTTCGGGAAATCGGTCCGATTTGCTCATCCCTATTCTTGTGGTTACGTTTTTTTATCGATCATAATTTTTCAATGAGTTCCATCCTAAGAAAAACAATTGGATCCTTATGATTTTATCAAGATTCCAACTCGTAAAAAAATACAACCGATAAATATACGACCTATTAAATTTTAGAAAAAGAAGAACAAGAACCGATAAATTCATATAACACATGGATGAAATATGTAATATACGCTTTCTAAATTTCAATAAGAAAAAATATAAATTCATTTATTAAATTGGGTTTGGGAAAATAAAAAGTGGTGGTAGAACGGTCTCTCCATTTTCTTTTTCCCCAAAATGGTATAAAATGGTATATAAACCAAGAGGGATAATAAATTGTAAATCTCTAAATGTGTGTAAACTTTGTAAACTTTGGATTTCATAGGTTTTCTTGATGAAATTGTTTCATAAAATTGTTTATTTTGATGAAAGTGTTTCATATCATTCATTTCTTGATGAAATTGTTTCATATATTTGTGTTTTTTATGTAAAAACGACAAAGTTTCATCAAACTAAAAAAATATATGAAACAGTTTCATAGGAATGAAAAAATATATATGAAACTACATAAAAAACACAAATATATGAAACAACTTCATCAAGAAGTGAATGATATGAAACAATTTCATCAAAATAAATAATTTCATGAAACATTTTCATCAAGAAAACCTATGAAATCCAAAGTTTACACAACAAAAATTTACAAAATAGTGGGCCTCTATAAACCAATTATCCCAAAGTACTGTGGAACGTTCCCATTCAAGACTACCTATTAAAGTAATAGAAGTAAGATGGAAAAAAAGTTAATGCACAAATAGCATGAAACGGGAGATTAGTTGTTATAATAGTATGTTATTTAAACAAAATAACCTAGGTTGTGTTTCATTTACAAACCAAGTAATTTGTACAAACTTTGCAAACCACTATATTAGGAAACAACAGAAATATCTATGGTAATTATTGTGATATATATGAAAGATGATAGGGGTTTTTATTCACGGTTATATTACTAGGGATATTTAACGTCAAAACACATTTTGAGTGAGTTGTGGAGTAAGTTTATTTTGGAAAATGTTTAATATGAAAGCTTTTGACTCGAGATTTGTGTGTGTTGGGAAAACGAGTTGTTTACACAATTGTTATGAATTCATTTGAGAAATTATGTTTTCAAGCTACATCCTCCTCGTTTATTGATTTACGCAATCATGATAAAACACTTGAACTCACTAGGCGTTAGCCCTAACCTTTTTATTTGTCGGCATGTGCAACAGGTTCAGGTTGGGATTAATTCTAGTGACATTATAAAGAGACGAGAGCTAGTGGTATGCTAGGGGAGTGAAGTGCTTAGTTAAGTCTTCCGCGTTTATTTTGGGAGTAGCAGGTTGTCATTGTGTTAAGTAACACCCGACTTTATTTGGTCTTATTGAATGACTTAGATTATGGATAACGTTGGAGTTGTGACGTCTTAAATTTTTAGGCGATTTCAAGGATGATTCGTAGTAAGAATTTCATCTCCTTTTATCTATTAAATCTAAGTTTTTACTTAGTTGTTCTCCCAATTTTGAGGGTGTTACAATATCTCATGAAACACCGCTCAGAATTACCTCAAATATATATTACCTTTGCTCGCATGATATTAACCCAATTCTCTAAGCCCATAAAGATTATCCGAGCAGATAATGCTATGGAATATAAAGAATCTTCCCTCATCTCCTTTCTTCAATCTCAAAGTATTATCTCTCAGTACTCCTGTCCAGGTACTTCTCAGCAAAATGGTCATGCAGAACACAAACATCGATACAACCTTGATATTGTCCGTATACTATTAATCTCAGCTCAGTGCCCATAACGTTTTTGGGGTGAAGCTGCCTTCACTGCTGTCTATACCATCAATCGACATCTGACTCCCATTCTTAATCAGAAATCTCCCTATGAAGTACTTCATGGGGTATCTCCTGCTTATGAACTTCTAAAAGTGTGGGGTTGTGCGTGTTTCGTTCAGTTGCAACCTCACGAACACACCAAACTCGAACCTCGTTCTCGATTATGCTGTTTTCTTGGCTATGGAATTGAACACAAAGGTTATCGTTGTTGGGATCCGATCTCCCGGAGACTTCGTATATCTCGTCATGTTACATTCTGGGAACATCTCAATTCTCATCGGTGTCCAAATTCCAGGAAACATCCACCTCCTCTACTCCTTTCTTCACTAATACCTCTACCTCATTGGACTCACTCCAATTAGATCCCATATTCACACCCCCATCCGATTCACCTCCTTCCGATTCACCTCCATCTGTGCCCTCTGGCCATGACCAATTATCTGCACCATCTCCAACGACTACTTCTGAGCCATCTACCGTGTCTATGGATTCTAGCTCTTCTCAATCACAGGGAGTACGACGATCAGATCGGGTAAGACAAGTTTCTACCCACCTTCGTGATTATCATTGTTATGATACTTTGTTATCTAACCATGAACCCACTTCCTACAAGGAAGCTTCCTCTAACCCCGTTTGGCAGCAAGCAATGAATGAGGAACTTCAGGCTCTTGACAAAGCAAATACATGGGAGCTTGTTCCTCTCCCACCGGGTAAGTCTCCTATTGGTTCAAAATGGGTCTTTAAAATCAAGACAAAATCTGATGGATCTATTGATCGATACAAAGCACGTCTTGTGGCAAAAGGCCTCAACCAAGAATATGGTATCGATTACGAGGAGACCTTTGCTCCTGTGGCTTGCGTCACCTCGGTTCGTAGCCTACTCGCCATAGCCGCCACCAAAAGATGGCCACTTTACCAGATGGATGTCAAGAATGCGTTTTTAAATGGTGATCTTTCAGAGGAGGTCTTCATGAAACCCCCTCCAGGGGTGACTTCTCCGCAAGGTCATGTATGTCGCCTTCACAAAGCTCTCTATGGTCTCAAACAAGCCCCTCGTGCTTGGTTTGAGAAATTCAACACTACTGTTATTTCATTGGGGTTCTCTCTGAGTAATTATGACTCTATTCTATTTACTCGCACCACATATGCAGGTACCATTCTACTTTTATTGTATGTTGATGATATGATCATCACCGACAATGATTCTACAGGCATCGTCCATCTCAAACATTCTCTCAGCTCATGTTTTGAGATGAAAGATCTTGGTACGCTCCACTATTTTCTTGGTCTTGAAGTTCTATCCGACTCTTCTGGCATCTATCTCTGTCAGGCCAAGTACATTTCAGACCTCTTATCGAAAGCTGGGATTACTGACAACAAAGTCGCATCTACACCTCTTGAGCAAAATCTACATCTCGCTCCTAATGCCGGAACTCCCTTGCGGGGCCCTACATTATATCGTCAGTTAGTTGGATCCCTTGTCTACCTGGCTGTTACTCGACCAGATCTCGCATATGCGGTCCATACAGTCAGTCACTTCATGTCTGCTCCGTGCTCCGATCACTATTCAGTTGTTCTTCGCATTCTTCGATATCTAAAAGAGACAATGTTTCATGGGCTTCACTTCTCATCCACATCATTCTTAACTCTTCGTGGATTCTCAGATGCTGACTGGGATGGAGATATAACAGACTGTCGTTCTACTACCGAATATTGTTTCTTCCTTGGGGACTCTCTTATATATTGGCGCAACAAGAAACAATCTCTGACAGCTCGATCCAGTACTGAAGCTGAGTATCGGGCCTTGGTTGACACTACGCAAGAACTTGTGTGGCTACGCTGGTTACTATCTGATATGGGTGCTCCTCAGACTTCTCCGACACCATTATGGTGTGATAACAATAATGCCATTCAGATTGCTCACAATGATGTCTTTCATGAGCGTACAAAACACATTGAGATTGACTGCCACTTTGTTCGCCAACATGGTGTTCGCAAGACGGTTCAACTTTTTCCAATCTCTACTATTGACCAGACAACGGACAACTTCACCAAAGGCCACCTTCCAGGGCGATTCCGGGATCTTGTTTCCAAACTCAACTTGGCTCATTCTTCCCCTACTTGAGTTTGAGGGGGGTGTTAGAATAGTGGTACATATGTAAAGTCTAAGGGCTAGTTTGTAATTATCTGTAACTTACTAGTTTATATATATATGTTGTCTATGTTTCCTAGCTAGGTTAGTCTCTCTTTTGTAACCCTACATTCAATATATGAAAATCGTTGCCTTCAGCCAATCTCTCTCTCTCTCTCTCTAAAACATTCTTGATTGTTCTTCATTCGTGCATCAATCCTAACATACAACATTAACTAGACCTAGAATTTCTTACCAACAAACTTCTTAGATCTGAGAATACTTCGGATCTCTTACTTAGACTCCCTTCGAATATCTGCCGCGAAGAAAGAAATGTGGTTGAGCCAAACGCTCAGTGCACAGATAAGATAGATAACAAACGAATAATCGAACCCAATATTGAATATAATAATAAATCTGAATTTTGGACATAAGACTCGAATTTCCGAGTGTTCATGAAAGCTAGATCGAGTAAAACACATTCCACATCTAATTTTAACACAACATATCAAAATGCTCAAGAAGAACGAAACTACAATAAGTTAAGACCAAATAACTCAATTTGATTGTTTCATCAAAAGTCATAACAAAATGAATATATCCAAATTCATTATATCAAAAACAATAAATCTTGTCGAATATCAAAACTGTCAAATCAAAACAAATGTTGTCAACTAAATACCCATCGAATCTAAGAAGCTTAAATAAAAATCATACCATAGGATTGTATACCGAGCTCGAACAAATAATCATATACACTTGCATATCAATCGATGTGACAAGTGTCAGACATTTGGTCACACAGGCCCGTGCGCTGGACTGCAGATCCACACGTACTAAATGTGATATACGACGTTGGGCACTACACCGACACTCACCCTACAAAAAAATCACATAAGCTAGGTGTTAGTCCCAGATGGCTAATAAGAACAAGAACATGTATTGTAGAAGGGGGGGTTGAATAAAATACACAATTTTTTCACTTTAATTAATTCTTTTATTGAAAATATTCAAATCAAGAATTACACATAGAACACATAGAACAGTTAGATTGTTGTGGAAAGAACAGATAAAATCTATTCTAACAATCTTCACAAAGTAATACTGAAAACTAAATAACTTCTAAAACACAAAGTTTAAAAGCTATAAAGTTCAAAAAGAGAAAAGAGCAAAGTCTTGATCACAGAGTAATCTTCAAGAGTTTCCAGAGTTGTTCTGCGTGGAGAAGTCTTCATCTTTATATAGTGCCAAAGGTATGTGATGCATGGGACACTTGTCACTTTGTCATTTGAAGGTCAGGTTTGACTCTCAAAAGTTGATGTGTCTTTTTCACCTTTTTCTTGGTACCAGGAAGAATGCCTATGATTGAATGAGACTTTATATGGTAATGGATAAAATGACAAATTGTCACTTTTATCTGACAATAGGATATTGTCCCATAATAGATGATCTTCTCATTTTGTCTTCTCAAAAGGTTTTCCACCGATGTGAGCTTTGAGATTTGTGACAACCTTTGAAAAGAAGCATGTCATGAAGATAGATGAGTTCCCACCGAAATTTGGCTTTCATCGGTGGGAAATATGTTGGCCGACCAAGAGATGGGTCGGTGGGGAAATTTCCACCGATGTATTAGAAAACCATCCGTGGATTATGACTTGTATGTGTTGATAAATGATCTCTCACTTCCACAATGAGAAATCTTCAGTCTTGATTTTGGTTGATCTTTGACTTCACCAAACATTTGCTATCTTGTACAAGTCATTATAAAGAACCAATCTAAAATATTCTAAGTAAGATTTAGGAGAAACATCGGTGAGTCAATTTCAAATCTTTGGTGACCCAACAATCTCCCCCTATTTGAATTTGAGCTCCATACTTAGAATATTAAAGAGTACCTGAACATAAAATTCATTTTGACCCTTTTTACTCTTTTTGGGTTCTTTTCACATAGTCCATATTTTTTTAATTATTTTTTATGTGAGTATATATGATATTTACATATGAATGAAATGAATGAAAGAATAAATAATAAACAATATGAATGAATAGAGTGTACTTCCATCATAGAAGAAACAGATATGCCTAGATCCAACTTGGTGATAATCTTTAAAGGAGGTTTAAGTTTGGGTGAGATAGCCTCGGGATGCCTTTGCCCATATCTTGCATCTACTTTCATTCTCATAGCATCTTCAGCTTCCTTATCGACAGTGATCACCCTTCTTCCTTTGTCTTGGTTGTCCTCCCCTTAGTTACATTTGTTAGACAGATCTGCTCCCCCTTAATTGGTTCGTCGGTTCCCATATCTTTGACCAAAATTTGAGTTGGATGAGTTTTGAGAGTTGAACGATGATATTGCTCCCCTTCAGATGGTTTCTCCCTCAGATAGTTGCTCCCTCTCAGATGGTTTCTCCCCCTCAGGTGGATTCCCCCCCCCCCCCCCTTAGCGTCCGACAAAGAAGAAACACCACGAACAATTAGAAACATCGGCAAATTTTTTTATGGTTTCCACTGATTTTTTGGAGCTACCCACCGACATTTAGGAGGTATGGTCAGTGGGTGGTTGGTAGATTTTTTTTTGGTCTCCCTAACGAAATTAGGAGCCATCCCACTGAAAATGAAGATGAAAATGGTGGATTTTTGGTAGAAAAAAAAATAATTTTTTTTACAATCCCACCGAAAATGGAAGCCTAGCCACCAAATTTTTGACAATTTTTTGGCCCAAAATCGGTGGTAGGGTCGGTGGGGATTTTTTTTTGCTTCCCACCGAAATTTTATCATATCCACTGAAAATTTGCAAGAGTTGGACACAAATTCGGTAGAATTCCTGGAGAGTTTGAAGAAGATCTTCTAAGTCATCTTCAGGAGAGTCTGAAATAAACCTTCTAAGACATCCTCAGAAGAGGGTGGATGAAATTTTCTAAAGCATCTTCAGAAAATCTTCAGAGTGAAGAAAAGATTGAAATTTCATCTTCCAATTTTTTGATGACCCAAGAAAGGTCAAGTTCGGAGGATTTTAAGAGAGAAGGTTTTGAGGAGGAATGTTTTGAAGAGAAGTATGGAGTAGAAGGGTTTAGAAGATAAGGAAAGTTGAGTTGCAGATCAAGAGTGAAATTTGATGAAGTGGGAGGATCAACATAATGAGATAGAAAATCTTTAGAAGATGACACATAGAAAGTTGGTTCTGGTGAAAGGAAGGATTTTGGTGAGATTGAGTGTCTCACCGATGTAGGTTTATTGGAGAAGGGTGTAGGGAAGATTTTGGTGGGAGTCTTCATCGATTGGATCGGTGGGATTCTCATGGATGATAATATTTTTTTTAAAGTTGGTTGATAGATGTTGTAAGAGAGGTGAGAGAGAGTTGGGTGGTAAGATTGATGGTAAGATGAAAGAAAATGAGGTTGAGGTAAAATATATGGTGGTATGGATGAAAGCAAGTCGGTGAGAGTGGGAGGTCGGTGAGGGAAGAGATTGACACTAGATTTCTTGATGAACTTGATGATTTCTTCAGTTTTGACACTTTTATACTGGTCCACATAGATCCATCTGGTTAGTTCAGAACCTGCAATTACAAAGAATTTATTTCCTAGGTACCCATTTGGTGGTGGGTCCTTTTGGGTTAGAAATTGAGGAAGAAGAAGAATTGATGTCCATCAGGTCAATGCTTTCTTTTAGACAGTCTTTCGCAAAATGAGAAGTATTACCACAGATGTAGCATTTTCTATGAGTGAAAGCCTTTTTAGACACTTGACATTTTTTCTTACTTTTGCCCTTTTTGTTTGTCTTCAAAGACTTTGATGAGGTGACAAAGAGTTGGGGTGCAGGACCTAAGATTCCTTTTTCAGAAAATGGGAGGACAGAAATATTTTCCTTTGAATTGGACATTTTGAGGCTCACAGATCGGGGAAGAAAATCGGTAAGGGAAGTCACACATGTATTTTTAGAAATATATGAGGAATTTATTTTTAAGAAAGAATCAGCACTTAAAGACTTGCCTTTTTCAGATATAGAAATTTTTTTGTTTGAGTTGGAAGAGGAGGATACATCATCTAAAGTCAAGAATTTTTGAAAGTCATGGATAGGTTTGGAAGAGTCATTGGAATCTTGGCCTTTTCCTTTGGAAAGGAAATGAGATCATTTGCCTTTAAAAACATTCCAAATTTTAAAGCTTCAGATGAATCGGCAGAGTTCATGGACATAGACCCAATAGAATTAGAATTGGAAGTTTCACAAAAAGTAGGTGAAGCACATGAGGTGGGAGCATGAGATTTTGAAGATTGATCAGTTTCCATTTTTCCAAAGCCTAACCAATTTTGTCATCACAAGAAATTTGATCTTGAAAAATCTTTTCCAGAATTTTGGAAGAACTGGTCCATTTTCTCATGATTTCTTGCTCCTTTTGAAAACGTTTAAATATTTTGTTTTTCTCCTTGGCAAGAATAAAGTTGATGTATTTTAGATCTTCAAGCTCAACCTTAACTTTGCCAAAGTTTTCCAGTTGAGAGTGACATAATAGAAGTTGAGAGGAAAGAGATTTTATTTGAGCATTTGCCTTTTTCTTAGCAGTTTTAGCATCAAAAAGATCAATGGTTAAATAATCAAAAGCTTCAATCTTTTCAGCATCAGAAAGAGATAGAAATGGATGTACATGTGATGAGGAGGAGAGGTACTTAGCTGATACAAGAGCAGTTGAAGGGGTGTGGCCTTCTAGATCATCCATGTCATCTATCTTGGCCATGAAACACACATTTGAAGTGTCATTCTCGCTTTCAGATGTGGGTTCATCTGCCAAATCATGAGTTTTAGCAGGCAGACCCTTTCCTCTTCTAACAAGTCTTTCATTTCTTTCCTTTTCTCTCTTGTATTTTTCCTTGTATCTTTCAGCCCGGTTAGAATTTGCAGAAGAGAGATGTTGGCTGAACTTTTGGGAATCATATTCGGATCTTCCCGATTTTGAAGAAAATCGGCCTAAGGAAGCAGTTCTGGGTCTTTCAAGGTGTTTATTTCTACACTCAGAAGCAAAATAACATTTTTTTTACCACAGTTAAAACATTCCTCATTAGATTTGTCCAAAGAATAGTGTTTGGAGAGAGAAGAGGAGGATTTTCTACCAAACTTAGATTTTCCAAAAGGGTGGTGAGATTTGGATTTAGAATACCCATCCAACATGGCCATTTCATCAGATAATTTGTCAAGTGAAGTTTTCTCACATTCATCTTCAACATCACTAAGATATGGCTCCGAATGATCATTGGGATCTTCTTGACTATCATGGTCAGAGTCAAATGGGTAGGTGATTCTTGGAATACACTTGGTTCTTTTGGAAGAGTCACTTAAGAGAGCTATAGAAGAGCCATTTATATATGTGATAACAGACTTCCTTTGCAGCTTAGTCTGCTCATAGTTGAAAAGAGTTCCATAAAGAACAGTGAGAGGCATATGAACAAGATCATTGGTTATCTTTATACAAGTACAAATATTTTCCCAAAAATCAGGAAGACGGTCCATAAACTTGCACATGACTTCCTTATTGTCATACACTCTACCTAACAGCTTTAAGTCATTAAGAAGACTGTTAAAGCGGTTATAGTAGTTGGAGAGAAATTCTCCTTTCTCATAAGAAAAGAGTTTATATTTTCTAACAAGAGCAATCTTTCTGCTCTTTTTAACTTCATTTGTACCTTCGTACAAAACACACAGAGTGGACCACATCTATTTGGCAGTAGAGATATTTACCAGAGAGTGGTACACTTCATCAGGAAGAGAGAGAGATAGAGAGAGTAATGATAGTTCTGACTTTAGAATCAAGAGACACAAGACGTTTTTCTTCATCAGTATATTTCTTGGAATTCTTAGGAATGTAACGACCATTAGCAACAGATTTTTCTTCATCAGAGGAATCATCAGAATCATCTTTGTCAACAACTTTCTTACCGGATATTTTGGTTTCTGTAACGCCCCAAAATCCGGGCTAATTTGAACCTTAAATTTCAACAAGTTATGATAAAATAAACTTCCACTTTCATATATATATATATATATATATATATATATATATATATATATCAAGTGAATTAACCACTAGGAGTATATTTACAAGTACAGAATTCTCCAAATAACCTATTAATCTAATTATGCCACTATAATCAGATTAACTAAGTTATCTAAGCAATCCTTGAAAAACTCCTTCTGTTAATTGACTTTTCCGCTAATCCAAAATGCTCGTCCCACATCCCTTTTACCTTCCCGAGCTAGTACCTGGTAAGAAAACATCATTTGAAACGATTAGGCCAACGCCTAGTGAGAACATTCGTTTCCATAATAATATTTGCAAAATCAATGTAAACAAGTTATATCAAACCCGATTACCCTTTTTCTTACCATACGTGTAACTCTATTCCGTTAACACGATCTTCATCCAATCCCATGAATATGACTGACACACATTCCATCATCATATCATGTCTTAGAGCCATACTACGAATCTTCACTGATTCTAGATTAATACTCTTATTCCAGAAATCGCAATATACACATGCCCATTTCCATTCATATCCTATTCCAGAGCCACACTACGAATCTTTCTCAGGTTCTAGATTAATGCTCTTATCCAATAAATCGCAATTACACATGCCCATTTATCGGAAAGGAAGTAGAGATTACAAGCACTTATGTCAATCCCATTTTCTTCCTTAGAAATTGGGAATAACGATTATTACCACACGCCTATTCCACAATTTCCACACACACACACTGGAATAACGATTATTACCACACGCCTATTCCAGGGTTTCTCACACACATCAGAATAATGACTAACTTCATCTATTCCACGTGCACATAACCATTAGTACTACACACATCAGAATAATGACTAACTTCATCTATTCCACGTGCACATAACCATTAGTACCACCCACATCACTGGAATAACGATTATTACCACACGCCTATTCCATGTGATTACCAAACACTAGTGCCTATGGATCCATTACACTTTACTAACGTATATGCATAACAACATATTACAGCTCATATCATATTCTCAAATCTAAGAATACTAGATAACCTATCGTATCTTCATCCTCAAATGCCCCCCCTTCGGCGACTTAGCACGGGGGTTCCGCTATCCAGAAACTGCATCCAGCCATCAGAACCTAACATTCTCAATTTCTCCAAAGTGTCCGGACAACAGAGGTTTCCGGATACCTTATACTATCCGGACAACAGGGGTTTCCGGATAACTACAACTTACCGGTTAAACCATACTTTCCGGATACCTTCTAATCCGGACAACTCCCGGAAACTAAAGCAACCCGGATACTATTCGGTAACTATTTTATCCGGAAACTACAATAAAACTAAACTTACCGGATACTTAATCGCGTCCGGAGACATTCATCACCACGGTTTCCGGATACATGGTTTTATCCGGAAACCTTCGACCTGCAGCTTAAATTTCGATCTAGATACATATCTGTTCGATTCAGCTCATTCAAGACCATTCCATACAGTTCATAACCAATTTATACAGCTATTTCAAGGTTTAATTTAACATATAAACACTGATTTGCACAAACCACAAATGAACTCACCTTTTTGAAGAAAACCCACTTTAATCACAATTTGCTGCTCCAATCTGCTGTGAATGATTCTGGAAATCAATCCAATACACAGATTCGTTTACAATCATACATCTACAACAATTTATCAGAAACCCAGATTAATTCCTTACCAAATTGATGATCAAAACCCTTGTTTTCCTTCCTTTTCTCTCTTTCTCCCTTTTCTCTCTTTCTCCCTTTTCTCTCTATTCTTTCTTTCTTTCTTTTCTAAACCGACCCAAAACAAAAGAATGAAATAAATATCTGATTTTCAGCTATTTTATCCATACATACTTTCCAAAATGACCAATTACACCTCCAAGTTTCATTATTTCCAAAATAGCACCAAACTCTAATCACTTGCATTTTAACCCTATTGAATTATAAAATACAACATAATTCAAGGTTAAAACTAAAATACAAATATATCCCAATTCTCATTAAAATACTATTTCTGAAAATTCAGGATGTTACGGTTTCATAGCGAGACCAGACTCTAGGGAATATGGGACCCTCACTGAGAATGGTTGGATATCTACTATCCATTCCTTCCATGAAAAGCATCATTCATCTTTTCCACAAAGAGAAGTTGTTGGGGTTAAACATAGGAGGTTTGGCTATAGAGCCATTTTCAGAAAAAGTATTTTGAGAGAAAGCTTCATTGTTGGAGGAAGAAGCAGCCATTGCAGATCAAGTTTATTGAAATTAAACTTTGTGCTCTGACACCACTTGTTAGTCCTAGATGGATAATAAGAACAAGAACATGTATTGTAGAAGGGGGGTTGAATACAATACACAATTTTTTCAATTTAATTAATTATTTTATTGAAAATATTCAAATCAAGAATTACACATAGGACAATTAGATCGTTGCAGAAAGAACAGATAAAATCTATTCTAACAATCTTCACAAAGTAATATTGAAAACTAAACAACTTCTAAAACACAAAGATTGAAAGCTATAAATTTCAAAGAGAGAAAGGAGCAAAGTCTTGAGCACAGAGTAATCTTCAAGAGTTTCCAGAGTTGTTCTGCATGGAGAAGTCTTCATCTTTATATAGTGCCAAAGGTATGTGATACATGAGACACTTGTCACTTTGTCATTTGAAAGTCAGGTTTGACTCTCAAAAGTTGATGTGTCTTTTTCACCTTTTTCTTGGTACCAGGAATAATGCCCATGCTTGAATGAGATTTTATATGGTAATGGATAAAATGGCCAATTGTACATATATGTAACGAATCAAATAAACGTAAACGAATTGACACATATATGTAACGAATCAAATAAGGAAACAAGGAAACTGTACATATATGTAACGGATCAAATAAAGGTAAACGAATTGACACATATACAACGGATCGAATAAACACAAAGAGAGAAACGTAAGGAATCCGTACCTTAACCAATGATATATCCCTCACATGCCTTCAACAAATGCAAAGTCCTTCAAATCACGATCAAAATTTTCAACATGAATCCGAGTATCCGACTTGAAACCTAAAAATTGCTGCTTGGAACTTCAAAAAATATCAACCTAAACTCTCGACTTTTTTTTTCTTATGGTTTCCTCAATAATTTAACTTATCAAATAATAGGATAAAAAGAATTAGAACCCTAATTGGACTATAATGGCATCGATTTTAATTCAAAAGGTTATCCAAAGCTTTCAAGTTTTGCTTGTTGACAAAAGTAATCCCTCTAATTTGACAAGGTTCCAAACTTGAACCAATATTTTGCATATTAAATTCTTAAAAGAAAATACGGGTTATTACAATTTTTCTCTCCAATATAGAGTTTTAGAGATTTCTATAAATTGATCGATTTTCTTATTTCTTTTCTCTTTTATTTTTCTAGTTTATCATGTAATATAGCATAGTTATTGGAACACAAAACTTTCCTAAATCACTAAAATTTTATGAAGGCATAGTTGATGAAGATGCTCTAACACATTCTTAATAATTTATCATGTAATATCAATCAAAATACAAAAACCACTAATTATTTGGGCCACTAAGAAAACCCATACCAAGACCTATGCAAGCCCATACCAAAAGTCTGGGCTTGAATCCTTATGCACTTGTACTTTTGTATCATTCGTCAATCAAGCCCAAATTACCAATAACACGAGTCCAGCCCCGACTCCCCGACCCCGAGACCCGAGTATGATATAGACATGAATTCATGAAATGTCATCGTCCAGTTTTATTTTACTTCTTAAAAGTTATCTGACAAATATATTAAGTAATATTATATTTATAGGAAAACTATAAAATTTTGTCACATATATTGGTTTAAAATTGGGCATAATTTTGTTTCAATTTTTATTTTGTAACATATTTTTAAAACTTCTTTTAGTATTCCGGATGTACCATTTAAAACATTCAACTATTTCTTTTTTCGATTTATTTTTAAATGCTAAGCAAGATACTATTATGATGTGGTACTTTTACTTCTAATATATTAATGAAGCAAAATAAAAATCATGTCGTTTTATTTTTTTAGACGATTGACTAATTTTGTAAGGTTTTTTTAGTAAACTGTTTACGTTATTATATATTTTACATCCATTTAAAATATCCATGATGTTGAATTTTTTACTGATTGTTTTTAGAGTAAACTACACTTTTGGTCCCTATGGTTTAGTGATAATAACATATTTGGTCCTTACAACTTAAAAGTTACACTTTAGCCACTACAATGTTCATTTTGGTCCGGATTTGGTCCCTCTGTCTAGCAACCGTTAAAAAATCTCGTTAACTGAAGAGTATTTCAGTCTTTTTAGGTTTTCATCACATTTTGTGTTAAAATAAATTAAAATGTAAATTACAGGGACTAAAGATGTAAATTTATACAATATATAAACAAAAATGTAACTTCCTCATATATATATATATATATATATATATACTAGGTTTGAACCCGTGTATTACACAGGGTAATTAAAAAAAATTAAATCATATCAGAAAACTTATCTTACATATCATCGAAAGTACGATGCTATTTTTCAAGTTTTTCAAGTTTTTTTTCCCTTTAGAGTTGTTTTTTGTAGCTGGTTACAAAATGTCATTCTTTTAGGTAGTTTTCAGAAATGATGTTTTGCAAAAAAATAATAAAAAATATGAATAAATATTAAAAATTTATAATTGAGAAGTTATATACAGTACAAAGTGTTTGGATTAGCTTATTGTTGTACCAAAATGTGATAAGCTAATAGAGGAAATAATACAATCATGATTAAGAAAGTATAAATAATTAAATATACTATACTAAAAAATCTGCATATTTATATTGAAAAAGGTTCGAACTCATATTTAAACAGCAACTTGGTGCAAATCCCAGCGGTGTAAATATCTACTGTAAATTGATCAATTAATTTGCATAATTCATTCTGATGTCATATGACTTCTTCTCTCATATCTTAATTGTTCATAGTTTAGTAGCAAAAAAGGATCAAAACAACATTCTCTAACAACAGAAATGGAAACCTATTCATATTAACAATAAAAGAGAGCTTGATTACTAAAGAGATAGTAAAATTGTAAAAATCTAAAAGATTCTTAGAAATCAAAATCAACCCAAAAAAGAAAAGATGATTTCAAAAAATAAAACAAACCCAAATTAGTTTCAGGCAAATCCCAATTCCCCAAATTGGTCCAAAAACAGTAGTTTTGATTGTTTTTTCTTGAAAGAAATCGACACAACATAAATTCATAAAATAATCAGTTATGAACATTGAGAAGAAACCCATTTAATTTAAAGTTTTTTCTTGGCAAAAAACATTAAGGTTCTGATTGTATCCCACCTCAGTTGGATTGTTGTGTACAGCGAAACCCCAATAGGGTTCTTCTTAACCAAAAGAAACAAAAAAAAACCTTGAATCTTTTGGGGTCTACAAAATATTGTTGGATAATAGAATATGGAAAATGGGTTTAGGTGTATATATATATATATATATATATATATATATCAAGATTTAACTTTCCAATTAGGAATCTTCACAAAATTTGATTGTACTTGTGAGAGGAGCACGAAGCAAGTGATGAGAGGAGAGGCAAATTGATCAATTAATTTGCAGCAGAGAAGGAGACGAGTTCAATTTTATTAGGGTTAAAATAAGATTGTTTTTAGGATATACGTTATTATGGGTAAAATAAGTTTATTTTGGGATGAAATAAGGGTAAACTTTTTGGAATTAGAACTGAATAATTAACATTAATTAGTCAATAATAAAATTGAATTTAAAAAATCAAGCTATATCAATAATTTGAATTTAAACTTAGAAGTAAATCCCGTATTTTTTGGATTACGGATTTTTTTTTGAATTTAATATAAGTATGGATATGTACATATGTATCTAAAATATTCAATATTAGTCAAAATGAAGTTAACTCTAATCACGACACATTAATTTGTATATATTTATGATATTTAATAATATAATTAAATACAAAAATATTCAATATTGGGCTCATTTCGAAGATATTGACGAAACGATTACAATGGTATAATTTGTAAAAAATAAAAATGTTTTTTTAATGCATTTTAGTTTATATACATTATTTATGTTTATATTATAAGAGTCTAAAATGAAAAATAAAAAAGTAAAGGATTAAGTAAACTACATAGGTAATTATAAGGGTTGTAAATGTAAGGTATAAATATTAAAAATTAAATTAATGAGAGATTTAAGGAGAGTGAATGTGAGTGTGATAATTGAACCTATAATGTAAATGCGTCCATATACATTTTTAGGCGGGAAAACAATGAAGTCGGCTCACCAGAAGACGACACTTAGCATGTTAGTTACTCATTTATTATATGTATATATATATATATATAGGCTGGGTATCTTTTGCAAACCAGTGTATTTGTACAAACTCGTACAAACCATACCTAGCTTTATGATTTTGTAAATTTGGCTTCATGAATATTTATATATATATTTTGGCTTCATGAATATATAATTTGATTTCATGAATATATCATTTGGCATTTTTAACTAATTTTTTTCGATGGAGCCCTAAAATACCCTTATTTTTGTAAAAAAAATTAGTTAAAAATGCCAAATGATATATTCATGAAGCCAAATTATATATTCATGAAGCCAAAATATATAAATAAATATTCATGAATCCAAATTTACAAAATCATGAAGCTAGGTATGGTTTGTACGAGTTTGTACAAATACACTAGTTTGCAAAAAATACCACCCATATATATATATGTATATATATATATATATATATATATATATATATATATATATATATATATATATATATATATATATATATATATGAGAACTAATTAGTTTGGGATAACCGTAAGATCTAATGTGAACCAATCATTTAATTTTGTTGATTTTATATAATAATTAAATATAAAGGTCATATTGGTAATTTTAAGTATTTGACAATTCAATCCCGAAAACTATGCCTAAAATCATGGAGACATTTTTTATGTTGACCATTTCTTTCCAAGCCTCTCCCATCTCTTAAATCCACCGCCTCCTCTCATATGCAAAGTATGTTATATCAACTTAGTTCCATCAAGCTTTGCTTTTCATTATTGGATTGCAAGTATGTTATATTAACATAGTGGGTATCATGTGGTATCATGATAGGTATCACAGATTCACAGTGGTATTAAGGTGGGTATCACAGTGGGTTTATATGTATTTTGGGAATCACATTGTATTTTGTATTACACTGGGTCTTGTATGTATGACATTGTATTTTATATCATGGTGGGTATGATAGTGTATTTTGTATATGCGTATCACATTGGATTTTGTAACAGTGGGTATCATAGTATATTTTGTATCATGGTGGGTATCACAATGTATTTTGTATCACAGTGTATTCCGCCGAAATAAGGTTCATCGGAGGCCAGAGAAAGGAGGTTGGAAAGAGGAGAGAGGAGAGATGAGATTTTTAAAATACCTAAAATGCTCTTAATTAAAATTTTAAATAAAAGTTACCAAATTCATTAATTTCCTAATTTATTATTTGATTTGTGGTTGAGATTGGATCTCACATTTACCACGAACAACTTAGTTCTCCATTGAATGACCCCATATATATATATATATATATATATATATATATATATGTGTGTGTGTGTGTGTGTGTGTATGTGTTTGTGTCGATTACTGTCAAATCCATGGCTACGACATTTTATACAACAACGTGTTACTCGACCCCGAGTTGCCCTCATGCTGTGCGAAGATTTCGGCGGTTCGGGCAGCGATGTTGGCTTATCTGGAAACCGAGTGGATCTGGTGGCTCGATGAAGACGTTGTGTTCACCGATATGGAGTTCAAGCTCCCCTTGCATAAGTATAAAGATTATAACTTCGTCATCCATGGTTGGCCTAATGAGGTTTATGTGAAGAAAAGTTGGTTCAAGGTTGAACGTTGGATCGTTTCTGATTAGAAAGTGCCAATGGTCATTGGATTTATTGGATTCATGGGAAGATATGGGGCCAAAATATCGTAATTTTGATAAATATGGAAGAGTTTTGTTGGACATGTTCAAGCACAAGTTCGATGATCAAACGTCGTTGGCTTACTTGTTGTTGAAGGAACATCAAGAATGGCAGATGAAGAGGATGCACATCGAGACTGGATATTATAAGGGTATGTTAGTCCCAGATGGCTATAACAAGTATTGTAGAAGGGGGGGGGGGTTGAATACAATACTCAAAATTTTCACAATTTTAATTCTATTATTGAAAATCTTTCAACAAGAATTACACATAGAAAACTTAAGACTGTTGCGGAAAAGAACAGATAAACTATTCTAACAATCTTACACAAAGTATACTAACAAAACAACTAAGAACACTTAGAACAAAGCTATAAAGTTTTTCAAGCAAAATGGAAATTCTTGCACTGAGAGAAATCTTCCAGTTTGCGTAGAATATCTTAGAGCACACAGTAATCTTCAAGTCTCTCAAGATGTAAGAGATGTCTTCTGCATGGAGATGTCTTCATCTTTATATAGGGCCAAGAGTATGTGTAGCATAGGACACTTGTCACTTTGTCATTTGAAGTTCAGGTTTGACTCTCAAAAGTTGATATGTCTTTGTCCTATAATGCTAAAAAGGTTTGATGGAGACAATAACTAAGAATGGGAAAAAGGACAAGAGAACCTTTTTCTTCCATACCCAGACATTCTATCTTTGAAGGGAAAACCTTTTAGCATGGACAAAAGGTAGGATCCTCCTATTTGAAGATCCCACCGACATGTCATGGACATGGTAGGTGGAAGTCTTCTTAGAAAGGATGTCATGAGAGAATCCAACTTTGAGGGTCCCACCATGAGACTTGAAGACTTCTTGGGATCCCACCTATTTGAGAGCCTTCATAGGTGGGAGGTGTCCACCGATGTGTGAGAACACCATCGGTGGAAAATGACTTGTAGTTGTTGAGAAAATATCTTTCACTTCCACAATGAGAGAATCTTCAATCTTGACTTTGGTTGATCTTTGACTTCACCAAACATTTACTATCTTGTACAAGCCATTACAAAGAACCATCCAAAATTTCTCTAGGTATAAAATGTTTTTCAAAGTATAAAAGGAGATCATGAGGTCATCTTCAAATCTTGATGACCCAACAATCTCCCCCTATTTGATGATGACATCCATACTTAGAAAAACATGAGTAAGACAATGAATAATGCATGTTGACCCTTCTTTACTCTTTTGGGTTCTTTTTCATACAGTCCTTTTTGTGTGTGTGTGTGTGTATATGAGTATATATGATATTTACAGATGAATGAAATGAATGAAAGAATAAAGAATAAACAATATGAATGAAATAGAATGTACTTCCATCATAGGAGAAGCAGATATGCCCAGATCCATCTTGGTGATAATCTTTGAAGGAGGTTTGAGTTTGAGTGAGATAGCCTTAGGATGCCTTTGCCCATATTTTGCATCTTCTTTCTTTCTCATTGCATCTTCAGCTTCCTTATCGGCAGGCATCGCCTTTCTTCCTTTGTCTTGGTTGTCCTCCTCCTTTTGTTACATTTGGTCGACAGATCTGCTCCCCCTTAGTTGGTTCGTCGGTTTCCATATGTTTGACCAAAATTTGAGTTGGATGTTGATTATGAGTACTGAGGGTTGGTGTTGATCGAGTTGGACGCTGATATTGCCCCCCCTCAGATGGTTTCTTCCCTTCAGATAGTTGCTCCTCCTCAGCGTTCGACGGAGAAGAAACACCACAAACAATTGTAAACACCGACTTTTTTTTTGCTCATAACCACCGAATTTGGGGGCCGACCACCGAAATTTCGGTGGTGTGGTCGGTGGTATGGTCAAATTTTTTTATTTTTTTTTTGCTCAAAACCACCGAATTTAGGGGCCAACCACCGAAATTTCGGTGGTGTGGTCGGTGGTATGGTCAAATTTTTTTTTTTACTTTCCCTCCGAAATTTTAGCATGTCCACCGAAAATTTGCAAGAGTTAGACAAAAATTCGGTGGAATTTCTTGAAGAGGTTGAAGGAAATCTTCTATGACATCTTCAGAAGAGTGTGGAGAAAGTCTTCTAAGGCATCATGGAGAAAATTTTCAAAGTGAAAAAAGATTGGAATTTCATCTTCCAATTTTTGATGACCCAAAAAGATTGAGTTTGAGGATTTGGGGAGACATCTGCAGAAGAGTTTGTAGTGGGTGGGTTTTGTGAAAAGGAGAGATGGGTTGCAAACCAAGAGTGAAAAATGATGGAAGAAGGGATGGGATGAGGAGATGGAACATAGAAAGTTTGTTCTGGTGATGGTAGTGGATAGGGATCGGTAGAGATGCTCTTTGGCTCGGTGGAGTTTGTCGGCAGAGAACACAACCGAGAGCTGTTCGGTGGTGTGATCTGTGTGGTGTCGGCAGCTGGCTGTTTTGGTGGGTCTATCGGCAGGCAAAAGTGTAGATAAGAATGGATTTCGGTAGATGCGAGTGTCGGTAGCAATACAGCAAAAAGGAATGGGATTTAGAAGGTGATGACATCATGATGATGTCATCAAAACAAAAAATGTGTTTCAAGATTACTGCCGACATATGAAGTTTACTTTTTGACTATTTTTCTTTCTCACTAAACATATATATATATATATATATATAACTATATATTAATGAGATTTGGAGTGTTGGGTGGGTGAAAAGAAATATGTAGCTGGTGAGAAAAGGTGGGGTGAGATGTATGGTGGGAAATATAGTGTAGGTAATGAATTGGGTGATGGGAGAAATGATGATGTCGGTAGAGAGGAGGTTGACACTTTTGAGTGTGCCAAAGGAAAGGATTTTCAATACAAGGAGATCTAAGAGTTCACCATTTTGACACATCAGATTGCATGATGATCTTGATGATTTCTTCAATTTTCTCACTTTCATATTTGTCCACATAGATCCATCTGTCCAGCTCAAAATCTGCAATCACAAAGAATTTATTTTCTAGGTACCCATTTGGTGGTGGGTCCTTTTGGGTTAGAAGAAAAAGAATTGGTGTCACTTAGATCAATTCTTTCTTTCGGACAATCTTTGGCAAAATGAGAAGTATCACCACAGATATAGCATTTTCTATGAGGAAAAATCTTTTTAGAAACTTGCCATTTTTCGTTACTGCTCATTTTGGTTATCTTCAAGGACTTTGAAGAGGAGTTAAAGATTTGGGGTGCAGGTCCTAAGATTCCTTTTTCAGAAGATGGGAGGACATAAATCTTTTCCTTTGAATTGGACATTTTGAGACACACAGATCGGGGAAGAAAATCGGTAGGAGAAGTCACACAGGTATTTTTAGAAAAAATTGGAGGATTTCTTTTTAATAAAGAATCGGCACCCAGAGACTTTCCTTTTTCAGAGTTAGAAAATATTTTGCTAGAGTTGGAAGAGGAGGATGCATCATCTAAAGTCAAGAATTTTTGAAAGTCATGGATAGGTGTGGAAGAATCATAGGAATCTTGAGCTTTTTCCTTTGGAAAGGAAATGAGATCTTTTGCCTTTAAAAACATTTCAAATCTTAAATCTTCAGATGAATCGGTATAATTCATGGACACAGTCCCAATAGAATTAGAATTGGAGTTTTCACAAAAGAAAGGTGAAGCACATGAGGTGGAAGCATGAGATTTTGAAGATTGATCAGTTTCCATTTTTCCAAAGCCTAAACCAGTTTTGTCATTACAAGAGATCTGAGCATCTGCCTTTTTCTTAGCAACTTTAGCATCAAAAAGATCAATAGATAGAGAATCAAATGCTTCAATATTTTCAGCATCAGAAAGAGATAGAAATGGGTGTACCTGTAATGAGGAGGAGAAGCACTTAGCTGATACAAGAGCAGTAGAGGAGATGTGGCCTTCTGGATCATCCACGTCGTTATCTTAGCCATGAAACAGACATTTGCGATGTCATTCTCGCTTTCAGATGTGGGTTCATCTGCCAAATCATGAGTTTTAGCAGGCAGGCCCTTTGCTTTTCTGACAATTCTTTCATTTCTTTCCTTTTCTCTCTTGTATTTTTCCTTGTATCTTTCAGCCCGGTCAGAATGTGCAGAAGAGGAGAGATTGGTGGAATCATGTTTGGATCTTTCCGATTTTGAGGAAAATCGGCCCGAGGAAGAAGTTTTGGGTCCTTCAAGAAGTTTACTTCTGCACTCAGAGGCAAAATGACCCTTTTTACCACAGTTAAAACATTCCTCATTAGATTTGTCCAAAGAAGAGTGTTTGGAGAGAGAAGAGGATGATTTTCTATCAGACTTCGATTTTTCAGAAGGGTGGTGAGATTTGGATTTAGAATACCCATCCAACATGGCCATTTCATTGGATAAATTGTCAACTGAAGTTTCCTCACATTCATCCTCAACATCACTAAGATATGCCTCCGAATGATCATTGGGTTCTTCTTGACTATCATGGTCAGAGTCAGATGGGTAGGTGATTCTTGGAATACACTTAGTCTTTTTGGAAGAGTCAATTAGGAGAGCTAGAGAAGAGTTCTTTATATACCTTTGCAGTTTCGTCTGCTCATAGTTGAAAAGAGTTCCATAAAGAACAGTAAGAGGCATATGATCAAGATCCTTGGTTGTCTTTATACAAGTACAAATGTTTTCCCCAAAATCAGGAAGACAGTCCATAAACTTGCACAAGATTTCCTCATTGTCATACACTCTACCTAATAGCTTTAAATCTTTAAGAAGACTGTTAAAACGGTTATAGTAGTTGGAGAGAGATTCTCCTTTCTCACAAGAAAAGAGTTCATATTTTCTAACAAGAGCAATCTTTCTGCTCTTTTTAACTTCATTTGTACCTTCGTACAAAACACACAGAGTGGACCACATCTCTTTGGCAGTAGAGAGAATTACCAGAGAGTGGTACACTTCATCAGGAAGAGAGAGAGCAATGATAGTTCTAACTTTAGAATCAAGAGACACAAGCCGTTTTTCCTCATCAGTGTATTTCTTAGGATTTTTAAGAATGTAACGACCAGTAGCAGCAGATTTTTCTTCATCAGACGAATCATCAGAATCATCTTTGCCAACAACTTCCTTGCCAGATTTTTTGCTTTTATAGCGAGACCAGACTCTAGGAACTATGGGTCCCTCACTTAGAATGGTTGTGTTGGTGCAAGTGTACCCAGCTTTAATATTAAGATATATTTTTGGTACACATAAAATCACATCTCCATATTTATTTTGATGATTACAAAACACACCGCATTATTTGTTATCTAATATTTTATCTGAGTGTGCAGTTATTAAATGATCTCGATAAATTTTTTATCTGAAGAATCCAAGTCTGAAGATTTGCGTCATTTTATTTTAAAATGATAAATCACCCTAAAATAATATACCACTTGGATTTTTCTAATACTGTGTTTTTTAAAATAAACCAAGTCAGCTCTCCTCAACATCTCTTATCATCTTGCTGATCTTTTAATATGTGAAAGATTTTGTGTCTAGAAGATCTGCGATGCGTACTACCACCTGCACCTTTTATCTGGGCGGTATACCGCGATGGAAAGCCGGTATACCGCGGCGGCATGCTGTTTCTCTGATTGATTGGACCACCTTCTGTCAGGCGGTATACCGCCGTGTGCAACGCGGTATACCGCGGGTACCATTACCGTTTGTTCTTTGCAGGGTTGACCTTCTCTCTGACAACTGACAAGTACTCTTTGTTCTGCACGGTATACCGCGGGGGATAGCCGGTATACCGCGAATGCTTCTGCCCTGTTGCTCATCCAGTATAAATATCTTGCAACCTCCAGCATTCAAGATCACACGAATTCACATTAACTCCTCTGCATTTGATAAAGACTCTGCAGCTTCTTCTCTTGATATTTAAACTGTTAAAATTATAAAACTCGTTTTTGAGTAAGAAATCTTGAGTTGATAGCAGATTAAAATCTCTCGATTAGTTGAATCAGCAACACAACTCAAGTGATCAAACTCTCAAAAAAAATATCCAAGTGATAAACCTTATTCAAGAATGATTATTCATATTAAAATTATACCCTCTTGTAAGTGTTTGAATAGAGTGAGTGATCCACATAAATCTCTCAAAGTAGAGTGATTCGCGTTTGTTGTACTAAGGTTTGTGTTTCTACCGTAAAGAACACGTTTTCGTATTGGATCTCCGAGAAGTGTTATTTTCTCGAGGTGGACTAGCCAACTTTGTGTTTGGTGAACCACTTTAAAAATATCGTTGTCAAGTATTCTCTTTCCCTTATCTATTTACATTTCCGCTGTGCATTTAAATTATATCTGTTTATATAATTGTTGTTTATTTATTATTTCTCTACTCTGATTTATTTTTACTGTTTCTGTACTGTATTTATTTATAAAAGAATTTTTGAAAGTAAAAGATTTAAATTACAACCTTACCCCCCCCCTTAGGTTGTCTAACATTTGGTATCAGAGCAGGTCTTTCAAAATTTTCTGCATAAATTTCTCTTATTCTTCTAAATGGCTCAACAAACTAATATTGTGTTTTCAAAACCTCCTTTGATAGATACTGAAAAGTTTGGCATTTGGGCCGAGCTATTTGAATGTCACGTGCGTGGCAAAAATCAAAAGATTTGGAATATTATAGAAAAAGGGAATTTTAAACCCACCATTGTGAAAGATGATGTTTATATTGATAAACCTATAGATGAATGGACTACTTCTGATGAAACTCATTTTTGTTTAAACTTTGAAGCTAAGAATATATTATATGCTGCTTTAACAACTGATGAAATTGAAAGAGTATATACATATAAAACTGCAAATCAAATATGGGAAAGTTTAAATAATACTCATCGTGGAAACACGGAGGTTAAATCTAGTAAAGTGAATATTTTAGTTCACGATTATGAACTATTCGAAATGAAACAAGATGAGTCAATTGACTCAATGTTTAAAAGATTTAACCTTATTGTGACTACTTTGAAAGGTTTGGATCGCACTTATCCTAACGAGGACTATATAAGGAAAATCCTACGAGCCCTTCCTTCGGAGTGGATGCAAAAGATAACATCTTTAGAAGACTCCCGTGACCTTTCCATAATGAAGATAGATGACTTGATCGGTAATCTTAAAGTGCATGAAATTGCACTTAAAAGAAACAAAGATCGGGAGCAAGTCAAGAAGAAGTCAATCGCTCTCAATGCCTCAACACCAAAAGTCGAGAAGAAAAAGGAGAAAGCTAGCTCCTCGAAAGATCCATCCGAAACTCTCGATGAAGTCGCCATGTTGGTAAGAAACTTTTCCAAATTTCTTAATAATAATAATAAATTTTCTAACAATGGCAGATTTCAAAGAAACGGTAACTACCGTCGTGGTGGTGAAAATCGAAGTCGTAAGTTCCATAAACGAGATGAAAAAGTTAAGAAAAATGGCGACTCGAGTGAAGACGATAAAGCTAAGCCAAAGAGAGGCTTTTGCTACTCATGTGGTGACAAAGACCACTACGCCAATGAATGTCCGAAAAAGAACAAGTTCCAAAAGAAGAAGGAGAAAGCCTTCATTGGAGGCGCGTGGAGCGAGAGTGAAGAAGAAGATGACTATCAAGCCATTTGTCTTATGGCCGAAAGCGACGACGAGGTAAAATCTTCTTACTCGAATTACGATAGTGATTATGAAAGTGATAATGAAAATAATCTTGAAGAATTATATGAATCTTTTCATAAAATGGCCGCTCTTGCAAATCGTTACCAAGATGAGAATGCTATGTTAAAAGAAACTGTAAATGCATGTAAAAAGGAAATAAATAATGTTAAACAAAAATCTGAAAATGATATGGATATAATTGCTAAATTAGAAACTAAATTAGGAGAAAAAGATTTTTGTAAATCTTGTGATGCTTTAAATAAAGAAATTGCATGCTTAAATAAAAAATCACATGAAAATATTATTTGTACAAAATGTGATATTCTTGAGAATGAGATTGCATGTTTAAAAGCAAAATGTGATGCGTATGAAAAGGATGATTTATTAGCAAAAACTTTTCAAAGTAGTAATGAGAAAGTCTTTAACATGCTAAATATGCCTAACCGTATAAAATGTAGAAAAGGCATTGGTTCCAATACTTGTGTTGATAAATGTTCATGTAAACCCATCAAAAGATTTTATGAATCACCTAAAGTAAATACAAGAAATCAATATGTGCAAAAACCTCCGTATGTGCGTAAAATGAATAATGCAAATTATATACCGAGAAAACCGTATGCTCGCATGTATCATGATAAATATTCTAAACCCAATAATAATGCGAATGTAAATGCTTGTTTTTATGTGTATGATAAATATAATCGCAAAATTAAAATGGTAAATAAATGGATTCCAAAAGGAATGTTTAGTAATGATAATCCCGGTGGTATGCGTTTATGGTTTTAAATGTGTTATGTATATATGTTATATATATATATATATAGTTTAAATATAATTTGTTGTATATATTATATATATAAGTAATATATATTACTATGTAGTATGTACTGTTTGTTTATATATATATACGTATTACATATATATATATATGGTGTTTGTTTAATATGTTATATATATATATATATTTGTGTTTGATGTATTATATATTAAAGTTGTTTAATATATTATATATATTTTGTCTTACTTGATATGTGTTATATATATATATTAATATGGTTTGATGTATTATATATATATATTAATATTGTGTAATGTATTATATATATATATATATTCTGTTTGACTTTATATATATGCATGTTGGTTGACATTGAAACTAATTGTCAAGGACCCACGAGAAATGGGGACCATAAAAGTTACATCTTCATTATTGTAGATTGACCTTGATATGGACTGGATACTCGATAGTGGTTGCACACGTCACATGACCGGAAACAATAATCTCTTTTCATCATATAAGTCATGTGATGGTGGACAGGTAATTTTTGGAGGAAACTCCAAAGGAAATATAATTGGTAGAGGTACAGTTTCTTGCAATAATGTTCAATTTCTTAACGTTAACCATGTTGATAATTTACATTTTAATTTGTTAAGTGTTCGCCAATTGTGTAAAAATAATACAACTGTTGTCTTCGAAGAAGATTCTTGTAAAATCATAAAAAATGGCAAAGTTCTTTTAAATGGTTTTGTAAAAGGAAATTTATATATTTGTAAAACTGTTGTATCTGAAAATGTATGCTTATCTTCTATTAATGATGTTTCTACTTTATGGCATAGGCGTTTAGGTCACGCTAATCTAAGATTAATGCAAAACTTAAAAAATAAGGAGCTTGTGAGTGACCTGCCAAAATTAAAGTTTGATAATCATTTTTGTGATGCTTGTCGTGTCGGCAAACAACATCACGTTTCTCATAAATCAAAAAATGTTATTTCTACTCAAAGAGTTTTAGAACTTTTACATATGGATCTTTTTGGCCCGATGGCTATTCAAAGTTTTGGAAGAAATTTTTATACTTTGGTTATTGTGGATGATTATTCCCGTTATACTTGGACTTTATTTTTGAGACATAAAAATGAGGCTTTCGAAAAGTTTAAAATTTTAGGAAAAAGAATTCAAAACCAACAAGGTTGTACGATTGTTTCCATACGTACGGACCATGGACGAGAATTCGATAATGATGTACAATTTGGTGCCTTTTGTGATAAACATGGTATAACTCATAACTTTTCTGCTCCTCGAACACCTCAATCTAACGGGGTTGTTGAAAGGAAAAATAGAACGTTGCAAGAAATGAGTAGAACTATGCTAAACGAACATCAAGTTCCCCAAAAGTTTTGGTGTGATGCCGTTGCTACCGCGACCTATGTGCTTAACCGTGTCCTAATTAGAGGTATCCTAAATAAGACACCCTATGAACTTTACCGAGGTAGAAAACCTTCCCTAGCTCACCTAAAAGTTTTTGGTTGTAAATGTTTCATTTTAAACACCAAATCCTACCTAACAAAATTTGACCCCAAAGCCTATGAGGGAGTTTTCCTAGGTTATTCTTGGAATAGCAAAGCCTATAGAATCCTAAATAAGGAGACCATGGTAGTAGAAGAATCCTTAAATGTTAGCTTTGACGAGAGTCCTCCCAAACCGAGTGCACCCTTAGCAAATGACAATGTTTGTGAAGGAGATGTCTTAGCCCAACAACTTAGTACCTTGGATTTAGGTACCCAACCTTCCACAAATAATATTGAAACTAGTGATGCCCCTCCTTGCTTTATTCCACAAGGTGTAGATGATCCTAATCTTAGAACCGCTCGAGGCCATCCCGTAGATCAAATTATAGGTGACCTAAACCAAAGGACAACTAGATCACAAATCCATACCCATTGTGCTTTCCATGCCTTTATCTCAACCATAGAACCTAAAACCATAGATGAAGCTTTAGGTGATGAGGATTGGTTAATGGCCATGCAAGAAGAGTTGAACCAATTTACTAGGAATGATGTGTGGGACTTAGTGCCTAGCCCTAGTAGTCAAACCATTATTGGCACAAGATGGGTCTTCCGAAATAAGGTAGACGAGAACGGTGGAGTCACACGAAACAAGGCACATTTAGTTGCCAAGGGGTACAGTCAACAAGAAGGTATAGATTATGACGAAACCTTTGCACCGGTTGCAAGGTTGGAGTCTATTCGAATGCTTCTCGCTTTTGCAAATGCTAAAGATTTTAAATTATTTCAAATGGATGTTAAAAGTGCTTTCTTAAATGGTATTATAAATGAGGAGGTATACGTTTCTCAACCTCCCGGTTTTGAAAGTTTTGAAAACCCGACACATGTTTATAAATTGAAAAAGGCGCTTTACGGTTTAAAGCAAGCTCCGCGTGCGTGGTATGATAGATTAAAAACCTTTCTAATTGTTAGTGGTTATATTATGGGTAAAATAGATAATACTTTATTTGTGAAATATGTTCAAAATGATATTGTGGTTGTGCAAGTATATGTTGATGATATTATTTTTGGTTCCACTAATGAAAAACTGTGTAATGAATTTTCTGCGAAAATGACAAGCGAGTTTGAAATGAGCATGATGGGAGAGTTAAAATACTTCTTAGGATTGCAAATCAAACAATGTGAAACTGGTATTTTTATTAGTCAATCTAAATATTGTAAAGATATGTTGAAAAAGTTTAACTTTGAAAATGTCAAACCCGTTGAAACTCCAATGACCACAAACTTACAATTATCTCGTGACGAGGAGGGAAACGATTTTAATGAAAAGATTTATCGTGGTATGATTGGTAGTTTATTATATTTAACTGCTAGTAGACCTGATATTATGTTTAGTGTATGTTTATGTGCTCGTTTTCAATCTTCACCTAAACAATCTCACTATGAAGCTGTCAAGCGTATTTTTCGATATTTACGAGGTACTACTAATCTTGGCTTATGGTACGCAAAGAAACCCGAGTTAGAAGTAACGTGTTTCGCCGATTCCGATCTTGGTGGATCTATTGTTGACCGAAAGAGTACTAGTGGGGTATGTGCCTTTATAGGTCTCTCACTTGTGTCTTGGTTCTCTAAGAAACAACAATCCGTAGCTTTGTCTACAACCGAAGCGGAATATGTAGCCGCCGCAAGAGCGTGTGCTCAAGTCCTTTGGATGAAACACACACTTACCGATTTTGAGGTACACCTAACCAAAATTCCAATTATGTGTGATAACTCAAGTGCCATAAACTTAAGTAAAAATCCCGTTTTACACTCTCGTACAAAACATATTGAATTGAGACATCACTTTTTACGAGATAATGTTCAAAAAGGCAAAATCGTGCTTGAAAAGGTTGATTCGGAAGATAATTTGGCCGATATTTTCACAAAAGCCCTTAACAAAAAAGCGTTCTTTAAATTAAGGCTTGGTTTGGGCATGCTTGAGTATAACCCTTAAAAATACTAACTCTCAAATATTTCATATTTTGAGGGGGAGCATCTTTCGAGGGGGAGCATAAGCGACTTTCTTAAACCCTTTTTGCTTCGACAAAAGGGGGAGAGAAACCGAGTATGCTCTCGTGTTTAGCGTTGTGTTTGTCATCATCAAAAAGGGGGAGATTGTTGGTGCAAGTGTACCCAGCTTTAATATTAAGATATATTTTTGGTACACATAAAATCACATCTCCATATTTATTTTGATGATTACAAAACACACCGCATTATTTGTTATCTAATATTTTATCTGAGTGTGCAGTTATTAAATGATCTCGATAAATTTTTTATCTGAAGAATCCAAGTCTGAAGATTTGCGTCATTTTATTTTAAAATGATAAATCACCCTAAAATAATATACCACTTGGATTTTTCTAATACTGTGTTTTTTAAAATAAACCAAGTCAGCTCTCCTCAACATCTCTTATCATCTTGCTGATCTTTTAATATGTGAAAGATTTTGTGTCTAGAAGATCTGCGATGCGTACTACCACCTGCACCTTTTATCTGGGCGGTATACCGCGATGGATAGCCGGTATACCGCGGCGGCATGCTGTTTCTCTGATTGATTGGACCACCTTCTGTCAGGCGGTATACCGCCGTGTGCAACGCGGTATACCGCGGGTACCATTACCGTTTGTTCTTTGCAGGGTTGACCTTCTCTCTGACAACTGACAAGTACTCTTTGTTCTGCACGGTATACCGTGGGGGATAGCCGGTATACCGCGAATGCTTCTGCCCTGTTGCTCATCCAGTATAAATATCTTGCAACCTCCAGCATTCAAGATCACACGAATTCACATTAACTCCTCTGCATTTGATAAAGACTCTGCAGCTTCTTCTCTTGATATTTAAACTGTTAAAATTATAAAACTCGTTTTTGAGTAAGAAATCTTGAGTTGATAGCAGATTAAAATCTCTCGATTAGTTGAATCAGCAACACAACTCAAGTGATCAAACTCTCAAAAAAAATATCCAAGTGATAAACCTTATTCAAGAGTGATTATTCATATTAAAATTATACCCTCTTGTAAGTGTTTGAATAGAGTGAGTGATCCACATAAATCTCTCAAAGTAGAGTGATTCGCGTTTGTTGTACTAAGGTTTGTGTTTCTACCGTAAAGAACACGTTTTCGTATTGGATCTCCGAGAAGTGTTATTTTCTCGAGGTGGACTAGCCAACTTTGTGTTTGGTGAACCACTTTAAAAATATCGTTGTCAAGTATTCTCTTTCCCTTATCTATTTACATTTCCGCTGTGCATTTAAATTATATCTGTTTATATAATTGTTGTTTATTTATTATTTCTCTACTCTGATTTATTTTTACTGTTTCTGTACTGTATTTATTTATAAAAGAATTTTTGAAAGTAAAAGATTTAAATTACAACCTTACCCCCCCCTTAGGTTGTCTAACAGGTTGGATATCTACTATCCATTCCTTCCATGAAAAGCATCATCCGGCTTTTCCACAAAGAAAAGTTGTTGGGGTTAAACTTGGGAGGTTTGGCTATAGAGCCGTTTTCAGAAAAATTGTTTTGAAAAGAGTTTTCAACAGTTGAAGATGATGAGGCAGCCATCGCAGATCAAGTTTATGAATTAAACTTTCTGCTCTGATACCACTTGTTAGTCCCAGATGGCTATAACAAGTATTGTAGAAGGGGGGGGGGGGGGGAAGGGGGTTGAATACAATAATCAAAATTTTCACAATTTTAATTCTATTATTGAAAATCTTTCAACAAGAATTACACATAGAAAACTTAAGACTGTTGCGAAAAAGAACAGATAAACTATTCTAACAATCTTACACAAAGTATTCTAACAAAACAACTAAGAACACTTAGAACAAAGCTATAAAGTTTTTCAAGCAAAATGGAAATTCTTGCACTGAGAGAAATCTTCTAGTTTGCGTAGAGTATCTTAGAGCACACAGTAATCTTCAAGTCTCTCAAGATGTAAGAGATGTCTTCTGCATGAAGATGTCTTCATCTTTATATAGTGCCAAGAGTATGTGTAGCATAGGACACTTGTCACTTTGTCATTTGAAGTTCAGGTTTGACTCTCAAAAGTTGATATGTCTTTGTCCTATAATGCTAAAAAGGTTTGATGGAGACAATAACTAAGAATGGGAAAAAGGACAAGAGAACCTTTTTCTTCCATACCCAGACATTCTATCTTTGAAGGGAAAACCTTTTAGCATGGACAAAAGGTAGGATCCTCCTATTTGAAGATCCCACCGACATGTCATGGACATGGTAGGTGGAAGTCTTCTTAGAAAGGATGTCATGAGAGAATCCAACTTTGAGGGTCCCACCATGAGACTTGAAGACTTCTTGGGATCCCACCTATTTGAGAGCCTTCATAGGTGGGAGGTGTCCACCGATGTGTGAGAACACCATCGGTGGAAAATGACTTGTAGTTGTTGAGAAAATATCTTTCACTTCCACAATGAGAGAATCTTCAATCTTGACTTTGGTTGATCTTTGACTTCACCAAACATTTGCTATCTTGTACAAGCCATTACAAAGAACCATCCAAAATTTCTCTAAGTATAAAATGTTTTTCAAATTATAAAAGGAGATCATGAGGTCATCTTCAAATCTTGATGACCCAACAGGGTATTGGGTGTAGATTGTTGATACATTGAAGAATATAACAAAGATGTATTTAAAGATTGAGACGACGACCAGAATGTTACGATGGTCGTACACTGAGAAGGTGAATGAACGGTACGGTTTGTTACGAGAGTCGTCGTTCAAACACTCAAAGAACTGAGAATGGTTGTTGCAGGAATTAATTAGCGAAGAAAGCAGTGGTTGAGGGGCCTGGACCATCGAAGTACAGTGCCATCCCAACCCACCCTTTCCCTTCGATCTGCCCCCCAAAATCATCCTCCCAACCTCACTTCTTTTATTGTGTATATGATTTAAGGGTTTACCGGAGTAGACGACCGAAGAAGACAACCGGACGAAGACCCATCTCCTGCATCTCGAAATGCATCTCCAACTTTGCTTTGGTCGACGATTTTCTCCCTAAAGGTTTGCTTTGCTTTGGCTAGAGAAAAGTGGTAACGAGGTTTAGGTAGGGTGAGGTTCGCCGTGGAGGACGATTCACTCTGGTTTTGGTACACACACAAACATATATATATATATATATATAAGGAAGTTACATTTTTGTTTATATATTAGACAAAATTACATCTTTAGTCCATGTAATTTACATTTTTATTTATTTTAATACAAAATGTGATGAAAACCTAAAAAGACTTAAACACCCCTCAGTTAACGAGATTTTTTAACAGCTGTTAGACAGAGAGACCAAATCCGGACCAAAATGCATATTGTAGTGGCTAGAGTGTAATTTTTAAATTGTAGGGACCAAATGTGTTATAATCAATAAACTATAGGGACCAAAAATGTAGTTTACTCTTGTTTTTACTTAGTTGGCATTTAAAATAAAGAAGTAAATTACATATTTGGTCCCTGTGGTTAGGTCCAAATCTGGATTTGGTCCCTATTTTGAAATAAGTACATCAGACATCCCTATGGTTGTCATTTTGTTTCACGTCAGGTCCCTGACACTAACTCCGTTAAAATCCATCCGTTAACTCAGGGGTAAAATGGTCAATTTAGCCGAGTTTCACTGGTCACCTTCTCCGGCCACATCGCCGCCATCCACCTTCTCCGGTCACCTTCTCCGACCACATCGACGAACTACACCCCCACCCATTTCTCCCTTATTCCTTGTTTCACTATTTTGACCAATTTTCTATCTCTTGACCAACAACTCTTCTCCTTAACTTAAAACCCACCTGCAACGCTCATATATATACACACCTGCAACACTCATAAACATACACACACACACACACACACACACACACACACATATATATATACGCACACATACTAGGTGAGGTGAGAGTTCTTGATAAGCTAAAAAATGTTCACATGGTGTGTTAAAGAGAGGTCACAGAAAGATAGAGAGAGAGGGGGGTTACAGGTGCAGGTTTGTATATATGTATGTGTGTGTATATATATAGGTGTGTTAAAGTGAGAGAAAGAGGGTCACATAAATGGAGGTGGTTGAGATCTAGCAGTGAAGAGGGGGAGGGGTGGCCGGAGAAGGTGACCGGTGAAGACTCAGCTACATTGACCATTTTATCTCTGAGTTAACGGATGGATTTTAACGGAGTTAGCGCCACGGACCCGACGTGAAACAAAATGACAACCACAGGGACGTCTGGTGTGCTTATTTCAAAATAGGGACCAAATCCAGATTTGGACCTAACCACAGGGACCAAATATGTAATTTACTCAAAATAAAGAGTAAACTATGATTTTCGTTCCTGTGGTTTGTTGTTTATAACAGTTTTCGTCCCTAAGCTTTGAAAACTGCTTTTTTCGTCCCGATGGTTTTTAATTCCTTTCTTTTTTCGTCCTTCATGTTAACTCCGTCAAAGTAATCCGTTAAATTAGGGATGTTGTGGTCATTTTACTATTTTATCATATTTTTCATTTAAAAAAGTTAATAACAATGTATTATATATTTTTTATATTAAGTATAATATAGATATGTACATATATAGAAACACTCCATACCACCGACTTCATTATCATCTCTAGGCTTCGTCGAGTCCCCCCTTCGGCGACCACCATCCTCGACCATCGACCAGACAACGCCTCCTCTCATGGACTTTATTCATCCCTTGCCTCTTTATCACCCTTGTCATCTCGTCACTATCGCCGACTCGATCCCCCTCCGGCGACCACCATCGTCGTCGACCAGCCATCAGACAACAGACACCCCTCCCTATGTGTCGGCCACCTCCTCCTTCTATCCTCCATCTTCGGTGGAAACAACCACCACGTGCAGCTGCATCCAAGTACGGCAAAACGCACCATCTCCTTCCCAGATCTGCTATGTATCTTGCGCCCGACCTCTGGCCTGCCCTTCTCTCCATCTCCGGTGACTGCAACCACTACCTCCAGCAGCATCCAGATACCCCAAAACTCACCAATCTTCCTCCAAAACCCCTTGTGTACCCTGCACCAGACCTCCGGCTCCTCTTCCCCTTTGCTCTCTCTCTCTCTTGAACATTACTTTAAAGAAAGCTGCATTGTTTACATTCCTAGCAACGAACTGTTAACAACATGTATCTGGTATGTGTCTCAACCATTAAGTTTTTCCTTCTCCACTTTTCGATGTTATTGGTAATATATTTATCATCTTGTTAGTTTCCTTTTAAGCAATTCCACCAATCTTGGGATTGAAACTTTCAGGATATGTTTTGAGATTAAACCTTAGGAAAATGGACAGATCTGCTATATTGAAGTTTATGGTCTGATGGGTTTCAGTTTTGACTTGTGAATTCAGATTTATTCGTCGAAGGAGCTCATGCACCCGTCCCTAAGGATAATTCATTCTAAGGACCAAAATAAGCTCAATAGAAGAACTCAAAATGTCTGATGAAGCTTCAAACTTTTAAATTGATTTAAAACTCCTTTTTGTACCACATTATGAGTCAATCAAAAGAAATCTGCAAAGATGATGAAACCATTTGGCTGGTTCTGGTCATCCGAGAATGGGCAGGGGATTTGGCGTGGTTCTGGTTGGTTGCACCGATGAAGTTCGTTGCGCCAGTGAAGAAGAGGTCGGAACAGGGAAGAGCGGACCGTCAAACTTGGGGGAGGGTAACTAACAAAGATATACATATATAATCACTCTAACATATACACACACATACATATATCATATACTATTTAATAAAAGTTTAAGGAAAGATAAAAAGACAAACAAGCCCTTCACTTAGTTGGTTTTTGTAACAGAGTTAGACTCAAGGACGAAAAAACGAAAGGAATCAAATTAAAACCACAAGGACGGAAAAGGCAGCTTTTAAAGATCAGGGACGGATATCGTTATAAATAACAAACCATACCATAGGGATGAAAATAGTAGTTTACTCTAAAATAAATCAATGTCTAGTCGTCAAAAGTAAACCTAGTCATTCTTATAAGTCATTAGGTAAAAAGATACTAAACAGTTAAACATCAAAATAAAAATCTTAAAAACGTTAAACAAGATATAAATACACGAAATGCATTCAATTTGATTTTGGGGAATTGTTAAAAACAGGAAGAAAGCTTATACTTCTCAAGCATATAATTCATTTCCAGCCTTATATTCACAGAGAATTCCTTGTCCCCTTTCCTTTTGACTTCAAACTCTTCCAGTTCCTGAGGTGTTGGTGTTCTAGAACTATCCCACACAATCATATGGTTATCGGGATAGAGTCTTTGGTCCAATGAAATCGTAATTTTTTTGAAGAAAGATGAAAACTTTGGGTACATGGGGTTTGGTTTTGAGATCATCCCAACCTGATCAGGATCCATTCCCTCTTCCAATATTCTCCCTATTATTTTCATTGTCCAAGTAGGAGGCTCGGGATTTGGCTTCTTGGGAATTGTACGAACCTGATTAGCAAATGTGTTGAAAATATATATTCGAAGGGTTTTCTGAATGCAAGGTGGGTTTTTAATAGCTTCTTGAATGTCTGTCCTCTTTCTCACCAAAGCAGCATCAACTCGTGACTCAAACTCAAGGAGCTGCGTGTATAAAGCAGATTGTGGCAGAATTGCAGTCACTCGATCTTGTAACTTTTTATCTAGAAGCTTCTGCTTCTTTTTACTACGCGCAACTGGTGTAAGCTCCATCATCCTCATGGGAGAATAGGTATTAGGATTGGACATGTTTGTTGCTCACATTGCATGATCCTGGAGAAGGTGAATTAGCAGCCAGAGGTTCACGGGATGGATTAATAGCCAGTCCTTGAGCTTGCAACGGGGCTTTGAATTGGGAATGGTTGGCTTGAGCTTGAGTTACAGCTTTAATTTGGCTTGAGTTTTTGACTGGGCTTGAGCAATGGCTTGGGCTGCAGCAAACTGGGAGAGCTGAAACTGGCTCGTAAAGGGAGACCCAACCGGTTGTTGAGGTCGGGACTGTGACTGGAGATGGGCATTAGGGTTTGTTGTTATAGGATTTCCAAAGGGGGCCGGGGAAGATACACCAGTGTTCTTTTGGAGATTACTGTTGTTCACAGACATCACTTCATCCAAACTTGTAACCCTAATCCTTACAATACTGGCTCAATAAGCATATAAAAACCTAAATTTCAAGCCAAAACACGAACTTTCAGAATGCAAACATAACTCAACTCATCGATGCCCTAAAATTTCCAAAACTAGGTTAAATTTTCACCATAAAAAACGAACTGAAAGGAAGAGAAGCAAAACTCTGCATCTTGACGGTCTCTCTCAAAGGCAAAATATGCTGTTATACTAGATGTGAAGGGCTACGATCCCTCATCACGCAAGCCGATTCGCAGATCTTTAATGCATACCGCACATGGTGTGAATTTTGTATGTCCCTTTAAGATTTACGTTTCTGTTTTATAATCCGTAGTCGTCAACAGTTCTATCTTGTTTAGGTATAATTTAGAATTTCAAGTTTAGGGTGTGTTTTTTTAATTAATTGTTAATCGATTTCTGGTGAAAATTTAACCTAGTTTTGGAAATTTTAGGGCATCGATGATTTGAGTATTTGTTTGCATTCTGAAAGTTCGTGTTTTGGATTGAAATTTAGGTTTTTATATGCTTATTGAGCCAGCATTATAAGGATTAGGGTTACAAGTTTGTATGAAGTGATGCCTGTGAACAACAGTAATCTCAAGTTTGGGGTTTGTTTATTTTAATGGGTCATTTAGGTAAATGACCTTAAATGAGTTTTTAATTAAATTCATGACCTCCTTCTCTATAAAAAAAATGGGTTTATACTCGTGAAAATGTCATGGATTTAATTAAAATCTCGTTCTATGTGTTGCATATAATCCGAGTATTAGGGTCGGGCCGATCCCGGTCCGGTTTCTAGAGGCCTCGACCATTCTTTCCGATCGTCTATTTCGCCAACCATGTTTCTTTTACTATAAACATATAGTAACATGCTTCAAAATTATGAAACAAAACTATATTTTATAAGAAAATAACTTTAGACCAAAAGAGAATATCAAATTTATAAATTTTGTTATATATTTAAATTTCTCAAGTTATAATTTTTGGCTCGATATTTTCATAAGAGCATCTTATAAAAACCTTTCTTTTAACTTGTTGGTGATATCTTATTTCCAACTCATTAAAGTAAAAAAAAAATTATAATGGTAGTTCTTATAAAAACTTCATTTTTGCGTGTCCCATTTATTTGTCGATATCAATATTTATTATATATTTATAAACAAATATTAATTATTTAATTTAAATACCAGTAGAAATGAAGAACTTGCATTTCACACGAAACTTCATATATAGTAAGAACCAATGTTCTTATTTAAGAATCGAAAAAAATTTGGGTTTTTATAAAAACTCTCTACAATAATAGTTTATATAAGTCACTACACTTTTTGCTTATAAGAACCTTGCATTGAAGATGCTCTAAAGATGCTAGAATAGCATACATGGAAAGAGAAAGTACAACCTCTATTGTATGTTTAATTTGTAATGAAAATCAATAAAATATTGTAAAAAATAATGCTTTTGAAAAACCTTTAGATTAAACATATTAAATTAATAGATGTGGAATTGATTTAATTGGTAATAAAACTTGTTTGATCATTCTCTTTATAAGTCATATAAGTTCAAGTCCTATAAAATCGAAATTTTGCTAGTTATTTTTCACAAGTTGTAGAGTAACTGATGTAGATACAAACTGATCAAACAATCATGATTAACAAAAGAATCATCTAATAAATTGAAACAGTTTATTTTAAAATTTAAACGTTAAGCTTTGGATTGTTTTGTTTTTTTATTCTAATTTTGTGTTTTTATAAATCAATAAAAGTAGCTTGATTATCATTTATTAATACCATTATAGACTTTAAATCTACTAAGATACGATTTTTCTTGTTTTCCCCTTTATTTTATTTTATTTTATTTAAAGATAAGATTTTTTGATGTCCTCCACAAAGAAAAATTACGATACACTTATATTATATAAAATAATAATAAAAATGTGTTTTGGGATGTGTAGCTTAAAAAATATTTCCTTACATGTAATTCTTAGACGATGGATTTTGTATGAGACTGGTCGAAATTTTCGGTATTCATACCATTAGTCATTAGGAAAACAAGGTGGTTATGGATAAAAACCAGTTGTCTCAAATTATTACATCTTAGGGGTTGTTAACAAATTTTCTATTAAGTTTTATATGGATAAATTTGTCTGACGGAATAAATTTATGGTTATGTTTCTTTTTCCTGAATCAACAATCTGAATGATGAGAAATGTTTGCTTTACCTCTAAGTACAAACAGTGTACGTCTCTCGTAATCTAAAAGATAAACTTCAAAGCCAATTTTTTAACTCAATAACAACCAATTTTTATTTACATAATTACATCAATTCAATCATTAATCAAACAATAATTAATCATTAACATCTCAAATGATCCATCAAACATTCCTTCATCCTCATTGATCTATTGATCCATCAAGCAGATTTACATCAATCTTCGACATCTCAAATGATCCAACAACAAATATGTTTTGTTGATTGGTAAACATTTTCAAGTAAACGAACGAACATGAACAAGTCTTCGTTCGTGTTCGTTCGGTTCGTTTACTTAAATAGTCAAAACAAATTTCAACTATATATCAGATTACTTAATAGTCAAAACAAATTTCAACTATATATCAGATAAGTTCGTTGTTCACAAAATACAAATCTACCATAATTATTATTATAGCTTAAGCATTTCTTACTTGACAGAATTTTTTTGATGTACTTCACCGATAGTGTAACAACCCACACAATCACTAGCCAAAACAAAAATCCACAATTTAAACCAACTGCCAAAATGGCCCGCACAGTCGCAATATCAAAAAATTCAAAAAATTGGGTTCGCAGAATTAACCCTAGTTACAGCTGAGAAATGTGTCTAAAATAAATATAGGGAAGGCCTTCTAAATCCACTAGACGCAAGCTCCAGCTCACATCTTGCCATTTCCCTTAGACGAGCCCTCTATAATCTGCTTATCTGAAAAGAGTTTTAGTTTGAAAAGCGAGGGTTAGACCACAAGGACTAGTGAGATCCCTCAAGATAATAATATCACACCGCACATAACAATTTAAAAGAGTTCATAATGTAATGAATATTTACACCCTTATCAGTTTAAACAAACACACGTATTATGACGTTCCACGCTTGGTCACGCGCACACTTGTGACTGCGTGCTAGGGTACACACCTGCCCTTAATGATTAATCGGAATCTATTTATTTATTTCGTATGGGACACACTCCCCATAGCAATCATAATGTTGCCTCTTTAGCATGCATAATTAAGCCACGTACAAACATGTAGTTCAATAATTAAAGAAACAAGTAATAAAGTCAAGTATCACCAAGCTTCGGATTAGAAAGACTCACCTGACGTCCACGCTAAGTGTTCCTACTTGAAACTGTTATCCTCTATCCGCACCTACATTTGCACCCAACACACAAGAGTAGATAAGTCTCTCGACCCTTTACGCACTCTCGAAAATCTACTAACAACCGAAAATCCCGGACGTGGGAAATCTGGATTCCGGATTTACTTTCCGGACCTTTTCTGCTTTCCGGTACTTCCGAATTCTATTCTGGATTCCGATACTCCCGGATTCTATTCCGGATTCCGGTACTTTCCGGACGACAACCCGTTTCTGGACTCGCTCACTTCCAGATTCACAAGGATTTTGGATAGAGCGACTTCCGGACAAATGGGGTTTTATCTCACTGAAATTCCCCCTTACACCAACCGATTCGAATCAATATCGATTATAAGTTACGACAAACAAGAAGCCATCAATACTAACGATTTAGCGAGCTATAACATTCAATTTCCCATACCAATTTGGTTGGGACAAAACACCAGCTCGTTTTTCTCACATCCTTGAGGAGATATCAACCAAAAGATCTCCAAAACCCAAAACCCCATTATTCAAAGCCCACACCAAGATTCCAACGTCACTCTACAAATTAATGGGTTAAGGAGAAGGAATTTACCTCAAATAAAGTGAAGATTCACACTTCCCCGATTTGATTCTCCAACATTCTCTTCAAGATAACAAGGTTGCTCACAACTTCACACAGTAGTCGCACTCAACAATGAGAAAGGAATTGAGGTTTAAGGGTTTTAACCCTACTTCCCAACTTCACACAATAGCCACCAAACTTTTCAATTTCACACTTTACACACCAACTTATTATTTATTTACAAGACAAACCCGGTTATTACAAATAGTATGTTACAAATACCGCGCTTCGCGCGGTGAGACGAAATTGATATTTTCAACAAACCACAAAGAAGGAAAAAACTTAATTTACTCTTAGGGGCCGTTTACTAAACAATTACCGTGATGAGCGGTTATTGGTTCAATTACCACACCAGGTGAATATAACAAAGACCGAGAATCTTACCCGATAAGAGCGAATACAAGGATTGAATGTCTTACTGAGTAAGTGATCGACTCATAAGATGAATCAAATTTAATTCAATAAATTATCAATAGTAATATCCAATTGATATAAGTAAACCAATTAAATCATCAATTGGATGGGAATGGATTGAATTGGTTGTTAAAATTCAACATCCAATGACTTATTTAAATATCTCTAGTCATGATTTTTAACGAACCGCTCTATGATTTATAATGAACCGGTCCATGATTTATAATTATAAATTAGAGTAGATATCTTGTTTCGTCCTTGTGGTTAGGTATTTTATACAATCATTGTCACTTTTTTTGAAAATTCAACGGAACGTATCCTTGTGGTTACTTTTTTTATCCAGTTACATCTTTTTTATTACATTTTCTTAATGAATTTGGTCTCCATAGTCATAGTTTTTCAATGAGTTTTGTTCCTAAGAAAAGCAACTTGAATCCTTATAATTTTATCAAGGACCCAACTAGTAAAAAATACAACCAATAAATATATTATCTATTAAGTTCTAGAAAAAGAAAAACAAGAAGCGATAAATTCACATAACACATGGATGAAACATGTAATATACTCTTTTTAAATTTCAATAAGAGAAAATATAGATTCATTTATTAAATTGGCTTTGGGGCCATAAAAAGTGGTATATAATAAACCAATTTCATCCGAGTCTTGTGGAATGTTCGCATGCAACCATCAATTACAGAAATAAAATAAAAAGTGGGGAAATATTGTACAAACCGCATGAAACGGTAGATTAGTTGTTATAATATCATGTTGTTTAAACAAAATATCCTAAATATAAGTATTCAATTCTTCTTCCATATTTATCGATAAAATATTAGTAATCTGTTAGCTTTAAAGAAAAATAAAAATAAAATTTGATGCTACTTTTTTTTATATATCTATCCCACTCTCCAATCCAAATACATCTATTGAAAACATGATCACAACACTGCCATCGGACATACTTTTTCTCCACATACCACCATGGTTGTCGGCCAAGTCCATACACCGTTTTCTTTGTGTATGCAAGGAATGGCATTCGTTCCTAACAACACCAATGTTTACCAAAATGCATCATAAAAAGCATTTTTTTATTGTATTATCCACCACAACACCATGCACAGTTCACACCATCGACTTCGAAGCACCTGAAGATGGTGTAAGTATTGCATGTCGTCCTTTGCCATTTGAAGTAGCTGATCCTAAAAACGTGTCGATTATAGTATCTGTACGGGGACTGGTATGTGTATGCATATTTAACAAGTGGAAAGAGAAGGAATACGATTCTGATATAATCTTATGGAATCCTCTAACGGGTGAATATAAGACGATATCTAGACCCAATTACAAAGAATGCTACGTGACAGATGCAAGACTATTTGGATTTTATTACAATTGTAATGACTACAAGCTTCTACTTTTAACCTACCATCACGATATTTATATATACTCTTTGAAATCCGATTCATCGATAATGGTCAAGACAACACAAAAGGATCTCAAAGGTTATTTAACCTCGTACTGGGATTATGAAGGTTGGGAGCATCCATGTGTTTTGTTAAATGACAAATTGTATTTCATAGTTCTACGAGCGAATCCCCTTGGTCAAGTATCGTATTCGATTATAAGGTTTGATTTGAAGACAGAAAAGTTGAGAGAGATAACAGCTCCCTCTTTGGAAACTCCAACGACATGGTGTTTGAGTTTCGTGGTTGTAAGAGGGTGCATTCACTTGTATTATGTGATGTATTACAACAAAACTAGAACTGATGGTCGGAGATGTTCAATAATCCAACTATGGAGGATGTATGATTGCGATACTGGAGATATCGATTGGACAAATGTGTTTACTTATAATTCGTCTTTTCCTCGGTATCTCATTCAGCCACTCCACTTGATGACGGATGGAAAATGGCTCATGCATTTTATATCTGATGGAATTTACAAACTAGATATGGAGAAGGATACTGAAAAGAAGTTGTGTTCATATATCGTCAAAAACATTGTTATCCCTCCAGGACTGAAATACATCGAGACTTTGGGGATCAATTTATTAAATTAATTAGTATTATATTACAACCTTAATTATTTGGTTGATTTTAATTATTATTGTATTAATTGTTGGTTTGTTTGCTAGCTATCAACTCAATTTTGTCTTTTCATATTCATGTTATGAGGAACTAACTACAAATCAAAGCATCCCGTTTTTTTACTTAAATAAACCGTCTCTAATAAAATTTGGAAAACATACTCGAAGTTATGCCTAGGGCTCCAAACAAGCCGAATTGTGCTTAAACTTCACTCAGTGGAAAACATACTCGAAGTTATGCCTCTGGTGTAACACCCGTAATTTTCGGAGAGGTCCAATGTCGAACCAGTGTGGAAACCGATCTTTAAGAAAATTATGAAAAATAATATTTTGGGGTCAAATCTTAGATTTTATGGTCTTGTTGGATGAGGAATTCGAATACGAGTCCAACGGTCCTTTCCGGAGCGAAAACGGAGCTAAAACGAGGAAGTTATGGCCAAAACGAGTTTCGGTACACCTTGAGCTATTGTGACCTGGCGATAGTGACACTGCCACAATAGCCGTGTCACTATAGCCGAAGGGAAGGGGTTGAGCTATTGTGCCCCGGCGATAGTGACACTGTCACAATAGCCATGTCACTATAGCCGAAGTTGTACCGCGAGTGGGAAGGGTTTGAGCTATTGTGCCCTGGCGATAGTGACACTGTCACAATAGCCGTGTCACTATAGCCGACGGGTTCCAAGGTGTTTTAAACCCTTTTCTTCTTCTTTTTCCCCATTTCACTCATCTCTCTTAACTCTTTCAAACTCTCTCATTTCTCTCTCTAAAAATCGTCTCTCTCTCTAGAAACCCTAAAACTCCTCCCCTCTCCTCTTCATCTCCTCTACCCAAAATAACCCATTTCCACCATTGTTGAACACTTGGGAGTTTGAAGCTTTTTGGGAGTCTAAGAGCTCTCTTTCGGAGGAATCAAGTGATTGAGGTAATTTCTAGTTAGATTGTTGTTGTCTTTTACTTTCTCTTCCTTATTGAAGTGTTTTGGGTGATATTGGTGGTATTTGGTTAAGAAAATCTCCTAATCTCATCACCTATGAAGTTAGGGTTTTGATAAATTGGGTTTGGGTTATAAAATGTTGGAGGATGATTTCTTATGGTTAGATAAAAATATTCATGGTTGGAAACTTATGGATCTAGGTCTTGAAAGTTTTGGCTTGAGGATACAAACTTCATCAATGGAGCTTACGTTTGGAGAAACCCTAGATTTAGCTAAATCTAGCAAGGTGAGTTCAAGTTACTTTGCGAAAACTTTGTACATGCCAAAATGAATATTTTACGAATATGTGTGTGTTTTACTTGAAAAGATACGTGGTTGAGTTATTTGGATAGTTTAACTCTTTTGGAAATATTTATCTTCATAAATGTGCAAAACACCTATAATTGGGGCTGTTGAATATTTGGATGGTTAGAAACCATATTTTGTCTTTAAAAGGTTAATTGCTCAAAGAGAGGCTTATTTGACGAGTACATCATGTTAGTGTAATTGATTTTATAAACCATTTGGGAAATATCCGATTTAGCGTCAGTAGTTATTTGGAGAATTGTAAAGGTGTGAGTCCTTTTGGGAAAACCCTTTTGCTTAACCGTGTCAGGTTTTGGGTTAATAGTGGTTTGTGGTACTTGTTTACCTAACGGATGTTTAAATGCATTTTATTGGACATTATTGATATTTACATGCTTGGGTGTTTTGTCATTCCGGGTTGAGCATGTTTTGGTAGACTGTGTTGCATTGGATCCATAGGCAAGTGAGTCAGTCTTTATTTGATGGTCTATCTCTTTGTGCACGAGGAGTGGACTGTAGGGACGCATGGTTATATGCGTAGGCCATGGGGCCACTAGCGAGTATGCACTATGGTCCCCGTGTATGTAAGTCCTTGAGGTGTAACCCTACGGGGTATGCAATAAAGGCAATCTATTTATGGCTTGAGGTTGTGATGCCTTTATGGCATGGGAACTAAGATCGGGGCTTGAGGTGTAACTCGTCTAGGCTGGATATGCAATAAGGTCGCCTGTAAGTCCTTGAGGTGTAACTCTACGGGGTATGCAATAAAGGCAATCTATTTATGGCTTGAGGTTGTAATGTCTTTATGGCATGGGAACTAAGGTCGGGGCTTGAGGTGTAATCCAGTAACATCACGAGTGACTTAACTTTGTGTGCCCGTCACTTTCGATGGAATCGGGTCTCCCCCGTCACCGAAAGGTGTAGTTTTGGGTATATGTTTTTTTATCCATATTTTCGGTGACGTACTTTATTTATACGAATTGTATTCATGGTTATTGGCAGGGGTCTATGCTTCATACTTATCGGGAGTTTTGGAATATTGGAGTTTTGTCCACGTTTGTATTCCTTGGGTTATTTATGCCCAAATATGTTTTGAGTGAGTTGGAGTCGTAACTCATTTTGGAAAACGCTTTACACTTTTCGGGAATGGTTTCCATGGATTTTGGGTACGTTGGAAAAAATGAGTCATGTATGCCCGTTTGGGAAAACCTTTGGAAATAATAATCTTGGTCGCAAACTTTCAATGAAAGATTTATCTAAATCATGACTAAAACTACAACCTTTCGATTTATGAATTCTTTTATGTAGCCATGATAAAATGCTTGAACTCACTAGGCGTAAGTCTAACCCCTTTTTTATTTGTCGGCATGTGCAACAGGCTCAGGTTGGGGTAGCTCTAGCTACATTATGAAGTGGCGAGTGCTAGTAGTGTGCACGAGATGTGAATCGTTTAGTGAAGTCTTCCGCATTTATTTTGGGATTAGCAACTTGTGTCGTGTTAAGTGACACCCGTTTAAGTTATTTTATTTGGGGTACTATAATGTTTTAAATTATGAGGTATTCTAAGGTATGAATTGTAGAAATGATTTTATCTTGTTGGGTATTTTATCGAAATTTTATTTAGTTGCTCTTTCCAAATTCGAGGGTGTTACAAGTTGGTATTAGAGCATAAGTTTGAGAGATTTAGGTGTTGAATTTGGATACCTAGACTCAAACTAGAGTTTGTTTAAGTAAATGAGAGTGAAGTTCACCTTTAGGCACTTTAAGATAAGATGTTTTGAAGTTGATGGAACTTTTAGAAACGAGAATCATGTTGAGAGTAGCAAGGATAAGCATGTACGGTGCGTTCATAGTGACACCTGGCCAGTGTCATGGTGAACCTACTAGTACATGTGCATACTTGAATTGTTTCCATGTGATGATCGTTGGGGTAGTGAAGGAGGTTCTAAGCTAGTAGTCGTTGGAATAGATGGACGATTCTAGTATTAGTCACTTGGAGTGACGATAAGCGTGATGTTTGCTTTAAGTAGACCATGTCGGGTCAAGATTGATGGTTGGGCTAGAACCATAGGCTTATTAAGCTGACTTTGATTTGAGGAAAATTCGTAAAGTTAATTGATGTATTTCCCAACTTGCCTTAAGAGGTTTGAATATCCGGATGACAATAGTGGACCGGAGGATTTCGGGAGAGGATGAGTGGAGACGTTGAATGCCGACTAAATCACGCACGAAATTTATTTTGGAAATAAATTGCATCAACTATTTCTTGTGCTTCCAATCCTTATGTGGATTGTGTTATGAAATTTGAGAAATGTTTGGTACGCACACAAGATTTCAAATTATGGTTTTAAAAGTGCATGAAACCGTTTTATTGCGGGAGTTGCAAACTCCGCCGGGATTTATTTTGCCTTACTTCATTATTGTTCAACATTTGTTTTGGATGTAATGACAATCGTATTTCTATGATGTTTGAGATGTTGGGCAATAACTACGGCTGGTGACTTTAACATTGGATCTCCTCCACATATGTTAGAGTTTGGACGGAAAGTTATTTTCCATTATGTCTATATGAAATTAGTTTGGGGATTTTGTTTAATGAGAGTTGTTAAACAATGTTGTTTATGTGGTGTTACCCTAGAAGGGGATTTTTGAGATTTTGGCGTCTCGTTTATAATTTTGTTAATAGCAATTTGGCTTTGGAAGCATGGTGTTTAGCGCTGTTTTATTGACTTGGAGTCATTGAGTCCATTGAGGTTCATGGAGTTTTGTGTAAGACGTTTTGTGTCGTGTGGGTACGATTTACAATATGCATACTCTATTTGCTTATGTGAAAAGTTTATGAGTTAAGTTGGGCATTTGGTCCCACTTGAGTTTTATTGAGAAAAGTTAATTTTATGCCATAAGGCGACTAAGAAAAGTGAGTTTGGAACTCCAGTGTCGCGTAACTTTTCTTTCATAGGTTTGTGTTACTAAGTAATTCATTGCAAATAGTTCGGTGTATGGATTGATTTATACGTGACTTAAGTGATGCATGAAAGAACATTTTTGGTGACATGTCATAATAAATTGCTTGGTGCGCTTTTGGTCAGTTAAATGTTTATTATCATTTTTATGTAAAATGTGTTACATCGACTTAGGGGTATGCATAGCTTGGTAACCGTTGTTTCTCGATACTTTGATAATCGAGTCGTACATGAAAATGTTTTATAGACTCTTGTTTAAATTATGGCCATTTGATCAAAGGGGTGTTTTGGTGTTATGAAAATCATGCATAAGTTGAAATGCTTTATATTTTGAGAATATAAATGCGTGAGTCGTCGACATTTGGTTAATTTTGATTTGCCGATTATTTTGGGAAAATTGAAAACCTTTTTGGGTTTTGAAGAAATGTGTATTGGGAGTATTTTGACAAATATATATTTTTAGCATTGGCGTTTTTGACGTTTTATGCACCGAGTACGAAACTTTGAGGAAAATGCTTCGCGAGGAAGATTTTAGAATTTTTTTGTATAAATTTATAGTACGCGGGATTTCTTATGTTTTGGGGCATTGATGCGCACCGTTGGTGCAATTCAGGATTTGAAAATAAGTTTGAACCTTTTTGGTGTCAACAAACTATTAACACTTAATTTCCTGTATGTTTTGGAAAACACACTGTGTGTGCAAGTTTGCCAAAAACGTTTTATCCAAATGGCATTATAGGACCGGATGAGAAATTTTGAGAAATCGATTTAAAGAGTTTCCTCTTTTGGAAATTTGGTCGCGAACTGTTTAATGCATGTCTTTTCGTTTCAAGAAAATTTCTAATGGAAGTGTTACAAGATTGCATGCCTACCCCTATTGGAGTTTTATGGTGTTTTAAGTCGATACTTTCAAAGGATGGAAACGGATTGGTTTTTTTTGTCTTTAGATTTGGAGCCTACACCAGATGTTTTGTGTTTTGGCTGAGGTGTAATTAAAAATCGTTTCCTTGTTTCGTATAATAAACTGACGCGCGCAAATTTTGTTGGGGAACCTTGTTCCATACCAAATAAATGGTCTGAAACGAATTTCGAGTCAATGGCCGTTTGGGCTACTTTAGAAATACGTGCACACCTTGTGTTGCACCCCGTTTAAGGTCGAGCAGTCACTTTACGTGCATGTCATGAGTCAATCCATACTAGAACCGTGTCGGTTAAAATTTTGAAAGAAGTTGTTTATTACGCTTTTTGAGTTTTGTGGGTAAACTGAACTGCAATGAAATGAACTTCAACATGATTTTCATATGTGGGACGAGCGTGTCCAGTTTTGCGTAACTACCGAACTGATAGTAGTAGTTTTGTGCGTACGGTTTATTTGATATGAAAATCTTAGTGTTGAAAATATTTTGTGAATGGTTTTGATTAATTGGCATATTTATTGAATGACGCGCTCGAAAACCTTGAACTCGTTAAGACCTTGGAAAGAGTAAGTAACCCAATTAAGGGTAAGTGCGTGTAGCACTTCGTCGGTGGAAGGTTGAGTATTCCACCCGTGTTGGTATTATGGGTCGGATGATATCGGTAGCAAAGTAAACGTGTTTGTGGTAATTGAAGAGTTAGACTTGCGGTAACACATTTCGAGGTTGGTATAGCCGCTTTGTTGACAGCCTTAGTTTTGTGGAAACACTCGGTAAACGAAACTCGTGTGTGGAGTTCTGTTAGAGTTCAGAGTTTGGTGGTAAAACTAGGTGTCAACCTTTGTGGTCTTGAGATCGGGAATCGTTAGTGTAAACGGAGGTTTGTAGCCGATATTAAAAGAATATTGGTAATGGTAGTGGTAACCTTAAGAGGCTCGGTTGTGACGAGCAGTTTTGGTGGAATAACCTTCGTGCGTGGTTGATGAACCTGTCGGTTGATGATTCATGTGAGATGAATTTTGGAGTCTAGTAGAACTCGTTGGAGTTAATCGGCAGTTAATGGTAGGAACGATCGAAATTGATGATTCAGTTGGGTTCATTAGTGAACAAACCTTAGAGTGATTTAGAGTTTGAAACTGAAATCAAGATGTATGGAACTTCTGAGGTTGGGAGACAACCGGAGTCGTCCAACTAGAAGTTATTCCAGTGATTAGAATGTTCTTTCGAACGTAACTGCAGTGTACGTGAAAGGGGTTTTGGTTGATAAGCAAATGTTCGAGGATTTGTCTTTATACACTGTGTGGAGGGAATTTAGATTCCAGTTAGGAACTGATATATTATAGTCGACGTTGACTCGGTTTGCCTTGGGTTGTAAAGGATATAGATTTCGAGGACGAAATCCTTTTAAGGTTGGGAGGATTGTAACACCCGTAATTTTCGGAGAGGTCCAATGTCGAACCAGTGTGGAAACCGATCTTTAAGAAAATTATGAAAAATAATATTTTGGGGTCAAATCTTAGATTTTATGGTCTTGTTGGATGAGGAATTCGAATACGAGTCCAACGGTCCTTTCCGGAGCGAAAACGGAGCTAAAACGAGGAAGTTATGGCCAAAACGAGTTTCGGTACACCTTGAGCTATTGTGACCTGGCGATAGTGACACTGCCACAATAGCCGTGTCACTATAGCCGAAGGGAAGGGGTTGAGCTATTGTGCCCCGGCGATAGTGACACTGTCACAATAGCCGTGTCACTATAGCCGAAGTTGTACCGCGAGTGGGAAGGGTTTGAGCTATTGTGCCCTGGCGATAGTGACACTGTCACAATAGCCGTGTCACTATAGCCGACGGGTTCCAAGGTGTTTTAAACCCTTTTCTTCTTCTTTTTCCCCATTTCACTCATCTCTCTTAACTCTTTCAAACTCTCTCATTTCTCTCTCTAAAAATCGTCTCTCTCTCTCTCTAGAAACCCTAAAACTCCTCCCCTCTCCTCTTCATCTCCTCTACCCAAAATAACCCATTTCCACCATTGTTGAACACTTGGGAGTTTGAAGCTTTTTGGGAGTCTAAGAGCTCTCTTTCGGAGGAATCAAGTGATTGAGGTAATTTCTAGTTAGATTGTTGTTGTCTTTTACTTTCTCTTCCTTATTGAAGTGTTTTGGGTGATATTGGTGGTATTTGGTTAAGAAAATCTCCTAATCTCATCACCTATGAAGTTAGGGTTTTGATAAATTGGGTTTGGGTTATAAAATGTTGGAGGATGATTTCTTATGGTTAGATAAGAATATTCATGGTTGGAAACTTATGGATCTAGGTCTTGGAAGTTTTGGCTTGAGGATACAAACTTCATCAATGGAGCTTACGTTTGGAGAAACCCTAGATTTAGCTAAATCTAGCAAGGTGAGTTCAAGTTACTTTGCGAAAACTTTGTACATGCCAAAATGAGTATTTTACGAATATGTGTGTGTTTTACTTGAAAAGATACGTGGTTGAGTTATTTGGATAGTTTAACTCTTTTGGAAATATTTATCTTCATTAATGTGCAAAACACCTATAATTGGGGCTGTTGAATATTTGGATGGTTAGAAACCATATTTTGTCTTTAAAAGGTTAATTGCTCAAAGAGAGGCTTATTTGACGAGTACATCATGTTAGTGTAATTGATTTTATAAACCATTTGGGAAATATCCGATTTAGCGTCAGTAGTTATTTGGAGAATTGTAAAGGTGTGAGTCCTTTTGGGAGAACCCTTTTGCTTAACCGTGTCAGGTTTTGGGTTAATAGTGGTTTGTGGTACTTGTTTACCTAACGGATGTTTAAATGCATTTTATTGGACATTATTGATATTTACATGCTTGGTGTTTTGTCATTCCGGGTTGAGCATGTTTTGGTAGACTGTGTTGCATTGGATCCATAGGCAAGTGAGTCAGTCTTTATTTGATGGTCTATCTCTTTGTGCACGAGGAGTGGACTGTAGGGACGCATGGTTATATGCGTAGGCCATGGGGCCACTAGCGAGTATGCACTATGGTCCCCGTGTATGTAAGTCCTTGAGGTGTAACCCTACGGGGTATGCAATAAAGGCAATCTATTTATGGCTTGAGGTTGTGATGTCTTTATGGCATGGGAACTAAGGTCGGGGCTTGAGGTGTAACTCGTCTAGGCTGGATATGCAATAAGGTCGCATGTAAGTCCTTGAGGTGTAACTCTACGGGGTATGCAATAAAGGCAATCTATTTATGGCTTGAGGTTGTGATGTCTTTATGGCATGGGAACTAAGGTCGGGGCTTGAGGTGTAATCCAGTAACATCACGAGTGACTTAACTTTGTGTGCCCGTCACTTTCGATGGAATCGGGTCTCCCCCCTCACCGAAAGGTGTAGTTTTGGGTATATGTTTTTTTATCCATATTTTCGGTGACGTACTTTATTTATACGAATTGTATTCGTGGTTATTGGCAGGGGTCTATGCTTCATACTTATCGGGTGTTTTGGAATATTGGAGTTTTGTCCACGTTTGTATTCCTTGGGTTATTTATGCCCAAATATGTTTTGAGTGAGTTGGAGTCGTAACTCATTTTGGAAAACGCTTTACACTTTTCGGGAATGGTTTCCATGGATTTTGGGTACGTTGGAAAAATGAGTCATGTATGCCCGTTTGGGAAACCTTTGGAAATATTAATCTTGGTCGCAAACTTTCAATGAAAGATTTATCTAAATCATGACTAAAACTACAACCTTCCGATTTATGAATTCTTTTATGTAGCCATGATAAAATGCTTGAACTCACTAGGCGTAAGCCTAACCCCCTTTTTATTTGTCGGCATGTGCAACAGGCTCAGGTTGGGGTAGCTCTAGCTACATTATGAAGTGGCGAGTGCTAGTAGTGTGCACGAGATGTGAATCGTTTAGTGAAGTCTTCCGCATTTATTTTGGGATTAGCAACTTGTGTCGTGTTAAGTGACACCCGTTTAAGTTATTTTATTTGGAGTACTATAATGTTTTAAATTATGAGGTATTCTAAGGTATGAATTGTAGAAATGATTTTATCTTGTTGGGTATTTTATCGAAATTTTATTTAGTTGCTCTTTCCAAATTCGAGGGTGTTACATCTGGCTATTTGATAGCTCGACGAGTCTTCTTAGTGAAGGGTGAATTGAACTATTTGTAGCTCGATTTGGTACCGTAAATAGCTTGAAAATTTTCCAAACATTAAAAGAGAACCCTAATTTTTTAACTATTAAGTAATCACTATTTGAAAAGAAAATACTCAAATTACAACACTTTTTGGGTTATTTACGACATATAATACACTACAACAAAATTAAGTTTATATGACGATTTTCGGGAACCATCTTTTAAAAGGGCTGATACGTCACATTAGTTTATGAGTTATATTTAAAAAGGCTTAGACCATCTCCAATTGGGTCACTAAATCTTACACTAAACACTAAATTTGGTGTAAATGACATTATTCACATCTTCAATGGGGTATCTATTTTTCACCATACATTTATTGTAATAAATAGTATTACACTATATTTGGTGTAACATACTCACTATTCATTTACACTATTTTTTACATCACTTTTTCCAATGACATTTTTCGTCCCTCAATTTTGAGATTTATTATTTTTGTTTTTTAAAGTCTTAAAGTTTTAATAGGTTTTATTTGTTATAAAGTTAGTAAATATAATGGTATTATTGAAACTTTAATAAATTAATTTAAAAAAAATATGTCTAGAATATTAGGATTTGATGTAGAAATAGGGTTACCTATTAAAGAAGATTTACTATTAATACTAAAATATACACTACTTTTGAAATTTGGTGTAAAATATAGTGTCATCCATTAGAGATGCCTAATACGACACATTGTTTTTATCTTATTTTAACACTGGAATTATCAATTGTCATATTTTTCGAATAAGAAGCATCAAAAATCTTATTTATCTTAATGTCACATATTTAATGAAGTTATTTCATTTAAAAGTTATAAAATATGCAACAATCTTTTTCTTGCATATAAATATACATATAATTTGTTGTTGGCATGGATTCATTCCTTTCTAAACATATGCATTCATGTTTACAAGACCTGAAAACATCTCAAAAGTTGTTTATTGAATTCATAATCTTTTTACTAGCAAATTAATAAAATATTTTTGCAACTGTTAAAATATATTGGTTGAGGTTGACTTAGTCTCATAAACAAAAACCTATTTTAATATACTACATAATAATCTGTATATGTGAATGTATATTGTATTGTGTGAGATTGGAAGAAAAATATTTGTACAAGTGGTAAACAAAAACAAATTCAAAGCTCTAAAATTGGAGTATACATGACCACCACAATAAAGGCCGGTTTGTTATCGACTTAATTGACTTAATTTAATGGACTTAATAGTCTCTATGGTGTATTCCTATGCTAAGGAGAAGTTTTTAGTTGTGACTTATTTGGTAAGAACAAAGCATATTCGCTCAATTTTGGAACCTCCTTGTCTATATTCACCCATGAAAAAGAATGTCGTACCCCTTATCTCAAACAACTCTCTCTCAAAAGAATCCTCCTATCTACAAAGGACCGTCTTTTACCCTACCTTGTTGACGCCATCGACGCCTCCATCCGATCTGCTCACCGACATCTCCCTCTCATCGATTTCTCTTCTGCTCTGCTCTGCTCGTCGATTTTTCCTCTGCTCTTTGGCGTATTTTTTTAATTTTTTGAAGTCGGCAAAGGTTGTGCCTAGGTGTAACACCTCGAAATTTTATAACTGTTGTATGTTTATTTTGAAAAAGACGTTTAAAAAATTTTGAGGTTGCTATATTAGAAGTTGATGGACCGAAAGTGAAATTAGCCTTTGTTTGGGGTGCTAGTTGTTAAATGGAATCTGATATATATATATATATATATATATATATATATATATATATATATATATATAGTCTTAAGTTCAATAGAGAAGTGCAAAATTTTTGAAAAATAGAGAAGTGATCTTGGCCATTTATTCGGTCAAGATCGGTTATAATTGGTCAAAAGTTGCGGCTTTGACTGGTCTAAAGTTGCAGTTGTTCCAAAAATAGAAGGGCAATTTCGTAACTTTTACAAAAACACGGGCTGAGTTCATATATGAATCTGTGTGATTCACATGTGAACTATACGTTCATATATGAACTTTTGTAATTCACACATGAACTCTTTATAACTAATTCATATATGAATCTTGTGATTCATATATGAACCTTTGTGTTTCATTTATGAAACTAATTAACTGTAGGTTCATATATGAATCAGTTGAACCAATTAACTGATTCATATATGAATCTTTGTGTTCATATATGAACCTTTGTGATTCATATATGAATTTTTTTAACTAATTCATATATGAACCTTTGTGATTCATATATGATTTTTTTAACTACTTCTCATATGAACAAATTAAACTGATTCATATATGAATCACAAAGGTTCATATATGAATTAGTTAAAAAATATTATATGTGAATTACAAAGGTTCATATATGAACACAGTTCATATATGAATCACACAGATTCATATATGGACTCGTCACGCGTATTTTTTACGAAACTACTCCTCTATCTTATGCAGACCACGCGCAGACCACGAGAGGAATTATCCGCTGCTTCTCGGTCAAAACTGCCTATCTTGACCGAATAAATGGCCAAGATCACTTGTAACAACCCAAAACTAAAACAGGACATGCATAGCATTAAATCATAAACATTACAAAACTAGGTCCCAAAATTTCATTACATTAGTCTCAAAACTTAGGTTGGCGGAAACAACAGATACACAACTGAGAACATACTAGCTTCTATAAGTGGCACATGCACTGTCTCTATCCGCATTTGTACTATATCCTGCTTTTGCTCACTTACTTGAGCCTCCTACTATTTGATTACCTGAAAATGGTTTAGTTTTGAAAGCGAGGGTTAGACCAAAAGGTCTAGTGAATTCCCTCCGTAAACAGCATATATCAACAGTATAAAATCATTTTATAAAACTCATCAACATTCTCCACATAAGCATCAATCATGGTACTGCACAGTGTTTAAGGATCACATAAGCTAACCACGATCGGGGCCCAAGCAGACTCCCCTCTATCCGAGTAGGAAGGAAACGAATTCCAACCTACCGGCTCATCACAACTGTTCAAGGGATCATCGGATCCCGAGGCACTCAGATCCCACTGTGCAGACCGACTTCACGTAACATACACATAACATATCATAAATCATGAAACTTTAAATCTTTATAAACCATTATAAATTAGTTCATCATGCTAAATATTCTTTTAATTAAAATATAAATTTTCATGGGAAGCATACGTAACAGTTGGTAAACATTTCATGCTCATAAATGAACCATAATCAGTAAAAAAAACTTTTAGCATCTTAATTCGTGTAAAAAGGGTTTAGGGGAACTCACTTGTTCTTCTCGTTTCACGACCTCTTACTTAGGCTTCTGATCTCTAGATGGAACACCTACAATTTTAATAAACGCACGTTATAACTCTTTAATTTATTACTCGAGTTTGCTCCCGAACTTAACCCAAATTTCCTAAGTTTGGCAATTTATCCTTCTAGTCCAAAAATCATAATTATTGGACTCGCCCAAGACATAAATTCCAGATTGTTAGACTAAAACCGGCCCATCTTAATACCGGATCCTATATATAAACAGGCCCAGACAACGAGATAGACAAACTCCGGACCCAAGGATTTATAAATTCTGGAACTCAAAATAAATTAACAATTACGGTTCTTAAATAAGATCAAGCCTAATTTACCTTTAATCCCGGCCCAAGACCTAAGAGCCCATACCGGATCAATTATCGGCCCAAGACAAACCAAGTTCCGGATCTTTAGTGGATGAGGCCCAAAGGAAAACAAATTCCGGAACCACCATGTGGGTTCCGGATCCATCAACCAAAAGTCCACGCTCCGGATGTTTAAACAAGTTCCGGATGAGGCCCACTTCCGGATCCATGTTGGATTCCGGATCACGCAAGCAATAGCGATTCCGGGTCTAACAATATTCCGGTTCAAATTTCCAAAATTCTGGTTCTACACATTTTAGACCAAACAATTAATTCCGGATCTTAGTTGTGATTCCGGAACTTCGCAATACGTTCGACACTGATTATCATTAGTATGGAAATTAAACCATTTTAATCGATTCACAAGTCCAAAACCCAACAAATAGTTCTTCTAACTCTATTAATCCACTTAAATCCTTAATTTGCACAACTTACATCCGTTTGATTCTCCTTTACACTAACCCCATTTAACTAAAAGTTCAATTACTCAAACCTTCTCAGAATAAGTAAGAATAGGGATAGAAGATGAGTTTACCTTAGTGAATCAATGTAGGGTTAGGCTTAAAATCCACTTCTTCTCCCAATTTGCAATAGGAATCAATTTCCCCTTCCCTGATCTCACTCCAGCCGCCACACACACACACCAATAATTAACTTCTAGGGTTTTTGTGCCCTTTTTAATAGTTTTATACTTTCTTAACATTTTACACATCAGTCCCTGAACTTTCAACTTTACGACACTTCTCCACGAAACTTCGTCTTTTCAATTAAAGAAAATATTGGTTATTACAACACCCCCCTTCAAAAGAATTCTGTCCCCGGAATTCCTTTATCAAAGAGATGAGGATACTTGGACCTCATGTCCGCTTCTACCTCCCAAGTTGCCTCTCGCCCTTCCCAAACCATGCTCCATACTTCGGAACCGCCTCGGCGAGTCACCACTCGCTATGTCGTGCCACCTCGCACCATAAGCTCGTAACCTCCCTGATCACTATACATGCTTAATTTCCACCTGACAAATCCAAGGCCAATCGCACCTCAATTTGCTCGCTTTCGCCCACACACCAAGGCTCACGTCTTAAAACACGTCTAATTAAGGTCTCTCACACATCTTCACTTCCTTAAAAGAAGGAACTTGGCAGGATCCCCCGCCACAACACGAGAATCTTTTACCAGGAAGATTCACTCACTGACAAATTGGCACAAGGCCAACTTTGTACATCCCGACAAACTCACGCCCAGGAGTTCCCTCCTCGGGGTACATGAAATTTCTGGATTTCATCTCCCAAACGACATACGACGAAGCCGATCATACCCCCTTCCCGAATCACATCGGCTACAGATCGACTACTAATTCATGTGTTCCCACCACTTCATCACTCCACACTGATACGTAACTAAAAGCAGAAAACCTCCATGATCCCTCATTGAAGCGTTCACCTATCCGAATTGAACTTATCTTGAAAACACATCAAATCATCACTGCTTACCACAAGTATTCAGTCATAATTTACATAACTTCGGTTACCCTCACTCACTAGGAGTAGTAGTCAAGGTCACACAAAACTATTCTCTATAGCTTCTCCCTGAACGACGAGTTCGTTTGAACAATTCTCACAACATTATCAACTCAACCCATTCGACTGCCTTCTTCCACTTCTTTTCCCGCATCGAAAACATACACAAATCCTTTTCCTCTATACTCTTCCCAGGAGTTCGCCCACTTACCGATGTCAACCTACAAACACGACTCCACCTTTTCGGTGTTGCTACCAAACTTACTTCTTTTAACCTACTCACTTAGTCCAACATACTATCTTCACCTCCCCACGATAGCATAGAGCACCGCCTCTCAGACGTTACTTGTCTCTCTCTTTCGACCTGTCCACATGATGACAACATTTTCTCAATAGTATACATAACTAAACAGTTGCACCAAAATTCTAACTTAAGGCATTCAGCCAAGTCATCTGGAAATGACACCAGTGTTTGAAGTTACTACCCATTCTTTGATCTCCAACTATTACCTTCTCGGATCATTCTTTCACACATAAGAAACAATTCGTATTCTTTAAATACTTCGCCTCTACTACACCACATTTTGATTAATCCATCCATCATTTTCTTTAAACCTCCAATGATTCCGAGAATATACTTACTTAGCGACTCACACAAGCGAAAACACTTGGTTTCTCCTTTGGGTAACCACCCACTACTGCTCTGACATTCTATTCCGATAATAGCCATATCACAAAACCAATTTACAACCTACGTGCTCCAACGACTTGATTAACAGATAGTACACCTCATCCAAAATCCCCGAAAAGGATTCCATCTGATGCTTCCTCTTGCTAACATCACATTACTTCAACACTGTCTGGCACATTCATCTTGGCAATTGATGTCACTACTCATCCGAACATTCTCCACCCCTAACATCACACTGCAGACCGGGTCTCTCGTGGCCATCAGTACACAACTCGAACTTGCCTTCAAGCTCCTCCGCATAAATAACCGAGTTTATCTCGCTACTATGTATTTTACAAATTCTAAATCGATAACTCACAAGTTCCCGCCTAACTTAAACATATTTGATTCTTGATAGTTCTTTGCGATTCTAAACCATTACATAAACAGTGCACAATCCCTCACATATCGATATAATCTATATGCCCACACGAGGTGTTCCATCATCATGGATACATCTTTCCAGAACGACCTCCTACATTTACCCACATCGTGGTAGATCTCTCCGCTTCCTACCTCTTGACAACATCTTCAACTCCAGACATATAAATAGTTGTCGACTTTAATGATAACAGTCGATCTGTGGATGCTTTCCTAACTTTTCCGTCATCAAAGGTTTCTAACAGGACCTAGTTCTTCCATCATATCAGGATCATCTACACATCCCGTCGTTCTCATTTCAAACTTACTCGTGCAACGTCAACATTGCAAGATCACCTTAAAACTCTTATTCGACGTCGAGAATATTTTGTTTCTGCCTCACCACACTACTCGTAACAAGTTGCTAATACTAACAACTTGATGACTTCTAGTATTTCCCCTGGACACAACCGTCCCTCGGCAACTGTATTTCCAGTCACCGAATCAAGGGTACAGACCCTCATACAACCGACACTAAAATCCACTTCCGACTCTTCCACTGTCCACCTCTCCTCTTGAACACAAATACCAAAACTACAAACGTTCTCCCCTGATTTGTCCAACACCTCTCCACTCTCGGAGTTCTTCCTTAGCTTAACATGTAATACTGTACGACCTAGTGAGTTCATAGCCCTCATGCATGACAACGCGGTAAATAAATCATTTCGCACATTTTCTCATTTTAAAGAACAACACTGGGAACAACTTGGGTACACATGACCCCATGACCCCAATGCCCTGCACAACGATCTCGAGAATCGTTTGTATGCATCTTTCCGTAAGATTTAATCTTACTTAACCACAACGATGTTGTTACGACAGTAATATATTGAATGAAAATCTTTTCATGCGACAAAATTCTGAAAAGGGGATTACCGACACAAAGTAACCCAGTCGGTTCTCATACTCATTTTTATGATATCAACATGTTGATACTCATTTTGATTATAAAAGTTTTGCTGACAAACGTTTTCTTGACTTCTTGCAACAAATTAACTTATCATGAAAAAGGTGAAATATTTGCAAATCGTTAAGCTCAAAATTTCATTGGGCGACGTAAATGGAATCGCCTTTTCTTAAACATACGCTTGTACACGCTGACTCATTTTCGATCAAAATTGATATTTACACATTTACCTTAAATCGTGAAAATTATATGTTACATATAAGAACGCCATGCATGAAACTCTACTTGCAATTGAAGGTTACTCACTCTAACAAGGTCAACTTCTTTACTCACGCAACTTATCATTGACACTCTTCCTTTGACCAGTGGTCGCCTTCTCGGCCTTGCAACGACTTGTAGTACCTACGTTCCACGGTCCACTTACTCCACCATTTCGTACTATTTCCGTCTTGATCAAATTATCTCATAATCTATCTCTACACGTTTTCAATCCGTCACTGAAGAGCTCGACTAAAGAGTCGGGGCTCTAATCCTCTGCTCGCTCTTGAATTGACACTTTCAAGATCTCGACATTGTCCTTCCTTACAATCCGAACTGATCTATCCCACGATTTCTAGAACTGGGACTCTCCTGAAACAGGAGACTTACTCAAAATCCATCATTCCTCCTCTTCGAACCCATGAAGATCTACCTCTAGACGACTCATAACATTCCAAACAACATTTCTTCTCTCATGATGTATACATACATCGCGTCTTAAATGATCTCTCATGATACTTCCCCAACAATGGGTCTCACTTTACCCCTCAGGGGTCCTTCTAACATTCTAGATTACTAGAACACAACATATAAACTAGCTTAAGACTACAACATCGGAATAATAAGGCAGGTTAAGCACATACATGTACCTGTAAGTTCGCAGTTACACTGGCCAGGTGTAATCCCAAACTTACCTTACATGACTGTCCTCGGTACCCTATTAGTCCTATCTTTACAATGATGCCCTCCTAACGCATTTCCTGATTCTCAGTTGTGATTTCTACTCCCAAAGTTTAAGTTTAGGCCCGTCCGATCACCTAAATCCCTTAAACTATGGCTCTGATACCATTTGTAACAACCCAAAACTAAAACAGGACATGCATAGCATTAAATCATAAACATTACAAAACTGGGTCCCAAAATTTCATTACATTAGTCTCAAAACTTAGGTTGGCGGAAACAACTTATACACAACTGAGAACATGCTAGCTTCTATAAGTGGCACATGCACTGTCTCTATCTGCATCTGTACTTTATCCTGCTCTTGCTCACTTACTTGAGCCTCCTATTATTTGATTACCTGAAAATGGTTTAGTTTTGAAAGCGAGGGTTAGACCAAAAGGTCTAGTGAATTCCCTCCGTAAACAGCATATATCAACAGTATAAAATCATTTTATAAAACTCATCAACATTCTCCACATAAGCATCAATCATGGTACTGCACAGTGTTTAAGGATCATATAAGCTAACCACGATCGGGGCCCAAGCAGACTCCCCTCTATCCGAGTAGGAAGGAAACGAATTCCAACCTACCGGCTCATCACAACTGTTCAAGGGATCATCGGATCCCGAGGCACTCAGATCCCACTGTGCAGACCGACTCCACGTAGCATACACATAACATATCATAAATCATGAAACTTTGAATCTTTATAAACCATTATAAATCAGTTCATCATGCTAAATATTCTTTTAATTAAAATATAAATTTTCATGGGAAGCATACGTAAAAGTTGGTAAACATTTCATGCTCATAAATGAACCATAATCAGTAAAAAAACTTTTATCATCTTACTTCGTGTAAAAAGGGTTTAGGGGAACTCACTTGTTCTTCTCGTTTCACGACCTCTTACTTAGGCTTCTGATCTCTAGATGGAACACCTACAATTTTAATAAACGCACGTTATAACTCTTTAATTTATTACTCGAGTTTGCTCCCGAACTTAACCCAAATTTCCTAAGTTTGGCAATTTATCCTTCTAGTCCAAAAATCATAATTATTGGACTCGCCCAAGACATAAATTCCAGATTGTTAGACTAAAACCGGCCCATCTTAATACCGGATCCTATATATAAACAGGCCCAGACAACGAGATAGACAAACTCCGGACCCAAGGATTTATAAATTCTGGAACTCAAAATAAATTAACAATTACGGTTCTTAAATAAGATCAAGCCTAATTTACCTTTAATCCCGGCCCAAGACCTAAGAGCCCATACCGGATCAATTATCGGCCCAAGACAAACCAAGATCCGGATCTTTAGTGGATGAGGCCCAAAGGAAAACAAATTTCGGAACCACAATGTGGGTTCCGGATCCATCAACCAAAAGTCCACGCTCCGGATGTTTAAACAAGTTCCGGATGAGGCCCACTTCCGGATCCATGTTGGATTCCGGATCACGCAAGCAATAGCGATTCCGGGTCTAACAATATTCCGGTTCAAATTTCCAAAATTCTGGTTCTACACATTTTAGACCAAACAATTAATTCCGGATCTTAGTTGTGATTCCGGAACTTCGCAATACGTTCGACACTTATTATCATTAGTATGGAAATTAAACCATTTTAATCGATTCACAAGTCCAAAACCCAACAAATAGTTCTTCTAACTCTATTAATCCACTTAAATCCTTAATTTGCACATCTTACAGCCGATTGATTCTCGTTTACACTAACCCCATTTAACTAAAAGTTCAATTACTCAAACCTTCTCAGAATAAGTAAGAATAGGGATAGAAGATGAGTTTACCTGAGTGAATCAATGTAGGGTTAGGCTTAAAATCCACTTCTTCTCCCAATTTGCAATAGGAATCAATTTCCCCTTCCCTGCTCTCACTCCAGCCGCCACACACACACACACCAATAATTAACTTCTAGGGTTTTTGTGCCCTTTTTAATAGTTTTATACTTTCTTAACATTTTACACATCAGTCCCTGAACTTTCAACTTTACGACACTTCTCCACGAAACTTCATCTTTTCAATTAAAGAAAATCTCGGTTATTACACTTCTCTATTTCTCAAAATATTTGCACTTCTCTTTTGAACCCTTCCCTATATATATGTATATAGAGAGAGAGAGGCGGGTTCAAACGAGGAGCGTACCTAAATAATAAAATAAAGGGATGCATCTCAACCACACGTTAGATCAAATCAAAGGCTATAATCATTAATGGCAAAATTAGTAATTAATTGAGATGAGACTCAACTTTCCACCACGGGCAAAAGATTTTAGGGGTATAATGGGAACAACCCCATTCTCTCTCTCTCATTCTTTGTCGGCCACCGACACACTCTTATTCCGGCGACCTATAATACTGTTATAGGTCTTCCAATCCATCAAAACCTTAACCATTTGCTCCGATTTCAAACATCAATCCCTACAAATTTCATTCTCAGTTGCAATTTCTCCAAAACCTCAATTAAAATGGCGCTCGATCTCTACTCCGACAACTCCAGTGGAACAACGACGAGCCCTCGCCTTCATTCTCGTACGATCTCGCTCAATCCGACACCGTCCCCGTTGAACAGATTCTCCGGTCATTTTCATCATCATCAAGCGTCGATTTCAATTTCTGTGTTCACGAAAACTCCGATCACCACCACGCGTCCATGGCGGATGAACTTTTCTCCGACGGAAAAATTATCCCAATGCAACTGATAAAGTCAACAACTGATAAAGATAAACGACCTCCACCGAACCAAAAGCCGCCGTGTACGGCGGCTCTGCCGCCGAAATACGAGGAGTTAAAACAAAAAAACTCGAAGTCGTTTAGGGGGTTTAAGAGGAGTAGTAGTTGCGGAAATGGATACGCGCGAAGTTTATGTCCGATTACTCTGTTATCTCGGAGTCATTCAACGGGATCTTCAACAAGTTCTAAACGATCATCGTCTTCGAAAGAGGGATTAAATCATATGTGATTTATAAGACTGTTATCTGATATCACTAGTTATTAATCATATATGATCTTGTTTTACAATCTGATATCACTTAGTTAATCATATGTGATTTTGTTTTAGTAAATCATATGTGATCATATATGATTTTGTTTTACAATCTGATATCACTTAGTTAATCATATGTGATTTTGTTTTAGTAAATCATATGTGATCATATATGATCTTGTTTTACAATCTGATATCACTTAGTTATTAATCATATGTGATTTTGTTTTAGTAAATCATATGTGATTACAATGAAAGATCATATGTGATGTGAGGCTTGTCTGATACACATTGGGTTATGTATATATAATCATATATGATTTGATACATGTTACACAGGTTTGAATGAATCAATATATATAATCAGTATCTCCGATCATCAATTCCGGTGATCGTTAATCAGTATCTCCGATCAACAATTTTGCAACGAGGTGATGATAATTAGAGGGCAATTTGGATATCCAGATGAAATTTGCGGAGGAAGCTGCTCGAAATGTTCAGTTGATTCGAGCCAATTTGCAGATCTCCGGCGGTTCCATGTAGGATAAAACGAGAGCTACGCAGGATTCCGATATATCGCTGAGGTTAAGCGTTGATGGATTTTCCGATCAGTTTGTGCCGTTCGAAGTCAATGATGAGAATGTGCAGGGAAAGTTTTGATTTGGACTTAAATTAGAAAACGTAAAATGACTCATATACCCTTACCATTTAATTCCCTTAATAAATCAAATGGTTGGTTGAGAATGCTCCTCATGTTTTCTTAAATTGTTACGCTCCTCGTTTGAACATTCCTCTCTCTCTCTCTCTCTCTCTCTCTATATATATATATATATATATATATATATATATATATATATATATATATATATAGAGAGAGAGAGAGAGAGAGGGAGGTTCAAGGAAAAACCTCAAATAATTAGAAAACTAAAGAACACCCTTATAGACCTAGGATTAGACAAATCAAGGGTTAATATTGTTAATGGCAATTTTGTAAATAAAAGCAAAGTCAAGGGCATATCAATATATTACTTAAGGTGCAATGGGGGTAAAATTGGCAAAAAAAATTAATGGGTCAGATACAAATAACAAGAAAACCCTAGTTATCATTCTCACACCCTCAAACCCTACCCTCTCTTCTCTCTGCCGCCGGCCGCCACCACTGCCGATTTGTTTCTCGTATTCTCTTCTTCTTCTTCTGGTCTCCATCGTTAACTGTCGATTCCGTCGCCGCCGTTAAATCCAAACACCCAAACGTAAAAGTTCTCGTGAGTCTCTCCGGTTGGAGTCTCGGTTCAACAACACTCCATTGGTACAAACCTAAAAACTCTCAGATCTGGATCTCAAATGCCTTCACCTCAATCAAATCAATCGTAAAAACCTATCATCTCGACGGAATCGATATCGATAAGCTGTGCATCTCGACGGAATCGGTCTGGATCTGCTCATTTTCTCTCCAGATTTGGTTACAGATCTAGCATCATCGAGAAGTTGTGCATCTTAGGGTGATCTGACTTGAGCGAAATCAAGAGCTTCGGTGACACTTTCGAACAGATTTTGCTTCCTTTTTGTAGGTTCTTCTTCTTTGTTACCTTTCTCTGTTTTAGCTGAAAGAATGATGAATTTGTTATAGGAATTGGTTGGTGTAAGGTTTTGGAAAGTGCATAATATGCACAAGTAATCTGGGCTTGACAAGGTTTAGGTTTTTTTCGTCTTCACCTTCGTCTCGAACAGACCGTGCTTGGGTTTTCCGTCTTCTTCTCCATCACCGATCGCATTTCAGTAGAAAAACGCCAGATCTGTGCATAATATGCACAAATGCATAATATGCACAAACGTAAGAATTTTCTGGAGTTCGATAGTGATGAACATCGAAGTTTTTTCCATGATGATTATCGATTTCATTTTTGGTTAAGATTTGATGGTTGAAACAGTTTCAGATCATCTTGTTTTGTGTTTCTGATCATCGAGCATCTCTCAGATTCGAAAAAGGATAAGATTTCAGCGAGTTTGTATTTTTGAAAACTCGTCGCCGAAATCTGCAAGTGGTCGCCGGAATCTGCAAGTGTTTGCCGGAAGCTGTGATCTCCATAAGGAAATGATTTGTGCCTTTGTTGTATTTTCCATATATGATATAGTGCTCAAATTACCTTTGTACCCTTTTCCTTAATTCTAATTAGTTTAATTGCTTATTATTAATACCTTTTGGATCATGTTGAATCAATGCCTATAAAGGTGTTCTTTAGTTTTCTAGTTATTTGAGGTTTTCCCTTGAACCTGACCCTATATATATATATATATATTCAATTTTTTATCCATCTATATATAACTCCTTCACACACACACGTATATATATATATAGTAAATGCTCATATATATATATATATATATATATATATATATATATATATATATATATATATATATATATATATATATATATATGCAAATTGAGAAAAAAAAGTTGACGGCGATATGTCGATATGTTTTAAGATTTAAAAAATATGCAAATTGGAGTCGTCAAGTTATTTGATCATATTTTGGCTTAGACATATTAATATTGTTTGAATCATTGGTTGTATTTTAAAGACATGTTTCCTTTATTTTTATGTTTCTAATTTTGATTTTACCTTGTTTAAACACAACCCGATCAACCCGAACGGGTTGGGTTGCGTTGGGTTAGGTTGTACCTTTGTTTGGGTTGAGTTGAAATTTTCTAACCCGCCAACATTGGATTAATATGTCGAAACGCATTCAACCCGATCAACCCAACTTGTAAGCACCCCTAATCTGTACAAGTGGTAAACAAGTACAATTCAAAGCTCCAAAATTTGAGTATACATGATGAGAGTTAATCTGTTAATTTAGACGATAAATAATGCACGATACAATAACTTACTTTAGTTTTTCCTTATTACAACAATATGTTTTCTGAATTTTTTATTTTATTAAGACAACGTAGTTTGAAACAAATTACGGGATTTTAGTTAGAGTAAAATATGGATTTGGTCCATGTGGTTTTAAGTTTCTCTTGGATTTGGTCTCTAGAATTTTTTATTCCAAAATAGACCTTATAGTTTCCATTTTCACGACGTTTTGGTCTCTGCCACTAACTGTGATTAACTCTCTCCCGTTAGATGAGGGATATTTTGGTCCTTTCCCTTCTATTTTTCTTTTTTTCTCATTTAAATAAATAAAAAGTATATTATATAATTTGTAATTAATTACTATTATATAAAAACAAATAAACTTAAATAATACAATATACTTTATATCATAATATATTTTCTAATCAATTTATACTAAAAATGGATTTAGGTAAATACCGAGGAGGATAGGTGATTTCTCCATCCTATCCTAACACTAGCATGAGCCCCATATCCTTGTTGCATTTTTTTTCTTAAGAACATCAAGAACAAAGACCCTAGAGCACCAAACAATATCTCCGGGGGAATGTTTGGTTTTCAGAATTCAAAGAAATTTAATAAAATTGGAATGACAAATTTCATTGACCAAATTACTTAGTGATGTTTGGTTTGTGGAATGAATTGATTTGATTCCATCGGATTCCACCGAATTCCATGATTGAAAGGTTTGATCATTCTTTAGCATGTGTGAAGGATTTGAATTCTAGTTCTTGACAAATGCAACATACTTCATAATATTTGTTTTAAAAGCCAAAAATAACCTTTGCATCAATTTTAACCACCACCTCGCCCTGCCCCGTCTCTCCTTACACACCCTCACCACTCCCGTCGACATGTCCGCCACCACCACCACCGTCAGTTAATATTATCATCACCACCATGCCACCATTATTTTGCCACCATTATTTTGCCGCCATAATCGCCACCCATCCATCCCAAACACCACCACGTCACTATTGTCGTCATCACAGTCGTCCCCCCAACCCCGACAAATGCATATTTCTATTCCTTTTGCGAAATTTCATTCCAATTCCTGCCAACCAAACACATGGTCAAATTTCATTCCAATTCTTGCGGGAATGAAATGAATTTATTGGATTTCAAATTCATTCCAATTTCGTGTTTGGTTTGCAGGATTGTCCGGATTTAAATTCTATGAATTCTTTGAAATCCCTCAAACATAAGGTTTTGAAATCCCAATGGGGTGGCTAGGATTTCAATAGATTTTGTAGTATTTGTATATAATGATGTTTAAAAATATGTTTAAGACATTTATCATCTAATAATCGGTTAAATGAAAGATAATTTAACAAATTTTATAATTTTTTTTATAAATAATGGAATCCAGGGGGTGTTTGGTTGGGGGTATTGAGGGGTAAGGAATGATAATGAAAACTGTTGTTTGGTTTGATATAATATAATGAGTTCATTAATTCAAACCCATTAATTTTCATTCCTAACCAAATTGGGGGAATGAAAAACTTATTCTCGCTCAATCATATTTTCTCGTGCATTCATTCATTTCTCGTTTTTTATTGGAAAATATTTTTTTTATTTTTATATTAGACGTCACATATTTATATGTTTAAAATATTATATAAAACAATTTTGTATTATTTATATTGGTTTAACCAAATAATTTCTAAATTATTCCTATTCCTAATTCTATTTGTATTCCATTCCCATCCCTTGCCATTTTCATTTTGAAAAGAACCAAACACCCCTCAATTCCATTCTAAATGTTATAAACCAAACAGCCCTAATCCCTTCCACTGGAAATACCTTAGAAACCATTTCAGTAAGCCAAACAATCAGTTTCACTAATATCTCTCTCTCTACTCGATTTTGCTGGTGAGTGTCGATTTTTAACAAGTTCACTACTCGATTTTGCTGGTGAGTGTTGATTTTGAACAAGTTTTAATCTCTCTCTACTCGATTTTGCTGGTTTGTGGTGATTTTGAACATACTTTGCGCAAAATACACCTCTTACATTTTCTCTTTTTTATTTTTATCTTTAGCTGCCATTGAAGTCCATTCCGAGCTAGATTCCGGTTTGCTGATAAATTTTATCAGGTAATGTGGTTAACTCACTACTTTGTTACGTGAAAGGAGCTCTTACATTTTCTCTTTTTTATTTTTAGTTGCCATTGAAGTCCATCCCGAGCTAGATTCCGGTTTGTAGTTGCCATTGAAGTCCATCCATTCCGGTTTGCTCATTTTATCAGGTAATGTGGTTAAATCACACTTTGTTACGTGAAATACACACACAGGAGCTCTTACATTTTCTCTTTTTTTTTTAGTTGCCATTGAAGTCCATCCCTAGCTAGATTCCGGTTTGCTCATTTTATCAGATAATGTGGTTAAATCATATTTTGTTACGTGAAATACACACACACAGGAGCTCTTACATTTTCTCTAATATCAAAATTTTCAAAAGAGTTTGATTTAAACATTTTGTGTCTACGATTCTGTCATCACTAAATGTATCTATGTAATATATATCTCTCTTAATCTCCCTGTTCAATCTTCAATGATTATGTTGAACCAGATCTTCTATCGCATCGTAATTCCTCCCTGTAACCGGAAAAGTCGAGAATCATGACAGATGGACTGGACTGCCTTCGAATCCCATATGAGAAGATCAAGTTTGGTAAAAAACTTGAGGTTCAAGGCTATGGAACCGTGTTCGAAGGAGAATTCGATGATCAACGAGTTGTGCTGAAACAGCCGAACATAACCAACCTTGGTAACGTTAGACGAAAGCTTTTAGCTGAGATTCTAACCGTTTCTCGGTTCCGGCATCATCCGAATCTTGTGGCTCTTCTCGGATTTTGTGACGAGAAGAGCAACGAGATAACACTTGTTTACGAGTATGCATCGGGTGGAAATCTAGCTGATAAGATGAGGAAACGTCTCACGACGATCCAGCGCCTCGAGATCTGTCTCGGTGCTGCTCGTGGACTGGATTATTTGCATACCGGCTTCGGCGCTTCTACACCGGGTATCGTTCATGGTGACATCAAACTTTCAAAAGTATTGTTGCATCCAGATTTGATTTCCTCGAAAGTTGAAGCCAAAGTTTCGAGTTTTGGATTGTCCCGGAAGATTATTGAATCACCGGATGAAGTTATAGAGGGACCGACGAAGAAATCCGACGTCTACTCCTTCGGCATCCTATTGCTTGAAGTGTTGTGTGGTGTGCAAGAGTTGATAGATACCGACGACTATCAACGACGGCATGTTACCAAATTGGTTCCAAAGAAACTGGAACAAAAGAAACTACACAACATATTACACTTCGACATCAAGAAAGAAATCAAAGCCGACTCGTTGGAAACATACGCGACAATCGCGTGTCGGTGCGTGCTGGAAAACCCTGAAGAGCGACCTTCTATGGCTCAGGTTGTCCAAGAACTCGAGAGAGCATTGGTTCTACAGGTTGTTGTTTTTTTTTCTTTTTCTTTTCACTCAGTCGATATATCGTGTAATTGCTTGCAAAAAATGTGAAAACGGTTTAGTTTATAGGTGAATATAGTATTTATTTTTCTTAGTTTTTGATGCAGGGAGGGGAAGTCTCCGACGTCCAAATTGTTGGTAGCAGGACCGTCGATGGTGCACCGGTCATCGCTCCACAAGAAGACGACAATGTAGTGATGGTGGACTCGGAGTTAGTTGCTGCCGGCGAGGTCGGTGCAATTCCTTAGATCATTAATTTTTGTGAAAACTCGTTTTCTATCTTATAATCTCTTAATTTGTCATATGGATAAGTGCTTTCATTAATCAGCCTCTTACTTTCTTACTTTCTGTATATACCTATTTAGAGATTAATCACTGAATTTTGGACTCACAAAATGAAACACATAACGAAAGGACAATTGATCACACTGTCATCCTTCTCATGCGTGATTGTAAGCCAATTTTTAGTTTTTAAGAAGATAACAGCTAAGACCATGAGTACCGCTACCCACTGAACCCGATTGTCATCTCAACGCCACATCAGCTTTTCTCTTTCCTACCCTCCTTACCCTAAAGTGGAGTACCGCCTACCCACCGAACCCGCTACCCACTACCCACCTTAAAACCCACCTTACCCGCTCCCCTTACCATCGGGTTCATGAACCCGCTCTCTAAGCCCGCTCCCTACCCGCTACCCCCCCCGTACCCCTACCCGATGAAGCCCTCCCGAACCCGCATGCCACCTCATTCGAACCCGATCCCGTACCCGAGGGCGGTACGGGTGGCCTTAAGTATTTCAAATTTTCTAGTTATTATTATATTATATTATATTAGGTCCCAATAACATTTGAATCATATACCAATTAAATTACTAATGTTTCTGAAAAAAGAAAAAAAGAAAAAAAAACATTGAATGTATAAGTTTGGGCATATGAAGATATTTCAGATAACATCAATTATGCCACTAAACAATTTTAAAGATAAGCTTAGCTCGTTTGTATATAGTTTTCATTTTGGTTTTATTGCTTTTGTTGTTCATTAAATTAAGAAGCCCAGCTTTCAAGTTGGAGTTTATCTAGGTTGTTTCCCCATGGCTGAGTTTCACTCACTATTAATTAATGTTTCTGTATTTGTGTAAATGGTAACCCACCACTTTACCTCTTACCTCAGCTAGCTTTTAAGAACACTATCAACATGCATTTTCTTACAAAATAATCAAGACAACCTTGAATTATCGATCAGTAGTTGTATTTAGATTGAGTAACTAGTTCTGCTTGATTGGTTAAGGGGGCTGGAATTTTAGAGGTTAATTAATCATCACTGGTTGGATACTGATGAAATTATATTAATATGCTATTATGGCCTCTTATTTTTCGCAGACGCAAGGGATTAATGATCAACTCCAAGAAGAGGAATGGGAAGAAGAGTTGCTTTCCTCTGTTTTACTTCGGAAACTCAAGGAAGTTGATCATTCGTTTACGGAGCAAACCCAGCAGCTAAGAGACGCTATGCTGGGGAATGCAGCGAAAGTTGCCCGGGCTTCTGAACAGCTGTCCGTGGTGAAAGACGAGCTCTCTAATCTGAGAGCTCAACAAGTGGAGAACGAGGAGTTAATAGAACGTCTTTGCGAGAAGCTCCAAGAAAAAGACTACCTGATCACTTGTCTATATGGGGTGCTCAGCGACATGATGAGCGATGACTCCGAGAATATAGAGACAATCAATTGGTTGAGAAGACAGCTTGACATGATGAGGGATGTTTAGGTAGTCTTTAACTTTCTTACTTTTTTTATTTGTTAAAGCTCTTGGTAACTAACAATGAAGTGAAATAGTTAGGATATTTGACAATTGATGGTTTTTGCAAATTGTTTGGGATAGTTAACAACTATGGATGAACTTTTAACGATACATGAACGATAACTTGGTTTTTTTATATTAAAAAACGTGTTTCATGATTAATATATTATTGATATGTTTTGGAAAATGAAAGCCCATCAAGGTCATTGTTGAATCGATAAAGGTTAATGCTCCACTTCTTTAATATAATCTTATGCATTTACCTTTTGATTAACTATCGATATAATGCCTAAGGGTGTGCATCAGGTAGGTAGGTCAGGTCGACTGACCGAAGCCAAATCCGATCAGATTTCGGATACTGAAACAAAGCCCCCAATTTTATGTTTTTCTTCGCAAAATCTAACTGGTTCAGACAGATTCGTATCTAGTAATAATGATAGGAAAATGAAGTTTTATATCAAAGCTAAGGTAGAAAGAAAGAAAGAGAGGCGCTAGTTGCGGTGAAGCAATTGTACAAAAAACTAATAAGCCACAACTTTTTTCTTCATAAACGTATGAATCCTAAGAAACAAATGAGAAAAGTATATGTGCCTATATACTGGGCTGTGTTTTGGATTTAAAGAGAGAAGGGAAACACCTTTGGGATGTTTGTAAGAATAATCATGGGTTTCAATGATTTATATATATATATATATATATATATATATATATATAAAACAAATGAAGATAATAATGTGGGTGTTTGGATGTTTAGGCGTTGGAAAAGATTATTGCACCAAGGTTATTGTGATTCACTAGCACCAACACATGTATATATGTATTTAGGTTTAGGAACTGGGGGTTGGATTTCAGTGAGGAGTACTAAATTTGGTGAGAAGTGTGAATCAATTGTTGGATGAGAAATGGAGAATGATTAGGATGAGGTGCACCTGATCAAATCCCTTTTAAACCGCAATTCATGGAAGGATATTTGATTAAAAGTGATCAACAATTTAAATGTATAACTTTCCCGTTAACGAATCTTGATTTTTTGATATAATGTATAAGAGCATCCACAACAAGGAATTTATTAGGATTTCATTTGGATTGCAAAAGTGTCATGTAGGATTGCTAAATTAGAAATTGTAGTGGTTGTGAGTATGATTGTTAAATTAGAAATTGGTTTTGGTAATTTGCAAATGTCAAATCAGTACTTTTTGCTGATGTGGCAGTGAATAGTATAAGAAATTGTAGGGAATAATTTCTAAATTCCAAGAGGCCCGACGACGGGTACGTTCGGGGTAACCGTAAAAGCCCGTGATTCTCCAAGGTCCATTGGGACGGTCATCAATCTCTAAATCAATGTGGTTAAGAGAATACGACAAAATGGAACAGATAGTTTTATAATTCCAAAACACACAAATGCCACCCCCGTGGCCGTTACAACTGACCGCAAAACCACAGTAAAAACCCAAACGACTTCTTACACTATCAGCTTTAGATTGCGATACAAGAGTTTCAAAAAGAAAAATTACATCAGGTCGGGAAGCCCGAATGAGTTCCCGAAGAACCGGAACTGCACGAGGATTGGCAAGGCCTCGACAGTTCCAAGCTAAAACTTTCATTTTTCTAGGCAGGCCTGCGAAGCAGGTCCCGCCTCTGGTACTGGAGAGATCGTATCAATTGTAGATGGCGACTTTGGGAATGTGTCTTCGGACTTATCGCTTTGGTGTTTTGGAGGTTCCTCCACTCTCAGTTTTTTTCCAACGACATTTTTGGATCGGTCTTTGATGTATATTCGCTTCCTGTTTTGAGACCCGTTGCAATCGTGAATATTAGAGAGGTTCTCGGTGGTAGCAGTATTGGCGTGATGGTTGCTACCAACATCCTGCATGGCAATGTTAGGAGTAGACAAAACACATTTTATATTGGGGTTTAATGGCAGTGGGTCCCTTTTGGGAGGAAGGTGTATTTTCACTAGCCTCGGTGGTAGTACATGGTAAGTGGGTACCACCTTTTGGGAGCAAAAAAGGTGTGTCAGAAACATAAAATGTCTATTGTCCTTAATTGTGCCATCATCTTTAGTAAAGGACAAAAATGGATGATGGTTGACTAATGGCTCTTTTGTCCCGTCACCTAATCAAAATTTATATGTAAAATTGAATGTTAACTATATATTTTAATAAAATCTATAATGATTATTAGCATATGATAATTATAATAATTATGTATGTAGCTCAGTTGATAAATGAGTGAGACAACTTTGTTTAAATACTAGACTTGATTTTCCCCTTTCCCGATTTGCCTTAGTTGCCTAGTGAGCTAAAAAAATGTCTCATGATGTTTTTGAAAGTGGCTTTAATATGGGATCGATGAATTATCGGTAATCAACTTTTTATCCAAGTTATAATAATTAAAAGGTTGTTTGAAGATTTTGATGAACAAAATATGGTTGTTTGATAATTTTTTAAAATGAAATTAGGTCGATGAATGGTTAACGAATACCCAATGTACAAAATCATTCGGAGGGTTCTATAACCATTAAACGACAACCTTTTTTTTATTAAACAAGATTCACCTCTTAGCAATTCAGATACTACCTCTTAATAAAACTATTCAAAGGTACACAAACAAACCCTTTAAACATTTTATACATTATCTTCTTAATAAAACTATTCAGAGGTACACAAACAACCCCTTTAAACATTTTATACATTATCTTCTTAAGGCCACCCGTACCGCCCTCGGGTACGGAATCGGGTTCGACACATGTGGCAATCGGGTTCGACACATGTGGCAATCGGGTTAGCGGGTAAGGGGGTACGGGGGGTAGGGAGCGGGTTCGTGAACCCGATGAAGAGAAAAGCTGGTAAAGGGAGCGGGTAAGGGTTCGTGGGTTCAGCAGGTTCAGCGGGTAGGGTGGGTAGGCGGTACTCCACTTTTAGGTAAGGAGGGTAGGAAAGAGAAAAGCTGATGTGGCGCTGAGATGGCAATCGGGTTCAGTGGGTTCATTGGGTAGCGGTACTCATGGTCTAATAAAACTATTCAGAGACACACAAACAACCCCTTTAAACATTTTATACATTATCTACTACTATCTTATTAAAAGAATAGTGTCAACCGTTTTCAGCAAAGTGGTTTTTCTAAACACCACGTTCTTCTCCCTTTCTTTCCGGCTCTCCCACGTCCCTCTCTTCTCTGCAACCTCTCCCCCACCATTAACAGGTGAATTCCCATTTGAAATTGAAGAATCGTCCCTCTCTCCTGCAATTCGTATCCGTTTACATACCTGTATCAGAGCGATTTCGATAGATTTTCTTTCAAACCCATCCAAAAAGGGCGATTTCCATAGATTTTCTTTCAAACCCAGTTTACATAGCGTACATGTTTGGAAGCACTGCATCCAAAATCTTCTCCCCACGCACACAGTTTTCTCCACGTCCCTCCCCTCTCCTCCTCCGATTCTTCTTCTGCAACACGAATCACGCCCCAGAAACCACCATAAACTTGTCTCCAAAAGCCTCGCCAGTAGATTCACGTTCTGTCTTTGTGCCGCTGTGCCCGATGATTTCTCTCAACCTCAACATCTACGATGCTATTGAAAGCCCTTATATTTGGTATGCCGATCGAAATCAAAATACAGGTTCGATTGTTTCTCATATGCCTTCGTTTCTAATTTCAAGTTCTGAATTTGTTCATTTTCAACATTTCGATTGGGTAGCTTCGATTGTTTCTCATATGTGTTCGTTTCTGATTTCAAGTTCTGAATTTGTTCATTTTCGACATTTCGATTGGGTTCTGATAATATGTTTGTCTACATCTCCGATAGTTCTCAAAATGGAGTGACTTTTACCCAAATTTACTCATATTAGGTTTTTGCATATAATAACAAATCAGTTTGACCTAATTTTTCAAAAGTTTGGGTTTCAAATAAGTTGAAATTATTTGATTCTTTGTGTTTTCACAGAAAGCATAGTTGAAATTAGAGTTGTTGCAATGTCATGGGTGATGTTAGTTGTTGATTCTTATTCATTTGCCTGTATTTGAGCTACAAATTTGTATATTTTAAGACAATTTCATGTTCTAAATTTGTGTATCTATATCTATAGCAAGTAAGTTTGAACTTTTTCTGAGCCTTTCACACACATTTCAAGTCTCTAATGTTTTAATTATTTACCTTCATTTCATTATCGTCACCCTGTTGAATTTTGATTTGGGAATTCCATTATTAAACTAGAATTCAAAAACATAGAATCTGAAGAGAGATCTGATTTAATTTCAAAACATAATGTAGTGTTTGTGATTGGTGCTTAACCGATTAGTGTCAATTTTGCAGTTCACTATGTGGGAAGTTTACTTGATGGAACTAGATTTGATTCAAGCTTCGATAGGGAGATGCCATTTAAGTTCAAGCTCGGGCTAGGTAAGGGTTTAGGGTTTAGGGTTTAGGGTTTATCAAATTGTGTTTCTAACTATCTGTTAGCTGTAGATTGTGTTCTTGAATTTATGTGGGATGTAAGCAGATTTGGTTTTAAAAATTTGAGATTTTTTTTTCTGAATTCATGTGTTCTAGGAGAAATGTAGATGAGATCCACCTATACACAAAATAAAACATCAAGATTTGTTTAATGAATAGCAAAAGTTTCTGCCAATTAATGAACATATTTTCTTTAGAGTTATGATTCAAGAACAAGATATGAAATCTTGAAAACATGGGTTGATGATCTTGATGTGTTTCTAAATTGGAAATTGTACAATTATACGACATGTGATCCAAGGATGAGATGAAGGTGAGCGCCACATCGTGTTAAACTAACGGAAATGGTGATTACCCAAGTGTGATATGAACGGTGGATGCGATCCAATTGAACACATTAACCGAATCTAACATGCAAAAACAACCAATTAAACACTAAAAATATGTGCAATAAAATGACCTAACAGAAATACGTGAGCTAACGACGAATTGGGTTTATGGCAGAACAAGTTGTTGATGGAATTGATACAGGTGTAAAGGCCATGAAGAAGGGTGAAGTTGCAGTGCTAACTATTCATCTAGAATATGCATTTGGTTTGACCGAACCAGCAATTATCGTAAGAATTTGCTTTTCGATACATCGAATTGATCAGGGATGTGAAGTTGGAGTACAAACTATTGAAGGAAAAGGTGAAGGAGTATAACAAGAAAGATGTCGAGTTTTATGGAAAATTTTTCGCGAAAATGAACAAACTAGAGCACCTTAAATCTGCAGTAAGTCCCAATCAATCTTTCCTTTTTTTGGAAAGGTTTACGAACTGATATATACCGATTTATATATAAAGATTGGTTGTTAACTATATTTTTTGGTTAAACTCTAGAATGCAGAAAGAAAGCAGGAGGCAGTGCTTATGACGATCGATAGCAAGGCATGATGATGGAATCCGGACTCAGTTTTCTTCACAGAAATGCGATCTAGACATTGTTTTAGCAAAACGTGGACGCAATATTATCCACATATTCAGACCTTTTGAAGAAGGTATCTACTTTTCTATTTCACATCAATCAGTCTTTTTATAAGCGTCTTAAAACCCGGTAACATTCTTGATGCTTGTTATGCCTCTTAGTCTTAGAGGGTAAGATTCTCGGTCCTTGCCATGTTCAACCGGTAGGGTAAATGATATTGGTAAGTGCTTACCTTAATATAGGGGCTTGGGTTCCCAAGGAGAAGTCTTCCTAACCTAACACTTTGATTAACCAACTCTCACAGCTACTATGAAGGTTAAAAATGGGTAGATTCTAAATATGTAACTTATCTTTTCTTTGTTCAAAATCACATTTTTCTTGAATTTATACACTTTTCTCTGTAAATTGGTGTTTATGGAGCTTATAAAGTTTGAATTCATCTATATATAATTAAGCAAGTGTTATCTTCGCTGCAAATTGGTGTTTAGGGAGCTTATAAATGGTAGATTCTAGATATGTAACTTATATTTTCTCGATTTAAAATCATATTTATCTTGAATTTAATAACTTTTCTCTGTAAATTGGTGCTTATGGAGCTTAAAAATGGTAGATTCTAGACATATATCTTATCTTTTCTTGATTCAAAATCATATTTTTCTTGAATTTATAAACCTTTCTCTGTAAATTGGTGCTTATGGAGCTTAAAAATGGTAGATTCTAAATATGTATCTTATCTTTTTCTTGATTCAAAATCATATTTTTCTTGAATTTATAAACTTTTCGCCGTAAATTGGTGTCTACGGAGCTTGTAAAGTTTGAATTCAGTTCTTTAATCAATCGGGTGTTATCTTATCTATTTGGCTGATCTATTCGTTCTTCGTGATTCAGGGTCTTCTTATTTCTAAGGTTATTTAAGTAATTTTATCGTGAAAAAAAATCATGGGTATCGACGGAGTGGAGTCTGAGTTGGCTCACGTAGCGGTTGAAAACAGGAAGAAAGAGATCGTTCTTAACGGACACGTTGACGAAAACGAATCTGGTACTCACGGGAATGAATCGGTTCGAGTAGAAACCACACCGGATACGAGCTTTCCAAAGGACGCAGTTGACGAATGGCCCGAAGCAAAAAAGTTTCATTCGGTTTATTTCGTTAAATACCGAACAGTTGAAGACCAGAACTTGAAAGCTAAACTTGATTTGGCTGATAAGGAGCTTAGAAAGCTTAATCAAGCCCGTGATCCGATTACCGAAAAGCTGAGGGCAAAAAGGGTATATGACGTTATAAATTGATACTTTTGAGCCTATCGTGATTATTTAATTACTTATGTTTTTAAAACGTGTTTGTTGTTTTTTATTTTTTATTTTTTTGACTGAACGAGCGCAAGTAATAGGGCAATTGAAGGCGTTGGTTGAAGAGAAAAACCATTTCAGGACGATAATGGACGATAAGAGAAAAGAAATCGAACCTCTACAGCAGGCTTTGGGAAAGTTGCGGGGCCCATGAGATGCGAATCGAGATAATAGAAGTTTCATATGCTCGTCTGAGGGAGAGCTCGATGATGTTGTAAGCCCGGTTTTAACAATAAAATCATTTCCGTAGGAATAAAATGCTCAAAGTTATAATCGAATCCGACGCCAAGGTTGTGGTGGATGCAATATACGACAATTGTGTGGACACAACTCCGAGTTCGGCGACATCATCAAGGAAATTAGAAACATTCTTAACTCGAAAGACCACATATCCATACATTGGATCAACCGTCTCGCCAATGGGTCGGCTCATTTATTAGCTAGGTATGCTTGTACTATTGACCGCTTAGTTTATTTCAATAGCATGCCCGCTTTCCTTAATGCTTGTAATGGCACCAATTGTAACGTCACTTTTAATGATATGATCGAGTCCGGCCCGGGTGATGGCAATGCCGAAGCCCGGTAACGGTCTCCTTCCTTTTGTCTTAAAAAAAATGCTCAAAGTTTATGTAACACTTTGTTGGGCTACTTCACAAATTATTATTTGTGTTCATGTTTCATTAAACACTCAAGTGACTTTTATTTGACATATTAGGTATGGATTTGATATTGGAAATGATTTACGAGTTTGTGTTTGGGCATCTTTCCATGTAAAATATTCATCTTTATTGTAGTTTTCTTGAGGTAATGGTTGAGACCACCATCCATCAGCTTCCATGGAGATGACTTTCTGGATTTTCAAGAGTCTTTTTATGTCAATTGTTGTCTTAAATAGAAATTTTAGGTTTTTTTCACGGTCTTGATCTTTGTTGACTCTTTTCAGGTTGCACCAACGGAGTTTGAAGCTAAAATATTTGACGATACAGTAATCTCGTAAGCTGGAAAGACGGTATTTTTTTCGGTATTTGCTAATCCGTTTACATTTGTTGGGGAGGTACCAATTGCATTTGTTATCTGATCTCTAAATAGTTTGTTGAAGAAGATGTTAAAAAAAATCATCGCAAAGCAGGTATAAATTTATTCCCATTATTGCGTGGTCATTTTCCAGAAAACACAGTGCTCACTTGATCGTAAACTATGTAGGTTCACCTTCTAAAAGATTGAGGCGGGTAACGTTTGTAAATCGTTTTTTTGAAATCGACTGCAGGGAAACTTCTGAGTCGTCAACTAATCGAAAAAGTTTGGTCTAAAATCCAAGATTTTATGAATTCGACATTTTACTTTCATTCATATAAAGTTCCTGTAATGATGTTGTCGAACCTTATAAAATATTTGCGTTCATATGACGTTGCTATGCTTTTGTTATAAAATATTGTTGAATTCCCTTGTTGCAACCATATTCAATGGCATTATTAGTGCCATGAATGTGATTTTGAGTAGTAGAGTAGTATGATTTATGTTCAATTTTGGTTGTGCCTTTTATTCTTTAAAGACTAATTCTCACTTTTCAAAGTCGATCTTCATTTTTATTTTTCTCAAGCTTCATTCCCGGTTTTTAGATTTGATTTCCATCTTTAGCTCTCCCCATCTTAAGATTTTGGTTTCCTTTTTTGATTTGCTCCATATTCTTTGGTCTCCATCTTTGATTCTTCTCTTCATCTGTGTGCTTTATCTCTTTTTTTTGCTCTATATGGTGAATCTCCATACCCGAAATGTGTTTGGTTTTTAGCTATCCACCAATGTACTTTTCCATGGTCTAAAAGATAGTGATATGTTGCTCCTTAGTCATGACCATAGCTCTTGGATCAGTGGGTTTGGTTGTTTGTTTCCACCCATCTTTGCATCATGTGTACTATGAGTCTATGACCTTACATTTGGATGCATTTAGGTTGGAATTGTTAGTTAGTTGAAGTTTGTGGTAAGTTATGGAAACAGGTGGAAATGTAAGAATGTGCCAAAGCTATGAGAAACCACTTTTATTTGCTTGTGCTAAAGTTTTTAGTTTTGCCTTTAAATTTCTGTATGCAAACTGTTGGATTGCAATGTAAATGCTCTCAAGTGTTGTTGCTTGAATGTAACTATGTGGGAATTTTAGCTTACTGCATAACTAAGGGGGTCATTTACTAAACACATACCGGTTCAATCATTTTATCGGATAAACATAGCAATCATTGATAATCTTACCCGATAAAAGGAAAGGGAAAGATCTAGATCTTGCCTGTTACATGAGAGTGATGACTCTTACATTACAAGTGCTTGTAAAGTTATAAACGCTTATCACCAATCCATTTTGATGGCCAGGAATGTTACGTGAGAGTGATGACTCTCACAGGTACGATTTCTGGTTTGGATGAGAACATCTCTTGATTTGGGTTTCTCTTTGTAGTTGTGAATGCTGTTGGAAATCACATATATATATATATATATTTCAGTTTATTTAACCTTTTTCTCTTGTTTTTGCATTCATCTGTTTGATTTTTGTAAGGGTTTAGAAGAAATTTTGTTCCAGATTTTTAATTCCAAAATGGATTTTCTTCATTTTAGTTCTTGTTCTGATTTGTTTTTTATCCAAAAGAAATTTGAATGTTGGCTAAATTGGGAAAATTGATTACTTAGTTCTCCTCTCTTTTTTCTTAGTCATGTAGTTTCATTTATCAAATTCACATCTTCATTGACAGGTCTGAAACTGAATTATATGCTTAGCTATCCACTGGGTTGCAATGATGAAGCTACCACTTTTTTGCACATGTGTGGTATAAACTTTTTCTTTGTAGTTGTTTTCTTTGCTGTTTATCAAGCTCCTTCCATAGAAGTCTTCCTCCTGCACTTGGCTTTGTGATTAAGGATTTTTTTGCCATATACGTATACTTATTATCACATTATTGGCTTCTTTGATCTATCCATATGTTGAACAGGTTGGTGTGAAGCACAAAACTGGTAAAGTGCAATCCAAGTCGGCAAATGTTATTTTTGTTGATGCCAAGAGTAGAAGTTTTCAAAATATAACGTGTCATATGCATTTTCTTTAAAAGAAAACAGGAGTTGTTTTGGTATTAGCGTATTCAAATAATTGTCTTTACTTTTTTTTGTTATCGAAGCGTCTTTAAGTTTTGATTGTATGTAATTCATTTAGTTTTTCTATAAATTAATGACAATTTTGTTGATAGATTTTTGATATTATGTAAATTGATTACCACACCGAGGCTTTTGGAAACCATTGAGAAGGCTCTCGTGTTGACAACAGAGGAAACACATATGGCAGCTTTGATCGTTGAGAGGTCATACATAGATCTCAAGAACCAACTCATTACGAATGGCATCTCATGTAGCATTCTTGCAGCAAATGTTAAATATATGTTATCTGATCATTCTGGGGCAAAAGTTTGGAGCGCAGGGCCTTTGTCATCTGCATTATGGTAAGTGACTAATTTAGTATCCATGGCGGTGCCAAGTGTTAAGACAGTAGTAATTCATATATGTTCTTAAATATATGGCTTTGCCGCCCATTATGTACATATATTATAATTTTCTGCCCATTATGTACATATATAATATAGTTTTCTAAACATCAGTTTTTTTCAACACCAGGTTCACCTGCACGGTGCTGCTGTGTGGGGCGGTGCTTCTACATTTAACTGCCTGATGTGCTATGCACATCCACAAGTTGCTTATGGATATGATTTTTTTTATTTCAACAATTGTTTCTTAATTTATCATCAAGTTTTCTGCATATGATGGTGAAGTTATACTTTCCACTGTAGGTCAATCTCATTGATTTCTGTCCTGGTGAGAAATATTTGGTTACGTATAGCAACCATGAACCAAGCTACCCCCGAGATACTCATGTGAGAAAGCCTATCAACTTGTCCAATTTTTTGTAGTTTTTTTAATTTTTATCTCAGTTAACTTTGTGTTTTTTTCAGTCATGCTCAACATATTTGATGTCAGAACTGGAAAATTGATCAGAGACTTTAAAGGAAGTGTCGATGAATTTGAAATTGGAGGGGTTTCTTGGCCTGTATTCAGTTGGTCTATTTCTTAGTAAGACTAGAAATTCTTTCTTATATTATTAGTGAATTCTTATGTATTATTCTTATGCTTGTACTTTTGCAGATGGGGTGGAGTAAAGAAGACAAATATTTTGCTCGAATGGGGAAATATTTCATTTCGAATTAGAGAGGGTGATATACCTATTGAGGTTTTTCAGCTTGATAATAAGTACGAAAAGGTGATTTCATTTGCTTCGGAGCCAAAGGGTGTCGGTTTGCAGTTATTCACGGTGATATTAAGCCGAGGCCCGATGTTAGTTTCTACTCTGTGAAGGGTGGTAAGGTATCAAAGCTAACAACCCTGAAGCAAACACAGTCGTCGAATGCTCCCTTCTGGTGGTGGCTGTTTTATCAATTTGGTTGGGTTTAAGGGAGGATTCAATGGACAGTTGGAATTTTTTAACGTGGATGGTCTTCAATCAAGGTGACAACAGACATAGAATGGGATCCTACTGGGAGGTACTAAAACGAACCTACTTTTTATTAAAACTGTTCATGATGAATATTATTTATCAATAATATTTACGGTTATATTCATATTGAATATCATAAAAATGAATGATATTCATGATGAATAATATTCATGCATATTTTTTTAGATATATATTTTTTGTTGATTCTGTAAATAGGTATGTTGCAACTTCAGTCACTTCAGTGCATGAGATGGAAAATGGCTTCAACATATGGTTATTTAATGGAAAGCTACTCTACCGTATGTCTGTATCTCAAAGGATCATTTTGTTGATCGATGCATAACACATTTCTTTCAGGTATTATTGCATATATAATTATATATATACATATATATATATATATATTCTCTACTAATTAAGCAATTATTATTAGTTCCTTCATATGCCTTGGAAACCTCAGGATTGCTATTCTACTTGCTTGAAACAAAGTACACAAGCTTAACTCACTTGGTTGTTGCGTAGTGAGAGGCATTTAGATTTGATGATCACCCTTAATGTAAGTTGGCGATTTATTTAATTTGTTTGATGCATTTTGTGCTTTTCTGGCTCTGTAATGGATCTTTTCTTTTTATATAATTATTTGCATTTGTTCAGTTCTAGCATTATTGATGAGTTATTTTTATATGGCAACCATGTTGAGTTGCTTTTATGAATTCTTAGAATGCACTGGGTCTAATATGTTTACTCTCAAACTTCATGCTTTTTGTGATGATCTTAGTTTTCTTGGTTAAAAATCAAAAATCAGATCGACTCCCTAAAGTTTTTTGGACATAAAGATGATATTCTTTTTTGTTTGTTTCTCCCTTATTCATTGAGCCTTGAGGAGCTTTTGGATGACTCCAACTGCTTTTGTCGGTTTTTATATGGAAATGTTCATATATTTCATCTAATTCTAGGTGTTCCTTTCCGGTGCTATCACTATCTATAGTTGTGGTAATATATTTCTATATTATGTTGGTAGCGGGTTTGTTTGTTAATTCGCTTGATATTGTCTTTAAAGGTGTAATTAAAGAATATCAGTTACGAGAGCATGCTTACAATTGAGGTACCCAGTCTGTTTATCTTTCTGAATGTATCTCCATCTGACACAAAAGAGTCCATGTTCTGATTTTTGAGTATCAAGTGGTTCACTTCACAATGTTAACATTAATAAAAAAAATCAAGCAAAAAAAAGAAGATAACTAAACTAACCTACTTAATAAAAAAATATTAAAATACAAATATTTTGGAGTTTAGAAAACCAAAGATCTTTGTGTTAAATTTGAATCTGAAAATGTTGGATTTGATTTTCAAATAAGTGGACTCTTTTTCTTGGGGATGGTCGGATGGAGTATAATAATCCATACTGACCCCTAATTACCTTTATGCAACCCCTAACTATAATCTTCTCGGGTAACTGTTCGATCCTTGGTGCTTTTGTCAATTGGTAATCTTTTGTTGAATTTAGTAAAAATCGATTGAGATTGGAGATGAAGTTGTATGCTAATGGTGCTCCCTGTGGCCAATTTGTCGATCTTTGTTGATGGTTATGTTGTCCGAGTCTCATTTTGTTGATACGACGGATTGGGTGTCTGTTCTGAGCGATTTGTACAGAATTAAAATACGTCCCGCTGCATCGCGCGGGTACGATAACTAGTCTTATTAAACTAAATAATATCGTTGGGCCCATTAAAATTTAGGGATACTGTAGCCAACTTAGTCATAAAATAAGCCCACGTAGAACCTTTCTTTTGAAAAAGAAAGCCCACTTTCAAATTTCAATCATGTTTTTTGGAATACAAAATAAAATAGCGGTTAAACAAACCATAACAAATGGATATTTTAAACATATGCTCTTGTCCAAGTTCAACACGATTTTATTTTTAACAAAAAAATAGTGTTGATATGAATTGGTTTTAACTTATTCTATTACCATTTTATTTTTAACTTATTCTATTGATACTCTTTTTTTTCTTTCACGGTGATAATGAACTGGTTTAATTTGGCACCGTATATATTGACCAACTTCTTCTGTTTATCTTTTGCATTTTATTGAAATGGGTCACCGTCTTCGTCTATGCGATCCAATAAGTCAATTGAGCCACCAATCATGACCTTGATTATGGTGCTTATGAGAGTTCATATATAATTCTACTTATCCTGTTAGAATGCAAATTAACTCTAACTTTGATTGAATCCATACAGGTGCACTGAAATTCGTTACCTTGTCCTCTTAGAACCAATCAATGGGTGCTTGGATGTGTGTGTACACATAAATTTCACAAAATAGTAATAACAATAATAAACATATTCAATCTAAATAATTAATTCATGTATTTTGATAAATTATTAAATAATGTTGACTTGTAATATGACATTTGAATTACCGAAGCCGCCTCGACCTTTGTGGGTTGTTACATCACTGAAAAAAGTCATTTCATTCGTTTGTCAACGGCACTACACGTTGAGGCTACTTTTGCATACAATTTAATAGGAAAAAAATAAAAATAAAATAAAAAACAAGCATGTGAGAAAAAGACCCTCTAAACAATCAACACATGCCAAAAAAAACCCCAATGGAATTTGACATCTACATATGACAACAAACAAAAACAATAAGAAAAACAAAACAATATTTTCATAGAACATCTTAAAAGCAACAACTTGCAAATTGTTTATGAAATATAAATTAAGTTTTTCCAAATGTAACGCTAGAAGCCTTGAAACCCCTTTTTGTGCTCTTGTTTTTAAATTCTAATATGTTAAAACAGTTTTCTATTGTAAATCTAACATCATTATGGAGTGTTTATTGAGTTTCCTATAGTTTGCAACTTCCTTTTGAGAAACTTGCACCATTTCAATGGTGCAATGTGGGTTTTGGCAAGAAAATGATGAATCATTGGATGGATTCCATTGGATTAATTGATATTTTGATGATTGGGAATTATGGGGAAATGTTAGACCATCGATTACCTCAAGTTGGAGGCTTAAAAATCGACTTGGGTTGAGTTGGGGGTGCGAAAGAGTTGTTTTCGGCTGAAAATGGGGTGCAGGTGCTCCGCGCGGGTCTTGGCGCGAGTGGACCAGCGCGAGCATCAGCGCCAAGGGCTGTCCAGTGCTCCGCGCAGGTCTTGATGCGAGTGGGCCAGCGCGAGCATCATCGCCAAGCCATGTCTCGCGTTTTCGGCTCTTGTTTTGCGTATGTTTTAGGCTAGGATTGTGGTATCATTTAAGGGTTGTCTTAGAGATGTTTTGGGTTATAACTAGAGGGTTTAACACCACTTTTATAACCTCCAATTCAGGTGTTCGGTTGGTGAAAAAGTGAGTTTCGGTTAGGGTGTCGAATAACCAAAACTTCAGTTGAGTTCCCTTAACCCTTCTCACTCAAATGAATTGTTTTATGCAAGTTTTATCTACTGAATTTTTTTGTATAAACTCATCCATATCACTTACATGCGTACGAAGGTTGATTACGAATGTCATGAAAACATTTAAAATTATGCTTGCATTGATTGTTTGATTTATTTTTTGGCATGATGCATGTGAGTCGGGTTGCACAACGAACATAGGGTACCTTGGGGAAATACATACCCCATGGGAGTTGCAATGTGTTTCCGTATGTTTGGAATCCGTTTCCTACATACGAGGTTTATGGGGAGTCTGTTTGGGCCCCGAATACTAGAGGGGAGTCGGCTTGGGCTCCGATCGTGGTTACTACCGTGTGGTAGTGTAACACCCGGAAAATCCTTGTGAGTAAAAATAGTTCTAATATTTCTTTATATTTTGACTTCTTAGATTATAATTGATTTCCTAAGTAATTTCCGTGATTGTCACTTATTATTTGAGAACTCCCGATAGAAATCAGTAAGTTTATTCCTTAAGGAAATAAATGAAAAATAGATGATAAAGTTAAATATTAGATTTTATGGATTAGTTGGATGGGTAATTTGAATACGAGTCCAACGGTTCTTTCCGGAGCAAAAACGGAGTTCTAACGAAGAAGTTACGGCTAAATCAGTGGAAGTTGAGAAGTGTAGCAAACAGAACCCGGCGCCGATGGTTTGGCGCCGATGCATCGGTGCGGGTGATCGGCGCCGAATTCCTGACGTGCCAAAAGGGGGTTAAACCCACCTCTTTACCCTTAGTCATCCACCCTTTTTACTTAGAACTCTCAAATCCGATTTTTTAGTTCTGCTATCTTCTTCTCAAGTGATTCTTCATCAAATCCTAAGGTAAACTTACTTCTCTTCATCCTAATTCCATTCAAACAACAATTAGATGAATCTCACCAATTAAATTTGATTTAGGGCAATATATCTTCATTCTTTTCTTGGAGTAATTGGGTGGAAGTATTCAAGTTAGGGTTATACCAATTGAAGGTTTGAGGTGAGTAACTTGTAATTAATTGATTGTATTACACTTATATACTATTCCTTATCTTGATTTTGGTATAGTTAATATGAAATCTTGAATTATATGCTCTTAATGGTTAAGAGGAAAACAAAAGGAGTTCAAGAAAGTTATGTGGATAATTTGTGTTTATTACTTAGTATACTATGTTAAATGTTGGTGCTAAGGGTTTGACTTTGATTATATATCAATGGTATGTGATATTGAGATGATGGCTTAATAGATGTCTTAATGATGAATTGATGGCTTAATGGTCAAAATGGACTTATTCTTGAATTGTAAACATGGCGGTTTATTATTGAAATCATATAGAAAGTGATTTAAATACATGTGGATGTATATGAACTACATGGAAGTAGTATTGATCATGTTAAATGGTTGGACCATTGTTATGTGTTAAATATGCTTGATATTATCTAGAATATGATTTATTACATATGGATGTATGTGAACTACATGGAAGTAGTATTGATAATGATAAATGGTTGGACCATTGTTAAGTGCTTAATATGCTTTGGATATTATTTGGATTAACATATTTGGTATTCACATAATTGGAGGAGCACCTAGTAGGCATTGGAGGATATATTCTTACACACCGTGGGGTAAGTGTAATTGATTCATACCTTCGGATACCGTGGGGTTTTCCGTTGTGTTATGCCTTGTGACAATACCGTGGGGTATCGATCAAGGTATATCTTCAATTATGATGTAACTGGGTAGCGATATGGGCCTTCTCCATGGAATCCAATTTGTGAATGTATCGAATTTTTATTCCTACATGCTATGATTATGCTCTATGTGCTATGTGTAAACCTCACTTAGGCTTTAAAAGCCTAACACTTGTTATGTGTTTTATATGTTACAGATATTAGGGGTCCCGGATACAAGAAGTTTAGACTGGGGTTGTGAGCATGGGATCATTGTTGGAGAGTTAAAGATTTGAAGATTGTGATAGAACTTTCCGACACCTTTTGTTACCTGATAAGCAAGTGGTCCATTACTAGTCGTAATTAACTAAATCTTCGTATTAATGGTTATGTAATGATTTATGTATACTTTTACTTTAGTAATGAGTACCACTCTTCCGTTTTATGGAAGTTTTTGTTAACCCCTGTTTTGGGGTGTTACAAGTTGGTATCAGAGCTTTAGTTTAAGTGAACTAAGTATGATGAGGAAATACTTAGACTTAAGCTGAGATGAATTAAGTTATGAATCGTGAGAGTGGGTAGAAGTATTAAGACGTGATGGCCTTAGGGTCGACAGAAATACGTGAAATTAGTACGGTAACGACGGTAATGAGGATTCTCATGTATGATACATTCATAATCGCAATTAGCTACTGTTATTATGAATATATTGTTACATAAGCATACTTGTTTCTAAATTGTTCCAGTGACTAATGATTGGTAAAGTACGTCTCGTGAGTCTACATTCATATAACCATTTCTCAGGGTTATCTTTTGTTTTATAGCATAATATTGGTAAAAAACGCTACCAAGGTCGTTCAATTCTTTAAAGAACAGATTGGTAAATGATTGAGGGTTGGAAGGACAATCTGTAACTGGCGGGACTCATGAAAGTCCGCCAAGACAACCTTAAGTAAGTGGATTAAAATGTGTGAAAATAGAATGTAAGATGTTTGATCAAGACGGGTATAGTCTGAAATGGTTGAGTAAGTGAGCTTTGGAAGGCATGTATAACAAGTGTTAGAATGTTGAGAGGGTAACCACTGGTTGAAAATAGGGCGTCAATGATAAGTTGCGTGAGTTAAACAATAGACCTTGTTTGAGCAAATAGCCTTCAATTGCAAGTAGAGTTTTATGCATGGTGTCCTCGAGTGTGTGTTACACGGGTTTTTGTGATTTCAAAATAAATGCATAAATAACAATTTAGTTGATGATGAGTCAGTAGGTATACGTGGGTATTTAAAGAAAGAGGTAATACCATTTACGTCGCGCAGTCAAATTTTGAGTTTAGTAATTTGCAAAATACATTATACTTTACAAGAAAAGTTAAATATAGATGAGTGTGAGAACCGACTAGCTTACTTTGTGTCGGTAATTTCTTGCAACTTTTGTCGTATGAAAAGATTTTCATTAAATATACTACGGTCATAACAATATCGTTTTGGTTGAAAAAGATTAAGTTTTGCGGAAAGTAGTATGCAAATGATTCTCGTGATCGTTGTGCAGTACACTAAAGTTATAAGAATCTTGGGGTCATGTGTACCCAAGTTGCTCCAAGTGTTGTTCTTTAAAAGGAGGAAATATGCGAAATAATACATTTAATACATTGTTATGTATGAAGGTTATGAACGAACTAAGTCGTAAAATATTACTATAAGCTAAGAAAGAACTCTGAGAATGGAGAGGTGTTGGATAAACCATGGGAGAATGTTTGTAAGTTTTGGTAATGGTGTTTAGGAGGAAGGTGAACAATGGGAGAGTTGAAAGTGGACTTTAGCGTCGGTTGTAAGAAGGTCTATACCCTTGTTTGGTAACTAGAAATACAGTTGGCAAGGGACAGTAGTGTCCGGAGGAAGGATTAGTAGTAATCAAGGTGATGGAATTAGCAAATTGCTATGAGTAGTGTGGTGAGACAGTAAGTAAATACCCTCGACGTTAAATAAGAATTTATGGTGATCTTGTGATATTAGTATTGCACGAATAAGTTTGAAATGAAGACGATGAGATGTAAATTGTATTATGTTTTGTCGAAAGGATTAAGTTCAGTCCTTGTTGATGAATAGATTAAAGAAGTATCGATAGGTCGACTATTGACATTGAAGTCGGCAGTTGTGTTGGATGTATGAGGCCTTTTGCCTGTCACTGGGTGCGTTCCGCATATGCCTGTGCGGACAGAAACTAAACCATGAGCGGTACCGGCATGCTGTTATGCAGAGGGTATGCGCAAAGCGAATATTATCGTGTACGGTGGACTGAGAATGTTGTAGAATGCGGACAATACATATCTTGTGAAACACCATATGTGGGGATTTGAGTGATTGGCGAATAAATCACGAGTGGAAAAGGTTTTGGTTAAATTATTACATAAGTGGAAGTTAGGTGGTCGAAATACGCTTTTAGAAGTTTATTGTAGTTGTGCAATAATTATGGTGTGATATATGTTTAATCGCATTTTAATAAGTGTCGGTTTAACTTTTGGTCTTATGTGTGAGGACAGTTTGATGGTCTTGTAATTTTAGTACCTTTGGGACTAGTGATCTATGGCAAAATAATATATATATATATATATATATATATATATATTGTGGAGTATATAGAGTTGTACATACGTGTACATATAGATACATATATGAATTGACTTCATTGGGAAAGTAGCAATGAAGGGGTCGTGAGATTATCATGTCTCGAGGCGTGTGTTGCATGATGTGGGATTAGATGTATTTTAAATTTCATGAGTTGATAATTGATAAATGATCAATAGACCCTTTGAGCGGATGGCTTGGTTTTAGATTCGGTTGAGTCTTAAGGGTATTCGTCGGTTTAAATTAACTTGACATAGGCTTGAGGGTTGGAATTTCATGAATTGTATTATAATTAAAGTTTACGTAATGTGAATACATTAATTTCTTCTTTTGAGATCATGTATGAATGTCAAGTTAGAATCGGAAGATTAAAAGTTGAAGGATCACCTTGTGGAGGGGTGTTAGGATAGTGAAAGACTATTGTTGTAGATGAACATTCTACTTATGATGTAGATGGTTTATATATAATGAAGAAATAGGCACGAACATAGTAAGGGTATGGACTATGTCGATTTGTGATGTAGTGTGCACTGTATATATAATGGTTTGGAGTCACAAAGAAGTAATAATAAATGATAAAGAGGGGACATTAGGTGAAAGTCTTTTCGGGGATTCTAGATGAATAGTGCTAGTTGTCAATAAAGCTGTTGGAATATGTGGTTGTAAGATGGTGTAGTGATTTGGCTATTATTGGAAAAGAATGTCGAGCGGTAGTATGAGTTTATCCAAAGTGAATTTGGTTGTGTGAGTCGCTAAATAAGTTTATGATTTTGAATCATAGGAAGTTTAATAAAGATGAGAAAGTGTTATCGGTATGTGGAAAAGTTGGGGGAAAGAGACAAATGTTGATTGGAGGGTAGTACTCCATGCTAACGTAGGAAGTAATGATAGAAAGGTCGGACCTAAGAATGTAGTTATACTACAGGTTCAATGGAATTATCACCTTTGATATATAATATTTTAGTGCTTGGTTGCATTGTGGTCACGTAGTGCGATATTGATGTGAGGAAGTGGTAGTACTTTATACTGAAGAAATGTATGGGTCATAGGTGTAGTGATGGGTGTTGTAGATATAGAAGTATTCAAAAGCGGTGAGTATGCTCAGTTTAAAGTGAGTATAGACTTTCAAGCAGTATATGTTAATGTTATTTTGCGACCTGGAGATTGAGATGTGGATGACGACGGTATTGAAGACCAAGCAATAGTCGGATAAAGGTTTAATGATAAACGGTTACTTTAAGGAGGCTTACAAATCTAAGTTGGGGAGCGGATAATGGGGAAATAAGTAAGGTTCATGAAATATGAAAGATGAATCCTTGTTCCTTCTAGATTTTTATTTGTGAATGGAATTCATGTGTGGGTTTGGTTAGAGTGCAACGGTTGGTGATAATTAGGTGTCAACTTTTGGGCTTAAGATCAAACACCTTTAGTGTAATCGGGAATTGTAGCCGATTTTAAAAAGAATGATGGTGATGGTTGTAGTAACCTTAAGATACTCATTTGTGATGAGTGGTTTTAGTGAACTAATCTTTGTGTATGATTAGTGAACCTGTCCGTTTGATGATTAATTGTTGAGATGGATTTTGGAGTCTATTAGAGCTCTTTGAATGAAAATGGCCGTTAACGATAAGGGCAATTGAAATTAGAGATTCGGTTGGTCTCAGTATTAATTGAGCCTTAAATTGATTTAGAGTTTGAAACTGAAATCAAGATGTATAGAACATTTTAAGGTTGGGAGATGACTGAAGTCGTATGGTTGGGAGTTTCTCTATGGTTGGAACGTTTATCTGTACATGAGTACAACGTATGTGTAGGGGCTTTGTTAATAAACAATTGTTCGAAGAATTGTCTTTATAGACCGTGTGGATAGAACTTAGATTCCTGTTAGGAATTGTTGAATTTTGGTCGACAGTGAGTCGGTTGACTTTGGGTAGTAAAGGATATAGATTTCGAGGACGAAATCGTTTTAAGGTTGGGAGAATTGTAACACCCGGAAAATCCTTGTGAGTAAAAATAGTTCTAATATTTCTTTATATTTTGACTTCTAAGATTATAATTGATTTCCTAAGTAATTTCCGTGATTGTCACTTATTATTTGAGAACTCCCGATAGAAATCAGTAAGTTTATTCCTTAAGGAAATAAATGAAAAATAGATGATAAAGTTAAATATTAGATTTTATGGATTAGTTGGATGGGTAATTTGAATACGAGTCCAACGGTTCTTTCCGGAGCAAAACGGAGTTCTAACGAAGAAGTTACGGCTAAATCAGTGGAAGTTGAGAAGTGTAGCAAACAGAACCCGACGCCGATGGTTTGGCGCCGATGCATCGGCGCGGGTGATCGGCGCCGAATTCCTGACGTGCCAAAAGGGGGTTAAACCCACCTCTTTACCCTTAGTCATCCACCCTTTTACTTAGAACTCTCAAATCCGATTTTTTAGTTCTGCTATCTTCTTCTCAAGTGATTCTTCATCAAATCCTAAGGTAAACTTACTTCTCTTAATCCTAATTCCATTCAAACAACAATTAGATGAATCTCACCAATTAAATTTGATTTAGGGCAATATATCTTCATTCTTTTCTTGGAGTAATTGGGTGGAAGTATTCAAGTTAGGGTTATACCAATTGAAGGTTTGAGGTGAGTAACTTGTAATTAATTGATTGTATTACACTTATATACTATTCCTTATCTTGATTTTGGTATAGTTAATATGAAATCTTGAATTATATGCTCTTAATGGTTAAGAGGAAAACAAGAGGAGTTCAAGAAAGTTATGTGGATAATTTGTGTTTATTACTTAGTATACTATGTTAAATGTTGGTGCTAAGGGTTTGACTTTGATTATATATCAATGGTATGTGATATTGAGATGATGGCTTAATAGATGTCTTAATGATGAATTGATGGCTTAATGGTCAAAATGGACTTATTCTTGAATTGTAAACATGGCGGTTTATTATTGAAATCATATAGAAAGTGATTTAAATACATGTGGATGTATATGAACTACATGGAAGTAGTATTGATCATGTTAAATGGTTGGACCATTGTTATGTGTTAAATATGCTTGATATTATCTAGAATATGATTTATTACATATGGATGTATGTGAACTACATGGAAGTAGTATTGATAATGATAAATGGTTGGACCATTGTTAAGTGCTTAATATGCTTTGGATATTATTTGGATTAACATATTTGGTATTCACATAATTGGAGGAGCACCTAGTAGGCATTGGAGGATATATTCTTACACACCGTGGGGTAAGTGTAATTGATTCATACCTTCGGATACCGTGGGGTTTTCCGTTGTGTTATGCCTTGTGACAATACCGTGGGGTATCGATCAAGGTATATCTTCAATTATGATGTAACTGGGTAGCGATATGGGCCTTCTCCATGGAATCCAATTTGTGAATGTATCGAATTGTTATTCCTACATGCTATGATTATGCTCTATGTGCTATGTGTAAACCTCACTTAGGCTTTAAAAGCCTAACACTTGTTATGTGTTTTATATGTTACAGATATTAGGGGTCCCGGATACAAGAAGTTTAGACTGGGGTTGTGAGCATGGGATCATTGTTGGAGAGTTAAAGATTTGAAGATTGTGATAGAACTTTCCGACACCTTTTGTTACCTGATAAGCTAGTGGTCCATTACTAGTCGTAATGAACTAAATCTTCGTATTAATGGTTATGTAATGATTTATGTATACTTTTACTTTAGTAATGAGTACCACTCTTCCGTTTTATGGAAGTTTTTGTTAACCCCTGTTTTGGGGTGTTACAGGTAGGTGTGATCTATGAACGTTGTGCAACTGCTATGTGTAACAACCCAATTCTTAGTAGGTTTGCATGTCCAGTGGTCAAAGTAGAAGAAATGAAAGTATTAGTAAAGGACTTAATTGCAATTTTGAGCAGTATAAATAGGGACCAAATCCCTAGGGTTAGAATGGTTTTTGTTTGTTCTGTGTTGCTTTGGCGGCTGAGAAAGAAATAGCAAGAAGAAGTCGACAGTGAAGAATTGACATCTTTAGCGTGAAGAGTTCTTTCTTTTTGGGTAAGTAATTCATCCCTTGTTATGATTCCTTGCACTAAATGACTAAGTTAAATCCCTAGTCGCAGTTCATGTTTTAGCTGGGTTATGGATTAAGAACACCCTGAGGGTTTTAATCGCATACAATCGGGTTGTTATGGTAGTAAGAATTATTCTGATTTTAAGGACTTTTGTGACACCCTAAAACAGGGTCAACAAAAACTTCCATAAAACGGAAGATTGATATATATACAATGCCAAAACGAGAGCTATAAAAAGGGATATTCATATGCCTGTTTACAAACAAGATGTAATATTTACTACTATATGACAACCGACTAATCTAATCTCTACTATAGAAATAAGATTACAAAAGGTGTCATAATTAGACCAACTTTGATCTTCTATCTTTGGCATCTCAAAAGTATCCCCACGCTCACAAGTCCCCATTTATGCTTTCTTAGGGATGGCACCACTAGAACCTGTGACACACATTAAACAAATAACAAGTGTTAGGCTTGGAAGGCCTAGTGAGTCAATCATATAATAAAGCATGCAGTTATTTCACATAAGAGTTATCAACTTGATCATTCACAAATCGGACTATATGGGGGAGACCCAAACACCAACCCGAGTTACATCATCTTTGAAGATACACCTTAGCGTCTACCTCCAAGGTAACGCCTCAAGGCCCGGCACATCGGGACTACCTATATGGTATAAATCCCGAAGGCGTGGATCGATACACAAACCTCCCAGGTAAGTGCCCAAGACTATATCTTCCTAATGCCTACTTAGGGACTCCTCCAATTTGTGAATACCAACAACCAACTACTCCAAGCAGTTCATAATGCCATACATTTACTTCAATAAAGATAGTCCAACCATCTCATTAAGCATGTAATTTCTACATACAAGAAATCTTCCAATTATTCACATATGTACAAGTAACATTATGAATTTATTGTTTAACATAGATCATACATCAAATTTGCATATTAAATCACTTTAACATAGTCAGAATTTCTTCATTAAGACATAGCTTAATCCATTAAGCTCTAAACCTTAATATTTAGGCTTAACCAATTTCAATTGATCACCATCATAACATATACAATTCCAAGTAGAATAAAATACTACATCACCTTTATCTTATCATTAAGCCCCTTTCAATTTCCTCTTTAGAGAAATAAGAGCTTATTGGCTCAAAATATACTTCAAGGTAAACTTGTTAGAAATAAATGAAATGATAGAGTAAATTATGAATCAAGTATACTTTTGAATTCAAATTACTCACCTTAGCAGATTTGTGGTAAAATCCCAAACCTTAGATGGAGTGGGTGGAGTTGATTCTTGAAGAGATTAAAGACCTTTCACTAAGATGAGGTTGATCACCTAAAATCCAACATAGGTGTTCATAAATACTCCCAACAATTATCTCTTAATGGACAGAGGAAGAATTAGCCAAACCCTACCTTTTTGGAAGAAGAAGTCGACTGCCAAAATGCTCTGATTTCACATAATCAGCTAGAAATCCGAAACTCTCCTTTTTATACCAAAATAGGTCGGCAGCGATTATGACATGGCGATAGTGACTCTGTCACTATCGCCGGGGCACTCTCGCTCAACTCCCCCAAACTCTCGGTACAAAACGGGCGATTGTGACCATGCGATAGTGACACTGTCACTATCGTCGGGTCACTCTCGCTAGAACCCAATATTCTTGAAAACTAATACTTGCGGTACATATCCCGCGATTGTGACACCCGCGATAGTGACATGGGCACTCTCGCCGGTCACTATCGCCTAAAGGGTACCGAGCCTCCTTTGGTCCTCTTTTCAGTCCTTGATCAGATCCTAACAAGTCACCATTCAAGGTAAATTGATAAAATACTTGAACATGCTTAACAACTACAAAAATAACATATAACGAAAATTCGGGGTGTTACAATTCTCCCCAACTTGGACAAAATTTCGTCCTCGAAATTTAAGGTTGTACAAACAAATGCGGATAACGGCGTCTCATGTCCTCTTCCGGCTCCCAAGTCACGTTGGCACCTCGATGGTGCTTCCACTGCACTTTGACCTTAGCTACCTCTTTGTGTCGGAGTTTCGTAACTACTCTGTCCAAAATGGCTTCGGGTTCCTCGATACATCGGTTGTCATCCACCCGGATTTCCGATAAAGGTATCACGCTCTCTCCTTCCGCTAAGCACTTCCGTAGATAACACACATGGAACGTTGGATGGATTCCATCCATTTCCGGAGGTAAATCCAATTTGTAGGCTTGCGAACCCACACGTTCCAAAATAGAGAACGGTCCAAGGAAACGGGGACTTAACTTCCCGCGCTTTCCAAAACGAATTAATCCCTTCCAAGGGGATACTTTCAACATCACTCTTTCTCCTACTTGGAACTCTATCAGTTTCCTTCTCTTGTCAGCGTAGCTCTTTTGTCGATCTTGAGCCGCTTTCAACCGTTCTCTAATGACTTTAACCTTATCGGTTGTTTCTTGTACAATTTCCGGTCCGGAAAATTGCTTTTCTCCCGCCTCTAACCAACACGCGGGAGTCCTACACTTTCTCCCATACAATGCTTCAAACGGTGCCGCCTTTAAGCTCGAGTGATAACTATTGTTGTAAGCGAACTCCACTAATGGTAGATGAGTATCCCAATTACCCCCAAAGTCGATTACGCACGCCCTTAACATATCTTCCAAGGTTTGAATGGTCCTTTCGCTTTGACCGTCTGTTTGTGGGTGGTATGCCGTGCTCAAATTCACTCTCGTACCAAGTTCTTCTTGTAACGCTTGCCAAAATCTTGATGTGAATCGACTATCCCGATCAGAGACTATGGACACGGGAACCCCATGTCGCGAAACCACCTCATCAATGTAAAGTTTTGCCAATTTGTCCATTGGTAAAGTTTCTCGCATTGCCAAAAAATGTGCACTCTTCGTCAAACGATCCACTATTACCCAAATGGTGTCGTGGCCCTTCATAGTCCTTGGCAATTTAGTCACAAAATCCATTGTGATCTTCTCCCATTTCCACTCGGGAATTTCCAAAGGTTTCAACTCACCATAGGGTAATTGATGTTGAGCTTTTACTTGAGAACAAGTCGTGCACTGTCCCACATACCACGCCACATCTAACTTCATGACCGGCCACCAATAATGCAGCTTCAAATCCCGATACATTTTGGTACTTCCGGGATGAATGGAGTACTTGGATTTATGAACCTCATCCATGAGTAGCTCCCGATTCCCACCGATCTTAGGCACCCACACTCGCCCCTTGAACAACTTAACTCCACGACTATCTTCGGTTAACTGTTGTTTTTGTTTCACCATCACTTCATCCTTGAGGTTTTCTTCTTTTAGGGCCTCAGATTGTGCTATTCTAATCCGTTCCACTAAGATTGACACTATGTCTATTCTCGAGAGGTTGGCGCGTAAACTTCCGCTATACTATTTTCGGCTTAATGCGTCGGCGACCACATTAGCTTTACCCGGATGGTAAAGCAGTTCACAGTCGTAATCTTTGAGTAACTCCAACCATCTTCGTTGTCTCATGTTCAGCTCTTTTTGGTCGAATACATGTTTCAAGCTCTTGTGATCCGTGTACAACATGCATTTCGTGCCGTATAAATAATGACGCCACAACTTCAAGGCAAATACCACAGCAGCCAATTCCAAATCGTGTGTAGGGTAGTTCTTTTCGTGCACCTTAAGTTGTCTCGAGGCATATACGATCACCTTTCCCCGTTGCATTAACACACATCCCAAGCCCAACTTGGAGGCGTCGCTATAGACTACAAAATCTTCCGATCCTTCGGGTAAGGATAGTATTGGTGCTTCACACAATTTCTTTTGGAGTGTACGGAATGCCTTCTCTTGAACATCGGTCCAAACAAAGTTCACATTCTTCCGTGTCAACGCCGTCAATGAAGAAGCAATCTTGGAAAATCTTGTATGAACCTCCGATAGTAACCCGCCAATCCCAAGAAACTTCGGATTTCTCCCGGACTCTTGGACGGTTCCCAATTCATCATTGCCTCGATTTTGGACGGATCCACTTTCACTCCATCCCTAGTAATCACATGACCCAGAAATTGGACCTCCTTCAACCAAAAGTCGCACTTAGAGAATTTTGCGTAAAGCTTTTCTGTCCTCAACACTTCTAACACTTCTCGTAGGTGCAACTCGTGTTCTACTTCATTCTTGGAGTACACCAAAATGTCATCTATGAAGACAATTACCGTCTTGTCAAGAAAAGGTCTGCACACCTGATTCATCAAGTCCATGAATACCGCTGGTGCATTCGTCAGTCCAAACGGCATTACTAAGAATTCGAAATGACCATAACGTGTTCGGAACGCTGTCTTTGGGACGTCGTCTTCTTTAACTTTCACTTGATGATAGCCCGAACGTAAGTCAATCTTCGAGAAGCACCCCGTCCTGTGAAGTTGGTCAAACAAATCATCGGTCCTAGGAAGTGGATATTTGTTCTTCACAGTTACCTTATTCAACTCCCGGTAGTCTATACACATGCGCATTGTGCCATCTTTCTTCTTTACAAAAAGAACCGGCGCTCCCCAAGGAGATGAACTCGGTCTTACGAACCCCTTCTCCAAGAGTTCCTGAAGCTGTGTCATTATTTCTTGCATCTCGGACGGAGCCAAATGATAGGGAGCTCTAGCTATTGGAGCCGCCCCCGGCACCAAGTCTATCTTAAATTCCACTTGGCGGTCCGGTGGTAAACCCGGTAAGTCTTCCGGAAACACGTCCGGAAACTCACATACCACTTTTACATCCTCTATCTTCCTTTTCTCCAACTTGGCATCTATAACGTATGCAATGAAGGATGCACACCCTTTGACCAAGCATTTCTGGGCCTTCATCATTGAAATAATTGCTATATCCCCCTTCCTTCGTTCTCCATAAATAAATACTTGACTCCCATCCGTAGATGGTATGCGAATCATTTTCTTTGCGCACAAGATTTCAGCTTGGTTTTTAGATAACCATTCCATTCCGACCACCACGTCAAAACCTCCGATCACTATTGGTATTAAGTCGATTAAAAATTTCCTCCCTTCGATTTATAAAGTGCAACCCCGCAAAATATCACGAACCGAAACTTGACCACCGTCGGCTATTTCTATCACTAAGGCTTCGTCTAAACTTTTAGTGGGCATAGACAACTTTTGACAGAATGACCTCGACACAAAAGAAAAACTTGCACCCGAATCGAATAATACACGCGTAGGTACGGAGTTTAGAAGAAACGTACCCGACACTACGTCTGTCGAAGTCCTTGCCTCCTCAGTTGTCATCTGAAAAGCTCTCCCTTTTACTTTTGGTGGCTCCGCCTTAGATCCCCCACTTCCACTTAACTTTAGCTTCGGGCAATCCCGCTTTACATGACCCATTTCACGGCATTCGAAACAAGTCAGTCCCTTCGTGGGACAATCCCGGCCATAATGTCCACTCTTTCCACAGTTGTAACACCCCTGCGAGTTTGAGTGCGATTGGGTATTACATGGGCCAACATGGTGTTTCCTGCATCGATTACACCACCTTACGTCTCGGCGGTTATCCCCACTTCGATTCCCGGTAAACTGCCTTTGTTGTCGAACGGGTCCGGACGGTCTTTCCCACTTTCTTTTCTCACCTGTATGTCCACTTTCCAACTTTCCTTGAGTCAAATCGTCTTCCACCAACAATGATTCTTCAATTGCTTCATGTACAGTCGTTACCTTGGCGTTCCTCACGGCCATCTTCATCTCAGCTGGCAATCCCCGTTGGTACGCCTTTATTTTCATTTTCTCATCGGGAGCCAGATGCTCCACCAAACTTAACTTTTCAAGAAACGCCTTTGAGTAGTCGATCATGGTCATATTCCCTTTCTTCAATCCCCGGAACTCCTCTTCAATCTTGTCTAGAGCCCTCTCACTACAATACTTGTCGAGAATCTTTTTCTTGAACGTCGGCCACGTGAGTTTAGCCAATGCTTCGGGCGTGAGAGACGAACGGGTGAGATTCCACCAAGTAAGGGCCTCGCCCTTGAGAAGATGAGAATCAAACTTAACTCGTTGGGAGTCTTCGCATTCACTAGCCTCGAACGCCATTTCCATCTCCCGGATCCAATACATACACCGAACTGGGTCGGTAGTCCCAGCGAATTCCGGTGGTTTGCAACCAAGGAAAGTCTTATACGAACACCCCCTTTCTCTTCTCCCATCACGCACGTTCGCTTGCTCTAGTGCAACTGCTCCATTCCCAAGACCTCCCGAACCATTTCCTGCATTATCCGCCACTGTCTCAATGCGTCGATGACTGTGGTCCTGGTCCTCCAACAATTTCATAAACATTTCTTGTTGTTGAGCCATGGCAGAGGTCATAGCTTGAAGCACACTATCTTTCAGTCGGTTTTCGAGGGTATTATCCTCTATTACATGGTTTGAGGTTCCGATGTGGGTTCTTGGTATATGTTCCGGTCCTCCACCTAAAATAAGTGGCCTCGGAGGACGTTCGGCCGCTGCTTGATTAGCCAATTGGTCGGCTGTAGATTCGGTTGCGGCGTGACCATCCAGTGCTGATTGACGTTGACCTCGCGTGTTCACCATCTTAGTCTGTCAAACATGCGAGAATAATGGTAAGAAATAGACTAAAGTTGCGTACTCATACATTCATTAATCACTATAATAATAGTAGTCAAGCACACTTACGTAACAACACATTCATAATAGCATTAGCTAAGTGGAATTATGAACATGTTACACACAAGCATTCTCATTACCATCATCATAATTCTCAACAAATGAATTTTCGCAATTCCTAACACTCTCCCATCCTAGGATGTCTACCCAACGTAGAGGTTTTCTATGACAATTTCTCAGCTTAAGTCTAGACATACTACAGTCAACGCCTAGTTCACTTAAACTAGAGATCTGATACCAACTTGTGACACCCTAAAACAGGGTCAACAAAAACTTCCATAAAACGGAAGATTGATATATATACAATGCCAAAGCACGAGCTATAAAAAGGGATATTCATATGCCTGTTTACAAACAAGATGTAATATTTACTACTATATGACAACCGACTAATCTAATCTCTACTATAGAAATAAGATTACAAAAGGTGTCATAATTAGACCAACTTTGATCTTCTATCTTTGGCATCTCAAAAGTATCCCCACGCTCACAAGTCCCCATCTATGCTTTCTTAGGGATGGCACCACTAGAACCTGTGACACACATTAAACAAATAACAAGTGTTAGGCTTGGAAGGCCTAGTGAGTCAATCATATAATAAAGCATGCAGTTATTTCACATAAGAGTTATCAAATTGATCATTCACAAATCGGACTCTATGGGGGAGACCCAAACACCAACCCGAGTTACATCATCTTTGAAGATACACCTTAGCGTCTACCTCCAAGGTAACGCCTCAAGGCCCGGCACATCGGGACTACCTATATGGTATAAATCCCGAAGGCGTGGATCGATACACAAACCTCCCAGGTAAGTGCCCAAGACTATATCTTCCTAATGCCTACTTAGGGACTCCTCCAATTTGTGAATACCAACAACCAACTACTCCAAGCAGTTCATAATGCCATACATTTACTTCAATAAAGATAGTCCAACCATCTCATTAAGCATGTAATTTCTACATACAAGAAATCTTCCAATTATTCACATATGTACAAGTAACATTATGAATTTATTGTTTAACATAGATCATACATCAAATTTGCATATTAAATCACTTTAACATAGTCAGAATTTCTTCATTAAGACATAGCTTAATCCATTAAGCTCCAAACCTTAATATTTAGGCTTAACCAATTTCAATTGATCACCATCATAACATATACAATTCCAAGTAGAATAAAATACTACATCACCTTTATCTTATCATTAAGCCCCTTTCAATTTCCTCTTTAGAGAAATAAGAGCTTATTGGCTCAAAATATACTTCAAGGTAAACTTGTTAGAAATAAATGAAATGATAGAGTAAATTATGAATCAAGTATACTTTTGAATTCAAATTACTCACCTTAGCAGATTTGTGGTAAAATCCCAAACCCTAGATGGAGTGGGTGGAGTTGATTCTTGAAGAGATTAAAGACCTTTCACTAAGATGAGGTTGATCACCTAAAATCCAACATAGGTGTTCATAAATACTCCCAACAATTATCTCTTAATGGACAAAGGAAGAATTAGCCAAACCCTACCTTTTTGGAAGAAGAAGTCGACTGCCAAAATGCTCTGATTTCACATAATCAGCTAGAAATCCGAAACTCTCCTTTTTATACCAAAATAGGTCGGCAGCGATTATGACATGGCGATAGTGACACTGTCACTATCGCCGGGGCACTCTCGCTCAACTCCCCCAAACTCTCGGTACAAAACGGGCGATTGTGACCATGCGATAGTGACACTGTCACTATCGCCGGGTCACTCTCGCTAGAACCCAATATTCTTGAAAACTAATACTTGTGGTACATATCCCGCGATTGTGACACCCGCGATAGTGACATGGGCACTCTCGCCGGTCACTATCGCCTAAAGGGTACCGAGCCTCCTTTGGTCCTCTTTTCAGTCCTTGATCAGATCCTAACAAGTCACCATTCAAGGTAAATTGATAAAATACTTGAACATGCTTAACAACTACAAAAATAACATATAACGAAAATTCGGGGTGTTACAACTTTTTATGCAAAAGTTTTGTGTAAGAATGCAGCAATGAAACTCTCTTTTATTCGCCGATTAGGAAGAAATCGAGTATAATCGTGTTGGGTGCGAACCCTGTTCGCTAGTCCGTAGTACCGGGAGTCGGGTACCGGGAGTCCGTAGTACCGGGAGTCGGGGTACCGGGAGTCGGGTACCGGGAGTCCGTAGTATCGAGAGTCGGGTACCGGGAGTCGGGGTACCGGGAGTCGGGTACCGGGAGTCCGTAGTACTGAGAGTCGGGGTACCGGGAGTCGGAGTACCGGGAGCCGAACCATACCGGGACTGTTGGTTTGGGCGTCTGCCAGGCCGTAGTATCGAGCTAATTAGGCCGATGGATTTAGAGTTTAACTTAAGTCTCTTGGGCTTAGTAAAGGATAAAAGAACTCCAATAATTGATAGATGGACCTAAACGAGTAGTTGAGATCGGATTAAGAGAAACGTAGGATGAGAATAGAGTGTTTATCTAATTAAATCTGTGAATCATTAATTAGGTGAACGGTCGGTGCAAGATTCGAGTTTAGAGAAGGATCTGCAGTCAGGTGAGTTCTCTCAACCCTTTTTAAGACGTACTGTTTTTACTGAAATGGTTCCTTATCGAGCATGATTGAAATTTATAAGAGCTATGCATGTTTTCATGAATTGCATGATTATTTACAAATGAATGCTGATTAAGGTTTTCACGCACGTGGTTTCATGTATATGTGTATGCTATGTGGTGTCGGTTACACAGTGGGGTCAGGGTACCTTGGGATCTCTGATCTCTCGGGGCATATGGAGGATTAGCTTGTAGGTTGGAATTTGTTTTCTCCTACATGAAGGAACGAGGAGTCCATTTGGATTTCGGCGTAGACGAGAGGGTGCCCGACAGGCCCCGATCGGTTTAGCTTATGCGAACCCCTGAACCCTGTGTTAACCTTGTATGATGGAAATGTGATGCATAAGAACTCTTTTCGTGCATAAAATGAAATTATTCTATATTACATGTTTTATGGAGGGAATTCACTAGACCTTTTGGTCTAACCCTCGCTTTTCAAAACTAAACCATTTTCAGGTAAGCGCGCAACTGGTTCCTCCAATAAGAACTAGGGAAGGAAACGAAGGAGGCATGGAGTTTAGAGAGACTCCAGTTTTGGTTATGGTAGTTATAGTTAGTGCTCGGCTGTGGAATGTAGAGACTTTCGCTGTCAATTTTGCCTAGTTTAGTTCATTGATGTTTAAAAAGGACAAGTTTATTTATGTACTCCGAATGCTTATGTATGTTATTGGATGTTTATGAATTTGGGACGTTACAAATGGTATCAGAGCCTTAGTTTAAGGGATTTAGGTGACAAATCGGGCCTAAACTTAAACTGTAAGACGAGGAACACAGCCGAGACATAGGATTGCCTTTAGGAACGATCACTATAAATGCGCTTAGGAATAAGGTACCAAGGACAAACGTGTAAGGTAAGTTTGGAATTACCCCTGGCCAGTGTAATTACGAACTTACAGGTATATGTGTGTGCTTACAATACCTTACTTATAGCAAATTTTGTTGTGTCATGTCTAGCAAGGATTAATTATCGAATTCTTTCAGCTTAGTGCTATGGCCGGGAGAACATGAGGAATAGGTCAGCAAGATCTCCGAGGAATGGACCGAGCTTCTTTGTTAGGGAGGTGTCGTGTAAGATCATTATAATGTGGTGTGTGTATACACCGAAGGGAGGAAATGTTATAGAGAATAGAATGAGTTGTCTAGAGGTAGCTTTTCGTGAGTCCGAAGAGGATGAATGTTGAGTTTAAGAGAGACTCCTGCTTCAGGGGAGTCCTAGTTCTTGAGATTGCAAAGTAAATCAGTTCGGAGGATAAGGAAGGACAGTATCGAAATCTTGAAAGTATCAATGAAATCCTGACTTCTTAGTCGAGCTTTTCAGTGGCAAGATAATGAAGTTGCGATACCTATAGTGAAATGAAAGCATGTGGAAGTAGAAAGTAAGATAGTTGATCATAACGAAAGTAGTACGAAAAGGTGAGTAAGTGAATTGTAGAACGCATGTGCAGCAAGTTGTTGCATGACCGAGAGGACGACCTTTGGCCGAGGGTAAAGTGTCAAGGATAAGCTGCGAGAGTGAAATGGTTGACCTTGTTTGAGTGAGTAGCCTTCAATTCGCAAGTAGAGTCTCATGTCTGACGTTCTTTGATGTAACATGAAATTTTCACGATTTAAGTTAAATGTGTAAATGTCAATTTTGATCGAAAATGAGTCAAAATGTGCAAGCGTATGTTTAAAGAAAAGGTGATTTCATTCACATTGCACAATGAAATTTTGAGCTTAACGGTTTGCAAAGTATTTCGCACTTTCCATGATAAGTTAAATTGTTACAAAAAGGTCGAGAAAACATTTGCTAGCAAAACTTTTAAAAATCAAAATGAGTTTTGGCCTGTTGATATCGTATAAAAGGGTGTGAGAACCGACTGGTTTACTTTGTGTCGGTAATCCCTTTCAGGATTGTGTCGTATGAAAAGACTTTCATGCAATATATTACTGTCGTAATAACTTCGTTCGGATTAAGGTTCACGGGAAGGTGCATGCAAACGATCCTCGAATCGTTGTGCAGGGTGTTGAAGTTATAAGAGTGATGGGGTCATGTGTACCCAAGTTGTTTTCAAATGTGTTTATTTAAAATGATAAAATGTACGAAATGATTTATTTACTGTGTTGTCCTGCATGAAGGCTATGAACTCATTAGGTCATAGAGTTTTACATTTTAAGCTAAGGAAGAACTTCAAGAGTGGATAAGTGACAGTCAAATCAGGAAGGAATGTTGTAGCTTAAATGATTGGTGTTTAAGAGGAAAGGTGAACAGTGGTAGAGTCGAAAGTGGATTAAAGTATCGGATGTATGAGGGTTTGCACCCTTGTTCGGTAACTGGAAGTATGGTTGTCAAGGAACGGTCGTGTCTGGAAGAAGGGCGTGAAACCTTCAAGGGGTTGGTTTTGGCAACTTTTATGGGTAGTGTTGTGAAGCAGGAAAGAAAGGCCACGGTGTGGGTCATGAGTTTCGAAGGGAACTGGTAATATTGATGTTACATGAGTAAGTTTCGAAATAGGGGAGACGGATTATAAAGTCAACTATGATGTGTAGGGAGGAATAGGTCCCATAAGGAACTCATGTTAAAGGATAGGTTAAGGAAGTAGTTAAGAGTTATCTTTTGTTGTGGAAGTCGGCAACAGTGTATGTTGACCGAGGCCGAAGACTCAAACCAAGTGAGTGTAAGTTGATAGAATATCTTATAGAGGTGTTAAATTAGTAAGAGACTGTTGTTGTTGAATAGGCGTTCTATTTACGAGGTGAGGAGGGTCCGTAGAAAGACAAGATGTGTAACACGAGCGGAGTGAGTGTAGACTATACAATCAGTAAGAAAATGTGTCGTGTCTAAGAAAGGACTCGGATCATAACGAGCTAGCTAGGATGTTTGTGTCTGAGCTAAGTGTGACTCGTGAGTCATAGTTCAACAAGTTGGGAGAGAACTAAGTAGCGAGACAGACTCGATTGTAGTATACGGGAGAATATGAAGGAAAAGGTGAATTGTGTACGAATGACCATGAGAAGACTTGGTCGGTAGTGTGTTGATAGGAGTGGTGAATGTACGAACGAATAGTAGCTTCAATTTCCAAGATATCTGTGTCAGCCGGTGATGTAGTAAGGCGATGTTAGAAAGATGAAGGATTAGAAGGAAGTCCTTTTGGGATTTCGGGTAGAGTGTACGTTTTGCAATCCCGGTTGTTGAAGTACGTGGTTTGTAAGTTGGTGTGTATTTTGACTGTTAAGTGAGGAATGTGCAGTTATGTAATTGCATTAGTTGCCAAGTTAAAGGTACCGGCTAGTATCATAGTGAGGTGACGTTAGAGAGAAAGAAAGTATCAAATAGAAGCTCTTGGGGTCTACAGATGAGATGTACGATCTATTAACCAGATTGTTGGAGCACATAGGGTGTAAGTTGACTTTATGGGGTGAGACTACCCAAAGGAGAAACCAATTATTTTGGTGTTATGAGTCGCTAAGTAAGTGTATGTTGGAATCATTGGAAGTTTAAAGAGGATGAAGAATGGATTGGCCAAACGTGTTATAGTAAATGCTAGATCTTTGTAGATCGTGAATTGTTTCTTATGTGAAAGGGAGTAACCCTAGAAGGAGATAGTTAGGAAGTTTGATTACGATTAAAGAATGACATGATGATGATTATGAGTCGGAGAGGTAGTACGATCATTAGTTGATTTGAATGTCATAATAGATGTATAAGCCTTGATAGGTTGATTAAATTTTACGAATTGCAGCTAAGTCGGAGTTTATCATTTGGAATAAGTTGATAATTACAATTGAAATGAATTGATCGAGTTAAAGTGGCTTATGTGCGAGAGGAGGATCTATGTAAGTAAAAGTTGGAGGTCAAAGAAGGGGTAGTGACGACGAACACTAGTGTCGTTCCAAGACGACTTGGTGGAATGTTTGGGTTAGGATATTGATGTAACTGTTTTGTTATGTGAATAATAAGAAAGTGATATCAGCATGTGGAAAGATCGGGGGAGAGGAGCTAGTAATGTTTGGTGGGCAGTGCTCCACGCTATCGTGGAGAGGTGAAGTTAGTAGGTCGGAATAAGTGAGTAAATCGGAAGTAATAAACTTGACAGTAATGCCGAAAGGTGAAGGATTGTGCAGAGGGTTATTGATAAGTGTGCGAACCGTTAGAAAGAATATTGAGGAAAGGAATTGTGTATGATTTTGTGCAGGAAGGGAGTGGATAAGGCAGTTGAATGGGTTAAGTTAGTGACCTTGTGAGAAATGTTTAAATGAATTGGTCGTGCAGTGTTTCAGCTAGTGAGATTAGTATGGCGTGACCATGCTTACTCCTCCTAGTGGAGTGAGGATAACCGGAGTTGTGTTTCGTATGACTGAACGATCGGGGCAATCAACGAAGAACTGAGGTGTTTCAGGATAATTTTAACTGAGTAAGTGAACACTTCAACGATGGGTTTGGAGGTTCCTACTCTTAGTTACGTATAAGGATGGGGTGGCAAAGTAGTGAGATTGTGAGAGAAGTTTGACGAACTGTGGTCTAGGTAGTCCGAGAGAAGGGAAATGTTAGATGCGTAGATGTTTGGTGAAGGAACTCCGGGTTGTGAGTTGTCGGGATGTACAGGGTTGGCCTTGTGCCAAGCTGTCAAGTGTGTGATTGATTCTTAGTAAATAAGTTTCGTGTTGTAGTGGGGGATTCCGACAAGTTCCTCCTTAAAGGAAGTATTAATGCATGAGAAGCCTTATTTCATTCTCGGTTGTTGAGATCGATCGAGTAGGAACAGTAGCCTACGGGTTAGAGTACCGTAAGAACTGAAGGGAATGCAACCGATGTTCCATGTTTCGAAATTAATGAGATAGTCGACTGGGTCAGTAGTGGCAGTACCTTAGGGAAGCGTCAATTTCGGATGTGGGCAAGGTACCCGCATCTTTTCCAATAAGGAATTCCGGGGACGGAATTCTTTTAAGGGGGGGGGGTGTTGTAACAACCCAATTCTTAGTAGGTTTGCAAGTCCAGTGGTCAAAGTAGAAGAAATGAAAGTATTAGTAAAGGACTTAATTGCAATTTTGAGCAGTATAAATAGGGACCAAATCCCTAGGGTTAGAATGGTTTTTGTTTGTTATGTGTTGCTTTGGCGGCTGAGAAAGAAATAGCAAGAAGAAGTCGACGGTGAAGAATTGACATCTTTAGCGTGAAGAGTTCTTTCTTTTTGGGTAAGTAATTCATCCCTTGTTATGATTCCTTTCACTAAATGACTAAGTTAAATCCATAGTCGCAGTTCATGTTTTAGCTGGGTTATGGATTAAGAACACCCTGAGGATTTTAATCGCATACAATCGGGTTGTTATGGTAGTAAGAATTATTCTGATTTTAAGGACTTTGTTATGCAAAAGTTTTGTGTAAGAATGCAGCAATGAAACTCTCTTTTATTCGCCGATTAGGAAGAAATCGAGTATAATCGTGTTGGGTGCGAACCCTGTTCACTAGTCCGTAGTACCGGGAGTCGGGGTACCGGGAGTCGGGTACCGGGAGTCCGTAGTACCGGGAGTCGGGTACCGGGAGTCCGTAGTACCAGGAGTCGGGTACCGGGAGTCGGGTACCGGGAGTCGGGGTACCGGGAGTCGGGTACCGGGAGTCCGTAGTACCGAGAGTCGGGGTACCGGGAGTCGGAGTGCCGGGAGTCGGGGTACCGGGAGTCGGAGTGCCGGGAGTTAGGGTACCGGGAGCCGAACCATACCGGGACTGTTGGTTTGGGCGTCTGCCAGGCCGTAGTATCGAGCTAATTGGGCCGATGGATTTAGAGTTTAGCTTAAGTCTCTTGGGCTTAGTAAAGGATAAAAGAACTCCAATAATTGATAGATGGACCTAAATGAGTAGTTGAGATCGGATTAAGAGAAACGTAGGATGAGAATAGAGTGTTTATCTAATTAAATCTGTGAATCATTAATTAGGTGAACGGTCGGTGCAAGATTCGAGTTTAGAGAAGGATCTGCAGTCAGGTGAGTTCTCTCAACCCTTTTTATGACGTACTGTTTTTACTGAAATGGTTCCTTATCGAGCATGATTGAAATTTATAAGAGCTATGCATGTTTTCATGAATTGCATGATTATTTACAAATGAATGCTGATTAAGGTTTTCACGCACGTGGTTTCATGTATATGTGTATGCTATGTGGTGTCGGTTACACAGTGGGGTCAGGATACCTTGGGATCTCTGATCTCTCGGGGCATATGGAGGATTAGCTTGTAGGTTGGAATTTGTTTTCTCCTACATGAAGGAACGAGGAGTCCATTTGGATTTCGGCATAGACGAGAGGGTGCCCGACAGGCCCCGATCGGTTTAGCTTATGCGAACCCCTGAACCCTGTGTTAACCTTGTATGATGGAAATGTGATGCATAAGAACTCTTTCCGTGCATAAAATGAAATTATTCTTTATTACATGTTTTATGGAGGGAATTCACTAGACCTTTTGGTCTAACCCTCGCTTTTCAAAACTAAACCATTTTCAGGTAAGCGCGCAACTGGTTCCTCCAATAATAACTAGGGAAGGAAACGAAGGAGGCATGGAGTTTAGAGAGACTCCAGTTTTGGTTATGGTAGTTATAGTTAGTGCTCGGTTGTGGAATGTAGAGACTTCCGCTGTCAATTTTGCCTAGTTTAGTTCATTGATGTTTAAAAAGGACAAGTTTATTTATGTACTCCGAATGCTTATGTATGTTATTGGATGTTTATGAATTTGGGACGTTACACTATGTGTGCTATTACTTTGTTAAACGGGCCTTAGGGTGGTTGTGGTTATTACATGGTGCATTACTGTGATTTAAACTGTTTGGTAGTGAATTCACTAGACCTTATGGTCTAACCCTCTCTTTTTCCAAAACTTAAAAACCATTTTCAGGTAAGGGCGTAATAGGTGCATCCTCCAAGGGGAAGGAGAAGGCTTGAAGTCTAGAGGTGTCTAGCTAGAGAACTTTACCCGTTTCCTTAGTTTATTTTAGACATCTCGGTTGTATTCGTATGTGAACCGCTTTACTCTTGGAGCTTACTATTTAACTTTTGAAAATGTGGGACCCTTATGGGCTTTTGGTTATGATATTGCTTTTGGATATTTTTTTAGGTTGTTACAATAATAAATTGTAAACTATAGGGATGCAAATCATAATTTCAGAATCATAGAGAGAATAATAGAAATTTTCAACAAAACACAAAGAAGAAATAAACTTAACTTACTCTTAGGGGCGGCCGTTTACTAAACAATTACCCTTGATGAGCGGTTATCGGTTCAATTACCTCACCAGGTGAATACAACAAAGACCGAGAATCTTACCCAATAAGAGCAAATACAAAGATCGAAAGTCTTACTGAGTAAGTGATCGACTCAAAAGATGAATCAAATTTAATTCAATAAATTATCAATAGTAATATCCAATTGATATAAGTAAACCAATTAAATCATCAACTAGATGGGAATGGATTGCATTGGTTGTTAAAATTCATCATCCAATGACTTATTAACGGGGTGTTTGGTTGGGGGTAATGAAGGGTAAGGAATAAGAATGGTAATGAAAACTGGTGTTTGGTTTGATATAATATAATGGACTCATTACTCCAAATCCATTAATTTCCATTCCTGATCAAATTGGGGGGAATGGAAATCTTATTCCCTCTCAGTCATCTTTTCTCACGTGTCCCTTCATTTTTTGATGTTGAATGAAAAATATTTTTTATTTTAATGTTGGACGTTACATATTTGTATTAAAAATATTATATAAAATATTTTTTATTAACTATATTGGTTTAACCAAACAGCGTCAATGGAATGTTCATTCCTATTCCCATTCTCCCGCATTCCTATTTTCATTCCTATTCTCCTTCCTTAAAATGAACCAAACGTCCCCTTAAATATCTCTAGTCATGATTTTAACGAACCACTCTATGATTTATAATGAACCAATCCATGATTTATAATTATAAATTACAATAGATATCTTGTTTCGTCCTTGTGGCTAGGTACTTTATACAATTCTTGTCACTTTTTTTTGAAAATTTTACGGAACGTATCTTTGTGGGGTTACGTTTTATAACGAGTTACATATTTGCTATTACATTTATTTAACGAGTCTGGTCTCCATAATCATAGTTTTTCAATGAGTTCAGTCCCTAAAAAACAACCTGAATCCTTATGATTTTATCAATGATCCAACTCATTGTAAAAATATAACCAAAAAGCATACGATCTATTAAATTCTAGAAAAAAGAAAAACAAGAACTGAAACTTCATATAACACCAGGATGAAACGTGTAATATTCTCCTTTTAAATTTCAGTAAAAGAAAGTATAGATTCATTTATTAAATTGGCTGGCCATAAAAAGTGGTGGTGGAACCTGTCTCCATTTTCGTTTTCCCCAAAATGGTATATAAACCAATTTCATCAAGTCATGTGGAATGTTAGCATGCAAGACCACCAATTATAGAAATAAAATAAAAAGGGAAAAAATAAGGAGATTAATTAGTTTTTATAATAGCATGTTGTTTAAACAAAATAATCTAAATATAAGTATTCAATTCTCTCCATATTTATCGATAAAGTATTAGTAATCTGTTAGCTTTAAAGAAAAATAAAAGTAAAACTCGATGCTACCTTCTTTTTATATATCTATCCCACTACTCCAATCCAAATACATCTGATGAAAACATGATCACAACATTGGCATCGGACATACTTTTTTCTCCACATACTACCACGGTTGCCGCCGAAGTCCGTACACCGTTTTCTTTGTGTATGCAAGCAATGACATTCGTTCCTAACAACACCAATATTTGCAAAAATGCATCATAAAAAGCATCTTCTTATTGTATTATCCACCACAACACCATGCACAGTTCACACCATCGACTGCGAAGCACCTGAAGACAGCCTAAGTATTGCATGTCGTCCTTTGCCATTTGAAGTAGTTGATCCTAAAAACATGTCGATTATAGCATATGCACGGGGACTGGTATGCGTACGCATATTTAACAAGTGGAAAGAGAAGGAATACGACTCTGATATAATCTTATGGAATCCTCTAACGGATGAATATAAGATGATATCTAGACCCAATAACAAAGAATGCTACGTGACAGATGCAAGAGTATTTGGGTTTTATTACAATTGTAATGACTACAAGCTTCTACTTGTAACCTACCATCGCGATATTTATATATACTCTTTGAAATCCGATTCATGGAGAATGGTCGAGACAACACAAGAGGATTTCAAAGGTTATTTACATTCGTATTGGGATTATGAAGGTTGGGAGCATCCATGTGTTTTGTTAAATGAAAAATTGTATTTCATAGTTCCACGAGCGCAACCCCTTGGTCAAGTATCGTATTCAATTATAAGGTTTGATTTGAAGACATAAAAGTTGAGAGAGATAACGGCTCCCTCTTTGGAAACTCCAACGACATGGTGTTTGAGTTTCGTGGTTGTAAGAGGGTGCATTCACTTGTATTATGTGAGGTATTACAACAACACTACAACTGATGATGGGAAATGTTCAATAATCCAACTATGGAAAATGGATGATTGTGATACTAGAGATATCGATTGGACAAAGGTGTTTACTTATAATTCGTCTTTTCTTGGTATCTCATTCGGCCACTGCACTTGATGAAGAATGGAAATTGGCTCATGCATTATGAACTTGATGGCATTTTTAAACTAGATATAGAGAAGGATACTAAAAAGAAGTTGTGTTCATATATCGTCAAAAACATTGTTGTCCCTCCAGAACAGAAATACATCGAGACTTTCAGGATCAATTTATTTAATTAATTAGTATTATATTGCAACCCTAATTAATTGGTTGATTTTAATTATTATTATAATAATTGTTGGTTTGTTTGCTAGCTATCAACTCAATTTTGTCTTTTCATATTCATGTCATGAAGAACTTGCTAAAAGTCAAAGCATCTGTTATTTTACTAAAATAAATCATCTTTGTATAAATTTTGGAAAGCGGTTTTGAAGTTATGCCTAGGGCTCCAAACAAGCCGAATTGTGCTTGAACTTCACTAGGTGGTATTAGCAAAGCTAGAGCTCTAGCTATTTGATAACTCGACGAGTCTTCTTCGCGCAGTGTGAATTACAACTAATTCAAGCTCGATTTGGTAACTTGAATTGCTTGAAAAAAATCTAAACATGAAAAGAGAACCGTAAATCTTAAATCCTAACTATTTATTAAGTAAGTAATCACTATTTGAAAAGAAAATACTCAAATTACAACACTTTTTTTGTGTTATTTACAACATATTGGTTTATAAGATATGTTTTGGGAACCATCCTTTAAAAGGGCTGATACGACACATTTGTTTATGAGTCGCATTTAAAAGGATTAATACGACACATTGTTTTTATCTGATTTTGACACTCGAATTATCAATTATCATATTTTTCGAATGGGAAGCATCAAAAACCTTATTTGTCTTAATATCACATATTTAAAGAAATTATTTCATTTAAAAGTTATAAATATGCAATTAGTAGAAAGACTAAAATATCCTTGAGCTGATGCAATTATTTAACAGAAGTTAGTAAAATGACGAAATAGAAACAAAATAACAATTAAAGAGATTAATTAAGGGGAGGCTAAATGCACCCTTAAATTTACTAAATGCACCCTAATCATTGTATTCATGATTACTTTTTTTTTGTTTTTTGTATTTTTGTTGTCTTTTTTTTCTATTTTATTTATTTATTTATATTATATATTTTTATTTATTTGTATTATATAGTTTAAAAATGTTTTTTTTTCTTTTACTTTTTGGTTTTATTTAAAAATAAATAAATATTTTTTGAATAATTATATAATTAGAAAAATAAAAAATAAACATTGAGATTTTACATATAAATAAAGCATAACATAATGTTTATTACATTTTTACTTATTCTAAAATAACATTATCTGTAGTACAATTAACACGTAAAAGACGATTGTACTTCTGTATTCGATCTGTATACAGGGTAGCCTATGCAGCAGCACACGGATAACTGTAACGGAAGAAATGTGATATAATGGTAGGAAACGGGTATCCTTCTGCTAAAACTAGTTTCACATAATGGTTACCATTGACATACCCAATTGTATAAACAACATGTTGATACCACGCCGACGGAGTAGATCTAAGCGGTAAGTACGTCGAACAGCCTGTCATTGACATAACGTGTAATATCACATTATATTTGCAAGCAATCAAGACACCTATTTCAGGCATTGTCATCCAGTGGTCATATGGTGCACCTTGATCTGATCGAAAGAAGTTTAAAGTGTTATAAGTTGTATTCCAATGTTCACTTCCAAACATGTCGAGGTATTCTGCCTTGTATGCGTCTAACTCTTCCATCAATTGAAACCGAATTGTGGACCATGCATCTTCATGAAGACCGAGCCAGATAGCTATTGCTCGGAATCCACAATTTTCTTCCCCTATCACATCATGTACATGTGTGATGTAACGGTGAAACATTTCTGGAAATTGATTAACGTATGGATGTACATTATAATTCTTTCCCACAAAAGAACTATGTCTTGTTGGATCCTGGTAGCTCATTTTATCCAAGTCAACAAATGTTGATGCGTTCGAATAACTACGTCTAAGGGGTCCTTGAGTCGTAAAAGACGGTTCACCATGAGCTGTAAAAGACGGTTCAACATGAGGTTTTCTGGAAAGTTTATCCTTTAACGAGGGACGTCCACGAGTAGTCTTGTTAACAGCAGGTTCTCGAACCCATGTTTTTGATACATTCGTTATCTCTTTTATCTTCCTCAGAAAACTAAACTTACCAGATCTCAATTGTTTTTTAAATTCCTCGGTAAAGTTTTCGACTTCATCTTCACAACTAATATCATCATCTTGTAAGGATTGGCACGATGATAAATCAAGCTTCCTCCAAAATACATCAATCGAATCAATTGGGATAGAATGACGTTTGTTCAAATATGACATTTGTTCATGCGCACACGGTAACCCATAACTTGTACGTAGCAGACAATTACAATATCCAGAGAATAAGCCAACAGATTGAGCATGTTGATATTCTTTGAATATTATGTCTAGTGCATGAAGTGAAACGAAACCACACAACTGTTGGAAGTGTGGTATACGATGAAGATGTTTTGTGACACTTCTGCTCTCCTGAATACTAGCTTTAGTTTCTGTATCTTGGGACTGAACGAGTTTATGTATCTTACTCGTAAATGTCGGTAGACTTGATTGTGTAGAATCCAAGTAAGTTTTCAACTTGGAATGTTGACTCTCCACTCTGTTACTTGTTTGATTTCCAAAGTGGATAAATTTGTCAGTCCAAGCAGACACAAACATTTCCTTGTATGATGTCAACCATGTGTCATTCAGATAACCAAGAACAACTGAAAAAAAGTTCAAAAAAATTACTTCAATCCTATTAATAGTAATTGTTAAACCTATCAACATTTTTAATTATAATGTATTTGAGTGTACCTGGATAGCTGAGCAATGTTGCTTCTAATTGTGCGAAATTAGATACGTAAGTTTCATCTGATTCCGAAGCAACTAATGTAACCCATGCATTGTAAAAAGAACCCCAATCACGATTTGATGTTATTGTTGTTCTACAATTTCTCATGATACTTTGGTAGATGTGCCATCTACAAAGTAATCTTTTAGCACCATGAAAAACAATATTGCATGCTTTCATCAGTGCCAACTCTCTATCTATGACGATGACATGTGGATAAAGATATCCCTCCATTAATGACAGTAGACAATTTAATGCCCAAGTATAATTAGATTGATCGATAGTGACATGAATAGTGACATGAATAGTTTGATCGATAGTTTATCATAACATTATAATCGTTTTTAGAATCGTTTATTAACTAAAATACGTTAAAAAATACGTTTTATCATATTAACACGTATAATCGTTTATTAACTAAAATACGTTAAAAAATACGTTTTAATTTTAACAAGTTACATCATTATAATCGTCTCTTCGATACGTTCGAAATGAGCCAAATATTGAATTTTTTTGATTTATATATTTTAATATATATCATATACACTACATAAAAAATATTTTTTATATTTAAAATTCATATTCTTATAGTTAATTATTTAATTTATGGTACTCTTATAGTTAATGCGATAGAAGTGTAAAACAAAATTGAGAATACGTTAAAACTTCAATATATATTAAAATATATAAATCAAAAAAATTAACTATACTTGCACCACATAGTACCAATGCAAACCAAGTGTAGAATACATACCTTAGATCCTTGAAGAAATGGAAGAGGAGCTCTTGAAAAATGGCGATGGAGAGAGAGTTTCGAAAAGAGAGAGATAGAGAGAATTTCGCAAGGGGGAAAGAGTAGCAGAAGAAATGAGGAATAAAGAAGAAGAATTGAAAGAAGAAGAAATAAAACAAAAACTGACAAGACATAAAGCAAAAAGCATTGCACACTAAACCCTAAATTGAAGTTTTAACCTTAAACCCTTAATTATCATGTTGAACGTTGGAGGTTTTAAAACTTTTAAACTTGTACACGATGTATTAAGATTTGTACTTCTTAAATATTCAAGAATAAACGTAAATAAAATTATTTTTAAAAGGGTATATTAGATAAATATAGATAAGAACGTAAAATGTACAAAAAAAATAACTATATATATTTCTAATATATATATATATTTCTAATATATATATATATATAACAAAAAAATAATATATATATATATATATATATATATATATTTAAACAAAAAGAATAACAATATATATACATATAAAACAAATAAATAATATATATATATATATATCAAATAATATATATATATATATATATATTTAAATCAAAAATGATTGGTGCGGAATTATATGTATTAACACCCACCTTTTTTGGTGCAATTAGCAATGCCTATTAATTAGACCATCCGCATCGGCCCCTTGGGTTCGCCCGGGTTGGGGCTGGTTGGATTTAAACACCATCGCACCCCTTGGGGTTGGCGTGGGATGGAACCCTCCCGGGTTGGGCAACCAGCTCGGGTTGGGTCTCCCATCTAATTTTTTTTTAATAAAATATAGCCGTTAATATGGACGTTGGAGTGATTTTTTTTTTAATTATTTATATCCTATAAATACTAATATTAACCTACTTATTTTTTCACACAAACAAATTTACTCTCAATCTCTCCCATCTTCCCCACTTATTTTTTCACACCACTAAATTTTCTCTCAATCTCTCAAACTTTTCTCTACTACAAAAACAAAATGTCTTCTTCATCAGTGAACTCGTCGGAATTTTATGAGTCGTCTTCGTCATCGTCGGACGGGGAAATTAATCTACCCGCGTATCGTCAAATGGATTACGATATTTTTCGTGGATTAATAACCAATGTTGTAGAAAGGCTTTTCGATCAAGATGAAGAACCAAGTTCGCCTCCAAGACGGAGACGGAGGGGACCGGATCAAGTTAGAGATCGTGAAGCTGCACACGACCGACTTGTTGCAGATTATTTTGCGGAAAACTGTAATTACAGTGACGAGTTGTTTAGGAGACGGTTCTGCATGAGCAGACGACTATTCCTACGAATAGTGGAGGATCTTGAGCGAGAGTATAAATATTTTCAACAGGGCTGGGATGCTAGAGGCAAAAAAGGGTTATCTCCTTTGCAAAAGTGTACCTCGGCAATTCGGCAAATGGCGTATGGGATATCCGCTGACGGCTTTGATGAGTACTTGAAGATGGCGGAGTCAACTGCACGTTTATGCATACAAAAGTTCAGCAAAGGTATCGTCAATCTTTACGATAAGCGATACTTACGTAAACCTTCTTATAATGATATTCAACGTTTATACGCCGCACATGAAACTAGGCACGGGTTTCCCGACATGTTAGGAAGCTTAGATTGTATGCATTGGGATTGGGACAACTGCCCAACTGCATGGCGCGGGCAGTACGTCAGAGGTGATCATGGTCGGCCGACTATTATGCTAGAGGCAGTGGCATCACAGGATCTTTGGATTTGGCATGCATACTTCGGGGTTGCCGGGTCCAACAACGACCTCAATGTGCTACACCAGTCGCCGTTATTTAACGATGTACACAACGGGAAAGCACCGCAGTGCCCGTTTCAAGTAAACGGAGTACAATACAAACACGGCTACTATCTTGCAGATGGGATATACCCCGAATGGGCTACCTTTGTGAAATCATTCAAATGCCCTCCGGATCAAAGACGATTAAGGTTTAAAGCCGCGCAAGAAGCGGCAAGGAAGGATGTAGAACGTTGTTTTGGTGTGCTAAAACAACGCTGGCACATAATACAACACCCAGCAAGATCGTGGCACCCGAATAAAATACAAAAAGTAATGTACGCTTGCATCATATTACACAATATGATATTGGAAGACGAAGGTAACGCGATTTGTCGTTTCGATGAAAACGCTAATCAAGTTGATGAGGAGGACGACGAAGAGATTAGCGACCAACAATATGACGCTAACGTGTTAGAAGTCCGAAACCGAGAAACGCATCATAACCTTCGGGCGGATTTAATCGAACACATTTCACGGCTTCCAAGACACAACGAGTAGTTATATTTTTTATTTGAAATTTATGTATTTTTTTTTATTATGTAAAGTTAAAATATTAGTTTGATTTATAAATTATAATATTATATATTATTACAAATTACTTATAAAATATTAATTATTTAAATTAATGGTAACAAAAATAAAAATAAAAATAAATAAAAGATGGAATGGTGGTGTGGGATGGATGTGGGGTTTTGTGGGTTAGAATGGATTGGATGGGAAAAATGATGTGACAGTGAAAAAGTGTGAGTTAGAATGGGATGGATACGGATGGTTATAGTTATTGTAAAAGAGGAACGAAAGTTGACAAGTCACAGCCATAACAACAAAAACTGTAATTTACTAGCGAGACCGGTGTCAAGAAATAACCGTACGAATCCAACGACGCCGTTTGGGGAGCAATTGTTTTCACTAGCGAGACCGGTGTCATAAAGCTACGAACAGCTTTCACCGGAATTCACATCTTCCACTTTCTCTCCGTCGAGAGAGTATAGCATGCTCTAACAAAATCCCCAAACCCTAACCAACATTTCAGGATAATGGATATACTCTTCGCTCAGATCCAAGCGGATCTCCGATCCAACGACGCCCTTCGCCAATCAGGAGCACTACTCCAGGCACTCCAACAATCTGCCGCCGGCCGTGATATCTCCGTCATTGCTAAGTCTGCCGTTGAAGAGATCGTCGCTTCTCCTGCGTCTGCCGTCTCCAAAAAGCTCGCCTTTGACCTTATCCGATCAACTCGCCTCACCACCGATCTATGGGAAGTCGTTTGTACTGGGATTCATAACGATCTGGAATTCCCAGACCCTGACGTCACTGCCGCCGCCGTTTCTATCCTTGCCGCCATCCCGTCGTATCGGCTTGGCAAGCTCATTACTGATAGTAATAAAGAAATATCCAGCTGTTTTGATTCGAATAGTGATAATTTGCGGTTTTCGATTACTGAAACCCTAGGTTGTATTCTCGCTCGTGACGATCTGGTGACGTTGTGTGAGAATAATATCAATTTGTTAGACAAGGTATCGAATTGGTGGACTAGGATCGGGATTAATATGCTGGATAAAGCTGATAATGTTTCAAAGGTGGCATTTGAATCGGTGGGGAGGTTGTTTCAGGAGTTTGAATCGAAGAGGATGAGTCGGCTGGCTGGGGACAAGCTTGTGGATAGTGAGAATTCTGTTGCGATCAGGTCAAATTGGGTGTCGTCGATGGTGGAATTCGTTTGGAGCAGGCGGAACGCATTAATGGCAAGGTCATTGATTCTTCCGGTGGAGAGTTTTAGGTCTAGTGTGTATCCGCTTGTTTATGCAGTAAAATCTGTTGCTTCGGGCACATTCGAGGCTTTTCAGAAGCTCTCCAGGTCTTCAAAGAAAACAAATGGCAGTACCTTGGATTCAAGCAAAACAGAGAGGTTTGTGGGAGTGTCGGATGTGGTCACGCATCTGGCACCATTTTTGGCATCTTCTTTAGACCCAGCATTGATTTTTGAGGTGGGGATTAACATGTTGTATTTGGCTGATGTTCCTGGTGGCAAGCCTGAGTGGGCTTCAGCATCGATTATAGCAATCCTCACACTTTGGGACAGACAGGAGTTTTCTTCTGCTAGAGAGAGTATAGTTAGAGCTGTTGTGACGAATTTACATCTCCTTGATCTTAGTATGCAGGTTTGTGCAACCACTTCCACATATTTGCTTTGTATTACATGTGTAACACTTTATTAGCTTACTTGAGTAGAAAATCAACTAGTCACCCTCTGCAGCCATGTACATACAACATCATAGGTTATGTTTTAAGAGCCAGGCAGAATAGACGAAAACCTTAATGCTAGATGACCATCCCAGTTTAGAATTGCTTGCAAAAGCTGTTCATTTGAATCTACTACAAGACACAAATGCTAATAAATGGTTTTATTGGCATGCTTCATTATACTGCTGTTACATTCAAATCAACTAAGCTCTAATCACAAATGGTTGACAACAGTTGAAAATGGGTCTTCTACAATACTGAGACACAAAATGGAATTTATTAAGTTTCTATCCTGTTCACCATGGAGATACAAGATGAAACTTATTAAGTTTTTATCCGATTTACCATGTCCCACATTCTCCAACCATGAATTGAATATTCTGTAGCACGCTTCAAATAAAAAAAATCAGTATTACCAAGTACGATAATGTGTCATAACAGAGATTTAAGCAGGGTGTTAATGCACAAATTAGAATAAGTGAACAGGACAAATAAATAACTAAACAGCATACTGAACTTGCCTTCTCCTTGTTGCATACTTTAAAATGTTACTCATGATCCAGATGATCAGGATCATGAAATCTGGTACGACCTGGTCCTATATAATTGATACACCTTATCTTTTGGATGTTCCAGAATAGGTATAGTTACCATATTGGATTTTCTTAATACAAACGATTAGTTAATTGCCATACCCTTCAAAGATAATCAAATGTTGACAACGCACTGTAGAGATTTTTCACATTCTTATTAGTTAATAAGCGTTACAGTAAACCAAATCAAAACCAAACAGACCCAATAAATCCCACACAGCGGTAGGGTCGGGGGGTAATACCTCTATCCCATGGGGTGGAGAGGTTATTTCCGTGAAGAGGCCCGACTTACAAAACAAACAAATAAAAGAACAAGCGATCGAGCTACATCTGAAAGCGCATGCACACAAGCAAATGGAAAAAACATTAAGGCATAAGTAAGGAAAAAGGTTGCATAAACAAGAGAACAGGAAATACAAAGCACATTATAGACGAATACAATTACAAACGGGCCACACAAGTAGAAACAATAGCATACAAGCAACTAAGAAGGTAGGAAAAACTAAGACCAACTCTTTAACGGCTGTAAGCCTAGGTAACCTAACTGCAACCATGCCTCTCTTTTCTCATCCTCCAATTACTCCAAACTCCTCCCCTTGTTCATGCTATAGATTCCTACCCACAGTTTGATACCCTAATCCTGCTAGCGACTTTAAGGGGGTGGTTCGTTTGATGGAATGTTTTTGAGGGATTTGGATATCGTGGAAGGATTTGGAATCTTTGGTGCGTTTGGTTTGTAGGATTTGGAGTGGAATTGATTTGAAAACTTTGTAGATAATTTATAAATAATTATAAAAAATTATTAAATTATCTTTTATTAATTGCTTATTACAAAACAAATGTTTTTAACATATTTTCAAACATTATTACAAACAAATACTATGAAATCCCGTGAAATACCAACTTCACCCGTGGGATTTCTAAACCCCTTGGTTGTAGGATCTCAAACCCACACTTTCCTTCAAACCAAATACAGGATCGGAATGGAATTCAATTCCAAATTCTACCAAATCCCTCAAACCAAACGGGCCCTAAGAGTTCCCACCAACCCTTTGATCTTCATACTATCTACCCTCGTCATTGATGCCGTCATCACTGACTAAATATTATAGCGATGGCATAATTCTCCATGCATCAATATCCAATATGATTGTTACTCTGGTTAGTTAGGGATCGACCCATCGTCTACTACGGCTGTTTCTTAATCCTTGGTTAAAGATCAAGGTTATTCTTTGTTTCTGGGTGGAGGGTTTATTGGCAGTCATGTTTCTTTTAACATAATTTAGCAAGTTAATAACTTAATATATGACTTGTATAACCTTACATAAATTCTGATCTGTCATATCAACCTTCTAGATCTTCTCATTGGCTAGAGTAAACTTTTCTTCAGTTTTTGTTATCTCTTGCTGTCAACGATCCAGCAATATCACCTCCTCTGGCCCCAAAGTTGTCAAATCTACACATTTTCTGTTAGCATCTGAAAATCCCTTTCTTTTATCAAAGCAGAGTTCAGAATTACTATAATGTACGACTTAAAAATTCTTCAAGTCTCATACGGTGGCGAATTGGCGATTTATGTAGATGACAGACCTTCTTCATTGCCTTTTATCCTTCATTATTTATTGAATTTTGATCTTTAACTGGCGAGGATAATTTAAAGCTGCCTGATGCTGTTATTCAGTCTGACTAGACCTTGGTAAAGCTTTCCTAATTACCAATCAACTGAATCCAATTTCTTCTCTAGTTGTTTTCGATGGGATTTACTGGTATTCAGTGGTCTCTACCTGCAAAGTTCCCAATTAAACCTTCAAGGAGATAGATATTTAGGGGCTGTTCGGTTTCAGGCTGGGGAATGGAAATGGGAATGAAAATGAAAATGAAAATGAAAATGCAAATGGGAATGAATTTCATTCTCCTCAGTTTAACCAGGAATGAAAATTTGGGCTTCTGGGTGAATGAACCCATTATATTATATAAAGCTAAACAATTTCTTTTATTACCATTCCCATTGATTACTGCTTAATACCTCTAACCAAACATCCCCTTAATGTTACAGAACATAACATAAGTAGTTGGGCAATGTATGGATTCAGTGGTCTCTACCTGCAAAGTTTCCCCATTAAACCGTAACAGAGATAAATATCATGTAATGTTATGGAACATAACATAAGTAACTGGGCAATATATAGAAATCTTTCCATATTCAATCGTCTGATCTTGCCATATATCATGTTGTTGTAATTAATATCTTATGAGTTGCTAGATCTAAATGAAATTTCATATTCTATGAGTAGGTAAAAGGTCCATGAAATAGGTTGGGTGATTTTTTTAACATTGTCTGCACGATAAGAGGAAAAATCAATATTGATACATGTTTATTTTTCAGGTTTCACTATTTAAAAGGCTGCTTCTCATGGTGAGGAACCTGAGGGCAGAATCAGACCGCATGCATGCTTTAGCATGCATCTGTCGAACAGCTCTTTGTGTTGATCTTTTTGCAAAAGAAAGTGTTCGAAGAGGTCAAAAACCTCTTCCTGGAACAGATATTGCATCACTTTTTGAGGATGCCAGGATAAGAGATGACCTCAACACTGTTACAAGCAAAAGTTTATTTAGAGAAGAATTGGTGGCCACTTTGGTAGAAAGCTGCTTTCAGCTATCACTGCCATTGCCTGAACAAAAAAATTCAGGTATGGAGAGTAGAGTGATTGGTGCATTGGCATATGGAACTGGTTATGGTGCATTAAATTGGACCGAGCCAGCTTTGGAGGTGGTGGAAGTGTGTCGACCTTGTGTAAAATGGGATTGCGAGGGTCGTACATATGCCGTTGACTGTTACTTGAAGTTGCTGGTCAGACTCTGCCATATTTTTGATACAAGGGGAGGGGTCAAAAGAGTCAAAGACGGGGCATCTCAAGATCAGATTTTAAATGAAACACGTTTACAAAATTTGCAACGGCAACTTGTCAATGATCTGCTTGAGGTTTGTGAATGTTAGAATGCTAAACAATTAAATTGCAAAAAGTTTTAATTTTTGTATAATCATTTCACTTGGATTATGGAGTCTGGTTTCCTTCTTATGTATGGAAATATCAATATCTATGTGGCAGGTGAATACTCCTAGAATTGCTGCCCGTCTTATTTGGGCAATTTCAGAACACATTGATTTAGAAGGTTTGGATCCTCTTTTAGCTGATGACCCAGATGATGCACTGAATATTATTATATCCAAAATCCACAAAATCTTATTCAATGCCGACGCATCTGCGACTGAAACAAATAAGCTGCAAGATATTCAAGCAGTTCTTTTATGTGCTCAAAGGTTGGGATCACGGAACGCTAGGGCAGGCCAGTTGCTCACCAAAGAGCTAGAAGAGTTCAGAGCTGATCCCTTGACTGATTCTGTCAACAAACATCAGTCCCGTATGATACTGCAGAGAATCAAATATGTTTCTAGTCATTCCGACGACAAGTGAGCATCTCATTCTATGTTTACCAAGTTAGCTGAAAATAGTACCTGTTGTTGACTAGTTTCTTAAATGTAGGGGTATTTTAGGTATTTGATCATTGTTCTAATTTTTTATTAAACTCTACATGCAAGCTAAAGTTGCAGTTCTCTTGGACAGAGGGAGTATTATTTGTAATGGACAATGTTGCACCTTCTTGTTTCACTGCAGATGCACTTATGCAATGCTTTTGTTACAGGTGGGCTGGTGTTAGTGAAGCAAGAGGAGATTACCCATTCAGTCATCACAAATTAACTGTTCAGTTTTATGAAGCCTCAGCTGCCCAGGACCGAAAGTTGGAAGGGTTGGTTCACAATGCTATTCTAGAACTATGGAGGCCAGATCCTAGCGAATTAACTTTATTATTGACAAAGAGAGCTGACCCTAGTTCGCTGAAGGTTCCTCCAAGTGCGCATACGTTAACTGGTAGTAGCGATCCATGCTATGTTGAAGCATATCACTTGTCAGATCCTAGTGATGGAAGAATCACACTGCACTTGAAGGTTGGACTCAACTCCTAACAACTTTAGATGTATCTATGACGTCTGGCCAGACGTGGTTTGATAGTGAAAATAATCCTCCATAACCAAAAAAAAAAGATAATAAACTTGGCTGATGGATGGCTAAGTTAAATAGGATGTGGATTGTGATATAGTTGCATGAAAGTTTCATCTTTCCGTTCCATGACACAATTTAAAGGTTTTTTTTATACAGTGTGAGGGTTGGGTTCCGGTTAAAAGTTGAGGTTAATGTGAGAAGTGGTTATCAACCGTTGGATGAGAAATGGATGCACATTAGGATGAGATGCACCGGATCAACTCCCTTCTAAGCCGCAATTCATGGGAGGGCATTTGATTAAAAGTGATCAACGGTTCAGATCCACTTCTCACGCTTCTCACGTTAACCTCAACTTCTCACACGATCCTTCGCCTACAGTGTGATAGTATACAACTTGAGGGAAAACAATTTGTGTTATAGAGCAGGTGTAGATCCCTCTTCTTGTTTACTAGTGTTATTGAAGCTTCAGACACTGATTGATGAATCATGATGTAGGAATTTTATAGTAGCTAGAAATTTTTATTACAATATAATTTATTAAGTAATTTATTCTTGAGCTTTGACAATTTGTTGCAGCTCTTAAATCTGACTGAAATGGAACTTAATCGAGTGGATATTCGTGTTGGGTTGTCTGGTGCATCATATTTCATGGATGGATCTCCCCAAGCAGTTCGACAATTGCGTGATCTAAATTCTCAGGTTTGCGATACATTACTTTGTTTTTTCCCTATATTAGGATGCTTATAGTTGTTTGGCTTATTGGTACAATTCTGAGTAACTTGAGTTCCTAGTCAAATAGAATACCATGCTAAATTTCTTCCATTTCCTTGTGTCAATGTGTGTTTCAAACTTCTGTGGCTCAGATTGTTGGTTCACTATGATGATTCTATTGATTAGTGTCCATAAATTGTGGGGCAAAAGGAATAGCAATCAAACTAGTGAGGCCCTCTTAATCATAGGAGAACATCATTTTTTAGGACCAAATATGGCATATGGAAAATGGAAAATGTTCTCACTGCATGTTATGTTTGGGAAAAAAGCAAATGCATGTTCACATTGCTCCATTGGGCAACTGGTTCTGGAACAGAGGGTTCCATAAAATACCAATGTCCTAAAAAGTTCTATTTTTATATAAATGCTTCTAAGCAAGGCAGACCATTTTGTGCAACAATTAAATACCCCCAAAAAATTCATTTCATCCAATCAGTAATAACTAGTACAGCATGGAGGCCAACTATAATAAGTAATAGTCAAGATTCAATAAAAGCATTTTTCTTTTCAAAAGCAAGAAAAATGCAATGCAGGATAACATCTGCATCTATATATTACAGTACTGAAGTGTAATCTATACTTGGTATTTGTTTTAAAAATATTCAAAGAATTGATGTGATAGAATAAAACCTATTAATTACCATGAGCGGTTTCGTTTAATAAGAAATCATTAGTTTTTATGTTTAACCTGACATGTTCAATGTACTGTGATTAAGGACAAAATTGGTTTTTAGAGTCGAAGACCTACAAACAAGAAGGTGATAGTTATTTGGTTATTTTTAAAATTCTACACCCAAGTGAAGAGCAGAAAAGATTCACTAACTCAAACCAAATCCCATTATGAACCTAACCCCATAACCAACTAATCTGTGTCTAGAAGTCTCCATCTTGGTAACCGTACACTACAAAAGAGAACCATGGTAGAGCATGAAGAGGCGGATCCTTGAACTTTCTTCCTTCACAAGCATGTCATTAATCTTGGGATCAAGTTATGGGTATTCCTCTTTAAGGATACCAAGTGAACCTGTGTGCATTGATATTGAGAGTTAAAATATTAAATTTCGTGCCTCTAGTGTAGTAAAATGGATTCAAATGTTATTTTGTCATTTTAAACTCAAAGTGGAGAATGAGTGGATTAGGGCAAATAGAAGGGTAGGACTGTCTTTCTCAAAAGATAGGATGGAATGAATTTTAAATTCCCTGGTAAACCTCAAAGAATCTGAATCTCGCCATTGGTGGAATTTGAATTCCGGAGCAAACCCTGAAGAATGAAACAAACGCAGGAATAGAATTTGGTCGATGGAATTGACATCACAATTCCTTCATATTCCATCGGAATCCAACTGGCTTTTTGCTTCCATAAGGAGAGTAATTTTAGATACCCAAAGCGCGGAATGCACATACAAGTACAACTGGCTTTTTGCTTCCATTATATTTTTATGCAATCTGTTTCAGTACATCAACACATTCATCTGATGGGAGTAACCACTGGCTTTATGAGGGTTATAGAGTCGTTAGTTAGGTTACCAGAGCCTTAGGTAGTTAGGTTAGACTAAGAGTATGCAGTTTCTTTACCTTGCTTATATTTTCCTTGTACCTGCCTATACTTGTATATCGTTGTTTACCAAAAATTATCTTATATGCATTTCTCTCTTTTGCACACTTTTCAAAAGCCGGAGGTTTCACTAAAACAACCATTCTGCTCTTGAGGTAGAGTTCAGGTCCGCATACATTTTAGCCCTCCCAGACCCCACCGTCGGGTGGGATATACCGGGCTTGCTTGGTTTGGTTTGGTTTTTGTTCTTCTTTGACGGGCAGCTTAATCATTATGCTTGATCTCATTAAGACTCTCTCCCATGATGTATCTTGGATTTGTTTTGAAAACGGTCCATGTTGATGCATGTAGGAACCAGTATTATGCAGTGTGACCCTGGGTATCTCTCACTTCGAAAGATGTGCTCTTTGGGTTCAAGTGTTGTACTACCCATTCTGTGGCACTGATGCTCCAGGGCTTGAAGGGGACTACGCTGAGGAAGATCAACAAATCATCAGACAGAAAAGAAGCTTAAAGCCAGAATTAGGAGAACCTGTAATTATGAGATGTCAGCCTTACAAGATTCCACTAACCGAACTTCTGATGCCCCATAAAATCTCACCTGTCGAGTATTTTCGCCTATGGCCTAGTTTGCCTGCCATGGTGGAGTTCACGGGTACTTATACATACGAAGGTAGCGGCTTTAAGGCTACTGCTGCTCAGCAATATGGTTCTTCTCCTTTTCTAAGTGGACTTAAATCTCTATCTGCCAAGCCTTTTCACAGGGTTTGCTCTCATATCATTCGAACCGTAGCTGGGTTCCAGGCAAGTTTATCTTCTTCTTTTTTATTATATATATCTCCCCACTATCAAAAAGGAGTCCACTTGAAGCTCTGAAAGACAATCTTTTGAACAAATTTGCACCTGATAAATGGCAAAATAAGAAGATGACTCGTTATCTGATCTTTAAAAAAGTATGTGCAAGTATAGAGACATCAAAATGTCTTGATTGTTAAAGCCAAAAGTTCAAATGAGAACCATTAATATCTTGAAAACTGTGAGAACTATCAAAATATGTATTATGTCAATGAGTATATTCTTCAATGCATATCTACTATGTATGCAAGGATATATGCATTGATGCATTAACTTGCTAAAATTCATATATACATATACTGTTCTCACGGTTCTCAAATTATTTTTGGTTCTCGATTGATCTTTTCCCTGATTGTAAATTCTCAAATAGCTCCTTTTGGGACAAGGAAAAATTACAAAGTGGACCTTTTATGGATGAAGTATTTCGTTACCGGAGCAATTCATTGCGCCACTCATTCTGTGCTTCTGCTTATAACCAGATTCTTAATTCTTCTTCCTTTTTCCCCAGGAATCTGTTGTTTTTCTTTCAAGTACTACCACCGTCCCAAAATAAATGTCCACGATGAAAGAAGACCGTTTTAGGAATATATAATTGTTACACTTTTTAATTCTCTAAATGACAATTGCACCCTTACTAATAGAGGGAGTAATGAATTTCTTCATCCCATAGTTAAGGGTAGAATTGGGAAGTAGGGAATAAATTGAAATGTAGACACTTATTTTGGGATAAACTAAAATAGAAAATTGGACACTTATTTTGAAGTAAAATCACAATTTGTATCAAGTTATGTGGCACCAGAACCATTTATTGAAGATCATATTTGTCATGTAACAGCTATGCTTTGCTGCAAAAACATGGCATGGAGGTTTCTTGGGCATGATGATATTCGGTGCAAGTGAAGTGAGCAGAAATGTAGACTTGGGGGACGAAACCACCGCTATGATATGCAAATTCGTGGTTAGAGCATCAGATGCAGCAATAATAAAAGAAGTTGGATCAGATCTGCAGTCTTGGTGTGATGACCTTACCGATGGGGGTGTCGAATACATGCCTGAAGATGAAGTCAAGGTGGCAGCTGCCGAGAGGCTACGTATATCCATGGAACGAATAGCCTTGCTAAAAGCAGCTCAGCCTCCTCCTAAAGCCCCAAAAGTTGATCAAGACCCAAAAGATGATGATGATGATGATGATGATAACGACAATAAGAAAAAGACAGAAAACGGGGAGGAGGGAAAGAAGAAACACAAGGGACCAACAACATTATTTGAGTTGACACCGGAAGAAGTGGAGCATCGGGCTCTTCAAACAGCAGTGCTACAGGAATGGCATGCACTGTGTAAAGACAGAAACACCAAAGCTAAATAAATAGGGTCTATTTTGCAGGGAAATTTTGCATAGTTTTTTTTTTAAACCCCTTTTGTGGGTGTGGAGTTGTATTTGTTGTTGAGAGTGTTTTCTTGTTTTCATTTGATTGTCTAATTTCTTGGTCATGTTGTATTCTTACACAATTAGTCACTTTTTTCAAGCATATAGCAGCATCAACTCAAGTGTTCTCTGTTTTTGTATGGAGTGGTAAATGGATCTAATTTCAATTCTATCGTGTTTGTATTTTTCCCCTTCCAAACCGGTTATATTTGTCAAAAAAAACGAACACCCTTGTACTTTCATTTACAAAATAATCTTATTAACAATACAAAGGTTGAGTTCCGATGAGAATGAAAGTTATGGTAAGAAAGATAAGAAGATATCTCCACTCTTGGATCAATCCTAATCAAAGATAAACATTAATGAGATGCATCGAGAAACACTGGATCGATTCCTTCCTAAAGCACAATTCATAGGTTATTTTGAGATCAAGAGTCAAAATCTCTTCTTATATTTCTCACCTAAACTCTTTTTCTCACGTGATACTTTGCCTAGTACCTAAAAGGTGTTATTTAGCAATTTTTTGGTCTGTAACGATACGTAAACGGGACAGTACTCGACAAACAAAAGGGAGGTAGGCATGTCACATGGGTGAATGAATTTTTAAAGTTTTAAGGATTTAGTAATTTATCAATTTTATCCCATCTCCTTGGTTATTGTTTCAACTATTTTGGTGGGACAAAAAGACATACATTTATGTCCTACTCAGTCCTCTCAATGTTGCACCAAAAGCTGGACATCTAGTTTTTACTCTCATTTTGTCTCACGTACCAAATACACCCTAATAGAACTAGAAAATCTTGCTGTGAAAACATAGATGACAAATATAATGACCTCCAAGAACAAATTTAATTCATTGACGAAATTCCCAGTAAAAAGGGACCAAGCAACAGAAAATAGGGTGGTGAAAAAGCTAATTTACTAGTATGATTCACATGTATTGCAATGCACGAATTCGAAGAGGTGACAAACAAAATGTGATATAAGCCGAAATCATGGCAACTGTCCTCTCTTATGAACTGCATTCATAAATTGAACTTCTGAGGAACACTATCAAAATCATCAAAGTCAAATCGTTGCCGCTCTCTCCCAACCTGAACAAATTACAATCATTAAGTTACAATTTCAAGAATATTAATTTTGTTCAAAGATATTTGGGGATCGAGAAGAAGCTATATACCTTAGACAGATAAAGGGGGTCGCATGACATAGATTCATCCATTGTTGTCAACTTCCTTGACAGTTTCATGATTCTGTAACAGTCGAATAACAAACATCGAGATATTAGTTCACCAGCAAAATGCAAGCAACACAAACACAAGGAGACTATAAAAGAAAAGGAAAAGGAACTTTGTTCTTATTCAGCAAATATGATTCAAGCCAGTAGCCAGTGGTTCCAAACAATTCTTAAACAGCTCAAAAACTCTGTTTTAAATGTGCCCGGTAGTCATTCATAGGGGGTTTATTAGTCTTTTCACTTCTTGTTTAAAATGTCAGAATCAGGCAGTTTTTTCTATCATTACCGATTAGAACTGTATAAAAATAAGGAACCCAAACGCATTCCTTGTTATGTTGTATAGAATATTTTGAAGATGGTAATGAGCTTATTTATCTCGCTTTGAATCAATGAGCTTTCACATTGTTATTTTTTGTCCAAGGTGGGTCTGTGGAACCAATACACACCTCCAACCCAGTCCCCCAGGGGCAAATATATTGAGCAAATATGCTTCAGCGCAGTGGTTCCAAAACATTGCTTAAGAGGCTCAAAAACTCTGTTTTGCAAGTCCTTCATGGTTGTACGGAAGATTAGTATTTTTCGCTTCTTGTGCAAAATGTCCAAAGAGGTAATTAACCTTTGTCATGTGACAGTTAGTTAAGTTATCATTACCAACTAAAGGCGAAGGATCGTGTGAGAAGTTGAGGTTAACATGAGAAGCTTGAGAAGTGGATCTGAATTGTTGATCGGTTTTTAATCAAATGCCCTCCCATGAATTACGCCTTATAAGGGAATTGATCAAGTGCATCTCAGTGCATCTCATCCTAATGCGTGTCCATTTCTCATCCAACGACTGATAATTACTTCTCACGCTTCTCACGTTAACTTCAACTTCTGACCGGAACCCAACCCACCAACTAGAATTGTTTATTAAATAGGCTGGCTCTTCTCCTAATGAAGAAATCGCAGATTCTAGATCTTTCGCATCTCTCTGTTTCTTTGGTCAAAATGTGATATTGACTTAAACAATGCCAAGATCATACACCTTAAGAAGCTGAATTTCGTACCTTTGGATCGATGAATCAATATGCTCAATCATCTCACATGTTTTATATTGCTCAGGATCCTCAAGGAACCTAACCATTCCATCCTTCTGGTTGATAGTTGCATAGATCTCGCCATCCTCGATCTTTCAATAACATACGAAATACAAAATCAAGTTCAAAACCTTCAATTGAGAATGTTGGGAGTGAAATTTACCAAAACAAATGCTCATATTCTAGTTACCATTTCAAGTACATGCATTTCAGCCTCCTTAGGGGTATTTATCTGTGCGGTGTTGGCTATGTCTTGGAGGGATAAAGTTAAATATGTCTGGGTCAACCTTTGAATGTTCCGCTTGTACATAGATGACACAACCTGCTTTACCAATCCAAGATTGTTTCCCTGCAAAGAAAAATTTGTAGATTGTTTACATTTGTTCGATGTTTATAACTTGAAATGCAAAAGTAGCACGAACAAACTATAAGCTAAAGTAGACTAAGGAACTCACGTTCTCAAACTTCTCCTGGTTCGCTTGGACAAATGCCTCAAGTTCTGAAATGTTTCCAGTGCTGTAGCTATTTGCCAACTCAATGTACGGCTACTTGGAACGGAAAAGAAACAACATATTAAGGTGAGCAGTGCATTATGAAGCTGACAAGGCTGCTGGTGATGTTATTAAAGCATACATGAGCTATAATATACGTGGTGATATATATATATATATATAGGGTCGGGCTCAGGGGAAAACCTCAAAAAATGGAAAACTGAGGAACACCCTGGTAGCCCAGCCCTTCATCCGGACGATATGCATTTGTGCATACAAGTAATTTATAACATGCACACGTGCATAAAAACAAAAAAACAAAAAAACAACTTAATTTACTTGTGTGCGCAAGCTATGCTGTTAAAATGGCGATATCTCGGCGAGATATCGGAAATCGGACATAAAGGTAAATATCGGAGGCAAATATCGGATAAAATAGCGGCCAGCGATATATCGGCGATATTGACCGATATATCGCCGATATTTAGGTCAAAATATCGGCCGATATTACCGGTTTTTTGGGATTTTTGTTTTGGGCTCTTTTAAAGAAGGCTCATGTTGGGCTTTTTTTAATGTTTAGAAGTATTGGGCTTTGTAGCTTCTTTAGAAGGGCCTCAAGTTACTGAAGTTAGGTTTCTACCAATAAAAAAACGCGATCGAACCCTTCTTTCTCTTCTCGGTTCACTGTTTCAACTTTCAAGAAAGAGAAGTCGATCGAAGCTGCTATCTTTCTGTTGATCGAAGCTTTTCCAGAAGCTTCCAGCCTTATTTAAGTTGATGTTTTGATGTTGAACACTTGAACTATGTTTTTAATTAATGCATATGATATGTTTATGGATGCATATATATATATATATATATATATAATTCTAAGAAATATTATATGAACCGATATATCACCACCGATATATCCGAGATATCGAATATCGGTCCTTGACCGATATCGCACCGATATCCGATATTAACAGCATAGTGCGCAAGTGCATACCATCCAGATGAAGGGCTATCAGGGTGTTCCTCAGTTTTCCATTTTTTTTAGGTTTTTGCCTGAACCTATGGTTTGAACTATAAGAGTGTGTGCATATTGTATCCATATCAGTATTTAAGTCAAAAATAATTACTTGCGGCCCAGATAAGAAAAAGAATACACCAACAACGTATCCTTATAGAGATGCTAGAAATTACCTGGGAGAAATTCTTTAGATTCCTTTGAGCGACTGAAGAAGTATACTTGGGAAAACTGGCAGAAAACTGCATTCAGTAGCAAAACTATAATTGATCACAAAAGAGAAGATACCTTGGTTTGATAAAGTTAAGACCTCATTCAGGTAATAGTATCAAAATAAACCTTGGTCAACAAACTTTTGGACTATAACATACATGAAGACGGCTATGATGCAGATAATAACAACCATTAAATATTGTGTTTTGGTTGAAATTTTCAGCAAACCAAACAAACCCAGTGTATCCCACCGGTATATTGTGTTTCACTCAACATCAATATGCTGCTCCCAATAAGACGACTAATGTTTTTGAACACCAACTAACAAATACAGTTGCATGTTCTTATACACTGATTCCCTGTGCCATGGGCCAATATAAATTTGGAGTTTATATTCATGACTCATGAGTATGAGAAACACACCTGGCGAAGATGAATGAGTGAAACCAGTATGTATTTCTTGTAAGCTTCAACAGCTATAGCATTCATGGAAGACATAGGAGCAGTTACCACCTGAAGGGCAAGGATCATGAACAAATCAGACAAATATAAGCACTTATATGATGGATGTATAAATTATAATAGAACAAAATGTAAAAGAAATGAGTGAATTGTAAAGGCAAGAAATAGTGGATTAACACACATTGTGGAAGAGCTCCAATGCTTTAGCCAAACGTTTTTGTCCTATGCAAATCATCCCCCTAGCAGATAACAAGATACAGCGAGAAGATTAGCAATATTCTCTATTGGTAATGTAATACCTCAAACCTAAAGGATTGATTGCATATGCCATCATGGACAAGATAGAAGGTCAAATCATCAAAGATCAAATAATAATTTGATTGGGATATAAGTATAAGTAGGCAATAGCAAAGCAATGAAGGCACTTCATTAATGTGAAATCAGTATATATGAAGATCTGCCTTATTGCTTAAGTAATAGAACAATTGCTTCCACTCTAAGAATAAACAATTCATGATTTCACATGTACATGAAGAACATAGAAAAAAAATATTCTTAATATTCCCCAAATGATGACAATATAATCAGACTAACTCACCCGTAATAGCAGTATAGAAAAAAGTCCCTTGGTTGATCAACTTCAAGTATATCATCCTCCAAAATGCTATAACCAATTTTATAACACTTAGCCGACAAACAGACTTGGAGAAAGTCTGGATGTAAAGGAGTTAAATGCTCAGAGGACAGCTGAATCTTGCGAATAGCAGTCAGCAGAGGTGCCACAGCTCTCATAGGGGCACCAAGAACCATTACTTGCTCATGCAATCGTTTACAAACGGATATAACTGCACCAACATGATTAATTAATATGGCATACAAGTAAATATCCACTATGAGGTGTATATACATTGAAAATGTGATACCATACATTTGTCGGGCACCAAACGAATCTGCTCTGCACTGCACATATCAATAAATCTGACAACAGATAGAACTAGTTCATTTGCCTGTGCTTCTGGAATTGGGCCTGCTGTACATGCTTCCCTGTCAAAAAAGAATAGACACTGGGTCATTTGACACTTTCTAGTGATGAGCATCTAATAATAGTACCCAAAAACATTTATTTGATTCAGTTTCCTCCTTTCCTACTTTTTTCCGTATATGAGAGTCAATAGCCGGCAAGGCTATCGTTGGAAAGCGGGTGCTGCCATTTTTTCTTGGAGACAAGAACCAATATTCAACAAATGTAGTCAGGATTACTTACAGTCAAGCATCATCCAACTATTAGGAGAGCTAACAAATAGTACCAAGACATGGGGTTACAACTTACAACACTTGCTCATTGGGGACAGTTATTTACAAGCATTATTTATACTCCAATAGATATCAACTTCCCAACTTAACATAAAACAAAAAATAAATACAAACAACCCACCTCAAAACCTAGTAGAAGCATACTAACAGGCAAAATAAGCAGCATAAGAGGCTGTTTGGCAGTTGCGTAATGGTTTGGTACAGAATGATTAAGAGGCTGTTATAATATAGTGTAAAATATAATATGTTTGTTTCGTAATTGTTCAGAATGAAATTAGGGTGCTGAATGGTTAAGGTAAGCCCAAGATACAAAATCATTCGGAGGGTTCTAGAACAGACACACTTTTTTTGCCAAACAAGATTCACCTCTTAGCGATCCAGAGGTTGCCTCTTAATGGAACAATGAACAAAACAGTAAATCACAGGGTTGCAAAGCTTAACATGATGACATAAATCAGAATAAGTAAGCAATTCGTTGTAAAACTCAGTAGATGCATGGCGAGAGGCAAAATAAATAAGAGAAACAAGCAACACAATCAACACTCATTAGATACAAATAAACAAGAAAAGTAAGTGGCCGATGTCCAAAAAACAGTCACTAAAAACCCTAAATCTCGTGAATTACAGAAACAAGGCAACAGATGAGAATTACATAAAAAGGACTTACAGAACGTAGAGGTAACCAAGGGAATGAAGAGAAGGGTCAAGGCGAGTGAGAGATGGCGCAAAAGTTGCAGGCTGAGACCGGATAACGTCCTCAGATTGTTTCAAAAGATTGTTCAAGTGATTTACATCTTGAGAACTTCCCGATAACCCTTGAATTTCGGCCACCAGTGAATCTACTGAGTTCACATTCAAGTTCATGATCTCCTCGACTCCCTTTGATACTGCTAGGCTTTTCGCTTCAGGTTTATATACTTCGATTCATTAGAAGTAAAACAAATTCCATCAATGTCTCTCACAAAAGGGGTTCTTATTAATGGTTTCGGGTCAACCCGTTTTATCTAGTTAACGAACGGTGTAATGTTTGGTAACCCAATGGGCTTATGGGCTGTTCGTGAAGTCCGATTTGATTGATATATAAACGCAAATTTATTTTGTACAAATTAATACCAACTAGTCAGTATACCCGCGCGATGCGGCGGGTGATAAATTTTTATTGGAAACCACACGCATTTGTCCCGAAGGTATCTAGGTTATTGGTATATCCCAAATGCATTATCAAAGCTAAGGAACTTTAAACCCAAGAAGAACATCTAAGATCAAACGATAGAATAAATCCAGTTAATACGATTCATTGGTTTAAAAGTCCAGGGCTTTGATTCAAAATGTGTTCAACTATTACAAAACAACACAACTATAAACCAACCAAGGTCTCTTTTTTACCATGGCCGACTCTTTTCTTCCCGTAAAAGATCCAATGAACTATATTGGCCTTGTGAATTGTTCGTCAATGTGCAGGACCTTCGTCACCTTGCTTGCTTAAATGAGAGCCGGATTTGCCATCATCGGGTCTTCGTTTTATTAGTGCCTCAAGAAGGACATGTTGATTTCACAAAATTATCTTGTTATGAGTTTGTCAACTACACTCGTGAACCTGCTAACTGCAGTCTCTAATGTAAAGTATAAACTTTCAAAAGCTATAAAATTTTACATAGGATTTGATTGTTTGCTTAATCTACGAATTGTTCACACTTTACATGCACAAATAGTTTACTGCATTGTTAAGTAAATCAAGATTTTTGTATATAACTTTTGTGTTAAACCCTAAACCCTAAAGAATGCGAAGTTTTTCCTATCGGAAGTCTCAATAAAACTTGGATTTTCTGTTTATTAGAAATCGGTAAAAGTATTGATAACAACGATTTTAGTCAACACAATTAATTTATTTTACATTTTTTATAAAATGTTTAAATAATTAATCATTAGACATTAGTTATATGCCTATATTTTAAACCATGTCCAATCGAACTTTAAGATGAAACCCTTTTAGTTTTGCCTTCTGTTCCATCGTTTGTAACCACAACTTCTTTCTTTTGACAAAATGTATCCTCTTATAATTTTTCTAAATTTAAACATAAAAAAGGAAAATACATCGTAAATGCGGATACCCATTTAAAATACATAATATATTTCTAAAAATTGCTTATCAATAAAGGCTTAGAACTATATTTTTTACTCCAAGTAACAAAAAATCAAATCTCATTACAAATCCCATCACAGCCTCTCTTGAGAGAGCCTATAAATTGTCTTCAAGGTCAAGTTTCACCATTTGAATAAAAGCTCAGTCATAACAATTTAGCCTAACAATCTTTTTTTTTGGGTAATTGTAAGTATTACGTGCACTGACTAATTCCTCGGCCGACCATAAGAAGTCATCACAAATGAACCTCCATAGCCACAAGCGCTTTGACAGCGTCGGGATTCGAACCCCACTCCCCTGAGCCTTAAGCCCTTAATTCTCGTATTATAACTTATAGTTACGTACCCGCGCGCGATGCAATGGGAAAGTAAAATTCTCGGATTTGGTGAAATATTTTATCATTTTGTCTACTTTTATGGTAGAGCGGATTTCTTTCCTCAAGCTATAAACCAACCATCCAACCAGATAATCATACAATTTTCAATACGTATTAAAATTGTAGCAATGATAACATTTATGCATTGCAGTACAACACACGACATTACTATCAAATAAGTGAGCTCCATGGAGGGAATCGAGGGGGCGTTGCCTTGGGGTTAGAGACAGGGGCGTAGAAAATAAAACATAACTAAAATTTCTTCCCTATTTCTTTGTCTTAAATTTCGTTTGTTAAAATGAAATCCAAGGGAAAGATTTATTTAAAGAATTTTACAAAAAAAAGACAAGAAAAAAAGGTGGCCATACCCATCAGAATTAAAAATAAAAATATTAAAGTTATATTAACTCAATCTTCAAAAACCGGCTAAATTTACCAGACTTCGGAGTGTTTGGGATTGCTTATTTTTTTGACTTATTTACTTATTGCTTTTCCTCACCGCAAATAAACTATTTTTAGTGTTTGAATTGGAAAAAAGAAATATGTTTATGACTTTTCCTCACCACAAATAAGTTGTTATTGATAAGTTAATCTATTCTAACTTATTTGAATCTCCTTTTCAACTTATTTGTCCAAATTATATTTTTAGCCCAACTCCTTTTTATCACCACATAAATTGATAAGCACTTTTAAAAATAAGCATAAGTTATTTTAAATAAGCAATCCCAAACACCCCCTTCATTTCTATAACGTGCTAAACACAAATAAATACCATGTTTAACTTCAAAATAACTCAATCTAGACCAATGTTGATAGAATAACCCAAAACTATTGGGGCAAACCTTGGTCTTCAATATTTGGATCCAGTACAGAAAGGGAGGCCTAGTGGGTTTTTGCGTAAACCATGTTATATTTTTATTTTTATTAGGATAAAACGGTTTAGACATGCATAAAACCATCCAGGTAAAATCTAATTATTTAAGGAATAAACATCGGATGGTCAATTTTCATTTAATAAAAAACGTTTAAGTTATATAACTAAAAGAATAATTAATATATTTGTTTAGCCATGCTATCTAGAATATTTGTGGTCCGATTGTAACAAGGAATGTATGCAAAATGTCATAAATGAATAGGTGTTTATGTTAACCTTGGTCTTCGATATTTGGATCCAGTACAGAAAGGGAGGCCTAGTGGGTAGTCAACCAACAATTGAGAAACTTCAAGATCTTATCACTGTGTAACATCTCGAATTTCCGTTGTATTATTTTGTGAATAATATTAACCATAAGGGTTAAGTTTGTAATTTGGTTAAAGTAAAGTTAATTGGAGATATTAACTTGAGGGTTCATTATGTCATTTCTTTAAAGTAGGAGGGTGTTTGGGAAATGAGTTATGACTCATCTGATTTTAAAAAAAAGGATGAGGTGCCACACAATTAGTCATTTAGTGACTAATTGTGTGTTTGTGGGAGGATTCGGTAAGCAGAGAAAGAGATCGAGAGAAAGAAGAGAAAGAAGGAATTTTGAAATTGTGGTAAGAAATTCTGTTTTATACCACTGAATTCTTCTTATGGATAGAAATTAAGCTTGCATTTTCATCTGTTCAGACTTGGTTTAAGCTGAGAAAGTGAAGTTGGTGAATAGCACAGTGTTCAGAAAACATCCAGGTGAGTTTATTCAACTCTCTTTAAAATTCAGCAATTAATGTTGAAATAGATGTGTAATATGCGTGTCTTAACATGTTAGTAGAACTTAATTGATGAGTAGATTGAACTGATTTTATGTTTTAAATCGATTTGAGGACTTGTTGAACGGACAGTACGCAAAACCTTGAAAGTCCCGGTACTTCAATGTCCCGGTACTTGGAAGTCCCGGTAGTTGGAAGTCCCGGTAGAGGCAAATCCCGGTACTTATGAGTTCCGGTGAAGTCCCGGTACATGTGTTGACTACCGGGAGTTGGGGATACCGGGAGTTGGATAAAAAGAGTCAGTTTACAGATTTTGGTAATAGATCTTGGATATGAACTTAAGAATATAATAGTTAAGGTATCCATAGACTTTGTATTATCTGTACTATTCGAGAAATTGGAAAGTATAGTTTCGTTAATCGTGGAAAGGTGCGATTTAAGAATTGACATATATCTTGTGTTACTTGAACATATGTACTTTAAATAGTAGTATGTTAGGTTTATAGACTGCGCTAGTATGATGCTAGGCAGGACTGTGTTAAGTGTAATGGATCCATAGGCACTAGTTTGATATAAACACATGGAATTGATGTGAGTAATCGTGATTCCAGTGTGTGTGTTAAATGAGGAATTGATGTGAGTAATCGTAATTCCCATTTATATGAATTAAGGAATTGATGTGAGTAATCATAATTCCTGAGTGTATGTTAAATATGGAATTGATGTGAGTAATCGTAATTCCTATTTTGCATTATTGGGAAATCATGGGATTGATGTGAGTAATCGTAATTCCTGATTTCTAAGGAGGAATAGAGATTGACATGAGTAATTGTAATCTCTACTTCCTTTCTAATAAATAGGCATGTGTAATTGCAATTTATTAGATTAGAGCATTGATCTAGAATCTGGAATTGATTCGTAGTTGGCTCTGGTTCGTGGTAATATGACTTACTGAAGGTTAGTTATAGTTTTGAGTTTTGGGTAGATTCCCGTTGTTGAGATTGAGCACGTGTACGGTAAGACGGGTGAGAATAGGTTTGATCTATCTGTTGATATTTTGATTGTTAAATTTTAATTTGATTTGAATATTCTCACTAGGCGAAAGCCTAATGTTTCAAGTTGAATTTTCTTACCAGGTACAAGTTCCGGAAAGTAAGCGGGGACGTGTGATGAAGACTTTTGGAAGGTATCAAACTTGGAGATGACAGAGGATCTAGTTATTCTTTTGATATTTTGGGACAGATGATTAGATAACCTAGTTAATCTGATTACGGTGTAATGATTAGATTAATAGGTTATTTGAATTAGATGTTTGTTGTATATAGAAATCTTACTAATGATCCTCTTGTTATATAAGTTTGAAGTTTTATGATCATAACTTGTGAAAATTTTAAGGTTTAAATTAGTCCTGTTTTTAGGGTGTTACACACTGGCTATTGTTGAAATAAACATAAGCCCATCATCAAAACAATATCAACTATATGATATTTATTCAAGTGAGACTGGAAAACCAAAAATGTAGGGAAAATCAAATGTGGTCCTGGACGCCGAATTTAACCCATGGAAAACTAAAATATGACCATACTTGAAAACAAGTTAAGTGAAAAGGAATAGCAACTATTAAGATGATTCACACCAGATTTTGCAGCAAGGAAAACCAAAACTCCCTGGAATAAAAAGACGATCGATGAACAATTGTTAAAAGAAAATCGGCATTATGCATCAGCATTGTCATCAACTTCCGGTGTAAATAGAAATACAAGACCAACAATATGATGCACCAAAACATTTTCAAATGAATAAAAGATAAGAAATTGGTTGAAAGATAAGAAATAAATAAAATCTTTTACCTTAGTAATTAGGGGGATATGATCTTTTATGTTAATAGAGATAGTAGTCATTGATTCAAATGAAAAAAGATAACAAATTGGTTGAAAGTTGTACCTGCCAATATGTGAGAAAGACAACACTCTTGATGATGATGAATTTAGGAACTGGGTTAAATGGCTTGAGCAGATCCCTGCAAGCGACATAAAACAAGGCCAACGCATACAAGGCCATAGAGTATGAAACTGTGTATATAATAGTGATATTAGGTACGACTGTTTTGCACTGAAATTTCCATCCTGGTATTTCCCCTTTGCATAAAATACAAATGTAAGTGCCACCAAGATAAGCTTAAGAATCACAAACTGCAAACAGCCTTGCTTGCATCTCCGTATAAAACGCCTGCCATAACCACGTTCACAAAAACATTAACAAACATTGTCATGAAAATAACTAAGAGAAACATATATTATGAGTTTGATACATAGGAGTAGAACTGACCCGTCTAGTGGAATGGGAGGGAAGCAACAGGTCACCGAACACCAATTGGGCTTAAGAACACGTCCAGTAAGACTTAACACAACAGCACCTGGACCACCTACCCATTCCAGGCACAGTGACAGGAAATTATATATAACCCAAGATTCATATCTGAAATATAATAGATTTACAATATAAACATTAGAATTGTGTATAAATTTAACTTCATAAACCAAGTACCACATAGGGCATGTTTACTTCTTTTTTTACATTAAGCCATGTATGAATTAAGTTGTCTATCTGAATAAATATGTCTGTCTGAGGGACAAGAGACCAATTCATTTGAGGGAGGCAAAAAGAAAGGGTTGGATTATTTCTGTGCATTTTTGGTATTAATTTGTTTCAGGTGGCTTAATGGAGACAAGTGGGGGTTCCTGGTTTATTCCATATACCCATTTTAGCTTAATGGCTTAATGATGAAGCCGTAAAGAAACACTCATGTATAGCTGACCGAATAAGCCCAGATCATTAAGCTTATTAAGCTGTAAGTAAACATCCCCATACTCACATTTCTCGAATGGAATTGAAGTAAATTGTGCTCTCATTGAATACAAGTGACAGGAAAGACATCAATGCATAGACCTGTCAAGAACAACAAATAAATAAGTTACCGATCATGCAATAAAACTGTTAATTAGATACATGACATGAAGACAAAGGCACTGAAAAAATGTTGAACAGATGATGATATTAACAATATTAGAGATTGTGATGCAATGCTATTCTATTCTATTTGCTACCCAAATTATGAATACGTTTATTTGGAACAAGAGGTCAAAGTGATGGTGTCCAAATCCAAAAAGTAACAATAATAGCATAGGTCATGGATCCTCTTGGTCAAGGCAAATTGCATAAATTAAAATCCAATGAACAAGGTGATGGTTTGTACCTTTGAGCAAAGAGTAGGATCAATGCTCTGGGATGCGAAAGCTTCCAGATTTGAACCTTCATGTTCTAAAAATATTTTATATGGTTTGGCATTAGATTACAATAGAGAAACTTTTACAAATAGAGACATGTCATGGTTTGGCTTAATGGCTTATAGTATGGAGCAGCTTCCTTGTTCCCTGCAAGGATCATTAATTACTTGATTAATTAATTACAAAAAAAAAAACATGTTGGTATGCAAACTTACTTACTTCAAGAGGACCTGATGCCTCCTTGAACTTGAGCGACGTAGGATGTCTTTTCAAGCTTCAAACTCTTTGGAAACCACACAAGTTTCAGGGAATAACCTCATCAAAGGCTTCGAAGATGTCGATGCTGGGTTGGTGTATCGTGCAGACAATTGTCCACCCGGAATGTACGATGTTCCTCACCGTTCTCATCACTATAGCTGCAGATCTTGCATCCAGTAACATCCATCAACAACTACAATCTATCTTTTGCAACCCCTTGCTGCTTCAATTCCTAAATAAGCAATCAGATATGATGTTACCATCTCCCCTGAAATAAGTTTTCATTTAAAAAGAACACATAAATTTCCTGACCAGAGGCACATCAACATAGTAATTGATATTGCTGAATGCCATGGAAAGTGGCTGAAAAAGTAGAACCATGCCTCTTTGATATATATTCTTACCTGTTAAATGATGATATACAGTTTTGATTAATCAACTTATAAGTAGGAGAGTGATAGAGAATAAAAACTGACATTATGAAGCAATTTTTACCAGTGAAAGAACCTGAATGCTCCAAAAATTCTCTAAGTTGAATGCCAACACTTTCACTATTATTTTTTCCATCTTTGTCCTTGAGTTTCTTTTGAAACAACAGAAATAGATATGAAAACGAATATCAGTGTCAGTGTCAGAAATCAGACAGTTGCCATCCCAATAATAAACTAAACAGTGAATCGTGTTTCTTCATAAGTAACGACTATGTAAAACGCGAGATGAATAAAAATTTAATTACCTATTGGAGACAACATAGTATAAGTTGCATTCTTTCAAACAAGACTCAATCTTCTTTGTTAACTCCTTGACAATCCTTCTCTCTTCCTCAGGAGTGCACGACAGGCATAGCTATTCGTTATCCATCAGAGAACCAGAATCCGGAATCGTCATGATCGTTACAAAAACCTAAAAAACAACAAAAAGAAGAGATTCAATCGGGCGAGGGTTTGGATTTAGTCAAATCTAGGCAAACTTGAAAAGGGGGAAATGAAATTATACACTTGAGAAGTGTTGATAAGAAGAGAGTAGTATATATTGTTTTCGACAGATATTGATAATAGGAAAGCAATTGGGACTTACAATCTTGAGGCAAAAGACCCTTTTCATGGACAATCCCTCCTGTAAAACACATAACACCAAAACAAACTAAAAGAAGAACCATCAAATCCAACATCAATTTTCACCAAGAAATTTACAAATTGATAAACAAACACAATTGAAGTACCCCAATTTTGCAGTCTCCTGTTTTTCAAAGACTTCCATTTAGAAACAGGATCTGCGTAAATCTACAAAAATCCTAGTTTCAGTTAGAGGGAAAAAGAATTAACCAGCTACACAACTGGTGTCGATTTCGAACTGAAAATTCATACTATTCTTGACCGCGCTAATGAACAAGAAGAAATGGGAGACAAAATGGGAAAAAAATGAAGATAGAGGAATATCATCAATCTCATCCATCTAGGGGTTTCAATCGAGCAAGCATCAAGGGTTTGATCGAGTGTTTATGTGGTTGTGGAGAGGGAGTCTGGAACGTGGGAAGGAAAAGAATCCGGCGAACGTGAGAAGGAGAAGCCGTATAAGAGGAGAAGGAGGCTGAACCGGTATTGAAGGAACGTGGGGAGGAGACGTCGTGGAGAAGGAGGGGAACTGATGTTGAAAATAACTGAAGTTTTGAAAAACGGCCTGTTGAAAAAACCCGTCAAAGTCTACTATTCTTTTAATAAAGTAGTATAGATATAGATATATGTAATTATTTGTTAATTAAATTAATTGATGATAAAACATATTTCCTTTAATTTTAAGTTATAAATTTAGAGCATCTCCAACAGCTTTCCTAAATTTTTTCCAAAATGGGGAAGCAAAAGTCAAAATCCCCCAAAAAAATTGCTTCCATCTCCAACAGATTCCCCATTTTGGAGAATTCTAGTTTTGGGGTATTCTCCATATTTGGAGAAAATTTTAGGGAATCTCCAACTTTCTCCAAAATGGGGATGTGTTTGGGGAAGCTGTTGGAGCTCATTTTAGGACCAAAATCCTCATATTCCCCATTTTCTCCAAAATGGGGAAGCTGTTGGAGATGCTCTTACAAGTTTCAATATTTCTTTATATGGCAAATTTGCATTTATCGTCCCATTTTTCAAATTTATCACTCAAACTAACCCTAAATCATCGTGTATTATCTGTCACCGTCCATCTCTCGTACAACTCTCGTTCGTTGTTGTCGTTAGTCTCCATGTATCCGTCATTTACATTTTGATTACACAATTTGTTTTGCATCGTTTGTGTTTCTATTTTCTCTTATTACGCAATCGTTTTGTTTATTTGAATCGTCTTTGACTCGTTTTACTTTTCCTAATTACCCAATAGAAGAAACAGGGTCTACCAGATAGTAAAATAAGGGTCTAACTTTTTTTTTTATTATAATGTCATTTTTTTGTACTATATTCACATTGAAACCATTTGATCAAAATTTATATGTAAACTTGAATGTTAACGATTTTTTAAATAATAATGATTGACAAATAATAACTATAACAATTATGTATGTAGTTCAGTTGAGAATGGGACAACTTTGTTTAAATACAAGACTCGTTATAGTCAATTCTCCTTCTTTGACTTATCTTAGTTGTCGAGTGAGTTAGAAAATATCTAATCATATTGATGTTTTTAAAAGTGGCTTTCATATGGGATCGGATAGGTTATCGTTAAACAACTTTTTACCTAGATTATAAGAGCATCTCTAACAGCTTCCCTAAAAATGTTCCAAAATGGGGAAGCAAAAGTCAAAATCCCCAAAAAAATTACATCCATCTCCAACAGATTCTCCATTTTTGAGAATTCTAGTTTTTGGGTATTCTCCATATTTGGAGAAAATTTTAGGGAATCTCCTACTTTCCCCATTTTGGGAAAAGTTTTGGAAAAGCTGTTGGAGATGATTTTACACCTAAAATCCCCATATTGCCCATTTTCTTCAAAATGGAGAAGTTGTTGGAGATGCTCTAATAATTAGGAGATTATTTGGAATAATTGATGAGAATGAGGGAAAAGGTGTTGCTTCTTGTGGCTCTAGGTACGATGTCAAAGTAATCAATGGCTTCAAACTCGAGTCTGGTGGGTCTTGGACACCACCAAAATCCATCAACATATTATTTATATTTTATTGTTAAAAAATAGAGTGAATTGTGGATTTGGTCCACGTGGTTTTATGATTTCTTTGACCATGGTCCTCATGGACCATTCTATGTTTATTATGGATATGGTCCTCGTGGTATGTAATCTGTTGTGACTAAGGTCCCTCGTCACTAACACCGCTAACTTTTAATGGTTAAGGGAATCTTTTATAGGGGTATTATTGTCATTTTCACTTATCACAAATATGAGGGACTGAATCCACAATTGATTTTTATGTTTGATTTTTTGGAATTGGGAACGACCTCTCTCACGTACGATAACACACTAAAATAGGAAAATATTATGTCTTTTATTTTGATTTCATTTTTTTAAATCAAAATAGAAAAATATATTTTAGATATTTGATTAATAATAAAATGGTCCTCACTCTATAATTGCTTATTTTTAAGGTTTAACAAGCACCACATCCACAATTCACAATTCACTCTATTATCTAATAGATATGCAAACAAACATTTAAAATAGGAGAAAAACCTTTAAAATAAGAGAAAAACAAACCTTAAAAATAACCCATCAAAATAACAAGTGTTTGATATCCAACATTATATCTCAAAAAAACAACCCATCAAAATAATAAGTGTTTGATATCAACATTACATCCCAAAAAAGACAACCAATCAAAATAACAAATGTTTGATTTCAACATTACATCAAAAAAAACCAATTTAGTTACCACTTGTCTGTCCCTTACAAGTTCTTGAGTTGTGACCTTGTTTCTTGCATTTCATACATCTTACCGTCTTCCCAAGCCTTGATAGTTTACTTCCTTTCCCAATTGCTTGACTCAACTCTTCTGTTGTCTTTTTTTTTCCTTGGTCTTCCTACTTGTGTGTGATGTATCGGTGGAATCAGTGTAGAGGGACAACTAGACTTAGGCCACACCAATCTACTAGTTATAGGACTTACTTTGAAACTATACATGGCCTTCCATGTATCTAACCTATATACCGGATGAACCCAATCTTCAGGTAACACACTTCCACCATTTTTAGCCATGTTCCATATTATAGCCACTGCATGCTTACACGACATCCCGGTTAACTCCCAACATCTACAAGAACAAACTTTTTTGTTGACATCAACCACACATTGGTCCATCCAAGGGCCACTTATCTGGTATTGATCTTCTCTATTCCAAATAACTTTGTATTTTGCAGCTTCTGTCTTGATGGAATTTAGCATTTTTGTAGCTGTTGATGTAAGTTGTAACACCTCGAATTTCCATTGTAACTTTTAGTCTTTATGAATGAGATTGAATTGTATTTTGGTTTAAGATTTGGACTATTGCAATTATATAAATCTTTGGGGTTAAATATTCAAGTGACCAAAGTTTGTTGATATTTTTGGAAAATTGAAACTTGAGGGTGTTTTTGGTTAATTTTGGAAAGTGGGTTAGATAAGTGATGAGGTGGGTTTGAGAAAATATCTCATTTACTTTGGCTGAAGTCAGTTTTGGCAGAGAGGGAGAAAGAAGGGAGAAAGAAAAGAGAAAGAAGAAGGAAGAAGAGATTAAGAAAGCAAGTTGATTTTGTGGGTAAGAAATTCTATAGGTTATGCAAAATTTGATTCCAATTGCAGGATAGTATCCATAACATAATTTGATTTCATCTAGGTGCTATTTTGATTTGGAGTCTGATTGTGCAGAGAAGTGGGTCTAAGAACCAAAGGTGAGTTCATTCACTCCTTTGATTAAATCCATGTTTTCTGTTAAATTAAACATTAAGATACATGTATAAATTGTTTTGGGAATGAGTGAATGTGTTTAAAATAAGCTGAATGGAATAGACATGGTTTTGGATTGGAGTTTTAGGATGCAGGTTGAAGTTATCGGATAAAAAGATAGTACCCGGTAACCTCTGTGTGAAGGTATCCGAATGAGACAAAGGTATCCGATAAGTCTTGATTTCTGTAGTTTTCGGATGTGTTAGATACCGGATGGTATCCGGGTTACATTAGTTACCGGATGTCATCCGGATTGTTATTGTTTCCGATAAAGTATCCGGATAGAGTTATACCCGGTAAGTTTTATGTATCCGGTAAGTCCTATATACCTGGTAAGTTTATGTATTCGGTAAGTTTTGTATCCGGTCACTTTTGAATACCCGATAATTTGGGTTTGTTAACTTTTGGACATGATATGATTGAAGAATTGAAATACAATCCTAGTAGTTTGAACATACTTACAGTTGTATGGTAGTGTGTTAAGCTTAAAGATTGTTTTAGTTGATACTATGCAGGTGTGTAGTAGATGTAATGGATCCATAGGCACTAGTTTTTATGAACACATGGAATAGGCGTGGATTAATCGTAATTCCAGTGTGTAAGATAAACGTGAAATAGGCGTGGACTAATCGTAATTCCCGTTTAGGTGAAATGAGGAATAGGCGTGGACTAATCGTAATTGCCATTTCACATTGATGAGAAATCGTGGGATAGGTGTGGACTAATCGTAATTCCCGATCTCTAAGGAAGCAAAGGGATTGGCATGTGTAATTGTAATCTCTATTTTCTTTCCAATAAATTGACATGTGTAATTGTGATTTCTTGGATATGAACATTAATCTAGAATTCGTGGAGATTCGTAGTGGGCTCTTGAACATGGTATTATGACTGACTTGATGTTGGTCATATTCATGGAATCGGGTGTAATCCCGTCAGCGTAAGATGTTAAAACGTATGGTAAGAAAAGGGTAAACAGGTTTGTTATGCCTTGTTTACATTTTTTTTAAGTATTATTTGAAACCGAATGTTCTCACTAGGCGTTAGCCTAATCGTTTCAAATTATATTTTCTTACCAGGTACTAGCTCGGGAAAGTAAAGGGCTGTGGGACGAGTGCTTTCGAGTATATGCTTTTGGAGGAAAGTGGAGAACTTAGCCTTAGTGAGGAGTTTTGACAAATTTTGGATAACCAGTTTAATCTGATCTTAGTTGACAGGATTAGATTAATAGGTTATTTTGAATTGATATTATTGTATATATGAATCCTCAAGGCTAATTCTCTATTTATGTATAAAGCTTGGAAGATTTATGTTTAAATCTTATTACAATTTGAAGTTTAAATTAGCCCTGATTTTAGGGTGTTACAATATGGTATCAGAGCATTAGTTTAAGTGAACTAGGTATGCTAGTGAGATACCTAGACTTAAGCTGAGATGAATTAAGATATGATATGTGAGATATGGGTAGAAGTACTAAGACGGGATAGTCTTAGAGTCGACGGAATTACGTGAAATTAGTATTGTAACGATGGTAACGTGGATTCTCATGTATTATATGTTCACAATTCCAATTAGCTACTATTATTATGAATATATTGTTACACAAGCATACTTGTTTCTAAATTGTTACAGTGACTAATAATCGGTAAAGTACGTTTCGTATGTTTAGATATGTGTAGCCATTTCTTATGGTTATTTCTTTGTGTTATATCAGAACGATGGTGAATACACCACCAAGATCCTCTAATTCTTCGGAGGACAGAGCATTAACTGATTGGGGGTTGGAGGGACAACCTGGAACGGGCGGAACCCATGAAAGTCCGCCGAGGCCACCTCTAATAGGTAGATTGGAAAGTCAAACACATAGGACGAGTACTGGTACTTCTAATCCGGAAATACCGGAATCGACTATGGAATCTCGTATGATGGAGAGTATGACGAGAATGATGACTACAACAATGGCACAACAAACAGAAACGTTTATGAAAGCGCTGAATGATCGAAGTGCGGAGTTACGGCGAACGGAGACTGATACTGGGGTAATAAATCCAATTCGTAACCCTGTGATAGAGGCAGAAAGGAGGGTGGAAAGAGTTTGCTCGTATAAAACGTTTTTAAGATGTAAACCACCAGAGTTTACCGGAGCAGATAATCCAGTAGCCTGCATGAATTGGCTCAGAGAAATGGAACAAGCTTTCCGAGCTTGTGAATGTGATGATAAATCAGATTTGGGTCTCAAATGTTAAGAGGTAATGCGTTGACTTGGTGGAATGTAGTGACGGCTACGATCACTGCTACAGTCTTGGCTGTTATGACTTGGGAGTCATTCAAGAAAAAAATCTTGGAAGAATATTGCAATGAAAATGAAATAGATAAGATTGAAGAAGAGTTTCGAACTCTTAAGAAAGGTGATTCAACTATTCGAAAGTATGCCGAATCCTTCATGGAGAAGCTGAACTTAGTGGGGCATGTGGCTCTGACTGAGAAAGAAAAGATTAAAGCATATTTGAAGGGTTTGCCAGCGGACATGATGTCCCGAGTGCGAAATGCTAAAGCTACCACGTTGAGAGAAACAATTGAAGAAGCCAAGGTTATGAAAAGAGTTTATGCTAAAGACAAAAAAGAAAAGATGCAAGTGGGAGAGAAACGGAAATGGGAAGGCCGGACAGAGTCTTCTCACAAATCAAAAGCATCTGGTAAAAGTACTCATTATGAACCTCGTCGTGAGCCGAATTGGTGCCCGAAGTGTAGGAGTAAGCACTATGGACCGTGTCGGGTGACAACGCTGAAATGTTATAAGTGTGGTAAAAATGGGCATACTATGAATAATTGTCCTGTACAAGGATCAACGTGCTACGAGTGTAAACAACCAGGTCATTTCCGCCGGGATTGCCCAAAGTTGAAAAAGGGTGGAGACCAAAGCAAGAAACCAAATATTCCCAAGCCAACGGGTCGAGCATTCCATATGACAACTGATGAAGCCAAAGAATCGAAAGACGTCGTTTCGGGTACATTCCTCGTTAATTCCATTCCTGCACGCATTTTATTTGACTGTGGTGCAAATTTGTCATTTGTGTCCAAGTCGTTCTATCACAAGTTAGCTATGCCTATCACTACCTTGGAAGATGCCTTAGTAGTTGAGGTAGCTAACGGGGGTCAAGTCTTGGTTCGCGAAAGACTTGTGTAAAGTCCGTGTCCCGGTATGTAATTTCATTTTATTAATTCTTTTCTTTTAAGTTTTATTTATCGTGGATCCCGTTAGCAGGGCTAGACGAATTGGACCTTATAGTCAAAATATGTCAACAACATTGGTTAGTTGCTAGAGAGATGTAGTTGAGGGGCTAGGTATGTATAAGGGCCAAACTTGTGTGGAGTTCGACCCATGCAACCCAACTCAGTATTCCATGTTTTGTTTAGGGATTTTGTCGTGGGAACAAAGAAAGAAAACCCAAAAAGAAACCCTACGGGATATTTGTTTTTCTTGTGGTTGTCGGCCGGAGAAGGAAACGGAGAAGAGAGTAGAGAGAGCGAGAGCGATCGAGGGTGGGGAGAGAGGAAGACGAGAAGGGAGGGAAGCCGCCGGAGTCGCTGCTGCCGCCGTGAGCCACCCACAAGCAGCCGGCGCCGGCGCTGCTGGTTCTGCCGGCGAAGAGGAGGGTGTAGCGAGAGAGAGTGAAGGTGTCGGGTTTCGTCGTTGTGTCGTCATCGAGGTGCTGGGAAGTGACCGTAATTGTGAAGCTTGAATTGTATTGTTAAGCTAGGCGCGCATTCGAGGTGAGTTCTCTCACTATAACTAATGTCGGTTATTTTTACATTACGTTGTGTATGTATGTGGTAGTTCTATTTGCTTTTGATGTGGGGTTAAATAGTGGGGTGTCTAGTCGGACCTTTATTGTTGTGACTACGCGGGTGGCGTAGGAGTTCGGCGGGGCCGAGGATCACATACGCGGGTGGCGTAGTAATTCGGTGGGACCGAAGGTTGTATACGCGGGTGGCGTATGAACCCGGGGGTGCCGGGTTGCGTTTACATGATGGTCGTGTGTTCGGTGGGACCGACGTGTGCCCATTAGGTGGGTTGGTGTGGATATACATGTTTATGATTTGTTCGTAGACTTGTATGCTGTTTATGTGCAATTATCTGTTTATGGTGGTGTGGAAATAACTGTGTTATTTATGGTGTTTGAATTCACTAAGCTTCGTGCTTACCCTTTCCCAATAGATTGTGGTTTCAGGTACGGGCGACTCCAAGGCGTGACGAGTACACACTAGCGCGCGAGGAGAGCTGGTTGCTTTATGGTTTTTAGTAATTAAACGTTTAATTCCGCTGGTTTTTATTATGAAGATATTAATTATGAGTTTACAAACGAAACGTTGGAATCATTTAATGAGTTGTTATAAATGAAATGTTTATTTAAAAATTTAAATTTGCTTGTAATTTTTGGGACGTTACAACTTGAGGGTTGTTTTATTTCAGTAGGGGAAACGAAATTTCCGATCAACTTGCTGTTGATGGAAATTGGAGGATTCGATGTAATTGTGGGTATGGACTGGCTGACAGTCAACCAGGCAGAGATACTTTGTACAAAGAAATTAATCCGGATTCCGATGGCTGATAAGGATGATGTACTCATCTTTGGGGAAAAGCAAAAAGGGGAAGTTCCGTTAATTTCTGTTGCAAAAACGCGTAAATGTTTTATGAAAGTTTGTTCATCCTATCTAGCGTATGTTTTAGATGTAAAGTCAGAAAAGAAACAAGTAGAAGATATTAAGGTGGTACGTGAATTCCCGGACGTATTTCCCGATGATCTTCCAGGCCTACCGACTGAACGACATGTAGAGTTTCGTATTGATCTTATCCATGGATCGGCACCTATAGCGCGTGCACCGTATCGCCTAGCGCCGACCGAAATGAAAGAGACGATGACACAACTACATGAGTTGTTGGATAAAGGTTTTGTTAGACCGAGTTCTTCACCTTGGGGAGCTCCGGTTTTGTTTGTTAAGAAGAAGGATGGCACCATGAGGATGTGCATCGATTACCGAGAGTTGAATAAGGTGACTATTAAGAACAAATATCCGCTTCCAAGGATTGATGATCTATTCGATCAACTCCAAGGTGCAGGATGTTTTTCAAAGATTGATTTAAGGTCAGGGTATCATCAAGTCTGGGTAAGAAATGAATATATCCCTAAGACGGCGTTTAGAACAAGGTATGGGCATTATGAATTTCTTGTAATGCCATTTGGGTTGACCAATGCTCCATCTGTGTTCATGGATCTGATGAACAGAGTATGTCGACCATTTTTAGACAAGTTTGTCATTGTATTCATTGATGACATACTTGTTTATTCAAAGATTGAAGTAGATCGTGAACGTCATCTTCGTGAAGTCTTAGAAGTATTGAGAGGAGAGAAATTGTACGCGAAGTTCTCGAAATGTAAATTCTGGTTAAAAGAGGTACAATTTCTAGGCCACGTAATCACTTCGGAGGGAGTTAAAGTAGACCCAGCAAAGATATAAGCAATGACGAATTGGGAGACACCAAGAAGTGCGTATGAAATAAGAAGTTTCTTGGGTCTAGCGGGTTATTACCGAAGATTCATTAAAGACTTCTCAAAGATTCCTTCTGCTTTGACCTTATTGACTCGAAAGAACGTGAAGTTTGTTTGGACTGAAAAACAAGAATTGACTTTCAAAACTTTACGACAAAAGTTATGTGAAGCTCCTATTCTTGCCCTACCAGAAGGAACGGAAGATTTAGTTGTATATAACGACGCGTCAAAGATGGGTATGGGATGTGTGTTGATGCAACGGGGCAATGTGATTGCTTACGCATCCAGACAACTTAAAGAACATGAGAAGAATTACCCTACTCATGATTTGGAATTAGCAGCGGTTGTATTTGCATTGAAGCTATGGCGACATTATATGTATGGAACGAAGTGTACTCTTTATACTGATCACAAGAGCTTGAAACATGTCTTTGATCAGAAAGAGTTGAACATGAGGCAACGGCGCTGGTTAGAGTTACTTAAAGATTATGATTGCGAATTGCATTACCATCCTGGTAAAGCAAATGTCGTGGTTGATGCTTTATGTAGAAAAGAATATAGTGGGTGCTTGAAAACGACCAACGCCAGAATTGATGTAACATCAAGTTTAATTGAAAGGAGGTCTTATTGGAAGAGAATCTGAAAGATGAAGTCATGAGTAAGCAACATCTTCAATTGACTGAAGATAGCCGTGGAATTAAATTGTTCCAAGGTCGTGTTTGGGTACCAAAAGTGGGAGGAAATCGAGAGTTAATTCTCGAAGATGCCCATAAATCTAAATATTCTATACATCCTGGAAGTACTAAGATGTATAAAGATTTGAAGTTACACTATTGGTGGCCAACTAGAAAAGTAGATGTGGCACGAATTGTAGAAAAGTGTAGGACGTGCTCGTTAGTCAAAGCTGAACATCAAAAGCCGTACGAAAGTTTTCAGTCTTTGGAAATTCCAGAATGGAAGTGGGAGAAGATTACCATGGACTTTGTGACAAAGTTACCGAGAACGCAAAAGGGTAACGACACTATATGGGTAATCGTAGATAGATTGACCAAGAATGCTCACTTTCTGGCTATGAAAGAAGCGTCACCAATAGATAAATTGGCTAAGCTGTATATTGATGAAGTGGTGTCAAGGCATGGTATACCGGTGTCTATAGTGTCGGATCGTGATAGTCGGTTTACCTCGAGGTTTTGGCAGTCACTACAAGGAGAATTGGGTACGAGAGTTAATTTGAGCACTGCTTATCATCCATAAACGGACGGGCAAAGCGAAAGAACTATTCAAACTTTGGAAGATATGCTCAGGTCGTGTGTATTAGATTTTGGAGGTAAATGGGATACGCATCTACCGTTAGTAGAATTTGCGTATAACAATAGTTATCATTCCAGTATTGGAAGAGCACCTTTCGAAGCTTTGTATGGTCGGAAATGTAGAACTCCTGTGTGTTGGTTAGAAGCTGGAGAAGAGCAATTTGCTGGTCCGGAACTTGTGCAACAAACGACTGATAAAGTAAAAGAGATTCAGAAGCATATGAAAGCGGCTCAGGATCGACAAAAGAGTTATGCTGATCCGAAAAGAAGACCAAAAGAATTCCAAATTGGGGAGCGTGTGATGCTTAAGGTATCCCCATGGAAAGGTGTGATAAGGTTTGGTAAACGTGGGAAATTGAGTCCTCGTTTTCTAGGACCTTTCACCATAACTAAAAGAGTTGGATTACAAGCATATCAGTTGGATCTTCCACCTGAATTGGAAGGAATCCACAATACCTTCTATGTTTGCTACCTTCGGAAATGTTTAGCCAAAGAAGATGGTGTGATTCCACTTACTGACGTAAGAGTGGATGAAAAGAGCCGTTGTGTGGAAGAACCGGAGGCAATCTTGGAAAGATCAGTTAAAAAGTTACGTAATAAGGAGGTGATTATGTTAAAGGTTCAATGGAAACACCATCGAGGTGCTAACGTAACGTTAGAGTCGGAAGAGGATATGAAGATTAGATATCCTCACTTGTTTACCTAGCTTTGATTTCGAGTACGAAATCATTTTCAAGTTGGGGAGTATTGTAACACCTCGAATTTCCATTGTAACTTTTAGTCTTTATGAATGAGATTGAATTGTATTTTGGTTTAAGATTTGGACTATTGCAATTATATAAATCTTTGGGGTTAAATATTCAAGTGACCAAAGTTTGTTGATATTTTTGGAAAATTGAAACTTGAGGGTGTGTTTGGTTAATTTTGGAAAGTGGGTTAGATAAGTGATGAGGTGGGTTTGAGAAAACATCTCATTTACTTTGGCTGAAGTCGGTTTTCGCAGAGAGGGAGAAAGAATAGAGAAAGAAGAAGAGATTAAGAAAGCAAATTGATTTTGTGGGTAAGAAATTCTATAGGTTATGCAAAATTTGATTCCAGTTGCAGGATAGTATCCATAACATAATTTGATTTCATCTAGGTGCTATTTTGATTTGGAGTCTGATTGTGCAGAGAAGTGGGTCTAAGAACCAAAGGTGAGTTCATTCACTCCTTTGATTAAATCCATGTTTTCCGTTAAATTAAACATTAAGATACATGTATAAATTGTTTTGGGAATGAATGAATGTGTTTAAAATAAGCTTAATGGAATAGACATGGTTTTGGATTGGAGTTTTAGGATGCAGGTTGAAGTTACCGGATAAAAAGATAGTACCCGATAACCTCTGTGTGAAGGTATCCGGATGAGACAAAGGTATCCGATAAGTCTTGATTTATGTAGTTTCCGGATGTGTTAGATACCGGATGGTATCCGGGTTACATTAGTTATCGGATGTCATCCGGATTGTTATTGTTTCCGATAAAGTATCCGGATAGAGTTATACCCGGTAAGTTTTATGTATCCGATAAGTCCTATATACCTGGTAAGTTTATGTATTCGGTAAGTTTTGTATCCGGTCACTTTTGAATACCCGATAACTTTGGGTTTGTTAACTTTTGGACATGATATGATTGAAGAATTGAAATACAATCCTAGTAGTTTGAACATACTTACAGTTGTATGGTAGTGTGTTAAGCTTAAAGATTGTTTTAGTTGATACTATGCAGGTGTGTAGTAGATGTAATGGATCCATAGGCACTAGTTTTTATGAACACATGGAATAGGCGTGGATTAATCGTAATTCCAGTGTGTATGATAAACGTGGAATAGGCGTGGACTAATCGTAATTCTCGTTTAGGTGAAATGAGGAATAGGCGTGGACTAATCGTAATTCCCATTTCACATTGATGATAAATCGTGGGATAGGCGTGGACTAATCGTAATTCCCGATCTCTAAGGAAGCAAAGGGATTGGCATGTGTAATTGTAATCTCTACTTCCTTTCCAATAAATTGACATGTGTAATTGTGATTTCTTGGATATGAACATTAACCTAGAATCCGTGAAGATTCGTAGTGGGCTCTTGAACATGGTATTATGACTGACTTGATGTTGGTCATATTCATGGAATCGGGTGTAATCCCGTCAGCGTAAGATGTTAAAACGTATGGTAAGAAAAGGGTAAACAGGTTTGTTATGTCTTGTTTACTTTTTTTTTAAAGTATTATTTGAAACCGAATGTTCTCACTAGGCGTTAGCCTAATCGTTTCAAATTATATTTTCTTAACAGGTACTAGCTCGGGAAAGTAAAGGGTTGTGGGACGAGTGCTTTCGAGTATATGCTTTTGGAGGAAAGTGGATAAATTAGCCTTAGTGAGGAGTTTTGGCAAATTTTGGATAACCAGTTTAATCTGATCTTAGTTGTCAGGATTAGATTAATAGGTTATTTTGAATTGACATTATTGTATATATGAATCCTCAAGGCTAATTCTCTATTTATGTATAAAGCTTGAAAGATTTATGTTTAAATCTTATTACAATTTGAAGTTTAAATTAGCCCTGATTTTAGGGTGTTACATAAGTGGCTCATGTGCTTTGTCAATCAATTTCTGGACGTTGGCAATTCTTTTCATAAGATATTCTCTTATATGCTCCAAGGCAGTAACGATGGGTTTGTCCCTCGCATCCACAAGTTGTTTATTGAAAACTTCGCACATATTATTGAGTAATACATCACTATGACTAATACTTGTAAAAGTTTACACTATTAAAAAGAAGAAAAATTTAAGTGCTAGAAACTCTAAATTTACAAATAAACTCTAAACTGTAAAAATAAACTAAAAAACAAAACCATCACAACCATCACAACAAGCCATCACTTTCAAATGATTTTTTATTAAAAGTAAAACCACGTGAAAGCAGGTACAACAAACATATATTTTCCACTTTTATCTATTTTACAATACATTATACTATACTTGTTTGAGCAAAAAATAATAATATAAAACCACCAAAATTACTATTTTTTTTTGAAGGAAAATGATTGCGTCACGAAACGTGCAACGGCCTAACCGTCACTCGAACGGAACAATCCTATCATTAAAGTAAGGAACGTTACATAACAAAGTAATACACCAGAAATGAAAGGACTTAAATACAACATAAAGTTAAAGACAAGATAAAAACGAAAGTGACTCAGATAAGCCGCTTCGTAAGCTCGTCTTTCCACCGCAAGGATAAGTCCCCAACCGTTCCAACTGAAGGCAATCAAAAAATTGATTCCTTGACTTTCTTGCATAAGCAGCTGGAAGGTAAGAGAAAAAGTGGGAAGGTGCCACTTGTTGTTTTTCTCCTTGATGAAAGTAAGTATGAACCACTCTACTTGGTTGTGTTTTCCTAAATGTTGCTCATGCCTGGAAACAAAGACTAAAAAAAGCCACAAGGGGTTTAGAGCCACACAGGGATTTAGAGCCACAAAGGGAATTTGAGCCACTAAGGGAGCGAAGCACCAGTGGCGGCGAAGCAGCGGCGGTGTCGTATCAGCGGGCGGCGGCCGTCGGAGCAGCAGCGACACTCTCTCTCTCTCTTTCTCTGTCACTCACTAGGGCGAGATGGTGGTGGAGGAGGCGAGATGGTGGTGGTGAGATGGAGGTGGTGGTGGCGGCTAGGTTAAGAGAACACAGAGAGAGAGAGCTCCGATGGAGAAGATGAGGACTTTTTGTCTACAAGAGAGAGAGAGAGTGGTTGTAACCCTACAGTAGCTTTTACCAAAATCACTATTTTAATACAACTGCTCAAGATATTTTTAACAAACGCATAAATTACCTAGACCCATGGGTTTTGGAATACAAATAGGGGTTAAAAAACAATAACAAATTAATAAACGACAAATAGATAGTTTAAACATATGCTCCTGTACAAATTCAACACGATTTGTGGCAAGAAACCAAAAAAATCAAATCAAAACTTTTGACATGTTATTCCAATCAATGAAAATACCATTTTATTTTAAACGTATTCTACTAACAGTCTTTAAATTTGGTCATATATATTGGCCAACTTCTTTCGTTTATCCTTTTCATTTTCATGAAATAGGCCACCGTCTTCGTCTATGTGATCCGATAGGTCATTTGAGCCACCAACGACGATCTTGATTATGGTGCTCATGGGAGCTGGTATACCATACTACTTACCCTACTAGCTAGAATGTAAATTATTCCTAATTTTAATTGAATCCACACATATGCACTGAATTTCGTTACCTTAGAACCAAACAAATTCTAATGTTAACTAACAACACATGTACGTTATTTAATGGAGGCTTATATGTGTGTTTCCCACATAAATTTCACAAAATAGTAATAACAATAATAAATATCTTCAATTTTAAATAAATAAAAAATCCATGTCTTTTGATAAATTAGTAAATAATGTTGATTTGTAATATTACATTTGAATTACCGAAGTCACTCAACCTTTGTAAACCTTTGTAGGTCGTTATGTCATCGAATTCCAAACCAAATAAGAATGAATCAATATATATATATATATATATAAAATAGAATGTAGGAAGAGCGGATTAAGAAGAGGCCTCTATGGCTCTTTATCTTTTTTGTTATAATTTTGATTTACTTTTAATTGATTTCAACACATTAAATGCTTAAACTTTTCATTTTCTTTTTTAATTTAAATTAAAAACGATTAACCAATATATATTTATTATTATATAAAATATTATTTATCTTTCATTTTTAATCATACAATAAAGCCAACATTTTTTATTTAAATTTGTAAACTTATTATTATTTTTATTTAATCAATAAGGTATATATACTCTTATTAAATGAATTTATTTTTTAACTTTTTATATTTCTTTGTAAGCTAACAATACTTATAAATCAAAAAAATTTATTTAAATTTATAAATTTATAAACTTATTATTATTTTTATGTAATTAATAAGATACAAATTTTTTAGTAAGCTTACATGTTTATAAATCAATATATTTTTATTAAATGGATTTATTTTTATATAATCGTTTGTATTTATTTATAAGCTAGCAATCAAATTTTTTTATTTAAATTTATAAACATATTATTTTTTTATTTAATTAATAAGATACATTTTATTTAGTAAGCTAACAATGCTTATAAATCAATATACTTTTATTAAATGAATTTATTTTTATTTAATTTATTATATTTTTTTATAAGCTAACAATGCTTATAAATCAACATTTCTGTAAAACTGATTAATTTTATAATCTTTTGAAACTAACAATGCTTATATTTTAAAACTTCTATTAAATTTCTTTATATTTTTTTAGTAAAGCAAGAATATTACTACAATTGTTAATATATATATATATATATATATATATATAAAAGCAATTCTTTTTTTTAAATATTACATTATATATTGATTATTTTCAACAATTAAAGCCACTGATGAATTCAAAATACATTTTATTGTTTCCAATTATGAATCATTAATATATACAAATGAATAATTGTTACAATCAATATCAATCAATATATAGAGGGCATAAGAATTATAAGAATTGTGTTGTCATTTTAGGATTGCTTGGGACATGAGTTTTTCTTTTGTGATATTGGACATGAAACAATTGTAAGGTATACTTTTTCATTACTTTTTAAAAAATTAAAGCAAATTTTTATTTTTTATGAAAAATTTATATTTCATTATAAGTTGGTTGTTATCTTGGTAATTTAATTGCAAGACTATGTTTAACATCCAACTGTCCAACTTCGCTCATTTCTTATAAATCTTCTCTATTCATCTCATTTCAGGTTTACTTTTTAAAGATGTATATCATACTTGCTTTGTTTTCTCTCCGTTTCTACTTATCTTGAAAGTGTGTCTGATGACAACAACTTGAATGAGGAATCGTTGAAAATTTATAAATTTAAAAAATTTTATTATTGTTTTTAATTTTTAATTCCTATTTTTATTTCTTTATCATTTATATTTGATTGGAAATATAATAGGTAAATGCATATTATGGTGAATTTTGTGTTATTTTCCTAGCAAGGAAATCATGTGTGATGGAGGAGAAAATAATTGTTTGTTGCCCACTTTCTTCAAAAGAAATAGATTAACATATAAACTCTTGCAAGTGTGGCTATAAGGACCATTTTCATATACAACAAATCTACATGTAACAGTTAATGGAGTTTTTTTGGGTAATTTTGCATACATTTTGTATGTATATGGTTAATCTACAACATATCCATCTTCTCTTGGTATTTTCTCGAGAGGTCTTGCTTTATCCATCTCTCAAATTCTTTTTCTCTATTGGGTTTTACTTTCTATGTTCACAATATGTTTTTTTTAAATTTTTTGTTGGAATCTTAGTGGGTTATCTATTGGTTGCTAAAAAATTCACAACTAATTAACGGTAAGACAATAGTTATTTGAATAACTTTTTTTCTTTCGATTTTCAAACACTTAGTAGTCAAACATTTTTCAGTATTGTTGTGGATTTCATGAAAATTCCATTTAAAACAACCATATATCGTAATTATTTTATGTTGCTTCTTTTTCAGGTTAAACTCAATTGCTACGAACTTTAGTTGTATTTCATCATCTCCATTATCTTCATATTAACATGTACCTAAAGTTCTTCATGGACATTTTCCTTAAGAACATTTTATTTATGTTGTGATCTTTTCGGAATTATTATTGTAACAATACAAAAAAAATATATGAAGGCCTCTTTGTTAATCAAAACAATATAAATTAAATTGTAAATAAGAAATAATTTGCATTCAAAAGTATATCTCTTATTGAGAAAAAAGAATAGCACAATAGCTATTTGACTAGAGAATGTTAGTCGTTTGAACTACACCGGGTCACAGGAGATTGCGTTTTATTATTTGACAGTTAACGAATGACGTTTCATTTTAATTAATTTGGTTATGTATTTCCTAACATAACTTCGTCACCGTGCATGTTGCTTTATTTTCATAAAAAATACTCTAATACATTCATCGTCTTATATTACATTTTATTATCAAATTACGTTTCATCTTAAATTGGTTACGCATTTCCTAACATAAATTTCGTCACCGCGCATCGCGCGATACCAAATACTAGTGTAAATATGCTTCTATTTAATGCAACTTGTATTAAAAAACGATACTATCTTTTCCACAATAATTGTAACAAGTATTTTTATAATGATGATTTCTCTATAAATATTTATTCATTTCTTAAATATTTATGACAAGCACAATCTATACTACCTTATAAAGCATTTAGACTAAATGTCTTAAAGTCTTAAAACATTTTTTTTAATTCTAAAACTTAAAGACAACTTCTAAAGCATAGAGTACTACATTTTTAAGCACAAAAGCTAATTTACTTAATCTTTACTCTCTCTCTCTCTCTCTCTTCAATTTTCCTTTCAAACCCGGTATAATTATGCAACACTTCTCCCAACATGACCGTTCAGATTTCAAAGACAGACTCTTCCTCTTCCCCTCCAACAGGGCTCCCTCCAATGCACAGACCTTTTATAGAGATGACTATGGCCATTCAGCCTCATGTAACGTTCCATGCAACATTTCAGGTACGTTTGCGTTTAGGGGTCATGAATTTTCAAAAAAATTCTGCGGTTTTTGTTGGGTTTGCTCTGTGTTTTGATCTTTGGTGGTTCTATGATTTCGATTTTGGGTTCTTCTGTTAGGGTTCGTTCATGAATTTTCACGTTTTTCTAATCGATTTTGGTTTCAAAATTTTAGGGTTCTTCTGTTAGGGTTTCAACATTTTCGATTTCTGCAGACTTTTTATACCTGCAGATGGATTCAAGAGCTGTTCAAGGGTTTCTTTGTTTCTTCAGGTTGTATCTGGTTTCTTCTTCTCAGGTTGATTTCTACACGCTTCTTTGTTTCTTTTGGAATGTATTTTCATCTTCTGATCTTCACGCTTCCTTATTAACACTTCGTTTAACTCCTGATAAAAAGCGGGTGTTTGATTTCTTTTGATGTCAGAATTGCTTAATCAAAAAGCTTTGGTACAAGGAAAAGTGCCTTCGGGCTACTTCAATGCATTATTTGATCTAAGTGGAGCATGGTTAAATGATGTTGCAGATGCCAAACATCTTGCTTTTGATGGCTACTTTATCTCCCTGTACTATTTACACCTAACAACATCCCCATTATTGCCCAGGTAAAAGAATGTTTATGGTTTTTTATACTTTATTACTTGTGTTTGAGCTAATTGTAAGTTATGATCAGTGAAATCTGTTGGAATTTGATGGAAATTTTGGCTTAAGTTGTTAATTTTACTTGTGTTTGAGCTTATTTCAAGTTATAATTGATGAAATCTGTTGGATTTTGATGGAAAACTGGAGTTTAAGATTGTTAATTCACTTGTGTTTGAGCTTATTTCAAGTTACAATTGATGAAATCTGTTGATTTTTATTCGAAATTTAGACTTTTAAGATTGTTAATTTACTTGTGTTTGAGCTTATTTCAAGTTACAATTGATGAAATCTGTTGCGTTTTGATCGGATTTTAGACTTTTAAGATTTTTAATCTACTTGTGTTTGAGATTCTTACAAGTTATAGTTGATGGAATCTATTGAATTTTGATAGAAATCTAGACTTAAGATTGTTAATATGCTTGAGCTTATTTCAAGTTATAACTGATGAAATCTGTTGAATTTTTATTGAAATTTAGACTTTTAAGATTGTTAATTTACTTGGGCTTGAGCTTCTTACAAGTTACAAACTTATAATTGGTGAAATTTATTGGATTTTGATGGAAATTTTTACTTTTTGTTGTATGTTTTGACTTTTGACTTCCATGTTGATTATAAGAAGAGTTGCAGAGTTATTAGGGTTTGGTTTTTGTGATTAGGAAATGGTGGAGTGGGAACACAAGAGTAAAGTTCCTGGAAAGATGCATGCTTGTGGGCATGATGCTCATGTCACTATGCTTCTTGGGGCAGCCAAGATTCTCAAGGTTTGTTTAGTATATTTGAGGCATTGCAAAAATGATGACTAAAGATCGTGTGGGAAATTGCAATGATTTGATTAATGTAGATATTGCAATGATTTTTCTGTAAACAAAACGCACCCATTATATCCCACTTAGAGTCGGGTTTGAAAAGGGTATGATTTACGCAGATCTTTTCTAGCTATTTTAGTGGAAGACCCCGGATATTGAAAAATATATGTTCGAAGGTTTTTAAGGTTGCTAGGATCTTTTCTATTTTTGCATAGCTGTTGGAGATGCTTTTCTAAGCTTCTAACAAACAACGCCCCGAATCTTTACCTAAAAAATGGTCGTATACTTTTCAGGGGACGATAGTTCTTGTTTTCCAACCAGGTTAATTGTTCTTTTAGGCTGAAGATGTGGCAGACATTTAGAAAAAGGTGGAATGAACGTCACAAGAAACATAGGCTTGCAACTTTGTTCTGAGTTGTGAAACCTGCAAGATGATCCAAATACTTGCTTAGATTATATCTGTGAGTTATGTGTTTATCTTTGGGTTTGATATAATCAATTTTGGGTGTGATGGCAACTATGGGTTGTATCATCTGATTTGGAGTCATAATCTATCAATGGCCTATGGCCTAATTGGTTATCCAGTATGATTATTGTGCTACTTTTGGATTTTATACATGGACTATTATTCATCTACATGTCAGGCCTTTCAAATGAGTTTTGCTTATGGAAGGGGAAATTAAAAGGGTATTTTGTCTTGGATGTTTTGGGCCTTTTTATGTGTTGGACGTTAGTTTATGTTGGGTCACATAGTGTAAGCTTTTATTTTATGAATGAAATTTTGTGGGGTTCCGTTCCTTTTTTCCAGAAAAAATAAGTATTGTATGTTGATACCAAATTAGGTTATGAAATGGGTTAAATATGTAATTGGTTGATATGTTGGTAGGTTTAGTTGGAGTTGATCTAATCCAACAAAATTTGCACGGTTTATCTATACTATCTTATAAAGCACGGTTTATCTATACATGTCATTATGTTCATGCATCCTTATGTATGTAGAAAACAATGTCGGAAATGGTTTTTATAATGAAGGATAGTTACATTGATTTCCTATTTCCCATTTACAAAAAATTATGACATCCCGCCGCATTGCGCGGGCACTCAGCTAGTAATTAGTAATTACGTTTATTTTAAACATTGTTATAGATGCTCAAAGCAAAAAATTATTCATCTCCTTCCATAAGAATACAATTGTTCAATCGAACATACTTTATAAACATTTTATTGTATTAAAATGCTGAATATTGACATTTGACACCAAAATATGAGGGAACTTAGGGGGTGTTTGGGAGTGCGTTTGAAAATTGCTTCTCCTTATCTGCTTATGACTTATCTCCTTTCCTGAAAAGTCACTTTGGATCTACTTCTCAAAAAACTCCTTACCTGCTTCCTGGAAACGTGATAAGCAGTTTTTTTTAAATCCAAACACTCATGAGCTTCCTGGAAACGCAATAAGCAGAAAATCAATTTTGAAACGCAATCCCAAACACCCCTTATTTTGGCTTACTGAGGCTAACGTGGGGGGCCAAGGACTTGTCTTGTGTTTGGAAAAGTCATTCCACCCTTTTCTCAATGAAGCTACACACCATTTTACATGCAGTTTAATAGAGAAAAATGAAGAAAATAAACATGTGAAAAGACTTTCTAAAAAATCAAAAAACCAATGGAATATGACATCTACATACGACATCAAACAAAAACAAGAAAAAAAAAAACTATATTTTTCATAGAACATCTTAAAAGCAACAATTGTTTATGAAATATAAATTAGTTTTTTTTTCCCCAAATCTAACACTACAAATCTTGCAAACCCTTTTTGTGCTCTTGTTTTTTTTAATTGTAATATGTTGATGGTAATTAATTTAAACATTTTTTATTTTAAATTTAACATCATTATGGATTTCAACTGTGTTTTTATTATTAAAATTATAATGCTGTGAGGATGTTAACTTATGGGTTTAAAATGTGTTTAAATATTTATAAAAATAAAGTGGTTATAAATTTAAGTAGTAGTATCTTATACATAAAGCTATTACAGAAAAAAGGGAGTTTATATATATATATATAAGGTAGTACCCCACATGAGACTGTTATTGTCCTTGTGTTAGCTGTTTGTAGTTAATAAAAAACGCACTGAGAGGTGGCTATAGGCCTCTATTGTAATGTCCCAGTTTTAAAAGCAACATTTTGATTCAATAACTTTGGATTTAAAATCTCAAAAAATGTATATGTTCATTTCTAATAACTTTCTAATTTGGAAGATTACAATATAAATTATATTATTAAGATATTCAATATTATTCATAAAATATTATCTCTCTCTTAACTGTTTAATTTAAAAGACTTCTCATTGGTCGGAGAAATAAAAAACCATTTATCTTTCCTAAATAGCTGTTTTTGGAGATTTTTTTCTAAATTTGGAGAATTTCACCTATCTTCTATACTTTCTCCATTTTAAAGACGATTTTGGAAAATTTATTGATACAAAAATCTACAGAAATTTCATTTTGAAGAATATGTTGGAGATGTTCTAAATAACTTAACAATTTATTTTTTATCCATATAGAACTTAACAATTATAGTTAAAAAGTTTATTACGTGATACATAAAAAACAATTTTTGAAGGAAACAGAAAACAAGAAGAACAAAAATTATTGGGTGATTATACCATATAAAGTAAATGGTTGACTTAACTTCAAAGTTCATAAACCCCATGTTTTTAAGTAGAGATGGCAACGGGGCTGGGGATACCGGGGATCGCAATTCCTATCCCCATCCCCGCTCCCCATCCCCATCGGGGAACGGGGATCCCCACCGGGGAATCGGGGATTTTTTCCCGTTTACAAAACTTAATTTTTTTTATATAATATCTTTATAAATATCAATTTCACGATTGAATGACGTATTTTTATAAACTTTAGTTAACCAACTTTTAATTTGTTGTGTTTTTAAAGAGCTTTTCGGAAATAAATATATTAATTACAATACATAATATATATTTTATACATCAACGTTATATAACTAAAAGTTTTTCCGAACAATAATACAAATACTATAATATATTTGAAAGTTTTCTCATGATCGAAGATTGATTATATTGGTGTGTTGTATTATATATATATATATATATCATCGGATTTATCATTTTTACTATGTTATATATACATGTATATATATATATAAACATATTATATATAAAAGCTTATATTAAATACTCGGGGTCGGGGTCGGGTTTGAGAGGTGTCCCCATCCCCGGTTAACAAATTCGGGGATTCCCCATCCCCGTCCCCATCCCCGGTCAAACCGGGTTCGGGTGTCGAATCCCCGTCGGGGACGGGGTTTTTTGCCATCCCTATTTTTAAGGTACCAAATAAGCAACATAATTACAATTAGGTTTCCATCTCTTTTTTGGAACAAAACCATTCATGCATTACTTTTTTAAATCAAAACGAAAATAAGGATTTAATTTCTTGACTTTTAAAACGTTATTATATAAATAAATATAATCACATTCACGTCGTTTATATCATTATTAAATTAATTATTTAATAAAATAAAATAGCAAATACAGGTGTTTGAATGGAATCCAAAGTGTGGTGAATGATGTTCTAACATGGTCTTATGTTGTGTGTGTCAGTTAAATTAAATACACCAAACCAACAAAAACACATTCAGACACCACTCTTATTTTTAATGCTTACCCCAGATCCATAGACTCCATTTGTTTCAACCTCCTGTTATTTGAATCAACTTTATTTTAATTAATATATGGCATAAAAAATATATAAAAATATTTAACTCAATATTAATATATGTGATTATGAAATTAATTCAGTTGACCCATAAAAATGAAGCATTTAACATGAATATAATATTTTGTTTATGTTGAGCGGAACATGATAACAAGAAATTGTTGTTAGAGACAGACCTTTGAAGGACGTAGTACGGTAGTAGTGTTGCCTTGGACATGTGCAGTGTGCATTAGTTCAATCGGTATGTGCTATAGCAAATTATAAAAAACAAAGAACATCAACAAAAAACCCCGTAAAATACTTTTAAAATCTCAACCGATAAAGGCCAAAAAAATCCACCAAAAAACTTAAATAAAATCCCTTGAATTAAATAAAAAAAAATAGGAAAAAAACTCGCAAAATGGTGGAATTCGGATAAGTGGTTTATGCCTAAGATGCATACGTCTTGCTCAAAAGGTCGATTACATTTTATTCCTCAAATAATCACAATTGAATTTTCTCCAAGTTACTCTGCATTAGCTTCGCCTTTGATCAACCTTAAAATGTGCACTCACTCAACAATAATAATAGGTCAACCGTTGATTGTTGACTTACATTTGGTACTAAGTGGACTGAAACAAAAATCACGAAGATATGAAAAGATTTGTAAATTACTCCACTAAAATTTCGATTTTAACATAGTTGTTAGAGATGTTATTACTTTTTACCTTTTCAATACATGATTTTACCTGATTCCGATATAAAAACAGGTACACATAGGATTACCCAACCCAACAACACACAAAAAATAGAGAAATTGACTCAGAGAGCCATTTACACCCTTAAATTAGTCTCTAGTTATTTATCTTCGACTTTTACCTAATGTCACTATATCCGTAATTTTCAGGCCCAAATCCTCAAATTACGGACATAGGCGAGTCCTTTTTTTTAAAGAAAAAATTGACCAAATTCATTTTTTTTGTTGTCGTTTAATTAGGTCTTCAAATTACAAACCTGATAATTATAGATATAATGACATATAAATCAACTCAGAAGATAAATAACTAGAAAACCAGTTTAGATTTATAAAATAACTATTTCAGTCAATTTCCTTTAACAAAATATTATTAGCGATAATTAAGTCAAGGTAGGAGTCCCACTGTAACAGTGTAACTATGCAGAGAGAGAGACTTTCATCTGTTTGCCAGCTATCTGTATCCTTGTCAACTAGTCAATTAGCACCCTAAAACAGCCATTTCCCATTTGTCCTTTCTTGGACATATCTCCTGCAACCGACCCCATAAGACGATTTCCTGTGGTCACTGACTCTGACCATCAACATCATTCCCTCACTAACTCACACTTTTTCACTGCCACATTAGCGCCACATTATTTTTTCCTTCCAATCCATTCTAACCCACAAACCCCCACATCCATCCCACACCACCATCCCATCTTTTATTTATTTTTATTTTTATTTTTATTACAACTACTATTAATTTAAATAATTAATATTTTATAAGTAATTTGTAACAAATAATATATAATATTATAATTTATAAATCAAACTAATATTTTAACCTTACATAATAAAAATAAAAACAAATTAAAAATACATAAATTTCAAATAAAAAAATGATAACTACTCGTTGTCTTGGTTGTTGTGTCTTGGAAGCCGTGAAATGTGTTCGATTAAATCCGCCCGAAGGATATGATGCGTTTCTCGGTTTCGGACTTCTAACACGTTAGCGTCATATTGTTGGTCGCTAATCTCTTCGTCGTCCTCCTCATCAACTTGATTAGCGTTTTCATCGAAACGACAAATCGCGTTACCTTCGTCTTCCAATATCATATTGTGTAATATGATGCACGCGTGCATTACTCTTCGTATTTTATTCGGGTGCCACGATCTTGGTGGGTTGAATATCATCATAAGAAGGTTTACGTAAGTATCGCTTACCGTAAAGATTGACGATACCTTTGCTGAACTTTTGTATGCATAAACGTGCAGTTGAGTCCGCCATCTTCAAGTACTCATCAAAGCCGTCAGCGGATATCCCATACGCCATTTGCCGAATTGCCGAGGTACACTTTTGCAAAAAAGATAACCCTTTTCTGCCTCTAGCATCCCAGCCCTGTTGAAAATATTTATACTCTCGCTCAAGATCCTCCACTATTCGTAGGAATAGTCGTCTGCTCATGCGGAACCGTCTCCTAAACAACTCGTCACTGTAATTATAGTTTTCCGCAAAATAATCTGCAACAAGTCGGTCGTGTGCAGCTTCACGATCTCTAACTTGATCCGCTCCCCTCGTCTCCGTCTTGGAGGCGAACTTGGTTCTTCATCTTGATCGAGAAACCTTTCTACAGCATTGGTTATTATTCCACGAAAAATAACGTAATTCATTTGACGATACGCGGCTAGATTAATTCCCCCGTCCGACGATGACGAAGACGAATCATAACATTCCGACGAATTCACTGATGAAGAAGACATTTTGTTTTTGTAGTAGAGAAAAGATTGAGAGATTGAGAGAAAATTTGGTGGTGTGAAAAAATGAAGCGAGGAAGATGTGTATTTATAGGAGAGAAAAAACAAAAAAAAATAAAAAAATAAAAAAAAGAATAAACAGGTAACGTCCGGAAAACAAAAAAAAAAGAAAAAAAAGAAAATTAGAGAACCCGCACTGGTTTGCAAACCAGCGCTGCTTGGAACCAGCTCCAACCCGAGCGGTGGCGATGGTGTTTAAAAACAGCGCCACCGATGCGCATGGTCTTACACTAAACACTAAATTTAGTGTAAATAACATTATTTACATTTTCAATAGGGTCTGTATTTTTCACTCTAAATTAGTGTAATGAATAGTATTACACTAAATTTGGTGTGAAAAACAGTGTTATCCATCAAAGAAGAATTACTATTAACACTAAAATTTACACTATTTTTTACACTATTTTTTAAATTGCCCTAAATCTTTATTTCACATCTTCTTCTTCTTCTTCTTCCCTTCAACAATGGCAGAAATCCTCCATTAAATGCTTCACCACTGTCCTCTTCGGTGCTTCCAACTACCTCCATTATTTACACCTCCTTTCTTTCTTTTATTAACAACACCCACGTTATCATTTTCTTTTTACACACATGACATTACACCCAATGCATTAATTGCCCACAACCAAAAAAAACCCTTCTGATTTTGGTTGTCTCCTTTGTACTCTTTTCTTTTAACTTCCTCTCTAAAACCAGCTTCCCCAACATTCTCTTTTTAACTAACTTTATCTTGCCTCTCTCATTTTGTGGCCCTCAAGCATTCATTACTCCAAATCTTTAACACCCATTTGGATTTGGGTTTTCATTTCTGTTTTTTTTAATAATGGGTTATCTCAGATTCATGCTTTTAATGTTCTGACCCCTTTCTCTTTATGTAGTTTTGAATGTTAAAGTTGGAAACTTTGGTTTCATGCTACTCATGTGCCTCCTTTCTTATGCTAATTTGATAATTCTTTGAGAATCTTTAATGGGGTTTTTCTTTGTTTTCTTGTTAATTTTAAGGAGGCTGATTTAGGGTTTCATTGAAGCTTTTGGTGTCAGATCATGGGGTTCTTCTACTGCTCAAATTTGTTATTTTTATTGTTTATTTCTTTGGGTTTCTTTATCTCAAACACCAATCAATTACAAGCAACTCAGACTCAACTTCTTATCCAACTCAGGAAGCATTTGGAGTACCCATTGCAATTAAGCAGTTGGGAAAACTTCAATGGTGATTTTTGTAATTTGGATTCAAACCCACAAGTTACCATCAAATGTGAAGGTAATTCAGTCTCTGAGCTCAAAATCATGGGAGATAAGCTTTCAAAGGTCAGTGATTTTCATGGGTATGCAGTAAAAAACCAAACTTTATCTGAGACTTTCTCCATTGATTCATTAGTAGTAACATTAGCAAGATTGAATACCTTAAGGGTTCTTAGCTTAGTGTCTTTAGGAATTTGGGGCCCACTTCCTGATAAAATCCATAGACTATCCTCTCTTGAACTATTGGATTTGAGCTCAAATTTCATGTTTGGTTCCATCCCAAATGAGATTTCAAGACTTGTAAAGCTTCATACTTTAACATTAGATGGAAATTTCTTCAATGAATCCATCCCAGATTGGCTAGATTCGTTGTTGAATCTCACCATTTTGAGCTTGAAGAACAACAGATTAAAGGGTCAATTCCCTTCTTCAATTTGCAAAATTACAACACTTACTGGTGTTGCTCTATCTCACAATAACCTCACCGGAGAATTGCCAGATTTGAGTACATTATCTGTTTTACATTTATTAGATTTAAGAGAAAATCGTTTCGATTCTGAACTTCCATTGTTGCCTAGAGGAGTTACTACAGTTCTTTTGAGCAATAACTCATTAAAGGGTCAAATTCCTAAAGAATTTGGCAAACTTGATCGTCTGCAACACCTTGATCTTTCGTTTAATTCCTTAATGGGTTCGCCACCAATCACTCTCTTTTCGTTACCAAACATAAGTTATCTGAATCTTGCATCCAATATGTTAAGTGGGTCCCTTCATGGTATCATCAAATGTGGAGATAATCTTGGGTTTGTTGATATTTCGAGCAATAGGTTAACGGGTAGGCTCCCTTCTTGTCTGGATACGAATTCTAGCAACAAACGAGTTGTGAAGTTTAACGGGAATTGCTTGTTTGGAGGTAACCAACAACAAAATTTAGATACTAGTTGCAAAGAAGCTGCTAGTGTGAAGAAAAAACGATCTTGGGGTAGTGCGATATGGATTGTAATCGGTGTCATTGGTTTAATGGTGATATTTTTGGTCATAATTGCCTTTGTTCGCCTATTCTTTCGTAAAAGGCATCATCAAAGAGAGATCATCGCGTTACAACACACGGTGCCAAAGGTTATTCAGGACAGTCTACCTTCAGGGATTTCTTCAGAAGTTCTTGCAAATGCCAGTAAGTTAACTAAATTACAAATTAAAGGCAAGTTCAAATTAGAACCGGAAATATTTTGAGAATCTGGGCACCAATTATTTGTGAATTATTCATATGTGAATAATGAAAATCATGATGAATAATAGGGTTATTCATCATGAATATTTCATGAAATACTTTGTTCTAATGTTCTCAAAATAGATACGGTTCTCATTTGAACTCTCCCCTTGCAAATTACTCCAATTTGTGGTTAAGGATTCGTGTCTTTTCGTTTTTTTTTTATCTCAGGGGTCATATCTGAAGCATCGAAGTTTGGGACACAAGTTGCGCCATCGAGTCGTGTGTTTTCCATAGAAGAGTTAGCCGAAGCCACCAATAATTTCTCTGCATCGGTGTTTCTGGGCGAAGGCTCAATTGGAAAGGTATCATTAGCTTTTTTCTGGTATGCTTTTATTTAGTATGTTCTTCCATTGCCAAAAAATACAGGTTTTGACTTTTGAGGTCAAACCAACCAACTTTTCGACTTAAAATCGGCAAGATTTTTCAAAATTGCAAAAAAAGAAACTTGACAAACCCATTAATGTTATAGTACAATACTGCACTTTAGAAGAACTTGCGTGCGAAATCTATAACAAAATATCTTTCACGGTGAATCTTTGAAGTATCAGTTTGACCTCAAGAGTCAAAATTGTATCTATTTTGAGAAAAAGAGTATATTTTCACTTTGCATTGCTTCATTTTCACATTAAATCATTCATTTTCACATTAAATCATTTGCCACTCAAACCTTTTATCATCGATTTAGTCAATTTCGAGGTTTTTCGGTCAATCATCAATGAAAACCAACTTCTAATAAGCTGTTAAAACAACCTAAAAGAGCCTTCCTTTTTTGCAGCTTTACAAGGGAAGACTAGAAAACGGAAGCTATATCGTCATACGGTCTCTCTCGTTATTCAAAAAATATTCGATCCGAAACCTGAAAGTTCGGTTGGATCTGCTGTCAAAGCTTCGGCATCCACACCTAGTCGGGTTTTTGGGTTACTGCATTAATGAAGAGGGTTTAGAAGATTCCACTTCAAGCAGAGTCTTCCTTGTGCATGAGTATATATCTAACGGAAACTTTCGAACTCATCTCTCGGGTCAGTTTGCTCATAGCTAAATCTAGTTACGAATTCAATAGAAGCCTCAATGGTGAAAGCAGATAAATCGGACACTAATATTTAGAAACTTCCAATAATTGTTTTGGTTGACTTAATCAAGAACACCATACGTGTCACTACAGCAAAATAGGTTTTATAGGACGTCAAATATGTCTAAATGTTCTAATAGACTTGTCTTATAGGACTTAAGTTTTATAGGACCAAATAATTGTGCGACCCATGTAAAGGTGTTACAATAATTTTAGGACGCCCAAGTTTTTAGATCACTTCATGAGTTCATAGTGTCATGTAAAAAAGCTAATAGGACTACTTATTTCAAAAGTGTCCTAACAACTTGTTAGGATGCCCTAATCGTCCTAACATCCTATTGTAACACCTTCGTATATAAATGCACAATTGTTTGGTCTCATAAAATCAAGTTGGCCGTGGGACCGGTGCGGTGGGGGCGCCTCAAAGGGTGGCGTCTACCTTTTTTTAAATCAAGTCCTATAAAGCAGTAGATTAAGACGGTAACCCGCGTACCGCTTGGCCAATGACCGTACGATAAGACGATTTTTTTGTTCAAGTTTTTTTTGCAATGATATGTGCAGAGTGTTCTCGGAATCAGGTTCTCAAATGGTCAGATCGATTGGCAATTCTGATCGGAATTGCCAAGGCGGTGCATTTTCTGCATACTGGTGTAATTCCCGCGTCTTCAAGCAATCGGTTAAGAACAAATAACATATTGCTGGATGAGCATCGTATTGCGAAGCTAAGTGACTACGGAATGTCCATCATCACCGAAGAATTAGAACAATTTGAGGTTTCTTTCTTTAGCCTCGATTCTTTCTGTTTGATTTTTGGCTCGAATCTATGCCCTGATATGGCTTTTATCGTCGTGTAGGTGAAGGGAGACGGTCCAAAATCTTGGTAAGGTATCTTGACTAACGCGAAGGATCGTGTGAGAAGTTGAGGTTAACGTGAGCAGCGTGAGAAGTGGATCTGAACCCCTTGATCACTTTTAATCAAATGCCCTTCCAGGAATTGATCCGGTGCATCTCATCCTAATTTGCATTCATTTCTTATCCAAACGGTTGATAAATTTCTCACACTTTTCACGTTAATCTCAACTTCTCACCAGAACCCAACCCTCTTATCTTGATTAAACGGGTAAAATGTATCAAAATGCAAAGAACTTCGTGTTAGTTCCTATTTAGTGTAACAAATCGATTTTTCTCTTGGTCAATATAATAATGTTTCAAGATTTTATATTTAAAGTAAAAAAGTTTCAAATTTTCCTATTTTTCTACCCATTTTGACCGGTAATCTGTTAATCTTGTAACATTTAATGACCAAATTTTATAGTTAGTTAATTAGTTTCACCGTATCCCATTCGTAAACCTTTTGCAAACGGGTGTCAATGTCATCAAATGTGACAAAATCAGCATGTTACCGTCCAGAATGGGTACAAAAATAGGAAAATCTGAAGTTACGTTACAGCGATCGAAAATTTCTATTAATAGTAATTAAACTGACTTTGTTATTTTTGCCCTTTCTGTACTCGAATGTGTTTGTAGTGGTACTTAGAGTTGAATGTTGCAGGCATATGAAGAAGTTGGCCGATGACGTATATGATTTCGGGTTCATTTTGCTCGAAGCACTTGTGGGCCCGATTGTAACGGGAAAAGGCGAATCGTTTTTGCTGAATGAAATGGTACACGATCTATCTCATCATTGAGCTTTTCTTGAAAAAGATTACTAAAGATGGTTTCTTTCTCTTCTTTCGTTATGCAACAGAAATCTTTTGGAAGCCAAGATGGTAGGCAAAGAATCGTGGATCCGATGGTGTTGACAACTTGCTCACAAGAATCGTTGTCGATTGTGATATCGATCACGAACAAATGCATAGCTCCAGAACCAGCAAATCGGCCTTCGTTTGAAGACGTGCTATGGAACTTGCAGTATGCGGCTCAAGTACAGGCCACAGCTGATTCCGAACAGAAATCAGATGGCGCGTTTTAATGCCACGAACTACGACTTAGTAGCAACAGATACAACTTGAAATGAAATTCATATTTTAGGAAATGATTGATGTTTAAAGAGGTTTGGACTATTGATAATTGTGTTTTCTTTGCATTTCTTGTAACAAATCTGTAAATTCAAAAAAAAATCTATGAATTCTTTGGTATGTTTAGCAATGTGAATGAAGAAAGTTCTCATATTGAAGTATAGAAAAATACAATTAAAACGACTTATTTAGTTACAGAAATTGGGTAAGCAAGCGAGTGCTGTTTGGATCAACACCCGTCACTGACCGAGTAAAAATCCTCCCTTACAGGATAAGCATTTCGGTACATCTCTGATTGGATAAGCATCTCTTACTCAATAAAAGGCGTTAGCAGTAAACATCGTCTAAAGTGGCGTTTGGTTTGCAGATTCTAGAGGAATCTAATAGAATTGGAATATTGAATTTCATTGACCAAATTTCATTCATTCGTTTGGTTTGCTCTTTTCCACGGAAGGAATCTCTAAATTCCATCAAATTTCACAAACGAGAGAATTCAACATTTCTTAACAACCAGGAGGTATTTTGATAGAATTAAATGTTGTATTTTCATAATCCTAAATATACTATTTAACTTAAATATAACATGATTAATTTAATTTAGTTCATTTTATTTTTTACTTTTTATTTTATTTTATTTCATTTTTACTTTTATATTTTATTTTAATTTTTAATTTTAATTTTAATTTTAAAAGAGGGTTACACGTGTCGATTCGGGAAGCTTATGTCGAATTTTAAGGTTCAAAAATTCCAACAGAGAATGAAAGTGCACGAGCCTGCACGTGATCTGCTCATTGATCTCATCAAAATGAACAAACCCTAAAAGCAACTAATGCAGATTTGTGTCAAGATCAAAGCATCATAATATCTAATCCTATTTTATATAATGTATGATTCTTTGGGCCGTTTTATCAAACCCATATCGTATAATTGTTTATTGGGTATTATTTATGTTATCGAGTGATTATAACAATACCAATAATTTTATTTGGTAAAAAATACAGTAAGGATTGAGAAAATTACCCGGTAAGTAAGATAGAAGATTCTTACTCCGTTATCGCTTACCGGGTAAGAAATACTTACCAACAATTCATTTTCATGACCGATAATATCATAAAATTATTCGATAATATAAGTAAAGGTGATAACTAGGGAAGAAAGCATGATTGGAGGCATGTTTGCTAGGCTATTATCATTAAATGGTTCTAAAGTTATGATTGTTTTTAAATTTATGCATCTTGCATTTATGTTGTTCCTTATATGAACCAGCCAAGTATACGGTTTATTTAACGGGTAATGCCACGATCAAGATTCGAACATTTTAAAAATACAGATTTAATGAAAAATGGACAAAAAGATTTGTGCATGTGGTGTATTTGTGTTGGTGTATGCAGATATTTGTTATGTTTTTTTGGCATGGAGACAAGCCTATGGGTTGTTTGGTTGGTTTTTCATTAAGTCCTGTATGAGTAAAGTTGTTTGTGTGGATTAATCTGTCTGTATAAATTGAAAATGTTTTTTGTTTGGAAGCGTGTTTTCATAGATGGAAGGACCATGTTTTTTAATTGGGAGAGATTGGTTTGGACAAAACTTGGCTTTCTGCATAAAGTTCCCTCCTAAAAGCTTAATAAATAAGTCACTTTCTATATCATTAAGCCACTTACCAAATGGTCATGTATAGCTGACTAAATAAGCTGAGTCCCATTAAGCTCATTAAGCTGCTAACAAACAGGTCCTATGTCTTGTTACCCAACATTAGATCAATCATAAAGAACATCTTTAAAAAAAATATTAAAAATCTAAATCTAAAATACTTTATTTAGGAAATATGACTGTTAAGCATATTATCAAATATTCAATACATTTAATAAAATATTATCTCTAAAACATTTATTTTTCTCACTTTTTACAGGTGGGAAAAATTAACATATTATTTTTTACTCCTATATGGAGTTTTAGATATTTCTATAAATTAAGAGATTTTCCTATTTCTTTTTCTAGTTTTTCGTACAATATAGCATAGTTATCGGAGCACAGAACTTTCCTAAATCACCAAAATTTTATTATGACATAGTTGTTGAAGATGCTCTAACACATTCTTGATAATTTATCATGGAATATTAATCGAAATACAAAAACCACTAATTATTTGGGCCACTAAGAAAGCCTATTGCGAGAGTCTAAACAAATGGGCCTATGCAAGCCCATACCAAAAGCCTGAACAAATGGGTCTGAATCCTTATGCACTTAGTTCTTTTGTATCATTCGCCAATCAAACCCAAATTCCCAATAACGCGACCTCGAGGCCCAAGTATGATATAGACATGAATTCATGAAATGTCATCGTCCAGTTTTATTTTACTTTTGAACTTCTTAAAAGTTACCTCACAAATATATTAAGTAATTTTATATTTATAGGGAAACCTAAAGAAATCAATAAAGCATTGTCACATATATTGGTTTAAAATTGGACAAAATGTATGAAAATTCAATGTAATTTTGTTACGATTTTTATTTTGCAACGTGTTTTTAACACTTTTTTTAGCATTCAGGATAGGGGTGCTAAAAAACCCGATCAACCCAACCCAACCCGACGTGAAATAACTCAACCCGAAGCAACCCGATGTCCAATCGAGTTGTAAAATCTTCAAACCGTATGTTTTGGGTTGATATCGGGTTAGGAGAATTTGAACCCAACCCCCTGATGAACCCAATATATATATATATATATATATATATATAGGGTGAGGTTCAAGGGAAAACCCTAAATAAATGGAAAACCAGAAAACCACGAAAAAACGGATGAAAAAGTATATCAATATGGATGTCAAATTAAAGAGAAAAATATAGTCGTTTATTTGGTGTAATTTGTTTCGTTCAAAATTTGTTTATTTTTCGTCTTTTTTCGAATAAAAAATAGAGGGGTGAGGTTTTTTTAATTTAATTAATATTGTTGTAACCGTCTGTTTAATCACATCCATCAGATCATCTAATCTAACGGTCGATAAAGCGTTTTTTAGTTTTTCATTTATTTGAGGTTTTCCCTTGAACCTCCCTCTATATATATATTCAATCTCTTATCCATCTCTATATAACTCATTCACACACACACATGTATATATATATATAGTAAATGCTAACATATATATGCAAATTGAGAAAAATAGTTGATGGTGATATATTTAAGATTTAAGGAATATGCAAATTGGAGACGTCAAGTTATTTGATCATGTTTGGTTTAGACATTTTTATATGTAGTATCTATATATTGTGTGAATTATCGGTTGTATTTTAAATACATGTTTCCTTTATTTTTATGTTTCTAATTTTGATTTTATCTTGTTTAAACACAACCCGACCAACCCGAACGGATTGGGTTGGGTTGTACCTTTGTTTGAGTTGGGTTGGGTTGAAATTTTTTCAAACCGCCAACATTAGGTTGATGTATCGAAATACCTTCAGGATGTACCATTTGTAACATTCAAGTACCTTTTTATCAGTTTATTCTTAAGGTAGCGTTTGGTACGCAGACTGTATGGGACGGGACGGGACGGAACTAGATGGGACGGGACGGAACTAGACGGGACTGGACTGGATGGGACGGGACGGGACTGGACTGGAGGAGATAATTTTAATCTATGTTACGTTGGAAAAAGATGTATTTTAGTAATCTTATGTTTTAGTCCCATGTTGTTCCACCTATTTTGGTGGAACAAAAAATCTTAAGTTTTGTCCCATGAAAACTTGTTTTTGTCCCATGTTGTCCCATCTGATTTTTGTTCCATGGCATACCACACATGGGACTATTTTTTTTGTCATGTCCCGTCCCATCCAGTCTGCGTACCAAACGCACCCTAAATGCTAAGCAAGATCATGCCGGAAAAACATGATGTTGGTACTTTTATTTTTAAAACGTCAAAGAAGCAAGAAAAAAAATCATGTCATTTTATTTTTTAAGACGATTGACTAATTTTGTAATGTTTCTTAGGGGCTGTTTACTTGCTCTTTTCGGGTAAGTGTTGTCCGGGTAAAAGTGTTGTCCTGGGTAAGTGCTGTCCGGGTAAAATTGCTTACCAAGTGGTTTTTGGTAAGTGCTTACCGACAAAAAATGACCATTTTAACCCTTATATAATTATATGCTAAATTAAATGTAATTATTTCTATTATAAAAAAAGGAAAAAAGAAAATCCAAATGGCAAGTAATTTTGACTTCAAATAAGGAGAGAAGATGGGCGCTAATTTGGGGGAAATTTTTTGATCCGAAACCCCAAATTGAAAAAATTGAAAATAGCCCAATTCATCTTCTCTTTCCCCTAAAATCATCTTCCAAAACCCTCGCTCCTCAAAACTCTTACCTCTCTTCTGCCGTTCTCTGTTTTTGCTTAAAACCCGTTTCAGTTTCAATCCTTTCGACATTCGATTCATATATCATATGTTGATAATTGATTATATCCATACACATTTTTCCATCTTCATCGTGTTCTTTGTGTTCTTGTTGGTTGTGGGGTTTCAATCCGTTTTGGAGATGGTCTCCGGTTCGCGAATCGAAGGGGGGAACGGAACACAGAATCTATCGGCTGGTATTCGTAAAACGATTCAATCGATTAAAGAAATCGTTGGTAATCATTCTGATGCTGATATTTACGTAACCCTTAAAGAGACCAACATGGATCCTAATGAGACTGCTCAGAAACTGTTAAATCAAGGTTTGTTTACAAGAGAATCGATTTTTAGTTTCTAGTTTGTTTGTTTTCATTTTGAGCGACGAGTGGGTGGTGCGACGAGGGTGTGGAGCGACGGCGACGGCGATGGAGGAGGAACGATGAGGGAGGAGGAGGAGGCAGGCTCGCAGTGTGAAAAAATAAAAATCTGACCCGGGTCAGCTTAATTTTGGAACTGGTTCAGACAGATCTCGGTCAGATTCTCAATCAGATCTCAGTCAGATCCGATAATTAGTAAACACTCTGACCGCTGACCGAATCAGATTTGATGACCGAGTCAGTCTGGTCAGCAGTTAGTAAACAGCCCCTTAGTAAATTGTTTACGCTATTATATATTTTACAACCATTTAAAAAATCTATGACGTTAAATTTTTTACTGGAATTTTCTTTTACTTAGTTGGCATTTTAAAAAATCAATGTTTAGTCATCAAAACTAGACCTTAGTCATTAACTCATTATGTGACAAAAAAGAAGGATGTAACAAAAAAGAATATGTGAAATCGTCCAAATAACGATGTATAAAGTTTATTGTGTAAAAGTAACAATTCTAATCGACAGATGTCAAGGTTTTGAATTGTTAGTCTCAAATTAAATGGATAAAATTGGATAAAAATTTTGTTCTAAATAAAATAGACAATTAATATAATCTTCCATCACAAAATAAATCTTATAACAAAGGAAAAAATCTAATTATATACAATCATACATTTATTCACATGTTGCTAAATTTGTAAATTGTAAACTTGTAAATTGTCGTTTATAATAGATGTGTGTGTCGAAGAGAGATCTGCGATGCAACAAAATTGTTCATTCTATGCCCACTTGACTTTCACAATAGTCTGAGATGTTGTTCGGTTGAATTTACATTAAACTATATGGATTATGTTATCTTCATTAATTAATTGTCTATACGATCTAAGATAAAGTTGTTATAAAAATACACAATTTACAATTTTACCACTCCCTTTTTTATTCTTCATCTTTCACAAGCACCATTTTTGGTGAGACCGGATCATCAAGTCATCTCGAGAGTCTACGAAGTGAAAAACCAAGAAAATGCAATTAGAAAAATCAAAATCAACACGAAATCAAGATGCATTATAAGTACAAACGCCGTAAATTACAACCAAAATCAACCTCAATATTTAACAAATCAATACATTAGATGTGCCCAAAATCACAAAGAAAACCTACAGGTTGGAATATCAAATTTACAATTCAGTTTTCTTTTTCTACTTTAGACGTAGTTCGGATTAGAAAATTGTACATGAACTGAACTCAAATTCAATAATCGGAATAGTGATTTAAAAAAGAAGTAGCTAAAATGTGGTGCGTGGAACCGGCATGAAGCAGAATTCGGGGAATGTAAGTGGGCAGGGGTGGTTGTGTAGCTGTAAGAGTTGTACATATAGCATCAAAAACCATACAACTTAATTTTCAACTTTAACTGCTCTTTCATGCTTATATATATAGTATAGATATAAGTATTGTAAACGGGTAACTCGATCAAAAATCTTGAACCAAACAAGAACAACGAGCAAGACCAAACAAATCCAGATAATTCAAAATTTCAATTGAAAGAATACAAGTGTTCGACTTAAAATATGTGCATATATCATGAGCACCTTTAATTTTCGGAGAACGACCGCAAAAAACAGTCGAAAATGTTCTTGCCTTTGATTGTATGTCCTAGCCAATGCCATCAAAATGGGTTAAATTCATCCTGTTGGTGCAAGTGTACCACATCTCTATATATTTATATATATTTATTTTGATGATTACAAACACACCGTATTATTGTTTATCTAACAATTTAATCCAAGTGTGCAGTTGTTGAAGAACACGAAGATTTAAACTGAAGGGTTCAAGACGGAAGTGTTTACGTCGTCATCATTGTCTATAACTAATAATGATAAACACCCTAAAATAATATACCACTTGGATATTTCTAAAAAACCATAATTGATTTTAACTAAATAAGTTTTTGTTTTAAGAAGATCCAGCAAGATTTGGTTGCAGTCCTGGAAGGTGTCTTTTCTGACGCCGGTATACCGTGGAGAATACCCGGTATACCGCGGGTACACATTTGGCGGTATACCGCGGGTGTTCAGCCGGTATACCGCGGCAGGTTCCGTGTGCTTCTCTGATTGGTTGATAATACTTTTTCTGACGGCGGTATACCGCGAGTCCCAGCCGGTATACCGCGGGTACGTAATTCCAGAAGTCAACTTTGCATGTAGCCGTTGGTGTGTCAGTTACTTTTTCTGACGGCGGTATACCGCGTGCATTTGGCGGTATACCGCGGATGCACAATGCCGTTGGAGCTTCCTGATATATATACATGCATGCTGGAGAAGAGAACAAGCAGACCAGACCACACAGCAACAACAAACAGCAACTCTCAGCTCTCTCATCTATTTATAATATATATTTTATAAAACATTTTTTTATAAAATATCCAAGTGTGAGATATTATACAAGAGTGATTACCCATTGTGAGTTATACTCCTCTTGTAAGCATTTGAATAACGGGTGTGTGATCCTGTACATCTCATAGCAGAAGCTTGAGAATCAATTACGTTACCTTTGTACTTGGTTTGTATTCTACCGTAAAGAATACATTTATTGGATCGTGTCGGGAAGTGTCTCGGCTGCTGGTTTATCACAGTTGGTGGTAAATCAGTAAATCTCCGTGTCAAGTATCTCTAACCTTTATCTCTTTATTTATTCCGCTGTGCATTTTAATTATATCTGTTTATATAATTGTTGTATATTTATTATTTCTATACTCTGATTTATTTATACTGTTTCAGTACTGTATTTATTTATAAAAGAATTTTTGAAAGTAAAAGATTTTAAATACAACCTTTCCCCCCCCTAGGTTGTCTAACATTTGGTATCAGAGCAGGGCTTTCAAAAATCGTCTATTTAATTTTTTAAAATCCGTTTTTGTTATGGCTCAACAAAATGCTTGGTTTTCTAAATCTCTTCTTATTGATTTCGAAAATTTTGATCTTTGGGCAAATTCTTTTGAACGTTATGTTCGTGGGATAAATCAAAAAATTTGGGATATTATTATTAAAGGAAATTTCAAACCCACAAAATTTCAAAACAACAAAGTTGTTGAAAAACCTAGCTCGGAATGGTCCGACGAAGATGAGGCTAATTATTGTTTAAATTATGAAGCCAAAAATTTTCTCTTTTCGGTTCTTACTAACGATGATATTGAGCGTGTTTATCTCTTTGAAACTGCTCGTGATATTTGGGAGAACTTGAACATCACCTATGGTGAAAACTCAAAAGAAAAGAGAGACGAAACCCGAGATCAAAGAAATGAAGAAACGTGTCTCATGGCCGACCATGATAATGAGGTATCTTCATCATGTCCTTTTGAAAATAATTGTGATAGTAATTATAGTGATAATTATTATAGTGACGATGAAAATAATCTTGACGAATTATATAAATCATTTCATGATATGGCTGCTCTCGCAAATAAATATAAAGATGAAATTTCTAATTTAAAAGAAACCGTATCTGTATATAAAAAGGAAATAGATGACGGTAAACAAAAATCTGCTCATGATTTAGATGTTATCACTAAATTAGAAAATAAATTAAGTGAAAAAGCTATTTGTAAATCTTGTGTTATTTTAAATGATAAAATTGCATGTTTAGAGAAAAGAACATGTGAAAATATTTTATGTACAAAATGCGATATACTTGAAAATGAAATTGCATGTTTAAATGCTAAATGTAAATCGCATGAGAAAAATGAATTATTAGCAAATGCTTTTAATAGTAGCAATGATAAAGTGCTTAAAATGCTAAATATATCAAATCGTATAAATTGCCGAAAAGGCATTGGTTCAAATACGTGTATTGAAAAATGTGATTGTATGCCAATTAAAAAGGTTTTTGAAAAACCTAAATTTGTTGTTAAAAATAAAACGCAAAAACCTCCGTATGTTCCTAAAATGAATTATGTGAATTATATGTCGAGAAAATCACATGCGTTTATGTATAATAATAAGTTTGCGAATCCTAAGAAAACTGTTAATCCGCATACTTCTTTTTACGTCTATGATGAATACGATCGTAAAATTAAAATGGTTAGAAAATGGATTCCGAAAGGAATGTTTAATGTTGACAATCCCGGTGGGATGCGTTTATGGTTTTAAACCATTTTTATGGTTTTATATGTTGTCGTATTTTATTTTATGTCGACAACATGTTCTTTATTTATTTTTGCAGTTTATGTTTTATACTAACTGTTAAAAGGACCCATATGAAAAGGGTACCACGAAAATTTTCTTTACCTTTTGTAGGTGTTTCCTGGCGAGGATATAATACGTGGTTTCCTGACGAGGATATAATACGTGTTACCTGCCGAGGTTATAATACGTGGTTACCTGCCGAGGTTATAATACGTGGTTACCTGCCGAGGTTATAATACGTGGTTACCTGCCGAGGTTATAATACGTGGTTACCTGCCGAGGTTATAATACGTGGTTACCTGCCGAGGTTATAATACGTGGTTACCTGACGAGGTCATAATACGTGGTGTTTTTTTTTTCACATAAAATTAACCGAAAATCGAAGCCTTAAGATCCTTTTTGGTGCAAGTGTTTCTTTTTGGTTATTTTGTTTCATGTCATTTATTATGCTTATTTTATCCCTCAAATTTTATAAAATCTTCAATTTTATTATCTTTACCCATGAGTTTATGCTACCTCAAATATATGCATATTTTGAGGGGGAGCATCTCTCGAGGGGAGCATACCGTCTTTCTTGACCCTTTTTGTTTCGACAAACGGGGGAGAGAAACCGCATATGCTCTTGCTTAGCGGTTGTGTTTGTCATCATCAAAAAGGGGGAGATTGTTGGTGCAAGTGTACCACATCTCTATATATTTATATATATTTATTTTGATGATTACAAACACACCGTATTATTGTTTATCTAACAATTTAATCCAAGTGTGCAGTTGTTGAAGAACACGAAGATTTAAACTGAAGGGTTCAAGACGGAAGTGTTTACGTCGTCATCATTGTCTATAACTAATAATGATAAACACCCTAAAATAATATACCACTTGGATATTTCTAAAAAACCATAATTGATTTTAACTAAATAAGTTTTTGTTTTAAGAAGATCCAGCAAGATTTGGTTGCAGTCCTGGAAGGTGTCTTTTCTGACGCCGGTATACCGTGGAGAATACCCGGTATACCGCGGGTACACATTTGGCGGTATACCGCGGGTGTTCAGCCGGTATACCGCGGCAGGTTCCGTGTGCTTCTCTGATTGGTTGATAATACTTTTTCTGACGGCGGTATACCGCGAGTCCCAGCCGGTATACCGCGGGTACGTAATTCCAGAAGTCAACTTTGCATGTAGCCGTTGGTGTGTCAGTTACTTTTTCTGACGGCGGTATACCGCGTGCATTTGGCGGTATACCGCGGATGCACAATGCCGTTGGAGCTTCCTGATATATATACATGCATGCTGGAGAAGAGAACAAGCAGACCAGACCACACAGCAACAACAAACAGCAACTCTCAGCTCTCTCATCTATTTATAATATATATTTTATAAAACATTTTTTTATAAAATATCCAAGTGTGAGATATTATACAAGAGTGATTACCCATTGTGAGTTATACTCCTCTTGTAAGCATTTGAATAACGGGTGTGTGATCCTGTACATCTCATAGCAGAAGCTTGAGAATCAATTACGTTACCTTTGTACTTGGTTTGTATTCTACCGTAAAGAATACATTTATTGGATCGTGTCGGGAAGTGTCTCGGCTGCTGGTTTATCACAGTTGGTGGTAAATCAGTAAATCTCCGTGTCAAGTATCTCTAACCTTTATCTCTTTATTTATTCCGCTGTGCATTTTAATTATATCTGTTTATATAATTGTTGTATATTTATTATTTCTATACTCTGATTTATTTATACTGTTTCAGTACTGTATTTATTTATAAAAGAATTTTTGAAAGTAAAAGATTTTAAATACAACCTTTCCCCCCCCCTAGGTTGTCTAACACATCCCATTGGCCTCAAGACCAAACAAAGAGTCTGATTAAGAACAAACAATGGATGATTGCAAATTAGACATCATACAATTGTAAAAAAATCAGAATACCAATCATATTGACATTCAGTCTAAGTTTATTTATGGAATACCTTTGTTAGACAATTCCAATATGCACTACTCTAACTTCATTTCTTAGTCCAAGAAAAGTAGTGATAGAAACAATGTGTTACTTCTATAAATCATGATAAGAACTCAACATCAAAAAATCATCAAAACTAAAGGAATAACATACATTATATTTTTACTCCAAAATATGTAGAGAGAAAATGAACTCTAAAAAAATTGAAAATTGTTACATTTGGTGGTAGGTTGTTACCTAAATCTTTTTCAGTGATGATGATTATGATTGTGAGTGAAGACAGTTGAAGACTTTCTCAAACCAATACAGCTAGTGCCATCAAATGAGTATATGGGCATGCTTGTGCCAAGGCTTTCCAATAACCAACTCCATAAGACGATTTGGTTGCATTATTGTTGTATTTACTTGTCCATTGAACAGTTTACTCCCGTGGGTACCAAATCTATTGAATGAAGCAAAATAGTAGTTAAACCACACAAAAACTAAAATCTTGACTTAGATTCCTCTAGTAAAGTAGCATAAGAAAACTAAAACATGACTTAAATATGTTGATTATTAATGACAAGGTGCCTGTTGCATTTCATTATACCCAAGCAACTTTTAACAATATGCTCAACCATTCCTAGCTATATTCTGCAGGAAAATTAAAGCATTACATATATATGTAATAATCCCACGAAAAAGTGAGGCACTTTACTAAATCCTTGGTGCTTGTCGATTCCTACTAAAAGAGAGTAACCAAGTAGGACTCACCCGAGCTTCAACTTAAGAAGCATTTTAGTTCTTAAATATAACAACCTCAAACAAAATCACCGCATTATCTTATTTCTGGAAAAGTTCATTGATAAAATACAATAAAACATCCTTAACGAACTAAACTCTAAAAAGAGGACGATTCGAAAACCAAAAGCTCTCTACCCATTATAAATAAGAGGTGACGTATACATAATTATTTAATCTTCAATCAACTGTAAAACAGGGGTAAGAATCATCAGGGAGAAGAGGATTCAAATCACCTCAAGACTACAAAACTGAAAGATGGAGAATAATGGCAAACAAGGCTGCAGTATTTAAAATAATATTGAGTATTGATATAGAATGAGGTTAGTTTGGACATTATCTAGATGTTTTACATATTTTAGGATATTCCAAAAATGAACATCTTCTTTTAAGTATAGCCTCATTCAACCTATTAAGAACCCATGTTGAGGCACACAAAGATACCAGATGCAATGAGGTGCACCCGTCATTAATAGAAGAATATATCTCAAATGAAACACGAACTAAAAAAACCCAACCAAAATACAAGAACCATATAAATATTGTATACCTTGGAGAGATCAAACCCAAATTCACCGGTTTGCGTCATTCCTTGAAGATGTTGAATCGGAGTCTTAGAATCGATGTCCTTGCTTGGTGAGTTGAATCACATTAACTGATTTGGAAATATAGAACACTTTGAGTGAAGAATAATATAATCGGTTTAACAACTATATAAAATTTGAATCGATCGCTAGCGAGATGCAGAATAATCGTAACAATGGCTATATTACCTGAGGTACCATAATACAAAATATATAACAAGCGAAATACTTTACCTTTTATCTCATCCCTTTCACTGACCATTGAGAGCTCTGTTAGTGAAAAAACACAAATAGGAATCAAATGAAATCAGATAAGATGGAGATGAAGCACACTGATTGAGACCTTGAAATCGAATCGAGATGCAGACCTCGTTATTTTAGGGAATCAAAAGTCGAAAAGGTAAGACCTTTGTGCAAAAATCAAATGAATCGATGGTGAGAAATTATACCTCAGAACTTTGGTGATTTGAGGTAAGCGTGAAACCAACAAAATCAAAATCAAAATTAAGAGTTAAGCCAAAATCGTGAAACTTAAATCGAAAATCCAAGAAACCATAGAGCCAAACCAAAATCGAGAAACAACATGTAGAAAACTAACCTGAGAAACCCTAATTGATGAAACGAAGAAATCCAACCTGGTTTATAAGAAATCAAAATGAGTGTGTAGAAATCGCAGGTGGAGAAGAAGTAGAAATCGCAGATTAGGGTTTGGTTTTTCTTGAGAAATAGTGTGTTCTCTTTGTAGGGATGAAGATGAAGGAGTGGGAGAGAAATTGGAAAGAGATCGTGGGGAAGAGAAAGGGGGAGAAGAACGTGGCTGTTGAAAAACTGAATGTTGAAAAACGGTTGCCACTGTTCTTTTTTATAAGTAGAATAGATAAGTCATCAGGTAAAAAAGATATTTAAATGTTAAACATCAAAATAAAAATCTTAAAAACGTTAAACAATATATAAATAAACAAAATGCATTCAAGTTGATTTTCGGGAATCGTTAAAAACATAAGAACTGGTATTAGGGGTGCTCAAAAATTCCGACCAACCCGGCTAACCCAACCCGAAAACCCCCCCAAAAAACTTAAACCGAGGTAACCCGACTAATAGTTGATACAAAATTACGCCAAACCGCATCTATTGGGTTGGAAACGGGTTAGAGGAACTTGAACCCAACCCAACCCAACCCGATGAACTTGATGCGTGACTCTGAATTTAATAGGATTGTTAAATTATTGATTAATATATATATACACACACGTTAGACATTGGGCTACCCATAGTTAGTTATATCTATACATATAATAAATGAGTAACTAGCATGCCACGTGTCGTCTTCTGGTGATCCGACTTCAGTATTTTTCCGCCTAAACATGTATCTGGACGCAGTTTACATTATAAGTTCAATTAGCACACCCACATTCACTCCTCCTTGATTCAATTTTTTTTTAATTTGTACGTTACATTTACTACTCTTATAATTAGGTATGAAGTTTACTTTTAATCCCTTATTGTTTTATTTTTCATTTTAGACTCCTATCATATAAACATAAATAATATATATGAAATCAAATGCATTAAATAAACATTTCTATTTTTTACAAATTATACAATTGTAATCGCGTTGTCAATACCTTCGAAATGAGTCCAATATTGAATATTTTTGGATTTAATTATATTATTAAATATCATAAATATATATATGAATTAATGTGTCGTGATTAGTATGGGATTTGTTGAAATTAGTATGGGATTTGATACAAATAATCACTAAATTGTCGTGATTTTCTTTTTGCAATTTCATATCAATTTTTACTTCAAAGTCGAATTATTTCAACGAATTACAATTCTATCAAATTTCATTTTGTCAACGAAACATCCTTAGAATTATCATAAGAGATTTAATTACTTGGAAAAAAAAAGATATCACGTATCAACTGACTTTTGGATTATGAGTTCGAACATTTTTCAAAAATATAAATATGCAATTATTGTGTATTCGTTTGATAAATTAATTTGGTAACGACATTTATAATAGGAGACATATTTTTATCTTCAAGATAATATTCCCTATTTGTGGAATTTTTGTTTTCTTTTTATCAATTATTGTATGTGTCACAAAATTATTCAACTATTAAACATCAAATAATTAACTTAAAACACAAATTTGATAGTCGTGCAACGGACGAGCCAAAGACTAGTAAATATATATATATATGTATATATATATATATAGGGAAAAGATCAATGAAGAGCCTTAAAAAATAAAAGAACCGGAGTTTCAACCCGACCAATCCGACCAATCAAACCCAACCCGTACGGTTTGGGTAGGGTTGGGTTGTAGTTTTGATTGGGTTGGATTGAGATTTCTCAAACAACAAACATTAGATTGTGTTGTGCAAATGTCTTCAACCCAACCATCCCAACCCATGAGCAGCCCTAACTGTATTATTAGTGGGACAATCTCTGAGTTCTCAAGCCATTTAAATGAATTGTGTTTGTGGGTTATATTCCGTTAATAACGAATAAAATATTTATAAAAATATTAAACATGAAACGAAGTTTAAAAGTGGTCCATTGTTACTAAGGGGCTGTTTGACAGAAACTGAATGATTTAGTGCAGTATGATTAAGTGGCCAGAATGATTAAGAGACTCTATATGATTTAGTGTCAGATAGAAAATGATTGTTTGAAAACTGCTCTGAATCAACCGTCTGAATGGCATAAAATTACCATTTTACCCCAGTTTTGTATTAAATGAAAATTAAACTTTGGACAGTAGGTTTTCATATGCACAGGTACCATTAAATGAAATTGATCAACCAAACAACAAAAATTAATGATAAATTTATTCAGTCAATGATAAACAATAATATATTAAAATCAAAATACCCAAATACAAACCATTTTTGCTACTAATTTGATTTCATAGTTACAAACAAATATAAAGAAACAATAAAACAGTGGAGGCAAGAAAATAACAAATGGAAGCAGATTCATCCCCTTCGTATTACTTCTCTGTCGCCGCATTCAGAAATCGCAACCCTGAGTTGAGATTTTGTAGAACAATGGAACACTTTTATATGTTTGATTTTGAATTAGAAAATTTTGATGGGTTTGATTTTGATAGTCTAGGGTTTTCTTTAGCAACATAGCAGCGGGAGGCGAGGAAGGAGAGAACAACCAAGTGAGAGAGAGAGATATATGTCAGACATTAAAAGGGTAATATAGAAATAATGAGGCATCTTAATGGTTTAGGGGAGTCTTTCCATAAAAAATCGCTCAGAGGCAAAAATTAATGATTCAGATTTTTTTTTGTGCCAAACAGGATAGCCATCTGCACGATTCAGAGAGTAGCTCTTGTTGGACAACCTAAGGGGGGGGGGGGGTAAGGTTGTATTTAAAACTTTTACTTTCAAAAATTCTTTTTATAAATAAATACGGAGTAAGTACGGAATAATACAGAAGAATGTAAATACAAACAGATACACAGATATTATATAAATAAATATAAATGCAAAGCAATTTATATAAACAGATATAATTTAAAAGCACAGCGGAAATGTAAATAGATAAGGGAAAGAAAATACTTGACAACGATATTTTTAAAGTGGTTCACCAAACACAAAGTTGGCTAGTCCACCTCGAGAAAATAACACTTCTCGGAGATCCAATACGAAAACGTGTTCTTTACGGTAGAAACACAAACCTTAGTACAACAAACGCGAATCACTCTACTTTGAGAGATTTATGTGGATCACTCACTCTATTCAAACACTTACAAGAGGGTATAATTTTAATATGAATAATCACTCTTGAATAAGGTTTATCACTTGGATATTTTTAGAGAGTTTGATCACTTGAGTTGTGTTGCTGATTCAACTAATCGAGAGATTTTAATCTGCTATCAACTCAAGATTTCTTACTCAAAAATGTGTTTTATAATTTTAACAGTTTAAATATCAAGAGAGGATGCTGCAGAGTCTTTATCAAATGCAGGGAGAGTTATTGTAAATTTTTGTAGCATTGAAGGCTGGAGGGTTGCATGTATTTATACTGGATGAGCAACTGGTCCTTGGCATTCGCGGTATACCGGCTAACTCTCGCGGTATACCGTGCAGAGGAAAAAGTACTTGTCAGTTGAGAAGGTCAACCCTGCAAAAAACAAACGGAAATGGTACCCGCGGTATACCGGCTAAACACCGCGGTATACCGTGCAGACTGTACCCGCAGACAAAAGGACTTCCAACCAATCAGAGAAGAACAGCAGCCCTTCCGCGGTATACCGCCTGAACCTTCGCGGTATGCCGGCGTCAGAAAAGGCAACTTCTCCAAGACGCAACCAATCTGATGGATCTTCTCAATAAACCTTAATTAATTAAAATTGGGTTTTTAGAAATATCCAAGTGGTATATTATTTTAGGGTGTTTATCATTTTAAAATAAAATGACGCAAATCTTCAGACTTGGATTCTTCAGATAAAATTATCGAGATTATTTAAATGCTGCACACTCGGATAAAATATTAGATAACAAAGAATGCGGTGTGTTTTGTAATCATCAAAATAAATATGGAGATGTGATTTTATGTGTACCAAAAATATATCACAATATTAAAGCTGGGTACACTTGCACCAACAATCTCCCCCTTTTTGATGATGACAAACACAACGCTAAACACGAGAGCATACTCGGTTTCTCTCCCCCTTTTGTCGAAGCAAAAAGGGTTAGGAAAGACGCTATGCTCCCCCTTGAAAGATGCTCCCCCTTAAAATATGAAGTATTTGAGAATTAGCATTTTCTCAAGGGTTATACTCAAGCATGCCTAAACCAAGTCTTAATTTAAAGAAAGCTTTTTTGTTAAGAGCTTTAGTGAAAATATCGGCCAAATTATCTTCCGAATCAACCTTTTCAAGCACGATTTGGCCTTTTTGAACATTATCTCGTAAAAAGTGATGTCTCAATTCAATATGTTTTGTACGAGAGTGTAAAACGGGATTTTTACTTAAGTTTATGGCACTTGAGTTATCACACATAATAGGAATTTTGGTTAGATGTACCTCAAAATCGGTAAGTGTGTGTTTCATCCAAAGGACTTGAGCACACGCTCTTGCGGCGGCTACATATTCCGCTTCGGTAGTAGACAACGCTACGGATTGTTGTTTCTTAGAGAACCAAGACACAAGTGAGAGACCTATAAAGGCACATACCCCACTAGTACTTTTTCGGTCAACAATAGATCCACCAAGATCGGAATCGGTGAAACACGTTACTTCTAACTCGGGTTGCTTTGCATACCATAAGCCAAGATTAGTAGTACCTCGTAAATATCGAAAAATACGCTTGACAGCTTCATAGTGAGTTTGTTTAGGTGAAGATTGAAAACGAGCACATAAACATACACTAAACATAATATCAGGTCTACTAGCAGTTAAATATAATAAACTACCAATCATTCCACGAAAAATCTTTTCATTAAAATCGTTTCCCTCCTCGTCACGAGATAATTGTAAGTTTGTGGTCATTGGAGTTTCAACGGGTTTGACATTTTCAAAGTTAAACTTTTTCAACATATCTTTACAATATTTAGATTGACTAATAAAAATACCAGTTTCACATTGTTTGATTTGCAATCCTAAGAAGTATTTTAACTCTCCCATCATGCTCATTTCAAACTCGCTTGTCATTTTTGCAGAAAATTCATTACACAGTTTTTCATTAGTGGAACCAAAAATAATATCATCGACATATACTTGCACAACTACAATATCATTTTGATCATATTTCACAAACAAAGTATTGTCTATTTTACCCATAATATAACCACTAACAATTAGAAAGGTTTTTAATCTATCATACCACGCACGCGGAGCTTGCTTTAAACCATAAAGCGCCTTTTTCAATTTATAAACATGTGTCGGATTTTCAAAATTTTCAAAACCGGGAGGTTGAGAAACGTATACCTCCTCATTTATAATACCATTTAAGAAGGCACTTTTAACATCCATTTGAAATAATTTAAAATCTTTAGCATTTGCAAAAGCGAGAAGCATTCGAATAGACTCCAACCTTGCAACCGGTGCAAAGGTTTCATCATAATCTATACCTTCTTGTTGATTGTACCCCTTGGCAACTAAACGTGCCTTGTTTCGTGTGACTCCACCGTTCTCGTCTACCTTGTTACGGAAGACCCATCTTGTGCCAATAATGGTTTGACTACTAGGGCAAGGAACTAAGTCCCACACATCATTCCTAGTAAATTGGTTTAACTCTTCTTGCATGGCCATTATCCAATCCTCATCACCTAAAGCTTCATCTATGGTTTTAGGTTCTATGGTTGAGATAAAGGCATGGAAAGCACAATGGGTATGGATTTGTGATCTAGTTGTCCTTTGGTTTAGGTCACCTATAATTTGATCTACGGGATGGCCTCGAGCGGTTCTAAGGTTAGGATCATCTATACCTTGTGGAATAAAACAAGGAGGAGCATCACTAGATTCAATATTATTTGTGGAAGGTTGGGTACCTAAATCCAAGTTGCTAAGTTGTTGTGCTAAGACGTCTCCCTCACGGATATTGTCATTTGCTAAGGGTGCACTCGGTTTGGGAGGACTCTCGTCAAAGCTAACATTTAGGGATTCTTCTACAACCATGGTCTCCTTATTTAGAATTCTATAGACTTTGCTATTCCAAGAGTAACCTAGGAACACTCCCTCATAGGCTTTGGCATCGAATTTGGTTAGATAGGATTTGGTGTTTAAAATGAAACATTTACATCCAAAAACTTTCAGGTGAGCTAAGGAAGGTTTTCTACCACGGTAAAGTTCATAGGGTGTCTTATTTAGGATACTTCTAATTAGGACACGGTTAAGCACATAGGTCGCGGTAGCAACGGCATCACACCAAAACTTTTGGGGAACTTGATGTTCGTTTAGCATAGTTCTACTCATTTCTTGCAACGTTCGATTTTTCCTTTCAACATCCATTTGACTGAGGAGTTCGAGGAGCCGAAAAGTTATGAGTTATACCATGTTTATCACAAAAGGCACCAAATTGTACTTCATTATCGAATTCTCGTCCATGGTCCGTACGTATTGAAACAATCGTACAACCTTGTTGGTTTTGAATTCTTTTTCCTAAAAATTTAAACTTTTCGAAAGCCTCATTTTTATGTCTCAAAAATAGAGTCCAAGTATAACGGGAATAATCATCTACAATAACCAAAGTATAAAAATTTCTTCCAAAACTTTGAATAGCCATTGGGCCAAAAAGATCCATATGTAAAAGTTCTAAAACTCTTTGAGTAGAAATAACATTTTTTGATTTATGAGAAACGTGATGTTGTTTGCCGACACGACAAGCATCACAAAAATGATTATCAAACTTTAATTTTGGCAGGTCACTCACAAGCTCTTTATTTTTTAAGTTTTGCATTAATCTTAGATTAGCGTGACCTAAACGCCTATGCCATAAAGTAGAAACATCATGAAGAGAGGATAAGCAAACATTTTCAGATACAACAGTTTTGCAAATATATAAATTTCCTTTCACAGAACCAGTCAAAAGAACTTGGCCATTTTTCAAGATTTTGCACGAGTCTTCTTCGAAGACAACAGTTATACCATTTTTACACAATTGGCGAACACTTAACAAATTAAAATGTAAATTATCAACATGATTCACATCAAGAAAATTAACATTATTGCAAGAGACTGTACCTCTCCCAATTATATTTCCTTTGGAGTTTCCTCCAAAAATTACCTGTCCACCATCACATGACTTATATGATGAAAAGAGATTATTGTTTCCGGTCATGTGACGTGTGCAACCACTATCAAGTATCCAGTCCATATCGAGGTCAATCTACAATAATGAAGATGTAACTTTTATGGTCCCCATTTCTCGTGGGTCCTTGACAATTAGTTTCAATGTCAACCAACATGCATATATATAAAGTCAAACAGAATATATATAATACATTACACAACATTAATATATATATATAATACATCAAACCATATTAATATATATATATAACACATATCAAGTAAGACAAAATATATATAATATATTAAACAACTTTAATATATAATACATCAAACACAAATATATATATAACATATTAAACAAACACCATATATATATATATATATATGTAATACGTATATATATATAAACAAACAGTACATAGCAATATATATTACTTATATATATAATATATACAACAAATTATATTTAAACTATATATATATATAACATATATACATAACACATTTAAAACCATAAACGCATACCACCGGGATTATCATTACTAAACATTCCTTTTGGAATCCATTTATTTACCATTTTAATTTTGCGATTATATTTATCATACACATAAAAACAAGCATTTACATTCGCATTATTATTAGGTTTAGAATATTTATCATGATACATGCGAGCATACGGTTTTCTCGGTATATAATTTGCATTATTCATTTTATGCACATACGGAGGTTTTTGCACATATTGATTTCTTGTATTTACTTTAGGTGATTCATAAAATCTTTTGATGGGTTTACACGAACATTTATCAACACAAGTATTGGAACCAATGCCTTTTCTACATTTTATACGGTTAGGCATATTTAGCATGTTAAAGACTTTCTCATTACTACTTTGAAAAGCTTTTGCTAATAAATCATCATTTTCATACGCATCACATTTTGCTTTTAAACATGCAATCTCATTCTCAAGAATATCACATTTTGTACAAATAATATTTTCATGTGATTTTTTATTTAAGCATGCAATTTCTTTATTTAAAGCATCACAAGATTTACAAAAATCTTTTTCTCCTAATTTAGTTTCTAATTTAGCAATTATATTCATATCATTTTCAGATTTTTGTTTGCCATTATTAATTTCCTTATTACATGCAGATATCGTTTCTTTTAATCTAGAATTTTCGTCTTGGTAACGATTTGCAAGAGCAGCCATTTTGTGAAATGATTCATATAATTCTTCAAGATTATTTTCATTATCACTATCATAATCTGAGCAAGAAGATTTTACCTCATCGTCGCTTTCGGCCATAAGACAAATAGCTTGATATTCGTCTTCTTCTTCGCTTTCACTCCACGCGCCTCCAATGAAGGCTTTCTCCTTCTTATTTTGAAATTTGTTCTTTTTAGGACATTCATTGGCGTAATGATCTTTGTCGCCACATGAGTAACAAAAACCTCTCTTTGGCTTAGCTTTATCGTCACCACTTGAGTCGTCATTTTTCTTTACTTTTTCGTCTCGTTTATGGAACTTACGACTTCGGTTTTCACCACCACGACGGTAGTTACCGTTTCTTTGAAATCTGCCATTGTTAGAAAATTTATTATTATTAAAAAACTTGGAAAAGTTTCTTACCAACATGGCAACTTCATTGAGAGTTTCGGATGGATCTTTTGAGGAGCCAGCTTTCTCCTTTTTCTTCTCGACTTTTGGTGTTGAGACATTGAGAGCGATTGACTTCTTTTTAACTTGCTCCCGATCTTTGTTTCTTTTGAGTGCAATTTCATGCACTTTAAGATTACCGATCAAGTCATCTATCTTCATTATGGAAAGGTCACGGGAGTCTTCTAAAGATGTTATCTTTTGCATCCACTCCGAAGGAAGGGCTCGTAGGATTTTCCTTATATAGTCCTCGTTAGGATAAGTGCGATCCAAACCTTTCAAAGTAGTCACAATAAGGTTAAATCTTTTAAACATTGAGTCAATTGACTCATCTTGTTTCATTTCGAACAGTTCATAATCGTGAACTAAAATATTTACTTTACTAGATTTAACTTCCGTGTTTCCACGATGAGTATTATTTAAACTTTCCCATATTTGATTTGCAGTTTTATATGTATATACTCTTTCAATTTCATCAGTTGTTAAAGCAGCATATAATATATTCTTAGCTTCAAAGTTTAAACAAAAATGAATTTCATCAGAAGTAGTCCATTCATCTATAGGTTTATCAATAAAAACATCATCTTTCACAACGGTGGGTTTAAAATTCCCTTTTTCTATAATATTCCAAATCTTTTGATTTTTGCCACGCACGTGACATTCAAATAGCTCGGCCCAAATGCCAAACTTTTCAGTATCTATCAAGGGAGGTTTTGAAAACACAATATTAGTTTGTTGAGCCATTTAAAGGAATAAAAGAAATTTATGCAGAAATTTTTGAAAGACCTGCTCTGATACCAATTGTTGGACAACCTAAGGGGGGGGGGGTAAGGTTGTATTTAAAACTTTTACTTTCAAAAATTCTTTTTATAAATAAATACGGAGTAAGTACGGAATAATACAGAAGAATGTAAATACAAACAGATACACAGATATTATATAAATAAATATAAATGCAAAGCAATTTATATAAACAGATATAATTTAAAAGCACAGCGGAAATGTAAATAGATAAGGGAAAGAAAATACTTGACAACGATATTTTTAAAGTGGTTCACCAAACACAAAGTTGGCTAGTCCACCTCGAGAAAATAACACTTCTCGGAGATCCAATACGAAAACGTGTTCTTTACGGTAGAAACACAAACCTTAGTACAACAAACGCGAATCACTCTACTTTGAGAGATTTATGTGGATCACTCACTCTATTCAAACACTTACAAGAGGGTATAATTTTAATATGAATAATCACTCTTGAATAAGGTTTATCACTTGGATATTTTTAGAGAGTTTGATCACTTGAGTTGTGTTGCTGATTCAACTAATCGAGAGATTTTAATCTGCTATCAACTCAAGATTTCTTACTCAAAAATGTGTTTTATAATTTTAACAGTTTAAATATCAAGAGAGGATGCTGCAGAGTCTTTATCAAATGCAGGGAGAGTTATTGTAAATTTTTGTAGCATTGAAGGCTGGAGGGTTGCATGTATTTATACTGGATGAGCAACTGGTCCTTGGCATTCGCGGTATACCGGCTAACTCTCGCGGTATACCGTGCAGAGGAAAAAGTACTTGTCAGTTGAGAAGGTCAACCCTGCAAAAAACAAACGGAAATGGTACCCGCGGTATACCGGCTAAACACCGCGGTATACCGTGCAGACTGTACCCGCAGACAAAAGGACTTCCAACCAATCAGAGAAGAACAGCAGCCCTTCCGCGGTATACCGCCTGAACCTTCGCGGTATGCCGGCGTCAGAAAAGGCAACTTCTCCAAGACGCAACCAATCTGATGGATCTTCTCAATAAACCTTAATTAATTAAAATTGGGTTTTTAGAAATATCCAAGTGGTATATGTTAGACAACCTAGGGGGGGGGGGAAAGGTTGTATTTAAAATCTTTTACTTTCAAAAATTCTTTTATAAATAAATACAGTACTGAAACAGTATAAATAAATCAGAGTATAGAAATAATAAATATACAACAATTATATAAACAGATATAATTAAAATGCACAGCGGAATAAATAAAGAGATAAAGGTTAGAGATACTTGACACGGAGATTTACTGATTTACCACCAACTGTGATAAACCAGCAGCCGAGACACTTCCCGACACGATCCAATAAATGTATTCTTTACGGTAGAATACAAACCAAGTACAAAGGTAACGTAATTGATTCTCAAGCTTCTGCTATGAGATGTACAGGATCACACACCCGTTATTCAAATGCTTACAAGAGGAGTATAACTCACAATGGGTAATCACTCTTGTATAATATCTCACACTTGGATATTTTATAAAAAAAATGTTTTATAAAATATATATTATAAATAGATGAGAGAGCTGAGAGTTGCTGTTTGTTGTTGCTGTGTGGTCTGGTCTGCTTGTTCTCTTCTCCAGCATGCATGTATATATATCAGGAAGCTCCAACGGCATTGTGCATCCGCGGTATACCGCCAAATGCACGCGGTATACCGCCGTCAGAAAAAGTAACTGACACACCAACGGCTACATGCAAAGTTGACTTCTGGAATTACGTACCCGCGGTATACCGGCTGGGACTCGCGGTATACCGCCGTCAGAAAAAGTATTATCAACCAATCAGAGAAGCACACGGAACCTGCCGCGGTATACCGGCTGAACACCCGCGGTATACCGCCAAATGTGTACCCGCGGTATACCGGGTATTCTCCACGGTATACCGGCGTCAGAAAAGACACCTTCCAGGACTGCAACCAAATCTTGCTGGATCTTCTTAAAACAAAAACTTATTTAGTTAAAATCAATTATGGTTTTTTAGAAATATCCAAGTGGTATATTATTTTAGGGTGTTTATCATTATTAGTTATAGACAATGATGACGACGTAAACACTTCCGTCTTGAACCCTTCAGTTTAAATCTTCGTGTTCTTCAACAACTGCACACTTGGATTAAATTGTTAGATAAACAATAATACGGTGTGTTTGTAATCATCAAAATAAATATATATAAATATATAGAGATGTGGTACACTTGCACCAACAATCTCCCCCTTTTTGATGATGACAAACACAACCGCTAAGCAAGAGCATATGCGGTTTCTCTCCCCCGTTTGTCGAAACAAAAAGGGTCAAGAAAGACGGTATGCTCCCCTCGAGAGATGCTCCCCCTCAAAATATGCATATATTTGAGGTAGCATAAACTCATGGGTAAAGATAATAAAATTGAAGATTTTATAAAATTTGAGGGATAAAATAAGCATAATAAATGACATGAAACAAAATAACCAAAAAGAAACACTTGCACCAAAAAGGATCTTAAGGCTTCGATTTTCGGTTAATTTTATGTGAAAAAAAAACACCACGTATTATGACCTCGTCAGGTAACCACGTATTATAACCTCGGCAGGTAACCACGTATTATAACCTCGGCAGGTAACCACGTATTATAACCTCGGCAGGTAACCACGTATTATAACCTCGGCAGGTAACCACGTATTATAACCTCGTCAGGAAACACCTACAAAAGGTAAAGAAAATTTTCGTGGTACCCTTTTCATATGGGTCCTTTTAACAGTTAGTATAAAACATAAACTGCAAAAATAAATAAAGAACATGTTGTCGACATAAAATAAAATACGACAACATATAAAACCATAAAAATGGTTTAAAACCATAAACGCATCCCACCGGGATTGTCAACATTAAACATTCCTTTCGGAATCCATTTTCTAACCATTTTAATTTTACGATCGTATTCATCATAGACGTAAAAAGAAGTATGCGGATTAACAGTTTTCTTAGGATTCGCAAACTTATTATTATACATAAACGCATGTGATTTTCTCGACATATAATTCACATAATTCATTTTAGGAACATACGGAGGTTTTTGCGTTTTATTTTTAACAACAAATTTAGGTTTTTCAAAAACCTTTTTAATTGGCATACAATCACATTTTTCAATACACGTATTTGAACCAATGCCTTTTCGGCAATTTATACGATTTGATATATTTAGCATTTTAAGCACTTTATCATTGCTACTATTAAAAGCATTTGCTAATAATTCATTTTTCTCATGCGATTTACATTTAGCATTTAAACATGCAATTTCATTTTCAAGTATATCGCATTTTGTACATAAAATATTTTCACATGTTCTTTTCTCTAAACATGCAATTTTATCATTTAAAATAACACAAGATTTACAAATAGCTTTTTCACTTAATTTATTTTCTAATTTAGTGATAACATCTAAATCATGAGCAGATTTTTGTTTACCGTCATCTATTTCCTTTTTATATACAGATACGGTTTCTTTTAAATTAGAAATTTCATCTTTATATTTATTTGCGAGAGCAGCCATATCATGAAATGATTTATATAATTCGTCAAGATTATTTTCATCGTCACTATAATAATTATCACTATAATTACTATCACAATTATTTTCAAAAGGACATGATGAAGATACCTCATTATCATGGTCGGCCATGAGACACGTTTCTTCATTTCTTTGATCTCGGGTTTCGTCTCTCTTTTCTTTTGAGTTTTCACCATAGGTGATGTTCAAGTTCTCCCAAATATCACGAGCAGTTTCAAAGAGATAAACACGCTCAATATCATCGTTAGTAAGAACCGAAAAGAGAAAATTTTTGGCTTCATAATTTAAACAATAATTAGCCTCATCTTCGTCGGACCATTCCGAGCTAGGTTTTTCAACAACTTTGTTGTTTTGAAATTTTGTGGGTTTGAAATTTCCTTTAATAATAATATCCCAAATTTTTTGATTTATCCCACGAACATAACGTTCAAAAGAATTTGCCCAAAGATCAAAATTTTCGAAATCAATAAGAAGAGATTTAGAAAACCAAGCATTTTGTTGAGCCATAACAAAAACGGATTTTAAAAAATTAAATAGACGATTTTTGAAAGCCCTGCTCTGATACCAAATGTTAGACAACCTAGGGGGGGGAAAGGTTGTATTTAAAATCTTTTACTTTCAAAAATTCTTTTATAAATAAATACAGTACTGAAACAGTATAAATAAATCAGAGTATAGAAATAATAAATATACAACAATTATATAAACAGATATAATTAAAATGCACAGCGGAATAAATAAAGAGATAAAGGTTAGAGATACTTGACACGGAGATTTACTGATTTACCACCAACTGTGATAAACCAGCAGCCGAGACACTTCCCGACACGATCCAATAAATGTATTCTTTACGGTAGAATACAAACCAAGTACAAAGGTAACGTAATTGATTCTCAAGCTTCTGCTATGAGATGTACAGGATCACACACCCGTTATTCAAATGCTTACAAGAGGAGTATAACTCACAATGGGTAATCACTCTTGTATAATATCTCACACTTGGATATTTTATAAAAAAAATGTTTTATAAAATATATATTATAAATAGATGAGAGAGCTGAGAGTTGCTGTTTGTTGTTGCTGTGTGGTCTGGTCTGCTTGTTCTCTTCTCCAGCATGCATGTATATATATCAGGAAGCTCCAACGGCATTGTGCATCCGCGGTATACCGCCAAATGCACGCGGTATACCGCCGTCAGAAAAAGTAACTGACACACCAACGGCTACATGCAAAGTTGACTTCTGGAATTACGTACCCGCGGTATACCGGCTGGGACTCGCGGTATACCGCCGTCAGAAAAAGTATTATCAACCAATCAGAGAAGCACACGGAACCTGCCGCGGTATACCGGCTGAACACCCGCGGTATACCGCCAAATGTGTACCCGCGGTATACCGGGTATTCTCCACGGTATACCGGCGTCAGAAAAGACACCTTCCAGGACTGCAACCAAATCTTGCTGGATCTTCTTAAAACAAAAACTTATTTAGTTAAAATCAATTATGGTTTTTTAGAAATATCCAAGTGGTATATTATTTTAGGGTGTTTATCATTATTAGTTATAGACAATGATGACGACGTAAACACTTCCGTCTTGAACCCTTCAGTTTAAATCTTCGTGTTCTTCAACAACTGCACACTTGGATTAAATTGTTAGATAAACAATAATACGGTGTGTTTGTAATCATCAAAATAAATATATATAAATATATAGAGATGTGGTACACTTGCACCAACAGTATATTATTTTAGGGTGTTTATCATTTTAAAATAAAATGACGCAAATCTTCAGACTTGGATTCTTCAGATAAAATTATCGAGATTATTTAAATGCTGCACACTCGGATAAAATATTAGATAACAAAGAATGCGGTGTGTTTTGTAATCATCAAAATAAATATGGAGATGTGATTTTATGTGTACCAAAAATATATCACAATATTAAAGCTGGGTACACTTGCACCAACAATCTCCCCCTTTTTGATGATGACAAACACAACGCTAAACACGAGAGCATACTCGGTTTCTCTCCCCCTTTTGTCGAAGCAAAAAGGGTTAGGAAAGACGCTATGCTCCCCCTTGAAAGATGCTCCCCCTTAAAATATGAAGTATTTGAGAATTAGCATTTTCTCAAGGGTTATACTCAAGCATGCCTAAACCAAGTCTTAATTTAAAGAAAGCTTTTTTGTTAAGAGCTTTAGTGAAAATATCGGCCAAATTATCTTCCGAATCAACCTTTTCAAGCACGATTTGGCCTTTTTGAACATTATCTCGTAAAAAGTGATGTCTCAATTCAATATGTTTTGTACGAGAGTGTAAAACGGGATTTTTACTTAAGTTTATGGCACTTGAGTTATCACACATAATAGGAATTTTGGTTAGATGTACCTCAAAATCGGTAAGTGTGTGTTTCATCCAAAGGACTTGAGCACACGCTCTTGCGGCGGCTACATATTCCGCTTCGGTAGTAGACAACGCTACGGATTGTTGTTTCTTAGAGAACCAAGACACAAGTGAGAGACCTATAAAGGCACATACCCCACTAGTACTTTTTCGGTCAACAATAGATCCACCAAGATCGGAATCGGTGAAACACGTTACTTCTAACTCGGGTTGCTTTGCATACCATAAGCCAAGATTAGTAGTACCTCGTAAATATCGAAAAATACGCTTGACAGCTTCATAGTGAGTTTGTTTAGGTGAAGATTGAAAACGAGCACATAAACATACACTAAACATAATATCAGGTGACATGTCTAGAAGAGCTGAGGGGTAGCGGAGCAATATCACGTTGCTGCATGGACTAAATCTGAAATTAGTATTGTGTATATAATCTTAGCGATTTAGGGTTACGAGTTGAATTGTTTCATTCAGTCATTTTTACCTTTTCCATTTTCTCTGATTCTCTCAAAATAGTTTTAGGGTTTCAGTTTTATGTCTTCAAATCTGTTGAAGACGATGAGTGTTAGAGTGAAACTTGTAGTGAGTTTTTTGCTGTAATTGTTTTGTTCTTGAATAAATCAGTTTAATAGTTCTAACATGGTATCAGAGCGTCGTGTCCGATTCTGTGATACTCTCGTTCATCGACTAATGGTAATATGTTAGTGTGTTCTTCGTTTTGTTGTTTTTTCATATATGAAGATTTGCATGAGTTCTTCGTCTTATCTTCTTCTTTAGATGCTTTGCTCATCCTTTTTTTTAAACAGAACGAATCTGTTTCTTCACTACGAATCACATTTTTTTAGAGGCAAAACAATCAATGTTGCTTGTTCTTGCTTTCTCTTCGAATCTGAGGTGGTTCCTTAACTCTTGTTCGTTTTTCTCTACTAATCTGAGCTTATCTTCATAGATCTGCTTCAGATCTAGTTTTATTTGTTTTTTTTAACAAATATTGTTGGTTTCTATGTCCTGATCTGAACTTATCTCCATAGATCTGCTTCAGATCTTGTTCTTTTTACTCTTAGATCTGTTAATATTGCTCTATTTCTTGATCTGATTAATATTGTTGTGGATCTGTTAATATTGCTTTATGTACTAATCTAGATGTTTTTTCCGTTTTTTGTGGATCTGTTAATATTGTTGTGAATCTGTTTGGTATCTGCTCATATTCTGCTAAATGCATGCACTCTCAACATATTATTAGAGTCTCTTCTTGATTTAGATCATTAGTGTTTTAAATCTCGAATCTCTTCTCATAGATCTGTTAATATTGTTGTGAATCTGTTTGGTATCTGTTCATATTCTGTTAAATGCATGCACTCTCAACATATTATTAGAGTCTCCTCTATTAGATTTGTTATTCGGAGTCTGGATCTGTTTTTTCTTTTCTTTTATTTTTCTATTTTTAGTTTTATGCCTAGGACTCGAGGAAGATCTGTAACGATCTAGTGACTCGAAGAGGCCTTGTGGCTCTTTTTTTCCTATTCCCTCCTCTCCAAATACAGAGGAGTTGTTTCCTTTACCTCCAGCCTTAACCTAGTTCTCCATCAAACCTTGTGTTTAAATCTGTTTTGAGGCTCGGCTTAGACTGTGGTGTTGTTTTTTGTGCTCTGTTGTTTTGTTTGTTCAGGTGTAATCTAGACCTCTCTTAGCCTTGATCATTCTGGACCTCCTCTTGAGTCTCCAGTTTGTTCGCTTTCCGTTGTGCATTGTTCATTGCTCTTTGTAAGACTCGCTGGTTTATTGTCTTTTGTTTGTTCATCCCAACCACTGTAAGTCTTCTCTCTCTTGGTTTGCACTATTCTGTTTGGATAACTGAGTGGTCGACTTGACCTACCACCCCTTCAGTGGCAAGGAATCCTGTCTGTGCCCTCAGTTTTTTATCCCTGCCTGCTATTCTTTTTTGTTGAGTGTTCACTATGACTGGATCTGTATCTCCCAAGAGTCCAGAGCCTCAATCTGTGATTGGGAAGCTGGACTTTGGAGATCCCCTAAACCTCCATCCTAGTGACACTACGGGTGCATCAATTCTGAACATGAAACTTAATGGAACTGATAACTATAAGGTTTGGTCATGTGCTATGACCCTTGCCTTGGAAACTAAAAATAAAATTGGCTTTGTTGATGGATCTATTACTCGACCTAAAGACAATGATGTCCTTGGTAGGCAATGGGACAAGTGTAACTCTGTTGTTTTATCTTGGATTCTTAACTCTATTTCTGAAGAGTTGTTTGTTAGCCAAGTGTTTTCAAAAATAGCATCTCAGGTGTGGACTGAACTGCAGGAAACTTATGACAAAGTTGACGGATCTATCACCTTTAATCTCTATCAGAAAATCAATTCTTTAAATCAAAATGGTGCTTCTGTCTCCGACTATTATCATAAACTTAATGCACTATGGAAGCAGTTTGATGCTTTGGTCAAACTGCCTTCATGCACTTGTAATGCTTCCAATGAGTTTTCAAAGCACAACCAATTAATCAAGTTGATGCAGTTTTTGATGGGGCTAGATGATCATTATGCTCATATTAGGAGCAACATTTTAACAACCGATCCTCTACCTTCTGTCAAAACTGTATTCTCCTTGGTGTCTAGGGAAGAGTCTCACAAAAGTGGGACACGACCCCCTGACACCAAGGGTCAGCATTCGGCCTTTTTTGGAAAAACAAATGGAAATAAGAAAAACTTTGGAAAACCTCAACTGACTTGTAAGCATTGTGGTCTAAATGGTCACACTATTGAAAGATGCTACAAGTTGATAGGATTTCCAAAGGATTTTCAATTCAACAAACCCAAAAATGGTCAATCTTTTAAGTCTTCTGTTGGAAATGTTAGTATGTCTGAGAATCTGGTCCAAAATTCAAGTACTCCTAATGTGCTGACGGAAGATCAAATTAACAAGCTTTTGTCCTTAATAGATCACAAACAGTCAGAAGGAATATCTGCTAACATGGCAGGTAATTTCTTCTCTAATATGGGAAATTTGTCCAATGTGTCTCATAAACTGTCCAGTTCTGGTTGGATAATTGATTCGGGTGCAAATAAGCATATGACTACCTCTTCCTCTAAACTTGAAAATCTTATGGATATTTCTGATTTAAATCTTAAAGTAACTCAACCTAATGGAGAAGAGGCGAGAATAAATAAAATTGGAAATTATAGATTGAACAATAGTGTTATGTTGTATGATGTTCTTGTAATTCCTGATTTTCATGTGAATCTCTTATCTGTTCATAAAATTGCTAGAGACAGTAAATTTTTTGCGTTATTTGATGAATACAAGTGCTATCTCCTTCAGGATTTACTGCCCAGGAAAATAGTGGGGACTGGTAGTGAACAAGGAGGTTTATACTTCTTGGATAATCTACCTATAGGTGAATTTTCTGACTCAAAGTCTAATTTGTCTATAATGTGTTGTGTTTCTCGCCAGTTGTGGCACAGTCGGCTGGGACATCCAGCTGATCCTGTTCTTAATGTTTTAAAAGAAACTTTAAACTTAGGAAGTGATCGACCATCACCTCCGTGTGATGTTTGTCATATGGCCAAACAGGCTCGTGACAAATTCAATTTAAGTGAGCACACTACCACTGCTCTTGGTGATATTATTCACTTGGACCTTTGGGGACCCTATAGGGTACCAAGTAAGGAAGGTTTTCGGTATTTTTTAACCATTGTTGATGATTATTCTAGATGTGTTTGGGTATATCTGTTGAAAAGTAAAGATGAAGTGTCTGATATTGTGATTGCTTTTCACAACATGCTTTTTACCCAGTTTGACAAACGAGTTAAAATTTTCAGAAGTGATAATGGGACAGAGTTTGTAAATACCAAAATAGGTGAGTTTTTTTAGGACTAATGGGATAATACATCAGACTACATGTGTTTACACACCTCAGCAAAATGGGGTGGTTGAACGTAAACATAGGCATCTGCTTAATGTTGCTAGAGCTTTGTTATTTCAAGGAAATCTTCCATTGAATATGTGGACAGAGTGCATATTAACAGCTACTTACCTTATTAATTGCACTCCCTCCTCTATTTTACATGGAAAATCTCCTTATGAAATTGTGTTTGGTTTTCCTCCTATATTAACTCATCTTCGAAATTTTGGATGTTTATGCTTTGCTGTAAAACCTAATGTCTCTGATAAATTTTCTGCTAAGTCTGAAAAATGTGTTCACTTGGGTTACTCTAACTCAAAAAAAGGTTATAGACTTTATAATCTAGAATCAAAGCAGATTATTGTTTCACGGGACGTTAAGTTTTACGAGAACATCTTCCCTTTTAAAATGAATTCAAGTCTTCATGAACAAGATTACAAAGATATTAGTTCATTAAATTTCTTTGATTCTGTGTTTTTTCACACTAATGACCTTGCTTCTGAAATACCCTATGATGAAATTAGGGTGAGTCCTCCAAACGAAAATAGTTTAAATCAGCCTGAACAAAGAGATAGCCGTGAACTACTTGGAAGCCAAAACAGGGCTACCGGGTCAAATGACCCTGATGGGAGTAATAGTAAAGATAACACTAATGAAACTGCCGGGTCTAATGACCCGAGCAGTACTCATAGTACCAGTAGTTCACCGGCGGGGTTTCGTCAATTAAGAGTTCAGTCTAGTAATGATGATTATTTGGAGCCACCTCCTGAGGGTAGTGATTCTGATTCTGATCAGATTATCACAACTGTTCGTAAGTCAAATAGACTATCTTCTTTACCTAAAAAATTTCAAGATTATGTGGTTGAGGGTAAAGTCAAGTATGGCATTGAAAGAGTTGTTAATTATTCTAGTCTCATTACAAACAATTTTTCCTTTGTGTCTACATTAAATAAATCATTTGAACCTGATAACTTCTTTGAAGCAAGTAAAGACCAGAACTGGGTAGATGCTATGAACACTGAAATGGAAGCTCTTTATAGAAATAAAACATGGGTTTTAACTGAGTTACCACCTGGTCGTAAGGCTATAGGGTGTAGGTGGATATATAAGATCAAGTATAAATCAACTGGAGAAATAGAAAGATACAAAGCGCGGCTTGTAGCCAAAGGCTACAGCCAACGTGAACATCTTGACTACGAAGAAACGTTTTCTCCTGTAGTAAAGATGGTTACGGTTAGGTGTGTAATTGCTCTTGCTGTTCAAAATCATTGGTCTTTGCATCAATTAGATGTAAATAATGCTTTTCTATACGGAGATCTTGAAGAAGAAGTTTATATGTCCTTGCCACCAGGATATTTTACTCCTAATGACAGACGAGTTTGCAAGCTTGTGAAGTCCTTATACGGACTTAAACAGGCTCCTCGTCAATGGTACGCTAAGCTTTCTTCATGTTTATATGAACATGGTTTTGTTCAAAGTACATGTGACTATTCTTTATTTACCAAGTCTTTTAATAATGTTTTTGTAATCTTGCTTGTATATGTTGATGATATAGTCATAACAGGTAATTCAGAATTTGAAATTGAGTGTGTTAAAAAACATTTGCAAACAAGTTTCAAAATAAAAGATTTGGGTTTGTTAAAATTTTTCTTAGGAATTGAGATTTTAGAAACTGACCAAGGTTTGTGTATGTCACAAAGAAAGTACTGTTTAGAATTGTTGAGTGATTTCGGATATTTAGGTTGTAAGCCTATAAATACTCCAATGGACATGAATCTTGTGGTAACTGATTCTGTGGGATCAGAATCCAAAGATCCTCCCTTGAAGGATTTTACTGGGTATCAACGTTTGATTGGTAGACTTATATATCTTTTAGCCACTCGTCCAGACATTTCATTTGCTGTGCACTGCTTGAGCCAATTCATGCACTCCCCTCGATTGTCTCATCTCAAGTTAGCACTTAGAGTTTTGAGATATTTAAAGAGTTCTCCTGGTAAGGGTATTCTTTTCTCTAAATGTTTAGCTTCTGATTTTAATTTGTCTGCATATGTTGATGCGGATTGGGGGAAGTGTTTATCTACTAGAAGGTCAGTAACTGGGTACTGTATTTTTCTGGGTAACTGTATGGTTTCATGGAGGAGCAAGAAACAGACTATTGTTTCACGCTCTTCCGCTGAATCCGAGTATAGAGCTATGGCTGCTGCTCTATGTGAAATTATCTGGGTAGTTAGCATTTTGTCTGATTTGAAAGTTGACAATTTACTTCCAATAAGTTTAAATTGCGACAACAAATCAGCAATTCAAATCGCTAATAATCCAATTTTTCATGAAAGGACCAAACATATTGAAATTGATGTTCACCAAGTTAGAAATAAGGTTTCAACTGGAATGATTAAAACTGTAAAAGTTCCATCAGTTGAAAATCCAGCTGATATTTTTACAAAATCGCTTGGTGTAAATCAACATAAATATCTTATGGCAAAACTAAATATGTTTGATCTTTTCCAATGTCAAGATTGAGGGCGGGTGTTAAAATATAGTTTCATAAACCAATCCTGACATTATAAACTAACTTATTGTGTTTATTAAATGTGAGGGACTTTTTGTAACATTTCTTAGAAGATAAAGGACTGCGCTGACAAGTCTAGAAGAGCTGAGGGGTAGCGGAGCAATATCACGTTGCTGCAGGGACTAAATCTGAAATTAGTATTGTGTATATAATCTTAGCGATTTAGGGTTACGAGTTGAATTGTTTCATTCAGTCATTTTTACCTTTTCCATTTTCTCTGATTCTCTCAAAATAGTTTTAGGGTTTCAGTTTTATGTCTTCAAATCTGTTGAAGACGATGAGTGTTAGAGTGAAACTTGTAGTGAGTTTTTTGCTGTAATTGTTTTGTTCTTGAATAAATCAGTTTAATAGTTCTAACAGAAATGTCGATATAATTAATAGATAGAAAGAAAAGTTTCTAGGCAAAATACGACGAAATAGATATTTAATTGCAATAATTGTATCATGCCAAATAAACACACCACATGACCTACTTTAAACAAAAACATAATTTATGTTGGATTTTAGACAATTGCTTTTAAAAAAAATCTCGTGTCAAAAACAACGTGTTTAGGCATGAGAATGGACTCTGACCTGTTGAGGAACCCGGTCCACCCGCCCTGATCGGGGATGGGGATGGGGACGGGAATTCCCGTTTGTATCAAATCGGGGATGGGGACGGGTATGGTACACCCCGTCATATAAACTTCAATTCTTTTAACAACTATCCTATCAAATATTTTACCATTTTATTTTAGGACAAAAGTATAATTTTATTATTTAAGCACAATATATAAATATCATCAAAGGCGACATGAATATCGGTGAATGTTTTATGATGCCAATAAATTATAATGATAACAAGCCTTCAATTATAAAACATTCGACTTGATCTAAAAGCATATAAAATGTCAATGACGTGTAGCTCAGTTAATAATGGATGAGGGCATCTTTGTACAAAAGCAGAAAGTCTCGGGTTCGAACCCAAGACACCCCTATAGCCACAACCGCTGAGTGAGTCAGGTACACCCCCCCACATTATGGATATGCAACCGATTGTGGACCGGTTGGGTTGCCGATATCAACTTTTTTTTTTTACAAAAAGCATATAAATAAATGTTTTAAAAATAAAATACAATATTTAATAAATATGCGATGATTAAATGTCAGAAATATATTATTAAAAAAATAAAAAAACTGAGTCCACGTTTCCTGCCTAATCAGAGTCAACACCTAATCCCATCGACCCCTAGTTCTAGTCACGTATTTGGATCCACATATTTTTGTGTAGTAGGTGGGTGGATTAATCGGGGGAAAATCAGATTTATAAAGAATTTAGACAATTTATAAAAGTTAGAGTGAATTGTATTTTTGGTCCCTTTGGTTATATGTCTTCTTTAAAAGAGGGACCTACTTTAAGATTATAAATAATGGTAGTTGATTAAAATATTTTAAAATTGCATGGTTAGATCAATATAATTATCTGATAAATATAATAAAAAAAATTAAATAAACATGTCATGTTTAATCAACTAATCTAAGATATAAGGAAAAAATTTAGAAAAAAACAACAAATTATATATTTTGCATAATTAAATACTTAAACTATTTTTAGGGTTTATTATGATACTCATTAAGTTAAAAAAAAAGTGAATTGTGGATTTGATCTATGTGGTATGCAATATATTGTGGTTAAGGTTCCTCAACACTAACACCGTTAAGTTTGAAAGTTAAAGGCATCATGTGCCTTGCACATGATGGGTATAATTGTCCATTTATTTTTCTCTTTCAATTAATCTATACTTTTTTATAACAAAGAATAATGAATTGTGGATTTGGTCCCTATGAATCACTCATTATCTTTAAAACCTATCTATCATCTTTCTTAATTATTCTAACAAAAAATTTCATAACTTTAATATAAAATTATAATATATTCAATTTCATTAAAACCTTATATAAAATAACAATACATTTAATTCATTATTATTTTTAATATAAAGTAATAATACATTTAATTTCATTAAATTTGGTGTGTTACTATTTATTACACCAAATTTGTGTGTCTTCTTGAAGTGATTGAGTGTAAGATATAGTGTCCCCACCAAAGATGGTCTTATATATTTATTCTGTCAAAGGTCAATATCGATGCAACCCTTTTCTTGGATCATGGAACTATGAAAGGTTCTTTTTAGGGGTTGTATAGTCAAAGAGCACAATGGAAGGTTCATGTGAATGAGGAAACCCTTTATCGCGAAAGCAATCGTGGTAAGAGAAGTGTTTAGTTGGATACTACTAAAGGTTGGGCTTTTGGCAACATGTGGGATGGAAACAAATTGTCTAGCAGTGGTTCAATCCCTTCGAAGCAATATGAAACTTAGCTCGATAATTGGTTCTATAATCCAAGACTACAAGGAACACTATAGTCGAACAAGGTATACTTCGATTTTGTTTATAAACCTGCCTGCAAACACGGTTGTCCATTATATTGCTAGAGAGTCCTGCTTATATACAGGTTGTGATTGTAAAACCCCAAATTTTCAAGTAAGTTGAACCATGCCTCAACCGTATGGGTACTTCCGCATTCGAATGACTCGTACTTGGATTTTCGTTTTATTTTTGCATGTGTGTTTCTGGGTCGTGAGTAAACGCTGAAAGAGGGCTTGGTTGGATCAGTTCTCGCTCGGAACAGCAGGTGGGCCGTCTACGGCGACTATGACCGGCGACAATGCCCTGGTCATAGTCGCAGTGGCATTGTCGCGCATAAGGGCTATTGGACGAAATCAAACAGAAGGTGGGTAGCCGGGGGCGACTATGCCCGCGACATTGCTCAAGGGCATAGTCGCGAACGGGGCGTTGGCAGCAGCTATTTGGGTCGTTTTTTGGGAAATCACACTCACTTCTCTTCTCCTTTCTCCTAATCGATGCTCTCTACCTCTTGGGACGATTTCTCCTCCATTTCTCCCTTTCTCTCCACATTTAATGCTAGAACTCCATGGTTAAAGTGGGTGGTTGCTATTTTGGTTCTTGTTATAACCTTGGGGAACTGCCTTCTTCATTTAAGGCATCAAGAGTTAGTCACCCATTTTCTAGGGTTTCTCCAACCCTCTCCCATCTCCTTCAAGAAAGGAAGTTTGAAGTTTATCTTGGTAACCTAGAAGCATTTTGTTGGTGGATTCAAGTTGTGGTTGAGGTAATCTTCTCTTCTCTTCACCCAAGAAATTAGGGTTTCGATTTATTGGTGATTTTGGGTGTAATATGTTGGGGAAACTGATTCTAAGTGTTTGGGAATAAATATTTATGGTTGGAAATTTATGGATCTAGGGTTTTTGGAAGATTTGGCCTAAGGATTCATGTTGCATCAAAGGAGCTTACGTTTGGGGAAAATATAGATTTAACCTAAATCTAGCAAGGTGAGTTCAAGTTGATTTGTGAAAATGTTGTACATGCCAAAAATGTATTTTTCTAAGTATTTGTGTGTTTTACTTAATATTATCAATTGTGGAGTTATTTGGTAAGCTTGACCCTTTTGAAGTGTTTAACTTTATAAAGTTTGTAAAACACCCATATTGGGGATTTTTGAATATTTTAATGTGTAGAAATCATGAATATGTCTTCAAATGATTTATTTGCTCAAATAGAGTTCATTCAATGGTTTTCTTTCATGTTGGGTAACTGATTTTATAAACCATGTGGGAAAAGGCACATTTTAGTGTCATGAGTCATTTTGAGAATTATAAAGGGTATGAGTCCATTTGGGGAAACCCTTTGTTTTTAACCGTGTAGAGTTTTGGGTTAATGATGATTTTATGGTACATGTTTACCTAAGCGATGTTTAAATGCATTTTGTATTATGAGGACCGTTATTTATGGGTCTAATGGGTTTTGAGCATTTTGCTCGGTTTTAACTTTAAGGGATTCTTGGGGACATTTTGTCCGGTTTTGATGGCTCAATGTGGAGTCTTACTTATGATTTGCATTTATTGCAACACATTGCATATTATTGCACATTATTGATATTTACATGCTTGGGTGTTTTAGTCATTTCGGGTTGGGCATGTTTTGTAGACTGTGTTGCATTGGATCCATAGGCACGTAAGTCAGTTTTTATTTGATGGTCTATCTTTTTGTGCATGAGGAGTGGACTATTGGAACGCATGGTTATATGCGTTAGGCCGTGGGGCCACTAGCGAGTAGGCAATAAAGGACATTGAAGTCCTTGAGGTGTAACTCGTCTAGACTGGATAGACAATATGGCCTCATAAGTCATTGAGGTGTAACTCGACGGAGTAGGCAATAAAGGCATGGGAAAGGTTTGAGGTTGTGATGTCTTTATGGCATGGGAACTAAGACCGGGACTTGAGGTGTAATCCAGTAACATCATAAGTGACCTAACTTTATGTGTCCGTCACTTTCGATGGAATCGGGTCTCCCCCGTCATCGAAAGGTGTTGTTTTTGGGTAGTTACTTATATCCACATTTTCGGTGACGCTCTTTATTTATATGAAATGTTTTCATGGTTTATTGACAGAGTTCGATGCCTCATCCTATTTGGATGTTTTAAAATATTGGAGTTTTGTCCACGTTTATATTTATTGGGATATTTAACGTCCAAGCACGTTTTGATGGAGTTGGAGTTGGAATTCATTTTGGAAAGCGCTTTATACATTTTGGGAACTTTTCTCATAGATTTTGTGTGCGTTGGAAAATGAGTCGTTTACATCATTTCATAAACTCTTTTGGAAATCATGATTTAAATCGCAAACTTTCATTCTACAAATTATATAAATCATGTTATAAACTTTTTAACTCACTAGGCGTTAGCCTAACCTTTTTATTTGTCGGCATGTGCAACAAGTTCAGGTTGGGAGTAGTTCTAGTGACACTACGAAAGGTCGAGTGCTAGTAGTGTGCTCGAGAGGTGAATCGGTAGTGAAGTCTTCCGCATTGAGTTTTGGGAATAGCAATTGTACTTGAGTTAAGTAACACCCGACGTGAACTTGACCTTTGTATTTAAGACTTGAGTTATATGTATTGATTGAGGTATTTCCCGTATTGAATTATAGGGAGAAATCCTATTATTTTGGTTGTATTATCGAAAATTTTATTTAGTTGCTATTTCCCAATTCGAGGGTGTTACAGTGATAATGGTGATCTACATTTGTTTTCATTTTCATTTTTATTTTTCTTTTAATTTATATTATATATCTTATACTATCCATACATTAAAGTAAAATATTAAAGGGAAATTAATCGAAATACCCTAAGTTGACAACCCTTTCATCCATATACCATATATTTCTCCCAATTAACCAAAATACCCTGAAAATCCGTGGCCCAACCCGTGGCCCACGGATTATGTTTAGAAAAAGACAAATGGGATGGGAACCCGTGGCCCACGGATTATGTCTGTTTTTAATTCAACCCCCATTGCCAATTCTTATTCATTTGGTGAGTTAAAGCTGTGGCCCACTGATTTTTAATTCAATCCGTGGCCCACTGATTTTTTAATTCACTAATAATTTGATTGACTGAATATATATATATATATATAGAGAGAGAGAGAGAGAGAAGTTATGCCGTGGGCCACGGTTTACAAATTGGATAATTTTTTTATATATACAAATGGGATAACTTTCCGTGTGTTCAATCCGTGGGCCACGGGTTCCCATCCTATTTCTCTTTTTCTAAACATAATCCGTGGGCCACGGGTTAGGCCACGGATTTTCGGGGTATTTTGGTTAATTGGGAGAGAGATAGAGCATATGGATGAAAGGGTTGTCATCTTAGGGTATTTCGATTAATTTCCCAATATTAAATAATAAATGCATATTTTGTTTTGGTAAATTACAACATAAATATATTTTCAACGTCTTTAAAATGATATTAAAAGTGAATATTCACATCTGATATTATAATTATTCTCTATTACTTTATACTTTTATTGTTATAAGGGATGCTTTATTGGGATATCGGGTTGATAGGGAATGATCGATAAGGTTCACCTTGAGGCATTTGACAATTCCTCTCCAAACTATGAAGGAATGGGAAAAGTCTTACGACTTATGTTCTAATTGTTGTGTCATGATGGATGCCTGAGTCGCATGTCTACTTGTTCATTTTATACTTAGTGAATTTCACAATTGATATTGTTTACGAAATGTATAAGACACAAGTTCAAAGAAATGTAAGTATTCATTGAATATTCGATCGTTTACATCCAAATGGCTCGGCCACCAACAGTCGAGCGGTAAAAAACAAAAAGCTAAAAAAATTTAAGTCTGAGAAGGATCGTCAGTCGCATCCTTACCAGAGGCTTCGCCCTTTGAGCCTTCATCCACCTCCTCTTCGTCGATCTCCTTCTCATCATCCGAGTCAAGGTCTCGCTCCGACCCGACCTTCGACAAGAAGAACGCCAACTCCTCCGACGCAGAAGCGAGAGGATGCTTGCCCGATAAATGTCGTCGCATGATTGCCGCCCGTGCGGTCAATCGTGCAAGGGCAAAGACGGATTTAGCCTCATCCTTTAGCTCCTCGACCTCCTTCTCCAGACCCGCCACCTTGGACTTGGATTCCTCGACTTCTTTTTTCTTTCATACGCAAGGATTCCTTCGTCCTGTCTAGCTCCTCCCTTTGGTCGGCGATCAAAGACAGGGATTGCTTCAGACGAGAATTCGCCTCGTTCTTTGCACGTCCGACGGCTTCCAATTCGTTCAGGGCGTCCTTGAGTCGTACCGACATATCCTCGGTACGCGCCTTAGCAAACTTCTCCCTCTCCAACGCCGCGTTTTCTCTCACAAGAGCAGAAGACACCAGACCTTCTATCTTTGTAGTTTCGGCGTGCAGAGCCAGAGAGGACTGGAACGCCTGAAAAACATAAGAAACAAGTTAGAGAACTCTCGACAAAGTTAACAACGACAAAAAGTAACAAGTCTTGAAAGAAAGACTTACCAGGAACGCCAGTCCGGCAACATGGGATCCCGTCTCCTCGATCGAGACTCCCCGGAAGCGCTCCCTGGAAGAGGGGAGCTGATACTTCCCCAAATGGGGAAACAGCGTCGTCCTGTCTAGGACGTTATCCGCCATGAAGTCTGACGGCAACGTAAAGTTGACCGTCATGACCTCGCCCTCTCCCGTCTTCGCACCCTTGCCCTTGTCGGCCGACGAAGGGGTCGACGCGGTAGTGGGGGACATCGCCGATCTCGTCGGAGGCGCAGAGTCGATAGGTGTTGCGTCGATCACGTCAGAAGACGTCTTTCTCTTCTCGGTAGATGCGATCGACGCCTTCGCCTTCTCGGGAGTGACGACTCTCGACGAGCCGCCCGTCTTCGAAGACGGTTCCCTTGGGACTGACATCTTTGTCCTCTTCAGGACCCCCGACCCAGTTGTCGGGGCATCTCTCCTCTTTTCTCTCGCCTTGCAAGCCAGTTCGGCTTGGGTCGCCCTCTTCGCTATCACAGACGATGGCTTGACATTGGGTTCTCCTGAAAAACAAATAGAAAAGAGCGTTACGAGACAGGTATAAGCGAAAGAGATCGGGGTCGAGTAAGAAAAGGTAAGAAACACTCACCAGTCATCTCTACCTCTCCTTCTTCTCTCGACTCCTCTTTCTCTTCTTCTTCTCTCGACTCCTCTTTCTCTTTTTCCCCCTCTGTCTTCTCTTCCTCCTCTTCATCTTCTCGACTCCCTTGTTGATTTTCACCCAAGAAAACCAAATCGTCGTCCTCGTCTATCAGATGTCGGGTGACGAACGATCGATCGTCGATATCGATCTCCAGAAACTTCTTGATCTTGGCCTTGGAGTCGTCGTTGGGCTTCACCTTGTCGAAGTTGATGTCTGAAGGCACATAAGGGAGAAGATAAGTCGAAAAGCAAATAAATAAGTACAATAAAAACGCTCGACCAAAAGCTTGAAAAACTCACCCATCATATTCCAACCGGACCTGATCTAGTCACTGTCGGGGTCCAGCGTCGCTACCCGCACGAATGCGTACCTGGTCTTCCATTTGCGGTCATTGACCGCAGTTTTCAGAAGCAAGGTACGATCGCCCTTGTGTTTAGAAAACAAACTATAGCGACGATATGTATCCATCTTGACCTGATAAGCCGTCAAGAGGTCCTTCACGTTTGTAAAGCCCGTATCCCGGTATGTAATTTATTAGTCTTAATTATTTTCTTTTAAGTTTGATTATTGTGGTTTCCGTAAACGGGGTTAGTCGAGTTGGGTCAAATCGTTAAGTATCGGAATTTTTGGTTAGGGGTGAGAGGCTTGCAAGTTGAAGGGCCATTTGTGACAAAGGCCAAAAACCCATATTGGGTTTCGGCCCATGCAGTATATTGTAGAAGATCCATATGTTTTGTTGTGGGGTTGGTGCCGTGAAGAAGTAACAAAAGAAAAGAAATCAAGAAACCCTAAGCACCCACCCATTCTTGTTCTGGTTTGTGCCGCACGCAAGGAAGAACGAAGAACACTATCTTTCTTTCCTTTCCCTGCCGCCGTGAACCACCCGCCACCACCACTGTTCGTCGGAGATTTCGAGAGAGGGAGGAGCAGGTGCGGGTGTGTGGTGTTTTAGCGAGGTAAGTCGTTTCCTTCGTTTCGTTTCCTTCTCTTTTCTTTTCCGGCAAAACAACCACCGCGACGCCACCGCCGCCGTACGCCGCCGCGGTGGTGGTCGAGGGTTGGGGCGGTCACGGTTGTGCGTGCGCACGGGTGTGTGTGTGCACGTATGGCAGCCGAGAGAGGGAGCGAGAGTGCGGGGGTGGTGTGGGGTGACCGAGGTGCGTTTGCGTGTGCGTGAGTGTCGCCGGAAAACCGCCGCCGCCGTGCCCTGCTGCCGGAGGTGGCAGTGGGTGGTGATGGTAGTAGTCCAGCCGTGACTACCTAAGACCTGAACCTGATTAGCCAAACCCAAACCCGTAACCGTAACCGTTTTATGATTTCATGTGAGGTCTTGTAATCTGCCACTGTCTTGCGTTAGCCATAACTCTTTACTCGTAACTCGGATTGGGGTAAAACTGGTGCCAAAAGTTCCCTTTTCGAGTCTAGTAACGTTTCTGTGTTTCGTACGAAATCCAGTTCGGAACGTAGCATAGGCAAATCGTCGTTTTATACTGAAAGGTGCTGTTTTTCACTGTTCTGCGAACTGTTCTTATAAAATCCGTAATAAAATGTAGAAAAATCGTTAGGAGGTGTATAATATGTCCTTGGAACCCTAACTCAGAGTAATTTCTGGTTATGTAATTTAATTGAGGATTTTCTGGGTTTAAAGAGGTCGGAACAGGTCCCGAACAGACCTGTTTGGTTAGACCGAAAAGTCGTTTTAGTGACGGTTTAAGCGTGCGTCGTATTTTAGGGTCCGGGTCTCGTGTTAATACATTTTAACGATTGTTTAGGTGTTGGGAAGTGATCTTGGATTTGTGAAGCTTGAATTATTGTTTGTGAGCTAGGCGCGCTTACGAGGTGAGTTCTCTCACTATAACTAATGTCGGTTACTTTTTACATTACGGTTTATACGTGTGTGGTAGTTTTAATTGTTTGTGGTGCGGGACTAAGTAGTGGGGCGTCTAGTCGGACCTTTATTGTTATGACTACGCGGGTGGCGTAGGAGTTCGGTGGGGCCGAGGTTTATATACGCGGGTGGCGTAGTGACTCGGCGGGGCCGAGGTTTATATACGCGGGTGGCGTAGTGACTCGGCGGGGCCGAGGTTTATATACGCGGGTGGCGTAGGAACCCGGGGGAGCCGGGTAATGCTTGCACGGTTATTGTGTGGTCGGGTGGACCAGCTTATGCCTTTGGGTGGGATGGTGTAGGTATGCATGTTTATGTTTTGTTCGTAGACTTGTATGCTGTTTATGTGCAATTATCTGTTTAGAGGTGGTGTGGAAGTAACTGTGTTATTTATGGTGCCTGAATTCACTAAGCTTCGTGCTTACCATTTTCCAATAAAATTGTGGTTTCAGGTGCGAGTGGCTCCAAGGCGTGACGAGTACACACTGGCGCGTGGGAAGAGTTGATTATTTTTATGATTTTAATTTTAGACATTTATTCCGCTGTTTATTGTTCGTAAGAATATTTATTATGAGTTTGCAAATGAGATGATTGAATTATTAAATGAGTTTTTATTAATGAAATGTTACTTTAAAAATTTTAAAATTCCTTGAAATTTTTGGGACGTTACAACTTGGTATCAGAGCACGGCTTGAGTGAATCAAACGCATTTCAGTGTGTTTGATCTCAAGTTTGCAGCTATAAAATTTTCTTTAAAGTTTTTGGGAAATAAAAAGAAGGAAAAATCCGTTTGAGGAACGGTGATCGAGGGCGTAGTGTGTACAGTCAGCCGAAGCCAAAGGGGAAAGGTACATTACTTAGTGTTGTATTGCTTTCTAAATCATAGGGTATGCATGCTAGATTGCCTGCTGTTGACACTATGCTGTATGATGATTGCTTGCTAGTAGGAATCAATGCTAGTTATAGTAGGTTGTTAAGTGAAGGCCCTATAGGTTGTATGCAGTAAGAATCATATAGCCTTAGAATATTTGATTTAGTTCTATTGCGCAGCTCTTGTTTGAGTCCAACCGTTCTAGGATAGAATCTTGTATTCGAATGTCTATTTGATTCACGCTGCATGCGACTGGGTATTCGCGAGGCAACTCGTTATGGCTAATAGGGATTCCGTGGTAGCAAGGGTAGTGGGATGAGATGAAATTCCTAGTGAGCTGGGAATAGCGTTTACATATGAGTACGTATGCAAAATTGCTTTCTAAAACATAGGAGTATGTATGCTAGATTGCTTGGTGCTTAATACACTGTATTGTATGGTTGTTACTTGCTACTAGGAACTTATGCTAACTTTGATAGGTTGTTAAGCGAATGCACTATAGGTTGTATGCGGTAGGAACCGAATAGCCTTAGAATGTTGGATTTAGTTCTATTGCGCAGCTCTTGTTTGAGTCCAACCGTTGTAGGATAGAATCTTATATTCGAATGACTATCTAGTTTCCACTGTATACGACTGTGCGTTTACGAGGCGACTCGTCAGGGTTAGTGGGGGTTCCGCCCTAGCAAGGGTAGTGGGGTATTATGTTTATTCCTAGGGAGCTAGGAAGAGTGTGTATATGCGTCAGTATGGTCATACGTGTATGGTTTTTACTGTTTGGGCGAGCAACTACTTGGATACTCGGGATGGGACTCGGAGCGGACAGTGATAGGTGTAGATGGTAGTAGTAGAGCTCCTAGTACCGGAAGCACAGGATCAATGTTCGAGTCGGGGAAAGTCGCGAGGAATTCAAGGAGTCGAGCGTGAGCGTGGTAGAGTGAGTTATTGTGTGCTAATGACTCGTTGTAATTTCTTTTCCTAGATAGGTCAACACTAGAAGGAACAACGCAGCTGAACCGCGGGCTGAGGCCGGGATCAACGAGGAACAGATCAGGGAGATGATTGCTACCGAGGTAGCCTACGCGATCGGGGAGGCGATCCCCGAAATTATCACCGCCATTCGAGATGAGGTGGTGGTCCTGATGGATGAACGGATTGCAGCAATTCCACCGCCTGCGGAATTGGCCCATAGGATTGGAAATGTCTACTGAACCAAATAGTACCATTCGGAGCCAAGAGGATATCGATGACCTTAGGAGTTTAGCGAAAATCCCTGCGGGGATTATAGTGAGAAAGGCCGGTCAAATTCGACCGGAGATGTGTCCAGAGGGGTATGTCGTGATATACGAATACCCTTTTAAGATAGGTTTTGAGTGGCCCTACTCGCCTCTGGCCAAGGATTTTATGTGCGAGTTCGACCTCTCGTCGGGGCAACTGATGCCCCAATTCTGGCGTGTCATCCAGGTCGTCGAGCGATTTTATCATACGGTTTTGTATAGTTTTTACAGTGTGGCACAAGTTTCAGAAGAAACGTGTGGTGCGCACGTCCAATGAAAATCTGCCACGTCACATGTGTCAGAGCACGATTAGACGTCGTGCGCGGCCCATTAATGCTTGGCGCGTGGGTATTTCTTCTGTGTGGGGTCTGTCACTCGCGGTAAATAACTTCCTTTTACAGAATTTCCATAAAGAGTAAAGTGTCAGAATCAACAGAGGCTCTGTAGTGGAGTGAGCTCTGTGATTCTGAAACCTACCTTAAATGTCTTCTCTTTGCTTTCACCTTTACCAAAAATGTTTGAAAAATCATTGGAGAGGATCGATAGAACTTTAGTGCAAAATTTGCATTCACAGAGGCTTTGAGGCTCTGTTGGAGCCAGCAGAGGTTCTATGAGTGAGAATTTCTCATAACTAAAGATTTATAAAGCATTTTGATCATCCAAAGTTTTAATTGTTTTAAAAATTGTTTTTAGGACATATTTGGAAACAACTTTCTAGGACACTAATTTCCAAATATGGGGAATTTTGCCGGCTCCTTCGCTAGTCAGTTGGACCCTAGGAGTATGCATTTTTTGTGGAATGCAACTTAGTTAGACTTGTTGCTAAATAGTTAATCGCACATGCCAATTGGATGAAAATATATAAATTTTTGTCTCATTTTAGTAACAAAAAAAACAACATATTGTCATTTTGCTATACATGTTATGAACTAGAATGCAATTTTTTCTACAATGATTACACTTTATACGTATATAAACACAAATATAGAAGAAGGATCGAAAAAGAATACAACCAACTTATAAGAACTGCAAAGACCCCCAAATCACACGGGATTTTGTAGTAAACCATATTGGATTTACAACACTTCCATAAGGATGGCATTGAATATTAATGTACCTTAACATATTTAACATACATTACCAATGAAATGTTAAAATTCATGAACAAAACGATCTAGAGCAGCAGTTAAATGACTGATCAACCCTTCTTCATTTCGAACAGTCCGTACAAGGACGCATAAATGCGCCGCCAACATCAAGGACCACATGACTGTTTATACGATTCCCATCAAATCTTGAACTGCTGCCAGAACCCAATCAATATCTATATATATATATACACTAATTAACAATACAAAATATTATTCCATCCGTTCCAAAATAAGTTTCTACAATGAAATACAAACAGTTTTCAAAATGTGTACTTAAATAAATAAAAATACAATTTTACTTATGAATTATTATTATAGACTTAGAAAATTTTCAATCTTATACTTCAAAATAAAATACAAAAATAGACATTTAGTTTTGAAAATAAACACTTTTATTGACATAAAATAAAGGGAAAAGTCTAAAAAAACTCAACGAACTATCTGATTTTGAATAGTTAAGTTTTTAAACTATATTTTGGAATGATAAAACTCTTAAACTTTTTAAAACCGGTTAAATACATCATTCTAACCTTTAAAACATGTTAATGTGATACAAATTTGGAAAAGTCTAAAAAAACCCAATAAACTGTGTGATTTTGAATGATTAAGTTCTTGAATTTTTTAACAAATAAATTTATAAACATTTTCCTAAAAAAATTTAACAAAATCTTTAAACTTTTTTCCTAAGCTTTTTATCAAATAAAACCTTGAATTTTTTTTAACAAATAAATCAATTTTTTTCGAAAAAACAAAATAATAAACTTAATTTTGAAAAAATAAATTCGAATTTTTGTTGAAAACAATCACGAGCAAAAAGTATACTATTTCTCTCACCAACAACTAAAATGAACAAATTAAACAAAGAAAATTATATCATTTCATTATTAATTCCGAAACATTCAAAAATTATATTCATTCTTTCACAAAATATACCAAAAAAAGAACGTCAATTCTTTCACAAAATATTCAACAAAAAATGTCTATCCCTTTGCAAATTAGTAATGAAAATAATATAACTTTTTTTCATTTAGGCATTGTTTGACAAAAAAAACTAGCTTATAAGCTAGTTTTTTTGTGTACGCGTTTGGATGACCATAAGCTAGCTTTTTGAAACGCTACTTCGAGTAGCGTTTTAGTAGTTTTTTATGAATATTCCAATATTGCCCCTTATTATTATTTACTAACTATTACTATTAATAAATATTAATTTTTAAATTTAATTATTATTAATTAATATTAATTGAAAATTAATAAATTAATTTTTAATTATTTAGAGTTATTGTTAATCATATAAATTATTTTTATATATTTTATAATATGTTTTAATTACCAACTAATATTATCCTTTTATGTATTATTTGATTATTTTTTTATATTATATGTAATGGTTATTTAAAATCATAAGTTAATATATATTTTTTCTAAAACCTGTTTCAACAAATTAAAAATTTATGGTATATATGTAATAATAAAGTTTAAATTCTTTTAATTAACATGTTGTATTATTTAATTTTTCGTTACTACATTGGTTGTATTAATTAACATATTATAATTTTCTAAATTTGTTTTAATTATACTATTAAATATCGTAATTGATAATTTTTTTGAAGATGTATTTTTTGGTCATTTTACATGTTTATAAGCTAATTTTGTCAAACATGACTTTTTCATCAGCTAGTTTATCAGCTACCAGCTAGCTTATCAGCTAGTTTGCCAAACATAGCCTTAGCGGGTTCATTTTATTTTGTTATCGGTGAAAAGATTTGTATATTTTTTGTTAAAAAAATTGGGATTTATTTGTTCAAAATTAAGTTTATAATTTTTTTTCAAAAGAAGTTTGGGATTTATTTGTTAAAAAAAGTTCAAGATATATTTGGTAGAAAATTTTCAAAAAAGGTTTATAAATTTATTTGTTAAAAAATTCAAGGACTTAATCATTCAAAAACAGTTTTTTTAGACTTTTTTCTAAATTTGTATCACATGAACCTGTTTTATAGGTTATAAGAATGCATTTAACCGGTTTAAAAGTTTAAGGGTCTTAGCATTCAAAAAAAGAGTAAATTGCATTTTTGGTACATGTGGTTATATGATTTCTTTGAAAGGAGTATCTGAACTTCAATAAGTCAAAGATTGGTCCCTGAGTTATACGATTTTGCTCCAAATGTAGTCCCTTGTCACTAACCCCGTCTATTTGGTCCGTTAGTGCCAGGGGTAGTTTTGTCCATACTCCTTTCAGGTACTCCTTTCAAAGAAATCATATAACCACAGGTACCAAAAATGCAATTTACTATATTAAAAGATAATATTTTTTTAAAAATATTTGAGATTGGGTTGGATCACTGATAAACCATAAAAAAATATAAGATTGAATTGGAATTAGAGATTGGATAGGTGGAAGTGAGAGAAATTATTTTTTAATAGAGATTGGGTTGAATTGGATTGTGGATGGTGATAGTCTTACCGGTAGATTTTTTTACTAATAATAATTTTTTATTTTTGTTACAATCATCCTATAAGCAAATTTCTAAATGGCGACGGCGAGTTCAAACCTTAAGTCTTACAAGTTACGGCGAGACTATGACGTTTTCCAAGACGTGGCTTAAAGCGACAAATATATATATATATATATATATATATATATATATATATATATATATAACACACACACACACATATATATATATATATATATATATATTTTATATCCATAACTTCTTTTGTATATCCATATATATATATGGTCAGATTCAAGGGAAAACCACAAAAAACGGAAAACTGAATAATACCCTAGCAGCCCTTCATCTGGGCGGTATGCACTTGTGCATACAGGTTATTTGTAACGTGCCATAACGAGCTTCACGCCTTATCTCGACGCCAAGGGATAAAACGTAGCGGCAAGGCCACGTCTTGGCACCAAGACGAGTTTTTTAGAACATTGTCTATAAGTTTTATATATATATATATATATATATATATATATATATATATATATATATATATATATATATATGAGAGAGATCAAATGCAAACCATTTTTATGTTGCAAAACGTCGATTTCATTGGTTAAGTTAATGAAATTGGTTCACGAAGTTGTTTAATTTGATGAAATTGTTTCATATATTTGTGTTTTTTATGTAGTTTTATGTATTTTTCTCATTCTGGTGAAATTGTTTCATGTATTTTTCTCAGTCTGATGAAACTTTCTCATTTTTACATTAAAATATGAAACAATTTCATCAAGAAAAGAATGATATGAAACAATTTAATCAAATTAAACAATTTCATGAATCAATTTCATCAACTTATCCAATGAAAATAATGGTTTGCACGATTTGCAAAATAAAAGTGGTTTGCAAATGAAACTACCCCTATATATGTATTTATATAAATAAATTACAGATTATATATATAGGCGTAAATTGCATTTTTGGTACCTGTGGTTATATGATTTGTTTGAAAGGAGTACCTGAAAGGAGCATGGACGAAACTACCCCTGGCACTAACGAACCAAATAGACGGGGTTAGTGACCATGGACTACATTTGGAGCAAAATCGTATAACTCAGGGACCAATCTTTGACTTATTGAAATTCAGGTACTTCTTTCAAAGAAATCATATAACCGCAGGTACCAAAAATCCAATTTACTGTTAAAAAAAATAATTTAAGGATTTAATCATTCAAAACTAGATAGTTTATTGAGTTTTTTTTTAAGATTTTTCGCTAAAATAAAATAGTAACATAAATCGTTATTTTAGACGAGTAATAACTTGAAAATTTGACGGAATCTTTTAGATGTTTTTCTTTAAATAGGGAGACTATTGGCGGTGTGAAGGGCGTGAACAAAAGCAGACAAAATTGGAAAACCTTTTTCAAATCGACTTTGGTAAAGCGAGCCATTAGTACAAAAAGCTTCCTAAATTATTCATTCTCCTAATTTTTGCTTCAATTTCTCCATATCCTCTTTGATCCTTTTTTCTACCTTAACAATAATATCAGGAGCTCAGTAGGTGATGGTTGGTTAGAACAATAATTAAGAAGAAATGGGTGCTTGCGTTTCAACACATCACAAAGCTTCTGCTATGAAGGTACATGTATCATCTGGATTTAATCGTAAACCAGACGATCATCCCTTCATGCCCCCTTCGCCGACTAAACAAAAACCTCCGATCATCAATGGCAATGTTGCTGTTAAACCTCAGTGGCCTCCTCTTCATTCAACCCAGAATTCTCGCGATTTTGGTATCGATTTCGTTCCTATAGTCTAGATTAATACGTGTTTGTTATGATTTTAGGTTTTTTTGTTTTGTTTAAATCATGGTTTAGTCTGATTAAATTGTGGGGTTTTTAACTTATAAATGGTTTAATTTTCACTGTTACCTACCTCTTATCAACATCTGGGTTTGGTGATTTTGGTTGGTAATGGTGGGTGTATTTTGACCTTTTGAGTTTTTTGTTTATTTCATAGCTTTTGTGGCTTCTTTGCTTGATTCTTACTGCAGCTTTTTTATTGGGGTTTCTGACTTTTTATTGAATTATTATAACTGAAATCTATATCATAATAGCAACAACTATGGATGTGTGCCTTACAATGTTTTTGGTTTTTTGTCCACAATACGAAAGAAGTTGTCATATTCTTTGCTTGATCCGGCAAAGGGAAAAAGATGGACCTCATCTAGAGCTCTTAAGGCCGTGCGTACCGCTCTCGGGTACCACGGCCGGGTTCCATTTCGGGTTCATGCGGGTAGTGAGGGTAGGCGGTACGGTGGGTGCGGCTTCACATCGGGTAAGGAGGTGCGGGTACGAGTGGGTTCACGAAGCCGATGATATCTCTCTCGGGTAGGGGGGTTTTAAGGAGTGGGTAGTGGGTAGCGGGTTCGGTGGGTAAGCGGTACTCCACTTTAGGGTAAGGAGGGTAGGAAAGAGAAAAGCTGATGTGGTGCTGAGGTGGCATTCGGGTTCAGTGGGTTCGTGGGTAGGCAGTACTCATGGTCTAAGAAGATATATGCAGCTTGTTGAGCATCCAGTAACAGTCTGGACCCCCCCCCCCAAAAAAAAAAAAAAAAAAATTTAAAAATTTAAAAACTTATATATTATATATATATATATATGGTCCCCTTCTTTTGCTAACCAAGCCATTGGTACTAACCAATCTGAACCATTGATGTTTTTAATCTAAGGCTTAGATTAATTTGAGGATTTATTAGAAATTAAACGCATAATTTGTTTGTGCACATATGCACAGGGGTATTTTTGTCATATTGTCAAACAACTTAAACATGGAAAGTATCTAATCCCAAAATAAACGGAGCATTTATTAGGGTTAGTGAGTACGATTTTGTATATTAATTTAATAGGTGCACATGTGCAATGACTTTTTTTATTTATAATAAGTGCATATATGCAATGACTTTTTTATTTATAATAAGTGCATGGACGCCCAAATACATGTACATGTGCACATATGCACATATATTTTAAAAAATATGTGGTAATAACATATGAAGATAGCAACAGATGCACATATGCACATGTTATGCAATTGTATAATTAATTAAAATAGAAAAGTATGCCTATATGCACAGATTAAATTATAGTCCCAATATGTAAATCCCTCTCGTGTCTCTCTCTCCTATTCTCTCCCTCCGCCGTGAATCCACGGTGGTCCAACCCACGATTTTGATTCGGATTTGAATTCGGATTCGGATTCTCCCCTTGGAACCAACGGGTAAAGGAACCAATGGCGGTGGTGGTAAAGGGTGGTGATTCAGCGGCAATGGTGGTGGTAAAGGAACCAACGGCGGCCTGAAATTAGGAACTGATTGAATGTTGGCCAAACAAGAAGAAGAAGTCGCCAGAGATACGATTGAATTATGTGTCAAAATACCTACGTCTTTCTTTTGTTGTTCCTCTAATATTATCTTCTCAAGCTGCGCCACCCCTATTCCTCTCTGTGGCACTTTTTTTTTGCGTCGTCGTCCAGTTGGTGGTGGTGGTGGTGGTTGATTACGTCGTCGTCCAGTTGGTGGTGGTGGTTGATTACGTCGTCGACCGCCGAGAGGAGGTTGATTCACGGCTAGGGTTTCGTATGGTTGATTTTCTCTGGATAATTATCATTCTTAAAGATGAAATTAAATTCAAATTCAAAAATTTGAAGATAATTACAACTTCTAATAATTAAGTTAAAAAATGGAGATAAATATGGTATATTGATAACCGTCCAAAATTAATAATATAGGAATTTAATGAAAAAATCATTATATTAAATATTATAATTGTAATGCCTATTTTACCCTTGATGGATTGATGTTAACATAAATGAATACTGAAATCTGATTGGTTGATATTGGTTAGCACGGTTAGTACCAATGACTTGGTTAGCAAATGAATGGGCCTCTATATATATATATATAGGGTTCTGGTGAGAAGTTGGGTAAACGTGAGTAATTGTTATTAACCGTTGGATGCACGCTAGGATGAGATGCACCGAATCAATCCCCGTATCATGCCCGATTCATGGGTGGGTTTGAGATTAAAAGTGAGTGATCAAGGGTTCTGATCCAGTTCTCACGTTAACTCAACTTCTCACGCGATCATTCGTCTATATATATATATATATATCCTGTGAGAAGTTGATGTTAACGTTAGAAGCATGAAAATGGATCTGAACCGTTGATCACTTTTAATCAAATGTCCTCCATGAATTGTGGCTTAGAAGGGAATTGATTCGGTGCATCTCATTCTAATGTGCATCTATATCTCATTCTAATCTGCATCCATTTGTCATCCATTTGTCATCCAACGGTTGAAAACCACTTCTCACCGGAATCCAACCATATATTTATAAAGTGATATTATTAGATAGCGAGTCCCCTCAAATAAAGGCTAGGCGGACGTCGAGCGTCGACTCCCTTGAGTGGTAGACTTTGATTGATACCATGTGAGAATATGTGGAACCCCCGATTTACTCTCCAAAAGAGCTCTTGAGAGGGGGAGTTCCAACATATATAGAGGTGAAATAGTCCAAATTTAGCCGATGTGAGATTCTTTACACTTTGAACATGTCTTTGTATTAGGGTAATAATACCTTATTACCGTGTTTTGAGTTTGAAAGCTATTAGACAAGTCTTTTGTGTTCATCTTGAATTTTGTCGGGAATTGCATCGTGACTCCAGTTTTGTAAGAAAAAGTTTATTCATGACCGATTGAAAGATGATTCGCATAGCTTTTGGTTGTTTATGCTCTACTTCATGTTGCAGGTAGTAGTAAAGAGGAGACATTTTTCGATTCCCAAGCATGGTTAGAGTCGGATTGCGAAGATGATTTCATGAGTGTTAATGGAGGTAAAATATCTTGTCAACCTATATAGCTCTGCATTACTGTTTGGAAGTGGCTTAATGAAATAGAAAGTGGCTTATTCTATAAGCATCCCCCCAACTTTATGCAGAAAACCAAGTTTTTTCCAAAACTTCTCCTCCAGGTAAAAAAAACACGCATATTCTATCTATTAAAAAACTCTACCAAACAAAAATCTTCCCGACGTATACAAACAGAGTAATCCATACAAACAACTTTATCCATACCGAACTTTTATGAAAAGCCAACCAAACAACCCCTTACTGGCTTCGTTTGGTTTGCTTTATTGTTCTTTTATTTTAATAAAAAATGCAGGCTTGTATTGTTGTTTATTTGCTGTTTAAACTGAATTGATATATGTGCAGAATTTACACCATCAAGAGGCAATACTCCGGTACACCATAGCTTCTCCGCTGGAATACCGCGAATCAAGGGAGGAGCCGCCAGCGTTGATGACCAGAAACCTTCTATTGTAAATCCAACAAAGAAGAAAATGAGACTTTCTGATCTTTTCAATGAAAGTCTAAGAGAGAAGCATGATGTTGATGAGGAAAATGGCGAAGCAGCCAATGAACATGGGGTGGCCGGAAGCCATGGAGCGGTGGCGGTAGGTGGTGGCAGGTTAAAGCCCAAGAGGGAGAGGTGGGCGGAGTCTGTGCAGGTGCACAGCTGCTTACCTAGATTGCTTTCTGGCTGTAGGCCCGTAACTCCTCAACAAACTGAAGGACTAAGAAAATGAACCCGATGCTGACCTGGACCGGACCCTGACCCGTTGCTGGGTTCAGTTGGTCCTTGGACTCTATTCTTGTCGTTTGTATAGTAATGAAATGCGGTGCATGTGCATCCGGACATCTAGTTATTACATAATGGCAAATATATGTGTATGTTTCTGGCCGGATATCTAAAGGCCAAATTTTACCGAAACAAAACCGTTTTTTTGTTAGAAATGAGTGATTTAAGGCTTCGTCGAGACCGATCACATGGCAAACCACATTTGTAGATTTCATCCATAGCTAAGAGGTAAATCTGCTAGTAGCCACAAACGTATAATAGATGATAGAATTCGAATTTGGGTTGATTTCGTTTATATTTTAAAAACAAATTTTTTTGAACTTGGGCATTTTTATTTCGGTGATTAAATTGGAACCCACTTCGTTTTCGCTCTTGTTCTAAAAAACATGAACTTGACCATAAAATGTTATCCCTGCTTCCCAACCCCCCTCAAGGGGGAGTGCTTATCGCCAACAAGAAGTTCAATCCATGGATAAGAACTTCTTCCTGACTTGTATCGTGTTTTGTATTTGCATATGTGATCATAGAAACTGTAGCTTAAAAGTTCTTGCGTCAGGAACAAGAACCCGACGATGAATAGTATTCACCGAGTACATAGGGTTAGGTAGTCTTGAAGTTAAGAAAAGATAGTGACTAACAATCACCTATTTTCTTATCTTGACTCGCCCACAGCGAAACTCGACGGCTACAGACAAGAATGCTATGATTGAGATATTATGTATGTTTGGTATAATGGATAAAACATAATAATATTCATTGTTTCATGTTTGTTAGAACTTTTATGTGGAACAAGTGGAATAGACTTGTTCCACCCCGACCCATTGAAAGATGAAACTGGCATATACTTTATCAATCTAACCTCAAATAAAACATAATTAACTTATAAAACATCAAACATACATTCTTCTTTATATCTTATTCATTCTTTAGTTCTTATTTGTTGTGTTTTATGTTCTTTGAACTTTCATTTTGTTGTCCTCAAAATACGATTTTTATATCTTCGTTAGTTTATCTAATTTATTAAATACTAAAAATAATAAAATAAAATAAGAATGTTTTAAAATAAAAAGTAGAAACTACATAAACATTTTATTTTAGTTTAATCATTTTGGCAAACACACCTTAAGAGGAAACCTATAGAAATACCATTTTCCACCACCCAATTACCTCTAGCCATTTCTCACCCACTCTCATTACCTACGCAGGTATCCTTTCCGCAACTTACGGATGTGGTAATTTTCTAAAATAATTAAGTGTTACTTCCACTTTTCAAGATAACTAGTAACGTACCAGCGTACGATGTCGCACAAATTATTTCAATTATGATGCCGAGAACCTAAAACAACAATCTTGTCTCAAGTTATACTTACTCTATGTCCCCTTCGATGCTAAATTTATAATTTGTTGTGATTTTAAATCACAAATTCGATGATATGTTAATTCAACATCAATATGTTCTATTGGTCAAATTTTTTGAAATAAAATAGTTCGATAACAGAGAATACATTTTTTATAGTATTTTATTTAATATGTATTTTATTTAAGAAATTTGATTTGTTTTTGAATATATAAAATATTTTTAATAAAACAGTTTGAAAAATGTGAATCACATTAAATTTTAGAGCATAACACTTTTGGTCCTTAGACCATCCACACCCCCTGTACGACAATACTCCTTTCTAAAGTGTCATATTAGCTTTGCAATAACATTTTCCACACCCATGCAAGACCAAACTTCTTTCTAAAGTAATAAATTATAATATAAATAATATAGATAATTATAATATAAATAATATAGGTAATTATAATATAACTAATAAATTAATTATAAAATATATTTTTTGATGTTTGTGTACGTTTATCTATTAGTATTTGTATTTTCGTAATTTTTATATTAATGTATTTTTATTTTAGTAGTCTAAATAAAAGCATTGCATAAAATATCTTTTTTTTTTAAATAAAGCGTGGGTAATAAAAATCTTAATAAAAATAATAAAAAAATAATATTCAAATAAACTAATAAATGAATTAAATTTAATAAACATATTATTAATTAATGTTTAAACAAACAAACAAATTAATTAAATTAAACAAAAATGGATTTGTTTAATATATATGTGTTTGTGAAAGATCTTTCTAATTGTGAAAGAAGTGGCTACACTTGCAAGACTTTGCAAGCCACATGGCATGTCATGTCATCTTGCAAGACATTATGCAAGACGTGTATGGATGCTCTTATAGTTTGTTCTGAGACTGATAAGTGCTTCCTAATGATTGCTAATTAACGCTTTAAGGAGAGGGACCATAAGTGTTATGAGAATGAAAAGTTAGGACCACATCCACCTGTATATATTTTAAGTTTCATTTTAATTAATATATTCTCTTTTAAAAAATATTACTTATGTGCACACATGCACACGACAAAAATCGAGAGAAATGAAATACACCAAATAAACAATCATAAATTTTATCGTTAATTTAACATCCATATTAATATGGTTTTTAAATATTTTTTTCGTGTTTTTTTTGTTTTTTATTTATTTTGCGTTCAGAAAGAGAGGGAGAGAGAGTTGATTTCATGAGACCACACTAAATAAATGAAAACCCAGATGAAAAAAATATATCAGTATCATGTAATTTATTTCACTCATTTTTTTATCAAATTTAATAAACTAAGTATAAAAAATGTAACAATTTGTAATTTTCAAACATAATTATGGATTTGGTTCCTATGGTTTATGTGGGTATTACGAAATTAGTCTCTCGAGTAAAGACAAAAAATAAAAATGACGAAAATGCCTTCCCGGATAACGAAGGAACAGAATGACTGTTAAAGAGAAGAACCGGTCTGTTACAAAATGACATACGACGAGCCCTAGTCTATAATAAATAAAGTTTAGAGACCATTTTCGTAACCCAACATACCACAAGATCCAAATCCATAATTAACTCTTGTTTTTTCTTTCAACAATTCACTCACAAAAATCACAATAGTTACAACTTTTTTCCTATATATATTCTCTTAATCTCTCAATCTTTCGCCCAATTTAACTAAAATTTTCTAATGAGTCATGAGACTTACAACAACATATTTCGCATCAATAAATATTAAATTAATAAGGCAATCTTATTTCGTTTGACTTTTTTTATTGCTATCGTGGCACAAAATTTTGGATTCGTCGTTACGGCTAAGATTGATAGACTAAACTAAATGAAATCAAACAAAATTATAAGTTTTCTTACCAAATTACTCATCAGAAGCCTTTGATAAACTAAAATCAGATAAAATTATGAATTACCCAATTACTTATCAGAAGTCTGGTAAGTTCTACAACGTCGAAAATAGTCAACCACATTAATGTAACAAACCCAAAAATGCATCAAAATATTTTCACTTAGTTCTATTTGATATTTAATTGTAAATTGTGGTTTATTTTTGTTTGTTGTGGTAATCGAGGATGGCTTGAGATAATTTGTAGCGTGATCGAGGATGGACCTATGAAGGCACGAAGACTCGAAGAGGGTCTTATTCATCATCTCAACTAATTTTCGAAAGCATATATTTATTTTGGACATGTCATGTCCACCTGCTAATTTTCTAGAGGTGCTATGGTATATTAGAGGATGCAAGAAACATCAACAAAAAAAGCTGAAAAAGTCCATTGAAATCAACCAAATAAACTTAAAAAATCCCCCGAAATGGTGGATATCGGCTTAAAACGTATCAGGCGACTTTAGGGATCTTTGATTCACCTTAAGATTGCGTTTTTCCAAACTCCATCAATTATATCAACTTTTTCATTAATTTGATACTATTATATATGTATGTATTATCGACATGAAAATTGTGGCAAAATGTTTATAACTTAAATCATTTAATTTAACTGTGTCATTTATAACTGTTATAATTATATAAAAGTATCAAACAACTTTAGGATCAATTTGTTTAGTCTAGTCCAGTCCAATCCAATCCGATTCTAATCATTACCAAACATCAGACAAACTTATCATATCCAGTCTTGTCCATTCCAATCCTCTTGTGAGTTCTATCATGTTCACTCCAATCCAATTATTACGCTAACTAAAAGAGAAAAAAAGGCTACCTGGAAATGCACTCGTTCCGCAAGAATCCTTAATCTGTTGCCGGTTATAATTGTAATAAATTTAGTGAAATTTCTTTTAGATATCCGTATATATGAAAAAGTAAATTTAATATATTTAAGAATCTTTGTATTGATATACGATTACATACAATCATAATTTATATTTTATATGATCATATATAATTATAATTTATATTTTATGAATGAGGTTCAGGGAAAAACCTTAAAAAATGAAAAATTGGAGAACACCCTAATAGCCCTTCATCTACGTGCATACAAGTAAGTTAAGTGATTTTTTTGATTTTATGCACAAATGCATCATGCATTTGTACATTTTACAAATCACCTGTATGTACACGTGCATACCGTCCAGATGAAGGGCTACCAAAGTGTTCTTTTGTTTTCCGTGTTTTTTTTTTGAGATTCTCCCTGAACCTGACCCTGTATTTTATAGGATTACCGATTACATATGATTATAGTTTATATTTTATTTGATTCCGGAATATACCGTAATCCGTATACTGTTGAAAAGGGCGAAGGCGTAGGAAAGCCAAGCTTAATAGCAACGCAGAACTCCCAAACTTTTATTTATTCATTTATTTATCTGCCAACGACTCCACTGGACTTGTCTCTACGGTATACTACTCCAATTTCGAATTTTCCGTCAACGATGCCGGAGAAGACGACGTCCATTGATTACGTGATGGAGGCCGCCTCCGGTCCTCACTTCTCCGGCCGATTCCTTTCTTCTTCTTCGAGATCACCTTCCTCCTCCCTTCTTGCCGACTCCGCCTCAGCACTCAAACAGCCATTCGTCATCGGTATGTTTTTATGTTGATTCCTTTTAAATCGATTACTCGTGTGAGAATTTAGGTTTTTTGAAATGTCACTCAGTTGTTACGATTTTATGTTTGTTTCTGTTGATTTTTTTTTGTTAGGGGTTTCTGGGGGTACTGCTTCGGGTAAGACGACGGTTTGTGACATGATTATTCAACAACTTCATGATCATCGTGTGGTTCTTGTCAATCAGGTCTGTATGTTTAAATTAAATTTCAAAATGCAATTATATTGTCTGATTGTGATATATGGCTATATGCCATTTTTAATGCAATAGTAACGGGTGATTATAGAGTTTCCAAGTAATACTGGCCCCATTGTAGTATAATTAATGTTAATGCGTAGGGAGGATATACTTTTGAGGTTGGTGTTTGGAGCCTAGCTTGATGACAGTGAGGGGTATTATTGGTAGTGGATTACGACTAGGATTGACCAACCGATTATAACTTTCCTTGGTGCCAAAAATTATTTTATTATTTTATACTTAAACTTCTAAACACCCCTGATAAGTACGAATGGGTACTGTATCTGCTAGCCCCCTTGTACTGTCACTACTGGGTATTCTCAAATCTCTAATGCATTTAGGCACAATCAGCTTGTAATAATTATAGGTGCTAGAAAACATCATTATTAAATGAATGGTTGAGGATTCATTGCTGTATTAATTGTATATGTTTTGTCACTTAGTGGAAATATCATGTTGTACTGCCTAAAAAATTTGAAAGTTTGCAGCACTTGTTGTGACCCTGATGTTAAGAAAGAGTGTCCCTGTCATTACCCTGATGTTGGAAAAGAGTTATTACATTGTAAAAAAACCATCAAACAAGTTGAGTGAGAAACCAGTCAGTAGTGTGAGTAATTGAGTATTGTAGCCTTCCTAAAACTGAACTATGGATGTGGTGTGACATGCGAGGGCTTTAAATATCCTTTTGACCCAAAGTTTTTCAAAGTGTGTGAGGATGGGTCTGATTTTGATTATTTGACGAATTGATTTAACATGGTTGTTGTTAAATTTAGTTTATCATGGATTAAAGAATAAAGATACATGCTAGATACGAGAAATCTGGTGTTTAGGTACCTTTATCAAGTTGTGTGTATCAAGTATTTTGTCATATAATTTTTATTTTATGATTTACCTTCTATATTTGAATGGGAAGTATCCTTGAAGTTTCTAATATGTTCTTTCTGTCTGTTATATAGGATTCATTTTATCGTGGCTTGACTGCTGAAGAATCTGAACGTGCCCATGAGTATAATTTTGATCACCCTGGTAACGTTCTTATTGATTTTGGGTTGTGTCAGTTTTTACTTTGCTTCCTATAAGGCTATAATGCTGCCAGTTGATGCCATCAGTGACAGCAGATGAATGCTTGCTCATACTCTAAAATAAAAAAATGCCGTTGTAGATGCTTTTGACACAGAGCAAATGCTAGAGTGCGTTGAAAAGCTCAAACAAGGAAATTCGGTCCATCTTCCAATATATGACTTCAAAAACCACCGCAGATGTTCCGAGTCCTTCCGCCAGGTATTCGCTTCTGAACATGTTCTCTTGAATGTACAAAACTACAAATGTCAGTTTTGTTGTATTGCTTCATCTGACCAGAAAAGTATCCTATAGTTTAGCTTTGATGATTGTTGTTCTAAGTATTTGGTTAAGTCCTGTATTTTCCACTATCTAGACAAGTTTACGTTTATGAAACACATCTCAGTTAGGGTCTGCTTTTTCCCCCTTGACTTCCAAAGTTGAGCGATATTTCTTATATTGTAGAACTTGCTAGGGACTAGGGTTATATTTTACAGCTCAAGTAGGCTGTGTTAGATATTCTTCATTTTTTCTAAGGAAATGCATTAAATGGTCTTAAATCCCTTTAAGGTTGTTGATTGCGTAATCTTAATAGTGTGTATCTCCTCCCTTTAAATGGTATACAGACAACCTGGACCTTGTGCCATATTCCTCTTATGGGCTTGGTTAATATCTTATACAAGCATAGTGCCCCTTTATTTAGGAAGGAATAGAAGAGGGCCTTATCATTATATTTATCTTCTACATCTGTACAATTGATACATATTTTGAACCAATTGAGAGGCCATATTTGGTAATTGTGAATTTTGGGCCAACATTCTTAAACCGAAGAGCTATGTGTTTGACGTTTGTTTATACCTAAAAGTTTATGTTACTTAAATCTAATCTTGGGTGTATAGGTGTTTGATTTGTGAAGCTTATTGTAACTAGAAGCTGATACTACTCTTGCATTTATATTTTACACCATATTACTAAATAATGTGTTGCTTTTGTCATAAATTTTTTATAAGAATAGGTAATTTTCTCATTCTTGTTGTAGTCATGTTAGAATACTTTTAGAGTTGGCAACAACGATTAAATTGTGACTAAATCTGGGGAGTATGGAGGGTTGAGAAAAGTGGGGTGAGGTGGGTTGGGTCGACCAAAGGAAAATGGGATTCAAGAGTGGTAATCCTGAATGCTTATATATCTGTACAAGAATTACCATGAGCATATTGTTAAAGATTACCTTCCTCTACTTATTTTTCGTTTGCTTTTCAGGTGAATGTATCTGATGTGATTATCTTGGAGGGGATACTGGTATTTCATGACCAAAGAGTCCGTGACTTAATGAATATGAAGATATTTGTTGACACAGGTGTTTATTCTTTAACATGCATTCTATGACCGATAACTGTTGCTATGATCTTTGCAAAGTACCATCTTCTATTATTTCATATGTATGTTTTCTTGGTATTTAGGTATTGTGTTTTTCATTTACCCCATAGCCTCGTTCTTTCTTGGATTGCCCATTAACAGAGTATCCTAAACATATTCGTTGTACAACTGTGAACTAGAATCTGGTATATTTAGTAAAATGATGTGTTATCTCCACAATCCAATTATTAACAATGTAAGATGTTCCTATTTAGTCCGACATTCTATTGTGATGGTCTACATGCTTCTTGGTGAAGACTAATTTCTTTTGCCGTGTTAGTGTTGAATCTTAGCTAGTTGCTGTGATCTATAACTCCAGCTTCCTTTCTGCTTATTTATTTGGTCTTTGTGTATGAATGAAGTCATCCTATACTCCTAGTGGCTGTAATAAGTACCTTGTGGTGGAACCTCATTTCTTTTGACTTCTGCTGCCCCTGTTTCCCTCTTTTCGACTCTTAAGGGCCTGTTTATTTACCTCTTAATAGTTCAATTAAGAGGCAACCTATGAATCTCTAAGAGATGACTCTTGTTTGGCAAAAAAAAGTCTGCCTCTTAATGGTTCTTAAACCCTCTTAATGATTTTGTATCTTGAGCCTCCCATAACCATTCAGCACCCTAATTTCATTCTGAACAATTATCAAACCACCATATTTCATTTTTCACTATGTCATAAGAGTCTCTTAATCATTCTGACCACTTAATAATTCTGCACCAAACAATTCAGCAACTGCCAAACAGCCCCTAAGTATCAGTTACTTTTGTAAAATTCATGTTTATTTTGATCTCCCTGTCAGGATTTCACTGCCTATTGTAGACTTGTAGTTTCTATTGGAGTTACTATCTTCTATACCTTATTACTTCACCGAATTATAACGAGCTTATCCATTTTATCCTGATTAATGACTTAATTCCTTCTTAGTTAGACATATCCATGGCCCTAAACAACATGTCTCTCTTCCTTTTTTTGTTGACCTAGATGCTGATGTGAGGCTTGCTCGTAGAATAAGGCGAGATACAGTTCAGAGGGGTAGGGATGTAAATTCTGTGCTTGAGCAGGTAAGTTCTTCTACTTTTTAAAATCCTTAAAAGAGTATTTGTTTGGAGCTTTCTTGTGAATCTTGAATCATTTAGTGCTGACCAACACTTGATAATTTTTTCCTTCTTAAAAGTCAAAATCCACAATTGCCATTCTTTGGCTTCATGAGAGGATATATTGGTTTACTCCGGCACTAGAAACCTTCTTTTGGCTTTCTGGATTCATCTATTGCTTTATAGTGTGTCTGTGTGGTAGATAATTGCTAAGTTCACTTGAATGAACAATTTCCTTCTTTATCCTTTTACTTAGAAGATAGAACCATATGATAAGTAATGAATTCACAATATAATACTGATATCAAGTGGGCATTTGAATGTTTAATATATGTCGATATTAATATTCATCAAAATCATTGCATCTTCATTTGTCAATCCGTCCCAGAGAAGAAACACTTGCCATTTTATGTTGTCCCCCCAAAATGCAACATTTCCTTTTTCTTGTTAAATTATTAATCCTAATTTACTTTCTGTTCTTATTTAGGGGCATTTTAGCAATGGCCCTTTTTCCTCAAAATTGATTGTCAATTCAAACTTTGTGTTTTCTTGGCCACTGAGGGAATAAATAGAAATGGCTCCCAATACAAAACGTCTTTTTTTTGGCAATGAATTGATGTCATATAAATTTGTTTGGGTTCTAATAAGAGTGTACAGGAGAATGGACGTTGTGGAACTAGAATCAAGGAAATGTTTGATGATATGGATATGATTTGTACTCTAGGTGATGCCAGAAAATGTTAGACTTGTGCAACTTGAAGTTAATTCGTTGACATAGCAACTTCAGTTGTTTCATATTTACTAAGCTTTATTCTGGAAAGTAATTAAGGGAATATATTACCATATAATTTATATGGTAATCATACTAGGGAAAAATTGAAATTATATAATTTACCATACATAATTAGCTCTCTTTATAGAAGAGATTAGTAGACAATAGAGGACATGCTTGATTTGATTATAGTGACAAAATATTGAATTAGGCATCTTTGGAAGAGACGACTATCTCACGAAAGCCCGACTTTGTATTTCGATTGTCGTTGTTAGTTTTCAATAAGATATGGTTTGGTTCCTCTTACGTTTGGGGACTGATGGCTGCATGAAAAATGGAAGAGTTGGAGGAGAAATTGAAGATGAAAATTGGATCCGATCTAAAGATGATTTAGATTGTATGATGACCTATGAATTATGATCACTGATGAAATTATATGTAACACCCTCAAATTTGGAAAGAGCAACTAATTTAAAATTTTCGATATTACATCCGAAACAATAGGTAAAATACCTCCAATTACAAACAATGGTTATCTCCAAGTAATACATACTACACAAGTCTCATTACCAAGACTAAACCCACTTCGGACATCACCTAATCCAAATACAAGTGCTACTTCCCAAGGGTAAATGCGGAAAACATAACTTAAGCTATTCACCTCTCGTGCACATTACTAGCACTCGCCACTTCACAATGTAGCTAGAGCTACCCCAACCTGAGCCTGTTGCACATGCCGACAAATAAAAAGGGTTAGGCTTACGCCTAGTGAGTTCAAGCATTTTATCATGACTATATAAAATCATAAATCGGAAGTTAGTAGTTATAGTCATGATTTAAATAAATCTTTAAATGAAAGCTTGCGACAAAGACGATCATTTCCAAAAAGATTTCTCAAACGGCATAAACGACTCACTTTCCAACACACTCAAAATCCATGGAAAACCATTCCCGAAAAGTGTAAAGCATTTTCCAATATGAGTTACAAATCCTAATTCACCCAATTACGTGAATAATTCTAGTTTAGGCAAAACTTTCAAATACGGTTGACAAATCATACTCAACCCATAAAACATGGAAACCATCCATTCAAATATAACCTTTATTAAAACATAATACGAAGCTAAACTCACGCAAACGTAAAATGTATTAAAATCCCAATACCAGTTAAAACATTCAATAAGAATGTAACATAAATCCGTCCATCAATCCTGGAAAAACAATCCATATACAGGTAATATAACCTCAACAATGTGAATAGATAAAATACCCGAAATCAACACCCTTCGATGACGGGGGAGACCCGATCTCATCGAATGTGGCAACCACATAAATTAAACCACAATTAAATAAATACAAGTAAGCTTCTTGGATGTGGAAAACGGATGACATCAACCATACTAGGTCTTTAGTCAATCCTCGGCATCAATCATACTAGATCTTTAGCCCATCTTAGACATCAACCATACTAGGTCTTTAGTCCGTCTTTGGCATCAACCATACTAGGTCTTTAGCCCCTCTTAGACATCAACCATACTAGGTCTTTAGTCCGTCTTTGGCATCAACCATACTAGGTCTTTAGCCCCTCTTAGACATCAACCATACTAGGTCTTTAGTCCATTTAAACCACCAAGTTCAACCATACTAGGTCTTTACCTTGGCAAACCCACCATCCAAAACAAGCTTACTTAACTTAAAAACTTATACATGACCTCAAAAGAATAACCAATGCATTCAAATCATGTAAGCCTCAAATATGATGCAACTCATGCAATGCAAACCCCAAGCCCACGTCGAGCTTATTAAAACCGGGCGAATGCCCCCAAGACTCAATTGAGCCCAAAACCGAGCCCTCTGCTCAAAGATCTAATGATCATTTATTGACGTCAAATCATGCAAATAAAAATGCAATTAAGCATATAACACATCCTAGACTCCACCCTGAGCATGTAAAATATCAACAACGTGCAATAATATGCAACACGGTGCAATAAAAGTGACCCGTAAATAAGACTCCACATCGAGCCATTTAAACCGGACAAATGTCCCAAGACTAACTCAAAGTCAAACCGAGCAAAGTTCTCCAAGCTTGCTAGACCCATAATGTCAGTCAAAAACGCGTTTAAACATTGTTTAGGCAAGCTATACTATAAATTCATCATTAACCCTAAAACTCTTTACGGGTTAAACAAAAAGGGTTTTCCCAAAGGACTCACACCCTTATAATTCTCAAAATGACACATAACACTTAAAAGTGTATTTCCCAATTGGTTTTCAAAATCATTTACACATATGATTTCACCATCAAATAAACCTCATTTTGAGCAATTAATCTTTTAAAGACAATTTATGGTTTCTAACCATCCAAATATTCAAAAGCCCCAAATACGGGTGTTTTACATATTTACGAAGATAAACACTTCAAAAGAGTTAAACCATTCAAATAACTCAACCTCATACATTTTCAAGTAAAACACACATATTTGTAAAATACTCATTTTGGCATGTACAACGTTTTCGCAAAGTAACTTGAACTCACCTTGCTAGATTTAAGCTAAATCTAGAGTTCTCCAAACGTATGCTCCTTTGATGAAGTTTGCATCCTCAAGCCAAAACTTCCAAAACCTAGATTTATGAATTCCCAACCATCAATAATACGATCCAACCATAAGGAATCATCATCCACCCATAACATAACCAAAATACCCATCTTATACCAAACCCTAGTTTGAAGATGAAGAAAACGAGATTCCCTTACCCAATCAACACTAAAATCGATCCACAACATCACAAGATGGAAAGAATATGAAATCAACAACAATAACAACTATTGGGTAGGGAGAAATTACCTTAACCATTTGAATCTTCCCAACAACTCTTAATCTCCACAAAAGCTCCAAGCTTCCAAATATGCTCATCAAGGGAGGAAGAGGTTTGATTACAACTTAGATGGTGAAGAAAGGTTTGATTTCTAAGAGAGCAGCTCCAAAAGCGACCATGGAAACAAAGGGGTTCGGTTGAGAGGGTTTGTGAAGAAAGGAAATAAGAGAAATGAGGAAAGGCTAACAAAATCGGGCATTTAAGTGATCTGAACACCCGCGGGCGATAGTGACATAGCGATAGTGACATAGTCACTATCGCTGGGCACTATAGCTCAAGGTGTGCCGAAACTCGTTTTGGCCATAACTTCCTCGTTCTAGCTCCGTTTTCGCTCTGGGAAGAACCGTTGGACTCGTATTCGAATTCCCCATCCAACAAGACAATAAAATCTAGGATTTAACTCCAAATCCTATTTTCCATATTTTTCTTAAAAGATCGATTCCTCACTGAATCGAAGTTGTACTTATCCGAAAATCACGGGTGTTACATTATAGGAGGCATTTTAAAAATTTCAGGCGCTACAGGTTTCCATCAAGGGTCACCTTTTTTAACTTAATAGCATGTTGATTGAGATGATATTTTGATATGGATTTGAACTCTGTTGTTATTGCTTTTTGCTGCTGATCAGTGAACTTGGTGGAAGAATTGATGTTTGATTATAAGCTTTGACTGGATATTTAATATTTATTATCATTAACAATCTGGAGTTCTATGATGAATAAATGGTGTCTTCTAAATGTGCAGTATGCTAAGTTTGTAAAACCTGCTTTTGATGATTTTGTTCTTCCATCGAAAAAGTATGCCGATGTTATCATACCGCGAGGAGGCGATAACCATGTGGCAATAGACTTGATTGTGCAACATATACACACAAAGCTTGGTCAGCATGACCTTTGCAAAATATATCCCAACATATATGTAATTCAGTCGACATTCCAGGTATTTTCTTTGCCAGTTTTCTATCATTATTAGTGGTGCATGATAATATTTACATTCACAAACTGTCAACTAGGAACTACCTTTGCTTTATTACTTAGGGGCCGTTTACCAACCGCTTACTCGAGTAAGCGCTTACCGGTAAATTCAATACTCTCACTTACTTACCGAGTAAGATTTTAGTCCACCCAAACGGTATCTTATGAAACAATTTTCTCGGTAAGCACTAACCGTGGTAAGAGTCTTCGCCGTCACTTACCGGGTAAGACTCTCGGTCTTTGCGTTATCTTTTACCGGGTAAGATTTTTGGTCGTTGTCATATTCCTCCAATAAGGTAATGTGACTTGGTAAGCGCTTATCCGAGTAAGCGTTTGGTAAACGGCCCCTTAGATTTCACCAAGTACAATAGCATACAACTAATTATTGAAAGAAAACTCACTATGTGATTGTTGGCATGTTACAACGTGGCATACTGGCATATGGATAGACAATCTTCATCCGGTACATATATTTGTATTATGATAAAGACATGTGCATTGATTCAAGATCCGTGTTACAGATTCGAGGCATGCACACATTGATTCGAGATAAAGAGATATCAAAGCATGATTTTGTATTTTATTCGGATCGGCTAATTCGACTGGTACTTGACTCTGTACCCTATATGGAATTTTTAGGGGCTGATAGTTGAAGACTGGTATTTTGAATAGTATTAAATGCCAATGATTAAATAAAATTGGTTCCAGGTTGTGGAACATGGCCTTGGTCATCTACCATTTACCGAGATGCAAGTAGTCACTCCAACAGGTATGATGGTTTCCAGGGAGTTAGCTCTTCTTTTTATCATTTTGGCATTTTGCTTTTTCTTGAAATTGTTTTAGGTGTGGAAAATTACTGGATGTATATTCTCATGCATGCCAGTTAAAGTATTTTTGCTTGTATGGCTGTTAGTAAATCAGCAAAAGAAGGTTAATTTGCATGACTAAGAAAAACCAATCTTTTTATTATTGAATTTTTTTTAAATTTTTTGTAAAAACTTGAACCATATTTTATGCTTGTCCCATGGGACTCTTTCTCCTGAGATCTACCTCCCTGGTAAATATGCTGTCATTCTTTCTCTCTGCTCCTTAAGAATTTGATCAAATATAGAGGACGTCTGAGTTATAGCAATGAGATTGGGATGTCGAAGGGTGGTTTTAGCCATTATAAAGTTTTTTTGGGTGGGTGATGGTTGTAAATTACTTTTTCTGTTGTGGCATTTTCTTCTTTGTTTTATTCTGTTTTTCTTATGATTTTGAATTGCAAGAGCTTCTCTTACACCACCTTGTGTACTTTTCCAGTTTAATGACATCTTTTAGCGCTTCTATCTAAAAAAAATAACTGCAACCTACAAACATCTTAGTGTTTTCATAGTTTCCCGCAACATCCATTTGTTTATACTTATCAAAGCCTGATGAAATCATTGCACTTTTATGCTAGCATGGAATAATAGTTGCATTCAAGGTTGAATGGTTACATAGGATATGCATCAATCTGGCCTGTACAAATTTGGAATCATAATCTATATCTCCAGGCAATTTGGTTTTTGGTGAGAGTGGTTTTAAAATTGAGTTCTCAAAACACGGGGAGATTCTGAAGCAAATTCTGTCAATTTCTATCAAAATATATTCTTTGAAATTTTGAGGAGTTGCCTGAATATCTTGACAAGCTACTGAGATTTGTTGCAGGATCGGTATATAGTGGAGTTGACTTTTGCAAAAAACTGTGTGGTGTCTCGATTGTTCGAAGGTGAGTAATACTCAAGTATTGCAAGACAAGTGCTTCTTACCCTTTGGTGCTCATGCTTTTTGTTATTATAAAGGACATGCTTTAAATTTCATCTAAATGATATTTGTGTACTTCAGAGTTTGAGACCATCCAGGTCCATGACGCACTAATGTGACAATTGAACTGTTATTTAGTGTATTTGACAGTTTATGAGCTTCTATCATCTTTGGTTTGTATGGTGTTTTAGGAAGTTGGCTTGATTATCTACCAACAATGTCTTCTTGCAGTTACCAAAGGGCCTTTGGCCTAGCGGTATGGGAGCCTTTGGCCTCGTAGGAGGTCAGGGGTTCAAACCTCACCAAAGGTGAGGAGGGTGTGTGAGTTTAATTGTTGCATTTGCCGTATATAAATGTTATATACTTAAAAAAATGTCTTCTTGCAGTTTCACCTGGACAACACTTCATTATACGACAATAATCTCAACAACATCTGCTTTTATTATTGTTCATGAAGTGAAATCTTGCATAAAATTTAGAAATAACATAACTTCTGCTCTCAGCAACATGTTAATCTATAGAACAATGAAACCAAGATAACAATCACATCTTATGCATTTTAATCTTAGATTAGCAAAATGATAAATAAGTAGCAATATGAAATTCACAATTGTTGGTACTTCCATTCTACTTGTCATGTAGAGGTTTTGAACTTATATTTTTTTTTCAAGACAGCTATGCTTATCAATCGACCCAGAAATACCAGAGTGGGCGTGACTGTGTCAATTTATAAATGGATCTTAATATACTAGGGGTTGAAGTCAAAACTTAGAGTATCTTAATATGAATTATGTGAGGAATTTATAGGTATATGGCTGGTTAAGAGTGTAATAAATAACAACTTGTGACGGGATTATTTTCGTTTCTTAAAATTTGGTGCTGATTGTGTCTTGGGTGTTGGCTTGATTGTCAATGCAATGCAATTCAAGTACCTATGAATTTTTATCTTTTTGCTGTACAGTGGTGAAAGTATGGAGAACGCATTGCGTGCATGTTGCAAAGGCATAAAAATTGGAAAAATCCTGATCCACCGTGATGGTGACAATGGGCAGCAGGCATGTATCTTCCTCTAATAAAATCTATATATCTACCTTTTGCTTGTACCTTTTGCACAATCATATACATATTATTAATTCAGAAATCAATATATCTACCATAACACATGCAGCTTATCTATGAAAAACTCCCAAAAGACATTTCGGAAAGACACGTGCTTCTCCTTGATCCAGTTCTTGCTACAGGTTGGTGATAGTATTCTCTCACCTGCCTTTTTCATGCATATAATAAGGTTAAAAATTGAGTAACCTTTTTCCTTTTTATGTTTGTGTGGGTTGTATTTGTTGGACAGCCAATTTGACCATGATTAGTTCACCACCATTTTCATGTATTGTTGCAGTCATCATAAGTAACAAAATTATTGCAACGTTTTAGTGAGCAGGTAGTTTTTAGTGAAACACTTTAATAGACCAACAAAGAAAACGACAATATAGGGAATCTCATCTCATGGACTCGAATCAATAATCTCAACTTTTTATAATGATAACAATGGACAAAAAAGTCATTGTAACTTTGAAAACTTTTGAGCAATGGGAATGGGAAGATTCACAAGCTTTTGCAGTTTCCATGAGACTAGCAAACAATCGTGGTTTAATATTGTGTGTGATATGGCTTTCAGGTAATTCAGCCAATCAGGCAATTGAACTACTCATACAAAAAGGAGTACCAGAGTCGTACATAATATTCCTCAACCTCATCTCGGTGAGTATTGTTATCCATGGTCATAATACATATTGCCTGTTTTGAAGTCTATAATACTTATGAGGGAAAAAAATGAAAAACCAAGTAACACCTTGGTAACCAATCATTTGGACGGTATGCATATGTGCATACAAGTAATTGAAGCTGTTTTTTTTGTTTTTATGCACATGTGCATGCTACAAATTACTTGTATGCACATGTGCATACCGTTGGGGTGTTTCTCAGTTTTTCATTTTTTTTTGCGGTTTTCCTGAACTTGACCCTAATACTTATGTGGCGGATCTAGGAATTTTTTCTGGTGGGGGCACCTTTAAGGTAGATTAAAGTCCCGTAAAGTCGCACGCTGTGATTTTAGCCTAATTCCACCATTTTGAGGGATTTTTAAAGTTTTTTTTTGGTTGATTTTAAGGGATTTTTAAGCTTTTTTGTTGATTCCGAGGGACTTTTAGGTGTTTTTGGTTAATTTTGAGATACTTTTTTTGGTTGGTGGGGGCCAGACAAGAAATTACTGGGGGGAATTAAGGTAAAAAGTTAAAAAAAAAATCTTTTATTTTATTTTAATGAGGGGCCATCCCCAGATTTACTAACTTAGATCCGCCCTTGCCGTTCACCTATGGTGAGGCTTGATATCACCCTGGAGCTTGGGCTCTACCGGTTACCCAATGGCTCATTGGTATATTGCCTGTTTTTATTATTACTCATTATATACATGTCATGTGGTTTAGGCCCCAGAGGGAATCCATTGTGTTTCAAAAAGGTTTCCATCAGTGAAGATTGTAACATCAGAGATTGATGTTACTTTGAACGAAGAATATCGTGTTATACCTGGTCTCGGGGAGTTTGGTGACCGTTACTTTGGCACTGACGACTGATCATATATATTAAGATGATTGATGGTTGGGATGTGGGATCAGAGATTGAGTAAAAAACTGTCATGAGGTTTCATTTTGTACCCTTCTGCTGAATACCCTTGTGTGCTTTGATGGTTATTGGGTGTAAATATTAAGGCATGGATCTTATATTTACCTTTTTTAGGGGATCAAATTGCAAATGGTTATTGCAAGATACTCCTATGTCATGTTCTCTGTTTTCGTAAATATTTACCGCGACACTTGTGTTGCTGAATTTTGTAAAAATGCGCTTTCATTTATGTTTCTTTTAATTGGGTTTGTGTTTGTGAATATCGGTCCTAACAAACTTGGCTCCTCGTCTGATAGCGTACATGTTAACAACCAAAATACGTTGGTTAATGTAAGTTGGTTTAGAAGTACTTTTTTGCCAGCACAATATGCATAGTAAATACGCGTTTTTGGTGGCATAACAGGGTGGGTCACAGTGGCGGATGGTAAGGGGGCAGTAGGGGCTGATTTTTTCCGGCTTAATGGACCGCTCCAACTGGTCAGTGTATATTATTTTGGCAACTCATTACCCAACTTATATTAGGGCAGTCTAGCAAATGCTTATTTGGTAAGTGTTTACCAACCAGAGTCACACCCCCCTTCTTATGTTGATTAACAAGATATAGTTTGTCGAATTTATATGAATCGGTTTTGGTTATCGAAAAGAAATTATTGAAAAGGTAAGTTAAAAGGAAAGCAGTGGAAGATTTCAAAGTTGTAAAAGTTTGATGCGCTCTTGATAAATAATATATGAAGGGGGAGGCTAATGGCACCCCAAAAATGGCTAATGGCACCCCATGATTACCCAATGATTAATCTTCATGATTTTTTTTGTTTTTTTTTTGTTTTTTTTTTGTCTTTTGTTTTTTTATTTTATTTATTTATTTGTATTATATATTTTTATTTTTTGTTTTACTTTTTGATTTTATTTAAAAATAAATAAATATTTAAAAATATTTATATTACTAGTTTTTAATAATTATATAATTATAAAAATAAAACATAAACATTGCGATTTAACATATAAATAGAACATAAAATAATCTATATTACATTCGATTATTCTAAAATAACATTATCCGTAGTACAATTAACACGTAAAAGTCGTTGGTACTTCTGTATTCTATCTAAATACGGGGTAGCCCATCCTGCAGCACATTGATAACTGTAGTGGAAAAAATGTTGAGTTATAGTAGGGAACGGGTATCCTTCTGTCATATCTAATTTCACATAATGGTTACCATTAACGTACCCAATTGTAAAAACAACATGTTGATATCACGCTGGCGGAGTGGACCTAAGCGGCAAGTACGTCACACAGCCTGCCATATTTATAACGTGTAATATCACATTATACTTTGAAGCAATCAAGACACCTATTTCAGGCATTGTCATCCAGTGTTCAACTGGTGCACCTCCATCATATTGAAAGAAGTTTAAAGTGTTGTAAACAGTATTCCAATATTGACCTCCAAAAACGTTCCAGTATTCTGTCTTGTATGTATCTAACTCTTCCATCAAGTTAGACCGAATTGTGGGCCATGCATTTTCATGAAGACCGAGACAGACAGCTATTGCTCGGAATCCACAATTTCCATCACCTCTCACATCATGTACATGCGTAATGTAAGGGTGAAACATCTTTGGAAATTGATTAATGTATGGGTGTGCATTATAGTTTTTGCCAATGAAAGAACTGTGTCTCGGTGGTTCCTGGTAACTCATTTTTTCCAAGTCAACAAATGTTGACGCGTTCGAACTACTACGTCTAAGGGGTCTTTCACTTGTAAAAGACGGGTCAACATGAGTTGCAAATGAGGTATCAACATGAGTTTTTCTGGAAAGCTTATCCTTCAACGAGGGCCGTTCACGAGTAGTCTTGTTAACAACAGGTTCACGAACCCATAACATTTGTGCTCATTTTGAAGGTTCACATAAATAATCGTATATAAACTAAAATATATTAAAAATACATTTTTTATTACAAATTATATCATTGTATTCGCCTCGTCAACATCTTCGAAATGAGTCTAATATTGAAAAATACAAGTCTCGATAGTGGGGTCTTCAAACCCATAACATTTGTGCTCATTTTGAAAGTTTTGATGAATGGTTATAATGGAGTATATTAGATAAATATAGATAAGAACGTAAAATGTAAAAAAAAAATAACTATATATATATATATATATATTTCTAATATGTATATAACAAAAAAATAATATATATATATATATATGTGTCAAACAAATAAATAAATAATATATATATGTCAAATAATATATATATATATATATATATATATATATATTTAAATAAAAAATGATTGGTGCGAAAATTAATGCATTCAAAAAATGATTGGTTCGGAATTTAGTGCATTCAACACCCCTTTTTGGGGTGCCATTAGCACTCCCCTATATGAATTTCATTTTTTTTTGTCTTCTTTTATGTATTGTAGAGTAAACCTCACTTTTGGTCCTTGTGGTTTGTTAAAAATAACGAAAATCGTCCATACAGTTCATTTATTCCAAATTTGCCCCTGTGGTATGCGTTTTTGCCCGGATTTGGTCCCTCTCACTAACGGAGGTTAACCTCCATCCATTAAATGAAGGGCAAATCTGTTTTTTATATATTTATTTATTTTAACATTATTTTTCTCTTTTTATTTTTGTCTTATATGAATTTATTTATTATACTTTAATATTATATACACATATAATATATTTATTATACTTTAATATTTATATATATACATACATATACATATACATATACATATGAAAGCTGTGGTCGGCGGTGGTTTCTTGTTCTGTGAAGAAATCGAGAGTGAGAGCGACTGCAAGTCATAAAAATGAGGAAGATTAGGTGAAATCGACAGAGGGGCAGGCTGTGGTCTGGGAAATCGATTGTGAGGGTGAAGGTAGTGTGGGTCTGTGGAATCGGATGCTGAAGAGTAACACGAATTGAGAGTGCGAGAGGGAGAGAGAAGGATGGCACCGACGATCTGTGAGGGTGGAGGGGCTGTTGTAACAACCCATATTCTAATAGGTTGGAATTTAAGTGTCAAGAATGAAAAGATGGAAAGTTAGCTAAAGGACCTTTTTGCAATTAGAGAAAATTATACAAAGGGGCCAGAAACCTAGGTATTGGATATTGTTCATTCCATTTGTTGGCGGCTGAGAAAGAAATCGAGAGAAGAAGAAGCGATCAAGAATTGGGCAAGCAAATCGCGAAGGGACTCTTTGTGGTAAGTGTAATGCTCCTATTATGATATCCTTCTATCTTCAGGGTTCTCTATTAAATCAAAGTTATGTTCAAAATCCATGTTTTAAGCTGTGATTGTATGTGAAGAGGGTAAGAGGTTAACCCTAAAATCTAATGAGTAATGGATTAGCTTTAACCCTGTGTGTGGATTATTAAAGATGGGAAAAATCGCATTTAAACATTGAAATAAGAAAAGACCGATAGAGAGAATGTTAATCGCAGTAGTCGGGTTTGTCTAAATCGCGAAACACCGGGACTAGCTTTTACCGGTATTGTGTTGCCCGGTGTCCTCTTTCTTAACTAAGTACCGGAATAGTGTGTGGGTCTAAGTACCGGTATGGTGTGAGTCCCGGTATTGTTTTGTTGGACCGGTGTAAATTAATTGTGTGGGCTTTTGTTGTGAGCACGAGCTATCTTCCCATTGGACCGATCCTTTAGCAAGTAAAGTAGAAATCGGTTTCTTATTCTTTCCATTTGGGCCACGTGTGGTTAATTGTTTTCAAAGCAAGATATGAATTAGTGGACTCCATGGCCACGTGTTCGGTATTAAAGAAAAAGCAATCCAGTTTCTTTGTATAGTTTTGATCCGTGAGTTTTCCTTATCTAATTTGGAATTCATGTAGTTATTGTTGGACCACGTGATGGTCTCATCAATTTCCATTCCTTGCTTGGTCACGTGATGTTCAATTGTGGGATAGGCTACATAACTAACTAAAGAATAGGTAATATTAATTAATTAGAGTTTGGATGATGATAATCAATTGAGGATCCGATAATTATGTCTTCAGCCGATAGCCGAGTCCAATAATTAAAACTCTGGACTAGAAGTGCATTACATTGAATTAGGAAATTTGGGTTAAGTTCGAGAGCAAGCTCGAGTGATCGATGAAAAAGTTATGACGTGTGTTTTCTATATAATAGGTCTCCCACCTAGAGATCGGAAGTGTAAGTGAGAAGCTTTGGAGCAAGCAAGCCGGGTGAGTTCTCTCACTCCTTTTTATGACGTACCATTTTTACTGAATATGGTTCCTTTATCGAGCATGAATTGATTTATAAATGGTATGCATGCTTTCATGAGTTACATGTTTACATACAAACGAAAGATGTTTAAAGTTTTCATGTATATGGTTTCAAATGTATGTGTATGCTATGTGGAGTCGGTTGCACGGTGGGACCAGGGTACCTTGGGATCTCTGATCCCTTGGGCATATGGAGGTTAGCTTGTAGGTTGGAATTCGTTTTCTCCTACATGAAGGAACGGGGAGTCCATTTGGATTCCGGCGTAGACGAGAGGGTGTCCGTTAGGCCCCGATCGGAGTAGCTTATGCAATTCCCTGTACCCCGTGTTTAACCTTGGATGATGTTATGAGAAAGACGTGAAAGTATTTTCTTTATGAAATGATTCTTTATACTGTGATAAGTGTTTATGGAGGGAATTCACTAGACCTTTTGGTCTAACCCTCGCTTTTCAAAAACTAAACCATTTTCAGGTAAGCGTACAGTGGAAAATTCTAGTATGAGTTAGATGGGGACAAGAAGGATGTGGAGTTCGTAGCGACTCCAAGTTTTTGAATGATGATCATAGATAGAATCTCGGTTGTGGACGTAGAGTCTTCCGCTGTCAATTTTACTTAGATTACCTTTTTGATGATGTAAGGACAAGATATTTATGTAATGTGAAGGCTTATTTTCTAGATGAATGCATGTTTTGTTTTTGGGATGTTACAGCTGTGGTGCGCCGACAATGGCTGAATGGTGGTCGCCGGCAGTTGTTGCTGCCATCAAAAGAGGTCTTTGATGGGGAGGGTAAAACTGTCAATTGAGTTTGTGGAGGAGCGAGGGGAGAGAGGGAGGAGGTGGCCGTAGAGGAAGATATCATCCGCCGGAGTTAAGTCAATGGCTGACAGGTTTGGTGGCAAGACTTCTCGATCTTTTGTTGTTCGTTGTGATGCTTCGTCCAGTGGAAGGGTAAAAATTTGCTAAACCCTCTTGATTTATTGCTACTGCCGTATTTACTTGCGATTTATTTCCTTAGTTTTGAGCATTGACCATTTGATTGCAGTCACAGTTCTATTGTTTTTGTGATTATGTTGATGATAAATTGGATTGCTTATAATTGACTGGATGCAACATGATTAGGGTCGTGAATTGGGGAATCCATTCTTAAATTGTGAGATTCAAATCGGATGAAGAACTAATTGATTTTGTTATGTACATCAAAATATCTGTTGTTAACCATCTTGGAAATAGTTGTTGGACCAAGTTAGCAGGAGTCATTCAATCTCCAACTAATGGCAGCAGCTAACTCTCCATAAATTGATGTAGTACTGCTTGTATCAATAAATTGGTGTGTGCATTTGGTATATATATCTTGTGTGGGTGTGGCTGTGGTTATGGCGGTGATGGTGGTGGAGAAGACCACCGGAGAAGACCACCAGTTATGGTGGTGATGGTGGTGGAGAAGCACTGTATATGTATATGTATATATATATATATATTATATGTGTATATAATATTAAAGTATAATAAATAAATTCATATAAGACAAAAATAAAAAGAGAAAAATAATGTTAAAACAAATAAATATATAAAAAGACAGATTTACCCTTCATTTAATGGATGGAGGTTAACCTCCGTTAGTGAGAGGGACCAAATCCGGGCAAAAACGCATACCACAGGGGCAAATTTGGAATAAATGAATTGTAGGGACGATTTTCGTTATTTTTAACAAACCACAGGGACCAAAAGTGAGGTTTACTCTATGTTGTAACTTATAACTTTGATTGATGTTTTCTATGTTTTTTAAATTTATATCTATTACATTGAAACAATATTGTTTATTTATAAAAAGACCAGGTTAAATTAGACCAAAATATAACAAAGTGAGAATAAAATGTAGCTTTAAAAAATGAGAAAGATAAAAGACAAGAAGATAAATTACTAAATTATTTAAGTTAGATTAAACTTTTTAAAAATTCCCACAATTCTGATTTTGTTACCCGACTATCTTATTCTTTTTTTTTTGTTTTAAAGTATATAATATTTATATATGACAAATGCAACAAATAAACTCACACACCCTTATCACTTTTTGTAAGTTTTAAACCCTTGACCTCCTAGGAGCAAGGTTCTAAATGGCGTGAGTCGTGGCGTGGCGGCAAGGCCAAACTTCAAGCCTTAGGAGCCACGGCGAAGCCATGACGTTTATCAAGGCGTGACTTATGGCGGCAAATCTCTATATCATATATTAAAAACTTATGTTTTTTTACTATTAATCGACGAGTTAATGATAACAAACAACTTAAGTTAGGTTATATATAAAGAAACTAGTAAATAAGACGTTAAAACGTAAAGAAAAATCAAATATCGCGTTACAAAAGACCGCACATTAGGCATGGCGTGCCACAGGCATAACGTGGCGTGAGACACAAGGCTTGAGCTACGACGCACCATGACGACTGTCGCAACGAGCCTTTCTGAACAGTGCCTAGGAGGCCAAAGGCACTTTGGTGACTAGCTTATTCTTGCAAGGCCAATCATATTCAGTGATGTCTACCATATCTATCTTAAGAGCATTTGGAGTAAGTATGTTATATTTTCTCCAATCTTTCAATTTTCACCCTTTTGGAGTAAGTATGTTACAATGAACATTTTCTCTAATATCCAATTTTTGTTATATTAGGTTTTTTGCCCGACCCGTTTTGTTGGAACGGGTGGAAAAGATACTTGTTAGTTGTTTTGTTTGTGATACATTTATCCATTCCCGCGCCACCAGTACGCAGTTTACGGCCACCGCGGACCAAAATGTCCGTCTTCTTCCTCTCTGCACCGCACTCAATCTGTATCTCCCCGTTAACGCACCGCCCTACCACCACCATCACCTCCTGTTTCTCTCTTCAAACACTCCCTCCACTATCGCAGTCGTTACCATCACCTCCATCATCAAATTCTTTGCTTCAAAATCCTAACATAACTCCTGCCTCCTCCTCAGGATGTTCACTCAACTGTCCTCACTTCGAGTCGTACGTTACTCAACCAGTGATTTTCCTGCATAATATAAATTTCAATCTGAATCTATACTTGCATTTTTAATTGTGGTTTGATTTTACAGGTGTTCAGGTTGTTCTCACGAGGATAATCTCCACCGACCGGTTATTTTAGAAGAGGCTACTACCTTCTTCAAAAAGCACGGTGTTTCTGATTTCACTTTTGATACTTGTAGGCTGGTACATCTTATTGCAAACTACTCCATCCGTCTATATAAGAAGTCGAACATTTGGCATTTTAGTACTGATTGAGTTACTTTTGGAATTTAGAAAAATTATAAGAAATGTCGAATCTAACATGCCTCTGAGTTATATTTGGAAAGTGAAGGTTTGAATTTTTAGAATCCATTTGACCTACTTTTCAACGAAGGAATCATCTTACAGTCCTTTACATATTTTCATCTTCACTGACCACGGGTTGTGGTATTTAGTTCAGTTATTATACAGTCCCTTGGCTTTGTTCCAGAAATAGTCAAATAGGTATATTTGTAAAATGCCAAATTTAAGGACATTTATATTTTATATTTTACACTCAGTATAATCTATGTTTGTCAATTAATAAGCGGGTTACCTTTACTCATGCAAGGTCAAAATGGGAGATTCAAAGTAATTTAGAGTTTTAATAAGGATTTGCCTCTTTTCTTAGGAAGGACCAGAATCTTTCTTTTTCCTTGAAACAGGACGAGTATATTGGAATCAAAGCTCATATATTGCACAATTGAATTGGTTTTGGTTTTGCTTTAGCCCTCATAGTCTTGGAATTTACCTTTCATTTCTAAGTTAATGGATATATTTTTCTAGAAAGTAACTTGCTCTGAATTGCAGTGGGGATGGAGGTGCCGTGCTAAACTTGCCATACGGGGATCATCAACTGATCCTCTGATTGGGCTCTATCAAGAGGGGACACACAACGTAGTGGATATACCTGATTGCAAAGGTCTAAACCCATGTATCCTGTTTTATTAAATTGCATCATATCACAGATTTTATCGTAGACATAGGTAGAGGTATAACAAAAATAATTGCTGATGCTATCCATGGAATGTGTATGCATCTATAAGCAGGCATGTTATTGTGTCGTTGGCCCATTGGAGTATCATCTTAATATAGATGACAAGGTAAAAGAATACAAAAGTGATCAATCCACATGTATTATGTATTAGTGGCGTCTCTGTATCTTTATTATTTCTTTCATACCTATGGTAGTTATCGCTAGTTCAAACCTCAAAAAGTTTAACTTCTAGACTAATATTTCTTTTGGGGCTAATTGTGCATTTTTATCACCTTTTCTTTGTGCAGCCCATCATCCAAGCATAAATGCTGCAGTGGAGCTTCTGAGAAAAGGTTTGCTCTTAAATTATGGACTCAATTTTTGTTAGTTTGTATACCTTTTAGTAGACAAAAGATAAAAAAAAATTATAAGTTCTTATGCTGACATAGGTTCTATCTCTCATCTTATTTTCCTGTCCTCTCTTGAATCTTGGTTCAGGTATAAAGATTTTGAACATTGAACCTTATGATGAAGATGAACGGACTGGTTATTTGAGATATGTTCAGGTGTAACATGCTTTCAATCTAAGTGAAGTTAATTAGTTGGGAGTAAGTGGTATCTCTATATACTAATTTTGATTTTTAATGGGCATTTATAGATGGCTGTCACTACATACAACACATCTCTCCCTGCTTCTGAAAGATATAGAAGTGGTTAGTTATTAGTGTTACTTGCTAGTATTATCATGTATGTATAGCATATGCTGGACTTTTTGAAACTACTTTGGATCGTAAAACTATAATATTCGTTTTTAAATTTACAGGCAGAGTACAAGTTTCTTTAGTTTGGAACTCACGTAGCGAAACTTCAGCAAGTTCAGAACAGTTGAGCGACTTAGCTACAGTAAGGGTTTGAAACCTCTCTCAGATTCTTGTAATGTCAACTTAAAGTCCCCATGAAGTAAGTTTGGAGTTTTATTTTGTCATATTTCTGTTCGCTTCGAACTGTAGATGATGCGAGCCCGTTAGTTTGGAGGTCACGACCCAATCTACTTTCTTTTTCAATATTTTCATCGACACTATCTTAAGATATTACAATATATCCTTTTCTTTCTTCTCCAAGCATATGTAGATGTAGAATTGTAGGCTACAATAACACCAAAAAAGAGAGGATTGAGAGATAAAAAGGCTGCCTTCACACTTACACAAGCCCCCTGCGAAAACAAGAAGCATTACAACTAGTTTGGTAGGCCAACTATTGTAAATCGTATAGAAAAATAGATGTTTTGTTTTCATAAACCATACGAAAAAAAGAAAAAAAAAGAAAAAAATGAAAATTAAATTTCTGTATGAAACCTCAACGCCATCGTGAATGTCATGCTACTTGACTGTGCTTTTTGTACTAACTTCCATAATTGTGCTTCTTTGTGGTTTGCCTTGTAGTTTTTGTGGAGAAATGGGGGGCCGAACAGTAAAGTTCATTTAATTCATTCTGTCTGGGCAAACTTCCAAACGTCGACTAACAATGTGAGTGATGTACTTCTGTTTGTGTGTTTCTGTTAATGAAATGGGGGGTTTGTTTTATGTTGCTCAAGTAGTGGTTTTGTATAAATTGTTTTGCAAAATTCTTATCGTTAATGAGATTTTACACCCGCATGAATATACAAATAGGAAATAAAACCATGGTTCCATGCTAAAAGGACCTGATTAGTCATAACAATGGATGATACAGATGATTGTGAAGTGAAGAGCTAAATAGTATGCTTGCTAGTTTAATTTTGTCTGGGATTTGTTGTGTGTTCCATTTCCACTGATACTTTTGTTTCATGGAATAAGTGACGTCATTAATTTTATATGCTTAAATTGAAAAAAATGAAGTATTCTCACCTTTTAATATTGAGGCACAGTTGCTCATATTACTTCTTTCTGATGATGCAGGTAATTTTTGGAAATAGATGGAGGCATATATTAGGAGAAAGAGATTTCTGGGAGCATGTTGGAGGAATTGATGTCTATTTGGCTCCATCCAGCTTTGGCCAAGCGAATACAAGGGTAAAAACCTTACCCTTACTGTTGTTTTCTGGAAACTGCATGCATGCATCATCCTATCTATCTGTTTCTTGGTAAAATTGAAGTTCAGGTATTGGTTTTATGATAATTTTAAATGTCTTGCTGGTCTAGTTACTCAGTTGCCATCCAGCAAAATCTGTTGGTTTAATGAAACTTAGGTGTCTGTTTTTTTTTTGGTAATGGTTGTTTATTCGGCATTGTTCATTCCACTGTTTGATGTGATTGTTTTTATTCTTCAGGCTTTTGATTCTTTGCTTCAAAAACTACATAGATATGTCCCTCTTGGTGCATCGGTTACTGACTTATATGCTGGAGCTGGAGTCATCGGATTGTCACTGGCTTCCACAAGAAAATGCAGGAAAGAAATGTTAATATGTTGTTCTGATTATTGATTTGAAGTGGTTATGTCATTACCTAAGCGTACATATGTTATATCTTAATATTTACAGATCAGTTAGATGCGTTGAGATCAATAAAGAGTCCAGGCTAGCTTTTGAGAAGACAATTGAACGGTTACCAAGCTCCATCGATAGCAGCATTAGCTGGCATCATGCTGACACGTCAATTGTTAGTATTAGAGTCTTCAACTTCAACTTCACATTCTTATTATTTGTTTTGTTTAGGGTCTTGCATGCAGTAATCTCATAATTATTTGTCTAGCATACACTCTGAGAGAAAATCTAGTTAATTGAAACATGCGTGCCTTTTTTGTGATGAGATGAAATGGAAGTTTGTCTTTATGAATCTCACCTCGAGTACTGTTGAGAACACTACCTGCAATCCAGTGTAATTATGAAATGTTCTAGAACTTACATTGTGGTTCATGAGTTCATCTACAACTTCTCTCAGGAACCACTTTCTTGGCTTGTGGGATCGGAAGTTCTTGTGGTTGATCCTCCTAGAAAGGGGCTTGACCCATCTTTGGTTAGTGCTTTACAGGCCATAAAATCTGCAGAGCGTAAAGCTATGACACTGGAAAGGTAGTAATAGTCATGAAATTAGTTGATTTTTTAGTACATAACTGTTGATAAGAAGTGAAGAATCTGAAGGTATGGTGTGTTTTTATTTTTCTGTCACTGTAGTCCAACCTTCAAGGCGAAAGATGAAAAAAGACCTTGGGTTTTACGAGCAAGAGAGGATTCAATTGAGATTCCGAGCAGAACCACACAAGAAGAAAGTCGATCACTACCTCAAACGCTTATATACATAAGTTGTGGATGGGAAAGCTTCAAAGAGGTACTTTTAGGTCTCATTCTTTCAAAATGGTTGCTAAGAGCTGGCATTTAGTTCAATTTGATGTCTGCTTTCAAAAACTCATAAGCAGAGATTTTTAAGTGAGCTTTCTAATGTGAATTGACTGTCTTACAGAATTGTATGGCATTACTGTCAAGTAAGGCCTGGCATTTGAGTAAGGCACATGGTTTCAATTTCTTCCCTGGTACCCAGAGGTATATCGTTGTCTTATGTGATTTACTATGCTTTGTACAATATGTTGTTTAAATTTGCTCATTCAGTGGTTGCCTTTTGGTTTTGTAACTTTTCCCTATTCGACCATTGTTACTCCTGTGATGATGATATGTTCATTTGTGGTTCATATGGCCTAGTTATGTTATTCGGTTTATGTTCTTGTTGATGGACTAAATATGTTATTTCTTCTATTTCACTGTAAATTGCAACACAAGGATAGTACGTGGTTTCACAATTTTATGATTGTGTACGTTCACACACGAACCCGGGATAATGTATATAACTGAACATGGAAAATTGTTATTTATGTGCATCAAACAGATTTACTTGTGGATTTCTTATGTTGCATTATATGTTTGAGGCTTCTATTTGTTCCTTTACATCTTTATGCATTTGTTTGCTGACACATTTACCTTTGCAAAAAATGGTCTATGCAGCATTGAAATTTTGGCCATATTTAAGCGAGGGCCTGGATCAAGTGTGAAGAAAAAGAAATCCGCAAAAAAGAAGAAGGAGAAGAAGAAGAATAAAATCTTCTGAGGAACAATCATTTATGCTTGCCTGTTGTAACATTCAAAGGGAGGGTGCTCAAGTAGGACATCTGATCGGTGGTTGCGGTAACGAAAACATGGGAGAATGCAAGAGAAATTCCTCTAATGTAACCGATGTTATCTTCAGATATAAGCTATTCTGTGTATGACCAATGAAACGATGCAATTTATAAGCGTTGATAATCAAAATCATCTTCTCTTCTGTGTCGTCTTGCTTCCTATCTTTTTTTAAAATTTTATATAAGGAATAAGTATTGAAAATGAAGAGTACAATAAATACATGGATTTATTTGAAGCTCTGCCAATGCATTTTCATTTGTTCATTGAGATTTAGTGTCTTTTTCTACCTGCCTGGGATTTTTTTCAGATGAGGAAAAGCACTCAAAATGTTGTGGGCCCTCAAGTCTTGCCTGGTCAAGATTCCCACCAGTGGTGACACCTATAAGGAGTATAGCTTCAGGTGAGTTACATTGATCCCATAAATTGTCTCCTAAAAGCAAAATAATGAACTTGGCTCGTGTGAGAAGTTGAGGTTAACGTGAGAAGCGGATCTGAAACGTTGATCACTTTTAATCAAATACCCTCCCATGAATTGTGGCTTAGAAGGGAATTGATCTGGTGCATCTCATCCTAATGTGCATCCATTTCACATCCAACGGTTGATAACCACTTCTCACGCTTCTCACGTTAACCTCAACTTCTCACCGGAACCCAACCCTAATGAACTTTGACCTTTTTGTAGTTATGAAAAGTAGAAAGCTGATCATGACATGCTATGTTTCAGTAGTTATGTTACAGGATTTAAGAACTTACTCCAGGTCCAGGGTACTTTGGTAAAATGAGCATATGGCGGAGCCCAACCTCCCTGAATTGCACCATAGCCTTGGCAACTGACATGGTCTCAACCACGGTATAAGGGGTTGTGTTCGTAAGTGGATGCAAGTCCACATACATTTCTGTTTCTTCCTTTGTCAGAGTCACCTCCTTGATCTTTCCCCACCTTTCTGCCACATCGACACAGCTAATTCTTTCTCTAATTTCCCACTCTTCTGTTCTCCTTCTCTCTTGTAATAGCCATTTTTTCTTCAGCACCAACAAAAGGTGAGCTCGTAAAACAAGTCCATGCACTTCAGTTACCTCACCGACATGTGGCACACTTATATTGTCTACTACAGGGAAACCATTGTGTGTGGTGTTTCGCAGAACATCCATTATGCGGCTCACTTTCTCGATTCCAGAAAGGGTGACTATTGGTGGCTTAACTGCAGCTAGCTCACCGACAGTAATGTTTCTCATCCATGGTTTAGGGTGCGCTTCCAAGAAAGGCAGCCCTTTCAGATCTAGTATGATCTCATAGATGCTTGGGTTGAAGCAGTCTCCAACGCTTTTGGCAATTAGAAGAACAAACATGGTTATGGGCAGTAGAAGAAGATTGTTGGTTAATTCAAGAAATATGACACAAATGGAAACGGTCATCCTCATTGAACCTGCCATTAAAGAAGCTGCACCTAAAACCGCATACAGACCTTGGTCCATTTTTGTGTATGGCTCCATTGCAATGCCAACCATGCGGCCGTAGGATGAGCCCATAAGAAGGATAGGGAGGAAAAGGCCAGATGGAACCGCAATGCCGAATGTGATTAGTCCAAGTATGCAATAAAGCGTGAAGAAAATGATTAGGGAAGTTGTTTGGTATTCTGTGGAAGTGTTGACGGAGAAGATATTGCGTACAGCGTCATCATTGGTTGTGAGGAGGAGAGTAGCTAAATCATTGTAGTGTCCTTTTGGGCAGTTGAATTGCTTGAAGTTCCCCATTTTTTCTGTATTAGGACAAATGGAATCTACTAGGGATGGATCACAGGGCTTGCAGCTTACAAGGAACGGGAGTCCATATTGGCATGCAGAGGTAAATAATGCGACAGTGAGACTTAGTAATATTTTGGCTAATCTCCCTTTCCTGCAAGGTTAACAAGGATGGAGTCTTAGATATGGTGGGTTGGGTTCCGGTGGGAAGTTGAGGTTAATGTGAGAAGCGTGAGAAGTGGTTATCAACCGTTGGATGAGAAATGGACGCACATTAGGATGAGATGCACCGAGATGCACCGGATCAATTGCCTTCTAAGCCGCAATTCATGAGAGGGCATTTGATTAAAAAGTGATCAACGGTTGAGATCCACTTCTCACGCTTCTCACGTTAACCTTAACTTCTCACACGATCCTTCGCCTAGATATGTTTTTTCCTAGGATAGTGGATCCATTTAAAACAAAGCTTTTGGTATCTTGAACTGAAGTTATGAAGGCTTACTCGTTTACGAGACTGTAGACTCTGAGGACCTTGTGAAGGAGGTAGTTGTAAAGGCTTCCTAAAAGTCCTCCAATAATTCCAATTACAGTGATAGGGATGAGGTCAACAAAATGATACGTCACCGAAACTCCGCTGACATCAAATATGATCAGCCCCCCTTCTCCAAAAAGTCCGCAGTCTCCAGATTTACAATAGTCCATGAAAGCTCTAAGCACTACAACCACAATGGCTGTGGTGAAAAAAGTTCTCCAGATAAGAGCACTTCTCCACCATGTTGCCACCTCCTCTAGTGCAAACAAGACACCACCCACTGGTGCATCAAAGGCAGCACATACCCCTGAGGAGGCTCCATAAGTGATGATATCTCGACGATCCCTGTCATTGTTGAAGTAACGGATCCAGTGCCATTTAATCTGGTAATTATCTGGCCCACCTTGGCCTATTAATGAAGCAATACAGGCACCAATATGAATCAGCGGCTCTTCTTTCCCCAAGTCCAAGCCTGCGGAGACAGCTCCTATGCTTCCGATGATCTGTAATTGTAAAGAGAGATTGGCAAAACCATCCAGCTGCTTTCAGGTATGAAACGTTTTCTTTTTTCTTTCTCAAGTATAATTACTCTCCCCCACCAATTTGTAGTGGGCATAATATTTTATGTGCTTACTATATAAAAGAGTAATTGGTATCCCGGAAGTTCCCTCGGGTTACCTAAACTTCTTAGACATTATTAAAAGGTGCTTAGAATGTAACCAACTATAGGTTAAGGGCCGTTTACTCGACGCTTACCCGTAAGAGTCAACACTTACACTTACCGGGTAAGATTTTAGTTCATTAAAACGGCAGCGTATACAACAATTTTTATCCGGTAATTGCTTACCGGGTAAGAGTCGTCGCTCTCACTTACCGGGTAAGACTCTCGGTCCTTGTCGTCACTCTTACCGGGTAAGATTATTAATCCTTGTCATGTTCATCCGATAAGGTAAAGTGACTCGGTAAGCACTTACCGGGTAAGTGTGTAGTAAACGGCCCCTAAGTTAAATGAATTCAGCTTTGCCAATTCTAACCAATACTTTAACACATCTGTTTTCATAACCAAACTAAAAAATAACAGTGACACGGTTACTGGCATGAAAGGGACAAGGATACCAACCAAAAGAATTTATTACAAGGTATCATTTTAGATGTTGAATAGCATCACCTAAGAAGGCATGTCAATTCTATAGTAAAATTACTCCTGTAGTAATCATTAGCATGCTATTTAACACTATATTTGGCTGGACAGAAAACTCCTCTTCCCGAAATAAAGGTTCAGTTTGCTCAAAAAAAGTAAACGTCTTGTATGTAAATCAAGTGTCTTCTCATAATTGATATATAAATCACGTATAGATATATTATTTAGAAACGAAATGATTTGTCAACATACATATGAAGTATTTTCTTTTTATGAAATACATACTTTTTTGAACGATACTTGATTAGCTAAATTTGATGATTTATGAGAAATTTTCTATGACAGCATGAAGCAGAACTATGTGAAATAGTACAAAAATATGATGTATATATTTAAACATGAGGCAAAATTATGTGGGACAACCAAATACCAAAAGTCTCGTTTAATCTGGATATATGTGCTGAGATGGGTAAAGTTTAACTTTAGGAATACACTTTCTGTCCCATTAAAAGTTGCTTTGCACATTTGTTGAAGGTTTTTACCTTCTACTATTAGTCATATGTCCAAAATACCAAAAACAGGGAATTTGTGGAGCCAACCGTCGTCATCAGTTATTTGCAATAATGACAAGTGACGAACAGTTAATTTTAGCTTGAAAACTTGTTCTAAAAACATAAATTATTCTGGATAGGTTGTGTTCCCTATCCAGAAAAATGTGAATTATTTATTTGGGAAGCTATATGCACCTTCACGAACAATGTCGTAGCATCATACATTCCGGGAGTGTCTACCCCATTAAGGTAAGCTTTGATTTCAGGAACACCAGACCCAGCTGCAGTAGGTGCAAAGAACGCACACAAAACGGTTGCAACCAGTGTCAATAGTAAGTTAACCCCAGCCATAAAGAAGAACCCCATCATGTATCTGCATCCACCATCATCATACATAAGCTTCTTGAAATTTATATTTATTTGAGAAACTAAACAATTTTGTGCATTAACTATTTGATTAAAAAACCCATCTGCTATTCTGTTTTCTGATTATTAAAAGTATGGTATTTGGTAGAGGGGAAACAACCGCTCTACTTTTTAGGTTAGGGTAGATGTCAGGTCTGCATACATCGTACCCTCCCCGGACCCCACTTACAGGTGGGATATATTGGGCTCGTTTGGTTTTGGTAAGAGGGTAAAGTCGATCACAAAACCTTTTTTTCTTAATGTAGTTGAAGACAGCCAGGAGTTTGTAGCCTGCAATGTTCTCAATTGCAAGATTGATGAGAGTGGCTGTGACACCAGTTAGAAGCCCAACCAGGAAAGCTTGTAACCATTTCAAAAATGTATACTGCGATACTTGAACTTTTGATCTGCTTCTCCAGTCATGCTTGAAAAGATCATTCTCATTGATCCTGGCATATACAAGAAGAGTAACAGGTTTGTTTTCATTCCCATATTCGTAACCATAATTTTGATAAAATATTCAAAAGTTATCGATGAAAGTGGTTTTTAAGCTTACTCGTAGTCCAAGCTTTCAATATGAGAAACTTTGGTGCCAATTATGGCCAGTGGACTGGAAGAAAGGGTCCGATTTCTCTTGAGGAGTGGCTGATGAACAGAATTGCTCTTTGGTTCACTTTCTTGTGGTTCTGTTTGTTCTTCCATATTGTAGGTGGTTGTCTCCGCCAATTGGTCCGATTCTTCTTCCATTTGGTCAAATGCAGTTCGCATTTTTGGTAGTCACTAGTCCTCCTCTGCTGCATACAGAGTAATCTCTCTCTCTCTCTCTCTATTTATATATATATATATATATACATACACACACACACACACACACACACACATCTATATATGTATATATATGTAGCTATATGTATTGATGGGAATGATTGGCTTCAAGAGATACACCGTTCTTTATCAAACCTTGGACAAGAGTAGGAACGTGTGAAGATAGGTGATAGCTGAAGGAACTATAAAACAAACTACTGGGGTCCAGGTTGACAAGAAACAAAACACACCTCTCTTTCTATTATCCTATACTTGAAAATAGGTAAAATTATGTAGTCTATATTGTAACAAGCTACTACCCTATAATAAAAAAAAAAAAAAAAGGAAAAACCCTTTCAAATGTCTATTGGAAAGATCCTATTTGCATATAAGAATAATTTTTGTTAAAACTTATAAGACCATGAGTACCGCCAACCAACGAACCCACTGAACCCGAATGTCACCTCAGCGCCACATCAGCTTTTCTCTTTCCTACCTTCCTTGCCCTAAAGTGGAGTACCGCCAACCCACTGAACCCGAATGCCACATCAGCTTTTCTCTTTCCTACCCTCCTTACCCTAAAAAACATTAAAAAAAACAAAAAAAAACATTTACGGCGGGTTTGAACGGGTTCCCGCACACCCCAACCCGATCGGAACCCGCCCCCCCCCCCCCCCCCCTACCACCTCGCCGCTCTACCCGCTGCTACCCGACCACGAACCCGGCCGTGGTACCCGATGGCGGTACGCACGGCCTAATATGACATGCACCATTTATAGGAGTTTAAAGAAAATCATATATAGTATATCTATAGATGTATAGGATCTGAATAGTTCCTATAGTTAGGGAGCCGTAGGGATCGTGACACGTAGGCTTTGTGCAGATGATCTTGAATGAGTAGAAATTACGTTATTTAGCTTAGTCGACAAGGTGGCAATGATTTTTTATCAACTCGTGAGAAACAGCGTAGGATGTTTGGAATAAAGAAATAGGGAAAAAGGTTATAATACAACAAAAATCGCTTTCTTTGTTATGGTAGCAACAAAAATTATTTATAGAATATACCGGTGATTGCTTGAATCTTCTTAAAATATGTATTTTTATCAAAACAAAATATCTTGTATCGTAAGCATGGTGATTAATGACGGATGGTAGATTGCAACTTCTTTTTATATTATATATGTAGAGATAGGTTCATACGAGAACGTTAACTATTTAAGAAAACAAGAAAACAGCCGCTATGTACAAAATCATATATGATTACGCGACTTTCCCGCCACTTTAAGTCGCCGCTAAAGTCGCGCGTGTCCAGTTTTTGCAGTTGATGTGCATATGAATTGTTGTTTTCTTGTTTTTTAAATATTTAGCGTTCTCGTTTGAACCTTCCTCTCTCTCTATATATATAGAGGCTCACTAAATTGTAAACCATGAAATTGGTGTAAACTATGAAACCTAATCTAGACCATTGATTGTTTCAATCAATGATCAAGATCAAACTGGTGGCATTAGTGTAATATTCTATGAACTCGGTGGCAATATGGTCCAACCGAAAGTATGAAAAGGGCAAATCTGGAAAAGGGAATTCGACTTTTAATTGGAAACAATTGAGAAAAACGTGAAATTAGGGATTGAGGTGGGAACATTCCAGATTCTACGGCCACCACAATCCAAGAAAAAATTGAATATTCTGTGAAATTACAATCTTTTGAAAACATCCGAGTATTAACATGGTTTAATCGATTGGAAGGGATGGAAGAAGAACAAAGGGGCGTAAGAGGTTAGGGTTTGTTCTTACGGTTTCTACCATTGTCGATTTTTTTCAATATTGATCTTAACACAGAAGCTATGAAAACTTGGATTTCGGTGTGTAATGTATGAAAATCTGTGTTGTTTCATAACCCATTGTTGTTCGTCGTTCGATTTCAGTGAAAAACCCTCAAGTTTTTTTTTCCAGAAACCAACCATTTTGCAAATAAGTATGAAAACCCCCCAAATTTTACAGCCCTATTAGAAATTGTGTACTAGAGTATATGAAAAAGGGTCGAATTTTAAGATTGAGGATGTTTTTTGTGCGAAAATCGTTGGTCAAAGGATTGGGTGAAATTGTGTGAAAATCAATTATAACACATATGAAACTGTTATAAATTTAAGAAAGATTACCTCTAGATTATAATACCTTAAATAGTATTAGAGAGAAAGATAGAGATTGAGAGAGACTGAGAGATTGATAGCCTAGATGAGAGATGGAGAAAGAGATGGATGCATTTACTTACATTTACCCTTAGGATATTTATACTACAAAAAATACTATTTATCTACAAGGAAATTTTCATCCACACGTTACCTAAACACTTCACTCAATATTCATATTTACAATACTCCCCCTTGGATGACAATTTCAAAACGAAGTTCAACCATGATGTGCTGCCTCATTAAAAACCTTGCTAAAGAAAACCCAGTGGGAAAAAACTTTAGCTAAGGGAAAAAGAGTGCAGCTGGTAGTTGACTCCCCCTGATGTTGACATCCATGAATCATTACATGTTATGTACATGTCGCATACCGATACCGTGAACGTGTTTTCTGAAAATTGCAGTAGGTAGCGCCTTTGTGAAAAGATCTGCTGCGTTGCTGCTCGATTGAATATATTTCATTTCAATCTGATTATCTTTTATTAGATCTTGAGTGTATGAGAAGAACCTTGGAGGTATATGTTTTGTTCGATCACTCTTGATATATCCTTCTTTCATTTGTGCGACACATGCGGCGTTATCTTCATAGATCAAAGTTGGAATTTTGTTCTTCTCTAGTCCGCATGAAGTCAATATTAGTTGTGTCATTGATCTCAACCAAACACACTCTCTACTAGCTTCATGAAGTGCAATAACTTCGGCATGATTTGAAGAAGTGGCAACAAGTGTTTGTTTCTGAGATCGCCAGGAAATAGCAGTACCTCCGTTCATGAACACATATCCAGTTTGAGATCTAGCTTTATGAGGATCAGACAAATAACCTGCATCTGCATAACCAATCAAACCTTCTTTCGAATTGTTAGAATAGAATAGTCCTAAATCAACAGTTCCTCGAAGGTATCGGAATATGTATTTGATTCCATTCCAATGTCTCTTTGTGGGAGATGAACTGAATCTTGCTAACAAATTCACTGCAAAAGAAATAATAGGTCTAGTACAGTTAGTAAGATACATAAGTGCTCCAATTGCACTAAGGTATGGTACTTCTGGACCAAGAACCTCTTCATTTTCTTCGCACGAGCGAAATGGATCATTGTTGATATTAAGCGATCTAACAACCATTTGAGTGCTTAAAGTATTTGCTTTGTCCATGCTGAAACGTTTTAAGACCTTTTCAACATAATTTGATTGATGCACAAGTATTCCATTTTGCATGTGCTCAATCTGTAAACCAAGACAATATTTGGTTTTTCCAAGGTCTTTCATTTCAAATTCTTTCTTCAAAAGCATAATCACTTCATTGATCTCTTTATTTGTTCCAATGATATTTAGATCATCAACATATACAGCTATTATTACATATCCAGATGTTGTTTTCTTAATAAAAACACATGGGCAAATAAGATTATTTATATAACATTTACTTATCAAGTAATCACTTAAACGATTATACCACATGCGTCCAGATTGCTTTAACCCATATAAAGATCTTTGTAACTTGATTGAATACATTTCTTTGGGTTTTGTACTTAATGCTTCAGGCATTTTAAATCCTCCTGGGATTTTCATATAGATATCACTATCAAGTGATCCATATAAGTATGCTGTAACAACATCCATAAGACGCATCTCTAAATTTTCAGAGACTGCTAGGCTGATTAAATATCTAAATGTAATTGCATCCATAACAGGAGAATACGTTTCCTCATAATCAATTCCGGGTCGTTGAGAAAAACCTTGAGCCACAAGTCTGGCTTTGTATCTAATAATTTCATTTTTCTCATTTCTTTTTCACACAAAAATCCATCTGTTCCCGACAGGTTTCACGGCTTCTGGCGTGAGAACGATAGTTCCAAAAACCTTTCGTTTATTGAGGGAATCTAGTTCAACCTGAATAGCATCTTTCCATTTAACCCAGTCATGTCTGTTTTGACATTCAATGATAGACATTGGTTCGGGATCATCATTTCCAAAAGTATCACATGCAACAGCATAAGAGAATATATCATCGATATTTCTCATTTCATTTCTGTTCCATAACTTTTTCGTAAAACCGTAATTGATTGCAATATCTTTATCATTCATTTCCTCTTCTGGGGAAATTATGATATTTTGTGTTTCTTCAGGAACACTTTGCTCGTTACCAATTGCATTTTCAGTTCCCTTTCGTTTTCGGGGATTTTTATCTTTAGAACCCAATGGTCTTCCACGCTTCAAGCGTGCTTTAGACTCTTCATTGACTTTATCATTTGTTTGTCCAACTGGGACTTCAATTCGAGCTGGAGCGTTCACAGCTGGTATATAAGATTTTGTTACTCTTTTTGTATCAGTAAATGCATCAGGTAATTGATTTGCAATTTCTTGCAAATGTATTATCTTTTGCACTTCTGTTTCACATTGTTTCATGCGAGGATCAAGATACGACAATGATGGTTCACACCATGAAACATCATTTTCTTGGGTTTTCTTTTCTCCCCCTAAAGCTGGGAACATAGCCTCGTTAAAATGGCAATCGGCAAAACGTGTTGTAAAAACATCACCCGTTAGTGGTTCAAGATATCTTATTATAGAATATGTTTCATAACCAACATATATTCCCAACCTTCTTTGAGGACCCATTTTTGTTCGTTGTGGTGGTGCAATAGGAACATATACTGCACATCCAAAAATGTTAAGGTGGGAAATATTTGGTTCTTGACCAGAAACGAGTTGCACAGGAGTGTATGTGTGATATGCACTTGGTCTCATGCGAATTAATGATGCAGCATGTAAAATTGCATGACCCCATATAGAAACTGGAAGTTTTGTTTTCATTATTAATGGTCTAGCTATTAGTTGAAGACGTTTAATTAATGACTCAGCTAAACCATTTTGTGTGTGAACATGCGCAACTGGATGTTCAACAACAATTCCTACAGACATGCAATAGTCATTGAAGGCTTGAGATGTAAATTCACCAGCATTATCAAGTCTCACATTTTTAATAGAATAATCTGGAAAATGTGCTCTTAATTTGATAATTTGAGCAAGAAATTTTGCAAATGCCACATTACGAGTTGACAATAGGCAAACATGAGACCATCTGCTGGATGCATCTATTAAGACCATGAAGTATCTAAATGGTCCACTTGGTGGATGAATTGGTCCACATATATCACCTTGAATTCTTTCTAGAAACATGGGTGATTCTTTTTCAATTTTAGATGGTGAAGGTCTCACAATTAATTTTCCAAGTAACTTTACCCGTTTGAGATAACTTCTGGTCCTTCAATGGATGTCCATGTGTACTTCCAATTATCCTGTGCATCATTGTTGATCCGGGATGGCCTAATCTGTCATGCCATAAACTAAAAATCGCAGGATCACAATGTTTTTCTTTAACTACCATATTTGTTTCAACCATATTTATATATGTATAATGTAAACCGGAGTGAAGTATTGGTAGTTTCTCTACTACACGGTTCTTATCAATAATATACATATATTTTTTATTTTCAGATGTCACTGTTCGAGTATCGAAACCATTAATGTATATGTCGTTGAAACTTAATAGATTTTTTTTCGATCTCGGAGAAAACAAAGCATTATTTATAAAGAACTTTGTACCGTTTGGTAATAGGAAATGAGCCATTCCTACTCCTTCTATCAAGTCTGCAGGACCTGATATAGTATGAATGGTTCCTTTTGTTAGTTTTAATTCAGAAAAATATTTCTTAGCTTTCAGGATGGTGTGCGTGGTACCACTATCCGGTATACACAGGTCTCCAACATTTGCCCGATGTTGCGCTTCGATGGAATTCATTTTAAACTTCAAATATTAAACAAATTGTGAGTTTATAATAATAATAATAATAATCGTAATAAGAGAACAACGTTATTATAGAAATATTTTATATGAAAAAGAAATGCATAGTTACGAAAACGGAATACATAGTTACGAAAACGGAATACATAGTTATCAGAATGATAAATAAAAAGATCAACATTTATCAAATGTTGATATCACTAAAGAAATCAGAAACATCTAAATCAGTGTTCGACAACTCCAAGTTGTCCATGTGGTTTACTTCCTTTTCTTTTCCTTTAAGAGATTCTTTATAGAGTTGACAAAGATGTTGAGGTGTACGGCACGTCCTTGACCAGTGGTCCATGCTACCACATATGTAACAAGAACCTTCAGGATTTTGTGGATGACTTGTTCCAGCATCATGTTTGAGCTTATTTTGTGGTTGGCTTCAATGTCCTTTTGGAGCATGATGATAATTTGCTCTTTGCCCACGACCACGATAGAAACCACGTCCACGACCGTAAGGGTGGCTTCGGCCAGAATTTTGGTTTCGTCCATAAAAATTATTTTGGCCGAAATAACCACGGCCTCGTCCACGGCCACGTCCCCGTTCACGGGAATTATTTCTATCAAACCTTGGACAAGAGTAGGAACGTGTGAAGATAGGTGATAGCTGAAGGAACTATAAAACAAACTACTGGGGTCCAGGTTGACAAGAAACAAAACACACCTCTCTTTCTATTATCCTATACTTGAAAATAGGTAAAATTATGTAGTCTATATTGTAACAAGCTACTACCCTATAATAAAAAAAAAAAAAAGGAAAAACCCTTTCAAATGTCTATTGGAAAGATCCTATTTGCATATAAGAATAATTTTTGTTAAAACTTATAAGACCATGAGTACCGCCAACCAACGAACCCACTGAACCCGAATGTCACCTCAGCGCCACATCAGCTTTTCTCTTTCCTACCTTCCTTGCCCTAAAGTGGAGTACCGCCAACCCACTGAACCCGAATGCCACATCAGCTTTTCTCTTTCCTACCCTCCTTACCCTAAAAAACATTAAAAAAAACAAAAAAAAACATTTACGGCGGGTTTGAACGGGTTCCCGCACACCCCAACCCGATCGGAACCCGCCCCCCCCCCCCCCCCCCCCTACCACCTCGCCGCTCTACCCGCTGCTACCCGACCACGAACCCGGCCGTGGTACCCGATGGCGGTACGCACGGCCTAATATGACATGCACCATTTATAGGAGTTTAAAGAAAATCATATATAGTATATCTATAGATGTATAGGATCTGAATAGTTCCTATAGTTAGGGAGCCGTAGGGATCGTGACACGTAGGCTTTGTGCAGATGATCTTGAATGAGTAGAAATTACGTTATTTAGCTTAGTCGACAAGGTGGCAATGATTTTTTATCAACTCGTGAGAAACAGCGTAGGATGTTTGGAATAAAGAAATAGGGAAAAAGGTTATAATACAACAAAAATCGCTTTCTTTGTTATGGTAGTAATGACACTCAACAAAAATTATTTATAGAATATACCGATGATTGCTTGAATCTTCTAAAAATATGTATTTTTATCAAAACAAAATATCTTGTATCATAAGCATGGTGATTAATGACAGATGGTAGATTGCAACTTCTTTTTATATTATATATGTAGAGATAGGTTCATACGAGAACGCTAACTATTTAAGAAAACAACCGCTATGTACAAAATCATATATGATTACGCGACTTTTCCCGCCACTTTAAGTCGCGGCTAAAGTCGAGTTTTTGCAGTTAACGTGCATATGAATTGGATCTTTTAGTATATGTCATAAAATATTTGAAATTATAGGTTATAATCAAGGTTAATTAATATGAATCTATTTAACACCATTTGACTTTCTTGGTACAAATAACTTTGTTGGATGTGTGATTTCTTTGGTTTTTCCGACATGGTCATCAACAAAGTTTGCTATGAATGGTTTGATCCATTTGGCTGTCAAATAAATGGGTCTACAATCAATGTTGGTCGCAGTACCTACAAAAATCAAAAATGAAAGTTGTCGGTAGCAACGAAATAAAAAGCATGTTCCACAAAATAATTTTTTTTAACAAATAAGAATTTAAAATAAAGATTATATTTTATTGATTCTGAAAATCTTAACTGCAGTAATATCAATAAACTGATCCTAGGTTTTAAAAAATGTAACGTTTATCCAACATTATTTTTCATTCAATTTACACTTTTTAGCAACAAACGGTATAAAAACAGTAAGATGTGCGTAAAAATTTCTTTTATCTATAAACAAAGTTTGAACATAACAAAAAGCCATGAAAATTGCAAGCTTATAATCTATTTGGTTTGATGGAATGTTTTTGAGACATTTGAATTTAGTGTAAACATTTGGTTTGTAAATTTTGGAGCTTTGAGCAGTGGTTACATACTAATTATCAATTTTAAAACATGGTACTTGTGATAAAGCTATCAAATTTGTCCTTGACAAATACATGCCACAAGTCACGTACAACAAATTCGATTGGTTTCTTGTAACGTGTAAAAAAGTAGCTTGTGTTATGTATTTTCATGTAATCAGGAGTGATACACTAACTCAAATAATATGATCGATAAACTTCAGTTTAACATACACAGTAGAACATATGGTCATAACACGATCTCACACAGTGTGCTCTCGCGCAAAAGGAAGGATGGCCCGACTCAATTTAGAGGGCTGTCACTAGGCATATCCCAGTTATCATTGTCGTCTTCCCTCTTCTTGCTCACACCTTCCAGCTTCTCGTCATTTGGGTTTCTGAAAGGGGTCCGTCTGTTTACCCCCCCAAAACAAAACCAACTTCCGTTAAACAGTGGTATTATGTACATAACAAGAACATATTCATTACAATAGTTGTATTACGTATATAAGTGGTATGCAAGTGATGAGAGGGTATGAAATGTGGAAGAGAAAAGGGTATGAAATGATAACAGTAATGAAAATAGGGTAGACGCCACCTTCTGAGGCGCCCCCACCGCACTGGTCCCACGGGGAGGTAATTCAGCGCAGGCATCCCATTGGTAGAGGAGCGGTGCCCAGGCTCGAACCAGGGACCTCACACATATGGATTACACCCACACATCTACCACTGACAGATCAACAGGGACAATGACAACGGTAATGTGCCTAAGGGGGTATGAATAACAAACCATAATATAATCGATCAACCAAATACATGGAAAACGGAACAAGACAAGGTACCAATCAACCAACGGTTCATGTTTGGTTGGTAAGTAAAGATAGAATCACATACACATTTGACTTTTGCAGAGAATGTTTAACGGTTACAAGTGTTGGATTTTAGAGGAGACAAGTATATTGTGTAATTGTGTTCGTTTATCAGAAACATGAAGGTTTGGTTGGGGTGGGAAACAGGAATGACTAATGGTGTGTCGATGTCCCACCTTCCCTCGAAGATTTATCTCTATAGTTATAATAATATGAGTATGCTATCCAAAAACATAAATGTGTACTAAGCTGAATTATAGAGAACAACTATCGATCACGAAATCATAAATCTTCATCATGAAAATAAATCCATTTCAGTTCTTAATCTTAATTGTAACCCCTTTTCTGACCCATCTTCCATATTATGAAATCAATGTTGTAATACACATATGAGTTTGTAAACTATCAGCTGACTGGTGAGTGGTGAGCTATATGTGGACTCCATACATGCAATTCCAGAGGTCTCCTCACACTCTTTTTGTGTCCTTGTTGCACAAATTTCATGCTCAGTCAAGAAACTTTCAGATAATTGTGCCCAATTTACTTATTTCTCTTGTTATCATACAATGTTTATCGATTTTATTGCTTTATGTATGCATTTTGATGTTTACAGTTGATAAAATCAAATATATCAATCTAATTTAACCATTCAATCTGCCTTGCTATGGAGAATTTACACTCAAAATATGTTTAAATTGAACAAATAGCTTCCTCATGGCATCCACTTCAAATAATTGCTACTACATGATCCATTTGATTTCCATGTGATGCTAATCAGCACCAAAATGTTATGCTCTTAGTAGTTATAACTATAACGATACCTACTGTTAATTTTTAAAGTATGAATTCATAGAATTAGCAGAAAAAATGGAGTTAAAACAAACGAAATCGATATCAAAGTAGAATTACCTGCGGCGATTGCGCTTAGCGGCCTCGCGATGCTTACGTTTCTTCTCTTCCTGTTTATTCTCGAAGTATCTACGACGCTTACATTCTTGGATAACGCCAGCCTTCATAACTTCTCTACGGAAACGTCCCAATAACTTCTCCTCCGGCTCGTTGTCCTCCACAATTACCTGAACGTTATATGCAGATCTGAAGTACAAAGTGTTAGCGTATGCCAGAGACGGACAAACCACCGACATCAGATCACCGGAGCAAGAAGACGAAATAGACGACGAATTGGAAGAAGCAACGAGTGGAGCAACCGCATCTTTGTGCTTCGAAGAGGAGTCAGTGGAGAGAGAGATGTGTGACGGTGGAGCTTTGGAAGGTTGTGGTGGGGCTTTTAATGGTGCGAAAATGGATAGGAAATTGGCTAAAACTGAGGACGCCATTGATGCAACAATCGAACTCGGATGAATGACCTTCTTATCTGTGAAACAACAGGGTGATAACTGATAAGCCAAGCCCTGAATCGAATCGAATCGAAATAGATAAACTGAGTTGACTCGGGTTTTTTCTGTTTTATGGGCTGGATCAAATGGTTGGGCCTTATCCATTAACGGATTTCGATCTTATCTGGTAACCCAAATTTAAATTTGATTTGGCGAAAAAGAACATCGGTCCATATTTAATTATTCATGCATTTGTAATTAAAAAAATTATTAATTATTTATGAAGTCTACTTTTTGTATAAATTCAATAATTCTTACAAATACACAAACTAATTTTACATATGAAAATATAGCGTTTACACAAAGTTGTTTTATATATAAAACGTTTAAGACTGTATTTTTTCCAAAAAAAAAACAATCCAAAACGTTTCACATATGAAAGTATGAAACAACAGTGTATAAATATTTTCTTTTTTATATGAAATAACATATAAAACTTACTTTGTAAATTTGTAGGGTTTACTAAGTTAGTATTAATTATGTGTCATCATATGTATTCTTATATGACGTGACGTGAAGTTGATAATAACAATTGAAATGATCAACATTTTTTCCATAAATTGTTTTTCTTCTGATTACTGCTTGCTTTATAACCAAACGGATTCTCTAAAGATATAGAATTTCCAAAGGTTAAACGGTTGTATGTATACTTATAATACAACTTCTTATACATAAGGTATAAGTCATTAAACACGAGTATATCTAATATGAATTCGGTTTTCATAACAAAGATGGTTTCTGAGTCCGTTCATGGTGAGTGTCGCTTACTGTTACAACTAATGTTACTTTTGATATCCTATTGAGATGACAAATGTTTGAAACAACATTGACACGCGTAATTGGGGGAGACACAAAAAGTTACAAGTTGCGAAAAGAATCATGTCTAAAAGCATAATAAAATTATAGAATATCACGTGTTGAAATGTTATAGGTCAACTAAAGATGATGTCGACCTTGGTCGTGAAAACCACTGTGAAGTCATCAGTTAAGAAAAGAATCATGTCTTATAAAATAGTAAAATCATAGAATACTGGCTGTAGAAATACTTTATAGAAGCATGTGTTCGACACGTAGATCAAAGCACAAGTCACATGCCTCGATATATATGTTGTCCATCCTCATTTATCGTATGACTAAACGTAATCAACTGTAATCGATCACTGATTAAAAAAAATCTAAGTGACAAGTGGTAAACTACTTATTTCCAGATGTATTAATAAACAAACATTGATAAGTAACAAGGACGCATTTTTAATTAATGGATGATTAAAACTTTCTCAATTTAATAACATTGATGGGGAGAACAAAAATATAGTATAATTGTACAAGTAACAAACAAGCTAAAAACGACACTGTTTTGGAGCATACGCAACTTTTTGTTCCCATGTTATTTATGAAGAAAATATTGGAAATCATTTATTCTTATAAAAACTTACATATTTGTTTCTGTATTTAAAAAAATGGAAAATTTATATAAAAATAACGTATTTTTATTTATTACATATTTTAAAAAATATATTTTTGAAAGAAGTATTAATTAGAGGTTTATACTTACCTATTTTAGTATATAATACTCAAATAAGTGGAGAACCAAAAGCCAAAATCTCAAAAAAAAAAAATATACATTCATCTCCAATAGATTTTTCATTTTGGAGAATCCAACATTAATTAAAATATTTCATTTATCTATTAAAATATTATTTATCTCTCTACATATTTATTTTTAAATTTTTCTATTGGTCCCCTCACTTGATAATCATTTTTGGAGAAAAAAATCTTCTCTTTTCAACTTTCTCCATTTTAGAGAAAGGGGTCGTTTACCAAATGCTTATCCGGATAAGGGTTTACCAGTCAAATTTAACACCATCACTTACTTACCGGGTAAGATTTTAGTCCGCCAAATCGATTTCGTATACAACAATTCACCCGGTAAACGCTAACCGTGGTAAGAGTCGTCGTCATCACTTATCGGGGTAAGACTCTCGTTCCTTTCATTCGCTCTTACAGGGTAAGATTTTTTGGTCCTTGTCATATCAATCTGATAGGTAATGTGATTTGGTAAGCGCTTACCCGGATAAGTTTTTGATAAACGGTCCCAAAGTTTTGGAAACATTAGACCAAAATCTTCGGTTTCTCTATTTTAAAAAAGTTGTTGGAGATACCATGAGAAGCACCTTGTACTAAGGATGGATCATGGATGCACTTGTACCAAGTTTTAATTATTTGTTTATTTATTTTATTCTGTTTCGTTGGGGTTTCCTATGATAAATATTTGTATACTAGAAAAAAGCATAAAGTTTGTAGGTCTTTGAGTCTTTTGATAATTAGTTTAAGAAATCCTCTTCATCTCTACTAAGGATGTGGTGCCTCAAAAGCCCTCCTTAAATTACTTAAAAGTGTGATTATGGCCAACACCAAATTCATTGGCCAAGTCATGTGCCACTTGTTTACCATTCATTTGTTTATATAACTTAAAATAATCAATCTAACGATAAAACAAAATATTATAGTGTTCGAATTGATTTTTACTATCATTTCTGTAAGGATACAGTCTCTTGCGTGTAGCTCAGTTGGCAAAGAGGTGGGATGACTTTGCTCAAATTTCTGTAAGGATACAATAGTCATTTCAGAATAAATAAACATCCAAATATATAATTAGCCGACGATAATCAAATGCTTTTTAGGTAAACTTTCGTTTCAAAAAACTGTTGTCGTGTAAAAACATTGTGACACTTAAAAGATGTTTTTTTTTTGGTTCCTTGAATCCAACCATGCCTGATTTGGGACCCTTTCAAGCATATGTATATCTTAACAACAACAATATGTACTATATATTAATCACATGTTCAAATATAATGAAAAACCAATAGTAATTATAGTTGTTGTAGCCCCCTCCTTTAACATAAGTCATGGTGTTATCATTGCTCCAAAAAAAAACATATTTGGTCTTTACAAATGATGAGAATTTGAATACAACTTATTTGATAATTTTATTCGATTATATATTTAGGGATTGGTTCAAACACGAACATATTTATTTTACGAGAATACGATAACACTCTTTTACTATAGTCAATCACTTGTGATTAATATAGTTTATCACATATGATAAACATGTAATACTAAATTGGAGAAGCAGACGATGTTCGGCACGACCTACATTGTAGGCCAAGTCGCCCGCACGCCACTAGGCCTCCTCACGTGTATTACTATTATCACATGTGATAAGAGTATTTTTCGATGTGATATTGTAATTCATCACATGTGATACTAAATCAATATCACGAATGACCTTTGGTGTGACTTTAGGTCATGGGCCAACCCGTCCTCAACCACCAAGTGTCCCCACGTGTATTATTACATGTGATAAGAGTGTTCTCATGTTTTCACAAAATGGAGGTGTTCTCGTTTGAACCTCCAACTATATCACCATCTAAAATACATACTTAAACATGATTAACAGTGTTTCTAACAATATTTTACACACAATCGTATATTTAAATGAAAAAACAAAAATGTTCAAATACGTTTAACTTATTACTACACACGTATACTTGTTAATACGTTTAACTTTACAAAACTAACTCATAATAACGTTGAACCCTACTAATACGACAAAATACTACATAAAACTGGTAAAAAAACAACAAATTCTCTCACTATATCAACGCCACAAAAAATCATAATAAAATAGAGAGAAAACAAAATAAAAATATATCATGCCCCATTGCATGCATATAGTTCTAAAATCATACTCTTGTGTCCCAATGCTCATATTTCTATTTTAGTCCGTTTCAAAATAAGTGTCGACTTTTAATAGTAAGTTTTTATTTTCTCATTCTACCCTTAACTATGAAGAGGAAAACAAAAACTCTCTATTATTAAAAATAAAAATATAATTTAGTTATTAAAAAAATATAGTAATCATACATATATCATATTTATTGTAGAGATGTATATAAAAATCCACCCATCTCAATGAAAGATTAATGCTAAGCCTACACGATTATGACAGCGAAACACGGATTATAATATATTTAAGAAAAAAGTATTGTGAACAAAACAACCAACCATGCCCATAGTCACTAATGAGTGGATAACCTCATTATTAATTACTCCACTTTTCTGCCCAAAATTAGACTTTTATTAAACAATGCTTTTGGGAATTAAACCACTCAATTCATTAAAATACAACTAGTTTATATATATGGGGAAATTAATTAAAATACCCAAAGTCAAACCAACTGTTACCAAAATGCCCTAAAATTTTTCAATTTTGCAAAAATACCCAAAATACCGGCGATGGGTCCCGCGATCGCGGGATACGCTGACGTGGCACGTATTTTGGGCACAAATGCCCTGCGAAGCCCCTAAACTTTGGCCGCGGTGCACTTTTGGTCCCTGTCCGCGATCGCAGCCCGCGATGGGCCAAAATTTACAGTTTTGGTCCCTGAAATTTTCAACTTTTGGTCCCTGAAAATTTACACTTTCAGCCCCTATACTTAGACGAATCTTGATGCTTTTACTGTTTTTTTCCACAATTATTGCAATTTAAAGACCGATTTGTGGTTGAAATTCAATTGCATGTTTCAATCAATGTTAAATCAATGTTTTTGGAATATCAATTTGTGGATGAAATGAGAGATTGGTTTTCTGATATGTTGGTTGTTTCATTCATAAATAGACGTAAAATTCAAGCCATAATTCTCACACAACGATTTCATTGTTGCAATATTTCTTTCTGCAATATTTTGTGTTTGAGATACTACTGAAAAAATGAGTTCATCTGTTGCAAAAGCTAAGCTATATTTCTGTTTTGATGGTGAATGGGTGCAAGATAACAATGAGTGGAATTTTGCTTATAAATCTAAGCATGGTGTAAAAGTGTCAGTAAACTATACTTATCAGAAGTTTGTTGCATATGCCATGCAAAAATGTGGAATCAACTCTTCTGATATTTGCAAGTTAGTGTTTAAAAATGGCGATGGGTCATTTGTGGATTTATCCAACGATGGGGATATCTCTACTTTTCTGCACATTGCAGTCGATTCAGAAAGACCCCCATTACTCTTTGTGTATCCCGGCGTATCCGACGGTGACGACGACGGTGACGACGACGAAGACCTCCAAATAGAGTAGCCTGATTCTCAACAACAACAACAACCACCACCACCATCACCACAACCACACGAATGGCGTACTGCTGGAGTTGCTGATGATGAAACCCACGTTTTCAGAACGGGTAATTCTGAAATAGACAGATCAGACACCGATAATGATGATCACGAAGAATATACCCCTAGTAGAAAATCATGTAGTCAGATAAATGACTTTTTTGATATGCCCCCTATTCTTCCAGACTCCCATACCCAGACACAAAGCTACGAACCTACACCTTATATTCGTAGCGAAAGTTTAATAGCAGGTCAGATATTCGATTCGAAGGATCTCTTAGCAAGTCAGATCGGACTCAAGTTCTTGGAAGAGGGTTTCCAAAGTCGCGTGCGGGCATCTGACAAAATCAAATACGTAGTTGAATGTGCTAGAGAAAAGTGTGAGTGGAGGTTGTACGCGATTCACACGGGTCCCAAAGGAGGGGCGATAATGATTAGAAAGTTGCACGACGTACACACTTGTACGAGGACGCAACTTAATCCCCACCACAAACAAGCCGGCAAAAAGACTTTGGGTGCGATCCTGAAAAACAAATTTCTTGATGTTAGTAGGTCATTGCGTCCAAAGGACATCGTCCATGACGTTCACCGGCAGTTCGGCGTCACGATTGATTACCACCAAGCGTGGCGTGCGCGCTGCCATGCACTGTTTATGGTGAGAGGCACGTTCGAGGAGTCGTATGAACGACTCCCGACATATTTATATAATTTGCAGCTGCAGAACCCTGGTACTGTCACGCAGCTACGGACCGATTCACGTGGACGGTTTGAGATGTGCTTCGTGGCCCTTGGACCCGCGGTACGTATTTTAACACGTCATATGTTTACACATTATAAACTATAACATTTTAACCTATGTTTTTGCAGATCCGCACATTTCTGGAAAATCTACGTCGTGTCCTGATAATAGACGCAGCCCATTTAAAGGGCCGTTACTTGGGTATGATGTTCCTGGCGGTTGCCATGGACGGGGATAACTCCATCGTTCCAGTAGCTTTCGGCGTAGGCAAGTCCGAAACCGGGGACGAGTGGACTTGGTTTCTGTCCATGTTGAGACAAGCTATCGGAGACCCGCAAGGGTTGATGTTTATGTCTGACAGGGCTCCTTCCATAAGCGCCACAATCTCTGCCATGTACCCAAACGCCCCTCACGCCATATGCTGTCGACATTTGGAGATGAACGCCAAATCCAAGGACAAACGTATTACCACCTACAAGGATGTCTATTGGGCGGCATGCAGAGCATATACGGATCGGGAGTTTAACAAGTACATGAATATGCTACGATACAGTGTCAAGGAAGAAGCCAAAGTCTTTGACGATGCTGGACCGGAGAGGTGGTCCGCGGCCCATTTTCCTGGACAACGGTATGACATTCTGACCTCGAATAGTGCAGAGTCTGTGAATGCACTCTCCCGTTTTGCGCGTAGATGTCCGATTGTTAATCTTATGGACTACTTTCGGGCCTTTCAACAAGAGTGGTACCAAATTCGACGCCTAAAAGGAGCTAAGATACAAAATGCACTCGCACCAACGGCGGAGAATATCGTTCAGTACAGGGCGCGTCGTGCTGCGACATGGCCGGTAAGAGCAATCGGGTATGGGAAGTACGAGGTGCATGATGACTATATTCACGTGATTGTGAATATGGAAGACCACCTTTGTTCGTGTCGCGAATGGGATAAATCCGGGTTACCGTGCGGCCATGCCATCGCTGCAGCAACATATATGGGTCGTACAGATTGCAGCGACTTGGCTGTACCTTTCTTCACGTCCGAATATTACCGGAAAACATACGTGGAGGTAATAAACCCAGCTGGACCCCCTGCAGCATGGGTGTATCCACCCGACCCGCTTCCACCATGCTATCCACCTTTAATGGATAAGAACAGGGCCGGGAGACCGAGAAAGAACGACCGACGTCCATCACGTGGTGAAAGTTCGATACAACGAAGATGTACTCGGTGCCAATGCGTAGGACACACTCGTGGAGAGTGTCCAAATCCCGCCCCTTCAACCGTGCCAAGGAGACATTCTGTCAGTTACACCCCGGGCCCGTCACAGCTTGAACCATATGGAACAAACCCATATGATACTGTTGATCTAAACACTGATTTGTAAATGATATATATACACACATACATATGCTTCTAAATGAATATTGATAACACAGCTAGTTTGTAAATGATATATATATATATATATATATATATATATATATATATATATTATATATTTACACACATAAAGAAAATAGGAGACCTTCAATTTTTCTTAGTATTTTCTTGACCTTGTTCTTGCATCCATGGCAGTGAATGTTAACTCTGAGTACACATGTCTGTTTATATATTCATATTAGATACGTTTTAATTTTAACAAATTACACCATTATAGTTAATTATTTAATTTATGGTACATCTCATATATTTTTTTTCAATTTTGTTTTACACTCCTATCGCATTAACATAATAATCATATATTAACTAATTCATTAAATCGTTTTAAATTATTATTATTTGAATGTGTTTATAGATATCGTGAATGGCAATAGGAGAAGGTAGAATTGTTTATAAATGGGGTTTTGACAAGTTGGTATCACTGGACTCATTTAAGAATTGTGAAAATGGGTATTTGGCGAATGATGATTCATGTGTGTTTAAAACACTTCAGCTCCAAACACACATGAATCATCATTCGTCAAATACCCATTTTCACAATTCTTAAATGAGTCCAGTGATACCAACTTGTCAAAACCCCATTTCATATTATATATATACACACACATACATATGCTTCTAAATGAACATTGATAACACAGCTAGTTTGTATTCCATCCAACAAGCTCTTCATCTTCAATCTTTCTGACCCTTCTTCAACGGCTTCTGCTTTTGCAACCACGTATGGCCATTGTGTACCACAACCCGCACACACTTTAGCAAATGAGTTGACTTCAATCTTTCTGACCCTTCTTCAACAGCTTCTGCTTTTGCAACCACGTATGGCCATTGTGTACCACAACCCACACACACTTTAGCAAATGAGTTGAGGGTTGTCATATATTCTACAAGAGGAGTAGGCCCATGAATGAGGTAACCTCTGACTTGACCTTGCATGATATATCCAACCTAACCGTGGTTCAGCAGCTTAAAAACTACTTTTCAGAGAAATTAACAACAACAAAAAATACAAAACAACAACACAGTAAAAAAATACAAACAACAACACAGTAAAAAAAATACAAAACAAAAAAAAATATAACCACCACCTACTTAAAAATTGATTTAGTTTCATCAATCCAAGCTTGCTTCTCGTTTACATTCGCTTGAATAATTGCGAAGTCTTGCAGAATATGGTGAATTGCTTCTTGTTCTCGACGAACACGAGCCTCCCGAGCTTTTATATCCCCTTTCATCCTTTTGATCTCCCTGTCTTCCTCTTCGATCTTTCTCAAATGGACTGCCTTCCTGTCCATCATTTTTTTCCACTCTTCTGTTAGTTCATCTATCTCCTTTTCCTTTTTTGCTATGGCGACCTCGATTTGAGGTGGCATTTTTTCAGGAGTAGACTTAGGGTTTGATGACGATGCCATTTGTGGATGAAATGAGAGAAGAGAGAAATCAATTCAAAGAAAGAAAGCAAGAGAGAAATCAAGAAAGAAAGCAAGAGGAAGTGTGAATTGTGAATTGCATACTACTGATATTTATGGATGAAATCTAAAATATGCAAATGAATTTCAACCACAAATAGGTCTTCAAAGTACAATAATTGTGGAAAAAAACAGTAAAAGCATGCAAGATTCGTCTAAGTACAGGGGCTGAAAGTGTAAATTTTCAGGGACCAAAAGTGTAAATTTTCAGGGACCAAAAGTGTAAATTTTGGTCTATCGCGGGCCATCGCGGGCTGCGATCGCGGGCAGGGACCAAAAGTGCACCGCGGCCAAAGTTGAGGGGCTTCGCGGGGCATTTGGGGCCAAAATACGTGCCACGTCAGCCCTAGCCCACGATCGTGGGATCCATCGCAGGTATTTTGAGTATTTTTGCAAAATGAATTTTTTTTGGGTATTTTGGTAACAGTTGGTCAAACTTTGGGTATTTTAATTAATTTCCCTTATATATATATATATTAGGGTCAGGTTCAAGGGAAAACCCAAAAAAAAAACGGAAAACTGAAGAACACCCTAGGAGCCCTTAATCTGGACGGTATGCACTTGTACATACAGGTTATTTGTAACATGCATTTGTACATATATGCACAAATGCATAATGCACAAATGCATAAAACCAAAAAGTCAACTATTTACCTGTATGCACAAGTGCATACCGTCCAGATGAAGGGCTCCTAGTCCTAGGGTGTTCTTCAGTTTTCCGTTTTTTTAGGTTTTTCCTTGAACCTCCCTCTCTCTCTCTCTCTCTATATATATATATATATATATATATATATATATATATATATATATATATATATATAGGGTCAGGTTCAAGAGAAACCCCTAAATAACCGAAAAACCGAAAAACCACGAAAATACGGAGGAAAAAGTATATCAATATGGATGTCAAATTAACGAGAAAAATATGATCATTTATTTGGTGTAATTTATTTCGTTCGAAATTTGTTTATTTTTCGTCTTTTTTCGAATAAAAAATAGGGGGTGGGGTTTTTTTATTTAATTAATATTGTTGTAACCGTCCGTCTAATTACATCCATCAGATCATCTGATCTAACGGTTGATAAAGTGTTTTTTAGTTTTCCATTTATTTGAGATTTTTACCTGAACCTCCCTATATATATATATATACTGAAAGGTTAAAATGCTACGAATAATTTTAAAAAAATTAGGGATTGGAGAGATGATAAGTTGACTGGATAATCACTTGAATCGTGGAAAGATTGCTCTCTGAATACAATAATTTGTTCTTTATAATCTCTGGTTATTACGAATTTAGTATTGGAATAATTCAAATGAAAAACTCTAACCTAAAAGGCTGTAAGGTCGAGTCTTTATATATACCCATACTCTCGTTCATGTATTTATATGAAAGATCGACAGTTACAAGTTGTTAAACGGTTAAGACATGATTACATCACACTTATAACTTTTAATGGATAGGATTATAAAGCGGTTACAATTGATTCATAGACCATGAGTCAGAAGGACCACATAAGAATAAGTCCAAAGGCTCTGAACCTTGTCACTTAGGAAAATTTGAACGAAGACTCAGAGCTTTGAGTCCATATGCCTTTGAATTATACTTAAAAAGATTCACTAAATCTTAGTATGGTTGTAAGAAGGTTTTCAACCTTAATTTATTTTTTAAACAACAACAACAATTTTATTACCACAACCAAAAAACAACCAACGTTCAACACCACAATGAAAACCAACCAGAAAATAAAAGCACGAACGGGTCTAGACCGAACATGGGAACCAAGAAACAGAAAATTAACTAGAAGCAGTTTGTGTTTGGGCAAAATTTCGCAAGTCTCGACCGCGACCAAAGAAGGTAAGACGCATGTTATGAGTTATACCTTGTATTAAGATAAGGTCCCGACGAAGACCCTAAGAACCTCCGCTATCCCTTCTAAAAGGTAAGTCGAGAGTTCCTCACGATACTCGACCTCGACGTCGCTCGTTCCGCACGACCGTCGCAAAAAATCGTACGACCTCGGCCGACTAACGCGTTATACGAACTGTTATATTTGTTCAGTGATTAATGCAGGAGTCAAAGTCATTTATGGACAACGGCTATAACCGACGAAATCAGTTATGAGCATTTAAACTCACATTGAAGACGACGACCGTTACAACAATCATCAACGATCTTATTAAAGTCATCCGAAGACTATAAAATCCCGGCTCAATCATCAGTTCAGGACACCTGATCAACACCGAATAACACATAAAGAAAGATAGAACAAGAGCATCGAACAACAGAAGCAAACACAAACACTCGAAGAATATTCATTCGAAGCAAAGAGATCATTCATAGAAGATCACTCTCGACACAAGACTCTCGCTCTCGACCAACAGTTTATACATAGTTTTCACACACGACGCACACTGTTTTTACATTCCAAACACTTGTACTTTACATTTCGAAGTCTTTCCTTCATTTGTATTGTAATCTCTGTACGATCGACATCCGGAACACCAAGGACATCGCCCCTGATTGGCGACCATAGCGCAGCGACGACATCCACTGTCGTCCGCAGGTTTTTTCCTCGTTGAGGTTTTTCCTGCGTCATCAAATCTTTTGTCTCATTTACATTTTTGTCTTTGTCGCACGCCTTTGTCGAAAGATTCCTTTCTTTAGTTGTTAAAGTCCACATCGACCTTAAGTTGTCCCTTTGGTGCGATTTGTTGGACAACCTAAGGGGGGGGTAAGGTTGTATTTAAAATCTTTTTTTTTTCAAAAAAACTTTGAACAAATAAATACAGTACAAACAATACAGTAAAAATAAAGCAGAGTATAAACAAGTAAATATACAACAATTATATAAACAGATATAATTTAAATGCACAGCGGAAATGTAAAGAGATAAGGGAAAGAGAATACTTGACAACGATATTTTTAAAGTGGTTCACCAAACACAAAGTTGGCTAGTCCACCTCGAGAAAATAACACTTCTCGGAGATCCAATACGAAACGTGTTCTTTACGGTAGAAACACAAACCTTAATACAACAAACGCGAAACACTCTTCTTTGAGAGATTAATGTGGATCACTCACTCTAATTCAAACACTTACAAGAGGGTATAAATTTTAATATGAATAATCACTCTTGAATAAGGTTTATCACTTGGATATTTTTAGAGAGTTTGATCACTTGAGTTGTGTTGCTGATTCAACTAATCGAGAGATTTTAATCTGCTATCAACTCAAGATTTCTTGCTCAAAAAATTAATTTTATCAGTTTAAGTGATTTAGTGTGAGTAAGAAAGCAGCAGAATAATAATCAAATGCTGAGGGAGAATTTATTGCTGAAGTTGGTGTAGCCTTGAATGCTGCTGGATGCATGTATTTATACTGGATGATCAACAGTCTTGGGGATTTCGCGGTATACCGCCAAACCATCGCGGTATACCTGCGTCAGAAAAAGGATACTGCATGGAGAAGGTCAACCCTGCAAAAAACAAACGGAATTGTGTACCCGCGGTATACCGCGTTGCACATGGCGGTATACCGCCTGATAGGGTTTCTGACAATAGAAGCTTCAAATGCAGAGGATGTGACAGGTGAACAGTACCCGCGGTATACCGCGTGGACCTTGGCGGTATACCGCCTGAATTTTTGTCCAATGAGAGCATGGCAACGCAGGGTTACAATCGGCTGATCACAATCTTGCAACAGTAAAAGGCATGGGATTTTAATAACATATATATATATATCAAGTGATTTAATATATATAAAAAATATTGTATATATATATATTTGATTCAAATATATTTATATAGATACGAAATATCCAAGTGATAAAATATTTTAGGGTGTTTATCATTTTAAAATAAAATGACGAAACTCTTCAGACTTGGATTCTTCAGATAAAAAATTATCGAGATCATTTAAATATCTGCACACTCAGATAAAATATTAGATAACAAAAAATGCGGTGTGTTTTGTAATCATCAAAATAAATATGGAGATGTGATTTTATGTGTACCAAAAATATATCATAATATTTAAAGCTGGGTACACTTGCACCAACAATCTCCCCCTTTTTGATGATGACAAACACAACGCTAAACACGAGAGCATACTCGGTTTCTCTCCCCCTTTTGTCGAAGCAAAAAGGGTTTAAGAAAGTCGCTTATGCTCCCCCTCGAAAGATGCTCCCCCTCAAAATATGAAATATTTGAGAGTTAGTATTTATCAAGGGTTATACTCAAGCATGCCTAAACCAAGTCTTAATTTAAAGAACGCCTTCTTGTTTAGAGCTTTAGTGAAAATATCGGCCAAATTATCTTCCGAATCAACCTTTTCAAGCACGATTTTGCCTTTTTGAACATTATCTCGTAAAAAATGATGTCTCAATTCAATATGTTTGGTACGAGAATGCAAAACGGGATTTTTACTTAAGTTTATGGCACTTGAGTTATCACACATAATTGGAATTTTGGTTAGGTGTACCTCAAAATCGGTAAGTGTGTGTTTCATCCATAGGACTTGAGCACATGCTCTTGCGGCGGCTACATATTCCGCTTCGGTGGTAGACAAAGCTACGGATTGTTGTTTCTTAGAGAACCAAGATACAAGTGAGAGACCTATAAAGGCACATACCCCACTAGTACTTTTTCGGTCAACAATAGATCCACCAAGATCGGAATCGGCAAAACACGTTACTTCTAACTCGGGTTGCTTTGCGTACCATAAGCCAAGATTAGTAGTACCTCGTAAATATCGAAAAATACGCTTGACAGCTTCATAGTGAGATTGTTTAGGTGAAGATTGAAAACGAGCACATAAACATACACTAAACATAATGTCAGGTCTACTAGCAGTTAAATATAATAAACTACCAATCATACCACGATAAATCTTTTCATTAAAATCGTTTCCCTCCTCGTCACGAGATAATTGCAAATTTGTGGTCATTGGAGTTTCAACGGGTTTGACATTTTCAAAGTTAAACTTTTTCAACATATCTTTACAATATTTAGATTGACTAATAAAAATACCAGTTTCACATTGTTTTATTTGCAATCCTAAGAAGTATTTTAATTCTCCCATCATGCTCATTTCAAATTCGCTTGTCATTTTCGCAGAAAATTCATTACACAGTTTTTCATTAGTGGAACCAAAAATAATATCATCAACATATACTTGCACAACCACAATATCATTTTGAACATATTTCACAAATAAAGTATTATCAATTTTACCCATAATATAACCACTAACAGTTAAAAAGGTTTTTAATCTATCATACCACGCACGCGGAGCCTGCTTTAAACCATAAAGCGCCTTTTTTAATTTATAAACATGTGTCGGGTTTTCAAAACTTTCAAAACCGGGAGGTTGAGAAACGTATACCTCCTCATTTATAATACCATTTAAGAAAGCACTTTTAACATCCATTTGAAATAACTTAAAATCTTTAGCATTTGCAAAAGCGAGAAGCATTCGAATAGACTCCAACCTTGCAACCGGTGCAAAGGTTTCGTCATAATCTATACCTTCTTGTTGACTGTACCCCTTGGCAACTAAACGTGCCTTGTTTCGTGTGACTCCACCGTTCTCGTCTACCTTGTTTCGGAAGACCCATCTTGTGCCAATAATGGTTTGACTACTAGGGCTAGGCACTAAGTCCCACACATCATTCCTAGAAAATTGGTTTAACTCTTCTTGCATGGCCATAATCCAATCCTCATCACCTAAAGCTTCATCTATGGTTTTAGGTTCTATGGTTGAGATAAAAGCATGGAAAGCACAATGGGTATGGATTTGTGATCTAGTTGTCCTTTGGTTTAGGTCACCTATAATTTGATCTACGGGATGGCCTCGAGCGGTTCTAAGGTTAGGATCATCTATACCTTGTGGAATAAAGCATGGAGAGGCATCACTAGATTCAATATTATTTGTGGAAGGTTGGGTACCTAAATCCAAGGTACTAAGTCGTTGGGCTAAGACATCTCCTTCACAAACATTGTCATTTGCTAAGGGTGCACTCGGTTTGGGAGGACTCTCGTCAAAACTAACATTAAGGGATTCTTCCACTACCATGGTCTCCTTATTTAGGATTCTATAGGCTTTGCTATTCCAAGAATAACCTAGGAACACTCCCTCATAGGCTTTGGGGTCAAATTTGGTTAGGTAGGATTTGGTGTTTAAAATGAAACATTTACAACCAAAAACTTTTAGGTGAGCTAGGGAAGGTTTTCTACCTCGGTAAAGTTCATAGGGTGTCTTATTTAGGATACCTCTAATTAGGACACGGTTAAGCACATAGGTCGCGGTAGCAACGGCATCACACCAAAACTTTTGGGGAACTTGATGTTCGTTTAGCATAGTTCTACTCATTTCTTGCAACGTTCGATTTTTCCTTTCAACAACCCCGTTAGATTGAGGAGTTCGAGGAGCCGAAAAGTTATGAGTTATACCATGTTTATCACAAAAGGCACCAAATTGTACATCATTATCGAATTCTCGTCCATGGTCCGTACGTATGGAAACAATCGTACAACCTTGTTGGTTTTGAATTCGTTTTCCCAAAATTTTAAACTTTTCAAAAGCCTCATTTTTATGTCTCAAAAATAAAGTCCAAGTATAACGGGAATAATCATCCACAATAACCAAAGTATAAAAATTTCCTCCAAAACTTTGAACAGCCATCGGGCCAAAAAGATCCATATGTAAAAGTTCTAAAACTCTTTGAGTAGAAATAACATTTTTTGATTTATGAGAAACGTGATGTTGTTTGCCGACACGACAAGCATCACAAAAATGATTATCAAACTTTAATTTTGGCAGGTCACTCACAAGCTCCTTATTTTTTAAGTTTTGCATTAATCTCAGATTAGCGTGACCTAAACGCCTATGCCATAAAGTAGAAACATCATTAAGAGAAGATAAGCATACATTATCAGATACAACAGTTTTACAAATATATAAATTTCCTTTTACAAATCCATTTAAAAGAACTTTGCCATTTTTTATGATTTTACAAGAATCTTCTTCGAAGACAACAGTTGTATTATTTTTACACAATTGGCGAACACTTAACAAATTAAAATGTAAATTATCAACATGATTAACATTAAGAAATTGAACATTATTGCAAGAAACTGTACCTCTACCAATTATATTTCCTTTGGAGTTTCCTCCAAAAATTACCTGTCCACCATCACATGACTTATATGAAGAAAAGAGATTATTGTTTCCGGTCATGTGACGTGTGCAACCACTATCGAGTATCCAGTCCATATCAAGGTCAATCTACAATAATGAAGATGTAACTTTTATGGTCCCCATTTCTTGTGGGTCCTTGACAATTAGTTTCAATGTCAACCAATATGCATATATATAAAGTCAAACAATATATATATATATATATAATACATTACACAATATATAATACATCAAACCATATTAATATATATATATATATAACACATTAAACAAACATAATATATATATATAAGAATTAAAAGAATTAAATAAAATGTATATATATATGTGCAGTACGTAGGTATATATATATATGAATAGTATAGAAAGTATAAATAACAATATTTTACTTATATATAATATATAACACATATACATAACACATTTAAAACCATAAACGCATACCACCGGGATTATCATTACTAAACATTCCTTTTGGAATCCATTTATTTACCATTTTAATTTTGCGATTATATTTATCATACACATAAAAACAGGCATTTACATTCGCATTATTATTAGGTTTAGAATATTTATCATGGTACATGCGAGCATACGGTTTTCTCGTATTATAATTTACATTATTTATTTTACGCACATACGGAGGTTTTTGCACATATTGATTTCTTGTATTTACTTTAGGTGATTCATAAAATCTTTTGATGGGTATACATGAACATTTATCAACACAAGTATTGGAACCAATGCCTTTTCTACATTTTATACGGTTAGGCATATTAAGCATGTTAAGAACTTTCTCATTGCTACTTTCAAAGGCTTTAGCTAGCATGTTATCTTTTTCATATGAAGCACATTTAGCCTTTAAACATGTAATCTCATTATCAAGAATATCACATTTTGTACAAATAATATTTTCATGTGATTTTTTATTCAAGCATGCAATTTCTTTATTTAAAACATCACAAGATTTACAAAAATCTTTTTCTCCTAATTTAGTTTCTAATTTAGCAATTATATCCATATCATTTTCAGATTTTTGTTTAACATTTTTTATTTCCTTTTTACATGTATTTACAGTTTCTTTTAACATAGCATTCTCATCTTGGTAACGATTTGCAAGAGCGGCCATTTTATGAAAAGATTCATATAATTCTTCAAGATTATTTTCATTATCACTTTCATAATCACTATCGTAATCCGAGTAAGAAGATTTTACCTCGTCGTCGCTTTCGGCCATAAGACAAATGGCTTGATAGTCATCTTCTTCTTCACTCTCGCTCCACGCGCCTCCAATGAAGGCTTTCTCCTTCTTCTTTTGGAACTTGTTCTTTTTCGGACATTCATTGGCGTAGTGGTCTTTGTCACCACATGAGTAGCAAAAGCCTCTCTTTGGCTTAGCTTTATCGTCTTCACTCGAGTCGCCATTTTTCTTAACTTTTTCGTCTCGTTTATGGAACTTACGACTTCGATTTTCACCACCACGACGGTAGTTACCGTTTCTTTGAAATCTGCCATTGTTAGAAAATTTATTATTATTATTAAGAAATTTGGAAAAGTTTCTTACCAACATGGCGACTTCATCGAGAGTTTCGGATGGATCTTTCGAGGAGCTAGCTTTCTCCTTTTTCTTCTCATCTTTTGGTGTTGAGACATTGAGAGCGATTGATTTCTTTTTAACTTGCTCCCGATCTTTGTTTCTTTTAAGTGCAATTTCATGCACTTTAAGATTACCGATCAAGTCATCTATCTTCATTATGGAAAGGTCACGGGAGTCTTCTAAGGATGTTATCTTTTGCATCCACTCCGAAGGAAGGGCTCGTAGGATTTTCCTTATATAGTCCTCGTTAGGATAAGTGCGATCCAAACCTTTCAAAGTAGTCACAATAAGGTTAAATCTTTTAAACATTGAGTCAATTGACTCATCTTGTTTCATTTCGAATAGTTCATAATCGTGAACTAAAATATTTACTTTACTAGATTTAACCTCCGTGTTTCCACGATGAGTATTATTTAAACTTTCCCATATTTGATTTGCAGTTTTATATGTATATACTCTTTCAATCTCATCAGTTGTTAAAGCAGCATATAATATATTCTTAGCTTCAAAGTTTAAACAAAAATGAGCTTCATCAGAAGTAGTCCAGTCATCTATAGGTTTATCAATATAAACATCATCTTTCACAATGGTGGGTTTAAAATTCCCTTTTTCTATAATATTCCAAATCTTTTGATTTTTGCCACGCACGTGACATTCAAATAGCTCGGCCCAAATGCCAAACTTTTCAGTATCTATCAAAGGAGGTTTTGAAAACACGATATTAGTTTGTTGAGCCATTTAGAAGAATAAGAGAAAAAAAATATGCAGAATATTTTTGAAAGACCTGCTCTGATACCAAATGTTGGACAACCTAAGGGGGGGGTAAGGTTGTATTTAAAATCTTTTTTTTTTTCAAAAAAACTTTGAACAAATAAATACAGTACAAACAATACAGTAAAAATAAAGCAGAGTATAAACAAGTAAATATACAACAATTATATAAACAGATATAATTTAAATGCACAGCGGAAATGTAAAGAGATAAGGGAAAGAGAATACTTGACAACGATATTTTTAAAGTGGTTCACCAAACACAAAGTTGGCTAGTCCACCTCGAGAAAATAACACTTCTCGGAGATCCAATATGAAACGTGTTCTTTACGGTAGAAACACAAACCTTAATACAACAAACGCGAAACACTCTTCTTTGAGAGATTAATGTGGATCACTCACTCTAATTCAAACACTTACAAGAGGGTATAAATTTTAATATGAATAATCACTCTTGAATAAGGTTTATCACTTGGATATTTTTAGAGAGTTTGATCACTTGAGTTGTGTTGCTGATTCAACTAATCGAGAGATTTTAATCTGCTATCAACTCAAGATTTCTTGCTCAAAAAATTAATTTTATCAGTTTAAGTGATTTAGTGTGAGTAAGAAAGCAGCAGAATAATAATCAAATGCTGAGGGAGAATTTATTGCTGAAGTTGGTGTAGCCTTGAATGCTGCTGGATGCATGTATTTATACTGGATGATCAACAGTCTTGGGGATTTCGCGGTATACCGCCAAACCATCGCGGTATACCTGCGTCAGAAAAAGGATACTGCATGGAGAAGGTCAACCCTGCAAAAAACAAACGGAATTGTGTACCCGCGGTATACCGCGTTGCACATGGCGGTATACCGCCTGATAGGGTTTCTGACAATAGAAGCTTCAAATGCAGAGGATGTGACAGGTGAACAGTACCCGCGGTATACCGCGTGGACCTTGGCGGTATACCGCCTGAATTTTTGTCCAATGAGAGCATGGCAACGCAGGGTTACAATCGGCTGATCACAATCTTGCAACAGTAAAAGGCATGGGATTTTAATAACATATATATATATATCAAGTGATTTAATATATATAAAAAATATTGTATATATATATATTTGATTCAAATATATTTATATAGATACGAAATATCCAAGTGATAAAATATTTTAGGGTGTTTATCATTTTAAAATAAAATGACGAAACTCTTCAGACTTGGATTCTTCAGATAAAAAATTATCGAGATCATTTAAATATCTGCACACTCAGATAAAATATTAGATAACAAAAAATGCGGTGTGTTTTGTAATCATCAAAATAAATATGGAGATGTGATTTTATGTGTACCAAAAATATATCATAATATTTAAAGCTGGGTACACTTGCACCAACACGATTTTTGGCATTAACAGTTTGGCGCCATCCGTGGGACCCCATCTAGAGAAAATCTTCGACAAACGTGCGTCTTGCTAACGGTTTTCTTGGAGTTTTCTTTGTTCTCTGTTGCAGGAAAATGGCAGCCCCTGGAGATCAGCAGCATGTCATTGCTCAGATGTACCAGGAGCTTGAAGTCGTCCGAAATCAAATCAACGCCATGGCGGAGCAAAGCCGTAGAACAGCTGAAGAGATCGCACGGTTAAGGAATCCCTTTAGACCTCAGAGTGGTCCTAGGCCATTCGTTCAGAATCCAGGCCAAGGATCGTTCGGTCAGAATGGTCCTCGACCATTCGCGCATAATCCAGGTCCAGGATCAGGTCCATTCACTCAGAATCAGCATCCAGGTCCGACCATACAAAACCAGCAGCCAGGACCGTTCAATCCAAATCCCCAGTTCGGGACGGTCCCTCCTCAGCATATAAGGCCACCACCCATGCAGAATGGATCGCAGCCATTTCAAAATGGGTCACAGCCATTTCAGAACGGGTCGCAACCGTATTTTGTTCCTTCAACGGAGATGCCAATGGCTCGTCGCATGTCAATGGCACCAGCCCAGGAATCAATCCGCAAGCAGGGGCAAATCTCAACCCCAATGACCCCGTCGCCCAGCGATTGAAAATGCTAGAAGATCAGAACGAGTGCGTCCTATCTTTGCTCGCCAAGCTGCCTGGGGCAGCCGTGCCCTTCGACGTCGAGCCCCGATCAGGATTTCAGGCGTCACCATTCATCGATGAGATCGCGACTGTCGAGGTCCCGAAGAAGTACAATGTCCCCGCCTTCACGCCCAAGTACTCGGGAGTGACCAATCCGACAAAGCATGTCGCGCAGTATAAGCAGCTCATGTGGACGATCTCAATCCCACACATGTATCAGGAAGTCTGTATGTGCAAAAGCTTCAGTGCAACTCTCACTGGTCCTGCTCTCCAATGGCTGATTAATCTCAAACCCAAGTCCATCGGGTCATTCGCTGAATTAGTCAATCAATTCTCCCAGCAATTCTCCAGCAGTCGCAAGATGGAGAAGCAGACCAGTGACTTGTATTACGTCGTGCAGAAGACCAATGAGTCTATCCGCAGTTATTTCAATTGATTCAATGCAGAGATGATCAGCATTCGCAATTGTGACATCAAGACCGCGACCAAATTTCCTCAATACCCCAAGATATCCTCTTACGGATTCAAAGGATCCGCTAAAGATTTGGTCGAAGCTCTGAAGACCGCCCAGGCGACTATTCGATGGCCAAAGAAGTCCGGTCAGGACGATGCTAAGAAAGATAAATCTAAATGGTGCGACTTCCATGTCGACCATGGTCATGCGACAGATGATTGCATAGCCCTAAAAAAGAGCTAGCATATCATGTCCCGAAAGGAAATATCAAAAATATCATCGATGACGCCGATACCCCAGTTAACGATGTTCGACCGTCAACCCCCGAGCATGCAAAGGTCGTCAATTGCATCACTGGTGGTTCAGACGTATGTGGCCTGACGTATTCCGCAGCCAAACGTCACGCCAGTCAAGCGCCTGCCGATCGGCCTATTCCGCGTTCATCAAGGCCCAGAGGAGATTTCGAGTTGGAAGCTATGAAGATCGTATTCGACCAAGTCGACCTCGGGGACTCGTATCAGAAGCACCACGACGGGTTGATCATTCAACTCACGGTTGGTAACTGTCTAACTCGTCGAGTCTTGGTCGACGGGGGCAGTTCAGTAAACGTCATCTTCCTTGACACCATCAAGGCCATGGGAATCGATCGCTCGGAAATCACCCGACGTTCGACAACTTTGGTCGGTTTCAATGGAGAAGTGACGAGCACCTATGGAGATATCATATTGCCAGTCTACGCCGGAGGAATCAACAAGCAAACCAAGTTCAGCATCATCGACTGTGCGTCGGCTTATAACATCATCTTAGGTCGACCATGGATCCATGAGATGAAGGTCGTTCCCTCGACGTATCATCAGACTCTGAAGTTCCCTACGTCGTGGGGAATCCAGGAGATAAAAAGTGAGCCGAAAGTCGCTCGTGATTGCTATAAATCCACTCTGAAGCCGCAAAAGTAAATCGTCTAGCAGACGCAACACGACCAAAAGGTCTCGACAGGTTCGTCCTCCTATCCTTAAAGACAAACTCATGCCTTTTCTACAGGAGTAGGCCGACTATCCTGCCTTGTCGCACGAAAACACAGTCGACGCAGACATAGATGGTATTTTCTAAGATCCCTGTGTCGATTTGTCATTTAAAACCTATTTTCCTCCTGAAAGGTATAGGATAATAAATGACAGGGGGCAAATACCCCGTCAAATAAAAGAAATAAATCTGAGAAGGTACGTATCCTAATCTCTTCTCTTTTCCTTCATACGATTTCTCATCACGAACGATTACTGACTTAAGCATCGGATGGTTGTTGGCTAGTCAACGACCAACCTCTAATATTATTTTATCGCAGAAACACACGACAATAATCACTAAGTCTACTATATGACTTTAAATTCGCAAGGTCGCCCGACATAGACGATCACATCTACGACTTGATCATTCTTCTGCAGGGACACACGATTCAAGCTCGTCGCACAACTTAGTCATATGATCGCAAAGTCTACACGACTTTTTTCTAAGTTTCTTAAACTTAGAAAATTTTATTACTCTGAATGTATGCTTTGGTCGCACATTCCTATGTTTGTTTACACGATTTACAAGCGCTATGTCTTACATTCTAAGCTATTGTGTTGCAATAGATGCCTAAGTCGCATGATTTCTATTATATTATACTCAGTAAATTTCATAATTGACATGTTATTTACTTACTGAATATACAAAACACGAGTACGACGGAAATTTAAATTTCATTTCCTGGATAGTTTGTCATTTACATTCAAAATAACTCGACCACTGACAGTCGAGCAGCAAAAGAAACGACAAATGACAAAGACATTTCCTAAGGCAAAGGGGAAGCGTCGGTCGCGTCCCTGCTTGACGCCTCACCCTGGAGACCTTCCTCCTCCTCAATCTCCTTCTCGTGATCCCATCTCTTCGATAAAGGTCCCTTGAAAACGCTCCTTGAAAGATAAGAGCTGATATTTCCCCAGATACGGAAATGACTTCGTCCCGTCAAGGACATTGTCAGTCAGGAGGATCGTCGACAACGTAAAGTTGATCATCATGACTTCCTTCTCATCCTCTCCCGTCTTTACACCCTTGCCCCTGGCGGCTGACGAAAGGGTCGACGAGGATATAGAAGACATTGTCGCCGGTTGCGCAGTATGAGACATCGTCGCTGTTTGGGCAAAAAATCACGTCGCTCGACCGCGACCAGAACAGGTAAGACGTATGATTATGGACTATATCTTGTATTAAGATAAGGTCTCGACAAAGACCTAGAACACCATCGTCGTCCCTCATAAAAGATAAGTCGAGAGTTCCTTACGACACTCGACCATATCGTCGCCCGATCCACACGACTATTATATAAAGGCGTGCGACCTTGATCAAAGCTAACGTTAACCATGACCGTTTATTAAGTGTTTAATGCAGGAGTAAAAGTTATTAAGGAGCAACGACTATAACCGACGCAATCATTAAACAGCCGACGACTGTAACGGACGAAGATCATTACTCCGGCGACCGTTTCCAACCGTTAAGGCCATTAAAGGAGCATTCATGAATGAAGCTAAGGACACGAAGACTATAAATATCAAGCTCAATCAACATTTCAAGGGATCGAATATCCGGCGATTAACAATCGAAGCAATATTCAAGAACACCTGAAGTGAAGAACCATTATTCTAAATATCGCTCTCGACGCACGACAACAGCTCTCGACCAGCAGTTCACACTTTGTTTCGTATACGACAAACACCTATTTTTACGTTCAAACACTTGTACTTTACATTTCGAAGCAGTTTCCTTCATTTGTATTGTAATCACTGTACGATCGACACCAGTATCCAAGGACATCGCCCCTGATTGGCGACCATAGTGCAGCGACGACACCCCCTGTCGTCCGCAGGTTTTTTCCTCGATTGAGGTTTTTCCTGCGTCATCAAATCCCTTGTTTCTTTATTTTATTTATCGTCGCACGTCTCGTCGAAAGATTCTTTCTTTAGTTGTTTAAGTCCACATCGACCTTAAGTTGTCCCTTTGGTGCGATTTTTGGCATTAACAGTTTGGCGCCATCCGTAGGACTACATCTAGAGAAAATCCTCGACGAACGTGCATTCTACTAATAGTTTCTTGGAGTTTCTTCTATTTCTGTTGCAGGAAAATGGCAGCCCATGGAAATCCGCAGCAAGCCGTCGCTCAGATGTATCAGGAGCTCGAGGTTGCCAGGAATCAACTCAATGCAATGGCAAAGCAGAATCGCAGAGCAGCTAAAGAGATCGTGCGGCTAAGGAATCCTTTTGGACCCCAGAATGGTCCTAGACCATTCATCCAGAATCCAGGTCCGGGACCAGGCCCGTCCGCAAAGAATCAGCAGCCGGGTCCGTTCATTCCGAATCCCCAGTCTGAGCAGATTCCCCCTCAGCACATCCGGCCACCACCCTTGAACAATGGATCCCAACCATTGCAAGGTGTCGCCTAGCCGTTTCAGAATGGGTCCCAGTCGTTCCAAAGTGGATTGCAACCTTTCCAGCAAGGATCGCAACCTTTCCAGCAATGATCGCAATCTTTCCAGCAGAGATCGCAGCCATTTCAGCATGGACCACAATCGTTTCAGAATGGACCGCAACAATTCCACTATGGGTCGTGTTTGGGCAAAAAATCACGTCGTACGATCATGACCAGGACAGATAAGACGCACGTCATAATCCAAATCTTGTATTAAGATAAGGTCTCGACGAGAACCCAGAAAACATCCGTCGTCGCCCGTAAAAGGTAAGTCGTACGTCCTCCATGACGCTCGACCATAGTATCGCCCGTCCAGTACGACCATCGCGTAAGATCATTGTACCTTTGACCGAACTAACGTTAACCTTGACTGTTACGTTTGTTAAGTGTTTAATGCAGGAGTCAAAGTCATTAAAGAGCAACGGATATAACCGACGCAACCATCAACAATCGATAGCCGTAACGGACGAAGATCATCATGGATAATCACTCCGGCGACCGTTTCCAGCCGTTGTAGCCGTTGATTGAATCATTAATGGAGTTAATTAATGACGCGAAGACTATAAAAGACAAGCTAAAGCATCATTTCAAGGGACATCAGTGAACATCGAACATATATCACCGGACATCGATCACCGAGCAGAGATCATCTGGAGAACAATCCACTACAGACTTCCGAACTCAGAGAATCTAACACTCAAGCTCAAGAACTACGCTGCAAACTCAAGAACACTCGAAAAGCAGCTCAAGTTATCATTCTCGACGCACGACATCAGCCTTCGACCAACAGTTTACACTTTGTATTCACACACGACGCACACTGTTTAAACACTAAAAACACTTGTACTTTACATTTCGAAGCATTTCCTTCATCTGTATTGTAACCCTTGTACGACCGACGCCAGTACCGAAGGACATCGCCCCTGATTGGCGACCATAGTGCAGCGACGACATCCACTGTCGTCCACAGGGTTTTTCCTCGATTGAGGTTTTTCCTGCGTCATCAAATCATTTGTCTTATTTATTTTTCCCTCGTCGCACGTCTCGTCAAAAGATCCTTTCTTTAGTTGATTAAGTCCACATCGACCTTAAGTTGTCCCTTTGGTGCGATTTTTGGCATTAACAGTTTGGCGCCATCCGTGGGACCTCATCTAGAGAAAATCCTCGACGAACGTGCACCCTACTAATAGTTTCTTGGAGTTTCTTCTATTTTCTGTTGCAGAAAAATGGCAGCCTCTGGAAATCCGCAGCAAGCTGTTGCTCAGATGTATCAGGAGCTCGAAGTCGCCAGGAATCAGCTCAATGCAATGGCAGAGCAGAATCGCAGAGCAGCTGAGGAGATCGCGCGGTTAAGAAATCCTCTTCGGCCTCAAAATGGTCCTAGGCCGTTCGTGCAGAACCCAATTCCAAGACCGTTCGACCAGAATGGCCCTAGACCATTTGTCCCGAATCCAGGTTCATCCGCGCAGAATCAGCATCCAGGCCCGTTCATGCAGAATCAGCAGCCAGGGCCGTCCAACTCAAAAAAACTCAGTTTGGGACAGTTCCTCCTCAGCACATAAGGCCACCACCCATGAATAATGGGTCTCAGCCATTACAAGGGTCGCAGCCTTTCCAGCAAGGGTCGCAACCATTTCAGCAGCCATTTCAGAATGGACCTCAAGGTGGATCGCAGCCTTTCCAGCAAGGATCGCAGCCGTTTCAGAATGCACCGCAGCAATTCCACTATGGGCCGCAGCCATATTTCGTCCCGTTCAACGGGGACACCAATGGTTCGCCGCATGGTAATGGCAATAGCCCAGGGGCCAATCCCTCGACAGGGGAAAATCCTGATCTTAACGATCCCGTCGCTTAGCGTTTGAAGATGTTAGAAGACCAAAATGAGCGCGTCCTGTCCTTGCTCGCCAAGTTGCCTGGGACAGCCGTGCCTGTAGACGTCGAGCCTCGGTCGGGGTATCAGGCGTCGCCCTTCATCGACGAGATCGCCACCGTCGAGGTCCCAAAGAAGTATAACATTCCTGCCTTCACTCCCAAATATTCTGGTGTGACTGATCCGACTGAGCACGTTGCGCAGTATAAACAGCTCATGTGGACGATCTCGATCCCATTTATGTACCAGGAAGTATGCATGTGTAAGAGTTTTGGAGCAACCCTCACTGGTCCTGCTCTCCAATGGTTAATCAATCTCAAACCCAAATCCATCGGGTCGTTTGCTGAGTTGGTTAATCAATTCTCCCAGCAATTCGCCAGCAGTCGTAAGATGGAGAAGCAGACCAACGACCTATATTACATCGTGCAGAAAGCTAATGAGTCTATTCGAAGTTATTTTAATAGATTCAATGCCGAAATGATCAGCATCCGCAATTGCGACGTAAAAACCGCAATCGAAGCCTATAAGCGTGGTATGGACGATAATTCGGGTTTATACACCGACCTGACCAAATATCCCCCGGAGAATTTCGAAGACGTCCGAGCTCAGACCTTAGCATATATGAGGGTCGAAGACGATGCAACCTTTCGTCGCAAGCATACTGACGACAAGAAGTCGTTAGGCGTCAGAAAGCCAGAGTTCAAGACAAAGGTTGTTTCTAGAGTAGAAGCAGCGCGCCAAATTTCAAATGTTCGTTTCAAGACGAAAGCAGAGGCCAAGACCGCGGCTAAGTTCACTCAGTACCCCAAGATATCCTCTTACAGATTCAAAGGATCTGCAAAGGACCTAGTCGAAGCTCTGAAAAGTTCCCAAGCTACCATTCGATGGCCAAAGAAGTCCGACCTGGACGATGCTAAGAAAGACAAATCAAGGTGGTGCGACTTCCATGCCGATCATGGTCATGCGACAGACGACTGTATCGCATTGAAGAAGGAACTAGCATATCATTTTCCGAAAGGAAATCTCAAAGATATCATCGACGATGTCGCTATTCCAACTAATAGCCATCGACCGACGACTCCCGAGCATGCAAAAGTTATTAATTGAAATTCCCTACGCCATGGGGAATCCAGGAGATCAAAAGAGAAAATAAACTGAAGTCGCAAGATCAAGCTCTCGACAGGTTCGTTCTTCTATCCCTAAGTTAATATCTTTTCCACAGGGATAAATCTACTATGGTGCCTCGTCGCACGACAACATAGTCGACCGTAGGACAATATTTCTTCGTGTCATTCTGTCATTTAAAACCTATCTTTTCCTCCCAAAAAGGATACGGTAATAAATGACAGGGGCAAATAGAGAGAGTCTGAAATAGTACGTTCTCTAGCTCTTTCTCATACGATTTTTTCTCACAAAACGTTTACTGACTTAAGCATCGGAGGGTCGTTGGTGAGCCAACGACCAACCCCCGACATCGTTTTATCGCAGAATCGCACGACAGATTATCGCAGAATCGCACGACAGTAATCATTAAGTCTACTATATGACTTTAATATCGCAAGGTCGAACGACATAAACAATCAGGTCTCTAACTTGATCATTTCTCCACAGGGGCATACGGCACAAACTCGTTGTACGATCCGGTCATACGATCGCAGAGTCTAAACGACTTTACCCCTAAGTTTCTTAACTTTCATACACTGAATGAATGCTTTAATCGCGTGTTTTTATATTTGTTTTACGTTCTTATCATCGTATTACAATGAATACCTTGGTCGCATGATTTCGTATGTATTCTATGATCGAATTCATAACCAATGTGATATTTGCTTACCAAATATATGAAAACAAAAAAGTGCATTTAAAAAGATCGTCAGGTACACACTCAACCACCAACGATCGAGCAGCAAAGAAAATAAAATTCTTAGATTAAAGAGGAGCATCCGTCGCGTTCATGCCCGAAGTCCCGTCCTGAAGGTTTTCACCTGCCACCTCCTCCTTAGCATCCTTCTCATCGTCCGAGTCAAGATCCCTCTCAGTCCCAACACCATTCAGATAGATGTCCAGCTCCTCCTTCGCCGAAGCAAGAGGGTCTTTTCCCAGCAAATGTCGTCGCATGATCGCCGCCCGAGCAGTCAGACGAGCTATGGCAAAAACCGACTTACCCTCGTCCTTTACGGCTTGCACCTCCTTCTCCAAAATCTCCACCTTGGATTTAAAATCCTCGGCCTCTTTCGAAACAGCAACCAAGGATTCCTTAATTTTTTCCATCTCCTCCCTTTGTTCAGCAGTCATGGACAAAGATTGCGTCAGACGATGACTAAGATCTTCCTTGGCAAGATGAACGATCTTCAAATGTTCTAAAGCATCGTCAAGCCGATTCGAAAACTCCTCAACACGACTTGTAGAGGCACTCGCTCTGTCCAGCGCCGCTTTCTCTCTTTCACGAGCAGCAGACAAGAGATCTTTTACCTTCGCCGCTCCGCTTCGCGAGGCCAAAGCAGCCTGAGGTGCCTGCGAAAACATCATCAGTGGACAACGACAACGACAATGACAACGAAACCTGGGCCTAGATAAACTAAGTCTTGAAAGAAAGACTTACCATGAACGACAAGTCAGCTATATGGGCACCCGTCTCCTCGATAGGAAACCCCTCAAAACGCTCCCTGAAAGATGGAAGCAGGAAATTATCCAGGTGAGGGAACAGGTTCGTCCCGTCTAGGACATCACCTGTCATAAAGTCCGATGGTAGCGAAAAGTTGACCGTCGTGACCTTCTCCCCTCCCGTCGAGTGATCCTCGCCCTTGTCGGCTGACAAAGGATTCGACGCGGCAGACGGGGACTTCACCGTTTCCGCCGGAGGCGCAGAACTGATGGGTGTCGCTGCAATCACCTTCTTAGGCGATCCGACCACTACCTTCTCAGGTGAAGCGACTCTCGACGAGTCATTAACCCCAGCCGACGACTCCCTCGAAGTCGTCGTCCTCGTCTTCTTCGGAATTTCAGGGCCAGCGGACATGGCTTTTAGCCTCCTCTCCCTGCCCTGACGAGCACACTCCAGCTCAGCTGCTCTCTTAGCAGAAACCTTCAACACTTTAGGTTGAGATTCTCCTGAAAAAAAAAGGAATGTCATAAAGCACACAAAGGAAAAAGACTCGAGGTAACATAGGAAGAAAAAGTAAGTAAAACTTACCCGCCATTCCTCTCCTTCCTCTCGACTTATCTTCCTCCTCTTCTCTTCCTTTCTCTTCACACTTCTCCCCCTGATTCTCTCTTGAAGATTCTAAATCGTCGTCATCCGTCGTATGTCGCACGACGAAAGACCTCTCGGCGACGCTAAATTCTAAAAACGGATTAATCTTCGCTTGAGAGTTAGCGTCTGGCTTCACGACCTCGAACTTTATGGCTGTCAACATACAAAAACAAGTTAAAAATCATATATAAATCATCTACAGCGCACGACAGATGAAATTACGAGGCTCACCCGACGTATTCCGGCTCGTCCTAATCCACTCACTCTCAGAGTCAAGGGATAACTTACGCACGAAAACATATCGAGACTTCCACCCACGGTCATTCACACCCGTTCCTAAAATCAAAACGCGGTCGCCCTTGAATCTAGAATGTAAACTACATTGATGACATCCGTCCATCTTGGATTGATAAGCCGAGAGGAGGTCCTGTACATTCATGGGAGAATCTCATTTCTTAGTAGCACGCTCGATCACTCGTACGCCTCGCCAGAACTGGGGCATCAACTGACTCGGTGCCAAGTCAAACTCTAACATAAACGCCTTGGCCAGAGGAGAAAAAGGCCATTCGAAACCTGTCTTAAAAGGGTATTCATAGATTACGATGTACCCCTCGGGACACTCATTTGATCGGATCTGGCCTGGACGGATCAATTCGACCCACGTAGGAATTTTTGCTAACTTTCTAAAATCCCGGAGGTCCGATGACTCTTGAATAACACTCTCAGGATCCCTCGACATTTCTAAGCAAAATTTGCAGAAGGCAGAGAAATCGTACCTTACTTATAGGCGCGTTAATCCTCGAAGAAGCCTAACCAAGTCAGGGATTTTCACAAGATCGGAAGATATCAGACAAAAGACGGCAAGGAAATCACAGCACAAACTCTTCAAGGGCGAAATAAGGAAATGATCCGTCAAAATCCCTATTTAGACCGAAAAACAGGGTTGGATCGAATCCCTGGAAAACCGCTGCGCATCCCCGTCCTTTTGTATGACCATAGGGATCGTCGACACCTGTCCTCGACAGCTGGTAAGCATCATCGTGTGTCAGTATGACGTCACGACCTCGTTTCCTTTTCAAACTTCTCGTTCAGTTAAGAGCAGACCAGCCTAATTCCAAGGTAACAAAGGTAATTTCTAACTCTTGTCATATTTTTTCGACTGACAAATTTAAAACTCGGATTTGCTATCCTTCTTTCAAATTTTGGGGGCAAACTGTTTGGGCAAAAAATCACGTCGTACGATCACGACCAGGACAGATAAGACGCACGTCATAATCCAAATCTTGTATTAAGATAAGGTCTCGACGAGAACCCAGAAAACATCCGTCGTCGCCCGTAAAAGGTAAGTCATACGTCCTCCATGACGCTCGACCATAGTATCGCCCGTCCAGTACGACCATCGCGTAAGATCATTGTACCTTCGACCGAACTAACGTTAACCTTGACTATTATGTTTGTTAAGTGTTTAATGCAGGAGTCGAAGTCATTAAAGAGCAACGGATATAACCGACGCAACCATCAACAATCGATAGCCGTAACGGACGAAGATCATCATGGATAATCACTCCGGCGACCATTTCCAGCCGTTGTAGCCGTTGATTGAATCATTAATGGAGTTAATTAATGACGCGAAGACTATAAAAGACAAGCTAAAGCATCATTTCAAGGGACATCAGTGAACATCGAACATATATCACCGGACATCGATCACTGAGCAGAGATCATCTGGAGAACAATCCACTACAGACTTTCGAGCTCAGAGAATCTAACACTCAAGCTCAAGAACTACGCTGCGAACTCAAGAACACTCGAAAAGCAGCTCAAGTTATCATTCTCGACGCACGACATCAGCCTTCGACCAACAGTTTACACTTTGTATTCACACACGACGCACACTGTTTAAATACTAAAAACACTTGTACTTTACATTTCGAAGCATTTCCTTCATCTGTATTGTAACCCTTGTACGACCGACGCCAGTACCGAAGGACATCGCCCCTGATTGGCGACCATAGTGCAGCGACGACATCCACTGTCGTCCGCAGGTTTTTTCCTCGATTGAGGTTTTTCCTGCGTCATCAAATCATTTGTCTTATTTATTTTTCCCTCATCGCACGTCTCGTCGAAAGATCCTTTCTTTAGTTGATTAAGTCCACATCGACCTTAAGTTGTCCCTTTGGTGCGATTTTTGGCATTAACAGGTCGCAACCATATTTTGTTCCGTTCAACGGGGACACCAATGGTTCGTCGCATGGTAATGGCACTAGTCCAGGGACCAATCCCTCGACAGGGGAAAATCCTGATCTTAACGATCCCGTCGCCCAGCGTTTGAAGATGTTAGAAGACCAAAATGAGTGCGTCATGTCCTTGCTCGCCAAGTTGCCTGGGGCAGCCGTGCCTGTCGACGTCGAGCCTCGCTCGGGGTATCAGGCGTCGCCCTTCATCGATGAGATCTCCACCGTCGAGGTCCCAAAGAAGTATAACATTTCTGCCTTCACTCCCAAGTATTCGGGTGTGACCGATCCAACCGAGCATGTCGCGCAGTATAAGCAACTCATGTGGACAATCTCGATTCCACACAAGTACCAGGAAGTATGCATGTGCAAGAGTTTCGGGGCGACTCTCACTGGCCCAACTCTCCAGTGGTTGATCAATCTCAAACCCAAATCTATCGGGTCGTTCGCCGAATTGGTCAACCAATTCTCCCGGCAATTCGCCAGCAGTCGTAAGATGGAAAAGCAGACTAGTGATCTGTACTATGTCGTGCAGAAGACCAATGAGTCTATTCGAAGTTATTTCAATAGATTCAATGCCGAAATGATCAGTATCCGCAATTGTGACATCAAAACTGCGATCGAAGCTTATAAGCGTGGTTTAGACGATAGTTCAGATTTATATATCGATCTGACCAAATATCCCCCAGAGACTTTCGAAGACGTCCGAGCTCGAACCTTAGCATATATGAGGGTCGAAGACGACGCAACCTTTCGTCGCAAATACACTGACGACAAGAAGCCGTTAGGTGTCAAGAAGCCAGAATTCAAGTCGAAAGCCATATCCAGAATAGAGCCAGCGCGTCAGATTTCAAACGTTCGTTTCAAGACAAAGGCAGAAGCTAAAACCGCGACTAAATTCCCCGTGTATCCCAAGATCTCCTCTTATGGGTTCAAAGGATCATCTAAAGACTTAGTCGAAGCTCTGAAGACCACCCAAGCAACCATCCGGTGGCCGAAGAAGTCTGACTTGGACGATGCTAAGAAAGATAAATCAAAGTGGTGCGACTTCTACGTCGACCATGGTCATGCGACAGATGATTGTATCGCACTCAAGAAGGAATTGGCATATCATGTTCCACAAGGTAATCTCAAAGATATTATTGATAATGTCGTTATTAACAGCCATCGACCGTCGACTCCCGAGCATGCAAAAGTTATCAATTAAAATCCCCTACGCCATTGGGAATCCTGAAGATCGAGAATGAGTCGAAACGTCGCTATGGTGCCCTGTCGTACGACGACATGATCAATCACAGACAGTATCTCATCGGATCGTCGTGTCGTCCTGGCATTTAAAACCTATCTCTCTTTCCAAAAAGAATAGGATAATAAATGACAGGGGGGCAATACCCCATGAAGGAGAAAGGTATGATTTCTAACTCTTTTCCATACAAATTTTTCTCACAAACAGCTAATGACTTAAGCATCGGAGGGTCGTTGGTGAGCCAACGACCGACCCTCGACATCGTTTTATCGCAGGATCGCACGACATAGACAATCAGGTCCATGACTTGATCACACCTTACAGCTAGTCGAACGATCGCATAGACGGCTTCGCAGCCTGAGCTTCTTAATTTAGAAAAACTTCGCGTTTTGAATAAATACCTTAGTCGCATGTATTGGTGTTTGATTAGCATACATTCTAAACGAATGCCTTATTTTTTCTTTCTTATACCCTGTATGGATACTTTGATCGTATGTTCTCATATTTTATAAATGCCTTGGTCGCATGATTTCTATGTATCTTATGTTCAATCGATGCGATAGTTGTTTACCAATAAAGTTCAAACAAAAAAAAGTGCATTCATCAGAAAAATTGTCAAAAACGCGCTCGACCACCAACGGTCGAGCAGTAAAACAAAAAAGAAAGAGAAAATTCTTAAACTAAAGAAGGAACATCCGTTGCATTCATGCCCGAAGTCCCATCCAGAAGGTTTTCGCCTGCCATCTCTTCTTCAACATCTTTCTCATCATCTAAGTCAAGATCTCTCTCTGTCCCAACGCCATTCAGATAGATGTCCAACTCCTCCTTCGCCAAAGCAAGAGGGTCTTTTCCTAGCAGGTGTCGTTGCATGATAGCAGCACGCGCAGTAAGTCGAGCATAAGAAAAGAAAGACCTATTCTCAACCTTCAACTCCTCGAACTTTTCCTCCAAGTTCGTCGCTTTAATCTTGGATTCTTCAACCTCCTTTTTCTTCGCAGCTAAAATGCCTTCATCCCCTCCAGCTCCTCTCTCTGATCACGCATCAAAGATAGAGATTCATTCAAACGGGAATCCACCTCGTCCCTTGCATGACCGAGGGCATCTAGCTCATCAAAAGCATGGTCAAGGCGCATTGACACCGCCTCTTCGTGCTCTAGGGCAGCTTTTTCCTTAGCCAACGCTGCTTCTTCGTCCTTGATAACAGAAGCCGTCAAGCTCTCTACATTCGCCGTCTCAGCCTGTAATGCTAAGCAAGCTTGAAGTGCCTGCAAAATCATAAAGACGAACATCGTCAATAAACAAAGACAACGACTGCGACAAAACAAGTTTTGAAAGAAAAACTTACCAAGAATACGAGTCCAGCTGCATGGAACTCTTTTTTCTCAAAATAAAACCCATCAAAACGCTCCCTGAAAGACGGGAGCAAATATTTTTCTAAGTGGGGAAACAACTTCGTCTCGTCTAAGACATTGTCGTCCAAAAAATCCGACGGCAACGTAAAGTTGACCGTCGTCTCCCCCACATATCCTTTCTGCGCACCTTTGCCCATGTTGGCCGACGAAGGGCCGGATAGAACGACGGGAAACATCGTCGCCGGTTGCGCAGTATCCACAGATTTTACGCCGGTCGTGTCAAACACAACCGACGCCATCGCCTTCCTGGACAAGGCAACCCTCGGTGGGTTACCCGTCTTCAGAGACGGTTCCCTCAGAATGGACATCTTTGTCCTCTTCGAGAAGTCAGACCCAGCCGTCGGGACTTCTTTTCTTTTCAAGAGACCCGACCCAGATGTCGAGACCTCTTTCTTCTTCAGGACCCCTGACCCAGTCGTCGAAGTGTCCTTCTTTCTATTATCCCTCGCCTTGCGAGTCGGTTCAGCCTGAGTCATCATCCTAGTAACAGAAGATGACACCCGTGCATGAGATTCCCCTGTATGGGTGAAAACAAAGGATTAGACACTCGAAGAATAAAAACAGATTAAGTTAAGAAGAGAAGAGAAGAACAATTACTGGTTATCTCTACTTCCAGATCATCTCCTTCAGTCCCCTCGGACTCCTCTTCTTCTTCATCATTTTTCTCCCTTTCCTCTCGACCCATTCTGATCCTATCACTCAAGAAAACAGTGTCGTCATCCTCATCTACCAGGTGACGACTAACGTACGTCTGATCCCTGCCACTGAACTCTAAAAATTTCTTGATCTTAGCCTTGGATTCTTGATCAGGTTTTACTTTGTCAAAATTAATATCTGAGCATAAGAGAAAAGAACAGTCAAAGAGGAATCATATAAGAACCGGTTAAAAAGATATAGATCGACAACTCACCCGTCATATTCCAGCCCTCTCTGATCCAGTCTCTATCAGACTCGAGCGTTGCCAACCGTACGAATACATATTTCTTCTTCCACTCACGATCATTGACGGATGTATTTAAAACCAAAGTACGATCACCTTTATGTCTCGAAAACAAGCTATAGCGCCAATACTGATACTTCGTGACTTTGTACGCCGTCAGAAGGTCCCTCACACCCATCGGTGAATCCCAACCGGAAGTAAGTCGTTCAATGACCAAAATGACTCGCCAAAACTGGGGCATCAGGTGTCCTGGCGAGAGGTCAAATTCGCACATAAACTCCTTGGCTAGAGGCGAATATGGCCAGCGGAAACCTATCCTAAACGGGTACTCATATATAACAGCATACCCTTTAGCACACATTTCAGGACGAACGCCGCCAGCCCTGTTTATACTGATCCCCATGGGTATCCTAGCCAGGCTTCTGAAGTCGTCTAGATCGTCCTCGGTTTCTATAATACTCTTAGGCTCCGTCGACATCTCTAAACCTGTCAAATTAATAAGCAAGTCCGAAAAACCCCAGATATCCCAGTTCTTCTTCGGTTTCCTGGCAATGGACTTGCGACGCATACGACGGCTAAAGAATTGGTATCTTATATGATCCCGAAAATTGATAATTCCGAACAGGGTAATCGAACGAAAAGCGACAAAGAAACCCTAAGAGAAAGCTCTGCTCAACACTGTCCTGAATCGTAAACAGAAGAAAACCAATCACAATCTCTATTTATGCGGACGGATATGTCAGATCGAGTCCTTCGGCAAATCAACACGCGTCCATCCGCCCGGATCTTCGACACCTGTCCTCGACAGCTGGTAAGCATCATCGCGCGTCAGTATGACGTCACAACTATTAATGCCAAAAATCACACCAAAGGGACAACTTAAGGTCGATGTGGACTTAATCAACTAAAGAAAGGATCTTTCGACGAGACGTGCGACGAGGGAAAAAATAAACGAGACAAGGGATTTGATGACGCAGGAAAAACCTCAAACGAGGAAAAAACCTGCGGACGACAAGGGATGTCGTCGCTGCACTATGGTCGCCAATCAGGGGCGACGTCCTTGGTACTGGCGTCGGTCGTACGATGATTACAATACAAATGAAGGAAATACTTCGATATGTAAAGTACAAGTGTTTGAATGTAAAAACAGGTGTTTATCGTGTGTGAATACAAAGTGTGAACTTCTGGTCGAGGGCTGTTGTCGAGAGTTGATTCTTCGGAATACTTCTTCAATTCGCTGTAGAGGACTATAGAATTCGTCTGTGAGCCGGTTCCCTGAATGAGGCTTGAACTTTCTTATTTATAGTCTCCGTGTCCTTAACTTCCTCCATTAATGCTTCGTTAATGGCTGCAACGGTTGGAAACGGTCGCCGGAGTAATGGTCTTCGTCCGTTACGGTCGCCGGCTGTTTAATGAATACGTCGGTTATAGCCGTTGCTCCTTAATGACTTGGACTCCTGCATTAAACACTTAAACATAACGGTTAAGTGAACGTTAGTCTGGTTAAGGTCGCAAGTCCTTATGCGTTGGTCATGCGGGACGTACGACATTATGGTCGAGCGTCGCTAGGATATCTCGACTTATCTTTTACAGTGGACGACAGAGGTCTTTATGGTCTTTGACGGGACCTTATCTTAATATAAGATGTTACTTATGACGTGCGATTTACCTGCTCTGGTCGTGGTCGTACGACGTGATTTTTTGCCCAAACAACAACTTTTCAACTTCTCGTTCAGTTAAAGGCGAACCGGTCTAGTTCCACGACAACCAGGTAAGTCCCTCAACCCAGGTCACGAGCCTAAGCGCTCGACAAGCAAAATTTAAAACTTAAATTTGACATTCAATTTTAAAATTTTGGGGGCAAACTGTTTGGGCAAAAAATCACGTCGCTCGATCGCGACCAGAACAGGTAAAACGTATGATTAGGGACTATATCTTGTATTAAGATAAGGTCTCGACAAAGACCTAGAACACCATCGTCGTCCCTCATAAAAGATAAGTCGAGAGTTCCTTACGACACTCGACCATAGCGTCGCCCGATCCACACGACTATTATATAAAGACGTGCGACCTCGATCAAAGCTAACGTTAACCATGACCGTTTATTAAGTGTTTAATGCAGGAGTAAAAGTCATTAAGGAGCAACGACTATAACCGACGCGATCATTAAACAGCCGGCGACCGTAACGGACGAAGATCATTACTCCGGCGACCGTTTCCAACCGTTAAGGCCATTAAAGGAGCATTCATGGATGAAGCTAAGGACACGAAGACTATAAATATCAAGCTCAATCAACATTTCAAGGGATCGAATATCCGGTGATTAACAACCGAAGCAATATTCAAGAACACCTGAAGTGAAGAACCATTATTCTAAATATCGCTCTCGACGCACGACAACAGCTCTCGACCAGCAGTTCACACTTTGTTTCGTATACGACAAACACCTATTTTTACGTTCAAACACTTGTACTTTACATTTCGAAGCAGTTTCCTTCATTTGTATTGTAATCACTGTACGATCGACACCAGTATCCAAGGACATCGCCCCTGATTGGCGACCATAGTGCAGCGACGACACCCCCTGTCGTCCGCAGGTTTTTTCCTCGATTGAGGTTTTTCCTGCGTCATCAAATCCCTTGTTTCTTTATTTTATTTATCGTCGCACGTCTCGTCGAAAGATTCTTTCTTTAGTTGTTTAAGTCCACATCGACCTTAAGTTGTCCCTTTGGTGCGATTTTTGGCATTAACAGTCGCCGGTTGCGCAGTATGAGACATCGTCGCCGGTTGTGCAGTATCAACAGATCTAATCCAATCACTGTCTGTATCCGGCATCGCCACCCGCACAAGTACATACCTCGTCCTCCATTTGCGATCATTGACAGCAGTGTTCAAAACTAAGGTACGATCACCTTTAAGCCTTGAAAGAAAACTATAACGACGATATTGATCGCTCGTGACTTTATACGCCACTCCCAATGCGAAGTAAGTCGCTCGATGACTAGAATGACTCACCAAAACTGGGGCATCAGTTGCCCTGGCGACATGTCAAACTCACACAGAAATGCCTTGGCCGGAGGCGAATACGGCCAGTGGAAGCCCATCTTAAACAGGTACTCGTATATCACGACATACCCTTCGGGACACATCTCCGGTCGAACCCCGCCAGCCTTGCTTACAGTAATCCCCATGGGAATTTTCGCTAGACTTCTGAAGTCGTCTAGATCGTCTTCATTTCTAAATAGTACCTCTGGGCTCCGTCGACACTTCTAAATGACAGCTGGTAAGCACAATCGTGCGTCAGTATGACTTCACAAACTCGTTTTCTCTTCGACTTCTCGTTCGGTTAGAATTAAACCAATTCAGTTCCGAAATGACCAAGGTATTTTTAACGCAGAACCCTGAACACCCGACGAGCAAAATTTAAAATTCGAATTTGCCATCCTACTTTCAAATTTTGGGGGCAAACTGTTTGGGCAAAATTTCGCAGGTCTCGACCGCGACCAAAGAAGGTAAGACGCATGTTATGAGTTATACCTTGTATTAAGATAAGGTCCCGACGAAGACCCTAAGAACCTCCGTTGTCCCTCCTAAAAGGTAAGTCGAGAGTTCCTCACGATACTCGACCTCGACGTCGCCCGTTCCGCACGACCGTCGCATAAAACCGTACGACCTCGACCGACTAACGCGTTATACGAACTGTTATATTTGTTCAGTGATTAATGCAGGAGTCAAAGTCATTTATGGACAACGGCTATAACCTACGAAATAAGTTATGAGCATCTAAACTCACATTGAAGACGACGACCGTTACAACAATCATCAAAGATCTTATTAAAGTCATCCGAAGACTATAAAATCCCGGCTCAATCATCAGTTCAGGACACCTGATCAACACCGAATAACACATAAAGAAAGATAGAACAAAAGCATCGAACAACAGAAGCAAACACAAACACTCGAAGAATATTCATTCGAAGCAAAGATATCATTCATAGAAGATCACTCTCGACGCAAGACTCTCACTCTCGACCAACAGTTTATACATAGTTTTCACACACGACGCACACTGTTTTTACATTCCAAACACTTGTACTTTACATTTCGAAGTCTTTCCTTCATTTGTATTGTAATCTCTGTACGATCGACATCCGGAACACCAAGGACATCGCCCCTGATTGGCGACCATAGTGCAGCGACGACATCCACTGTCGTCCGCAGGTTTTTTCCTCGTTGAGGTTTTTCCTGCGTCATCAAATCCTTTGTCTCATTTACATTTTTGTCTTTGTCGCACGCCTTTGTCGAAAGATTCCTTTCTTTAGTTGTTAAAGTCCACATCGACCTTAAGTTGTCCCTTTGGTGCGATTTTTGGCATTAACAGTTTGCGAGGAGCAAACTCCTCCAGCACTGCTGAATGGGAACAGTCACGCAAATTAGCATCGGGCAATTTCCAGCTCCTTTACAGCGACGATAAACAGCACCTCTTCCACCAACAGCCTACTGTCGAGCTTGTAGTCGTCTCGTATCACCGACCGATGGGGTTCGAAAGCCACGAGACCCACTCCAAAGCTAAATCCTTGTCTCTTTTTTATATCCATTCGAACGATTTTGACTAGAATTCGAGGAAGCGATCCACAAGAGAGCCACTAACCTTATCGAATACCATTTTGTTCCGATTCGCCCATACAAGATACAGAGTACTCCAGGCCACCGCTGTCCATCTCCTCAAACCTTTTGAGTTGTCACCCAATTGGTTACCGATCTCAAGAATCTCTTGTATCGTATTTGCCGACTCCACATCGATGTTCCACCATCTTCCCATGAGCCTCCACAAGTTCTTAACTTCTTCACAATTGACGAGAGCATGATCTATCGATTCAACCTTCTTACCGCATCTTGGGCAAAGCAAGGAATCCAAGTCAATACCCATTTTATCCAGGACCGATCTTGACGGGATTCTCCCAAGTTTTGCCCTCCACACGAAGATACAAATCTTCTTCGGAATAGACTTTATCCACTTCGTTTTTCGCTGTATTTGAATCCACCAAAGTTCGGTTCTCCTTTAGCATGTCCCGCAAAGATTTAACCGTATACCCACCTTGTGGGTCAAGCACCCATGACGCCCGATCCTTAACATGTCCTTTAGGAGCTTGGCGCGCTATGACATTTCGAAGCTCCTCCAACTCACATGTTTCCCTACCCTCGGTTCTCTTTTCCAACACCACTTTCAACCCAATCATCACCAGTATACTCACCTCTTTCCGACACCAACGCTCTTTTTCCCGTTTCAAGATGAAATAATCTTTTGAACCTCTCCTTAAGACTACCATTCCCCACCCAATGATCCTCCCAAAATCTTATGTCTGAACCATCCCCCACTTGCTTGCCAAAAGATCCGAGAATTGGAGACCCATTTTGTCAATCTCCTTACCCACCTTGATTATGTTCGCCCAAGACGATCTCCCCCCAACCCTCTTTGTTCACCTTCTCTCAACCCCCCATCCCAACCATACACGCTTTTTATTACCCTGACCCATAATGCCCCACTTTCATTGTGGAACCTCCACCAGCATTTACCGAGCAACCCCCAATTTGCGTCTTTTAGCCCGCCGATGTTTAATCCTCCCCGTCCCAAGGAACCCCCCACCTTATCCCCCCTAACCCAAGCATGGCATTTCCTCCCACTCTCTTCCTCACCACGTCCCTTCACCCACCCCAAAAAAAGTTACTTCTCACACTTTCCAACAATTTCAACACACATATCGGGGTACGAAACAATGAAAAATAGTATAAGGAAACACTACCAAGTACCGATCTTACCAACGCCCATCTTCCTCCAAAAGAGATCGCTTTTTCTTTCCAATCCGCCAATTTTGTTTTTCAACTTGTCGATCACCGGTTTCCAATCCGAGAGCCGCCTCATTGACGAACGTACCGAGAGGCCGAGATATATGAATGGCAACGTGTCACTACCGCATCCCAAGTCTCTTGCCCATGATATGATTTCATCATCCGAGACGCCCACTCCGTAAAGTTTACTTTTACTCAAATTCAATTTTAGCCCCGAGACCGCGTGAAAGCACTTCAAAATTCTCATGAGATTTTTAATGTTTTGTGTCGTCCATTCCCCAAAGAAGATGATGTCGTCCGCGTATTGGAGGTGGGAAATCACGGTGTCATCCTTACCTACTTTTATGCCATCGAACAGACTTTTTGCCTTTGCTTCCTTCATCATTAAGTGGAGACTTTCGGCTACCACCAAGAAAAGGAAAGAAGCAAGGAGGTCCCCTTGCCTTAAACCCCTCTCCATATGAAATTCGCTTCTAGGAGCCCCGTTTACTAAAACCGACATCTTTGCCGATTTTAAACATGCCTCAATCCACGTTTTCCATTTTGAACCGAACCCCATATCTCTCAAACCATCCAAGAGGAAGGACCATTCCACCGTATCGTAGGCCTTCTCGAAATCGACCTTGAAAATCAATCCTTTCTTCTTTGATTTCCTCAAAAATTCTACCGTCTCATTTTCTATGAGAATCCCATCAAGAATGGACCGACCTTTTAAAAAAGCGCTTTGCTCCACACTAATTAACCTTCCCATAACCGTCTTCATTCTCTCCGCCAAGATTTCGAAGACCACTTTGTAGAGAATCCCTATGAGACTAATTGGTCTATACTCATTTAAACTAATCGGACACGAGCTTTTTGAAATTAAGGTCAAAAAGGAGGAATTGCAACCCTCACTTATTTCACCCTTTTTCCAAAACCACTCTATTACCGCCATTAAGTCACCTTTCATAATATCCCAAAACCTCTTGAGAAAGCCTATCGTAAAATCGTCCGGTCCCGGTGATTTGTTGTTGCCGCACTCTTTTATCGCGAGCCACACCTCCTCTTCCGTCATCCTTCTCTCTAGAAAGGAAGCTTCCTCCAACGATAGTTTTTTCGCCCGATCCAACACCAACTTTGGAATGCCGCCTCCTTGACTTGCATACTTCTTCTTGAAAAATTCAAACACATATTCCTTTATCTTTTTTGGCTCCTCCGTCCAAACCATGTCGATTTTCAAACCACAAATGAAATTCTTCCTTTGACAGCTCCTCCGTCCTTGATCCACTTTAGCTTGGCCTTTTGTTTGGCCATCTCCAAGCATTTTTCCTCCAACGATAACCATTCCTTCCTCGCGTCTATCCATCTCCTTTTCTCGTCTTCTTCCAAAACGCTTGACTCGATTTTAGCCTCCCATTTTTTCACCTCTTCTTCTTGGTCGCCAAATCCTTATCCACTTCCCCCCATTTTTCTTTACACCATCCCCTCAACGATTTTACATTTATGAGTTTGTCTCGAAATTTACAATCCGGTCTACACGAAGTTACCTGCTTTTCACCACCTCCTCTAAAGTTTCCTCTTTCAGCCAAGCGTCGAAGAATTTAAAGGGAGAGGGCCCATAGTCGGCCCACTTATCGCTTAACATTATCGGCAAGTGGTCCGACCATTTATGTAACAAGTTTCGAAACGTAAAACCAAATAAACCTTTTTCTAAAATCTGTAGGAATGAGACCGGAGGAGGACTTCAAAACCACCCCAAAGAATCATGAGAAAATGAAATAAAAATTATATCACTAAGGATGTTAAACCAAATATAATAATATGAACTTTTGCATAACTTTTTTGCTTAAATTTTGACCGTATTTCACCGATCTTTAATTAAAAAGTAGAAGGGTAAGTTTTTTGTAAGGTGGTTATAATTAGGGAGTGTTTGAGATTGCGTGTCTAAAATATTTATTAACTTATTCCAGCGTAATACTGATAATAAAGGCATCTTCAATTCAACTATTAAAAGAACAACACTATAAATACTAAAAATGGTGAGTCTCTTGGACCTTAAAAAAAACAACCCTACACCGAATAAACAACACTAAAAATATCTTTAATATTATAATAATAACAAAATAATATTACTTAATATAAAATTAAAATTGAATAAAATAGTAATATTTAATTTTAGAGACCTATTTTATTGGCCTCTAAATATAGAGACTTACTTTATTGACCTCCAATTTTTGTAGTGTTTTAGTGTTATATTGGAGATGAAAAACCTCTATTTTTATGTTTTTAGTATTTTTAGTGTCGGTTGAAGATGGTCTAAGAAGTTTTTAGTGTTTGGATGGAACAAAAAGAAATGTTTATATCGGTCGGACACCGGTAATAAAAAGTTTTTGAAATTTACCCCTTCTAACTTATTAACTTATTATGGTGTGGTACCGCCATAAGTAATCTCTTCTAACTTATTTGTTTATTTACCAAACACAAAAACAACTTATCAACTTATTAAGTTTTAATACCGTCATAATATAATCTAAACACTTTTTTTTTAAAAACTCTTGTTTAACACCGCATAAATTAATATAGACTTTTACAAAATTACATAAGTTAGTAGCCCAGTGGTTCGGTAACATCCTGGGAGGGTAAGTGGTGGAAGCCCTTACTACATGGGTTCGAACCCCGTGGTGATCACGCAGATGTATCCCCGAATCAAGGGGCGGATCGTGGGCCTGCTGTTTGGGCCGGGTCGTGGGGGGATTAGTCTGGACCTATTCAGAACACCCCCGAGATGCAAATGTCTTTCAAAAAAAAATCCCAAAACACCCCCTTATTTTTTAAAAGCATCCATCAATCATATCATCTCAATTCAACTCTCCAGATGAATATTTGATTATTTGTTTTTAATGTTCTCTTTTGATCTTTTCTTTACGTATTACGTATTGTGTATACAAATATATATATATATATATATATAGATATATATTTGGATTCCGGTGAGAAATAGGTTAACGTGAAAAGTAGTTATCAACCGTTAAATAAGAAATTGACGCACATTAAGATAAGATGCACTGAGATACACCAGATCAATTGTTTTCTAAGCCACAATTCATAAGAGGGCATTTAATTAAAAGTGATAAACAGTTCAGATCTATTTTAACCTCAACTTCTCACATGATCATTCGCCCATATATATATCGCATGGGATCATGTGAGAAGGGTCATTTTTTGTAAGACCACCCGTACCGCCCTCCGGTACGGGATCAGGTTCGGCTGAGTTGGCGAGCGGGTTCGAGAGGGCTGCATCGGGTAGGGGTACCGGGGGGGGGGGGGGGGGGGGGGGGTAGCAAGCGGGTTCGGCTACCGGGTTCACCAACCCGATCAACCCGTTGCAATATTAATTTTTTTTTAATTTTTTTAAACAATACCGTTGGTAAACGGCTATTTTACAAAAAAAAAAATAAATTTTTTTTTCCAAATTAATCACATTATATATATTTACCTATACCATCTTATTTTTTTTCACACCGTTGGTAAACGGCTATTTTACAAACCTTCCGATGATGACGATGAAGATGTTCGGGTCGACGAGGTCGAGCAACTTCAACGATCCATCGGGAGAAACAAGGCAAAAAAAGCATCAACGAGTAATACGACCGGGTCGAATCCGGACGAAAATGTTACTCAGTTGTTGACGACCATAAGCTCGTTCAACGAGCAGATTGAGGGTACAATGGAGTACAAAATGAAAAAACTTGAACTCGAACAACAAAAGTTGGAACTCGAACGAGAAAAACGATATGAACAAGACTTCGAGTTTTTCATAGCCCCGCATGATCACCTTTCGGGAGATGTTTTGAGGGCTACTTTAGCGAGAAAAGAGAAAATTAGAAAATATCATAATTTTTAGTGTTTTGTATTTTGTAATTTATATTTTTTTAGTGTTTTGTATTTTGTAATTTTAATTTTTTAATGAATGATATGAATTTTTATTTTTATTATTTATCTTATTTTTATTTATTAAAAATATATAAATATTTTTATTTTGTTAAATAATTAAATGTATAAATAAAAGAATTAAAAAAGATGAGGTGACAATTGGGTTCAGTGGGTTAGCGGTACTCCACTTTTGGGTAAGGAGGGTAGGAAAGAGAAAAGTTGATGTGGCGCTGAGGTGGCAAGTGGGTTCATTGGGTAGTGGTACTCATGGCCTAAGAAGTGTGAGAAGTATTTTCAAACCTTTGATCATTTTTAATCAAATACCCTCCCATAAATTACAGACTTAAAGAGAATTGATTTGGTGCATCTTATCCCGGTGCATCTCATCCTAATATTCGTCTATTTCTCATCTAACAATCAAATTTAACACTTATTACCAAAACACAACCCATATATATATATATATACATATATAGGGTCATGTTCAAGGGAAAACCTCAAAAAACGGAAAACTGAAGAACACATTAAGAGCCCTTCATCTGGGCGATATGCACTTGTGCATACAGGTTATTTTTGTAACATGCATTTGTGCATATATGCACAAATGCATAATGCAATTGTGCATAAAACCAGCAATTGTGCATAAAACCAAAAAGTCAACTATTTGCCTGTATGCACAAGTGCATACCGCCCAGATGAAGGACTCATAGGGTGTTCTTTACGCTCCGTTCTCGAGTTTTAGAAGGAAAGAAAAGAAGAGAAAGGGAAGAGAAAGAAAAGAAAGGAAATGAAAGGGGAGGAAATACATATTTGTATTTGTGTTCCTGAGATTGAAGGAAATAAAGGAAGAAGAGGGAAATAAAATAAATTTTCATGTTATTGAATAGGAGAGAAAGGAAAGGAAAAATGTTACTTTTACTAATATATCCTCATTTATTTCATGATGAAATGTAATTAATGGGTATATGTGTAATTTCATAAATATTTTTAGTTCTTTTTATTTCATTTCTTTCTTTTCCTTCCGTTTCCTCCCACATTTGGACGGAAAGTTTTGGGAGGAAAATCAGCACTATTTTTCTTCCTTTTCCTTTCATTTCTTTCTTTAAAAAAACTCGAGAACCTAACATTTTTTATTTTCCTGCTACTTTCCTCTTCTTTACCTTCCTTTCCTTCGTAAAAAAAAACTCGAGAACACATCGTTAGTTTTCCGCTTTTTTGAGGTTTTCCCTTGAACCCCTCTCTCTCTCTCTCTATATATATATATATATATATATATAGAGAGAGAGAGAGAGAGAGAGGGAGAGAGAGAGAAAGAGAGAGAAAGAGAGAAAGAGAGAGACCCACTATTTTGTATTTTTTTTCCGTGTAAACTTTGTAAATTTTGGATTTCATAGGTTTTTCTTGATGAAATTGTTTATTTTGATAAAATTGTTTCATATCATTCATTTCTTGATGAAATTGTTTCATATATTTGTGTTTTTATGTAGTTTCATATTTTTTTCATTCTTATGAAATTGTTTCATATATTTTCTCAGTTTTGATGAAACTTTTTCATTTTTACATAAAAAACACAAATATATGAAACAATTTCATCAAGAAATAAATGATATGAAACACTTTCATCAAAATAAACAATCTCACGAAACAATTTTATCAAAAAAACCTATATATGAAATCCAAAGTTTACACGAAATTATTTTTTACAAATTATTACGCCAATATATATATATATATATAATACATTGTAAAACACTAAATATGACTTTAAAATGATCATTCAAAATGATTAAAATAAAGATACATTTTTATGTCATGTGCCCTATAAAAGTTATTAAGATTTATCGATAATTACGATGGTCGTATTCGGTCGAAAGAAGTGGAGAATAATGTGGCCTGGAGCTCCCACTTTTGCTAGACGACAAAATTATTCTCACTTTTAATACTATTTTAACTGCTAAAAAGCCTAATTAGCCGTTGTAGTGGTTTTTATTAATTATATATATTTTTCACAAAAATACCATATTAATTTCACACATGATTTAATAAATATTATATTTTTTAAATGTTTTTTTTGAAGTGTATAATATTTATACACGGCAAATGAAACAAATAAACTCACACACCCTCCTCACCTTTAGTGAGGTTTAAACCCATGACCTCCTACATGGTCAAAGACTATGATACCGCTAGGCTAAAGGTTCTTTGGTTATTTTTTAAATGTTTAGTACAATTTAACAAGACTCACACCCTATTTGATCACTATACACATTTCCTTGATATTTTCCAACATACTCTATCCAATTAAAAAAAATCTTGTCAATAAATATACACATATTAATCTATGAACACAGATTTATTCATATAAGACTTAATTAAAAAATATTAAACAACTCTTAAATCACATATAATAAACAATATGATCAATATACTGAAATAATGCTTAATCGACAAATAAGTAAATATATATATATATATATATATATATATGAATTTATAAAAATGTTTTATTGATTAAAATAGAGAAAATGTTCCAGCTTTTTAGACCAAAGAAATCCCTAATTACATATTTAATTACTACATTAGTTGGATTTTTGTTTTTCAGTATCAAATAAATATTTTTAATTAGCACAAAATACTTATATGAATAATTATATTCATACATGTGTTAATGAGTCTGGTCAAAATAGCAGATTGTTAATGTCTAGAAAAAATATAACTTTTTTCTTCTAAATATTTCTTTCAAGTTTCAAGCTTGAGCTCAATGATTATAACAATTTTGCATTACATAGTACTAACTGAACTTTTTAGGCTTGTTTATGGGTTTTAAGTTGAGATCAATTAGTTCATTTACTTGATCAATTTTATAAAAATAGGGATATGTTTAGCTTGAAAAAGTTTATACTTGTATGATTCGATTCGACTTGAATTTTTTAATCAAACATTCGAACAAGTTGAGTTGAACATTTATGTTGTGGAGTTCAACTCGTTAAGTTAAACGAGTTTTATTTTGTGTTCGAACCCGAGTAGCTTGTTAAATACCCGAACCAATGTTTAGAGTGTCTTAAACTCATTATATTTAGAAGATATATATTTGTTCCACCAAATTTTATTGATGAAAGGGAGAAACTAAATCCATTGTACAAATTGAAAAAGGAGGGATCAAATTTGTTATAGAAAATAAAAGTAGATAAAGATACCAAATTTGTTAGGCCATGAGTAGCGCTCCGTAGAAGCCCTCAAGCGCCACATCAGCTTTTCTCCTAACCCTCAAGCCCTCAAAAAGTGGAGTACCACTACCTTCAAGCCCTCGCGCCCTAACTTGCCACCTCAGCTTTTCTCCTTACCCTCAAACCTTCCATTTTTTTTAATTCTTTTATTTATACATTTAATTATTTAACAAAATAAAAATATTTATATATTTTTAATAAATAAAAATAAGATAAATAATAAATAAAAATAAGAAAAAAATGTCGTAACTTAAGGATAAAAATGTAAAATTTGATATACAATAAACAAGAACCAAATATGTAATTTTCTAAATTATTTTTTGGAAGAATTAACTCTAATTTTAACAAAGTTGGATGGAGGGATGAAAATGGAAGGAAAATAGAAACCATAAGGATAAAAAAGCAGTTTTAAAAGATCAAAGACGAAAACCGTTATTAACAGTAAACCACAGGGACCAAAATCATAGTTTACTCAAAAAATAATTTTACGTAGTTTATATGATATATATTAAAATATATAAATCCAAAAAAATTCAATGTTGGGCTCATTTCGAACGTATCGAAGAGACGATTATAATGGTGTAACTTGTTAAAATTAAAACGTATTTTTTTAACGTGTTTTAGTTAATAAACGATTATATGTGTTAAATGTAAAATTAAAATAATAAAACTAAAAGGTATAAAGTAAATTTAGTAAATAAGTATAGGGGTTGAAAGTGTAAATTTTAATAAACGGTAAATAGACATACGGGTTCCACGGGCTTACAAACCCGCTCAACCCGAGCCCGCACCTAGCCCGCTCCCCCCGTACCCCTTACCCGCGTACCCGCTTGCCATCTGGCGAAGCCCGAGCCCGAGCCCGTGGGCGTTACGCATGGCCTTATGAAAATGTAAGTAGAGGAAGCTCAGGAAGGGGAAGTGTTAATGGACGTAAGTACCCCTCACTTACGGTACTCTAATTGATGGCGCTATTACAAGGAACTATATTCATTATAAAAATAAATTACATATCAAATTAAATATTAAATTTAGGGTTGTTTGGTTGATTTTTTATTAAGTCATGTATGGATGGTTTAGTACATCTTTACAGATATAGATTGTTTTTGTTTGGAAAGATTTTTTCTTATAAGGAATATGCGTGTTTCTAACCGGGAATAACAGTTTTGGAAGGAAAAAAAACTGGTTTTCTGCATAAAGTTCCCATAAAAGCTTACTAAAGAAAGCCATTTTATTCATCATTAAATCATTATTAAAAAAATTATGTATAATTAACATGCGAGTTATATTAAACTCATTAAACTGCTAAGACCACCCGTACCGCCATCGGGTACGGGCTCGGGCTCAGCTGAGGTGGCCAGCGGGTTTCATCGGGCAGCGGTAAGGGGGTGGCCGGGTAGCAATCGGGTTCGGCTACCGGGTTCACCAACCCGATCAACCCGTTGCATATTTAAATTTTTTTTATTATTTTTTTGATTTTTTTAAACAATACCGTTGGTAAATGTCTATATTACAAAAAAAAATTAATTTTTTTTCTTCAAATTATACACACTCTATATATTAACCTATTCCATCTTATTTTTTCACACCAAAAATACTTTCTTCCATTTCTCTCAAATTCAATACCTTCTTCTATTTCTCTCAAATTTCATCATGAATCCAAACACCACACCTACATCCCGTCGTAACCGATCGGATACACCGCAACAAGACTCGGAGCTTGGCTTCCAAGCGTTTTCTCAACAAGGTTATATTCCGCAACAAGCGTTTTCTCAACAAGTTCCGCAACACCCGTATATTCCTTATCAATTAGAAAATATCATAATTTTTAGTGTTTTGTATTTTGTAATTTTTAATTTTTTAATGAATGATATGAATTTTTATTTTTATTATTTATCTTATTTTTATTTTGTTAAATAATTAAATGTATAAATAAAAGAATTAAAAAAGATGAGGTGGCAAGTGAGTTCATTGGGTAGTAGTACTCCACTTTTGAGTAAGAATTAGATAAGGAGGGTAGGAAAGAGAAAAACTGATGTGACGCTGAGGTGACAAGTGAGTTCATTGGGTTCATTGGATACCGGTACTCATGGCCTAAGAGCATCTCCAATGGTGGAGGTTAAAGACTTGATCAAGTCTTTGGTTGGTGGACCCCATCATTTGTTTATTAATAAAAGTGAAGGGTTGATGCTAATGACTTGGTGCAGACCAAGTCATTTGAAGAAGCTTTGTGAGAGAGCATCATCTTTGATTTGTGGGTCCCACTTTTTTTTATTAATAAAAAAATTCCTCAAGTCATTGCAATGACTTAGCCATTGTAGATGCCCTAACAAACAAACCATTAAAGAGTATACTACAATTGCCAAACCAAAGGGACCAAAATTGTAATTTACTCTGGAATTTATATTATACGAGAAAAGAAAAGGTAGTCGACGATTCTGCCTGGACGATGCAGCAGTAGTTATTGGGGCTATTCTATGTAGTTTAATTGGCAGAGTGAGAGCCATTTAAGCACTGCAATTTGACACATCCCGACAAAACCCCTTATATCATCGCTCACCAAGAACCCATCAATGGCTTCTCTTCCCTTCTCTCTCTAACGTAAAAACATTGAAACCAAAAACATTCCAAAGAGCCGTGCCGTAGTATCTATCACTCGTCATCTCTGCCTTTCTTTTCTACTCTTCATTTGTGAATAGCCAGGGGCGCCGAATGGGGACGTCTTCAATCAATGTGATTAACCTGCTATTTTGACTTCTGTCTCTGGTACCATCTCTATCTCTATCTCGAGAATATATTTCCTTTTCATGTGGGTGTATTATGTGTATTGAGTTGCGTATATGGATTCTCTTTTTTTTTTTGGTTTTTTGTTTGAGGCTTTATATCGAACAGTATACGTGCATCTTCTTCTCAGCATTTAGTTTCTGATCATCGTACTTCATAATGGAGGATAAAGGGTTTTTTTTTGCTTTTAATTCGATGCTTTTAGCTTTTCGTTAGTCTACAAGTTACAACGATGGCTATATTGTTTCCACCAACGTGCGTTTACTTATGTTTCATTTTTGTCTTTATTTATGTAAGTATGTAACTTGGCATACATTTTCTTCACTGTTTCTCTTGATTTATATTTCTCCTTTCCTTTTTTTTCTCTGAATTACTCTTCCTGGTGATTGATTTATGTTCAATTAATTTGCATCTGATAAGATGTTTCCCCCCCCAAATTTATCTTTTTATATGCCAAAAAATATGATCTTATATGCACTTGTTCTTTCTGTTGGCTTAAACTGAGCAAACATTTTTAGGTTTAATTGCTTGTTTTCTACTTTTCTCTTTGAATTTCTAAAGATAACAGGTTTTTGTCAGTCTGTGTGCCCTTTTAATCAAGTTTTTTGATCTGGGTATTTCAGTTTTTGATTCTTTGTTTCTTTATTTAACCTAAAGAAGTATGATCTGCAAAATCTGGTCAATAATCTTATGTCAAATCTTGGGTCTTTTGATTTCTTGCACATAATTAAGTTTATGTACCCTGTTTGAAGAATCATTGGTGTCTATTACCAATTTATTATTTGATTATGATACAGAGGATTTGACGGAAAATAAGGCAATCAAATCATGTCGAAAGGAAAGGAGACGGTGACCGGAGAATCAGACGAACAGGATAAGGAAGAAGATGGTGAAGATGTGACGAATCATCAGAAAAATATTGCGGTTTATGATTGTTCCAATAATGGATATTGGGTCGATTATGGGAGCCCACAATCAACAAAAGTCAAACGCCGGCAGACCAAAAGTCGTTCCTTGTTATGCACCGACCATCAGAACTGGCTTGAACTTGGATTTTCCGGCCGTTCTTCCGGCGATTCAGAGAAACCTCAGGATGCAGATTACTCCTCCACTTACATCCATTCTCTCAGTTATGAGTTAGAGGGTTTGATCTTAGCTAGATTTCCCAGATCGGAATACTGGAAAATGTCCTTTGTCAATAAGCGGTTTGCCGGCATGGTGAAGTCCGGCGAACTTTTCAAAATCCGGCGAGAAATTGGGTTCAAGGAGCCGTCGGTTTTTATGCTGGCGAGTGGGGAGAATTGCTGGTGGGCCTTTGATCAAGGGTTCAGTTCTCGTAGAAGGCTTCCGATTCTTCCATCTGATATATGTTTTACTTCAGGGGATAAAGAATCTCTGTGTGCCGGTACTCATTTACTCGTATCGGGGAGAGAAATAGAAGGGATTATGATCTGGAGATACGAATTATCGATGAATAAATGGTACAAAGGCCCTCCGATGATCAATCCGAGATGCTTGTTTGCCTCCGCGACTTGCGGGGCCTCCGCTTACGTGGCGGGCGGGATCACGGTGGTCGGCGGCGGAATGAGTGGGACCCAGGTCGTTCACAATACCGTCGAGAAATACGACCCGGAAACCCGCTCGTGGACCCCACTTCCGAGGATGAAGAAGCCACGTAAGCTCTGTTCCGGGTGCTGCATGGACAACCGGTTTTACGTGATTGGTGGACGGAACGACGACGGCGAGCTAACGTGTGGCGAATTTTTCGACCCGGAAAGAAACCAATGGACGGTGATTACCGGGATGTTAAAAGACAATCCTGTCCTCAGTTGTCACTCTCCTCCGTTAATTGCGGTGGTTAACAACGAGCTTTACTCGATCGAAGCTTCTTCGAATCAGTTGAAAGTTTATTTAAAGAACAGCAACAGTTGGAAGCAGTTGGGTTCGGTTCCGGTGCGGGCTGACTACAATCGAGGTTGGGGCGTGGCTTTTAAGCCGTTTGGCAATGAGTTACTTGTGATTGGTGCGTCAACAGTCTCGAGCTCGATGGCTATATATACGTGTAGGCCTGAACCGCAATCGGATGGCTTGCCGGAATGGAAGTTACTTGATAACGGCAAGATTCAGCTCAGCCATTTTATCATGAATTGTTCTGTGATGGTAGCTTGAGAGTTGTGTGATTAGTATCTAAATAAAAAGTACCAGTTGACTTTTGAAGTCAAACATGATTGTATTTTGGTACCCTGCCTTCTCTTTCCCTTTGTAACGGGGTTTCACGTTTTTAGTGTACATTAGTGTTCCTTTTAAGAGGATATCCATAGGATAAAAATTTGATGTTACAAAATCATGTCTTATTGTTTTTAGTTTTTTTATCTAAACTATGAAATCACAAATCAGATTTTTATATATTTTAAATGTATTTGTTTTAGTTAACATTCTCCATCTTTCGATCGACGTGGCACAACCTAAACAACACTGATACTAACTTTTTTTTAAAAATCAAAATTATATGGAAAAAAAAATAGCAATGAAGGTCCTTCATTGACTTGATAGGTTTTCTTTTAGGGAAATTAATTAAAATGTCCCGGCTTCAATTTTTTCTTACAAAAATACCTTATATCTCTCTCACTTTACAAAACTATCCAAATTTTCCGCGATTTATCCCTCCGTGGACCCAGTTAAAAAAATGAGATAGGTACGCGATCCACACCCCTCGATTTTTAATTTGAAAGTTACATTTCACACTCTTATACTTATTAAGTTAATTTACTTTATACCTTTTAGTTTTCTATTTTTCATTTTACACTTTTATTATATTGACACGTATAATCGTATATTAACTAAAATACGTTAAAAAAATACTTTTTAATTTTAACAAGTTACACCATTATAATCGTCTCGTCGATATCTTTGAAATGAGCCTAATATAGAATATTTTTTGATTTAATTATATTATACTTATTTAGTTAGTTTACTTTATACCTTTTAGTTTTTTATTTTTCATTTAGTTAATATAAAATTATTTTGTTAATGTGATAAGAGTGTAAAACAAAAATTAAAAAAGTAAGAGATGTATCATAAATTAAATAATTAACTATAAGGGTATGAATTGTAAATATTAAAAATACTTTTATGTAATATATATATATGATATATAATAAAATAATTAAATCAAAAAATATTTAATATTGGGCTCATTTCGAAGGTATCGAAGAGACGATTAAAACGTATTTTTTTAACGTATTTTAGTTAATATACAATTATATGTGTTAATATGATGGAGGTATAAAATGAAAAATTAAAAAAGCAAAAGGTATAAGGCCATGAGGCCATCCGTACCCCATCGGGCTCGGGCTCGGGTTCACGCCAGGTGGCCAGCGGGTTGGGCGGCAACCGGGTACGGGGGGCGGCGGGTTCTGTGGGTTCGGCATGCGGGCTCGGCATGCGGGTTCCCCACCCCGCTCCTACCCGAACACTTTCTCAATTTTTATTTTATTTTTAATTCCAACGGCTATATATCAAACGGCTATTTTCAATTTTTTTTCTTCAATTTAAACACTATAAATCAACCTCAAATCTCATCCATTTTTCATACCAATTCTCTCAATCCTCTAAATTCATTTTTCACTCTTAATCCTCTCAATCCTCTAAATTCTCTCATCATGAATTCAAACACCCCACCCACACCCCGTGGTAACCGATCGACGAGGTCGGATTCACCGCAAGAAACCCCGAACGTTGGTTTCCAACAATTTCAACAAAATTCTTATTTTCCGCAATTTGCCCCGAACGTTGGTTTCTCACAATCTATTCATCCATTTTCTCGTGAAGGCTTGATCCTACAAGGTTTTGCGCCCCCAAATTTCCAACTTTCTCCACCCGCTTTCAACACCGGAATCGATCTGGAAGAGATTGTTCCGGAAACACCACAAACGATCTCCACACAACAATCATCCCCGGATCGACAACCAAGCCCAACACCAAACCCGTCACCAACGCAAAACCAAAAAAAAAGAAAAAATTTCAAAAAAAGAGCCGCCCGACAACCGTGGACTAGAGCGGAGGAAATGGCTTTAGCGTCGGCGTGGATCGACGTTTCAGAGGACCCCCTTGTCGGTAACGCACAAAACGGATGTACTATTATTATTATTATTATCATAATTATTATTATTGTTATATAAATATAGATAGCTTCTGGGGTCGCATCGAGAAGGTGTTTTATACGTTGATGTGTCGTGAAAAATATAGAACACATCATCAACTAAGCACCAAATATAAAGATTTAAACAAAAAGGTACAACAATTCGTCGGCATCTACAACAACTTGTATAATAGTAGATCAAGCGGATCGAGTGAAGCCGATATTTTAAAAGCGGCACACGTCCGGTACAAAAATGAATACCAAACTGCCTTCACCCATGAACAAGCTTGGGATATCCTCAAATTATCTCCAAAATGGAATACGGTTCCAACTATGACAAATACATCCCGGGGTTCAAAACGTACCCACACTTCCGATGAAGACGCTGAAAATGTTCAACGACCCATCGGAAGAAACACGGCAAAAAAGGCAGCAACGAGTAGTACGGACGACAACCGCCTTTACTCCGAAATGAGTGACTTGAGAAGTAAAATTGATGATTCGGTTGATTACAAAATGAAAAAACTTGAAGTCGAACAACAAAAGTGCCAAGTCGAACAACAAAAGTGTGAAATCGAGTTGGAAAGGCTATATGAAAAAGACTTCGAGTTTTTCATTGCCCCGCACGATCACCTTACGGGAGCTGCTTTGAATGCTACTTTGGCGAGAAAAGAGAGAATTCGACAAAAACATAATTGGAATTTTTAATTTTATTTTGTAATTTTTAATTTTATTTTGTAATTTTATTTTTATTTTTATGAATGTTATGATTTTTTATTAAAAAATTAGATGAGGTGGCATGTGGGTTCAAGAGGTTCAAAAGGTTGGGGTACGGGATTTGTGGGTTCAAAAAGGTTCAAGAGGGTTCAAAGTGGAAAGCTGATGTGGCGCAGAGGGTTCAAAAGGTTTGAACCTGGGGTACGGATGGCCTGAGTACCCGTACCCAATGAACCCACTTGCCACCTCAGCGCCACATCAGCTTTTCTCTTTCCTACCCTCATTATCCAATCCTTACCCAAAAGTGGAGTATCGCCTACCCACTGAACCCAATACTACCCGCTACCTACCCCCGACACCCACCCTCCTCACACACACCCCCGGGTTCCATCGGGTCCACGAACCCGCTCCCCCGTACCTGCCCGCTACCCGCTCCCCCCGTACCCCCTACCCGCTCCCTACCCACTTGCCACCTCGGCCGAGCCCGCACCCCTACCCGAGGCCGGTACGGGTCGCCTAAAATAAACTAATTAAATAGTTATAGGAGTATGAAATGAAGCAATTATTAAAATTAGTTCATTTGGTGGGTGGAGTCCTCGAGGAATGATTTTTATGAATTGTCCGCGATCGAGGATAATATTTTGAAAAAATCGTGGATGTTTTTTAATTTTGTATTTTAATCCGCAATTGAGGGTTAAATCGCGAAAGAAATGAGTATTTTTGTAAACCGGGAGAGAGATGATGTATTTCTGTAAGAAAAAATTGAAGTTGGGCATTTTAATTAATTTCTCTTTCTTTTATGTATTTATATTGATTACCAAAAAATATATATAATTAGGTTTATATAGTGATTGTTTAATTTATATATTGATGTTAAAATTATTAAACTTGGAATAACATCATTTTAAAATAAACAAAAGAATATTAATCCAATTTGGGTTTATCTATATTTAGCAAACACCATTTCAGATTTTTTTCAACAACATCCATCAATCCTTTATATACACATCTTCATTTTCAATTGTCCATCTTTCGTGGGACAATCTAAACAACACTAATGCAATCCTTTTTAAAAAAATCAAAATTCAAATAAAAAGATAAATAGCAATGAAGATGTCTCATTGATTTGATATTGATTATCCTCACCCTCCTCACTTATGAGCATTCATTACAACATCTAGGTTTATTAAGTGTGAAGATTCACAAATCACAAAAGCTTTCTCAAGTTCTCAAGAAATCTCATCCTCCATCTTCTAGGGTTTGAGTTTCATCAGGAAACTCTCTAAGGTGAAAAAAAGTATGTCCGATGGCAGTGGTGTGATCATGTTTTCAGTAGATGTATTTGGATTGGAGTAGTAGGATTGATATGTAAAAAGAAGGTAACATAAATTTTATATTTTTTTAAAAAACTAACAAACTGCTATTATTTTACCGATAAATATGAAGGAAAAATTGAATGCTTATATTTAGGTTATTTTGTTTAAATAAAATGCTATTATAACAACTAATCTCCCGTTTCATGCTATTTGTGCATTAACTTTTTTTTCCATTTTACTTCTATTAATTTAATTGGTAGTCTTGAATGTAGGGGTGTGCAACAGTCGGGTCCCAAAAGCTCAAACCCGATCGGGCATCGGGTGGAAATTGTGGAACCCGAAACCCGTCCTAAGTAGAGTTCGGGCCTCGGGTTTCGGGTGAGGTCGGGTCTCGGGTTTTCGGTCGGGTGAGGTCGGGTTGGACATGTTTTCCAAGAAACCAAACAAACCAGTGGTCCAACTGCATAAACATAGTTCTTTCCATAAACCACCTTATTATCAAATCTCAAAGGAGAGCCATTCATGCCATTGTTGACATTCGACAAAAGGTTGCAGGTTTGGAGCGGAGATGAGACCAGTTTCACATGGCAAGAATGGAGAGGATGGTCCAATAAATAATGGGTCATTTTGAAATCTTTGAGTTCTGCATGAAAGTAGCCACTTTAGTCGGTCTCAAATGTGTTGTAGTAACTCACTCTTTTTTGTGGTTTTCGCATATAACACTGACTAAAAAACCAACCCTTTCCTATAATTTAATTTTAATATTTTTTAAAAATAATTAAAATTTCAGATATTCGGACGGGTTCGGGTGGGTGGGGTGGATACCCAACCCGATCCGATATACCCGCAAAGTTTTTTGGGTTCGGAGTGTTCGGGTGGTCGGATATCGGTTTTGGGACGATTTTCGGGGTTCAGGTCGGTCGGGTATTTCGGGTTATGCTCACCGTTACTTGAATGGGAACGTTCCACATTACTTTAATTCGTAGTCTTGAATGGGAACGTTCCACAGTACTTTGGGGAAATTGGTTTATATACCATTTTGGGGAAAAAGAAAATGGAGAGACGTTCTACCACCACTTTTTATGGCCCCAAACCCAATTTAATAAATGATATTTTCTCGTATTGATTTTTTTTTAAACAAAACCAACTTGAATTAATATCACCCAAAGGACAAACGAAGTTCATACAATGAGAAATATGAGACGGTAAACTAGGATAAGAAACAAGACAAGGGTTGAGATGGGATAGCTGAGCAAGAGCATGGGCTACTCCATTTGCTTGTCTACTAACCGCCTTGGTTGTATTTTTTACGAGTTGGTCCTTGATAAAATCATAAGGATCCAAGTTGTTTTTCTTAGGAACGGAACTCATTTTTTCCGCGATAGAACCCGCGACCGCGGACCCAAAAAAGGTGCCCTGCGATTTGGAGGCTGATGCCCGCGATCCACACTCAAACTTATCAAATTGATATATTTTGATTTGAGTTTTATACTTTATACCCCTATAATTATTTACTTAGTTTACTTTATACCTTTTACTTTCCTAATTTTAATTTTACACCTTCATCATATTAACACTGTTGGGTCACCAAGGATTTGAAATTGACTCACCGATGTTTTCCCTAAAAATCCTACTTAGAATATTTTAGTTTGGTTCTTTTAATGACTTGTACAAAATAGCAAATGTTCGGTGAAGTCGAAGATCAACCGAAACCAAACTTGAAGACTCTCTACTTGTGGAAAATAGAAGACTCTTCTCAACAAACAAACAAGTCATCACCACCGAATTGTCTTCACAATTTCGGTGGCCATCATCACCACCGAATTGTCCTCACAATTTCGGTGGCCATCATCTCCACCGAAGTAGCTCTCATTTTTCGGTGAACTGCCTCCACCGAAAATACCTTCAGATTCGGTGAACAACTTCCACCGATATGCTTCTTAAACTCGGTAGGAACTTTGTGGAAATGGTACTTCTTTGCAGATGGTTATATATTCTTGACAATATTATCGGTGGAACTCTTTCGGTGATATTGTCTTGAATACTCATAAAGAAGATCATTTATTTCAGGACAAAATCTGATACAAGGCAAAAGTAACATTTTGTCTTATTATCTTTTTAGAAGATGTCCTTTCAGCATGGCTTCTATTCCTGGTTTCAAGAAAAAGGTGATAGTGATTTATCAGCTTTTTAGAAGTCCACTGGTACTTTTCCAAAGACCATTAGTACGTTGCAAGTGACTTGAGGATAATAGTACCATGCATTTAATGCTCAGTACCTTATCCTCACTATAAAAGGAAGATGAAGACTCCATGCAAATCACGCTTTCTGGATTTCTCTCAGTGCAAGATTTTCATATTGCTTGATAACCTTATAGCTTTGCTCTTAGTGTTCTCTGCTGTTTTGTTTAGTATACTTTGTGAAAGATTGTTAGAATAGTTTATCTGTTCTTTTCCGCAACAGTCTTTAAGTTTCTTTGTGTAATTCTAGTTGAAAGATTTTCAATAAAAGAATTAAAATTGTGAAAATTTTGAGTATTGTATTCACCCCCCCCCCCCCTTCTACAATACTTGTTAAGCCATCTGGGACTAACAAGTGGTATCAGAGCAGAAAGTTTAATCCCATAAACTTGATATGCGATGGCTGCCTCTTCTTCTTCTACAATTGAAAACTCTTTTCAAAACAACTTCTCTGAGAATGGCTCCATAGCCAAACCTCCTAAGTTTAATGCTAATAACTTCTCTTTGTGGAAGAGCCGCATGATGCTATTCATGGAAGGAGTGGATACTAGATATCCAACCATTCTCAAAGAGGGACCTATCATCCCCAGAGTTTGGGCTCGCTATGAAACGCAGAGGCCTGGTAAAGAAACCTTGGAAAAAGAAATCTCTAGTGATTCTGATGAAGAAAAATCCAGTGCTACTGGTCGTTACATCCTCAAAAATCCTAAGAAATATACTGATGAGGAAAAACGTTTGGTCTCTCTCGACTCTAAGCTAAGAGCAATTATTGCACTCTCTCTTCCTGATGAGGTCTATCACTCTCTGGTTAACTTTGAAACTGCTAAAGAGATGTGGACCACACTGTGTGTACTGTACGAGGGTACTGTGGAAGTAAAGAAATGTAAAAAGATTGGTCTCATTAGAAAATATGAACTCTTTGCTTTTGAAAAAGGAGAATCTCTTCCTAGATACTATAATCGTTTCAACTCTCTTTTAAATGATCTGAAGTTATTGGGCAGAGTCTATGATAATGAGGAAGTCTTAAGCAAGTTCATGGATTGTCTTCCAGATTTTTAGGAGAATATATGTACTTGCATTAAAACTACCAAGGACCTTGAGTTCATGCCCTTAACTGTCCTTTATGGAACTCTCTTCAATTTTGAGCAAACAAGTTACAAAGGAAATCTTTCATCAAAGAGATAAAGAGCTCTTCTATAGCTCTTGTCAGTGAAAGATCCAAGAAATCTCAAAATGTTCCTAGAATCACATATCCGTCATCAGACTCTGACAATGACAGCCAAAATAACTCTACCCACCAAACGGAGGCATATCTTAGTGATGCTGATGATGAAGGTGAGGAAATTATGGTTGAAAAATTGTCTGAAGAAATGGCAATGATGGCTGGCTCTAAGAACAAATTTCGTCCTTTCATCAAATCCAGAAATTTTAGAAAATCTTCTTCTTCCAAGACTTCATCTGATAAGTCAAATGAAGAGTGCTATAACTGTGGCAAGAAAGGACACTTTGCATCTGAGTGTAGGAGTAAGCGTGTTACTAAGTCTAGGAACCCATCCTCTGACAAATATTCTTCAAAGAATGAGAAACCCATAAATAATCCTTTCAAATCAACCTTTTCCAAAAAGGATTCCCAATCCTCTTCCTTAGACCATCAGGAGCGCGCTGAGAAGTATAAAGCCAAGTACAAGAAAGAGAAAGAAAGGAGTGAGGGTCTTGAAAGAAAAGGAAAAGGTCTAATGGCAGAAACTCATAACTGGGATGAAGAAGACACCTCTAACAGTGATTCTCACAATATGTGCTTCATGGCCATTTCTGAAGAGATGGAGGATTCTGAAAAAGCTATCTCTCCAATGGCTCTTGTGTCGACTGGGTGCTCGACAACTTATGCTCAGGTACATCCTTTTAATGATATGACTGATAGTGAAAAGATAGATGCGTATGAATCTTTAACTAAAGACTTTTATTCTGTCAAAGATAGCAAGAATAGAAAATCTGCTCAAGTGAAAGAACTCAAATCTGAACTTGAAATTTGCATGTCTACGCTTAAAAAGTTTGAGGAAATCAAAGCTGAGCTTGAGGACTTGAAAACTATAAATCATGTGATTTCAAAAGAAAAGAACTCGCTTTTTAAGAATCTTAAAAAGGAGCAAGAGGTTGTAAGAAAATGGACAGATTCTTCAAAAAATCTTGAACAGCTCTTTCAAAGTCAAATCAGAGGAAAGAGCAAAATCGGTCTAGGATTCGGCAAAGTCCATCCTGAAGCTTCTTCCCATGCACTTATTCCTATCTCCAGTGTGTGGGATGATGCCTCTGATTCAAGTTCTTGTGATTCCATCTCCTTAAATTCTTTAGATCTGGGTGAAGCTCGAAAATATGGAATGTTTATAAAAGCAAAAGAGGCTTCCTCAAATCAATTCGTTGAGGAACTTGACTCTGATGAAATTTCAAAACTCATCCCTGATCTCTCAAAAAGATCAACCATTGATGAAGTCTCATCCTCTAACTCCTCAAAAGTCACCTTGCTGAAAAAATCAAACCCCACCGATGTCAACATCGATGATCCTCCCATACCTCTCCATGAGTTATTAAAGTCTATTCACATAGATGAATACTCTGAACCTAAGCCCTCAAAGATTCCCAAAAGAGAACCTCAAGTTCCCACAAAAGGTTTTTTATCTTCTGACAAAGGGAAATCGGTGGTCGAATCTATGGCCAATTTCCATCCCAAAAGATTTACTCCAAAGAATTTTTCTGGTAACTCTTCTATTCTTCCTATTCCAAGATCTGTACTTTTGAAAAAGTCAAACTCCAAAGAATCATCCAACTCTCCAATCCAAAACTCTGACAATGGAATTCTTGGGTCCAAACCTTCTGCTTTGTTCTCTTCTAACAAGGTCATAAAAACTAATGTTAAAAGCCAAAACAGGAAAAGTGGTCATAGTGTTAAAAAGATTTTTATCTATAGAAAATGCTATAACTGTGGTGACACGTTTCACATGGCTAAGGATTGTCCCAAGGAAAGAATAGATAGAACCAATCCTAAGGACTCAGTTTCTTTTAACCCCAAAGGACCCATTACAAAATGGGTACCAAAGAACTAATCTGTGTGTGCATGCAGGTTTCTGAGCACCATCAAATATGGTATCTGGATAGTGGGTGCTCACGCCACATGACGGGAAACAAATCTCTTCTCATCAATTATGTGTCTGGAAAGGGTCCATCTGTCACTTTTGGTGATAACTCTAAAGGCTACACCAAAGGTTATGGAACTCTCACAAATGGATATGTCACTTTCAATAAAGTGGCATTTGTTGAAGGCCTCATGCATAATCTTCTCAGCATTAGCCAACTGTGTGATCTTGGATATAAAGTTATCTTTGAACTTTGTATCTGTACTGTTGTGGACAAAAACTTCAACGTGGTGTTATCTGGAAAAAGGATGGAAAATGTCTATGTCATTGACATGGGACTGAGCAACAATTCATCCAATGTCTGTTTTGTGTCAGATGACTCATCCAAAAGGAACTGGTTGTGGCATAAACGTCTCTCTCATCTTAATTTCAAAACTCTCCACAAAATTTCAAATAAAGAGTTGGTGACTGGTATGCCAAAGCTGAATTTTGTCAAAGAAAAGCTGTGTGATGCATGTGAAAAGGGGAAGCTCACCAAAACCTCCTTCAAAACCAAGCAATGCTCTTCCATCACTCTTCCTCTCCAGATGTTGCACATGGACCTATATGGACCAGTCAGCACTCCAAGTCTAGGAGGCAAAAGGTACATTCTTGTGATTGTTGATGAATTTACTAGATATACTTGGGTGTCTTTTCTCAGGTACAAAAGCGATGCAACTGAAGAAATCATCAACTTTGTCAAGAAAAATGAAGTTATTAATGGTCAACTTGTTCGTTCGGTAAGAAGTGATAACGACACTGAATTCAGAAACAGTGCTCTTGAAGACTTCTTCACTGAGAAATGAATTTCTCAAAAATTCTCTGCAGTCCGTACTCCTCAGCAAAATGGAGTGGTGGAAAGGAAAAACATAACTCTATGTGAGGTTGCAAGATCCATGCTAAGTGAATCCAATCTACCCACATATTTTTGGGTTGAAGCTGTTAATACTGCTTGCTTTACCCAAAATAGGTCTGTGATATCCAAAAGACATGATAAAACCCCATATGAAGTTTTCCATGGCAGAAAACCAAACATTGGTTTTCTTCATGTTTTTGGTTGTGTGCTTTATCCTAAATGACCGTGACAACCTTGGGAAGTTTGATCCCAAAGCTGATGAAGGAATATTTGTTGGATACTCTCTATCCTCCAAAGCTTTTCGTGTGTTCAACCTAAGGAGAAAATGCATTGATGAATCTATTCATGTCAAGTTTGATGATTTGAGATCCTCATCTCTTCCAAATGATGATGATGATGAACTACATAGATGGATCTCCTCATGCATCGGTAATGCTCCCCAAACCAACTCCACCGACGCTTCTCCCATTCCATTGAACCCACCAATTCCTTCTACCGAAAATAATCAAGTTGGGTCATCCTCTATATCTCCCACCGAAATTGACCATGTCCCCACCGATGTACCTTTTCCCACCGACGCACATTCCTCCACCGATCCCATATCGTCCACCGATCCCATTGCCTCACACCGAACCTCTGATCCCACTACTTCTTCACCCCAAACACAAAACATTCCACCACCTTTACCTCCTGCAACCAAATGGACCAAAGATCACCCCATAGACCAAATCATTGGTGATCAGCAAGCAGGTGTCCAAACTCGTAGAGGAGTTGGAAATATTTGTTTCTATGTGAATTTTCTCTCTCTTATTGAACCCAAAAAGATTGATGAAACTCTTTCAGATCCTTGTTGGATCACTGCCATGCAAGAAGAACTTTCTCAGTTTGAGAGAAACAAAGTTTGGAGATTGGTTCCCAGACCCCGAAAGAAGACAATCATTGGAACCAAATGGATCTTCAGAAACAAGATGAATGAAGATGGCACTGTTATCAGAAATAAGGCAAGACTGGTTGCTCAAGGATACAGACAGGAAGAAGGCATTGACTATGATGAAACATTTGCCCCTGTTGCAAGACTTGAAGCTATAAGAATCTTTCTGGCTCATGCTGCCTACCGAAATTTTAGGGTCTTTCAAATGGATGTTAAAAGTGCATTCCTCAATGGGGAACTTGCAGAGGAAGTATATGTGAAACAACCTCCTGGCTTTGAAGACCCAACTCATCCAGACTATGTGTACAGACTTGACAATGCACTTTATGGTCTAAAGCAAGCTCCTCGTGCTTGGTATGACACTCTTGCCAACTTCCTTCTAAAGTATGGATATTACAGAGGTAAAATCGACAACACTCTCTTCATCAAGGAAACCTCAGGTAATCTCATTCTTGTCCAAATCTATGTTGATGACATCATCTTTGGTGCCACTGATGAATCACTTTGTGATGAGTTTGCTTCTCTCATGATGAGTGAATATGAGATGAGCATGATGGGAGAGCTTACATTCTTTTTGGGCCTTCAGGTCAAAAAAACTTCAGAAGGAATTTTTATAAACCAAAGTAAATATATTCGTGACCTTCTGAAGAAATTCAACTTTCTAGATAGATCTCCTATGAAAACTCTCATGGCACCACCTTTGAAACTCAATGCTGATCCTAAAGGTGAATCTGTGGACATTACCCTTTATCGAGGAATGATTGGCTCTCTTCTGTACTTAACTGCTAGCAGACCAGATATTATGTTTGCTACTTGTCTATGTGCACGTTATCAGGCCAATCCTAAAGAATCACATTTAAAGGCTGTAAAACGGATTTTTCGGTATCTCAAGGGTACCTTGCACTTGGGTCTTTGGTATCCCAAAGACTCAGGTTTTGAACTAATTGGGTTTTCAGATTCAGATTATGCAGGTTCCCAGATTGATAGAAAGAGTACTACAGGAAGCTGCCAACTTCTTGGTGGTAAATTGGTAAGTTGGTCCAGCAAGAAACAAAACTCTGTGTCAACCTCTACTGCTGAGGCTGAATATGTAGCTGCTGGAAGTTGTTGTGCTCAGATCCTGTGGATGAAAAACCAACTCAGGGACTACAATCAATTCTTTTCTAAAGTCCCAATTCTGTGTGATAATTCCAGTGCAATAGCTATTGCAAACAATCCTGTTCTTCACTCCAGATCTAAACACATAGATATCAGGTATCACTTCATCAGGGACCACATTTCCAAATGTGACATTGAGTTGCACTTCATTCCCACCGATTTGCAACTTGCTGATTTATTTACTAAACCCCTTGATGAAACCAGGTTCAACTTTCTAATAAGTGAACTTGGAATGTGCAATCTACAAGAATAAAATGTGTTTTTATTCTCCACCGATCTCACATCGGTGGACAAACTTCTTTGTGCTTCTACACCGATTTCATCTCTACCGAAATCCTTACCCCGATATCACACTTTCTTCCCTTACCACCGAAACATCAATTCGGTGGAAACATTCCAGAGTGATTCCACCGACACACCCCTCCACCGAAATCTCTTGTCACATGATTCGGTGGAATCAAGTCAACACCGAAGGTACTCTCTTCTCTTCTACCGAAATCTAAATTCGGTGGAAACTTCCAACATCGAAGGTCTTCTCCATTCTTCCACCAAAGGAAATTTCGGTGGTATCCTTTCGTCTAGCCCTTCCACCGAAATTCAAGTCTCACACCGACTCTCCATCATCGGTGAGACTTCGGTACTGTGTCCACCGAATTATCACCGATTTCTTTTCTTCTTATCCATTTCGATTCCCCATGCCTTCTTGAGTCCACAAATCCCTAAAAGTTGTCAGTGATGTGAGACCTTTCCCCTTCTAGCCGTTTTTGTCTCCAACTCCCCAAAAACAATCATCATTACCTTTTTCCTTTTTAAATCCACCTTCTCTCACCTCTATATATACTCATAACCCCTAAACTTTTCCCTCTCATTTCTTTCACACGAAACCTGCAACCCTTCTTCTCTCTTACCTCTCTCTAAAAACCTAAGATACCCATTTCAATGGCATCCTCCAGATCCGCAGTTCCCACTCGATTCGAAGACCTCAAGTTCAATGCATGCAATAACGTTGCCCGCTTCGATTCCGACTCATCTCATCCAGAGTTCTCTACGGTAACCAAGTTTCTCACCCGATCTCCTCTCCTCCATGCTTTCACCTGCAACCCTAAAATGAGCAAAATGCTCATTGGACAGTTTTGGTTAACCTGTGTGTACGATCCCTCAAACGAAGCCATTCACGCCTCTATTCTTACCAATGAAGAAGGTGATCACGACCTTACCTTTGGGGTCGATGATGTTCACCTAGCTCTCAAAATCCAAGCCTTTCCTCAATATGATGATCTACATATCGATAACATATTTTAAGACGTTGTTCAAACTCTTGGGTATGTTATTGATGATTCATCTAAAAAGGGCCCCGGCACTCTCCTTCGAAGCAGAATGGGCGGCATCTGGAATTTTTTCTTTGCTCATATTATCCATTGTCTCTCTCGCAAGACTAGTGGGCACGATCAATCGCCGTCATATATCACGAAGCTCGCTCATGCCCTCATCTTTCAAAGGAAAGTTGACTTCGCTCAATACTTCTTCGCTGAACTTGTTGAGGTAATTACGCACTCAAAGAAATTCTATGTTGCATATCCTCGTTTCATCTCGATGATCATTCAATATAAACTTTCTAAAGCTTTGGATACCGATCGCAACTCATCTACTCCACGATTCACATATGACTGGTCGTCTCCACTCGTTGGCACCAAAACTCTAAATGTTAAACCGCTCGCAACCGATCGCCCTTTACGACCAGGTATGAATTCTTTTGCTCTCTCTCCCGAACTACATTGGGGTGATGCGGAAATTCCCGGGTTTCGTCACCTGGAAATTCCCGAGGTCACTCCAAATGTCGTGGCCCCTTCGCCCCGTCCTCGAGTAAAGTCCGGTGGTGCTAAAAAGAAACAACAAAAGGCCACCGACACCTCCGCACCCGCTTCTAGAACCACGCCAACGAGAGAACCCTCGACGGCTTCCCCGGTTCAAAAACCTTCTAAGCGGAGGCACTCATCATCCCCCCCGAAATCTTCTCTAAAAAGATCTCGGGTACCTTTGGCTGAACCATCCCATTCTAGGGAATTTGTTAAACCCACAACCGATTCCTCTGTGGTCTCTCAAAATACCACAGTTGTAGAAAAGGAAGTCCCTACATTTGCCTCTTCACCCACTTCTTCGGGTAAAAGAGATGACTTCGAGCCCTCTTCCCTCGAAGGAGTAGATTTGACACTACACGGCCTTTCACCCGGTCAGTTTATGATCGATGATGATGCACAACCCAATCAGGGTTCCCCCCATTACATCCCCCCCCCCCGAGAGACTTCTTTGATTTTCTTTTGGAGGACACTGATTCTTCCCGAATCATCCCGTCCGCCGACGAAAATCCCACCGAGACTCCCTCACCAGAACATCAGGATTCTCCTCGGCGATCTCCTACTTCACACCGATCGCCTACCCCGCAAAGATCACCAACACCGATTCAGAAGGATTCTCCACCACCGAGAATTCTCTATCACGATGAGTTAGCAGTTTTCCTCCCACGTCGGCCTACAGAAACTGATCCCCTACGCTACCGATGTTCTTTCCCAGAAATCGGTGGTTATGTTTCCACACACCATGGCCAACACTCTACTTTTCTACAATCTACCATTTCTTTGATCTCCCAGGCCAACTCTAGAATTTCAACTCTTGAGACTAAGTTGCCTCAAATTCTTTTCAACGCCATCACCGATGCCCTTAAACCAATAAATGAATCCCTTGATACTTTGTCTTCAAAGGTGGCATCCCTCACAAAGGCCTCCACCACCGATAAATCTGAATGGGAAATGAGCTTGGGTGATTTCTCTCTGGTTCCCGATTCCATGTCTACAAGCTTGGCCTCTCTTCACTCCAAATTCGATAAAGTATTTTATGAGATGGGTTTTAAGCTTCCGGCTGTTGCTGAGGGGGAGAAAACCACTTCTACACCAAGAAAACTTCCCACTCTCAAGAAATCTACCAGCAACAAGCCTCCACCGAAAACCCCTTCTCCACTGAATGCATCGCCACCACCGAAATCACCTCAAAACTCACCAATCCATACAGGCACCACCGAATCCATTTCTTCACCGAAAAACAAATTTCCTAAGATCGTGGAAGTGATTGCATCATCTGAGGGGGAGCAATCGAGCAAAGCTCCCAAAGATAAAGGAAAGAAGGTAATTTCGGCCGAAGACTTGGCAAAGGAAGAAAAGAAGAAGAAAGAATTGGCTAAGTATGGGGCAAGACTTGAAGGTGCTCAAACTCTAAAACTCAAGCCTCCTCCTCAAACAACCTTCACCGATCTCGGCCTTTCTCCTCAAGAAATTGAGGAAGCTAAACTTTCCCAAATAGCTTTGGATAAATCTAAAGCTCTATCCATGAAAGCTGCCGAAGAAGAAGCCGCCAAAGTGAAGTCCACTGATGCCATCCAAACTCAAAAATCCGTACTAAGTGCATTTGAAGAAGAAAAGAACGAAGAAATTTCCTGGTACAAAAGAACCATGCACCACTGAATGAGCACAGCCACAATCACAAGTGCCAAAATTGCTACTTCCAGAGTCAACCCAGAGGATATCAGGCTAATCATTAACAGAGATGATGGTTCGTTGAAAAGCTTGACAGATGTCCACCTCAAGAATTTCGGCCTCACTGAATGGTTCGAAATCTCTCAACATCTTGTCAAAAGTCCAAACCCGAAGAAGGACACATTCATCAAATGCATTGAAGGTTTGATGGATAGGATGAAGGAGATCAAAAGAAAACACAACATCATCCTTTCCACCGATGAAAGGGTCAAACTTCAATCAATGAAAGAAGACATTCGGGTTCCCACAGTCAAGAATCCCATAGACAAAGTATTCAAAGAGATGGCATCTGAAGGAAAGATTCCAAATGTCAGCAACCTGAATCTGTCCCTTCCTACCTCGGTACCACATCCCTCTACAACTCTGAGCCTTGCACCGATTCCTGGGCTTTACTTTAATGATGGTTTCGGTCGAAGATCCTTCTTCAGATTTGCTCAGATTTCCATTGCCGATACTGTGTTCCTTCAAGGTATCTACAACCTATTTCCTTACATTCCCGAAGCTCATCCCTTCTTCAAAAATGTGACGGATGAAATTAAACGGAGGCAAACCACCGAGAAATAGGTTCTCTCTTTTCCTTTGGTACTTGTAAAGAGTTTGTTTCTCATTTTGTAAAAATGTACGAGAAAACTTATCTTAATACAAGTATCTCTCTATTTGAATTTTATTTCGGTACATATCCTTACTTTCATTTACTTGTAAATACTGTACATAGTATACATATTCATACAAAAAGAAAAAGAACAAAAAGAACAAAAAGAATGGTCTATGTGAAAAGAACCCAAAAAGAGTATGTTAGGACAACCTTAGGGGGGGTAAAGGTTGTATTTAAAAATACTTCTCAAATAAAAATTCTCTTATCAAGTTCAACAACAAATATTGCATGCACAACAAAGATATAAATAAAATTAAGTGCACAACGGAAATATAAAGAGATAAGGGTAGAGAATATTGATACCGACACCGAGATTTAAAGTGGTTCACCACCAACTGGCTGGCTAGTCCACTTGCCGAGACACTTCTCGACACACTGATTCACTATAAGTGTTCTTTATGGTAGAACACAAACCTTGATACAATGATAATAAAATCTCTTGCTTTTGCTTGAGAACGTGAATCACTCACACTATTCAAATACTTACAAGAGAATATATCTCACAATGTTAATCACTCTTGTATAAGTATAACACTTGGATTTGTGAGAGATTGATCACTCAAAAAATTATAACTTGAATAAGTTATTAAATGAGATGAGGAGCTGAGTAATCCTTTTGGAAGCTAGGTATTCAATGTCTGCTTATCTTGTCATAAATGCTGAGAAGCTGCATGTATTTAAGCTGGACGTGGCAACGGTCAAAAGTTCACCGCGGTATACCGCCTATATGGGCGCGGTATACCGCCCAGAAAAGGTGATCCTGACAAAAGGAAGTCAACCTGCAAAAGCCTGACACCAGACATCCAGCCGCGGTATACCGCGGTGTCCTTGGCGGTATACCGCCTGACACATCGTACAAGGGGAGCATGGCAGCGCTGGATGCTTTCGGCTGAAACTTCTTCACAAATAATGAATGAACAGTAAAAGAAGATGTGAAACCAGATTTGAGGTTGACAAATTATTTTAAAGGATTATTTTAATAATTTTAATAAAACTTTAGTTTTAAATAAAATTTAAATATCTTTAATTTAAAAACAGTATTTAAGGTTTTATAAATATCCAAGTGGTATATTATTTTAGGGTGTTTATTATTATGAGATATATGATGACGTAAACACCAGTCTTGGACTCTTCAGATAAAATCTTCATGTTGTCCAATTAGCTGCACACTTGGATAAAATTGTTAGAAAAACAATAATACGGTGTGTTTGGAATCATCAAAATAAATATATAGAGATGTGGCACACTTGCACCAACAATCTCCCCCTTTTTGATGATGACAAACACAACCGCTAAACACGAGAGCATACTCGGTTTCTCTCCCCCTTTTGTCGAAGCAAAAAGGGTTAAGAAAGACGCTATGCTCCCCCTCGAGAGATGCTCCCCCTCAAAATATGCTTATAATTAAGAGTAGCATTATCTCATGGGTTATACTCAAGCATGCCTAAACCAAGTCTTAATTTAAAGAACGATTTTTTGTTTAGGGCTTTAGTAAAAATATCGGCCAAATTGTCTTCGGAATCAACTTTTTCAAGCACGATGTGGCCTTTTTGAACATTATCTCGTAGAAAATGATGTCGCAACTCAATATGTTTGGTACGAGAATGTAAAACGGGATTTTTACTTAGGTTTATAGCACTTGAGTTATCACACATAATTGGAATTTTGGATTGACGTACCTCAAAGTCGGTAAGTGTGTGCTTCATCCATAGAACTTGAGCACACGCTCTCGCGGCGGCTACATATTCCGCTTCGGTAGTGGATAAGGCTACGGAATGTTGTTTCTTGGAAAACCAAGACACAAGCGAGAGACCTATAAAGGCACATACTCCACTAGTGCTTTTTCGATCAACCATCGAGCCACCAAGATCGGAATCGGTGAAGCAAGTTACTTCTAGCTCGGGTTGTTTTGGATACCATAGTCCAAGATTCGTAGTCCCTCTAAGATATCTAAAAATACGCTTGACGGCTTCATAGTGAGATTGTTTAGGCGAGGATTGAAAGCGAGCACATAAACACACACTATACATGATATCAGGTCTACTAGCAGTTAAATACAATAAGCTACCAATCATGCCACGATAAATCTTTTCATTAAAATCGGTTCCCTCTTCGTCACTAGATAATTTTAGATTAGTGGTCATCGGAGTTTCAACAGGTTTGACATTTTCAAAATTAAACTTTTTCAACATGTCTTTGCAGTATTTTGATTGACTTATAAAAGTACCATTTTCACTTTGTTTTATTTGTAATCCTAAGAAGAATTTTAATTCTCCCATCATGCTCATTTCAAATTCACTAGTCATTTTTGTAGCAAATTCATTACAAAGATTTTCATTTGTAGAACCAAAAATAATATCATCAACATACACTTGCACAACCACAATATCATTTTGAGCATACTTGACAAACAAAGTATTATCTATTTTACCCATAATATAACCACTTGAAATTAAAAAGGATTTTAATCTATCATACCACGCACGCGGAGCTTGCTTTAAACCATAAAGTGCCTTTTTTAATTTATAAACATGCGTCGGATTTTCAAAATTTTCAAAGCCGGGAGGTTGGGAAACATATACCTCCTCATTTATAAGACCATTTAGGAAAGCACTTTTGACATCCATTTGATATAATTTAAAATTTTTAGCATTTGCAAAAGCGAGAAGCATTCGAATAGACTCTAACCTTGCAACTGGTGCAAAGGTTTCATCATAATCGATACCTTCTTGTTGATTGTACCCCTTGGCAACTAAACGTGCCTTGTTTCGGGTGACTTCACCGTTTTCGTCTACCTTGTTACGAAAGACCCATCGTGTGCCAATAATGGTTTGACCGCTAGGGCAAGGAACTAAGTCCCACACATCATTCCTAGTAAACTGGTTTAACTCTTCTTGCATGGCCATTATCCAATCCTCATCACCTAAAGCTTCTTCTATGTTTTTAGGTTCTATGGCTGAGATAAAGGCGTGAAAGGCACAAAGGGTATGGATTTGTGATCTAGTCGTTCTTTGGTTTAGGTCACCTATGATTTGATCTACGGGATGGCCTCTAGATGTTCTAAGGTTAGGATCATCTACTCCTTGTGGAACATAACATGGAGGGGCATCACTAGATTCTACATTGTTTGTAAGAGATTGTGTTCCTAAGTCCAAGGTTCTAAGATGTTGGGCTAATGCATCTCCTTCACAACCATTATCATTTACTAAGGGTGCACTAGGTTTAGGAGGACTTTCATCAAAGCTTACATTTAGGGATTCTTCTACAACCATGGTCTCTTTATTAAGGACTCTATAGGCTTTGCTATTCCAAGAATAACCAAGGAATACTCCTTCATAGGCTTTTGGGTCAAATTTGGTCAAATAAGATTTGGTATCTAAAATAAAACATTTACAACCAAATACCTTAAGATGGGCTAAGGAAGGCTTTCTACCACGTAGGATCTCATAAGGGGTCTTATTTAGGATACTCCTAATTAGCACACGATTGAGGACATAGGTCGCGGTAGCTACGGCATCACACCAAAACTTTTGGGGAACTTGATGTTCATTGAGCATAGTCCTACTCATCTCTTGTAGGGTTCTATTTTTCCTCTCCACAACCCCATTAGATTGAGGAGTGCGAGGAGCAGAAAAATTGTGCGTTATACCATATTTGTCGCAAAACGCACCAAATTGAGTTTCATTATCGAATTCGCGTCCATGGTCCGTACGAATTGAAACAATCGTGCAACCTTGTTGGTTTTGAATTCGTTTTCCCAAAATCTTAAATTTTTGAAAAGCTTCATTTTTATGTTTTAAAAATAAAGTCCACGTATATCGGGAAAAATCATCTACAATTACTAGAGTGTAATAATTTCCTCCAAAACTTTGAATTGCCATAGGGCCAAAAGATCCATGTGTAAAAGTTCTAAAACTCTTTTAGTTGAAATCACATTTTTTGATTTATGAGAAACATGAGTTTGTTTGCCGATACGACATGCATCACAAAAATGATTATCAAATTTCAATTTTGGAAGGTCACTCACAAGCTCCTTATTTTTCAAATTTTGAATTAATCTAAGGTTAGCGTGACCTAAACGTCTATGCCACAAAGTCGAATTATCATATACGGAAGATAAACAAACATTTTCATTTACATCAGTTTTACAAACATAAAGATTTCCTTTTATAACCCCATTCAAAAGAACTTTACCATTTTTCAGAATTTTGCAAGAGTTTTCTTCAAAAACAACAATTATACCATTTTTGCACAGTTGACGAACACTTAGCAAGTTAAATTTCAAATTATCAACATGCGTAACATCTAAAAAAGTAACATTGTTGCAAGAAATTGTACCTTTCCCAATTACCTTTCCTTTGGAGTTTCCTCCAAAAATTACTAGTCCACCATCACATGACTCATATGATGAAAAAAGATTATGGTTTCCGGTCATGTGACGTGTGCATCCACTATCAAGAATCCAATCCATATCAAGATTTATCTACAACATTTAAAGTACAACTTTTATGGTCCCCACATCTTATGGGTCCTTGACAATTAGTTTCAATGTCAACCAACATGCATATATATAAAGTCAAACAGAATATATATATATAATACATTACACAATATTAATATATATATATAAAACAATATTAATATATATATAATATATTAAACACACAAAGTATATATATATGTAGTGCGTAGGTATATATATATATAAACAGTACATATATATAAACAATATAAAAGTACATATACTATTATATTACTTATATATAATATATACAATAAATTATATTCAAACTATATATATAATATGTAACACATTTAAAGCCATAAACGCATACCACCGGGATTATCATTACTAAACATTCCTTTTGGAATCCACTTTGGTACCATTTTAATTTTACGATCATATTTATCAAAGACGTAAAAAGGAGCATGCATATCCACACTATTTTTTGGTCTAGAAAATTTACTATTATACATGCATGCATAAGATTTCCTAGACTTATAATTCACATTATTTATGTTGGACATATATGAGGATTTTTGCACATACGGTTTTCTCATTTCAACATTTTTAGGTGGTTCAAAATATCTTTTGATAGGCATACATAAGCACTTATCTTTACACATATCGGAACCAACGCCTTTTCTACAATTAGTGCTATTTGACATTTTTAACATTTTAAGCACTTTCTCATTGCTACTTTGAAAGGCATGTGCTAACAAATTATCTTTTTCATGTTTATCACATTTTTCTTTTAAACATGCATTTTCCTTTTTAAGCACATCACAATTAGCACATAAATCATTTTCAACTATTCTTTTCTCAAGGCATGCAATTTCTTTATTTAAAATGTCACAAGAATTGCAAGCATATTTTTCACTTAATTTATTTTCTAAATTTATGATTTTTTCATTATCGCATGCAATTTTTTGTTTGCTATCATGAATTTCCTTTTTACTTAATAATAATTCTTCCTTTAGTTTTGCGTTTTCATCTTTATAATTATTTGTAAGCATAACCATTTTTTGAAAGGCATCATTTAACATATCAAGATCATCATCATCATTACTTTCATCATCGCTAGAGTAATTTGAGTAACACGAGTTTACCTCATCGTCGCCTTCCGCCATGAGACAAGTGGCTTCATACTCATTTTCATCTTCACTTGCGCTCCACGCGCCTCCAACGAAGGCTTTCTCCTTCTTGATTTTAGGTTTATTTCTTTTTGGACACTCGTTGGCATAGTGATCCTTGTCTCCACATGAGTAGCAAAAGCCCTTCTTTTTCTTGGCTTCTTCATCATCGCTTGATTCGCCATTTTTATTTATTTTGTCGTTCCGTTTATGGAACTTTCGGCTTCGGTTTTCTCCACCACGGCGATAATCTCCTTTTCTTTGAAACCTATCATTTCTTGAAAACCTTTTGTTAGCTAAAAATTTAGAGAAATTTCTTACCAACATGGCTACATCGTCAAGATGTTCGGGTTGATCCTTTGAGGAGTTAGCTTTCTCCTTCTTTTTCTTCTTCTCCTTCTCGTCACTTGAAGTTGAAGCTTTAAGCGCCAAAGATTTCTTTTTATCATGCTCCCGATCTTTGTTCCTTTTTAGTGCAATTTCATGCACTTTGAGATTTCCAATGAGATCATCTAATTTCATCAATGAGAGGTCACGGGAGTCTTCCAACGATGTGATTTTCGGCATCCACTCCGGAGGAAGCGCTCGAAGAATTTTTCGCACGTAATCTTCGTTTGGATAAGTTCTACCAAGACCTTTCAAGCTCACCATGATAAGGTTAAAACGTTTAAACATTGAGTCGATTGACTCATCTTTTAACATCTCAAACATTTCATAATCATGTACAAGAATATTTATTTTTGAGCTTTTGACTTGAGAATTTCCTCTATGAGTGTTATTTAGATTTTCCCAAATATCGTGAGCAGTTTCACAAGAATAAACACGTTCAATCTCATCTTTAGTAAGTGCCGAAAAAAGAATATTTTTAGCTTCAAAATTTAAGCAAACCCAAGCATCCTCAGCGGCGGACCATTCCGCTACTGGTTTTTCACTAATTACTCCATCTTTGGTTTTGGTGGGTTTATAATCTCCATTTTTAATAATGTCCCAAATTTTTCGACTTTTGCCACGAACGTAGCATTCAAAAAGATTTGCCCAAAGGCCAAAGTTTTCGGTGTCAATTTGCGGAATTTTTGTAGAAATAATTCCCTCAGAGGTTGCCATTTAAAATAGGAACAAGTTTTTAAAAAATACAACGATTTTAAAAAAAAAACTTGCAACCTGCTCTGATACCAATTGTTAGGACAACCTTAGGGGGGGTAAAGGTTGTATTTAAAAATACTTCTCAAATAAAAATTCTCTTATCAAGTTCAACAACAAATATTGCATGCACAACAAAGATATAAATAAAATTAAGTGCACAACGGAAATATAAAGAGATAAGGGTAGAGAATATTGATACCGACACCGAGATTTAAAGTGGTTCACCACCAACTGGCTGGCTAGTCCACTTGCCGAGACACTTCTCGACACACTGATTCACTATAAGTGTTCTTTATGGTAGAACACAAACCTTGATACAATGATAATAAAATCTCTTGCTTTTGCTTGAGAACGTGAATCACTCACACTATTCAAATACTTACAAGAGAATATATCTCACAATGTTAATCACTCTTGTATAAGTATAACACTTGGATTTGTGAGAGATTGATCACTCAAAAAATTATAACTTGAATAAGTTATTAAATGAGATGAGGAGCTGAGTAATCCTTTTGGAAGCTAGGTATTCAATGTCTGCTTATCTTGTCATAAATGCTGAGAAGCTGCATGTATTTAAGCTGGACGTGGCAACGGTCAAAAGTTCACCGCGGTATACCGCCTATATGGGCGCGGTATACCGCCCAGAAAAGGTGATCCTGACAAAAGGAAGTCAACCTGCAAAAGCCTGACACCAGACATCCAGCCGCGGTATACCGCGGTGTCCTTGGCGGTATACCGCCTGACACATCGTACAAGGGGAGCATGGCAGCGCTGGATGCTTTCGGCTGAAACTTCTTCACAAATAATGAATGAACAGTAAAAGAAGATGTGAAACCAGATTTGAGGTTGACAAATTATTTTAAAGGATTATTTTAATAATTTTAATAAAACTTTAGTTTTAAATAAAATTTAAATATCTTTAATTTAAAAACAGTATTTAAGGTTTTATAAATATCCAAGTGGTATATTATTTTAGGGTGTTTATTATTATGAGATATATGATGACGTAAACACCAGTCTTGGACTCTTCAGATAAAATCTTCATGTTGTCCAATTAGCTGCACACTTGGATAAAATTGTTAGAAAAACAATAATACGGTGTGTTTGGAATCATCAAAATAAATATATAGAGATGTGGCACACTTGCACCAACAGAGTAAAAATGGTCAAAATGCACTTTACTTTTCAATACTCTTAAATATTCTAAGAAAGGAGCTCAAATTCAAATAGGGGAGATTGTTGGGTCACCAAGGATTTGAAATTGACTCACCGATGTTTTCCCTAAAAATCCTACTTAGAATATTTTAGTTTGGTTCTTTTAATGACTTGTACAAAATAGAAAATGTTCGGTGAAGTCGAAGATCAACCGAAACCAAACTTGAAGACTCTCTACTTGTGGAAAATAGAAGACTCTTCTCAACAAACAAACAAGTCATCACCACCGAATTGTCTTCACAATTTCGGTGGCCATCATCACCACCGAATTGTCCTCACAATTTCGGTGGCCATCATCTCCACCGAAGTAGCTCTCATTTTTCGGTGAACTGCCTCCACCGAAAATACCTTCAGATTCGGTGAACAACTTCCACCGATATGCTTCTTAAACTCGGTAGGAACTTTGTGGAAATGGTACTTCTTTGCAGATTATATATTCTTGACAATATTATCGGTGGAACTCTTTCGGTGATATTGTCTTGAATACTCATAAAGAAGATCATTTATTTCAGGACAAAATCTAATACAAGGCAAAAGTAACATTTTGTCTTATTATCTTTTTAGAAGATGTCCTTTCAGCATGGCTTCTATTCCTGGTTTCAAGAAAAAGGTGATAGTGATTTATCAGCTTTTTAGAAGTCCACTGGTACTTTTCCAAAGACCATTGATACGTTTCAAGTGACTTGAGGATAATAGTACCATGCATTTAATGCTCAGTACCTTATCCTCACTATAAAAGGAAGATGAAGACTCCATGCAAATCACGCTTTCTGGATTTCTCTCAGTGCAAGATTTTCATATTGCTTGATAACCTTATAGCTTTGCTCTTAGTGTTCTCTGTTGTTTTGTTTAGTATACTTTGTGAAAGATTGTTAGAATAGTTTATCTGTTCTTTTCCGCAACAGTCTTTAAGTTTCTTTGTGTAATTCTAGTTGAACGATTTTCAATAAAAGAATTAAAATTGTGAAAAATTTGAGTATTGTATTCAACCCCCCCCCCCCCCCCCCCCTTCTACAATACTTGTTAAGCCATTTGGGACTAACAAACACATATAATCGTTTATTAACTAAAATACGTTAAAAAATACGTTTTAATTTTAACAAGTTACACCATTGTACTCGTCTCTTCGATACCTTCGAAATGAGCCCAATATTGAATATTTTTTGATTTAATTATTTTATTATATATCATATATACTACATACAAATATTTTTAATATTTACAATTCATACCCTTATAGTTAATTATTTAATTTATGATACATCTCTTATTTTTTCAATTTTGTTTTACACTCTTATCACATTAACATAATAATCTTATATTAACTAAAATATGTTAAAAAAATACGTTTTAACATATCACATTAAAAAATACGCTAAAGAGCAAAGGAAAAATCGACGAGCAGAGTAGAGCAGAAGAGAAATCGATGAGAGGGAGATGTCGGTGAGCAGATCAGATGGAGGCATCGATGGCGTCAATAAAGTAGGGTAAAAGAGGATCCTTTGTAGATACGATGATTCTTTTGAGAGAGAGTTGTTTGAGATAAGGGGTACGACAGTCTTTTTCATGGGTGAATATAGACAAGCAGGTTCCAAAAGTTGAGCGAATAAGCTTTGTTCTTACCAAATAAGTCACAACTAAATACTTCTCCATAGCATAGCGAATAAACCATACAGGCTATTAAATCCATTAAGGGGGTGTTTGGGATTGCTTATTTAAAACAACTTATGCTTATTTTTAAAAGTGTTTATCAAGTCATGTCATGATAAAAAGGAGTTGAGGGTAAAAATATAATTTGAACAAATAAGTTATAAGCACTTTCAAATAAGTTAGAATTGATTCACTTATCAAAAATAACTTATTTGTGGTGGGGAAAAAGTCATAAGCATTTTTCTTTTTTTCAATCCAAATACTAAAAATAGCTTATTTACGGTGAATAAAAACAATAAGCAAATAAATCAAAAAAATAAGCAATCCCAAACACCCCCTAAATTAAGTCAATTAAATCGATAACAAACTGACCTTTACTGTGGTCATGTATACTCAAATTTTAGAGTGTTGAATTTGTTTTTGATAACAAGCCGAGGAAAAATCGACGAGCAAAGCAGAGCAGAAGAGAAATCGATGAGAGGGAGATGTCGGTGAGCAGATCATATGGATGCGTCAACAAAGTAGGGTAAAAGAGGATCATTTGTAGATAGAAGGATTCTTTTGTGTAACAACCCAGTCTAATTAAAGCATACATAGTTTGGAAAATGCGAGGGTTAGACCATGAGGTCTAGTGAGTCCCTCCTGACGATTCTCAAAATCATTTAAAACAGTTTTACAACTTTCGAATATCTTTGCAAAACTTTCACATAGCTTTTCATAAAAACTATCACATAACTTCACATAAAACTTCCACGGATAAATCCGCCCCGTAAATGGCACCCTGAAGTCACTCGAAAGTGACAACGAGTCAGTCCCATGCTGCCTTACAGGGTCACTCTTCCCATGGCATAAACGGGTCACACCTCCCGGCACGAGCTGGCGGGCCACACCCCCCGACTTAGCCAATTTACGTCTCACACAATGTATGTATACATCCCATATAAAACTTTAAACAACTTCCATGCAATTAAAAGCATAAGAATAAAACATGACATTTCTCATCATGTACTCGCTTTAGAAAATACGTTAAAAATCACGTATTTTAGTTAGAAAACTCACCTGGTACGCTTACTTTCCTTTCCTACTACGTCCCGTACTCCCAATCGGTCTACCTGAGTGAAAGGATAAAACACATAAACTGATTACCCAACTGTCTGGATACAAGCTTACCGGACACCACTACTTTCCGGACAACCTTACCTCTTTCCGGACACTTCCTATATACCGGATACCTTTCTACTTACCGGATGAATACACAGTCCGGACAATACCCTACCCGGATAGTTATCCGGGAACTATTCGGAAACTCCAACTATGCGGACTCGTATCCGAAAACCACTGCAACCCAGACACTTACCTGGATACAATGTTCAGCACTTTTCGGACGTCGGCTGCGATGCCCATTTGGGATCAAATCCTGCTAAAATGTCCTTAATCCAAGTCGGATTTGAGTAAAACAACAACTTAACTTACTTATCTCATTAATTCACCAAACCCTTAGCTATTGTGCACCAAAAGGATGCTACATCCACCACATTAAACCTCGTTTTCATCTCTCAACAAGAACTCATAAATAACCCCAATGATCCAACTAAATAATCAAAAATAGGTTTGATTAAGAAATTTACCTGGCAGAATTTCTTGTATGATTGCACTCCTACTGCACCTCTTCTTCCAATTTGGTACTTGAAAACCTTCTTCTTCCTTTGTTCTTGAACTCCAATGAAAACTCTCTCTGCTCTCTAAATCTCTCAACAGCCGCCAGCAATCAAGAGAAATGTACACCTAGGGTTTTGTGCCCCAAAACATTGGGTACTTATACCCCATCCCTTATTTACAATTAGCCCCCTTCAACTTCTAGTTTTATTAAGATCTACCCAAATACTTGAAACTCTAACAAATTTTGGTCTCGGTTACTACAACACTCCCCTCTCAAAAGAATTCCGTCCCCGGAATTCCATTTTCAAAAAGATGAGGGTACATGGACTTCATATCTGATTCTACTTCCCACGTTGCCTCTCGTCCCTTATGATACCTCCACTGAGCCTTCACTAAACGAATCTCTTCGTTCCTCGTCTTTCGTATATAACTGCTTACGATTTCTATTGGTTCCTCTTCGTACATAAATTTCTCGTCAATACTAACATCTTCCTACGGAATAGCCACATCGGTCCCGACCAAACATTTCTTCAGGTTTGACACATGAAAATATCGGATGAACACTCTTTAATTCCTCTGACCAGTCTTACTTGTATGCCGCTGCTCTATCTCTCTCACTAATGACAAAAGTCAACTTCTTATCGTCTGCATCTCATTTCCCACATCGGTTCATCACAAAAGAGACGTGTGTCACACTATGAATTTCTCTCAAAATCTCATCGAGTACCTCAAGATCGCGCACTATCTATTCAACTTTCATAACTTCGACGGATCCACAGACTTAGTCCCCCTACCTTTCTCTCAAACTTCAAGGTTCGAAAGTATTATGTTCTTCAATCCAACCAACTCAGTTCTACTTGGTCACTCCAAACCGTTTTGATGGGAAACATAATCGTACACCATACATTGGAACCGCCCTCGGTGAGTCATCACTTTGCTATGACGTGTCATCTTGTACTATATACTTGCAACCCCTCCAAATACTATACTCGCTTAAATACCACTAGAAATCCAAGGCCAACCGCGCCTTTATTTGCTTGCTTTCGCCCTCACGTCGGGACTCACGGCTTTACAACACGCCTACTTACAGTCTCTCGTACCTCTTACTTCCTAAAAAGATGGAACTTGGCGAAAATTTCCCGCCGCTACAACGAGAATCTAAAACCAGGAACAATCACTCACTTAACCACTTGGCACAAAGCCGCCCTTGCACATCCCGACGAACTCACACCTAAGAGTTCCCTCCTTGGGTTACATGTAATTCTAGATCACTTCTTCCAACCGCTATACGTCTATGCAGATCATATTCCCTCCCTGGATCACCTCGGCTACAACTCGACAACTAATTCGTACGTTCTCACCACTTCATCATTTCACACTTAACGTGACTAATCGCATGAAACCTCCATAATTCCTTATTAGAAGGGTTCGCCTATCCGAAATGAACTTATCCTGAACGACCAATTCGATTAAATGTTCAGCACTTTCCAGATGTCGGCTGCGATGCCCATTTGGGATCAAAGCCTGCTAAAATGTCCTTAATCCAAGTCGGATTTGAGTAAAACAACAACTTAACTTACTTATCTCATTAGTTCACCAAACCCTTAGCTATTGTGCACCATAAGGATGCTACATCCACCACATTAAACCTCGTTTTCATCTCTCAACAAGAACTCATAAATAACCCCAATGATCCAACTAAATAATCAAAAATAGGTTTGATTAAGAAATTTACCTGGCAGAATTTCTTGTATGATTGCACTCCTACTGCACCTCTTCTTCCAATTTGATACTTGAAAACCTTCTTCTTCCTTTGTTCTTGAACTCCAATGAAAACTCTCTCTCTATGCTCTCTAAATCTCTCAACAACCGCCAGCAATCAAGAGAAATGTACCTAGGGTTTTGTGCCCCAAAACATTGGGTACTTATACCCCATCCCTTATTTACAATTAGCCCCCTTCAACTTCTAGTTTTATTAAGATCTACCCAAATACTTGAAACTCTAACAAATTTTGGTCTCGGTTACTACATTTTGAGAGAGAGATGTTTGAGATAAGGGGTACGACAGTCTTTTTCATGGGTGAATATAGACAAAGAGGTTCCAAAAGTTGAGCGAATAAGCTTTGTTCTTACCAAATAAGTCACAAACACCCCCTAAATTAAGTCAATTAAGTCGATAACAAACTGACATTTACTGTGGTCATGTATACTCAAATTTTAGAGCGTTGAATTTGTTTTTGTTTGTTCCATAATCCAGAATTGTGAATAGAAGTGTAGTAGGTTTGACTTTGACTGACCCAAAAAGTGCATTAGGTTGTGTAGTGATTGTTTGATTCCTAATGGAGGGGATTTGCTACATTGGTTCAATGTGCTTTTGCTCTTCTTTTGGAGAGGTTTTGATGTAAAACCCCTTTTATCCAAAATGTACAATTTGTTGAAGGGTAAAGTACAAGTAGTTATTGCATAAGGTTAAAAGTGTTTATCAAGTCATGTCATGATAAAAAGGAGTTGAGGGTAAAAATGTAATTTGAACAAATAAGTTATAAGCACTTTCAAATAAGTTAGAATGAATTAACTTATCAAAAACAACTTATTTGTGGTGGGGAAAAGTCATAAGCACTTTTTTTTTCAATCCAAATACTAAAAATAGCTTATTTGCGGTGAAGAAAAACAATAAGCAAATAAGTCAAAAAAATAAGCAATCCCAAACACCCCCTAAATTAAGTCAATAACAAACTGACCTTTACTGTGGTCATGTATACTCAAATTTTAGATCGTTGAATTTGTTTTTGATAACAAGCCGAGGAAAAATCGACGAGCAAAGCATAGCAGAAGAGAAATCGATGAGAGGGAGATGTCGGTGAGCAGATCATATGGAGGCGTCAACAAAGTAGGGTAAAAGAGGATCATTTGTAGATAGGAGGATTCTTTTGAGTGAGAAAGAGCTGTTTGAGATAAGGGGTACGACAGTCTTTTTCATGGGTGAATATAGACAAGGAGGTTCCAAAAGTTGAGCGAATAAGCTTTGTTCTTACCAAATAAGTCACAACTAAAAACTTCTCCATAGCATAGCGAATAAACCATATAGGCTATTAAGTCCATTAAATTAAGTCAATTAAATCGATATCAAACTAGCTTTTACTGTGGTCATGTATACTCAATTTTTAGAGCTTTGAATTTGTTTTTGTTTACCACTTCTACAAATATTTTTCTTCCAATCTCACACAATACATATACATTCACATATACAGATTATTATGTGGTATATTAAAATAGGTTTTTGTTTATGAGACCAAGTCAACCTCAACCAATATATTTTTACAGTTGCAAAAATATTTTATTAATTTGCTAGTAAAAAGATTATGGATTCAATAAACAACTTTTGAGATGTTTTTAGGTCTTGTAAACATGAATGTATATGTTTAGAAAGGAATGAATCCATGCCAACAACAAATTATATGTATATTTATATGCAAGAAAAAGATTGTTGCATATTTTATTACTTTTAAATTAAATAACTTCCTTAAATATGTGACATTAAGATAAATAAGGTTTCTGATGCTTCTTATTCGAAAAACATGACAATTGATAATTCTAGTGTTAAAATAAGATAAAAACAATCTATCGTATTAGACATCTCTAATGAATCACACTATATTTCACACCAAATTTCAAAAGTAGTGTACATTTTAGTATTAATAGTAAATATTCTTCAATAGATAACACTATTTTTACATCAAATCCTAATATTCTAGACATATTTTTTTAAATTAATTTATTAAACTTTCAATAATACCATTATATTTATTAACTTTATAATTTACACCCATATTTTTTTATTTAGATCATAACTTAATATTTTTCTTATTAATTTGACTTAAATTATTTTAATACATAACACAAAACTTTTTATTAAATAATCAAAGTTACATTAAAATAAAAATTGATATAAAAATAATTTATAATATATTTAACAAATAAAACCTATTAAAACTTTAAGACTTTAAAAAACAAAATAATAAATCTCAAAATTGAGGGACAAATTACACCAAATTTAGTGTTTAGTGTAAGATTTAGTGACCCAATTAAAGATGGTCTAAAACCATATGGATTGGCAATCCCAAATATAGGATCGTGTATAAAGACAAATAAGAATTTAAAAAAAAAGAAAAAAGAAATATAAATTACCAATCCCACACGATCGCTGTCATCGGCCGAACTGAGATTGAAAGCTTTGATCCCATTTTATGTGACACATATCACAATTTTATTTTAAAAAAAAGTGACTTAAACAAAAAAATTAAAAATTAAAAAATGTACCAAAAGTTATGGTTTTCAATTATCTACAAATTGAGCCCAATATTAATATATTTTCATCACATTATTCTTTCTTTCCTTTCAATTCTCTCATATATCTATTTATATTTTGTAACTTGTTTAACCTATTTTTTATACTTCAAATTAAAAAAAAATTATATATGGTGAAAAAAAATCAATATATAATTTTTGTAAAATGATATTTTGATTATATTGGATTGGAATAGATTGTGGTTGAATGATAAAAGAAATGAGATTGGATTGAGGTTGAAGATTATGAATGTACATGGTCTAAGCCTTTTTAAATCTTTTAAAAGATGGTACCCGAAAATCGCCATATAAACCTGTTTTTGTTGTAGTGTATTATATGTTGTAAATAACACAAAAAGGTGTTATAATTTGAGTATTTTCTTTTCAAATAGTGATTACTTAATAGTTAAATAATTAGGGTTTATGGTTTAGGGTTCTCTTTTCATGTTTGGAATTTTTTTTCAAGCTATTTAAGTTACCAAATTGAGCTACAAATAGTTGCAATTCACCCTTCACTAAGAAGACTCGCCGAGCTATCAAATTGCCAGAGCTCTAGCTTTGCTGACACCACCGAGTGAAGTTTAAGCACAATTCGGCTTGTTTGGAGCCCTAGGCATAACTTCGAGTCTGTTTTCCAAATTTTATTAGAGACGATTTATTTAAGTCAAAAAACGGGATGCTTTAATTTGTAGCTAGTTCCTCATAACATGGATATGAAAAGACAAAATTGAGTTGATAGCTAGCAAACAAACCAACAATTAATACAATAATAATTAAAATCAACCAAATAATTAAGGTTGTAATATAATACTAATTAATTAAATAAATTGATCCCCAAAGTCTCGATGTATTTCAGTCCTGGAGGGATAACAATGTTTTTGACGATATATGAACACAACTTCTTTTCGGTATCCTTCTCCATATCTAGTTTGTAAATTCCATCAGATTTATAATGCATGAGCCATTTTCCATTATTCATCAAGTGCAGTGGTTGAATGAGATACCAAGGAAAAGACGAATTATAAGTAAACACCTTTGTCCAATCGATATCTCCAGTATCGCAATCATCCATCCTCCATAGTTGGATTATTGAACATTTCCGACCATCAGTTCTAGTTTTGTTGTAATACCTCACATAATACAAGTGAATGCACCCTGTTACAACCACGAAACTCAAACACCATGTCGTTGGAGTTTCCAAAGAGGGAGCTGTTATCTCTCTCAACTTTTCTGTCTTCAAATCAAACCTTATAATTGAATACGATACTGGACCAAGGGGATTCGCTCGTAGAACTATGAAATACAATTTTTCATTTAACAAAACACATGGATGCTCCCAACCTTGATAATCCCAGTACGAGGTTAAATAACCTTTGAGATCCTTTTGTGTTGTCTTGACCATTCTCCATGAATCGGATTTCAAAGAGTATATATAAATATCGTGATGGTAGGTTAAAAGTAGAAGCTTGTAGTCATTACAATTGTAATAAAACCCAAATAGTCTTGCATCTGTCACGTAGCATTCTTTGTTATTGGGTCTAGATATCGTCCTATATTCACCTGTTAGAGGATTCCATAAGATTATATCAGAGTCGTATTCCTTCTCTTTCCACTTGTTAAATATGCGTACACATACCAGTCCCCGTACAGATGCTATAATCGACACGTTTTTAGGATCAACTACTTCAAATGGCAAAGGACGACATGCGATACTTAGACCATCTTCAGGTGCTTCGCAGTCGATGGTGTGAACTGTGCATGGTGTTGTGGTGGATAATACAATAAGAAGATGCTTTTTATGATGCATTTTTGCAAACATTGGTGTTGTTAGGAACGAATGCCATTCCTTGCATACACAAAGAAAACGGTGTACGGACTTGGCCGGCAACCATGGTAGTATGTGGAGAAAAAGTATGTCCGATGGCAGTGTTGTGATCATGTTTTCAATAGATGTATTTGGATTGGAGTAGTGGGATAGATATATAAAAAGAAGGTAGCATCGAATTTTATTTTTATTTTTCTTTAAAGCTAACAGATTACTAATATTTTATCGATAAATATGAAGGAAGAATTGAATACTGATATTTAGGATATTTTGTTTAAACAACATGCTATTATAACAACTAATCTCCCGTTTTATGCGGTTTGTGCAGTATTATTTTCCCTTTTTATTTTATTTCTGTAATTGGTGTTCTTGCATGCAAACATTCCACAAGACTTGGATGAAATTGGTTTATATACCATTTTGGGGAAAAAGAAAATGGAGACAGGTTCCACCACCACTTTTTATGGCCCCAAACCCAATTTAATAAATGAATCTATATTTTCTCTTATTGAAATTTAAAAAGAGTATATTACATGTTTCATCCATGTGTTATATGAATTTATGGCTTCTTGTTTTTCTTTTCTAGGATTTAATAGATCATATATTTATTGGTTGTATTTTTTACAAGTTGGGTCTTTGATAAAATTATAAGGATCCAAGTTGTTTTTCTTAGGAACGGAACGGAACTCATTGAAAAACTATGACTATGGAGACCAAACTCATTAAAAAAATGTAATAAAAAAGATGTAACTCAATAAAAAAAAGTAACTACAAGGATACGTTCCATTGAATTTTCAAAAAAAGTGACAAGGATTGTATAAAATACCTAACGACAAGGAAGAAATAAGATATCTACTCTAATTTATAATTATAAATCATGGACCGGTTCATTATACATCATAGAGCGGTTCTTTAAAAATCATGACTAGAGATATTTAAACAAGTCATTGGATGTTGAATTTTAACAACCAATTCAATCCATTCCCATCCAACTGATGATTTAATTGGTTTACTTATATCAATTGGATATTACTATTGATAATTTATTGAATTAAATTTGATTCATCTTATGAGTCGATCACTTACTCGGTAAGACTTTCAACCCTTGTATTTGCTCTTATCGGGTAAGCTTTTCGGTCTTTGTTATATTCACCTGGTGTGGTAATTGAACCGATAACCGCTCATCACGGTAATTGTTTAATAAACGGCCCCTAAAAGACAAATGGTTTTTATCCACAACCACCCCGTTTTCCTAATGACTAATGGTATGAATACTGAAAATTTCGATCAGTCTCATACAAAACCCATCGTCTAAGAATTACTTGTGAGGAAATATTTTTTAAGCTACACATCCCAAAACACATTTTTATCCGAGGGGAGCGAAAGAGTTCAACGATTTTATAATAAGGAACAATTTGATGGATGTGCCGATGGGTGGACGAAAATTTACAAGGGTTAGTGACGACGGGTTGAAGTTTAGTAAACTTGACCGTTTTCTCATATCCGAAGGGTTCGGCTCCGTTGGGAAAAATCTGGGGGTGAAAATTCTGGACAGAAAGTGGTCAGATCACTCTCCTATTATGCTTTACGAGGATAGAAGAGACTTCGGTCCAAAACCGTTCAAGTTTTTCGATATGTGGCTAAAAGAAGAAGGTTTAAACGAGGTGGTGGAAGAAGCATGGCATAAAAGTATCTCGTCCTACCGGGCGGATTGTGTACTTCGGGATAAACTAAAAAACGTAAAAGAAGCTCTTAGAAGGTGGGGAAAAGAAAAATTTGGTAACATCGAAAAGGAATTGTCTGCGTTAAAGGAGGAGGTGGAAAAAAAAAGGAGGCAGAACAGGTAGGGTGGAACGAAGAAGAGACAGAAAGATGGGTTGTGGCAAGAAAACGCTGGTTAGAATGGGAGGACAAAAAGATCGGAATGGCAAGGCAAAAGGCCAAACTTAAATGGTATACGGAAGGAGATGAAAATTCTAAATTGTTTCACATGGCCATCAAAATGAGAGAGAAAAAACACAATTCGGGGCTTGTATACGAATGAGGGTTGGACGGACGAGCCAAATGAAATAAAAAGCTTCACGTTCGACTTTTTTAAGGAAAAGTTCGAGTCAAAGAGAGCAAACGGACCTTCGCTATGCAACGAAAAATATAGGAAATTGTCCAAGGAAGAAGCCGACTTGCTTGAAGGCCCTTTTGAAGAAGAGGAGGTTTGGAACGCGATCAAAAATTGCGGTAGTAACAAGTCGTCGGGCCTGGACGGGCTCACGTTTGGTTTTATAAAAAGATTTTGGAATTTGGTGAAGGAAGATTTCATGAAGGCGATTTGGTGGTTTGGGGAGAACGGTGAAATAAGTCGGGGATGTAACTCATCTTTCCTAACTTTGATACCCAAGGTCGCAAACCCATCTAACCTTGGGGAATTTCGGCCGATTAGTTTAATAGGGGTTTACTACAAAACGATAGCGAAAGTGTTGGCGGAGAGACTAAAGAGGGTGATGGGGAGTATTATTAGCGACGCTCAAAGTGCTTTCATCAAAGGTCGTTCAATACTTGACGGGGTCCTCGTCACAAATGAAGTGATTGATTTTATCCGAAGGAAAAAGAAAAGAGGTTTGATATTTAAGGTCGATTTCGAAAAGGCATACGATAGTGTGGAATGGGTATTCTTGCTACAAAGTTTGGAAAAAATGGGTTTCGGGGGTAAATGGGTGAAGTGGATTAAGGCGTGTCTCCACTCCGCTACTATGTCGATTTTAGTGAATGGAAGCCCGACAAAGGAATTCACAATGGGCAAAGGCCTTCGTCAAGGCGACCCGTTAGCACCGTTTTTATTTCTAATCGTGGCCGAAAGTCTACATATTTTGATGGAAGAGGCGGTTAAAAGAGGACTCTTCGAAAGTTTAAAAGTGGGAGATAAGGAAGTACCGATTTCGCATCTCCAATACGCGGACGATGCCATATTTTTTGGAAAATGGAGCTTGTTAAATCTTAAAAATTTGTTGAAAATTCTCAAATGCTTCTACGAGTTGTCGGGATTAAAGATCAACGCACGTAAAAGTAAAATCTATGGATTGGGAGTGTCGGAAGACGAAGTACAAGAATGGGCTAGATGTGTGGGTTGTGGATCGGGCAAGCTCCCATTTACTTATCTTGGTTTACCGGTAGGGGCCTCGATGAGTAGATTGATGAATTGGGACCCGGTAATCGGAAAGGTGAAAAAAGGCTTGCGTCGTGGAAATCTAAGGTAATTTCGATTAGTGGACGGTTGACCTTAGTCAAGTCGGTAATGGGTAGTCTTCCTTTGTATTTTTTTCTATGTATCGAGCCCCGAGTGGAGTGCTAAAAATGTTAGAAAATGCAAGAAGTAGGTTCTTTTGGGGGGGAGGGAGAGGTTCCGGTGAGTGTGAGAAAAATGGCTTGGCATGGGTAAAGTGGGTCGACACTTTAAAGAGTCGAGATAGGGGGTTTAAACATAGGAAGTTTGAGATCATTAAATCTAGGACTATTGGGAAAATGGTGGTGGCGATTTGCTAACGAAAAAAACACGTTTTGGGTAAAAATAATAAAAAGCATTTACCGGGGGGGGCTGTTTGGTAACACTTGTAATGGGTTTCGTGCAGGTACGACATGGAACAAAATAACAAGAATTGGAGCTGAAGTGGACAGCCACAGAGTGGATTTCGCGAGATCGTTTGGGCGAAAATAGGAGACGGTGCGGACACTAGAATCTGGATAGATCGATGGTCGGATATTGGGATTCTTAAAGATGTCTTCCCAAGACTATTCCGACTAGAACTGGAGCAAGAAGCAACGATCAAGGAGAGGGGCGAATGGAACAATGGAATGTGGGAGTGGAAGTGGAATTGGAGAAGACCTTCGAGAGGGAGAGAAATTGGCGAACTCGAAAATCTCGCTCAACGTTTAGAGGAATCACAACCGGTTAGGGGACAAGTGGATAAAATGGAATGGATGCTCGATGTTTCAAGAATTTTTAAGGTGAAAAGACTAAGGGAGCTGATCGAAAATGGTGGTAGTAATGCAATCGGAAATGGAGTACAAACGAAATGGACGAAGATCATCCCTAAAAAGGTATGCATCTTTATTTGGAGGGCGACAAAAGATAGAATCCCTACTCGGATGGCTTTGGATCGTATAGGAGTGGACTTGGATTCCGTATTATGTCTGAGATGTGGAGAAGCAAGCGAATCGGTCGACCACGCCCTAGTGGGATGTTCGGATGTAAAAGCGGTATGGAAAGCGGTCGGAAGATGGTGGAGAAAAGATCTAGACTCACTACAATCGGTGCAGGAAATTCTCCACGAAGGAACGAACATAGGAGCACATGGAAAACGTACGGAGGTTTGGGAGGGAGTGAAATGGTCGCTAATGTATATGATTTGGACACATAGAAATAGAGTCGTCTTCAAGAACAATAAAAGGAAACTACCGGATATTCTCTATGAATTCCAACGGATAATTTTCGAATGGATCACGCTTCGTAGTAAAGCTGTACCGAAGGACTGGAAGGGCTGGCTTGTGGATCCCGCAGCACTGTTCTAGTTTTCGTGCGAACCAATTTTGGCAGCAGCAAGCATTGATGGGTTTTGAGGGCGGATCAACGGCAGTTGCGGAAGGATAACCGGCACTTCCCATAGTTTATTTCTCACAAACTAGGTACAGTGGAGGTTATGCTTCTTGCAATCGCTGCTGTAATTTAGTCTCATGCTTTGGATTGTAAACTGCTGAAAATGTTCGGTGTTTCGCTGGGGGCTGCAAGCCTGATGTTTCTCATGGGGTTTGGCCTGGCCCCCCTTTTTGTAACTGGTGACTATGGTTTTTGGTAATAAAATTGCTTTTCAAAAAAAAATTATTATTATTTTATATAATATAAGTGTATCGTAATTTTTCTTTGTGGAGGTGGAGGACATCAAATATCTTGTCTTTAAATAAAATAAAGAGGAAAATAAGAAAATGGTATCTTAGTAGATTTAAAGTCTATAATGGTATTAATAAAGGGAAATTAATTAAAATACCCAAAGTCCAACTTCGAGTTACCAAAATGCCACAAATCTCTCTCATGTTATAAAAATGCCCCAAAAGTCCGTGATGGAGCCCGCGATCGCGGGCCTCAGGCCACGTGTCACCAAACTTTGCCCACTTTGCCCGCGTTGGTCCCTCAAGAATGCCCGCAGTCCAGCTTTCCCCCCTCAAGAATGCCCGTGTTGGCAGTTTTGGTCCCTGCCCGCGTTTGACTTCCTTTGAACCCCGCGATCGCGGGCTAACCCGCTACTTTTCCCCCCTCAAGAATGCCCGTGTTGGCAGTTTTGGTCTCTACCCGCGTTTGACTTCCTTTGACCCCCGCGATCGCGGGCTAAAGTGTCACTTGTCGGCACAGGGTTAACCCTAAAATCACTTTGAGGACCAAAACCCTAATTGTTTTCTTCGGTCGCACTATATAAGGGGTGGGGGGACCAAAAACCGGCTCCATCTCTTTTTTTATAACACTCTCAATTTTTTACTCCCACTCTCTCTCAATTTTCTCCCACTCTCTCAATTGTGTCGTGTGAAACACGTTCGCGTTTTGTGAAGATGTCTCGTATTACCTCTATGGTATGTTTCTTTTATGTTATTTGTTATTTTTTGTATGTTATTTTAAGTTAAGAAATATGATTTGTAGGTTGTTAGAGTGTTTATAACTTATGTTTGAATATGCTGTATCTTTAACATGATATGTATGGTTTTATGTTTGAATGTGATATTTGTATGTTATAATGTGTATGTTGTTATAGTGTGTTTTTTCATAAAAAAATTGTTAAGAGTGTTTTTTTATAAAAAAATTGTTAAGAGTGTGTTTTTATAAAAAAATTGTTAACAACAATGTGTTTTTATAAAAAAAAAAATTAAAAACGTGTTTTTTATAAAAAAATTGTTAAGAGTGTGTTTTGATAAAAAAATTGTTAAAAATGTGTTTTTTTTTATAAAAACACACTCTTAACAATTTTTTTATAAAAACACACCCTTAACAATTTTTTATAAAAACACTTTTTTTATAAAAAATTGTTAAGAGTGTGTTTTTATAAAAAAATTGTTATAGTTTTATGGTTTTTATAATGTGTTTTTTTATAAAAAAATTGTTAATTTTTTTTTATAAAAACAGTTTTTAAAAAAAATTGTTAAAAATGTGTTTTTTATAAAAAATTGTTAAGAGTGTGTTTTTATAAAAAATGTTATAGTTTTATGGTTTTATGTTTGAATTTGATATTTGTATGTTATAATGTGTATGTTGTTATAGTGTGTTTTTTCATAAAAAAATTGTTAAGAGTGTGTTTTTATAAAAAAAATGTTAACAATGTGTTTTTATAAAAAAAAACGTGTTTTTTATAATAAAATTGTTAAGAGTGTGTTTTTATAAAAAATTTGTTAAAATGTGTTTTTTTTATAAAAACACACTCTTAACAATTTTTTTATAAAAACACACCCTTAACAATTTTTTATAAAAACAGTTTTTTTTATAAAAAAAATGTTAAAAGTGTGTTTTTATAAAAATTGTTAAAAATGTGTTTTTTATAAAAAATTGTTAAGGGTGTGTTTTTATAAAAAAAATTGTTAAGAATGTATTTTTTATAAAAAAATGTTAAAAATGTGTTTTTTTAAAAAAAATTGTTAAGAGTGTGTTTTTATAAAAATAATTCTTAAAAGTGTGTTTTTATAAAAAAAAATTGATACATTGTATTTTTATAAAAAAAACATTGTTAAGAATGTTTTTTATAAAAAAATTGTTAAGAGATTGTTTTTATAAAAATAATTCTAAAGAGTGTGTTTTTATAAAAAAATGTTAAGAATGTGTTTTTTTATAAAAATATTTGTTAAGAGTGTGTTTTTATAAAAATAATTCTTAAAAGTGTGTATATATAACAATATGATACGTTGAAATAAAATAAACCGCAACATGTATATATAACAATATGATACGTTGAAATAAAATAAACCGCAACATGTATATATAACAATATGATACGTTGAAATAAAATAAACCGCAACCTCTATATATAACACTATTATACGTTGAAATAAAATAAACCGCACTTTATCTATTTATAACACTATTATACGTTGAAATAAAATAAACCGCAACATGTATATATAACAATATGATACGTAAAAAAATTGTAGTTAATACATTTTCTTAGAAGGGGCTAGGACGTTGCTCTCTCTCTCTCTCTCTCTCTCTTTTCTCTTAAAACCCTAGCCGCCACCGCCATCATCTCGCCACCACCATCTCGCTAGCACCATCTCGCCACCACCACCTCGCCACCACCACCGCCACCAGGCCCTAGTGAGTGACAGAGAAAGAGAGAGAGAGAGTGCCGCTGCTGCTCCGACTGCCGCCGCTGCTTCGCCACCGCTGCTACGACGCCGTCGCCGCTTCGCCGGAGTTCATCTCCTTCACCGGAGTTAATCTCCTTCTCTCCGCTGAATCCCTTAGTGGCTCGCTCTTTGTAGCAAAGGAGTTCATCTCCAACATCGGAGTCCACCTCCGTTAAATCCCTGTCCGCCGCCAGATCTACGTCAGCGTCTAGGCCCTTCTCTGGTGACGCCATGGTAGATCTTGAGACCTTCATCACCAACCTCCACATCGTTCTCGGCGTTGCTGCGGTAATTGTTGGCAAAGCCGGTGGAGTCTCTTTCGCCGAAGACAGTGGAAATCCTTGTCGTTGGGGGTACCTGGTAACTTTAAAGATTGCCAAAATGTGGAAATATCGGAAACGTTGGAAATTCTGATTCCCTTCCGCTCTTGGTACTACCATGTTTAATTTTATTTTGGTCTCAAAGCATATTCATATCAAAGGAAACCTCAAAACAGGAAAGTGGAACATTCACACTTTCACAATGGAGAACTGCTTCAAAGCAAGGTGGCACATTCCCACTGTTCCTCCTTACCTTCATGATGTGTTTATGCGTTCAAGAAAAGGAATCATTTCTATGATCACCTTCAGTTGGAATCACCGGGGCCTCTCGGTCCAGGCGATAATCAGACAAGATAACGAAGCTTCTCACTTGACGGCGGGTCGCTTTCGTTTTTTAGCTTGTACTAAAGCTCATGATGTTTCTATGTTTTCAATTTCGCAATGTTTTAATGCTTCCTGTAATGTTCTTGTTTTTAATGAAAGGTTTGTTCTCCCGTTCGGGTGATGGCTTTGCCGTTACACGTTCGTGATGCAACCATTTTCTTCAAAAAAAAACAATATGATACGTTGAAATAAAATAAACCGCAACATGTATTTATAACACTATTACACGTTGAAATAAAATAAACCGCAACCTCTATATATAACACTATTATACGTTGAAATAAAATAAACCGCACTTTATCTATTTATAACACTATTATACGTTGAAATAAAATAAACCGCAACATCTATATATAACACTATTATACGTTGAAATAAAATAAACCGCACTTTATCTATTTATAACACTATTATACGTTGAAATAAAATAAACCGCAACATCTATATATAACACTATTATACGTTGAAATAAAATAAACCGCACTTTATCTATTTATAACACTATTATACGTTGAAATAAAATAAACCGCAACATCTATATATAACACTAACTATAACATCTGTGAATGACTATGTAGATGGATTTCTTTAACATCGACTTGACGCTAAAGTGCAAAGTTGCCTACATCGAGGACTTAAGAAACCGCTTTAGGGGATTAGGTGATCGCGCGGATACCCTTGAGGTTATCTTTAGAGGGACACCGTTCGGGCCATGGATGGATGTGTCTTACTCTGCTGGCGACCCTACGCTAGTACACATGTTTCTACAGTTGGAGGTCGAGGACGCCAACGCTGAGCCGGAGGAGATGCATTTTGATTTCTTCGGCTCTCGATTGCATTTTGGGCGTCGTGAGTTCTGTCTAATTACAGGACTACGTTCTGGACACATTGCTACTCAATCTTGCACCGAGCCATAGCCAGACGCGACTCCGATCGACATAAAAAGATGAACCTTTGTGGTTTTACATACGCCTTCAAGGTTAGATACGTAGTATAACAATTGTTAATAATACATACAAACTGTTTGGCTTTTCTTTTTACGTACTTGCTCTTCTTGTCTAATTCCAGATATGGATCTTGGAGATGTTTCCCGCATCAATCTGATATTTCGTCAAGCGCGACGACCGAGTACTTAGGGGAACCCGTTGGGACAAGCGTGTTACCCTAAGTAGGTCGCTTTGGGTTCAGTTCTTCAATGAATCTAGACATGTAAGTTCTTTTACCATGTTTACAATTTGCTTACGTTAGTCCCGCTTATTAATTTTTTTTTATGTTTTATCATATATTTAGCAACCACTCTTGCCTTTCGCTCGCCTTGAGCCTACTGCCGCCGAGATGGACACGGATTGGTACAGAGACAGCGTGGCCTTTATTGACGCAGAGGCGGCAAGGGCTCGACGTCCCTCTCCTTCCACATCTGACGAAGATGAGGAAGGCGACGACAGGCCCCCTTCCGGTGGATATCAGCAACCCCCTTCCTCCTCCTATCCGCCGCCCCATACCTCCTCCTATCCGCCGCCCCCTCCCTATCCGCAGCCCCTTCCTCCTCCTACCAGCCGCCCCCTTACGATCCATATCAGGCGGCCCCTTCCTACGAGCCACAGCGTGACTGTCATGAGTACCTGTGGGACTACGTCCACGGGCCGCTAGAGTCACGTGTACAGTTTCTGGAGGGAGTCTACAGACAGTTTAGCGTTGTCCATGTTAGTGTTTAACTTAATTTGTTGTCCACGTTTATTTAGTTTGTATATTAATATTACGTTCTAAATTTGTTTTAGCTGTCGAGTACGACACCGATCCCCGCTCCGTTCGGACAGGGGGCACATGCGACGTTTGCCACCACATCCTATCCGTCATTCCCTGAAAATGTAAGTGACACTGAGTAACCATTATAGTTATATGTTTGTTCCTAAGTTTGTAACTCTTATAATGATCAATGTCACGCAGGTCGGGATGTCGGGGGCCGGGATGTCCCAAACGACGTTCGCCACCACATCCTATTCTACTATCCCGGAGAGTGTAAGTGACACTGAGAAACCATTATAGTTATATGTTTGTTCCTAAATTTGTAACTATTTTAATGATAAATGTCACGCAGGCCGGGATGTCGGGGGCCGGGATGTCCCAAACGACGTTCGCCACCACATCCTATTCTACTATCCCGGAGAGTGTAAGTGACACTGAGAAACCATTATAGTTATATGTTTGTTCCTAATTTTGTAACTATTTTAATGATCAATGTCACGCAGGCCGGGATGTCGGGGGCCGGGATGTCCCAAATGACGTTCGCCACCACAGCAATCACGGACATCTTTGGCGGTTCGGCCGGAGACTATTACAAGCCGGAAATGCATACTGTAAGTTATTTTGGTAGTTTTGGTTTAATTGTGAACATTTCCTAAATTGTACTTAAAACATCTAATAACTTAATTTTCAGACGGGGTCTCCTATTATCCAGAATCACTTCTCGGAGCACTTCTCGGAGCCTGAAGATGACCCGATGGAGGTTGTAGATCCACCACCACAGGTGACCTCGCTCCCTCAAAAGCGGCCGCATAAAATTTCACAATGGTTTCGTCACCCGTTTGGCCAACAAGGATCAACGACACCACCGACCGCTAAAAAACAAGCAAAGAAAGCGAGGGGAAATAAGGGAGGAAAGAAAAAGGGAAAGGTCCCTTCACCGGAGCCTCAACCAGCATCGGAAATATTGAGGATGTGTCGGACTGGTCACCTCTCCCCCATGATATTCGTCCCTTACTTGAGCCTGAAAATCACCCCCCGCTTTTTCCAAGTATTGCTGGCGGATGACCCTTTGGAGTCTGAGTTACAGGATGTGGTTAGTATGAAGTTTAACTATAGTCATATAATCAAATATGTTTATATTACATGTCTAACCATCTATTTTTTATGTATAGCACATCGATTGTTGGGTCTCGCTGTTGCAAAGACATCGTGGAACAAACACCAGGTGGACCATAATGTATAGTATTTTCTTTGCCTACCTGGTGCTCCCCCATCAAGGTCCCGCCTCCATGGCCAACTCATGCAACGGCGTGGAAGGGGTTTCTTGGGCTCTCCTCGATGTGGTATGTAAATCGTTTTACTCTTATTTTATTTAAGTTGTTTTGTTGCTAACTAAGTTGTCTAATATTGTAATATTTCAGGTGTACATCCCAATATGCATTCATCCCAAACATTGGCTGCTTGGAGTGTTTGAGCTTGACGCTATGACCATGACCATATATGACAGCGATAGTGCCAATCTCTTCAGAGACCAATTGGAAGACCAGATGAGAAGGTTTAAAGATGTGCTATTTGACTTCTTTTGTCGGGTCAAGGACACGAGGCGTTGCGATAGGTCAGAGCTCTTTCGCCATAAGTTCGCCAAGAATACACCCCAGCAGGCCGGGATGAATGCGGATTGCGGTGTCTGGGTATGTCATAATGCCAGCATCTTGATAAATAACGATGTGGTATTTGTACACCCTGACCAGACCGAGGCCGAGGCCAAGGCATTTCGCATACATATGGCGGAGTCCATTTATGCGCATTGTCAAATAAATCAAAGTTAGGTTGTTTATGTAACATTAAATAATTGTTATTTTTAGTATTAACTTATTTTGTTAAAGTATTGTGATTGACTTAGTGTTTACTTCATTTGATTTTTGTTAATTTCATCCAATTACTCAATTTTGAGTATCGATATCTCTTTCACACATACTCCATTTTGGACGCATTATATATCGTTTCGAAGCTCTCATATAGGAGAACATAAACAAACATGGGGTTTTGTTTGTTAATGATGCTAGATTTTGCTAGTTGTGTTATCAATGTTCATTTAAAAGCATATGTATGTGTGTATATATATAATATGAATATATTTATCATTTACAAACTAGCTGTGTTATCAATGTTCATTTAGAAGCATATGTATGTGTGTATATATATAATATGAATATATTTATCATTTACAAACTAGCTGTGTTATCAATGTTCATTTAGAAGCATATGTATGTGTATATATATATATATTACAAATCAGCGTTCAGATCAACAGTATCATATGTGTTTGTTCCATATGGTTCAAGCTGTGACGGGCCCGGGGTGTGACTGACTGAATGTCTCCTTGGCACGGTTGAAGGGGCTGGATTTGGACACTCTCCACGAGTGTGTCCTACGCATTGGCACCGAGTACATCTTCGTTGTATCGAACTTTCACCACGTGATGGACGTCGGTCGTTCTTTCTCGGTCTCCCGGCCCTGTTCTTATCCATTAAAGGTGGATAGCATGGTGGAAGCGGGTCGGGTGGATACACCCATGCTGCAGGGGGTCCAGCTGGGTTTATTACCTCCACGTATGTTTTCCGGTAATATTCGGACGTGAAGAAAGGTACAGCCAAGTCGCTGCAATCTGTACGACCCATATATGTTGCTGCAGCGATGGCATGGCTGCACGGTAACCCAGATTTATCCCATTCGCGACACGAACAAAGGTGGTCTTCCATATTCACAATCGCGTGACACAACCAACATTGATGACAACCAATCTCTCATTTCATCCACAAACTGGTATTCCAAAAACACTGATTTAACATTGATTCAAACATGCAAATGAATTTCAACCACAAATCGGTCTTCAAAGTACAATAATTGTGGAAAAAACAGTAAAAGCATGCAAAATTCGTTTAAGTACAGGGGCTGAAAGTGTAAATTTTCAGGGACCAAAAGTGTAAATTTCCAGGGACCAAAACTGTAAAATTTGGTCCATCGCGGGCCATCGCGGACAGGGGCCAAATGTGCACCGCGGCCAAAGTTGAGGGGCTCCGCGGGGCACTTTTGGCCAAAGTTCGTGCCACGTCATCCCGCGATCGCGGGGGTCAAAGGAAGTCAAACGCGGGTAGGGACCAAAACTGCCAACACGGGCATTCTTGAGGGGGGAAATCTGGACCGCGGGCATTCTTGAGGGACCAACGCGGGCAAATTGGGCAAAGTTTGGTGACACGTGGCCTGGGGCCCGCGATCGCGGGCTCCATCGCGGATTTTTGGGGCATTTTTGTAAGATGGGAGAGATTTGTGGCATTTTGGTAAGTGATGGTCAAACTTAGGGTATTTTAATTAATTTCCCATTAATAAATGATAATCAAGCTACTTTTATTGATTTATAAAAACACAAAATTGGAATAAAAAACAAAACAATCCAAAGCTTAACGTCTAATTTTTAAAATAATCTGTTTTAATTTATTAGATGATTCTTTTGTTAATCATGATTGTTTGGTCAGTTTGTATCTACATCAATTACTCTAGAACTTGTGAAAAATAACTAGCAAAATTTCGATTTTATAGGACTTGAATTTATGACTTTTAAAGAGAATAGTCAAACAAGTTTTATTACCAATTAAATCAATTCCACATCTATTAATTAATATGTTTTATCTAAAGAAAAGCATTGTTTTTTACAGTATTTTATTGATTTTCGTTACAAATTAAACATACATCAGAGGGCGGGGGAAAAGCTATTCTAGCATCTTTAGAGCATCTCCAATGCAAGGTTCTTATATGCAAAAAGTGTAGTAATTTGTAGGAACTACCATTGTAGAAAGTTCTTATAAGAACCCAAATTTTTTAGGTTCTTACCATGAAGTTTGTGTGAAATGACAAGTTCTTCATTTCTATTGGTATTTAAATTAAATAATTAACATTTGTTTAAAATATATAATAAATATTGATGTTGACAAATAAATGGGATCCACAAAAATAAAGTTCTTATGGGTGCGTTTGGCAGGCGAAACAGAACAGAACAGACAGGAACAAGGGCTCTTGTCCCATGTTTGGCATGACTTAAGGTGGAACAAAACAGAACTAAATGAAACAAATGTGGAACACGCGTGTTCCACCAAAACCCATGGAACAGACTTGTCCAACCTCTATTGTAAAATATTACCCCTCATTGACTTCTCCAAATTCACGCCTCTCTCTCTATCGTCTTCTCCAAGACTGCTCCTGATTCATCTTCTCCAAAATTGCTCCAGGTACGATTTCTCCTAATTCGTCTTCTCCAATACGTTCTGGTTCTCGATTCCTCTCTCTTATCGTCTTCTCCAAAATTGCTCCAGATTCGTCTTCTCCAAAATTGCTCCAGGTTCTCGGTTTCTCAACAGGTTCGTGGTTCTTGATTCCTGGTTCGTGATTTCTCAACAGGTTATCGGTTTCTAAATCGTCTCCATATGTGCTAATCGATTTCTAACTCGATTTCTCCTCAATCATTTTCTCCTAAATAGGTTTCTAAATCGTCTCCCTCTCTGGGTTCAAAAGAGTTTTATGGTACACCAAATGCAGTATCACTTGATAGTCATCTGACCTATCGATTTCTCACAACATCGTCTTCTCCATGTGCTTACAGGTTCTCGATTTTCAACCTAAACCTATTTGATTTTGTGGCCTGCGATATTGTGACCTGCGATTTTTTGGTTTTTTCTTGCTGAATTTCAACCTAAATTTATCTGATTTTGTGGCCTGCAATTTTGTGATAAGTTTCATCCATTCACTTTTGTTTTTTCTTGTTTGTGATTATGTGATTTTGGTGCAAATCATGTATGTATATTTTGCAAATGTAATACTGTCCAACAGAACATGTATCATGTATGTATATTTTGCAAAAGCACTAAACAAATCATCAGGGTTAAATTGGTAATTTAACTGTCCTGTTCTGTCCAGTCCGGTTCTTATAAGTCTTACCAAACGCTGAACAACTGTCCTGTTCTGTTCTGTCCCGTCATGTTCTGTCCTGTCATGTTCTGTCCTGTCATGTTCTGTCCTGTCCTCGTACCAAACGCACCCTATAAGAACTATCAGTATGATTGTTTATATAAAATTTTAATTTGAAGAGTTGGAAATAAGATATCACCAAAAAATGCAAAAAAAAGGTTCTTATAAGAACCTCCGTTGAAGATGTTATGGAGCAAAAATTATAACTTGAAAATTTATATATATAAGAAAATTTATATATTTGATATTCTCTTTTGGGAAATTAATTAAAATACCATAAGTCAAACCAAGTGTTACCAAAATACCCAAAATCTCTCCCACTTTGCAAAAATACCCCTTTTTCCGCGATGGGAGCCCGCGATCGCGGGCCAGGGACCATTTCTGACACTTTTTTAAACTTGCAGGGACCATTTTTGAAAAATGGAATCCCGCGATCGCGGGCTCATCCCGCGATGGGGTACTTTTTGTGACTTTTCAATTGCAAGGGACCATTTTTGAAAAATTCCAGAGACCATTTATGAAAATTTGAACCGCGATCGCGATCTGTTCACCCCCGCGTTTCGTCAAATTTTATGAATTTAAAATGAAATGTTACACTTTCAACCCCTATACTTATTTACTAAATTTACTTTATACCTTTTAGTTTCATTATTTTAATTTCATTATTTTAATTTTACATTTAACACATATAATCGTTTATTAACTAAAATACGTTAAAAAAATACGTTTTAATTTTAACAAATTACACTATTATAATCGTCTCTTCGATACGTTCGAAATGAGCCCAATCTTGAATTTTTTTGGATTTATATATTTTAATATATATCATATACAGTTATACACTACATAAAAAAATATTTTTTATATTTAAAATTCATACCCTTATAGTTAATTATTTAATTTATGGTACATCTCTTATTTTTTTTTTCAATTTTGTTTTACACTCCTATCGCATTAACATAATAATCATATATTAACTAATTCATTAAATCGTTTTAAATTATTATTATTTGAATGTGTTTATAGATATCGTGAATGGCAATAGGAGAATGTTTCACGAGAAGAATATTAAATGGGGTTTTGACAAGTTGGTATCACTTGACTCATTTAAGAATTGTGAAAATGAGTATTTGGCGAATGATGATTCATGTGTGTTTGGAGCTGAAGTATTTGCAGTTACAGAGTATGCACAAAATGATCGATGTATTTCCAACGTAACTTAGATTAAAATTATCTCCTTCAGTTCAGTCCCATCCCGTCCCATCCAGTTCAGTCCCGTCCAGTTCCGTCCCGTCCCATCTAGTATGCGTACCAAACGCTACCTAAGAGTACCGTAAATTAAATAATTAACTATAGTTTGTCTAAATTGTAAATATTAAAAATATTTTGATGTAGTGTATAACTGTATGATATATATATTAATATATATAAATCAAAAAAATTCAAGATTGGACTCATTTCGAACGTATCGAAGAGACGATTATAATGATGTAACTTATTAAAATTAAAACGTATTTTTTTAACGTAATTTTTGTTAATAAACGATTATATGTGTTAAATGTAAAATTAAATTATGAAGCTAAAAGGTATAAAGTAAAGTTAGTAAATAAGTATAGGGGTTGAAAGTGTAAATATCAAATCAAAATCACAATTTCGAATTGAAATGTTACACTTTCAACCCCTATACTTATTTACTAAATTTACTTTATACCTTTTAGTTTCATTATTTTAATTTTACATTTAACACATATAATCGTTTATTAACTAAAATACGTTAAAAAATACGTTTTAATTTTAACAAATTACACCATTATAATCGTCTCTTCGATACGTTCGAAATGAGTCAAATCTTGAATTTTTTTGATTTATATATTTTAATATATATCATATACACTACATCAAAATATTTTTAATATTTACAATTTATACCTTTATAGTTAATTATTTAATTTACGATACTTTTAGGTAGCGTTTGGTACGCATACTAGATGGGACGGGACGGAACTGGACGGGACTGAACTGGATGAGACGGGACGGGACTGAACTGAAGGAGATAATTTTAATCTAAGTTACGTTGGAAATACATCGATCATTTTGTGCATACTCTGTAACTGCAAATACTTCAGCTCCAAACACACATGAATCATCATTCGCCAAATACCCATTTTCACCTTCTCCTATTGCCATTCACGATATCTATAAACACATTCAAATAATAATAATTTAAAACGATTTAATGAATTAGTTAATATATGATTATTATTTTAATGCGATAGGAGTGTAAAACAAAATTGAAAAAAAAGAGATGTACCATAAATTAAATAATTAACTATAAGGGTATGAATTTTAAATATAAAAAATATTTTTTTATGTAGTGTATAACTGTATATGATATATATTAAAATATATAAATCCAAAAAAATTCAAGATTGGGCTCATTTCGAACGTATCGAAGAGACGATTATAATGGTGTAACTTGTTAAAATTAAAACGTATTTTTTTAACGTATTTTAGTTAATAAACGATTATATGTGTTAAATGTAAAATTAAAATAATGAAACTAAAAGGTATAAAGTAAATTTAGTAAATAAGTATAGGGGTTGAAAGTGTAACATTTCATTTTAAATTCATAAAATTTGACGAAACGCGGGGTGAACAGTGGATTCCATCGCGATCGCGGTTCAAATTTTCATAAATGGTCCCTGGAATTTTTCAAAAATGGTCTCTTGCAATTGAAAAGTCACAAAAAGTACCCCATCGTGGGATGAGCCCGCGATCGCGGGATTCCATTTTTCAAAAATGGTCCCTGCAAGTTTAAAAAAGTGTCAGAAATGGTCCCTGGCCCGCGATCGCGGGCTCCTATCGCGGAAAAAAGGGTATTTTTGCAAAGTGGGAGAGATTTTGGATATTTTGGTAACACTTGGTCAAACTTAGGGTATTTTAATTAATTTCCCTTCTCTTTTTGGTCTAAAGTTATTTTCTTATAAAATATAGTTTTGTTTCATATTTTTGATGCATGTTACTATATAAAACATGGTTGGCGAAATAGACGATCGGAAAGAATGGCCGAGGCCTCTCGAACCAGTAGTCTCTAGAAACCGGACCGGGACCGGCCCGGCCCGGCCCTAATACTCGGATTATATGCAACACAGAGAACTGAAAGGAAGAGAAGCAAAACTCTGCATCTTGACGGTCTATCTCAAAGGCAAACTCTGCTGTTATAGTAGATGCGAAGGGCTACGATCCCTCATCACATAAACCGATTCACAGATCTTTAATGCATATTGCACATGGTTTGAATTCTGTATGATTCCCTCTAAGATTTACGTTTCTGTTTTATAATCCGTAGTCGTCAACAGTTCTATCTTGTTTAGGTATAATTTAGAATTTCAAGTTTAGGGTGTGTTTATTTTAATTAATTGTTAATCGATTTCTGGTGAAAATTTAACCTAGTTTTGTAAATTTTAGGGCATCGATGATTTGAATATTTGTTTGCATTCTGAAAGTTCGTGTTTTGGATTGAAATTTAGGTTTTTATATGCTTATTGAGCCAGCATTATAAGGATTAGGGTTACAAGTTTGTATGAAGTGATGTCTGTGAACAACAGTAATCTCAAGTTTGGGGTGTGTTTATTTTAATCAAATTTTAATCGATTTATGGTGAAAATTTAACCTAGTTTTGGAAAATTTAGGGCATCGATGACTTGAGTATTTGTTTGCATTCTGAAAGTTCGTGTTTTGGATTGAAATTTAGGTTTTTATATGCATATTGAGCCAGCATTATAAGGATTAGGGTTACAAGTTTGTATGAAGTGATGTCTGTGAACAACAGTAATCTCCAAAAGAACTCTGGTGTATCTTCCCCCTTTGGAAATCCTATACCAACAAACCCTAATGCCCATCTCCAGTCACAGTCCCAACCTCAACAACCGTCTGGGTCTCCCTTTTCGAGCCAGTTTCAGCTCTCCCAGTTTGCTGCAGCCCATGCCCATGCCCAAGCCATTGCTCAAGCCCAGTCAAAAGCTCAAGCCAAAGCTGCAGCTCAAGCTCAAGCCAACCATGCCCAATTCAAAGCCCAGCTGCAAGCTCAAGGACTGGCTATTAATCAATCCCATGGACCTCTAGCTACTAATTCACCTTCTCCAGGATCAGGCAATGTGAGCAACAAACATATGCCGCAGAAATTGCTTGGGTGGCCACCTGGAGTGTCAAATCCTAATACCTATTCTCCCATGAGGATGATGGAGCTTACACCAGCTGCGCGTAGTAAAAAGAAGCAGAGGCTTCCAGATAAGCAGTTACAAGATCGAGTGGCTGCAATTCTGCCACAATCTGCTTTATACACGCAGCTCCTTGAGTTTGAGTCACGAGTTGATGCTGCTTTGGTGAGAAAGAGGACAGACATTCAAGAAGCTATTAAAAACCCACCTTGCATTCAGAAAACCCTTCGAATATATATTTTCAACACATTTGCTAATCAGGTTCGTACAATTCCCAAGAAGCCAAATCCCGAGCCTCCTACTTGGACAATGAAAATAATAGGGAGAATATTGGAAGAGGGAATGGATCCTGATCAGGCTGGGATGATCTCAAAACCAAACCCCATGTACCCAAAGTTTTCATCTTTCTTCAAAAGAGTTACCATTTCATTGGACCAAAGACTCTATCCTGATAACCATATGATTGTGTGGGATAGTTCTAGAACACCAAAACCTCAGGAAGGGTTTGAAGTCAAAAGGAAAGGGGACAAGGAATTCTCTGTGAATATACGGTTGGAAATGAATTATATGCCTGAGAAGTATAAGCTTTCTTCTGCTCTAATTGAAGTTCTTGGAGTTGAAGTTGATACCCGGGCAAGAATTATTTCTGCGATCTGGCAATATATCAAGGCTAGGAAATTGCAGGATACAAACGATCCTTCCTATTTTAATTGTGATCCACCGCTGCTGAAAGTATTTGGGGCAGAAAAAATGAAATTTTCAATGGTCTCGCAGAAGATTTCAAGCCATTTATCTCCACCACAACCTATACATTTGGAGCATAGGATCAAGCTCGTGGGAAACAGTCCAACTGGAAATGCTTGTTACGATATATTGGTGGATATGCCTTTTCCGGTACAAAAGGAATTGAATGCTTTATTGGCAAGCACTGAGAAAACCAAGGAGATTGAAACGTGTGATGAAGCAATACGTACAACAATATGGAAGATAAACGAGCATCGAAAAAGGCGGGCATTCTTTCTTGGATTCAGCGAGTCACCTGTTGAGTTTATTGATGCTCTGATTGAATCTCAAGGCAGAGATCTGAAGCTTCTTGCAGGGGAAGCAAGCCGTAGTGCGGAAAAAGAGCACCGGGCTGATTTCTATAACCAACCCTGGTAATCTTTCACCATTCTTGTTTCCTTTTTATACTCTGTGTCACAATGGAAAACTGGTGCACATATTTTAATTTTATACATTTTCATTTTGTGAGATAGAGGTGTTTATACTTCCATGCTTTCTTTAGTGCCTCTTTCAAATATTAGCTACAGGTTTCATCTTGAGTTGTTTACTTGCATCCCAGCTATATCCTTAGTTTATAGGAGTATGTTATAATAATTCAATGATAACTGAACTAAAATTCACTCAGCTTATGAGTACCAACTTCATCTCTCTTTTTCAGACCGGGCAAAATGCAACAAAGTTTGGTTTAGTTACTATTTAGTGTAACAAAGTTTTCTATTTTGTACCCATTTTGACCAGTAACCAGCTGATCTTATAAACATTTGATGACGTGGACACTCCTTTATGAAGGGTTACAACAAACTGGACGATTAACTTGACATCCATGTCATCAAATGTTACAAGATCAGCAAGTTACCCGTCAAAACAGGTAAAAACTAGAAAAAATGGAATTTTGGGCTACATTGATCAATATTTTTTTTTTGTTACACACTTGCACTAAATAGGAACTAAGGCAAGTTCCATTGCATTTTGATACATTTTGCCCTTTTAGATATTATATACATGAAAGAAAATGATGGGTGTAGATGTAACCTTGGCTAGCTCCAAATCTTATGCAATTATGGTTTGGTAACTTTGTAGGGTTGAAGATGCAGTCATCCGTTATCTAAATCGCAAACCAACTACAAAGCCCCATGGAAGGACATATTAGTTTGGAGATCTGCTGATGGAACACAGATAAGTGTCTATCTATGTGTTTATGAATGCCTTTTTTTTGTATCAACGGGGATTACAAGCGAGAGGTGCAGTTGCATATTTCTTAAGTCGAACGTCTATAATTCATTTTACATCTGGTTTTCTAGCTTATAAAGTTATAATGTACTCTAGTTTTCCTTTCACCATTTGAAATTTTTTGAAGCTATATATGCTTTTTTGCTCCATAAATCTTCATATTTGTCTTTGTTCAAGATTTCATATTTTTAGCAAAGAGGTATTTTGGTATATAACCTTAAATGAGCTTTTAATTAAATTCATGACCTTCTCATTTGAGATCATATATTTAAATAAAGATGCACAAAAAAGCCCAAGCCCAAAGCCTGGGCCTGGTGAGATCGAAGCCTGGTCCGAGCCATGCTTCCAAGCCCGATCATACCAATTTTTTTGGGGCAGGCCCACGGCTTACCCGGCCTGTAAAAGACTTGCTTGAAAAAAAGCCCGGTTAAGTACGAAATTGCCTAAAGTTGTCAACCCTAAAGCCTGTCCAGACACCACCCGTGCGTAAATAAGTCTGAAGTTTTTTCTCACTGAAAACGGGTTTGGAAGGTGCGGGTTTTGACCCGAAAATGCTCGGGCCTTGTTCATCTCTATATCTAAATGACTATTATCTGCAATGGGAACTAATATAGGAGTTTATAGATATGTGCAGGAGTGTCCAAAACTTGGCATGGAATAGTAAAACGGAGTTGATAGATTACAAACTTAAACTACAACAACAACCTAGTTAAAGGAGCTAGAGCTTTGTATATTTTTGTATTAAAAATGTGATATTTGTTGTACAACTATCTCAATTTGTTGTTACAACTTAGAATCCTATTGATTGTAGATGTTAAATTTATTAACTTATTGTAATACAATTGGTATGAGAATGTATACATTCATTTTGATATCTGAAATCATCTCAGATATTTAGGTGTCAAATTTACAAATGATAATGCATTATTTTGTTTAATGTACTTTGATCTAGATATTTGAGGTATCACATTTGAAAGTACATGGTATTTTCATGCAATTTACAATATATAATTATATATACATCTAAGATCGAAAATAAATGCACACGTGAGACGGTGAGAGTGTATAAGATACGAACTTTGCAATGTTTTTAATTAAGCAAGCATCTCTCTGAACCGAACCCATCAATCAACAAGATTTGAACACTCGACTATCTCTCCCTTCAAAACCACTTTAACCATTACATGACGCATACCTATTTTGTTTCATTTAACCGTACATTCCTAATCAAAACGATGACATCTTTAAAAGTTATATATATTTTTATTATGTCACGACAGTGGTAGCATGAGACAGTGTATGCTACTAATGTACTACATAGACCCGTCCCTGGCTCTAATGACACATACCACTTCAATTTATAAAAGAGATGATCCATTCATGTGCCATCCTCCACTCCTATACGTCACGAGGTGCTCGTCGTTCTTTTTGAAACATGAGTGTGACACCACCAGGTCATGCACAATTGTGAAATCCAATAATGCACGACCTTGTGTTGCTCACACCAAAGGCAACACTCCCATCGACCGGTTGGTTATGAAATGCCTCTCCCCCAACACGTATGTTGAAGTCTTCCCCTATAAATAAGCATCGGCCGTTCGACAAAACATCCTGCCATATCATCTAGACAGTTCTAAAAGTTACTTTTTGATCCCCCAAACTTAAGTCCACAAATACATAATAAATTTGAGATTTATGAGGATACTAAAAGAGTACCTTCAACTTCTTTAAAATTGAAAAAATTCAAAAATGTATTTTGAAGCAAACATAAAGGTGCATTCATTTAGGAGGGTACAAATTTAACGAGCTTAATAAAATTTATAACTTATTCAATCAACTCCGCATCCAATTTCTTGCTTTTACCGAAAAAACCATCACAAAAATATATATGTCCTAACTATTTTATTAAGGTAAAAAGTTTTCTTTTCTTTTAGATTTTGTGGGTGTTTGGGAGTGCTTATATTTTTGACTTATTTGTTTATAGCTTCTCCCCAACGTAAATGAGCTATTTGGAGTGTTTGGATAGAAAAAATCAAAAGTGCTTATTTGCTTCTCCTCACCACAAATAAGTTGTTTTTGATAAGTCATTCTATACATACTTATTTACTTCTTCTTATTTTCTTATCTATCCAAATTACCTTTTTACTTCAATTTTTTTAACAAGCGCGGGGATAACCGTGGGGTTTATAGCCCTCAGGAATAAGAAAATGGCGGGAAAATAGACCGGCAAAGGAGAAGAAGAAAGAAGAATGGAGGCAGAACCAAAACCATCGTCGTCGGAAGCGTCGGTCTGCTGGAGAAAAGAACTGGATACCAACCTCAAGAGGCTCCAATCTCTTCTATTCGGTGCCGACATCGCTATCCAGAAGCGAGATTACAGTTATGCGCAACTACTCTCCCTTCGTCTCATCGGTTTCCTCGATTCTCGGTCCCTCAACGACGTAGATGAAGCCTTTATTCGTCCTATTCGCCGTGAAGCCCTCTCTAAACTCGATTCCGCTACTCAATCACTCATTCCTGAATCCGATCGGTACTTATGACCAAAATCTATATGCAAACTTAGTTATTGAAGTTGTTTATTAAAATGTATCAATTGACTTTGTTGCTACTGATGAAACGCAATTTTTATTTAATTTGATTATCTGTAGCGTTCTTCTTGATTATGTACGTCGATATAATCCTCTTACGTAATGTTGCATTCCTTTAGAAATATATTTCAATTCCGTTGAAAAGCGAACCGTGGAGTTGTTTAGTGTAACTGTGTTTGTTCGTTTTTGTGTCTTTGATTTTTAGTTTTTTATTCGTAGGGAGTATTAGGTTTAAGCTATGGAATCGAAGCAGGTGTAGTTTGGAATTCTAAATTAAGCTAAAATCCCAGTTTAAGTCCTTCAACTGTGTATCATCTTATTATTTTATTGACTGTGATATGGAAGGGTGAAATATCGGTCGTGATTTATGGAAGGATTGTTAATGTAAGTAAAAATCTATTGCGGATCTATGAATTTTGTAGACTGGTTCCACTTGATTGATTTTTGATACTGTCATGGTTTATAAAATCTTTTTAGTCGTTAATAATTATCCGTAGTTTCTGCACCATCTTACTGCAGTCAAGCTTTTGAGCAAGCTGGTAGAGATCCAGGGTTTGTTTTCCACAAGCAAGGGGATATCAGCATTGAGAAAATTAAGCAATCAAAATATTTCAAAGCTCTTCTTCAACATGCTAAAGGAAATACTCTAAATGAGGTACCAAACGGCGGTGGATGCTTAACTGTATGTATTGTTGGTTGTTTTTCTTCATGTACTCTAAAAGATTTTTATAAACAGTTTTATGGTGGAATCAATTCATTTTTATATTGATGTGAAGATTGTAACCAAAAGTTTTGATATAGGGTATGAATGAGTATTCTTGTTAGATTGCAATACCATAAGATGTTCTTTTAGTTACATTACTGAGGATGACAATTCATGTTAGGATGATGAACCTGAAAAGCGGGAAGATATCAGTGGCAAGACTTCAAAAGTTCTTTTACATGGAAAATCAACAAACTCGTATGGAAGCATCTCAAGGGCAAATAACAATATACAAAATAATTCTGTCAACTCAAGAGGCAATGGTTCAGAGGATTGTATCCTTGTTCATGGTCGTGGTTCGTCTACATGTACTAATGTTGATGAAGAAAGAACACATGGAAGTAGCTTGAGATCTAAGCGAGCTCACGTGGAAATCAGTAGCCCAAGAAATGAAACAGTCTTGTCTCCATCAAGCAAGAGTGAGGCTAATGCTGGTGTTGCTGGCAACAGTTTTGTTACTGCTAGAACAAAATTGGTAACAATCTTGAATGTTGAAATATCTTCTTATAAGCTTCTAGTTATCATCTTTAAATGAGGACTAATCTATTCCTTAACATGTTTATTAACTCAATATTGAGAATTGGCTTGGTAACTTATTAACCTCTTGAGTATTTACTTGTCTTGTTTTTTTTTAATCTGAAATGTCGTTCTGAAAGCAGGTCATAATCTTCCAGTTAGATGATCGCTCTATATTTATATTTGACGAATGTTATATGATGTATCTTCTCTATACCACAGGAAATGGATGTTAGGCAAAAGAGAGGGTTGGATAGATCACCAAATTCCTCGGGCTCCCCGCAAAGTGATGGAACTAACAGAGGCTATGGTGTAAGATCTTATGCATCACGCCGTGGAATACGTGGTTTTGTCCCCCCTATTAGATCCAACTCGGGTAATACTGGTAATGTTACACCACGTGCAGCGAAGGGTGAAGATGCATTAGACGATTCAACAAAAAGATGGTAAGTTCAGTACTTGTTTGGAACATCAGAAAGCAGCTTTAAAAATTTATTGTTAACTTTTGGCAAATGGTATCTTATATGAGCGTTGGCAATCTTCTCTAAACATAGTCCACTATATGATTACAGCATGGATATGCTATGTGGTCCTGATGGTGAACTTCCAGAGAAGTTGCGGAATTTGGAGCCTCGTCTCATTGAGCACATTAGTAATGAGATAATGGACCGTGATCCCAATGTTCGCTGGGATGATATTGGTATTAGTGATGTTTGCAGGATTTTCATGCTCCATAAACATTTAGTTAGCTTTAATAAGGTTCTAATATGTTTGTCTGCCTACAGCTGGGTTGCATCATGCCAAAAAATGTGTAACTGAGATGGTCATATGGCCTTTGTTACGTCCTGATATTTTTAAAGGTTGCCGTTCTCCAGGACGGGGACTTCTTTTGTTTGGTCCCCCAGTAAGTGCAATATATGTTGGGGGTTGGGTTCTGGTGAGAAGTTGAGGTTAACGTGAGAAGCGTGAGAAGTGGTTATCAACCGTTGGATGAGAAATGGATGCACATTAGGATGAAATGCACCGAGATAAGATGCAACGAGATGCACCAGATCAATTCCCTTCTAAGCCGCAATTCATGGGAGGGCATTTGATTGAAAATGATCAACGGTTCAGATCCACTTCTCACACTTCTCACGTTAACCTCAACTTCTCACACGATCCTTCACCTATATGTTAGTATATCACGACAAAATGTCACTTGTTTTATTTGCTTGCATCTCTTTCTTGGTTTAGGGGACAGGTAAAACGATGATAGGTAAAGCTATTGCTGGAGAGGCTAAAGCAACATTTTTCTACATATCTGCCAGCTCACTAACCAGCAAATGGGTACTCTTTAGGCAAATGATTGTAGTGCTTCACATCAATCGTATATATGCACTATAAGTACATTTATGTGAAGCTAAGTTTTAATGCCTTTATATCTGGTAAAATGTAACTCCAATGCTCTACTGGTACTTGTTCATGATGATTCATGGCCAAGTCCAATCTTATTGGTAGAGTGACCTTGCTGCATAAAAGCTGCTGTGCTTTGCAAGGGTTTGGGAGGAATGCCTTTGCATGTTGCAAGAAAGCCATTCCCCTTACTTGAATCGATGACCTTCTGGTCACAAAGAAGTAGCCTTAATGCTCACTACCATGCACCAAGACCCATATGAAAAACTTTCCACCGATTGTTATAATATATATTTTGTTGGTTATATTCAAGTAAAAAGGTTAAATGTTGACTGTAGATCGGAGAGGGTGAAAAGCTAGTGAGGGCACTTTTTGGAGTGGCCAGTTGTCGTCAGCCAGCAGTGATATTTGTGGATGAAATAGATTCATTGCTATCCCAGGTATGCCAGATTCTGATCCATGAACAAAGAAACTGAATGTGACGAGGCACAAACTTACCCAATAACTTCTATGTTTCTATTGAAATATTCTAAACCATTTAAAGATTCACATCCTTTTGCAACTTAATGACCATTTCGTTTATTTCATTATTCTTGATTGTGTGAAAGACAATTGGTAATGACATACACCATTGCAGCGCAAGTCAGATGGTGAGCATGAGTCAAGCAGGAGACTGAAGACGCAATTTCTCATCGAAATGGAAGGATTTGACAGTGGAAGTGAACAAATTCTACTCATAGGTGACCTGCACAACCTAAAATTTTCTCAACTCTATCCATCTTATAACTTTCCAGATTTTCAGTCCTTGGCTATTGCAACTTGCAAAGCCAATAATCTGAACTCGAGCATTAAAGAGAATTGAGCAAAACAAGATTGTTTTTTTCTTGTTTGAAGCTGCAAATCAGTAATTCTGTATGATAAGTTGGGAAGTGAAACTCATGTATATAAACGTTGCAAACCACAGGCAAGAAATTTGTCATACAAAATGTCAACCAAGCCTATGTTTGACAAACTAGTTGTTGACTGATAAGCTAGCTGCAAGTGTTTGAGAAGACCTATTCAGAAGACCTTGCAAGTTATGATTTGTCTACCAATTACTTGATGGCAATTTCAGTGCTTTATTTTCACGTAATTTTTAGTTGATTTACTGTTGTTTGCTTTCTGATTCATCTGTCAGGAGCAACAAATAGACCACAAGAACTAGATGAGGCAGCTAGGAGGCGACTTACCAAGCGACTTTATATTCCACTCCCTTCCGCAGGTGCAACTTTGATTTATTTGGTTCTCCAATTCCTTAGAATAAAAATTGTTGTCTCCAAATCTCTGGTCCACACGCTGTCCCATGTATTTTATTTAATATAAATTTATTTAATCCATCTTATTCTCTCTCCTCAACAAAATGATGAGGTGGCTCCACGTGATTGGTGGATAGAAAGGGGACTTGGGATTTGGGGACCACATATTATGCAATTCCTTGTATGGTACTAATATGAGGCTAATCATCTTGTTGGGTGTAAAGAAGCGAGAGCCTGGATAGTACGTAATCTGTTGGAGAAGGATGGGCTTTTCAAACTCTCTACGGAGGATATTGATAGCATATGCAAATTAACCGAAGGTATTATAAATTATTCTCTCTTTTTGTTAATTTTGATTATGAGAAATGTGCTTCTTTTTCTTCCGTTTGATGTATATAAGGCTATTGCTTACATTACTTGTGGTTTGAGCTGTATTATTAGGCTATTCAGGATCTGATATGAAGAATTTAGTGAAAGATGCTTCCATGGGTCCGCTGAGAGAGGCTTTGAGACAAGGCACCGAAATCACTAAACTTAAAAAGGAGGATATGAGAGCAGTTACTCTACAGGTATGGATGTACTTGCATCATATAATACCACCATTGAAATTGAAATCAAATGGGTTTGAAACTATTGACGAGCATTATAATTTGAAAAATATTGGTGATAGTTTATTAACAAAATCCATGTCATTTGAGTGAGATTTATTTTGTTCAATTTCCATAAGTTGAAGGATTGTTTTTTTCATTGAAAAAAGTTTAGGGACTTAATCACTCAAAATGTGATTGTACGTTTAGTTGTTTTTTGGACTTTTCTCTTTGTTTAACTAAAAGGATCAGGTTTAATCTTAAAATAAAAGTCAAAAAGTACCTTTTGCGAAAGCAAAAGGTGATTATAATAAAGGTAATAGGATGAAAAATACATAAATTTGTAGAAAGAATGCTTAAAAACAGTAACGTCTATTGTCCCGTGTTTGTAGGACTTTGAGAATGCACTACAAGAGGTGAGACCTTCTGTTTCTCTGAATGAACTCGGCACATATGAAAATTGGAACAATCAATTTGGGAGCTTATCCGTATCAACTGATTGATACTTACGTAACTCGTTATGAACTTGAATCACATTCCATGTAGAATCCAGTGAGTTACTCCCTCCAACTCAGTCAGCTTGTGGTATGAAAACCCCTCCCTTCAACTGTATGTATCTTATTCTTTAAATATATAATGTCCTTTGCTGTTTTATTCTGAATTTTGGAGAAATTCTGGAGAATATATTGAAGATACTCTTAATTGGTGCTCTTTTATGTATTTAAATGTGTTTATAAGTCACTTATATGAATTCAAAAATAAATCTTTAACAAGTTATACCCTAACCACCATTACCATGTATCCTTGAAATTTAGGCAATATGATGTATAATTGTCAAATTATTCATTCATACATATAAATCTTATGATTAGAAAATAAATCTAGTAAAAAACTAGGAAAAATATAATTATGCACATCAAATTATTTAGAGTAAGTTACATTTTCGTTTCTTGTGGTTTGCTGATATTTTGGATATGGTCCCTAAAACGCGTTTATGACGCTTCTGGTGTGAAAAAACACACGTTTTGGACCCCTCACACTATCGGATCTTCTTTCCTTAATCCACTTAGCATCTCCACCTCTCCTTGAACCCACCTCAATGCCCTGCCTCCAACTTGAAACACACACCTCCATCTACGGTAGACACATTAAAAACAACGAAACGAAGAAAGATGAGTTAACGGACGAAAATGGAGGTAGAGGTCGGTTACGAAAATGGAGGAGTTAAATCGTCCCTCTGATCATATATGTGTGTATATGTGGTGTGTGTGTGTATGAGAGAGAGAGAGGGGAGGGAGAGAGAGAGAGAGAGGCTGTACGCAGTTACAGGAGGGAGGCCAACGGTGAGGGAAAGCGATGATGAGGAATGTCTACTTTGTTTACATTTAATATACATACACACAAATATAGAGGTCTAACTTTTTTTTTCGTGTAAACTTTGGATTTCATAGGTTTTCTTGATTAAATTGTTTCATAAAATTGTTATTTTGATGAAATTGTTTCATATCATTCATTTCTTAATGAAACTGTTTCATATTTTTGTTTTTTATATAGTTTCATATATTTTTTTCATTCCTATGAATATGTTTCATATATTTTTTTCAGTTTGATGAAACTTTGTCGTTTTTACATAAAGAACAAATATATAAAACAACTTCATCAAAAAATGAATGATATGAAACACCTTCATCAAAATAAACAATTTCATGAAATAATTTCATCAAGAAAGCCTATGAAATCCAAATCTTACACACATTTAGAAGTTTACAAGTTATTATCCTTCGACAAACATATATATATATATATATATATATATATATATATATATATACATACATATAATATTAAAGTATATAATATATTATATAATGTTATCGTTCTGATCCCTATTATAAAAGGCAAAAAAAAGACTAAAAGACCAAAAACCCCTATGACTCTCTAAAAAAACCCCATGTCTTAACTGGGTTAACAAAATCTTTTTGATTCTGTTAGAAAGATGAATTTAGAGTGTGCGTTTTTGCATATCACAGGTACCAGGAGTGTAATAAACGTGTTTTAACGACTATATCTAAAATATCAACAAACCATAGAGACCGTAATTTAATCAATTATTTAATATAATTTTGATTTAAAATGAAATGTTCATTTTATTGCGTTTATTAGTTGATAGTACGAATTCAAACATAGATATTTAAAAAGATGTACTCATGTCATATTTTACTAGTCATCGTACCCGTGCGATGCTGCGGGACGCAATTCGATTCTGAAATCAAATACTCAAATCTTCAATCTTGCTACATGCTTTGTATTATTTCTTATCAAATAGGCATTAGTCAAATATGTGTCCGCTGCAATGCAGCTGTATGTAAAATTTTCTTATAAAGTCACTACCGATTAAGAATCTAAATTCTATATCTGAACAAAACAAAATTACAACTAATGCATCTTATATTTAATTAACTAAGAATAGTTTAGTTATTAATTTCTTTCATGATATTCAAAATATAAAAATAAAACCAACTATTATTCGGGTAAATCTGGACGATTATAAATTACTATAACATATACTCAACAAATCCTCTCCCTTTTATTTGTCACTTTGGCAATCGTTAACGATCATTTGTACTAAATACCATTTGTTTCTTTAATTTTGCTGTCTTTTTTGTCTTCAGTTTGGCCTAGACAGTTTGGCCGAATTCCTAATATTTCATGAGCTCTGGAATTAAAAGTTTGTACAAACTTTTATCTATGTATAAAACCACACTCACCTCTGTCAATATTTCGGTAAACCTTGTTGAATTGAATACCCTCGAACACAACATAATCACTGCCTCTGGTGCCGATCCTATCCCTTAATTCGAGAGGCTATTTTAGCAATTAAATAAAAAAGAACAAAATAGTAGTGTGAATCGAATTGAAGGACAACCTTGGAGAGACAAAGAGGAAGGCACGTTAGGAAAATAGCTTGGAGTTAAAAATGAAAAAAATAATCAATGCATTGCACATAATTCGAGTTTAAGGTTCTAACAAGTTGTACTTCAGCAAATCAACAATAGTAATTTGTAAAAATAAAAGTTAGATAATTTGCCTTTAGAAAGTTATACCGATATGTTATAGTTACTCGTATTTAACTCCCAAGGAAAGAACACAAACACGAAATCATGAATAAAATCAAGATCGTGACATCTTTTTATATTTGTATAATATGTTGCTAACACAAAACAATTCATGGAATAGATAACATTGATCTTGAAGAAAAATTATCTCACATCTCCAACTAAAAGTACTTGAATGGTTAATGCAAAACAATAAGTAATCAAAAACTTAAATACCAACCAAGAGAATCAACAACTCATAACTAAAACAACCTTGTGATATGCACTTCTAACACAAGGAATAAATTGAAAAACCTCCTACATGGTTTGATATTTTGTTGCTGGTGTATCCTCTGTTTCTTGTTGTTGCTATGAATCTTTTACTGTTGTTTTAGCCTCTATTAACCGTGCAATCGAACTCCCTTTCACATTTTTCTGGGTGTTGCTACGAACAAGTCTAGCAGTTAGATTTCCCTCTCTCGTTGCTGATTTCGAGCCCTCAACGACTGTCTTCCTTGGTTTGCTTTGCTGCTTTATCCTTATTCTTAAATTTCTAACATACCCTGTATTTGTTCCACAACTCAGTTCTTCTAAAATAATAGAATGTTTGAAGAAGGACCTCAACAAAAATAAACTATACTACTCATAGTTAAGAACTTCCACTTACTTGCATCCATATATTTGAAGCTTCAAAACAATCCTGCATTCCCTCCTTGCAGACTATAGAATGGAATGGAAGCCAGTGGAAAGTTCATCGTCATTGAAACAGGTTGCATGCTCAAATAGGCCAAATTACATCAATATGTCCACGAATGCATAGAGAGGTACACAAAAACCTTATAAGTTGGCCAATAATAATCAATCGTAGGATTTGTAGTGATTTGTAGCGCAAATGAATGCAAGTGACTGGGCAAAGATCTAGGGGAAATCAAAGCAATTCTTTATACATAAAAGAATCATAGAAAGTTCCACACAAAAATCACATCATCGAGTGAAATCTGCTTCAGAATGCACATCTTTTGCTTTTTGGTGCTTTCCAACACCCAATCAAATATAGATAGATTTGAACTTGATTTTACAGTCCTTACTTGTGTAACTTGCATAGACCCTACTACATTCAAGAATAAAAAGAAGGTTTTGATAAGCACAAGCTGCATACATCCTAGAAAATGTTCCTTGATTCAGAATAGTCTGCTCCATGGGAACATATGGCAGAACTAAATGTTTTTGCGACAAATAACTACAACAGAAATGGATCCAAAGATATTGAATAAACTCTGTTGGTTATGTATGATAGACGAGGGTTGTGTTCCGGTGAAAAGTTGAGGTTAACGTGAGAAGCGTGAGAAGTGGTTATCAACCGTTGGATGAGAAATGAACGCACAGGATGAGATGCACCGAGATAAGATGTACCGAGATGCACCGGATTAATTCCCTTATAAGCCGCAATTCATGGAAGACATTTGATTAAAAGTGATTAACGATTCGGATCTACTTCTCACGTTAACCTCAACTTCTCACACGATCCTTCGCCTATATGTAGATAGGGTTGGGTTCCGGTGAGAAGTTGAGGTTAATGTGCATCCATTTCTAATCTAACGGTTGATAACCACTTCTCACGTTTCTCAAGCTAACCTCTCTCACACGATCCTTCGCCTATATGTATATAGGGTTGGGTTCCGGTGAGAAGTTGAGGTTAACGTGAGAAGTGGTTATCAACCGTTGGATTAGAAATGGATGCACATTAGGATAAGATGCACCGAGATGCACCGGATCAATTCCCTTCTAAGCCGCAATTCATGGGAGGGCGTTTGTTTAAAAAGTGATCAATGGTTCAGATCCACTTCTCACAATTCTCATGTTAACCTCTACTTCACACGATCCTTCGTTTATATGGGGGGTGTGTGTGTGTATATATATATATATATATAGAGAGAGAGAGAGAGAGAGAGATTATCTCTTGAATCCAAGCATAAAAGCATTTATAATCAAGAAAATAGGTGATATTAAAAATAGTATTATACAACTAAGACATACTTGGGGCTGCAGTCATGGTGGGACAACTCTCTGGTGTACAGAACTCAGTTAAGGTGCCATATAGAATGCCATATAGAAGATTCACCTGGTTGAAGAAATCCACAACAAAAAATCAAAAAATTCAAATCACCCTCATTCAGAATCGAGAAAAGTAAGTGTACTGCCATAATCTAGTTGACCATCATATGAAAATAAACACGATAGTCCTACAGAGTGCGTCATATTCATTTAAAAATGACAAATTTGGGACATGTATTCAGAGCCATTTTCAAGTGAAATTTTATGTTGAACGTAAACAGAATCTCACGTTTTTTTTAATATATAAGATTTATATACGGTAAATACTCACAACACACACACACAAACACAATTAGATAAAGGAAAAGAGAGTAACTGTTGACAGCAAGCCATTCTTTTATATCTTCCCCCGGTGGAAGTCTTACAGCTTCTCTCAAGTTTCCACTACCCAAAGTAGCATCGACGTGTTACCTTAGTTGTGCACCCTGCACACACAATCAAAGTAAGTTTCATTGATCTACTTATTGAAATATAAAACAAAAGACAGTTATTGAAATGCTGTCATTTTTGTTGATCGTTTCAATAAAAAATTGCCAAAAAAAGTGTGGAAGGATGGATGGGGAGAGCTCAACCTTACTCCCGATGGTGCACTTTTTTTTAGGACGAAATGTCCTCTGATTCCTGCAAAAATGATCAGAATTCATAAATATTAGTTAGTAAGAGTTCGTGCAGCATCAGTTATCAAGATAAAAAAAACAATAAAATTCACATAAGAATGTCACTTCCAAACAAAAGAATGCCTAAAAACTTGTCAGAAGATCGTGGATTTAAAAAGCAGTTGTCATAAAGTCATTTAGCTAAATAACCCTATAAATACTTAAAACAGTTATCCAATAAACATTTTTTGGCAGTAGATGCCTTCATTAAGCTCCTCTGCTTCGGAGATGGTAGTGTCCTTGGTTTAAAAACAATTACCAAATCTTTTAAGTCCCCTCCACCCAAAATCATGAAACACCACCATTTTCAAACTCGATTTTGCAATAGTTCCACCCAATTAAGCACAATTTATAAGCCAGGAGTAAAACTTCTAAGTTGCACACTAACAAATTCTCTAAAGTACACAAGAACTAACATAATTCACCAAATATTCTAAACAATAAAATTCACTAACATATGAAATAAAAGCAAGAATCGACTTTCTTGGCTTAGCAAGATCACTTGCAAAATAGATTCTTAAACATTGTTCCACAAAATTGCACCTAAACTAATCAAGCTAACTATTTCTCCCAATTCAACAAATACCCAGATCAACAAACCTTAACCCATGGCTAATCATCTGAATTAAGCTACTTCCTTTTCAAAGACCCAATTAATCAACATCTAAGCTCTATAATCCATGTCCCTAATATTTAAAAATACAATCTACAATCTGAATTTTTCAGGTCAAACCTATTATTATGACTTTCTCAATTTCAAGATTCAAACTTTCGCCATGGGTATTCATAAAAATACAAGAATCTTTTTTCTTTAGTAAACATCATCTGCATTAGCTACTTCTTTTACAAAGACCTAATTAATCAACATCTAAACTCTATAATCCATGTTCCTAATAATAACAATACAATGTACAATCTGAATTTTCACACGGTCCTTCGCCTGATACACGAAAGCTTATTTAATCAGACAAGTTGAGGATATATTTTAAAGAAAATATATAAAACTTGAAATTCTAGGAATGACAACCATCCAAACAGACAGTAACCAAGAGCGACCGAAAACAAATAGAACCACCCGATGTGAACTAAGGCCAAAACAGGGTCGGTTTGCCAGAAGTAAACCTACTCCGATCAGCCGAATACACTCGACTTCCCACCAGGATTGGATTTGAAGCTAAACCTTCAGACAGCAGCTTAATGGGTTAAGTTGCTGCTGTTTCGCTGTTGTTCCGCCCTGCTGCTGATTCAGTACAGCTCTGTGCGATGTAGCTGGATCCAATCAGCACCTGCTGCTGATCTATTACAGCACTTGCTGTTGAACCATTACAGCACCTGCTGCTGAACCAAATCTGCATAATTAGAAACATGTCGATCATTAGGAAAACTATTCCCTGCGTGCACGTTTACAAAAAACAAAGATGCTAAAACATGTATTCAACGATCAAACTAAATTCGGATAATTTAAGGTACCATGTCTAATTGATCGCCACCGCCACCACCAAAATATGAGGTTTCAGTTTTACCCATTGTACAGTCACTCTGGAAGGTGATGGCATCAATAACCCTTCCATGTACAATGTATATTCTGTTAATGAAGCCTTTGGGCGTATAAATCCAGTTTCCCTCCTGTGAACCACCCCATGGTCCATGAGTTATGCATCCATCAAAACTGGTGTTACCTCCCTGCACAATACAACACAAATGGATACCCCTTTTTATCTTTCAAATAAAAACACAAAAGAAAACATAATAATAATTGATGAAACCCTAGCCATATCAAGAGTGGAAACACTTCTTATTTTTTATTTGCTTGAAGTCTAAAGCTTTCACCAAGTTTATCCTTTTGAGCCATCTGTTTTGGAAAAAAAAAACATGGTGTTTGAAAGGCAGATGACCTGCAAGTAGAATAACACATCATATCAAATTCATAAAGAGAAGTATAAAAGCCATAGTACCCTGCCACAATAATCGATCAAGTGACTTTAATCAATTTAAGAATGTCATTAGCTATAGTTATTACATATAGAAAAGAAGAGAAAGAAACAAGCCACCTCTTACGTATACCTCTTTTGGTACAATCGCCATAGCCTTCGATTTCGATCTCCGATTATGCATTGGAGGAGGAATCTCTATCACTTCGGGTTCCATACATGCTGAACTACTCCCCGGAAACACTCTTTTCCTAAAAATCAAAATTCACACACATAAATACACAAAGAATGACGATATACCCATAATTCACAAGAGGAAGTTTTACTTGGATTTCGGAGGAATATATCTTGCAAAGAATGACGATATACCCATAATTCACAATAATGACGATATACCAAACTCGATTGCAACGAAGGAAAAATTAGGGTTAGGGTTTTATTACCTGGTTCTAGGAGTTATCCGGCTTCTCGAATCCATTCTCGTTCTATCCACCGGAAGATGATGATGGTGATTATCTGAGTCAAGAGCATATGCATTTCCCCCCCTCATGCCAGCAACAAAATTTCTAATTCCTCCTGTTATGTGCCAAAACACCTTCCACAACTGCTTTAGCCCCTGAATTACAAACACGAAATCTTTTACTTTGCTCCAAAATTGCAAGCGCTTGTGTGCACCAGTGAATTCACATAAATAACCCGTACATATGTTTTAGAGGATGATATTCCAAGTCATAACATCCCTTGCCCCAGAAAAAAAACTAAAACTAAGAATTAACATGATGGGAAAAAGGCATTACCTTGATGAAAACTCGAAGTCGCAAATGACATGGAGCGATCGATGGTGTGAGGCAGAGAATCGACACTTTTTTTCTCAAAACGAAGCCTGCCCAAAAACTACAAAAGCAGTAAAAACAACAAATCCAACAATAAACATGAATTACAGTAGTGCAAAACTCCATCTATTTATGGAGGAATAGAGGTTAAAGGCAGAGTTCGTGGAAGTGTGAGAGAAATCAGGGGAGAGGAGATAACTGACGTGTGAGAAGGGACGTGGCTAAGAAAGGAACGTGGCTGATAAAAACTGAATCTTGAAAAAAACAGTACTTATTCTTTTAATATAGTATAGAAGTATAGATATAGATAGTTTTAAATTTTAATACTTAACGTTTAAAAACAGTTTTTAAGAATTTACATAAAATACTATATAATATAGAGTAAATTACATTTTTGGTCCCTATGGTTGTCACTCATTATCAACCATAGTCCTTATTTTAAACTAATTACAGTTTTGGTCACTGTGGTTGCCAATTTATTCGCTTTTGGCCACAATTTTGGTCCATCTCACTAAATGCTGTTAAATAAATCTGTTAGCTCAGGGGTATATTGGTCTTTTTACTCTACTTTATTATCTTTTAATTTAAAATATATATACACTAATATAATATATTATTTAGAAAAAATCTCATATGTCTCAAACACTTGCTCTTTCATCTTCTCAGGCAAAGAAACCCTAAACTGAAAACCTATTTCCATTCCGGCTTAATTAAACCCAAAACAAACCAAATTGGATACAGATAAAAACATCTGTCATCTTCTCAGGCAAAAACATAACTTTATTTCTCAAATCAAACCAAACACTAGAACAGTAAAAGCATAACCCTCTTCTCTCTTCTACTTCTCCGTCGACAAGCACTAACTATGGAGAAGAACCCTAAAATCAAGTTTGTCACTGTTGGGATGTGCTGGAAATCGGGAGAGACGCCATGGAACCCACTGGAAAACCATTTGCCATCTCCAATCGCCAAGGAACCCACTGCTACCGATTGCTTGTAGCCATCTCCCTTCAATGTGAATTCCGTCTCTAAGACCTCCGTCGCCAACGCCATTTGCAGTCAAGAGGCCACCATCATCTCTATTTGTGTTTTGGATCTACTGTCTGTGTTTTCATATTTGGATTCGGGTTTTGTTTCAACATCTATACTTTAAGTTCAAATCTGATATGGTTTATGTATTTCTATGGACATTTCTTTCCGGATTTAAGTTTGAAGATGGTTGGAGATGCATTTCTTTCAATCTGGGTTTTATGGATTTTTAGATCTGGATTTGTTATCAAATTGGTAGGAGGTGTTTTGGTTCAAGCTTCGATTTTATGCAGGTCCCCATTCTCTTCTCAGTTCTGTATATCTCTTCTTTGTGAAGCCATGGTTCCCAACTTTTGACGGAATCCCCAATTTCTCTCTTCTTAGGGTTTGATTTAATTTTTGTTTTGGGTTTTAATCGAGAATCTTGATTTGAGCTTTGATTTAGGGGTTTGATTTAGTTTCTGATTTGGATTTGATTTAATTTCTGATTTTTAGAGTATGAGTTCGTTTTGAATTGGGGTTTGTGAGTGCGGGTTCGATGCATTTGAATAAAGACTCAAAAATGTGTTCTTAAATTCTTGATTCCACATGGAAGGAACAAATCATGCATTTGAATTTGGGTTTCTGTGTTTGCTTTTCTAATAAAAAGAAGTTTGTTTTGATTTGGATTTTTTTGCATTTGGTTTGTTTATTTATGGTTTTCTTATTTCGCTGGAGAAGATGATCGGAAGGTTGGGGGTCGTCGGAGAAGATGATTGGGGTGACAATTACACAGATGTGGATTCAAGTTAAAAAATAATATATTTTTTTTATTTTTTAATTGAAAATTAAAAAAAATACTAAAAAGACGAAAATGCCCTTGAGTTATTAGACTCTTTTAACAGAAGTTAGTCTAAGGGACCAGAAATGAAACAAAATGGCAACTACAGTGATCAAAACTGTAATTAGTTCAAAAGAGGGACGAGAGTGACAACTACAGGGACCAAAAGTGTAATTTACTCAATAATATAATATAAATATTTCATAAACAATTTACAATCAAATAATATTCAAAACAAAAAGTAGAAACACTACGTTACATAAACAATAATTTTAAGTCGGTACCTATCTATGTCATGACTCATGCTTTTTAACTTAGGGATTGTTTAATAAACGATTACCTAAGGCCATCCGTACCCGGCTCGGGATGCCTTCGGGCTCAGCGGGAATGGGCTACGGCCCTTGCGGGATGCGGGGTGCGGGATGGATTCCGGGTTCGGGATCCCGATTCATCCCGAAGGTTTATTAAAAAAATTATTTAATTTTTAAAAATAATGCCGTTGAACGGCTCTTTTTAAACAAAAATAAATAAATTTTTTTCTCAATTTAATCCCACTATATATTTAACCCTCAACCTCTTATTTCTCACACCTCTCAAACTCTCTAAAATTCTCTCAACCTCTTATTTCTCACACCTCTCAAACTCTCAAAAATTCTCTTAACCTCTTATTTTTCACACCTCTCAAACTCTCTCAAATTCTCTCAACCTCTTATTTTTCACACCTCTCAAACTCTCTCAAATTCTCTCAACCTCTTATTTTTCACACCTCTCTCATCATGAATCCAAACAGAACACCTACATCCCGTCGTAACCGACCGAATACACCACAATCGCAAGAAGATCAAGAGCTTGGTTTCCAAGCGTTTACACAACAACAAGGTTATCGTCCGCATTTTTCGCAACAAATTCCGCCACAAATTTCGCCACAATGGTCGCAACAAAATCCGCCACAATATTTTTACAACTCATTAGGCCATACGCAACAAATTCCTTACCAACTTACACGTTCCGGTATGATTGAACAAGGTTGTATTCCGACCAACTTCAATCCTTCTTCACCCTTCATCAATCTCGCCGACGACTACGTTCCGGAAACCCAACCTTCTACCCCGAACACACCACAATCTATCCCGACACAACAATCTAACCCGGAACCATCAAATCCGAGACCAACGAAAGCCGCCAAACAAACGTGGAGTAAAGACGAGGAACTCGCGTTAGTGTCGGCGTGGGTTGACGTTTCGGAGGACCCCGTTATCGGTAACGCACAAAGCGGTGGTAATTATTTTTAGAGTAAAGTTCACTTTTGGTCCTTAAAGTATGTCAATTTCAACGGATTTCGTCCTTAAAGTTCATTTTTTTTAAAAAGACCCTGACCTATCATACTTTCTCTCGCTTTTGGTCCAAAGGACTCACACCGTTTAAATGTTGCCGTTAGTACCCACACACGTGCATCTCACGTGAGGGTATTTTTGTCAATTCACATTTATTTAAAACCAAGATCCTTCTTCAACGGTTCAACCCCTCTCTCTCTATCTTTACCTTCTCTCTCTTTCTCGCACTCCCCACCCCCGAACCCTGTTACCTTCTTCTTCAACATTTGATCACGCATCAATGGTGATATGCAGATGTGGATTTCAGTCAACAATCAGAACCTCTTGGACCACTTCAAATCCAGGGCGTCGATTTTATTGTTGTTCAAGAGAGGTAAGTTGGTAATGTTCAGTTTAAATTTTTTGTTTTTTACCTAATCTTCATTTGCCTACAACAGGAAAACAGTTGTGGCTTTATTTGTTGGTTAGATGGACCTGTGTGTGGTCGTTGCAGTGAAGTATTTTTTGGTTTATTGAGATCTAAAAGGATGGCTGAGGAAGCTTCTGCAGTAGCTGTTCAAGAAGCTCAGAGGGTGAAGAAGATTTTGGTTATTACTTTGGTGTCCATTGTAATGTACTTCATTTATGGGTTTTTGAGTTAAGGTGAATTAGATGTTCATTAAGGTGCTCTGCACAATGTTTTAGTTAGGTTAATGATAGGTTTTAGTTAGGTTAATGTTAGGTGCAACAATTTGTTAGTTGTTCATGTTATGGTCAGTGTAATGTTTTTGGTTAGTAATGAATGTGGATTACTTATGATCAATTGATGTGTTGCTTGAACCAATTTAAACTTTTGATCAATATGTTGATTACTTCTGTTGGGAACTGAAGATTTGCTAAGTATGGATAGTACTGCCAGAGCAACATTACTACTGCCGGTTAATGCTGCTGGAACAAACTTAATACTGCAAGACAAAGTTAATGCTGCTGGAACTTGGTTAGTACTGCTGATGCATAACGAAAACAGTTAGTACTGCTTGTCATGGTTAGTACTGCTGATGCATAACGAAAACAGTTAGTACTGCTTGTCATGGTTAGTACTGATGAAGCAAGGTTAGTACTGCTTATCATGGTTAGTACTGCTGAAGCAAGGTTAGTACTGCTTGTCAAGGTTAGTACGTGTGAAAAGGATTATATACATTCAACCAAAATGATTATATACATTTGTTACGTGCGAAATGTGTGTTTTAATCGCAGTGGGTTGCAAACTGTCCACAGTGGGAAGTGCAAGTGTACACTGTCCACTATGATCGTCACAGCAAGTAATAGTTGGTAAAATACCAGAATCGAATCCACAGAGACTGGACAATCAAGACAATACGGTTCTCATGAGCTCCTTTTACAAGTTTCAACTAGAGAAGAAAATAATACTTTGGTTTGGTTTGGTAAAATAGCTACTTGAAACGATTTACTAAATGCTAAAAAGGAGGAATGTAGGTTGGATTTTCCCTAAAATTTATCTCAAATACTCGGTCCTTAGAGTGATCCTCGTATTCGTGGTGGACATTTTCGCTAGAAAAGCCCGGTTACAAAATACTCACACCGTTAGATAAAAATCTCATACTCTTAGTACTTGTTGTTTTGTCAATGGTAATCTCTAAATGGACCTTTTCAGGCCTCGATGGAATGTGTAGAGACAAATACTCTAAGTGTTTTTAATACACAAATTAGCTTGCCTACTACTCCAGTGGGCAGAGATTAGCTCACTGTGCCGACCTCACTTTCGTAAGTGTCAAAAGAATTCTTTCGAATCCCCTAGCATCATTCAAGCTCGTGTCACTGCGCTCTACTTATTTCTAAGTTAAGAACTAGACTTTAGATCCTTGCAAGTGATCAGCTTGTTCGCATCCTTGGGTAAATATCGAGAATGAAAGACCAAAACAACAAATATTCTAAGTATAAAGATTACTCAAGCATTTTTGATAAAATCCAGGTACTTCTCCTTCCTACATCCCAAAGGATGTTTAGCCTAACATTTCCGAAGTAAAGAAAACAAAAGATGAAGAATTGCACATAATAAAACTGAAAGTAATTTGCATTAACTGCTCACAGTGGGGAACGAGAAGTCGTCCCTGCACTGTGTATTTCGAACTACAACAGAAAATAAATTACTGAAATTAAATGCTAAGTTACTGCAGTAAATGAAAGCTTACAACTTAAGGAAATGCTAGATAAATTGCAAGATAGATGGATCCTAATAAATGAGACCCAACACCCCTTTTTATACTAAGAAGGAGGTGTTGGTCTTTACACAAAAAGGGTTTTCCAAGGTGCAAGGACTGCAGAGCTGCTGAAATTAGTCCAAAGGGTAATACTTCAATCCTCCATGTATAGCTCTTTTTACCCAATGGTCCATTAGAAGTCAACTTTATTCAAGTACAAAGGTACAAGCTTTATGTCATCTTTAAGGAAACCTTTCAGCCACCACATTTCAGATTTTTCTGCCAAAGGATCTTTCCAACTCCAGGTTTTTATATTTCCAGCCCATGGTTTTCTTTTGTTTTCTGCTCTGCTCGAAGAGTGGGGAACCGGAGTGGGCACTGTATACGTCACTGCGGATGAAAAATCGAGAAAACACCCAAAACTTCCCCAAATAATTTATTAAAGACCATGGTTCACTCCTTTTGCTCGTTTTCGTAAATCCTGCCAAGAATGGGGGGTTTTAGAAGTGAAATGGCTAAAATTGACAAAATAAAGTGGAAAATAAATGGAAATAATAACTCTAAAAATAGAGTTATCACAACCTCAAACTTAAATCATTACTTGTCCCCAAGTAAAAAAGAAAGAAATAAAATGAAAAACAATGCATTTGAAACTTTGAGGGACTTACATACTTCTTTACTTGAATGAGCGTTTGATCTCCTTCCTCCGATACTTCCTTCGGTCCGAAACTTGAAAATTTCACTTTTGTGTTTGCCGAAAACCTTTCCCTTGTTTACCTTTTGATCAATAGGGCTTTCTTGGGTTTGAAGGGTTTATGGCTTTGAATCTTTTCCCAAGGGTTTTGACAAGAATTTCCAAACATGGACCGAAGATCTCGCTTTGAGATTTTTATTTCAAGAAGTGGGTGTTTAGTATTTTGCTATGATAAGAACGTACACTTTCAGGCTTTATTTGGGTATAATGAGTATGGCTATTTTTGTGAGGGTGGGTATTCTGATGGTCCAGAATAGGCACACCATCGTTTTCTGGGAGTGAGCACTTTGATGGTCCAGAAAAGGCACACCATCAATTTTGTTAGTGCTACTCCGATTTTCTTCTGTTTTTGTATTTTTGTGTTTTCTCTTTTTTTTTTTTTGGGAGGGGGGTACGGCTTACCCACCTCAAACTTGGACTTCACAGTGTCCTCACTGTGAGCAAACTGGAGGTCACTCTGGAAGTTCCCACCTCAAACTTAAAATCTCACAGTGTCCCCACTGTGACATTGAATTAATGAACAAAGGTGGTGGTTTGGGGGTACAAAAAGGATCGTGTTTGGATGCGAAAAATGGCCTATATCATTTCACGGGACAAGTTGAGATTTGTACTTACAAAAGTGACCTTTTAAGTCGGAAGCCGAAAGTTGTACCTTGAAATGGAAACGAGGTCAAACAAGCATTCAAACAATCAATACGTTAGTACCCAAAAGTACCTACCTACCGGTAGGATTTTCATGCATCGATATTTAAAAAGTTAAAACAGCAAATAGTGTCAATGCCTAGCCATAGGCACAAAAAGATCAACCAAACAAAATAAAATTGTTTTTGGTGAGCAAAAGAGCGAAACCATTGTTTTAAAACAAACCATTCACGGGGTTTGGGTGGCTTGCGGTGACAGATCCGCATCATCATCATCGAACTCATCCTCACTGTCATTAACCGGGCAGATATCTTTCGGAAATTCTGGTAGCTGAGCAGCTAGCATTGGGTTGGCCTCTTGCATCATCAGGCCCGTCACCTCATCCCGTTCTCTTGTATACATCCAAAATTTCTGCGTGGCCCGGTTCTGATATCGCTGCTCACTTTCTAGCAACTCGATCCTGTATGTGAGGGCTGAAATGGCGTTCAGAATGGCGGTCATTGGGCTTACTGTGCTGGTGCTTGCTTCTCCCGTAGTTGTTGGTCGCAGTGGGGTACCCTTCTTCTCCACAGTGGGCACTTTAGTGCCCACTATGTGCTCGTCGGCTATTCGCACATTGGGCTGTACCTGGGCAGGCTCAACAGACGGGCCTCCTATCTCTCTTCTCATCTTCTTAATTGTCTGAATACTGATGTTTTTCGTGGAAATGATCCACTGGTCTTCTTCAGCTGTGGGCACTCCGGCATCTATTAGCAATAGTGTAATAAGGCAAGGAAGGGGTAGGATTACCTTGGTTCGTGTTCTGGCCTGATGGATGGCACCATGCATTATGATTCCCAGATTGATCTTCTTTTTAGTGAGAACGCAGTAAAGCATGGCACACTTATGCATGGAGAGAGTCGTGTCGTGCGATGTTGGGGCCACCGAGGCCCTTAGGAATTGGAACCACACAGCAGCCTCAGTGGTGAGGCTGCCAGCATATAGACACCTTCTTTGGCCATCTTGATTCCATGGCCTTCCCTCAACTGCTATTTCTTTTAAAATCAATTCCTCATCAGCCGGAGTCATCTTTGCCAGGAACTGTCTGAAAGCACAAGGTTCCGGAGCTCCTCTACCTAACACTCGGTTTATATTGCCTGGAGTAAAGTCCACAACCTTTCCTCTGATCTTAACAAATGATTCTTTGGCTTGGGAGGCCTCAGCATAAAATTCTCGGACTAATGATGCATTAGCGCGGCGATTGGCAGTGGCAATGGTTGCCCAATCTTGCGCTACAAGTTTATCTTTGACAAAGGGATTTGCTTCTACAAAGTCGGGGTCGAAACCCCTCTCTAAATTCAACTTCCGAGTGCAAATACACTCAAAGTGGGCTCTAGCAGCTGGGGAAGTGAATTGCCTCGGTATCCCACTGGGGGCATGAGCAGTCCCCACAGTGGACAGATGTGGATTTTCAGAAAGGTTTTGTTCACTTCCCGTATTAGTATCACTAGAAGAAGAACTTAAAGAGGGTTCGATACCCTTACCTTTCCTCGACGCTTTTCTTTTCGGTTTTGCAGACGATGCCTTCTTGGATGCACCAGATCGTGTAACCACTCCCCTGTTCCTCTGGAGTGCTCTGGTTGGGGTTTCTTCACTGTGGGCAGTGGTGTGGACATTCTCCACACTATCAGCATTTTTGTTCTGGGGAATGTCTATAGTCTGAGTCTGCTCCTTAATCTTCTTCTGTCTTTCTTCTTCCTCACGAGCCAAACACTCCTCCTCTGCTTGTTTCTTTTTCTGCTCGAATATCCTTGCTTCCTCATCCTTCTTTCGTTCTTCCTCTTTCAATCGCTCTTCCTCCTCTCTAGCTAATCTTGCGGCTTCTTCCCTCCTCAATCTCTCTTCCTCCTCTCTTTTTAATCTTTCTTCCTCCTCTCGTTTGATTCTTTCCTCTTCTTTTCTGCGCTTTTCTTCTTCTTCTCGTCGTCTCCTCTCAACCTCTTCCTTTCGCTTTCGAATGACCGACATTCGCCTCTCAAACTCCTCTGCCAATCGCTTCTCTTCTTCTTCGGCCAGCAATGCCTCGGTTTCGAAGTGGGTGACACTAGTGTCGGAGATTTGAGAAGAATCCGCATCAGGTACGCCGGATGTTATGGGGTTATCGTCGGAAAATATGGGGTTGTCACTGGAAATAGGTGGTGATTCATTTAGATCGCCGGTGACAGTTTCCGGCGGGTTTTCTTCTGCGAGACGACGGCGTACGGCTGCTCGTGTGGGTGCATCGTGCCGGATGTTCAATCTTTTGCTTCTCGCCATTTTTTTTTCAAGGGTTTTAGGAAGGGTTTTAGGTTTGTGGGTTTTCTTTGAGAGAGAAATGGAGAAGATGAAGAAACTTGGTGTGTTTAGGGAAGTTAAAGTAAAAATCTGATTTGAGGGTGATGGTTTTTGAGTTGATTGGGGACGGTTAGTAGAGAGAGAAAAAGATAATGATGGTTTATCTTGGGAATAGGTGGGCTTTTGACAAGTGGCAGGAAAAGTTGATGTTCGTAAGAAAAAACATGATGTGCGTCAGCCGTGGGTCCCTCCCAAACCGTCTTTTCCTATGCCAGACCGAGAGTGAGGAGCGCAGTGACCAATCCTTGCCCACTGCGAACCTCTTTGTTCCAAAAAGTGCTAAAATGCTCCTACACACATCGAAATAAACTACCATGCAGAATTAAAAATACTAAAGATAAAAAAAAAGACAACAATACTGAAATAAATTATTTACAAACAGTGGTGAATTTCTCTAACCATAGCGAGGTGGAGAGTGGGCAGGGATGTGGGCACTTTCATGCAAAAAATGCTTTACCCTTTGCCCATTGACTTTAAAGGTTTGACCCGATTGTGGGGATTTCAACTCCACTGTTCCGAAAGGACTCACCTTGACAATGGTGTATGGTCCCGTCCATCTTGATTTAAGTTTACCTGGAAAGAGTTTGAGACGGGAATTGAACAATAGTACCTGTTGTCCTTCCATGAACTCCCTATGGTTGATTCGACGATCGTGCCACATCTTGGTCTTTTCCTTGTACAACTTTGCATTCTCATAGGAGTGATATCGCAACTCCTCTAGCTCATGTATTTGCAGACTCCTTTTGATTCCCGCGGCATCCTCACTCATGTTAAGCTCTTTAAGGGCCCAGAACGCCTTGTGCTCTAATTCAATCGGTAAATGGCAAGCTTTGCCAAAAACTAATTTGAATGGAGACATTCCCAGAGGAGTTTTATAGGCTGTTCGATAGGCCCAAAGAGCATCATCGAGTTTGATTGACCAATCTTTACGGTGTGGCTTAACAACTTTTTCCAAAATTCCCTTGATCTCATGATTTGAAAGCTCGGCCAACCCATTGGTTTGTGGGTGGTATGCGGTGGCCACTCTATGATGAATATCATATTTAGCAAGAACCGAGGCCATGACTTTGTTTACAAAATGGGTGCCTTCGTCACTAATTAATGCTCGTGGTGTTCCGAAGCGAGTGAATATATTTTTTGTGTAAGAACTTCACCACAGTGTTAGCATCATTGGAGTGGCAAGCAATGGCTTCTACCCATTTTGAAACATAATCTACCGCAACCAAGATGTAAAAGTTATTGTTGGAATTTGGAAAAGGTCCCATAAAATCTATCCCCCATACATCAAAAAGTTCGACCTCTAGAATGTTGTTAAGAGGCATTTCATTTCTTTGCGATATATTCCCCGTACGTTGACATTGCTCACAATTTTTCACGAATTCAAATGAGTCTTTAAAAACAGTGGGCCAAAAGAATCCACTTTGCAAAATTTTTGCTGCGGTACGGTTTCCACCGAAGTGGCCACCGTAGTGGGATGTGTGACAACCATGGAGTATTTGATGTTGTTCACTCCCATGGACACAACGCCTCAATATTTGGTCCGCCCCTATCTTGTATAAGAAGGGATCGTCCCAAACGTATTGTCGTGTGTCGTGTAAAAATTTCTTGAATGGTTGTCCACTCATCCCGTGGGGCTTAAGTCCACTTGCTAAAAAGTTTGCAATATCAGCATACCAAGGAGTTTCATTATGATGTTGCGCAGATAATATTTGTTCATCGGGAAAAGTTTCTTTTACCGGAGTGGGGTCAGGAGTGGGGTCAACAGTGCCCACTGTCTTCTCGAGCCTGGACAGATGATCGGCAACCTGATTGCTCGTTCCTTTTCTGTCGACGATCTGGAGGTCAAATTCCTGCAGCAACAGCACCCATCTGATCAACCTCGGTTTAGAGTCAGCCTTGTTGATCAAATATTTGATGGCTGCGTGATCGGTGTGTACTATGACCTTTGCTCCAATTAAGTAAGACCTGAAACGATCAAAAGCAAAAACTACTGCAAGTAGTTCTTTTTCGGTTACAGTGTAGTTGATTTGAGCCTCGATCAAAGTCTTGCTTGCATAGTATATTGGATGAAAAATCTTATCTTTTCGTTGGCCTAGTACTGCACCTATAGCCCAATCGCTGGCGTCACACATGACTTCAAATGGGAGTGACCAGTCAGGAGTGGTCACTATGGGTGCAGTAACTAAGGCATTTTTGATTATTTCAAATGCGTTTCTACATTCTTTGGTAAAAACAAACTCTCTTTCATGTTGCAGCAGGTTACATAGGGGTTTAGTTATTTTGGAAAAATCTTTTATGAACCTCCTATAGAAACCTGCGTGACCTAAAAAACTGCGAATGCCTTTTACCGTTGTGGGCTCGGGAAGTTGGGAGATTACTTCTAGTTTTGCTTTATCAACTTCCAAACCCTTTTTCGACACAAGATGACCCAAAACAATGCCCTCTTCGACCATGAAATGACATTTTTCCCAATTTAGAATAAGGTCGTGGGTTTCACATCTCACCAAACTTTTTTCTAGATTCCTCAAACAGTTATCAAATGATGTGCCGATCACAGAAAAATCGTCCATAAAAACTTCTATGGTATCTTCTATCATATCAGTAAAAATGGCCATCATACAGCGTTGAAAAGTAGCGGGAGCATTACATAAACCAAAAGGCATTCTCCGGAATGCAAAAGTACCATATGGACAAGTAAAGGTGGTCTTTTCTTGGTCCTCGGGTGCGATGTGGATTTGGTTATATCCGGAGTATCCATCTAGAAAACAATAAAATTCCTTTCCCGCTAATCTATCAAGCATTTGATCAATAAAAGGTAACGGGAAATGGTCTTTCTTTGTTGCTAGATTCAGTTGCCTATAGTCCATGCATATTCTCCATCCCGTAACAGTCCTAGTTGGAATGAGTTCGTTCTTTTCATTTCTGACCACTGTTGTTCCTCCCTTTTTAGGGACACATTGAACGGGGCTCACCCAACTACTACTGGCAATGGGATAGATAATACCGGCATCTAACCATTTCAAGACTTCTTTCTTAACTACCTCCTTCATGATGGGGTTCAACCTTCTTTGGGGTTGGACTTTCCCCGGGTGGTCACTCTCCAAGTTAACCTTATGTTGACATAAAGAGGGGCTAATCCCTCGAATGTCCGCTATGGTCCAACCAATTGCTCCCTTATGCTTTATCAACAAATCAATCAGAAGTTGTTCTTGTTTCTCACTAAGTTTGGAAGAGATAATGACGGGAAGTTTATTATCCTTAGCGAGATAAGCATACTTTAAATGGGAAGGCAATGGTTTAAGCTCTAACTCGGGAGGTTGTTCTATTGAAGGGGATTGAACATCTCTATCTTTGAAGTCCAGAGGTTCAAAAGCTGCAACCATTTCATTACACTCATCCTTAAAAGTGTCATTACTCTCTGATTCAGAGTGCTCACTGTCAATCCCCACTGTGGGAACTGTACTCCCCACTGTGGGCAAATTGCCAAAATTGTGGGTTTCATAAATCGAACTTAAGGCAAAACAATCTTCGGTGTCTATATATTTGAGAGATTTGAAAACATTAAAAGTTACCTCTTGGTCATTAACTCGCATCGTGAGTTCTCCTTTGTGCACATCGATCAAAGTACGTCCGGTTGCAAGAAACGGACGTCCTAAGATGATTGGGATTTCTTTATCGGCCTCATAATCTAAAACAAGAAAATCGGCGGGGAAGATAAATTTATCCACTTGGACCAAAACGTCTTCTATTTTTCCCTTGGGATAGGCAATGGATCGGTCGGCTAGTTGTAATGTCACGGTTGTGGGTCTAGCCTCTCCAATCCCTAACTTGTTAAAAATGGACAAAGGCATCAAGTTGACACTAGCTCCTAAATCACAGAGTGCTTGGCCTACTTCTTGTCCTCCTATAATGCATGGAATGGTGAAACTACCCGGGTCTTTCAACTTAGGTGGAATCTTGCTTGTAAGGAGGGCACTACATTCTTCGGTCAAAGCCACAGTTTCAAATTCACCCAACTTCCTCTTTTTGTTCAAAATATCTTTTAAGAATTTAACATAGCTTGGCATCTGCTCGAGAGCTTCTACCAAGGGTATGTTAATGTGAAGTTGCTAAAAATGTCTAAGAATTTTTTAAACTGAACATCGACATTTTTAGGCTTCATTCTTTGAGGAAATGGAATGTTTCGTGGGTCAATCTGAGTTTGCTGTGGTATTGGCTTTGGAACAGTAGTCTTTGGGACAGGTCCAAAAGTGGGAAGGTCAGGGATGTCGGTCCCCACTGTGGGGATCACAGTGACTTGAGGAGTGCCCACTGTGGTGCTCACAGTGGGTTTTTGAGGCGAATCATCAGATTCAAAAATGATATTTTTCAGATCCTTTCCACTCCTTAAAGTTACGGACTTGACATGTTCTGGTCCTTTTCCTATCACTCTAGCTTGCTCGGTATCACTCGGTAACGTTCCTGGTGGTCTATTCTTAACTTCAACGGCTAGCTGTCCTACTTGGGTCTCTATATTCCTAATGGCTGCTTGGGTTTGATTCATAAAACCTTTGAGAATCGACTCGATCGATTGTTGAGCCTCAGCTGGTTGGTTGGATCGTGGTTGGTATGCTTGTGGGGACTGCCCACTGTGATGTGGGGATTGCCCACTGTGATGTTGCTGAAATCCCGGGGGATTGTATGGTCTTTGCTGGATGTGACTCGGTCCTTGGGGTTGAAGTCCTTGATTACCGGACCAAGAGAAATTCGGATGATTTCTCCAACCTGGATTATAAGTCTGCGAATAAGGGTTGTTCCTTTGGTTGGTCCCTATGACATTAACAGATTCGGGGTTTGCTGGACAATAGTCGAAAACATGCTCCTCTCCACAAAGGGAGCAGTTATCAGCGAGATGGGTTGCGGAATTGACTTGGCCTCGATTTTGATTTAAAACGATTTTTGTCAAGGCCACTAATTGTGCATTCATGGTTTTGAGTGCTTCGGAATCTATGGTGTTGGTCTTTGACATGGGTGCTCTCGGATTTGACCATTCGGTATTGTTGTTGGACACTTTTTCTAAGATTTGATATCCTTCGTTGTAAGTCATACTCGTAAATGTTCCACCGGCTGTTGCATCTAAGATGATTTTGGCTGCATTGGAAAGACCATTGTAAAAGGTCTCCAATTGGATGCAATGTGGGATGCCATGATGTGGGCACTTTCGAAGTAAATCTTTAAATCGTTCCCATGCATCCGAAACAGCCTCATCTTCCTCTTGCCTAAATAAAATTATATCATTTCGAAATCTAACATTCCTTGTTGGAGGAAAGTATTTTTGCAAAAATCTATCGGCAAGTTCTTGCCAGGTGGTTATCGAGTGAGGTGCATGTGCGTTCAGCCAAGATTTTGCTTTGTCCCTTAATGAAAAAGGGAAAAGCCTTAGTCTTAATGCCTCATCACTAACACCTTGCAATTGAAAGGAATCGGTCATTTCTAAAAAAGATTTTAAGTGCGAGTGCGGATCCTCAGATGGCGATCCTCCAAATTGACCCATGGCTTGGATCATTTGAAACATCACTGGTTTGAGTTCAAAATGCGTTGCAACAATATTGGGTCTCAAAATTCCGGAGCTTAAATCACCAACTCCGGAAGTAGCATAGTCCCGTATTTTTCGATCTTTGTTATCGGCAATCGTGATTGTGGTCTCCACTATAGGTGGCGGTACTGCAGCCATGTTCACAGTGGGGATCACAGGAGGTTGTCGATTTGTTTTCTTTTTTCTTCGTGTTTTTCGCAACGTTTTTTCTATTTCGAGATCTATTGGAACCAAATGTTCGAGTTGTCGCCGTGGCATACAATACGAACAGCTTAGAAAAACTAGTTACTCGGGCTCGAACTAAAACTAATGTCTTGAGATTTAAAATCACGCCAGTCCCCGACAACGGCGCCAAAAACTTGTTACGTGCGAAATGTGTGTTTTAATCGCAGTGGGTTGCAAACTGTCCACAGTGGGAAGTGCAAGTGTACACTGTCCACTATGATCGTCACAGCAAGTAATAGTTGGTAAAATACCAGAATCGAATCCACAGAGACTGGACAATCAAGACAATACGGTTCTCATGAGCTCCTTTTACAAGTTTCAACTAGAGAGGAAAATAATACTTTGGTTTGGTTTGGTAAAATAGCTACTTGAAACGATTTACTAAATGCTAAAAAGGAGGAATGTAGGTTGGATTTTCCCTAAAATTTATCTCAAATACTCGGTCCTTAGAGTGATCCTCGTATTCGTGGTGGACATTTTTACTAGAAAAGCCCGGTTACAAAATACTCACACCGTTAGATAAAAATCTCATACTCTTAGTACTTGTTGTTTTGTCAATGGTAATCTCTAAATGGACCTTTTCAGGCCTCGATGGAATGTGTAGAGACAAATACTCTAAGTGTTTTTAATACACAAATTAGCTTGCCTACTACTCCAGTGGGCAGAGATTAGCTCACTGTGCCGACCTCACTTTCGTAAGTGTCAAAAGAATTCTTTCGAATCCCCTAGCATCATTCAAGCTCGTGTCACTGCGCTCTACTTATTTCTAAGTTAAGAACTAGACTTTAGATCCTTGCAAGTGATCAGCTTGTTCGCATCCTTGGGTAAATATCGAGAATGAAAGACCAAAACAACAAATATTCTAAGTATAAAGATTACTCAAGCATTTTTGATAAAATCCAGGTACTTCTCCTTCCTACATCCCAAAGGATGTTTAGCCTAACATTTCCGAAGTAAAGAAAACAAAAGATGAAGAATTGCACATAATAAAACTGAAAGTGATTTGCATTAACTGCTCACAGTGGGGAACGAGAAGTCGTCCCTGCACTGTGTATTTCGAACTACAACAGAAAATAAATTACTGAAATTAAATGCTAAGTTACTGCAGTAAATGAAAGCTTACAACTTAAGGAAATGCTAGATAAATTGCAAGATAGATGGATCCTAATAAATGAGACCCAACACCCCTTTTTATACTAAGAAGGAGGTGTTGGTCTTTACACAAAAAGGGTTTTCCAAGGTGCAAGGACTGCAGAGCTGCTGAAATTAGTCCAAAGGGTAATACTTCAATCCTCCATGTATAGCTCTTTTTACCCAATGGTCCATTAGAAGTCAACTTTATTCAAGTACAAAGGTACAAGCTTTATGTCATCTTTAAGGAAACCTTTCAGCCACCACATTTCAGATTTTTCTGCCAAAGGATCTTTCCAACTCCAGGTTTTTATATTTCCAGCCCATGGTTTTCTTTTGTTTTCTGCTCTGCTCGAAGAGTGGGGAACCGGAGTGGGCACTGTATACGTCACTGCGGATGAAAAATCGAGAAAACACCCAAAACTTCCCCAAATAATTTATTAAAGACCATGGTTCACTCCTTTTGCTCGTTTTCGTAAATCCTACCAAGAATGGGGGGTTTTAGAAGTGAAATGGCTAAAATTGACAAAATAAAGTGGAAAATAAATGGAAATAATAACTCTAAAAATAGAGTTATCAACATTGAACCAAAAAGAATATATATTGTCAACCAAAGGATTGTATACATTGAACCAAAATGATTATATACATTCAACCAAAGGATTATATACATTCAACCAAAGGATTATATACATAATTAACTTACAAGTTACCAAAAGCATTACATATTTGAACACAAAAGATTGTCAACCAAAATGATCAGTTTAAAACCCATAACACACACTTGTCTTCCCTATCCCTGTCTCTTGCATGTCCTAGCATTGTGTCCAACTTGCTTGCATCTACGGCAACTAACTGTTTTCCCTATCTTTTGTAACTTAAAACCTTTCACCAATGGTTGACTGAGTTCATCAGCACTCTTCTTTCTGCTCTTCTTGGGTCTTCCAGTTTGCTTATGATGCATTGGTGGAAGAATCTTAATAGGACAAGCTGATTTTGGCCACATTGCCCTTCCATTCAGTGGCTTAATCTTGAATTCATACATCTTCTTCCAAGTATCAACCTTATAGAACTTGTGCACCCAAGATTCTGGTAAATCAACACCACCTCCATTCACAAAACTATACCAGATTGCAGCTACAGCATGTTTGCAGGGAATGCCACTGATCTCCCATCTTCTACATGAACAAACTTTATTTTCCAAATCAACACAACATTGGTCTGCCCATGGACCACTTACCTGAGTATGCAAAAAAAACCAATTACAAAATGTAGGTCCCAACAAAGTACCACATAATGACCAAAACTAATTAACTTTACCACAATTAATTAAGTTTACCTGATAGTAATGTTCACCATTCCAGAGTACCACATATTGACATGCTTCCTCCTTGATTTTGTCCAACAATTTTGTAGCAGTTGGTGTCAAAAGCCTACCTTCACACTTGTCAATGGCCTTTTGCACTATCACCAATCTTTTCATCAAATACTCCCGACAAAACTCCAAAGCAGTTATGATTGGCTTGTCTCTTCCACCTACTAGTTGTCTGTTAAAGACTTCACACATGTTGTTAAGTAGGACATCACATGTGGCCCTTCCTGTTTAAGAAATTACAAAATGATTACAAAATTGTGGTAGCAATTGTACATTTCCAAATTAGCTACAAAATAGTTACCTGTGAAATGGGATCTTGACCAGTGGTGGGGTGGGATTAATTTCAACCACTTAAAAGTTGCATCATTGAACTGTTGCAATGCTTCCATTTCCCTGTTAAACTGTGGCACTGTGGTAGCAATTGCACATTTCCAAAGAAAATCCTTATATGCTTTTCCCTTCCAATTTAACTTCATATTATCAAGAATATGCCTAACACAAAACCTATGCTCAGCTGATGGAAAAACTTTTGCATGTGCAGGTACTAGTCCCTAAGACATGTTGACATTTTAAGTACATTATTAACCATGTTGACAATAAACAATAAATAAATAAATTAAATTAAAAACAAGTGAATATTAATGACATACCTTTTGCCTGTCAGTAATAAATGTGAAGTTGGAATTTGGAGCCAAATCAAGGTCATCTCCTAAGCATTCCAAGAACCATGACCATGAGCTTGTTGATTCAGCCTCAACAATGGCATAAGCCAATGGATATATTCCATTGTTTGGATCCACACCCACAGCAGTCAGTTAGCAATTGTCCAGGAAATGGCCCTTTCATAAAGCATCCATCAAGGCCTAATAGATCCCTCCCCATTGATTTAAAACCATTCTTCAAGGCTCCCAAACAAATGTACACCCTTTTGAACACCCTTGTGGGTGTGTCTGGGTTTGGTTCAGATTCCATCTCTAGCTTGACAGTGGTGTCAGGATTTGCTCTTTGCAGCTCTAGGATATAGTCTCTAAGAGTAGCATATTGTTCTGCATAGTCTCCCTTCATCTTCTTTGTTGCCATCGTCTTAGCCCTAAAAACCTGCTGTGGTGAAACCCTAAGTTGGAACTTCTTCTGCAACTGTTCTTGAATGGTCTTCAAAGGTAGGTCTGTCTTTGAATGAAGTTCATCAAGAATCTGTCTTGATAAAACTGTTGATGTGCACAATTTAACCCTCCATGCGTTCAGACAAGTGTGGGTCCCAACAAATGTCCTTACTACCCAAGTTGACTCAGTATTTGTGGTTGAAACATGCAAAAGCCACGGACAGTGTGCTCCACTTTCCTCCTCTTTAGTGGACCCTCCAACCTCACTCTTAAATGCAGGTGTTTGTCCCTTACATATGGCCCTCAACCTCAGTTTATCATTTTTTTTCAGCCTTATGTCCCTTCTGTGATGCAAGGAATACATGGTGATTCTATTCTTTACTTCCTCCTTTGTGGCAAAAGCTTGGCCAGGATAAAAGCTAACATCATGGTTGTTTTGTGGCTGTTGTTTTTGACTCTTTCTCAACTTCCTCAACTCCCTCTTCCTTCCTATTTCAAACTCACCACTGGAACCACTCTCAAACTCCTCAAAGTCTATTGCTTCCTAGGAACCTACATGTACTTCATCCTCATTCTCATGTGTCTCATTACCCACCCACTCAGCTTCCCAATCCACATTTTCATTAAACTGAGTCATGTCTACTTCAGCCATGTAGTCAAAGTCATCATCCTCCATGGTAAAATCATAGTCATCATCTTCACTATTGAACTCATCATCATCAGACTTCTCAACCACCTCTTCATCCACTTGTTTACCTTCCCCATCTCTTACCCCAAAAGCACTAGAACCCTCTCCAAAGAATGGTTCAAACTCATTAAGGACTGAGAAATCTTTAAGAAAATCTTCTTCTGGCATTGATTCACCCACCCCTTCTGCATCCTTACCTTTATCATCTACCCTTATCCCAGAATTTACTTTATCAACCTTATCCCCATCAAAATCATTTGTCATGCAAATATTTTCATTATTTACCCTAAAATTTACTTTATCAACCTTATCCCCATCAAATCCAGTTGCCATGCAAATATTTTCATTATTTACAACATGATTTCTTTCATTTACCCCAAAATTTCCTTTATCAACCTTATCCCCATCTTGTTTATCATGCCATTCTAAACACAGTCTTTTCCTACATTTAGGTTCCTCAATGACAACTTTTTTATTGTTAGGTGGTGAATGTTGATCAGGTAGTTCCTCAATGACAACTTTGTTACCTCCAGGGGAAAAAAAATAGGTTTTCAAGTTGGTTATCCCATGTTCAACATATACACTGAGAATTTGACATTGTGGAACATATTTAAGCATCTCAATGACATCTTGATCACTACCAAAGGCATGTAACCCAAAGGCTAGGTCACTGCCTGGTATGAGAAAATGGTAAAACATCATGTGAGTACCTGGGTAACCTAGTTGTTGCATCATATCATTCACTTGATGTATTGACAACTCATCAGGGTCTACCAAGTCGATGAATGTTTCTTTGCCATTCAAGTATTGTCTCCCTGGACTATTCCTAGTGAAAACCCCTCCATGATGAACCTTGAACGAAAAGTATTCTGGGTAATCAGCTGTGACACATTAAAACAAAAGATTAAAAAGAAAAGATCAACCATTGTGGGGTGAAATAAAACTTACAAATCAAAAATCAAACCATTGTTGGTCTGTGTAATACGCACCGTATATTTCTAATGGAACCAAGTCTTCAAATCGTGCTCTAATCGTCCACATTGCAGTAGCCATGGAACGAAGATTCAAGAATAAATGGAACGAAGATTCAAGAATCAATGCACCGTTAGTACTCTGGGTTCGTATGGGTTTGGAAGGTTTTGAAGGTGAGAGGATTGAGAAAAACACTTGAGTGTTTGTTTCAGACATATCCATATATGGAGGGAAACGATGTCAAATGTGAATTGACAAAAATACCCTCACGTGAGATGCACGCGTGTGGGTACTAACGGCAACATTTAAACGGTGTGAGTCCTTTGGACCAAAAGCGAGAGAAAGTATGATAGGTCAGGGTCTTTTTAAAAAAAATGAACTTTAAGAACGAAATCCGTTGAAATTGACATACTTTAAGGACCAAAAGTGAACTTTACTCTTATTTTTATTGTTGTTATTATTATTATTATTATTATTAATATTATTATTATTATTCTTATACTTAATTTTACATAAATGTAGGAAGTTTTTGGGCCCGAATCGGGCATGTGTTCTTTACTCGCTTGGATCGTGAACCAGGTTATAGATCAACCCATCAACTCAATAGCAAGTTCAACGACCTCAATAAAAGAATTAATTGGTTTGGCGGCATCTACAACAACTTGTTCAATAATAGATCAAGCGGGATGAGTGAGGCCGATATATCCCGAACGGCACACGAACGGTATCTAGCACGCCATAAAGTTGCTTTCACTCACGAACAAGCTTGGGACGTCCTAAAAAAATGTCCAAAATGGGGAGCCGTTCCAACGATGACGACAACTTCATCGCGGGGTTCAAAACGTACCCAACCTTCTGATGATGACGATGACGAGCAAATTCAACGACCCATCGGGAGAAACAAGGCAAAAAAAACACCAACGAGTAATACGTCCGGGGCGAATACGGACGAAAGTGTTACTCAGTTGTTGACGACGTTCAACGACAAGATTGATGATACAATGGAATACAAAATGAAAAAACTCGATCTCGAAATCGAACGCTCAAAACTCGAACGACATAGGTTGGAACAAGAACTCGAAATCGAATGCTCAAAACGATTTGAGAAAGACTTCGAGTTTTTCATGACCCCGCATGATCACCTTACGGGAAACGCTTTGAGGGTTACTTTAGCGAGAAAAGAGCAAATTCAAAAATTTCATAATTGGTAGTGTTTTGTATTTTGTAATTTTTATTTTTAATGAATGGTATGAATTTTTATTTTTATTATTTATCTTATTTTTATTTATTAAAAAATATATAAATATTTTTATTTTGTTAAATAATTAAATGTATAAATAAAAGAATTAAAATAATTGAGGTGGCAAAAGGGTTTAAGGGAATGGGGTAAAGGTGTTTAGGGATTGAGTGAGGGTTAGGAGAAAAGCTGATGTGGCGCTGATGTGGAGCTGGAATCTTTGAAAGATGGGGTCATGGGGTACTGATAGCCTAATAAATGTTTACTGCAAGATGTACCGTATCGGATTACACACTTACCGGATAAATTATTGCATAAAATATTATTTTGATGGACTACAATTTTACCTAGCAACCTAAATTAGAACGTTCAATTTTACCGGTAACCATATTTAAGCAAGTGTTCGGCCCCTTAATCAAAAATTGGGTATTTACCAAGGTTCTAAATGGCGTGAGGCGTGGCGTGGCGGCGAGACCAAGTTTCAAGCCTTACGAGTTACGAGCCACGGCGAAACCATGCGTTTATCAAAGTGTGACTTATGGCGGCAAATCTCTATATCATATATAATATTATATATAAAAACATATATTTTGTACTATTAATTGATGAGTCAATGATAATAAACAAGTTAAATTAGTTTATATATTAAAAAACTAACAAATAAGACATTAAAATGTAAAGAAAAATCAAATATTGCGTTACAAAAGACTGCACATTAGGTCATGGCATGCCACAGACATAACATGACGTAAGACACAAGCCTTGAGTCACGGCGCGCCATGACGGCTGTCACGACGATCCTTTTAGAACAATGGTATTTACTAAAAGAGTTGTTTAATAATTATCAAAAGATATTAAATACCATTGTTTTTTATATATTATGTATTATATAAAATATGGACCCAGGGGAGTGTAACTGTTTTTATTTTGATATGGACCCTTTAAACTAAACCCAACTTTTAATCCTGGACGTTCAAATTCATTAAGCCGTTTCATTCAGCCCATTAAGCCATCTCCCTCCAGCCCAGTACACGGTTATGGAATCCATATTGTCCACCTCCTCTTAACCGGCCCACTCCCTCTCACGCTAAAGGGCTGTTCGTTTGGGGCTTATTGGGCTGTTAAATGGATATGGCTTATTCGGTCAGCCATATCCATCTGTTCGTTTGGGGCTTATTCGCCCAGATTTGGGCTGATTCGGTCAGCCTGAAAATGGGTGTGGTTTGTATTCAGCTAATTAATTCCTCTTTAATTCCCCATCTACCCTCACCACCAACCCCTTTAATTAAACAAAACCCTAAAGAAGCCGTCTACCATATACCATCGCTTTCTCCTCCTCCTCTAATCTCCATCGATCATCCAGGTATAGCTTCCTTCTCACTTCGTTTTTTCGATCTTTAAGTATATCTCCATCTCGTTTCTCACTTCGTTTTTTGATTTCGTGTGATTCTGCAGCTGAACTTCTCCATGATCACTCACAGGTAGTTTTTTTTGGTCGATTTCACTTTGGTTTGTCGATTTCATGCTGCAAACGTGAACATTTCTTGCTATGTGAACACTTCTCCATCGTTTATTGTCAGAATGCTCTTTTAGTAATGCCTGACATCTTCATATAGATCTATTGGAACATTTCACACTTGGGTTGGGTGTTTTCAAATATTTGTTGTCATGCAAATTGAAATGTAGTTCAGTGCAACATAGTACCTGTAGCAGTCATCTGCAATGGCAAAAAGATGCAGGCTTAACTCCTCAAAAGGTGTCCCTTTATACTCCTCAAAAGCAATTGTAATTTGTAAATAAGAGATGGCTAAGGGAATTTGGTAGCCCCTTCTTTTTGTTGACCTAACTTGCAATTGCTTCTAAGCCCTATTGAATAGAAAGTAGTTTCAAACCATTTTAGAATTCATTTTTTATGCCATAAACAAATTTTTAACCATACTTACAGTTTAAAGAATATGTAATTATTTACATATTATAATTAATTAAAAGATAAATTTAACTGAAACAAGAAATCAAACTTTCTTTCTACCAAGAACGATCTTTCAGCTAGGGATGAGACTTGAGGACCACATTCCCGAACCGAACCGGGACCTAACCGGAATCGGACCGAACCCGAACCGGTACCATGTAATCCGTCCGGTTATCGGTTACAATTTTTCTACAAATTCGGCGTGGTAAATATGATGAACATACCTTCCAACTTGATTTTGAGTCCCCTGATGAGGATGATTTGATGTAGCAACCCTGCAAAATCATGATCCATTTCAACTACAAATTTACAATATCTACAAATATGAAACACAAACAAAATAAAAGATTAAGAATAAAAGATAGTTGCTAACAAATGTAAAAGTAGGATTCATATGGATAATGGAACAGAGTAAAAGTAAGATTCATATGGAAGTTGTAGGCTTCTACTTTTCCATTATATACAAAACATCAAGAAAAGGCATGCATATACCCATGTCTATACTATTTCAATAATTTCTTTTTTCCGATATTTCCAATTCATCAGTGCTCATAATTTAAAGGGAATACCCTCGACCCATCTTCTTCACAGTAATATCCATCCTTGCCTGTTTCTTTTGTGTGAACAAAGGCAACCATGAAAGGAAAAGAAAAACACCATTAATGGAAAATTGCAGAGCTTGCAATCACCAAATGGTATCGTATGCAACCATTGTTCCGGTCAACACTAATCATGATAATAGTCCTTGCCATCACTTACCGGGTAAGACTATTGATCCTTGCCTTAGCTCTTACCGGGAAAGATTCTTGGTCCTTGCAATATTCATCCGGTAAGGTAATCTGACTTGGTAAACGCTATCCGAGTAAGTGTTTGGTAAAGGCCCCTTGCTTACCGCGTAAATTGTTGCATTCACACAAATAACACATGGAAAAGCATGTATCATTCTAAAGCCAACACACAAATAACACAAGGAAAAGCAACTCACAACAGTTGTTTCTTTCCCTGCTTCATTGTAGTCCATTTCTAACCAAGTATAAGACCGAGGGTAAGAAACAAACTCTTAAATTGAGCTGCTAAAATACATGGATGATGAACACATCTGACCAAGTATAAATGGAGCAAACAGAAACATAAGTTGGGCCAGACAAGGTAGCAGATAAATCGATGGTTATAAATAAGAAAGAAAATATCAAGCAAACAATTGAAAAAGAAATTGAGCAAGCAAATATCAAAACCGAGTAAACAGAAACAGAAAAAGCAATCGAGCAAACAATATCGAAATTGAGCAAAAATAAAAATCGAGCAAACAGAAATAGAAAAATAAACCAAGGAAGCAGACATGTAACCAACTCCCATAAGCAAAACAATTGATGAAGTAAACCGGCCAACATATGGAATTCTACACGTGTTTTAGACGATGAAACAACCACACGAATGATTGACTCCTTCAAATTAATATATTTACTAACCGTCCATCGAAGATCAAACAAACGTGATTCACCATATTGCACCTGAAGAAAATAGCAAAAAGGTCTTAAACAAATAGCAAAGAGATGAAACAGTGGTATCGATTTTTATACAAAAAATCGGTTGCTATACGAAAATCAATTGCAATAAAAAAACTTGTGGTACCACATAGATGAAACTGTGGTCCTCGATTGAAACATAGAAACCAAAAGATCGACTGAAACCGAAAAATGGCAAAGGATTGGAAATCAAAAAATCTGTTGGAAACCACATACATGAACCTGTGAAGATGGAAACAAAAAAATCGTAAGCCCAAGTTTCCAAATTACCAAAAACGTCGAATAGAACGAACCTGATAAATGGTTGTGAGAACAACTCAAATCGATGATTATCACCTTGTTGCTATATATGCATCGAAAACAATAAAAAGAATATCCATAAACAACCAAACAAACATCTGAATCTTGAGTGTGCGTTAGAGAGAGAGAACCTGAGTGCATTTTAAGCAATTGAATCGCCATTTGAGAGAAAAAGAAGGTTTCCACATTCGAAAGTAACTTTCGAGCACCGAAAGTAACTTTCGAGCACCGAAAGTAACTTTCCAGCACCTCAAGAAGGTTTCCACGTTCTTATCGTCTACATGCTCTAAAACAAATTGAAACAGAACATATTTGAAACTTCGTGAGTTGAACTAAAATATGGAGTTCAAGATATTCCTCCCTAAATGATCGACAAAACTATATATGGCAACCTAAAGATGATTACCGGAAATCCATGGCAAACCAGAAACATGATTTATATTCCCTAATTTTCTTCTTTTGCATTTGTTTCCTTGTCAAAAAGGTTTCTTTTTATTCCATATCTCGAAAAGATGAATGCAAAATATTGTTATAAAGAAATCATTGTTGTGTACCTGTAGAGTAACAAGATGTTGAAAGAAAGTTCTCTGAGTGTGGTTCATGGACCATGGTTATGTCGGATCTGCAACCCAAAAATAAAATAGATAAATTAACTCCTAAGAAGTTTAGAACTTTCACCAAAGGACCATTGGCCAGGTATCTAGGTAGTTTCTCAGGAGGTCAATGGTTCAAACATCACGAAAGGTGATAAGGGTGCTTGAGTATTTGCCATATATATATATTAACTTCAAAAAAAAAGTTTACAGCTTACGAGTCCAGGAAAAATCCAGCATCACCCAGGTTTTAAAATTATATTTTCTAAACTGGAAAAAAAAAATTGAACCGACGATCTCGTAGTGAACCAACACAGAAAAGGAATAAACATTCACATGTCTTTACAGAAACCACATGATTACAGGTTGCATATGAAGGATGAAGCAGTGAAACATCAAACAAAACTCTAGTTTTCAATGTCAAGAAAGAAAGCAAGAGGGGCATACATTTAGCAAGAACTTTGGATTTCCACCTTGTAGATAAATGCATAAGAGACTCACCAACATCGAAATGAAGAATATTATGTTTTTTTATTACCTTGTCTACTTGTTTAAGAAAGGGAGATGCTTGCATATTTATATGGAATAGGAAATACATGAGATGGATCCCTATAGCAAGAAATTGTCTATAACACTCTAAAAACAAATTAAATGAAACGGATGATTTTCATATTTATTAAAGATGAAATTGGGAGTAAATAGCTCATTTTTCACACCAAGTTCCTGTCAGCAAACAAAAATAGCTAAGAAATTGTCTTTAGTTCATGGATTTAAAAAAAACAAAAAAAAAAGTATGCACAGATTGAACATACCGTTTTGATTTACCTGGACTGGGCATTAGAATCTGCTGTCCTCTTTCCCTGATTAATTGTGATCATCTGAAACCTGCAATTCACAACTGATCTAATTTCAAATCACAAATATCAAGGTTTGTATCTTAATTGGAATCTAACTGAGTATATAAACATTGGCCCTTATTCAACATCTATTCTCAAAACTGGTTCTATTCTGCCATGTTCAACATACAACAAAATTCAGAGTATTAGTACTTATCATTATGCTATTTACCGTTTTGATTTACCTGGACTGGGCATTAGAATCTGCTGTCCTCTTTCCCCGATTAATTGTGATCATCTGAAACCTGCAATTCACAACTGATCTAATTTCAAATCACAAATGTCAAGGTTTGTATCTTAATTGGAATCTAACTGAGTATATAAACCATTCTAAAACATATCTGATGTTGGTTAAAATTAAAACCTGGAGAAATGGAACCTTCTTGAACTTGAGATTGATCAAAAGAAGGTATTTCTAACACACCAGATCCTCTCTTTGAAGTTGAAGATTCAAACCTAGCCTTGGAGGACCTATTTGAATTTGAAATCGAAACCGAAGAAGATGAATCCCTAATAGTAAAAGATATAGTAGGAGATTTTGGAGTGTGTAAGAAGGAAAATCGAAGGTCTATTCAGTACGGCCATAGATTTCTTGTGATTACATTAAGCAACCGCCACGTTTCTGATGGGGTTTAATTTGTGCGATATTGCAGGAAACCTGGATAGGAGGAGGGAGAGGATCGTAGACGCTTTAGGGTTCTTAACGCTTTAGGGGGAGAGGTTGCAGAGAAACCTGTGGCCGAGACTCTTTCGGAATCCCAATTCATGTACTCTGCAGCGATGGAAGCAAAGCACTGATTCCGCCATTTTCTTCATGTCACTATCCACACCAATTTCTTCTACATCTGCATTCAACGTGTTAATTTGCAATTCCTAACCCTAATCCCCAAAACCATTTGATTTCCAATCTCTTTCTTTACACAAAGATTTCTTTACACAAAGATATGTCAAGAAGAATGAGTGTTGAAGCTCCCACTTCGACCTATGGATCTTCAATTTCAAATGGGAATTCAACTGTTAATGGTGGGGGATAGGTTGCAGAGAAGAGAGGGACGTGGGAGAGAAGATGAACTGCAATTGATCGTGG